>OX387715.1:67385595-77385595 GCA_947577245.1 Andrena bucephala
TTAGCAAATGTATCAGGAGAACATGAAGCGAAAGGAGGTACGCCCTGAATTTCATCGTCGAAGCCTTTCGAAGACGCTGCGCCTCTACGTCGAATAGTTCTTCGCCTTAGATTCTCTTTCCGAAGACGCTAACTTAGTGCCACCTCTTTTCACATCATGTTCTCCTGTTACAATCTCAATTTTGGAGCGTTCAGAGAATTTTGGCCAGATTTTAGCAAATGTATCAGGAGAACATGAAGCGAAAGGAGGTACGCCCTGAATTTCATCGTCGAAGCCTTTCGAAGACGCTGCGCCTCTACGTCGAATAGTTCTCCGCCTTAGATTCTCTTTCCGAAGACGCTAACTTAGTGCCACCTCTTTTCCACATCATGTTCTCTGTTACAATCTCAATTTTGGAGCGTTCAGAAAATTTTTGCCAGATTTTAGCAAATGTATCAGGAGAACATGAAGCGAAAGGAGGTACGCCCTGAATTTCATCGTCGAAGCCTTTCGAAGACGCTGCGCCTCTACGTCGAATAGTTCTCCGCCTTAGATTCTCTTTCCGAAGACGCTAACTTAGTGCCACCTCTTTCACATCATGTTCTCCTGTTACAATCTCAATTTTGGGAGCGTTCA
Source organism: Andrena bucephala (assembly GCA_947577245.1). NCBI lineage: Eukaryota > Metazoa > Arthropoda > Insecta > Hymenoptera > Andrenidae > Andrena > Andrena bucephala. The sequence goes on from OX387715.1 coordinate 67,386,211, forward strand.
GAAAATTTTGGCCAGATTTTAGCAAATGTATCAGGAGAACATGAAGCGAAAGGAGGTACGCCCTGAATTTCATCGTCGAAGCCTTTCGAAGACGCTGCGCTCTACGTCGAATAGTTCTTCGCCTTAGATTCTCTTCCGAAGACGCTAACTTAGTGCCACCTCTTTTCACATCATGTTCTCCTGTTACAATATCAATTTTGGAGCGTTCAGAAAATTTTGGCCAGATTTTAGCAAATGTATCAGGAGAACATGAAGCGAAAGGAGGTACGCCCTGGAATTTCATCGTCGAAGCCTTTCGAAGACGCTGCGCCTCTACGTCGAATAGTTCTCCGCCTTAGATTCTCTTTCCGAAGACGCTAACTTAGTGCCACCTCTTTCCACATCATGTTCTCCTGTTACAATCTCAATTTTGGAGCGTTCAGAAAATTTTGGCCAGATTTTAGCAAATGTATCAGGAGAACATGAAGCGAAAGGAGGTACGCCCTGAATTTCATCGTCGAAGCCTTTCGAAGACGCTGCGCCTCTACGTCGAATAGTTCTCCGCCTTAGATTCTCTTTCCGAAGACGCTAACTTAGTGCCACCTCTTTTCACATCATGTTCTCCTGTTACAATCTCAATTTTGGAGCGTTCAGAGAATTTTGGCCAGATTTTAGCAAATGTATCAGGAGAACATGAAGCGAAAGGAGGTACGCCCTGAATTTCATCGTCGAAGCCTTTCGAAGACGCTGTGCCTCTACGTCGAATAGTTCTCCGCCTTAGATTCTCTTTCCGAAGACGCTAACTTAGTGCCACCTCTTTCCACATCATGTTCTCCTGTTACAATCTCAATTTTGGAGCGTTCAGAAAATTTTGGCCAGATTTTAGCAAATGTATCAGGAGAACATGAAGCGAAAGGAGGTACGCCCTGAATTTCATCGTCGAAGCCTTTCGAAGACGCTGCGCCTCTACGTCGAATAGTTCTCCGCCTTAGATTCTCTTTCCGAAGACGCTAACTTAGTGCCACCTCTTTTCACATCATGTTCTCCTGTTACAATCTCAATTTTGGAGCGTTCAGAGAATTTTGGCCAGATTTTAGCAAATGTATCAGGAGAACATGAAGCGAAAGGAGGTACGCCCTGAATTTCATCGTCGAAGCCTTTCGAAGACGCTGCGCCTCTACGTCGAATAGTTCTTCGCCTTAGATTCTCTTTCCGAAGACGCTAACTTAGTGCCACCTCTTTTCACATCATGTTCTCCTGTTACAATCTCAATTTTGGAGCGTTCAGAAAATTTTGGCCAGATTTTAGCAAATGTATCAGGAGAACATGAAGCGAAAGGAGGTATGCCCTGAATTTCATCGTCGAAGCCTTTCGAAGACGCTGCGCCTCTACGTCGAATAGTTCTCCGCCTTAGATTCTCTTTCCGAAGACGCTAACTTAGTGCCACCTCTTTTCACATCATGTTCTCCTGTTACAATCTCAATTTTGGAGCGTTCAGAGAATTTTGGCCAGATTTTAGCAAATGTATCAGGAGAACATGAAGCGAAAGGAGGTACGCCCTGAATTTCATCGTCGAAGCCTTTCGAATACGCTGCGCCTCTACGTCGAATAGTTCTTCGCCTTAGATTCTCTTTCCGAAGACGCTAACTTAGTGCCACCTCTTTTCACATCATGTTCTCCTGTTACAATCTCAATTTTGGAGCGTTCAGAAAATTTTGGCCAGATTTTAGCAAATGTATCAGGAGAACATGAAGCGAAAGGAGGTACGCCCTGAATTTCATCGTCGAAGCCTTTCGAAGACGCTGTGCCTCTACGTCGAATAGTTCTCCGCCTTAGATTCTCTTTCCGAAGACGCTAACTTAGTGCCACCTCTTTCCACATCATGTTCTCCTGTTACAATCTCAATTTTGGAGCGTTCAGAAAATTTTGGCCAGATTTTAGCAAATGTATCAGGAGAACATGAAGCGAAAGGAGGTACGCCCTGAATTTCATCGTCGAAGCCTTTCGAAGACGCTGCGCCTCTACGTCGAATAGTTCTCCGCCTTAGATTCTCTTTCCGAAGACGCTAACTTAGTGCCACCTCTTTCCACATCATGTTCTCGTGTTACAATCTCAATTTTGGAGCGTTCAGAAAATTTTGGCCAGATTTTAGCAAATGTATCAGGAGAACATGAAGCGAAAGGAGGTACGCCCTGAATTTCATCGTCGAAGCCTTTCGAAGACGCTGCGCCTCTACGTCGAATAGTTCTTCGCCTTAGATTCTCTTTCCGAAGACGTTAACTTAGTGCCTCCTCTTTTCACATCATGTTCTCCTGTTACAATCTCAATTTTGGAGCGTTCAGAAAATTTTGGCCAGATTTTAGCAAATGTATCAGGAGAACATGAAGCGAAAGGAGGTACGCCCTGAATTTCATCGTCGAAGCCTTTCGAAGACGCTGCGCCTCTACGTCGAATAGTTCTCCGCCTTAGATTCTCTTTCCGAAGACGCTAACTTAGTGCCACCTCTTTCCACATCATGTTCTCCTGTTACAATCTCAATTTTGGAGCGTTCAGAAAATTTTGGCCAGATTTTAGCAAATGTATCAGGTGAACATGAAGCGAAAGGAGGTACGCCCTGAATTTCATCGTCGAAGCCTTTCGAAGACGCTGCGCCTCTACGTCGAATAGTTCTCCGCCTTAGATTCTCTTTCCGAAGACGCTAACTTAGTGCCACCTCTTTCCACATCATGTTCTCGTGTTACAATCTCAATTTTGGAGCGTTCAGAAAATTTTGGCCAGATTTTAGCAAATGTATCAGGAGAACATGAAGCGAAAGGAGGTACGCCCTGAATTTCATCGTCGAAGCCTTTCGAAGACGCTGTGCCTCTACGTCGAATAGTTCTCCGCCTTAGATTCTCTTTCCGAAGACGCTAACTTAGTGCCACCTCTTTCCACATCATGTTCTCCTGTTACAATCTCAATTTTGGAGCGTTCAGAAAATTTTGGCCAGATTTTAGCAAATGTATCAGGAGAACATGAAGCGAAAGGAGGTACGCCCTGAATTTCATCGTCGAAGCCTTTCGAAGACGCTGCGCCTCTACGTCGAATAGTTCTCCGCCTTAGATTCTCTTTCCGAAGACGCTAACTTAGTGCCACCTCTTTCCACATCATGTTCTCGTGTTACAATCTCAATTTTGGAGCGTTCAGAAAATTTTGGCCAGATTTTAGCAAATGTATCAGGAGAACATGAAGCGAAAGGAGGTACGCCCTGAATTTCATCGTCGAAGCCTTTCGAAGACGCTGCGCCTCTACGTCGAATAGTTCTTCGCCTTAGATTCTCTTTCCGAAGACGTTAACTTAGTGCCTCCTCTTTTCACATCATGTTCTCCTGTTACAATCTCAATTTTGGAGCGTTCAGAAAATTTTGGCCAGATTTTAGCAAATGTATCAGGAGAACATGAAGCGAAAGGAGGTACGCCCTGAATTTCATCGTCGAAGCCTTTCGAAGACGCTGCGCCTCTACGTCGAATAGTTCTCCGCCTTAGATTCTCTTTCCGAAGACGCTAACTTAGTGCCACCTCTTTCCACATCATGTTCTCGTGTTACAATCTCAATTTTGGAGCGTTCAGAAAATTTTGGCCAGATTTTAGCAAATGTATCAGGAGAACATGAAGCGAAAGGAGGTACGCCCTGAATTTCATCGTCGAAGCCTTTCGAAGACGCTGCGCCTCTACGTCGAATAGTTCTCCGCCTTAGATTCTCTTTCCGAAGACGCTAACTTAGTGCCACCTCTTTCCACATCATGTTCTCGTGTTACAATCTCAATTTTGGAGCGTTCAGAAAATTTTGGCCAGATTTTAGCAAATGTATCAGGAGAACATGAAGCGAAAGGAGGTACGCCCTGAATTTCATCGTCGAAGCCTTTCGAAGACGCTGCGCCTCTACGTCGAATAGTTCTTCGCCTTAGATTCTCTTTCCGAAGACGTTAACTTAGTGCCTCCTCTTTTCACATCATGTTCTCCTGTTACAATCTCAATTTTGGAGCGTTCAGAAAATTTTGGCCAGATTTTAGCAAATGTATCAGGAGAACATGAAGCGAAAGGAGGTACGCCCTGAATTTCATCGTCGAAGCCTTTCGAAGACGCTGCGCCTCTACGTCGAATAGTTCTCCGCCTTAGATTCTCTTTCCGAAGACGCTAACTTAGTGCCACCTCTTTCCACATCATGTTCTCCTGTTACAATCTCAATGTTGGAGCGTTCAGAAAATTTTGGCCAGATTTTAGCAAATGTATCAGGAGAACATGAAGCGAAAGGAGGTACGCCCTGAATTTCATCGTCGAAGCCTTTCGAAGACGCTGCGCCTCTACGTCGAATAGTTCTCCGCCTTAGATTCTCTTTCCGAAGACGCTAACTTAGTGCCACCTCTTTTCACATCATGTTCTCCTGTTACAATCTCAATTTTGGAGCGTTCAGAAAATTTTGGCCAGATTTTAGCAAATGTATCAGGAGAACATGAAGCGAAAGGAGGTATCTTGTAATTTCACCATTGAAGGCGTTGCCTTGAAGTAGCGAACAAGAGCTGCGCCTTCTAAAGGCCTTTTACCATGGAAATCATAGGTTTGGAATTTGGATAGGAATTTGTAAAAGGTATTTGTAAATAATAATACAGTTCTTTCCCAATTTTTTTCCACTTTATTTGCATGAAGGGCCTTTTTTACAGTGTTACAATATTGTATAATTTCATTTTACTTTTTGTATAAAATCACTATCTTCTTCATGTTCATTGTTGAGGCTGACAGCTTTCCATCGTTTGTCTCATTTAAAGTTCCTGGCCTCGGAAGAATGTTCCCAAGATTTATCTGCAAGAAGAAGAAAAATATTTTCATTAACCTGATTTGTCCATTAAGTATAGAAAATACGACAAATATTACAATATAATTTCATGTAAAACGTATAAAGAATTTAATTATCTTCCCAATTTAACCTTTACTTCATGTAGAATACATTTAAACGCAGTCCAATTCTATCATATCACAGAAAACGTATACAAATGACAACAGGTAAAAAGAATTAGGTACCCTTTTGTTTGAAAACAAAAGAACCGTACTTTTCTTCGTGCACAAAAATTTAAAGACAAATTTGCGTTGCCGCCCCACTTTTATAGCTCGACGAATCCGAATGAATCTGAATCTAGCTGAACTGAAGTTAGCGACCATATAACAATTTATTTAACCTTACAGACTGCATAATTCTAATATTACATTAGTAAGGTACTCAAAATACGCATATAACTTATGGAAGGAAAAGAAAAGATTAACGAAGAGAATGTTAAGTTATCACACGTATACAAGCACGCACCGCCCTTTCAGCATTTCAACACATTTCAGAATAGTTCCGGAGTTGGACGCTGTTCATGAACAGAGGCCGCTAAATTCAGTCCTCGAGTTATGGGTCGGTAATACAATTTGGGTGGTGACACCAAGTCTCATAAGGTGATAGATCTATCCTATACTTCGTCGATGCTTAGAGCACCTGTAGGCGAGCAACTACATTACTCTTCTCACAGGGCGAGGCAATTAAATGAGAATGCTCAATTAGCTTTGACTTTTAAAGATAAAAAAGGATGTTCGAGGGAAAAATTGCTCACATTGCACATATTCAATTATAGCCCATTACTAGTCCTAGTTTAAAGAAAAGATTACACGTATACAAGCAAGGGATAAGGTAGAGAAAGAAGAAACGAACAGGAATCACGAGAATTTTACTTCTGGTAATTTTTCGATGTATTTACATTTACGTGTATCTGTGTGTACAAGATCGTTAAAAACATTAAATGTTTATGCTCGCATTACGATACAATATATTCATGTATTTACATGTATATTCGTGTGTACAAGATCGTTAAAAACATTAAATGTTTACAGGTCTTATTTCTCGTATTGCCCCGCGCATCGTTAATTTCGCTTTTTTTTTTAATCAATCTGTGTCTTTGTCTCTCTCGCTCTCTCTTTATCTCTCACGTACATACGCTCGCCCTTTTGCACACATTCTCTCATCCGCCGCGTCCTTAAATATCTCTTTTTCACATAACGCCGCACTTTATGTACAAGTAGAAAAGACCTAATAACAACAATCGACTATCACACTCTATTCATACGCCATTACGAATGGTTGGTACATACGCTGTGCGCGTAAACCGCAGGCACTCTTATCGGTCGAGAATACCCGCGGCTTTACATTTTTCATACTATCCTTTGTTTCCGGGTTTTATCTTTGACACAATTGTTTGTACACTTCGATCGATAAGATCGGGCACGTGCAGAAGTACAAACTCTCGTAGTGGAAAACAGTTTCGCGTTAGGATTCGAAAGAAGTACCGCGCACGCTGTGGCTCAGGCACACACAAACGCATCAGAAAGTACTTACATACATACATCGCACGCACACACACACGAGTGCGTTATCGTTCTCTCTGGTATGTACAAACTAGAAAATACATAACGCAGCTACTTACGTTTTACAAGTAACCGATTTTACAGGAAATGTACAGAGGTGAACGGTGATACTCCTCGCGCTTACGTTCTTTTTCTCTAGGACTTAAGTGTACACGACGCCTGGTTCTACACTCGTTGGAAGGTGCCTTGAAACCTATGATAAATCAACGCATTTCGGGAGCAACGTGATAAAAGTTATATATGCGGCAAAGAATATTTCACACGATTTGGCAGAAACAGTAGGTATACCGTTACTCTCTCCAAGTTGAGTGGGTCAATTTAAAGGTTAGGTTACAATTGCGCGCTTCGTGAATGTAAATACATCGTAGACGTTACGATTAAAAATCGAGATAAGGGAATAAATCGTACACTTTGCTCATCCGATGTCAGGCAATTCGACCGCTTCGCATAAAATATTCATCATAGCAACGTAAAAAGATTCGCCACTCTTGTTTTCGGACAGAAGATCCTTAGAAAAAGTACAGACAACCTTCCACCGTGCAAAATATAAAAATTCTTGCGCCTTTCAGAATGATTATGCTCGCTAAAGCACAGACGTAAAATACATTTGGTCGTAAAACTGTACGCTTCTTGCCGGAGCGAGAACGTTCACAATACATCCTTGCTCACCCGCAGAAGGTCCTTAATCCTAATAAAAAAAAAAGCTATCAACGATTCCGTACAAAGTTTGCGTTCACAGTTTATGGCAACAAAAGTGACCATTTCCTCTTTGTTAACTAATTGTACGTGTGAGACGCGAGAGTCTTCTTATTGATAATAATCGCGTAACGAGACTGAAAGAAAGAAAGAAATTTGGACAATAGGGTCAATTAATACCATATTACTAGTCGCAAAATTAATAAACAAATTATCGGTAAAAACTAAGCACAATCGTGCCCGCAATGTTACTTATCGCCGACCACCAATCTTCTGCGCGGACGGCGAATTGTTTCTTTCTCTAGAAATAAACTGATCACGGAGCGAAGTCCTTCGTGTCGCCTTTACTCCGCGCGTAACGTTGCCAGATTCGATACTTTTCGACATAATTTAATTTATGACTAGTCTTGCTTCCCGGTTAACTTTATCTGACAGACGAGCCGCGCTAAATCCTCCTCGCGTCTCGAAGCCAAGACTCCGCGATCCCGATCTGCCACACGCGTTCACCTAGAAAAGCTCTAACCAGCGTTTATAAATTTCCGCCCCCTCATATTTAAATATCACATACATTCTAAATACGTTTCCCGTTAGAATGTGTCCGACAACGATTAACAAAAAAAAATAAAAAATTAATGGAAACAGAATCTGGCAACGTTGCTGTAATAACCTGTGGCTGCGAAATATGTGCAAGATCCTCGTTTATCGGTATGGTTTCGCATACACACCCTCGATATACACTATATTTACAAGTCGCGCTAAATAGATCTATGTGTACACTATATTATCTTACTATTCTTAAGGCTAGTTTAGCTTGCTGCATGCACGTGACGTGGTCCATGTGACATTTGAAGACACTGGGTGGTCAGTCGCTGTCGGAGCCCACTGCATTAAACTTTTTTCTCTTTTTCAGTGGCTTTGAATTCCCAATGTCTTCCTCCTACGTTAGAAAGATGAAATTATAACAGAGCAGTCCACGTCGACTAACAAATAGGAATTACGATCTGAAGCTACGGATTTTCTGTCTATCGGTAGCCGATTTTAAACACCAGCTACTACGTATCTTAATACCGATTGCACAAAGATATAAAAAAACAAAAAAAACACTCGGCCAGTCCGTGATATACCCTTGTAATTGCATTTCAAATTGCTTTCAAGTATTGTGTAATATTTACCTCGCTACTAGACGTAATGTCTAGATGATACCGAGGCAACGGCCTTTTGGAACTAGACCTCTCCCTCGTGTTAGCACCAGTTTTCCTATGACCTCCCTTGCCACCGGCACCCCCACCTCCGGCCGACGCCGCCGCGTGCTTTCGCGCGGAGCTCGTCGGCGGAGGCGGAGGAGGCTCGTTCTCTTCGTTCACTTCCGCCAGGGCGAACAGATCACCGTAACTTTTCCTTAGCGAGTCGCTGCTGGCCGCTTGCGCTTGCTGCAGGGCCCTTTGCATCCCCTCGGAATGGTAGAGCTGCAGCTCGGCCGAGGATGTGCAATGCTGCCGCAATTGATCCAGATGGCCGAGCACTTGTTCGCCGCTAGGTGGGCCAGGCTGTTGATTGTGCTTGCCGCCAGATCGTTTTCGCTTGTTTGGGCTGGTAGCGGGATAACGTGTGCTCAGAAGATTCGCGAGCAGCTCGCCTAGCTTCTCTTCGTAATCGCGACACCAGTAGCGCAAAGCTGCCACAACGAACATGTCCCCGTCCACGTTTTGTCGCGCGAGCAATTGTCGCAGAAGTTCCAAAGTTGGCCTGTTTCAAAGATCATTATAATAAACGTTACGCGTGATTCCGGAAACATTAATCCCCCCCGTTCTCTTTAATCCCGGGTCTACTTACTTCTCCTGTTTAAGCATAAACAGTATCGACGTAAGCGCTTCCGCGTGATCGCGGAATTGCAACTTGGGTAAAACAGGCAGTACGTAATCGATCGGAAAGTCATGAGCAAAAATCAGCTGCCAGAAGCAATATTGCTCGAAGGTTTCCCAATTCAAAGTGGCCGTCAACAGTGACGTGAATGACTCCTTTTTCAACATTTTCAAGTGTCCCTGCATTATCTGGCAGACCAATTCCTGTAATTGGCAAGCGTCTACGGTCGATACAACCAAATGCAACAATTGAACGTTTCCTAGAGCCACGTTTTGGAATCCCATGTATACGTCAGGCACAAGATAACACAGCATGAATATGTTGTCTTCGTGGCAGAGCTATAAAAAGAACAATGCATGCCGTATAAATATATGTGTCCCTCTGGCAGCTAGGCTAAACTGTTAGCAGTGTGTTACGATCTATAATTTCGAGAACCAGCATACCTTTAAGTCCGCCACTAAGCAGGCATCCAGCTTCTTCTCACGATGCGCGCAAAAGTCTTTGTATACCGATGCTTTAACGTCGTTTAATACATTGCTAGAACAGAAGAACCTGATGCAATAAAAGCTATTGTCTATATGTATTGGTGCAATCGGTGTTCCATTACCAACCTTGGTTCGCCTTCTCGTTTTTCCTCTTCTTTGCCCCAGACTTTCAAGAAGTATAGCAGAAGATAGCCTATCCTTGTCTGAATTGTCTGCATCTCCGCGAGTACCCGAGCTAAAAGTTTCCGCCTATTGTCCTCTTCTTTACACAATTGAAACTGATTTCGAAACATAACGAACAACGGTGTGCTTATACTATCAGTCAAGGCTTCTTCGTTCAAATTGTCGGTCGGGAATATCTGTGTTGTAATTTGTGGCGCCAAAATAGTCGATATGCAAGAAGCCAATGCTGGTATTGTTTCTGCATCTATCTCATCCTCCACAACCATTTGTACTATCCTTTCCATTGTCTGACACCTCACTTCATTGTCCGTTTCACTGTGCAAGCTTTCCACAGCAGCCCTTAACTCCTCTGGCTCTAAAATTAAGTTCAACTGAGACGTGATATCTTCTTTCTTTATAACACAATTTGCATTCTTTTGTTCGTTTTTCAATTTCACATTTGCTAAAGGGACGTCCTCTTCGTCTTCTTCTTCGATCTTAGTCACTATCCTGTAACAGTACGTGTAATTTAACGACCTGCCTTTTATTGCGACAATGTCCCGACGGCGAAAAGAGCTGACCTTAATGGCATTTCCTCCTCTTCGTCGCTGAAAGCCGGCTCTGTGTCTTGACTCACATGATTATTTTCAACCGGGGTAGCGTTCCCCGCATTCTCCAGCGGAGCTCCTGGTGTAAGGTCCTTATTAAGTTCCTCCATTTTACCTGAATATATCGGAACCTTATTTCCTGCTTAAAAACATCATGCAAAAACCAAAGTTAGTAAGCATTGAATGTGCTGTAAGCTTTAAGAAAGTGTGAACAATGAAATCTGTTAAAAGAGAAGATTAAAAGATTGATTTTAAGCTATACTAGGTGAGAGCTAACTTGTTAAAACAGTACTGTATGAGCCCAAAATTAATATACCATGTACATATGTTTATGTAATATATTCGTTTCTTTATATACAATCTGTGTTCAATATGTGCGTATATACTATGTGCCTTCGTAAAATATCTACATGTACACGTGATGTTAAATGAGACATCAAACTTAATGCGCAATTCGTGGACTCCAATTTTTTGTGCAGATTTGGTGCAGTGTTGGTGCAGTATTTTATATTAATCTACTGTGAAGTAAACATGCAGCATTTTATTTACCAGGGTCTGCATTGGGTGGTAAGCAAAATTCCTTAAACGTCTCCCTTATTTTGCTCCTCAGCTCACGGTCTAGCTTGGGACTGTCGAATAACGGATAAAGACTCGGCAGAACCCGTTTCTCTAATATTTGTCTTAACGATGAGAAGATTCCGTTCCTCACTTTCTCCGTTAACGGTGGATAAAAATGTGGTATTATCTGTGATACAGAACGTATAAATAGCCTCGGGCACTGAACGACGTACCTAGGAATCGCTCCGTGTTACTGCGATCGACTTACCCTGCATAAAAAATCTAGTAACGTGGCAGTGACAGGTGGATGGGACCTCATAGAATTGTGCATGACAAGAATCGCAGGCTCGATGTTCATAATATTATCTTTCTCCGGTTCGAAAAACAGCCAATCGTAGAATAAAGCAAGCTTAGCATTGCTCGCAGCCACGGTTGATGTACAAGTGGTGAACAGCCATCCTATTACCGCCCATCGGGGTATAATATCTGAACACAACAACTCATTTGTCGGATGAATTACGCCGACGATAAATCGTATAAGATCGCATCTGAGCGACTGTGATTCAGGCGTGGCCAGGTACTGCCTCTGGAACCAATCCTGGTACCGTTTGTGGTTACCGAAACGGACTTGACTCGTTAAGAAAACTAGCTTCCTTTCCATGTCCGGTGTCAGTCTGGATTGTAGAAACCTTCTGGATGTCCGAGTTTGTAAAAGTTGAAGGATTCCACTGAAATTCGGACACAGAGATTTCGGATTGAGGAGCATATCTTTCCACAGCGCTTCGAATTCCGCTATTCTCGCCACATTTTGTAGTAAGCGTACCAAATCCCTGAAAATAGAAGTGTGTCGTTTCATTCGCCGCAACTGAATAATCGCTGGGAACGGTAATTAAATGGAGTTTCCGAGCATCGTTTACCTTCCAATAACTAAACAATCGACCATACGTTCTCTTATGAGAGACACGGTGAAGGTAACTTCCTTTTGGCGCAGCCCGGACAGATGAGGTGCGTTATGATCTTCTATTAATCTTAGATAGGTGTATACAATAGACGCCACTAGAAAAGGAAACTTATCCAGCCAAGGTCGGTTCTCTTGAAATATGTCTAAAAGCGCGTCGACTAAAAACAAATTTCTCGGCGATATATCTCCGCCAGCTGCGTGCCTTAACAAACTTAAACAAAGGTTATCCACACTGGCCACACTGGTTCTTATCGTCTCCCTCAGCAGCCACAGTAACTGGCTTCTGGTTACATCGTTCAATCGTAGGTATCTTTCAAGCACTAATTGATTAAGATGTCCTAACACAATCGCGAGGCCGTCTCGCGTAATTAACGTTAAGTCCCTATAACTTTTTGCAGCACTTTGAGGATCCGTCAGAATAACGACCAACAATCCCAATGAAACTTCTTCGTGCGTCTTGTCCTTGCACACGGCATTGTTCAGCGTATCGTGGGCTTCCTTTTCTGACAGTCCCGCAGTCAGGTTTTGGAGCACTGTATAACATCTTTCGAATTTCTGGAAGCAGAAAGCGAGCAACAGTTTTTACTTTAATACCATTCGCGGGAAGAACGTAATAATAAAATTCTTCGCGAATAAGCTATTTAGAAATGTTGACAACCACGGAAGATCTGAAAGTACTTGAGATTTTATAGTTCTCTATTGACATTACGAAATATAGCGCGCAACGAGACTGTTGCGTTGCTCAGAATGGTGATATTTCGGTTTAAGTAACGCAGCTAGGGGTTCTACGGCGCGTTCCTCGTATCCAAGCGATCACCATCCATCAGCAACTGACATCTATTAATTTCATAATTATGTAAACGATTCGAATGTTGCCGCTAAGACGCGTGGTGTGGACGTGTGGCGCCGCGCGGTCAGCGACGTGCGCGACCGTCGCAACAATGGCGGAGCCCCTCGCACCCGATACGTATCCAGTGACTATTTCAAATATTTATGTTACCTCTTCCAAGTCGTCCTTATTCTCTATGCAGCTCGTGCTGAGTAGCCGGGACGCGGGAGTTTTCGTCTGTTCCATTGCTGCTGGCTGGCCCGCGGCCGTCCCGTGAACGTTATTCCAGGCCCTGTCGAGCCCTCAGCCCTCAGCCCTGTGCCCCTGGCCGCTTGTGCTCGCCTCCGTGCATCGTGATCGTCTCACTGCCTGTTCGTTCTCTGTCCCTGTCTCTCTCTCTTTCCCCACTCTTCGTCTCTCCCGCGGTCTCTTCACTCTGTTTATTCCTTACCCACGGACCTCCCCGACTCCCTGAACTGTCCCGATGCGATTGCGCATTGATACATGCGCCTCGTCGCTTCTCGGCCTCGGTTCGTGACGTGATCGCTCCCCACCGCCGTCGCCAATCATCCGCTCGGCCAATCGCCGTCCACCAACCCGTACACACTCACGGGCATTGGTGGGGGTACCGTAGAAAAGTAGTGCGGCTTACAGGAACGTATTTATTAAGGGTGCGTATCAAGAGGACGGTCACCTCCGAAGTGTCTGTGAACCTTCCAACTTCCAACCAGTGTGCTGTCTTTGCCGAAACCGCTACAAAAGGACTCACCGTTCCCGCGTTCAAACCGTCCTTTTCAGGGTGTCATATGATTATCCATCGATTAGTTGTCCCCTGCGGGTATCACCGAGGCTGTGTATACTTGTAAACCATTCGCGGATAGGCGATTACAACAAAAGTACACATGTTTGTTGATAATTAAACTTGCATAAATGTGTTACGTTAACATACAAAGATCATCGCGTGACTCAATAGGATCATAAATTATAGGCGTGTAACGGGCACAGCAGGAATATTTCGCGCGTTAGTTCGTTGGTTTCGCGGAATGCTGAAACCGACGAAGATCCCAGCAAACTGTTGCACGCATTTCGGGACATTCGATCGAGGGTAGGATGTAGAGCAAAAACTATATACACTTTTTAAGCAAACACCGAAACGTTTGAATACAAAAGAGAGATCTGTTGGGACGGTATGCCGCGAAAGAAAAATTCGCTAACGAAATGTAGGACATTCGCTGAGAACAAACGAGAATGGTACCGCGAGGTCATCGGCATCTTCATTTCAAATTACGTTGAACTTTGTAAAAATAACTCTATCCTTGTTGCAACCACGGAAACTGTACGAACGCGTGATCGTGGTATTGGAAAGAGCCTTAGAATACTTTCGTCCGCGTGCGAGCATTCCGCGAAATAAATGCGGCAAGGTTGGCCCCTCGATAAAAGTTTGTTAAGAGATCGTGAAAACTGTGAACACCCGGGTGCGTAAGTCCATAATGTTGCTCGGTATATAGACACGAACCTGTGGCGTGAAATTGCGCGTGCGCACATCACGTACGCACGAACGGCCAGCCGACTAATCGGATCGGGTGCCCCGGCCACGCTTCCCGCTTTTCGTTTCCTCGTGCTGCTTTGCGAGCCTCTTTGCGCACTTTCCTAGGCCCTCGTTGTTTTGTGGGTGGAAACTTTGCACGGCATATTGGGATTTGCGCAATCGGTGACCATAATAATATCGAACACGTTCCACTGGATGCATACGCAGTCGCTTCGCCCCGACACGTCCGTGCATGTCAACCTAACCCCCAATAAGTGCAAGAGCCACGGACCTGGCATTCCATTACGATGTATAAGGCTTTCCTCCAGGTATCCGTGGTGCTACAACCCCGCTTTCCTTTCTCTTTCTTGCCCTAATACTCGCCGCATAACCATCTCGCTTCTATGCCGCTTATTACTCTTCGTTATTTGGTTAGGGTAATCGACAATATCGCCCAGTCAGCCAACTTTCCATACAGATGTTATAACTTCACCTCCCGTGCTTTCGCAATCGTGAATAGAATTCCGGGAAAAGCTATCGCGGGGTTCTTTGTTCTAATGGTTATGCCCATTGGAGTAACATATGTACGCCCGGCCGTTTTCGGAGTTGTGTAAAAGCTAATTACGAGTGCAAACTTTCGGGGCGTTAAACTTTTCAGTCACTATCTATCCGGCCTTAAAGAGAGCTTTCGAAGCGAGTATAATAGACGCTTATTCGGAATAGAAACGATTTTTTTCGGATTGCGTGGCATTAAACGCCACTCCGGTTGTTTATGATTCACCTTGGAACGTTTGTTACTTCACCGCTATATATGTAATTGATATACAGCTCTGTGTTATGATACAGTTAAACGATAGAGATAAATGGGCGAAAAAGAAAGATCGAATATTACTCGCTTGAAATTCTAACGTAAAGGAAGTGAGATACTTAGCAGTAATTTCAACTGTTCCTACACCCAAGCCGTTCGGTGGTTTCAAGTGAAATGACCAGCCAGTACGTTTCGCGGTGCTATCTGCTTGTAAACGTCAATGGACGCATGCGCAGAGGCACAGTCCCGTGAATAGTCTCTCATCAGGAACGTATAAGATGGAGACAGAAAAGAACAGATTAAATATATCCAAAATGTTGTGAACATGATTTTTCCCAATTTCACCTAGTAGATCTTCTCCTCGATCGCGACAATTTCGGGTGAGCAATATCGCTGCATCAGATAATCGGGAAAGCCACAAAAGTCAATGAAACGTTCTAACAAATGGAAGAACATAATTCCAGAACCAGCTTATTGATTATTTAATATCCTACGAAATCTTGTTTATTTACCAGTTTCATTGTTCACGGTTAATCTTCCGATCGAAATCGTTCACGCCACGTGACTGTCAGAATTTCGCCCGACCTTTTTCACTTTCTTGCGCTGATCTATCGCGCCGTTGGATTATCGTTATCCATCACAGTCGGATCTCACGAATCTGCGTAAGCTAATATGCGTTAGAAGACAGAGAGAAAAAAAAAAGAGATGACGCGTGCTGGGGAGTTTGGAACGTAATGCTAAACGTTAATGGTAGTGTTCCGTATTTTCGTATTTATTGGATAATTAACCCGGATCGTAAACCACGCGAGGTCGTAAACAGTTGGAAAGAATACGCGCTTAAGCAAGTAACAGTGTGTACATTCGAATTTACACTTAACGAGCTCTCGGTGATCCACGGATAACCGAGTCTCGAGCACCTGGCAGACAGCCAATGCGGCCGTAGAAAAATGTGTTATCGCTAACCATCTTCTCATTAACACGAACATTGTATTCTTCTGGTATCCCGTTTCGTATAAAACTATTTTAGGGCATTTCGAGCAGAATTACACCATCTGGCGAATCCTTATGAATGTAGAAACAGTCCCACTGTATGAATAAATGTAAAACGGTCGCCGTAGTCGGTCTAAGAATCTTTTGCCTCGCTTCTCCTTTTTTTTTTTATTAAACGCAATTATATAATTCATTACAAATTTTATTATGAATTCAATATGCGTAAAAACGGTTTCTCGTACAAAGATTGTGGGTTGCAGCAAACATTCAATACTGTATCAACATTCTGGTTAATTGTAGAATGGCTATTGATGACTGATTCGATAGAATGATTCACTTTGGTACTGATATGCTTCCACGCATAATAACGAGTTATAAATTGAGGAGTATAATGTATCGATGACCACCGGTGTTCGTTAACGTGCATTGCAGTTAATGCAAATATGGGGCAACGCATTAGGGGAAATGAACTTGCTTGCATATTTTAGAATGCTAATTCCTCGGTTGAACGAATCGTGAAACTGCAGTGTGAACAACCTAAGTGCTGATACGCAAGTACCCCTCGGATTACTTAAAAATGTTTGCAATATTAAAGACAATGCGATAAGTGGTGCTGGTAACGCTTCGATAAAACGGATGCTTAAACTTATATCTCTATACAACACTATTAACAGTTTATACTTCGAATTTCTTTATAAATAATCTATCTCACATGCTTCTATAAATAAGTACCTAATTTCGTAATTTATCCGTGTAGTTATGGATCTATTGTATTCAAAACTCTTTTATACTAGCAACATTGGTATTTCTAATCTCTTTTCAAGCGAGGAAAGATAAGCATAGATTGGTAGACAAAGTATGTTTGAAAACATTCGAAATTCTTGATTGTATATCGATTCGTGCATATCCATGGTTTTAGGGCTAACTCGGACTGACCAGTTTTAGAAGCCCACCACAACCACAAAGCAGCGGTTGGGCTGTCGCTGGAATCAACCACATTTTAAGTCCGTATCGGCGACAAAAATCTGTACCACGAAATTCTCGCTGTCGGCGGTTGACGCAACGCACAACCGTTTTTGTGGTTGCAGTGGGCTCCTAAAGTGGTTCGTCTGAGTTAGGCCTTAGTAGAAGAGTAGTATATATTGTGTCAGTCCCAAAGTTTACGTAATGTATTTTATGCTGACTTGTCGCTTACTGTGTTATTTGATGAAAGATTGAACAACTCTTAAGTACTTGATTATGTGTAATTAGAATTTTTTTTTGTGTGTTTATCGTGTTTAGTTAAAGTGCAGAAAGTTGAGAGGTGCAAATAATGTTGCACTTCGAGAACAAGATAATTCGTTGTATACGATTTGCAGGGAGAACCTTTGAATGCTTCAGCCTTACGATGTAATTATGTAAAAATGTAAGTGGTACATTTATTGCCGACTTTTAGCGAAGATGTATTTAAATACTGTTACGATTCGTATAAGCAACGTTCCAATTCAGAAATGTTTGTACTGAATAACTCACTGGCAATTATAATTTTCATTGTGTTCTTATCTCTTATTACGTATCTGAAACAGTTCAATGTAGAATTGTCTTCGCGTTCTTCGAACTTAATTATTAACTAGCAGACGGCTCGGTTTGGCATAAGAACTCTTCAACAGAAAATACAAAGAAATGCGTGAATTTTGCCACGCGTTCTCAATATTTTAACATTATTCAACAATAACTTAACTATAAAATCTGTATACTTCTCTGGTTATGCAATAGCCCTGGCCGTAAACATTCCGAGTTTACCTGAGATGTCAAAAAGTGTACGAATGTAGAATTTGAAATTTACATAAAAATGCGCGCACAGCATTGGTATCAAAACGCACTACGACTTCCCTTTCTTGAATCTCTGTCGTGCTTGCGCTTTACTATACTTCGGATGCTTGTCCTTGTCGTTGTTCATTTCGGATTCATCGTCGTCGATGTCGTCTTTGTTCTCGCCGAAGAGGTCCACCGGTGGATCCAAAAGCGATTTTCTTTGGCACTTTACGAAATAGCGAAATCCCTTTGCAATGGTGAAACCCAACATTGCTATGGATATTGTCAATAAGGCCATCAAAAATGGATGCTGCGATGGAAAATAGAAGATTATCTCTATGGTTTCACCCACCCGCGCATCGAAGTATATTAAACTAGCATACACACCGTTAATGTAGGTTTATTTGTAAATACATAGTCAGCTATTACGACTATTACTCCCAGTATGATACCAACTCCAGCTCCGAGCCAAGGTATCTGCTGATCAGCTACAAAATAATTCAATATTAAAGCGTCGTAGTAAACATTACGAATACGATTGCCTTGATGCTAGAGAGATAATACCTCTTCTGTCTTGAATCAGTAATCTAGATACTCTGTGCATCGCCTCTAAAATTGTTGGTTCGTTCGGTTGAAGGGATAAAGCCTTATTGTAAGATTGAAGTGCTTCACTGAAGCGAAAGGTCTGCGACTCCACTTCGGCTTTCCTAAAATAGCCCTGTAAAGAGGTTTATATACGCCGCAGTTGAATTAAATGTTAGATAAGTTACAATTACACTCGTATCTATAAAGAAATCGTGTGACGAATGTACCTTGGTCCAATCAGGTTTCAGCTCAATTGTCATTAGAGCGTCCTCCATCGCGAAATGGTATTGTCGTATTTTCAGAAAGGCGAACGATCTGTTGCTGTATAAAGAATAATTCTGAGGATCCAGTTTAATCGCGTGTGTGTAATGGAACATAGCCTCCTCGTACTTTTGCTGTTTCACGCACGCGTTCCCTCGTTCCTTGAGGCTTTGAACCTTCAATGGAATTATAGTAATGTAATAAAGGAATATTTAATATTAAGTTCAGGCTTATAAAGTGTTGATTAATCGCGTCAGAACGGTGGGGTTAACGTTCCACGTTAATCTATGGTATTGCTGACAGACATCCTAATTTAAGTTTCTCGAGTGATTTGCATGCTATGCAAAAGGTCACGCTTATGTTAAATGAACAGTGCGTCAAGCTCCACGCTGGAAAGCCGCGATTTCTTACCTCTGCCTCTCGTGTGCTCGACATTCTTTTCGGGAGAACTTTGCAGATAGATTACGTAAAAGAATGTTTCACGAGCAATTATCTGACGTGGACGTTATCATTGTCCTTCGAGCTGTCTCCGAGCAACCTTTTTATCTGTCAAGAAACAGTCAACAATGAGAAGCAGTCGAAACACCTGCCATGTCTTTCGGGCCGGTAACTGCATGCGCAGCGAGCATTGACATGTGATACTGCACTGCGCATAGTCCTCCACCCGTCGGTCGGGCCTGCCCCGTTCAAAGAACAGAGGAAGGCAACAGCAGACGTTCACCTTTCTTTCCATTTCTTTCCAGCACTCGACGTCCCCCCTTTGAATGTTGTCGTTGTAGAGACGACCTGCATAAAAATGGGCCAGCGATCTTGAAAAAAAAAATGAGCGCAGCTTCTTTACGTGCCTCCCCGCTCGAAAAAGAAGATCGCACGATTGCGAAACGGCTACAGCAGCGGGGGACAAATGCCACGCCAATGGATCGTCTTCACTCGCACGTGATTCTCAAAGTACGCGTCCTGTATAGGTACGATTTGTTTTGCAATATTAATAAATTTTGTCCCCTAGTTCGAAGGTGTGGCTTTATTTTTAACCGAAGCATCCACGAGCCGAATACATTGGAAATAACCTGTATGCTTGAAATATGAGATTTCTAAGCGCATGCGAGAAAAGTCTATATTTAAATAAGATCTCCGTAAGCTTGAGCATACATAGTGTGACCGCGGTGCTTCTTGATCGATCAATGGTAACTTACATAAGTCGATCGAATTTATGTAACTTCGCGACGAAGTACGGCAAGCAGTCCAGAGCGGAGGATGAAGAGAAAGCGCAGGATACATCGGCAAATCATGTGACTGAGGTTTCTTTTTTTATCATCATTTTAATGTCTGAAATTCTCCATTTCATACAAATTAAGTGGGGGCATTATAATACAAACTTAAAATATATACATCGATATTTCGTGAAACTTCTCGAATAGCTATGCAACTCATCCATTAATCCGTTAATCTGTAGATCTCTTTCCGTTATTATTGATTTCTTATTATTCTTTTTTTGTATGCTTTCTTTCGCGCTGAACCTACTTCGCGTATGTATGCGTGCGTGTATGTGTGTGTGTGTGTGTGTGTGTATACTGTGCAACGAAACTGGCAAGTCGTTCGAATAAATATATTTCTTTTTAATTAGCCGTCAAAACTGATCACTGCCGACTTATGTGTTGTATTTTGGTAAGAGCGTCCGTGATATGGAGAATCGAATGCGAGAGCTCGTTTTCTTTCTTCGTCTAGTCACTTTGTAGACAGTGACTGATCGTTCGTATTTTTTTTCTTCTCTTCGTTCGTGGGTAACGTTCTCGTCGACAGGACTTCGTCTCTTTAAATCCCGATTACCATCGACGAAACGACAGGCACTGATTGCGAGTGTCGAAGTAACTTTATCCGGATACATCGCTTATTTACATCGATCGCTCTAGCGACGGTCGTTCGAATTGGCTCGCGACCTTCCTTTGTCTTTCCTCTTTTCTTCGCTCCTCCTCTGGATGGCTGTAGACTCTAAACGGTTCGGTTCGCTTCCAAGTTTTACCTCGATACTCGACACCGAGCAGTGAATCCTTATTGAAAAAATAACGGCTGCAAGCGCGCTCGACGCTTACATCCGTTCCTCGGGCGCGTGGCACGCGGAGAAAATAATCGCACATAACGGACAGATTAAGAATCCTTACGATTATATTGGAGGACGAATGGCAAACGTTCGCGTACCTCGCCGAGTCGGTGTGTGCATATTTATTGCCCAAGTGGGACGGAAGTCACGGATGATTTGGCACTCCTATCTTTCCTTCTCTAGCGCCTACTCGCTCATCTGCGCGACCTTTCTCCTCCACCTTCCCCCCGGTCTTCCCCTCGATCTCTCTTTTAACGCGTTTAGCCAAGTAAAAACTCGTACGCTTATCGAGTCGCAGAGCAGAGAAAGAAAAGTCACCGATACTGTCAACCTGCCAACCGTGGGCAGCGAGTTGACGCTTTATATAAATCACGCTCGTAAAATGGGAGCGACGATTCTGAATGAAAAGTGGCCCGGTCAACAGATTGAAGCGCCTCTATTCTTTGATTCGATCGTTAACGAAAAGAATGGAGCAGCTTTGGGGCGGAATGAAGTTACGTAAACCTTCGAAAGCACCCCCGGCAATTTCGCTGTCCGTACCGCCGCGCGAAGTGGCCCCCGTTTCGGGCCGATCGATTAGGCACGATCGACGGAGGTGACGAAACGGGATGAACGTTCCCGTGCTCCGCGGGCAGAGCACGATAGAACGGAACAGACGCGGACAGCCGAAAAATGGGGGGGGGGGGGGGGGGCAGACGGATGTGAGAATTCGTAGGAGGGACGAAAGTTCGTTTTCCGCGCGATCGGAGGGCAATTGATCGAATTGCCCCGAATTCGATTCTCCATTTGCACGGGCCGCGTGTACGTTCCTTTTCTCTTTTTTTTTTTGTATCTTTTTCATATGCACAACCCACATCAGTATTGTTACTCGTTACCGTAAATCGTAAGTGTAAATTGATTTTTTTTTGTCCACGCTTAAAATACATTTTATACATACACTCCGCCTACGCTCTCGCATATAGTCGTCACCGTATTACAAACGTCGTCGTATCAATAAATCGCCAAGCAATAGTCGTCGCCAAGAGAGAAAAAGAAAATAGGAGAAAGAAACAGAAAACACCGATGCGCGTACGATTCGTATATGTGTATCGTAGGTCGTTCGTCATAATAATCTTGCGATCCATCATCCACTCCCATTGTTTTGTTTCTCCGTTTCAATCGCTCGCGCGCTCCCTATCCGTCCTCTCTGTGCCTGTTTCTTCTCCCCGATTCTTTTTGCGCGGTGATCCTCTACCCGTCGCTCTCTGCAACTTTCACGTG
Organism: Andrena bucephala; assembly: GCA_947577245.1. Classification (NCBI taxonomy): domain Eukaryota; kingdom Metazoa; phylum Arthropoda; class Insecta; order Hymenoptera; family Andrenidae; genus Andrena; species Andrena bucephala. Next base: position 67,408,110 of record OX387715.1, read on the forward strand.
CACGTAAGTGTTTTCAACGCGGTGCACGGGGCATTCCTTCTTTTTCTCTACTCTCTCACTCTCACCCTCTGTCGCCGCGAATGGAACAGAAGCACGCGGGGAGACGGCCGGAAGTACGCGTGAAACAGAATCGTAGCAGGAAGCGGAGGAAGGTTGTTGCGCGTAAATAGCGTCTCGGTTCCCTTCGTGCACCTCGCCTGATAACAACCAACCGGTGGCGGTGCGGGGGGGGGGGGGGGGGGGGCACGCCGCAGAAAAGGGATCTCTCTCTCACTCTCTCACGCTCTCTCTCTCTCTATGATACAACCGAATTCGTTGCTCTTCTTTTTTTTTTTTGTACGCTTCGTCGACCACTTATAGCATATATATGTATGTATATCGTACCAGGCACGTTCCGATCCCCCTCGACGAGAGATCGCCTTTCTTCGTGTATCAACGTGGACGCCGCGCCACGACTTCCTCGGGGAACGCCCGAGGACCCAACGTCCGGGCGGAATAGTCAACCGTTTCCGGTATTACGGCGAGCGCGCGGTTTCGTGCTATCGTTCACGAGCGACGTATAGCCGAGGACGCCTGTCTTAACATCGCGATCGAAATTACGCGAATGGAATGCAATTTTTTCGTCTTCTCTATTGGATAATAAGGGCCCCGCTGCGAGAGGCCGCAACGAGAATGGTTGGTCGGAGCTAAAGGAGATATCGCGCACGGCATTGCTAATTACATTGCTCGAGGTAACTAGGGAAGCGTGTTCCTGGGCAAGTCGGACTAACGAAGCGAATGCTGCCCGCAAAAAGGACTGCGGGTGTATTCAGCGAAGAGCTCGAGCGTCGGAGCTTTACGGCGTTATCGGATCCTCTAATTATATCGAGCAATGTACTCCCGCCAGTTGTGAGCGCGAACCACTTGCACGCTACATAACAACGATAGTCACGCCGTTAGAACGTCCAGCGATCGTTATCGTCCCTCGATCGTCCCTCGCGGACAATAGAGACACAGGTGCGTCGGATTTTTAATTTAGCGCGCAAGGGCTCGCCCACGCGTCCACTCACGCGTTTATGCTACCTAGACGTTTGTACTATTCGGATAGAGCATCTGCTTGCACTGCTCGAATGATATGATTCCACGAAGATCGCGTTACTCGATTAAACAACACGTGTTCCCTTTGCTCGCGCAGTGCAAACATTCGCTTAAGCGATCCAGATAACGGCGTGCCCGCCGCTTCTGCATACGTGGCCTTATACTCGACGAGTCGCCGGCTAATATACAATTAGTTGTAACATTTTCGACGCGATGCCGAGGACAGTGCACCAGCCCGGCCGCGCTGCGAACTCACTCCTCTTCTTTCCATTCGCAGCGCGTCGCTCGTGGCCTCGCCGTTTCGATCGGAGGCATGGGCCCCCCCGTGGAACGATCGTCAGCGCGCCCAATTTATCATCTTTCTCTAATACGCTCGGAACACGTTGATCTCGAACCGCAACATTGCACGTCCCAGTCTAAACTCGAGGATAACGCAAATCGAAAGGTTAACATACGTAATAACATTAATATAATAGTAATAATAATAATAATAATAATCGTAATAATAATAATAGTCATAGTAATAATAATAATTGGCGGAAGAAGAACCGAGGGGGGGAAAGAAAAGGGAGGCGAAACATGGAATCAACGGAGAAAGAGAGAAAGAAAAGAAAGAGGTCCGTATTCCTTTCCCCCGTTGTGCATTATCTCGTTACACTTTCGAATCTAGAGAAGGAGAGACGTATATATATATATATATATATATATTAGAGATCTCTATTTCACGTGTATTTAAATACAAGTGTACACGTGTGCTAAACGTATCCGTACCGCAATCCGTGTATCTTTTAGTACACGGATACCCGTGCACTATTTCACGTGTATTTATAAATACACATATATTAACATATCCGTATTTTGATTCGTCTGATTTTTAATATCTATGGATATCCCCAGAACTCTGAGGAATTGTGAAATTAATCAAATAATTATTGTATTTGAATATACTTACTAGAATAATATGCGGAAAATATGGTTTTACAAATTTTCAGATTGTAACTATTAACACAATAATAAAATTAACACGATTTATTTAATCGATTACCTATTTTGATACAAAAAATTAAGACATTACTGATGATAATTCATAAGCAAGTTTCTTTTTTAGACGCAACGATAAAGTTAAAGTTGAAAACTATATTCGACGCTGAAATTTTAACACTCGGCGAATAAAAACATTAACTATATTCGTCGAATACTCTAAAGTTAAATAACTTTTATTCGATCCGTTATTTAAGTCATTTTTTATTTAGTTAATGCCCAATTCTGATCAAAATACACGGATACGTTAATACACGTGCATTTACATGCACGCACTATTTCACGTGTATTTACATGTAATCTAAATACACGTGAAATAGTGCACGGGTACCCGTGTAGTAAAAGATACACGGACTACGATACGGATATATGTAATACAGATGTACACGTGTACACGTGTATTTTTAATACACGTACCATACCATGGGTCTCTAATATATATATGTATATACATCTCTTCTTCTTGATCATGGTGAAAAACCATCACTGCGATTTCCTCCATCGTCGATAAATGTTCCACGCGGTCGTTCGTCGCGCTCCTACTATTCTCGCCAACAATATTTAAAATTCCTCTCTCTTATCCGCACTCTTTGCCATTTTATCTATATACTTCTTTTAATTAGTGAATATAATATATATATATATATTTATATATATATATATATATATGCATAGGTAATAATTGCAAATACAACTATGTAATGAATATACGAGCCTTTGTCAGGGGGAGCAATGCAGTCGTCGTCAATAAAAAGAGTCACGGGTGTACAATTATATTATATGTATATATATATATTATATATATATATATACCTATACACGAACGATCCTCTATCGTGGAATCGCTCGGTCGCTCTGTGCACGTGTGTGTACGGTTTCACCTTCTTCCCGCTGGTTCGTCGGGTCTCCGCGATCGCGAAGGAAAAGGGGGATAATAAAAAGTGTAACGGAAAAGGGGAGAACGACGAGTTTCGTTGCTTCGCCTGTCGTCGTCGTCGTTCCCTGCTCCAGCCCTTCGGGGGTCGCGCGAGACGAACCGTCCCCGAAGGAGGACGAAAAGCTTCGCAGGCGATCGGGACCTCACTTTCCCGTACGTTTCGCGTATTTAAGTCACGATTTAAAAATCAGTTCAGTCGTTCGAGTACTCGAGTCGATACACGCTTTAACAAGCGCTTCGGGAACGTAAACGCATTCCCGGTGGGCTCCCGCCGTCGATAGTACGCAAGTTGGGGACCGATCTCGCGAGTCCTATGTACAGAGGCAGAAGGCAATCGGTTGTCGATAAAAATCGGTCGTTCGCGAGCACGCGATCGGTCCCCGCTTCCATCTCTTTCTTATTCCACTTTTTTTTTTTCCTTTTCACTTTTTTCTGCTTGGTTCCTTTACGAGCTAACCCTTAATCTGATATGGGCGATATAGAAATCGTGCTTTCACCGTCCCCCTTGCCCTCACCGTTCCCGCAACGGTATTACGCGTATCCCGCACTCTTTATCTTCCGCGCGAGCCGTCCTTCTCCTTCTTCGCGGCGCTTAACTTCGTTCCCACCTCGAGGGCGCTTCGTCCCGCCCTTCTCCGCGCCAGCAGAAAATTCACGCGACCGAGCGCGCTCCTCGATGGCTTCTACGTGACGGAGGACGGCACGAATCGACGAAAGTCGGGTATCGATTTGGTCCAAGGTCACTGTCAACGACGCAACCGGCTATCACTAATGCTACGAAGAAACGCTCAGCTGGATTATCGTCCGTCTGATCGCCGAACGAATCACGCGCGGCACTCGGGCGAAGTACGAGCTCCCTTCGCGCTCGCACGCATCGCTGATGCCTACGCTCGCGTACCGCGCAGCGATGTCGCGTGCTTACATCATCGAGATTAATGAGCATCATGTACAAAGAGAAAAAGTCACCGCGTTCCGTTCGCGGCTCGACCGCTTCAACGTCGAACGTCTCTGGACGCCGGTGCTAACTCTCGAATTCTATGCCCCCGATTATGCAACCGCACGCTCTTCGTTCCGCCCACTCCCCGCAGAATCGATCTACCTAACGCGTGCCAAAATGCCACCTCGCCTGGCACGAAAAAGAAGAGATTCCCGTATCGACGTCAGCTCGATAATAAATAATACGATACTGTTGTATCGGCGCTCCTCGTGGATATTTAAACGTCCACCAACGATCCAACGATCTCACTAACGTTTCGTTCGATGATTAAAAGGCAACGACGAATGATTTCGCACCGTGTTCGGGGAAACTAACAAGGATGGAATCAACAGAAGAGAATATTAAGGCGGCACGATCAACGGTGTGCCCGTTCGCCGGGTCGCGGCACATTGGTCCGGGGGACAAACGAAGAAGTCCGCCTTCACCGAATCGCCGCCGAACGAAACCTCTACGCGCGATCTACGCAATTACAAAGTCCCTAGCATCACAGTCAGAAAATATAGTACTACGCGATAAACGGACACGAACGGCTGCTCCCCGGCCAGCTCGCTCGTCGATCAGGGTCTACGACTTCACCGGGCAAGAGAAATGATAATGACGATATTAGGCAGCAAACCTCTGGGCGGGAATCATGCCCGTTTTCATCGACGCTCCTCGCCCCGCTACAAAAGACTGCAACGGCGAAAGAATCTAAGTTGGAGGCACTCGCTTTGAAATACTTCATTTACGAAAGACGGGCGTCGTCTACGAATCGTCTGCGATCGTTTCTGGAAAGGTGTGTTCAGCAAGAGAGCTCGATCAGAATACAATGGATACTGCAGCGGCTATGGTCCTCGGCGTTTTACGCACGATGCAAAGGGGAAGGGAAGGAATCGGCTGTCGGGGCATTCTGTTTTTCACGACGGACACACGTGTATACGAAATTCGTTGGACAGAAATAGTTGCGGTGATCTGTATACTGATTAGTCGACTACTTAATACATTTCGAAGGAATTGGCATGGCGCGGCGTGCCGCGTGTACAGGGCCCTCTTGCGACTCGATCGTTTAACCCGGGAAGACGAGTCGACCCGTCGCGAAAGTCTCGTCACGTCCGTACAAGCGGAATATAGGATTACATTACACGTAGTAATTGTTCCGAAGAGAACAGGGCTTCTGGTCGAGAAGCGACCCTATTAACAAGACGGCCGAGTAATTGCGAGGTTGTTGAAAGCGAATGGAAAGGAGATTTCTCTTGCACAAAGTTGCAATCACGCCTACTCAGTTGGCTACGAAATTTAGAAAGTTAAATAGCGGGGTACCAATGGAGTCCAACGTAGACCACTAATTTTGATTTGCTCTCCTCGTGCGAACCACGTAGTTCAGAGTCTTCAATATTTATACAGCTAAGCAAACCCGATTGTTCGTGGTATCGAAGCCTCGCGCGATGGGAACTGATAAGGACCAGCGAAGAGGTATCGATGGATTCGAGTTCTTTGCTGAACCAACGAACACTTCTTGTCTATCGTTCGACGGTGGTATTCCTTTCAGGTTCAACGACTCCCCTGATATATGTATAACTACACATCGATCGGATACAGCCTTCAACGTTGCATTTGGCAATGTCCAATACCGAAATTCCCCTGGCATGAATCATTACGACAATGAGCCGAACTTTAGAATATAACGGTTGCGCTTACGTATTGCTGAATGTATTCTGTCGTCGGATAGCGCGACACCTTCGTCATGATCGACGAAGAAAGCTCTGTGATAGCAGAGAGACACGAGTTCAGTCGAACTGTTCGACGCTAACTAGCATAGGGTAATTCGATTGTAATCAATGAAGACATCTTCCCGCGTCTCGTGGCCGTTATTCGACGTTTCTTACGAGTCGCTTCCATTCCCCGTTCGGATCGTTCTGTTCGCCTGGCCACGCTTCAGTTACCTACGGCGAAACACGGCGCTCATACAAGACGGGTTACATAACGAGAAATTTTTCCGCTGCGCAGGGACGGCCGAAAGAGGCAGCGAAGACGCGTAATGGAAGGAGAAAGAGACCGTAAAAATCTGCTGATAGCGATTACAGTAGCACTGATTTGGGATGATCAGGAAGTGCGCGAATGACGATTAAAAATTTTATAATCGTTCAGAGGCTGTTCAAAGGGTCTTTCGGTTGCACTCGAGTGCCGAGGAGAATTCGTTTGCTAATCAGAAAGGATCGAAGCCCTTGGCGAGAAGAATGAGTATCGAAGCCTGGACATTTCGAAAGAGAAAGAGACCGCGAGAAGTACAGAAAGATCGACGAACATCAACCATGTCTACCTAATGGATATACTTAAGTTTTATTAAACCTACATGCGGCACACCGTCTCGCTTCTCACACAATATCCACACGCCTGCGACGCGATGGTTATACTCATAAAAATTCGCCTAAGTGTATGTCCCTCGGATAATGACGCGTTTTAATCCCGTAAACGAGAAAGGAACGAGGGGAGAACGGATCCTCTGCGCGCGTCTCTTTTTCTTTCCTCTTTCGTTTTAAACTCTTCTTTTTTTCTTTTTTATCGAACGTCGGGAGCAAAGGTACTCAGTTCTCGAAGGTTGTTCCTTCCCCGCCAACGTTTGCGTCACTATCCGTTCGTACGTAAGAAATAATGCACGTAACATTATGCTAAGTATATTGTGTATATATATATTTATATATATATATATATATATATATATATATATGTATGTATAGTCCTTTACTCTCGCTTCGCTAGAATTGGCACTTGGATTTTCTGTTTTCTTTTCTTTTTTTGTCACCCTTAAGCTTTGAATAAATTAAGAGTGCGTGCGTGTGTGTGTGTGTGTGTGTGTGTGAGTGAAAGAGAGAGAAAGAGAGAGAGACAAAGAGTGGGAGCATAACTTTCGGCGGCATTAACTCCAGCAAGGTTGCTACACTTTTCGATTCGTGAGAGAACTTTATCCCCCATTGTTTCTACTTCGAGTTAAATATCACTCAATGACATTCAACTGATAAGACACTACGTATGAGTTTCCCAGCGATCGGCGATAAGCGTGAATCCTAACTGGTCATCGGGCTGCAGACTTTCGATTTACACTGTGCGAAAGCGAATGGAGAATAAGCCGAATCTTTTTCGGAATAACGGCTAATAATAACAGAATGTTACGGGGTGACGTTTCTAACGCAAGGAAAATAAGGCACCGCGCTCTCCCGAGGACGAAAGAAATGCAATAAAATCGAAAATGGTAATACGGCTGGAAAAGCGATCGTTTTAATCGTAAAAGTAATAAAGCACAGAGTGAAAGCGAGAGGCTGCGGATCAACGATCACCGATCTTGCGGTATCCGGTCTTAAAGCACATTGGCAATGGATCGCTATGGGATAACACCAGACATCCTGTCGGGAAAGCTGTCGTTCGTGTGGTTCTTTATGCCCGAAGCTGTCGCGGCGCGAACAATAACGGAGGCGCCGCGACGGTCGCGGCTAATCGTTACGAGTTATCAAATGCATTGTTAAGAGCACTTACATTCCGCGAAGACGTCGGTACTTTCTGTAGAAACCGCGCTCTCACAGTACCGCGCAGCCTGGAAGAACTGTTACCGGGCAAGCCTACACCCGCTTCCTGTATTTAGCGAAAAACCCCATCTCGCGCATCCCGTTGGGTATTCGCGTTCGTTGGATAGATATCGAACGTCTCGTTTAAGAAATACGTCGTCGCACCGCTAGAAGCGCGTTTATTGCATCGTTTTACTTAAGTTGCACTTGGAACACCTAGTTTAGCCCCTACCGGTCCTCTAAGTGTCTCTTAGTTCAGTCTCTTTGGCACTGATCGCTCCGCTCGTCGCGCGGGTCATCGATATAGGTGAACCTGTCGCGCGTACATCGCGGAGCCTCTCGGTCCGGATGGATCCTCCAAACATTTTTTACACTCTTAACTGATACCCTCAACGAGCGTCCAAGGCCATTTTTTTCATAAGATTATCGCGGATCGCGTATGCGACTTCCGTAGGCGTTACAATGTTACGGGGCGACAAGTTAAACGTTCGTATCTTGGAACTAACAGTTTCCCTATCTAGTGTCTATAGATCTACACGGTGTCATCGGAGCTTCTTCCGTTGACTACTTCGCAGTCGAGTGGCCCAACGTTACGCAAAAGAAGACACGACAGCGTGCGGCGTGATTCTTGGATCTAATTTTTACCGGCTTTTCCCCCTTTCTTTTCGCAACTGAACCATCGTGCATCGGGATGGATATGTATGGCACAGTATGACAGTGTTGAGACAAGATCATCGGGGCTTTAGTTCTTTCCCCCTGTTCTGCGTGATCGTTACTTCCCTTCTCTTGTAACGCTTAAACAAAATCTCTGCTCGGTCTTTGCTCTCGCCATCCCCCACCGGACATTCGTTCACCACACGGAAAACGGCGCGCGCGAAAAGAATGAGAGTGAAAAGAAACGCAGAAATGAATATTTCATAATTTTTATTACATATCTTTTTTTTGTCGTTTTGTAAATGCAAGGAAAAAGTGAGCAAAAAAGAAAAAGAATAAAATACCTATGATTATATCTACAAATCGGAACGTAGTTTCGATTCATAACAACGAAAATATATTAACCAATTCCTGTACCGTTAATTACAACCCATATATACTCCGACGCGTCGTCATCGATTTTACAATTCTCGTTTAACTATCAACACACACACACAGAGATAGATTTTTTATTAATCGCATTTATATATATATATATATAAATATATATATATATATATTTTTACTTATTTATATAGATATATTTATCTCTCTCTCACTCTCTCTCTCACTCCCCCCCCTCTCTCTCTCTCTCTCTCGCTTTCTATATATATATAAAAATATGTTAGAATATTTAGCCTGACACGCTCCTTCCTGTGTGTTTCGTATTCCTTAAATTCGTTGCAATTATACGTAGAAAATACTCTGTCAACACTGTGCCATGCATTCCACAAGCGCTCGGTTATCCTTCATCTGCGCGACACCGAGTGTCGTCGCCCCCTCCCCCCCCCCCCCATCGAAAGTTGTCCGGTTCGATCAAACGTGAAAGTAAAAGGAAAAAGAAGAACAAATTAGAAAAATGCACCTTCCTCGACGATTCGAGTCTTTCGTCGCGATATTTCGCTCGGTCAACGATTAATACAGCGAGCCAGTAACACAAAGAACAAATACATTGCACAGAGAGACATGAAAAACAAGCGACGAATCTTAATAAAAAAAAAAAAAAAAAAAGAAAGAAGAACAAGAAAATCAGAACAAACGAAGTCGAAGCTTTCTATTCCTTTTTTTTTTGTTTTGTTTTTGTGCTTAAACTTCTCACGAGGGTAGAGTAAAATTAACGAATTAACGAGAACTTAGGCGACTATCGGTTTCTGAGCTTAAAGCTAGTAGAACGGAACGTCGAGTTTTTTGCGAGCCGCCCAGGAACGCCACCGCTCCAAAGGATCAAACGCTAAAACTGTCTTCGAGTGACGTAACAATTATTAAATTACCCACGGAGGCCATTGGGCGCGGACGGAGAGCGACTCGCTCGAAAGCAACAAATTCCATTCGCCCCCGTCACGAGAGCGTTGCCGCGAACCCGCGTGGAATCAATCGTATCCAGAAGGCCCGTTTAAAAATAACGCGAGAGGAGGAATAAAAGGATAGAAGCGCGAACGTAACGATGCGTGATAAAAAATTTCAGCAACAAAACACAACACGTGCTTGTCCCTCTCCTGTCCGCCGCATGATCGACTTTTCAACATCGTCGTTTGATTACTCGGACGACAGCTGATCGATCCCACGGGACTTTGATCCCCGTTTTAATTAGAGTCGTAAAATCAATCGTGCGCGATCTTCCGTGAACAGACAAGCGAGTAGAAAAAAACCTTTAGCATGCGCGAACAATCGAAATGCTCGAAGTAGTTTCGATAAAAGCTGTTTCCTTGTAACATCTAGCGAAGAGCGGGATAAAAAAAAATTGCAATTTCGGTGCCATCGAAATGATCGATCGCTCGGGCAATGGAGGCTCGATGATTGTATCGTAACAGTGTAAAATCGTATCTCTCGGGAGTCTAGTAGACCATGGATCGACGGAAATGCGTCTAAGAGACGGATGGCTTCGTCGATAAATATGGGAACGCCGAGTCGTTGGCTACTTCGACACTTTCTCTATGAATCAATGCTAACCGAGCTTCTTTTTCCGTCGTCCCTCATCTCCGTTCGCAGTGTTCACAACACCGCTGAAGCCACTGTGTGAAACGAAGCAATGATATAACGGGGAAAGACGCTCGCGTGCCAGTGCACACGAATTCAAAAAGGCAACCGCGTAATCGACTACAAACGAGAAAAAACGCAATCGAGAACGTTATCAATAGCAAACGCGTGCGTCGTTAGTACACCCACGCACGTTTATAATATAAAGAACGACCTCGAAGTAATCGTAGGAAAAGAAAAACGTACATGGATATCAGAAACATCAACGCGATAAACTTTCTCGTTACAGGTTCAACGGAAAACATAGGCTCGATACACCCTAAGCATCACGTTTCGTCCCTTGTTCCCGTAGGTCCAAACGCAGAGCTCTCCTGCGCGCCCCTTTCTGCCCCAACTATCCGAACAATAACGCAATATCGAGAGCGTTGATGACAACGTCAACACGTTCACAGTCTGCGAGTGAATCCTAGAAAGACACCTTTTTTTCTTTCCTAAATTTGCTAGACACTGTCGTGTACGATCACAGAGTTCATTACATAACTGGTTAACTGTGTCGATAGAATTCGTTATATGGGATCATACAATGAACTCTATTTTAAATGAGAAAAGAAGAATAAAAAGAACTTTCGAATCCAACACGTGTTAATAAAAGAAACAAGGAGTATGTTCCATCAATTTCGTCATTCAGATATTTGAAATGGAAAAGAAAAAAGAAATCTGATCGGTAGGTGGCGATAAGAGCACTGTAGCAATTATTCTGAAAGCTAGTGCAAAGCAATTAGTGATCATTGAAGTAAACATATATAATATTAAATAAAATTCTTCTGTAAAACTGGTCAAAGTCATTAAATTAATAGTTTACGAACTAATAAGCGAAGAAGATCCAATGCGTTGCACGTATCAATTGCAGGCTCTGAACAACGCAGCTGGTCCTGACCCGTGTACGGGGTCAAGGAACTGTGAACGTGTTAATAAGTGTCCGTCGACTTGAGAATCGTACGCGAAGAGGGTATTAATGGTTACATGCGATGATTGGCGCACCTGTACGCATCATACACTACGTATTATCGCCGACGACAATTTATAATTACCTATGAAACCTGTCCGCCTTAACATCTCGATTCTTCCTCTCCAGTTCTGTTTTCCCTTTCGCATGCTCCACGTTGCCTTCCGTCGCGAGACTGTCTCTCTCGAGTGTCGGCGATGACCGATGGCGCATTGACCACTCTCTCTTCCAACAACTAACGTACACATTCGAACCACGATAAAAAAAAAAATATGAGCCTAACACTAGCGCACGATATACACAACCCCCCGGGCTCGCTACGGGCGATCGCGTGAGCCGACAAAGGGAATCGTGGGGGAGGGGATCCTTAACTTTAACAACAACTCGCGCTGCAACGACCGTACCCTTCGAAATGTGACGCGTAACTGAGCGCGACCGTACGACCCGCTCGGGTATATCACTTTATGGCAGGTAATTCGAAGTAGGGTACAATGTAAACACGGTTCGCCCCCGTCCCATCAGCTGTTACTGTCTTTCGCGTGACCAATTCCTTCGAGTTCTGCGCCCCCTCCCAACAGCAGTCGAGGGCCGCGCCTGGGGTGGGTGTTCGGTGAAGAAGAGGAGAGGAAACGAAAAAGAACGAAGAAATAACAGAACGGATCTAGTTTATGCGCGCCTAGCCGCGCGCGACGCGCAGAGGTCTCTCTCTCTTGCGGAAAAACTGCTCCGACTTTTACTCGTTTCTCGAAGAGGGAGGAAAAGAGAACTAAAGGGCAAGAAACGGGGAATGGAGGAAAAAGAAAGAGAATGGCGAGCGTCGCACGTGGTGCGGCTCTGGGGACAGTCTGCGTGTGCTAAGTCTCTCCCCTATTTTCCTTCCGGCGGAAAAACGAAGGGATTGTTTCCTCCGGACGTGGCACGTGATTAAGCCCTTAGTACCCATTTTTTTTTTTTATCTTTTTGGACCCTCTTCTCGCATTCGCATTTGTTTCGTTTTTTTTTTGTTTTCTTTAAATTCTACGTACTCTTAAACTGGACGACACACTTGGACGTGCGCACGGTAAGTAACTTATTGTAGTAGAGTTTAATTACTGCTTCTCCCCGTTCGCCTTCCTTCTTCTCGCGCAGCTTCCCTCGTTCATCGTCTTTCCCCTCTCTCTACCGTCGGAGGACAGCTCGAAGCGTCCTCGCGTATAACATACAGGCTCGCGGTTCGCGCTCGACTCTCCGCGAATGCCCTATTATCCCGTTTCCTTTGTACGGATGGACTTCTTTTTGTTTCTATTTTTCCTTCCTCTGCTTGCTTGCATTTATCTTCTTTTCGAACGTACCGATTGTCGTGAAGCCTTCTCATCGAGTGGGTTAACCATTGGTCGGAAATGGCCGCGCGAGCTCGGTCGGCTGGCTCGCGCGAGGCGTTGACCTCGGGCGCAGGTCGAGGAGATCTGGAGCGTCTCGTTGCGCACGAGCCGATCCACGGAGAAATCATCGACCTTCGCGGGCGTTCTCTACTGCGCGAAGGGTTGCCTCCCCTTGCGATGCTCGCATCTCCTCCCCGCAACCCCGGCTCAGAGCGTTTCACTTGACTTTCGGCGATAGAACCCAGGAACCATGTAGGACCGTGACGATCAGCCTTGGAGCAACATGCCGAGAAAATGCAAATTCTGCGACAGCGGAGACAGCAGCGTACCGACAACCGAGAAAAGGTGGAGGACAAGAGGCGGCCCTTTCAGTTTGTGTCAGTAGTGCAAACTGTCCATCTCCTTCAGCTCGATGATACCGTCGGCGGCGCTGCTGGACGTGGACATCATGCTCCCGCCGCAGTTCTGCGTGTCGTACTCGAGTACCAGCCGCTTGATGTGGCTAAGTTTCTCGTGCAGATAATGAAACCGGCGTTTCGTCTCTATATGTACAGGATCCCGTTTCGTTTCGTTATACTCGTGGAGAATTTGCCGCCTTATTTCCTGCAAAAGACGAAACGGACAAAGAGACCATTAGCATCTAGTCTGTAATGTATACTCTCCGATAAGAGCGACGAACTAAAGCACAACAGACCAGCAGAAAATGTTGTCCAATCGCAAGAGATACGATACCTGATACTCGTCCCAGTTTCCAGAGGCCTCCTCCTGCTTCAACCGTTCCTGGAGCTGCGCGAACCGTTTCGAAACCTTCGCCACTTGAGCATGCAGCCTTCGGTACTCCTCGTAGTCCGCGTTGAACTCGGCCTTGTAACGCCTTCGCTGTTCCGCGCTGCTTATCGTCGTGTAGTACCTGCAAAAAAATACCACGTCGCAATGAGCCACTGTTTCCTTCGTCTCGAACCCCAGCTGAACCGTTAAGCATCATCACTAAGCTACTTACGTGAGGTAGTCTGGGTACTCGGATGATTTAGGGCTCTCCGGCAGATCCAGGCTGCAGGTGGACGTGGTGACGGTGTTGTCCTCGTTGCCGGTGTAGTCTGAGCTGGCCAGGGCGGCGTAGGAGTTGCTTGCTGTTGCGCTGCTCCTCTTCTTCGAGTCTCTGTCCCTGTCGCCACCCCGTCCCCTGTCGTTCCTGTCGCTCCTGTCTCTCCTGTCGGCGAGTATCCCGTTCGAACTGCTACCACTGTAACCACCTGCACTGCCACCGTCAGTCGCGGCACTCGACGTCGACGAACGCGCCGCCGCGTAATCTGCGCCCCCGCTGCCGCTCACGCCCGCGTTCCCGATCCCGTTCCCATTCCCGTTCCCGTCACCGCTGCCGGATGCCGCCGACTTGCTGGCGTGATGACGGCCTCCGCTCGACGAACTACTATGGGCTACACTACTATGAGAATTATGGCTGCTGGCCGCGTTGCTGCTGGCGTTGCTCCCGGATGCCGCGGCTACGTTCACGCTGGCGGTCTCGCGATGCCTCGTCTGGGTGCTCTCCTCACTGTCACTGGTGGGCGTCAGGCACGGTTTGCCGCTGCCATAGCTGCCACCACCCCGTAGCACATCACTGTTCGCTGTTCTTTCCGGCCGATAATCGCCACGGCGTTCACGCTGATGCTGCCTCTGGTCCCAGCCGTCAACCGCACCGCTGCCACCACCACTGCCACCACTAGCACTACTACCGCCACCGGTTCCGCCGCCGGGGCCACTAACACTGTTACTACTATTACCACCACTGTTACCAGCCGTCCTTCCGTTCTCCACGGCGCCCGACGGGCCGGTGGTCGGCTCCGGCTTCTTATAGTGGGATATCCGTTGCCTCTTCGTCGGCAGGCCGTCGTTACCCTGATAGTAGCCCGGCCGTTTCGAGCTGAGCAACGAGGGAGGCGGCGCGGTGATCGCGGGCGGTGAACCTGGGTGAGTGGAGTTCGGCGACTGTCCGCTACCTGCAACATGTTAACGTACACGTGGCGTGCATGAAGCGGGAGGGTGAAACGAAGGGGTGGGGGGGGGGGGGTAACCCTAGGACACCTGGGTATCAAAGTTTCAGTGGTTGAGCTGAATATTTGTTGAACGTAAGGCGGCTTAGATTAAGGGGGAACACCACTGTGAAAGTTGAAAAAATTTCGATTTTTTTTTTTCTTCACTTTCTTAATGTTTGACTCTTCAAAAATAATCTTCGAAAATTTCAAGTCGATATTCGAAGAATTTACGAAGATACGGTGCATTTTGTGAAATGCGTCACGGTACAAATGCACTACAAGTCAAACTTTAAACGCGATTTTCTCGAAACGACATTTTTCTAACTGATCGAATCAATAGCTCTGTCAATTTTTATCCGATCGACTTGAAATTTTTACAGGATCTTTAAAACAAGAGTATCTTCAGTTGTGCGTACCGATTTTTTGATCGAAAACATATTTTTTGAAATACGCTCGAAAAACTATCCATTTTTTTGCCGATTTTCGAAACTTTTTCTTCCCAAGCGCACCATTTTTACAAAAATAATTTTTTTTAAAAATCGGTACGCACAACGGAAACTACACTCATACCGATTATATTAAAAAAAAAAAAATTTGATTTCAGAGTTGCCGTTCCAGAGATATCGTTTCGATAAGCGACCTATGTTTTCTTGTGAGGGGTGTAGGAGATTAACTGTATATGGAAATCTATGCATGTTTTTCTATTACTTTTTTTTTTATAGTCTCTTAAGACATTGTTCTAAAGATAGGTAATAACAATTTTATAATAAAACTGTAAGTTATTCCTTAAAAAAATCTTAAAAATGGGCTCATTTTTCCGGCATTTTCACAGTGGTGTTCCCCCTTAAACCTAAGTGTAAGTTCGTATATGTTGAGCTTACCGCTGGAACCACCGTCGCTGGAGCCGGGAGGAGTAAGGTTCTGCGGTTTCCTTCTCTTCAGCATCGCCTTCTCCTGCTCGGTGTAGTAAGGCCAGTCCTCCTGCACGTCATTCCAGACGTACCTGTGCAAATGATACGTGTTGTCCCTCATGAAAGCCACCTGCTTCAGAATCGTCGTCATGATGCTGCGCTCCCGTTCCTTTATGCCCTCTGTAAACGAACCGCAGATTAAATGACTGCTCCGAACAGCTGTTCCGAATAACACTCTCGCCGAGCTTCTGATTTCTTCCTCACCTCTATTTATGCGATCATACAATTCAGGCTTTTTGTATGGCCTCAAAGCAAGGAGATGTATAAGCCTTTCCCTGTCGAGGAGAAGAAACACTTATTAGTCATCAGAAATAAACTGACAGTTACAAATAATCGTGAAAGTCCATATCTTAGTTCTCCTTATACACTTTATCCCCTCAACTACTGCAAAATCTCTTAAGTACATTGCACCTGTTTGAAAGGTAAACCCTAAGCTCTGTATTTTATAGCAATCTTTACAATTTCAAGCTAGATACTTCTCACTAACAAATGCACAGCGTTTCCAGCGGAAACGCGATTCCAACCAATTCCTCTTAATCCCCCTCTTGTGCAATGGTAATTTCTTATTGTAATGAAAATTCTCCCATAATCATCGTGGGATTGATCAGAATTACAATTCCCAAGGGAATCCCCGTGTCGCGTACCGTTCCACGTTTCTCTTATCTTTTATGGGGATAGTAAGAAAGTGGCGCTAAGGCAAGTCCCGCGCGATAATACGTCGCCTGGCATGATTGTTGTCGGCTTACTTCAATGGCCTGCGCATGACGTCGGAGCCTTTTTTCTCTGGCAGATTCCTGGCTGGAGGTGGATTACTGCTGACGGCTGGCTTGTAAGAGGAAGACAATCTAGGTTGACTGCCGGAAGTTGGAATGCTCGTCGATTCCCGATGCCTCGAGTTCGATGGAGACGGTATGGGCCTCGCGCTCGCTTTCAGCTTCACCTTGCGCCCGATGTCCGGCCTGTTTGCCTTGATGACCCTCGTGCTGGTGCAATGAAAATAGGCAATGATAAAACCTCATCGTCCGATCACTATTATATTTCATTTTAGGTAGGACGGACTACGTGAAATCACCATCAAAGGGAACAAGAATGGGTAGGGTGAAAGCACTAGTAGCCGACCACTTAAGGGGACCTTCCGGTCTAAAATTCGATTTTTTGATTTATTTCATTTTTCGAATGTTCATTCTTTTAGGAATACGTGTTTAAAAGGATTAGTTGAAATGCGTAAAATTCCCGAAGTTATAGGCATTTGAGTAGCGGTAAATGCATGGGTAACACCCGGCCACACGGCACTCACGTGAAACTTTAAACGCGTTTTTCTCGAAACAGTGTTCTCAAAACGGTGGGACCTGTATCTCCAAAAGTTATTATCCGATTCGACTGAAACTTTTTTTATTTTGACGAATATACTTCTGGCTAGGCGGGGGGGACTAGAAAAAATTACAAAAAATTGAAAATTTATAATTTTCAAAGGCGTTGAAAGGACGAAACTTACAGGGAAAAGTGATTTCAAATTTGAAGTGTCGTTATTTTCTAAAAAAAATGTCACTTTTGTAATTAAAGGAATGGAAGGTTGAGCTCGGTACCTTATTAAAATACACAATTGTTCAAAGCACTAAGTATTTATTTTGTGTCGTGCTACGGACAAGACGTTGGCCCTTGTCGAGACGTGTAGTAAGACTGGCGTCTGCCGGACGCACAATTTTCCGGCAAGACGCGCGCGACTAGAAAAACCTCCTAATTGGTTAACCCGTTGCCGGTGTCAACCAATCGGTACCTTTCAGGTCCAAAATCGCGCCACCTATTTCGCGCGTCTTCGGCGCGGTTTACCGTAACGGGGGTGACATTTGGCGGGAGAAAATTCTCCTGGCAATGCAGCGGGGTTTCCCCAAGGCCCCGAGGCGCGTGACGTGGCTGGTAGCAGCCCCGCCCGGCCTCGCATCGTGGGCCCTACGGAAACTCGAGGTTTATGATACCCGCAATAACTATTGAGGCCGTAAACGAAAGTCTCGAAATAAAACATGCTTTGTCCAAAAGCGGCTTACTCAAAAATAGTTTTGCTGGCGCGCGTGTCATAAGCCGATGGCCGCTACATATTTTTTTCTAGTTCCGCCCTAGCCAGAAGAATAATCTTCAAAATAAAAAAGGTTTCAGTCGAATTGGATAATAACTTTTGAAGATACAGGTCCCACCGATTTGGATCATTTTTTTGACGCCTTGACTTTAACGATTCCCCAGGGCCGTCTGCAATGATTAATTATAAAATAAAAAATATATTTCTATAATTTAAGACATCCTTAATACAATGCAAAACGTCCCATTAAATTATATATTGTAGTTTTCCTTTAATTAATTCCTAAATATCACCTATTTTTTGGGCTCTAGACCGGAAGGTCCCCTTAAAGCTAATATTAAAATGTATTGAAGTAATTCAAATATATAAAATGTATTGAAGTAATTCAAATGTATTTAATGTATCAATAAAAATTTTGTGTTAGTATAAAAGTTCGGGGAAAATAAATAATTAGCGTTAAAAATAAAGTGTCTGAATGCTTTAATAATCGACCGCATAACTCTAAAAGTCGACCGGTCCGATAGCTAGTAGTCGATCACCTTTTTTTAATATGAAATTCAAAATAAGTTATGTGCGCATTACAAACTAAAATTTATTTTTAAATATAATGTGCAACAACGGTAAATAATTAATAATGACAGGAACAATGCGTAATTAATATAATTTCTTTTAAAAACTTTATCAAAATTTTAATAAGATAAATTATAGTTAACACGTGGTCGACTTTTAGCGTTCATTGTGAATGCAGTTAGCTCCAGAAGTCGACCGCTGTGGCCGACTATTGAAAATTGAAAGGGAATATGATGGTCCAGTTACCGACCTCCCATAAAAAAATTAATTATTCCATTTTTTTAAAATTTTTTAAGCGCATATAAAATTGTTGATGCTTTTTCAGTGAAATAGCATCATTTTCCAGTAAAAAATGTATAGAATTGAATTACATTTGCCGTTTCTATTCAAAGCGCATTTATGCTTCTCATGTTGGAAAACAGCAATGGCACATGTAGAATCAAAATTAGTTTACAAATCACGTTAAAAGCATTTATTTCGTGCATTTTAAAGTTAGAAATTCAAAATATAATATAAAATTGTCATTTAATAAATGCTTTATTTCAGTACTTATTTTTTTAAGCTAAACAATAAAAGTGGTCGACTACTAGAGGGCGGCCGACTACTAGTGCTTCCACCCTATATAATCAACCAATATTCCACGTTTCTAAATCATAATCGCCCTTTTCCGAAAGCCGCGTCAAACCCACACAGTGAAGCTTCCTTTCCCCCTTTCATAGCATTAATAACGCATTCACCGCTTCCGACGTTATCAAGGTTCGAGTCAGTGTTGCTTCCGTCCCTCCATCATCCAGCCGAATCATCTTTCCACGGCAAAAGTGATTAATCTACTCCTTCCCCCTCCAGCATCTCACCTCTGACACAGAACACCGACCAACGACAAAGCCCATTATCGCTTTTGTTATGTTACAAGCGTCGTTGCGTAACCGTCGTCGTGTCGGTGGCTATGTAACGTTTGCTGGTCGGCCACGTTCAGCTTAGGTGACGCGCTCCCAATGCCAATGCACCCCCGCGAGACGACAATAGAATTTACGGCATTATCGCCGCTTTTCTCGTCTCTACCGTTCGACGCGTGGAAAATTTCCGCCCCCGTTACGTAATCCGGCTCGCGTGCACCGTGCCACGCCGATAATGCTTCGGTTCCGCGGCGCAAAACCGAGAAGCAGGGGTTCCAGCCCCGTGACGAAGTTGCACTTGTGAGGCGCTCTTAACCTTGACCGTGACACGCTGTTAAACAAATTAGTCGACCTCCAGACGTACTACCCCCGCGATCTACTTCCTACATTCCGCGCGCTCCGTCTGTTTCTGCCGCCTATCGCGCAATTTTTTAAGCTACGCTCGTGAGTGGCGAGGCTACTCTACTTCGGATCGAGGAAGATGACGTTTAACAATTCTCTTAGGGTTAATTGGGTACCCTTCTTCTCTTACATTATTTGATGATTGAACCGTTAACTTGCCGCGGCTTCTAATTATTTTTGCATAGAGAAACGTGTCCGAACGAAATGTACCTATCTTCGAGTGATGGGTTAATAAATAGCGCGCGTCGAGCGTTGACTTGTTTAGGGGGGTGGAGTACGCTCGAATATGACACGGAAGCCGCTGGAAATAGAACGAACGAGGGCAGAGAAGGTTCCGCAGCGACAGCGTGGGCGAGAAAAATCGACCTCTCCCGCGGATCGATGTGGCGAAACGTTCGAAAGGGGCGACTTACCATTTGTTCTTGTTATTTTCCTCGGCAACGGCCATCCGATGCCTGGTTGTCTCGTACACGTCGTCGTTCGCCTGTATCCGCATTTTGCACGGCAATGCGCCAAGGCTCTCCAGGCTCCTGGGCAGGGAGAAAATTACGACGGTAAAGAAATCGGCAATTCGTTGGAAAAATCTCATCGCCTATCGCGAAAACTAGCTCTCCCATTTCCGCGATCTAATTACTCAGGAAACTTAAAAATCTGCAATATTTGAACATTTCAACGAAGAACTATTACCACCGCACGAGGTTTGACGATACAAAAAAAGAAACCCCACGCGACCTCTCCTGTGTTCCATTCCAAGTTATGTTTACCAACGCGATTTCGTCTGCCGCGCGTTGAAAACAACCGGTCAAGTATTCACCGAAAGAAGAGAAATAAGACGAAGAAAAACTTGCTCCGTCAGACTGGGTCGAGAACGCTTCCACGTTTATGTACATACGTCTGAACTACTCTAAACTCGTCGAGCGTACGGAGAATAGTGTGCGTGCACGCTGGAGCGTGCGGCAGCGGCAAGGCGGAAGCTGTCGAGAGACAAAACTGAAAATATGCGTAACACTCACTTGGGCCCGGTTTGCTGGATGCATTCGAAGCCACCCTGAGGACCCTCGATGTCCTGGTTGTCGGAAAGGCTGAACGTGAAGCCGGCCGATCCATGGCTGGATTGCGTGGATGGAAAGGAGAGTTGCTGGAATCAGAACACGCCGACGGGTTACTCGTGCGCCTTCATCCCGCTAATAAGGTCGTATTAAATTACGAAACAGCTTATGTTGTGTACCTGCCGCGCCGCGCGCGCATATGTACGTGACACGGCCTGGCATGTACCCTGGCCCCTATGTACCTGCAACCGCGGCTACCTATCCCCGACGGGTATACGCAAGCTGTACGCGCGCGTATGTATCTCCGGCTGTCTATCTATCTATCTATCTAGCCATTTATCTGTCTGCCCGAGCCTTTAAGTACGACCCGCGAGCAGGATTCAATGCTCGGCCGCGTTAACGTTTCAATCACAGATCCTGCTATCTGCTTATGGTTTCATCCCTTGCTACCCAGGCATTCGATTCCTCCACTCCACTTGGCTTGGGTAGTGTTTTTGGGGCGGAGTAAGGTCAGAGGAAGTGGAAGAATGCGATTTTCGGAGATGGAGGTATAGGGGAGAGTCGCGCAGTACCGACCAAAGCTAGTTCTCGCTTCTTCGGCCAGATATTAGCACTTTATTTGAATTAATCAATGAAAATCACAATTCTTTATAACCTATTTCGGGGTGATATTGTTTACGCCATTGCTCACGATGTTCTGAGGCATTAAACGTATACGTTTGTAGCGGACTGTAGGCCGGGAGAAAGTTTTATTTATTTCTTAGGCCTAAAACGGTCGGTTGCTCGAGTGCCTCTTAAATGCGGTTGAAAATAATCAACAGAGACCGCGAGGCCGATCGCAGTCAAGGGATCGGCGGGGGAAGAGATCCTCTAGCAAAAATCGCCGCCCGGAGGACAACAGGCCGCGGGATTTATGTCGGTACCACTACAATTACGCCGAAAAAGCGGCGAAGTGCGCTGCCCCCTGCAAGTGGACCGGACCCAAGCCGGAAAACCAGTAGGACCGTCGTACGTTAACGCGGCTGAGCTTGACGGTCCCAAAATCGGTCGCATTTTTCTTACGGATCATTATTCCAAGACACAGTTTCTCGTGGATACGGGTGCCGATTTGTGTGTGTCCCCCCGATCGCGAGTGCGTGGCCGCCTGTACAAAGACGATTACGTGCTTTACGCGGCGAACGGTACTCATATTGCAACTTACGGTACCATAAATTTCAGATTAAATCTTTTATTGCGTCGAGAGTTCGTTTGGAGTTTTGTTGTGGCCGACGTAGCAGGACCAATCATTGGCGTGGACTTTTTAAGCCACTATAACTTATTGGTGGATTCGAGGAATAAACGTTTAATCGACGCGACGACGAACTTATTCGCGGTTGGACAATCCGGCGGCGATACCGTCGCGTCCATAAAAACAGTTGTGGGTGATTCAGTGTATCACAGTCTTCTCGCCAACTATCCTGATCTTACCAGACCAGCAGTTTTTAGCAGAGAGACGGTGAAACACAACATTGAACACCACATCGTGACGACACCGGGACCACCTGTTTTTAATAAGCCACGACCGTCTTGCTCCGGACAGGTATTCGCCCCCACACATAGAGGATTGCGCGCAAGGTCTGCATGGAAAGAACATTTTTTCAAAGATAGATTTAGTCCGCGCATATAATCAAATTCCGGTCGCGCCGGAAGATTGTCAGAACACGGCTATTACAACTCCGTTCGGATTATTTGAATCAGTTTTTATGCCGTTTGGGCTGCGAAACGCGGCACAGACATGTCAACGTTTTGTAGACCAGTTAATTCGCGGACTAGACTTTCTATATGCTTATATTGATGATTTCCTTATTGCTTCGGAAAATGAAACCGAACATAAGGAACATCTTAGAATTCTCTTCGAGCGCTTGAAAGAGTATGGTATTGTAATAAATCCTGCCAAAATGCGTTTTCGGTGTTAAAGAAATTAATTTCTTGGGCTATACCATTAACCGGGACGGTATGAAACCTTCGGCAGAACGCGTCGAAGTAATAATAAATTTCACGAAGCCCGCGGCTATAAAAGTGCTTCGAAAATTTTTAGGTATGGTTAATTTTTATCGACGGTTCATACCTGGCGTTGCGAATTTGATGCAGCCCTTGAATGACCTGCTCAAGGGACCTAAAAAGGGTAATACACCTGTGCCCTGGTCAGAAGCGGCAGAGAAAGCTTTTGACAATGTAAAGGCGGGGCTCGCCAATTCCACGATGCTTGTGCACCCTGTACCCGGTGCATCAATTAATATCACAGTGGATGCTTCAGATTATGCCATTGGAGCTGTTTTACAGCAGTTCGTGGATAATATGTGGCAACCCCTCTCTTTCTATACAAAAGCTCTTTCTGCGGCCCAGCGGAAATATAGCGATTTATATAGCAGTTAAGCGATTTAGACATTCGGTAGAAGGTCGGGATTTTTCAATATACACGGATCATAAACCGCTGGTATTTGCTTTCAACCAAAAGCTTGATAAGTGCTCGCCGCGCCAGTTCCGTTATTTAGATTTTATTGCCCAGTTTACAAAGGATATTAGGCACATTAAAGGCGTCGAGAACACCGTAGCGGATGTATTGTCGCGAGTTGAGGCTATAACACCAGCCCCAGATTATAAGGCACTCGAGCAGGTACAAGAGCAAGATTTAGAGCTCAAAGAAATTTTAAAATTTGAGTCGTCTGCACTTCGACTCAGGAAAGTCCATTTTCCTGCGTTCGAAGTTTCTTTATATTGCGATACGTCTAACGAGATAATTAGACCGTTTGTCCCAAAATCGTTACGACGGGCATTTTTTTATTCCCTCCACGGACTTTCGCATCCAGGCATACGGGCGTCACAAAGGCTAATAACAGAACGTTTTGTTTGGCCTGCAATAAATAAAGATTGCCGGGAATGGGCAAAGCATTGCATTCCTTGTCAGCGAGCGAAGATTACGCGACATGTTACAACTCCCGTAGTAGATTTTAAAGATTCTGGCAGGTTCGAACACGTGCATATTGTCATTGTAGGGCCGTTGCCAATGTCCAAGGGTTGTAGATATTGTTTAACGTGTGTAGACCGTTTTTCTCGCTGGCCAGAGGTTATACCAATCGCAGAAATTGACGCGGAAACCGTTGCAAAAGCCTTTCTTAATATCTGGATTGCTCGTTTTGGTGTGCCATTCGACTCTCATTTATTTAAAGAACTATCGCAGTTAATTGGCGCGACACATTTAAGGACTACCGCGTACCATCCACAAGCAAATGGTATGGTGGAAAAGTTTCACCGACAACTCAAGGCGGCAGTAAAATGTCACGCGACCGAAAATTGGGTAGAAATTTTACCTGTTGTCCTGCTAGGTATTCGGTCGGCATTTAAGGAAGATTTGAAGGCCACCGCGGCAGAAGTGATTTATGGTACAGGCATGCGATTGCCTGGTGAGTTTATCAGGTCAAACGGTGTTGAGGGATCTTCCGATTTTGTTACTCAATTACGGAACCGTATGAAACAAGTTAGACCCTCGCCCGTTATGCGACATGGTGCAAGAAAAACTTTTATTTTTAAAGAACTCGCCACGTCATCGCACGTATTTTTGCGTCATGATGCGGTCAAAGGTCCTTTACGAATCTCCTTATGACGGACCGTTATTCGTTAAATATATGTGGTTATTGTTACATATATACTGTGCCTCAGTTATCAATCACACCCCAGTATCCAAACGTTGATATTCAGTGGGTTAACAGTTATTTTTTAAAGCTGATCTTTTGTTTCTCGAGTAAGTAAATGATTTTGTTCTATTATGTATAGGGTAGATGTATCTACCGTTTGTGGCCATTGCACTGTTTTTGGCCATGTGCATAATTATCTTAATTTTAAATTGCTTGCAGATCATTATTATGTGGAGAATTTCACATCATAAATATTATGTTTAGTATACCGCCAGAAATATAAGTTTACATTTATTGCTTACACGGAAAAATATTATATTTTTTAAGAAGTGGTCAAAACTGGTACAATACTTTAAAGTGGCCATAAACGGTGCATCTATCCTACTATCTCTAGCCTATTAAGTTTAATAAAACGTCCTAGTTTTGCCATATTTTTTTATACATAATATACCATGATCTAAAATGTTTCCCCGTGTTTGTCGTACAGTACCGACCAATAGACTCTGTCAACCAGTAGAGACCAAATTTTTCTTATCTGTGAGTTCAATCTGTTAGCAATTCAGATTAATTTATAAGATGTTCATTTAGCCTTCTTTCTACCTTTTCCCGCAGAAAAATAAAGTAAGTAAGGTAAGTAAATATGATAACCTAACAAACAGGAAGCTGGGATTTAATGAAGAAGTTATCCAGTGTGTTATTTGCAAGCACTGTTGGGCATTAACTAAATAAAAAATTATGTAAATAAGGATCAAATAAAAGTTACTTTAACTTTAGATTATTCCGCCAATAAAGTGAATTTTTTTATTCAATAAGAATTTATTCGAGGAACAAAGTTAATTTTTTTTATTCGTTATTCGAAATTGTATTTAAATAAAAATTTTGCCCATCTCTGTTTGCAAGGAATCATTTGACAAAGATTGGATGCAGTGTACCGACTGTGACGGTTGGGCACACGTCGAATGCACAGATCAGGAGAATTTTAATTATTTTTATTTGGGAGTTTGTACAAATAAAATTTGGAAAAAATCTTGTATTGTACTAATTAAATGTCTTTTTATTAACATTGTTAATCATTTAGACCCAAAAATCTACTAATTTAATAGTTGGTCGGTACTGGACGACAATTTTTCGTTTCCTAGAAATTGCAACTTTTTTACTTTTGCGAATTATCAATTCTCATGATTAAATTTCACAAAAAAAATTTCCTTCCTCTTACTAAGTTCCATCTATACTACAAACACGTTTGTGAATTTATAATTTTTATGGGCTCTACCCCATGACATGACAAAAAATCTTAGAGCGGTCGGTACTGCACGACTCTCCCCTAATACTGATAAATGCTCTGCTTTCCTAAAATATAAATTTCTTTTTATTTATTTTTTTTTATTATTATTGACGCAGTTTTAATCTCCGCAAGAGATTATCCAGCAGCTTTATTTCTTTTAATTAAATGACTCGAACCGCCCTTTCAATTCTAATCAATCATATATTTATGCTTTAATTTTAATGTGATCATATGTCCCCCCAATGAATTTCCCAGAATCCAGATTCGGTTCGCCGAGCATGAGTTGAAACGAGTTACGTCCCAATTACCATACGTTCTATTGACAACTCGTTAAAAGGAGCTGCGGTGTACCGGTCGGGATTAAAACGCATTCAAAGCGTTGGTCGGCGGGAGACGAGCACGAAACGACGATAATTACAAGCACCGCGGGGTCGAATTACATCGAGGCTGGCCGCAATCTCGCCCCCGTCGCGTTCAACGGTTCCCGGCCCCGACCATTATTTCGCCGGATAACAGGAGCGCGTTTTGGTGGACGGCTATCGGCGGGAGTTAGATAATCCCGCGGCGACCGGCAGCACGCGCGCGCGGATGCATTTATTCGCCAGCCGCCGCGAAATTGCTCTGGACGAACGCCGCGGAATCGGAGCGGGCACGAGCCTGTAAACGAGGCGCGTGCTCGCGGAATTAAACGCGCAACGGAGGTGTCGGCGAGCAGATATCGATCGAGTCATGTTTTATAAATTATAAGGCTGAAACTACTGGTTTACAAAGACGACGGCGGAACAATGAAGGAGGGTTACCACTCTGAAGGAGACTAACGAAGGCAATTGTGTCAGAAGTATATCCCGGGTTTGCATCACTTGTATTGGGTCGGTGTATATGAAATGTCCGCTTCGCTAATGGAACTAATGGAAGTTTGAATGAAAATATCCTTTACCTCTTAACTATTCTGTTTGTGTTATTTCATTTGCGCCTCTGCGACGTTTCTCGAGTCGCAAGCCAGCGTTAGCAATTACTATTGTATCCCCACCGTAAATAAAGAAATTTTCACGCCATCCACGATCGGCAATTTCATGTCCGGCAACCCAATATTTCTACGAGGCTTTTGTTACTTTATCCATCGATACACGAATGCCATTATTCATGCAGGTGGTCACAGACGATTAAGGATACGAGGTGCACGCCGATCGGTGCCGACTGCGCTTTGTATTGCAACCAGGGACACGTTTGTCTGGTGGAAACTCCGCACCTATAATAGAGAGGACGCGAGCCAACAGTCTCGCGCGGGGGAGGGGGGGAGGCAATTAAATCTGCACGGTTTTATTGACATTGCACGGGCCGGTAGGCGGCGGCGAGGTTGGGAGCATTGGGGACGATCCTGATAACCCTGACCTCCTTTGAGGGGCATTTTCTTTTAATGGAGGTCTGGGTTAGCCTCTGGCGAAATGGTCGTCGGAGATTTTTTTTAGACCTTCACGGTCGAAATTCGTGTAGTTGATAGTCGCCGAGGTCCCCGCACACCTAAGTGCCCCATCAACGCGATTAAAGCGCACAGTGACCCCCGGGTGATCTCCCCCTTGCGATTCGCTTCCTCGGAATTAAAAAAGGATCTCGTCCTTTCATGAAAAATTCCATGCATCTAGTAGTAGCTGCAGCAAGATTTCCCACGTGTCACGAGGCAATCAGGCGTTCTCATTAATTAACAATTACCCGGCGCGCGCGGTCGACCGAGCGTCGGCTCGCCGGCAACCGAACCTTGACCTTCGAAATCTCGATGATGCTCTATGAAAAAGATGAACGTTTTATATAGGTTTATCGTCTACTGACGCACAGAATGGCTACCGCGTTAATTTATTCCTCGAACCTCGCTACGTTCGGGGTGGGAAAAAGCTTCGCGGATCAGCCAGATGATAAAACGACGCGTTTGGACAGCTTGGATGCTATTCGGTAGGGTATCCCGCATAGCTGGAAGATAACGACCATCTAACGATCATTGGCGCGAGGATAAATCTGTTTCGGAGCGGCGCGGGTGATTAAGAGACGCGAAAGCGGGTTATAAAAGCGAGGACCCCGAGTGGACGCATGTGCAGCGAAGGTCGCTGCAGTGAAATCTAGTTTCGAGCAACGGGGGATGCGGCGAGCATCGCCGTATCCGGCGTGTCTGTGTGCTACCGGGCGTCGCGAAATGGCAAATGGCAAATGGCCCGGTACGAAACCCGTTCGGGGAAACTTTTCGACGTTCTCCTTCGTCGCAATAGAAATCTCTCGAGAGACCAAGGCGTAATAACCAGCCGCGAGCAGCTATGTCCTCGATGTTGCGTCAGGAGAATTATGTGTACCGAAGGCGCGCTCTGCATGAGAATTCGGATTAACGACTTTAGGTATATAATGGTAAAATCGATTTTCAAGGATCGTCGGGACACTAAACTATGCAAATCTTACGTGAAACACCTTTATATCCATCGAAATGATCCAGAGCACAATATACAGAGCGTTTAAAAATGGGTTCGAGATTCTAGGAACCTTACCGAATCAACATAGATAGGTAAATTGTCTACTCTTGTCTCCCAATAGAGAAAGAAACGTAGGGTAAACTCGGGTAAGTTCGTGGTACAGGTTACTCCGTGATACTTTTTCATTTATCTGTAACTCGAAATTGTCTGACTCAATTTAGATGGAACAAAAACTAGCAGACAGCGTTGATCTTCTAGTTTATATTGTGGTAAAATAATTAAACAATTGCTGTCAGTGTGACAGAGTGATAGAGCACTTTCTTCCAGCCGCGCATTGTTCGTGAAATTTTTCGTGCTAGTTGTGGACGATCGCTTGATTATGTATTAAGGCTCGTATAGACTGGGCGATAATCGCCGGCAACTTTGTCGCTGGAGTCGCTGGCGAGTCGGTGGGATAACCGACTTGTCTCCAGCGACTTGTAGCCGGCGACTTTTATCCGGCGACTTGTGTCTGGCAACTTGTGTCTGGCGACTCGTCCTTTACAGGTTAAGAGATACGAATAGACCTGGCGCAGTCGCCGGATAAAAGTCGCCGGCGACTTGCAATAATCTCTGTGGGATACAGCAACTCGACCCTTGCCTCAAACGGCCTTCGAGAAATGACTGTTGGCCACATGTTCCCGAAAAACTGTATTCAAGTGGTCGGTGAGCAACATCGCCCGAGTGTCTAGTGCCTGTATTCTGTTCCCCGTTCCGAATGGGAAACATCGCCGACTCTGTGGCAACACACCACACATATATATGTATATGTTAATTTTTAACGTATACATCTACTATATGATGTATATACATATATACATACATATTTATATATGTTAAAAATAAATTTATATATCTTTAAATATATATAAATATGCATGTGTGTGTATATACATCATATAGTAGATGTATACGTTAAAAATTTACTATAGGATGTACTTCAATACTTTACAGTTAATTATCAATTTCTTCTTTTTTTTTTCATCAACACGCCCTGTATTGTTCTTAATCTGTACAATCTCACTAACTTTTTTCTCGATGTAATGCATCGCAACTACGCATCGATGTTTTCTTTCACATCGAATACTTCTGCGTTTTGAATTAATTAACAGGCCATAACTAGTGAAATAAAATAATAAACCGGAAAGAACAATTCAGAATCATACCCATTTATTATCATTACAAAAACAGTATTTTATTTAAATGTCCCAGGGTTCCTTCTGTAGGCATAGTAAAAGTAATAGTTTGCTCAATCGTTTAACCTCCAGCAAAGAAATGGATTGAACGGTAAACGATTCAACAAACTATTACTTTTACTAAGCCTACAAAAGGAACACTGGGACATTTAAATAAAATACTGTTATAGTAATGATAATAAATAGATTTGATTCTGAATTGTTCTTTCCATATTATTTTTGCTACAATATCAAACTTCATTCAAACACCATGTATATCTACCACCCATTATCGACATCTGGTAGACAAATGTTTCCCAACGAATACTTCGAGAACAAGCTATTGCCTAGTCGTAAAGAAATGAAGAAATTTCGCTTCAAAAATACTAAATTGCCAGCTGTAAAAGATAACTGGATTGGGACGCGCAGGTAGCGTTGTCAACCGCTGACTCACGGGACAATACGGTCATAAACCGGGACCCTGTCGAAACACTCTGGCCGATCAGATTGATTAATTTTTTAGAAGTCAGCCCCTTCAGTTTTTATCTAAATGTGCCAGGTATAGCAGTTAAAAAGCATTATCCAACATCAATACGCCTTGTGGAGAAAGAGAGAGAGACACAAGAAGAAAAAATGGTAGCCCGCTGACTGCGCGTGGTCCCGCCTGCACCGTCTTCCCTGCAAATTCGAGACGGATCCCTTATCTCTCGAGTAAAAACTCGCGCTTCAATTCCAAAACAGAAGCACGCGTTGACCTATTCCGTGCGAAAGATGGTGGGCCTCGGAGAGGAGATATTGCTGTGAAGAGGGCCTCTTCAAGAGAGTGGTCGTTTGGGAGGGATGCAGGGCAGATTGGTCCTAATATAATATACTCCCCATGGTTGACATTTGGTCTGGCAACTTTCACACCTCGAAACCTAATCACTCGGACTTGCATAAAAAAATGAGCTGATGGCCATATCACGGGCTAGCGAGAACTATCACGGAGTTACCAGAGTACTATCACGGAAGACCAGAGTATGTCATGACAACTTAATTTTGAAAATTTCTGTTAACCTATTTTATTTGTTTCTCTGATGTCTGACCCATCATTATACCCTAGACTCACTTTCAGAATATGTAAATATTAGCAGTTAACAGACAAATTCTAAAACTATCACGGACTTACCCGAGTTTACCCTACACCTCCATCGTTCCCGTTTTGTATTCGACTTTTCCCCGAGATTCACTGGCACTCTCGATCGAAGTAACCCGGTTTCCATGCTTTCGAGAATTACCATCGGGGCCCGGGCGATCAAGAACGGCGCAGCTTTTTCACCGATTGAATTTCATCGAAAGCCAGCCGACCACGACCAGACATTTCGCAACGTCGAGAGCGTGTACCTCTGGCCCCCCCCCTCGCCTGTTACACGCTCCTCTTCCCCTCCATCCTTTCTCTTACACCGAGTCCTGCGAAATCCTTTCTTGTTCCCCTCGCGTTACCGGGGCACCGCGTAACGCCTCCTGACATTTCGGTGTCGTTCGGTAAGACCGATAATTTTCGATCACGGAATCAAAAAAAAAATGCCTAAAGGAAATCGAGAAAATGGCCCAACGCTGAGAAATGGGAAAGGGAATCGTCGCTTGCGATCGTTCTGGGACGAGTGGCTCGAGCGAGATCTCGGCTCCCGAAAATCGAATCGGCGAAGGCGGTTGCGAAACGCTTATCCGCATGACGGTGCAGCGAGTTCGACTTGCAGCGGGGTAAAAGGATATTACCAGGCTCTCTCGATAATTCAACACCGCCTCGGCTTTCTCGAGACGGTCATTCAGTTTTTCTTTATCTCCCTTTTGCTTTTTTTGTCGGTGCACTCGGGACGGGGAACCGGTCCTGTCGCGATACCGATGACGAAACGACGAGAACGCACGCCGTTCGATCGGCGGTCGCGACATTACTAAAGAGGTATCGATTTAAAGTTTTTGTGCTGCATTCTGCGACGGTCATGAGACGGTTACTTTGTGGGAATGTGGTTTAAGGGAAGCATTGATGTTGGTAGATTTTTAAGAAATATTCTGGATCCCAGTGGGAGAGATATCGAATATGAAATTCGAACTTCCAGATGAGTTCGGTGTACTGGTATTCCTGTGAATACTTATTATCTACGATTAACTTGAGAAATAAATTAAATTGAGTTGAATAACAGGAACAAGGTGTATTGGAAAAACGATGACAGCAGACGAACGATCGTAATCACTAAAGAGGAAGGGAACTCTTCTCTCACGGACGTTGCACGTATCGGGGACACGGGGGATCCCCCTTTCCCTTCTCTTTTTGCCTTTTAAACGAAAGGTTGAACCGCGCGAGAATGCGATATGAAAGTTTCGTGAACAGAGCAGAAGCCGCGTGCTGAAAATTTCACTGGGCGCGCAACAGACACGGGATATTTTTTGCGGCCGACGACCAAACGATGGTTACAAGTTCTCACGCCACCTCTTTATGCGTAATCCAGGGGAAAGGAGTAACTCTGCGAGGACTGTCTCCTTTTTTCCTTCGCCCGCGTAATATGTAACATTCAGCTCGCAGGGTAAATGCAGAAGCAGCCTTCGTATTGCTCAACTAGGGGAGACTGGGGCAGGTTGTAACACGGGGTAAATTGTAACATAAGTAAAATCTTTTGAACGACAAATCTGGTAATCCACAGCATGCGAGAGCTGCTTCACGATATTAGCACCGTCAGTTTTTATTGACACAAACGAGCGTTATGTATTCATTTTGTGGTTATAGCCCAGAATTTTAGTATTTAGAGCACGTAAGTAAATGTTATTTTAGCACTTTTATTTCGATTAATTGTCATTAAAAACCGTTTAAATTCTTGCTTCTTTGTCGCAAACAAATCAGTACACATTGGTATATTATAATGTGTACGCATTTAGTAATTTGATGTTTAGTTTCTCGTTTGCTGAGATAAAACGCAAAAATTCAAGCTCGGGGTAAATTGTAACATGTTACTACATACTCCACTCTAAATGGTGATAAAGCAAGCTATTTGCTGACACACCGGATAAAGATGCTCTAGACGAACAAGAGAACAATCGAGAATTCAAAAAGTAGAAAAAAAGTATAAAGGAAGAAGTAAAGAAAGCGAAGGAGAAGATTTTGATAGAATCAGATGAATAAGTAATGATTGTTTAACTCATGTATATCAAATGTTTAATAATGATCTGTGTTTTCATTTATATTTTTTAGAAATGTTTATTTGTGTTCATATTTGTATTTAAATAAGAAAAACAGATGTGTTACAATTTACCCCGGACTGGGGCACATTGTAACAAAGGTTCAGATTTGTTTAAGATGATGCTAGATGTCTAAGTGTCCAAGATTTTGTCACGTACTTTCACGCAATCAGTTCACCACATATCTAAGTAGTAAATCACGCAAATTATTTCCTGATCGAGGAAAACACTTTCGAGAAAAAGCTGAAAACTTTTTTGTTACAATCTGCCCCGGTCTCCCCTACTGAATGAAACGCGGAACGAAATAGTTTCGTGCCTTGCGATGCGCACGAATTGGACTTCAATTTAAGGGGGAACACCACTGTGACCGCCGGAAAATTAAGTAATTTTTAAGAATTTTATTCAGGAATGATTTACAGTTTTCATTGACAATTTTCGTTATCTACCTTTAGTACGCTGTCTTAAGAGACTATATAAAAAAAATAAATAGAAAAACATCCATAAATTTTAATATATTAATTAATCTTTTAGACTCCCACACACGAGCTGGTCGAATGTGTAACTATGGAACAGCTGGTCCGAAATCAAATTTCATTTTTTTTTTATAAACTATATGAGTGTAGTTTCCGTTGTACATATGGATTTTTTGATTGAAGACAAACTTTTTGAAATACCCTCGAAAAACTGTCCATCTTATTCGCGGATTTTCGAAACTTTTCTTCTAAAGCGCATCATTTTTACAAAAATAATTTGTTTAAGAAATCGGTACGTACAACGGAAACTACACTCATATAGTTTATAAAAAAAAAATTAAATTTGATTTCGGACCTGCTGTTCCATAGTTACACATTCGATCAGCTCGCGTGAGGGGGTCTAGAAGATTAATTAATATTTATTTTTTTTGGTATAGTTTCTTAAAACAGCGTACTAAAGGTAGGTAATAAAAATTTTCTATGAAAACTGTAAATTATTTCTGAAATTTTTTTTTAAAAAATGGCTTACTTTTCCGGCCGTCACAGTAGTGTTCCCCCTTAAAATGTCAAATGTGACGATCATGTGAAGAGGCAACAATTGTCGGCACAGATGGGATTTGAGTTAAAATTGGAAGCGAAGTTCCTTGAAATTTGGAATTGAAATGACTTATGCTACATTTATCGAGGTCTAGGTCGAAAGCCAGGCGTACAGGGTAACGTGCACAAAGGAGACTCAGACTGGTGCATGGCGGTGTGAAATATTTAAAACGTGGTAAAACGATAAAAAGTGCAAACTCGTTGGGTATCGTAACGTTATTACGAATATATGAAAGAAAAAAATGGGGGAACCCTGGATAAATCTGTGTCGAAAGAGATCCCCCATGGATCTTCAAGCATTCCACGATTTCCTAGTGCTATGAACATTTCAGATAATGCAAATACCTAGGTTTACATCGCGTGTTATCCCGGAGTAACGATTCCTTTTTATTGCAACGGACGAATACATAGAAAGTACATTTCGTACACCCTCGCGTTCGAAAGTCGCAGTCCCTTTCTCTTGCGTAAACCCCTTTTACCCGCGCGAATGACGCTGGAACACGGCACAGCTGACAAAGAGCCGTGAACAGCCAGAAGATCCGCCGGCTCGAGTGGTCTGCGCTATCAGAATCTCGATAAAAACGCGATAACCGCGACAGCGTTTCCAGGCCGTGAAAGGGAAACGCGGATCGTCGCTGTTGCAATCGTAATCCTTCTCTAAGCAGAACCAGAATGAATAGAGGGAGAGAGAAACGTTTGTTTTAATCTAAAACGATGCTCGAGACGGTATAGCACTCCTTTTCGATAATCCCAGTCGCGTGCAGCGAAATAATAATGCACTCGCTGAGAGATTACAGAATCTTGCAGCGCGGCTATCTAATAGTTTTCCGTTTCGAAAAGAGGCATGGAGGAAATTCGATAGCGAGTACTGTATATAAACCATCGCATCGTAATTGGAGCCTCACCATGAAAGCGTTGCCACGATTAGACAATTCTTAGGCACCCTTAAGTCGCGCTCCCACGTGTGGATTTCAGTATCAGTTTAAGAATCTAAATCTGCATCGTATGAAAGCTTCTCTGGTAATCGAAACCAATCAACCTCTAACAGATTTAGCGATGCCAAAGAGCTGAGGGATTTAATCAAGCAGCCTGCCATTGCCACGATTTGTATTCCGTGGTTGCGGCAAATGGGGGAGAATGATCCATCGTGATTTTCGCCGTTAAATCGACGGGCAATTTCAACAACGCCGATTATGCCCGAGCAATGACAATTCGATCGTCCGTTCGCCAGCTCGCCCACCTATTCGCGGTGCCAGCTTCGAATTATTTTGGTGCTTAAGGCCGCAACAGCTGAGACAGGGAGAGAGATCGCTCGGTCGTCGAGTACGCGGAATTTCCATCGCCCCGGAATTGCCGCTAACGCGGCGTACGAGCGTGCTTTTCGAAAATGCCAGGCTCGCGTTCCCGCGGACCTCCCCCCGTAGAGTTTCGCTGGAATCGATACCCGGCGTTTAGTCGAAGGGATTTTCGATACGGCGCATCTCGCTGTCGCGCAGAGATCTCTGCGATCCTATTCAGTTTCTTTCGTTTAACACCCTCCCGTACACTCTGTTTCTCGAGAAACCACTTTGAACTTCGTTCTCGCATTGAGGGGGGGAAAGGAATCTGGGACAGAGGACATACTTCTGGAGAATCGAAGAGGAGGCCGTGAATCAACTCTGGCCACGTAGCTCGATTGTTTTCGTTACTCGGAACCGCCGATTCTTTGTGCGCTTAGCTAGGAGAAAAGCAGTGCAATGATCGACGGTGGGACGAGACTCGTAGGTGCCCGCGTCATACGTTCATTTATAGAGCGGCGTCGATCGACAGGTATGTAACATTACAAAGATTGCGTGGCGACGAGAGAAACCCGGCGGGGTACAGTCAGTTTGGTTTAGGGTTTAGGGGATGACTTTGATGTACCTTCCCGTGGCGACTCGCTCGGCGATGCAGGGTGAACGACACTCTGCACTCGAGCGAATAAATAACGATGAAGTCCCCGTAACGACGCACTTCGCCGAGAGTTGACTGAAATTTCTTTGACACCCTTTCCATTCATACGATGCGTGGAAACATGAAAGCGAACGTCAATCGGTGCACTCTTTTGTTCCTCGGCTTCGCGTACCCTTTGTTGCGGCGTCTCGTTAGGGCTTGATGACGCTTTCAATGACTTTGCCAAGGTGCAATTAAGAAGGGAGCTGCGAGGTGAAAAGTTACAGGAACGTGGGTAGAAATTATGATAGAGTGCGCGTGACGAGATTGATTTGAAATATGTGGGTGTGAAGTTGATTGAATTTGTAGCAGGTTTTTCTTCGACACCTGTTATTTAGAGTGCTTGACAAATTAGCGGGTAAGGAGGGACGGTAGTGGTATTTTAAATGCTGTGTGCTATCGATTTTCACTTTAGCGGAGGAGCGTTTCCGCGAATCCATGAACGATCAAAATAAACGTATCCGAGGCATCGTTTGCCTCTCAAAATAACCGCTCCTCCAAACTCATTGAGACGTATTTTTATGCTCAAGACGTCGCGTAATGAACGTGGTCACCACTTCGGTGCGCCCTAACGCGGAGTCAAAAACGAATATCCAGAAAGAAACTCCGTTTCAACCAATCACGCACAATTATATATTTTACACGCTGCAGCAAGCGCGCCCACTTAATCTCAATTAGTCATCAAATTCAAACCTCCAAAGTAGCCAGTCACTCAGAAAATTGCTGCCACTTACAAAAAGCCTCGAAGAACGCGATACATAATTCTCTTCAACGACTCTAACAAGCCACCCCGCCTTCACCATCCACGCTCCAGCATTCAGAAAATCGTACTCAATTAGACTAAACTCTCCTACCGCGATTTCCAACTTCAGGAGAAGCTAGTTCCCGTCAAGTTCCCCAAGCAGCAAACTCCTAACTCATTTTATTAACCATCCTCCATCATGACCACTCATCCAAGGAACGATTGACAGTAGAAAAGATCTTGGATCGAGCGGCGTGAAGATTCTCCGAGGGGTAGAAATCTTCGCATCGTCGAGTGTGGAAAAGTCGCAGGACCTGGTTGCTCTCGTGCGCTGGGTGGGCGCACCGACGATAAGGGAACGAAGGTGTATAGAAAAGCGACGGACAAACAGAAAAAAGGAAAAAAAAAGAGGCAGAGAGGAAGAAAGGTGGGCGATGTGTTTGCGCAGGTGAGCCGCGTGCGGCGGTGGCAACACGTTACACACGAATTTATAACGTGTCGGAAACCGCAGACGGCTGGCAACGCGAGTTCGCGGGGGAAGGCTCGCGGCGGGTTCGCGCGCCGCGGGTCGGGCACGTACGCGCGAGATAAAAGCCGCGTGTGGAAGACTTACGGCTCGCCGTGGGCTTCATATCTCATCGGTCTTTCGTTATTCAATTACGTCACGTGCTGCCCATGGGGCCTTTGACTCGGTTTCTCTCCGTCGCCGCTCTCCTCGACGAGGCGCAACTTTTTCTCGCCAGCTTTTACCAAGGCACAGCGTCAAGATTCGACGAGGGGGGGGGCCCGTCGTTCATCACTGGACGCGAGGGACAGATGGTGGTCGGGGCTTCTCGGGGAATTACGAACGGAATCGAATTAACCGGCAGCGAAAGACGTTTCGACGAAAATACGACGATGAAAGATTCTTGAAACGTCGGGAGACTAGTGTTTCTTGGGACATTTTCTCCTCGTCTGGCTTATCGTGGAAACAGCACAGATCGGTATAGGCGAAGCTACCAACTGACGACTTCCTCGGAGGCCACCTTCCTCCTAGAGGCCATTTTTCATCGACGTCGCTTTCCAATTTCAAGGCCCACATTCGTCTAATGCTCCACTCGCGTGTGTAATTAAGGGCTAAGGTCGTTCCGTCCCCACCAAATGATTGGGCCGTGTCTATTCAAGTATGATACTTTTCACAACTTCAAGTCGGAGGTGCTCTAGACAGAAGAATGAAACGAAACGTGTCGCAGCAACGGCCGAAGATCTCCTTGGGAGTACCAGACTCGTGCGTCTATTCTCGTCGAAAGAACGGGCAGGAGAAGGAAAAAAGTCGGCAAACGTGAGTGCGAGATCGGGTGTCCCTGGCTGAGGATGAAGACGGCATTTGGCACAAGGTCAGCCGCGTATAGGTGCACCTTCGTCTTTCGCTCGCGCGCTGCGTGCATCACACGCGCGTGAAATAAAGAGCGCCCGCGGTGCAGGGCCGACTTGACCGGTAGCCGTGGTCCCGCGGCTCCTTTTCGTCGTTCCTCGCGCCACCGAAATCCCCGGAAGGAAGGAAAGGCGCGTCGTTGGGGTAAATCCGGGAGACGCGGTCGGGCCGGAGAGTTAGTCGAGTCGCTATATTTTAGAGTCTATACCTACGTAAAAATGCATTAAAGTGCAGACCAATTACTTCTCTAGAAGCCAAATGAATAGCGTCATTTCGCTTCCTTCTGTGTTTTTCTGGATTTATAGGCTATAAAATGTAAATTGAAGTTACATTTAACCTCTTTTGTCAAACAACGGTGAACAGAATCGTATTTAAAGCAGAGTTGGGCAAAATGTAATTTGATTACAACTTACAAATTACGATTAAAATGTAATTGTGCAGTTGATTACACATTATTTTCTGTAATCGTTAATGTAGGTGGTTGACCACAATTTTATCAAATACATAAATTAACGTTACAGAAAATAATGTGTAATCAACTACACAATTACAGTTTAATCGTAATTTGTAAGTCGTAATTAGATTACATTTTGCCCAACTCTATTTTAAAGTATACTTCTAAGTTTATTTTCGTTTAATGTTTGGGATAATAAGATAGTAGAGATATTGAGGGACAATGCAGCAAAAGTATTTGAACATATTAACTCTTCCTCTCAAAGCTAACGAGAAGACCATCATTCGCTGCAGAAAGGAAAGATGGTCGAGTTATGATTTTTTTATTATCTTTTATTTTTTATTATTATTTTATTATTATTTTTGTTTATTTAGTTTATTTATTCACTTTTGTATTCATTTGCCTCGCTAATCGCCAGTAGGTAGTTCACTTTTTCTTTGATGTGTTCTTTATTTGTTTACAAAAAAAGTAACCAAATTAAATATCAATGAATCTGTAGTTGTATTCACTCGTAAATAATTTTGCTTTATTCTTTGTTAATTTTCCATGAATAATTATGTGAGTGGTCTCTGCCAACGACGAAAACCATTTCTCCCGGCACCTCGGGAGAGGTGGTCAGATGTCATTACTTCAGTTTTCAACCCTATTTACAGTAAATATTATCTTAAAGCAAATATCGACCAGTTTTTCTGAATCAGCATAAAATTCTGAACATATAAGTTTGTTCTGATAAAATAAGTAATATCTATATCAGTTTTAATAGTCATTTTATATTAGGTCGACCGCGTATCCCGGATTTACCCTAATTAACGTTTCACGTTCGATTCGCGTACGCGCGGCGCAGAAGATATATCGCGCCAAGTGAAAGTAACGCGGCGACACCGCTGCGAAATTACTTGGGCGCCGCGACGAGCAGGCCCATTATCCTCGCTGCCACGCCACCGACACTGAAATTCTGCGGGGCTGGTGGTTATGGTGAATGAGACTGTTTTAGGGCAAATATTGCGGGGAAACTGTAGAACGTTTTAAGATAGAAACACCTCGCGATTCACGATGAGAAGGTTCTCCGAGGGGTAGAAATCTTCACATCGTCGAGTGTGGAAGTGTGGCAGGACCATAGAAATCATGAAATACAAAGGCATCAGGGTGACACAGACTTGACCAGAGAAAAAGTGTCGCGAAATAAAAATCACCTGAAGGAATATGGTACCTCTGGGTACCTACCCCACATAGACAGTGCCACCATTTCGAGCAGACGTGAAATGAATCCGCGAACGTTGCGCAACGGGAAGCACAATGAGCGATTATTTAAGTCCCAGCAAACTACCGACGACAATATCGCGGCCGCGCGCGTAACCGAGCGATTACGGTAACGCGTGAAAAATGATACAATTGCGCGGGCGACAATCGGGGAGAGCGCCGCGTCCCGTCGCGCTGGTCGGCCGCCTGGCTCTTGAAAGTTCACGAATTAAATCGCAACGAGTGAAAGCGAGCAGGCGTTGCGACACGCGACACATAAAATTCGCCGCGAGGCTCGGTAGATTTAAGGAAGCTACCTGGACGGCGCGCGACGCGTCTGCTTTCACGGCTAATTTATAAATATCACGTCTGACACGGCCGAGTCGCGTTACCTTCCTTCTGCTCCCTTTTCT
This sequence comes from Andrena bucephala, assembly GCA_947577245.1. Taxonomy (NCBI): domain Eukaryota; kingdom Metazoa; phylum Arthropoda; class Insecta; order Hymenoptera; family Andrenidae; genus Andrena; species Andrena bucephala. The sequence continues at coordinate 67,447,875 of OX387715.1, forward strand.
ACTCCATTTTCTCCCTTCTTGCCCCTTTCGTGTTTCTTTCCCGTTCATTTCGCATGCAAGCTGATGCGCCGCCATACACTGTGGCCGGCGCGATGAAATCGAAACGAGTCCTGTTTCTTGCGGCGAAAACCTCGTTTAATTCGAGCCCCGATGACTCAAGATTTCCAACGTGCGCGCTTTCCTACCGCTAACAACACGCACGCCTCTCTGCATTTCATAGAGGATTGATCGAAGCGTAAGATACAGGATAGCGCTCGAGTATTTTCGCGGCAGGCAAGAACATTCGCTAAATTTCTAAAATTGAATTTTAAAATAATCTATACAAATTTATAGAAAGTTATGCCCACCTGCAAAATCCGGAAAAATGGATTTTGGGGTTTTGACATTTTCTTAAAGTACATATCAAAAGGATTGTGCGAAAGTTTCAATTCGATTCGATCAAAATTGCCGGAGCTGTGCGAGTTTTAGTATAGGCATGTCCTGAAGGATGTAAACCTAACTTAAAACTATAAACGTGTTTTCCTCGAAACTACATTTTCAGAATCGGTGACCAAAATATCTCGAGAACCGCTGCATCGAATGAATTCAGCTTTTGTAGGCTTATTCTATATATAAAAAACTTGTCCTCGTAGCTTTTTCATTTCCGTAGCGTAGTTTTTATTTTACAGATGAAAATTGAGCGATTTTTGCGGCGAAAATCGACATTTTAATTTGAACAGCCGCCATTTTGTAGCAAATTCATTTTTTGGGATAATGAACGATTACGGACAAGATAATTTAATATACTAACTAAATTTCTTCCAATTTTTTATTTCAGATGAATCAGGTAAAAATCAGAGTGGTCACCGCAAACTACTGAAAAAAAAATCGCTGCCGGGAGATCACTGATATTTCTTTTACTTGCTTACATTTTTCATTGGAATAATTACTACAAGTAATTAAAGATGTACACTTTCGAATACATAAAGGTTTCATTAAAAAAGCCTTCAAGTTTTTCCCCCAAAAATGAGCGAACATACATGTTTTTTTTTCAGATCTCACAGGTGGGCATAACCCCTCAACCAAGGGAACGACCGTCCAAGAAACAACTTTCCTGCGTTGGAAGCACATGATAGTCGAACGAAAGACAGCGGCAAGAAAAGTGGAGTTGGCATTAATTGACCCCCTAAAAACTAATCAGTGAAACGGCCAAGAACCCATCCAACGATTCGGCTGTTGGCGCCATTGTAAGTGTTAATGTTCCCGACTTACGAAGCCCCAGCGAAGCGGTTTACACGAACGCCAGGTTGCCTGTACAAGTTGATCGCGCCGCGGATGATCCCGTCGTTATGTGAATCGCGTTAGATGTAAAGGCTCGTTTCTATGGGTGCGCCCGGCGGTCCGGGTGGCACGGTTACCAGGAGCTCTTTTCGAAAAATGAGTCGCGCGACGCGAGTCTCGCGATGACGCAACGAGACAGGCGATCCGCTTGCGTAACTTGGCGATCGCGCGCGATTAATCGAAACGTATTGCCGCGATGCTCTGTCTCGTGTTACGCGATTTTAAATGGACCGTCTCTCTTCTGCGCCGCCATTAGTGCTTACGCAACGGAAGGGGGGGGGGGGGTCGTGTAAAGACAAAGAAGGTAGACAGAAAGGGGCCGCGAAATTCGATCGAGCCGCACAATTACCTGTTTATTTCACGCGGCCGTACGGAATTTAACTATTTGGTAGAAAGAAGAGTGATGAAAGTCGTGATTAAATTAGAAGAATTTTAATGGCCAAGGTAGTTTTAGTGTGGGGAACTTCAATGTACAATTTTGAGTATCAGAAAATTTTGAATTTTAATTTCTCATGCGCGTTCGAGACAGGATCCATCGTTTGCTATATTGCACCCTCGTGCACGATTTCGCGAGGTACTGTGGCGCGCGCTGCAATCCGTGCCCCATTTTTCATTAGCTGCCAGGTTGGAATTCCTCGTCGCGCATCGACGATTGCTCCTCCGGTATCGGAATCAGCAGTCTGTTAGGTTCCGCGTGTCGCAAGCACACTCCGCGATTGTTGCGAAACACGAGCGGCGGTACGTCGAAAATTTCTAACTACGGCTTAATAAACCGATAACTAACGATGAATAGCGAGGAGTTTCTAATTGCTCGCGGGCTGGATCTGGGCTACCGTTGCGCAACCAACGGCTCGGGCTCGCGACCGCGAAACCATTGCGAAATTGCTAAACGTTAAAACTTTACGAGACCGGCTGGAATGCCCGATCGTTAAAGGATTCGTTCGATTACGGAGGCTACGATCGAGTATTCAATGGAGAAGCTTAGAAGATCGCAGTAATTATGCAGTATAGGCCGAGTTGTGAATTCTGAGATGTATCATTCCTAATTTTCAACAAGGAAGATGAATGCCGAGTGTCCCCGCGATTTTTTTTTATACCGAGTTCCTTGCAGATTCTGGCCGAGAGACGAGGCCATCCGCCGTTTTTTCAAGAGGCCTAACCGCGGGGAATTAGTATTCCCCAGGTGGAAAGGACCTAGACCCAGTATCGGCCGTGGAATTGCCTAATACACCGTAGTGTGGCAAGTAATGCGGGGAATTGGGTTAGAAAGTAGTGGCCGACGGATGTCGTTCACGATCGCAATAAAAGTACAGCCGTCGAAAGGGAATCAGCGGCGCCGCGGGAACGGTGAACGGGCAATTGGAACGAGAAACGACAGGATTATTACCTGGAAAACGAGCGACTCCGTTTCCCGTCGACGACGAGACCGGCGCTCATTTCACCTTTCGATACCTTCCCATGGAACGACCGACGCTCGCCGGTTACGAAACCGATGGTATCGAACCGGGGAGAGTGGTCATTGGCGAACGACGCGTCGAATCGAACGCAGATACCTACATATCACGATTGAAGTAAAATGGAAAGGAACGTTTAAGCTCCGCGGCGGTTAAAGAAACTTCACGGACTGCAACGAAAGCCAATGCTGCAGAAATTTACTTGTCATACCGGGGATGTACGAGCTCATTCGTTTAATTTGCCTGGCAGAATGAAAGGAGACGTTTGTCCTCTTAAAAGGACTGCTTCCATCTAATATTGTAGGTCATAGTGAGCCTAGATGGGCCAAGAGAGGATTACCCAATGAACCATCCTCTCGAGAGTTTGCCAATACTCTTAGCTTAACGGTTGACAAAATTTACTCAAAAAGGATCTCTGCCTCTAATGGGTCTTCTCGACGGAGAAGGTAATACCGTAGCAAGGTAATTCCTCTGGAACTTTGTTCCGCGTAATTCCTATCCTCTTTCCTGAACGGGCGTCTGCAAAGATCCCCCACCAAGACTCATTATCCTTCCGAGGACGCCGGTAATAGAAGCTTCCGAGATCACTGCCAGTGGAATTGTCTCGTGAGGTCGCGGACAAAGGAGCTCCTAAATGCTTCGATAAGTTTTTACGAATTTTCGGGGGGGGGGGGGTCTGGCTTGCGCTCAGCACGTGGGAACAGGTTTAATGTGGAGCAAGGCGAAAGGCACGGTGGCTAGAATACGCTCCCCGTCGATGCTCTGGATAGTCGCTCGGCTCGCTCGGCTGCATGCGAAATGAAGCCGATTTGGGGTACGCGGCACAGTTTAGAAGCGGCGTGCTGCTCGTGGACAGGGACGCGTTCCACGCTCACGCACTTCGACACGTGATCCACGGTGCATAACCGTTCGTGCTCGATATACATCTGAATGTTAATTGACTATCGGCGTGGTCGCGTGAAGTCCGCGTTGGCTCTGCTATTTCGACGCGCGATTCTTGTTGGCGATGACTTCTCGGAGCCCGATTCGATGGGAATACATAGAGAGTGGCGCTAACGCATCCTTCATCTCTCGCACGCTTCGGTATTGACTAGAGATCCCTATTTAACGTGTATTTAAATACACGTGTACACGTGTGCTAAACGTATCCGTACCGCAATCCGTGTATCTTTTATTACACGGATACCCGTGCACTATTTCACGTGTATTTATGAATACACATATATTAACATATCCGTATTTTGATTCGTCTGATTTTTAATATCTATGGATATCCCCAAAACTCTGAGGGATTGTGAAATTAATAAAATAATTATTGTATTTGAATATACTTACTAGAATAATATGCGGAAAATATGGTTTTACAAATTTTCAGATTGTAACTATTAACACAATAATAAAATTAACAAGATTTATTTAATCGATTACCTATTTTGATACAAAAAATTAAGACATTACTGATAATAATTCATAAGCAAGTTTCTTTTTTAGACGCAACGATAAAGTTAAAGTTGAAAACTCTATTCGACGCTGAAATTGTAACACTCGGCGAATAAAAACATTAACTATATTCGTCGAATACTCTAAAGTTAAATAACTTTTATTCGATCCGTTATTTAAGTAATTTTTTATTTAGTTAATGCCCAATTCTGATCAAAATACACGGATACGTAAATACACGTGCATTTACATGCACGCACTATTTCACGTGTATTTACATGTAATCTAAATACACGTGAAATAGTGCACGGGTACCCGTGTAGTAAAAGATACACGGACTACGGTACGGATATATGTAATACACGTGTACACGTGTATTTTTAATACACGTACCATACCATGGGTCTCTAGTATTGACCATAGAACGACTCTGTGAGGTCCTTTGACAAACGTGTCAATAGACGCTGGAATATCAAGCTTTCACTCGCATTCGTTTTCCTTACTCTAAAACCATATACTGTAAATATATTCTGTAAAGATACCTAAAGAGGTATACAAAAGAATACTTCAGAAACGTTAAGTGAATTCTGAAATATTCAAATTTCAAATTTCAATTTCGGGTCGCCCACAGTCCCAGCGTGTCAGATATGATCTGAAAGTGTCACAGTGTCGTTCTAGGGTTAAATACACAGGGTCAGATACAATTTTATATCGGGAGGGAGCATCACCGAAATTATCGAAAATCGGACGGTGTATTTCGTTAATTAAATCGAGTCTGATACGAATAATCGACATCTTAAAACTTTCACCGCTGTATCAATTATGCGCCGAGCATCAATAGTGGGATATCGAACGCATCGCGCTACCGATAAGTCGACAGGCGAGCGGCGGTAATCGCGAGGATGATGATAACGATGCTGCCAATCGTACATTGTGAGTAAAGATCCTTATATGGCGAGGATTATCGCCGCTCGAATATTTATACGTAGAAAAATTAAATGTCTGCGGGAAATGGATACGAAATGAACATCTGCTGCGTTTACGAGCCACGCGAGGCGAGAACGCACATAGGTGGTTCCATCGTTTCATCGGTGGCACAGAGTCATTTGTATCTCGGAAGGTTAGCAAGGTTGTACCATATAAGGTTACGACACGTTCGTATTAATAAACACGTTCGTTTGCACAGGTCGCGATAAGGAGGCTTCAATTTGCATCCCGCTGAAGCCAGGCGGATAAAACGTTGTGTAAATATTGACTCCCCTCGTCCACATACTCGTACGATCTACACTTTACGTCTTCTTCCATCGCGCATTTATCCGTCCATTTTTAGGGCTGATATTACAAACGTCTCGCGTAGCAAGACAATCCTCGCGAAAATATGAAATAACATATCACTGTTGATGCGCTCGCGAAAAATAAATAATCTCGAGAATCAGATTACCGCGGCGACTGCGTGCGCCGAATAGATAACGAATCTGGAGCAAATCGAAAGAGAGACTGCTCCCCAGAGCAGTCCCCGTTTCGAGCACTCATTTTCCAGCTCTAATCGCCCGAAGAACCGTCTACCCGCGCACGAGGCTTCCGCGGCGGTGGCCCAGATTTAACCAGGTGCCTCGCGCGGCTCGAAAACCAAAATTCCTGGGCCGGCCGTAACAGATTCGTAACTGGGAAGGAATCCGCGCGAAAGGAGGACGCGCGGGGACCGGAAGAGAGGCCGTGGGGAAGGCGCCGAGAGCCGTGCGTGCGAAATCTCGCGCCGCTGGACTAAACGCCCGCTTCTGCGCGCGCGCGCGCGCGAGCCCGTGATTCACCTCGCGGAGCGTGGCCGAAAGAGAGGAGTCGCGAGCGCCTCTATAAATAATGCGTTTTCTGACTCATCGGCCGGCCAATGTGCCATCGGGCTGCTGAATGGCCTCTAAAATCGCGGACACGCTTCCAACCACCTTAGCAGGGCCACGCACGGTGATCCGCAGTTATGACAATAGGCGTGTCGCACGTATCGTTTCAATACTCGGTTCCGTACGGCTGCACTGGAATCTGACCGAGATAAGGACCCCTCGGCGAGCCGCGCATCGAGTTTCCCTTTCGGGATCGTTCGATCCTCGCCGCGGCTCCGCGGGTTCGCGATCCTTCTTGCTAATGGTGGGAACGAGTCCCGTCGCTCTTGACACCGATCCGAACCTGGAAACGGGCCTTCCCACGCGACGCGCGGGATATTCGGTGGTGAATCGAGGTTAATTCGCCGGGGTGCCGGAGTTTCTGGGGTAATGTCGCTGATAATCAGCAAGGCGACGCGTCGGCGACTTTGATGGATGAATTCGCTTTAGGTTCGCGGCTGTTTGGGACCGGTGGAATAAGGGAATAAGGGTGATGGGGGGAAATGGGAGACGTTGAAGTTTTATTCCATCGTGTTGAATTTATTGAAGTGGGATTTTAAAAAACTTACGTTCTGCAATGTTGCTTGATGTGAAAGAAGAAGCTTAAGGGGGTATTCTACCCAAAAATTCGATTTTTTTTATTATTTTCTAATGGTTTAGGGTTTCGAAAAGATGTTCCTAAAATATTAAGGTGAAATTCGAAAAACTCCCAGAGTTATAGGGGCTTAAAGCGACAGCGTGGTCGACAGTCGTTCCCTCGACTCTTGTATCTAAAGAGGCTATGACTGCCAGCAGAGAAGAGAGCGCTGCCCAACATGATTTTTTGAAGCTAAGGCACGTTTCCTCTACGGTCCTACTATAGCAGGTTAAGGGAAAGTTACAGAAATTAGTCGTTATCTACCGTAACTTCAGTCGTATAGGTCGTATAACTGCATGAAAAACTTTAAACGCGTTTTTCTCGAAACAATTTTTTTTAATCGGGTGCACATTTTTCTCAAAAACTGTTGGATCGATTGAGCTAGAATTTTACACACATTCAAAGTGAATGTGTACCTATAGTCCGAACTAGAATTATATCAATAGTTTTAATACTCCTAGAATACCCCTCTAAAGAGTGTCCATACTTTAGATGTCTATGGACGATTAGGGGTCGTCCTTAAATTACGTAAGGTTTTCGGGGGGGGGGGGGGGGGGGTCGCAAATTTCTTACGTTTTCTTACAAGGGCGAGGAGAGTCAGGTAGCGTCTTACGTAATATTTTTTAAACTAATTGTCAATAAATACAATTTCTATTATTAATGTTCCAGAAAAGTAGTTTTAGTTTATATTTCCCGAAATCGAGTTAAATGAATTATATAAACCTTTAAAAGAATTTTAATAACTGAAGAAATTAAATGCAAAAAATATTACGTAAGGAGGGCGTTGGAATATCAAATCTTACGAATTTTTATACTGAGGGAGGGAGGGGGTAAGAATTCGCTAAAATTACCCTTACGTAATTTAAGGACGGCCCTTTACTAGGAAAGAGAATGACACGCCAAGAAATGGGGAACGGAAATATTTGAATACCAGAAGAATTTCCAAGGTAAAACAGCTTTTAGTGTTAAAAACTACCAACGATCATTTGCAACGCCGAACTCGGTCCCCGAAGATTCTACTTGGTGCACACGTCAGTTCAAACGTTCAAGCCGATCTCGATGCCTATTCGTTCCAGCGCGGAGGGTTGTTGCGACACCGAACGCAATTAGCTCGATGGAGAAGTATCGGGTTGCGTAATCGCGCGCACGGTTCGTCTCGAGAACAAGTGATTTTGCACGGTCGCCTAGTTCGGCGATGGGCGAGCGTAGCGAGTAAACGCGATCTCATGACGCGGCGCTGGCCGATGCGCCGATTAGTGTGTCAGTAGGTTGCCGATTCCAATTGCGAGTCGGCCAAATTTGGCGGTGGTTCGAGGTCGGGGCGCCTTGTTCCCGCGTCACGGCACTGCGTTTGGCGAAACGCGATCGTGCGTTTGTTTTCCAATGATCACTGCCTACTGATGGGGAGGTGGGGCTGAAATCGTTGAAAAGGAAATGTGCTCGATGCGCTTGGAAAGCATCAGGGCTTTTAAATTCCTTTCTAACGTACACCCTTGACTTTCGATCCCAATGACACTCCTTCCCTCGAAAATAAGAATTGATAAGAATAGCGCGGATTCTTCAAGGAACACCGATTGAGAGTCACTGGTTTGATAACAGGGAAAGTGATTAAGTATCACGATATCATTACGCATCGATGGAAATAAAACGATCGAAGAGTGAATCCCCGGTACAATTTTGGAAATCCTACACATTTGCCGACTCGAACGTTTTCTCACCATTTCCGAATTTTCCTGCGACCCAGGAATTTCCTAGTGACTCACCCAGCGTCACGCGTATTTGGCACCAGTTTGCGACAGTTCTTAGACTCTTAGTAAATGAATAATATGCCTACGTTTCGTCGAGGTGGCGCGTTTTCGAATGGTTCTTCGTTGAGGAAATTGCACACCTGGCAATTACCTCGCCAGGAAAAGCAACGACTGCCGACTGACGGTAGTTGCACGCGAAAACCTCTCAAGGTGCCGACTTGATTACGGGCTCGCGAAAAATGATTTAAGTCCCTGATGGACTAGTTGTTACGCGGCTTTTCGTGACACACTTTCGCCCCGTGCTTTCCTGTACTTCCTCGTTGTTTTATTGCCATTTTATCGGCGTTACGCGATAACCTTTGACGGTCTATTTAAACGAAAAATAATTACCACGTGCCACGGCGACATGTGCGCCGATAAGGGCACGCGTGTACACAGAGCTCGTTAGCTTCTACTCGAGTCTATGAAATAAACGGCCATTTTAAACAAATTTGCACTTTGGTGACTGATGGAATAATTGTCCGTGTAAATTTCGCAATCGAGTCACTTATCGATCATTGGTGTGCCGTTCTTGACAACAATGGCGATGTAGAAGATGATCGAGCGAAGGGTTAATCAACAGGCACCGCTGAACACCGTCGCCCACGACGAGTATTCAGGAATCAGATAAGATACGGCGGGACAGCGTTTCGACAGAAATAACTCATCGACAACGGAGACCTTCTGGTTGCTACACGGTTTAGATTAAAAACTGTCGAAGACAAGCGTCACAATGGGACAATTACATTCAATGTTCTGCGATTTCGCTCAACTACTCCATTATGCAGGCTCGGCGTGTTTTTCCTTGTTCATCGAGTCACGTACTCCGAATTAACTCGGGGGAAACCCATTCGCGCGAGGAAACTGCGTATGATTTAACGTGGCAATGGATGTTTAATGAGGTGAAGGATTGCTGCAAGGTCCGAAGATAATAAAACAATATCGGGCGAGCTCCAATCCTAATCCACTGAACGTAAATCTTTTCCACTGAAAATAGGAGACGACGAAGGAGAAGGAAATTGATTGGAGAGAGAGAGGCATCTCAAAAAGGGCGACGGCGCGGAAATCGTGCGAATCGACAGAGTCCCATCGCCAACGAGGAAGGGAAGAAGAGGCTGAGGTCACACCGGCGTGGGAAATAATAAGAAAAAAGATTATCGATGACCCGGCGAGGGGTTAAAAGGATTCAACGCGTCAAGTCTGCCTGAGAGCTCTTTGCAATTCAATTCGTGTCGGCCAGCCATGGCGCTCGTCTTTTGTATTTCGTTGTCGGCCACATGACTTGGCGTGACGCAAGCCGCGAGGTCTCTTAACTCCCATGGACCCCGTGAAACTGGCGCCGCTTCTAAATCTCCGCGACTTTACGCGAAAAACCTTTTTGAAAAACTGTCCTTTGACCAGAGATGTGGCGGCCAGTTCTGATACAAACGCTGCGAACACTTACCCGATAGGGTAAATCCGGGAGACTAATATAGAAATTACTTCTTTTATCAGAACAAACCTATATGTTCAGAATTTTATGCTGATTCAGAAAATCTGGTCGATATTTGCTTTAAGACAATGTTTACTGTAAATCGGGTTGAAAACTGAAGTCATGACATCTGACCACCTCTCCCGAGGTGCCGGGAGAAATGGTTTTCGTCGTTGGCAAAGACCACTCACATAATTATTCATGGAAAATTAACAAAGGATTAAGCAAAATTATTTATGAGTGAACACATCAAAGAAAAAGTGAACTACCTACTGTCGATTAGCAAGACAAATGAATACAAAAGTGAATAAATAAACTAAATAAACAAAAAGAATAATAAAATAATAATAAAAATTTTTTTTTTAAAAATTATAACCCGACCATCTCACCTTTCTGCAGCGAGAGATGATCTTCTCGTAAGCAAGACAAATGAATACAAAAGTGAATAAATAAACTAAATAAACAAAAAGAATAATAAAATAATAATAAAAAATAATAAAAAAATTAAAATAATAAAAAATCATAACTCGACCATCTCACCTTTCTGCAGCGAGAGATGATCTTCTCGTTAGCTTCAAAAGGAAGAGTTAATATGGCCAAATACTTTGGCTGCATTGTCCCTCAATATCTCTACTATCTTATTATCCCAAACATTAAACGAAAATAAACATAGATGTATATTTTAAATACGATTCTGTGCACCGCTGTTTGACAAAAGAGGTTAAATGTAACCCCACTTTACCTTTTATAGCCTATAAATCTAAGAAAACACAGAAGGAAGCGAAATGACGCTATTCACTCAACTGTTTGGCTTCTAGAGAAGTAATTGGTCCGCAGTTTAACGCATTTTTACGTAGAGAGTCTGAAATATAACGACTCGACCAACTCTTTGGCCCGACCGGGTCTCCCGGATTTACCCTAATGCTTCGCTTACAATACCCCGAAATCTGTTTACGAGACTAACCGCATGTGTTGCTGATGTCGATTTGACAGAGTGGGACAATTAAGTGAGACAGATAAGGATAGGCGATGAGAATATTCTTACACTATCTACCCCTACGACGTTAAGACTGTGTAAAAACCTTGTAATCATTTCCGTTAAGCGCACTCGCCAATTCGAAAGGGTCATTTTAAGCGTTTATTGATCTACCCTTTAGTACACGCCAACCACGCATCCCAAGATGTCGCATCAGTCTCCACGCTGTAGCTGTTCTTATCTGACTCTGTGTTTCGAGCTACTGTACTTCATTAATTAATAATCTTTTCTACATAGTTTTCTAATACATTCGTTCATATTACTTAATGGTACCCTTGAATGATTCAACCAACTTTCAAGCTACATTGAAGTAACTGAAGAACTAGCAAAAAAAAAAAACAACTCCGAACTTAAATGAACCGCCGAATCTGTCTTACTGACTTCAAAAAATGTTTCGAGATTTTTTTCTACTTAGGAATGACTATCTGCCCCCTGCTTCCCAAAGGCGAAACACGACTTAGTTTACCAACACGGGGTAAAGGCGGGTCAGGTCAATGCTCGACGAATCGAAATATTCCGTTTACCGAGGTTGAACTCGCCGAGCCGGGTTTTTACAGTTGACGATAAGGAAAACACGTACGTACGTACGCGACGGAGAGGGAGGGGGAGGGGGAGAGAGAGAGAGAGAGACAAAGAGATCCTGGTGCACACCTGCCGCGATCGTTTCAAGGATCGCGAGAACAATGCAGGTAGCACGGTTCGTCCGAATGCACGAGCGTCGCGTGCAATTGCGCCTTCGGCAGGTCGATGTGGCTCGTGCGAACGTACCGCGACATCCAAGCGTACTCCTATCTGGCGACGTTATCGATCTGTTTGGTAACGCGGTACGTACCGTGCGGTTTCCGTGCGCAGGAGTACGTGCCGAATTGCAAGCTGCGCTTTGCAATTGCAGCTCGCGCGTGTGCGTTTACAGATAGCGCGGCGTCGCGCGAACGATACGCGAAACCGTGCCCAGAAGGCACGTTATCGCGGCTTAACCAAATATACTTGTTTTTGTGGAAAAAGATAGCAGAATTTGTTTCTGACCTCTTTTGTCTCTTTCCACTTGCTCTCCTCCCCTCACTCCTGTCTATCCTCGTCACTCTGCCCCGCTGTCTCTCTCTCGCTCTCCCTCTTCGCCTCTGATAATGACCGATGGAGACTTGGAATTGGCTCGAACGTAAGCGCGGCTCTCCACAGCGCCGTGTAATTTATCGCTTTAGTTCTGCCTCTTCCTCTAGCCCGACGCTGTCATTTTTACACGTACACCACGAAACGCAGCTCGACGGTTCCAGGAACCCCACCGTCGATCCCAGTATCGCGAAAAGCTCTTTTGTTCGCCCCGGAACAGTAGACAAAGATCGAAAGTACATAATTTACGACGCGAAAACAAGATACCATGTAACGACCCGGCTCGAGAAATCACGGCCGAATTTAGAACTCAAGGCTGCCGGCACGTACAATCGCTGTAAACAGAAAAAGCGGCGTGGCACTTACGTTCGCCGCAAGCGACGGCCGCAGCAGCTAGTGTGATACGCGCTTAAGGCAGTCTCTCGTAGTTCCCAGCGGGAACTTCGAATCCGGCGTATCTTTTCGTACAAATGAATCGCCAGTCTTCGAATTAGGCTCGATCGATCGCCCCTCGCGTGATTGAACGCCAACGCATATAAGTGAGAATAGATAAGAACCTATTAAATGGCGGAATGATAACGGCCGGTGCCCGAGCGTTCGATGAAAACGATCGCCGCGAGAGTCGTCGAGAGCGATCCTTTTAATCGCTGTCTCTTTCTGCCGCGCTGACGGTTCCAGCGATCGCGACCGCCGGGCACGGAGAAAGAGAGAGCGAGCGAGAGGAGAAGAGAGGGAGAGTTAACGTACGTTCAACGGCTTTTGAAGTGTACACGTAGGAGAGACCGTGTGCGAGTGGCGGTACGCACGTGTTGAGTTAAATCTATGTAGATACGTCCTTCGTACGCCCGTGCCTGTCGCTGTTTGCCAAGCCGAGCGTAATGTTGACGAGGAACGGAGAGGGGCGCGAGGGGGAGGGACAGAACGAGGCAGAGAGTGGGGCAGGGAAAAGAGCGGGGCGCAAGTTTTACGTACACGCATTCCACTTGGTTACAAAAGATCATTTTCCATCACTGAAACGTGCAACGATGTTAAACTTATTTAATAATCTCTCCCCCCCCCCCCCCCTTCGCCATTTCAAATGCAGTCGGGAACCGAGTCGATAACGCGACGGGGGACAGGCTGGTATGTGCGAGCGATATTAACTCCGTTCGTCGAAGCGTGCAAAGTCGCAAAAGCCTGGAAAGCCAAAGAAACGATGGAAAATTACACCTGAAACCGGCTGCTTGAGATCCATGCAAAAGCGAGCTAATGGACGGCTCGAATATGCTCCGGCATAATGTACGTGTTTATCTGTTCACTTTTACCAGGAACGTTTACGTCACGAGCTAATTGATTGCGCTTGGCCGGCAATAATGCCGCAACATCTGGAATAAAACAACGTGGATTTTGTTTTCGACGCGTTTGCTGCGTCGTGACTGGATGGCGAAACGGCCTCCGTGTTATTACAGCCATGAAATACGAGTGTGGCTGTAATAATGTCTAAAATCTGCGCCCATTAAACTTATCGTATTTCGACAAATGGCGAAACGTCGGTATCAAACGTTCCACTATTATCGGATTATTCGAGCCATAGTGTCTGTCAAATACAATTCGAAATTCCACTGTAGAGTAATTGCATTTGCGTCGAGAAGTCTTGGAAATATTCAGAGCAGATCTACAAGATTAATTTGCCACATTTCAATTGAAAATCGAGTGCAAATTAATTAGAGAATTGCGTAACAAAAGTGATCTGCCTTTCCGCGTTTCGTGCGTTAGAACAAGACCCCGCAAAGCAGTGAAGAATCGGCAGTAAGATTGCAGCAGCGGGACTCATCGATGGAACCGTCTACGGCCGCTCTGCTTTGGGCTACTGTGTATCCCTCATTGGCATCAATAGGACCGGAGAGTGCGGTGCGAAGAGCGAGACCACGCTTCTTGGCAACGGTGGCTCGCGTGTTTATTTTCCCATGTTTTTTTCGAGCCTATTTTCCGCCGCTCGAAACTTGTTTATGTTAACGCGCGACTGAGTTCGCGATCCTCAGAATTTCGATGACCACGCACACGTAGAGCGAGTGGAACAGATATAGAGAAGTGGGACAGACCTCTCCGACGCTAAAGTAAACAGCTTGGAGCAAGGACGTTTGGCGGAAAAAAAAAATAACCTGGGAAACTAAGGAGCCCCAGCTGCGCATAGGGTCGTAAGGAGTATCTTTCTCGCTCCTCATTCGCCTTCTACTATTCCCATTGAAGCTCGGAAGAAGCTGCTGAAATGGGACACCGTTGACGGTTCTCAATATTTTTCCCTCCAATAAACAGCCGACACCGCGACTCGGGTATATCTACATTCGTCGAGTGGGCATCAATCTTACCACCGCGCACCAATCACGCGATAAAGCAATTAATCACTGATCCAGCCGATAACGATTGTTTGCAGATACGAGCCCGCGGATGGGAAAGCCAAGGAGTGAGACAATGCTCGGGTGCAGGTGTCCCGTGTATCGTCTACGTGTGCCGACCCTGAGCGCGCTTCGCGAAACGAGTCGTCGGCTGCTATAGAGAGGGAGGGTCGCGGGGAATAGGAGAAGATGAAAAGAGGAAAAGAGAAAAAGACAAAAAGAGAAAACGAGACAGAGGCCACGGGGACGGAGGTACGGTGCCAAGGTAAAGAAAGTGAATTTCCGTTTTCTCGGCGTTCCTTAGAAGGCCTCGCCGAACCGGAAGTAATTACGATCGGATTTCTCGTGGCTGAGGACTCCTTTGCCAGATGAACTAGAGGCTCCGCGCTCCTGCCGGAGTAGTGTGTACGTATACAGGTCACCATCTATCACGGCTAACGACCGCCGTGAAGTCGTTCCCTTCGATATTCCTTTCCTCCACGGTGTATCTCCGTCTCATCTGTCTCTCCCCCCCCCCCCCCCCCCACCCCACCCCGCCGACCTTTCCTTTCTGCGCTGGTAAAATCGAATGGAGCGTGCGAGAAAGGCAGACCACGAACACCGAGAGAGTACCGCGGTAAGAGCTTCCCGATCAGTATTCTCCGTGGCGCGCGTTTCACGCTCGAAAGGATGCTTCCACCAAGAATACAACGACTGCTGGAGTCCTGTGCCCGAGGAACTTGGAGATTCGTTATGTACCGTAACGATATAATGTAGTTGCCTGAGTTTCGGGTAAACGATGCCAGCTGAACTAAACCGCGCTGTGATCTAGTGCAGAGGAATTTAGCGGGGGCGCGACAACTTTAGCCTTTAGACATTGAATGAAAAACTACTGTGTAGGAATTCTGATCTTAAAGCGGATGAAGCGGCAGGAGATTATAATCGATCAGACCCCTAATAAAAGATTCATTACCGGATTGATTGTTTTGGCCTTGTGAATGATAAAAAGACAATGTTGTTGAGTGGAGAATTACAGAAACGGAACCAGCGTCGGGCGGGCCGTGCAATTTTCCAAAGCCTGATCTGTGGCGGCCCACTAACTCGTTCCCGCGGAGAAGCCCGTAAATAGCGCGCGGGTCCGAGCCGAGAGAGTTTCTCTTCGATTTCGTTGCACCGATGCATGGCGGCCAATACGACTCGCGGCAACTCAGGCGCGACAAATTATTACGTTTGCGCATTCGCGTGTGCACACAGCGATTCCGCCGACGATATTCGCGATCCCCTGTCTTGCCCTTCCTTCTCCATCCTTCCCCCCCCTCCCTCCCTCCCTCCTCCTCCGCCGCCGCGTTCCTCCTGCACGTTCTTATTATTATCCGCGGCGCAACACCAACGTCCACGATTGCGCAACGTCTTTTATTAGCAGACTCGCGCCAGGGCGGTCGCGAAATCGTCCCGATCGTTTCTTCGTTTCAGGCGTTCCGCCCCGTTCGCCCGCAGAAACGCGGATACGATTCGGCCGTTGTAAATTTAGCCGCCTCGAGCGCGGCGCTGATGTCTAGGTCGCGATTAACTTCTGCACCGTCTCGGCTTCGTGATATCTCGGGGGCAACTTGGCTCGCTGATTATACGCATATGTACCCGGGTTTCCGAAGTCTAGACCAGGCGGTGGCTTTCGGTGGTCCTGGCGTCCGCTGAAGCGTGGCAGTCGCGTGACTCCGCGAGCCCTCGGGATGGTCCGTATTTGCGGCTGCTGGGGTCCCCCTTAGGCCTTGAACAAATAGACTTTACTCTAAGATTCTCTTCGTCACCTTCCATACACAACCGTTCCTCCGTGCCCGTGAAAACGTCTCCAAAGATCGTGGCCATGCTTCTTGCGCCGAGTTCTCGGAACAAAGGGGTCATGATGTTTCGCGATGACTAAGCGTCCTGCTTAGCTCGCTTAGTATCTTTCTTTTTGCGGCAGGTAAACGGTTCACCGGACGAAGTGAAATGTCCAGCGACGCGTGTCACGGATCGATGACGTATCAGCGACAGCTACTACTACACCGCGTAGCAATTGAACACGCTAATGCCCGGAAATCCCCCATGAGTCAGTGGGTCAGTATATTTTCCGTCCGGTGCCCTAGCGTGCCTCTCCGCGCAACGGAGGACGCGGGGCATTCCCCTCCCCCCCCCCCCGCCCCTGTAGGGGTTCACCTTGAACGACGGCAAAAAGAAGTTGAAATCCTCGGGAGGCAGTGCTCGCGGGGCCTTGGGACCGATGCACGGTCTGCCGCTGGCTGACACGCGCGTTCTCGCAGCGGAGGGCACGCGTCCGTGTCGGCGACGAGACTCGACAAGTATATGCGCATAGAGCGAGATCCCGATCGCGGCGGATCATTCCGCTTCGAAAGTGCGCGCCGGGTCCATGACGTTTCTGGCCACCGTTCTTCTATATCATCGCCGATAGAATCCCGGCCGGGCCTCGATCTAATTACGAGATCCCCGAACCCATTTAAAAGCCACCAAAAGCGGTGGGCTCTGTTCCGTTGGTACAGGTCACGGCAACTCGTGTCCGCGTATTCCCCCTCGCCAGCGTTATCCTGAATTACGTTTCGGTTGATCTATACGAGCGGCCGTCGGAGGCATGCGCGCGTCCGCGTCACATGGTGTGGCCCCTCTAGCTTCTCTCTCCCTCCATTCTCGGGCAGAGGGCAACGTTTCACGCTTGCGTGCCATTTTTCTATGACGCCGAGATACGGCTACGTCATATTTCTCTATACTGGTCAACGGCGGACGGGAGGGGGGGTTTGGACCGATGACCTACCGTAAACAATTTGCACGAGAGCCTTTCCCGGAGTTCGTTGCCTCTGTTTACCTGCCCGGGCTCCTTTCTCACTTTTCTCTTGGCGCCTCCTCTATGGCCGGCAGGCAGATTATAGCCGCGGAGCTTTCCTCTCTTTCTCGAGCCATTTCCTCTCAATGGTTTCCTGCCTCGAGCCCCTCTGTTCGGTATCGAAGGCACGCCGCGCGGCGCACCTCGGAGCCAGTCCGCGAGTGGCTGATTCTACTAGCTCTCGGTCCTCTTTATATACCCACGAGCCACTGTCACGTGACCCTCCACCACCCGGACGGTGCGCGGAGCGCGCAGCACGGTGTGCAACGGTGCACGCGCACGTACGTACGCACACACCGGCCGCGCTGACGACCACCACCGGGAAGATGCTTCGATGCAGCGATGCAGCTAACGGCGCAGCTAACGACATAGACGACTAAGCGCATCGAGAGCAGCCACGAGGCACCGGCGAGCGCGTGCGCTCCGAGCGGAAAAGAGGAATCCGTGCACGGGAGCGCGTTATGCGGTCACAATGCGACGTATACAGGGTGTTCAGGAATGAATTCCCACAATGAATGTATACTGTAAAAAATACGTCGGGGTAGACGAACGTCTTACTTTGGCATTCGAAGTCGGGAGAAGTTTCCTACGAAATTTAGCAATAGAAAGTAGTCAAGCCTGTCAAATTTGTACTATTTTAAGCTCGTCGTTTAAGGAAAGTCTACGCGTTGAATTTCTGAACGCCCTGTCCGCAGGAACGCCAGCGGAATCGCTGTAAATCAGGCTGGAGATTCTGCGAAAGCGGCGAATAAATATTCGGCCGCGTGATTCGCGCATGCGTCGCGTTGTAATGTCGCCACCCGTACAACGCGTATATTTATGGTCCCGTTTACGTTATCCCCGGTTCCGACGCGACGCGCACGATTCCTCCGCCCGAAATCCCGTGCGTTTAACGCGACATCGAAACTCGAAACTGATCCTAAGAGAATTTCGAGCGGATTCCAAGCGGACCAGCGCGATCTAATTTTGTGAACGCCGCTGCAAGTTGGAACGCGCCTGTCACGTGACAGGGTTATCGTTGAACGCGCGATTCACATAATACTTATTTCACATCAATATTTACACGGGATCCAGCGGTTGACGTAGCCGCGTCCTTTACCCCCAGCTTTTTGTTGAAACACCGATAACGGTCCGATCGATTGTGAGACGCGTTTAATGAGAACCGCTTTAGATATCTGGTTACGTTGCAAGCTCGAGTATCCTCGAATCTAACGTTAAGCATAGAGCAACCGCTCGGGAATCGACAAGTCCGTCGCACTCGTAGGGGAAAGCAGGGTAATGACGCCTACTGGCTAACCCTGCCCGGTGTTGTCCGAGCAACAGTGCCGCGAATGGCAGCCTAGGAATTCTTTGGCCAATGGCCGTTTTCCCTCGAACGGTAAAGGGAATTAAGGCATGGTCGCAGGAATGGCTCTATTATGACACTGTACCCTACCCGCGTGCGAAAAGATTGTTCATCTCAATTACGAAACCGTGGTCGTGGATTCTTATTTCCAGAAATCTCATCCGGCAATTTAAACTTTCTCTCGGGATCGAATAACTGGGTAACAGAGCGCAATTCTCCCTTCGCGAGGTGACTTGGTCGCGGCCCGATGCCTATTTTCTGCGGGAGGCGGTCGTTCCGAAAGGATTACGAGAAACGGTAAAAGAGTGAAAAAAAGAAAAAAGAAGAGAAGGAGGCAAGAAGGCGAGGGAAGACGACGATGAGAGGAAGAAGTGGGTTCGGGTTACGCTGTAAACGACCTTAAAGGCGGGTCGAGGAGGAGCAGACCGTTGCGATAGTAACCTACATAGCGCCGGCAGGCACACTGGACTGCTTAGGCTTGTTTACAGCGAGAACGATAGCACGGCGAAGACGCCGAGTCGAGTTACGGTTATGAATCCACCGAGCTCTGATTCTCACATCCGCGCGTGACTGATGCGCCGTCTACGGCTGACACGTCTGTCATTGATACATCCTGGCTCATTCCACTGAGACGCGGATGGAAAACGGAATTCCGCCTTCGCACACGCGGAGCAAAATCCAATGCTGCTGGAGCGGCTAGAAACGCTCGAATACAACGTGGAACGCGTAAACAACATCTTATCGGTGATAACGTCCACGTTACATGCACGAGTCGATAGAGAAACGGTCTGTAAATGGAATCCAGCGATTAGACACCGCCCGTGGTGAAATTCTTCGCGGTTGTCGGTACTATTTGCACACGTACGATTGTAGGACAGATTGCTCCTCTGCTGGATCCGGTATCGTGTGCTCTGGCGCGTCGATATCGCCGATTCGTGCGATCCGAGGGAAACACGAGTCGTGGTTCGCCCTGAAATGCGAGCACATGCTCCCTGCTCGTTAGCCCCGCGGATTAGTACTAAAGGGAAACCGGAAATCCGCAGGAAGTCACGACTTCCTCTTTTTACCGAAGATCGAGGCCGTTAAAGGTGGTTTCTCACTGTTCACGAAACATTCTTTGGTGACTTTTGACGAGGCAGTTTTCCATTGATGAAACTCGCTAAAGTATCTTTCGTTTTAGAGGAATAACGAGTATGAAAACTTAACAGGTTCCTTTTGATATTGTACATACCTACTGCGAAGCGTAAAGTGAGATTAAGTAGATAGGGGAGGGTTGCCTATATCGTACCATTTAAGACATTTTACTTTATATTTCATATTTAGTACTAATTTGAACGCAAATGACTAATGGATATTGTAGGTTGATCTTTTAGGCACCTACTATTATGCGCTTAACTTTTTGTTCAGAACAAATTAATTTGTTATTAATCGTTTTGTCACATATTGTAAAATGTACGATTTAGGCAACCTGTCTCCTAAATCGTACCTCCACTAAAAATAGTATCAATAACAAATTGAGAAGAAAATATTCAACATAAAGTAATGGTTATTATATAGTTACATATACATATGTATATGGATCACACACAGGCCACAATAACCTATGAATATGATATATGTACATGACCTATATAACATACGAGTTGTAAAATCCTACTGGTAGGATTGTAGTGGTACGATTTATGAAGCATGGTCAATTTATTTATAAATATCAATTTAAACTTTATAATGAATGTAATATGTACTTAAAATGAATGTAAAATATTCTACATTAAACCCGCTTTTAGAAAAATACAAAAATACAGGACAAAATTGCATTGTTTGATTATTATCAGCTAAAATAAACTGGTAAAAAGTTACATCAATCATACTTGATTATTAAAAATGTTTATAGCACGCACAAAATAGGGTGTAAGCTCAAAAGATTTTGTTTCTATTCCTTATTTCGCATTTACTTGATATTTTTATCATCAGATGTCGTTTATATTCATTAATTACTGAGAAATTGATGAGGTACGATTTAGGTGACCAGTACGATATTGGCAACTCTCCCCTATGTCGAGCTGAAAGGGAGCAATGATTTTCATCCTCGAATAAAGTTCGCCAAACCCCCTGTATCCTATCAACGATTGCTGAGTCATTGCGATTCAATAGTGAATTGCGTCGAGGCTGATGAACAGCGTGGTAAATATTGATAAGACTGGTGTACGAGGTTTCAAAAATACCAGGAATATCGGAGGACAGTAGCTTGCGTTATCGACTCGAGAGGACGTAGTTTTGTGTGCAGAGCTTTCGACAAAGAGGAGCGTGTACTTTGCACGCTGCAACGCGATTTCCCTGCTTACTGTTTACGTAGCAACAGCTGTTTCTTTCTGTATTGTTTTCCTCCACGTTTATCGCGGCGAGCGTTTAATCGCGGCGGAACGATAAACGGGGCGCTTTATCTTTATCCCGCGGCGAGCGTCTTCGACAGGCTATTAAAGCGACGCCCGTGAATTTCAGAGTCGCATTGGACTTTAAAGTCGTGCTATAAATAAAAGTATCGGATTCGCTGTGCACCGAATGGAGTTGCAACTTCGTTGGTCGTGGGATAGGTAATTTAATAAAACTAGTATTTTTGTAACTACAATCTAAAACTTTAATTAGGAAAGGAGTTGGAATATAGTACGTATTTAACACTCGAGTTGCAAAGAACGAATGACTCCAACGAGAGAAAGAATATCGGTGCCCAGTCGGCCTAATCAGTAAAGGAACATCTTTCGTTTATTAAACAATAAATCGTAACGTAGTATCTCCTCTTAGGGCGTTAATTCAATTTTGACCTTCGCGCAGTCATGACAGACACGAAATATCCAACAGACTTGAACCGACTTCGACTTCGCCGCGAATGATGAACTTGCACAATTTTGCGAAATTTAATTGTACCACGCCGAATTAAAAAAAAAAAAAAAACAACACGAAAGCTCTATTTCCGTCGACTCCTCGCACAGAACGGAACTGGAGAAGGATATTCTCAGGCTACATTCACCTACAAAATTTCATCCAGATCTTCAAATTTCAAGTTCACGATCAACCCGAAAGATATTCTCAATATCCAAGGATTACGCGAGCAAATCGGACCCATTCTAAGCAAACTATAAATGAGATCAGAACGGGCAAAAGCAGCGCTCCGTTTGCATAAGATTATCCACGCCCCCGTTGTAATTCGATTACGGATTGCCGGGCGAAAATAAAGCTTAATCATCCCGTTGGAGGGTGAAGTGCAATATTTAGCGCGACACGGCAGCGTTGAAACGCGCGTGGGTGTCCGCGCGACCGTGCCAAGAGGGAAGGGATCCTGCTGCGCGTGTAATCCGGCAACGGGGCGCCGCGTGACGTCACATCCAGTCGATATTACACCCCTCGGTGTTCCACCCCCCCCCCCCCCCCCCCGCCCCGAAACAGCCCAACCCCCTTGGTCGTGCGACGGCGTGCGTCGGCCGCCGGCCGTCCCCGTGGCCCTTCTCGTGACGTCAGGTAATCGTAACAGGTCGAGTTCGACTCTGCCCGATTAGACTCGAGCGCAACTCGATCGATCGGTGACGTCACCGGCGCGGCGCGGTCATTTTCAACTTTCTCCGCTTTTTTGGAAAGCGTAACTCAACGGGTCGGACGTTAATTGACAGTGTTCCCGTCCGCGCGATATTGAGGCTCGTCCCGCCCCGATGTCGCCGTTTCTTTCGCGTGCGGCGGACACTTTTTTCCGGGCGCGTAACGAGACACTTGCGAAATCCAGTGGCACGATTACCATATAGGCGTGCACGCGGGTCTCGTCAATGGCGGCCCGCGACTCGGTGCGCACCTGCCCATTAATGATAATGAAAAACCACGGGGGAGAAAGAGGAGCAAGTAAGGCTGGGTGTTCCGTGAAGGTGGGCGTCGAGGACTTTCGCTCGACCGGGATGGATCGGGAACGTTACAAGTAATTTCGACCGAGGTTACGCGGAGCTACAGGGAGCCGTGCTCCCCTATTCGGTACAATGACTTAAACTTCGTGGCCAAGCGAGAACGCGTTTCGGAGGCAGCTTCCGCGTGGTCGTTAATTAAAGCCCCCGCTTGACAAAGGAAGCTGTTCGCCCAGAAGAGTAACGGGCTTTGTCAAACGATTTGCCGGTAATTTCGCGAAGATACGCCCCGATAGACAGAGGGGCGAAGAGGAACAACCAGAGAAAGGGTGAGTGTGTGAAAGAGAGAGAGGGGACAGCGCGTCACGAAAACGGAGTGAGATCCTCCGTCGACGCGGTTGCGTCGTTACGTTTATTTCAGTCGAGCGCCGCTATTTCGGGCGGGACCAGATCGAATATGCTTTTTCGTTCTGGTGGCCACGAGAGACTCTCTTCTTCCTCGCTCCCTCTCCTCGCTGCTCGTCTTTCTATCGCCGGGGCGGTCTCGCTCGCTCCCCCTGGCCGCACAAAAATACAGGCGATGGGAAAAAGGTAGGAGGACGCGGAGATCAGCTGTGTCGACCGAGCGTATAAATAATTCACGGGCCACTTCTACGGCCGCGGCGCGAAGACTCGTCGCCGTCGGGCGACGGCCAAGCCCGCAGTCACGACGGCCGCCACGCACCCGTCTCGTCCTCCGTCCGCGTGCCTCGTAAAAACGTGGACACGACGGTGTTCGTTTGAATCCTCCGTCAGAAGCGCGCTTCCAACGCCCCAAAGGCTGCTGCACTTTTATCCCTCCCACAATTTGCGGACTAACGGATATCTACACCCCGGAGTAACCGTCGCCAAAAGAAGAGACAAACGGGAGGCGCAGCAGAAACAGACGTAGAACCCAGCCCCTCCACCAGCGTCAAGACAATCTCGTGAATTAATAATAGCAAGATAATTACGGGTACGCGAGGCGCCACGCAAAAGGCCGTCGCGAGGACAGATCGTCGAGCGACTCTTCCGATGATTCATTCCTTTTATCCTTGATTCCCAGCATTGGATACGCTTCACCTCTGCTGCACGACACGGAGACCTCTCCATCGTACGACAGGTCTCTGTACCTCGGAGTACTTGTGACTACGCATGCTACGTCCATCCAGCCGTTTCATTACATCACTCCAGGGTTAAATGTCCTTAGAAAATGACTGATTAACGCCAACGGCACACGACAGCTCCTAAATCATTCGTCTGAGTAGCGACTTATCGTGCCTGGCGCAGATTAATTTCGGTGATCCGACGGGAACCGACGCGTTCCGCCGGGTGTAACAGCCGTTTGCGGAAAGTGATTCAGGCTTCGTTGGAAAAGTAGCGAAGAAAGCCCACTGGCAATGAGATTTCTCATTGCTAAATAAGGGCAGATCCGCGGCCGCGGTGGGGAATTCGGAAATCGTTGCTCGCGGAATGTCGCTCGCGATCTGGCCTGTAAACAAGCCGAGGCACGCGCGGTTCGTAACGCATGGGAAATTAGAAAATCATAGGATTGCCGTTGTATTAAGATGTTTCCCTGGGAAACACGGCGGGGGTATGCAACGCGTTTCTGGCTCGCCGCTGCTTTCCTTTCAACGGCACTATTAGCGTACGCCGCCGATTTACATTCGCGCGGCCTTTAGAAGGGTACCGAGGCGGAGCTGTAACGAACGGGCACCGGGGAGAAAAAAAATTGCAGCGATACGTGCTCGCGACGGTCGACTGTTTATCCGCGTTACGTTGATCATCGTTTATTCATTCCGTCTTTTTTTGCAGCTCGTATTTAAAAGCATAATCAGCCGCGGACGCGGGATGAATTTGCGCGTGGTGTTTGTTAGGCTGCGGCGAACGGAATGCTGTTTTTCTGTCGACTAAGTGCTGTGGTGTACTATCGTTAATTATCAACAGTTAGACGCTGCGTGCTGAGGAGTTTCTCACATATTTATAAAATATAAGATTCCCAGTCTGTTAATTACTGTTTTCTAATTTTACGACAGGAATAGCGATGCGCGTTTGTTTAATGATCTGACGCGCACCACCCCAACGTCGGCGGGATTTACGTTCGCGTTGCGATTCAGCCGCGAGCTCGATACCTTTCACGTCTGAAATTCGCGAGAAAGTTGTCTACGGCAAAAATCATTCGCCAGAAACAAGGC
This sequence comes from Andrena bucephala, assembly GCA_947577245.1. Taxonomy (NCBI): domain Eukaryota; kingdom Metazoa; phylum Arthropoda; class Insecta; order Hymenoptera; family Andrenidae; genus Andrena; species Andrena bucephala. The sequence goes on from OX387715.1 coordinate 67,472,678, forward strand.
ACAGGCCCGCGCGATGTAAACAATGGCAGAAGAAGCCCGATGCTGAAAGAAGTGCAGTGAAACTTTCTCATCGAACACGTTTTATTTCTAACGTCCATTTCACTTCTGCACTTCGAAGTATTTTCCAGAGGTAGCGATACAAAGCAAACAGTATCACATTACAACTACGAAAAAAGGGTGATAATAGAAGCGCTCAGAAGAAAATACGATGCACAGTGACGCTCGTAAGAAAGTTGAAAGTCGTTTGACAATAAGAAATATTCTTGCTTCTACTAATTCTACTCTAATTTCCCCATATTTCACTTTTCATTTACCCCTCGATCGCCACCGGAATCTATACATCAAGTGGATCGAAGCCAGCGGAATCGGCAATGGGAAAATCGATCCCGATAAGCGGGGTCACCGCGGAGAAGGCGCAGGCCCGATAGTAACGAAGCCAAAGGAAATTCGTGTATGGGGAACAACGGTATGGCCGAGCTCCATTGAGTGTGAAGCCAGCAAGGTAACGGTTTCCGGGCAAGGATGTGGCACAGCCTACATACCTTCGGCCACAGTGTAGAGAAGGAGGCAGAGGAAGAGAGGAGAGGATGCCCGGCAGGCCAGAGAGAAGAGGGAACGAAAGAAAGAGAAGGCCAGCCGCCGAGAGAGACACGCCGACGCCAGTGCGAGCGAAGGGAACGGTGACGGAGAGAAGAGGACGCGATCCGGAGCGGAGCCGCTCGCTTACCAGCGCCCGTTGCGCGGGTAACCCGGCTCGCTCTTTCCGATCTTCCGTAGATCGTGCCGGAGGTGGCGACTTGAATTCCCCGAAATACGTAATTACGCGCGGCGCGCGAGAGCGACTGGAACGTCGGTGCGGTCACGTACGAGCCTCGTCTCGGTTCGAATGGCGGTTGTCACGCAAGAGGCACGACGAAAAAACGTGACACCGGGAGTGACGGAAAAAGAGCGAGCGGCGGGCAGGGGTTGGTTGTAGTGGGAGAAGAACGACGGCGAGCGAGAGAGAACAGCGGTGTGCCGACTGACATGTTTTCTTATGCGCGCAGGGTTCTGCAGTGAAAGGAAGTATAACGCGCGGCCGGCGCATAGTTACTTAATCTCCGTTTGACAGAAACGAGGTCATTTTTATCGAGGCCCTCGCCGCGTTCCTGTAGACTGCAGAGCGATTCTGATCGCGTCGCGACCGCCTTCGCCGCGTATACAGCACAACATCATCCGTCGCTTCTCGTTTTATTCGTCCGCGAATCCTAGTCATTTATCTTTCATCAGCGATTTCGCGCGTTCCTTAGGGCAACCGATCGATACATCGTCAAGCGACACACTAATTTGCATCACACGGCGAAGGTGAACGTAGGATATCCTCGACTCCTCTGTCTCTTATTTCGCGGCCGCCATTAAATTTGCTCGTTGCTGGAGGTGAGGGCCGGCGAGTGCAATGCACAAGAACACTTTCGCCGACGTGCCTTGCTTTTCCCTCCATCCGATCTATAAATGCGTGTATACCACCTCCGTCCCACCTCCCCGCCCCTCGCAGCCTCCCCCACCATCCCTGACTGACAAGTCGCAGCTCTTTAACCGAATAAGTGTGTATATCCCTTCCCTTCGAATCTTCGCCCCTCTCTTCTCTTCGCCGTCCACGTTTCTCTCCGAATCTCTCTCCTTCTTTTTCTCTCCGTCCATTACTCGATCTCTCTCCCCCTTTTCTCTCGTTCACTCCCTCGCTCAGCCGACTGGCTCCGTCTCTGTCCCTCCGACAGAGCCCGCCCCCCCCCCCCCACTTCGCCCCGTCGCTCCTCAAGAATCCGGATCTAGTCTCAAGGTTTACATAAAGGAGCTTGGACGAAGCCCCCGTCTTCTCTCACCGCGCTATCATTAGCTTCGTTCTCCTCCGAAGCATTCTCTCTATTACATTTCGTTTGAAGACCCGCGCTAACGATCCTCCGGGGTTTCCCCGGCACGGAGCCCGAGGGTGGCGCTGCCCTCGCCGCGAACTTAAATGCCGGGCACTCGGAGCATATGTTAAGCAATTTCGCGAGTATTCCTCTTTGTTCCAGGCTTGCCTGCTGCCGGGTTGTTAAAGCGATCGAGATAGAAGACACTTATTTAGAAATGTGGAACTTAAATCAATTTTCATAGAAATTCTTGACCAATTTCATGGAATCCTGGGTATCCACTATCCGCGCCACTGTCCGCGACGGCGAAGTTTCTCGAGAATTCGCAACGTGTACAAAGCAACTGGGAATAAGCGTCCGATAGCCTCGTCGAAAAGCAGCCACGAAGGAATTCCATTGACGTCACGCGACGCCATGTCGGAGAGCGAGGGGTTACCGGAAGTCTTCCGGTTCCCTCGATCGTTACGAAGAGACGCCGAACGACTCGGCAAACGTTTCGGCCGATCGTCTGTTTACCGGGTGTTTCGCAACGAGCCTCTGGCACGAAAGAAGCAACGAGACGCGAACCGTTAACCGAACGAAGGAAAAGGAGCTGCTCGCCTGGCCCCCTGCTATTGCGACACAATAGCCAGCCAGCCGATGTGCATACAGCGCATATGCATTCACGTGTGTGTACGTATGCACGCGTATACAGAGAGATTACTTTCTCTAAGGCGCAATCGTATGTAAACGACCGTTGGCATGTGCTCCAAAAAGTGACTCGATTTTAATGGAGCCAGCGGAAGCGACAATGAAACGCGGACCCGCGGACTTCGTAACATCTTTTTCATCGATGCATAAAAACCTTCAAGCACGACACGTAACGACGATATTACGCCAGATCGCGGGCTCTTTAACCTGACAAACTCAACGACAGCAACGGGGTCGTTTCGACGAGTCTCGTTATCCGGTACGATCACATCTGTGATTCGGTTCCTTTGCAGATCGTCGTTAATCATTTCCTGCTGCGTATCCTCGCCAACGTCGCTCTGATTTCTTTCAATAAATATTTAAGACAGAAATGAACGAAAGGGGTTGATCTGTTTGTGACTGCACGCGGCGGTGAGCTCCGAATTAAACTTGAAAGTTCATTCAGTGTAATGGTGTCTGTTTTGCAGGGGAAACGAATGAATTTGTCATGAATGCATTCACTAGACTATTCCAGGACTATTGTGCAGCTTAAATGCAGAGTTGGAGGTTTTAATCAACAGCTTTTTTAAATTTCAACAAAATTGTCCGCCGTATCTACTTTGACACGGACGGATCCGCTCAACATTGGCATTGGCAAAGATTATTCACGAGGTTACCGAGAACGACTCCACTTTGTTTATCCGGCTGGATTATTAACGAGCAAACGAAAAACGCTCACGATTAATACATTTCGCGGTAGATACGTGGTCACACGTACGCTCGAGAACGGGGATTTATCGATTTCTTTGGCAGTGTTTATCGTGCAGGTCATCAACGAAGTCTGACCTCTTTGAAAGTTAAAACGAAAGCAATGCATTCGGTAGCCAGGAGCAACAGATAACGCTCCTTAATTCTGTGGTTATAAATAGACTGATAACTAATCAGATGGATCAAAATTTCTGCAATGTTGCCGTTATTCGAGTTACTTGAATGCTCCTCCTTCTACTGATCCTCCTGCGATAAACATAACGTTCTCTTTCCCTGTGAACTACGTTCACCATGTAACCACTCGTGGACCATTGAAACCGATGACTCTGCAAGTACGTAATGATGCAACGAAACTACTGATTATGTTTCACTAGGAACGTTAGAGGCGAGGGGTTCGGAGTAGTTATCGTCAGTGTGAGTCAAACCCAGCAACGGTTTCGTCAGATGGTAGATACCAACTGTTCCTCAGTTCTCAGTTTCCCATCGAAATTCAACAGGGTAATCACGTCGGCAATGTAGGAACACAGAAGGAACAACGAAATTTATGTTTACCGTAGAAGAGAACATACCGCGGACTCAAAAACGTAACATCTTTCTCTAGCTCTAATTCCATCCGTTTCAGACTTAACGCGCAATTAAGAAGCACCTCGTATCGCTACGAGCTGCGGACCACGCCATTAAAATTCCATTACCGTCAGAATGTTTGAAAGCACGAGCAGATTAATTTGTCCCTCCGCTCGATTATCCTTCGAGAATAGCCACCCGTCTCCAATGAACTCCGACAACTTTCCTCGAGCTTTTCCGATCAGGCGATCGACCTTACGGGGCGTTAATTGATGCTAAACGAGGCGTGAAAAATTCTCTATGAAGCTTCCCGATCAGGAAGAAAGCAATGCGGGATAAGAGCACGTAATATGCGCGTGTTGATGTGGATCGATCGATCCGCGTCCAATCGCGTCCGCATCGGCGAGCCCCGCGCCTTGACAGGGGTGGGGGGGGGGGGGACAATTTTCCGCGGAAAACGCGCGGAAGAACGTTGTTTAACCCACTGACACACTATTTACCTTCCCGTCACGTCGGATGAAACGCGTCGGATGTCGAACGATGACCACGCGTCCTTTCCATCCCAGAGGTTGTCGACTGCACACCGATCACTCGCTTTTCTCCCGCCCCCTCTGGTCCCTTGGCTGTTTATAGTCGTCGTGGATCGCGAGAGCCGGCCGGAAGAAAGTTATCGTCTACTATTTCGCTTGTCACGGCAAATTCTAGATCGCGCGGTCGGATAACGCGACGGGGGAGCTTCCTTTGGTGTCAATTCGCGGGTATGTCCCCGACGAGGACTTCCCCGCGGGCCCGCGCTGCGAAACATGCACACGCGGCCGATAAGATAACGGGGATTGAAGGATGAAGACCGCGCGGACTGTTTCCCAGCCGTCAGCGTATTTCGCGACAAGTAAATCCGCGTCACGTGATGCTACGCTTCCGCGAATCTGGAAACGCGACGTGATAGCGCGCTGCCCTCAGTCTGGTAATCGATCCATCATTATTAGTGCTCGAGTATATACATAATTCAACTCGAAGGATTCTAAGTCCATCTGTATTTCCTCTTCTCCATAGGTAACTAGGGGAGAGTCGTGCGGAGTTACGGGGGGGGGGGGGGTTTCCCCCCCTAAATATGAAAACGGGCCGCTATAAAAAAACACGTATATCTTATTTTTCGGTGCTTTAAAGCATATCCAAAATTCAAAACAATCGGAGGCGGACACCTGGGAACCTCTCCTTGTTAGTAAGAGGAGGGAAATTATTTTTGTGAAATTTAATAATAAGAATTGATAATTCGCAAAAGTAAAAAAGTTGTTATTTCTAGGAAACGAAAAATTGTCGTCCAGTAGCGACCAACTACTAAATTAGTAGATTTTTAGGTCTAAATGATTAACAATGTTAATAAAAAAAGACATTTAATTAGTACAATACAAGATTTTTTCAAATTTGATTTGTACAAACTCGGAAGTAAAGTAATTAATATTTAGTAACCGTCACATTCGGTATACTGCACCCAACCTTTGTCAAATGATTCCTTGCAAACAGAGATGGGCAAAATTTTTATTTAAATAAAATTTCGAATAACGAATAAAAAAAAATTTAACTTTATTCGTCGAATAAAAAAATTAACTTTGTTCGTCGAATAAATTCTCATCGAATAAAAAATTGAACTTTATTCGTCTAATAATCTAAAGTTGAAGTAACGAGAAACAAAAGATCAGCTTTAAAAAATAACTCTTATCCCACTGAATACCAACGTATACGTTTAATGCCTCAGAATATCGAGAGCAATGGAGTAAACAATATGACCCCGAAATAGGGTATAGAGAATTATGATTTTTATTTGTTAATTCAAATAAAGTGCTAATATCTGCTCGAAGAAGCGAGAACTAGCTTTGGTCGGTATTGTACGCTAGTCGGTACTGCACGACTCTCCCCCATATTCTCCTGTTCACAATGATATCACCTTTTCCATATCTACGTCGATATCAAGTAATACTCATTATTCAATTAAAGGTGGAGCAGAATATTAGAAGCTGCACACACCGACTATCCCCTGCGCAAAATCGCAAAGATGCCGAGGCACAGTGTACGATTTCATGTGGCTCCTCCAAGATTACGTCCAAGAATTTCTCCTCGCTGTTCCGATCAGTGGTACCCTTTGCCACGGGTAGTCCGTGGCAAAAATCGGGCTAATTCGATGCAGACTCCGCGGGAAAGACACGGAGGGGGCGAACAATTCCAGCGGCGATCGGGCGGCCGCGCACAATACGTGCGAGCCGGCGAGCCGCGGTGGCGAGTGAAAGTCATTCGCCGGTAATGAATTCGGAATTTCAGCAACTATGCGCAGGTTTTCGAGCCCGCTCGCTCGCTCCGAGTGACGAGTAACAGGTTCGAAAGGCGAGGGGTGCGACGGAGACGCGAGCTGGCCAACAGAGGACGAGCAGCCGGAGAACGGGAGGCCTCACCGAGGAGGAAGAGGACCGAAGAAAAGGAAAGGCCCCGCGCGACAGGAAAAGAAAGGACGCGAGCAAGTAGACGCCAGAGGGAGAAAGAAAGAGACATTGTATGTAGGATACAGTGGTAAAGGTGCGCGCGTGCGAACGACCGTTTCTACTGCGCTCTCGCACGATCGCTCGCGGAATTTCCGGCCTAAATCGTTCATGCGGCTCGCTCGTACGACCTTGCGAGGATTTCACTCGAGGACTCGGGAACCGAGGCACGGGGATCCTGCTTATCGAAGCTGGAAGGAAAGTAACGCTCGCGATTGCGGTAACGGGGCTTCGTTATGTGCACTGACTAGGAAGTCACCGCTTCGGTTGTGTTAGACATAAGTTGATACAATTTGATCGCGAGACGATGGACGGTAATGGTATAGATAGAGGGCAACCTCACGGATTTTGACGACCTTGAAATATGTTGTCAAGGACGTCATTCTGAACAACTTTTTCCTCTAAACTTTTTAGCGGTCGACCTTAGTTTCCGAGATAATTGCAAAAATCTTTGGTAAATATTCACACTAGAGGAACCACCCCCAATTTCAATGGTCTTGAAATATGGTGCCAAAGACATAATTTTCAACAACTTTTCTCTATATATGTTACTGTCGCCTAGCCGTAGGTTTCGAGATATTTGCAAAAAAAAGTAGATAAATGTTGATTTTAGGGTCCTTTGAATCCACGGTGGACTCGAGGTGGTCGGTCGCCGGGGGGATTTGTTATAGATTTGGCCGTCTCAAGTTCAATTATTAAGAAAGAAATATTCTTTTAAGTGATAAACTCGAATGCACAAATCCCCCCGGCGACCGACCACCTCGAGTCTACCGTGGAATTGCTTAACTCGAACCTTTTAGTTTACCCGGTATATACGTTGCCTGCCTATGGTCTCGTGTTGACGCATACGCTGCCGCATCATGCACGTACAGATCGGATTTAATGTAGTGGTAGCAACATAATTTTGCGAATATCTCGAAAACGAAGGTCGACCGCCAAAAAGTTTAGAGGAAAAAGTTGTTCAGAATGACGTCCTTGGCAACACATTTCACGGTCGTCAAAATCCGTGAGGTTGCCCTCTATCTATACCATTACCAAATTCTATTCCATTTGAGTTTCGAGGTGGAAAGGTTTCTCTTTTGCACGAAGCATTCGTCTATTTTCAATTAAAACATTTGTTTGTTCACGCATTACTTATCGGAGTCATGCGCGATACCACAAGCTTTATTTGTAAATGACTAAACGGAATCGATTATGCCAGCTTAGTTTGTCAACAGGAATACCGCGTCGTAAGTGCAAGTACAAATTGGTCACAAGGACGAGAGCGTATATCTACGCTAAACTATTTTTATCGTTTTTGTGCAATGAATTCAGATGTAAATTGCCATGCCCATATCCCAACTCCAACCCCACTTATTCCACGCTACCGTCTGATTGCACCTTCCAATAATCATATTCATTTCGTGCCTAATTTTTAATTATGTTCTAACGACTTCTGCGTCACAGATGTACATGCCCACTTACATATATATATATATATAAACACACAAACATTTCACTAAATTCATTAAGGAGTTTCACTACCTTCGCCATAGCACGAAATTTCCAACGATGCTGACGAGCTACTCGTCACGGGAGGAACTAATCGGTCTATCGGGCGACGAAATCCTCAAGGAGCCCCAGCCGGTTGTCGCGCCGCGATCGATTAGACTATTAGACGGGCGATCCCTTCAGATAAGACGGGATAAAAGAGGCGGAAAGGATGATCGCGGTGGGAAGACGTGCTGTGGGGACGGCGTCGTCCGAATGGAGGCGCGATCGATAAGCCCATTTCAGTCCCCCATTGCGCATCCTGTCCACGATAATTAATGACAACGTGGCGTCCGTCGTTTTCTAGCGCCTCGTCGACCCAGGATGCTTATGTTTCCCAACAACGCGTGCTCCAGCGCGGCGCCTCTCTCGGGAAGCAAGGTTGCCCTCGATTAATTACACCACCGACTCCAATCGATGCCCTGCACGGTTCAGTGGGCAGAGCTGTCCCTCCCGATGCCGTCACGAGGAAAGATAATTTCGACGGAAGTCAGAGGGGAGGCCTCCTCGTTCCTTCCTCGTTCCTCTAACAATAGATACCGCTACTTTCGCGCGAGGCATTCGGCGATTCTAACGGCACCGTCGTTTCGCCTAATGATTATCAAAAAAATCCGCTTAACGGTATCGGGCTGACGTAAACCACCGTTTTGAAACATTTCTCCACCGAGCCACCTGTTCGATCCAACGAACGAGACGCGCCTTCGTCGATCACGCGAAGTTCGAGGTTTCGTCTGACTTTTATTTCGGGACGCGATGGCTGGCGGACCCATCGCGACCTCGAGGAGCGTCGCAAAGTCGTTCAAAGTCGTGGATCGCCTCGAGTACTGATAGCCGACGAGAGGAAGGTCCAAGCGGCGGGTCGTTCGAGCTTGCTTTCGATGCTCTCCAAATCGTGGAAGTTTCGCAGGAACGCGGGTGGAAAAGCAGCGTGGAAGAGATGACCGAAGGTAAATCGTTCTGGAAGGGCTGAAATATTCATGCGTTCGTTCAGAAGGGGCTCGTCGATGGCGGCGCGAGTGGTGGCTGGAGGAAAGTCGGAGGAGCGCTAGGGCTGGCGCTGGTCAAGAGGAAACCCGCTGGAGGGGCCGGGAAAGTGGACGGTGGAAAGAAACCCTTGGTCGGAGCAAGAGGCTCGAAAGCCGCAGAGGGTGGATAAAGAGTGCGGAGGAGAGAGAAGGACCGAAGTGGCAGGGATTGAAACGAAAGGAGGGACACGCGAGGCCTTTGGCCAGGAAAGGGAAAAATCGTGGAAAGGAAAACGATGGGGGCACAAAGACAGATGGCTGGGTGTAACTGAGAGCCAGAAGGGCTCGAAAGGGCTCGTGTAACGGAGAGGGAGGAAAAGCCATAGAGAAACCTCTGTCCGGGGGGGGAGAGAAACGGGGGAAACGGAATACAGAGTGAACGGTCGCTGGTGGAAGGGAAAAAACTGGAAGAAGCACGGACGGTAGACAACGTGCGAGAGAAACGGCCGTGCATATTTCATGCAAAATCGTCCTCACGTTCGGTTGGAAGCTCGCGTGCAGCACGTGCTCTACTCGCCGATAGCTCCCGTCGGCGTTGTACCGTGAAAAGCACTCGTGTGTGCCTTCAGCGAACTCCATACCTCGAGAGAGTCTACTGTAAGCAAGAGCCCTGGCTGGCTGCACCGGAGGAGAGAGAACTTTACGAGACCCTCCACGAGCCATTCCTTCCCATCGTGGCTGAAGTTTCGCAGGCACCTGACCTGTGTTACCGGTAACGAGCACTCCTCCGGGGTAGAAAAATTGTTTTTAAAGCGCAAAGTTCGACGACGTGCACCGGGGGTGCAACGACAACGAGGGGGCACTTGTTCTCGAGAAGCCGAGCATCGAATAGTTCGTCGGTGGCCGAGGTATTGGCGGTAGAAAGTGTTAGCTGTTACTGATACCAAGAAATATCATTTTCGAGGGGATTTCAAAGGTGTGCCATGAATCTAGCGTGGACTTGGTTGATACCTGAGAGAACTATTAGCACTCACGAGCAACCACGATGCCTCAACATCGGTATTATACACTTAGCCAATGGAATCTGCTTAACAGCTAAAGTAATCAAACAATCGCGTGCCACTAGTTAATCGGATATTCAGCTAAACCGGTTAAATCTGCAACACTAATTAATTGCTGCGTCTACTGAGGATGACCTCGGATGTGTTACGCTCAGCTTGTCCCATGGACAGAGGTTCTCCAAAAGTAAGAAGCATACTTATCGTTCCACGTTATCCCACGAGCGAGAGCTCGTTCATCGTTCATTAACCGATTCGATAACCAACAGGCCCTTGAATGCTCGCTAGTAAATCAAGCAGCGTTCATTTTCACCGCGATGCTCGGTTCGTATATCTGATTTATTGCTACGAGCTCCCCGGAATTCTTTCGACATTACCAATTAGTAGCACTAAATCCCATCACTCGAACGGTTTAATATTCATGAGCCGGTGTCATGCATACTTAACCAAAACGCTTAGAAGCAGTTCCTTGGGAACAAACGTAAACCGTTACTCCGGGCGAGCGGCTAGTTTATTCCTCGAAAAAAAAAAGAAGGAAACCCTGTTGCCTTCTACCCCGCGGTAAATGGGCTGCACACCGACAATTACGTTATCTGTAATCGGTATTTTACGAGGGCCCTGGTCGAGACGGTGGCACCGCGGCGGATGGATCGTGCGCGATCTGTAGCGTCCGTTGTCGCAAAAACGAGTACATATGCACGTATGCCTGCCTCTCGTATGCGTGCGTGTAACAGGCGGAGCAACGATCGGCGCATTCGAATCGGCCGATATCTCGCTGATAACGCGGATTGCCGTGGCGAGCTTACCCGGGGAATTCCTTCGTTTACTCGTGACCAGTCGACCTTTCCATTTTTTTTTTTTTAATTGTTTCCGAACGATAACGAGCGAGATGGCGGGGGGGAATGCATCGGCGCAAAGGCGTCGCGCAGGCCGCGGACGAGAATGAAAACGAACGACGCTGAAAGAACCCCTGAGGAGTCCCACTCGAATCCGAGATGATATCAGCCGGTCGAAGCGGGTAATTTCGATGTATACATCACACGAGCGAAGGGAATCCAGTTTTACAGGTTTAAGATCGTTCGGTAGAACCGTTCCCTCGTCAAGACGAGTTGGAGATACTCAGGCAAGACTAAAGATAGGACTGGCGTTCCCAATTGCGGCTCGACTCGCCACCGATCCACGATTTATCAGGACGACGCTCGCGACAATCGCGGCTAGTTCTCGGCTAGCAATCGCGAATTTCTACTCGCTGCGGTGCCACCCAACGGAACAGGAAAAAACATTTGGTGGGAAGATAAAGCGATCAAACAAACGGAGTTCAATGACGGCTCGACAGGGTGGGGGGGGCAAACGCGATCACCAGTACGCAAACTTTTCAAACGCGTTATCTTCGCGTGTTTCCTACATCAACTATCGCTGATTTTTTGTCCCACTATGTCGGCAAAGTTCGAGATAGTTGATCAACTCGGGGCGCTACTTGCTAAACAACTGTGCGCCTGTTTCATGATTCAGTACGAAGGCACTGAAGCTCGGGGGCCTTTGAGGAACTTGGCAAGTGCTCAGCGTACTCCAAGTTCCTGACGATTCGAAATAATGAATGTACAAGATGATAAATATGAATGCAGAATGAAAACGTAGCAGTGTTTAGAAATATGAAATAAAAGAGTTCTAAGATACTGTCCCCTTGATTTAAGCAACCTCCAATTACTTCGAGCAGAGCGGTATCATTTCTATCTACTGGTGATTAAGAAACAGAACGCAGGAAGTAACTAACACTGCGATTAATCTTAAACCCGCGACCAATTCATCAAACCGACTGGATTGACCAATATTTCTCTACTCTCTTTCGTACATTTATTCGCTCCCACATCGACGATAATTTCTGCTACCTCGTTATCCACAAGCAGAGCACAATCGTTTCCCCGAAACAGCGTACATTACGGAAAGCTTATCAGTTATCGACAAGTATCAAATGGAAATATCGGTGTCGGCGATGATTATCACATCAGCGAATCGGGCGATGTCGACAGAGACCGGGGACAGATAATGTTACCCGCCGAACGCCAGCAGCTTGGATCGTAGAATTCCGAAGAAACGCGACATTGCGACAGATGGAAGCAGTTCCGCGCAAACTCCCTCGCGTTACTGTCGCCGTGACAATTTTTCATGTCCCGCGGCTTCGGAAGCCTTGTTTAATTATTTTAGTCGGTCAGATAGCAATGCAGACTTGGCGAGGCACGGGCAAGACGGTCCGTGGCCTGGGCGAGCTGGTAAGAGGGAACACCAACTGGCAAAGGTCTTTAGAACCAGTTTCGCCAGACAATCTCGCCGCGCGACGGCAGAATTTTCATTCTGCCTGTTGACCAATTGAGACGGTGCCCGCCTTTTTACTCTCCTCCCCCTCTGTATTAATTTACCATAACAATAAAACTGGACGCGCGGTCTCGCCGATGGCGATCTACTGCGACCACGGTCCGCCGTGGAAGGATCCCGATACGCGCGACGACGACGAGATAGGTTCGAGGTTCGAAGGTCACCCTGCTTCGGCGATGGAGCAGCAACGTGGCCGAACTTGCAAACCTATCACGAAGTCCAGACACGACTGCTTGCGTCACTAGTGACGCAGCGGTGTGAGGGAAATTTGGGAACGCGTCACCTAGGGTAAAGGACCCAATTACTGCCACCTACCCGAGTACTGTGACCCTCAGCTGTTTCACGTAAAATAACGAATAAATCTTGTGAAATGATGCATAAAAAAAATTTAGCATACAATTGAAACTGTTATTTATACGATACAAAAAGCAGCACTTAATTTGTTCTTCGATAATTTGGATGAAACGATCAGAAATTTTAAGCGGATATTAGGAGAGTGAAAACGATGACTTCCTTACTAGCGAAAGAGAAAACACGGCGATAAAGCAAATGCTGTAATTGTAATATTTAAGCTATTAACATAAGAAAATATAATGTTTTAAATAATATAAGCATCATAGAAAGTAATAAAGATACGAATTCGATTGGGTGACAGTGATTGGTGCAAGCGTTTCAAGCATTTTGGTATTACTGTCATAGCAGTAGTTGCTAATGTACATGAGACGATGTAACCTTAAATGAGATAAACAGTATTAGGTTAGCTGGCAGTAATTGGGGTGTCAGTAATTCAGTCTAATACATTTGAAGGGTGTCAGTAATAGATCCCGAAATATATTGTTGAAATTGATGAATTTATACATAAAAATCGAAGTTTTAAGATCCACCAATTTTTTTTTAACGAGTAAACATATTAAAAAATAATAAATAACAAGAATAACATATACTTTCAGTCTATAAGTACATTAACAATAAGACAATGTCAGCGTCAACACTTAAACTGTCAGTAATTGGGTCCTTTACCCTACTGCGTGACTTGGAGGCAGGGTTGCCACCTTATCACCATATAACTCCCGGAGTGCCACACATTCCAACCCGTAGATTCAAATATAAACCCGGAGATGGAAAAAGCAAGAAAAAAAGTTTTGTTCTCGAATATCCGGAAAATAGATGTGCAATTCTTTTAAGCTCCAGCAATTCAGATATTTAAAAGTATCTGTTTTTTTAATTAATAACTTTTATTATATATAAAATTGATACCATTATATAATACCACAATTTCTTATTATCTCATTTTTTTTCTACAACTCGGAGATTTTTCCAGTTAAACCGGAGCCCGGAGATTTGCTTCAAAACCTGGAGTCTCCTGGCCCAAACCGGAGAGGTGGCAACCCTGCTTGCAGGTCATAGCGTGAAGTGTAGGAGGCGCGAATTCTGTGACGGTAAATTCAATCGTTTCGTACACGTAGCTGTGTGTCAATAAAGACTCGACGATTAAAGCACAGAATCTCATCAATCGATGTCTCTGTCCTCGCGAAGGAGCCCGAAACAAGTTGCGAAACAGGTATCAAAGTTTGCTCCCTTTCTATCGTGAAGAACCTGTTCTTTTTCGGGTTGTAGCCAAAGGCGAAAGCAACAATTTGGCACGCTTAGAGAAAGCAAGTTGCCCGTGCAGCGTATCGTCGAAGCTTCGCGGAACCCTATTTGCCACGATGATCTAGGTGTGATACACGCTATGATCTTCGCGATAGCGCGCGCCAGACTACATAGTAGCAGGTTGTTGCTGTGCATAAACTGTAGTAATGTCTGGCTATAACAGCGGCAGGTAAAACACAGAGTACGAAGCTGTTAAGACACGACTTCCCCGAATCGCTTTGCATATACGAACGCTTAAATATTTGCAGTATTTGATCCTTCTGAAGATCTCCCGAAGACCTAACCCAGACCATCTCCTCAAGGTCGAAGGTGTACCATTCCAAGAGATTCTACAACACCGAATTGCCAGTCCCACTGAACGCTTCGTATCAGCCAGACGTATCGGTAAACTAACTTGCATTTTCGGGTCATTAACGAAACAGGAATCTACTACAACACTATCAAAGTGATTAATCGTTAAAACACCGAGAAGCCATTAAACCAGGCTTAACATATTAACAAATGCATCGTTTTGCATATCTTTAAAGGTATCGCAGCTATTAAAGCACCTAAAACAGAAACTGTAGAAAGATTCTCCTAACGTTAAAGGGAAGCGACACGCGTGGACGGTGCACGCGTGACGCACAGCATTATCAGGGCACGTCACAGCCGTAATGCCGCGTGAATGAACGGGCGAACGAAAAAGGGAGGGAAAATTAATAGCGAGGAGCGCAACACCCGCATATCGCCTACATGCGCGCAAGGCCGCGACGATAAAGGCACACCTATTTACACGCGTCCCGCATACGTCAGTTGCGGATCCTGTCGGTGGTCACGCGGCTCGTTACGGCACGTATCCATGCGGCTATAAAACCAACGGGGGCGATCCTGGGAAAGGGCAGTTTTCGGCCTAAATCCTGTCACATGGGTGTCCAGCACACTTGCAGAGGATGGCCGAGCATCGAAGAGGGGGATATCGAATGTTTTATCAACGGCTCCCCTTTCGCTGGTCCCCTCGCTGTCCCCGTTTCGTGGCCACCGTGTGGGTTTTTCAAGCCAAGCACATACTGCCACCAAATCTTCGGAGCACCGGCTACATGGCGAGAATTCGCGCGCATTAACGCGTTGCCTTTGCTTTTCACACTAGCCTTAGTCGCGCGTCAGGAACGTCCGATCATTCGCAATAATAGCTGAAACGGAAACGGAGATTCCACGAAGAGCGTGTTTGGTTGAAACTTGAAACTCACCACCTCTGGTATTCTCAGGCGAACTTTAGCTGGGGCTGACTTTTGCCCGGCTTAACTACTCGTCACTAATGGAGCAGCCTCTCGTACGAGATTTCTATGCTGAATTTCACTGGGTTTGAAATATGATGGAGCAATTAGAAGGGAAATGGGTTGTCATATAGGTTCGCTCCAACCATTGGTCACACGTGGTAGCTTTCTACAGGTTGTAGGTTACAAAAGAAGACAAACTGAGCGGCAGAGAGTCTACTAATGCGCGGGGTTGCTCAAGATCCCAAGATTGTAGTAACTTCATGCCTGACAGAGGGCCACGGTGATTTACGTTTCTCGGTGAAAGATGAGCGCCGAAGTGTAGGACCATTTCCCTGGTAGGGGAAAGTGCGCTCATAGGAGCCGAACCCGTCAATTATATCAGGATGACCCACATTTCATTGTGATGCTTAGATCCGACTGCTGGGACGGTAAGTGGGTCACGCGTTAAAGTAACTGTTACGACAGCGATGTTTCGTGCCCCGACGGCGATCGGCCGATGGAATTATCGCCCGGAGGCGAAGCAAGTGTCTCCTTCGTTCGCCGCACGCGTGTGCGGATGACGCCGCCGCGAGGAGCGGGCGATTGCCACCGCGAGAAGACAATATAAAGCGCGAGTCGGGCTTCCGGCTGTGCACCGGATACAGAGGCGATTCCCAACTCGAGTTCTACCTTTTAATCGCCGCGGAGATCACGAGACCTGAACCGAGAACTGTTCCCACGTGTCAGTGCGTGCTCGGGCATGGCGCAAGGGATTCAACGAATTCTATAATCGCTACCAGATTCAACCCGCTGCGGTTGCTCTCTCCGAGCCGACGTAAATTGGTTCAACGAACTTTCTTGTCACTTGGGGCCTGAATCTTGAGTGGTGCTGCGATGCAGAGGCGATATGGAAATTTGTAAGACTTCACGAAAATGTAGACACTGCATACAGAGACGAACGAATCCAGTGGCTCGTGAGATCTCGCATTGAGAGGTGTCTGTGCAACGCTTCGAGGTATCATGATACCCTGATCGACTATTCCACCAGCGGCGCCCCCGCGAATATTAAAAGTCGGCGTGCGGCCGCGGACAAAGCCAGTAACGAGCCATTCCGGAACGAAATGTACATACAAGCAGGACAGAGCAAGAAACCTAGTGAAAGGCAACAATGTGAAGGCAAGCGTGGACACGATGCACGTATGCTAAGCACACCAGCGAACGGCTGACGCGAGCTATCCCCGAGCCGCGCGCAAATGCCGGGGAAGTGTGCGCGCGAGTGAAATTACACTTCGAGGAGGGACGTCAGACATGAAAGGTGGCTGGAGATCGAGTGAGGTGACGAGCAACAAAGTAATGGCAACGCGAGCCAGAGTGATTTCACAGAAAGGAAGGAGAATGAAGCGAAGCAGGGGACGAGCCGGGCCAGTGAACGCGGATCGTATGCGCGTTTGAATAAGTGAATAGAAGCAAAGGTAAGCCAGCGGCGATCGCACCAAGGCGTCATTGTTACATACGGAATCTCTGGTCGGGCTCGTGCGCACAGGGCTGCATGCACCGCCAGGTAGAAAACGTAGATCGAGCAGGACACGGGTCGGTTATCTCTTGGATACGTCAGCCGAGGCAAGGACGCCTGCTAAATGAGCGAATTATACTGGAATAATTGAGGCGCGCTCCTGGCGAAACCCGCAACGAAAAAGGTGAAAGAGGGGAAAAAGGCTGCAAAGCCACGAGAAAAAGCATTCTGGGACAGGATGTAGCTGCAGTAGTCAGTCACGGCTGCCTCCCTTTGTGTGGCGCGTGGCTTTGTTGAGCGCGGAGAGATAACGCGGTATGTAACAAGGAAGCGTCGGCGCTCCTTATTCGATCGGCACCTATAACACCGAAGATCTGCAAGGAAATTCGACTGTTTCCTTCGACTAGGTAAGGTCGGGTGGGGCTAAAATTCCGGCGGGGAAAAAGTCCCGAATTCAAAATCTCGATTCCTAAACAATGTATTGAGTTTCGCAGTATGCTAACAAGGAGAGTATTTTAGGTGTCCGCCTCCGATCATTTCGATTTTTGGATATGTTATAGAGGACCGAAAAATAAGAAATACGTGTTATTTTATTTTTCCCCGTTTTCATATTTGGGGGGGGGGGGGCGGGCGAAAACTGCGTTCAAAGTTAGGGTTGAAAAATCATTTTTGTGGAATATCTCGAGAACTATTAGAGATAGAGGAATAGTGTCAATGGACGAATTTTGTGTCTTTGAATGCGAAATATGACTGACTCACCAGATTTTCAAAAAGTCCATTTTTTCCACAAAAATGATTTTTGAACCCTAACTTTGAACGCAGTTTTCACCCCCCCCCCCCCCCCAAATATGAAAACAGGGAAAAATAAAAAAACACGTATTTCTTATTTTTCGGTCCTCTATAACATATCCAAAAATCAAAATGATCGGAGGCGGACACCTAAAATACTCTCCTTGTAAGTAAAAGGCGAGAAGAAACGGAGGTGACCACAGAGTCGCCAGTCGCTCCTGGATGTTCGTGCGAATTACACGACGCCTTCGTTATTTTATGTATCGAAAACTAAAAGAAATACGTCGTCTTTGTTGCTTTATACGAAGTAAACCACAGTTTAAAAGCGTATCAGCCAAGTATGTTAAGATTGTATGTTCATTTAGTAATGTGTGCATGATATTGTTTATTGCCGAATGATAATATTTTCTATCGTACAAATCGCAGAATCTATAGAGGTACCAATGGGGCAAAAAGTCCCTCAGACTGAAAACATATATTTTATCATTCGTTTCCATAATCAGATGGCCAAACTATAAAGAAATGATGCCAAAGTCTTTAAATAGTGTTTTTGTTTTAGTTGAGCTTTTTTTTTTTAGTTCAAAGTGTGCCTCTGACTTTAATTTTTTTTTGTGGTAAAGGATTCACGCTTTCCTTTCAATATTGTATACCAAAAAGAATTGGTTTAATAAATATTTGTTGATTTGAAAAGAGTTTTTTACTTATTTAGTTTAATATTACACGAAAAGACATTAGGGACATTCGTGGGTGGAGCAAGAAGTCCATTTTGCATTGACAAACATTTTGTGGTATAACTCAACAGAAAATAACAGTATCAACAAACGAACTTGGTGAACGTAAAGCATACTGGTTATAGTTTATACAAAATAACACCATATCTCTAGATTGTTAATACTAAATTCTACATAGGTTTATACGAAAAAACGGGACTTTTAGCCCCACCCTACCCTACTATTGTTCATCTCGTCCAAGTGGACGCTTGTAGAACCGACCGATGAACCTCGAATGGAGCAGATCCCCTTACTTTCCTCTCTGCGCGTAATAATCGCGCGCTCGCGAGCAACCCGCGTGAAAGTTTGTGCGGCTACCCGTTTACGTCGTGTAAGGCGGATAAAATTTCGCTTTTAGGTTTCCCCCGTTGGGTCTAATACTTTCTACGGTGCCGAATTCCGAGGCGTGCAACTCGGGCTGCGCTTGCGCAAGTTTCCACCCTGCGTAATTTTACGACCCCGAGGATCGATGTACTTTATCTCGTGACGTGGCGTTGCGCGATGTATCCGACGATTTCTAATGAAGCGTCTCAGCCAACTGATTTCATATATCCTCCTCTGATGCAGCCAGCCCCGTAAACGTCGTTAATGCGATCACTAATGAAGCAATGGTACACGGGCGAGAAAAGGACGCAGGAATGTGGGAGGTTCCAGGAACAGGTTGTCGAGCAGCCTGGCTCCACGAAAGACACAACGACGATGCTTCTGGAGAAACACTTTCCGCTCGAAGAATCTGAATCCGCACTGTGCTCGGGACGTAACGACGAACGCGATAGAAACGAGAAAGAGCCTGGAGAGAGCATAACACTTATAAATAACGGAAAATGGCAACTGAAAATGAAATATCACAGTGCCAGGGCCAACCGAGATGGCTGATCACTCCGGGTGGAGTGTACCGAAGTGGAAGCAGTCGAAAATCGGCAGAAGCGAGACGCGAGGCAGGCGAGAAAGGGAAAGAAAAAGCGAGAAGAGAGACGGGATTTTCGATCTCCAAGAATAGCAGTGCGATAAACCACCGTGCAGAAAGGGGAATGGATGTTGGCGTAAAAAAAGTGGGAAACAAGAACCGAGGAGGGAAGAGTGGAGGACGAGAAGCAGGAGAGAAAAGAAGGGAGGTGTCGTTTGTCGCGGATCGAGAAAATATAGAAGTCGTTAATCCGCGGGGGCCGTTGTCGGCTCGCGGTGACAACGGATTAAGCTCGGCGGGTGTACACACGCATCAGCCGCGCGAGGAGCTTTAACTGGTACCTCCCCTGGCGTCAGAAAAACACCAGGATGCGAAAGCGTCTGCGCGCAGGAGGTCAACATCCTCTATAAAGCTTCGATGGCTTGCAGAAGCTGTGAAACCAGGAATTTCCTTGATGACGTAGTAACCCCTTAATAAATTCTAATCGCTGGAAAAAAATATGTAATCGAAACACGTCCACTTTCTTTATAAGATGAGGTTGTAAGTATAGGGAAGATCCAACGAGTCAGTTTAGACATATAAAACAGACCAATGTGGTCGATGAACCGTGAAGTATCGAGTCGAGCTTCTGGAGACACCGGGTGTTTGAGCCGTGATCGATTAGAAGGTTTCTAATTCTGAGTGCCAGGCGATTTATGGAGTATTGAGGCTATCACCTGCCGGCAGGCGTTAAGAACACGCGAACGGCTCCACCTCCCGTCATCCTAAAAAAAAAAGACAGCCGTAGAAACAGCCCATTGAATGGCCAGGTTACAGGTAAAAGTTCTTTCTGTGAATATCCACATTTGATACGACTATTTTTAGCGTGCGAGCGGCCAGCGATACTACTTTCTATAACGTCACCGGCTGATTTTCAAGGATTCAGAACTGACTTAATCGGCTTCCAGGAACGCGTCCTTAGAGCGTAATTCCCCGGCTGCTGGATGCGGGAATGGCCCTAAGGCGCATATCGCAGTTGCAGCTACGCGCGAAAAGGTCAACGAAGGCGCACCGCTCTTCGGGGGGCATCCAGAGTGGAAGCCAAAGGTCAGGATGGAACGCGGTCGGTGTGAATGCAGCTGAACAGAATCAGTTACGCCAATCGAAGCCTTAATAAACCAAGGCTGCGTTGTGGTATTCTTTCCAATTCCTTTTCCGCCGCAACAGGTGACGACTGGAATAAACCGGACCACCACTGAACCAGATAAAGATGAGACTTCTTCCTTCAACGCGGTTTCGTCGACTGGCTAGACGATATTGCAACCGTGCCTTCACCTAACGACTCCCACTAGACTCGGTCCTCGGTCACCGAATCGGGATGACGCCTGAACGGCGGCTGACCACGCCCGAAAAGAGCAGGCACGTAGAGGTCGACCACCTTCTTTCCATCACCAACAAGCACTTCGAAAGCACGGGATGACTAGACACGCGCAGCTTGCCCGCGACCGTCTCCGTGCGAGGCCACTTTTTCGCCACTGAATAAATAATCCGGCGCCACGTCCCTGCTCCTCGAAACGCTATTGTAAACCACCCATACAGCGAGGAAGCCTGCGTACGATAGAGCTAATGAGAAAGGAGCAATTACGCAGCAACGGACACAAACGGACACACGGAGCGAATACTCGCGATCGTCGTACAAGGTCGGGCGTCTTTTTATCTCGCCGTGGAAATCAATATCCTGTAAGATCAAGGCCTAGTCGTGTTGAACCGATTTCCAGTTTCAATTAAGATTACAATATACCGCATGCGCGGAGCCAGATAACGCGTCGAGATAAGCGGTATATCTCGTGGAAAGGGATAAAGATTGGTCTGCTGAAAAACATCGGTTTCCATCGTTGCCCGCGCGGCAAGCTGGCGTTCCAGGCTTCCCACGCTGACTCTTGTATTCGAGACGAATAGCGACATCGATGCGCCCCAGCCTCGAAATCCGATCCCCGGCGACGAGGCGCTCGAAAAATCGATCTGGTCAACGTTTGCGTAGCGAGATTCGCCAAGGACCCCCGGGGGCAGCGTTTGCGTCTCGCGGCGTTTCGAGAAGGGATACCGACCACCAACGAACGTGTGGACGAGCGTGCACAACGGGCGAATCAACGAACGGCGCACAAACGGGAGAAAATGTTGTATAACCTTGCTCGAACGACCTCGATCGCCTTCACCGTAGTAGAAACCTTCGACGGCCGCCACGTCTACGGACACGCGCAGTACCGACTCCGATCCAACGATCCAGACGCGAAATGATCACTCCCGCGTGAAACACGAGGCGCAGGGCGTGTATACATTTGGGGCAGATCGTGCACCGGCTCCTTTCTTCGGTTACTGGATAACACACTTCACCTATATTCCACCCTTCCTAGGAACCCCTTGAGAAATCTGAATGTTCCTTTCTGGCTGCGCTCATGAGTGTTCACATCAATGGAACAGTTTGGTGTGTAATGAATAAGACACCATTTTTGGAGAACCTATAAAATGCAGTAGAGGCTATATTTAATATGCAAATCATTCCCCAAGAAGCTCCCAAACGTGACCTGACTTCGTCTTGCTTATCGAATGATAACCCTCCAATTCTATTCCCATCATTCCCAGCAGATTTCACCTAAAAACTTATCAACTATCCCATGTAAAGGTTTCGATGATCTGATCTACCCACCAAGTGGATATGCTTTCAAGTGGAACGCAGTCAGTGCAACCCGGGGCGTTCGAACGCATCGATCCCGCTTTGCATCACACTCCGGAAGCTCGATAGTTTACAGCTTCCAGTTGCACGCGAGATGTGCAACGAGTTTTTATAGCACACCGTGCGGGAATCCCCACGATCATCGGATAAAGCAGAGGAGCTTCGGAGAAAAGTATCAGTGGATGTGTGTCGTTAGCGTGACACATGCTTAATTCATGGAAAGCGGCAGGCGCGAGCTCACGTGTCGCTCAGCTGGCGTTGTCGAGGCCGATTTTTTATTCGCTTGGCTCGCGAGCCTGATTACAGAAACGCGGGTGTTCGTTTTTACCGAGTATTGTGGCCGCTAGGAAGGATTGCGTACAAGTCGCGAGACTTTATGTGCAGAGGAGGATTTTGGAGGAGTTATCAGGGATTAAGCAGACTTTTCAGAAGCTTCTCAAAGCTATATTAGCTTTGGTATACAAGCTATGTATTTAGTGTTTTACTTGTGGACTGTTATTTTGGAAAGATCTTGTAGAATGTAAAGGTGATCGTTAATGTTCTGAAGTTCAATATGGCGAGTTTATGTTGCTCTAACTTGTTTGATTGCTTGGGCAGACAGACCTATCTGTGCTCGGCAGTATCGTTAAGTGGTTCAGAAGGGGTGTGAGCTTCCCAGTATTGTAAATTAGGGTGATAATGTACTTCAAAGCGATCCCAATTGAAAACTTGTATCCTTGTATAGAGATAGAATCGTTATCGCTGCATCGCGAGCTGTGTGTATTTATCACCGAGCTTATGATGTTATTTTGGTAGCAAGAGTGTAGCAGCATCGCTGTAAATACAAACTGTTCTTGTGCTCAAGATAAATGAAATTATTTACTAATTTCTTTGCAGCAAGATATTCGTTAGCCCTACTTTACGATACTGGAGACGAGGGAGAAACATGCCACGACTAATCCCGATAAGATAACTCGGCTTCACGGTCCTAAAGCAACTTTCCAGAATGTGTCAGGACTAATGCTACTCCTGATATTTTTAGCCCCCACGTGAGAAAGGAAATGATGTAAGTCGTTATCGGAGGAGGGAACAATGGCTAGTTCCAATCTATCTCCGATATCACGAACGAACCGGTTTTATCACCGAACTCTTAGAATCTGTGGCACATTACCGAAAGCCTCGTACAGATTGGCTAGAGCGTGTCAGCGCATGTGTATAAATAATAGAAAGTGTTGTTCACTTACCCCTTCGTTTCCTAGGAACTGTATAGTAGGGTTCTGGCTGGTCTTGTTCTGCAACAAATGAACAAACTGCGAATTAATTTCACCGTTGTAGTCTGCGTCAGTGACAAACTATTATAACATATTCCCTAATTCCCTAATATTCCATAATATCGTCGGTGATAGTGCAAAACCGCGTAAGAGCAGTTTGTGAATACCGCGGATCTGCATTCTATCGATTTTACAGGAGGAAGAGAAAACTTAATATTTTAGCCATTTTAAGGGATTTCTTTGACTGAACTTTTTTGGGACAGTTTTAGCACTCCTTGTAATAAATACTAACATCAATGGTGTGACTTTTAAAAAAAGCGAAACTGCGCTTGGCAACCGTGGGCGCGAAATCTCAATTTTGCTACTTTTGCAGATCCGCGGTATTTACAAACTGCTCATACGCGGTTTTGCACTATCGCCGACGATATGTTGATGACTCATGCGCGAACTATGCGCCGCCATAGGACATCGAGGGTTCTTATTTAGGGCTTCTGAAAAGGGGATACCTCAACCCATTGGATGGATTTTGGGTGTTTTAGTTGGAAAGGGGTGAGAGTGGCTTTGATCTGGTGGATCGTAGAGAGGGGGTTGTGACGTGGTCTCGAGTTAAGTAGGTTTTGGGACGAGAGACTTGTCTAGATTTAAATACTAGGGAGGAGATTGTGTCTCGTAGAGCGAGGGGGGGGGGGGGGGGGATTTCGTATTTGACCATCTCGAGATGGGGACCGCTAAGATACATCGTCTAGATGGTCAGTGGTTGGGGAAAAGGGGTAAAAGTTGAATTTTAGGGATTCGGCAGAGTTGTGGAGTGATTTATGGGGAAGATTCGGGGTAAATCCGGGAGACGCAGGCGACCTAATATAATATGTCTATTAAAACTAATATAGAAATTACTTATTTTATCAGAACAAACCTATATGTTTAGAATTTTATGCTGATTCAGAAAAACTGGTCGATATTTGCGTTAAGACAATATTTACTGTAAGGGGTCGTCCTTAAATTACGTAAGGCTTTTGGGGGGGGGGGGTCGCGAATTTCTTACGTTTTCTTACAGGGGTGGAGAGAGAAGTCAGGTAGCGTCTTACGTAATATTTTTTAACCTAATTTTCAATACATTCCCGAAACCGAATTAAATGAATTACATAAACCTTTAAAAAAAATTTAATAACTGAAAAATTCAATGTAAAAAATATTCCGTAAGAAGGGGGTTGCAATATCAAATCTTACGAATTCTTATACTGCGGGAAGGAGGGGGTAAAAAATCGCCAAAATTACCCTTACGTAATTTAAGCACGGCCCTTAAATCGAGTTGAAAACTGAAGTCATGACATCTGACCACCTTTCCCGAGGTGCCGCGAGAAATGGTTTTCGTCGTTGGCAGAGACCACTCACATAATTATAAATTAAAATTATATATGCATAAAGCAAAATTAGTTATGAGTGAATACAACTACAGATTCATTGATATTTAATTTGTTTACGCTAAACAAGTAAAGAACACATCAAAGAAAAAGTGAAGTACCTACTGGCGATTAGCGAGGCAAATGAATACAAATGTGAATAAATAAACTAAATAAACAAAAATAATAATAAAATAATAATAAAAAATAAAAAATAATCAAAAAATCATAACTCGACCATCTCTCCTTTCTGCAGCGAGAGATGGTCTTCTCGTTAGCTTTGAGAGGAAGAGTTAATATGGCCAAATATTTTGGCTGCATTGTCCTTCAATATTTCTACTATATTATTATGCCAAACATTAAACGAAAATAAACTTAGAAGTATATTTTAAATACAATTCTGTACACCGCTGTTTGACAAAAGAGGTTAAATGTAACCTCAATTTACCTTTTAAAGCCTATAAATCCAGAAAAACGCAGAAGGAAGCGGTCTGAGCGTTCTTGAGAAGTAATCGGTCTGCACTTTAACGCGTTTTTACGTATAGAGTCTGAAATATAGCGACTCGACCAACTCTCCGGCCCGACCGCGTCTCCCGGATTTACCCTAATTAAGACCGCGCGAAAAATAGTGGGACATCACACTACTCTTTTTCTCCGCGCGCAACTCACTTAGATTACTTAGAACATTCAAAAAGGAATCAAAGGATGATACGTATCACTGAAACGATGGGAATTCTGGGCGATCGTCACGAGACCTGCACTTCCTGCTGCATCGATTACTGCGCGAGCCCAACGAGGAAAGTCCCACGGGCGATACCGAATTAACGAGAAGAAATCGGCGAGCACTATCACGGGTATTTGCATAACACGCGTTGGCACTCTCCAAGCGGTCAGAAAATTCAGGTCCCACTCCGGCTTGGGGAAAAGGAAACGGTCGCGCTTTCCACGCGCATACCAGCACCGGAATCTTCCTCGTTACATACGTGCCTTATTGACACATGGATATAATTCGGTGATAAGAGTCCAGGTAACGTGACAGTTCTCACTGGATGCGACGAGTTCCGTGAAATTTTGTGAAATGCAGCGATTACGAAAAGCGGGGCGTGGGGAATGTGGAAGAGGTTCTGTCTTGTAGAAATCGTAAATATTAATTAGACGAGCAAGTAATTGCTATTTTATTTCCTGACATGGTCCCGTAATATGTAACATTTGAGGCACCCGTCGATGTTGGCTCGATCGTCGAATGCAATTCGAAAATGGGAATTATCTTGATTACGAGGCGAGAGTGTGCTTTCCGAGCTGTGTTTCTGCGGTCCGTGAAAACAAACTGCGGTATGATCTTGTAACGTAATATATTTGCCGCGTTACATTACCGCCGGCGCATACACGACGATTTTGCGTGCAGTGCACACGCGCACGAGCGAGCCTTCGCGATCGTTTGAAAAGGGAAAGTTGTCGGTAAGAGCTTCGTGTGCCTTCGATCGCGAAACACCGCGAAGACGTTCGTAAAACCGAGAACTGTTGCCGTAATTGCTAACGCCGGTGATATTAGCTAGTGATTCGACGAGATTCTTATGCTCCAAATTTTTATTGTCTCAAGCTAGCAGCGATGGCAAATGTGTCCGCAAGAGACGCGCGAACCTTCGCGCGAGCAATTGCGACACTCAGTTTTTCATTTGCAAGAATACGGGGAAATTCTGTACGTGGAATCGCGTTTTTAACGTCGCATCTGGCGTCACGGCACGAACGGGCCTCTTACAATCTCGATTCCCGTCCTTCAGAACAAATACCAACGCGTAGCTATTAAATCTCACGGGCGATCCTCCGATCCTCCGCAACCAAATGCATGTGCATGCATTGACGTCCGCACGCTTCGTGTCTGAGCCGCTGTCGCGGTTTAACGAGATTTAAAAGCAGCGCGGCTCGGGCGAGACATAAGAGCGGACGGCGGGTGACCAAACGGAGGAGGCACAAAGGAAGAGAGAGGGAGAAAGAGCAAATAAATTAATGACGTAAAAGACGAGCCGTGGTTCGGCCATTAAATGCTTCAACGTGAGACATTAACGCTTTGCAGGCCCCTCTGAATGCACCGTAACTTAAAATTTTATGCGTTCGATCCACGGATGATGAAACGGGATTCGGGGTAACGGTAGCCACGCTCGAGGCCTCGGAATATTTCTGAAAATTTCATACACTTGGATCTAGAAGTTGTGTGCTCAATTTAAACCAGGCAACGCGGCGCATTGTTTCCGAAGAAAGAAATTAGTACGGAACCAGGTAGTAAGAGGCGTGCTTTCACTGATGCCTCGATAATGGCCGATCTTTTTTTCGGGAAAGGGCGATTATGCTCCAATAACTCGGACCACAGAGAGGAAATCCACAGAAAGAAAGCGAAGCCAGCGGAAAGATCTTGCAGATTCCGCCGTGTTCCCTCGCGTCGTCACGCCCGTTCATTCCGGTTGTCGGTGTTCGATTATTAATGGCTCGCGAACTCCAATTACAGTGGACTATTTTCAGCGTATCGCGCAAATAGGTGGAAATGACGAGGACTTGATTGGAGTTTTCACTCGATTACCGGCTTAATTGGCTCAATAACCGTGCAATATTTATTTTCTCATTCGCGTGCCCTCGCCACCGCCCATTGCAATTTTTAATCTTTCCGAGTGTCAATTACACGCTGCCGCTTGCCGAACCCACCATCCCCCCGTTTATTAAACTTCCTCGCTGCTTGGGAACGAACGACAGGGCAAGACGTGATTCAGTAGCCCCCGACACACAGAAAACTGACTTCTCTGAATCGTTGCGAAACGACCAGTTGCGGCAAGCAAGGTCGCTGGCCAGGTGTGCAACAAGTGAACTGAAATTCGTTCGGACGTGAAGACATTTTGCACCGTTCAGATAAGGAGGGAAGCTTAGCGTGAATTTATCGTAAATTTTCCTGTACGACTAATACCTCTTAATCTGCTCAATAAAGTGAGATATGTACAGCCCACTGTAAAACACCCGACTACCCGACAGTAAGCGCAATAAAATCCTGCCCCACTCATGCGCCGTAGCGACACAGCAGTCGTCGGTTCGTAAAACTAATTTCCCCAATTCCCTTCATCGCCCGGAGAAGCTTCTTCGGCGGGATCGGGACGTTTACAAGCGCCACGCCTACGCGACAATTTCCTTTCACGCGATGTACGAAACAAAAGTTCCATTAGCGTGTCGGACGGGCGAAATTTCCGCCTTGCCACCCGGCAAGCGATTCGGCTGGCTGCTCTCATTCGGCAGACAGTTAGGGGAGGCAAGACGAAAGGGTGGACGGGCTCGCCACCAACCGCGGATTAAATTCGTTTCGGGTGGTCGTGTCCCGAGTGTAAAGAGATGCAGCGACAATGGCGCTTATTCTATTCGCGTAAGTTCCTCCGCCGCGCGGACGTCCTCGAGGAGCTCCTTGCGAGCCTTCAAGCCACCCTTCGAGGACGGTCAATAATTCCTCGCCCCTTGCCCCTTTCACGCCCTCCGCCCTTCTGTTACTATTTTCCACCCTCCATGGCGACTTTGCCGCTTCCACGATTATCCTCAATTCCCTCGAAATTGAATTTCCAGCGGCGCGCCACCTTATGAGCAATGAATTATCGCATCTCCTCCGGACGCCCAGTAACTCATCGAGAGGGAAGCTTGGCCGAGCTTCGGGATGCACACGGTTAATTGAGCTCGCGATCCACCGCCGCTCTGATAGATTACTCGGGATCGTCAACGGCCCTATCTCCCGGAGCGGGATTCTCGGTCGCCGAGGAAACGGAAGGGAACCGAGTCGATCGATGGCCAGCCCGAACGAATGATTCGTCTTGTGGAGGTGGGGAGAACTGCGGTCGTGCACCTGTTGAATTTTGTTTTTCGAATGCACCACCCGGTCCTGGAGCGCTGATAAATTATTCGTCGTCGCTGGAGGGACGCGTGGTCGTAATTTAGCAGGAGATCGACGTCGATCGAAGGAGCGTCACGTTAGAGTTTCCTCTGGATAATGTAGACGCCAGGAAGACGATTGACACCCCTAAAAGGGGCCGCATTCTCCCGCATACGTGAACACCGCTGGCATTATTCTCATCCCTGTGAATCCTAAGATACGACAATAAACGTGTCCCACTTGCAAACCTCGTGATCTGCAGTGCTGGTAATAGCAGACTCGGACGCGTAATCTTCCGCGTGGAATTCATTCGTTCTGCTCGCGCGAAGGGTCAGGAGATCGGGGCTCTGGGGAATTCTGGGAGCTTTAGAAACGAAGCCACCGACCGGATCGAAGGAACAGCGGCCAGGGAACGATCGCGGTGGGGAAAGCAAAGGTAATTTATGGGTGGCTCGTTCGCGAGAGAGCCGCGCGAACGCGAAATCGTAAAAGAAACCAGGCTCGGTGTCGGCGCGTCAGCGTTCGACGTGTCCGGTTGCATAAGCGGGTTATGTTCATGCATTTTGCATCGCATCCTGGGGCCCTCGCCCGCCCCTCGTCCACGGAATCCTAATCGGGCCCTGCGATTCCAACTGGCGCGAAAACCGACACGCCAACCGGCGAAACGAACGTACGGGCAAGGGTTTTGCAATTGCCTCGCGACGCAGAACGGGCTACCAGCTGACGGGGCAGGGTACAGAAAGGGGGCAGGAAAAAAATGGATGAAAACACGGGGAACGCGAAGCAAGCAGGCTTCGCTCGTTAACTCTGTTTGCGTCGCGGCCACGTAACGGATTTACTGTATCCAGTCGGTGTCTAATTCTCAGAAAAGGAACGCGGAATTTATAATGTCGCTGCGCGAGCGAGCGCGGTCTGGACAAGAAAGCTGCACGATAATTGAGTAATTAAACGTACAAGCGCGTGCGTCGGCCGGGCAAAGAGGGCCCGCCGTGCCTCGACAAAGGATACACCTCGCATCTCTCCCGATGAAAGGAAAAAAAAAAACGGGGGTGCCTGTGTCAAGTGGACCATCTTAAAATGAGCCTATAACGCCGTGTGATATTATACGTTCTTCTTTTTTTTAATTACAAGGGGCAGGGGCGGCGATCACGCTCCAAACACCGTTCTACTTTGTCGCAGGCTCTTCTTTATTTTTATAGAGGAGCGTAGGGGAGGAGACCGGGGCAGGTTGTAACACGGGGTAAATTGTAACATGAGTAAAATCTTTTGAACGACAAATCTGGTAACCCACAGTACGCGAGAGCTGCTTGACGATATTAGCACCGTCGCACAGTGTCGCGGCACGTGTTCAAAAAGCAAAAATTTGAGTTTAGAAATTTTATATTTCATTTCATGGAATTGATAGTAAACCGTCCTCCGATATAAGAACATCATAACTTAGTAGCATAAATAACGGATTTAAGGTTAGTAATTATATTCATGGGTCGAATAACCAAATGCAAGCTGCCAAAGACTACACATAGGAAATATTTAACCACTTTATTTTTGTTGTATTTATAAGTTCATTTTTTTTTTGTAAAAATAAGCAAAATATATCCTTTCTTCGTTTTATTAATTTAAAATTGTTGTATTTAAAGATATGGATACGTACCAGTGACTCAAATTATTACTTTTTTGTCGCACCTTCTAAATTCTGGAGAGAATTTAAAAAAAACGAAACATATCGGTTCCTTCATTTTTTTACTATAATTAGTTCTTTTTATGCCCTTTACTGTAGTAAAAAATTTATCTGCTCCCGAGTGCTCCCATATAAGAAAAACTGTACATAATAAAAAGAAAAAACCAGGCAAATCTGGGCTCGAATATTTATTTTTAAAAGACACTGAGCTTTGAATTCGTTCATATTCAACTCATAGTTATGAAGATGTACAATAAGAATGAATAATTTAAAATTTAATATCAATACGAATTATTTAAAAAATTAATTTTATTTTTTATAATTGTTTCATATATTTGTTATTAATTTGTGTTTAAATGTATTTAAAAAAATATTTTTTTTATTTGTTTTACTTGTATTATGTTCAAAAATATATTTCAAACAATTATTTTATGTTAAAAATGATTTTTTTTGGATATAAATATGATTAACATATCAATTACGTGTAAATAACTGTATCTTAATGGAAAATTGATTTTTTATTTTTTTTCCCTATATACTCGTTACACTGTGCGTCGGTTTTAGTGACACAAACGAACGTTACGTATTCATTTTGTAGTTACATTTTGTGGTTAGTATTTAGGGCACGTAAGTAAATGTTGTCTTAGCACTTTCATTTCAATTAACCATCATTAGAAACCGTTTGAATTTTTGCTTCTTTGTCGCAAACAAATTAGTACACATTGATTTATTATAATGTGTACGCATTTTAGTAATTTGATGTTTAGTTTCTCGTTTGCTGAGATAAAACGCAAAAATTCAAGCTCGGGGTAAATTGTAACATGTTACTATACTTACTCCGTTCTAAATGGTGATAAAGCAAGTTATTTCCTGACTCACCGGAAAAAGATAGTCTAGACGAACAACAGAACAATCGAGAAACCAAAAAGTAGGAAAAAAGTATAAAGGTAGAAGTAAAGAAAGCGAAGAAGGTTTTGATAGAATCAGATGAATAAGCAATGATTGTTTACCTAGTGTATATCAAATGTTTAATAATGATCTGTGTTTTCATTTATATTTTTTAGAAATGTTTATTTGTGTTCATATTTGTATTTAAATAAGTAAAACAGATGTGTTACAATTTACCCCGGACTGGGGCACATTGTAACAAAGGTTCGGATTTGTTTACGATGATGCTAGATGTCTAAGTGTCCAAGATTTTATCACGTATTTTCACGCAATCAGTTCACCACATATGTCGGTAGTACATATGTTATTTCCTGATTGAGGAAAACATTTTCGAGAAAAACTATGAAAACTTTTTTTGTTACAATCTGCCCCGGTCTCCCCTACTCGATTGGAGTTCACGTGTGAGCGTAGCATTTTCAAAGAGAGAAGACGGTGCTTTTTTCCTAGTAAAAACAACACCCTACTACCCTTGCCTCCAGTTAGAAAGCAGAAGTAGCTCGAAATCTTATGCAATGTTCCCCCCTCAGGAAGGAAAAAGACAGGGGAAATAAGTGCCTCGTCGATTCTGGGTTACCCAGTGCCCTCAACTTCCGCCGCGGACCCCATTCTACGCAAATGGAGTCGCGCGTGCCGGAGACGCGTCGTCCATCAACTTTCCCAAGAAACTTCACCCCAGAATGTAACATTCATCTTCCATCGAGCCACCCTCGCCATCGCCCACGCGTCTGTCAAAGCCAAGCCAGATGGGACCTTTGCGGGGACTTTGAAGGATTTGCATGTGATCGGGGGAGCCTCGTCAGCTCGGTTGTCCGGCGATCGGCGTGGAAAAAGCGGTTCGCCAAAAATCGCCGGTCAGCTCAATTAATCGTTTGAGGGTAGCGTGGTTGCCGGCTCGCAACAGGTAGGCAACGCCACGCCACGGGGATAGACAGGCCGCGTCGAGAAATTCGGCAACGCCGCCAACTGGTTCACTTTCTCTCGGCCGGCGAACTCGCACAGACCGTTCTGGCTCCCTTCTTATGACGCGTGTGTTATCCTGAACACGCACATACCACCACGTGCACGGGTACAGGGTGTCCTAGAAATAACTGGCGGAATATCGGGGGCTTACCCTTTGTTTTCCTATCTGAAGCGTCCCCCGGGCTGGGGAACGTGCTAGCAAATAAATGACCGTGCGGGGTTCATTCATCCTTGAGACGAGCATAATATGTTCCCAGAGTTGACTCGCTTAATTCTGGGACACCTCGTACACGCGTGCGCTCGCGCGCCTCCCCGCGGCCCCGTATGTGGGCGTTTACGTGCACGCGCACGCCCGTCGCCACTGAAACGCCTTCACAGATTCTAGATCGTGACAAACCGATCCATAGATCCGGGTGCGAGCGCCGGATCTCGAAAAGATCGGCCGTCTCGTGCCGGCGATCGAATTCGATCGGATCGGTGTCGTTGAACTCTTTAGGGCCCTTTCACGCGAGACACTTTGATGGCTGTCGACTACTATTCGGGACATATGGCTGCTACATGGCTCTGACGTAGTAAATTCCAAATGAAACATGGAAACCGCATGGGTTTAACAGTCGCGTTGACTGCCTTTCCAGTGGATATATCGGGAGCCAACGTCTTGTCTGAGAAGACCCTTAAACTGAGATTGGATAGCTTGCTTGGATTTCGAGAAACAACTTTTTACTCGCTACACGTACTTCTGTCTTGTGGCTCGTACCCTTTCTAACGCAGAGCGCCCGATTATCTCGGGATAACTGACACTAATAAAACGTTATTACCGTGTCTGTCCACGGCGTAAAATCACGAGTTTACGATCGGTGGCCCGGCTATGCAACCGCGCATGCGCGCTACCGCGTGGCGCGTTAATTGGACGCCCGTTAAATCGTTCGATCGCCGACGAATTGCTCGGCACACGCCCGACGGCCGGTTCGCGTGCGATCTAT
Organism: Andrena bucephala; assembly: GCA_947577245.1. Taxonomy (NCBI): domain Eukaryota; kingdom Metazoa; phylum Arthropoda; class Insecta; order Hymenoptera; family Andrenidae; genus Andrena; species Andrena bucephala. The sequence goes on from OX387715.1 coordinate 67,505,722, forward strand.
AGTTACCGAATCGATGAATGGTTTGATGCATTCCAAGCCAGCGACAGGTGTCGGGCAGTATCGTTCGCATAGAGAGCAAGCCCCACGAGGGGTTTATCGTAAACAATGCACGCAGCCGAATCTGTCCAACCGGGGCGAATGCAGCGCCACGCGACGTCGCCTGGTAACTCTACCACTGTTCGAAAGGCAAACAGTGCGCTGATCCACGGCAAACATTTAGCCCGTTCGGTAAGGGAGAATCGTGCTCGGTCTTGTCGAGCAATTTGCATCGCCTGAAGCAATTTTGTTTGCTGCAGCCACGCGTGGAAACGATTCGGCGATAACAGAAGTTTTAATGGACAGAAAAACCGAGGGAACTGCAAGGAGAATTGTAGTATTCCTACCTAGGCCAACGTGCCCGCTCGAGGAGTACCTATCGTCAATAGTTGATTCGCTTTCCACGGTCTCGAGATGAGACCGTGTTTTTCAGGGAGATCGATAGCTATTATCTGTGATGCAACGTCTTCTTTTTTACACCGGCCGTTATTATCGTGATTTCCTTTGCCGAACGATCTAGGAGCGTATAAATAAGTCTGGGGGGATTACATCGTTGCCTCTCCTGGTGTTCTTGCGCCATTTTTATCTCGAATCTCATGCTACGCGGTATCGACAGCCAATTACGAGGCGATACTCAGGTTTATAAAATCATCCCCACACCGTGCACACCGGTAATTAAATTCTATCCTGATTCTATGCTAATTCAATGCCACGTATGAAACAACCTTTGCGTTTAAAGGGGGAACAACACCTTGAAGCCCGGAAGAAAGTGCAATTTTTTTGAATTTTATGTTAGATATCAATACTTCGTAGGAAAGTCATTGATATGGGGTTTAAATGCGCATGTAGTGGACAGTATTTTAGAATTTTTGTGTGACAAAATATACAGTTTTAATCAAGTTATAGAGGTCGCCATAGAGCGCGACGCGTCGGACACGATCTGATGGTTTCCCACTTTATTCACGTCGCGTTCATCCGAGAAAAAAAGGCGAGCATTTTTTTAATTTATATTAATATAGTTACAGTTAAGCGTACGGACATTAAAAATAAATTATTTTTACTATTTTTTCCACCCCAAAATATATTGATTTTTTTCCTTAAACTGACACGAAATTTTAGAACTTTCCACTTTAAGCTCCGCCATTTCTCCCAAAATTATTGTAATTAAATTTCCGTACGCTTAACTGTAACTATATTAATATAGATTAAAAAAATGCTCTCCTTTTTTTTCTCAGATGAACGCGACGTGAATAAAGTGGGAAACCATCAGATCGTGTTCGACGCGTCGTGCTCTACGGCGACCTCTATAACTTGATTAAAACTGTATATTTTGTCACACAAAAATTCTAAAATACTGTCCACTACATGCACATTTAAACCCCATATCAATGACTTTCCTACGAAGTATGGATATCTAACATAAAATTCCAAAAAATTGCACTTTTTCCGGGCTTCAAGGTGTTGTTCCCCCTTAAACGCGCGGAGTGCCCGTCAAAGAGGATACTTTTACTCGCGCGTGCGTCCTTAGTAAAGTTCACGGGGGAATTTTAATCTCTACCCGCGATGGGAACGTGGGGTAAACATGCTCGTTTTCAAACGAAGATCAACGTCGCGTCTCTATCGAGCGTCCAGCTCGCTGAATACAGCCGGGTGCAATTGTGGAGTAGACTTGAAGGATCCAGGACGCCGTCGGTGCCGTAATCAGAGCGATTAGGCGTGGCCGCGATAAGCAGCGCTGTGCTCTCGCGGTCGTTGCTTCGACGCGAGATAGATTGTTTCTGGGTCTAGTCTACCAACCTATCCTCACTTTCACAACGTGTTTTTCGAAACGCAGGAAGAATGACGGCGAAGATAACCGCGGAACGGGATAGAAAAGTCGATCGTCCGGTATTTTGAATTTTTAAGCCAAATATGAACGTTATTGGCACTCTATGGACGAGCAAATATTTTGACACGGAAATTGTTGATTATTAAAATGTTTATTACACTCATAACTTAATTATTCGCTATCGCAAACCGGCGCGTTTCCAATCCAGCAACCATAGTGATTACAGCTCCGCTGTTTTCCGAGCGATTTATTATTTCACGGTTTGTTTCGCGTGTTGATAGCATACGCCGCACCGATGAATACAGAGGGATAACTCAGCGATACGCGAGGATATAAAGTGAAATATGTATGTATAGAACGTTCGGTTAAACGACGCTTGAATGAATGAAGCAGTGTACTAAAACCGAGACGACTCTCTAAAAACAGGCGCGTTAACGTTTCCTCGAAACACCTCGCTTTCAAATCAGTGAAATTATGAAGCTGATCTATGCGATCCTATTTGCCTGGTAATTTCACTGGTAACGATAAATGCTTCCACCAAAAAGTCCACCCAGTAAACTAACCGAAGGAAAGAATTCTAATGCATATAAATCGCCCGGGACCGATTTTCTCTGGCGCGGAAAATCGTTTAAGGTGAAGTAGAATTTCAGTGAAGTGACCTATGAAATGCAGGCTGCGTTTTCTTCGAAGACGCTCGACGCCCACAATGCACCGCAAATCGACCGTGTAAAACTCAATTAACGACCACGCACGGCGCAACTAAATGTCAAGCGAACTTGTTCTGGCAGGCGGAAAATATCGTTCTCGCGGCTCGATCAATCGGTTTCCATCGATTTCCAGGTCGAACGAAACGCAACGGCGAAAGGATTGTCCCCTCCCCCTCCCCCACCCCCACCCCCCCCTTTACCCCCTTCGTGCGCGGTGCACCGCGACGATCGGCATGCTGCGATGAATATTTAATTCGCCGCAACAACGCGAAGTATTATTAAGATCTACGATATCCCCAGAATGCAGACTTTAATTACCTCGAAAAATCAATTATGGAATACTCAATTACACGCGACTATTTATGAAGAATCGCTTAAGGCGGATTTACATAGATGCTACGAGATATTAATTAACGACGTCCAGCGATCTTCCAGATCAGGGTAATTTGATTTTCTGTTTCATTAACGTTGCTCGCCTCGCCGTTGGTTTCGGCGCCATGTAGAGAATCGTCGAAGGACGAAGAGGCCGAAGACAAAAGTGGAATAAGGAAAAGGAAAGGCGTCGAACATGCTGGGAGACTGGGAACACGTCTACCTTAACGAAGCTCATTGTTCCCGACCTTCGGCGGAACCCTCGATACAGCATCTACACCGTCCGATTTGCTACTTGAGCAACGAGTCGAAACTCTACCTGCTCGGCGGTTGAAAAAGAGAGGAAAGTGGTTCCGTTCTAAAAGACTCCTGGAAACAACCATTTAAACGTCGCGTTTTCTGTGCCGAGGGAATCCTCCATTAGCTATTTAAACGGCGAAGTAAAATTGGACGCTAGGAGAGGCTTTTCTATAGTTGTATACAGAAAGAACCGCGGGCGAAACTATTCCTGAACACCGTCAACTTGTAGAAATAACTTGAACGCTGTAAATCGTTCGAGTTAGCGTCCTCGGATTGACCCACCTGGGTTGCCTTATGAAACTGTTAATACGTATAATGGACAACGTCTACTTGGCAAGCATCCATGCTGCGCGAGCCTCGTAGCTTTCCATGCAAACTTCCGCCTTTGCTGAAGCAACGAGACAAGCGCAAAGTGCACAATCGGACAAAGTACAACGGTTCTTTTGTCACCTTCGTTACCACTTCGAGAGCCAATATATTCCTCCAAATAGCGCGATTCCACGGTTTTGGTACCGGTGTTAAACTGCTGCGGGCTTCAAGGTATTAGAATACAAACGAGGAAACCGATCTGCAGATTACTTGGAGAAGAGCAACGCGAAGCATCACTTACCCCTTCACACAGATTACTTTCAGAATACAAAGATCACCTAAGATTTTGCTGAGATTTCAATATATAATGATAATAACGCCCCGGACACCTTGCACGAAAGCTTCCACCCCTGGTGCGAGCTGGGATGCTTGAACACACAGCCGAAATGAAGCATGGGAGAGACCAGAGCCTCGGTGCCTGACACAATGGCGGTGTGTCCTGTTTTCCCCCGATCACCTTAAAAGAAAGAATATCCCGTAGGTAAGAAGGAGGGTGAACGAACGAGAACCGGACAACCGGGGATCCATTATTCTTGCGTTACCTTGTCGAGGGGTAGATGAGAAAGGAAGGAGGAAGGGAGAGTTCGTTGAAGGGAGGTAGGTACGAGGGTGTTTCGTTTTTCCGAGTCGAGGATTCCGAATCACTCGGGTGCCCTCGTCGACTCCGTTAAACCATAAGCTGGATGAAGGGCCTCTATCAACACACAGACACGCGCTCGACGCCCCAAAGGTCTACCTGTGTGCAAGCGACGTGTGGTGTTCCTGGCCGCGTTTGTGTGCCGAGTACCACCTGCCTCATACGGGTGTATTATTCCGCCTTGGCCCCGACAATTCACATGGGGTGGGCACACACCACTCGGCCAGCCTCTTTAGAGACGTCATGTGCAGAGTCCGCACCCTCTCCACCGGCGTCCTATTTGGACCGCGGATCGAAAAAATCCTTCGATAGGGACGACGAGGATCGTTGAACACCGTGTTACGATATCGCGAGTCATTAATTGTCACGACATCGCGCGTGTCATTCTCCTGCGGTAGCATGAAATTTAATCGCCCCTTTGTGTGTTTGACTGACAAGGGAACACCCCGAACTCGAAAATTCAAAAAATTCTGAAACTTTGTGAATGTGTAGTGGATTTCCTCCTGATTACAATGCAATTTTCATTTGCTGCTCAAAATTCACTCGAAGGAGGTGAAATTAACCCCTGAATATTCGATTTTTTTTCGATTTTGTGTTATAACTCGGGAACTGTAAGAGATAGAAAAAAGTTTCAAGGCAAAAGTTACTTCTTTTAACTAGATCTAGCATTTGGTGAAAAAATTATTTTACAGTTCACGAGTTATAACACAAAATCGGAAAATAACCGGATTTTCAGGGGTAAATTACAACCCCTTCGAGTGAATTTGGGTAGCGAAAAAAATTGCATTGTAATCAGGAGGAAATCTTCTACATATTCACAAAGTTTCAGAATTTTTTGAATTTTCGGGTTCGGGGTGTTCCCTTGTGAGCTGACATGGAATTAATATGTCGCGCGCGACGTAAAATCGCGTTCTTTGGGCGAGCCTGCAGAAACCAGCGAGCAAGGGACGAAAAAGCGCGTGCGGTTTTGCTTCCACGAGGAACGAGCGTCCGATGGATAAACGAAGGTGCTAAAGAGTCAATTAACACGTTGCATTCCAGCCACGTTTTCGAGCGAGACTGTTCCCCGAGGCCTTCAAAGTGATTTCACGATTGCCGGGCTTAAGTGTTGCCTGCTACTTTTGTGTTTTGTTAGGTTTAGGGTCAGAGATATCGCGAAGGTCACTTGTGACCCCCGATGGGGGGTGAACACCGCGATTCGTTATTTCTGGCGCGATATCAAAATCGTCGAAACTTTTGTAACGAAAAAGGAAGGGAAAGGCTGGTACAACAGCAGACGATAGTGAAAATCTTCGGTCGAGGGAAAACAGTTCCACTTGGAAAGGATCGGTAATGATGGAAGAGGATGGGCGATAAACGGTAGCATTAATTCGCCAGATAATTGCAATCGGAGTCAAAGTTACAAATAAATACGCGATTGTTCCAGTCGTGAGCGCAGATGGAACACGTCCGACGCGCGAAACAGCTGCATCCTCCCCCCCCCCCCATTCTCTTCTTCGTCTCATTATCGTGGGACGGGAGTTTATAATAACGTTATTAATAATGGTGGAACGCGGGACCGGCGGTTAGCCAGCACTTTTCGCCCGAAGGTATTTTAATTCAGAAATTCCGCCGCGAAATATTTCGAATTTCATGCTGCTGAAGGAATGTTTACTGCGTAGAACACGGTGACGCGACAATTACCGATATTTATCCCGATGATTGAAGATGCAACGAAATACCTACGTGTCATCATTAGGTTGTAAAACATTCTACCGATTCATCGGCATTAAGTTACGCAATTGTCTTTTCTCTTACTGCAAGTTTGGTATCTCTTCTTGATTTTTCCAATAATACTGACTGCAGGACCAATCCAAATTCTCCACTGTTCAATTAAAAACAAATACTCAATGCTTCAGGAATATTCGTGAGAAATACGATTCTATTTCTGTTAGATCTGATACTTGACTCGGTTCTTAAATTCATCAGAAAACCGATCTCCTAACTGTTCCCAGCAGCGTCTTTGAATATATCCATAAGATTATCCTTATTGCGCGATAAGTCACGCGAACGACTTTATACGAACGCCATAAGCTATAACGCTCAGGTCTTCGGGATGCACCCCCCCCATCTAAAGCCACCGAAAAATGTCGATGAAAGCGAGGGTCGTCCCGACATTATATTCGTCGGCGCCCCCGCCAGCCCGACAGCTAAAAGAAGATTCATCCCTGTTTCCCTATCTCCAGCATCGAAGCAGCCATCTGAATTTTCGAAGAGGATCGACTCGCAGCAAAGAATTTCAGCGGACCCTCGAGATCCTCCGTTTCCGATGCAGCTAACCGCGGGAACCGGGGCCACAAACGTCCACTCGAACGGAGAGGAATTTCATTAGACGGAATCGTTAACGCGTGTATTATGGACATAACGGGATGCCTCAGATGAAATTGCCAGAGATATCGAGCATTTTACACGCTGATTACAGTTATTCGGCCGTTGTTGCGCGACGTTGCTACAGTCCTGCCCGCCCAGCGTTCCCATCGAGCCCTGGGCCCGTAATAATGTTTCCCGAGGGCGCTTCTATTAAACCATGCCCCATTGAAATAATTCGCTGGGAACTCGTGCGAGCGAAACTAGTTTCAGGGTGTCTCTAGCCGCGTGTAATGCCTTTTATTCCTTATGCGAGCCGCGCGACAGCCAACCCTCCCCTAATTTCGCACAACTTTCCAGACGCCGCGCCGGTGAGCGCGCGCGCGCGCGTCAGCGGCCATAATGCCCTGTTCGGAACAGAAATCGAGAACTCGCGAACGCGACTGGCAGTGGCGGCCACTCTCGGCCAAGCGAGACGGCAGGACACTTTCCTCGCTCGTTCGGGGTTAAACTATCGTGACGGATGCGCGGCTTGGAAGATTCAGACGGCTTCAATAGACTCTCGACAACTCGTCCGCTGTACATAAAGCCTCTATTGTTCCCCGGCGTCGCGTTCGAGGCGGGGAGTTCTTTTCCATTTCCCGGACGGGGAGCTCCCGTAACTTCCTCCAATGAATCTTAATTGAAAGCCGTCTGGAACGGTGCCGTCTACGGCGACGATTTCGGTCGGCATCGACGGATAGACGAGGAGATAAAACCGGAGATTCCGTGGCGCATACGTGTGTCCCCCTGCTCGTTCGGCTAAAGTCCACGAACGGCGGACTGAGCGACGACGAATTAAACCGCTCTCCCGGTTAATTCGATTTGAACTCGGTCCGATGCATTTGCGTAACTCCTGCTGGTTGAGTCAGGCCCCCGGGGAGGCAGCATTGATTACGCTTGAGGTTCGATTAAACCGCGAAAGTTGAAACGTTCGTCAGTTCGGTTACCCCCGTTTCCCCGAGCAATTTCTTCTGCAATCACTTCACGGTCTGATATTGCGCGGTCTTCGGCGCAGCGGTTGCCGTACAGTCTTACATAAACAACTCTGTTTGTCACGAAGAAAAAGAATTCTTGCTCGCGTCGGTATGATCAGAGTTGATAACCCTTCTATTAAATTCATAATTCCCCGGATCGCATTGCAAGCTGAAGATTTCAAGGTTCAAGGTAAGCCAGTTCATTGTCATGCAAGGAACTCATCTGCGTCTGTTATAATCAGAGCCCATTATCTATTCTTCTCTCGATTCCCTTCGAATATTTCCCACAGCAATGGGAGCACCTATACATTCCTCTTTCACCCTCAAATCTCGCGCTGCTGAGGCTCCATCGAGCGTCAACCGAAAGTCTGCGAAATCGACGAATATTTCGCCCCACGAATATCCGAATCCGTCGGCTCGAGAGGAAGCAAAGAGAAAACATGTGATTAGGGACTCGCTGGCCGGTGTTTTCCCAGCGTAACGCGAGGAATTAATCGCGGCCGCGAAAACGCGCACCGTTGCGAGGCGCGATTCGCAGGAGTAAACAAGGTCGAGCGATCTCGCGTAATTCCGTTTATCTCTCGGCTCATTGTGGCCGCCTGCGTGGGCCGGCGTTTTCTGCGCCGCCAGGACGCGGCCGGCCGGTTAACGTGGCCTCGCACGAGCGCAGATAACGTCGGGGACGACGATGGCGAGACGAGGAGCTGGCATTATCGATTCGCGCAAGGTGGCTCTCCGTCGAGGGTTGCTGCGGTTTCCACGGTACAACAACGACAAGCGCGGCGCGGGACCGGCGGACATGGGAGACACGAGTAGGGGAGACCGGGGCAGGTTGTAACACGGGGTAAATTGTAACATGAGTAAAATCTTTTGAACGACAAATCTGGTAACCCACAGCATGCGAGAGCTGCTTCACGATATTAGCACCGTCGCACAGTGTCGCGGCACGTGTTGAAAAAGCAAAAATTTGAGTCTAGAAATTTTGTATTTCATTTCATGGAATTGATAGTAAACAGTCCTCCGATATAAGAACATCATAACTTAGTAGCATAAATAACGGATTTACGGTTAGTAATTACATTCATGGGTCGAATAACCAAACGCAAGCTGCCACAGACTACACATAGGAAATATTTACCCACTGTATTTTTGTTGTATTTATAAGTTCATTTCTTTTTGTTAAAAAAAATAAGAACAATATATCCTTTTTCCGTTTTATTAATTAAAAATTCTTGCATTTAAAGATATGGATACGTACCAGTGGCTCAAATTATTACATTTTTTGTCGCATCTTCTAAATTCTGGAGAGCATTTAAAAAAACGAAACATATCGGTTCCTTCATTTTATGCCCTTTAATTTAGTATAAATTTTATCTGCTCCCGAGTGCTCCCATATAAGAAAAAATGCACATAATAAAACGAAAAAACCAGGCAAATCTGGGCTCGAATATTTATTTTTAAAAGACACTGAGCTTTGAATTCCTTCATATTCAACTGATAGTGGTGAAGATGTATAATAAGAATGAATAATTTAAAATTTATTATCAATACGAATTATTTAAAAAATTGATTTTATTTTTTAATAATTGTTTCATATGTTTGTTATTAATTTGTGTTTAAATGTATTTAAAAAATATATATATTGTATTTGTTTTACTTTTATAATGTTCAAAAATATATTTTAAACAATTATTTTATGTTAAAATTTATTTTTTTTATATAAATATGATTAACATATCAATTACGTCTAAATAACTGTATCTTAATGGAAAAATTATTATTTTTTTTTTTTCTCTATATACTCTTTACACTGTGCGATGGTTTTAGTGACACAAACAAGCGTTATGTATTCATTTAGGGATTATAGCCCAGAATTTTAGTATTCAGAGCACATAAGTAAATGTTGTCTTAGCACTTTCATTTCAATTAACCGTCATTAGAAACCGTTTGAATTTTTGCTTCTTTGTCGCAAACGAATCAGTACACATTGATTTATTATGTGTACGCATTTTAGTAATTTGATGTTTAGTTTCTCGTTTGCTGAGATAAAACGCAAAAATTCAAGCTCGGGGTAAATTGTAACATGTTACTATACTTGCTCCGTTCTAAATGGTGATAAAGCAAGCTATTTGCTGACACACCGGAAAACATGCTCTAGACGAACGACAGAACAATCGAGAATCCAAAAAGTAGGAAAAAAGTATAAAGGAAAAAGTAAAGAAAGCGAAGAAGATTTTGATAGAATCAGATGAATAAGCAATGATTGTTTAACTCATGTATATCAAATGTTGAATACTGATCTGTGCTTTCATTTACATTTTTTAGAAATGTTTATTTGTGTTCATATTTGTATTTAAATAAGTAAAACAGATGTGTTACAATTTACCCCGGACTGGGGCACATTGTAACAAAGGTTCGGATCTGTTTAAGATGATGCTAGATGACTAAGTGTCCAAGATTTTGTCACGTACTTCCACGCAATCAGTTCACCACATATCTAAGTAGTAAATCACGCAAATTAATTCCTGATTGAGGAAACCACTTTCGAGAAAAAACTATGAAAACTTTTTTGTTACAATCTGTCCCGGTCTCCTCTATATACGCCTTGTCAGCCGTGATTCGAACACTTTAAGCAGATAATCGCCCGCGGTAGAAGCAGTGACAGTGAAAGGACAATTGCTACGGCTTCTTCGGCCGACAACGGGAAATTTTTGTTTGCTTAGCTGACAGACGTTGATTCACGGGTACGTGCACTTTACTGCACGACGGGGATAGATGGATTGGAGGAGGTAGAAATGCGAGGAGGATGGTCAACGTAGCGATTTGTCGAGGGTGAATTGTTGATGCTACTGTATTGAATAATTTCGTTATTGTTCGCTGTGGAGGAAGGGGTCAGAGATAAGCGCTTCGAGCAGATATCGCGATACTTTCGAGGAGAATATAAAATATATCGAGATGTACGAAATGAATGAGCTCGCTAATTTATAAAAAAAAAATCCTGAGATCCTGAAGCATGGATTGTGAACGATGCAGCAGTACTTATTGGTAAAAGAAGAAGGCAAGATGAGCTACTTCGAGATCAAGATAGCATCAATTAGAGCACACGGAGAGCCGTGAATGGAGTATTTTTATAGTAAACGAACTCAATTAAACACTTGGTCAATTAGCTTCAGCGCACCCCTTCCCGCGTGGAGATTATCGATCATTCGTACGAGGAAGCTAGACGAGGCATTAGCTCGGGGAATAAGATTTCGGTGAGTGTACTCGTCGCGTTGTTTTCTCGCAAAATTCCATTATCTACCCGGGGATATCGATATCGCGAGCTCGAGTATCGTATCGCGCGAAGATAAACCCTGTCGGCGCGATGAATTTCGTCGTGATGGAAACCAGATAGCTCTGCTTTCCCGTTTTACTATTTTCCGTCACGTCCACAAGGGAGCAACGATACCCCGCCATTAGTCCTCGCCAGGGCGAAACAAGGATTAGGCTCCATTTATGATGTTGGCCGAGCTAAGCTCTTGGGGTGTTTAGAGGGGCGCCATTCGCGGATGAAGATAAAGTTAATGCTTATATCCGGCCGTAAAACTATCCTTCGCGCTTCGCCCAGGCCCGGCAGCCCCGATCAGAGATATCGATTACCACGTTTCACAAAACTCCGGATAGTTTTTTATTATCAGCATCGGAAAGTTTATTCCCGCGATACAAGCAATTTCGCCTATCCTGGAGTACAAACGATAAGTGAACGCAATTAATTACACCGCTATCTGCTCGCGAACCAAAAAACAGATAAGGTAGAATCTACACGGTGGCTGAATCACTCGAGCAGCAAAATTTCCCGGAGAAATCAGTGCCACTATCGTAAATCTCATCGCTGCGCTTGCTGACGGTTACATCATATCGTATCAATCGCATTGTTTATTAAGAAAGTCCGGGACGAGTGGCGGCGCGATCGGCTGACGTAACGGCTCGCGCAACGAAATTGAGTAAATTGAATAATTTTCCGGCGATATCTGTGGCTGCGCGAGCGATGTTTACCCCGAACTATCACGCTATCGCTCAGTTGCTTTCGCGTCGACGCTAATCATCCTGGACAGGACGGCCACTGAACCCCTCGATTACTAACTCTAAATCCACTGTGCGTGTCCCATACGCCCGGCCGTTGCCTCTCTATTGTGTCGCTAATCCTCGTACCTGCGGACTCCAATTTCCACGGGGAAGTACAGAAACACTTTCCCGAGGTAACGACGCCGTTCGAAGTTTATGGAGAGGCGAACGAGAGCGGAGAGGGCCACGCGAAGAGGCCACGGTGCCTTCTGACACGAGTAGGCGAACGCCAGACATGTCGCCACGTAATGGACGCCCTGTGGATTCGTCATGCGATGGCGTTTCACAATCCCCGGCACGGTACTTAACATTTCAACCATTTACCTATGTACGTACACCGGCGATCGGTATCGCGGGCCCGTGAGCGGTTCGAGAGAGCAGAGTGAAAGGAGCGTTGCAAATTGGATAGAGGAACCCTGGCACGGGGCGGTAGAGAGACGAATCACCGTCGTTCTTTCATGAAATTCGGTTGCTCGGGCTGGAAGATCGTACGCTCTGTAAATTGTTTATTCGTCGCTTATGAGAAATGTGAAGTGTGGAAGAGATAAGTGCCCTACTATCATTGCCGGTTCTTGCTTATAGTAATTGAATGAGTCGACTACTACATTCTGCGAGAAGATTCGATACCAAGTTAAGCTCTTAAGAATTCACATTTCAGACGTTCAGTCCTGTACACCGCGATGCAAGTTTCTTTGTCGATGGCGCTACCTGCGCCGGGATTACACGCGCATTAAGCTGCGCGATACAAGCAACCGCCGTCCGACGTCCCGTCTATCTTATCTGGGTCCGAAAGTTGGCCTCGTATTCCTTAACGACCAGAAAACGCACCGCTCGCGGTCGGTTCGCCAAATCGTTTCCTCGATTGTAAACGGATGATCTCTTCTTTCTTCCGACTGACGATGCCTCGGCCTGACAACTCGAGCGTGAATCTTTTACGCGCTGGTACGAGCGCAAGCGCGCACGCGGCGGCTAGAGTCGTTTAGAGAATAAAAGCCTGACGTCGCTGATCGAACATCCAGGGTAACAAGTATTTAATCGCCGCGGTTTCCCGGATGCGTCGTCAATTTCGTTCTCGCGCGTTAGTGGCGGCAGCGGTTTCACTGCAACATCGTTCTTCAGACTTCGCGACTTCGCTGTGTTAAGATAGGGGAGAGTCGTGCAGTACCGACCAAAGCTAATTCTCGCTTCTTCGAGCAGATATTAGCACTTTATTTGAATTAACTAATGAAAATCACAATTCTCTATAACCGATTTCAGGGCCATATTGTTTACTCCATTGCTCTGGATGTTCTGAGGCATTGAACGTATACGTTGATATTCAGTGGGTTAAGAGTTATTTTTTAAAACTGATCTTTTGCTTCTCGTGTAAGTAAATGATTTTGTTCTATTATGTATACTATCTCTAGTCTATTAAGTTTATTAATGTTCATTTAGCCTTCCTTCTACCTTTTCCTACCTGTAAATAAGGATAGGTATGATAACCTAAGAAACAGGAAGCTAGGATTTAATGAAGAAGTTATCCAATGTGTTATTTGCAAGCAGAGTTGGTCATTAACTAAATAAAAAATTATGTAAATAAGGATCAAATAAACGTTACTTTAACATTAGATTATTCGACGAACAAAGTTAATTTTTTTATTCGACGAATAGATTTAATTTTTTTATTCGTTATTCGAAATTTTATTTAAATACAAATTTTGCCCATCTCTGTTTGCAAGGAATCATTTGACAAAGATTGGGTGCAGTGTACCGAATGTGACGGTTGGGCACACGTCGAATGCACAGATTAGGAGAATATTAATTATTTTATTTGCGAGTTTGTAGAAATAAAATTTGAAAAAATCTTTTATTGTACTAATTAAATGTCTTTGAATTAACATTGTTAATCATTTAGACTTAAAAATCTACTGATTTAATAGTTGGTCGGTACTGGACGACAATTTTTTATTTCCTAGAAATTCCAACTTTTTTATTTTTGCGAATTGTCAATTCTTATTATTAAATTTCACAAAAATAATTTCCCTCCTCTTATTAAGTTCCATCTATACTACAAACACCTTTTTTAATTTCTGATTTTTATCGACTCTACCCCAAGGTATAACAAAAAAACTTAGAGCGGTCGGTACTGCACGAATCTCACCTAAGTCTTCTAATTTCAATGGGACATGGGGATATGATATGCTTGACGCAGTTTAGCTTCAATCGAAATCAGCATCGAATTCTTAGGTCTATACTATTTCGTAGTAATAAAAATGCAGACTGACGAAACAGAATCGCCGTTCGACAACAGACCCCGATGTACGAAAGGCGGGTCGATCTTCGACCCAACACGGGATCGTTCGTGAAATGGCACGAGGCACCGATCCAGCACGATTGTTAATCGCACGGGCCACGATGCACGCTCGCAAAGTGCACCAATGGTATGTATTTCGTCGACGAGATAAGGAGGAGTCGATCAGTGTCTCCCGGAGCTTCCGTTATTCCCCGCAAAACTAACTCGACGCAAATTTATGACGCGTTGAACGGTGTGTTACGACCGCCTTGTAATCCTGTCCATAAATCGCCTAGGAATTCCCGGATAATGCGTCAAGCTTCTAACGATCAGCGTTGCCCGGCGATAAAAAGGTTTATTGCCGAGTAGCGTAGTCGAGGACGACGCGATTCCTGTCACGAGGATCTATTATTGCCCGCCGCGATTAATCTCCTCGTTGCCCCGTGCTTTCTTCGAGAGTCTCCCGGCGGGGGCGGTGCAGTTGTTTCAAATGAACTTGAAGTAACTCGGTGGCTGGGTCACTAGTCAATTCTAATTGGGTTACTCCTAAGAAAATTTCTTAGAATATCAAGTTTCACCGATTTCCAATCGAATCGTACATGTGTGCATACGAAACGGAATCATAAACGGCAAACAGCGAAAGTTTAGAGTGGCCCGAGAGGAAATGAGAGTAATCTATCTTCGAACAGCTGAAGGTGTCTCAGACCAGATGCACGCGAATTTAAAGGAATTTCACCTTCCCTGGGAAAGCGATAGTAAAAGAGACTTGTGGTCGACTTTATCTCGATGATGCTCTTAAAAATCACCAGTACAGACACAACGAACAAAGCGATTCTTGCCTCGTCGAACGAGTTCCCCTATTATCGCATCGTTGGATCGCAGCACATCGTGGAACGTAACGAACTTTCTTCGGTCGTGAAAAAATGCCAAGTGAACGGTCAGCAACGGCGTCTCTGCCTTAGAAGCAACGACAGAAACCGTGACTTTCCTTCGAGGGGGTCCAGCCTTAACGCGTAAATCATCTCAAAGAAATTTCTTCGAGCATGTCTGACCTGTTTTCATGGAAAGCCGGAAGCGAAGATCGATCGGGGGGGGGGGGGGAGAGGAGAGACGCGATGTTCCGCGTTTGGTGACGAGAAACGAGCAAACCCAGCGTGGACAGATCCCTTTCGACGAAGACATTCGCCCATTCAATGCGACTCCACCTGAGAAACCATGTTACATCTGCACTTGGGGACAGATTGTATAAGATAGCGGCAATTAACCGCTAATAGGCCTCTTTTTCCGTGGACGACCGTCTAATGCCTTAATTTTACCACCGGCCACCGCACAATGCGCCATTTTTACGTAATCGCGCGTTTTCCGCGGCACATTTTCCACGAACACGGTTTCTACGGAGCGAACTACTTGGAAACCTGGAAAACCGTGGCCTGTCGTCGATTGTCCGCGAATCGAGAGAAGCTGAGGAACGGGAGGTTTTAAAATGTTTGGGAGGCTCGGAGTAAGTACGATCGTGTCCGTGAGTGTTACGCCTGAATGTTCATTGAATCGATCGAATTAAGTATGTGAAGGGTTTGGGGCACTGAAATAGAGCACAATCAAGTTTAGACGCGAAGCGATTAGGGTCACGATTGCCCATCGTTTCCCTCGCAGGATGCGAAAGGTACGCCTTCCGCGGATGTAGGTCGTCGCGGTTGATTCCGGTAATTAAAAGTAGACCCGGTAATTCGATAATCCGGATACGGGGAATCAGTACGCGGCTGCACGGGGCGGCCGTGCCTTCTAAGTGAATTACCAAAGGCAATGCAAAGCCGATACTAATCCGGGGTTACGCGAGAAATTTTATTACCGTTACCCAGGAGAGGCGGCCGACCGACCGTAAATGCTAACGATACCGTCCCCTTAATCAGTTTTTCGAAAATTGGCTTGCCCATCCCCCGACACCGACACGAACTTTCCGTCACCCACGGAGAAACGATTGCAAAGCACCAGGAACACAAAATTCAATTACAGAACCCTCTTTGCTCGAGCGTATCAATTTTGGGACGAAGAAGCCGATGGCACAAGGGAATACAAAGTTGGAAGACAGTGTAATACAAGGGCCGAGCAAAGCTTCAGTGAACACTTTGAGGAATCTATATTTAATCAACGAATTAAGATTCACCAGACGAGCGTACGGGATTGTGAAACGGTCTGACACCACTGCTGCTATTTTCTCGACGACCTTCATCCGCTGAATTATCGAAAACCATCGACTTGACGCAACAAACGATGATACGGAGGCCGGTGTATTTCAGGATTCATCGCCGATGCGGCGAAGAACCGGGCACCGTTAAAATATTCGGGGCCAGATCGGCTCGGCGGACAGTTAGATATGGAAAATAATTGGGACGTGTGGCAAAACTATTTCGCAGCCTGCGTTCCTAACGGGAAAAAGGAGCGGCACAGCGCGCGTATTCGATGCGGATCGTGGCGGGGCGAGGGGGGGGGGGGGGGGATTCTCTGGTTCCACCGACGATTAGCCGCCGAATCCCTATTTCTTTTTCAAACGACTCGTTCCTCGATTAGCGAGCGTAATTACTGTCGGTGGCTGGCGTTCGCGAGCGGCCGCCACGTAACTCCGACTAGATAGGTACTGTTACATGAAAACAACCCGATAATTATGTTTCATCGCGGGTAGCGAGTGTGCGCGACACAACGCGTCCGATAAAGACGGTGAACCGTGGAGGGAGAGTGTAACGACCATCGCATCGGCCGATAATGATAGCTCGATTAATAACATAGCCTTCTAACGCGTGTTAATTAAGCGTCTTAATCGTCACGTCTGTGCCGACGACGCCGTTCCAGCTCCGATTTCTCCGTCTAGTGTTCAATGTCAACCACGATCGACTACGATTCGCGTTCTCCTGGATCGATCGATTGAACCGAGAACGAAACATTTCGTGAGAGGAATCACTTTCACTTTTCGAATCATCGAGTGTTCAAATTTCTGATTTCCGGCCTGGAGGAGTTCCAGATGTTCGGATCGAAATCTACCGCTGATGATCAAGGGTCGGACACATTCTGCGGGAAGAAGCGTAAAGAGGTGTATTTCTTTCTGCGTGTTTGAACTTACCGTGGATTCTCACGGCGAAGTCTGATTGTACGCGAGTTTCCCGTGGAACTTCACCGGTTTTCTGATCTTCAGCGGAGTTTGTACGCAAGTGCAACGGCCTTGAGACGAACTCTCACGGCACCCGACGTCCTTAGAGAGAAAGGACGTCTCGGAGGCCTTCCTCGGAGAAAGCATTTGCTCGCCGAATAACTGCGCGATACGCACACCGACTCGGCCATCGCTGGTATTAATGACATTTTCCCTTCACCGATCTTTTTAATACGCTCGACGATCGAGAGACATCCGCCACGGCCGTAACTCTCCCGTGGATCACGCGCTTTCGATCGGCCGTCCCCGACGCTTCCTACAATCGATTACCGCGATTTCCGTTACCCCGTGATCCCATCGCCGAGAGACTTTCGCTTATTGCCATTGAGCGCGACTCTTAACGAATTATCTCGCTCGAGTCGATTGAACTGTTTCATTTTCTGTTTACGTAAGCTGGGGAGGAAGTAGAATGGATGCATGGCTCTGATTAATTGAACTATTAAACTCGCCGACAGACTATTTCGTAAGAAGTTCTTTCAGAGAAACGAAGCGAGGAATGAGGAAATGTAAAATAGAGATATAATAAACCCAACGAATCGTCTGAAATTAGGATATTCTCCTTCCTGCCTTTCTCAGTGAAATCCCCGCGAAACAATTGCCGCGTCTCCACCGCCTCTCAGACACCGTTGTATCGGTTTCCATCGCACGGAAATCCACCATTGCCCCAAGGACTCGGGGTTAAGCTCTCCGTTCCCTTCTTCTCGGTGCAGCTGCGAGAACGCCTCTTCGATGAACTTTCAATTGCGTTACGGTCCCATCAAACCTCGCCAGATGGAGGCGGACGAGGAAAAACGGGCGAGAGGAGCGAGATAATAGAACGGAAGGAAATTGCGCCAGGCTATACATCCTCCTGGACCTCGAATTTTGCGGTACGCTGCTCTAATTCTAAGATAAGGCTGATGAAAACGAGAGGAAGGGAGACAGAGGCCGGTAAGATGCCGTAGAAGGCTGCTGCTGGATTTTTTCTCTCGTCAAAGGGGAAAACCGGCGAGGAGGTGGAAACTGAAAAGTGGCAGGGCCATTTTTATGTTGAGATTCGGAGGGAAATGGCTCGAGATTTATGTACCTTCTAAACCTATATGAGGACTCCTGCGATAGAAAGTGTGGGTTTCTTCTCAACATCGAATCAGAGAATTTGACCGAAAATTTTCCAGAATCAAACTAATCGCGTCACCCTTTTGCCACTTCAAATACTTCGCGACATTATCGCCTTTGGTTCCGAAAGGGAGAACACGGATAAGCATGGAAGAGTGCAGCTGGGCTTCGAGCTTGAATTCCTATCGCAAATACTAGGAGAAAGGAGAGGGCTGCGGCTGTTGGAGTGAATAAAAAAGATCCTTTCGAGAAATCCGACTTGCCACGAGGTCACTGGAGAAGAAAAAAGCCGCGGGCCTTTTTCCCCGGGGTAAGTAGAAGAAGCGTCGCGACTGCATTCTTCGTCGCGGCACTTGCGCCTTTTTTACGGCGCTTTTACGCGCCGGCTACGGGGGAATTTATAGTCCCGAAGACTATGAGCAACTGATACAATGCAACCACGCTTCTCGCGCGTAAATAGTGCGCGCAACCGTGGACGCGTTCCACGGGCAATTTAACGTCTCCCCTGGTTTACAGAGTCCCTCAAATGTTCGTTAAATTTATCGAGATTACGTTCCGTTCCTGTGCTCCCTGCTTCGTGGAAGTGAACTGCATTTCAGACGTCAGCGAAGAAATCACCGGCCCCCAAAATAACATTAATTTCTAGCTATGCAAACTGAAATCAACGGGGACGAAGATACTGCACCCTCCTTTTATGTGCCGGGAAAACGGAAAAATGTACCTTCGGTGGCAAACATTTTTCTAGACCGATTCAGAGGAACTGGCACGGAACAAGGGAAACTCGCTGAACTGCGAACGGTCCAATATAAATTGACACTCTCTGAGTTTCATGCATGGACTACGAATGGAATAAAAATCACTGTGCTGAAACAACGGTGCCTATCTTCCTTTCTTGAATTCTTCGAATGGATGTATTGAATTTCTATATCGTTTTAATCCGCAGCGTGTTATACCTACTGTTCTAAGTAAGTGCATCTTGCCGTACTAGACATATCACGCTTTCGTGGTTTCGTTTTGTCGCGTTCCGTTGGCACACGCGCTTCCTTCAAACCTTCTGGTCGGCCAGAGCAGGTTTCTAAATTCAGTCGAGGAAACTGAGGGGAAAGAATGGTTCGACGACTGTATAGAATCGAGTGAAACGGGGGTGGAAAGGAAGGGAACGAGGACTCGGCGTCTCCTACAAAAGGGGAGCCCTTATTTCTCTGTGAATCCCATGGAACGCACGTGAAACGAGCAGGTGAAGCAACGCCCTGCATCTAGAGTATCGTTTCAGCCGATTCAGGTAGGGCGGACGTATCTGACGGGTGAATTCACCGTGTCCATCGTTCGATGCGACTTAAAACCTCGGTTTATTCGTAGAAACAACCACGACACCAGTTTCAAATTAGGGTAAACCAACCAGTGAATGAGCGAATTGATGAATTTATGGACCTTTGAGATTAATACATGAATATATTTATGTATAACAACAAAACTACTGTTGAAATTGCATTTAAATTTATTTTTCTTGAAATTTCTATAAAAATAATTACTCATTCTTATCGCAATTTAAAAAAAAAAACGATTATAAAATGCAAAACGTGTAAAAGTCCAGTAAATGACCGCATACTTTTAATAAGAATTGTACTTATTAATGTTTGCTTAAGGGGTTAGGACACAGTAACGGGCCAAGAAAGCAGACGATTTTTAGACGACGATAATAAGAAAAGTAAACAATCGATTAATATAAGGTTTTGTGTTTTATTTCACTATATTATGAACTATAAGAAAAGCATATAATATTTACAAAATAGCAATTGTCCTTTTTTTTTCCGGATGGCCAACTGGTGGGCCGAATTCCGGGAAATCGGATGAACTGTAATAAAACCCCCAAATATGTCATAAAGTATAATATATTTGCTAGGCATTGACGATCGAACATTTCATTTTTTGCGAAAATTGACAAAATGGCCGATGTTTGAAAAATAATGATCAAATTTCGACAAAAAAGTGTGTGATCTTTTTGTTTATATTTTGTACAATAATTAATCAATTTTAAATGTTGGATCGTCAATGCCTAGGAAATATATTATAGTTTATAACATTTTTGGGGTTTTTGTTACAGTTTATCCGATTTGCCGGAATCCGGCCCACCAGTTGGCCATCCGAAAAAAAAGAGGACATTTTAAATGGAGACATTGCACGGCGTACAAATGCTATTTTGTAAATATTATATGCTTTTCTTATAGTTCATAACATCGTGAACTAAAACACGAAACCTTATATTAATCGATTGTTCACTTTTCTTATTATCGTCGTCTAAAAATCGTCTGCTTTCATGGCCCGTTACTGTGTCCTAACCCCTTAATACGCGTAACTAAAAATATGGGATATTAAAAGTGCAACTACACTCATTTATAAACATATAATATTTTTAAACTTATACTTGACATTTCTTTGCCTAATGGTCATTCACTGGTATGCGGTCAATTACTGGTTGGTTTACCCTACTAATACAAGTTTCAATATTCTAGAATTCGCGAATCTTGTCAGAAAATAATACAAGCTTAAGTAGTAATTAAGATCTATGATTAGAGACTTAATAATTTAACTCCGTAAGCACGTAAAACGTTCTATTCGCTTAACCAGCGTTCATACACCGCGTAAAATGTTATAACATATAACTTAACGTCGATTCGCATTTGCATACGTTAATTTTGTTTAATTACGCAACGACGCGCGCAACCTCGATTTCTCGCGTGCAATATCGTTTTGGTTGCGTATATACACTCGAGCACCATGAACCTTACGCCTGGCTCACGCAATTTTCCCCCTCGATCTGCAACGCTTCGCTCCTTTCCATTGATTGTTCCACCGATAATTCGCGAAAAGCATCGCGATCACAATTACAGCCTTACTCTGCTGATCGAAATCGATCTTGACGAGCAATTAACGCGCGTGGGGAAGTTTGAACGATCTCAATCCCGATTACCAACGGCTACAAGTGGAAAACGTTGACCTCGTATGCCAGAGAAGAAAACAGTGAAAGGAATAAGAAGCTTTAATCAATCGTCCAATCCAATTCAAATTTTCCATCGAGCTGTCAGTAGCTACGACAGTTTTAGTAGCAGCATCGTGAAAGGAGAGTGCAATCCCTCGATTAATGGAAGAGGCTTATCGATAATCCATAAATTGCTCGGGAAATTCGAGAGAACCGTTCGCGAGAATCCGCTTTCGAGACTACCGATCGTTGACATTACTTGTCGAAATGCACACTCCGCCTGATACATCTCGACGATCACTTTCACCACGCGCAACTGACATACTCTAAGCTGCGTGTAAATTGTAGATATTCGGCGTGTACAATTTTAACCCAAGAGCACCGTGTGCATGCGGATTTTACACGCGTTCCGATGACACTGACACGCGCGTAATTACATTTCCGGATCGTATTCTACCCCTAGGGTCATTGAATTTCACACTTTATAATACACACAATCGTTGGCGGATCGCATTACTTAATCAGGCTGATAAGCGCTTCGAATAGAGGGACGAGCGTGAAGAAGATGCTCCAGGCGAAAGGGGGAGGTGAAAGAAACGACACCGAGAAGGAAACTAACGTGCCGACTGGGGAATATTTTAAAATCCAAGGGAGGATCACGAAGTACCGGCCGTTCGTAAGAATTGTGAAAATTTGGAAACGGAGCTTGGAGTTAAAAGAAAATCGAGGAAATTCGAGGTAAATGAGGCAGTGAGTTAGAGGAAAAATGTAATGCTAACAGGAGGAGGCCTGAAAGATACAGGAGCTGGTAGGTGAAAAGGGAAACGGCGAGGAGAAGCACGCGCAAACGCGACAGATAAATTAAAGATGTCGCCGCGAGGAACCCTACGAGACATCTGTTCCCTTGGCTGCCGGGTGACCACCACCCTTTGCCTCGCCTGTGCCCACTTGAAATCCAGCCTGTGCGAGAATCAAGTTTTCCGGAACGGAGAAACTTAATATAAACGGTGGCGAGAAAGGCCGATTTCTATTTCGAGGCGAGCAGCGCCGTCAAAGCGTTCCGCGAATCGAGCGCGAAAACCTTGCCATTCGAGCCGAGGGCGCCCAATAATCGGTAATGACGAGAATAACGGCCGTGCTTTCGGGGCCTTCCGTGAAAATTCGGCGCTCGGTGGGAAACCAAGCCGCGACGGGTGTTTGCTTGCGTTCGCGCTGGAACGCTCGCAATCGTTGAAACCGACGCTTTCTAAATGTTCCGCTCGTTAAAAATACGCGAGCGTTTGCTTCTCGTTGAAACGCGCGTCGCTTGGCGTGGACGCGAGACCAAGAAATCAAGAATCCTCATTCACGGTTGGCGAGAACTGTTAAAGAATCACCCACTGAAATAGCTCTATCGCTTTCGAGCCGTTCAATACCATTTTACTCGCCTTACAGCTTCAATAAGGCCATTAGACTAACCCGTTGCCTAAGAATCGAAATTCCACTTTCACATGCAACGTGTTAATTCTTGCGTTTCTGGTATTCAGTTCCCCCTTTTTTAATTTCCTGTCTAATTTGTACATAGGTAGTTCTCTATGTCCATTGCGCTAAATAAAATCTCGGCTGGTTAATAATTTAATCGTCGGTTAAAGAATATCAAGCCGGTTAGGGACGCCTTAATTCGAAGCATGCTTCCAGCCGATACTTATTCTTGGTTTGTAAAATTTCCAGCCGTCGCGGCGCGGCCTGTTCCCCTGGATCGTTCAATTCAAGTTTCGAGGAACAGCTGTGCTGCTCAAAGGGGGCCCCACGCCTCTTTTCTTACGGGGTTATGCCACGTACCCAGGCCAAACTGGCCTTTGGGAGAGTCGAGGAGCCCCGGAAGGCATGCCGTCTGTAAATCTCTCGTCGCTTTTTAAAGAACCCTGTCCTGGACGCTGTTAAACCCGTGTTCCACTTCGTTCTCGATCGCACACGGTGTAAAGAACATCTACTCGAGCTCCAAGGTACGAAGAAACGATCGAGGAAATATATAGTTCGTAGACCGGATCCTTTTAGTGGGCTTCAGATAGTAACGAAGCTTCATGGCGAATAGGAATGGTGTTTTAAAACAATTACATGTGCTACTAACGACACAAGGAATTTGTACGATTTTCTCTGGTGAAAAGGCAGAATCAGGGATTCAATTACGTTTGGATCTGAAGAAAGCATGAACATCGGAAGAAATGTTTAAGAGTCGAAAGAAACCACGTGTTGATAACTACTTCAAAGGCAGAATGAAAGTTCAAGTTGATGTAGGAGATACACTCTATTAATATGTAGTTTAGTCTTGACCAGATATAAGGTAAACCAACCAGTAATTGACCATTAGGCAAAGAAATGTCAAGTATAAATTTAAAAATATTATATGATTATAAATGGAGTGTAGTTGCACTTTTAAAATTCCATATTTTTAGTTAAGCGTATTAAGCAAACATTAATAAGTACAATTCTTATTAAAAGTATACGGTAATTTACAAGGCTTCTACACGTTTCGCATTTTATAATCGTTTTTTTTTTTTAAATCACGATAAGAATAAGTAATTATTTTTATAGAAATTTCCAGCAAAATAAATTTAAATGCAATTTCAACAGTTGTTTTGTTGTTATATATAAATATATTCAAGTATTAATCTCAAAGGTCTATAAATTCAACAATTCGATCATTCACTGATTGGTTCACCCTAATTTGAAACTTCTTAAATGCACACGAAAATGTGATCCCCGTAAATATCGTATTTACTCGTTCCTGAAATCGTTTTTCCCTATGTCTATATTCGGTTACCCTTCCTACTTTTAGAGCATCCCGTGTCACGTGGATTACCAGTAATCCACCAATTACCGGAAACGAAATCCGCTTCCGAAATAGAATGCCCGTCTTTCCTTCGATACTAAAATTACACACGAGGAACGAGAGAAACACACGAAGAAATCGATACACATAGTTACTTGGAATCTCCGTGTCGTTAAATATTATCCTACGTTTCCTTATCGAACGCCTAGAACTTCACCCTCAGGCCTCAACCTTCAATCGTCTCTGCAGCTAAAAGGAGAATATCCCGAACCCGAAAATTCAAAAACTTCTGAAACTTTGTGAATATGTAGAGCATTTCCTCCTGATTACAAGGCAATTTTTGTTTGCTGCCCAAATTCACTCGAAGGGGGTGAAATCAACCCATGAAAATTCGACTATTCTCCGATTTTGTGTTATAACTCGTGAAATGTAAGAGATAGAAAAAAAGTTTCAAGACAAAAGTTACTCCTTTTAATTAGATCTATCATTTGGTGAAAAAAAAATTATTTTACAGTTCCACGAGTTATAACACAAAATCGGAAAATAACCGGATATTCAGCGGTCAATTACAGCCCCTTAGAGTGAATTTGGGCAGCAAACAAAAATTGCGTTGAAATCAGGAGGAAATTCCCTTCATATTCACAAAGTTTCAGAATTTTTCGAATTTCCGGCTTTGGGATGTTCCCTTGTAAGTAGCATTCGAGCCCTTAGGAACAGTTTCTACTTCCTACCCGTGACACCCACACGTAACATAGACTCTCGTTTCCCAAGGTAAACAATTACAAACACAACTAACTGTCCCCAGGTTTACTGCACCGAGGCAAACTGCTGCGATGCGCAACCTATAGGCTACATTTTTCAAAACACGTACATAAATCTTCCCCATCCATCCCACGAACAGAAAGGTCCCACTCCCTGCCCGAAAAAGTTCAAAGATTTCCCCAGAGCCGAAAGTTCGAAGGCCTTCGACGGCCTCATTACCAGCGAGGGCATCGTAAATCATACAAGGCTATATTCTCCAACCCGGAAGCTCAGCTACCAGCGAGCCGCGACCCACGAGCAATCCAGATAAGACGCGGAAGATTCGAAATTCTTCTTCGTGCCAGGGCAAACTGTCGGGCATTCCCGTCTATTGTGTTCGCACGCAGACGTTCGTGACGGAGTCTTGACATTGAAGGTCAGTATCGTCGTTAACGCACGGCTCCCTGGCCTGAATTACTTGATGGCCGCAAAACTGCACCCCTCCCCTCTGGTCCCTGCGTATCACTTTGCCCATGGCGTTGCGCATTTTCCCCGTTTGCATTCGAGAACGTATCGCCGCTGCCGTCCGCGGCAGTATAGGCGCGTGACACCGCGCGCTGCAGTATTATGCAACTGCGCCGGGGACAGGGAGATTCGAATGCGCTCGCACGTACGCAAGCCGCGAGAACGTTTCGACGGTGCTCTACAGGCGACGACGACCTTCCTCCATCCTCCCCCTCCCGCGTTAACACACCTTTCGGGCCCTCCCAGTGAAAGGCGAGAGCCGCGTGAATCGTCCCTTCCATCGATTAATTCCTCGAAACAACCATGCTAATTGGACAGTTCACACTTATTTCTGCAAGTACAATTACGAAATCGACCATCCCCCCCCCCCCCCCCAGACTGGTCCCATTTGTCGCCTTCCATCGCTCACGGACAAACTCCCGGCAAATAAAGTCATCTAACTGGCTAATTCTCCGATTACCAATAGCCAACTCAATAAAAACCGAATCGAGGCGAGCGCTGCTCGACGCCGGCACACGTCGGAACAATGCACGTCCGTGCACAAAAGCGCCATATGCTTTTCAGTTCCGCGTTCGACGAATTACATATGTACGTTCATCGGTCGGTCGAGAAAGGCGGATCGAATTTGCATCTGCGAAACCATTAGTGTCGCGAGCATTAGATAATCTCTGACGCAACAACGTCGAGCGTGCGCTCCATTAGCGTTCTTCATTTTTGTCAGCTCGCGCGGCTATCGATCGCGCGGTTAATTTTGAGGAGCGATTAGAGGTGAAGCGACGATGCAATCTTTGCCAGCGGCGCGGTCGAATCGCAGCAGTCCCCCGAATTATTTGTCCACGCACGAAAGGGCACGGGAGCGAGCCGCGGCACGCAGCATCGGGGCGTGATTACACTGGCAAAAGTATAATGCAACTGCTTCCTGATGTGGAACGCGTAAACGCTTTGCCGCATTCCGATCGCAATTTCGCGCGGATTCCTCGGCCACGCTTTGCCGCTGTTTGTATATATTTTGCCCGTTCGAGCCGTTTTGCGCTTACGAGGCAAAACGTTGGGCTCAATTACCAGGTTGCTGACTCGCCGAGAAATACGCTGCGCGTTATCTTCCAAATAATCGCTTATCCACTTACGCAGCGCTTTTGGGAAAAGAAGAAATATGTAGCTACCCTACGGATCAGAATGATTCGGCACGATTTCTGGCGACCGAAGAGTTGCTTTCGCTCGATTGTAACTATCGGTCCCCATTCGTTACGATTTCGTTGGTTCCCACTACAGGTGAATTTGGGTCAATCTGAACTAACACGTGCAGGCAATGAACGTACAAATCAGGAGAAATGGGAATTCGAATTTTCATGCTCGATCTGTGTCCAGTGTACCTTTCGGAGCTTTAGTGAGAAACGTATCGATGCTGCTATCGACGTTATTTGCACGCAGAGCTCCAACGTTTTCAATGACTTTTGTCAATAAACCTGATGCACTTCGCGCGCTACTTCGTCACTTTATTTCCACGTATTTGCCAATATAGTATACACTCCGGTGAAATATTTAATGTCTCATGCTCGAAATGTTTTGTTTAGCCTGATCGATGTGGCCCTGCAGTAGTTCCACGCCCAAGTTATGTACAACAACTCCTACACATCATAAACTCGCAAATTTTAAACGCGTCTGGGAAAAGTATAATCCAATCCCTTCGAAAAATAAAGGACTTCATGCTGGGCGGTGGGAGAAATGTCGAGCTTCAACTATATACAATTTTACATGAAACAGTGTTTCTCACTGGAGCTCAGATCACAGTGGCTAACCCCGACACTATAATAAGAGTCTGGACACGAGTATGGAAAAAAACGTTTTTTATTAACTTTCAAACATATATTTTTTAAAAAATGTGTTACAATTAAGATTAGTATAATTGGCAGATTTGAAAATCAGCGAGAATAGACCAAAAATGGCGGACCAATCAAAAGTGGCCATCTCGTGTCCAGACTCTTATTATAGTGTCTCTACAGTGGCCCAAAGTCTACAATAGTTGTAGTTCCTATTCTCACACATAGAGCAAACATGTGCAAAAGAACGACAGGCTACGATAATCTAACATGTTCCCAGCTATAAACAGCTGTCTGATCGTGTCGTTGCGTAAGTTCCAAACAGACGGTTCCATTCGTTATAATTCCATTCGCGGACACGTTCGCACCAAGGACCGTCAAAGCGAGCTTCTTACGTCAACGATAAACGGAAACGTCAGGATTCGTCTTTGCCGTGTTTAACCAACGTGAATCAACCGACAGCCGACCGAGCCGAGTTGCCTGGTGTACCATATGGAAAGGGAAATTTCACGCTCGCAGCTTGATACGGCCGTAAGGTCCCCGTCGTGAAATTTCGTGCACCGACCGAAACGCGGCGTCGGTTATTTTCGAAGCTTCACGAATACGAGAGAGAGTCCTCGGTGTGCCGAGGAGAGAGCACGTCCGAAACACGCCGGCCGGGGGAGAGGGTCAGACGAAAAAACTTCACGATAAGCTGTGACCCATGCGAAATTCGTGCAGATACTCTCACGTTTTTTTCCATTCGACCCGATAGATTTATTTCCTTTTTTCTTTTGCACCCTCGATATGGATTGTAACAATATCGTAGTATCTATTGTTGATTTAAAGGGACCTATAGAGCATACAGGATTTAAGCAGAGAGCAGAAGAATACTTTGAGATAAGCTACATTCGAAATAGAGCAATTAATGCGGAAATATGGTCATAATTTTAAGACTCGATGCCTTTGGAGAAATATCTTTAGTGTTATATACTGATTTAAGGCGTCGAATGGGAAGATCATAGGCCTTGAATTGCTCAAAAGTATATCCACGAATGTGTTCTCAGGATAGTATGTGATAGGAGGTTTTATAAGAGTAATCCTAGCGGCAAAGTAACACGAAGTCAACAGAGTATTGATTAAAAACCAACCGGATACACGAGTTGTAAGACACAATTATATTTATCGTACTACATCGTTGATCTCGATTGTACAGTAAATAAATATGTAATATTGCATGCATTGGCGCTCGACTTTAACGCAAACGATACATTTTGACGAAAGGCACGCCCCTTCGACGACTTTACTTTCGAATCTCGTCCAAGAGGTTAGGTTACATCGTGAAATGGTGTAAGAAGCGGCGTTCGGAGCGATTTTTTCATGAGTTTTAGACGACTTTCGTTTAAATAAACGAATCCTACGAGGAGCTTTTAAAGCAAATGAAAAGCTTCGTGGGATACAAGTGTGCAGATGGTGGGGTCGAACATAACCTCTACGGAGAAACCACGAAGCTGCTGTCCCTCGACGAAGCACATCAAAGCTATTTACCAACTACGTACATACGTGCGGAATAAAAAGGGCAAAAAAGAACATGAACGAAAGAAACCCAAGCTACGGAAAGATCACACTTCGCGATCCCAAAGCTGTGTGACTGGCAAAAATGATTCATCCATTTTCACGTTGCACAGAACGCGACTCTAGCAAATTATTCAGGTTAGGTTGTTTTAACGAAGGGCAAGGGGGTTGGGTGCGAGGAAAGCGGGTATTTCGAACGAATTAGTGGATCGGTCTGGAAGTCGATCTATCGAGCTAACAGCCTTGTCAGACCTCTCATTACGTAATGTCGTTGTCAAACCATACGGACACACCGAGGCTACTCGGGCGAACTAGCCGAGTTGGCGAAAATGCCACCTGTAATCGTTTCGAATCGAATCGCGTTCGCTTTTTCGTTTAACCGAGCTCTAGCAGCAAGGGAAATGCGTGTATCGGCGGACAGCTGCTAACGAGCCAACGTGGCCTCCCGAGCGCGTTCGTTTCTGGGATGTTTTTTTGTGCTAGTCACGGCGCAACACACTTATCGCTTTCGAATAATAACGTTCGTACTAATTTCAATGGGCAACGGGAAGGGCAATTGCCGTGGATGGCCGGAGTAACGAAATTCCACGCGAAATATGGCGAGCGAGTTGACGATCGAGTATCTCTTTCCTTGGCACGACATTACGACACACGTACGTGCGCGCACACATTCGGCACGCACACATATGCACGCCCGTTCCGTGACGACGTGCAGAGGCGCGCACGGCACACACCTCTACACGTACGTGTACACACATGCACGGCGAGCCAGCCACAAGCTCGCGATCCTAGCCTATACATACGCGTAAAGGGAAAAAGGAGACCGAGCCCGAGAACGCGTAGAATTTGGAGGAAGATTCACTCACCCGATTCCTGAGGAAGTCCTCGATGGCACGTTGCGCCGAGTCGGTGAGCTTCACGAAGATCAGGGACTTGTTTTCGTGAAAATTACTGTGCGACGACAAACCATACTGGACACCTGCCACCAGCGCCGCCATTTCTCTGTCTCTCAGCGGCGGGTTCTCTCTCGCACACGTCCCCCTCGTAAAAGCGCACACAGCTGACGACGTCCCTGTTGGTTAAACCAAGCACTTTTCTTCTTCTTGCTCCTCTTTCTCTCGTTTCCCTGGCTTGGCTACTTCTCAGCCCGCGATACGAAACGGTGCATGCTACCAGTTGGCGAGAGAAAAAACACTTGCCGCGACGATGACGACGATGATTGGTATATTTTCACCCGTCGGAGCAAAACGAGCATAGACGGGGAGAGAAACAGAGGGGAAGGGAAGGGAAGAGAAGAGAGACAGAGAGAGAGAGAGAAAGAGAGAGAGAGAGAAGGAAAGGAGAAGGCTGATGAGACGGAGAGTAGGATAGAGAGAAAGACATACAACCCCCCCCGAAACAGAGGATTCTCTACACTGGCCCCGCAGCTCTGGCACACACGCGTCTTCTCTCGTTTCTCGGCGTATACCGTTTTCCCTTTTTCCGTATTTTATGTTTCCACGTTTGCCACTACTTCACGCGGTTCCGTTCTCCTCGTCACGCTTCGAAAGTGGTAGCACCCGCGTGTAAACCACCCTCTCGCACGTTCCTGATCCTCGTTTCCTCTCAACCGTCACATATTAGCGCGCCGACACGTCTCATTTCAGATTTTCTCGCGATTGGGTACGTTGGGGAGAGAGCAGCGCCCGTCGTTTCGCCGTAAGGAACTACACAACTACACTTTCGAACGACCACCTGGTAGGCGGGGCTTACGGGAGAACTGTCGACCAATCGCGATTTCTTGCGAGATAAAGTGCGACTGACGACCCTACCGTCCTCCTACGGTCGCAGTCAACGATCGACTGACACTGCTAGATCCTACCGTATGCCTTCCTGTGTACTACTACCGCCATCTGATTGCACACTCGTGCAATTCCGCGCGCACTAGCCTTTAACAAAATAATAAAAACGAGTTTGTCCACAGAATATTATAAACAGCATTACACGCATAACATATACTATAAGCTAAACAACTACTTGTCAGCCTTTTCTTTTTGCCTATTTCACTATGCCCCAGCAATATTGGCTAGTAATTAGTAGCCATTACTCGTGACTTTTGAATTCGTATTACACAGGTAGTAGATTCCATAGTTTATTTACATAAAAAAAATCGTTAGTTTATCCACAGTTTTTCGATCTCCGATACTTACAATCATTTAGTAATCTCAACACTGCTACTCCGTAATTCTTTTACAGTCTGTTTTGCTTAAGACTTTTATTTTTTGCGGGAAATATGAGCGCACACTTACTTAATAGCTTTTATTGCTAACGAAAAGTTACAATTTGCGTATTACTATACAGTTTATGGTTACCGTTCCACTGAACAAATGATTCTAAACACGAGCAAATCATAAATCCGAACAGAAAGTTGCACCAATGGGAAAGGTGGCGCAGTAAATTGCGATTTATCAATGTGGCAGCCCTGCACTTGTGTCATCAGATGGTCGCCAGATAATCGGTAAAAATTGTGCGTACCGAGAGAGAAATTCTAATTGCGCCGAATTCTGCTGGGCAGTTATACGTCGCGTGACAAATTATTATTAGTTGTTTTTGTGGAGCAATTTGTAAAACATGCATTATACATTAGAAGTCACGTTTGCTTTGAGCATTTACACGATATTCGCATACAAGGCTGCAACGAATCCACAGAAATATCATTGTTTTTCACGTTTCCCAGGGATGTACAAAGAAGTAGACGCGAAAGCGCAGGTAAATTATTCATTAAATAATCTTTTATGATTGCAGAATGTTTCTCGTACTGTGGACTGCGGTTCCGTAGACAACATAACCTAAAAGTTTTAGCTCACTGAATGTTATTACCTTCTTTACAGAAGTATATGGACCAAGCGAATTTGGATTGATGATTTGAATCTACAACCTGAGTTCCGTCATTTTTAGCTCAACATGTGAACGTGTATTTGTTAAAAGGATTAACATTATTCGATATAATGCCATACAGCAATGTAATGTATAGACCATGCTTGTAAAAAAATAAAGCAATGGTGTGTAATAAATAATAGTATCTATAGAGTACATGTATTGGCAACAGTTATGATCTTCACAGAGAGACAACAAATTAAATTGAAAGTGTATATCGGTGATTGATTGATTATGCAAAGTAAAGTTAATCTCTGTGCTTCCACTTAGCAGGTCTCTTTACTATAGTTCTATAGTTTCTGTATTTCTTTTAAAAAATAGCCTTTTCTATGTCAAATATGAGTGACATTGTTTTAAACTATGTGCGTACTTAATGTATTTATACGACGATGTATTACAAGTACGTGAACCAGGTAGCAAATTAAGAAATCTTTGATGTATAATGCTTAGCACATACTTTTTATTGTTATAAGCATTATTGTCCATAAGTAGGGCAAAGTGCATGTGAATTTCGAGAAATTATGAAAGTCAAGGAACTTTCATGAATATTTTAGGACAAAGGTAAAAAATTATAAGCTTAACAGTTACATTCAACTTCAAACTTCACATTTCTCCCTTGCAATTGCATTTTCAAATTTACTTTTCCTGTTAATTTCTTGCCTCTCTCTCGTAAGACGAGATGTTGGAGTTCTTAGCGTCGATACAGATCGAATTATTCGTGTTACGCCGACTCAGGTTTTTGAGAAAAGGGTTCCAGCCTTCATTGCTCAAAGTTTCTAAGCAGTAACACGTGTCCTCGTAGAGGAGACTTGTAACACTTAACCAGCACTGCAGATAGGTTTAGCAGGAGTCTGAATACGCTCTGATAATGATAATAATATTCCGACAGGACGCTACTCGACTTGGAAGCTTGAAGCTGTAGCAATACAGGCTGCCGTTGAAGGAATTTAAGTGTAATGTTAAGTGCGATGTTCGATAGAAGGGGGCATTTGGATAAAATATTGTCAGGCCGGTAGGTTTTGATGATTTATTAGAGTCCCTGGATTACCTTCCCCTGAGGCAGCCCATTCCCATAAGAAAGCCATCCTTTTTCTATCTCTTAATATTTACCATCTTATATCGCGTATGCTTTTTGTTCCGCTGTCCATTTTAAGAGCACCCTTTGGATATGGTACATTTATGCAAATGAGGAACGAGAAAACTGTGCGAACGGACAACGGGGAACGAACGTAACACAAAATCAAACATTTTTTTATCGGAATACGTATCGTTTCTCTACCTCTGAGACAATTGCACTAGCGTCATTCGGTTATCATCCCTAATGTTGCGAGGGCACGATGGTCGGCGTGCAGCGTGACGTGGGGTGGGGGGTGGGGGAGGAGGAGGAGAGGGGCCGATTTTCGAGAATACACTAAGCGAAGCGTGCCGCGCGTATGCACCCGAGGGAATCGAGCAAATAACATGGCGTGGAGAGTCCTTTGCGGAGAGGGGTTGACACTCCTTCCATCGTGCCTCCGCAATGTACAACGAACAACGACGCCTTGGATGCTAAATTTTGTTAACACTTACAAAAAGAAGGAGGACGAGTAAACATTCTTTCCGCGTAACCAGCGCCGTACTCTTTGGCAAGTTTCTCTTCGCTTACACGCTCGATTTTCGGACACGAAAACGAAACGGTGTAAAATCCCCTACGCGATTGATCGATATCGCCGATATATCTAAACACACTCGGCGATTCGACACATGCTCCCCGCCAAGTTGCGAACTTATCGATGAAAGAAAGAATAGATCGATTAAAGAGCGCTCGGCGTAATTGTTTGACAGACGAGTACGCGGCTGTCGAGTATAAGGTTACGGTACGTACGAATTCGCGATTTCGAATGGAATTGTGTGTGTGTGTGGGCGTTTTTAGAAAATGTGCCGGTTTCGTTGCTGCTCCGGCGTTCTCGCTGTATTCGTCTATCGGCTTCCCGGAAATTATAAATGACACCTAGCTGCGTTTTAACACGTCAAGATATTTGCTATATATAATGCGCTGAAACACGAGGCAACATCGGGCCGCAAACGTTCATAACCATGATCATGTTATATGTACATTCGTCGTATATATAATATGTATATATGTATATGTATTTATATATATGTATATATATATATATATAATATGTGCAGTCGTATGTGCAATATATTCTGCGGTTACACGATCGAGATGCAATAATATCTTACACGTGCGCGTACTGTCGATGCGAGAAATTATACGGATTACAAAAAGAAAAAGGGAAGTGTGGCCGAGGCAACAAACGGACGCTTCGTGTAACACCGGCGCGAAGAAGACCCGATGCCCTAATTACAATGACAACGATGGATCGGTGACCGCGACGGAGCTGACGATAGAAACAATAGCGACAACGATTACATGCATGCGTTTAGTTCCGTTTTTCTCTCTCTCCGTTTTCCCGTTTATCGAAAGCCAGCCGGGAACCTCGAGGTCTCTGGTAACAGGCGAAGAAAATAGTTGCGACCGTTACGTAATGCTGGCTGATGTCCAAGTCAAAAGTCTCCGGCGGAGACGTCACGACGCGCACTATGTATATCTACTCAAGAGAGATTAAAAGGACCGGAGACGTAGTAGAATGTAGTTTCTTTGCGGCCTGCGTATTTTCTGGGTGTCGAGATCGAGGCCTCCAGGTTCTCGCTGGCCAATGATCCGCTATAATTCGCATGGCAATTACGGCGGTATAACATCTAGCCATGATTTAAAATACTACCTAGTAATTCGTGATAGTAATGATATTCGAACTTTCGTCTTTCGTATAAGACACGATGATATGATATATGGCACAATGATTAAACAACGACAGATACCTGATCGACTTCCCTCATTTGCCTTTCACTCTCGCGCGAGATTGTCACTCGTTATACTCCTCCCCGGCTACTTTGCTTGGTCGTTAGCTGAGTTGGGCGTTATTCGAATAAATTTCTATATAAATCAACATTCGAACGAAGATTTATTCGGACAGATTTTCTTCAACTGTACAAACAAATTTCCAAGGTTTATTCGTCAATCGAAATGAACTTTGCCCAACTCTGGTCGATAGACCAGATTATTTCTCCTCCTCGCTTGTTCACACCGTGTCACTCGCGTTTCCCGGCTTATCGATCAAATCTTGTTAAATTTAACGCCGCTAATTACGAGTGAATCATTTAAACGAAATCCTAGCAAATCATTCGGATCGTTCGGATCGGTTGCTGATAAGTGACCGCGATATTCTCGACGTAGGAATTGCATTTGAAAAAATTTAACGCTACAACAGATGTTCGAAGTCTGAGAAACCTATTTCGTATGGTTAGCTTCCTGAGACACTGTGGATTCCGAAATCTGTAAATTCGATCGAGGTTCTCTTGCTGCGCGATCACGAAGTAATAAACAACGATGGGGTGCGACGATGAAACGCGGCGAAGTCGTTGCGGACTGATTCGACCCGTTCGACGATGATGTGTGTGAGCAATACATGGCACGAAACGACGATATACTGTATTAAGATCGTGGCGATGATCAGCTCGGGCAGTATCGTCAGAGGATCAATCAAGTATCACAGAGAATGAATGAGAAATCGGACGCGGGTCGACGAATGGGTTAAAGAAATTCGACAAAATGCCCGACGATACTGGTGAACTCGATCAGGGGGTCTCTCGATGATGCCCTTCCAAGGGTAGATTCGCGATAATCGTGCACGCGCGTATGGAGCTACCGACGATGGAGCTTGCAATCGTGCTAAGCGGCTCGGAGAACCAGCTCTCCGTGCGAGTGAACAAACGAAAGTGAAACATTTATTTAATCAAGACCTGGCGTTCGGTATCATAGGTATTATCACCCATTTTCATTACGTGTTGAATGTGCGTGTTTGACTCGGATACAATTGCTTTTGGGTTCACCTATATACTCGGGGGCTGCGCAACGGGCGTGCCGCAATAACGTTTAAATACTCTCGTTTCCTCTCTATCGCTTGTTTGCTTGTTCGCGTGAAAAATTTTGATAACAACGATGGCACACTCTCCGCAGGGACGACGAAAATGTACTCCTCACTCGTCAAGATATAATAATACCCTAATAAACACGCAGTCATCCGCATGTACGCACAGAATTACGCGATCCGTCTTATTCGACTCTCCCCTTTTTTTTTCTCCCTCTCGTTTTCGTTCGCAAATGCGCCTCCTGTCACGCGGTCACAAATTTTACTCCTTAGCATGCTTTTACTCACGAAACACAAACATCCCGCCGCTCTTTTTTTTTTTTCTTTTAATATATTTGTTAGGTACTTTATATACGCGTCGTACGATTCTTCAAGCATAGTATTGTCAACAGTTGTGTATATATTTGTCCCTCTTCAGCTTTCATTTGTTCGTTCGTTTGTTTGGTAAATGGTTTCCCCTGCTACACGATCTTTGTGTGACACAGCAGTCCGGAGTGTGATCGTTCGAATGTCCCGCTTTCCACTTTCTTTTGGTTCTGCGCCTGCATCGGCTACCGGACGCAAAAGTTCGCGGTGACATCGCGCGCTCCCGTCGAACAAGAACTTCGCCGACACTTGACCCTATTCCATTGTACGCGCCCCTTATCTCCCATCTGCACGATTCCCTTTGGAGGACGATGGATCGATCCGTGCAACGGGACCAATAGCCTGCTCGATCGTACGAAGAAGTAGCTACGGATTCTGTTTGCCCTCGAGTTTCCTGACCGTTCTGGTGATCTATCGTTTCAACGCTCGTGATACACTTGCATGGCCTATGGACACGTTTCCTCGTTCAATTTTCTGACACCGGCTCGCCTAACCCTTCAGGGACCCTTTATTTTCCATATTTTTAAATTCAAAGTTGTCCAAAGTAACGAAACGCACCGACTAAAATCTACCCCTATTAAACATCTCTCTCACCCCTAAACACGCTACGGCACGCATCGCGTCACGTTACAATAATCCAGTAACAGTACGCATCGTAAATATCAACACCGTAACGATATCAATGCCACAAATCATGCGTCGGTGTCGTAATTACATCTACGTCCTAAGTGGAATCGAATGTAAAACGCTTGAGAACCGAATGGAACCGGGTCCCAGCAGGGTTAAACTTTCCAACGAACCCTTCAGTCCCATCGAACAGTATCGCTCGTACGATCCTACCTCCAGGGTTGAATGATAAAAAAAAAAAAAGAGGAATTTCGGTGTAACCAGATTACCCGCTTCGTACGATTATGTGACCGTATGAAAAGTTGAAAACCGACGTGACTCGCGCGTCAGCTGTTGTAAAGGTGAATTCGGGCGAACGTGTTACCTATCGAATGGTAACGCGGCGATATTCTACCGTCCCTTCTTACCTCTCCTAATCTAGACTCCTCCTAATCTAGATCCACCGTGACGTGATTCGTGTGCCCGCGAATACACTTTTGCGTCCCCGTTTCCTATCGATACGCGTATCCGTAAACTGTCCCTCGTTATCGTTCTCGGTGGCCACTACAATCGCGACCGAGCTACGCGATTTACCGCGCACAATCTCTCTACGCGGTGTCTACCGTTATCACACACCCGACGAGACTCTTTCGGACGTTTAACGAGTATAGAGAATAGAAATCGAAATGTCTTTTAAAAGAGAAAAATACTGTTGCTATTGGGATCGGTGTAATCACGTACGTTTGGTGTGTGGCTCTGTGTACGCGCGCCCGCACAGTGTCTATACGCGTGTACGTGTGTATGTTTCTGTTCGTGTCCCCGTTTCGGATGCAAGATGACGAATGCGCGCGCTCCTGTGGCAGCGTTGTGTACGTGTCGTGTACGTGTGTGTATGGGCATGTGTGTACTTTAAGGGGTAATTATCACAGAATACACGAGATATTTTCATTAAGCTTACGAGATATTAATCGAAGCGGAGAGTAGGAGGAAAAATTGTCGGCCAACCCCTATCGACGAGGCGCGATCGTGGCCGCGTACCGGAAATACGTCGTCTCCGAGGCGAAACGCGAAGGCCGTTCCCGTTTCGTCGACGGGCTTGGCCTGGGTGCCGAATTCGCCAGCCCTTTCTTTTTCCCGTAATTAGTATGTACTTAGGCAGCGGAGAAAATAGACACTTTTACAAATGAATATGGTGGCGAGATCGCGGACCCGTGTTTCTTTCTTTCATCAATCCTGCCTTGTCGCCGTAGCTCTTCCCTCACTTTGCTATCGTGCATCCGCCTACATCAACGACGCCTATGCTTCTTGCTCTTCCTCGGCGATGCGTGCATGCCCCAGAACTCGAGAGCGTATTCTCGTTCGCCCTTTAGGAAAGCGTAAGCGTCTTAAACTCTTAACGCATTGCGAAGCGATCCCGAGGTGATTAGAAGACCAATTACTAAAGTTCGCACTTGTACTTTTACATTATTTCAATATCGTTTGCGTAAACCTTCGGAAGATGGCTGTTTACAGAGGAGGAAAGAAAATTGCGGTTACAGGAACAGTATCCACGAAAACGTGCACGGTCCGCAATGCGTTAGAAGCAACCTTAGAACTCGTTCTCGTGCTCGGGTGGCATTTCGTCGGGGGTTTTCCAACCAAGCGGCACAGATCTGGACACGTCTGAACCTAAACGCGTTTCAGAAACGAAAGAAGTCAAAACCTTGTATCTCTGTTCTGGTCTATGATCTTTCCTGATGGGAGCAAGTAGACGTAGCGAGTCGAGACGTGTGATTATTGACGCGTGTTGTAACACTATGACACTGGAACAATTTCATAAGCACGTGAGTAAAGAAAACTATACTATGCAAAAGTTCTGCGCCTGACCTGTGTCACGTATAGACGCACGCATCTGCGTACGGAAGGCAGCTGGTCTGTCTAAGATGGTTCAATTCTCCT
This sequence comes from Andrena bucephala, assembly GCA_947577245.1. Classification (NCBI taxonomy): domain Eukaryota; kingdom Metazoa; phylum Arthropoda; class Insecta; order Hymenoptera; family Andrenidae; genus Andrena; species Andrena bucephala. Next base: position 67,544,238 of record OX387715.1, read on the forward strand.
TTCTTGTGTGGCTCTTTGCCTTTATCTTTCTCTCTCTTTCCTCTCTCACTCTCACTCTCTCACTCTCTCTCTCTCTCTCTTTAGACGAAAATCCCGCGCTCGCAGCTACATCAGCGTTTAGATACTATACACAATACGTAAGTATATCTAGACGTACTACGTAGTAGAAACTTTGTTTGGATATAATCATGTAATCTCTGGAATTGTATATCTGGCCGACCTGCGAAGGCCGGTGAATGAAATTCATTAGGTTCAAAGTCGCGTGCATCATTGTGTTATTAATTGGTTTCCTCCTCGCCTATCTTCTTCCTTCTCTTAAGTTTTCTCGGGAGATCCGATCGAAGCTTCGCGCAAAAAGCTGCGACGCGTGAGAGGACGTTCGGGTGCCTCTCTCGCGCGGACCACTTCCGTTTGTAGCAGATCGAGGGACCATTTAACGCGTCCGCCCTCGATTCCCGTGCTTTTCTTCTTCTTCTTTGTTTCGTTTCTTAAAGGGAAAGGGTAAGTCTTGTACGAGAGCCACGGGCTCGGTTACAAGCCGTTGGACTCGTGTCCACGAATTGACAGCCTCCGAGGTCTATGTACAAGAATAATATCGTTGAGATATCAAACGAATAGACAGAGAAGTGTTAACGTTCGTTTTCGAAGCTCGCAGCGTTCCACCTCGTCTCGTATAATGTTTGCTTTCGCGTGGCTCACACGGAGAGCCGTATGATTACCTATCGGTGTACCATAGAGCTACAACGATAGAAAGTTGAATTTCGAAAAAGGTCAGGCTGTCGGCTCGTGGAAACGCCGGCTACGGATATGGTCGGGTATCCGTGGCTCTCATGGTCTCGCGCGGTCTCGTATGGTGAACGAAAATCGAGGACGGACGGTGCCTAATGCCAGCTTCTATCTCGGAACGGAGTATCTCGACGCGATGCTCGGCATCCCGTATCGAACGCGTCGCGATTCACGGACTGTGCTCGAAGCGCTCGAGCGGACCTCGTTGTCATTCAACACAGCAATCAGACTCTTACGGTTCTCCTGTTAATCCTTACGATAAGAACGTACTTTACATTACAATGCCTATTTAATATTAACTAACGGCACGCCGCGATCGACGCCGCGACGCGCCTATTGGTCGTACGCAATGCTACGTTAAACTGTTATTAGAAAAAACTTCTTCGTCAACAATGTGTTTTTTCACGTTTTATCTACAAGTAAACTCGTCTTCCCGATGAAACGGCCTAAAACGTCGCCACGCACGAGGGGGGAGGGGCCTATATTATTAATTAATATAGCATTACGTCACCCCGTTTTGCCGCGTGATTCCGCTTTCAGTTTTGGAACACGACCGATTCGCGTCGGGCTTCGCAGCGTACTCGGTTGTCGCGGACCCCGGTTTCCGTATCCGTTCCCCATCATCATACGCGTTCCACGCTGACCCAACAAATCGGTCATCGTTTCCCGTCGGGGGCCCGTGGATGTCGAGGTACAATCGCGTTGGACGCACATTTTATGGCTAATTCGACTCCTCTTCCTCCTCTTACAATTTACGAATATTACCAAATTATATTGCGTACTGGCAGCACTGTTTTCACGTTTCGCGTCTATTCGGAACACTCTCCAATACCTGAGGCTCCCCTATCCTCGCATCCTCGCGGCACTTTAATCGAACAACAGTCCTCCGTGCTCCTCCACGTCCACCAATCATCGTTTCTGAGTTTCGTTCCGCTTCTGTCGCTTCCATGCGTCTGGAAATGGCGCGGGACGAACGCCACCTTCCTTCGTCGTTCCCCGTTTCACTTCTGATGGACGTACCTTCCGACTCGGGGAGGGGGCCGGCTGGATTATCAGCGCGTAGACTCGAGACCCCGCTGGGAGTTGCCTCTTCGATGCTTCTTCGTCTTTCCTCGTATGGTTCTCTTTCTCGTTTGTTTTAAGGGACGGGGCTAAAGCTCTGTGATTCGTAAAAAAGAGAGAAGAACACGCTCCGACCGGAAGCTGCCTGCCAAGGGAACAGGAAGAAAGATGTCGCGCGACTGCGACGCGTCTCTCGTTCCCTCACCGACCGTGTCGTTTATAACCGAAAGAATTCCGCCGATCGTTCACATCGGCATGTTTCCCGTGTGTGTTTCTGCGTGTGTATGTATTTTATGTGTGGTTTTTTCGCGCGACGCCCGGTCGTGTGTTGCTGGTTAAAGACCCCATGCTCTCGGCAACGACCGCCGAGCATTCGTAGTTTTTCCCCTGTGGACAATGCGCCTCCTCCGTTCGTCTCACCTCCGAGCTCTTTCCAAACTCGAAGGACTCATCGCTTCGCTGTCGGCTTAACCCTGTGCCTCCGAGCTTCAGGTGGGATTCGGCTCCTGCCTGATGTCGCTCTTCAGCTTCACGAACTCCTTCGCTATCTCGTCGTTGTTCCTCTGCGAGAGAATCCTCAGTATCGTCCAGCCCGTCTCGTCCATCTGTATCCGCTTGCCGAGCGACAGCCAGCAGGCGCACGAGCCTTCCTCGACTATATCCTTCAGCTGCATCACCGCCACGCCGACCAGTCTGTCCTCCCTGGCGAAGCAGTAGTCCTTCACGCAGAAGTGCAGCTCGTAGATGTCCAGTTGTTGTTGCTCGTTGCCGATCATGCTGTACAGTGAAACGAACACGTGATTACTCCCCCTTCAAGCTACTCTTCGCAACAGAAGACACCGCGACAAGCTTTTTCCTCGTTATATACCTTCCCCAGTCTCTCTTCAACTTAACGCGTATAGATATTGGTCATTATACTCACAAATCGAAGCTCTCGTTAAACTGCGGCGACCAGTTATTGGTCTTCGACTTCGTCGACTGCTTCCTCTTCTTTCCAGTCAGGTGCGGCCCGATCAGATTCACTTCAACGTACGGCCTGAACATCCCCGTACTGATCTGCCACTTCAGATCGTTCGCAGCGACGACTGAAACGCGGAATTCAATCGATAATGGAGGATCCAAACGATTTCTGTAACGCGAAACAGGCTGAACCGTACCTTTGACGGTGACCTTCTGCTCGCCAGTGCCAGGGTGCGTGAAGAGGTCCACCTGAATGCTGACTTCTCCCACAGAACTTTCTTCCGAGCCGCCGGTACCTGGAACTTTATTAGCAACAGTCAGATTTTCTGCTCATATTCGTGCGCTTTTAGATGCTAGGTGCTACGAAGAGAGAAAAAATAGAGCTTCGGTTGTTTCTATTCGATGCTAGAATTCAAAGGTTCAAAATGCTAAGATTCTATAATCGGTGTCTAGTTCTAGAGCAGATTACATGCTCTAACGTAATGCATTTTGAGTATTTATCAGAGAGGATGAAGTCATTGTGTCCAGAGTGTCCCCGTCCGAATATAAGTATTCAAAGAAAAACTGTCAGATGCTGTTCAAGGATCCCAAAGGCTAGAATCTGAAAAACTCGTGTCGAGCATCAATTCCTTGGCTCCATCGTCTCCTGACCAGAAGGCAAGTCTTCGCAAATGTTGCCCTCGGGGGATTAGCGCCTACGATTCCAGTGGTCATTATGCAGCCACGCCGCACTCGATGGTCTACTATATCTACGCGATCGGTTGATGACCCGTTGAAAAAATAAAATTGTACCATTGTACAGTCGCTGGAGCGCAATACATTCTTCATTCGTGTGGAACAGTGAAACGGTAAATTGGCAGTGGTCGATCGAACAAAGTTAAATATATTATTGTACGTGTGTGTCTGTGTGTCTGTGACAAAGCCTTGAAGAACATGATTGGAGGATGCGTATTGTGATTTGGCAAGGTTCGCCGTAGTAGCAGCAACAGCGGCAGTAGTGATAGCAGTAGCGCTACCTAGATCACAACTATCTATCACCGAGAGGTCATCGGGACGCTTGAAACCCTTTCGATCCTAAGACTCGGAGGCTGAGCGTACTATAAGCGTTTATTTCACGCGCTGGATAGTTCGAGTGAACTCTTACAAGCTGCCATAGCATCGAAAGGGCGGACGCGTTGACTGCCAAGCAGATTTTACTCCCCCTTTCTTCGTCAACCTTTCTTCTGCTCTCGATTCTAACATCTCATCTTCGCACTCCGTGGCAGACAACGCGTTAGAAAGTGACGAGAGGGTTGTCAATCGAATCGTATAGAATGGCGGTTCTGCGCATCGCGTGGAAGTAAAGATAGAACCCCGTCATCCGTGATAGACACCTCGGTGAATAATGCAATATAACGAACAGTCCACTACGTCCTAAACGAGCGCCTAGATTCGAGAGTGACCGAAAGTCAGCCAATAACTCCCGAGGCTTCTGCTCTAAGGGTAGTGCTCTCCGGTACCTGGTCGACTCTCTCGACGTAGAGAGGGCTTGCTCTGGCGAAGGGGTTCCTCGAGGCTTTCCATACCCTCGGCTCCTTCCCCTTCGTCACCGCCTCTCTCGCTGCTCATCGAACGTTGACGCTGACGTAGCTTTGATCCATTGTTCAGCGGCACTGTCGCGACAATTTCGGTTACGGTCGATTGCATTTCATCATGGAACGGACGCACGCCATCGAACTCGGCTTTTGCGCGCAGAATGGTTAAACGAACGTGTGCGAAACCGAACGATCTTTCTGTTACACCGAGAGACTTGTGTGGTCTGTCTTTAAAGTGTACGAGATAGGTACACTCCATTAACATGATGTATACGATCCTTTCTCAAATCCTATCGGTAGATACATTTGACAGTATCGGAGCACGCACGACAGTGAGTAATTCGTGCTGTAAATCAACCTGAGACAATTTTTATACCCGACAATATAAGTGGCGGTCGATTTATCTGATCTACGGGCAAACTTCTGAATTGGTAGCTTTCAATGAAATATTGTGAACCGCTGTACTATGTGAATGCTCGAAAGTCGATGTACCTACAGGTTTGTTAATAGTATCGTTACCTGCTACGACGCAATGAAATTTAGATTTACGGGCCTGCTTGGTTAGACACTTGTATTTACGAATCCACGTACCTTGGTTGATCTGCGACGTGACGAAAGTCTTGATAAGGGTGTCCGTGGTCTGCGTGTACAAGCTCAGAGCGTATCTCAAGCTCTGCAGTTCCGGCGATTTCTCCAGGAACGTCTTCTTCAAGCCGTTCCCGCCTGCGTGGAAGTACTGCTTGATGGTGTCGAGGGCGACTTCGAGTACCGCGCACTGTTTCGGCGAAAGGTTCTTCTCCACTTCCTTGGAAATGTCCTGGATGGCACGATGGTTCTCATTATTAACACCGTAGGAGGCAGAACTGTGATTATCGACTAGCTAAAGGAAATTTGCAAACAATACTCGCCATCACACCGCTCAGTGCATTCTTCACGTCGGGTTTGCCAGCTATGTGGTTCTTAAACAGCTTCGACATGTCCTCTATCGTCGCGTTCGCTGCCAAATTCTTGGCGTTGTCCGTCAGATTCTTGAACATCATCTGCGGGGGACATGTATAGATAGATTTACGCAGGACAATAATTCAGTAATCGAATACGTACACTCTTATCCGACATGGGTGGTAGCACGACCGTCTTCTCCAAGATCCTCATCACGATCTTCCACAGTTCCTTAAGCAACCTCTTCAGCACGGTCTTCTCGCAAGATTCGGCGTACAAGGACAGGCTTCCGTCCAGGAGGACCATCAATGGTCGCAGTACTTCGTCCGCTTCTACGGCGACGTTGTTCCGCTGGGCAGGCTGCGACAACTGCACCTGCCCACCACCTTTGATGGCCAGCAAGAGGTCCCCTAGCTCCTTCACCGAAGCTGTTATCCTCGGTTCTAAACTCTTCGCGAAGAGCATCGCCAGATCGTCCAGCGCCCCGTTCAATTGCTGCTGAAGCTCCTTCAATATGTTCGCCGCATCCTCCTCCAGCTTCTCGCCGCCCATCGACTCGAACATCTTTTCTAATTGTACTCGAAGCTGCTGTATGTTGTTCATCAGAATGCAGGCCTGTGGAAAGGGCGCGAATGTTGCTCGTCATCGTTGAAATATACTCAGGGGTGGTTGAATTTCAGCGCGCTTGATACGTACGATTCGTTCTTCCTTCAAATGACTCGGGAACTCCTTCTTCACGATGTCAGCGTAGGCAACCAACACTTTCACGATGGTTTTCGCGAACCTCTTCATATACCTCTTCCAAATCTCCGGGTCCGGACACTCCAGTTTGGAGACCACGTCGAAGCATTGGGTTAACTGAGTGAAGACGTCGACGACGGAGACGCTGAAGAGCGCGTGCTCGCTGCTCTTTTGGAACTGGGGGAATCACGTACACACGTTTAGCATCAAACATTTGCAAAGGAAAAAGCACATGATCAGCGGGGAAAGAGAGAAGAGGGGGTACTCACTCCGTCCTTCTTGTCTCTGCTGAAGGCACCATGGAGATATTCTAGTGAGACGTCGTCGTTCTCGTTCAGCCACTGCATCACGAACGGCTCGAACCAAGCTGGGTATTCTGGCACCGCTCCCTTGTACGGTGGCACGTCTTTCACGTAGTTGGTGTGCAACCACTTCACCTTGAAGTGAAGGTTCATGTAGGCCGAGGACTTGCAGAGCCTGTGCTGCTCGTGCTCCTCCAGCGCGTACTTCATGTCAACCGCGAACAGAGACCACATAGTGGCCGCGGACAGTTGACCGATGTTCAACTCCTGGGGGAATTGATTCAACACTGGCGCGTAGCTGTTCTTGTCCTCCTCGACCACCGACACGATCAGCGCTATCAGCTTGTGCCAAAAGTCCAGCGACTCCAGGCTCGGCCCGTGGTCCTCCGCGTCCCTCCTCGCCTCGCTCGGGTCCACTTGGAACTCCCTGTTGTAGATGTCGTAGCAATTCGCGAAGAGGAACTGATACGTGGAGCGCAGACACGCCTTCACGCAGTCTTTCACCACGGTACTAGCCCTCGGCGGGCTGGACAGCTCCTGGACCTTCATGCGGAAGAACGTGATGCTCGTCAACAGATCGACCGTGCTCTTCAGGTCCATCAGCTTCTCCTGGCTCGAGGCCGGGAAGTTGTTTCTGTACACCGACAGATCGATTCGCAGGGAGTTGTGCAGCTGATCCAGTAGTTTCACGAACTTCTCTTTCTGCAACGGGGGAAATGGACCGTGAATAAGAGTAGAATAACGATCGAGGAGTGTATTATATCAATTTCACTCAGTTCAAAAGCTGCGTTTCGAGATTTTTCTTATAGGGTAAATACTATTACTATGTATATACAGAATAAATCGTGGGTCGTGGTACAAACAGGGGGGCATAAATATTATTCAACGAGCACTTGAGAATTTTCATGAATTTTCTCACAACAGCCCTTATTGGACGCGCCTCGAAAGCTTCCTTCGGAAAATCTAAATCCCGTTTCTCTTTGTCGATGTGCTCCTTTATTTCGAGGGGTAACATCCATCGTAAAGTTTCTCCGACCCCGTTTCGCCGGCGACAAGCTGAGCTATTTGTTTTTTACAAGCTTTCAACGGAGATAAGGTTATTGAATCAAGTGTGTGTGTGTCCGTTTCCCGAAAAGGCGATGTCATGCATAATTCAGGAACGTTGAAAACAGGAGCAGCCGACTTGCCCCTACTTTTCCAACAACCGTTTCGAAAAATTTACATTACTGTGTTAAGACCAATCTGGTGGGGGCTGGCGCAATTTGCAATTCCTCAATGTCCATCTGCATAATCGAGAGGACGAGTCTGCGGGAAATCGTGTTTTCCAAACAGGCCGAAGTAACCGATTGCTCGAAATGAAAATGAGCCGTTCGAGGTGAACGCGTTCACCGCGTTCAATCACCGTCGGACATGTATATATTTCGCGTTGGAGCTTGGAGCTTCTCAGAGGGTCGCCATTGCGGCGTTGGAATGAAAAAAAAAATCTTAATTAAAATCTTAATTAGACTGGGCGGCGAAGGGGCGCTTCCTGTTCCCCGTGTTTTTAATTTCCAGCTCGAAAAGGCTCCGGCGGGAAAAAGGCAGGAGGCAAGGGAAGCAGAGATAAAGGGAGTTTTAATCGAAGCATTTCGCAATGAAATTGATAGAGCTACGAGAAGACGCGTGCTATAAAGTTTGCTGAACGGTCGGCCTTGAATCACTGTAGGAATAATGGACGGTTTAGGCTACTGGGGAATTGCAGGAGCATTTCTCATCCCGTGTGCTCCCGTTATTCTACCATTCACCCTCCCGCTACCCTGTGCGTGGAGGCGGTCCTCAATGGCCTGCATCAAACTCACCCCAAAGTTGCTGGCGGCGAATCTATCACTAGCCGAAACGGCGGAACTAGCGCTCGTGTGGGCGTAGTACGCGTTTATGTTCGCCAGGAGGGTCGACATCACCGCTGGCACACCCGGGCAGTGGTACTTCGTCGATAGGCAGTGGAAGTGTCTGAAAAATTCCAGAAAAAAAGTTGAATAATCATGGAAACACCGTTCACGCTGACATCGAGCCACGGCATCGACCACTGATTCCGCATTTTCCGCGTTTCACCGAAGAAGATTAGTGAAACAATGGGAGACAGAAGGTCGAGTAGCATTTGACCAGAGAGCACCTCCAGTCACTTCTAGCAGAGAGTAGTTGAATGTGATTTATAATCGCACGCTCGCCAGGTTGAGTGGCAGCGCGCGTGAATGAGATTTACTCACGTCATCGCTTGGTAGATGCTCTCGATGCCGTATCGCATCGCGAATTCGTCGACTAGCTCCTCCCCGGGTGGATCGAAGTAGACCCTCCAGGCGTCGTCACCCTTGGCCTGCGGCAGGCCCACCACGCCGTCGTTCTTCTCGCACAGGCTGTGGAACAGATTCTCGTGCAGGCAGGTGTACTGCACGTGGTAAGGCGCGACCTTCTCCTCGCCTTTGATCTCCACGCTGATGTGCAGTCTGATCGCGCCGGACACGGCGCTCTTGTCCGTCCTCTTCTCCAGATTGTACCAAACGTCCATCTCGCCGCTCAGGGTTCTCACCTCGATGATCGTCTGCCCGAGGAAGTCGTCGCTCTCGCGCGTCAACTTCTGCCGCAGCTTCGACTTCAGGTCGTTGTCCTCGTCCCAGACTCTCACCTTTATTCGGTCGGACGAGTTGTGGCATTCGCTGCGGGCAAGGATCGGGGTTTAATGTAACATCGGCCGGAGATTTTCAGCTATTGCAACTACGAGACCTGGATCTGGTAGTCTTTTAGGATCGCTGAGCAGACGTTATGTCGCCCGAAAGGCTATTAAATCTCTTGTTGCACGCATTAAGGAGAGTGAAAAGTATTTAGAATGCGACGATGTTGTCAGTAAGATCTTTGTCGTGGTTACAAGGGAATCTTGGGTGATCCCGGCGCACGTGCACTGGGGATTAATTCTCGCTACCTCCGGCATGCACGGAGCAGCTTCGTTTTCTATTTTATTTCACGAGGGAGTAGAATCACGTGTTTCTCGGGTTCGAGGGATCGCAATGGAATTACTCACAAGTAGAACTTCTCCTGCCAAACTGGATTCAATTCCCTGGGCATCGTCCTCGTGCGCTTCTTCACTTTGCCGACTTGGACCGTCACGTAAGGATCAGACGTGCCGCTCTTGTCCTTTGCGATCAATCCCTGGGCGCAGATCACTGTGGAAGTTATGCCGAGAATCGATGGTTAGATTAATTACCTTACGTGTCTTGCCTAACGTGACACGTGCTCCAAGTAATATCTCCAACTCCCTCGCTTTCGTTACCAGTTCCTCCTGCTTTCCTCCATTCGTTCCCTTACTTACCAAAAGACTTCGATCAATAGGCTCGATACATAATGCACGATCATTTAAATTTAAATCATCGGCAAAGAAGATTTACCTGTTGCTACATCAGGGAATACGAACGAAGGGTGTATCTCTGTGTCTTTATTCCTCTATTCTTCATACTTACATACTTCGAGGTTGGTACCACGAAGATCGGGCGCCATTCCGAGTATCATTACAAAGACTCGTACGCTTTCATTCATTAAATTATTCAATCACTCGTTCAATTACTTCAACTCTCTATCAGCACCGTAGTTCGATATCGCTTGCTGCACTACTTTCAAGGGGTTAACACTACGTAAACTCGGGCCTGCGAGCGTCGAGTGCTGTCGTCCAATAAATTTATTTCATCCACGTGATTTATCATCCCGTTCTCCAAGCACGATATTCCGTGCAGGTAGCCCCGGTCGTAATTCGAAAACTGTTCGTACGACTCGCAGTAATGAGCCGGGCGATACGAAGCAAATTGCTGGGTTGGCCCCACTAAAAGAGTAGTAAAATCAGGAGGTCGTCGTGCAGGGTAAAAGTGCCTACGTGGGAAACAGGATTATGGGGTCTCGTTCAAGAAGTGTCACGTTAAAACGTGTTACGATCCGTTCTACGAGCCCGATTCGCCCCAGAACCGTCCAGATGATCGGTCGCGAATGGAGGCTACGGGTCTCGAAACTGGGCCGCGCCCTTTCGCGAAGCAATCAAACTTTAACTGGCCCCTCCTTGTTCGAACACGCCGGTGTATCTGGACTCAAGCGCAAACCCGCGTCGCTGTAAACAATTCGGAGACCACCACAGTAGAGGATCTTATGGGACCAAGAAAATATTAGGAGGGAAAGTTTGCACACTGTGATTAATACAGTGGCGCATGAATTGTTGGGTACAGCAGGGAAGCCTCTGTTTGAAAACTTGGTTCGAAAGGAATAGCATTGCATTTGGTGTGCGGAAAGGAAAGACCCAACGCGTTGGAAAGTTGTCGAAATAGCGCAGCTAATGATTTCCTATACCGGGTACTTCTTTTTTGTTCCCGGGACTCCTGATGAATTTTTTTTCATCTGCAACTCTGTCCACGTGGTATATAGTATATATGTCAGGTACTGACGATTCGAGTTCGTGATTTTTGAAAATTGTTCAGTGTAAACTGGGACAGTAATTCACAATTTTCACATAACATTTATTTCGAGCCATGGAAATGCTGTTTACTTTTATAAAGTGCATTCACGAGCACGTGAAATTTCTGGTATTTGTTTTCACCGTGTATCGCGTGTTTGAGTTTTTCGCGGACATTGCTCAGAATTGAAATTAATTCCATTTTACCTTTTAATTACCCGATTTCGCTTCGTATTCCCGGATGGTAGACAACAGGTAATTGGACTGACACTCGTTTCGCATCGTGTTTACCATTCATTCGGCGTGGCATGAAAATTCACAACGGTTAAATATATCAGGCGCGACTTCGCTCATCAGAAAAGCACTTGACTATAAATTACACGGGATGATTCAAGCATCATTTCCGTTTAATCACGCGACGTGAATGCCCAACTCGCCCACTCGCGTAATCCGCACGCTTTGCTGCTTTTACTCGATCTACTGCCTCCTTAAAACAGAAAGGAATCTCCGGAGGAACTTTTATTAAAAACGCGGCGCAGATTGTAACGACAGTGAAGCTGGAGTATAACGTATTTAACCGAGACTCATTAAAAGAAGGAAATCTGTCACGTTCGTGTACAGTTATCGCGAAACGATCAAACCGATAGGCCCATGCACATCTAACAACCATCGGACTGAGCACTCGGAGGTCACGTTTCTTGGCAGCCACCTCGTAAGCGTGCAAAAGCTCGGCGTGAGTCGTGTGGGTAAATACATTTACACAAATATCGATGGCCCAGTTCAAGGCGGCGACCACTCAGGCCACTAGAGGCGAAGAAAACGGTCGGTTTACTTAAAAACTCGTGGCAGCCTCTGTGTCAAGAATCGATCAGGAACACGCGGGTGGCATCTCCGCTGTAAACAATCACCATCTACCAACTCCACCTGAGTCCTCCTCGCCTCGAAATAGACCATGCCCACAAAAATAAACGTACAGAAATATATAAATATATATATGTATACATATGTACACGTATGCATTCATATATGTGTATAAAAGAAACATATATCACGACAAGGTTTGGACGTGAACGTGCTGCGTTCCGGACAGACGGACAGACACACATGCCCATGCTACTGACTCTTTCGTTTCGCACCGCCGATTGCAGCGCAGGCGACTCGCCGATGTCTCTCGTCCTCGTGGTACGTCGATCTCGTACCCAATCTCGAATTAATTCATCGAGCCACGGCCGCAATCCACTCCATGGATTCTCGGCAGAGCGTGTGCGTGTGCGTGTGTGTGTTTGCGTGTGTTCGTACGTGTCGCCCGTTCGCGCGGGCGTTGCCGCATTTCGCGGCTAATCGGGCCCGCGTCCGATACAATTCCGCGCGTCCCCGCGTGGATCGTTATAATACGGCGTCGTGTGCCGTTCATTCGCCTGGCAGAACGAACGAACGGTCTGGATACGCAATCACGCGGCTAAACTCGCGTGGCAGCGGTTCAACCGAGGGGCAACTAACGGAGGGTGGCCTAAGGAGCGTCCTCCTCTAAATCGATACTCTACGGGGGGATAGAGAAAAGTACTCTAGAACTCGCTACGGGTAATCGTATGGGAAGATACGGAAGCACTGGCTGCGGTGAAAATCGCGGCTCAAGGGAGCCCGGCGAGGTAACTTCCTCGGCGAAGATGAAACGAAGTTGCAGAACGAGTGTTTCGCGTGCGGGGGCTGGTTTTCGGGAAAACGGGACTTGGGAAAGGCGACGCGCGCAAATTAGATGAGACCGTGGCACGTCGTAGGTATCTAAGCGCAGAACCAATTTCATGAATCTTCAACGCCGCGTTACCCGACGACGAAAGGCTGCGGGGAAACTTCTGTTATGCAATTTCGTGTTATCTTTGCTTGAGCAGTCGCTGCTTTTTCGCCGGCGCCGCGATTTTGCCGCGCGCCAGTAGTAAGTATCAACGACTTCCGAGTCGGGCGGTGCTCGAGGAAACTGACGGGAATTGTGGTCGAGCATTTTATTGGTCGAAGCTTCCAGGTGTCAGTCAGGTTCATGTAGAATTGTGTACCGTTGTTGCACTGGTGTTGCAGAGGGTCCATCAAAGACAATTAACCGGCTGATCAATTCATGGTGTGTAAGCGGGTAACACGAGCGCTAATGCGTCCTGATATCTTCATGAAGCTGATTGTAATGCGAGTGAAATCCGGGATAATAACGATGGGGATTGCACCTGGATGCTTCAGTTAATAATAGAGATGCTACGTAGTTGAAGAAACCCTAAGTTTTCATTCGTTTTGGTTTGATTTAGTGGCTTTGGAGTAAGCGACTAGGGTGAAAGCACTAGTAGACGGCCACCCTCCAGTAGTCGACCACTTTTATTGTTTAGCTTAAAGAAATAAGTACTGAAGTAAAGCATTTATTAAATGACAATTTTATATTATATTTTGAATTTCTAACTTTAAAATACGAGAAAAAGCGCTCTTCATAGGTAAAAAAAATAAATGCTTTTAAAGTGATTTGTAAACTAATTTTGATTCTACATGTGCCATTGCTGTTTTCCAACACGAGAAGCATAAATGCGCCTTGAATAGAAACGACAAATGTAATTCAGTTCTATACATTTTTTACTGGAAAATGATGCTATTTCACTGAAAAAGCATCAACAATTTTATATGGGCTTAAAAAATTTAAAAAAATGGGATAATTTATTTAGGGTAGATGCACCATTTGTGGCCACTTTAAGGATTTCAGTGACTTTCATCGTAATTATCTTTAAAATTGTACTTCAAATCAGGAAACTAAAAGCTTTACTAAATTTTACACTATCTTTACTATTAATTTCTAAGTTACCATTAACTAGAGAAATCGTTAAAGAATTAAGAAAATTAAAAAATATAAGAAATCCATTTTTCACCGTTTGTGGCCACTTGCCACTTTTCGCGTAAGCAATAAATGTAACCTTATATTTCTGGTGGTATACTAAACAAAATATTTACGGTTTGAAATTCTACACATAATTATGTGTCTGCAAGCAATTTCGAGCTAAAAAACCCGATAATTATGCACATGGCCAAAAACGGTACAATGGCCACAAACGGTACATCTACCCTATTTATGGGAGGTCGGTAACTGGACATTATTCCCTTTCAATTTTCAATAGTCGACCACAGCGGTCGACTTCTGAAGCTAACTGCTTTCACAATGAACGCTAAAATTCGACCACGTGTTAACTATAATTTATCTTATTAAAATTTTGATAAAGTTTTTAAAAGAACTTATTTTAATTGCGCATTATTCCTGTCATTATTAATTATTTACCGTTGTTCCACATTATATTTAAAAATAAATTTTAGTTTGTAATGCGCACATAACCTATTTTGAATTTCATATTAAAAAAAGGTGGTCGACTACTAGCTATCGGACCGGTCGACTTTTAGAGTTAAGCGGTCGATTATTAAAGCATTCGGACACTTTATTTTTAACGCTAATTATTTATTTTCCCCGAACTTTTATACTAACTCAACATTTTTATTGATACATTAAAAACATTTGAATTACTTCAATACATTTGATATGTTTTATAACATTGATTGTTTATTTTTTTTTAGAACTTTTCATTCGAGTTTAGCTTTAAGTGGTCGACTACTAGTGCTTTCACCCTATAGTGAATCTGAAACGAACAGAAATGTGAGGCTGTTTCTACAATCGTATTCCTTCCCAAACCTGGTCCTACGTTTCCGCTAACCACAGTTTAAAAATTCCCAGTTCTTAACGTTTTATTTCACAGTTTCAAGGAGCACGACCTGACTCCGAGCTTCGTTGGCGCATCCTTGTGTATATCTTCATTACGAAAGTAACGGAGGAAAGTATAGTAGTAAACTATAGTTAGATATCTAAAGTCTAGATGGAAGTCTAAGTAGAAGAAAGAAGATAGTTTCTATTCGCTATCGGAAAACGAGGTGCTAAGTAAGTCTGTATGTTATCGAATGAAATATACAATGAATCACTGATTGTGTTCAGTCTTGAATGAATAGTTATCAATTCGTCCACCCGTTCTTTCGGATTTTCTATAGTATGCCGCGTATCTTCAATTCCAAGAATATGATTCAAGAGAAATTGTAAAAGTGTGATCAGATCAGGCACAAACCTCTTCCAATTAACCATTAAGTGCCCTTCCCCGGCCTCCGCTCGGAAAACCAACTAAATCACCCAATCTTCTTCTATAACGATGATGTTTTTATTGCAAACACTCGGTTCTAAGAGCCCAGCTCTTGCAATTTTATTACCGAATATCTCGTGTATCATAAAACGTTAGCAATCGATGACTATCCAGACGAATAAACTTGAGCAACGTCCGTAACCCGCATCCTTTGGGGTTCCATTGTACAGATACGTATTTACCATACCGGTATCGATTTTACGCTGTGTCTCGTGTACTCTGCCATTTTAGTTTGCTACCGTCGTCACGCGTATTATCTTATTTACATGACACCGGGCGGCGGTCCGAAGACAAACGAAGTAACTCGGCCGAATAAACAGGGGGTTGAATTTATGCGGTTCGCATGAGAACGATTCGTTAGCCGTTGCTCAGGGTCCAATTGATTCGGGCGGACGTGTTTTTCGTACAAACACTCCACGTCCCGTTGGTTAACAAACATTGTCTCGCGCATAACGTACGGTTTCAATATTCAATTATAAGTATTTGCAAACACAGTCGTTACTTTAATACCCATTTCAACGGTACTCCCGCGGAACTGATCTGAAAATGGTTTCGGGCTACGAGGACATCCCTCGAATTTCGATGTGCGGCTATCGAGATACCTTGCAGGAATGTTTCAATCTTGCATTTATATGTTTATCTCGTATTTGAACCGCCTTTTCCTTAATAAAACTGCGCTTTAATTCCGCCTCCCCAATTGATCGTGCCGTTTTTGCGGCCCTCCTTGGATATTCGAGATCCTGCAGGCCAGGTGGGGCTCTCAGTTGGTTGGTCGGGTCGCAGCGATTTTAATTTGCGCCCACTGAGTCAAGAGATTTGATTACTGGAGCGGAAGCGGAAGTAACGCCGACTGTTACCGTGCCATCCTCTTACCCAGATACCACCCCACTCGACCCTTCCATTTGGATTCTCCGTCGCTGGCTATCCCAGTTTTCCTTGATGCGGGCCTATTCGAAATTTCCGCCCGATTTAGGCGAAGGGTGAAGAATTTACTGCCGCGAATTCTGGGGCGATTGATATTTGCCGAGGAAGGAATTCCAAGGAACGCCAGCTCTCCTAAGGCAACCTTCAAGTTTCCTTCAATTCTATTTTCATTTCCTAGATATTTACATATTCACTTGTTTCCCAAACTCAGTAGCTCTTTGTCCTCCCTTTCATTCTGTTTCCCTCATTCGATACGGACCGCGTTCTCTTCCGACTTTCAAGGTTTCCAGCGTTTGCTTGTCCCCCAACGCCCTTGCAACTTCTATCGTTTCTTTTCTGCACCAGTTCCACTCGATACAGCTCCTTTATTTTTATCCTAGAACCGTATTCAGAGTGTAAAGTTTCAAAGGTATTGTATGGTACTCCTTGCTTAGGTCGCTGAAGGCCAACTTCTCTTTGCGAAACGCTTCAATCTCTACTCGCTTTTGTATGTACCTCCACCGCTCCTCTTCTTCTCCCTTTCTTCTTTTCCCTTCATTTTCTCCGCCCCCCCAATCCCTTATTCCCAATTTACCCCTTACCCTTTTCTGCGCCCCTAATACTCGCAGCTATCAGTTCCCTTATCTTCCTTCCACACCCACTACTCTCATCTCTGCATCCACTCGACTCGTCTTTACGTCTCCGGTCTCTCTTTCCCGCGGAGTTCCACCAACGGGGGCGAAATGCCTGGCACGTTTCACGGCTTTGAACGGCACGCCCTGCCGCCTCGCCGATTTCCACGTGTCCCCATGGCGTGCCCCGTGCTTCGAAGTTTCCATCGACAGAGTTTTGGTCGCGGCTGACGTTCAGCGGCGCGCAGACCGGCGACCAGAAAAGAGGAAAAACTGTTGACCCGCTTCGTGACGAGGCAGCAATTACTCTAATGATCGTCCTCCTGCCAGGGGGCCTCGCTTCTTTATCTCTCCTTCGCTGCTTCTCCCCCTCCTTCGCTGTCAGAAACGCTTTAATTGCCGTAATCGGTCCGTGGCGATGGTGATCGTCGAATAGATTGGTGTTCTCCTTTCACGCCTGTTTCATGCCCTTTCCGGCGCCATTGCGAGTCGTTCCGAATTTTTATTAGCCCCCACCGTGCTTGGTCCTCGGTACCGGCAGCCTTATACCTTCCCTTCCTTCCCTATTCCCCGGGTATTAATTGTCTCGTTTCAATTCCGTCGCGACGACTGCTGAAAACAGGCTGGCGAAGGGAAACAGGGGAATGGGGGAAGAAGTCTCAGTCACAATTTAACCTGTTAATTAAGCCATCGCGCAACGGAGTCCTCGACTTAATTGCCAATTCCATTTGTCCAGACTGTACACGGAAACGGGGGATGGGAACTTTTTATTTACCACCGCGCGCTTTCCTCGGCTGTTCTTACATCGCCTGACGAAGAATTCCCGTCTTGTTACTTGTGTGTACCGTTCCTTGACACGTAAAGAGGCTTAATGCTCGTCGTTCGCAGAGAGGAAACTGGAGATCCTGTCAATTATGCAGGTAGCTGTGGTAGTCTATTTCCCTTGAATCAAGCTTTCATGTTCCCAGCTTCAAGTATTTAGGTCGAGAATTTGCAGTTGAAAAATTATCATTAATCACAAGTTTCGCCTCATTGTCTGCATCGTAATGGATCAGAAAGTCCAGAGGAATTTAACCGAGAAACTCTTCAAAAGGAGTTCACCCCTCGGCAACGAGGAGACATGGAATCAAACAGCTTCTACATTCATCAGGTCTTCGTTTAATTTTTCTAAGGAGCAATTAACATTCGTTTATAAAGATTTTTCCTCGCAGAGACTTTCGTTCCCCATCCCCCTTTCAGTGTCCCTTCAAACCGAGTTCCAACTCGATACTGGCTGGGAAGCTAGAGAAAATCATTCCTTTGCTTAACGAACTGTGAATCCATGGTAAATCTCTTCTCAGAGGACGAGATATTTCGCATCAGCCGCACCCTGTTTATTGGTCTTGCTGCTGCCTTTCAGTAAATGCTCGTTTCTTGTCCCGTTACTTTTTATTTGAGTTCACTTCGGCCCCCTGCACGCGCCCCGAGATTCTGAATGGAGCGGAAGTATACGAGGAACTTAGGGACAAGGAAAAGTTGCCTAATGCCAGGCGCCCTCCTTCCGTTTCCTTCTTTTTCTTTCGGACTTGCCCTATTTACTTATCTTCAGTACCTTTTTCCGTCTTCCGCGCCCCCTTCGCGGTTGCATTTCCCCGCCCCGACTCTTTCAGTCGCGTCGAAGCCACGGAATGTCGGGCATCGCTCATTTTCTTCGATGCAAAAACTTTTCCCACTGGATTCATCTGCGTATTTCGCGACATACTCCCCTTCCTTCAGGAGATCCTGTTCTCCATTCTTCCTAATTCTGATAATCCAATCGATCTTAAGCGGCCTGTGGACGGTCAACATTCTTGTGCAATATATTGCACAATATTTATGCTGGATGTCCCACATGCTCAATAATATTGTGCAATATTGAATATTGCACAATATATTGACCGTTTAGGGGCTGCTTACTGTCAATATTATTGTGCTATCTATTGCACAATATTTATGCTGCGTGTCCCACACGGTCAATATTATTGTGCAATATTTATGCTGGGTATCTTACACGGTCAATATTATTGCGCAATATATTGTGCAATATATTGACCGTCTAGGAGATGCTTACGGGCAACATTATTCTGCTATATATTGCACAATATTTATGCTGGGTGTCCCACACGGTCAATATTATCGTGTAATATATGGCGTAATATTTATGCTGGGTATCCCACACGGTCAATATTATTGTGCAATTTATTGAGCAATATATTGTCCGTCTAGGGGCTGCTTATAGTCAATATTATTGTGCTATATATTGCACAATATTTCGCTGGGTGTCCCACAGACGGTCAATATTATTGTGCAATATTCAATATTGGACAATAAATATCAAAACCGTTTTGATTCACACAATATATTGTACAATCTTCCAATGTGATCCACAGACGGTCAATATTATTGTGCAATATTAATATTGAACAATATATTGCGCGCCTAGGGGTCGCTTTTCTTCTTCATTCACACAATATATTGTACAACCTTTCAATATTATTGTGCAACCTTCCAATATGATCCACATACGGGCAATAATATTGTGCAATATTGAATATTCCACAATAATATTGACCGTCTACAGGCCGCTTTAGAAAAGTTGGATTGAAAATTAAAAACTGAGAACACAGTGTAGTGGAATATGATCGTTCCTCGCTTCTCTCCTGGCTTTTAATATGTGAAACACGCCGTTGCTTTCTCCTCTTCGAAAATACTTGTACCCTCCCTTCTGCTTCACTGGAATCGTCAAACGCATGGAACTATTGGACGTTCAGTACGAGAAAATATTTGAAACAGAAGAATTGAGGTAAATGGTGAATTTTTCAGCGAACCTAGAGGGACGTAGCAGTCGATATCGAGGGAACTCGTGCAACCTGACCTTCCACAACGAATTAAAACTCTGCGTCCACTTTGAATCCCCCAGTTCAATGAAAGGAACTTATCGTAACACGAGATCACAACCAGCAGAAGTGGAGCTCGCCGTGGCACGAATGCTACGTTTACTCTCGCTGTTTCCGCTGCACTTTTCCTCTTATTTCAAGGCGTGCGAGCGAGCAGCGGACAGGTCCCATTCTGCAGCCATTTCCTTTCCTTTTTGCCGTGTTTCTCCACAACCCTGTTCTGGGAATCGAGGGAAACGAAACCCAAGCTTCCATTCTGGCCACTTTCGTTCACCAGTCGATGTACAGTTAATATCGAGGCGTCGAAACGAAATGCAATTAGCAGTTGAGTGGATACCTTGAGGAGTTGGGTAAAAGATACCTAACGGTGTGTCAACATTTCTCTTTTCGAGAATGTGGATTGTAGAAACTGATAGGATCTTGAATATGAATTCTAATGTCTGTTCGCCTCAACTCCTCTTCCGACACGCGAACGTGTAAACGCCGAAGCGTCTATGTGCACAGGAAAATTGAATTAATAAATTTCAGTCGACTGTTCCTCGAAGGCGGCACTGGTTTATCCTTTGCCGGGAAGTCGATGGCAATGGTGGCAATTCTTTTTCTGCGTCGCGTAAAGAGTTCTCCTCTTTGACGTGCATATTCGCGGCCGTAAATTCGAGAGTTGCGCTGCAGCCGGAGCGACTACGCTCGCGGATTTCGCTCGTCGCTAGTCCCTCGCGGGAATAGCGCGGCAGGAAATCGAATTTTTCCGGAATTCCCGACACTCTGTTCCACCCGCGCCGTCGATGTCGTTGCAGCTTGCACCAGCTACCGAGGGTGTTTCGAGAATCTGTCGGGATCCTCGGGCGTTGCACCACGTCCGTTTTGTTGCAGAGACCGCTTCACTTCTGTCTCCCGATCGTGAATCTTATAGACGAACGTATCTCTGAGGTGTCTTGGCACGAGGCATATAAAGGCCATAACTCTTTCCTAGAAAGAATACTCGAAGGGATGCCCTAACACAGTACAGATTAATATTCGTCCATCATTCTTCTCTTTCTACCCTGGCTACACTGAAAAACCCTTTACCCTCTGCTTTCACTTCTACCATGCCAACCAAACGCTCAAAGTTCACCGCCACACCCTTGGCCCCTTTGATTGAATTAGGACAGCCGAAACTTCGATAACGAGAGCACTAGATTTGATTCCACATTGATGTCGCGTAGATAGGTGATCCGAAGTCGAGGTGAATGGCGCAGCGGTGCTCCGTGCCTATCGATTATTCTCCTCCGTTCTGGCCTCGAGAAGACGACCAATTAGGCGGGCGCGAATTCGTCTCGATCAGATTTCGCGGAATCGGAAGAACGAGGGTGACGATGGTGGTCGACAAGGTAAGGCTGCGTCACCGACACGGGTGCACACACCTGAGCAAGGTGTACGGGTTGCAAGGACTGCACGTGTGAGCTGCACCCGCTGTACTTCCCTGTTCGTTGAACTATCGATCGTTTCGGGGCGGACGCAGGCCTTGCACCGAGCCTCTCTCGTCCGGACGATTCGTCGGTGGATTCAGTCGAGGCTCGCAAAAACTCCCATCCATTTACAGGCATCCGATCGCGCTTGGTTTGCGCTTAATCGACAGGCCTCGTCCACATGTCTGAATCGTGTAAGTCCAGACTGTTCCTCGTTGTACCTGCAACGTCGGCGCAAATCTTTCTGACGTTCAGACTTTCGGGCTGGGTCAATGGAACATTCGGGTGGGCCGAGGAGCTACGAGTGCTTCCGTCAATGGGACATCGAATTTTTCAATGGAAAGTCTCGTACCGATGAAGATTCGATTTCCGACGATTTTCGAGCGACTTGATATTTGTGTTAGAAGCTGTCGTGTATTGGGGAATTGATATTGGTGATTTCGAAATGCATTTGAATAGGGGGGATTGTTGATTTTGTTTTTGATACCCTGTGAAGTTCAATAACATCTGTTTTAGCTTTGGCAATCAGTTCTTTTTAATATTCTTTTCATTATTCCTCTCTGGAGTACTGTAAATATACCATTTTCAGATAACAGATTCCCACTCTTTCTCTATTCTATTTCTTTTTTATATTATTTATATACGGAAAAGGTGAACATGGTCCATTAAATATTTCAAATTTTTTCTCATTCATTTTGGCGAAGGGAATTGCTTCGTATTGAGTTATTGCTATGGAGAATGGAAGCCTGTATCAGAGATGTGTTTTTCGTGTATAATAAACCATGCAACCGATATCACGTTTGAATTTTCAACAAATCTCCATCCTCGTGGTTTTTCCCTTCAAAGGGGAAAACAGATAATAATATTCACAAAAACCAGGTCTGGTTCGCTTGATGAGTATTTTCTTTGATTTTCTCTTGAATCGTATCCACGTTTTTGTTTCTGTATCGTGAAAACTGTATTTGATCGTTAGCCTTCAAACATTTTTATTTTATTTCTCCCTCGAATTGTGCAAATGATTGTTTTATATATAAATTACTTTCGTGCCTTTATGAGATCATATCATATAATGTTTTCATTTTACCAATTTCCCTTTGCCCAGATAATTTAATCCATTTCCCAAAATCAACTTCGAATATCAATGCTCCGATGCGTCAATAATTCTCCCAGTAGTGGATTTTCGCCGCCGCCCGAGGCCCGAGAAAATAAAGCCATTTTTGGCGTTTGTCATTCCATAGAACACGACCTTTACACACACAGGACGATAATCGAACTGTTCAAACACAGGTTCACACCGACCTCGGTGGCTTTTTGGTCGGCCGTTTTGCAACCCGAAAATGGATTTCATTCGGCGAGACGTCATATACATATATTTCTGCATTTTCCACGGAATCATTTCTCTTGTACCTATGCATTGCGCGTTCCTATTTTTCTCCCTATTGTTACGAAAAATTAAAGGAAGATTGTGGGGTACTCAATTACCGAGTCTCCAGTTTATTTTCAAGCATAATTAATTTTATATTTATCGCATAAGAAATATTAAACTGATTAATTGAAATTTCATTATTTATTTATTTGTTAAAATTAAACACTTAACACAGAGAAGTTCTTAAAATACTAAAAAAATTATTTCGATTTGCTGATAATGAACTCGCGAAGTTTTCTGTAAAACTTATGAAAAAGCTTAAGAAAATACTGAACGAATGATGGTTAATATTCAGTCAAATAAACCGTTCTGGGTCAGATATCAAACGTTAATTATATTATTAAAACGTATTTAGATTACGGCGAAACGTAACGACGATTATCTATTTGAATTTTTGTTTTTATTTTCAATAAATTCAGTAACTGAAAACAATTTGGGAGTAGTGTCATTTACTGTGCACAATAACTGGACTGGTTTTGGCTCGATGCGTTGGTTACTGTGCTGCTTACACTGACGCCTACCACGTACGTTAAACAAAATCTCAAGCACATCTCCGTCATATGTTTAAAGAAAAGAACTGTAAATATGAAAAGTGTATTCACATTTATTTCTTTTAATTAAATTATTATCAATATTATCGCTATTAAATATTAAATTTTTATTTTACACAGTTATTGAGGCACAGTATTCAGGGAGGGAGCACAATAATTGCAGCACAGTATTGGAGGAAGAAGCACAGTAACTGAGGCACATTAACTGATCTTTGGAGATTATAGGCACACAGTAACTGACTTCAGAACTTTTTTTTATGTTTAATAATAATCAAAGAGGATTTGATATTTGTTTCGTGGGAAAATTCATATCGATAATAGAAACATTGAAATTTATCTTTAAGTTTTAAAGAAAGGCCAATTACATTATTATAGTTATTTTTACTAGCGAAAACTCCGGAACGCCTGAAACAGGGCACAGTAATTGGCTCCTCTACCCTATATCGATGCGAAGGCATTTCTATTTATTTGAACTGCAAAAGCGAAAAGTACAGTTTACACTATTTACAGCGTAAACGATGCCTGGATTCTCCCAGCGTACTATTTGTACTTTAAATATTTAAAAACAAACTTTCCAGTGCTGTGTGCTTATTTGCTTTCCCGGTGAAGTGGTCCAAATGGAATTATACTTCGACTATACGTCGCGTTGCAACACCGTTAACGAGAACGAACGGCGATACCGCGGGGATGGAAAACAATCGAGAAGTGTCCCAAGTTGGTAGGAGAATCGCACGACGACCAATACCGGTAAATGTCTCATCGATCTCCGAAGTTTTCCCTGCAAATTGCACGTGCTGAGGGATAGTTTCTCAAAGTTTCGCGCCCGTTCGGATGCAGAGTACACGAGTTAGGCCATCAGGCACAATACATCGCGGCCGATACGGTTCGCTGCCCATGGCCGAGAGTTTTCCGTCTGATCTGATCGAAAATCGTGCGCAGAAAGACATGAAACCTTCCGAGACGTGAGTTCGTGCCTTAATGGATAGAAAAACTTCGACTCCTTTTTGGCCGGGATACGTGGAGGCCTCTGGTTGGCGTGGATGTTCGGCAGCTGTCGTTAAAGGAGTCGCAGGAATCGCTGGACGAGGTGAGAAATGAATTTAACAGATCTAGAAACTTAGACTGCAAGGGTTCTGATTGTAAAATTCGTAGAAAATAGCGGTCGAGCTCTCTTCATGGTTGATTTTTCCAGGAGGATTCCAAATCTTAATATACATTGGTAAAAAGCAGAAAGTGTTTGTGTGTTTGTCGGTCGTCTAAAAACTTTCGAATGGTAAACTCTGGAGTCAAGAAATGTGTTCCAGCTCATTATGCCTAGCTAATCCAGGTTAACGTGACCATTTTCACAAAAATAAATAAACAATTTTTTTTTTATAAAATCAGAATCTAAATTTCGGGCAAAGCCGAGTAGTGAAGCTACTTATTGTTAGTCGAATATAAAAACAGTGACGCTACATCAGATTTCTAATCTAAGATTTACCAGCGTCGGTAATGCTTGAAAAGGACTGTAAAGTTAAAAACACTGTGGTTGTGAAGTTAGATACTCACAAAAAGGGGACAGCAACAGGACGGGAAGGAAAGGTCCGACAAGTGACGAGCAACAATGCCAACGGCTCACCCAGGTTCCCCGGTTGCCACGGCAGAGTCTGCTCCGTGGTACCGTCTACCAAAAAAGCGTGTGTACGCGTGTATAATGACATTTGACTGGGCAGAGGGCCCGTGCTCGTTCACGGCACGGTCGGCCACGTGGTGGAGAAACTCTTAACTGTCTAAGGTATCAGTATCGTGTCACCTGTGATGGCGATCTTGCAGGACCACTTGCTGGTACCCTCAAGGACGATCTGTTCAGCCTGCTCGAGGCTGTCTATGTGCGTGTCCGGGTCGACTGTAAACGTCGTGCTGAAAACAAGACAATGTCCTCGTCATCGGATCGTCCTTCGACAACCTCTCGTACCGAAACCCTCGATCCTCCTCGATCGCTCTAAATCGTGAAAACTTCCAAGCCCGTGGCAGCAGCTCGTTCAACTACGCGGGGGTACCATACAGAGGCCACCGAAGGACGTGGTAGGACTGTCTCGTGGCGGAGTTCGTCGAAAGTCATTGAACGTCATCCAGCAGCGGTGGCGATTCAGCGCGGATTAGCAGGGGACGATGTGTTAGGTGGGGCAGGCTAATTAATCGGCCAAATGACTCGACGCAATCGCGAAAGCGAAGCGTCCTCTGTAATCGCTCGGTAATTTCGCCGCGTGGTGATCGCGCACTGGAGGACAACCAGCCTTTTCCTCGTTAGCGTTTTCTTGCCAGCGGGGTGAATTCGTCGGTGAACGGACACACGCGTGGGGACCGGTGGACGGTTACCGATGAATCGTTGGCTTGTCCGCGGGGAACGTGGGAGGGATGAAAGCGACAGAACAGAGAGTTGCAGCAGCTCGTGGCTTTGGACGAGAACGAGGGTTGCGATGGAAAAATGTCGAGCATCCGCGATGAGACCGTTTCTGGCTGGACTCAGGGACAGAACCCACGTCCGACGCGAACAATTGCGCGGTAAATAATGTGACAGCATCTTTCTTGGAGGCAACGTGTATTCCTGGGTAACCAACACTCGCGAGCTCGAAAAGCACGACGAAACTGGAGTCTCAGGTGAGCGTGGGGGTGGCGTTTCCTGGAAAATGAGACGCTCGCGCGTCAAGATGAATGGAAGCGACCGTGACAAATATTTGAAGCGAAGTCGTGGCAACCCTTGCTCGGCCATACGTTCGAATCCACGGTGGGGCAACCGAGCGTGGGACGATTCGCCAGCATTGTCGCGATACCAATTCCCTTTGAATCTAACACCGTGCCAGCAGCGGTTCATTCGACGGAGTTAATCTGCACGCTCCGTTGCTTTGCATATTCTACGCTGGTGTTCTGGATGCACTTGGAAGCCCGGTCGATGGCGACGCATCGAACTCCAACTACCACCCCCGCGTGTAATCCTCACGCCACCTGTTAATCCTCGCGGCGATAGAATTAGCATCGCCTCGTTCAGACCCCCTCTGCTTGTCAGACCGAAATAAGAAAACTTGTTGCTCCGTGGCTATGGCTCATTGCCAACCTCGAACCCTCCGGTCGCGCTCTATAATAACTGCAAGTTGGCGAAAGTAGCGCCTTTCTGCGGACAAGTTGATTAAGGGGACATTCTACTCTCTCGGTCGAAAAATCCGCCACTTTTCGGTGATGGTTTTTATAATGAAATACGCACTTAACGTTTTCGAATTTCGGGGGGTATATTGTACTACTTTTGAAATACAAAAAAAAAATTGTTATTTGTTTATTTTACTTGTTTACTTAAATATTTCGCAGTGAAGTTGGCATTTTCAGAATTTGACCCCTTTCTGGGGGTTGAAATTTCGGACGACTGGATCACCGAAAATAAAAAAACCAAACATATTTTTAATTTGCAGGAGTATTGCTATCTTCGCTAACTACAAATATCATAAGATTTTTAATATTTTCCCACATTTTATAGCAATTAAATATCGAAAAGAAGTGCCACTCTCGGTACTTTCAAGTTTGATCGACCGGCATTTTAATAATTTTAGTCCAAAATTAATTCTTTCGTGGAAAGCGGGATAACCATACTCCTGCGAATTAGAAATATGTTTGGTTTTTTTATTTCCAATGATCCAGTCGTCCGAAATTTCAACCGCCAGCGGGGGCTCAATTTCTGAAGCCGCCAACTTCACTGCGAAATATTTATGTAAACAAATGAAATAAACAAACAAAAAAGATTTTTTCTTGTATTTCAAGAGTGGTAGAATATACCCCCAGAAATTCGAAAACGTTAAGTGTTTATTTCATTATAAAAACCATCACCTAAAAGTGGCCGATATTTCGGCCGAGAGAGTAGAATGTCCCCTTAAGTGGCTCAGCGATAGATAAATAGAGGCAATCAACGAGTCATCTGTTGCGAGGGATATCACCGCTGTTCTTTGGTTCTTGTAACTCTGTATTAAGGAGACTCTATTGCTGATGCAAGAACAACACTAGAAAGGAATATCCCCTAATTACATTCTGCAAGTTTCTCTCTTACGAGTTACTGGAACAAAACCTAGTCCACTTCGACGGAGAAAAACCACGTAACAGGATTGAGTCAACCGGGCACCTCCATTTTCTCGCTCCAACTGCACCCAAAACATGTAGGTCAGTTTTTTTTCAGCGTCAGTCACGAACATGGCACAGAACGTACGAAAGTAATTCGTTTCTTCCATCACCGGTTTTAGCTACGACAAGTTAACGGGTCGTACCAACGGAAGTATTCCAAGGAACGCTGGATTCCGTGGGACGTACGAGGACAGTTTCGTGAATTACAATTTCCACCGAGCTCCCCGGACAGGTATTGCTTCCGAAAAGCTTGCAGGAAGAACTTGGATGTTACAGGTACCCGGGGAACTTTACGCGTTTCGCTCGAGCGGCTGTGAACCTTTGGGCCACATGCTCCGTGCTGCTGGCTGAACTCTGACGCGTCTAATGTACCGAATAAGAGCCGCGCCGAGTGTCTTTACCTCGACAGATCAACGGCAGCATCCATTTTCTAGATATTCTTTAGGGAGCAGTCCCTTCTACGACTTCATCTGGAAAAAGGTTCCTCCTAAATCTGAACCTTGGTCATTTTTTTTAAAAAAGCTATTCAACCCTCGATGCAATCCCATTACACGCTTCGAATTATTAACGACCAAGAACGCGGTGGACGTAGGAATCGATGAAAGAGCTAATAGATGATGGATAACGGAATTTCGACAGCCTTGCGTGCAACAAACTCTGCCATGCATCACGGCCGGCTGGCGCATCGCTTTCGGTATACGTTGCCGCAGCATCGGGGACGCTGGTTAGGCGCTGGCTCACGATCCAGCACGGCTTAGCTTTGACAATGTCTGGGGTGATATACCAACGGAGCCACAACAAGTTGCCGTGTGACCTTAATGGACTTTCGATTGAATTCCTACGGAGCAGAGGGCGAGCCACTTCGCGTGATGGACAACCGCACGACATTCGACTGCACGTACGCGTGGAAGAAGCACAGGCGACGATACCAACGATTCAGCGAACGAAAGCTCTTCTGATGCCTACGCGCACATGCGAGTTCCGTGGCGTCAGTGTCAACGGTCTGTTTGACTCAGTATCGGTAACTGACACGGACAAGTGTGAATCCAAAACGGGGAAACGATTTTATCCTACCACTCACACTGACGCCGCCGAACTATACCGGAACTGCTACGTGCGCGTACAGCCTTAACTAACTCCACTCCGTGACGCTCCAGTTTTTTGGCCAATTTCAGGACTGACTTCGATTTTGTTTCCAATTACGACGAACTGTGGTCGGATACGATTGGTCGTGACTGCTTCTAGCGATGCTCAGGGCTGTTAGCGATGATCGAAGTTTCTCTGCTATCTAGCGGTCTACGTTTTATCGATGCATGAAGTAAGATGCCGAGGGAATGTCGCGATGAAGTCTATCGATCGGTGCTGATCGTTCCGATCAGATGATCGTGCGACTCGGCTGATGAAGCTTGCGGGCACTAGATCATCTAGCGCGAGTACACGTGTAAGAGTACACCTAGCGGGATGGTTTAACGCAAATTGATCGGGGTCTAACGACTAAAGGGTCCCTTTAGCCCCAAGCCCCGTAATTACAACGATCCAGGATAGTAGGACGATCTGTGGCTCGTGTTTCCTAATCGAGATCGTTTGATCGCTCGATGAGTAATGCTCCCCTTTTTATCACTGATCTACAATCTGCGACGGTGACGTATAGGGGCTTATCGCGGCACTTTGTACCTGAGGATTGGACGCCGGTTTCACGATCCACTTTTCTAAACGGTGTCGTTGAGGAATGGAGAACGTTACGCGCGGTACATTGTGCACTACTAGGTGTGCCATTAATTATACACAATATCGTGCAGAGCGTTGTACCGAATTAACACCAGAAATCGTTGCAAACGCAACGGATTTCCCCTTATTGGTAGCCGAGGCACGTGGAATCTGAATGGGAATCAGCTTCGAGGGCAATAGCCAGCCTCTTCTTCGTTTCATACAAAAATTTTGCATACGAACCTTCTGTGCCATCGAATCCAAAATTACGACATTTACATTCTATCGAGGGGGATGTGGCGGGGTGGGTGGAGGTTCTAAACGATCATGATGAAGACACGAAGAGAGTGGGGGGTGTGGGGGGGGGGGGGGTGGGGTGTCGTGAAGGAGCTCTTGAAGAATCAGAATGCTGGGGGCTACTTGTTCCACGGTATCGCTGCTTTCGAGATGGTATTCCCTCTTCTCGTCGGCATCGCGACGTCCCTCGTGCCTGCCGTATTGCGGATCACGGGGGAGCGTCATCGATTCTGTTGGATACGTACCGGCGCGGGAGCTGTAGCCGTGAAATTACCATGGCCGAAACCGAAAGACGAAAAGGGACGTGAGCGATGCTGGGTTCGAGCGAGGTGAGGCGAACGGTCTGGAAATGTCCAATTAATGCCGCGCGCTAATGGACCGCGATGTATCGTTGCACCCGGAGACGAATGTAAATTATGGAAGGTGACAAGTACACAACAGCGACACGGGTGTATGGGTGGCAGGCGCGCCAGTGTAGACGGAGGTGGCAGAGTAATTGGGTAGGATGCACGGGTCTAGGTTGTGTTCAGAGGTGATGACGTGTGAAAAGTATGCACCCGTTCGTCACATGGTAGGTATGACTCCCTTGTATGTAAAATATGTTGCTCTGTTTGATATCGCTGCCGTGTGTGTATAGAGTATTCTTTGCATGCTGTGCCTGGATTTTGAATTGTTCTGCTTTTGAATATAGATGCGCGCGCCACCGCAACGAGTGCCGCGGGATAAATCGAAAATTGTGTAGCGCGGACGGGAAGCGCACGAGTCATTCGGTCGAATAAGATCTCGCCTCGCAACGATCCGCTGCACCAATTTTCCATTTATTTGTTCGCGAGGAGCGAGCCACCGCCCAATTGCGCCACTCATCACGGGGCACCCTATCTATTCTCATCGAGATCAATCTGCTGCCGTGTGTGTATTTGCTGGTGTTTTCGAATTCCCGTGACCTCTCTACCACTACTTTCTCCCACGACTATAATCCTACGTAACGAAACAGCGCTAGTTACCGGTCGCCCCGGGAGGAAACGAATACCTTGTCTACCCCGTTCATCAGCACGGCATACAGCGCGAGTGCATCGTTTTCATCGTTACCATTACCGCGTGCAATCGTAATTTCTCTACACACACCGTTGCTTTCACCGGACAATGCCCGCGAAACATCGGATTACTTCGGCGTAGCAGAGGCACACACCGATGCGAACAGTGCAATCTACATACGCGCCGTCGGTAGACGTAGCATTCTGGCCGAAGCCTCACGGTTAGGACAATTTCCTCCCTGCCCAGTGGCCGTTCTCCCCTATAACCAGCGTTCAGTACCAGAGAGGGGGATAGAAAGAGAAGTGCAGAGAGAGAACGGGGTGGAGATAAAGATAGAGAACAGAGCACACAGAGCAGATAGAAGACAGATAGTGTGAAAGAGGAAGAACAGCCGCAGAGCGAGAAACGTAGAGAAGCAAGAGCGGTACGGAGCGAAATAAAAGTTAAAGGAACGAAATATATTTCACGGGATAAGGGGAAGCTGGCCGATAGGCGCTCGGAGAAGATTGTCCACGGCCCGTGACGCCCGTTCCAGGACTCTTCTAACCGCGCGCAGCTCTATGCACACATATGCGAGGAACGGGTGCATTCCGACAAACGGTACAGCCAAATCGCTATACAATATAGAATATATATATAATATATATATATATATATATATATAATATGTATATAATAATAGATATCACAGTGTGACACTACAACACAGCAGCAGCCGGCAGAGCGTCAGACCCGGTATGATGAAATAATAAACGATCGCAGTAAAGAAACAATGAGAGGCAAGTAGTTAAAGTATAACGGTTGGACGTGGAACGTGAAAGGATTCGTAGGGTGGCGGTACGGGGAAATAGAACAAAAGGGGGCTCGCGCGGTTCCACATAAGAGAAATGATAGAAACAATATATACATTTAGGCACATAGGTGGTACACATACGTATGTATCGTATATAGACAGACAGACGTTAAATCGAGCGCTGCACGTTTCATCGTTTCGCTGCACGGGGGGGTTGCATAACCGGCCACGGCCGATGGGCACAACGAGCTGGCCACAAACCTGTAATGGCGATCTTCGCGGACCACTTGCTGGTACCGTCCAGAACCGACTGCTTCACCGACGTCATGTGACCCGTATGTGCGTCCTCGCCGATCCCGAAGACTGACCTAAACTCCGACGAGACTTTCTTTCACATGAGCTGCGCCAAAAGCCTAGATATCTCGTCCTACCTGTTTCCTCTCTTTCATAGCTACACTCGCGTCCCTCGGAACGCGCTCCTCGCGGCCGCGCCATTACACGCTCGTTTTGACTCTACATCCGTTTCCGCGCCGCGCCCCCCCCCCCCTCCCCCTCTAGTCCTCTTTCTTGCCCACTTTCGCGTTACTTTCGCGATTAGAGAGCCGCGCACAACGTAACACGCCTCTCTTAACCCCCGTAATTGCATCGCCGGGCAGTACCGTGAGCGAAGGGGTGCTGGCGGGCCACCTAGTTTCTATTCTCACTGTCGATAGTGTTTCTGGGACTGTAAACGAATCATTTTGCCACCTCTGTTCGCTCGAAATGCTTGGAAATAGTTTATTCGTAAATGGAGACGGACGGATAACTCGGGGGATAATTTCGACTCCTCTTTTTAAACGGGATTCCGTATATTTAAGTTGAAACGTTGCATGTGTGACCTGGAAGTCGTTTAAAATACTAACCGTGTATGTATTTCCGTGATCAGAATGGTTGATTCGAGGCGTTTGTGTCAGCTTGCTGAATTAGGTATAACTTCGACGGTATAAAGATAAGTAAGGTAATTGCCCCAGTGGTCGATCAGTTAGTAGGAGGCCGAAATGTTTTTAATGAAAAAATTTGCGTAAATGGACCAAAACTAAATTTTTTTTCTTTTAGCAGTTAACTTTAACATTAATATAGATAATAGCAAAGTAAAAAATTAGAATCTATATATATTTAAATGTGGAAATTATAATTGAGGATAAAAATGTCGATGCCCCAGATGTCGATCATTAAATTACGGTCGGAACTAGTTGTCGATCAGTAATTGCTCTAGTAGTCGATCAAGAAAAGAGAGGTTATAAAGAAAACTTAAAGTACGAAAACGGATAGTAGATCCCCTCACAACAATGTATTTTCATCCGACACATAAAAATGTATAAAACTCGTTAGAAACGCGTGTTTCACCAAGCAGTGCCGGTAGCTCTATGATTAAGCAAGTCTCTTGTTTGCAGACGGAACAGAAGCAGGCTACGTACGTCCTTTCTTTTTTCATGGTTGGAATTATTATCACTTTTTACAACTTATGATAATAATTCGTATATAATTTTACATTTA
Organism: Andrena bucephala; assembly: GCA_947577245.1. NCBI lineage: Eukaryota > Metazoa > Arthropoda > Insecta > Hymenoptera > Andrenidae > Andrena > Andrena bucephala. Next base: position 67,576,655 of record OX387715.1, read on the forward strand.
ACAAACGTCATTTTTATTATAAAAATATTGTTAAAAACGCTATAAAATCATAATATTTGTGAAAATGATCGAGAAGTGGGACTTGATCGACAACTGTGGCAATTACCTTATAACGTTCCACTTTAAATAGGAAGGCCACCTTCCAGTCACCGTTCCGCCTCCAACCATAAAGATACTACTTTTAATTCATAATTCTTATCACGAACCGTCTCTCGCTAATGCAGGCAGATCGATATGCAGTGTTCATTAAAACCACCTGGAAATCTTGGACGTCGTCCTTGTAGCAAGGAACCATTCACCCGTTATACACAGATGACAAATTTGAAACCAGCTTCTAATCATCCTGGCCGGCAAACAGCCCTTACAACTCGCTTACATTGCACGCGACTCTCAGTGCACATCCCCACGAAACATCGTTCTAAACTTCCATCTGGCAGGTCGAAGATCCGGTGATCAGAGCATAATCACACGCCCAACAGTTCAGCCTAACGGATCCCGAAATTCGGCGACCGAATTGAAACGGGGGGAAGTAACGTACTCTATCCCCCCCCCCCCCCCCCCCTCGCAGCTTCCTCGACGGACGTTCGGTTTCTCGTCAAATAGAAATAACTCAATGGGCGCGACGTTTAAAGAGACAGCGAGCAGGGTGCAATTCATCCCGCGTGGCCACCGTCGAAAATTTGCCCCCCGTAATTCCTCGGCTGATAATTAACCCTGTTTATCGAAAAACCGATATCTCGTCGCGGTCCCACATAAATCAAGGGCGACGCCGCGTTGCTCGTCAGCACGCGCCGCAGCTACCCCGATAGTTCATTGACGAATATTTTCCAAGCGTTGTGGACACACGCCCTTGTAATCAACGCGCTTGCTAATCGACCGGGTCTTATGGCGAGGGCGTTGATTGCTCGATGGCAGCGTACCAAAACACACCCTGTCGTTATTCGACCTGGGATGCACCTAGACGCTGCCGATTACTTTTCACCTCCCCGGGGAAGGCGAGATCCGGGCTTCGCGCGAGGTAGAAGATTTTCGGATCGTTACCAACGTTACCCGTTCATCCCCCGTCTACATTTTTACCGCGGCGCGAGCAGTCGCCATTGCTTTGCCCCCTTCATCCGTTCGTTTCGCTGTCAAAGAGATCGCTATCCGATCGCATTGTCCCGTTGTGCACCGAGACAGTGCTGAGCACGGTTCTTCAATTTCGCTTCCCACCGCCTGGATCACTTCGAGGGTCGCGTAACGATACTCTTTGATGTTCGGGCGAACGGTGCACGAGGGGAGAAATTTTCGGCGAGGTTTTGGGTGCTTTGCGCGAGGTACGTGGATCGCTGTATATTAATTACTCTGTGGCGAAGCCACATCGTCCTTTGGGCAAATTTACGTAGAGTATCTTCTACGTTTGTATTGTCATTGATCAAAGCTTGAAGGAAATGGTAGAAACACTAGGACTCGCTAGAATTTCCAGCGTAATCCCAGGTAATTCGTTCTAACGATCGCGGTAGCGGTTGTATTAATTTATTGCCTGATGAAAATGTATCGAGCGTTCCTATAACGAATCAAACGGCACACGCTAGACTACTGATCGATATTCAATTGATCCTCCGTTCGCGATACCAGGTCGGACAACCGGGCGATCTCTCGAACGACGGGGCAATATTAATTAACCCTGATCCCCGTTAATCTGTAGCCCGAGCACTTAGTAGCTTTTATCGAGATTCGAGATCGCGCTTGAAGCTGGGGCGAGCGATATCTCGATACTTTCAACGTTTGCGATGGAAATACAACGAGCAATGCTAAATCAATTCGAAGGTGGTGCTCGAATAAAATTGACGTGTCGTTGAATGCTCGAGAGAAAAGTCATTCAAAGTCTTTGTTATAAAGTTTGCTGTTCTGATTGGATTAATCTGAAATTTACAAGATGTTGTTCCGAAGTCGTTGAATTTCATCTTCTGTCAAGAATCACATCTGTCGACACAGATTACGCTATATCGTTAATTAATTCAGCCCAGGGTCACGTAATTAGGGAATCTCGACTAATGAGCGTTGAACCGTCAGTAATAGCCCGCTGGAAGGCAGCTGCGTCTCTGATAATCTCTCAACGTGTGAAGACACGATTACGACCGTATCGTATCGATTATGCAACGCGCCGGTGGAATTTTCAGCCTGATCAATTGCAGTATTATTACCCAGCGAGTTTATACGCGAGGAAAGTTTCCAGCGGGCTAAACAGACCTCCGCGCTTTTAGAGCAGCATGCCATTTTCCCAGCCGCCAGCCGCGGAAATTGCAAATTCCGACCTATGCGCGAGCGTTGATTACTTAATAACCAATAATGAGTCTGATCGATGTTCTACTATTACGTTTAACTCGATCCTACGAATTCAGAGTAGTTATCACGGCTGATTGAGTTCCTCGAAGCATTGGATATTCTTAAAAAATGGATAACACTTTTTGAATCGATGCTACGATAGAAATAAAAACGACTCGATTCGGAATATTCTCGAAGAATAGGAAAGTTTTCGCCTTTCAACGGCGAAGGTACTTGTCTTGCTTGGAGTAATGAAACAATTTGACCACGTATCGCTTAAAATAATAAAACAAGCGAGAGAGTAATGGCTCGGTTTATCAGTGGAAGCGTTGCTGTTGTAGTAATAAAGTTAGTCGCAAGTGTAGTGACTATCTTTTCTTGTTAACGAAATTCCAGCGAATTTAAACCGGCCGTTCGGGTATTTATTCTCATTTCTCCTTTATCGCGTGTAAAATATTTCACACGTACGTACCACGCGAGACTCTAACGAGTGAATGTATCACATTTTTTTATCGCGCCGGTTTAAGAGGTACGAGGGTCGCTTGAAACTAGAAGGTACGAGATCTTTTTTTACACGGTACCCTACATTTACGCCACGACGGAATAATAGCTTAGATCGGGAGATAAAGAAGTGTGTCATTTTAGCCGCGATTATTTCGGATAAAGCTAATTCCTTCTCCATTAGCACGCATTTTAATTCGCCGCTGCTGTCAAAGCCAACTGTGAATTATCGCGTGCCCGTCTGATTTCGTGCTGCTGCCATTATTGGAATTAAATACACTATTGAAAATTCGGACTTTAAAATGGAAGAGAGGACAATTTTAACGCTACGTGGTAGCTATTTGATTCATTAGCAAATGCATGTATGCTTTACATCAAAGTAAACAGTAGGTACACTGAAAAATGTGATAGTGACGTACATTTGAGAGAACATATAAAATAAAAAAAAGCTTTCGCCAACTTTGATGGATGTTGTGCGTCAGAATATATCAAATTTGTTTTTTGTTTTTTTGAATAAAAAATACTTCTCTCGGGAAAGCCATATCGATCTCGACGTACGTAAAATGTGGTACAGATAGACAAGCATCAAGGTCTACTTTTGGAGAAGTAAAAAGCATCATAAATTACACGATATCTAGTGGTAGTATATATGGACGTGTTTAAACATGGACTAGAATCTCAGTGTAGAATATGTCATATATCTCTAGGAACGATCTGCAGCGATGTAAATTATTTGCAACGCGACCTTTCACTGTTCCTTGCAGGTAAGAAAGCACACCTGCCCGTGTGCAAAATGCAGGACTCGTTGCTGAATCGCGATTGTCGCTTACGATGTAGCTTCGTCATGAATACAACGCGCAGCTAAGAAACTATTCTGCATCTACGAAACGAGGTATCGTGACAAAGCAGCAAAGCTGACCACGAAAACGTAGAACAAACTCCTACCGGTAAAAGCTTGTGTAACACAGAATGCTTTATTAAAAGGTTACAAGCAGGATAATTGAAACGAAAAGAAGTGACAGCAAGGAAAACAGTAGAGCAGAATTTACGTTAAACGTCACAGTATATTTAAAATACCAAATTAATCACCGATCGTGATCAGAATCACTCATAGATTTCCAACGCGATAAGATTGGCAAAATATTACATTTATCGCTAATTTCTGTTCGGGCCCCTTGATCCTATGCACGCTGAAAGCAGTAATTCAACCTGCAGAGCTTAATATTCTATTCTGGTGGCCCATCATTTACCTTTGAACCACTATCGACCAGGAATTATGGCAGCAGCGCCTGCTTGACGGGCGTAAAATAAATGGATGTTCCTTGAGCGGAAGATCCACCAGGCATTTCCCTGTCGAATCTTTGCAGCGGTGCTAAGGAGATGATGCAGATTTGTAAAGGAGAGTTCGATCAATCAGGATTACGCCTCTACTTAGAACCCTTTAGAATCTGCTGCACTGTCGGGGCCGCGGATCGCGTTCGGCTTTCAAGTTTGTCGAAGCAGTCGCTGTTGCTACTGAATACGTGAAATTAACCCGAATGCAGAGAATCATTTAGCGCTATGCAAATGTCGCCCCGAACACGCGCTTGTAGATTGTGCCGTGCACGCGGCAGGATTTCATTCTTGATCGATAGCAAAGCAATACTGCACTGTTTCGAATTTATGGGACATTTCACAACTGAAATGGATTTTTGGGTATGACACGCTACGACGTGGAAATGCATCGAATGGGCAGCTTTACAGTAACATCAGGAAGTTTCACGCGTCTAACTAGGTCAGTATTATCAAAGGAAAGTATCGGGAACTTCTTTCCCACTTTCGAGCATAATATTAATAATCGTAATAGCCACAGGTATACCTACAGCCATAAAAATGCAAATGATTTTCCGACCATTTGTATCTGATAAAAACGCACCTGGGAACGGCTATTAATTTTAACGAGCAAACTTCGACCTGCTGTTCTTTCTCGTTATTACTACTTGCTTATGTTTCAGTTTCTACCGGATTTTACAAGTTTTTCGCCGAGCCTCGTCGTTAACGATCTCCTCGGGTTTTGCATTCTATCCGCCGTGTTTCGTCGTCACCAGGCCCCGTACACGCCTGCTTCATCTTCGAAGCGAAAATAATACGTGAATTTATTCTCGAATCTCGACCTTCGAATAATTGCCGGCCCCGCGTTGTAAGTCCGTCTTACATAAAATATTCCTCTCACCCAATTTTGTTCTTAGGAATCTCAATGTAGGCACTCTCAACGGCGAAATTACTCCCCCCCCCCCTCACCGTTCCCGTGGTCGTTCGCTGCCTTGGAAGACTAAGTTACCCCAATTGTTTCACGTACCTCGAGTCGCATTCCCCGCCTCACCAAGCATAATTTCTGCCCCTTCATAACCGTAGGGCGAACAAAAGAGCATTAGGCATTCGCTTTTTCCACAGCTCGAAACGCTGCGGAGAAATATTTTTAATTCTTTTGTTTCCCCCCGTTCGCGTTCTACCAATACCGTCACGTGCCGCGGAAAAAGACGCCGCACAGAACACAGGGTGAAATCGTCGGGGATCACTGCTGGCTCTCGGGGGTCTTTATTCTACGGCGACCGGCTAACCTGAATTTCCCCGTATTTCACTGTCCCGGCACACCCGGAAGCCCGGTGTTCGCGCGCGCGCGCGCGCGCGAATTTTCCAGCCTTAGGTGCCCGGCCGTGGCGTAAGTAATGTATGCAAATGCAAAAACTTTCCAGCGCGGTACAAAGAGTACGGCGTACGTGTTCGCCTGTCGCCTGCTAACCCCTCCGATCCATTTGTATCGCGAATTACGGTGTCCCGCCAAGTCTAACCAAGTGGGGCTGGAATCGAATCGAATACTGGACAGGTTTCGGGGGTTAACGGCGGCTAACAGAATGGGGCAAGCAATGGCGACGGTGGGATCGTCGGCCCTGCCAGATGGATTCGAGGTCGATCGACATGCTCCCCCCTGGAAAATTATGCGTACCCGCCGATCGACGGTGTTTCCCGGCGCGTCGATTGTGCTGCGACAGAAAAAGGAGGAGAAAAGAAGGAAAAGACACGGTAAGAAGGACTCACCGGATCAGCTCGAAGATCTCCGGCTTTTCCCGCTCCCTCTGCTTCATTCTTTCCTTCATGGCCGTGATTATGCTGTTCGCCTTATCCTCGGCCCCGTGCTTCGAGCTTTTCTCGGCCGCTCCTGGGGAAATGAAATAGGCGTCCGATGAAAACTCGGCTACAGCCACGTAATACGGCCGGCCCCAAGGCCGACGGAAACTTCGAACGGGGATAATGAAACGCTCTGCCTCTGGAGCCGACGCTTCTCCTCTATGCAATTCTGTTATTGTCGCAAGAGACTCTTAAACTGTCCGAGGCAAGTACGAGCTACTTTATAGTCCCCTTTCATTTATGCAGCTCCCTTTATTGGCACGAAGATGCATCAAGTTGTACGTCTTCGAATCTATTATTTTCTGCCCACGTATACCTATGATTGTATATTCATTTCGCGTTTGATAAGAAATTTTCCAGCTTTGAATGGCTTGTAGAGGAAGTGCAGCATATTTGGAATACTGTTGGTAATTTGGAATACCGAAGTATCTAATAAACTACTAACGCTATTTAATTTGTAACACCGTAGATTATAGGGGCTAATGACCTGTTCACTAATGACATTTGTGGATGAACCGCAATTTTTACATTTTCGACTTAATCTGCAGAGGAAGCAAACGTCAATCTGCAAAACTTTTTCAGCGCGTATTCAATCGTTCCAATCATGGTTAAAATATGTCAAAACTTTAGTGTTAAACACTTAATCGACTCATTTGCATGTTCCTTCTATGGTTCCGTGCCAGTTTTGCGATAATTTCGAGAATACAAAATGTGACATGAAATTTTAGGTTTCAATGCCATGTTGCTAATTCGGAATACCGACGGTGAAGGTAATTTGGAATATTCCAAAGCCTACCGATGCTTTTGTTTCACGCGTAATGGCTACCACCGCGTCAGTTTCGTCTGTCACCTATATAACCTTTTTTAGCATTTGTGTAAATATTGTCTTATAGACATCTACATAAAATTGTTCCTTAATTGTGATTTCTTAGCCAGATTACGTCATAAAATAAACTAATTTTATTATCTACATGTTTTGTTTAAGTTTATAAAGTGAAGGTAAATTGGAATATCGGTATTCCAAATTACCTGCACCTTAACGAAATCGATACTTCTTGTCATTTTTCATTCAAACCAAAATTTCAGTTACTTTTTGTTTTTTATTTTTACTGACACTAAGAAATATGAAAGTTTATTAGTTTCCCCATGATATTATGTAGTTTAATTTGTTCCCATCCTCTGTCGTAATTTCTTATTCGTCTTAAACAAACTGGTATTCCAAATATACTGCACTTCCTCTATTATCTACTTACTTAAGAGTACGCAAATTTGTATCTTTGAGACACACTTGACTCATTGCGCGCATTACGCAATGAAGCTGGATGTAAATTCGAGACCAGGTGTTCTTAAAAAAATAACTTCAGAGCGCGAGGTATACCGCCCAAGTCGTTTCAACGTCAAATAATGGGCTAAAATTCTAAAATAAACGGGCCATTCAAGGCTCCCAGCACTCCTGGTAGACAGAGTCGTTTCTCGTTTACCATTTCTGCGAACCGTACCGGGGAAATAATATACCCCTGCGCAGCTTTATCTTAAACTCGCTTTTAATCCACCCGTTTTTGCGTCTCTGGTCCGCGCGCCACGCATTGAATAGGCCTCGCCCGGCCTCGAAAGACGCGCTCTTTGAACTCTTTTTCCGCGTGCGGTTCGCGTGCCTGGGTTGCGGCCTTTGCGTCTTTCGTCGGCCGGAACATTCGAGGAGCTTTAATTTTCCGGTGCAAGCCCGCTGGTGGCCGTTTCGCGCGCCGGCCGATATTCAGCCACGAAAATGTTGCCGCAGCTTTAACAAACCGGGAATTACGCGTACCCGATCAGCTGGATGCCATACACTGGTACAAACGCCGGGCGAAAACTGGCGAGAGGTCGATTTCTGGCCGGGGGATATACGCGATCTGGCACACAGTGATCCAGCTCGAGGATAAAGCAGACCTGCTGGGCGTCAGAGGGAACAAGGGACGCGTATAAAATCCCTGTTTGTTGTGGATCAGAGGGAAAGTTGCCCTTGCTTTGCTGCGTCGATGGAGATTTTTTTTCTATTTCGATGAGAGCAGCTTTTTTGTTCCTTTTGAATTTTATGTTTTTAGGAAATTTAGACTTTCGACGATGTTTTATATGCAGATGTGAAATGGAGTGGTGCTTTCTTTTTACTAATCTCTGTTGAAAATATTATTGTTTACAATAGTGAGGTGAATTGAGATATTTCTTTTTTATTCGAGGAAAAAGTAGGTGGCTACGTTGATTGTTTAATCACGCGCGTAACTGCAAGTCCATCATGCAAAAAATAAACGAGACGAAGGTTGTTCAAGGAAGTTACTTCCCTGTTACATAGAGCAACGGTGCTACTTAGTTATTAATTGACAAGCAACTGGATGCGCGGTCTGTACAAATGAGAAATCAGAGATGGAATTTATCTCAGTTATATTCGCGAGTTTTGCTGGAGGAGTAATGCACTGCACGAATCCATTCGTTCTCAGTTAATTAAACACATTGGAACAGTATCTCATTGTTTTTCATATATATCAATTATCACTTTTCAAAATGAATGACCAATGTGCATCGAATCTAATTGAGAGACTGATTTGTCCGTGCAGTCCGAAGATTCGCTCGTGTATCAGAAGGCTTGATTTGAAATGAATCTCCATCGATAAATCGATCTTCGCTTCGCGTGTCTGCTTCCCAGATATTCACACTGCGAAATTAATTGCCTCGAATGATCGATTGCGCGATGAATAACTGTGAATCATATTTGTCACACGTGAGCAGTCACTCCTCTACGTCCGATCAAATTATTAATTCAACGTTTCAACGGGCGACCCTAATCGAAGTAAAAACTCTTCATGCTAGAGACCAATTAGCCGTTCGCCGATCGATTCTCGCAGCGTTCTCGCCGTGCAGTTTCCCAGCGAGACGGATGTTCCGTTATTTTTTCGCCCGACTGGAGTTATTACCGTTCCCATCCACCCTCTGAGTACGTATCTATCGATTCAATTCTCGACCGTTCGACGAGCAAACATCGAGTAACAAACGACCGACCGTGGTCCCAATTTTCGATTTCCAACGATTCCCCCGTTGATCGCGTGATTAACGCGAAATGCATTCACGCGTTGCGCTTTTCGAGGGACTGTGGGTTATTTTTCACGAAATATCCCCGCGGCTTGACCAATCAATCGTTTCACGACTCGCGTAATCCCGCCGACTTAATAGGGACATTCATCGATGGCGTTAACGAGGAAATTTTGTAAATTGCCTCCATAGTAGTACCAACCACGATACTTGCACGATACATTCACCCTTTTCCCTCAGCTATCGAGGTTTTACTCTAATCGCCTACCAGGAGTGTCGTTTGCTCGTCTATACCATAGTAAAACTACAGCATGGCCGATGACGTGGGAGAAGCAGAAACGTAATTGCAACTTGCTATAACCTAGAGCCGAGAGCTTTCCACCCTAGTCCTCCTAATCCCTGAATAAGTTCCGCCCAGCAAATTCGTACGACGTTCTAGAAGGCAGGCAGCGAGAGCTTGGCGTAGGGGTTTGAAAATTTCGCGGCATTCGCAAAATTCGGACGCTTCTGCCCATCGCCAGCGGCTGTGTTCAACGCGGCAGACATTAGACACGCTCGTTAATTACGCTTCTAGTAATTAAGTTCGGGGGGATGGGGTGTAATTTTATCGCGTATCAACGTCGGGGCCCGCGACGAGTTAATGTTTCCGTGGTTTGCACCGTATGCAAATCGCGCCCTCGACTTTTCGCTTTGGGGGTGCATGAATTTGGAGGATTGCGGTTGGCTCTGGAGGCAATCCTTTATCGCTGCCCTACAGTAATCTCCTCAAACACAGGCAAATTAACGTACCATTTCCCGTACAATTTATTTCGAACTTTTTTATGTTTCACCTAACTTTCAGCAATAAATTAAATGCTACACTAACAAGGGAACACCGCGAACCCGGACTCCCCGATTGGAACGCAACTTTGTGGGTTTTTAGAGTGACTCAAAACAAGAACAACGGTGTGTATTATTTGGCCCCTATCGCCCTTTAAGGGGATGAAAACTAACCTCAAAGTCAAATTGGCACTTCCACTTTTTTGCGTATAACACTCAAAGTAAAATAGATAGAAAACAATGTTTCAAACAAAAGTTTAATGGTGTAATAAACGCTACAAACTTGCGTTAACAAAATTTTGAAAAGACTAAATAAAAATACCTGAATGAAAAAAAAACTTTTTTCAAAATTTTGTTAACGCAAATTTGCAGCGCTTATTGCGCCATTAAACTTTTGTTTGAAACATTTTTTTCTGTCTGTTGTACTTCGAGGGTTATACGCGAAAAAGTGGAAGTGCTAATTTGACTTTGAGCTTAGTTTTCACCCCCTTAAAGGGCCGAAATGAAACACACCGTTGTTCTTGTTTTGAGTCACTCTAAAAACCCACAAAGTTGCATTCCAATCGGTGAGTCCGGGTTCGCGGTGTTCCCTTGTAAGTACCACTGAAATTAGTGCCTCGAGTGATCGGTTCTCTATACTTTGAGAGAACCATTTCGATCACTAGGGCTCCATTATCAATCGAGGATTTAAGAGTGAAAACTTGAGACGGCTACTCACTTTGCAGGCAGTCCGCGTTGAGCAGGTCCTTGCACTTTTCGTGGCACTTGACGCCGCACTCGGTGCACCGCACCCCTTGTCGAGCGATGCCCCAGAGGAGACCCTCGCACTCGTAGCAGTAGGTCGGCGACGTCGCTGTCCAGGTGACGAACTTGTGCGGCGTGGTCGAGGAGATCGGGTAGATCATTGCTTGCAGCGTTTTCTTGTACACGTGCATCTTCTGCGGGTGTTTCAGCGTTGCACAGAGTTGTTAGAACGAGAGAATCGAGAGGTTCGAGTGGACGGGACAGGGGAACGGGCTTGGGGAACTCATGGACGTACGATTTCAACGACCTCGGCCCGCTGTTTACCGCTGGAACGGCTGATCTTGGAAACAACGACCACGAGACAATTCGCGTTCTCGGGCGAGCAACGACTTCTCGCCGAGCGATTCGCGCGAGAAGCAGCAGACCTCCCTTGATTCTCCACCATCTATAAACCCGCTGAAACTGCGTTTCCACTTCGATTGACTGACATAGCTCAGGAAAGAAAGGGAAACTGGAGTGGCTAAGTAGCGGCGAGCAATCGCGATTCGACTAGCGCCGTTGAAAATTCGATCGAGCGACATCACTCGCGCAACCCGGTCTAACGAGGAACCGATATTACGAGCACCGTTGCTCTTTTATCTTTGCAGAAGAACGGCTGTAAAAAGTTGGCGTGATTTACGGGGAACGGAAAGCTTAGGACGAGCTGTACTTTAGATACTTTTTGGAAATCGATTGCAGTTTCGTTATCTAGAATTGCTTTGCTAAAACAGAGAGCCGAGGTGTCGCCATTCCAGTCACTCCATCTAGAACGCGGAGGTGGCAAGAAACGATCAAAGGATCCTTCCGATATTCAACATTTCTTCCCTCCAAATCTGAACTGCGTTAAGGAATTCGAATGCATCTATCATTCCACGCCACCTCCGTTTTCTCGACCACTTAAATCTTCGTCACTCCCGTCATTCATCAACGGACTCGTCCCGCGACACTTACTTTCTCTTGGTCTCATGCAGTATCAAACAGGCCATCGTCTTGCAGGACGTTCAATCGTACTCGTACACGCTGTCAATCGCTCTAACGACACTCTAGCACTCGCAATTTACATAATTACGCACAGAATCATAACGTGCCGGGAGCGTTGGTGCCTGCGAGACCTAATTACATACGCAATCCTGTGTGTACACAGATTAAACGGGGGCGGGGGTGGGACTTCTGGGTGGGTGTTCAGTCGCGTGCGAGATTCGCAAGGATCTCCGTTCGAAATACGATGTCTGGGACCGCGTTTGTACCGCGGCTGGCGTCCTTTCGAATATCCTCTAACGAGGAGGAGGCACCCAACGGCATTCGCGTTGCAGAAGCCAAAACGAGAGGGCTAATCCTTTAACCGCCCCGAATCTGTGTTTGCGTTTGTCAACCGTTTGCGCTGGCTGTGCTATTTACGCACTATTCTACTACTAGTCTACGGAAACTAGTTATTTGCCCCGCGAAACAGTTTCTCCGGAATCTACTTGCACACCTACACCTTCTGCCCTGAAGAATATTCAGCCCGAAAGTTCCTAAACGCGATACAACTGGAGATAGCAAGGTGTAGGATATGGTAATATTGACCCTCGCGAGAGGATCTGATGATCTAATTGAAAGTAGAATTGGCAGTGAGGGATTGATCGTGTGAACGTAGTTGAGCTTCAGAAAAGTGTCGAAGAGGAGTAGAGAAGTGTCGAAGAGAATTAGAGAATCGTTGCCTCGTAACTCTTCTAGAAGGATTCTAAAATATTCCATGCTTCTGGTTTGGGAAATGCCACTGTTCGATCGCATAAAATGGAGAGCCGCGAGGAAGAAGGTCGTGCAACGAGCACGAAAATATTGGACTCTCGATTTCCCTATTGCAGTTGCTATTTATGTTTGAATATTTTTGGTGCACAGCCAGCGCGACAGGTCCGGAGGAACCGCGCAGAGAAGGTTTAAAAAGGTTTATTCGATGGAGCGGCAGCACGGGGCTCCTCGGGGTTGCAGGATTCATTCTCTGGTGTCTCGCGGATACGGGATCGTTGGTCCCGCAGCACTCGACGATCCTTCGCCCCGGTTCTTTTTCACTGGATTCTTAGCTTTCTCTCGTATCGACACTTCGAAAGGACTTCCCGTCGGATGATCGAAACGGGGAATTTCATTCTGGCATTTCCCCCTCGGAAAACAGTACTTTTCCTATCGACTCAACGAATATCCTTGCTTCCGTTCGATCGCCCTTTTTCGTTCGAAGGCATCGGGGACTTCGAAAGATAGAGAAGAAGAGAGATAGATAGACAGACAGGAAGACAGAACACGTTCTCTAGATGTCGTACTATTGGGGGTCGCTCTGCAAGGTATGTAAAAGCATCGATCCGCTAAAAAGCACTATAGGGGTGCCCGTGACTTCAGGATGTTCCTCATTCTTCTCGCGTCTTTTTCGCCAGTTCTCCATTCCCGCGTCAGCCTCGCGCGGGTGTTAAAGCGCACGCGTTTACAAATGCAAACAACGTTTCAGCCGCGTAACAGGAAATGGAGGGTGTAATCGCGGCACGTGCTAACGTTGCTACAGTGTTTGATTTATAGCGCTGTCAACATCGCACATTTAAAGCTGCTTTTATGTTTCATTTATGTTTCATTCGAAGGTGGCACACGCGAAGTACCTACCTCGGTACTTCCGCAATCTCCTGGCCATCTTTAACGCTGCACAGCTGACAGGAAATTGCTACACTGTAGCACAGCTCACGCGCGTCGGATCTTTTTACAATTCAGGCGATCACAGTTCCATTCGCGGGAGGACTACAGTCGGCTTTGCCGTCAGCGGTATCCGCACGAGGAACATCCGTGAACACGAACGGGGATCGGTGAGTCCTAGCACTAGCCTAATTACACCCGGTTTACATGACCACTGTAGCATCTCATATCCACGGATTCCTATACGTGACCCATATACACACAGGCGCACACACACGCGCACATCTCGCGACCGTGCGTACTGCACGGACTACTACGCTCGCGTATAGCAATTCTCGCGACGGATCTGTACAGGTACTTATGCAAATACGCATGACGTTCACCCTAGCCGCTAGAAGAAACGACTCGTATCTAGGATCGCTACGAACGTTGCTTTTCTCAGTGTCACAGAACGTGATCAAACAGAAATAGAGATAGAGATAGAGAAGAGTTAGAGAAAAGATAGAGATAGAGATAGAGAGATAGAGAGAGAGAGAGAGAGAGAGAGAGAGAGAGAGAGAGAAAGAGAGAGAGAGGAGAGAGACTGAGAAGAGACAGAGAGAAAGATAGAGAGAAAGAAAGATAGAGAGGCAAAGAAAGGCAGTAGACAGAGTTTAGAGGTATTAGAGAGAGTTTGAAAGAAAGAAAAAGAGAGTTAGAGATAGAGATAGAGATAGAGAGAGAGAGAGAGGCAGAGAGATAGGTTGGGCCACACTTACGTGAAAGAAAATAGCGCGGAAATGAGGATAAAATGCAGCACAGTTCATGTGAAAAGAAAAAAAAAGTTATCAGAGGTTAAAGTTCAGCTCCACGGAGGGCCTTCACTGCGTGTGGCAGCTTAAAGTTACATGACACATGACGTTTTAGAGATGCGCGTAAATGTCTTTTGCAGCTATCCTGAAACGGGCCCCTGAATCTCGACTGAATGCCTAACCCGCTACGGAGTTTATTTCAATCATGATAAATACACGTTTCACCGTAGACCGCAACGTAGGCGACTACGCGAAGCCGAGTTTCCGCCTGATATCGTCATCGTCGCGTCGGCTACGAACAGAATCTTTCCTCATACTTCCGCTTTCGAAAATTGAAACTCCGGTTCCCTCGGATTATCGTATTCGCGCGATGTGACTGGCTTAAACCTACAGAGTTTCACGATACACATTAGCTTCCGGGGTGAATTTTTTACATTCACCTTGCTCCAAGATGGCGGGGACATCTGTAAATCTCGAGAACTCGATAACGAATGATACCAGACTCGCAGTACCCGCTGCTTAAGCCAATCACATCGCATGCTTTTTCCTATATTTCGATTACCACGCATTTCCACGTTATCGAGTCGCAACGATACTCGTTCTTCGAGAAGGTATCGTGGCCCCCTATCGTTCCCTCGCGATCTTCCAATCGGCGCCAAGAAACCTGTCCCCCGTCATATCGAAATCGAGACGGCCGCGCTCCGTCGTGTTGCCCGCTATCTCGCGGGCAGCCAGACGAAAATTGGCCATCAAGATTTCTCTAATGAAGTTCGCCGTCGGATATTAAAATTCTCGGCCACGAGGAAGCCTCCCTTTAATTTCAATTTAACGCCCCGGTTTCGCGCGGGAAACGCTGTTTAACGCCGCCGTCGGGACAAGCCTGGCGGAACAGGTACCGAACGGCGCTCCGAACCACGCCAGCAATTGATTCTATCGATTCTGCGCCCCGTTCGCGACACTCGTGTCCACGGTCCGTTCCGATAAGGGCTCCTTAGACGCGGTCCGCGATGAAAAACGATCGATAATTGTACGTTGGCCCACGCGCTTCTTGGCGGATCTCACAAATAATGATAGCGGACACCCTAGCCGCGCCGGAGGATTCCAGTTCTCTATCTCTTCGAGATTGATTTACAGAGAGCTACGAGTTTTAATTAATCAAGTGGATATCTGTCTCGCACGATCGTTTTTCCGCGCGGATAACGACACGCTCGATTGTTAAGTCGTTGATCACCGACGGCGAAGATTCTTGTCGGTTCGTTTAAATAGACGACACGAGGGATGACGATGATGCCTGAAAGGATGATAATGGCTAAAGGACGAATTCTTACCAGGTCCTCGTCGTTCAGCGTTGCCCTTGGCACCGCCGATGTTAGACCAGCCGCGTTCCTCTTCGTCACCGCCATTGTCTGTGAAAAGATAGAGATTAATGCTCATCTGATTCCGGGACAATGCCTTCCAGTCTCTCTATTATGTAGACAGAGATAAAGAGCAGGAAGAGAGAAACTGAAAGGGTGGGGGGGGGAGGGTGGATGGAGGGGGGGGGGACGAAACGAAGAAGATAAAGATGACGATGATGGGGGAGGCGAAGAAAATAAACGAAGACAGAACGGTTTGTGGGGACGAAAGAACACGGAGTGACTTTTTAATGTAAATTTACAAGATGTACGAATAGATTCTCGTCGACATAGAGATTGTAAAACGACAGAATTATAAGAAAATGCATTGCTCTTCACTATGATCGACGTCACTTGGAAACACAGCTACTTGCAAAATTGCCGAGGAATGGTGACGGATCGATTAAAACAAATCGCGTGAAATGTCACATCGAGAATTACATTTGGCATATATCGTTCCCGTTTCTACCAACATCCCCGAACGTGGAGTCTGAATTTTCGCGGCGATCGGGAATGCCTGCGGTGCGATTCTATGCCAAATGTATCTGTCGTGGCTGCGTTTTTATTTACAGATGCTATTACAAATACTATGTACAGACACGATGAGACGTGTTCTATTTACATTGGCTTGTTGTAAAGCCGTGCTTCGAGCATTTTATGGCGGACAGAGGCTAAGCTTCTCGATCTTCAATCGATCGCGACGTTTCCCCCGAGTCCCCTTAAATTCCATTAAAGCACGGCTGAATCGGGACACTATCGAATTGCAGGCGAAAGGCAAACAATGCTTCATCGGACCGTGTGGGAACGTCAAGGATCGAGAAGCTCCGCTCAAATACGGATTCGTGTCTCTGTTTCGAAGACACTTATCCGTACTAAACATTCTATAGACACTGATGGAACAGAGTCAGTGCTCGCGAAACTGCGTGAAACCAGCCATCGTCTCGAAAAAATAAGAAAGACAGATGAGAAAGGCAGTCAGAGCGAAACGAAGAAACAAGGAATGATCGCGACGGGATAGGCAGGCGACAGGAGCGGGGGGGGGGGGGGCGGGGGGCGGCGGAGGGCAATCGGGACGGGGGTGAACTTAAAGTGAAGAGGCAGATGGTGAGTAACGGAAGGGCGGGAGATACAAATTAACGGCGGTATGGCGGTGAAAGGCAGAACGAGATAGAAGTGGTGAATCTCTACGGAGAAAGTCTAATCCAATTAGCCCATGGCGCCTGGTAGAGGTGTGGCGCGATTGGATTTGCGGCTGGCTAGATTTCAATTAAGATATTATGCACGGTGCCCCGTGCTCGATGCATGCGCTACTGTCTCGCCACCATGGGGCAGACGCTAACTCCGAGCACTAATTCCGCCCGGCGCCAACGCGCCTTTTCTATCCAGCCCTTCTCTACACTCTTTAAAAGCGTGTCCGTGTGTCAAGCTGTTTCCGCACGGGGCACCGTCACACTTCGATCTCTTCGTGGGACCTCCATTCGGCGTGCTTTCATCTCGCGAAAGCCAGGGAAAACCCAAAAGGGAGCAGGTATATATCCTCGCCACAATCCTGCGTCATCTTTCGCGGTCGATAAAGCGCAACTTAACTCGGGTCTAAAGAACTTGGACGCACGCAACCTCGGTTTGCCGTCCCATTCTCGTTCCCTCGAACGAGGGGCGTCGTTTACCAGAGACAAAATGAAAAACAGAAGAAGTAGAAGAAAACAACGGCTACTGTAATCCAAAGAGAAAGGAAGAGTCAGGAGAAGGTGGACGGCTCGCGAAGCGGTCGCTGGATCGTCATGTCTACGCGAGATTTCAGTCGTCTAGATATAATCAACTACGTTCGTTACGCCCACTATTTAACTACGGTATTCTGTCTACGTGATCATGCTCTACCCGACAGCAGTGGCAAACAGTTTTACGTGCGGGTACACTCAGAAGATTAAAATACAGAATGAAATCAGCGGTGGAACGTATCGAACACACCCGAGAGGATGGACTCTTTGTGGCCTCGAAATTATTTATCTCAACCCTGTTTACGTTATTCGAATCGTGAGAACAAAAAGTCCGCTCCTTCGAGGGGGTTCGTAGATACGAAGGCGTCCTCCGCCAGCAAAATAGGTCAGCGAAAGATTAGGGACAGCGAGAGCAGCGTGTAATTTCTTCGAGGATTTTTCGCGCAATTTTCTGCGAAACAAAAAAGAGAAAAGTCCTTCCCCCTCCGCGAGTGACAGTAATGCCTCGTTATCTGCCGCGGCGAAGTGGCAACAGCGTGGCGTTCCGGAGATTATCGCGACGCGACGCGCGAAACAAGCTTAGCACCGGTAATGTGGATTTAATCCCCCAATTACAAAACCTTCGATACGCCAGAGCGGCGAATTACGCGCGACTAATGCAATCGAATATATCGCGAGCCGAAACTCGCTCCCGGAGGGATGGAAACAGCGTTGCTCGCGCGTGTCGCTTGCCGCGCAAACGGAAACTATGGGGAAATACCGGGAACAATGGGGGCGAATGAGAAAGTGAAGAGTAAAAGGGAGTACGTAAAATTCGGTGCGAAAGAGAATCGAAAGAAACGGAGGTGTGAGCAAGCAATTAGCCAGCGAAACGTAAAACCGTGAGAAACAGAGTTTGCTGAAGCGAATCATGCGCTACGCACGCACAAACAAGCCTTTTTATCTTAAACTTCGTTAAGGAGGCATTGAATTAGTACCTTCAAGACCTGGAGGTAGAATTTTTGAGATTTTTTGAGAGGTTTTTTTCAGTGAGTGGTTTTGTTTTTTTCAGGTGTTCAGGTGGATACAACAACGGGCGCCACAGAGAACAAACAAAGAAAATGGCATTATATGCCGGTTAGTACGTGTATCGCTTTGTGTCTCTTTTGTTGTTATTTCTTTCTTTATTTTTTTTCATTCTATTGTTTCTTTAAATGCTTTGCACGTTACGGATAACAGATACATTAAGAGATTAGAGAGACGAGAGGCGGGCGAACGTGAGTCGCTCCACCTAAGTAGCCGGAATAGTCTTCTGGGTATCTGGCTGTTTCTGGTCGGGAAACAGTTGATTCGCGAGCAAACTACCCTTTCAACGTAACGAAACGTTATCGCCTGTCCCTTCTTCGCCCGCGGGGGTAGCGACGCTCCGCCCGAATGTACGCGGACGCGTACTCGACAATGCAAACCCCCCACTCGGACCCAGAATATTATTCCTGGTCGGTGAACGCGCAAACCGGAAATTACCGGAGTTCAACAGCGTATACAGGTCTTCCGCCCTGTCGATCTCGCGGTGCTTCCTGAAGGGAGAATCGCATCCGCGAATTAACGCGAGAAATCTAACGAAAGCGGAGCAACCGATGCCGCTCGCCTTTTTATCCAGCAATTCCTCGGACTTCCGTCATTTTCCGCCTCTCGTTTCCGGTTCGATTATCGCGGGACAATGCACTTGGACGCCAGGGTTACCAAGGGCCAAGGTTACGGTACACAACAATCAAGAGAAAAAAAATTGTCCACATCGAACATATACAGGGTGACAGACACGGGACTTCTAAACGTGGGTGGGGGGGGGGGGGGGGTTGAGAAGCGAGGGATTCGAGGAGGGTTTGTGGCTCGCGTGACGAGCAACCGGCCTCGTGAATATTCCGTGGCCATCCACGCTTCCTTCGCGGAGAATTATTTCATCCTCCTCCAATCCCTCGTCAAGGGAAACGTACGTAATTTCAGGGAAGTCCGTTCGTATCGGTTGCACTAGACTTCACACAGAACATATACGCGACGGGTCGAGCGAAAATCGATCTTTCCTGTTGGGCGTGATTTTTTTCGTTTGACGCTGTGCTCCTCCACGTGCAGTTTCGAGGAATCTTCGCTCATTCTTTTCTGCTGTTTGAAGTGACTTCAGGGATATCGATCTCGAGTGTTAGAAGCGTTCTATGGAAATTTATTTAGGGATGATTTAGGATTAAAAAATTTCCAGGATCTTTGCAAATATTTACGGTCTCGAATCGCGTGAATGAAATTATTTCTCTGTATTTTTATCTGCGAAGTGATGGTTTAACTTTGAAAACCCCATTTCAAGTGACTTTAGGGACATCGATCTCGTGCGTTAGAAGCGTTCTATGGAAATTTATTTAGGGATGATTTAGGATTGAAAAATTTCCAGGATCATTGAAAATATTTACGGTCTCGATTCGCGCGAATGGAATCATTTCTCTGTATTTTTACCTGCGAAGTGATAGTTTAACTCTGAAAACCTCATTTCAAGCATCTCGTCCTGTTTGCGCGTTACTCGAAAGTAATCACGCAATATCGCAACTCCCACAATTGCGTAGCGAGCTTTCCTCATTTCAAACTCGGGGTATTTCAAACTCCAGTAGGTATTTTATTTCTGTTAGCGGGGCAGCTTTGTGCCTGGTCGTGTTAATTGCAATTTTCTCAGCCGTCGTTTTTCGAACGTTAGACACGGGGAACACTGGAAATTGGTAAACAAGGTTGCAATGAGCGGTCTCCCCTTTTTATGCTGCATTTTTTTTTAATCACCACGGACGCGATCGGGAGTGTTTTTAAGAGTTCCATTTAAGTCGTTAACCGAGCACGCGAGCTTCGATGCTGCAAGGGCGCAGGTGACGTAAGCGGGCTGCTTTTTGAAATACGACTTCGTCTGTAGCACCGTAATTGCTGTTACACGCTACGCCGCGTGTGTAACAGAAAATTTCGTTCAAGCTTCCCACGGAAGGCTCGCTTTTTACCGCGATTAAGGCTGCTTTCTAGGCCAGTGAATCGTTGCAACAGAAGCTTGCACTTTTTCGTAAGAGCTTGTAATTTGTTAAAACGAAAGTGAGAGAATTCGCAGCGGAATCAATGCTCTAGTATCAACTAATCATTTCTTTATTCCTTGGCATTTTCTAATAACGGATGATTCCAGGACACCCCACATGGAGAAACTGTCTCTGTTCTTGAAGCAAGAAAATTTACTCGATTCCACCGCGTGCAAAGTTCTTTTTTTTTTTCAAAAAATTCACAACCCCTTTGTACTCGATGGCGTTTACTACTAACAGCAATATACCCCACCAGTACAAGACCAAAATGAAAGCAATCCAGCCACCCGAAACCGCCAGCCTCGAAATTCACTCAGCTAGTGAAACTTCCCCTAGAATTCGCTACGCCCGTTTCTGCAATGCAGATCGAGTCAGAGCCCAGAATGCACGTATGAAAAAAAATCATGTAAGTTAATGTGGTTGCTCGTTGAAATTCTCCCCCGAGAGAGGGCATTCGCGCGGGAGCTCGGTGAAAGAGCCCCCCGATTGCCCGTCTTTGTTCCGAATATCGAGCGTCAAACAAACTTCGCCCAGAAGGGCCAACACTCGTCGATTCGACTTTTAAATCGTGGCTTTTCCAGTGCTTTTCGCTCGACCTGTCGGGAACGCAGGGGTGGGTGGTTGGGGCACTCCTCGATAAATGAATTTTTCGTTTCTCGCGGTGCGAAAGTTGCATCGACGATCGTCCTGCGGGAGATTCATCGAGTTTCCACGCGATCCGCGGGAAATTCCGTCTGTTCCGCGTGGGCCGATACCACTGTGGCTTGGCGACAAAAATATTATCGTATATAAAGCTGCGTATGTAATCCGATAGCAATGAAAATGCAAACGAAAACCGCTTTTCTACCTCTGTTTCCGATTTTTCCCTTTCAGCGGCTGCCTCTGTATATAGATATAGATCGTTGTGTCATTAATTAAATCGTAACGTAGATATTGATAAAATTCCTTGAAACGGATGCTGTGGATATTTGAAACACTATTTTCGCAAATCCCTTTTGGAAATTAGTTTGACTCGGGGCGACTCGACGGTCGCGCGGATAATTCAATGGTCAGAGAGTTAGGCAGATGAAAAAATTGATATTGAAAGAGAACAGATACGAATATTGTGTCGTCAAACCAATTTGAATCGGACGACGCGTTTCCGAACCTTCGAGCGGAAGTAAAGTTCTCGGCGACCGAATCTTCGGTCGAGAGTTTCGTAACGTTGAACGAGCATACTCTGCAAAACACTAGTGAACGGAGTATACAAATAGTGGATCGTTCACAGACGATTTGCGATCAATTTTCATAACTATTCTCCAATTCCTCCCTTGGGGACAGTGCCAGTCCCTTAAACCACCCCCTTTACACCCAGACATAACGAATTAAAATTACCATGTGAAAAACGTTTACTCTCGGTGTAATGGCACAGTTTAAGATTATAAAACGATAGAGCCCCGCGTGAACTCTTAGAAGTCGATTCGACCGCCGGTCGCGTCTTTTCTTTCCTCAAGCACAGCAAGCAAGCAATTTACCATCAAATCGTCCGTAACGTCCATCTGGAAGAACCTTGGGTGGCCGAAAGAACGACGCAACACCGAAACGCAACACACGCAATCAGGTTGCACGACGAGGAGGGCCGTTCGATACCGAGCCACCCTCGAGTGACGCTTTTACGACTTTCCCCGAAGAGTGTACAACTTCCTAAAGAATTGAAGCTCCGCATGTTGGAGTCGTTTCGAAGGGTCGTCTCTCGAAGGTGCCTCGAACGGCACAACAGACAGGTATCGATCTCGCGACAGAACAGGCTCGATTGTTCGACGTCGTCGTCTAGCGGGGATCGAGCTGGGGCGGGAAAGCTGGGGGACACGTTCGAAAGAATTCGTGGTCGATTACCTCGACGGGGTACACGGGCAAAGTGCAGCGAAACTAGTCAATGGGGGAAACAAAGGGTCCACAGGGGTGGGCGTGGGTTGACAGAGTAAGCTGCGACCGATTTGGGGCACGATATCCACGCTGAGAAAAGGATTTTGCACAGAGCGACAGAGTTTCCCCTGTCTGCGACAGAAACACAAATAGAATCGCACATCTTTCTGTTGGAGAATGGAGGAACAGCACACTCCGACAGGACAGTTAAGCGCTGGTCACATGAAGCTTCGTTCAGCGTCGGTCGCGGTCGTCGACTTTTAATCTAACAATTACCGTTTCCGCGACTTTAAACGATGACTGACACGCTTTTTCGAGGAAATTACGGCGACGCTCGGTCGGGGGCACCAGCGAGGAGGATTCAATTAAATTGCGGACAATATCAGTCTGGAGTAACAAAGCGAACGAAATAGAATACGATGCTGGGTTAAAACTGCACTCGAAACGGTTCTGCATTGAAGTTACTGACAGCTTGATTGTATCAAAAATAGTTGCGACGGAATGAATGGATACCTAATTGAAATTTAATTTGCGCCGCAGCGTTGAGTTGGGGTGAAATTCGATGATATTAAGCAACGCGCGGAGCTTACAAAGCCATTTATGTTTAGAAAAAGAACTGAATGGCAAAAGGTCGGTCTGCGATATTGCTACCCCCTGTTTCTCATGGAAATGGAAACAGCGTGGTTTGCAGTCAACTGCAAAGTGGTCCACTCGGTGTGAAAAATAGTTGATAGTACCTACTCTGCCGACATCAACTCGACAAAATCATGATGGTAACTTTATTCCCGAAGTTCAGCGACTTTGATATCATCGTAGTGACTTAAACGAACCCTCCAGGGAATAATGGAAACTCGCAATGCAAACTTTATCCAGGGCCTGGGACCGCGTTAAAAATCGAACAACAGGTGTATCTGGAGTGGTGACTTAAAATACTCCGGGGGCTCGCTTAATTTAGCCGAGAATGGAAATTAGAGTGCCTCGCGCGGACCCCTTAACCGCAAGCTTTCCCATAAAACGTTATCTCGAAGTATCGCGAGCGGCGATCTAGGAAATTATTTCCACGACACGTAACGGCCTTCGTGCGATCGATAGAAGGGGACTTGGTGCCACGACGGTGGCCTTCGAAGGAGCACTTGGACTTTTTGGAAGAGTAGAACTTTAGTGGTTACCGTATTGCTCGTGCGCGAGATGATTTCCCTCGATACAGAAACTAAGGTTCATCTTTAGAATTTACATATGCATATCAAGGTCCAAGTGAATTCCAGATGTCTTCGAGGCAATCCGCCAATTTGCATTACGCGATTATCATTCTAGCGCGCATAAAAGTATTCAAACTGAAGCGCGTCAGCCAGCTAATTAATTCGATAGCAGAGTGTCTTTCACGGGTTTGAAAGAAGCCCGTGAAATTTATCGACGACGACGACCATGACCGAGACTACGATAACGACAATAACGACGACGACGACGTCGATGGCGACAATGAACCAAAAGGACGACGACGACGAGCAATCACGGGGACGACATCGTCGCCACGCTTGTTAACTTTCACGAATACATAGGGTTCAGGTGATGCACGTATGTGCACCTCTGCGTCACCTGAACGTGTAACATATCGATACGCATAGGCGCTAGGATTTTGTTGTTTAGAGGGTTTAATGGATAATCGATTACATACCAGCTCGGAGACCAATGGCACCGACTTTCGGCGCGGCCGAATGTCTGGCATGCTGTCGATGTTGCTGTAGAAAGGATTGTCTCCAGGATGCCTAAAAGAAAACACGTTCAAACGGTTAATTCGATTGGAATGGTGTTCTGATATCGTTTGAACAAAACGAAGTGGCAGTTCAGAGGTAATTGATTTATTGAATGGAAAATTCAATTGAAGAGGCAATAAATGAAACAGCCAGTTGATTTTGTTCCGATTATAGGTGCTATCATGTAGCTAGAGAATATCTGTGGTTAACAAAGCCGTAGCTTTTTACGTAATATGAGTAATTTCATAATTAAGATCGTAAAATCTTCGAGTCTCCTGTATTTACGAAGACCCCTGTCGTGCAGGGATCGCGTGTCAGACGCTATCTGATCGCAATAAATCTTTTCCCAGTTACGCTGAAGCTTGAGTCGGTATTAGATTGAAAGTAATCGAACTTTTCAATGGAATTGGAAACTTCGGTTCTGACGAAGATCTCGCCGAGCTACTTAAATGATCAGAAATTTCAAGGAACCCTAACTCGCGTACTTATCCCACCCTCCTTCATCATCTCCGCAATGTACTTTTCGATTTCTACCTGGGGTTAGAACAAATTTTGGTGGGGATGTCAAAGGAACACGAGAGCCACTAAAAAAGAACGTTTTCACCGTTCGAATTTTTAACGTAAATGTCGCTCACGTTTTTGCAATAAAGTTGCACGATTTAAATTGAACGTTTTATATTGAGAAATTAATGTAAATTGATATTTCGACGGGTCGGCTATCAAGATTTATGGTTTCACGTGAACGATGACCTAATTCTACTCGAGTTCACGTTTAATTACACCAACTTGCTCTGCAGATCTGCGAATTACCTCGAAACAAGCCCAACTTTGCTAAGTACGGTGTAACGTAATCCATCATTCAGAGATGCTCCGTTCCATTATAATCTCTCGTTTCTCAGTCTGTTTACCAGAAAAATGGCACCACGTCGTTTCCACGGAAAACGAGGCTACGTCAAAATTATGCCCCTACATGCTTCTAAATTTTAAAAAGAACTCAACGAGCCAAGTAGTAGAAGCCAATGGATCGATTTAACGTTTCCACGTTTAATCAGCGATTCCACGTGGTCGTAACGCGATCGACTAAACGCTGGGCAAAGAAACGATCAATTTTTACGACAAGGGAATTATACAAATGGTCCGTGGCTTTCAGCCTGATGAACCTCGTCCTGAGAAGAATAGCGTGATGGGTCGATCTAACAAGTTACGTGGCAGAAATCGTCCTCGTGTCAGTTTTTCTTCATTTATCAGGCGCTCAAGGCCCTTACGTCATTTAATTCGATTATGCACCGGGGTACGCGAAAAAACAGTAGCCACAGAATTCGTTCACATCAATTTTGTCGAATACGCGAGGAGTGCAACAGTTAAAAGCCACTTTCACTGTTGACCTCGTATTCAAGATTCGGTTTTTCATACCAATTACTATCAAGACCAGAGCTCCGTTCAGAGCTCTTTACTTTAAAATCAGACAGAAAATACACATCTGAAAGAACGAAGAAGTGGAATTGACGAAATCATTCGTCGATCATCGTACTCACCCGTTCCCCCGTCCGCCAGATTCGCCGCCAGGCCCGCTGCCGTTCTAACAAACAAAAAAACAAGTTTATTAAAAAACAAGCCTAGTAACAGTTCGAAGAAACCAAAACGGAGAACGCGCGTTCGCGCGAACGATGGCGCAGGCGTACGAAAAAATATTGTACACAGTCTTTGGAAACGCGAGGCCACGGACGCCACGGAGAGGATCGCCTCGCCGCTGCATCTAACCATTCGCCTTTCCTTTCGCGTTTGCTCCCCCCGGACCACCCCCCGTCGCAGGGTGATCGACTCTGCCCCCGTGGTTCCGTGGCCACGCACGCACAATGCTTTGCCCCGTACACAAATCAGTCTCTTCGCGTCGACTTAAGAGTAAGAAAAGCTCCGATGAAACAGAGAATCGAGCGCAGATCGGGGTCTCGAGAGGAAGAGCAGAAGGTGGCGCAGCTCAGCAGCGACCCTCCCCCCTCGCCCCGAGTTACCTTTGAAAGCGACTTATAGGAAAGGAAGATATGCTCAGTGTTTTCTGGCGCGTTCCCCTTGCTACCTTTTTGTCTTCCCTCCCTCGGCCACCGTTCCGCGGCTTTTCCCTCAGATTAACACCTTCTTTCCACCGCTGTCACCCCGTCGCCGTTTCTTCAGCCATTGTCCGCGGGCTCGTTTTTGTCTCCCGTGAACGGCCAGTCTCGTCCCGATGCCCAGAAGTTCGTTAAACGCAGCCGGAATGAACCAGTGGCCCCTGGTTAATCTCCTCTCTCGCCTCCTACGTGCCAGCGCGCTTTCTTTCCTTCGGTAACGTCTCCGTGAAAGCTGTGCTCGTTAATCAGAAGTATCGGGCGCGGGCTGTCGCGGTGGGCAACGAAGCCGAGGGAGGGCTCGCTGTAAATAAATTGGTACTCGACTACGCACCATCCTCGCGGCGAGGGCACGATCGTCTAGTTCTAGTTCGCGGCTGATCGCTGTTTTCTTTCAAGTAGGACGTTTAAGCAAAATTTGTGCCTCTTATTTGCTATTGCGACACCTGTTCGAGGGGTTGCATCGTGGGACCCTCTAGACGCCACCTCATCTCGCGACAGTATTTACTCGAAGGTACCAGCAGCAGTGTCTCGCAGACAATTCTGCTCGTATTCCCTGCTGTCCCGCGACACCTTCCTCTCGCTCCCCCGTCCCCGCCTCTTTTCTTCGCGTTTGCAGTCGCCTGCGCCTCCTCTCGTTCTCTCTCGTTCGCCCGTTGCCGCACGGAGGAATGGAAGATTGGAGATACAGTGTGATAACAGCCCGTATAAATATAATATCACGTACGATACTCGTAAATTCTGTCACGATAGAGATTACAATATAAACTTATGGATAGCGTGTAACAAGTAGTATAAGTTATTTAGAGTTAGAGCCGCAGGTATCTTCGTCGCTTTCATACGCCATCGTCGTTCCTACTTCGCCCCCTCCCCATCCCACACATCCCCTCCCCTCACCCTTTTGTCGGTTTCCCACCCTCGTTTCTGCCCCAATTCTCACTCATTCGCGGTACAACAGTCTTGCGGAAAAAAGGGGGTTTCTTTTCACCCGGAGAAGCTTAGACAACGCTGGAGCACGACGATTTTTCGTATCGATGCGTTCACTTCTTTCTTTTTTTTTTCTTCATTTTCTGTACGTTCGTTTTGCTTGTTTGTTCGCGCTTAGCCGCCAAGTGGGCGCCTTCGAGGGCGTCTCCTGGATGAAGATGAGGGCTCGTTAACAGGAGGGGCGCGGGTCCTGGTACTTTGTTGCTGATAAGGATTCCCTAATCGCCAGTGGATAATTTGGAGGGTAATTTTCATTGGAATCTAGAGATATGAAAGTCTTTGGAGCTACAGAATTGCGCAGGCAATATAGAGAACAGAGAAGTATAATTCTTCTATTCGAGAAAAATATATAATTATTATCGTAAAATTTTAACGAATCCGAAATGAAACAAGGTGCAATTTGCCGTTTTCGTGGTCCCGCGATGGATCGTGAACCAATTTTGCAAACGATCCTTTAAACGCGTAAACTTGCCGTTTCCGCGTGGATCGGAATATTATATCGTTCACGTTGCTAAACAAATAGCGTCGCCTTCCCGAGAGAGCTTTATGCAGGAATTACGCTTTACGTTAATCGCTTTATCGCTAATGCTCCCCCCTTGAGACTATTTAAAGTTACTTTCAACTTTCACCGATTTCGAACGCCAACAATTCACCACTAGAAACTCAAATTTCTTTTACGTTAGATGGGAAGAGAAGCCTCGGTTGTGGGCACAGGTGCCAGAGGAGATCCGAATGAGACGCTGAAAGGAGCAGGAACGTGGGAGTGCTCGTGATTTCGGAATATTGTCGGCCCTCGATGCACGGAGACGCACTCGAAGGCAACGTAAATACAGCTGTGAGTAGTTACTATATGTTATTATATCTACGTGGAGTAGCATCGCTTCGCGAGTACAATTCTGACAAGCGTTTACTTAACAACGAAAATATTGTGTATTTATACACCGCTAACAAGTTGCCCGTTACCTATACTATTCATCCTCATTAGCGTTATTATTATTAGGCCTTAACAACGTACTTCCTTTAATTTCGCTTAAACGCTAATCGCCGTCCGACCAGCACCGCTAAATTAACGCTAGATCGAGAAGCCTTATGAAATCCATCGTACGCACCGACTACGACAACTCACGGAGCTTCCTCTCCTTATTTCGATGATATGAACGATTAAAAATGGAGAAACGACACCGATGATATGAAACTGTACGATAAGATGCCTGCTCGTCGAGACGCCGCGACGATCTCGTCGGACGATACGCGCGCGACTCAAGGAACATCGATATTGACTAATTATCATTAACATTATCGTTCGGCGATACTCTGGTAGCCACGTGGAAGCCTTTAAATGTAGTCCTCGCTACCTAAGAACCCTCGAAATCGGCCTAAATCGTACCACAGTCAACTTGCAATCCTCTATTGAACGTGGACGTCGTTTTGGTGAGCCGATTTACCCGATCTATAACTACAGGACATGGCATTCGCTTCTTTTTCACGCTTTCGCGAGCCTCTAAGGAAATTTTCTTCGAAATCTTGGCATCGCGGAGCCTCGACGAGGCGACGTTCGTGATAAAGCATCAGGGGCTGTTGTCGTTTATCTGCGCTCCGCGAGCTCTGCGATCGAGGATAGAGGATCTAGTACTTACTGATTGGCTCGCAGTTGGTGGATCATAGGGAAGAGGTAATTTTTGGATTGGTTAGGGTTTTGCTGCTTGGTTTGCCTTTTCTAATAACTGTGGCAAACCAGCAACAATGATGATATGTGAAATGTCTGATACGATATGAATGATAATCGCCTACTTGCGATTTATACACGATTGCTCGCCATTTTCGCAGTTCATTGCTCCAAATCAATGCCCTACGAGTGGGTGCCGACGGTAGTAGACGTATAAGTCTATTATAATGATATATCTTTTCTCTGATCCCATAGTTGTTTTTTTTTTAGATTAATCAGTATATTGGTGTACTCTGCAACGGAGACCATTTCGAACTCCATATGTAGCACATTGTACTATTTGCCTGCCAGGACATTAAAGCTTGCACGTTCAGCGTTCAAACTTCTTTTCTAATCGCCAGGTCAGCACGAAACGAGCTTGAGAATTTGAGAATATCTGCTAATACACCACCGCTAATTTACCATCCGCGTGGAACAGGAGAGCTAGTTTGACCATTATTAACCAGTCGGTGCGCGTTAATTAATGAAATATCCAGGCGCATGCCTCCGCCGTCCAACCGAACGGAACTCGAGCGGAAGCAAAAGCCCGTCGACTTTGCTCAACGGTGTTAAATTGTGTCGTTAATCTTGCACGCTTTTTCCACGCAAACACCTGCGCCGCGAATTCAATTGCCTCCGTGCAGTAATTGGGTTTCCATTTCGCGAGCGCGACCGCCACGGGAACCGTAATCGAACCAGTTAGTCAGCTTCCTGCGGATTCTCAGGAACGATACGTTCCTATCGTTCCGTTCGGGCCGCGAATTCAACGAGAATATTGACGGAGCTGTTTCCGATCGACGCCGCTGAATATTTCATGCGAAGGACAAGCCGCGATTCCTCGGGGACGCGAACTTTTGATACGTTCGTCCAATCTCGCGAGCAACGGGAACTTATCGGTGGCTATGATTAATCGCGGGCAGAAAGGGAGCGGCAGTAACGAGGACGGCGTTCGGAGCGAAAAAGCTCTGGAGGATATGTCTGTTTACGTATGCAGAAGGATGCGCGCAGCGTCCCGTTGCGCGAAGGTCAGTTTCCGCGAGATCCCCCGCGGAACGGCGGCCACCAAGCATGCTGGCACGATGCCCTTCCCTCGGTTTTTCAAAGGTCTTCGTTACCCCGACGAGAATGGAATATATTCACCGGGCAGGCTTTGAATAGGAAATTAATTTGCCTCGCGGGGGGGCGCAACATCGGCGTGGAAAAAATTACGGCGGTCGAATACAACGGACTTGAATTTTGGTGGAACGGGGATGGTTGATGGGAATTTATCAATGAAGTCGCAGAAATGAAAGCGCGCTTGTGGGAACGAGGGGGCGAGCGGGGTCACGGTTTCAATGGATCGCGACCCTTGTGCACTCCACGCTGGAATCTGACCTATATTTCGGGGTGTTTGGCCTCGGAAGGACAATCGCCAGGAAAGAGAAATTCATTGCTCCCGTTGCACGCGACGAGAGTCTAATTACGCGGTATAGAAAGTCTTGGTTGCTTCGCGGCCAACTGAGAAACTTTCAATTGACGCGATGCTGTTTCACTTCGCAATGCGAGAGAATTTGTCATCTTTTGTCCAGAATAATGAAAGAATGGTAGACACGCATCCGTTGCGAGAAGATTTAAATACGTTTATCTAGCTTAGCAATATATTTCCTACGCTCTTTCACGTTCCTTTTTGAAATTCGACTGGGCCTTCGAGTTCCTGGGTAGCGCTGGTGCAGAGACTGCAATCTGAAGCTTGCTTCCGTCAGTCAATAGAATGGCGTTTCAGATTCTGCCCTACGAACGATTGTTTCGGGCTTTTGTCAGTCGGGCATTTCAATGCTGCCACGAGAAATGTGTGGCGAGGCTTCCTTTTATCTTTTTATCGCGTTTCGCCGAAGCGTCTACCGCGCTACGATATTTTTGCATTTACCGCAAGGTTATCTGTTTTGTTTATAGAAGAATCTGATATTCGTATCGATATGTATTATATTCTTTTTTCATCGCGAAAAGGACCCCGCTTTTGCAACGAAGGAAGAAGCTTGACAGTTTAGTAATAGCTTTAAATTTATCGGAGGATACGCTTTCAACAACTTACGATCGGGAAAACGATGGTTTCTTTGGATGCCGGGGGTTGCAGCAATGATTACTAGAGGCACAATGAAATTTCCTGGCAACTGCGGCCATAATGCGTCGTCAATATGTTAATGGAAGAACTGTCCCTTCATTGTGAAGCGAGAAACCTCTGAGAATTTGCATTTCGTTTAAGAGAACTGCGAAAATTGCGAGAACCTTGATGCTCCCCATCGATATGCACACGAGTGATTGGGTGGATTCTGTAATCGCCACTCTGACTGAAATAGAAGTTTAGCGGGATCTGGGTAGAAAGCAAGAGGTAGACGGAGATAAGGATGACAGAAAAGGAATGAAAGGCGTTAGGGGGGAAGTACGTGAGAGAAATGAGGGTAAACGAAGCGTAATATTGTGGTGGAATGGGTGAAATAAGAAAGAAAAGGATGTGGGACCGTGAAATGTGCTGAGGTACGAGAAAGGAGAGAAGAAAGAAATTGCACGATCAAGAAGTGAGAAAAAGTAGGAGTGAAATGTAGTTACTGTAAGAGTGGCTGAATTTTAGAATCTAATGGGTTATCTATCTGCAGATAAACTTCACGATACTTCATACATAGACATACAGTGGTACCATACCCCACTCTAAATACATTAAAACCTAAAAGACACAGAGTACCAAAATGGTAACGAAGGAAGGATCACCAGAAACACTCGAATAAAAGCACAGAAGAGAGAGAAATAGCGACCCGCGGAGCAGCAAGAAGCGAGGCGATAAAAAATGCAAACGGCATGGCAAAGGACGCATTCAGGACGTCGGAACCAAAAACTCGAGCAATGGAACAAAGAAGAATGTTTAAAAAAAAAAAGGCCTCGCGAGAGAAGGGAGAGTGGGAAAGAAAGCTATTACGAGGTAGAAGAAACCGGCCGGAAAATGAGAATGAGATTGCCATGGAAAAGAACCAGGGGCATGAAGAAATGATGGATGAGGGTGCGCCAAGGGGTCTCGAGGAACGCAGATGACCAACGACAGCAGCGTGCACGCGTGCCCTCGTTATGCGAACGTCCCGGTGCACGCGTGCGATTCGCTCGTTGTTGCGCCGGCCAGGCGATATGTCCGGCCGTGTGCGCGTAATACCAGTAGCATAGTGTGTGACTAATTGTGCTGGGCAGCCATTTATAGGTCCACGCGGTACGCAGGCTGATCCCAGGTTCGCCTAGTTATCCCACCGCTCACCGCGGTTTATCATTGCGAGGGTGGTGCTGGCTAACGCACGCACTCCCGCGCCGAATAAAACGGGGACGGCTTTAACCGCTCGTGAAATTTACACCGAATGCCGCGTCGATAAGCCGTTTTATGCAGCTAACAAGATAGTAGCCCCTAGGTGCAGGGGATGCGCGCGCGCCAGCCTACGTCCACGCTCGTGAACGCTCAACGACCGCGGTGCGTCGTGTTCCACGGCTGTTCAACGACACCGAACTCGAATTTCAGTCGTACACAATATTCCTATAAATCCTGAGGACAGTATCGCGGGATAAATAGGCGGGTCGAGCTCACACGGCGATGAGTCTTCACCCCTATTGGTGGTTTACGCGATTCTCTCTCTAGCTGGAGGGTGATCGCGCGTAAGTGGATTTGTGCTGTGTGAGAATCATTTTCCAGTCGGATATATGTAGTTTAATGTTTAATGGATTATGATTGTGGTTTCGAATGATTTGTGTTTGGATGTGGTGAGGTTAGTGGTTAGGTTTAGTGTGATAAGGGGAACACTGGTACTGGGGATTGCTCTTGGTGAATTTAATAAAATATTGCACACCACTAGAAGTTCGTAATCGGGGCCATGGTCACTTTGCTTGATTTCCCGTTCCTATGGCTCGTAGTTAACCTTACGTCTATAAAGCTTAACGCCACCCGCTAGCGGGTAGTTTTAGAATTCGATGAATTTTCAGCGTTACAAGCTAGAAAGAAGTTCGTTTGTAAAAAAGTTGCTGGTAAAGTGGGGGCTGTTAGCAGTTGGTGTAAAGTGTAAAGTGTTCTCTGAAACTTGTGCCGTGTTAGCGACTTCCTCGAAGCATCGTTACGGAACGCCACCTGCAGGAAATGAAAGTTCCCTTGTCGAGATCGTGAGACGTTTTCAATTTCTTTCCCAATCGCGGTGCGGGATCTGATTTCTTAATAAACAATTACTTGGCGTTGTCTTTCCCAGCTGCGGTACCATTCAGCGTTCCTTCTCTTTAAATCGTGATAAATAAAAACGAGAAGAATTCATTTTCCTTGCGCTTATGCTTGGGCAATCTTCAAAGCGACGAGCAAATTATTACACGTCGACTGGAACGGTCATTTTGTCTTGTAAAGGGATATATACATTAGCAAAGGTCACGTTGTATAAATGTCTTCTCTCGAAAAGTTGCGTAATAAAAGGTTCTGGACGTTAAAAAGTGTTTCTTAGCTGGTTATAGAAAAGGGACTTTCAAAAAGCGTACGACAAATTGTACAAGAGACTCCCGCATAGATTCCGCTAGAAAATACACCCGTGTAAAATTGAAAATTCACGCGTAGAAAGATCTGGTTACAAATACCTACACACGTAGAAAAGTTTCAATTTCGGAGTTTCGCTTTTATAAAAGATTTTGATCGTGTCCTGGTGCAAAAGCGCACACGTAGAAAAACTACAACCGCCTTCGTGTGCGTCTAATTATGCATTTCCAGCTGACACGTACGCCTCTGTTCAGAAAGTTTAGATGCACGTCCTCGACTCTCTTCTTAATTTAGGAGCATACTGTGCGTGATCAGACTAATTAATCCGATCACACAGTACTAAAGCCTACACTGTCCATTAATTAACAACTCTGTAGCAACCAAACTATCCTCGTACAAACTATAAACTCACCACAGTATTTCATCGAAAGTTGGAGCAATAGTTCAGGTTGTTTCTACATTTATTCAACGTTCTACTAAATTTTAACCAACACCAATTCTTGCAATAATTTCGCGCGATAAATTCCTACCTCGTCAACCCGTGCACGAAAACTTTCGAACCCTGGCGTTCCTTTCAGCCAACACCTCCTCCCACAGTTCATTACGAATTGCCCGAGCAATTTTCCTCGTTTGAAAAATTGAACTGCGAGGCAACTGCACGGAATTGTCCACTCCAGCCTCGCCTGCCGCGAGATAATGGACCTCCACGGGCTTGATACTTCCGACTACATGATGTAGGTCGCGGCGTGCAATAACTTTGCCCAGGTCGCGGATTGCAAGGGAACACGTGGCGCCAGTGTCTCGTGATAAATGCCCCAAGTTAAATGCGCTCTTCAGATGGACGTGGACCGCGGACGAATATTAAAGAGGATTAGAGGATTACGGCTAGTTCAAATAAGCGGCCAGCGAGTTTGCGGCGCGAACCGTTGCCCGAACGTGCACGCGTGCCGTTTCCCCCGTGAAATCGAAACGAAAATAAGCGGACGCACCATTGCGAATTATTCTCGCGGAATTTCACTAAATAATTATCATCTCGCGGGGAACTGTCCCCGTCGCGGTGAAACACGATTTCAAGGGGTTCCAGCGGAGATTGTTGGGAGCAACAGATTTTAGAGTTAAATAAGAAATTACCGTTGGCGGCGGCGCAATAAACCGCGCGGAATATTTATCGTGGCCGTCGTTGCCACAGATGCACAGAATGTTCGCTGGTTCTCCGGAAATTTAATGCTCAGCGGATACGAAACTCGATGCTCGTCGAGGAGCAGAGTCTGTTCTTCGATCCTGAGCGCATCCCCCTAGGAAATTCATAACGAAATCATGGAAATAGAATGCGGGACGCATGTTCGGTTTAGACTACCATTTCTGCGTAGTTGCTCTCAGCGATTTTGTGATCGTTCTTGGAGACACTAGTTTATTCTTTAGTGACTATGATACTAGCCACTTGAAATTGACTTCTTTCTTGTGAACCTCGAAAAATTTATTTATCCTTGACCTTCTTTATGCAATTCATACTTTATTTTTGAAATCCCGTGTGAGATTGAATTAAATGTTGCCGAAAACGACATAATGTTAACCCCACGCTTAAGAGTTAAGTTTCCGAATATTTCTATTACTTCACGAAAGCCACAGCTTCTGTTTAGGTACTCTCTTAATATGCGGTCCACGCGACATTTATAACTCTACAGCATTCTTCCTTTAACATCATTAATCCTAAAGCATCGCTCGCGCAGCGCCTGGTTACCTGCGAGGTGCTCGCCAAGTTTTAATTGCACAGTTTTTCTCGATGCTATTTTACCTGCATCCAGTTTAAGTTTCTTGTACGTCCCAGTCCGTCATTCACAAGGCATTCCCGCGCGTCTGTTACTTTATTAATTGAAAAATCTCCGCTGAAACCTCAAATTTTCTATTTTCTGCAAACTCGCCAGCTGAATTTAAATAATCATTCGTTGCTCTCGCTAGCTTTCGTTCCCGCGAATTATCAAATAATTCTTCCTCTAATATGAAAACTTGGTTGGGAACCATAGAATCTTGAAATTTGCATTTGCACCCTTGCAATGTCTTTTTCATATATCTCTATAAATATACAGAACCACTGTTACGAAATGGCTTCAACTCCAATATTTATCTTCTATCCAGGAATTTGTTTTACACACGTCCGATTCAATAAACGTGCCCCGTTTGAAAAGTGCTTCGCTCGGCGAAACCTCCATATCAAATAAAAATATCGATAGGAAGTGGCCGCGTGCAAAATAGCGCAACGTCTCGTCGAGAGCTCGTCGAAGCACAATGGATACTCCTTTCCAAAGTGGCAGAAAATTGATGCAATTTCCAAAGCGTTATAGAAGCAACGTCTCACGATCCCTGTTGCTACATATATCAGTAGCTCCTTCTGCTCCGGCCATGACCACCGTAGTGTGGCCGCGATGAAACCGGAGAATGGTGAGGTTTCATGGCGTGCGGGGCCATTATTTTCACGCGAGTGGGGCCGTCATTTTCACGCGGGTGGCGCGTAACGATAACAGTAAACACCTACGTACTCCATTCCCCAAAAAGCAACTGGACACAACCTTGGCATCACGGTCTGTATCGCTCGTACGAGCGATAGTTTCTTCTCACGATCAACAACCCCTGTACTCCACGGCCAGGGACGCCGGAACGCCCACCGCTGGCCGTTGCCCGCGCCTCATCAGATGTCACCCTACGCGCCCATCCGCGAGAAACACTTACCGCAACGTTTCCCGATTATCACACGAAAGCTTCTTACACCTACGCACGTACGTTATAATCTGTCCCCTCGAGAAACACGGCTAAACGATTTTCGTTACATTATTAATTGACACAAAACTACCGCGTAGGTTATAGTATCGTTATAGTAGTACGTGGCTTTGGATATACCTTTTGTGTGTTTCTTATGCGAACGAGAGCTTGCGTGACGCGCGTGTCTGATCGAGACGCGCCCGCGAGAAGGATGATCGTTCGGCGAGGAGCTACGCGTCAAGAACGGACACAACACTCTGATTGATTGCTAGCAGACCACGAACGATCGCTTGCGGTCGAGAACGCCAGTTTCTGGTTCATAGAGGAGGCTACGCGAGCGTTCAAAGCTGCTTCGATCTATCGTGAAATTGGCAAACTCTCGTGGTGTATCGAGTGCGCGCGTGGCTGTTGCAGCGGTTCTTCCACAGCCTCAGATTCGTGCCGGTTTCGCAAATGTTTTGGGTATCGACTGTCAAGCTCCGAACATTTCGCGCAGCCTTCCAGGAAGTCCAATTAATTCTTTACCCCGTTTTCCACTGGACTTTGTTCGTTCTAGACGGCGGAGACCTCTCGCGTACTTCCACCTGAGACAATCCAAGTTTTTTAAACTTAGAGATCCCACGAGAAAAGACGATATCACTCTTTTAACGAGAACGATCTACCCACGTGTGTGTCGAGCAACGCGGTACTCCCCGATCCAGCGATCCCTGGGGAGGATTCTCTTTAAAAGAGACGCTCGCGAAGGATCTGCGTAACGACGACACGCGACATCACGGACTTACAGTTCCAAGATGATCCCCTCGTGTAGAGTGCGAGTCCTGGACCGAGGTTGTGCGTTTCCGAGTGCTTGGAGACTCGTATCCTCGAGCAATGATCGAGTACCTACTCTGAATCTGCTCGGTGCAGGAAGATTTCGTCGTCTTAATTTTGCAAGCCTCCCTTCGCCTGACTTTGCAATCTGTTTGAGCATCTATGACTGCCTAAAGGAACGACCTAAAATGCATCTGATGCATCGATTCGTAGCTCCGAATCTTAAGTTTCCCGCGTACCAGCGTCTCGACGAATACGAGCTTGCAAGTAACGAACGACCACGGTCGTGGACCACGAAAGACTGCTAAAAACGTGTTAGACACAACGACACCGTGACAATATTGATACACAATATCCATGATCGTTATAATCGTACAATATACATACAGAGTTAACGTCGCTAGGCGCGAGTCTGCTGCGTTTTTCTTCGCCCCCCCCCCCTGCCTACACTCTTTTTAATTCGTTTCATATAAAAGTGAGAAATGGTACACAATTGGTCCGGGTGGTTAGCTCGTTCGACCCCGTTCCGAGGTATCGCGAAGGGACCACTGCGGCGTTTTCCACTCGGCGAGAATCGAATTGGCCCCCTTCGCGCGCTTCGCTGCAAATCATTCAGCGTAGACGCGATTTGATTCATTTGTGCGTGGACAGGGACTTTCACCGAATTATAGGCGATTCGTGACCATGGAGGGAATCGTAACTACGACTGGACTTCACCGTTCGACTAGAGCTGCTTGCTATTAGTTCCGTCGAATACGTTTCACTCTCGCCCACGTGTTGCCAATGCTCGACTTTGTCCTCAGTTGTACAATGTAGGTGCTATTTCAGACGAATACTCGATAATTAGAAATGGAGACCGTGATGCAATTATCTGCCAAGCATCGTTGAGAAACTACTTAGTGACGTGGACGTCAATGAAACAGATTGTTCCTTTTTCTTTTTTGATTATCATATGATAAATGGACACAGGAAAGGGAATTTTAGGAAGGCTCGTAGTAAGATTGGACATCTCAAGCACCAAGCGCTACATTGTTTTGTTAAACCGAACGCGACCAAACGTTTGCACTTCAAACTCTGCGTGCGCGGTATTTAAAGTCCGAGGGACAACTGTGAAACGACCCTTTGAAGGGCGCATACGTCTCGCTCGTTAATTGGACAGTTGTTAATTAAGCCAACGTCGATTAAAAATCCTTCGGTTTGTGTTGCTACTGAAAGGGGTGTGTCGGAACATTACGAAGGCTTCGTAGCTGCCTATGAATAATGGAACGCATTGCAGAGGCAAGCTGCCTCTATGGGAATTGCGCGACGATTCTCTCGGAATTCATGCTTCGCATAATCGAGCGTTTCTAATGACAATCAGTGCCTTAACGAGGCCTCAATTCTTTCGATAAACCGAAATTTGTAATCATAGCGAGCCACTGAACGAGAATATATGAACGCAATAAAGTGATAACCGAAGAAGCGTCAGAATTTAAGAAACTGTGATGAACGAAATGTGGGCTACAGTAGTCGACGAGTTTGATCCCGTAATCTCACTAATGAGCCGCGCCTCGCGAGAATTGGGCACTTTTAAGTTTCTGGAACGCAGCGAGTTGCTGGCGCTGTTGTCGGGATGGAAAAGAACGCGCCAGAAAAGCATGATTCCGCGGACAAGGGTCTTTGCTACGTGCTGCACGTGTCGTTGCATAGGTTCTAAGCGCACGTCCGAACGCAATCTCGTTGAATTACACGGAGGAATGGGGAACGCTATGAGCCGCGCGAAATCTCGAAGCATCCAACGGTGTTCGCCGACGGCGAACGAGAACCCGTAAACGTACGGTTTCAAAGGGCAGGCCGTTGCGCGCCGCGTGGATCATTTCATTTAACGCGTACGATCGTATCTTTTACCTTCTGCCGCCCTGAATTCGTAATAAGCAGATCGGATTCTATTTTAATTTCCCCGCGACAGCAACGTGGAATTTAAGGTTCTTTGCGCGTTCTTGCGTTTCATTGGATCGCTCGATTTTACGGCCACGTGTAAACGTGTTCTCCGCGACGTTATGAGTAACGTAAAGCGTTTAATGTGAACATCTTTTCGATCGTTTTTATCGACAATGATGGTCAGCGTTGGCGTCAATAACAGTGGATTGTCTTTCCACTGGATCTCGATATTCAGGCTTCTTCTAATTGCAATTCAAATTGTATTTGTGTCTTTGAATTGTTTATATGCTCTATTAACACTCACAGAGCGGTAGTTGATTGAATCGGTTTAAAGGAACCGTTAATGAATTAATGTTGGGATCAATTTCATTCGGAGTTTGGCAAGAAATCGCGTGCGCGTTAAGAGAAAGCAAATTGCTGTTTCCTAATGGAAATATTGTGAGAGAGGCGAGTTTCATAAGAACGATCGCGAGCTGGGCGAGTGCAATTAATCACAGAGTCGGGGGAAAGTTCGGCGAACGCGGGAACGCCAGGATCGTGGAAGGAAAATGGAAAAGAACGTGGCGTCTACTCTATCTATACTTTGCACCGTTGGCGATCGACGTTCCCGACATACTTTCGCGCTCTTGTGGAAGGCTTGTTTTTGATAGCCTGTTACGCGTGAAACGGATAATAGGCGATGGCTTAATTGAAAATTTGCCGATACCAGGATGGTGTTCTTAATTTCGTTCGACGCGAAAGTTTCCTGCGCTTTGACGAGGATGTGACAAATTGATCATTAGCGTGTAAGAACGCTTTGGTACTCGTCGAGTAAAGTTCAACGCTAACATTGTCTCGCGCTACGCGATAATCCCTCCGATAAATCTTCCTTATTCGTCAAAGAAACTTTCGATGTAACCGAGCAAATGATCGTTGAATTACAGTAACCGTGGAAAGTAATATTAATCGCAGGTTGTGATAGGTTGAAGAGCGAGAGTGAACCTGAGTTATACCGTAATATGTCATCTTTTA
Source organism: Andrena bucephala (assembly GCA_947577245.1). NCBI lineage: Eukaryota > Metazoa > Arthropoda > Insecta > Hymenoptera > Andrenidae > Andrena > Andrena bucephala. The sequence continues at coordinate 67,616,401 of OX387715.1, forward strand.
AACCTCGAGAGACGCAATTTTTCGCGGTCATCTAAGTATTAAAACGGTTCTTACTGTTATTCACACCATGCACAGTTGAACTGCACTTGATCCAACCAATTGCCAGCCTGTTTAACACTTCCTACTTTCGTCACTGACACCTTTCTAGTGCCCTATTACACTACCCAAATTCTAATAAGCACGTTACAACAATAATGCTCAAGAAGCACCACGTGGAGCGAGAGTGAATTGCGTTCGACAAATTAACGTCTCCTTGGTCGCTACATTTCCTCCTCCGTAAGAAACCGTTCAATCCTCGATGAGCAGATCCAGCATCACGGGTGGAAAGAATACACCGAGGTCACAGAAGAAGTAGGAGATGAAACGTATAGCGTATATAGTTTTTGGAGGCTAGCATAGAAAGGACTCGCGCACACCATTGTGTGTAGGCGTTTTGACCCTGTAACGTGATGCGAGAAACACCTTTGGCGGCCGTACACTCGAGCGGGCCGCTTTACAAACCACTGGGGTGCGTCCTAAGTACCCGACTATATGTCTTCCACCCATTATCAGCGCCTTTTAATGTACAGCCTCAAAGGGGAGCGCGGTTCGCCGTGACGCGTGGACAACATCAGCCGTCCCGTGCTACTTACGCCCATTCCCTCGAATATCCCCCTCGAAACGGGGACCACGACAGTTCTCCCGACTTTTTGCTGTTATTGACATCACCGCTGGCGAGCGCCTCGAACGGCACGTATCGCCAATTACGAGAAGAATCGATCGGCTGGCAGAGCATGATACGTGTCCCAGGTCCGAATAATTAAGTGAAACCCGCTGTTCCCGGCCAGACCTGGGCACACGGTTCCCCGATCGTGTCGTTCAGCCTGGAACCGTTCTCCACAGTGCGAGCAGGTAAACCCCTCCCCCATAACGCCCCCCCTAACACTAACATTGAAGTACGCACGATAATTAATTGCTAGCTTAATCGGTGTATTAAACGCCTGCGAAGTCTTTAGATACGGAAGCATATACTTTGGACGTGTGTACGATTGCGAGTGTGTGTGCAGGCTGATAAATCGGGTTTAGCAAGTCAGTGTAATCAGAATTAAGCGAGATACGAGATTTTTGTCCCGGGAGAGATGGGGAATATCGTGCGATCAAGTCAGATAAGATTAGAGACGCGTTAATTTCTTTAAACACCTATTTTCTAGCTTGTTTTTTCACCAATAAAGTGAATATACGTGATCTGTGTGTACCAAGATCAGGACAATAGGATACTCGGTAAATGTCAGAAAGATTCCTCTTTCGAAGTTCGTCTCGAACGGTTTCCCTCGCAAGTAACGCGGACTAGTAGTAACGCCCAGCGCTTGGTCAGACACAGTTCAATAATTCGCGCCGCGTACGGGCTACCGTTTAATAAGCGGTTTTAAGAATCAGGAGAGTATTAACTTGATTGCATGATATCCCCTTCGCGATACAAATGAATCGACAAGAAAACAAAGCTCCTGTATCTCGATTCGATTTAGAGACACTAGCCTGTTAACCTTCTTAATTTCACGCCCTGCACGTCTCTTGATTCGCTATTCTATACGTGTTCGTCATGGTTCTATCTGTTTGCGTGTCTGTGTTTGTACGTCTGCGCGTCTGTGTCTACAGTGGTGGCTTATCCGTTCGATTATGGAACTATTGCGGGACTCGCGTTATGCCGAACGGTTATCGGTACACGGAACGCGATCGATCGTTTCGAGATTACGAGAAATGGTATGCACGCCCGACGACGAGTACGAGGAAAATCTTAGCACGCCAACTACTATGAGCATCGTGACGATGCGATACCGTGGGCACGGATCCTGGAGCCTGAGATAACACATTGGCCACGGGGCTTTGAATTCCATTCTGCTTGGTCGATTCGTGGACACTGGGCAGCGAAGACCGAAGACGAGTATATTCTTCTGAGAAAATTCATTACATTCAGGATAAATTGATGAAATCTGTTAAATGGGTCAGGAAAGCCATTTGTGTAATTAGAGTTTTAGAGCGCTCTACCAAACTTTGGGTATTCAGGATATTCTAGAGGAGCGAATGAATCAACTATTCCTGTACCTTCTGAAGGAATAAGCGTAGGTATCGGTGAGACTATATTCCAGGGAATGACAATGATTCTCCTGACAATTAAACAATGCTTGAGCATTGTTCGATCTAAGTGCTCCAGGATCGTACCTACGATTCACCTCACCTTTCCATCATCGTAATGAATTTCTATTATTCTACGAGCGTATATAGTGTATACCAGTTACGAATACTACAGATTGCACAACAATGGTTAGTCTCGTCGTTCTCCGTTGCTCGTGAAACTTTTTCGAAATTCGCTCGCAGCTGTCACCAAAAAGAGGACGCGGAAAACATAGGGAGAAATATTTTCACGCGGCTCACGCATCGAAAAGCCGATTGCGCGAAACGTCCCTTGGGAATCCGCTTGTTGTATCGCCGACCAATTAATCGGAACGAAAGTGCGAACTCGTCGAACCGTGTCCGGCCAGAATTTTCCACACCCCTTCGTTTTCGCTGGCGGGGAAAATGAAACGGAAGGAAGCGTGTAACGCGGAGCAGCGTTGTTGCCCGCGTACATACACCACTGCGTCACGTGAAACCGCGTGGTATCGACTTCCGTGCTTTCACCATCGACGAAACGGAATGCATTGCGATCTAATACGCAGGAAGCACGTGATCGACGAGGGAGTTGGCCATTTTTCGCGGGACACTACGCTGGAACGCGGAGCACGATTCGAAAACTGGTCTAATTTGGAAGCGCCCTTGCAACCCCTTACACGAATCGCGTAATTATTCCACATCCATCGAGTACCATCCAATTATCGTTTCACGAAATCCTTTAGAGTACCATCGAATTATCGTTTCACGAAAGACACGCTTCGTTCAGTTCGCGGAAGATAACCAGTAAAAACGCAACCGTGGTCATGGAAAAATTGCGCCCATCGTCTCCATCACTTGTTGAACCGTGTAATACTACGGGGATGATAAGAGACATCGCGAAATTCGCTAATACTCTGGCAAGGTCGGAAATTTGCTGGTCATGAAGGTTCCCCTTCGAGTAGCCTCTCGTTCAAGCTTACCATGGAAACGACAGAATCTAATTCTGTCTAGACATTACAGGAAATATTAATTGGAGCGCGTCCATGCTGGTTCGAACCTGTGGGATGGAAATTATGCCGTCGATGGTGGTTTTAATGCGTCGAGCGATCGATCGATAAATTCTCGAGCGTGAAACGTTGCGCGCCATATATTCCAATAGTCGTTGAACTTATCCCTGTGTTCCTTCCTTCACGTTTCGCGAGCGTTTCCCCAGAAACAATTGATTTTTACGTGCACACGACGAACGAGATCCGCAGCTGTGCCTGCGCGATTTGTCTCGCTGCCTTTCATCCCCTTACGCCCATCCACATTGCCTCCCTCAACCGTTGAGCGACTTTCTCACACGCAGCATGGTTTTGTGCGTTTCCTCCGGCGCGTCACGTTACAAAGCGATTGAATTCGGAAGAAGTGAGCCCGGTCTGGAGGTTTAAAGCTATCCCCAGGTTCGAAGTGTGCAGTTTCAAGTGGAGGATGTTTTACTTAAGTCTACATTCGTTAGTGAACTAAGATTAGGCTAATTGTCTCGGGTGTTCCGACGGTTACAACCGTGGTGCGACTTGCACCGTCCGCCAAATTTCATTTGGAAGCAAATTTCTTTAAATACGCGGCTCCGCTCTATCGTTAATGGGAGCGTATGAAAGACGATCGTTTCTCGCTACGCGTTGATGAAACATTAATTGACCGAATAATACTTTTACATCGTAGACCATGCGAGATTTCATTTCTCAGACCGCGCAGGCACGCGGCTTCTAATAATACTACCTTAAAGCGTATCGATTATTAAAGCACCATCTAATTATTCCTAGGACCTATCTGGTAAGCCTCGTTTGCTAATGGCGATGCTTTCGTCGAATAGATTACCTAATGGTTCTCGAAGTCGATCGTCGCCGATCACGATTACCGATCGATGCTTAATCGTTCAATCTCTCACCCCCCCCCCCCCATCATTCCCCCTCCCCCTCCCCCTAGAAGTATATTGCTTGGCCAAGCGTCAGTGACGTTGCACTTGTTGAATTGACTAGTACCATCGTTATACGTGTTTCGAGTTCGTGATCGGCCCTACGTCGTCGCTCTCTCGCCACCGGCCAAGACGACGAGGACGTAATCTCGCGTAAATACGCCAGCAAAGCTTCACTTCCGTCAACCATCGCATTTAGTATTGACTGGATTCACGTGCCACGCGCTGGCACAGACCTTAAACGCTTAAACCCTCACGCGCGCACGCTATTACGCTTAAATTCGTAGGTTGCCTGGATTCACAGTCCATTCGCGTACAGCGTACTCGATACTCGCTGGTGAAAACCAATTTCAAGCTGGCGAGAAATCAACTGGCGCGCCTCCGTGTATTCGCGTCGCCGCTAAATCGTTTAGCCAAGTGTGACGCATGAAAGAGGATATTATGCGAGGGGCATAGCAGTCAAGCGATGTGAGTTCACTTTTGGACGATTCTTTAGTTTCAAAGGCGTGACACCTTGTAAACTACTGTTATATTCTGTTTCCGTTCGTTTTGTGACTTTCGGTAGTATTAAGCTCGGTCTGGGACTTCCCAATCTACTTTCGTGGACTGACATCACTTTCCTCCTGTTAGCTGGTACGTAGGGTATTAGTATCGGGGGACACAGCTTCGGGATCGGCTATTATATACTCAAGTCGCCGAAAACGTTTTGTGCCGAAGTCCCGAAGTGATTAAAAACACTTGTGCTCATAAAAATTATGGTTCGACATGTCACACGATGCTGTGATAGTCAGGTCAGTCTGGAAGACGAGAACATTCGCAATTCACAAACTTTTTCGACGCCTCCACCTTAAAAATCGGACCCTGCGTAAGATCCTCGATATCGCCTAATACCCCACATGCAACGATACTCGAAACCAAATGTCACAAGGGAACCAAGTTAACTGAGACACCGATTAAGAGCATAACAAACGCATCAGCCAGCAAAGATCATGTTCATAAAAGAGTAATTACACCTACAATTTGACCCAACCCCCGAATCTCGAGTACGCCTTACATAAGTTTTCGTGTCCTCACTTGATCATGATACTCACTGCCGTGGGTCCCTGAGTGATAGTAGTCTCCTTCGTGGCCTCCTCGACCTCCTTCAGCTTCTCCTCGGCCTTGCGTTCCTTCAGCGCTTTCAGCAGCTTCCACTTGGATCCGGGCGGGCCAGGGCTCACCTGGCCCTCTTTCAGCGTGGCGTCGGAGCTACCGCAAGACGAGGAGTCGATTTTGATTTTCGGCAGGCTCAAGGTAGCCGTGGTTGCGGTCTCGGCGCTACCGGCACCGTCGCGCTCCAGCCCTTCGAGGACAGTGCTCTCCGAGTCCCAAGCACCAGGGATGCTGACGGACACCTCGCTAGGAGGGACGCTGACGCTGCCCTCGCGAGACGGTGGCTCCGAGCCAGGGTGGACTTTCTCGCCGTGACGAAGTGTCGAGCCCTCGGAGCTGCGCCTGGACTCTTGCTCTTCGACATCCTTCGGTAGATCCTCTTCGTCCTCCTCTTCTTCCTCGTCTTCGTCCATCGACTGAACAGGACTGTCGGGGCCCGAGGTCTCGCCAGAGGAGCCCTCCACCGACGACGGTGGCTTCTCCTTTCTGGCTTCCTCCTCGTTCGCCCACGTATGGTAATCGGTCACCCTTGCGAACACCGACTCTATGCTCACCGCAGACTTCCGTCTAGGGATCGGCTTCTCGTCGCGATACCTGTCCCTCTCCTCTATACGGCGATCCTTCGTGACGGTTCCGTTGATCTTGGTAGCCATCACCTCTTCTTCCCTCGCTTCCCTCGCTTCCCTGTCCTCTTTCACCGGTTCCTTGGGTTTCGCGCTCGCCTTCAGCTTCAATTCCTTCAGCACGAACGACATCTTCTCCTTCACCATCTCGTCCGGCTGGTAGTGCTCAGTCTCCTCGGGCTCCTCCACCAGCACCTCCCCCACCTCCATCTCGGTCTGCGACTGCCTCTCGAGCTCCTCCAGCTTCTTCAGCTCGTATCGGTACCACTCGTCCTCGGAATCGATCGAGTCCTCCGTGCTCTGCCGCCTGGAGGACACCCTCGACGTGCTTCTGTAGGAATGCGTGCTCCGGTTGTCTTCGTCTAGGTCGCCAGCCCGTCCGGTCCACGGAATTTCGAGGGATTGCTGGTGACGCGGCAGGAATCGGCTGCCCGGCGTTTGTCCCCTCGTGCTCGAGGCTGACGGGCTCCCCTCCGACGGAGGCGCCTCCTCGGATATGCTGGTCACCAATTCCGGTAGCCTAGTGCTGCTCGACTTCTCACTCTTCTCGCTTTTCTCTGACATGTCCTCGGGGTACTCGAAACTTGTCTCCAGAGCCTGGATGGTCCCCTCCTCGGATCTCTTGTCGTTGTTGGACTCCTCGCTGAGTGGTTGCTCGTCGGACACCGTGGACGATTGCCGTTGACGATACTTGCCCAGCGCCCTAGAAACAGCGAACTCCATGCTCGCGCCGCCCATCAGGGTCACTGGAGGAAGCTTCGGGGCCTTCTCGTTGGGAGCCTCGTCGGAGCTGCCCGTAGATCGCTTGATGTCGCCAACAGTTTGGAATATGGAAGAGCCACCGGACCCAGAACCAGTGCTCTTCCCCGACGTTTCTTCCTCGAAACCGCCCATTTGGTCGGCGGCATCGTAATCGATCTCTTTCCTCTGATCCTTCTCTTTACTCCATCCATCCTGGAGTGCCTGCTGTTGCAGCTGCTCCTGATGCTGCTGTATCTGCTGTTGAAGTGCCTGCTGCTGCTGCTGAAGGTTCTGCTGCTGCTGCTGAAGGTTCTGCTGCTGCTGCTGCTGCTGCTGTATGTACTCGATCTGCTGCGGGGACAACTGTTGCACTGCTTGCGGCTGAGGCTGAGCAACCGGCTTGCGCTTCGTGCTGGCGGTTTTCACTTTGGCGAAGAAAGGTGTGTCCTGATTCACGTCGGACATCACGCTGTCTTCATCCTCTGATAAACCGCTCTGCCTGCCGCTGCCCCATTCAGTCTCGGACTGCTCGGGATCGGATAAGGACTGTGATTGATGGCTCCGTCTTTTCGCCTTCTGCAGGATCCCAGACACCGTTGAGACCAGAGTGTGCTTCTTCTTCTTCCTGGCTGCCTGACCTCTGCCGCGACCTCTAGCCGACCCAGGTTCCGCCGAGAGGTTCTGCTGCGCCTCCTGCGACATGTCCAGGTCCTCCCGTCTAACACCACCGGGCAACGAGTGGCTCCTGTGCCTCTTGCTCAGGTGCAAGTCAGGCAACCAGTTGCTCATAGAGCTCATCGCGTTCTTCAACGGCGAACCCCGCCTGACCTTCTTCGTAGCCTTGGCGTTCTCCATCTCGTGGTCCTTCAGGTTCGTGGCGATGCTGATGTACCCGGACTGGGACACTATCACGCTGGATGCGTCGTAGTACTCGCCCTGTGGATGCTGCGACTGGTCGATGGGCCTGCCGCTCTCGTGGTCCTGGATGTACTGATGCTCCCGTTGCCATTGCCTCTGGTAGCCATCGGAGAGTTGTGCGCTTTCGGAACTACTCAGCCTTTGACTATAGGGTTGGTATTGCTGCTGATAGGCCTGCGGATAGTTCTGGTTCGCGTAGGTGTGGTGGTACTGGTGTGCCTGGTAGGCCGGTGGTTGGGGGTACCTTCTGTCGGTATAAGGACTCTGAGCGTAGCTACCATCGGACGTCAGCGATCTGATACTAGACGACGTAGAGTCGTGCGGTATCTGGTCCTCCATTGAGTTCAGCCACGAGCACTCGTTCGTCTCCGTTCGCGGCAAGTTCGCGCTGGTTGGATAGTAGGATAAAGCGTCGGTGATGTTCCCCGTGGGGAACATTGTGCGATACACCGCGGCTTTGTAAGCCTCGTGGTTCATCAGCCCGTCCGTGTACATAACGCCCCTCAGTGGTTTCTTCGCGTGGGCGATCATGGCTGCCTCTGTGTACTGCGCCGAGCCTATGCTGTCCTGGTAATTATTAAAGTTCTCCATCGCCTCTGGATAGTATCCCGTGGTCGTGGTCTTTGGACCGTAGGTCCCAGAGCCGCTGGTGTACACGCTAGTGATGACCTCTTGTCGGTTGCTGCCAGCTACGGAATAGATGGCCGGCTGTTCGGACCTGTATATGTAATCCAGGGTGGTACCAGGTGCCACGGTGTCGTAGGTGTGCTGCAACGTTTGCTGACGACCTCGTTTCTTGGGGCTCTGGCAGGTGGTCGCGATGGGCGCTGGTGGAGGCACGAAGCTGTAGTCTTCCTTGGTGGTCGGTGTCTTCATGGAAGTGAATGCTGACAGATGGTTCATCGTCGCGGTAAACGAGTGGCTAGTGACCGTGGTGGCGGCGTTAGCAAAAGCGTCTCTGCCTTCCGGTGTGTCGTACAAAGGTTCCTGCGTGATCACCGCAGTTGTGGTCTCTGGAAGAGGTGGTATGGGACTGGTGGGCCTGATCGACGTCGTAGTCGGTATCAGGATCGCCCTGGCGTGGTCCACCGAGTACGACGTGAGCAACTTGCTAATCGAACTCTTCGGGGAGCTCGGTGACTTGTCCAAGCTGCTCCACCCGCTCATGGAGGATAGGCCGGAATCTGATTTCGCCGCGACGATGTTGGCGACACCGCCGGGCTTGGCGGTGTGCTTAGGCGACACGCGCGGCGATTTGGGCGAGTGTGGGGTTCGCGGACTTAGGCGACCCTGCTCCAGGGACACCAGCTTCTCCGCGCTTCGCAGATACGTGGGGCTTTGGGAACTCTTGGTGTCGGCCTCCCTCTGATCGGAGCCTGGCATCAGGAACGAGTCAGCCGAGTCTCGAGGGGCTGGCGGGGGCGGTGAACTGGGCGATGGACTCGGCGGTGTTCTACTTTCTTGAAACTCCAAGTTCAATCTTGCCGCGCTACCGAAATAACCGTCCTGCCTGGTTCGAAGGCTCTGCGAGCTGTGGACACTGTGCACGCTGTGCACGCTGTGCACGCTGTGTACACTGCCCGCTGAGAGCGTAGGCGACGGCACCTTGTCAGTGGTGGTGCTGTAGATGGTGGGCGAGGCGCAGGTAACAGCCGCGAAACTTTCCACCATCAGGTCCGTGAGTTCCTTGTTCTCCGCGTAGCCCTTGGCGAAGCTGCCCACGTCTATGGACAACTGGATGACGGGCTCTGGACTCTTTTCTCGCGCGGCAGAGGTGTAACCTAGCCTGGGTGAGGTGTAGGTACTGGGGATGGGTTCCAAGTTCGTCCTGGACGTGGACGTCAGCCTAGGCGAGATGGATCTGGCTGTGAAGTCGCCATCCGTTGCCAGGTCGCTATCGGTGCTGACTCTAGAGATCGATCTCCCCGTCGATCCAGGACTCTTCGAAAATGTCCAGCTATCGACGTCTGTCTCCGCGTAAATCTTCCTTAGTTGCTCATCTATGCTACTTGCTTCTTCGGCCAGCTTTGACTCCGCCTCTGAACTGTACTGCCTCTTCGGCGAGTCCATCAACCGAGACTTGAGCTCTATCAGGTTCTGAGAGTCCTTCTGCAATTTACTGGACAGCCTGTCCAGCTCGTGGAGCTTTTCCAGAGTGACTTGATCGATGGAGCTGAGCCTGGACAGCTGGGCAAGATCCTGCTCGCTAACGCAGGGCGTGTTCCCGCGGTAACTCTTGTAGTCAGCCGCGCTGAACACCTCGCCCTCGTCCTCGTCCTCGTTCCCGTCACCTTCCTCTTCCTTTTTCGTCACAGACTCCTGGATCTCCTCTTTCGTCGGCTTCGTGTCCAGCTCATCCAGCTCCGTCTCCTTGGCCGCGGTCTTGTCGAACATGCTCGCCTCGACCTCCTTCTTCCCGTTCACGTCCTCGTCCTCCGCCTCCTCCCAGATCATCCCCAGCTGCGACGTTGGCCTGGACGTGTCGCCGCAGATCAGGTCCTCCCTGTACGCGTTGTTCAAACTTCTGTAGAACGCCTCGTCTGGGATGTTACTCTCTTCCGCGAGAGTCTCCAGAGCGTCCAGGTTCCGAACGTTCCTGTGCATGTCGGTGACCACAGTGGCGGCGGTGGTGCTGTCCTGCGTCAGCCCGTGCATCCTCGCCATCTCCTGCTGGGCGAGCTTCTCGTCAATGCTCATCGAGGCGCCTATGCTCTTCGCGATCGCGTCCAGCTCGCCGACGGTGCTCTGCTGATCGTCCAGCGTCTCCTCCACCACGTCCGCGGTTTCATGGCTGCCACCGCTCGCGTAGAACTCGATCAGCTGGCTAATGACGGTCTGTTGTTCGTAGAGCAGGCCCTCGAGCTTCTCCAATCGCTCCCACATTTTAATGTACTCCTGACTGAGGAGATCCAGCGCCCTCCACGCGTACTTCAGCTCTGTCTCGAGTATATTCAGTCGAGTACCGAGCCTCTCCATGTAATCGCCGATCATGTAGTCGATGTTGCCGTCGGCGGTGGCGGCACCGTAGCTCGGCAGGACCGGCGAATGAGCCCTCGGGCTGGTTGGGGCTGGCCCACCCAGCTTCGTCGAGTCCATTTTCATGAAGTTCGCGTTGCGATAACGCTCTCTCTCTGGGTCACCGGTGTCCGCTAAGCCTCCACGTTCCGATCCGATTTAGGCAACCGATGATCCCCGGGGCGACACATCGTGCATAATTCCGCGACGCGTACCGAAAGTGAAATTACGATCTTCCCCGTGGCCCGAGGAGGAACATGAATGGCCCTTTGACACGTCTCGCGGAGGCCTTGGACGACAGAAAAATCGAACGGTAGTTGGATGTACTGTGCTGAACGGCCACGTTCTCCATGTCGATTGTCCTCCTTCCCCGAGTCACTTCTCGCGCGCCGAACTTGTACACTTTTATCTGTTCACTAGCGCTATATACGGTTACATATAGCGTGATATACTGTCACTGTGTGTCCATGTTCTCTTTCGATCTCCGATCCACTTCCTCCCCACCTCTTCCCTTCCCTTTCTTCCTATACACTATACAGCTGCGTAGCACAAAGTTTGAAAGTTGTCGGCCGCGATCTTGATGGATCGCTCGAGATCGCCCGACACCCTGCGAATGGCACTTCATAACCAGTCTCGTGCGTTCATGCCGCCCACGCCGGTGCTATCTGAAAAACAGGAGCAGAACGGATTGCGTGGCTTAGTGCGAGGCGTCCTCGCACCTAGTCACCGCTCGCACAGTTTCCATGGTGCTAAGACTTATTCTATAGAGACCACGAAATTTGACAGAAAGATCCACGAGACTTGCACTGGCTTGCATGGCTGCGAATCGAATCGGTGTACGTTTCTTGCACTGCCGATTCGACTTTCCCATATTACGTACATTTCCCATTCGAATCGATAAAATGAAATGAATATTTAAATAAGAAACACGACCACCGAAATAGATCATTCTTTAAAAATGAACGAGCTGTGCTTGTGAAAGCGCAAGACTTCGTCCATGTGGTACGACTGGAACGATCGATGAAGACGTTTACGCGTGTCTGAGTGAAAGTGTGAGTAGGTATAGAAAGTTTCAAAGTGTCGAAAGAAGGGTTGAAATGAAAGTTTTGCCGGGGTGGGAGAACAAAAAATGCGTTACAGTGTCTCATGAACTGTGTGGGAGGTATTGAGTGCGACTCAGAGTTCATTGAAGTTTCAGACAGTACTTTAGACACGTGGAATTGTGGGATCAATTCCAGCTACGTATTGCATCCACGTTTACGAAGACAAGAATCAGTGTAGTATCCACTTTAGTATCAGCTCATGGAAAACATGGCTCAATCACTCTGGAGGTTCATTTTTATTCAAATGAAAAGGTATCTGATGCCGAAATCTGCACCTATCCCACCGTTCCACTCGTTCCTCTATTACTGTTCAAGAGAAACATCATTTGCGCGTCATCCAATATTTTAAACCACTAAATTGAAAATCTGTTATCACCCTTTAACAAATCCACATAATTCCCAGTCCCGTATATTCGCTCTACAGAACGAAGCAACATTAAAGAAACCATCGCACCTCCACATATCATCGATCTCTCGTTCTGCAATTCACAGCCCAGTAGTTAGTTCCTTCACAACCAAAGAATTTACGAAATATGCTTCTCAAATTACTCCAAGACAATGCTTGCATCAATCGTCAACCCTGCGCTCACCCTTATAAGCGCATTTCATAGGATCCACGTTACCAGAGAATCGAACTGACGGGTGCCAGCACGCTGCTGCACCGTCGCATGTAGAACAAACGATCACCAATGCGTTCGATCACCAACTGACACGTATCGATTGACACGATTTTCATCCACGCCAGCGACACGCGTGTTCACGGAAGAAAGGGGATGGAAACAACTCCGCTGTGACCCGGAAATCATCGTACACACGTATCCCGAATCGAACGAGTTCCTGCGTATTCGTCCGGGATACGCGAATTCCTCCGTTTCGTTTTGCCCGTGTACGAATGTATCTCCGACTCGTTTCCTTCCCTTGCTACGTAATCAGAAAAGGATATCGTTTTTACGGGGGCCATAAAATTGCACGCCGCACCGCGGGGAACGAGGAGAATCGGCTTTTCCCGCTTCGCCTTGAACTTGATGACTTCGTGGCTTGATGAAATATCGGGGACGCCATAAAAGCGCCAGTTTCGCGAGGGGAAAAGCGATTACGAGATGCTTGGGGGGTGATTCCGCGCGGGATCTTCCTTGGAAATCTCATCGAGGGTGGTTTAATTAGATGAATCGATCGCTGTGCACTGATTCTACTCGCGCGTCCTTTTAAATGATTATTTACAGAACCCCAGGTTGCGATGTTCCCGTTTCAGACATACGAAAATCGATTGCTCCCTGCGCAAACCTCGCAACCATTGTGCAACTGTAACCAGGTAAGTGTAGAATCCACTGTATTCCGTTTCCCACGAGAGAACACCCTAGGCCACGCTAACGAGTGTACACATTCTACGTCCACATCAAGGTAGAACTTGTTGATATTGCCCCAGGACGGCATCGTGACGAGTGTACGCTAAATGCAAACTTATCGATCATTCTACACCAAGCCTACAATAGCAGGACATCAATTTAATCGGGACAGAATTGGAAAACATCCCTTTCTAGCCGCCTTCTTTGAAATCCCACCCGACTTCAATACAACCCCCGTTATTCACGCGTTTTAAATATCACCCTCCGGTGCAATCCCATCGTAGATTCAATTTCGCCTGGTATCGGAGGTAAGAGCATGGCCAGAGGGTAGAACAGCGGAGAATATACGAATATTGAAATGTCCCCCAATCATGCTCCTAATATCATTCATTTATAATAAAACACCGCGTGTCCCCGTTCCGTTTCCAGAAAAGATTCGTATCAGGCGCGACTAGATATTGCCGTCTACCACCATAACAGGCCCGAATGTCTTTCGCGTATAAATGGGAAATTCTTTTTCGAACGACTGCCTTTATCGTTCCTCTTCAGTTTTACGTCCATTCGAGCCGGCGGCGCGCTTCGCCGCTCTTATCTGCCGGTGTAAATACAATTCCATAAATGTGATAAAAACGGAATCGCCTGGTTACGGGACTCTAGCGCGTCGCTTTCGAAAGCTCGCCTCATCGGGCGATCATCTCGCGCGTTCTTTTCTTCGATCCCGACGGTTATGTGGGTCCGTCACGACGACAGGATCGTCCAGCTCTTTCACTGACTTTAATGGAAATGCCTTCGCCCCCTTTCCCTGCGGAAGGGTGGCGGAGAAGCCAGACTTCGACAAAAAGTGAATGGAACTTGACGACGATAAGGGGAATCCCCGGATGATTCGCGCCTGCGACGGAATCCGCTTTAATCTGACTCGAGCTTCTCTCAGTCTTAATTCAGTTAAGCGTAAAACTGTGTAACCAATCAGCGGCTAACTGTACGAGTGACGTCAAACACGGCGGGATTGATTAAATTCTACGACCTATGTGTCTTTGGCCGTCTTTGGGGGATTCGGTCGTATCGGGATTCTTTTGAGATGGGGCCATTTGAATTAGAAGTTAATTGAAGCTACACGGGGAGCATGGCACACTGATTGGACGAGGTTTACTTTTGGAGTGGGTGAGGATGTGTTTAAAGTGGGGTAACGTTTCCGTAATTATATGTTCTGCGGAGTCAGAACGTCACGAAATGGCTATGAGAGGTGTAAACTATTTTTGGGACTTCATGAAAGTTCTTTTAAATTTTAAATGGTATGGAAGAAGGGATGTGAAGGATTTTAGAGATTCGAAGAGTTGGGAAGGTATTGTTCAAACAAGAGTAAGATTGTATTTCAGACAGGGAACTGGATGAGGAAATAATGAGAGATTGAAATATTTTTCATCGGATAATTTCTCCATCGATGAACTAACGAAGTGAAACGGATATCCAGGCGTCCGAGAACGGCCCTCCAGTTAATTCTCGCCATCTTAGACTGTTTAATTGAACGTCGATGAAGCCTTTTAAGGCGTCGCGGCCTCGTTTCTGCTTTCGAGAAATCTTCCAATAGCCTTGCGGCCCGCGGAATTCGAAGGAGGAAAGTTCCACCGTGAAAAATGAAAATGGAATTCGTTACCCTGCAGATGCCAGCTCTGCGGCTGGGAAATCTTTGTTGTACGGGGCTCATTAATCCACGAAACTTTCCCATGAATTCGAGATTCTTCAAGCCTTAATGAGCTGGACAACTATGGAGAATATACGCGGCTGGTTGAAGCTGAGAATGTGCTTCAACTTAGGGATGCCATTCTCTGAAACCATTCGACCGTCTGGCTATAAGTGGAATTCATTCATCCATAGTAATCTGGCTATATGGATGGAAGAAATAACCATTATTCAGGCAATTCAAAAAGTAATATTTTAAGAAGTACTAAGAAAACCTCTAATAACTCTGAGGAGGGAGAATGATGACTAAAAGCTTCGCGAGGTTGTGAATGAAATCATTTTAAAGGAATTAGAATTTGAAGAAACGGTCGAAGACAAAAAAGAAGAGGACTAACTTTTAATTTGGAACTATAATTTCTCCAATGAGATAGACTGTAGAATAAACAATCACTCCACCCAGCATTGCCTGGAAAAGTACGTTAATTGAGACACCGTCTCGTCACTGAATCGATCAGCTCGCAACGCCCACGGCGACTTGGCTTAACCTGAGCGCATTCAAGTTCCCTTCCAGTACTATTCCGTCACTTCTCGTATCTTCACTCCGGCAAACTTTTTTCCTGCAAGTTTCTCGAAGGCAGCCTGCAGACTGCAAGATCGGCTGATCTTGAGGGCCAGGAGACAAGTCGTCCCCACTTCCGTTCGTTCCCCTTAGCCCAGTTTGAAATAACAAGTCAAGACACAGGATCAACATTCTGTATTGATGTAACTTCGTGCTTCTCGATAAAGGTCCACTCTATTCTTTCTTAGTTCGCAACGACAACTTGAGCACCATAAATTCGAGATACTCAATACGATTCTCCCGAAGAGGTTCTCCTGAAAAATCACCATTCCTTCCGGAGCACATCGAGCTCATCTAATTCGGTGCTCCAAGGTAAACACAAACATTCTCAGAGCCTTCTTTGGCAGAGGCAATTACAGCCCATTCAGTCACCCTGCGGATACCACTCTTTTTACACACGTTTCGCGCGCACAAAGGAGAGAAGCCTGTTAGGGGGTTACAGAGATTAATGCGAAAGCGTGTCGCGCGAAACGCGGGCGATGGAAGAAGAAAAAGGGTAAAAAAAGCAACGTGCCCCGGGGGAGTCTGTACTTTCCGCCGAAATTTCTACTGGCTATATTTACCGTGGAGGATATATGCTCGACGCGACGGTGCCTTGGGGACGAATGCAGCCGTGAGAATTCGCGGCAGCGGCGGATCGGGGAAAGAAAGGATGCGAAAAGAAAATAGGTTGACCGTATAATTACTCATGCCGCTGGCTGGTCGGCATTGTTTCGAAAGTTTCCCTCCTGGGCGCAGCCGGTGTCGCGCTTAAGCTGCTTAATGCAATCATAAATTTTAATTTTCAATTTTGCCGCAGCGCGAGCTCGCGCCCCATCGCAGCCTTTCCCTGGCAAGGGGGGGTCCGCGCGTTCCCCTGTTTCTTCCCTCCTTGCAGCAGGGTAGGGCCGGGAATCGATTTATTGCCGCGAGACGACCGACGTCTAATTAACGGATCTGAATTGGAAATGGAATTCGAGGCGCTCCTGCGAACGAATTATTGTCGTTTCGCTGCTACAAGGATGCACGGGGCTCGTTTAATGGAAGGGAACAGGATGGGGATTAGAATCTCTTTCGCGGAGAATAATTTGTACGTTTTGGAATTAGATGTGAAGGATTCACGGCGAGGAATTTGCGGGCTTTTCATTAATGAAGATCATGAACAATGTTCACCGGCTTTCTTTATCTCTAGCTCCTCAATTTTTCTCGTCTTTATCGTTACCTTTATGGTGCCAGCAGGGCCACTTGTTGGAGACAGCGATTGTATAAAAATTTCGCGCGTCGTTGAAGTCAGATCAGTATAAAACGTAACAAGGAATGTCCAATTAACTTAACGGTCATTCTTCCATGGGTACTTCCAGGGAAGATATGCAATCTCGTTACGTTGACCGACGCGGAAATGTCTTGCCGTATCATTCTAACTTATCCTGGCGATGTACGAAGGTCGAAGGTTGCGCAGGAAATAGGACACGAGAAAGAAAGAGCGACGGAAACTAATCCTGTTTCTGGTTAGTCTTCGAGAGGGGCAGAGCCACTTTTCTGAAGAAGGATGCTCCCATCGACGACGAACTTTAACCCAGGAAGTAGTTTCTCTTCCCTTTAATAAGATGCATTTAATTAGGAATCATCTATTCTGCGTTTCGGGACTTCTAACACACAGCTCCGAAAACTAGACATTCTTACGTGTAAGAACGAACGTAGTGGCTCCCATTTCTCTCCAGTTCTGACCAAGCCCGAGGGAAAATTGGTCGACAGCAGTGCTTCCACGGGCGCGAGGGCGCCTTGGATATTTCTTAAAGACAAATCGGGACAAAAGCCCTGTCGTTCGTTCGCTTTCAAGCCGGATTATCCGCTCGAGAGAACCAGACGACGCCGCCAGCGCAGCGTATCCAAGATGCGCGAAGATGTCTGGCCGGCCTGAGTTGTACGTCCGTTACAGTACGACACGAAACAGGCATTAGCGTCTCGAGAACAACTTTCGCCCTCGGGTGCTGGTGTCGATATAAAGCATAGTTATTCGCAGCTGGGAAAAACTAGCGGACCGCGAGCGAATTGCAGTGGCTGCAGCCTGCTGCGCTAAATAATCAACCACAGAACACCTAGGCGACAGAACCTCGTTCTCTAAGTATTTATGAACGTTGCTCGTGCGATGCGGTTCGCCGCGACACGAAAGTCGGGGCGAACTTGAACGAAACTTGCACGCAAGATATATATCCAGCGACAGATTTTTAACCAGTTTATCACTTAGACTAATTACAGTTATTATACAAAATTACCTAGAATCTTGGTGGAGGTCTTCAACGAAATGAAACGTAGACCATTGCGTGAATAATTTATATCATTATGGAAGACTTTCCAATACTGAATACGGAGATCATCCGAGTACAGTGAAGGTGGGAGCAGTTAATCGACTCGAGCGCCCCTTTCATTTCGGCAACGGAAGTTCCGGTTCACGTTGGTCGCGCAGACAGGGTTTAATCGGCGTTTTTCGACGTCAGTGAATGTTTAATTAGTGGTGGTTAACCGTGGCGACACCGTGCCGGTATTAATAACGACGGCGAGTTTCGCAATGTGGGTTTGCACCGCGGCCTCGTTATTCATCGGGCGTTCACTGAATTGCAAAATGGAATTTACCTATGCGCGATTGCCGTGGGCGTTTGTTTCTTTGCCCCGTGAGCTCGTTATCGGGCGTCGAAACGTACAGCGGCTGGTCTGATTTTAAGAAATGATTCTATTAGCTTCTAATGCGATTTGCCTGAAGTGCAGTTTGTCGCGTGAAAGAGGATTAGACGCTCCTTTTATTACTGCAGGTGGAAAGTTATGGATTTTACGGTCGGACATTTCTGGTATTTAGTGGGGATTTAGGAACCCCCCTCTCGTGTTAGAGATTAATTGAAAATTGTGAGAGTAATTGGGGGACTGAAAGAGGATTGCCTCTTTTTACAAAGACCGCTTCAACGCTGATGCTCGTAGCTCTAATAGGCGATTCTAGCTGGCTTCCTTTGTGACCATGTTTAGTTTCCGTTAAGGAGCGCTAACCGGTGGCTGTTGCATCTTCTTTGCAAACTTGATACAAAGCTTCGATACACGGATGAATTATTCTAGAATATCGTCGCTGATTAAAGCTACCCTTTACACAGCTGCTAAGTAAATGTCGCGTGGTTTTAGGATCCAACTTTTACCCATAAATTCGCGAGTATTTGTTTTCACAGGATATTAAAATTTGCTTCAGTTCCAGCGTACATTGAAACATTCAAAGCTTCCTTTCATCGCGTCGTTTAGCGACAGCAAATGACATACTGCCGTCATCGTTTCCGTCGTCATCCACTTCACCAAAGCGTATAAACGTTTCAACAATTTCACAGTCCCAAAGTGAATTATTACGAAGCAATTAAACCCCGCAGCGTATCGATACCAAATGAGAAACAACTAAAAATGTATTTCAACATATATCGCAGCGAGAAGCAACCCTTTCTCTTCCCCATACCAATTGCTACCCCCGAGAACTTCATTGTTTATCGCTCGTGTTTCGATTGTGCGCCCTGCAATTCAGTCCTATCGTTCCAAGCATCTGGAAACGAGCAGCCTCGTCCAGCCGGTGAAATTAATTTTTGTAGCGTCCGTTGATGATGCCGTTTCCAGCGCGACGGAGACGCGCTTATTGTTCCGCCCTGGCGAGCGCGGCTAGCGCGCTACCTCCACCATGCCACCCCCGCGCTCGTAATGAACGAATCTGGCTGGCTTCCTCCGTGTTTATTGTCCAAGAAGCGTAGTAACTCCGAGAGGGAGATGAAATTGGATTTCGCTTGTAAGCTCCACGTACGGCCTCGACAAATCCCGGAAGTCACACACGTCTACCTATCCGCCCCGGAATTATGTTTCTCTCGCGACGAAAGAATGTCGTGGACGCGATGGAGACCCCGGCGATAACTTCTAATTTCGTTGACGAACGAAAGCGTCTCTGCACGACGGTCGTGTAATGCCCCTCGTCCGTCTTCGTTTTCCTCGGCGACTCGAATACGCGTGGTGTTGATAAATGGTCGCATTTCCTGCACTAGGTTACGCTGATTACATTAGCCACGGCAGTGACGCCACCGGATCCACTGACATTATTCGGATTTTTCGTGCCATTTCGGTAGGCACTGTTTCTATTCCATTCCCGGAACACCGTCGCGCTGATTCGACGCTGCTTCTATGTTCCTTCCATGCAACTGTTACGATGACGATTACTTTAAGTATTGCATTTTCAAGCGAAGGTTGTTTACGTGTCGATCCACCTGATGCAGTTTATACTGTGTACGTACACGAAGGGAGAGAAGCGTCGCCAGTGGTAAAAGGGAAATGGCTGGAAAGCAGGAAACCCCGTTGGGGAAATAATAAAGAACCACGAGGAAGAGTTACAGGTCCAATTTAAAAAGCCTCAAGCTGAGCGCCGGACAGGCTATTGCACCCTGACGCCTTGCCACCTCGACATCATTTTTCCCTCCATTTCCTTCTGCGGAAAGAGGAGAGCACTCGTTGTATTTTCTGCTATAAAGTGCACGCCCGGTGTGCCGACGTTGGAGTAAGAAAAATTTTGCCAAAGGGAAGCGGATTCTCACTTGTTGTTTTAATCGCGCGACTACGAGCAGCGAGTAATAGCCACTGGACCGGCTAACTGCCAATTTAAAGAATTCTCGAAAAGTGTCTCTTGGTCTAAGATGTCCTCCAACAATCCCTAGATTTAAACATCATCCAGAAACGCGATCCAAGACCTCGAACATCGTCGCAGAACCCCCAGTTTTCGCCGCGCCACGCCGAGGTCACGTAGATGATGGGGCAAAGTTCGATTCCGCAGGGGCAGTTAAGCTCTCCCAGATATATGGAACATTTCGCGGGAAAAACAAGCTCGGTGCCACGAGCAGGAGCGGGAGCTGCCGGTGGCCACGGAGAAGGACCGTTATCGGGACGATCTAGGTGATCGGGGCGAACGGATCGGCGCTGGAGATCGAACGGTGCAGGCGTGTGCTGTCGCATTGGCAATTTATTTATCGAGCTCCATGGTTCGGTCTCAACAATTAGGTTAGCGAAACGTACGACCGCGTCCTCCCGTGGACAGCGTAATCTCGCGAACGGGGAGAAACGGCGACTCCATTGCACCGGGATCGGAAGAATCGCGATCGCCCCTACTTTCAGGAACAAGTATCTAGGATGAATGCTAGGCTAACGCTACTGCAAAATTTCACCGTCTTTTACGATCAGCGGCTTTGCATGTTTTAATACGGTGATCGATGGGATCTTTTATTCCTTGGGCAAGATTATTGAGGCCCTTCGATGAAGTGATGTTAGTTCATAAAACAAGTCCCTGTGCTAAAGAAGAGAATAATGAATGAGTACAATGAAACGAGTCCCTCTTTTACCGAATTATAACGCTAATCGTTGCGCCAGTGCACGCAGACGAGCGATTAATCAACGTTTTGACGGATGCTCTCGGCTGATGCATTCATGGCACGAGATTGACGTGACTGGCATTCGTGTCGCTTTTTGTTTATCGGTTGCAATATTCCTGGAGAATCGCACGTTAATCAGAGGAATGGTAGACAGATTTCACGCTACGAATTCTTTATCGCTTTATTGTTATTTCTACATCAGGAAATGTTTTTCCCACGCGAATGCATCGTGCTTTCTTGATAATGTATATTATTTACGTGAAGTAGCGTGTTTTTGGGGAGACAATAAGCTTTAGTTTCAACTCTATTCAATTAATTCTACATCGAATAATTCGATTAATTACTTAGGAAGACGATTCAGTTCTCCTTAAGTTCAGCCGTAGTCACACGAGTCGCGATAACAGATATTTTGGAAGAGCATCGGAACGAGCAGCTCCGCGCAACAAGATAATCAACACCGACGACAGGCTGGGACACCTTTTTTGGCAGCTTTTCCACGTCACGTTGAATTTTCTCTGCGCCGTGGCTCGCGTTCGTGAATTTCATTATCCTTCCAACAGGCAATTATGCGCGACGCGTAGCTCGCCATTCCCCCGTCATACCCCAGTCGTGTCGTTATAAGTACAAACTCGACGTTTGTGCTTTATCGATTTCCTCGGGGCTTCGAGATTTTAGTTACACGTCTGCGGATGTGCGATAGAAATCACCCTTGGCGTCATTAACGTCTCGAAAGGCGCTCTTGTGGACGCCGCAGTGATTTCCAGCTGGAGGATGCGTACGCTTTCGCGAGCTTCCTTTGATATCGGGTTTCGCGAGCTGAAGAACTTTCGCCAAGGCGAACGTTTTCCAATCAACTTTCTTAGCATTCAGTTCAATCTGCGACTTTGAATTCACGCCATGGAACAGACACTCTGGCAACCCGAGGAATGATAAAAGAGACAGGGAATATTGTGTTCAGACGTTAGGAATAGATGGAACTTGGAATACTTGAATAAATTCACTAGTGGCGACATGAATCTTGTATATGTATATTCTCTCCTCTGTAATTTTAATGTAAGAAGGAAAGAAAGATATGTAGATTAAAATTTGAAATATGGATTTGGTATTTCTACTTTAAAATATTTCGTTCCTAGAACTAAAGGTATCAAGGCAATGTGACGAGTAAATTATAGAATATTACTGTAACCCATTAGGGTAAATGAAAGCTTAATACGAATATAATTGCTTTTATGCTGTGGTGGAACATCATTCCGAAATGCGGTCGCTACGCGCGATAACAGGAGAATTGAAGCAACGTGGCGTTTATACCGAACGAAATATAGCTGCATTCGTAGACACGTTCGGATGGAATTGAAATTAATAAAAGCCAGCACAATGGGGCGCGGCTTATGCAGGCGGTCCGACGAAATTCGCATAATTGCTGTGCATACACGTGAAATTTAATTAATCCCGGCCGTGGCATTTAGGTTAATTATAAGCAACGCGTATCGCGTCACGCTGTATTTGTAAATATGCTTTGTACTTTGTACCCCCGAGAAACTTATCAGGCGAGCTTTGAGTTTCGCGGAAGCTGCGAAAGTAAACGTACATACCCTTAATTGCATCAATAAAATATTCAACGTTTGCGATGCTCATAATAATCAGAACACTTCTGCTATTAAATAAGAGCGATCCAACATTTTTCTTATTCCTCCCCATATTTATATTGCCTCGACCCGAGGAACGCAGAGCCATCAGCAGATAAATCAGCGTCACGAAATCCACAAACGGCATCGATATCCCTGCCGTGTTTCTATATCCCGCATATCCAATCTCGATTTCACATCGTATTCGGTTGCAAACAGGAAGTCCCTCGTATTCCATTACCCTCACTCAAATGCTATACGCAGTTCTAGCCGATTTCCTTTTTAGATCGTATTCCGAACCTATTACACTTGTATCATATTTAAGGGTGCAGAAGAATTCGATCATCCCCTCGATTTCCTTCTCCTCGAGCCTGATACATAACGCTCAACCCATCCACGCTATCCTGAATAAAGTGCAACTCTCTCAGAAAGAGTTAGAAGTCTGTTTTAGCCACTGTTTGACTTGCGGTGCGAGTCGTGGCAGGATATCATGGCAATCTCTGAAGCCACGGAACGAATTCCCTCTTCGACGCGGTTCATCCTTCATTCCAGCTGGCTCTCGAGGGTCCACCCTCGACGGTGCTCCCAGCCTTTTCTCTTTTCGCGGACGGTTTCTCGTTAGAGGGTCGAGGCGGCCTCTCATTATCGGTCATCCGTCGCGCCACGTAAATAAGGGAAAACGTCGGAGCACTCCGCGACGTCGGTCCGGCCGATTGGCCGAGGAACTCACGGACGGTCCACTACTTCTACTTGGGGCGAAGAACGCTCACTGAGGCTCGAAAGGAGGCATTAATTGCTGGATCGATCCGATTACTCGCTGGAAATACGATGCGAAATTGTTGGTTACACGAGCGAACTCGTTTCCAATCTGTGGCTTTTATTGACCGATCGTTTCGTTCCACCCCGACGGAGACCCCGATTCGTTCGTCATTTCTCTTTCTTTATCCACCATCGAGAGCGGCTCTCGGCTCGATTCGGTCGTCGTCCTGTATTTTTAACCGCTAACGTACGACGTATTTGCTGGGAAATGTAATGAAATCGTAAATGTAATAATGATAACGGATATCATTGGTGGGTTCGAGCAGACTTAAATACGTCGCTTTGTATATTTAATGTTCCTCTGGCACATTGGATATGTATCTGGAGTGAAATAGACTTGAAAAATCTTGATTTTTGGAACAGAAACCTAGGTCACGCAGGTTTATCGCCGCGCTACCAATTTGACGGAGCAAGTGGCAAGGATAATAAGAATTTGAGTAACAACGGTCGTTCGAATAATAAACTCGGCGTATTGGGGGCGTCAGCTGCTTCCATTTAAATCCGTATCGGCGAAATTTGCACAGGTACATTCCATTCTCTATTCAGATCCCCTTCGTTTATGGACGCGAACCTTCCGCTCTGCGCGCTAGTTTCTTTTTAGTATTTCCCTTTCCCTCTGAATGGGAGGTTATTAATGGCGGAAGTTGGGCAGGATTTTCCAGCGGGCGAGTTATTTTCTATGCCTCGGAGTTTCATTGCCACAGTGCCTTGGGATCTTGTCCGGCGCTCGTCCCCGCGACTTTTTATATTCCTAGCAATAAAATAAATGGAAGATCGGGCGACCGTGGTTTCTACTGTAATCAAGAGATACTCTCGAATAGAAGTGCACTAATAGTTTCTCTGTCCCCTCGATTATTCAACGAAATTGTCGAGACGGGTCGCAACTTTTAAAAACAACTGTTAACTCTTGCAACCGTTGCTTCGTGAAACTCGGAACGGTACCTCTACCGCGAGACCACTCTGGGGACACTTGGCGAGCACAACTTCTGTACCAGTTCCCAAGAAAATTTCAAGTTTAAGTAACAGATGCACTCTTGCCTACCGAACAAGCGGGATTTATTAAGAAATCGTCCTTAAGTGCTCGGCGTGCTTCACCGAGAGTAAACGGAACAAATCCTTTCATGGACATCTTTTCGTAATATCAAAACGAAGAAATTACAGCTTGTATATTCAAGAACAAGAGGACGGTCTGAAGTTCTCAGAGGTGGACGTTTTGTAATCGGTCGATTCGGTTTGCAGTAACCTGTCAGTGTGTGGCCCGACAAGTGGGACGGGTCGTTGCCTGGCCGAACGAGTGAAATGTGACTGTCAGCGGCCAGACCAGCAGAATTAAACCGTCTGTGGATAGACAGTAGAATGGGCTCATCCGTGATCAAGCAAGTAGAATGGATCACGCCGTGATTATGTCAGTAGAGTAGATCCGCGAGTGGCGCGCCGTCCGAGCTAAAAGTTTTGAGACGAACCTGAGGTATGTAATCCGTGTTGGTGACGTAGCGACGAATTCGATTTTCGGACGGACCAAATGAACGCAGGAACTCGGCGCGTTAATGAAATCTCATCGAGGTTCTAGTTAATTCGCACAATTAAGCGTAACCCGTCGGGATTTAGGAAATTGATGAAAAACCCGGCCAGAGTTCCGTTAATTCAACGGATTAATTGGATTTCGAGCAAATTTTACGGTGCTCAAACATTTGCACGGCGGGTGTGGTCGTTTGGCGTACCAACACCAACTGCCCGCAGTAATTGTTGCGCAGGTGTGCGTGTAATTGTCGTTGTTACACGAGCTTGTAATATTTTGCAAATAATAGCGACAGATATCTGATTTTCGTAGGAAAAGGAATACTGGAATACAGTAATTCGTCGTTATTGTCACGTTTTTACCATGCGTAATAGTCCCGCTCACTATCCCCACCATTTCTTGGAATCCTTCGGTCGAGAGTGAGAGAACGAAAGAGACGACGGCAACTTCGTGTCAACTGTTTCGTTCCCTCTCGCTCGGCACTTGGGTTTTCTCACTCGCGGCATCGGCCGCACGGAAGAGTCTTAGAGCATATACTACTCTAAGGGAATAGTGTCCGCATCGCGTTATTGTCCCGCCGCCAGCCCCGTTCGTCGGGACTATTACGACGAATTACTGTATAAGGAATATTGTTGGTTTCGAAGATAATTACTTGTGCATCGAGTATTCAATTATTATAGCGGAGAGTTGCCAATATCGTACTGGTCACCTTAATCGTACCTCATCAATTTCTCAGTAATTAATGAATATAAACGACATCTGATGATAAAAATGTCAAGTAAATGCGAAATGAGAAATAGAAACAAAACCTTTTGAGCTTACACCATATTTTGTGCGTGCTACAAACATTTCAAAAAATCAGGTGTGATTGATGTAACTTTTTACCAGTTTATTTTAGCTGATAATAATGTATTTTTGCTGTATTTTTGTATTTTTCTAAAAGCGGGTTTAATGTAGAATATTTTACATTCATTTTAAGTACATATTACATTCATTATAAAGTTTAAATTGATCTAAATCCTACCACTACAATCGTACCAGTAGGATTTGACAACTCGAATGTTATATTGGTTATGTACATATAACATATTCCTAGGTTATTGTGGCCTGTGTGTGATCCATATACATATGTATATGTAACTATATAATAATCGTTACTTTATGTTGAATATTTTCTTCTCTATTTGTTATTGATACTATTTTTAGTGGACCTTTTACAGTATGTGACAAAACGATTAATAACAAATTAATTTGTTCTGTACAAAAGGTTAAGCGTATAATAGTAGGTGCCTAAAAGATCAAGCTACAATATCCAATAGTCATTTGCGTTCAAATTAGTACCAAATATGAAATATAACGTAAAATGTCTTAAGTGGTACGATATAGGCAATAGGGTGGAACGAAATATAGGGGAAAAATATTTTTTTATTATTTATGACTTCTAATAGTGGGCAAAAGTTGCCTTTTATAATGATATTTAAGCTGCCAAAGTTTGAACGTGATCAACTAATTTTTTGAGGTGTCGCAAGCCTTTCAAAAATTAATATTTCAGTAAATATTATTATTATTGACTCAACGGGAGAACCCTTTAGATTACAAAATATAAACAGAATACTAAGATATAGAAATAGAAATTAATATTTGAAGGGCTTGCGACACCTCAAAAAATTTGTTGATCACGTTCAAACTTTGGCAGCTTAAATACCATTATAAAAGGCAACTTCTGCCCACTATTAGCAGTCATGAATAATAAAAAAATATTTTGCCCCTATATTTCGTTCCACCCTAATAGGCAACCCTCCTCTACATATTGAATATGTTGTTACTTTTTCTATTTTCCATTTCCCTGTACCCATTAAGTCTTCTGATCATAGATCTCCCACCATAATGAATCCCTCCACACCTAACTACACCTCTTTGTATACATTGCTTGGGAGAGTGTTTGCAATACAAGTGTACACCTGTCGCGCATTGAGCAGGGGATGCCAAACAAGCACAAGTCAACCCTCTGCCTTTCTTTTCGCACCTCTCCTGTTTGAAGATCCACTGCGACATGTGTGCACGCTGCTCGGCGTAATTAGGTTAATTATGACGCATTACGTCAGCGCGAGTGCGTGCCTCGCCGCCACAAAGACGGCAATTGTGACGGACGATTTACAGAAAACGTAATCACGAGGCAAATGCGCTTCAAGCTACACGTGTCCCAATTAAACCATACCCGCGCCCGCGGCATGTACCTATAAACTTTTTTCATCATTCCGTATGCAAACTGCGACATTTTACTCCCTTCGTTCCTGTCTGTTTCTCTTTATTTTTATGGTTGGCGAGCATAGCATCTGACGCGTTTTATCCGCATAAATAAAGCGTTGATTTATCCGACATCTGTGCCGAATCCCACAGCGCTTCCATTTTTATTCAGGCCGATTGATAACGAAATGTTATCTATTGTTGACGAATCGCTCTGAATGTTTATCGTGCCGGTGCCCCATGGCGAACAAATTTAAGTCGCGTTACGAGTAACGCGACTCAACTCACGCCAGAGGATATTAATCATTCCCCTCCCTCTAATATAGGTAATTTACAGAATGAATACGCGCGTTCCGTCGAGCTGTTTCGGTAAAAATTAATCGGGATTTCCCTGGCGATACGCGGTTTTTGATGAAACCCGTCGGAATGTATAATTACAGCGGGAATTACCGATTGATTAAATGCACCGGATGTTTCAGTTATCTCTGCTTGTATCTCGAGCTTCTCTGCAAGAAGTGAATGATGTCACGCAGGGGATGTTGACAATGAAGCTATATCAATCTTTGTTTTCCACGTGATGTATTGCATCGTGAATTTTTAATTGCCACATTAAGTAAAGATTTTGAACGTTGTCTTTTCAAGCAGTTCGTTCTTTCCTTGTATTTTCATTAAAAATTCATAGTTTTCGCATAACTTTAGGTTTACACGGCGAGCGTATGGTAATAAAATTACACTGTAGGGCGGTAATAAAACGAGAGCAGTCGCGAAAGAGCGCATCAAACACGATCCTTCAGCAGGATTTAAGGTCCAGTTTTAACTGGCGCCGAGGATCAATATTCGGCAACCCTCCAAAACTGTGAGCGAGTTTCTCTACCTCGCCCTGTCTGTTGCACGTAAATTCTGCTGCTTCCCTTCCTCAGGGTATTTTCCCGTCTGCCTTCAGCAATTTGTCTTTTTCTACACGAGGCTCGTGCTTTATCCTTTTCTAATTCTTCAGCCCGTCCTCCTCCCTCTTTCCCACCATCTGCCTTCTCTGCTTTTCCAGCTTTCGATCGATGGATCGATACACCCTGACCGCTCGACTCATTTCCCCCAAAATTTCTGCTTTACACGAACGTTCCTCAATGGTAGAAAATTCCTGGATATATCCCCGCAACCAATTTTTCGCTTTACGCAATTGCAATCCCTGTCTGTCTCCTCGTTTCATTTTGAAGGTTTTAATATTCATTTCCATATAAAATAAGCACAAAGCGAGACCATTGTGTAATACGATCCTCCACTGGGGTAGGTTTCATTCAAAATTCGTCCGGTTTTCTATATTTGAAACCAATCAACGTGCTTCAAGTTTCTCTCCAACTCCAGCCTAATGAACGTATTGATAGACAACCAGAACACAATCTCTCTCAAATTCATCTATCTTCTTAACTAACGACATCCCCGTTCCCACTGCTCTTACACACGCTGGCTACCAATTATTTACAATACCTACCGCCTGCTCGCCCCGTAGCGCTGTACATCAACCCCTAAGCAGCATTCCTTTGTCTCCCTCCTAGTCCTTCCCCCTGATTCCCAGCAGCCATCACGGTCCGCGTAAATCACGGCCCTTTTCCCGCGCCATCTTCATTCATCGCCTCGAGAATCGTTCCCCCTAACCTTTCGCGGAAGTTGAAGGCCGCGAGGGAGAGAAAGAAGGGCGCCACGCGTGGTTCAGCGAGCCGGCTACAAATTTTCATTCATCCCCTTCGCCCGTGCCGACCTGACCCCCTGGCGCCTGTCTGGGGGTGGCTTCGATGCCACCGTGGCCAGGGTTATCGCGCCCCGAGATAAGCAACGCGCCACGGAACCCTCCGTCCGTCGATATCCTCTCCGTCCCGCCCAACAAACTGGCCGTCGCTCCTTCGCCCAGGCGATTTCGTTCCGTCCGATTCGTTCATTTATCAACGACACGATCGGCCTCGACGCCCGATGAATTTTTCACTCGCTCGGATGCACCACCGTTACTCCCGCCGAACTAGATTCCCAGCGTGGCATTTCGGACCGGGGCGCGCGCCTTGTTGTTTATGCGCCAGCTTTCAAACAACGACGACGGAGGGATGAAATGTTTATGACCGAGTGGGGCGTACGGTGGCTGGGGAATCGATTTCGATTTCAGACCTGCCTGCTGATCGATTCTCGCGCCGGGGTTATGTTTAGCTTCTTAGGGGGTGGTAAACAAGCGACCCTGGAGAGTAAGATAGTTGCTCTGGTGAGTGTTTGCGCAGGCATCAATTCTGGGGGCGAGCGTGAAATGGATCGTGGATGACTTGTTTCTTAGCGCGGGGTTCTCGGATATTCTACTGCTGCTGGCAAGATTAAGCAAACTTCACCATTAAACAGCCCATGCTTTTTAAACGTAGCTACATCTTAAGGTAGTTCCTAACCAACTATGTTAGTCAAATTAGTGTTGGGTAATAAACGATAAATATAAAGTAGTATGATACTATGGAAATAATAATAATAATTTTTAACATCATGTATATATATATATATTTTAAACAGTTCAATGTTAATATAAATAATTGTAATACGAAAATAGAATATTAAATTGGTTAGCGTAGTGAATTGGAGCACCAGATCCGACAACGTCGCATTCATTCGGAGCGTCTTTTATAACCAAAATGTCAAAAAAAATGTTCATATGAATCTGAATCTTCGTTCGCTATTTAAATGTCTAAACATATCGATTGTGCGACGTTGCCATGTTCACTGCTCTACGTAGTTTCTAAAAAATTTGCACGTAAACGTATTTTTTATGGGCATTTGCGAAGAAACCATGTGGTCAGTTTCGCTGAAATAAAGAAATTCATTTCGTGACATTTCGATGTACTTTGGTGCCAATTTTGGTACACTTCTTGAATATAGTTTTCCTGTTTCAGCAGGAAAACTGAAACTATAATCCTCTTTTTTCGACTCTGCCATATGCCACTGTGTTAAAATGCATCAACTTTAATTAACAATTTCTCGATAACTATGTGGTAAATCGATTTTAAACTCTGTACAAGGGTTTCTTGTATTCTAAATTAGTTTTGAACGAAATTTGAAAGAATTCTTGAATTTAGTAGATTATTCAGGAACTACCTTAATCAACACCTACCAACATCATTCCTTTACTCACCGAAACACCAATCTGTATAACTTTAAACGCGTGCCTGTTCCTTCGCGGTCTGAAGACGTGGCAACACTCATCATAATCGTAGAACCGTTAATGACGTAGAAGTTAGAATTCAAATTGCAATCTACAACCGCCCCCCATTGTCATAGCGCCTACAACACGTTAATAGCCCCTGCTATGGAGCTATTAACGTGTTGCAGCGACAGGCCGTTCCAAACAGAAACCCCAGCGAAACGAAACATTCAACTTGCCCGTGTACTCGCAGTTTCGAATCTGTTAACGCTGCACATTTGAATACTCTGAATAAAACGCGGCTGCTCCAATTCCTAACGCGTAACCATTAAGCTCCCCTGTCCCTCTGGCAAAATAACAGTCCCCTCCCCCCTCCCCCCCCCCCACCCTTTCCGCGTCAACGCGAATCTCGAGCCTCGCGGTTGAAACGAGAGAAGGAGAGCAGTGGCGTTTGCATATTTATCGCGGGGCCGTCCACTACGCGCCAATCATTCAATCACAGATCGAGGAGCGAATTGATTTGCATTAACACAGAAATACGTTCCACTTTCCCTGGCTCTCGTATCAGCCACCCTTATCGCGAACCTTGCCAACCCTCTGGCCCCGTCCGCTTTATTGGCCTGGGGCGCCAGCGAGAGGGAGGGAAGGAGAAGCACAGAGAAAAGAAAAGGAGATGGGCGGAAGGCTCGGGCTTCCTGCGCCTTTTTTGCCCGCTTATTTCCGGATTTCGAGTCGGCGACTACTCGATAATACGGTCGTAAGGATGCAAATGGGTTGGATCAATGGATCGATGGGTGAACACTTCCAGGGGTGAATAGAGGGGCTGGAGGAGGGTCGACATCCCCCTGCGGGAAAAGAGTCATGGATTTTCTTCGACGGGATCGGAGTCACGGGAGGGGGAATCCTGTTTTTTTTTCTCGAATACTCGCTATGGCTGTTCGACCGAGCTGATTAATATAGGATATCTGGTGAAAGTGCAGATGATTTCTCGTTAAAGACGAGCGAAGAATGCACGCTGAAATACTCTAGGCTACTGGCCATGGACGACCATTAGTTTTTATATGGAATATTGCATTGAAAATTTGCTGCGGGGAAAATAATGTTGAGTATGGAAACAACAGGGCTCGCTGCACGGATTTATTGAATAAAAGGTTGGTAGAGCGACGTGTGAACGCGCGTGTTGTAGCCCCGCCATTTAAATTCTCTATGAGAGAGAAGATTCTATCGGCCCCGACCAAATTCGCTGTCCTTCGCGATATCATCATTCAGCTCCCGTAATTTAACGCAAACACAATTCAACCGGCGGACGGTTTTTATTCTACCGACGAGATTTTTCCACCGGACCGCGGAGCTGGAACACTTCCCGGGAAATGCTATCAATAATGTTCACAGCATAATGACGTTGTCCTTCGGCGGAACGTAATTTGAATATAGATTCCACGAAAGAGCTGAGCAAACTATTCTCCAGGCCGTGTTCCCGAGACCCATTTCTACGCGCAGCGGAACAAAAGTGTAATAAATATTTCAACCTCCTATTTCGCGATATCGCGTCTAACGAACGTGATCGCATCTTTGTTCTGAGTAAATCTTCTTTAACAAGGTCATTTTATTAATATATCGGAGGGAAATGAACGGGGACCAGTATAAATTCCATTATTAACTACTATCTCCTTCCTAAGTGAACCCGTCCCCTGGCCATTGTTTCGTCCCCGTTGCGTTTCACCGCGGATCATGGAAACATGACAAATGGCCCTCTGACTCTACAGAAAACTTTACCTCCCCATTAATTCTTACGGTACCCAGGCTTTGGGCTTGGAATTAAAGAGGAACGGCGAATGAAGAATGACTACACTCGGGCACCGCGATCACGCATATCCTAATAACGCCTGCTGCTATTGAGAACTTCTCATGTTCTGCACGCTAATTCCCTCGAACGTGTGCTTGAGATTCACGCGATAGACGCATCTGATCGTAAAAAGGATCGTTTCGTGCACGCTGAAGGCTCCGTTGAAAGGGGAACAGTCATTATTACTTTTCGATAATTCGTTTCTCAGTGTTCTCAGGAGCAGCTGACGGCCCGCGGCACGTTCCGCTAACACCGTTAAACTCGGTAAATAATATCGCGCATGGTTTTTCGAAATAATCGTTTACAGGCGTCTGGAAGCAGTCCAACCGGTATTCTTCCATTTTGGCACCGGGAACCGCTGCCACTTCCACTCGTTTCACTTTCCACCGCGAGCCATCGTGACGAGAGCACTCGGGACAACTTCGTTCCGGCAATTCCTCGATTCAGTAGCTCACAAGGGAAGAACCCGAAAATTCAAAAAATTCTGAAACTTTGTGAATATGTAAGGGATTTCCTCCTGATTACAACGCAATTTTTGTTTGCTGCCCAAATTCACTCGAAGGGGATGAAATGAACCCTTGAAAATTCGGCTATTCTCCGATTTTGTGTTATAACTCGCGAACTGTAAGGGATAGAAAAAAAGTTTCAAGACAAATGTTACTTCTTTTAATTAGACTTATCATTTGGTAACAAAATTGTTTTACAGTTCACGAGTTATAACACAAAATCGGTAAATAACCGGATTTTCAGGGGTCAATTACACCCCCTTAGTGTGAATTTGGGCAGCAAACAAAAATGGCGTTGTAATCACGAGGAAATTCCCCACATATTCACAAAGTTTCAGAATTTTTTGAATCTCCGGGTTCGGGATGTTCCCTTGTCATTATTTCAGTATCAAATGTTCAAACGCATTTTCTAACAAATTCTTCTGAAATTGCAGATCTTCGCGTGTCATGGAGGAACGTAGCTGTTTCAACGAATAACTGCTCCCTTATTTTAGCGAGAAAGCGGCGTTTCTTTGGACATTCGATATGAAATACCTACTGTCTAGGAATTCATGAAGGTCGAATGAAGGATTATAATAGAAGGTAGTAGTGATCGATCGTCGCCCGACCATAGGAGAACCATTGTGTTAACTCTTTTAATCAATCTAGATCGATTAGCGATTACCCTTAAGTGATGGTATCGTTTGGAACCCATTTCCTACAGATCGATTGTTCGTGGTGAAAGCGGAATTGCGGTGTAAAGCGTTCTTTCGTCTTAACGACTGCTCTCCTGCCCTTTTCTGCCAAGGTTACTCGAAATCTTTTTCCTCTCTATTTTCTGCACCGTGAAGAATTGATTCGGCACGGTCGCGGTGCGTTGCATACCATTGCCACGCAAAGTTGCAGCTGGCGTGTACTTGTAACTGATTTATTCGTCAACGTTTTCGTCATGGTACGATATCGTGAAATTTCTTAGGTTACCAATGCCCGGAAACTTTTCGCTTGCTGTCCTTTAGTCTGAAATACTCGAAGCTTGATCGCTTGGATCTGGTCAGTGGCATTATTCATCAATTTGGTACTTTCTTAGTTAGTAATAGGCTACATGATATTTTCTTCTCCCTCTCCACAATTTTCTCTGGACCCGTCATCGTTTTAAGCGTCATACAAAAATAGGAATACTTCACGATACTTTTATCGAGGTTCCGGAGATCTATGCGGTTTCAGAAGAGTGGGAATTTTCGAGTTGCCGAAGTCCCCTTCTAAACTAAATTCTGGCCAGTACGTAAATCTCCGCTTCGTTTCATTCGAAAGGAAATGGAATCTATCGTGGCCTCCTTTGCCAGGAGGAAATGGCAGTGGTCTGCCCTCAATCAAGAACGGTAAAATTAGTCTACTCCCCTGCTTGGTGCATCCCTTTCCCCCGACAGTTGCTACCCTAATTCGCTCGCTATCCCTATCGAACATTCGAACCACACTTCCGCGGAAACGAAGCGTATCGAAGCGCAACGATAGTAGAATTCGCCGTTTGTGTTAAAATTACAGAACAAATCGGAACACCTAAATTCCTCTAAAAATAACACCGCAATCAACCGAAGCGTTTCCCAGCCATCTACAATAAATGAAACTACGGCAGGCGATCGCGACGTCGGCTTCCCGTCACAGAAAGCGCAAATGCTGGCAAACTTGAAACACCTTTCCACCGTTATCGTGGACGATTCCTGGCTTAACGAGACCCAGCAATTGTCGCCGCAATTAGAAGCATCGAGTCTCGCGTGATGCAGAACTTGCGCTGCATTTGCATGGGGTGGCCGAGCAATGGTGGACGGCAAAGTAAATGCAACACTCGAAGGGTGGTGCTCGCGGCGCAGGGAGGGTGGGAAGCGAACGGTGCACATTGTTCCGGCGTAGCTGCAGACGCAGCACGCTGAAAATGAGCGACAAACGGAGGGAAAAGCCAACCCCTCCTGGCCAACCGTTGGGTTCTAGGCACAGTTTCGCGTTAGCAATTCGCTGGGTGGCAGGCAACTCTGTTAATCCAGCTGCACTTAAAACCCTTAACCAGCGGAGGGGAGAGGGAGTTTACGTTCGTTCACGTCAAGTATAAATCCGAGGGAAGTTCGAGGGATTGAGGCTTCTGTAAAATTACGGAATATTTTGCTGGGAAGAGAAGCCAGCGGACTGTCGAGAAAGTTTTAGGGAGCCAGCGATCCGCAAGGACGAAACGTCCCTGGGTTACGGATTTCAAAATCCCTGCTTCGGGCGAAACCATTTCAGTTCTCTCTTTCTCTCTGTCTCCCTGCTTCGAAGCGAGATGGGAGTTTTACTTGTTCGAAATGGCGTCTTTCGTTCGCCAGAATGGCAAGTTCATCCTATCTGGGTGAAAGTTCGGCTGGATTAATCAATCGAGTCAGTCGAGCATTTGATTGTTCGAGCAGTAGAGTGTTCTTGGATTATTCCACGTACGAGTGCAGAGAAGTATTCTAATAAACATTGCTGTGTAAACTTTCAAAACTCGGTAAAGACTCCGTACATCTGTTTCCCTTCTTTCCTCTCAAGCAATTCAACCACACTGGGTTTAGAAAAACTCTCGCTTTCGTCGTCAGACGCGACGCAGCTTCAGCCCTAAATTCAAGAAGCCACGTACGTACGGGAGGCGAGGAAAGTACAATGGCCGCGGTTTTCACGCGATTGTCACGCGATATGGGTTCAAGGCTACATCGCGTTTTCAAGGGACGAACTCTGCCAGCGTTCACGTGACAGCCTATTGTGCAAGGCCCGTGTTATCGGCTAACCGGGCGGCAGGAAGCCGAAGGTAACGCTTGGCCAAGTAGCTTCGCTAATTAGCATAACGAGGTCGGTCTCGTGCGGTGTGCGTTTCCGGGCAGTAAAGGGCTGCCGTGGCCTCCTTTCAATGGCAAGCTCGCGACTCTGTTTCTTAGAAACGATCTGATGCGATCGAAATGCGCGATGCGTTATAAATTACATACCTACTTGCGGAGGAATTTCTCCAGTAATAATGGAACGTAACCATTAGGAACCAAGGAACCACTATTTATGCTGCGTAAACATTCTACTGCTTTTGGCGTGAACAACTGTGTTGATAGACTGTGCAGAACTTCTAATTCTGTTGCGCATTTAGCAGATCTCTTCTGCCACTCATTATACTCTTTCAGGCACTCTGCGCGAAAGGCGGTTATTAATAATAACTCATATTTATTTCCATTGTATTTTATCTTATTCCTTTGCTAGTACTCTACCTTGGCACTATTTCATTTTGGCTCTAGGTGTTCTCTTTTGTGTTTCTACTTTTATGTACTACTCCTCTACTGATCTTTTCTATTCTGTATATGCTAAAGAGTTTTCCCGTATATAAATAAATAAATAAATAAATAAATAAATAAATAAATAAATAAATAAATAAATAAATAAATAAATAAAATAAATAAATTAAACGCTCGAAGACACGCAAGGTATGTTGATTTGAGGGAAGATTCACGTTGTCGACAGATTCTGAAAGAGTTAGTGAGAGAAGCGAGAAGTTTAGAAATATCTCGGATGGAATCGATTTCTATCTCATTAATTTGCCAGCAACATTTACCCGTCTAACCATATTTATTAATTCGACGCCGCTTCATTGATTTCTACTCGAGAACTGTCTTAAACCAAGCGTCGAAAGCATAGCTTCTTATATTCCACTTAACACGTGCCACTTACTTATCAATCACCAATAACGAGGTCCGTGAAACTGCACCGGGTCATTAAATATGATTCAGCAAAGCTCAGTGCCCCATGAGGAACGCGCAGGAAGTCGTGCGGTTCTCCAGCGAGCTTCTACAGATTCAACAGCACGAAGACCACCTTTACCATGCACTGAGTGACGAAGCACCGGTACTACATTCGAATACAGCTCTCATCACGTCAACGCGCCGAATATATTGTCGCATACACGATGCACGAGCGAGCATGATCAATGGGAACGACGAACTGAACCTGACCCATCCACGTGGCTACTTGCCCAGCAAGCTTCTGAATGACCAGTCATGTGTACGCGGACAGGGTGCAACCTGCCGTCGCCTGCAGTTATTAATTAACTCTAACGAGGCCGTCCAACGGGGTAGCGGGCACGCATTTGTCGAAACAGGCCACTCGAGTGTTAAGCTTAAAATCCGTCGAACGAAGAACAAGCAAGAGGCTTAGCAGCTTAAAAATATAGACAATTGGGAAATTGTGATTGATGGTGAATAAATGAGGGAAACAAGCGCCCCTGTCTATGGTTCCCAACGCGCGCGAAATTATTAGCGTTGTTAACGAGAACGACGGCCAGACCGCCGCCGTGTCACGAAATGCGCAACGTTGCTACGCGAACCAACTAATTGCGGACAGAAATTAAATTATGCGCTCCTCGATAGCGGCCGGCACGGTCATTAGGCAGACAGAGGCTGAGTATTAATAACGACGGGAATAAATTTAAATCCGCGCCCGCATGGCGTAACAGTGAATTAATTTTCAACCCCCCATTGCAGTAGCTCTAAAAGCGAAATAGGGGGAGAGCGTTGGAATGTTATCTTAATAATGTATTTCTGTAGAATATAATGAATACATTAATGATCTTAAGTGTTGTTAAAAAGTTGAATAATTCACGAAGTTACCCTTGCAAGTCTTTCAGCACCCATTACTGATAAATTCTCCTTGAAACTTTATCGCGCTTATTGTTTAAACCATCTCCATACTTCATCGAAGAAAAGAAGCCAAATATGGTGGGTGTAAAGACAAAAATCCATGGTAGGTTGGGCGAAATTTCTAGTTACTAATTCTTGGACTCGCGGGAACAGAGGGCCGTGGGGCCAGGGCATGAGAAACGGCGAGTGGTCAGTGATTTCGAGTGGGTAAATTCGGGAACAAAAGAAGATTACCATAAGGGCTGTGAAACGGGGCAAAACAGTGGACTATACGTGGGTGGAACTAATTAGTTAAAGTAAATCTGCGTGAACGAACGGTCACCGTAAATTGCACCCTATTTGGTGCGCCGTGGAACCCATGAACAGAGTGGGATGGCTGTCGAGACTCTTAAAAGCGGGCATAGGGTAATAGCCTTTGAAATTCTGCAAGCTCGCGCCCCGGTAGTTTGAAAATGTTTTACTACGTTCCTTAACTTGATTAAACTTAGAAGTTGGGAAAATTTTCCTTGAAAAAGTCAATGGAACATAATATTTTACACAACTAATTTTAGGTTATACAGAAAGATGAGATCGAGCACGCGTTATGTAATTATAAAAGTTGACTAACAAGGAGAGGTTCCCAGGTGTCCGCCTCCGATTGCTTTGAATTTTGGATATGTTTTAGAGGACCGAAAAATAAGAAATACGTGTCTTTTTATTTTGGCCTGCTTGAATGTTTAGG
Source organism: Andrena bucephala (assembly GCA_947577245.1). Classification (NCBI taxonomy): domain Eukaryota; kingdom Metazoa; phylum Arthropoda; class Insecta; order Hymenoptera; family Andrenidae; genus Andrena; species Andrena bucephala. The sequence goes on from OX387715.1 coordinate 67,654,197, forward strand.
GGTTGAAACCACCCTTCATAAGAATAGTTGGTGCCGGCCTCCGATTGCTTTGGTTATTGGATATATTTTAGAGGACCGAAAAATAAGAAATACGTTTTTTTTTATAACGGCCCGTTTTCATATTTAGGGGGTGAAACCACCCCCCAAAGTTCATACGGGGTACAAAAATTGTGTGGAGTAAAACTTGATATAAATTTAATTTGCATCATAACTTGCTATATGGACGATGTTCTTGTCGTCAGTCACCGTTATTAGGGGGTAATTATGAAGGGTGGTTTCACTCCTTGAACATGCAAATGGGCCAAAATAGAAAGACATGTAGTACCTATTTTTCGGTCCTCTAAAACATATCCAAAAACCAAAGCAATCGGGGACGAACACCTGAAAATCTTATAACTTTGGGGGTTGGTTCTAATTTTTTGGTCCTCTAAAACATATCCAAAATTCGAAACAATCGGAGGCGGACACCTGGGAACCTCTCCTTGTAAGTAGATCTTTATATTATACAGGTTGCTCCTGAAGTGGGTCACCAAATTATGCGAAAGGACCCTGTCTTAGAAAGAGTTTAAAAATCGTAATAATAAATGCTGCAGAACTTGTGGGAACCGATGACGAAAAGATGGTAGAAAAGTTTCCCTCGATATCTAATAACAGCGACGAAGGAAGATTTCTGCTTGTTATAGGAATTTCATATGCTCACGCGAATATTCATGGTAACCGTTCGTCGAAGTGCTCGGAGAAGGAGGGGGATGAAAGTGGAATTCGATTCTCTGGAAATCCACATTGTTTGGGGCACGAGAAAACGACGAGAAATTCTGGAATATTTACGAGAAATGTAACCGATGATAGTCAGGCGTGTTGACAGGTGAAAGGGTGGACATGTGCAATTGTACATTCGAAAATCCGTGGATATTCGTGAGTTTACCTTCAGCATTCTGTTTTATATTATCTACCCACCGTTCATTTCCTCATAGACACATTTCGATGGATCTATAAAAATCCAAACAATCAGATCCCGTCACAGGTAATATCTTTTAAAACCCCACAATTTAAATCCCGTTGAAGGAAAAATATCCCGTTTTGTTTTTATCGTTAAAAATGGTCTGAATTTATATATTTTTATACAAAAAAAATTTTGTTTTAATTAATTTTTTTCAGAGATCAAAATGCATAAAACCAAAGAATACAGGGTTCAGGTAGGTCCAACTTTCTTCAGTGATTAAAATTACGCTAAATATGTATCGCTTAAACTGTTGCAAACAGCGAAATGCGAATGCAAACGGCGAAACGGAAAAAAAAGCAATGTATCATATATGATACGTTTGGCGCTAAAGGGTTAATGTTTCTTAAGGGGGAGGCCTACCTAAGAAATTTTCGAAAAATTTATTCTTATATTTTCTTGAAGTACAACATCTTGAAAATATTCCCCGGAAGTGTCAAGTTCATCCGAACAAATTTGTGTACCGCTCAAGCCTAAAACTTTAAAGGCGTTTTCCTCAAAATCATGTTTCCAAGGTCGGTGACACACATAACTAAAAAATGAATAAACCGATTTACTCGAGGCTTTGCGGGCTTATTTTAGGGTTAAAAATCTAAGCGCTATCCGGAGTTTTTCCTTTTTTTTGCCTAGATGTTTTTACACTAAAAAAATCAGCCATTTTTTGCCAAGTATCAATGCTTCAACTTTGCACAGCCGTCATTTTCATTCAAAATAATTTTTCAAAAATCGGACCCGATAGCGCTTAGATAATTTCATATATTATCTAGAAAAAAATCGAATTTTCAATTTTGGATGGTCCTACACCGAGCTACGGTTGTCACCGCAAAGCGCCTAAAAAAGGACGCCCCGGGCATCGCCTATAACTCTCAAACCTTTCAACACTTTTTACCACAAAAAATATTGAAATATCCGTAAAATGTACTCTTTTCAATACCCTAATGTTTAATAATAAAAGTTCATCGGTTTTTCTAGAAAAAATTCCCAAAGAAGCATGTTGCTTTGAACAGCTATTAAGATGGAAATAAGACCAATTGGAATTATGGAAATGAGATTCGCGTATGCGAGAAGTTCTCCCGAATCTGGCTGTCGCTTTCCCGTCGAAGCATCCCCGTGCACCGTAAAATTGGCAGCAATTTCAAGTTTCGCGGGGCTGATTAGAATATTCCCGTTTAAGCGAACAACGGCTGTCAAATCATTCGCGAAACATGTAACATCGAATGGGTTGCAGTACAGCCGAGAGGTAGTTGGAAATGCTGGGCCTCTGGCTCGTGTCACAGGGCGGCTAGCGTGTTAGCACAACGACTTTCACGCACAGCAGGATGATTGAGAGGGTCAGATGCAAAGGTGTGCGGTTGACGTTTCCCTGAATATTGAGTTTCATGCTCAAAAGCCATGGGAGGTGTGTACAAACGTTAGTGGCAAAGAGATAGGGATTTGCGCGTGCCTGCTGGATGGATGAAATTCTGTTGAAAAACGTACACTCTGACGCGATAGGGGGCTCCATGTTTCTGGGCGCTAAAGTGGATTGTGTCCCCTTGCGTGCAATTTCCACGATGCTACTTTTCGTCATCGGTGCTCCTTCAAGCGCAAAGTAGTATGGAATATTCAATTTACGATTCTTTCATTTTACGGCTCCGCCGTGAAATCCAGGGCAATGGCGACGGTGGAGAACGATCCCTAACGATATCGGATATAATTGTCCTTTCCTGTAGAGAGTATCGCGACTAGAATGCATTTACTATCGGCATGAATATCCGATAAGTAGCGCCGCTTCTCGCGCATCCATTAATGTCGCTAAAAGCGTTTGCCATTATCGAAGCATTGCAATGAAATCCACTGTACTTTCACTCGCACCCTACTTTAAAATATTTTATCTAGTAAATGATTCATATAGCGTGCCGTGCCGCCATGTTTCTGCAGTTTCTTCCGCCAAATGCGTGATTAACGAATCGATCCTCTCTATAAATATACGCTTAGTCCGAATGCATCGCATTTTTCCTGCGATTTTTCTAACATAAACACGGAGGATTCTTGGTCGAGTATTTTATGGAATTATTAACCCTTCGTGGTCACACCTTCTAATAAACACAAATTGGTCACACGGGGTTCACTGTACCCCAGCGTCATTTTTTGAGTTACCATTTTCGTATTTTTGAATCTTTTAACTTTTCAGTGATGATTGTACATTCGTAATACTAGAAATGTAAGTCTTTTTCTAGAAATGTAAATTTTGATATGATAAAATTTGTAGTTGAAAATGAGCGATTTTCAAGGTTGTGGGAAAAAACTGATTTAAAATTTTTTTTTTTATCATTTTTTGCGATACATCCCCTTTGGAAGACGTAAAGGTGCGACATTTCAAATAAAAAATTGCTCTTGGGGTGCAATACACCCCGTGTGACCCCGACGGGTTAATAGCAACATTTGTGAATTTCTGTGTTTGTAAACGACTGAAGACAGAATCGATTTTTAAACCTTAATTCTACAGTCAAGATTTATAGCAACTGAACAAAATAAAATACTTCTTGATCTCTCTAGCTATTAGACAGATGAAATACTTCAGACTAGGGCGACTGAAACTGATAACAGACATTGCTGAACATTTTTACATCGCAGAGGGTCGTTACCGTGTATTTTTCACAGACATTTCCACTAAGATCGATCTCAGAATCGCTGCGTAATCGAGCTTCATTCGAAACGTCCCGATAAAATTGATAGAGTCGTTTGCAACGAGGTCAACGGTGAATTTTGCACCCCCGACTCCCGGGAAGACTACTCTCGATTTTTGTATCAGACACCTCAGCGGAAATCGATTTCCCGCTATCACCGAAAACAGAGACACCGAGATTTCTGGGTTACGAAGCGAGCGTCGAGCCACCCTTATCGATTTGTCGCTTCTCTACCATTTGGCAATTGATCCCGATGTTTCAATCAATGCTCGTGCTCGGAGTCGCGAGACTTTCACTAGCGTGTCATCGATGCAAATGGGGTTGCAGGGTTGAACGGCCGATTTCGTCGGCTGAGAGCAGGAATGATGTGTTCATTTGTAATTTAGTAGGAGAAAAATGAAACGGCACCTTTATCGGACGTTCGAGAACGTAATCGCACGACAGCAAGTTTATACATATCTTTCGAAACATCGGCTCGTCAGAAAGCTCGAATTGCCGGCTGCGTTTACAAGCATTTCCGAGCGATTAGAAGCACGCCACGGGAAATGGGCTGCAATCGAGATGGGAAATGTCCGCGGTGGCGAGAGCGGCATGCTCGAATCTGTTTTCCATTTTGTTCGCCGCGCGTTTTTTTTTTCTTTCATTAATGCACGGAATCGATGCGTCCTCGATGTCGGGAGGGGAAACGTGACCCCGTTTCTCGTTCGCGGCTCGCACGCGTACCGGGGATACATTTTCCGCGTACCGAAATCTCCAGCGAAGCAGCTCACGAACGGGAAATATCAAAGCTGCCACGGCACGTCACGCTGCCTCCCTTTTAACCGCGGGTTAAATAGATCAATCAGAAGGCAGATCTGAATCTCACGGAAGCTTTGTGCTGCGTCGGCGAGCGCGAACGCACGGCCGCTTCCATGTAATTTCGCTGACCTATTTCTCCATTCTGTCTTTCCTCGGCGAGCAACGCACCCGCTAAAGAAACATTCCACCGACCCGGATGCGGTTAATGGATGTATCGTCCCCGAAGATTTCTGAAGGGAAACCGTTCCCTTGACAATGATACGAGACGTTGGAATTCAGATTCGTCCCACCGACAAGGGTGTGCACCACAGTTTTAAACACCAAGCTATCATTGGGTCACTGAAACCTGAATGACTCTGGCAGAGCTGTGAGCAGGCGATCTCTGAATTCGTTTACGCAATAACAGTAGCGACACGGAGCGGAATTTTTAATTAAACTTTTTATTGCGGCAGATTCATTGGAGCATCGACATTGTCCACCTGTCGATTGACTTTTATATAAAACAAGTTTCTTTCATGTCTGTAATAATGAAGACGGTTTCGAATAATATTTTATAGTGACATTAATTTTTTATCAAACGTGGCGCCTTTATTGCTCCGCTACTTTGTCATCGTTGGCAATTCTCGCCGGGATTCTTAGGCAAATCCTCGAGAAGGCTGCGGCCCCCTTGTATCCACATTTTGCGGCGAAAGAATGGGCAGGCCGCGAAACGAGGATCGCGTGGATAAATTACTGCGTATAATACCAAAGATGCATGCGCACACGTGTTCATGCAGTTGCACACATGACCGCAAACCTCGAGGTACGCTTTGACCTGCGCGCCAATTCACTGTTCTTCCTGCACAGCGTTGCTTTGACCGTTGTAAAAGCTCGCCAGCGAACGTCTGACGGTCCAGAAGCTTTTAGCATCTGGAGAACGCTGCCCTTTTCATCCACCTCGCTCTTTAAATGAAGGGAAAATATGTATGTGCAGGAGTTTCTGTGCATCGTCAGGTGGAGGATCTTGAATGTCGTAAGAATTTCAAGCATTGTCCGTGGGAGAAGAATTTCTACGAAGATTCGCGGGAAGCTGGTATAAAATTAAATGGAAGGCAGTGGTGCAATAAAGGCATATAATAATAATAATATTAATTACAATAATAATATCGAAGATTGAAGGGCAAAAAAGTACTGTAATTACGAAATCTAGATCATTATTACTGCTTCTGTTTCCCAATCGTGACGACTTGTTAAAATAGAGGAGAAGGATTTGGGTTCCAAGTGAAACACGATGATTAGCGCGTTTCTTAATTAAATTATCGAGACACATATCGGTGTGTACAGAGTCTGAAAGAGAGAATTTAAATTCCAGCGGCGGTGCAGGAGCAAAGAAAAAGTAGAAGAAAGTTGAAATTAATAGGATCCTTCGGCGAGCCGCGAGAAATTTCTCTAATAAACGCAAAAGTTGCTCCGAGGGGACAAGTCGAACATTGGATTACAACTTTTTCAATTTCGGAATGTAGGATCGATGTCGTTTAAAGCGGCCGTGTTTCGAAATAACTTTCCCATTGATCCAACACCGAAAGCAACTTTCCCTTTGTCGCGCGCAACTCCTCGAAACTGTGCCTCTCGAAGCGTGCTCAAAGGAGAGCCAGATTTCGGCCACCATCCCCAAACTTTCCCGAAATGCGCCGAAAATGAGAGTATTTCTTTTCCAAATGCCCGTTCAATCGTTCCCTTTTCCCTTCCGCCGCAAGCCCCAAACAGCCGGGCGGTTTAGATTAAAGAGGAGCTTCCCTTTTGTGGAACACTAGCCACTCGCCGCGGAAAGAAGTACGATCTTTTGTCGGCGGGAGTAACTTCTCGCAGCTTCGCCCATTCAATCTCTCGATTTGGAACGGAAACACTCTGCTACAAACGATCTCCACAGGAAAGATTTACTTACACTCACCAGTAAACAACGCCGCCAATCTATGCCGCCGGAATAATAAACTTGTCAAGTTTCTCGAGCTCCTCTTCAATACAAGTGTAGAATCCCAGAAAAGAAATTACCATCGAAGTGGAACAATCCCATAGAAAGGGCCATTAATTATGGTACGTTGAAAGAAAACAATCCACTGGTGTAAGAGATTCGTCAGGACTCGGGAATAGCCAAACTCATTTTCGTCCGTTTTCTAATTACACTGCCACGCCGAACGATTATGCGGGGATCGATATAAAGAGGGAAACGAGTCAGGGAATCGGGCACTGGCCTGTAACCAACGCGACAATGTACCCTGGAAACTGTGCAACGGAGTGCGTCGAGGATCCCGACGATCGCCTTACCGGCATGAAACCAAGGCCCACGTTGGGATCTTGACGTGCGTTCTTAATCTGACGTTGTAATTCTCCGCCGCTGTGGAAACAGAAACGGGCGAACGTTTCCCCGAAACGGAGGATGCAAAGAAACTGCGAATAACGCTCCGCTTGGAACGTACACAACGCGCCCGTTCCGTTTCTGTTGCGCGCTCCTGCGAATTGTAACCGTTCCATTGTCCACGGAACCTGCTGCCTGCTTTATGTGTCAATTCTGCCCGACGTTGCTCCTAATACCTTCCGTGCTCCTTCCACTATTACTGCATGAATTTCGTGATAGCTTGAAGTGTACGAGGCGAGGGAGATACTTGGTCGCAGGACGAATTGGGGATGATACTTGCAAGGGCTTAGATTATGATTCGAGGATCAGAACAGTGTTTGTTACTCGACGCGTTGATAGAACAAATTGGTTTCAAGTTTCTGGTTACTTCTGTTTTGCGATAGAATATTAGGAATGAAGTTCCTGAACGACACGTGTCCGAATTGCAATGCTTAAGGTTTACGAAGGGACTCTAGAATATTAAGTAGACCGAATATTCCGCTAACGAAGTTGCTAATAAACGGCACTGCGCTAACGATCCCGCTGCTGCAATGGAGAATTGCGATTCATTAGTTTTTATTGTTTCCCAACGATTCGCGCAGGACGGACAGTAACGACGAGGTCTCGAATTGACCGACATTTGCCAATTTGAGGCAGTTACACGGGTCACTGCGGGGTGGATTTCCCCGGGTAATTGTTCAGGATGCATCGTTCAGGTGCGGCCTGGGCACAACAGGACCGTTATCACTCAATGCACAAGCCCTGCACGTCTGTTAGGTGAAAGGAGCAGTTCAGGCGAACGGGCTGCGCGCACGGAACGCGTGAATAGTAGATCAGCTGCTTGTAGGGTAAATCCGGGAGACGCGGTCGACCTAATATAAAATGGCTATTAAAACTAATATAGAAATTACTTATTTTATCAGAACAAACCTATATGTTCAGAATTTTATGCTGATTCAGAAAAACTGGTCGATATTTGTTTCAAGACAATATTTACTTTAAATCGGGTTGAAAACCGAAGTCATGACATCTGACCACCTCCCCCGAGGTGCCGGGAGAAATGGTTTTCGCCGTTGGCAGAGACCACTCACATAATTATTCATGGAAAATTAACAAAGGATAAAGCAAAATTATTTATGAGTGAATACAACTACAGATTCGTTGATATTTAATTTGTTTAAAGTTCACTGTAAAAGTGAACTACCTACTGGCAAAAGTGAATAAATAAACTAAATAAACAAAAGTAATAATAAAATAATAATAATAAATAAAAAATAAACAAAAGTAATTAAGAAATCATAACTCGACCATCTCTCCTTTCTGCAGATGGTCTTCTCGTTAGCTTTGAGAGGAAGAGTTAATATGGCTAAATACTTTGGCTGCATTGGCCCTCAATATCTCTACTATCTTATTATCCCAAACATTAAACGACAATAAACTTAAAAGTATATTTTAAATACGATTCTGTGCACCGCTGTTTGACAAAAGAGGTTAAATGTATCCTCAATTTACCTTTTAAAGCCTATAAATTCAGAAAAACACAGAAGGAAGCGAAATGACGCTATTCACTCAACTGTTTGGCTTCTAGAGAAGTAATGGGTCTGCACTTTAACGTATTTTTACGTAGAGAGTCTGAAATATAGCGACTCGACCACGTCTCCCGGATTTACCCTAACAATAAGTAGTGGTTATTGGTTATGCAGGTGTTTACCTTCTTTCAATCTATCCCAAAATCATGCAGCATACTTGTAAATTATGTATTCTGCGAAGACACAGGAATAAAGGACAGAAAATCTTGTAGGTACTCCTCGTTCGATCAGATTTTAAAATTTCTGGAAATATTACGTTTACGACAATTTCTTATTTGGAGCATCTTCCCTTCGCGCGCGAACAGATTTCATCGAAAATTGATTAAGTTCCACAGCAGCCACAGTGATTCAACTTTTCTCCAGTGGTGCATATATGCCTGAAACTAGTCCACCGCGATCCCTGACCTCGGTGAGACACTTAACCCTCCTGTTCAGAATTCTGTTAAGCATATAAACGCCCCTCTAACTGGAACTCCTCCTTCATTCAAAGCGCGTCCGGCTGTTCGCCGTTTAAAGATTTCGTTAAAAACAAAAGCCCGCAAGCGTTATGATAACCATAACAGCTGAACAACTAATTAGAGGAACTAGCGGCTCCTTCCAGCAGCTCAGAACGCCGAGCTGAATACGCGCAAATTTTCGCGGAGATTATGCTCTTGCAAATTATTACGCTCTAGGAAACAGAATTTAATAACGTTTAAATTTTAACCTAGGCGATCAGTTTCATATAACTTCATTACCGCCCAAGTGTAAGGAGTTTTTAATATCCGTCGAGGTAACGTTCATATCTGGCCACGATTTGCCATTCAGGGTTTCTATCCGAGGAAGGGAATTCCGTGGTAGCTACTTAAAAAGAATCTACGGGATCTGTCTCGCCGTTACATTCGCTCGATAAAACTTCTGGCCACATTTCTTCGAACCAATCCACGCCTGTGCTTCTTTAAAGTGAAGACACGAGGCGTCATTCCATTGAGGCGGCGGACACTCGAAGAAAGGTGTCATCGTATCGAATAAGCGACATAGCTATCCAAAAGTCGAGCGTCTAATGCACCCGGGCATTAAAAAGACATTAGGCGGTTCGATTGGGCCGCGTTACACGCGAATAAATTCGCCCCGGCGACTTGGAATGAATTTATCGGGGGTGCTCTATCGATCCCACTGTCTCCCTCCTCCACGAACGGAGTGAAAGTTTTCACCTTTTTCTAGGCGCGTGGAGCGTTCTCACGCGAGGGAGATCGAGTCGCGTCGAGGCCCCTCCAAGGCCCGATGTAAAATAATCTCAGCACAGCTGAGGCTACGAACCCACTTCGCCGACGACAACCTTATACGGGTTAGAGAGCTTGACACGACGCCCTTATTGTGACGGAACCTGCGACTAATTCGCGCTGGGAACAGTGTTCGATGGATGTTGTGACTAGCGAGTTTGTATTCAGATGTTTCATGAGCTTTACTCGAGTACGGAAGATCTAGATATAATTGTTCTACCTGCCACTTCCTCGTCGCAATGCTTGTTAAGAAATTATGCCTGTATTTTTCATTAAGAAACGGGGAACAATAATTATTATAATTAGAGTTCCCAGCGGATGGTATGCTAGAACTAACAAATTCTTTGCGTTGTTCGAATACTGGATCAGGGTAGTACAGGGGGAATTTTGTCCAAAGGAAACGGCTACACGACGAAATTTGAATATTTGACTCAGCAGTCGAGAGGTTTTCCGTCTCCACCAGATTGGAAAATATGGCGATTATTACTGGGAGGGATGAAGCGAACATGTCGCCTCAAATATATCGGCCCAGCTGTTGCCGAACCTTGTTTTTCCTCGCGACGACTCCTCCCGAAATAAATTTTATTCGCTTTAAATGACTGCCCGTTTCACGTGCCGCTTGGTGATTTATTCCTCGCCGGAAAACGGTTAAGGAAGAATTACTCGGTGGCGGGGGTTCGTCTGCTGGGAAATGTGACAACGGTTATTTCAGTGGCAGAGACGTTATTTCACCTGGAACGACGGCGGGAGTCTCTTCTGCCTTATTCAATTATTGAATGCTCGCGCGAGATTTTATTCGCGGGAAAATTCGCTGCCCCCGCTGATGGGTAATTATTCAGGGAATATTAAGCGCTGGTGGCGCTTAAATTTTTATCCTTCCGGTTTCCTGATCACGTTCGTTTCGCGGCGACTCCTGGCCACTTTGAATATCATCTCGTTTTTCATCTTCAGCAGCCTCTGGGATCAAGCACTCGGTCTTTAAGCGATCCCTTTCGACATTAATTACACGTTCTTGGAAATCGTGGCGAATCCTCTATGCAACGTGTAATGGTGGAATTCACGTGGTCGATACAATTATTTACTCCTACTACTGCACTTCGAATAACATGCCAGAAATATTCTTCTGAGTAACCATTACTGTCATCGTGATATCGATCGTGCGACAGCGTGAAGGAACTCGCCAATTCGGGGGACGAACGAGAGATCCGTGCGTCACGGTATCCAGCATCCTGGACGTGTCAGCCCCTCTGCAGCCTCTGCTGGAAGAATGTTTCTCTGACGGTTATATCGAATTCTGTCGCGGCGGGGGCGGATATCCTCGCATTATTTCTGTGTCGTCGGATGGCGGAACGCCGCGGAGAAGAGGCACAGGCCACGCCATTTCTGGTCTAGTTCGCTTCAGACTCGATCGATATCGTTCGACGGATACGTGCCCCAATGTGGATAGATCATGCTCTCGTGCCTAGCCTCGGTCCATTATAGTGTCCCTCGTGTCTCGAAATGGCCAGCCATCAAAATAACCCCCTGCAGCTCCTCTATCCTTCACTTTTCATCCCCCTTCGTCCACTTTCCGCTCGCCACTTGTATTCTATCTTCCTCTCGTCTGGCCACTGCTACCCCTTCCCTACCATTCTCCGGAGCCCTTTGACCCCTGCAGCCCGTTCCTTATCCTCTTTGCCCGTCGTTCGAACGCTACCGCTTGATTCCTGCCCTCCTTGCTCGCCCACCTTCCAGGGAGCTCGATTTCTTTTCCTTTTGTCCAGACTCTCGATGCTGCTATCTAGTCCTCATCCTTTAATCACAGGAGTGCTAATCCTGCTCCTAGACATGGTCTTGGTCATCGCTGGCATCCTGTCTTGTTTCGTTTGTCCCGTTTACCTTATTCATCCCGTCCCGCACAGCCAGTTCCACGCTGTACAGGTGCCTGGAACTTCCAGAAACTCGCAGCAGGACGTCCGCGCAGTCGATGCGGCAGGTTTTCCTGGGGGCTGGATCCAACGGTCCAGCGCGTGCACGCGAATGCGGCCAGGCTGCTGCACAATTCAAATTAATGCGGTCTGCGGTGCAGGGAGACGTTGTGGTCGACCGGCGCTCTCAAGGATCATGCTTCCTGCTTCGTTTCCTGCGACGCCTGCGCCCTGCTCCCTTGTATGCTCGGCAAATGAATCTTCTGGCGGATGCCTGTTGACCACGAGGCGAAGGAATTTTGAGGCTTTGGTACTAACAACAACGATGGGATGCTTCAGCACAGAGAAACTGATTCTGCCAGGTAGAAGTGGATATTGATTCGTGACTTGAAGTACCGTGGCGATGCTCTCGAATGAAATTAATTGCCATTCTATGTGCTTCTTTACCTTCCACTTCGTTTCTGCCTTCTCTTTCCATTGCACGCGCACGTCTACGCCCCGCACGAGCGAACACTTGTAGAACGTCTGAAGCTAGTTCTGCGGCAATAATATTTCATCGATGGGGCAAGGTCTTCCCGATGGAGCTCGGGGGCATCGATAGCAGGGGGTGTCTCGCCGCGCAGGGTGGCGAATGCTTGCTGGGTCAAGTGTCGCGCGACCCGTGCAAGTGTACCATCAACGGCACACGTGCACCTATATCTGCGGCGAGAGGGAACGATACGTGGTGCACGCCAGCGCATTCCCCACGGGCATTCCGACCCTCGTAAACCTAATAGCGGCTGCGCCGTTTTCGCGCCCCGACGCTGCACGATTGCAGTCGCACCCAGAAGTCGTGGAATTTACGGTCGCCCGCAGTATGTTACTCTCTATTGCCTCAGCGGGCGAGAATCCTCGAAAAACAACGGTTCGTCGATGCTAGAGACCTGTGTCCTGAATGAGGCAGCGCTCCAAGTCTTCGAAATCAGATTCCAACCTCCATGGACTCTATACTTGGGGAGACTCTGATATCGTCCTGCTTCCTCCGTTAATGAAATTGGGATCGCTGACCTTCAGCGCAAGACGTAATGGAACGTAGTCCCAATTTAGTTGTTTATGTCAGCAGTTCGATGACTTAGTGTGCCGTGTTCCGGTTTCCAGGTTAGGGGCTCAAAGCTACTCAGAGTTTCAGGTTCGATGTAGCGAAGTTTAGGGCTCGACATTGTAAGATCCAAGTTTCCAGTGATCCTGCATCGTTGCGTTTGGTCTTCTGAGTTTGATCGACGTGCATGAGATAGATGTAAATGTAGGATGTCGATGAGCTGTAATGGATACGATGACGCGAGAAGAGAAGACACAGGATGCAGTTAGCGACGCATTCACTTTGCTCGCCGTTAGCACGTACAGAACTCGATCGTCGACCGGAATTCCAATTCCGTGACGAGCTCGAGGTACTGGCTCTCGCCGGGAAACAGCGGGAATATGAATAAGTCCACGGAAATCCATTTCCCAGCGTTTATTTGACACCTGACGCGTGAAATAGAATACGCCGGGTCGAATGAGAATAAAAGACCGGTCGATGGGATCGATGTGCCTTATCCTGGCGCGCAATTGTTCCACTGTTAAATGCAGTTTCCTTGTTCTTTCGTAGGGGAGAGTCGGGCAGTATCGACCAGCGTACAGTAGAGGAAGTGCAGTATATTTGGAATACCAGTTTGTTTAAGACGAATAAAAAATGACGACAGAGGATGGGAACAAATTAAACTACATAATATCATAGGGAAACTAATAAACTTTCATATTTCTTAGTGTCAGTAAAAATAAAAAGCAAAAAGTAACTGAAATTTTGGTTTGAATGAAAAATGACAAGAAGTATCGATTTCGTTAAGGTGCAGGTAATTTGGAATAACGATATTCCAATTTACCTTCACTTTATAAACTTAAACAAAACATGTAGATAATAAAATTAGTTTATTTTATCACGTAATCAGGCTAAGAAATCACAATTAAGGAACAATTTTATGTAGATATCTATAAGACAATATTTACACAAATGCTAAAATAGGTTATATAGGTGACAGACGAAACTGACGCGGTGGTAGGCATTACGCATGAAACAAAAGCATCGGTAGGCTTTGGCATATTCCAAATTACCTTCACCTTCGGTATTCCGAATTAGCAACATGGCATTGAAACCTAAAATTTCATGTCACATTTTGTATTCTCGAAATTATCGTAAAACTGGCACGGAACCATAGAAGGAACATGCAAATGAGTCGATTAAGTGTTTAACACTAATGTTTTGACATATTTTAACCATGATTGGAACGATTGAATACGCGCTGAAAAAGTTTTGCAGATTGACGTTTGCTTCCTCTGCAGATTAAGTCGAAAATGTAAAAATTGCGGTTCATCCACAAATGTCATTAGTGAACAGGTCATTAGCCCCTATAATCTACGGTGTTACGAATTAAATAGCGTTAGTAGTTTATTAGATACTTCGGTATTCCAAATTACCAACAGTATTCCAAATATGCTGCATTTCCTGTACCGACCAAAGCTAGTTCTCGTTTCATTCACCAGATATTAGCACTTTATTTGAATTAATTAATGAAAATCACAATTCTTTATAACCTATTTCGGAGTCATATTGTTTACTCCATTGCTCTCGATGTTCTGAGGCATTAAACGTATACGTTGATATTCAGTGGGTTAAAAGTTATTTTTTAAAGCTGATCTTTTGTTTCTCCTGTAAGTAAATGACTTTGTTCTATTATGTATACTATCTCTAGTCTATTAAGTTTAATAAAACGTCCTAGTTTTGCAATATTCTGTTGTACATAATATACTATGACATAAAATGTTTCCCCGTGTTTATCGTACAGTACCGACCATCCAACTGTCGTGCAGTACCGACCAACAGACTCTGCCAAGCAGTAGAGACCAAATTTTTCTTATCTGTAAGTTCAATCTGTTAGCAACTCAGATTAATTTATAAGATGTTAATTTAGCCTTCTTTCTACCTTCTCCCGCAGAAAAATAAAGTAAATAAGCGTAAGTATGATAACCTAACAAACAGAATGCTAGGATTTAATGAAGAAGTTATGCAGTGTGTTATTTGCACGCAGAGTTGGGCATTAACTAAATAAAAAATTATGTAAATAAGGATCAAATAAAAGTTACTTTAACTTTAGATTATTCGATGAATAAAGTTAAGTTTTTTATTCGATGAGAATTTATTCGACGAACAAAGTTAATTTTTTTAATTCGTTATTCGAAATTTTATTTAAATAAAAATTTTGCCCAACGACGTTTGCAAGGAATCATTTGACAAAGATTGGGTGGAGTGTACCGAATGTGACGGTTGGGCACACGTCGAATGCACAGATCAGGAGAATATTAATTATTTTATTTGCGAGTTTGTACAAATAAAGTTTGGAAAAAATCTTGTATTGTACTAATTAAATGTCTTTTTATTATCATTGTTAATCGTTTAGACCTAAAAATCTACTAATTTAATACCTAGTTGGTCGGTGCTGGCCGACAATTTTTCGATTCCTAGAAATTACAACTTTTTTACTTTTACGAATTATCAATTCTTATAATTAAATTTCACAAAAATAATTTCCCTCCTCTTACTAAGTTCCATCTATACTACAAACACGTTTTTGAATTTCTGATTTTTATCTACTCTACCCCAAGATATAACAAAAAAACTTAGAGCGATCGGTACTGCACGACTCTCCCCTATGTAACGGAAAATGCTCGCTCTTCTTCATTTTTTTTCAAAGGCAAATTTCTTTCACAATCGTTTCCTAATTGCACTGCAATTACGGAGAACACGTAAGGACAGTGATGAACAGTACAGAATATTGAAGCCGACAGGGTGAAGGGGAGCTAAGTGGCAGGAATTCGCAACAGAAATCGGAAATTCCTGAGCCGCGGTACACGCACAAGCGAATTCTCATTTGCCGAGGGGGGCATTTAACTTGCACTGCATTTAAACTCCGCTACACTTGAAATAAACCCGATCGCCAATTCGAGATATTAATTTGCAAGCGCAAACATTAACCACCGAAGGTTTCGTTGTCGTTGCGTCGGTGTACCGCTTGATAAATCTCGCAATATGATACGGAATTATCGCGTCCAGGGGAATAAATTCCGGCACAGTCAATATGAAACGGGCTAATAACGAGTGTCCTTATCGGCGTGCAAAGGTGCGGCGCGAAACGATAACGTTCGCCAAATAAATATTAATCGTATCCCCGCGCTTGATATAATTCCGTGCAAAAACGATTACGTCCGCGAAACAAAGCAGCTCTGTTCAAAGTAATTGTTCCATCGTTTGAAATCACGGTGAAATCACGTTCCACCGGCGGAACGTCCACGAGATTCGACAACTTGTGCGCGGGCATTAGTTGCACCGGGAATAATCGATCGCGATAGTTTGCAAGTTAAAGTCCAGCAATTTACACCAGTGGCGAGATATATAACGATGGAGGATGGTGTAACACAGGGGCAACGAAGAATAATAAAGACCAGCCTTCGTATCGTGGGATCGCAACCCTCCTCGATTGTTTCGTGGATGGGAGGAGAATGAAAAAAGACTGGAGGGAAGAAAGATCGATCGACGCGGAATATAATTACGGAATTCTCTTTTTCTTATCAACATGGCGAGATCCATTAAGCTGCCCCCGTGCCCTCGAATGTTTCGAAGAAAAGGGTCCCCGACTCTTTGTTCCTCGGCAAAGCCTCGCGATAAACGGCCCCGCTGGGCTTCCTTCGAACGCAACCAACTCTGCGGAAGTTTCTCGGCCCTCCGATAATAGGCGGACGAGGTATTTTCATAATTCCGTATCTTTCGCGAGCGCGCCTCGGGGATATACTAAAGGCACGATGGACGATCTATTAATCCAGAGGCGCGAGATTGAACGTAACGCGAGTATAATGGGTTTCTGTTGGTATTATGAATAAATGATTCAAGACAGACAGAAAACTCGTTGAAAAATCCATTCTGTTCGAAAGTAATATGGCAAAGGGATAATTCATTTATGTTATTACCCTGGGAATAAGTGACACTGTTGAATGCGCTCTGTGAAGTTGTTGACATGACACTAAGTAGGCTATTGTGTGAAAACAGTCATTGAGAATAATAATGCTTCCCTAAACAAAGTGAAGCTTAGCTATCTACTGATCTCGAGCTTATAGACACTTTGTGTTACCATTTCTAAGTCCATTTTAAACAAAAGGGGAGAAGGTGTGAAAACGAACCACTCCTTTCGTTTCGGGGTAATCACATACCTACTTATTAAAAATGTAAAAATTGCATGACCAACAGATGGAAATGCTAGCTCACAGAGCTGAGATAGTATGAGGAACAAATTAATTAATATTACCATGAAAAACTTTTTACACAAACAGAAACAGATATTTTCAGTTTTCAGCTAAAGCCAACCACGCCAGTTTCGCTTGGTGATGTTAGAGGACACTAATGCTTGTGTTTACTTCAGTTCCCAACATATCGTACCACTTACCAGAGAAATAAGCACCTGGTCCGTATTAAAACCCTGGTTCGCACTTACAACTTCTCTTCTACGTCGCAAGAACGTAAACTTACTTAGTTCCTACGTGCATTAATAAATTATCAAATAGCTGGCAACCGACATAAATACTAGGCCATAGACACATTTACAAACGCTCGTCTTAAAAACCTTTTTGATTGACATGCCGAAAGTTAAATCTTTCTGAGCGACGTGTACACGTGTTACCTTCCACGAAAGTAGTTCAAAGTGTATAAATACAACATTATGGATCAGGTACCACCGTACTGGAATCGTTATTATTACATTGGGACGTATCGATTATAGGTAAATTACACTTAACGACGTTAAACACGAACCTATCGATTTACGGATAAAATTACCAGTTAAAAATACAAATTCCCGCAACCGCCCCTTCAATGATTTACTATCTCCGTTAATTTCAAGCTCCGAAGTTAGCACAGTGAAGTACTTAGGGAGACGTGACTTACATTATTCGACGAAGTTCAGGAAGTGTGCCAAAGTGCTATATCTTCATTAAAATAAATTGAAAAATGTTCCACCACCTTCTATCTGATTTAATATATTAATAGGCCAATCGCTGGGGAAACTTTCTTATCGCGTTACAAATTTATTATTCACGCTCAGCTTCTTCCTCCATATTGTACCGTAGACCAAAGGGAAAGTCGTCACTCTGACGCGAGAAAGTGTTGGCCGCTTTTATGGAACCCGATATCGGAGTAAACGCTCAATTTCCAAGCAGAAATTGCGCGCCACCCGACGCAAACTTGCAAGCTGCCCACAGTTTTCCAACTGTGGCAAACGTTTGCTTTCACTTCGTAAATTGGAAACAATTTTTAACTGAGAGCGCGTTCCCGGGCACTCTGCAACCGAAAGCGTGACACGCGGGAGGAAGACCTCCCCTTTCACGCCAGCTTGATTGATCGAAACGGTGGATGAGAACAACCCCAGCCGGAGTTTGCCAGTCGATGGAGAAATGAGAAAAGAAACGATCATAACTTCACCCGTTCCATTCACTATACACCAGCTACACCAAAGAATTGAAATTTTCATTCAAACATTCGTCCGGCAACCATTCTTAAAGACACTTGCAAAATTGTAATCAAGGGATGGAAGCTTTGAAATACATTGTAAAAAATGAATTCAACGGTCACTCAGTGTTTGTTTCCTACTTGTCATTTTCCGAGTGACTTGCTTAATTAAACATCAGCTATGCTACAGTGCAGGCGCATTTAAAAGCCCCTGCCTCAGAGGACGCAGAGAAAGCTACTTCCCAGGTAAGCGAGGGAGCCCTTTAATGCTCAAAAGCAATCTACGCCTGTAAACTTGCACATACTTGCCACAGAAGCCCGCATTAACGAACTGACCCGGGCTTCTTTCCGCGGTTTCAACTTCTTCAAAGTAACGCGGGCCGAGCGTAATAGTTTCTAAGCTTTCCGGAATTCTACCGCTTTTGTGCAGAGCATCGCCGCGGTATTAAGCAATCGCCACGGACGCTATTGTTAGCAACATTTACGCGCTCCTCGCTTCTAGGTCCACACAGTCGAGATTAAATTAAAAATGCAGCGGGTTGGAGGAATCCCTCGGCTCTCTTGCAGAGCAAAATCTTCCCACTTGCAATCTACATCACTATTTCAAGCAAGGTATACAATACAACGAATTACAACGGAAAGCGTAATCAATCTCCTCGAAACAGTGTTTTGCCTGGTAGTGACCAGTTTACTGTCCGACAACCTCGGAGTGATTAAATCACCAGCTAAAAGTGTAGGCGGAAGTGCGACTTTTATGCAGCGTAATGCAGCACCCAGCCAAAGGACAAAAAGTGCGGCGCTGTGCACTGAGAGGAAGAAGGAGAGTAATGTTTAAAAGTTTTAGCAGAAAGTTCGCGCCAGGTCGTTAATTTCAATGGCAAAAGGCATTTGCGTTAGCTCGCGGCGGGGGATTTTACCCTGGGAACGTAAACGAGTCCCCTGAAGGATAATTTTGACTCGCCTCCGGCTTTACGCTTTCACGTCTTTTAAGCCTCGCTTTGAGCAGCGCAAAGGAAAAGAAGGAACTAGCGATGGTCCGGGGGAAAATCAGCGATCGGTGACGCAGGTTCCATCGATGAGTATCGGGGGCACCAGACGTAAGCGAAGAAGACTGTGTCTGTGTTACTTTACCTCCTATATCCTCCGATAATGCATCCAGGAAGCATATATAAAGGATGCACAAAGTGATTCTATGAAAGTGCAACAGCTAGTATCTCGTTTTTATGTGAACAGAGAGCAGAGTAATTCATTGCAATTTAAGGTACTCTGAATTCTCTGGAAAAGGAAGCTCCACATCCTTCTCGCCTTTCGGTGGAACAAAGTCGAGGTAAGTCGAGAGGGTGGAAAGTGGAAATGCCTCGCGAACGTTAAGAAAGATCAAGTTACGCGGAAAAAGAATCCCTAGGAAAGAGGAGCGTGATTAGAAACCTGTAAATTATCTTCCGAATGTGACGTCGAGGCAAGAGGCCCAAATAAAATTAACGCCGGCACGAAGCTTTTTCGCGAGGAGGGTAAGGGTGTCACTAAAAACTTTCGAGGGTAATTACGAGGCAGCTGTTTAATGCAGGGGAGCTCTGCGCGCCCTAACAGTGAGTCGAAGCGTGGAATTTTACGCGAGAAAGCCAGGTGGTTTTCTTGCGAGGCTCGAGGAGCCACCCGAGGGACGTTGCTTGATGCCGCTGGTTCTCTATCTTTCTTCTGTAGCGGGAAATCCGGTGACCGATGAAAAATCACGCTGTTATTACGAACGTGACGGGAAAAGCCAGCAGACCACTAGGGGTGCAACGAGCGGAATGATGAAGCTACCCAGCTCTCTAATGCCACGCATCTTTCACAGCTCCGCGCTATCCTCCTCGCGATATCCTTCTCTTTTTTCACCTCTTCCGACGTCCTCCCGGAACCCACCCTACCAACAACTGATTCGCTTTCCCGCTAGATTTCCCTCGTCGACAGTTGACGCAGTCCTCTTGGCAATTTATGCCCCCGAACGGACAATTAAATTGTGCAGGTTCGATCGTGCTCGGGTATAACACACCGCGGAAGCTGTCCAAGAAGCTGTGTACACTGTACATTCTTGTCGCGTTCCAGGGTGTTTTGTTGTTAATTTGTCATCAGCCGTGCGGAATTTTAAGAGCATAATTAAATATTCTCGAAAGAACTCGGACAATTGATAACACCGCGTTCTCTGCAGTTACTCGTTATCGAGGTATTGGGCCGAGGACAGAGAATCGTGCACGTCTCTCCGAGGGGCGATAAATTGAATTCCATGATTCCGTGAAAGGAAAAGTACGGGAACGGGTACGTGCCCAAGAAACATTCTCGACTGGACAGCCATTCTGTGGTATTTCAAACGACGCTCGATAGCAATTTTGAAGTTGGCAAGTACTTGTGCGCCCGTATGATTAGACGACTGTACCGTTTCGAGGGTTTTTAAGTACTCGCTAATGTGTGTCCACGGATGATTGATTGCGGTATACATGGCAGATGTGTGAATGAATGCGAATAATGGGATAATTGAAAATTGATTGCGTATGGCTAACAAGTGGTAGTGAAGTGTGACGAACAAAGAAAGAATTTTCGAAGCAATTCATTCGACGCAGATAAAGTCGTTGTAGTATTCCAGCCAAAATCGAGCGAGAGAACTGTGCGAGAAATAAAAACCATCGCGAAATTAATGCTCGGATCGATACACTCTGATAGCTGACCAATCACGACCCCGTTATTCGCAACATTCCAGGAGACAATGAATTCATTATACATAGAGGCGGAATTACTCCGCCCGCTATGACTTTTGCACGCCACCCACATCCATTAAGGTCGCGGCTTGAAAAGCGTGCACGTGGATGTGATTAAAATTTATGAATTTCCCGATATAACACGTGTACTCTGGAACGCCTGTCGAATTCCCGAATTTAAGGGAATCAGCATGGAATAAATTTTAGCGGAACATGCGTATGGCCACTGATACGCTATAATTACGTTTAACATGGTAATCGAAGAAAGTATTCCGAAACTATCGAGGAAAATATGCGTCGAACAATATCGTTTGGTGGATGGCCAAGTATTTGAGCGCAAAGTGGCGATGACTGGAGAGACTTCTTTCTTTTTGAATCCTTGAAGCAGGGAAGAAGAATCCGTTGATAGCTCGAATAGGTCAATCGGTCAAAGAAGCTATGTGGCAAACGAAAAATCGAGGTTTAAATCCTTGCCTAGCAATCCTATCAACAGATTCCTCTTCTTACAACAATTTTCAGAAATTGAGGATTTGACCTAGTTTCTCTTTCTGTATTTTCCGTGTCATTTTGAACATCCAGTTTGGGGAATTTTGTGACCACGTGGACACTGGCCATTTTCGAATACAAGACTAAAGAGGAAGAGTGACCTACTTCGGTATTAATTTAAAGAATAAATACAAGACTAAAGAGGAAGAGTGACCTACTTCGGTATTGCCAAACTGATTGGCCAACACTTTTCAGCCCTTATTTTATATTTAAGACATGGTTGCAGTCGAAGTTAATTTATCCCGACGTAATTTCACTCTGCCCGCGCACGGCCACAGCTAGCTAATTACGCAAAGCCAATTATCGACGGTTAATCGGCTTAAACAGTTGTGGGAACCGAGCAGTTCTCGTTCACTTTGAGCTAAGCTTCGAGCTCCTTTCTTATTATCTTCGTTGCACAAATATTTTCCGCGGTAGGCGACTGGAAAATGTAAATTACCATTGGTTCCCTTTGTCCTCACATTGGTTTTCTTAATTCGATCTAATAATTGAATATCTATCAACGTGTTGTTTCTCGTTGCGAAGCAAGTAATTCTCGATTCGCTGGGGGGTTGAATTTCAATTAGTGGACGCTGGAAATATGGGAATATTAGTTTCACAATGAGAAACAGGAAGGAACGAAGCTTCACGCCACTCGCTTAGATACTATTGCTTCGCTGCCGCGCATCACTTACTTCCCTCGCGCTACTTTGGCCAAGATTATTTCACAAGAACCAATAAATTACTTTCCCCTTTGTTCCTTTATTCCTTCGATCCTCGGCTTCATATTTTTTCTCGTGCCCCGAGTCGCTCCATTTCACCTACCCGCAATAAATTCCGCACAGCGTTCGAAGCCCCTTCTTCATTATTCTTTACGAATTGTGCAAATTGCGTTCTATATCTGTGTTGATATTATTCCTCCAATATTTCACTGGCTGCTTCAAAGGGGCATGCCGCGAATTGTCTCAACGCATTTAGATCGGCGCAAAGCGGCAGCCTGTGCCAAAACTGTGGCATTAGCGTGGCAATTACGCGGTGTTCTCTGTCAAAAAGTAGTCCCCCGCGAATTAGCGCGTAGCTGTATTTGACAACAGCGCAGAGTTGGGCAACATTTAAATAAATTATTATATATATAATTATTTAAATAAATATATATTTGTTATTTGGATGTTTAACTGAAAAGTAAAAACAAGTATTTATTGTTTGAACAAATCTAAATAAATTATTTAAACTAATAAAATTAATTGTTATTTGCAAATACAATTTTAATTATTATTTATTACTTTTTGGATTTTGATGTTGTAAGCAAAGTACAAACTGATCCTGATAATGGCTGCATCAGATCATCTGATAGCAGAATATTTTCGAGATCCAAACTCGGAATTAAAAAGCCTGGATGCGTATACAGCAATAAAATGTGTATTTATAAAATAGAACACACCTTTACTGTCATCGGCTCCAGTAAAGCAAATATTTCCTTTAGCAACTATGACCAATGTGCCAAAATCAAATAGATTTTCGGATAGCTTATTTGAAAAGAGAGTAGTTTCAAAGCAAATATGAATATTGCGAACTACTTCCTGAAAAATAATGTATAGAATAAAGCAGGTAAAAGAAAACCCGAAATCATTTATTATTTGTTTTCCACCTAAATCCAAGTAAGAAATAATATAACTTGAAATTAAAATTTTATTTTCAAATAAGAAATAATAAATAAATTATTTTTGACATTAGTAGTAAATAGGTTTATTTTTTGCCTTTCGGCCTCAAAATGGGGTTACATGTTTTACCTGTGTGCTTCTGGGACTGTTAACTCAAGATTGTGCTTTCGTTTTGACTTCTTCCTTTATCTTGTTCTTCTTTTCTCTCCTTTTTCCAGAACCATTCGCATCCACTCCGCTCCTTCTTCTTCGCCCTTTAGTATCCCTCGGATCGTTGAATTTTCTCTTTTCAGCTCCTTACAGTCTTGTAGCATGTGATCCAGCGTCTCTCTAGCCCCATTACATAGTCTGCATACTGTGTCTTCTTCCTCTTTCCAGTACTTGTTTCCCCGCTCTTCGTTCCCACATCTGAACCTTGCAATCATGCTTTGGTCTCTGCCTCTGTAGTTTCCGTTTAGGTAATTTGCTCTCTGGTTGTCCCTGATTTCTGCGTAACGTGCGTTGTATCTGCCTCCTTGTATTCTGTCGTACTGTCATTGAACCTGCTCTGCCCTGTCTCTTTGCGCTAGTTCCTCAGCAAACTCTCTTCCTCTCCTTCTTTCTATTTCCATTTCTTGGATATCCATCATTTTTTGCCTGTAGTATGCGTCTCTCATTTCCGCCCATTTCGACTTTTTCTCTGCTTGCTTCGCGTCTATTTCCCTCCAGCATTCTTGTACTATTTTATTCTTGTTCAGCTGTTTCGCTTTCTCCTAATTTTTTATCGCTCTTTTCCCCGCTTCTATCCTTACTTTGACCGTTTTTGTTTCCTCCAAAATTAGATATGCTGGTGTATTGAAGTCCAAATCTAAAGTCTACCTTATGTATTTCTTCTGTATTTTCTCTACCTTTTCTGCTTCCATCCATCCCCAAATTTCTGACGCGTACAGCAAGATACTTTTCACTATGCTTCTGAATATTCTCATTCTTCTCTCAAAATTGTTCTTGAACATTTTTTGTCCTATTCCCCATATCTGCGCCATTGCTATTCTTTCTTTCTTCTCTTATATGCATCTCTCTGCCCCCATTTTTCTGGAAATTATACACTAAGTATTTGAACTCATTTACTTCTTCCAGACTGTGCCCCTGCCAGCCCCATTCTTGTCTCTTCTTCTTTCCTCTTCCTTTATAGAAAATCAGCACCTTTGATTTCTCTGCGTTCAGTTGCAACCCTTTCCTTTCAAGGTATTTTCCGAATCTTCGTATCATGTCCTTAAGATCCTTTGGTTCATTTGCTAGTAACGCTATATCGTCCGCATATGCTAGAGTCCAGATTTTTTCTTTTCTTACTCTTACTCCTCCTGCTTGGTTTTTCCTCATGGTTTCCTCCAAGTCCGCTACATATATTGTAAATAACTCAGTGGGCATCCCTGTCTTACCCCTTTTGATGTCCAGAATTTGGATGACATTTCTTCGTTTGCTTTTATAGTATTTCTTGTTCCTTTGTAAATTTCTCCGATTCTCATCCTCAAGCGTTTACTTATTTCCTTTCTCTTCATGATGTTCTGAAGTTTTACTCTATCCAGCGAAGGATATAAAATTTCGCGGATCTATCTTAGATCCGCGAAAAAGGTATACAGCTTCCCCCCTTTTTTTCTGTATTTCTCTGTTAGCTACATATTTCAGAATAAAAATGTTATCTGTTGTCGACCTACCGCTCCTGAATCCCGCTTGCGTTTCTGGTATTATATGGTCCTTTCCCAATTCCTCTTTTAATCTTTTTTCTAGGACCATAGCATATATTTTGTACGCTGAGTTTAGGTATTTTTGACATTATTTAAATGACTTTTATTTGAATAAAAAATGTAGTTATTATTTACGATTAAAATCATAGTATTATTTATTATTTATTATGTATTATTTAAATAAAGAATTTGCCCATCTCTGCCACAGAGTGGTTCGCAGTTATGTAGGCGAAGACACATACACATCGTTCCAGTTTCGACCACGCTGCTAAATTAATATACTGTAACGCGTAAATTGCCGTACAAGGGATACATAAACAAAAGAACTCCATAAAGTTACTCGTCACTAATAAAGCACAAGCATACCTTCATCATTCTCGATTCTAAAAGAACGCGCGAATATCCATGGAATAGAAACAGGGCACGATCCAAATCGTACTTTCAAAACAACCAACAACAAGTACACCTTTCAATTTATTCCGTCTATCTAAAGCGGCTCGAAGTAGGATCTGGGGTAGGCAAATCATTTCCCCGCCCCACAAGCACCCACCAAAAACAATACCAAACTGATGCCACCTAACTCCGTGCACCCCAACATTTATCGAATTTCAAAGAAATAGAGAGGTACAGTCATACCCCCATTTATTTACTATCTTTGTCTTCGATCTTTACGATGTAAATCCCCTCTGATCATCCCCCTCCCCAACGCACGACAGCCCCTGATAAACGGTGCTCGCAGCACTGACAGATACACGTGTCCGCGGCCGAGGGGGATTGCTCTGTTTGTCAACGCGAGGCCTCTTCATAGCCGAGGCTTTTCGAGGCGACCGCTTGAATCGGGAATTACGAGTGCGGCCACGTAGCCGCGAGAACCACCCGTGACCGGATTACCCGGTGCTGGATCCGATCCACGTACGCCCGACCGGGGGGGGGTGGGGTGGGGGGGGGGCGGAAACAAGATACAGAAGAAGCCGGAGGTCGCCACTCTTAATTACCAGAATCGAACGTACCGAGGCTGGAACCGGGGCGTCCAAGTAAACGCCGCGCCAATTATCGACAGCCGCCTGGCCGATTGAATAATGCATAAAGGTGACAGGTGCATCGATCGCTGCTTCCGCATACGTTCCATGGCTACTGTATTTTCACCCGTCGCCGCTATATACGGCCTGGGGGGCGTCGGTCTGACATTCATGCCCGAACAAGGGGCAGCGAATTCATACGCGACCTTCGACGGACCTTCGTGAACTCTCCGCGAGAACTTCGACACTATCAATCACTCTGGGGCACGCGAGGATACGTGGCTGGCCGCGTGACTGGATATCCAACAGTGTGCGAAGATCGTCTGGCGAACGGTACGAGAGGCATGATTGCGAGGAAGTTTCATTGACTTAGTGATGAGGGAGGTTTGACAGAGTTTCGGACTAGGAATACTATCTCGATTTAGAGACTTAGGTGTCGATGTTGGGTAGGTATAAATTGGAGATAATTGGTGAGACTGGAGAGGAGAGTTTAGTGATTAAAAGTCTCTTAGTTTGATAGTGATAATTCGTGAGAAACTTGTGTATTGGGTTGGTTAATAGCGCGACGGTGTCGTGGATGCAATTTCTTAGCCCGAGACGCGCATCCATCGAGAAGGGGGTAAGGAAGAGACAGCGAAAGAAGATCGATGAGCTTCTCGAACGAAATTGCACTTTTTTTTTCCAGCAACGCAGGAACCTCGCCTCCGTGGCATCATTCATCTTAAGGTAATAGATGTAGACGCACTGTCGCGCTTGAGGACAGTGGACGCGGCTGGAGCCGGGAGCATTAACGGGGAGCCTGGTGTAACTGCCTGAAAATCGAGGCATTCTTCGGGAATTTTTTTTAAAGAAAGTATTCAATCGATCTTTCTGAAACTTTCAGGATATTGTATTGCCAGATTAAGGTAGATAAGAAAAATTTATTAAAAAAATGCGGCAAATAGATGAAAAAGTTATACGGGATAATGCCCAGTTCGTTGGCGACGCAATTGTTCCACTGCGGGCAACGTAGCGTCTACTGTATTCATCAGAAACTAAAAATCGAACAATTTTTGTTTAGTTTATGAGCGTACGCACAAATCGTATAAATTCATAACTTAAAAAATGCAAAATTGAACAAATGGCGGCCTCTTGAAAAAAAAGTTCACTTTTTCCAACGAAATTTTGCCTTAAATGTGTAAAAAAAGATATTTATTTAAACAATTTAATACCAATAACTAAGCTCTGTGAAGAAGATGCTCACAAATATCCGTGCACAAGGTCAAGTCGATCGGTTGAATATTTTTGGAGTTACATTGCCCGTAATTTGTAAAACTGTCGTTTCGAGAAAAACACGTTTAAAGTTTTCTGGTAACCTGATGCTCCGTAGCAAAACCGGCTATATCCGCTTTAATTTTTCGAATTTCGTTTTGCGGCTTTGGGAACATATTATCGTGATGTCCAACTATTGATTTATGTAAAAAAAAAAATCGGTTTCTTCGCCCTGCTACACCGGGCTCCCCCCTTAATCGATTGTTCGAGGGTAAAAACAATTTGATTTTAGACGGAGAAACGGCAATGTAGTAAAACGAACTCAAGTGGGAACGTAGTTGGAGGGTGTCGGTTGTAATTTCTGGTAGGCAATTAGCGCTGTCTCGGTGCAAGGTATTCGTTAAGTTGTGATGAGGAGGTAATAGAAGCTCGTGGGTAGTTGAAGGTAATTAAATGTAGTTTAATAAGGATTCCACCAACATTGACTGCAATGAAATTTGTTTCTAGCTCGAGGTAAATGTTTACTGGTTAATTCAGCGACGCTTGCCTGATGTTAATCTAAACCCAGCTACGTGCGTAGTATAATTGACGTCACACTGACATCAACTCTCCCGCCTGTAACTCGTCACTTATTCAGCAATAAATTCCTGCTCTCACCCTGCGAATTTTTCGCAACCGTTTCACCCACAAGTTATAATCGAACATTAAACTTTATAAGCCTAATCGAACTAATAAGCGATTAAGCGTCGACTGTTGTCCACAGAAATGGTACTATAACGATGAGAACTGATAATTGAGGCATTTGATGGAAAAAGGGCACATACGCCAAAATGCCATTTCAAGAAAATCGATTTCAAAGTTTTCATTATAGTATAACTTAATAAAAAGTAATGCAATTAAATCAAATTTTTTTTAAGGATGTAGTTACCGTGTCGTTCAAGCGTTCTGAATACAGAAGTCATGATTTAAAAATGATATGTGTCTTTATTTATAAGTTTTAAACAAGTGGTTTATGTGCCCTTTTTCCATCAAATGCCTCAATTATAATAATCCAGTATTGAGTGAAACTCGACGGCCTGATTTAATTTCATTCTGCAATTATATTTTACTATACATGCAGCATGTTAATATGATTCGATTAATAAACCTCGATCGGAGGGTCGCAATATGTTCGACTGATACATCAAAATGTAATTACAGATTACGCTGCTGTAATTCTACTGACTTGCATATACACGCGAAACTGATTCGTGCACTCCATCTTCGTTTCCGGGGGTTTTGCAGTCTGATAGGGATCGGATAATAATTAAAAGCGATCTTCCTGAGTGCACGCCAGACTGGACTTACCGCAACAATGATCACACTGATTCAACGTATAATTTAATTATATTGTTAAATACAAAGGCAGTTTTGGCATTATGAAACTATCACACAGATCCCGGCTGTCGTGTTTCCAAGTGAAACGACAGTAAATGGGCGGCAACGTTAATATCCCCGTGCGTAATTATTTCTCGCGCTGTTCGAAACTTCAAGAATTGCAGTTGCAAATGAACGTCCGCATTAACGTACATCTGGTAGTGGAAAAGTTCGCAAAAGGAGCGGTTTCAAAGTCACTTTAACTCCCAACGCCTTTTCTTCTTAATTGAAATTACTTTCCCCTCTCCTGTCGGTGACTTTTAATTTTTGTTCCGTCAAACTTCCCCTCAGTAAGAAGATACCGCTCGTTAAGCCCACTGGAAAATTCTAATTTCTCTCCTTTAAGACTGCCGTTCAATGTTTAAAGGCGATTACGATTAAATGCAATGCAAATACATAACATCGGTCTTTTAAAAAATTATACGCTACTACTTCAGCTCATTACCCAGATTGAGCTGTCGTCGTATTCCACCAAAAATTCTGTGTAAACGATAAGAATTTAAGATGCAAAGTGTGGCTGGAGCTTCGTGTTTTAAAAAACGCTTCTCTACTTCCCACGAACCGTTAAAGAATTCTTTGTTTAATGTGCCAGCGTTGTGCAACGTTACAGAATTTAAAGCAACTCGCTCGTGCGAGATCTTTTTAAACACTTTATACTCGTAATCTGGCAAATGACAGATACTTTTACCGAGAAGTAGCACTTTTCCAACAGCCAAGATCTGAATTGCAAAATACGAGGATCCGTCGCAAAAGAATTTCGATCCCGAGCTTTTGTTTATTAAAGCTCAGTCGAGCACGCGTCGCACTCTGCATTTCAATCAGATACCGGCATTCCCATTGGACGTACCGGCGTAACGTCATCTGATTGTGTCACGCGAATCGATTTCTGTTTATCGAAATACGCACTGTTAAATATAGACGGTGCGCGCACAGACGCTCCCGATTTTATCGCTAAATTGACTATCACGGATTCCGCCGTACAATAACAGCTCACAAAATATCAATGATGTCCCCGCAATTATCGGCTTTGAGTCGATGAAACCAATTAAGCAATTAACGCCGTGATAGGTTGAATCGCAACTAAATGAAAGTTTTAAGCGAGACCGCTCTTGCAGTCCTAACTAATTAAATTCCCCTGAAATCATAACAAACGAGCAAAATTGCCACGACCTCGTGGCATTATCGAGTACCCTGGTATCCTTTCCTGAAAAAAAAATACAACGTGCCTATATCACAGCGCTCGTGAAGTTCCCCGCCCGACCGTAGAAGTCAAAGGACTGCAGTTTTATTATCGTGAGAGTGGAGCGAATGTAACGTGGACAAGTGAGACGAAATAGAGACGGTAAACTGAAATGTCTGAAAAATGTCGTAGCTTTGTCGACGGTCTGTCTGTTCTCCGGCGTATATACGCGAGTCTCCCTCGGATTCGTCTGTGCTTCAAAAAGTTGCCCTAACAACATCCATTCCCGAGTCTCTCCTTTCTTGTGTTTTGACTTGGTTCATCCCTCTCGGCGCCACCCTCCTAACCAACAGAAGAGAGGCTCCAGTGCTTATCTAAGAATCCAATTTACATATTCGATTTTGGTTGCGCGGTGGAAGGTTCATATCTCTCGTAACGTCGCTGCTTGCTACGGAAACGCCACAAGACGTAAGGGGCACATTTTACGCCCTTCTCGGAGGGAGGGAGGGTGAAATTTCCCTAGGAAGGGCTCAAGGAGGGCGACAATCTCCCAGTTACAGTCCCCAGGGAACAGGGGTTGTCTTACTGTGGTTTCCTTTCTTTCACACGAAGAAAGGATGAGGATATCCCCGGTGTCGGGTAGCAACCCCGATGTGTACGGTGTACACACGCGATTTATCGTGGAAACGGTGCTAGAAGACGAGACTGGGGGTCTTGATACGGGGCACCATGTAACTGGGCACCAACCAAGGTTTCCCTTGTGTACATTAGATCACGATCGCTAGGAAGATTACGGTCATACGTAATCTCGATAGCCTGTGCAGTTTTCTAAGGCGGAGGGTAACGTGTTCGTTGTTAAATGTTTCGCGATCGAGAGGATCGTCGAGGGATGGTTCGAAGCGAGAACGCCAAACTGGGCGGCACAGAATACGCGAGGTTCGTTCCACCTCGCGTTGAATGCGATATTGACGGAGGGATCGATAGCTGCTTGTCACTCGGGCGTACGCGCGAAACCGGGTAGCTGGGTATTCCAGCGAGTGTCCCGTTTCTCCGTTCGTCTTCTATGGATTGGATACTTAAGGCTAGACTGTCTGAGGGAAATTTTAGGTCAGACTAGTCATTTTGGAGCACTGTGTCTCTGTGGGAGAGGGGTCTAAAATGCCTCCCCTGACTTAACATCATACTTATCGTCTAACGGTCTGAGGATCTGCCAACTGGACACATTGCTTCCACGAGGAGCGAGCAATTCTAAATCTAAATTATCCCATGCCCCAGTCGCGCGAGCCGTTCCACTAAAAATTCAACGATGCTCGAAGCAAGGCTCCGCTATAGAGCAGCCATTATGCGAGGCTTTCTCATCTCTGCCCGTGTCCCGTTAAAATAACATCCGAGCGAACGATCCCCGATATCCCAAGTTCGAATCCATCCTCGGCCTCAATAATTCACGGTATTATCCGGAGCCATTCGGCGGCTGGGAATATCGCGACGCCCGTGGGAAGAATCGAGCGCTAGTGACTGGAATAAAACACGAAGCCGTTCTAAAAATGCGCGAGCAAGGCTAGTTACGCGGTACAAGCTTAATCCATCTTCCACTATGACGGAGAGTGGCGGTGTCAGCCGGATGCCTCTGCCTTCCTCTTAGCGTGTGCGGGCCGATACGGCTCGCGATAAATTAAAGCCGTAGGACGTGGCGACGTTGAGGGCGCAAAGGCGTGAGAAAGGCGCCTGGACATCGGGCCAAGTCGACCCGGCAGCCATTACATTCCCGCGAGGATAACGATGCCGAGGATCGATCGACGTCTACGCGGTGGAATCGGGTGAGGAGAGGACGGAGCGGCCGCGTGCATGGAAATCTTATTATCGATGGCCCCGCGCGTCCAATGCATCTGGCGCTTTCCACGGAAGAGAAGAAGGCATACCTACACACGATCGCAAGATCGACCCAGGGGGCGGATGGCCGCGATTGGATTTCAGTTTCCGGCGCTGTCGAGAAAGCTGTCTCGTTATGCCCGCGGAAATCTGATCGGAAACGACGCTAACGCGATTCGTGGCCGCGTGGTTTTTATTTCCGTGGGTAATATTCGAGAGGGGGAACAACGCCTCTCTAGCGATCGTTCCCACAGGGCGGAGGACTGTTAGATTGATAAGCGTGCAGGCGAATCGACCTCAGAGACGTGGAGCTAAAGTACTTCCCCACGCGAGACGGGTGTTATAAATTAGAAAGGTTGGACAGCCGTATCTAGTAATTGTTTGCTCCTTGCTGTTTTCTTTTCTGGGAACTTGCTGGTTTACAAGTAAATCCCAGATGGGAATATTGGGACGTTCCGGCTGGTGGAATGAAAGCTGTATAGCGTACAGGCGTATCTGCGAATCTTCCAAGCACTCCGAACTGTCCACCTCTACTCGTGGGGACGATAAAAATGCACTGTGTATCTCCGTTTTGAGAATTGCTTCGTCGACGAATGTTCCGTGCGATTTTATGACGTCGCGCCTTCAAGTATATGAGTATCCGAGGATTCGCGAAACAAATCTAAGAGTTCACACCGCCGCACAGTGTTTGTTACGCGTATATCGGCGTTCGGGACAAAAATCATAACTTCTGAACTAATCAGTTTTCGTCCTAAGTACCCTAATAATTTTTTAAATAAATATAAAAATGCATCGATTGGTGTATAAAAAAAATATACAGTTCCATTAAAAATATTAAGGCGATCTTGATTTTTCAGTGAATAAAAAGTTTTTTATTAATATTTACTTTTGCAATTTGTTGTCAACTGAATACTTACTAACTTTTGTTCGAAACATTTTTTTATCAAATTATTTTTATCACGTGAAGAGTCATGGTAGATATCGTATAAACAATTGGAAAAAACATATCGGATGTGTAGATTAACATAAGTGTCTTATGCACGAGGAGACCCAGAGACTAACGCTAAGGGCCGGCGCGGTGACCGTTTTAATAATGATTTTGGCTATTTTTTCTGTTTCGTGCAAATTCGAGCAGTTGAAATTGACGTTAATATAAAGTTTAATGATCCCTAAATTAATATACAAAAAATCACGGAGGTATTTTTTTTAAAAATCCCATCGAAGTTGATAAACATTTAACATAAAGAATTAGTACAAATTGTTAGTATTTTAAAAAACTGACTCGGCAGTTTTGAAGGTCTGACAGTATTAAACACAACTTATAAAAACCAAATGAAAAGCATAAACATTCTGCCAATGGCACGTGTTTGAAAAAATGCACCGAAATTTGTAATGAATTTCTAGTATCACTTTTGACAACAAATTAATAAATTCAGCAGAAGTTATGGGTAACATTGAAATTGAAACCTACGTTCCTTTATTAACATTTTAAGACACAAGAATTTGTGGATCAAACACTTCGGATTCT
The DNA here is from genome assembly GCA_947577245.1 of Andrena bucephala. Classification (NCBI taxonomy): domain Eukaryota; kingdom Metazoa; phylum Arthropoda; class Insecta; order Hymenoptera; family Andrenidae; genus Andrena; species Andrena bucephala. The sequence continues at coordinate 67,687,272 of OX387715.1, forward strand.
TGACTTTTGTCCATTACGCGTAACACTGTTCGTCGATACAAACACTCCTTAGCTAGGTAAATTAGTAAAAAATGGTAAAAAAAACTGATTTAAACGTGTTACGTGTCTAATGACCACTATTAGCAGTTGTGGTACAGCTTCGAACTCGTTTCTTCTCGAATCCCGCGATCGTTATTACCCGAAAAGTGCCAGAGTGCCGTGCAAAAGAAGAAAGTTTGAGAGACAAGGCGAGGAGATTGAAATCTTTCCATCCTTTTTCCAACGGTCGCGGAAAGAGATGAATTCGGATTCCAACAGCTCAGACCTCGGATAGTGGAGCTGATAATGGATTATCCACATTTCTTCTTTTGCTTCGTGACTGTGCCTCCACCTCCCCCTCCCCCGCCCGTCCTTCTTGCCCACCCCTGCCGCGGAGATTAATCTTCGTTTAATACCAATGTCGACTTCATGAATCAGCGTCACGAAACTTCCTTCGTAGCGACTTTCTTTTATGCAAATGTCGCGCGAGCAGGATCCCCCCCGTGTAAAAGCTTTCCGCAGCTGGGACCGTCTGGATTTTCTGTCCATTTCACTGAGACGCAGAGTCGATCGCACGATCGAGCTGCAGCGTTTACCGGGAACACGAGTGACTCGTGCGTTTTTCGACTCCGCGGACGGGAATATCGCGAAACGTTCGCTCGACTGCTGGATTCCAGGGGCGGGCGGGATGAACGGAATCCCGATAAATGAAGGGGAAAAAGCGAGCGGTTCGCGGCGCGACGTGTCTGGTTGACGTGAGCGTGAAGGCTCCGGGACCAGCAGGAATTTCCGTCACGGTATACGGGGAGCATGGAAAAACCAGCACGAACTTCTCGAAAATCAATTTCGTCCGCTTTAATTTCATTTGTTCCGCTTGCGAACGGAGCGTACTCTTTGTTGGTAACACGAGGAGGATAACAGAGAGTGGTAACGTTTGTCCAGGTGCTTCCAGCGTACAGCGTAACAAAGGTGGAAGTATGTTTTCGAAATGCAAACACAGATTGGCCTGTTTTGATTTATAAATGGCTCCGCCTGGAATGGCACGGTGGATCGAACGCAGGTATTGGATGCATGGTCGTCGAGGGAAAGGTTGCTAGGTTAGATTCTTTCGTTATAGGGACATATTTTCAAAGAGCTTTATCTACGCGTTCCTCAAGAGCAGTGATAAATGTATTTCTTCGGCACGGTGTAATGGCGGAGATTCTGAAGAAAGTTGCAGGAGAAGACGATGTATATGTAAGATCATTGGGGAGGGATGAATGAACCTTCGTATCAGACGTTTGTGTAGATGAAAGAAACGTTGTTGTCAATGGTGCATTGTAATCTCGGGACCGTCCATTCAATCGGACTTCTCATATCGTTCGCTTAAACTGGAGTATAGCAACATTTACTATCTGGTCCCCTTATATTACAGTGACACGGATACTTGTCCCTTTGCCCTATATACTATATCGATACATTTCTGTTACCTATACCTGTTGATTGTATTCCCAATATCTGAATTCGAAGGAAATACCTTTACTTCTGTCTCCATAAATATAATTTGGATTGCAATCGAGTTTATCTCCACTTCAACGCCCCAAACTCTGACTCACAATTAGTTCGCAGACTTAAATCCTCCCAGAATAACTCTCGCCATCTAACTATATCCCAAACGATCGGACACTCCTGCAAGTTACTTCATTACCGGGAACCTGCGCCCTCGAACAACGCCAGCCACCGTCGGAACGTGGCACCGAAACACCCTCCGTACGAGGAGCCCCGACTTACAGTGTACTTTGGCGAAACGAACTCCGACACCGGGCAGCCTCGCTCGCCCCCATTTCAGATGTAATCGTTGGAGGGGCAACGGGAACGTGTGCTCGTGAAACGCGATTGACGAGAGTAAAGGGCGGTGGCGGGCGATTACAGCGAGGGAGAAAGGAACAAGTAGCGAACGAAATGGTCGAATAAACAAGGGGAGAGCGGAGAAAGTGGCCGGAGACAGGTGGTCTGTAGGAGAACGATAGGCATACCAGCGAACGGAGTGGCAAAGGGAAAAAGTACAGAGGAATGAGAGAGGACAATGCAATCTGCGTAGGAGGCATGCGCGCGTTCACGAACACACTTGCTCCGTGCACCATGTGCCGAGTCCCTTTGATCTCTGGGGATACCCTGGTACCCTATTGTCTACAGGGAAAACAACAGGAAAACACGAACGGCGGGGAACGCGTTGCGGGAGGGGCGAGGCGGGGGCGGGGGGGGGGGGGGTAGGGGTGGGCGAGGGAGCATCAGCGGCGAATAAAGCTTGGAAAAATCGAGACAGAAAGGGACGCCGCGGATAGAACGTCAGCCCTTTTGTTGAATGACTCGCTGGTAGAAGCCGTGGTCGTTTAATAACGACAATGCCCACGATGGAGTATTGTATTTCGGGGTCCGCGGCGAGATCAGGCGGAAAACGCTCGCGGATCCCAGCTGCGAGATTGCACGCGAGGCCGTCCGGCGATTTTCTAACTGTCCACGTTGAAAATGAAAAATTAAATTCCGTTAGTTTGTTTCGACTCCGCTTTTGTTCGTGTAGAATGTAGGGAAGTGAGCGTGGATGAATGGGGAAGATTGAAAGGGCCGAATGAAATGAAAGTAACAATGAACATCGCGCTACAGGAACCTGGGAATTAAAGGACCAGCGGCGATTTGCAATGAAATTGGGTAGAGGGATTCAATAAAAATTGCATCAACATTCCATCCGTGTTTCCCGCGCACCGAGTTGAAGAAAAATAATGCTGCTGTGATTGGACGAGGTAGTATTCGAACGTGCAATCGAGTTCGATGAATGAGACTCATCAATGGAGCAGTAATTTTGAATTGGAATAAGTTGACAGATATTCTAATAATTCTTTTGTCATGTGTAATTCAGTAGGAGACGAGAAATAATTTCGAACCAGACGCGAGGATGGTTTCTTCGATGTTTTCACCTCTTGACTCCTAAATTCCCCATTAGTGTATCGGTGAGCTTCAACGAAAACGAATATAGGGTAAATCCGGGAGACGCAGTCGGGCCGGAGAGTTGGTCGAGTCGCTATATTTCAGACTCTCTACGTAAAAATACGATAAAGTGCAGACCCATAACTTCTCTAGAAGCCAAATAGTTGAATGAATACCGTCATTTCGCTTCCTTCTGTGTTTTTTTCTGGATTTATAGGCTACAAAATATAAATTGAGGTTGCATTTCAGGGGACCTTCCGGTCTAAAAGTCTTTTTTTTTATTTCAGTTTCGAATGTTCAACCTTTTAGGAATACGTGTTTAAAAGGATTTGTTGAAATTCATAAAATTCCCGAATTTACAGGCATTTGAGTAGCGGCAAATGAATGGGCAACAACCGGCCACTCGGCGCTCACGTAAAACTTTGAACGCGTTTTTCTCGAAACAGTGTTCTCAAAACGGTGGGACCTGTATCTCCAAAAGTTATTATCCGATTCGACTGAAACTTTATTATTTTGAAGAATATACTTCTGGCTAGGGGGGAACTAGAAAAAATTACAAAAAATTGAAAATTTATAATTTTCAAAGGCGTTGAAAGGACGAAAAATACAGGGAAAAGTGATTACAAACTTGAAGAGTCGTTATTTTCTAAAAAAATATGTCATTTTTGTAATTTTTTCTAGCCCCCCCCCTAGATAGAAGAATAATCTTCAAAATAAAAAAGGTTTCAGTCGAATCCGATAATAACTTTTGGAGATACAGGTCCCACCGATTTGGATCAATTTTTTGACGCCTTGACTTTAACGATTCCCCAGGGCCGTCTGCAATGATTAATTATAAAACAAAAAATATATTTCTATAATTTAAGACATCCTTAATACAATGCAAAAAGTCCCATTAAATTATATATAGTAGTTTTCCTTTAATTCATTCCTAAATATCACCTATTTTTTTGGGCTCTAGACCGGCTGGTTAGCGCGCCGATAAATTCAGCGATTTTCAGGAATTTATTGCGAAGACAGAAATTATAATAATGGAATAAAACTTTTTTCTATTGATTAAACTACATTTCTATAGTAAATAAAAAATATAAAAGTAATAAAATTATTGCTTTTAAAATGGTTTTGAAGGCGATTTTGATGACATGTTTAAAAATTCATGCCTCGCTCGTGTAGGTGATTTCAGCAATTGGACTTATTTGAAACCAAAAATATAAACAGATTCTTGATCAGTATGACTGTTGCTATGGCCCGTACTAGAATGAATGATTTATCCTTAAAATTAACAAAATGACGGGCAAAATACAAGAATCAATGTATTTCGGCTGTGTTTTCTGTGCTATTTTCGATTTTAAAAGTAGGTTAGACTCAACAGAAATACTTGGTTGTAGTACCGGCCAGAAGCATAGGTGTGCAGAATAAGCAGTTCAATTTGTAAAACAATCGGTTCGATAGATTTTTAGATTTTACCTGCACCATGTGAAAAAATGACGTTTCGAGAAAAACGCGTTCAAAGTTTTCGTCTATAGAGGCCGAGCCCCTGCGCTCCCTACAAAATGCCTCTGTAGAAGTTAAAATAATCGGAATTTTTCCATGAAAATGTAACCGTACATTTTTGAGGATGTGTACTTTCGTAAAATGTTAAAAAAAATCGATTTTTCAAACCGTCTAACCAGAATGACTCCTTAACCTCGTTTGTCAAACAGCTGTGTACAGAATCAGATTTAAAATATACTTCTAAGTTTCTTTTCGTTTAATGTTTGGGATAATAGGATAATAGAGATATTGAGGGACAACTAACGAGAAGATCATCTTTCGCTGCAGATAGGAGAGATGGTCGAGTTATGATTTTTTTTATTATTTTTGTTTATTTTTTAACTTTTTAATTTTTTAAATTTTTATTATTATTTTTGTTTATTTAGTTTATTTATTCACTTTTGTATTCATTTGTTTTGCTAATAGCCAGTAGGTAGTTCACTTTTTCTCTGACGTGTTCCTTACTTGTTTAGCGTAAACAAATTAAATATCAATAAATCTGTAGTTGTATTCACTCATAAATAATTTTACTTTCTTCTTTGTTATTTTTCCATGAAAAATCATGTGATTGGTCTCTTCCAACGACGAAAACCATTTCTCCCGGCACCTTGGGAGGAGTGGTCAGATGTCATGACTTCGGTTTTCAACCCGATTTACAGTAAATATTGTCTTAAAACAAATATCGACCAGTTTTTCTGAATCAGCATAAAATACTGAACATATAGGTTTGTTCTCATAAAATAAGTAATATCTACATTTATTTTAATAGCCATTTTATATTAGGTCGACCGCGTCTCCCGGATTTACCCTAATTTCACTATCACAGTGCTCAAGCACCACAGCATTCTTCGACGCAAATACTCTCGCTTTCACAACCAATATTATTATACTATAATATTAACGGTGCGTCGTTTGACTTTGAAGAGCTGTCGGAGTTTGTATCGAAATTCAAAGTACCCGCAAGCTTATAGTGGGAAACAATGGATGATGGGGGAGTGGCAAATGGTGGGAACCTAGATCCAGGGTTGCGATCGTTTGGGTGGGAGATTTATGATGGAGCGAGGGTGTAAGAAAACCTTAAGTTTCGTTTCTTTCGCAAATATCGGTGACTTTTTCACCCGAAGTTCCAAGCATCTCGTTTACATTATTCTTCAGCAAGCTGTGACAGTGAAGAACTGTTCAGGTCGATGACTAGTCTAAGCTGGCACGCACCTCCTCGTAGCTGCATCATATTGCGGAAACGTGGATAAAGTGACACAGGAAGGCAGTGATAGGCGGAAGGAAATTGGAGCATCTCCGCCATGAGACACCTAACGTGCCATTTATTTCTAACGTGTACTCTTCTATGTCGAGGACATTAAGAAATTCATTCCGCTAGTATGTACATAACCTCCATCCCTTCGCGAGTTGAACGTGGATAAAGTTCTTCAATCTTTCCCTTCAACGTTATCTTACAACCATCCATCAATACCGATGCCAAAGATTACAATACAAAAGCAGTTCATTCAAAATCGCTGAGCAAACTCGCGGAACTTCTGCAGCTTCGTGATATTTAATAAGAAAGTTCTGAAACCGATGAACAACTATCCCTTCGTATTTATTTAATCCTAAAAGCCGCGAACTGGGGAAACTCGGTGGAACTGTTGATCAAAGGTGTGCCCTTATTGGATTCGGGAAATTCGAGGTGTCTTACGTGGCCCATGGCGCCTAGACTCCCTTCATTTAATCGATACTTATTACAGTGACACCGTGCTCGATATCGCCACGTTTAATTTAGATTGGCTACGCCCTGAACGCAGCCTCGCTCGTCGCGAGATGCTCATTGCATCTTGCTGGCTGACGGGCGCGGCGCGCATAAATTTCAACGTCGTTGGAATTACTTGGAACAATATCCGGCTTAAACGGCGCCACGATTTTCATCGTGGTTCAGCCGTCCTCCCACTCCCTTAGCCCTGTCGCATAGGTCTGATATAGACGATCCTAGTCGCGGATTATTCCACAACGAAAGTGTTTCGTCGCTGCGCAATTACGAAGCGAGCGCGGGGATTCCCATCACAATGCCCGTGGAAATGAAAGATAAGCGGAACGGTAAACGATACTTCACGAGTTGGAATGGAAAATTGTACGAGCTTTTTAATGCTCCGCGTACTCCGCGCATGAAAAGATTGCTATCTTAACTGTTGCTGTACGTACTACCACTTTTGTGCAAGTTTCTCAATGCAGTACGTAAGTTTCCTTGTTACATGGATTTTTTTTTAGGCGGACGGGTTCTGGAAGGGCCCAATGAATACATGGGAAAGAGATATGAAAAGATATGACGTTAATTATGATGAGAAAAATTCCATGAAACTTCATGAATATTCATGGTCCCCGAGCCCCTGCGATCCCACGAATTCCTGTACATATTTCGCGAGCGTCGATAGAAATCTTTCCAGCGAGCATCCGCAGCAGAATTTCCCCGTTCATCGAATCATCGCGCGCACCACTTTCGCTGCAGCTCCCACTGGACTTGGAAAATCGAAGAACGGAAACCCACTGCTGAGCAGGGTGGCGAATTTTCGCCGCGCTTAACAGAGTGGAGCCCGAGAAAAAGCAAGCGACCTACTTGCCGGGGTGAATCGACGACACCTACCAAGGGGCGTCGAGACGCGGACGGGAACCCCGTTTCGCGTGGAACACGCCTGCAAACTTGATACGCTCGACGGTTGGGATGCTGGGTCGCGGTATGCTTTCCTGTCTCGCGTCCAGTTGTCGGAATTCCAGGGCGATGAATTCCAGTGTATTCCAAAGGAGGAATGGGAAAAAGGACATTGTAATGGGCAACGAAAAGCAGAGAATTTAAGGCAGTGGGGAGGTCGAGAGCGGAAGAGAGGGAATGAGAAACAAACGAAGCACGATGGAATAAAGCGAACGGGAACAGAGGACGGAGCAAAGGAGTCAACGACTCGTGGTTCGTCGGCATCGATTGCAAATATTTAAAGTACGAGGTCAGAGACAAGAGGGTGCTCGAGGCAGAGCCGGGTCTACCACGAAGAATAAGTAAATAATGAAGGAGCGGATAAGGGCGAAGCAGTATGTGTACGCCGGCGCGTCGCATGGGATCTCGTCAAATCGCTTTAGCCCCCTCAGTGAAACAAGGTTGTTGCTCTCGCGGGCTCGCCTCCGTGGAGATGTGCCCTGGTAGGACACCAGATAGAAACTACCCAACTGTGCGAATCCCCTGTCGCTGGGCAGCTCCAGTGTCCTCCTCTTCTCCAGCCGAATTCCTCGGGCAGCTACGGCGCGCGGGAAGAAAATCATTAACGATTTTAGACTGGTGCCAGCGTCTCGGTTGCAAAACGACGAACGCTTTCGGGCGAATTGCGTCCCGTGGGAATTCAATTTTACGACGGCGATGCGAACGAAACGACGGTTGTAAAGCGGGAACGAGGATCTCCTAAGACGCGCAGCGGAATTGCAAATTCGCTGGATCATCCCAGGTTCGTTCTGCATCGGGAGAGAAAACAGGGCAGAGGGTTTGCTAGGTGGATAAGGGTGCAGTGGGCTCGGCAGGCAACGCGTACGATGGCCTCAGAGGCTGTACTTATTTCGCCCTTATCATCGGGGCGCAATCTAATCGGACTTGCAACTATTACACGCTCCCAGCACGTGGATGTACTGTTGTTATTGGGCATTCGTGATAGGGAACGTGGTTTGTGGATATCAACGGTTGGAAGGTGGATGTTTCTAGAAGTCTGGGAGTTGTAGCTAAATTGGAGAGCTGAGGGTACATGACTTGTGAAGTTGCTTGAGATCATTACCAGAGAACTCTTGGATTTTTGTAGATCGCCTTAAGAAACCTTGGGCTTAAGGATGTATAAGATTTAAGATCTTCGGAGATACTGTAGATATAACGCGGCAGGTTGTAGATACTCCGGACTTTGAGCTTGAGTTGCTTCCATAAATTTTTTAACTCCTACATGACCCATCGCTGTGCTTGTCTAGTTTTGAGTATTAAATTTGAATAAAGACAGGAATATGAAACTGTTAGATATTTGCCTTGGTAATGGCGGTTCTTTGATGAATATTCTGTCTGGAGTGTACCACGGACACTGATAGTATCGATCTCCTTTTCGTTGAATTTATCGTGGAAGGAACGATTGAGGTAAGGCGGTACGGTCTCAAGCCTGTCTTTGTCTCATCAGTGTTGCGCTAGGTAATTACCGAACATAGAAACCGAGTTGCAATTGCAGTTCATGCTGATGGTATTTGCAATAGAGCACCCCACTTTCATTAAACATTGAACAGCGCGGCAAGAAGATAATGAGACCGGGAGATGCTTTCTCTTATATTTTTCATTGAAATAGAACCTGAAGGGCTTGGTACGTTAGTTGCATCGCTGATGAAAGGTTACAGGAGACTTTGAACATTCTTCTGTGTTAATACAGTTTAGCTCCGCGTTTTAGAACGCCGGGTCTATGCATTTTGCATTAATCCTGGCGACTCCACCCCTGGCACAATAACTGCATTGTTGTCTGGCCACAAACGGGGCTTATCCACTGTCGCGCCTGCTCGTAATTCAGTTGTGCCTAACCGAAACTATTAACGTTGTTCCTTCATTGCTGTCTGAATATTTAATATGCTTTGCGAATCACGAGAACAGCTCAGAGAACAGAAGAATTACGCAAGAGCAACTAGTAGCTACTGTAACAGAATACACGCTTCACCGGAGGAGCTTGATTCTTTTTTCAGATGCGAGATCTCTTTTCATCGAAGCTTACCAATTCAACAAAGGGATTTCGGAAACTCACGGAGGATGTAACAGGATTTACCGAGTTTCACTATGGATACTTTCCAACTTCGTGATTCTGCTTTCACTGCTTTTATCGAATGCTATGTTATGAAACTTCAATATCCCATCTAGAACCATATTCTAAACCCTATATTTGGCCAGCAGGAGTGTCTTATACCGAAAAGTAAGGTACAGAGAAGTGGCACATAAAATTGAAATATCGAAGGAACGGATATCGCCTATTTCTTATCTGACTGAGTGCATAGAAAGTGCAAAGTACCTTCGAACGCGACAATACTGCGCAGCTTGAACGTCTACTGTTACCATTTATCCACAGACACGCTCGAAACACTGTTACAACTAGCCGCAAAAACAATAAACTGATCGTTCGAGCTACGAAATCGGCGTCACACGTTAGAACGACATGAATCCTCCTAATTAGGTAACTGCTGGCCTAGACCAAGATACCGCGATCGCGGCGTTAATATCCAACCGTCGATCCTGCTTGGCCAACTTCCTACGATTTGCTCGATAATTAATATCCCTCAGTGTTGCTAATAACCGAGACCTAGTGGACTCCCAGTTAGCATTAAGCAGCGCGGAGCAGAAATTGGAACGCAGCCACGTTTTCGTAAAGGGGCAACCTCCATTGCTCTGTCGATTATCTCTACCCAGCCCGAGCATCGGAAGGGAGGTTTTAATTTTTCATGGAGTGGTTTACTATCGGACGAATCAACCCTTGAAACGGGATCGAGAGGTTTATTTCCACCTCTGCTAGGTAACCTCTTTGTCCGACTGATTTTTATGAGCGTGGGTCTCGATGAATACGCCCCGTTGGAGCAGTTCGTTCGATCTTTATTCTACGAGCGATCAAATCAATGTTTACAGGCTGAGATACAGGAGTTACAGCACCCAGTGAGGCAATGGAATTTAAATATCTTCAGGAAATATTGGGGGAATAGTAAGTTGTCCGGCGTGTATGCTTGATATTTTCTTTATAGGATTCTCGTGCAGCCTACGTTTGTTGTAATCGCGAAACGATTATGCTGCCTTCGTTGCGCGAAACTTTGTATAATAATGACATGTTGCTTGTGGATTAAAATCAGTATTAGTTTAAATGAAAATAAGCAAAACCGATTCCATACAACAATTTCTGCATAAACTAAAGACGAAAATTTTATTATATTAATTATATTATATTAATATAAGATGATATTAAATGAAGATTTCGATCCGTTTTATTCTCCGCCCGTTTATTTTCCTTAATTCCAATCAGACGTAGACCCTCATAATTAGCTCATTCGTGGCATCGTGCATCCTTCGTATCTACCGTGAAGGATAAAAAGAAGGAGGAATAGTGTGCAGAAAGGACAGCTGGGAACGTGAAGACTTGATCACGCGCAGCCAAGAAGCAGATGGCAAGTGCAGGAGGGAGGCCACGTCAACAAGTGTCTTGGCACTTGTTCGGACGGTTTTTCAGGGCGAACCGTCTTCCTGGCGAAACTCCTAAAACCGTTTCGTTCTCACGCGATGCGACCAGGAAATTGCCGGAAGTGTCTGCCACTGCCAACTGGTCAAAAGTTTACAGCTATAAGCGACAATTGCCCAAGTGAGCTGTCGACTCGTAACATCGCTCACTTCCGCGGCATATTTCACTCTAAGGTCTCTTATAATAATCGCCCGATTGGAGCCGGAAAGCTCCGCTGTGTCTTGCACGACGGGGACAATTACTGGTCAATAGTCTGCGTTCTTCTGGGAAACGTGTTTCTTAAGAGAAATTCGTCTTGCATCGAACGCTTATTCCTTCTTAATGTAAGTTCTTACTATTTGGGGTGGGATAGTTAATTTCGTCGAGCTAAAATTACACAATTATTGGACTTCAAGGGGTTGACAAGGGTGATGGTTTAAATAAATCAAAACTTGAAACATTAAATGGACGATAATTGTAACGGACATTTTCGTGAGTCATTATCGAATCCTCCCAAAGTCTCCAATATTCTTATAAACTTTAATCAAAGGTTGACACGGTAACGCCCAAGAGAGTTACTCTTTACTGAAACGATGAACCAGCGAGCCAGATGAGACTGCATGTTTTATTGCTTGCTGTCACGCGGAGTTTCCTTGTTGACTTTCAATGAGAAAGCTACCAGAAACCTTATAGAAGAAAACGTCTGTTACCCCTCGGGCTACAGTGACGCGATTGGAAAGTTAATTGGACGCAACCACACGGAACGAACTGGACACCAATGAAACAGGAGACAGCCTGTTAAAACGGAGGCTGAGACGATTGAAGTTCTCATCACGTATTGTGAGAACAAACTGTTTCTGTTTTATTGCTTTGAAGATGGAGACTAATCAACGTGAGGAGGACGATCGAAATCTTTAAACCGTTCGCCGTGTTTGCAAGCCCCATTTAAATAAGAAATAATGCGGGAATGTTCTTCTAGAATTTATATATATATCAAAGAAGCTATGAAGCCAAATCACTATTCTTGGAAACTAATAAATGTTCAAATTTGTAATTGATTACGTTATCTAAGAGGGTTGTATCAAATTACAACTGATGACTCAAACAGAAGAGACAGACAATAATCTCTTTGAGTGTGCAATCAGTGGGACTTGGTCACAACAATGCAAACAGCATTTCGGTGTGCAAATTAGTAGCAGAATGCTAACGACCTTTTGTTTTATAATCATCACCGCAATGCACGAGAGCAGATCGCGGTCGAACTCACATACAACGTACATACACAAGAGTCGATACACGTCCAGTCGTAAACAAACGAACTGGACGATTTTAGGGCACGGATACAGCTCGTAAACAGCCTCGTAGATCCTCGTTGGATGTTGAAAGCTCGATTCGATACGGAAGAGATCTGCACCATGGAAACTGTAGGATCGCCAGTCCCGTTCGGTTCGCCGATAGAACAATAACGGGCGACGCAACTATTATATTACTCGCTTACCTTCGGAATGGCGCGGAAGCGGCTTTCGTTCTCAACGGCGAAGTCTTAACTGCAGATTAAACCAGGTACAACCATTGTGTGAAGGGTCGAGTCGAGGACCCGTCGCGCACTATATCTAGATACGTTTGTAGGCCGTTTACCGCTCTCTATTTCTCTCTTCTTCTTTCCACTCCAACGACCCGCGCTCCCCTTTCCCTTCGTTGTAGGCTTTACTTTCTATCCTTCTTAGCCGGAGGTAGGTTCAATGAATCTCTACAGAAGATAGTGCTTAAACCGTTAGACAGTAGTAATTGAACTAGGCGATATCGTAACCCGATGATTCGTGTAGTAATTGACAGCATTCGTTTTGGTCGTTTCGTTGGCGATCCCCTCAACCCTCTCTCTTCTATTCTTCGATATCAGGACCCGCCTATTCCCCCGTTGCCTTCGACGATGATATACGCCGCGCCTTTGCGATTCCCTTAATTACCTATCAGTATAATATTATCATAGAATCTTTGCTTAAACTTTGAACGAGTAGATAAAACATTAGACTTGAATAGCTCCACGAATTAATATTACTCTTCTCCGCTTTTATCCAGAGACACGTCGAACATCGATAGACTATTAACTTCTCATTTCGGATCGTCGAGGAGGCTGCTGCGTCTCGCTCTAACCCCGTATTTCCCTTGCAGTCGATATGTCGGCCTGTTCCCACACGTTCGATTCAATTTCTCCTCTCAGCTCTCTGCATCCTCTCTTCCCTCTGTGGTTCGCTCGCTCGCTTCTTCGTGGCCCGGCAACTTCGGCGATTCTTCGGCACTTCCACATCCGCCCGTCGCGGAAACACCCTTCCTGCCAACCCCTGGTGGTAACGCCTCCCCTCTGCAATGGAATTTCACGCGGTGATGCGGGACACGTTCGCGAGGTAAGAACGAGAACACGTGGTGCGACCGACATTCGGGGATGCGCGAGCTTTTGCGCGATCGTCCTCTTTTTACCACTAAACACGCTGCCCGCCGTTAACGGAGCCCTGACACCGCTCGCGGAGCTGCCCCAACGCGATAAGAGAAGAACGCCAGTAAGAAATTCAGAAGCTTTCCAGTGATTCGGTCGTCGAGCGATACGACGCGATTGAAACAGCACACCGAAGAGGTGTACCTACAGACACAGGCGATCAACCTTTAAAACGACACCCTAGGAGCATCAAGTTGTCGGCGGAACAACCGAAGGGGGTTTCCAATTCGGACCTAAGGGAACATGGCACGATTGATCGCGCGCGGTATCACGATCGAATATATTGCTTCGCGTCCCACGCATACGGAACGAGGCTTTTAGCCGTTTTCACCTTTTATCGGGCTCCCTAAGTAAAACTCGTGCTCGCTGCACGACGTCGTTGTGGTTTCCCTGCTACCGTTATTCGCTCGCCGAAGACACGTTTCGTTTGCACGCCGCGCGAAAGCAACCCATTAACGTGCATATAAATCTTTATCTCGCAGTAAAGCAGCGTGTATCGCGTGAAGATAGTTCCGCGAATGCGTTTAGAAACGCGCACCTCGGTGAAATTAAATTTTCTGGAGCTGATGGCGGAACGATGGCCGGCATGATAATATACGGGGTTGATTCTTGCGAGGAGATTGATGTGCCGGCTTTAACAGCGTGATAACGTACGGCGAACTCTGTGAAAGAGTATTCGCGTTGGATTTGAGGGAAGTAATAGAAGTTTGTAGAAGTAAATAACGAGGAAGTATATCAACTTTCACTCTTTTCCATTCGTCAGACATTTGCCACTGAGATTGATACTATGCGATAGAACTTTATAGAATAAAAATTGCAATATGTCATTCGCGAAAGTGAGGTTGATTTAAAGTCCCGTTTAACTTTTACACTCGAGGAATAGACTGTAAAATTTCACCGTTACCAGAATCATCCTCTATATACGCGCAGTTACGTAGCTAATATCGAACAGAAGCGGTCCGTTTGACGTAACGAAGCTCTGCAACGAAATTCCTAGTTAAAACCGTGCTCAGTCTTTGAAATGGAAGCGTTTCGAAAATTTATGCCAGCCGCGAGACTCGTCAGAACCACCGACAAAATGCGAATTTCCAAATGCTCCCGCCCGACCGAACACAGACGCGTGGTTCTGTTCACCACCGAACTAACGTGCTATTGACCTGCTAAACCAATTTCCAGGATGCAATTGCGGAACATCTTTATTACAGAGGACCGTGCAACGAAACGATCGTTCCTGCCCACGAGTTCCCCATCCTGTTGATAGGATCACGTATCGTTGAAACAGAAGTTCCCACAGAATCCTAAAGCTCTTTCCACTTGACTCCTCTAGGAAACGATCCCCTAGTTTGTCGAATAATTTACTGCCCTGCACTCTCCTCGGAGCTTGAAGCATCGCAACGATGAAAATAGAGGCAGACTGGAAGAATTACGTGGAGACGAGCAGCGAAGGTACGAGTTTTTGGAAACGTAATCAACGTACGACATCCACAGGCCCCGTTAAATGGGAGCTACTGTCGTGGAAAGCATCCCAGCCGACTTCATTCGCCTCACGCGTCCGCGTCCGTAAGTTTCCCCGAGTTGTTCGACTTTCCCCGATAAAGAACGTTCTCGCAGAGATCCAAACCGGTGGAAGTTCGCGAAATGGAAGAAACGGGGAGAATTCGTATTATCGGGGATTGGTGTCCCCCGGGCCGCAAAGGAGACTGGTTCCACCTCTACAACTCCGCCGACTCGCGGCCAGAAAATTCCCGCACTTCAAAGAGCGTCTCGACGTTCCACGGACCGGCTTCTCTCCCGCTGGAATTTTAATTCGCGATGGATAATCTGCAGTTTTCCCGAGGCTGCCGTCGCGACCGCCAGCTCCTTTTGTTCCGGGCGAAGCGTCGCGGGCAGCGTATCAAGTGTGTGTAGTTTGAATTTTAAATCGCGCGATTTAAAGAGGCCGCCTCGACATCGACCGATCGCCGCTTCGCGACCCCTTTCCGTCCCCCCGTCAGAAGCTTCGAAATTCGAATCCGTGGATCGTGGACGGCGAACAAATCGATCAACACCACTGGGGCGCCGTTCCCCTCGCCGTTCCGAATTTCCGCACATTTCCCGCACTCACAGGGCACCACGATCACGCTGTTTTCCGCAGCTGCCTTACGGGCCAGAGGCTCGAGGGCCTCCATTCGTATTTCACAGAAACGACTCCAGGAGGAATACGGCGCGGCGTCGGTGTGACAGCGTTGCCTCCCGGCACCCAGTAACCACCAACTTACATCCGGAATTTCCACGTCTTCCTTATCCCCGTGGCTTCGTACGCGCCACAGCTTCGGTGGCTCGGTGTGACGCGCAACCACGCACGCGACCACGCACACACGCACTCACCCTCGACGCAGGCACTCACTCGGTTATTGGACACGCACGCACGCAAAGCTCCCGACGCCTATGTCGGCCCCGACACCGAGCAATAGGAAAACTCCGCGTCGTGGTAGTCGTCGCCGTCGTAGCCGTCGTAGTCGTCGTAGTCGTCGGTAGTAGTCGTAGTCGTCGGCGTCTGCGGTGGAAGCCGCGAGGAGAAGAGGCCGTTCACACGGAAGCCTTGCCGGCGTTCTCGGAGCGCCGTCGCGCGAGTCGCCGGCGGGACGCTGCTCGACGCCGACGCCGGCACTTCCTCGCTACCATCCCCGGCTTCTCGCCGTTGAAACGCCGCGCCGGCTGGACGCGAAACACGCGCGACTCGGTCTGTGAATGTGGGGCAAGGCTGGCACACGCACACCTCGCCGGGCGTGTGCCCCGCGTTAACCACGGCTCTCGCTACTGCCGGCTGGCACAACGTGTACCTCCGCTACTAAACCGCCTCCGCTACCCCCTCCTTCCCACACGCTGGGATACCTGCTCGACCCTCTCTGCTCAACCGCGCCACCGGCGATCAACCCTACGAAACCACCACCCCCTTATCAAACGTTACTGCGCATGACGCAGGGATGTGCCGAGCCACGGGTGCCCATCGACCCCTCCATTGCCTCGCTGCAATTCTGGAGGTCGATTTTTTTCCACGCCGGGGGAGGTGGGAGGAGGAGGAGGGGGGGGGAGAGGGGCGAGGGAGCCTCTGGACAGACAGCCACGAGCTGGGCGTTATTCCGGCGAGTTTCTCTTTTATTCGAGTTCTCCTTTCGAACGATTTGTCCCGAAGCAGGTCCCATCGGGTTTAAGGGTGGCCAAGCATTCTCGTCGGAGAACGCGCGGAGGGGTAGCGATGCGGGAAGGATACGGTGTCGAACGAATGGTACGCTACTGCTAAAGGCATCGATTGATTGCTATCAATCCTTCTGCGTCTCGGGGCCAACCAATTTTAAACGCAGTTCGCTGCGGTTATGAAGTTCCTACCCCGTGGCCTCGTGAAACTTCTCTCTCGTCTCGGGCACGATGCGTATTTTTGTTGCGGTTAGATTGGAGGAGCCGAAAGCGGAAAACTTGTCCTCGAATCGGTCCTTTTTTGGGACAGTCTCTTTTTAGAACGATGGCTTGAGGTTGAGTACATTGTACGTGACTTTTATATCGATATACATTTATTCTCTGTAATTATGTTTCCCTCCGTTTTTATCTCGTGCGCTTGTAATGATGTTATATGACACGAAAGCTTCGTGTGCATTTACTAGCAAGAGGCGGAAGATTTTCAAGTACCCCGTGCTTTATTAATACCACGCGTAAGTCGTTCTAAACATTTCATTAAGGCGCTTTCAAAATGCAGACTTTTCTCGGGCGTCATCCTCGGGGAATGCACAAACGGATTACGGCGCCCCGCATTTATGCAGGAGGCTACACGGAATTTTATTAAAAATCTCGAGAGGACGGTTCCCTCTATCGCTGACGTATCTACACGTAACACTTGGGTATTATTTCTCACGCAAGGCGTGCTCCGTTGCATTCCATTACTACGTCCCGCGGACTACATAGGACGGAAGCGTTCATTGTCGAAAAAGTAGTATAAGTCAATGAACCGTCAGTATGGTAACACAGGCTGGCGTACCTTTAGAAAGGTTATGTATGTTGGCGTACGGTAGACAAGTAGAATAGGTCAGTATGTGGTCAGAAAAGTGGAGTGCTCAATGGATAGGTGAGTGGTATGGGCTCGTACATGGCCAGCCAAGCCGTGTCTGTTATGTCACGACTGGACAAGTAGTGTGGGTCACGATGTAGTCAGACGAACACGGACCCAGACAAGATCAGATGTGTTCACGGTAGTAGTGCAACTGAGTCAATAGGAATAAGGTCAGGCAATTAGCCTAGGTAACTACCGATTTAAGAGAGTAGTGGACTATTGGATACGTAAAATCGTTAGTTTCTTTGACGCTAAATTACTTTGATACCAAATAATCGTTATAGTACTGCTTTTCACAATCTATTGTGAGCACGTTTGCGAGTAATTACAATTAAAAAAAATCGTCGGAATGTATACAATTGTCGAAGTTATTAATCGTTGAAGATAGCCCTGTACGGTGCGCCGCTGCACGTGGTATACATCGATTCAGATGAACCAATCATCTGGAAGCAAAATGCTTTGGAGGGACCATTTTATACACCAAAATCTACAGAGTGGAACTTTGCCGATGAATTTGAACAAAAATTGTGGAAGTTACACACGAATCAATTTTTCCCCATATTTTTACAGAAAAAAATCGTCTTTAATTAGTTATAAAATGTTTCACATACATCCAATGTTCATGTGGGAATTCCACTCTGTAGAGGAAGAAATTCTACACGTCAAGTAAAAATTTCAAGTGAAAATATTCATTGGTTCAAGAGTTATGATGTACACTGTGTCTGAAGATGGTATTTCGAGAAAAACGGCTTCAAAGTTAAGTCCCCTATGCCAATACCGCTCTGCGAGGTCGTTACTCTACGGTGCACTCAATTACTACTATATCATCTAAAATTATTTTAATCTCTTCATGAAATTTGTTTTAAACTGATCATAAAGGATAAGACTTTCAGTATCAGTAAACAATAAAAAAATCGATATTTTGCAGCTGAAATAGTCCATTACACCCTTAAGTATTTTGAATCGTAATATGTTGAGACAATATTCCGCTGTTATCATTCAGCGCACACTGCGATCTATGTGCCCTCCGTGCGCTGTGTTTGCACCTGAAGTACACAGGGCAGCTGAGAAATTTATTTCCCCAAATCGGGACATCTCTCTCGCATGCAAGCCCAGGCAATCCTGTTGCATATCTCTATCCTCTGACCCTCGCTCTCAGCATGGCGCAGTGCGATAATGAAAAATTGCGCCTCACCTATCGCGATAGATCGCACAGACCGTGACACGTGCACGTGCGCACGATCCATATCCCGTTCAACAGTCTAACACTCCAACCTATATTCAACCGCCCCTCGTGGCGAGGAAAATGTCTAAGCTAGAACAATAAGAAAGATCACGAGGGAACTCTTGAGTACGGAGTGATACTTGTCAGAGGCAAACAGGGGGACCTACTAAAACATTATCGAGGAAAATCACGGAGCATCGTGTGCGATGTGTGTGTCAACAGAGGGTGACCACAGTAACAATCAACTCCATGACGTTTTTCGCTCGGCCACCTTGCACATTAATCAACAGGCAGTGCACGAAGTTGCGTGTTTTTGGTGCAGCATCCTCCATCGTGAAAATGGGGTGGCGTAGCTGGCAGAGGAGATGAGCCACCGCGGAATACTCGGCATCCCTTCAAGGACCGACTTTCTTTTCCCCAATCCTTTTCGATTTGCTCCCACTTGTATTCTCAAGAGAAATTATATGCCGGCCCGCGGCGGGTGGCGGACGGCGGGTGGCAAGAATGCCGGAAAGTGCGGCAATTCTAAGGCGCGCAGCCACGCGACGTATTCAACCAGTGGCGGTGGATAGCGATATAGCCGGATGTTGACCCCGGCCGGTGACACGGGGCTCGGAACCGCGGCTGCGGTGAGACTACCGATGACCGATCTTCGGCCGTCGGCTGTCACCGAAATGAAACTGCCTCTTCTGCCCGCCACGAGAGCCATGCTGCGTTTGATCGAGGTGTCGAGGGGTACGGTAGGCCGAGGCCGAAAGGAGAGGGACGCGCGCGACCTAGAAATACGCTGCGCGAACGGAGGTCCGTGCCGCGGGGCTGAAGCGACGCTGGGCCGAGAGTGACGAGGCGGGAGATACGCGAGCGAAGCGAGTAGAAGCTAAGAGGGACGCAAGGGGAGGAGAGTACACGCGGTAGCAACCGCCACGTCGTATACCAACGCCACTCCATATTGATTTTCCGGGAAGGGGGGGGGGAGGGGTGGAATGGCGGTGAAGAGCACGACGGGAGAGAGAGAGAGAGAGAGAGAGAGGCGGAGAGCGGGTAGAATGCGAGAGAGACAAGGGAATGTGGGTGAGAGGGAGGGAAGTGGAAAAGGGAAAAACGACCGGAGGGTGGAAGGGAGAAAGTGAAACAGAAGTGCGGGTGTAGGTGGACGAAGAAGGAAGAGAAGATGGAGAAAAGGGGAGCAACGAGAGAGGGACAGAGGAATATCGCGTACAGGGGTGGGTTTAGCCGCTTCCTCGCCGTTAACCAGCATGAGTGACCCCTGAGGTTAAGTTCGACGAAGATGGCAGTCTCTACAACGGGCCAATGTAAATATTTCTGTGAAACGCTGTAGTGGGAAACGGATACTGCCCTGTATTTATGACAATGGAAATTTACCTCAGACCTAATATCTTGTGGAATGTTTTAGATGAATATTTGGAGGTTACTGGGTGGAATGTGGATTGTTGTTTCACAAGCTTTGCGTAGAAAAGTGTAGCATTGGGACAGCTTTTAGCAGGAAGCGTTCCATATGCGTGTACTCTACGTTCTCATTCAGACGAACGTTCATTCAACGTGAAATCGGGTGCCTCGTCCCGATGTTTCTATGCCGTGAGTTCGTACGGCACTGAGCTCCGGATCGTTTGCCACGCTCAGTAGTCAGGGTTCGTCTTCAGTCGGCCCCGCTCGTCCACGTCCGCCAGGTATCGTGGAAGATCGTCCCTGTGCACGCATTAACACGAGACGCGCGATCATTCGTTTTACGACGGCCACTCGAGCAGCGCCGTTTACCCCGAAACTCTTCCCTTGTCTGGAGCAAATGATCATTGACAACCTACCCTTAGCGATGCAAATGATAGATTCGGTTTGATGCAATCGATTACCGTTTCCCCGTACAAATTGAATCTCGCAATGGTACGACGGAGTTTAATTAAACTCGTGTTCCCAGTAACTTTCGGCAGCGTTTGATCGTACGTTTGAACACGGCCAGTTAAACTGACACTGGAAAACGCTCTGCAATGAGATAGTTTGCTGATTTACTCTCACTCCTATCCACAATTACAAAGGAAATCAGCTTGCACGCGTACATGCGAGAGGAATGCAAGCTTCCCCTTGCGTAGCCCGCGAGGCAGAAAGTGTTACTTAAATCGCTTGAATAAGAGCTTTCTTCGATATTAAAGAAACTAATTTCCGATCCCACCGGATTAAACGGCCCCGTGTTTCTAATTACCCTCTACCCTGAATGTACCGCCACTATTTTTATTCTAATTACTGGAAACTCCTATGAAAATACGCACTCTCTGGATTAAGAAGAAATTTATGCTCCGAGTTTATCCGAGCAATCGAGTAAAGTAACAGCAGAAAGCGAATCGGTTGTTGTTGGAGAGTAAAGAATAGGATTAAAACGATCAATTAATTTGCGAAATAACTTCGTAGAAACAAGAATTATGGCTGCTTCTTACAAGAAACTTTGTATACCCACGAAGTGAGCAAAATTAAGGGAAATTTCTTACGGACCATTTCTCAATAAACCATTCTCCAAAGTTTCACCGCGTTGATGGTACTCCGAAAACTGCTATAAACATATAAAGGATAAAATTGACGATAACTTCCGGAACTCGTACAACTATACGAGTGCAAGCACGAACAACTGCAGGCTATATTCATAAACCGAACGCGAGATCGTCATATAAAGAGAAAATATCCTGCAAAAATCGAAACTTCTAGCTAAGCGTCTTTCGTAGCCATCGAAGAGGTTGCAACGTGATAGGACTCGCGATATAACGTCTCTCTTTTCATGGAACTTCTGAAGTTCTACATTATGAAAACTAGTAGCGCGCGCGCACGCGCCAAAGGTAACGCAGAACGAACGAAGAGGAAAGTTTCCGCGTACAAAAGCAAGTCGCCGCGTGAAAATAAATCAAGCTTGACAAACTTGGGCTTGTTAGTGTTCCGACGTCGCGACGCCCGTGTTTTAGCAAACCATGAAGGACTTGGTGTGTAAGTTAGGGGTTCGAGCGCGAGGGTGGGAGGATCGTTGCGCATTTAAAGTAAAGTTGCCCGCTGGTGGTTTGCGCTGGACCAGAATTTTTATCAACCACGATATGAAATCTGCATAGTCCGCAGATATCGCTGGAGCGTTAACTTCCGTCGCTGCTCTGTTGTAATTCCTGTATTTCGAGTGCGCGTTCTGTTCTTGGCGAATGAATGAAGACGAAGGTTGATAATATCATTCTTGTCTTTAAGCGTTTGATTAAGCACGTAAGTATGGGTCAGGGTTCGATCAAACGTATGTAAGAAGTCAGGGTATGAACGGGCAAGTAGTATAGATCAGCGCTGTGCCAGACGGGTCGTTTAAAATAGAGTACAGACGTGCGAGTAGTGTAGATCAGGCTGTGGACAAGTGACACAAACCTGTGTTTGGTCAGACTCTACACATCAGGCGATAGTTATGCTAAAGCAAACACCATAATAATTATTAATCGTATGAATTACTAGATTATACATCCTATACTGTTATTTTCATATACCGAGGAGCATCTGCTTGCACAGAGCAACGACTATAAGCAACACCAAACTGTACAGCTTGCTATATCCAACTTATAATATCTATTTTCTCTACGACACTATTCCAGCCGTTCCCAAAGTAGCGGAGGTTTACTTAAAGCATCGGTCGAAGTGTTGAAACTCGGAAGGCCCAAAGGCGGAATCAAATTGAAAAGTTCGGTCGAGTTTTTTGCGCGACTCGGTTTCGCCGGGGCTTCCGGTAACTTTCAAAGTCTGCGAAGTTTCCGTCTAAAACATTGTCGAATATTGATAAGAAGACACGTTGCACCTCGCGCCGTGTCTGCGCGAGAGCTATCGAGCCCGGCCTCTGCACCCTCTCGCCATCGACTACTCGCGTCCTGAAAATAACATGGCCTTTCGGGTGATACGGCGGAACGGCCGAAGGAAAGGCTGAGCGGGTAGCGTACGTCTGATCAGCCCTGGAATTGAAGCCGTTTCATGAAGAATTCACCCCACTGATCCGTTCGGGCACAAACTTAATTTCGTGGCGCTTCGCCGTGGCCCATTTAAAGCTGGATGCTCGTGAAATATGTACGGCGAATCGACGTGTACGGCGGTGCTAGCACGCAACGCGCTACTTCATTATTGTTCCCATATCGATTCATAGAATATCGCACGCTAATCCCTTCTTGGTGGCTATATCTCATCTTCCGGGAATAATGCTACGGTGGCCGCAAAGGCCAGATGCCTGCACCACTCTTTCGGTTATTCACCACCGTTCCTCGAAAACAGAAATCGCAACTGTACCCTTCCTAAACAGATACAAACTGCCGTTCCGTTTAATTGATTCCATCTTCGTTCTATTTCTGCGTGGGGGATTGACGTGCTCTCCCGTACTACGTATAAAGTAGGAAAAACCCGTTGTTACTTGCGTGTTTATTGCCCAGTGGCCACTTTTGCCGTACTTTATCGATACCGGCACAGGCACGATCGTTTGAAAATTTAACGGGAAAGGTTTGAAAGAAGTTCGTAAGCTCTTTGTGATCATCTTCGGAGGAAGTTGAAAGGAAACTATCTTAACGCCCTTAAGACCCCCTCGTTTAACAGCCACGCAAATTATCGCGCAGTAAATTCTCCCTCGAGGGAGGATTACCATCTATCTCAAGGAGAATGGACGATAAATCGAACGAGGTGTGTGCTGGCTTCTGTATATGCGTCTTCTGCGTCATCCGTTATGTAGAATGCCCGGTCTATTAAGCAACGCGACGAGATAATGCGTCTTGGATTAATCGACGAGAGAAAGAGCCCTCGTGGCTCGAGCGTGGAAAGAAACTGGGGGGGATTGTGCTTTTCTGTCTCGATTTACTCTTACGCAGAAAGACCATCGCTTCAATGGCCATCCATCAATTACGTCGGCCTTCGTAATATGAGCCGATAGGTCGAGATGAATCCAAGGACCGAGGGTCACCTTCTTTTTTAACGCAACGGGCTAGCCGTTTCGCCTTCCACTAGGGGAGAAGAATATAATAATAACTACTCCTCTTCACGTATAGAAGATTTCTTGGTTACGATGTTTGTGTATGCGTACAACGACCTATCAAGCATCGTGTGTAAGTACAGGGGAGGGAATTGTATCGTCAAGGAATATCTCGCCTAATCTGAGATACTAGCTTCGGGGGAGGAACTTTGTGTGTGCTGTCCCTTATCAGTGAGGGGCGGGCGGACATTTTTATATCGAATGCGAACACGCATGCATACGTACTTCGTAATGTATTATGACTTTTCCCTGTTTATACATTCCTTCCATGTCGTATATTTGATAAAAAGTAATGCTACTCTTTCAAACTCTTATCCTCGGCGAACAGAATTCACGTACACATTCAGAGTACACGTTCGCTTAATTTCCGAAAAGACCCACGACAAAGCCATTTATTCGAGGAGTTCCTATAAGAGGAGCCACCCCTGTTGCTTGGTTCTCGGAACGACGGAAGCTAATTACGCCATTACGGGCGTCGATTTTTATAGGGGCAAGGGATGAAGCACCGCGGGGGTGTATCTCGACCCCTCCTCCCTTCTCTTCGTGGAAGCCGTTTCTAAGACAACTTCCATGACGACGTGTAGGAAGATTTCACGACACGTATTATGTTACAGACCGTAGCAGTTGCGGGCTAGTTTTCCCGATGCATCGGGCGAAGCTCGTTTAGCGATCCGCCAGCTGCACATGCGTGCCAACATGGATCGTTACCAAAATTAAAGGACTGTCCTGTCCCCTTGCACAGCATCCTTTTTATTTAATGAGAAGCGATAGAGATATAGCGTGGCTCACGAATTTCTTTTGACGAGACATGGGCGAAGTTGCTCAACGTTAAGCTGAATCGATCCTTCCTTCCATCCATTGCGTTACTAAGTTCTTTCCGAAGCGCAAGGTCGCCTGAATAATTGCTATTCTTTATTCTAAAGACTGAGGATGAAGGAGGATTTATTAAATATCTTATGATAGCAATTTACTGTCACACTAAACACGGTAGAAATTAATTTCTGATGAACACATAAGTGTTAACCAAAAATAGTTGTAATCTTCACGAAAATGAACGGCGCGGGAATGAAAATGTACTGTTTGCACTAACCTACATAAGTCGTAACTTATGCAAACTTTCTGATTATTTTATAAAGTTATACGAGGCACGTGTCTTGTACCGCACCTTCGTTGGGCAATTTGGGAGAAATTACGATCGACAGATATGAGTCCCAAACCGCAGCCACGCCACGGCTAGTAATTAAAATTAACCCTCTTAGCGAACGTGTAAACAAGAGGTCGTCGCCCGTAAAATTCGTTTCAAATTACATTTTCTTCGTCCGTAATTTGGCCATTAAATTATGCCTGCGCGACTCGATTCGAAAAGATCCAGCCGAAAAGTGGTGACCTATAATTTTTCTTATCCTTCCTGTCCATCTATCGAAACTGGCACGATTATAATGATGGCGATGTTCTGTCTCTGGAATGCTCCGCGTCCGATACTTAACGATCGATTTAGCGATCGATGCTACGCGCCCTACATTCCTATAATTCGATATTATCCAGGTAATTATGAGCCATGGTCGCTCCAATTAAAAAACTGTGTCACATTATCGGATTACAGTGTAATTAGACGCAAACCTGCGGGCCGGTACAAAAGGAGAACGTCGATAAACGAAGAGATAGAATCGAAAAGAAAGCGATCATACTTCGGTTATCCTTGCCTGGCGATGTTAATTAACAAGGGAAATATTCCATGGATATATCCAAAAAAATAGTAGGTAGAGACGGAATGCTGACAGTTGATGCATAACGCGCGAGACGCGGGATACAAATTATTTCGGTGGAAGGGTTTCAGTTACAGTATCGGTTTCGAACATAGCGCGTGATTTAAAATTCTGGACAGAAATTTGACTGACTGAGGGAAAACAGTACTGTCAGGCGAAACTGAATTACTGACGAAGAAAGAAATGAAATGGTCACCTGTCAGCGTATTTCAGGAAACCTGCGTTTCCGCCAGACTCATTCGATTAAAGTTTCACGACGTCTCGTTCGAGGTTCGTCGACTCGAGCAACGAGGATTCCCGCGAAAATCATGGTTCGCCATTCCCTTACTGCGCTCTCGAGGTCAAGAGATGCGCTCCCCTGTGAAGAGATAAAGCATCGGACACGTTCGCGATAAACAAGTATTTGCAAGCTGCTTTCCAGCCGCCCTCGCTGCTTCCCGATAGCAACGAATGTTACAGAAGTTCGCGAGCCACGTACCCCGAAGTGGAAGAAGCAGGCTAAGTAGGTAAGTCGATTTCACGAAGTCTACGCTGTACGCCAAGAACTCGTCCAATTAAATTAAATTGAACATTGAATCAATAAGGCCCTGATAGTGCACGGTGATTCGTCCGCCGGAATAATGATCTTGATCCGGCACTACGTGCAATTCCCTCAAATTTTCATACAGTTGCAAAAGGATATAGCGTCAGCATGTCTACGAGAGCCAGACATCGCTATTAAAATTCAGCTAACCTTATCTATGGCAGTTATCTACAGCAATTTACCTGATTACAAGGTGTAACTGCGTAAAGGCTGAGCGTCTCCCTCGGAGGCGGCGTTCTTAGAAAATTCACCGCGGTATCAGGGGCGTCTGGGGGGTCGGTACGGAGAATCAGATAAAGGATTAGCCAAACGCGGGGTTAAACCGGTGGCTAACGAGGAGGCCAGGTGCAAAGGTCCGCAGAGGTCCGAAACTTTCGGTAATTAAAGCGCGATATGCCTGTACACCGTGTCGGGTATAATTGCCAGTAGTTAAAGTCAAGGCTCGGCCCGGCGGCCGCAGCCGTGCGGTCGCGTTACGCTCAAGCCGCACCGGAGGAAAGTCATTTTGTATCGGTAGGAAAAGACCGAGGCACGTACAGTTTCCAGCTGATGTCGTCATTCGATAGCAGTTAACTCGATAATCGTGACGCTGCCATGGACTGGTAGAACCGGAAGGAAGCGGAAGGAGCAATTGCAGAAAATACGATCGGTCAGCGTATTCTTCTGTGGAATTCTAGTGTGATTATATTACTGTGTCAAACCGAAGGCCGAATTAAAACTCAACGTGTGAAGCACAGTTTGGATAGTCGGACAGTAGGCGACAGCTAATTATCTGAAGTCGCATTGGATGTCGCGTGACGAGGTGCTTAGTGGCAGATTACAGATGATGCAGGCTAGCAAATGACACGATGTCGGGTTACTAGATTGGAGGATTGGAACACTGTTTTCTAAGGATCTAAGAGTAGAATAGAGGGAAATGGTTTTTGATAAAAGGAATGGAGGAATATTAATTTAATATCGTAGTGGTTCCGATGGCAAATTATTATTTTGTATCGATGGCAAATTATTATTTTGTGTTTTAAGGTTGATAAGTACAATAATAATAGTTTATAAAATAAGATTTCTCGTAATGCGAATAGTCGATACGAGCGGACCGCCACACAGTAGTCCGAATGGGGGTAGTAGGGGACATTCGGCCGAAAAATGAACTTTCCCCTATCAAAATCTAAGGAATGTATACTACATCCTAAATGTCCATCAATCTCGAAACTGAAAATATTATTAAAATTTAATAAAAATTGTAATTAAGACGAACACTTAAAGTTGGACATTTTAAAGATAGCATTTTTCACCAGAAAAAAACTGCTTCCCTCTTAGAGATGCCCTGACAACCCTGTTTAATATTTTCTCTCCACTCTTTTTCTAGAATGAAGAACATTCTTTTGCGTTAACAATTACCATCGTCAACTAAAAATTACTGTTCATAATGTGTTAAAAAAATAACGCTCAATGAAATAGTGAAAATTGTCAAAGTTCTGTACAATTGACAAGGAATATCTTTCAAGTCCCACCGAGTCTCACGTTCTAACCAATTGGAATATTTTCAGCACACCTTCCTCTACAGAATCATGCAAAAATCATTTCCCCCTGCATCCCACTCTTTAAATTATTAATGTTTAAAACTGTCAGCATTATGTCATTTTACGTATATACATTTGTATCCGTCGTATTATTATTGCATTACAAAGGGTTTTTACAAATATTTATGTATATTGGGCTCTAGTCCGTCGAATAAATGAATAATAAATGAATAATAATGTTTAACTAAACTGTAAATTTCGTCACAATTACTCATAGTACTATTTGACTATTCCTTATAACTCGGAAACGAATAGTTTCCCCAACATACGATTTAAATCACTTAAAGAGAATGAAATAAACTACTAAATAAACCGGTTTCAAATTTTTTTAATAACTATTAAGTTGAAAAAATTGAAAAAAGATTCAATAAACGTACAATATATTAAATAATAAATCATTAGAAGGGGATAATTTTTTCCTATTTTTTATCATAAATTTCATTCCGATATCTTTTATAGTTCAAAAGTTATACACGAATGTCCCCTATTCGGACCACTGTGCGCCAGCGTGGTGGCTGACGTATCGACAGACACCACTTTAAACGTGTAATTTGTGACTAATGCAGATCGAAGGAAAATAGAATACTGAGGAGATTGAACTTCCTGTATGTACAGCTGTAGGTCTGAATGCTCGATCGCCTCAATACCGGCAGCGCGTATATTCCAAAACACGTTCACAATTACATCCGTGAAACATTGTATGCCTTCGAAGCGTTGCACAGAGTAGACATTCGCGATGCACGGTGGAGTGTAAGTAGAATGTGATATCTCATGCTCACACCGGCTTATCAAAGAAAAGGGAACGAAAAAGCACGAAGGGAATTGTTACGACGTAACAACAACGCTGGACTGATACTACGTCATTATCACAGCAATGCTCCATTCCTTCATATTTAAGCTCACCTTTCACTGCCTTTTTCAAAAGCCTTACTCACGCATTCGGTTCACGAACACTTGCAATGCCCCTTCGTCCACACTCGTTATTTCGCGCACTTTAAATCATCAAACGCAGTGGAGAACGGCAATGCGAGTTAGTCATCATTTCCGTAATCTATCGCGTACCCGGGATCTAGGTTCTGCGGAGATTTAATCTCGCGCAGACGATTTCCCTGGATATAACAGGACGCGAACGAAACGATAATCATAACGTAGAACGGCCCTATAAATTATTTCTCGTACGGATTACTGTCACCTGAAACGAACGTCGAACGCCGCTGCGCATTTCTGCTTCGCGTGCGCTTGAAAGCTCGGCCCGAGGAAACAACGGGACGCGAGGGGTGATGTTATCGCGGAGAATAAGGAAGAAACAGTGGAGTGGCTTATCGCCGGCCACACGCGGCTTGATAATAGTGATCGAAGGTCGGACAGGATACGCTTATATGAGACTATAAAACACGGAGCAGCATTTATGAGCTTCACTTCTGGCGTTCGACCTGTCTCTGGCTTTGCGAGGGATTGGTCCAGAGAGAAACGCACTGTAAATATTGCATTATTAGAAGAAGAGGAAGTATATAAACAAAGGTGATGTTCTTCAGCAATTTGGCAAGCGTTAGAATGCAGGAGTAAAGATTGTTAATTTTTTTTCTTCTATGGAAGAATATATATATATGCTTCGCTGATCTCTGAAAACACATCAGTTTGGTTGTGATTAAGCAATCGAAAGTAAGGTTATACTATGTATTGCATTGTGTAAAACATGCTGTAGTGTTAAAAAGTTGCGAGAGGATGGAGATAGAAGTTGAAAGCAGTTTTAATGGGATTCGCCCGGATGTTATCCACCAATGCTGGTTTGAAGTTTAATTCAGAGAAAATTTTTCAATTCAGTCAGATTTGCGTGAAATATTTTATGTCGATCTTCTACAATTTCGTCCCTTCGCTCAATTATTTTCAATTACAGGGTACTAATTCTGCTGCAGTTTACATTTAAAACGGTAAATAACTACAGCGTCGGGAATGAAAGTAGTTGCTTCGAACTTGTCGTTCTCTAGCTTAAGTTGACAATTCTCAGCTGTGTGTGCGACAGGGATCGATATAAGTGGAAACGGAAAAGCAATTCCTCGGGAAGATTTGTTGTTGCAGCTGGGACGAAATGCGGAGTCGATAAAGAGTCAACAACCGAGAGACGATTCCGACCGTTAGCGGCCTGGTCTATTGACTTTCGGGCAACAAAAATTCGCGGTGCTTGGGTTAGGTTTCTGTCGACAGTCGAAACTACCAGTCTCACGAAAGCTCGATGATTAATCGCGGTCGTGGCCGTAGGTCAAGGGGGTCAATAAATGGTCGAAGGACATTTTGCTCTGTCAGTGGCAGCCAACCTTTCACCCTCTCGATGGCGATGGAAAGAAGCACGATCGCACGATCCACGCACGATTAGTCTAAATAATGATTTAATCATAGACAGGGACAAATTATTACCACTTATCTCGAGGGTTATCAAACGACGGCTGTATTAATATTCTCGATCAATGGATGCGATAATAAGATTCATCGCGATGCAAGCAACATCTGCTCAAATACATTGCATTTTTTCCTTCGCCTTTATCCACCATTACATTTTGCTTATTATTACGTTGAATGCAACGAAGTCTGATCTCGCGTGAAATAATAATTCCACAGTTCCATATTCATCAAGATTACTAACGAAGTTAATATTACATCGAATTCTGAATAAATCATTGCCCAAAGTACTTCGAATTATAATTTCAAGCATTTCAGTGGATACATTTATGTATTTTTTTTTTTTCAATGGAAAAATTGAAGGAATTGATGAATAAAGAGGTCTTGCTCGTTAATGGAATCGTCTACTTCGTACCGATAGTTTTTGTTTCCTTCCCGGGCGAGCGACAAATGTAATATCGAAGAAGGAAGTAGTAAACGGGTCGAATGGTGCGATGTTAATGGTTGCTGGTAGATGGCCACAGGGGAAGTCGAAGGTTCTACAGCTTTTAAGAACGACTATCGTTGAAACTCGATGATATTTTATGCCCGAGGGTTTGAGGCTTCGCATAAACCGAGTGCCTCCCTGGTGGAGAGGAAGCTTAGGGAAATCGTTGAAATTTGAACAACGCGAGCCTAGTGGAAACCACGATTTATCCATCTGCCCAGTATGTCCAGCAGCACACATACTTTCCTACCGTGCAACCACACACACGTACGTCATCGAAATCAATATAAATTTAACGACGACAATATTGCGCCTCGGCGCACGATTTTGCTTCATCTGTTATGCTTCAGCGTGATTATTTACAGTTCACATGCTACCCGCGCGGCAGGTTAAAAGCAGCGAAAAGGAGGGACAAATAAATTAAAATGTTCACGAGATACATCTGCTACTCTAACTTTCATTAAATTATAACTGGAAACGCGCAACTGTGAATTCAGAGCCTCTCCTCTTAGAAGGAACAAATATGACCCTTCGTGGGGGTAATACATTATATTAAAACGCACACAGCTATCCTCGTAAAGTTTCTGTTCGGAGAGTGCTTTGTTTCACAGGAATAAACAACATTATCTATCGAGGTAATATATTATCCTGGAGTAGCGTGTACAACAGTTTTTCATGAAATGCGGTTTACTGTGCTGCGGAGCGTGAGCTGCATCAGCACGCCCGCTTGATGGACAGAGAGAGAGAGAGAGAGAGAGAGAGAGAGAGAGAGAGAGAGAGAGAGAGAGACGAGGCGGAAATCTGAAAATTCGCTGTATATAAGAAATAGAATTTTAAATACCGACCACTGGAACCACTATATTTCAGGAGTAAAACAGTCTTAGGGAGAAGCGAGGAGAACTCGGGAAGAGGTTTCCGACGAGGAGAAACACGAAGGAACGGGGAAAGAAGCTCGCGAGAAAGGAATCTGCTTACGTCGAGATCGGGGTAAATGCTAAAAGCTGGACTGCGAATGTAATGGCACTAAGTGGCTGGTAGCAGTGGTAGCTACGTGGCAGCTAGGGTAAGGAATAAATTACGAACGATGTACTGGCCGTTTCAAGGACGAGAAACTGGCAGAAATGGTTTCATTTACCGAAGAGTTTCTCGTAATCGTGGCTGCCAACGCTAAAACACCCCGGCACACTTCTGAGTTACCTGTTTAACCTAATTACCAGGCTTATATTGCTATACTGCGGTGAAATAACCTGTGGTTCATCAAGTGAAGTATGAAATACGAAATAAGGGAGAGATATAGTAAGTTTTACTCGTGCTGACCGGATAAACGTAACCGATAAACCCGTTGAAGTCAGAGAAAATACGTAAATCACTCGCGAAGGAAGATAATGAAAGCGTGAAGCAATAATGGCATTCCATATCCGCCGTGTTACAGCTTCCTCGCGCGTGGATGGAGACATTCATTACGGCGAAGCAAAATAGTCATATTTGGATTGTGCAGCGGCCCCCTGGCGCGAGTAACCGATGTTCCCGATTCACCGACCTCTGCGATGTCGATATTTTCAAAAATCTCTGACGCTTTGGTGGCCTCGTAATCCATCATACCGCGGTATTTACGTGCAACCATGCGATATATGCAGCGTACCTGCTCCCTGGAAATACCTTTTCAATCTAATCGCGCTCTTCGGGTATTAACACGAAATTCCTCGCGCCCTTGCACAGGGGTAGCGGCCTCCCGCCTCGGGATCAACCGCCATTGTCTCCATTTACACAGTTTTAATGCTAGAATAATTAACCAACCTTCCTCCCTGTTGATTCATAGATTCCGGAATAAAAAGTGTGCGCAACCATTCCGAATTTTTAATCCAAAATTCTAGGAATTAAGGGTACAGCATACAGTATCTACACTTCGGGAATTTAAACCATTGAATTACAAGTAGGAGTACCGAGAGTGCGAAAAACTTTAGTATTTTCTCTGTTATCCGAGTCTATGCATCGCGTACACCTATTTTTCAACCCATTCGCCGGTCTCTGCATCAAAGTACCAGGCTACTCTCACGAAAATCCAGATAAAAGCATCGAATTTAAGCTCCCCCACTCTGAGTGTACTCTGCAGTTTTTGTGCGCGAATTCTACGCACCCACATTTCATCGCATTTAACGGGCGTGTGCGCTGAAAATCCCTGGGAATCTCGTGGAGCATCCCGCACACTTGTAAATTAATTCGTTACAGTGATAAAGGCGATTTATCTGCTTCGTCGAGCGTTTACCTTTACATTCTATTACTCGTAAAATGATTGTTCTAGTAAGGGGGCTGGGCATTATGTACAGCAAGCAAACCATGAAAATCACGCGATCAAATCGATGGAGATTGAAGAGCAATTTGTGTTATCGAATCGGACCTATAACGACGGATCTGGGTTACGATCCGCTAGCTCGAAATCGATCTTTGCCGACGACCTACGTGCTTGTTTGCGAGGCTACGCGCGAAGGAAGGCCAAAATAATAGGAGGTTGCACGCAAGTTTCGTCGTTATAAACTTTAGGTTCGAATGATGACCCGTGGCCTACGTGTCGCGCACTTTCGTTGGGAACTCAAGCTGTCCAGGCCCGTTGGTCGTTCAAACAAACTTTCAATTACCAGCGGTAAAAACGACGCGGGGGGCGTAGCTGGAGATGTGCCAAGAGGTAGCAGCGCAACACGTATGCACGCGCCGCTGTGCTGCACACTCTCGTCATCGTATAAACCCCACATCATTCCCAATCATTGTTTTCGCTTGTCGATGCGAGAGCGTACGCCGGACACCAAACAAGGCCGCTAGAAATAAAAAAATCGACGTCCAAGCCTCATTTGAATATTATTTCCAGCTTGGGCACATTTTTCCACTTGCTGTCCGTCTCGTCTATGATGTTCGATAACGCTATACTCGACAAATCTAATTATGGTCTCGCATTATGATAGTGGATATCTCCGCGGACAAGCCGATTACAATGATGGATCGCTTGGTATTAAGTATTCAGCATGGATGAAGTCCTACCTAGCTACACTTTCCTCTAATCACGAATATATCACTGCCACATCAAAGCAGTGCTGACAATAATTATTAAACGACTTTATTGCACAACACAAGCAGAGAAGAGCGAAGAGAGATTAAACAACGACGGAAGCAAAGGCGAAGTTCAGTCAGGGACTGTTTTTCAACTTGACCTAAGACGATAACTTAACCTAGGCTTAAAATAATACAGAAAAATTAATAAAAGAAAAGAAGACGGAACATACTAACCATACAGAAAAGTGGACTATATAACATTATAACGGGTGAAGCAGCAGAAAAGATTTACAAGAGCATCTGAAAGAGGAGAGAGTTGGAAGTGCGCGGATTTCAGGAGGGAGCGAATTATAATAATGGGGGGGGGGCGACGTAGGAGAAGGAAGCACGAAGGTAGTTAGTACGATAACAGGGGATGGAAAGCATGTCTTGCGAAAGAGTAGAGTGACCTGTATGAAAGGAAGCGTTGGTAGGGAGAAGGTTAAACAGGTAAGGAGGGTCGCGTAAGGTATTTTTCAGGATAGGCGAGATGTGGTCAAATTTACGGGCACAAAACGAGAGGCGGAGGCAGGAGTTCTGAACAAGTTGAACACGGGAGGCAAGACTGGCAGATAGACGAGGACCATACACAACATCACAATAATCGAAGAGAGAGATGATAAGCGATTGTGAGAGGAGAAGCTTCTGTTGAGTAGTACGGAGATATCGCGAAGTAAAGGATACGGAGACGAGTAGGGTAAAGAGTACAATGGTTGGCCACTTAAGTAACAGTGTCACATAAATAATGAATTATAAATGTGAATTTAGTAAATTTGAAATGGAAATCAATATAAATAAGTACGAAAAACCCCTAATAATCTAAAAATAAATAGGGTTTATAAAAAAAATCAAGAATGTATAAAAATATACAAAAATGTGTTTTCTACGAAGAAATATAGTTATTGGCATGGTCAAGACAGTAATTGTCCAATCGGTTCGACAGTGATTGACCGCTATTTGATACATAATATAATCTAAAAGAAAATGTTACATGATTTGGTGATAGAAATAAGATTAAAATTAATCAATAAAAATTGATATATTTTATTTAGTATGTATTTGTCGTGATTGTTTCTGTTTTTAACAGGGGGCTAATTAATGTTTCACCATTAACATGGTTAAAAAACAGTCACTGGCCGTCCGGCCAATTACTATCATTCAACATTATTCATATGACAGTTGTTGGCCGTTAATATATGTATAATTTTAGCAAACAAATAATTCTTTTATAAAGTTTCAACTTTTATTTATCGATATATACCGAATATGAGAGATATACATATCATAAATACATTAAACTATTCGCAAACTTTCAACTGTACTCTTATGGTATTTTGATTAAATCGCTGTAATTTTCAACCTTCAAAGCCGAGTCATCCTATTTGCTTTTATATATAATCACAGTATATAATGAGTGGAGAAATATTGATTACATCCGAAGCAAGAAAGTACAAGGAACATGAATATGTTCATTAAACAAAGGCATAACATTGGTATTACTTTATATTCATTTATTTTTCAAAATAAGGCCAATCACTGTCAGGTGGCCAACCACTGTACCCTTTACCCCTATACGCGGCACGGCAAAGGTCAGAAATATGATTTTCATAGTTTAAAAGAGGATCGAAGCGGAGCCCAAGACTTTTAAGAGAGCTGCTTGGGGTGATGATAGCTGAATCGAAGGATAATGATTCTACAGTATGATTCTTCAGCTAGACTGATGCAAATCCCAAATGCTGTGGGAACTATAAACGAAGATTCAACTGGTATTCAAATCTAAACTATAAATCAAGATTCACCCGAAATATTCGCAGAAATTTCTGCTTAAACTTCCAAATATATTCTCGGTTCCGTCAAAAACAAGATGACTCAATGCATTTCCAATACTCTTGGCTGACTGAACATCCCATTGCCTTTACACAGGCCTTAATCACTGCCAGAAAACAACCTGCCCGCAACAGTGGAACAAAGAGAAATTCCTGAAAGTCGCACCACAACGTCTGCATTCCTCCAAGAACGAAGCGTTCCCAGTTGCCAAAGATCGCCTTATTTCGCCGTACCGTTGGCAACACCAGTCAGCTGACCAGGATGCCCCCTTTGATCCCCAGGACATCGCGACGCCTTCGACGAGCCACGGAATGAATTAAAGATCACCAGGCTCGAGTGTTCCGCCGGTTTCGCGATGCCGAGTCGTCGGCGAAGGAATCTTCGAGATTCCCAAAGAGCATTCGCGAGTTCACCAGGAGCGTGTGCTCCTTTCTGTCAAGGAATTCCGGCGGATCAGAGAGGAGAGGGACGGGCTGGATATACGTCGGCTAGATTTTCGGCAGTTGAGAAGCAACAGCGGAAAGCACTTAAAAGCGTTTGAAACCGGAGTATTTCGTTGCTAAAGCGAGACGCGAGACGCGCGACGCCGGGCAGGAAGGAAGCGGGTCGAGCAAGCAGAAAGAGGGACAACTTATTGCTCGTCGTGATTTATGGCGGGCGGCAGGGGTGGGAAGGGTGAAAGAAAGCGGCCAA
The DNA here is from genome assembly GCA_947577245.1 of Andrena bucephala. Lineage (NCBI taxonomy): Eukaryota > Metazoa > Arthropoda > Insecta > Hymenoptera > Andrenidae > Andrena > Andrena bucephala. The sequence continues at coordinate 67,723,275 of OX387715.1, forward strand.
CATCCACTCTCTGACGCATCGCATAGATACGTGTAACTGCTCTCGCGTCGCTGTCTTCGTAAAAGCCCCGGTTGTCGGTTTTATTACTGTCTCTCCACCGACAGCCGTTCGTCTTTCTAGGTCGAACAACCTCGACCCGTCACCACGCCGCATCTCGATACACTTCGTTACGTCTTCTGCTTGCGTCCTGACCTCCACATTGTTATCCCGGCGTGTTTAGGGATACGCGCGGTCAAATGGCCATCACGGTTCAAGCCAAGAAACGCATTTCGCATAGGATTTATGACCGGCGAGGATTATTAGCCGAGGAACTTTTCAACGAAATCAGCGCGCTCAGACGCCGCTCCCTCGAAATCTTCTACCGCGGAGCGCGGGCTGCGCGGTTGATTGTTTTTCAAGCCCGAACGACCCGATTAATTGATCCCGCGTCAGCAAGCATGGTCGTTTATGGCCATGCGGCTGATCTATTGCACTCTGCTCCGTTCAGTTCGCTCGCCGCGGCAAATCAATCCGTCTGAATGCGCCTGGGTATAGAATCTCCGCTGGCCAGATTGTCCTGGGAACCTCGGGGCGAGCAAAGTTCCTCGGAGGGTGCACCAGTCGATTCTGCACAACTGACGATCGAAGGGCTGACATATTGCCGAACACAGACAGAGACACGGCGCAACAAGGAAGTTATGAAATCGCGAGCGGCCACGCCAGTCCTCCGATTTTCCGCTCCAGGAGGAATCCACGCCCAAAGCGCGAAGAAACCGCCTTGTTTCCGTTGCACAGGGAATTCTGGTTTAAAACGTTGAAATTCTGCCGTCGCAAGCTTTCCCCCCGACATTGTATTGTGAGTGATTGTACCCTGGCCACGCCTGATTGCCTGTTAACACTCTCCTTCGAAGGAAGTGCCATCAAAAAGCGCGCGAACTGTAAATGGATCGACTACGGTGGTTGTCGAAGGCAGCGGACGCTCGTTTGAGTGATTTTCAAATTAATAGCTGACGTAACTCGCAGAGAAGTTTCGATGGTCTGTGCTTGAACAGTGAATAGATTGAAATTTCAAGCAATCACTCTTGAGTTCAGCCTGGAACCAGTTTTTCTCTGATGACAATGGATTAAGGCTAAATTTGCAAGTAGCGGGAAATACGTTATGGAATTGGACGCCACCGTGTCAGTGAACTTTATCTGTTCTTTACTTTCTGGATTACGGGGCCGATTAAGATGTGACCCGATAGCGAATGCAAAAGAGGGTGGACTGAAACTTTTAAATTTACCCAAATTCCTCGTATAAACGGACGATTTTGCTCGTTTCATCGATTCGTCTTTGCCTGCACGACGACGTTTCGTCAAGTTATCGTTCGTTCCTCGACTTTGTCTCGCCAACTGCAGGAAGTCCTTCGCTCGGAGCGTGCATGCATTTCTGACGATTCAATTAATCAAGCACACTCGACGGGGAGCACGTATTGCGAGAAAGAAAGGTTCGAGCAAAAAAGGGGTACGTGGAAATACTTCCTTCCCGATCGCACGGCTGCCGGCATGGCAGGCGGCGTATCCTTTTGAGATTTGGCACGAGTCCGAGCGTGTCCAAGGAACAAACTTTGAATATCAACGCGGGCCACCGAATTTATATCCACTTTCTCCAACACGGTCGAAATAGATGATACGCTACCTCTCTCGGCGATTTTTTCTGAATTTTCAACACGTTTCATTGGAACTGCCGCGCATCGATCACGGGGGAAGAATTTGAATACCAGTACCTACGAATTCAAATTACGCGATGAACATCTTAATTTCAAGCCTGATGAAGGGGGTAAAGGTTAATTACGCCACTACGTAATGATTATCTCACGCCCCGGTGTATATAGCGAATTAATTAATGCTGCATGAAATTCTCCATCGTGAAGCTACGAGGGTGTATATAGTACATAAGAGATCGTAGAACGTGGAAAAAGTTAAGCTGGGAAGTGATATCAGTGAATTTTACTCGAGAGACACGAAAGGGGGATTTACATATCCTAGTGCTTCAGGATTATTTTCCATACATTCCCCTCTGTTGTTTTAAACAGGGACGATCTGATAACTGGCCTGCCGAAGAGGCGGCTGCGCAGAGCGTATGTATGAACGGGCGGGTAAATGGAAACGAGGGAAAATAAATACACGGGTAACCGGAGGGGAGAATAAATTACCAGGTCGATGAAATACTGGAATGCTTGATAAACAGGTAGGAAAGTACGCAAATGAAGGAGCACGTGCATGAAAAATCCAAAGACAGACGTGTGAATAGGTAACGAAGCAAGTGGATGGTACGGCACATAAATGCACACGTAAACAGCTTAGAATGCAAGGAAATAAATTTATTGCCTGATGAATAAATCAGTAGGCGAGCGACTAGAACATCCGAGAGTTCGAAGCTATTAATTGAGCGAGATAAATGCACGCCAAACGAGCGTGTAAGGCATCGGCCATAAATTTGGGCGAACATCTGCGTCATAATCATAAGCGTCCCATTTCTTTTAGAATGCTTAAAACAAACGTACACTTTAGGTGCTGTAAGCATAATACAGAACTTGTTGAATCTACAAAGGGCATAATAGAAAGTGAAAAAAAAGCCACTGATACACATTTATCAACACGAATCAAGGGTAAGCCTAAAAATCGTCGAACCTGATGGGTTCATTAATTCACGGTCGATATTCGATTCATACATATTCAAAGCAGATTCGCCAGCTAATCGCGATTAATCGTGCATTTGTGATGTATGGTTAGGTCGTGGCGTGTCGTTGTAAACTTTACACGCGCGGAGATACGGTGTACGATTTATGTTGAACGAAACCTGCACCACGCACAGATGCAGCGGAATATATTTTCTCCAGCGACTATCCGTTCACTGGAATTTCAGCTGGGAAGTCTGCATTTTATCTACCCTCGTAGGAACAGATATTTCTTGTTTTTTTACTACTTCCAAATCCATCTGAAATCGAAGATCAACCAAGATCCGTTTCAAATGTATAGGATGAATTAAAAACGTGATTCCCGTTCCGCGAAATTCGATTAAAAGCGAGCAATATTTACGCGTGTTTGCCGCGATTGCTCGCGTAACTTTCAAATGGGCAATAAGCGATCAGAAAACGTCGTTTCAATTTACGATCGTGTACTCGGTTAAACGAGAACAGAACGGATGCCTCGCGGTGGATAATTTCTATTAGAAGGTTCCGATAGGTCCCTGGAGAAGGTAGTGGTATTTCCTTGATTTGGCCTCGATAACTCGCCGATTTCCGTGGTCGAGCGAGTCATTTGCATACAGCAAGAGTCAGCCTAGGCTGAGATAGCGAACGCGTTCCATATTGCGAAGCGATTCGCCGTTCCAGATGCTCGCCAACCAGGCAGATAATACGAGACGCCACGGACTCGTAAATTCGATCGGCTCGATCGTGCAACGATCCAGCAGCGATCAGCATCCATCCCCCAAATCATCCCTTTTCATACGACACCGTTAACTGAATGCCACTGATTAAATTTCGAGTGAGCAGAAAACCTTGGGCATGGAAACGGTTTTACTCGAGTTTCGTAATCACGACGAGTCTCTGGTACTAGGGTTTGTCGGTTTTTAAAAACCGGGTTTAAAAACCGGTTTTTATTTATGAATTTGTAAAATTCGAAAACCGGTTTTTAAATTTAAAAAACCGGGTTTATATACTAGAATTGATATGCAGAAATGAATTAATTATTTAATTAATTTTTACTTGAAATCGCCTCCGACACAAGCATATTGTAGTAGGTAGGTAACAGTTTAGTCATTACTGTAAAACTAATCTTCAGGAGTTCATATTTTCTAAAGAAAAATACTAAATGGAATAAAGATTTATAATTTGGTACCACTGCAAAAGATTTATATTTTGTGCGGATTTTAGTTTAGTTTTTTTCATTTGGTTTTGAATGCAGGCTCTTTGATTGTGTTATAGTTTTGTGCATCCATAAATATTAAATGAACTCAAAAATTGTATGGATTTGTACGGATATTAGTTAATTTAATTTTTATTTATTTATTTGGTTTTGTATAGATAGAGTATATTTTATTTTGTTATATTTTTGTAATTCCATAAATATTAAGGAAACTAAACAATTTTAAAATAAGTACGAATATTTATTTACTATTTTAATTATATATTTTTTGTGAAAATTTGAAAATCGGTTTAACCGGTTTTTTAGGAATAGTGGAATTCGAAAACCGGTTTTTTCAAAAGTCGGTTTTTGTATAAAACCTATCTGGTACTTGTGGGTGAATTTTTCGGGGGAGGTTTTATTGCGATTCAGTTAGTGTGCCCAGAGGAATAGTAATTAATGCAGATGCATTTTTATGTTATTCTAGCTACTCTCAGTGTACTAGTGGGCAGAGAATATTGAAAAAGGAGTCGTAGAGAATACTCCTAGATATACAACAATTACATTCAGACGAAACCACTATTTGTATTACATTACTAAAGCATTTCAGTTTTAAAAATTACACACTTTGAGTGATCGTAATCTCAAAGGGCCCCAGTGCAGGAGAATAATCCTCACAGAATCAAATTCTTTCCGATCCATAAGGTCAGGACTTACTGCCCTGATATTGAAGATAAATCGCGACGAATCTAGCAGAAAATTGTTCTTCCACCGCACCCCACCGTTTTACCCCATCTCAACCCTTCATTTTTATTTCTCGATAGGGTCAATACTTGGGGATCGATCAAACATCAATGAAGGCGCATTTATGCTCAAGCGTCCAGCGATTGTGATTCGATCACCCTGCCTGTAATTGATCGACAGTAGTACTTGAAAATCAGTTGGAATATCGAGAATGCAGAACCGAGCGGGCTCTTCCATCAAACTTCTCGTTCATTTTCCATCGGCGTACTATCGAGTCAGCCATTATTCTGCCCAAGAGGAGAAGGTACTTCGGTACTTCGATGCTTCCGTGCTTCGACGCCTGGCACTTCAAAACTACTCATTCGAATTCCTTTAAACTTTACGGGAGCAGGATGGACGAAGAACGATGTTTGAGCGTTCTTCTGTTTAAACATTCGCGACATTTCGGTTCCTGAGTTTACGAAAGCTCCAAGGATCGACGCGAACTTTGGTGGAAGTTGGAAGTCCGCAGTTCAGAGCTTGAATATCCGATTACAAGAATGCCATGGAATCAAACATTTGCAGGCACTCCTGGAATCCAAGGTGCGGAAGTCCAATAATTAAAATTCTTCAAGAAAATACCCCAAACACCTACCAATCACCACACCAACTTGATATTCCATTAAACAACACGAAAGAAACCCAAGCCAGAGGCAAGAGTTCCCCCATCCTTTATAAGATGCTTAAAAACTATACTTTCCAAGTCCTACTCAGTATAAATGAGAAAAATTGTTCGCACTCGAGTCGAAATTGCATAAGAATCTTAAACCTCCAGTATAGCAGAAGACGATGCACGGAAATCTTTATCTTCCAGAGTAGAAAAGAAGGTAGAAAATTGCGTACATATCATCAATCTTATCTATGTACATCCCCGGCGCCTTGGCTAGTCGTTTATTTCCGCGACGGTTGGCGCGAATCGCGGAAGAAGCAGCGTGGAACGCGATGATTGTCGTCGTCGCTCTTCCGAGGGACCTCGAACCGACGTTCTCGCTGTCCCATTCCAGCCGTCGTCCCCGAATCCACGAAAATCACCGGGGGCGACGGAGGCCGATTCTCTGATTGCTGCCGACCTACGGGCCGCCGCGTTTCATGCGTTCCACGGCCTGCAATAGCACCAACGGAATGAACCACGGAAAAGAAAAGGTAAAAGAGAGAGAGAGAGAGAGAGAAAGGGTGGCGTATCGTTGAAGCCTGGCTAGGAAAAAAGGAGCACCTGCCGGCAGTGAATTGTCGACCGAGCTTTTTCGACTGAAAATCGGGAGAGAGAAACGCTCCAACGGTAGGAGAGCGAGGCTACGCTAAACGCGACTGACAAACCAGGACGCCAGTAATAAAACATTTCTGATAGCGGTGTTAGTAACTGCATGTATCGTGAACGAGAGCGCTTGGGACGGAGTCAACAGCGAATGGTAGGAAAACGTTCATTGAAAGATATAATACTTGTGAAACGATTCACTGTTGGTAGATGAAGGGTGTGAAGATTGCGTTCTAGCCACCCTGAATTGGTAATCCGAACAGTTCATTGTCCATTTAGAAGACTCTCTCTCACGTAAATACAGTGGAAGATTCCTGGTTTCCACTTTCTCACTCCTTGACTGACTATATACCGACTTATACTACTGAATTCAGCAAGGATAAGAAGCCTTGTCTTCGATATGCATGTAATTGAATTTAAGGGGTCATTTTGGTAATCACGCCGCAAAATTCAGGTTTTTTTTTCTCAGTGAATGCAATGAATAACAATGTCAAACTTTTTTTTCATTTATTAGGTTACTTATAATGTATACGGAACAATTTTTTTAATACACTTTTAATTGTGTTTTTCAATGTTATCTGGAGTTGAAAGTCACGCCTTTGAAAATACGGCGGGAGTGATTTCAGCTCACAGAATCATCTGAAACAAAAAAACCAAACTGATTCTTAATCATTATGACTACCGCTATCGCAGGTGCCAGAATTAGCCACGTAAGTCAAAATTTAATAAAATTGCGCGCATTCAAGCTTCAAGTAAAAATGGAAAATTTCGATACTTGAAGTTTAAATCCGCGCAATTTTGTTCAATTTTGACTTACGTGGCTAAAATTCTGGCTCCTGCGATAGCGATAGTCATAATGATTAAGAATCAGTTTGGTTTTTTTGTTTCAGATGAGTCTGTGAGTTGAAATCACTCCCGCCGTATTTTCAAAGGCACGACTTTCAACTCCAGATAACATTGAAAAACACAATTAAAAGTGTATTTAAAAAATGGTTCCGCATACATCATAAGTAATCTAATAAATGAAAGAAAAAAGTTTCACATTGTTATTCATTGCATTCACTGAGAAAAAAACCCTGAATTTTGCGGCGTGATTGCCAGAACGACCCCTTAATTCTCTATGACCTTGATTATTATCCATTACAGGGTTTCCAGATACGTTTCTGTAACGGAAGGACTGCACTCTTCCTGCGCGGTTGAACGAGTGCGTGAGCCAGTTGGTTGAGCGTACACGAGGCTCGTCGCTGTAATAACTCATCAGTGAAGGGACACCATGGTGGCATCGTGCACGGTCCAGTTTCACGGTCCAGGGGATTCGACACTTGTGGGGATTCGACAAGTCCAGTTGGTGATTCGAGAGAATGTCGAGCGGCAGACCCAGTTGGAGCTCGCGTGCCGGATGTACGTGCAGGCCCGTCGTCGGATGAAACCAAACGGTGGTGTGTACGGTTGGGAGACCGTAATGAAGCCTCGATCAAATTGTACGAGACAAATCGGCGGAACAGTGTGGCTCGGCTGCCGGCAAATGCAATTACCGATGCTCGAAACGATCCGCTGATTTCCGGGGACGACGTGTGCGATAGTAACAGGTGCACTTAGCGCGTGCGTTATCCTATTACACGGGAAAAACCGCCTGTCAACTGGCCTCCGTTACGATGAAGAGTCCCTTGGATTTCACGCGCAGATTTCGTTGCTTCAGGACTTACACTACTTAGTCCAAAGAATTCTGCGATTGAAAAGTCTCCTAGAAAAGTGAAGCTACAGAGGCAACAATGAATGCAACTCAAAGGCGATCCGGTACAAACGTGTTCGTCTTCAAAATTCACTGGGCAAGTTACCTCGACATTTTACAATCCGACCTATATTTCGCACAGGCTGATTCGACGTAATATAGACTCGACATGACAGACTGTTGGAGGGACATTATAATATTCATAGTCTCTGGACTGAAGCCAAATGACGCGTATAAGGATCCACGCGTTTATGCCATAATTGTCCCGTAATGAGTGGATCGTTCTTGGCTCGCCTGGCCGGAATTTCCGGCGTGATTCGACGCTGATAAAGTGCGGCCTCGACCAGGGCGTGATCATTCTGAATTAGTGATCTTCGTTGGCCGATTGAACGCGGTTATATTATCGAACGATCCCGTCGTTACGTTCTTTCATGGATCGCCGATCGTCCTCGATTCTGCATGCTCGCCGGTGGTCGGCGCGCGCCCGCTAAACCGCAGCCACGATCGGTCGGATATTTACACTTTCCCGTGCGCATAAGCGCGGCGCGGCGCTGGATCGAATCGCCTATGAATTAACGTAATGAATAATGATCGAGTGGCTGACGGTGCACGACGATCGTTGGAATTGATTCCATTCTAAGCGCACGCGACTCAGCCCCGTTACCTGTCAATTCCGAAAATTGCGATAATTCGCGCTGGTATACGACAGGGGCACGGGGCAAATGGAATTTCCGCGGGTGTTTCAACTGTGCTCTGGCAACACTCGCGTCTCACGAGAATCGTATGACACTTTTCACTTGGCGCTGCGTTTGCCTGTGTCCGCGAACTTTTTACGCGCTCCGAGTTTCACGAAAATAAGCTGCTTAGCGGGAGCAGGTCCTTAACGGAAACTTGGGTAGTTTTTCGAGTGAATTTATGAATCGGTGACAGTGGGTAGTCTGAGAGGGCGAGATAGATTTGCAGTCTGTCACGTGTATGCGTGTTTATATTCTGTAGGGATAACGGGATTATCGCCTTGGGTTTGAAGAAATATGCTAGATCTTGGAAGGCTAGTATCCTCGATATACGCGGTATATATTCTTTGCTTCTACTTTGGGTAACTTCTGTCATCGGGGCAATCCACGAAAATCAAAAGAAATAAATGGGGAGGTTCGGGGTATGCCACTCGACAGCAGTAAGTTTGCTTTAAAGCTTTATCTATCCCATGTGATCGTGGCTTTCAAGCGTTCTGGCCAGATCTATTTTCTAGAAGATCTTTATCGATGGAGAAAAATGTTTCGAAAAAAGTTCTTTTATACATCGCTTTCCTGTCCACGGCGAGAACGATATACGAATAAGTGGCGCTCATAAAATTCCGTATGGATGAAGATGGATTCGAAGCAACCTTATCGAAAACCGGCTCTGTTTTACGGCGGCGGTTTTGGGAAACGAAGTTCCGCTCTTCGAACAAGGGAACTCCATTTCGCACCCCAAGAGAGCCCAGCGCTCCAAGCGTGCAAAGGATAAACAGCCGTCCACACGTTACCGTTCCGCGCGTTTGATATTTCGCGTGTCCTCGATAACAGCGAGCCAGATAAAAAGGTGATCACACTTGACATATCACGTTTCCCTTCATACAGGGAGCTTCATCCAAAAATATATATATATATATATATATATCCGACCGCTCGCGTGACGCCGATCGTTACCCCCGATCCGCTTCGTGATATCAAAAGGGTGACAGCGTTCGGATAATACTCGCCTGGCGCACACGGCGGAAGATAGAAGGAGAAGACAAAGACAAAAGGGTGAATGGAAACGGGCGATTACGAATCCTTCGCCATGCACGGTACACGCGCCTGCTTGTATGACAGACTTTCGAATAAACCATTGTGAATAATTGCTGGCGTCCATGTCGAGCGACTTCCACAATCTCTGTTGAACCTGCCACCGCTTAATACCACTGGAGTCCCTCATATCCTGTCCTTTCACCCCCTGCTCCGTTCTCATAACTCTATTCCCCGTTGTAGTCCCAACGGGTCGATTTTCTCGTAACCATTAAGCCCCCGACCTTAAATTACCCTCCCCCCCCCCCCCCCATTAAGTCAAGGTTCACGAGCCACCAATTTCGAAATTGAGCAGAGGGCGCTCGTCAAAGTGCGTCGCTCAGGAACGATGAATGCTTGGGGAAATGTGAAGACGGTAGTGGAACCAGTAAAACCTTGAGGACCTACAAAGAGCGAGCAATATTCTTCCCTTGGAATATAAGAGGGAATCTGCGAAATCTGTGAGATCTGTATGAAAGCTTCTTGATAGGAAAAAGATACATCGTGTCGATGTGGAAAGCTAGGAACTCGACGAATTCCGATTGCCCGGCTACAGGCAAGAAAGGGAACGGAAACGTATGAGTCAATTAAGCAGAAATGCAAAGTGACCCTGAATGCCATCCACCGATGGTAGGTATCCGCGGAAATCGCGTATTTGGTATTCGTATCGGGGTAAACCGAGACCACATTCTCGGATTTAACGGCGATTTAGCGAGCAGAACGCTGCGCAACACCGGCGCGGCGTAAAATGTAAATCGTGTCATTGGTCGTATCGATGGCCTACTGTTTCCGCGGGTTAACGACTGCAGAAGGAGTCCTTCGCGTTCGTGAGGGCGCAAACAACTGTGCACCGTGATGATCAACGGAAATTACACTGCGATCATGTATTGTTAACTGAGCGGACAATTGAGAGCGCAGAGCACAAGTTAAATTTGTGTCGTTAAATTTTTCATGAGACTGGCTAGATTGATCTCTCGACAGGGGAATTTGTCAATGAATTGATCATAATTCTGGAAATGATCGCACGAAATAATTTTCGCGGTAATTTTATGGCCGATGAAACATGGCCGTCAGCATATTTGAAGAACACGTTTCGCTCGGCTATTGTCGCGGAGAACAGGTTGGAGATATCGTGATTACGAGCCCATAAAGTGAAATGTTGTTTAAACACATTTTCCGAATTTACTGCCACTTCCTGGATGCTGTGCATCACGTTCTGTCGTAGCGACACGGTGCTTGATATATTACATAAATTGCGTCACTTTATCTCTTCCTAAAGCGTAAATAATTTCGCGAATCGTTGTCAAACGCGAGACAGCCCGATGTGATCTGGTAACTATTCAAAATTCCTAGTAACGGTTATCGAATTACCGGCGGGGATCCATGAAATTTATTGAATCGAGATAAAGCTCGTTCCGCGGCGTAAAAATATTACTACCGCGGCATTTGGTGGGAAGGGGGATTATTGGATCACCGCTCGATGTATGTATTCCACGGGGGTGTCCATAAATCTTTAAAAAAATTTCGATAATTCCCGGCCGTGATAAACCGTCGAAATTTCCATCTCCGTATGCCGGATGGGCGTGGATGGAAAGGAATGCCTGTGATAAAGCACATTGCAGCTTGGCTATATTTAATCAATCTCACGCCGACGACGCGTCACCTTCGGTATCTAGACGAGCTCGATATATCTAACGCTATCTCGACGTACTTTCAAACAAATACGTCGGTGCCTGTGATGGTGCTCCAATTTGGAGACACTGTATACTCCTCTTTTCAAAGCACGCTTTAGCTTCGAACGGGAAGCATTCGTAATTATACTATTACCACCCTGTACTGGCGCAGCACTTCGTAATTTAACTGTTCACCTTTAAAGGGACAAAATTACAGTTTCACGAGAGCACGTTGTCAGCGACGGGTCGCGAAGTGAAGCTTTGCTTTACGCTGATACCCTGGAGGAATTAAATAAAATTACCGGAGGGCGCATTGTGCATTGCCTTATCATCTTAACATCTAGACGCGCTGAACGCTTAACGATTTTGCCTGGGAAGTTTATCCTCGCGAGGCAGTACGTTATCCATGTCGTATCACGGTTTTCACAGAGAGTTTCGGAATTGACGCATAAACCGTAGCTATCGCCTGGCAGACGTTTATTCAACATCGTAATAATACGGTTGTCTGCAGTATTCGCCTACTATCGTATTGCGGGGCAAAGCATCGTGCGGAGATAAGACTCACCTGCGACCAACGATTTCGCGCGCCGGATCGATGCGATCCACGAACAGATTGGAGAAATATTGGTACTCACCTGCAACAGAAAAGATTGATACCAGATTATGCAAATGCACCGTGACAGGCATTATGTTTATCGTGTGACGTGGGATCGAGTCCACGCGCAGAATGGTCGATGATGTATTAGCTTTTTGAAATGGGAGTGCAATTTGAACCGAGAGACAGGGAAATGTGTATTAATCGAGAAGTAACAAATGCCTGTGATATATGATGACGTTCTGTACCACTTGTTCTACATAGTATTGACATGGAATTGACTTTTCACCTTTCTTTCTGTCTCCCTTGGAAATGTATGGTCGTTAATTATCTTGCGATAATAAATTGCATTGTATGGTCGAGTAATTTGTCATCTATAGGTATAAATAAAAACTAAGGATGGCTAAGATACATGCGTGGAATATGCAAACAGTGTGAATCGATATTGACAGCCGTACTGGAAAATTTCATTCGACTGACTCTTTCACATTGTATTGTACTGTACGCTAACATTGTATTGTACGCTTCACATTACATAGCTCGTAATTCAATTTCTTAACCATTCCATGTTAGACGTGAACTTTCACGTAGCCGCAGCTGCGGCAGCACGCGGTGCAAAGTTCGATAATAATTCCGACGTCACGTAATGTATTAAAATTATGATTGATATCTGAATGCACACGAATTTGTGCATTCGCGTTGTCAAATAAGCTCCGCCGTGAAGGACGTTTCATTTGGAACTCCGCACACCTTCAACTAGTCAAATGCCAGAATCATCTGTAGGGTAGCTAAGAGCGGGAATATATTCTAGGAGGATTGATATGTAATAGTAATTCAGAAATCGCACAAATCTCCCAAGTGCTGGGAATCTGTAGGAAATCTATGCCGGGATATCACTTTGCGAAGAAGTTAATGAAATCTCGAAGAAATCAAGCCAGTTCGAAAATAGATTCAATAGAATCTGAAGAGAGTTAACAGCTTAAAGTTTAAATAAATTTGGCAATATCAATTCGATATCTGTTTCTGAATATCAATACACGTTGCTTTCATACCCAGAAACTACTTAAGACGAGGGGAACCACCTCAAACAAGCAATCGCCATGTCATTACCACGATGGAATAGAAGGGGGAACGATCGTCTAAACGTAAAGAAAAATGACATCGACAGGTCTATTATTGTACGCAATTAACCGCGTTTAAACGCGCCCACGATGAGCGCAACAAAACCCGCTAGCAAATATGAACAGGCGGGAGAGGCCGTTTTAATTATTCCGTCGGTACTCATGAATAAATATGAGCGCCGGGCTACGAGGCCGAAAATGTCTCTAGAAACATGTGCTAGAGGACGGCGCACGGATGCGTAGAATAAAACGGGCCGAGGAGAGAAGTATTATTTTCGTGGTGTAAATGAAGCTTTGCTTGGCGAACGGGCAAGGCAGAATAAACGACTTCTTCGCGTATAGAAATTGAAAATCACAACTACGTCCACAGGCGTCGAATGAAACACCAGACGAACCACCTACAAATTGGAAAAGTTGAATGCTACAGTTATAAGTACAATTATCGACAACTACCACAGAAGATCGTAGGAACAAATTGTACTATACTAGAAGAATCATCCTTTTATAAACTTCATTATTTTCTTCTCCACAATAATAACTTATTGTTACTTGAATAATTATTCAACATATCCCCAGAGAATTCAGAGCCTTCAGCTATAGGTACGGCCTGGAAGCTTCCAGCAGCTTCGCCAGCAGGTGACACCGGAAAGCGAAATGGATAAAAGAGAGGCAACGCTTCCCGTGGCTGAATACGATTTCGTTGAGGTTGAATTTAATCGAGGGGTTTAAACTCGCATCCTTCAATTGGAGATGCAGGAAACGATATCCTTGATACGATCGCGCGGCAGGGGCTGGTAGAAGGATTGTCCACCGACAGTGGAGGGATCGGGGTAATATTGCGAGAGCCACGGGGTAAAGACAGACGTCTTCGTTTGCCTGGCGGAACGGATAAAGGGGAAACGTTTCCGGGGATCTGGGCCAGAACCAATCGGGCCGATTCAACAGATACGAACATCCTCAAAAGGACAGGCCACGGGATCCCCCTTTAATTTCTTTTGCACGGGGCAATCTCTTCAGTAAACACGAAATCGTGGAACCTTTGCAAATTGAAAGGACCCCCCCCCCCCCTTAGAAACGCTGTATTTATTCGAAGGAGAAAAAGCCAGGCAACAGCGGTAGATATTTCCCCTGCTTCGGCAAATCTCAAAGGTAAAACGGAATTGTGTCCGCGATGGCGCCTGCCAAGGATACCGCGCAGAAGCGTTTGGATTTTTGGAATCATTCATCGAACTCGCTGAATTTACATTGCGGTATGAAAAGTTTTTTAAATAAGGGACAGCGCATAGCGGGATTAAAGTACGGTTAAACGAGATCAGTGAAAGTTGTTGGGCATCATTTTTCACCAGAATAATGGTCGATGTTGAGCAACCTTGAATGGGAATTTCTATTTAATGGTTATCGAGAATGGAGCCTTCGTTTCTGATAGCAAATATAGTCTTTCGATGATATAATGAAATGCCGATTTAAACCTGAATGAAAAGTATCTAGTACTTTGATATAATCGATGAAAAGGTTCGTTTTAATATCCAAAGACGTCGTGAATAATTAATCAAGAGAGATCGTGGCCCTAACAATGTTTGTAGAGCTAACTGACAAATAAGTCTCCTCGAAAGCTCATTTGTTACCGTGGGATCTTGGTAATAGCCGAAAGTCAATCACGCCAGCGTTAACAAGGGCCCAGAGGGTTACCCGCGCTTTCCAGAGTTGTACAAACCGGCTTCAGCCAGCCGCAGAATCAGTCGATCCGAGATTGATCGCTTCTACGGCCCTTATCGCGCCCCTCGTCTTCCAGAGCGTCGTTCCCGATACCGTGTGTACGTACTGCGTTCAATTACGCGTCTTCCTCATCGATCCAAGGCACACTGTTACGAATGTGTTCATCCACGGAATCACCCACGCTCTGCGCACGTGTTCTTCGATCGTCGATGCTGCTTTATGCGTGGCACGATAATCAGTGTTTCACGCTCCACTAGAGCATACTCGAGTATGAAATTGATCTTAGCACATCGTCGCTGTGTTTAGAGACCCTGATTAAGGGTGCAAGCACCCAAGTACGATAACTATAAACAGTTTAGTATTTCGAAGACAAGGGGACATTTTCTAAACTAACAACGAGAGACCTATAATTCCCATTTTTCTTGGAAACTCCGCTAAAACATCGCCAATGTTCCAATTAGTTTTCAGTATTTGGCTTCAGATTACTGAGTTCAGTAAAAGCCGCGAACGCCACGACAAACGTTTCACGGTGCCACGGAGCTCGCGAGCAGGTTTTCAGCAGGCTGGTGGTACCAAAACCACAGCGACGGTTGCTCCCGAGATTTTACTTTTTTGCTTCCTCTTGGGAAACGGCGGAAGTGCGCAGGTGGCGGGATCGAAGTTTATCGCTCGCTGGCAACTTTCTCGCACGTACATCCTCTTGGAGCGCGTTATATCAGCTCCTCCCGGGGAAGTCGAGCTGCAGGTACAATGGTATCCAGCAGTCGCAATGCCACACGAGCAACGTATATTTTTGCGGCTTTATCGGTTGGAAGAAGATCGTCGTACTGCCGACACGACGATAAATTCCGATTCTTCAAGCCCCTTTGTTTTTGCTGGGAAAAGGGCGGGCCGGAACGCTCGGGCTGGGATTCGCATATATATCGGTATCAGAATAAATCTTTCGCTTAACGGACGACTGACCTAACCAATTGTGCTGTCCAGGCCGTCGACAGAGTCTTTCTCTCCGAAATGTAGCGCTGGAAAAATGGCCGACGCACGCAACCCAATTGGGGCTGACAAATGCGATCATTCTTGGCCACTCACGAAACTATAATAGAAGCTCGTGCTGGGCATAGTGGTTTAAAGGCGAACCTCTTTTTTTTCG
Source organism: Andrena bucephala (assembly GCA_947577245.1). NCBI lineage: Eukaryota > Metazoa > Arthropoda > Insecta > Hymenoptera > Andrenidae > Andrena > Andrena bucephala. Next base: position 67,738,972 of record OX387715.1, read on the forward strand.
AAAATGTTATAGAATGAAGGAAACCTCTTTTTGGAATTTAGGACTCTATCTGGTATTGATCGAAGCTAACTGTACGGTGACAAGTGTTTAAGCTTGCGCCTATATATACTTCGCTTTCTGTCGAAACACTCACGGGTATATAACGAGATAATGGAATAACGAAGCAAGAATCGAGGATCGTTATAAAAGTGGGCGACGGTTTTCGACGTTTATCGAAAATATTCAGCTCTCGTTAGCCCCGTTTGACTCTAGATTCTTGCATCAACCCCAGATAACGGTAAAATAACGGAGGGAAACAGATAGCTGGTAATATTCCGTCTACGTATCCGTTTCCATTTCGCCGCGTGCACTCCCACAAAGGAAGAAACTTTTGTTCATTACAGCTGCCTTTGTACCATTGCGTACACAACGGTTTTTCCGCGGCGCGAGCATTATTTCCATCTCCCGCGTATCACCAGCAGGAACTTCTAAAATTCTCTTTGCATGTGGGCCGGCCGAAATGTAAACAGAAAAGTGGGGGACAAAAATTAAAAGCTTCAGCGAAGGTGGCTGGTTTATGGATCGCCGGCGTCGAGAGAAGGGGCGGGAATTAACGGAACTACGTGACTGCACAAAAATATGCAAATTTCTGACAGTGGGATGGTAGCGGGGGGTAGAGCGAAGTGGACTCGCTTTAGGATACCTCAGGGTCCCTTCAAAAATTCGAACTACAGTCTCGACGGATTTCAAGCGCCTCGGCCCCTTTCATCTTCTACTTGACGGCTTGCGAGGCAGCGCTGAAAATACTGGAAAATGTGCTTCACAATTTCAAAATCCTCAGCATCGACGGTCGACAGGTTTAAAGGAAACTGTTTTGGATAGGTGGAGGAAGATCTTGGCTTCAAACTGATATTAACGTCTTCGCGTCGATTAAATTGTAACGTGTTTAACGATATCGATAGGTAAAGTAAAAGCAAACCAAGAAAGAAAATTCCAAAGTACGAGTCTCTTTGTTAAAAGGGAACAGAGTAGAATTATTTATGAGCCACGTGCCATTGAGTCGTCGATCCGTGCTAAATCTCTGATCCCTTGCTTTTCCACGAAGATCAAGAGATGAAGAAATCATGATCCTCTGGATGCGCATTTGTTTCATCTCCTATCCGCGGTTGTTCACTTTTCATTCGTAACGCGAGATTTGCCCACTAACGTAAACCTTAATCAAGAAATAGTTTCAATTAATCTCTTAGTACCCAGTTAACTAGTTTCGCGATCAAGAGGAACTTTCCTAGAGGATTCATAAACTTAATCACAAGATAATCTCGCGGCACGGCAAGTTTCCAAGTGTCTTGCTGATATTATTCATTTGAGTCGGCTTCACGGCGAGGATAAATTTCTAACGTTCCGAAGAGTAATACACTATATTCCTCGGGCTAATTCCGTCGAATAAAGTAGCAACTTTCTTAAAGGATAAGGAGCGTTATCCGACACACCAGCCGCTGAGATGAGAGGAGAGTGCAGGCCACCTGCCGATAGAGCAACCTACGGAGAGCAAGGGGGTAGATGTACCATGAATATTTCAACCCCCGTAAGTGTCTCTCACCACGACTGCAGAAGCTGTTTCAAGTTTAACGAGGCGTCTCTAGCTTTATCTCACCCTCTTCCTATTGTCTACGATCGATAATGTTATTTTTTACCACCCACGCGTGCACCTTCAACCCCCGAATATCTTATCAACACCCCACGACAGAGAGCATACTATACAATGCTCGGAATCGAAACCTGAGGGACATCGTTGCGCGACGTGGTTCATAAATAATTTAGAAAACCCCAGGAAACTTAATACACACACGTGTCACGCATTTAGAGAGGCGAGAACTGCGGCAAGACCGCGGTACATATTCTGTCCATTTAAAGCCCGCTCGTAACTCGTCGAGGAACGTGGAAAAAGGGGAAGAAGCAGCTTGGAACCGTGACTTTTAATCTCGTAACTTGCTCCCGCAAAGTGGACGATTTCCGGTGGTGGAACGAACTGCTACAAAGTCGCATGTGCAATAAACTAGATTTCATTTGCCTTGCTTTATGAACAGCGCGTTGAATTTTGAAAACGCTGAGAATGTTACCTAAAATTGTGCCTATCGACTGCTTGCTAGTTCTAGTAACTATATTTGCATTTCGCCACTTTGACTATCAATTTTCACCTAAGTAGCAACGACTTCAATGCGAAAATAACAAGCATCTAAGGAGTTATAAAAATTAAGTCTGCGCTGTCCTTAATCGTGGAATTACTTTTCTAGATACTTGTAGATACTGCGGATGGTGGGTTTAAATTGAAATGTCAATGATTTCGTTCTCTTTGACTACGTCTCAACTTACGAGATCACGCTTCAGGGTTCTAGGACTGAAGACCATCATTCGCCTCTGTTTCTTGATGAGTTTGCTGAGCCTCTGCGTTCTCTGAGCACAAGTCAGAGGCTTCCCGGGGAGATGGCACTCCTCCTGAACTTCGCCTTCAAGATCCTCCACGCTCTTTTCAACCGGGGGACTGTGCCTCGGGGTCACTGTGCTCAGCGGCACAGCCTTGGCGATCAAACTTTCGCTTCTGACGCTCCATGTGGATGCACCGTACTTCTTCATGTTCATCAAGTCTCCTATGCTGCCTCTCACGTATATGTTTCCTAGCTGGAGATTCGTTCTCGATAAAGCTGGCGATTGTGGCAGAGACTCGGAGCACTTCTCCATCGATCTGACCACGTCTGGCAACATCGGCTTGCTATGAAGCTTGTCTAGGTCCGACAAGGAGGAGCCTCGACGGATCTTTGGGTGTAGCAACTGATTCTTCTTCGCCATCTTCTCTTTCTCGCGATTCACGCTTTTGGAGGACAACGACGACTTCATCGCGAACAAGCCAGCTTTCAAGGGGAACAGCAGAGCCCACTCGGTGGACTTTTCTCGCATCTCCATTGTGAACTAATTCTTTGATCGGTTCTTCAATGTTCGTAGGTTTATAGGTATTGAGTTTACAGATCGAATTTCGATAAAAGTATCGAGAGTTAACAGCTCACGACAGAGTATTCACGATCGCCGCGTGTCGACTGGCAATTACGCGGAAGATATCATTATCCATGCGATACCGTGACATCCGGCGCACCGTTTGAACCCTTCCGGCCGCTCGTTATCAAACTTCGGAAGCTACAATTTGCAAGTCGGTTTCCGTGTTGCTGCGACGACTACTCAATAACTTTCCAACAATCTCTGTCCTCGAACACGTGGGTCATCCACTTCGAGCGTCTTCGTTGTTTAGTATCATCGTCCACGAATTTAATATCACCATTTATTTCGCAGAAATTCTGCCCTCGCTTCCTCGCTCTCTAGTTTCAAAATTCCATAACACTCGGCACAATGAAACACGCGCTCGTCACTAGTCGTCGTCGCAACGTGTCGTCTTCAGCAGCATAGAACCACGAAGTATGCGACAAGAGCCGGAGGAACAGACGAGCATGCTGCTCCGAGGAGCAGCACGATCAGACTCTCTGACAGATCGTGCGGGAATTACGGTGAAGGAAGGTGGTCAGCTGCTGACGGACCTCTTGGTGATATTTTCACTTAAGTTAACACGACCCCCCGCGCAGATGTACCCTTTGTGAGCTATCGACAACACTTCCGTCTAATAAAAGCCTAATAACGATCGATAGTGTCGTTTTCTCCGCTTTCACCGGCGTGTGTGTGCGTGCGTGGAGTCCTCCTCGCGCCACGAAAACCCCATGCAGACAGCGGTGGACGTGGACCGGAGAAACGGGCGACCATTGTGCCAGCTAGAGAACCTTTCTTCCACCCCGATCGTTTTACGCGGCCGGCGTCCCCGGTGAACTACTACGATACTGAAGGATGCCAAGTTCGTGCGTAATGACAAGTGGCGAGCAATGATAACGAAATGGCGGGAGGCAGGACCTTGGCGACGAAGGTGATACCGCCAACCGTACGTAGCCGCAACGGCATACGGGCTTCCGATTGCGGTTGGCCCGACTGGCCTACATAGATTGTGGCCCTACGAGGTCCCAGCGCGGAAAAAATGAACGCGGGGACATTTTCCATGGGCCAGAGGCACGTGCTGTGCCTTCGAGTTCTGTCTGCCGGTGACTCAGCCTGCACGATACATTAGAATTTTACTCGGCTGAAGAAAAAATAGACTCGTGCTATGCCGACTCTTCGGTATAAAAGGCAATTTTGAAGATCGGGTGTGGAGCGTGCAGGCGATGGAGAACCCGAGGGGATCCAATAAAGTGCAGATTGAGCACAGCCCAGGAAGAGGAAAGTGCATCTTTATGTGAACAATAAAACAGAGGGTCACGGGGAATTCGTCAAATATGTAGCAAACGCCAAGGGACCTGGGGCTAGAAGCGATCGGAGGTAAAAGGTGGCTGCGCTCGGAAGCCATTTCAGCGACTCGAACGGAATAGAGTGTAAAGGTAACAGTCTCCGACGTCTGTGGAGCTCTTGCAAATCGCTTCGCTTTGCAGCTACAGTTGGTAAAAAGGCTCGTCCCGCGTGAACCTTTTCAGATAAACGGTTTTCCGGTTGTTCCTTGCGGCAGGAAACTGTGGAACGAAGGAAGTAAAGTGACCGTACGTCATCCGCCGTAGAATCATTTAAGAGTTCCTAAGAACAATAGTCAGATTATTTTCAGCCGGTTAATGGGCAATGATGGACTTTGAAAAACTCCTACCGTGGACCAATAGATCTGCGTGCAACGTGATCTGAAGAAGGGGTCGCGGAACAGTCGTCTGGTACTCGGAGATATCGAAAGTACCACAGGCATAGAAAATCAATACCATACGTCCCGATATTCTTCTACCCTTCATTCCTAAACGGTGCCTCATCGTTTTCGATCGTAACACTCCACGTTTAATGAAACCCCCATTCACCCTTCGCACCCTTGACTGCTCCAGCCAGTTCTGTTCCCAACAGTTGGCCCTGTCCATTCGAAATTGAATTACCGCATCCCTTCGCCGTTGAATTAAATCTCCAATTAAACGCAACGACGGGGGACGGGGCGTCAAGAGCAACAGCGGCGTAGGCGGTGCACTTTCTCTATCGATTCGGAGGAGAATGCAAATTATCCGTGGCCATCGGCTTTCTGGAACAATTTTCCGTGCAAACAGTGATCGCCTCGCAGCCGGCCAGCAGCTTCGTCCACCCTGTTGGCACGGCGAATTTACATTTTCCATCGCGGAGTCGAGTTTCTCGGCTGTTAATCGACCTACGACGGGCGCCCAGGAGCGCGCCAGGTGCGTACTTAGGGTACCACGATTGGGGCGACAAGGCTGCGTTAATGGAAGTTTCGTGTCACTCGGTGTTAATCCGCACTCGGTGACGCTGACGGGCACGTTGTATTTTCAAGGTGACGAGGCGGCCGATAACGTCCACTTTATTCGGCAGGGATTCCTTCCAACGTCGCCGGGCTCCGATTTCCAAACGCTCTTTTTTTTCCACCCCCACCGTGTCGCGCTCTGAGACTCGTCGAACCAAGAGAATAAATCGCAACGATCCGCTGTGTCCCGTACCATCGTTCCCGGATCGCGCTCCTCTGTGTGTGCACGTAATCTCGTATTTTTCCCGTGGTCCCCGATAAAACTTTAATGAACATTCATTGTACAGTTTCCAACGGCTCGTAAAGATAACAATAGGCACTGTTATTTCCAACATGATACCTAGACGCGTATTGTTCGCAATTTATTGGTACGGGAGCCTCGCTTTCTGGGACGACCGTAACGATTAGCTGATTAATGTTCGCTTCGCAGTCGATAGAGTTCGAATTATGACTACGAGCTTAACATTATCTTTCTGTTACGACGGAACCGATGAGGCACCGGCTGCGAGATTATGGGAGCGCGAAACTAACCCATGGACCCTCCTTTATATTATAATACCTTGGAATTAATTAGGTTTTGCATAAAATCTAAGCTAGCCAAACTAATTGACTTGCATTTAAATCGCGTGGCTTTACCATCAGCCGCTGCGTCCCGCATATATTTCCCATTAAGCTTCACGATAATACGATAAAAGTAATACATAGTAAGAGCTTTGGCTGGAGGATGCTAATTACTGGAAGCAGCTGGATTCATAAAACTGTTTGCATATTCCGCTAATGGCGCTACAAGTCAAGACTTTCATTCGTTGCCAGTGTATCAGTTGCTATTCGTAACTCATCCTCGCGTGACTTAGACACATGTGTATGGCTTGCGAAACTGGCGTGCGGTGTTTCGTTATACCGGCAGCCGGCGGCAGAGATCAACGGCCTGCCGGCAACCTTCCTATCGGCGATGAATGACACGTGATTCAGGTGATAAACCACCGAACCCGTAGATGCAGTCTCCGCTCGCGACATGTGTACGTGACAAATCGATACGCCGCGAAGGTAATGATTGACAAGGCCAGCGTTGTATCTGCGAAGGACTGCGGAGAGAGAAATGCGGGTCGCCGGCATTCAAGCGCCGCATTTTTCGGAAGGTCGCCAGTGAGGTCGTTGACTATAGTCCCGGTGAGATGGAAAGTTATTGCCATTTCCCTCGAACCACATATAGCCAGCTGTGACTCATCTCGTCGTTACTCGATGGTACTCTAATCTGTCCGCCACCATTTGATGTAAAGTTAATGTCATTTCTCTCAATGAAAGATGGTTCTGTATAAAACTGTCATTACTTTTGGTCCGCGAGGGATGTTATTCCAAGACGATAGATTCATCTGTCCACCCACGCTCTCATCGTTCAGAGCTTGAAGCCTTTGATCGCGATTAATCACGTATGGCAGAATGATTTGTCACGGGACTCACCCGCAGCTGAAGAGCGATCTGGTTGTACGCCCAATGCCATCGTTGCTTCGCCGTCATCTCCGGTCGTTCCTTCAACTGCGTAGGCACAGGTACAGAGCCAACCATCTCGAGAAGCTCCTCGTCTGGCGGTGGTTCGGGTGGACTCCTCGGTGGAGTGTCCATTTGAACACTTTCCTCCAACGATGCCTGCTTCGTTATACTCCCTGTGCACCAACAATTGTAACATTTGTAATCCAGCTTCGAAGCTATTCACAAGATCAAACTGTTAACCACAATCTTACCACGGGGGCTGTCGGTGTGCGACATGGGCGGTGAGGTTTTATACGTGTCGATTAACGAGCCCTCTCGAGAGCTACGAATCATCGGTTCATCGCCTCGCTCGTACCTACGGGAACAGTGACAAACAAATTCCATTATCACGAGTACCCCCGTAACGTTAACGCAACCCTGATCAATTACCTTTCAAGAGACTCGCTCCTCATCTTGTAATCGTCATTGACCGCGGTGCTCAATGTCACTTCCGGTTCCTCGATGGACTCCTGGTCTTTGAAGTATCCACGCTGATAGCTCTCAGCCCTGGAGATAGGCTGAGGGGTAGTGAAGTTCTGACTATAGCTGCCTCTCTTCTGGTACGAGTCGGTCCTGGTCAGAGGTGGCTTGAAGCTTTCCTGCGTGGTCGAGGAGAAGGAGTCCTTCCTTGTGGCCGGCTGCGCGTACGAGTCCCTCCTGCTGAACGATTCATCGGGGAAATGGTCGGAGGCGTAAGAATCGCCTCTGGTGAGCTTTGGTTTCTGAGAGTGGGACGAATGCTGGCTGAGCTGGCTGTGATGCGACAGCTGCGAGTCCTTCCTCTGCGGCTCCTTCGGTATGATCTCTGGATAGTCCTCGTCCTCGATCACATCCTCGTGGTAGGAGTCGGTGCGCGTCAATCGTTTCCCGTTCGCCGTGGTCGTGGTGTGCACCATCGCTGTCACCGCCATGCTGTCTGCGACGTGGTTCGATTTCACATGGTTGACCATTGTGGTGACAGGCTGAATAGTTGTCGGAGGAGACTCGATGTAAGTAGGAGCAACAGAGGTGGAGTCGCTCGGCGTTGTGTACTCGCTGATACCTTTCTTCTGCTGGTCGCTACTGATCGAACTCACGGCTGTTTCGAGCGACTCTTTCAGCTCATCGTCCCTCGATTCCAAAGAGTCTGTGTTTTGTTGGACCAGCGGGCTGGGCTCGTGTCTTTCAAGCTTCTTTCTCCTCGACAGCCCAGTGGACGACAGGTCCGGGCTCTCCTGAGAGGTATAATAGTAGTCGGATTCGCTCGATTGGTACTCGTTCGCCCTCGTCTGGCCTCTCGGCGTTGTTATAGACAACTCTGGCACTTCGCTCGCTCTCCTTTCTGTACTGGCTGACGGGCTGTCCTTGTACCTTCGTTCCTCGAACGATCCTTGATAAGAATCATGGTACGACTCCTCGAACTGATCGGGATAGTCCTGGTATTGATCCTCATAGTCAGTCTTGCACGTCGTGCTGATCGTATCTTCCTTACTGTAAGGTGGCTCGTAATCAGCGTATTCTTTCTGCTTGCTGTAAGTGTCGTCGTAGTTACTTTGCGACGTAATGGGCACGTCCGGGTAGGTATCCTGTTGATTGTACGTCTCCTCTTGGTTATATGTGTCCTGTTGGTTATAAATGTCCTGTTGGTTATAAGTATCCTGTTGGTTATAAGTATCTTGCAGATCGTATGCGCTCGGTTGGATGTAAGTGTCTTGCTGGTTATAAGTGTCCGGTGTCTTGTAAGTATCAGGCTGCTTGTAAGCTTCAGGTTGCTTGTAAGCTTCAGGTTGCTTGTAAGCTTCAGGTTGCTTGTACACGTCCTGCTGGTTGTAAGTGTCCTGGCTATATGCCTCCTGCTGGTACGTATCCTGGGGATACGTCTCCTGGTTGAAAGTGTCCTGATCGTAACCGTCTCTGTTGAACGTTTCCTGATTGTACGTGTCTGGGTAGGCTTTCTCATAACCGGTCGACGTATTTATGTTGTACTGAGAATCGTATTGCTCCTGCTGATACTGATTGTAAGTGTTTGTCACGTTATTTTGGTCGTACACGCTTGACGGAACAGACGCGCTGTAATCGTACTGCTCTGGATGATAGGACTCATCCTCGTACGAATGCTTCTTCTTTCGGTCCTGGTACTGCACGTTGTTCTGCTCGTAACCCACTACCGGATAATTATCCTCGATTATCATATCGGGCCCGGTCTTTCTGTATTGATCGTTCGGTTGGCTAGTGTACTGATCGTTCGGCTGGCTGGCGTTTGGATATGTCATGTCCTGATACGTCTCCTGATAAACCTGAGTGCTCGGTTGAACGTAAGGCGTTTGGAACTCCTCCTTGTACGTGTTCTGTGGGTACGCCTGATCGTACGTGTCCTGGACAGGTGGCTCCTGATAGGAACGACTATACTGGTCGTCGACCTGCGGCGTGTAACTGAACCCGTATTGACCGTCTCCGGCGTACTGGCTCTTGCCAGACGCGTGCAACGGATCGTATACACCTTGCTCGGTGTACACGCTGTCAATATAGGTATCCTGAGGTAAGTTATCTTGGCTGCGATAAGCGTAATTATAGTCCTCGTTGTATTCAGACTTGTTGTAGCTCTCCTCGGAGGGTGTTCTAGTCTTTGGCAGTTGCCTGCTCGGTGTAGCAGGTAGGGAGGTGAGCTTGCGATTGATAATAACATTGCTTGGTTGCGTCGGCGTCGGAGGCAGTTTCTTTCCCGTCCCCTCTTGTCGAGATATCGGCCGTTGTTGAGGCTGAAGCGGCTTTCGACGGCTAGTACTGTGGTCACTGCAAACAGGAAACGAAGATTCGTTATGCTGCAGCACGCCCCATCAATTTCGTTCTCAGGGGACAGGCGCAAAGAGCGTGGGCGTGAACCGTGAACGATGTAATTTCACAGAATAATCATGACGCTTCGTTAATACTATTTCTGAAACCCTGATCCGTCGAGTATGATGCTAGTGAAGCAGCAGAATCATTTACCAAAGGGTCAGAGTTGGTACTAACAGTCATGCTTGCAAACATCCATATCAGAAAAGCCACAGAGAGTTCATCGTGTGTTTATGCAAACGAGGGGAAGTAAAGGACAGAGGGAACCTATGATAGTACCTGTAATTGAGTTCCTCGGATTCATAACTGCGTTGTCTGGTAACTGTTGGTCTGTAATCTGGTCGATGAATGCCGATGCTAGATGCAGGCCTCTGTGGAAGCGTTTTTCTATTCCGTTTGTTCTCGTAATAGGTACTAGTCCCTAAATACCACTTCCCTCCGCTGTCCCACTGTCTGTCCTCGTCATCTTGACCGTACCTAATGACACGTGCAACATCAGATTGATGTCAGATCGAGAACTGAGCTCGCATCGTGCTAATAACAGCATGAGGTTCAATAGAGGACGAGATAGTATTCACGAGAGTTACCTTTCATCTTGATAAGTGTATCCCGTGATGCTGTCGTAGTACTCATTGTATCTGATGTCCGTCTGGCATTCTGGATACGTGGCACTCATTTTCCCCACTCTTCCATCGCTACTATACCCATCGGCGTAGTAAGGGTGCTCGTCGTACAGAGTCATTTGCCTCTCCAAAGACGGCCGCCTGTGAGGACCTGTTTATGCACACGAACAAAACAAATTTCAATATTTTCAATCCCTTTTACTGTTTCATAAGCAACGTGTTTCGTACAGGGAGGTGCATTTTTTACGTTCAATTCAAACATCTCCGCTATCTTTGTAGGATAGCAAGGCTCAAGTATGCTGAAATAGAATCGGCAACTTTCGCGGTTATATTATCACGAGTGGAGTCTATACGAGTATTTACCTCTTCGTCTAGAGGAGCTGGTCGTGGTGCTTGGATAGTACTCCGTGTCGCTGTAGATCCTTGCGTCGTCCACTCTTGTGCCATGATAGTCGTATCCCTCGCTGTACCAGCCGTCTTGGCTGAAATCACGGAAAACCAGTTAAACAGGGCCGGAATAATAGGCGTATGAACGATAGAAGCATAGATGAAATGATCCGAGATAAAATGACCGTGTTCGCTGCAAGTATGATATGGTTGATAAAAGATCTTCCCATAGACTTGCTCGAATACTGCAACGACACTGCGCCATGCAACTACCTGTGGATAATCAGTGCCATTCTCTTTGACCCACTAAACGCGAACTATTATCGTTTTATCGTGGCGCTTTCTAGATTGCCTCTGGAACTTCGATTCCGTGTGGTTTACCTAAATGCGCGTGCGAATGTCTTTTCCTTTGCTCTTCCGCGAGAGGTGTTGGCGCAGAACGTGAATATCGACGCGAAACTGCGGAGCTAAGCGACGAGAATGCCATCCCAGTGTACGATGAAACGTGTCATGTTCGTGTGCAGTGTTTCTATATGTAAGAGCTATTTGAACAGTGCGCCAAGGCGTAGGATTCAAACTAACAGCGTGGCACGCTAGTGGCAGGAATAAAAAAAAAAAGAGATGCCAGATGAAACGTGTGAGATAACGGTCGAAAATGCGAAGTATGCGATGAAAATCGTTGAAGCTTTTCTCACGAAACTGCTGGGCGTACTTAATTCGTACCTGTCCTCGTAATCCCACGTGTGCTTCCGTCGTCTAAATCAGGCAAAAAACAATAAACGATTTTTTCAAAGTACGTCGCGACTCACGGCTAGGGCCGTGCGGAAAACTTTCAGTCTGCAATTATACAACACGTGTACCAGCTGTAGCAAGCACACGACAATGGACTTGCAGAAATAAAAACGTTGGAAATGTTTCTGATTAAAGTGCACGGCCCTGTTAATGCTCGTCTCTCTTCAATTAAAATTAATATCTTCGCAATGCAGACGAAGGGGGAGGAAGAAGAAGAAGTAGAGGGCGAAGTAGAAAAAAGGGGTATTACTAGCTGTTGCTTTACGAGTATTGTCATTTGAAGTCACGCTAAACGAAGAAGTATTACTGTAACAGGTAACGGCTACTTCTTGTAGCGTGTAGGGTACTCTATATCGATTTCGTGTGTGCATTCTGGTTTTTAAGGCTCGTAAATGTCAAATACCTGTATTCCTTATAGTGTCTTGGTCTACTATTGTAGAATAGTGGCTCGGAAGATTCTGAAGCGTGCTGAGACTGAGAATACCTTTGCGGTGGACCTTCTTCGGGGTACGGTTCGTCGTAACGTGGACTGTGGCTCGATCCACCGTAACTTCCATAATTACTCGGAGCTAGTCTTCCTCCAACAGTAGATGGAATCTGGGGACACAAAAGATTCCTCGAAACGTCCATGAAATGCTCTAAGAAGCGGATCTTTTTTGGAAAATCTTTCGTATTTCTATTCTATTGCGCGTAAATATTCCCGAAGCTTCCTGATTATTTTTTCGAAAGACAGCTTTACTTTTTTTCGTTCCAATCGGAGGGCAGCTGTGTAGTGTAAATCGGTTAGACGCGGTCGACCTAATATAAAATGGCTATTAAAACTAATATATAGAAAACACTTATTTTATCAGAGCAAACCCATATGTTCAGAATTTTATGCTGATTCAGAAAAACTGGTCGATATTTGCTTTAACACAATATTTCCTGTAAATCGGGTTGAAAACTGAAGTCATGACATCTGACCGTGGTTGGGAGAGACCACTCACATAATTATTCATGGAAAATTAATAAAGGATAAAGCAAAATTATTTATGAGTGAACACAACTACAGATATCATTGATATTTAATTTGTTTACGCTAAACAAGTAAAGAACACATTAAAGAAAAAATGAACTACCACTGGCGATTAGCAAGGCAAATGAATACAAAAGTGAATAAATAAACTAAATAAACAAAAATAATAATAAAATAATAATAAAAAATAAAAAATAAACAAAAATAATAAAAAAAATCATAACTCGACCATCTCTCCTTTTTGCAGCGAGAGATGGTCTTCTCGTTAGCTTTGAGAGGAAGAGTTAATATGGCCAAATACTTTGGCTGCATTGGCCCTCAATATCTCTACTATCTTATTATCCCACACATTAAACGAAAATAAACTTAGAAGTATATTTTAAATACGATTCTGAACACCGCTGTTTGACAAAAGAGGTTAAAAGTAACCTCAGTTTACCTTTTAAAGCCTGTAAATCCAGAAAAACACAGAAGGAAGCGAAATGACGCTATTCATTCAACTGTTTGGCTTCTAGAGAAGTAATTGGTAATTGCACTTTAACGCATTTTTACGTACAGAGTCTGAAATATAGCAACTCGACCAGCTCTCCGGCCCGACCGCGTCTCCCGGATTTACCCTGTGTAGTTTTGTTTAATAAATTGACGAAGAGATGTCGACGACCCCGACGGTATTAGGGCTCGGGAGCTCGGTAGTTAATAAACAGAGGTAGTAAAGTATCGATCATTTAGTACCTGATGATCATCCCTCTCGTAGCTATTTTCTCTCGAGGTCTCGAGGGATCTTTGAGGGGTGGCCAATTGGTTGGCAGCGGTTCGAAACTGCGAAGCCGAGCTGTTTGCACCTTGTCCGCCTACTGGATAATTCAGGTCGGACGTATAGTCTGAATCCTCCGAGTATCCCGCTGAAAGTCAATTAAAATTTCAAGTTACGACAGAACGGGGTAAATCTGTCTGGAACAATTGTGAGGCGTCGTAATTATCCTCCGGGAGAAAGAATTTTTCAGCACGGAGAAATAATTCGTCGGCCCGTGCGAGTGGGAAAAACCACAATATTTCCCACAGATCAACTGAAACCGTGTACGAAGCAAAACATTCTTGTCCTTCAACGTAAACACACGCGTGACGATAAAGCAAACAAATTGATCGAAAATTCTGGCCCATCTGTGCATAAAATTTCCAAAGGGGTAAGCGTTAGAACGAACCGCGGTGAGTTCTCATCTGCGCACCATTCCTCGTAATAAACGGCGGCACCGAGGAGCGCGATTAAAAGAAATGAAATGTAATCGCGCGTGACAGTGGCCCCCCCCTTGTTTCCGTCCTCCCGATAAACGGTCGCGACAATTTCGAGAATATCCCGGTACAGAATTGGTCGATATTGGACGAATCCGAAAATGGGGGCAGTGCAACAGCGGGGTGTAAATGGTAATAGTTGATGATCATGCTAGTCGTTGATTAACACTTAGATGATTGAGAATCTGTCTTCGGGGAACAATGGAAGTCCACAAACGGGGAGAGTAGCAGAATCGATAATTGTTTCTACAGAAAAGAAAAGGAAAGAAAACGAAGCATCATGAATGTTTGGTCATGCCAAAGGTTTAGTGATCATCGATAGGGGGAGACCCTTGAATGGGTGTAGGGGGGTTGGTGGAATTTTTAGGGGAAAGTTACGGTCAGCTCTCGAATGGTCGATAACCACAATAGCTGGGACGTTTCGTACTATGCTTGTTGCACGGATATATCAACTGCAACTGCAATTGCAACTGCATAAAGCGTTCTTATGGCCGCCAACGCCGGATAAAAGACTAGCGTTACGTTTGGATCGATTTTTACGCGAAAAACCAGGGAACGCAGTACCTCCGCCAGCTGCACGAAAATAGCATTCGAGTGAATTGGGTCTGAAAATCGTAAATAAAAAAACGCCGCGGAAGACGTGTCAAATAACCGATGTCGCGACACGAGTGCGTTTATTCAGGATCGCGATTACATTCGTATATAAAATTAACATAAGGCATACTAATGAGTTCCTTACACGCACCAGTGGTATTTTTCTGCACGATAAACGTAAAAATTTATCAAGCGCACCGTACTAAGTTTAACAGAGAATTTAAATAGAAACATCTCACAGTTGCTATTTTCAACTTGCAACCAAATATCGTTACCCTCAATTGTCATAAGGACAAAAAAAAATACAGAGTGTCGCACAGAAATGGACGGGGTATACTTATGAAACAGCCAGAAGATAAAGAAACTCTCATAAGGCAGTTCAAAACGGTTTCAGATCCTCACAATTCCGATGCCAGCGTTATGCATTTACGTGCACGCGTGCAGCACCGAAATGCAATTGCGGAGCAATGCACATTTGGGTCTACCGACACTCTCACGCGTACACCCAATTCAATGCAGCTCCCCATCGATTTCCGCAAAAATACAGACACGTCTGAGAGCATCTGAAACCACTGAATTGTGCCTCGTAACATATTCTTCTACCCCTAACCATTTCAAATCCGCAGCCCCGCTCATCTGCGTGGCAAAATGAAATATAGAAAACGTGAGGTAGGCGCGCAATAAGCCACGGCGGAACCAAGGAAACTGAAAAGTTAGCGCAGGCGTCGGTCGCGCGAGTAATCGAGTGAAGAGTATCAACTGATCGGCGACATTCCTCTCCGTGTCGGAGAGTAGTCGAATAAAACAGCAGCCACTTAAACTGTAACTTGTCGTGTACTTACAGTGGCCTATATTGTACAATATCTGTCGTCGTGCCTGTTCGGCTCGTGCTTCCTGGTCCATCATGTTGTTCAGCATTTCCAGCTTCCTCTGCAGATCCGCCGCCTCCGTGTTCTCAGGGTCTTTCGGAAAGATAGACATCGGTGGGGAAATGGTTAATCGCGAATTCTCGACGATCTCTAATACTGTCTCTAATCAGCGCCCGATTACTCTGTTCTCATGGGGTAGCCGAGTGAGAACGAGGGGGGAACAGATGGCACCTCGGCTCGTCCGCGTATCTACCAATTGTGCGACGTCCGACGGTCTCTAACGAGCTCGCAGGCAAAAAGCGTGGACTCTTGGTCGCCCGATGACACGGATCGAGGGCCGCGCGTCGTCTTAAAAGGAAACTCGTGCCGCGCGTGTTCTTTATGCATCGCGAGGCTGCCGAGCAGCGTACACGTTGCTTGAAAGTTATGCGATGCAAAATGCTCTGTAAACGACGCCGGATGGTATTAATCAGGGTGTAACGGTGTTTTATGGTGCAGGATTCGAAGCAGCTTGGTTTTGCAACGCGGTGCTTCGCTGTATCGGAGACACTGTAACCCTCCATTAGGAAGTGCCGAGCTATAACAGTGAAGACTGATGAGGCTTCAACAGTGCCTCTTGAGGTGGAAGCTGTGTATTTTCATTCGGTGATCCTGAGGTACTTAATGTGTGCTTGTATATATTCCATTACGACTTAATCACTTATTAAACAAGTGTATAGTTCAAGACCCCTGACATTCGCCGCTATCTAATTTATCCTGAACCATAATTGTATGCCTCGCAGGCAGGCATCCTAATTCCCGTAAATTGACCTGTGGTCTAGCTCACTTCGCCGGTGTATTAATATCGCAGCTGAATGATGTATAGATCGCGTCATCCTTTAGAGTTAGGGGATTCCTTGTAACGAGGAGTGGGTGGATCTTGGGCGGCACGGTGATTCCAGAGCTCAGGAACGATTTATTACGCAACCAGCTGAATCCCGACGAACCCCTTTTCCTGACGAGCTTACGGAACGAGAGTGGAAACGTTTCCGACGCCTATCGACGATATTCTATTGCATGGGGTGTATCAATTTCCCTGGCTCGACCTTTGTCTGATCATTCCCACCGGTGACTTGACCCAATCGAAGTTTCAGCATCTACTTCTACTTCGATGTTCGAGCTGGAGATGAAAGCAAACTCGCCAACTAAGGAGCCAAGTGGCAACTACGTACACTACCGATCATAAATTGGAATACCATCCCTTGGATGCTCTGCGTTTCTGGCCAATATACTCGTACTTATGCTCAATTATTTTGGACGTGAATTAAGCTGTGAATTATAAACTTTTGAATGGCGATTACAAACAGTTGCAGTCAAGTGGCAGCTATAGCTGTTTGTTTACTGTGTTCCAAAGTACAACACTGAAATAAGTGGAAGGAATCTTATGGTCAGTGAC
This sequence comes from Andrena bucephala, assembly GCA_947577245.1. Taxonomy (NCBI): domain Eukaryota; kingdom Metazoa; phylum Arthropoda; class Insecta; order Hymenoptera; family Andrenidae; genus Andrena; species Andrena bucephala. Next base: position 67,755,668 of record OX387715.1, read on the forward strand.
GGACATAGCATCGTCCATTAATCATACAGTGGTGTTCGTAAAAATGATATAGGAAACTTGACAGTGGCTAAGGTAGACACAGGCTAGTCGACGCGAGCCTATATTATGCACCAGCCGTAACGTAATCTGGGTTAAAGTTCTGATCCTCTACGACAGACGTTAAATAAATTATGCGTGTGTAGATGAGAGGGCAAGGACTGTGGACTATGCTTAAATGTGAATGAAAAATAAATATTTATGCTCTTCCACTAGCTTTCTTGTTGAATTATGAAATGGTCAGTAATCTGTTCTCTGTATGCCCTGATAATTTTAACAATGCTGTTGAGGATTTGGATTATTTTCGTCGTTGACCCACTTTGCTTTCTACGTTTTCCTGAAGTAGAATCACTAAGAAAATTCCGAATGGAATATTTACTTGGTCTACCTAGTTTTCTACTGGCTATCGATTATGCGCTATTCCTATCGATCAAGCGGAACATACCTTTCGAAGAAAGTTACAGTAGAAAGTTATAGAATGACCAATGGAAGAACTATTTCCCACGATCGCAGGTATGAAAATTAGTTGAGAAGTTGATGGAACGACGGAATAGTTGGACGACAAAGGAAAAACGAATCGTTTGATTACTGTGATTAATATCATTTAAAAGATAGATTAATTTACTATAGCGTGATAATGATAATTATTCGTAAATAAATCTCGTGCGTATTTATTAATAACTTTCCCGGCAATGCAATCCCCTTTGGAGAAATGTGCCTCGTATGTGGGTTGTGCCTCCCAATGCGTTTCAGTCATGCCAATATTACTTTTATTGTCGGCATTCGGTCTCGCATGTCATTCGGAAAAATCGATAAACCACTCATTTAAGAAAGCTAGTATTCAGCCAACCTAGACCCGTGGTAATCATAAAATCGCAGGTAAGGTATAGAAAAATCCTGTCTACATTCCAGAATAAAATTTCGAATGCACAAACTGATCTTCTAATAACCAATTTCATCAAATCTTTCCAAATTCTATTTACCAAATCGATTAACTTAAACGACTCCCCCCCAATAATTCCAATTTAAATGCAAGAAAGCAGAACCAGGCATAAACTTAATTGTAGGTACCTCGATTAATTACGAGCCCAGATAATTACATCAGCTTACCCAGGAGCACGATTGAGCGAACGAACTGTTAATGAACGTTAAAGATCAAGACCGGGAAAGCCCTTTTGAAATCGAGGAGACCGCGTCTGGAACCCGTAATCCCCGTTCTCGAGAAGAATCTCTCGTAATAATATCAGGAGCGTGATACGTCGGCCCGAGCCCATTAAATCCGGGATTCGAACTAAGAGCCGAAAAAAAAGAGAGAAGTATGACGAAACGAGGGAAAAAAAAGAGAAAGGAAACGAATTCGATGCTCTCGAGCCACGACCCTGACCCACATATTTCGCATTCCACCCTTTCGTTCCAGTGCTCGAACACCAGAGGAGACACGTACGATCCCGCGGTTCCCTCCGACGGTATAATTCCTTCCAGCGAGCAGCACAGCGCCGTTTTTCCCGCTCGTCTCGCACTTGTATCTGTATACATATTCTTTCTCGTCTTCACTCGAGGAAGGCACCGTTCGCTGTTTCTAACTTTGGTCTGGATGCAATTAAAAAAAGGGTCAAGCCCTGGCAGGAGAGCGTCTCGGCAGCGCGAGTAGTTCTTTTCTTTGAGACCACCACCACTACCACCCTCCAACCCTGCTGGCGAGGGTTTCACAAGCCCCCTCCCTGACCCTCCGCCCCCTCCCGTGCCGCCTCACCGGCGTGCCAAGTGCATCGGGGTCCTCCACCCTGGCACCGGGACGTCTCTTTAAAGTAAAGAGAGAAAAAAAACCCTACTAGCTTGCACTTGAAGCATTCCATTCCCCAAGCGCAAGGGAGTCATCAAAGTATTTTGTACTCCCGCGTTTCCCGCGATGCTCCCCGCTTGTTCGCGATCGACCACCCCCCCCCCCCCCCCACCCCCTCGATATAAACGCGATACGAGCGGCGGTAATGGCCGAATCGGTAACAGCTGGCCCTCAATATATTGACAAACTTCGTAAGGGGGAAGGACGGGAAGAGGAGACGGCTCCCCCCGGGGCGTCTTCGCCGAATGGAACTGCTTCCCTCTTTCAGCTTCGAGCCCCGAGCTTTCCCTGTTCGTTTTTCCTTTGTCTCGTCGGGCTTGCCACGGGGCGAGGATTGACAACGCGGAACTGTCCGGGATGATGGGATTGCTTCTAGCAACTGCGCTGATATACGTATGTATTAATACTTTCAACTGCAATTGAAATTTTATGTGCGGGGTTTCGTATAGAGAAATCAAACTGTTTGGATGTGAACCATGAAATCTCTATGTTTCTCATCGCAAATTGCAATGCGAGCCTATCCACGATAGATTGGAAGAAAATGGGCAAATATTTCCGGACGAGCAATGCTTGATCGTTTCAAAGTCAACGAGTATTCTTTCGTCGCCCAAGAATCACCGCGAAGTTGCGACCGTCGTTTAACTGACTTGATTAAATCTTTCCCACCCTCCCTTTGACTTTCAAAACGGGAGCTCTGCCTTCGGACCTTTTACCCTTCCGTCAGCTATTGTTCTATCCCTTCCCAGCGACGGATTAATGCGTGTCTTTCGAGTCGAAAGAGTAACGGTGGCCCGTATACACACCGTCGGCCAGATACTGTAGGGGAAAGTTTAAATCCCCTGGAAAGTCGTTTCCGTTCTGCTAATCACCCTCCGGGCCACCTTTGCCTCTAATCTCGTACATCCGGTTTACACGTTAGACCGTCTGCACGATCCGCTAGCCAGCCAAAGGCGTGTAATTAGTCTATTTTTGCCGACCCAACTTTGTCGTCCGCAGGGAAAAATTAGAGCAGCTTCACTAAGGAACGGTGGACGCGCCGTTCCGCTAGCCTTCGAACGAAAACAACAAGTGACAAACACGCAACTTGTTCCGCCCGTTATACAAGCTCCACCGTAAAGACCGTTGTAAAACGTGGACGTAAAAGAAGGCGACACAGAGCGTGCGAAGGAATAACGAGGAAAGTGTTCGTACAGACGTCTGTGATACTGGATCTCTAGAGTCACGCTCATTTGTTAAGGGTCGTAATAGAGAGATGGATGTGCTCCATGATACTTTCATTGCTCAGATCACGAGTTTCTATGAATCTTTTGGGTAGTTTTTTGTGTCCATTCGTTACTTATTAGGAGAAGTGTAGTATTTTTATTAGAATTGGAGGATTCAAAGCTTCCTGCTGCTCCCCGATAACAGTTAATCCAATAACCCTGGATTTCAAGCAACGTTGGATGGAGTGGAATATTTTCCAGGTATCTGCGTTGTTAATTAAGTAACTTTTGTAAAGTATCCAGACTGATTGATCAGCGCTGCCTGCTCGCGCGTTTTCCTTTCAAGCAACGTGTACGATCATTATGAAACGTACTTCGGTACTGTATCATCCACCGAGCGGACAGTTTAATGAGAACGATGTATGTATCGTTGGAACGGTAACTCTGATCGCGGGAGACTAACGCGGTCCTATCAATAACGGCGAATTCCACGTCGAAATGAAATAATGGCTTGCCTCGATATTTTCTCCCCGTCCTGCTCCTTGATTATTACGGGCATCCTTATAGTAAGACGAGAACGGACGAACAAATACACAAGTTCACGATGCTAGGTCATGCGTGATTAAAGTCTAGCTAAGGGTTTTGTCATTCTACTTGGACCGGCGGTAGCCATAGCTGTAAAAGTGGAACGGGTCGGCGATAAGTCCGACTTGCCCGGACACCGTCCCCGAGCTTGGCTCGTCTAACAAATCACGTACTCGCAGGTGTCACTACATCGAGCCTCGATGTCGTTTGAAAACAATTATTAATACGTATAGTAGCCGTGTAGCAAAAACACAGGAGCAATAAAAGAAATCGGAAGTAAAAAGGAGACAAAAAACGTCTACGGGCAATTGATAACTGATTACAGTGTCGCAGCCATAGCTCGATGCATCTGCAGGTACCCTCTTTTTCACATGTTTTCTTTTTTTTATTTTTATTCACATTCGACATGATGCTCTGCATCGACAAAAGTAAGAAAGAAGAAAAGAGGACGGTTCCTCCCTTGCTTGGAGTAACAATTGCCGCGACAGTGACGATCTATTTCCCTCTCGTTATCATTTTACTTCTTTAGTTCCTTTGTTTTTTTGTTTCGTCTACTTTCCCTCCCCCCTCTTGTGCTATCGCCGCGCCACTGCGTGCACGTGCGCTTATGGTGCTCCGAAAAGGGGTGAGTTTGTGCTTGAAACAAAATTATGCCCCGAAGGGAGGAAGAACACCGAGAGCCTCGGCCTCAGCCGATTCAAACGTAATATCGACCAATTGAACGGAGAATCGCCCATTCATCGTTTACGCGCAGCTGATGTAATTAAACGATCAAAGCGCGCGCGTGGCGCGCCGCGATTAAGCGTAACGAATTCGCGGCTGGCGAACGGCCATCGAGGCAAGCGAGAGGTAACGGAAGAATAGCAGAAGGCGGCCGCTCGGAACGAAGAGAATTAAACGATCACTCGACCCGATTCGTTTGACGGCGCGACGCGTAATAATCTGCCGCGCGAACGAACGTCGATAGAATCGCAAATGAAGATTTTCCACGGTCCCGAGCAACGACATCCTTTGACCGCCGAGTAAGCGCGCGGCGAGCACCAATCACCGGCAACTAAGGCGTACAAACCGAGTGTCGACTGGATGGCCGACATCCGAGGCGGGAGCCCTTTCCTTTCCCGTCTCATCGCAACTCATTACTATCCTAATTAGATACTCCTAAAGGGATCAAACGAAGTTCTCTTTCACTACGTGCTTCACTCAACACAACACGGTGCTTCTCTCAAAAAAAGGCACGCAACGTTCGGTCGCTACTTCGATCGAACTGTTGAGTGTGTAATCTGTGTGTGTCGGTGTGTGTGTGTGCGCTTTAATGAACTTCTGAATGGAAGGGATTCGAAAAAGCAAGATACGTAGGCCCGAGCAGCTTGCAAACGCTTTATGTTCGCGCGTTGCTGGTCCCTTCCGTTTTCATCGCGAAGCAGAGAAGATAGATTTCGTAACGACATTCGACAAAAAAGACAGATATATAGAGAGAGATAGAGATAGAGAGAAAGGCAGAGAGAGAGAGAGAGAGAGAGAGAGAGAGAGAGAGAGAGAGAGAGAGAGAGAGAGAGAGAGAGAGAGAGAGAGAGAGAGAGAGAGAGAGATAGAGAAAATAGAGGAAGAGACAGAAAAAAGGACCGCGAAAGCGAAAACATTCAACATGTCAAACGCAATTCCTTGGAGCGAATTCGTACACGGCACACTGGCACGCAGGCGTCTCGCAGAAAGGACTCGATCTGGAAGGGAATGCTGTGCACGGCGTGACAGCGTGTCCTTTTTCCTGGAGGTCAACGATTGTTCGGTTCGCATACGGCATACTTCTTTGAGGAATTCGCGGAGTCGTGAACCTTGTCGTCCATGTAAAAGTGGTTCTATACTTTTATTTCCCCTGGGACAATAACGCAATCAATTCGCAAGGGTGGTGTTTATCGACTGCGTTTGTTGAAATTCGGCACAGTCAAACTCACGAAGGAAAAGTTTCAAAGAATTTCTCTATCACGCACGGAACAAGAGTATGGAACCGCTTTTTTTTTTATCAGCGACGAATATCATGGATCCCTTTAGACGATGGAACAGAAATAATAGCGACGGATATCGAGTGGCCGATGATCCCCGCGGTTGAAAACTCTTTCTGGCTAACGCGGCCACGGTGATGGCATAATTAAAGTCGTTTAATCAAGCATGAAATCGTATCAAAGTGCGCTGGTAACGACTGAAACGAGTTTCGATAGCGTGACTATCCGGCGGTGTCCAACACGCACGTACAGGGGGCTCAAAGGGGGCTCTACAATTAAATTAATGAAATAGGGTCTCGAAGAGAGTGCACGTGTACGGGACCAGGAACACCCGAGAGACCGAAATTCGCGGTAAAGGGGAGGGGAAAAGGTGACGCAAAGCCTCGAAAAAAAAACTGGGGAAAGTATGTCATTCAGGGGGAGGAATGCCGTGAATTTAAAATAATTCTGACGCCGAAGGGAACCCAGCCCCGTCGATCAATCGAACCGCCGAACGAAGTTAACCATGTTTATGTAATTCCTCTGATTACGTTTGCCAATTTAGTTAATAGAATCCCGCCATTCCGCCGACATTTTCGCCCAATAATTTCAAGGCGGAAATTCGGTTCTTGGTGCGTTCGGGTCTTGAAATTATTCAGTCGCTACGGAATTGCTTTACTATCAGCTTTCATTGATTCAATTTTAACGAGATCATGCTCCCGGAAAATCCTCCCCGAAGCTTACACGCCCCTAAAATCCCACTCAAAATACTACCCCGTCGAATAGGGTATAACCCGGTCCTAACCCACCGTCGCGTCGTAAAAATCTTTTTACTCGATACGCGTGCCCTTCCGCAGAATTTATATTGCGTCACTAAATGCGACCATTGAGGAAGACCACGACTCCGCCTTAACTCTAATTAATCCCAGTTCCCTTGGCCAAGTTTTACTGCCGCTTGGCTCTGACTCTGTTAAAAGTGTGTGCACGCTGTCAAAGCACGCGCTGGAGTCGCCTGGAAGCATACTTCGTCCGAATTAAACGCGCCTCCGCCGAAAGTCGCGCAACATACTTTACGGCCGTTATAAATAAGGCCAGACACGAGTCCGAGATTCCATGGGATTCCCTTCTCTTCCCTTCGACGGAAGGTAACGCATAACTTTCCGTGATTAACGATGATGGGTTCCCTCGGCGCTCAGACCTTAGCCCGGGAATATCTAAAGCGGTTTTCGATATCCGCCGCGAAACCGACCAATCGTCGACGACAGCTCGATCTAGAATGGTGGAGGGCGGGCAGACAGAGAGAAAGACAAAAGGGAAAAACGTAAAGACAGAGCAGAAAACAGGTGGGGGTTGTCGGTGGTGGGTGGAAGGGGGGGGGGGGGGTGTAGATTGCGAATCGTAGTAGAAAATTTCAGGTGCAGTGGCTGACGAGCAAGAAGGGGCTTATTATCGCTAATTACGTACAAACAGCGTGGATTCGGTTTCTCGTGGATCGTGAACGCGTGACTCGCTTCCAAAGTTTCGTCTAGCTAAATTCGAGAACGGCGGGATGAGGGTGGAGCGGGGGAGTTGGGGGGAGTGGGGGGGGGGGGGGTTGGAGTGGGGGATCGGCGCGATAGCACTGGAAAGCTACGATATCCTCGCGTAATCGAAACATCGGTGCGTTTTGCACGATTCTGTTCGTGTTTTCCGGAAGGGGTTGGGGCTAATTAGAAATTATTCGTTAAATGAGCCGCGTCTACGTCCGCTGGCCTAGCGCGCGCCGCGACCGCACGATCGACGAGAAATCCACGTGACGTGGAAGTCAGATGCATTGGTCAAGAAACCAGGATGTAATGTATTAAGCGAAACGAAGATCTCGGGATCAAGGACGATCCTGAAATCCAGGACGGTCCTACGATCAGGACCAAGGATCTTGACGAGGGTACCTGAGCCACACATGGGCCGGGCTGCTCGCAACTGCATTGCCGTTTCACTCGTTAGCAGGGCTTTCCATCTCGTTCGTTGTTCGCACTTTCCTGATTGGTCAGAGACTGATCAGACTGACGGTCGTTCGTGCATGATCCGATTGGCGATCATGTCCTAATTCTTTCAGCCCTTGAACGTTCGAGACCTCTCGCGTGCAAGCGATTACCAAAAGTGATCGTTTTCTACCGTACTCGTTTCGCCCGCGGCTAAACTCCTCCCCGCCCCTATCGGGTTCCCGTAGATTCCTCGGTGAACATTTTCTGAGTAAGCGTAATTTCACAGACGACCCACGACGATTCTTCATCCCCCTCCCTCTCGGAAAAGAAAGTAATAACTATCACATTATGTGATTGTTCCTCTGTTTGCTCGAACCTATATAAACCACCGGTTACATAATTTATGCGACGTCCATGTGCCGCGGCACGAAAGCGGAATCGAGGAATCAATAATAACTACAGAGAAGTCAGACAGAAACAACGCAACTTCCAATTTCCGGCAAACATTGCTGCTCGCGTTGCTTCGATCGAACTTCGCCGGCGTATACAAGTCTATGCTGTTCGAGGAAAAAGGTAGAACGACGTGAACGTGTCCAGAAATCTCCTCCCTGTATTACATGCCTCTGAATCTCCGTAGCAAATCGTTCTCCCGAGTCGACGAAATTCGGGACACGACCAGGGACATTCGACAAACATTAATGAAAACCATATTGTTGCTTCGGGGCGTATCAGCGATGGACCATTTCGTTTGGGGTTGAAAACTCGCAAGCTTGTTTCGCGAGATGAGATTCCGTTCGCCGGGCCCTCCCTCAAAGCCACCAGCCGCTTTATCAGCTCAGATAAAACCTCCCGCGAGCGGCTCCATCGCGCGACTCGCAATTTTTCACTTACGAGATCTGAAGCCCCCGCCTCCGCCGATCATCCGATTAAACATTCCGTTTAGCGACGAGCACCGACCGATAGTCATCTGACTTTTTCATCGTCATGACCGCGCCTCTGCCGTACATGTCGATACTATCCACGATAAACAGACTCCCCCGGCACCCTTGATCGTATCACGCAGTTTCCCTCTATCTATTTTCCGATAGTTATTTCTTTCCTCTTTGTGCGCCGAAACGACGGGAAGACGACGAGAGGACGGCGAGTAAGACGAGAGGAACGGAGACACAGGGAACGGAACGCGGCCAGATCGATCCCTCCCCGAATGTTCAAGAGCAATGAAAAGGGAAAGAAGGGAGGGCGGATCGGTGGAGTGGAGACGCAAAAGAAACAAACGGAAAGATAGAGGAGGCAGGGAGGAGACGAGTAGGGGCGGGTTACTCGGTTCTTTCTCGAGAACAGATCTTATCCTGGATGGTGGGAGTCTGAAGTGATGGGAGTAACGTGGGTGCTTCGATATTGGGCCTGCATGCATCCAGCAAGAGAACAGCGATTTATAAAGGCGCGATTCGGCTGTCCGAGTGTCCGAAATAACTGCTCGCGTAAGGGAGTTTCGGCTTGGTGTATTTCTGCTCGCGGAGGAAGGGGTCAGAGCGAGTGGTTTATAGAATAAATCAGGGGTTAAATTGTGAAAGTTCAATTTTATAATAACTCTTATCTACCTCTAGAATTTGAATTCAGCTTTAGTCAAAGACTGCTGAAAGTGAATTACCAAAGTACCAGAAAAATAGACGTTTCTATATCCCCCCCCCTTCATCGCGATATGCTTAATAGTTTCGCTGAAGTACCGTCGCTCTTTTGACCCACGGAACGTCGATGAGGTATAAGCGGGAAATGGAAGGAACGGTGCTCAGTGTTCGTCGAAAATTCCATTAAAACAGTTGGCGCGGATCGGGGAGGGCCGGGGGAGTACGCCAAGGGGAAAATGAGAAAGAGGGAAAAAACCGGGGAGCCGGGTGGAAAAAAGGTTGCTAGGTGAAAACGTGGGCTTTCGTTGCCGGTAGGTTTATTATAAACGGCCTCGTTTTCCTCATTTCGCAACACGGTCAAGTGGAGCATCGCGTGGCGAAAAATAATTTGCGCCTTTACGTCAAGAAACCCCGCCGACCGAAACGAGCTCCTTGGAACGGAAAAATTCGCCCAACCAAACAGATCTCTCTTCCGTATCCGTACACAGAGAGGAAGAATTCGGGGATTAGTCGCGGGCAACGTGTCTTTCCCCCGCAATGCGCTTTTATTTCGTTTCGTATTGACGAGAAATTCACGGGTGCGTTATGAAAAAAGTTGTTCAAACTTTTTTAATGAGTCATCGAAGTGTAGCTTCCACGGCACGACGATGTAAGCGTGGTAGTATCCCAGATATACGTGTGAAACTTCCCCGAGAAGATATTATTGAACACTTTCCATCGGCAGCTTTCTCAACGGCGATCGAAGAAGCTGGACATTGATTTATTACAGCAAATACGGGTACACAATTGTGAAGCTTTAAACGATGCTCGGACGACTCGTGAAGTTAAATATGCTGACAAGGAAAGTGCAGTTTAGTGTTTCCCTGTAACGAGAAATGATTTATTCAACACAATGACAGCTTCGGTCCCGGTTATTCGCAATATGTGCTCTGCTTAATTTTGCCCAATTTCACCGAGAATTTCTGTCCTCAGGCTTTATGAAATATATTTACGAAAAATTGGATTAATGCTATTCCTCGCGTGGCTGAAGTCTAAGGGGTTGAGAGTACCAACGAAAAAACGCGGCTGAATCGTAACATGTCGTTAACCTTGTTTCAAGAGAGGCAAGGATCGATAGTAATGGATCGCTTATGTGCCGGTGACCGAAGAATGGATGGAAGCACGCTACTTCCGGGAACAGAAAACTGGACGAACCATTCCCTATCCTATCCCTCAGGAATAAAATGTTCGATGGAAGCCTCCGCGCACTTGTTATTAGTCAAAAGGCGAAAAGAAAAGGTGAAGTTTTCGCTGCCACGACGTTGAAGATATTACTGAAAGGAAAATAAGAGAGAAGTAGGTAGATAGATTGAGGAAAACCGTGATCGAAGTTATCGAACGTCTGAGCAAGCTGTCTCGAATCAAGGAGGAATCAGGAAATGCGCTTCTTCTCACAACATTTATCCTCCGAGACGTTGACCGTCCCGTCGTTCACATCCTCGAAATTGTTTGCGCTCGTACGGTTGCTGTCCCTCTAAAAATACCGTTTATCTGTTGCTCTAAATCAGTGGAAACTACGTCCTAAGCCAGCAGAAGTGAGATTTCCATTTTTCCGCAGTTATTCAGGCTCGCCCCATAAATAATGCATGGCTGCTTGCATCGCAATGCGTACGGTTGATCAACGAATCAGATCGACGCGTCTATATAGGCGTTCGTGGCAATGGTACTCCTTCCTGTCACGAAAGTCAGTCGTTGCTTTAACATCGATCGCTCGAGATCAAGAAAGCTGTGACTCGTAAAGAGACGAACTGGAAAGAAGCAATGAATTGCGTGCGTTAACAAAAGAGAGTTGCTTTATTTTCAGAAGAATCCCCTATACAATTTATAATACCAAACTATTAACCAGGAGATTGATTTCTATTAAAAGAGGAGAACCAACATTGCCCGATAACCTCTCCTCACCCTCAAACCATAGATTACGAGCGCACATGCTTCACGAAAGGAAACTCCTGTTAAAATCAGATGAAACCGATACGTGGGAAACTTTTGCGTACACGCCGGAACGAAATAAAGCGTCGCGAATTTTCGTTGATGGTAGATTTAATATTGCAGCGTCCCGTTTCAGGAAGTCGCTCCTGAACTTTCGCGTCGTTACAACGAGAAACGAATCGCGGCAAGTGGAAAAGTGGCCAGAACCGTTGTTCCCATTGCGTTAATTTTTCAGTGTACCTACGGGAACTGGAGGGGAGGCGTCGAACGACGAAGCTAGATTGTTACAACAACAGACGAGCGGAGTGATAGAAGCACGGAGAAACGAAACTTCCCAGAGCCTTCTATTTTCTTTGAAAACCGTTCGAGCCGGGGATTCAGCGCGGAGCCGCGTCTCTTCCCGTAGTTTCTTTCGTGTTTCCAGGACTTTGGAAAATTTCAGGCGTCGAAATAATCCTCGAGGCACGTACGGTACGCTCGCACGGCATTACGAGGAGCATCGCGGGCTGGCGAATATACTCGACAGAGGAACGAACAGGCGGCAAGCCAAAGCCTCGACAAGTTTCTAGACGTACTCAATTAAAAGTTCGAGCCACTCGGACGAAGTAGCGCGTGGACCCGGGTGTACAGCGGGGGTGGGGGGGGGGGGGGGGGCAGGAGCCAGGAGCTGTTCTGCCTTCTCCTTTCCCCTCGAGTGGATCTACGTCGATCACAGGAAACGCCGCGATCCACTGGCATTTCATTATCGCCTCGATTACACGAGTGCCCCTGGTTACTGCCAGGCAATTTCACTCGACCCTTTTGGATCCACCACCGCGATGCATCCCCGCGTTTCAGCCCTCCCTCTCCGCGCAGCTACCATTCTCTTTTTTTTTCGATCCCTCGTTTAACCACTCCGTCTACCTCTTTCCCCAGCCGATTTAACAGCCACAGCTTGTTTCCGTCGATTACGCCGTCCGGTTACGACGATCGAACCCGAGACACCGGGGACGCTATCGGATCGTGTCCCCAACCGTTCAATGGTCCGAGGAAGATGATGACCGACAGTGATACTTTTGGCAATCGCTTTTGGCCCGAGGGTATCTCGCACAGTAAAGAGCAATCTACTTGTTCCCGCGTCACCGTTCGTCACAATCGCGTGGAAAGCATGGCGCATATTGCGTGCACCATGATGATCCTTTCGTGAGACTCTTTTTCAGGGGGCGGGGGTAGATAGATAAATGAATAGAAACAGCGATCGTGGCTTTGCGAGCTGGCGAGTCGGCTGTTCTGCTCCGCCGTGGTTCCCTCGCATGCATCGCGCAATTATGTCGCTTACGTTGGGTAACATAAACGAACGAGCCCACCGATTCCTGCATATAAATGTCGGCAATTAGAGGAGTTGATCGAAATGCGCGGCGAAAATACGGCACTCGATTATCTTGATTATCGATTATCGGATTAAAACGTATCACGAGGAGATCCGTTGGCTTCATTCTGTCCGAGCAGTTGTCGAAATTGTCGGCTGCGCACACAGGCATCGATTGGTATCGATCGTACGAATGACTCGTCGACGGCGACTGATGAAACAATTTTATCGCGCGGGGATAAGGAAGATCTTTAACCGATCGCCGCCGGATCTGAAGCTGTGCAAACGCGAGAATAAAATTAAAACGCATTGGCTGCAATTTTGCCCGCACTCGGATTTGAATTGTAAAACACGATCTCGACATACTCCTCGCATTTGCAAACATTGTTCGATTACTTTCAGTCAATCGAGCCAATTCCTGCGGACGGCGCCGTGTTGATTCAGATAATAGATCGACGACGAGGAAATAGAATCAATCGGCAAAGATCCCCGACCCGACATCCTCGATTTTCAAGGTAGGGGAGACCGGGGCAGATTGTAACAAAAAAAGTTTTCAGAGTTTTTCCTCGAAAGTGTTTTCTTCAGTCAGGGAATAATTTGCGTGATTTACTACTTGCATATGTGGTGAACTGATTGCGTGAAAGTACGTGACAAAATCTTGGACACTTAGACATCTAGCTTCATCTTAAACAAATCGGAACCTTTGTGACACATCTGTTTTACTTATTTAAATACAAATATGAACACAAATAAACATTTCTAAGAAATATAAATGAAAACACAGATCATTATTAAACATTTGATATACATGAGTTAAACGATCATTGCTTATTCATCTGATTTTATCAAAATCTTCTTCTTCGCTTTCTTTACTTCTTCCTTTATACTTTTTTTTTCTACTTTTTAGATTCTCGATTGTTCTGTTGTTCGTCTAAAGCATCTTTTTCCGGTGTGTCAGCAAATAGCTTGCTTTATCACCATTTACAGCGGAGTAAATATAGTAACATGTTACAATTTACCCCGAGCTTGAATTTTTGCGTTTTATCTCAGCAAACGAGAAACTAAACATCAAATTACTAAAATGCGTGCACATTGTAATAAACCAATGTGTACTGATTAGTTTGCGACAAAGAAACAAAAATTCAAACGGTTTCTAATGACGGTTAATTGAAATAAAAGTGCTAAGACAACATTTACTTACGTGCTCTAAATACTAAAATTCTGGGCTATAACCACAAAATGAATAAATAACGCTCGTTTGTGTCACTAAAACCGACGGTGCTACTACCGTCAAGCAGCTCTCGTATGCTGTGAGTTACCAGATTTGTCGTTCAAAAGATTTTACTTATGTTACAATTTATCCCCGTGTTACAACCTGCCCCGGTCTCCCCTACTGCTTAGAATCCAGCGGACTCGTTAACTAGTAACCTCCGAGTAATGGGTTTCCGTTTGAAGCGAGCGTAGGAAGAGGTCGTGCAACGACGCCGACTATTAAGCCTCGATTGATGAAAAGAAATCTGCATGGTATCTGTTATTATTCGTGAAGGCGCGCTTGATTTCGCCAACAGACAGCCCACCTTTACCGATATCATCCTTTCTATTCATTTATCGTTACGATGCGGGTACACATACGTTCGCGGACACGTACGCTTACATTCGACAGGCATGCTTCATCACTGTCCTTCTACGTGGAATAAGAAGAATTTTCTGCTGACTTACCGAAAGGAAGCTCCAAACGGCAGTCTATGAGGAGCGAGTGGCCGGTCGGGTTTTTCGTGCCGATGATGTCGGCGCCCCTCATCTCGAGCTCCGAATCTAGGCTGACCCATTGCCCGGAACCCTCCTGCAAAATCCAGAATCGGGAACGTGAAACATCGCCAGTGAGAACTTCCGCCCTGCGGAACATTACGCGATAATTCGACGGATTAGGTAAGCGCAGAGGGACGGAGACGCGCGTAATCAAAGCTCAACGGGGGCACAACCCCAACTTATGGCATTATGGGTATAAAGTTTGAAACAAAATTCTGCTGCGGCATCCTCGGCGGCTGTGTCAAACAGCTACATTTCTGGCGCGGCTGGAATCATCGGTGCCATTCTCATGCAAACTGCCGGCACGGATTAACGCGTTTAATGCAACAGAAGACGTGCGTATAATAAACAAGCGCTGGTTACTGCGCTAAATTTCCGCTAATTTCCGTTCTATCTAAATTCCAATCATCGCGCGGGCCCGGCGAATTGGTGTTGCGGTTCGGCGGCGTCCGCGGCACCGAATATCAATCGATCCACTCGAACATTATCTTACATACTCTGGCTAAATAACGCTATGAATAAATTAATAGGATTGCTAGCTACACGCCGGCGATTATTCCCCGTCCGCGGAGCATAATTCGCTCGAAACAATCTCACCTTTACGGTTAAGCACCCCTCTGACCCAGGCTCTCCGTGCGTTCGTTGCTCAAGCAGGCGCGATTATTAGATACAGGGCCGAGAGGGAGCGGTAGGGTTTGTAATTTATGTAAGGCGGGTTACGCTGGTCGAAAGCATTCTTTGCTGGATGCACGGGATTAAATGTCGGCCGCGGGAGCAACGGCGCGGGCTAGTAACGGCCATGTACGCCGGGCGAAGGCACATAACACGTGTACATAAATTCTGGAAAGGTCTCTTTCCCATACACCCGCCGTCCCGTACTCTCGGAAATGAGCTGCGAACCATGGCTATCAAAGTGCACGCGCGGCTGTTTGCAAATGCCACGCCGTAATTAAAGCAATTCTCTTTTATCCGCAGCTGCTCGCCGCTTGCCCGCCGCCCCCGCCCGTGACTTACGACTGGAACGAACCGTATTTCTCCGCGGGCAACGGTGTTTTGTCTTAATTATTCGTAACTGGATCACTGTTGACAAATTAGCTGCGCCACCGGCTGCCTCGATCGAAACGAATCGTGAGTGCTCGCGGCGTCCTAGCTTCCCCCGCGAGGCGCACTTTCATCCTGAAAGGAGCAACACCTTGATTGGGCCAGATTGTCCCCCATCTAGACCGTGGAAATTAGGTCCCGCCGGTAAATTCGGTTTGTAACGAAACTTTCCTGCGCGTGGTGAAAATAATCACGAGCAATATCGTTTCTACGGGGGTGTCGATGTTTGAAGGTTGGTTAATGGATCGGATACACGTTGCGTTTACATTTTCTGGATGCGTGGCAGTAATATCTGAATTCATTCTGTGATAAATCGCAGATGGTATTGGAGAGATGAGTAGCGAAAGGATTTTTTAGCGAAAAAATAATTGTAATTTTTATTTCGAGGACTATTTTTTAAACATTTGAGGGGAAGCATATACCGAGATTTTTTAGTTTTTCAGACTTTTTTCGAAAACCGTTTGCCGCACGAGAAAAAGTAATAGAACATAAAAGATGCTGCTTGTTTAGATCTACAACTTTTGTTTGACATATTTTTTTATGTAATCAATACTTTGGAGGATAGTATATAAAATTGACTTTCTGAGTTGTTAAATAATTATTTAAATGTTCAAGGGCCCAGGGGCACCTTTTCCCGTTATCCAATCGGGCTCAAACTTTACACAAATTTTTTTATTATTATTTGACACTATTTTGGGGGGTGCCGCGAAGAAAATCTTGAAAAAAGATTTCACTTAAGTAAATAAGAGCCACCCTTATTGAGGATACACGGTGAAAAGTTTCGAGTAGCGTCCACGTTAATATGGGAACAGCGGCAACCGATTTATACAGACCGAAGGGAGACAATAGCGACCATTCCGCCGAGGATACTAGTTTAATTCGTATCTAGCTGTTTCCACCAATATCAATTCCGCTCGCGTACGAAGCGCAAGTTTGAATTAAAGTTTCATGGAAATACGCCCGCGGCTTTTCACGCCTCTGGCCTCGAAGCGCGGTCTCTAACGCTGCTATCGTATCGACGCGCTTATAGCCACGGTGCGAACGAAAATTAGACGTTATAGGGTATCCTCGCGACTTCGTTGCACAGCAGAGGAGTCTGTAACACCGTGATATCGGTACAAACGTAGCGGAAACAGGAGGAACGTAAATCCGGTTCAATTGGATTATTACGACACCAGCTCGCATTTGCCGCGCTGCTTTTACGACAAGCAAAGACACCTGCTTGCACCTGTTGTATCTAACCGGAATGCATACCCCCGCGCTGTTGATTTTCGACCGACGTACACGCGATAGTCTCGCGAGACTGTGGTAATTACTCTTCCCCGAATCCGAGCGGAGCACAAACGCCTGGTAAGCTTATTAATCGTTTCAAGCATAGACAGCTGACGGAGGTATTAAATTAGGGGCAGCCGCCCGGTTCTACTCAGATCCCCTCTGACACGGAAAAATCGTCGATTATTTCGCGAACGATATTCTGCATTGTGGTTGAACCGTGAAGTTCCCACAGAACTCGCCGCGGGAAAGATCGATGAAAACAGCAATTAACATTTAATATCTCTGCGGATCTGTAATCGCGAATATGCACGCTGAAATTCATTGCAACGCGATTTCGGTACAAATCGAACTGATGATCCGCAACGGTGATCAGTCGCGGGTGTCGGGGCGACGTTGAAACGTTAACAAATCATTAAAATTAACCGCAATCGGCCCGCGATCGTTGTCAAATTAAATGGATTTGTTTTGTGTGATCACGGAAGCGTAAAAAATTCGATAGATTGCCCGGGTCGGAATTGGCGGCGCTGTAAAACCTCCATATATTTGGCCGTTTAAAAAAAGCGCAACCTCAAGCTCCAGCGGATTTGCGGCTTAAACGCCTGGTGACGGCTGAACGATCGAATCAATCACGCTCGAGCGAGACCTTTGTTCCCGTTAATTTGGAGTTTTACGTCCAGAGCCTGATCCTTTTCGACCATCTATTCGTATATTTAAAGGTCAGCCTCTTCACTTAACGGCGCGCGGGACAACCGATCCACGGATTCGTTAAAAAATTCTTCTACGATCCTGCGATTAATTCTCCGCTAGACCTAACTAATCTTACTCGATCCCCCTCGACAATCGAAACTTACGATGCCGAAACGAATGCAGAATTAATTACACGGGGAAACTCTCAGGTACTTTCCCTTCAGCGAATTAAGAGCATTTCTAATAAAAACATGAAACGAAATCACACTGAGAGGCATAAAGAAGCTCGTTCGTGCGGGGTCCAGTTGCTTTCGATGAAACTCTCAAAAGTGTCAAAGACGAGAGGAAGCTCGACCTTGTTTACTCGATAATGCTCTCGGGGAAAATGCAGCTTGTGGAAGCGAAAAATAGGGAGTACACAGTGTTCCGTCTCTCGGCGGAAACAGGGATTGTTTTCGGGGCATGTTCGCCGAAAGCAAGAAATCAATTTCTCAAATGTCCCTCGCCCAGAATGGATCTGTTTATCTTGAAAAATTTAGCCAGAATAATAGGACCGCGGAGAAGGAATTCCAGGGAGCTTTGAACATAGCGCATACCGGGCGAGTTTGAGAAACATGCTGCATGCTTTCAATCAACGCGGCGGAATTCTCAAGATTTTTTGGGGAGCGTCTCAGAGACACGTGACTCCAGAACTGGAAACAATTTTCACGAAAAGGATAACGGTACTAAGGGGCCAGGGATAAAGAAACGAAGACGATGGTACTCGTAGTTAACCTCAGCGAGTCAAGCTTATAATATTGACTACCCACAGGCTCGAATGTGAATAATTTAAAGGCAATTTAAACCGAGCAAGAGGATGCACTGTATCGTTAGCAGCAGCCAATGGAAAATGGGGTTTACTCACGAGCACGTTCAATATTAGATGGAAGGTTCTACGTAGAGATATCGAGTAACTTGTATCGACTACGCAGACGATTGCGAGAGCTAAGATTGACAACATTCTCTGGTAACTTAAAATTATAAACAGAGCCTGTTTTCCAAATTGTTAATATAGATGTGTCTACGAGTGTAACGAGTTTGTGACTTTTATACACATCATCATTTAAAACCGAGTTCACGTCGCCGTCTCTGCTTCAAACGGAGGGAAAACTGTGCTTTAGCATTGCACGAAAATGAAAACAAGGAATAAACTACGCTTCCTCCGTCCGTTAAAGACTACCGTGCAACACGATTCCAGTTTGTCACGCAAACTCGTGTGTCTATTGTTTTCTGTCATCCGACCGAAAGTTTGCTTCAGTTCCCGCGTTACTTTGCGCCGCTGACTTCCGCTGCTAATGAGAATCTCTGACAACTAGGCTTGCGCGTACTTCTGCTTAGCGTTCGCCGTCAACAGGAATCCACGTTCACAGTGTCAACTGTGAACGGTAACGCGATAGGCGACTTTGCGAACTCTATCATTTGAAATGGACACCTCTAATTGCTATCGATGAATATCAACGAGAATACGGTTCCTTCTCGATATTCTGCAATACACTATTTAGTATTTGAATATATTCCCCTTTATTCTCCTTTTAATAGGGTAATTCCGGGTGAGACGGCTTTGCGGGTGAGATGGCTCGATCACGTTTATGTTTTAGAACATTGCGATTTTCAGTTATTTTTAGTGGTATATTGCGCGTAGCTCACACGCCGCATTAATCGTGTTTTCTGTTTGCTTTTAACTGTGAAATCAGGTAAGTTATTTGTAATATAAAAATGGATTATGTTCGAAAATTTTCTACGTGTTCTTTAAATTATAATTTACTGATATTTTACGAAAAAGTAATTACTTTTTCTTAATGCAGTGCGTTAATATAATGTTTAGAGGTTATATTCACGTTCTTGTGATGAGATATTGTCGTAGCAGTATTGAAAAAACAAGCGAGTTGGTGCTCCTTGACTCTCGGGTTAGTTGGCCCGATTTTTTCGGGGATAGTTGGCCCATCATAAAATCATGCATAATAGCTAGTAAATGTTTCTGTAGAACATGCCAACGGAATATAAACGAAGATATAATCAACGTAGAAAGTTTTGGACACACGACGCATTGTTGAAAACCGTAGAAGCAGTCCAAAATGGCAAAATGGGTGGGTTGTGGGGAGCAGTACAGCTGTACATCGAAACCCGATGACTGGGTCAGCTGTAAAAAATGATTTTACGAAGAATGCTCAAAATTTTTGAACTTATGCAATGAGTGTCGAAAAGTTCTGTGCAAGAAAAAGAAATAATTTTTCGTTTTATTAACTTCATAACATGTATATTTTATATGGGTCATCTCACCCGGACAGTCCGGGTAAGATGGCCTTTCGCATAGACTGCAATTTTATTTTATCTTTTTTAAATGTATGATTATTTTCTTAATTCAATTTTATATTATTTATTTAAATGTATTTCATTTTGCAAATATATTTTTGTTTCTTATAAAACCACTAAATTTACGGTGTACTGATTGTTTTAAAAAAAGTGGGCCATCTCTCCCCGACTTACCCTATTATTATTAATTATCACTAAGAATTAATTATTACTAGATAGAAAATTAATCTCACGAGACAATTACGTTGCAAGGGTAGAATCTAACGCCAGGAACGAAAGCCCGCCAAATTGAAAAGGTCCTACGTGAGTACAATCAGTTAAGAAAATGTTATTAGTAACTTATCTCAGTGGTAATAAAATAACACAATGTCACAAGCGTTGTTTCATTATAAAATATTAATTTCTTTGTTTCATATCTTAATAATAAGCTGAAATTGTTTTTAACTTAAATATTAATTATAATGTATTTATAACATTGTGTAAAGTTTAGGGTTGTTATCCCCATATCACCCTAACAAAAGGGGGTAGAGATCTGAAATGTCTCTCAGTGTTTTTTTAGGCAAAGAGCATTATTTGGTACACATAAATACTAAAATTGGTGCTGTGGCCGTTTTCCCTATGCTTACCCGGCTAGATCCTTTAAACAAAGAATAAAAATCGCTTTATGAATAACAAAATAACAATTTAAACCTTATTAGTCAACCAGTCCCGATCATTTTGACTTCAATAATCTATATAATCTTCAATTATTTATGTATAAACAAAAATACTATGTCAATAGATCGTCTAATAAACAAACTTTAAAATAGTCCCTTAATATCTATTCTATTATAATTATATAGAGCGTGAAAAAATAAAATCTTTAAAAAAAATATTTACTTACGTAGGGACCGGGGCTAAAAGTTCCGATTTCGATAAAACATAAAAAATTACTGGAAAATAATGTAGTTATTCTCTTCACTATTGACTAATTTCTTGTTAAATTTATTATATTTGATGATTTTAAGCTTGTATTTAATATATTGTAATAGGTTTTTCATAAAAAGTCATTTATTTGTGGCTGGTCGAAGCGGAACTTCTTACTCCTTTATGGGGCAAGTTGTTATCGCATTCGGGTAAGTTGTTACTAAGATATAAGAGTTGCCCTTTAATGAAATATTTAATTTCCAATGAAATAAAACAGAATTTTATTAATAATGTTTATTTATGAAGGTTCGGATCAACAAAAATGTATTATCTTTAATAAAAAAACCAAAACAATATAATAACCATAAACATTATCTTTGGTATAAAACCTAAAATCTACAAATCAGTCTTACATTCAACTGTTTGTGGGTACCTACTTATTGAGATTTGTATTTGTAGTCTACAGTGGCTCCTTGTCTAGATTGTAGTTTTTTAATAACTCTCGATAGAGTCAAGTGGCAGATACTGAATTCTCTAGCGACAGTTTTTATCTTTATGCATAACTTCGATGGAAATGATGCCCCTTTCAGCCATTCATTCATATATTCGCATCTTAGAGCACAGCAGGAACAATTTATACATTTGTGGTGGGGCAAGTTCTCACGGTAACAACTAGCCCCTATCGACACATGTAACAATTTGGCAGACTATTCTGCTTATACATATATCGAAACGATAAACACTATTACACCATGTTCTTAAATGTCATTTGATCCATAAGAACGAATCAATCTAATAGACTAATAGGTCCTTGCTCACAGAGAAAAAATAATTTAAAGCGCAACGCTCTTTTCATTGTGAAGATAGAACCGTCGGAACAACTTACCCCCGGAAATTTTAGCCCCGGTCTCCCCTAGTCAATTTTTCGACAAACGCTGATAACTGTTAAAAAACGTGCGATCGCAGGTACGGACATAAATGCATGGCATAGCAGAAGTGACTTCTTTCTACAGTGAATGTTTCCGCAGTAGAGCATATGTCGGTGCAAAGTTATTAACAATTAGTCAACCTACCCCTTGAGACAACCAGCCCCGGTCTCCCCTAACGATGTGTGCACGCGTGGAAAATTTAAACGCTGTGGCAAGAATAGTCAGTGAAATCGTTACGTTGTATTTTATATCGCGTCTATTTGAAAGACGCTATAACGAATGCATCGTTAAAAAGTAATTTCTTTTGCGATACGAGTAAGAGAATTCTTATTGCTGCACGTTAGGAGCCTTCGCAAGATTGTACGTAACTTCGTATCACGAATTGACACGAATGCCTCAGCCAAATAATCACGCTAAAGTGACTATTATTCATCGCCGTGTACTAAAAGAATTTTAATACCTCGGGAACGTTGCGGAGTAAGTGCCTGATAACGCATCAACATTATTTTATCGTCAATAAACGGACGTTATTCACGCAGCTATTAAACCACGAGGTCACGTTGCTTAATGTCCTGAATTTCAGCCGTAATATGAACGTATCACTACTTCATCTGACCATTTAATTCATTCCTCCCCCATACTGGCTTCATTTCTGTTTCTAATAATATGCGAGCTGTTTCGGCGCGACTTCACCGAGCATGGAATACCGCTGGGAGTTAATCCAGAGTTATTTTACCAACGATCCGAGCAATGCCCATTGTAAAACGAAAGCGGACAAATTCGAAGGGAGCACGCTTTCCGCAGGGAAATTGCTTGCTATCCCGGAATTTTCGTCCCGACGAGCGCGCGGATCGATAAGGAAAACACAATTACGTTAACGATCTCCTCAATCCTCCTATGAAAATTTATCGACTATCAAGAAGGCGCTAAGTCATGTCCGCGCGAAATAAAGCGAAAAACGGCGCGAGCTGGCGGTATTGATTTTCCTTGCATCTCAACTGACGTAGAATTTAATTTTCTAAATTGGACGTGAGAAAGACGAGAGACTGAAAACGTTGCTCCAGCGTCGAAAATGAAAAGCAGCGAAATCTGCAGCGGAAGAACGGGGCTCGGGGCGGGAGGCGCAGGAAGGGGAGCCGTCGGTGGACGAAGAACGTGCTCTAATCAAAATGTCTTTTCTTCGGCCCGCGGGTGACGTCTGTAGTACGGGCTACACGAATAATTGCTCATTACGGGGTATCTTCGTCTTCAACTCGCGCAGCTCCCTTTTCCCTTCCATTCTGTCCCCGTCCCCCAATTTTTCGCGTGCCTAATAAGCTTCCCAAACTGATCCGCCAATGGCGCAGATATCATTATCCGCCTCCTCGCAATCGTTCTAAAAATTATAACCACTCCTTGAGCCAGGGAAACGGCGTAGGCGGCCGATACTCCTGGGCGGCGGAGTTAAAACTGCAGAGGCAGGTACCGCGGGCGAAGGCTCGTTCCACTTAATTCGACGCGATTATGGGTGCTACCAGGGAGGCGCGAATTAGGTTAGCAGTCACGGGGACTGGTGTGACGCACGGCTGCTCCGTCCCCTTCCCTTCGGATTCAATCTGATCCCGAGCAACCCAGCGCAATTATCGCGACGATCATGCGAGAAGAAATAAGAGGCTGCATGAGGCTTCCCAGCCACGAGGGAGACGCACCTGCCTACCACAGTGCACACCGGAGAAGCGTGCTGCCTGATCGATCCCCGACCACTTACCAAGCCAATATGTACCTTCATCACGCCTCCGGATAAATAAGATTTTTCCACTAGCCTTCGCCGCGGTGGGAACAAGGTTTCCTCGATTTATCGTTCCGCTCGATGAGGTTCGCCCTTGCTCTTTACTCTTCCCATACGCCTCGTTCCCGGCGAGGGAGGAACGATCTTTTAGCGGGCTCGCGTGTCTGCAGTCCGCTAAACAGTCTCGGCTCGCTAAGGAACTGGATCGATTCCACTGGCAAACAGTCGCCGGGAAGATTAACGGAATCGGCCGGACGATATTAGCGCAAGAGCCTGTTGCGCGATATGACGCGAACGAGTGCAAACAGATCGGGACTCATTTACTCGAGCTGCAGGAATGCTCGTGGGTTGGTTAAATAATGCGGATGTCCGTGTCATTCAGCCCATATGACTTCTCGAAATAAGCAAGAGACTGCGCGTGATCGATTCTGGATTCTGTGTCTACTCGAAGCGTTGCGATCACGTAGATAGTTTTAGCACCCCGGCTGGGAATGGATAGGCGCAGAGTCGAGGAAACAGGGCAGAAGAATTATTCTAGTCGCGAACAATGAAATTCCTATGCAACGTGGCGTGTAGGCGAGCAAGAGAAGCGTGCGCAGCAGGCTCGGCGAATAAGTCTTCAAATACACGCGGAAGTTTCGAGTGAAAGATAATGCGTTTCGAACTCGAGGCTCGTTCGTGGTGTGCATCAGAGTCGTATCGAGAAGTCTTACACACAGTCATCTGTTCACAGTTAATCAATACGGTGGCGTAAAGTTTCAATTGTACCGCGGCATAATACAGCCTCCAAGTCTGTTCGAATGCTGTATCCAGTTGTATTATACTGGATTATTATTGTTAATCTCAGCGACAAATATATCTATTGTGAGTAACCAGCACAATACCACAGTTCCTGTGCGAAAGCAATCACGAGAGAACGTGTTATAGTTTCGAGCACGATGAAGTTCACGTTAGCGGGATCAAGGTTGATAGAACGAAGCAACATCTGAGGCCAGCACTTTTCTACACGTGACGTGACGATAGAGCGTCCCTGTCGACACGGTGTCTTAATGTCGTTTCGCGTCTATCACGCTCCGCCCTCTGCCCCCGGCAGTTGTATCTTTTTTACCGAGCCGCTAGTTGTCGCGGTGCCGGTGTAAAGGCGCGCGCAACGGTGTCGCGACGGGACAAAAAGAGAATTAGAGCCGCAACGGATGACGGGGCCGGCTGGATACCTCGCGAACGGGACAAGACGCCCCCGCAATTAAGGGGCCGACGGCACAATGACTCTCCAGCAGCGTAGAAATGATTACGAACGGCCGCGCGGATTCACCGCGCGAGGCTGACGAACGCGACGATTCCCCTGTCTCCCTCTCTCTCTCTCTCTCTCTGCTCAAGGAGACGCGTTGCAGTGTATTAACGACTGCATATCCCTCACCCGCGAGAGATGCCCGCGTTGTGCAAAGGCAAACACGGCACAACCGTCGCTTTGGTCTAGAAATTAAGAACCGCGTTAACGAAGACATCGGGAATTCCTTTGCAGCCCTTTCTAGTACTCGCGTTCGTCGCTGCGATGAATTATGTGAAAATGGCAATCGCGGTTTCCGCGAAGATGGTCTATTTTCTTGTGATATTAGGGTATCATCGAGCGAACATTAATCTGTGTCGATGGCTTAATGAGTGCGGTCTATGTAAATGGTAAACTACTTTAGGTGACCTAGGAATGACCCTGATGGAAACTGCGTCGGGAGGACAGCAGTGAGCTGTTTGAACGGAGCACGCGTATATTCATCACGCGCTTCCGAAGACGCGCGCTGCTACGTCTGACGTTAGCAGGCCTGCATCTACTTACGGGCACATTTGTTACGGACGACAAGACCGACGATCTGTCTGACATGTGCAACGCCGTTTCTACTTGCGCGCAGGCATTATTTCGCCCCGGGCTGACGAGGCATGCAAATCATTCGGGGACGAACGATAACGCGTATACTTAATTGAACGGTGAATTGAAATTGCTTGCAATTCCGAGATCCTCTCGTGGCAGTTTACCTCGTGGATACAATCAACTCTAACGATAAACGTTGAAAGTGATTGGTAAATTTCCTAATTAGATTCGAATATGTAAAATGACATTTGAGATTACTAAACGAGACAGTTCGCAGTGTTTCGTATTCACTCATTTCTCTGGTCGAATAAACCTGCCCCTTTAATTATTCAAACACCTGTCACTGGGCAGTTCTGGGAAATTGATATTGCCGTGGACAGATGTGGAAAGATTAACCGCGATTGTCCAATAAAACTCTCGTCCGCGGTCCAGCTCGGTCCCCCGCAAACGCAACGAACGTCCGGCGAGAGGAAAAGCGGACAAAAGGAGAGGAGAGAGGTTGGACGGCGGTCGTTCATCAATTTCTCCAGTCAACAATTCGCTACGCGAAGGTACGCCAGGCCCCTGGTGATGAGCAAACAGGTAACACCGACCCCTTTCGCTCGGTACAAATGAAAATCCACCGGAACGTTTGACCTGCCGACAAAGCCCCGTTTGATCGGCCGGGAACCCTCGTAACGAGCGTACAACGAGAAGTCCTCGAACACGTGTCGACCAGACGTGATTTCTCGAGGATTAGAGAAACGATTTCGAGCCATCCACTCCTCACCTTTTTTCTTGCTGGACAAAGAAAGGAGACGGGAGTGGAGGGGGTGGAATAAAAGGAGACGGGGACGAAGAGAAGTCGATCGATCCTTCACTACCTTTTGCTCTCCCCCGTTCGCCGGCTAGCAAGGAATCATCCATCAGCCTGAGATCTTCCATGGATCACGAAGATGATCCTGGATCCTTTTTCCATCAAGCTGAGAGATAGCCTGACCCCATCCCTCTCAGCCTGGCCTCCCTCCGTCTTACGTGATGTTTATACCCCCGCCGCTATATATCTGGATAATTTGTCGTTTTTTCTTCCATTGGCGCCGACTCCCACGACGATCCACTCGGCGTTTAATTCTATCCATCCATTCAGACCATTGGAAAAACTCTCGAATATTCCCGCTTAACGGGAAGTCGTCTCCCTTGGGTGGGGGAAACCGGGGAGATGGCACTGTTGACGGAGCACTCTTCAAGAGGCTTAAGCCGTTAATGAAAATGCAAATTCCGAAAAGTAATCTTCTTCCCGGCGAAAACTCGAATCGCCGGAAGATCGATCTTCTTATCGTGCCCGTCGAATCACTTCCCGGGCATTATTTTTGCTGCGCCGGTAGTAGGTCAGGTGGGTATAACGAGCCCATAGCTTATTCAGTTTTAATTCATACTCCCGCGCGGCGAGTTCGTTCGCGGTGTACATTACCGATTGGCAAGGACGAACGGACGTATATCACCGGCAATCCGTTTTGCATTCAGACAGATCGCATCGCTCCAGTTATTTAAATATTACGCCGTCGACGTATGCCGAGAGTGAGCGTCGATTGACCGAAATCCGTTCCGAGGGTGGCACCTATCGCGGTGGAACTTTCATTTTCACCGGGTGACAGGTCCTGCCTTGATATCCCACCTGAAATGCCCCCATCACGCGGAAGCTGTCCCCGGCCCGTGGAATCAAAGCTTTCGTCGCCGTTGCCATCGCAGTCGCCGTGGCCGCGACGTATGCAGCCCCGAAGCAGCCAGAAATGGCAGACCGTCATCGCGTGGGACAGGAAAATGTAGGCGGTGGGTGTTGGTAAGAGCTTTGTCAAGCCTCTGTCACAGGCGAGTGGGTGTGCACGAGCACACCAGTTACCCGACGGATCACTACCACGTGGGAGGACGAATCAGCGGCGATGTCTCATCGTCATCCCTCTAGAGTTACTTGACATACCCCAGTCAGCGCATTTCTAATGTGAATCGAACCGGTCGTACGTGGATCTCGCGTGCAGCTTTATGAATATTTTAAGCCAGGCTTGACCCAGATTGTCCTCGCAACAGGAAAAGCAACCTGGCCTCGGCTCCCGAGCCCGTTCACTTCGTTCCTCAGCTTTTACTTCTCCATCCCCTCCCCTCCCCCAACCCTCCGCTCATCCCCTTCGTTCCCCATCTGTTTGCCCTTCTTCGTTTCCGTCCCTCTTCCTTTGTCCGCCACTGTCCCTTTGTTACACCCCCAACCTCCCGCCCCCCTCCGCCCCGTCGCGGCGTACGTGCCCCCCACATCCGCCTCGTCGTCTTCCTCGTGTTCACCATTCCTCATTTACTCTCATTTACCTCTGTCCCCTTTTCACACGTCCGCCTTCCCCGTCCGTCGTCTCGCGCGCTTCCTTTCTCTGTTTCGTTCCCTCCTGGCTATCCAAGCATTCCCCATTTTTCGCCACTCTCCCCGCCGCGATTCGTGTATGCAACCCTCCCCGCCCCCCCCCCACCCCCCGCCCCTCCCCCGGTCGCTGTCTCCGCGAGCGTCGCTGCTTCTGGAGCGCCAGGCTCGTCGATCGATCGTCCAGAAACATGAAAGAACGAGCTTGCCCGTGATTCATCAATCCTCTTTCCGTGACCGCGATCGTGTCGCTTCAAAGAGCGAGTGGGAGGGATCATAAACAGCGTTCACGCGTGTTTGCAGAAGCGCCAGTGAAACGATGAACCTCCGAGCTGCGAGCTGTGCGAGTCCGTCCCTTCAAGGTGCTCCCATTCGACTCTCCGGACAGAAATATGTATCACTCGACTCCTCTTCGCCGGGAGTTGTCCAACAGGCTTTCTTCAAGATTACTCTTAACGGCGGGGAAGTTTCCTTACCCCCCCCCCCCCACTGAATCTCACTCTTCCCGTCACTACAAGCCCCAGTTGCCCAGTATTCTCCACCCCATATTGCTGTGCACTCGGCAAGGGTGCGATAAAGACGCGTTACTGCTATCCTTAGTATTACACCCCGTTCCGCGATGCAACGTTAAATATCAAACGTGGAAGCTTTCCGAGCTTTCATTGGACCAAATCGTCCCCTCGGCAACCCTCCTCCCCGTTCGCTAATCGACTGCGGAGCCGCGCATATAGCATCGTAACGTTCGCGCGAGGGAGACGCGCGCTAACGAATCCAGGAAATCTCCTGCCAAGGTCGTTGCCACGGAGTCCAGGGCGAATGTGTGCACGCAGCATAACGTCGACGGCACGTAAAGCTACGGCAACCACGTCGCCTTGGCTTCCCCGACTGTTTCATTGAGCGTTGCGAGCTGGCTATGCGCCAAGTGACGTCACGGGAAGAGACTCGGGAATTGTCAGCGGTGATGGTGATGGAACCGTGGTGGATAACGTGGTCGGCGGCAGGGGGTGGCGATAGCGGTGGCTGATAGCTTCCAGTTGAATCGAGTCAAGAAGAGCAAAAGCCATGCCCACCCTTGAAACGTAAGTCACCCACGCCGACTCGTAATTCAATTTGCTCGATACCTCAAGGAGTTTCTAGTAGACGCAACGACAATGCCCGTCCCCCTTCCCCGTGATCCGAGGGGGGGGGGGGAGGTGTCATGCACCATTTTTGCAACTTCCGCTCGAAACTTGAACGGGCACTATCGCTCCCCCGGCGCATCGAATTTCCGCGTTTCTGTTATTTTACGACGGCCATTATACGCTCGTAAAGACGAACGTCGCGTATAACGTCGGGGCGTTTAATATAAGAGAGCGACTCCCGTCGAGGAAGCGTTGCAAAGTAAACCTTCTTTCCGAGCATCGTTTCCCTGGAAATAAGCTGTCTAGCAGGAATTTATTTATGTTCAATGATACTGTTTAATCGAGAACTCCGAGATGCTGGAATGAAAAGGGACGATTTACTGGCATCGCCAATGAGACGTGTGTCGTAACATTAAAGCCTATCGTTTGCCGGAACGCTTACAAGGAGATTACGACGAATCTGTGCGAGGGGGTTGCAGAGGATAGCCGAAGAGTGGGACGACTATTCGAGTGTGTATAAAAGAAGGGGTGGCCTCCCCCACGCGACTGAATTGCACCCCTACCCGAGGTAAGGCTGCCCTCTAATTTAATTTGCCCGACCCTCCGTCGAAAGATAAGATGCACTTGGTGCACTTCGTGCGGAAAAAACAAACAGGGCCTCCCGGTTTTCACTTTCTAAAGTGCTGCGCGCCCTTTTACTCCCTCCTATTCACCAAGTCCGATTCCCTCTCCGGGTCGGCGGCGGATCCATTTGAAATTCACGAGCTCGAAGCGTAACGTCCTATTTAAAGGGGCTACTGGTATCGACCTCGTCAACCGACAGCTTCCCTGATCGTACTAAATTGAATCCACGCTTCGATAATAATGTACCTTACCGTTCCGCGGACGAAATTAGCTATTTAATTGAATCAAATCCCGTACCAGGTAATTTCCAAATTTCGAGAAAGGGAGCGACGAATCCAATGAACCGAAAGCTTCGTTGCGAACCTGAATGCATTGAAATTTCTCCCATTATGTTCGCACTTTTAATCCATCTCTGTAATCACGTCCACGTCCCGTCGTGTACTATTTCCAGCTACAGACGGGAAGTTTGAAAATTTAAGAGCGACGAGTTGCGAACGAACGGACCTAAAACACCCGGCAACAAGATAGAGCAATCTTTAAAGCAGTTCGTAGCGATTTAAATTGCAGAAAAGAAAAACTTAGCGGTATGCACGGGTAGTCACGCCCTCGATTCTCCCCCCCCCCCCCCCCACTGTCTCCTCTTAGACAAAGAAGCCGACCAATTTAATTAGCATGAGTTCCCTTTTATCGCCGTATGAAGGTGCAGTGGACCGTATCTCACAAATGAAGAAAGAATGGAAGATAAAGGGATCCCTGGGTCGAAATACTTCCCAGAGAAATGCTCGAAGGGGTTCAAGAACCTCGTAGAACGACCCGAGGATTCCCGAGGTAACGGATTCTAATTTCGTCGTAGCTTTCGCACCTTTTGTCTCAAAGACGCCGTTGGAGGGAGACGGGTCTCTCTGATTTTCAATGGGGAAACTTCGACGAACAAAATTTAAACGTGCAAACTAGAGTGAAAGACAATTACTCGATGTCCCACCGAGTACTGTCAATCTAAACCGTCTACTTCGCATAACGAGCTGAAGAAAAATCGCCAAGTCTTTAACGAGCGCGGAAGCTACAAGGAACGTAGCGAACGGGGACACGGTAGCGCTGGGGAAACGCAATTTGTTTTTTCGCCCCTCGCCCATAAAGATGCATCAACGCGATCAGCGAGTTGGTGTTTACGTAAAGAACGACTGGCATCATTCACCGAGCGAAATTGCTCTACGCGACCAATTTGTCATACGACTTCTAAGTAGCGGCCAACTTTATATGCGAATCGATATCGCCAGAGTTTCCCCAGGACCGTGTGCTCCGCGGAACGAAGAAACGGCCGACGGACCGTGCGATAAGTGAAATTACGTTTCCAGCCGGCATTAACATCCCGACGTTAATTATTAATAGCGAGAATTACCATAATATGAATTGTAAATCCGTGGCTGGTGAACGGGCCGTCGCCATAAATCGCCGAGGCCATCGTCGGACACGGTTTTCTCAATTTTCCGACGATAATTATTCGGCCTCTCGTTCACCTAGGCGGGAAACTGCTTTTTCTTCGAGCTCGGGATCGATCGCGGATGAATAGCCTGGATGTTCGACGGGGGCGGTGGGAGGGGACGCGGTACAATGAAAGCAGTTCCTTTGACTGCAAGGAGGTGGCGAGGGTGCCTCTGCGTGCAGACATTTCGTTCCTTTACGAGTTTGACTTCCAGTTCATCGCGAAACTTCAATCGTTTTTCCCGGCTAGGCGACCGATTTTCCGCGTAATACAGGCCGATGACGGGGAAACGGCCGTGGCCCGGGAACAGGAAGTCGTTTCTCTCAGCTCGTCACGACAGCCGACGCTGGGAAACGGCGGTCTAATTGACGGCAGGTTAAAAGGAAGGATCTCGGAATCAGTTTTATCAGTCTCGCGTGACTCGGCTCGAAGATTGAAACGTGGAACGATGTGTTCCAGCGTGAAATGTCTACGAATGCGATTCCATCAATGGCAGGGTCGTGAGAGCTTACAAATTCGAGGCGCCGATTTCAAGGGAACAGAAAATAAGGAATAGCAGATTAAATATAGTGTTTATTGTCCACCGTTGAAAAAGAACAATGCGCGGGACAAACCGTAAACTGGGGGAACATTGGCAGGTTTTTGAAACATTTTGTTATATAATGTAAAAATTAAAACGTTTACATTTGTTTTAAGTATCCTATCGTAACATTGCATCTTTTGCGATTGTACTACAAGTGTTAAATGCATAAAATTTTTGTCCTTTTTCTTCTTTGACAACATGTTAAAAATCAGCTGATACAGGGTAACATTGGCTCATCATATAAATAACAGTAACAGGTTAAGATTTACTACTCTGAAGTCAGTAAAGACTGGTTCAGACACTTCCAGCCAAAAGAAACTAACACATGTTTCGTTTGTCAATCCCTATCTTCACTATGCAATCCACTCCAAATTTTGACAGCTTGCCGTCAAGTTATAACCAAATAAGATAAGTTGTCAAAATTTGAGATGCCGCATGTTTTTACAAATCATTGTACCATTGAATTGCAACCAAAATGCAGTCTCAAATACAAGGTAAGTTGACCAAATTTGAATACCTAAAATCTCGATCTCGAATGCGACTTTGTATGTTCATGCGTATAGCTGCCAATGTAACCCCGGCATATGCCAATGTTACCCCATGCTGCTAATGTTCCCCCCGTTTAAGGAACGTGACTTATGAAAATCCTCGATTCCGCGGATTAAACAATTCAGAAAACAGCGCACCGTCGCGAGGAAAGTCGAGAGAAGCTTTTTCGCTTGAAATTAAATTAATCCCCGTGAAACAGATAAGCCAGTGGTTCGATTGAACGAGCGGACGGATGCTTCAAGATATTACATTTTATTTGGCGGTCACGGAGGAAACAAACGCGGTGCCCACCGGTAATCGCATTATCGACCGGCTTGGACCGACGGCGGAGACCAATCCGACGTCGCATCCACGACATCATGGAAGCTAACCCGAAGCTCGCTACACACTCTCATCGAACGTACAACAGGCGCCGATTGATCCGATGCTTGCTCGATCTGTAAACACTCGTTTCAGTTTCATTTCGCGTGTACCGCCAGAACGATGCTCGTATTTCGATCGGCAAGAACTTGGAGCGGTCTCGATGATCTGCACTCGATGCACGCGCCACTATCGGCCGAACCTGAACAGGACAAACGCTTTTGCGAATCCAAATCGCGAGCGAGAGAAATAGGGTAAAGGACCCGATTACTGCCACTTACCCAATTACTGTCACCCTAAGCCGTTCTACGTAAAATAACGAATAAATCTTGTGAAATGATGCATAAACAAAATTTAGCATACAATTGAAACTGTTATTTATACGATAGAAAAGACCGCACTTAATTTTTTCTTCATTAATTTGGATAAAACGATAAAAAATTTTAAGCGAATATTAGGAGAGTGGAAACGATGACTTCCTTACTAGCGAAAGAGAAAACAAGGCGTTAAAGAAAAGGCTGTAATTGTAATATTTAAGCTATTAATATAACAAAATATAATGTTTTAATTAATATAAGCATCATAGATAGTAATAAAGATCCGAATTCAACGATCCATTAAGTCTTTTTTACTTATTAATTGGGTGACAGTGATTGGTACAAGCGTTTCAAGCATTTTGGTATTACTGTCATAACAGTAGTTGCTCATGTACTTACATGACACGACGTAACCTTAAAATAACATAAACGGTATTAGGTTAGCTGGCAGTAATTGGGGTGTCAGAAATTCAGTCAAATAAATTTGAAGAGTGTCAGTAATAGATCCCGAAATATATTTTTGAAATTGATGAATTTATACATAAAAATCGACGTTTTAAGATCCACCAAATTTTTTTAATCAAGTAAACATATTAAACAATAATAAAATAACAAGAACAACATATACTTTTAGTCTTTAAGTACAAAACTATAAGATAATGTCAGCGTCAACGCTTAAAGTGTCAGTAATTTGGTCCTTTACCAGTCATTATTACCGCAAACTCGCGAACGTCCACATGGGATGTCCGGAATAATCGTTCAACTACGAATATTTGAATAGAACTGGTAATTGTAAAGCATTCACTGCTTCCTAAAAAAAGAGGGAAGTAAAAAACGTAAAAAGACTATGCGATAAAACCTTCTGTCTGTAACACGCACAGTACATTTCTTGCCAGGAATGAGAATTTCCTTCAAATATTTATATCCAGTGGAAATATTTCCGCAGCGCAGGTCTCCCCGCGAAGTTGCGCCCATGTGTTACGAAATACCCCATGAAATGGTAGAATGTATCTGCAAGAGGGTCTAACAGAGTAACTGTACCGTGCCACCGAAACTACTGCGACTTTTTAAGCGCACCCTCGGACATACGACTCTCCTTTTTACGGGCAACATTTACGGATCGGTCGTACGCACGCGACGCCGTTTAAAGCATGTCGCGTTTAGCCCGCGCCCCTGTTTCGCCACGCTCTTTTTCTCCGTGTTACAAAATCGTGCAAAGTTCATGCTCGATGGAGCGCGATCCCGTGGCTGCCATTCACGCGGAAATTACCGAGGAAGTAATGACGGAAGGGGAGCTGAACGGTTGGTCGTCGATTTTCACCCGCGGTGCAAATAAAAAATTCGCGACACTTTTAGCGACGTTCGATACAGCGATCATTTTACACCCTCTCGTCCGCGTGTCAACATTCCTGAAATCTCCGTTTCTGTGTGAAGGGACGAGTATTTTTACCGCGCAGATGGGAGAGTACGCAGTCAGGGAATGTTCGCGGCTCCGCGTCATCGTCCCTTTAAAAAACGTACCCCCGTGTTTGCTTGAAAGTGAAATAGTAAACGCTGCACCGCGAGTCACTACCCAGGGAACAGTGAATTTTTTACCAAATCCAGAGAGCGTAACACACGCATACACACACTGAACCTGGCAGTTTCACGATTCAATGGAAAAAATTACAGTCGTTGGTTGAACACTGGCGTCGCCTCTCCCCGGTGTATCGTATTATTGGCGAGCTGGGGGGACGTTTCGTAGTAGAGGTGCTTCCACTTTATACTAGCTTAAAGGTAGATCTAGATTGATTGTAAGATACTGTTCCTTCGAAGCGCTTAAGCGTCACGAAACCTGCGAAATACTTGCTTAGGGATCAGCGACACGTTCATGCGGTAAATCTCGAATGCTGCGAACCTCGTTTACCCCAAACTGGATCATGATCATAAGAACAACCACTCGGGAACCTGCTCTATACGGAGGCGACACTCCGCGCCTCCCCGCCCCCTTTCCTTTACCGTGCCTCTGTCCCATTTCTCGTTTTATTCGTATATAAAGCGAATGACGAATAACGATCGAGGGTGATTCGATAAATTCGGCGACGAGGTGCGCAGACAGATCCAGCCGGCGGCGATAAGCGTTCCGCGTGCACGCTGCATCGGCCCCGGGCTTAATCGACATCCACGAATAACAGAAAGCTCTGCCGGCGTGTATAATCGTGATTTTGCCGCGACAGGATCGGAAGTATGGCAGCGCGAGGATGCGCGGCTAGAATTAATCCAAAAGCGAGGGCGCGCTAAGAGGGGGGGGTGAATCTAGCTATAGGTGCATGTATCAATTAGTGTACCGTGCTGGTGATGTCTGGTGGCTGTGTATTGCTGTTCGTGTCGCGCATGCTGTCGGAGGATACGTGTTGTTGTTCTTGTTTCCCTGTCGATACCGTGCTGGATGTATTGTAGGACTGTTTAGACGTTACCTCATTCATGTAGGACACTTCTGATAGCGGTACGTAGTAGTAGCCCAGGAAACGATCCCACAGGAAACCCTTGCACCAGACCTCCACCAGAAGGCCCGTGTTCATATCGTTCGTTTCGCTAGATAACAGAGGGATTTCAGTGTTCAATTTTGGAGGAGCCACTGTGCTTGAATATTTCAATGCCGAGAACAACGGCTGAGACATATGAATACAATGAACTGACAATATAGGTCATTTGACCATCTATCAGGCTGAGTAATGAGTCCGTTCGTGAAACGAGCATGGATTCTACAAAATACTTGTAAACACAAAAGTTGACCAGACAATTATGTTTCAATCTGCTCGTGAGAATCATGCCTGAAAAATCTGAATGGGCTTATTGATCAGCTGAATGACATCTGAAACCCCGATTGTATGTACAGGTGCTGGTAGGTATCTGTATATACAGTCGGTACAAGCGATCTAAATAGGGAGAAATTGATCGGTACATCCCCGAGAGGCTCTTATTTTTGGGGGGGTTATTTCGGCACAGGTTAAATAAATACGATTTAAAAGCGGCCCGGGCATACGTAGCCGCGCGTCACGGGAGAAGTAGGTTAAAGGTTCGCAACTTGGCAAGTAAGGATTTACAGGCGCCGGTAGGGATATATCAGAGAGCTAAGATCCAAAATTCTCCTATTTTCCTCCGCCGCGACTAGCAATTGTCCTCCTTATATATTTTCCACGGACGATCGATACCGTGTTCTCCATCCCCGAGCACTTGACGCGGTCTTATTTTTTGCCTCAGCGACGAAAACGCTCAACCGTGATTAAAAACGTAGCCCCGGAATGAAATTAATAATCCCCGGATGAGAATGCGCGAGCCGGACATTAAATATTAATTACCAACGCCCTCTAATTCACGAATTTATTATATTTTAATAACGAAAGCCGAAATTGTAAATTTTACCCCGTCGCATTAACTTCCATTCAAGAATCACGATATTCCTCGAGCAAAGAGGCGAATACCGACTAGCAAAATAAAAGAAAACTGCTTCAAATTCTACAACATCTTATTTACGCGTTCTCTTAATAGGGAAAATTAGTCGCTTAATAATGATAAAGCGATGGCAGTGAATAGTTGCGACAACAACATTATTAATAAAAGATAATTATATACCGCGGAGTAAAAAGCGAGCCCGCTTCGTCGGCTCGAAGAACCAAGAAATCGATAAAGGTGAGCGGAAAATATCAGGAAGGGGGGGGGGGGAGTGGGAGGGAGAGCGACGAAAAAAGATTAAAATGTGAAACATAACCAGCGATTAGCTAATTGTGCTATCGTGAACGCGCTATCCCATTGTGCTGGCTAAGCACCTATTTATATATCAGCTATAGATCGGATTACCTCTTAAGGGGGTTCGATAGTCGATCGCGAAACTCCACGGTCCCGAGCCTTGACGCAAACTCAGTAATGAACGGCGGCCCGATAACGCGCACACTCCGAGCTCCACAATTTCTGTCTTCCCTTATCATTTTTATTCAGCACCGGCCACTGGGTATTACCCAGTCGGGTAGAAAGTTCTCTCGAACGTAGAACCCTCGAGGGTGTACCATAAAATCGTAAGCTTCGAAATCGAATTTCAAATTCGACATTTCAAAGTTTGCGTTTGCTCCCTCCGTCCCTTGATCCATCGATCCTAATTAGGTAGCTGTGTCTTTTTTATTGGGAAAACTTCGCGAACCTCTGCGCGACCGAGGGGTCGCAAAGATCGCTGCCCCCTCGGTTCGCGAAGGGCCACGGCGCGTGTATACTTACAAAAGAAAGTCTTGCTCCCAGCATGGATTGGCCCCTTTCACAGTGACTGTCGTTGACTTCACGTTCTGCAGCTTCAGTGTTACATAGGAGTTGAACTGTGCCGCTGTAAATCGTCGCCGATCGTTTAGAATGCCGTTGCGATCCGGACGATTGTCTCGCTTTCACGAGCGTGGAAGCAACCGTTCCGCGAAGCTTGTTCGACTCCGATTGATTGCGCGAAGGGGGCGAGAGTTACGCCGGTAAAAGGAATCCGTCCCGCGAAAATGGGAATGCCGACGTTGACAAAATGCTCTGGATCACTGGGCGGCACCGGAGTATCGGTGAAAAAATTATTTACGGCTGGATCAGCCGGGATTTACCCCGCGCGACCAATAAATTAAATGTTACTCGCCCAGGATCCATACCAGTTTTCCCACCACTTTTAGTACCTACGGTTTTCCGCGGCGGTTGAAACGCAGCCTCAGCC
This sequence comes from Andrena bucephala, assembly GCA_947577245.1. Taxonomy (NCBI): domain Eukaryota; kingdom Metazoa; phylum Arthropoda; class Insecta; order Hymenoptera; family Andrenidae; genus Andrena; species Andrena bucephala. The sequence continues at coordinate 67,793,049 of OX387715.1, forward strand.
GAGAAACGAGTATCTATTTCTGGCGAATAGCTTCTAGTTCGCCTACAATGTGAATAAATGATACAAGGTGTCTTATCTGCGGCTAAATATAGCTGCGCGGTTGAATCGTTGCTCTCGATGCCCACGCGAGATTCCCTTATTACCCGTGAATATCAAGATATTAATTAATACACGGCGCTGCGCGACCACCGCGGAATTACATTTCCAGCGTAGCCCTTCCCCGTCGCCACAGCATCAGCGCGCGCGGTTTTAAATAATATAAAAATAAAAGAGAAAAAAGAATCTTTTAATTTCAGAGAACCACCGCCAACCCCTTTGTGGCTGCAGCGCCATGGACGAAACAAATAATGAAATATTCCCGCGGAAACCGGGCTGTTGCCACTCGGAAGGTGAATTGCGACGGTTCGTAATGAGAATCGAACAGCGCGACGGTCTCTGTTGCGCGTCGTTATTCCGCGGACAATTAAAGCGTTATTTACGGAAACTTTGAGGGCTTCGGAGTGTCCCACTGTCGCGTAATTAAACAGGGACGAGTTATTGCCGTTCGGCGAGAATATTTTCCAATGATCACTTGAAGCTTCACCCGTCTAACAACCCACGACGCGGCGGGAAACATTTATAAGCCGGCGGCGAATCGATAAGGGGACGGGAGCGGACGTATATAGGAACGTAACGTTCCCGTGGAAACTGCGATCGTTTCTCAATTTACGAAGGATACGGACAGTCCCTTTCTGCCCGGCCAGGAAGCGCTGCAGGCGAACCGTAAAGCTCTATAAGCTCTCGCCCGCGCCGGCCAGTGAACGCGTGTACACGTGGGCCTGCGAGCCCCCGATAACTCAATGGAAAAAAAGGTCCGAACGAGGCTTTACGATACCAGACGTGCGCGCTCCAATGGTACACGCCCGTCACCCCCGACATTTTCCTTCCCGTGCAACGGAACTGTCCCGACAGATAGAGAGCCGTGCGACGCCGTGGGTAAAGGTTACCGAATCGAAACAGCATTTAAACGGAGCCAATTAAAAGCTGCTCGGCCGGCGACGAGCGAGAAAGACGGTTGACAAGATCGTAATCGAGGGATCCTCGGAAAGATTGAAACAGAGGGAAGTTTGTAATTGTTTGGACGTGAACTTTTCACCGCCCCGCGGACGCCGGATCCCGTTCGCGCTGTTTCGCGTTCCGACTGCTTCGCGGAACAGGAGGATTCCCATTATCGGCGGATATTAAATTACAGTTAACATAATTGCTGCTAAGCGAGTTATTAATGACGATTACGGAGGCTGTCGTTTAATTGGAGCAGACAGTCACGAGCGCCGGCTCGTCTGGCGTAATTGAAACACGCGCGCCAGACCTTATTCCCCGTGAAATCTCGCGCGCATTTACAGTGGGTAGGTACGTTGTCGCGCGTAAGGGACGCTTTATGCTCGGCTCCGGTGATATATTGCCTGTCATCGCGACTCTCCGAAACAATTTCTCTTCCCGCCCGTTAAAGTGCTGTAGCCGATTCTCTTTATTCGGCAGCACGTATCTTCTAACGACTTTCAGATCTGTTTACCTACATCGCCGTGAGGTACTGCCGGGAACCACCCTAGCGTCGTGGGACTAAATATCGACAGAGCCGTGCTTCGCGGAAGCCTGCACATACTGACGGAGCAATCGCGCGAATCCCCAAGACGTTGCGCAGAATTGTGGAAACACGAAATAAACATTGGTTCCTCGAACCAAATACAAACAGCTCTCTGTGTTTGGTTCTGTGCATCTACTTAGGACGATGGTCCCTATTGCGTCTGTCGTTGTTAGCTCGTTTCAGAGAACCGATGTGGCACGAAGAGAAAACGAAAGAGGAGAATCCGAATTAATCCCAGATTCGTTGCAATATATCATATCAATGCAGTTACGCCAGGTTCATCGAAAATACTTAAGGGGGTATACCCGTTTGAACCCTCGGAAAATGTGTATTTTGTGGATTTTTTTACCAGTCAACGGCTTGATGAAGATTTCCCGTCTTTTTAAACTATATTTACATAGTATTATGAACTACTTGAAAAAAAAGTTTCATTTAAAAAACTATTGTTTTTCGGAAGTTATGCATACTTATCCGAAAGATTCTCGATTTTAGACGGCTAAACGGTGGGCCTGAAAACTCGCGCTACGTTCAACCAATTCACTTCCAATTTTGCATGCAGGATCGTAATAAGATTCCACATCGTCAACGAAGGCATTTTTTTATTCCGATTCCCCGTTTATTATTTGTAAAGATAAAAGATGGCCTTTTCTCTTAGAAAAATGTAACTTTACCATTGATCTCTCACCATTTCTTTAATTTTCAAAATTTCCAAAATCGGCCCCGTTGGACGATAGCTATTGACATACTTTATAAGATTTTATTGTTTTTGATTTCAATCACAACATACAGCTGTTTTCAGGCCCACCGTTTAGCCGTCTAAAATCGAGAGACTTTCAGATAAGTATGCATAACTTCCGAAAAACAATAGTTTCTTAAATGAAACTTTTTTTTTAAGTAGTTTATAATACTATGTAAAGATAGTGAAAAAACGGAAAATCTTCATCAAGCCGTTGACTTGTAAAAAAATTTTACAAAATGTACACATTTTCCGAGAGTTCAAACGGGTATACCCCCTTAATTTCAAACATTCCCAGGCATTTGCGCGACGCTATGAGGAAACTGTTCTTTACCTACAATCCCCGACACGTGCGCATCGAGAAAAATAATGATTATCTTGACCGGTAGCTCGCCACGAGCAGCACACGTGCTGGCATCCGCGGTACAGAAAAAGCTGCGCGATATGAATGGAGAGTTACTAAAGTCTCAAGGCTCTCTCGTCTGTCACGGCGGGGAACAATGCGAGACGCAGCATCGCAGACGTAACAGGAAATTACACCGCGATCTGGAGAATTTAAACGTTAACGTGGCATTATAAAAGGCGCCCGCCGACACGCCGCAACGTATCTGGCGTTTGAAATAATGCAACAAGCAGAAACAGCGACGCCACGGAAAACGGTGGTTAATTCCCAGTTCCACGCCGAGCGGATTATTTCGCCTCGAAATAAAATACGATATTTCCGGCCGATGTAAGCTGCCTCGGCCAGGTATCGCGTCCCGCTGGAGACCGGGAAATGCTCGAATGCGAAACAGCGCGATTTAAACGCGGAATAATGAATTCCCGCGCGTTCAAGCTCGGGCGCTTACGAGCTGATCGCGTGACGCGCGCGCGCAACCAACGCTATCAGATGCTTATCCGAAGCCGCCGACGGTTTTAAGAATACACAAGCTTTCGCTTAATATAATATCTGCACGAGAAAAGGAAACAAAATTGCCCGCGACAGCAATGTAATTATTATTATTATTATTATTATTATTTCGTCTTTATTACTCGTCAAACAAAAACAGAAAAGATAATCGTGGCTGGATAAAAAATGAACAGACAAGGACAGACGCTACGGGACTTGATATGGTAAGGAGAAACGGGGCGCGCGTTATTCGCGTGTCTGAGGGCGAGCCGACGGAGTACGTCTACCAAAAATCCCCCCCCCCCCGAAGGAAAAGCTTCTGAGAAAGCGACCATTTGTAATGTCGCGGGGATCTCCGTGCCGCCGCCGCGGAAAAATTACTTCGGCATGAACAGAACATCACGATATTCCGGTTGAAGAGTCACACAACCTTTAGCTTGGAACGGTTCCAATCGGAGTGCAACAAATTCTGCGCGGCCTTTAGAACTGGAGCGTGAGCGGGGGCTCCGTTTTATGAAAGTATCGGGGTTCGATTCCAATTTTGGGGAACAATCGAACGACCGCGACAGATCGCTAGCAGTTTGCACGGGGACCCGCGCCACGCTCGTGTAAGCTTTGAGGACCAGCCAGGAACAACTAGACGCAGCCGGTTGTCCCTCGTTCTAGATCCTTTAATCGATCCATCTCCTGCTCCGCCGTCTCCTCTCTCCTTCCCCTGGATACAAACCTTCCTCGCAGACGATCCGCGCCTTCTTCACTGCAACAGAAAAGGTACGGGCCGTGTCAGAGAGCTATTCATTCCGGAGCTGGTGTTTACAAGGCCCCGTGAAAGGGATTAATGCTAACAATTTGATCTCGCTAAATCAACTCGAATCAGCTGCGTGTAACGCGCGCAAACGGGCCCGCGCCCGTAAATGAAATTAAATCGCACCGGCTCGATTAAACGCGTACCGTACGTACACCGGCCGAACTTTCGGAATAATTAAAACGAAACTGGGTTATTCCACTTATTTGTCTTAACGCAAACGGACCGATGGGTAATTTCATTGCGCCCCCCCCCCCCCCACCCCCGGCCCGGCATCGGTCGTGTCGATTTGGCGGGGGGTAGAAAAATCACCCGAGCCAAGGAGTAATTGCGCTTTGTTTAAACGCATCCACGGTATATCGCGTCCCAAATTCATCACTTCGTTCATTTCAAATTTCAATGTTTGTAAAATTTATATCTGCGACGCTGCAAAAGTGCCTCTGCGATATACTGCCCTCCTTAGTTAAAATGTCCTATCTAGCATTTTTTCAGTTTTCAGGATATGTTGAAATATTTGAAGTTCCACACGTCTTTTACCTTTTAAGGGGTTATGCCTAGTTGGCAGACGTGATATTCGGGAATTTTTTGTGGAAAATCTAATGTATATTTTTTACAACTATTTGTTTATTTTAAAAGTACATATATTCAGCAGCTCTCGGTAATTTTGTTATAGAAAAATATTAAAACATGAACGAATAACAGCCACTCTTCCGGAAGATATTTTTTTGCGGTGAGCACGATTTCTCAGAGGCGGATCTTCTGAAATCGAAAAGTGAAGAAGATTCTGTTAGTATATGAGTTTATCCAGTTCGTGAACGAAGGATTTTTGAGTTTTTATGAAAACTCTATTTTCAATTCACGAAAAACGAACAATTCAGACATCGAAAAATCACGATTTTGCGTTAAACGGCCGCCATTTTGTCTGAAATCATTTTTTTTTAAATCCTTCGTTCGCGAACTAGATAAACTTATATACCTACTAACAGAATCTTCTTCACTTTTCGATTTCAGATGATCCGGCTCCGAGAAATCGTGCTCACCGCAAAAAAAAATATCTTCCGGGAGAGTGGCTGTTATTCGTTCATTTTTTAATATTTTGCTATAACAAAATTACCGAGAGTTGCTGAATATATGTACTTTTTAAATAAGCAAATAGTTGTAAAAAATATACATCAGATTTTCCACAAAAAATTCCCGAAAATCACGCCTGCCAACTAGGCATGACCCCTTAAGTAAAGTTAGAAAACCCTACGTGCTCCGTAGAGATCTAGAAACAGTCTGATGTATTTAACCTAACTGCTTTTCAGATGGTTAAAATATCCTACCTAAAACAATTAATTAATTGGTACGTTAATCATACATTACCTACTTGTACACCTATTACAAAAACTGGCTGTTACGAAATAATGAAATGTTTTAATTTGAATGAAGAACGGCAGAAGGAAATGGTAAAACTTCAGTTTCCTCGGTTGTTTCAAAATGCTAGATAGGACATTCTAACTAAGCAGGGCAGTATAGCTGTTTTTATACAGAATGTTGACGCACCGAGTATTATTGCGTTCGTGCAGGGAGGAGGATTAAAGTAGGATCCTGACAATGGACCTATCAGAGAAGAGCTGCAACACGACTCACCTATCACAGATTCACCCCGGCCAGCTTCGGGATCAATTCCTCATATCGCGACAATGAAAAGCGAGGTGAACCAAGATTGAAAGATTCTCGAGTCTATAGGGGTCTGTTTGACCGTAGCGAAGCGTCGACATACGTCGTCGGTTTTATAAATAGCCGCCACTTTTAACCACGTCCAGAGACCGAGGAGACATATACGCGGAAATTGAAGCCGTCGCTCGTGAATTCGATTTCGATGTTCCGCGATTTTCCATTCAACATCCACCATCTGAATAAATCAATTCGCCGCAATTCACGTGCGACACTTCAACGACAATGAGCCTCGCCTTGAAACGGCTTCCATATATGCATTCGACGAGCGCGCTGCAGACAGATAGTCCCACACACACGCGCGCACACGGCCCGAATCGAGCTATTCGAACACGAGAAGGGAATTCCATTTCTTGCGTGGGTAAAAGGAGGCGGGGCGAGGCGAGGGGGAAAAAAGAATCGGCAACGACATATAAAATGCACTTGACCGACTGCTCTCGTATCGCTGTGAAAAGGAATCTGCCGCTAAAGAACCAATCAATCCAGCCATGTGAAAGTTATAATTATCACGCCACCCGTCAAGTTAGTGTTAATTAATTGCCCGCAACTTAATGATCCTCGCGGAATTGTTCGTTCCAGCGGTATTCAGGGAACAATCGCGCCGCTGCGATTGCTGTTGCTCTAGAGACACTATAATAAGAGTCTGGACAGGAGCCACTGTCCGCCATGTTTGATCGAAATCCCACGAGATAGAAAGAGATATACACCATTTCACTCTTAACCACTCTTAACAACTCTTACGTTTATGGCGGTGTTTTACTATCTATTAATCTGAAAATGTGCATTTTCTCTCTCGCAGGATTTCGATAAAAAATGGCGGACCAATGAAAAAGTGGCCTTCTCGTGTCCAGACTCTTATTATAGTGTCTCTGTGTTGCTCCTTGCGCAGGAGCTGGCCTCTTAGAACGGATATGCGCTACAATGCAAATGGGGAACTCGAAATTCGGGCGAACAATGGCCCGAGGGTTGTAATGCTCCGTGTGAGATTAAATATACGGTGGAAATATTGATTCGTAAAATTGCTGGTGACCGAGGCAGATAATCAGAAAAAGGTAGGCAGTCTGGATGAAAATATGTTCCCCCTTTCACTCGCGGATCGAGTATTTTGATTTGTATGGTGCCTCGGGAGACCGACGCAATATTTTGCGCGTTCGATGCAGAGGTGTGGAAAAATTCTTGCCCTATTTTCCTTTCTACCGGTGGTAGACAAGCTGCAAGGGGCGCGAAAAAATAAATACGAATGGCGGGAAACGAACTCGAAGTTGTAGAACTGCAAACGCTGAATGTGTCAAATTCCTTCGAGGATTATGCACGTAACGGCGAAGTTCTGCGAGCGTACGCCGACGTAAATGTAGATTATCGCGGCGACAGGTTGAAAATGTCGTTGAATTTACATGAATCGATATATGAAAATGCAGCATCACGAGCTGGTGCGTGTCGTGTTAGTCCACTAGCAACAAAGTCAATATTTCACTGGGTCAACCACTACGCCGTTGGGGGAATTACGCTTATCGCGATAAAAAGTTAAAGTTGATTAACTCCCTTACGGCCAGCACACGGAATTTGACACGGGGACGTAATGAAGGGCAGTGTACGCGGCCGGACGTTGTAACGGGACGTTGCTTCGACACATTTTATCGAACAGAGTTAAAGCCGGCGGCACGATTAGACTTGTTAAGATTCAAAGGGGCCTCTAGGTCAAATAGCCCAAGCATTTTACACGCGTCAATTAGTTTATCGATCGAACCGCATTCCGACAATTGTATCCTTGCTCCGATTTCATCCGCTAATATTTAATAAATGCTTGAAAACCAATAGCAGATCCACGCTTCATTTGATTCCTCGTCGTCACACATCCAGATCAACGAATAAATTTCGCACAGATTGCCATTTTACCCCGATCCCCTCCGATTTCCTTCGTTTCCTTTGCTCGATTGAAATCGGCCAGTAATTCCGCAAACTATATTCACCGCTCAATGCTACCGTATACCGATGCGTCTCTAGAGATGTAATGGCTTCAGAATATGTTGTTCAGAGGCAAATAGAGATTCGAACAGGTGGATGTCCATAGATGTCTGACAGGGATCTTTTCTTAACACACTTCTGGCGAAAAGGTCACGGGGCATCTCTCGGGTATATCGTTCTCGCGTAGCTTGATGCGTCTAACGTGTCGTAAGTTCCCGCTTCCACGTACCTGCGTGCACCTGCTGGTGAGCCTGGCTTACAACCAGCCAGGAGAGAACCGAAGCAATGAGCTGTACTAATAAATGCCAAACAACCGTGCTACAATCTTCACGAGCAAGTAGCAGCCTAAGGTTAACTGTGACACGCAAGAATGGCTTCACCCAAGTTACCATGGTACACATACGAACAGTAGTCGTACGCGCTGGCGAGCGTGTAATCCGAACTGTCGTAGAACGATGATCGAGAGTCTTTATTCCATCGTGCAAAAAAGTGCACCCTTCCGATGCGATAGTCGACGTTCCTACATGGTAAGGAGCATGTTTTGGAACGTATATCTCGGTGCGTGACACAGAAAGGAAACGAACCTCCATTGCTTGTGTCGATATCAGCTGCTCCCGTGGCAGTTCAATTTTATCTGACAAGGAGATTGCCTAGAGCTTTACTTTAATCGAACGTACGAATTAGGTATGAGCGTATTCGTAGATGGTGCGGGGACACGAATGAATCTCGACACTAATCTTTCCGTGTTAACGCAATCGCTCGACTGCACGTAACGCGCTCTTGCGATTACGTAACAGGTGAAGCGGACACGGGCGAGCCTCGCAATTCATAGAAGTCGTGACATTACGAGTGCATGAAACACGGGAGGGGCGCTAAAGTTTCGAGCCTGCAATTCTTCCTTCTTATTAAATCTGTTTACACGTGACATGAATTTTGCATACACAAATACCATAAAGAATGCTCCAACAATTACGAACACGCGGGCATGAAGAATACAGCAGTTCTGTCCCGTTAAAATTTTGCTTCATGTAACAGGAAGTATCTGCTCATTCGTTCATCAATAATTCAACAGAGCAACTGTAATTGATACCGAACGCGTAACAACGAAATAAAGGGAATGCGATATCGATTAAACGAGAAACCATAACATTTATCCCGGGGAGAGTCGTTGCCCCCATCGGCGCACAAAAACTCCCATTTACCGCTGAAATTTCCGTGAAACGATATCAGTGGACCGGACGGCAAGCAATAATTTAAAAGACCCGTATATTTCGGCATCGCTGGCGTAAATATGTATTCAAAGCCCGGCAACCAACGGACGCTGGGTACTACCAACAGGTGCATATCACTTAATTACCTTTTCTTTTGCATATTAATTAGCCCGAGCCACTTAAAATCACCCTCGACCGCGTACATGACGCCGTTTTGATATCTATACAAGCTGGCGTGCGGCCAGATACGATTGAAACCCAATAGGCAACGGGGAAGCGGCGGATAAAAATTGGACTATTCGGTAAATCGAGACTGAAATTATTAAATAGATGGGAAATGCAATATACTTTAAAAGAAAGGGTACCCAGGGAAACGGCCAGACAATTTACGAGCGCGCAACAATCACAGAAGTGGATGAAGAATACGTTCCGCACAATATTCGTACATCCCGCATCCCACATCGTATGGTCAAATGAATCTGCCTGGAAAGAAGTGGCGCCACGAGGAACACACGTGCACCCTCGGCCGTTAAAGTGCATTCAAGGTACGAGCACGGAAGGGCTATGAAAACGAAGCCGCGTTCAGGTAACGCGGACAAAAAGGGAGCACCCCCGAAACGTAATAAACTAAAAAGCACGATGAAAGAAGGGATGGGGGCAGACCGCAAAGGAGGGGCGAAGGATGGTCGAGGAGCGGGCAGATTCCATGGAAAAGCGCGCCGAGGCTGAGGGGGAGTGTGTATTGGTACGCGTGTGCACGAAGTTAGTGCGCGTGCCGTGTCTTTTGCCTTCGAACAACTCGAGACAATAGGCGTCTACGTATGAATACCAGTCGAGAAGTTCTTGTCGGCGTTCTCCGTCGTCATTGTGTTGCGCTCGCCTCCCCCGCATTGTATCTGTTCCACGGCTGGCACGTCCGTGCACGGTCGACGGGTGTGTGCTGGCGTGCACACGTTAATGGGATACTTTCCACCCTATGCTTTTTCTCCCCCGCGGCGGTGAGCGTTTCAATGGCATGAAAACGCGGCCCGACGCGGTGACGGGAGCCGAGGAGCCCGTGGAACACCTCCCCCGGCCCCGTCGGAAAAAATCTGCCCGCCGTTGTATTTATAACGCGGCTATATTAGAGGCAATATTTACGCGACGCGAGCAACCGATACCTTATCGCGCCTTATCAGCCGCACCGTCGCGAATCCGCCGATGGCCGTCGTGCGTCTCCCTCGAAGCCTACCCCTCCATCGTCTCGCGTGGAAAATGTTCAAGTGCCTTCGTCGAGGATCCACCCTTGCGAGAATCCCCCAGGGGGGATAAGGATTTCTCCCACCCCTCGTCGGGGATACAAGAAGAGACTCGAGTGCCTCCGGATTTCGGTCCTCGTTCGAAGGGAAAAAGATTTCGAATTCATGGCGCGAGATTCCGGGGAAATCGTTTCCTCGAGTATTAAGGAGCGCGTGTGATTACGCCGGTTTGTTGAAATGACGATACATGGTCTTCTGCGGAGGATTCTGATACGTATCGTGTACGCTGGTACGGTAGACGCTGACTCTGACTAAGCAGCAGCGTCTACTGGGAAACCGACAGCGTCCACTGAATTTACAGAGTGGCAGTGGTATGGATTAGGATGCAAGTAGTATAAACGATGAATGGTGAAACGGAGGAGGAACGCAATTCCGCGCAGTCCTGTTGCGATAGCTACAGCTTTCCCTCGTTTCCATGTGTCACTACCATGGATGGTATATGGTATGTATACATATCAGCGTATCTTATCGATCGTATCACGTAATTCTATAAATACATTCTCTCTATATTTCCCGTCAATCTTTTATCGCGATACGTAGTACGAAACGAACTCGGACATGACGCGATCCAATGTAGGTATTTGGAGGAACGAAATGAATAGTTGAGGAGGGACCTCGGGGCGTACAGAGCTCTTATCCCTTTTCCAGGGTAATAAAGAACACACCTGCGCTTGTTCCAAGCTCCGAGACAATTTTCTAGAAATTCTTCACGACGCTGAACAGCGCGCGGCAAAGTGTACGCCTAGGAAATACCGCTGGTAAAGGGATTTTACTTCGAACGCTCGGGCGAGCCTGCTTTTTTTCTCCGGCTGACAATAAAAGAGGAATGAACAAGGCATCTCACATTTCCGCAAGGCATTCCACATTTCCGTTATCTGGCTCCTATTTCAATAGAAATGCTGTTCGCGCAGCCCGGCCGATGAGCGCAATAGCTGCGAAAATACGAAGAGGACGCGGAGCGGCTGGCGTCTCGAGAGCGTGCACTGGAAACGCTCGTTACAGAACGTCGAATGCGAAAGAGGGAAAGGAGCGCGAGGGCAGGGGAGCATGTAAAAACGGAGGAATCCCCTAGCGAGGTTCCCTTATTAGATTCCGACGATACGTAAGTCCGTTGGCGTGCGAGCGCTTTGTCGTTGCTTCCTCGTGGAACAGCGTCTTTCGGCAGTCACATGACGCCAAGGATTATTAGCCGACATGCAGCAAACGTAAGAACGATGCTGCAGGATCGTTGCAAGTTGCCCGCGTACGTATGACAGCCCTGCGCTCGGTGCGTCCGCGAAAAACAAGCAGAACGACGGGAATCGAGAAGGCTAATGAGGCGGAGTCGAAGGGAGAATAAAGACACGCGGCCTGGTTAGATAAGCCATTGATTAGGAAAGGAAGCTCTGGGGACGTTAACAATTACAGTGGCCGTGTTTCAACGGAGGAACCGCTGTATATTCCGAATATGCAGCAAGGAGTGCAAGAAAGTGACGGCAAAAGCGAGACCTGAGCCGTTTCGAAAGCAAATAACAAACGCCGGTGGAAACGCGAACTAGAGTCTGCTTTACTTAACTATTTAAGATGGCATAAAAAAGGGCGGAAGAGTTAATGTGGCTCCACAAATCAACTGTGCATGGAGGGAATTTGCGACTTTCTGATTTAGTGATGCAATTTTCACGAGTAGGGTAGGGTGGGGCTAAAAGTCTGGCGAGTAAAAAGTCCCAAATTCAAAATCTCTATTTCTAAACGATGTATTGAGTTTCGCAGTATACTATGTAAAAGGCGAGAAGAAACGGAGGTGACCACAGACTCGCCAGTCGCTCCTGGACGTTCGTGGGAATTACACGACGCCTTCGTTATTTTATGTATCGAAAACTAAAAGAAATACGTCGTGTTTGTTGCTTTATATAAAGTAAACCACAGTTTAAAAGCGTATCAGCCAATGTACGTTAAGATTGTATGTTCCTTTAGTAATGTGTGCATGATATTGTTTATTGCTGAATGATAATATTTTCTAACGTATATATCGCAAAAACTATAGAGGTACCATTGGGGCAAAAAATCCCTCAGACTGAAAATATATATTTTATCATTTGTTTTCATAATAAGATCGTCAAACTATAAAGAAATGATGCCAAAGTATTTAAATAGTGTTTTTGTTTTAGTTGAGCGATTTTTTTTAGTTTTTAGTTCACAGTGTGCCTCTGACTTATATTTTTATTTTCTGGTAAAGAAGTCATGCTTTCCTTTCAATATTGTATACCAAAAAGAATTGGTTTAATAAATATTTGTTGATTTGAAAAGAGTTTGTTACTTGTTTAGTTTAATATTACACGAGAAGACATTAGGGACTTTCTACCCTATGCAATGGATTTTTTGCCCCGTGCGTGGGGCAAGAAGTCCATTTTGCATTGACAAACATTTTGTGGTATAACTCAATAGAAAATAACAGTATCAACAAACGAACTTCGTGAACGTAAAGCATAATAGTTATAGTTTATACAAAATAACACCAGATATCTACTGTATCCATAAAGATCTGTTTCTACGAGTACAAGATCCTCCGAAGTTCTTCGACAGTTTCTTTAGATTGCTTTGTGTAATTAAGAGAGATAAAGGGCGAAATATGGTAATAAAGGTGACACGTGCGTAATATCGCATTTCGTTGACGCTGCAATTGGGTCCCACGCGAAATTTGGGTGGAATGAATATCAGGCGAAGGAAGAACGTTTCCAGCAAGTTTGTAAGTTTCGCAAGATCTCTGCAGCGTGCTACTGACCTTTGAGTTCATCCCCGTATCCAGACACAGGTGCAGCGGCCAAGATTCATCGTAATTACGGAATCACTAACGAGATAAATCAAAGGTGCCTTCCGTACCCTACGGAACGAATTAATTGCTTGAGTAGCGAAGTTACGTGCTCCGCTGACGATCTCGCCGGTGATTTCTACGACGATTCGTCATCAATGAAACTACCGCCAGGCATTAATGACTGCAGTCATTAAGTGGAATCAATAGTGCAATACGGTCGTGCTGCTTTAAGCTGATTTGCGATATTAATCGTCCGTTCAGGCTCGCTCCGAACCGAATATCAAACCGACTCCATCAGTCACTCTGTGTATCCAACATATCAATTTAACAAGGTTGTCATTGTTACGTCGAATAATAATAATACACACGTGCGAACTTTGAAATTTAATTTTTTTTAACCAGTTTCGTTAAAGATTATTTAAGCAAATGCTAGTGGAAGAAAGTTTCCTGTACAACTCGTACTTTAAAAGGATTTTTTTTTTAAAGAAGAAGGATACTATCGAAGGCTGCGAGCTCGGGAGGAACGATCAATGGCTATAAATCTGACTCAATGGCGTTCTAAATGTCCCAGACACGACGTACGAGGAAGATAAGATAACGATATTTGCGATTATCGTCCATCACGGTTTTTCCAGAATCATCCTTAAGTGAACATATGGCTTTATTGGTGCGGCATGCGTGCGTATTTTAAGAAACGGAAAACTCGAATGACACGATCCTGAGATATTCAGCGTCGCGTGCTCGCTAATTATTTGCCACGATGGTATCGGGAATTTCTACCAAGCTCTCAGAGTTACACACCTCGGCGAACTATGTAAAACATTGTAAAAGTATCCCCGAAGGTTAAAATTGCGACGGTGGAAATAGATTAAAGTGGGGCGTAATTACAATTTGCGCTGCGTTACATTTCGTGCCTGGAATGATGACACGCGATTTATACGTCGCCCTCCAAGAGTGAATCGAACGAATTCCCGAGACCACGGATATGATGTCTTATCCCTTTTTATCCTAAGGGCCCCTAAAACCCCTCGGAAACCAATAAAACCCGACAGTTTCCTCCCACGATAAAATCAAACAGTTTGATGCCCCCCCCCCCGAATGAGATTCTAATTTATTCACGGCTCGGTATTGAACGATACGAGCATCCTTTGCACTTCGTAACTTCCCAACTACCACATTTTTCCCATTCTTAGCATTAGTGTCCTGGTACTTGGAGAAGTTTCAATCGCTCTATAGCTGAGTAAACGGTATCATTCTCTGACTTTCATAATACATAGAATACTCTATTTTTTAATTGAAAAATCAATCAGGGATCGTTCGTTTCCTTTCCCAATAAACCGTTCCATAGACGACGTAACATTCAATATCACTCATCGCCACATTTCCCTTCGTTTCGCGAAAGGCGTAAATCAAGGCGTACTCGTATCCGTCTTCTTTCTACCGTGAAATCCAATATCTCGTAGGTATACGAAACTTACGATTTCACGCGGACTGATGAAGAATCGTATTCGGTGCCCGAGTGATCGATAAATCCTTTGTCTTCGGGCAGAGCCATCAATAGCGCGAATAGCAGGAAAATAAAGTTGCCTTTATCGTTACAATAAATTGCCCCGCGAGGAGGGATTTTTCGTAGCTATCTCTCTCTCTCTCTCTCTCTCTCTCTCTCTCTCTCCCGTTTTCGTTAACATCGGTCGTTGGACTCGTAAACCAAGACAAATCGATATCACATCCAACGAATCCCGTGCGTGATGGAACCCTCGAGTATCAAGTGTTCGGTGTATAAACTACCGCAGGCTAATTTACAGAACGCCATTTCGCCTTGTGTCAAGCGAAGTATTAAAATGTTGGATTCGGAAGTTACGAGGGTTCCAATTATCTTTGTAATCCTCGATTAAACTCATCGGGAGATGATTTGGCAGTGACGTTCAAGGCTATACGCGATAAGGATATACTGCGGGCATGTGCATCGAAGGGAGAAGATTATCGGAGCCATAAAATGTTCGGCGCATCTTTCGACTCGATGGCCTGACTTAAGCACAATAAACATCTCACGCCAGCGCGCAATAAATATTCCAAAAGCTCCCCAAAGTCCTGCGTATATTGTGGTAATAAGCTGTGGCCTATTACCGCGAGAAATTATGCAAGTACTTAGCGCTGGGAAGCCCGCTGATAACAAGAGCAAAAGTAATTACAAGATCGGACCGTAACACCGAATAATCTGCAAACTAGCCCAAAGCGTAATTAATGCGTTCCTCCTTCGCCAAGAATTTCTTTCCCGTTATCTTTCCACTCTTGACATATACAACTGCATTTTCAGGAGAATAATGCGCAGAGGAACTTCAAATCGCGCAGAACCACGCGAAACAATAAAATATAGAGTTCCATTAAAAGGGAGCAGGTACCTAGCAGCATGGCAACTGCACGCGGATACATAAATCCATAACGATAACGTAACAAAAACTGGAGCACTGAAAACCATTGGATTTCGCTCGTCCACCTTTCTCGTATCTTTAATCGTTACGCCCCGATCCTACGGGTGAAGCTTTGCGTTCCGCTTCGCGTTTACAATTCCTTTGAGCCAGGGAGAGGCCGAGAAGCGAAGAAGGAAGCATCTCGACGACGAGTCAAAATCTCGGTCAAACCAGCGCACGGTAAAGCGATTAAACAGGCACGATAGGGACGGTGAATAAAATTTTAAAGGGGGAACTGAGGTCCCCTTGAATCTGGGCAATTGGCCGTCCGCCTAAATAATTTATACCGTGCAAGTACATTTACAGCGGAGGAGGCTGGTAATGAGCGGCCCCGTCGGACCTGCACTTAACGGAATTTCTCTCTCCTGTCCGATAATTCGTTCGATAATATTGTTTTCGCGCGTAATTAACCCCCCCTCGCCGGCACGTGAACTCGGCCGCCTACGTTGCTCTCTTCGCTCATGGAATTTTCGATTGCCAGCTGCCCCATAAAACCAATAACCGTCAGCGTAGTTGCCCCACGTGCATCGACACGGCCACGCGAAAATTACACGTCCTACGTAGCAACGGAACTGCGAGGGCGGATGACGTGGTGGACGTGTTTCACGGAACAAGCTGAATAGATGGATCGGCGCTGATAGGCGGAGATAAGGAAACGCCGTTACGCTTTCCTCTGCTCGTCTGGTAAATGGCGTCGACCTTTTCGAAAACCTTATACCTACGTGTCGACGGGAAGAGCCGTGGATGGTGGAAACTCGTTGCTCTGCGATTCCGGCAGAACTAGCGGTATACATGCGCGACTTCTAGTAAATGTATCGAGCAGGCAAGTGGAAACGTCTCTCCATTCTACTTCAGGTCCATCCAGAGAATTAACCCCTCAACGATCGACCCCTGAAACGAAAAACTGACCCTGCGGCACGGGCCCTCGGAACGAAAACCTCCACTGTTTTTCCGGGCGGTATAGGAAATACGACTTGAGAGTCCGTACGAAATACTGAGGTGGTCGTTGAGGGGTTAGTGGTGTATTTTAAACGAATCTTGCATCTTTATAATGGGCAGCGTCGGACGCAGAAATCTGTGGCTCAAGTAAAAGATTAATTTGAGTCTAGATTAACGCCCCTATGTTATATTGAAATAGGGGAGGGTTGCCTATATCGTACCACTTAAGACATTTTACGTTATATTTCATATTTGGTACTAATTTCAACGCAAATGACTATTGGATATTATAGCTTAATCTTTTAGATACCTACTATTATATGCTTAATCTTTTGTTCAGAACAAATTAATTTGTTATTAATCTTTTTGTCATATACTGTAAAAGGTACGATTTAGGCAACCGGTCTCCTAAATCGTACCCCTCGGTTTCCAAAATCGTACCTCCACCAAAAATAGTATCAATGACAAATAGAGTAGCAAATATTCAACATAAAGTAATGATTATTATATAGTTACATATACATATGTATATGGATCACACACAGACCGCAATAACCTATGGATATGATATACGTACATAACCTATATAACATACGAGTTGTCAAATCCTACTGGTACGATTGTAGTGGTACGATTTAGGAAACATGGTGAATTTATTTATAAATATGAATTTAAACTTTATAATGAATGTAATGTGTACTTAAAATGAATGTAAAATATTCTACATTAAACCCGCTTTTAGAAAAATACAAAAATACAGGACAAAATTGCATTGTTTGATTATTATCAGCTAAAATAAACTGGTAAAAAGTTACGCCAATCATACTTGATTTTTCAAAATGTTTATAACACGCACAAAATAGGGTGTAAGCTCAAAAGGTTTTGTTTCTATTTCTTATTTCGCATTTACTTGATATTTTTATTATCCAATGTCGTTTAGACTTATTAATTACTGAGAAATTTATGAGGTACGATTGAAGTGACCAGTACGATATTGGCAACTATCCCCTATATGCATGCTTTTTAATAACACTATTCCACTATTCAAACCCGCTAGCGAACGCATCGTTGAAATTTCCTTTCAAGGATCCTGATTTCTGCGCGTCATGGATTTTCCCCGTTTATCGGAAATAAATAGAAAGGCAGAGGGAAGAGGAGGGCCGGATGAGAAGGAGGGGTGGTAGAGAGGGTCGAGAGATGTACGGAAAGGAATGAAAAAGGAACGAGAGAATCCATACTCCGCTGTCTGGTGACAGTCAAGCTATTGCTTCCTCCGTCTCCTTCTATCCTCCAGCCCTCCTTGCTCCCTTCGCGGGTTCAAAGCACCCCATTTATAATGACGATGCTCGTATCCTTAACCAAGGAAGATCCTTCCTGCGGCTACAAACTCCCACAGGATCCTCATATTGGATTCCTACCCCCTCCGCTCGAAAACCCCACGACACCTAGTTATCTGGCTCTGAACGCTTGAAAATGGAGATGTGTCCCGTCGTTCATAGACGCATGACTGGCAATTATGCATGGAATGAAATATAACAAATTATTACTGACTCGCAGCCAGCCCATTTTGTTAATCACCTGCGATCCTTCCGATGAAATGCGTTGCGCGAGTGCAACGAGTAAGCGACTACATCTTTACAGCCCAGGAGCCATATGAAATCTATTTATTTATTTAGACGAAAATGTATGGGCAATTGTAATCGGTCACATGCTCGGCGGAGTTTTAACCACCGCTTCCACAGACAATTTTGCAGGGAATGAATATTTATGAGGCTGGCGAAAGTCCGTTTTGCGTGCGACTTCCGTGCCCCGAAGAAAAATGGCCCCGACACGAAAAACCCTAGCCACCCTGCCATTAAACTCTATGCACAATTGGAGGATCGCGGCCGTGGCAAATTGCATGGCATTATTCGCCACGTGGAACAGTCTGCAAAATCTACTTCCGTAGTTTGACGATATCGAAGCATGCGAATGGGAAGCGAGCACGACGACGAGTTCATACATTTGAAAAATTCAAAGTCGTCGCGCGGTGACTTCAGCGGGAGGGGCGATATCCTAAGTTAGGCTGACTAAGCGATACATCTTCTCCTCTAAATCTTCCAAGTGAAATTCTATCATTAACATTCCACGGTACTGTTCAATAGTCAATTTCCTGACCAAGCCTCTCAACCCCAAGAATTATCCCCGCTACTTTAAACGATCTCCCCCATTATACAAAGTATTTAACGCCGGGGGGGGGGGGGCGAGGCATTCGGCGAACGCGCGCCGGGCGCGTTTTAAAATGCCCTGAATGGAGTATTCGCGTGTCGCCGGGGCCGAAAATCAGGAATTTCCAAGTTTCGTCGAACCACCTGTCGTGCATCTATGCGGTATTAACCGGCTGCTCAATTTAGAGCGCATACCATTTCGGGGCATCCTGATATATCGGCGCCGGGGCAACGATATAAGGGGCACAAAGTGCCAACGGCAGCTTAGATCAAAGCGTTCCTAAAGTTCATTCCGGACGGGTCCACCGCTCCCGCCGGTATCGTCGATGCCGGGCCACCGGATAGCTCGCCGGCGAAGACAAGCACAAAATCCTACGACGCGCAGAACCTTTAGACCCGGGCCCCGATCGTTATTTTTAGTGGGCAGCCACTCGAAATCGCCTTCTATTTGCATGCGCTAGCCCACCCCTTCAATCAACCTAAGTGGACTACAGAGAAGCCAGTAACCTGAAGGTGGTCCTCGAGGAACGAGGGGCAAGGGTGCGGGGAAAGCTTTTCGAAAATATTGTCCGAGCCAGCTGCGGGTGCCGGCGCGAAAAGAGGAGGTCGAACCTTCCGGCGCGCTGAATTTTTGACCTGCAAAGCTACTCCCCGTCGCCTTTGGTGCCTCCTCAGAGCGCGCTGGCTCAGCGAAGAAACGATCCACGAAGTCTTGACGGGTAACCTAAAGGGAAATAACCGTACGTCGAGGTGTATACGAGTAGAAGAGGACGCTTTGAAGAGCCTGGCTGACTAATCCTGGTGCAAACTCCTGTATCTACTTCTAATCTATCTGTATGCCGTCATTACATCTGCTTGACGTCATAGTGATAGCAGATAAGGACGCACTCTGGCAGAAAGTGTAAACTTAACAGCTTTCGTTGCATAAAAGTTTCTCCATCGAAATCAGAAATAATACCATGCATAAATTATTACCGTTTACAGGAAGAAAATGGAATTGTACTACATTTAGGATAATATCTTTAAAGCACTCTCGACGAAGGGAGCGATCGAACAAAGTGGGGTGTCTCGTTCTACACAGCCTGAGCGAAAATGCCTGGAAAATATCGTTCGCCACGGAAGACAAGATCTACCTTCGTTTGCGAGCGGTAACCGCGGAACCGTTTCCGTGCTCGATAACGTTTCCTATTCTCATTCGGGAAGAGTCTAGCAGCCGACTAGACTCCCGTGCACGCGCGAGTGCCTCTCTGCACACTGCACGTGCGAAATTCGAAGCAGCGCAGGATACCGTGAATCAGCAACGGAGCCTCCCACCTGAGACGTCCAAGCGCGATGAGCGAGAAGAAATAACAGAAGCGGGGTATGCACAATATGCCAGGGCGTCGAAGCGACATTTCTCGGAGGGTGAATGCTCCGCCAAGGGAAATTCACGGGATCGAAACATTTACAAGGCCCGCGCTACTCGCATGCAAATGCAATTTCATATTCCCGTTATGACTCGCATTGTACAGAACGTGTGGAATTAAAGTCTTCGATAAATAGCGGGGATATCGGATATCGAGTAAACCCGTCGTCGTTCCTCGACAAAGAATTTACTATAGCGTATTTTAATAAGCTACACTTCACGGTGAAAATCACGTTGCAAAATCATCCCGCTCCGACCGGGAAATTGTGGCGGAATGGAGGAAGGCTTCTGGGGATGTCGGCAACATGTGTGGCTGGAAATTACGGGGGAAGGATTGGAATGATCATCGAGAAAGCGTAGATATCTGAATTAAGGAAAGTAACTGTATCGTTTCTAATTCCTTCGCGAGTTAAACAGGGACAAGCGAAAGTTAAATTCACCTAGCAATGCTCTGAATCTAGTAACATTGTTCCCCCAATCGTTCCAGATCTACCGGCGCATTCGTGAATGGAATTCCGCGATGACGATTCCGCGCGAAGTCCGTCCGAAATAAAGTTTGGCCGGCCTTTACGAGTGCAAAATAGATTGTCCTCGCTATTGTAGGCGATGCATCTCCATTAACGATGACACATTTCCACGACATGGTGAAAAACGCGGCGTTCAAATGCAACGTTGTGTTCCCTTTCTAAGTGCGAGTTGCAAAAAGTAGGTCTCTGGCAGGGACATTGTCATTGAAAATATTATACGCAGCGAATGGAGAAGAAAAAGCTCGAGCGCGGGGGTATTTGCGAGCGCGAATCCTTTGAGTATACAACAAAGACGAGGAAGAAAGATGAAGCATGAGGGAGAAAAGAGTAAAAGGTATATGTATAATAGATCGAGTAAACAGTAGCTGGACTCTTTTCCCGTATCATCCTTCTTTCTATTCGATACACGTAACGCCTCGCAAATTGCCCGAGTAGGTATATTTCAAGCGATATTCATCAACGAACAACGCTCTAACGCTACTGCTTTCCACGCATTCACTTTAGAGATATGTACACAGAGCGACGTAAAAACCACCCTCCGAGCACGTGAATTCTTTATCAGAGACA
This sequence comes from Andrena bucephala, assembly GCA_947577245.1. Classification (NCBI taxonomy): domain Eukaryota; kingdom Metazoa; phylum Arthropoda; class Insecta; order Hymenoptera; family Andrenidae; genus Andrena; species Andrena bucephala. Next base: position 67,814,203 of record OX387715.1, read on the forward strand.
GAACAACGCGTCAGCCAAATATTAATATAGCCTTGATCATGGTACTCATTCGTTTCTGCGTAATCCTCTGAATATACGCGAAATTTTAATGATAGGTAATGCAGCGAGTGCATGTATGGAAGATCAATCGGGAAAGTTACTTTTCCCTTTATCATTCTTTTTTTTTTTTTTAACAACATGTCGTTATCGTGGGAACTCTTTTTTTATTCTGTTCCTCACCACCCCTCGTCACCCCTGAGATTTCTCGAGGCCACAATTGTCGCGTCCGCCAGGTCTTTTGTGACGGAAACGGCAGGAATTCGCACTTACATGATCACGAATGAGTTAACGAGGCGCCTGTTCGCGCCCTTCCTTAAGAAAATCTACTCCAGAGTGTCCCATTTTCTGTAGGTACTTTCATTTTTATAATAACTCGCAAGGCGCTCATAATCAGAGGCGGCGCGAAAGCATTCCGTTTATTAGTCTCGTTTCCCTCGGCGTATTTGGATTTCGAGGTGACCCGAATAACCTGGATCGCCGTGGCGAGTCAAAGATACACACCCACGAATACACTCGACACCGTGATCTTCGATTCTCGATCGATACCGCTCGATTCTATCGTCAATATTTCAGAGGATCGATCCACTCCGGCAATAAACCGTGATTTCTGACTGCCTCCCGCGGCGCGAGACGACATCCTCGGGTAGCACTCGCGAAGGAGCGAGGCATCGATTTTTCACCGAATCGGTCGACCTATTTTGATCGTCAATACAACGCTGGCAAATAAATAAAGCCGCCACGCGAGCCCTAGTCGCCGGCGCGATGCATATCCCATCCGACATAAATTCTGGTTACATTTAAATTTCATCCGTGTAATCTCCGGAGCTGTGAAACCCGAAGGACTCACCTATTAATCTTTCCAGACTTATCCACGCTGTTTTCCCATCTATTCCATGAGGATCGATAGAGAAAGAAATCACCTGTTCCTTGAAATAATCTAGTACGAGCTGACAGAGGAGCGAAACCGAGATGTAACCATTTAACTTTTCGGCGTGTACCAATGTCCTGCGCAATCATACTCCGTTAAACCCTAATGGCAACGTCATTGGCTCGATTCGCGACGAGCCGTGCCGGGCCACTCGATACGCGCTTGAACCCGTCCCTATCAACATTACCATAAATCAAACACCTCGTAAGTTATTACCTGTCTTCTGGGCTGACAGGCAAAGGAAGATCTAGGTGGAGGTTCGCTCGAGATCGTCCTTGTCAGCCAGCGTATGCACAGGAGTTTACGTTCCCGTAGCACCTCGTAGCTACATCGCTGGCCGGGCAAGCAAGCAAGGCAAGCAAGCAGCCGAGAGGAGAGAGCCGGGAGTTGCGTGGTCGTGATGGTAGCGTTGGTGGAGGATACGGGGAGGATCCGAGAAGGGGTGGCGAGGCAGTAGTAGGGAGGGTAGGTGAACGGTAGAACCGGAGGCAGTGGGGGTTGGCGGTGGTTGAAGAAGGGAATGACCCCGTGTACCGGGGTCAACCGTTGCACTACGCTCGCTCTCTCCCTCTCTTTCTTACTCCTTCTCTCCTCTATCTTCCTTCCTTCTTCCTCTACTCCCACCCACTCTCTCTCTCTCTCTCTCTTACTCTACCTCCCTCTCGTTTGCTACCCCGTAGACATAGACGACGAACACTCATACGCTTTGTTATCAGTGTACCCACCGACTGCATACCGTTGGCCAGAGGAACGTTACCACCTGAACACACCTACGCGATCCGTGCACGTGCGTCTACGTGCCTAGATGAACAGGATGAGTTCCGGGGAGGGAAGGGGTTCCGACGATATTTATGACTAGATATGGGACAGCGATAAAATAAGCATCGAGAATTGCTACCCGTTATTACTCTGGTCAATACCTTCTTACCATTCAGCCTTGTTCCGTTTGTGGAGAGGATCGCTACCGGGATGCTTCGTTACAGGCACATCGCTCGCACATTGATTTTTCCGGGCAAAGCGTGCACGCTGGTACCGAGAATTTCATCGATCGGGGTTTACTGTCGTCACCATTGACACTCCGCGCCTAGTTGAACGGATAGGGACACTTTTGATCTCATTGCTCGCGCTGTGATTCGAGGGACGCGTTCACTGTAAACTGCTTGACGATTGTGGCGAATAGTGGACTTCGTTGGGAGCTCGTTAGGGCACCGGGCAAACTTCCTTGGATGGAACGATTGTAGGGGTGAGAACGGCAGTCTGAAGAGTCACTGTTCTGTGTACCATTCGACAAAGAATTTATGAAGAAAGAACGCACCCGGATACGTATACATGTAGATGGGAGTGTGTGAATAAGATCGATGAACTTTAGCGTTCACAGGACATGAACTCAATGGCTACGGGATTTCAAAAGACACATTAGAGAGTATCGATAGTGGTCAACGGTCGAGCCAGCCTAACCCAGAAATATCTTTTCAAGCAACTCTTCTCTTGGTCGTTTATACTACTCGGTTAAATCGTTCAATACTCAGGCCATGCAAGCTGGGAGCACAAAAGTCGGAATAGAGAGAAAATCCCAGACGCTTTCGCTAACCGTATAAATATTGGGGAACGGAATTCTTCTACGACTTTGTGGGAAAATAAAGATACAGTGTGAATGGGGAAATGCAGCTAGCCAAATGTATTCTTAACCAAACAAGACAATTGAAGTTAGTTTAGTAACAGGAAAAGGATTAATAATTGGTGCAAAGGTTAACCATCGATTAGACTCTATTGGGTAGGTAATCGAATACAGGAGAACATGCCCCGGCGTCTAGCTACTAAAATAAAAGAGGGCCAACCTAATCGTGCTACTCGACACCAATGAAATTATCACGTCGACTCTTAACACTACGTCCAGCTCCACCCTATCCACCGTCTTCGAATGGTTTTCCAATAAAAAAGACATCCTATCCACCTTACGAGCGCTCGTTGTCCGAAATGCAATTCTCAACTTTGGTCATTTTCGTAATTGCTGCGTGGAACAGCTCCGCGCGTAATTTGAACTTCAGAAATAATCCGCGCGATTAAATAAAAATGTCCAACGATACAGCAGAGAAACCATTGAGCTGTTACAAAGTTTCAACGTTTCCCTTTTCTGTTTCTAATTGACTATCTACCTGTACCTATATTCCCATTGGTTGCGCGAAAAATAAAGGCGAATATACTCAACGGTCGAACAAATTTGCTTTACGTTCCGCACCTCTTTCATTTGCTAGGAAGTGGAGGAACCTATCTCGATGTGTAATCTATTCACGCGAAAAGTGTTTTTCTAAGTAGAACTCGTTCGCGGAGCTCAACAAAGGAAAATGAGTAGATAAGGATAAATTGAAGATAAATGGAACTTACAGAGCAGGGAGAAATATCGACAGAAAAGCTGCGTAGCTGTTGCTTTAAATGTAAACCTCGCTTGTACATAGAAATAGTACGTAAGAAGTACTATCCAGCATATTGTCAGCTGCATTATAGAAGATAACCTAACGCATTCGTAGAAACGACTTCATACACGAAAGATGACTTTTCTCAAAGTACCATTCCTTCATGCCTTCAGTTTATATATCATACCATGCCAATTCCATTTAGCTGAATATTTCACCCCAAGATAAACATTTCTATTACAATCGGAAATTTTCTGTGCCAACGCAATCTGCCCTACGCAATCTCCTAACCAAGACAGCTTCAATTCTCAGTCGACTCAACACGAGTTCAATAAAATTTAGTATTAAACTGATTCTAAGCTCGAAATTCTGCTTTGAGATATCAGATTGGGCTCTCAGGCGAATAAACGCGCCGCTCAGGAACTGGCAGTGGATTCTTTCCTCGTACAGTTCGGTCTTGTAATTATCCAACACAGAACCTGTATGCCTTCAACGTAATAATGAATTAAATTACAATCTTCAAAGTATATTATTTTTCGCTTTACAGTTCTCTTAATTAACGTTGTTTAATACAAGGAAAATGTAGTAATTCAATCCAGCTATAAATATAAAACATAGTACCTGTACATTCTACGTAAGGGAAGCAGAATGTGGGATTACGAAATGCATGTCAAGAACCGTTGCGAATACGAGGCACAAGAAGGGCAGAAGGATGCTGATGAAAAAAAGCTGCTGTTCGTGGAGAAGAAAAATGAAAATTTCACAGCAGCGGGAACTTGAATTTCTATGTGTCCTAAAATATTGCTTGCCAGTGTTAAGATGTGCAGTCGTTTCGCAACTCCGCGTCCTATTTAACATTCTGCCCACGCGTCTTAGAAAACTTTGCTTTCGCCTACTACCGCCCCGCGCTTTAAATATTTCTGCACTCTTGCAGGCACACCGACTGCTCGGTATCCGCGAACAGCTTATTCAAAAACAGGAAGAAGTTTTAAATCTGACGAGGGCGCCGTGAAATATTCGAGCCGTTTCGAGGCGGCCACCCCTGCACGCTGCTCTAACTTTACTTTATCGCCGGCTCTATAACTGTATTTCACGGCCTTCCAGAAGATTTCGCGCAAACCGGCCCGGAACAAAATCCTCTAATTAACAACGACAACATTACACGGAAATACAATTGCGGCGAAGGAACACGCGATAACGCTAACCATTAAAGTTCATCGTAAAATTACTTCCTTAATAGTACGAGGATGACCACCCATTAGCGATCGCATCCCTTTCAATATTTCCTTACAAACGACAGGCGGGTCAAGAGTTAATCTGTTATCGATTTCATTGCCAGCTTTAATAAACCTAAACTTGCCATGGCAGTAAAAATAGTTAAGTGTAGGTACAGTTATAGTTATGTAGTATAGTTAAGTTTAATTATATCAATTCTTTTTCAAAGGAATGCTTCTTCTCCACCATCTGTACTCTTATACTTCCGCTGATGGGAAAATTTCCAAACCGCTTCTACCGAGCAACACAAATTTCGTCCGAAGGAGGTTTCTGCACTGGTTTCGTCGCCTCGAACACGCGGAACCGAAGAGCGCAAGAAAGAATAAAGCGTGGTGTACATAAGTAGATAGTATAAATACTCACCCGTAACGCTGAGCAGCGACATGTTCGAAGATGTTCCGTTAGATCGGCTTAACGCTGAGAGTTTCGCTTAATTGGCCGAGCGGGCACTTGACGCGGCGCGGCGTGGCGCGGCGTGGAGATCCGTAGGAAAGTGATGCAGCTATATAACGAGGGAGACGCCGGATCGAAGGAGCACACTCGCGTATATGTCGTACAGGCCCCTTTCCGCACCGATATATTATTTATTTTCGTTCGCACTGTGCGCCTGCTAGCCACGTATATGGCGTGTGAATGCGAGAGAGACACGCGTGTGTGTTTATACGTGCATATATGTATATATATATATATATGTATGTATGTATGGCTGTGTTTAATAGATAAGTATATATATATATGTAAATATTACAGAGAAAGAGAAAGAGACAAGGAGAAAGAGAAAGAGAGAGAGAGAGAGAGAGAGAGAGAAAGGTACAATATGTATACTATATGTGTCGCGATATGGCGCTACACGAATGGAAATTTCAGAGCAGGAGTACGAATGGAACGGGCAGTCGATATCAACGCTTCTCCCCGTTTCTTGGCTCTTGTTATTTCTCTATTTCCCTTGTTTGCTGGACTACGTTGCGCCACAAGCGTGTCCTTTCTCGCAACGAGTGTCTCCGTGGTCGCGCCGGCACGCGTGCACCGTAAACAACGAGAAAATACCTCTCCTCACCCTCTATACGTGTATATCTAGGCTAGCCACTCGCGCGACGCTTCTGTTCCTTTTATTTGCTCGGCACCGGCGAGTTCGCGCGTACTCGCCAGCCCTGGGGCTCCGTCAGGCCCGACCGGAGCGCATCAATTCACGGCTCCCGTACGTACGCGCACTCCGTTCGGCCCACTGGCCAACCACCACACCGAGATCACGCGCGTACTTGGTTCCGTAACACCCGGCACTCTGAGTATATAGGAGCCCGATAGAATCTCGCCGGGTCTGACCGATGGCAAACGACTAATTACTTAGCCGTGCTCTATGCTACGTGTGTGTGTGTGTGTGTGGTGTGTGGTGTGTTTGTGGTTTTTCTGTGTCGCGTTCACTGTTATCCACGAGGGGTTCCGTTCTATCCGTGACCCGTCGTCACACGTAACCGGCGGTTACCGTGCGAATCGGACTCGTAACAGCGAGGGGCTGTTGGTCACGCGCAAAATCGCCGTGCTCCTCGCACGTTCTGCCGGCTAAGGCGGTAACTGTCCACGCTCTCGGGAACCGTTGCCTCGTCCTCTGCACCTGTCGCCACGCTCTCCTGTCCCTGCTCGCCGTCTAGCTCCTCCTGTTGCTCCTCGACATTCAACTCGGTCGATGCTGCTTCTGCTGCTGCTCGCGTTATTATACTGTCGGTCGGGTTCGCTGGGGTCTCGTCGATCCTCGCGATTGGCAGGGGCCAAGTGTCGTCCTGCTCGCGGCGAACGTGGTCGGTGAACGTGCAGCGGTCTGAGCTTAACAGCGTGGCGGCGATACCAGCAGCACCAGGGTAGCAGGGGCGATAGTAGTGGTAGTAGTACGGGAACGGGAACGGCAGCGGCAACGCGACGCGGCTGCTGGTCCTCTGAGGGTCGGTGGCCAGCACGGTGTCGGTGTCGTTGTCGGTGTGGATGTTGTCATCTACCCGGCCGGTGGAGCGAGGCAGCATCGCCGTGGCACCGCGGGGTGCTTGTTCGGACCTCTTTTGTGCACCGTAGGTTCGGCCGAGCGCCTCTCGCTTCAGGAGGAGCGCCCACCGTGCCACCTTTCTCGTTATTATCATAGTAGCAGGGGCTGCAGTGCATGCGCCGGTTCGCACGTACCCCGTGCTCGTCAAGGAACCGTACACCAACGACACCCGCCTCGTCCTTGCAGCCGCCGCGAGCCACCACCGGTTACGAGCATTTCACCGCTATCAGAGGCCCGGCCAGGGGAACACGGAACGGACACGGAACGAAACGGAACCAGGGGTGGAAAGAGCGAAATAAGGGACGCGCCAAGCTCTACGTGCTCTCGTACGTGCACGGGTCGAGCTAGCGAGGGACTGGTTAAGCGAGAGGCAGGACGAGAGGAAGGGGTGCAGAACCAGAGGGTGAGGTAGAGAAAGAAACGAGGAGAGAGAGAAACGGAGGGAAAAGGACAGGAGGAAGAGCGATGAACGAGGGCGCGAGGGGACACGAGGGGGTGGGTAACGGTAACGCGCACCACGAGAGAAATTGAACGGGAAACGTCGCGAACCGGACCACCGAGTTTCACCACTGCTCTCTACGTATAAACCCGTACTCGCACTGATCGCCACGACGCGACGTCCCGTCCTCTGCTTGCACGCCCCGTATCTCTGAGCGCCAATCTACGATACGGAAAACGGTCACTGCACCGTGGACGCGGTGTTCCGGATGTGCTACCACATCGGTGCGGTGAAACGTTGTTGCGAACGTACGCGGACTGCTCGACGTCGAGCACTGTGCGGACGGAGACGCCTCCGACACGCCGCCGCCATCTTGCTACGTCAAGCGGGTGGCATAGCGCCGGCGCTGAATAAGGGCGAAGGCACGCGAACCTCGCCGACCGCGGCCGATCGTTTCGGCGAGCAACCACGAATCAGCCACCCCTTTCGGCTGTCCTAGCGGAACTGCCGTGCATTTCGCTTCGATTGTTTCCTCATTTCTAATTCGACGTTTCTGTCCGCGATTACCCGCTCGATTGATGCCCCGTTCCAGGCCCTGCCGCGAGCCCTCCCTCTCCCGACCCTTTCGCGCCTCTCGCGCCTCTCGCGCCGCTCGCCAGACCTCGAATTCCTTCACGATTTCTTCTGCTCTCCCCTTTGTCAGCGATGCAATACGCAGCCGCGTTCTACGCGCTGTTAATTATTGCGATAGGCATCGTGCCAGATAGAGTTTAAACGCCTTTCGCCCACAGGAATCCCCACGTGGAACGTTACACGAGAAATTGATTAAACGGGGCGCGCGCCACAGCTACGAAGCTGTATCTTTAATGGGTTCGTTCCTTCGCTTTACGCTCCAGCGGGTCCGTTTATTCTGCCGTTCGAATGCAACGAGCAATAGTACCCCGCCGCTATATCCCCGTGCGCGGCATCAAGATTCGAGGAAAAGGTGTTCGAGCGGTTTCCCATCGCCTTTCAATTAATTTCACAGCGTTATGAAATCGGCTTAAGACGCCTCCGCAGACAACCAGTTCCCCTCGAAGTTGTGCGAAGAGAATTTCCTTCGTATGCGCCAACGAGATTAACTAGCGAGAGGAGAGGACATTAATACGAAATTGTGCGTTAAAAGCGAGGCTGTTCTGGTTTACAAACTCGCCTATGAATATGCTTCTTACGCGTAATCGATAACGTTTTAGGCTCGGGGTACTCGGAACGCGCGCATTTTGGATAGAAAATTGGTTCGTCGGGATAGGTGCACGTGAGGCGTTCGCGCTCGCGTGAGAAACGGCCGTAATGTGAAGTTGAACGAGTCGGGGGACACGCAATGCCGGGGATTTTCAGTTCTTGCGAATTGTATCAGAAACAGAGCGATACATCATTCGGCAGACTAATAATGTTCCTAGGGTGTAATCGTGCTACAAAGTTCGATGATAATCTCCTTTGGAAACAACCTTTTTACGCTATGCCCTACTTTCTGCTTGAGCTTCGAATCTTAATTATCTGGCATCTACAGTCGAAACAAGCTGATCTGCGATAGCGAAGTTTCAGTGGAGGGGTCATTACTCCCTAGCTAGCAGGCGCATCGAATGCTGACTTGTACTACTGTAAATTCGTTTCCCTTCCTCCGCGGCTATGCTACTCGCCGGTGCATTCTATGCACGCTCGGCTCCAGCAACCACTAAATCTATGTATATGCATAGCTTCTACACAGATAAGTATAACTATTGAAGCATCATGTTCTGTTTCCGAATCAACAAATAAGCGAATCTCAAATGTTACGACAGTAGCAACAGGTTACGAATGGAAAATAAACATTTATGCGTCGCGTAGGATATTTGATATAAGTAGAGTGGATTATGTAATGCACTTTCGATAAATTAATCTCTCATCAGAGAACACTGCCGACGCTATGTAGGCTAATTTAATAGCCGAGGTTATAAATAAACTTCCATGCCGCCCTGTTATCAATAACAGATAATGCTATACCCTGTACTTATCGATATACACTTCCCATATCCCCTTACTCCCTCCGAGCCGCATTCAGATTTACATATATACAATATGAACGTCTTTCTTAATGTTTGATCAGTCAGTAATTAATAATTCATACCGCTGATCAATATGTAATATAAAACATTGCCTCGCAAGTTCTTTTCCAATTCTCTGCTCCAGTCTATCCACGGTTCTTATAATTCTGCGGCCCATAGACAATCACCATCCGACCGAATATAGTTCCTATGTGAGCTCTGTATATAAATACATCGCCAGCCATATAACAGGCTAGTCGAACCTCGTGGCCCGAGACGTGGAGAATATTTCTGAAAAGTAGTCGGTGCACGGTCGAAGAAAAGCGGAACTTTTGTGGCTCGCTTTCAATGCGTCGTGTCGGTGGTCGCCTTACTCGTTTCAGGCATCACACGAAAACCATTTTACCGGGATCCTCTCTCAACTCCTGCCCCGACATCTGATCACTCGCCCACGTCTGCCGCCCCTAAGTGCAAGGATGACGTAATACACAAACGTTCCCCTTGTCCCCCGACTGTCACTCGGAAACGTCTTATTCCCCTCTATTCTTACCCCAAACTGCCCGCTTACGTCGGACCGCACGCGTGTCGCGTTATAAACGTGCTATGCAAACATGCCACATAAAACAAATCCACCATCAGTTCCCCGGAACATTCTGGTCTATCGCAAAGAGAGAATCGAGAATATTCCTCAGCGAGGTAATAACGAGGAAAATTATGTAGTATTTCATATCGAGTGGCGCTATTAAATACATCGCGAAACAAGCATTGACTTTAAGGGCGCATGGATCTCCCTGCTTTCCAATTAAAAATAAGAGAAATGTGAAAAAGAGTGTGTTGGAACGGCACCTATTCATAATGGAACATACGTTTGACGTTACGAGGAATTACGGGCGGAAAGTTGGACAAAGAAATTGATTAATATTCGTAGCATGTTCCAAGTGGTCTTCCGCGAGACTGAAACTCGCGATGGAAACCGGGCTTCGTTCATTTTCTTCATCCAACTTGACGAAACTTTGCCAACGAAGTTTCTTCCGCTGATTTCCCTGGGTTCCATTGTGATACGTTGCCTTTTCCTTGAATGGGGTGACCGTATTGTTACAGCTTTATTTAGTAATTCGATTACCAGCGGTTGCATGCAATATTGCCCTGCGGTTTGTCTGCAACGTACAAGTGTCGCGCAAGTGTCGCGCGAGCGTCACGTGCACCTCGTGCATGTGCTGTATCGCACGGCAGGGGATACTTTGACACTTCCAGACTTAAAACACCTTAATGTATTTATATACCAGAATCCAATTGAACTGGCTTGGAAAAATAAACTGCCAGGGGTAACTCTGTCCTGCCTGGCCTACATCCAACCCACACAAATCCTCCCTGACCCATACGGAATTGCTAACACAATCCCAGATACATACCACGGCGCCAGGATAGGTCTAAAGTCACTTGAATCTATTTCATCATAATTGAATTGTTCCCTGTCTCTATCGAACCTTTATGAGCTCCCCGGGGCTCCCTTTAAACCCACGCACGGATATTTCCGTCATCAGCGCAATCCTTACCACGAGAATCTTCCCTGACACTACCGGTACTTCGAAAAGTGATCTTCGCTCACTTAATAACGATTAACGATACTCAGACCAGAAAATACAGCGAACATCATTTCCACGACTTCGTTGCGAACGATAGATATCGATTGAGGCAAACAAGGCGGACCAAGTTTGATCACAAACCGGAGCACAAGAATATCAGATGCGACCGGCAAGATTCCGGTGTCATAGATTTACAGCATTTAACACACTCTCCATTAATCGCCTGCAAATTGCAAAATGGTATTGTAAATGATTATGCCCACTTGCGCATAAAGGCGTGGTAATTTTAATTGAGTAATCGCCCGAATGTTCAATGCCCGTTAATTGTAAGACACGAACCGCTGACATTCCGTTTCACGATTTCTGGACTGCTCGGCGTACCTGGGCCCCTAAGGAACGTAAAATCCGCTAGCGGTCGCGATCGTATTGATTTGCTGGCCAGCTTGCTTCGTTAATGTGGACACGATGGCAACGACAATATCGAAACTCTGTGTTACATAACGCCCATTAATTTTGCATGCGTCACATTCCATTACTATATTCCTAGATTCCTATCTGAATGAGAGAACCGGCCGCTACGATATGACGTCTATTCATCATTGATCGACGTTGAATTATCTTCATCGCTGTAAGGACGATTTACTGCATCGCGAAAGCTGCGCTCGTGCTTTATTCAGGACTGAAGTTTATCATAAAGCACCGTCCGTACACAAGCAGTGGCGAAAGTCATTTTGCACTCGATAATTATGGGGTAATCTTTGCTACATTCTGCGGGTGGTCTTAAAAAAATATCGAAATCAATCATTTCTCGACAATATTCGCGGGTAATTAGTGCGGATGCGGCCAACAAATTGATACGTTCGTTGATATTACGTAGCGCTTACTATATCGGGCACGGATTTGTTAGATTTAAATTGTTAATTGGGCAAGCGCATCGGCTTATGCGTTGCCAGCATTGGTCATGATTTTAGAAAGGCATTTGGCGCGCGCTAATTAGTCGTAACTATCTCTAAGCTGGTCCAACGATGAACAGCGCGCGGATACACGTGTAGGGTAAATCCGGGAGGCGCGGTCGACCTAATATAAAATGGCTATTAAAACTAATATCGATATTACTTATTTTATCAGAACAAACCTATATGTTCAGAATTTTATGCTGATTCAGAAAAACTGGTCGATATTTGCTTTAAGACAATATTTACTGTAAATCGGATTGAAAACTGAAGTCATGACATCTGACCACCTCTCCTCCCCAGGTGCCGGGAGAAATGATTTTCGTCGTTGGCAGAGTCCACTCACATAATTATTCATGGAAAATTAACAAAGGATAAAGCAAAATTATTTATGAGTGAATTCATTTGTTTAAGCTAAACAAATAAAGAACACATGAAAGAAAAAGTGAACCACCTACTGATGATTAGCAAGGCAACTTAATACAAAAGTTAATAAATAAATTAAATAAAGAAAAATAATAATAAAATAATAATAAAAAATGAAAAATAAACAAAAATAATAAAAAAATCATAACTCGACCATTCCACCTTTCTGCAGCGAGAGATGGTCTTCTCGTTAGCTTTGAGAGAAAGAGTTAATATGGCCAAATACTTTGGCTGCATTGTCACTCAATATCTCTCTACTATCTTATTATCCCAAACATTAAACGAAAATAAACTTAGAAGTATGTTTTAAATACGTTTCCGTACACCGTTATTTGGCAAAAGAGGTTAAATGTAACCTCAATTTACCTTTTATAGCTTATAAATCCAGAAAAACACAAAAGGAAACGAAATGACGCTATTCATTCAACTATTTGGCTTCTAGAGAAGTAATTGGTCTGCACTTTAATGCATTTTTACATATAGACTCTGAAATATAGCCACTCGACCAACTCTTCGGCCCGACCGCGTCTCCCGGATTTACCCTACCTCGCAACGGTGTGCCGCGTTATACGCATGCATGTGCCACGGCACGATGGCACGAAGTAACAGGATAACTTTGTAACAATACTGAATTACATTCACGTCTATCGTGTAATGCAATGCGAAGGGGGCGCGTCCATATACCATGTCGCGGAGTAGCTGCGGCCAGAAAATCGGATTCCCTAAACGCGATACAAAATCGCACACATTTCGCGTTGCGCGGTATCGATGGTATGCTTTATTACAGTTTAAAGCGTGTACGTACATACGAGCGCAGGGGGACGCGGCGTTACGTCGGCACGTGAAAGGAATGCGTAGGAAGGAGTCGAGTTGCATTAACAAACGCCGGTTAATCGAATCGATCAGGAATCCAGACACGAACTGTCCTGATTCGACAACAACAACGCTTGAACGGAACGTGTAACAAATTATCCGCGATACAGATCGCAATGGATTATTACTTCATGCTCGTAGAGCGAATTCCGTGACCGTTGTTTCGATTTATAGAACGCCCGCGCCGGTGGCGTTGCATCCATTCGACGCGATTGGCTCGTTGAAAAATGCACAAGATCGTTGTGGTCTCGAAATGGCGTGCCCGTCGAAGGAAAAACAACGGGAGAGTGATGTAGAACATCAACAGATCCGAACCTTTTATCGATCAACACGAATACCGCGGCGTAGCACGCCACGCGCTGTTACATGACTTCGTATTTTGAATCACAGTTCCATCCATCTCCCTTTGGGTCTCGAAACGCAGCAACCTCCGCACGGTGAGATCTGGTAATCGGTGAAAACCGAGCCGATGGCTGCGATTGTCAAACATTCTAGTTAGATATAAAAATTTCTTTAACTTGCAATACTTTAATAGAATTTAAGAATAAATGAAACTTGAAATGATTGTAACTTCTATATGAAATAAAGATTTGTGATATTATCAAGTGTTGTTCGATTATTCCTACCCCAGAATACGAGTACAGCGTTAAGTTCGAAGGATAAATGGAACTTGGAATATTTCAGTAAGATGCTGGAACTGAGGGGATTTTTAAAAATTTCAAAGTCCTTTTTGCTTCGGCACCTTACTGGAATTAATAATTAATACTAACAAAAATTATTTTTGGTATTAATAATTAATTATATTTTTATTAATAATTAATACTAACAAAAATAATTTTTAAGAAGTAGCAAAGAATGACGACTCAGAAAAATTCTTTCAGCCACAGAACTTACTAAAAGTAGTGCAGAATACAGTAGAATACATTATTATTCATATTATTTCATAAACAACATCATTAATGTATGCGCATACATATATGATGAATGGGTTGAGCAACAGGCGCCCTTAAAAAACATTAAAGCACTTCTCTCACAAATGACATTTTTGCGAGTATTGGAATATGGTTTGCGGTAAATAAACTCGATTCGAACAGCAAGGTTTACAGGCGAATATGTTTTCGTTTACTCGCGATTCTCCTTTTTCTTCCGTTGAACGGAATGCGTTCATAAAACGATCTTTAAATTATTGCTGTAACAGAAATATTTGTAAATCGTGGGTTTCGACGGATCTAATTTCACCCTTGTTGAATTCCAATTCCTACCACGTGTAGCGCTGCAATCTGTTTCGAGACGTGCCCGGTAACATTGCATGTGACACTAAAATGGTAATAGCACAGACGAGGTACTATACCTCGTTTGTGGTCTTAGGTATGTCAGGACTCGGTGATCCCGGCTCCCGCAGTCCCTTCCTCGATGCCTTGGTGCCAATTTGATACAGCGTATTTACGAGGTCAAATAGTTGAAAAAAGTTAATATAAACCCATGTCCGCAAATAAACTATTAAGGAATTATAAGATTGCAGAGATTCGTTACATCGTAAGCAAAGTTGTAGAATGCTTCTCCGTTGTATGAGTCTGTATTTTTATTTCGATATGAACGTTTCAAGTATTTGCCCCCTGAACATGCTGTATTAATTTGGCATCGGGACACCCAGTATCACAGACCAGGTATAGGATAGACCCATCACGCAATGTAATTTTGTGTCACACGCTCGGGGGGCTCGCGAGCCCCCTTACCATTTTCATGTCACACCCAACGTTATCGATTCAATCCAAAATAAGATTGTAACGCTACGCGTGGTAGGAATTAGAAATGAAAAATAAGACATTCGAAACCCGCGATTTACAAATGATTCTGTGAGAGTAACAATTTAAAGATCGTTTTATAAACGTATTCCGTGCAACGACAGAGAAAGAAGGATCACAACAAAACAAGAACACATACGCCTTTTAACCTTGCTGTTCTATTCCAGTTTATTTAACGTAAAACAAATTTATTGAACATAAAAATTTATATAAATAACATTATTTGTGGAAGACATGCTTTCATGATGTAACTTGGAATACCTCATCAAGGAATATATTTCAATAAGGTGCTGAAGCAGAGAGAACTTTAAAAATTGTCAAAAACCCATCAATTCCAGTATTTCGATGAAATATTCCAACTTGCACTTATCCTTCTATCTTAACACTATACACGTGTTCTGGGGTCCGGTAGGAAGAAACGAACAACATTTCCAGTTACATATCTAGAGACCGCTATCCTTTACTCGTCGCCCGGCTAATCCAACCTTACCTGAAACTTATTTCATTAATATCTCATCACGCCTGCAATATTTTCTAAATTTAAAGGCATTTTTCTTATGTACACCGCATATAAGCTTTCGAATAAGACCAAATTCAATCAAATCGGTCCACGCATGACAGAGACATCGTAACATCGTCTCATGGATCGGTCGGAAACGATAAGATTTTTCTTCTGATTCTTCTCCTCCAAGAAATTTTTCGTCAAACATAATACGTATATACGCGTTACACGCACACCTTCAGCCAAAAAGAAACTAACACATGTTTCGTTCGTCAATCGCTATCTTCACTATGCAATATACTCCAAATTTTGACAGCTTACAATCAGGTTATAACCTGACGAGTGTCAAATAAGGTAGGTTGCCAAAATTTGAAATGCCACGTGTTTTTACAAATATGTATCGTTGTACCATTGAATTGCAACCAAAATGCAATCTCAAACACAAGGTAAGTTGGCCAAATTTGAATTGCGTCCTGTTTGTATATCATAAATATAACCCATAACCACAAATTCAAATGACTTGAAATCAACCTGTAACCACAAATCAAATCAATTCAATCGATATAGAATCAGCATATAACCACAAACCAGTATTACTTTTTAATTAAATATTATTACTTTTTTTAACATAAGCGTTTTTAACACAGTAAAAAATTCGATAAGGAAAAAAAAATACTCCAAGTACATGAAAAACTCGAGTACGGAAAAGAGTATAATCAAATAAATCACAAAAAATAGAAAATAATCAAATAATATTAAAAATTATCTGAAGTCATTCCCTATGCAAATTATTTTTGGAAAAAGAAGTGAGATCCCCATAAAAAACTTCAAAAAAGTAACAAAATTACGTCAAGTATATGAAATAAAAAAAAACAAAAAATAGAAAATAATTAAGTAAAAAAAGATGTGAAATAAAAATGAGCTGCAAGTACATAAAGGTGCTTTCCCGCAGCGTACAACCGCGACACTGTGTAACACAATAAAAGACAAGAAAAGATGTCCGCGGCCTAGAAGTCAAATACTTGACGTGGCCAGGAAAGGTCGAGGTATCGATAAATAAGAATTATTTTAAAACACAAAATAATGAAAGTGTATTCATATTGTCAGAGTTTTAAATGGACAAATTATCTGAAAGGCTGTGGAGGGGAAAGGTATGGGTATTCATGATCTGAGAATACTTTGCCTGACCACGCCAAGTATTTGACTTCCAGGACGCGGACATCTTTTCTTGTCTTTTATTGTGTTACACAGTGTCGCCGTTGCACGCTACGGGAAAGCACCATTATGTACTTGCAGCTCATTTTGATTTCACATCTTTTTTCACTTTGTAATTTATTTCTATTTTTTGTATTTTTTTTTATTTCATGTACTTGGCGTAATTTTTTTACTTTTTTAAAGTTTTTATCGGGATTTTATTGAAATTGGTCTTATTCGAAAGCTGATATGCGGTTTACATAAGAAAAATGCCTTTAAATTTAGAAAATATTGCAGGCGTTGCTATTGGAGTCTTTATTCTTTTAATATTATTGGAGAAATAAAATGTAATTGTAGGAGAAATATTTAGAATCGAATCTGGACATATGGAATAGAGATTGACGAAGATAGATGATCGCAGCCAATCAGCTCGTATTACTTGTCACGTAATTAATAATTGTATTACAATGTTACTTGTGATACGATTAGTAATTATACATAAAATAATACAGATTGCCCAGGTCTCACCACGTGGAGGCGCTGCGAGTGGAGACCCGCCCTAACCGCGGCCCATCCACCCTCCTTTTATGCAAAATTTTATTTTCATTTCCATAGATCCCCCTGATGCACGGTTGCAAAACGATCCTCGATCGCTCCACAACCGGGCAACAGAAGGAGTCCTTCTGTAAAAAGCTACCGCGATGAAGCTAAAGCAGAATTTAAAACATTTCTTTGTTTCTTTCATTTAAAATTTGAAAAATTTTCTGGTATATTTCTACCATGATAATTATTCACTAATTGGGAATGAAACAAAGAAAAAAGGGGGAATATTTCCCAATTAGTGAATAATTCAAATTTTCTACTCATTAATAGGAAATATGCCAGTGCATATTTGCTATGGCTACTTAAATACTAATAATTCCTACGGATACGAGCGCTCGTATTTAATAATTGCTACTTATATTTAGTTAAACACTGCAGTGTTTATATTATTCCTTAAAAACTACTTAATTCTATGTGGCCACTAATCACCTTACCTAACCATATACATATCTACTTAAATTTAAATAATGACCTGCCTAATAAAAATCTGAAATTGTCATGTGTTTCTTACTTCCCTCGATGGACCCACGATGTTACCTGAAACATTCTCAAAAGTATTAATAAAAATTCCTTGAGGTTTCGTTTCTCAAGGATGATGAACCTGAAATCCTATTTTTGCAATATTCTTCACACATAATACTCTGCAACAGAAACTTTCTCAATGGATTAGTACCTACAATCTATCTCGATTAAGTAATGTAATTTCAACAGATATAGTCTTTTCATTGAATCGCTATTGCCCAAATATTGAAATATCACATTTGAAGCTACAGTTTAAAACTCAATATGGAATATCGATTCGGTAATAAAATGAAAGAAGGAAAAGATTGAAAAATACTGCTTCATTATCAGCAGACAAAGTAGGCAATCAAAATTTAGCAATACTTTAGCAATTCATGAAAAAGAAGCTACTAATCATATTACATTTCATTCCGAAGCAATTGATATTCATAATATTAAGCACATTGGGTGCTCTGTTACATCAACTCAATAATTTCCTTGTAGTTTCTCATTAATTGGCATCTTCAAAGTTTATGTATCAATGACTCGACAATCAATCATAATATACAATAGGTAATCTAAAACATTTATGCAAATGTTGAAGATTGGAATAATTGCACTTTACTGCACAGTAATCGAAATTACTTTCATACAAAAAGTAGCAACAACGAGCACGCGTTAATATTGAAAACTTACTATCAATATAAAGTGCTGAATTGCATTTACCTACTTTTTCAGTGCAAATTTCATTTTAATATCATCAAATGAAGCAACAATCGCGGGTGAATTTTGATTAATGCAAAGGAATGTTGAAAATTTATAAAAATAAAAAACTACATTTCTTATCAATCTGATAGGAAATACAACGATTGACGAAGTTACTATGCAAAAATCAGCAACGCTAATGAGGAATAGCTACTGCTACTTTTCAATGACTCTAATTAGAACTTCAATTGAATGGAGGTGTATCAGAAGTCTGCAATTTCTATTACAAATAATGAATCACACCTTTCATTGCCATTCTTTCAGTCACAGAATAAAATTTTCCAGATGCTATTCCATAAAAATTGGAACTTCAAATTTAAAAATATTCTAAAAAAATAGAAAACATTTATCTGCAAGATATGAATATACTTTTAAAACAATATTTCCAGTGACAAACACTCGATTCAAGGGTGGGTAGGTGGTGGTAGGAGAAGGAGGATGGTGCAGCCACTTAGGGCTGCTAGAAAAAATGATCAGTAGCCAGAAGGGCAGCTGATCATTGTCCACTCATTAATGCAAAAAAACCGTGAGTGGACCGTTTCTTTCTTTCGCAACGCTAACTCACTACAGACTAAAATCAACTCCCGAGCATAGTCACTAGGACTTTGGACTACCCGCAGCACTAATTTCTCAAACAAATTCAAAATTCCCGGATGGTGCTTCATTACTGAAAATTCTACTATACTCAATACAAATCCCGAATAGCAAACGAAAAAGCTACCGAGAACCACCACGTGGGTGGTTTCATTTTTCGCAACACTAATAAAAATTCAGTGCACCTGTGTCTCGTAATACGCAACTCTAACTTTAATTCGTTGCAGCCTTCCTGAAGGCTGTGTAGAGTCCCATGTGCAGCAGATCCAGCTGCTCGGGACTCTTTTTTCCCAGGAACATGTCTCTGGACATGTCCCAGGATAGTTTTGGGGCATTCGGGGGTGGGGGTCGCAACTCTAATTACAAACGCGATCAGTCATCATCGCAACACTAACTCAAAAAAAATATTAAGAATCAAACTAGGACGAGTTATTAAAAAAAGGCGATCAGTCGCATCGCAACTCTAATAAAAAGAATACCATGAATCAAAAGTAATGCAATGAATCAAACTCTAGTAACTCCAATTAAAAATACAAGAATAATCTGAAAAACTATCGCGATTTTTTTTTCGGAACACTACAAGCAACCACGATCGATATTTATTCGCAACGCTATGCTAGAACCAGACGCGGGGAATGCTTGATTCGCAACGCTAATTCAAACCGTGATCAACATTTAGTCGCAACACTAACTGGCCCCGTAATCTTCTTCGCAACTCTAATTGAAAACGCGGTGGGCTCATTTTCAGGGGAGGGGGTATCGATTAGGGTGGATCGAAATATAGGGGCAAAATATTTTTTTATTATTCATGACTTCTAATAGTGGGCAAAAGTTGCCTTTTATAATGGTATTTAAGCTACCAAAGTTTGAACGTGATCAACAAATTTTTTCAAGTGCCGCAAGCCTTTCAAAAATTAATATTTCAGTAAATATTAATATTTGAAGGGCTTGCGACACCTGAAAAAATTTGATGATCACGTTCAAACTTTGGCAGCTTAAATTCCATTATAAAAGGGAACCTTTGCCCACTATTAGAAGTCATGAATAATAAAACAAATATTTTACCCTTATACTTCGTTCCACCCTTGGCTCGATGGGTCAGCCTACGGCCAACCAAACTACTACTACTACTACAACTACCGGCGAGCATAATGACAATATAATACGTAAGAATGACCCTGCACCCGAGGATGCAGGGCCATTCTTGGTAGCCCACATGATGTGGCCTTTTCTCTGGCCGGGCTATCTTCGGCTCTTTGGCCACTTCTTGCTTCGGGCGGTCCGCCCTTCTGAAAATGAATAGCGTGCCCAAGCCCGTCCTGCCGACCGCGACCAGCGACAATGTGCAATGTCCCACTGGCGTCAAAAAGTCGACATAGCGAGGCTAGAAGCGAGGGCATACCCCACTCGCACTAGTCTGGCCGTCGACTTTTCTCACAAATTTCCTGAAAGCAGGTCATCGCGCGGGGGAACATGCGATCAGAGAATACGACGACCTGCCCCGGCCCTACCTACTTATATTTAAGTCACACATTCGTACCAGAAGGTAAGTTACCTATCCTATCCTACACAAAACCTATATTTAAAAAATATCAAAACAGTCTCTCAAACACAATCATCAGTCAACCCACTCCACGATTCTCAAGCATCACCGCCCGGGTGCAAAGCCTACACTAGAGAGACCGTCCCGGGACGACTCCGTCACCCGAGCTTGGCCACAATCACACTCTAATAAGTACGTACCAGTTTTCACTGAAATCGGCTGGCAAAGGTAGTGACCATTGCGTATAAGTATGATTTTCATAGCAATTAATTATTTTCAATTTCAATGGATTACTTGATAATGTGCATTGTACGTATTAGGTACATACATCAAGCGTTATTACTTTCTCGTTTGATTGTACGAGATTGATTAACTTTCATATTCCAAGATTATTTACTAGAATGATCATCGTGTGCAACAAGGAATATGATACATTGGTATCGTTATTGCAATAAATAATAATATAATGTTATAGTTTCGTTAACATGGTCTTTGATAAAAATCTTTCACCGCCGCAAATTCCACCGCCTAACCACACAAACACACACAGGTGGAAAATGCGGCGTGCACGATACACTAACGCAATGCCAGCCGCCAACATGTAATTATTTAGTAAAGAAAGTCATCGTGCCCCATTGCCTTGAACCACCCAAGTAACGCATGGGCACGTGGATGAGTTAAAAGGCAATGGGTACGGAAAGATATCCTGAAAATCCTCAACTAGAAAATATGATTAGTCTGTATAGTGTCTAGCACGCTAGTATTCTTTTATTTTACATTATTAAGCAAAATTACTCGACTTTCAACTTGTGAAAAATTTAAAGTTTGATAAATAAGAAAGGACTCTACTTTAGATAAAAAAAAAGGACTCTACTCGACATTCAATTAGCGAGAAAAAAGACTATAAAATTGAATTATTTAAGAAAATGACTCTAAAACATGAAGAATTTAATTTAAGAATTTAAAACGGGCGATTCCATCGTCAAAGTAAATTTCATATAGGTAATAAGAAAGTATGTTCTCATGCTAATTACTTTGAATCTGAAATTTGCCCACCCTCAATTGTCTTCTTGCACATGGAAATTAATTATTCTTTGTGTACGCAAACGAGTGACCTTTATAAGAAAGGAATTACACTTGTATGTCTATTATCATCATTTAGACATCAAGTTACTTTTGAACGCGTAAGTAGTATCAGAAAAATAAAAGAAATTCAACTCATTATAATCGTCGCAATGACGGAATCGGAGGGCATCCGATTTTTGGACTACATATTAAATACAAATGATCGTAGCTGTGGAGTCTGAGAGTATCAGACTTCTTCGCTACATAAAAATTAGCATTCAGCCGTATTGATATTCATATCAAATATCAATACCTTCTGAGCTGCTATGCATCTTTAGGTGCATTATTTAATAAATATCTACATCAATGTATGATCAATGATAAACATTCGCGTTAGGAAACGTTTAGCTTGGAAATTATGATTAAAATTTGATTCTATTGAAAAGGCGCGGTGCACAAGAAAACCCTAGCCCTCGTCTAAGAAATACATACACATAAAAAATGTTACAATTCACGGGCATGGTTACCATACCCGCGGTCATTATGCTCGCCAAAGTATACAACCGGTCACTCGTGTCGATTTGGACCAAACGTCCTACGACATGACTGAGTGACCAGAGGAACCATAATGCATGCGCACTCACATTTCGCTGTGCCCCGGTGACGAAGGCGCCAACACCTCTGCAACTGCTCAGGGGAAGTCATCAAGCTGCTAGAAAAAGTCATCAGGTTGCTCAGCTGCTCCTAGACTGTAACGAAAGAACAAAACACGATTATAATTTCTTTCTAAACTTACGATTGTTCGAACTCTAATAAAGAACCACGAAACAATTCAAAACGAAATTTTTTATCATTCAGACATTTTAAGAAAAAATTAAAAAATTAAATATTAAAAAATAAAATTAACAAATTTTTTTTCTTAAAATGTCTAAATTGTAAAAAGTTTCGTTAGTTTTGAATTTCTAGATGATTCTATTCTAGAAATTAATTTTCTTTTAATTTTTTAATTTTTTGTTTCTGGAATTTTGAAGAATGAACTCTACTTTAAAGGAATTAAATGAAATACATAGATACTTACATCTTTCCAATAATATTCTGCGCACAGATCTCCTCTTCAGCTGACGCACTGACTCTAATTTCCGATAACGAGTTTCGCTTTCAAAAGTAAAAAAAATAAAGAAATAGACTATCAACGCGCCCCAAAGATCATAATAAATTATCGAACAAACCGCTGAATCTATTCTCGCGATTCGAAAGTCAGAGCCCCGATGCTCGCAAAAGAATATAAATTGCGTAGAAAACACTGACTCTACCCTCGCGTATCCCAAAATTGTTAACGACACTCTACTATGAGCAACTGTGCTCTTCAAAACGAAAAACTTCGTACGTAATAAACACTGACTCTATTTGGCCGCATTGCACGCGGTCACAATCTCTGAAAAATAAGTAGGATAGGAGGGTGGGGTGGATGTGGTTTGATCGAGTGTTTGTCACGAGGAAATATTGTTTTTCTTGGAAACAGCCAAGGAACTTTCGCTCCTTGTTATTTAGAATACAAGGTGTGATGCGAAAATACAGAATGCTCGCTCGATAGGAGCAGCTTTACATTTCAGTAACACGATATTATCCAGAATATACTACATCAGAAATAATTATTACATTTAAATGAACCGTAGTAGTGGCATTCCTCATTAAAGTTGTAAGCACGTTCGTGTTATTCGAATAATACTTTAAAATATATCACGATCTTTATAAATATCCAAAATTCATTGCAAGAATCAAAATTCGTTAATTATTCATGCTTAAATAGCATGTCCTCGATCAACTACGCAGTTTCTGTACATAAAGAACAAAACTTGCATCCAAAACCGAACGTAAATGCAATTACACTAGCTTCATAGAGATAGATTCTTAAAAATCATTGAAATATTATTGAATTCTACGTAAACGCGACCGAAATGCAATAGAATTCGATCATTCCAATATTTCCTAAACATCTACTGACGCCATTTTGAAATGTTTAAATAAATCCGACTAGAATTATTCAATTTATCATAATTCAATCTTTTCCCATTTCATCCCGATATTAACCGACTGCAAAGTTACCCATCACCCTCTCAGCCAACAATGATTCAATAAAATAACGATAAAAATACGTATACCACACGTATTGCCATCTTCTTTTTCCAAGGAATGACCAGTCGCCATCCAAGCACCGTTCAAATTAACCGCCAAGTGTCGTAGCGTTGCCTGCCCTTTGGTTTGGATTCCCGCCTCAACGTCTGTAACCGAACGATGCAACAAGAGATTGAAACAAAAGCATTAAAACATTCGTAAGGCAATTAAACAAGAAATGAACTTGAAATATGCCCGAAAAGGGATGTAATTGAATACCGAGACACGATATGTGTGCACTAAATGTGCAGAAATATCGGTACGAAGGCAACGAAGGGAATACGCGACGAACGTCTAACTGTTTTCTCGCGATATTGAATCAATTTCGGGACGAAAGTGTATTAATAGTAGCAGCAAGTGATGGTAGACAGTAAAGAAGAAGACTAATAATGATTAGAAGTAATTATGTGACGATAGATAATGTAGACGTACCATTCACGTACGCAGCTATTGAAACGTCTTAACTCAACGATGTCAACAGACCGAATGACCCCCGCGCCCCAACAATGTACCTCGGCGAATATGGGCTTTGGTGGGGGGAGACCAAGCAGGCCTCGCGAGAGAATACACGCGTACGTACATATTTCCGAAGTGTTGGAATATCGGTCGGTTATTGCACGCCGAGTGACGTATATATCGCGTCTCGTGGCCGAACCGTCTGAACAGAGGTGACTTCCAAAGCTGGCACCGTTCAGTCATAACAAAAGTCGTTACTACGCACACGTTGGCTCCATATCAAAACTACACAGTACAAAACTACACATGCAATTTAGGACACATCAGAATAGTGCACAGAAAGTAGTGCACATACAATTTAAAGCACATTAAAATTATAGACACATTCATCGCATAAATCGCATGTGTCCTACGTTGTATGTACACTATAATTTTAATGTGCTTTAAATTGCATGTGTCCTAAATTGTATGTGTCCCAAATCGCATGTGTCCTAAATTGTATGTGCACTATAATTTTAATGTGCTTTAAATTGTATGTGCACTACTTTCTGTGCACTATTCTGATGTGTCCTAAATTGCATGTGTAGTTTTGTACTGTGTAGTTTTGATATGGAGCCCACACGTTCTGCCACCGGTGAAATAGAAACCCGATAAAAACTTTAAAAAAGTAAAAAAATTACGCCAAGTACATGAAATAAAAAAAATGCAAAAAATAGAAAATAATTACAAAGTAAAAAAAGATGTGAAAGCAAAATGAGCTGCAAGTACATAAAGGTGCTTTCCCGCAGCGTGCAACGGCGACACTGTGTAACACAATAAAATACAAGAAAATATGTCCGCGGCCTCACTCTACTATTTAAAAAAAATCCGCGGACGCAAAAGAGAGATAGACTTCCGATTATCGTCTATCTCCCTGTACGTACATAGGACTTTACAGTTCTCTTACTTAAATCTAAACGCACCAATCCCTTGGCGACTCCCAAATGATTCCCGGAAAATCTCTTGAAAATATATTAACCCTTTGAACTTTGGTTGCAATATTAGAGGGAAAAGGCTACTGTATTCTTTCAAAAGATTTTAATTTAAAGTACAAAGGTTTAATATGTGTATACACGCCGCGGGGTACATAGGGGTGGCTCTAATTCGAAAAAGAAGCAGCAACTTTTGGCCCTCTTGTATTTTAAACGCGCCATTTCAATTATTCCACATTCCTTGCTCTCGGAATGGACTCGTTGGGCAAAGTCTTTTTGCTTGCATTGTGTAGGATGCATATCCTACCAAAATGCACTGCGTGCAATTAAGTAGGATGCTTACCCTTCCAAAATGCACGCACAAAGATTACTACCCAGGAATACAAGGTAAAAGTGTCTACTATCGCATGCAAGTACAAAATAGGATTCACCGGTCAGCGAATGCGGTCCATCCAGGCATCACACGCTAGCTTTCAAGCTAGCGTGACCCTAGGCCCTCTCTAGAGCCCACGCACTAGGCCCTCTCTAGAGCCCATGTCTTGGGCCTTCTCCAGGGCCCACGAGCTAGACCCTCTCTAGGACCTAGAATCTCACTGGCAAGTCTAAGCTGAAAATTGAAGCTAAGCGAAAATTTGACTCTACTTCTGCGATAAAAAAGCAATTAGAGCACCGATGCACTGGACGAACTTTGTATGCGCAAAAAATTGGCTCTACTTTCGCGAAGAAAATTCAAGTGGAGCTTCGGTGCTCTGGACAAGTCTTAGATACGCAAAAATTTGACTCCAAATTCGCGGTAATACTACTCTAAGTAAGAGCCGCGATGCTCTGCAAAATATGTAGATGGACGCGAAAAAAACGGGGACTCTACGATCGCATTACGCGCGATCATCAAATGATCTTGCTAGACTGCAAGATTGCTAGAAAGACTGGTTCCAACCGGAACCTTTTCAAATTTTTCGCGGTGACTCTACTCGACTCGATCGATTCAATTATTTTACGCATTATTAATCGGAATTGTAAAAATCGCGAGCTACTGTTGTATTGATTTAATTTTCTGATTTTAAGACAGACACATGGATGTCACTATCTACGAGTACCTTGTATTGTCGGCTCATTGGATTCTGCTCTTTCCAACACATATGCGCGGCGGTTAGTGGTCCATTTCATATAATTGGCATTCGTTTTAGGAACATTTCTGCAATATTTCGTGAATGTGGTTTAGAAAAGAGCCACGTCGTGAGGCTACTGCCTAGACGCCCTAAACCATACTCGCGAAATATTGCATAAGTGTTCCCAAAACGAATACCGACCATGTGAAATGGGTCCCTGTATGTCGCGCATTTGTGTTGCAACGGCCAGAATCGAAAGAGCTACTTAGGTGTGACCTGACTCAAGTCGTCTTACGCGGAGATTGGGTAATCGGGCCAGGAGACTTACGCAGGCAGTGTACCAAGCGGTACACCCCCTACGCCCGAAACTTTTCCCTTTCGACAAGAACACCAGGGGATGAAACTGATCCACCCATAGCGATTCCATGCTTAGTCGCTTGTTTCCGGAAACGGAAGCAGCGGCGACCTCCTCATCAGTCATCAGAGATGAGGAGCCAACAAAAGGGCAACAAAGCTAATAAAATTCTGTGACTACTTGGCAATTTTACATGGGGCCTTAAATACTTCATGCTAACTTAGCCTAGGCTTCCTTAGATGTCTTCTGTCACTATCACTTTTCACTATTATTTTTCACAATCTCTTTTATTTTTAATTATATTATTTTAATGAGTCCCTTCGCCGCGGAGGACTGAACCTGGAAAGCTGAAACAATTAACTACGTTATGTTAGTAATAGTGGGACCAGCATGGAAGGAAATTAAATAAACATAATAAAATACAGGACATGAAATAAAATGAAACAAGCAAAACCATAGACGAAATGCATGAAATAAAACAAATCCTATACGTCGTCTGTGCCTGTATCTAAATTCTCACCGTTATTATAACTTTCTTTCCTACCGCTTGTAACGCTGCACTCTTTTTTCATGCTTAGCCGTAAACGTTGAATGCGACACGGAAATGGTAATGGGGCTCTAGTCCCCCAAAATCGGGGGACACTGAAGACAAAAGGATGAGAGGTCTATTCTCTACCTGGTCTGTGGTAATAGAGTTTTGGGGCCCCACAAATCTGAGCCAGAAAAATGCATTGGGTGTTCGGTCTATTCTATCATCACCGAAGTATAAGCTCAATTTTAGAGCGTTCAGAAAATTTTGGCCAGATTTTGGAGCAATGTATCAGGAGAACATGAAGCGAAAGGGGGTATCTTGAAATTTCACCATTGAAGGCGTCGCCTTAAAGTAGCGAACAAGAGCTGCGCCTTCTAAAGGCCTTTTGCCATGGTATCGACTTCTTTTCAGGGACAACTATGGTATTCTTACGGAAATACCATAAATATTTGAAATCACAGGTTTGGAATTTGGATAGGAATTTGTAAAAGATATTTCTAAATAATAATACAGTTCTTTTCCAGTTTTTTTCCACTTTATTTGCATAAAACGCCTTTACAGTGTTACAATAAATTAATATTAGCATGTAAACATGAATGTTGATACAATATTGTATTATTATTATGTATAAAATATATAATTTCACTTCACTTTATGTTCATTGTTGAGGTTGACAGCTTTCCATCGTTTGTCTCATTTAAAGTTCCTGGCCTCGGAGGAATGTTCCCAAGATTTATCTGCAAGAAAAAGAAAAATATTTTCATTAACCTGATTTGTCTATTATGTATAGAAAATACGACAAATATTACAATATAATTTCATGTAAAACGTATAAAGAATTTAATTATCTTCCCAATTTAACCTTTTGTGACCTCGAAGTGACAGAAAATATAAGCCTAACTAAGAGATTGTACAAATGTTTGTTACGCTGTTGTATTTATATAATATTTCTGATCGAAATTTATGGAAATATGTGCATATTATGCTTCTATCAAAATGTATTAGTAAACGGAATTATGCAACATGTTTCTTGAAATTAGTAATAACGTTCAGGCCATTTTAGATTTTAAATTTTTCCGATAGGATTTAATTTCGATTCCTACCACTCGTAGCATTGTAATCTTATTTTAGACTGAATCGATAACGTTGGGTGTGACACGAAAATGGTAAGGGGCTCGCGAGCCCCCCGGGCATGTGATACAAAATTACATTGGCCGGAATTCTCAGTCACTACTTATTCTTAAATAAATGCTTAAGCATTCGGCATCCTTTACTAGCTACTAGGTTAGTAGAGGATGCCGCATGCTTAAGCATTTGCTTAAGAATAAGTAGCGACTGAGAATACCGGCCCTGGTCTGTGATTCTATACATCGTCTGTGGTTTGTTTCATTTCCGTGAGTAGGTAAAAATTAGTTTCAATTCTAACCACTAGTAGGATTGCGTTCGAATTCCACTCTGAATCGAAAATGGTAAGGTGGCTATGGAACAGCGGATCTATGTAACAACAAAATTTACATTCTATGTAAAGTCTATTCAATACCTCATCCGTAGTACGATTAGCATACATGTTTCTCATTTTGTCTGCATTGTATGAAGAGGTCGCTTTACATTTAAATGTTTCCGAATCGATAAAAGTATAAACACGTTCCAATTGTAATAATATTACATTTACAATAAAGTATCTACCCGGGAATTTTGTGCTGCAGTTGGGAAATGCGAAACCAGCATAAAAAGAATAAATGTTTGGTCATTTGTTGAAAAAGGTTTCGTAAAACGATCAACAGATAGCTCTAAACGCAATCTTCCTCTTTCAATGGAAGTTGATGCTGTAGCGATCAGTCACGTGGTGAGGTGGGATAAGCCAATCAGGATGTACGTTGCGTCCCACGTGATCGGAAAAATCGAAATGGTGGACGTATCGGGACGCAGGATCCCGAGAGGAGACGAAGGACGATAAACTGGGCAAGGGCCCGTGATCCGTGTCATCGGTATTATCAAATCAGGAACACGATTAGCCGCGGATATCGGTGTGATTTGGGGGAGGACTGGCGGCCACGGAGCTGGCGCGGAATTATCGGTGACAATAGATCTTGTTTACTGAAGTGTCAATCCGCCCGTATTGTACGTGCGCTCCGTAAGTGCGAGAAAACAGAGGGACAGTGTGTGTCGAGTGCGCGGGGGCCACGGTTGCGCGTACCCGTTCCCCGGATAAGTACGTTTCCGCGACGGCGGATGAAACGGGGAATACATGTTTTGAGTGAGCGAACGGGGGTGGAAGAGGGCCAGGGACCGTGAACAGACGGCAGTGCGTTTACAGTGAGATTCCAAGCCCGCGGAAGTATGCCCAAGTATGCGGGAGCTTGGTGATCCGTGAGAATGTGTCACGTCGAGCATCTTGTTATCAGCCACCGAAGGTAATGGACAGACCATATTCCACAGCCAGATCACCACGGTTTCATTACATTCTTTAACGATGATACGTAACGGCCAGTAAGTGTCATGCCTGGACGAGAAATTCCTAATGTCTTTAAGCCCGGTTTACTCTCTGTTGACGTTCACACTCGCTGATCGCCGCTGATTGGTGGTATGGTCCATGACCCGCCAATCGGCGTCAGAAGACGGTTTTCTCGCGAATGTCAGCCGTCAGGTCCGAGGCAATCGGTATCTCGGGAACGTGTGTCGTTTTTTCGCAATCCTTTGTGTATCCGACGAATGATCGACGTGTTACGATTAGCGCCCGCTGGAGATACTTCGTTATATCCCGCCGCATTCTTTCTCCTCGCGACACGATGAATACGCTTGTTCGTTAATAGAGAAAATTACCGGTAGAGACGAGGGCACGTCGTGTACTAAAAGTATTTTTAAATTCGTTCGTGGTACACTAATCGGGGGAAAAAGTATGAGAAAGGAAGGGAGAATTTTTCGAGTAACAAAGGCACGTTCGAATCTTGGCACAACGCTATTTGACAGACATTATCTCTGCTTATGTGACAGAATGTTTGAATGTAAAGCCCAGTTCTAATTAGACAGAGAGCTCGAGATACTGGCACAGTTAATAATAAACTTCTGGACATAGACAGCAATATTTCTTTCTGCTGTTTATGAAATAACAGTTTAATCTAATAAGTGCAGCAAAATAGGGAGTGCAACTATTCGCATGATACAACAAACTGTTGATTGGAAAACACTGATGGTGTCATGCATCTTTCTTTTCCAGATAAGATATTCCCTTAACGCACAAAAAGTTTTATAATACGTACAAATGCAAGTACGTCTGTAATCATCCGCAATAAATGCATTGAAATACTCAAGAGGCATCGGGATGTTTGCGAAGCATTGAGAACCTTGGATTAATGTCTCAGTGGGGAAGCTGAGTTACTGCCTGCCAACAATAGCACACCTACACTCTTTTCAAACTATATTACGAATGTCATGATAAACTATAATAGCCGTCAGAAAGATTTCGCCAGACGTTCGGTGTTAGATACTTGATACCTGAATTTAATTTCGTCGAATGGATCTATGAATTGAGAATACTCTAGCTACTAAAGAACAAAATCAACAAGGATCTATAAAATTGACTGAATATATAAATCTAAAACAGAGTAAAGTAATTTTAATGACTCTATTTTATTATACCGAAAGCGAAATATACGAACAGACGATAACAATACTCTATGGTATTCTGTCCTACTGATCAAATTGAATAATGAATTTAAAGGAAAGCTTTAAGAAAGATTTAGAGATACTTTACTATTTCTGTATACTATGCACGGCGATGGAAACAAAGTAATATTAATGATTTTTTATTGCTTTGAACCGATTCGTGTGCAAGACTCGACATGGTGTATGAAAATAAGATTTTTTTAGTTTATAAATTTTGAGTGCATTTGACAAAATTGAATTGAATAGATTAATGTAAACAATACCTGTAAATAAATCCAGTAACCAGCGAGACTGTAATAGCGAATACTTTTAAACAAAATGTATAAAAGTTATTTTAAACGTTTGTATCAGTGGCTGTATATAATTGAGAAACAGAAAGAAGGAGAAATGATACATTTGAAATTCTGCATGGATGACAGAGGACACATTTGTTAACCCTATTAATAACGAGGTAAAATGATTTATTGATAATCACATCCGTGTATGTGAAAGTCTTTGGAACATTTTCATTTTCGTGCGCTTCTGAATTTTGTAGGGTTAAAAAAATGGACGGCAGTGGTTCGGGAGTAGTGCAAGTGTTTGTGGGTGAATGGAGCCCGGAATATGAGGCACTTTCAATTAAAGCTACTAAACAAACTTCGTCAGCTGAAATAGTGGAATGCATCATTGAAAGACTTGGGTTAATCGACGCTTCCGCTTCGAACGGTTACGAATTGGCAGAAGTGGTAGGAAACTCCGTTGGGCAAGAATGTAAAGAAAGAAGACTCGGGCCAACCGAATGCCCTGTTGCGCTGATGTTGTTATGGCCCAAGAATGCGGCGCAACAAGAATATTACAGGTACATTAGTAGAAACTGTAACGCTGCCGCGTGTTACCGCGACGATGTGCAATAATAATATCGCATGCCTTATAACGTGTTTTGCTTTAGGTTTTATTTGCGGAAGAAGCAACCAGACTTATGGTCGGATAGTAGATTTCCCATGGATCCGCAACTCCTAAAAGATTATTTTAATAGATTCCTATATCAGCCACGCGACAAAGAATACCCAGACCTGTGTCAGCTTCCAGATCTTAACGAACAAACTCTGTTGGATAACCTTCGGGCTAGGTTTTTAGCTGGGAATATATACACTTACGTTGGCAGTATATTAATTGCATTGAATCCGTTTAAATTTTATCCCATCTATAATCCGAAATATGTAAAACTGTATCAAAACAGAAGATTGGGGCCAGACATACCTCCGCACATATTTGCCATAGCTGATGCGGCTTATCACTGTATGCTTAAAGAGAGAAGAAATCAGTGCATTGTTATTAGCGGCGAGAGTGGATCGGGCAAAACGGAATCGACGAATTTTCTATTGCATCATTTGACAGCCCTTAGTCAGAAAGGTTCGCACGGTAGCGGCGTCGAGCAGACAATACTCAGCGCTGGTCCAGTGTTAGAAGCGTTTGGGAATGCGAAAACTGCGCATAACAACAATAGCAGTCGTTTCGGTAAATTCATACAAGTGAATTACAAGGAGAATGGAATGGTGCACGGGTAAGATTAATGTATATTATGCGGTATAGAGTTTTGCGCGGATGTTGACAGCCATGGTAGGATGCTTTTCTGAAATCTGTTGTCAAATTCACAGGGCTGTTGTACAAAAGTATCTTCTGGAGAAATCGAGAATAGTTTCCCAAGGAAGGAACGAAAGGAATTACCATGTATTTTATTATCTCCTGGCTGGGGCGAGTGAACAAGAAAAGCAACTTCTGCATTTAGAAAATTGTGATCGTTATAATTACTTAAATAAAAGTGGCTGTTATGGACTTGAAAATATCGACGAACGGCATGAATTCTCAAGACTGAAACAATCTATGGAAATGGTCGGCTTCACGCCGGAGAAACAGAGGCGATTGTTCGCGGTTCTATCAGCTGTTCTTCTACTCGGTGATTAGTCAATTTATTTTAATATCTTTTGCAGTAAACTAACCCTATACCACTGTTTCAGGTAACGTCGAATTTCAGCTGAGAAAATCTTATCATCATCACGACGAAGCCGTAGGAGTTAAAAATCCCGAAGTCGTTGCATTAATATCCGAACTTCTCAGAGTGAAACAAGAGACTCTGCTGGCCGCACTTACCGCGAAACGTGCAAGGGCTTCTGGGGAAACGTTAGTTATTAACTATAGGCTTCCAGAAGCAATTGCGGCGAGAGATGCAATGGCCAAGTGTTTGTACGGGGCTCTATTCGATTGGATTGTGCTTCAGGTGAGATTATATTTCTTTTGCTTTAAAATGTGTATCGTAGAATTGTATGAAAATTAAATGTATGAAAATTTTCGTATGTAGGTGAATCACGCGTTACTGTCAAAGAAAGATACACTGAGAGACCATCAAGGCAATAGTATAGGCGTATTAGATATCTTTGGTTTCGAAGATTTCAAAACGTGCAATAGCTTCGAACAATTATGTATAAATTATGCAAACGAGCAACTGCAACACTACTTCAACCAACACGTTTTCCAATATGAACAACGAGAGTACAGAAAGCAGGGGATTAGATGGACAGACATAGGATACAGTGACAATTCAGGCTGTTTAAATTTAATAGAAGGAAAACCAAATGGCCTTCTCTGTCTCTTAGATGACCAGTGCAAGTGAATATTTGGTTTTATCTTTATCCTAAACAAACCGATCGATACTTTATACTTTATTAAACGTTAAAAATATCTAACAGCTTTCCGGGGGCAACGAATGAAACACTGCTACAGAAATTTAATTCAGTACATAAAGACAATCCATTTTACGAGGCACCACAACGACGCGAAGCAGCCTTTGTTGTACGCCATTACGCGGGGGCTGTGAAATATCAAGCTTCCAATATGAGAGAAAAGAATCTGGATTTGATGCGACCGGACGGTGTGGTCGGTGTGTTGAAAAATTCTTCCCTCGCTTTCGTTCGAGAGCTAGTGGGTGCAGATCCAGTTGCAGTATTCAGATGGGCGATACTTCGAGCATTTTTTCGGGCCCATTTTGCTTTCCAAGAAGCAGGTCGAGCTCACAGGCATGGCCGAGGTAGAGTGTCCATTATTTTCTACATCCGAATGTAATATAATTTCCATCAATAACGGTGTTCAACTATGTTCCCTTTCAGCCGATGGCACGAAAACATCTGTACAAAACAGGTATAGGACGCCGAACGAGAATTTAATAAGGTATACATTACTTTTCTACTTAATTTTATATCATTTTTACTCTCACAAAGGGGTGACTCGAGAAAGATTAAGATGCTTGTATATTCACGATAGAGCAACATTGGTTAGTTGAATAATAATGATCGTGATAAACAAATGCCGATGTTGTTGCGCTTGTTTTTTTCTTTAATATGTTTGATCTGCATACTATCTCACCGTATAAACTATGATTCTACGTTGTGCGTTAATATATGCATCAAGCTGAAGAAGTTCCTATGTGTGTTACAACTAAGACAATTAATTATTACATTGGCCACGTGTCTTTTGTCCCTGTAGCCATCTTGTGACGTTGTCGACCGTCAATCTAACTATTAACCGAATTGCGTAAGTGGTCTTTTGATCCACTGTATGTGTCATTTTTGGCAAACGTTTCCATTCTCCTAAGCTAAGGTGTTTTATGGATTTACAATGTTTATCCGTAGCATTACATCGCAATTGCATTAAAAACACACGAAGTCGGTATTCCAATAACTTTAACAGCAGCATAAGAAGTCACATGAACTTGTAAATCCATACAATCTTCCCAGTCTTGTGTGTTCAAAATACTGTCTAGAATTCTATGTATGCACCTTTTGTATTAAGTGTGATTAGAGTGCAATCTTCATGATTTTCACCATACAATTACATTCTGTCATTCGACGATATACTTCTTTACTTGCCGTTATACTTGAGCATGATAAACAATGCAGCAATAACGTTTTATTTATACAATTCATACCAATCATTAAAATTCGCATTGCTCCATTGGAGTCACTCATGAGACAAACACTCGTTAACCACGTCTTTTATTCCAAAGTCGTTAACTAAATTGAAGGTTCTGGCTAAATATGTGATAGTGAACAACATAATTAGTACGTAATTGTCTGAAAAAAAAATGTTAAAAAAACTAAGCATGAGAGACTTTTTCAGTTCGCACAAACATAATCGTCCACCAAGCTATCAGAAGCAGCGCAGTGTCTGTATACCATCAACTATACCCACTACCACATTATCTTCTATACAACTCGAAAACAACGACAATGTAAACAACAACCGATTGTCGTGGCCACAATTTCGAAACATTAATCAAACGCAACACCCATCAAACGTAACCACGATGAAGGGTTACTTAATAAGGGGCAGGGAAGACCAGCCTCATAGTAATAATAAACTCAGACGAGACACTCATACTCCGCTAGAGAGGGTGCTTCCAAAAGACGAAGCAAACGTCATGGAACGCGCTAATCAAATAGTCATGTATGTAAACAACAGCCACTTAATCTTCAATAACGTTTTGTAATTTAAGCTACAAAAACTCACTGCTCTACGATATAAAGGTAGTGTGCGCTCTATAGTGATTATGGGTGAAGGATTTCTTTCCATAGGTAACAGCATTTCAATAGGATATTAATGGTCTTCCCATGCAAAGTCATATCACAGCTTTCCACAATTATTCAGTACCTTATAGAGTTTTCTCTCGTGTCTTTTTAAAACTGTATCATGTAGATCATTTCGTTTGGTGTATCATAATATTCACATTCATTATCCCTTATTTGTCACGTTTTAATGATTAATTTTTTTATACTATTATCTATAATTGATGCATGTTGATTTCACAATAGTAGCTCTCTCCCTTTTTAAATGGAGATCATATCAATTAGCCCATTTCTACTTCATATATGTTTAAGATTAAAGAACACTTAGAGATCAATATTTTTGTTTAAAGTCTGCAATCGGTAATGGGTTTATTTGTATTGTACGCTGCTGAATGCGGCAAACATATTTAGTTCAAAACGGCTTGTGTTACTAACAATTGCACGATATAAAATTTGCTTAAATATTTCGAGAAACAAGACCTAATACGAAATCATCCATTTATGTGGCAATGAAGAAATTAACTTCTGCAGTTACTGGCTCGTAAAACATGCAAATCGCTTGTTACTAACATCAATAGTTTACATTAGTTATGCATCTATCTAGCGCAATGACAATAGGTAGCATTTCTTTTCTACTATTAAGGAGTTCTTAGAATCTGCTAATGACTATCTCTGTACACAGTTAGTCCTATTATCACATGCTTCTTACATCTGCTGTCATAATCTAGTCATATAAACCATGATAACATTTTGCTAAGTGTTTGCTACTTAGATTTTACAGTATGTTTGTTAAATATCTTTGCGATGCCATTTATCTCATTTTAAGAATTACATATTCTCCTTTTCCTGTTTTTGCATTACATAAACTAGTAACGTCGGAGCAATGTTAAATTGGCGAACACAGAACGAAAGAGAACGTATACATATGCAAAAATCTAGGCACCTTATTTCTTTTCCAACTTGTATCTTTTCCGACGAGAATTTAAAAAAATGGGAAAAGGAATCCCTACAGTATTTCGTGATACTTACGCGTTGAAACTGAACACGTTTGCAGGAAGAACAAATCATTTCGACCAAGGGAACGCGGTAAAAAAGGTTTAAAGAATCTCCAAACTGTAAAGACACTTGCCGGAAGAACGCAGAGTTATGGCACAGGACCCGGGAAGGCGAGAAAACAACCCATGACAGTATCAGCACAATTCCAGCAGAGTTTACACAGCCTGATGGACACTTTGAATCAAGCAAATCCATTCTTCATTAGATGCATCAAAAGCAATGCCAACAAGGTACCAAACGAATTTGACGAGGAGACCGTACAACGGCAGCTGCGGTATACAGGGATGTTAGAGACCGTCAGAATAAGACAAGCTGGTTTCAACGTTCGATTAACATACGAAGAATTCATTCAGCTGTACAGAATGTTGCTACCAAAAGGCTTGCTAAGCTCACAGTCAGACGTCCGAGACTTTTTGCTGACGCTGAATCTCAATAGAGACAATTATCAACTCGGTACAACTAAAGTGTTCCTCAGAGAATCGGAGAAGATTAAATTAGACATAGAACTGCACCAACAGATCATTACAAGCATCACGACTATACAGAAATGGTTCCGTGCTTGTTTGGAGAGACGCAAGTTCCTCAGATTGAAAAACGCAGTCGTACAAATACAGTCCTTTTGGCGAATGGTCATTGCCCAGAGGCACGCTCAATCTTTACGCGCTAGAATCGAAGCCGCCACTCACATTCAGTCTGTTTGGCGAGCTTACAGGCAGCACAGTTGGTACAAGAAGATTAAGTGCTCTGTGATTGCCTTTCAAGCTCACGTTCGTGGTAACAGCGCAAGGAAGGCTTTCGCAGAACTGAAGAAGAGAAAGAAATTGCTTACTGATAAAGTTGGGGAGTATAAAGAGGCTCAAGATCAAAGAGAACTTGCCTATGACAACAACAAAGTGTTCTCAAGACTCAGGGGTAGTGACGAGTAAGTATTTACAGAGAGAATTACTTCTTTTGCACAAGATATCGATGAAAACAGTCACCACTATTACATCCACATTTCTGTTCCATGCTCAGATCGCTCACGGAAGATACGCTGCTGGAATACAGTACGCTTCGCAAAACGGAGTCGCAGAATCGTCTGACATCAGCAAGGTAAATAGATATCCATTTTTTGCAGCTTATATTTCCCGGAATACGTAATTAAATAAGCACATTAATTTGCAGAGTGGAGAACGTACTTCGGGACAGCGCGATTGACACGAGTATGACGTACTCCAAACGCAAGCTTACACCAAACGCAAGAATATTGCAGGAGTCCAGCGCGATACTGAAGACCGCAGAACCTTACTCTTCCGAAGAATTCAACGAGCGTAAAAGTAGCTTGGAAAGCTTGACCAGTTTAAGAAGCTTCGAGTCTCAGCTCAGC
Source organism: Andrena bucephala (assembly GCA_947577245.1). Lineage (NCBI taxonomy): Eukaryota > Metazoa > Arthropoda > Insecta > Hymenoptera > Andrenidae > Andrena > Andrena bucephala. Next base: position 67,852,090 of record OX387715.1, read on the forward strand.
GTTAACAGCTCCGAGTCCCAAGACAATTCCTGCGGCAAACCCGTACCGAGCACTCGTACGAAACGCGGCGACCATTCTCCTGGAGTAACGGTGAACACGAATCTGGTAAATGCTTCCAGTCGGCTATCCTCCGTCAGTAAACGGGCGGACAGTTCGTCGACAGGATACAGCGATGGGGAAACGGACACAGAGACCCCGAGCGCGGTGCAAAGTGCCCCGCCTGCCTTTAACACTGCACCCCCATTCCCAAGTCCACGAGAGATGAAATATTATCAGTCTAACATAAACCTGACCCATAGTCCAAATTCAGACGTCTGGCGTCGTAGAGCAGACGTTTCGTCCATTAACTATAGCGACTATTTGATGTGTGCTCCCCAGAAGTCAACGCTGACTCGTTCCCCGAACGTCTCTCACTATAAGAATATAACGGATCATATATTCGAGCAACATGAGAAACCAAACGAGGCATCGAATTATAACGTGAAACTGGAGCCAAACGAGCGTTTCATTCATATGGAGAGCACTTCGGGTAGGGAGCAGCGCAGATTGAGCGACAATAGCGTACCGAGTGATCGTATAGAAAGCGTTCCAGCTTCGCCCATTAGACGCGACCAGGCGTACGGCCACAGCAAAGAAATTAAAGATTTTAGTTTCTTGAGAAGACAGAACTCTGAAGGCGATACGTCTATGAAGTTGGATACCGTGAACGATGAAAATGCTTTGAAGAGTCCATTACAGAAGGGATCAGCGTCCAAGGAGAAGAATTCCAGACCAAAGGAGAAATGCGAACCTGACGTGCCCGTTAGAAGCGCAAGAAGGAACCGACCATCTCGAGAATTTCATTGTCGGTCGATGGGCGAGAGCGTGTCGGAGACAAACACCGGAGAATCGAAGAGCCTGTTCCTCGGCACGATCAAAGAGAGCGACTTAAATAAGTCGGCGAACGTGTGGACCCGAAAGGATAATAGCCCGCACGAAACTGCGTCGAGGTCGGTGACAGACTGGCCGGTGAACAAAAGCGAATCCGCGTCGAAAACTCAGCAACCTGGCAAGCGTATGAGATCCAACGCTATAACGACACTGGAATTAAGGAGAAGGAATTCGGATCCGGCTACTAAGATATCAGGCCTCGGCGACGACAAGGCTGTCGCCGATACGAGCCCCAATGACTTGAAACTGGCGCCTGGAATGAACCTGTTGGAGTGGAAAGGCAATCTGTTCACTTTAGCCGGCCATCGTTTCAGGAAGGTAGCAAGATTTGCCAAAGACGACGTGTGCGTTTGCTGCCACGAGAAGATGGACGCGTTCGTGACGCAAGGGTACAAGTGTATAGAGTGCAAGCAGCTGTACCACGTGAAGTGTATCCAGAACGGCGGTGTACTTAAGATGCCGTGTATCCTGGCGAACACTCCGGGAAGGCGAAAAAACAGGAAGCCACCGCGACCGCCGTTCGACGCGGCGAAGCAAGCCGTCGCGTCCAAGTTCAGTTTGACCGGTACTTCCGCTTTCTCCGACAGCACGGACAAGATCATATCCGACGCCAAGGAGCTAGCCCTGATGCAGGATTTCATTACGAAGAAGATCTACATAATGGAAGAGCAAGAGAAGGGCAGGAAGCCCAGCGAAGTGGATCGCGTGTTCAAGCAGGCACTGCGTAAATTCAAAGACGATCTCGTGATCACTTACAGCGTCGCCATTCAGCAAGGCGTCGAGGGGAACATCAAGTACACCGACCTCATAGCGAACTTCTTGCACGTGATGGAGACAGTGTGCAAGCAAGAGAACACTAGCGAAGATTTTCCCGTGACGATGGGGGTGAACGCGTTCAGAGGATTCATGAACGAATTTATGACGATAGTCAAGACCGAGGCGCCGGAGAAACAGAGTAAAAGCAAACGTAAGAAGGAGAAGAAGCGGAAGCAGGAGGAGCCGACGCGACACGGTAACCACATGTTCCAGTTGACTATCATAAACATACCAACAGCCTGCGAAGTGTGCACGTCATTCTTTATGTGGCCCATCGAAAGGGGACTCGTCTGTCAGAGTAAGTATCACGTATATTTTCACGTTTATTCGCGCGTTCTTTATCGCTCTTTGTTCACTACGTATTCGTACCTCTAGATTGCAAGCTAACGTGTCACAAGAAATGCTACATGAAAGCCTCAGCGGAGTGCGGGAAAGACGCCTCGCTGCACGAAATGAACTCGCGGAAGGTGTTCGGCGTGCCTCTGTACAAATTGGACTGCGGTGACGGGAAGGTACCATTAGTGGTGGATCGCCTGATCACGACCATTGAGATGCACGGTCTCTACACGGAGGGCATATACCGGAAGAGCGGTGTCAGTTCCAAGGTGAAAGAGTTAAAGGTGAAAATGGACGAGGGTGATCTGGAGAAAGTGGACTTCGAAAACTACCAAGTACACGTGCTGGCGGCTGTGTTGAAGAGTTTCTTTCGGGACATGCCCGAGCCGCTGTTAACCTTCGAGTACTACGACGACTTTCTGCACGCTGCCAATCTGACGGACCCGCGCGACAGAATCAGCACCCTCTTCGCAATTCTGAAGAAGCTACCGAAGCCCAACTTCGACCTGATGGAACGGTTGATCGTTCATCTGGCGAGAGTGGCCCTCCACGAGATCGACAATCGAATGTCCCCGTCAGCCCTGGCGATAGTTTTCGCCCCGTGCATCCTGAGGACGAACAGGACGCTGCCTGCGCAGGACTCGTTGCAAGACGTCGGCAGACAGACCTGTTGCGTCGAGACGATCGTGCAGGAGAAATTGAGGGTGGTGCGAGCAACCTTGGCTGACATTAATACTCTGGAGTCTGCCTGTCACACGGCGACACATCGCCTGTCCAGCTTGAGATCGTCGAAGATCTTCAGCCCGGAAGAATTGAACGCGGCGACACCGAGCGCGACCGTGAGAGGCGGCGCCACCGATCGGGACAGGGACCGAGGTGACGAAGAGGAGGCGCTCCTTGTCGACCACATACAGGAGATCCAGAAGGAAAAGGCCCTATTAACTTCGACGCTCCCCAGCTTAACGAGAGCATCCTCCGACGATGACCTACTTCTATCCGCCAACGACTTGGACGATGGGTCTCTCGAGGATATTCTTCCACCCTCTGCAGGCAAGTTGATTCACTTTCACGTAACGTGAATCCGTGAATAGCATTAGCCTATCTGACGATTTTATAATGGTGTTTGCCTTGCGTGTTGTTAAACAGACGGGCTGGTAAGAAAGAAACCAATTCAGAGGCAAAGTTCCGCGGACAATGCATTTCCTACGATCATCAGCGTCGACGAGGACATGGTAATGGTATGACCATCGACGGGAAACGTTACCACGGAGGATGATCGATAATCGTATGTAGCAACATGACACGCGCTGTGAAGGCGTCGACTGACGGCAGCGAATCGACGAGTCTTACCTCTGGTCTCATCGGCAAGCCGCTAGTAATTTAAATAAGTAGTAAACACGACATTAGGTAGGTTCTAGTAATTTGTTCCACGCGAAGTTAAGCTGATAATCCGATCAAACGTACACATACATATACATATATATATATATATACACACATACACACATATATATATTTTTTTCACTCTGTCGCAAAGCTTTCAGAGGGTTTCTATAGAACGATGAACAAAATGAAAAAACATACGCGAGCATATACAGCTATTCACGTGAAAATGTTCTAAATATTCATTTTATAATCTATTTTTCTCTTGGAATGCATTCCTCTTATCGAAGACTGTCAATCAGGCTAGGTGTTTAGAGAGAAAGATTCATCGAAGCAACGCGTTACATCGCAGGTATTCCGTGATAAGAATATCTCTCATTTCGGTCTGTCGCGTCTCATTTTCATTTTCTGTATGATCGACGCGAACGGTGGAAGGTGCGGTACGTACGGATCGTGGTTATCTTCTAAAAACGAAAAAGAAAAGAAAGAAAAATAATTAAGGATATTCGTTGTTGTTACGAGTATTTAGTCGCATTTGAATTCTTGTTCTCTCCATGTTTTTTATCGATTCGATTAGGGAAAAGAAACGATCCCTCCCCCGGTTGTTCGAGTTTTCACTCTTTTACAGATTTTATAGACTGTTGCGTGAATCACACGAAAGTAGATCTTCTTCCTTGAAGGATTACGAAAGCGTATTTTATAAGTCTACCACTTCTTTTGACAATCACTGGTCTAGCAGCGAATGCATTCGTATATCCTTTGTTAGCGGGATGTACGGGAATGAGGGGGAGCAGGTGTCTCAGGGCGGTAGAAGCCCTGGGAAAGGATAACTAGGCACACCTGTGTCGGGTATCGTTCTTATCGAGCATTTCGTTGACATCTTCTTTTTCATAAAATACTCGCTCGTCGGTAGATGATTATCGATTCGCTGATCGATTCCTCCAGCGGGGGGATCCGAGTCACGCGTGAAGTGGGAAAAGAGGAAACCAAAATGTAGCTTCTGTACATATTATATACGGTCGATAACATTATGAGCATCTCGTAATAATCTGTTATATTATTGTTAACTTTACGAGAGACGTTACCAAGATTATATTTCTACTGTCGATATTCGTCGCGTATAGGGCTTACACACGCCTATTTGCGGATAATATATATACATACACATATATATATACATACACATATATATATACATAAAACACATGCATACACACAGACAAACACACAGGGCCTGCCAATTATCTTCTCTTTTTTCGTTTCCATCGAGTCGGTTTTTACTTAGGCTAACTTTCATTCATGCAGAGACTCTCCTTTATATGTGTATACATATGTACAAACATGTCTGACATAGGACACGCATAGAACGTGTATACATATATACACATGGAGGACATTTATATATATATATATATATATACGAGTACTTATGTATATACAGAGATTTTGTGCGCACAGGACTGAGCAGACGGTTTTTTTTACTTGAGATTTATTACGATTTCGTTTTAGTTTCCCCCTGTCGTCCAGTGCCCTTTTTTTTAGTTCCCGCTTTCTTTATGTTCATCCCCCCCCCCCCCCCTCTACGTTTTTAATACACTCCGTAGTATCTAGCTCTTTTTCTTTCGCGCGTCCGCGCGCCAGCCATGAATGGCTAACAATTCGCTGAGGAAGGGACAAGAAAATCGTCGAAGGGAAACGGGTGGAATTAGAAATTTCAGAAATTTCAGAATCGTGACTCGCGAAGCGCAGATATTTTTTCCTGTTAGAGAACCTCCCTTTTTCCACTATATTTTTTATCTCGCGCGAACAGTTAAAAGGTTACATAATCCACGGCGCAGTTCAGTATTTAAGCGAAATGCGCCACCCTTTCATCCTTCAGTTTTTCTTTGATCGCGGCGCTTTAATATTAAGTCGACCGCGGAAGCGTTTCAATTCCCTTGCAGTTCCATAACGCACCCGCGTAATTTAAAGAGCCTCGCAATTTTTATTTGTCAATTAACGACGAAAGTCGCCCGTTACGGGGAGATAATTTTCAATGTACCTTCATTCAGCGTTAACGACCTTTGCGCCCGGGACGACGCTGAATTAAGCCTCGCGTGCGCGCGGTTTTCATCGTGATTTCGTTTCGTGTTCCCGTCGCGGTCACGCGCCCGCTCGATCTGCCCTTCGACTCCCGTCGAACAACCCGCCGAGGAAGGATTGGGTATCCGCGAAGAAAAAAAGAGAGCCTTTAAAACGCTATGTTCCGAGCTGTACAAATTCCTTTTACCGCCGCGCAATCGAACGACCCGAGGCACGATTCGGTCGGGATCGGCTCTTTCTCGGGTTGAAATTATATTCGTGACTGGGTCGCGCGTGACTTTTACCCAAGTGACTTAGGTTTAAGCCGGGAATTTCGGAAAAGGCGCGCGGCTAGTTCTTCCAAAGCGTTCTATTCTTCGTTTCTCGACTCGCGAAGTTTACACGCAGGGTGACCTATTTTAACCGATTGCCGCAAATAGTTCTCGAAATTTGTAGCCACCCTGGAGAACCTTTCAGAGATTTGAAAGTTGAAAGATTTTGCAGGGGGCATTATTTAGCGGATGTGGCTCTATAAATGTTTTCAAACTTTTGGGTGCACATTGTATTTTTTAGGTGGAATCATGTACTTGGTTTCGTCGCGTGGTAGATACTCTTTGCAGAGGAAAGACAAAGATGGATTGAATTAGTTAACATCGTCCATGCTCATTTAAATGGAATAGGCTAATTTGGGAGGCAAGATTCAATGGATGACGTTTAATAATCTTGGTTTTTGTATTTTATTGTCTTTCTTCTTCTTGAAGCTACGATGTGACGTAATGGAAACATATGATTCCTGCTAAAAAAGTAATGATAGGTATTTTTGAGTATTCAACATGTAACATCTCCCTACAGATCTGTTCTTTGAGTAATAAAAACGAGTAATAATAATAATATATAACATAAAAACTCAGGTTCGGTTTTTTGGATCAGTTAGTTATCCCACAATACTTCAACATTACTTCCCTATTTTTGCTGATAATAGATCATCCTAAATTGTTTCACCCCATTTTTCTTTAAGATCACTCTGATACCCCACTCGATAGCCTGTACTTTATATTTGTAGGAAATTGTTTTTGATATACATACGAAATACATTCGCGCGGCTCGATCAAAATAGGACAGCCTGTGTTCGTGTTGCGTTCGTTTTAGAATGACCGAATTAACGACGATTGTTTTTAACTGTCCGTTTCTATGTTCCGTGTGTCGTTCCCTTTCCTTTTTAAGCTCGTATTCGGTCATCAGAGTTCCAGTGTACGAAGCACGAAGTGAGCTAAGACTTCGTTTTACGGTTGATCGATTTTTTACAGAGATGTTAATAGAATATAGTTAGATAGTTGCGATGTTCTGTTCGAACTATGCGATTTTTAACGTTGAATTGTTGTCCTCTTTTGCCGTGTTCGAAACCGTGGCATCGGTAGTGGTTTCTCGTCGATGTCCAGAATAGTTGTTCGCTCATTGTGGATCGTGCTCTTCAATCTTTTAAACATTCGTTGTTAGTAAAGCACACACACACACACAGACACACAGACACATTACCTCTCGGAAGTTTGGGTTGTACGTTACTTAAAAAGTATTTAGTTGCTCCGCCATAGGACAAAGTTAGCATTAAGGTAATGTATTCCTTCCACAGCGAGTTTTCGTTTTAAACACTGCCTTACCATAATTTCAACGTTCTTTTTCATTTTGATACGTTTCATTCATGCAGCGTTACGTTCTCCCATTTATTCCCCCTTTTCATTTCCTCCATTTATCTCGTTTACATGGTAGGCATGCCCAAACTTTCGATCGGTAATACACGCGCATACGAAAAGAGCAAATCATTGATTAGCGTTAAACGATCTTTTATACTGAAATTGTTACTGTTGATTTAAGCGTGTCCTTAAGTGTCTTAGAATGGTTTCGAACGCCTCTGTTCGTTGCTTCGTCGAGCATTTTCCGAATTAAAACGGTTGACTGAGAAAGAAGGTTGATTTCCGTTCCGGCTAGTCCGTTGCCTCTTATTATTGAGAATCGGCTGTTGAATCGTCGACACTCACGCGTCGCCCGTAGCCAACGTTTCTGTTTTTCCCCTCGAGAAATTTATTAGGGAACGCCCGCCGCGGCGTTAGTAGACGTTAAACCGTTTAGAGAGACTCTGCCGTGGCGCAGCTGGGGCAGTCTCGCACCGTAATGAATAAGAGCTAATCGTTAATCTGTAAATTATCGTTTCACGCAAACGCATTATACGCTTCTACTGTTGCAACAAAACAAGGTGCTTCGCGCGGGTATCGAGCGCACAAAACTATCACCGACTATTCTCGATCGTGAAGGGAGAATAAGAGAGCGAGGAGCGAGAAAAGGAGCACGGCGACGTGCAGAAATGGAAAGGGAAGATTCCCTCGGCGACCCCATCGTTATCGCGGGGCGGAGGGAGAATTTCGTGTCGCGTTTCCAAATGATTCACGAGCCGACCGCTCTTCAATCATCGATCTCCTTTCATAATTGATTCCCATAGAGTGGCAAGCAACAGAATCCCGGACAATGAAAGCGATGTTGCAGTGGAATCGCGTGAAGCAGGGATCGCGATCGCTTTGTTTCTGAGATTTTCACTCTCCCCCGAAGGTTGGGCCGCGGGGGTTGTAAATAGGCGATAAGGCACGCAGAAAACTAGTAGCGCGACGAACGAGAAACTCTTCATGACAATATCGCCCCTGAAAAGTCCTACTTAGCTTCATCGCGTGCAGTCGCCGCGACGATGGTCCTCACAACTCCGCTCTATTTTTTCTTTCGTCTTCGAGATCTTGGTTCACCACGACGTTTCGCGAAACGCTTCTCTGCGGGATCGGTCGTGCGTATTCGCCGAGGCGGAAGCTCAGAGTCGCGTCGACCTTGCTCCATGGGGACTCGAAGAATGAAGGAGGCAGGGTGTACGAAGGGAAATGATAAAGGGACAGACAGGGGAGGATCACTTCCATTCTACCTGAATTCTTGAAACACGCTAATTACAGTTGTAGGTATGAACAGTGGGTGTGCCGTCCTTGAAGAAGCCTATCTAGTTGATCCAATTTACTGGCGACAGAAAGTGCTGGCCATACGTTTATGCCTCTTTTCATTCTTTCGTGGCAAAGATAGCGGAGCAAGGTGGACGCGGGTCCGCGGGATTCCGAGGGCCGAGTGTGTCTGGTGTCGATCGAGAGTGAAACGAAGGAACCGAATCATGCCGATCGTTCAACGATTATACCGAAACGTCGCGACACTGAACGCTCTTCCCATTTGTGTCTTGTCGCGTAAAATCTAAGCACGATCGTGATCGGGGTGTCCAGGCTCGTACGTGGTCGCCTCCTCTCCTCCCTCGTCGCGACATTCGTCAGCGAGTATCCGCCGTTCGAATACTCCGAGTGGCCTTTTCTGTGGGGAAACCACGACGGAGGAGAAACGTAGGATCGTACCCGTTCGTAGCCACCTACGAAGCTTGAAGGCACGACGAGCATAGACGCCCCCGTTCATTGTATTTATACATATACATATATAAATACATACCTGTTATTTTTCTTCGAACAAAACGTGAGCGTGTGCGTGTGATATAGAGCGAGTTAGGGAAATGCCATGGCGATGCTGGTTGCAAGGGACGGATAGACGTTACGGATCATACAAGTGTACGTATACACCTCTATGTACGTATACCAACGTATAGATGCGATGTACGTGCGCGGAAGTCGCGTATATGCGAACAGAGAATCTCGAAACGGGCGGGCCGTTCCTTCGCCGTTCGATCGAGACTGGCGCGAGACGAGCATATCGCGTGTACGAGACGGATCACGTGCTCCTATGAACGAAAAGCAGCAGCCACGAGATATATACGTGAACACGAGGCACGTGAAGGGACGAAGGGGACGGGGGTGGCTTCCTGTGGCGAGTCAGCGTTGCATCCACTTCGATTCTTTCCTACCTCCCGCTCCATCCCACATCTCAGGATCTCAACGATTCCACGATCCTGCTGTGCTTGCTCTTCTCCTTTCCCCACGTTGATTCTACTTCCTCCGATCTTTACTGTACTCGCCCACCCTGTCCCCACGACGACAGGCAACTTTCACCACGACAGATTTTAATTGTCGCGCACGTGGCAGTCTTTGACTATCTGTGACTCGTTATCTGCTGGCGTGTCGTGGTGCGGGGAATATAGTGAGTCGAGAAACATCTTGGTGGTGGCAAATACGTTTGTGACCACTTGTTACAGAGCTGTATAGACACAGAACGCCTGTCTACCTTGGTATTCTCAGAGGCTTGACGCACCGGTGCTCGAAGTCTCGGTAGAACGTGCCCCTAAGTTCTCGACTCTGAACCCCCGAGTTCGCTAGTGTCTTTGACATCTGCCAGCTCTATAACCTAGCTCTATAACCTAGCTGCATCCACGACACGAGTGCCTCGTGTACACGGTGTGTGCGTGTTGTCGACGGAAACGTCAATCGGGGCTCGCGGAAACGGGGGAAACGCGACGCCTCCGGAGGAACGATCGATCAATTCGAAGTTCCGCGAGGCGGCGGTGTTTCGGGGAGTAACCGTGGACAGATTACGATTACCGCACATCCCGGCGGTTACGAGGGGCGCGTCGTAAGGTAACGACGGGCGGTGCGGTCCCCCTCCTCCAGACCCGGCTGCCTCGCGTAACTTGGAACGGACTTCGGTTTAACTTGCAACTTAAAAACTTGCTGCGCCTGTAATGGGTCGTTCCCAGCACGTGGAACTTGGGACGGCCTCGCGGTCGCCGTTTCGGCGAATTCGATGGGAATCCATAGCCGCGTATTAGGAGCAGACGTTTCTCTGGCCGCGTGTGCGGATAATTGCTCGCCGGGCCAGGACTCCCTCGGTCCTGTGACTTCTGCTTTTCCCGCCTTTCGTTTCGTTTTACTGCCCCTCCCCGTGTCGCTCGCCACCCCCGCTCTCGCGACTCCTGTCCGCCGTGGCTTTTCCGCGTTCACGCTCGACATTCGCGTCCTAATCGTCGAGGGTCCAGCGGGCGTAACAGCGTGAAACGAGCCGAGCGGGCTTTACCAGCGTCCCAGTAAAAACGAACGATCGAAACACGGTGACGCGTAACGCGGGACACCTCGTCCCACCGCCTCTCCCTCGTAAAACGACGGCACGCAGTAAACGTGGACGAGAGTCCGTGACGCGCCTCGTACTTGCTCGGAGAACCGATGTTTTCCCTCCAGCGTAACGTCCGGGCAGCGCCATGACTGCAAAGGGCGCGTTTTTCCCCTCCCTTGGTTCCTCTTCCCTCCATTTCTTTTTGCCTGCCAGAAAACGCCGGATGATGCAACGGTCCGTGAGCGGTACGCGTCGCGAATACATCTTGCCTGTTCCTGTTTTTACGACGTTGACGCGACAATGGAGATGCGTCTAGAATAAGCAACCCTCTCGCAGGAGCGCGCTAAACGTTCCACAGGCTTGTACACCCTTTTCTTCTATTCGCGAGCGACATGCCTTCGAGGGACAGAAATATCTAACCGATGGAACATCGACGAGGAGGAAGCTCTGTCGTGCGTTACGCGTGACTTGGTACGGGCTCGGGAGTGTCTGCTTCTAACGGGACCGTTTTCACTTGATCCCGCGACGCGAAACGCCGGAATCGAAGGGGAATAGGAATCCGTGCTTCGTTCACGGGAACGCGCATCGCTGAATTGTAATGCGCGCGTGTCTGTGCCGAGTCTAGGTGATGGTTGGCCGATTTCATCCGCGAATCTGTAATAACGTTTACTGGTGTGAGCGTGCGAGCGAGTCCTCGCGTGTTGTGTGTGGCTGCCGTGCGCGTGTGTGCGCTTGTCTGCGTGGATATCGGTGCGTTCGCGAGACGGTGTGCGTGGGTTACTCTCCGTGATCGACTGTAATTTTATATAATATTTGTAAGGCAAAAGAAATATTATGTACAGCATACCTGACAGTAAATAATAAGTATCTACCTTATACCTAAAAAATCACCGTCTTTTTGCCATCCTTGAGACGATCCTACAAAGACCGCACGCAGCGAACAGGCAACTTCGCTGCGTCCTTACGTTCGCACGTCGTTCATATGGGAACGCGGCCGAAGTGCTTGCTGCTGGCATATTATATCACTTTTATCGGAAGCGATAGAATTTCCTTCCACGCGGAATTGCAGTCTAAACACTTTCCCAACTCTGGCCGGCAAACACACGTGTCTTCGTGAAACTAAAGATCGGCCACTTGAGACAAAAGGCGTGCCTGAAGTTGCTTCCTGCAAAAGTTTCGCGATACTGCGCAAGCACAGTTGGAACGTGCAAGCATACTTCGAACGAGATCAAACTGTTAGTTGAAGATGAAAATACCGAGCGCCCCCGAGTGCTGGGGTACGAAAATATTAAGTACAATTCAATAACTTCCGTTTCGCTCGGTGGTGCAACATCCCGGAAGTTTACCAACTCCTATTTCGTACAGATTTCTAAGTTTCCACCGAATCGCTGCGATCTTAATGCTAATCGTAATTCCCGAAGTGAACTGCATCCCCTCCCCCCCCTCCCCCTCGCGCAACCCCTTTCGGAGGTATGGGAATGTAGCTAGGACGCAATCGGGGTTGATGGATATTTTTGGACGGTTTTCTATATTTTGCATACCCCACCCCGAAGCTCTTGGTGCACTTTGCAGCACGTTTCTAATTTGGGGAAAACCGACGCGCGATTTCCAGCTTGGAATGCCCGCCCGCGGTCACGATGACGTCAATCCTGGTTGAGAGACTCGAGTGAGCGACGAGTTCCGTTTGGAATTCTCCCGCTTCCATATTAGAAGGGTGAATGTAGAACTTCTGTATATCTGTATCGCTTGTTTAACAATTTCCGTTGACGCCGGTAAAAAGAAGCACGCGCGGCGAGAAATTGAAACCGGTTGGCTCGCTGGCCGCGTTATCCTTTACGATCCTAGTCAAAGTGGTGCTCAGACACGAGAGTGTTACAAGCAAGTAGAGAGAGTTTCCCATCGGACTGGTTGGCGCTCACTATATCGCCGCTGTAATCCAGATCGTCATAGACCACGATGTTATTACCGTTACGTGCGTTCGTCGTTGACCTGCCATGGAAACGGGAGGATATCGCGCGCGCGCTCATCCACGATGGCACACACAGGCGATAATTGGAGCGAACCTGTTAACGAAGAACCTGGGAACAAAGCACTCGCCGATCCTCCCGTTACTGCAATATTTCCCGAAAATATTTCTCTAAGCTTGCTTCACGCGCCGGCCGCGAACGCGAGGGTTACGAACCCTCCCGCGGCCCGCCCATTAAGCGCCCATCGTTAATTAACGCGGACGCATTGACAATCACGAGTCGACAGACAATCCGTCGAATTAATTAGTCGTAATGATGGCTACGATTATGACGCGCGAGGCGCGTGTGAATCGGATACGGAAATACCGTGTCTGTAATTTCATAGAGTGGACGCCAGTAGTGCAATAATTCTGCTTGGACAGGGTACAGTAACGATCCGCCTGTATAAACTCCGCAAACATCGAAGCACTCGCGTGTAATTCTTTATTTATTCATTATCGTTATTACGCTTCCCTCGCTTCCGTGGCTATTCCCTTATACTCTCTTTGAGGCAGGTTCTTGGAACACCCAGCTAGACTTCAAATCGATCGATAACTAAGACTGTGCCTTTCCGAGACTGTATGCCGTTTATAACTGCCGAGCAATGATGTATTGACGTTGAATACAGCGCTTCGAAGTTGTACATGCAAACTATGTCGAAGGATACGACAAGTTGGAATCGGCGTGAAATACTGGCGGGTACGTTTGAGGCTCGTGCGAGGGGTGCAGCGGGGCTGCGCGAGGATCGTATCGCTGATGAAACAATCGAGCCCTCCCGCGTGCTTGGAGTTCCCGACAAATGTACGAGCGGCCTTTTGCTGGCCATCGAGTACGTCGTTTCGTGGAATTCGTTGGTGGTCCATGAAGCAAAGAGGGCGTGGGGGGGGGGGGGGGGGGGGGAGGTGAGGGGAGGTATGAGGGGGTGGAGGAAAATCTCTCACAACTCGTGCGACAGAACGAACGGACGGTAATGTCCCGCGGTCGGACAGAAATGAAATTCCGGTGATATAGCCGTTCGAATTCACGGACAATCGGGGGTGGCGTGGCGGGGAGGGGGCAGATGGGAGGGCGGTAAATCGTCCCGATAAATGGGCAACGCCACTTCTTCTGCCGAGTACGTGCACCCGTTTCTTTTCTTTTGGCTCCGTCGGAGTCACGGGGCCACGTTCGTTTCTCTCCGGGAGCCACGTACCAAGACGATGGCTCCTTTTTGCCGGCCACGTTGACAACGTTTCCAGTTTCCCCGCGCATCATTTTGCTTTTATCATTAGCGCCGCGAGCAAGGGGAGGTCGAGACAGCGATCGCCAGCAGTGAAACGGCTGCAGAGAAATATGTGTCCAGACCATTCGCTGTCGGTGAACGTTACCAACGCTTCCCTCTAATTTCCATTTCTATGGAAATACATTGAATTTTCATTTTCGATGCGAGTCCGACGGCCCTCGCGGTCCAGTTTCGTATACAAATATAAGGGAACGGAATGCCACGTCACTTAAGGGGGTATACCCGTTTGAACCCTCGGAAAACGTGTACATTTTGTGGATTTTTTTTACAAGTCAACGGCTTGATGTAGATTTCCCGTTTTTTTTTTACTATCTTTACATAGTATAATGAACATAGTATTTGACTTGTAAAAGAATCCACAAAATGTACACATATTCCGAGGGTTCAAACGGGTATGCCCCCTTAAGAATGCCCCCAGTGATCCTTCTTCCCACCAGGCCGTATTCCGTGTCGAGCCGGACAGCGGCCGCGTCCCTTTCTTTGGGAGCCGTTGGAACGTGGCTGGAGCACGCCTGGATAATCGATGGCGAGAGCCCGCGGGGGAACGGGGCCACCAAGATTCAGATTTAACCTAATTTACCGTACGAATTGCTCTGTCCCCCCCCGTGATTGGCCGTGTAACGGGCGCCGTATCTGCCCCGCGCCGGCAACGAGGGCGGAGGAGGCTCGAACGGTCGCAGCTTGTTTCGGGGGACAGGCGGATCGCGGCGGTCGGATCAAAGTAAATTTATGCTGTAGGAATTGTACCGGGCGAACGCGCGAATACACAGACCGTCGGGCGTAATGCACAAGTATCGACAGCCACCCACGGGCAATGGAGATTTAATACCGCGACGGGCGATATCGGACCCGAGCTCTGCCTATCCGGGCTCGTCACACTCGGAGGGGGCATAGCGAACGTAATAGGCGTACCGCTCTCGATGTGATTTGCGATCGACGTTTCATTTAATCCGGTCGATTGATGGGAATTGATCGCGCCCTATGGTTGTTGGAAAAAGAAACGGCGATTAATGCGCGTCACCGATCGTTGGCGTTCAGGGAACAGGGGATCTCTCGAGGTGCGGTTTTCGCGGCGGAAGTCAATTAACCCCTTCGATTATGACCAGCCCCGGGTGAGTGCCTTGTATGGAATCGTGCAGAGCAGGGAGGACTTGGCTGACGTTTTAAACGGAGCTTGATTAAATAAAACTGACACCTTTTCCTTGTTTTTCTGTTTCCTTTTTCCTTTCTTTTTTTTTTTTGGAGGGTCGCAAGTAAATAACGTCTATGTATACTCTCGCAAGACGAGATCTATTTATACGCGCCGGGCACAGAGCGCCGGAAATTGGGGCGAAAGGTTATCAACGGCCGAGCAAGTTTTGAAAAGCTCGCGAGAATGGTATTAAATGAAATAGGTAACGTGTACGCGATGAAAGTTTCCGGTTTAAGATAAACCATGATGGAGCCGAATTAGATGAATTCCGCGTGTTATGTTTACTCGGTTGGCCGTGAATGAGATAACATCTTTAGGTAATTAGTGACCCCGCCCCTTCCGAATCAGGTTGCTGGAATTATTCATCCAGAAAGCATTTTGTTTACGGGGAGCATGCGTTACGATATATCTGTCGACCTTATTCCCGGTGAATTTGATATTTACCCGAACTGTATCGCGGGCGGTATAAACACGGTGGATTATTAAAAGGATACTCCGCGAGCGCCCGGGGTTGGACGAACTCGGGGGGTTTAAATCGAAGTCAAACAGAAACTCGCTGTACGTGTCTTTACGGTGAAACCGAATGGTAATTTGATAATATTAAACGTCGCCGAAGGGCGACCCGAGGCGGGGAGGACTCTGAACGAGACGACTATCGATCCCTAGGTAGAAAAAACGAATTTAATTGGCTTCGCGGAGACAATGTCGCGTCACCCGAAACTTCATCGTTTATTCAATAGACGGGCAGAGGATTTGAAGTTAATTCTCGTGGTCGATTGATCAGGTTCGCGCATTAGAATACCATAAAAACTTTAATAAAATGTACTTTATAAAGGGTGTTTTAAAATCCGCCTCGTACCTTTGCGGGACCGGGTAAACTTCAAACAAATGACATCTGAACGATGCGATTGCCGGAGCTCTTTGTGCAGTGGAATACAGTAGATGACGCAATATTTTCCAATCATATAAAACTTGCATCGGAAATCCCGTATTCCTTGGATTGTTATCTCTGGCAGATATTTATTTTCCAAAGGTATACAGACTGCTCGAAGACTGGCATTGCTGTTGACATAAGGATATGTACGATTGCACATCTCTCAGTCCCAAGCGCTACCACATTTCATATCATTTTACAAAATTCTATCCTCTATAATTCTCTCCCCGATACCGTGTATAATCCTCTTATCGAACGACAATGACATTCCGTTTCTCTCGTTGCTGCTTGCTGTATCGGTATTCCCGCAGCGTTATCAATCAATCGAACCTTATCGTCTCATGAATAATCGTTAACAGCGCCGTCGCTCTGGATGTTTTCCCTATATACCCTACCGCCCCCCCCCCCTATCAATTACGAAGAAAGGAAAACGTCCATCTCGGTCTAAATGGCGGGTATCGAATGACTATCGAAATCTCGGCGCCGCGATCATGGAGAACGCCGGGCCACTGGAGAATTCAAGGCACGGCCGCAATTGTTCCCCTCGGTTCCGCTAATCGAATCAAATTGAATTTCCATCCCTCCGTTCGCGGGTGTCCCTCCAACCACCCCCCCCCCCCCCCGTGATCCGCTCTCCGGCGTGTCAGCCCCCTCCCCGGGGAGATAATAAAAATTAACGGGTTCATTTGGAAAAGTAGGTCCAGGCCCGGGGCCCCATCGCGGCCGAGGGAAATCAGGCCGGGCACCGCCGATCGCGTAAGCGACGGGAAAGGCCAAGATCCGTGTAACGATCCTGGCGAGCGTCAGCTTTATTGTTCCTCCGACGGAAGATCTGAAGCAGCAAAAGCTGATTGATCGCAATCAGAGTCTACGTGGCAGGCCGCGGGAGGGGTGGCGCGCAATCGTACACGGGGCACGGGTGGGTGTTGTAACCCTGAATCGGATCGCGAGTCGGATGCAAATAAAAAATGCATAAACATGCGCGGAGATATGATATCCACGAGGGGCGTCGGCGGAGGGGCGGGGGGAGGGGGGGGAGATGGGGTGTGGGAGGCGGAGGAGGCGCGTATCTGAAATTCCGTGGCAATATTGAAAATTAAAATTCTAGCGTGACGTTTGTTACGCTCCACTCGAAGGGCCTGAATATTTACGGGAAGCTGAACGTTGCCTTGGGGGCAGTTAAGCGCAGTCGTAGCTTGCCGCGCGCAGTGCGTCCAAGGAGATGGGGGAGAATTTTTCAGACGCCCGTCTCTTTACGTCCCTCCTCCCGATTCCTTTTACGAGCTCGCCCGAGGATCATACGCGAGATGACGTACGTAGGTACGTTTTCTGTGGAAGGAGATTGGAAAAACAGCGGTTCCAATGGGCGAGGGCTGCTCCGGGGTCTGTTGACACGGGAGTTGTGCGTTGGGAAAGTCTGACACTCGATACCGGATCGCGTCTCCGTTTGACGCGTACAGAGGCCACTACGCTATCGATTGCCTTGTATTACGGATTCACCGGAGCCCCGTAGTTTCCGGGAAAATCCCGCGGCACTTTTCAGGCATATAGGGCCACCGATCCGGGCAGGGTCAAACGTGTCAGGATCATGATAGCAGGTAAAGGAGAAACGATAGCGATCACTTCGCCGCTGAAACATGCAGGGATGTATGCGGGACACGTCTGGCCATAATCGGAACGTTTCTACTATCTTCCCGAAACATGAAGCGGGGGACACGCGAAGTGGCGCGAAGGGACACGGCGGAAAGAGGGAAAGAGATTTTCCCAGCTCCTCGAAACTGACCGACCCTCCGTGCGCGACCCTTTTTGTTTATTTTCCCCGTCCTCGCCTCGAGTATCGGATACCAATACCATTCTGTTGATTGGCCCAATGCCTCGCCGTCGAAAGCTCGCGAAACTACGTCTTCGAATCGCAAGAGCGTTTAGGCATCAAGTATCAAAGTTTACTAATATTGGGAATCGTGTAGAGTCTGGTATCGCTCGGGTGAACCCGTAGGTAAAAGTTCTGCCGACAGGACGCCCGGACGTTCTGCAAAATAACGTAAACACGAATGAAAAATCGCCAGAACCATCGCACTGGTTTCAACCTTCTTTTGCCTGCCGGATTACGCAAACTTTCTGCGCGTTTAACCGCCTAAGGTAAACGATTTATCTCGCTCTCTCGGAGCGTCTAATACAAAGTGCATTTCTCCCTTGCCGTAGTTAAATTAGACCTCTCGCTTTCGAAGCGTCACGCGCGGAACAGGCGCGCTCGTTTCCCGGATCGCATTATTCTCGGTCGAATTTCTTGTACGTGTGCCGGATAAAAGGAGCCGCCGGATTACGCGGGAACAGCGGGCGAGAGCGGCGAGCAGGCCACGGTGGCGGGTGAGAGGGGAGAAAAAAAAGACGTCGGACGTTCGGAAACGAAATTTTCAATGGGCGGAACGGCGGTGGATACACAATTATCTGTATCGGGGATCGATCTTGAGCCACTTCGGCCCGCCGGAGAACCCGGAACGGGAAACAGTGGAGCAAGGAACCGGGCGCGATAGAAGGAGGGCGGCAAGGGGTTGACAGAAAGGGCGCGAGAGGGAAAGGAAGAGAAAGAGAGCGAAGCTGAGGGTGAACGGCGCGGCGCGCGTAGAGGAATTTTTGGGCAGCAGTCGGCCTCGTTATGCTGGAAAATCTGAAATCGATTGGAGAACCAGGCCCGTGTTGGGGCGTCTGCGCGACGCAGACACCGACGCAGACGCCGAGGTTGCTCGTCAGGTCGATAGCGAGCCCTGGTTAAACTCTGCGAACGAACTTGGCCGATGGTCCGTGAGGAAAAGAGGCGTATGGTGGCGCGAGGAGAACGACGGCGGATCGGCACCAGGCGAAAAGCACAAAAGCAGCTGTTAGCGGCTGCTGGATCCTTTGGACTTACTCCCGAGGACCCGCCGCCATCGGGTCCGCGAATTAATTACGAGCAATCCTCAGGCATGGTTAATAGCGCCTTCCCTCAACGAAATTAGGTCGCCGCGCGTCCATCGATAGCACGTTCGTCTCTGGGGATCTTCTTATCTCGAGTCCTCCACGAATTCTATAAGAGCTCTTTTGGGAATAATCGTCTTGTTTCGTTTCCCACACTCTGGCTCACAGTTTTTACGTATTTAACAACTGTTGATTCTGCGGGGTCAGCATAGGATTGTCGCTACGATTGCTCCTTTTTTGACGTGGCAGTTGGTCGGTGTTTTGACGTGCTCGGTCACAAGCTGTGTGGGTTAATCAGGTATTCGATAATTCAAAGTTTCATTTGGAATGGGCAAAAGGGTTTGTATAACTAATAGATTTTGACTGGGGACGCATTAAGATACGAGAGTTAAAAGATAGTAAATGTGTCACTTGCATTTCTGGGACAGGAAATCGGAAATTACTCCGACAGGGTTAATTAGCGAAGCAGCGTTGAGTGGACTTTTTCTGCCCATTTCATCCGGGCACTATGAGCCCGAAAATTCTTCGACCTCTTTCTCAAATCACCGCAGGATAAGTGGCAGCTTTTTCGTTCCTTAAACACGATTGCCTCTCCCGCGAGCGTTCACGATTGCTATCCACTAATTGTTTTGTGACTATGCGGTTGATAGAGCACCGAAGAAACGTTATAGCAGTCGTTTAAAGAGGCTTGACGAGAGTGCTTTTATTGAGGCGATAGAGCCAAGGGACGCGGACAATGAGATAAGATGGAGGCTGATACTTGAAGGTTTTCCTTGGGGAGTGTTGTAATTGATAATGCGAGGGAAGTGATCAGTATTTGAAATGTTATCCGGTGGCGAAGCCCCCGAAAGGTAATTGAAAAAAGGGGAGTTCTAGGTTGATGGCGGAGTTAGAGGAGGGAAAGGCTATCCACATCGGTATTCGACCGGGGTAGTATTTGTCCAATTAAACGAGAGGTCGTAAGGAAATATAAGTTGAACATGAAAGGAGGTCAATCCTGGAATCCAGCCCGAGTGCCCGGGGAACGATTGATTACGAAACGAATCACGCTTATTGACAAATACCTTTTTCGTCCAATTATTAGATCGTAATTGGTGCAATCACTCGGAAGGTTAAACGACGCATGAGCGAACGAATCGACGGCCGTCCATCCTTCCCAGCAAAAAAGATCAACTAACAAAAAGAAGCTTGATCACCATCGTGCACGCTAGTGTCGGCGAAAATGTTAAGAGCGAACAGAAATGGAGAAAGTAAGAATACAGTGTCGAAACCCATTTCAGCTTGCCGAATGAAAAATTCAAGGATTTCTGTTTCATGGAAAAGCTTTCTCGTTACATGAAAAATAAAATCGATCACGACGGTAAAGCGGAATTGGAGAATTCTTGAATGGTTATCGACCTCGTTCCGTTCTTACGGTTCAGAGTGAACAGTCGCTTCTCGCGCAAAGAAAATTTCCACCCGCCACCCCCGAGATATCGACGGGAGATATTTATTAACAACGGCGAGGGCGAGCAAAGACCTTGTTATATCGCTACAAATGCAAAATCAACCGGGGGTAGGCGGGGAGTTGAAGTTTCTTGTAACGAAGTCTGGGGCGTGATTTATCTCGAGCCCGCAAAATAGTTTGTTCTGCACGTCTTGGGAATCATGAACTCGACGTTACTGCGCAAAGTTTCCCTCGACCCGCTTGCTGACAAGCTCAGTCCGATTCTCAGTCAAGAATTTATTTATACCCCTGTTCTGATTCCCACCGCCATTGGTCGGAGATTCACATGGGAATCTGAGAAAGCGTTAATTCAATATTCACATCGGAGCTCTATTAATCAACGATAAGACACTGAATTCTTAATCGTTTATTGGAGAACAAGTATTGACAATTCTACTAACTCATTTACTAGACCAAGCAGAATCCCTCCAGCTTATTAAAGTTCTATCATTAACCGAAGAAAGCGTACCCGAAGCATCAAAGACCTCCTTAAATCGTATCTGACACGATCCGAGACACCAACCCTTATCAAACACTTAGCAAATACCCAGCGACCGCCGAAGTGACAGTCATTCTCCGCGCTGTTAAAATCCACAACGATACGGGGCGTGCACACGGTACCAAGGACAGCGGGGGTTGCGAGATAAGGATGGCAGGACGAGTTTCGGCGGAGAGATTCAAGGACTCGGGACACTCCCGGGGCTCGAGTATCAGTTTCACCGAACTCTTATGAGAAAATCGATGTCGACATCGAATCGAGGCGGCGCGGCACGGCCCGGCGCGGGTCCCGATGACGAGCGCAGTCGGGCAAAGTGGGATATAAGAAGAATCGGGATAAGGTCCCGGTCGAGTAGCAGCGGGCCAGATCGGCGTCTTAGGAGAGTTCGAAACCCGTGAAACCTCCTGCTCGATAACGCCATAAATCTGGCGTAGCACAAGCGATGCTCTTCTACGCCGGCTGGTATGGTTTTACCTTAAGCCTGCGATCGATTCAGCCGGGTGACAAACGCCGCCCGAATAAATCCGCCGTTCCCCTCGGTCAGATCGAGCGGCTCCTTCGGGACAGGGGGATGATTCCTCCGCGGTGTCGGTTCAGCTTGCTCCTGGTGTGTCGGTGTTTGCCGTGACCGAGCCGCGAACACGTTGAGAAGCCGGTCGGGCAAGTATGTCCCACTTTGCAGACGCGTGCCATATTGATTCGCGTTCGAAAATTCGCCCCGCGTGCACGCTCCGCCGCGGTCCACATGCAAAAGAGTGTCACTTGTCCACCGGTGGGGAAGAGGTCTGCGCCAGAGGGATCTCGGAATGATTAATGGTTCATCGTTTTGTCAGAGGAGCTTTCAAACTAATTTCGACGGCGTTTCACTTCGGATCACCTGAATTAGTCCAATTCCTTCGAGTGGCCGCCGTTAAGGTATAGGATCACGGCACGTGCTCGGATCGTTTCTTTAGATTGGAATGGACCGATAGAGGGGAATATTGATTTTTATAGCACGCGAGAGGAATCCAGGAACTGCGTCCAACAAAAGCGTGGATGTTAAGGGCAGAAGTGCGAGAGATGGACGATGGACTCGTGAGGGGGGTGGTAAGAGTTAGGGGGTGTTGTATGTGTTTTGCGAGGAGAATTGAGCAATCGGTTAATCGCAATTGTTTGCAATTGAATATTTTATTAATGCATTCTTCGTTGCATAGGGTTTGCTTGGTTCGTCGGGTGAATTACTGATTTCTCTACTTGATGTGCTCCCAAAAATGTATTCCAGAGGTAAGGGGTGCTCTTTAAAGTCCACGTGCCTTCATATCAGTGATAGCCGACTTGTCAAGCTACTCTCCTTTAGAGATAAAGTTAACAGATGGATCCTCTCAGGGCGAAACCAAAGATTTACGATACCAACCTCCCTCGTTACGTTATTTCCACCCTTAACGTTAGACTACCTTTTTCGCTTCTTTGACAAACAATGATCGAACCGTTTTGACGTGAAAATGGAGTCGAGGATTCCGGGGAGAAATCGTTCGCATTTTAAGCATTGCGCAATGTAACATAATACAGAAAGGGAGACAGCTAGAAGGTAAATAAGAATCATTATCCTTGCTTCAGGGCGAAAAGAGACAGAACGTAGGAAGAAGTCCATCGACTGGCAGCGTTAGTAAAAACAGCCACCAAGATAATCATTATTTATTGGACACCATACACAGGTGTTGGTTGTATAAAATATAGTCGCCCAGATAAGATACCATCAAATAAATCGTCCACTTCGATGGCTGGAGCAAATGAACCATGGACGACAAATAGATTGGGAGTTGCCCCTATCAAGCACACAAGCATGCACGAAATCTGCAGGTGAGGCGTGCCCGTATCTGTCACCGACGTAAACGTTAGTGGCTTTTAATCGAGCCTTTTTTTAACAACGAGACATTAAAATTAGGCGTTCGTAGTATTTCTAGATCCCACACCCTACGAATTCTAATTATATCTTTCTCCTTTTTATTGACTTTCAAAGTCAAAACCATAAATTGCCAAGTAGAAATTGAATACCCTGTACCTACACGAGTATTCTTCAAATGTTTTAAAAACGCAACAAAGTATACAGCGTGTCGCGTGGTGGATTTTTTAAGATGTGGAAATCGTAGATACAGGTAATCTATGGAAAAACTTGACGAAACGTTTGCTGGAATAAAAAGAGCATTTAAATGCATACTAAATGACGCACGCCTCGCGCATTACGACACGATAAATTGTGTAACGAGGTTCACACAGGAACGCAAGAGGGCGAGAGATTCGTAGAGCGTGTTTGAACGAAATTTATTTAACACGAGCGGGGAACGTATGTACGTCACGGTGTGTGTAAGTCACCTTTCCAGACGCGCCTGTGTTCCGGTGGGTGTCGATGCTAGGCAAGGGTGAAATACTCCTTTAAAAATTCCGTAAAACCCTTGAAATATTAAGGCCTCGCTAATAGACGGTCTATTTCGAAATGGGGTCGCCGCCATTAAAGTCGAACTTCAGGAATTTTCTCCCCACTCGAACGGAGAAGCTCTTTCCCGTTGACTAAGACCGCTACTATTTCAAAGTCGACGTTTACACGACAGCTGTCGAAGACAGGAGGATGGTCGTGACCTGCAAAAGGGACGGCTTGTTCGCCCAAGCTCTTTCTGGGTCTAGCTAAATTTTTCAACAGTCGCGTTTCAATAGACACACGCGAGCTACCGGCTCGCGCTCGCCAGCACCGTTCTTCGCCTCTTCTCTCCCCCTTTTGATGTCCCGGTAATTGTTTTCCACGACGAAACACCACGCAAATGAATCCCCCGTACGTCGGCCCGCGTTCTCGCCCCCGGGGCGAGCAATTCCGCGATAATGCAATTTCGTCCCTGGCAGACAACAACGACGTAATTCGAAAGAATGTCCTTCCTTCCGCTGCCAAACGTCTTCGTACCTCCGCCCGTATAATGTTCGCAAATTGCTCATGCTGCAATTCCTACCACCTGGCGACCAGGCTCCCTCGGTTTACGGTCGGTACTTCCAGAAACGTACAAACGCCTGTTACAACGAAACTTCGTGGAACGGAAGTTCTTTGAAGCAGAAAGTGTTACGATTTCCTTCTGGAATTTTTCTGTACCCTTATATTCATAATGCCACTGTTATTTCGCTCCCCCCGCCCCCCCCCCCCCCCCCCCCGCCCCTCGTGGTTTGTCAAAAAGATTTCGTGCTAGCTAAGCTTCCAGCACCTGTAACTATACTTTCGAATTCTGTGCGTAGACAGTGCAGGTCTCGAATCCAACCGAACGACACCAAACGTTGCGAAAGTACACGAAACGAGACATTCATTTTTATGAGCGCTACTCGATCGCAGCTAAACGAACCTTAGGCATCGGGATCGAATCGATATTCATGAGCATATACCGCGGTTAACCGGTAAATGCTACGTTCATTCATCCTCGTACATTCGTGCCGGGGTAAATGGAGGTTGAACATTTTCATGGAAATCGGAGAGCGGGGCTTGCCCCGCCAGGGGGTGGAACGATCTGTTTCAAAAAATTAAACGGGAATCTGATCCAATACGATTCGAATGAAAAATATTATTCGCGCACCGCGGCTGAAAAATAATATTTTCCCACGCGCACGCTTCGCGCGGGAAGCAAGTTATTACGTTCTGAAAGGTTTCTCTGTATCGAATTCGACGCGGACACGCGGAAAGCCCGGCTACCGTGTAAGCTTGTAAGCAAACATGTTTCCAAGGTAGCTATGAAATAACACCTAAAAAAACATCCTTCCCCGATAGCGACCATCCTCTGTGTGTGATCAAAATCCGTTGAAAGCTTTGTTTGCACATCAGAGGTAAATTCAATCCTATTTCCTGCCCGTGGTAACACCGGGAGCCCGGTTAACAATTACGAGCATGGAGCGGACGCGAGGTGATTCTGTCGAAGCTCAACAAAAGCTGCAAGCGCTTTTCGCGGGCAACCGTCTTTCCCAGCGAATCGGGAAGAAAGCTCTTCCCGCGATTCATATTCTGCAAGTGGGAACTTTACAGGAACGAGTGTCACTGAATTTGAAATTTTCGAAAGGGATGGTTCTGGGACGGCGTGAGTTCTTCGGGGTGGCCCGTGCGTGGGATCCACACACAGTGTACCTTTTAGATACACTGTATCTTTTAGTCACAGCTTGGGGGGATTTCAGTGTCAGCAGATGGAAGAAGTCTTCTGTGAGTAACAGAAAAGTGTATTCTCTGCTTCTTCCATCTCCACCCACCTATATCTAATTTTATCGCGCATCATGGAGGAACGACCTCTTTCGACCTACCGCGAACGCGTACGAATGTAGTGTGTCGTAATAATTCCGTGAAAAAATCTACATGATTTATTTACCGGCGCACGGCGTTGTCGTTCGAGGCGACAGGAAAAACAGCTACAGTGGGGACAGCCAGGGGCGAGTGGGAAATGCGAGGGAATAGGGTGAGAAAGGGGGAGCGAGGTGGCGGAGAAAGTACCCGCTTGCAAAACGGTTTCTTCGTACTTTTCTCTGCGTCCTTCTTCTGTTCTTTTTTTTTTTTCATGCCGCGTCGATCCCCTGTCTGTGTGTTCGCGCGGTCTGTCCGGCTTGTTTACGACACGGGCATCGAAGCGAAGTTCGCCCAGAGGTGGTGGAAACCCGATATAACACACCCCCGGACCCTTTCCGCCCCTCTCGACACGTTTCCCGAACAGGGCGGGTCGCGCCACCACCGACACACACCACTTGCTCGCCGGCCGAGCGCCACCCTACAGCTTCTGTGGTTCATGAAAGCTAACTATCCCCTTGTTCTTCTTCTCCTTCCTCTTTTCCTCTGCCGCTGCTGCTTCGTCCTCTTTGTCTTCTTTACCTTCTTTGGTAGCCACCGGTCACTCGCCCGTAAGTGGTGTCCTGCGATAGCCTTCTTATCAAATGCTGCGTTTTGGAATCAAACCCTTGCACGCTAAATTCTTTTGGAAAGGCACTGTCGCGACGAGGAGCTACTATCTTCATTTAGAGTAACCGCAGCAGATAGTTACATGTACTGAGACATGCTGATATAGAAGCAATTCTGTTTACATATTCGAACCGAGTCAGGAGTTGGCAGTAGTATGAGTCAATGGATGCCGCAATCAACTGCGAGCCTGAGTTCCTGCTGTGCTTGGGGTCTGTAGTCAATATTTGAAAGTATAATGGAATATATGAAGGTTGAATGTGTTACAGCGTATTTCTATTTTGCACTGTGACATTTTGCAACATTAATAATGGTTAGGTACGGTATCTTGTCATTATTCATGTTGCTATTTTAAGCATTCTTGGTTGGTGAATGCTTTTGGCTGCTTTCAAAACAGAATTCACGAATAGCGCGGAAATATAGTACCTTCGTTGCATTTTCTATACGCTCGAAAGGGATTTTCCATTTTTATTGAATTCCTGCGTGCCCCGTGAGCTGTTTTCTAGAATATCTGTTACTAAGTGCGTGTAGCCGTCATCCCCATAAAGCAGTTGAATTTTTCCTCTACCATCGCCGTTACCGAGCTTACATTTCGGTTTCGGAAGCGATATAAGCAACGGCACAAGGCCGTAATGGAAAAACTTCCTTCCCGAGATCTCAAAATTGCCAATTTCGAGGCAAGAAAAAGAGCATGATTCCACTTTTTCTTCTTTTTTCTCATTCACCCGTAAACACGAGAAAAACTCGCTTCTCACGATTTAACGAAAGCTAATATTTTTCCACCTCTTGCCACGAGGCGATAAAAACAATGAGGCGAAGTTACAGTTTTTGAAACGTACATTTTCACGTGCCTTCCATCAGCGTGATATCAATGATATCAGATGGGATATTATATACTTATTCAGAGGTCTCCTTCAATTACCCTATCCTCGCTAATTATCATCAGCACCCTTCTATATAATAACATTAATTGAATAACAGATAATAGGCTTTCTTTATCTTCGCAATCTCCATTACCATTCGCCCCGTTCTATCCGATCCTTTTTCTTCCCACTCTGCCCGCTCTAGTCACGGCTCTGACGTCCAAACAATTTTTAGACCGTCGACCTCCGTGACCGAGGAAGACAGGTAGATAAGAGTTAATCAACCCTGGAAGACTTATACGAGCGTGATCGTTACGTTTCGACGTACTAACACGGCTGAGCTGTTACGGTCCATGGGAGCTGAACTTTCCACACACAGCCGCTAACCCGCTTGTTATCCTTCCACACCCACCGTCGGACCGTAGTGCCAAATTTAGTTTAGGTAATAACTTTTCCGAATACAAACTAGCTACGTTTCGATAACACGTGTTGGACGTTCTGATTAATGAACGGTGGCAGCCAGTATTCTAAGCGCGATAAAGTTGCCGGCACGTGTGCGGTATCTCGATTATACTAATTCGTTGCAATGGCCAAGCTTTACGTTTCTTTCCTTGGGCCGCGCAGATACCGGCATTGTTAGCGTATATACCTCCTGGCGGTCTTTTTCCGTTCTAGAATATCTAGTTGACGGGGGATTTATTTCAGCGCGCTTGCTGTGTCTATTAAAAGCTGCAGATCAGGCTTCAAGGAAACACGAGAAGACCTCGGAGAAAATGGAAAATATCGTTCTGTGATGATTTATGAAGAGCGCTTGCTGGTTACATAAAATGATTGTGTAATGCCTCTATTCCGCGACAGTGTTTTGTTTAATAGTGCGAACGGTCTAACGGACTTGAATTGAAGATTTTTGGACAGCCCCTGGTGCCTTGCGCGTATATCCGCTTCCTTGAGCGGTCAGGTATGCAAATCAGTGAGCCACCAAAAGCCCCTAATTAAAGGAAACCAGCCCGCTAATCCTGGAATCCGTTACGGTCGTCCTTATGCACGTCTGTCCGTCGGTTTCAAATACGGGGTTATGATAGGTCTACCGCTATTAAGCAGCCAAAGCCAAACCCTGGAAAATCCTGATTAAACTTTGGATTTCTCTGGACCATAAACTAATAACTTCTAAGCACGCGATGCTTGGTATAATAACGTCACCATCTCAGCGTTCATTTAATGCGAATCGGGTACACAGGAAATTTACAGATACAGCCAGATAACCTACACACCGTGTGCAGAGGAGCTAGATAATCTGTTCCGTGATCGATCGGGCAACAGACATTTGCGGAGGAGACCGCCACGGCACAGATTCGGGCCACATTAAAAACACTCTGCTGCGAAATGGCTTCGCCGTAAGAATGATAGAGAGCGCGCTGAAAAGGACACAGCAGCCAGAAATAAAAGAACAGGAACGAAAGTGAGGGATCGAATAAAGCATTGGCATTTCTTTCGCGCGCGGAAGGGAACGACTGACCGAATTGGCAGGCTACTAAGAAAAAGGGTCACCGAACGGGTTCGCACAATACAGTAGAAAGTTGTGTGGCTATAGCCATCTCTCTGCAGATCCGTATAGACAAATATTTTTCGGCATTCTGGATTATCCAACCGATCAGCTAATTATAACCGAAGCCAAGACTTAAGATCCCCGATAGGCCTGCTCTGCAATGCTGACGAAACGGTGGAGCGACCTTGCTAAAACAGAACGATTTATACTCCCAAGCTGCAACGTTAATTACCATCCAGATTCGTTAGCATTGTCCGCGAGGCGACCCTAAAAAACATTCCACAGCATTTTAACCGTCTGCCCCCAAGTTGGGAGAGGTCCCAGCGACTTTCATGAATCATGGGGGGAATTTCGTAAAAAGCAGGCTCGCGTCCTGCGTTGCTGTTTTGTTTCGCGGGGTACGCGAGGCGAAGATTAAACAGATTCAAGAGATCACGACGAAAGTTAAATTCGCCTGCGCCGGTATGCCCTCGGTACTTTCGCCCCCCCCCCCCCCTGCCCCCGTTGAAAGTTATCGCTGGTGGTGGGCCTGGAAAGTTGCTGGCTGTCTTACGAAAAATTTGCTCCTCCGTACCCGCCCCCGCCCCGTTCCGTAATTTATCGCGCCGCAATAACACAATTTAAACGACTTCCACCCCCGAGCACGGAAGACTTGTTCTCGGAACCCAGCGAGCGATTCATCGTCCGCATATACTTATGATATCACGAACGGCGATGCAGGCCACCGCCGTTGGCGCACTTAGTTTTAATATATGCAAAGCAATGCGTGTTTCCTGAATTTTCTGCGCGCCAGAACTAGTCGTTGAATAGGTGGGAACTGAATTTTCTATAACGACAGAGTCATTATACCGACACTCTATTCCCGAAGTTTCGGGGCAACTTCGGGACGCGTGGAACCTCGCATTTCCATATTCGCGCCGTTTATGCCAATTACTCCGCGAAATTGAAATCGCTCCGTTGGAAAACTGTATACTGCGGGAACGATAACGGGCAGACCTACACGCGGCTTTAGTACGCCATCCGTTCATCAAACCATCCTTGATCTTCGTTCCAGTCGAAACAGGGGACATCCCGAGTCTTGTTCCCTCCGCGGACGCTTTTCCAGCGATCTGGCATTCGTGTGTGGGCGAAGTGGTTCGCTGGTGTTGACCGTATGGCGTATTTCTCGCGAAGCAAATAATCACCGTGCAGAGGGGCCGGGTCTGTAAGTCACGCACGTGCCCATTCTACTAATTCGCGAGGGCTGCTTGTAAATTCTAATTTAATTGCGTGCGTCCGCGGCCGAGAACGAGTCCGAAACGGAAAGAAAATAATTCAGCCGTCATTTCCGTGGGGGTGTTAATTTGCATCGCTTGACGCATTGTTGGACGGTGGCTCGTGCAGCCGGTAGCAATGACACGACGGGAATAGAGAGCAGATTTCTGGCTGCGCGAGATTTGAATGCGAAACGAACGACTGCTAATTGGTTTATCTTCTTCGGGGAACTTATTATGTGAGCCGTGACGGCCGAGTCGTACGGTGTGGGACTCGATTAGAGACACAATGTGGGGGAGGGTTAAAAGTGAATTGTGACGCGATGCGTCAGACTGGTCGTATGCAGTCTCTCTATTTAAGGGGTTGTACCTACCTGTAAGGTCTGAAAACACAAGTGTTTGCGAGATTTTATTTTTTTTAAAAACTTGAAGACTTTTTTAAATAAACGGTTGTATATTCGAAAGTATATATTTTAAAGTTCTTGTAGTTCTTTTTGCGATGCGATATCTAAATAAATAATGGAATTATAGGCGATCTCCCGGCAGCTTTTTTTTATTACGGTCACCACCGTAGCTTTGACCTGGTTCATCAGAAATAGAAAATTCGACCAAATTTAGTTAGTACATTGGATTATCTAGTCCTTAAGTAGTCCTAGTTTTTATTTTACAGATGAAAAATGATGAAAAATGAGAGCGATTCTGTGGCGAAAATCGATACGTTTGCTATAAGAAGCCGGCATTCTGTGGCAAATTAATTTTTCAGGATAATGAACGATTAAGGACTAGATAATCTAATATACTAACTAAATTCCCGCGAATTTTTTATTTCAGATGAGCCAAGGTCAAAATTAGAGTGGTCACCCCAAATTCCTGAAAAAAAATCGCTGTCGGGAGATCGCTGATATTTCTGTGATTTATTTATATTTTTCATCGCAAAAATTACTACAAATAGTTTAACACGTACACTTTCGAATGCATAAAGGTTTGATTAAAAAAGCCTCCAAGTTTTTCCCCAAAAAATTCCCGAATATAGATGTTTTTTCAACCCCACAGGTAGGCATAGCACCTTAAACATTCGAGGCAGTTCAAGTAGACTGATGTAGACTCTTTATCGTCAATTTATGTTGTACATGTCCCATCGTCGAAAATATTAGTGACACCAAGAAATATTTCCAATGAAAGTTGCAGGATATTAAGGGAGATATTACTCACCAAAGATGACTTCTTTATAGAGACTACCAGTTTCTTCATTGGAATCGTTTTCTTCCACGATGTAGTAGCACTGGAATTGAAAAGAGACAAATGGAATTAAAAATGGTCATTTAGCTAAGTCAGCGCAGTACAGAACAGATAGATTGCATTTAACTCTGGATTAAGGTGCCTCAGCTACCAATCTACGACCTAGTATTTCGTTGTGGTACCTCGATCCCCAAGTAATCCAACCTGTGACTCACGATCGCGAGTTCCTTCATAATTATATACACTACTCATCTTACTACTACCTTTAGCCTTGCAAATTTAAAGGCACGACATTCCAGTTATCTTTAACGCTCTGAGGCTCGGAAAATAATTTCACATTAATCTTCCAGAAAGAATCACCGTCTGTACACGTTGGGAGGCGGTCTGTTTGAAGTTTTTCCACGGGGGCAATAAGAAGCCCGCGTCACTCTCATAAATCGAAACGCGTCGTAAACCACTGACCGCGCTGGTTGTCCCAGCGTTTACTTCGTTTTCCCGGGCAAAAGAGCGCGGGACCCGTAACAAATTCCCTGCAGTCGCAGTGAAAACTTCCCCGTGAGTTGCTTTCAGGCATCAAAGTTCAGGAAGTGTCGACCGAGAAATCCTTCGGCGTAATTCGTTTGTCCGACCTGCTGGAGCGAGCGCCGCGGTGGACGGTGTGGGGGGGGGGGGGGGGGGATAAAAGGTAGCGAGAAAAATCGAGCGAGTGCACGGAAAATTCGCAGCGATCCTCGTTAAAGCTGCGTCGATAAATTCGCCGATAACAACGCGAAATTGCAACGCGGTACTTTGAAATCGTCAGAGTTAAACCTTTAACTGTTCATCTAGAAATATTTCACCGAGCCGGGAAATCTGTGTGCAGTTTCAAATCGTTTGAGCTATTATTCTAAAAGACTGCTCGAAATCACGCCACTGTTTTTTCGTTTTGACTTTTTATTCCCCATATCGAAGAGAGTTGTAAAGTATTGGCAAATGGTGCATCCCAATCACCTCGTTGTTAGAGGGAGAACAAAAAAGGGGGGATAGAGAAGCCAGAGCCGGGGGTAAGCCAATTCGCGATAACACTCAGGGCAACAATAAATGCGGGTTCCAATAGATCTGGCCGCGTAACAGCGGAACCGTTCATAGAATTATTATTGCGTTCGCGGGAATTCCTGGCCGTGATGGGGCGGTTCTGAAAACGAGATTGAATCTACCGACAGAAATAAATCCGCGGCGGAATAATTCCGATCGCGCATCCACGGCCAATTACGCTCCGCCGCGATTTGTAATACGACAACGCAAACAGCACGTGGACTGTATTCTTCCCCGATGAATGTCGATACGTATAAACGTGAAACACGCGAATAATAACAGAGAAAAGGGAATTGTTCCCCGATATCGTGGAATTTCTTGCACGCGCGGACCAAAATACGGACTCGGAGTAAGTATTACAGAAATATTATTGCGGGATCGTGAAATTGCTTATAGTATCCGCTGGCGTTATCGCGGAGCCGTAAAATTTCGTGTTATTATGTGGTCCAAGGCGTAGGCTTTGGAAAAACGAATTTCACGTCCACTTTAGTTGCGAAATAAAGTTGGCTTTCAAAAATGCCCCTTTCGTTTAAACCGCTCGCCAGGTACACCGGAGACAAAGGTGCCTTCTGTAACATTTCATCGTTAACACCTGCTTTATGAGCAAACAATATATTTCTTAGATTATTCCAACAATAGCGAGTGCTGCTATTCCTTTGTGCGCCTCACGCCTAACACCAGTTTATTCTGCGGAACGGTATTATTCAAGAGACGCTCTGTATTCAAGAACTGTACGTTCTCCCAGCGGATTCTGCGCGAGACGTCGAGGTAACAATTGTCAAGGAGTATGCATCGTAAATCCACTAGAATCGTAGACAAGGTATCCGGGCGCTTCGCGCTGAGACGCGACACCTTGTTTCAAAGGTACCGCTGTTTAAAACCATGTCAAGTTTTAACGCTTTGGTCCCGCGGGACACCGACCATTCAGTGTCGGAACTCCTTCATCCCCTCGAGAGAGACTTGTCTCGCAGACTGGAATTCAAGTTCCTCGTAGCATACAAGGATAAACAATGTTTCAAGGCTATCCATAAAGGGTGTAAGGTTCTAAGAATGAACGGTCATTAATTCTTTCACCGTTTCGAACGAAATCCTTCGAATACGAATCCACTGGGATCAGTTTGGCCGTGAAATCAGCGCGAAAAGATGGACGGGTGATGGAAGAATTCGCCGGGCGCGGGGCGGTTCGGTAGCGGAAGGGAGGATATACGTGCCAGCACGTACGTTCGGCAAGGAGCGAGTAACGTGTCCGAGGCACGATAAATATCCTCCTGGAAGCAGCGGGACGTTCAGCGTCCAGGCGCCGTTACTGCACATCTGGCGCTGTCGCCATGAATATAACCCCCATACCAGCCGTGCTCCACCTCTGCCACTGCCACCTACTAAACTCCCTTCCGCTCGTTTCCTTCGACCTCGCCCCTGTCGCGCCCTTCTGCCCCTGTCTCTGCTGCCTGCGTCGCGAGAAACTTTCATCCTGTTTTGCACGGGGAGCGATCCTGGCTGCTTGGACGTCGACGGTGCCCTCGCGGCCCCCCTTATCCGCCTACGATAAGGGGGGCCGCGAGGCACCCTCGGCGGTTGGCGTCAAGGCTGTACCCAGCTCCTCCGCGGGAAGTGGCGAACGGGTAATCGTTAGACCTGCATAGAATCACCGCGCGGCCGTTTACGAAGAAACCCTGCCAAGTGATCTTGCCCATCCTCGGCAGACCGGAAGGAAAGGCTGCTGGAATGAAGGGGGGGGTAAAGTGATCGGGTAACAGACGCTGCATATCGGGAACAATTTACTTGGTCCCCCTTTGGGACGTATTGCTGGCCGTCGATACCTTTGTTCGATCTCCACCAGCCTCCCGCTCCCCCCATTTTCTTCGTGGATCCACCAGCCCCAAGGCGGATGGTATATTTTTCCACCTCCTTGATTACGCGAGCGCGGCGGGGGTTATTGTTATGCCTTGGGTTTATGGAGCCGCCGCGTTGCATTGATTGGGGATGATATCGAGCTGGCTACTATATAATACATGTATCGCGGCCATAATACCGATGGAAATTACGTCGAGCTGTACATACATAAGCCTTCGAGGGGATCGTTGTCTACGCGTTCCGCCATGGAATCGATGGGAGGTTGTATATAATATTTAATTGGAACATAAATGCGGGGACAGTGGCGGAGCGGCTGGGATTTTGCGGGAAATGAGACTTCTATCAGTACTACCGGTAGATAGATTTTAAACTGAAATTAATACCAGCCCTACTGTACGTTGTACCGTGTACGGGGGACGGAACACCTCTAACCCGGAGTGGCAACTCACCCCAACTGTAATGTGTACACGAATCTAGGTATATTCGCTATTGCTGCAAAGCGTATCGAGTTCATTGCAACTCCCCCGTTACCGGGCCGCATTGTTATACCGGTATTACATTCGTTACTAAAGTCTCACTTCAAAGATCCAAGATCTCTCGTGATGCCAATTGATGGTAAGAGCAGCTACGCGAAGGGATTGGAGTTATTCGACCGCGACGAACGTGGCTCCACGTTCTCGAGCAACTATGGTTGCAGTGCAGGCGGGCTGAATTCGTGAAACTGGAATCGCTGCTATTTACGAAAGAGTTCTCGGAGGTCTGCCTCCCTCTGTTCCTTCATTTATTAATTCCCAGAGACAGCTGCCCTCCCACGCCCCGTCTCGAGCCTCCTCTCGTTCCGAGGGCGCGTTGCTTCTTCGCGACGTCGAACATACATAGGGCAGAGCGTGGTCGTGGTCGTCGTCGCTTCGCTCATCCGTTTCTTTTCTAGGTGCCGTGGCAGCGTCGTGGATTGGCCTAGCAGGCAACCAGCCAGCCGGCAAGCGAGCAAGCGAGCAAGCGAGCCTAGCATCATCCCACTTTTGCCGGGGCTAAAGTAGGGGGATGACGGACTCTGGTGAAGCCACAAACTAATTACGACCCGGGGCGCCGTCGAGAGTAGAGGCGCCGGTGGCTCACTAGGGATTGTCCGGGTCGTGAAGAGACGAGTAGCGATGGCCTCAAGACACATCGAATCGCTTGGAATGCGCGTCGCTTTCCAGCTGATTGGAAACTTAAAGCTAGAAGTTCTAGAAATATCTCCAAGCTACCGACGGTTTCTAGAATATCAAAAGTATATTATCAAAAGTATATACACCCAATCGGCCCAATACAATTCCCAAACCTCTAGCTGTCCAGTGGTAGTTGCATACTGTTCCTCATCCGCGTTCATGGGTAGCTTAATAAAGCTTGGGTCGTTCAATTCACCCCAACAATTAATCGATTCATTCTCAAGGTTCTTGTGCCTAGCAGTGATTTCAGTACGTCTAGAAAATAACGTCACGATTTCAAGATACTCGAGGTGTTCAAGACTTTTTGTAAGTATTCCAGTGCTTCTAGTTTCAAACGATATTTGTATCGTTGAATTGTTCGAAGAATCTCGAACCAAGGATCCGAACGCCCATCGCTAGGAACAGAGAAGGAGAGGAGACAAGAGGAGGAAAACAGAAGGAGCAGGAGAGACTAATAGAAGAGGATGTTGAACCGAGAAGGATAAGGATTCCATAGGTATCGTTTGCGCTGCTCCCAGTCGACACATATAACTGTAGGTATCTAACCAAGGGTTCGTAGCTCGCCTACTACTCGTGTTAACTATACTTAAGTGGCTGAGTTCCGACGCCTTTCCCGCGGACGCTTCTTCGGGACACGAAGACACAGGTAGGGCGGATAAGCCCTCGGAGCTAGGGTTGGCTGCGCCGCTTCAAAAGAAATTTAAAGCGCTAGGAATTTATAAGGGATTTGTAAGAAACCAGCTGGCACGCGGCCCCCCTGTTTTACAGTGTTGTACATTCCCCAGGAACCGTACCGAAGCCCGTGTAGCTCGCCAGTGTCACGGATAGATGGGTACACGCTGGCAAGCTCGTTAACAAACGTCAGAAAAAAACTTTATCGCGAAGCTGATAGCGCGAGGAGAGGATAGACAGAGATTGAATGAAACTTTGGCTCGTGCATTAATTAAGCTCGTTGGAAGGTGAATAAAAATAATTCATAGTTCCCCCGTTTTATTAGTCGGTTTCGGCGGAGAGAGCGAGCGAGCCCGCTTCATTTCGCGTCGCCGCTGAACCTGCAGTCAAGCGTTTAGCAATATTGCGTAACAGGGGAATGATTGTAGCAATAAGTCCGAGCACCAGGGCCGCCTCCGCGAGATGCCATACCGTACTAATTGTATTTTAACCAGCATCGCCCCCGAGTTCTTTCCGCCGTTGGTACCTTCTCCACCCGGTCCCCGCGCTCGCCCAGATTTGCGTCCTAACGAACGGTCGGATTGTGCGTTCGCCGGCACGTTAACGCCGCTCCTCGTTTTATTTCGTGCACGCAGCGGCGCTTTGTGTGCACACGCCGCTTTAATTAAAACGGAATATTTATACGCAACTGCATTTAGAGCGTTACGTATGGAAAAGAGCGGGAGAAAAACGAGGGGGTAAACAAAGGAGGAGAGAGGGGGTCTAACCAAACGGAAGAGAGAGGCGCGATCGCGCTGGCAAATAGAACGGCTGTGCGAGATATAATATTACCCGCTTTGCCTTAAATCATCGGGTTATTTACGATTGGCATAAAAGAGCAGCTTTAACCGGGCTGCGATCGCCATTTACCCCGGACAAACGCTACTTATCGCGGCGTCGGCGACGCCGGCGGTGGCGAGCGGGGAATTAAATGTAGGAGGACGGTGGTGCGCAGAGAAAAAAAATGGAGAAAAAATAAAGGGGTACCGTTGAATCGGTACTTTTTATCGGTCGAAAGCGAGCGCAAACAAGAAATTGTTCTGTCTCGTTTTTTAAACCCCACCCGGGGCGGTTTATTTGCCGCGTGCAACGGTAATTGGCGTAGTAAAACATTTTATCGGCGCTCCGTGTCGCCGAGTGACGGCAATAATTCCGAGTTCCCGTTGCAATTTGTATCAACACCGAGGCCGTACTGTCCGCGTCGTACGTCGCATAACACATCAATTATGTACGTGCCGGGCGAGCGCTGCCGTGACACCAGCCACCGGCGGCCAGCGCTGACGGCGTTCGATGATAACTTCCGGTGTAGGCCGCGACACGCGGACGAAAATGCCTTGGCCGCGGCCAAATGGCGGTATCTGGTCCCGGCGATGGTGCGCGCCGACGCAATTAAATCCTCCAGCTGGCTAATTGGCCGCCTCGTCTGGCCTAGGCTTAATTGAACAGTATGGACCTAACGATGTAATTGCCGCGACGATTTAGAAATACGCAAACTGGAACGCGCGGATGCAACGGGGCTGAGTGGACCCGGCGAGAATGGAAGACGAGCGACGGAAAAATTGCGGGTACATAAGATTGAAAAAGGGGGGAACGGGGAGCGAAGGAAGCGCCGTGGTATGATTATCTTTAATAGCCTCCGCTTCAATGGTCTTGTGGCTACGTAACAGGGGAATAAGATGGATTTAATATGGAATGCTGTATTAATAACGTAAAGAAATAATAATCGTAATAATTTGTAAGGGTGCAGCAGTGTATTCTTGCAAACGTTCCACTGCTAGCCTCCATGCGTGCTGGCGCGCAAGTAGTACGAGCGAGCATTAGTCCGACGCGCCAGCCAAACGGTACTCGGTCCTCAAAATCGCTCGTACCACTGATTATCTATTTATATCAGATTCTGGCATATATATAGAGATAAAGGGGAACGCGAAACAGACCCTCGCCCGAACGGACGACGAAAGAGAAAGGAGGGGAGGCTGAGCGAGAAAGATTGGAAAAGTAGAAAGGTGGGACGGGCGATAGGGGGAAGTGGGTGAAGGATGATGAAGGATAAGAGGATGCAGCGGATAGCATACAAAAGAAGGCTCGCGTTTTTTTCGCGATCATGCAAAGCGTCTGGATACTTGGAGGCAAAGTGAAACGACCAGCGTCGCTCCGCTGGAACGTACTTGATCGATTATGTAAATTTTCGGTCGAAGGGAGAGCACCTCAGACCTGAAGAGCTCGCTCAGTCACGCACTAGGCCAGTCTGTCTTCCAGTTGGAATTATCGGTTCGATCGTCGCTCCGCGACACCCTGCCCCTCTTCCGCAAAGTATAACTTACACGGCATATTCGAAATAATCAGATAGCACCGACATCCAGGGAGCTCGCGCTGCAAGCACACGTACGGAAATACTCGTGCTTGATCCTACAGGGAATTAATAATATCGAGCGATATCGCGTTAAACGATATAACCGGGGTAATCCTATTACACGATAATCGCATACGCGACGACTCGGCGTTTCGGTTAAAGGAAACGAGTGCAAATTGCTCAACAAAGAACGGAGAACGTCGGATCGACAAAGGCTGCCCCCGATATCGCGTTCCGATTGATCGGCACTAATTGAAACGCATCGGTCGCAATAATACGAAATTAAATCGCGAAACAATGCCGACCGGGCATTAATTATGTAAAGCCGAAACGGTGGAGAGATAGAATTAAGCAGATATTAATTGTTCAACGTCAGAGGGGGAATAGGAAGGGCGGCGGCGGCGGGGGGGGGGGGGGGGGTTGGCGAGCGAGCTGGCTCGTTCCCGCCGGAAATTCGCTGAAGGATTGACTGGCGTAACTAACGGGAAGCGTGCAGCGACATGAACGACGAAAGAGAACAGAAGGCAGGAGCGAAAAAGACGAAGCGAAAGGGGTCGGGGGTTGGACACGTTGGCGGCTGGAAGAAAAATGGCTTTCGGAGGATCAAGAGGTCACGTGCTGCCCTGTCAGGGGGTAAATGCAGCCTCGGTCGAAACCTTGTCATGGGATTATCGATACACCTTTGCAATAAGTGTGTTAGCCAGTTCGAGCCGATAGACAGCTCGTAATCGCTCCACGATGAACTCTTCTCGGCAACTTTTCTCTGTGCCTGCCACCTCTGTGAGGCCCGGCAATCCTCCCTTCGTCCACGGAACTTTCCCAAGCTAGCGTTTCGCTTGTCTGGCTGTAGGCTTGTCCCAACCGTACGGCGAAGGCGCGATCGCCGACACTTGGGCTTTGTTTATTATGCGCGATGCGTGGGTGCCGCGTATATGCAATCCACGAGAGGGACGAATAAATATAATAGATGTGACGATAATGAAGGCGATGGGATGAGTAATGGGTACACATGATGGGCGCAAATGAAACGTTAACGATACACTTTAACGAGGCAGCGTTTTAATAACATTACCGCGTTATTATGCTACCGACGCGTGTAAACAAAATTCCATTATGTAAACTGTGTATCACATAATTGCATCGATGGATATTGTTTGTTTATTATGCAAGGTATTGCGCGTAGTATCCGTATAACAGTGTGAGTGGGTTAGCACGCTGGATAAAAACTCTGATTCGATCGTGTTCCTGGATTAAAGAGGATTCTGACTCGGTCATTTCACTTGTCAAGTGTGCTAGCGTAATGCTCGCCTCGAATATAGGTGAATAGAATAAGCCCCCAAAGTTTGATAAGTTACTTCTGAAACACCCAGCGAATGTTCGCGAAGCAACTTCCCCAAAACACCAGTCCAAGGGTAGAATCTACGAGAAAGTCCATTGAACTGTTGCCCGGATACGTCCCTCTCCAATTGCCTAAGAAACGCCTGTGTGGAAGTCGCATCCACCACGGGATACCCATCTCAGAATCCCCCCGTCCTTTAATCGAAATACTTGGTCGCCGTTAACGCTCCGGTCTAAATTGTTCGCGGCCGATAGATTGGGATCTATAGGTATCTCGTACCGGCGTCCGAACGGGTGACCATCACTCGTTAACGGTCTCATTAGACAGCAGCCTGGAAGAGGACGAATGGTCGCGATCGCGGTGTCGGAATACAAGCGAGGTGGGAAAAGGAAGCGCGGCCTTATAGCGTGTGCCCCGGTGCATGTAGGTACACGGAATCACGTGTGATATCACGTCGATGTCGTTTCCCGCAAAGACATCGTTACCTTTCGCTTCCGTGTCGGGAATACCCGCGACCTCGCTTCCGTGACAGGAATACAAGTGTTGCCACGGGGCCCTGGGACGTCGGTGGGGGGCTAGCAGGACTAGCGCGGTGATGGGGGGGGGGGGGGGGTGGTTGCTTCGATTCCTTCTTTGCCGCAACGAGGACGTCGACAAATAGCTAAGCTGCAGGATCCTACGCGCCCCCGTTCGATCCCCCTGCGACGCCTCCGCCTGCCGCCGCCTCCGCTTCTGTGCAACGATTTACGCACGTGTCCCTGGTGGCGCAGAATAACGAGCACGCGTCACGTTTTCGCTGCACGGATTGCCAGCGATAAATTCGCGGTAGACGCGGCCGCGTAACGAGCAACGGCATTATAAAAGTCACCGTAGACTCGTAGACGAACGGGGCATGAGAGAAAGATGGCGGCTAGAGGGGACGATCAGAAAGGAAGAGAGAACGTGGGGCGGAGAGAGAGGACGAGCCGATGTACGAATAATTGCTGGAGGACGGGGAATAATCGAGAGGGGTGCGAGACTACGTCACCGCTGGTTGGCCCAATTCCTCTCGGTAGGATCGATGACCCGAGCGACGGCCGTACGAAAGGACGATTTTAGAACGTGACTGCCCGCCCACGGGTCAGTCACGTCTCGCGGAATCAACGTCCTCCTCCTCTTTCTCCTTTCTTCTATCTTGCCCGGAAGGAAAACGGGTAAACACTGCGCCGGATGGTGGGCGAGCTTCGACGCTACCGGCAGGGTGCTGAAGAAGCTCGAACGCATATTCAGTGGATGATCGAGTCGCGACGGTTAATTCGTAAAGTAACTGAAATAACTTAGCTATTCTTTCGTTTACAGATGAGACTGGGATACTCGAGGTATAGTATTTCTACCGAGTGGAATGTTCCCGTGTTGTTACAGCACAAGCTAGCGAGGCAACGCGGAAAAGATGAATCTCAGCAGCCATGCGTCATCGTAGCACGCGACAGAAATCGAATGATATTTTCATCGATGAACCGAACAGTATCGGTGGCGCAACGTCGAATACGCTTGGATGCTCGAGTTATTTTATCTTTTACTGGGAACGTGAGTGAACCGTGTGCTGTTTTCACGAACAGCCCTCCGGCTAGTCCGTATTTTATTGGTAATTCAGCCGGCCGACGTTGACAGGTAACCGTTCGTATTCTCGATTCGATATTTCATCGTTGGAGATAGTTGAGGGAAGACTGCCGTTAATTAATGGGCCGATAAGGGATGTTGCTTGACGTGCAACTGCGAGAACCGTTTTAACACTTCGATTGCCACGATAGAGACCATGCAGAGACCATGCAGAATTTGATAACGCCATATTATTGGCTCGCTTAATAGCGTTCCGGAGCTTTTAGAAGAGGTAACAGCGTTAAAAACGGTTAGCAACGAATAAATTGAATTCGTCGGGCTTTAATGAGATCGAACGAAAACAATTCACCGGAAATCGGTTTCAATTATACCAGTAAGTGGTGTGTGTTCGTGGAGCCAGCTGCCGATATACGTATTTTCACAACTTTCCCTTGGCTCATAACCAGCGAAATAACAAACAGCTTTGCACGCAAAGAGAATTAATCGCAGAATCACTTCTGATTCGCGTGTTACATACACAACACTGCCAACCGTGTACAGGTGACGCAGTCAAAGATAACAACGAGAATAAGAGAACAAATGTTTCGTAACGATAACGTCTCAGCTTCTCTTATCACGTTCGAGTGACTCGCCATCGTCGAAGCTCGCAACGCAGACGAGGCTCCAAGAAACTCCGCCCGGAAATTGTTTCATTGCTCCATTAGCTTTCCTTCTTTCGGCTTCGTTTAACGTACGTCGCGCCAGTGTTTAATTATCGCCTCGCGGTCGTTACGTATTTACTGCCGTAAGGTTTTAATGGCTCATAGAGTATTCAAAAGCCAGGCTCTCGCGTGTACGTGTTCACGTGTCGAAAAACACACACAGCCACGGGCGCACGCATGCCCGTTCGTACGGAAAATTAAACGAACGATAAATCAAGTTACCGATAAAACGCGCCGGGCAAAAACGTCTAAATAAGAGAAACAGAGGGACGAGGGATACATTTATTGAAACCGTACGTACTATCGCGACAGGCCTGTTCATTCCACCCGCCGTATTTTGTTTCGCGTGCTGGCCGTTCCCTTTTCCTTTCATCCGACGTTACTCTTGAATTCGTTCCCCGATGCGGCGGTTCCTCTTATCGGCCGCGTTTACGTGGCAAAACGTCGAGGGGGTAAATCGACGCGCTTAGAACTATTTAAATTAAATATGCGCTTCTGGTGGCGGGACGGGCGGCAACAGGAGCGGGGAGGATCCATAAATAAAAAAGTTTTAATACCACTTCACTGAACCCTTGAAACGAGCACCCGCGCCGGCGGCCGCGTGTTCAGTAATTTCTGGATAATGACTTCCACTTTCTGTTTAACGGTAGTTCCCTGGCACGTATAGCTTCACCCCCTTCGAACGCAACTCACCAGCGAGCGATCAAGAAAACGTTAATTGACGTACACGGTCGCTTTTCGACCGGGCAACATCAGTCTATCGTTTCCGTAAGACCAACGGGAACTTACCACTCTAGGGGATTTACGACCACCATGGGAGGAGATAATGCTTGACGCAATGTTCGCTCTGATTATACTGCTCCTTAATCATTAATTACCGCCCGGGTAATGCAACGTTGTTACGGCACGGCGGGCGTGATTATCCGCAAAGTTTCGGGATACGTGGAAGAATTGCTCTAGTGAAAAATAAATCGGCCCGTGGGTAAACGCTTCAGGTTGGCAGCGATTGTTTCTTGGGTGGAAGCGCTCGATAATGTGCTGTTGAATATACCCTAGAGATCGCTTCGTTTCGAGCGGAATCGTTCAGTCGAGCAATTAATTGCCCGTGTACAAGATGATTTCTTGATGAATTCTAAGAATAGAATTCTTTTTAGAGGCCCTGCATGTCTCTGATGTTGGAATTATTCACGGTTTCCGGTGGCTCGATGCGGGTAGCAATCTCCCGTGGAACGAGGACTCGCCAAATGATACATTGTGTCCGCCGCGGTGCGGTGGAAATTATTTTTTTTTTTAAAAGTATAATAAGCGAACGGTCGGGGAGCATGACGCGTGCAGAGAGTTTTCCTTCATCCCTCCCCTCGGACTGGAAAGTGGTAAATCGCGATGCGACGTTATCCAGCAATTTCATCGCGACGATATTAACGGCTGGGCTCATTTACATGTCGTGAACAGGGGGAAATAGAGGGGTCCGATAAAAATCACAGTTGACCGTGGAGATGAAATAAAGCACGTCGTAATGCTTTAATAAACGTCACGTGATAGGGGGCCAATCTTATGGCCGGTGCACAACGGAACGATGGTAATAATCCACCCTCGTGCGGATAAGGATCGCCGATTCTCGGGAAGGACGAACTCCTGGCCAGTCCTGGCGTCAAAATTCGCGTCGATACAAACGGGTTACGGTAACAGCGCCGGAAGGAGTTGAACACGTAAAATAGCCAATAAATTCGTCGTTCTGAACGTACCAGCCACACGGAATTATACGAGGGAAATTTATTCGATAGGGATTACAGATAGAAGCAGCGAAATACTGCGGAGATTATACACGATTATTATCAAAGGAAGGGTTCAGGACTTAGAGGACTTCTAATAGTCGCCAAGCTCGATAAGAAATTAGATAACGTGACGCTGAAGGATGCATGAAAGAACCTTATCTAGTGGTGAAAAGATGGGGAATCTTTGCGCTCTTTTCCTTCTTCGCATTTCCTACTAGTAGCTACCTAAGTACTTTCCAGTACACGCCACTCGAAAGATCGACGAGACAGAGCACTGTCTACGGGGTGAACCGCGGGAACTTTCAGTACAGATGTCACCGTGTCCCACCGCTGGTCCCTTCTCGTTCACCAGGCTCGCTAGTTCGCACTATCGAACCGATCCGTAGATGGGCTCAAGGAGAAATTAAATTCGGCCCACGCGCACCAGCCAGCGGATTATTTATCTGCCGATAAATAATTCGACACGTACGACACTTCCTCTCCCCTTGTTTTTTTCTCTCCCGTCGACAGGGGAATACCAAAGTGGCGTCGTTAAAGCGCACACTCGCGACGGTGTATCAGCGCCCGTGGATATTCTCTTTCGTCCGGGCTCTTCTCGATTCTCTGCACGGTCGCGTTTATCAAAACCTTTCTGTCCATTTGCACTCGCGAATTTGCAGCGGGTACCGAAGAGAACGGCGAGGAAGGCGTCCGTCGGGTCGCGCCATGAA
The DNA here is from genome assembly GCA_947577245.1 of Andrena bucephala. Lineage (NCBI taxonomy): Eukaryota > Metazoa > Arthropoda > Insecta > Hymenoptera > Andrenidae > Andrena > Andrena bucephala. The sequence goes on from OX387715.1 coordinate 67,896,204, forward strand.
TAACCGAAAATTCCCGCGGCCGTCATATCTGATGGGGATAATGAAAAAGTGGCAGGGACGAGACGCCGGCGAAGTTGACACGTTGTCGGTGCTCCAAGCTGAAACTCATTATCCGACGGTTTCGGTGGACGTGGGTCGAAAACGGTGGGCTCTCCGCATCATTCGCGTCTCATTTACCACGACCGGTGGCGGGGGATGAAAAATTAGCCGGATGAAAAAAAAAATGCACGGCGGTCGTTAACGCGCGCCCCGGGATCGGCGCGATCATTTTTATGGCCCCGGAGACACCTAGACGAGTCGCTCCTATTGTGTCGCCGTCCAGTGGAACGATTTTTGTGGGAATAAGTACCTTTCTATGGTGTTGGGTAACACCAATGTACACACAGCGGTTATTTTCCCCTGAATTTACGAGAGAATATATTTAACAATGAAGGTACACGAGAATTTACAAGTTGAACGATGAGGCGTTGTTAATCTGCTCGTTAGCTTTTACGACGTAATTATTGAGATTAAGAACGTTACAGGCTGATGACTTTAAAGCTGATCGTGTTGGGGAATTTTTGTTTTTCGCGAAGAGTGTTTTATCTTAGAGCATATAAACGTGGAGAAAGCATGCAGTGGGCGAAAATGTAGACGGCGGTAGAAAGTGAAAAATATACATGAGGGACACCTCATCCTCTCTTTCTAACATCAAAATAAAAGGTTGTTGCCCCTGGCGTTAGAAAAAGAGAGGGTGTCCCCCATGTATATTTTTCTCTTTTTACCGCCGCCTAAATTTTTGCCCATTGCATGCTACCTCCATGTTTATATGCTCTAAGTGTTTTATCCAGAGAGAAATATTATGCCATCAAGTGGGGAATATATGTACAATATTATATTCAATGAAAATTGGTCGACATATTAATGGGATATTTTGTACATCGAATTGAAACGTCACACGTGCGCATGGTATGGATCACTGGGCTGTGTCTGACCATATACAGGCCGCTTCTACTTGTCCATCTTCGAAGGGAGACAGTTTGACGAAGAGAATCTAAAGCTGCCTATTTCCCAGGTGCTCTTTTACTATTTATTCAATATAGTGTATTATTTAATATACTATATTTGTAGAAAAATATAGTAGTGTGATACCCTGTCAATTTTACACCCTGTCTACACATAAATTACACGTGAAACCTTGATTTATGCTCGCAAGGATCGATTGGCTGTATCTTGCACCGAGTACACGAATTCGTCGAGTCGAAGGTCTGCTTTGACAGGCGCTACGATGATGCTCATAGATCGTTCCAAGTGCACTCGCGCGACTACCCCGACGTCGATTTTTCTTCCGTGTGGAATGCATATTGATCAAATTGTTATTCATCCGTAACTCGAGCCCCGCCGTTCCTAGGATCTGCCTTCGTGCGCCACGTCTGTCGGGCGAATTATTTTCAATTATTCTGTTCGTGTACCGAATTGCTCGTCTCGCGTTTCCCGATCGAAACCAGTTAGTTCTAATGATTTCCTTGGCCATTCATTATTCAATCGCTCGAACGTATTACCCCGGAGGTTTCTGCAAATGCCGGGCTTAGAGTGACTTTAATTAGTTTAATTTAACGCCAACTAAAGATAGAAATCGGATGAACGGTCTGTAAAGCTTCGCGAGCATCGATCGTGCGACAGATTGAAAAGTAATAATTCATTTAAATGAGTTGAAAATTTTATCCATAAAACTTTCGTCACAAATTAGTTGGGCATCGCTAAAACTGATCTGAACATGTACCGGTGCTAAGTTTGCGGATCCCGACGGAAACTGCGGAAATTGGGTAAAATTTCAGGTTATAATGTTCAATTATTGGAAAGCACTGATTAGATTAAGGGGTTAAACCACTGTAGAGTACGAAAAAATAGGCATATTTCGGGAATTTTTTTTTGCGCAATAAAGAGATCAATCGAAATTCTGTAAAATAGGATTTATAATTCTAGTAATGAAGTACAAAAAATATTTTTTTCAACTTCGTTCATGACAAAATGGTGGCTGCGCAGCATTTCTCCGACGGTGCCTGTTTTTTGAAAGGGTCCACGGCCGGAAACCTAACTCCCGCAATTTTTTACCTGGATCAAAAAACCAAAGTCTTTTCGATTCTATAGAACAACAGCAAGAGACGCACGTAGGATTTTTTCGATATATTGATTTTTCGCGAAATGGTGCATTTTTTTCGCGAAATGGTGCAATTTCATGAAAAAAATCGTCACAAAATTGTTTATTAAAAAAAAATATGCAATATAAAAAAAATCCTACGTACGTCGAGAAAGCAATTTTGAATTTACTGTTAAATTTTCAGATCGATCGGTGAAGATTTGTTCGAGTTATGTTTCCGGCCAGTTAAAAAAAAGTGGTTTCGAGAAAAACGCGTAGGTATTCGAATATTACAAAACTTATACATGAAAGCAAAGCGTCCTTTTCAACGGTCGATCCTCACTTTACTAACGCTACACAGACGTTCTTAACATTCTAGACTATTCGGAAGACAGTCCCCTCTCTATAGACTGTTGGTATTCCTGCTTCCGTACTCGAAAGGCGCTCGGGGCATACACAAGAGCGTTGCGGTGGAATTGAAAATTTGGACATTTAGACATTTTTGCCGCCCTCCATCTTTTGATATATTTTTTTTAAGACCCTACAACACCTTTTAAACAAAAAAAATTTTCTTTTTTTTGAAAATTCTACAGTGGTGTAACCGCTTAATCCTTCTACAGCTCAGTTCTTCTGTCGTTTCACAGGAATATTTAAAGCGAGAGTAGAGGGGCCAAAATGATTATATTCTGCTACCGGTATCAGAGTATTCCTATCACCATCGAAAGTTTCCAATTCCACACCAGTTCCACATTCAACGGTCGAAATCTATTCAAACAGATCGCGTTTCCAAACATCGAACGTTTCCACGTCTAAGAGATATAGGTTTCTGGGTAGGCTCACTGATGAATCCATTTCAGCGATGTTTCCTTTTCACAGCACATCTTGCGCAGATAGACGCCCCTTCTATACATTTTCATCCCTCCACTCTATCATAATCACGAAAGCCCATAAAATCCCATTGCTTCACATAATTCTTTTTCACCTAATTCTCAAGATACACGGTTACTGTCTCATTTCTAGCAGAGCTAACGATCTTCAGGAAAAGTACATATCGTACCTTTCGCTAAACTTCTTACCTAAAGAGTCAGAAGTCAAAACTGACTAGTGTTGTATAAAGCTCGAGTCTTCAAAGCTTTAAACCTTAACCTTAAAGACTCAGCCTTTAAGGCTAATGTCATATGAAGCTCGAGCTCTCCAAGCTCGAGGTTCAAGCTTCGAGGCCCAGGCTTTAGAGGCTTTTGTGTTTAATAGTAATGAAGTTAACTGCACGTCCTTGATATTATATATCTTATTTTATGCAACCACTATTGTAAAACGTTAAACGTAAATTTAAACTTATATAAATAATTTTAAGCAGGCAAAAAAATCGGGGCCACTTAAAGGAGAATATCCATCAAGCATAAGACAATTAAAATTAACATTAAATCTAAAATATCATGCTTTATTTAGACCGTAAAAAATACAGCCACGACTGTAAACACATGGAAGCTTGAATTGTTGACTGACTCAGTCTATTCTTTTCAAGCGTGTATAAAGTAAAAGAACTTAATCGCTATAATGAGATTGATATATACATAAATACAGCCCAGGAATCTGAAGAAGTGGATCCAGTCGCTTGGTGGTACCAGCGGAAAACGTCTTTCCCAAATTTAAACAATATGGCCTTGGACATTTTATCAGTACCAGCTACGAGTGTCCCAAGTGAAGAATCTTTTTCTAAAGCTGGCAATTTAATCATCAAAAAGAGAAATAGACTGAGTCAATCCACAATACAAGCTTCCATGTGTTTACAGTCGTGGCTGTATTTTTTACGGTCTAAATAAAGCATGATATTTTAGATTTAATGTTAATTTCATTGTCTTATGCTTGAGGGATATTCTCTTTTAAATGGCCCCGATTTTTTGCCTGCTTAAAATTATTTATGTAAGTTTAAAACCTTTATCACATTCGAAGTAATAAAGCCTGGCGTGTGAATAAAAACTAAAAAATAAAAACATGTAAAAAATGATTTGGAAAGGATAATACCTCCTTAACGGTTTCGAGGGTTGTGCTTTAAAGTTTCAGCCGTAAGGGGGAACAACACAGTGAGAGTTGATAAAACTGAGTTTTTTTCATACTTTGAAAGTATAACCTATCAAAAATATTAGGTCGAAGTTCACGTAAGTAACGAAAAAAGTGGCCCAGCTTTGTCTATTAGATCAAGTAAACGTAGAAAATTGAGAAACCCTTGTTGATTCGGCCTATAACACTCTAAAGTGACTTCTATATTTTGTTTAAATATCTGTATGTATTTTGTAATAAAGGAAAGTTTCAAACATTGCTTAAAATATATACATATATTTGATCATCCTATCAGTAATAGGTTAACGAAGTTTGGGCGTCACGGAAATAATTCACTCGAGCTTTGTACATCACTTCACTACATACAATTTATACGACTCGAGCGTTCGAGCTTGAAGACTCGAGCTTTAAAGGCTCGAGCTCTTACGGCTACAAGCTTCGAGCCTTAAGGGTTCGAGCCTTTAGGGTTTGAACCGCGACTCGAGCTCTTGAAGCTCAGGGCTCGAAGCTCATTTTTACAACACTAAAACTGACAACTGTAACACTAGGACAAAAGCCATTCAACCCGCGAACCGACTCGACCGCGCAACAATTGACTATGTTTTTTTAAAACATCCAGGTGGTGCACGGTGCCAAGTAACAGCTGCTGCGAGCGTTAAACTTTCTCCACTGGTATACGGCCAGCGGTGTTAATATAAGGGCGCCGTTCGTAAGCACTCGAAAAGATAAGAGGATTCCAGCGATATTCCTCTTACGCCCGGACGTACACTGTAGCAACGGAAGCGGCTGCGCTGGTGGGTACCGGTTATTACCGCAATAAATAGCACTATTAAGAGTGACGCGCGGAAAGTTCTGTCTGTTTGGGGCCGCGGCCAAGTGGGCGTACGTTGGTGCTCGCGCAAAGTCGAACGGACATTCAAGTGCCACCGATTTTCCTAGAAAATATCGTGGAAGCGGGCATGATGTACCACGAGGCCGCTGCCAGATTGGCCGATTTATCGGCGTTCCCGCGACTTTAGTGACCAACTACCGTAGTTCGGGATTCTTCGATATCGGCCAGCATCGCCATTGACCGCGGCGAATCGTATTTCACGAGTTTTTGAACGGCACCGTGACTATGAAAGGACATCCGTTGCCGCGCCTCGATTCACGTCCCCCTTATTTCATTTGATTCATACGCGTCGCCCGCGCGCCGCGCCGAACCGCTCGAATAACGCTGCATCTGCCGTTTTATTTAATTCCATTTCTGTCTACAATTATATTGTTCTTAGCGAGCTCTTAATCGAATTAAAGAACAATTGACGCACGAACGTCTGTATACTCGAAATATTAAACTTCCTACGCCTGATTAGAGGCTTCGGTATTCTGTTACTTTGTAGAGGAAAAGTTGGCACTTTCAATTTCTAAATAATTTACCATGGATATCATGATATAGGGTGACCTGTCCAGTGGATGAACACATAAGCTGCATATCTGTTAAAATTAGTATTCAAAAGTCGTTATTTAATCCTCTGTTTTATTACTAAAGTCAGACATACCGGAACACAATTCTAGCAATGTTTGATAGTTATAACTTTCATTAAAAGTCTGGCAGAGGATTAAATAAAAAATAGGCCAATGACCAGTGAATGAACATAAATTTCTAATGAATGAACAGGGTTAGCCCAGTGAATGAACGGGATAATAACAGTGGTTAGGTTTCCAATGTATTCAGACGATTTTTTGTGTAAATAATTTTTCATTCTCCAATTGCAATAATATTATTGATTTGATACTTTACTAGTCTTATAAGATCATAATTATGCATAGTTGAAATTTGGTTTCTGGGGTGGGTTAATCTGACCTCCACACTGGCGGCGAAAGTGTCAAGAGAAGAAAAGACCGGGTAGGTAAGCTGTTCGTTCATTGGTAAAATAAGAAATTGTCCAGTGAATGAACGGCCGTTCATTCATTGGTATTCACTGGTATCTTCCATCCAATGCATGAACACCTAAAAAACTCGACAAATTCTTATAAATCCGTTATTTCATACAGTATTTTTCGTTAATGGAACATCTAAACAATGTAATTCTAACAACAAATTTATCATAGGATCATTAAATGCACCTCAAAATACAAATTGTAGATATCACGTAACAAGACCTTGAATTTTTACCTTGAACTTGTGAGATACCATGAGGACAAGTTGTGAATAAACGGAATTAATGCCGTATTGGTTATAAGTAAAAAGAAAAAGTCTTTTGCGAGACATCGGTGAGTTTCCACTCTAAATTTCGGTGTAATTTTCAACGTGAAGTGTGCGCGATAGGCGTTAATTTTTCATATTATATGAGCAACGTTCATTCACTGGGGGGTGTTCATTCACTGGACAGGTCACTCTACCCAGCTTTCGGCGTACTCCACACATTAATTTAGAGGATCAGTCAGGTCAATCTTCTAGCCATCAGCGATGCGCGTCGAGCAAGGATGGGTATGCGCATCATAAATACGCAAATCGTGCAAAGTTGGCCGATCCGGCCAATTGGGCTGGCCGGTCAATTTTGAGCGATCTTAATCTGGAGCCGGGATTGAAATTCATGAAGCATAATCACCGGTGAAATTTCCGCGAATGGATTTGGCCCCGGTGCAGTGCAATCGTCCGCGCTCGTACATCCCCTTGGTTTATTGTTTAAAACATTGATCAACGCCCTCCGAGCAATTACCTACGTGTCGCGCCGGCTGCATTATTCTTCGGGCCGGAATTAGTTCTGAATACACCAGCCGCGATCGTTATTCAATGAGAATCGATACGCATTTAAACGATTAGCGAAACGATTCCGAAAGCCCGCGCGGAGCCTCTCCTTTGCCACGATATCGATGAATCGCTGCATAGACTCTTTATTGCGGAGTTTCGACTTCGCTCGGCTAACTCGAAACCCGGTGATCCCAGTAATCGTTGGAAAATAAAGCCAGGCGAGTAGCGATTCGTCCTATCGTTGCCACGAGGCATAGGTAGGTACATTGAATAAACTGCTGCATGACAATCGATTTTGAATCTGATGCAGAAACCTGCTTTGCTGGAACGATACCACGCTCTTTGCGCCGTGGATGGACGGCTTTATCGTTGAATTTTAGCACTCGCCGCTCCAGCCGTGCAATCAGCTCAACTTTCTGCTGTACACAGTAATCCCTCGATCGAGGTAAGCGCATCAGAACGAAGCAAAGCGTGTCGCGATTCGTCCTATCGTTCCCCGGTGCAAACAGAAGTGCAGGCAAACACGGGGCTCCGAGGCTGCAGCCAGCATTCCGCTGCCCATCCGCCTGTGTCCACGCGAAAGAATACAAACTGCTGGCAACCGTGGCACTTGTTCTTGCGCGGTGTGATAACAGGGCGCGCAAGATTTGATAAGCCCCTGGCGGACAACGTTGGACACGCGTCCCGCCGTTTATCTACCGCGCGGTAATCCCCCTGCCCCCTGTTTATACCTTAGCAGCCCCTGTCAGCCCGCCCCAACCACGTCCCGCCACGCCCGGCGCGTACATCTCTTTTTTTCTTTACGTGGACCGATGTCCAGCGTACGTGCCACCTTATCGCCGCTGTGTTTACCGAGGCCGCATTCATATGTAACAAGGCGTTCGCGTTGAAAGCGGGACGCGCGCACAGGTTCGTCCAGTTTTATGTAGCCGATAGATCCGCGGCTGGTCGACCGAACTGGCCTACATTCTCCTTCCTTCCAACCGCGAGGGGAAACAGTCGACGCGATCTCTTGCCCGACGCTGCCGAAGAAAAGAGGCCGGAAGAGGCTGTTCTGGGATACCGCCTCTTATTCGGATTTCATTGATCCGTCGATGGAAGCTGCATTCCGGCCAGAGCACCTTGGGAAAGGGACATCGGCTCGTCCACCTGCTTGTTTCCGCGGAAACATCTTCCGCGATTTCATTGCCAGGTTCGCAAAGGGGCTTGAGTTTAATTACACTCGACTCGGTAGAGTTGTCATAGTACGATAGGTTGTAATTGTGGCTACTTGGCGATGTATCGCGTGGAAAGAAGTAGGACTTGCATCTACTCCATCCCCTTTTCAATTATTTCACCATTGACGAACGTGAAACAGGGTTGTAGGCAGTTGTCCCAGCGTTCGAAGTCTTGCGGGACTTTACTGCAGGGCGGGAGAGCTTAAATATCGATGGCTGTTCCTTATGCATGACCCGTCTGGTTTCAAAATATTTTGATCCCGTGTAATGGTAATATTTAATCCGCTCCTATTTAAAACGCACACTACTCTTCGATGCTCTCGATGTTGCAGGAGATAATCTATTGAAGAGAAGTACGAAAATAGTGGTGCAGCAGTCGAGTCCAGAATAGTTAGTACCTACAACGGTCACGAGTATAATTATATATTATATCCATCCATCTGGATTAGCTGTATATAAAAGCGTCATCTTGCACTCGAAGTTACAGTTTATTGGCACAGAAATGAATTTCTCAGCGTGTATTAATAAATCAGCCCCATTGGGAGATAGGAAAACAAGTAGCCTGTCAATTAAGCCAGTCAGTTTCACGTTATGCTGACATATTTCTGATTTAACAGTAAGGAAATAGATTTCCACGCGGAGCTGGGTATACCGATAGAACACTCTGAATGATCAGCCTCAGAAACGGCCACCCATCTCCATCGAATCAAGAACATCAACAAGGTAAGCCCATCATCATTCCCCGAGGCATAAAATTCCAACGTATCTTCCCCTCGCCTTCTAAAGTGTCTTCGCGCACTCGGTAAAATAAATTCCGCCATCGGCCTTGAGAAAATGAAGAAATCTCGGCCGTAATTATCCCATCTACCTGCCGGTGATCTAGCCGAAATTTACGATGATCGGCCGTGTCGAAAATTGCCGATAACGCTTGGGAATGGGAGAGGAGGGGCACGCTAGCCGCGATTAAATAACCTTCCGTCACTATATCATGAACGCTCTTCGGTTAGTCCTCACTCTAGTCAACTGGAATATTAACGAACAATGCCTCCCCAGTTTTTAAGGAGTCCAGGGATCTCGCGTTATAACGAGTTTCCAAAGTGGTCGCTTACTATTTCGCGAGCAAAAGGAGGGGGCAGGACGATGGCCATTCTAGGGGAAAGTTTTCCACCATAGGTTTTCACGTGCACGCGGTGTTCCTGTCAGCGACATCGGGATCCCTGCTCCAGATATATATATCATCTTCGTCTCTATCGTTTTTCTTCCCCCTTTTTGCAAAAGTCTCTCCCGACAAAACTGCCTGGAAGATGGCTGCGTCAAAGCGCATAAACGTTGATTTTACGCACGGTCGCTTGTGACGGTCGGCAGCCACGTCTCGCAGAAGGGACTCCGCCTTATGGTGAACAGTTTCAAATATTTACGGAAGCCTCGCGCGATCCGTGGTGCCGTTATGTTTTTAGCCGCGTGGGTGATGACAGGTATTACCGTAAATACTGTTTTATCAAAGATCAAATCACAGCCACCAGAAATGCAGGGATGTGGAGGGGAACTTGAGGAAAATACTAAGATTCTCATTGACGCCAGCTTTCGCCCGATACTCGGTTAAAGAAATAATTCGCTACGCTGTTCAGCGTGTTATTCAAAAGGAAACAGAAAGTAACAGTGAATTTAAAGGAAAGCTACGTGCCTCTATCCCTTGTCTGGCTACCAAGGGTGTTTGGTGGTATCGGGCATGTCGAACAAAATTTCAAATGCATTCAAGACTGAACTACGGATTTCGAGCAAGCACTTTCCATGCGATTCATTCTATTTTTGCTATCGACTTGGCTGCCGGCCCCTTTCCCCGGCTCCTTCGTCCGGGAGCTCCGGCAAGGAAAGAGTTTCCACTTTTTCTCCCCTGTGAAGGATACTTCACCTTGATCCAAGCAGTTCCAGCGAAAAGTGCCTGATCGATGAATTCGAGTTCTCGGCTCTACGTCGAGCGAGGGACCTCGTCTTCCTTAGCTCTGGGGAAAACTTAAGGCAGGACGACATCGGCCAAAATTTACGACCCTGTGAATCGCGCAACCGAGAAGACTTATCCGGTCTCTCTCGTCCACGCCACCCCACCCCCTGCAATGGATGACTAAGGTTAGAGCGAAACTTTTATGATTTTCCTATGGATTCTGATTAAATTTCATCGGGGGACGGGGGCTTAATTTTATGCAGCAGGAATACGAAGCTGCATGATTTTTTCTACAATCCTTCTGCTCAGTGTTCACCAAACAGACAAACATTTTAATGCCGTTGTCCTTCTGTCTACAACTTTTCGATCGCAATGACTCCAAGCACGATTCGTGTGTTCGCCGATATATTTGTTTAATTTTCGTTACCGGTTGTTATTATAGACCGTGAATATCGTTCGCACGCTTAATCCTGCCGTGTTTGCAGGGATTACTCGAGCACGTTTCTCTCCCCGCCGGTGCCGTACGTTTCCCCAAAAACTGTAACCGAACGATCGTAATAATTTAAGGGTGACTTATCGACCGAGAAGTTAGGAAAAGTGTCCGTAGAAATATCTTTTTTTTTTCTCCTACTCTTCCTCTTCTTCTTCTTCTTCCTTGCGATCTATACGACTTCGTTGAAATTTATTATCTCGCCGGTTACGGAGGAAGGAAGTTTTGCCAGTTTTTCATTTATGCAAATATGTACCAGGTGTTCGAAGATTCTTTTATTTCCTGCATGCCGGGGATTTCCTGCGTTTCATGAATTTTCGTGTAAATTTGTTTTTGCGTCGTTGCGCGCCGGCTTTTTGCGAGTTCCGTTTAAACGGTGCCATTTCTGTTTCTGTCGGTTACATTTCGTTCGAGCCACGCTTCTCTTTTCGGCGTTCCGCAGGCGAGTACTACCTAGGCGGCGAACATCATCCGCCACAGTTTAACGACTTGCGCTTCCCTTTCTTCCAGGCAACGACACGTGTTATCCTGTTTTTCATCGCCTTTGTTCCTTAATTGCTTCCGCATGGGTAATGCAACAACGCCGTTACCGATGGATTCGCCGTGATGTCGTGGGCGGCGCGCAGCCTGACATTAACAACTCATTCCACTGCAATTATCCCAGATTATTGCATGCGGGTTACGAGGTTCGATTCCAGAGAGCTCGGCTCCGTTGAAACGGAAACAAGGTCGCGAGGAGGACCGGAACGTTTTTAGAGGCACGTTGTCTATCGCAATGCTGGCGCAATAAAGCGACGTAGAGGTGAATCGGGCCAAACAGTAATTGTTCGCGCGCTAAAACGGGGCCACCAGCCGGGAACGAAGCTTTTTACCCAGCACTTGCATCGCATTTGCATCGCAGACGAAGATGTCACTGAATCTTAGCTGAATATCGTTAGAAACGACACGATTGCCGGGGCAGCGGCGATAAAGCACGGCCCCTCTAGCTATCGATCCATCGTCGCAGCGCGTCGTGGCCGAGAACACCGTCACTTTCCACGATAACGGTCTGTCAATGGTTTTCCTTTTCTTTCGTTTCCATCGTTCGCGGGCCAGGATTTCTCTATTTCGCCCGCGCTACTGGTGCATGCTCGTTACGGGCCGTTTTGGAACCTTTAAATCCAGTTTGCAAACGGCCGGTATTAAATTATCGGCTCGATGCGAAAGTAATGTGAAACCTCTACCACGGACGGTGAAATATTCAGTAATAAAATATTCAGAAATAAAACGCCCCCTCGTCGACGTGACGTTGCATGCGCGTCTCTCTATTCCACCACAAAAGGAACCGGGAGAAAGAGGAAGCAAACTGAATGTTTGCTAAAAAGAAACTGCCAATGTCCTCCGTTTCGTATGGTTTAATCTGTACGCGCGTCAGCTGCTACACTTGGACTGTCGGGTATTCAATTTGTTTCGGTATTTCTGGACTCTTGTAACAATCGATCTTGTTCAGGAATCTTCATCGATTTAACACGATCCTGATGGAAGCGCAGCTACGTAAACTAAATGGACAATGGAACCTCTGTGACCTATATACGCTTTTGCTTGAGTAATGAGAAAGATACAGTGGAGCACTTTCCGTCGAGGTGGAATCGTTCATCGTTAATACCACGAGGGTAGAATCGGCGAATCGATACAGCCCGTTCTTAATTTCCACCGTAATTGGCGAGTCCGGTATTGACAGATCCCTCTCCCGCGATAGTCGATTCCCCCGTGATCGAGCGATTCGTGAATTCAAGGCGGTCTCCCGCGTTCCCAACAGCTGTAATTGACCTCGCTTCGCGCGTAAACCGTCCGTTTCAATGAGATTGTCGTGTATTTTTTTTTTTTTCAACACCGCCCCACCTCTTCGCCTTCGGTTATAAGTCTTTAGCGGGGGTGTATGTCTTTGAAACATTTGTCACGTCGCGGCACAAAAGAATATTTTTCAATATTTGCGGAGCTCTGACGCACGAGCGCGAACGCTCGAACGCTGCTCGCCTGAAAATGCGATTCACTGTGTGAGACACTCACAAACGGCTATAACTAATATCATTCTTGAAACGTTATGCTCTGAAAATTACATTCGCCGATAAAGGTTCCCGGTTTGAAGAGCGGCCTCGAATCGCATCAGCCGCTCTGCGTCTGTTAATTAAGCAGCCCCGGAATACGATAGAGAATATCCGCGCCGTCCCGAGGATCTGGGTTGGTACGTGCACAAGGTGTGTGTAAAATGTAATATATGTTTGCGCCAACCTTTTCGGGCGTTTTGGAGTGCCTGGTAAACAGAACTCTACGGAAGTGCTTGTTCATCAACGTCTCGGAGGATCACGCGGATCGGAGGATATGGAAATACATCAGCGCCCTTAATTCAAAGGAGAATATTCTTACCAGGGCTAAATTGCAATCCCGGCTACGAGCACTGGAAACATCCCCAGAAAACTCTGCATTGTCGGCTGCATTCACATCTCATTCGACGCGAATACATTCTTAACCCAGATAACATTCTACCAAGAATCGTCTTCTGTGACCTGCTACTTGTTAACTGCGCGCGGCCACTTTTTACCATTTGTATTAGTCGATCACGGTCCCCGAAAGTTCGCTGAAAAGCGTTTCTGGGATGCCTCGAGTATTATTCCCCGGCCCCTTTCGAATGGGAACTTGGGAACAGAAAAATATTCCAGATGAAATTCCGCGTGAAATCCAATCGCGGATATGAGACGCTCGAGGGCGAATTCGTAGCAATGCGGATTTAATTCGAACTGCGCGCACACCCTTTAGGGGATGAAGGGCGCGCGTTCGTGGTGTGCAACGTTCTAATTTCCTGATGCATTACGTACGTATTGTTGACGGAACGACGACGACGGCGACGACTGGCGTGCACCCACGAAATGTATGCTCTGCGTACATCGTACGCCAACAGGATCGCCCTCAGCCCCCCATTTTTTTTTCCCTTCGTCGTTCCTTCAATAGCCGCCACTCGGTTCGTGCCGTTTTCGATGAAAGCGTTGTTAAGTGAGCGCCTCTTTGAGCCCGCGGAACGAGGGGGCGCGAGTTCGAGCACACGACGCAGTGTGAACTTCGCGTGATTGCAGGCAATAATGATTTCCTGCGAGCCCCCCCTCGCCCACGTTTTTTTCCCCCCGGTCCACCTCTTTCTTCTTTTTCCCTCGTCGGGCGAAGTTACATCCGATGATACAGATAGGGTGATTACTTCCGGATAATACGGAGTCAATGACATAATTGGGATAAGTATCTCGATTCGTTACCAGCGCTGTTACTTTTAATTGGTTAAACGCATTCAGGCGGTCGCTGATTACTCCATTCCCGTCCCTAACCGCGAGATCCCTGCACGACATCCACCCCTCATTTCTTTTCTCTCTTCCTCCTCCCTTAATTTCTCCTCGGTGTATCGTACGGAGACGTCTGCGGAGAATACGTGGCCGGGATTACGGCCGGAGAGAGCTCGGGGTACAATTTCATCGAGATGCTCAATTTTTTTTAAAGGAATTATGAAATCCGATTCCCTGGACAGACGGTTACGAAGGGTCCGGATTGATCGACGGAGGAATATTTATTTGCCATTCCTTCTCTTACGGAAATGGGTCAACGCAATTACCCCGGGCGTGTAGAGAACAAGTAAAGGAATGGCTTGATTCCTTGACGTCTAAGAAATTGCAGCGAATTACCAGGAGAAAGGCAGGATTTATAATGGAATAAGCATGAAATATTGAACGATTATTGCCGATAAAATATCGTCCCGTAGTATCGCGAAAGTAATCATTCCGTATTACCCAAGGGGAATTGAAGCATTGATTGCGTTATGCCGAGGAAATTCGATCCAATCCGACGCGAGACGCCGCCTCGGCGAGGAAATTCCTCGCCCGGGAGGATCCGAAATTTCGAGTCGACAGAGGCGAGTCCAATGTTCCCCGCGAACGCACGTTCGTACGTACGAAAATGAGACGGGAGAAATTCCATTTTCCCAGGGAGCGCGCAGGCACGGCGAAATCATATCAGGTACCAGGTACCCTCGAACTTGCCGCACGTCGCACGGATTTGGCGCGCCGCGTTCTGCGGCTGCCGACGGGGCTCCGCCCGCCCCGAACACATTGATTATGGACCCAAAAATATCCCCATCGTGAATTTCAAACTTCCCGGCATTATTTCTGAATCGCACGCGAGGCGTTGGCGGAAATTCGGCTTTACGTCCCACACCATTGTAAGAGAGTTAGGCAATTCGCGGTGCCAAGTGGTGTCTACCCCAGCTTCATCCCCCGAAGTTACTTGCGAGATGCTTTTAAACGATGTGTCTGCGATACTTACGATATTTACATACGTTAACGTAATCCTGTGTCCGACGGGATACTGACTTCATAGAGGGGGAGCATAATAAACGAGGGAATCCAGTAGAGTGAACTAAAATAATGCCGGCAGTAGTGGTATAACGTATAACAGAGCACGTACTAAAAGAGTGCTGAATGGAATGGTATGCCGGATCATCAGAGGGCAGAGTAGAGTGGAATGAAAATATTCTATGGACTGAAAACTTATTCCGTCCTAACTCGCGTAGCAGGAGAATGGGAATGCTGGAAGTTTTAGCCAAAGATCTGCGGATCTGCATAGCATCGCGGCAGATAACGATACGCATTCGTCTCTGTCTGGGAAGGGGATTATTAATTGCGGTTCCGGAGCGCGGCCGCGTTGTGTTCAGCGTTAAGTTCGAAATAGAATATTTAGCGTGTCAAACCGGAGTGGGCGGAACGGGAATATATTCCAATTTCGTCGGGGCTGTTCCCTGTAATACAAGTAGTTAGCGCGAAAGCTAATCCGCGGTGCACTCTCGAGAATTTACTTCGGGGTTCCGGTTTCTCCACGCTAACCATTTATCCTGCTTTAAGGGTGGCTGCGGTTTAAGGGAAAGTGGATTACCGGAAGTCCCGTGCCGACCGTGCCCGGTCGGCTTCAATCTCGGGTAAATTCGATCAGGTGGCCATTCGCGAAACGATAAGGGTCGATTCGCCCTGGATATCCACTCCGAAAGAAAGAGATAGGCTCTTATCTTTTCCTTTCCTTTCCTCTCGTTTCGTTTCCAATTTTTTTTCTCCCTCCTCCTCCTCTCATCCTTCGCACGGCGGCGAATCGAAAAGGCGTCACGGGCGAATCGTCTACCTCGACGAAGTCGCAAGGATATTCGACGAGGAAGCACGCCGGGAGGGACTGCCTGTTTCGGCTGGCAAAAGAAACACAGAGAAACGCGAATGTGGCGGCGAAACGTCGCGAAAGAGATTCTCAGAAACTTTCGGAGACGAGCTTCGCGTGTTTTACGAACACATGAATTTGCATACCTTTGGCCTGCTTTTTTACAAGTGGCTCAGAGGCGCACGTTGCGTAGCTCCGCTAACAAGGTTGGCCTAAGTGGCTTTAATTTCGTCAGGGGATCCCGAATTCGTTCCACGCTGGACAAAAGATCACGCGAGAGCGTAACGTAAGGAGAGATTTAATACAGACGATACGAGTGGACGTGTCGTTCAACTTTTCCGCTTTACGTTGCAAGTGTTTACTTTTCATGCGCGTTAAAATTTATTTCGTTGCTGGGAAAAAAATTTAATGGGTCTCGTGGGACTTTTCACTGCGCATTATATTCTCGACGATGCCGAGCCGTGGCGTAGTGTTTTATCAAGCTTAATAGTTTGTATATAATTTTCACAAGATCAGAGAGTGGGAGATTATTATTATTATTAATAATAATTTTACGGGAAATCGCCATGGTTTACAAAAATAAGACAGATGCAAAATACAGAGTCTGAACAATAAATAAATTAGCCAATAATAAGTAGATAACTAAGCTCACTAACTAAACTTAAACGATAAACTAAGTACCAAGTACCTCCGTGTAACTTAATTACAATCCTGTATAATAACGTCACGCTACAGATCGAGCTGTTTGAATTTCTCTTACGTATTGATGATTCGGCCGCAGTAATCGAGATGCTCCATGAAAATATTATGCAGCCACTGAAGTTTAACGAACAGTAATATCATTTTGAATACCACTGTCGCCTCCGTGCATTCATTCGCGATCGCGCGATACTCGATGAGCTATTTATTCACGGGGACAAACTTCTAAAACTTTATGCCGAACTTCTCGGAGCCTGATTTGTAGTCTAGCCTAGTTTGCATGCATTTCGATGCACGTGCATTATAACCCGCAGCGGTATTGTTATTAAAGTTGTTACTAGTTTAACAAGATCTCCGCGAAAAGAACATGCCTCGCGAGCACCGCTATTCACATGCCTGAACGGTAATCTAAATTGTTTATACTTTACCGGACGATTTAGAAAGGTATAAACTTCCGCGGGACGTTTATTAACGCGGAGTACAAAGTAATCCGTGTGGAGAGGCTAATGAATACTGCTACGTAAGAGGAAAATGAAATTGAATATTTTTCTAATGCAGAGAAATTATATGGTACATCAATAGAATGGAAATTTCAGATTTTATCCCTCTCATCCTTAGTGCTCATTCAGAGAAGTAAAGGATACTTGATTAACACGGCTTCGCTGTTCAAAACTTTTTCTACATTTTTTATATTCTATATAAAACTTTTTTCTATATTTATATTCCGCGTATTGCCCTACCATTCCGATACAATCTTCGTATATTATGCACAGGTAGTACACTTTTTATTTACATGCAACATGTTGCAAGTGGAAGCCACTTAATCGCTTGGAAGAATTGAAACGGCGAAGTACGATTTAACTGAACCCAGAAATTTGTTTCCATATCTGCGCTAATTGAGTGTCTTTTTACTCTTCTTAGCGAGAATTGCGCAGCTGCTGGAGCCCAGAATTATTCTACTTTGTACTTTTTAGCAAGCTGCATTTACATGAAAAGTTATTCGTTCCGCAACACGTTAGGTAGCCCAGTTTGCAAGCAATGCACCACTCTTTACAGAGGGTTTATCGCTGCCAAGGAGCAAACGAAGACAAATGCAAGAAAAAATTCGATAAAAAGCGCAACACCTGAATGAGATTCCCGCTGAAAGTGCTCGACAACACGGCTTCGTAAAATGGACGTTAAAAGGTCCTTTTTAGATTCATTTTAACAGCGAGGGTTAAAAGTAGGGGAAACGGGGAGGGGGGCTTGAAGTGCTTTCCGCTATTAGTACGAGAGCGATTAGCGATTGGGGCGTGAGAACAGAACATCTGATTGCTGGACGTCGGGCTTACCGTCGAAAAGGTCTAATCCTACGTATATCTTGCCGAGCTACTAAACCTAACGCGCGTCCCGACGTTGTACTAACTATTCGATCCGTTGCACGTGCCCCGACGGTGGATTTCTCTTTTCTCTTTTTGTGAAGCGTTAAAAGTATCAGCAAATATCAAGCAATGTGCGCACCAACGGGCCATTAACGCACCATTTAACTTCTCGCGTTATAACGATGGGAAAATTCAGTGGAAATTGAGGCGAAATTTAAACAGTATGTAATATCAATTCGCGCAATTATTGCTCGCGATTATGTAGAAACATAGATGACTTTTAAATTCAATTTAACTTCTTAGTGTACCCTATTATTTAATATTCGTGTGATTACACGCGATTGTGGCTGTTAAATTTGGGGTTAGGTTGCAAAACAGCAGGTATGCTGAACCTCGCCCATTCATCACACATTGTATGTAATTTGTGGCGAATAAAGACAAATTATTATTATTATTATTATTAAAATCTATTTAATATACGCGAGTATAACAAACGTTGTAATGATAAAGTTTAATGAACGGGCAGGCTCATTAGTGAACATTGTGGAATAATTAAAGTGGAAACTATAATATAAATAGGTTCTTCCTCAAGAGAAATCCATCCTTCTCCATTAGCCAATTAAACTAAACTAGCGACGTACTTAAAGAACCGTAAAATTTCAATAAAATCTTTAATCCACGATTAAACAAACACTTCTATTTGCGACCTTGCAATTACGAAACTAATGTCAGATATCAAATTGCCAATCGCATCGTGTAATCTCGTGGCAATTCATAGGACCAAATGTACCCGGAAGTAAGTTGGTATTCGACTGTTAGCTGCGTGGTGCACGAAATTGTCGTTATCGTATTGCACGACACCGCGTACATACAGTTTAGCAATAATAACTTCCCCGTCAAAGTAGCAGTGTAACGGTAATAATTTCCTTGTTGAAACTTCCCTCCGCGAAACATAGTCGGGCTTGTGCTCGACGCGTTCCCCTCAAACGATAGTTAACACCGCGATACCAGGATAACCCGTTGGCTCTAGCTTAATGACAGATGACAGATCGATGCGCGTCTCAACTAAATCCAATCTGTTTCAGTGTCAGCCTCCTCCGTCGCTTCAATTTCGATTCAGTCGCCTGATTTCCATTGGCACGTGTAAAACACACCTCAGGCACACGTTCAAACACGGGCAACTCGTTCCGCGAATCGTGTGCAGCGATTTGTTTGCGCCCCCGCGTAAATGGATGCCAGAGACGGAGCAGCTAAACACGCACCAAACACGCCTGCCGATCCCCTTTTTGTAACGACGCTCGACGTTCTTAGGATTCAATTAATTAGGAAGCTTCCATTTGTAGTGCCTGCCGAGTGGGACTTTTTTACCCGGAGCAAAAGCAAGGATACGTCAAATCGTATATGGAATTCACACTAGATTGGATTTCGAAACGTTGCCGCAGCGCTGAGGCAATCACGGTTACCGTCGCGCCAGTCAACGGTGTTAATCAGATTTGACAAAATTGTTATTCAGTTTTTGTCCAAACACCGTGCGAAATTCCAAAGAGAGGAAAAAAGTTGGCGCGCCCAATGAGATTGTCGGTGATTTCAATTTAAAGTTTAATAAAGCCTCGTTTTGCTCCGACGGGAAAGGAAAACAGCGATACCCGTCGGCGTGCTTAATTATTCAATCGGATCGTAAAAAATTCCACGTGTACGACGACCCCCGCTGATGCGGAAACGGGGAAGTAGAAAAACATGGGGACGGGCACGATTCATTTGAGGATTGTACGATTCTTCTTCATTCGCTATCGACTCAGCGCGGATAGAAAATAATTAATTATAAACCCTCCGTGCGCCTGTATTGTGGCGTCGCGCTATTATGCTTTAATAATCCCATATTTCAAGGAAATGCGATCTCTTTGCGGACGGATGACTGAACGCGACTCAATAGGAAAGATGATGCAGGAAGAAAATTACGTCGCGAAAGGGGACGCATGAATATCGCGGCCGGGAGGAGGAAGAATCATGCGTTGGCTTTTCTGGTTCGTCGCACAATCAAAACGAATAAAACTCAAGGCAAAATCTGGAAAAACTGGGGAATGCAGATTCATAACAAAGGTCTTTTGTACGCAGAACGTTATTCCTTCGTTGAATGCTATTACAGTTTGTCATGCAGCTGCCCTTACTTCTTGCGCACTCGTGAATTTCCACGAATACAATCAAGGCTTCTTGTTTTCCCATCCCCATTACCGTAATTACGCGGAACTATTCACCGTGTATCGTCAGTTACTAATAATGGCCCCTACCCATACAGCACACTCTCGTTGCAGCAAAGTTGCAGGATCGTTGCAGTGCAAGATTACAATGTTGCACGCAACGTTACAGCAATATTCCTATGTCCGTCTTCTGCAACGTTTCGGGCAGTAGGGCCAAAAATATAAATAACAGTATTATATATACAATGGCGGGCGGAAGAAAATTGACAACATTTAAAATCGCATAACTTTTATAAAATTAATCCAAACGAGTTGATCTTTTTTGAGAAGCTACAAAGATTAGTTTGCTAAGTGACGTGTTTCGTCGTTTTGAAAAAAATGCACTTGGTTGGAACAGCAAACAAAAATAGTAAATGTCATTTTTTAAACTTTTTTTTTGCGAGCCTGTAATGAAAATTCAAAAAACCGGTTTGTAGATTGAAGTAAGTTGTATACATGCCCAAAATTTCATCAAAATCGGTTAACGTTGCTCTGAGCTATAAACGCTTAAAGGTCGCAGAATAAGGTCGAAAATCGCTGATTTTCGGGAATTTCGCGATTTTCGACCTTATTCTGCGACCTTTAAGCGTTTATAGCTCAGAGCAACGTTAACCGATTTTTATGAAATTTTCAGCATGTATACAACTTACTTCAATCTACAAACGGGTTTTTTGAATTTTCAGTACGGGCTCATAAAAAAAAGTTTGAAAAATGACATTTACTATTTTTGTTTGCTATTCCGACCAAGTGCATTTTTTTCAAAACGACGAGACACGTCACTTAGCAAACTAATCCTAGTAGCTTCTCAAAAAAATTCAAGTCGTTTGGACTAATTTAAAAAAAGTTATGCGATTTTAAATGTCGTAAACTTTCTTTCGTCCGCCACTGTATATGTGTCTGTGACGGACGCGATGATATTCAACGTGTTTGCAGAATCATAGAAGTACAAAGGCCGCGTTTCCTTCTTTTTCTCATAGAAATTTTTTTTCCCCAAGGGGATTCGAACCGGCGACCCCTATAGCGTCGTAGGCGAACACTTTACCGCCGCAACTACAACCACTGATTGATAAGACTGCTAACGTATACGAACTTATCCTCCTATCGTGCAAAACTTTGAACTCAAATTATTCAAAAACGAAGGCACATTTTGACAAACTCCATTAGAGTTTTGTAACACTACACTTGCAGACAAAAAAGTTACCACTTTTCTATTTGTTTTTTGCTGTTGTTATTTTCTAGCATACATTTGGGACTGTGGTATGTTTAATATGCATATTCTGATGGAGAATTTCAAGCTGTATAAAACTCAGTTAAAGTTGAATTTATTTAACTGACAAACAAAAGTGTTATATGACATTGAACGGGGTAACACATTTTTGGGGCCGACAAAAAATTGCCATGTTTAGTAACTTTTTAGGTTGTCCTAAAAGCAAAAGGTGCCCCCACAAAATATTAGATGATTTTATTAATGTTCAAAAGTGGTAACCTTTTGTTGGCTTTAAAAATGTGTTGTCTTGTTTAATGTTATATAGCGTAATTGTTTGTTAGTTAGATAAATTCAACTGTAACTAGGTCTTATACAGCTTTTAATTCTCTTTCAGGATATCTATATTAGGCACATACTGCAGTTTTAAGTTGATATTAAAAAGTAATAGACGTAGGGTGGTTCGAAAAAGTGGTAACTTTTTTCCGCTCCTGTAGGTATGTACTACAACTTTCACCCTGTGCCGTTCTACACATTAAAATATACAGGGTGAGTCACCTAACATTTAAACTTAAAATATCTCCGTTGTTTTTAATGATACGAGAAAATGTCACAGGAATAAAATGAATTTGTATTTTTATTGGCTATAATGTTACAGTAATGAAAATACGTCATTCCATTAAAAAAATACCATCGATGATCTTGAAATTTCGGGAAATATAACTTTGGGGAAAAAATCGTCTCCGTCAGAATAATTATCTCCCTGAAGCAAACATCTTTTTCCTTAGACATTTTCTCGTATCATTAAAAACAACGGAAATATTTTAGGTTCAAATGGTAGTTACAGCAACATTGCGCTGCAACCATGCAACATAGCAAGGTTGCTGCAACGTTCCTGCAACGAAGTGTGCTGTATGGGTAACTGAATCTCACCCATAGCGTCTCGCGTTCCCCCTTTTCGATCTAAGGCAAAAATTCAGTCGTATCCGTTCCTATGGCTCGCCATCGCTCCCCATGGTCCTGTTTCTCTTTTCCACAAATCGCAAAACTCCTGGGACAAGAAATGGCAAAGCCGCTGGGCCCGTTTGGCGCGGGGGAACGCGGAACAATGTCGAACAACGGGAGTACACGAAGATCGCGCGATATGAAAATAATACGGGCGCGGATGGGTTGCGTAATACCGTGTAATTAATAAAGATTTTAATTAAATCATCCTATCGTCAGATAGATCGGACGTTTACAGCGATATTTATCACGGTACGGATCGTGGGGGCGGCGAAAAGGGTGGCGGTGTGTATAAATGATGTCGCGTTACATGCGATGTTAGTTAGGGAATTCAGGTCGCCCCCCCCCCCCTCCCGCGGGCGGCCAACATTCACGAATGCCTCCGTGTAATCCGATTTACTTTTACTTATCGCGCCGTTCAAACACTTAGAAATATTTGCATCGCAGCGGTGCCACCAGCTTTCATCCGCCTCTCCGTGCGGAGCAGGCCCCGCGAGTTCAGCGTTCCGCGTTTCAGCCTGTTTTCAAAGTAATTTACAGTTTCGCCGATTCAACCAGCCAAGAACCACGGGCAAATTATACCACGTACGTAGTTGATTCTCGGGCGAACGACTGCTGTAAACGCTTCGCACGGGGCAACCTGCGCGTCGCGAGCACAATTGCTGCGCTGAACTTCGGAAGCGTGTAAGATTCTCGGCGAAAACCGAAAGATGAAGCGCGTTCAGCGCGCGGAAACTTCGTTTGTATACGGCAGGGAAGTGTAACGAAATCGAAATCCAAAGATGGCTACGTGCATTCACTTTGACCAAGATTTAATAGAACCAAACTTTAACTAAATGTATGTAGTATTGCAAATAGGAATATGAAGATTGCAACGTTAAAAGAGGGCTTCTAGAAAATTGCTGGAATTTTATAAACCGTATTTTCTACGCGACCACACTCGGGAAAGGTAAGAGCGTGATACTTGAGGTTTAATTTCGTAAAAGAAACGATTCTAGTGGCGACCGAGGAAAGAGTAGACCGATGTATCTCGTACAGTCCCCTCGCCTTGGGACTATTGGATGGCCAGGTAAACACGATTTACGATCCGTTAAATCAAAAACGGTACATTTGCTCTCAATTGCTTGTAACATCGTGTTATATAACGAGCACAAAGGCACATTCACGGCGGCATGGTGTTTTATTAAACTGGTCCTTAACCGAAACAGAAGGAATTATTCATGTGATTCCTAAAGCGAATAAGTCTGTCTGGGATCTCGGAGCCTCGCGGTGGATGAACTTGAAACAGTGGGATTTACCTTACGTGATCTCATCCTATAAGTCGTGATTGCCCTGTCGAGAACTAGTAGTTCAGATGCGCATCTTGAGCGATAAATAGTTGAAATTGATATATAAATTTTATTCTGAGAATACAATGGTACTTTCACCGAAGCATAGAGTCGTTGAAATAAATAGGTATGAACAGGTATCTATGTATCTGTCTGCATACACGTGTACGTCTAGATACGTATTTATGCATACGATCTTGAGATATACGGTCACTGAATTGAATCGTGTATACAGGAATACTACCGAAATGACTTTAACCCCTTACTGTCGACCTCAATACATAACGTAGACCGCGTACTACTACTCTATATGTCGTCTATTATTGTGGCTGCGTAGTATATATCACTGGAGATGTAACTATGCCGCTCCATTACCTACAACAGTTTATAGACTCGCTCGAAAGCCTTGTTAATACGCATTAAACCCGCGCACATCTACGATTTTATCGGCGTGGCTCAAGAAAAACGACGCGCGCCCTCGTGGAAGCCCTTTCGATATTCGAGGCGGTATTTATCGGAGCCAATAATGATCGATTTCCTCTCCTCATGCAAATTGAATCGGAATTTATGTAATTTAATCGTCGTGCATGATAATGAACGTCCGACTATTGAAATCCTATTATTAAAATGAAAGTTCACGCATGTATAACGAGGGAATTAAAAAGGAGGA
This sequence comes from Andrena bucephala, assembly GCA_947577245.1. Classification (NCBI taxonomy): domain Eukaryota; kingdom Metazoa; phylum Arthropoda; class Insecta; order Hymenoptera; family Andrenidae; genus Andrena; species Andrena bucephala. The sequence goes on from OX387715.1 coordinate 67,920,488, forward strand.
AAGAAAATCAATTACTCGATGGGATTGCTTTCTCGTGGATTACGGATTTTTATGCGGCGTGGAAACTTCTGTTGTATCAATTTTACCAACCGGCTAGCCAACCATTAAATTGAAGCTAGAGGATGCAAAATATTGTGTCAGTAGATATTAAAGGGACGCTCTTCACGATGAGCTGTGATGCAATCTTCTTCTACCACACGCCTGACCACTGCCGACTCGTACTACTGGTTGACTTATTCTACTTGCGTTCCACTACATAAAGTCATAAACCATAGACAACTCGAGTGTTACTATTGTGCAACGCGTAATGCTGATACTTTAGATGACAAATTGGGGTAAATGAGGATTTAGAGGCACAGCAGTGCCGCGGACTTTTGTTGCAGAGAAGATCATTCATTCGTATAATAGTTTATTATATTTCGCTCGCGCGGCAGCACGGGTACGTCGGTCTGATTTTGACGCGTTATTGTTTCCACGGCGTGGACCCATCAGCAAACAAGCTTCGCCGCCAATTAAATCAAAACAATATGCTTCCACTTAATCATCTATAACTTCCACTTGTCACAGGCATTTTGAGCCGCATATTTAACTAACAGCACCGTCACCGAAATCGGCAACCGATGGAACCGACAACGTTTCGCTGGGGCTCTTGTTTAGCGATTTCGACGTGCGTCACAGGCCACGGCTCTTCGAGTGCCGGTAATGCCACGGCGCGGTGTAACTTCGTGTAACAGTGAAAAACTTTTGCATCTCGACTGGCTGTTACGCGGAATTTATGCAATTTTCAGCGTGCCCTTGTTACGGCGCGAACGGGCCGGCCCTTTGTTATTCGCAATTCTCCACGGTGACTGACTGTCCCCGCGGCTCGATCAATATTTTAACAAAATCGACGTAATTGCGGCCTGCCGGCGCTAAAATTAGAACGAAAGTAATCGGTCGATGGGACACTCTTTGTGAACGGATCACGCTGCAGAGTCTTTTCACGACGGTCAGCCGTGAATTACAGATGTTAGCTAACGAAGCTGCTTTGAGTGTGATTCTACATGGAGTACTAATAGGGTAAATCCGGGAGACGCGGCCGGGCCGGAGAGTTGGTCGAGTCACTATATTTCACACTCTTAAAATATAGTTCTAAGTTTATTTTCGTTTAATGTTTGGGATAATAAGATAGTAGAGATATTGGGGGACAATGGAGCCAAAGTATTTGGCCATATAAACAAACGAGAAGACCATCTCTCGCTGCGGAAAGGTGAGATGGTCAAGTTATGATTTTTTTATTTTTGTTTATTTTTTAATTTTGTAGGCGATTAGAGAGCAAGTGCAAGCAACAATTAAAATACAAGCGGATGGTAGAGTATGACAAATCGCTAGATATTATTCCCAGATTTCACGTAAAATACACAAACCAATCTGATCCGGATACTATTCCAAAACGTTCTCACCCCCGCTGCTCAATTACAATTTTATCCCCCTCCCCGTGTGGCAACACCTAGCCGGTGCTATTCTTTCCATTCGATGCAGCAATAAATGTTAAATCGTGGCCGCCACGGGTCCGTTATCGAGCCACCGGTCGACTTTCGCGTTTCAATGGGCCGCGAACATCGATACCGCAACAAAGCCCGCAAAACTCTGGCACGCACCGCTGCCAGGAGCAGGCCGATAATGGTCATCGCTGAAGCGGTGGTCCGCGAGGCAAACGGCTTTAATCTTTCACGGTGTTTAAGTGCGGTCTTTCAGCCATCGGGACGACACGAATTTTAACGGGAACGACGACGGCCGAGCCACCAGCGTGTCCCGGAGACACGACAGTTCCGCCCGTGAGCGCAGGGAGAGCGCGGCGCACGTGGCCGTAACGAGGGGCTCGCGTGCCGCGGTGTAATTAAGAGCTACGCCGAATAATCGGCGTGGCCGGTCCCGAACGGAACGACAAACGAATCCGAAAAGTCGGAAAGCCCCCGCGATCATCCCTCTCAACGTGGACACCCGGTTACGTCGCGATATGCCGCGATTAATCACGCACCCCCCGTCTGACAGCCGAGAAATTTATCACGCCCCCGTTGCCCCGCGAGAAGCTTCTCCGCCTCGCTACAACCACCGACCGTCCCCACGGTTACTCGACTCGGCCCCCAGACCGTGTAAGTACTTCTGCAAACGGGCTGCGCCGCCGGGGGTGGGGCGAGGCGCGAGGCAAGGAAGCGTGACAGAAGCTGGGGGCAGGATGAACGTGAGCGCAGATAAATAGGGAAATAGTCTCGTTACCAAACGGGTCTCGGCTATGGCGGTGAAAAAGCGACGATTTGATCGCGCCTCGGAATTTGAATGAACGCGCGACCTAATTTGCAGGGCCCAAGCGTCGAGAATGAGGCGACTTTTGAGAGCTGTTAGGGCTTGAAGAATCTGCCTTTCCCGGCGCCATTTAGTTTTTATTACGTGCATGAGAACGCTGCAAGGGTTTCTGTGTTTTCGTTCTGCGACGGCTCGAATGACTTGTCAGTTGCTCCTGAAGCGGAGTAACTGCGTGGATTGAAAGGAGATGATTTAGTGCGCGCTCTTAGAGCCGGTCAGTCGCAAAGGAAATCGCTTGGGGCTGTCACGCTGGAAATTCGATTGAATGTTTGCGATACTTGAACAAGTAATGCCGCGGTTCGCTCGAAATTCTCGAGCCACCGATGGTCCCCGGGCAAAACGCACATTGTCCGTGGAAAGTACACAGCCGTATCGCGCGGATCATTGTCTTTGAAGTGCACGACGCGCAAAGGGGGTTACACGAGCGACTGCGACAACACGCCGAACGTTCGGATCGAACGCGTCGCCCAGAAAGGGCCGTTCATTAACGCGAACACGTGGAACAGTGGTATGGTCGTGGGAGGGTGGGTGGTTAGGCAGGAACTGGTTCAAGGATAAATTCTAAAGTCACTCGGGGCGGTAATCGATATCGAGGAAAATACATAGCAATCGCGTTCAATTACCGGCCACTCGGCCCTCTCGACCCTCTCGGCGGTGAAATAAAATCGCGAGCGCTCCCGGGGGCCGAAAACGAGGATACAGCGGCGGCGGGGTGTCGGTGGGAAGGGGGCGGGGGAGTCGCCTGTTGGCGGAACGGGCGGCGGGTGAAAGCGCGAAAAGACGGAGCGCTGGAAAGAGGACAAACGGAATCGTAGGGCAAGCGTCGGGACTCTCGTTAATTACACCGCATATAATATCGCGTCGTCTGTCTCGGGACCTCGTGTGCACACGCGGTTCAGTGTGTACACGCGCGAGCGAGTGTTAATGATGATGGCGTTGAGGCTGCCGTAGAAAAGAAAGAAAAGGGACGCAAGCCCGGCCGGGCGTCTCGTTAAATCGTCAGGTATCACGAGAGCGCGAACACTGAAATTGTATTTTCCACGCAGGTCGAGAAGTTTCATCCATCAAAGGAGGTAAGAGAGCGACGCGGGCGACGCAGAGGGGGGCTGCCGGGCCGAGCTTTCATTAATCATCCGGGGCGACGCGCTCCCTCGCCTGGCTGCGAGGCTCGCGACGTCGTTAGCGATATTTCTAATCGAATCGTATTATCCCGATGACGGATGGGCGCAATGACGACAACGGCACCGTCGACGACAGCCACGACGTTAGATCCGCTCGACCGAGCTGCTTTAGATCGGATGACACTTGTTGAAGTGCGCGTTTGTACGTCATCCAATTACCGGTGACTTTATCGGTCTATCGCACGCAGGCCCATCGCTGATATTAACCGAGCCGAAGGGAAGTTGTAAATTAATTTACGGTAATGCGAGATGAACGGGCCGCGAGGACAAATTCCGGTGCGGTTTATTGTCGCCCCCTGGCTGTCCGAGACGCAGGTGTGCCCGCGCCTCGAACGGGCCGCTTGGTAATTTCGTTTCCGCCAGCGATGATGGTGCACCGTGCCCATCCTGGGCATTGTTTCGCTGACGAATAGACGCCAGGCCTGAAGAGGCTGACTGTTAAGGACACGTGGCTGTGCTCACGCCGCGGTCCGAACGAACAATGCAGTTTCTTACAGTCATTAGGGAATCTACGGGGATCGAAACTGGTGCCACGGTGCAGCGTACGGTGTCAGGGAGTTTAGGGGACCTAAACACTAGAGGCATGAGCCAGCCAAGGTGATCAGTGGTTTTCGGTCAGTTTTTAGTCATCGGAACTACCACCAGACAGCGTTAGCGTCAGTAAAGTATGTACACCACGCGAACCAGGATCGTTCTCGGGTAATACTTCTGCTACTTGGAACCGAACTTAAATTGCCCGGGCCGCTTAATTTCGCCCGGGAAATGAAAAAATTAGGATCGCGCGTGTCCCGATGAATCTTCCTTCCCCAATGGACCCCGTCGTTTAGCCGCCGCGGGTTCATTCGCGACGGCAGACGCGGGGGCGGGAATAAAAGAAAAGGCGGGAAAAGAGAGGGACTCGGATCGAAGGGAACAATAAAGACGATAACGCGAACGATGAAGGGGACAATGGTTAAGGGAGGACAGACGGCAGTGCCGGATAATGGGAAGATCATTATTTTCGCGAACAAAGTCCCGTCCACATCGTCGCCGTCTCGTCGTCTTCGCCTAAGCGCGCCTTAATTAACATCTGCCCCAATTAGAATGGTTCTACCAAAAGGCTCCGGCCGCTTTGAATCTTTGCTCCTCTCGCTTCTCGGTCTCTTCCTTTTCTGCCACCATGGCTCGCCCCCGCCATCCCCCCGCCCCGCCCCGCCATCCGCGCCACGTCAGGCGCCCTTTCTCCTCTAGCTGCCTTTCTCTTTCGCCGTTTCCCCGCGACCTCCTCTTTGCTCGCTTCCTGCGCGTACTTTCTACCTTTTTTTTTGTTTCTGCCGCTTGTCCCTCGTCAACAAACGCGTCGTAACAGTGACCCGATTGTTTGCTTTACCAGCCATACCAGCGACATTTTCAGCGCTGGGAAAATAACTACAATAGGGGATAAAGGGAGAGGATGGTGAGGGAGGGGGGGGGGGGCTAGGGTGGCCGGCCTGCCGAAGCGGGGCTGGAGAAACAGCCCGGGAAGTCGGATATCGAGGCCACCGAGGCTGCTTTCTAACGACTGTGCGTTAATTGTCTGGCCGCGGCGGTCACGAGGAATTCAACGCCAAAAGGGAGCTCTGACAGAGTGCTTTTTGATTGGATGCCGAACGGGGAAATAAAAGGTTGGGCGTGGGTGGTTGTCGAATCGATTGAATTTGGACACGTACATAGGACGTGTGCGGCCCCTTGCCGGGGAACAAGCGATTGTGAAAAGGCGTGAATTTGAGGATGACGCGTTTGAAATCCGCTATGACGTTTGCTGGAGGGGGGGGGGGGGGGGAGGAATTCCGAGGAATTGCTCCATTGCTATGTGCCCCGTGCTGGCACCAGCTAAGAAGTCGCTTTGATTCAACCCGACCTACCCAAGAAACTCCGAACCGAGAACGCCGATTGCCTAATGTACGATCACTAATCACAGTCCACTGATAATGTCCAACGATAATTACAAAATCGATGGTCATAGCAAACACGCGGCGAATTCGTCGATGGCCCCTTCGAATAAGAAAAGTGGCGGTACATCACGAACTTCCCTGATTCTTTCCCATCAATAATTGAACAAGGGCGAAACAATAATCTATTCCCAAAATCTTTTTCCCCTCCTCGAGGGCATGCCGTACCGGCTTCCCTTCCCATCCCATACCCCCGATTTGTCAAGGGATATTAATCGCGGACGCGATAACGTCGTTGCTGTTGCTTCGTGCATGACAAACGAGACTGATATAGCGTGGCTGCATGACCGGCACGTTAAGCGGAAGGGCGTATTTATTCTACGTGTTTCACCGGCTTTCTACAAATTAACTTTCCACGGAAATGGATAGGCGACGTGGCGGGGCGCTGCCGTCGGAAAACAGGGGCACGACGGGGGTGAACGGGGGCTGGAACAACTGCATCAAAACATTCACCCTATCACGCGGCATCCAATTACTCCGGCATCACGTATGTCCCCGTAACGTTCTTAATTATCCGTCCCGGATGGAAGAGGTGGCGCGACGATTCGCCCGAAAACTAGACCCAAGCGTCATAAAGTGAACGAAAATTGCTCGGCCCATCGAATTATTGGGTTTAATCCGCCGATTACTGGCTCCCCGGTAGCTCAGCTTCGCCGTAACGATTCACTGTTCACCCCAGGAAACTGTTACTTTCGTAACGTCGGTAGCTAAAACTTTCTCGAGTGTTTAGTTTTTTTGAAGATTAGCAATGAGCTGATGAAGCTGTTCGCTTTCGGCGAAACACTGACGATTATCTCGGATGGAATCTTCGCATTTGCGGTTCTCGATGGCAGGCCCCTCGCAGGGGTAAAATATTCCGTTGAAAATCCTTTCGCGATCACCTTTCCGACCTCCCGTTCAACCAGCGGATCTTCTATGAAAATTTCGCTAAACGCTTAGTCACGACTTCTGATGGCGGTAATCTATCATCGCCTCTTTCACTTGATATCTTTCTCGATAATTCTATGATCATTCTGTTTACGAAATCCAGCTCAGCGTTACCATTCGCCGATGACGCACGTTTGAATATCAGGTGTCTAAATTGCATTGAAATAACCACTCGGTTTGATTGAATTTATAATGCTGTTGTCGTTCTATGTTTCTTGCCGTAATATTGTTTAATTCCTGACATTTCAATTGGCGACAGGTTGATCGGGGCGACATTAACGGAAAGTTGAGCCTACATAGAATCCATTTAGTCCGCGCGATAGACCGAAATGACGGGACATTGACGTTTTCGGACGCGTGCCTCCTTGCGTCATGACGAGTAATTGCATTCTGCACAAGTTAACTTGAAATTGAGACACCAACGCTAGTAGAATCAGAAATGGACCCGAAGCATCACATCTGCCAATAAATCCGAGAGATTTGTGATCGCGGTAAAAAGTAATCACCGCGTCGATCGAAGGATTAGTAGCGCCGCGAAAAACAAGCATCGAAAAGAGGCCAGCGGCCCGCTTATTCAGCAACGAATTATCATAAAGGATTCGGTCGCGAGGACAAAAAGACGGGGTCCATTCGTTGGCGGTGCCCCCGTCATCCTGGGCAACTTTACGATCCCGAGGGGAAGTATAAAAATTCTTTTGCCATTGAGGATGCCTTATTTATGATGTAAATTCTGTAACCGTGCAGGAACTCTTTCCACGCGAGTATAACAGTAAAAACAGACGGACAGTTTTTACGACGCGGATATATCCTCTCAGCTGGTGGTGGGGTCGAGTCGAGGGGGCGGAGCGACATTGAAATTTTACATATGCATGAGCCATAAACGTACAAGAATATTTCCGTCGCTGGCGACGGTGTTATCAATCGGCGAGACGTTCCTCGGAGCGGAAGAAATTCGCCGAGCCGGAGTGAAGAGGCAGACGGGCGAAAAGCAAGCAGAAGAGACTCGCCCCTTTCGGCCCCCCTCGACCCCTTCGCCCGCTCGCGAAGGGTACGCGCCGAGAAATAAGTCTGATGCACCTGCAGCTGGGTGCGACGTTTATATTCTCGCATCGCGAGAATCCATTTTTTCCCTCATCTCTTTTCCATCCCCCGCGCCCCCCCCCTCCCCACCGTCCCCTCGTTCCGCGGCGGGGGTAGTTTTCATCCGCACTTAAGAACTCTCGGGCTGGAACGCCGCGTTACGACTACTCAAACAGAAGTTTCCGGCGTCGAAATAGAATATCCCCGCGTCATTGAACGGCGACGGTGTTTCTTCCCTCGCCACGCGGATGGGGGGCGCAATGGGTAGCTAGAAATCGTTTACGCGCGGCTACGGTGTACGGGGTTGGAAAGCCGCGGAACCGCGTAGCGAATATTCGGCTCCGCCGACGCTTCGTCTCTGTTCCGCAATTTAACCGGCGCGTGTGTCGCTGAAGGATAGAATTTCGGGCTGGCTGCTCGACGGCTCCCTACAATGCGGCAGACACTTGCGTGTACAGCGGAAAGTGGTAAAAACGGGAACGTGGAATGTCGTGTCTGGCACGGTCCTACCCACTCATGCTGAATCCCTCTGTCTAACTGTTCGTTTCCTTTCACTCCTGCTACACGATCTTTGATAACCACTCAACTTTCAGCCCCGTGACACGCGAAAAGACGCTCTACCCCTTAACCGGAGCGTGGAAACGCCTCGAGGTCAGCCCAGCCTGTGGACCCGTGCAATATCCCTCGACCCAATATTTTTAATGCCCTGTTACCACCTAGATACGCGCGAATGAGAGTGCAATTAAGTAAAGCAATCTACTACACGGATGAATCTCCATATTCTGCGTTCCCTGGGCGGGAATATTAATATTTTTCCCGGTGCGGGGGGGACGAGGGGGTTGGCGCGCCCCTCGTGCATTTAAAAAGCACGAGAGGCAACCCTCGCGGAGAGAATGAATAGCCCCGGCCGTAGCGAGCGGGGGCGTTTTTGTCACGGCGGAACTTTATCGTCTGGCAAACTTTATCTTTATCGATGCGTCCCGCGATGCTGCCGAGCCTTTCGCGGAGGAATCTTCTAGTCGTTGGTTTAACGCGTCTGCGGCTCGAGACGTCCTGAAAAGCGAAAGATTTTCCAGCGGAACGGCGACGCATCCGTAGGTCGTCTGGAGGTGAGGAGACGGCACAGGCGACCTCGATTGCGAATGGGCCGGTTGGGCTCCCTTTTTCCATCGCTTCGTTTCTTTTTTTTTCTTCTTTCTTTTTACACCGCGCTATCGCTCACAGAGAAGAATTCGACGGTGCCTGATCTTTCCGTAAGGTTAGCGGCGTCGCGTCGGTGCGTTGCTCTAGGGAACAGATTCCCCGCTATGGATAACGCAAATTGCTCGAACGGAGGGGAGCAAGTGACGGCGTCTATGGAATGAAGGGACGTGAACGAGAAATGAAAAACGAAAGCAGAATGTTGATAAGTAGAAAGGAACGGCGGAGGGGGCGATGAGCGGGAAGAAGATGGTGATTTCTTGAATTCATGAGGTAGATATGAAGATGTGTATAATGATAGGCGATGGGATGCCCTCATCAATATCGCTGATGGGTGTCTGAGGGGTTCATCAGACCCTGGGGTCACGACACGTGACGTGCTACTGACAATGAGTAACAAAGTTGCACACCCTGGGAGACTTGTGTATAGTTTGCGAGCAAAGAAAGATGGGCGAAAGAATAGACATAGGAGAAGAAAGTGAAAAAGGGGGGAGAAAAATGTAAAGCACGACGACGTCCGGCGAAAGAATAAGAGGGGAATGGATCGATACAGAGAAGAGGCGAGAGGAGAGAGGGTGCTAGACGGAGATAGCGGCAGATCAGCGGAGGAGAAAAGTTCTGTAATTTACCAAATGCCAGTCTACCGCGCCATGCAAATTCCTCGCCGTTGGAAACTTAACCGAGATTCGAAAACTTACTTCCGACGATGAAGGTTAATCTGGACGGGCCGCGTCGAAGGAAACGGGGCGAAAGAGCTTACATATTCGGGACACCAGCTCTAAATTTTCCCGGGGCGAACAGAGGACCTCTCCTCTGTCGTCGATTATTCAAAATTACGAATTCTGATCGAACGGTCTCCGTCGTAGCTAGAAAGTTAATGTCGCCGCCAGACTACCCCCGGCTGGAAGGGTGGCGGCCGGCCGAGCAGCCCTGGGAGGGGAAGCGCGGAACGATCTGAAGGTAAATGTTGATTGATCCATTTTTGCCGAAATGTTTGCAGTCTGGCGTCGAACAAATCGTAGCTTCGCTTCCCTTCGCGTACACAAGGATCCGTGCATTATCGTAATCTTCCCGTAAACGTTCGATAAAAAAATTGCGCTCGATGTGCCGAGAAACGTACGCAAACGTTCGGTTCTGCTAATAGCTGGTAATTTAAAGTAAACAATGCGGATGCGCTAGCCCGTTTACACGTGACTATTTTCTGCTTCGTCGACGGTTCATTTTTCCCGCTTTTATTTTTTAGGTGGCCGCAGTAATTTTCCTCGTGAATATATTTGTACGGAATACTTGAGCACGGTGCGGCGGCAAGTATTTCTGAAGGGAGGGGGCAAACAGAAATCTCGAAAGGTACGTTAATCTGCCACACGAGTTGCCGCACAACGATCTGCAGAAACCAATTGTTCTTTCTCCACGGATAATTGCAACTCAGCCAGCCGAGATGAAAGGGGTGTAAAATTTCGTCGAGCCACAAAAGATTGCGGATTGCCTGAAATGGGCGAGGCGGGCAGCGGTGGAGGCAGAGGATGGTTATAAAAAAAAAATAAAGGGGTGCCCGGGCGACGACAATGAAAGTGAGGAAGAAAGTTTGAAGAAACGGGGTTGCCTGACTCTTTTTTCAAGCCACGGACCTAATGGGACCAGCTCTCTTGTCAGTCGGATTAACATCAGCCCTCGGTGCCCTGTAGTGTGCTGCTTTTATACAAGGCTGAGGCAGATGTTTATCTTTTGGGTAAGATAGTTCTCATGGTAGATATTCGGATAAGTTAACCACACGGTGTACACAGAATTATCCCTGGACAATGGGGGATGATCCGCGGTAGAACATTGAGGCGGGAAACCGCGAGTAAAGTGCAAACCGAGCCCAAACATTGTACTCCGGCTGCGTTAGTACGGGACACGGGTATGATGAAGATGTTCGAAACGAAAGCTGTCCAGCGACGAGCAATTACCGCGTCTCCGTGTTTCGCGCGTGTAACGAGTGGAATGTAATACAACGTTGCATATTTCATTCTCGCGAGAATACGCGTCAGCGTTGCTTTACGGGGGGACGTTTTAAAATATGTTTCGCCGAGCAAAGGACAAGAAGAGGGAATGGGGAGGGGGGGGGGGGCAGAAAAGACGAAGAGGAAAGTACTTCTTTTACGAGGAAATATGAGCCCGTAGCAGTTCGGTCCCCTGAGAATAAGGTTAACGCAGTAAAGGACACACAATTTGTCCGCGACAAAAAAAGAAAATCCGGGCTTACGGGAGAGAAACCGGGTAAAGAGAAGCGCTCAAGATGCTGAACTCGAGTAATATTTGTCATAATTAAACCGGGGTCTAAATAAACCTACGATGGCGGAGCGTAGTGATAAGGCTGCCGCGACGGCGAAGTCCCTCGCCCTCTCTCGGTGTGCTTTTGAGAAAAAGCTTTGAGTGCGAACAGACTTGCACCAGATAACGTGCAATGAACAGAGCCTACACAGAGGGACGGGAGAGAACGGCACGAGTGGGAGAAAACAAAAGTAGAGGAGGGCAAGATTGACCAAGAGCCTGCGCGTAATTGAAGGCGAAAGGGTGGAAGAACAAAGTCCGACTTTTATTACGTCGAAATTAATTCGGGCTGCCCGCTCTCCGGGAAAGACCTGCCATCAATCACGACCGACTTAAACGTATGTACCCTCCAATTCTAATCGATGAAGATCAATTAATTCCGTTAGCGAGGTATCTCTAATTCCGCTGGCCGAATCCGGTTCTCGTTGAATAAGATTAACGTCGCGGCTATACCTCGGCAATCTACGGCGGTGGAGCACGCTATCGGGCCAGTGGCACAAGAAAAAATGCAATAATTGCAAGCGACCCGAAAACGACGGGGGAGAGAGAAAGAGGGAGAGAGGGACGGTAAAAAAAAAATAACGGGGCGTATGGTAATCGCGAAAGAAGAAGAGGAACGGGAGAAAAGGGAAGCGACAGCGCGACACCACGAAAATAGGTCGAAAGTGTCCCAAGGAGGATTCGTTACGCTCACCAGCGAAGGCCGTCCACCAGATAATCTTCAGGCGAAATAAAGATAAAAAATAAAGAAGAGAGGGGGCGAAGAAACGAGACGAACGCTGGTGTCTCCCTTAGACGCGGGATATTTTCGGAAAAATAGAATCCCAACTGCGCCGGCTATCCGACCGCAATTTCGTGCTCCCTAATGCAAACTTAAAACCATGGGAAACGAGGAAACGAGGAAACGCGAGTAAACGGAAGAAATTGTAGACTCCTCGGAAACGAAGGAGGAGCCGGAAAGCAACGGGCGAGAGCCGGGGAAAGCGGCGGCGGTATTAAAAGCGCCGGGGAACAGTAATCAGACGGCTGAATCAAGAATCGTAAACACCGAAGGAGACCGGAGTCAAAGGGAAAGCTGATTAAAAGACTCCGGAAAGGAGACGGGACTGGCCGTCGTCGATTCCAATCGTCCCGAATTCGTTTAAGCCCAGACCCCCGGCTAATTAAACCACTCCTCGTCAATCGGGCGGACCGCAAATTTACAAATCCTCTCTCGGGCCAGGAAAAGAAGGCCAACAAGGAGGGCTCGGCCACTTTCCAGCCCGGTGTACCGTCTCGGTCAATCCCGACCGGGGATACGGAGGTTGACGTTGTGAGAAGCGTAAAATTTGTTCAGGGGGATGGACGAGAGCCATCGCGGGCTGAAAGAGCAAGAGGCGTAGAAGACGCCGTAGGAACGAGAACGGCGCGGCACGGCGCGGCGGCAGTAGCAGCAGCAGCGACCACCACATCGGTGGTAGTAGCACTGTGAGCGGCAGCAGCGGCAGTAGCGGCAGCGGCATTGGCGGTGGTGGTGGTGACGACGACACAACGACGTCGACGTCGACGACGACGCCGGCGACGACGACACCGGGTGGAGGATAGTGGTAGTGGTGGTGAGAGCGGTTGTAGTGGTAATCGGGGGAGGAAGACCGAGAAGGAGAAAGGGGTAAGATTGGAGGAGGACAGAGCAAGAGTCGGAGGCCTGGAGGAAGGAGGAGACTGACTGATCGTCAGAGTAGAGGAGAAAGAGCACGCCTGCGCGGAATCCCCGGGCGGGCGCGGGCAGTGCCACTGGAGGCCCGGCGGTTTCAGAGCTTCGCCCGGGACGACGAACCGCAGACGACCCGTACGCAAAACTCGGTCGTAGTTAGCCGTGTCGGAGGACCGTCGGGTGAAGGGGGCCGAAACCACGCGTCGGGTAACAAGGCCCCGGTGAGTCAACTTTCCTGCACGGTCATTTCTCGAAACGTTCAGCTGGAAGGACACGCACAACCGCTGGACACGCTGGCGAACGAGGGTACACGTCGCGAGGAACGGTAGAAAGGGAGAAAAAGAGAGAGGGAGAGAGGGAAAGAGAGGAAGAGAGAGCGAGAGAAAGAGAGAGAGATCGAGAAACGGAGCACGTCGGCGGACGATCGAGAGTTCGCTCGGGGGATAATGTGATCAGTGCGACACCGACGGGTTGGTGGTATCCGTTAAACGTGCGCGATCGCGAGGAACAGGGACACCGGTGAGAAGGGTGCTATGCACGAGGTCTGGTAGCATCGAGCCAAGGAGGACCAGCGGCGCAATGACGGAGGGCTAGGAGCGAGCGGGTGCTACGGGCCTGGTGTGCTGGCCGTTCCTGAGATGTCAGTGGACCCGTCGAAGGCAACTGCGTCGTCGTTCCCGTCGTCGTCGTTACTGTCTTCGTCATCATGAGGAGATCCTCTTACGTGAACTACTACGTCTTGTGCCTCGTGTGCTGGATTCTCCTGGGCATCACCGGTAAGATCAATCCCTCCGCGTGACATACGGGATCTCATGGATCGTGCATCGATCTTTCGGGAGGCTCGCGGGAAAAGTGTTACGCGCGCCCGCTGGGCTCGATCTCGCGGGCAAAGGGACGACGAAGGTGGGCTTCTTCGTAGCCGTGAATCTCGTGTGCTCTGGGTCCAGATCCCCGGCGGACTGTCGATGGCTTCTTTACGGGCTGCGAGGGGGGCGAGTGACGTGAAACCTGGGGTGACGGGGGTGGGGTAAAGGGGAGCAGGCGGGGCTGTGGATACTTGTACTGCGGATGGATCGATCAGATTTTGGGGTGTAACTGTGCGTCGTACGTGAATTTGCACGCGTGCAAGGCCGGATGCTGCTACCGTGCCCGCAGAATTCGGCAGCTGATCGCGTAGACTCGCGATCGATCAACGGGGAGGATCGAGATACTCGAGTGGAGGGTAAAAGGAGGACTTGCAGGCAGGGGGTGGTTCCGCCAGGAGGAGGGGGCTGCCTCCAGACCCGGTCCAGGGCTGTATCTAGCGCTACCCTTGTTTGTCGCGCCGTGGGTATTGTATTTTCTCTATTCTCTCCTTCGTCCCCTCACACTCCCCCCGCCCCCGAATCGCCGCGTCTCTTGTCCCATCGCTGTCCTTGTCGGGTCACCGTGTCGACACGATGATTCTGTCATCAGAGGAGGGTTGCTGGTGTGGTGTACGCAGAAGGGTAAACGTGTTCCCTCGCCTTCAGCTCTGACGTCGTTCAGGGACGTGCCTATCGATTTCATCTCTCTCGTGGCTGCATCCCCCGATGATACGGTTAGCTTTTTTTCAAACGCTATCGATAGGGCTCCCTGTGGCTCGTCGATGATGCCGACGTCAGTACCGGGGATAGTATCGTAACCGAACGACGTAGCTCGGGTACGAGATTCAGCTCTATCTTTCTCTGATAGCACTCTTCGCGGCAGACTTTTCACTTAATTATGTGGGTTAAAACGACACCCGTGCTATTCACTTTTACTGCCTCCCCGTTTATGGTGCTTGGCGGCTATGAGAAGAATATAGATAATGGTTGCCCGTTTAAACGGGTCGCGCCGCGATATCCGTGCAATTACCCGACGTCCTCGTGGAACGGAGCGTCAATTTCGAGCCTTATACAGCCCTTATTGGAATTCTCGTTAATGTACTACCGTCACCCTGATAATTACTCTTCTCTCCCCCGTCGGTGCAACTTTTTGCTGATTCAATCAAGGGTACATTAATTCACGGTTCACTTTCCCCCTTCGACACGTTTTATCTCAATGATCTTCCAGGATGCTGTTCCCTCCCGATACAGGGGCTGCCAGGCACCCTTATCCATCCCCCTCCCCGTAATATCTCCTTTCCTTCTCGAGCACTCTCAGGACTCTCGTCTCGCCGGGCCAGAAATGAAGCCAGTAAAAAGGTTTTATTAACTTGGTCTGTATCAGACAGCGCATTCCCCCCCCCATCGATCCCGCGCGGCAGCCGGGAAAATATTTCGGTATGCGAGCTCTCTGATATCAACTAGCTGTCAATCGAGTCGTTTGTTATCCGTGTCGATCGTTTTAGTCTTTCCTGTTACCCGCTTTCTGGGCCGCTGTTATCGAGCGTGTCCGCCAGGAGATGGTAAAATCTACAGTGTGTTACGGAGCTACGCGTGCAAACTTAACTGGACAATAAAACTCGTCGGGGAAGACAACGATCTTCCTCGGACAGATCGCTTTTGGGACGTTCGGTGCTGTATGTTTCCAGACAGTAAAATTATACTTGCTGTAGAATCATAAATCGTGAGATCGGATTCTCAACAACTATCGACCACCCTCGGAATAAATATTTCACGAGTAACAGATCTTCTTATACCAGATGTTCTTATAGGTCGCACTTGTTCGCGTTTCCAATAATTCAGTGACACGATCCGAGTGGCAGTGGTTTCACTAAACAATCACGGAATCCATATTTTTCTGCTGTGTCGCACGGTTAAGTGTGCGCAGGCAGCTCTGAAACATCCTGTATGCAAGAAAGGCTGCCAAACCGCGAGCTAAACGGCACTCGTGGAACTTTCGGGGGAGCACGAGTCGATGCCATTAGATGCAGCTAACAACGCGGCAGTCGGTAATTTTGTTAAATAATTCATCGAATTCCGAGCGCGCCGATTCGGGGGACATAGTTTTAATTGATATCAACTGCGCGCCCGGGGTTGCTGCAGTCCGCAGCGCGAAAACAAGTTCTGCACCGACGCGATGCATTATGCGTTTTCGACCTGGTAACATAATCGCGGCGCCAACCGCTGATTATACCTCGCAGAGATTAACCGACCAACGTAGTTACCGCAGGATGAGAGATTTCGGCGTTCCAGCTAGCACCGCCTACGGAAAATCACTTTCGAGGATGTGGCTTTCGTATCTGACGTGGATCGCGGCTAAATCATTATCGATATTGATCACATTAACCCTGTAATGCCTCTATCATCGTTATGAGAACAACATTTCGCATGTAACACGAAGGCAGAACATTGCTCAAGTCATTGATAACGTAGCCAAGAGTGTATAATCAAGGGGTGGGTTATATCTGTGTTTATACCATACTTAGTAGTGCTACGCCAAAGAATATCGTCATTCAAACAAGACGGAATTAAACGTTACTAGCCCTTGCCAGTGCCAGCGTACGAGCGCCAGCATTCCGTCCGACGAGCGCATGAATAATTACTCCGTTAATCGCGCTCGATTAAACGAAGATGGAACGGTATACTCGGAACGATCGTGGAATCTCAGAAGTGCACGATGGAAGTAGTCGGACGTAAATGTTTGATGAACTGGTAAGACAGAAAATCGAGTTAGCCCCGGTGGGGCGCAAAGGAAAGCGATCTTCTGTGGGGGACGGGGTGGGACAGAAAATCTAGATTTATGCCGGAGTTTAGTGTCCGATGACGTCGTAAAATTACATCGAATACCCGTACGTGCCGCTCTAATAAAGCGGGAGGGAAAAACGCGTCCCTGCCGACGCTCGACTTTCCGCATCGACCGACGCCACCGTCTCCAGGGAAATATATATACGTCAGAAATCTTCTGTCCGTTTCCGACAAATTTATTTCCACTTTCACCGGCCTCCCGGCCGGGATCACGATCCACAACCTTCTTCTCTTCGCCACGGGCGTACTTATTTCCTCGCGATCGAGCCGCAACCACCGCCGCGGAACGCGCCCTAGCCAGCGCGTAATTATTCGCGGTTAATAATCTGCGCGTACGCGATTCCCCTTGCGCTCGAATGCACGATAAGGGCATTAACGATAATCAGAGAGCCGTATAGGAGGTCGAGGAGAGACGCAGGGAGCATATTTCGATTATACGTAGCAGTTAACCTCTGTAACTTTATCAATTCTCCATCACTTTGAATCGAATTATAATTACTCCTGCTGCTGTACCGAGTGGTCCTCGAATTCTGTATATTACTAATTAACCGAACTATTATCTGCGAGCTCGAAGCGCACGCGGCTTGGACTGAATTAGCAATATGATTCACGTATTAGAGTAACTTTGACGTCCACGATTCCTCTTCCTTTTTCTAATTAACAACTTCGGAGATCCGCGATATAACACCCAACGTTTGCTGCGTATTTGACACTACAATTCAGTAGATCGTCTGCCGTTTCCGAAACGTTAACGGCGCGTCCTCCAACTCCGCATGAACTCAAATGGAGTGTCAATGAAACGTCGAAATCGTTTGCCAACAGAACACGACTTACATTGCCAAGCTCCTGATAGTCTAATAAACCAAGCCTGTTAAATCTTCTAGAACCCCTCTCCCCTTTATGGCCCTTGAAACATTAAACAGCTAGGGTTCATAGCCCAGGATGACATAGGTACATACGTTTAGGATTTATAGCTCTTATCACCCTGCCCCCCCCCCCCACGCATTAAGATATCCAAACCGTGGACAAATCCCTTCACCCTACGCCTCGTATGCGGAACAACCTACCGACTCTAAGTACCAGCATTTTTCCATTAGCCAAAGAAAGGCCCCAGCGTGCAGTGCTCGCGTTACAACCAAGATAGCGTACAGTTGCAGGATTAATAACGCAACGTCCAGCCCCCTTCTGTTTGCCCTCGGGCGCGATTCCTCCTCCCTGAAATTTACGGTATGATATCTCACCCTGAAATCGGTCATAAACAACGCATTACACCGGCCGCCCATCTGCTCCCTTCGGCGCGCCACCTCCCCGTGTCGCCCACCTCCCGGCCGTCGGTCAGTAATCTCCTCGCGGCGCACTATTTCCAGGAACGCCATCAGCGATAATCGCGGCCACGGCGGAACAATTCAATCCTCGTTTACGGTGAACCCGAGAAAAAGAAACCCGCCCAGAAGTGGGCAGAGGCAGCCGCCCGCGTGACACCTGATTATGCTCGGTTCGCGGCGATCTCGAGGCCACGATCTGGTCCGGCGTGCCGTTTACGCTCGATATTTTCCACCCCTGAAGGATCCTTTTGTCCGCAGGATCGAGTGTCCTGGGAGAGCAGGCTTTGATTGGTGGTGCATGTCCCCAGTGCCCGCGATACCAGGTCGGCGGGCACTGATTGCCAATCCAATTGGCGACGCCCGAACGGAAACACGTTGGCAAATCGATTCATCGAGCGTGGAACGATTGGCCCGAGACACAGTTAAAAGGATATCGGCATCGGTACAGGGGAATTAGCCGGGTACGATCGGCTGGAAGCATTTGTTGAGCGATCCTCGGGCACGCGCGACACGGTCTCTCTTCTTTCTCCTCGGGTCCATTACTTGCCAACGCTCCACGTCCCGAGGGGAGGTCGAAGAGTCGCCCGTTGGTATTTTTGTCCTCAAGGTCCTCTCGCTACGCCCCTCCGAGCGTCTCGTTCTTGGGCGTTCAATGAAACTTTGTCTCCGCAGTGGTCCTCGTCCCTCGGCTACGTACAACGTTCGTTTGATTCGATTCCAAAGGACGGGGAAAGTGAGCGTCGTTTAACCTTCCTGTCCCTCCCTGTGTCGGAACAGTTGCTAATGTTCGCCAACAGCTGTGCCGCAGCTTTCGCCCAGCGTAGAATTACAGGGGAAACTGCGAGGTATTTAACATGGTCGTCGACGACGACGGTTTCATCGCCGTGGCACTTTACGGAGCTGTTAAAAACCTAAAAGTGCTCGAGCCGAAGGCGCAGCGCTCGTAACTGCGCGTGCCGGATGGCTGGCTAAGTATTCGTAACCGTCGGGATGGAGTTGTAAAACGCTACGGCGAAATTACAACGGACACAATATGCGCGAAAGCAGGGAGCGTGGCGGTAGAATTCCGCCAGTGGCAATTGCGGATATGACCGGCGCGTCGATGCATCGACAACATTTAAGCATTTTTCCCCCCACCGATCGAGAGACGCAAATAACGCAATAATCCGTGTACTCTGGATGTTATGATTACCCAGTATTATTAAAAGGGCGTGGAATCCATCCAGCATCGCGTTGTTTACCAATGCCGACGTTCGATTTTTACCGCTGCGAACGGTCGCGCCCATAATCGATCGAATATTCCGGAATTGTCGATAATTCTGTAAACAGCATTAATTAAGGACCGCTCCGAAATTAGGACTCTACCCCCTTTGTATAAACAACGAATCGAGTCACACCCATCCCCCCGTTTTTCATCGTGTTTGCTCTCCACGAGCCGACTTCCAACGAAAATACAGTTTTGCGAATCGATATTGTACGGCGGCAGGATATGTTCGATTCCATGGAATCGTCGAGTGTCTGTAGGTGTTTTAAAATTATATTAGCTACGGTTGGTGGTTAATGAACTGTGTCGTCCACCCGGGTAGTCAGTCTGCCGTAATACGTCCCTGTTCTACTGATGCCTGCCACAGTGCCCCACGCGATATCACTTTCCTTCAAGCGTTCTCCCTGTTCCGTCGCCTTAAAATATGTTGAATAATACAGCAATACCACTAATGCGTTCTCCTTACACCCCCTTAACACGGCCGCTGCAATGACGTCACTTGAGACCAGCAGGGTACTTTTTGTTTGCGCTGCAGTAATGACTGGCATTATTTTCTGAGAGCGAAACACACGTCTGAAGAAACCATTTGCCGTGTTGTTTTGTGCTACATCACCGTGTTGTATTATTAATCAATTAACTAGTGACGTATTTGCTGCGTTACAGGGAAATGGAACAGAAAGCTGTGTAACAGGAAACCGAAGAGACACGATGATGAGAGAGGTGAATTACTGGCAATGATTGAAAGCTCGGCTTATCTGCCATCAAGATAAATTGAAAATAGTAATAAGAAACACGAGAAGGGGTATATGGGAAGAAGCCATTCCTCGAAACAATCTGGCGAACAGCTCTATTCGATTAATACAAGAATCGAGCTCCAGGTTTTGGTTTTACGATCCAAACGGTCGACTTTTTTTTCTGTGTATATGCAATGCACGGTATTGATAAATTTGCGGTGGAAACTTTGCACGCGTACAACGTACTCATACGTAGCCAGCCAAATAAACAGAAAACCGATGGAATTGGAAAACTGGGATACAATCGTTTCCTAGTTATACAACACTTTCGGTATCTCTTTTCCGTTAGTAATCAATCAGTCCTTTAACCGTGTCGCTCTGCTTTGTCTTGCGATCGATTGTTACGCATTGGTCTGTTGTCGACCCTGTGTGCATTAGTGTATTGTCCAACATTTATCGAGTAACAAAGGAAGAGCTTGATGTTTTCGAGTCTGTACAAATCTCAATGAAGAGGCACGCTGAATTGCACACATAGATGGACTGCGACTAGATATCGACATATTGCATTTCGGTCCTACACTTTCTACTACGTCACTACTACTTAACAGCACCTTGATTTAGCCTGGCCAATGCTACGCGTGTGCAAAGTCTGTAGGTTAAATTGTTAAACAATCTGTACAAATGATTGCACAAGGAATTATGAGGCGCCTAAGAAATACGTTTTTCTTCACGCGAAAAGTTCCACAGGCGGAAATTAGGTCTGAGCTAAGCCTGAAGAGTTTAAGCAGAGTGCAGAAGTGTGTTCCTCAGCTTCCTCGATCGGCTTTCTCTATTAACATTCCGACAATCTCATTTCGTCTCGTTCTCACGTCTCCCCTCCGATCGGATGGAAGTCCTTTAGCCGGGTCTCATAAAGATAAAAGCGAAAACTGTAATTCAATACCCCTCCGCGAGCGAGCCGAGGAATTCCAAAAATCGCGCAACGCTGTTTCAAAAGTGGATTGAAAGTCGTTGGAGGAAGTACGTGTTGGGAGCGGACGGAGTTAAATAACGCGCACGACGAGTTGCCAACGATAGCTAGCGTAGTGTAAAAAGTTCCCTCGAACAGCTATTTTATCGAGCTCTTCTTCTTCGCCGCTCTTCGCGTATTCCCGGCGTCTCGGTGGAAACTTACGAACTCGAGAAGCATCGGCGATAAATCGAGACTACCCCCGATACCCGCAGACAACGGGGACGCAGATTCCTGCGTCCTCCGTTATCGTCCAACCTTCGTATACCAGCGACGCGACAAATGTTTTGATAAACGTTTCCGCGATAGTCGTATCTGGATGATAGTAATATCCAAAACGCTTCCGTGGAATGTGAAAAGGAGCAGGACCGTGCACGAACAGCGATGCACGGTATCGCGTCGCGTATGATGGATGCGATGCGCCGGCGAATACGTGCAGCCCTTATCCTGCGGATGGTAGACCGGATGTGGGCCCTCAAGGTCGTTGGAGCGAAGCCCGGCGTTGCTTTTCGGGCCGAATGCTGATCCGCCTTCGGATCCCTCGGATCGAGATCCTCGGGATTAGTATCCATTTCCCCAAGGTACGATGGCTTGGCAGAAGCTCTGATAGGATTTACTCTGAAAGGCGAGGGGTAAAAGGCGGAGCAAGGGAAGCCGCGTGCATGGACGTCACGAATACGAGATACCGTATATACCAGCGATCCTTTTATTATTCCATCATGGCAGCGCTACCGGTATCCGTACAATGTAAATTCGCCCCGTGGTAACAAGCTGGCACGGTCAGAGTAGCCGTGTTAATGTATTCTTCTAAGATACGGCTGGTATTCGGGGTGAACTTAGGAATGAACTTTGTCACAGGGGATTCCGCCGGTGAACGTTTCGTGTCCGCGCGAGGCTCCCGGTAACGTGGAAACGTTTCGTGCCCGTAACACCTTTCTGGGAATTTGTGAAACGACGGTACCGCGTCTCTAGCGAGGCCGCCGTGGAACGAACAAGTTCTCTGCTAAACGATAATTTTGAAATCAATCGGAGTGGAGTTTGGAATTTGTGATGAAGAGGTAGCGAAGGGTGGTTGTTAATTTGCGCAAGTGGTTTGAGGTGCACTTCAACTAAGTAGTTTCAATGTTCACGATATTTGGCGATCGATTTTCGAAACGAGGGTTGTAGATATCATCCAGAAGAAAATTGACTACTTAGCAAGCATTAAGGGGGTATACCTGTTTGAACCCTCGGAAAATGTGTACATTTTGTGGATTTTTTTACAAGTCAACGGCTTGATGAAGATTTCCCGTTTTTTTACTATGTTTACATAGTATTATGAACTACTTATAAAAAAAGTTTCAGTTAAAAAACTATTGTTTTTCGGAAGTTATGGATACCTACATATCGGAAAATCTCTCGATTTTAGACGGCTAAACGGTGGGCGTAAAAACAGCTGTATGTCGTGTCTAAATTAAAAAATAATAAAATCTTCTTATAAAGTATGTCAATAGCTATCGTCCATCGGGGCCGATTTTGAAAATTTTGAAAAATAAAGAAATGGTGAGAGATCAAAGGTAAAGTTACATTTTTCTAAGAGAAAGTGCCACCTCTTTTTTATAAACAATAAACGGGGAATCGGAATAAAAAAAAACCTCGATGGACGATGTGGAACCTTACTATGATCCTGCATGCAAAATTGGAAGTGATTTGGTTGAACGTAGCGTGAGTTTTTAGGTCCACCGTTTAGGCGTCTAAAATCGAGAGACTTTCGGATATATATACATAACTTCCGAAAAACAATAGTTTTTTAACTGAAACTTTTTATTTAAGTAGTTCATAATACTATGTAACGATAGTAAAAAAACGGGAAATCTTCATCAAGCCGTTGACTTGTAAAAAAATCCACAAAATGTGCACATTTTCCGAAGGTTCAAACGGGTATACCCCCTTAACGGTGGTCGATAAGAGACTTGCGTTTAATTTACATGCATCTCACGGTGTTTGAAGAATTCAATTTTATGATTTAGGGACTCTTCTAAGAATTCATTGAATCTTTCAGGGGTGAGCACAAGATCCCATTCGCTGGTGAAGAGGTTCGACGGGATTTACACGGGGCCGTATTTCGATTCAAACACCCCCACGAACATCACGGCTCAGCTGGGAAGTCATGCTTACTTGCCGTGCAGAGTGCGGCAGCTTGGTAATAAATCGGTAAGTCTACCACGTTTGCTCTAATATATTCTAATATTAAACGTACTTCGAACGAAACGCTGTATTTAATATTTGAAGCACACTCACAGAGTTCCCTCGTTACTTCAAATATCAATTTTCGATCGCACATTTCGATCAATGCAACGCACAGATGGCAAATGGAAAGCTGCTGCGTAGCAGACCCCGTTCGAAACACCGTATGGAAAGAACAGATGAAGATATCGCACGACCCGAAAGACGCGCGTGCCCCGGCGGACAAATTGCGGATACCTTAATTTATCCGGTCGATTGTGAAATATTCGTAAACTTGGAGGACCGTTATCTGGTGGCCGCTCCTTGCGAAAAGCACGACCGGATACCGGCGCCGCCTGCTCGCAGATAAAAGCAGATTTATTTGCACGCGAGTACCCAGTTTTCTGCGACCCGGCGTCGATGCTATCGCCCCGTTTACTCGTCGGTTTCCATGAACTGCACGCCGATCCGCCATCGAAAAGTTGCGCTATCGGCCTCCGTGCCCGCCGATGCTTCGCGCGAGGAACTATTACAATAATCGAAATAGCGACGATAACGCGACACACGCAATCGGTGGATCCCCGTCGGAATTTATGCCAACTATAAAAGTCTAATCTGTACGGATTCGCGGTAGTTGGGACAGGATTATACGAGCCACGCGAATTTTACGATCCGCGAGAGATAGGTCGCCCTCGTCGAAGTAACCCAGATCTTCCGTTGACAGGAAACGGGTTCGTATCTCACAGGACAGCTTAGAAGGGGTTTGCAACCCTGGCCAACAATGGAGAAGTGACTCCTTTGGATAACAATAAGAAAACTCCGTCTTGTTAATGGATTAGAAAATTCTGCGATCACAGAGGTTTTGGGTACCTACTTGGGTGCCCCTAACGGCGTCCTATTGGAAGCAGCCGAGACGACGTACATGGGGTAGTAAAACTTTTCGTACGCGGCCCGTATCACTCGTTAACGAACGTACCAACCCCCCCCCCCCCCCCCCCCGTGTATACAGCGACGAAAGTTGTACGTCGAAAGAGCCGCGGCTAAGTGTCTGGTGTCACGCGACCCTTGTATAATGGTCCGGTTGCGTACTTAAGGGTCGCGAACCGCCCCCCTGCGCTGCAGCGCGACCCCTTCGCACCCCCCCCCCCCTCCCCCCCGATACTTATCGCGCGTAGGATTAAACGTACTTTTACCGCTGACTTTCTGTCAACGACCATTGTGCTGTGTCGCTACACTCGGGACACGATTGAAAGCGATTGTTCCTCAACTAACGATTTCGCGGAACGCGCTTGACATTCTCTACGCTCTGCCACCTCGTGTTTTGTCCCACGGAATATGCTCATTGTGTCGTGACTAAAGAATGAAAACGTAATTCTATGTTCTTGGAATACTGAATCGGCTTCGGCGATATATGCGGTTCAACGTATAAACCCTTGGAGGTTTTGCAACGGAAAAGATAATTTAAATTGACCACCCCAGCGTTAACTCCTTCTGCTCAAGTACCCACAAACGATATTGCAATGACAATTGCTCAGAAGCCTCAGACGGCATTAAGGTAAATAATATCAGTCAGTGAAAACCGATATCACTTAGTCTAAAGTTGCCCCTGATAATAATTGCGGCTCAAGGGTCGGCGATGAAATTACGGTCGATCAGGAATCGATGCTGCTGAGTTACGCAAACAAATTTTCCCTCGGCTTAAATTGCAACCTTTTCTAGATGCCGTTACGCTCGGCTGAAACGAGGAAGCACTTTACCGGTGGTTCGTTGATAGCAATTTTTTCTCCGGCCATAAGACGTCGTCCCATCGAGGCAGCGCTCGCCGCAGCGTCGCGCGTGCTAAATCGTTCGTTACACTTATCGCGGGAATAAATTGAATGTACACCTACTTAATATGCTTCCCTGCGGGGCGGGCGGCTGCCTCGGGTCCATGCAATAGGTCGAGCGGGGCCGATTCGAAGTACGATAAATTAACCGTAGACAAGAGAAAGAAGATTGATCGACCGAGATCGGGAAGTCGAGGCCGGGCTTGCCTCGCTCCCTTCTCCCCCTCATCTGCGCTTTTTCCGCGCTTTTTCCACACGCAGCTTCTGTCCGTATTCATCGGGAGGAGCTCGCGGAATTCGCCAGACACGGTTGAATTTCACTTCATCACCAGAAACGTCTCTGTTGCTTTATTCCGCTGCTTCGCTCCCCGAAGAAGCGTCCGCGTTCCAGCGAAAAAATGTAACAATGGAGCGGAGCGTATAAGAGAAAAGATTAATAATCCCCGGCGATGCTTTCTTGCGCTGGAAGAAAGCGTCGGATTGACTTCCCCCGCGGAGACTGACGGGAGAAATATACGGCGGCGAGCGGACGTTACTTTTTCGTGAATTTTATTCTGAACGAAAGCATTCATACTGGCTCGAGTTTATCTACGAAAAATCCTGGTGCGCGGCACTGAGTGGTGGAATGGGAGTTCAAATGGAACGTACATTTTTTTCATAGCTCTCTGTCCCATCGATGTGCACTGTTTCTATAGTAGAAATAGATAACGATTAATCGGTCGAACTGAAATTTAACCCTTTAGCGCCCAGTGTGTCGTTAAAATACGTCACATCATTTTCTGACGTATAAAAAAAATCGATAGTAAATAATTTTTGGTCCCAAAACGGTTCAGTTCTCTAAATGGCTCCGTGATGCAAGCCACTGATGCGTTTACCGCGGTAAATAATGTTTACAGTAACCATGGAAACGTTTCTAGCGAATGCATGTTGGACATTTCTCGATAACCTGAAACGATGCTCTTGTTTTCCTTAAAAAGTTGAGAGTAAAATTATTTTTTTTACATTTTATTTGGTAGATACGTATAAATTAATTGTTATACTAAAAGAATATTGCTTGTAAAGTTAGATTTGCTCAATTTTCAGTTTCTAATTGCCTGTGGAAATGTATAACGGTCTATCGGATTTTTTTTTAAATATTGGGAGTATACGGACAGCAACAAACATCACCAAATAACAAATAACTGGGCGTGTACGGATTAAAAAAGCGATATTTTTTTTTATTCGTGTAATGGTTTTTATTGCGCGGACATCCCCTGGTTTATTTCTAATGCTAAACCCTCGGATCTACAGCGCTGTAAACTTTGCCCTTCTGACCACATTCAATCAAAATGCTATAAGTGCAATGTTCACTTATGCTTGAGTGCAAAAAGAAATTGTTTTGTAAATTACCATGGTAAGAATTAAGATTTCGTACTTCGCTTATACATTCCATAACAAAAATATATATTCTTCTTTTTATTTGTAAGAAATCTTAACAGTATAAATGAATAAAACACGAGTATATCGTTTAGAAATGATTAGAAAAGATATACTCGTGTTTTGTCCATTTATACTTTTAATATCTCTTACACATTATAATTTGCACATAAACATGCATTTAAGGTAGTTCCTGAATAATCTACTAAATTCAAGAATCCTTTCAAATTTCGTTCAAAACTAATTTCGAATACAAGAAACCCTTGTACGAAGTTTAAAACGATTTACCACGTAGTTATCGAGAAATTGTTAATTATATTGATGTATTTTAACACAATGGCATATGGTAGTGTCGAAAAAGGAGGGTTATAGTTTCAGTTTTTCTTCTGAAACAGGAAAACTATATTCAAAATGTGTACCAAAATTGGTACATGATGTTAAAAATTATTATTATTATTATTATTTCTATAGTATCATACTACTTTACATTTATCGTTTTTTACCCTACTCTAATTTGACTAACCTAGTTGGTTAGGAACTACCTTAAAACACAAATTTTGTATTTTAAATATTGAGCCACATTTTACTCCGTACACGCCCAGTGTGAAATATACGTCACATCTAGAAAATCATATTTCCACTGGCTTTTTGGGGAAAAGAACGATGAAGTGCATGTATTGGGACCATTTTTCAGTTAACTAATCGCAAGAAATCATTTTTTTTTCTGCCGGGAAAAGTGTCCGGGCGCTGAAGGGTTAAACGTATTTAGGAATAGTAACGAGAGGGACCTGAGTTTCAACGATCTTATCGATTATTATCTGTTTGTTCCCGGAACAACAAAGGTGTCGTGGGTCAGAAGAAGGGACTCGCATATCCTCTCGGTAGATAGAACCATGTTTATCCCGGACGAAAGGTTCCAGGCGCTCTTCGTGGACGCGGTGGACACCTGGACCCTGCAGGTGAAGTACGTCCAAGCACGCGACGAAGGCGAGTACGAGTGCCAAATCTCGACCGATCCGAAGAAAAGTCACATCATCAAGCTCAACATCGTCGGTGAGATCGCGCGAAGACACTTTTACACGACGGATCAATAACGTAGTTGTCCATTATTGCCCATTTACAAGCATTCTCTCGATAATTGATTCGTTCGATTAGTGCTATCGAGATTGATCTTACTTGCAATTTCTGCCCGTTCAATTAAATTATACGCGTTCCCTTTGGAACAACGGCATGGGGGAAGATAGATTTCGCGTGTGGATGTTTCAGTGCCAAAGATCGAGATCATAGGCGATCGTGACATGTACGTGAAGACCGGAAGCACAGTGGCCATCCGGTGTGTGATCAAGCAGTCCCTAGAAGGCCCGTTCTACGTCTTCTGGTATCACGAGGGCGACCGTGTTCTGGACTACCAGCTGGGCAAAATTGACATCCAGACGAAGAGGATCGATCACGACACGGTCAGCAGCCTCGTCATTCACAACGCGAAGCGAGAGGACTCGGGTAATTACACCTGCAGCCCGAGCAGCTTGGACAGCGCGAGCGTGCAGCTTCACGTGTTGAATGGTAAGCGTTTTCCCATATCATTAACATAAATCTTTGTCGCGTATCAACGAGGGAGAATGGAAAAACGGCTTTCAAAAGGCAATAGCCTGCTAGAACTACGTGACGGATGATCCAATTTAGTTGTCGACATCAATTTTCTCGTTTGAAGTATTTCAAGTCGATTCGCAGTAATGGAAAGAGACTTGCCGCTTTAAATTCAATTGCAAATACAGGATGGAAGGAATGAAGAACACCTTTGTTATAGGTGGAAAAGTTATTTACCCGTTACGCGATAAAATACACCGTGGAGTAAAATGAATTGTGTGCCGCAGGTGAGCATCCTGCCGCTATTCAAAGGGGGATCAGCTCGGCGCCGGGTGGCTGTCCGACGCTGTGGTGGCTGGCGGGCGTCGTGACGCTCTACTCGAGCCACGGAAGCCGGCTGTTCGTCCTCGTCCTTCTGATACTCATGGTCCTTTACTCGAAGAACCCATCTTACTTCGCGCCGGAGCGATAATCAGGAACGAGAGGAGGATGGTGTCGCGAGAGATGATCGATTATCTCCTGCTACGAGACCCGGGATGCGCCTCGAACAACGCTCCAGCGGACGGGAGGAGTGAAGATGGCGAGCACGGGGGAAGGCTCCCGCAGAAATTGAGTTCGTGAACGGGGACGGGAAGCAGACGACCGGGCAACAGGCAGACTACCGCGGGAAGAATGCGCGGCGACAGAAATTAACGTAGACGACGCGGCCGAACGTGGTTCCTTATTGGCCAGCAATTAAGCGTTTTACTTTCTTTGAGGCACGTCGGACACGAGGGAGGGCGCCGAAATTCCAGCCGATCGCTCGGGAGGACGGGGATTTTGTCGTAATTGAAGTTGCTTTTAACGGATCGACAGCGGCGACCGTTCGCCGAATATCTTCTCCTCGGTGACCGGTGTTTCGAGCGCCGGGGAGAAATCTTCACAACGAAGCGTCGCGACGCGGATGAATCTCGGCGATCATTTTCTGCGCACGAATGGAGTGACTCGAGAGGGATGATAAGAAACGCGTTTCGCGTGTCGAGACAATGTGATCCGGCCGTTAGTAATTAGGGGGTTAATTAGTCGTGGGTGTGCTCGGTTAAATCGGCGCGACTTCTTCGCGCGGTCGAGGCGCGGGAAACAGGAACGACACGAAGCTCGCGAACACTTATCCTTCTCCTTCGAAACATGAACGCGACGAGCAAGAATTTTTTATAGGAATTATAATATAAAAACTACGATCTTCCAAGGGACTCGAACGTACGAATAGACTCTTTTGTATCCTCATCGTTTAACATCGATCGTTTTAATAATCGCTGAACGTCTCACGGAATCATTGTACATATTCGTCGAACGTTACCATCGGAAAGGAACGCGCAAGGAACGGCCCTCCCCCGCTCTCGGCGGATAGGCGACTGAAACGCAAGCTCGGAACAACTTCCCTCCCCCCCCCACCCTCCCTCCGTTACTCATTATTCATCATCGTCGAAGGTGCTTCGCGATCTTCGTGTCTTTCTCGCGGGAAGCCAAACAGCGACGAAGTCTTCGCGATCGATCGCGGGATTCTGTCGAGGACATCGGGAGGGTTTCGTACTCTTTCTTTCGCTTCGAGATTCAACTCGGTAACGAGCGATTGTGATTGCCATACGCCCATACCGGAAAGAAAAGAGCGAAGCGGGGTATGGGGTAGGGAGATAATGACGACGTAACGAAGGGAAAGCGTGCGGGGGGGGATCGCTGGATACCGACAGAACTTCGTCCGCGCCGCTCCTATAGAATTGAAACTTGTTCGATGAATTTTTTGGATGCGATATGGTTAATTATATTCGACTAGGGAACGATTAGCGAAACGTGTCTATACTCGACCGCCTACCGCGCGAAACCGGGATCGTCCCGAGCAATTAGAATCATCTCGATGATCGTCTCCGTCAGACGATCCGTCGAAATGATCCAATGCATCGTGTACGTACAAACGTGTATTTCCCTCGTTTCTTTCCTTCTCTTTCTACGACACGGGGGCGCCTATGCGTCCGAAACTACGCACACTCGATGGGGAACAAAACCACGCGAGCGTTAAACACTGACTCGCTTTATTGTGTAACCCGAGGCGCAATGGTGGAGTAGAGCCAGCGTTGTTAACAAAGGGAAACGAAATTTCCAATAGACGATCGAGGTGAAATGGAAAATACATTGAGCCTAGCGATAATAGAGAGAGTATTCAAGCGTAAATGGTTCACAGTGAATGTAAAAGAATGAAAGTTGATGGAATTATGATTTTCATCTGTTATTCAAAACGACTCGTTAAAAGTTAAATTTTAATCCTCTTTTTATGGATAATCGTGTCCCTGCTAACGTCGTTGGATCCACTATTTGAAGATTAACGAAGGACATTTCTTTGGCGGCAACTAAATGAATGGAAACGAGAGATCAGCGTCTTTAATGGCGGCTCTACTGCACCTTCGCCGTGCGTTTATTTCCGGAGGAAATGACGCCAACATCGTCTCTCGTTCGTCAAAGAGCCATTCATATCAAACGACGAGGTCGACCCTCCATATCAGATTTCCCCGCAGTTCCTGAATACTCCCGCGGTCAGGTTGAACCAGAAACCTACGCCGAGATGATCGAGAGAACGACTCTCACTTGCGACATTAACATTACGAAGGAACACATCACTGCCTGTATTGTATTGAGACCTATTCTAACCCTAAACGCGTTCAACGAGATTCTTTTCTACCGTTTAGTACTGCGGTCGTTCTTGCCGAAGGGAGAAAAGTGTGAAAGGAGATTGAATAAAAACGTACCGAATGCCTCGCGACGATCCACGGTGGCTGACATTTTGGAACCCGAAGCGTATTGAGTATAGACACCAGCCCAACGAGAAGCGTTATATATCCGTGCATGCGCGTCAGGATTCGCAACGGGATGGGTCGCGCGAAGGCGAAATCACACGAGGCACTGTTTCGAGAAAAATTCACTAGACCGTAAAGGTTAGAAACCGCGATTTAGACCAGAAATTACGCGGCGAAACTGACGAAACGCGCGAGATAGCGGCAACTGTGCTAGTGCTCTCTCGTTCCCGCCAAAACGGAAGTTTTCGGAAGCTCCAGATCGACCGAGCTGCCAGTATCGATCGATAAGACTCATCGAGCTACGGACACGTTGGAATCCTTCGATTTTTATCGATCGACACGGAACGATCATCAACGGGCACGGACACGAATAGTTCGTTGGATCGTCGAGCAGATTCGCGTTATCGACCCAGACCCGGACCGTTTTTATCGTTCTGCATGTTCGGCTGTATAAATTTTACGAGCGGACAGCTTTTCGGGCCGCCCGTGGCGCCCCGTGTATTTGCTTTCTTCTCGCAAACGTTAGGAGATACTGTTTTTTATAATATTATATATAAATATATATATACAAACGGACAGATAAATATATATATATATGTATATGTGTGTACGCGCGCGAATACGTTGCACAACGGTGTTGAGAGGTATTGAACAAGTTTCAGCTCGACGTGAAAGAGCGGCGCAACAAATAACACGGGAAACAGTGTGGTTTAAAGGTTAGGGGAGAGGGGCGACGAAACGTTTTGCGGGGCGTGCGCTAGGACGTAATCGCGACGGGCGACTGTGAATAAACCGCGAGGAAAGTGACATAGACGGGGGAGGAATGGAAGCAGCAGTGGAGATGGGAGGTTAGTTTGAACGGAGACGAACGATACGTTAGAATATCTACGATTCATGTGATTGTAAATACATAGTATATAAATAACGTAACGTTAATTAACGATATGCCGTACGTGTTACACTAAAGAAACAAACAAAAAAAAATAAATAAATAACGTTACTGTGTAATTTTTCGGATCGTAAAAGCATTCGAATGGGTCTGGCCGCCCGTGCTAACCGGCTCGAGTTTGTGTTTCGATGGCGACAGTGGGTTATGGTATAAGGGGAATCGCGAGCGGGGCTTTTTCTATAACGAAATACTTATCTATCATTTATTTCCTGCTTCGCAACATTCTGCGACGACAGGGCGGGGGGTGGGGAGAGGTTATGTGTTCCAAGTTCGTATTGTTTCACATTGAGGTTTTGTAAATCGGACCGTATTAGAATTCCCCCATGAGAAAAATCGACGAGTTGGCGGGCGAAAGCCCTGGGGAGTCGCTCGCCGCGAGACGATTTGCAAAAACGAACGTAGCGGGAGAGAATGGGGAGAGAAGTATTTAAAGGACAGATTTCTGGCGGGAAGTAGAGCGCGAAGGGAGCGGGGCAGAGGGTAGCACCATCGCGCACGCTTTTTCTGGCGCGACGGTGCTTCGGGCAACAAAAAGGAGCGCAGCTGCGGCAATCAGCGCGTTCCTGGATAGCACGGGCCGGCCACACGCGATTAGATGTAACACTAATTAACGCCTAGCGTAAGGACTAACGGATATAAAATGAGGGATATATTGTCTGACATAATAACCAGGTGTGAACGTAAGTACACGCGTATACGTGAAGTCGCGCGACGACCGGTGACTGTGTGCCTGCGTGAGTGTGTGTGACTGAGACGTACGAAGAGGAGTGCGAATGTACGAGAGAGGATGTATACGCGACGCAGAGCGGGAGAAGAAGAGCAAGAGGGATAGTTGGAGGAGCAGGGAAACAGAGCGAGAGGCAGCGAGAGAGAGAGAGAGAGAGAGCGAGTGAAAAGGGTAAGTGGAGAGAATATACACGTATATACGCGCAAGGTGCAAAAAGTGTTAGTTCGTTGGACTGACGCAGCACGGCGTTGGTCGAATGACGCACTTTAAGATAAAAAGGGGCGATCGGGGACAACGTTTCTTGTACCGTTTCTTTTCTTTCTTCTTCCTGCGCCTCGCGAGGCCACTCGCGGCGAAGAATAAAGAGGAAGGGCGAAAGTTGGTGCTCGAACCTCGAGAACACAATTAAAAAAGCTCGCGCCCTTTCTTCCTCGCCACAACCGTGGCTACCCCTCGCGAGGTGTGGAGAAGACAGTTCTAATTTTCGCGCGCTCGTCCTCGTCGCTCCTTTATTGTAACGGGAATAACAGTGGGCAGGCGAAATATCGGAGACAATGGCGATGGTGATGGCGATTATAACGATGATGATGAGTTAAATAAAAACGTCGTCTAAGGTATACTAACGTCGTAGACAGCATTGAATTTTTGTACCATTGTCTATAGTAGCTCTTAAGTGTCGCGGAGTCTTCTGTTGTTAGGGTTGCCCGCCTGTGCAGGCTTGAGTACGTACTTATGTATTTTCGGTTTTGTCGATGGCTCGCGGGGCGGATGTTGGTTATTTTTTCCATACCGTTAGGATCCAATGACATTTTCATCCGATCGTGCATATTATTTACGGGCGCTTATTCTCGTATCGATGGTCCTTCGTCGCATAAACTCACTTCCATCGATCGTTGATTCACTCGGGCGACGCTTCGCTTCCTTACGGGGTGCTCGTAGTTCCTCCACGCTCCGGTTATTCAAGCAGCCTCTGAATATTTGTCAAAGCTAAACTTTCAACCGTATCGTCATCTCTCGAAACCGAAAAAAAAAAGAAAACGAATCGGTATACGTGAAATCCGCCCCGGCGACGAGAACGCGCCCGTTCCCGAGAGTCGCGGGTCGCGAGTATCGAGGAGAGATCCTTTTTTCGTGTGATGATTGACCGTCCTGACAGTTCGTCGATGTGCTCTTACGCGTAGATACTCGAGCTAGTTTTCTCGATAGTAGGTAAAATAC
Organism: Andrena bucephala; assembly: GCA_947577245.1. Classification (NCBI taxonomy): domain Eukaryota; kingdom Metazoa; phylum Arthropoda; class Insecta; order Hymenoptera; family Andrenidae; genus Andrena; species Andrena bucephala. The sequence goes on from OX387715.1 coordinate 67,953,975, forward strand.
GCGAATGCAGAGGGTGGAGCGATCCCGACAAGGGACATGGCCGGGATCGGCGAGCCGGCTGCCGCATTCTTGGCTAAAGCCTGCCGATCCGATTTCCCATGGGAACGTTCGAGAAGCGATATTGTTCTGTTCGCGTGTTGCGCCCGGAGAATCGTGATCGGTGGCGGAGACCCAGCCGCCCGGTGGAACGATATCTCACAATGGGAGCATACGAACTTTATCGAAGAAAATTGTATACTGCTGCGGTGTGAACTTATTTTAGCCCGCTGAGTAGTGGATGAGTATTGATTCCAAGGGGAGTGTACATGTACGATTATTGTGATTTCAACCCTCTACCGCTTATCACTGCTGCTGTGCCATGCAAACTGCCGCAGGGTACTCATTTGCGGCCGATATCGTTGCGCCTTGTATGTATAGATAACTTTTAAGAAGAAAAATGAGTATGTACTTTAGATATATTCTTCTGGTGTAGTATTATCGTTCGAATTTGATTTTGGTATTGGTTTTTAGCGACATCTCTTTGGTATTTCTTCCTGGTTCGTGTCTTATCTAATTGTGATCGTAATCGTTCTACGGATCCATCGTTAGTTTCCTTTCCCCCGTGTTTATGTAATTCGTTTCTAGTCATGAAATCCGCACACGGATTTCTTTTCGGCCTTATAAGTGGAGTAGTAAAGAATTTCAGCTGTGGAGGGTTAGAAATAAGCGAAGGGTGTACAGTCGTCGATCGAAACCCTCGGGACGGCGAAAACTTCATCAATCCCTCGTGACCGGCGATGTTGCTGTACGATTCGTCGCTCTCCTCACATTGTACCGACCGGTAAATAATACGATAAGTAGCCATTGAGGCTCCTGAATCCTGATTACCGTCAGCTATTCTTCGTTCCTTAAAACTGCACGGGTCACCTCCGTTCGACGAGGAACCGGAAGTCTCGGGACCTCAGGAGTCTCGATCACGACAAAGGGAAACCACATAGTCTATCACGAACGTTTCAGTTGTCAAGGAACCTATCGATCGTTACGTTTCCGACACGCGACAAATCACACGTAGCAATGGGTCTAATTAATCGTTAACGCGTGCCGTTTGCCGGTTCGAACGTTCGGCGAAGCTGATGACAATTAATCATGCGCAACGTACAATCGACTAAGAACGGGGATGATAATGGCGGTGGGGGTGTAAACAGCGGAGAAGGGGAGCGGAGGGAAGCGTTTGTCGAGCGCCCGATAAAGCGAACATCGATATAAAATTAACATAACTTTAAAGGTGAAAGCAGTGAGAGAATAAGAAAACGAAGAGAGAGAAACAAATCCCTCGAGGCCAGCCTCGTCTCGCGGATTCCCAGCTGTACACCCCAGAACGCTTCCGGGAGGATGGGGATGGATTAACGAATCCGCGAGATGATGCCGAGGGAAAACGATTGTGCGAACGAGCGCGGGTGAAAAACGAACGAAAGTACGAGCGCGTGGGCGTAACGCCTGTATGCATGAGAGGAAAGGAGAGAGAGAGAGAGAGAGAGAGAGAGAGAGAGAGAGAGAGAGAGAGAGAGAGAGAGAGAGAGAGAGAGAGAGAGAGAGAGAGAGAGAGAGAGAACGAGAGAACAAACGACGGAATGAAAGAGAGGAAGAGAACGAGCCAGAGTGAGAGAGAGATAATAAATCAATGTTAAACCGATCATTACCGATTTGCAATTTCGAGAGACACATCTTCGTTATCCGCCATTTCTCTGCATAAGTTCAGCCTCGTTTTCGATAGCTGAACGCCGACCTCCACGGGCATAAATCGCAGCTGAATCGACCGATGCTCTGCGTGGGTTTCTTTTATTTCTTGTAAAAAAGGGACTAACACACCGTTCGAGTGAACCGACATCGATGCGCTGGATATTTTTAAATGCATCGGAGGAGCCCAGATGCGAGCGTTATTATTTACCCACGGGGCGGCATCGTCCATGTCGAAGTGCACACGTTCACACACGAGTCTCAGCGTTTCCGTTTTCTTTTTCAAAGTATCGTGGCAACAGGGACGACGACAACTGGTCCCGTTCTATGTGTGTAAGAACCATAAAGCTTAACGAACAACATTATACTATGAACTTACGGGATACTAAATAAAAGTAAGCCAAACCGTTAAGACTCCAACGTGTCTCCCTTCCTTTGTGCTCTTTCCGCCCTGATTCCCGATGCCCATCAGACTCCGATGATCGTTTAATCCGTTCGATGATTAAGGTACATAGTCGTCTAGGATTCATTGGGTCGTTTACAAATGTCTCGATTACTCGCTACAGAGGAGGATGTAAGAAATACACGAGGATTTTCTGATTGTAGATTTATTGTATCATCATTCGGGGAATTAAAAATGCCGTTCACTTTTCGCATCATACAGATTTTGTACTCCATGCCTCGCGCCACTCGTCTACTCAGATTTCTTGTTTTTGTCGCGGGTTTTTATACAATTCTGAATGATCCTCTGGAAATGGACGAGGTAGCAGGCACTTACAAGCCGGAAGAGACCGACCAGCGCAGACTGTACAACTAATTCCGCGATTGAACTGAACGGCGACATACCAGCGCATAGAACAGTTAGTATGAAACCTTCCACTCCGACGGTGGAGAAGAATTTTCCAGCCTGAAAGGATATTTTATTCTATCGATCGTATAATTTCGATTGGATTGGCATTAGAGCTCTTACTACCCGACCCGCCAGGTACCCGTGAGATACTCGGGTACCCGGGTACACGGATAGACAAAAATTACCCGGGTATCCATGAGATACGCGAGTAATTGAGATGTAATGAGATAGTTGAGAATTTCGATTTGACAGTCGATCGTCTTTCGACTGTCGTTCATTTTCGGCGAACATCAGTAATGAACGGAATAAACTTCAAGCAATTAAATTTGGTATTGTCCGCTTAGATATGCTCTAAGATTGTCCGCAGAACACATTCTGTATCAGAATGTGAAAATTGCGAACTGTCAACGTTCTTTGCACTTACAATAGGGTAGTTCGCCCTATTGCAGTGCCTGCCCATATTAGGGTGTCTTTATATTTGAATAAGCCATATTGTTACTGTAGAAGCCCGAATCTAACGTAAGATTTATCAATCAACGTTGGAAAGCTTAAGAGTAGAGGAGTCACGGGTACCGTAAACGTTCCATTCCGAAGATATAGATTAAAAAATGTAGACCTGGCATTGACGCACTTATCTAATCCCAACCAACTCCCTCAGTCGATACAAAGCAAAACTCAGAAAATCCTCGGAAAATGCACTCGTTTTGGGTTTTCGTTCGCATCATTTGTCGGAGTTTGTTGGGGCTAGATCTGTACATACACAATACCACATTCAATTGCTTGAAGTTTATTCCGTTCATTACTGATGTTAGCCGAAAATGATCGAAAGTCGAAAGACGATCGGCTGTCAAATCGAAATTCTCAACTATCTTCATCACATCTCATTGACTCGGGTATCTCATGGATACCCGGGTAATTTTTGTCTACCCGGGTACCCGGGTAATTTTTGTTTACCCGGTGTCTCACCGAGTACCCGGGCCAAAAGAATAGCTCTAATTGGCATACAGCTCCAAATATTACTAACCAATGCATCCTTGAAAAGTTTGTTGGCCACCACTTCAGGACGGACCAAAGCACTGGTCTCGGATATGAGTTTCGTCTCAAGAGGCTTCGACAACTCCTCAATGGCGAAGCCCGGTGTATCCGTGTCTGGAGGTAGACTGAGAGTCACGGAAATATTGTACGGCGCAAGCTCCATGGCTAAACTCTCCCCCAAACCACGGAGGGCAAATTTTGTACTACAATAAGCTGAATAGCCAAATATACCTGGGAAATAGAAATCCATGTCAATGATATCTTGCGTGAATAAGTTCGAAGAGACAACGTTCTAGTACATACCTAATAGTGCAGCTTGTGAAGAAGTTAAGACAATAATTCCTTCCTGAGAAGCTTTCATTCTTTGGACAACAGCTTTGGTACAGTAATAGGATCCCAGAAAATTGATATTGATCATTTTCTTTAAATCTGCCACAGAGGTATCCTCAATTTTACCGCAGATTGCAGTACCGGCACAGTTCACTAGCATGTATATTGGACCCATAGTTTTCTCTACATCGGTTAACGCTTTCTCAACCGTCTTATAATCTCCACCCACATCTAAAGATAAATATTCAACCCTTTGGACATCCTTATTTTTGCAAGCATGAATTATTTCATTCCTTGCTAATTCTAACTTCTGAAGATCCCTCGCGATTATCGTCACATGGGCTCCATACTTAGCAGCAATGATCGCTACGCATTTGCCTATACCACTGGAACCACCAGTTACCTAAGGAAAAAAAAAGACATTAGAAAATATGCTACAAGAAAAGAGAGTGTATTAAGAATAAATTAAACAACTAACATATCGTTCTCTATAGAATATAATTTTCATACTGTAATTCAGTTAATTGTCAATTAAACAATCGATCAAATTTTAGGTACACCCAACGAGCATAATAATAATAATAAGTATTAATCATTCTAAAGCTTCCTTCCAATAGGATAGTAATAATTTATTTACTTTTCACGAAAACTTTGAGGATAAATAACCTGCGCAGAGGTTAAGTCTGCGTTAAATCTTTATTACTTACAACAACGTGCTTGTTATTAACGTTCCTGATACGTCTTCGCCAAAAGTAGTATCTCACAAACAGAATAGAAACTAATAAGGCAACGATTGTTAATATTATGTTAAGCATAGTTGCCATCGTGACAGCACTACGTTTCAAACAACCGATATAATTCATACATTTAGCGACAAATAGCTGTGTTTCTCGTCATCGGAACACAGATTATATATGAACATTTGAAGAATTCACTAATCTGTCACGAGTAGTCACAGTTAACTGTAAACTTTTTACAATTCCATTCGCATCCCTCGCAACGCCGGTATGGAACAGGTAGCCGATTGAAAAATATTCATAGGTGTACTGAGTTCACAGGACGTGAATGAAAGTTTTGTATTACTTTGTACTTTGAATAACTGAACGTAGGTGAAAAAAGTATTTGTAATTTATTTGGAACGCGGGACTATAATACCCTGATAAACAATTTATTTCTATTTTTTATATTTAGAGAGCTACATTTTAAATAGCCGTAAAAAGAGTAACCGAATTTATAGATTGGGCTATAAAATTGTAACGAATATCACGTTCTAATGCCTTATTGTATCCATTTTCAAAAAGCCAAAGATATAGGAGTTTATTGATTAGTGAGCTATTATTAGAAAAGGTAGTATCCACCAATGCAAACATACAATTCTACTTAAACTTTGATCATCGGTCACTGCGTCTGAAAAAAGCATTGCACTTTATTCGCAGAATTAATTTCTGATATCAGTTTTCATTACTTGGTATCAAACTACTGATAAACTCTTATCAATCCCTGGCACGTGGCGCCAGGCGGCCACTTCCAAGACTTAATCAACGTTTCTGGTTGCTCCCAGGATAATTGATTCGTAGATAATAAAATTTCCTGCATACAATATTAACACAAATTTACTTACAATTATAAGAAACTTATTGTATTACAAAGTCTAAAAACGTACTCGATTCAAACATAAAATACTTCAGTTCGATACGAAATTATTGCTGGTTATACTCGCTGGGTATCAAGAGCACCTCCCCTCGTTACTAGAAATGTTACGAAAAATTAAAACTCCAGCAAAGAAGTAGTTTCGGAAAAAATGAATGAATTCCCAGGTGTATTATTATGCAACCGGAGGCTAGGATGCATTGGGCGAGGAGATAGAGCCGCGATGAAAAAGCCCTCGAAACGCGGATCGATCCTGCGCTCGGTGCACCCGCTCCAGGGAGGATTGCATACAAATAGCCCCCGACGAAATGCGACAAACCTAAGTTCCCAGAATTAGCCAGTTGCCGGTGCATCATCCGACTTTTTCTCCTTAGCTCGTGTGCCCGTTAAGGGAACGGAAGTCGGGGCTGACTCGAAGGATTATTAATTGGTGGGCCAAGAGAACTTCGATAGTTCGGCGCAGCTGAACCGGGGTGGTGGGAGATGGGTCGTACGTGCATTCACCCCCGTCACTGAGGGGCAAAGTCCCCGCCTCACCCCTGCCGTTATCCTTCGAGCAAAAGGTCACGTACCACCCTGTCGATCGTTCACCTCGTCCTGGGAGTCGCTCCTGGTAGCCAGGTTAAAGCGGAAGGTATCAAGGACCTCTCTGCCATTCAGACACGAGAGTAGGAAGTTGTAAAACGTGGAAAACGAGGAATCACACTGTCTGCGACAATTTTAACGTTACTAATTTATTGCAAATATGCTGTGTTCTGTCATGCTTGCTCATTACAAATAAAGTAGGGACAAGTGAAAAGAGACTTTGTAGTTTGTATGTTTTGGGTGCTTCTGCTTGTATTATTCAACATTGATTAATAGTTCAACATTGTTTTAAGTATTCAGTGTCTACTCCTGTTTAGAATATGTCTATTAAATTATTTGCTTCCGGATAAGGGTCCACAACGTGGACTGACACGTCGGAAATTATGAAAATTATACGCCCGTAGAGTTCAAGGCCTCTTCCATTTTTCTTATTTTATATTCCACTTTGTTAGACGCTAATTATGGCCGCCGAGCGGGAAAAATATTCATGCCTGCAGGAATTTATGAAAATTTTTGCCTGAACCTGTTGGGACGAATAGCGAGACACAAATTCACAGTTTCGTATTCCTATCATCTTCTTCCAAGTAATGAAATTCTGCATTCGTTAGCTGGTGTGTACTCCAGAGGTGGGATTTTAAAATTATCATGGTGGTTTGTAGGTAGAAAATGTTAAGAGCGTTAAGAGATCCGTTGTAATATACAATCAAAGGGGAAGCATCACACTTTTCCATTGCTACAATTGATGGTAGGTACAAGTTCTTAATCCATATCATATCTGAACGACATTTTTCCAATTAGCATCCTCCTTAAAAAATCCGGGAAATATTCATCCTTCATATTCTTGGTAGCAAGCAAATACGGATCTATCAGCTCGTGAATGACAAAGGCTCGCTCGATGGACTTCAATATCGTGTTTCGTTCTCTGCAAAGGGACGATCGAGCACGAGACTCTCATCGGCGGACAAAGACCAGGAATAATGCGACGCGCCAAACAATGAGCCCCGGTATTACGTTCCCCGTTCTTGACGAAATGCATATCCAGTATCGTTCGACAACTACTGCTGTATCGCTCGCTATCACCCGATAAATTATCGGCCGGTTAATGAGCTTGCATTTTATATTTGCCGCGCTGTTTCGGCGCGCCTCGTAATCGCGGAAGTTACGTAAACGTGACGAGCGTAGGAGCGTCGCGCCTGGCATAAAAATGATATAACGTTGATAACGTTACGACGTAACTTTCCTCGGCGACGGGGCGCTGCAAACGGAAGATGAACACCCCGGACACCTTGGACCGGCGAGCGCGAGCCCCCGCGTCCTTCGGGAGTCGCCGATCCTCGAGGGGGATCACCCCGGCGTGCACCCACTCTCACTATCCTCGAGTGGTGCCTCGTAAAATCTGGAATGCACTTTAAACGCCCTCGGATGGCCGTTAACCTCGGTGGCCGCGCGATTCCGTCGTCGAAACGCTTCAATCGTCCGGAAAATTCGACGGGTGGAGATCCCGCGGCAAAATCGCGACAGGAGCCCCTCCATGGCAACCCCCCAGCCGGCTTGCACCGGGCCAGGCCCAGGCCACGGAGAGAGGATCGCGCCGCCACGATTTCGGACAGAGGAGCGTACGTTGCACTCACCAGAAGGGAGTGTCCCGTGCGACCCACCCCTGCCTCTCCCCCAGCCCTCCTACCCCCCCCCCCTCCCTCCCTCCCCCCGCTCGTCAGTACCCCTCCTGTGATACCCTAGCTACGACCCTGGGTTCCGTGTCTCCCGGGCTGCACCGGGGGGTGAACGCCCTCGCCTGACCCAGACTCAGAATCGATCTCCATTCGTTGCACTGTTGGCAACCCTCACCCCCGCCCTCCCTCTGCTGAGTACCCTCTGCCTGGGAGGCCCGTCACACTCGTGGATTTTCCACGGAGCCAGCCTCGTAACCTTAGAAAAAAAACAGCCACTGTCTTCGAGGCATCAGCCAGCCAACCCCTTCTTCCCCTGTTTTCTGCTCCCCCTATGGGTGTCATTGTTTCGATCTTCTTTGAAACAATTCGGGGAGGGTTCGTTGGTTTATAAATGCTTCGGCAGGATGATCCATTGGATTGTTGCGTTGTGAGATGTTCCTTGGTATGATGGGGCTTTGGTGTCTGATAGGGGGCGTCTGTTCCATCGATGGAATGTTGCTTCAGGTTGTTCACCCCTTCCCGCGTTAAGAGGAGGTATCCTCGGGACTTGGGGGGAAATCACGAAGGCAGACGGGGAAATTTGAGGGAGGATAGTCTCAGGTTGCTTCGAAAATAATGATCGTGAAATATTGAAGACGCTGTGACGCCGCGGCATCGATCCCCTCAACGGGAAAAAATTTTAATGCTCGATTGCGTACCGTTCCAGCCATCGGAAGCCCATGAATTCTTGATACCGCGCTATTTCAGGAAAAAACGCTTTCTCCTATAGGCCTCGACGTGGCTTTGAAAATCCTGCCAGGATCTATAGTATCACGGTCTAGGGGTATGGTCGATTTATTTGCTTAGGGGGCGCACCTCCACGTGTCTCCATCGCGGAACGACCTCGCAATTTCAGAGTACGCCCGCGTAAAGACGCTTCGGCGAAGTGTTTGCAATGATACGAAGCTGATTGTTGACACAGCTACGCATTTTCTTTCACCAGTGCATCTCGAAATTCCATACCGCCGCGAGTCCCCTGGAATATCGAAGCAGCCTGCGTGTCGTAGCTGATCTGGAAGTAATTGAAGGTCATCATTCTAGCAAAACGGAGACGATTCGCTCGAGAGTGGCTGGTGATTGAGGGGGTTCGTATGCTAGCTTTCAATTTCCAACGATACCGAACATTAGGGGGTAATAATGTTTTTACGGGGAGGAGTTTATCGAAGCAGTTTCAGGACATCGTAGCTCCGATATCCCTTCGGCTATTTTGCTCAGAGTACCGTGCTTCGCATAAAATTTTATAATTATTGGCGAAACTTTCATAAGACGCGTAATGAAAATAAATCAAGATAGTAGTAAGTAGAGGATAGTAAAAATGTTTTTAAACGGGTGCAAAGTAACGAGAACTTTCAGTTTTTGATACGTGACGGTGTATCGGGAGAGTATTTTTAAACCGCAGATCGATATAACTTTCATTAGGGTTGTTCGAAGCGAAAATTGAAAAAATTAAGCGAACAACTGACTATCTCTGCAGGCATTTTTTACACAAGCTTCTAATATTTGTGCAATATTTCAAATTGTCCCCAATCCAGAAATAAAAGCTAAAATCCACCACCCAAACTCTTCGGTTTCTCTCAAATATCCGTGTAGACCCAAGTGGAGGGGTTGTTAATATACAGAAAACAATATCCCGCGTAAAACTATTCCGATGGCGGGCAAAAGAAAAGTCATTTACTGGTGACTAAATTCTAGGGGTGGCGGGAGTGAAAGGGGCGCAGGGATGCGTCCTAGCGCGTTACCAGCACAGGTCGTGCCTGTTCAGCCTCCCTGACGGCTAACGATTTCATCCCTTCGCGCGGGAAAGTCAGCTGTGAGAGGGGGAGGAGCGGTTGCTGGGGTGCAACGCCGCGTAAGTAAGTAAGTGCACCTCGGCTCGGTGCATTCTTCGTGCCCGGGGTTTCTCGCTACCGCGGCCGTCACGAGTGGTCCAACGGACTTTTTAACGACCCCGTGGTGTTCACCACCTCGAAGGGTGGATCGCTATCGTGCCGCGGCACATTATGCCAGCGCCGTCTGCGAGACATTGTACGCGTCAGCTTCCAGGGAATATTACGAGCGTGCGGAAAGAAAGATATGCAGAGGGATGGAGCACTGTGGCGGGCGGGGGTGGTTTCGATGGCTTTTCTCCCGTTCTGGCTCGCCATGGCGTCCCGATAATTCCCCGTGCGTCTTCTAGACGGCTTTCAGAGGGTGCTTGTGAGAAAACGCGACGAAGATATATTTATTTACAGGTTTACAAATGAGTGTAGCTTTTTAATGGACATAATGAACTTAATTGATATTATACGTTCGCGTAAGTCATAGTGTAGGTAGGTAAAAGAACTATCGAGACGGTTTATTAGGTTATCGTAATGAAACCCGAGGTGAGGGTGTTTCGTGGAAGTCGTTTTTGATATCAGATAGGGGAGAGTCGTGCAGTACCGACCGCTCTAAGCTTTTTTGTTATATCTTGGGGTAGAGTCGATAAAAGTCAGAAATTCAAAAACGTGTTTGTAGTATAGATGGAAGTCAGTAAGAGGAGGGAAATTATTTTTGTGAAATTTAATAATAAGAATTTATAATTCGCAAAAGTAAAAAAGTAGTAATTTCTAGGAAACGAAAAATTGTCGTCCAGTACCGATTAACTATTAAATTAGTAGATTTTTAGGTCTAAATGATTAAGAATGTTAATAAAAAGACATTTAATTAGTACAATACAAGATTTTTTCAAATTTTATTTGTACAAACTCGCAAGTAAAATAATTAATATTCTCATGATCTGTGCATTCGACGTGTGCTCAACCGTCACATTCGGTACATTGCACCCAATCTTTGTCAAATGATTCCTTGTAAACAGAGATGGGCAAAATTTTTATTTAAATAAAATTTCGAATAACGAATAAAAAAATTTACTTTATTCGTCGAATAAAAAAATTAACTTCGTTCGTCGAATAAATTCTGATCGAATAAAAAAATTAACTTTGTTCGTTGAATAAATTCTCATCGAATAAAAAAATTAACTTTATTCCTCGAATAATCTAAAGTTAAAGTAAATTTTATTTGATCCTTATTTACATAATTTTTCATTTAGTTAATGCCCAACTCTGCTTGCAAATAACACACTGGATGACTCCTTCATTAAATCCTAGCTTCCTATTTTTTAGGTTATCATACCTATCCTTATTTACTTTATTTTTCTGCGGGAAAAGGTAGAAGGAATGCTAAATGAACATCTTATAAATTAATCTGAGTTGCTAACAGATTGAACTTACAGATAACAAATTTGGTCTCTACTGGTTGACAGAGTCTGTTGGACGGTACTGCACGACAGTTGGATGCTCGGTACTGTACGACAAACACGGCGAAACATTTTAGATCATGGTATATTATGTACAAAAAAATATTGCAAAGCTAGGACGTTTTATTAAACTTAATAGATTAGAGATAGTATACATAATGGAACAAAATCATTTACTTACACGAGAAACAAAAGATCAGCTTTAAAAAATAATTTTTAAGCTACTGAATATCAACGTATACGTTTAATGCCTCAGAACATCGAGAGCAATGGAGTAAACAATATGGCCCCGAAATAGGTTATAGAGAATTGTGATTTTCATTGGTTAATTCAAATAAATTGCTAATATCTGGTCGAAGAAGCGAGAACTAGCTTTGGTCGGTACTGTACGCTTGTCGGTACTGCACGACTCTCCTCTACTCTTCTACATACCTACCACGTATATTCACACGTTCCAGTGGATATGAAAATTAATATTATTGGCGTTGGACGTTTGCGAAATCCGAGTGCCTAAAACGGGCCGAAATGGCCCGGACCAGTTGTTATATAAGTACACGTTCAGAATTATCCCCACATTTGCCGTTTCAGCCGTGAAAGCAGGCGAACACGCGTCGACACTATTTAGAGGATTTCTTTATACGATTACGTATTATTTATGCTTGAATTATTAGCACACCGCGCGTCTCCGGCATCACCATTAGCATGTATTGATTTTCGTTGCCCCGCGTTGCTCGTTATTTTTACGCCGTACAGTCCGCTGTAATTAAATCAGTTGAATCGACGCATTCGACATTATTTCGCCATGGGCGCGGTAAACTGCTCTGTTTCGTATCGATGTTCGATAATTTCGTTAGAAAACGGAGGAATTCCACATCACGGGGGATGAATATTTCGGTTTGAAACGGTGCACGTTCAGAGTGAAATTTAATCTCAGGGGATATCACGAATAATGCCAGTCATGGTTAGACATTAAAATAATTAATACTATAGGTATGTCTAGAATATTTATATCGTCTGGCGAGACGAACGATTTCACATCGTCTCTATCGTTAGCGTCTTAGAATAATCAAGAATTTCAAGCGCTTGATACGCGTCAGGTTTGAGGTGCATTAATGCAAAGATACGCCGGGAATCAGATGCAGAAGAAACATACATAAATTGAGACCGTTCGCAGCATCGCGTCTGAGGCATCGCCATTTAAGCATGTATCTTGAAGGATCCATCCCTCACATTCCCCGCGTTTCCCCATTTCAATCTCCATCTCCATCTTCATCTCGCGCGACGTCGTAAGATTGCAGTTAGCCCGGTGGTTATCAAGAACCCAGCACCGTCAGGCCGCGTCCTGACAGTCGCGGGTATTTCCAGCAAGCGAGAGGCGAGCGTTGCGCGGCGGCTGTGCGCGGATCAAACTTCCACGAGGAAGGACCGACGCACGTCGTTCTAGCTGCGAAATGAGGCCATTTCGCTCCCCCGGCGTCCCTTGTGTCCACCCACCCCGTCACCGATGCGCCCCCTTTTTCCACTTCGAGATACGTCAACGCTTTGCAGAACAATCGGGGGAGAGTTCAGTGCACCGGCACCGGGGAGTTCCACGAACTCCTTTTCCCGGCGGATGCGCATTTGCCGCGCGGACATCAGTTGACTGTAACGAAGTTTCACGCTTTGGGGAAAGGTTTGTTTCAATCTGAAATAGGTTTCTGGGACCGATCGCGGTGCGGCGACGTAAACGCGAGGAATTATTTCCCCCGATCGTATCAGGAGGTCGTGAATTTGTTGCATTGGACGTCAGGTGGTTCGAGAGATATTGTCTTGATTGGACCATTGTACCCTTCTGATTGATGTTGCAATAGAATCGCGGGAAAGGAAGGTTGCACAGTGCTCGACAGTGCCCCACTCAGCAGGGTTGAAAATTCTCGCGGAGACATTAAATTCCGCGCAACGTTGAACGAATTAGAGGTTGAACCGCGACATCGTACAACCCACATTGTCCGTCACACACATTTACCAGAGACCTTAACTGCTCGGTTTGTTAAGCGCAATAGGGTAGGGTGGGGCTAAAAGTTCCGTTTTTCGTATAAACCTATGTAAAATTTAGTACCAGCAATCTAGAGATATCTTGTGGCATTTTGTATAAAGTATAACTATTATGCTTTACGTTCACGAAGTTCGTCTGTTGATACTGTTATTTTCTGTTGAGTTATACCGCAAAATGTTTGTCAATACAAAATGGACTTCTTGCCCCAGGCACCGGGCAAAAAGTCCATTGCATAGGGTAGAAAGTCCCTAATGTCTTTTCGTGTAATATTAAATTAAATAAGTAAAAAACTCTTTTCAAATCAACAAAATTTATTACACCAATACTTTTTGGTATACAATATTGAAAGGAAAGCATGGCTTCTTTACCAAAAAATAAAAATATAAGCCAGAGGCTCACTTTGAAATAAAAACAAAAGAAAATCGCTCAACTAAAACAAAAACACTATTTAAAGACTTTGACATCATTTCTTTATAGTTTGGCCATCTTATTATGAAACCAAATAATAAAATATATATTTTCAGTCTGAGGGACATTTTGCCCCATTGGTGCCTCTATAGTTTCTGCGATATATACGTTAGAAAATATTATCATTCAGCAATAATCAATATCATGCACACATTACTAAAGAAACATACAATCTTAACATACTTGGCTGATACGCTTTTAAGCTGTGGTTTACTTCGTATAAAACAACAAAGACGACGTATTTATTTTAGTTTTCAATACAGAAAATAACGAAGGCGTCGTGTAATTCGCACAAACCTCCAGGAGCGACTGGCGATTCTGTTGTCACCTCCGTTTTTTCTCACCTTTTACTTAGTATACTGCGAAACTCAATACATTGTTTAGGAATAGAGATTTTGAATTCGGAACTTTTTACCCGCCGTACTTTTAGCCCCACCCTACCCTACTGCTCGAGTATCCGTAAATTATCGGCACACTTGACTTTTAAAACGACTCGTAAACGTATAAACGCGGAACGTGTAAAGGTATTCGGGAAGCCCAAGGATTTCCGCCAATCGTGGTCGTAACCAAGGACGAAGCTGATCGTTAAGTCGATAAAAAGCAAAGCAGGAAGAAAATAAAAAAGGAACGAGAACCACCCCGCCGATGTATATCCTAATCCCGCGGTCCCTCGTCTTGTGCCCCAACCCCTTGGCGGCCACCCTCGACGCCCCAGCGTTTTACCCTTCAAATTGGAGCCCGTGTATCATTAGCTATTCAAATTCATTTCTGTGCACGGTTACGCGACTGAAATATACCGGCATTATACGTGGCGTGATTGCCTCCACTTTAGTCACGTCGTTCGGAACCAACCCCGGGCTCGTGCCTCTGCTTAGGGGCGCGTCTCTGTGCTCTGCACCGCAGTCAGACCCGGAGTTCATTGCACTGGAAAAGTTCCTCATCGGTTACGCTAGATCGACGTGCAGCCCAACGAAATCCCGGCCATATTGAGGGAAACATCGGGATACCAACGGGCAGGAAGAGTTACGCGAAAATCATTGGGGTAGGCTTAGTGGCTGCGAGTTTCAACCTTAGCTTTACCTCCACCGCAATTTTTCACTCCATTTAGGGTAAAACCTAGGGGCTCTGCTCATACTCAGATGTTACCCTCAGTACCATTCATCATAATTACAAATTGCTGTCTTTAATTACGGTACTACTTACCGTTTCGGAACCCCCCTCGGTGGAAGAGAGAAAAGAGGGGCAGATGGGGCAGCAATTAATTGTTAAAAGTGTAAGGAGAGAGGGCAGTACATTAGGAGAAGGGAATCCCAGGTACTCGACCATATAGGGATCGCATAATCACACGGTGGTGTAACGTTACCGAAACTTATGTCCCTTTAGCGGGCAGGGAAAAAGTTACGAGAAACGTTAATGGCCGCGAAGTATTTACATGTTCCTCCCTGTCATGGACGGGGCCGAATACGGTACGCGAAAACCGGCTGCACGATGATTTACACGAATCGTAATTCAACCCCGCTAGCTTCAGTCGGCGTAACTCGTGGCCGGCCTCGCGGCCCCGCCTATAATTCGCATGCGCTCATTTCCCAGACATCGCGGCCTCGGCGACCACGTTGAATCAATAATTAAGACAGCATCCGATCGTTCCGCGCGCTCGGATCGACGCTGCAACCGAGCCGGGGGCCATTTCGATCACCGCGGCTCCATTTTTTCGAGCGTGGAAAACTCAAGGTGGAATCCTTTCTCGCGGAGGGCGTTGTGCTCGATTTCGAATCGGCCCGCAAAACATTGATCACTTGCCACGTAAAGTAAGTGTCCTTGATTCCTGTGCGAAACGCTCTTTGCTAGAGGATTGGTTTCACATTTTCGCGGGCGGAAACGGTAGAGAGTATAGATAGGTAAGTACTCTTCTGCACGACTTTGGGAGTCAAAGGATAGTTTGAAAGGCGACGAAAACAATAGAAAAAGTGTGTAATAAATTTTCCATCGTCTGAACTTCGCAGACGCGTCTTTTTAGAAATTTCATCCCCCCCCCCCCCCCACTCGCACCGCTCCACCCCCGTGCCGAGTCTTCTGGCCGGCGTTACATGTGAAGTATCGTTGTTTACAAAGTTCCGCGTGTTCGGTTGCGGGGCATCTCCCATATCACCCGATAATATCGATTATTCGAGCCGCCGCCGTTGGGCGCGCGTATTTTTTATACCTTCATCGCGCCGTAACTCCCCGGGGCCGCGGCCCGAACCGAGACGCGCTCGTTCCCCTTGGTAGAGAGCCAGTGGAGGAGGAACGTTGTTTATCAGCCCCGGGGATTTCTATCGGAGCCGAGTGAACCCTGCGACCGGTCCACCTGCCCGTGAAACACGGGCACAGGTGTCCGCGGGCAACAGTCGCGCGGCAAGGTGCAACGGCCGAGCGTGACTTCTGTTCGAATCAGCGCGACGCGATCGGCCTGCCTGCTGCCGGTAGCCCCGGGACATTCCGCGGACGCGAAAATTCGATTGCCCGGCCAAAGGATCGCCGTGCACAGAGCGAAGCCACGAGGGGCACGGTGGAGGGCGGGAAACGTTCACGTAGAAAGCTACCGCTCGTTACCGGTGCGTACCGAGGGAACGGGCAGAGAGGGTGCAGAGACGGAGACAGAGGAAGGAAGGGAGGGGGTGGAAGGGCGAGGATAAACAGTAAAAGCAGAGGACCGGGGGGGGGGGGGGGGAGAATGAAAGGTGAAACGGAGAGATGGAGATGCCAAATGAACGAGGCAAGATGGGAAAGAGACGGGGAACAGGGTGTCCAGGGCGGTGGAAGAAATTAAAACACCGAGACGTGCCGGCCAGCACGCCGGCATGGTGGATGTATGTACCGCTCGCGATAGATCGCGATGAGGGGCTGAGGGGGTTGGAAAGTTGGCTGGGTGGCGCACGTTGCGATGTCAGAGGGGCGTGCTGGCTACGCATGCGTACCTGCCTCGGCCCTGACTGCACCGCAGGGTGGTTCAATGTTACGGGAGGGCACTGACCCGAGCCGGAGAATCCACCCCTCGGTGCACCGAGGTGGCTACACCCCTGGTATACGTAGGAGCCCGCCGGTCCCTGCAACCAGCCCTCCGTCGATTCACTCTACCTCCCCCTCTCTCCCGGCCGCCAGCCTCGCCACCCTCGCTCTATGTTACTCTACAGCCGCCACCACCCTCGCCGCCGCCGGTACCGGCACCGATATCGGCGTACGGATCCGTCGACGAGGGCACAGCAGCGTCACGGCCCGGGCTAACCATTATCCATCTCTCACAAATCACCTGGACCACCGTTTACGCAGCGAACCCCGTCTTTGCTGCGCTTCGATTTGATGCATGGCAGCCAGGGCCTCGCTGGCCGGTCAAAGGCTCCCGGATTGGCACCGGAGGGTGGCGTATAGCGGGCCGGCTCGGCGGGGGTTGCCCGAAAATTCGTCGGTCGTTTATTATTCATTGGTAATTAGCGGTAATGGCGGGCTCGTGAGCGTTTGAATAACGATCGATCGATAGACAGAATGATTTTGATACCGTTACCAACGGGCGGTACGTGGCTTGTTTACGGGAGGATGGGTTCGCGTAGGTGGCGGCGATAAGGGGGCTTTGATTAGCGGCAATCGTGCGCGGGTGATAATGGCGGAAACGTTTGATGCAGTCGAGTGCACGGTGAAATGAAATTTTCGTTTCGTTCGGCGGGATTTAGGAAAATTTTCAATTAAACGTCCCGCCTCGCTTGCACGTCGTGTGTATTTCGGCGTTCTTCCCCAACTGAAGTGTATTTGCTGCTGGGAATGTAATTAGCTTTATTGCACGCCTCCGAAGACTTTTTGACCTTTTCCCATATTAGTTTCCCAAATTGGTCGCAACGGGGTGGTCCACGCGGGTTCTCCAACCCCTCGAGTCACTACCCTCGCGGAGCGCGTCTACTGCGACCCTGAACGCCGGTACTTTTTGTCGCAACCGCGAAAAAACTGTACGCGAAAGTAAAACTGCGTGATGTCGAATCGCTTCCCAAGGAAGTGAGTCTCGCATTCTGCTATAGGTGTCGTTTTATTCTTCAGGGAAAATGATTCATCAAGAGTGGCTAGTACTGTCGCTAAGTAGTTTCCCATTAAGAAATTTTACGAACTTTTAACTATTTCACATTGACTTCCGCTAATGATTTTCACGACCAGGAGTCGTAGGAGTTTGAGTCCCGAAAGTAGGGGAGAGTTGCCAATATCGTACTTGTCACCTAAATCGTACCTACCTCATCAATTTCTCAGTAATTAATGAATGTAAACGACATCTGATAATAAAAATATCAAGTAAATACGAAATAAGAAATAGAAACAAAATCTGTTATGATCAGGTATGATTGATGTAACTTTTTACCAGTTTATTTTAACTGATAATAATCAAACAATGCAATTTTGTCCTGTATTTTTGTATTTTTCTAAAAGCGGGTTTAATGTAGAATTTTTACATTCATTTTAAGTATATATTACATTCATTATAAAGTTTAAATTCATATTTATAAATAAATTGATCATGTTTCCTATATCGTAACACTACAATCCTACCAGTAGGATTTGACCACTCGTATGTTATATAGGTTATGTACATATATCATATTCATAGGTTACTGTAGCCTGTGTGTGATCCATTTACATATGTATATGTAACTATATAATAATCATTACTTTATGTTGAATATTTTCTTCTCTATTTGTTATTCATACTATTTTTAGTGGAGGTACGATTTAGGAGACCGGTTGCCTAAATCGCACCTCTTACAGTATGTAACAAAAAGATAAATATCAAATTAATTTGTTCTAAATAAAATATCAAATTAATTTGTTCTAAATAAAATATCAAATTAATTTGTTCTGAATAATGTTAAGCGTATAATAGTAGGTGCCTAAAAGATCAAGCTACAATATCCAATAGTCACTTGTGTTCAAATTAGTACAAAATATGAAATATAATGTAAAATGTCTTAAGTGGTTAGGACACAGTAACGAGCCAAGAAAGCAGACGATTTTTAGATGACGATCATAAGAAAAGTAAACAATCGATTAATATAAGGTTTTGAGTTTTAGTTCACTATATTATGAACTATAAGAAAAGCGTATAATATTTACAAAATAGCAATTGTACGCCGTGCAATGTCTCCATTTAAAATGTCCATTTTTTTTTGGATGGCCAACTGGTGGGCCGGATTCCGGGAAATCGGATGAACTGTAACAAAAACCCCAAAAATGTCATAAACTATAATATATTTCCTAGGCATTGACGATACAACATTTCAATTTTTGCGAAAATTGACAAAATGGCTGATATTTGAAAAATAATGATCAAATTTCGACAAAAGTGTGTGATCTTTTTGTTAATATTTTGTACAATAATTAAAAAATTTTAAATGTTGGATCGTCAATGCCTAGGAAATATATTATAGTTTATGACATTTTTGGGGTTTTTGTTACAGTTCGTTCGATTTGCCGAAATCCGGCCCACCAATTGGCCATCCGAAAAAAAATGGACATTTTAAATGGAGACATTGCACGGCGTACAAATGCTATTTTGAAAATATTATATGCTTTTCTTATAGTTCATAATATAGTGAACTAAAACACAAAACCTTATATTAATCGATTGTTTACTTTTCTTATTATCGTCGTCTAAAAATCGTCTGCTTTCTTGACCCGTTACTGTGTCCTAACCCCTTAAGTGGTACGATATAGACAACCCTACCCTATCTCCACCGTCCTCGAATTCCTCCAGCTCATCATTCAATCATCGGTCTCCAATCATTAAAAACCATACTCATCCCTTAAAATAATTCTATTCCCCGGTCAGAACATTCTAAAGTCCATCGACACAAACGGAACCCTTGCCTCGGACTCAAACGTTAAATGTCGGATGTTGGCTTCCATCGATGCCTATATAACTAGCACTTGAGACGACCTGGCAGGGGGTATCCAGTGGGGGTTGACTCCGCCAGTTGGGTCGATTCCCTGTTATGCTAATTTGTCAACGGTCGTGCCCAGGGTAGTCGACCGGGGCTTAAAAATTATTTCACACCCGGCTGACTCTTCTCTTCCCTTTCTCTTTCTCCGTTTCCTCTTTCTTTCTGACTGACTATACCGTGTATCACCTGGCCCGTCGAAATCAGACGCTACCAAAGTCAAATTCACGGGAATTCTTTACGCGAAACCGTTTTCTTTCCACCCCCTCCGCCCCGATTCTTGGTTCGAGGCTCGCGCCGCGACGCCCCCTAACATTCGTCTTCCTCCGCAACGGATAGGCGAAGATATACTCGCCTCTATATATCTTCGTGGAAACGTCGTCTCATTGGGGTGGTGGAAGACGGCGGTGAGGAGTGCTGGGAAGAAATTACCGGCGATTATCGTCATCCACGCTGGACGAACGAGAAATATCGCCGGGAATTCAACGCCGAGAAGAGGATAATGAGCCCGCGGACGTGGCCGCGGGATTCCTCCGTTCCCGATCGCGTTTCCACGCGCCGAACTATTTACAAAGTAAACGCTTCGAACGGCGAGGATACGCACCGCGTGATTTATACTTGCTTTCCCGGAGACGAGTGTGCATCTCGTCGAGGGTGTGCTTCGCGGTACGCGGAAGCAGTCATGGGAAAGCTGCATCGATGATTTGGGAATGAGCGCTATTTTAGCGGCGTCCCTTCCGCTATTTATGGAATCAAGAAGGGTGCAGGAGACGTACTTACGTTTATAAAACTTTCAAAGAGAATTCAAACGCGTTTTATACCTTTATACGCGATTACGTAGATACCTATCATTTCGCACCTTGTGCATCGTATTGACTCAGGATACGAAAGCGGTTGAGCCGTTAATGAAACACTTTTCGACACCTGTTGTGAAAGTTCGGTACCGGCCTGACTATTCGGCAGGTGCAGGAAATTTGGTTCGCAGGTGGCATCGGTAACATTATCGAAACACTCGGCCACTTAGATTTAGGGTCGTGGTGCTTCTGAAGGTATCCAAGTAGAAGTGTTATTCTCTTCAACGGATCGCTCGTCGGGGCACACAGAGTGTCATCCAATCAAACTTAATTGCAAGAACCAACAGCTACCTTCTTTCCTACTTTCAGCTCACAATATTTCAAAATCTGAAGTCAGTATTCGGTTTTTTTTACGATAAATGGAACAACTGTTCAGAGCATTTCTTGTCTTAATAACGACGAGAGTACGCATATCCCTACTAGCAACCATTAATTCCCCCTAGAAAATAAAGAAGAGACTAAACAAAATGTCCTTCAGTAATTTGTCAGGATAAGTTGAATTCATTCAGCCAGAATTCATACAAACTTACCGCACCAATTGCAGCATTCAACGTACTCGAGACAGATAATATTGATCAGACTATTTCTAAAATATGATACCCTATTCTGCCCTATTCTCCACGCTAATTACATCAGATTTCGTTCGCGGGTCCAGCCGTATAATCTAGCAAATTGCGGTCTAAAATCAGGAGCTGAGCGTTCCCGCGGAGGCATGGCTATGGAGCGCCGTTCCCCGGGGACTCCGTCGGTCGTGTCGACGACCGGGAATACCCAGCGTACGTTTCGAACTTTCCTCGTTCTCGCAGACAGCTTGGAACCGTGTCGAGTTCAATGTGTTCCGTTCACCCTTCGTCTGCCTCCACCACCCCCCCCCCCCCTCCCCGCGCATCCCCCTGCCGCCGTGTGTCGCGAGTATCGCGGGAAACTTGACGGCCCGCGAAAATTCCGTTTTACTCGCGGGCGAGATCGCGACGGGAGACGGGCACGGCGGTTACGATATCCCGTTTTCGTTCCGTTCCCGACCGGCTAGCCGTACGGGGAAGAAAAAGCGCACGGGAGGAGGGACGAAGACGGAAAGAGAACCAGGGGCGTTCGTCGTTATTTCGCGGTGGATGCTGCGGGATCAATAGCGTGGAGAGCCGAAGTGCTGGTAGAGAGGGAGACGAAACGGGGAGGGACAGAGGGGGACAGAGATTGGCGAGAGCCTGTGTGTACGCGCGTACGAGAAGCGAGACGGAGGGGCAGGAGGGTGGTTGAAGGAACGAAGAGGTAGCCTGGACATAGTGGGGTTCGGTTAAGGGGTGAGAGAAAGACAGGAGACAAAGGGTGACTCCCCTAGTCTCTGGTACCTACATCAGCCCCTCTCTGTCTCTCGCGTCGCTCCCTCCGCCGTCTCTGTTCGTGCCGGTGGCTTGCATCTCGCTCTATCCACCACCCCTTGCCACCCAACAACCCCAGGAGTCGATGCATCCAGGGTCGTTGCTACCGGCAGCGAACGATCCAGCCTTCCATGCGCTCTCTACAACCCTCTCTCCATCCCGCTCGCTCTCTTTCCCCTCTACCCGCCTTGCTCCCTCCCCCGAGCCAGAGGTGCGTCCGTCTCTCGCCCCGATCCGCACATGCACACGCATCGATACTGGATAATAAACGCGCGCGATGCAGGTGGAGTCGCTCGCGCTCTCCCGTGCACACTTCTATACCTACGCGCGCTGGTCGGCTCGCCGTGTCTGGCCGGTGTATTTTGCGCGATTGCAACGGCGTGCGCGCACGTGATGAGAAAGACAACGACGGCGAGGGTGAAGAAGTCACCGGCGACGTCGTCCCGGCTGGCTGCTGGATTCCTCGCGAATCTGCGTCGCGAGTTTTCAAGGACGCGCGATTAGGATGCGTGGGAATATACCTCCGAGCACTCGCAGACGTACACGCGTCAGTTTTGCTATTAGGAACTCTGGCTAGGACACATTTGCACCTTCGTCACGTGCCCACGTACCTACACTTCAGCATTTTCCTTTATGGACAGTAATGGCCGTATACACGTTGCCCCCGATTTCAATCTTTAATTCTCCTCTTCATCCGCCAGGATATCCGCTGGCAGGTTTTCAGGTGCTCTGTATCTGTTAGAATATTATTTCATATCGACATTCTGCTTCTCGTAATTTAACATAAAGGGACGTGACAGAACGCTTCCTCTAACTCCCCCTTATCTATGCGCACGTGAATATGTGCGACTGATACGTGTACGCGTGTCATCCAATAACTATGGGATGATGTTCCTGGCTTATGGATCTATGTCTGTTATGAGTTTATTACAGCGTTGATACGGTTGGAATGAGTTGCGGTGGCGATCGTGGAACCGAAATATCGTGGGCCGAGCGCGTTGTTTAATCCCGGCCCACCTGCCGCCTGCATGTTTCTCTGTTTGCGCAGGATTCAGAGGGAAGCCTCGGAGTAGAGAAGACGACCGCGCGCTCGTCTGAGTTTCGGGTTTGTCTTAGCCACAGGACTCCGTCGCCGGGGGCTTGAACAGGATTCCCGTGGCGGTGAACTCTTTCTCGAGCGAGCAACAAGAAGGAACCCGCAATTTCTGAGGGCATCGTTTTCGTTCGTTCCCTTTGTTCGCTCCTGCCTCGGAGGGAAACGGGTCGGTCTTCTTCGTGCCGCGTTCAAACGTCGAGAAGTCTGACATTCATTGCGGCGTTCACACGCCGCGCCATCTCGTCTTCGATCGACGTTCGATCCTTCAATCCTATCAGTTAGTTACAATTTAAATTCGCCGCCGAACGTTCTGGTACATATTTCATGGAGTGAATTTTTAATACTCCTATCCGTGAATACCAAAATCGACATTCTTCTGCGATAAATTGACGACTGTCCGATACCCTAAGTAGGGGAGGGTTGCCTATATCGTACCACTTAAGACATTTCACGTTATATTTTATATTTGGTACTAATTTGAACGCAAATGACTATTGGATCTACTATTATATGCTTAACCTTTTGTTCAGAACAAATCACCTAATTTGTTATTAATCTTTTTGTCACATACTGTAAAATGTACGATTTAGGCAACCGGTCTCCTAAATCGTACCCCTCGGTTTCCAAAATCGTACCTCCACTAACAATTGTATCAATAACAAATAGAGTGGCAAATATTCAACATAAAGTAGTGATTATTATATAGTTACATATACATATTGTAAGTCCGGGAGAGTTCGACCACTTTTTGGAAAAGAAATTGTAGCATCGTTGTTTTTCACATTTTTGTCGGTTTGTGCAAATTAAAGCAAAGCCCAAGCAATTTAGGGTATATATAAATTATAGTGTGCGATAATTTCAAATATTTAATTTCATTTTGATTGAAAAACATTGGCACTGCAACTGGTCAGTCTCACCCGCATGTCGGGGTTAGACCGTCCACCCACTACGGGTGATACCGACCTTGAAAAATAACAAAAAGTGTAGCTTTCAAAAAGTATAATACACGAAGAAGTTAATCGATATGTTATTTCTTCTTCAGTTTTCCATATAAATCGCAAACATTCTTGTACTTGGAGCATCTAGTATCATGAAACCAACGGCTTTAGTGCACACATTTAATCCAATCGTCGCTTTTCGAGATTTCGAAATAGTTTTCTCCGCATCCCACGCATTCGTTTTTGTCCCAGTCTTTTAACGACATATCACTATCTTGTAGAATGAAATTTCCGCTCCCTGAATCTGAAGATGGGTTTACAGTAAGAAAAACACATGTAGGTAGTGTTTAGAAAACATTTAGATGTCAGTTACAAGAATGAGAAATATAAAATACGAGCATGCTACCTATGTCCCCCTCGACATCGCACAACTTTCGTCTGAAAGAATTTTTCGTACCATACATATTTTTCGAGATAGTTACACTTTTTCAGATACAACGGACACACTGTATATTTAACTAATTTGGTCGGACTGTCCCGCATTAATGTGGTCGGACTATCCCATAATCAAGGGAGTGATCGACCGCCTTGTCAAAATAAATTAAAAACGAATACACACGTATTGTTGGGGTGACACTGTAGTTTTATGCATATTATATCCCCCAATATCGGAATAGTGTAAATAAACTTACCTGTTTTTCAAATATCACCAGCACTGTAACTTGGTCTCAAAACTTTCAGACTCGCGTAGAGTCTTAAGTGTTTCCTATAATTTAAATATGAATTTGTGACACTGGTCAATACAAGATCAACAACAAGCGCATTCATTTCTTTTGTCTCAATGACACACAGTGCCCTATCTTGCGTCAGTTTTAAAATATCAAAACTGGCCGGACTCTCCCGGTGGTCGAACTATACCGGACTTACTATGAATATGATATACGTACTTAACCTATATAACATACGAGTTGTCAAATTCTACTGGTACGATTGTAGTGGTACGATTTAGGAAACATGATCAATTAATTTATAAATATTAATTTAAATTTTATAATGAATGTAATATGTACCTAAAATGAATGTAAAATATTCTACATTAAACCCGCTTTTAGAAAAATACAAAAATACAGGAGAAAATTGCATTGTTTGATTATTATCAGCTAAAATAAACTGGTAAAAAGTTACATCAATCATACCCGATATTTTAAAATGTTTATAGCACGCACAAAATAGGGTGCAAGCTCAAAAGGTTTTGTATCTATTTCTTATTTCGTATTTACTTGATATTTTTATTATCCAATGTCGTTTAGATTCATTAATTACTGAGAAATTGATGAGGTACGATTTAGGTGACCAGTACGATATTGGTAACTCTCCCCTAGTACCTATCTGAGAATGAATAAAGTGAACAGTTTCGAGGAAGTCGGGTGAAACAAGGGCATTATGCCTGAAAAGACGGGGATCGTCGCATAAAACGGGATATATTCCTATCGCGCGATAGCGTCACGTGGCAGGCGCAACCTCGAGCCGCCATTAATTAGATTCTAAACATAGGAACACTCTTACTCCGTTTCCTATAAATCGAAGCCTGGTGTACTACAGAGGCGGATCGTTTCCGCAAAATAATTAATACAACCGGCACCGTGGTTCGCTCGCCGAAGATTTATACGCGCGTACCTTTCTGGAAGCCGAGCCGATGGCGTCTCATCTTTCTGCTTTCTACGTGGCTTTGAGCGATAATAATTATTACATTATCGTTAGCCGTTTGTTATCCGAGAGGCGAGAAGCGGGGCGAGAGGATTCGCGGAACGGAACCCGAGGACATGGCGGAAGGTGAATCTGTCTTTGTGCGTCCGTCTGATCTTCCATGGCCACAGAGGACGTACGTACAATCAGACAAGCATTATACGTTCTATATTAGCGTCGCTTGTAACCAAAGAATGCATCGTTATCGCGCGCTGGTGCATACGGAAACCTGTATTCTCTATGACACCCGTAAGAGCGATCCTCGATATCCGTCAACAGTTTGTAGAAGCTATCGATACAGACTGTCGAACGTTAGGAAACACGAGTTATCGCGCGAAACCGTCTACGGGGATTATTCATACGTACGCGCCCTTAACGCGCGCATGGACGGTCGATACGCCGCGCATGTGTGCGCCCCGCAAACATATCGATACGCAAATGATCATTGTACAAGCGAATCTACGCGCGTGCACACAGCGCCTGCACGAATATCGTCATTGCACGCTGAGCGCACATACCGGACGTACGTGTACAGATCATTTCGGTCCACACACAAACGGATGTAACGCGTATTCAAATGGGCGCGCTGTACGTCATCCGCCGTCATAATTACACGCGCACGCGTGGTCCCGCGCGGCCGGGATCGTCAAGCAACGTCCTCCGCGCGTAAATAGATACACATAAGCCACGCGTATACATGAATATTTATTTCCCGGCGCGTCACTAAATATTATTCATTGCCCAGCCGCATTTACATGAATATCGTATAAGTTCGTACATAGGCGGGCAGCAAGGGGAGGATTTTAAAACGCGAGGAGCCCTCGTCTCTGTTCGCGTGTCCAGGGATCACGGTGTCCTTAGCGTTCGCCAGGAGGAAGCCGCTCGGTACACGCGCCTTTCCTCTCACTCCTCGGCGTTACCGAGCATCGAAAGTACATTAAGGACCTCTATATCCGCGTTTACGTATGCATATTCAGCCCCGTTCGCCTCCCGCCCGTTAGAAATATTCTGACCAAGCCTTGCTCGCGTATTCCTCGCATTGGAAACGGTGACAGGGAGCGCGGGGATTAATCGTCATTTCTCAAACGAGCCAGGTCTATCGTTGCAGCGGAACGCGACACGGAGGAGCGCCGTGTCGCGAGATTTCATCAGTTTTATGTACGACGGATAATGGGAGTGAAACGGCGAACCGGTGCATCGGTGAAATTTCTCGCGAGGGGTGGCTGCGCTCCCTGCTTGGCGAGGCGAACGCTTCACAATGGGACAGGATTTTCGTGGCGATAACGGCGATGAAAAATGTATCGCGCGAAGATGAAAATGCATTGTAACGATCCGACGGTTTTCAAGCGCTCTCATTGTCTACCGGGCCGGGGGACGATGCTTCGCTATCGTGCGACGAGCCGGCCCCCCTTGTAACGGCAGAATTCCGTTCCGATCGGAAAGCTCGTCTCTCCGCTGTCACGTGTGTATAGGTGCAATTCACGCGGAGTGCAGGAGAAGCGGGGGAGATGGTAAAACCCTGGCAAATATTTAAATATGGCAGAGTATTCGCGAGGATACCCCCAGACCCGTTGCTCGTGCGAAATGCTTGCTAAGCTAGAAGAGATTCGTGGAAATCTAATGGATCGTACCTGTGACATGTTTTATCGAGGATGCGAGTAGATTGTTTGCCGAACAGATGTTTCTGGACCTCAATGTTCTGCATCATCGAGTATTTTGCGGCTACTGAATGAGCCGCGTCGTCCACTCGCGAATAATTTCGCCGCGGTAATGCACCGATAACGACGAGCAGCTCGTCAATTTTACGTTGGACGCTGTCCATCTGGTCAAAAACGAATTGTCACGGGATCGCCGCGCTTCGTTTCGGTGGTTTTCGACGAAAAGTAACGTCGAATTGGTATTTGCGGTGGGGCCTGGCGGCCATTAAAACGCGTTCCCGAAAACGATCGATATTTCGGTCGCGAAACCGCGATGCAGCTACCGTGCAAATTAGAAAACCGCCGTTTTTCCCCGATGGAACGCAAACGGATGTTGGGAGAGAGCGAACGAGAGGGAGGTGGATGGAACGCGTGCAGACTACGGCAGACACGCGTACCGGTTCGTGGTTTCTGCTCGCTCGACAATTCCAACGTGGGAAATTTATGAAATCGGCTGGGCCATGCGTCAGAATATCGAAAAGCGATCAGATCTCGTCTCTTATACTGGTCCAGTCGCACAGTGGGGTATTTGGCCCCAAAACCCGGACATGGCTATTTTAAAATCTTCAAATTCCCATAACTTTGTTAAAATTCATCCATAGTTGATGAAACAAAACCATTTTAATGTTTAAACTTTCTACTTTTCGACTCATTAAATCAATTTTATCGAAATCGGTATCCAGGGGGTAAAATCCGCCCTTAAAGGGGAATGCGCCAAACTGTAAAAGTTTCTTTATGTTTGTCAAGTGCTACAGAGTGCAAACAATATTTTTTGTAATTTTTATGTATACTATCGGAAAGTATGATCCTTTGCCTTTACGATCAGCCGAACCTCATAAAAAAGATGTTTTTTTAACAAAGATACAGTCATTTAAAAAAAACTGCATTTTTAAATGTTTTTGCAGAAATTCTTCGTTTACACAAATTGTGAGCTCAGGGGGAAGAAGTAAATCTATTGTTTCATATAGGAATTGCATCTTGACACCTTTTTTTTTGTATAAATTTTATGTTTTCTCGCGTCATCAGTTTAATTCCAGATGGACTTGCAGCTTGCACCGAACAATTTGCTGAGATTTTAATACCTATACGTATATATATTCTCGTTAAATAAGTAACATCTGAATAACAATAGCAGAAAATATCTAGTTCATGTGACAAATGTTTAAGCGTAAGTACTTACCAGGTACAAGTAAAATGAAATTTAATATAAAAGTAAAATCAAAACAGTACTTAAATATGAACTTAACTAATGAACTTAATAAACGCAGGATAAATATATATAACGCACACTAAATATGGGCTATACAAAACAAAACTTTAACTGAATAAAATGTAGGAAAAACTAAAATATAATATATAAGTACGTAAAAAGAGTTTTGAATATTTTGCCGTGTAGTCTTTGATGGCACTGTTTCATCTGAATGCAGACACAATTTCATAAAATGTTTATGTTATGCTGTAGATAATTCTTTCACTAATTGTAAGTCCTCTACTTTATGTCTGCATTCAGTTGAAATAGTGCCATCAGAGACTACACGGCGAAATATTCAAAGTATTTTTTACGTACTTATATATTATATTTTAGTTTCTCTTTCATTTTATTCAGTTAATATGTTCATAATTTAAACAGTTTCATTGAAGAATTCCTTAACACCTCACGAAGGCCTGGCGAGCGCGACCGTACAGGCGTACGTGAAACGCAGCAGCTCTTGATTGCCATTTTTACCTAAATTAGCTATAAAACTTAAATCCGGACGAATCCGGAACCAATCTTTTTTGCGCTGTCATCACAAACTTTTATCAAATGTAATGGCACCAACAAAAGCAGTGGGCAGGGCTCAGCAGTATAACAAAATCGTTAATGAAATCCTATAATCGTAGAGAAAATTTACTGAATTCTCGATTATCTTAAAATGTTAATAACTATGCAAATATATATGATAAAAAAGTAAAACCTTTTGGAAAGTGTAGTATATACCTACCGTATAAAGCTTCCATAATGCAAGAATTCACAAAATTTCTTTACAACATGTAGAAAACTCTAATAAGCCAACGATGTTTCAGAGGACGGTTAAGAAAGAATCGCGAGCTCTAAAATCTCTTAACTTTCGACGAAGCCTGTTGCTTCATGAGTGTACAAATGAAAAAAGCAATATTCAGACATTGTTCCTCAGATATTCAACTGCCTCGAGCACCAAATATTTTACGGTTTACGCAAAATTTTTTTAATCGATTTATGTCCGGGTTTTGGGGCCAAATACCCCACTGTGCGTCGTATCGATTCCTGTTTCGAATTCGTGTTCGGCCGTGACAACATCACCTGCACGGTTTCTCTGCGAAAAATCGTCCGCTCCTGCAACATGCTTCTCTCTGTTGGTATATATGCAGACGAAACAGGAAACTGTGAACCTGAGATGTATATGAAGATAATGAAGTCCCAACAGACCTCTCAGATCCCAGAACAGCAGAACGCTCATCAGTGAAAACACTTTTCCATCCTAGCGCGTATCGCTGTGATCCCCTTGCATCAGTGAATCGACTCTGATCCCATCGACCTCCTCGTCACTGGCCCCGTCGTAAGGCAGAAATTTGGTGCGTGAGGAGGGTTAAGGACGAGCCAGGCCACCGACATCAGCCAGGTGGCGTTCGAATTACAAGGTTTGCGCAAACGCGCCCCGACGACCGCCTCTCGTGTGCACAACGCACGTAACACGTGAACGAGGCACGCTGTGGTAATAACAACAACAGCGGCAGCAGCAACAACAGCAACGGGAACGGGCAGCGGTAGATCGGGGCGAGCGATGAGTCCCAGGTGGGAGGCAGCTGCCAGGCGGCACAACACCTGCTCTTCTTCTTTCCTTCTTGAACAGACAGGACCCGTTTCCAGAACCGAAAAGGGGGCTCGCCTATCTCCTCGACGGTCTCCTCGACGGTCTCCTCATCCGGACGGAGATCGTTCCCCTCTTTTTCTCCGCGGCGCGGAACACCACCTTCGCTGTTTGCCTTCTGCATGCGGGTGCACGGCAGGTGCAGCACTTCTCCTCCACCGCCTTCTTTCTCATTACTATTATTAGTACGGTTTTCTTCGCCAGCATGGAACACTGCTGACGCGTGGTCTTGCTTTATTTCTCAATAGGGTAAATCCGGGAGACGCGGTCGGGCCGGAGAGTTGGTCGAGTCGCTATATTTCAGACTCTATACGTAAAAACGTGTTAAAGTGCAGCCCAAATACTTCTCTAGAAGCAAAATAGTTTAATGAATAGCGTCATTTCGCTTCCTTCTGTGTTTTTCTGGATTTATAGGCTACAAAAGGTAAATTGTGGTTACATTTCACCTCTTTTGTCAAACAACGGTGTACAGAATCGTATTTAAAATATACTTCTAAGCTTATTTTCGTTTAATGTTTGGGATAATACGATAGTAGAGATATTGAGGGACAATGCAGCCAAAGTATTTAGCCATATTAACTCTTCCTCTGAAAGCTAACGAGAAGACCATCTCTCGCTGCAGAAAGGTGAGATGGTCGAGTTATGACTTCTCTTTAATATTTTTGTTTATTTTTATTTTTTATTATTATTTTATTATTACTTTTGTTTATTTAGTTTATTTATTCACTTTCGTGTTCATTTGCCTTGCCAATCGCCAGTGGTTAGTTCACTTTTTCTTTGATGTGTTCTCTACTTGTTTAGCGTAAACAAATTAAATATCAATGAATCTGTAGTTGTATTCACTCATAAATAATTTTGCTTTATCCTTTGTTAATTTTCCACAAATAATTATGTGAGTAGTCTCTGCCAACGACGAAAACCATTTCCCCCGGCACCGGAAGAGGTGGTCAGATGTCATGACTTCAGTTTTCAATCCGATTTACAGTAAATATTGTCTTAAAGCAAATATCGACTAGTTTTTTTGAATCAGCAAAAAATTTTGAACATATAGGTTTGTTCTGATAAAATAAGTAATATCTATATTAGTTTTAATAGCCATTTTATATTAGGTCGACCGCGTCTCCCGGATTTACCCTATGTAGCGGACACACCGGGGCGTCACAGCGCCTGGTGCCAGTCGACGAGTGACTAAGAAGTTGCCACGAGAGCCTCAAATCGACTGTAAAGAGGGACTGAACGATGTTTTTCTTAGGCCCTTTTTTCGAAGGGGCTCTATGCCTGGCTTCTTCTGTTTGGCGAACGGAGCACGTGTCATTGATTCCACGATGTTACAGGAAAACATGCCTTCGAGAGTAAAAAGAAGTAAACTTTAATCTCCCCTACTGTCATCTACTAGTTTATGTCAGACGTAAGAAATATTTATCATGAAATCCGAAAGGAGAAAAAGAAGTGGTGTCTCTCTGGCCTTTCGCACGTGCACTTCCTTCAGCACACTGTCAGGTAAGACGACGCGGCATTCTTCATGCGGGCAAGCAGCAGGTGTCGCAGTAATTCGCGCACAGCGTTCTCCCCGTCTCACCGTCATTTTTACCGTCTTCCACTTCATTATTCAGTCGGGCCATACGTAAGCACACTTATCAGCACAAATTTCCTCGTCGCGAATTTTTCAAGAACATCGAACAGCCGTTTAATACCTTGCATCGACTCAGCCATGTATCTTTAAAACGCGATAACTCCTCTCCATCCCTTTCCAGTGAGAATGAACTTCGCTATAAACAACAGTTTCCAGAAAACGTCCAATTCCAAAGATTATTTATCTGCACTTTCGTGCCAGCCCGACTCGAAGCCCAGGGCAGCCAGATCGAGTAGGAGCGAGGGGATGAAATCAGGGGCAAGAAAGCACGAAAGCTCGACGGTGGACCGGCTCGTGGCTCAATTTCGTTGGTCCAGGCGGGAAAAAGTGCATTATACGACGGCGTGGCCGTCCAGCAGTATCGTTTCTTTTTCCACTCGGTTTCCTGGCCGTCTTCTTGGTGGCCGTGGTCGCCTCTCCTTCTGCCACCTCTTCGTTCCCTCTTGCTCTCGCGCGGCACCCCCTTTTTTCCAGCCCCTCCATCGCTTCCACGTGGCAGGAACGCCGTCTGTATAAACGAGCACGCGCCACCACCTGCTTCTTATTATCCCCACCCCCGAGGTGCAACCGGCACCCCTAGCCTTTCCGCCGCTCTCCCTGCAGCCGGCCGGCGTTATTTCACGCGGTGTTTTCTCTCCCCGTTTTCTTACGTGTCCCCCCTTGTGTTTGACACGAGACCACTGTTTTGCACGTCGCGCTCTGCCTGACTCCTCGAAGCTGACGCTTTCGCGATGGGCCACATAGTACGTACAATACTGCGAATTCGATATTACGAACGTTGGGGGTTGATAAAGCACCGTAGCTTTGAAAGCTTTGAAGAAGCGTAGAAACTATTTCCGTAACACTATTTCCTCCAGCTTGCAAAACCTCACCACTGCTGGCTGAGTGTTACGCCTTCTACCAGCCTGACATTCGAGATGTCCAATTACTGAGCAATGTAAACTTACCCCTGGTCGATATTTCAAACCTTCAAGCGCACAGAAGTCTACGCGACCTTCGCTGACACCACAAAAATCGCTTACCTCGTATCGCGTTTTACTGGCGACTCACACCGCGCACATTTGCACGAACGTGATTTCCCAGGGTCGCATGCAAAATCACAGACTTGCCAGGTCTCTCTTTCGGGCTAGAACCACTTGCACTCGCCCGGGCAATTAAGCGATCGTTAAGCGGAATGTCTTCTTCATACGGATCGGCTTAAGGCGCAGTGGCTTCTACTTTGTTTCTTCCCCCGTTCGACTGGAATTTGGATTTCGTTCACTAAAAGGCAGAGGTAATTGGAAGGGAAGGCCTTCCGGCGGGCAATGTATTTAAAAAGTTGTAATTAGTTCAGGCGGTATTACCGCAGCAAGCTTCCTTTTGCTTCATAAAAATTCGTCGCCCTAACCCGTGGACCAACACAATTTGTATACCAATATTCCTTTTACGGCGTCTCGTCCGATAGCAGCCGCGACGGGGGAGACTTGCCTCGGTTTGCGCGAAATTCACGGAACGGTTTGATTAAATTTCCTCGGAAAGTTGCAATTCCGGGCGAAGGAATCGCAAACGGAGCCAGATGCGCATACCGTCTACCTACTCGCCGTGTGTCTACCGTCTATTTACCTACTTACTAATTGCCACTTTGCTGTGTCAACGGAGCACGCTCGACGCCCACCATTAAACAGCCTTTATGCCAGCAAAGCGCGCCAGCTCTCCTATACGCTGCATTGCCGCGAAACGCGGTCCCCGTGCGTGTCAAAAGAGACATCGCGCCGATGAAAGCGCAGTTTGCCTTTCAGGTGATCTGAAACGAATAGGAGTGGTTCGAAATCAACGATCAATTAAGTCAGGTATCTTCGAGTCAATCGAGGCGGCACACAGTGGCTCGAGTATAGGGGAGACCGGGGTAGGTTGTAACACAGGCTAACATAAGTAAAATCTTTTGAACGACAAATCTCGTAACCCACAGCATGCGAGAGATGCTTGACGATATTATTTTTGTTACAATCTTTTGTTACAATTTTTTGTTACAATCTGCCCCGGTCTCCTCTACTACGTGCTAGCTGGACAAAATTATTTTTTCGCGGGTTTGGGTTTATATGGGGTTCAAATTGTTAGGAAACAAACCTGATTCGTATTACAGTTTATTATTTCACTAAAAATACCAATAAAATAAAAATATGACTAATTCAATAGAGGAAAAAGAACAAACCGACAGTATTGTACTTTAACTATAATTATCAGTTATAACATTATGTCTATTCCTGTAATTTCTGAGTTTAGAAGTTTAAAACTTGGTTTTTTGATATCAATTTTCTCTGCATTGCTATTAAAATAGTGTTTTACTATATGTTCCACGCTGTTCCACGCGATAAGGGTTGAATGTACGGAAAGTAGAGACTTTCTAGTTTTTTTTAATCAAATGATCGATCTGCAAAAATTTGCAAAACTATATTTTGTGAATTGTTTTCTTATATTTTCTCTATATTTTCTGAATTTTTAGTGACATAATAAACTGTGATATGAATCAGGTTTGTTTTCTAACAATTTGAACCCCATATAAACCGAATACCGCGAAAAAATAAGTTTGTCCAGCTAGCATGTAGTATACTCGAACCACACTGACTACCGAGCGTCGCACTCGAAAACAATTCACAAAACATAGTTTTGCAAATTTTTGCAGATCGATCATTTGATTAAAAAAAAAACTAGAATGTCTCTACTTTACGTACATTCAACCCTTGTCACGTGGAACGACGTGGAACATATAGTAAAACACTATTTTAATAGCGATACTGATTTCAAAAACCATGTTTTAAATTTAAAAACTCAGAAATTACAGGAATAGACATAATGTTATAACTGATAATTATAGTTAAGTACAATACTGTCGTTTTGTTCTTTTTCCTCTATTGAATTAGTTATATTCTTAATTTATTGATATTTTTAGTGAAATAATAAACTGTAATACGAATCAGGTTTGTTTTCTAACAATTTGAACTCCATATAAACCCAAACCCGCGGAAAAATAATTTTGTCCAGCTAGAACCACTGTGCGGCAGGGCGATTTCACACGGAATTGCATGCGTATGCAGCGCTACGGAGGGCTGATGTGTTTCTTTGTGATTAAGAATTAAAAACGCGCCGCCGAATCGAACGACGGGACGATCGCGTCGGGAGGAGGCACATCTATTAATTTGATTGTCTTCGTCGCGACGAACGCGTCGGCTGAGGGTTGAAATTGCCCCTTGAAATATTCAGCAGTCTGGCCTTGAACGGGGAAAGCCAGAGGGTTGAAAACGCAAGGGTTAACGGTGATCCACGAGACGCAGACCTTGGAGGATAGCGTCGACGAGGAGCACAGGGGCGAGAGCGTTATGCCTCGTCGGAGACGGTGTGTTACCCCCTCACGTGACTGCAACCCTGGCTCCGCGGACTCCTTAATTAGCAGGCTATAAATAAAAGTGGCTCGGAAATATGAAAAAAAAAAAAATAGAGACAATACTGTATCGCAGAGTCGAGGAGAAACCGCCAGACGATATTAAGCGAGCTACTGGTTTATAGTTAACCCTTCGTTGACACACCTCTTTTTTCCATCAACTTTGACATACCTGTGGCTCACACCCAGAGCAATTTTTTAACGAGTGTCATTCTCATCCATTATTATGAAAAAAATCATGGGTCAATTTCAAGGTCTCTAGAATATATTCCAATAATTTTTTTTATTGAAATTTCATCACAGTTTCTGTAAAATAATTTTAGATCACCACATGTCGAGAAAAAATGAAAAAATCTTTAAAAAATTGTAACTTTTACAAATTTCAATATTAGAAGCTAAAAATTTACAGAGTTGATGTTTGGATATGATAGTTTGAGAGAAAAGATATTTTGTAAGTCGAATTTGAAAAAAAAAAAGGTATTTATTTTGCATATAGAAGGTTCAGAGGGTCAAAATCAGCTTATGGGTAACTCGCACCCAGAGAATCAACGAAGGGTTAACTGTAAAACGGGAGACGTTGTTGCGCTACTCGGCGACGAACTTGTAAACGAAAGTAATTCTTCTCTCCTTCGTTTTCTGCCCTTTGAACCATCTTGCTTCTTCATTTTACACCTACAATGACACACTAAGTACTTACCTTGGCTTTCGAAAATCTTCAACGGTGGCAGGTTTCTGAAAACAGAGCGGAGTCGAATTGCGAGTTCAACGAGATTTCAGTGTATAAGATAGCACGTTGGAGGGCTGTGAATTATTTCAGAGGAGTTTCCAGGTTAATCTCGCGAAATTCCCGAGCGGTATCTACGTCCTGGAACTAAGAAAGCTATAGATTACACACGTGTGCATATACCCGATACTGTAAAAGTACGGACCAGGTGCATTAGCGTAAATCATCGTGAAATATCGGCGAACTAGTTGGTGAACTTGCAGCGGGGTGACTACACGAAACAAACGTGGGCCCTTGGTACCGATATAGGTTGGAGATCGGCGCGCAAGAACGACGGCAATCCGCGTCGCAGCTGAAGCAGAGGAACGTGTTTATTGCACCTGTCGAGGCCCGTACGCAACGGCAGAAGTATATTTCACCGCTGACAGATGCGATGTTCGATTCCTCGTAAATACTGTCCGCCACGCCGAAAACACGTCCGGCAAGAATGCGCGTCGCGCTCGGTAACTCTCGCTCGCTTTTACGAGCTGAGGGGCGCGCCGCGTTTCATTGATCCTGAACTCTGCTTGGAATATCCGCTAATATGACACACGAGCGATAGAGATGGATGATTGAAGGTATAGTTGACAACAGCGTCCGAAGGGTGCGAGTCGATTGATGGAACTTTCCACGAGCGAGCGCGCAGAAAGTTTCCGAAACGTAGCAACGTTTCATTTTCCACTCATAGGCCGAAAGTCAATTCGAAGTTTGAAGACTCCCATCCCTTCGAGTCTGCTGCTGGCGAGCCGTCGAGGGTAGCTCAGGGCTCAGCTCAGGGGTGCTGTTGCACCGGGAATCTCGAATTAACGAGAAATAATTGCCTTTATTTCAAACTATTTTAAAATAAAACTCGCTTGTGTGATCACAATTCCCAACGAGTCCGGAAAAAAGGGGAAGAAATCGCCCGTAATTCCAATCACCTTGCCTCATCCTCATTATTAACGTTCCCCTGCAACGTGCCATTACACTTCGATTACAGTTGGGCGGGCGTCAGCGGAAAACTCGCGCGGCGGGTTTCCAATCTTTCGCTGGATCATTTTCATCGGGAGCCAGGCTGGCACGAGCCTCCGCCGCGGCGCGGCGCGAGCTGGCTGTCAGCGGGCGAAGTCACGGCGCACAGTGGCGAAAATGCCCGAAAACCTGGCCAAAAGTCCAAATACAACGATTTTAATTTGCCAAATCTAATTAGTGCAATTCGTTTATAACCTATCTGTGCACAATTTCCCGTTAATTGAAAATTTTCAACTGCAGCCCTTTTGATGATATATCAGTTCAAAGTTGACGATTGAAATTTAACGCGCTACTTTGAGATTTATTTTCAGATTATCCAGTATACTTATCAAAGTAAATAGTATATATTATGATGTAGGATCACATGCACTATTTTTCATTTTAAATGCAGACTCTCTGAAAGCTGTTATAAATGAGTACTGACAACATATACATTTGTTGTCTATTGTTAAGCAAAAAGTTGTTGACGCCGCGAGATGCCGCACCGTTTTTTTTTTTGTAAATTGAAACTCAAGGTATGCATAATAAGGCGCCGTTGCAGAATTTCTCCACTTTTTGCCATTTCGGCAAATATCAGCGTTTATGTACACATTGACACGAGTATAATTTCCGCTCAATTCAGTCTTTACATATCCGGGAGTGTTACTATTTGTTTCAATGTTTTAAAAGGGATCCCTGTCACTTAATATACAATTCTAGTGTTAATTTTTTATTTTCCAATCCGTTGTGTGCGCATAAATGTATTTCTCCGTTTTGAT
This sequence comes from Andrena bucephala, assembly GCA_947577245.1. NCBI lineage: Eukaryota > Metazoa > Arthropoda > Insecta > Hymenoptera > Andrenidae > Andrena > Andrena bucephala. The sequence continues at coordinate 67,991,765 of OX387715.1, forward strand.
TTACATGCTTATTCAACGCGCAACGTACTTACGATCCGACTGGTTCATCTCTATCGGCTTTGTGATAATACATACAATTCTGAAAGATTCTAGAATTCTGAGGCATAATTTACAAAAGATTGTCGATGTTCCGCACCACAGTATAGGAAATTTCCACTCGTTAAAATATTATCCAGTTTTTTGACGTGCCAAATGACAGTGACATCGAAATGTCTGAGGATGGAGAAAATAGCTAAAATTAAAATTGGGTATGATTTTTAATGTTGGTAATGTTATGTCTATAACGTGCAATATATTACAAATACACACATATAAATGTTATAGTAATGCTTCTGTAATTATTTGACACACAAATATATATATATATATATATTTGTGATTTATATATATATATATAAAATATTAAAAAATATTAAGAATTATAATTTTAATCAGTACAAACAATTAAATATTTAACGTTAAAAAATTACATGTTTATCATCTTAGAGTCATATTACAATAAAATATTTCAACAATTTACCCTAGAATTGGAAATATGACTTTTGGGCAGGTTTTCGGTCATTTTCGCCACTGTGCGGCGTCGCGATCGAAGGTGCAACGCCGATCGATATTGCACCTGGAGCAGCGTGAGCGCGCGTTGCCGCCAGTCCGTCGTACCGGCGGCGCGACGATGCAGCTCATAGGCGGCATTGCCGTAAACCCAGGAGCGGGCTTGGGCACCATGAAAGCGCCCTTTGGCTCGATGGTTGAACGAGGAGGTTGCCAGGGCTGCGTGCAACGCCGCTGGCTGATTTTGCTGCCGATGGCTGCTGGAGAGAAAGAGGAACAGGAGAAGCTGTAGGAGGGGCAGCTGGACGGGGTTGCTAGCGGAGGAGGATGCAAAGAGATACGGGGGATGGTAGCGAATGCCTGGATACTGACACGGTGGCCACCGCTCTCTGTTCCATCCAGTAGCTCTCCTCTCTCCTCTCTTTTCCCTGGACGGTCTTCTTGCTCTTTTCCACCGGGTCCACGGCTCCGTCCCTCTCCGCGTCTACTCCCTGTTACTCTCTAACCCTCTCCGCGGCGGTCTGGCGCTCTTTCAATTTCTCTCCGTCGCTCCGACCGGTTCGATGCAACCGTCCCGCTTCTTCCCTCTTCGCAGACATAATATCGACAACCGCTCCCGCGAGCGTTCATCTCGCATTCGCTCGGGCACAAGGGAGGGATATTGTAACACGTGATATTTGCGAGCGCTGTGCCACCGCGAACAGAGGAGCATTACGTATGAACGGAGAATCGGGGCCCGATCTGCCGAATAATTTGTTAATAGAAGGGAACGGCCCGGCGTTTCGCGGCGGACTGGGATTTGAGAACGTGGCGGTGGATGCCCCACCGGATTCTCATCCCTTTCCAATCTTCCTGGGGTTTAACGGACGCGTTGCGAGAACTTCTGAATATTTTTCGATAATGTCGTATGTAAAGTAGAATGTATATCGACTTTATACTCGTACATCCTATATTTGCCTATAAGTTACATTTTGCTACGTTCTACTCACATACACCCGTACCAGCGCCCGTACTCCAATCCCACGCCGTATACGTTAAAGCTCCCCCATCCACTTTTCTCCCACCTCTCTATCATCGGAAACTTCCCTTATCCCACACCAGCGTAAATGGAAAAGCAAATGTTGTGTCATCCTGAAACTTTCATGCCAAACGAAATTGTACAGTGTCCACAGCCGGGTACCGCGACATCACAGAATCTTCGTCGGTGCAATCAAGTTACGCGACACGCAAACCTCAACCCCCAGGATTACGCAGTTTTCTGATCAACCAGTGAAGTTAAGGTGCGTCTCCGGTGGCGCACGATGCCGTCCGCCGGAATCTCCCCCGGCGTTCCAACCCCTTTCAACCTGTTTACATACTGCCGTCAGTCTCGGTGGCGCGGTAAACGAGGGGTAGATCGGCATTGTTCGGGGTTCCGGTTTTTTTTATTTACGTTCTGTCGTTTCGTCGCGCTGCCCATTGAAATAATCGCAGGGAAACTTTCGTATTGTCCGCCCCGCGACTCCGTCTCTGGTCCCAGGACGTCGTGTCCCTTTTCGCGTCCCGCGCCCACCCCACCCGCGTGCACTCTGTTCAACCCTCCCTCGGCCTCTTTCTCGCCCGTCGATGCTCTCCCACACCCTTCCCCTCGTTCGCTATTCACCGACCTCCGCCCGCGGTTCATCCACCTTCTCCCTATCCCCCTCTCCGTCGCGCTCCCGTTCTGCCCCACTATACGCGTCTCCGTCGGCGAGTGCCCTCTCGAAAAGAGGGTGGCTCCGTCCTATTTTGCGGATCCGCACCGAAAACCGCAGTCGTTCGGGGGGTAGGAGCGCGAGGGAGCGGCAGAATGCAAGCCCCTGGCCTTCTTCTTCGTCTTCTCTCGTCTCCTGCGCTCCCGGCACTTCCACTCTTGGCCCTTTCGACGTCTTCCTCTTTTCTTCTTTCCCTTCCGCCGCCATATTAGGCGTCCCCGATCCTCGTGGTACGCGTACGCGATCGGTTACGCTCCTTTGGCGACCGCGCCAAGTATTCTTGCCCGCTCGTTTGCATACCCTGCCGTATCGATTAGCGAATTACCAGTAATTTCTATGCGAACATCCGGGCGAGTCGCTCGTAAATATCATTCGCGGACGGGAGAGGTAAGGGATCGAGAGAAACGATAGCGGGATCTGCGAGCATAAAAGGGAGAAGGGCAAAGGGAAACCTGACAAGGGAAGGTCAGGGTTTGAGCGAGCGCTTTTTTTACGAAATGGAGCTTAAAATTCGGAAGATTGCGTCGTTTCAGAGGTAATGGTGAACCATTAGCAGCTAATATTCTAGCAGCTGTTGATACTCGGCGGTTACTACATGTTAAGCCCACTTCCAACCAAACAGCACTCCTCCAGGTCGTGACCTCCCCTTGTAAGAGACGCTTGAACGACGAAAGGCGAAGCAGAGAGAGGCAGAGGCACGGAGAGGGTGAAGGGCGAAGGGCGCAGAGGCTGCACTGTCGTTTCAAGCTCTCTGTACCGGGCCTCCTGAATTATTTCATCCCCTACGCCCGGAGTAGCTGCAGTTCAGGTGTGTTCGAGATTAATTAACGCGTGCACGCCTACAGGCAAATCGGGATCCGCCCGTTGGAAGGGACGCTAATTGTAACTGCGATTTAAAATCACCTACCCCTCTCCCCCACCCTCTGGCGCGACGATCGCCGAGTTTGCAGCAGCACTTTCCGCGGTTAATTAGTCAGGGGAACGCGTGAAACGTATATTCCCTCGTTTGATCCCGAGGAGCAGGCTCGTTCGGCCCGTCGACTTTAATATTTTCGACTATTGTTGGCGAAGGAACCGCTGCGAGATGTAAATTAATTCCCTCGATGCGTGAGCCGCAGGCCGGTCGACGATCTAATTACGCAATCGGGCGTTATTAAGTGGAGAGTACACGACATTATATTCGCGACGCGCCACCCTCGCCGCAGGGGCATGTTGTAATTAATATTCGTCACTGCGAGCGTATTTAATCGATCGATTCATGCGAGTGTATCGACGGAAATTTGAGCCCCGAAGGGCTTTGAACTTGTGTCTATCGGATGACAATCAACGGATGGCAATGTTATCAGAGTGGGAGAGAACAAATAGTCCAATGGACTTTTAGTTTCCATAATATTTGCAGTAAGTTGAGTAATATACGAAGCAAGGTGCAGGAACGTGTATACACTGACTCGTACAATTAGAGATTGTAAGGGGCCAGGGAAGTGGGATCGTCTATAGTCAGACAGGCCTCGCGACTGACTCTATGTCTCTTCGTAACTTGTCGTGCATACAGTGCATCAACATGCGAGGGATACTTGAGCGATCCACCGGCTTCTCACAGGCAACCCCTTCGTCGAACCCTTTCATATTACCCCCACTGATTCGTCGTAACAAACCCAGGACTTTCAATCGTTCACCTTCCTTTCGATCTTCGTCCGAAAAACCTCCACAGCGATTGCAACGAGAATCGGCTCGATATTTCCATTCCGCCGGGCGTAGACAGGCCGGTGTCGTTCCTCGAGCACGCACATTCGACCCGGCGTGGCGCAGGGTTGCGTGCACCGGCCACCCTCGCCAGACTTGGAGGGCGGGGGTGCAGCAGCCTGGGAGCAGGATGTGGAGGTGGATGAACCGGGCGGCAGTCTGCAGAGTTGCGCCCACACACACACACACACACACACACACACACACACACACACACACAAACACAGGCACGGGGAGGTAGAGGTACACGCGTATACCCCCGGCGCAACCAACACCAGCGCCGAGATGCCGACGACCAGCAGCGTCGTTCTTGCATTCACGTAGCCCCCCCCCCCCCCCCCCCACCCTCCTCCTCCTCCCCGGCCCGTGCTCCGCAGGGGCATGCGCGCTCGCGAGCGTACGTGGAGGGCAGAGCCACGCGAAAACACGGACACGTCTCGCGATCGCACACCACCCAGAGGGAAAACGTGCAACGGCAGGCTGCACTCGTGCTGGTGTTAGTCCGCGGAGAGGGGTTGCCAGAAGAGAATCGGCGTATTCCGCGGGGGAGGGCGCGTAGGTCGCGGCGAGAGAAACGGGAGATACGGTAGAGGGTGTGAGAGAGTGGCTGGGTTTCCTGGGTTCGTTGTCATGGCAACGAAACCTCCGCTCCACCAGACCAGACAGAGATTCGCGTTCACCGACAGCATCGAGCACACGAATGCAGAATCGAAGAGAGAGAGAGAGAGAGAGCTGAGGGGGTGAGCTGTAAGGAGGAAGGGAGAAGGAGATGGGATGTGGAAGCGGGATGAAGAGGCGCGCGGAATGGAGAGGAAAGAGTAGCAGAAGGGAATATGAAGAGGAGAGCGAGGGAAAGCCGAGGAGCAAGAGAGGAGGGGTGGGATAGAGACGGCAGTGCACGAAAAGAGAGACTGAATGGGAACGAGGGAAACGGGAATGTGAAACGGACGTGGGGGAACGAGGATAGGGGATGCAGAAGTCGAGAGAGATGAACTGACGAGCTGGAGGGAGAGAGATCCGGGGAGTCACTCTTCATCCCTCCGAAACTACCCGCTGTACTTCCAGCCGACCCTCCTAGGTCGTCCTGCAACCCCCGCTGTCTGGCAGGTCGTTTGTTGCACCGAATCCGCCGGGCCAGTGGTTCTCCACGTTTAAAGCGCGGCAGCCACCGCGGCGGGTGCTTCAACCCCGGCGACCGACGAGTTTCTTGCACCCCCGACAGTGGTTCTCCAACGGGATCCTTCTCGAGAGATTGATAACAACGGATACGGTCGATCTGGAGCTCGCTCTGAATCAGCAAGCGCGTGTTGGGGAATTCTGACGATGATACAGCTCGCTATCATTTTGAGAATTGAATAATCAGTGATGCTTGAAAATACGGAAATGAAATTTTAACCTTTCCTACTGTTCTACCATTTCAATTGTAAAAGAAAACGGTGAGCAGGTGTTATTTTGGAGGAGAAACAGAGAGGGCGGGGAATAGAGACGACCCCTTCCATCAGATATGATATTATTTATTAATATAATGTATTTCGTAATGTATATACATATATAAGTGGGTGCGTATGTATGTATGTATATATATTTTTTATTCTTTTATCTATATATTTATTCATTTATTTATCTTATCCTCTTTCGTATCGTTAGACATACGTGAAACCCTGATAGATTGGGATTAGCCGTGTCACATTTTACTCTCGCAATCTCTTTCTGCACATACAAACACAGGCATTCCGGTTTCCAAATTCATCAGCATAATATCTTCTCACACGCACTCCTTCCTTTTCGTTTTCTATCCAGAGACCTTACGACGTTCAATTTTAAGAAAATTGCACAGTCGGGGAGCTTCACATCTGTTCTTTCGGCATCTGTATACGTTTCACACACACGTACATTCGCTGAAATAACAATTTTTTTAACAACGACGATGGTCGACCGACCAGCCGTCCCGTGGAACACGTTTGGCTTGACGAATCGTCTCCATTCGCGAGCGAATCGCGCGTCGAGCAGCGCCCAGGCGAGCATTTCCTTCGTAGGAGAACAGAGCACGAGACAATCGTTGTGGAAACGATCGAGGTGAAATAATCCTTCTAGATTGTCCGCGAATATTCGTCGACTCGTCGAATGCAAGTGAACTTCCGATGAGACTGGAAATATTTTATGAAGCACGGCGACGTCGATGGATCGATCGCGCGGCAGAGGGTGTTCTCGGTCGAGGGGATACGTTTAATGATTTCTTTTGACGGCAGCGTCTGTCAAAGGTGATTAAAGTTGATTAAAGAATCAGGCTGGTCGTGTAACGAGCTGGTCGAGTACTCTTCCTCCTTCCTAGAGATGATCGATAGCGAACTGCTCGACGGAACTGACCTGCCTCCACACTCGCACGATTCGCGCGTCTACACAGGCCTGATAAACTGAGAAATCTGAATGTAAACCAGTCGCAAGTTCGTTCCACTTCAAATTATCAAGCTGACAAGCATCGTCGCGTTCCGCACGCTAAGAATATACGAACATTTGTCTTTTGGAAAGTGTACGAAGTAATCGCATTCACTCTTAGATACAAATTTAATTCAACGTATTTAGGGGACTGCCATGTATTGCTCCACGTAAATATTTCTCATCGGATGCAAATCATACTCGCGTTACAAAATATTTGACACACCCTGTGCCTTTACCTCGTTTCAAGGATGCAATTTCAATCTAGGCAAGACGACACTTAAATTATTCACACCCGAAAGGAACTGACGTACTCTCTCTCTCTCGCTCTCTCTCTCTCTCTCTCTCTCTCTCTCTCTCTCTCTCTCTCTCTCTCTCTCTCTCTCTCTCTCTCTCTCTTTCTCTCTGCTACGTAAGTCACGTCGAAAAGCACGATAAAGCCAGAAGCATATTCAGGCCTGTCTTCGAAGTAGACTTTCGCTGCTCGGGTGTTTTACAGGGATGAACACACCATCCAGCGTTCCCTCCCAAAGGGATCGTTACCCCCCGGGTAGCTACCCTCGTCGAGATGCCTAGTACAATGGTGATAATATTGCAAAAATAGATTTCTCGTGTGTCGACTCGCGATGTGAATGTCAGCCTTCAAGAGATATCGATTAATTCCCGTGTTCACCAACCACCGAGCAGCGAGCTAGCCTGACACCCCCTTTCGTCGGGATCGCTAGATTCTTAGGTTCTAATAATAAAACACATTTAATCGCTGCGCACACAATCTGACGGACAGACGTACGAGTATACAGGCGGAGGATGACCGAAAGAGCATGGGGGGTTGCGACCACCGTCGACAAATGAAATTGGTTTGCTCCAGGCACGCGTTTGAAGCAGTTCGCGAGCCTCGTGGCGTTTGACGGTCATCAAAAGCGAGTCTACCCTCACGATCGAAACTCAGCGCCATTCATTCGACTCCTTCCATTTCAGCGCGCACGAAGGGTGTTCCGTTCCACGAGCGCGGCTGCTAACGAAATTGTCAACTCAGTTACCGCCTCGCCATTAAAAAGGAAACACCTATCCTCGGTTTACGATACCGCGGATCGTAAACAAGATTGCGCAAAACATATATCTTTATCCTGCACCGAAGAGAACCTGATTGCCTCTGCTTCCCTTCAACTTTTTTTTTTATTACCGCGCCTCGAGCGACCCCCCATTTCCCCATCTCTACGAGCCGCGCAGACCTCGCGTTCATAGAAATTCTTCTGCGGTTTCTCTCCTTTCGCGACCTCTACTCCAATTCCGCGCTATAGAACGGGATATTTCTAGTGCTCCGATTGAAACGCAAGCCTCTTTAGTTCCGTTAACAATAAACCGAATATCAGCCGAATCCAGTGTATCCGCAGTGCGCGGCACGGTTTCGTCGGAAGAAATCCAGCGGCGAAGGAGCGAACCAAATCATATTCGCCGTGCGCGCCCAGCTCCTGACCTGCGCAACGTCTGCGCGTAGACACGCTCGGTTCACCGGTCGGCAGGTGCATCATGCTTAAAGTCGCGAGCCAGTGCGACTGCACCTGGAGGTCGGTGGCACGTGGCACCGGTTCAAAGGTCGCGGCACGCGCCACCGACTGCCATGTCGATGTTATTATTGCATCAGTGCCTGGCCCGGGAACGCACTTACGGTGTCGCGGTGGCATTGCAGCCGGCGGTCGTGTGCACGCCGCCATCCGCGGCGACCTGATCCTCGTGGACGTCCTGAGACCACGGGGGTGGCCCGGACGTAAGGATTCACGATGAAAATAAACGAACCTCTGCCTCGGAGCATTCACGTCACACCGCGCATTCGTACAATCTCCTCGTTCCTTTCATCCACTCTCGTTCTTTCACTCGCTTTAGCCTCGCTCTTATGCATATACACCCACATGTATATATAAGAATATATGTATGATCTATGTATATATATATATAATATATATTTATGTAATAATTACGTATTAGATAATTAACAATTATCATGTACGACGTACGGTAATTATGCCGGTGCGCCGTGTGTGCGCGTGAATGGGTTACGTGCGCGCGTAAATGGGATCCTGTTTCGTTTGGTTTTGCTTTAGCTTTTACGGAGAAACGGTGACGATAGAACGTGGACACACAGGTATCGAAAGTATGTGTATGCATATAGATTTGTATGTATATATAATATATAGATTTATATAGACGTATTTTCTGTTCGTTTTAGGAGTATACATATTGCAGAATTCACGACAACCTGTTAAACCGATTCAATCGCTTCCGGTTATTGCACATCGACGATTACATTGCGAGAAATAAATCGAGGGTGATCGATTTAGTTTAGGCTACGGATATATAAACGCGTCGACGAAGAACGCATCGGGAACACGGATAGAATCGAGGATTCTATGTAGAAAATGGTGTTTAGCAGACACCAAGCTGTCCCGCATATTCCCTCTGAACAATATTAGCTTTCGTTTGCCTTTTAAATCAATGACGTCGACGAAAAGTCGAATGTATTTTCGAGCGTTCTTCCTCGACCGATTCGATTCAATAATTATCGCATCGTTTCTCTCAGACTTCTTATTTCGTTTGATTCTCAGGAGGTTCGTGGAACGCGCGAACATCCGCTCGATCTCGTGTGCGTGCTCGATTCTGCTGCGTCTCGCTCGGTTCCACTTAAATTTTTCCACGAACAAGATGTTCACGCGTCCCCCGTTTCTACGATAATCTTTGTAGCGCTTCTCGTTTAACGTTAAGAACTGTTTGGCACCGATTTTGTGATTTCTGCGAGTAACCGTTTGCACGTTATTGTTCCCCTCCTCTCTCTCTCTCGCTCTTTCCTCCCTTTGTTCGATGCTACTCAATTTTCATTACCACCAATCTGCTGTTCAATTACCTTTGTTTCAGTACGTACGTTATTATTCTCCATCTCTTCTGTTTCCTCCTCTAAGCACACACGTGTACATATACACGTACAGGGTGATTTGGGACAGGGATCGAACAGTCTGAAGGCATATAACACAGACACGAAAGAAAATCTTCAGACAACATAAGTCCATCCATCAATCCACGTCCGAGGGTTATACTGTCATCCTTAGTTAAACTGTCCTATCTAGCATTTTTTCATTTTTTGAGATATGTTGAAATATTTTAAGTTTCACTCGTCTTGTATCTTTTAAGTAAAGTTAGAAAACTTCTACGTGCTTTGTAGAGATTTATAAGCAGTCTAATGTATTTAACCTAACTTCTTTCCAAATGGTTAACATATCCTATCTGAAACAATTAATTAATTGGTACGTTAATAATACATTACCTACCGGTATACCTATTACAAAAAATTATATTAGAATGTTACGAAATAATGACAAAATATTTTAATTTGAATGAAGTACAAAGTAAATGATAAAACTTCAGTTTTCTCGGTTTTTTCAAAATGCTAGATAGGACATTTTAATTAAAGAGGGCATTATAACTGTCTCTGATATGCGTAATTTAAAGTTAGTAGGGCGCAACCTTGATTTTTTAATAATAAAATGATCATCGCCATTAATCACACTTTGTGCAAAATATTTGACCAGTAACGGGGAGGAAGACACTCGCGTTACTCGAACAAAGAATCAAAGAGTTTTTTCGCAGTGTCTTCGATTGTTTCTTCTAATCACTCTGCATGCATGTACAAAACGCATGTGCTCTTGCAAAGGGCAGAGAGGAACAGGAAGAGAGAAGGGGAAACACGAGAGAAAACTCCCGTCTAGGCAAAGCACGCTAATTAATGAATGACGACAGGTGATGATCAAATACGGGAGATTATTCCTACACTGCTTTCGTGTAATCTCCCTCCCTATCTGATCCTGATCATTTCAGATCGATACTAATAATGCTGAGCAAAAATCGATTAAACCCTTCCGAGTTTTACGTTTACGAGTACGGCGAGGGATGCAGGAAACCTCCTGCGAACTACTATCGTCCCTTTGCCCTTTCCATTGCTTCGATTTTGGCGGTGGATCCAGAGCATCGAAAGAAATCCTTTTACCGTAAACGAGGTCGCGGACGAGCCTAATTTCTACTTAGATAATTGGTGGCAGTTTGAAAGGAAACTATTTTTTTGCTACATGGCCTCATAATATCCTCCAATGTCAACAATCTTTATACGAGGGTGTTCAAGAAATTGCTATCCTGCCTCGACTGCACAGAGTTAAAAACAGAATGAAGGAAGTTCGATAAATTCCTTAACGCCCCCTCACTTTCCTCCTGTGTTTCGTCCACTCCCGTCGGATCCACCCCTCTACTGCTACTATGAACGAACTCCTTCTCGATTTCGTACGCTCGATAGTCTCGCGAAGGCGTGTATCTTCCGTACATAATCGAAACGATGATCAAAGAGCCTTTAATTTTAAAACCGAAAATTTATCGCTGTTATGCACTTCATCAAAAGATTTAAATAAAATTCCAAAATGGTGAATAAACTTATGATGAAATCGATGTCCAGCCGAATAAAAGGGAAATTACTGAATGAAATCCAACAACGATGCATAAACAAATGAGTCACATAGTATTACGATACAAAGTCGCTTTGGAAATACCGTAGCTAGTCGCTTTTAAATTACAATGGAACGCGAAGAGTCCACCAGGGCTCGTGCAACAGCGAACGCATTAAAAAAAAAAACAGAACAGCGCTGAAGGCACGCGAGCTAGCGAGCTTTTGATTTTTGCAGCCGCTCCATGAGATTCTCGAGTGCACACCGACCAACACCACCAAGGCTTTATCGCGCACTGAAAGCGATAACTTCTCGTTAACGATAATGAACGACGAGTTAACAAACGCGAAGTGAATGAACGGGGGTAGACGGAAGGGTTGGAGAGCTGAGCAGATGAAAACCTTTGAAACGAGGCTTTCCTTCGTTGGTCGCCCATCCCGAGGTTTAATCTCCTCTCATTTCCCCATCTACTCCCCCCCCCCTCTCATCCTTTCTCTTCATTTTTCTCTCCGGCTCAGGAACTGACGATTCAAGAAAATATATAAATGTCTTTATCGCGTATATTCATATATATATTTATACATGTATAACAGGGACGAGCGAATCGAGCGGCGGACGCAAATCCTTTAAAGGGATGGTTTTCAACCGCGGCCCAGGAATTTCATTCACGGGCACCGCGTTTCCCCTTTGGCGATGCCAAAGTGATACCACTATCCAGCGATATTTGATATTCGTCGATACTAATCCCTCTCTGCACCAGAATTTGTCCATCGCCAACGATCTACGAGTGACGTTCACCCCTCGTGTCCCGTTTTCGAGGGAGCTTGCACCCTCGCCTCGATTTCACACGCCCCAGATGCTCTTCCAAACTAATGTCAATTATTACCGATCCCGAATTCTTCATTTTTTAATATTACTGTTCTCTCCTCTCGCCTCGAAATTCCTTTGCGATTTATCTCACCTTCGATCCACCTGCTCCTCGCCACGCTAGAAATCACGGGGACTTGCAACGTATAATCGAGGGAACGAATTCGCAGCGCTCGTTTCGCCGAGATAACCCAATAGAGGGAAGATTCATGCGTCTCGTTCGTCGCGATGGATCCAACGCGAGGGCCATTCGCTGGGGTCGGTCCTGAGCCACGGGAGAGGGTGGTCCAGCAGGATTCTCGGACGATTTATGTCCGCTGATACACGGAACGCGAGGGAGGGGACACGATAGGCGGGAAATCACCTGCGATCTGGCGAGATCTATTCGAACGAGGCCACGGGAGAAAAACTTTGGCTCCCGGTAAACGATCCAGACATTGAAAACGAAGTGACGCGGCAAGGGCGAAGAAAAGACACTTTATGGGAATGTAGGCTGCCGATCAAACGTTTGGGCGTTCCGATGTCACACCTTGAGAAGTACCGTTCGATTAACGAAACGACTTTAAATGCTGCGTGACCGTGTCGTATGAAACGGATGAATGTTAATCTACTCATCGTTCAGCCTCGATTGGTGTCTTTATAGTAGCGATAAATAGGAATACTAATATCTATGGAATGTACTAACGTTACGTCTTAAGATTCCTACGGTTTATACGTATATATAATCACAGAAATTTATACACAAACATCCTTATACATGTATTCGTGTACAAATTGCTACGACACAAACGATATATCTCTTCATAAATATATAATATATGTATATTCGATTTTCTTGTTTCATATATATATATATATTTATATATATTTTAATATCCATATATCTGTAGACTCGTATAGTTTCGTTTAATCAGAACTATTTCAATCTTGGCTCTTTCGTTAGACAATAAGTACGTATCTATAATATCATCCTATGTAAAAGGTGAATACTCGAAGTGTACGCAGACGATATCTCCATCCTCGTCCACCCCCTGTCTCGCCCTCTCATTTCCACCGTTTAGAAATCACTTCTGCGAGAACCAAGAGCACTCGAGCGAGTCGTACTCGAGCGGGGGAACAACGAAGGATAATTGAAAGCTGTATCGTTCACGCGGCCGCGCGGAAATTATATTCCAGTCTCGTAATTACGTCAGCTTATTAACGCTAATTGTAACCATTGAACCTCTGAAGCTCGGGATCGGGATCTCGTGACGGAAAATCGCGCTCCGTCACGGCACCTCGTAACCTGCCTCGATCTTTCTTTCAGTGGAAACGGACGATCAGTCTTCGTTGATCACAGAGAGTTTTGATATGGTCGTCCACGAAATTTCCATTAGGGGAGGGGAGGAAAAATTGCCTGAACATGTTACGACGTCCGTGTCGCGTATTGTCGTATCGATGCCCGCCTTATCGTCCAACTATTTGCCTTCCTTATCGCCGGGCCGAGCCGCGCTTTCACTCCGGGCATAATTTCGCTGCGGCTGCAGTCTCCAGAGGCGATCGTGTCTCGATCGACACCTTCGGCTGCCCACGAACTTCGCTGCTTCGCTGCTCGAAACGTTTTATTCCCGAATCCGGCAGCCGGGATTCGATTGATCCTTCCCCTTATCGTTAGTCGCTAAATTTACCTCTTGTTACGCAGTGCGATCGGGTGCCTGTAAATTCCGGCTATCAGAGGCGTCAAATATTAGTCATCTGACCAACAACGTGTACAGGGTGACGCATAATACGCGATACAACCAGAAGGGGGTTTATTCCACGGGCTCAGCCAGAGTTGAGAAATAACTCTATGAAAGTCGACATGTCATCGGCGCGCGGCAATCAAAGGGCGCGTTTGCCAGTACAGTCACGCTCGTCCCTGAAAACCGTCGACATATCGATCGTATCGATGCTTCGATGAAACATTAATAAAGTCGCGCACGACTCGTGGCGAACTCTTGGCAGACGGGGCAGACTTTTCGAGAGGATACGAAGCGTCCTATTTGGAGGAAGCGTATACCGAGAGAAACGGATTGCGCTGATTGAAACGTGGCGAAACGAAATGACAAATAACTTACACCGTATTGTAGAAGATAATATATATTTTCTTTCAATATATTATTTTTCATATATTTTATATATATATATCCTACATACATAAAGCAATATATAAATATATAATCGATATACGACACAATCATTCAAATTAACACATATACGTTATTACAGGCAGGATATGCAATTTTATGCAACTTTTTTTTACGAAGTACCTATTACGACTCGTTAACCTCTTTCTCACTCTCGCACACAATCTTTCTCGTTCTCTCTCTCTCTCTCTCTCTCTCTCTCTCTCTCTCTCTCTCTCTCTCTCTCTCTCTCTCTCTCGTTCTCTTTTAAACTCTCCCGCGAGAAAAATCGATCACTAAGAAATTTTTACAAAATATCCCGAATGTCCCACGCTCTCGACCTATAACGGCATACCCCGTTTAAATATACATCGTTATATAATTACGTAAATTACGTTCATCGCACGTCTAATGTACAATTTTCTTCACTCTTCTCTTTTGTCCCTCTCTCTCACTACTATTATACCGTTCCTCCCGTCTCTCTGCTGTCATCTTATACGCTCTCAATTTTTTATCGTTATTTTCTCTCCCACATTTTTTTCTGTCACATTTTTTTTATTCGTCATTATTCCCGACAAATTATAAAAATATTACGGCAATGTATTATAAGAATCTGTTCCAGTCTATAACCGCATTAAGCGTGTGCAATTGGATCTCATCAAGACGAAAACAGGAAGCATCGAGAAACGCAATTGATCGTTCGAGAAGTATTCGTGAAGAGAGGAGTAAAGCAGTTCGTTGACGACGCTGTCCACCGGCGGTGGGTGGTGGGCGGGCGAGCCTCCGCCCGTTCGCCACCGACGGTGACGTTTTATTTCAATAATTTTTCCCCCGTCCTCTCGTGGCTCGACGGCACGCGCGCGTAGATGCTCGCGCGGGCCGTCAACTGCGCGCCGCAATCCACTTCTCTCGAGTATCCGACGCCCAGCATCTAGAACGCACTGACGTATTTCGCGGACGCGTTCTAGGTGCGCGCTAGGAAATCCAACGAATCGTCGGGATTCCCTCTCACCTTCTCTATTGCCTCTAAAACGCGCAAGGGTAACAGAGGCTTCTCGGAGGGAAGTGACAGAAGCTTTCGGGGACCCGAGAGCGCGATAGGGGTATACGAGCTACTCGCGGTGTACATTCGGAAATTGGCGGGGTTGCACGACGAGACATACCTTCGCCCGGGCGAAGGGACGGCGATGGGGATGGTCACGGTTGCCATGGACCGATTACCGTCAACACGCCTCTCAACGAGTGGAAATTAATCTCCTTTTGATACTCCGCTTGACGAATCCACTCGCAGAATCACGCCGATACTCGAGACACTTGCGTCGAAAAGTAATTCAGCTAGAAACACCGAGTGGAGTGTCTACTAACGCGTTCGCTCTCGCGTGGTTCGCGGCAACCGTGATCCCGGGAGGAAAGAGGGTGGCGGAAGATCGGGCGATTTCGATGCCACGACGGAAACGAGAGGGTAACGACCAAGGGGGTGGGGGGAGGGAAAAACGAGGAGATCCTTTCCGCGTACAGGCGCGATCGTCGTCGATCGTTGTGCGCAACGTTACGCATCATTCACTCGCCACAAAGAATATTCATCAAAGTGAAGTCTCCCTCTCATCTCTCTCTCTTTTTTTTCGTATTTTTTTCTTTCTCTTTGTTTTCTCTTTCTCTCTCTCTCTCTCTCTCGCTCTCGCTCTCTCTTCTAATTCTTCGACTTCGTTTGTCCTCGCCTCCTACATGTAATAGCATTCACACACGCCTCGCGTAACCTTAAGTAGTTTCATTTACTTTATTGCTTTGAAATTCCGTATTGAAGACGCATACGGCCGACCGTCCGTCGGCCGAGAATAAAATATCGTGGAGAATGATGCGCGGGGAAAGGACGGCAGGGTAATAGGGGATCGGAAAGTCTTACTTTTTCACGAGGAGGGGTCGGGGGGATGAAGGAGGAGATGGTCGGGTACAGGGGCAACATTCACGGGGGGGGGGGGGGGACTCTGTTAGATAATTAGTAGACGATGACACCATGTAACATACGTAAAAATGATAGATTATTAGCGTATTAAATGTCATTAATATTTATACTTTTATAATATATATATATACTTTTTATATTTTAATTTGTGTGTCTGTGTGTGCTATGTGCTCGTGTAAATATTCGTGAGCCGAGTGTAGGTATAGCGTGATTGTTATTGTTCTTGCTCTTCCTCTGACGTATTAACGCGTTTCATGCAGCTTCTGTCGGGGTGCGTGCGCGCATCTCGATGCTCCTCATTTCTTTTAGGCCTTAATCAGTGTCGTCGCGCGAGAAATGCGCGCAATGTTCGCCGATCCTCGATCGCGTCGTCCACCTTTCCGGCTGGGTGAACCACCACCGAGCGTCTCCCGCTGGTGCACCTTCCGCCAGGAGGAAGAGCGTATAGCGAAAGCCGCGATTTGAATACGCGACGATGCTCGGAGCCGTATTTCAGGAAACGAGGCCCAGATATTCAAGTATCCGTTTCCGGGCGAAGTATCGCGACGAAGGCCAGGCTCCGCGATGAAATATGTATGGCCCTCGATTTAAATCCGCGACGAACATCACGACGTTTTATTAAGAGGGACACGGAGCCCACTCCAGCTGCGGATTATCGATGCCGAAAAACGCTCGTCGAAAAGCACGGGAATCTAGATCCAGAAAGAAATGGCGACGCTTCGCGGGAGTGGTGCTCGTGCTGAACCATTTCAGTTCATCGAATTCAGCGAGTGCATTAAACGGTAGTAAAATTATGGCCAGAAGAAGCTTCTCGATCTTCCTCTACATATTCCCGATGCTCGCGGTAGAAACAATAGCAGAGAAGCCTTCCAGCAACTCGTAGTTCCTCGCTATCGGAGATGTAAAGAGAGCTCGAGGTGGATTCACGAGATTTCACCGATACTTGGTAACTCGAGGATTCGCCGTGCGACGAATGGAACTCGATGAGGGAACATCCTATAAGCCAATAAACTTCGTGACGAACTAATACGGAACTGTGAGTGCGGCCCTCGCCGAAATGTTCTAATACAACCCCGTCAATTGAATCGTTGTAAAATTGACAATATAAGGGAGGTGCCTCGGTCAACTCAGAAGAATCGACCAGATGAAAAGTTTTAAAAGGCGTGCAACGTTCAGCCAGCGACAGGAGCGCTTCCCGCCCCGTAGCAAGTTTACCCGCGTAAAAATATAATCCGATGGCTCCCTCGTTCTATATATAAGCAGAAATCATAGCAGCCGAGCCAGCAATTAATAACGGAGTCCCTTGGCGTCGATCATTAAACGGCCAGACTAATTGGAGCCGCTCGAACGGCGACCAATCCACCCGTCGACTGCTCGGATGTCGTGGAAATTCGGTATCCGGCGAAAATTGCCAGCGATACGCTGCATCGAGCGGGTAACTCGCGAATAAACGGCACCCGATTGAAAAACGAATACCGATCCCCCACGTTCCTCTCCTCTCCCATTGGAGAAACACCCTTCCGCGTCCTTTACTCTCGTCAATCGATCGCTCCGCGCTGTCCCACGCCACATCCCCACGGAATTCTTTGTAATTATATGTTTTTAAAGGGAACATCGTCCGACGTGCACCCTATCGGCTGTTTTCGTATTTTTTCATTTATTTACAAAAATATATTATCATCGTCACTCCAACGCTTCGATTTAGCGGAAACTATTATTTTTAAAGTAATACTTTTCGACATTGGTCCGGACGCGCCATTTGCGTTCGTTGCTGATCTCCGACGGGGCGTGGGATGCCATGCCGTCGAAACGAATGGATTGCTCGAAATTCCGCCTCGTTCGAGTTACTCTCGATCTGATCGTCCGAATTTTTGTTTAAATAGCTTTCGGCATAGCTGCGGATAAACGAAAATATCAGGGTTGGAAATCCCTTCTAAACTATTCACCCCCCCTCGTCAAGCAGTGGCATTTATAGTGACATGAAAATTTGAAGCGATCGAGGGCCACTGATACAGAGAAATCGAAGCCCAATTCCTAGCCGCCGCTCGAGACTGTCCCTCAGCCTTTCACCAGCTTACGAACACACTCCGCATTCCCAATTCCTATCCAAGACGAAGGAAAAACGCTGGAAAGCTCCGCCGTTTGCCCGACAAAATCAATACCTCGCGATGGTCGCGGATGAACACCCTCGGGAAATCGATTCGGCACGGTTCCTCGTGAACGCGACACCTCGTGATCGTCTACGTCTGAGTTGATCGTGGATATTTCGGTGTGTTGGGCGCAATCGAGGACCGTGAACCTCCGCGACAGCGAGGAGATCGCAGCGCCGGCACAACCGACGAACGAAAAACCACCTTAAGGCGGATGATGAAACGTGTCCTGTTTGCGTTGCACTCGTACGAGAGAATTGTGTATATGCTCTGTGCTCCCTTCCTTTGTTCCTGTTTCCTTTTGTCCTCGTATTACGTCTCTTTGTTTCCACGTCTCTTCAGCGTGTCCGTGTGTGTCTGTGTGTTTGTTTTATCGTTACGATAATCAGTCCGAAAAGCTATGCGCGTAATATCGTAGTAATATACCATATATCATATACGTATGTAAATAAATAAATAAATATATATATACAGGATAACGATAAATATACATATATATATAATATATATATATCCTATGTATTTACGTGTATATCACCTTAATCCGCGCGAAATCGATCGTGTTTAGCCGTTACGCATTTAGGTAAGTCCGAACGGGAAAATGAGTGAGCGAGCGAGCGAGCGATCCGTGAATGATACTCGAGTTCAACGTGAGTAACGACTACGACCGATCCGTGTAAGTCGATCACAAACGCCCGCGATTCATCCCGATTGAACGCCCCTGTCCATCGCGCCAGCGACGTCCAGCCTTCTGGCCCACATGTACCATCCGTTCGTCTAACGGTCTAACGTCTCCGGTTCCATCGTTCTATCGTCCGATCCTCCCCCGGCGTCATCAAGCTTTCATCCCTCGCCAGCGCACAAGGGCTGTGGCCAGGAGATGACGTTCAACCCGAGATCATCGCGGTGGCCTACATTCTCGTCGCCTTCCCTCGGTCGATTGGCGAACACGAGATTACAACGGATCCGTCGTAGAGTTCTGCGTCGTGCGTCTCTCGATCGTCTTGCACGCGGCCTTACTTAAGTAACTAGGCTATAGGAGCGTTGGGCAGTACGTGGCATATATTTCCTTCTTCCCTATCCTGTCACCCTCCTCTTGTCACCTACGTCGTCTCTCGCTCTCCCGTTTTTTTTTTTTCTTTTTTTTTTTTTTTAATTAGGTCGTTGTCGTCGCCGCCGTCGTCAGCATCCCTTTGAGACGCTCCGTCTCGCTCCGGTCGCTTCTGCCCCCGCGCCTCTCTCCCTCTCGCGACTCCGCCGCGCCGGGCGATCGTACGACGGGATCGGCGCCGGCGACCGGGACGGAAATCGAGTCAAGTGGCGGAAAAGTGTGCACCGAATGCCGTGGATGGCCCGGTTTGCCGGCCACTCGGCCGCCGTCATCCAGTTCTGGCCGAGCGACGAGCGGATTTATCGGTAGTCGAATTCCAGCCGTTCCACGCCCCGTTACCCCGCGGAGTTTCCGCGGCGTTCGTTTCACGGCTGGCTTCCCTCGTTGTTCGACGAAACCAGCCACCGGCGAACCTCGGCGGATCGACCGTGCGCCGACTAATGACGACGACGACGAGCCCGGCGATTGGAAAAGAATCCCGAATCGTCGACGCGATGGCTGGATTTTGGGAACGGGATCGGGGCGAGTCCCGGAACGATTGGGTGGTGGAGCGTGGACTTGCGAGTCCGCCCGTAGATTCCTGGATTTAGGATTTTAGGGCGATAGGGATATCTATGTCGACGGAGCGGGTTAGATCGGGGCTCGGAGATCTTGGAATATGGAAAACGAGGAACTCGGAGATTCTGTGATTCAACCAGATTGAAGGATCAGGGAGGTATGAGACTTTGGATGAACTGAGGCGGTAGGGGATAGCGTTAGGACTTGAAGAACCGATGATCGAAAATGAATTGGATGCAATCGCTATAGGAATTCGTGAATCTCTTTAGAACGGTTTCTTTTCCAACGCCTTGCAACGTTGACGCTTTATTGCTCTACGACGCTGCTGATCGACCACTGGAAGGACGTCCCCTAATAGTAATCACGTTAATTAATAAACCTACGGTGCCACACATCATACGCGTTCTTCATTTTCAAAGATTAACCACGCTACATTGATATAAATATATATGTATGTATGCATATATATGTATATATGGTACCTGTCCTTTACGGCAACTAGGATCCTTTCATCTACAAATACAGTTTTACGTCGGGAATGTTACACGAGCGGGTCGATGTTCTCTATAATTCGCACTTAAGGGGTTAATATTACGAGTTAAAGGTGGATGGGGGATGGTAGATTCGTCGAAAGGGGTGGGTGTAACGGGGGCAGGGGCATTTTTTTCCGTTAACGTTACTCGGTGGGGGGGGAACGTTTACACGATTATAATATCAATCTGTAATGGCACCGTACCAGTTACAGTACGGTGCGCTCCTGGATAATACTTAATTCATCCATCATTATTATCAATATAATAGTAATATAATATATATATTTATATATCATACACAGAGCGTAAGTATATAATATTTATCGTCATATATATTTAGATTTAAATATTACTTTTAAACTTTTATAACGTTTCATAGATCGAAAAATAAATATAAAAATAAACCGGGCATTTAGGTATTAATATTTTGTATTAATAATTTCTCATCTTTTCCTCCGGTTCCTTCTACCTTCTCCCTCCCTCGTATCCTCCATTCCATATCGTTTCTCCCTTCAATTACTCATTCGTTCTCTTCCCTCTGCAACAATCTTCTCTCGTTCTCGTTTTCTTGTTTATCTTGGACCGTCGACGCGGAAGCAGCTCGACGAACGTTCTACGGAAGTCTTCTTCTCGATAACTCTGTTTCATTTGTTCGTTCACCAGGCTCGTTGCGAACGTGCCTCGTCCAACGCGCTGCCACATGACACTCGCCCAGCATTTTATAATATCATTTGTTTTTTGTGCGTTTGTAGGGTCGACAGAATCGGAGTATCGCGTGACCAACTCCGTTTTGCTGCGTTCTTTCGCGAGTAGAGTCGCTTGGACGGGGAATCTTGACCGCCACGGGGACGAAGAGACTTGCTCCACACGTTTCGAGTAAGTTTCGTTTCTATACGCGCGCTGCTCTCGGAATCGGAATTTTGGATCCGTTCCTCCGTTCGCGACAGCTCGCTGCAACTTGCGACCGTCCGCCGAGACGCTTCTCGAACGCCGACGATCCCGGTCCGATCGATTTGAGCCCAACGCGAATCACGTGCACAAATTTTAAATGAGCCACACGCGCCAGTTTATTAATTACCATAGATAAGATTTTTCTCATCATTCTTTTTTTCTCTCCTTATTTGTTTGTTTGTTTGAGCATTTCGCAACGTTCACGAAAAAGTATAAAATTAATTATTCTTTATCACGTGCTCCGTGTCGTCGCATTATCTCTTTCTCTCTCTCTCTCTCACTCTCTCTCTATCTCTCTCTGCCCTCCTCCCTCATAATTATTATCCTCTTTCTCTTCTGAATAACACTCCGATTCCAGCGTATCTGCTTCCCAATCGAACCATTCCTTTCTTTTCCCCATCTCATCATCCACGCTCCCCCCCCCCCCCCCTCTGCATCCGTTCAGCCATCGACTAATCCCGATTTTAGCGTCGATTACTTTTCTTCGTTTCTTTCCGTTTCTAAAAGTTCTCGGTCGCGAGCACTCGCGACTTGCGCGTTCACGCCTCATCCTCAGCACGGCTACGTGAATATTTATACATAATGTATGCTGTATGTATACGTACGTGTAGATGCATTTTGGATCGATACATTTTACATACAAACGCGTGGCCACGCGCCTGTCGGTGTGTGTAAGTGTGTGAGTTTGACGTGCGTGCACGCGTTTTGCGCGTCGCATACGCTTCGAGTTCGTGTGTCCCTTCATTGTTTTTTATTTATCACTCGACAAGTGCAAGTGCCTAATATTATACGTGCGTTCATCTCCCTCTCTCACTTTTTCTCCCAATTTTCTTTGCTCAAGAATGCGTCATATAGACAAAATGTTGGTACCTACTACCGTCTAGTATCGTTAAGATAATAAAATAGAAAATCCTCGTTTTCACCAGAGGTTGTGGCTCTATACTATAATAATAATAAGATGAAGAATAAGAATAATAATAATAATAATAATAATAATAATCATGCTGCAATAATAATAATCATAATCGTAATATATATATATATATATATCTATGTAATGCGCGTCTTATAATTTACATTCATAATACGCAATTTTTAATATATATATATTTCTTGTTTTATATTTATATTCATATATATATATATATATATATTCATTTTTAATTAATATATATTCATATATTTGCTTATGTTAAATTTCTGTCTTTCTCCTCGAACTTTTCAGATATCTCTGGCAGAGTAGCTGCCAGCTACGTTTACGAATTTCTGTCTCTTATTTTTCCTTTTTGGCTCCGAACCACGTGCGATTTAATCCTACCGTCGATTAAAAACGAACCGCCGTTATTCGAGGATACTAACCTAATACCTAGTAATGCTCGTGAATGTTTCCAACGTTTAAACTCTAAAGTCGTCGACGAGATCGCGAATCCCCGCCGATCTATCCTGCCCGTTCGATTAGATCGCTTCATATACGTATGTGTCTACGCGTCTACATTTGTATATTTCTATCCTTTCACTCGTTTCTCATTTCTTCACGGAATTTGGACAACGGTGTGCACAATTGCAGTCGGTGTGCACAATTGCGGACAGGTGCGCGATCCTCCGTAAGCAAGAAATTGAAACGTGTCGCGTGCATGTAACCGCGACGTACAGTGAAACGTGATAAATTTCGTGGGAAGAAAGAAAAGTCGGTATAAACGATTCGATATTAAATGGCTCGCGTGAACCGTGCAACACGAAGATTAATTATGACAAACTAGAAAAAAAATCGATTTATCTTCGACGGGGCGGCGGCGGTTAGGGGTGGGCAACCCTCTTTCTGTTCGCTCAACGTTCAGTAGCACCTGCGCTGAAAAAAATGCCCGTCTATTTACTCCGTAAACATTGCACATCGTTAAAAACACACCACAACATAAATACGCGACATCGAGCCACGAATTTCACATTGAAACTACGCTGCAAACGTGAACCGAAAATAGCAGAAACAAATCGGTGTCTCCTGCGAACGCTGAAACTCTATTTACCCGCTTTCGGTGGAACCTAGCGATTCCACTTTCAACTTTCAGCATCTGCATAAAATATAAATAAACTAGAGAATCCTCTGACACATGCGGAGCATTATTAATCCACATGGACGCACCCCTCTTTAGCGAGCCTCAGCTGAGAACCCCTACGGGCGACGAGCTTTGCGCTATCAAGTAGTTTAATGCACTCCAAACAACGATACGTTTTACGAACGCGTCCCAAGATTTATTTCCAGGAGCAACATCCTCAAAGCGTCCTTATGCAGATACTAAAAGAGACCCACTTTACGGGCAGATGTCTGAGGAAGTGGTCGAAGATGACTTGGAGCACCTTGAAACCCGAGATCTTTCCTTCGTGACTCTCGATAGCGAGCAGATCACACGCCACCGTTCAGCCACTGTCCGGATTACTTATCCACAGACCGTAGAAACCGCGCAGTGATCGTGAATCGTCGATCCCGATCGGGATTGAGCACCTCTGGGAAGTTGTAAGAGGGCGGTCGGGCAGGGCGTCGCCGCGTCTCCGCGACCCCCACGAGCTATCGACCGAAAGAGGAGAGAGAAAGAGAGGATCGACGACGACAGAGAAGAGCGGCCGAGGCCCAGCGAGAGAAGAAACGGTGGAACGAAGGGGGGAAAGAAAGGGGGCAAATAAACGGGGGCTCGCGGAGTAGCGGGGTGGAAGGGACGAGGCAGCATTTACTAGTCTCGCAAAACAGTTACACCCTATACAGTTCCCCTGCCGCCGACCAACAACATTGCGCGACCTTAAAGCAGAAGCAGAAAGAAAAAACGCGACTGAACCTGCAAGGGGCTGTAGAGACGGATCGATCGCCGATGAACTACAACAACGCCACAGTTATATCAAAGGTTAACAGAGAAAGAAGAAAGCCTGAGTGATCAAAGTTTCCACGCACCCTCGACGTTAACCGAAGGCTTGGTACCCCGCAGTGGTAAAAATAGAATTCGTTAATAAAAGAATATCTGACTGCAAGGTCTCCGTGAGATCGCGATTAGCGGTTTCGCGAGGGAGAGGCCAGGCGGTGGTTTTAAGGCTTCCCTCGGATCGTCGCACGATCCAGATCGAGCGTCGCGGAACCGCGTCGTGACGCTGACCCGCCCCACGGACCTTGAAAACCAAGCATAGACACCCCGCGGTCGCATTCTAATGAGTAAAGGCGAAGGAAAAGGGGACGTAGGTCCAACCGTTGAATTATCGATGTACATCTGTAGCGCCCCTTCAACGCGCGGAGACGACCGACGCGCGGAAAATTGAAACCCTTAATCGACGAAAAGCTCCGAAATCTTATCCCTACGCCTATGAGTGCGCTGAAAATTTTATGACACCTGGAGGCGACTTTTCTCTCTTACTTTACGCCTAAGCCTATGGCTCCTCTGCGACCCCCTTATTTCAAACTGATCGGAGAGAAGCGTTTTCGGTATCATCGCGCAAGGGCTGCGGGATAGTGCTGTCGTTTCGTCGTGGATCAGCCTTTATGAAATATTTATCGGGTGGCGATGTTGAATTGGAGATGGCCGCTGGTGTAAGACTGAACTTTATGAGATAGACGAAGATGGATTGGGCGATCACCGGTGCATATGGCTTGTACGGAAAAGGGAGCGGTCGCTGGACTTCCCCGAGGAAGGGATGCTGGTTGGTAAATTTGAATTGTCAAGAGGAAAAGTGGCTGTTTCTACGATCAGGCATATATTAAATAACCGCAATAATAAGTGCATTGGTCTCCGTTCAAATAACGACATTAATCACCGGTGCCCCTAGCGCACCTCAAATCGAAAATACCACTTCAGTCTTGTTTTCTCTCTTACGCAACGAGACCGCGGGGAGAAATTCACTGATAATTTAGTTCGACGATGGTAAAGGGAAAAAAAAGAGGAAGACGAGGAAAGCTGGGCCCGGTTGATAGACGGCTACAGCCCTGAGAGTGGCCTCGAGATGTTAGAATCACGCGTCTCCGTTTCACTTCCCCCGTTCTATATCCGCGTCTCTTTTCCCTTCAACCCCTGTCGACGGGGGTGGGTGGGGCGGGGTGGGGGTGAGGGGAGAAGCGTTCTCTGCGATTTTCCAGCAACGTGTGCCTGCTTCTACATATATCAGAGAGCGAGTCGTTGCGAGCGCTAGAGCGCGGTTGCCGTTATCGATCTACTGCGGAGCAACGGAGGCTGCCGGAGAGCACAAAGTCGAAGCTCGGGGGTGGCAAAGCGAGAAAGAGGGATAGCCGAAGGGGTGAGCGGGGCCGGTCATGTTCGACGGATCAGCGCTGCTACCGGGTCGTTCGAATCGCTGCAACGGCGTACGACTCGAAACCCTTGCGTTTCAGTTCCGCTCCGTATGGTCTTTGTGGTCTCTGTGGTCCCGTTTCGGCCACCGACGGCCCCGCGCCAATGCAGCGGCATGGGCAGTGGGGGGTCCTGGTCCGCAGTGCTTGCTACCTCCCCTTCGACAGACCATTTCCATGAGAATGGACCCAGAAGTCCTCTTAGGGGGTAGCTACCATGGAAGTCTAGTGAGGCAGTGACGTAGAGACGAAGGGGTGTCCGGGTGACAATTTCAATGTCCCTCCCGATGGATGATATTCGTGGGAGTAGACACCCAAAGCTGCCACTGTTCAGAGGCTTGTTTGAACGAAGTCAAGAACTGTGGAGGAAATCTGAGAATGCAGTGGCGTAGGAATGGACAGCCTGACCGCAGTCGTTGCTATGCCGCTGTGAGTGGGCACGATGTGATCGCGAGAACGGACCCCGAATTAGCGCTCTCAGCAGGGGTGTTCGGTTAAATCGCGGAGCTGTCGGTATAATGAGACAGTGGTTGAAGTATACCTATGCGCTCCTTCGTGTTTGCTACAACTTCGCGTGGCAATTTTCTCGGTGCCGACGCAACTTCGCGAGCCAATGGGAAAACGAACGCTTTGCAAAAGCGACGAATAGGGGTCTGCCGAGTCTCCTTGGCATCGTTTCAGAGTGTAAGCCACCCACTTTCGAACTCGGCGAGGTCAAACACACCGCTGCGAGGCACGGTTATTAATAACTTTCGATTTCCATGATGGTTTATTCTGATCGCTGGCCGGTCACGCTTTTCCGGCCGACAGAGGCGCGACTAGGAGGAGAAAACTTAAATGGGGGAGGTGGTTTCGCGAAAAAAAAAAATAGAGAAAGGGAGAGATATAGCTGGGGGGGGGGGGGTTGGAAACGTGACGAGGAACGGCAACCTCGCAGCCTGACACGCCGCCACCATCACGACGACGGCATCGACCGCAGCCCCAACGCTGCAATGCGACGTTGCCATCCCAACGGGCAACAGCCCTTGCGTCCGATCCGCTTCGGGGGCCGTGGACAGATTTTCACGGCACGCTCCTGTGCCACGCGTCCGGTCATTGGTCGGCGGAGACACGCGACCCCTCAGGATCGTGTCGACGAATCCGAAAACCACGTGGCCCTAATTCCTCTCCTTCACCCTCAACCCCCTTCGAGTAGCATCAATGTCGTTAATAAAATTAGGAGTGGTGCGACTGTTTCGAGACTGGATAAGAAGAGTTTAACGTGCAACAGAAGAATGTATGAGTCAGTGTAGAGGTAGAGTGTCCCAACCCCCCCACAAAACGATGATCTTTCAGAGGGCAACGATTTAATTGAAAATCTACGCAAGCCCGATAAACGTGCAGTAAAAAGAATATGCAGATTTATGGTAGAGATTCGATATGAAAATGCAATCCCCACCTCTACCACTGGGTGGGTGAATCTATGAACCACGTGGTCGTAGTTTCCCTCCCTTCTAGGTGTTACGATCACTTATTAGGAAATCAACGCACTTCGACGTAATTGATGGAATTGCGAAGAAAACAATTTTCTAATTCGACGAGAGCAGGCTTACCCCCGGGACCGTGTCGACGAATACGAGATCCACGTGGCTCCGGTTCCCTCACCCCCCGTGACATTATGATTAATCGTTTCCGAGCTGGGTAGATAATTAATAAAATTCGAAACAGCACGATTGAGCGTTCGCAGGTTGAGAGAATGGAAGCAAATTGGCGCGGAATGAAAAATGTGCAAGTAAGGGGTGGCGTGTTTTCAACCCCCTCCTCCCGTGGATCTGCGATTCAATATTCCGCGAGGATCCTGTTTGTAAAATCACGGACGATAAAGAGAGATTGAACGCGAATGAGAATGCAAATGAAAGCAATGAAACGTGGACGTGATCTCTATGTATTTCGATTCGGGTATCAGTTTTAATATCCGGCGAGGCGGGGGTGTATCGTCGAAACGGTGTTACATGCACCGTGCAGAAGCATAGAATGAAGAGAGGAGAAGTGAAAGAGTCCGGGAAACGCAAGACGCACGAAAGAAAAAAATGATAGAAATTAAAAGTCGATGTATAAAAATCACGTAACATTTTATTATAAACTCGTTTCCAGTATAGGTGTATGCATGTGTGTATACGTGTTTTTCTTGCTTTTGCTGGCTGTTCGTATGACCTGCTTCGTTTTTCTTTATCATTTTCTTATAGATCCTTTGCCTCTTTCATTGTTCGCGTCTTCTTTTTCACTTTTTTTTTTTTAATAAAATATTTGGTACCGCTTCGTAGGAATTCTTACATTAGACCACAATATCAATTTCTTTTGCCTGTTTCTTTTTTCCTTTGTGTTTTGTTCGTTCGGGAGATCGTGATTAATCGTTTCGTTCGCAATTCGAACTCTTTCGATACATAAAGGAAAATCGCGACGTCGGTTTGCCGCTCGTTCTAATCAAAAGAACAGGAGAGAACACAAGTGTCTTAGTCGCATCATATATAAAAATAAACGATTTTGGAAGTAGGACTGCAGCCGACGGGGTACGACGTCGGCGATGCACCTTGAAATTGACATACGCCGTGTCTCGGGCTATCGCGCGACATACAAAGATTATCTTCGAGAATGCTCTTTCGCAATAGAGATGTATATATACATATATATATGCATATACACACACATTATATATATATACATATATATATGTAATAATAATAATAATAATATATATATTATCGTATATATATTATATAAATATAAAAAATCATCCGACAAAAATATATTACGGGATAAAATATGCATTTTCGATAAGTAGCTCGGTTCTTACCGTGAACAGTAATAATCGTTATCGATAGTTAATTGCTCTCGCAGGCGTTAATAATATGCATAGTAATAACTATAATATCAGTGACAATAATATATATATTAATTGTAATGACAGCGATAAACTTAATAATAATAATAATAATAAAAATTGTAATAATAATTATAATGATAATCATAAAATATTCTGTCTAATGTAATAATTCAAAATAGGATGGTCGGGTTGTTGCATCTGACAAATGTGTTTGATTTTCTTCTCTTCCTATTTTCATTTGCACTCCCTCGGCTCGATCGTGATATAAAGAATAACGAAAAATAATCAACCACAAGCGAATCAATGCGAGAGAACCGAGCGACGATGATGATCAATAATAATATTTGCGATATATATATATAACATGCGTATATGTATAATACATGAGAATCTCTTTAGACTTTTTCATCACGTTTCGCAATTTTTTACAACCAATCCATCAAACACAAAGACTTTTCGAAACAACCGGACGAGAACACAGGGAGAAAAACATAAGTACACGATCTATGAAAATCATATTATATATTAAAATATTCGTAATAATAATTAATAATAATAATAATAATATATTATCGCGTGTCTGTAAAATTACATAAAAAAATATAGAAAATAATAAACTCGTAGCTTCTCTATTATATTTTCTATTTTTTTTTTTGCTCCATTCATTCTCTCCTTTTCTCACTCGCATTCGCTCGCCCCATGATTAAATTTCTTGCTCCCTCTCGTCCGAAACCTTGCCTCTCCCTGCCTGTCTCGACGTGCCTCTCACACACCCTCAAAAATAACTTTCGCGTGAATCATAATTTCTCTCTTTCTCTCTCTCTCTCTCTCTCTCTCTCCCTCTTTTCTCTCTCATTCTTCCTCCGTGTTAGTTACGGCCCTGTGGTCACTACGGTTACAACTATGCGTCGAATAATCCCGATACTAGAGCAATAACCATATCGTCGTTAATTAGTAAAGATACACAATATTCTCTGTCCTCCGTGCTCCTGTGTGTCGAGACCTGTACGTGTGTCATGCGTGCGTGTGTGTGTTTCCGTGTGGCTTTTGACGCGTGATTTGCTGCAACGGCGACGAGTACGTGCGTGCCACGCCACGTCTCCGTCGAGGAACGGGCAACGAGAGGATAACGCGTCTGATTACCAAAGATGAGAAATGGGAGACGTTCGGGCCGTGTCGCTCCGACAGAAGCGGAATCTTCTCTGGCTCGTTCCTCGACCACGGTGTACCGGCTCACGAGGGGATTATTGCTGGTTCAGTTGACATCGTTACGAGATTAATTACAGTTATCAGAGCGAGGCGGCCGATCGCCGTGGACCGATAGCACGCGACACGTTTCCCCGCCGTTGCGCCAACCACACCTTCCACATCTCCTCTCCCCCTTTCTCTCTGCCCAGCTTCATCGAGCTTTGCCCAACGAAGCCCTGCGCCTAGACTCGCGACACCGTTTCAGCCGAACGGCGTAAGAACACTCGACTCTCTGCCCTTGTGTCGACCATCCAGCCGTTCTGTTTCTTATTTCCTCGCGCATAGCTGATGGTATGCGATCTGTGTTCCTCGAACGAAGAGGCAAAAGCTGGCATAACGGGGAATTGGGGGGGTCGTGGCTGGTGTGACTCATTGAAGGGGTGGCTTTAAGTGGCCAGCTGGATTTGGGCCAAACGTAGGCTTGTCCACTGGCGACGATGGGCAGTGAAACCTGCGAAGGAGTCGAGGAAAAAGATCCAGAAGAACCTCGGCTTCCTAGGTGTTTCATTGACGACTCCGTGACTCCCGGAACCAAACTCACCGAGTTCGAATTTCCGACATTTCCTTCGCGGA
Source organism: Andrena bucephala (assembly GCA_947577245.1). Lineage (NCBI taxonomy): Eukaryota > Metazoa > Arthropoda > Insecta > Hymenoptera > Andrenidae > Andrena > Andrena bucephala. Next base: position 68,021,989 of record OX387715.1, read on the forward strand.
ACGAAGATACCTCTGAGAAGATGGGAAACAGCCGATAGAGAAAGAAGAACGGAAACGTGGGGAATGAATCGGTCGACGAAGAGGCGAACAACGTAGAAAGGGGGTGGAGGAACCGGAAACCGAGTCCGAGGACACGAAAGCGATACTTTCTTCCCACTACTCCCGACGACCCTCACACCTTGTCCCTCTTCGTTTCCTGCCGGTTCGATCAATGATCGTTGACGAAGACTGCGAACAGACTGTGCACGCGGATTACCGAGGAAACTGTGAGAACTGGGTACGCGCGTTTCGATTGTTCGATGCTCGATCTGTGTCGTCCCTGACGAAGAAAACACCTCGAAGAACCGTCCACAGAACCACCGACCAGGTCGGCGAAATTTTAACACATACCAGTGCCCGATGAAAATACATTTTCTTCCGTTCATCTAGTCAATAATAGATACTATCTGATATTGAATACAATATTAGTAATAATAATCATAATAATGTCGATAAATACATTGACGTTAATAAAATATGGAATATAAAATACTCCTCGCTACATATATTAAGATTCTCAGTTTAGCAATTGTGTATGTGTGTGTTTTTTTTTACTTCTTTATCTCTCTCCATTTGCCCCTTGCTCGTCGCCTACGCAGGGGCATCTCGAAAGAATACTAAGCACAACATTCAATATATTCATATATATATCTATCTATAATATATAATCATAATCGTAATAATGCGATAACTATGATAATACGTTATACGTTTACATGCATCTCCGCGAATACGATCGCCGGAGAGTAGTTTAGAAGGATTTCGGTATCACTCCAGTAGTACTGTTCGTTCCTCACTGTCCCAACCCCCTTATGCGCGTCCCACCCCATCCCAGCCCGCCCCACGAAACCTCAATTTTCTGTCTCCCCGTTTTTCTCTCTTTTTTTTTTTAATTTTTTCGATTTGTTTCGCGTGTCTTTTCGGTCTGTCAGTCGGAAATGTCGTGACACTTCTCTCCGCTCGGATCAACCCTCAACTTTCGCCTCGCTAGACCCCACCACTCTCCTCGACGAGTCGAGGAAACACGCCCCTTCCGTCTTCAGTGTTGCACGACAGTGATAGTGATAATAATATTAATATAATATACATTTACATTTATTTATAATATAGTTTTTTTTTGTGAAATACTGATTCCCTAGTCTCGGAGGGGTTGCCACCCTCAGGTCGCGTCGCGTCGGCGGGAAATCTTCCTCCAAACGAGCACACGCCCCCGCACGCACATACGCACACGCACACCCCTATTGCCTAAAAATGCTTCCTCCCCTTCTAAGGAAAGGAAAACCGTGTATCTCGTTGCATCTGCAGCATCCCCCTCGAAATTGATGCCCATGAATACGCCGTTTCGATAAAAAATCTCTCGAAACGTTATATATCTTACAAATACGAAAACGGAACAATGGTAAAAAGGTGAAGGAACGCCGACGGCCCCCCGTCAGATCGGGGAACGGCGCAATAACGAAGCGGAGGGGTGGACTCGGAATCGCAGCAATGGCGTAGGAACTTAAGAAGAAGAATAAAAGGGAACGAGGGTCGATGTACGCGAATGCTAAAACTCGAAAGAGCTCGCGTCCATGTAAAGGAGCTCGACGCGTCCGCGTGCTTTTCGATTTCTCTTTCGTGCTGAGATCGAGATTGTGGGCTGACAATTGAACGTAGCCGCGTCTCGAAGAAACCGCGCGACACTGGCTCTATCTCCGCTGGCTACCAACACGAGATCCCACCGTTCCCCTGCCCGCGAACCGTTCCGTGCACGTTCCAGAACACTCTATAAAATCCGCTAAAACTCTCACCCCACGTGATTCATCGATTAAGCGTACTTTTGGTTAAACAGCAACTCCACCGGAGGCCGAGGATCGCAGGCCGGATTCTCCAAATTTTACGCGATCGGTTTCCCCCGCACCCCTATTTCTACTCTACTCCCCTGCTTCTACCCTAACGAGTTTCCTATCATCGAAGTGATTTATTTTAAAAAATACTGCAACACCACGCCTCCTCCTTCGGCCCCGCGCGAGCGCCAGTCGCGAAGAACCAGCTCCTATCTGTATAGCTTCTGTAAGAGCGGAGATCCATCCGAGCGAGCCGTGTCCACGTGCGCGAGCGTACGCGAACAGGTTCGCGCGGGGGTTGGTAGCCAGACGATGGTGCTGGGAGAACGACGGTAACGCGATCGACCCCGCGGTCATCCCGGTGGATCGAGGACCGTGCGACATCCGTGCCGCGAACGCGTGCACCCTCTCGTGACCGCGCGCGACTCGCTGGAACTCGCGCGACGACAGCTACGCTTCTCGTTCGTCCTTTACGATAAATTAAGTATTATATAGATAAGTAGTCGAGTAAGTAATTATGCGGCGAAACGTTCGAGGGCGCGATCGAACAGATGCCTCCCTCTGGAAGAAGGGAGCGATCGACGTAGAATGGTATCAAAGCGAGTTTCGACGCACCCTCGAAAGCGTGTCCCCTCGTTCGCGACATACAAACGCGCGTACGTACAATATAATATTTATTTATATATAGACATATATATATATATATATATATATATATATATATGTATATAATATATTAGATATATTCGAACGGTCTCACTCATATCCAATCACTATCCATCCTGTCGGTCGACAGTGCTTGCACGGGATGGGGGGTCGTAAACGAAACGGGTGGTGAAAAAAAAAAACGCAAAAGACAGATTGCGAAGGAAAGTAGCGCGAGGGTAACGAAACGCCGGGCCAGCGTTTAACCGAACGATATGAAGAAAAACGCGAACGGGTCGACTTCGCGAGAAGCGTCGGGGAACCGATTAAAGCGACCCGCTGCGCGCAAGCAGAAATACACGAGAATTATACATGTATATATTAGATATAGAGCAATAATAATCATTATAATTCCAATAATAGTGATAATAATGGTAATGATAAGAATATAATTGGTAATAATAATAATCGAATATAGATATCAAATAGAATACAATAATATAGTAAATAGAGGCAAATTAAGCAACAACGATCATCTATTTTTCTCTCTTCTTCTATAATATATACTATATATTCATATATTTCCATATATATATGCATCTATATATAGATATATATATATATATATAAGATTCGATATACCTACAATTAAATTTATTAACCTGCATCATCATTATTCTTTTTCTTTCTTTTTTTTCCTCCCCTTTCGTTTTAGATTAACCCCTTATTACTCTGTTGCCTACTATACTTCTAGAATTCTCCCTTAACGATTAGTTATTATTCTTTGAGATATGTATCGTCGTGTGGGTGTACGTGTCCTGGCAAATACTCTCGATTTCTCGCGTTGCCGTTTCACCCTCTGTTCGTCAATCTTATGTCTCTCCCTTGTTTTAAGCGTTCGCGCCCTAAAACAGCGCCAGGCTCGCACGCGGAATTCGCGGCATAGGGGGGAGTGGATGGGGGCGAAGAATTCGACGGGCAAGGAGAATGTTCTGTTCGCGGCTGTGTCCTACCCCACGATCTTCCCTCGATCACGCGAAACCGTCCCCCCAGGTCCCCTCTCTCTCTCTCTCTCTCTCTTCTCGCGCTCTCGTCATCCCGATCGTCCCCGAGCTCGCGCCACTTCAACGCGTCTTCCCATCGTCGTTCTTCACCTCGGCCTGCGTCGCGACCCTCCCTTCGCGTGCCCGTGTATATACGGTGTGTGTAGGTGTGTGTGCATGTGTACGTGCTCGTGTGTTACGCGTGCGATCTATTCGTTAATCCTCGACGAAACGCGCGTGACGCGCTAAAGGACTCGTGTCCCTTTCCTCGTCTCGTCGTTTGCTTTTACGAAAATGGCAGTTATCGGTCACAGCCAATGGCTATATCAATAATCATTAATACATTACGCTTTAATACGATTACGATTAGTTAACCTTATAGACGCTTTATCCATTTATACGTTATTTATAGTGGTAAAAATGCCTCCTACGGATGAACGCGCTACGAGGATACACAGCACGCTTGCTCGCTCGGGGGTGGGGGGGGGGGGGGGGGGGGGGTACGTGTGTTCGTTGCGATTGAATGTGGAGAGGGACTCGCTCTCGTCCCTCGTGCGCCGAGTCGCGAAGGAAGCTCGCGAATCAATCGCGCATCGACCACCGGGACAGCGTAATCGCGGATCGAACGATCCACCGACGTGCTCTGCTATTCTTTGGCGCTCGATTTCGGACCCTCCTAAGCGGGCGAAATGTGTCAGACCCCTCGTCCCTTATCGATCTGAGACCCCTTCCCGTCGAGAAGTGGTGCCGGCGCGGTCGTAAACCATCGGTCGCCGACGAAATTAGGAGATTCAGGCGTTAGACCACGTGCCGCGTTAATATCGAGTTCCGTGCCCCCACGCCTTCCTTATTACGACTTTCCAGCGATCGCGCAACGATACTGCTATCTCCGCGGAAGTCTCGGGGCGCTGGTTTCCGCGTGACGGTCACACGTCAGGACCTACGACGCGTGCGTGAGCGTGGAAAGCGCGAAAAAGAGAGAAAAGAAAACAAGGTAAAGAATCGTGTCGAGTTGGGCGTCGCGGCGAGAGAAACAATTAATAAAACAATAATCAATTTTCCAATATACTTTTAATACACTTCACCTTTTTTGCTCGATAAAAAAATAAGACTTTAATACGTTCATATAAAACAACGAAAAAAATAGATTAAATAACAATACAATAATATACGTACGCTACCTTGCGATATTTATAAAAATATATATAATATATATATATCCATTTACATAATTTACTTATAGATAATAACTCTCTCTCTCTCTCTCCCTCTCTCTCTCTCCCTCCCTCCCTCTCTCTTACTTTCTCTCCCTCTCTCTCACACACATACTCTCGAAATCGCATAAACAATTTGAAATGAGACAGAAAAGAAAGAAAGGAAAAAACAGAATATCGAGTGGAAAGACAATGGAGAAAGACCACGCCGCAGGTTTGCTAGGAGTACCCTGTGTCTGACACATCGTTGGCCGCTACTACTGGACGCGATCCAGCGTTAAGTGAAGAAAGGAACTGAAGGGTCAGGCGACGTCGGCGGTTCGCGGCGATCCGCGGGTAAACACCACCCCTCCGGAAGACGATACGCGACGATCGTTCCCCAGGTAAACTTGTCCACCTCCGCCGATCGATTTGGACGTCGGTGAGCCTCCTCCTCGTTGAGTGCGTCATCGAGACGATTGATTCGCGAGCGCGGTGGGTGTGTCGTCACAAGTGTAGTTATTCGAACGGAAGTTATCCGAAACCCGAACGAAGATAGACACTGAGCTAACCATCCGACCCGTGCGGAGGTAACCTAGACGAGATCGGTACAGATCGACGAAGAAGAGTATAGACATTTTGATTCACGTATGGCACTGCATATCTTCCTTCCGCCGTGGCCACGATGTACACGGAAGTCCTGCGTGTCGATCAGCAGGTAATCGACGACGGTGCAGACTGAAGAGGAAGAACGACGCGCGCCCGCTCGATCGCCGCGCGAAATACGATTCCTCGAGGAGGTTGGGCCGGCGATCGCCGCGCCCTGGCACGCGACTCGACGCGATGGAAGAACGGGGAGTCGGGGTTGTCGCGATCAGTTCTTCCCGGATCCTCGGCGAATCGGTGGCGGTGAATGGTGTTGGTGGGCGCGTTTCCGCCCGTCCTCGTCGCGACTAGAACGATCGAAACGCGGGACGGACAGAGCGGTGATCGGCGACAGCGTTATCGGTGGGGGGGGGGGGGGGGTGTACAAGCGGGTGAACCGGATCGAGCGCGTACGCGTGCACGGAGGCGACGAATGATGACGATCGCGGGGAACGACGACGCCGAGACTCTGCCACGATTATGTCGGAACCTCGGCCAAAGTGAAGGCTGCCTGACGCGCGTCGTTTAATCGTTTAAGTTTAAGTGTTGCATCTAGCAGAGTCGTCCCAAAGTCTAGCGGAGGTTCTCGACAAGCTTTCCCCGTTTCTTTTGCTCTGCCGCCCTCGTGGAGCCCGAGACACCGGTGTACCGTCTATCGAGACCGCGCGTCGTGAGAGGGGGGAGACACCTGCGCGACGATGAACACGGAAACCGCTGGGATCGCGAGCCTCCCGAGATGTTCTTGGTGGCTCGCCTTCCGAATTCCGGGCTGGTCGGGAGCATGAAGGAGCCACGTCTACCAGAAATCGTCCGGAGGCTTCGGCATCGCGCTCACACACCGTTCTCCATGCACACAACGTTCTCCGCGGTTTCGCCCGAGCGTGTCGGCGTTTCGCTCGCGAGCTGGGTGACGAGTTGACGCGCCCCGAGTTCTGGCAACCCCGCCCCTACAGTTTTCCTCCCTATTCCACGATTCTTTTCCATTTCTTTTCTCCCATCCTCTGCTGTCCACTGTCCGCGGGAAACATTCAGCCATCCTCCCGTTTACCACCACCATTAGCAGCTGTACGCTTCGGTGGACGCCAGCGTACAGCGTAGGCTACACGCGTGGTCAGGGCTCTCGGCTCTTTCCTCCGCGTGATCGTTAAGTCCGAGTCTTTTTCTCGGTGGTACCGCCGCGGCCCGGAATCTGGCGCGAGCACGCGCGACCGAGCGTGTGCCACGCGTGGGACACCGATCCCGGCCGCGGCGTATCGCTCGTTAATCCCGGCGAAAAGAAGAAGACGACGAAGAAGAAGAAAGAAAAAACGCAAGAAGAGCGAAAACCCGCGCTAGGCTTCACCGCCCGTTAACCATCTCTCCCTTTTACCTTCCCTTCCCTTCCACCCTCCCTACACCATCCCCCTTTCTCCGCCCCCATCCACCCACCCCGTTTGCTCACGAATCGTGAGAATCAGATCAGACTTATGTAGCGAAGTTAATGAAAGATTATCTGGCATGATCTACATATGCATGTACGCGCACGCCTACCGTGTTTTCCTTGTTCTTTTTTTCCCTTTATGTTTAATTATTATAACCTGCGCGGCGGCGTCCTCGTATATTCGGAACGTAGATGCTACAGAGAATACCTATAAATATAGTTTATATGTATATATATAGAATATAATATAATATAATAATATAATAATAATATAATAATATATATAATATAATATAATAATATAATATATATGTTTATGTCATCACCGTACCTTTTACGCATCTTTTTCTCTCTCTCTCTCTCTAATTTATACTTAACATAGAAAAAATATAGAATTTACTTTGCCTCGAACTTAAATATAATAAACCTCTCTCTCTTTCTCTCTCGAGCGTCGATTATAATATATATATATATATATATTTATATAAATATACGATTTTTTTTTATTCGTGTGTCTGTCCGTGCGTGTGCGCGTGTATGTATGTGTTTCTTATTTTCGTGCAGGTGTTGCCGTAACGATGGATACGCGTTGGATTGCGTTCGCGCGTGTCTGTCTTTCAGTGTTTGAGCTTGCGCATAATGCATCTGTGGTGTTCGCGTGTACGTGGCCGCATAAATTCATCGTATTTAAACGAGTGATAAGTATTCATGCGTGTACGTGTGTGTGTGTGTGTGTGTGTGTGTGTGTGTGTGTGTGTGTATGTAAGTGTGTGTCCGAGATGAGTGATGCTTCAATATAGTAACAAATAATTAATATACACTCGCGCGTAATCACCGCGCGTCTCTTTTATTTTAGCCCGCGTGCGCACGCGCGATCGTGCGTGCAAAATCAACGTACGTATGCGTGAGAGACTGCCTGTCCGTGTGTACGTGTAGTCTGTGTCTTTTCATTTATATGTTCCTGGTTATCCGGTTAGCGATAAGAACGCACTGTTTTCTCAAGAAGGAAGAGTTTTCTTTTTTTTTTCCCCCGAACGAAGAAAACGACACGACGGGGGGGAAACGAAAGGGTGGTTGGAGGGATCGCGGGGGTCGGAGATTGATTGGGGGAACGTTCGAAACGAAAACGCACGGCGAACGAAGATACCTAAACGAACTAATAGAAAATTAAAAAAAAAACATTAAAAAATATAGAACGAAGGGGGTGAGTCTGGGTGAGAAACTACCGAGACACCCGCTATACAGAGCTGCGGCTCGAACGATCGAAAAAATATCCTCTTTCTCTCCCGTCATCCGTCGTCACCGGATGACGCGTATAATATATAATATATATATATTTTTTTTATATGTAATATGTATTAATAATATACCTCGACTTGTTCGGAGCTGCGACTTGAGCATATCTTCGTTTAAAAATGGCAACGATTGACAAGAAGTTTCGACGATTAAAAGAAACGAAACAAAGGACGAAGTGCAAGAAATATAACAAGGGGAGAATTGTGGACGAAGAAGACGTGTAAAATCAAGTGTAGGAAATCGAAATCGAAGTCGTAGTCAGCATAAATATTAAAAAAAAAAAAACAAAGAAGAAAATAATTATAAAAAAAAAGGAAGGGGAGGAGCCGCAGAAGGGGCCGTCGAATTTGGACGGCCCTTCTGGCTCCAGCTTAACAGCTACTAGTATAGTTTCCTCGGCCTTTTCCTTTCCGTAAGATCGCGAAAAATATCTCGGGACACGCGATTCGTTCCGCTCGAGAGCGGTTCGAGATCGTTTGCCGAGCTTCTTTTCCTATCCCTCTCGAAACACGATTACGCGAACGATAACGCGACGTTTGCGGCGTCGAAACGAAATAAATGAAAACAATAAGAATAGTAAACAGAACACAGAACATATGGACACGTACCGGCCACCCTCTCGTTTTAAATTAGGGACGAGCACCCGCGGTTCGGGAGCCTTCGTCGTCCCGAAGTCGCGAGAGGCTCGCCCGCGACGAATGTCCGCGAGGAAGGACGAGAGAAAGGGGGGGGGGGGGGGGGATGAAAAATCGCGTGGGAAGAACGAGAACGAAAAGACCGTGAGTCGTCCTTCCTCCCCCGACGCTGTCGAGTCGCGAGAGGGCCGCGGTAAAGTGACACGTATTATACAGCGTCCGATATACACATCTATGCGATACGATAATACAATATAATAGAGAATATAATTACGACTCTTCAAAGAAAAGCTAAATGTACACGGGTCGTCGATCCCTGCGTGAAAGATACGTCGTATTTTTTTTCGTTTTTTTTTCTTTTTAGTCCTTCTTTGAAAGAGCGAGTTATTACTCGATTATTACTCTAGGGTTCAAAGAATACGGTTTGCGGGAGAAGCGGCTTCCCCGAGGGGTGTGTTGGGGGTGGGGAGGTCGCCGCTCCTCTTTTCCCTTGTTCTCGTTCCTTCAGCCATGTTGGGAGAGCCGGTTCGCGCGTTCCCGCGATTCGCCGTCCTTAAAACGTTTTGTTTCCCTTAAGCGCCGTTCCGTCCACTCATTTTCATCATTTTTTTGTTCTCCCTTATAATTTTCTTACAATAATTTCATTTGTTTTCCCGGCGCGTGCAGCTGCCCCCGACCACCCGCCGTCCCGTCGACGAAACGCGCGAAAAATACAAAATCTAAATCTCCTCGATAAAATATCATATCCCTCTTACTGTCGTCAGACTTTTTCCTGACACCATATATATATATATATAATATATTTATTCATTTATGTTTATATTTATATATATATAATATATATATATTATTAATATTATTATTATTTCAATTGCTATGTCGCTTATATAAAGGTAAGATAATACTCTAGTAGCGAGGGAGGCTGGGTGGAACGGGGCACGCCGTTTTTTTTCCATTTTTTTTTTTTTGTTTTTTATAATACTATCATCTAAGTGGTTTCACGCGGCAGATCGAGGGACACGTGACCACCTCTCTCGGCCCTTTTCTCTTGCTCTCACTTCTATCATGTCACGTGTGTGCCTGTACGATGAGATCGACTGTGTCTGACTGTGCTGTATGTACGAGTGTTCTCGGTGTGAGGTTGCGTCCGTGTGGGGCATGATTATTTCGGTAATCGTTCGGTGCGGTTACGTGCACCGAGCTCGCAGGTCTCGGGTGTCCCCGTCGCGTCGCTGCATCCGGTGCGATGGGAGCGCTTCCGCGCGGTAAAAAAGTAACTAGAGACGATGTTCGACTATGTTTCCTGGTCCAAGAGGATCAACACAACAAATCAATCGCTTCGCTATGAAAAACATTGACGGAGAGAGAAACTTCGGAAGCTCTTTCCCATCGTTGGATGCACGACGTATATCTATCGCGCTCTCCTCCCCTATTCTGGTGTTCATCTTTCAGATAGTTTCATTGGTTCGTCACCAATGCACGCCCCAACGACCACGTGGACCTAACTTACGAAACGATCTGCCACGAAGATTTTACGATCGGTACCTAACAGAAGGTTTGTTTCGTTCACGACGTCACCGAGATCCGCAGCCGTTTGTTTGCGAGCGGGAAGAACGATCGTTTCTGTTTGATTGGCCACGCGCTCGTAGGGGCCACGATAGAGCGTACCGATTCGGAGAGCGAACGACCTCGGCTGTGATTGCGCCACGGAAGCGTCACTTTCTCATGAATATCAGAGGTTGCAATTTTCATTAAACGTTCAGCGCGATAAATGGGACGTCACGATGATTGGTACGCTTTTCTAAATAAAAATATAGAGCTCGTAGAAATTGTCTTTCTCAGTGTTCCGAAGCACCTTTGATTGATAGTGTTTCATAATGTCGTAATGGAGTAACCGCGTAATAAAAATTACAACTCCGATGCCAGGAGCGGTGTCGTTACACGGTGAAAGAAGGAGGATATTCGGGAATCCACTTAAAAGTTACGAAAGTCTCATTGTCATAGGTATCTCTAAGAGCGAACGCTCTTATGGATTGTCAGTTATATAAAAACAACGGTTTCTAGCTAAGTAATTTCATCGATCGAGATTCGATAAACGATTTACTCGTCCATTTCACCTGTCAGGCTGCCTTCGATCCCATGGAATTTACATAGAGAGAAAAAAGCAAAGACGGAGACACGAAGTATACCGCGGGTGCAACCAGTGAATGGAATGTTACGAAACAATACACGCGCTTTATAACAAGACCAACTCAGTCTAATCCATTTTCCCCCGAGCGAGTAGCGTCTCGGCGATCAACGGACTGGCTACCGAGTGTGCATCGACCTCCCCGCGAGAAACTTTTCCCGATAGTTCGAGGGCAACCATAAACGCGAAAAGTCAAAAGGAATCTCCTTCTCCCACGGTGTACAAACTCGACGACAGATACCACACGGTACGATACGATTGGTCGACAGAGTGTGGTTGTTCGCTGTTTCGTTGCGATCGCTCCACAAGTAGCGTACCTTGCGAGCTCAGTGTTCACGCATCGGGGGGGGGGGGGGGGGGGGGGAATATGATAAACGATGACGGTGAGTGAGCGATTAGTATGTTTCTCTCGTTCCGATACATAATCTCGTGGAACTTGAAAGCTGACTTCGTTGTATCCGGTCGGCGGGAACGACGCGACAAGGGCCATCGGGGCATTCCCGGCGCGTAGAAGAAGAGGTTTATTGGCAGCAGTGGAATTGAGACATTGTGCGCGTCCGCACCCGCCCACCCCCTCCGCCCCGACGTGTCCGCGTCGGTTGTTGGCGCGCGGACGATTGGCGCGAGCTGTTAAACGGAGAAATACGGGGTCGGGGGAGGGTTGGCGGTGGGCCGTTCTCCAGCGCCGTCGTTCCTGGATGAGCCGCCAAAAAAAAAAGTCGAAGAGCAGACGTTATCAATGGGTGAGAATCGGTTATGCGTTAGCCGCTGTACCCAGGTGCCGCGACGCAAAAGAGCCACAAGAGATGTATCTCTGTCGGTAGGGGGGCTCTTTTTCTCTCTTGCTCTTGCGCTCTCTCTCTCTCTCTCTCTCTCTCTCTCTCTCTCTCTCTATCTCCACCTTCTCAGCGTGTATGCGTGGCAAGAGGGCGTTTAAGAGAAGATACGAAGCGCCTGTAAGACGGGCCTGGAGCATACGGGGCAGCTGGGGTCGGGGCTCTCGCAGACCCGATTGCCGCAGTCCAGGCAGAAGTGGTTGTGTCCGCATGGCACCAGAGCAGCGGTGACCTCCTTGTCGCCGCACACCACGCATTCCCGTCGTCCGCCGCCGAGCAGCGAGTCCGTGGGCGACGCTGGACTCGCCGAGGCCGGCGGCGATGGCCTGGAGGGTAGCGCTACCCCGGGGAACGACCAGATCGAGGAGGCGGACGCTGCTTGTGATTCGAATGACGGCGACTCCCCTAGGCCCTCGTCCCTCTCCATCCCTGCACCCCAGATGGCCACTAGCTCGTTCAGTCCAGGGGCACCGGAACTGCTTGATGAGCTGCTGCAACTGCCGCTGCTGGAGAACGCGCCGCTGGACCCGTTCGAGCCGTTCGAGCCTGGTGGATCGAGGCAGCCGAGGATAGAGCCGAGACCGCCGCGGCAGAGCGCGCTAAGTAGCTCCGATTCGTCGAGGCTCGGCCCTGTCCCGGTTCTCAGGGCGATGTGCGCCTCGATCTCGCGCCTGGCCGCCTCCACGCTCTCCGGCAGCCCGGTCACCTCGAACACCGGCTCCTTGTCGCGGCTGGGCGTCACTATGTAGGTGTGCGTCTGATGCTGGATTCTCTTGATGGTCGCGCCCTTCGGCCCTACCACCAGACCGACCACTCTGTACGGGACTCGTACCTGAATCGTCACGTGGCCCGGAACGGACGCCGGCGGTCCAGGTGGCGCGCCGAGCAGCGCGCCCAGCGAGCTCTTGCGCGACGCTCGGATCTGAGAGAAGTGCTCCGCAGCCGAGAGGATCTCGCGTTTCGCGCGGGCCACGTCCTCCTTCCGGCCTGTCACCACGAACACCGGCTCCTCGCCGCGCACCGGCGTCTTGATGTACGTGTTGGTCTTTGCTCGGAGCGCCTTGATTTTGCAACCTGCAATCAAACGTTACAAACACCTTTATTATTAACGCTCCCTCTATTAACGGGACACGATATAAGAGTATAAGAGTACAACAGTACAAGGGTATAGCAGTATAACAGTATAAGAGGATTCGAGTGCACGCGGCTTCGTTAGATTCATTTCCTTGCATACCACCAATGTCTGACTATGTACGGTTACCATCACTGAAAAACTTGATTCCCACCTATCCCCCTATGCGACCATCGGTTTCTACGATTAACTTGGATTATTGCTGGAATCACGCCACCCCGCAAGTCGACTCCCGAGAGGAGCAGTCTTTCTCATGACGCAAATGTCTGTGCGCGAAGGTACACAACGGGGCAGTGCACGTAGAAGTCCTTACGGTACGAAAAAGGAGAAGGCTGGAGGCGGTGGGATGCCCGCGGAGAAGGAAGAAGGAGGCTAGAAGGTGGAGAGAGTGCAGGGTGCAGGAAACTGGAAGGAAGGAGGTCCCGACCCGGTCTGGTCCTCGGTCTCGCAGACTCTCTGGCCTTGAGCCGGCGCAATGCTAGCAATGCAGGTGAACCACTCTTCTCCCTTTCCTTCTTTCACCCTCAGACTTCTCCTTCGTCCGTCGCGGTCCACGCCTGCCTTTCTCCTTCCCGCGGATCCTTCGCGGCTTCGTCCTTCTCTCCCTTTCCTCTCTCTTTCGCCAACCTCCCTTTCATTCAGTTCACTCTCTCCTTCGGCCGGCGAACGCCAGAGAACCAACGAACCCCGCGGCACACACACGCACGCACGCACGCAAGCACGCACGCGCGCAGGCAGCCACCGAGCGCGGTTCTGTGTTTCGCGCATACCATTCGCCTTTCCGTTCCTCCTTCTGTCGTTCTCGTCGCGATTCTACGCTCATTAGCGGGCTCTTTTAATTGCGTCTGCAGACGCGATCGCTAATAACGCGACGAGGTCAGAATTCGGAATAGACGAGCAACGAGGCGATTATCGGGGGAGATCGATGGACACGTGGGTAAAGGACCCAATTACTGTCACCCTAAGCTGTTTTACGTAAAATAACGAATGAATCTTATAAAATGATGCATAAAAAAAATTTAGTATACAATTCAAACTCTTATTTATACGATAAAAAAAACAGTACTTATTTTTCCTGCGTTAATTTGAATAAAACGATAAAAAATTTTAAGCGAATATTAGGAGAATGGAAACGATGACTTCCTTACTAGCGAAAGAGAAAACAAGGCGTTAAAGAAAATGCTGTAATTATAATATTTAAGCTATTAACATAAGAAAATATGTTTTAAATAATATAAGCATCATAGACAGTAATAAAGATCCGAATTCAACGATTCATTAAGTCTTTTTACTTATTAATTGAGTGACAGTGATTGGTACAAGCGTTTCAAGTAGGGATGGGATCAAGTTCAATATGTACTCATGAATCCAAGTCAATTCCAATACAAAAGTTTCAGTTCATGAGATTCGAATACTACTCATAAGAGGTGACGTTTCATTCTATGTACTTTCAAAGTACTTGGATTATACAAGCTGGTTTCGAAACCTCAGAAAGAGTACCTGAAGACTTCGAGAATGTTCTTGTAAGTACTTTGACATTTAAAAGAATCGAATCTCGTAAAAGTAGTATTCGAATATTGAAAGACAAAATACAAATCACATAATTGCACAGAATAGAAAACTCCTGGTTCAAGTATTTATAAAAGGTTCAAATCTACTCGGTCAGGGTTCGATTATACTTGAAGGTACCGCTGACGTTTCTCAAAGTACTTATAGAGATTTCAAACCAACGTCGTCGGGGTTCGAGTCTACTTAAAAGTATTGTTTTTCTTTTTCCAAGATACTTATGAAGTGTTCGAAAGTATCCAGTCAGATTCGAGTCTACTTCCAATATACTTCATCCCATCACTAGTTTCAAGTATTTTGGTATTACTGTCATAGCAGTAGTTGCTCATGTACATGACACGACGTAACCTTAAAATGACATAAACAGTATTAGGTTAGCTGGCAGTAATTGGGGTGTCATTAATTCAGTCAAATACATTTGAAGGGTGTCAGTAATAGATCCCGAAATATATTTTTGAAATTGATGAATTTATACATAAAAATCGAAGTTTTAAGATCCACCAATTTTTTTTTATCAAGTAAACATATTAAACTATAATAAATAACAAGAACAACATATACTTTTAGTCTATAAGTACATAACTATAAGATAATGTCAGCGTCAACGCTTAATGTGTCAGTAATTGGGTCCTTTACCCTATCCCCGATCCGTTGAAATTCTACGATACTTGTGCATCGAATACTTGTATCGGAAACGATCGTCGGGGAGATCAAGCATCCATGTTCAGTTTATAGTATATGCGCACGTGGTTAAGTACGAGGACGCAAGAATTCATATCGGCGAGGGAATATCGCGGCGTTCGTCAGGTTTCTACGTGTCAAGGATATTAGGGAAACACAAGTTCACGAATGAGTAACCATTTACCATCAAATAAGCTACCAGACAGTGGGGGGGTATATCTATAACTGAACTTGATCACGTAACACAGACAGGAATGAGCTATCGTGTATTTTATTGTGCGGGATAATCGATGCAATTCCGATTCCGTGGGCAAGGAAAATAGCCCAAAGAAAAAGTGAACTACCTACTGGCGATTAGCAAGGCAAATGAATACAAAAGTGAAGAAATAAACTAAAAAAATAAACAAAAAAAAATATAAAAAATCATAACTCGACCAACACTCCTTTTTGCAGCGAGAGATGGTCTTCTCGTCAGCTTTGAGAAGGAAAAGTTAATATGGCCAAATACGTTGGCTGCATTGTCACTCAATATCTCTACTATCTTATTATCCCAAACATTAAACGAAAATAAACTTAGAAGTATATTTTAAATACGATTCTGTACACCGCTGTTTGACAGAAGAGGTTAAATGTAACCTCAATTTCTCTTTTATAGCCTGTAGATTCAAAAAAACACAGAAGGAAGCGAAATGACGCTATTCATTCAACTGTTTGGCTTCTAGAGAAGTAATTGGTCTACACTTTAACGCATTTTTACGTATAGAGTCTGAAATATAGCGACTCGACCAACTCTCCGACCCCACCGTGTCTCCCGGATTTACCCTATTCCCAAAGCTTCGCGTTTAATCCAAACATACCCTAAATACTCGCAATTCCGTTTTCGTTCGCTAAGAGAAGCTCACCGCCTCCGTAAGGGAAGCACAACCAGTACGAAATAAATTCACCTATCATACACCTTGCCGGCAGAAGCATCGCTCAAAGCGAACAAAAACGTGTAAAAATAGTACGGAACAGCCTATCGACCGCGGTGTATCGGCTGCACGGGGCATCAGATAGCACCGGCCATCCCTATTCACTCGATCGCAACTGGCAAGGCAGGTTTGCACCCTCCTCCAGGCATAGAAACTTCTCGAGGACGTTTAGAGAAAAGATTTGTACAGGTTCGTTTGGCCGGGTATGAAATCGCGGCGCGACAATGTCACGGGCGTCCACGGGCTCTTCAGGGACGGTGGCTGCCGCACAGTCTTGACATCGATACGGCCTTAACCGCGCCACATGGTCCGGCGTTTCGAGGCGTTCCATCGCCAGAGGAAAGGGGCGCGCGACACGCAGCGGCACGCATCGAACCATGACGACGAGGTCGTCTCGGGGGCGTGAGCATAATTACAGCCGTAACGAGCGTAATTTCTCCGCGGAATTTCAATGGATTCGGGGAATGCCCGCGCGAAGGAGCGCCGCGCCTCGTCCAGCGTCGCAAACTGCGCTGCCACCACTGGCATACGCAGACGTGACACCATTAACGCGCGAAGCGCGGCTGCGGCCGGGGAATTGGGCGGTTTCGTGATACGGAGACGAGCCTGAAAGCCGTCTCTGTTCGAGCACGGGCTAAAAACTGCAACGGGGAATAATTACGGTAGCGTGGAGGAAGCAATTTCGTAACGGGGAGCGTGACGCCGCTAGCGACAGAGAAAACGCACGTCCCCGTACCCACGGGGGGGTAAATCCTGTTTCAGTTTCATCGATCACGCTTTATTTTCGGAACCCCATTGTACGGGCAACCTTCTCCCGTCTCGTTCCTTCCTTCCAGCCGGTTTACCTTCGGCGATTATATTCCATTCAGCGGGTTACACACCTCGCGCACCTCTCCTTTTAACTTTCGCCGACCCTGAATTCAGTCGAATTACGTCTCTGTAAACTTTCGCGGTGCGTCTGGAAACGAAACGACGGAAGTGACTTTCGGGGAAGGGAAATCGTATTAAAAAGTGGGCGAGACACTGGCACTCCATCCCTCTGTCCTCGCGTTAACTGGGGGCCCCATCAAAATTGAAATAAACCGAGGAATACAAAGCGTCCTCGTTTTAGTTGCTTCGTTACTGTCGTAAATCTTCCTTCAAGGATCCAATGCCATCAACGCGCCGCTTGCCAATAACCGCGCAATCTTTCTCCAGCGCGACGGGGCTGGGCGAGGTCCCACGATCCAGCCACGCCGTTCAAAAGAACGCCAGAATGTTTTACACCCGATGACGCTTCTGTGCATCGTCCAAAGCTGGATAAAGGCAGAAGGGTTGCCGATTTACGAGAGAAACACGTTCCCCGTCAAATTCGAAACGGAACGGCACCGTGTGCCTACCACTCGTGGCATCGCAGGCAGACGTATAAAACGCCGCGGGGTGTGATCGGTCGTAATTCTAGCTGGCAAATTGTTAAGACGAGCCACGGCGGCGCAAGGGTAACCATTATTATCCGTAATCTGAAGAAGCATAAATTTGCCCAAGGATAGTGGCGAGGCTGCCCCGGGGGCCCGAGTAGAAGACCAGGGAGAAAGACGTAGCGGAATGGGGGGGGGGGGGGGGTTCAGAATTAGGGGGTAGGATGGAGCCTCTCTGCGCTCGCGAGCCATCGTATCGCGGAAAGCGCGGAAAACAGTGTTTACGATGGAATCCCGATAAATTGAATTAGCCGCGAGATTGGGGGGGGGGGGGGGGGGCGGACAACGACAGCGAGCCGGGTGCCGTTAATTGGCCGTACCTCGGGCAGCGTAATTGGTCCGATTACAGGATAACGCGTCGCGAATTTAGGTACGTCGAGGGTGAAACGAACGCTGTCGCGTGTCTCCGAGCGTTGCCCTTAATTACAACAAGTCTTATATGTATGTAATTCGTGTTTAGCGAAGGGAACGCGATGTTCCGTGGCTTTACGAACACCTTTGCACCCCCAATTAGGACTCTTCTCAATTGTATCTCGAATGCGAAGGTAGTTCTCGAGAGAAATAGAAGAAAGAACGCGCTGCGAGTACGTCACATCACTCGCATGTCGTATTAATTTCGCGGGGGTGGTTCGGTTTCCAGTATACAACCAGTCGTACTATACACGTTAAGATAATTGACTAGAAGAGTGACTCTTTAGACGGGTGGAGCGAAGGAGCAGCGAATCTCTTCGGTAGCGTGTAGGGGAAAAGCTCGACGTTCCAACTTTTTGATTTACAGCTGCATACTATTCCCCGAGGGGCAGCGATACTAATAATGCTTGAGCAGGAGGCGAGAAGACAGGATCGTGGGCAACAAAGAAGATGTTGATCGCGGCTCGAATCGCCAGCAACGCGTGCAGGCGTTGCGTTTGAACGCGTAGTCGCGCGTTAGCAAGCAGCCACGCAGCAGAATTCCCGTCTATCGGCGCTTCTCCCTCGTTCCGGAAATTCGCCTAGGGCGAGCCTGGGCGGCTCGGTTGGCTAAATAACTCTGGGAAGGCAGGTGGACGAAGATCGGTACACGCACACCGACAGAAGCGGCTCTCACAGGCACGCGAAGAGGCGACGAGGCACGAGGAAAGGATAGAAAGAAGTGGAAGGTAAAGGAAGGCTCAGTGCACAGTGGTGAAGAAGAAGAAGAAGAAGAAGATGAAGAAGGTTGCTCCTCGAAGAAGGTGGCTGCTAACGCGATGGTGGTGGTGGTTCGGATGGAGGAAGAGGAGGTGGGGCGTGGGTCGCAGACAGTTGAAGGGCCGCGGCCAAGGTGAGGCGAGACGGAGAGAAGAGAAAGAGAGTGAAAGAGAGAGAGAGGAGAAAAAGAGGCCCCGTTGCAGAGAACGTAAGGCGCCTTTGCCTTTGTCTGACACTATCGAAGGGACCAGAAGGACGAAAGAGAGGATGGAGACCGTGGACCCCGAGGAGCAACTCGGGCCCGACATCCTTTCCTCCTTTCCTCGTCGTCGAATTCTTCTTCTTCTTCTTCTTCTTCTTCTTGCTCTTCTTCTACTTGCACGCGCCTCGAAATCGCCACAGAACGGAAACGGAGTGATAAGGTCTCTCCTGCAGGATTGCTCCGATCGATACGAATCACGATCACAAGACCATAGAAATCTACGCCGAAAAACCAACTTGTGTCGTACATCTGATCGTACGAACACGCATTCTGGATGTCTCGTTACGCGACGAGAGCCGCGGAGTATCGTTCTGGAAAACGCGACTCCAGCGCGTCGAATGAGAATGCAATTGACATCGTTTCGCGTCCACGCTCGCGACACGTTTCTCGCCTGACGCGTTACAAAACCGGGTTCATTATTCCGTCAATTTCTTTCTTGCTCGGCCGCGGTACCATTCACGTAGCCGATGCACGTGAACCACGTGGCTCCGTTGTTCTCTGATGAAGTACAATGCCGAGGCAAAGCCCTCACCGGCAGAGGAGAGTTTTGGCCCTTCTATTCCCACGATACGTCACTCTCTCTCTCTCTCTCTCTCTCTCTCTCTCTCTCTCTCTCTCTCTCTCTCTCTTTCTCTCCTTCTCATCCTCCCTCTCTCCCTCTGGAATGACGTTGCTGAAATCTGCAGCAGCCGCTGGTAGCAGCAGCAGCAGCAGCAGCAGCTCCCCAAAGGCCGCAGGATCAATAGCTACACGCCTCTATAGCCGGCAGCTGCATTATACACGCGCCTCAGAAACTAGCGGTCATAGTGCACCACACGCAAACACATAGACGCCCCGGCGGTGGGCTGCGTTATCGACAGATTTGCAATATCTACGCTCAAGTTGCCAAGCTCGTTACCCTGAAACGACGATGATTCCTGGAACCTATTATCGGGAGATCGACCCCCGTTCGGCTGGCGATCGATATCGAGCCCCCCGCCCCCCCCTCGATCGCCTATGAAATCGCTTCGAGGATTCCAGTTCTTCGGGCATTAGAGAACGCGCCGCGGAGATGCGTTCCAGAAAAGGAAATTTCCACAGGAAACGGCCCAAGTACTGCCGGCTACTGTGCTTCTCGGAAAGCACGCGGGGTAACATTTTTGAGCGAGGGAGAAGAAAAAACATGGTCCAAGAGGGACAGGAGCTACGGGGGCCATCTGCTCTCGTCTTTGCTTTAATTACAGCCACCAAATGCCTCGGCCGAGGAGGGGCACCCGTCTTTTCCTCGGCGACTCGCCGACGACCGTGGGCGGTATCGACGGTGCCCCGACCCGAAAAGGACCGCAGAGAATCGGAATCGTTCGTTTACCTCTCGGTTCACTGATTTAAGCGCGGCTGACCACGAACGCCCAGTTCCTTTTCAAATTTCACACACCCGATGGGGATCGTTAAAACGTCAAACTACCGGCAAAATGAAAATGTCCTAGCACTAACAGTAGAATCTGAAATAGTGTTGTTAAAATGAGCTTCGAGCCGTGAGCTTTCAAGAGCTCGAGTCGCGGCTCAAACCCTAAAGGCTCGAACCTTGTAGCCGTGAGAGTTCGAGCCTTTAAAGCTCGAGTCGTATAAATTGTATGTAGGGAAGTGATGTACAAAGCTCGAGTTTTGAAAGCCTTAAAACTTAATGTAGAAGTTCTAAGTCTTACACTCCAATATTATATGAAACTCAAGCTTTTAAAGATTTAAGGCAGAATAATATAGTTAGGTCTAGAAAAGTGGGTTTTTTGTGAATTATTTCTGTGACGCCCAAACTTCGTTAAACTATTACTGATAGGATGATCAAATATATGTATATATTTTAAGCAATCTGTGAAACTTTCCTTTATTACAAAATACATACAGATATTTAAGCAGAATATAGAAGTCACTTTAGAGTGTTACAGGCCGAACAAACAAGGGTTTCTCGATTTTCTACGTTTATTTGATCTGAGAGACAAAGCTGGGCCACTTTTTTCGTTATTTACGTGAACTTCGACCGAACATGGTAGTGACCTCCCGGCTCGAAAACACAATTGAAATTAGGACGCCGGAACTATTAAAGGGAAAAGCAAATATGGTAATCGACACCGGTGCCGATGTCACGTTAATAAAGACAGGAAAAGTGTTGGACGACGTCCGCGCCGAGGACGAAGTAATCTCCTTGCGAAGTATAGCCCCAATGGAAATTAAAACGCTATGTCTAGTACAAGTAAACATAAAAGTTATAAGAAGACCAGATAGTTTTTGTGTTTGATCATAATTTTATCAAAGAGATTTGTTACAAATGACTATAATTACAAAAGAATACTATTGTATAGTTTTGTACTTTTATTGTATTAATTAAAACACGGATCCAACCAATTGGTGGAACCATAAAAAAGCATCTTTCTATGTGTTTCAGTTTAACGTTTTACAATAGTGGTTGCACAAAATAAGATATAATATCAAGGACTTGCAGTTAACTTTATTACTATTAAACACTAGAGCCTCCAGCTTCGAGGCTTGAGCCCAATAACTAATAATATTCATATGATATTAGCCTTAAAGGATGATTCTTTAAGGTTAAGGTTTAAAGCTTTGAAGACTCGAGCTTTATACAACACTAATCTGAGACATCGAGCCCAGAAGAGCCTCTCTTATTTCCATTTCAGGAACAAGAATGTGAAACAATGTCGGATGAGGTACCTACGAGGATCACGGTTAAGTTTATTTAGGACCCCGCGGGGCCCTTGGGTAGCGGTATCCCTTTTGGCGTCCCTTGGACGATTCGGCGCGTCCGTGTCCGTACGTCCGCGCTCGTGGGGCACGAGCCGCGCGCGGATATCACGAGTTTCTCAGGCAGGTCAGTGAAACTGCGCCGTCAAGTTGAAGGCCAACACCCCCACAATGCAACGGCCGAGTACCGCCGCTCTCGCCCCACCACCGACCGCCTGATCCTCAACCACTTTATCCTCTCCTCCCCTACCGCGCCTTTCCCTCCCTCTGCGCGACGTATCCCTCCCCTCGCAGGCCGTGCAAGTCGCCGGAACATCCGAGGAAACTGCAATAACGCCGATAAAGTCGCGACTCGACGCCACTGCTTCTCACGAACGCGCATCGGCTCTTTTCAACGTGGCGGGTCGATGAGAATTGACCAGGTCGGGAATCTAGATATCCTCTATCGAACATCCGAACATCGATTTCAAAAGCAATGACCCCGCTATCTGCGAAATGAACATCTTCCCGGCCACGGGCGTCCTTTCGGAATGACTAAAGGCGAGTTGTTAACTGGTTCCGCCGCTTGTCGACGACTTAACTGATAGGCGTAAAGGAACGCGAAGGGACTTGGCACAACTGCCCCACACTTGATTACTGCCAGCGGATTACTTCTCGAGTAGCCTCCAAGGTTCTATCGAGAACCTGAAATTCCAGGCGGCATTGAACGCGCTTGCATCGGGGTTCAATTCGTGGTGAAAAATGACGATGTCAGGAAGAAGTCAGCACAGCCTTCGACGCACCGAGTCACCGTGATATCCAGCAGTTTCCAGGAAAACCAGTCGCCGATTGGCCCCGACGTTCAGCCAATCGCAGGTGTCCTTTGAAAGCGGGCCGCTGTTGAAATCGCGAGCGAGCGGTCACTCCTGCGCCGACCACCGAGCAGCGTGGATCTATTGCGCAGGTGTGCCGGCGGATTCTTTCTCTCTATCCCTCTGTACCTTCCTCCCATCTTTTCTTATCCTCCGACTCCCTCCTCGGCCCTCTTTGTCTCCCTCCCTGACCCCTCTCGAAGGCCAGAAATTCCAGCCTCTTCTCGAAATAGATCGATGACACTCGTCCGAACAATCCCGCGCGCGAGTGCACGCATCGTACGCGTATGCGCACGCGCCTCATGCGCTCCTATCTGCATGCGTTTCCTACCTATAGATCCGTCTATACAGGGTGAATCTAAATGGGTGTCAGAAAACGTTGCAGGCCTACTCCAATTGTAAATCTCCAAACGAAGAAACACCGTCCACTCGACGCGTATCTGCTAACCAACAGCACAATGCTGAAACGCACGCAGAATCTATATTCAACTTGGAATGAAATCTCTCCTGGAACTACCAAATAAATTCCAGTTCGACGAGCGAGTAGAAATTAATCGCGGAAGGCCTGCATCGGTCCACGAGCTTAAGGTGAGTTTCATCCCCTTTAACGCTTTCTCGACAGAAACAACGAAATAGATCCTGCAGTTCTTTTCACTGCCCGGCAGAATTTATGCTGATTCTTAATGGAAAAAGATTTCCCCGCCGGGACGCTGCGGACGCTCCCAATCTTACGGATACTGGCCGTAAATTTTGTCACAGCCATTTAGGCTCACCCTGTATATACGGTGTACACAGTAAGTACACATGCAGGCGCGCGTGTCTCACTCGCCGCGGCTCTCTCGGGGCCGATGTCTCTGAAATAACCGAGCGAGGCTCACTCGCCGGACAGGGGAATAAGGTGCAATGCACGCACCCGTTCACCGCGATGCCTCTCTTTCTCCTGCGCCGCCCCCCCCCCCCCCCTGGCCCTCTCTACACTCTCCCTCTCTCTATCCCCGTCCAACTGCCTCCGTCCTTCTCCCTTTCTCCCGCTCGCTCGCGAGTGCACTCTGCAGCCGCAGTTGCATCCGACAGTGTCTCGAATGGCAGTGGGGGTCACACTATATTAAGATTGAACTCCACTGACACGGCCGCCCAACTGCGTTCATTCTCCTCCTACTCCCTCTTCCTCTCTCACTCTGTCTCTCCCCCGATCAGCCTTTCTTTATTCCCCTTTCCTTCCCGTCCGCGCAGACCCGCCTCCCCTCTCTCTTTCACTCTCTATTTCTCCTCGATACGCTCGCTGTCCGACCCGACGCGTCTCGTTCGTTCCATAGAGAACGTTCTGGACGCCAGGGCAACGCATATTACCCATCCCTCGCCAGCAGAAAAGTCGGATCACGGTGGAGGGTCGACCGTAGATCGCGGGAACCAAGGCGCAACCCGTGTGTCGTTGTCGAGGGCAGAAGGGAGAAAAAAAAAAGGGCGCGAAGGAAATGGCCAGCAGCTCGGTCACGGTGCAACGAAGGACGCGCTCGCTCGCCTGAGAGCCGAGGGACTCGCGGATGCGCACGAGTGCCCTTGCAAAGACGATATGGTAACCGCGTCCCTGTAAAAAGCACACCAGGTGCCCATCGTGGCAATTCAGAGCCCATTGGCTTCTCAACTGTAACGCAGCCGTCCCTGCCAAACTAGGATCCTTTAAAGCAAATAGTTATTGGGAAACTCGATGCTTTCTCCGTGGCGTTCGGTTCCAAAGTAATTGCCCAATGAACTGACCGCCGTCTTCATTTCTGCTCCAAGAACTCCTCGTATCTTCGGGGGCCTATACCCTGTGGAAACTTTTCAGGGACATCCATTACGCATCTTGGATACGTCTTTTGCGTGCCGGAACGTTCTCCCATTGCTATTTACTCGGATTATCGTGTCCAATCGGGGCGGAACACACCTCCGAGTTCAGCGGGAAAACGTCGGGAGCTTCATCAATCTTCGGGTCTAATCGCCAGCCTACACCCAACACGGAATATCGATTTTCCAGCGGGCGCTGGGAGCGTTAACACCTCGGACGCATCAGCGGAAGCGAATTACGATGGATCGAGTGTCCCTCTTTCCATGAACTTCGCTGGATAACGGCATTTATGCTCGTCACGATCAAATTGTTTCGCGCTGCGACCAATTATCCCGTCACCGCGGCGGTTAAAACTGCCTTTATCCGCGACTACTATGGATTCGTTCGAAGACCACGCCACTTCACTTGCCGCTGCCCCCGATCCCATTCCCCCGACCAGGGAAACACCCTCTCCACGAGCCCGTTTAATGTCCCCGAAGAGCGGCGCGGGCACTGGCGCGGATGGAACTGAATCATTTTACAAACACGACACGTGTATTCGACCGTCGATAAATTCTTCGCGGCAGGGTAAACACGCCTGTATAGGTTTACTCGAGATCCTCTCCGGTAGTTTCGTGTTTCAATGAAAAGATTTACAAGAGAATCCACTCGACGGGCCCGGCCCGCCGTCTCGGCGGGGTTCTTTCACCTGAACAGAAGTATCGAAGGTATCGATATATCCGCGGCAAATAACGAAACCCTCGAGACGCCAGGAGAGGGAGGGCGGCGTCGTTAAGCCAGCAGAGGAGCAGCCAGTAGAAAATCTAGCGCGGGTCAGACAATGCTGCTACCTGTTTCCTCGAGGAACCACGTCCCTCCCTCTCCTCCACTCGCTGGGTCGAGAGAGTTTGAGGTAGGTCGATCGACGAATGACTCACCCTTCGGTTTCTCTCCGACGATCGGGGAGAGCCACTCTTGGCCGTGGAGCGGCTTCCACGGTGGGCACACCGCGTCCCATTATATCCGGCGTCGGGCTCATTAATATCGTGACATCCAATATCGTGTAATTATAACCGAACCGTTGTCTCGCGTATAAGTCCCGCTGGAACGGGCACACTCGTAAACCGATAATGAATCATCGATCAGGTTAAACGCGCAGCTCGTTATATCGCCCCCTTCCTTCCATATTGGTCTCGCAAGGGAAGAGCTCAGCGACCTGAACGAGCCGTTCCGTTCCTCTCGAACGGAATCGAGCTTAAAACACGGCAGCCGAGGGCTATCGGCAATCCCGTGAAATATAATAAACCAGATTTCCCAATACCGAGTAGAGCAAAGCAGAAGCGTGCATACCTAGCATGACGGAGAGGCAATGAATATGTATCGACTTTTTCACTGGTTCCGCCGAGAATATCGCTCGGTAACGCGATAATCGCATCAATCAAGTGCTATTTACCATAAAAACATCACCCGACAGTTATTTTCCTAAGCGCGCACGTTAGGCCAGGACGTGCGTTTCCCCCCAGAGCGAAGCCAGGATAAATCGATTACAACGAAACTGTCCCCTGACCTGGAAGAACGGGGTAGGAAGGGCTCGCAACCCCTGGAATCATGGGTATGTCCCATCAGCTGTGGCTTCAGCTGTAGTCTACTTTGTATGCAAGAAGAAAAAGCATACACGTTAGCCGAGGGGAGAGTGGAGGTCAGGCGAGGTCTGTATCGACCAAAGACCGTTCTCGCCATTTTCTGCGTAGATGAAATGCGGTCCCAAGGGGGCAAATAAAATGGCGCGGGGCGCCGATCAGCCGGCCACTCGATGGGTTTAAACATTCCAACCCCTCGTGCTCTCTCTCCATCTCCTTCCTTTTCCATCCACGTTTTCTTCTCAGACTTCCATCGTCTCCGTTCCACGCACATACGCTTGGCAGGAGCACCCGACAATAATACTCCCCTATTCCGCCGTAGCTGTCTCAAGGTTCGGAAACCTCGAGAAGCCGATGAAATTCGACCGTCGCCGCGACAAGGTTCCCCTTCGAGACGAGATGTCTCTTCACACGACACGATCCAACGTGTTTCTCTGTTTTCTCATCGCCTTGTTACTGGGGGCTGCCCCTAAGCTTTGCGTATCGACCGGCGGAGCTAAAAGGGTGAGCGGGTATTAACCCCCTGGGAACGCGAATCCCTTTCCAGCAAATATGTTATGGATGGAAGCATGCCCGTGCAGATTGGAGGACTCTGCGCGAGTTTATACATTGCAAGGGGCGTTTAGGAGTAATATAAGTGCCGGTTCGGTGCTGGACCCCTGTTTTTCATGAAATTAAAGACACTAGTTAGGGTAGCGTGGGGCTAAAAGTCACGTTTTTCTTATAAACCTATGTAAAATTTTGTATTAACAATCTAGAGATATCTGGTGTTATTTTGTATAAACTATAACTGTTATGCTTTACGTTCACGAAGTTCGTCTGTTGATACTGTTATTTTCTGTTGAGTTATACCACAAAATGTTTGTCAATGCAACATGGACTTCTTGCTTCACGCACGGGGCAAAAAGTCCGTTGCATAGGGTAGAAAGTCTCCAATGTCTTTTCGTGTAATATTAAATTAAATAAGTAAAAAACTCTTTTCAAATCAACAAAATTTATTAAACCAATACTTTTTGGTATACAATATTGAAAGGAAAGTTGGGCTTCTTTACCAAAAAATAAAAATATAAGCCAGAGGCTCACTTTGTAATAAAAACAAAAAAAATCGCTCAACTAAAACAAAAACACTCTTTAAAGACTTTGGCATCATTTCTGTATAGTTTGGCCATCTTATTATGAAAACAAATGATAAAATATATATTTTCAGTCTGAGGGACTTTTTGCCCCAATGGTATCTCTATAGTTTCTGCGATATATACTTTAGAAAATATTATCATTCAGCAATAAACAATATCATACACAAATTACTAAAGGAACATACAATCTTAACGTACTTGGCTGATACGCTTTTAAACTGTGGTTTACTTCGTATAAAACAACGAAGACGATGTATTTCTTTTAGTTTTCGATACATAAAATAACGAAGGCGTCGTGTAATTCGCACGAACGTCCAAGAGCGACTGGCTGACTCTGTGGTCACCTCCGTTTCTTCTCGCCTTTTACTTAGTATACTGCGAAACTCAATACATTGTTTAGGAATAGAGATTTTGAATTTGGGACTTTTTATCCGCCGGACTTTTAGCCCCACCCTACCCTACCGTATTTGCTAAACAATCGTGTTAACGAACACGTCGCGAACATGTGCGCTATACATCTACGTCTCACGGTGAAAAACAGGTATAAATTTAGTAGTCGTTCGAATTGCGCGAGTAGCTGCGCACATAAGCGAGAAGCTTCCGCGACGAATATTCGCGCAGCTCTGTCGGCTGGAGTTAGAGGAATTACTCGATTATACGTTTGAAGAGAGACGTTCGAGGCAGACTTCAGATGCGTTCCTGGATCGCGTGCATCGTGTAGAAATTGCATGCGTAACCTGAACGAAGGAAAGCTCGTCGCTCGACGTACGGCGCGTGTGAACGCGCAAGCACGCGATTTTCTGCCAGAGGAAAGAGAGAGACAGACCGACGCAAAAACCGTGAGCCACGCGAAAACTGCGTACCATGCGAAGTTTGCGTTGAATAATGATAACAGAAAACGGCGTGCAATTTGCGCGCAGAATATTTAAACTTCAAATTACGCGCCAACTTCGGTCGATCCACACTGGCAAAAAAAAAGGCCGCCAACGCGCGCAGGCTCCATTCACGCTTCAATTACCGGCTACCTGTGTACCTACACGGTCTGCGTTGATATAGCCGCGAAAGTTTCGCATCGACTTCGAACTTTACAATACTATGCGTCGACCGCGCGGCAGTATTTTCTACGTGGGGGGTAGAAGTTTGTTTCGCGTGCAACTTTCCCTTCGACGTTGCGAAAACACGGCCCCCTCGAGCTGCGGTTCGTGTTACCTGTCTCCTACATGAATTTCCCTTTCTTCCGAGGGGTGAAAATGATTTTCCACAGAATAACAGCAATTATTTTTTACACAAGGGATGCAGATGCGACTGAATTCGTTTTATTACATCTCATCACTCACAAGGGAACATTCCGAACCCGGAAATTCAAAAAACTCTGAGACTTTGTGAATATGTAGGGAATTTCCTCCCGATTATAACGCAATTTCTGTTTGCTGCCCAAATTCACTCTAAGGGGGTGTAATTGACCCCTGAAAATCAGGTTATTTTCCGATTTTGTGTTATAACGCGTGGACTGTAAAATATTTTTTTTTTACCAAATGATAGATCTAATTAAAAGAAGTAACTTTTATCTTGAAACTTTTTTTCTATCTCTTACAGTTCGCGAGTTATAACACAAAATCGTAAAATATCCGAATTTTCAGAGGTTAATTTCACCTCCTTCGAGTGAATTTGGGCAGCAAACAAAAATTGCGTTGTAGATAATCGGGAGGAAATCCCCTACATATTCAGAAATTTCAGAATTTTTTGAATTTTCGGCTTCGGGATCTTCCCTTCTCAGCTCCACTTGATGAAATGGAAGATTAAACTGTTCCAAACGACTCGACCTAAGGATTATCCCTACTTCTACCTCTTTCTCTAACCCACTATACAAGAAGTGCCGCGTACCACAGGAACATAAGTACAAGCTGAGATCCCGGGTCTTCCAGAAAGAGAGGAGCAGACAGAAATTGCCGCGATCAGCATGCAGTATGATTCCCCCGGTGACACGCCAGGCGAAATTTACGCCAGCGGGAACCGCCTCCTTCGTTTGCCTTCGGTCCCACGCTGAAAAGCCTTCGTCCGAGCAGCGATATACGGCGCGATTCGCCAGACCTACCATTCTAAAGTCAAGGGAACGACGTTCGGAGGCTCTGGTCACGGCCTCGCAGCAATTCTGCGTCACGTGGACCAGGTTACCCGCGAGCGGACGCAGAAAGGGTGATACTAGCGGGAGATTCCTGGCATCGGCCACGGCCGTGTGACGAGAGCACGCGCGAAGACGAAGATGACGTGCCCAGAGGCGGGCGGACGCGTGTGCAAACGCGGTTGACTCAGCGACTCGAGCCGACTCCGCGCTCGATCCGAGTCGCACTCGGCTCGGCGCATAAATAATCGTGCGAAAAAATCCAAGCCGGGGGGCGCCTCCGAGTTGCAGCGAGGCGCTCACGACTAGCATTTCCTGTTTTTCCACCCCATAACCACCCGATGGCTATAACTAATTACTTTCGCGTCTCCCTCCAGGCCGTCTTGCCTGGCCACGTTATTTATGCCCTCGAAACGTTGCGCTAATAAATCCGGGGGAGAGGGGTCGGGGGGGGGGGGCAGGGGAGGAGAGTATGCGCGAAGGATAATTTGTATCGAAGAAGGGTGGACAGTAAAATACGAGGGTCGTTCGATGACTAACAGGACGGATTCGTTGCGAAATTTTTCGCTTGCTCGTTAGCACCGATCGCTTTCGCGTTTATCTGGTTAGTTTTTAATACACCTCGTCGCATTTCGACGTGGCTTTCTCAACTGCGCCCGGCCCGCCGGCACATGCTTTCCAGTGACGAAACTTGATCTCTCGTTGAATGGAGCCTCGAGATTATACCATTCCAAGAGAATGGATACTCTGTGGAAAATACAAGGCCGATAGTTCCTGTCGTGCGGTGTTTGGGAGATATGTTTTATTTTTCTGCGATGCTGGCGGCGCGAATCTGAACGTATCTTCAAGGAAGAGAGAACGAGAGAGAGACAGAGACAGAGACAGACAGACAGAGAGAGAGAGAGAGAGAGAGAGAGAGAGAGAGAGAGAGAGAGAGAGAGAGAGAGATCGTCTGGCGAAATTCAGAATGGTAAATAATGCGTATGCCGATCGTTGCGAAACTCGCGCATACACACGGGGCCACGGGACTTGCGCGACCTAAGATCATGATCGCCAATGGATTCACCTACTTTGCGGCGGTCCGGCAAAAATCACGTGTCGCGGATCGCTTGGGGGACACTTGGAACGTTCAATGCCGCTTGTGACCCAACGATGTAGAACGAGATATACCGACTCCACTTATTTTACTTGGAGAACACCCTTAAAATCGCGCCGCGATTTCGATCAGCAAACAGAGCGCCACATCGACACGCCACGTCGCCACAGCCAATCAGACCTACGAGATCTGTGCCTACGCTCGCCCCAAATCTACGGAACATTCGGACCCGAAAGGTAGCTACGTCTCGCGAGCACGAAGAGCTGCGAGACCACTCCAGATTTCAGAGTAACGAGAGAGCCACCGATTTCGATCTGCTCGAGAAGCCGTCGATACTGGTCGCGTTTCGTCCGTGTAATAAGGTCACGGGTGTAATTATGTAACGGCGAAACGGCGGCTTTTTCGCCAGCAGGCCGAAAGATCGATGGAGGAAAAATGGGAGGGGGCCTCACGACCGGGGCCTTCCTCGGGTGCCGCGACAAGGCCACGGGGGCCCCGAGCTCGGGCCGACTGAAACGTGGATTACTTTAACGACCGCCCGGTATATGAGAGCGTAGCAAAGGCGTGCAACGCGACGCGATAGCGATTATCAGAAGCGACCGTGTGGGCAGGGGATCGCGGAGGAGGAGAGGAACGGAGGGGCAGAGGGGGGAGGTGGAGGGTAGAAGAGAGACGAGGCGAGGTCGTGCGCGTGCACCGAAACGAGACGACCAAGGTGAAGAGGGGAACCATGAACCGAACCCATGAGAGGGTGGAGGACGGTGGGGCCTTGGGCAAATTTACAATCGTAAAACCGTAAGGCACGCCACGCGTACTCCGCCGCGCCGTTGGTCACCATTAACGGCCCAACATTATGTCCGTTGTTCATTCATTTTTTAAAGCGGACGAGACCTGTGGGGCTGAAAAGCAGCGCCGTGGACGCGGCGAGGCCGAGGCACGGCTGTGAGATACCTCTCGCGAGGGCCGACAACGAGCATTCGCCCAGCTTCGCACCTGCTGCCGAACTTTACTGCCGCGATAGTGGAGATTTTCACCGGGGAGCCGAGACCGATAGAATATCGGTTATGGTCGCGGTCGGGGTCACCGAGACGTCCGATATGGCATTTACGGTTCTCCCGACCGAACCGGAGAGCGACGAGCGGTCCGAAGTTTTCTCTCAACCGACAACCGAGAGAGAATTTTTCTCAGACTTTCGGTCAACCGAAAGTCTAGATCGGTCGGGAATACGGTCGCGTTAATTTATGGAGAGGTTCGCAAAACGGTCAACCGAGAGTCTCGACCGATTGCAATACGGTTGACGCATAGTCGGGAGAGATGGAAATGCGGGCAACTAGAATTCATCACCTCACGAGAAATAGGAAGAAAATTGAAATACGCTCGATTAAAATTTGTAAAACAAATTGTTACTATCCCTGCTGCGAATCGCAAATCGTGACTAAAATTATTTAGTAGATAGGTTATTTTAATTATTTTCTATCACGTTAGTACCCTGGCCTTGCATCTTTTGCAATCCACAGCGATATAGTATAAATAAAACAAATTTATAATAATTAATTTAATTTATATATAAATTCTTTAAAATACATTTACGTCTTTTTCTGAATTTATTAAATTTTATAGATAATTTTGTAAACACCAACTTTAAATATTTTTATAAATGGAATATTACTTTTATAGTCGCAATGAAATATTTTTATAAATAATTTTCAGAAATAATTTATATTTTTAAATAAACAAAGTTAATGATAGATAAGTTTTAAGGATTAACAATTTGTTTTGGGAACAACGACAATCTTATTTTCAGAAGTTTGCACGCTGATAACGCCAAAGTTTTTTCAAAAGTAAAACGTTAATGTTAATAAAATTCTCACCATTTATAATGTACCTATGCATATTGTAGAAGAAATGAAATTTTGGACCAATTGATATAATGAATGAAATTGCAAATATTTATGTTTTCAATATTACAAACACAATACTACGTGTTTTTCCAATGTACCACTCTCTTTTTTTATACAGTAGTAACGCTTATACAACAACTGATTTAGAAGATGTAAAATAATGTTTTCGTATGTTATTGCGAGAGATAACTATTGAATCATTATAATAAATTACGCTGTGTAATTTGTTATTTAAGTTTTTGTTAAATATATATTTTTAAATTCTGTTACATTTATATCTACTGTTTCTTCCACATTTGTTCATACTTTTGAAATAACCACATGAAATATCGTATTTTCAATCATTTTCTTGTTATTTGTATTTTAACAATCATTTATTTTATATTAACTACTTCTATTACAGCCGAAGGGAGATGGCGAGCATCTTCTTAATGTAGTGTTTCAAATATAAAAATGCCTCGGTACATCGGCGAAGTTTGGGACAGACAGTGTCAGACTAACAAATAACTGCAACAGTCTGCTTTCACAAATCCCGTCACGAGAGAGACAAAACAATGAGAGCGACAGGAACAGCATACATACCTTCCCGGCCTATTCAGCTAGGTCGAACTAAACCGAACCCACCCGAGCCAAACCGACCCGGAGCCCTAACCAGTCGGCGGACCACCGCTCTGACAACCGATCCTCGTTCGTCTCAGAATTACGGTCCCCGATTCCCGACCGAAGTGCAATTGGTCAGGAGCTTCGGTTCCCTTTTGCATCCTCCCGCTATTACGGTCAGAATTTCTCTCCACTTTGTGACAGGTCTGAATTTCGGTTTCTGCTTCGGTCTCGACTCCCTGATTTTCACTCGAACCGACCGCGCCGTGCCGCGCCGCGCTCGCGCTTTACATGCCGACCCCTCGTTACGAAAACTGGAACATCGTTACGGAGCAGAACGCGCGTCGATTCCTCGCGCTCCAAATAACTTTTCGTCTTAACGCGCGCCGCTCTCTTTCTCCTCGCTTTTCTGTCTACACTGTTTCTCTCTTACGGAGCTGCATTCTCGATCCGAGCCGCGTCAACGGTTGTAGGGAGACACTGACAGGGGATGTTGTTCGCGACGATCGATATGAATCTGGACATTCGAAAGGGGGGATGGTAACAGACCGCTGTGGCATTGAGATGGTAATGAAAGTTTATTTGGCAAGCTTGGGGGTAAGTCGATCGATAAGCCAATACTGTTGAGCGGTGCAACTCGGATATCCCTTCAGGGCAGTGGATAGGTCAAGAATGAAGTGGTGAAAGCTCGATTTATATGGAGATATAAAATCTTGGAAACTAGGTACACGACTGGAGTGAAGAAACGTGGCTAGTTTCGTTCGATATGGGAAGCCTAGGAAGTTAGACAGCCACGAGGTTATTAGACGCGTTCAATGCAACACAGAGTTGAAGAAGTAATTGGGGGAAATGCGACAGCGTTAGAAAGTGCCGCGTGGGTGAGCGGATTCCACGTCAAAACAGCCGGCACCGGCCCACGCCGCGTTTCGACGGAACTTTTGCGCCGCGGCCCGTTAACACCCGCCGAGGCCGCGGACTCCGAGTAATATGGCACACGGGTCCATTCATCGACCACCGGTGCCAAGGGGGAAAAAACGGGGGCGAACCTTAAAATGCCAAAGCACCGCGAGGTGAAAGGTTCATCTAAATAAACGCGTACCTTTTACTTTCCTCCACAAAAAGCCTTCCGCGGATCTGGGTCACCCGTGAAACTCGATTCCGCGGCTAAAATCTGTAACGCTGTCCGTTGCGCGAAACAAATCGGGATGCGCACCAACCGCGGGCAACATTGAAAAAATCTATCGGGTGGGTCTGAACGTGAAACGAACCCGACTAACGTGTAAGGTGCGAGTATTGAAAGGAGGCCCTGAATGCAGTGAAATATTTGTAGGCTCCATAGTCACAGAGTGACGAACGTTCCAGGAACACGGTGCTCGAAAATTCCAGACCAGGATTCTCATTCGTGGCTCACGAGTAGCTCTCTGGCAGCCCGCTCGAGTCAAACAGAATTCCTATGAAAATCACCAGCTTATCGCGTTCACCTGACCAGCTCGTCCTCGTCCGGTTCGCCTGGCTCGAACGCTGCCATTACGGTTGTCTCGCGAAACGCCTGTTATCGTGGAGCGCGGCGTGATACCTTACAGGTATAGAGCGCGTCAAGAATGCTCACAGCGGCGACGACGTGCGCGCGCGCGCGACGAGCTAGAACGGCACAGGCTACTTTCCTCGCCGCTCGTTCCATCCCCCTTTTTTCCCTGGGCACTATCATCGTGACTCATCCAGAAGGCTGCAGGGGAGAGGTTAGAACCAGTGCCTGAGAAAACGACAGACTGGTAGAAACTCGTTTTCCCGCGGCGGATCGATGCGCGAACAAACGCCACGGGGAAATCTCGAGGAGGCAGACACGCACACACAGGGACGGGGTGCCTTCTGCTTTTGCCTGGCCACGTCGTCCTGGGCGTTATTCGTTTGCCCGCGTTCGCCATGGAACGGGAATGAAATAGCTTGGTGCGGGCCGAGAGATCCTCTGCCGCGGATAACGACTCCTCCAGCTATCTGGGACCGTACTTCTTTCGCGCGGGGGGAGATGCAACTCGAGTAGTCAGAAAAAGGTATTAGAATGGAGGAATCGTATAACACACAAAGGAAAAGTTTTTCAAGCCTGAGCGCCACAGTTCCGGAAATAAATGTAATATGGATGAATGCAGAAAACGAATAGAATCCGGTGGAAATAGAAATTGCATTCGAAAGCACTGACAGCTGATGGAATGCTGTATGCTGCGGTGGAAGCGCGTTAAATATCGGCGGCTCAAATGCCCACGTAGAAATACGAGGGACACCAAGCGCAGAGTTCACAACAATTATTCTACGAGCAATTTTGCGACTCCCTGCACGATGCTCTGGTGGCATTCAGCACAGAAATCGAACAATATGCGCGAGAAACAACAATGCAGCAATCTAGCTGCCTATCTGGGAGCGTACCGAACGGAACAGATTCAGTAAACATCCCCGGTTCTGTCATTTGAGTGTCGCAATGAGAGTGCATGGCAAAAGAGCCATCGCGCCACTGCCAGTAAGGGACCACTACGCGTTTCGTCTTCGAATGCCACGTGGAGGGTACGATTGCGCTCGCGATAATTTCGCGCGACCACTTATATCGCCAGTGAAATTATCGGGCAGCGACCATGGAATAATCAGAATCGTATCTTCCCTCCCACCTTCGAAGACCTGCAGATTAATTGTCTGATGACTGGACGAGCTTCCCGCCACGTCTTCGTTTTTTTTTTTTTTTGCAAACGATTATAAGGATACGATACGTTTATCGCTGAATGAGTACTACTACTTAGTCTCCAAGATAGGGGAGCACCTGGAGGGAGGATCGCTTTGAACGGTTGACGAACGTTCGAAAAATCGAATTAATTATTCGACCAGACGGAGTTGGAGCCGGGGAACGCGCCAGCCCTTCGGCCTCGTTGTCGTCAACCCCAACTGACGATCCCTCGAGCGGAGCACGCACACTGGAGACACGCGTGCCGACTTATCGATCACTCGCAGAAACGGCGGCCCTGCTGTAATAGGGCAGACCGGTGTGTTTCCAGCCCGAAGTTATTGACCTAACAGTGAATCATCGTCCCTGGACTATACATCACGATCGTTGTACACAATGCGCCCAGTTGGCGACGGTTTTTCGGTGCTCGTTGGCGTCCAACAGCTGAGCCGACTGGCCCGTGAACCGGAACCGAAGGAAACACCCTGCCTGTGAGTGGAATCGTGGATCGATACGGTTTCGAGGATAGCGTCCGTGCCAACAGACTGGGTTCTCGTGCACCAGATATCAGCTGTGCCACACGATTTTCATTCGGGATGGCTCGGAGACGAGGAACTAGAGACGAAGCTTCAGTTTTCTGGCTAAAATCCTGCGGACGATTGACGGCTTGTAATTTAATACCCCGCCGTGTGTGTCCTTTCGGGTGAATCGAAGCTACGATAAGCGCGGTTGGAAGGAACGGTAAAGTAGAATGTGGAGGAGCGAGCGCGAGACGGATGGCGCGAATCCGTATGTTTTAGTAGCGGTATAACAATGGAGCGAGATGATGGCCGAATTGATGAGCCGCGCGATACACGCGTGCGGTAATTGCGTTTGGATGATTAACGTACCCTAGGTCATCAGCTCACGGTCAATAATTAATTGACGATTGTTTGCGCGCGACACAACGGTCGCGAAATCGCGCGAGGCGGGTCGAGAGTATCTCCCGTACGATAAGCGGCGCGTGATGTGGTGTTTTCATTGTTCTATCCATTCACTCGATTCATTATACAGCTGGGGAGAGTTGTCGCGGCCGCGTGGTGCACGGCCATCCAGAACGAACGTTCGGCTGAATTAAATTCCGCTCGCTATAGACACTCTGCCACGTCTTTTTATCCGCCTCTCCTTTCATACGCTTGCTCTTTCTCTCTTGTTTGTCGAGCTCCAGTCCGCGGGAGATAATATAAGACTTCTCCGCGAAGTCTACATTCCTTTCGATTCGTTGATAATTTTCCATTACGAAGATGGGCGAAGGCTTCCTCAGAAATGTCGTGGTTATAATAACCAAGGACACCATAGACTCGCAAACTGGAGTTCCTTTTTAATAGAGAGATGTAGCTTTGACGGAGGCCCTCGTCAGGCCTGTTACCCCTCGCACGAAGGACCTTTGTACGCGATTCTCGTGTAGGCGCGCCAACCTCGACATTTTCTGGATCGAGCGAGGGTCGCCTCTCCGCGTTCTCCCCCCAACCCTCTCGCCCTCGTATTCTGACCACCCTCCGAACACATGCGTGTCGGTCGATATTCGGTGGTGCACGCTCGTGCCAGCGACTCCAGAAGAGATTAGCGAACACGACCACGTGCCCGCTGGTTTCCATGGGAACTTCTTGGCGACACGGAAACTTGGCCCTTTTGTCGAAGGGAATGGTGGAAAGCGAAAGTGGCGGATGAAATCTGAGTTGTCGTGAGAGGTCGTCAGCGGTGGAGGTTCGAAGTTTACGCTTGATTGTTAAGGGGGCGGTTGATTCGAACATGCAGATGGTTTGAGAACTTTTCAAACGATTAATAGTTCACTGCTTAGCCTCGCCAGAGTAATAGTGTCTTAAGGGGTTAGGCCACCTTCGGCGGAGCAAAATTGCATTAATTTCCGAATT
The DNA here is from genome assembly GCA_947577245.1 of Andrena bucephala. Classification (NCBI taxonomy): domain Eukaryota; kingdom Metazoa; phylum Arthropoda; class Insecta; order Hymenoptera; family Andrenidae; genus Andrena; species Andrena bucephala. The sequence continues at coordinate 68,059,500 of OX387715.1, forward strand.
TTTTTTAGGAAGATAATGAAATAAACAGAAAATTTAATATGAAGCCTGTTATTATACAACTCTCCCCGGAAAAAATCGTATTTTTTTTTCTTACAAAATGACGGCGGTACAGCCGTGATACGCAAGATCTTGAATAGCGACGTTTTCCACGGTGTTCAATTTTACGTCTATACTGTTTGACTTGGAACAAAATACCAAAAAGATTTATTTTCTGCATGCCTAAAACTAGAGAAGTACGTAGCGGTTTTGCGGTATCTTGAACATATTCCTTGGCATTGACACTTTTATAAAAAAAATGCACTTTTTCTCTCCATGTTCACCGATTCGAGACAAATTAATGTTTCTGGATTTCCATACGTACTTCTCTAGTTTTAGACATGCAGAAAATAAATCTTTTTGGTATTTTGTTCTAAGTCAAACGGTATAGACGTAAAATTGAACACCGTGGAAAACGTCGCTCTTCAAGATCTTACGTATCACGGCTCTACCGCCGCGAATTTATAAGAAAAAGAAATACGATTTTTTCCGGCGAGAGTTGTATAATAACAGGCTCCACATTAAATTTTCTGTTTATTTCATAATCTTCCTTAAAAAATGCCGAAAATGACTGCGATTTTGGTCCGTCCAAGGTGGCTTAACCCCTTAAAGGAGTGCAGCTGGTGGCAATTTCTAAGAAGATCTACCGATCAACGACTAAGTACAACACTACGATACCACTACTAGAACTACAATGCCACTGAATTCAAAGTAAACAGTTGTGCGAGAAACTTCACTACATCCAACAACAACCTATGATCCCAGTAGTTCGAGATTATCCGATTTCCCCGGACCATTGTGCCCTCGCAGATGAATTAAAGGAGCTTACAAGCCGATTACCTGGCAACGAGATCAGCCTCGAACGTCTCAACGGCGTTTAAACTTCGCGCAGAGCGCAACGAAAGGATCCCTCCCTGACGAACATACACCGCGGTGGAAGAGGAGGAAGCTTCCGTTAATTTCTCCGGCATGGGGCAGAATTTTATTTCGCTCGGCCAGGAGATCCAAAAGCATTACTGGCCAATTGTAGGGCGACGTTTTTGGAGGCCACAAAAGCGTTACCGTTGCGCGCCGCGGAGGAGCTTCTTTGTCCCGGAATTTTTCTAAAGGCAGCCACCGGGGGGGGGGGGGGGGGGGGGGCAGGGATAAATACCTGAAAAGAGAGACCTCCTTGCCCCGAGATCTCGGCCTCAGGTTGGCCAATTTCGTCTGTCAACGAGGGCACAATTGAATCTGTATACCTGGACCCGGGGACAAAGGGGGATTCGTCTCAGGAATTACAGCCGCGGAGGGAGAAATCGTCCGGGGCACTCCATTCCGGCGACGAGTTCATCGGTTTCTGATCGTCGACAGTCGCGTCGATCGCGGCGGATCGGCTACCACCCCCGGCCAGCCGCCGTACGGGAAGAGCTAAATCCGACGAAGCCGGAAGCCGCCTCCGATTACGCGTCTCCAAAGCGGTCCCTCGTCGATCGCGTCAGAAAAACCGCGCACGATCGACGCGCCGCGACCGTGTAATTTTCTGCCTCCACTTTTATTAGAGATCGTTTGCCTCGCGAGCCCCGCCGTAAACGCGCCGCTTACTCGCAAAGTAATCACAAAGTTTACGCATCCTCCGGCTCGCCGCTCGTCCAGACCCGTTCTACGCGGAAGAGATGCACGCGGCGAATTAAAGCCGACCGTGTATAGCAAAAACACCATTTCGACCATGTATCAAGCGGCTAGTCTATTTCCAGCGGACCCGATTCAATTTAATTGAATCACCGTCGTACGATGTTACGAGATACAGAGGGGGAGGAGGTTGGCCTGTCCTCGCCTATCGAGGGGGAAATCTTTTAAAACGGCATTGCCCTTTGTAGTGTGAAATTATTTCAGCGGATTCGAAGCGAAGCCGGTTCCGCGGAGACTGGTGCATGTGCGCGCATACCCTTGGCTAAAATTAGGGGAAGCCGCGGAGAAAGAAATGCGAATCCCTCGCAGCTACGTTTTTATAAACAGAACGCGCTATTTTGCCTGGTGGCAATTAAAATTTCAAGCGCGGATCAGGATGAATCGCTCCAGTCGTCACTGCCGCTGACGCGTGAAGTAAAGTGGAGAGGGCGCGGGCGAGGGAAACATTCGCATCGCGTTTGCGCGTGATTTTCGCCGGTATCCTCGGGCCCGACACTCTGAATTGCAGCTGCAGACCGCACCGGATGTTTTGGCGATGACGGTTAGCTTCGACGAGTTTCTCCTGGGTCATTCCACGCGAAGTCGGACACTTTTCGAAGTAACATTTCGGATTTCAGTGCAACTTGGATATATTGTAGTCTTTAGGGATATATAAACATGTTGAAGGATTTTTCAAAATGTCAAAAATTGTGGATGTCACAGCTCTTTGAAATATAGTGTTTAGTTTTTTCCAAAAATTGTAACTGTTGAACTAACAAACTGATAAAAATGAACTTTTGTGTGCTTACAGTGGAGATATGAGAGTAGCCAATAAAAATTATTTCACTTAATAAATTGTTTCCAGGTGTTCAAGAAATTCTTCTGTTGTATATTCTATATCTTGAAAATTGGATCTGTCAGTATTTGTCCATTGACAACATAAAATAGATATAATAAAATGTTGTTCAAATAAGTCTTGCAATTTTTTACGCAGAGGTCCATATCCTGGGCAATCTTTGCAATTATTCAAGTTGCAAGATTCACTGGAGACATCACAACGCATATTTGATAGCATCTCCTTGTATGTGCATGGAAAATTAGAGAATACAGGAAGCAATTTTTGGAGTTTCGCGCCAGTAGGTACTAATTAAACATTTTGATGTATAGCACATACACATACAGAATGTGTTCCACTGGCTCCTACAAGTATACACACTTCAGGACGAAGCTGAGCAATTTTACTAAAGCCGATGTTTACCGACGGATTGTGTTCTTTAAAAAATGAATGCAATTCATTTAAGTTATTTAACAGCAAACGCTTTTGTATATGCATTTTTAAGCCGTCTCTTTTAACCGAAATACAGTCTTTTTTCTCGGGCATTATTCTATTCGAATATCCTCCCATTTTTTCAAAATTTTTAAAAAGGTGCCTTCAATTATAAAATTGCATTTGTTAAGAACAACTGCTAAATAAATGGTCAAACATTCGTTTTTATTAAGTGAAATACTTTTTATTATGTACTCTTATATTTCCACGTGTTAGCACCCAAAAGGTCATTTTTATCAGTTTGTTAGTTCAACAGTTAGAATTTTTGGAAAAAAAGTAAACACTATATTTCAAAGAGCTGTAACATCCACAATTTTTGACATTTTGAAAAATCCTTCGAGATATGTTTATATATCCCTAAAGACAACAACATACCCATGTTTCACCAAAATCCGAAATGTTACTCCGAAAAGTGTCCGACTCCGCGTGGAATGACCCTCGACTGCAACGACCGCGAGGAGCGCCGCGCGACTCCGACCTCGCAGGAACTTTGTACAAAGGCTATGACGCGGGTGCCGGGCTGAGTAATGTACAGCGAGTTCAAATGTGCGAGCTAATTAATCGAGCTGAAGTCAATTTCCAATTAAGCTCTGGTCAACGTGACCTGGATTACCTTGAGTGGCACTTTCTTCACTCCATAAGAATTCACATCGAATAAAGGACTCATTCGCACCCTTTTCAAGAAACGAAATTCAACGTACGAACATTTATAAAGGTCCTCGTTAGTGGCCAACGACGCAGCGCAAATAAGACAAGAATCAGGTGTAAGAGGTCCGCGGCGTCGAGGCAGATTTTCGCGGGAGGCCAACAACAGTTGCAGTCCTCGCGCAGAGACGGAGCCTTGAAGACACGTTTATCCTTGAGTTCCTTGCGAAATATCGGGCGGACCTCGTTCACGCCCGCTCCCAGCGACGCGAACATTCGTAAACACGCGACTGTTCGTCTTCGGATTCTATTGGCCAGCGAATCGATGTCGCTCACCAGCGAAAAGAGACAAATTGCCCGGACGTACCAGCGCGCAAGGACCAGGCTGGACGCTGCGAAAGCCTCAGCGGTCGTATCACGCGCGAAAATACTTTCTTCGTCTCTGCCTCTGGCCGTATTTATGTCACGACTATCGATTCCGTGGTCGGGCCAAGAGCGGCGGCGATGCGTTCGCGTAAAGAGCGACGATCAATGGTTCATCCGCGAGGTCAACCGTGACGCATACGCGAGGCTGGTCCAAATTCGAGCCAGCCATCCGCCGATCACTACCCTTCCGCTTCCCTAAAACCGGCCCACGATATTCGTAGAAATCTTCAACTTGTTGCCACGGATTCTAAGGTGTATTATACCTCTACTTTGGACGGTTGCTCGGCGAGTCGTTGCACCGCCGTACGACGCGAGATTGAACGTGCCGTTTGGAGTCTAGTCGTGATGAATGGAGGGTACGGCATCGATCTTCATTCTTCGAGCGGACCACCGTTGGGAATATGCATGTATAAGCAGACGACGCCTCCCGGAGAGGCTCGAAAGGGACCAAACGGGTAGGGAAGCAGATCGCCCAAGAATACGAAGCAGGGAGGAGTCTCGGGAACGTTGGGGATTCTCGTGAAATTCGTCGCGTCTGTCACGTGTACAGCCGGGACAACTGAATACCGTAAGTAAACGAGGGCTTCGGGGAGTTGCGTGCTGTGCGCAGGTAAACACCTTAACAGCCATCGCCGATACGCTGCGCAAACGGCCGCAGACATCGTTTTAATGCAATTCGCCGGGACGAAATTATTACGATTTCGTAACGTCCTGCTGTCTGTATAATAAATGACCCCGCCGCGTCGGTGCCTCTATCGGGATTATCGGGAGAGATGGAATCGCGCGGGGAATCGAAAAATCGATACCCCGCAACGATACGATATTACATACTGCGAACCAAGAACGTTTAACAGTGACCACCCCCCCCCCACCCCCCCCCCCCCTTTCGTCGTTCCACGCCTCCAACTGCGGAACTGGAGCATTTTCTTTCGATATCAGTCCGCGGAGTATTGCGCAAAGCAAGCACACGCGTTTGTGTAAATGGGGTATAACGACACCGTGCCGCGCATTGTCTAACAATTTCAATGAAACGGTGAACCTGTTAGGTCACTGAATCCGTTCTCCCTCATTTTGAATTTCAAATTTCAATGAACACATCTGCGGCCGAGGGAAAGATCTTTCATCCAGACAAATGGCATTCAGCTGGCGACGATTGCGCCGCTGCGATAAAAATGCATTAACGCTGCATTAAAATGAATTTCGCTCCGGGGCTCGCTGATACGCGCGCGGATTTTATCTTGCTACAGCGGCTCGATCTCCGCCTTCGTTCTAACTATAGCCGTAATTCCCACAGCGAGATGTGCCCCACGAAGCGACATACCACGAGTCAACAAAAGAGTCGCAGGGTTGCACAGCGGCGGGGAAAATCGAGCCTCTCTCGGCCGAGGTCGCAAAGAACTCATCCGACGACCGAATATAACACACGCGTCCCGCCAGGCGGGCTCCGATTCCAGTGTAGGCCAGAACTGGCTGAACGGAGCGGAGACAGCGACCGCAAGAAGAAGCCTCGTTGCGCTTTTTGCGGGAGCCGAGGCTGCTCCCAGCGCAGACTACGTCGTGGCAGGTCAAAGACGCGCGGCGATCAGCGAATTCGTGAAAGCGAGAGGCTCGGGGCCGGCGGCCGGCAACGACGGCGAAGGACGTCGTCGACGACGGGCAGGGGCGAAGACGCCAGACTGGCAACACTGCGAAACAAAGTAGGGACGCGAGGGCATACGTCAATCACAGCCCGCGAATGGATCCCAGGCTCCTGTCCGCGTGTCCGCGCTTCTTCTAGCCTCTTGCGCTTTGTGGTGATTATCGTCGATACGGTGTTGTTGTTCGTGGTAGCCGAGCACCGCGAAGAAGAGGGCGACGGAAAGCGTGCGTTGCACGGCAGAGAGGATTCCAGTGGAAGAAGGGCCGTTCTGCCCCGCACATCCCACCCGTGGTTTCCGCCGGCCTTGGAGCCACTGAACCACTCCGTGGTTCAACGATTCGACGGCCCAGCGGTGCTCAACTGACCGATCCTCTGCCTCGTAGCAGCTCGCTTCTTCGCACGGCTTCTCGGCCGGCCGAGCTGGGGCGAGGAAAATCGAGCAAAAGGTAGGGGAGGACAAACGGCGGTGGCCTGTGTGGAAGGCTAGGTGATACCAACATACCGTGGAGACGGAAAGGGCTCTCTTTGATAGTGGGATTGTTGGGAGAAGATAAGGGGCCTGGTCTCGGCCGGCTAGGCCTGCTTCTTCGCCTTGCTTTCTTTTCACCTCCGACCGTTTCGTACCACCTACGCTCCGCCGGGAACGCAGAGCAGAGAGATAGGGATCGTAATTTCAGCTTGGGAAGGTGTGCTGCCTACGGTTTCTGCGCGGGCCCGCGTTTTTCGCACGGTGCCGGTGGCGCGGGTCCACGAGGAGGAGCACATGTGCGTCGCGGCCAAACCGAAAGTCTAGTACGCACGCCATCGACAGCCGCGGAGGAGGGAAACCGTGCCTCGGAAGCTTCTAATAATACCCTGTTAACTATGAAACGCCTAATGACGACCAACAGGACAGACGTCGCTGGTAATAATAATAGATATCGATTCGTTCGCCGCGTTCGATAGGGCAAATTAATCGTCGGCTTGCGGTAACGCTGAATACTCTGTATCCGTCTATCGATCACGCATCGAGCCAACCTCTCCGGGGTGTATAGAGAGATCCTCCTCGCCTCCTCCGCTGCCGGTGAAACGGGTTTAGATTAACGCGTTGTTAAGTGACCGGATAACGAGCCACGCTGAAACGTACTCCTTGTAAATCAGCCCGAGGTTCTCAGAAATCGGGGCCCGAACACGACCGTCGGGGAGGGGGGAAGACGGCGTCGGCCAGAGAGGAGGCACGATCCCCGCGAGAGAGCTTTCGAATTCAACGCACGATCCGGACACCTTCCGTTCCATCGTCCTGCCATCGAGCGCCTCCGACAGCCAATGACCGGGGGCCCCCTCATGGCGAATACGCCACCTAATTTTTTCCCTCGCTTTCTAAGCCTTTCAGTCATCGGCAGGAAGTGACATACGCCCCGTTCGCCCGACGACGCCGACGGTGTAACTCCCTCGCCGCGGATCACTTTGCCCCGCGATGCACGCGCGCGTACGTGTTGTTGCCCGAGGAATTCTCTTCCATGGAACTCGAGCCGCGACGCGCTATTCGCGTGAACGCCTGGATAAGCGCTACACCGATGCAGGCCATTTTCGCGCCCACCAGGATATATTTTCCAAAATATATGGCCACACGTTAGAATTGGTTCACTACGTTGTTTATGCATCATATGAAGAAAAAATGAGTAGGTATGACCAATCAGTCTACACGCATACTCGGTTGGCAAACGATGGTGAAGTTCCCTTTGTACTAGGATTTAAATAATCCGGTAATAGAGACCTCTTTAGATAAGATATTCCATTATTTCCTGCGTTTACATCGATAAAACTAATCGCGCGTCTTATTGTACACTGTTCGGGGTACAAAAAGACGTGTGTACAAAACAATTAATCCTTTCGGCTGGCATGGGAGGCAGTAGATAAAATCCAATACTTTAACGTCAGCACGTAACTGTGAATGCCCGCACGTTACTAGAGACGCAATTCCAAATATGTTGAGATTTCGGGGGCAAGGTGTAGGGGAGAGTCGTGCAGTACTGACCAGCTTACAGTACCAACCAAAGCTAGTTCTCGCTTCTCTGACCAGATATTACCACTTTATTTGAATTAATCAATGAAAATCACAATCCTTTATAACCTATTTCGGGGTCATATTGTTTACTCCATTGCTCTCGATGTTCTGAGGCATTGAACGTATACGTTGATATTCAGTGAGTTAAAAGTTGTTTTTTAAAGCTGATCTTTTGTTTCTCAAGTAAGTAAATGATTTTGTTCCTTTATGTATACTATCTCTAGTCTATTAAGTTTAATAAAACGTCCTAGTTTTGCAATATTTTTTGCACATAATATACCATGATCTAAAATGCTTCCCCGTGTTTGTCGTACAGTACCGATCATCCAACTTTCGTGCAGTACGGACCAACAGACTCTGTCAACCAGTAGACACAAAATTTTTCTTATCTGTAAGTTCAATCTGTTAGCAACTCAGGTTAATTTATAATATGTTCATTTAGCCTTCTTTTACACTTTCCCGCAGAAAAATAAAGTAAATAAGGGTAGGTATGATAACCTAACAAACAGGAAGCTAGAGATTTAATAAAGAAGTTATCCATTGTGTTATTTGCAAACAGAGTTGGACATTAACTAAATAAAAAATTATGTAAATAAGGATCAAATAAAAGTTACTTCAACTTTAGATTATTCGACGAACAAAGTTTATTTTATTTATTCGTTATTCGAAATTTTATTTAAATAAAAGTTTTGCCCATCCCTGTTTGCAAGGAATCATTTGACAAAGATTGGGTGCAGTGTGCCGACTTTAACGGTTGGGCACACGTCGAATGCACAGATCAGGAGAATATTAATTATTTTACTTGCGAGTTTGTACAAATAAAATTTGAAAAAAATCTTGTATTGTACTAATTAAATGTGTTTTTATTAACATTGTCAATCCGTTAGACCTAAAAATCTACTAATTTAATAGTTGGTCGGTACTGGACGACAATTTTTCGTTTCCTGGAAATTACAACTTTTTTACTTTTGCGAATTATCAATTCTTATTATTAAATTTCACAAAAATAATTTCCCTCCTCTTACTAAGTTCCATCTATATTACAAACACGTTTTTTGAATTTGCTTGTACTGCACGACTCACCCCTAATGCTTTGAAAAAAGCAATAAGAGGATCGTGATCGGGAAGTTTTACTTTATGAAGAGCGCTTAGTACCGTCATGTGTAGTGAACAACATTCGGAAAACTGTAGGAAAGATTCTTGGCGTTGCGCGTTGCATGTCCACTGCGTCCGCACGTTACCATCAATTTCCTTTTCGCATTAGATTAGCTTGAATTTGCATCTAGACGCCAGCAACTTTTCATGCACCATCCATAGGTTAAATCAGAACGTGATTTTCACTAAGCGTTTGGACATAAATTTCTAGGAAACGTCGCTAGTAACTGTGCGAACTTTCGCACGTAACCAGCGAAAATGGCCTGCAGCACCGAGTGCACGCACGCGACTCTCGGATCACCGAATTCGTTGTCCTTTCGATCTGCATTGGATTCATTCGCAGCGCAAAGTGATGGGAGATGATGACAATGGAACAGGTTTGAGGGACTGCGAGGTTAGAGTATTCTACCATTCGAGATGAACGGTTCGTGAAGCCCCGTAAAGCACAGGTATATCCATCCTCTCGCACTGCCAAGAGAACCGTGAAGAAGACGAGGTCAGGTCCGTGGGACACGGGGCACCGTCCAGTACCCTCGTCATGGAATAATCCCATAAACAACCGTCCCGTTGGACGGAACGCCCCATACAGAGAGCTCTATGAACCAACGAAACCCTCCGACCCTCTCATCTATACCTCTCCCAACGATTTGTCGCTTTCTCTTTCGACCATCTTGTTGCGTCCGGAACAGCGACTCCCTGGTGGTCCCCGTTGGACCCCCAAAAATCGAACGTCGATCGAGCCTCGGCGGCGATTACTGCCTTGAAACAGGCGCGCGACAGTTAAGGCGAGAGACAAAAGGCGAACATCCTGCTTGATGCGATCTCTGAATCGGCTTAATCACCCCAGACACCTGTCTCGCGACAGAGGAGCAGGGGGATATTCCGCACCTTCGCCCGCCCCCCGATCTCTGCTTAATTAAACCTCATTTTTATCGCCACGGGGGAAACACGCCGCGCTGCCGCCCCCCCCCCCCCCCCTCCCCCTTCCCCGGTCGCAGGATCATCCGCGGTGACGTTGACAAAAGATCGGGCCTCTCGCGTGTCGCAGGTGCGGCGCGCCCGAACTCCCTGTGCCACGAAGATGCACCTGCGGGTCCCGGTGTGTGTGTGCGAGGGAGGTTCGGTAGGAGGCCGACGACTCTGCGAACCGGCCACGACCACGAGGCACCGGAGACGGGAAATAAAAAGCTGGAGGATGCAGACACAAATAGATTGCAAAAACATAATAATAGAGAGACAGAGAGACAGGCAGAGAGGAAGAGGGATGAGGAGGATGAAGAAAGAGAGAGAGAGAGAGAGAGAGAGAGAGAGAGAGAAACGGGGAGGGGGAGGTGGATCAGGGGGAGGGGAGGTGTGGGGGATCCGCACGAGACGCTTCCACACGACGGGAGGAGGCGCGCTTTGTCCCAAGGCGAGCTGTTCTCCTTCGTGGCGGCTCTTCAAAAGGCCGGACAAAGGAACGAAAACTCGCGGGACGGGGGCCCCCATCGGCGGTTTCGCGACCGGTTGAGAACCCATCCGCCGCTCGTACCCGCGACCTCTTTGTCTACGGGAGGATCGCGATCAGGCCCACGGCCGATCTCGCTGCCTATTAGGAGTCGTTATCATTTCACCTCTCTGCCGGTGGAACGAGACGGCGCCGGTGGACGAGGGCCGCGTGAAGATTTCCACACAGACGCGGTACTCCCGGGCCTTTCTTTCTTTTTCGGCGGCGAAACGGTGGTCCCGTGATTTATAAGAGACCGGAGGAAGGATACCTCAACCTTCGGCGTTTCATAAATCGAGGAAGGATTCCGGGAATCCGAAACGAGCAGCCGGAATGGGGAGATTCTTTGGGTTAATTGTGGAATTTCGTAGAGGCCGTTGGCTACTTGGAAACTGTCATTCGCTCTCATAAATGGAGAACTGTCCGCCGGTTGATATGGCGGCCGAGGGTTCGGCATGCAAACTCTTTGCCACTTTGCAAGGGAATACAGTGACGCGCGGATAGAGATCAGACAGCCTTTAAGTGAGATAATTTGGACATTGTTTATTACAAGCAACTTTCGTAGGAAACGCAGCCCCAGTACTGTAAGAGGAGAAGCCAAGTTGCATTGCGTAACGCGGAGCTTTAACATTGTTAGTGTCCCGCTAACAATTAACGATGAATCGAGGCTACGCCGCCTCCTTTTATATCCTCGCCTCTTTCAGACTCGTTAGCAGGCCGCGATATAGGCGAGGTCGTTAGGAGCGTTTAGCGTAATCTGATTTCAAACCGAATAAAATCAGGATCTACTCCCGGGAGGCCTCGTTTCGCCAATGAAACAACGATCTTCCTCTCCTATTCGAACACTTCCTCTTACTTTTTAAACTCCCAAGGCGAAGAGGGATCCCAACCTCGGCCGAGTAAATTGCCAACGTCAAGGAGCGGCGATCTTTATTTTAGCAACGAAATGATTCGTGGAAAGAGGGACGAACGCTATACCTTGGAGCAGATTGAAGAAATTGGCCAGTTTAGTTTCGGTATAGATAATTGCAGCGTGTGTCCGATTCGGCAGTCATTGTTAACGGTCGGGGCGCGAGTATTGTGTCGATACGAAAAGCTCGAGGATAACAGCGATTTCCCTTTTACACGTCGATGGATTAAAGGCGCGATAACGGGTCGCGTTACGCAACACGAAGAAAGTTATCTGGAACAACGGCGAACGCAGAGGAAAAGCCCCGATCAAGGCGAAGTCCTTCCTGTTTCTTAGCCACGATTCACGCGGATTCGCCTTAGAGAGCCCGCTAATTATCGTGCCAGAGCGGACAAAGGACGTCCATGCCTTTTTTCTTTTTGCTCCGATAGTGGGGGCAGCATTAGACAGGCAGAAATAGGTCAGTGTCGCGATTTCTCTCTCCTCTTCTTGTATATTTCGAATTAGCTCGGGCGCCTCGTTAGGGAGACCGAAGAATGCTGTCACCGCTTTCCCTTTCCGCGACTTTTGTAATTGCGTAAGAACCGCGGAGGCCTTAACGTCTTACGCGTCGCCTGCCAACACGTGTCGCGCACGGGCACGACTCGCGTTCGCGTTGACGAAGGTGGAACCGTAACAATCTCGGCCACTTAGGCGCCTAAAAATTGTGGGAAGTTCATCCTTCGTTAGGAGGAACGTGTTTGAGAAAGCCAGTTTGTGGGGGCCGTTTCGTAAGAGGAAATACCGCTCCGATGACATCGATCGCTATTTAATTTATCACGGGATTGCCAGCTGACTTGTCATCCCAAGTAAATGTCTACCAACTGCCGCCTGAGTAGCCCACAAATTCGTAGTGAATTTAATACCGAACGCTGTCAATTCACGCAGTTCCGAATATATTATTATATTCGCGTATTAATATTAACGTAATAACTTCCCTTCCTTTCAGACAAAGTTAACTGCGTATCACCACGGGATTTCGGAACAACGATTACTCCAATTACCCTGAGTGTCCCCTTGATCCCATCGATCCTGAACCACGAGTAGGTACTTGAACCTACGTCCCAAATACCTACCATGCATCAGCGAGCCTCGATGATTTACATCCAAATCGGGAATAACTGCGAGAACGCTCGAGTTGCCTTATCGAAGGGTTACAAGGTAGGGTGGACAGGACATCTCGTCCTCGAATGGGGAAACCGCGAGAAATCGGTGACCGCAATGGGAATCTCGATTAAACCGCGCCCGGAGTCATGCCCCGGAGCGCGGGGCGATTAAAAGCATGGAGAGAGACAGGTCCGCGTCCCGATGACACACTACCAAAAAGAACCGACGCGGCGTACATAAAACCCTGCTCATCGGCGGCGTTCTCCGACCGGTAACCTTCGACGAGGAACGGGGAGAAAGAAAGAAAGAGAGAGAGAGATTCGATCTCGTGGCCCGTATAATTTCATTAAACTGGGATGAAGCAAAAAACTTTGGGACACGATTTGCCTCTTCGAGATCGAGAGTGAACTGACGAGGGAGCGGACGGAGGGGCACGCGCCGAGCAAAGAGGAGACCGGGAGGAGAGCATTGGCCATCGGGAGCGACGAAGAGCGTCGAGGGGGAGGGGGGGGGGGAGGGCAGATGGAAAGGCCAAACGGACCTGGCGAACGAGCGAGAGCAAGGTACCCGCGAGCGCAAGTCACCGCGCGCGCGGTAACGAACGCCCACACATGCGCACGCGTGCGCGCGTGTGCGAGCGCGTGGACACATGCAGGGGCCGCGGGACCAGTCGTCGCTGCACACGCGTGCACGCGCGACGCGAACGAAGGCGAAAGGATGAAGCCCAGCCTCGGCTAGAAAGAAACGGCCGAGCGGAGGCAGCCAGTAGACACAGTCTTGAATCTTGACCTAGGACACGCACCGCCGGCTACGTCACAGTTCGACGTACTACGAAGGCTCTCTTACGCGCGCCGCCACGCTCGACATTCACACGGTCCGCCCAGGATGGAAAGGTCGACCGAGGAGCGAGGTCGAGGGCTTTTCCTTGAGCCAGCCGGGAAAATTCATTCGCCGTGAGATCGGAGACGTCGACGCCTCAGCTTTTTGCATGGCAGCCACGATCGCGATGGAACCCGCGGGGCATTGTCGCTAGAAGGGGCTGTGTATGGTCGCGTGATTCTACACGCCGATGGGATTCGGCACGGTGGGATGCTTCGTAGTGGATTTTAATCGTTCAAAGTTCTGGACTGTCTACGACACAAATGTGCACACTGGATGTAACAAGTTCCGAAGTTGTTTTTGGAGTTTGAAATTGTATGTGCTTCGCGTATGTATTTAAAGGACGTAATGGCATATGTATGAGTGGCGTGTCAAAGGGGTACTTCTGTTCTTCTTTAGTTACTGGTTTGAAATAATCTTGAGAAGGTCTGAAATATAATATTACACGAGTGTTGACACAGTTTCAGTCGAGGCATGAAGATGTGACTGAAATGGAACGTATATTCGTCGATGAACACATACATCCCAGCAAGCGAGTGTGTTTCCCTTCTTTTCATTGACCATAACAGGTGGAAAACAAGCGGTTCAGACTCGGCTGATTACATAACAGAAAATGAGCAGAAAAGAGATGTTTCAATGAACTCCAAGGAGAATCAATGAAATGTGTAGTGTCTGTTCACGTAACATTTCATTGATTTTCTCATATTGTTAGTATTGCAACTGATAAGACTTTTAATTACGTGCATTGTACACATTTCATAATACACCTTCTTGCACGTAAAAATAATGCCCATAGATTCTACACTATACTTCCCAGTAGCCAAACTAAACCTTGCCTATTTATATTTGATATCGATTACAACTTGAATTACCTCAATCCCTCCCGAACAGTGTTACTAATAACCATCAACCAACACAGATACTTCTGATCCCTAGATTCCAAATGACCCCGTATACGCCACGCGATTATTAACACGGCGCAATAACTATGACACAAATTACTTAATTGAATGATTATGCGGGCCCTGACGCCCCCTCCTGTATTCCTACCATACCAGAGGATACGTAGAAGAACCCATGAATCAGAGGTACAAAATGGACGAGCTTCACGGACGCAGGAAGCCACGTAGGTAGGAGATCCCTAGGACTGCACGGACGAATTCCTTCGACCCGAGACGTTCCCAGGTCGAATTCCGCGGCGTCGATGGGAGAGAACGAGTCGCTCGACCAGCCAGTAACGACGGCGGCGACGGCGACGCTTTCCTCGTCCGGACGGAAGTGCCACGTCGGGCGCATTGTTGCGAGCCGAGTGCACGGGACGCGGATTGGCCAAATGGAGCGAGAGAGACTGCGCCGACGGTGTTCGTGCGTGTGCTCACGCCTCGCACCGCCGTGCATGCACGTACGTGCATACTGGCGGCTGGTGTAGGTGGGCTCGGTTGCGAACCACTTCCTCCCGGGACGTGTGCGGTCTTCGAATAATCGGATACTCGTGCGTGCTGCGTCGGGGAAAGGATGTGCGCCGTTGTAAAGAGCGGAGTGAAGAAAAAAGGAACGACCAACAACGCGAGAGACAGAGAGACGAAAAAAAAAAAAGGACAAGTCTCGTTCGATGCTCGAATAACACTTCTTTGTACTCTTTACATGAAGCGCCGGGCGGTCCCGTCGCCGCTTTTACGCATGAAATAATACGCGCGTGGAAACTCGATAATACGAGCCGTGGGCCATCGGGCAGGATAGGGGTGGTACGAAGAAGCTTTCGTTAACGGAGCGAGCACTGTATAACGGTACCGTGGATACCCACCGCGATCGTCCTATCAGCGTGGAGGTCCTTGGAGTCTAGATCCGTCAATTTTATATTCAGACCAGAGCGATGACGTTAAGAGCATTGAGGACTACGCTCGCAGCATTCGCTCGCGCGGAACGGAGGGCAAGAGCCTGCGACGACGCGTCCACCGGTCGCTAACCCGTGCGAATTAAACGATAAACGCCACTGGAAAACAAGATGCCGCGGTATCGTCGGTTATCCACGAGGCGAGTTTCTAAAACCATTCGGCTCGGAGGCGTTTTGCAGACCAATCGAGCGTTTACGGGGTAACACGGTGCACCTGTGCAGCCCGTGGCGTTCTATCGTCGTGGAATTTCGCCAAAGCCCGGCCACGCGGAGACGAGAGAGCCGACATAGGGTAAACTCGGGTAAGTTCGTGGTACAGGTTACTCCGTGATACTTTTTCATTTATCAGTAACTCGAAATTGTCTGACTCAATTTAGATGGAACAAAAGCTAACAGACAGCCTTGATCTTCTAGTTTATGTTGTGGTTAAATAATTGGTAAATTGAAGTTAGTGTGACAGAGTGAGAGAGCATTTTGTTCCAGCAGCGCATTATTCGTGAAATTTTTCGTGCTAGTTGTGGACGATCGCTTGATTATGTATTATATGTACTTTAGAAGATAAATAGAAAGTTAAAACTGCAGGTAAGTGATTGTAAAATGACACTTTAACAGGTCTTACTCTAGGAATTATCAAATAACAATAAGGCATCAGTGTTATTTTTGCTTATGAAAAGTGACTAAATTCTTATTTTTCGTGCGCCCGAGACTGCGTTTCTGATTGTGCTGTTCGAGAAATTCTGGTGGCAAATACCAGATACCATGTTTCTTTACGTCTCAGACATCTAACGATCATGAAACGATTGATTATACACAAAATAACAATAACATAAAATAATATGAAACAATATAAAATAATATAAAATAATGTAAAATAATGTAAAATAATGTAAAATAATGTTAACTAATGTAAACTAATGTAAAACAATATAAAATAAAATAAAAAAAGTAGGTGATGGCCATATCACGGAGTAACCAGAGTATGTCATGGCAACTTAATTCTGTATATTTTCAATTAAATATACTTAATAAACTTCTGTTAACCTATTATTAGTTTCTCTGATGTCTGGCCTATCATTATATCCTAGACACACTTTCAGTATATGTAAATATTAGCAGTTAATAGACAAATTCTAAAACAATCACGGACTTACCCGAGTTTATCCTACGGCGTTAGAACGCGGCCGATCCGGGGCCCGCTACCATGCGTCTCGGGATAAAGGAGACGGGACAAAGGTCTGACAAAGGAGAAGAGGAGGTGGGGGCGGCGGCGACGAAGGAGAAAAAGGAAGCCCACGTCGGAGCGTAGGAAAGAAGAAAAGCGACAAGCACGAGGTTAGGTGAACCCTCGTCGGCCGCTCGTGTGCACGTCGTTCCCTGGACATTCGATATCCCCCCTTCACGGCGGATCCTCGAATATTGGCCCCGACCTGCTGGTGCGCGCATCAAACAAAGACATTTTCCACTTCCGATCAGGCCCAGCGAGCCACTCCGACCGCCTTGCCCGGGCGAAATTCTATCTTATCCTGTCTGCCAGAATCGACGGGGATTCGGTGGCGCGCGGGACCATGATGAATCGGTGGATCGATCAATTTGCGGATAGCCTCCGAGGGAACCAAGATGGAATTATATAGATGAACCGTGTGAGGAAATCGGAAGTATAGAAATATGAGTTTTCAGATTGAATTGATTGCTCGTTAAAGGTAAATGTCCCAATACCTGGACACGTCCCAGTACTTGGACACTAGTGCAAATAATACTGATTATTACATTTAATATTCACTTTATCCATAAAAGAACTATTTTATTCAAATACTCGAATATTTAATAAAATATATTCATATACATATTTTTTTTAGTAAACTTGTAACACTCGTAATAAAAATCAATTTTCCTGAACTCTCCAGTTTACACCATTTTAGTATTGCTCTTATCTGATTTGCTAAACAGTCTCCACTTTTTCTTAAGCGAATATTATTAATAATGTTTAGTATATTGGTACAACTAATACAGTTTTAGAAAAATGGTACCTTGTAGTATTATTTTTTGATTGGAAGATTAAAATTAAAGTTCGTATTGGTTTTTTATTCGCGTGTCTATCTACTGGTACAGTGACATCCCGGAACGACCCTAAACCTGACCATGTGTGCAAACAGTGAAATAAGTTCGCGTTATTGTTGACACAATAATAAAATAATTACTTAATACTTGTATTCTTGATATCTTGTTTTAATGATAATATTTAATTCATGTGTAAAATTCGTGTGTTACACACGAATACACATAACCTTAAAATTAATTATTCAATAATAGATTCTTTTTACTTAAGTTGGTTTATTGATTTGAATAAATTACTTATACAGAAGAAATATGCCAAAAGAAAAAACTATTGTGTTGTTTTTTTTTTTATTTAATTTCTCTAGAAAACATCCAAATTTCATCATGTGTCCAGGTAATGGGACAGTAAAATCGGGACACCGGGACATACTAGTAAAGCTGTACCAGGAATTGGGCCATTGTAAGGACTATGAATTTCCAATATTTTACAAAATTATTCAATCCTACAATGTTGTTTTTTTTTTTAAACGATAAAGTACTCACGATGCCCCATGTAATTGCAAAATCGTTTTTAAATAAACAGATTTGTATAACTGAAAAATTCTCAAACGTGTGTCCGCCGTACCTTAAATGTCCAGGTATTGGGACATTTATACCTTAATATAAGCGAAACTCTGTTCGATAATTTATCTTAAAGCTAGAGTATCATCATACTCTCAGGCACAGACATATCGACTACCTGTCGCGAACTAGTGGACGCGAAGCCCCAAGGGAGATACGATGACACGTCGATGCCCATTGAAGTTCCCAAGACCCGACTAAACGCGTAGTCGCCTGACCTACGGCGAGGTTTAACGCACCTATTAGCGGATGTCATTTGAATGGGAATGTAATAAAAGTCGCGTGCGGCATAATTTAATCCAAGGCCGCGCTCGCATCGCCGCCGAGCAGTTGCAGAAGAACGCGATTACGAGCGACCGACCCCGCACACGTATGTAACGCACAATCTCGCGCCCATGCAATTATACATGCAGGCCGGCGGCTTTTTCATCGTGGAATAATGTTTCGCGGCCTCCCGATTCGGAAAGAAATCGACCAGCACGCAAAACCGTGCGGTATGCATAATTACGCTGGAGGAGATTCGCCGGCCTCTGCTCGGGCCGCCTCGCCTCCGTTCACCTCCCCACCCCCTGCCAGCTCCGCAGCCTCCACTTATCAACTTTCGCGACAGTATTATTCGCGACCCGACCACGCGTTGCCACGCAATTGAATCATACTGGCTGGGGATCGATAACCAATCAATTTCGGGATTAGCTGGAGGAAATTGCGGGTTCGCTGGTCGCCAAAGGACACGGTGCAGAAGGAGAAACAGGCCTCCGTGGAGGATCGAAGGGCGGTTCGAAGAGGCGAGCGACCTCTGGCCGAGGGTAGTCGCTGCACATGGCAGACAGAATAAATAAAAAACGAGAAAAACCGCTCATTTCAGCCAACGCGCTGTAAACATCTGCTAGGCGGGGGCACGTTGGCCCGTCAGTGGTTCTCAGCCGACGGAGACCTCGCGGGTTCATCGCCGACAGACCCGACGCGACCTCCCTCTTCCGATCCCTCTGAAGCACTCTTTCGTTCTATCGGCGACGACGCGCACCGTCTACTTTGGGTCGCCTGCGCCTTCCTGTCTCTTCTTCTCCCGCGAGGGTTAAGTGTCGATCGAGTTTCGAGCATGAGAACGGAAAGGCCCGGTGTGGGTCGACAGCTGCCACGGAGGCCAACAAAGGCAACAACCACCGTCCTCTTGCCATGGCTTGCCGCTATTCCTACCATTGCTATCGGGCTTCGTGGCCGCATATTCCTCGCTTCATCCCAACGAATTTCTCCCCGACAAGATACTCCGACGTTTTTTTTCCCCCCGTTGCTGAAGATCGAATGGTGCCTGATAAAGGGAAGGGCCGCGACCTTTACGAGCGTTAGAATCGGCCTCGCTCGTGCACTCGACGATTCTCAGATCGATTCCGTCCGAAATACGCTCGTCCAGGTCGTAACCCTTGTGAAACCTACACCTTTCCTCGGCCAAGCTCGTGGTTTCGTCGGGCGGAGAAAGCGCGGGAAGCGTTTCGGAATTGTCAGCCGCAAATTGAACACCGAGGAGGAGCGAGCGGTTCCACGGCCTCGTGAGCAAAAGAACCGGGAGATGAATAACGTGGACGGAATTGGAGTGCGTGACAAAGTATGCCGTCGACGCTGAAAGAAGGAAATTCGATGACGACGGGTGCATCGAGAGAGCCAGCTTTCTCCCTCTTTTCGCTTGAAATTCCTTTCGTAGCGGAAGCTCTTAATTTTGTGGCCGACTCTCTGCGGGCGAGAGAAAAGGGCCAGGAGTTTCGAAAATAATAACGACAGAAAGACCCGGGCCTCGGCCCGAGACCTCATATCCGTTCGCCACAGCTCGAAACGATTTTTTTACGTAATTGCTTCTTTCCTTTTCCTCAACGTACTCTACCGCCATCGCCTCACACCGCAATCGTAACGAAGAACCGCAAAAGTGGACGTTACTGAGTCTCGAAACATGGCGCTTTATTCCTCGATGCTGCCCGAACACCAGAACTGTACTCTCCTCGCCCCCCTTTATCCCAAATTCAACTCCAAAGTACGTCCCACCGATAAAGCAACGGACCCCGTATACTTTTCCAAATAGCACGTCCCATCTAACCATTTCATAATCTCCCTTCATAGGTAACGGTGCATCGAGGCGACACGAGCGAGCCTCACGTTCTAAGTTCGTGAAGAGCAAATAAAGATCGTATACACTAACACTCGGGGCACCCCCACTCCATCGAAAGCACGGGAGTTTGACCACACCGAGGGAACAAGTCGTAAAATCCTCGGAAAAGATTCCACCTAGTCTCCTACAGGCTTTTTACGGAGACGCGTGAACAGCGGTAGGGTCTGCGCGGGTCTATTAACACGCCCTCCCCCCCCCCCCAATCCCTTCCCGTCGACACGAATCATCCGTTTTCGGTGGAAAAAAAGTAGCATGTCTCGGAGCACGTGCTAGAGCAGGAGAAAATCTCGTCCCCGAATTCCAGCGTGGTTTCCACTGTGTCAGCGGATAGGAAGAGTCGTGTGCCGCGGCGGGGCAGAAACGCGAGGGACGCCGGCTAAACAGTGACGGTTTTCCTGTGCCTGGCGCAGGCACCCGTCGCTGTTGCTCCCGTTGTGAGATACGCGACACCGCAGCAGCTAACGACCTGGATAACCAGCCGTGATGTTTCCAAAGTAACGTCATCGTTCGCCGCGCGATGCGACACACGAGGCGACGAGTCTGGCGACGGAGTCGCTCATTACAACTTCCGGTCCAGGCGAGCGAGCCAGAAAGAGAATACGGCGGAGGGACGAAGACGGGGAGAGACGCGGAGATGGAGGGGTGGGGTGGGGGGGGGGGGGGGGGGGGTGATGGAAGGAGAATCAGCAGCGCGAGAGAACGAGACGGCGATAGAGCTCGCGGGTGCGAGTAAGACGGGGATAGAAGGGAGTGAGAAAGACGGGGAATCGAGCGAAAATGCTCAACAAATAGCCACATCCTCATAATGGAACGGCGTATCAAACTCATTAGACGTGGTTATTGAATCGACACGATTACGGGCCGCAGAAGGATCCGATCTTCCCGTTAAAACCGAGTAATCGGCCGTGGCACACCATGGCCACGCCGCTGGCGAGAGGACACGTAGGATCCAGGAGAATATCGCGGCGCAAATTGGCAGCGAGCGAGGCTCTCCCACGAATTCCCTCCCACCCGCGACACAAGCGACGCGTTACGCCCGGTTAGAGAGATTTTAGGCACGCGAGCGAGGGAACTCCTGTCGCGTTATAGCAATGATTCATGCCGGGTACGTTAAACTGGTTTCGAGGCGGGCCCCGGCGGAGAAAAAGCAACGCGGTCCAGATCTACGAGACACAATGCAACGAGAGAGAAAACGGGGCCCCCAGACGCCGTGCATGGAGATCGGTAACCCTGGGCCCCGCGCGCAACCGTCGCAATCGGCGAAGGGTGGAGTGTTTGGGAAAGCAGGAAGCGGGCATTTTATGTAAGAACGGAAAATCGTAATTCACCGGGCGCTGTGCGGCTGTCTTGACTGGGGAAACGATTGAAAATGCCAGCGGGGAATACGGACGTCTCGTTTATATATCTACCAATGCTTGGCTGGTGGTCCGTGATTCCAGAGTATCGGGAGCAACGAGGAGTGTGTACATCCGATTGTGCAAGCAACCTAGATCTTGTACAATTGTGGGATTCAAGTCGTTAAACAGCAAATTTGTGTAGAATAAAGGTATACAAAAATTAGCGAAACTAAGTAAGTAGCTCGAGAAATTATATCGACGATTCGAAACGAATGGTGATCGATTTATTGGGAAAAGTTGGGTGAATCCGCGCTTTGTGCAGCACGCAGAAGCATCGAGCATGGTCGATCACACGACACAGTGGCTCTCAATCGGCGACGCCGAGCGGCAGAGGATGCGAGAAAGCCGGAGCGGAACGGAAGGGACGATAAGCACGTACGGAAATCCGTGGCGGGTACTGAATTTAAAACACGGACAGTCTTGACACCGTTCTAAGTGTCCGAGTGGTCTAATGTTATTGGACGGTCAATATTAGCGCGACTCACGTGATATGACCGCACCAGCATATACGGCTTCCTTTTACCGCGCCGTCGTTTTCTCTTCTATCGAGTATAGCTGATTTTATTAGCCTTAGTCGGCCGAGTAATGATTCCAAACGCGACGGAGGCAGTTAATGGGAACACTTTGTTCTACAGATACGTAAGATAAGGTCGAAACCACATCTTCCGCTAGCCAAGTTAATAAATAAGCAGTAGCTACTCCAGAGGATGCTTGAAATGTTCAATTACAAAGAGCATGTAACACTTCTCTTTGTAGCTCTATACTAGATGGTCTGTTTATTTTTATGTGAAATAGAAAATGTTTGGAAAAGATAAGGTGGTTCAAACGTATACAGAGCGTTGTATAACAAGGCAGCCAAGCGTTCCGGGAATGCTTTTGCGACATAGAAGCGACACCGTTGCCAGGTGCGTTAGACGGATATAATAAAACGTTATCAATCAGATATCGGGAGCCACGCAACGGCGTTCCTCTCGCGCGCCGTAGAAAATGAAATCGGTGCAGTGAAGGCTGTATCTCCGACATGGTGTTTCTTAACTTCCCGAATCGTAGATCGGTGATACAAAGTGGTAAAATAGTGGCGAGTGTAATTATTACGAGCGAAAAGAAGCATAATGAAACGCGGATGTTTTAACGACTTCTAAATCGACGCGTTCACGCGTAACATGCCCGGAGGGGCTTGGCGAGCGACCAATTTCTAGTTTGCAAAATTGTATCGGGCTGGTTAAATTGCGCGCCCGTTCACACGTGACGACAGATGCGCCCACAGCGAGGCGTAGATGATCGATCGACGGCACGTGCTATCGATAGACCTCCCTTCCGCGTGTATTTACACGCGTTCCATATTCCATCGACCTTTCGCTTCGGTATATCGAGTAGCAGTATATAGAAAAATAAAAAACAATGTTCCTTCAACAATTTATCAGGCACCACCATATTCAGTCGAAGGGGGCTTAACGACGAAATAACATCGGGCAAAAACTTGCGATACTGCGAGTGCGCGTGAATACAATTAAAGGATTTTCTCAGTGGCCAAAGAGTCATTCTCAAGATTAGCCGATAAAAGCGTAAATCTCACGGGTTCGCGCGCGAAAGGGGGCTACGGGCTCGGTATTGATCGCCAGCGATCAGACTCACGGGACTATTTATCGCGAGCGCGATCTCTGACAGATGCTAAGATTTAAATGGCAAGCCACGTGGCGCCGCGGCGCGACCGTTCGGCTTTTCTCAATTTCGAAACCCGTGGCGGCACCAGAGAATCGCGGTCCCTTCCAACTCTGGATCGCTCAATAAAGGCGGACTCGTCTCGTTATTCAATGGAAAGATTATCTTTTCACGGTGCACGGACGCGACGAAAGGGGAGAAACGCGTTCGTTAGACGTCACGTTTTACTCGCGTGCTCAATGGAAGGAGCGGATTACAAACGAAAACTGTCGTTTCCACGCGGCGGAGCGTTTTCGGGCGGTCGAGTTGCCGATCGCTGGCGTTAGAAAAAGGTCGGAAGTGGCGGCACAAGAGCCCACCGTCACGTAGCGTGTCCCTGGCGCTGGCTTCCGTTTCTATCCGGCCCGCGCTTTGATATTCGGAAGGAGGAAGGATGCTCGTAAAGCTCCCGCCCCGGCGCACAGTGGGGTATTTGGCCCCAAAACCCGGACATGGCTATTTTAAAATCTTCAAACTCCCATAACTTTGTTAAAATTCATCCAAAGTTGATGAAACAAAAACCATTTTCATGTTTAAACTTTCTACTTTTCGACTCATTAAATCAATTTTATCGAAATCGGTATCCAGGGGGTAAAATCCGCCCTTAAAGGGGAATGTGCCAAACTGTAAAAGTTTTTGTGTATACTATCGGAAAGTATGATCCTTTGCCTTTACGATAAGCCGAACCTCATAAAAAAAGATGTTTTTTTTAACAAAGATACAGCCATTTAAAGAAAAACTGCATTTTTAAATGTTTTTACAGAAATTCTTCGTTTACACAAATTGTGAGCTCAGGGGGAAGAAGTAAATCTATTGTTTCATTTAGGAATTACATCTTGACAGCTTTTTTTTTGTATACATTTTATGTTTTCTCGCGTCATCAGTTTAATTCCAGATGGACCCGCAGCTTGCACCAAACAATTTGTTGACATTTTAACACCTATACGTATATATATTCTCGTTAAATAAGTAACATCTGAATAACAATAACGGAAAATATCTAGTTCATGTGACAAATGTTTAAGCGTACTTACCAAGTACAAGTAAAATAAAATTTAATATAAAAGTAAAATCAAAACAGTACTTAAATATGAACTTAACTAATGAACTTAATAAACGCAGGATAAATATATATAACGCACAATAAATATAGACTATACAAAACAAAACTTTAACTGAATAAAATGTAGGAAATACTAAAATATAACATATAAGTACGTAAAAAGAGCTTTGAATATTTTGCCGGGTAGTCTTTGATGACACTGTTTCGTCTGAATGCAGACAGTATTTCATAAAATGTTTATGTTATGCTGTAGATAAATCTTTCACTAATTGTAAGTCCTCTACTTTATGTCTGCCTTCAGTTGAAACAGTGCCATCAGAGACTACACGGCGAAATATTCAAAGTATTTTTTACGTATATATATATTATATTTTAGTTTTTCTTTCATTTTATTCAGTTAATACATATGTGTCCATAATTTAAACAGTTCCATTGAAGAGTTCCTTAACACCTCACGAAAGCCTGGCGAGCGCGACCGTACAGGCGTACGTGAAACGCAGCAACTCTTGATTGCTAAAACTTAAATCCGGACGAATCCGGAACCAATCTTTTTTGCAGTGTCATCACAAACCTTTATTAAATGTAATCGCACCAACAAAAGCAGTGGGCAGGGCTCAGCAGTATAACAAAATCGTTAATGAAATCCTATAATCGTAGAGAAAATTTACTGAATTCTCGATTACCTTCAAATGTTTATAACTATGCAAATATATATGATGAAAAAGTAACCTTTTGGAAAGTGTAGTATATACCTACCGAAAAAGCTTCCATAATGCAAGAATTCACAAAATTTCTTTACAACATGTAGAAAACTCTAATAAGCCAACAATGTTTCAGAGGACGGTTAAGAGAGAATCGCGAGCTCTAAAATCTTTTAACTTTCGACGAAGCCTGTTGCTTCATGAGTGCACAAATGAAATAAAACTATATTCAGACAATGTTCCTCAGATATTCAACTGCCGCGAGCACCAAAAATTTTACGGTTCACGCAAAAATTTTTAAATCGATTCATGTCCGGGTTTTGGGGCCAAATACCCTACTGTGCCGCGTTCTGTTTGAAACTCCCCAAGTTTAACGGCCGCCGAGGTTCCGTGCCCTCTGGTAGACGGCCAGGCTGACAGCCACCGTAAACACGCCGCTTAATCGCTACGCTGCCAGATAATAACAATTACCGTTCCACGTTCGGTAAACCGTCTGCAGAGGTGATATCGACGAAATTACTTTGAAACGGCCGATCCGCGCGTTGCAGTAATCGACAAAATGTTTGCCCCCTTGCTGTCGCAATTCCGCGGAGCGTGTCTGTCTCTGTCGTGACGGACGGCCACGCGAGCGAACCTTCGGAAGACGACGGGATCGGGCCGCTAACGCCCTCGACAAAGTTCGTCGCGTAGCTATTCCTGACACCTTTCCCAGAAAGTGTCGCGCGGAAAAAAAAGCGCGCCAGGACGGTCGGCGCGGCCAATGGAACGGCGAGAGCTCGACTTTGTCGCTTCGAGGAACGATCGTCGGTGGCCAGCGAAGGTTAGGAAAAAAATCCATCGCTCCCGAACGCCCGGAGCGACACGATGTTGTTATTTATGGGACAAGAGCGATGCGTGTCGTCAGGAGGCACGATGTCGAAACATAAACAGGCTCCACTCTCGTCGCCCGGTCTTTTTCAACGGGCACCGAGAAACTAAGATAGACGATAGCCTCATCGCGAAGGTAGCCGAGACGAGCGGCCACGACCTACGACAGGGTTCACTGTACGCGACGATTCGTCGTCGGCCAGCCACCCGACGAATTCGCTTTTCGACACGTTAGATTGGTTTAATTGCAGCATTACTTGATATGTACCGCGTTCCTCGTGCCCCGTGCCAATGAACCGTCGCTGGGCCCGTGTGGATGTGTGTACAAGACAGATTCCGGTAACGAGGAACGCACGCTATAGTATGCAGGGTGCCGCAGAGCTGTGGTTACAAACTTGGTTGATAAAGCTCGGCAAAAGAAATGGATACGTTCTAATAAACATGGGCCCGCGAGTCGATCGTTTTTCAACTATTCGAATTTCTGTATAAAGTACTAGGGTAAACCAACCAGTAATTGACCGTATACCAGTGAATGACCATTAGGCAAAGAAATGACAATTATAAATTTAAAAATATTATATGTTTATAAAAGGGGGGGAATTGCACTTTTATTATCCCATATTTTTAGTTACGCGTATTAAGCAAACATTAATAAGTACAATTCTTATTAAAAGTATGCGGTCATTTCCTGGACTTCTACACGTTTTGCATTTTATAATCGTTTTTTTTCAAATTATGATAAGAATAAGTAATTATTTTTATAGAAATTTTAAGAAAAATAAATTTAAATGCAATTTCAACAGTTGTTTTGTTATTATACCTACATACATATATTCAAGTATTAATTTCAAAGGTCCATAAATTCAACAATTCGGTCATTCACTGGTTGGTTTACCCTGTGGAGTGTTTGGAATTTTCAGGCTGTTGGATAGCAATAACGTGACGCCGAATCAAAAGAGTCCTGCTATGGATTAGTATAGAGATATTCGTTTACATTCCTAGCGATATCTGCTATCGCTTATTTCGCGACTACTTCCCCCAGCTTTAGTCGAGTAATTTCAAACACGACGAATATTTACATTATACACGAGCGTGCTAACGATAACCGATCGGCAGATCGATTCGCATCGTGAATCGTCAGAAAGTACCTTGTGCAAAGAGGGCTGGATATTTATATTAAAAAAAAAAAAAAAAAAACGTTTGCGAACTTACGTTTACTATGGTGATTTTGTTTCGTTCTACTAGCGCTGTTAAAGTTTACTTGCGTAGCTTCGATTCATGTAAAACCATAAAGCCTTATAAATTTTAATGGGCGGTAGCGGCTTGCGTAGAAGAAATATATTTGAAATTTATACGGCTGTGTTTTCGATTACTGGGAAGAAGCTTTCGACATTCGCACGGTTTAAGAGCACAACGAATATCTTTGTTGACGAGCGCAATCGCCGTATGATTCGCGTCGTCTCCGAGCTAAGCCCCGCACAATCACGATTTATCGAATCACGGACTTCACGTTTACTTTTCGACTATAAAATATATCATCGGGCGATAAATCGTTATCGATTTTAAAGGATCGCGTTATATTTACTATTGGCTTGGCGTGCGCGAAAATTCGCGCCTTCTTAAAAAGAAAATCTATTTTTAAATTATACGACAATTCTCCGGCAGTGTTTCCCAAAATTCAAAGCAACAACAGCCACGGAAGTTGGAGAGAGAAATTTTACTGGAAAGTGTTCCGTCTCTGAATTGAAATTAAATGAAAGATCGATGTTTCACGGGCACCAAGCCGATACTGTATTTAGAAATACGTTCCGCCATTAAGTGGCGAGGGGAAAGGAGAAAAGTGGCGGGCACGCGGCGTGGCGAGCCAAGCGGGCCGTCTGTGTATTCGCGAGGTGGCCAGGGAAGTGGAGGTTATGTTCACGCTTACCTTGTCGGCCGACGATCTCCGCCACGTGCTCGCTGCTAGGCACCGGCACGCACTCGGTCATGTTCTGGCTCTTCTTAGAACGTGCCTCCTCGAAAACGCCCGCTGGTGTCGTTTGCATTGGGTCCGGATCGTTGGCTGTCCCGGTGCCGGTTCCCGTGCCGGTTCCTGGGCATCCAGGCGTACCCTCTAGCCCGAGCATAGATAACTCTAATGCCAATTGCAGGGCCCGTTGGTCCTCGAGGGAAGCAGCTCCACCGCCGTTCGCTCCACGGTCCATTTCGCTGAACAAACTCGTCGGCATACTTGCTCCTTTGGCTCTCGCGTGCGTCCAAATAGTCAGTTTACGCGTGTATTCTGGTAGGTAAATGCTTGCACAGAGTGTAAGATCACAGTCTCTTTATATTCACCGATTCCCACTGTTCTCTCTTCTTTGTGCTGCTGGTAGTCCTTCAGCTTCAACGTCCTCACAAGCCCGTGTCTTTCCTCTGTTTGCTCGCGGTTGAACTCACGTAGGTATATTATTCTCCACGTGACGAAAGTCTCTGTCTCTCTCTCTCTCAAATTCGAAATAATCGGAAAACAATGTACCACACGCGCGCGCGTGTGCACACCACACACACTGTCGATTGCCCTCGGTACAAGACGATCGGCTTGTGCACACCGTGCGGCTCTGGTGCCACGGGTCGCGAGTAAATGCGTTTAGGAAAAACAACGATGCACCGTACAAAAATAAAATCGTCGACTGTTGTCGGTGATCGGTTCGGCCGCTGTTCTTCCTTTCTCGTCCCTCTCCGTGGTCTCTCTACGGCGGCGTTGCGTGAGCGTGTGCGTGTGCGGTTCGAGCGCACCGGCGCGAGTGTCGTTCGGAACACTGAAAACGTGTGGGCTTACGCTCGACGCGTAATATCTCGTGGTCGTCCGACGATCGCGCGCTCCTTCTCCCGTCCAGTCTAACCTCTATTTCTCTCACTCGCGCGCGCTTTCCTTCACCGCGTGCAAAGCCAGCGCGACGAAAATGGCCTTCTCGATGATATTTTCGCACTGGTCGGAGCAAGCCTGGTATCGAGGTTCGTGGTTTATCAAGGAGCTCGTCCCGGCAAACCGTCAAAGTCGTCGCTCGTGTTGTTTTCGTCTATTCTCGCGTACCTCGCTCCCAAACCGATATTATACGCGTGTGTTGTTGTATAGAATTCGTTCGTTCGTCCTCTCCTCGGCGTGCCTCGTTCCGTCTCGTTCGCTCTCGTTCGATGGGACGATGTAACGTAACGTAACCGTAGCGGCGCGTGTATCACGTTTGTGGGAGCCTCGTCACCGACCGACTGACTGAAGCGTCCGAGAGCGTCGTCGCGCGACTGAAGCACTGAAAACGGAGGCAAGGGGCGTCGCGCTCTCTCTTTCCTTCCTTCGTTCTCTCTCTCTCCCTCAACCGCGATCTTTCCTTTCGAAGGCAGGCGCGTGCAACTACCCTCTCGCTCGTGTTACCACTGCGACTGACTGCGACGTACTGCGACTGCGGGTGCTACAGCCGGCGCGCCGCCATGTGCCGGACGCCGGCTATGCGTCGCCCTGATTGGCCGCGCTGGTCACGTGCCGCTGTGCCACCCTTCCCCACCACTCACGGCCAAACCGGCGCAGAAAGTACGAGCGCACCTACCGGCCGAGAGCGCCGCGCTTCGTTCGGCTCCGGATACGGGCGCGTGTACTCTCGTCCCTACCGGCTTTTGCAACCCCCTCCGTGCTTACCGCTCGTGCCCGGTGCCCGGTGCCCTCTTCTCTCGGGCCTTCGCGAACTTTCCCTATGGATCCAGCAGCTAGAAACGCCGCACCACCGGCTACACCACCGATTCTCCACGGCACGGTGATTCCGATGCCCGGGACTGCGAACTCCGGGAATCGTAGCTCCATCTCGTCGCGATAACGCGAGACGTCTGCTTTCCGGGGGATGCAGTTTCATACCGTCGGTGTTTCGGGCTCTGTTCATTTAATTACCCCGTGTCTGACAGTTCTTGTCTCGGCTACGGTTTTGATTAACGATTATAACGCGCCTCCTTAATCGAAATCCACTCTTAGGAAAATCGTTTCGTATTTAATGAACAGGAGTAACATACGCTAAATTTAACACCTCCCTCCAGCTTATACACACTACTACTTAGGAAATAGTCTTTGAGGCATCGTCGACTTGCTCCCAGGTGACATTCTTTTGCTGTTTTTCCACTGAAATATGTTCGTTGGAATGCATCGTGCGAAAAATGATCCCCTCAACGGATTACTAACAATTTCAACCAGATATCTTTCTCTACGATTCGATTTATCCTTTCTGGCTTGTCTCTCCCGAACGCGATGCTGAATTACCAGAGACTCCAGAGAGCATTCTCTCGCAACGCCTATGGGATTCGTTCACGACGGTGTAGCTCGCGATGTGCAACACCCTTTTCCTTTCCGTCAACGACCTCCGCGTGCATATAGGGTGCCTAGCGAACCGCGCTCGCCGATACTTCTTCGCGGCGCGTGTAACCATCGCGGCGCATCCGCGCAAGGGAAATGCAACAGGAAGGAAATTTACGACTCTCGAGAAATAATAGCGAGGTATCGTTCGAGTCGTAAACCGTAGTTGGATCGTTTGAGACTCCTATCACGCCGTAAATTAAACACGACGTCGAGAGAGTATTTTCAAAGGAAATCCTGGCCGCGGCGCGGTCTCAATACGAACGTAAGATCCTCCCTTCGCGGACTGCGATTTCGTACGGTTTAATTACGTGCCGCTCCTCTTGACGCCGCTTTACGACCCCCTTACTTATCTGGATCACTTCTTTCTTTACCATTACGCGATCGGTGACCCAAAACATCGGGCATTTAATAGTAGGTACTTTCTTTACCCGAGAATTAAGCATTCTTTATGTACGTTTTTCTATATGAAAATGAGAGGCTAGAATTGTCGGGTTTGTTACAAATGCAAGATCACTGTTTGAAAGTATTAAATAATTTTTATTAAAAAAAAACACTCCCTCCCCTTACTATAGTCGAAACCTACAGTTTCAGTGTCGAAAGTTGATAGGTAAATCCGGGAGACGCGGTCGACCTAATATAAAATGGCTATTAAAACTAATAACCATAATTAGACATTACTCATTTTATCAAAACAAACTTAGGGAAATTATGCTTAAGTTGGCATAGTGAGGTAAGATGACATGTTTATTCATCGGCTAGTAGATTTCCCCAATAGTACAACATAGTATGATCACCGGCGGACGCACGTTTAGACGTGCTGGAGAGTTGTCTGATTCTGTGACCGAAAAAAGAATTATTCTGGTTTTTGTAGCGTTAATTTGCATCATGAATACTGTACAGCTGAGAAAGAAATCATAAAGTTTTTGTCACTAGAAAGCAATGCATTTTTTCGTTCACTTTTGGGTAAGATGGCAAAATGAATGTCCACTTAAAATGGCATGAAAATGGTCACTCCTACGAAAAAAACTGATAGGACCTTTTTTGTAGAGAATTTCCTAGGCTATAAATCCTATAATAACCATTTTTGTCGCAAAACTGCTAGATAACGAGATATTCGAGAAAAACTGTTTTTTTTTCAACCCTCTGTAAAAGTTTTAGCGGCAGTCGGATCGATGGGGACTTTTGACATATTGTTTAAAACGACCAAATAAAGGTTCATACCAAAATTTAGCTTGGTGGGAATTATTCCGTAGATTGGGCAGATTCCCGTCTAATTTCACTGGACTAGACTGAGCAAGCCCGCTTTAGAGTAAATCATTCTTATAGGTACAGAAGTATGTCAACTTACACAGATGCACGGGTATGTCATTTTTTATTTCTCTTATTTTTGTTATTATCGCTGGAGTCGTGAGACTGGTGTTTTATGTTTCATTAATAAACAGATAAAGACTGCTCATCTTGAGCACAATTCCCCTATATGTTCATTATTTTATGCTGATTCAGAAAAACTGGTCGATATTTCCTTTAATACAATGTTT
The DNA here is from genome assembly GCA_947577245.1 of Andrena bucephala. Classification (NCBI taxonomy): domain Eukaryota; kingdom Metazoa; phylum Arthropoda; class Insecta; order Hymenoptera; family Andrenidae; genus Andrena; species Andrena bucephala. Next base: position 68,091,216 of record OX387715.1, read on the forward strand.
ACTGTAAATCGGGTTGAAAACTGAAGTCATGACATCTGACCACCTCTCCCGACGTGCCGGGAGAAATGGTTTTCGTCGTTGGCAGAGACCACTCGCATAATTATTCATGGAAAATTAACAAAGAATAAAGCAAAATTATTTATGAGTGAATACAACTACAGATTCATTGATATTTAGATTGTTTACGCTAAATAAGTAAAGAACACATCAAAGAGAAAGTGAACTACCTACTGGCGATTAGCAAGTCAAATGAATATGAAAGCAAATAAATAAACTAAATAAACAAAAATAATAATAAAATAATAATAAAAAATAAAAAATAAAAAATAATAAAAAAATCATAACTCGACCATCTCACCTTTCTGCGACGAGGTTAAATGAAACCTCGATTTACTTTTCATAGCCTATAAATCCAGAAAAACACAGAAGGAAGCGAAATGACGCTATTCATTCAACTATTTGGCTTCAAGAGAAGTAATTGGTCTGCCCTTTAACGTATTTTTACGTAGGTATAGAGTCCGAACTAGAGTGACTCGACCAACTCTCCGGGGCAGGGAGGGTGCTTTTTTTTTAAATAAAAATTCTTTTAATACTTTCAAAGAGTGATCTTCCATTTACAACAAACCCCACCTTTCTAGCTTTCCATTTTCATACAGAAAAAATTCATAAAGAATGCCTAATTTTCGGGCAAAGTAAATACCTATTATGCCCCCTTAAAAATAGTGCAACCCGTGGATGCGTTTTGGCGGAGGCGTTTAGAATTTTCTATCAAACTACACTCTCGATTGTGTTAACACATTCCACGAGGATCGGAGTGTAAGACACAGACCACCTCCCTTTTGCAACACGATGGAATTTTCAATATGTATAACATATATTTGAGAAATGCCGTCCAGTAGAATAGAATTTCTGCCTCGATGGATGCTCGACAGACACTGCCCGTCCATTTTCTGCAAGAACGCGTCCCAAGGCTCCGCGTCCATACAGGCTGTACCATACTATAGTGGCGGCATTACTGCATCGTAGAATGGTTAACTTTCCGTAATCGAGGTATCAAGAGTATCTTCCCTCTGAATCGGTTAAGCTAGGTTAAGTTCCTCCCGATCTATCGTCCTTGAACTCCGTCGCCGATGATTCCACCGGGCCCCAGGAGTGTACGAACGAAGTCGTCGATCGCGGATCAACCGCGGCGGTCAATGTTGCAATTTGCTTGCCGCCTTGCAATTAACATAAAGCGTAAATCTCGTCGATACAAAGAGGGGGGCAAAAAAGAGGGGAAACGTAGGGATCGTTAATTCTTGCAGAAAAAGCCATTAAAATTCCATTCCCAAGCGTAAATGCAAAAAACGTAAGAGTCATTACGTGTGTGTGTTGAAGAGCACACCTTAATAAAGGAACGACTCCCTTCGGGCTCCGCTTTAAAGGCGCGCGCCGCGATAAATTTTTAAAAGGCGAACCAGTTCGGAGCGTGTGTGAAGGCGAAACGATATAAGGAGAGGAGCCACCCGTCCTCCTTCTTTCTTCTAATTGTCGAAAGTGCCGTCGATACGCGACGTCGAGTAATTGCCCCGGCGATACCTGCGCGAACCTCTTAATCCGCAAAATCACGGTCCTGCGCGAGCGTTGCACCTGCCTCGCCGGGGCGGTTTTGCTAAAGAGCGGCGAAAACGCGAGGGCGCGGGGAATTCGGGCTAAACCGATCTAAAATGCACCGCAGCGGGACCTTGAACCGTGGTGCAACCGTGTTCCCATTGTTCTCTGCCGACGACCCTTCGTCCTCTCCCCGGACCGAGAGCGATTGCTCGATTTTTAGTCGGGGCCCACACGATCGGGATCCGGTGCCCTCCATTCTCGAGGACAGCCGACGACGCTCCAGAAAATAATTCCAGAATATCAGAAACTTTTATTGCCCGCGCCCGGGTACCGGCGGCACATGAATGTACAATATTAACTTTTATTATGGACAATCACGAACGAAAATTTGAACGCTCTTAACGTCCCGTCACCGTAAAGATTGTCACGCGGCGGTTTTTCGAGATAACAAAGTAGCTGCCATCCGTTGGAGAGGCGAAAGTTTCGGTGGTTTTTCGAGGGAATCAGACGATTTCATCTGCTGTTATATTATGTTAACCACGACGATCTTTTCCTAGATCAAAGAAGGTCTCAGAAAATGTGTAAGTGTAGGGGAGTACCGACCAAAGCTAGTTCTCGCTACATTGACCAGATATTAGCACTTGATTTGAATTACCCAATGAAAATCGCAATTCTCTATAGGGAAGACCGGGGTAAAGTGACCCTAAAAAAGTTTGAAGTCGAATAAAAATTTTCCCTTTCAATAAAAATGTGTGGAAATAGATTTATAATATAATTTAAACATTACTATTGAGAAATGGCTAATAACAATACTTAAAATGAACTTAGAATATATTAAAATTCAACTTGAAAGAAATGATGCAAGAGGTATCACTTTACCCCATGTATGGGGTAAAGTGAACTCAGAGCCGCCCTTAGTATTTGCGGGCCCGGGGCAAAAGTCGATATTATTGAAAACATTTAATTGAAAACAGATAACCTCTAAGACAACAGATTTAGTCTTTACTTCATGCGTCACTTTGACTTGCCGAAAATCTATTCTAGAAAAATTGATACCTTGACAAGAACACCTCTAAGTAATTATCCATATAACATTTGGTAAATTAACCTATTTGTATTTCACAGATTTGAATACAAATTAATAATATCTAATATTTAAGATGATTTAATAAGATGAGGTCATGACAGTAAACGTAGCTTAATTACTGACATAATGAACAAGAAATGAATTTATATTACCTGATAAATTAAAAACAATTATTTACGAAGACACGGTGTATCACCACGCCGCGTCTTTTTCTAGCCACTTGACAGGTTAGGATACCTACTGCGCACATCACTTGCACATCGGTTCTTAGCAGCCATTGAAGCTCAGTTTACCCCGGTCACTTTACCCCGAATATGTACTCAGTGGAAAATTAATTATTTAATAATGTTACGATTAATTTTTTCACAAATGCGTGTACATGTATGTTTATAAGCTTGTTTTAAACACGCAGAAAAAATTTGGAGTCAAAATAACACATTTATGACTCATTTATCCAAAAAGCTAAATTGAAAAGAAAAACAAACGAAAGCCTCTAAAAATTAATTTCTAAGTTTTTAAATGAATTTCCATTTTTCGATATCTGAATGTGCATAATTATTATTGCTATAGTATGTACATTTATTACGTCACCACAATTTGTAAATATATTATATTGTTAAAGAACAAATTAAGGAAGCTCATTTTACCCCGTGGTTCACTAACCTATTTCGGGGTCATATTGTTTAGTCCATTGCTCTCGATGTTCTGAGGCATTAAACGTATACGTTGATATTCAGTGGGTTAAAAGTTGTTTTTTAAAGCTGATCTTTTGTTTCTCAAGTAAGTAAATGATTTTGTTCCTTTATGTATACTATCTCTAGTCTATTAAGTTTAATAAAACGTCCTAGGTTTGCAATATTTTTTTGTACATAATATACCATGATCTAAAATGTTTCCCCGTGTTTGTCGTACAGTACCGATCATCCAACTTTCGTGCAGTACCGTCCAACAGACTCTGTCAACAAGTAGAGACCAAATTTTTTTTATCTGTAAGTTCAATCTGTTAGCAACTCAGATTAATTTATAAAATGTTCATTTAGCCTTCCTTCTACCTTTTCCCGCAGAAAAATAAAGTAAATAAGGATAGGTATACTAACCTAACAAACAGGAAGCGAGGATTTAATGAAGAAGTTATCCAGTGTGTTATTCGCAAGCAGAGTTGGGCATTAACTAAATAAAAAATTATGTAAATAAGGATCAAATAAAAGTTACTTTAACTTTAGATTATTCGACGAATAAAGTTAATTTTTTTTATTCGTTATTCGAAATTTTATTTAAATAAAAATTTTGCCCACCTCTGTGTGCATAGAATCATTTGACAAAGATTAGGTGCAATGTTCCGAATGTGACGGTTGGGCACACGTCGAATGCACAGATGAGGAGAATATTAATTATTTTACTTGCGAGTTTGTACAAATAAAATTTGAAAAAATCTTGTATTGCACTAATTAAATGTCTTTTTATTAACACTGTTAATCATTTAGAACTAAAAATTTACTAATTTAATAGTTAGTCGGTACTGGACGACAATTTTTCGTTTACTAGAAATTACAACTTTTTTATTTTTGCGAATTATCAATTCTTATTATTAAATTTCAGAAAAATAATTTCCCTCCTCTTACTAAGTTCCATCTATACTACAAACACGTTCTTGAATTTCTGATTTTTATCAACTCTACCCCAAGATATAACAAAAACACTTAAAGCGGTCGGTACTGCACGACTCTCCCCCCATTGAATAAAAACCGAAAGAAGCTTTCTCGGTGAAAGTCACTTAGCCCTTAGACATACCTACCTAATAAACTATACAGCCCCGCCACAAATCTGTTAAACGGCTCCGTGAAGAATCCCGAGAACTCGTCGGTGGCGTTCGTCACGGCCAGTCACTCGACAAATCACCTTCGGTCCGTCGAAATAATGAGGAAGAACAAAGGTATCCCGCAAAGCCTTCGAAACTTTCTCGCGGACGGGATCTACCTATAGGTGAGTCCGTTCGGCAAAGGCGACTAATTTTGTTTCTCATCGTTCGCCGAAAGCAACGACCCATGCACGCTCTCTCTCTCTTCCAAGGCTGTCTCGGGCCTCGCCACCTTTTGCCACGAGCACCTGCCGACTTCTGGCCAGCTCGTGCTCCCGAGTCGCTCGTAAATACCTCGGAGTTATCGTGTATACGTGCTTTCCCGAAACTATATTCGCGATCGTCTCTTTTTCATCGCGGCAACGAGAGAGCAGGACGGCCGAGGGGCCCCGGAGACAGACGATGGACAATTTACGCGCGCGGCAGAAGGACCCGTACGCGCCAACCGTGTACATATACCCCGAAGGGGTGGTTTCTCCCGACCATATACACGCGGCACGGCGTACGCTCGAAACTCGAGTGTGAAAATAATGTGTGCGCGCACGTGCGTGCCCGACGCTTATTCATCGATCTAATTGCCCCGGTAATCACCGTGTAATCAGCTGATAATCGATGACGGCAATAATTCTGATGTAATTGCGGCGGGAACGAGAGCGCGCGGCGACTACGGTGCCCGCCGTATTCCCTTTCAACGACCGAGGAGGAATTCAATTCGATGCATTGAATACGCGTGTCTGTATAGCGCTGAGTATCGAACGGTCCTCGAAATAATCAAATTCGAGTAGGTTACTAAACCATCGGAATAAACGAATACATTATTACCATCATGGGAAATGGGGCACGTTACGCGATGATAGACCTCGAAATTGACTCCGTGCAGGACGAGAAAGCCGGGACTCTGGACGCGAAACGCCTGCGATCCGGATCGATCGCGCGCGCCAGTCACGTTGCCTTTCTGATTTCCGATCTACGTTTCCCTGGCCAGCATTTTCGCAGATTCACCGCCGGTCTCGTTGCGAAAAAGAGACCCAGCCCCGAGACAAGATGTTGCAACACGATACTGTTCGGCCGCGGCCGAACGCCGGAGCCGCAACGCGCGTACACCCAACATCGCGGCTTATTACGAGCAATAACGATGCGGCCTATAGTACATTTATATCTTATCAAGCCTGATGTTATACATTACGCCGTATAATGCCATACTTTAAAAACGTGTTTCTTTATGCGGCAGTACGTCGCGCACGCATCCTTGGATCCTCCGCGTTCAGCCGACTCCACTACCGCGTAGATTACAGGCGCACCCGAAACCCGGCGATCGGTTCGACAGATCTCCATCGCGAGCGCCCCGGCCAGTAATTACGATAACGAAGAACAGCGACGGCGGGACGATGAAACGGGCACGGGGGGTGGGGGTGGGGGGAGATACAGACTCTGCTCCCGTAAACCGTCCTCGGGCCCGTCCAAGGACCCTCGACGATGAGCATACTGTGGGTGGAAGGAGCCAGGCGAGGTCCTGACAGTAGTGGGGCTCGAACACTGTGGCACACTCGAGTGTAATCCGAGTGAAGGCTACAGAGACGTAGGTATTCTAAGTGTAGTAGCTTCTGGACAGTGGCGCGTTAGCCCATTTTCCTGCCGGTGCCCCACATGCAGCGCACTGATACCCTGCATTTCGAGCAGCAGGGATGGGTCAAGAATTCTGGGGTACTCAGCGGAAAAATATTAGTAAACAGAGAGGACCTGGTTGCCTGGACGCAGGCAGCTTCGTCTAAGTAGGCTTATCAAAGGGAGGGGAGGAGCGTTATTTTGGGCCCGTGGTGGATAGCGAAAAACAGATTTGGGGGCTCCTGCTTTCAAAAGGATCTTCGCATACGCCACTTGAATATGCCCCAAGTAGCTACTTTCACTATATTCTTTTCACTCGCAGTTAGTGAGTGGGTCCTAACCCGAAGGGCGAGTTCGGCCACCGACACTCTCGTAGCCGGGGTTCCAGGGACCGGCGCCAGCATCCCAGGCCTTCTTGCGCTCAACTTAATAACGAACAGAACAGTTTCTGGCCGGCTGGCGCATTAACTAACTCCTCTTCGGCGTTCCGCGTCGTTCGTCGTATTTTTAGCGCGTGCAACCGGTTGCCTTCCACGGCGATCATTGTCGTCGCTTTGCGAAACTGCAGCAACTCCTGCGGGGCGGCGTGTCCTCGCCGTGCACGCTGGCCAGTCGCACGGCCACGTTTGCAGAATAGGGTAAATACGGGAGACGCGGTCGACCTAATATACAATGGCTATTAAAACCAATATAGAAATTACGTATTTTATCAGAACAAACGTATATGTTCAAAATTTTATGCTGATTAAGAAAAACTGGTCGATATTTGCTTTAAGACAATATTTGCTGTAAATCGGGTTGAAAACTGAAGTCATGACATCTGACCACTTCCCTCGAGGTGTCGGGAAAATGGTTTTCGTCGTTGGCAGAGACCACTCACATAATATTCATGGAAAATTAACAAAGTATAAAGCAAAATTATTTATTAGCGAATACAACTACAGATCTATTGATATTTAATTTGTTTACGCTAAACAAGTAAAGAACACATCAAAGAAAAAGTGAACTACCTACTGGCGATTAGCAAGGCAAATGAATACAAAAGTAAATAAATAAACTAAATAAACAAAAATAATAATAAAATAATATTAAAAAATAAAAAATAAACCAAAATAATAAAAAAAATCATAACTCGACCATCTCTCATTTCTGCAGCGACAGATGGTCTTCTTGTTAGCTTTGAGAGGAAGAGTTAATATGGTCAAATACTTTGGCTGCATTGTCCCTCAATATCTCTACTATTTTATTATCCTAAACATTAAACGAAAATATACTTACCTAGAAGTATATTTTAAATACGATTCTGTACACAGCTGTTTGACAAAAGAGGTTGAATGTAACATCAATTTACCTTTTATAGCCTATAAATCCAGGAAAACACAGAAGGTAGCGAAATGACGCTATTCACTCAACTGTTTGGCTTCGAGAGAAGTAATTGATCTGCATTTTAACGCATTCTTACGTAGAGAGTCTGAAATATAGCGACCCGACCAACTCTCCGGCCCGACCACGTGTCCCGGATTTACCCTACACCATGATCATTTTTCTGCGCGGACACCGCGTCCGCGGGTTCCAGCCTGGGGATACGCGCGGGAATACTGGGCCTATGCTCGCGATAGAGATAATGGAAGCACTCAGCAGAACGACGAACTTTAAACACAGAGCCACTTAATAAAACATTCATATACCAGCGCAATCTTGTCCGTAGCAATTTTGCGGGATGGCGTTCGCGATAATGTTAAATCTATACTGCGATTTTGAGTTAAAGGGACTTCCACAATTGCTATACATCTGCGAAACGGTCTCGTAAAGGGGAATCGAGTGACACCACTTTCATTCAGAAAATCGACTGGAACGGCATCAGAAATTGATTTCAATTTCGTGAAGCACATTGAAGTGGCGCAGCAACGACGTCGTGGATGTGAACCGTAAAATTATTCATTATTAATAAGCCAGGGTCCTATCTCACCTCGTTGTGATAACCGATAATCCACCTTCGAACCTTCTCTAACACGCGCTTGTGCGTGGAACGCGAACGCTTTCGCGTGTGCTTGTGCATGAGTTATACGCGAGAGCGGGGCACAGAGAGAGAGAGAGAGAGAGAGAGAGAGGATATTTCGTTCGATTTCGATCGCCGGGGTGCAACGGGGGAGAACCGCATTGCTGGCCTCTGAGTCGGCCACGACTGCGAGGACGACGACGGCGGCGGCGGCGACGACGACGACGACGACCACGACGGTGGAGGCGACGCACGCCTTGTCGCCGAGGAACGTGTCTGAAGGGCAGGGCCGTATTGCTGCTAGCAAGCACCCATTCGATATCGTACGAACCATCTATCCCCCCATGTGGTATTTAGAGATACGAGACGGGAGTTTTAATTCGATGCTTGGAAACGGGGAGCTGCTCGAGGGTAGAATGAGACAAGGGAGACGTCGTGTCAAGGCGCATCCTTGTAACGGTTTCAAACTTGATTCTCAGGGGACTTTTTCTCTCGATTGTTCTTGAATCTTGAGAAACGGAGATTGGTCCCTTGTCCTTCAGCCCCTGTCTAGAATATATTGTTCGGTAATTAATGCTGCCACGCTAGGGTTTTAAGCCGTGGAGCTTCACCTTCCTTTCAGAAACAGATATAAGAAGAGAGGTGGTATGAGGATAGAGGAACTCTATCCTTCTTTATTAACTTTCCTTTGGAATATGGTTCTACCGATTCTACAGCATGGCAGCTGGCTTCGTCAGAGGCTTAATGGCGCGCTGATATCACGTAGATTTCTTTAGCCCGTCACTCCGGCGCATAAGCACAGGAGCTTAGTCCTGGCTGCACGTCCAGGCTATCGCTACACCGATAATATTGATTGACTATCACCCAATATCTGGTTAGCCGCGAAATCGCGCGAACGCCCACGCAGCGGCGTCCACGGTGGAGCGTCGGCACGGCTAGCGGCCATACGGCCGTTGCACAACGGTGAAAACACATAAATAGCATAGTAAACGATGATAGCGCGGATAAACTGCCGGCCTCTCTAAATATACCATGCTCCACGGTCCATTCGCGGTATGTGCTTCCGCACCGCAGCCATAACACACTTGTCACCTATCCGCGCCCCCTGACCACCACCTTTTTCTCCATTTTCTCCATTCTTTCGCTCGCCTCTCCGCGAACGAAGCACGAAAGAGGCTTCTGATAGGAGAGACGGAAAGGCAAGCGTCACGAGGATTCTATCAACCGATGCCTAGCTGTCAGAATGAAGTTGTGCGACACGGGACGTGAGAAAACTTTTCCAAGTGATCAAGGGGGCAACTGCATTGCGAGTAAGGGTACGCTTATGTTGGAGCTGCGATAAACGATCAGAGCGACGGGAAGAGCGGCGATAAAAGCTGCTTGAAAATATCTTTCTTTCATGTGTTTATAGCGGAGCTGTCATAATAGTAACTACTGTTTCAGTCGTTTAAGGTTTCTCGATATATGTCGATGAGATCGGCGATAACAGCGAAGAAAAATAAATATTTGTTTCTCGACGGTTTTATTGTTGGTCATCTAAGTAGTAAGCATTGCTCTGCTCACTGCTTCAATGTAAGCACTTCCATTATAAAACAATACAATGTATGTCGATGCATCGCTCTTATCGTCGCTCTGATCGTTTAGGGTAAATCCGGGAGACGCGGTCGACCTAATCATAATAATATAAAGTGGCTATTAAAACAAATATAGATATTACTTATTTTATCAGAACAAACTTAATATGTTCAGAATTTTATGCTGATTCAGAAAAACTGGTCGATATTTGCTTTAAGACAATATTTACTGTAAATCGGGATGAAAACTGAAGTCATGACATCTGACCACCTCTCCCGAGGTTCCGGGAGAAATGGTTTTCGTCGTTGGCAGAGACCACTCACATAATTATTTATGGAAAATTAACGAAGGATAAAGCAAAATTATTTATGAGTGAATACAACTACAGATTCATTGATATTTAATTTGTGTACGCTAAAGAATTAAAGAACACATCAAAGAAGAAGTGAACTACCTACTGGCGATTAGCAAGGCAAATGAATACAAAAGTGGCAAATGAATAAATCAACTAAATAAACAAAAATAATAATAAAGTAATAATAAAAAATAAAAAAATAAACAAAAATAATAAAAAAATCATAACTCGACCATCTCTACTTTCTGCAGCGAGAGATGGTCTTCTCGTTAGCTTTAAGGGGAAGATTTAATATGGCCAAATACTTTGGCTGCATTGTCCCTCAATATCTCTACTATCTTATTAACTCTTTAAGGCCCAGATACTTTTCTCGGCAGAAAAAAATGATTTCTTGCGATTAGTTAACTGAAAAATGATCCCAATACATGCACATCATCGTTGTTTTCCCAAAAAAGCCAGTCGAAATATGATTTTCTCGATGTGACGTATACGTCAAACTGGGCGTGTACGGATTAAAAAAGCGATTTTTTTCATAAATCAAACATTACAAGCATTATTCTTTTAGTATAACAATTAATTTACACGTATCTACCAAATAAAATGTAAACATAATAATTTTACTCTCAACTGTTTAAAGAAAACAAGAGCAACGTTTCTGGTTATCGAAAAATGTCCAACATACATTCGCCAGAAACGTTTCCATGGTTACTGTAAACATTATTTACAGCGGTAAACGCATCAGTGGCTTGCATCTCGGTGCCATTTAGAGAACTGAACCGTTTTGGGACCCAAAATTATCGACTATCGTTTTTCTTTTATACGTCTGAAAATGATGTGACATATACGTCACACTGGGCGCTAAAGGGTTAAACGAAAATAAATTTTGTACACCGCTGTTTGACAAAAGAGGTGAAATGTAACCTGAATTTACCTTTTATAGCCTATAAATCCAAAAAAACACAGAAGTAAGCGAAATGACGTTATTCATTCAACCGTTTGGCTTCTAGAGAAGTAATTAGTCTGCACTGTAACGCATTTTTTCGTAGAGAATCTGAAATATAGCGACTCGATCAACTCTCCGGCCCGACCGCGTCTCCCGGATTTACCCTATGACAGCTCCAATATAAACGTACCATAAGTTGCGGACAAATCGAGCGCAGCGAAAGCTCTACCTTGTAAGCCGTGAAGATTTAGTAATATACTATCCATACCTAAAAGTGAAAAACTTAGACTTGATATCTTACATTTGAAAGAAGATGATTTTACAGTTCGATGCAAATTTCTCTTTATAGTAGGTATATATTTTGGGTAGAGGTTGAGACGACAGACTGCGGTACTTTCATCGACACTTTTTCTCCGAGGAATGCAGCCCGGTGAAATATTTCCGTGCAGAAATTTCACGGCGATTAGGAATGCATTCTCCGGGCGGCTTGCGCCTCGAATTCGATGGAAGATTTATTTGCGGCCAGGTGCGATTGCAGAATGCAGTCGTTGCCCTTCGTGTTTATAGCCGGCACTTTCGACCGACTGAAAAATGGGAAATGCTGGACGGGTCCGTTTGTTGGGATGCGTTTGTAAGAGCTTCAGGTACCCTTCGGAATAACCACGGTTTGTGTTCGAGAACGCGTGACGCGTCCTGGAATTGTTGGTAATCGACTGTCACACTCCCCAAATATAGTTGGAACAAGATTCTACACGTTTAATGCATTATTACACGCGTGCGCGATCTCTAAACAGAATTTTATCCAAATGGAAGCCCCGCAATCTCGCTCGCTCCCCTTCACGAGTGCTAAGATCGAGAGGATCGAGGGAGATCGCAGTCGATCGGCTCACCGCTACACCGTGGCAAGCTCCCCCTCGTGAGAAAACGTAGCGCGAAAATTTCTCTCGCCTTGAAACTCGTTTCGCGGGAGAACGAGCGACGATTACTCCCGGGCCGCGTACGCTTCTGACATTTCGCGGGCTACGCTCGCCGCGAACGAATCTTGCGACACCCCTGACGAATTTGAAGCTCGTGAGACGAGAGGGAGACCGCGGGATCGGCGACAGACCCAGACAGACGGGTGGGGGGAGAGGAAGAGGTGGTCGATTCGAAAGCGGAGAGAGGAGGAGGGCGAAGAAGGACGCGGAGAAAAAGGGAGCACGCGGCGAAGGAGAAGAAAAGGCTCGCTTTTCAGGCGGTTCAATAGATTTCGATCGGAGAGACTTTTTTTCTGGGCTCGGAGCGGAACGAACAATGGCCCGGACGGAAACCATGGCCGAGCTTTAAGGGCCTCCCGTGTGTACCTTTCCACGCGGGCCGTGTACCTATGTATATGCGCGCGTGCATCTGGATCGGCAAAGAACCTACGAGGGAGCGGAAGTCTGACGACTTCGAGTGTCGGTGAAAATCAACGTCAGCTGCTGGTTCGCGTGGGATCCGCATCGTTTCCCCGCCGCGCGAAGGAAATTTCGGCTGCGCGAACGATCGTTTTGGGCTTCCGGCGATACCTTTGCGTCCCTAATTGATTTGCGATCTCGCCTGATCTTTTAATGGCGGGGTCGTAAAGTAACGCGAATGTACTTTCAGTGGACAGGCGGCCAGGACGAAGGCCAGACGGTGGTTTCCGATGAAAAAGATCGAAACTACGAACCTGCGAACACTGTCTTCTCCTATCCAGCCGCCTGGTCTGGCGGGCCCACGAGAGAGAAAGTCAGTCGACATCGATTACGTATAGCAGTTGGGAGTCGAAGGTCCCCCAGCTGTTCTTCCGTGGAGAGCGATGGACCAACGCCTCCTTTCGAAGGCGTTTTGCAAGCTGATGATGTTTATCCGCTGGATCTCGCCCGAAATTGATTGTTTCCTTTCGGGCACCGACTGAAAAATGAAACGTTCCATTCGGTTAAAACGATGCCGGGAACGCTACATTTAAATGTTATTACTATAACGCCTTTGTTACGCAAAACACGGGGAAAGGTATATATTACGACAAAAAAGTGCAGGTAATTGTGTGCAGGCCAGGTACAGCCGTGTTACCGCAAAGTTGCTTGATAGCGCAATTAAATAACGAGCAAGAGAAGCGTGCGTTCGTAAACGTGGGTACAGCAAAAAGGGGTCTGAAATTTAAACGTGTGATGACGAGGAATAGATAAGGATATAATTGCGAGCGAGTAGAATCAGAATCAGAGGAAGGTTGTACCATTATTGGTATAAGAGAGCTACAAAATCCTCTTTGATTATTGTAATTCTTACACCCAGAATAATTCCCGATCCTCCTTTGGAACCGAACGCGTATACTTTTACTGACAAAGTTTCAAGTCCAAACTGACTGACTGGCAGATTTTATTGCGTTATTGTACGGTTGCTTGGCCATTCCATAATGCCTACCCCCCGAACGCTTATTCCTTTCCTCGGTGCTTTTCCGAGCCAAGGGTTAATCCGTCTTTTGTGATTCAGCTGACCGTCGATCGCCAACAATTTACCATAAGTTCGGTATGCATTTAATACGGTCTCCTTGAAAATCCCCAATGCTTTTCAGCCAATAACTCCTGGTGGAAAGCCGCCGATGCGCGGCGCGGTCAACCCGGCCATCCTCGGTCGAACCCCCGCACCGAGGGATCGATAACAGGACATACTAGCGTTTCTATTTATACACGAGTGCGGTTCGACATAACCAGAGATACAATCTGCGATACGCGTCAGATAGAATCCTCCCCATCCAATTTTAGTCGCTGCTGGTGCAGAGAGATCCGCGATAAACGCTCGAAAGCTAGCAGAAGAGTCGCTTGATAACTCTTTCCCCGATGCATCATGGGAAGAAGCGTCATCAAAGTTTCCATCGAAAGATCTGTGGAGAATTGTACGCTAGCGTTTTCTGCCTCGGTGGCGACGTGTCTTCGAAATTCAACCACTGCGAGATCGTTTGCGCGGTGTCACTTTTCTAATCCCCAGTGTCGCTCGTATTTTCGAACGCGTGTCGCGTGGAACGCGAAAACAACTGAATCTAATCTAGCAGGAACGCGTCGAATTCGATCTGCTTAGGAGCACCGGCACCTGGTGTCCGTGTAGCTTCGTTCGAATCCCAACGAAGACCACCAACCGAGGGAAGCAAAACGACACGGTGGATCCTTTCGCCTCCGATTACAGCTTCTATGCCGTTTAACCGCGAACGCGTATATTCCATCAACCGCAACGGCGTTTAAGCGAGTATTAAGTCCGATCGGATACCAGCGCCACTACATGAAATGAATACAGTTCAATGCATTCGATTGTTCTGACCGTTCCATCGGTTTGTCGTGGAAATTCTAGCGGATTGATGGTCAAATAAAACTGAAACCCCGTTTACTAGATAACGCCCAAGTTGCCCGGTTAGTTTCCGCACAGGAAATTCGTAATAAAAGGGGTATGTACTGTTCCTCGAGATCAGCGGCGGATTTAAGGGAAAAGGCCCAGGTGGCAAACGTCCCGAGGGGCCCATTTTTGTTCGGGAAAATGAAAAGGTAGTTTACTAAAAGTGGCCTAAGTGTAGATAGTAGTAGGGCAAGTAGGGGCAAAACCGGGACGTTAAGGATAAAAGCTCATAACTTTGACATTATTAATGTAAAAAAGAAATTGAAATTAGGATTCGTTAGAATAAACTCTTTATTAAATAATAGTATATATCCATTTTTTTTTAATGCAATAACAAATACAAAAATATTATGATTTAGAATATGGTCCGTTTTTAGGGTTTTACCCCATGGCCTGGGTAAAACCGGGTACCATACTAAAAACTGGCCCTAGCACCTATAACAACGGAATTCGTCCAATTCTTCAGTCCCTCAACCAGTGCAGCCTTCGTGAGCCCACTTACATCAAGCTGTACACTGCACCCAGCCTTCATTCAATTTGGATGAACAATAGGATTCTTGGACATAAATGCAAATGTCTTCACCGTCTTCATCACCACTGTAATCATTATCCTTCCGTATTTTGTTTTATTTTCTGGTTTTCTTTCTCTTTAGTTGTAGTTCTTTATTAAGATTTAGTTTAATATTGATAACTTCCTCTTTTTCGTTTCTTTGTTATACACTTTTTGTCCAAAACCAGGTACCCGGTTTTGCCCCAGCATACAATTTTGTAAATATTACGAATTATCAACAATACCAGGGCGATGTACAAACAAACTGTCTTAGTTATTTCCACTTTAATATGCAACAATTAACATAATTCACACAAAAACGTACTTACCTGAACACTGTTAAAAGTGTTGAAGTTTCTTAACTATCGAAAATTAGATCAGAGCCTTCAAAAACACACAAGACGATATAACTTTACTATACATGATTGTAAGACGATCGTCTTTTGTTGATGAAACAATGCACATCGTGACAATATGTCGCTGCAACGACGCGGAAATATTTAAGGCCGTTTTAAAAATAATAGCACGTCCCGGTTTTACCCAGGTACCCGGTTTCGTCCTAATTTCCCCTACAGAAAAAGAATTTATAGTGTTTTGATAAAATCATAATTTTTTTTGTTGAAGATTGCCGCCTGGCCCCTTCTGGGCAGGGGCCAGGCGGCAATTGCTATCGGTCGCCCCTTGAATCCGCCACTGCTCGAGATAATAGAGATAAATAAAATCTAGAAGCATCTAGAATTCCACCGTCCGTTTATACGTTCGACACATAAATCCCCAAAAATTATTACACGTCCCGTCAAAAGTACCTACGTCTCGATAGTTTGCCAAACGTAGCTCGGCGGCCAAACGTGTCCCGTCGAGCCTGACGGCGGCGCAAAAAGGTCGATTCTGACCGCCGTATCCTTGACAATGTGTTCTGAATATTCAGGTCACATCCTCGATCAGACTTCCTTCGCCGGCACCGCGAGCTCGCACACGCTTACGCGTCCAAACACGAGACACGTAAGGCCGATTAGACAGGATCTAGAAACGTGCTCGGCGAATTATAACGATTTAAAGTGGGACATGTGCCTGGGCCGGGGGCCTCTCCCTCGCCCTTTCCCCCGTCTCGCGCCGGGGGCCAGTTGACAATAAGGGAGAACGACCCTTCGCGAACAGGGAAACAGCTGTTGAGCGGCGATGAGAAAAGGACGGAGGTCGGGATTCGGGGAATGGCAGAGAGGAGAGGGCAGGCACGGAGTGAAAAAAAGAGGTTACCACCTGGCTTACCTGGCTTGTGCTTACCTGAAGACCGACGTCCGTATACCTGCCCGGGCATTCTTTTGTCCGGGGCCCGGGGCACGTACCCATTCCCAGACGACGGTGCGCCCGTATCGTGCAAAACTGCACGCCACCAAGCTACCGTCGTCCGCTGAGAACGATGCTTCGGGACTGTAGTCGACGAGAAAATCGGCGGTCTTCCTTTCTGCGAGTCGCTATTCTCATTGCTCTGATAGAGTCCCTGATTTTCGCGTCCTGGGGGACTCTCCCGCAAAATATATCTATTGGGGCGAGTGAATTAAAACAGCTATCGTCTCTTCTATTGAGCAGATCAGCCATTTCCCTAGAGACAGGGTTTTCGCGAGTTGCTAAGTTGTTCAATTTCGATTCTGTTTTTTAATGAATAGTACATATTCTTCCCTTCCAGTATATACTACGAATTTTACGGTATTGTGTACATATTTGTCCTTCGATATCACTATTTTGAATTTTCTTTTGTAACTAGCGACGACGTGATCAATCCTAAGTAGTAATACGCGACAGGAAGAGTAATTAATTACCGATGTATCTTTCAATGGTACGGTTGTAGATCAATGTAAAAGTGTTGAAACATCGGACGCAATTAATAGAATGCCACATATGGCTCCGTGGTAAGCGTGTTACGGCTTTTCCTCGCACGGAACCGCCCGCTTCGGGGATCGTTTTGTGCGGCCTGGTTTCCGGTCCGTGCGAAGCCAGATGTAGCGCCTTTCCCGGCAAACCTTGTCGAACCGCGATCCAAGAAATTCCTAAATTCTCCTGACTGGCGAGACCCTTCTCAATTTTCTGTGTACACCGAAAATCCGGGCAGATGGCGAATAAGCACCGTGTTTAACCGTCGGTATTATCAGCAGCTCGTAACGAAAAGCGAAATTGGATTTTATGGCGGGGCAGCTGACCTGCCCACGAACCCTCCTCCTCGACCGTCCACCGATTTTATCGCGGTCCACGAAACCGTTTCCCCGAAATTTGCGAATAACCCCGTAAATCTACCGATTCCTTGGGCCGGTGCATTTTATTGCCGCGATAACGGTGCAGGTGCGCCATTTATTACTGCGCCCGAGAACAGATTTTTAGCGAGGTAAGGATAAGTTAAAGGGATTCACAGGGGCGTCAACTCGCAACGTGGTCGCGATTGCTTCTTTACAAAACATTTATTATAAAAAATCGGTGTGACATAATTTATAACGAACTTAGGACTAGGGATGAGCGAATGAGAATACAGCTAAAAAGAATTGTACAGCTTACGAGGGAATCGCCCGTAGAGCGTCCTGTAATTTCTTCCTCGCCAGGGCAACTCGGTCTTCCTGCCTTTTTATATCCTCGTCCGCTATCGAGACGGCCTGAAACAAAGATAATTCTGTTTGCCGGGTAAAGTAATGCTCCCGACTTGAATGGTACAGTCGAAGTCGTCACTGTTTCCGCCAGTGTACCCTTTCAAACCTCCAGTACATAATTGCTTACGTTATATAGGGTGGGCGCGAAGTATATTTGACACGTAACACATAACACGTATTCTTGCGGGGTTTCAAAGACTTGACAGTAGGATAGCACCCTATCCGGTATCTAAATATCTATTCTACCTGTACGAGGGGTTGATCGGGATTAAGAAATACCCCGGGATTCTTCTCTAAAGCTGTTTTTGAACCCGTCTGTCCTGTGACCGGGTGAGAGGAGACGTGCAGTGCCGTCGCCACGCTCTGAAGCAACGTTTCCTCCGTAATGTACGGGCCGACTGGCTTCAAACTTTTCGGCAAATCCATTCCGTCGAACTCATAACCGTCCGGGTCGCACGCCCTTAAACCTTCCAAACGCTTTTCCCAAAATAACTGCAAAATCAGAAGTATTGCGCTTGTGTAATGCTGACAGGCTCTGCGATGCTGTACTAACGACGATAACACGCATAAATAAGAATGGTCTAATTAGAAAAGCAAGGTATATTCACTTCATATCACAGGCAGAATTACAACTTACTGTTAAATCTTGTGAATTTCCAACAGATCACGTTGAATGCGTTATACATAGTGTAAGGGTCAAAGGTAACGTCACAGAGAAACATTTAAACGACACGATAGTTTCTATACATCGCACTAAAGGATCATGGTTGTTACAGATCTACGCCCTGTGAAATGTTTCGCACAACACAGAACGGCCTAAGGACGCATGCACTACATAACTGCTTCCGAAATGATCAAAGATCGCAACTAGCTTTCCATCGACATTTCATACAAAAACAAGGTAAATCCGTTTAGAGAAAGGAACAAACAAACACATAATCAATAACGATTCCATAAGCACATCGAACAATGTTACCTGCTTAGGCTTATCTTGGGAGCCATATTTGCCATCAGTTTTATCGGCTCCTTCCTAAACGAACGATTCGATGATTGGTACCATGAGAATTTACAAGGAATAATGTTAAGTGCCATAATAAATTAAATAACAAATTGTAGAGTTTACAGTTACAACGATCGACACGATTAACTCTCGGGGTGTTGCTAGTACATGTGAAGGGAGGTACGATGCGATTAGTACCAGTCAGTGAGATTTTTACATTCGATACGATGTGCCGATACGTGACACAGTGGACGAGGTAAAGATTCTCAGAGTCTATCGTTTACGGTAGTCTTCTTTAAATGGGAATTATTAACAGCGAGAAACGTCGATCAAACGTATCTTAACAATTCAATAGTTGAATGTGTATATGCAAAGGGAGGAAGTAGCAAGCACTAACCTGTTTTGGTTTCTCTTGATTCCCATGCTTGATATCCTTCACCTTTCCTTCTTGGGTCTTATAGATGGTCACTGGTTGTTTAAAAATGGATGCCGTTTGCCGTATCGGTGGCACCAACGACGCATCGCTCCTCACTCCTCGGCTGCAGGAGAGAAAAAAAAAACGAGCCCAGTGCTTATAAACATACATCGTTGAGGTTAGAATTGAACGATAATATTCCCGGTATCGTTTGCGATTGACGTCATATGCGTTGCGAGCCGCCGTTTACTTTTAGACTCTTTCGATTGGAAAGTATTCGCGGATTTAACGTACCTGTAGTAATAAACGTCAACCTTCCCCGTGGATGACAATTGGTTTTGGCTCTTTCTGGCCGTCTCCTCCCTCGTCGGCCAGTTCGTCGGCAACGCCGACGGGTATTTCTTTTTCTCCACTGACATATTCATCTTGGCTAAGTGTTTATTTCAACGTACACCTGCACGCCCTCGAAAAATTGCTCAAATCATTAGCGAGCGGGCGCGCGAACCAGCTACCGGAGGCCATATTGATGCGGCCCGCTAAAATTCGAGGTTAGTGCAGTTATCGGCTTCGTGTAATTAGGTGGCGACACTGTCCGCCCGAGTTATCAAACCCTTAACCAAAGTTTCCTCAAAGCAGCACGTCGATTTTCATTACTTTTTAAGGTACATACTGGCTTTTTATCTTTTGTATCATGTCACACGCGATTGTGGAGCAATCACGAGTACGAGAAGTGAGATGAAAGGCTTGTAATCGACATTGTTGCTGTACCGTTCGTAATTTTAGTACCCTCTACCAGTGGTGGGTTTACTACGTTAGATCGAGTTTACTACGTGCCACGCGTAAAAAATGTAAATTGTATAAAATGTAGAAAATGTATTCAATGTCAAAAATTCAAATACAAAGTATTAACCTGTACCTATTGCATTGAATTTTACTGTACAATATTTTAAATTACTTTAAAAAGATTGGAATATAATTGTAACAAAATTATAAATAATTTGAAATTTTTTAGTCATATCTTTGATGTGCAAAAGATACTCGAATTTTTACGTATATTAACATGGATTCTGAAGAAATTGTTAAACCTTTAGCAGATTATTTCTTTGGATGTACCATTCCATTTATTACAGTATTATTGAATCTGACCGCTTTAGGAACTTTATTCATAAATTTAATCCAGCTTATAAAATTCCAACTCGAACGACATTGTCGAATAATTTACATAACGCAAAATTTCAAGATTACAACCAATTCGGATTAAATTAAAACATGCAGTTCTACTTTTAGATGGTTGGAAAAATTCATCATCCAACAATAAGTATGTTGTTGCAATTCTGAATTTAATGAATACGAATATGTCCATGCAGATTATGTCATTCCACAGTCTGCAATGTTTTTTCAAACACTATGATTTTATACAGTAAAATACATGAACGTAATAAAGTTGAGCTATTTACTACGTCTTATTCTACACGTAGAGAATTCACTTTTCTACGTTAGGTAAAATACAGACCCGCCACTGCCCTCTATTATCCTGTGCCCGGCACGTCGTTATTGCAAATTGGTTCAATTTCAGCTATTAATAAGATAACAGTAACTATAATTCTAAGAATGCAAAATGTTTCGTTTGAAGTACATATTATTACTTACATAACTATTGTTTGAAAAGAAACTTGAAATAGACGAGTAACGGCCAACCTAAAAAAGATGAGTTGTTAGATATAGAAGGAGGGAAGGGGTGGATGATTAATAAAACCTCGCGTGTATATAGATATAGATGATTTAATTGTCGAAAGAAACAATTTTCGCGTAGCTATAGGAACAACATGAACTGTGCTTGGAAAGGATTAACACTTGTCTTTTTTTTTTCTTCTGCTAGAAACGCATTCTCTTTACTTTCGTACACACGGCGCGCAAATCTGCGAGCACGGAGACACACAATTCAATGAATACGAGACACGATTTATCAATCATCGCGTTGGATGTCTAGTCGCCATATCACTGTCCTCCTTTCTGTTATCGCCGCTCCTCTCCCTAAGCGCGTCTTTCTGCGTGTGGGTAAGTGTTTTATGTTTCTGTCTGTCTGTATGCATCTGCGTGGGTATGCGTAATCATTCACTGTAAAAGAATATCGATTCTGTACAAGTTAATCCGTAAGAGATAATTAACTATTGAGTCTTCTTGAGGTATCGTTGTTTCTATTGGTCTATCATCGTAGCTGTGCTCGTCGAAAATCTGGCCTGCCTTTCTCGGTTCCCTGTTTTAACTCTTTCCCCGTCTCGCGCTTCGCGATCGTTAACGTTAATTTCACGCGGCAGTCTACAGGCGTCGATTCTACGACGATCACAGCGAATGTAAAACGTGTGTCATCCTGTAACAAAATATAAATTCTCCGTTATGCATCCCCTGCTTTCTCGCAATTCAGTTCCGAGAATAATAAACGCGCTACCTAGTACCCTAGAAAATTTTCATACGCCGTTCCACAGGCACGAAGAAACCGTTTTTCTCTTTTTTTTCCTTTTTTCTTTTTTATTATTACCGTATGTACTTAAATGCGCAATTTGATCCTTGGTCAGATACAAATTCAATCACGATTATAGACGATATTCTCGTCGACTGGGGTGTCGTTCGGTAAGAACCTAGGGCCATCGTGGGACAGGCGCAAAAGTATCTCGCAAAGAAACGTGTCATCTGTGAGCGTAGCCCGTGTTGTCTCTAATTCGTGTACGACATATCTTGCCTTGGAATGGCAGTAAACGGCGCGCATTTGGCGTTCGTTCATCCCTCAAGTTCTTTGTTGGATCTCCATCGAGTACGTATATAGGTTTCATTACACGCGGACAGGAGTGAAACTTTCGCTTCCTTACAATGGTACAACATATACAGTACATCGTACACGGTTTGCCATGCGAAGAGAGCGAAACGTTCGTGTCTGTGCTCATTTTTCTCATCGTGACAAGGCTGTCAGTCATAAAAATATTCGGCTTCGATTTTCTATTCGAGAACCAGTTCGAGACGCGCGATTCCACGCGAACGGCGTACGATGTACTAAAAATCTTGTGGCTTCCGTGGGATAACAGGATCTCCTTGATGCGATACAGATCGAGGTACGCGACAGAGAAAGCTTCGAGTCTCTCCTCGTTTCGTCCGTTTACATACAGGTATCTGCTACTGAAAACTGTCAGGAAATCGAACGTACTTTCGCCTCCTCTCGTTCTCCCGTGCGTTTCATAGAGCTTGCATAGTTGTCGAACATAGGCGCGACGGTAGTGGCGACGCGGAGAATAGCAATGGAAAGAACAATGTTCGAACTCAGGCTTTGGCGTACGAGTAGAAATAATCCCTTTCTTCTTCCTATGTTTCTTTTGCAATGGAAATATCGAGGGTCACGCAACGTCTCAGGTTCCTTTAGCACGGCTCAGCACGATCGGAGTTACATCGATTGTTTCGGTAGCCCTATAGACGCTATCCACCATAGACGCTCCTCCTCTACATGTTTGCTCGATACATTTATGTAGAATTCTGCAACACGACACACACATTCCTACTTTGACGAGTCTATACGCTAGCTTGGTGCACTCCCTTCCTCTCCACAAATCGTCCAGGCATATCCCATGGTAAAGCACGTGAAAATGTCGGATAACACTCGCACACGCCGCGTCTCTCGCAGTCTCACATGCACGATACTTAAACCGTAAAACTCTATATTACATTAGTAACATATTACACAAGCGACTTCATGCCTCGAAGTCGAACACGACCGAGCTCCACGTAATCACCCGAGGGAACAATCACACGCGTAGTCTCACTCAATTATCGTCCTTCAATCTATTTATAACCATGCGCTCTATACAATCTTAAATAGCTAAAACGTTCTGCCACCTGTATATATATTTATATATATATATATGTATATTTATACCTATATAATATAACATCAGTTCTTCACAGCTTCGACTGTCTTTGTACGTTCACGAGAGCTGCCAGGCAATTCAGATTTAACAAATATAACACTTGTCGACGTATCACTTAATTCACGATAAAAACAGTTTCCTTCCGCGGAGCTAGATGGAGATCATCCAGTGGTCTTTCTCGGTCGACCGTAGCTTTCGTACGTGTTCTTGGGACAGGCTTCTTTCCTTTTGTTCGCAAAGGGAAGCCTGCTCTTCAATTTTTCTCGTGCAAGAGTAGTATCAAAGCATGGTTCATCCGATAGTGTCCAGCGTCGAAGCGCATCGTCAAGTGGACGATTCAGTATATCACTTCGTAGACGGTGGCTTTCTTATCGCCCGACCCCGTCACGATGTACTTGTCGTCGGTGGAAATGTCGCAACTCAGCACGGACGAGGACTCCTTCGACTGTAACATTGCGAATAAAATCCTTCCATTAGTCGCCAGTCGACTGCTTCAGACTCACATGTTGAATTTCGCTGAGAAGCAAAGGATGAGTGTTTTGGATATGCGACGTGGACCAATATATGGGGGTCGATCGAATGAATAAGAACTGATCTCTTTTTTAATTACTCTAGGACTTTAAACGCGAAGAAACTTGCTTTCAAATCCTTTGAAGAACTTTCCTTTTATATACAAAGTGTATGCGAGGAATTGAGAGCTAGAAACCTATTATTCTAGGGTTCAACAGTCCGCGATGACGCCCATATTTTGAACCTTGCCCCATCCAATAAGACACTCCTTCGAGTATACTTCTCACCCGGCAAACCACCTGAGCAAACTTACCTGGAATATCGAGGCACCGTAAGGTGTGCGCCACGCGTTGAGTAAATTATCCTTGCCGGTGGAGACGAACCATTTGCCGCAGGTAGCGAAGCGTAACGAAAGTACACAGGACTCGTGCAAATGAAGCTGATATTTGTCCGGTTTCGTGGCGTGCAGCACCTCCACGTTCGAGTTCTCCATGCCCACGGCCAGCCACTCTCCCGTGGGACAGTAGCCCAGCGAGAATATCTGCGAGGTGAAGTCGTGCTGCTGGAGCTGCCTGCCCTCTCGCAGGTCCCAGGAGCGGACGGTGTTGTCCAAGCCGCCGGTCCACAATTTCGAGCCGTCCGCGGAGATGTCGATGCACGAGGCGCCGTCCGTGTGCCCTTGGAACTGTCTGACCAACGACTGATTCTGGAGATCCCAGACGGCGATATTGCCGTCGCTGCAGCAGCTGAAGCAGACCTTCGAGTCTGGGGAGATGGCCAGAGCGTAACACGCCGGTGCGTTCGAGGTGAGTTCTGCCTTGATCCGGGGCGTTGGGCTCGCCAGGTCCCAGATGCTCAGATTGCTGGCCTCACCACCGACTATCAGTGTTCTGCCGTCTGGTAGCAGCTTCACTGATCTGTTCTCAGAGGAAAAGGGACACAGTTCAGTTGGTCAGTTTCCGCTCCGCCACTTGTAGCTAATTCTAGGGAGCAACTTTCTAGGTGGCTACAAGGCCAAGCAGCTCTACCCACCTTCTCAGCCAGGCCTCACCGCTAGTCGTCTTTTCGTATGGTTCTAGTATCTTCTACGATAAGACGATAGAATGATAATTAGTGGTGTGGAGGAGAAGGAGGGTAGTAGCCTTGGATGTGCTTATAAAGCTGCCCCCTAGTATAATTAGAGTATTAACTGAAATCAGTGCCTATGAATGGAGCCTATCGGTGCTGAGGCTTTAAATGCGCGTACCGCGCTCCGAGTGCACGTGCTTGGGTGTGTGCCCGCAGCACGGGCGGGGTTAATCGACCTCAGCGACTCACTTTCTTTGAGGCCAGATTTATCTCGGAAGGTAGATTATTTGAGAAACAAGAATAAAGGAAGAGCGACGCCAGCCGGGGGTCGTGTAATTATTTCGCGTAACATACGTTTTGCTAAACGTGACCGTAATGGTACACGGCGTGCGGTGATCAGGATTTATTCAGTAGCGAATCGCGTTTGCTAGACGGAGTGGAAAGTTAATGCGTCATGTGCCGCGGTAACGTTTAACCAACCTGATGTAGTTGTCTCGTTGCAAGCAATCAAGCTGCGAAACGTGTTTCGCGCTGCCGCTGCCGCCCTGATTGATGTCCCAGACCTTGACGCATCCTTTGCCACCGGTGTAAACGTATTTAGTCGGATTCGAGATCGTTACGGCGCACACCACCTCCCCGTGTGTCAGGGTATTTATTTGGCGCGCGTGACGCGGTATTCCTTGTCCAATTAGAGCATCAGGTGGAAAGGGCACTGGCTGCATCTGGCCTTCGCTCGATACGTGGAAACTGTACGCTCTGCGAAACAAAAGAGATCGTCTCTGAGGGCACATTTCGCGAGATAAATAAATTGCGCTATGGATGAATCGCTCGCTACATTTTCCCACGAAACGATAGATACGTTTTCGTATCTTCAACAGCTTGAGAAATAATTGCGCGTATTGCGGAAGGCAATTGAACACGTAAAAGAGAATTGAATTGTTGTGGAAACGAGGGTACCACGTCGACGCGAGGTTTCTAGAATCATCGCTGCGTTTAACCTTGGAATTAAAGTTAGAAAGGGAACGCGAGGATGGATGGTTACGAGTGGACGCTTAAGAAGATAGTAAGGGTTGAGTTACTTACGGTTTGCCACCGGGCACGCCGAAAGGTCCAAGAGGTGCCCTCATGGCTCCGTGAGGATCGTAGAGTTGCTGAAGAGGCGGTCTTGTGGGATATCCATTCAGGGCTCCCGGAGGATAACCCAACATGTCCGCATGAGGTCCTGCGGGTGGATGATGTGGCGGCGGATAGTGTGGCGGATAAGGGCCGACCGCCGAAGCCGAGACCAGCGGTTTGCTGGAACTCGATGGTTTCAGACCACCGGACCCGGAGCTGCTACCACCTGTCGACCATACATTTATCGTCAGACGCGCAAAGTATTTTCCATCTCCGACGTACAGCGAACACACAACGAGAGCTCTAAGGCCCTACTGTTCTTTCACAATCAATTTCGTTTCTCCTGCCCTCGCGAAAGTGTACAGTGTTTTCTACCTTGATGCAAGTGGAACTGCAAAGTTATCTTTAAAGAATATCCACTAAACTCGCCCTCTTAATCGATTACCGTATCACCAACGACAAAAAACGTACCAGCTGACGTGGGTGTGACAGGTTTAGAGATCGGTGTGGTCGGTTTCTCCCGTTCTTCCATCTTCTTGGCCGATGGGGTGCTGGCGTTGCTGCTGGTACCGCTCCTCGGCGACGGTGGTGGCACTTCTTTCTTCACCTGGCTGCTCATAGGCACCGAGGATGAGCCGAGCTTGTCCAGGCCGTTCTCCCTGGGCGACGAGGTACCGTTCGCTGCAGGACTCGCTGGCCCTTCGCTGGCGTCGTCCACCACCAAATCCTGGTCGCTCTTTTCACCATCGCTTTGCTATCGGGGCAAACGTGTATGTCTCAATTAATAACCATCGGTGGCACGGCAAAGGGAACTATCCCGGATAACCTACATGGCCTATGTCCTTGTCGTGCTCCTTCTTCATCTTCTTCAGGTGCAGGTGGTCGTGGTGTTGGGCGTCTGGAGGGCTTCGTGGCCTGCTGTACTTTTCGCGCTCGGCGGGCGATATCGAGTTTCTCTGCAACAGAACGGGTAAAAAGAAATTAGCCTGGTGCTATTTGCCTCGTGGTCGTTTTGTATTTGTTACAAGGCAGTTAAGCATACCAAATCGCAGTCTTATGTTTGATAAAATTAAATGTACGGTACATTGATACCAGAGATTTTAAAATGCCACTCGAATAAACCTTGCAAGGTCTTCTATTAGGTAATTACAAAAATCACTTGAGCGGTGTATTTCAAGTAGACAGAGCAAATAAGTTCGCGCTCCGTTTGGCCGAAGCTATTCGCGTAACAGCTTCGATTCCTTATCGCCGGCAAACACTGTCAGATAAAGGTAATCGTTGTAGAGTTACGTGGATGCGCGTATTCACCAAGAGATGGTTGTTCGATGGAGAGAGTCATAAAACGAGCGTTAAGCTTTATCACGGGGAATCTTTCGCCGAGGCCGTATACAGCCCACTTTCGCCTGGCTTAAGACGATCCTGTCGATTTCATCCAAGCTTTTTATAGACGGCGATACCTCGATCTGGAGGTTCGGGAACGAAAGTAACGAAAACGGTCGACCGGCGAAACGATCAAACTCATCCTCGTCTCTCGATTGAATAAAATATTTGCCCGTCGATGTTCCAGGAAGCAATTAAATTACGAGCCCCTCTTTCCATTTCCTCTGGCATTCTTCCTCCACGGCGAGCGAAAGAGGTTAAGCAAATAATACGGAAAACCGTTGACTCGATTAAAAGGTGCTAGACGTAAAAATAAAAAAATCGCCATTTCATTTAGAAAATTTGCATAACAACAAGCTTCCCCAAGCACCACCACCACCCCCACCCCCCCCCCCTCTCTCCGTGGAGCGAAGAAACGATTTAGCTGAATTTACGCTTTCATATCAGCCACTATCGGGACCCAATCGAGCCTATTAATTCTCAGACCATCCACCCCCTCGAGTTCCTTTTCCATAGAATAGGGACGATAACAGAGAGTGAACGTCAGTTGGCTGGTGAAGCACGACGAAAAGCCTGCTGCCAATACCTTCGAGATACCGAGGTCCCGGCAACGATGATATTATCGGCAGGAAGTTTTACGAGCGACAGTTTTGTCGCCGATACGGCGAATGGCGGTGTCTCCTTCCTCTTCGTCCGCACAGCGGTGTGCGCGCGTGAGCCCCTTTCCTGTCCCCGATAACTGCACGCCCCATCCAGAGCAACATCGTAAACTACCCTCTCGCAGCCTCTCTCGACCCCGAAGTAAATCTCCTCTTCTCAATTACCCTTCGTCTCTCATCCACTGGCACCTCTGGCTCGCTCCATTACCCCGACGCCTCTCTCGGCATCATCCCTTCCTTCCAGCGTCAGCCATGTCTCGAGGATTCATGCGTCGACGCGGGAAGAAACGAAATAGGGTAGCTGGTGATTTAGAGGGCCGTTCGGGGCGTAGTGGCATTCTTTTCCCGCGACTCAGCTGGCTAATCGCGCGCGACAATTGCAACGGGATCTTGATGGCGTTCTATTACTTGATATACCCCTGTGGGATCTGTTCCTCTCGCCAAGGGCGATGATGATCTCTCAATGGACCGGAATTACATCGGTAGCATCGATAGAATATTCCATGTGCACTTATCAGAAGGCATCATTGTCTTCCTAAATCGGTGGTCGAGGATTTAGATCCTCGCTGAACCGTTGCTCCAAGGTTCAGCCGACACGAGGTAACTCGATCATCCGCCCCACACCTCCCTAAGCTATGGAATCCTCTAATCAAAGTCTAGACTCCGCACTGAGAGTCTCGGGGTGGGCAGAATCTCGCAAATGCAGGAGGCGCGCGCGAGAGGCACGCGGCGCAGACAATGAGACGACATCGAAAGATTCACCTGGGTGTCTCGTTTCTGGGTGGGAAGCGACGTCAGTTGACTGGGGAAAAAGTGAGTCGGGGGGAGAGCGAATCCCCGTTCCCGGAAAGGCGCAAGAAAACACGCACACGCGCTCACGTACCAACGACTTCTCAAAGGGAGGAAGGAATCCCCCGAGGAGCCGTGTTACGTGCCCGGTTCGAGTTTTCCAGAAACGAAAAGGACTCGGAGGAGAGAGAGAGAGAGAGAGAGAGAGAGAGAGAGAGAGAGAGAGAGACAGATCAGTTTCCACTGCCCACGGGGGCAACGAAGAAACCCACCCCTTCTCTCGTTACCCGGTAATGGCAAGTCACTATTTATCCAGGCGAGAAGGCCACGGGAGTCGGTCTGGTTACGGCTGTCGTGTTCCTGGAAAGGAAAGCCTGACGAGGAGTGCAGCGCCTCGCCGCTCCTTCCAGGATAAATCGACGGTAAAAAGAAAACACGGTCGCGAGAGGGGAACGGGTTCGACTGGATATTTCCGAGAACGATCCTCGCCTTCGAAGGAAGAACGGAAGAGGCATCTCGCGCGACAGGAATACGAAGTGGCGCGGGTGCATTATCATAAAAATGCGAGGAATCTCGAAGATCTTGGATTTATGTCGGAACGAAGATGGTTAGCGCGAGATAAGTCCCGCAGAACCCGGGGCTGCCGGCTCCGCGCCGATAATGGGGACCGTATGAATCGCCGTTGCCAAAAGTTTCCGCGTGTCATAGAATTTTTATGCCGCGGCTCGACGAGCAGCCTCGACCATTTCTTGTTTCGCAACGAGGCACTTTCGCCGAACCGTTTTACGCGGTGTCATTTAATCCGTTCGACCCCTTGAGGAATTCACGTTCACAAGGCAATTTAATCAACGATGTTTGTAGACTGGGGAATGTTATTTCGAGGCCCTGTATCAGTTGTCAGTCAGTTCAGTTCCACTCGGTACGGATCGTATTGGAAAACGTGGAGGGCAGTGTGAAGGGGTTAATTTCCTGTTCCATTGTATGCCGTTGGATTGTGTATTTATAGTGCTTCGCGGACCGTGTAATATTCCCGACACAATCGGTTAGCAGGCATCCTCCATCGTTCCCGGATACTTTTTCTTCCCCGCAATTCCATACACCAGCCTCCCCGGTGTATTCAGAAGACTTATCTGCCCCGTTTGCGAGCGCATCGTTTCCCGCCCCCCTATCCCCCCGCGCTGAAACACCGAAAGCACTCTCTGTTCCGTCACGAGGATCCTCCTCTCTCCCCCCCCCCAACCCCTCATTCGCCATTTCTCACCTCTTGCTTCCTTCGTATGTGCTCTCCAGCCCAGGAAGCGACGGTACGTACATACGTACCCGGACCCGACCTTCATTCGCGTAAGTTTACTTACACCTAGAGCCCGTCGGGATCGCGCGGCAGCAGCCTTTCCAGCGAAGAGGGTTCGCGCCACGATCAATATGGGGGTCGGTACCTCTCAAAGGGGTGGCCTGAAAAGGAGTGAGAGGCAGAAAGGCGGGGTGGGCCGTTGGGTACACCGTGGATATATAGACTTTGTAGTGTTAGGGAGGACTTGGTCTGCCGGCAGGCAGGCAACTTGGCAAGCAGTAGCAGCAGCGGCAGCCGCCGTGGTGCAGGCAGAGATGGTGGTGGCGGTTGTCGAGAGGATGGAGTGACGAGGAAGGGAAAGAGGAGGTCGGCGGTGTGCGTGGTATTGGGGTTGGTGGTCGGAGCCATGAGGGTGGTAAGTGAGTGAGCGACTCCTTCACCACGGCGCCTCGTCTCAGCCCAACCACCGCCACACCCCACACCACCGAACCAGCCCCCGACCTTACGGATATATCCCAAGCCACCGACTACCCCCATCCCCTCCGTGCCTACTCTTTCTTCCTCCTTCCTTTCCACCCCCCGACCTTCCACCACCACCACCCCCCCCGCCTCCCCCATCCTCCCACTACTCGGCAAGTAGTCTCCTTACTACTCACCCCACGGTATTCCACCTCGACCAACCCACGCCGCCTGTTTCCCTATTCCTCACTCCACCCTCGTCGTAGCCAGGACCCCGAGAGAGGAGGTTACGAACCGAAGTCGCGTCTCCCAAGACCCCGCAAACCCCAGTTGGTACAAGATTGCACTCAGAGGTTCTCAACCCGACCAGACACATTCGGGGAAAATCGGTCCCCGCTACTCGGGGGATCATGGATAAAGAGGTTCTCCGGGAATCGGATCACGAAATGCATTCTTTTTCGGACGTTTAATTTGTGGCTGGCAAATTGCTGGCTCTTTCCGGCAACGAATTCCTGTCCGACAATGCAGTCGAACGACGAGAATCGATTGGTTGGGTAACCAGACGGTTTTAGGAAGCATCGGGGGTTAATCTTCTTTTGTTTCGTGAATCATGTAACCACCAGGATAACACGTTGCCCTGTTAAGATTCCTCGGTATTCAGCTTTATTAATTCCACACGAATTGTCTTGCGCCGAAGTCGAACTTCTTCCGACCGATAATCGATGATTTATTTATCAAATATCACGACCAACGACCTGACAGGAGGAAGATTCATGGGGAAGCTGACGCGCAGGCGTAATTCCGCTGGTTCTCATGACTACATTGGACGGCGACCTCACTCGAGGATGCATGGAATTTTTAATGGTCCCACCGGGGATACTGGCAACCGATTTCCAGAATCAACCACGTGTCACTGGGTCACCGCCCGCATCCATCATCGCGGCAATTAGTGAACGCGAACTTTTATTTCCGCGCGATGTGGTCGGGCCGCTACCTGCTGCCACGCTATTCGGCCGAAATTCGCTTTTTCGCTTTTCCCGTGTGTCGACCGCGAGAATCGCGTGTCTGATAGGAGAAGAATGAGAAGCGAGCTGCGCAATTCAGTTTCCACTTTGTCGAAATCAAAATGTCATGTGCCGTGATCCGTTTTCAAAACTGGTCACGCCACTGCAAATATAGAGAAAATATAAAACAGATAAAATACCGGATACTGTCTCCTTTTCCGCGGAAAAGGAATAATTTTCCCCATTTATATAAATCTGATTATACTGTTTTAAGACTCGTAAACTCCTTGTTGAATGTTTTCGCAAGCAGTCAAAAGGCGATGAAAGTAAACGCGTTGCGTCACAGTAGTTATAGACGCTCCCTAGTCAGACAGCCGGCTGCTGCCTGACCAACGTCACGGCTAAACTACGCTTGCCTGGCGTCGTAAAATTGATCCCTGAAATACATTCTCCTTCCCCTTTGCTAAGTTCCCTTCTCGGAACAACAGGAATAAATAACACCTTTAAGATGATTCGAATTTTCCATAAATCCGTAGTTTAATTAATCTTCTACCAATTTCCACTATCCCCCATTACCATAAATTCCTATTACCCAACATCGATGCGGTAAATCACACCGTCTCCACCCTAAGAATAGCAAGCGAATTAACCCTGGTACAAAACAGATCATGTGACAAAATCTTTTTCTCGCCCAGGACCAGGGGAAGCGAGACCCCCGTAC
This sequence comes from Andrena bucephala, assembly GCA_947577245.1. Classification (NCBI taxonomy): domain Eukaryota; kingdom Metazoa; phylum Arthropoda; class Insecta; order Hymenoptera; family Andrenidae; genus Andrena; species Andrena bucephala. Next base: position 68,123,130 of record OX387715.1, read on the forward strand.
GTATCGTCATCTCCGCGTTACAAGCGACGAACGGTGTCGCGAATCGTACAAAAACCCACGACAGGATGATTTATAGATACACCACGGTAAATAGGGACGTCGTTCTCTCGTTTCGAGCCTGGGGCGCGCTGTTTTCTCTCTGTTTTCTCTCGACGACCGGCTACACACGCCCGCTCCTCGTACCCTCTTTTTCTCGTTTCCCTCGCTCGCTGTTTTCCCTCCCCCCTGCCCGCCCCTGTCCCCACTCAACGGCCGGGCCAGGGAGCCCTGCGGTGGAATTTGCATTTTTAAATTAACTCGCCTCTGTTTGCAGCTATCTCGGCTCGGCGCCGCCACCGTCGGTCCGGGCTTTACAATTTTATGCAACAACGCGCCCCGGAGTGCTTCGCCGCCGCCACCCCCGAGACACGGCTCTGGTCCAACCAACCCTCCCCCCTCCCTTCTCCCTCTCTCCCTCTGATTCTAGTCAACCCCTCCCTGGTCCCTTGCCCTTGCCGCAAAGCCGGGTGATCGATATTATTGTTATCGTTATCGTTCGGCCGACCTCGAAGCGGCTGCGTTTCCCATCGACGTTACCGTTGCGGCCAATTACTTCTAACCACGACAGCGACGGTTTTACGGCGGCCTCGCGCGTACACGCTACCATGTATCGCTATCGCGAAACGGCAAACCGACGCAATATGCATCGAATCGTTCCGTTTTCCGCTTTTTCGTTTCGTTCCGTTTCTTCGGCCGCAGGCTATCTGCGTGCTGCCCCTTTTTTCGGTCAGGATCACACGTACACGCCTATACGTACACACAGCGGCCGATACGCCGGGCCTCCCCATCTCCGGGGCTTTATTGAATACAGAAACCGCGACGATTGCTTTTTCTTTTTCCATTAGGGGCGGCTAACGATGGTTCCGCGCAACGATGCATCGCGGAAATTGCTCGTAACAGACACTGACTCCCTCCACTCCCCCCGACGATAGAGGGGTGCAGGGTAGCCGTTACTTTTCGGAGATTAAATTCGTCTCGGTTCGTCGACGATCGGTTGCAAGCTTTTCCGGTTTACGAGCTTCGCCAGGGAAGCTGTCGTTGAGAGAAGAAATTGGAATTGTCCGGGTACAGGCTATTCTCTGGGTATCCAATGTATTTGATTAGATGTTTCGTAAGTGATGTCCCCAGAACGAACCACGGTTGAAATAGTTCTATGATCCTGGAAATACTAGGGAATTCACTCCGAGGAGTGAAACACGAAGAAATCGTCGGAAGATCGCCAGCCAATCACCATATACCGCGAGGAATACGAGCCAGCATCGAACGAGGTCGACGAGGGAACATCTCGATGGGAATGTCGACCGAACGAGTCGTCGGATTTCCACCGATTTTTGGCCCCGCGTTGCCCGGGATCTTTTACGAGATCGGCTGACTCTCGATGCGCCGTGCGAGAGGGCAAAGTGTACTCGTTGGTCGATTGAAAAGAAGACACGGAAGGCAGGGGGCTCGGAATAAAACGACATCAGCTGCAACGCGGAGGAGGAAGGGGACGGCGAAAGAAACGGCTGAGAAATAAGAAGCAAACAGAACGAGCCCGCTATAAAGTGCCTACGGAATATCTACGACGGGGGGACGAGAAGGAGGAAACATTTTTATCGCTCCGTCAAACTGCAGAATAGGGGTCCGGAGATAGAGGGGCGGAAAGGAAGCGCGTTGGGAAGAGGTGGCGGCAAAGTGGAAGCAGGCGAGCCAGGAGGAATGGGGAGGAAGGAAGGGACGAACAAGCGGGAGAAAGGGAAGAGTTCCGGTAATTGAAAAGCCCGTGGTGGATTACGATCGTCGCTTTATTTCGCGTGGCCGACGGTGCCGGGCTTCTCCACTATTATCTCGCCCTTTCTTCGGCTGCTCCTCCCTTACCTCCAGCTCTACGTAACAAGAAAAACGTGAGAGGGTCGAGGAGCGGAGGGTGTTTGCCGGCAGAAAGAGAAACCTCCTATAGTCGGGGTAGAGAAACAAGTCTCCTCGTTTGATGGAGAAAGCTTCCACCAGCGAGAATCTAGTAAACGTATCAAAGTGTTTCGGTATCTGCCTACAAGTAGAATTATCACTTGCGTGCTAGGGCAGTAAGTTGGTGTCCCCCAAAACTTCCTCCATCGTTCAAGTCGGTTCTTCCTTCCACTGGATAGTAGAAGAGAGAGAGAGGAGGGCAGTCCAAAGAGATAGAGAGGAGTTAAAAGAAAAAAGGAGCACAGAGAGAGGGAGAGAGATGGAAAAGAAAAAAGGTCCTACGCAACAATGCCCGCGGAGAGGCGAGCCGCATTCTCGCGCGATTACCGACGCGCTCCTCGGGCCCTAACGAATGGCTTCGTAAACCGTGGCCGCTTTAAGGTCATTAGACGGCGCAAAAAAGGCAGTTAATGGGCGTCCTGGTGGCACGGCATCGCCGGGCCCGACAGGAAGAACGTGAGAGGACAGGGGAGCAGAGGGACCGGGCGAAGGAAGGAGGAGGATCGAGCGATCGTGGCTGACCGTCGCCGATCGAACCGCTGATTTATGGCGGCAGTATATTCCTGGGGGAAGACGGCCGAGGATCCTGCTATCGCGAGCGTTAAACGCTGTATACCCTTTACGGGACACGTATATACAGCCGCGGCTAAACCCCTCGCGGCCGAAACAGCCCTCGAGAGGAGATCGCGTGTAGGAATCTTGTTAACCGCGAGCGTGAGCGCGCCACAGGGCCCACGATACCCTGTCTACTTTCGATCTTACACGTGTTGCCGGTGTAGCTTCGGCATCGATAACACATCGGTGAATTACGGTCCAAGGGAAAACGTGGCTAGCCTACTTTCGATCGTACACGGGGGCTTCCAGCAGCACCGTGTACGCCGCGCGCTGGATGAATTCCACGACGGAGGAGGGAGAATGTGTCGTGTAGCGTGTCGAGCATAATGTTGGAGCGTATTCGGATTATGTAGGTCTCGCGTGATGAACGATGCTCGGAGTCTGAATGTGCATGTTCCGTGGAACTTGCCTCCAACCGCACGCTGAAAATTCGTGAATTTCCACGGCACCGCAGTTGAAAACCACTTCCAGATCGCTGCCCAGTGTGGGATCATCTTTCAGGAAACGAAAGGGAAGTCGGGTGCTCATTATTCCGCTTCTGGTCGATGGTTTCGCTAACGAATCCGTCAGCCACTACTTTACACGTCCTGCTTCGTCCAATGCTCTTCGCCCAGCGGATTGTTACCCATCTTTCGCTTCCGGCCGTGCAAGGCCTTAGAAAACGCGGCGCCGCCAGAGGGTCAGCCGATTATGTTGTGAAATATGTACAGGGAGAAGTAATTACGGGGTGGTCGGTCGTCCGCTGGCCCACGGGCGGAGTTTTACGGCCGCCTCATTAAATTACGAACTAATTACCGGCCGGCGAATTATTAAAAAGCTTGCTCGACCGTTAAACGTGCCGCGAGTCGTAAAAGAGAAGGAGGGGCGCGCGTGTTTGCGTGCGTATTAACCACGCCGTACTGCTGGTCGATATTCTCGTGCGATTCAAAAGGCTATAGGGCAGCCCTGTCCAGGGATTTGCTCGCACGAGCAGCCGCGAGTTGCTCTTCGCTCTCGGGGGCACGGAGCCAGGCCCAAGAGCGAACGGTCTTCTTGGTGGGGGAATCTGTGAACGCCACTATCCCCACTCTTTTACGGCTGCCCTTCTTGCCGTCGCTCTTGCCTTCGCTAGCAACCACCCGCGGCTGCTCTTCGAGGGCAAGAGCAAAAGTTGGACAGGTCTGCTATACGGTAAACTCGGGCAAATTCCTGGTACAGGTTATTCCGTGATACTTTTCCATTTATCTGTAACTCGAAATTCTCTGACTCAATTTAGAAGGAACAGAAACTAACAGACAGCGTTGATCTTCCAGTTTATGTTGTGGTAAAATAATTAGTCAATTGAAATTAGTGTGATAGAGTGAGAGAACATTTTGTTCCAGCAGCGCATTATTCGTGAAATTTTTCGTGCTAGTTGTGGACGATCGCTTGATAAATTCAAACTGCAGGTAAGTGATCGTAAAATGACACTTTAACAAGTCTTACTCTTGAAATTATCATATAATAAGGCATCAGGGTTAGTTTTGCTTATGAAAAGTGACTAAATTCTTATTTTTCTGATTGTGCTGTTCGAGAAATTCTGGTGGCAAATACCAGATACCATGTTTCCTTTCGTCTCAGACATCTAACGATCATGAAACGATTGATTATACACAAAATAACAATAATATAAAATAATATGAAATAATATAAAATAATATAAAATAATGTAAGATAATTAAAAATAATGTAAGATAATGTTAACTAATGTAAAACAATATAAAATAAAATAAAAAAAGTAGCTGATGGCCATATCACGGAGTAACCAGAGATTATCATGGCAACTTAATTTTGTATATTATCAATTAAATATACTTGGTAAATTTCTGTTAACCTATTATTTGTTTCTCTGATGTCTGACCTATCATTATATCCTAGACTCACTTTCAGAATATGTAAATATTAGCAGTTAATAGACAAATTCTAAAACTATCACGGACTTACCCAAGTTTACCCTACTTTAATTGGCCAGCAGTGGAGCAGCTTGATTTTTGCCCAAACTGATGAGCAGAAGTTTGCAAGCTTACATTGCTTCGCCTCGAACAGCAGGCACTCTCGACATTGAATCGTAAAATTAAATGGGAACCGTGAGCAATGCGCATGGAACTTGCCACCCTCGTCTTTTGAAGGACAGCACAGCTGCGTTGCCACATAGTTTATTGTACAATAATCATTTTATAGTCTAATAAAGCGTGGACGCTGATTAGTCACGCGTGTCGTATCGTCCGATGCAAAGCAATTTTACCAGCAAAGGATTAAGAAGAAGGAACGCGTAGAAAGTCCGACGCGAATCGACACGGTCACCAATGCTCGACGCGACTTATCGCGATCCTCGATAACGCTCCGTTCCAGCTGTTCGACGAAACGTCCCGGTCGCTCGAAATTATTGCGTTTCAAGGCGGAGCGAATCGCGGATTATTCATGCCCGCCCGCGGCCGAACGTCTCGCGAACATTTTCCACCGTTCTAGAGATCTCGCACGCGGATACGAAGCACATTTGCAGGCAGAGAGGCTCGAAACTCGCCGGCGAGTTACTGCGATTGAATTAACGCGAGCGCACGTTTGTCCCGCGGCGAGCGTCGGACGGAGCGCGCGAATATCGTCGCGGCACGAAGCGGAACGGAGCGCGAGCCGAACGAATCGCTCGCAAAAGAGCGAAGCGAAACGATTCGCTGTCGCCGGGGCACTGTTCAAATTGCCCCACGACCAAGCCCCTGGACTCCACGGTAATAATCCAGCGCGGGAGATGCTTTTTTCCCCCCTTTCCCGCCGCCACGAGCTTCCCTTCCACGCCGATTCAATCTGAATTCTATTATTACCGTCATTATATCCGGCTCACTTTTCACCGAGTATCGGTGGAGTTTCACGCATCGATCGCGTCTAAAGTCGATTCACACTTTACGCTGTAAGGTAGTAAACTTGCCTAATTCGTACCCGCGCCTAAATCGTACCCCTGCTGTTCCTTTTAACCTAAGATAGTCACAATCACCCCTAGCGGTAGAAAGTGTAAACAACAGTTAACCACATGCCATTAACAAACCGAGTCACCGTGCAGTCACTCCACAAAAAAATATAAAGCAGGTAAGATTTTCGGGTACTTTCCACTAAAATTTTGCCATGATTCTTAAGGATTTGGTACAATTACTGTTTGTGAGAATCAGTGAAGCAAATTTCTATGCGAAACTACGTCTATTTTCAAGTTTATTTCTTTTACCTTTTCCATATTAAAAATAAATCGTGCTTATGGATAGGGGTAAAGAGTACAGTAGTTGGTCACCTGACAGTGATTGGCCCTATTTTGAGAAATAAAAAAATATGAAGAAATACCAATGTTATGCTTTTTTTAATGAACATATTAATATTCCTTGTACTTTCTTGCTTCGGATGTAATCAATATTTCTCCACTCATTATATACTGTGATTATATTTAAAAGCAGATAGGATGATTCGGCTTTGAAGCTTGAAAATTACAGCGATTCAATAAAAAAATCATAAGAGTACAGTTGAAAGTTTTCGAATATTTGAATGTATTTGTGATATCTATATCTCTCATATTCTGTATATATTGATAAATAAAGGTTAAAACTTAATTGTTAAAATTATTTAATTGTTAAAATTATACATATATTATGAAAATTACGGGGGGCCAACAAGTGTCATATGAATAATGTTGAATGGCAATAATTGGCCGGGCGGCCGGCGACTGTTTTATAACCATGATAACGATTAATCAGTTATTAATTGGTCCCCTATTCATTCGCGGTATTGAAACGGTCACTTTTAAAAAAGATTCAACATCGACATAATTATAGTACAATTAAATAAAAAGAAGAAGTACTATTAGGTATGTTACATCGTATAGTTATATTTTAAGTTTCTTGTGATTTGAATTTTAATTGGTGTATTCAAATTCAATTTCATTTTTAAATTTATTTAATTAAATTTTAATTAAAATTGAAATTTGATTGAATTAATTGGATTACTCAAATTTAATTTGATTACTGAATTTATTTAATGAAATTGAAGTTAAAAAATAAATTGTGATCACCTACTAGATAAATTGTAGAAATTTTGAGTTTTTTAGTAGAACTGAATTACCCTACAGTAAAAAATGCCAAAAGTAAAGAAAGGTGATAAATATGGAAAAAAAATATACAGATGAACAAATCATACAAGCATACATAAAAATATATCCATTTTTATTGAATAATTTTAATCCCATTTCTATCATCAAATCATATAACATTTTTTTTTAGGTTATATTATATGTCAAATAGCGGCCAATCACTGTCGAACCGATCGGACAACTACTGTCATGACCACGCTAATAACTATATTTCTTCGTAGTCAACACATTTTTGGTAAATTTTTATAAATTCTTGCTTTTTTTATAAACTCTATTTATTTTTAGATTATTAGTGTTCTTTCGTACTTATTTATATTGATTTTCATTTCAAATTTACTAAATTCACATTTATAATTCACTATTTATGTGACACTCTTCCTTAAGTGGCCAACCATTGTACTCTTTACCCCAGAAGTTGATTATTTTTTGTTGTTTGAGTTTATAAAACTGTTCGTTCTATTAATAAAGCGTTGATTACCACTAATTTTGTTTCATTTTCCCTGTTATTTTTCATGTAACAAGAATTTGTTCTTAAGGGGTACGATTTAGGCAAGTTTACCCTACACTCTGCTCCTCTCGGCGAGAGTTCGCCAGAGATGTACAGCGACCATTGCATAGTCTTCAGTCCCCAGGCGGCACCATCGATTTAAATACCGCTTATATAAGTATTCCGTTAAAATCCCATGCTACCAGCCCTTGCAAAAACGTACCGGGTTGCCGTTCCTCCCGCAATGAACCTGTCGCGCCTTGTTACGAAGGCAAGGGTGTCGATGGAGCATCGAACGCCGAACGGCGGAGAGGATACTCGATGTGGGGATTGTTTATGCAGGAGGCAACAATACCTCCAAGTGTCTCGTAAAAACGAGCGCCGCCCCCGTTTCTTCTGTTTCTCCGGTTAACGAGAAAAGTGGCCATTAGCGAGGCTCTGTCGTAGGTGGCGGCGGCGGCAGTACCCGTGATTTCCATAACAAATGTTCGCGCGGAGCGAGACGGATCGGCGTGAATGGCGGGGGGTTAGTAGACCGAGGAAGCCGCGGAAGATTGAAGAAGAGTCGACGATGGGGCGGCGGCGGGGCTTTGGGGGGGGGGGGGTTAAGGTAGCGAGGACGAGGGGCGAATGTCATTAAGGCGGCGTGATGTTTTTAATTAATTAATTCGCGGCAGCTACGGATTTACCTTGTCATAAATTCCACCGCGGTGCATCCGCCGTGGGAACGGCGGGGGCGGTCGAAGAAGCCATCCCCCGGCGGCGGGGCAGGAAATAACGAGGGGAGACGAGACGGAAGGAAAAAAGGACAAAGGGCAAGACGGCGTAGGGTGTACTGCAAAGTATTTAAAAATATTAAGTACCCCCGACGGAGGCGGATATTAAGACAGAGCCGTGGGGGGAGGGGGCGAGATCGACGGAGGGTGAAGAAGCAACGGGGACGACGTCGGCATGGGAGGGGGGGGGGGCAGAGTTATAGGATTGAAGCGGCAGGAAACACCAGGGATCGGGCGGTTACGGGGAGAAAGGACGAGGGTTAGGTGGTAGGGGAACGTTTCAATTAGTAATTAAAACGTGCCGTGCCACCCCTAACCCTCCTATCTCGACTTTACACAGTGGCTGCTGCCTCTCTCTTATACCGTCGTCGTCATCGCTCCCACCGTCGCCATCTTGTAAATTAATTAATGCGTCCCTAACGAGATCAGAGGTGTCGGTAAGGCAGCAGCCGGGGAACGCTGCTTCTCTATCCTGCCCGCCGGGAGAGGAGGAACAACCCCCCACGGTATTTCTGGGGATGAGCGTGTCTCAGGCACGTGAGTAGCGTCCCGAGAACCACTTCTGTTCTTTCGCATCGGTGCGCATCGCGTCGAGTTTCTTCGCGCCGACGTTTACCAGATAAATTCATCCCCTCACGAGCGAGTAACCCTATTCTACTCCCCCCCGTGTTGCTCGTTGCAATTATATCCGCGCGTCCTCTGGATTCAACATAGAATAGAAAATGCCCGGATCCTGCGACAGAATCTCGAGTGAGATCGAAAGTATTTGCCTTCAGCCAACAGATACCGGCAAATTACACCATTCCCCGAAAGTAATTCTCAAACGACTGAATGTCGGGGGTAGCCGAACGGGAGGGTGGTCGAACAAAACGCACCCCCAAAGTTCCCTCCATAATATCTTTTCACCCGTTCAATCAGGATGACCCTGGTCAGAAGTGAATTAGTCGTTGCAGGGGTTGGACGGCAAGGGTCGCGAGAAGATACAGGAACAGGGAGGGGGGCGAACGTCGGTCGGCACACGCTGGTGTCAGGATCTCTCGACCCTTTCAAACCCCTTTCATCGGCGCTTCATCCGCTTACATAATGCTGCCACTCTAATTAAAATAAATTACACTCTCGCGTCAGTTCGCTCTTTTATCCGCCGCAGCTACCCTCCCACCGCCTCTCTATACAGCGCGGCAGGATGGGGGTGGGGGACGTTTTTTTCACCCTCATCCCGCCGTTTTTTTTTTGCACCGCACTTTCGACCACCAGCCACTAGTCACCGCGACACCGGCGAACCTCCCCGCGTCCCTCGCCGATCCCCACCCCCATCGCTCGTTTATTTGCACTTTATTCGAGATTTAATTTACCGACCTCCGGACGACAGGCGCGTCGGTGCGCGCTCGACTCTGTGATGGGATTAAAAAAAAAAAAAGGGAAGGCCATCGTGGCGAGAGAGCGGCAACGAGGGGGTGAACCGGCGCGAAGGAGGGACAGGAAAGGTTGGAGCGAGAGTGTCGCGGCTAACGGGGGATGGCGAATCACCGGAAAAATGGCCAAACGACAAGGGAGACCCGACGAGGGGGGAGCAATCGATAGGTCAACGTCTGTATTCGCGGCCGATTATCGAAGGTACGTGCAACGAAAGACGCGATGAAAGGCGCAGAACCTTCACGAAGCCAGCCGAACGTGGAAATCGATAATCGGTCGCGATTGTCCCGCGATCGTAACCGAGAACGATCTTGGGAAATCCCCAATTGCCCCGTTTCTCATCCCCTCGCGGTCTGACCTTCGTTGTGCCGTTAATTAACGCTGAGAACTCTACGTATGCAATGGAATCGCTCAGCTGCTGCACGACTTGGTTATAAAAGGGGAGAGAAACGAATGAACCCCTGCTAAATAATTCTATTCTGTTGAGGGTAGATATTTAAACTCGCACGAATGAACGTGCCGGGGCGACCGTCCGCAGGCTTACAGGGATCGCGTGCTCCGTCGCGGTGGAATCTTTGATCGGCGCGAAAATCGTGGCAGATGGTGTCGCGATTCCGTTCTCCCGAGGAGAGCGCGATTCGCTGTCGGCCCCGTCGCGACGCCGCGAATAAATTAATGCGGCGCCGCCTCTCGAGCACTTTTCTCGTTGCCATCGAGGGCCACTCGCTTTCGCGACAATTTGCCGCGAGCTACTCCGGGATCGGGCGTAAGTATCGTGAAATTCAATTAAGTTCGTGCTCGCGCAACTCGAGGGACTCGCCCGTCTCCTACTCTCCCTCTCTTCCCATCTCTTCCTCGGGCTCGCTCTCCCGCGCTCTCCAGCGTCGGTTTACCCTCGGTCCTCGGCAGCTCGGGGGGAAAAAAATCGTTCGCCACGCCGTCGTGACGGCGATAAATAAATATTCCGCAGTCGTTCCTCCTTCAACCCCCCCCCCCCCCCCCCCCCCCGAGAACAGTCGGCCTCTCGGTGTTTCATGAATTGGTTATGAGTCGACGCCTCGACCGAGCCGGGCGAGGAGACCGGGAAAAGGAGCAGACACTCCACCCTCTGTTTTCTACGTTCACTCCTTAACTTCAACCCCTGTAACGTTCTTTCTTTTCCACCGAGCAACCCTCTCTTTCCTCCCCTGTGCGCGAGCTCATTTTTCCGAATCGCGAGAAGATTCGCACAAAGTCTCGAGTCTCTGAAGCAGCGTTGCACAGTGCGGCACGTAATGGACAAAAATCGAAATAATCAATGTTCAATTTTGATCTAAATAGTTATCCTATATACTAGGGTGTTTCATATTATAGGGTTAAAATTAAAATATTACATTTTTGTTTACTTTGCTCATGCCCTGGTTCTTATTAATATAAAAAGAATATCTGACAAATTTTCGGAAGATTGAATAATATTTAAAGGTTGCACACTTTGCACACTAAATAATATGTAGTAGGCTAAGGAAACATGATTTCCAATCATAATTACACTGTAAAGTTAGGGCTATAATAGTCCGCTGCTCATTTTTTATTAATAACTTGGATATAACTTAACATACAGTAAAACTGTTGTGACTCAATAATGTCATACAAGTAAGTAACATTTTCGTATAAGAGTTTTTGTTGTAATTGTAATAGTTCCTGCGTTATCGTATTCCCAACACAAAGTGTTACCACCGCCCTAGGCCTACCCTAGTGATAAAACTGTGCAACCCCTAAATATTATTCAATTTGTCTAAAATTTGGCATACAGATCACTTAGATGAATAGAACCAAGGGGGCGAGCAAAGTTACATGAAAATAGCACCTTTGCAAAATTGAAACACCCGACTATACATATACCTAACCATTACTCCGAAAATAAGGAATATGAATGTAAAATATAATACCCCAAAAAACCAATAGTGTATTAATAATTATCATTTGTTTCTTATAATCTAAACACCAAAAAATTTGCATCATTATTCGTTTGTGTTTGTGATTTCTTTTCTAAAATATCTTTGTTATATGTATGTACCTTAAATATGCATAATTTAAACAGAGGTGTGTATAATTTTAACGTTTAATTGAAAGAAAATAATTTTTCTTAAACAGTTTCAAAAAGAACGGTTCAAACCATCTTGTGATGTTTATAGTTCTGTATCAAGAAGCTATAGCATCACATTGCCACATATTTTTTTTCTGCTACAATCTGCTACACTAACTGTAATTTCGATTTGAGAAACGATTTAGCTTCTGCCCTAGCTTCTCCGCCATTCATCGACTCCTTTCTTCCCCTTATTTATTTTCGGGGCGATCCAGCTGTCCGCCCTTCCGCGACAACCACGCCATCCGTTCGGTCGTCAGATCGGATCGCAAACGACAAGTCGCAAAGGACAGTAGCAAGTAGTAAGTGCCAGAGAAGACGCTTTGTTCGACGCGTTCGTGTCTCTTTCAAAAAGCCTGCTGAAAAACAAAAGTGCCTGCAACGCGCAACGCGGAAACACGACGGACCAGATCCGTTCGCCCAGTTTCCCGATAAACGCGTCGCGATACGTCCACCCTCCCACGCGATTTTGAAAGCGACCTCCTCCGCTCGTCTGTTTACAGACACTTCGTCGGCGCGTCTTGCTCGCCCCCGTTTCCACGGGTTAATTTTAAATTGCACCGCGTTGCTCGTAATCCAGCCTCTCTCGGTGCCCGTTTCGCCCGTGCAAACGTTTACTCGCGGGTGTGCGGGCGCGGGGCGGCGGGGATCCAGCCGGTGGATAAACAAACAAATACAAATTTCTACGCCATCCCTCTCGCCCTATTTCAATCCACCGCGCGCTTGCGCGGCACCGCCGGTTTCTCGCGAGTCTTAAGCTCCCGGCGAACTGAAACGCCCCGCGTCTTTCCTCTGTTTGCGGGCTCGCGAGCACGCGCCCCCGCGATCCCGGTTACGGGGTGGAAGCTGTGTACAATGGCAGTCGAAAACTACCATTATTTGGAGTTCCAATTACGGGACACGCGAGCAAACCGGCAGGGAAACACGCGTCGAGCAGCCAGCACCCCCAAGCATCTGCGAGGCAACGGAGCAACAGAAGGGCTGTCGGGGGAGGGTGTGTGGCGACCAGGGGAGGGGGACGGGTAAAAGACCGACGTACCAGCAATCAGTAACATTATACGACGCGACACGAGCCAACCACCCCATTAGCATTCATATTTCAATTTCATAGCCCTCGGGCTCCGTGGTGGCAGGGGATCCTGTAAGGCTGCCGTGGGGTGCGGAACGGAGATAAATAGAGCTTCGACGGAGTGGGGGGAGCGCGAAAGGGAGAAGGGAGCCGAGCGACGCGAGGGACAGAGACGTGTGCAGCGAAAGAGGATTAACGAGAGCGAGACGGGCAATGGGGGAGAGAGAAATTACGGGAATTGGGATGATGAAAGGGCGGGAGAGAGAAGGAGAGAGCTAGCGATGGAAACGACGATCTCGCGAGTGTTATCGATAGCTTTGCAAGGAGCGCTCGCTTTTTTACGAGCAGAGGGCGAATGCACCGGTCGTGAATCATTTAAATTCATTCGCGAGCACATATTGGGCAACATATCGGTTATTCTTCTTCGAGTGCTAATATTATTGCGACACTAATTCGCTGATAAACATGGCGACAATGTATCCATTGATTTATGCCGCCCGAAATGTCTCAACGTGGTCAAATATTATGTTTCCACGGGTTGATTAATTCCATTTATCCCATAAACGGTTATATTCTGTAATCTACGCTCGTTTACCGCGCCCGATGAGTTATCGGCACACTTTGTAATATTGCGCAACTATCGTTAATGAAACCGTAGAATTAATCGCTCGGATTTTTCGTTGCCGCGTGAGTGCCACGCGGGTATGCGAAACGCGGAGTGCAATCTGCTAGGTTTTCAGGTACGCGCATAGACACTTTTCCAAGCTGCGCAGCGGTATCGGCTTAATCTTGTAACGATCGAAAATCTCCCAGAAACAATCGAATTGATATCCCATCGCTAGCTCGTACGTACCCATTATGAAAGCAGATCGAGTAAGCGAGATTATATGCGCGTGGGCGTGCGATAGAGGGGCGGGGGCGAAGAAGAAGCGAGGGGGTGGGACCGGGGAACGGAGGGTGGGCTCGAAACGAGTGAGAAACACGATGGGAGAGAGAGAGAGAGAGAGAGCTAATACCGATGGAAACCTATTACCATCTATCTCAATGCCGGTGTAATGGATGCGCCAGCCCCGATTATCAATCCGTAATAATTGTGCATATTAAACGGACGCTAATTATCGGTCCGGCCGCGGGCCGCCAGCAAATTGCGCAAGTTATGCTGGGTGTGCGCGCTGTTAAAACATGGCCCATAATGACGGCGCGGAAAAGAGCTACGGCGAAAAGATAATTACGCTTGAAAATCACTCTTGCCCGAATATAACGCGTCGGGCGGCCATACCCCCGTCCACCGATCCCCCGATCAATCGCGCGGCGAGTTTTGTAAAACGCTCGGCGTATTAATTAATGATCGTTATCGATCGGCCCGACGTCATGTTTATTTCGCCCAATCGAATGTAACGCGCCACGCGATTAATGACACGTACATGCATTATTATTCTTGCCGAGTGTCCGGTACCCGCGACTTTTTTCGCCGTAGAGGATCAATCACCGACGGAACCCTCCCCCGCTCCGAGTTCGTGACCGCGAGGCCTTATCGTGATTTCAGCGATTACTCGGCTAGCATCCAATTATCCTGTGCCGGGCAAGCTTTCCTTGGGCTGTTAAAATTACGGTAGAAGGAGGAATAGTACCATGCTTTGAAGAGAGACGTACTACGTCGGGGCCTACCATCGTCGAATTACGGAAAGACATAGTGTTATCACTGTTCCCAGCTCTTAGAGATTAAAAAGTCTGGGAAACTGTGGATAATCTTCCGTTTACCGCTTAACGAGGTCGATATTATTCGCTCTCAAAGGAGAAGCCCATAAGGAATTTCTCAATCCTCCCAGGTCCGAATTGCACGAAAAATTCCACCGCGACATCTGGTTTCCTCGAATTTCTCGGTGTCGAAAGGTGGTCCTTGGCAGGCAGACTGGTATCAACTGGCCGAAAATCGATTCACCCCCGGCACGGGCAACTTCTTCCCCGCGATCGATCGCGAAACGATCCTGTGGGCCACTCGAGATCGGACGCGACGCGGGAACACAGGCCTCGTGCCTGTCTCTCGAGCCGTTTTTTGCCCGCCCGAAGCGCTTTTAATAAACGTGGGCCGCGCCGCGCCCAGCCTCCGCTTTATGCTATCAAAGGTGGGGTAAAGGGCGCTGGTAACAGAGACAGGAGGGGTGGCAGATAGAGCGGGAGGGAGTAACGGCGGAGAAAGAACGGGGGTGCATTCGACGACGAGCTTTTTACGGCCCTGTGTTCCGGGGCTTTTACCTCCATTCCAGGCTTCCTCCTCTCCCAACGGCTGATCCGCAGCCTTCTCTTTCTTCGCTGAGACCCCCCTCTTACCCCTTTATCCGCTGGTTGCATCGCGATCCCCCTCCCTCCCCGTTCGTTCTTTCACTGATTCCGATCGTGGAGATCCCGAGGCTCGTTTCATTCCCTCGCCTCCCTCGATGATATTCCCCGTCAGCGCCGACCATACGAGCCGCGCTCGAATTTCTTTCGCGAGATAGAACTCGAACGAAATTGTTCTGCGAGTGGAACACACGCTCGCTGGAATTCGCCGTTTCAAAGCGAACGGTTTAGAATAAGTGGCGTAAGATCGAACCTCTGACTACTGGTGCACGTTCCCCAAGTAGCAGCAGACTTGGCAAGCTTTCGTTGGACACATTTGGAAGTATTCCATCGCGGGCGAGATAGATTTGCCGGGGGAACGAAATCAATGTCGATGGAATCAGTCTTCTTTTTCTCAAATATCATATACCTACCGCTTAGTAGGTGGACGCGCGAGATATCGCAACAGAACCAAATGGAATTAATCGTCAGTCGTGCGTGCGCTGTCTATCTGTCGTTTATTGAAATGCTGCGAACGGGATCTGGTGATCCGTGCGCGCGGATAGACGGGCGGATTAAGTCGAGAACACGGAGCGGGAATCGAGGTAGCCAGATAATATTCGGGATTAAGCGTCATCCGTGCGCGGACCTCGTATTTACGGCCATCGATTGGCTGCACCTCCGGGAAGAAGAGAGTTCGACGATTTTTCGACGAGATTATCGCTCCAGCCGCGATCGAATATTCCGTCCTTTTCAGCGCGGACCGGGACTGATTCTCGGCTTACTCGCGTGCAACGATATCCGCTGTTTACGCCCGAGTTCCGCACGCAACAGCTGTATTCGTTGTTAATAGACGCCGCTGTATCGATTGCCGATGGGGCGAAACCGCGATTGTATTATTCCGTGTATTGGATAAATTGATACTCACATGCCTCTCCTCGGCGGGATTCAGACCTGCAACAAACAAAACAACGCTTTTGTTAGCTCTCGTGCGACTTTTTCTGCGGTTCGCGTGTATACGAGTGATCCAGTTTCAGGTATCACTCATCAACTATCAGTTATGCTTTGCCAAGTGATTCTGTAATATCAGGAGGCTTGATGCCGAGGAAGAAGGATTGTCTGTAACGTTTCGAGACCATTCAGAGAATGAAGTAAAACCTATCTTCTTCCCACGATATTTTATTGAAGAGAAATTAAATGGGGGCTGGTGGGAATATCGAGAATCGAACGAGTAAGGAAGTAAACGCCAATAAAAGTGACTCCGCGCTCTTTGGTAGCCGTTAGTCACTCAGGCACACGTGCCAGGGAAACTTTTAAACGTCCCTTTAATTGTGACAATCCAGACGACGGCACGACAGAATGCGCGCGATTTATTGCGCGAGGGCTTCTCGGGGGCCGGCTGAAACGACGGACTCTCCCCTGGAAGACATCGTATTTCCCGGCAAATTGAACCTTCACGATGTTTTTCATGATTATTGCAGAACTAACTCGAGTCAGCGGTATGCTGAGCGGAATCTTTTCTCCACGCCGGGGGAACGCGGATAAAAGGAGAGAAAAAAAAGAACGGGACAGGACGAAAGGAGAGCTAGACTCCTCGAGGATTTCCGAGAAGGGACAGTGAATGAAAGAAGGGAAGGGAGGGTTGAGAGAGGTCGGAGAAGATCCTGAACGAGAAGCTTTGTCCTCGAGAAACCGGGGCTCGTAGTTTGCCCTCGCTCGATTTCCCCAACCTCTCTCCATCTTCTCCACCCTTTTGTAGGTACACTTTGTCTCGAAGGAAATATCCTAACGATATCTTCCACCTCTCGCTGTTTCCACCCTCCACTCGGAAAGCTACACGAGTCGCTTCTGCTCCACGAGCGCGTAAATCACGACGCTGCGGATCGCTCTCTTCCAGTTAGATTAATTGCTGTAGGTGTTGAAGCATCCCAAAGGATACGTGACGAACAGCAAGTACATTCTATCAAAGTGGACACTCTTTGATCACGCAAACTTCCATTGTGCATGCGGCTGTTTGTTACACTTCCATACGACACTGCTTTTCTTTTTCCTTGGAAGCTTCCCTTTGACCGGTTCCTAAGTAAGTAGTCGCCAAACTACTTAAGGGGGTAGTTTTTTTTACTGATTTTAAAAGTCGTATCCTTTATGAAAATTTTAAACAAAATTTCCTGAAGAAATTCAAATAATTGTCGAAGTTAGGACATTTAACATTGAAGCTGGTTTTCACGAAACACCATTTTCAGAAACGGTGTACATCATAACTCTTGAACCAATAAATATTTTCGCCTAAAATTTTAACTGAAGCTGTAGAATTCCATTCTCTATCGTGTAGAAATTCCGCATCAACATTGGATGTTTGTAAAATATTTTATAACTGATTAAAAACAATTTTTTCTCACAAAAAAAAAAATGGATTCGTGTGTAACTTCCACAATTTTTCTTCAAATTCATCGGCAAGTTTCCACACTGTAGATATTTGTGTATAGAATAATCACCTCAAAGCATTTTGCTTTTAGATGATTGGTTCACCTGAATCGATGTACACCAGCTGCAGCGGCGCGCCGTACAGGACTATCTTCAACGATTAATAACTTCGACAATTTTATACATTCCGACGACTTTTTTTTTGTAAATACTCACAAATATGCCCACAATAGATTGTCAAAGGCACGACTATAACGATTGTTTGGTATCAAAGTAATTTAGCGCCAAAGAAACTAACGATTTTACGTATCCAATAGTCCACTATCCCCTTAAGGAGTGTTATTTGCTAGATTCACTCTTGAGAAATCGATGAGGGTATTCAGAATTCAAAGAGAGCCATAGCTTCGCCTCAGGACGTGCTACAAATTAAGCGTCCGACCGGTACAAACGTAGCATAGAAGCGGATTAACGTTACGTCAGGACGTTAAACGTCGAGGTATACAAGAAACCGTGGAGCGAAGTCCCCGAGCGGATGCAGAGCCGCCTGGGGCGGGCGCAGCCGGAAAAACTCGACGCCGTAAAGCTTGTCCGCGCGGCGGCGTTTACAAATAAAGTAATTCCTGGAGCGCGCGCGTTCGCGCGCCACGATAAAACACACGTTGCCGCGTAAGGGTGAGCCGGGGCCGTGTGTTTTATGATCCACCAAATTAAGGAAAGCCGTCGCCGCCGTACGGGCAAAAGGATCCTTCCGACCCCCGGAGCCATTACCGGGCTGTCGGGGGTGGCGACGCGCGAACAGAAGGGTCGTGAATTTGCTCGCGTGGACCGTATCCAACTGGCTTCCCCCGGCGTGAAGTGGGAGCGACGAAGACGGTAAATCTGGCAACGCTCATCTTGCTCGCGAAACTCGCTAATATTCCACTCCCTCCAGGCTTTATTCTTCGCCTCCAAGGGGGAAACAGTTTCAGCTCGCCGACGTGCGCAGCCACTTCCTGCTCGGGCCCTCGTAAACGGACGCGGAAGAACGCGCATAATTCCCTACTAAAACGCAAAGAGCTCGTTTGCCGCGCGTCAGCACGGCCCGTCTCCGTGAATCTTCCTCGGGAGGGACTTGCTCGACCATTTCATCGGTGCACCAGTTCACCTCTGCGACCATTAAAGCGTGGGTAGGAAATGTCAGCGATAGAACGCGGTCGTTGCAAAATGCGAAGCTGCACCACGATTGATTCGTGTGGGTAAGGTGAAGGCTGAATCCGGTACTCGGAAATGGGAATTTCCTCTTTGTGCTCTAGGGGTAAAACTGTTGGCCTTTCAGTGCTGAATACTTTGCAGTGACAGGCGATAGGAGATTTGTCAGAGATCAATGTGTCCCAACACAATCACGGAGCGCGAAGAGATCGTGCCAACATCCATACGCGGACAGTGTATACTAACGGCAAGGGGAGTTTATTACAGTTCTATTAGCCGAGCTGGTCGCCCCGTGGATTCAATTTGCGCACTCGCATTCGAACCAGTTCCGCGGCATTGTCTGCGCGAATTATGCAGCGATTACGTTTACGTGATTTATCGTCGGAGGAGTGGAGGGTCGGTGGAACGCTTCCGGAATACGGAGCGCGAGGAGGGGGGAGGGGGGGGGGGGAGGGGGCACGGTACGACGATCATGGAATCGGTTACGCTCGGTTTAATGACCCGATCGACGAGAAAGCAAACCTGCCCCCACCCCCGTCTCCGGGCGACGTGGGGAGAAAAAGAACGGGGACAATATCCTGAGAGAATTACGAGGAGCGTGCGTACACGATGCTAGAGGGGGGGGCGCCCGCGATCTTTCTCCCGGGGGACCATTACTCGCGCGAGTCTATCCGCGATGAAATGGTAATGCGAGCGATACCGGTTTCTAATCGTCTGTGAAGGAGTCCGCGCCGACTTACTTTGCTGCCAGCGCGCGCTATTTCCTGGCAAATCGTTTCGTGAACGAGCGGCCAGAAAGAATCGCGATGAATGGTGGAGGTAGATATTATGTCCGACGACGCTGGGAGTCGTTCCCGCGGAGGGAATCTGGCTAACCAAACGGGAACAGAGGAGAGAGAGAGGGGGGGAAGAGAGGGGGGAAGAGAGAGTGAAACGATAACGGCCCTGCTGGAAACAATTCGCCGGGGGCAATGTTCCGGAAAGGATGGAAGAAGTTTCAGTTGCCGCGACAGAAATAGTGGCCCATTACGGTTCCTTGCCTCCTACGAGACGCCGCTCGTTTTCAAAAGGGTGTCGACCAGATTACGCGGCGTTCTCGGGATGAGCGCGTATTGCGGATCGTCTGGCTCAGCGATGATTTCGGGGGTCGGCGGTTATTCGCCAACTGCGGCTACAACTTCATGACGGAGCGAAGGGCGTAATAATCGGGGCTGAAATTTTCAAATGATTTAATGGCAGGTTGAAAGGAGGCCTGTTCTTTGTTAAGAAAAAAAAAAAGTATTCCTCCGTTACTATTAAAATGCTAACCACTTGGAAATGGCTGCTCGAGGAAGCTACGTCACCCCCGGTTCGTGCATGAACTCTATGCGGCACAGAAGCGAATCGGGGGGAAAAGTGAGCCCGTAACGAGTTAGGAAATGAAATCGGGGAGAGATCGTCGGGAACGTGTTTCCAGCGGGTGGACGGTGGATTCCGCGGGGCGTGGAACGCGATCGATCGCGAAATTTTCAAAGCAGCCGGGAGGGAGGGGAGGGGGGCGAAAAGTCGACGGAGCTCCGGCGCTGGCAAGAATTGAAAGCAGCGTTCCGCTCTTGGTAGCGGAGATCGGTCGGTATTTCATTACGGCGGCCCAGACAATGGTCGGGAAAAGGCGAAACAACGTGGAACAACTGGCCGGGGGGTTATACTCGGCCCGCGGTAACATAGTTAGGCGAGAGTGCAGCTCGAGATATTGCGCGAGCACGAGAGGGACGGGAAGGAGGAGGAGGACGGGCGGCGAGAGGGTGTAAGAGAGAGAGGGGGAGGGTGGGATGGAGAAGAGCGGGCAAGAGGATGAGAGGAACAGGCTGAGGGGCGCGAAGGTTTAGAAGAGCCACCTAGAGGTGGATGGAACGAAAGAGGGGAAGAGTCGGAAGTACTCTCGTGTCAAGTGGAGATTCTGAGTGCTCTCCTGAGAGACGACCATGCACGGCTAGAGGAAGCAAGGGAAACAGAGAGGGAGAGAGAGAGAGAAAGTGAGAGAGGGTGTGAGCGAGAACATGCACGAGGGACAGAGGGTGCAGAGAGAGAAAGAGGGACGTTCGGCGAATCTACGAGGGATGAGAAGATGCGCGACCGTGTGTGTACCCTGTGTACCTTGTGTACGTGTGCGAGATAGGAGAGTCACTTGAAGCCCTCGCGACTTTGTCAGCGCTACATGGAGCCTAAGTGCGAACGTTCTTGCACTCGTATGTCGTACCAAGGAGAGGGGACGAGGACGCGCCGTTGCACAAGTGGATCTTCGAGGTCAAGATCGAGGGTTCCGAGAGTTTCGGGCTTAAGCACGATCGTTTGCGTCACCGTCGTATTGCGGGACGGTTGAAATACCCCCGTGGCGCTTGTCTGCGCCCTCCTAATACCCGTGTCCCCCGATTCCTTTCGCGGTACTACCAATTTCCGTGGCGCTTGCTGCCTGCAACGGAACAGCTCAACGGAACCCGGCAATGGGATTTGTTCCTTCAGCGGGAAGAGTTTGGATTTCTAGCTGAGGTGAGGTCTCTGCAGCTCATCCTTTTAAATCTTTATGGACTGCTACGTAGCTGAGATCCAGTAGCAACCTACAGGTTTCCCACGATCGAACGTGAAACTTTGGATACTTCGGAATTTACTTCTCTGGCACTGTATCACTTAACACGTGAATCAGATAAGGGGACAGTGAACGAGCAGGATATCCCAGGACTATCATCAATTTCAACGATTAATGGATGTCTAACTCTACAGTGTCAAGAAAGGAACGATCGTTGGAACGCTTATCCCGCGATTAAGTTGCTCGACTTCGCGGTACCGGAACTGCTGAACGAGCTCTGCTTGCCGACGGATCGAACTGGAACCTAAAGTGGCGACAAGCGCGAAATGATCCCATGGGGATTTGGTTGCGTCGGCTTCTCATACTGGTCAGATAAGGGGCAGAAAAACAAGCGGCCGGGTTGCAGGAAACGCGACTGATTACACCGAGCGATACTTCTCCGAAACCAAGCTGTCTCTCTGCTCGACAGGCGCGAAATATTTAGGGTTAAGACGCTGATGCCGCGAGAACGGCGTGGGACACGAGGTCAGCGACTTCTGTAAATCGAATACACTCTCCGTCAGCAGGTGCAGATAGCTCGTATCGCAGTATCAAACGGTAGGTACTCGCGTTACTCTTTTGAAAGACATTACTAGCGATCGGGCTCCCTACATCCTGGATCACTCGAATTTCCGTGACTGCTGATCTATTGTATATACTTTATTAAATAAAACAACGAGAGGAATAGGAACTTCGAGAGGAATAGGAGCCTTCTTCGAGAGGAATAGGAACTTCGAGATGTGGACCACAAGATTTCCTTGATAAAAGGGTCTAGTAACGAGTTCGGGTTCCCTTCCAGTATCTCTTCTCAATACAAACAGTTCATTTTCACCCTGTGGATATCGAACTTGGCGATCATTTCAATTTCGATACACGCGAGTCTCCAAAGAGCCGAAGACGCGACTTACCTCCGTTGGGTTTCAAGTCATCAGGCTGACCCCGATGATGGTCTGGCTTGCTTAACATCGGAAGCGGGTGGGCAGCAGTGCCCCCAGCCGTGGCAGCAGCCCCTGGTGGAATACCTAATCCGAGAAGAGCCGCAGAGGCCGAGGTGGGAAGTCCAGGTCCAGGAAGCGCAGGTATACCTGGATGAGGGCCGATCGCTGCACCTGGCGGTAACTGTTGGGCGTGCATCTGTTGCAGCAGCCTCGGTAAGTCCGGCCTCTGTTGCTATAACAAACGATGCGACATGACTTCTATCTAATTACCACAAGCACACACCCCCTGCACCGTGTTTGCGAACGAGAATCTTTGCTTCGTTCCAAAAAAACAAAAAAAAAAAAAAGAATGCCAACGATACTGTGTACGTCAAGTACACGGGCGATATTTCGCGGTAGGGATTTTTCATCGGTACACGATTATCGTGATCGACAAGTGTACCGAGATTCCAAGATAATCCCGATCTTCGATCCACAAATCTAATCTTAACGAGAAACGATAACACGTCGTTCAGAGTTCAGATAAGCCTCGAGGAAGAGATTGGACTGAAGAGCAGGTGACATCATTGGACAATGATGAAACACGCCTCCCTCGATCAATCGCTGTTATCGCAATCGCTGGACAAACTGATCGGAAACACTTCGATACCGAAAACACCGGTTTCATCCTTCATTAGGTTGCCGATAAGCGTTCGCTGTGAAAACTCTGACTCTCCGTTCGCTGTGGAATTAATAAAACCCCTGTGCTCGTGAACGAGGTGGGGAAAAAAGTAACCAGAAGATCATCGACACAGTCCGCGAGACGAGTGGAGTCCCTCGCGTTCCTCCCTCGTCCACTTATCCCGAGCAGAGAGAACGTCCGTGTTCAGCATTCGTTAGGCGACTTCTCCGCGGGCAAAGCATACAAATCACGGGGCAAAGTTTCGCGGGGGTTTGGGGGAGGGGGAGGGGGGGGGGGGCAGCGTTTAAATAACCGCCAGGCTTCGCAGGCGACCGCGGTAAATCCGAAAGTACGAAACAAGTGGCGGGACTTATGCAGCCTTGCCGGCTGTTACAGGGGAAAAGTTTCGCGGCGGAAACCTTAAACGTACACCGTCGTAACCCCTTCCCGACGGTAGTTTCCTCGTTAGTTGGCCCGAAAGCGGGGGTGTCGGTCGAGTTTCGCTGCTGCCAGACAAATTGTACCGCCCGTGCAGCGAGCGTTTTAACGCTCGGTGAATCACGACGCGCGCTTCCTGGGGAAAAGGAGGCAACAACGCCCAGGCTGACGGAGGGAACGGAAAGAAAGGAGGAGTGCCGTCGGCTGGCGAGTATGAAAAGAGGAGAGCGCGGAGTGCAGCCACCGCTTCTGCTCCGCGTGCCCTCGTGTACACTCGTTAAGACCGGGTCGAATATTCCGCGGAGTAGTTTGCCGAGATAATTAAATGGTTCAACGATATAATAACCTCGCGTCGAGCTACTGTCTGGGCCGCCCACAAAACACACAAACAGAGGGGAGAACGTGTGCGCGCATGCAGGGATGAAATGCGCCACGAGGGCGGAGGTGAGCGCAAGGAAAGCGTTGGTAAACGTTCCTGGGGATTCGTGGAAGATTCACCTAAGAAACCAGCAGAACTTGCCACCGTCGGTTACGATGATAATCCTGACCTGGGGCTGCCGCGACCAACCTGCCCTATCCCTGTCGACGATATCATTTCCGTATTCTCGTGGCATCGTTATAATTATGCCTCTACACGATTACTGTAAACTTTGGACATAAAATTAGATTAAGTGGTCCAGGAAGTGAAGGATCAGAGGTGGGAACCTACCCCAGATATCTTAGGTATCTAATGACGCTCCTCGTATTATAGAATCTTCAGAAGAATCCGCAGTCTCGAGACATCCCGACACCCTGCGTAGCAGCGACTCAGAACGAAGATTAAGCGACTGAACCCGGGCCATTTCAATCCCCAAGACGGCCTGCGCCCGGGTGGAGGATCCTTTTGTGAACAGGGACAAAGAGGAAGTGATCGCGATCCTCCTCGTCTTTGCGCGAGCCTTCTTACGGCACTGCATCCACCCGGCAGGCTTGTTCTCAGCAGTTTTCACCCCAGCGTAGCCACTTGCTGACTCAACCAGCCGTGAAGATAGTACCGCTAAAAGATCCGAGGAGATCGTCTTAACCTTCTTCTATATCACGTGTCGTTGACGCCTGAAAGGCGTCCTTCACTGGACGGTTCGTGTGAGAGATTACGAGCGTCAGCACCGTCGCCCCGAACCTCGGCGAAAACACGCGCGTGCACGTCATAATTTCATAAATAGAGCCAGTTTATCTGAGCCGCTGCCATTCGAAACGGTGCAAGTGATTGAAACACCAGCGACTCCGCCGCCAGCTGATTCAAGCCACGATAAATCCTCGATACCAGCCTTTCGACGAGTCGCGCGAACCTCTGATAACGAACGGTTCGACGAGTAAACACGGTTTCTTCGATAGCGCGCGGATAACGATTGAATCGAGGGATCCCGGGAGACGTACAACCCGCACCGGACAGAAGCCACAGAAAGTCCGAGGAATGTAAAGATCCCGCTCCACTCCCTTTCTCAGCCGCCTCGCAAAAACAGTCTGCGCGTCTGGACCATGGGACGGAATAAAGAGTACGAGCTCGTTGGACGGTGGATTAAACTCCGCGGCAAGAAGAGCGCGGCTACGTCCCTCGATCCTCCAGAGGATATCCCGCGACAGTTCATTTCGCTTCCCCTTTCGCGGCGGTTCACGCGAACCCGAGCACACAAGCGAATTCCACGAGGCGTTCGCGTTTTTCTCCCGATCGCCCATAGCACGCGGTAACTGAAAGGATTTAAGGATGGGCAGAAAAAGGGAGCGAAGGCTGGGGCAACGAGGGAGGGAGGAGTCAGGAGGGAGGGCGATTTAAAGCGCGAGGAATCCGTGGATTCTGCTAAGGATTTGCCGCACGTAGCCCGACATCGCCGTGGATCCGTGCAAGCTTTCGCGGGCGGAGGAGGGTCGAGAGGACGGAGCGTCGACGAGGAGGTGAAACCGGGGGTGAAGTGGGGGGGGGGGGGGGAGAGGAGAAAAGCTGCCGGGGGTGGTTGGTCGAGAGGGGCGGAGGTGGTCGAAGGCAGTTGGGGTAGCAGGAATGCTGATTAGTCGGTGCTCGTGCGCCGTAACACTATAACCTATCCGGCTTGGGAAGCGGGCAGGAAGACTCGGGATAAGATTCGAGGGGGAGGACGGAGGGGGTTGCGGATCAGGGAGAGGAAGGTGGTTGAGCCCGACGGCAGGGGGAGAGAGAAACGGGGGAGAGAAGCCGGCGGCTTAATAGGGAGGAAATTGAGTGCTCGAGCAATATTGAGGAGGATTCAGGATTCGCCAGGATCGTATCCATCCGTCCGCTTTTGGATTCCTCCGGCGTGCATCGGCTTCCGTCTACCACCAGCATCCCTCTGCACAGGGATTCTCATTCGCAGCGGACGCGTCTCACGCCGGGCTGAACGCGAATCGGCCACCGACACGTATTCACCCCGGTCAGCCCGAACGAGCTCGCGTAAATTCTCGCCCCCCCCCCCCCCCATCCGGGAAGGATTTGCGGCCGAACGGAGAATTGAATTTTTTTTTTCTCTCCCCGGCAGAGGGGCGAAGGAAGGGTCGACGGATTTATAGCGCGGCGCCGAAGGAAATAGACAAAAGGTGTCTGGTCAATGTAGGACCCGTAAAAGTGATCAGGAGATTTCACTCCGGAAGAGTAATCGACGACGAGAGGGGGTAGAAGCGCGTTAACTCTTCGGCGACAGAACCAACCCCCTCATTTTATCGAAACACGTCGAACCGCGTCCGTTCCCGCCGGCGATCGTTTTCAGATTTCGAAATTGATCTGGCCCATCGTTTCGATAACTCCGCGCAATAAAAAATAACAACCGGCCGCGTGTATGGAAAAAAAAACAACAAGCCTGCCCGTCGGTATGCACAAATCATTGCGATGGGCGGTATCGATTCGCGCCACGAGCGACAGGGGAAATTGATTTCGAATTAGAAAACAGGGGACAGTTGAATTTCGGATGGCCCGGTCGGTGATCCTCCCAGTTGTCCCGGCGCTGGCGTTATTTGTTTTTCGATGCTCGCCGACTGCGTTTAATATTTAATTTGCTGTTTAACGTTACATCGATAATGCCCATCCGCGGATGATAGTTTCGGCGGGCAAACGCGACGGAACAGTCACGCCGCGCACCCCATTAATGTGTACACGGGAGGTGTACGCGTGTGCGTGTGCGTGCGCCCGTGCACGATACACCGGCGTATATATTGCAGAGAGTAATTTATCTTCCATTGGCGTGCACTCACCCCGATAATGGCGTTGAGTTCGGTCATGGTCACTTGTTTGGCTCTGTCAACAGCAGTAGCGACTTGTTGTTGATGTTCCTGGGAGAGAAACGGCAGGATCTGAGCAATTATGGCGTTTAACCTCTTCGCTATCTCTGTCTGGAAACAGAAAGGAGAACGATCCTTATTAAACGGTAAATCGCTTTATGGCCGATCGACGATCCGTGTGCGGGTAATTGAACGGGGATAACGACCCCGTGCCCCCCCCCCCCTCTCTCTTTCTCTCTCGGCCGCATTCGACGAGTATCATTCATCCGGCGTCACACCAGTCACATCGAATATACGTCATTTAATTCAAGTTTTATTGAGACCACTCATCCCCCCCTCTCGCTGGCGACTCGACCAGTTGATCGGTTATTCAAATTTCAATTTCCATGTCAATCGCGCGACGAAGCGACTTTAGCAAGCGATAACGAGGCATAATGATCTCGATCGTGCGCGATAGGACATTTAATAAGATTCAAACAGGGTAATAAATTACACAGGCTGCTCCAAAGGCCTCGGTGATGCTTTTCACGTGTAAACACGCAATATTTGTGTCCCCCTACAAATTAATTAAAATTAATAATGCAACGGAGGGTTCGCGATAAAGAGAATCCGGCGAACCCTTCCGGTTTCTGCTATTGCAAGCGAATTAATGGAATGCATTCTTCCGTCGTTGGACTAATTATTGGGAGTACCTGTGAGAATGCACCGTGCAACAGAGCGGCAAGGGACAGAAAACGTAGAGTTAGGAGGGACGCTCCAGGCAGCCTGGCTCCGGATCGTTAAATAAGGTAAGGGCTGCCTTAACGCACCCTTACGGGGGAAACGAGTGCAGATGCAGGTGCAGCATAACCGGTCGAGGGTGTTTACGACGCCCTACGGGCAGAGCAGACTGACGGGGATTAAATTAAATCCACGGTGAATTGGCGGTAGCGTGGCCTCTCTTTCTCCACGGCTCGGCTCAATTTTCGTCCTGTCCGATGCCGTGGGGCATTACCTGTATCTGCTGCCACCTCGGCCGGAAATTAAGGTCGCCCCCGCGAGCAAGAAGTCGCTTCGCTGGCCGCTCCAACCCCGGGAAAACCGTCAACTGTTCTGGACAAGTGACGAGCAACCACCGCCAATCGTTAGCCTCCCCCCCCCCCCTCCTCCTCCTCCTCCTCCTCCTCCTCCTCCTCCTCCTTCCCGTCTCGTCGACAAATGCGCTGAATTTTGCACGAGGGAGCAACGTTCCACCCTATTTGAATTTTAATCGATTCTAAATTTAATGAGGCCCCACCGTATAATTGGGAATAACAATTCGATTAATGTATAATTGAACACGTGCCCGTTCCAGTTACCAAACGATCCGTCGGGTTAATTTCCGTTACCGATATGATAAATCCTCATCGGGGGAACGATGCTCGTGACTCCCCGATTTTCACGTTACGCGAAGATATTCGCGTGTGTCTGTTCCTCCTAATTGATTCCCTCGAAATCCTCAGAGAATATTCTTTTGCACCCTCAAATCTTATTTAAGGGGGTAGAAGACTATTGGACAAGTAAAATTGATTGTTTCTTTTGTGTTGGACTGCTTAGGTACGAAGTAATCATTATACCCGTACTTTACACAGTTTATTGTGGACACGCTTCCGAGTAATTACCAACAAAAAAATGTCGGAATGTTCAAATTTGTTGAAATTATTAAGGGGTTAGCTCCCATCAGCAAGGTCAGAAAAATCGATTTTTGGATTTTATCATTTTCTCAAAGTATATCATTCTGAAAATGTTTTTTTGTATGGGCCTGGAATAGATGATTCAATGTAAGTTAAGAAATAATCTTCCTATTCGCATGTAAACTGCACTTGAAACTTTAAACGCGTTTTTCTCGAAACGGGTTTTTTGATTGCGGTGACCACGATTTCTCCAAAACCGCTTCACCAATCTTTCTGCAACTTTGTAGGTTTCTTCTAGACATTAAAATCTAGTCTTCAATCGAAGCATTTGTTTTTCCAATGCATAGTTTTTATTTTATTTTTATTTTATGGATGAAAAATGAGTGTTTTTTTCTACGAAAATCGATCATTTCACTTAAAACATCTGCTATTTTGCCCCAGATTAATATTTTATAAAACCGAACGACTAAAGACTAGATAAACTATTGTACTAAATAAATCTTCTTCGTTGTTTGATTTCAGATAACCCAGTTCCGAATAATGTTGGTCACCGCAAAACGTGTTTCTAAAAACAGCTTCCGGGAAACCAGTTGTAATTGTGCAATAAATAAATATTTTTATACCAAAACATTATATAATAATCTGTTAAAGTGTCCCTCATTTGAATATAAAAACCATTGCATTACTTTCTGAATTAAATTCCCAAAGAATCGATACATTTTCTACCTCCTGAGGGGAGCTAACCCCTTAAGTGATCAAGTGATCAATTATCTGAAAGTAAAATGCTTTGGGGTGAATAATTTTGACACCAAAATTTACAGCATGGAACATTACTGTCGAATTTAAACAAAAATTGTGAACCTTACACATAGAATGAAAGTTACGAATCAATATTTTCCCCACATTTTTAAGGAAAATAATCGTCTTTAATCGTTTATAAAAAATTTTACAAACATCCAATGTTGATGCGCAAATTCCATGCTATAGAGGAAGGAATTCTACACTTCAAGTTAAAATTTCAAGTTAAAATATTCATTCGTTCAAGAGTTATGATGTACACGGTGTTTAAAAATGTAGTTTCGAGATAAACGGCTTCAAAGTTAAGTTCCCTACGCGAATACCGCTCTGCGAGGCCGTTACTCGGCGGTGCACTCAGTTACGTTCTAGCGTTTTAATTTCCGTAATTATTCAAATTTCCTCGTCAAACTTCGTTGCAAATGTTCACAAAGAACACTTTCGGAATTAATAGCAATAAAAAAATCAATTTTTCGAGATCTCAATAGTCATCTACCCCCTTAAAGAAACTCACAAGGGAACACCGCGAACCCGGACTCACCGATTGGAACGCAACTTTGTGGGTTTTTAGAGTGACTCAAAACAAGAACAACGGTGTGTTTCATTTCGGCCCTATCGCCCTTTAAGGGGGCGAAAACTAACCTCAAAGTCAAATTAGCACTTCCACTTTTTCGCGTATAACTCTCAAAGTACAACAGACAGAAAAAAATGTTTCAAACAAAAGTTTAATGGTGCAATAAGCGCTGCAAAGTTGCGTTAACAAAATTTTGAAGAAAGTTTTTTTTCGTTCAGATATGTTTTTTTAAACTCTTTTCAAAATTTTGTTAACGCAAGTTTATAGTGCATATTGCACCATTAAACTTTTGTTTGAATCTTTTTTTCTGTCTGTTGTACTTTGAGAGTTATACGCGAAAAAGTGGAAGTGCTAATTTGACTTTGAGGTTAGTTTTCACCCCCTTAAATGGCGACAGGGCCCAAATGAAACACACCGCTGTTCTTGTTTTGAGTCACTCTAAAAACCCACAAAATTGCGTTACAATCGGTGAATCCGGGTTTGCGGTGTTCCATTGTCAGTATCGACAGATTCGCGCGAGCTATCCCAGTTTCATGAAATTCGAGGGAGCCTGAAATTCTCCACTTGCCCACAGGTATCGTGGACTCGTAGCGCTCGGCACTTCAGCGGCCCAATTACAGGGCGTATATCGCGAAACGATTCGGGGCTTGTGCTTATCACCATTAAATGGCGCCCATTCGCGCGAGCTTTCTCACGTTCGCGAGGCGTGTACGCGTAAGGGATACAGAAACGGAAGAAGCCGATTCGTGATGCAACAGGAAGGAAACTATGGAGATGTCCAGGCGATGGGAACGACCCCGTTTCACGCACCAGTCGTTCCGCGGGGCTCATAAACGCGGAGCCGCGCAAAGCCCGCTGACTAAACACCCTCCCTGTTTCTGCTGCTCGTTCCACGGGATTTCTCGCGCCGCGGCAACGCCTGGCACCAGCCGTTTTCACTGCCGCTTAAACGAGCCTCGGATGCTAATTGAAATATCGCGGCCACTAAAATTCCTTGGCAAGTTTCCCTCCTCTAGCGGGCACGCCCCGGCGAGAAGGAGGACTGGAGGACGCGAGGGGCGCGAGAAACAGGAAGAACGGCGGCGCGCGGGGAGTTGTTTTAATTACCCGCCGCCCTTCCGAGTGGCAGTCATTAGACCACTAATTATAGCGCGCGGGAAAAGGAGTCGAGCCGCCGGTGAACGGGACAGAGAGGGAAACGTGGCAGCAGGGTCTGCGTCGTTTGTTGGACCGAACGGAGATAAGGATTGCACCCGATGGCAATTACAGTTATGCATCTATTCATGGACCACACCTTTCTGCTTTTCCTTTTTCGCTCTTCGTTATGCTGAAGATCTCGCGGAGATGTTAAGGGATGCCCTCCCTCCCCTTTTGGAGCCACTCTGCCCGATTTCCTGTTGTCCCTCTGTTCAATTTCCGCAGGTAGTATTTCTCTAAATATGTGCTGTTTACGCGCAGAACGGTACCCGTGGCTAACGACATGGAGATCACGTCCTGCAATTTCCATCTTAAGTTCACCGCCGTCCTGACCCCCTGAATCCAAAGTTCCTCTCCGCGGGAGATTTGCCTTTTAAATCTCGAGAGAGGTCGGACGATAAGGAAACAACAAGTTTCCCGTTAATTCCCACTGCGCTGATACAATTTCCCGTCGCAGTCGAGCGACTCGGTATTTCACGGTGTCGCGAGATAAGAGATGACAACTTGTGGGAGGGGCGGGGGAACGGAGTGGAAAAATTGTGTGTAAAAGGGTGAGACCGGGAGGGAGAGGGGGAGGGAGCGGGACGGTGGAAAACGTAATTGCGTTGCCAAGAAGTTTTCTCCAGCCGGGAGAGGTAAGCAAGGAAATAATGAATAGCTCGGATGCTTTACCAGCGGCGGGAGAAAAGGGTGAAGAGAATAAAGGGGAGAAATAGAGAAGCGCGGAAGGTGAGGTTTTGGCGCTACGAGCTCTCATTGTCCTGGATTTCACGCGGGGGAGATGAAAACCCTGGCCAGAATGAATTTTTCCCTACCGAGCGAAATTGGACCGCGAAGATTGCAGAGTCCAACCGGGGCAGCGTGTCCCTTTTTCCACTTCGCGAAAGACGCCCTGAAATTATGAACGAGACCTCACCCTTCCGCCGAGAATATTTCACCGAGAAAAACAGTCTGGCGAATCGCTCGAAAATATCATCGCGTTAAGTCTCTTAATTGCATTCCCCTTGGGAACGGCGAGTTTCCCATCATAATAGAATTTTTGATTCTCCGCGTGCTGGCCTGGATGAAAATGGATGGGGTTAAAAGCAAGTCGCGTTCAAACACCAGACTTGAATACACTTCGCGCTAATGAAAACCTATTCTACTTCCATTCACCAGTGCCACAAGTTTCCACTTAATACTGCACGCTCGTTGAATACGCTGGACCAATTAACGGCGCATTTCCTCTGCAGTAAAAGAGTGCAACATCGCTACGGGATCCGATGGAACAAATTCAGAAGCGCGGAAGCTCGAGCTTTCTTCACAAATGAATCATCCGCAACATGCCTCGAACAACGTAGATCCACGCTCGCTGTAAACAGTAGGTATCAGGGGGTTAAAGGAAACCTACCCCACCCTTAAAAGATTCACCAACCCCGTGGAAAGCACCAGAAACCAGTGACAAGGTGACGCATACACGGGAGTACCTCTACGTGCAAGTATTTTCGACCACCGCCGACGATTGTTTTTCTTTTCGCCGGCGTTGAGGTCAGAGCGCGGCATGCAGAGGCGAAGGCGAAGGCGAGGGGGCACCACCGTCGGGGTCGTAATATCGCGAAAGCCGCAAGAAGCTTTCGCGAAGTGCCTCCTCTCCTCGCCTCGACTCAGCTCGCGTTTCCGCCTTCTACGCGCGCATACGTGTATCCGCGCCTGTATACGTGCCACCGAACGCTCGGGAAATAGGCGTTCTAGAGCCACTTCTTCCACACACGCGCGCGCATCGCCCGCGTGCACCTAAAAGCTGACGGCAGCGGCGTTCCCCGCATAAAAATGCAAAGCGACAAAGTGCCGCCGATAAAATTCCTCGCCTGTGAAACGGTGACGTGAACCGAATGCTCTCCGCCGCCACCTACTTCCATTCCATCCGTTCCCTTCTGCGCCCCCTCTCCCCCCTCTCCAGCCCTGATACACACGCGATAATCTAATACCCGCCCGCTCCGATAGGGAATATCGGGGGAATCCCTCGTCGAGGAAAGACGATCCCGAGCGCCGGCTAAACGCTGATTCCTGTCACCGCGTTCCCGGCGTTCCTGCCGCGCGATCAATTCGGGGGAAATCGTGGCGGACGAATCGGGGGATCAGTCAAAGTCACTGTGCGCCGAGGAACCGTGAATCGGATGTATTCCTTCTTCCCAGCAGGCAGAGTAGAGTGGAGAAAAAGTTCGCGGCGGGCAAAAGTTCGCGCTGTGTGAATTTCAGTGTTTCAGTTGTTGTACTTGGCTGTGCTGATTGTCAGTCAATTGTCGATCGAGGTGGAGTCACCAATGTGGAATTGTGTAGCTGTAAGTACTTCGTTTTATTATCGTACAATGCCGGTAAGTACTGAATTCGCTAGTTTTGATGCAATATTCTTATTTTCAGGAATTAATATTTATCCCGACAAATTGATCTGCAAATACCTAAAACAAAATCCAATGAGTAACGTCTACTTCTGATGAAATTTGAAAGGAACACAACGAATCGGTTTTAAAAAGAGAATAGCCCAACCAACAACGTCTACCGAAAAAATAATTTGTCCTGCGTGTGAAGAAGGACGCACTGATCCTCCAGAAGACTGATGCGTGCGCAAACAATGAAGGTTACCTTGATTAAAAAGAAATTAATTGTAAACTATTAAACGTTTTGCTATATTACCACAAACTATTGTATGTAGGAAAATAAAACACTTTTGTGGAAATTTCTCGTTGTGCTCTTTTACCCCATAACATGCGAACCTTTGCCCCACGTATCGGGTAAAAATTCGCATTTGACACTTTTTGGAAATATTTATTTTATCTATGTTGTGACAGGTAAATTTATACGAAGTCACTGCCTATCAAATAATAAGGGATAGTAGTTATTTCTTACAGAATGATATTTGCTATCAGTGTAATACCAAGGATTTTAGTGTGGGTTAGTCTAAACTTTAAGTGCGCGTTCTTGCCCCACTCTACTCTACCAGCTCGAAAAGAAAACGTTTCCAACGAGAGTTCTAATCAATCACGACGTCACCCAGCCCTTCGATATTCCCCGAATCTGTGGCACCACCCTAAAAGAAGCTCCATTCCTAAACACGATTTTTTTTTAAATCACTGCAAGACAACCGTCTCAGCCAGCAGACCATAATCGCGCCGGGGAAGATACAGCGTGACGCAGATCCAAATGTTTAATTGAAGAGTCAGCTCGGTAAGGAGGACGTATTGGGAGGCGGTTATAAGCGGGGCGGAAAGTTTGGCAGAGAACGGTGGCGCGTTTAGCCGGGGTATGGCTCCGGCGACTGGGAGAGAAAAGGAGGGATAGGGGATGTAGATAGAGGCAGATATAGCCGGGAGAAGCAGAGAGCGACGGTAAAACGGCCCGTTACTCGCACTAACGAGTAAACCAGCAGTTGCTCGTCGGACTTTGCCGGTATTATGCTACACGAGCAAATAAACCGGCGTGTCCGGGTAACTCGCTGGTTTCTGGTAAGCCCCTATACACTGGCTGCACTCGCTGTAAAGCCCGGCTAACGTCCGCGTGATTGCAATATTCCGCGGGTTGTGGAGTGCGCCGCCGGATGTACGAGCGTTCGCGCTTGTGTTTCCGCGTCGGTGTATAAGAGACGGGCAGGGGGGGGAGGGCGGGGAGGGGCGTTTGTACGCGTTTAAGGCACCGGAACGCACCGATGCACCGAAAACTCATTGTCCGTTATATTCGTCCGCTGCAGCGAAAGTTAAATTTAATCAAGTCGCGGCGGCGCACGGGAACACTCGGAGCGTGCCACCGCGTGTGCGCGCTTACGTTATCCAGTTTGCGTACAGAGGAAAGAATAACGCCTGCTACCGCGGCCGTCCGCGGTGGCAATTGTTCCACGAGAGCGTTAGTTAGGTCGAGAGCGCGGCTGAGTCGCCGAGTAATTAGATTGAGAGCGATTGGATAGGAATGTGTGGATGGATTGAGAGTGGTCCGGCGGTCGGGTGTAGTTAAAGCGATGCGTGGTGGATCCGAGGGTGCTTAAGTCGAAACGTAGGCAAATTGCCAGCAGATGAAAGGAATTGCGAGTTGATGGTTGGTCAGATGAAAACGTGCCGAGGGGGGAGTTTATTCAATTTCCAGGGCGACGAGGCTGGAGAGTATCCGAGCCGTATCGGGCTCAAATTAAGGATGTACCGAAAAGCAGTCAAGCTCGAAGGAGCGTGGTAAATTCGAGGGATTATTGAATAGGACGCATGGGAAATTCGGGGCGTAATAAATGTAAGGCAGGATGAATTCGAAGCGTACGGTATTCGAATTCGAAATATAGTGAACTGCCAAGGGTTGTCGGCGCGCAACGCAGTCGAACCCTAGCTTGATGGAAACACAAGGGAAAGAAGTAGGGTTGCAGTGCAAAATCACTAACAGTGATTTATCACAGTTATCGCAAGAATCACGATCACGGTCGTGATTGAAGTTAGGGCAGGGTTGCCTATATCGTACCACTTAAGACATTTTACGTTATATTTCATATTTGGTACTAATTTCAACACAAATGACTATTGGATATTTTAGCTTGATCTTTTAGGCACCTACTATTATATGCTTAACCTTTTGTTCAG
The DNA here is from genome assembly GCA_947577245.1 of Andrena bucephala. NCBI lineage: Eukaryota > Metazoa > Arthropoda > Insecta > Hymenoptera > Andrenidae > Andrena > Andrena bucephala. Next base: position 68,158,395 of record OX387715.1, read on the forward strand.
AACAAATTAATTTGATATTTATCTTTTTGTCACATACTGTAAAAGGTACGATTTAGGCAACCGGTCTCCTAAATCGTACCTCCACTAAAAATAGTATCAATAACAAATAGAGAAGAAAATATTCAACATAAAGTGTGATGCCTCTTGGAATTAAAATTAAAATAAATTTAATATAATATTGAAATTTATATAAATCTAATAATGAATAACTTTCAATTAACAAAATAACAGAAAATATCGTTAAAAATAATCTTACTTCATAAGAAACTGATTGCGAAATTGATCGAATACCCCGTAATATAGAATAATTAGAATTGAACCTCATCCACCAATAATTAGAGGATAAACTCCCATTCTTCAAATTCTCAATAAATATAAAATTCAAATTTTTATAGAATATAAATATATAAAAAAACGGATAAATTAATCAAACCGTCATTGACAATAATAAAATTAATACAACTCTAAAATAATATAAATATAAATTAATCTTATCAATAAAAAAAAATTAACCCAATATAGTTACATATACATTATATAGTTACATATACATATGTATATGGATTACACACAGGCCGCAATAACCTATGCATATGATATATGTACATAACCTATATAACATACCTACGAGTTGTCAAATCCTTCTGGTAAGATTCTAGTGGTACGATTTAGGAAACATGATCAATTTATTTATAAATATCAATTTAAACTTTATAATGAATGTAATATGTACTTAAAATGAATGTAAAATATTCTGCATTAAACTCGCTTTTAAAAAAATACAAAAATACAGGACAAAATTGCATTGTTTGATTATTATCAGCCAAAATAAACTGGTAAAAAGTTACATCAATCATACCTGATTTTTTTAAATGTTTATAGCACGCACAAAATAGGGTTTAATCCCAAAAGGTTTTGTTTCTATTTCTCATTTCGCATTTACTTGATATTTTTATTATCATATGTCGTTTACATTCATTAATTATTGAGAACTTGATGAGGTACGATTTAGGTGACCAGTACGATATTGGCAACTCTCCCCTATATCACGACTGTGATTGTCATCTTTTTAACTTGAGTGAATTGTTTACTGTGATCGTAACTCTTGATCTTGATTGAATTATTGTTTATAAAATACTTCAATATAGCTTGTGTTACTTTCAAAATATATATTCATAAATAATCAATGTATGCACGCACTGATTTGATTGGCTAAGTATCCACATATACATTATACTTTTTAGCTGAAGTGAAGAAATATTCATTAATTTAAATACATCAAGAACGATTACATTGGTTCAAAATATACAACTGAGATTCTATAAGAACAGTGAGGACTTGAGAATGTTTCGAGAGAATGTAGAAATTGGGGTTACGTGGCGCGAGCAAAGAGCAGTCATGGTCTCCACCAATCAGAAGCGATCACGAAAATCGCGAAACACTGTTCGGTCTGCACCAATCAGAAGCGATCACGAAAATCTCGGATCACTGTGAAAAATCACTGTGATTGGGAACGAACGTGATCGGATCACTCGTGATTCACAAATCACGGTTCTAGCCAACACTAGAAAGGAGAGATCTTCTCGCAGCTATAATTGTATGATCCCGCCAAGCTTCAGCTTTCCGCGCGAATACACCGACGCGCCAGAGCTAACTTGTTGCGAATTATTTCACGTAAACGGTGCCCGTTGACAATCCCGACGCAGTGCCGGGGACAATGATTTCGTTATACTTTTATCGGGGAAGCAACTTGAGCGCGCGACAGGGAATTTTAAATTGGAATGGAAATGATAAAGTGAATGCCGACTGGAGGCGCGGGCGGATGCACAGTTGTGCAACGGGTTTACGATAAAACGGGGATACACAGGATCCGTTGAAAACTCATCGTCCATTGTGCTTGTCCGCCGCACCGAAAGTTAGGTTTAATCAATTTAGCTTTCTGTAACCAATCCTCGTTCTGCTGCGAACTTCTGCAGCGTGCTCGTGTTACGGAAGGGAACAAATGAATTGTTGGCACAATGTGGGGATCCCGTTCGACTCGTTTTCCAAATAGGGAGGAAAAACTCGGCGCAACGAGAAATAGAAAGGAGCGAGGAAAATAACCTTCTCGAAAGTCTAGAGTCTAGACCGAATCTTATTATTCTCGCCGCGGCGATTACTTCCACGCGAAGTCTCCCTCGCGAGTGTTTCAGGAAAATTCTGCACAGCTTCGCGCGTAGACTCCGCACGCGATGTTCATTAGGTGTATTCGTGCATTCGTCTCGCGTACGAGAAGCCAGGGAAGCAACTTGCCGATCACTCAGCCAATCGTTGCATTTTCAGTGCTCGTGTTGCAGAGAAACAGCGAGCAATTATAACACGAAGGAAGCAACTTCTTATCTGTTATCTTCTTATGTGTTGAACACATGGAAATTGATAGAAAGTTAGCAGCTGCGTGGTTAATGTATCGGCGGAATAGGGAAACGATGGAGGATAAAGATACCGAGAATTATAAGCGTAAAAATTTCTTGCTTAACGATCTTGCCTACTTAACAGCGTCGTAGAATTTCCAGCTAAGGAGACGCGCGAGATCAAACCGATGTGTTTCTATGACAGAAGAACGCAGCAGTCACGGTCACGGGTGACAAATACAAAAAAAAAAAAATCAAAAAGAAAATAAAGGAAAAAGCAGAAAAAGAGAGGATCGTTTTGGCAACGCTGTCATGCGTGACGAATACACGCGAGCACAATTTATGGAGAGAATCGTTGTGAAGGGGGAGGGCGGCGATGCAGGTTGCAGCGGCTAGTCGCGTCGAAAATTGCTCGTATAAATATTAGAGCTCGCCATTGTCATTCGGTTAATTTTCCGCGGTGTTGGTTGTACCGTGTCAGGGACGGGGATGGGGCGGGGGGGGGGGGGGGGGGGGCAGGAAGAGAGGGTGGAGTTAGGACAGGGGGAAAAACACAGATATCCCTACCCTCGATGGAATTTTATGCGCTTGGTGCGTTCGATGCTGCGCACACGTGGCTGCATTTTCGTGGCGCCCACCCCCCTCTGTTTCACCCTTACGCGTCACCTCGATGGCACGCTGCAACACGCGGCGCACACTCCACACCAACTGCACACGTACGTCCCGCGCACCCCCCTAAAAAGGTGGGGGAGATAGAGGGAGAGAGAAAAAAAAAAGAATTTTCCCGTGGCCAGCGATTCGCGTAACGCCGGCTCGCCGGCGAATAATGCTGGCCGCTGGTAAACGAGTTATCAGGACAAAAGTTACAACTGTTACGAGCGCGAGCTGAACCGCGGCGACAATGGATCAAGCGAGTCGCCGACGCGAATTCCATCGGGGCAAAATAATTGCTAGCGTCCTCCGTAACTACGGAATTTATAAAACGATCGCGGCCGTGATTGGGGGGTGGTGGCCGGGGCGGCGGCGCGTCATTTTCGAGTCCGCGCTGGGAATTCAATTAAAAGTATTCAGATAACAAAATATCGCGCGCCGCCCCGACGGTCACGCTCGCTCCTCGTCGCGTACGATTCGCGCGGTATAAATCAGCCTTCGTTATCCGTGGAATCGTTAACGAACTCCTGCCTCAGCGTCGCGGCGCTGGTAACCGTGGATGAATTTCAAGTGGAGGGAGTCGGCTGATTTTCCTCGCTAGCTATCTGATATAAAAAGAGCGAGGCGCCGCGGTCTTCGAAGCCGGCCGGGCGGGTATTGAAAACGAGTGCTTTCGTGTGTGTACAGCTCCAATGAAAAGTATTGAATTCGAGAGGGAAAAAGCTGTATCGGGAAGAAACGATGTGTTAATATTAATATTGTAAAAGTTGTCGCACTATATTGGCGATAGCTTTTTAATTCATAAATGCAGTTGTGATTGCGACTTGCGGCAATTGCTCCCCAGTCAAAAATATGGAAGATCGATAACTGATCGCGCGTGCAACTCGAGAACAGTCTGAGAGGTTAAGCTTTGAAGACAGAGGGTAATCGACAACGTCGAGAGGGGGATCGGCCATTATGTGTGAATGTTCCAGGGTAAACAAGCTGCAATCAATTCAGGGGGTTCATCGTGGCTGCTCGACGAGGAGGGATGACTTGGAGTGGTCGCCGCGCACAGAATGCTCCCGTATGCCTCCCTCTCCCCCCCCCCCTCCCCCCATCCCCCTCTATGTTCGTGTGTTTTTGTGTATATACACATCTGAATTCGAGGGATTCGAATGGAGAAGGAGAGAGCGAGTGGCGAATGGAGGGAATACTCATTGTTACCTGCACCAGCCATTGGCATCAGTCAGCGACATAGGCGGGCTGCTATTGCCAGTGCAAATGGTAGAGACGTAGAGACGGAGAGACGTCGAGGAGGGGTGGGCGAAGTGAAGTGTGCTTGGGACGAGATCGAAGAAGGAGATGGAGAAAGAGACGACGACGGAGGAGAATAAGTGGCACTCGAGCTCCGATGGGGGATGGGGGAGAGGACCTGACAGACGGCGAAAGATCGGGATGTTTGGATGTTTGAACGTCAGAGTGCTGCCTCAGCACTCGAGCTTTCCACCCTTTTCCTCTTCGTCTTCGAGTGTTCAACCCCCTCTCTCGATGTACACAGATGCACCGGGTGTCCATCGTTTCCCAGCTTCGGTTAAACGCCGCGCGATCCGCTACACTCGAGGCTTCATCTGCTTCCCATTCAATCAACCGAAGTAGTTGATGTCTGTTTTATATAGGTACAGGATACCTAGGAGGAAATAGAAGAAGCAAACGCCAAGCACGGGACTAACGAAGGTGAAGGGAATTTTGTTGCTCGCTTTTACGACAGGTCTCGTCCGAGAGATTGAATTTTCTTATCGTTCCATCGATGGGTAAAGAGGCTACGGGCACAGACAAGACGCTCGCGATAAAGGAAGAAAGGCACATGCTCGAGGAAATATTGATACCTCGGGATATCGGGAACAGGAGTACATTACTCACCCTTGTCCAACTGTAACAGCTGATAAAGAAGAGGAGCGAGCGTACAACGAATTGACAGCGACAGGTCATTCTTCCGAGCACAGCCATGAGTAATCGCGATCGGTCGGATGTATCGATATTGCTACGAGATAAAAAGAAGCTTCGTGCCCTGGGATGCATCAATCATCGATCCAGAAGTGTATTCACCTTCGAGTCTTTGACTACAGACCTGTTCCAACCTCTTATGACGGAGGAGCGTATCTATCACCAGTACTCCTGCAGAGTACAATCTGTAACTCTACTTTTACAAGAGTGGGTATTACTTCTTTGAAATGCCAAATAACACTTCTCACTGAACGAGCGGAACCGTTACCACGTTCCGCGGCGCTTCATAAAATCCTCGGGCATGCCTGTACCTAACACATGTACAAAGGACGCTCGAAATGCTGAAGCTGCCTCTACCCGCGGGAAATTTCGCCGGCAAGCAGTGGATCTAAATAGCGACATGTAAATTGATACCGGTTACGGGACTCTCGGCGAACAAAGTTAACACTATGCACGGCAATCTGCGCGTCACCGTCTAGAACAGCAGCGTGGGCGGTTACTCGAGAAGCCCCGATTACCCTCGAGCACCTAATTACCCATCTCCGTGTCCCCGACTCGCACAATTCGGAATCCCCCCCCCCCCCCCTGCCCGCGCCGCCTCCGTCACCGTCTTTCACGGGCTCTCTTCCCCGAGAGACACAGTGGCCGTTTGGGAGCGGGGACAATGATCGATTAGCGTGTCAGTGGGTTACGCTGGGCAAATTAGCGGCACTCAGGATATTAGACGACCAGGAAGCCCGGCCAGGCTCTATGCCGGGGCCACGAAAGTGCCGGTAGCAGTCAATAACAACGGCGAAGCTTGCCTCGGCCATTAAGAGGGATGTACCGGCAGGTATTAGAGGAAACTAGGGGCTGTTGCCAGGAGATTGCAGCCGCCAAATAGGTTTCCGTGGAGAAAATCGTGTTATCGTAATCGGGATACTCTACTCTACTCTCTCTCTCTCTCTCTCCGATAGAAATTACGGGCCACGATTTGTCGTAAATAATCGATCAACGCCGTACGTTTCCCGGGACGTTGTCCCTAATACTCCACCCCACCCCAACGATATCGTTCGATCGCCGATCGGCCGAGCAGATCGCGCGCCAAAACACTAGCGGATCCTCGACGGGTTTCTACCTTCAAGCAGACTTATCTCCGCGAAGAATCTAATCTAGAACGGCTAGCAGGTCTTGCCCGCGCACCCGTGACTAATCGATCACGAGCAACGTGAATCCCAATCGGCGATCATCCAATTACAATTACCGCTTCATTGGCCGTGGCATGAGGGGCCCCCTGTGCCACGATCCAATCGTCGCTCCCCTCCTCCACCGTCCGATCGTTATTCCGTTCGAGGCGTGGTACGAAGGGAGGATAAACGAAACTGGAGGAAGATTACACGAAGCGCTTGGAGATACTGGCCGCGTTCTGACCGCAAACGGCCGTGGCCCCGGGCCTGGCCCGCGGAGCGGAAAGGACGAGTCGAGGCAACCGGGGAAAACGAGAAACACTGGTGGGAGCTTCGAAGCGAGAGTCTCTGGCTGGACGGGCCAGCGAGGGCGCGTGTGTGCGAACAGACAGAGCATGAAGATCATAGGGGAAAGGTTGGAAGAATATACAGACGGCTCTCTAGCAGAAACAGAGAGGGAAGGAGAGGGAAAGGGAGAGCCTGGTCAATTCGCGATGCTGACCACAGACGCGAGTTTGAGAGAGTGTGGCTGGCCCGTGTACGCGAGTCTGCCCTGTTCGTTTGTGTGCGTGTACAGTGGTCACTCTCTGGTCGAGGCGATGCCGAGCCAGCAGAGACCGCTAAGCCCACCTGATATGTTCAACCCTCTTGTTCTCCATCCCTTCTGGCCTCTCTTTCACTCTCACACTCTCTCTCTCTCTCTCTCTCTCTATCCCTCCACCCCGGTATCTCATCCTCCCCCTTCGTTTCTGTGCCCCGACGCTCCCAGTTTCACACGTATATACACGCGATACATATACACACCGACCCTTTCCTTTGCACCATGGGGCAGCCCGCTTTCGAACCGCAAGCCGCAACGGGCTACTGCCTTGATTAAACGCGCCATAGACCGCCATTATCGCTGATTGCGCTAAACATTAACGGCCCGGCCACCGAAGCTGACCCCTCCTCTCTGTTCCTCCCCGCAGAGGGAGCAAGCGAACGCCTCTCTATCCTCTCGATTTCGAGTCAGGGTGCAGTATTCTGTAGCCGGCCGCGATTATTGGGCCGGCATGTTAGAATACGTTAGCCTGCGGAATACCTCTACAGCGACCGGGATTTCGAGTGTTCTCCTGTTCCCGTATTCTCGTGTTTCGGCGGGGGATTCCCCGCGTGCGTGTTTCATGTTGCAGGGAATGTCGGCGGCCGGGCACGTCGGAAGACGCTTTGACCGCACGGTTGTTACCGTTTTTTCATCAACTCGCCGAGGGGCAGCACGGGTGTTTTGCGTTCTGACGTTCGCGAAAACGGTATATACAGGCTCCGAGGCTGCATCTCGGCAGTCGATACCCCATCAGGTTTTGCCGATCTTAAAGGGATCAGACCTGCCAGAGATAATCTGATTTCAGGCTGCCACGATTTAGAAAGGGAAAAAACGGAATTTAGAACCAAGGTTAGGGGAGTCGTGCAGTACCGAACACTCTAAGTTTTTTTGTTATATCTTGGGGTAGATTCGATAAAAATCAGAAAGAGGAGGGAAATTATTTTTTTGAAATATAATAATAAGAATTGATAATTCGCAAAAGTAAAAAAGTTGTAATTTCTAGGAAACGAAAAATTGTCGTCCAGTACCGACAAACTATTAAATTAGTAGATTTTTAGGTCTAAATGATTAACGATGTTAATAAAAAGACATTTAATTAATACCATACAAAATCTTTTTTCAAATTTTACTTTTACAACCTCGCAAATAAAATAATTAATATTCTCCTGATCTGTGCATTCGCGTGTGCCCAACCGTCACAGTCGGCACACTGCACCCAATCTTTGTCAAATAATTCCTTGCAAACAGATGTGGGCAAAATTGTTATTTAAATCAAATTTCCAATAACGAATAAAAAAAAAATTAACTTTGTTCGTCGAATAAACGCTCATCAAATAAAAAAATTAACTTTATTCGTCGAATAATCTAAAGTTATAGTAACTTTTATTTGATCCTTATTTACATAATTTTTTATTTAGTTAATGCCCAACAATGCTTGCAAATAACACACTGGATAACTTCTTCATTAAATCCTAGCTTCCTGTTTGTTAGCTTATCATACCTATCCTTATTTACTTTATTTTTCTGCGGGAAAAGGTAGAAGGAAGGCTAAATGAACATCTTAAGGTGGAATCAGACGGCACTAGGATCGGCGAGCCTGGCACGAGACTCGCCGATCCCACTCGCCGTGAGAACACTCATGGATCGCCTATCCGCGATCCTGGGCGATCCTCGGCGATCCTTGGCGAGCCCTTCGACGAGCCGCTTGGCGATCATCGGCGATCCTTGGCTTGCCGAGCCGGCTCGCCGATCCTAGTGCCGTCTGATTCCACCTTTATAAATTAATCTGAGTTGCTAACAGATTGAACTTACAGATAAGAAAAATTCGGTCTCTACTGGTTGACAGAGTCTGTTGGTCGGTACTGCACGACTCTCTCCTACATGAAAACGGAGCCCTTTTTCCAGGTACATACCTACGTCGCGAAGGGAAAAGGGAAGGACGTGTAACCGGTACCATTATCCTTGCAGAGCTCTCGCGTACGGCATTGTTCAGGGTGAACAAAACAAGCAAGTCTCTCGTGCGACGCGCGCGCTACTCGTTTCCATCTTAGCCGGTGTAAATACGACCGCGGTAATTAACGCGGAGGAAGGTGGTGAAAACGCGACGGAATGATATCCGATGTGGCGCGGAGCGGGCAAATTAGTGTTACGACGCCGAGCAGGAACACCCTTCTCTGGCTGTTCTCGTTAAGGCACTCCACTTGCTCTCCCTCTCAATGCCGCTCACCCCTTTCTATCTCGCCCCACCTTTTCCCTGTCACTGTATCCTCCTGCTCGCGCTGATGGTTCCCTCCGGCGCGACGCTCCGGATCGGCCTGCGGGCGGCATTCGCCGCGGCGACGATGACCGGCGATGCTGTAGGCACGACGAGAATTCGCATTGTGAACTCGGCTTTACGGCCGCCCCCGCCACACCCACCGAAACACCAAGGAATTATCGTTGTCAGCCGACCCTCGTAATTCCGGGATGAACACTGAGGAAAACAAGACCTTCGTGCACGGCTGATAGCAGCTGCAATTAACCCGGCAGCTGATTACGGGGAGAGAGAGAGACATTCTTCCGGTCGCATTTCTGTCTAGCACGGCAACGAAAGTACGATTTATATCAATCCCACGGTTCGTCGAATTGCAACGTAATTATCCCCCAAGAATCTCGATGCAAGTAAGGGAGAATGGGGTAAACACGAACGCGGGGTAATCGCTAATGCGATGGTTACGGCGTTTTAATAAATAAAAACAATGTTCCCTCTCCACTACTTTAATAGTTTAGGTCGTATCCACCGCCGGGCAGAAAGTAATAAATACAAAACGCTCATGCTATTCAAGATAAACACAATTTATTATTTTCATCGTGTTTCAAGTAATATTTTGTCCATTTTCAATTGCATGTAATTACTGTTGAATAATTGATACAATTGTTTTTTTTTCTTCTTAAGTTGAAATAAGGCACTCTTTTACCAACATTTTGTGTTCAAGGCGTTGCTTGAATTATGATTCTAACCTCTGAAATAAATTTTTTTTTATTTTTTGATGTGAGGTATTGACGAACAAATCGAATGGGATAATCTCAAACCTTCGAGATTAGCAACGTTAACAGATTTTAATGAAATTTTCAGCATGTATAAAACTTACTTAAATCTACAAAAAGAATTTTTAAATTTTTAATTACAGACTCAGAAAAAAAGTTTAAGAAACGGCCTTTACTATTTTCTTCGATATTCCGACCAATTGCAATTTTTTTCTAACGCACAAGAAGAGTAATTTGATAAATACAATAGCTATAGGTTGTAGCAACATTTTTAATGGGTTGACCATTGAAGTCGCGCTTTCTGTGCGACTTCTGCGATATTTAGGTAGCACTCTGTTCGCGATTACCCCACGGCAGTTGAGTAATCACGAACACCAAGGGTTTTGCTTTTTCACTATAAAGTTGATTTTTATTATAATTTTTCAAAAATTCGTCACAGTACTTTATAGATGAGTAGTTGAAGTATGTTTGTAAATAATAAACAAATTCATTTCTCACATAGTTTTCGTTTTGTTTGCTTTCTTGCTTAGGTGTTCGCAATTACCCCACTCTCCCTTATATTAAAACCAGCGAGAGGGAAAGGAAGGACCTAGGTATTTGGATCGTTAAAAAGCAAATCTGCGTGAGCGCAGCCTAGCACTCGAGTGCACGATAACAGACCCGATTTACGCTCTAATAAGGCAAGGATCCCAAAACGTGGAGTCCGTTGATCCGCGGACGCGATCCCAGCGTTCCGCGCGAAAAACAGGGGAGAGGAAAAACCGGGGTACACATTTCCACGATCCACTTGGCAAAGCAATTTCTCAAAGGCCCCCCTTCCCCCACGTTTTCCTCCGCGCTTTTTCGCCCGGGGTTCGTTACGTCGGCCGCTTTTAAATAACGCCGGTTGTTCTCGAGCGGGTAATCCCATCCGCGGATTAACCGGGACGACTGTTTCCCGGATGAAACTGCGAGCCCTCGCCGGGGTTCTCGCAGTAACGACGATTCTTTGCGCGCGTCGATAGAATTAATTCCGAACGGCGTACTATCAAAGAGAATCGACCTTAACGATCGGCCCGCGAGAAACGCCGATGGATTCGAGGGATCCCAGCGAGCCGAGCTCTTCTCCGCTCTGCTATCCCCTTTTTAAACGGACCACGGCTGTTGAACGAGCTGCAGCCGAGCGGGAACAGCGTAGGGAAAAAGGAGCGAGGGACGCGGTGGCTGGCGGCGTGCAGGGGGGAAGGAAAAAGAAAACGGGGCGTGGAAAACACGGACGTTCGAGGGGAGAGGGGGGGGGGAGGTGACCTCTTAACGACTCCCAGGGGCGCGAGAGGGCCGAAGGGTGTTCGTTCTACCCTCTCGTTGATAGCCGGCATAATGCTAACACCCTGGCATCGATAAAAGTGCGAAACGTCGGGCATAAAGCCGGGAAAGGAGGGTCTCGGGACCGCCTCGTAGTCGCTGCGAGTCCATAAATATGCCCACAGGGTGGCTCGAAAGTACAGCCCCAAGGGTCCCCCGGGATTAATTAAATGTAAATACCCAGGGCTTAGGTGTAGCTTATCGCTCGTGATTTAGAATATACTCGAGGTTATAAGAACGAATTCTCAACGAGGCGGGGACGAATTACCCCTGTCAGCTCGCGTGCGATCTATACCCCCTGACTCGAAACTTTTCGATCGTTACGAACAAAGATTGCAGCCACCCTAAAAGGGGGCAGTGAGACGTTTCGCCAGCTGTTTCAAGCCAGTGCCTCCAGGTGTGACGCTTTCACGTTTTCGTGCCCTTAAGGGGGTAGTGGATTATTGGATACGTAAAATCGTTAGTTTCTTTGACGCTAAATTACTTTGATACCAAACAATCGTTATAGTCGTGCTTTTAACAATCTATTGTGGGCACGTTTGCGAGTATTTACAAAAAAATCGTCGGAACGTATAAAATTGTTGAAGTTATTAATCGTTGAACATAGTCCTGTACGGCGCGGCGCTGCAGATGATGTACATCGATTCAGGTGAACCAATCTTCTAAAAGCAAAATGCTTTGAGGTGATTATTCTACACACAAATATCTACAGTGTGGAAACTTGCCGATGAATTTGAACAAAAATTGTGGAAGTTACATACGAATCAATTTTTTTCCCACATTTTTATGGGAAAAAATCGTCTTTAATCGGTTATAAAATATTTTACAAACGTTCAATGTGGATGCGGAATTTCTACACGATAGAGAATGGAATTCTACAGCTCCAGTTAAAATTTTAGGCGAAAATATTCATTGGGTCAAGAGTTATGATGTACACAGTTTCTGAAAATGGTGTTTCGAGAAAACCAGCTTCAATGTTAAGTGTCCTATGTCAATATCGCTCTGCGAGGCCGTTACTCGACGGTGCACTCAAGTACGTTCGCTGTTATAACTTCGACAATTATTTGAATTTCTACAAGAAATTTTTTTAAAAATTTTCATAAAGGACAAGACTTTCAAAATCAGTAAAAAAAAAAGTAATCGATTTTCTGAAGCTGAAATAGTCCACTACCCCCTTAAAGAATCGTCGTCTCCTGTGCACCTCTCGGGTTCACGTATCGCGGATTACTGTTCGCCACGCGCTGATACCACCGAGAAGCTGTCGCGCTCGAAATCCTTGAACGGAGCGAGCACAGAGTAAGCCAGTTTGCTCTTCTGCGACCACCCGCTACGTTACATCTGCATGCCAACGGCGCGGTGCACTAAACGCGAGGCGACACGCATAAGAGTTTTATAGTTTCCTCGGCTGGAGTCACCACCCCCGGAAGACGGAGGAATGTGAAACGAGAGCCGCGCGACGGATAAAAGGCGGCGAAGAGGGAGGAAGAGTGGCGAGCGATGCTCGAGGGTGGAAGCGGGTCGAGCGGGAAAAGTGAGGAGCGGCTCATAAAAGCGGTGCCACTGATAAAAGCTATCCAGGCGCTGGCAACAACGTCAGGCTCGGTAGTCGAGCTGCTGGACGCAGCCAGCGGAGTATCTACGCGGTACTTAAATCCCCGAGAGCAGCCCCGACGACGGTGGGCCCCGAAGGAACGCCCTCCAGCCGCCTCCAGACTTAACGACTGCTCCCCCGGAGGGGTGGGTTTTTAGTGCGCGAAATTTAAGTGGCCGTTCGGTGGCCCGAGAATTAAGCGTCCCCCCCCCCCCCCCCGGCCGTGGGCGGGCGACGGGAAAGGCCCAACTTCCGGAATCTTAAGGGCGGGCGTAAAAGCGAAACAGCGGCCGATAAAAATTCATGGCCGCGCGGCGTTACCCACCTATCTGCCCCGCGATCCAAGATACTCGCGTGTTAATGACCCCGGGGGGTTATCCCACCGCGTAATACCAGGGGGTCCCTTGTGTTATAGCGTTAAGTCATCGCCGGTAATTCGCTCCTCGCGCTGGCGGCGCTGCCAGGCCCCCCCGAGTACGTTACCCTCGTGGAAAAGTGCCAACACGCTGCTCTTAATTATAGTCCATCCACGAGCGAGCGTTCGGTAAGGACGAGCGGGGTTACGTATGTAACGCGAAACCGATGCGCGGGAAACGATTTCTCCGCGTGTTTTCGCGCTTCTTGGTGAAAGATGCGCGGCGGAAAGAATGCAGCGGGACGGACATTCCTCAAACCTCAACCAAATAGCTAATACCATCGACCCGTCAGACTGTTCGGCACAGTCCTCCACTGAGTCGAGGAAAGTGCCCAGTCAACGACGTCCACCGCGATCGTTTCACTGGCTGAACAAGTCTCTGTGATCCGATAAGGTCCAGATGTAACGACGGAAGCACCGCGATACAGTCGCTGGTACGGTTGGGTGGTGGCGAAGTCACGAAGCCGAGGATCCTCTTTTCGCTCGACCCTCGAAAACAGAATCGGTGATGGCATCCTATACGTGGGGGACAGGGGTACGGGGGACAGACAGATAGTAGGAGGCTTCAGCTGAATTCGTGCGGTATTTCCAGCCAGGCTAAGTCGGGTTGCTCCGTATAAAACCTTCCTCCTCGGTCGCGTCGTCTCCGAGTAACATCCTTCCTATCCGCGAGCAAAAAGAGGGAAGAAAGGTGCAGGGGTACACGGGCGAGAGCGAGGGGGGAGAGGGAGAGGAGGGAGGGTGGGGGGGGGAGGGGTCGAAGCCGGTGCCGGTTGAAAGGACTTATCGTGTTGAGAGATCGCGAGCATGGAGGACGTGTATTGGGTACATGGAACCTCATCGGTATTGCAGATCCCCCTCCTGTTGAAAGAGCTAAAGCGCATATAGGCGGGGGTGCAACGGGGGCGCTGTATAGGCATGCCATAATACTCGCGCGCCGTCTCTCGATCGAGATCGCGCGCGTTCCCCGCCAAAGGGGAGCGAGCGGAGAAAAAGGATGCAGACGTACGTAGCGGGTAGACATTTCTGTGTATATTTCATCGTGCACATATTGCGACTCGTTCGCCGCGGCTGTGCCAAGCCGCACACAACGCGCTCTACGTGCGCGTGTGTACGCGGGCGAGTGTCCCAGTCAGCGGGGAACAGAGAAGAAAGATACACGGGATCGAAGTTACAGGGATGTCGGGTGAGGCGGTCGAGGGAGGAAGAAGAGGCGAACGGTTGGCTCGAGGGGGTAGAAAAGGAGAGCAGCGCTACGGGGCAGAGGGGGCTGGTGGTTGGAAAGATGGTGGACGGGGGTAGCGTGGTAGGAGAGTACAACAGGGGGCAACATGTGTGCGTGGAGAGGTCGACGCCGCCGTGGCACACGGGGAGCTCGATTTTTCCGATAGCGAATTTTGCTCTTCGTTTTTTCCCCGACCACCGCCCCCCCCCCCCCCCACCCTCGCCCCTATCCTCTCTTTCTCTCATCACCGATTCACCCTCTGCCCCGTCAGCCCTGCCGACGTGCAGCACGTTTTCCCTGGCGTACCATTCGTTCCTCCGTCCCGTCCCTCCCTTCGACCTCACCCTCATTTTTTCTCCCTCCCTCCCTCTCAATCTCCATCTGCTTCTCCTCCTACGCCCAGCGTCGCGTATGCCGCCAAACCAGTGGCGCTCTGCAGACACAATAAAACGTGGAAAAAGCGATGGCCAACGTACACGCAGAGACGGACGTGCCCGGAGAGAGGAGGACCGCGAGAGGGACCAGCGACCGTGTGACCGTGTATTAGGTTACCCTTGCAGAGGGAAAGGGACGCGGGGGAGGGAGGGAGAAATCGCGCTGCTGGACGGTTTTGAGAGGTTATTCATGAAGCACCTGACGAGATTCCACGACCATAATTTTTTTATCCCCTTTTTCGATGGGGGCTCAGAGGGAGATAGAACACCGAGGGACAAAGGGTGCCGGGGAAACGATGAATCCTAGATTTATGGACATCGGGGCTCCATTCGGCACGATCGTAATCTTGCTCGAGATCGATCGGATACGCGACAGGATTCCGTGTGTCCGTTTCTTGCGCTATCCTCCACTCGAAATCAAGAATCATTCTTTCCCTAGGAATTAATCCATCCCCTTCCGCTGTTACGCAAACGTAACAATGCGCAAGATAGCCCTTCACGTATCTATCGACTGGTGAGCTCAGTGCTTTCATTTATTCATCCAACACCCGGACTTTCAGCCTATAACGTAATCACGATTTCAGTTGCCACTACGCGAGTTCCAGTTTATCGCTATTGGCGCGACGAATAACTCGCTGTATCCGCGGGTAAGATTTTCATTTGCTATTATATATTCGCGTATCGGGCCAGGGCTAATAAAATTAAACCTGCAATATTATTCCGCGATGAGTTTCGGTTTAAATAAATGACGGGAATTTCTGGCGTGAAGCGCCGGGGGCCGGCGGGGGGAGGGGCATTAAACTGGAAAAAATCGAGATACGCGGAATCGCCGATGTAACGCGTGCAATCCGCGAACAGGAAGGAAATTAGCAGAGGGAGTAGCGGAGGGGCGGCGCGGCGCGGCGCGAGGTATCGACCGGCGCCCGGTGCTCCGGTATTTTGCAATGCTTTTTCGCGGATGTACTCGTTAAACCGATAAATGAATAATGAGCAGACTATACAGGGGGCTGGAACACGGGCGCTCGGCCCGGGGGAGGGGGGGGGGCGGGGGCCGCGGGAGGGTAGCAACGAGTCGAGCGCAAAACAACGAAATCGAATCACTCTCGGTGGCCGCCGGTACTTTTCATGCGTGAATTTTCCGACTGCTCGACACGTATTGCAGGCTACCGAATCGCCGGTAATAGCTTTAGCAACATAGAGAGTAATGCCCGAAAACATTTACAATACGCGTCGCTTGCTCCGAATAAAAACGCATCGGGATCGTTTACCGATACACCGCGCTACCTGCAACGCGGCATAATGGCCACCGTTCTCATCTGGAGTCATTGTTTTTAGCTTTTCTACGGTAGTTTTGAACGAAAGACTCGATAGACTATCGCCGAGGCTATTATGGGCACGACGACGATGCGCGGATAAAAACGAACCACCGCGCAGTGGTCTGTCCAATAACATGGAAATAATTATTATTTGTTTGAAAAACATCGTCCACATTGTTTTACCACCCTTAAAACTTTCACCATAGCCTGCAAGGGTTTTTGGAAACCAAAATTCGTATTCTAGGGATTCTTAAAATGTGGAAAGCGAATATGAACTGTGTTTTGTAGAGAAAAAATTATTTACAACCACGTTATTTAGAATGAATTACACATTTTAGCTCCTAACATCACCATTTTTGAAGATAGAATTATTTTAATTATGTATAAAAGTTATGTAGAGTTGCAAATATTTGCTGCTATAACATGTGAATATGTAGCGTGACCGTACCTAATATCGCCCGTTTCCTAATATCCTCACTCGCTATATCTCGCAAAGTAAGCACTAAAATTTATCGATTATGCACTGAATGGGTACCTAAACATGTGTAGGAAGACATACTGTAATTGCAGCGTCACGTGATCAACAATTACAGAAAGGGAAGTATTTTAGAGAATCTTAATAGTGTAAAAATTTATTGGACTGCCACAATTTTACATCACATTAGGAGAGGTAAGTCTAATAATTCTGTGAATGCATGAGTATCTACTCTAAAAATACCTACGTAATGATGTATTTGAGGAATGAAATCGATTCAAATATTTTTCGTAATGAAAATAGCGTTTTCCTTTTACCAGTATGAGTGTCTCAATGTCCGCGTACCGGAGAACAATGATTTCGACGTCATGTTTGTTGTAGGTGGGGTCATGAAATGAGTCCAATTTGTACATTTGAACGTAAAAATAAAATATTTTAAAAATCCTATTCTATATTTTTGCAGTAAAAATAAAATCAAAGATTGTTAAGAAAACATTTATAAAGCAAGAAATAATAAAAGTACATGTGAAAATGACTTTAAAAACTCATATATACATGAATTAATCAATATTTCTTGAGTAGGCGATATTAGGTACAATTTTTTCAGGGCCAGATTTTTGCATGTCTTACGTTTTTAATTCCTAATTAAAAATTTGTAGGTTTAAACGATTCTAACTTATGCTACAAGAAAGATGAATAATTTCTCTTTACTTTGAAACGAATTGCATGGGAAAATATCAATTATTATTCAACTGACAGCGATTTAACTTTTGCTAGGCGATATTAGGTACGGTCATCCTACTCTATAAAGCAAATAGAACAAAACAGCAAATAAATTTTCGGGTTCCAAGAGCTTCACTGGAAATCTAGAGCTTTACCAACCAAAGCTGTTGAAAAATTCCATCATTTTAATGATTATATTTTAATTCTGTTCGATGGAAATTAAAGTATTCATGGCCGAAGCTTGATTTACTACTCACTTGTACCTCTGCATTCCATTATTCAAAATACTAAGTAAGCATGTACTTAACAATTTAAATCGCGATACAATCGAGCACTTTTGATACATCCTAGCTGGTACTGACGCATTCTAGCAATCGGTTACTAACAATAAGCAGCCGACTTCCGTACGTTTGGCCGATCGTTACTTTTATGAAATACGTATAAACTCGCATACCCCATCGTTCCGATATCTCTGACACAGTAGCTTGTGGTATGACCAAGATTCATTTATCTGGACTTTTGTCCCGCTAAACCATCAATAGACCGACCACTGTGCACCGCAAGATCGTCGCGAAGGTATACCGAAATCGTCGGAACACATTCGGGCGCGGTTGAAGCGATCGATCGCTCGCAGGGGCGATCTACGGGGTTACGTTTTAACGAGCGTGTATACGCGGCGAGTGCTCGCTCGCGCGAGCGCGCATCGATGCGAAACCAGTGATTCGAGACGACAATTATCGTGCAGGTATAACAGGAAAACGTAACAGGTCGACTGCGGTCTGATGGATGATGATGATGACGGTAATTGTCGGGAATTACCCCGACGTTAATTACATCCAAGCGAAATCGAGCGCGTTTACACCGCCATTCGCAGACACTTACCAGACTGACCGACCCACCGACCGACCGCGTTAATACACGCCCGATAAATTCGATTCGTAACGTCCGCGCGTCCTCCCCCGCCCCGTATATGCGCGTACATATATACCTCGCCCTCTCTCGCGTCGTCGGAGCTGTTACTCATCTCCTACCCCCTTCCCGCCCGCCCCGCCAATCCCGTTGTTTCCGCTGCCAATTTTTCCTCCGCTGCTGTTTTTCGTGCCTTTTTTTTTCATTCCCGCGCGGACGACACAACGCTGGCTCGTCATAAACGCGCCACGATTAATCGCCCCGGCGAATATAGCCCCGGGGGGTGCAGAGGGGCGAGACGGGGGTTGTCGGTGGCTGGCTCCGGTTTTATAAACGCGATCAGGCACGAAATTGTGCCGCAGAAATACGATCGTGTAAACAGCTTCTGACACGTCCGCTATCGAAATTTTACAACGGGCGTGGACCAGCACCCCGATCCCTCGTAACCTCGCGCGCGGAAATATGCGATTTCGCGGGGCCGCCGCCATCGATTCCCCAAATTCGATCATTCCGCAGCGTTGCCCGCCCCTGCTAACCGAACACTCTCCCTTCGACCATACGTTCCGTGCCAGATCGAACAGCTCTCCTGCGTCAGCTAATTTCTACCCTCGACGTCCGCGTCGCTCAGAGTAAAGGGACTTGGAAGGCGCGCTGTATCTAGCCGCGCTTCACCGTCTTCAACCAGATAGAGTCATCTGCCACCGCGATCCGTTACCTTGTGCAGGGTAAACTTGCCTAAGTAATTCGTACCTGCGCCTTAAGGGGGTATACCCGTTTGAAACCTCGGAAAATGTGTACATGTTGTGGATTTTTTTTACAAGTGAACGACTTGATGCGGATTTCCCACTTTTTTACTATCTTTGCATAGTATTATGAACTACTTAAAAAAAAAGTTTCTGTTAAAAAACTATTGTTTTCCGGAAGTTATGGATACATATCCGAAAGTCTCCCGATTTTAGACGGCTAAACGGTGGGCCTGAAATAAGCTGTATGTCGTGTCCGAAGTCAAAAACAATAAAATCTTCTTATAAAGTATGTTAATAGCTATCGTCCAAGGGGTCCGATTTTGAAAATTTTGAAAAATAAAGAAATGGTGAGAGATGAAAGGTAATGTTACATTTTTCTAAAAGAAACGTCGTTTTTTCTTTATAAATAATAAACGGGGAATCGGAATAAAAAAAACCTTCGTAGAGCGATGTGTAATCTTATTACAATTCTGCATGCAAAATTGGAAGTGAATTGGTTGAACGTAAGCCGTCTAAAATCGGGAGACTTTCAGATATGTAGGTATCAATAACTTCCGAAAAACAATAGTTTTTTAACTGAAACTTTTTTTTTAAGTAGTTCATAATACTATGTGAAGATAGTAAAAAAACGGGAAATCTGCATCAAGCCGTTGACTTGTAAAAAAATCCACAAAATGTACACATTTTCCGAGGGTTCAAACGGGTATACCCCCGCTGTTTATTTTAACCTAAGAGAGTCCACACTCGCCCCGGCAGTAGAAAATGTAAACAACAATTAGCCATACGCTATTAACAAGCCGAGTCACCATGCCATCACTTCAGAAAAAAATGTAAAGCAGGTAGGTATGTCTTACCACCAGGTGTGTTGATCACCACTAATTTCTTTTTCATTTTCTCCGTTATTTTTCATGTAATAAGCATTTGTTCTTAAAGGGTACGATTTAGGCAAGTTTTCCCCATATACGTTAGCAACGGTCCTTTATTATTCAACGCGACGGAATATATCGGGCGGGCCGACAGAAATTCCTCTCGATCCCGTTCCACTTCGCCACGCCGAAATAAAGTGTACGAGGATCCGCGGTAAATCTCGACAGGATTTATTGTACGTGTAACGCGGCCAGACCGAGAAACAAGGGACGAAGAAAGAAGCCCGGCTGCCGTCTATCCCCCCGGGGACCGGAGGCCTTGTCTGCGTGTACCTCGGCGCAAAACTTCGGGCTCCTTCCATTTTCGATCCGCTCAGCCCCCGCCGGCTAATTTATGAATCGTCCCGCGCCGTGCCCGCCGCGGCTCCTCCGTCCCCGTCGTCAGCCATCGCGGGCGAGAGGCTTTCCCCGGCCAAATGGGAAGCCCGATTTACGATTTCAGGGGTGCATCCGGTTGGAACGGCGCGACGGAGGAGCCCCCGCTCGGCCGGGAGGAAGAGAGCGCGCCGCCGGAACAGCGGGAAATAACGGGGGTCGGCTGCTAAATATTCAATAAACGCGAGCGTTATTCGCGTCACGTCGACGCGAAGGCTGCCTTACGGGCGAGCGCAGGTGAAGAGGCAGAGGAGAGGGGAATCGTAAAGGAGACGCCGGGGGAGAAGAGAAAGCACGATGAGCAGGCGGAGGGACGGAGATAGAGAAGAAAAATATGGGCTATTTATCTTGCTGCAAAGGGGAAATCGCGATCTGGACCGAGCACTTTTTTAACCACTTAGCCGCGAACGTGTACAGGATGCAGCGTAATATGTGGGGCTGCGGTGATGGATTCACCGCTGGGTAACATTGAATTGCGCTTCGTTTCGAATCATTTCAAAGTTACGACCGCCTCCGGACGAATCAGTGTCCCAGCGAGTCCGAGCCGCGACTTTCCCTTTGACAGTTGGCAAGAATTCACGTGGATGCCAGACATTTTCTCTGTTTCATTCGACGTATCTGGGTGGAACTGTCCCACAGTGGTCGAAAATCGAGAAAACCTGGCCAAAACCCTAATTTCTGAATTCACCAACTGAAGGGTCGTATGCTATAAAGCGACTAGCGCTCGAAAATGCGAGAAATTATTGTTCAAACGCTAAAAAGATTGAAAAATTAAATGTTATTAAACTGTATTTTAAAAAATACAGTGTTGTAAAGTTCGTCACGACACACATATATTCTATTTACAGTTTGTTTATCCAATCGTTACTATTCGCGCTAAAAAGTATGAACGAAAAATTTTTCATCGTCCAAAGTAAATATTTTTTTAAACATAAATTGCGACAACTCGAGTAAATATTAACGGATCGTTATGAAACTTAAAACATAACTTCGGAAAAATCTAGCGAAGCCATAAAGTGTATGCACACAACCCTTATGTTAAAAAATGTAATAATATTTAATTAAAAAGTAATACTGGACAGAGCCCATGGTTTTCAAAGTTCGCTATAAAAAGTATCTCGAGGCAATTTTGAGATACATATAACTTGCAACGGCAAAGTTTTCCCTAATATACAAGGAAGACTTTCACAAATTTTTACACTGATTAATAAATAATTGTAGACGATATGGTGATATATCTAAATCGCGCGCAGCCTTAGTTTTACTCATTTTTGTACAAATCAAAGGTCACTCTTCATGTTTTGGCCAGGTTCTCCCGATTTTCGAACACTGTGCGTCCGTTCGTGGCTCGGGGGTCCCGCAAGAACCGCACGCCTCGAGAGTAAGAAAGTTTCCGTGAAAAGATCGAAGGCGGCGCAATATATGAAGCGTTCCGAGCGGCCGCAGCTCGCCCCCGCCCGACGGCTCGATAAATTTTCATGATCGGCCCTCGTAAATGAATCGCCGTGCAAAAACGGACGAAGACGTGCACAGTAATTGACGACGTTAATGCCCGGGAATGTCGTAAAAGCGAGAGCCAAATGAAATACGACGTTTCTCCGCCTCTCTCCGCTTTTGGTCCGCCAACAAATTATACCGTCGCGCCTGCGACGTTTTTCTCCTCCCCCGTTCCTGGACGTCGACGACGCGGGGAGAAATCTGTATTTTACAATGGCGATCACGATCGGGCGACCGAGAAAACGGGGGAAATTCAAATCGCTCGATCCGCGCGATGAATATGGATGCCAGCCGAGAAAAACACTGACCGAGAGGGAGAGGATCTTTGCGATGCAAATCCCGGCCGGATCTTCCCCTTTATTAATATCGAAAAAGTGCTTTTAATCGAGGGTAGGCGCCGTCGCCTCGGGAGGGCGCCCGCTTACCCCGCCACTCCCCCCTCCCACGGGGTGGTTATTTCGCGGATATCAAACGAACCACTTCCGATTCTATTCCTGCCTGTTTGCTCGGCAAACAGAATCGCACGGGATGAACGAGGGAGGATAGAGGCATTACCGAGGGTACATCAATCTTGCTGCGTTTCTCTTTTAGTTAGTTTAGAAGACGATACGTAATCCGTAATAAAATCTACTTTCTGTTCTCGAATTGGAAAATCTACGGAGGAAGGTATTTCGTAGGCCCGCAGCCCGTGTAATTTGCATGTTATTACCTTGTTTACATATTTATTCAATGACCAGGCACCCCTGGGTATCGTCTCCCTGATCCCTTTAATTTCGGATTAAGGGACAGCCGGGCACGCACGGAACCGGCCCCGCTCCGAACGATTAGTAAGTCGCCGCACGGATATTGCTCGCGCGCTGCAGCCGCGTCATGAATGAAAACATAAATTTCATGCGGACACGTCGGGGGCTATCGCGCGTTAAGTCAACGAAGTAATTGCCATAGCCGTTTGCTCTGCTGCTACTGGCTGCACGTGCGTGCACACCCCAGCGAACACACGCTCGCGCGGTCACGCGCGGATCAGGCGCGGTGGCCAACACCCGTACGTGCCGCGTACACGTATACGCCCGGCGAGGCTCGCAACGATGCTTTATCGCCGCGCTTCGATGACGTTCATTTGAATTTCAAATCGACATATAGGCTTACCTGTTTATGCATTTCCACGTTCAGCCCGTAGGACATCTCGTAATACTGCAAAGAAAAAAAAGAGGAACGATATATTAGACAGGGTGGATATAAACGCAGCCGAGATCGTGCTCGGCCGGGAGTATAAAGGAGCTGGTACAAGCGTTTAACGCGATGCTTGCGCAATACCAGCGCGTAAGAGCTACGAGCAGCTACGTGGTCGACGATCGAGAGGGGGGGCGTGAGTTACGTGGCAGGCATGGAATGGTTTAATCGCGCAATCGGTGGAAAGAAACGACTAGCAGCCTGGATATATCTACCAGCGCCGCCGAGTCTTTCTTTCTACGTGCGGCCGACTTTAATTCAATGTAGCGCGTCCGCGCGAAACGTCCGACCGATCCAGACGACGATCCAGATAAACCGAATTTGTGCCAGCAACGGGACGATAAATAATTTCGCTCGCGACGCAACGGATAAGCTGTTGCGAGTACTCAGCTGCGACTTGTTATGCAACGCGCGACGCCGTTGCACCTGAACACCCGAATCGCCTGGGGGGTATTGAAGGAGCCGACGATCGGGCTCATTCTATCTTGACACAGGCTGCGCCTGTAAAATTTATTGCTCGCTACCTGTGTCAACTTTAAATCACTGCTCGTGCTAGTTGAAATGCGCACAGCAGGAATACTCGTGTTGTACATTAGCGGGAACCATTAACGAAGCTTTGTATCGAAAGAAATTGTATGCTTCACGAATGATTGGCTGGCTGATTATTATTTAGCGGGACTCGGTTCGCCTTTATTAGCACCGCTGCCTGGCTCCTCGGTGTTCGTAATTTGATTGCACTCGAAACGATGGCTTAACGCCCGAAATATCGAGGAGGAGAGCCGGTTAAGCCGAGCGGAAAGACACCCGAAGGGCTAATCGAATTATCGAGTTACCAAAACCGAGATGCTGCTCGAATTCGTAATAACGTCTAAAAGAACCCTTCGAAGAGGGTCTTTAGGGGGCCGGTACACGGCTGCCGAGAGCCGAGATTACATCGATCGAACGAGATTACGAAAAGCGGGTCAAATTGAGCCGTAATGCGAGATCCCGGCCAAGAAGGTGGATAAACGCCCGGAGAAAATGAGAAAAACGAAAAACCGAATCGATCTGCCCCACTCCCTCGGCCTCCACGGTCGCCGGTGTGAGTGTAACGTGCGTGTTCACCACGTCCGAGACCGGTTTCTCGTAACATCGTTTCTACATCGTGTGTACAAGATCCCTTCCTGGGCAGGGTTTAACTAATTCACCTACCGGGACAGCGGTTCCCAATTCCCCTCTGTCCGAGTTTCTAGAAACTCGGGGAGCCGGTGTCGGAAGCGTTGGAAAAGTCGAGCTTCGTTTCTCAAGCCGAGTTAACAGCCTCCGAAGGTGTTTCACAGTGGAAAGTCCTTGGAGCATTTTAAACTTCAATGCTGCGGGCCCGTGGCTGATCTTTCATAAAGAAACCCTTCAAGATGCAAAGAACTTTGGGCGCTTCAGATC
Source organism: Andrena bucephala (assembly GCA_947577245.1). Lineage (NCBI taxonomy): Eukaryota > Metazoa > Arthropoda > Insecta > Hymenoptera > Andrenidae > Andrena > Andrena bucephala. Next base: position 68,182,826 of record OX387715.1, read on the forward strand.
CACAGAGTGCGCAAGCAAGCTACTCTGGATTTTTCTACCGTGTATGCAACTTTCACAGATTTAGGTTACAAGCTGCAGAAGAAGCAGCCGAGTGGGCGGGGACATTTTTCGATGCTCGCAGCGCTTTCAACGCGCTTTCAAACTTTGCAGCGGTGCTTCCGAGAGATTTCTATAGAACCTTTACTTCGCTCTTTAAAGCCGATGGGCTTCCATTTTCAAGTTATGCTGCAATGTTTGCAGAGATTGGATATTGAAGAAATAAATGGCAATGAGAGGCACGATGAACGCGTTCAGCCGAAAACCTCCAGCTCGTCGTGCATAGAGTGGCCGCTCATCCCCTTGATTATGAGTCATCCCGCGACTTGGTACTTATGAGTCATCCGCCAGACTTTCGTCCAGCGGAAGAACGTCAACGAGACGTGCGCGGAGGACATAAAAGAACTCGGTTCCACCGTTCGGTGACGGTGCAGGATGGACAAAGAGGAACATTGAACTAACGACATGCAGAATGGAACAAGGTAACGGATAGAGAGAAAAATACTTGACTCGCGACGTTGACTAGACGGCAAAAAAAAAAGAGGAAGGAAGAAAATATAATACCGCTGCGCAAATTTTAACGAGCATCCAGGACACGGTAGTAGTTGCCACATTATTCCTCGTACAACCGAAACAACGACCCGCCATGAAAACCATCTTTATTGCTCGCTGATCGTAAAACCGTGTTTTAATATATCAACGTGGTCGCTGCACAAGGATTTTTTCCTCTCCCGCGCAACAGAGGCGCGCGTAAAACGCGTAGCAGATATTGAGTTATAATGTCGGTGTCGACCACTCGAGCGTCGCGTTCTAGTCGACAACTTCGAGATTTAATGGCTCATTTCCGTTCTTGACGGAAAAGCAGAACGGAGGAAATATTGGCGGCAGGAAAAGTCGCGCGACATGGCGTGTGATCAACGGGCGATCGAGTAGATAAACGTATCGGATTCAGTAAAGTTAAACGCTGCTTGGACGGCTCGAAAGTTTCTATTTTCCTCGGCTCGAAATTCGAGCGTGACGAAAGAGATTCCTGGGAGAGCAAAGAACAAGAAGAATTCGCGAAACGGGGATGGAATAAGAAGAAGAAGGGGGCATTTCTCTCGACTCGGTGTCACGGAACGAACGCATAAAAGGACGAGTAAAAGGGGCTCGAGTATTGTTGCATGAACGATGGCGTCCCGCGGGATTAGCAGCGGCCAGGTAAATCACGAGGGAGGGGGGGGGGGGGGGGGGGGTGACGAGAAACTACGGTGAAACACAGGGTGCTCTATACATTTCTGAATAGGGGAGAGGTGGGATGAAAGGGACACGTATTGAAAGGGACATCGCAATTATTTGGAAGATAAAGGATGTTCCCACGGCGAAAGTATTTTCATTTTGTAGCAACACTAATGCATGCCCAAACAAGCCTAATTGCAAGTCGCTGCCATTTCAAAGATGACTGTGATACACGGTTGAATTTTTTCGTGTTTGAAAGTAAAATTTTGTATGTTTTTTCGAAACGATTTGCCAAGTGTTGTTACCAATGACAGATTTGTTTATTATCACATCTGGACTGATATTTATTCACGAACAATAAGCCAGATAATCTTTTGTTTAATATTGTAACTGTAGAGATTAGATTTTCAATTGTGTTGTCATATTTATGTATGGGACACAAGAAAAATTTATGAAAGCGACACCCGTTTCCAAAGTGTTCATCAAGATGTTTTTGATCAATTTTGGTGCCAATTAAGATCTTTTAATTAACATCGTTTGGATAAATCTAAGGATTATGTGTTTGGTTTTTAATGAAAGTATTATCTTTTGTTTTTTAATGTCCCAGTGAAAAAAACTGTTGGGACACATGTGTCCCAATTTTTAAAATTAACATTCAACTGTAAAATTTGATCAGTACCTATCCGCCACTTAGTATAATCGATTTCTGCAAGAAAATATAATAGAATCCAGTTAAGTATGTAAGCTTAATGTAAAGTTTGTTACAAGTATTTTGGCAATGCCGTGGTATTTGTGTAAGTTAAGATAAACGTCGACTTGTAGACTTGTCGACATTAATACTGTGATTTTGGTACCAGCAGAAATAATAGTTAAAGGAATAATATTAATATTACCTTGTTTTATAACATTGTCCCATTCATAAACACCCATGTCCCTTTCAATACAGCCAATTTGTGAAAGGGACAAAACACATTTTTTTAGAAAGCGAAAAATAAGACATGCAAATATAGAGAGAAGCTTAATAGGACCGTGTACTGTTATTGCCACATAACTGGCCTTTCTAATGTTATCAATTAGAACTCGAATGGTTATTTAGTTTTTTACTATCTGGTCCCAAACAAAAATGTCCCTTTCATCCCACCTCTCCCCTACAGTGTCCATGAAAGTAGACGAGGGATATCCGGTCAATAAATATCCGCGAATCAATTATCATAGAGTTGAAGCGAAATTCTTATTTCCACATTCATAAATGCTAAAAACCTGTTGGTCCACGAACTGTTTTTAAATCCAGCGGGATACTATTCTCGATACATTTCATATTCAACGAAATTCAAGCACGTCGTTCATGATGGGAAATATATCGTGGAATACTGAATAGATTCTTTCCATAATAATTGTTTACATGATAATAATACGCATCATCTCTGATCACGTTGATTCACGAAGCTGCGTCGACTAAACACTTTCCACTCACTCTGGCCAGCAATTACGCGCATCGGAATCCTTGGAGCACTTTCCTTAGGTCACCCTGTGTAGCCGAGCTCGTCTTCCCCGTCCGTGGCTCGACGAAGTAATTAGCCTTTAATTAATAGACCTCGCCCTGCGGACCCTCGGGTAGTGGAGGTCAGGATCTTAATTATCGCGAGGCTGGAAACGTTACCCGCGCGGTCGACGCGTTTAATACGAGTGGAGCGGAATGTCGCAGCGAACAGGGGCGACACGATCTCGGGCGGGATGATAAAACCCATGGCTCGGTAATAAACGACGTTCAGCCATTAAACTCTCAGAATCCACCGTTGCCGCGCACCCCTCTCCGGCTTTTTCGCCCTTTCGTTTGCATTTTCAAATTGGACCAGCTTCGCTCGTATCGGATTTTCTATCGCGCCCTGGTATCCGCGTCATCCAGTCGGACTTGCACGAAATTTCACGCGCCGGGGAGGGAAAAAGGCACCCACTCCCATCGACACGCGGGATACTCGATTCACGCGAGAAGAATAAATTCAGGATCTCCCTCCTGTTTGAAAAAAAAAAGAAAAAACGAAAAAGAAGATTTACGAATCGAGCCGAGGAAATTGTGGATCGTGCAGCCGTCGACGACCCTCGTATCGCGATCCCTTCGGGTCCTGGAAGCGAGTCGGTGCTTTCATTCTCGAATAAACGACCCGATATCGATCGCGATCCCTATCTGCGCCGTGACGAGATACGCAAGACTAATGGACCCCCGGCTCTCTCGCCCTGCAGTCCCGTCCCTCTCACGAACCCTTATCCCCCCTTTCATCTTCCCCTTGCATAAGCACACCCTTACATAAAGAGGCCCCTCCCGGCCATGTACGACTTGCAAATTTCGCCGTCGATTTGGCCCCGCGCTCCCGATCGGTCTATCCCCGATTTAATCAAGAAAAACACTCGGAGCTCGGTGGACGCGTGTCCCCGAGCACGGCGGGAGGGCCCTCTCCAACCGTTCGGCCAATGAAGACGACTATATCGCAACGTATACCCGGGATCCTCCCACGATGCTCCCTCGAGGGAGACTAATTACAGCTATTTGCACAGTTGCTGCACCGTGCGCGTCCGATTAAAACTACGAACTACCGTTGCCCAGCGAGTGCGCACGATGCGACGTGAAACGCAACTTTGTAACCGAGGTACATAATCTTCGAACCGTATCTCCTCCACGCCGCGCGTCTTTGCCTAGTCTAAGCGACACGAGAGCTCCATTCTCGCGTGATAGAAGCTTATTCCCATCGCGAAAATTGCGCCGCTCACGGGCGATGAGTTAATGCTTTCAATCGTAGGTACTCGATAAAATCATCCGCGGCTACCGTTATAATCTCTATGCCGGAGTTACGACGGCGCAATTAAATTTGTACCCGTGTTTTCGTCCCGCCGTTTACAGGAGCATCTCCGAGGTCGCGCGGAGACTGCAGCTCCCGTGGAAATGTACGCTAACGACCGACACGTTCGCGGCGGGCTTTCAGGGCAAACTTGCAACGCCCCGGCTGCTACTTGTACACGGGCGAAGCGTAGACGGGGCCAATTTCAGGCAGGAAGGCGCACACGCTCGCGTGCTACAACGATTGCATAAATTCGTGGCACTAGACGCACGGACACGGGTTAGCGGTGTTAACGACCCGAACTGTGGCCGTTCGCGGCGTCAGGATTCTATTAACTCATCGCCGTATTCTGGCACGCGGGATTTCGCGGCAATCTACGACTCCTCGGCCGTGTAAAATCGCGGACCGTTTCGATTTAACCAAGCTCCGCGATTCCACAAATATTTCTCTTCTCGAGCGTACCCGTAGGCGTGACACGTGCAACATTGTCCTTTTTAGATTCCAGGTCGCCTGTGGGACACTCGGATCTCTCTGGAGAGCTGAATGGAAGCGTTGCCTCTTTTGTAAGTATTGTAATACACAGTGTGATGAAGATATTCAGAAGACTTTGGCGATTTGTAGGGAAATGACCATCGACTCTGAGAATGAAATCTTGCATTGGCGGAGCGTTATTTGAAAGTCTTCATCGTGGAGTCCAACGACTCGACAGATCAAGTCGTTGAAGCAACGTTCAGCTACAACAAAGTCAGGAGCATCGAAATAAGCCCTCGAAACGAGTCAATGCACCGTGGCCGGTGCAACTGCGCCGAACGATGCGCTTCAAGGCGATCACTTCCGCGCGTTTCGCGCTCGTAAAAGTTCACGAGCTCGACAATTACATGAAAGAGTCGTAAAAGCGTAATGCCCCGTGGCCGGGCTGTATCGTCGTATAACGACGTCGGCCACGACGGGGCGAAGACGACACGCAGCTGCATCGGAAACAAAATCCCTGAACAGACATCGAGTTCGACTTAAGGTAAAACTACCAACAACTGGACACGTCCCAATACCTGGACAACAATGACATTTATATTTTTACCAAGCTTCATAGAAAGTTTAGAACAATATTGCTGGGAATATATGTTATTTTGAAACTTGATATCTTATATAAAAAATTAAGAAATGGGACGCTGGGACAAATCAGAATTCTATTGTCCATGTACTGGTACACATAACTACTTGTGTTTTTACTCAATTTAATTAAAATACCGCACTGAAAACAAGTTTTTAAGTACCTCATTTGATAGAAAGAAGTAATATTTATCAGAATATTGACACTTTTGTTAAAAGGGACATTTATTTTTAGTCCATTTTTAAGATATAGGGGAAATTAGCACAAAACCGGGTACCTGGGTAAAACCGGGACGTGCTATTATTTTTAAAATGGCCTTGAATTTTTCCGCGTCGTTGCAACGACATATTGTCACGATGTGCATTGTTTCATCAACAAAAGACGATCGTCTTACAATCATGCATAGTAAATTTATATCGTCTTGTGTGTTTTTGAAGGCTCTGATCTAATTTTCGATAGTTAAGAAACTTTAACACTTTTGACAGTGTTCAGGTAAGTACTTTTTTGTGTGAATTATGTTAATTGTTGCATATTAAAGTGTAAATAACTAAGACAGTTTGTTTGTACTTCGCCCTGATATTGTTGATAATTCGTAATATTTGCAAAATTGTATGCTGGGGCAAAATCGGGTACCTGGTTTTGGACAAAATGTGTATAACAAAGAAACGAAAAAGAGGAAGTTATCAATATTAAACTAAATCTTAATAAAGAACTACAACTAAAGAGAAAGAAAACCAGAAAATAAAACAAAATACGGAAGGATAATGATTACAGTGGTGATGAAGACGGTGAAGACATTTGCATTTATGTCCAAGAATCCTATTGTTCATCCAAATTGAATGAAGGCTGGGTGCAGTGTACAGCTTGATGTAAGTGGGCTCACGAAGGCTGCACTGGTTGGGGGACTGACGAATTGGACGAATTCCGTTGTTATAGGTGCTAGGGCCAGTTTTTAGTATGGTACCCGGTTTTACCCAGGCCATGGGGTAAAACCGTAAAAACGGACCATATTTTAAATCGTAATTTTATTGTATTTGTTATTGCATTAAAAAAATGGATATATACTATTATTTAATAAAGAGTTTATTCTATTGAATCCTAATTTCAATTTATTTTTTACATTAATAATGTCAAAGTTATGAGCTTTTTTCTTTAACGTCCCGGTTTTGCCCATACTTCCCCTACAACTTTGATATCCTTAAGTGTCCAGTTATTGGTAATTTTACCTTACCGGACGGACGAACTTTAGCTGGCACGGAACACGTAGCCAGAGCGCGTCGAGGTTTTTCCACGTGGAAAACTCGTCGGGGAAAGCTCCGTTTATGGACAACCGGAATATAAAATATCCTAAGCACTTGTGCTCACGATGCGTGAACGCGAAAGCATTTAAACCGGCTGGGGAATGACAGCGAGTGGAGAAAGAAGGTAATTCCGAGAACACAGAGAAGGATAACTTACCGCGATACCTAACAGAGTATCCAGCAAACTATTCCTCTAAAAACTCTCCTTTTTCTTCCACAACGATATGACTTGCAGCATTACCAAGCAGACATCGGCTCGATTCAAGAGTTCAAGTTCACACGACAGGGTAATCCTGTTTCTTCAGCAGCGTTCGAAAGTCTTCATCAAAGATGACCATGGGAATCGGCTGACGGCAGGAAAACGACGTTTTTCCTCGGCGGGGTACCTACTTATACACATCGGTGCTCGCTGGCGATAATGAATAGGCGCGTCGTTTCGGGCTGAATCATTGCAATCACGCTCGCGTATAAACCGCCACCGATTCATTAAGAGCCCGTTTACCGGTCACTCGATACGTCAGAACGGAGCGGCCTGGCGCGGCAGACACGGCCGCGTATGTCTGACAAGTGTACCTGTTGCTGGCGCGGGCCGACGCCAATACAATAAATTCTTGTTCCGTCGATGATTAATCGTGAATGACGAAACGATGTAATACGACACCGAGCCGGCTAATAATAAATGGCCGCGAGCCGCGAGCGATTGGAAAAGCCGGCGGCGCAGTGGATTTTTGACGGCGGGGTCCTGGCCGCCGAGTGACAAACGTAGCTGCTGCGGGGCAGCGCGCCCAAGGGGGCGTAATTTTTCCAGCCATCCGCGAGGACGACTTCATAGAACAGGGGAGATGGACGATACGGGCGCGAGGGGCGTGCTGCATAAATTGAAACGCGAGCGGGTGGAGAACGAGCCGCGGGGTTCGTGCGAGGAATCGAGAGGAGGCATCGTCTCCGGGAGGGATCGGCGGTATCGCTCGGCGGGCCAGCGCGCGCGGCCTCGTACGCAGGCATGTCGCGATCGCGCGATTAATCTTCGCGGTGCGTGAATCGACGGAAGTGCCACGTCCACGCAACCGGCCGCGGTGCATTTTATATCAAGTCATTTGCATCGAACGCGGGCCACGAAGTGTGGCCTATAAATTACACGCCGTGGCCGCGATAACCGCGGAACGCGAAAGACAATAAACCCCGCGAGCGACGCGAGTGCTGCTGTCTGCCAGCCTCGTTTTCCAGGCCCGCGCACGGCCATTTTTATCGTCCAATCTGCAGCCGTTCCGAAGGATTCATAAGCCCGCGAATGCCACTTTGCATACGTCGTTTTAGAAGCTTCGACGGGCCCTCTATGGTTATTTGGCATCAGTGCGCGGCCACGGAGCGATGCGTCGTTTAAAAAATCGTTACTCCAGGTTTACGACGCCGGGCTGTACTGGCTCGTGAATTTATGTGGCGTCGTAAACGATCGGGAGATGGTATTGTCATTGTGTCGGGGCATCGACATTCGACCTTTTATTCGAATAAATTTTAGGCTGAACAAAACGAGGATGAAGGAGTAAGCGATCAATCGTTTTCAATTTACGGCAACATATTGAAAAAGATACACGACTCCTACCAATATAAACCACCCTTTAAATCGACACCGCCCACTCTTTCGGTCTCCGGTTTGAAAGAATTCCCTGGAATACTGGCGGCTCGACGCCCACGATGAGAAACGGGCGGTTGGATCGTCACGAACAGCCGTTTCATTCGATCGGCGCCCGTGGTTGGGAGGAAAAAGGGAGAATCGCGATGCACGGGATGCGCGGCGTGTAAATTCAAAGCCGTCTTTTCAAGCAGGCGGCGACCTGCGACCTTCTCTGTAGGAAGTCGAATGCGACTCGCCCTCGAGCTGAGTCGAGACTCCGTATATATCCCCATCGCGCCGCGGTTGTATCCTCCTGCTAATGAAGACGCATACAGCGGTGACGTTGCACCGCAATAATGAAGATCTACGGGCGAAAGTAAGCCGCGCCATGGTTACAGGCCGCGTGTGTACAGGCACAGGGGAAGACACACCTGCGTGTGCAGCCGACTGAAAAGGAGATGGTAGCGCGGCGACGAAGAAATACGCGAGGAGAACCCGCTCAGCGGGTCGGCTGAATGGCTGATGGAGTTCTGGGGTCGGGTCGGCGGTTTTATTAAAAGATCGTCGCCTAGATCGACCGCACCTCGCGCCTCGAGCTTAATGGGATTTATGAATTATTCGACGCGACGGGGCTCGTTAAATATTCCAGCCAACGTCGCAATCGACCTATTAAAAATTAATAAGGAGCTACTGTATTCAAATGAAGCGGGCATTCGGAGGGATCTGTTGAGTAAACGCTAACAACGTGGGGGAGATTCAGTTTTCTGACTGACGATGCAAGTGTAGGCAGAGAACGGGAAATTTGGATTGTTGGAAATATTTCTTTCATTTGTTTGATTCATTCTAGAAACTTTCAAGAACTTGGTGTATTTTAAAGGGGAGTTGATCGGGAAGAATTAAGTTGTCTGATATTAAATTGTGGTGGGTATAGCTGTGGAAGCTTCAGTTCCGTCGCTGTGGTAATGCACTTGTCTCTCTCTGATCGTCACGAAAGGTCATCGAGACAGTTTCAATGTCCAGCAGGCGATCGAATAGCTAATTACTGACAGCACTTGAAATATAAATATCGAGAGTCTGTAAAGAAGCTTGAAGAGGAGTCTAGCAACTTCGCTACTTGTTGGTACTTGCCCGTGGCACAAATTCGGATCTACATTCACGTGGGAGAAGCATCCGCGCGGAATTCCCGCGAATAAAATGAAAGGAAAGGAAAAGATCTCGCGATACGTACGATGGAAGTACAGACACATGATCTCGTTCATTGATTATTGTATAATGTTCCACTCACCATGACGTAGTGGCGCTGCATCTCTGTTTTCTCCTGGGCGAGTTTCTCCAGCTCCAACTTAATACTGAACAGAACAAGCAAGAAAGCATAAGTGTAAGCTCAACATTAATTATGTTCAGGTGATATACATAAAGCTATAGGGGCTTGTGGATCAACATCCGTGACAATTCTCATAAAGTGACCGACGTAATTATTTCTAAACTTTCAAGATTTACAGTAAACCAACCAGTAATTGACCCGATACCAGTGAATGACCATTAGGCAAAGAAATGTCAATTATAAATTTAAAAATTTTATGTGTTTATAAATGGAGTGTAGTTGCACTTTTAATATCCCATATTTTTAGTTACGCGTATTAAGCAAACATTAATAAGTACAATTCTTATTAAAAGTATGCGATCATTTACTGGACTTCTACACGTTTTGCATTTTATAATCGTTTCTTTTTAAATTACGGTAAGAATAAGTAATTATTTTTATAGAAATTTCAAGAAAAATAAATTCAAATGCAATTTCAGCAGTTGTTTTGTTTGTTATACATAAATATATTCAAGTATTAATCTCAAAGGTCCATAAATTCAACAATTCGGTCATTCACTGATTCGTTTACCCTAAAAAGATTCCTGGTATTCCCAAAAACAACGTGACGGAATCGCTGACGATCGCTTGAAAATCACAGAACGAAGCTGATCTGACACCGTGATCTTTCAACTTTGGTCAACACCTGCACTTCGGTCACTTCACGACAATGGCCACGTTGCGTATCTACATAAATTTAATGATCGGGGACGAGTGTGTATCCCTATGAAAAAGATAAACGCTCGAGTGGCGCGGACAATCGAGGCTTGTTAATCAAATCATCGATGCGAATCGAGGCACTCGACGTGTCAGGCTCCGTTAACGAGTAAGGAACGCGATCGCGTGTGAAACGGGGCCCGCAGACATCGTTAAACAGTCCACGACGGAACGTTTGCCGTTTCACTCTTTCCCGTTGCTTTCTTTACCTCGCGGGACCGATTTTCCGCTTCAGTCACGTCCCTTAATCGAGGCAGGCCGCGGAGGAGCGGCGCACAGCCAAGCCATTAAAAACACACAATTAGTACAGCCGCAACAAACATCGATAATAGTCGTTACACGCCGGCCACTGTGCGCGAGAATATCCTGGACACGGGTTCCCCCTTTTTTCCGCCTGTCTCTCTGTCTTCCCATTCGGCCCGCTCTGTCGCTGTGCGGCCTCTAAACGGCGTATCAAAACTATCGGAACGCGTGTGCAATTGCGCGAACGCGCTGCCCGCGAGCATCGCGGGCAAGGAATTTATTTCGTTCGATTGGCCGCGATGGGACGGGGCGGATCGATGACCCCCGTGTTTACCAAAAATTACCGATACCGTTCTGCGTAGAGCGGCGAAGTAATGAAACGCGGAGCGAACGAATACAAAGCAAAACGAGAGGAGGAAAAAGAATTTTCAATCAAATAAATTTCGCCCCTCCCGCGGGCGGGCCAGTGTAACGCGAAAAATCAACAGGGCGACGGAATTTCGCGAAGTCGAGACGATACGCGAAAAATGCAGACCGTGTCCCCGCGGCGCTGCAGTTTCGTCCAAAATCAACAAGGGTTCAGTGAGCAAATTGCACTCCGGGAGCGTGTTACTTTTTCGTCGACGAACAGAATTATCGACCCTTATCGCGTGCAGCGTTAGTGGGCTCGGCAGAAATAATAGGCAGTTAAATGGAAAATTAATTCCTATCGATCCGCGGACGCGGTAATTTGCGCGGGAAACGACGCGAGCGAGGCTCCCCTTTACGCTGGCGGTAATTTTTTAACGTTCGAGCGTCATATTTTTGGTTACGGGCTTGCCCGCGGAATTGACTCGGGGTCGTAGCGATTCTACGAAATTGCATCCCTTCCAACCGGTCGTGTAATAATTATATGCCCGTAATTGTTAAATGACCTCCGTGACGCACCGCATGAGAAACGTTCTCTGCGCGGCGTGTACGTTCTTCTATCCGTCACCTTAGTATTTTACGAGTAGGTAAATCGCGACTGCTTCGCGAATAATTAAAAAATTGAATTTAAATACTAGAACTTGACAATCGATTAGTTACCGGAGTGTAAATATGCAGTGAGCTTTCACGAAGCATTAGCATCGAGCAATTAATTTTAATTTATCAGTTCCGAGGGAAAAACGAGGCAAAGAACGCGCTGCAATCCGAGGGACAGCGTGTGGACGAATATAATGTAACGTGTAAACGAATCCTCTCGTTTTTTTCATTTTCTCCCCCCTCGGCTTACCTACCATCGCCAAATAGTGCCTCTGTAGGATAAATCCGGGAGACGCGGTCGACCTAATATAAAATGGTTATTGAAACTAATACAAATATTACTTATTTTATCAGAACAAACCTAATATGTTCAGAATTTTATGCTGATTCAGAAAAACTGGTCGATATTTGCTTTAAGACAATATTTACTGTAAATCGGGTTGAAAACTGAAGTCATGACATCTGACCATCTCTCCCGAGGTGCCGGGAGAAATGGTTTTCGTCGTTGGCAGAGACCACTCACATAATTATTCATGGAAAAATAACAAAGAAGAAAGCGAAATTATTTATGAGTGAATACATCTACAGTTTCATTGATATTTAATTTGTTTATGCTAAACAAGTAAAGAACACATCAAAGAAAAAGTGAACTACCTACCGGCGATTAGCAAGGCAAATGAATACAAAACTGAATAAATAAAATAAATAAACAATAATAATAATAAAATAATGATAAAAATAAAAATATAAACAAAAATAATAAAGCAACCATAACTCGACCATCTCACCTTTCTGCAGCGAGAGATGGTCTTCTCGTTAGTTTTGAGAGGAAGAGTTAATATGGCTAAATACTTTGGTTGCATTGTCCCTCAATATCTCTACTATCTTATTATCCCAAACATTAAACGAAAATAAACTTACAAGGGAACATCCCGAACCCGGAAATTCAAAAATTTCTGAAATTCTGTGAATATATAGGGAATTTTATTGTGATTACAACGCAATTTTTGCTTGCTGCCCAAATTCACACTGAGGGGGTGTAATTGACCCCTGAAAATCCGGTTATTTTCCGATTTTAAAACAATTTTGTTACCAAATGGTAGGTCTAATTAAAAGAACTAACTTTTGTCTTGAAACTTTTTTTCTACCTCTTATAGTTCGTGAGTACTAACACAAAATCGGAAAATAGCCGAATTTTCAGGGGTTCATTTCACCCCCTTCGAGTGAGTTTGGACAGCAATAAAAAATTGCGTTGTAATCAGAAGGAAATCCTCAACATATTCACAAAGTTTCAGAATTTTTTGAATTTTCGGGTTCGGGATCTTCCCTTGTTAAAAATATATTTTAAATACGATTCTGTACACCGTTGTTTGACAAAAGTGGTCAAATGTAACCTCAATTTACCTTTTATAGCCTATAAATCTAAAAAAACCCAGAAGGAAGCGAAGTCACGCTATTCATTCAAATGTTTGGCTTCAAGAGAAGTAATTGGTCTGCACTTTAACGCGTTTTTACGTATAGAGTCTGAAATATGGCGACTCGGCCAACTTTCCAGCCCGACCGCGTCTCCCGGATTTACCCCATCTCTATTTTGTCACCAGTTCAACTGGAATTTTGAGCCGCGCAAGGGGAACAAGAACACAGCATTAATATCACCGCCAACCCCCGTGAACGCGAAGCCTTTGTTCGCCCTTCTGTTCGCTGTGGTCGCAGCGCGCATTATATTAAAACGCCCCCGTTCCGGGGTCCGCGACAATGGGACTAAATGGAAAAGTTACGGCGCCGAAAGTGAAGTCGAAAAATGAAAAAGAAATCATAGCCAATTAGCGACAAAGAGCGAAGTAAGTCCTCATAGTCCAGCCGTGAGATCCTTTCCGCGTGGCATCGAACGCGGAACAATAACGCCAACCGTCGTCGGGAAAAGTAAAGGCACCTTTTCCGCGAGCCACGTTCCGCTATCACTTTTGCGATAAACCTCCCGTGATAACAACGGATCGAGCTTCTAATTACCTGTAGCGGATACGTTCGACAGAGGCGAACGGCCCGCGCGAGCGATTTCCATTCGTTACCGTAATTGGCAGGGAATCCGAAAGAAGGAAAGAACGCTAAGGCGATTAACTGTATCTAGCAGTTGCATCGACGGGGCGAAATTGAGTGGCTGGTACAACCTCCGCAGTCCGTCGACGAGAATCGACAGGCAATTATCGTTCTCCGCTCGATTCTGGACTCGCGAAGGCGAAAGTCCGTTGTGCGGCGTGTTTCGAAGTTCCAACATTCGACGTGCCATGCCGCCGGGTACTATCGGAGTTGCTCCGATTGCTACGCGACCATATTCGATCGTGAATCTTGCGGCCGGGCGTGCAGCAGTCCCTGTTCCTCGATCGCCATACGAGTACTCGATGCACCGCTAACGAGACCGTCCGTTTTTACGAGTTGGCTCCTTTAAAGGGGGTAGAACTGAATTATTCAGTTAATCGTTAGCGGGGTTTACAGTGGGCCGCGCGAGGGGAGCGCGTGGAAACGTTCCTGAGCGACTGGATCGCGGCTTCGTCGCGATAAATTAGCACGATATTAATGATCGGTCGGGCGATAATTCTGGTTGCGCGAGAGCGGCGGCACCGGCCCATTAATTATCTACGATTGACGCGGCGCAACGATTTACAAGACGCCTTATCAAGCCCGCTCCTCGGCGAACGTTTCGGGATGTAAACACGCGGAAAGGCGCACCTGTTCCCCGTCGCACGGTGCCGCGGGAGTTCCCCGCGTTTCAGCCGTTCTCAATTTGTAAGCGGCGAAATTTATAGTTCCTCTTGCCAGGCTCGCGAAAGCGTTAATCGCGGAGATTGTCCGATAATAAAACTAACCGTGGCTGTGCCACTTTCCGCGTCATCGAGCGTATAATATAGACGTGCAACGGGTATTATTCCGCGGGATGGCGACCGCTCGCGCGGGAAATTCATCGCGGCTTGTGCAACCTTCTACGCGCGGGATATGTAGCGTATCGCTAATCGAACCCGAAGGAAATAAATCTGTGGCGAAACACGATTGCGAAACGGTTTCAGACACGGTGATTCAATCTGGGCGTCGGTTTCACCTGAACTTTAAAGTCTTTCAGAGATATTTTTTTAAACCGAAACGAACGAAGCTGCAGCTGGTTGCAAAGGGGAGCACTTGGTCCACGCGAAAACGGTACCTTTCCCCGCATTCACACGCCACGGGCAAGAAAAATCGAACGCGAACGAGTACCTACGAGCAGCGAGAGTCGTTTGGTGAAGAGCTTCATTGAGTCACGATGTGTTTTCGAGCGTTCCGACAACGTCGCGACGGTTAGGCGAGGGGCACGCGTCCCCGTGGCAAACATTTTCATTTTCGCGCGTATCGTTGAGCGGACACGTGGTCCCGGGGCGTGGCTCGGGGGGGGGAAATCAAGCACTCCGTGAAAGAGTCGGTGTGCACCGAGTGCGAAATTGGCTACTTTCTGACTGCCCTGTACGGAACGCGAGCGTGTCGAAATGTCGCACGCGGCTCACGTACGCCCGGCGCATATTTATGCATGTATGCACACAGCCCCGAGGGGCCTTGTCTCTCCTTCTCGACCCCTCCCCCCCCCCTCTCTCCCCCATTTTCTCTGTCGTTCAGCTGGCCGTGTCGCTGCGACACGAAACAGCAATTTAAGTTTCCGTCGTCGGTGGAAATCGTGCGGCACGTGACGTCGCGAATTAACACGTTAAAGGGCCGAGGCATAAATTAACGTGTCAAGCCGCCGATAGGAATCGGCGCGGGGTGGGGAGGGGACCGTTGGAAGGTTGATGTTACGCCCGAAGAAAGTCCCCTTATCGGGCAGCTTTTCTCCACCGTTTCGCGTGCCAGATCGTATCGCGCTCGATTACCTTCTATATTCCTATAGGTACTTGTTACGTTTCCACGGGCATGTGTATTCACGAGGGTACAGCGCTGCGGTGACTTCTCTTTGTGAGATACTTGGGATGATGCTACTGTGCTACTTGCGGTACCATTGTGCTGATTTATTTTGTATGTACCGTGGCAACGCGCAGGCGCCGCGCAACTCTCATTTTTATTTTATCCTAATGCCGAGAAGTGAGATCGAAATGTGTTGTATTACGATGTAAGAAACGAGCTGCAGTAAAGCTGCGCGCATTTGACGCGGCTGGATACAGGCAGGGTTAGGCCGAGTGAAATAGAAAAGATCGCATCGTAAACGTGATGGAGAAATGTGGCGGGACGGCTCGTAAAGAAGCTGAACAGCTCTCGCGGCCGCGTAACACGCGTGCGTAGAATCGAAACCGAGAAGCCTCCACGTCCCACGGGCTATGTGAATGCCTCGCGTGTGCATAGCTTCCGCTCGGGCAAACAGTTCCCTGCCAACATCTGTCGATTTGTTGTCCGTTCGCCTCGCCTACGCGAGGACGCCGCGTTTGCGCGAGGATTCCCTAGATAAGGATCCCGTGTACACCTAGGGATCGACTGCAGCCGATGAATTGCGGCGACATCGCGGAGAATACGGGACCAGGGACAACGTCCACGTGATAAGATAACGGTCGAGTGGGAGCAGAAAACGCTTCAAATCAAACGAGTTTTTGCTACTTTATCGTAATTCCAATTTAATGATTTCACTGTTGCTATCGCTCGTTTATCGCCTCGAGTTTATTAGATTATGGTATTTCAAGCATTTTCTAGTTTCCACTTTTTCGTTAGTTCTTGTAAAGAATCTATTCAACTTGTGAATCAATTGTTGATTGTTTCGAGACGTTATCGTTTGCAATTACTTCAACTGGGTCAAGATGACGAGCGAACGTCCACGCAACATCTATTGTCCGCGCAAATCGAGCGCGCGTTTTTAAATAGACAAGTGACATTTTTATCAACGCGGTAGTTATTATTAAGTATGATTGATCCCCGCGCGAAATGACCTCGGGAACGTTGCGCAGTTTTTCGAGCATGGCTGTGCGGGGTGGGGGTCGATTTATAGGAATTAAAAATAGAGGTATACCTGTGATACTGTGACTGAAGAAAGTTGAAGTCCTCCTTGATACGATCGCACAGCTCGCCGATGGAGAATTTATATTGCTGGCCGGGCTGCGGTGGACCCTGAAACACGAAATAAAACGATAAGGTCAGTTTCATCCGGCGATTCAGCTGTTTTTCGTTCGACCGAAGTTGCCCCACGTTCTACGCTCGCAAAAACGCGCTCCATCAAGGATGTACGACGAAATTTTCACACATGAAGCGCTTTGTCCCCCGAGTCGACAGGCTGCAGATACGAATCGTAAATTACAGGTCGTAAAATCCAGACTGCCATCTCCCCTGCCGGCAAACAAACCTTATACACCCACCAGACACTGTCATTTCTAAACGCATGCAACAATGCTAAAATCATTGTTTGCTGGCGTCAACAAATCCTTCGACTAAGTTTCGTATCTAGGTCAAGAAGTATAAGAATAGATAAAGCCCAGTGTACACATCCACTGTCTGGAAAATTTGAATTCATTGCCAAACATACCTAAACTCTGAGAAAACATTTCAGCGAAGGATGGAGTGGTGACATTAAATTCATTAGAGTAACGTTTGCAGTGTGCTGTCGCACGAAACGAAGCTTGGATAGGGCAAGATCGCATGTGTGTACCAACGAGACGAGTAATATGTCCCAGTTCTTCGGCTGAGGAAGCAATATTTTGAACCAATATCTCGGGAAACTC
Organism: Andrena bucephala; assembly: GCA_947577245.1. Classification (NCBI taxonomy): domain Eukaryota; kingdom Metazoa; phylum Arthropoda; class Insecta; order Hymenoptera; family Andrenidae; genus Andrena; species Andrena bucephala. The sequence continues at coordinate 68,199,986 of OX387715.1, forward strand.
GAGTTTCTGTACTCCGCGAAGGAATCCGTTTCCCGAGTCACCGAGGTCTCCAGCTTACAAACCGCTAGCACGCGTTTTTCTTCCGCTACCTTCGCAGCGTCGGAACCGCAAAAAGAAGCCTTCGAAGCAGCGACGTTAGGCAGCTAAAAGGTTACCCTCGAGCGCCTCTGCGTGATCTTGTTTGTATCCGTCATGCTGCCTCGAGGGAGGGAAAGCCTGAGAGGGAGAGAGAGCCGGGAAAATATTTTCCTCGTATCCTGAATGTTCAGCCGGGGAACAGCGGCTGGCAAACAGCGCGCGCGAAACAGGAAACGGCGTCGAGATTGAATCAACGAACGGAAGGGGAGGGCCTTCGCGGATCTCATTGGAGGAAAGCACGTATACGGGGTTACCCTTCGATGGGTGTCGGTGTAAATTCGATACGAGGTGGACAGAATTCAGGGTGATCCTAGAAAGTAGAGAATACTCGTAAAGGAAAATACTGTATCATGCAAGGTGCAAGGCCATGAAATAGCGTTGCGAAGAGTCCTCGCGTGATTTTTCCACGCGGGGATTTCTGGAGGGCGAAGGGGGCGGGCACGAGTACGTTCTCTAAGCGTAATCGGACGTCGTGATTGCGCACGGAAGGAATGGCTAATCCTTCGATGTGCCGGATGCACTTGTCACGGCCCACGTAAGCAGCAAGCCGCCTCGAGGCGTGCACACGCGAGGAGCAGCGCTAGAGCGGCATAAGCGGCGGAAATCGTGCCGCTGCTTCGGCTTCCGTTCCGCTGATTACGCCTCCTCCGGTTTAAAGCTGCGCGCGGCGTACCAACGTGGCCTGGGCTGTTGCACTCCTGCCGACCAATTTCACCTCGTAAAAGCTCCGCGCCCGGGAGAAAAGGTTTCAGGAAACGCTTTGCATGGAAATCGACTCGCCGCCGCGCGAGAAACATTGTTCCCCGCCCGACAAATATTCTCCTCGGCGGACAGCCGTGGAAAGTTTGCCAGCTACATGCCGTTCGTGAATATTGCCTCGCGCGTGTACAAGCATCTAGGGTTTCGCGGAAGATCCACTTGGTCCACAGGTGCATGTATCGCGAGTAATCGCGGGTAATTCCATAGTATGTATGTAATATGTATTCACCAGCCATCGCGGTCTGACAATGTTCCACGGTTTTAGTAATGAAACGAAACGTGATAGGGTAAACTGTACAATGATCGGTATCCAAGGCGGAAATCTCAATTGGAATGTCTATACTCTTTTGTGAAGCTTTTATATGCTCTTAATTTTCAGTTATTATCGATGATTATGAATCTCTCATTAGAATAAAATATATTGACTACCTATTACCTGAGTTTTTATTTTAAAAATATTCACTGAAAGACAGAAATAGATATAAATGTACCTACAATCATTGACACCTGAAAATTTGAGATTATATAGAAAAAAAATAGTTAAAAACGAAACTTATACAGACTATTTCATTCATTATTAAATACCTACAATACTTAGTGAATCGGTATATCAATCCATTAGGGGAGAGTCGTGCAGTACCGACCAGGTTACAGTACCGACCAAAGCTAGTTCTCGCTTTTTTGACCAGATATTAGCACGTTATTTGAATTAATCAATGAAAATCACAATTCTGTATAACCTATTTCGGGGTCATATTGTTTACTCCATTGCTCTCGATGTTCTGAGGCATTAAACGTAGGTATACGTTGATATTCAGTGGGTTAAAAATTATTTTTTAAAGCTGATCTTTTGTTTTTTGTGTAAGTAAATGATTTTCTTCTATTATGTATACTATCTCTAGTCTATTAAGTTTAATAAAACGTCCTAGTTTGCAATATTCTTTTCTACATAATATACCATGACCTAAAATGTGTCCCCGTGTTTGTCGTGCAGTACCAACCAACAGACTCTGTCAACCAGTAGAGACCAAATTTTTCTTACTTGTAAGTTCAATCTGTTAGCAACTCAGATTAATTTATAAGATGCTCATTTAGCCTTCTTTCTACCCTTTTGCCGCAGAAAAATAAAGTAAATAAGGATAGGTATGATAACCTAACAAACAGGAAGCTAGGATTTAATGAAGAAGTTGTCCAGTGTGTTATTTGCAAGCAGAGTTGGGCATTAACTAAATAAAAAATTATGTAAATAAGGACTACTTTAACTTTACATTATTCGACGAATAAAGTTAATTTTTTTATTCGATGAGAATTTATTCGACGAACAAAGTTAATCTTTTTATTCGACGAATAAAGTTAAATTTTTTTTTATTCCTTAATCGAAATTTTATTTAAATAAAACTTTTGCCCATCTCTGTTTGCAAGGAATCATTTGACAAAGATTGGGTGCAGCGTACCGAATGTGACGGTTGAGCACACGTCGAATCCACAGATCAAGAGAATATTAATTATTTTATTTGCGAGTTTGTACAAGTAAAATTTGAAAAAATCTTGTATTGTACTAATTAAATGTCCCTTTATTAACATGGTTAATCATGCAGACCTAAAAATCTACTAATTTAATAGTTGGTAGGTACTGGACAACTTTTCGTTTCCTAGAAATTACAACTTATTTACTTTTGCGAATTATCAATTCTTATTATTAAATTTCACAAAAATAATTTCCCTCCTCTTACAAAGTTCCATCTATACTACAAACACGTTTTTGAATTTCTGATTTTTATCGACTCTACCCCAAGATTTAACAAAAAAACTTAGAGCGGTCGGTACTGCACGACTCTCCCCTACTTAAATATAATGCGACAAAATATACTTACTCCTTATCAAAATTTTAAGAAAACACTTAAAACTCATAACTTTGTCACACCGCTACCTATGAGACGTTTTGGTGGCGTTACCAGGTGTAAAATGTGTAGTTAAGCTACTGGAATTTGCAGTGTTGTAGTGAAAGAAAAATAAGAGATTGTAAAAAAGGAACTTTTTAAGCTCGTACTTCTTAATATTTGGATTTTTAATCAGGAGTGCCAATGATTAGTGCAGTTCACCCTACATCTTCCTTGGTTCTGGTCGCCTTTTATTGATAAGTTCGCGTCTGTTTGTACTCGGGGTTGTCAGATGGAAGGAATTATGTTTAAGAGTGCGAAATATTTGAAAATCGGAATGATTTAATAAATTTAGGAAGGCATGCCACGGAGCCCAGAGTGCGGCTGGTTTTGTTATCTATGAAACAACAAGCGATAGACAGAGGAGAGAGGGGGAGAGTGTGAGAGAGAGAAGGGGGTGGAAGGACGGAAATAGTGGCGCAAATTCGGTTGCTGCTCCGGCATTTGAGAGCCCGATGGAAACCCACGCTTACCGACTTTGGCGGCAGCTGTACCAGCGCCCACGACCGTAAAAGCCACATTATTACCGGTAGTACCGCTGCTACCCACCCACCTCCGTATACCTGTCGGTAATAACGTTACGAGCGTGTTATCGATCGTTTTGCACGTCGTACCCCGCCAAACGGATACGCCACGACGGCCTCGTAAAAGCTGAAATAGTTCTCCACCCCTGCCTCCTCTACACCACCATGCTTCCCATGCTGCTCCTCTTCGTCGCTTCAACGCCCTTTCTCTCAGCCAAAGAGAACCACCAGTACACGCCGCGAGGTACATACAAGCTTCGCCCCCGCACGTCGTCAACTTTAATAAAAAGCTTGAACGTGCAGTGAGCGTACGTCGCCTGAGACATTGAGAAGCTTGCAGCGCATTGTAAAAAGTTGAACTTCGTGCTTAAGAGTTATTACACCCCTGATGATGGATCCTGGTGCTGGCGCAGCTCTCTCTCTCTCCTGCGCTTACACCCTCAACCGGTGTGTCTCTCGGTAGAAGACGCTATTTCTTAGAATCATATCCTAGGATCAAGCAATGCGTTTGTTCTAGCGAACGGAGCAGCTGCGTTCACCCAAACGAAAGTACTCGGTGGCGATTCCGCTTGAATCAATAGCCGTGCTTATCACGTTAGCGTAATATTTGCCAGCGTCTAATTCGTTAAACGGGATGAAACCGTCATTTGTCGCGCGCAGTGGTGCACGAACGTTGTACGTGTGCAGAGAGAACGAGAGGGTGGCGGTGGCTCGTGTGCGGTTGCTTTTAAACGATATCGAACACGTGTAAACGCGTCGGTGGTACCCGACGGCATCCTGTTAACGAGCCAGCTTCTTAAAGGCTGGGCGAGTTCGAGGCTTGCAAGAATCGACGGTGCACGCGCGCTCTGCTGATCGGCAGAATCGCTGATCCCATTTGTCCGCGCAAAGCCACCCGCGGTCAATCCAATTAATTTATTGGCTTTCGCCGCGCACCACCCGTATCCTCCTCCGTCCACCTTGCGCCCAACGACGCTGTACTTAACGGCACGAACTTCCACCGGTGGCAGATAATGCGCGCCACGGAAGGCGAAAGCTGCCCTCGGATGATCGTTCGCGATTGAATGCCTCTATCGCGAAATCGAAGAGCTGCAGCGAGGCACGATGTAGGTTGGTTTCGATACCGATGCACGTGGATTCACAAGCATGTTCGACGCAACAGCAAGAAATGTTAATGAGGATATGGATCCTGTCGCTTAGCAGCGAATTAGCGAAGCCCGAAATGCGAGCCGATGATTTGGGCTTCCAGGGTTATGTCTGATGGATCAAATTGATTAATTCTGTTGGTGCAGTGGTATTATTAAGTAGGTGTACCTACATATTGTACACCTAGCAGTCAAATTTTTATGCTCAGAGGAATGTTATGAAATTGCGAGATACCTACTTGAATAGCTGCAATGAAGCCTGCTGCATTAAAATTCGAATGCAAATTTCACGTCTCGCTACATGTGAAGCGTTTTAATATACTCGAGCACTGAAAGAACAACGTTACGACATGGTTTCTGGGTTATTAGAGTACGTGAGAACCATGCGAATTAATTTTCAGTGAAACTTTCGACGTACTCGGTACAAAGGGCATCTTCGCGAAGTGCTTATCAGCTTCCAACATGCTTAATGCGCATTTCATGGAATATGCTCTAATTACTCGGTATTAGCCACGTGAGTCGAGTTTTCCGTACCAAGGATTCCATGTGTTCTTTATTATCAGAGCGATACGTGATACGTGCACGCGGCCAGTTACAATATCCACTTTGCCCGTAAAACACGGCTGCCGTAAATATTTCCATTCGGCGAATTCCTTTTGCGATGCCGGCTCGTAATTTCTACGGAGATATTCCCGCAGAACCTGGCACGAGCACCTGATCGCTGCGGAGATCAGATTGGTCAGGGGGTCGAGTGAAAGTTTTCGCGGTATCGATCAGCGATTGGTTTCAACGTTTCGCTTGCCAAAAGTCCGCCTCCTTCGGGCAAAAACATTCGCCGTACTTTACTTTTAATTACACGCGACACACAAAAGCGAGAAGCCTCAGTTATACCGCGTAAATTAATTTTTCCCTGATATCCTGCCACTCCTCCTCCCCTATCGAACATTCATCAACCACGTCCTGTTTTTCTATTCCGATCACGTACCATGCATCGTCCCTCGAGAATACAACAAATCCAGGGCAAAGGTCACATTCAGATTCCTCTGATTTAATGTCGCCTGTTTCACGGAACGTGCACAGACCGTGGGAAGAATATCGTTTAGCGCTGATTGGCGGGCTCGAATAAAAGCGTAATAAACAGACGCCATCGCCATGGAATGAAATTAAATCGCCGCGTAAAAAATCCCGCTGGAACATTGTTTCACGGCGTATCAATAATAGATCTAATTTTTGCAGGCGGTAGAAACTCTCAGGGGGGAGTGAAATTCATTTTTCGCCACGGCTTTAAAATATTCATGGTTTCGCATGGAATAAAAGCGGCGAATAGGGGGAGTGGGTTTTTACACCGGTGACGGGACACGGGCGGCAGGAGGGTCGAGGGAGATTGTACCGGAAAATGCGGTTAGCCTCCGTCGAAAAGCGAAACGCGAATTATGTCGTTTCGACGAATAATGATGAGAGAGCGCGGCTGGCGGCCGTCAATCAGTGTCCTTTACGTCCTGCGGCCGATTTAATTATCCGATAGCTGGTGCCCACCCTCTGGACCCTGGGCGTCACGCCCTGCATCATATCCTGTCCCTTCCCTTCTCCCTCTCCGCTCTTTCGTTTTTTGATCGAGAGCAATCATAATAACGCGGCCGGTATTCAAATAACGCGCGGCTCGAAAATGCCGTGAAATCACCGCCTGACAAGTGACGACCCGAAAAGAGAATTAATATCGGGCCACGGTATGGGGCGGGATGGGCGCGGGCACGCTGGGCGAAAGCTGTAATGGTGTACGTGCATGGTATCGTCGTATCGATACGATATAAAACGCGATCGAATGAATCGAATCGAACGGAACGAGATCCCGCTTGCTCTTTTGTTCCTCGTATAACAAGCACGCCCCGTTTACTCTCTCAAAGCAGTTGTCTCCGATTCGTACGATTCCCTCTGGGGAGGACATCAAAGGGCGTCGTTTAATGGAACGGATTCCAAGAAAGCAGCCCCGCGGCTCGCGCACGATCTCCTTTGGATGCTAATGTTTGTTAGCGACTCTAATAACTGGGTGCCGCGCAAAGTGCATTATCTGTACGCGTCAGAGAGAAAGAGGGGGAGGGGGGGAGGGGGGCCGTAGGGGGCGTGTGTCGTAGTGCACATTACGTCGGCTGGCGGCAACAGAACCAATCAGTTGCGTTTGCAGCCACTCAAGTACGCTTAAGTGGCGCATATCACCGCGCCTAATTACGTTAGTTCCATCGATCCTGCCCGTCCACTAAAGACCCGATTATCAGCGTGCATTATCGGCCGAGTTAAGGGCCCTCCTCCTCTCCATACTGTCCTCTTCGCCTCGCCTCGACCGTGAATGCGAGGCGCGATCACGCGTCAAACCACCGAGGATACATTAATCATTTCGCGGATCGATGCCGCGGATAAGCCGCCGTTCCGGCGACCAGCCCAGCAGCGCGGAGGCTTTATACGTATTAACGGGGACCGAACGAGCCGTGTCTCCAGAGAAAGCGCCCGCTCTCGCGCCGCCACGTTAATTACCATAATTGCCCAGTAATAATTAAACAAAAAGTTAAAAGCTTTCGTAATTGCGTCGCCGCGTGCTGTGTCGCGTAGATCGCACGATCCTCCTTAGAAACGTCCACGCCACCGCCGCGGCTAATCCCGTCCGCGGGGTATTCGACGGGGCGCACGACTTTGCGCCGTTAATAACAGCAGAAATGCCGCGGACGACGTGGCGACGAGGATGCTGGCGCAAAAAGCAGGTGACGAAATGTACTGGGACACGCGTTCGCCGACAGTTACGCACGCGCGCAGCTTTGTCCTTTAAAGGAAACTCTCACGCAGTCGAGAAAAACGACTATCGAGTTTGCGCAACGATCTCATCCCTGTGTTCGTTGTAGATACAACGGAGTGTCAGTTGTTAAGTCAAACATTCTCTGGAGTCTGGCACTTAAGGTTTTAAAGGCGACACGAATGAATACTGCAAATGCCAAGGTACAAGAAAATGGAGGAACACGAAGTGCGAATATCGGGAGACGTGGGGGAGAGAGGTTGAAGTAGCAAGGTCGTAGGAGAATCGGGGCTGAGCTCCGAAAGACAGCGCGGAAGGACAGGGCGAACGAGGAATGACAGAGAAGAGCTTCGAGGGCTGGCGGTTTTCCTCGTACCGCAAAACCGCCAACACGTGGCGCAGATTCCGAAACCACACGACGACCAGACCCGACCGCATTCGCCCTATAACTGGGCCGACTTGCATCCCTGCAGTTCGAAAGCCGACCACTGACGCCACTGGTCAAGGTCTTCGTGGCTCGTACGTGGATTTCGGGGCTGGTGCACGTATGTATGTAGGTACCTACGCGGAATGTTTCGTCCGCAAACGTTAGGGGAGAGTCGTGCAGTACCGACCGCTCTAAGTTTTTTTTATTATATCTTGGGGTAGAGTCGATAAAAATCAGAAATTCAAAAACGTGTTTGTAGTATACTTAGATGGAACTTAGTAAGAGGAGGGAAATTATTTTTGTGAAATTTAATAATAAGAATTGAGAATTCGCAAAAGTAAAAAAGTTGTAATTTCTAGGAAACGAAAAATTGTCGTCCAGTACCGACCAACTATTAAATTAGTAGATTTTTAGGTCTAAATGATTAAAAATGTTAATAAAAAGACATTTAATTAGTACAATACAAGATTTTTTTCAATTTTTAATTGTACGAACTCGCATATAAAATAATTAATATTCTCCTGATCTGTGCATTCGACGTGTGCCCAACCGTCACAGTCGGTAAACTGCACGTAATCTTTGTCAAATGATTCCTTGCAAATAGAGATGTGCAAAAATTTTATTTAAATAAAATTTCGAATAACGAATAAAAATTTTTTTTATTTTATTCGTCGAATAAAAAAAAATTTTATTTTATTCGTCGAATAAAAAAAAAAATTTATTTTATTCGTCGAATAAAAAAATTAACTTTATTCGTCGAATAATCTAAAGTTAAAGTAACTTTTATTTGATCCTTATTTACATAATTTTTTATTTAGTTTATGCCCCACTCTGCTTGCAAATAACACACTGGATAACTTCTTCATTAAATCCTAGCTTCCTGTTTGTTAGCTTATCATACCTATCCTTATTTACTTTATTTTTCTGCGGGAAAAGGGTAGAAAGAAGGCTAAATGAGCATCTTATGAAATAATCTGAGTTGCTAACAGATTGAACTTACAGATGAGAAAAATTTGGTCTCTACTGGTTGACAGAGTCTGTTGGTCGGTACTGCACGACAGTTGGATGGTCGGTACTGTACGACAAACACGGGGAAACATTTTAGGTCATGGTATATTATGTACAAAAGTATATTGCAAAACTAGGACGTTTTATTAAACTTAATAGACTAGAGATAGTATACATACCTAATGGAACAAAACCATTTACTTACACGAGAAACAAAAGATCAGCTTTAAAAAATAACTTTTAACCCACTGAATATCAACGTATACGTTTAATGCCTCAGAACATCGAGAGCAATGGAGTAAACAATATATGACCCCGAAATGGGTTATTGAGAATTGTGATTTTCATTGATTAATTCAAATAAAGTGCTAATATCTGGTCGAAGAAGCGAGAATTAGCTTTGGTCGGTACTGTAAGCTGGTCGGTACTGCACGACTCTCCCCTATTTTATACGCTCTTTGAGCGTTCCATTAATAATCCTAGGATTTTAACATAACGACGACGCGTCGCTCCACGATGTTACATCATTCGATAAAATCGCCCATCAACTGGAATTAATCCATCAGAATATACTGCGATTTAAATTAATCAGGCATCGGTTTTACGAATTCCCCTGCTACCCAAATGTTCGTTAACCACAATAGTCCAATTAGCTGGACCTCACCCGGTACACTCGAAATTATCCGCATTTTTCTCCGCGTAAATAGAACTGTATGCCATCCTCCTGCACAGAGCTAGAAACCATTCACCACCGCGTTACTGGCTTCGTCACGACTGCATTACGTCCCTTGGCTCTCGTTTCCCGCGAGTCGAGCCCCGGGCACAGGTATACGGAGCAGATCGATGGAAAAATCGGCGGCTAATTGCAACGTCTCGAGGAGGAAACGAGGCTCGATCGGGGTCCTGCTCGTGGCTCCGTGATCCGCGGTTTCTACACCTGTGAAAGTAGTCTCGACCCGAGAAACGTCTGCTCCGACGCTCGAGTACAAACGGATTATCCGGGGCCCCGGCTCGGCGGAGCAGAGAGTGCACGAGCGAACACGGAAATTATGCAACGCGATAACAGTTCCCCCTAATATCGCCGGCAGACAATACGCTTCAAGATTTGCATGAAGTGCAACGACAAGCGACACGGAGGATAGGAGGCGAGAAGATAAAGAGAAAAGGGAGAGTCGCGGACGGGGGCGAAGGGATGAGAAACGGAGAAAGTGAGGCGGGGAAAACGCGGGCCGGAGGCGGGGGGGGGGGGGGGGGGGGGCACGAGGAAACAATGCACGCCTCGTCGACAGCGGTGTATCTTATTGATCATTATGATTATTCCCCGTAGCAGACTGCGAATTCACCCCGAGACTACGCCGCGCGACCGACATTTGCATAAGCAATGCATTTTGATTGGTAGACCCACATTGTGAGCGGAACATGGAATGACATAAATAATGCATGGCGTAATGATCGCGCGCTCGCGAACGTTCCCGCGGCCCGTGTCTACTGTACCTATACAGAGCGTACATCGAGTGGAAACGAGAACGATTCTCGCGCTCATAATTCTTTGGTATGCGAGCTTACCAGTCCCGTGCGCGATTCGTTCTACTCCCGTTCGCGATAATTGAGAGATTTTATTCAGGTATCGATCCCATCCGAGCGATACACACCTGTGAGCGCTTCCGCTTTTACTGTCGCGTTTATTAGCCGCCTATTGTTTCTGTCGGGAATATTTCACTGGCTACGCAAACAGTTCCCACGCCGCGCTCGTATTCTTTTTAACGGCGCGTTTAAACACACGGAACTAGTTTCGAATCGAGCGGTGAATTATCGTGGAAAAATATTTCGCAGATCGCGGCGTTTAACGAACGCGCGTGTAGTTTATTTAGCGAGCAAGTCACGCCAGTTCGCCTCTCGCTATCTGATCCGAATTCAAGCGCGCACTGCCTGCGCGGCGCGGACGAACGAGAAGGTGGGGGAACAGCCGCCCGACCGTCTTAGCTGACTAAAATTTTCTGCACGGAGTATAGCGGCGTCGAATGTGATACTATCCAGCAGACTGATGCCTCAATCTGATAGCTGCGGAAGACTAGCGCACGACGCTGGCGTTTCCATCGTCGACAACCTTGAAATGGCGACAGTCAAGTCCATTTTCGAAGGTGTTCCTAATCTGATCCTCCACGCTGGAGTGGTATCGTTCGATTCCTCTTGGCAAGATCGTGCCAACAGCGTAAAGCGATCACGGCGCCATCGCTGCCCACGAAACTCATTGAAGCTCGATATTGTCCTTTTATTCGGCGCCGACCATCGCGTCGCTGGAAGTGACGCGAATCGAGCTGAAAACACCTGACACGCTCCGCGGCGAACACACTCGCGCCGTGCACAACGGCAGACAGCAGACCCTCTCTTCCTTCTCCCTTTGACTCTCTCTTGCTCGTTCCGGCGAGCACTCGTGCAGATTCGTCGATAAGAGGCGGCCGCGGCAGTTTAACCCGCCAAGCAATTAAGGCGATACGATCGGTACTCTCGTGAAATAACGTCACACTGCGGAGCTGGATACGTGGATAAATGCTACCTCTGTGTGCCGGCCTCGTCCATCCCTCTCCCTTCCGCGCCGTCTCATTCTCCCGCGTTCTCTCTGTCTGCTGGCTACCTCTCCCTGTTTGCGTGTGCATGCCTCCCGTGCCGCTGCCTTCCATCGCGTGTTATGTCTCTCTCACCGTTTCGCCCGTACGTGCTTTCTCTGCCGCCCTTTATCTATTACGCTGCCGCTCGCGCGCGAGAACGCGCGTGTGTGTTTACACGCATGCTTTGCATCGCGTTTTCACGTGCGCGCACCGCAACGATTACGACCCACGACAACGGCGACGGCTACGACACGACTACGACGACGACGACGACAAAGGCCAGCTGTGCTCGGCTCCATAGGATCGGTGTGCGGCCGACTTGACTTAATAACACCGCACCGGCGACGTTTATGCACTCGGTGTTGCCCCAAGTAAATGTACCGTGGAGACTGGCTGGCAAGCCCGACACGGGCTTTTTCCCTTCCCCCGTGGCTAATTAAAGTTAAACACAAATTACAACCGGCCGGGAACCGTTTCCGTAGCGTGGAGTTGCGTGCCTGCAAAGCCTGATTGGCTTCGAGACCGTAAGCACCGCGGGGCTCGTAACCCTCATTGATTGTTCCTTGAGCGGTACACGAACGATCGTGAATAGCGTTTCCAAAGCAACTGTCGGGGATACTTTTCTTCCTTTTCTCTTTTTCTTCCCGTTGCTTCCAAGTCCGGTTAAGCCCAAGGATCTTACTTCGTGCGTATCACTGGTAGAACTGTGTAATTGCAATAATTGAACATTTTGAAAGAGAGCGTAGCTGACGAGAGATTGCTCGGCGATGTACGATCTCCGTGACGTGTCGACTCGAATAAATGTATAGAATAACTAAAAGCAACGTTGGGGAACGGACACCCCAGTGGTGACCATTAGACAAAAGATAACAACTAGAGAGAGGGAGGAAACAGGGGGGAATAAAAGAGGAATGAAAACACATGCAAGCAGAAGGAAGATTAAATGAACAGAAGCCTGAGAGCGGACAAAGGACCAAAAGGCAACGGTTCGTCTGGTCCGAGTGAACCAGGTAATTACTGGTCGAATCTCCTCTGTCTTTCCCAACCTCTGACGCCTATCTTTTCCAGCCCCCGTCGCCATTCTGTTCCAGTCGAGAGTTGCCGCCGCGAAAAAGCAGCAGGAGATAAAAGCGGCACGAGAAAACTCCGGGGCGAACTACGCCAATGGGGGGGGCGCGGTACTTTAGCGACACAAAGGAAGCTCAAATATCGGCCAACTGTCGTAGCCCGGTGCCGCCCAACCCCCTCAAACGACCTCTCTCTTTCACTGTCCGCTTCGTACCTTTTCTTGCGCCGAGAGAAGGGAGGGAGGGAGACAGACAGACAGACAGACAGACAGAGAGAGAGAGTGAGAGAGAGAGAGAGAGAGAGAGAGAGAGAGAGAGGGGGATGAAGATGGGGCGTTTCAACAAAAGCACGGGCACTACAAAAGCTCTACGATAATAGGAAGTACGGCAAGAACCACCCTGGTAGTTCGGCCACCTAATCTGTTACAGTCATAAACCCCATTTTTGCCCCTCGATCGCCGTCCTTTTACGAGCGCCCAAAACCAACCCTGGTGTTATACAATACACACACGTACACGCGCTCAGTTTATCCTACGGTGAAGTCGAATTTTTTCCCCGAGATTGCTTCCACCGACGGGCGCGTCAATCATCCCCCTTTAACAAAGAGATTAGCCTACCACCCTTTTCTCCTTTGAATAAAACATTCGATGCGTGATGTTCCTGTGTCTTAAGTACTCGTCAAGCTCTTTTGACTTAGGTAAATTAATATACTATTTCAGAACGTGTGACTCGCCATCAGGAATTTCTAAAATTTATTAGAAACCAACGACTCCTTGAAAACCGACAGATCGAGGCATCGAGCAAGGAGTATCCCTTCCTTCCTGACTTCTCCTTCTTCCCGTGCATGAACACGATGCCATCGTTCGTTCCATTCCAAGCAGCCAAACCCAATGTTCCGAGGTAGCTTTGCATAAGGGTTGACTGCGCGCCAGGGGTGAATATGTTACAATTACTGGCAAACCGAACGAGCTGGGGGACTTTGAATGGGCCTGGCCGCGCCCTTCGATCCTCGACACTTACGGACAATGTCACCCTTCCTGATCTCCCGGGGCCGATAGCCCGCTTTCTTCCTTTCCCTTTTTCCTCCCCGGAGGGAGGGTGGCAACCGACGGTCACGTCCAAATGAAATTTCTCGAGCAGGATGGCCACCGTTCCCTCGCAGCTCTTTTACCACCACCAGTTTCCTTCCTCGGTTCACGATAATCTCGTTATCTGACATTATAGGGCGGACCACCCCTCCCCTTGCGCCAAACGCTCCCCATTTTCTTCTCGTCGAGGGGGTCGCGGCGCGGCGCGAGGGGCAATGAAACTCGAGCACGCGGCGAAATCACTCGAGGCCATCTAAATTGCGATTCTAATCGGGGGAACGACGTGTGTGCTCAACGATCTGTTTCGGCCAACCGTAAATGCGCGATTCGTGCGAATCATCGGGCACGATTTGTCGAGGGGGGTGCAACGACGGCAGACTGTGCAAAACAACTCTCGCTCTTTTTTTTTTTTTCATGGAGCCGCTCGACCGTCGAATGGTACACAGCTGAACCCCGTGTATTCGTCGATTGATTCATTGTTCGTGGCTTTCGGTGGCGAACCGTGCAGTTTCGGAGAAATCAACGTTTCCGGGGCATTACACCCACCCTCTTTTTATGGGGGATGAAAGTGTTTCTGAATAGGAATGATGCAGCGTGACTAAATGCGAGATGCAAGGTACACTTTCATTCTATATAGGGTAAACCCGGGTGACGTGGTCGACCTAATATAAAATGGCTATTAAAACTAATATAGACATTACTTATTTTATCAGGACAAACCTATACATTCAGAATTTTATGCTCATTCAGAAAAACTGGTCGATATCTGCTTTAAGACAATACTTACTGTAAATCGGGTTGAAAACTGAAGTCATGACATTTGACCACCTCTCCCGAGGTGCCGGGAGAAACGGTTTTCGTCGTTGGCAAAGACCACTGACATAATTATCCATGGAAAATTAACAAATGATAAACCAAAATTATTTATGAGTGAATACAACGACAGATTTATTGATATTTAATTTGTTTACGCTAAACAAGTAAAGAACACATCAATCAAAAAGTGAACTACCTACTGGCGATTAGCAAGGCAAATGAATACAAAAGTGAATAAATAAACTAAATAAACGAAAATAATAATAAAATAATAAAAAATAAAAAATTAACAAAAATAATAAAAAAATCATAACTCGACCATCTCTCCTTTTTGCAACGAGAGATGGTTTTCTCGTTAGCTTTGAAAGGAAGAGTTAATATGGCCAAATACTTTAGCTGCATTGTCCCTCAATGTCTCTACCATCTTATTATCCCAAATATTAAACGAAAATAAACTTAGAAGTATATTTTAAATACGATTCTGTACAACCGCTGTTCGACAAAAGAGGTTAAATGTAACCCCAATTTCCATTTTAAAGCCTATACATCCAGAAAAACACAGAAGGAAGCGAAATGACGCTATTCATTCAACTGTTTGGCTTCTAGAGAAGGAATTGGTCTGCACTTTAACGCATTTTGACGTACAGAGTCTGAAATACAGCGACTCGACCAACTCTCCGACCCGACCGCGTCTCCCGGATTTACCCTACGTGTCCATATTATTGAAAAGAAGGTAGATTAGTATTCGCTCGAGTAATGACGCATTCGTCCAGCCGCAAAATATTATGTGATCTGCATTTAAAACTCTTTCACCTTCAATAAAATTGCGTCATGAACATGTGAATTTGTAAAATCACACATGTCGTTTATAAAAAGCTTCATTATTAAAAATAAGTACTCTGTAAGCTTAAAATGCACGTTCACGTCGTATTGAGGACTACAACCGACCTACTCTCTCCGGCCATTTTTGTTTGGTGACGGCACGACCGTCAATCCCAATAGCGTCAGTGATAGGGTAAATCCGGGAGACGCGGTCGGGCCGGAGAGTTGGTCGAGTCGCTATATTTCAGAGTCTATACGTAAAAATGCATTAAAGTGCAGACCAATTACTTCTCTAGAAACCAAACAGTTGAATGAATAGCGTAATTTCGCTTCTTTCTGTGTTTTACTGGATTTATAGGCTATAAAAGGTAAATTGAGGTTACATTTAACCTCTTTTATCAAACAGCGGTGTACAGAATCGTATTTAAAATATACTTCCAAGTTTATTTTCGTTTAATGTTTCAGTGACAATGCAGCCAAACTATTTGGCTATATTAACTCTTCCTCTCAAAGCTAATGAGAAGACTATCTCTCGCTGCAGAAAGGAGAGATGGCAGAGTTATGATTTTTTTTATTATTTTTTGTTTATTTTTTATTTTTTATTATTATTTTATTATTATTTTAGTTTATTTAATTTATATATACACTTTTTCTTTGATGTGTTCTTTACTTGTTTAGCGTAAACAAATTAAATATCGATGAATCTGTAGTTGTATTCACTCATAAATAATTTTTCTTTATCCTTTATTAATTTTCCATGAATAATTATGTGAGTGTCCTCTATCAACGACGAAAACCATTTCTCCCGGCACCTCGGGGGAGGTGGTCAGATGTCATGACTTCAGTTTTCAACCCGATTTACAGTAAATATTGTCTTAAAGCAAATATCGACCAGTTTTTCTGAATCAGCATAAAATTCTGAACATATACGTTTGTTCTGATAAAATAAGTAATATCTATATTAGTTTTAATAGCCATTTTATATTAGGTCGACCGCGTCTCCCGGATTTACCCTAAAGGCAGGAGCACTGAGAACTGTCGACAGTCTACGGTGTTCTATTTCAGACTTTCCTACACTCTGCAGCACGAGCAATGGGATATGAATGGAAGGCAAGCACGCCCCGTACGACCCCAAGTGCGGCGTAGCTACTTATCTTTAAACATATTTTTTCCTAGCACCTTGTCCCGACGCTGGAAACTTGTTTACTTTTACGTCCGCATGGTTGATCCACTCCCCTATTTCGGTCCCACTCGTTATACATGCACGGCCAGCAGAATACGAGAAGTAGGCCAAATCAGGGAGGTGTTGAAGTAATCAAGTTTCGAGCGGCGAGACAATCGGCTGGAAAAGAACTTGGGAAAACAAACAGTCGAGCCTCGCTTAGAGTCGTAAGGAGCATGTGTTGCATTTCGCACCTCGCACCTCTCACGTGCAACCCATTCATCTCATCGCAGAACGCATAGAACCTCAATGCTTTGAGTGTCCAAAAGCGAAATACCGCTCCAAGTCCAAGCTCCACTTAATTTACTTCGAACTAACATTCAGGAATGGTCAGACAATAACTTCGATGTTTCGCAGAATATATGATCGCGAATACACTGTAAAACCATACAGTAGAAACGCCTCGGTCGCAAACACGTCGACAACACTGAGTGTAAAAGTGAAAGGTGGTGGGCGATTCTGTCGATGAGTTACTGCTTACTACTTGGACCTAACTACCGAATTTAAGATTTCGAGCTTAGTTATCTTGACACGTGAAATATGTTAACTTTAACGTCCAACTGATTTTACGATGTCACCGTAACTCTACCAGAGAACATGCATCACTATATGCAGAAGGAAAAACGAAGAATAAAATGGAAACTAAGCTGGCGTCGTCGTCCACAGAGAACGTCGGATCGTCTTTAATTGTTTTTCTATGTTCCGAGCGGCCGTTAACCTGTTTCTCGGGCCAGCGATTGGCGCAGGTCGAACGGGACGAGATAAATGTATAAATCGTGACAAGAGAGATAGGGAGAAAAGTCTTTCGTGTCTCCTGGATGTCGGCCCATTATCGGAGCTATCTCCCGACAACGGTCGACCGAGGGTTTTTAAGAGCGTGGCTGCCTTTATCTGCGAACAAGCTGCAGCTAATGTAGCTACGCGACGAGCTCTCGGCGGCCCCCGACCGCTCCTCTTTTTTTTCTCCTTTCCTTTTTTATTATTATCCCTGAGTTGACTCCGTGGTCCCTCGAGGCAGCACGAAGTGTCCAAGAAAGGACAAGAAGGAAAAAATGAAGAAGAAACAAGATACATCTTGTTACCGCGGCGTGGACAACTGGGGAACGGGAAGCTTAGTCTCGAGAGAAAAAAGAAGTAGAGTAGCCGTATGTCACAGCCATATCTTTTTTATCGTGTGCAATTGTCATCGACCCCTTTCGTTGTTTTTAGAAAACAGAGTGATAGAGAAAGATGCCTTGTAGCAGCACCCCACGTGGATCGTGACTAAAGTTTTGCACCGACAATTGAAGAGTCCTGGTAGAAAACACTGTGAGTGCCAAAAATTAAATTCTATACTATAATATTACCAGTGGCGCGTAGAAAATTTCCGGATAAAAAGAACAATTTTTTTAGTTTTGACTCTTCAATTCTTTGGAACTGACTGAACCCGTCGCGTCGGTGTCTACGATATTTACACAAAGAGCGAATTGTCTCTATGAAATAGTAGAATTCTCGATGCAAAACAGATCTACGGTTGACAAATTCGCGCGCAAGAGCGAAGGCGATAATGGAATTACCTCTACAACCTCCGTGCTTCA
The DNA here is from genome assembly GCA_947577245.1 of Andrena bucephala. NCBI lineage: Eukaryota > Metazoa > Arthropoda > Insecta > Hymenoptera > Andrenidae > Andrena > Andrena bucephala. Next base: position 68,217,910 of record OX387715.1, read on the forward strand.
TTTCACTCGTCGCTGAGCGAATCCTCGGCGCCTTATCGATAATCGTAAACAGCAGCCGCCTGTCGTAATAGAATTTCGCCGGCAACGGGACGAATAAACGGCGATACGAGGAGAAGATCCGTTTGCAACAGACTCGCCCCGGCTCGGTTGATGCATGCGCGCTCGTATTTCTGCAACGGAGTTCCCTGGTGCACAGTTCCTGTCCCTCTTCCTCTCGGCGTTCTCTGCTCTTCGAAAAGTCAGCGGAGCGTGCGGTGGTCTTGTAACGCCGGTAGCGAATACCGATATTCGCTCGAGCGGCTATGAAACTGGCTGCACGGGGTCGCATTGTGCTTGCGCAATCTTCCCTTCTTCGGGCGGCGCGCCGTACGCGACAGGAATCGCTTCATTCGGCGTGCACGCCCCGCCATGCGGCATGCACAAAACGTCAGCGAGCTCACGGGGCGTGTATAGAACCGCGAGGCGTGTACACGGCTCGCGAGCAGTCACGTTAATTGCACGCTGGAATCTTTCACCGATGCAGCGATTCGCTAACGGTGTAATTATGTTTCGCTGGGAGCCCGGTATGGCGTGCCTTTCTCGCTGACACCAGCCACGCTTGGGAATTTCGCTCGCGATAATTAAGCGATTCTGAGTAATTGGCTGTCAACAGCTGTTCAAAGTATTGTCAAACTCGCTTCCGCCTTGCTCAGCCTTATCAGTGGGAAAAAAGGCTGCCGTTCACGCGCGCGTGTACGAATGCTATTATGTACGAGGGTCTCCAACGAGCTCCTCTTGCCTGTGTCACGGAGAGCGACACAACGATCGACCGGTATCGAGTACAACAGCGCACGGTATCCGGATCGTGTTAAAATGCAAGACCGCGTATCGTTCGGCGCCCGTATACATAGGCAGGCGAAGAATGGAAATACCGGCGCATTGTTGAATCGTAAAGAGCGAAAGAAACGTAAAGGGGCAGAAGGAAACGGGGGACACGGAGAACGGGCACGACAAACGGCAGCGAGCGAGACAGAGGCTAAAGGTGACGGCGAAGAAGCGAGAGAACAGGAGACAAGATAGCCACAGATGGGATCGAGCCGGTAGTATACGGTAGCCCTCGTGTATATCATTAACCTCATCCTCGTTTTTCGCCTCCTCCACGTATACCCTGTCCCATCACGCCGCCACCTTCTCCACCTTCTTCAACTCCGCGGCGAGCTGTGGGTCTCAACGGCCCGATGAAACAGGATTGTCCCCGTCTCGCTCCGACGCCCATCTCGGGCTCTGTGTCCCCGTCTCCTTCTCAACGACCTTTCCCTCTCGTTTCGAACCCATGGCCCCCGGTTGTCCGTCCGTTTCTCCTCGTTCCACCAACGACCCGTCTACCGTGCCCCACTCTGTCGTTCCTCCACTCCGCTGCACTCATTCCCGCGGCGCCCGATCCGTCCTCCTGCTTCCTCTCTGCCGCTCACCGATTTTCCGTCTCAGTTGCCCTCCCTGTTGGTAGCGAACCGGCGAGCCCAGCGCAGCGTGCACAAACGAGTAATTAACTATCTCCGTGTGGGACACGTGTTCCCACCGATGCTGCCTTCCCCTACTTCGCCCCGCTCGCCATCAATCTGCAGCTTCATCCCAGAGCTTTCTGAACGCGTGTCTCTGTCTGCTCGGTTCGAGCGTCGTTCCTCGTTCCCCTTCTAACACGGGCACACCGTGTGTCGTGTCCTCCTCCTACTCCTCCTCCTCCCTGCCCATCAAACCCAGAACCCTCAATCCTCCCCTCGCGCGAGCCATCCCCGTGTTTGCACACACGCTCTTATGTTAATTCGGCTTAACGCCCCAAAGCCCTCGAGGGTCGCGGCGGCGGCTCGCTTCCAAAAATTACGACCGATCACGAAGAGGGACCCCCGAGGTGGTCACGGACGATCTCGTGGAAAATAATAGGGAGCCCCCGCGCGCTCTTGTTCCCGCTGTCGGACGGGTGCGAGGGGATGCGCGCGCGAGGGTCGCCCCATCGGTTCGGGCTGCCGACCGATTGTCGTTGGAATACTCGATGAGTGGCGGTACGAGTAGACTGGATTAGCCCGGGCCTGCGGGTTTTACGTGTGACTTGACACGACGACCGTAAACAGGAATTTGATAATCCGATAGGGGGCTGTTACGGGCCACGGTGCCTCTGTGTTTTTCAGGCATCGGTGGCGCGCGTGATACGCGCAAGGGCGAGGGAAATGTGATCGTGAGATGGTGCGGATCGATTATAAGGGAACTTCGTATATAAAGGTCATCCGGTGGTGGAAGGCCAAGTTTTTGTTATAACAATTCTGGTGTTGTTTAGAGAGCCGCAGGCTAGACAGCGTCGTTGCCCCGCGCCAAGAAAGAAACTGGTTAGTGCCCGGCGCGCTAGTCGAAGCCAAATATTTGCACGTTTCTTTCCTTTTCCCTTCGTTGCTCCGCGCTGTTCGACGGTATCCATGGCGACGTGGCTCAAGAGAGCACAGGGGAGAAGCTGACGCGAGAAGAGAGAAGGCGGAGGGAACCGACGAACGTCCGGCAAATATTTGCATAGCGCGCCGGGTTTGCGGAAAACCAGTGTGCCGCCGGCCGGCCGGCCGGGTCTATGCGAAAAGAATATCTCTCCGTTTATACGTATATACACAGCACAGAAGCCTGGGAGCGTTGGAAATTCGCGAGTGTGTCGTTCAAGATCTCTCTCTCTCTCTCGAGAAACGGTGGAAGCTTTTTCCATCAGCCGACGACTCAAGGGACTGGTGATCCCCGAGCGATCCGCGCAAGAAGAAAATCCCTCGAGGATCCTCGGATGGCCCCTCCGTGTGAAATTGCCGAATAACGGAGGATTCCTACCCGCGGTGTATTGGCGTCGCGGCGAAGTCTGCCTCGCCGCGCCATTATCGAGCACTCCTCGTAATCACGGTTTTCTATTTGCACGCTCGTCACGTCCGGTTCAGAAGTATGTATTCAATTATTTCGCGGGCTATCGATGGCATGTGAAAGTTGTTTGGCCACCGAGAGGAAAGCTCGCGGCGGAGTGTAACGATTTTCGGAGTGCCAAGCGCTCAATGTTACCTTTGTATGTTTAAAGGAAAATACGAAACGTTCATCTTGTCCCATAGTCTGGACGCGTAATGAAGTATCTACTTCTCATCTGTCTTTGAAGTAAAGTACCTATCGGTTCGATGTGAAATGAGAGTTGAACTTGCACGGTATCACGTCGAAGCTCGGTGGCCAATTTATCGTCAATGTCCCCGAGGGTTTCTCATGTTATGTATTCGGCTTGTGACAGCACCCGCAGAAATCTCGCCCCCATCTCTCGGGACTTGGGGGAAGCGTGTTTCCGAATCATCGTGGACCCCCGTGGTACCATTTTTCGCGACGTCGAGGGCCCTCGAAGGATAATAATCTCCCCGCACGGCGTGGAATTACAGGGTCCCGAAGCGCCAGGATTAAAGGACAAAGGAGAGAAGGGAGACGCGGCAGCGAGAACGCCGATCGACGGGGTATACTCGTTAAGTGTGCATATACAGCGTGCGTGCTGCCAGCAGCGATAAGTAATACTATTGCCCGATTGCGAGCCTTGGCCCGCAGGGCAATTTTAAGGGGGCAACAGGGGCAAAGATGGAGGAAGAAAGAGAGAGAGAGAGAGAGGGAGAAATGTTCGCAGTCACGGAAGAGGAGTCATGGAAACGAAATGCTCCGATGCGCGGCTCGTGATGTAGAGGTGCAGGAGCAGCAGTGCACAGAGGCGAGAGAGGGGGGAACACGACAAACTGCCAAGCCTAATGCCAATTAGTGCCATTCTCCTGTACGAGCAGGTCCGAGGGGACTTCAAGGGGCTTCCTCGGACTTTCTTTTTCCCCTCCTTCCACCCTCCCCGTCGAGGTTTACAAAGCGGTTAGGCGTATTTATCGCGCTATGTGCATGCACACGTCTACACCCGTCCTTATACTGTACCTCTGCATACACACGCCCGACTATGCGTGGTATACAGGAGGTTTCAAAAAGAGGCACGCGATATAATAAACGGTAGGGTAAACTCGGGTAAGTATCGTGGTACAGGTTACTCCGTGATACTTTTTCATTTATCTGTAACTCGAAATTGTCTGACTCAATTTAAATGGAACAAAAACTAACAGACAGCCTTGATCTTCTAGTTTATATTGTGTAAAATAATTGGTAAATTGAAATTAGTGTGATAGAGTGAGAGAGCATTTTGTTCCAGCAGCGCATTATTCGTGAAATTTTTCGTGCTAGTTGTGGACGATCGCTTGATTATGTATTATATGTGCTTTAGAAGATAAATAGAAAGTTCAAACTGCAGGTTAGTGATGGTAAAATGACAATTTAACAAGTCTTACTCTTGAAGTTATCATACAATATGGCATCAGTGTTATTTTTGCTTATGAAAAGTGACTAAATTCTTATTTTTCTGTGCCCGAGCCTGCGTTTCTGATTGTGTTGTTCGAGAAATTCTGATGGAAAATACCAGATACCATGTCTCCTTACGTCTCAGACATCTAACGATCATGAAACGATTGATTATACACAAAATAACAATAATATAAAACAATATGAAATAATGTAAAATAATATAAAATATTGTAAAATAATTTAAACTTATGTAAAATAATATAAAATAATATTAAAAAAGTAGCTGATGGCCATATCACGGGCTAGCGACAACTATCACGGAGTTACCAGAACTATCACGGAGTAACCAGAGTATGTCATGACAACTTAATTTTGTATATTTTCAATTAAATATACTTAGTAAATTTCTGTTAACCTATTATGTGTTTCTCTGATGTCTGACCTATCATTATATCCCAGACACACTTTCAGAATATGTAAATATTGGCAGTTAGTAGGCAAATTCTAAAACTATCGCGGACTTACCCGAGTTTACCCTAGACGGGTCTGTTTTGAAATAGGTCCTTCAACGAGGTTGATAAAGTAAGCTTCTGACAACTACATGTAATGGTTATGAGAATATAGAACTCGCTAAAGGGTGCAACAACGTTTCGCTGTACGCTTAGCATTGTCATTTCGACCGTCCTCTATGAAACAGCCTGCACACACCCATCCCATAGCGTCCGACGCTCCTTGCCAAGTGCCTTCACGCATTATTCGAGGCGAACGTGCACGAAATACTTATGTACTCGCGCATTCTCGGCTCGAGAGGCGGTCACATGCTCGCGAGATAGGGCTTCGTTTGTATGCCCGTGCACGCACACGCGAGCCCACTTTTCCCCTCTCCCTTTTTTTCTCTCTCTCTCTCTTCCTCGGTCCATACATACATTAGGAGGCAGTTCGATTTATAAAACCGTGACTAACGAGCCGTGAAAACCGTGGACGCTCCTGCGCTCCTATCGGGAGCGAAAAACGTGTTCCCTCCGTGCCCCCTTCGTTTCTCCTTCGCTCGCCAGCCGAGGAAGTTATCACAGCCGGGGCGAACGTACTTAATTGCGCGTGTAATCTACGGGCCGAGCGGTTATCGTAACCGTAAACGTTATGAATAATTAAGATCCGACGGGAACGAGTCCCGGCCGCCGCTGTCGGAGAAACTGGCGAGCGCTTCCCGCTGAGAAGGACACAGGAAGAACGTACTAATTACTCTGGTTACAGGGGATTTCGTGGGGTCGAAGCTCTCTCCTACTCGTTCGAGTCCCCAAACTGCCCCCCGAAAGGAATCACCTTCCCACCGCTTCATTGTGAGGTTAATGCTAGAAGCGATTCAAACGGGGTGGCCGGGGTGAGCAGAGAGGATTAACCAGACGGGGGAAACGATCGGGGAATGAACGGTGTGGGACGAGGGGCCACGTACGACAGGAGACAGGGGGTCCTTTCCAAGGAGTTAAAAGGAGGAGCGAGAGACGACAGAGGTAATTTGAGAGTTATTTAAACGAGGAGCCGGAGAGGAGAAGCAGAAGCTTGTAGAAGTTCCATTCCACTTGGAGACGCATGCAGACGTAAACACAATCGCCCCTGCACAATGGATTATGTTCCGAACACTCGAGGACCCCTTGTAGCTCGTTCAAAGAACGGGCAGAGGGGCCTTCCGCTCCTTCTCTCTCCCCCTTTCGCTGAGAAATCTCGACGAGAACGAAATGGTGGTGGCTCGCGAGCCTATCTATAGAGGGCACGACCAGCAAGATAAATAATTCCGGCTGAAAAGCGTTACAGGAAGACAAACAGGGAGGCCCCGAATGTCCCATGAAACGCGAACGACGAAAGAAACGAGCCACGTTGCTCGCGCGACGACCCCGTAAAAACAAATTTGCTCGATGGAGAATATTTATTGGCCGTGGGGAGCGAGGGACGCGTTTCTTTATGTCCTACCAGTGACACACGCTTTGCGATCGGGCGTCCCAAAACGAGAAACGGCCGGAAGTGTACTCTTCGCAGTGTGTAACGTGTATGCGTACCGTCGATTCCAAAGAATTCAAACTGTCGCTCCATGTCTCACCTGTTACGGGCATATTTCTCCAGAAATAGTATCGCAAGGAACACCTTAAAAATCCTGGAATAATTCATTCCTTTCCCAGGGGATCATAAACCATGGGGCATTATGGAACCTACGGTAAAACCGATCTCGTGAATCTATCGAGAGAACCGGTCCAGCACGATATTAAGCACGCATGAAACCTTCGATATCAGTCCCGGCACACTTTGCGCGCGGATTGTGCCAGCAACTATAGCAACCGACGCTCCGCGCGGAGTAGAGACAGGATAGCAGGACGGAGTAATTGAAAAGCAATAAGGAGGAGGGAGACAGAGCGAGCAGGCCGTGAGATTTCGAGTAGGATGTCCCTGGTCGAAACAGGAAGGCAGAACCAGAGGGGTGGCAAAGTAACCGCGAGGGTCCACGGGTAAAGTACTCTACGGGGCCCTCCCTCCTCCTTTGCTCTCCCAGTGGACCAATTTACGGCACCCCGAGGACTACGGGGGTATTACGGTTCACGCTCGGGGGTTCGTTTCTGGCCATTGTTGCGCCAGTCAAGGGATTATTCCCGAGCAGGAAAGAAGGGACCGAGGGTATATGGTCTCCCAGTTCCACAGTCGTTCGCCTCTTTCGCTCGGCTACCCCTCCCGGATTATACGTTCCCCCGAGCACCTGCACCTAAACTATGTCCTCGCCTCGCTCCTTTTTAAGAAGTGAGAAAGTAAAAGGCGAATGAAACCGGGGGACAAAGACCCCGGCAATCTCTCCCCGACTAATTCGCGTCGATATCGGAAGAAGACCGTTTAACGTAATAAACTGCCAACAGGAGCGTTCGAACCGGCGTATTCCGTGGCCGTTGTCGATTTCGCGTATCGAGGGCCATTATGAGGTTCCAACAAAACAGCAATTATAATCAGGCAGGCCACCGATAACGACTGCCTGTATATTTAATTACGCCCGTCTTATTAAGAGGAAAGCCGGGTGAGTGCGTACGAGTGTAAATCGATCATCTTATCGCTATCCATTTCGAGGGTCTCGACACGCTGTGGCACCGTATCGGGAGAATCGTCTTTTTACGCTCTCTCAAAGCTCTTATCGGAAGCGAGCCGACTGCGCTCATCCTCTCGCTTTGCCCTCTTTTTTACGACAATTCGATGTAGGCCCCCCTTCCCGCCGATACGACGTTCCCTTTTTATCGGCACGATTTTCACGGTCGTACCGTTCCTGGTGTACAATAATAAGAGGAGCAGCGGCGTAAGTGAATCTCGAGGGCGCCAGCCGGGAGAGAGAGAGAGAGAGAGAGAGAGAGAGAGTAATGGAAGAGACAATATGTCGCGTCGAGAGCGACCGGGGAAGCGGTGCACGCGCGCCCCAGGTGTCGAATAAACGTATAGGAAGATAAAATTTGGTCGTACTCTATCCAGCGCTGAAGCAGACACTCGGGCACGTACAGTGCGCCTCGAGAAACGATTTTTAACATCTGTAGGTATTTCGTATGAAAATTCAAGAAAACCCTCGCTTCTCAAGTATTTTCAGTTTCAATGGCTCGCCCATAGTCGCGCGAGAAAAGTAGCCAGAGGATTAAATGAATTTCGTGAAAGTTGAGAGTATGAATATTCAACGGGGTAAGACTCCGCGAGTGCCGTGTATGGATTAAAATTTAATACGGAAACCTGCCAGGGAAGGATAAAAACTGGCACGGACACGAAATCCCAGCGTAAAAGGCCGACGGAGCGCAGACATTAAAACAATCGCCCCCCCCTCCCCCTCCCACCATCCCCCCATGTCCCTTTCCCCTCCGCGGGCGGACGAGAAGCAGCAGCGTGTAATTACCGCGAACGGGAGCACGAGATCGCGATTCCACTCGGCCAGGAAACGTATAATGGGAGTATAATGCGTGAAATTTACCGGGCGCATCAGCATAATGGACGACGCGGGGCTCAAGATATCACTGTGATTCCGTATTTCCGTGCCGACAGCGCAACTCGATTCGCCTTGTCTCTCCACCGCGCGCCACCCACTCGCACGCCTGTGCATCGGTTGCCTGCTTCAACAACGAATTACCGTTGCCCGCCGCGCTAGACGGCTTCGAAGCTTGAAATTGACCGATTATCGTGCACGTTCCACGGAAACCCTACCCTCTAATGCCCCCTGAGAACTTCTTTGTGACTCACGCGAGTTCGAAGTACCTACGTTTACGTGTACCGGTTGCGCGACGTTCGCGTACCCCGCGCTTCACGAATTTTCGACAACGCGAGAGATGGAAACGGTGCCGCGGCTCGCCGCGAAATTACAATCCCTACCGATGTCTGGTATGAAATGAGGGGGAGGGGGCGTCACGTTTCACGCAACGGCGTGTACAGTTTCGAATTGACGAGGCTCGAAGTTTTTTCAGCTGTGCACGCGCAAAATTGCATTTGAACGAAGCGTCGGGGTAAACGGTCCGCCGATTAAACGTATCAATATTTGCCGAATCGGAGCACGAAGCAGACGCGCACGGTACGGTTCGAGCGCCGAGGTTATGCTCGGCTAATATCGCGCATGATGTACACGTGCTCTGTTGATGGCCACTGCCTTTTGCGCGAGCGAGATGCCAATGACTCCGTCGGAACGACTCTTCCCGCTACTTCATGACACTCGACAGTGCCACCCCTTTTTTCCATGGAATATTGTCGCCCGCCTTTCGAGGGGGATACACACAGAGCCTCTGCTCTTTCACCAGCGCGTTTCTTTTTTATGCTGGTTCGCTGCCACCGTCTCTTTCTATCCGCCGTGTTTCTCGTCCTCTCTGCTTTCCCCCCGCTGCTCACCACGTGCTACAATATCGCCGGGCCGCACATCCGGTGTAACGCCTGTTATTAGGGACGGGCCAGATGAAGCTTTCATTATTCTATCCGAGGGTCTCTTTCGCCCGACAACACACCGTTACAACGGAAAGTAATGGGCAATTTTTTTTTCTTCTTTTGCTTTCGTCCGTAATTATTATCATCATCGGGCCGAGGCGGGTATAATGGCAACAGGGGAATAATGTAATTCCGTCGGTGAATGCTGCTCTTACGTCTTCAGCGTCGTCTTAATCGCGAAGACACACCGTGAGTATTTCTACGTTGATTTCAATGTTCAGCACACCGCCATGTGCGGAAATCGTTTGTAGTGTACTGTTAACTGTGCACGCTAAACGCCCATAGGCGTTCACCGCACGCGCTAGACTGAATGCATGTGAGCGACCACAGAGTCTGATTGATTAATAGAGTGTTCTGCTAATCAACGTCGTTAAGAGCGTCGTTTCAAGCTCCTATGTTGCTCGTGTATCGGGAAAGTGATTTAAAAGATAGAGCGATCCGTCATTGGTGGCATAAAGAGCATAGGCAGCGAACAGAAGAGTTTGAAAAAGAAAACCGAGGAATCGAGCAATATTGAATGCGCACTTGAATAGCTATGTTATTTTGAAGTGGCGCGCCTCCGTCTACGCAGGCTAGAAATGCGTGCGCTGCAATCCTGTTTCGCGATTGTCGCGCGCGTTCGAGAAATTCCAGCGTGAAGTAATCCGATAGACGATCGAAAAAGGAGTTATGCTGGTTTCTACACCACTGCACGTGATTGGAATCGCGAGTCCCTTATGCGCGTGAAACTCGAGCCAAGTTTGTCTAGCTGCACGCTGAGATCACTTTACGAGGTACAAATCGCTCAAACCGCGTAACAAAAGCGTCACTCATCGAGAACTACGCGATGAAGAAACAATTTTTACCAGAAAAAGATCTAACTCCATTAAGTACAACATCCTCGAGAGTGTGCATGACAAAAACGAAACCAATGTACGGAGTAGATAAAACATTTCTGGAAAACTCGACGACAAAAGTGGACAAAAATTCGCGATGAATTTTACTTATTTCTTAGTACATATTTCACTCACCGGATGCCTAGCAGCGGCGGCAGCTACAGCGGCGGCATTGATTCCGGCGCTGGGATACATGTTTCCTCCTCTCTGGTCTGGAGCAAAGACGAAAATAGAAACACTGTTGTGTATGTGTTCTCAAAACACGCGAACGGTAGGCTTCATGTCACGCGCGGCACACCAACGGGCAACAGATGATACAACAAATAAACCAACAACGATAAACATAAAGCACAGCGATTCAAATCGCCCGCGCTACGGGCTACGAGGCGCAACGACCCTTCCGACGGCACTGTCGACGCGATTCGATCGAAAAGGTCCCCGCCTCGGAGGCACGACGATGATCCATCGGTCTGTTTGCCATCCGCCACTACCGCATTCTCGTCGTTGGCACCAATAACACCGCCGCGAATGATCACTCTCGTTTCACCAGTTATTTCGGTCGCTCGATGCGTTCATTTGAGGTTAATAACGTGACACCGTGGACGCCGCGATGGAATCTCGTTCGGGTACGAGCAGAGGAGAGCGTGGCGTGCCTTTTAGCCGGTCGGTAAAACAGGGTGACCAACCACCGCCGCGGCCAAGAATCCGACGAAGGAAGCTTCGCTTCCGTTACATCCAAATAGAAGAACACGGGAGAAGGGAGAGCTTCCTTCTCTCTTCGCTTCTCAGGGCTTCACTTCTCAACGCGGGCGCACTATTACACAGGGACACTGCACTCGCTTGTTTACGACCATAGAACGGGTGGCGCGCGGCGACTTTGAGGTTAAGTTTACCAACACTAGCACCGCGCACGTTCTCTATCCGTTTCGCTACGCAGAAACTTTTCCAGCCACGCCGGGACTACGCGTTCGAGAATCGAGAAGCAAGAGCGCGCACCGTAAATCCGACGGAACTTGGCTTACGGGAACGTGAAAGCTAGCCACGGGAACGTTAAACGCGCCGACAAACTCCGAGAACAAACCACTCTCGACAACGGCCTCGGAGCGACTGATGGACGGGCAAGTGGTGGGGATGGTATCCCCTCCAGCGGAATCTTTCCATTCCCCCACTGTGGCGGGCCGTTACTCCACAGTTAAACCCGCCAAGCACCCCCTCGAATGTCTCTCCTCGTTCTCGACGCTCGTATTAACCGGCGCGATAGCTCCTTCACAATTAAGTCGCGTTACGTAAGGGTCTCGAAAAGGCGAGCACGAAAATCACGGCTCGTTAAAACGTCGCTACGTCTTTCCTCTCTCCCTCCCCCTCCTCCCTCCCGGTGCCACGATGCTCTTTCTCGCTTTTTGCTTTCTGGCACTCTCTATTTCATAGCACCTGTCGTCCTATCGTGCACTTGGATCGGTTATATCGACCAGGATACCGTCCATCGTGATTTCGGCGTGTCGTTGACACGACGAGTGACCGGATAGCATGCCTTCGGGGCTGCTTCAGTTGGCCGTAATTAATCGGGTTTGAAATGAACGGTTATTCTCGCGTTAACCATGGCGCAATCAGACGATACATCGATTCTATTATGTAGTATACCGGGGCGGTATATTTACATACATATTCCACCCTCTCTCGCTCTCTGCATCGCTCTCTCTTTCTCTGTCTCTCCCTCTCTCTATAATATTATTTCAGTGGCACTTCTTTCCGCTTCGTACAGACAGCGCAAAATTTTCGCGTGCGCACGCTATTTCTGTATCATTAATGGTAGATGACTCACGCGCGCTCGCATTTATCAACGTTGATTGCCGTTCGTTTTTTTCCATTCCACCGGGCCTATTATCGCTGATACCGCGGCTAACGAGCGTGTGCAAATAATATTTGTCGACCACGTTCAACTACCTTTGGAATCTAGACGATTCGAAGTATCAATCTCGCGGAACGAGCCAATGACTAAGGGAACCGTTCTCGGAATGCTTTTTTTTTCGCCTGGTTGCTCCCGGCCCCCCTCTCCCTCCGCCATTATCTCTCCTCGACTCCGCTTCGGATACAATTGAGAAAGAGAGATACATCGGTTACCATCCTTTGGGGCGATATCCTACCGCGAATCGTGTATTCCACGAGTGTGTGTAAGTATACACGTCCCGGTGCTTTTTTGCGAGTTGAAGCACGAAGGAGACTCCGGGAGCCCCCGAAAGTTTTCGGTCCCGCGGAATACGGTCGAATAAACGAGAGAGGACAGGGCGCGGAACACGTCGTGCCATGCATACGCGTACGTATTAGTCGCGTTCTCCCGGCTCGCTCGGCGTGTGCAAACAAATCGAAAGTTTTTCGCAAAATGGCCGTCACCGGGCTGACACGGATGTCCGCATAAACTCCCCCTCTCTCTTTCTCTCTCTCTTTCTCCTCCTTTCTCTGTCCCCCCCCCCCTCTCACTCTCTCTCTCTCTCTCTCTTTCCCTTTTCTCCCGTTCTCTCGTAACAACCGCCCGCCGACTGGCTGCCTCTCTCGCCACTCGTGATTTCCCTCACTTCCCACACCACCACAAATATGGCGCCTCCACCCGTTTTCCCAACCCCTACAACGTGCCTCTATAAAGCGAGAGCGAGCAAGAGGGAGAATGTGGATGGAACACGTACACACAAGCGCATCGAACGCGATTGTGCCCGAGTATATCCGTGTGTAGCGACTGCGATCCTATGCGTGTGGCAAGGGGGTGCCCCTATGTGAATATCGCGCAGCACACAGTCCCAAGCAGTTTCCTACTTGATTGCCGCTATCGTCCGCCCGCTTCGTGAAGGAACTGCTCCGCGCGGACTCGGTTCAGCCGCCTCGACCAATCGTAGCCCGTTCAGCCTCTACTTCGCCAATGGATCGCCGCCTGGCCCCACCTCGGGATACAACCGCCGCAAAGAGTCGAATGAAAGCACGACCCCGTCCAATGGGAGCGAAAGTTTTTGCGTTGACGTCGGTGCGCCGAGTCCGCGCGGAGTTGTCGCTCCGAGCCCCACGGATGTATACCTATACGGGAATGAAGGTGCTACGCGAAGCCGCAGCGAAACATGAAAAATAGGGGGCTACATGAGGAAAAACACGGACCCAGGGTTAGGAAGGAGGAGGGCTCTGCGGGATGGATCCTACGAACCGAGACACACACCAAAGGCCTGGCGCACCCGTGGTGGTTGTGCACGAGGCAGCCGACAGGGTTGGAGGGAGATGGCGAGGATAGAGGCCGAGGATGAGAATGGAAAAGTAACATAACGAAACGTCGATCCCATTACCTGAAGCTCTCTCCCTTTCTCTCTCCCTCCCAACTCATTCTCCCTCGGACTGCCGCCACCGTGCACCGAGCCCTGCTTTCGACCCTTAATCCAAAGGAGGATTAGAAAACCCCATTGTCATGCTTCGCGGAACGCGGGATGGGATATATGTATATACATACATATGTACAGAAAAGCACTCCGTACAATTTCTCCCCGCCCTCTCGCCGCGGCTGCTTTCGTTCGCGCACAGAACGGAGGCGGCGGTGCAGGACCCTCTCCTAATGAAATAAATACGTGACGTGCCATAGTGACGATGCGATGGTAGTTCTGTTTATCGCTAGCCATTGAACTTTTTGCGCGCGGATGTGCACGGAGACGCACCCCCCCCCCCCCCCCCGCCCCTACAGCCTTTATTCCCCGTCAGGCCCATTCGTCGTTCCACCGTTTTCCTTCCTTTCTCCGTCCCGTTTCAACTCGTTCCGTGTCCGGTTCGCCGGCTCTTTATCTTGTTCCAGCGGGACGAAGAAGGAATATAAGGCAATGCCGTGCGGAGAGTGTTGGCGAAGCTGTCGGTCGCGCTTGGTCGACTGCGGTTTATGCGGAGCCGCCTTGCCTGCCGCCTGCCGCAGCCGGTTTGCGTGTTCGCCCGTGTTCGCTCGGTGGATACGTGTCCTCGGTGCGGCTCGGTGCTCACCGAACGACCATGGACGACCGTAGCTACGGAGAGTAAAGAGGAGAGATCGAGGGAGAAAGGACGGGGATAGGAGCCGACTGGGGCGATAGAGACCAGCGTACATGGTCGGAAGGCGAGGGCGAGAGAGACGCCGACAGACGGCAGAACCAGTCGCTGCGGTCGACGCGGCTAACCACACCGGTGCTCTCAACCCACGGCGACCTCGGCGACCGCATCGAGAACAGGGACCCTCTCTGGCGACGCTGCGAACGCTCCGTCGCCGGCTCCTTGTAAGAACTGGCTTGTATCTTTTAAGGTAGTTCTTGAATAATCTACTAAATTCAAGAATTCTTTCAAATTTCGTTCAAAACTAATTTGGAATACAAAGAAACAAGAAACCCTTGTACAAAGTTTAAAATTGATTTACCACATAGGGTAAAGGCACCAGTAGTTGACCATGTATCAATAGTTGACTACTGTTCAGAAAAACATGAAAAATATGGTTTTTAGAAGTAACGATCTTTTGAACAAGTGCAGTTGGAGTTTATTACCCAACTCTAATTTGACTAACATAGTTGGTTAGGAACTACCTTAACACACTGCTCGCCCCGGCACTTTCGGTAAAACTATCAATCGGGACCACGCGAAATTCTTCACCAGGTTGATGAATAATTAGACATACCTACGGAGAGTAACGTGTCGCGTTTGCAACACACCGTCAATATCTCTGCTGTACTTGGGGATAATGTATAGAATACAAACCGCAGATGTTGATTTAGTTTTTAATAGAATAGAACTTTACAGCTGACATCGAGGTCTGCTCCACGATCTTCTGTCGAAAAGTCGAGCTTCTAGGAATCCTTCCCTCCCACGTCGTCGGGTATAATGCTCACGGATCGAATTTCTAAACGAGCCTCGAAGGTTTGGCCAGGATCTCGTTCTGGCACGACGATCGTTTTTCAGGGAGTAACAGTCGGCCAATATTTGGCCAAGACGGCGGAACTTGCGCTCCGAAATGGACGTTCGCCACTAAACCATTTGCCCCCAATGGCAAGTGACGCAGCCTGCTACTTAGCCCAATCGGGGTCGATAAAATTAACGAAAATTAGGTGGGACACTGTTGGAAATCAACATAAGGGATAAAGACGCTCGTAAACCTGCAGCTAAGCGGTTCTGAGTGACTGTCAGCTTTCGGTGTAAGTAGTTACGTGAAAGGGAATTACGAGAGAGCCGTAGGTACCTGTACCGACGATCGGAGCTACCTAAGCAGGTAGCACGATAAAGCCCGAGCGAAGAACAGAATGGAAAGAAAGAGGCCCCAGAAAGGACAGAGGGCACTCGCTCTTTTGGCAAAGTGTCGCGTTGCAGGGCTCGCCTCGAAACGAATCTAACAGCCGCACTCACGGCCGCTGACAAATGTCTTCCGCGGTTCTGGCAGCGGCGTACCGTTATCCAAATTACAAATAACACACCGCCGTCGACGTTTTATCCAACGCCCGGAGACAAATTGCCCCTGACTCGGGATGGCCTGGCTCGAAATTATCCCCACCCGTCTCGCGGCGCGGTGTAACCGCGCGTCGTGAACTTCGTTAATACCGGTAGTGGCTCGGCCCCTTGCTCGCCACACGGAATTAACACGGCGAAGTGTATTTATGGATCCGGGCCCGGCCAGGTAACCCGAGAAAGACCCTGCAGACCCCTGCTTCTTCCCCATTCTGTCCCCTCACCCCCTATTCTTTCTTCCTCGCCCCTCGCGCTCGTTCACTCTCTTTCTCGTTCCCTGCCAGCCTCTCTCGTTCTTTTTTCCACGAAGGAGGATTAATTAATGAGCCAGGTCCGAGCATTATACCCGCTTAACAGACCCGGTCCGTGGCCTTCGTGAACCTGCCCCACTGGCGTGGGAATGTCCCTGGCAATTTCAATTTCGTTAATTATCGCAAAACCAGGAGGCTTCATTTGATATAAACGATCCGGTTTCCGAACGCGAAACGCCGTACTTGGTATCGGCCAATAACTTCGCCATTAAATCACGCGCGGCTGTCTGCGTGCATACGTGGCCCTGCGCGGAGTAAGTGGGCACTTTCTCTTTCTTTTTCCCGGCTGCCTCAAATACGGTCGTGAGGTTGAAATTGTGTCGGTTAATCTTCGGTCGGGGCTCGTTTCTGCGTATACCGTGGATCTTTTGTTCGGAGCCCCGAGAGCATGTTGATTCGAGTCGAGCGGAAGGAGCGGAGTATCTTACTTACTACCTTCCACCATTTTTATTCGCCCCCGGATGGGAAATAAATTCTTAGGTGGCTCGGCGGTTTTGGCCGCGGTCGTCATTTTCCGCGGGCTTTTGTCGCGGGCCGGAGAGTTATCGCCACCGGCACGGGTAATCAAATACCGTCACCCCCGATGCCCCACGCCATTGGCCCCGTGTCCGCGGCGAACGGGACGCGATACACGTGTAGTCACGGCGTGTAACGCGTGCTCGAATATAGTGTTCTCGGTGTGCAACAGTGCGTTCGCTGGGCCGTCGCGGCTGCTCCTCTCGTCGAGGGCCGTATAATGCGCGTTTGCAAACTTACACGAGCTTAACGCGGCCGGCCCGGGCATTTTTCACGCGGCCCGACGCGGCTTCCTTAATTGAAACCTTTTGTCGGGAAATAAACCGTATCCTTGACCGCCGGGGAATTAACGAACGAGGGACGAAGGAGGCGGGAAGGGCCGCAGACAAAGAGTAGACGAGGAACAAGCTGAAGAAGGAGAAGAAAAAAAAGAAGGAACGGGACGGGTGAAGAAAAATTACGTCGCAATTTCAGCTCCGACAATACGGGGGAAGAGAAATTACGGTATAAATGGCGGAGTAAGACGCGGTGTTATTAAGAACGTCACGTAGAGAGAACACCGGGACGGTGGCGGAGGGAGGGGTTCATTATTCCAGGCAGGAATGGCAGCGAAAATTTTGCACGACTCATTTATCTCATTACTCGTCATTATGCGCGGCTCGGAAAATGGTAAGCGTGGAAATCAAGGGGAGGACGGATTCGCGGTGTGTCGTCTCTTTATAATTTTACTATTTCTCTGCGCTCCGACGTCGGCAGCGATTCGAAGCTAATTCGCTCTCTAACCCAGGATGTCCTTCCTAAAGCTACGTTCCAGAAGGAGGACGAGAAGAATGATCCGCGGCGAGCGTAAAATCCACGGGCGTGCCCTGAAAGTTCCTGACCCCGGAGGCTGCCGTTGCGGAAAAACACTCCTTTCACACGGGCGGACGGAAGTCGGGGTGCTCGGGCGAGGAGACGAATGGGCAGGTCGTGGCGTTTATACGTGATGCACTCGAGGAAAGGAGAAGCCGGGGTCACGGGGCAGAGACGACGAGGAGGCGAGCGCCTGTGCACGGTCCTGGCGCGGCGACGAATGGAATTTCGTCACAGTCGTCACGGTTCACGCGAGTAAACGACTAACAGAATTACACTCGGGGGCCATGGAAGATTTTTAACGGTCGATTTACCGCGTGGCCCGAGTCTGCTCCCCTGTCTGGGCTCTGACAGCAGTCAGGAGGAAGGAACAGCAACACCGGCGCTCACCCTTCGGCCAGTTAGTGTCCTTAAACCACCCTTGCCCGCTGCTCCGCGTCCTACCCGGTATTCGCTGTTTCGTCACGCCGGGGGGTCAGAACTGGCCGCAGATGTCGGCCATAAACCTCCCGGTACGGGAACGAACGACCCTGATGCTCAAACCGGCCCCCCCCCCCTCCCCTCTCGCCCCTACCTTCGCCTCTATGTCGTCTCGCCATTGTATCTCCTGCTGAATACACGCCCTTAAATAAATCCATCCACGGGCTCGTCGTCTCTGTGAAGCCACCCCTGACGCTGCTGTTGCTGTTCCCGCCTGACGCTGCTGACTGCCTCTGCCGCTGCTCCTGTTGCCCAGATTAGGTTCCTGATCTTTGTTACGAGGGGTTCCCTTCCTGCCTCTCTCCGCTCGGCGAACACACGCGTACACAGTTACGCGCGCAGAGGAGGGCTTTCAATCGCTCGTCGACGTGCGGCCTCGAAACGAAGATGACCTGCGGGACGCGAGGACGATGGGGAGATAAGGAAGAGCGCGAAACGATATTGGCTGGGTGTAATGACGCGAGGGGTAATGATGCGGATTGTGGGCGAGACGCGAGGCAGATTTATGACGGGACGGGGGCTCCGGCCCGATACTGGTTAATTTAATCGCGTTGCGCGAGAGTAATTGCGTGGTACATTTTGGTAACGATGCGTGCACGAGGCTCGGCCCAAGAGAAGCAACAACCAAGGATTAGTTTCCTTCGAATGTCTCCTTTCCTTCGCTCCGGCTGATGCAACGCGTGTGTGCTCGGCGTTTACGATATTTGCGGGCGAATACGCCGGGCCCCGCAATAAATCCAGTGACTTTTATCTCGTAATCGTTGCGAGAGATCCGATACGGTGCTCGCTGAACGACTCGACTCCCTGATCGATGCTGCAAGGCTATTTCAATACTGTATCGCTGGCGCACGGCCGTAATTAGCGATGCAATTTCAGTTAATACGAGCATGTTTGTTTGTAATCCGCCGGCTAATGCTCAATAACGTTCCTCGATCATCGAATTACATACCTACTATGCAACTCTGCCTGGAAGGCCTTCCAGCTGGAATCCGCTCGGTGTTCCGTATTTCTATAGGGAGCGAGGCGTCTTTCGATGCGCCATCCATCGAACGCGACGATCGAGAGCCGGATGATACCCGACGATCGATTGACCCAAATTCCCAGCATCTGCATAAAGATCAACACATCGGGAACTAGTCGAGTTCGGTATTATTGGGGGCAATTTGCCGGGAGATTGGGGATGCTGGGATTCAGCCGCAGCATGCTACGAGCACCGTTCCACGTTCGACGTCTCTAACAAACTCTATACAACTTCATAAGCGGACAGGTGTCTTCCATCCATCCAACTTCGTAACAAACCCAACCAGCCTCGCGGATACGGGAACGAAGAATTTAATCCAGACACCGTGCGATCTTTTTACAGGAGCTCGATGACCCTCCACCGCCTATCATCCACGCGCGCTTCGGCACGTACGCGTAAAAACGAAAACGCCGATGACCGTCATATTTCAGCTGGGGATCGAATCAACATCGACGCGTCCTCAAACGCTTTGTGCCCGCGCGTGTACACACGTGTGGTGGATTTGTCTGCGGCCCAGCCCCGAGCTCACAGCGCACTGGGTGTCTGATAAATCGGGCGGATGATTCCTTTTGATAAAAGAAGAACTACCGCGTACCTAAGCTACATCTTCTTTGATTAACCATTTAGTTTCCAGGAAGAATGGCCTTCGAGCATGAAAGTACAATAGTTTGTTTAGGTTAGTAGGCACGAGGACGTCGTTGGTGGAACCGCGGTTTACCGAACACCCCGTAACTGCCTCCACGCCGCTCGATCGCCGAAGGCGGTTCCGATCGATCGATCTCGCGGCGTAACAGCCGTGACACGCTTCGAGATTCCACGATCTTTTACGACGAGGCGCGGCGGTATCGTTAACGATCGCTCGTCGACGTTTAATTAGCCAAGGCTCGCGATTACCAGCGCGCTGCATCGCGCAACAGGCCCCGCGGCGCAATTGCGACTGTATCGATCCCCGTGGCCTTAGGACCGTAAAAGGCCTGCAACCGCGCTGGAATATCGCTCCGTCTCCGTCTCCGTCGGCGGCGAGGGCCCGGCCGGTCGGCGTACAGTGGGACAAACTGCTCCTTTTTGTGTCAAAATCGTAGAACTTTTGATAGGAATAAGATAAGGGGATGAATCTTTTTCGAGGTCAAAGCTAAGATGTTGCACAATAAGGGAAAAATATTGAGAATGTATGACAAACAAGTTTTGACCTTGAAAATTTACGTCAAAGATGACATTTCCGAAGAAAATTTCAGTTTTTACGTTATAACGTGTGGTTGAAATTTTTCCTTGACTTGTTATACATCATTTCCTATAGATTTTGACGCGCTGAATTCAAATCTGTCCGCGGAATTTGTCTAGCCCTTCAGGATTTGAAGAAAAATGCGATTTAATGGGTTACGCTCACAAGGGACGTTCGGCAAGCTAGAAAATTATGAAACTCGGTGTGCAAGTAGAACAGTTCATCCGTAACGCAACCTTATTTTTTGTTGGTGCCATAATGCTATTTTTTGGGGGTGACATCACCCCTTGAAAAAAATGTAGAATTTTCTATTCCTTGGAATATCTTGAGTACGGTGAGAGACGTCGAAAAGAAGTTTAAACAGAAGGTACATCCTTTTCTTATATCTACAAAACCGCGTAAAAATAATTTCCGAAAAATCAATATTTTTCAAGTTACCCCCACTACTAACCCTTATAATTAAGATTTTGTATTTTATAAATATATGCTGAAATACCACTGGATAATCTCTTTTCATACATATAAATAATTTATGTGTTATATTTTTATTTGCAAACAAATAAAATCTCTATTACAGAATTTGAAGTCCATTTTAGCAGTTTCCATTAATAAAATGGTTTCGTAAAGCCATATTTAAATTATTATTTATATAAAGTTTAGACACCTTTCAATTATTTATGCAAGAGACGCATCTACAAACGCATCCCAGCGAATTTAAAAATCCTGTAGATTTCTGTTACTTCAGGAATGAAAAGCTTATACCCAAATGCAGTATTTGTGGAGAGCCGGCTTCTATGCGATGTGCATGGTGTGGTAAGTATTTTTGTTTTAATCATTTCTATGAAGAATATCATTATTGTACCAATTACAAACCGTTATTTTCAAAGTATCTATCGTTTTCTATTTGTATAACTCTTCGAATGTATAATCAAACAATACAGGGTGTATAAAAAGAGATGAGTCTTCCTTAAATAATTGAAAGCTGTCTAAAATTTATATAAATAATAATTTAAATATGGATTTAAGAAACCATTTTATTAATGGAAACTGCTAAAATGGACTTCAAATTCGGTAACGGAGGTTTTATTTGTTTGCAAATAAAAATATAACACATAAACTATTTATATGTATGACAAGAAATTATCCAGAGGTATTTCAGCATATATTTACAAAATACAAAAACTTAATTTTAAGGGTTCGTGGTGGGCTAAAGATGAAAAATATGGACTTTTCGAAAATTATTTTTACGCGGTTTTGTAGATATAAGAAAACGATGCTTCTGTTTAACCTTCTTTTCGACATCTCCGACCGGTCTCGAGATATTCCATGGAAAAGAAAACTCTGCATTTTTTTCCAGGGGTGATTTCACCCCCCAAAATTGCATTATGGCACCAACAAAACATAGGGTTACGGATGAACTACAGTACTGGCACACTGAGTTTCATAATTTTCTGAATTTCCGGCTTGATGAACGTCCCTTATGAGCGTAACCCATTGAATCGCATTTTACTTCGAATCCTGAAGGGCTAGACAAATTATGCAAACAGATTTAAAATCAGCGCGTCGAAATCTATAGGAAATGATGTATAACAAGTCAAGGAAAAATTTCAACCACACGTTATAACGGAAAAACCGAAATTTTCTTCGAAAATGTCAACTTTCACGTAGATTTTCAAGGTCAAAACTTGTTTGTCATACATTCTCAATATTTTTCCCTTATTCTGCAACATCTTAGTTTTAACCTCGAAAAAGATTCATCCCTCTATCATATTCCTATCAAAAGTTCTACGATTTTGACACAAAAGGAGCAGTTTGTCCCACTGTGCGGCGCTCCTCCAGCGTCTCTCCGCCATTCTTTCCATCCCTTTTCTCGACTCGGCTGTTCGTGGCTGATCCGGCACGGTGAACCCAAGGCTACGCGCTGGCACGGCAAGCACGGCACGCACGCGGCGAATCGGCGAATTACGACGATTGAAATTCAATTCTGCGCGCGGCCGAGCGGCTAATTAGACGCAGTCGGTGGCTGCGCCCGCCGCGCCACGACACCGCCGCGGCCGCCTAGCTCCATGTACGAGCCCAGGCTTCTCTCTCTCCTTCTATCCCTCCGGCTCTCTCCGGCTCGCCACGTGTTGCACCCCGACGCAATTGCGCGTACGGGACGTAAATGCTCGTGTCAGTTTGCTCGTTTCTCCGCCGCCGGTACCGCGTATCCTCGCTATCGCCGATATTCCCGAACCCCTTCCCGTCCCGCTCAGTTCATACTCGCGCGGTGCCTGAGTACATTAAAGTCAACCAGCGCGATGCAGAATCTCAGAAACGCGAGGGATTTTATCGATGTTACCACGGTGTAACGTTTCGGAGCCGTGGTCGCTGATTGTTTTATGGCTGCCTAACGGGGCACCGATCCTCGGAACCGAGGCTCGCCATTACGCGCGGATGGCTCGCTGGTCGGGCCCCGCGATGCGCTCAAACTCGTTTGCGTCGTGGCATTTCGCGAGGCACGGGCAAGGATTGGAGGCTGCATCGATCCCGGTTCTTCGGGCGGTTGTATTGAATAACAGTTGCGAGGAACTGGAATTCCGGTTGCACTCTTGCTTCTCGTATCACATGCATATCGGTTCCAGAGCGCTTCCACGTGGACCCTCCTACTTATGTTAGCCCCTTGCTCCGCTCGGTCGCGTCATCATGGGAACGATCCTTGAGGACGCTTGACCCGTTTCGCGACGCGAGATAGTTCACCGCCAGCCATCACGACGATGATTACAATTGTTCGTCGAACCGTTCGACACTTCCACGAACGTAATTCACGGCTATTACACGCGGCATGCGCTATTACGCGCGAGCTACGACCGCTCCAGCCGGTTTGATCTTGCTATAGGTACCTATGTGCCTGATGGATTACAGTCGATCGGCGGACTTCATCGCGAGATCTCGTAATCCGCTTTTCCTTTGATCCGCGTCAGCAACGGCAGGGTGACCGATACATGTCGAATCCTCGCGTGTGCGTAAGCCGTAAGCCAGAGAGTCGCGGCCTATAAGCAATTCAGCGTGAATCGAAGCGGTCTAGCGTGCGTGCCGAATAATTATTCATTTGCCGTGGCCGGGTTGCGCTAACCGTGGCCCGGCGTTACGACACGAAATCTCGAATACGCGAGAGGGGTGACTATCGTTCATCGATCGTCGCTCTCATTAAATTGCCTCCTGTCCCTTGCGCCTCCTCCTCCTCGCTGGCGCATTATAACGCATGGTTGGACGCAGACGCGCGTGCATGCATAATTAAAAATTCGTACCGAGCCAGAGCGATGCTTTTTGCATGCGAGCGGTGCGCTCGCGGTCCACCACGTCGATGGTGTGGGAGACACGATGATACGGGTTAAAAGCGTGTCTGGAATAAAAAACAGAAAGGGAAAATGAGCACCTCTCGTTCACTCTGCGCGTCTGTGTCCTCGTCTATTTCCTTTTTTTCAGGCATTTTTCGGCGAGCATGATTACAGGGAAGTGTGTACAAAAATTATCATGCGTTTCGGTTAATGTTTGCGCAAAGTCCCGACGTACGTTGCGGTGGTATTTCCATCCAGCACTCGGCTCGCGCCCGCGTGAAATCAATGCTAAGTGCTAATTGAACAGCGTGCTTCCAAAGCGTTTATATCGATGTAGCAGGCCACGGATTTAGGGTAAACTCGGGTAAGTTCGTGGTACAGGTTACTCCGTTATACTTTTTCATGAAATTGTCTGACTCAATTTAGATGGAACAAAAACTAACAGACAGCGTTGGTCTTCTAGTTTATGTTGTGGTAAAATAATTAGTCAATTGAAGTTAGTGTGATAAAGTGAGAGAGCCTTACTTTTTGACCCGTCGGGTACCCGTCTACCCGAAACAACTTCAAAGCCATTGAATGTGGTATTGTTCGATCATGTTTGGCTAACATCAAACAATACCACAGACAATGCAACATTCAATTGCTTGAAGTTGTTCCGGGTAGCCGGGTACCCGACGGGTCAAAAAGTAAGAGCTCTAATTTTGTTCCAACAGCGCATTATTCGCGAAATTTTTCGTGCTAGTTGTGGACGATCGCTTGATTATACACGATAAAATAAATGAAAAGTTCAAACTGCAGGTAAGTGATGGTAAAATGACACTTTAACAAGTCTTACTCTTGAAGTCATCATACAATAAGGCATCAGTGTTATTCTTGCTTATGAAAAGTGACTAAATTCTTATTTTTCTGCGCCCGAGCCTGCGTTTCTGATTGTGCTGTTCGAGAAATTCTGGTGGCAAATACCAGATACCATGTTTCCTTACGTCTCAGACATCTAACGATCATGAAACGATTGATTATACACCAAATAAGAATAATATAAAATAATGTGAAATAATATAAAATAATATAAAATAATGTAAAATAATTTAAAATAATGTAAACTAATGTAAAATAATATAAAAAAAAGTAGCTGATGGCCATATCACGGGTTAGCAAGAACAGGGATCGGCGGGCTCCAGCTACCGCTGATGGAGGGGGAAACACCTACAGGAGCAGTGGTAATGTTTGCTGCGTGACTGATGCAGACGCAGTTCACGCAGGCCACAACCACCACTCCTGTAGCTGTTTCCCCCTCCATCAGCGGTAGCTGGAGCCCGCCGATCGCTGAGCGAGAACTATCACGGAGTTGCCAGAGTACTATCACGGAGTAACCAGAGTATGTCATGATAACTTAATTTTGTATATTTTCAATTAAATATACCTACTTAATAAATTTCTGTTAACCTATTATTTGTTTCTTTGATGTCTGACCTATCATTATATCCTAAACTCACTTTCAGAATATGTAAATATTAGCAATTAATAAACAAATTCTAAAACTATCACGGACTTACCCGAGTTTACCCAATATTTGCTGTTGGACCGTTGTAGTTAAACCTTTGAACGTAGGCGATCTACGAACGGAACGCTTCCCGAAGAAAGTCGTTCGGTTTGAGAATTTCCGCGGCGTTCCCTGCCCCAATGGAACCGAGTCACGGGCTTGCCCCCGACCAACGTATCCATTTACGACTGTTTAAGCAGGTAGAAAACATTCTCGGCCAATTACACGTCGCGGATATTTCGAGCCCCGAGACAATGCCAGCACCGCCAGTGTATCATTACGCCTCTATGTAATAAGTCGCTCTCCAGCCAGTAGTCACGGCTGCTCGCCATGCAAACCCGCTTCCCCGTTAGAACCTTCGAATCGTGAGAAAAATACCACGCTGTGTGCCCACCTGGATTTACCTACGCGAACGAGCGTAGCCGCGCCGCAACAACGACCGAGTAATAGACGTCCGCGTGGAGAACCAGCTACGGCTTCTCGGCCGCCTTCCGCGAAGTCACGGCGAGATCCGTTTCGCGGTAAGCGAGCAAAGGTGGGCAATTAGCACTCGTAAAATTGCAGTCGCGCGAAGTGAAGGGAAGATAATAGCATTTGGGCGTCTCGATCCGTGCATAAAGTATCGCGTTGCTTCGTGCACGTTACTTATATCGTGGTAAATGGAAAACAGGAGTTTTAAAAGATTAATTTTCGGACGAATGTTTGCCATCCATTTGACGAGTTGCCGGTTTATCGACAACGTTGCCGCTGTAGTATCGCTGAGCAGGTCTCCTCTCTCGCGTTGGATTTTTCGATGGCGCCCGATGTCGTGACATTTAATTGGCAAACAACCTCGGCTAACAATAAGACTCGGTTGCGTACCATCCCTCGTCCCGTCGCTCCCTGCTCCGCAACGGCTATCATCCCTCCCGTCCTATCCTCCCCATTTTTTCCTCGGTTTCCCATCGTACGGTCTATTGTGTTATTATTATCCCAGTCTGCGTCTCGGTGTCTCAGGTCCACGGGTGTTATTATTATCCACGAGCGCAGGAGGTCGCCCGTAACTATCGGGCGACGGGCGGTGACTTAATAATACTTCGCTACGTTAGCCTAATGGGGGCTGCCGAGCGTGTAAGCCCACTAATTTACCGTCCTTTTTCTCTCGATCCCTGCCGCCCCCTTTCTCATATTGTTCGACGTCTCTCTTCCACCCCGCTCGCGGCTGTACAAATACGATCGCACCCTCTTCATCTCTTTCACCCCGTCGTCCGTTCTTCCTCTCCCTCTCTCTCTCTCTCTCTCTCTCTCTCTCTCTCTCTCTCCCTTTCTCTCTTTTTTATTCACTGACGAAAGACGAACGAGCGGGAACGACGCCCGCACCACCCGCTACCGGTTCATAAAAGGCGCGTTAAGCAAATAAATAAATTCTATGGTGGATGGTGGCGGTGGTGGTAACGGCAGCTCGACGCCGCTCTCCCGTGGAAGGAGGACGGGGGATAACACGCGGCGATGGAGAGGCCGGCATTTTCCCTAACGTCGACTTTCATCGGGAATTTATAACGCGGCTGCTGCTTTCGTCGTAATCGGATTTACGCGATCCTGGATAGAGAGAGGGAGAGAGAGAGAGAGAGAGAGAGAAAGGTGGGGAGGTTTTCATCGACCCTTCGTTCCGGCTCCACGCGAGCATGAAGCGAGGGTGGGTTCATATTCTCACGATTGATCCCGCTTTTTAAATCTGTTTACGCTGCCTTCGATGATAAATCCCAGAGCGATGACGACGGGACGACGGGACGCCGATGTACGCGCGGAAAAACGGCGAAACGCCTCGCGAGGGCGCGTGCAACCGATCCGTGGGCGACTGAATCGATATCGGAGGGTGGGCGGTATCGAGGGAGGTTTCTATTGAAGTCGAAGTCGGAGCACAGAAATCGTAACTCGCGTATCAGCCGTGTTTCGCCCTTCTTCCTCTGGCTTTGTCCTCCACTAGACACGCCACGCAACGAAAGGACACCCTCGTCGTCCGTGTTATCAGTAGTCGCACGGCGTACGGTGCACAGAGGAGCGTAAACACGCCACGAGACAGTTTGTCTGCCGCGAACGCGCGGCAATGTTCGCGACGACCGCGGCGGAAAAAAATGGATACACGATAATTACCGGATCAAAGAGCAGCTCGGCTTTGTTGGCGTTCGGTGTTAGCTCTCCCCCTCGGTCGATGCCGATAAGTGGGCGGGGGTGGCGGGAGCGAGACGCGAAGAAACAGAGAATAAAGACCAGGAGCTGTACACGAGGAGAAAGGTAACGGAGAACGCGTGTCGAAGTCTGCGAACGGCAGAGATAAGCGCATTGTAAACGCGACCAGCGGAATACTTTGTCGTCGCCGCGACAGATAGGTGGTATCGGCCGCGTCGAGACGAGGGACGAGGGCCGCTAACGGGCGGGGTCGCGGTTGCCTGAGCACCCTGCTTGTATGACGCCGACTACTTAACGCTTTATCGAGCACGACGAAATGGTGACTACTCAGTTTCGAAAGTTCCGAGCACGGGAGGATCTCGATAACGATCGTAAAATTTCCGTTCTCGTCGGCGACAATGGCCACCCCCTTTCACTGTCCCTCTTTCTCTCTCTCTCTCTCTCACTCCCACCACCGCTGCTTTCGTTCTCCCTTTCCTCCAGCCGACGCCCCGTCTTCGTCTCCCCCTTTCGACTGGTCGGAATAATAACCGAGAGCACGGTAGGTTGTGAGCCGCAGCGTAGGCATATACACAGAGCACGTACATTCTCGGGAGAAGTCTTTGGAGCGAGCATAATGGCCCCCAACACACCTACGCCCCGATATCTGCATACGGGGTGCGCCGCAAGAACGAACGTTTGCCTCCTTCGACGAACAGCAACGCGGCCAGGGAGCGGGCGAGCGATCCTCCTAGGTCCTCAGCACCGAGACAATACGCCGTTTATCTTCGATCTGGCGGAGGAGGAAGGAAAGAGTGGTTTGGTCCTGGCTCGTACATCACCGCGCCGCTATAGGAGCCGATAAATTACTGTTAGGAAACCTGGTAAACCGGCAACGAGTGTACTCGCTTTTCAGATCGCTATTACGCGGGTAATGCTTCTCTGCCTCTTCCCTCTTCTCCCGGTGACAGGGATAAGGGGTTTCCGTTCCTTTCCTGCCCGCCCAGGGGGGACATACGCATTCGAGATCCGACCAGGGCGCGGTGTATGATTATTTCGTTCGACGGCTAGGACGATTGAATCTTAAGAGGAAGGTAGGTACATATACCTATACGTAGGTACATACTATCCTCGCTTCGCGCAAGGTAAACGTCCCCGTCGGCGACCACCTCTATCTTGCCGACCGGTTGCTCCCATTAAAATTGACACGTAATAAATGGTAATGATGATGATTAAATGAAATTGCGAAAATGAAGGTATCCTTGTAACCGAAGGACGCGAACGTGAGATCACCCAGATTTGCCAACAGACACTGACTTTACCAAAGATTCTTCTTACGCGAGCCAATCTATCAAGCACATATCGATGAAACGGGATAAACGAGGAAATATAAAACGAGCTTCGGTATACCTAAGGAGAGTAGGAATGTCCTTTTCATGCGTCCAGTTGCCTCGCGAAACGCTTGAATGCAACGCTGCGGATCCGAGCTGGCTTTGTCCGGTCCGGGATCTGATTTAATTTTATATCAACGGGAAGCCGGTCTAGAAGCTTTCTGGATTTCCGTGGGACGGCCCTCTTTTCTCCGTTTCCTTCTTTCGGTTTGTCCGAGCCCCGGTGGACGGAACCATCCGCTCTAGAAACTCCGGGGAGTAGCCGAATCGGATGACAGTAAATAACGAGAGGTCCTCGAGAAACTCGAACCACCGCCGGGGCTCGAGTGGTTCGAGCGTATACGCAATCGAGCAGCGGAATCGAAATTCGATGCCACACCGTACACACGCCCTGGTGTTTAGAGGCTGTTTTCAGGACTACGTGTATGTATCTACTACGTGGAGGAAGGATCCAGGGTTAAATTCGACAGCCAACGAAGAGGATAACGGACCCCTCTCGAGTTTCCACGTACGACAAATCACTGAATTCTCCTTCCAATCCTTCAATGGGTATGGATGGATCCCCCGATCGTTTGGCCGAGGCGCACGGGAAATATTTTATAGGCAACGAGATACTCTTCTGGGGCCAAGTAGGGTAAACTCGGGTAAGTCCGTGATAATTTTAGAATTTGTTTATTAACTGCTCATATCTACATAGGTATTCTGAAAGTGAGTCTAGGATATAATGATAGGTCAGACATCAGAGAAACAAATAATAGGTTAACCGAAATTTACTAAGTATATTTAATTGAAAATATACAAAATCAAGATGTCATGACATACTCTGGTTACTCCGTGATAGTACTCTGGTAACTCAGTGATAGTTCTCGCTAGCCCGTGATATAGCCATCAGCTACTTTTTTTATATTATTTTATATTTTTTTACATTATTTTACATTATTTTAAATTATTTTACATTAATTTATATTATTTTATATTATTTCATATTATTTTATATTATTGTTATTTTGTGTATAATCAATCGTTTCATGATCGTTAGATGTCTGAGTTGTAAGGGGTCGTCCTTAAATTACGCCAGGCTTTTTGAAGGGGGAAGGGGTCGCGAATTTCTTACGTTTCCTTACAAGGGAGAGGGGGGAGTCAGGTAGCGTCTTACGTAATATTTTTAACCTAATTTTCAATAAATACAAATTCTATCATTAATGTTCCAGAAAAGTTGTTTTAGTTTGAATTTCCCGAAACCAAGTTAAATGAATTATATAAACCTTTAAAAGAATTTTAATAACCGAAAAAATTCCATGTGAAAAATATTACGTAAAAAGGGGGTTGCAATATCAAATCTTACGAATTCTTATACTGGGGGAGGGAGGGGGTAAGAAATCGCAAAATTACCCTTACGTACTTTAAGGACGGCCCCTAAGGAAACATGGTATGTGGTATTTGCCACCAGAATTTCTCGAACAGCACAATCAGAAACGCAGACTCGGGCGCACGAAAAATAAGAATTTAGTCACTTTTCATAAGCAAAGATAACACTGATGCCTTATTGTATGATAATTTCAAGAGTAAGACTTGTTAAAGTGTCATTTTACCATCACTTACCTGCAGTTTGAACTTTCCATTTACCTTCTAAAGCACATACAATACATAATCAAGCGATCGTCCACAACTAGCACGAAAACTTTCACGAATAATGCGCTGCTGGAACAAAATGCTCTCTTACTCTATCACACTAACTTCAATTGATTAATTATTTTACCACAACATAAACTAGAAGACCAACGCTGCCTGTTAGTTTTTGTTCCATCTAAATCGAGTCAGACAATTTCGAGTTACAGATAAATGAAAAAGTATCACGGAGTAACCTGTACCACGAACTTACGAGATAGAAATTTTTTCAAGTAGGTATGAACGTCTGTAGTCTTTTAGAAAATCTTTTAAGTATAAACGGCTGTAGCCTTTTAGAAAATCTTTTAAGTATGAACGGCTGTAGACTTTCAGAAAATCTTTTAAGTATGAACGGCTGTAGACTTTTAGAAAATCTTTTAAGTATGAACGGCTGTAGACCGGCAGAGTGCTTTTGAAAAATAGATGGTGGGTTGTCAGCGGCGCTTAGGAATAATTAAATCACGGACCAGCAGGCGAATACTAATTCGAAGATGATAGTTGCACGCGTTGAGAAGAGTCTACTAATGCCTCGGTTTCCTCGATCGGTGCCCGGCTGCCTCCCATTTCTCAATTATTCATGCATCGATTACGATTAGCAGAGGCCACCTCCAGGGATGCTTATCCCACGGCCACGGGCGATCTATTTTCCTACTCACGCGCCCGTTACTTACGCCTGAATCGCTTCAATTACACCCGGTTTATTTCGCCGGTAATTACCGTTCCGCGGGATCGGTAAGTGGCTCGGGCGGAATCACGCCGCGCGCCGGTAGCCGCCGCCTCGCTCGTCCGCTTAATGTAATAACAATGTAATCGCCTGTTAAAGACTGCCTTATAATTACGGACTATTTAATGATTCCGTCGAATAGGAAAGACACCGGGCAGAGCGGCGTTGCTCGCCGCTCGAAACGGTGCGTGTTGTCTTGCTCGGGAGATAAAAAAAAATTGCTTTGCGTAATGTATCTATTCGCGGCTCGAGAGTTATTAGAGGCAGTGGATGGAGGGGATGAGAGTGGAGGAGAGGATTAGAGAGAGGAGGATGCAGAACACTAGGCGAGCACTGATACCCCCGCCTCTGCGGTTATGTAGTACATCCATTAGAGCCATATGCACGTGCGAAGGTACCGACGATGGCGAGGGCAAGTTTGTACGTACCTGACGCTAATACGTTCCGCTCGCATCTGCATAAGGCAACACGAGCCGAGGGGGGGGGGGGGGGGAGGCAGACGAGGGAACGAGAGAGAGGCGGAGGGAAGCGCGACAGAGATCGCTCAGACCGGTACTAATTATTTCGCGTTTCTTACACGCTCGTTAGACTTTCTTATAATAAAACGCGCACAGTGGATACGGAGAAGAGCGTTCGCCGAGCATCTGGTGGATGACCAGTCCTCGATTAGTCCCGAGACACTGGAGTGTCCGGCTGCTGTGTGTCGCCTTAGATTCAAGTTTGCGCAAAGTCTGACACACTCATCCGGTGACTAATAGATAATGTCATCCTCCGTTTACTAAACATTTCGCGCCGTGGCCCGGCTCTGATAGAAGCGTATGCAAATCCGCACCAGTGTTAATTATCGCGTCACAATCGAGGGAACATTAACACGCATCAGACGCGTCTTTCCGCACCACCAGCGACCGCCACTTTGTGTTTCCCATCGGTTTCGCCCGATTCCCCGTGTTAAATCGGCGTCGAAGTCTCCGCGATCGTGAGAAACACGATCGAACGCCAGCCAGAGATTCGATCCTCCATCTCGCTCGCGTGTTCGCGCCTCTCCTTCGCCGGGCGGCACGGCGCGGTAGTAATTAAGGGAAGAGAAAGAAGGTTATTAACGAGATCGGGCGATACGAGTGGACGGTTCGATCGAATTAACGATGTTACACCGGCTCGCCGTAAACCTGCACGCGAGGGGCTCCGAGGGGGTGGGAAAGGGAGAGGAGGGATAGAGAGAGAGAGAGGGGGGGGGGGGCGAGAAAGGGAACGGAAGGACGAGGAACGAGAGGGCACGGGTGTTTGTGTACACAGACGAGACCACCTACGTGTTAAACTTTCCTCCCGTGCAAAAGTCGACGCGAATCGGTTTACACGCGCGCGGTATCGCGAGCCCCGGTATTAATGCTTGCGTATGCTCGGCGCTCGGCGCGGCGGGCTCGTTATCTGCCGCATAACGCCGCCGGTTCGCATGCAAATCGCAATGTGTGCAGCGCGAGCGGCCCAGGATACGTCGCGGTGGCACTCATCGCGCAGGGAAATATAGTAATCCAGTGCCACCTGATAAATTGCGGCACGAAGGCGACGCTGTAATCGCCGGAGGGTGACGCGGCCGGTGCAGGGGGGAAATAATTAATGCGGGCACTTATCCGGGGAAGCAAATTCGAGCAGAAAAGTCGCCGGCTCGGAGTAAAAAGGAGCCCCGGAATTAATAAGGCCCGCCGTCACGAGCGCGGGCGGAAAGATGCGACGCGATACGAATTAACGCGTCGGTCGCGGCGCGAAGCTTTTAAAAATTAAAATCTGTCGCGAAACCTCGGAAAGATGGGGCAATCGGCGGACGTTCTTTTACTGTTCCCTCATTTCCATTTTTTTTTTATTCCCGGTAATAAAGTGGCGGGCGAAAAAGTCCCTGGCAGAGTCGTTACGTACCGATTCGCGCAATCGGTATGTTGTCGTGTACACTTTTCTCGCGGTTAATGGACGGAGTTAATCTTTCCTCCGTTGCAACCGTGGTGGGTAAACGACGCGTAGAGTTAGTTCAATTCAATTATCAACGTATAATTTTCAATCTGCCCGATCTTCTGTAGATTCGAGTTTAATGAATATTGGAAAAGCGTCGATGGTACGGAATAATTCTGTGGAAGAATGCAAATGAACCAAGAATATTTGTCGAAAGCTATTGCAGAATCAAGATACAGATCTGAGCGGATGTTATTATTCCGTGAAAGAAAAAACTGAAGAACTATTGTACCAACTCTCCCGCCTGCAGACAAGTGAACTACACCACCCATGGCATCTGGAGGACGGATGAAGAGAAATCGAAGTGTCGTTCGCGTTTCCGAACCCCTCGAAACCAGTGAAACCACCCCATTCCCTGGCATACATCGTGTCTGCAATCGGGCGCGGCTCGCGGACACTTTCGTAATGAATTCCTCGATGGTGGGACATTAAGAAACGGTTGGAAAAACGGCCGAGTGAAAGAGACAGGGCAGAGGGAGAGGAAGAGGGACGGTGCGAGAGAAAGTCGTGTCGCCGCGGTGGAAATGAATTTTTCATTTCGCGCTAAACTCGCGAAACGGTTCGTGGCTTAAAGCGAAGATTAAAGGGCTCCAACGCGAGCTTCTCCTTTTTCTACTTCATGAAGTATAAGAGGAAACGACGGGGGTGGTGCCGGCCCATTATTTTTCATTGCTCGCGAGCCACGATCCTGTTCCATTTCCCTCCTTTCCTTCCTTCCTTCCTTCCTTCCTTCCTTCCTTTTCATCTCCGCTACTCGACTTTCCCCGACTTCTTTGAGCAACTCTGCTTGGCGTTCCTTAAATTTGTATTACCGTCTGAGTTACGAGGAACGAAGCCGCTGCGAAGGAACACGATCCTTGTGGATTATTCAATTGAAGCCATGCAATTTGTTTCGCAGGTTCGGCGCGGTGCCCGCGAGCTTCTATCACCCCGCGGTCCTTCCAGGTCCTTCTCGCGTGTTTGCACCGGCACCGAGCATTGTGCTAAGTCCGGCGAAAAACGCAATAGAATCGCTGCGGCGCACAGTGTCGCGGCACGTGTTCAAAAACCAAGAATTTGAGTTTTAAAATTTTGTATTTCATTTCATGGAACATCATAACTTATAAGTAACATAAATAACGGATTTAAGGTAGGTAATTACATTCAAAGTCGAATAACCAAACGCAAGATGCCACAGACTACACATAGCAAATATTTACCCACTGCATTTTTGTTGTATTTATAAGTCCATTTCTTTCTTTTTTTTTTTGAAAATAAGCAAAATACATCCTTTTTTTGTTTTATTAATTAAAAGTTCTTACATTTAAAGATATGGATACGTACCAGTGGCTCCAATTATTACTTTTTTTGTCGCATTTTCCAAATTCTGGAGAGAATTAAAAAAAAAACGAAACATCGTTTCTTCCATTTTTTAACTATAATTAGTTTTTCTTATGCCCTTTAATTTGGTATAAATTTTATCTGCTCCCAAGTGTCCCCACATAGGAAAAATACACATAATAAAACGAAAATAAGAACGAATAATTAAAAATTTATTATCAATACGAATTATTTAAAAAATTATTTTTTTTTTTTATAATTGCTTCAGATGTTTGTTATTAATTTGTGTTTAAATGTATAAAAAAAAAAAAATTTATTTGTTTTACTTTTATTATGTTCAAAAATATATTTCAATGAATTATTTTATGTAAAAAATTAATTTTTTTGGGTATAAATATGATTAACATATCAATTACGTGTAAATAACTGTATCTCAATGGGAAATTGATTTTTGATTTTTTTTTCCCCTATATACTCGTTACAGTGTGCGGCGTATAACATTCAAGAGGCGGGAAAATAATCGTGGTTTCGATAAATATCGGGGGGAAAAAAGAGACTGGGATCGTCTGTTTTTCGTTGGTGCTCACGCTCCGTCGTTGGTCATTCAATGTATGCATTATTCTGGTCGGCATGGTCTCTAAATACGGACTGCGTTAAAAGGACACGCGATCCTTCGCGCACAATGCCAGAAACCAGCAAACTGCGGCATGAATGCGGCTAAGTAGTAAGGCATTGTCGAATGAATGACACGGATAAAACAGCGCCGCTCCGCCATGGGCTATGGGGAATTGTTTTCGTTTCGACGGAACCGGCTCTTTTCGCAGAAATATCCATGGCGAAGATCAGCGCACTCGCGCATTAATTCCCTGCCGCGTGTAGAGCGCTCGGTCGTGACCCTGGCGCGGGTCGGGGGGGCCCGTGAGTCGAAATCGTTTGAAAGCGTGCACGGGTCAAGGGACTGTGAACGTGCGAAGAGGGGATAACAGAGGAGGCAGACGATCGCTAATTGAAATACTCGCCGCTTGTATCGACTGGCGCCTCGGTCGGTACCGTGACGTAGCCATAAGCGACGCAGGAATTACGGTGTTTATATTTGGCGGGAAGTGTCTTTGCGAGCGCCCTTTCGCCCGGAGGCAGCCGTCCCGATATCGTATTCCCCTTGCTGCTATGACCGGGGTTATTACTTATACCGAGGAAGGGTATCGGCGGTTTATTTTGTCGACGACGGACGTAAGAGACGCGGTCGCCGTCGGAGGCGGCGGCCAACGGCGGGCAAAAGGAACGACGACGTGGAAACCGGGTAACGCGGAGAAGTAACGATGGCGGCGGAAGAAGGGAGGCCGAAGGATCTCTCCGCAGATTAGAGCGCGAATCAATATTGGGCAGCGAGGCGAGGCTTTTATCGGCGCTGAAAGAAATCCCCTCGCTTCCTTCTTCGAGTGGGCACCGACTTGGAATGGAAACCAGTGGTAGAGGAACCGTGCCAGGAGGGAGCAAGGAAAAACGAAGGAGACGGACAGAGACCGTGGCCACGGATAGAGAGATACTCTTGCGTGTGGTAGAGAGTGGTGGCGAGAGAGGGACGGCGATAGAGAGGCCATGGCGAAATAGAGAGTTAGGACGGAAAGAGACGACCGAAAGATGAAGAGGGGGAGCAACGATGGAGACGAAGGATAAGCACGAAGGGTATGAGGTCTGAAGAGCCGCGGAAGGTGGAGCGGGGGACGGTGAGGGAGGGGGAGGGGACGTAAGAGGACGAGGATTCCGTTCGAGCAACTTACCGGACTTCTACGTTCTCTCCACGGTCGAGGATTTACAGATTACGCGCTGGTAGACCGAGCTGCTGAGTGCGATCGAGAGAAAGACAGAGCGAGTGTATAGCGACCGAGAGGGTGGGGGCCGTCGGTGAGTGGTGACGCGCGAACGAGCAACAGAGAGAAGGCCAAGAGTTAGCGAGGGTGCGCGAGCGAGAAGGACAGTGTATAAAGGAATGACACGGCGAGAGGGAGTCAAGGACCATTCGACGAGATGAGTGCGACGAAAACGGAGCTATCCAGTCCGCGCGGAGTCGAGCAGCAGCTGCAGGCCGACCAATCGCGGCCCGCCATGCCGCTAGTCCCGCCAATCGGTGAGTACCACGAGCATTACACGTTTATTATCGCGCGGGAAAAAGAAATGACTGTTTATAAATAATTAGAGAGGTTTTAATTAACCCTCGGGACGCGCCCGGACCGTCGGTATCCATCGCTGTTTTAATCGCTCGGCCGGTTTTAACCGTGAACGACGGCGCCGCCGCCGTCGTCTGCGCGATCCACCTCTGCCGCATGCAGCCAATCCGCGTTATATTTGTAAAACTAAACCATCGATCGGGCATCGGTCATTAAAGGCGACCCCTGCTCTCGTTTTCTTCCGCTGGCGGGCGTCTTGCGTCAACGTGCCCCGTTCCTGCACAATCTGCAGGGCGTTTCGTAGCTCCAATTGCAGGCTTCGCTAGCCGCGACTTGCTGGCCGGATACGGTGATGGTTTGGTCAATTAATCAAAATTTAATACACAGAGTGATTCGGAAGTAGACCGCCGAACATTACGAGACTATTTTACCGACAGTGCACGTTCACGTTACCTACATTCACTGGGAAGTGAAATTTCTGTTTTTCTCAAAGTAACCACACTGCAGAGCCAATTATTTAAAATCGTCCCGAAACAGTTCAGGTGCTCCGCATTACCAGCTGTGCCTCGAAGTGTCTGCCCGTTCCGAAACACCCTGTGTACACGCGTACGTGCGACGGTCAAGTTATAGAGCGTTATTCGCAAACACGATTCTACTTTTTCTCCACTCTCGACAACAAGGGTGTTTGTTTTTTTCCTCTCCGTGTCTTCGCGCGCCAGAACGTGGATGCGAGGCTAGCACGTATTATTAGAAAGCTTTGTGTTCCGAGCGGAACCGCGCCCGCACGGGCTCGCGGAAACGCATCCGCCATTTTTCCGTGGAAAATTCATCTCCGAGGCTTTGACTCGCCCCCGCGCCCGACAGGCAATTGCCTTCCGTCGGATGGAATCGCGATCCCTCTGAAACCTTCCCAAAGGCCACCAACACGCCGGGGCAAAAGGGAAATCAAAGCGTCGTTCGAGGAGTTTTTACTATCGAACGCCCCGGTTTCGTGGTAAAGGGTCCCCCGTCTCGTTTCTTCCCTACTTGCGGCAAACCACGTTCCACCTTTGCTTCTTGCCCCGGCATTCTTCGAACACGGGCTTCAGTCACCGTTAGCACCTAACTCCTTTACCTTCTTTCGCGATGTGACGAACGAAGGCAGCGGTGGTGCTTAGGTAGTCTACAATAGCGCGCCCCGTATTCACCCCTCGTGAGAAACAAAATGGTGGGCGATCTTCTTCGACCGGTCGAGCACACGAGCAAACTTACGCGGCCCCCTCCTCTCATTCATGGGATCCATCGAGGGGAATTTTACCCCCCGAGAAAGGGGTAAATGACTTTCGAATATCTCAGCTTTTCGAACGCGTCAGCTGCGAGTCAGGATTTCGAGGGTTTCGGGCGGTGCGCGGTGGCGAGAGCACACCGGGAAACGCGTATAAAGCCTGTCCTATTTTGAAACCAGCCTCTCCTGGAAGCGGCGAGGAACAGAGAGAGACGGCGGGGAGGGTGTAGGAGTGCCCCGAGGGGGCGAGCGAGATTTTCATTCAGAAGGCGTCACGTAATCCACACACGGTCTCGTCGACTCCGCGAAATCGTCCAAGTTCCCCGGTATTTCCGGGGTGAATTTGACGACGACGCATCCGGGGAGTTCGTGTGCATGCACCGCGACTCGCTCGTATTACTAAGGAGGTCGCCGCGGAAACTACGGATCTTTCTCGGAAAGTTTTCCAATACCCGATGGAGAAAATACGGTAAAATCTTCCGCGTCGTCGAGGAAGCACGGGCTTGCCAAAAAGCACGTAACCTTTACACGCAATATTAACCTCTTAAGCGCTTGCGAACGCCGTCGTCCTGCATATGCGTTTAAGACGGATATAGTCGTTTGATAATTCCGCCGATCAGTGTTTCCCCTACTTAGTTCTTTCTTATCGCGATGCACTTTACCGTAGTAGGTATGTAAATATTTCTGGGTCACGTATTAGTGTTTGGCGATTCTCTAGATTTTTTCACGGGATCAACCTATTCCTTCAACAAGGCACTTGATAAACTTTTGTTTCCTCGTTGTGTACGAGTTTATGGTGTTTGGAACCGTTTACCGACTTTAAGTATTGTTATTTTTGTTATTTTTCTCTGTTTTCTCTTGTACATTAATGGGACTTTATTCCGTATATATATATACATATATATTAAATATTTAATATTAGGGCTGTAACGAATATTCGAATAATCTAAGTATGTATTCGAATATTCGTTATAGTAACAGGGATCGAAATAAAAATATTATCGTTCCTCAAAATCGTTTATGGGGTCTTAGTTTCCTACAAACAACTCTGCTTTCTCATTATTATTAGAATAATAATATTTATTTATTTATTTTAAAAACTGATTAGTTATTAATATTAATAACTTATGGTTGTTTTCGTTTCAAAATGTATAAATTTACCAAAGAATAATAAAGTTCCAAATTTATCGTTTGAAAAACAAATAATTGTAAAGGCCAATATGAAAAGAATTTCACGTTAAAGTGTGAAGAAATATTTCATGTTCAGATTCTTATTCGGTACAATCGGAAATTCGATCACTCTGAATATTTGAATATTCAAATACCTACTCCAGATTGTTCGAATATTGGAATACTCCTGATTGTTCGAATAGTCGAATAATTACAGCTCTAACACGTATCCCTTTATACGTTGTGTAGGTAGGATAGCCGGTTAAAGTTAAACCGTGCTTCAAACATCTCCTTCAGCAATTCCACGCGTTAATGCCCCCAGTTTCAAGAATGATTCTCACATTCATGTAATGTCGTTCCTTTTAATTAGTCACGAAACGTGTATGAAACAGACCCATGAATTGGAGAAGCGCCGCTGTCACGCATACCCACGCCCAGCAATTAACATTGTACATTACGGGATACTCGCGACAGCGTTTTTAGTATTGTTTAGCCTCGAGCCGCTTACGAGGCAACCTTGGCCCGCACAATTCCTAATTTCCCCGTGTCGTCGTTGCCACGGATCGCGCGGCACAATCGCTCTAAAACTCTAAACCAATCTTCACGGTGTCCCGCTAACCGTTGTACAAAGTATCGTTGGCCGATAATCGCTCGTTAAACAGACGGTCCTAAATCAACAATCACCTCCGAAACAATCGTCGTCGAATTAAAGCCTGAATCCGGGAAAGTCCGTATACAAATATAATTCCCAGCACGTGTACCTATAGACCGGTAGCGTTCGAGTCCGTTGAAAATTCTCCAACGACTCGAGCCAGCACATCTACACTCGAGTAACGGTCGACACGATCTTGCTCAAAGCGCTTCGATGTGTTTCCAATTCGGTTGCTGCCCCTTGGAAACGCGCAACTTCCGTCGCGAACAAGTGACACCGCGACGGTTCGTCTGCCAGCCATTGAGCGAAGCCCGTGGAGCGGGATCGATGGCGAGGAGAGGAGGCATCGGCGATCGGAGCCTCTCGGACGATCGTTCCCCGACGATGACAGGGACGAACGGGGCGTACAAAATCCGTTTCCGGTCGAGCGGTTCCGCGAAATGATTTATTATGCCGTCGAGCGTGCAGACAGAGAAAAAGGCGGCGGAAGGGAGAGAGAGGGAGAGAGGAAACGAGCGGAGCGTGACCTGCGGTGAGTGTATTGTAGACACGGTGGATCGGCACCGAAGGGAAGAATATGAACCGATCCACGGGCCCCCAAGGAAAGCCCCCATTGTTTTCTTTATTGGAGCACTCCGGTTGAATAGGGACGGGGGGCATTGCACGGGGGCCTCGGCCGATGGACCATAGAAAACGGGGTAATTATATGGGCGCCACTCGGCGCACCAGCAATCACGCGATCGTAATCCATCCTTTCAGATAGAGGCGAGGCCGACGCGTCGGTATATCGTACCCTCCAGATGCGCATCGCTTCGGTGCCCGCTTTTCTTCCTTCTCTTCCCCCCCTCTCTCTCTCTCTCTCTCTCTCTTTCGCTTTTAATGCAGCCCCGTCAGAGATCGTATTTACACGGGCGATCTCGAGAGATCGAGAGCTCCGACGCAGGGGATAATTGGGCACGATGTTAAATAGATCGCTCGACGGATTGCTCGCCGGACTTGGCTTGTCAACGCGTACCGGGACGGACGAGAGCTGGCTTGAGAAGCGCCTTGAAAGAATTGTAGAAATCTGCTTATATACGGCGTCAGGATTAGGTATACAAGATTTTTGTGATCCTGTTGTTTCAATTTCCACGGGCAGCGGGGCAATAATTGCAGAAAATTCTTGAACACGATTTTACGCAGTATAGAATAGAAATCCTATGGGGAAATCGTCGGTGTGACTGTTATAATTTCGAGAGCGATTGCTATAGCGTCCTGCTCTATCGCGCCACTTCGTTGTTTGCACTCCCGACGAGGCAGCCAGTCGACTGTAGGTACACGGTGTTCGATGACGCCTCCATCCACTCCCACGCCTCTTGTTTTAACTTTTGTCCATCCCGGCGTGTTCAACGAAGTCGCTTCCGGTCGATGGGCCTCTTTCCCCCCCCCCCCC
Organism: Andrena bucephala; assembly: GCA_947577245.1. Classification (NCBI taxonomy): domain Eukaryota; kingdom Metazoa; phylum Arthropoda; class Insecta; order Hymenoptera; family Andrenidae; genus Andrena; species Andrena bucephala. Next base: position 68,258,805 of record OX387715.1, read on the forward strand.
CCCCCCCGTCGAGCCGCGTTAACGAAGCGTCAAAAATCGGTTTAAGCCAGCCGCGCGCGTCTGCGCCAGGGACGCACCGATTCGTCAGCGGGAAATCGTCGTTATTAGCTGTGACGGGGAACGCGGCCGTACCCGCGCGGCAAACGAACGCGGAAGACAACCCGGTTAAATAGACGAGGCGGCCGAGGGGGGAGGGTGGTAACGTTGACATTTCGGGGTGGCAACAGCAGCATCGGCGGCGGCGGCAGCAACGGTGGCAGACTTCTCAATGAGTTCCTAAATCGAAAGAGCTTTCGCCCCTCGTTCGTTCACCCCCTGCGGCTCGGGATGGCACCCTCGTATAGATGGAAGAGAGGACCGTCCCTGTTTGGAGAGTCGAGGGGCGACGGTGGTAAAGAGGGAAGGAAATAACAGATTTCCCAGACGCGCCTCATTCGAATCCCCTTGCCACGTAGTCCGTGGCTCCTGCGAGGGGCACGAACGGAGGGAGAATGGGGAGAAGAACGGCGGAATTTTTTTCCTGCCCCTCCAGCCCTCCCCCTCGCGTCGCTCTATCCTTCGCGGTCTCTTCGTCTGCCTTCGACCCTCTCCGCTCGCAGATACGACTCCTAACGAGAGGCAAGAAAGTTCTTACGCCGGCGATATCCTTCTTCTTCTCCCCGTTGGCCTCATCCTCCTTGCCAGCCTCTCTCGCTTCATCCCCCGCTCTTCTTGGCTTCCGCGTCCTGCTCCTTTGTCGTATGGATATAAGAGGGCGATGGAAGTTCCTCGTGGCCAGCCCCATTGCGTCGGGGAGAGGGCCCTTCAACCCCGGGCTCCGCTGCTGATTAAGGCATAAAAGGTATAAAAGCCGGAGGGATATATACGGAGAACCGACCAGCCCAAGGGGGAAAGAAATTTGTTCAGGGCAGGGCGGGGCGGGTGGGGGGGGGGGGGAGGTGGTCCGGTTGGGGCGGCAAAGAGAGACCGAAGCAAACACAACGGGATGGGGTACCTAATTGTAAGTACATTATACCTTCGGTCCGTACGGGATTATACAGCTGCTTCTTTATTGCTGACAGTGGCGTCTTTTATCTGTAATCCCGCTGGCTCGTTCCGATTATAGCTCGGAATCCCCCCCCCCCCCCCGTTCCCCTCCCTCCTCTTTCGCTCCTTTATCCGACCGTTCGACTCGCGAAAAAGCACCGCCGCCGTTTTTCCCATCGCGAATCACATAAATCGCCAATTCCGCGGCGGCCTCTGGCCACGGTTCTGTGTGTGCTCTCGCCCGACGGCTGACTTGCTATTTTTACGGGAAATCAGGCACAGAGGTCTTCCATAAACAGTCGTCCGTCTTCCTTTTTCACGGTGGGAGAATGGGAAACATCGATTTGCCTCGCGTTCCGTTTCCAGTCGACCGATCCACGATTAACGGACGGAGGAAGATTGGAAATACATAATAGGCGCTCTGCCTGTGTCTTCTTCGTGTGACCCGTCGCGGAAGGGCTGAGTCGCTTTAAACGCGAATCGATACATCGACGCGTCGAATCTCCGCCGGTAACGAATAAAGGAAAATACGGCGCGGGGGATGCCGAGGGGGGCGGGGGAGGCACGTAGAGAAACGATCTGCGCCGACCCTTTTTATTTCACGATGAAATCCGACCGCAGGGCCAATCTGGCCGAAACCTCGTCATTTATCCGGAAAAGTATAGGGCCCGGGGAAAACGGCAATAGCACGGTATCCTCTTTCGTCTGTTTTCAATTGGACGATAATTGACATCCCCCTGCCGGCGGTGTAGCGCAATATCGGTATTCGCCAATTTACTTAGAGCATCCGTATTAAATTCGTTGCCTTCGCCGGTCAATAAAATCTCGATCCGTCGAAGTAACACAGCTATTATTGAAATCTTTTTGACTAAATCTTCAAAGAAAACGCGTATACAAAAACGTATAATATACTACTCATATTAAACTACTTGCACTCCGGTTCCCCGATCAGGGAAACAGACCAAGAAAATCTCAAAATCATCTTACTTTTCGCAAACGATCCATTCCAGTGTACATAGGGGAGAGTCGTGCAGTACCGTTTTGTTATATCTTGGGGTGGAGTCGATAAAAATCAGAAATTCCAAAACGTGTTTGTAGTATAGATGGAACATAGTAAGAGGAGGGAAGTTATTTTTGTGAAATTTAATAATAAGAATTGATAATTCGCAAAAGTAAAAAAGTTGTAATTTCTAGGAAACGAAAAATTGTCGCCCAGTACCGACCAACTATTAAATTAGTAGATTTTTAGGTCTGCATGATTAACAATGTTAATAAAAAGACATTTAACTAGTACAATACGATTTTTTCAAATTTTATTGGTACAAACTCGCAAATAAAATAATTAATATTCTCCTGATCTGTGCATTCGACGTGTGCCCAACCGTCACAGTCGGTACACTGCGCCCAATTTTTGTCAAATGATTCCCTGCAAACAGAGATGAGCAAAAATTTTATTTAAATAAAATTTCCATTAACGTATAAAAAAAAATGTAACTTTATTCGTCGAATAAAAAAATTAACTTTGTTCGTCGAATAAATTCTCATCGAATAAAAAAATTACCTTCATTCGTCGAATAATTTAAAGTTAAAGTAACTTTTATTTGAACCTTATTTACATAATTTTTTATTTAGTTAATGCCCAACTCTGTTTGCAAATTATACACTGGATGATAACTTCTTCATTAAATCCTAGCTTCCTGTTTGTTAGCTTATCATACCTATCCTTATTTACTTTATTTTTCTGCGGGAAAAGTGTAGAAAGAAGGCTAAATGAGCATCTTATAAATTAATCTGAGTTGCTAACAGATTGAACTTACAGATGAGAAAAATTTGATCTCTACTGGTTGACAGAGTCTGTTGGTCGGTACTGCACGACAATTGGATGATCGGTACTGTACGATAAACACGGGGAAACATTTTAGATCGTGATATATTATGTGCAAAAGAATATTGCAAAACTAGGACGTTTTATTAAACTTAATAGACTAGAGATAGTATACACAATAGAAGAAAATCATTTACTTACACGAGAAACAAAAGATCAGCTTTAAATAATTACTTTTAACCCACTGAATATCAACGTATACGTTTAAGTCTCAGAACATCGAGAGCAATGGAGTAAACAATATGACCCCGAAATAGGTTATAAAGAATTGTGATTTTAATTGATTAATTCAAATAAAGTGCTAATATCTGGTCAAAGAAGCGAGAACTAGCTTTAGTCGGTGCACTGTACGCTGCTCGGTACTGCACGACTCTCCCCTACTCCATCAAACCCTGAAAAGCACCTGGGCTTCAAGCAAAAGGATCGTGACACGTGAACCACGATTAAATCTCCAATGTATCGTGGCTGCTCGCATAAAAAATCCACTAGGATTCCGCTGTTTTAGACAAAGAGAGCGCGCGGAATAAAAGCCGGTAATGAAAAAGGGGATAAGAAACATCGGGACATCTTCATCGCGGTAGAAGTGGCTCGAAAGTCGCCTGTCACTTTCGACAGACGAGCTCCCCGGCCGTATCTCGTGGCTCGTCGCGACCGCCTAAGCCGATCGTCGAATTTGTTTTGCATGGAGGCGCCGGGCTTATCGCCCCTAACGCATCGTGCACGCCGAAGATAGAAGACGTTCTCCCGTGGCCACAGTTTCAATCGGTCGACGAAAGGAAATACATACATACCTGCGTCGGTTCCTTTTTCGCGTTTCCAACATTCCCCCTTCACGGGTCTGTGCGTGCACGCCAGGCGGCGCGCATGTGTGCGGACGAACGCGACGAGATAGCGGCGGGAGTTGAACGTGTCGATCCGTTTATCGAGCCGTGTATTTACGCGCTGGTCGGCTCGTAGACGCGCGTTCACCAGATAACCGCGATAATATAGAAACGCCAATAATGAAATACGATAAGTGCGTAGAATTTGTACAGCGGGCCGAGTTAAAGAGCTGTTACACGTAATCGGAACGACTCTATACGTCGCGCCGGCGCTGAACAGCGCACAGGAGCAATTAGAAACGCTACCCCGGTCCCGTGTACGTACGTGTGTATCCACGCGTGTACCTACGCGCACGGCTCACCGTCTCCCCGATGCAGCTCGATCGCGATATTATACGCGGCCCGAGATAAACCTTTCGCGCCGTTCCCTTTCGTTTCGAATAAATTACACGGCGATAGGTTTGACAACGAGGAGAAGCGGGATACACGCGCCCCCTTATTCCCCGCCCCCCCCCCCCCCTCCGCTGCCTCTTCCATCCACCCTGCCTTTGCCTTTCGTTTTTCGAAATCGAAGATTCTCCAGCCGCTTTCACTGCTACGTCGCTAATCGTCTCGTTTTACGGTACATCGTGGTTGTTGTCGGCTCTCGGCCGCTCTCCTTCCTTCTCCAGCCTTAACAGGCACCGCGCCCGTTCCCCTTTATCTCCTCCATCCGAGACGGGAACACGCGTCGGCGCGGACCTCAGGTAGGGAGCAAAGTCAATTTCGAGGCGAGATGCCACGGGGTTAATGGGCCCCCTTTGTCGTAAATTCGGGCTTTAGTGTGAAAGCTGCCTAAACCTGCCTCCTTTGCTCCTATCCTTTCGCCCCACGCAGCCTCTCCTCCCCCAACGCCTCTCGTCCCGGGCCTCTGGGAGCCTTGTAACAAACAGGATACAGGTACTTCGGACCTTATATCTTTTTTCTCCCCCTCGCTCTCTGTCTCCTTTTCGCCCTCGTGCCGTTTTTTTTTTCTTCTTTTTCCCGCTGTTCCCTGGCTTACTCCCGAGTCGTTCGTCTCCTTCGTTCCTCGAACGGGCCCCTCTGCCCTCCGCGAGCCTTTTTTCCCCCTCTCTGTTTATGCGTCTTTCGCTGCCGTCGCCTCTCCTTCTTTCTCCCTTCGACCTGTTTCCCTTTTCCAATCCCCCGCTCCCTCCGGCCGCGCCAGCTTTCTCTTTGTCACGCTTTAACGTTGTTTTCTTCTGTTTTCCACCCCTCCCCTCCGCTCCCCGCTCCACCACCCATCTGTCGACATCGTCTGCCTCCGCATCGCCGGGCGATTTATTATCCCGACCGTTCCCTCTACCTCGGAGCACCGTTCTGCTTAGCCGCTGTTTTTTTTTTTTTTCTTACCCCCGTGAAAGGGACCGGGAATCGACGGGGAAGTTGGGAAACGCGGCGGAAACCGGAGAGCCCGGGGACGCGGAAAAGAAGACGAATCACGACAGTTGCCGAGCTAAGAAGTTTGATTATGTTGGCTCGAGCTGGGGCCACGGTCGGTTAGATTTGTATTAAGCTCGAACACGGCGTACGCGGCTCCCTGGAAATATGCTTTATAAGCGTATCCGCGCTGCCTGAAGGGGGTACGCAACCCTTGGGCGCTCGAGAATGAGGGTGGAAATGGGTTTAGATACGTTTACCCCGGCGCGATGGATCGAGAGCGGTTAATCTTTTCGCGCGAAGGTAGCTATTCTGCAAATACCAATTCCTTCTACGTAGGTATTATCAATTCTTTTCTCTATAAGGCAGCAATTCTCTTATAAACTTCGTGTCTGTTTCTCAACTCGATCACACGAAGATTATAACTTATTGTTCAAGATTTAACACCGGAATTTTTATAAGTTGAAGCTTTGAATGGTAACGTTGGCAGCACTGTCTACCTAGGAGTGAAATTCTCTCTGCTTTCCTGTTACCAATGCGTTTACCCGCTACCGTTATCCACAAGCGTTGGCTGTTACTAACTGTTTTACAGTTGGGAAACCCCCAGCGGTCGAATATGACTGGGAAATCAGTTTCCTGAACGCGGCAAATTAGTTGCCCGACGAGTGGGAAACGCCGCCGGGGCGGCAGAGAAAATACTGGTAGCAGTCGAGAACTTCGGAGATTAAGATAATTTTATTATTGCTGGCCCGGCCGGGTACGCCATTAGCGGGGAATGTTAATGGTCCGTTATATCGACCGAGCGGAACGAACGATTTCGCCCGACCAGGCGCGGTAAAAATTTTTAATAGACACGAGTTATGTGTGTTTCTCCTCGTCTAATACGCTTTAATCGCGGCGATTAACGGATCTCACCGCGGCGGCTGTTCGTGCCTGACCTCTTTTTGCTCTCACGCGAAATGACGCCAATTTCGCGCAAGCTCGGCCGGGGAATAGAAATCATACTTAATGCAGCTATAGAGACGGTAATCCCTCGCGGAAAACTAGGTCCAACTTCTGAAACAAATTTTTATTCGCACTGGATTTCGGAGAAACTCAAACGATATCAAATATCAACCATATACACACCGTATCGCCACAGAAATTCTCCACAAAGCCACTGCAAAAAAAGGTTCAGGTTTTAACCGGGACAAATCGAATTGCCAAAATTCTAATCGCATTAGACATGCAAGTTATTTTCCTGTTTATGGAAACACTAGTGCCCAGCAGAGTTGGGCAAAATGTAATCTAATTACAACTTACAAATTACGATTAAACTGTAATGGTGTAGTTGATTACACATTATTTTCTGTAATCGTTAATTTAGGTAGTTGATAAAATTGTGGTCAACCACCTACATTAACGATTAAGGAAAATAATGTGTAATCAACTACATAATTACATATTAATCGTCATTTGTAAGTTGTAATTAAACATTTGACGTAAACATCGCTGCGGTGTCACTTGCAACAGAGTAGTAATCCGCGGTTGATGGTTTTCGGCAGTGAAAGAAAAATTTTCGTTGGTTTTCTGTGTCGTTTTTTAAGATCAAGATACATACAAAGTGTTAAAGTGTTATATCGTTAAAATAGCCTGTACTAAACTGAAACGAATATACTTAACAGGGATGCTAACTTGATTATTTTCTTTGTTTTGAGGTTATTTTATATTAAACTCACTTATAGTCTTAAATGGGGCAGCATAACAAGTCTTAAATGGGACGACCGTTTCATGGCTGTCCTTCTCATACGCATGTACTGCTGGACACTATATGTATTTTACTTTCCTGTAAAGTTATTAGTGTATCATCTGATATGTAGATGACATTGTTTTAAATGATCAATTATTAGTTGATGGCGTATTGTATCAAATTTAACAATTAATAAAGTGACTATTCCAAGCAACAAACTTTATCGTCAAAAAATAATAATAAAATCTTTAATCTGCAATATGAAAACGTACCTACCTATTTTAGTACAATTGATCTCATTTGTGTTCAAGTAGAATTTAATTCTAAACTATTTTATTATTTAAGTGATTTATAGATATTTTATATATGTACTTATATTTACCACTCGTGGGTATTACTAAGTTGAACATAGTTTGTAAGGCATAAATTTTATAAAAAATAATACTTTTGTATATAAAATACGTTTGTAAGGCATAAATTTTATAAAAAATAATACACACTCTATGAAGATAGTCAAAAGTATTGATGATTTATAGTACAGAGTTAATTTTTTATTAGATTCCATTGTTTTGAATCATTAAGATTTACAATTATAATTGTAATACTTAATAAGTTTATTTTTATTAACGTGTCCCTTTCATGACTTATAATGCCCCATTTAAAACCACCTAGTCGTAAAAGGGACATTTCCCACTTATTTGAAAATCAAAGATTTTCTTATTTTCTATTATAATTTATGAGTTCGTGATATACTTTTATTGAAGGGAATTAAACACGCTTTCTTTTGGTGCCTTAGTTTTTGAAATACCTATAATGACATTGTCAGAAATGGACGCTAAACAAAAGTGTCCATTTTATAGCACCTCTCCCCTACTTATACCGCAAAGATATGCCAGGCGATTCGTCAGGTCGAGGTCGAATCGTGCGAAAGAACGCTTCGAAGTCATTTTCCCGGAAATCGGGTCTCCTATGGAAACGAAAGAGGGCCGCTGTACCATCTCATTTTTCCGCCGAGAGTCATCCAACCCCTTTCGATTTCCATCCCCGTGCACACGTCAGACAGGGGCGGAGAGGTGAAGGGGACGTCGAATTCCTCTGGGCTCGTCGTCGGGAGCAGTGGGCCGGGCAAAAACAAATGATCCGCCGCTTCCAGCCGCGATAAAAACCGGCGTCTGGATTAAACGCGCGCGCCTCTTGAATGGAGACGTTTTTCTGTAATGGAAGGCTGCTGGGAGCCCCGTAAAGGGAATTCAGCCACGACCGATCGAGCACCTGCCTGCGCGCGAGAGGCCCACAAAGGGGCTTGCCCCGGAACTTGTGAAAATAATTCCTGCCCTCCTCGAGGCCTGTGCGCGGCTGTGTATACGCGGCCATTACAACGGCGACGTACGCGTTCCCCTTGGCTTTATGCCGGTCCCCTGTTCGTTTAAACGGGATCTCGAGCAGGTGTCTTTATTGTGAACGATCCTGTACGTCATCCCGGCAGTAGTTGCCATTTACGCGGCCAACAAAGGCCGACCCGGGGTGGACTGGGGCACGCGGGTGAAACGCGAGTGGTGGATTTTAATTGAAGGGAGTTTAGTGCTGAAGCCTCTTGATGCCAATAAATCGGAGGCTGAGAAAAACACGCGATTAAACTGTGGCGCGCCCTGGCGTCGGTCGGGGGATAATATCTATCATGATATAAAAGTAGAATTTCTAAGTGAAGGTGTGTAGGTATCTTAATGAGCAGCAAGAAAACCTCTGCAGAGGGGTAATCTTTCGAAAAGTATCGATTCGAGCCGACCTGGAAGTAAGCTCCTCAAATTATCTCGATAATTATTCCCGACTGCTAAATTGAACGTAGAAAGTTGGAGGGATCGACGGGGCTGTGTAAGTCGGTCGTTTTCGTAGCACCGCCGGTTTCCTGGTGTGCGCGAATAATAGATCGCCGGGCGTAGTAAGATTTGCTAATTGCAACCGAGCTCTCTTTCCAGTTAATTGCACTGCAAGGAAGTTCGAGCATCCCGCCGGGCGAATTTAGGGGGCGCGAGGGGGTTGCGTGCGATACAGAAGTCTCGGAATTGATTGCAATTGATGCTGAAGTGGCGTACGAGTGGCTCGGTTCACGGATGGGTGACGGCGTTCCATTAGGACAAGCCATTTGCGAATTATCGCCACTCCTCTGGGCCCCAAAACTATTCCCCCTTGCACACTTGACGGTGAGCGGTATAAAAGTTAGCAGCATGCGCATGAATTCATAATAATAGCCACTTTCGTACTGTGCGCCGCTTGAAAATTTAGCTTTTCTTCGAACAATTCCAATTCCTCGTTGAAAAACAGTCCCTGACTGAACTTCGCCTTTGCTTTTGTCGTTGTTTATTTTCTCTTCGTTGTTATCTGCTTGTGTTGTGCAATGAAGACGTTTAATAATAAAAATACGTGGCTAGGTGCTTAATGGGAACACCACTGTGACGACCGGGAAAGTAAGCAATATTTAAGTATTTATGTCAGGAATAATTTACAGTTTTCATATTAAATTTTTATTACCTACCTTTAGTACAACGTCTTAAGAGAATATAAAAAATGTGAATAAAAAAACATGCATACATTTTAATACACTTATTAATTAATCGTCTAGACCCCTCACGCGCCCTGGTAGGATGTGTAACTATGAAACAGCAGGTCCGAAATGAAATTTAATTTTTTTTTATAAACTATATGAGTGTAGTTTTCGTTGCACGGACCGATTTTTTAAAGAAATTATTTTTGTAAAAATGGTGCGCTTTAGAAGAGAAAGTTTCGAAAATCCGCGAACAAGATGGACAGTTTTTCGAGTGTATTTCAAAAAATTTGTTTTCGCTCATAAAATTCGTGCGTGCAATGGAAACTACACGCATATAGTTCATAAAAAAAAAAAGAAATTTGCATGTTTTTCTACTCATTTATTTTTTATAGTTTCTTAAGAGATTGTACTGAAGGTGGGTAATAAAAAATTTAGGTATATGAAAACCGTAAATTATTCCTGAAAAACTCTTACAAATGGCTTACTTTTCCGGCCGTCACAGTTGTGCTCCCCCTAAAGCAACATAAGCAGTTCGTTATGAACAATGCTACAATTAAACGGATACAGATCCCTTCCAGTTTTCCTTCTAAACGCTACAACTCTTTTTACCGTGTCATTCTGGAAAGCTTCCTCCATATATTCCCGACTTTTACGTTTAATCGTATCATCGTTTGATCACTTTACACGCTACGATCTGTATCCTCGTTTCTAGTGGCGCGCGCATAAATTCGCGACACACAGCGGCGAGGTTTCCATCGGTACACGATGTAGGTGTATGTATGGGTTGCCTGTTCCTTCTGCTACCGCGACAAAAACGGGTGCCGGGGAAGAGACAGAGAGAGAGAGATAGAGAAAGAGCGAGGGAGGGATAGGGTGAGAGAGAGGGGGAGTTTGGTTAATTAAAATCGTGGCGGCGACGGTGTGTCTCGGTCGAGAAACCGTGCGACTGTGCAGAGGAACCGCGCTCGCGGCTGTTGATGCGTTTACATTAAATGCGCCTGGGGAAGCTTGCCTCGCGACGGGGGAATTCAGTTTTTAATTTCGTTAGTCACGGACGCGGCTGCTTTGTAATTTCGCGCGGTGCTCGTCGCTTGGAATCGTAACGCGAGAGCACTTTGTGCCCGCCGGACGACGTCGTCTACGGTGCTTCGCTTCTTCAACAGCACTTCCGTTAATGGAAACGCTTTTTTACGGCCGCTTAATGAGCGCGAAAGAATCGATATTTAATTTGTACGGAACGACTGGAGGACACCGATAAAACTCCGCTCGCGAACGGGCAAAATGTATTCGAGCTTCTGTTCTCGGCGACTGGACAGAATTAAACGTTGTTCAAACAGCACTCAATTAAGGTTTATTTAGAAACTCCACGTGCCTGTAAGATTCATCAATTTACAATGCCTTTAGAGTTTCACAGCGATTTTTGACGCTCGAAAGTGCATTAGCTTGACAAGATGTTCTCAAGGTGTTAAATTGCGAATCCACGATGAGATTTTACACGAGACTTTTCTATCACGAGGCAAAAATATCGGCAATAACTAAATGTAAATAATGGAAATAGTCGAGAAATGATACTTGTCTCATGAGAGTCTATTTTCATGAAACTAATGATAAAACAATTATGCAATAATAAAATAATGAATTTATTGCCCCGTGAGATTAAATTCATGTGAAACGCGATATTTTTGCCTCATCGTGGATTTGAACCTTTACAGTGATTTCGAGGTAGAGATATATTTCTGTTAATCCTGCAGATTCATCATTATACGCAGGCGTTCCCTTTCGATCAATCTACGGGTGTGTCGTAATTATTAGGGGTCGCTGCGTAGCATTCGACTGACAGTTGAAGGGTTGAGGTACAGCGACGCGTCGATGCACTAATATACCGATGCATCAATGTATCATTGTACAAATGCACCGCACACTCCCCGCACCTTGACAAGGAAAGATGGTCATCGTGCTACTTTCTATTCTTCACGGTTGCATTCCACCAGCCGATCGAAAACCGCCGCAACTCTTTCGCCCTATATCCCCGTCGGCATCGCGAATTTCAGACGCGCGGAAACTTCATTTCGCGATCAATAATACATAGAATAGCGAAAAAAGAAGGACACAGCTGGAGCGTGACGCGGGGAAAAACGAAAGCGCGCCGGGGCGGTTCGTGCCCCCGTAAAATTTACGCGACTGGCTGCCTCGTTATCGACGAGCAAACAAATGAAAAAACGCCTTTCGCGCGGAGGGGGACGATCGCACGGAATTTTCGCGGTCGAGCGAGCTACGAACGTTTTCTATCTGCCGTTGCGATCTCGCCGCGCCGTCGATCGGCGAAGGCTCCGTATCCATAGTTCGCCGCGGCATAAATATTTGCCGACGATAATTCTTCGTTCGGGCGTCCCTAATTGCCTTGGCGTAATGCTTACACGTACGCCAGTCACGTAGCAGTTATAAACATCGTCTACGCCTGCAGGTGACTGTTACAGCGGCGAGATAATCAATCCGCGAGCGGCGGAACCGAGGCACCCCTTCCCTCGGCCGCCTGCAAATATCTCGCGCATTAATGAGTCATTATCGCGGTACCGTTATGGTCTTCGTCCGTGCTCGCAGGCAATGCATTACCCGCCGCGGAAAATCTTTTCATCGGTGTATCACGGCTCGCGTTCGCCGCGCACATTAATCCAGATCCACCGGAACAGTCGGCTGGGAAAGAATACCTACGTCGGCCGATGGGAGGGGAAGAAGCGAACGGCTGTACGCGATCAGGCGCGTTTCATTGCGACCGTGACAGGCGAAATTCCGTGTATCCAGCTCGTAAACTCGCGCAATCTTTAGCCCCCTCCGGCCCCTCAGGCCCCACCACCATTTTTGCTTCCTTTTACGACGGTTTTCCGCTGGGAATCGCCCGCCGAGCGTTCACTTGCTAATCTCGGCCGCTTAAGACCGGCGATACAGCTGGTAAATGTTATCGAAGGAGGGAAAACAGTTAATATTTGCTGGAACGATAATGACGAGAACCGCCGACGTTACAACGTGAAAGTACAAGGTACATCGCCGGCTGTTGCGTAACCCCGGCTGGATTCGTTCCCGCCGGAGCGTGTCCGCAATTTCGAGCGCGAAAAGCCGTTTCCCCTGGCGTCCGGCAAAGCGAAACGTGTAATTCGCACGCGTTACATCGTTTACTGCCGATGATTAAAATGCCCGCCTCGAGTTCCACGCTCGCCTCTGTTATCTGCCGGCCGGGATCAGCGAGGCTGCGCGCCCTCGAAATCGCTCGCGATAGTCTCGCGATCATTGCGATCGTTGTATAACAACCGTGGTAAAAACAGTTTACACGTTTCGCTGATACCTACTTTTAAATTTAGAAGTTCGATTTCGCAACCTCGTAACCTGTCCGACGACTCATTAAAAGCGACGCGTTCCCGTTTCTGGTCCCCTCTTCGTTAGCGGGAACGGCACGGGTCAGGATCCTTGGCCGTGGCATCTGCGAGCTGCCGCAGCCGCGCTAGATCCACGAGAACCGTTGACGCGACCGTATTCCAGGATTTCGGAATAACATGCAAATCCCGACCGACGTGTAACCAGTATATACCGTCGACGGCCACGTATGCACACCTATATCCGTGATGATGCACACGTGTCAGCGCGGAGGGGGTGGCGATGGTCGAGCGTATTAGAGGGTGCACGTGTCGTCCGCCTGAATCTTGGACGGGTGCGGGTCCGTTTCCCCCCGTATATGAATATTTCAATTCCCCGAGAGATTCCGGTGAACCTTGAAACTGGTGCAACTGACCGCAATGAGGGGGGGTGGGGTGAGGGAGAGGCGATGAATCCAGCCAGAGATTCGTTGGCTCGCCGTGAAATCGATCCCCAGGGTGGTCCGGAAGTCCGCAGACACACCGAAGGAGGTCTTTTTACGTTTGCACGCTCGCAGCTCCTCGGCAGATGAGATTCGATGGAATCGAACGACGAGAGGCTCCTTTTTGTTGCACCGTGTCGCTGTCCAAGTAATACGCCCAAAGAACACGTTGCAGTTGCTGGGAATCCGAGGTGGCGGATTGTCGAAGAGAGTCGATGGGTGTATATCGAGTTTTTGTGGCTTGTCGAAATTCGTTGGTCTCCGAGCAATGGATGATACGCGAAAATCGCTCTGGTGCGCTTTACACGCGTCGGAATCCGTAGAATCTGCAAGCAATCGCGGATTAACGCTAACGCGGTACGATTTGGATGCCTGCAATCTGCCGATGTCTTCTGGTACCTCGCGCGAAAAATAGAGCGCGGGGAACTCTAACGAGGATTTCGAGGGGCTGCAGAGTGCAGACGTCATTACGGTAAATCCGGGAGACGCGGTCGACCTAATATAAAATGGCTATTAAAACTAATATAGATATTACTTATTTTATTAGAACAAACTTATATATTCAGAATTTTATGCTGATTCAGGAAAACTGATCGATATTTGCTTTAAGACAATATTTACTGTAAATCGGATTGAAAACTGAAGTCATGACATCCGACCACCTCTCCCGAGATACCGGGAGAAATGGTTTTCGTCGTTGGCAGAGGCCAAAATTATTTATGAGGGAATACAACTACAAATTCATTGATATTTAATTTGTTTACGCTAAACAAGTAAAGAACACATAAAAAAAAAGTGAACCACCTACTGCCGATTAGCATGGTAAATGAATACAAAAGTGAATAAATAAACTAAATAAACAAAAAAAATAATAAAATAATAATAAAATATGAAAAAATAAACAAAAATAATAAAGAAAGCATAACTCGACCATCTGCAGCGAGAGATGGTCTTCTCGTTAGCTTTGACTGGAAGAGATAATATGGCAAAATACTTTGGCTGCATTGTCACTCAATATCTCTACTATTTTATTATCCCAAACATTAAACGAAAATAAATTTGGAAGTATGTTTTAAATACGATTCTGTACACCGTTATTTGACAAAAGAGGTTAAATGTAACCTCAATTTACATTTTATAGCCTATAAATGCAGAAAAACACAGAAGGAAGCGAAATGACGCTATTCATTCAACTATCTGGTTTCTAGAGAAGTAATTGGTCTGCACTTTAATGCATTTTTACATATTGACTCTGAAATAGGGGAGAGTCGTGCAGTACCGACCAGCTTACAGTACCGACCAAAGCTAGTTCTCGCTTCTTTGACCAGATATTAGCACTTTATTCGAATTAATCAATGAAAATCACAATTCTTTATAACCTACTTCGGGTTATATTGTTTACTCCATTGCTCTCGATGTTCTGAGGCATTAAACGTTTACTGTGATATTCAGTGGGTTAAAAGTTATTTTTTAAAGCTGATCATTTGTTTCTCGTGTAAGTAAATGATTTTATTCTACATATTATGTATACTATCTCTAGTCTATTAAGTTTAATAAAACCTCCTAGTTTTGCAATATTCTTTTGTACATAATATACCATGATCTAAAATGTTTCCCCGTGTTTGTCGTACAGTACCGACCATCCAACTGTTGTGCAGTACCGACCAACAGACTCAGTCAACCAGTAGAGACCAAATTTTTCTTATCTGTAAGTTCAATCTGTTAGCAACTCCGATCAATTTATAAGATGTTCATTTAGCCTTCCTTCTACCTTTTCCCGCAGAAAAATAAAGTAAATAAGGATAGGAATGATAACCTAACAAACAGGAAGCTAGGATTTAGTGAAGAAGTTATCCAGTGTGTTATTTGCAAGCAGAGTTGGGCATTAACTGAATAAAAAAATATGTAAATAAGGATCAAATAAAAGTTACTTTAACTTTAGATTGTTCGACGAACACAGTTAATTTTTTTATTCGACGAACACAGTTAATTTTTTTATTCGACGAACAAAATTAATTTTTTTTATTCGTAATTCGAAATTTTACCCATCTTTGTTTGTAAGGAATCATTTGACAAAGATTCGGTGCAGTGTACTGACTGTGACGGTTGGGCACACATCGAATGCACAGATCAGGAGAATATTAATTATTTTATTTGCGAGTTTGTACAAATAAAATTTGTAAAAATCTTGTATTGTGCTAATTAAATGTCTTTTCATTAACATTGTTAATCATTTAGACCTAAAAATCTACTAATTTAATAGTTGGTCGGTACTGGACGACCATTTTTTGTTTCCTAGAAATTACAACTTTTTTACTTTTCCGAATTATCAATTCTTATTATTAAATTTCACAAAAATAATTTCCCTCCTCTTACTATGTTCCATCTATACTACAACCACGTTTTCGAATTTCTGATTTTTATCTACTCTACCCCAAGATATAACAAAACGGTACTGCACGACTCTCCCCTATAGCCACTGGACTAACTCTCCGGCCCGACCGCGTCTCCCGGATTTACCCTAGAATTTCCCTAATTTCTGAGGGTTTTTAATATCTATATTTATACCTGTCTAAGAAAATCTGCCTCTTCCGGCTACAAATTCGGAACGCGCGATAGGTTATCGCACGCCACGCATAAATCCCTTCATACCTACTCGATAATTTTCCCGACGATAAGATCGTTTTGTCCTGCAACGTGGAAAAATTGCGCTGCGGCCATAAAATACCAGCCATTTATTTGGCCGCGCGACTCGTTGCGCGGGCTCGCGAGAAAAAAAGCTCAAACGCCGTGGTCTCTTCGTGTCGTGGTTTATTGCTAGTCAAATGATCGAGGGCGGCGAACTGATACGCGTTCGATAGCAATTTGTATCTACTGAGAGTTATTGCGCGGCGCGCGGGCGAATCAGTCCGAAATTGATGTGTCGCTGGGCAACGTGGCATTGTTTGTTTTTAATTTTCCTTTCGAATACGCCGCGTCCAGATACCCACTCCTATAAAACCAACGATACCCCTGGTGCTTTTCCGACGCTGCGCCAGCGAGCCCTACATCTCTTTCCCTTCAATTTGTCGCCAATTAAAATTAGAGGCGACCTTTGATGCCAATTTTTATATGAATCCAATTGGGAGCACGCGCTGCGCAACGGCTGCTGGGGAGCGGAGAAGGAATCGGGAATTCCTGGGGGCAAGGTGGCGGGCCGCGAAGCGGAAAATCGCGGGAACTCGCGGTTCTTGTTCAACCGCGTCGCGGAATAATAGTCGTGCCCGTTTAAAGATACGGTTTCGAGCAGATCGCGAGCAGGCGGCCTCGATCCGATACACGTCAGGAGGCAATGATTGCCGCTGCCGCGAATCACCACGGCCGCCATTGTCGCGTTCTAGAGTCCTTTAAACATCCTCTTCAGGGTGGAAGGGTGCTCGGCATTATGTGTAGGCAGCCGCGTCGAGTGCACTCGAGGATTCGTTTGCTCGGAAAAAATTCATTTGCGGCCGTGTCCCCGCCCCTGTTCCCGCCGCGCGCCGCGTCGCCCTCAATTCCAACCCTCCACAAGTTTTCAAGCTTCGAACTCGTCAAGTTCGAGGGCTCCCCGCCTAAATGCGACTCCGCGACGTCGGCGGAGCTTGGAATATTAATAAAAAGAAACGCAAGGGATGGGGACAATGGGAACAATGCGAGGACATGTCTTCAATCCCGGGATGGCTCTTTAATTGCGTCAAGGTATCCATTGTGCTCTGCTTGCCGTCATTATCGTTCGACGTTTCGGCACTGGTTTCCCCGAGGCTTTTCGTGCTTTCTTGTTTTCATTTTGGAAGGAGTTTATGAATGATTCATTAATCTTACTGCAGTTCACAGGATGCCCTATATATATCTCTGTGCTATTTGCGTGCGTAAACGATCTGACTTTACATACCGCTTGCAGATCGTGGAAAAAGGCTTATTGATAGAGATAACAAGGACCCAGACATTTTCCAAACACCTGCACGCGCGAAAAGGAAGTTGTCCGTAAGTTCGCCAGACCCCTTTCGTTTAAACAGCAAGTTACTTCATCCGTTTCCGAGTTTATCCCCGGTGCACGGGATTACATCGCGGGCTATAGATAGTAGATACACTTCGCAGACATAGCACGTAAGCAAAGGCGTGTACAAGAGGGTGGGGGGTGGAGCGAACAGTTTCTCCAGGAGGGTCGCTTAATTAGAATTTAGTTAGACGAGGGTGGGTTCGCTCGCTCCCCGGGTTGGCGCCACGTTAACTGTACAAGATTATTCCCAGATAAACTAATTAGGTATCCGAAATCTGTGGATTCGTGTACAGTCCGGCCAAGCAGAGTTTCGCCATCGTAAAACCGAGGGGATACCGGTGTTTCCGATTTCACGATAACCGGCCGATAATTCGCCGGCGTTTAATCTCCCGTTCGCGCTCTTTTGACGCATTCAGAGTAGATAACACAGGCCAATTAGCACGAAAGCCGGTTCATTACGATTAATTATATCCACCGTGGAGCCGTTCGTCATAATTGGAGGTCGGGCGATCGTTGTCGAAACGAAAGAGATCGGACAGACAAGGAGGGGGCGGCGAGGGTGAGGGGGAAAGTGGCCGGTGGAGGATAAAAACAGAAAGAGCAGACTCCCCGCCCCTCCCGGTCCCCCCGCTTCGTACATTCCCGTCGCGATTGGATCTTCATCCGATTCGGGCTCTCCTTCTCGCGGGCGCCACTCATTTCAATTAGGTTAGCGGCAATAAAGAAGAAGAATTCCTTCTTCAGCCGACCCCCGTGCCGGCCGGGGCAAAAATTTATCTCTCCCTTCCTAATTTCTTTAATTAGTGCACGGAAGTCGGCGGCAGCCACCGTCGCGGTGAGATACGGCGTATCTGACTGAGCGAAACGTTTCCAACCCTCCTCGACGAGCAAAGCCACCCTCGAGCCTTTCTTGCGATTCACCTACCCCCATCGTTCCACTTGCATCGATCTACCCACACCCTCGCCGCCCTCCCCCTCCCCCCCCCCCCCTCTCTCTCTCTCTCTCTCTCGCTCGCTCTTGCTCCCTGGCTCTACCTCTTCCTGCCCGCCAGTCTCCTCCTTCTACTTTGCTCCCCCTGCGTCGTCGATCCGGTTTCTCGACACTTCATCCCCTCCTCGACGCCCGACGTGACTGGAGGTATCAATCTCACCCCCGTTCTCGACCCCTGGAAACGCCGTGTTGCCACTTCATTACCTCGTGCACCATAGCGCCGAAGCGTGGGCCCAGGGCACGGGGGCAGGGAGGAGGTACAGTCTGGTCGGAAAATAAATCACGGGGGTGGGCGTCTGGCGTGGGTGGTACCCTCCTTGAAATCTGGCCACCGCTTCGATTCCATCCCCCCTCTCCCTCCTCCCTCCTACAACCCCCCCCCCCCAGCCCCCCGCCCCCCGCCCCGCCCGCCGCCCCGTCGCTACCCCGCCCGTGGCGCGAGCTTCACGGGAGACAATTCGTCGTCGTCGAGCGGCATCGCCCGATGCGGACGGTGAATTATTCAGAAGAATTCTCGTTCGATATGGTATCTGGAGCGATCGGGACGCCGTGCAACGACGGATTCTCTGCCCGCGATAAAACACGCGCGCCAGGAGGTATTGTAAAAGTAAATAGCAGACGGGTGGAACGACGCGGCGGAAGTTGCGCGTTCACTTCCGCAGCACGGAGCAGCTTGAAATTTCATAACGAAATATTGCCGCTGGCCCGGGGTTTCTTCGTGATTTACGTGCCGTTGAGGGGGAATTCCTTTATCAAGAAAAACGCGTCTGCAGCGCAAAGACGCTTTTAACCGGATAGGGGAAAGGTATCGTCGCCGACTTTATGTAGGTACATCATCTTTATTGTTACGAGAGCCTTTCAAGCCGATTCCTAATGCAAGATTCTCCGCACATCATGTTCACTTACGATCTTGTCTCGGGTAATTCCCTTCACGAGAGACGAACCTTGTGCGCTCGCGCCATTTGCACGTGCAGATAGCAAGTCCCCGGCACGATAACACCAGGCCCCGGAAATCTCAGCCGAAGGAATTACTGCGATACTTCGTGTCGGTGATACTCACCCCCTCTAGCGCCCTATCTTGGTGAGCAGTTTACTTTTTAATTAAAGTTCGCGCCGCTTATTAGCCGTAGCTGAGGGGGGAGGGGGGGGGGTGAGCTCGGGGCCAGGAGGGATCAACAAGGAGACCGTTGCTTAATACCCCGTTCAGGAAAGTAATTTACCGTTAATTATCATTTGCTCGTGCCGGTTTCGAGGGTGTCGCCGATTTCGAGGGTTCGTTGCCTCTCTCGTCGCCCCCTCTGCTCCGCTCCCGCACCCTCCCCTCCACCTGCCCCCCCTCCCCCTCCCCCTCCTTCAGCCTTGGTGGGGGCCGATTATGCTCGGGGGCGAAATTAATGAGTCGCAGCACGGAAAGGTTGGCGGGCGCGAAAGCTTCTCTCTGTCCGCGCGCACGATCTCCCCTCGTGTGAGGCCAATCGTCAGGCAATTTGTCGTGCAGCGGCCATTTCCGCTTTTCAGGGCCGACGTTCATCGAGCTCCCCTTCGTCGGATACATATCTGCGGTCTGATGAGCAGAAGGACGGCCGATGGGTGTTGGTACGATGCAATCAAATTTCACGATAACCGGCTGATAGGAGGACTCGAGTGCCACCACTCCGCCCGCCACCCCTCCGCTGCACCCTCTCCGCCAGTTATTGTCATGTTTATATTTAATATTAATCTGGCCAATGTTTGTCGGATCGCATCATTCGTTCTATTACTTAAATTAATTGTTTTAATGGATTCCCGATTAATGAGGTCCGCCGTAACGACCGCCCGCTGTATATTATTCGCCTGTTATTTCTAAATTAATATTCTCGGGTCAACGGGCAGATAGTTTTACTGTTTATTTTACGCTCTTAATTAATGATTCCATCGATCGAGCTTTTATGCAGTTCGGTCAGTATTTTTTAACTTTCTGATGGAGCCGAGGAAAATACCCCCTCTTCCCATCCTTCGCCCCTCTGCATTGTTCAGAGGTATAACGGAATAATTTCCTGAACAGCATACGCCTGTCGGATAATGGTAATTCTGGATCTCCGCATTCCTGTAACGCCATTACGCTCCCCCGCACTATCATATTGCTCTGGAGCATTATTTACGGCGACTTCATCCATGTCTGTGCAGAGAATTAGCGCCACTCGCGAACAGGGGCGAAATTAGTGCGATAATCCGGAACCCGGGGCGAAACAGAGTAGGGGAAAACCCGCGACCGCAAGTGGACTAGCTCTCGCCGAAAGTGGAACAATAGCTAGCGGCCGCCTAACGGTAAACGATATTAATCTTTCCGCGATTGCGAATGAAACAGCGCCATTACCTCCGGGAACGTTGTGCCTGAGCGTTGCCCGCGGGGTGTTTTGGGCAATCGCGGATAGAACGGTTCCGTGCCCCGCGTTAATTATCCTCGCAGCACTTTCCTCGATCGAACTTTTATCGATTACTCCGCGCTCCTCTAGGGCTCGTTCACTTCGCCCCAGGAGGGGCGACCCGTTCGCGTTGCTCGAGTCGCATCGAACACAAAAAAAAAAAAAAGAGCAGAGTACGTGACGGGCAGAGGTTCCGTCGTAGTCGCCGTCCATATAAAATAGAAAGTGAATCTCTACTCGGGTCTCGCCCGCCTCCCATGAGGGGAGAAGCCCCTTGAAAATCAAATGTATAGCACGACGAGTTCTCTCGTATCCATTACCTCCTTCAGCCCCCTAGGCCGCATCCGCAAACACGTGGCCCCTCTCGATACACACCCTTCGCGCTCTCCCTACCCAGCCGCGGAGGGAATCCCCTTGGCCTCGAGGCAATCGCATTAAATCGAATGAGGGGGGTCGAGTCATGTTTTCTTAATTCCATAGTGACGGCGCGCAAAGCCGTGGGCAACCGTCGGCCCCGTGCACTTTCCGCCCGATCGAAATCGCCCGCCGCGCGCAGCCGACTCGCGTGTTGCTCGAATGAATTTTTAATCCCGACCTTACGCCTTATCCGCCGCATCGGCTTTATGGCTACCGGCTCGGGACCTATCGTGGATCATCATCCGCGTTCGCACGAGCCAGGTAGTTTCGATTCCTTTATTTTTTCTCCTCGGGGCAACGGGCCTCGTTAGGTGGCAGCCCGGGATGCGTGGAAACGCTGGGACGTGTAATATCGTAAAATCCTCTGGGACGTTTCCCATGGCTCGCTGGCGTTGTGTACCTACCAATGTACCTACTCTCGCGACTGGCCGTTCGGGGAACGAACAGTGAACGCACTCTTCTAGAACTTTGGTTATTTAGGTTGCAGGATACATACCGTCGCGTCGGAAAATAAGTTGACACTCCTTAAAATCGCATGACTTTTTTAAAATTGGTCCAAACGACTTGAGTTTTTTTTAGAAGCTAGCGGAATTAGTTTTGTAGGTGACGTGTTTCGTCGTTTTGAAAAAATGCACTTGGTCTGAATAACAAAATAAAAATTAGTAATGGTCGTTTTTTTAAACTTTTTTTTGTGAGCCTGTAATGAAAATTCAAAAAACCCGTTTGTAGATTGAAGTAAGTTGTATATGTACATGCTGAAAATTTCATCTAAATCGGTTAACGTTGCTCTGACAAGGGAACACCGCGAACCCGGACTCACCGATTGGAACGCAACTTTGTGGGTTTGTAGAGTGACTCGAAACAAGAACAAGGGTGTGTTTCATTTGGGCCCTATCGCCCTTTAAGGGGGTGGTAACTAACCTCAAAGTCAAATTGGCACTTTCACTTTTTCGCGTATAACTCTCAAACTACAACAGACAGAAAAAAAGGTTTCAAACAAAAGTTGAATGGTGCAATAAGCGCTACAAACTTGCGTTAACAAAATTTTCAAAAGAGTTTAAAAAAGAAATACCTGAACCGAAAAAAACTTTTTTCAAAATTTTGTCAACGCAAGGTTGCAGCGCTTATTGCACCCTTAAACTTTTGTTTGAAACATTTTTTTCTGTCTCTCGTATTTTGAGAGTTATACGCGAAAAGAGTGGAAGTGCCAATTTGATTTTGAGGTTAGTTTATACCCCCTTAAAGGGCGATAGGGCCCAAATGAAACACACCGTTGTTCTTGTTTCGAGTCACTCTGAAAACCCAGAAAGTTGCGTTCCAATCGGTGAGTCCGGGTTCGCGGTGTTCCCTTGTGAGCTACACACGTTTAAAGATCGCAGAATAAGGTCGAAAATCGCTGATTTTCGGGAATTTCGCGATTTTCGCCCTTATTCTGCGATCTTTAAGCTTTTATAGCCCAGAGCAACGTTAACCGATTTAGATGAAATTTTCAGCATGTATATTCAGCAACTTACTTCAATCTACGAACTGGTTTTTTGAATTTTCATTACAGGCTCACAAAAAAAGTTTAAAAAACGACCTTTACTATTTCATTTTTTGCAATTCAGACCAAGTACATTTTTTCAAAACGACGAAACACGCCACCTAAAAAACCTAATTTCGCTACCTTCTAAAAAAAACTCAAGTCGTTTGGACCAATTTTAAAAAAGTAATGCGATTTTAAAGAGTGTCAACTTATTTTCCAACGCGACTGTAGGTTGCGTGAAGTAGGCATGTATTCATCGAGTAGGTATATTTCATGTCTCTGATTGCTACACATTTCCAATCCGTTATACCTACCTATACGATGGGCAATAGGGTTGATAGCCCCCGACGGTATACGTCGCCGTATGGAAAAAGCACCGCAGACGTATCGGAGGCTTTACACACGGGGGAGGAAAACGGATGTTGGAAACGAGGCCGGAGTTCATTATATCCACGGCTGGAACAAGGGGGCAGCGATCCTTGCCGCGAAGGCGGCCGGCTTCACTGTAATTAATAATCGTCGCGCGACGGGGTTGGTTTGCTGGTTGGCTGGCTGGCTGACTGTCCGTGTTCACGGAGGTTAAATTCCAGGGGTTGAGGGTGGCGTAGCAGTAGGTGGCGGTCGAGAGTCGCGCTAGTTGCGCAGAGTAGGACTAGGGATGGCGGAGGGTGGGCAGCGGTTGTGGGGGATGAGCCTGATGAGGCTGTTGATACAATCACGCGGGCGCAGAGCGGGGTTGCTGCTCTCGGGCGTAGCAACGAGAAACCGTAAGCGTGGGACTCTGGCAGGGATGGCTGGTGGCCTATTACCAACCCTTGCCAACATCCGGAAAGCCGACATTACCCCCCCCCTCCCCTCGTCCGGGGCCGTCGAGCGCGGCGTTAACTGTGTGTATGTTCAACACGCGATCCCGTG
Source organism: Andrena bucephala (assembly GCA_947577245.1). Taxonomy (NCBI): domain Eukaryota; kingdom Metazoa; phylum Arthropoda; class Insecta; order Hymenoptera; family Andrenidae; genus Andrena; species Andrena bucephala. The sequence goes on from OX387715.1 coordinate 68,282,351, forward strand.
TTACTCCCTTCCATCGCACCCGGCGGACATGCACGTAGGTGCACGCGCACAGAGAGGCCACCACGGTCACGTGCACACGCGCACACGGGCGAAAGGTCACACACGGTACCATCCGCCCGTCGTCCGTCCGTCTGTCCGTGGCGCGAACCCCCGTTAGCTGGATCACCTCCGCGCACAGCTCGAACATGCTGTCACAGAGGCGTCGAGCACCTGTTTCCTCGAAATTGACACGTTGCCATCCCACGGTCGACACGCCCACCATCGACGTCCACGTCAACCGAGTGAATCGCGATCATCCCCCTGTCGACGATCCATCCTGCTCGTCGTCGTTCTCGTTGTTGTTGTCGTCGACCTTGTCGTCATCGTCACTCGTCCTTTGATCATGTCCGCCGGCTGCACCGCGGCTTCCGTAATCGCGGTGCGAGCTTACCGGTGGCAAGTCATCGCGCGGGGTTGTCCTTCCTTCATTGTCGGCCACGTCATCTTCGTGCCTCAGCGCTGGGCACTTTCTTTTCACGCGGTTACCCTGGCTGCGGGAAAGCTGTCTCGCTTGCGCGCGATTAACAAAGTCTCGGTGCAGCGATAAGTTGACGGCTTATGCAAATGCGGTGGCAATAACGAGCGACGATTGGTCGCCTCCGTCCCCGTTATCGTTTTAACGCTGAACCGCTCGATCCAGCGCGGGGAATTAATACGTAATAGCTGAAACGCGCCGGCTGCAGGGTAATTATCGCGACGAGTCGCGGCCCTGTTTGTCGCCGCGGAGCTTCTTCGAAAATGAACATCCGACGTGCACGGCCATTAATTCGACACAGGACTCCGCGGCGTGGTTCCTACGGACGCCCGCGTAATTATGCAAATAGACGGTACGTCCGCGCGATTGTTTCGTTCGTCCGAGACGCGTCCGCCGTGGCAAGCCTGCGGAACGTTTAATTTATCCTTCCCGCGGCCACCGGCTTTAAGTAACGCGTCCACCCCGATACCGAGTAATTTAATTTGCAAGATAGTTTCCGCGCATTAACGGGCTCATCAAAACGGAACATAGTTTTCGCGGCGCGGGTTATGTACGTAGTACGTACCACGTACCAACCCTATTACCGTATCTAAATATTTCCACTAAAGCCAAAGCTTTTCATCCTCTGAAACACCGCGGCACCCACGAACAATCCCCTTAATCCTACCCTCCCCTATCATCAATTCAGCTCAGTTCTAGTTCAATTCTCTATATCGTGTTGCATCGGAGTATAAGTGCCAGAAATACTGCGCCCGTTATAACTGGTTGAACGAAAGTTTCGTTAGATTAATTCGTAGTTCGTCCGTTCCTTGTGCCCGTCGTGTACGCCGAGTGGTGTGTCGACAAAAGAGCGGTCCCGCGCCACGTCCCATCACTCCCATCGTTCCATCGTCACCCCTGCCATCGCGAAAGTAATGGAAGTTGGAAAAACAGCCGTGCTCGCGGGGGGTTTAACGATCGTGTTGAGGTCAGTCGATAAAAATAAAGCGGTGTCGCCCGGCTCTCTAAAATTAACGACGTGTGGACGCGGAATATGCCAACGGGCTATGAAACTTTTATGGGGGTGTAAACCTGGATACTCGAGGCCCGCCACGAGAGCCCGTGGATTGCCAGGGAGGGGGGGGGGGGGGGGGGGGACGGGCGGGAGGAATGGAGAATCGCGTCAACCGACGATCATTACGAGACACCCAGTTCCGATGTCTTTTTACCTTCCTCCTTCCAGTACCTATCGCCAGAATTAGCGCGCTGCTTCGCGAACACTGATAGATACCGAGCTACGCTTGCTACGAGTCCCGAGCTTCGCATTGCCCAGCAACGTCATAAAGATGTAGGTACCATTTCAGGAGCGATTCACGGGATTACTACTTGCAATCCCAGGATAATCTACATTCCATTCAATCTGCCACGCTTAACCCTTCGTGATCACGCGGGGTGCATCGCACCTCGGGCAATTATCTTCCAGAAGTACATGTATTTACCAATATTTCCCGTAAATTTTTAGACCTTGATATTAAAATTTAAAATTTTTACTATTCTCACAAACGAAGGCGCTTTTTTCCACAATTATTTTTTCAACTACAAATTTCGTCATATGAAAATTTACATTTCTAGAAAAAGACTATTAGAGCATGATTGTATGAGTATTACGAATATACAATTTGATACCTACCACTTCAAAGTTAAAAGATTCAGAAATATGAAAATTGTAACTCAAAAATGACGCGGGGGTGCAGTGAACCCCATGTAATTAATTTGTGAGTATAGTACAGTGAAATTAGACGGAAATATGGCCAATTATTTCGTCGTTTTAAACAATATGCCAAAAGTCCCCATCGAAATCCACTAAACATTTTACAGATGGTTGAAGGTTAAAAACAACTGTTTCTCGGGAATATCTCGTTATTTAACGGTTTTACGGCAAAAATAGTTATTATGAAATTTGTAGCTTAGGAATTTCTCTACGAAAAAGGTTATATGAGTATTTTTCGTAGGAGTAACCATTTTCATGCATGACGGGTTACCAAGTTTCAACCCTCATACTTTTGACAAGGGTAGATCCCGAACCCGGAAACTAAAAAAATTATGAATCTTGGCGAATATGTAGGGGATGTCGTCCTCAGTACAACGCAATTTTGTTTGCTGCCCAAATTCACTCCAAGAGGGCGCAATTGATGCCTTAAATTTGTTCGATTTTCTATTATTACTCGCAAATTGTAGGAGATAGATAAAAAGTTTCTAGAAAAAAGTTACTTCTGTTAATTAGGACTACACATTTGGCAAATTACAGTTCTCACAGTTCTTACAGGTCGCGAGTAATAACATAAAATCGAAAAATTTTCAGTGGTCAATTGCACCCCCTTCGAGTGAATTTGGGGAGCAAACAAAATTGCATTGTATTCAGGAGGATGTCCCCTACATATCTACCGCGTTTCATATTTTTTTGAATTCCCAGGTTCGGGGTCATCCCTTGTTAAAAGTATTGAGGGTTGAAGCTTTGTAAGCCGTCATACATGAAAATGGTTACTCCTATGAACAAACTCATACAATCTTTTTTATACAGAATTTCCTAAGCTACAAATTTCGTAATAACTATTTTTGTCCTAAAACTAATAGCTAACGAGATATTCGCTAAAAACAGTTTTTCTTTACCTTCAACCCTCTGCAAAATATTTGGCGGATGTCGGGTCGATGGTGAATTTTGACATATTGTTTAAAACGCCGAAATAAAGGCCCATGCCAAAATGTAGCTTGCTGGGAATTATTCCGTAGACAGATCTAATTTCACTGGACTACTATAAGGCTTGACCACGAAGGGGTAAGAAGTGGAGAAGCCTTCGCCCACCCAATCAGATCCAGAAGTTTCAGATGCAATATCCAGAAACAACTTGCCCATAGCTTCTTGTTTCGGTATCGCGCCGCCGCGCCGAGCATCCGATTTATCGCGCACATACGAACAGCCATTGGAAATAACCCAGATTCTGGGAGCGTGACGATTCCGAGGAAGGTGTGCGGTAACCGTCAGCCGTCGATGGCGAGATGCGATTCAACATTCAAAAGCGTATTCCGGGTGCGCGACTGCCGGCTCGTAAATTTCACGCCCCTCTTAAGTTCTTTCGACGTCCGAATTTTCCGGCACGTCGAATATTATCCTCGCCATTGGTATTCCCGTGCTATTGGCAGCCTGCCGTATGTCTCTTTCCGTTCGAGCGAGTATCGGGGGCCGTAAAACACCTATAAAGTGCGGTGTCCTCCCCTCTCGCGGATATTGTACGGCCAAGGACGGTGCCACGGTCGGTCCTTAAAGCGGAAACGAGTGGGACGCCATTCGGCCGCGGCCCAGTCTGGCGAGCGCGATAAATCAATCGGACGGACCACAATCAACGTCGCCGGTGGGTTTGCTTTAATCGTTGATACACGATTACTCGAATCTCCGATTCGATTCCTCTACACACCCTCCCGCCCTTCCCGTCCGTCCCTTTATCACCGCTTTCTTGTCTCTCTGTCGCGTTTCCTCGTTTCGTTCCCCTCCGCCCCCGCGTCCGTCCCTTCGCCATTCACGTTCCCTCGGCTTCCCGCTCACTGTCGCGTCTGTTTTTGTCGCTCACCGTTCCAGATCGTATGCAGGGAAGGGGGAGAGCGAATTTACATGACACGCACGCGAGAATGCGAGCCGCTCGGCGCCACTGATTGAGAATTAACATAACTGCAACAATTATTGGCAAATTGGTATAACTCGTTTGCGCCCCGTGCATCGTGCACCGGCGAGTGAACGCGAGACCTACGGGGCGTTCCAGGTACGATGGCGCCCCCGGGGACACTCCGAAAGTAATGCGGTATGGGCTTTGTACAGAGTTCCGTTGCAATCCCCGCCCCGTCGCGATAACTCCGAGCAGAAGGTCGCGGTTCGTGCTAAAAGAGGAGATGGAAAGTGGCGAAAGGTCGTTGTTAAACATTCAAGCTGCGTGACCCGTGATACTTGACGGGACCTGTATACGCATACACGCAGGTGATTATGCCGACGCGGCCCCGACGGGGCCGCGCAAACTCACGCATCACGCGAAGCGGAAATGGAACATCATTGACGGCCAGTCAGCCGGAAAGTGTTATCGACAGGGCCGTCACGATCTATAACGGTGGCCCCTGGGGCACCGAAAGACGGCGCGGCACGAACAGGCCGAGATGAAGATAAGATATATATCCCCTGGAACGGAGTTCGCGCGGCCGGAATAACGTTCCCGTAGATTATCATCGAGGGGGAGAGAATAGTCGCGTGGGCGTCGGGCGTGCGAAATTTTTACGCTCCCGTCCCCTCCCGCCCCCGCCTATCGACCTATCCCCACGGCACGGCAGGCTCCGGGGGCGGCAAACAAACTTTCGATATCGGCGTAACGAAGTGAAATAAATCGCGACTCGGGGAAGCAATAAAAATCAACGGAGAGGAGTCGTTCGATCGAGCTCCGTTCACGGAACGGCCCATGATTTATCGAGGCAACGAGGACGCGGAGGCAAAAGGGGTGTCCACCCTGTCGGGCGAAGGGGCGCCAGGGGCGAAGGGGGCGAAGGGACGTTCGAGGAAAGAGGATCACGAGCGGCGGGGTTCTGCGAAAGTGTAGGCGGCACGGGCACACGAGCAAAGGCGAGGCGTCCTGAAAACTTAATTACCTGTGTAGGCTCTATCAATTAATTTTCCCCGATTTTCCTACCCTCGAGCATCGTCGATCCACTAACGCAGCTACCAACCGGCTCCCTACCAGCCGTGTAATTCCGTCGGCATTATTCTCAGCACGTCTGCCGACGGTCGGAGCCTCCTCCCGTTTCCTTCATCCCCGCACACTTTCTCTCTCTCTCTCTCTCTCTCTCTCTCTCTCTCTCTCTCTCTCTCTCTCTCTCTCTCTCTTCCCCTGCTGCCCCTATATTTTCCACCCTCCTAAGGTCGCTAAAGGCGGGACCTTTGTTCCTCATTTACTTTTTATCACGACGGCAGCAGGCAACCTCGGCCATTCCGCAATCCCCTTCACCCCCCGATCGCCTCTCTTTCGCTCCTCTCTAAACCAACCGTCCCTTTTTCCCCGGTTTTTGCCCCTCTACCACCTATCTCCAGCCTCTCTTGTCTTCTTTTTTCGCTGTCTTTAATCTCACACCACTTCGTCGCCACTCCGCCCCTCCAGGCACTGGTGTACCTTCTGATCTCGCCCCGACGGCTCTCGCAGGCACGCGCTTCGCTCTTGATCGCCGCATGCACGCGTAATCGAGGCTCCAAACCATCGTGTAGCACCGACTTACCCAAACGTGCAGTCATTTTTTAATCGAATAACTTCAGCTTGCATCGTTGAAAGTATCTCCACATATAAAAGAAAGCAAAGTCTATCAAAAATTCCAAAGTTCTGACTGAGATTGCTCTTAATGCGAATACGGTTAGGGTAAATCCGGGAGACGCGGTCGGGCCGGAGAGTTGGTGGAGTCGCTATATTTCAGATTCGATACGTGAAAACGCGTTAAAGTGCAGACCAATTACTTCTCTAGAAGCCAAACAGTTGAATGAATAGCGTCATTTCGCTTGCTTCTGTGTTTTTCTGGATTTATAGGCTTTAAAAGGTAAATTGACGTTACATTTAACCTCTTTTGTCAAACAGCGGTGTACAGAATCGTATTTAAAATATACTTCTAAGTTTGTTTTCGTTTAATGTTTGGGATAATAAGATAGGGTGAAGGCACTGGTAGTCGGTCACCCTCTAGTAGTCGACCATTTTTATTGTTTAGCTTAAAGAAATAAGTACTGAAATAAAGCATTTATTAAATGACAATTTTATATTATATTTGGGATTTCTAAATTTAAAATACGACAAAAAGCGCTCTTCATAGGTAAAAAAAAATGCTTTTATTGTGATTTGTAAACTAATTTGGATTCTACATGTGCCACTGCTGTTTTCCAACACGAGACGCATAAATGCGCTTTGAATAGAAACGACAAATGTAATTCAGTTCTATACATTTTTTTACTGGAAAATGATGCTATTTCACTGAAAAAGCATCAACAATTTTATATGCGCTTAAAAAGTTTAAAAAAGATGGGATAATTTATTTATTTACGGGAGGTTGGTAACTGGACCATCATTCCCTTTTAATTTTCAACAGTCGACCGTAGCGGTCGACTTCTGAAGCTGACTGCATTCACAATGAACGCTAAAAGTCGACCACGTGTTAACTATAATTTATCGTATTAAAATTTTGATAAAGTTTTTAAACGAACTTATTTTAATTATGCATTATTCCTGTCATTATTAATTATTTACCGTTGTTGCACATTATATTTAAAAATAAATTTTAGTTTGTAATGCGCACATAACCTATTTTGAATTTCATATTAAAAAAAGGTGGTCGACTACTAGCTATCGGACCGGTCGATTATTAAAGCATTCGGACACTTTATTTTTAACGCTAATTATTTATTTTCCCCGACCTTTTATACTAACACAAAATTTTTAGTCATACATTAAATACATTTGAATTGCTTCAATACATTTTATATGTTTTATAACATTGATTGTTTATTTTTTTTTAGAACTTTTCATTTAAGTTTAGCTTTAAGTGGTTTCACCCTAGTAGAGATATTGAGGGACAATGCAGCCAAAGTATTTGGCCATATTAACTCTTCCTCTCAAAGCTAACAAGAAGACCATCTCTCGCTGCAGAACTGAGAGATGGTCGAATTATGATTTTTTTATTATTTTTGTTTATTTTTTTATTTTTTATTATTACTTTATTATTATTTTTGTTTATTTAGTTTATTTATTCACTTTTGTATTCATTTGCCTTGGTAATCGCCAGTAGGTAGTTCACTTTTTCTTTGATGTGTTCTTTACTTGTTTAGCGTAAACAAATTAAATATCAATGAATCTGTAGTTGTATTCACTCAAAAAATAATTTTGCTTTATCCTTTGTTAATTTCCATGAATAATTATGTGAGTGGTCTCTGCCAACGACGAAAACCATTTCTCCCGGCACCTCGGGAGAGGTGGTCAGATGTTATGACTTCAGTTTTCATCCCGATTTACAGTAAATATTGTCTTAAGCGGTCATATACGTTTCTTGACACTAAAATGTACTCAATGTTTACAAGCAATTTGTGGACAAACTATTAGGCCGATTAGTTGAATTCTTTTTGTAACGTAAAAGTAGATGTTTATACAGCAGTAAACACGAATGAAGATGTATAAATTGTTAAAAATTTGGCGTCTAATTGCATTAACGCAGAATGTTTTTTTTTATCCTGCCGCAAACGGTGTGCGTGATTTAACTCGTACAAGTAATCTGAAACAAAAATTTGCGATTTAATTACACTTATTGAGATCATAGTTATCGGTTGACGAGGGGGTTTTTTGAAAAACACGATATTGTAGCAGTAGTAACGATTACAAGACGGAGATCATGATTTTCGTAAAAAGAACCGCACATTTTTGTTTGTTATTAAGAAATGGTTTATTTTATCGGAAAAAGCCCTCGTTGACCGATAAAGGATCTTATGTAGAATATGTGTGTAAATGATGAAGTTAATCGGATGAACGGTGAGGCAGTTATCATGCCCACCGCTTTGGGCGGCGCCAGAAAACATGTTCTACGCCACTGCCCGCAGAAGCCACATTTTTAAAAATTTTGAAATTCTCATACCTGTTTTATAATCTATAAACGTATACCTATAAAACACAAAAAGAATTAAACCAATCGGACTAATAGTTTATCCCTGAATTTCTCCCAAACATTGACCACGTTTTAGCGCCGAGAAACGTATATGACCCCTTAAAGCAAATATCGACCAGTTTTTCTGAATCAGCATAAAATTCTGAACATATAGGTTTGTTCTGATAAAATAAGTAATTTCTGTATTAGTTTTAATAGCCATTTTATATTAGGTCGACCGCGTCTCCCGGATTTACCCTACTCGCTCCTCAAGCTGTACAGTTATCAACAGGAACCGATAGAGGTCCATAAATACGTTTCATAAAAAGGGGGGGGGGGGGGGGACATAATTCGTGTAGCGTGTCTGCGAACAACTCGATGAGCGCCCTTTACGTGTGTACACAGCGGCTTCATTGCCATTCCGTTCATCCCTTTGCCAAGCCGACCTTTATTTCGCTGAAATCCCGGGGGATTTCAGAGATCGCGCGATCCTTCGGGAATATTACGAGATTGCGAGAGGACCGACCGTCGCGTGCTACGCCACCATCTTTCCCAAACCCCCCTCGTTTCTCGCGCTCTCGATCCCGTTTCCGCCCTCTTGACAGATCCTCAGAAAAATAACAAGCACGGTCCCCCGTGTATTACGCCCCGCTGGATAGGATCGGCTCCCTGTGCTACAAACGACACTGGGATATCGAATCGCGCTTATCGAAATTCCGTGAGGATACGAGAACACGGGGAATGGCGATACGAAGCGTAGAAAGGGTGTCCTCCACGCGTATTTCTCCACGCTGGATTTAATAGAGTCGAGGGGTTTGTTTCTCTATCTTATTTTTTCTTCGCGTTCTATGCAATGCCATCCTCCAGTTAGATGAATGCTGTTCTTTAGAAATATGCCTACGTACATACCTACGCAGTTATTGTCGAGTTCATAATTTATCGTTTGAGAGTAGCATCGTTTCTTCATTTTACAGTCATGCCGTCGTGAAACGGTCTTTTGTTTTCTAGGTACCTTCGAAAATGTTTAAATATTACACCGATAACGGCCGCGGCGATCGTAGCATCATTGCGAAATGTATCGCCCGTGTCGGCTATATTTTCTATCACGAAAGAGAAAGTGACACGTTCCGCTTGTCGGACCTCTTTATCGCGATATTTTATCTGGAAACATTTGTTATATATATATATATGTATATACATATGCAGCCTGTGGGCACAGAAACGCGCCCGTACATGCAACGGAGCGCTAATATTAGTACATTACCGATATAACTTTCGTGCAGCCCGAATCTAACTTTGAATCGTGACGGCGATTATCTGAAAGCTGACCGTCTCGTTCCGTTCATTCGTATAAATTTCGTTAATGCGCCGAATAGAGACGTTATTTTATATCGATCCAGGGGCTCCTACTATCCCGTTGTGCTTGCAGCTCTTTCGCACGCGCACGATCCGCAACGAAAGACGGAAAGATCCGCGCGAAAAAACCTTCCCCGCAATCGCTTCATTCCGCTTTCGTTCCGCTGAATTCAGGGCACGTTTAAATCGTCGACGTTCAATTCGCGGGATAAGCTTTTGAATTATTATAGCCACGACTCTCCGCGGCACTGGAGTAATTAAATGAAGGGGAACGAAACCGTTCGCTGACAGACAGCGGTATATAGGTGTGCCAGATTCCGTCCGCCGTTATAAACTTGGAAACATTTCCCGCCTGTCGATTATAAATGGAGGACTCTCCTACTCTTTAATTACCGCCAAAATAATCCCTCGTTATGATTAATTCCTTTTCAACGCCCGGCACCGGTTCATTTGCGATTTTCGTGGAAACTCTTGCGCCAGCCGCAACGCAGACACAACACAAGCGAATAACATTGTCGACTATGCAGAGCAACAAAGAAAGACCAACTACGCGCTGACAAATGGTCCTGCTGAAAATCACTTATCCCCCTCCACGGCATATATCGAATCACGGAACCGAGTCACATGTAGACTGTAGAGGCGAAGGGTTCAGAACTGGAGGGTTCGATTTTCCAGTTCCCATCGTCGGTAGGGGGCGTCCGTGGGTTATCGTATCCCCATTGCGGATCGACCCCTGCACGGAGGGGTTGTAACGTCCCCTAAATATCAAATGATAATCGCTAATTCGATCAAAGCTGCCCCTACCCGCCTCCCTACCCCTGTGTCTCGGGATAATGGGTTACGGGTGTCGAAGGGGGGTTTGGAAAAGCGTCGGCAAGATCGCGGCGCCGTCGGCTACGCACCGCTCGAAGGAGGTTAAATACGAAAACAAGCGTATCCAGCCACAAGGGTGCTCCACTCCCCGCGTGCTAGCGTGCGCGCGATCGCTAATACCCGGGTCGGTGTCAGGACGCGCTCGATGGGCGTCGGGATGCGTCGGGGGTGTTGGTGTCGGGGGTTACGGTGTTGGTGGCGGCGATGCAGCCGAACTGCGAGACCGTCGACGGCGGTGCGGTCGTGCCGGTGCCGTATTACGCCCCCCCGTGTTCCCGTCTTGCTCGCTCGTAGCCTGCTGAAACTTTCAGTAATTACTGTAATTAGTCCAATTAACAGACTCGCTCGGGCGGCCCCTCTGACTCCCTTTGACCCCACCTCTTTCCTCATATCTTCTCCGCCTATTCCACTACAGAGCCGCGTGAACGACAGACCAACACGGCGGCGAGGGGGCGCTCACCCCCACGGGGGAGCCGGGCTGTGTGTTTGCCCGACGATGCGGCTTTCGAGCAACCGCCCCGCGTCACCGCGATACACTCTCTCGCGTTTCTGCCAGCGCGCGCGTGTGTGCAGGTACGTTGGGGCGCGTTACAGAGGCGCTCGTACGTGCACGGTGCGCATCCGTCGCGATTCCCCGACATCGGCTGCGCGCGGGTAAACCGGGGTGGTGGTTGCTGTAACTCGCGCCACTCGTAATCCAACGAGCGACTCGTCGGTCGGCGCACCAGATACACGGTGTACCTTTGCGTTATCGCGCCAGTCGGGTTAACTGACACCCTCTGTGTTGGAATTTTGAGGTATTCGTGCCGCCGCGCCGCGGCTCGTCAAGCAGCTCCACCGGCGTTAGATAACGTAGTCATTTTGGTTCGAATGGTCGCTGGACGAGTGTTGCTCGCGCAGAAGCAACTGTTAGCCGGAAATAACTGACGTTTAAGGATCGCAGGAAAAATATTCGCATACCTAATACCCTTTCACCAGGTATTACGGCATGTTTCCGGATCAACGCGTCGGCATCGCGCCAGCGAATCGATTCGATCGCCTACGCGAGACACTGATATAGGGGAAGTAGGGGCAAAACCGGGACGTTAAGGATAAAAGCTCATAACTTTGACAGTATTAATGTAAAAAAGAAATTGAAATTAGGATTCATTAGAATTTTTAATGCAATAACAAATACAAAAAAATTACGATTTAAAATATGGTCCGCTTTTACGGTTTTACTCCATGGCCTGGGTAAAACCGGGTACCATACTAAAAACTGGCCCTAGCACCTATAACAACGGAATTCGTCCAATTCTTCAGTCCCCCAACCAGTGCAAGCCTTCGTGAGCCTACTTACAAGCTGTACACTGCACCCAACCTTCATTCAATTTGGACGAACCATAGGATTCTTGGACATAAATGCAAATGTCTTCACCGTCTTCATAACCACTGTTATCATTATCCTTCCGAATTTTGTTTAATTTTGTGGTTTTCTTTCTCTTTAGTTGTAGTCCTTTATTAAGATTTAGTTTAATGTTGATAACTTCCTCTTTTTCGTTTCTTTGTTATACACATTTTGTCCAAAAGCAGATACCCGGTTTTACCCCGTATGGTTTTGCCCCAGCATACAATTTTGTAAATATTACGAATTATCAACAATACCAGGGCGAAGTACAAACAAACTGTCTTAGTTATTTACACTTTAATATGCAACAATTAACATAATTCACACAAAATGTACTTACCTGAACACTGTCAAAAGTGTTGAAGTTTCTTAACTACCGAAAATTAGATCAGAGCCTTCAAAAACACACAAGACGATATAACTTTAATATGCATGATTGTAAGACGATCGTCTTTTGTTGATGAAACAATGCACATCGTGACAATATGTCGCTGCAACGACGCGGAAAAATTTAAGGCCGTTTTAAAAATAATAGCACGTCCCGGTTTTATCCAGGTACCCGGTTTTGTTCTAATTTCCCCTAATGCTGTATGGGAGAGTTGCCAATATCGTACTGGTCACCTAAATTGTACCTCATAAATTTCTCAGTAATTAATGAATGTAAGCAACATCTGATAATAAAAATATCAAGTAAATGCGAAATAAGAAATAGAAACAAAACCTTTTGGTGTTACACCCTATTTTGTGCGTGCTATAAACATTTAAAAAAATATTTTCTTCGCTATTTGTTATTGATACTATTTTTAGTGGAGGTACGATTTAGGAGACCGGTTGCCTAAATCGTACCTTTTACAGTATGTGACAAAAATATAAATATCAAATTAATTTGTTCTGAACAAAAAGTTAAACATATATCCAATAGTCATTTGTGTTCAAATTAGTACCAAATATTACTAAATAAATTATAACGTAAAATGTCTTAAGTGGTACGATATAGGCAACCCTCCCCTAAATATGTAACTCGGCCCGGGTCAGGTGTATGGCTGTAAATAAAGCGGCTGCCCGCGGACGTTCGTGTCGTTAATTAAATTGCTCCCATCGAAAAGCAGAATACGGCATGAAATCAGTTATTGTAGCGGAATTCTTTGACGGTCCCTCCCGCCCCCGTCCCTCCTCACCGCGATGAAATTACGTAAGTGATAATGCAATTATCTAACAATTTTAGCGATGCACCGACGATGGCAATTACGGCGCCTGTTCGCAGTATATTTGCGCGTAATTATGCGCGCTAAATTTAAGCAACCGCGGCTCGACCGTGGTGAACAGACACAATTTTCCAGAAATTTCTTCCACGATTACCCGTCTATAATTGAACGCGTAATTGCCAACATGCGGAATGTTGTACTGCGGGGCGGCAATACGCGTCCGCGATTGGATCGCGCGATTTAGCGGTTCCGCGCTGGCCCGATGGGCTGCCACGTTTGTCAGAGAGAGACCCGAGTAACCTCTTTATTTCGTTCGTGCCGCCATGGAACGACGATTCTCGGTTTTACAACGCGCCCGTCTCGTGTTTCGCGTTAACGTTTTACGGTCGGAGAGGCTGGGTGTGCAGGGCTATGCGCTTGTTCGCCACGAACACCGGAGGCAGCCCCGCGATTTTGCAATTTCGCGGCAAACTATCGCGTTACCGCGATCGATTTCACCGACAGGTCGGACGGCCGGCCGATATTAAATTTCAATGAGCGCCTACGCGATAACCCGCGCCGCGGGGCCAGGCTTGATTACGAATCTTATTGAAATCGTAAATATCGAGACGATCACTCGCGGAATTAACGATGTCGATTAATTGTTAATCTCCTCCTGCCCTGTTGCCTGACGTCAAATTTCACAATGGTACACATTCACACGCATCTAATTCTTCTTGCCGGTATTGCTAATCAGTACCGAGCTGCAATCGAGCTACAGTCACCCGAAGTTTCGACCACCCTACGCGAGACAGCCTATACTTCTCCGCACCCTCCTTTCAAGGATTATTCTCGAGCCACCCCGTAGCTGCGTGGGCAGGCATTGTGCGCGGCGCGCGGGCGGAAACCGGCGAAAGGGAGAAAAGGGGGGCAGCGGGTGGTTGGTGGAGGGAAGAGGGAAGGCGGAGGGAAGAAGAACGAGAGGGAGGTCCGTAGAAGTGGATGAGGTCGCGTTGCCATTAACACCTCCGCCGGTGGCGCAGTGTACTTCAAACAAATTAAGTGCGGCCGTAATTGCGTTACGGCCGCGACGCCGAGGAGTCTCTCTTTCGAGTCTCGGCAACCGTGTCCCATCCCCCCGATATGACGGCGGTGATAAACAAGGCTGGCTGGCTCGAGAAAGGGGAGGCTTGCGCGCCGCCAGGATGAAAGGTTGCACCAAGGTGGAATTTGTCGCGGTGCAAACCTTTGAATGCTTGAAACGGCTTCGCGCGGCTATTTCTGTCACGCCACCAGCCATCATCCCCCTGCCTCTGTTCCCCCCCCCCTCTCCCCCCCTCTGTCCCTCCCTCCCGTGGCTTCCACAAATTCACTTATTTCGCGCGCCACGGATGTTTACTTGTGCTCCGCGACTTCGAACGGCGGAATAGGTTTCATCCCCGCTGAATGGACGGGGATGGGAGAGAAAAATTCGAGGGATGTTCGAAAATCCGCGACGACTCGCGCCCGGCGGATCCCTCCTTTGTACGCGTGTCGCTTTCACTCGGTTTCATTATCGCGAGCGAAATAGGAGGGCGGATTTAATATTCGGACGGTTTAATTTAAATTCAGAACGGAAGAGTTTGAAGGCTTAAGTGGCGCGCGAACGCCGCTCCCCCCCTATCCTCGCGATGAACCGCTAATTCGGTGCTTTAATTTGAATTTCGGAATTAAAAATTTCAACGGTGCGGAGAAAAATTCGGGGGGCGAGGAGCCAGGGCGAGGTATTTTCAATTTGAATTCGGGAGTTTCGTGAGTAGGTACCTATACTATACCCTTGCGCGGGGAAAACGTCCCACGTTGGTTTACTAAAAACCGACAAATTGTTTCAGAAAAATCCTGCTGCCCCTGTACGTTGAATTGCCACGGCGCATGAATACATATTACCTATGTCGTTTCATTCCTACCGTTATTATTCCCTTCTTTCTCAACCGTGTTTATTCGAACGAAACGCGTATTTGAAATTCAACACCGATTTATAACTCCCTTGTAATATCCATTGCATATAAAACACTCCCACTAGCGAATATCTTTGTAATATAAATAAATTCCCGAAACCGGCTCGTATACCAATTCATGCATGAATTTTCGAAGCGATTTTATTCACGGTTCCTTTGATTCTTCTTGGCGGTGGTGGGATATCGCCGCGACTCCGATAGCTTGTATGTTTTACGTGCCAGCTGTGTTGTTTATTAGCATTTATATCCGCGGCACGAGGCAGCTTTGCAAAACACTGAATCGCCGCGTCGACACCGAACGTTCGAGCCTGCGCCAAAAGAGAATCGTTACTCGGTTATAAAGTTATCTTCATAAACATCCACACACAAATAGTACGGCAGCGGTGCGCGCGCCGGTTTCGCTGTCGTCTATAATCGCGATGGTAAGCGACGATCCACAGAATCGATTTCGACGCGGGTTACTGGGGTGGCAGCTTTACGGTTTCGCTGGTGGCTCCAACAATTTCCGTCGTTTGATCGTTCCTCGCCGCTCGTAAGTCTCCCATTCGTATTTTTATCCGCGATTCGAGGGTAAATCGCGTCGATTAAATTACACTGAATTCCACGCTGCGCCCGGCAACAAGATTATCGTCTCGATTGAATTCCTGTACCGTCTCACCTGTACGCATCCGATAAACGACGATCGATTCGCGATACAGATCGGTTATCTGTACATACGCATCTGGCGCGCAGTATCTGCATAAAAATAAATTGCTTTCCATGCCGTTTACGAGATATAAAAGTCCAAATGATGTTACGTCATTGCAAAACGAAATTGTTTCTCGCGGCGTGAAAGCAAGCACGGAACACGGTTGGGAGAAGAGTAAATAAAAATGTGCGCTTATTTCGCTGCGGCACGTTTCCGGAAACTCCAATTACAATGTATTTTGTATCAAAAATTGCCGGAGAACGGGGAGTTTACAAATTAATCCCGAACCGTTGGGACGAAATGTGTATTTGCTACATAACTGCTCGAGGCGCAGGAGGGGGACGCGTTAATTTAATTTTAATTAAATAAACTGCAACGAATACACATTTTCGCCTGATGAACGTCAGATTAAATAATATGTTATGACGCACACTGGTGATTCAATATTGCTCCACAAGAACCTCTCCCACGTATAATACTTCCTATTAAATAAACTAAGATTTACTAACGGTCTCGTGGACGAATCAAGTGGAAGTTCAATCGTGTTCGATCCTAAATCATCCACGACGAAACTTTCGCCAATTTCATTCTTAACAGCATCGAAACATTCCTGGATGAAGCGGCTAGATGAAGGGGTGGGAAAAATCATTTCGCTAATACTTGTCGGCGAAACGGTGGCACGCGTGGCTTGCCATGGCAACCGATCGCGAATTACGAGCTGTAAGTTTACGCCTGGCCTGGATTTATCGCGGGCCATCGTCGCGCGACGTAAAACGGCCCGGGCCCCGGCCGCCTCCCCTCTAATATCGCTGCGGCACGACGGCCGGATTCGGGATTCGGGCGTAAAATATACGCTCGGTCCAATTCCGCGCGCGTGAACTCACGATGGCAGCTCATTTCGAATTCCCCGAATACGCGGGGCCGTTGGAGGGGAAGCGAAAGAAAGGTCGAGCGGGCTGCTAGCGAGGAGCGGCGCGAGGGGGGAGGGGGGGGGGGGGGGGTGAGACATAAGGATCGAGGGGATATAAGAAGAAATCCGCGAGGCTCGCTCGTATATTTTAATCAGGGCCCTCTGGCTCCGCCATCCCACCTCCCTCTTTTCTTTATCTCCGTCTCATCTCCTCTCCCCCTGGCGCTCACCCTACGCTCCCTTTTGTCGAATTGCTCCGCCCGTGGAGACTTATAAAAGGGGAAGGAGCGCGGTAGTAGCGAGGAAGAAAAAACGCGGGCTCACCGGCCGGATGAAAAGAGCTGAATAACTCCGGGATAAAAGCCGAATAAATCTTTTTATTATGCCCCGTACCCGTGTCTGTTCGAGTCTAACCCAACCATCTCGCCCGAGGCTCGTTCACACGTCTCTCTTTCTCCCTTTCCCCCCGTTTCATTCCCTCCGTCAACGGTCCCACCTCTTTTCCCCTCCCTATCTTGCTCCTTTCATGCCCTCACCCCCCCCCCCCCCCCCGCCCCTTCAACGATCGCCTCCCTTTTCTTCCTCTGTCGCGCGATGCGTCTCGCGTACACCATGCGCGTTGCCGTTCCCGTTGCCGTCGCCCTTTATCATCCGCGCTCCTTGTCCTTCTCCCCCGTCTGAACGCTGGCATCGTATCGTCCATGAATCTCGCCAATGAGAGCACGTTGACGCGAATGATGCAGCCTCGCGTCGCTGTGCCATTAACGGTTTAGTTTCGCTCTCGTAACGACGGAAGGGCTACAAAATTCAACTACGTTTGGTTTTAGACGGATTTCGAGTCCGCTGGGATGGTATTCGTTGGAAACTCTGCCGGGCCATGGGAATGCACACCGTTTCACGGCTCAGAAGGGATAACAGCGGATGCGTCCCCGTTTGCCCGTGCAACGCGGATCATTAAGGTACTTATATTCTCGATAATGTTTGCTGGCTTGTCCGTTATACCTGCGTACCTATATCGGGCCCGCGCGATAAATCGTAAATCGTATTTAGGTATAATACGAATATCTGCGATGACATGGACATCCGCCAATTCGGATATTTGCCGATACGCGGCTAACCATATTATGAATATCCAGCGGCGTTAATACTCGGATAGTCGACCGCTCGCGCGCCCGAGCGTATTTAGGTATTTAGATAGTGCTGCTCGATATGAAACGATAGTACACTTTCGCTCAGTCAATTCTGGGCGTGTAGATACACGTGCTGTCTGTCGTAACGTTTTCCAATATTTTTCTCACGACTCAAGGCACTATTATTAACATTCTATAAATAGGTAAACTGAGGGTTCAAACAATGGACATTCAAGAACCTCTTAAAATTGTTATCATTACATCTTCTCTATTTTCGAGTCCCGCGCGCATCTCGAGTAAGGGAGAGTGGGGGAATTGCGAACGCGGGGTAATAGCGAATTCGAAAATTAATTATGTTAGAAAAACATGAATAACTCCTCCCCTTGCCACGAGACACTTAGTACCGCGTGTAATGCTAGGTCGTAAGTGCAAAACAGTTGACACGCACGCTGCTCAAAATAAACACTGTTGCTGATTTTTGTTTATTTTCATATAATTTTTTGACAAATTAAAGTAGGTGTAGCTTTTGTATTTATAATTATATCAATACTAATGTTTAGGAACACAAAAAGTACAAATCAAGGATTAATTTACCACCAACGTTTTTACTATTTGACGTTCCTAACCTAACTTTTTTTCTACTGTTTTTGTTTTAGCAGTTTATTCGGTTCCTAAAACGACAATATTTAATCATATGAAAAAATTCATTATAAGACAACCCAAATGTGGTAGAAAACCACTATTCAGAGAACATCAAGAAATGGAATTAGAGGAGTACCTATATTTTGAAATGTAGCAAGTTGTTTGATGGGCTGACTAATAAAATGTAGCGAAAAATTGCATTCCTATTTGCGGGACAAAATAAATTGGCACACTGTTTCAACAAAACTACACAGATGGCCGGTAAAGACTGGTATTATGGATTTATCAAAGGGCATCCCAATATTTCTCTAAGAAAACCCGAGGGTACATCCCTAAATAGAATTACCGCGTTTAATGATGTGGAAGTAAAACTATTTTTCCACAATCTGGAAACAATACAAAATCAAATTCATTTTAAAGCGGACCGCATTTACAACGTCGACGAGACTGGCATCAGTAACGTACAACGGAATTCGAAGATTTTAGCTTGTAAAGGTCAAAAGCAAGTCGGGAAAGCAACGAGTGGTGAAAGAGGCATCTTGACAAAAATAGTTTGTGCATTTAGTGCTGCTGGTCAATATATACCTCCGTTTTTTATTTTTAAAAGAAAACGTATGAACGAGCAGATATTAAGAGGAGGCAATAGTAACATGATTGCTACTGTGTCCGGATCTGGGTGGATTAATGAAAATTTGCTTGTCCATTGGTTACATAATTTCATTTCATTTGCAAAACCAACCAAAGAAAAGCCGATACTTTTAATTTCAGATAACCATGAGAACCACATTAGCATTGATTCTTATCACAATGTTGTCGCTCCCACCACACACTTCGCATCGATTGCAGCCCTTAGATTTAACATTCTTTGGTCCTGTGAAGTGTGCTTATAATCGAGAATGTGAATTGTATATGGCTGGGTATCCGGGGCGAGCAATTACCCAATATAATATCGTCGAATTATTCACCAAAGCTTTCAATCGCTGCAGTAATGTTGAGAAGGCAGCAAATGGTTTTAAAGTTGCAGGAATATGTCCATTAAGCCCCGACCAATTTGAAAAAGAACTGCTTAACAATCTCGTTACTTCTAAGAATTTTCAAACTGAGCACACTAACAATGAAACTATAACTGATGATCAGAATACAATGACTGATATACAACCTTCGTTGAACCAACCAGGTCCTTCACTTGATTCGTCGATTCCACTCTCCGATATTATAAATTTACCCGCTACATCTAAAAAATCTGCTAAACGGAATATTAAGAAAAAACATACAACGATTTTGACTAGCTCTCCCATGAAAGAAATCCTGGAAGAAAAGGAACGGAAAAAAGATAGGAAGTATGAAATCCAGAAGCAAACCACAGAAATGACCAAAAGACTGACTAGAAGTAAAGCAGTGAAGATTTTTAAAGATTTTCAAGAGAAAAAACGAGGAGGCAGACAGAAGAAGAAATACCAAGAAAGAAAAGGTAAGTTAACGCTGAGAACGACGAGGATGAATATTACTGCATCTATTGTAAGGAAAAGTACGAGGACCCTCCAATTCAAGATTGGATTATGCGCTACAATTGTAGCAAGTGGGCACACGAAAACTGCAGTGATGGACAGAGCACATCTAGAGGCTATTTATGTGATTTTTGTAAAAAATAAGTCGTGTTCGTGATTCCCCCACTCTGTGTTCGTAATTACCCATCACTAGATAGAAAACCACAAACAGGAACGGTCTTGTTTTTTTATTCAAAACTGATTTTACTTTCAAATTTTATTAAAGTTGATTACACAAATATATAAACACATAATATGTTGTTGAATATAAGCAATAAAGACATTATTACCATTCTAATATTTTGTTTTATTCAACTTTTTCCTTAGGTGTTCGTAATTTCCCCACTCTCCCTTACCTATCCGTGGTGCATTTGGCAAATAGACGGCAGGGGAGGAAGCGTTCGCGTGAGTTTACGTGCTCGGTCGATGGAGGTCATTTTTGGGAGTATCTAGAGGCCAGATCCTGAAAGTTTTAAAAGTGCACGCGCTCGTGGCACGGAGGAAATATCCTGGAAGGAAATTCAATCGTCGCATTCGAGGAGAGCTCGTGGGAACGGGCGACAGGGTGAGGGGGCGGGGCGGGGGGGGGGGGGGGTGAAGTTCGCCGGGAAAGGGAAGCGACACGAGAATGCCAGGGTAGACGTATGGAAACCCGACCGCGGGGTTGAAAGAAACATCAAATTGAACGGGAATCGATAATAACAATTCCATCCGCCGTATACATTTTCATCCGTCGGGCGGAGCATTTCTCGCGAAATAAAATCGACGGTGAAGCGGGCGCGGCGCTTTTTTTAATGATTCACCGCGCTTTAAATCTGTTGCCGTCAGAATCAATTTATTTTTCAATCGAAGCGTCAGGGGCGGCCGGAATAATGCAGCGCGCGACAATAATTCTCCGTTTAATTACGGCGCAGCGCGAAAAACGCGGCGTTTTATTCCAAATGAAATACGAAAGGATAAACTGAATGGACGTTGGTGAAATCCGTTTCGTTCCGGCGCTCAAGGATTCGCTTGAGCATCGACGGGCGGGAAGCGGTAACTGGCGGCCATCGGCGTCCAAATAAATTCGTAAAATTCGCAACTCCGTAAATTGCTCGGTAACGAGGTGTAACGGGATAAAACGAGGGAAATAATTATGAGCCCGTGCGCCGATGCGAAATTATTTTCAGATTGCACGGGAATCATTCTCGTAACGTTTATTGTAATTGAAATTAAATTCGCGCCGGGGCCGAAACTTCCGAATTCCGCGCGAAACCTCCCGCTCGATCGTTCGCGCGATCGTTTTAATTCCATTACCCCCGTGACCGAGCGCCCCCTCTTGCCCGCGCGCGCGCGCGGGTGCGTCTCGGCACCGTGCTTCCCGCTGTCCGCCGTGGGGGGGGGGGGGGTGAGCCCGGCTCGTTTCGAACGGGGGGGACCACGATATCCCCGATAGGGGGTACTAATAATCGTACGATGTACGCGCGGCACGTTTCATTTAGCAAATTGCCAATAAATGGCGATGGCCATCGCGTAGAGCTCACCCCATAAACGCGATTCTACCCTATCTTTCTTCCCCTTTCACCCTAAATGTACCATACCCCATCTCCCTCTACTCTCTTCTTATCCCCCGTTTTTTCTCTCCGTCCTCCCCTATCTCTGTCCTCTCCCCTTCTATCCCCGCATCTGTCTCGCTCCCCTATTTGTGGCCCCGTTCACTCCACCATTTCGACTACGCCGGTCTCTCTGTGTCGCTTGATAGCTCGCTCCCTCTGCGCGTCTCTCTCGCTCACCCCAAACCCCCCGAGCGCGGCGTCAACTCTCGACGAATTAAGTTCCAAGAGGGAGGTTTCGTAGAGAGTTTATGGGGTTAGGTTACCGTAGCCGATTTCAACCCCTGCTACAGAGATTGGTATCTACACCTACGGTGGTGAGACCCTCGGCGCCCCTTCCACTCCGACATTGTGCGATACCATATGCGTGTGCATGGTGCTGGAGCGTGCAAGGGATAGCACGCGGGAGGAGGGGGAGGGGCGTTTCGGGGTGCGTGCACGCGTGTGTACGCGCGTGACGCGTAGCACGCGATCGTCAAGCCCGAAACCATAAACGTAAACAAGGGTTGTTAGGACTGCCTCCGGCCAAGGGGCGGCACTAACAATCGGGACTAAATATTTTGCACCCTTCGACGTGGACGTATCAGCAAGGGGTTAAAGGTCGACCCAGGCTGAAATTGTTTTCACGTTCCTGGGTGTACGCAAGCCACATTATTTCCATTATTTGGACTTTTCCCTCGGACCGATCGAAGTCTGCAGGGGATAGGGGAGACCGGGGCTAGTTGTTACATTTTACAGTTTTTTATTTTTTATTTTTTTTTGCATTCCATATTCGATACTATCAATGATTCTCACTTAAAGTACGTTCTTTCCTCTACCGATGACCGCTATCGCATGTAATTAAACGAAAACCAAGACTTTGAAACAAGCCATTTTGAAAGCCGAGACATGTTGTATCAACTAGCCCCGAGTAGGGGCTAGTTGTTACACAATACGGGGCAAGTTATTACAGGATTAAATTTTACGAAACGTGGTTTATTATGAGTAATATAATTATATTTTCTTGGACAAAAGTAAATTTATTAATGGTAAGAATCTATTAAAATAAATATACAAAAAAAAAATTTATTTTAAAAATAATAAAAAACTACTGAAATCAGTTGCACTAATTATCGTCGTCCGTTTCATACGGGGACTCGCTGTTAATGCACACATAAAAGTGATTTTTAGGTTTTGTACACTTCTCATGTGCCTACTTTTTGCACTCTATGCACTGAATCCACTTCGTGGAGCCTTTCTTTGAATTCGAAAAAGGAGAGAGACAGTGCAAGCAAACGCATTCTTCATCTTCGGAGGAGGAGTGTCTATTATTTGTGGTGGTTTTATTTCTCATCTGCCTTTTCTTTACTGTGTGTTTTTTTTATTTTCAAGTCATCAGTTTCCTTTTTAAAACTTTTTACTAAAATCTTTTTAGGTTTTGATTTTTTACTTTTCGTTTTTTCTTTTAACAGTTGTTCCTGGCGTAATGATTCTCTTACGGGTGTGTTTGTTAAAGTTTCTGATTTCATCTTCTTTCTTCGTACAATTGTGGTCTGAAGAAGAGAGCCACCATGGTGGCGTTCCGTCCAAAACCATCATTTAACAGAAAGCCACTATAGTGGCGTTCCGTCCCCAAAAAATCATTTAGCGGGAAACCACTATAGTGGCGTTCCGTCCCCCAAAAAATCATTTAGCGGGAAGCTACAACAGTGACTCGTGGTAATTAAAGGGGTAAATTAATAAATTAATTACTAAATACAATGTAACAACATGCCCTTTTCGCTCTGTAACAGCATGCCCCTTTTCGTATGTAACAACTTGCCCCGGTTGACACCATTGTGTATAAAAAGCTATAAGTTCATACCAGTTTTTGTATTCTTATGTTCTTGGTACGAATCTGTAGCTAAAGGAACACTGATTCAGACGTGGTAATATTAATTTACATACATTTATCTGTCGGTTCGGCAGAAAAGATTGAAGTAGAAAGAGAAAAGTTACTATTAGTACCGAAAACACAAAAAACTGTAATAAAGTGACAACGCGTAAACCGACTACAAACAAACAACATACACTACTGTGTATGGTTGAAACATATCAGCCACTTCATCGTCGAAGTCATAGTCCAAGCGAAAAAAATCTAAACTGCTTTGTAACAACCTGCCCCTGTAACATCCAGCCCCGGTCTCCCCTACTAATCGTGTTGTTTGACGGCTACCGCGGGGGTGTCTTCAAAGGAAGTCTCCATCCCTTCGAGTCGCGTAATTGGAACTGTCGATCGAGCCCTCCTCTCCTCTTCTCTGGGAAATAAAGCATAAAACCATCTGATTACGGTGACACGGTGTTCCGATCCAAGCACAGAGATCTTACGGCACCGCGGGATTAATCTTTACTAGTGATCCTAGCGGCCGGAAAGTGGGGGAGGGAAGTGAACACAAATCGCGCCGCTCTTAATATTAAAGCGGTATTGATCGTCGCCAATTAATTACCTCGTCCAATCGACGTTGATTCGTAATGGCGCAATCTGATATCGCGACGGCCACATCGTCCGTTTGTCCACCCTCAAAGGAGAGGGAAAAAAACTGTTAATTTACGTGTCGGTTAAACCAACCAAATTACTTTGTACAATCAACACGGGGGCGGCGCGTACTGTTGGTGTAAAGCAAATTAGCCGCGCCCGAATATTGGCATTTTTATCTGAATGGCATAGCTGTTGATTTCAGCCGCGCGCGTTCATTGCATTCGGCTCCGCGTGTCGCGTCGCCCGACCGGCGGCGATACGATGATTTTAAAACTGTCACGAAGCTTGCAGCTCGAAGTGCATCAAACCCCGATCGCGTATCAATATCGGTTACATCCCCTTCATACAGCGCAGTTAATCGTGCTCTTTTTTTTTCGAACCACTCGCCCGCGTCAACCGATGGGCGACCTTTTCAAGCGGAATACTCCAACGCTCCAGGCATTGCCTAATCATTCTTATTAATTAATGAAAGTAGATTACACGTAGAGTGGCGGGTCAATAGCTTTCACGTGTCTATTATTGAACGGAGACATGCATTTGTTGCGCCGTTTGATCGTGATTATTAATTAACTGCCTTGCCTGCGAACCGTACTGACCCCCGCTGAGCGACTCCGTTTAAAATTGTTTATGGGACAAATATTGGCTTTCGACTTAAAAATTCACTGGGAATTGCTTACCGGCTTATTAGCTTATTAATCTATCGCTGTAGTAGCTACGCATTGGAAATACCTCGAAAGTTCAAGCATTCTGATATGAATAGCCAGTATAGTGTTGGACACTATTTTTTGCCAATCGGTCACGCGAAAAGATAAACGAAATTCCTGTACGTAAAGTAAATAGTGCATCTACCTATCATCTGATACATAAATGGTATTGTTTTAAATTATCAATTATTAGTTAGAATATAATGGGGTATTGTTTCAAAGTTAAGAATCAGTAAGGAAGTGACTATTCAAAGCGACTAGCTTTAGCATAAAAAAAAAATGTTTTGCAATAAATTAGCCCCTGTTATAAGTTTTCTAAAGTTGTATGTGAGTTTTGTGTATTCAAATTCTTTTCCCTGTCTTATTTATTTTTTACATGATTTTAAAGAAGATTTTATATGCCTTTTCTTGGGCATTTATGTTTCAATTAATGTAAGGGAGAGTAGGGTAAAATGGAACGCTTAACTTTGGAGGATGATAACATAAAATCGGAAGGAAAATAAGATACGGGACTTCAACAGGAGTGTTAAGTGGAATTTAGACTATAAGAAAATAAAAGAGTTTGTTACGAAAAATATTTGGCAACAAAGAAAAATGAGATTTACCGGATGCATTGAAATCTTCGCCTCGCTCAAGTGGTAGGGTAAACCGGAACACTCACTTGAAGACCATGAAAACGTACAAAATCTTTATTTTTATGATTTAAAATGTACTCATTAAAATGTACTTATTTATGTAAAAAACTATAAATATGCATGACTAGAGTTCCTTGGGCAGTATAGGATCACGCCGATCCTAAAGCGCCACCTTTATAGAAGGAAAAATAAAACCATACCATACCAACTATAAATATATGTTTTAGGTAACTATTATAAATAAAATATAACAAAATATATATTATACACATAAGGAAAAATATTTTACCAAATAACATAAAAATTACTGAAAATAATCAAACACGCATGGATTTTTTAGTTTTTAGTGCATCTTAAATAAAATTGTTTAACTTAAAAAAATTTTTTTGTATATTTTTTTATTATTTACTGTTTAGTCTCTAAGTTTTGATTTGTGGTTAGGTACATGCTGATTTCATGTCGATTGAATTGATTTGATTTGTGGCTACAGGCTAAATTCAAGTGGGTTTGGATTTGTGGTTATGGGTTATATTTATTGATGACTGGGTAATTTTTTCACCCCTCCCGGTTTTTTTTCATAATTTTTTATTGCCATCATAACTATATACGCCTACAAACTTTCAAGACAATTGGATAGGTGCAAGTGGGTTAAATAGGTGTTCCGTCTTACCCCTCACAAAAGTGTTCCGCTTCGCCCCACATGCGGTAATTTAGTAAACATTTAATATTTACACCTCGGCGTGAGGTAAAAAACTGGGTAAAACGTCACAATGTAACGCAAGGACCATAGAATCCAACAATGTTCTTGCTGTTATAAATTTTCTAAATCCATGTGAAGAATAGTGGTCGAAACTGCAACGCAATATCGAAACTTCGATACCGAAAATGTTTACAACACTGTTAATCGAAAAGTAACGCGTGCACGGGTCTATGGTCTGTCACGAAATGCTGCGAGGACCGTTTGCTCCCATGTCGCGTGATACCAACTCATTCGCAGCTCTCATCCAAGAGAAACATTGATGTTCCGTTTTACCCACCCGTTCCGCTTTACCCTACTCTCCCCTATAGGTATCTACATAATCATACATTCGGCAAAAAATAGTGTCGAGCACTATAGGTACTTTGCGAACCGCGATCCGTCTGTGTCAAATAACGTCCACAGATATTCCCTCCCGACGCGCACGTTTTAACCCGCTCATTATTACAGTACCATCTACTTTTTCCACCGCACCAGCTCCTACCCCGTCCCCCATACATCAGCCACGCTCGGCAGTGACAAGCATTTTTCACCGTAATTACTTTCAATTACAGATAACGTTAACGCAACGCGGCCGTTTTCGTTAAATACGTCCAGAGCTGGTTGCCCCGGGTTGCGAGACTTAACGACCCACGGACACGCACCCTGAATTGTTAACAAAAACCAACAGCGCATAACAACGTCGCGCGATAAATTCCCTTCATAAACCAGTCTGTTAAAATCACCACGAGCTTTTTTCATACCCCTGGAAAAAGAGCTACAAAGTCCTCCCGCTGCTTTCCCAAGTTATCCCGCCAGCAACGACGCGACGCAGAAGTCGAAGTTTCCGCGGCCCACGGACCATATCTCCGCGTTCATTCACCGAAGCTTGTCTTCGGGGACGTGCCACAAATTCATCGTGGCCCACTGAGCTCTCCCTGCCTATCTCTCTCTCTCTCTCTCTCTCTCTCTCTCCTGCCCTGGAGTCCTCCTCGACAGCGACGTCGCAACAGCGAGAGCGACAAGGCCGATGACTGCGGTGCCTGGGGAGGCGCGAAGGGGCTGAGGGTGCCATTACATTAATCCCGAAAGTCCCGACGAGCGCTCTCGGGGGCTCTTCGGGGCGTAAAGTGTCACGAAAGTGTCAGCTCCGACGCTCTCCGCAAGGTACACAGCCGCGTGCAGGCCGTGAGCGAGCGCCGGCGTACACAGGGGCGTGGGGTTGCGCGCGAGGCGGGTGTACGGCTTCCAGGGACGCGGAGCGAGCTACAACAGGAGCAACGAGGGATAGACCCCCTTCGAAGATCAAAGGGAGCGACGCGAAACGACGATGAATAGCACCGCGGTTTTACGAAACGGCCCGCCGAACAGACGGATGGAGTCGGTGCACAGGGGTGGCTGGCGGCGCGGGGGAGGAGGGCTGAGCGAAAAGTTATCCGGGAATGGAGATCAGGCAACCGTGCCACCCCCCCCACGGAAAGGGGTTTCGAAAGCAAATAGGAGGACGAAAAGTTTCGGCCGTGTCAAAACTGTGGTTTAGGGGTGACTGTTCCCGACGTCCACGTGGAAACACGCGTGCAGCTAAGTAGTATGCAGCAACAATGCCGTGTTCGTTGTATTATATCAGAGTTACGTGGCCCTGGATGACCAGACTTCTATTAACCCGGGGTCGCTGCACAAGTCCGATTGATGAACGTTGGCGGATACTTGCGAGGTACATTATTCATCGGCTTGCTCGTTGTAATTCAATTAGGAATTCAGTTATGTAGAAACGCCGCGGCGGAGGAGGTAGCGCCCGGCGTTGTAAATAAATCCCAGTTTTGTCATCGAAGGGAATTAGAATTCCCCGCCTGCGATGGAGGGGGCGAGGCATCGCGCGCCCGCGCCTCCCCTCGAGGCTCGGGGGCCGCTGATTAATGGAAAACGATCGTGAAATTGTAATTAACGTAAAATTCGGCGTACGTCGGACGTTAAATAGAACGGGACCGCGATTATTGGAGGTAATTTGGGGTGCATTGACGCGTGTACAACTTTTGCGCCGCCTCCTTTTCGCCTGGAAATATTGTCCAGCGGCCCACCGCGTTTCCGTGTTGGCTGTAATTTTAATGGAGACGAATCGAACGGTGGCCATTTTAAACGCGTTGCGTGAACAACTTTCCCGCGCCTCGCGCCCCCCCCCCCCCTCCCCCCTCCCCGTCCCATGTAAATTATAAAACCGCGAACGGGACCATTAATGCGCGAGCGTTGCGCTCGATTAAATAATGCACGTTTATTACGTGCATAATTAAAAGTTCGCGGAACGAACGTTTTCCCGATGACCGCGCGTATTCTCTCGAACAAGAGAGAGACAGAAAGAGGGAGACAGAGAAAGGGAAAGGGAGAGAGAGACACAAGGTGAGCGGTATCGGAGCGTTTCCATGAAAAATTCAACCGAACAGAGTACAAAGGCTCGTGAATATTTTATCCGTGACACGACAGAAGATAAAGGTCGAGTAATTTGGTTATATTATCGGTTAAATGTTGCAAGGCGCACGTGTTAAAGTGGCCATGGAACGTCTGTCATTCCGCGGCCGACAGGAAAAAGCCACGGGGTATCGGCCTCTTACCTCATTTCCCGTGCAATTGGCCGGGCTCCGCGAGGTCGCGGCACGAATGACCATGGAATTGCCCGCGATCGTTTCTCTGTGTATACCAGGGTCCCATTTGCCGGCGCTTTGGGAAAAGGAAAGCTGCACGTGAAGTTAGAACGGCAGGAATACGTTTATCGCGGCATCGTGTATGTATGTACCTATGTGAACCGCGGATAGGTATTTGTTTCTCAAACGCGATAGAGCACTGGTGCCGGCTGACTATTTAGAATTGATTCCCACCGTTGGGATTTGAAGAATTTTTAAACGTATCACGCTGTTATTCAACGAGTCACACGACACGTAAGCTTAGTGACTATTTGATTCTCAAATCAGAGACAGAAATTTTTGATGGAACGAGTGGAACGAGTATTCCGTTGTTTAATAAACGTCGTTCCTTATGCTCTGTTGTACTGAAAAGGTTCCACAGGGATCGATAGAAGCAGAAATCGTAGCACGACAACGCAATCCCGTGGAATGCATCGAAGTATGGCGGGAGCGATCAATTTTCCAGCGAGCAGCTCGCCTGTCACGCGAAATTGAAAAAACAAAGTAAAAGACAAATCGCCCGCGTCGCGTGCATTTATCTTTTTCGTCTATCGGTCACAAGATGCGCTGGATAACGTTCGTCCCGATGGGCGAGCGACTCCAATATGGCGGGCACCCTGTCGATGGATAAGCGCGTGCAAGTGAAGCACGCTTCGGCCCCTGTCCGTGAAGAAGAAAAGAAAAATACCCGGTACAGTCCAATCGCTGACAATTCAAATCGTTAAGTGGTCTTTTTCACTGTGACGCCCTAATAAACACGTAGGGTAAATCCGGGAGACGCGGTCGACCTAATATAAAATGGCTATTAAAACTAATATAGAAATTACTTATTTTATCAGAACAAACCTATATGTTCAGAATTTTATGCTGATTCAGAAAAACTCGTCGATATTTGCTTTAAGACAATATTTACTGTAAATCGAGTTGAAAACTGAAGTCATAACATCTGACCACCTCCCCCGAGGTGCCGGGAGAAATGGTTTTCGTCGTTGGCAAAGACCACACACATAATTATTCATGCAAAAATTAACAAAGGATAAAGCAAAATTTTTTATGAATGAATACAACTACAGATTAATTGGAATTTAATTTGTTTTCGCTAAACAAGTAAAGAAAACATCAAAGAAAACGTGAACTACCTACTGGCGATTAACAAGGCAAATGAATACAAAAGTGAATAAATAAACTAAATAAACAAAAATAATAATAAAATAATAATAAAAAATAAAAAAATAAACAAAAATAATTTAAAAAATCATAACTCGACCATTTTTCCTTTCTGCAGCGAGAGATGGTCTTCTCGTTAACTTTGAGAGGAAGAGTTAATATAGCCAAATAGTTTGTCTGCATTGCCACTCAAACATTAAACGAAAATAAACTTAGAAGTATATTTTAAATACGATTCTGTACACCGTTGTTTGACAAAAGAGGTTAAGTGTAACTTCAATTTACCTTTTATAGCCTATAAATCTAGAAAAAAACACAGAAAGAAGCGAAATTACGCTATTCATTCAACTGTTTGGCTTCTAGAGAAGTAATTGGTCTGCACTTTAACGGATTTTTGCGTAGAGAGTCTGAAATGTAGCGACTCGACCAACTCTCCGGCCCGGCCGCGTCTCCCGGATTTACCCTATTAATAAACCGAAAAAACTTCAATCTAATAAACACATTCTTTTCGTGGCAAAAAAAGATGTTCCAAACAGCGGTACTTCATCAGGGCGCCAATTGTGTCAATTGGAAAGACCCCTTAAATGGAAACACCCCCTTTCACAAGGCACGCGCGTATAGTGGCAAAATATTTTTCACGGCTAGAAAATATCAGACCACAGACCTGTTTCGGGCCCCTCGTTACTGAATTCATTACAGTGAAAAAGCAGATTGGGGTGAAACAAATGAAACTGCTCTTTTCCAAATGGCCGATCGATCCGGCAGAAACAGCAGCGCTGCGGAACGATTGACAAAAGCGGGGCCGCGATATTCGGTACGTGACGTCGATAAAAATCTAATTAACGTGGCGGCACGCGCGCGCGTCGACTCGGCCGTACATGACGAAACACGCTCCCGATGTGTACTCCTCGTTTATTCGAGTCCTCTCCCCCCCCCCCCCCCCCACACCTCTCCTAGCCACCCTTTGAGCCCGGCAATATTTGCATTCCGCGAAAGTGTATGCATAAAAAGATCGCCGGCGACTCGTTTCTGGTCCCTTTGAGCGTACAGTTTACGAGCCGCGAAACAGTTCCGGAGCCTCTTCCCCGCGCGGGGACGCGCGGCTGAAATATCACCGGTGGCTCCTTTTGAAAGGAACTTCGCCCTCGACCCTCGCCCAGCGTAACTTCCCTCCCCGTGGACAATGGAGGCGGCGACGCCGGGAGAAACGACGCGCGACTAGGAGACGGGAGCGCGACGATCGTCTCGAGCCCTGTGACGGGGAGAACGGCGTCGAGGCGAAGAGCGAGGCGTCGATCGATGCGACGGTTCAATGTTGAAAGGATTAACGCTCCCTGATTACTTCCCCCTCCTCCCCCCGCCCCCCCCCCCACCCTGTCGCGATCCCCCGGTGTGGCGTCGCATCCACCCCTCCTCGCCATCCGACGGGGGAGGCCCACCAGGGAGAAAGAGCGGGAGCGAAATATTGCAATTGCCGCGGCCAGGTAATTGCGGCGCAATTATGTCGAGCTATCGGTAACCACGACAACGACGACGATGATAGCTATAATTGGCACGCGGCTGGCCCGCGAGGCGCGGCTCGTTATTCGAAAATTGCTTTCGGATACGACGATTTCAAGTGTCGTTACGCGCGGTCGTGGAACGCGCCGCCGATGGCGTTACGTAAACGGAACGTTTTGCGCGGCTCGAGTGGGGGCGTGGGAGGTAGGGAGGGGCGGGAAGCGTCATTGTTTTTTACGTAACGACGTCGATTAACGCGCCGAGTCGCCCGTGATTCGATCGCGACCAGAAGCCGCAGGAATTTCCGCAGAAAATTGAAACATCGACGCCCGCGCTCGAGAATGGCGGCCTGGACGGTGGGGGATGCGATCGTTGACTATATCTTCCCGTTTCGACGTCGGCACGCAAACGCCCTCGATGACGTGTTTTTCGTTTTAAAATTGCAGTGGCTGTCTCTATAGACACCGGGGGGGGGGGGGGGGGGGGGGAATTTCAGCGGCACGGGGATCGATAAAACGATCGAATTGGCTGTCGTTCAATTGGTTGCATCGCAATCGGCCACTGCCGAAACGTTAAAAACTCGGGGGTTGAAAAACAAAAATTCTCCGCCACTCGCAAATATCTCTGTTTACGGGGATAAAATCAATTCCGGGGAATTGCGTGGACTGTTCATTTATTAGTTAGGGTAGTGATCCTCTAGAGCAGGCCTGTCCAACTTTTCTCTTGCCCTCATAGAGCAGCCGCGGGTGGTTGCAAGCGACGGCAAGAACGGCAGCCGTAAAAGAGTGGCGTTCACAGATTCCTCTACCAAGAAGACCTTTCGCTCTTGGGCCTGGCTCGGTGCCTCCGAGAGCGAAGAGCAACTCGCGGCTGCTCGTACCAGCAAATCCCTGGACAGGCCTGCTCTAGGTGGTGATCGGAAAATGTGTCCACCATTTTGATCTAAAGCGGAAGTCACAAATCAGCGAGCACATTTTAAAAGAATAAGGGAGAGTGGGGTAATTACGAACACCTAAGCAAAAAAGCAAACGAAAAGAAAACTATTTGAGAAATGAATTTGTTTATTATTTACAAATATACTTAAATTATTCATCTATAAAGTACTGTGCCGAATTTTTGAAAAATTATAATAAAAATCAACTTTAGAGTGAAAAAGCAAAACCCTTGGTGTTCGTGATTACTCGACTGCCGTGGGGTAATCACGAACAGAGTGCTAAATATCGCAGAAGTCGCACAGAAAGCGCGACTTCAATGGTC
This sequence comes from Andrena bucephala, assembly GCA_947577245.1. Lineage (NCBI taxonomy): Eukaryota > Metazoa > Arthropoda > Insecta > Hymenoptera > Andrenidae > Andrena > Andrena bucephala. The sequence goes on from OX387715.1 coordinate 68,315,019, forward strand.
AACCCATAAAAAATGTTGCTACAACCTGTACCTAATGTATTTTTCAAATTCCTCTTCTTGTGCGTTAGAAAAAAATTGCAATTGGTCGGAATATCGAAAAAAATAGTAAAGGCCGTTTCTTAAACTTTTTTTTCTGAGCCTGTAATTAAAAATTAAAAAATCCCTTTTGTAGATTTAAGTAAGTTTTATACATGCTGAAAATTTCATCAAAATCTGTTAACGTTGCTAATCTCGAAGGTTTGAGATTACCCCATTCGATTTGTTCGTCAATACCCGGCGATATCAAAAAATAAAAAATAATTTATTTCAGAGAATAGAATCATGATTCAAGCAACGCCTTAATCACAAAATGTTGGTAAAAGAGTGCTTTATTTCTACTTAAAAAAAAATCAATTGTATCATTAATTCAATAGTAATTACATGCAATTGAAAATGGACAAAATATTACTTGAAACATGATGAAAATAATAAATTGTGTTTATCTTGAATAGCATGAGCGTTTTGTATTTATTACTTTCTGCCCGGCGTTGGATACGACCTAAACTATTAGCTAGTGGAGAGGGAAGATCGTTTTTATTTATGAAAACGCCGTAACCATCGCGATCGTGTTTACCCCACTCTCCCTTACTGCCCTCCTTAAAATGTCCTCTTTAGCATTTTGAAACAACCGAGAAAACTGAAGTTTTACCATTTCCGTCTGTCGTTCTTCATTCAAATTAAAACACGTCATTATTTCGTAACAGCCTAATACAAACTTTTGTAATAGGTATATCAGTAGGTAATGTATCATTAACGAAAAATATAAGATAAAAATATAGATAAAACAGTGAGTCCTGGAACTGCACTCATGTACATTCGGAAATATTTTTCACTCGTGCATTGACGGGTTAGCTTTATCCTAAATTTTGTCTCATAAATATTCATACTGACATGAAATCTGCACGCGTTCGCAACAGTTCGCACGTTCAAACATCACAAATAGGTAAATCGACGCCTCAGTATTAAATGAAGTTTGCTGCTGATCCCGCTTTTCGCTCAATGGTGTGGAATCCAATTGGTAGATGAGATGTTATTGCTTTGGCAAATAGAAAAAATCACGTAGATAAACGGTGGTGAGGCTAGGCACGTACCAATTAAGTGCGAGCAGTACCTATCTCTTTCTTTTTCTACTTATTTACTTGCTCTCTCTCTCTCTATTTCCGGTTTAGGTGAATAATGGCGTCGACAAATAGAAAACGCGGACACATTTTCCGATAACTGCCTAGAGGATCACTAAGTTAAGAGGCTCGATAGCGGCGCTGAGCTTTTCGAAGGAACGTCATCGCCTCCACGCCAGACGCAGACGCGAATGAAGTGGTGAGTTTTATATAAATTCAATCGCTAGGGGGTGGAGTTAATTTTATTTAGGCGGCGGTTGGTTTTTCCTTGGGGGTTGCGATCCGCAAATTCGCTTTCCGTGACGATTCGAGCGCGGCGAGATTACTCCCGCCGCGACGTTGCGCGCGGACAAACGAGTGCGCGAATAAACGGTGAATTAGTGCGTGTCACGCGCAATATAGCGTGAAATGATTTCCTCCCGGCTCTTACGTTTCCATTGTTCCCTACGCCCGGGCGTACCTATACGTATAGGTACCTACTCGCGTTTGCATTGCACAGTTTGCCGGCGCGAATCAACAGAATAAGTCACGCCTCGGCTGCACGCGATCGCGTCTAAACGTGTACAGTTAGCGGCTGTGAAAGATATCGGGGGCCGGTTGCCACTGATTCGGGGCTTTCGGCGGCGCCAGGGGCTTTATATATTGCACCTGGGTATCATTTCGCTGAGTTCCGACTACAGGGTGTAGGGAAAGTAGTAATCACGACTCGCAGGGGTGAATTTATTAATTTAGAGCCGCAGAATAGAATGAAGAATTCAACTGAGTTTAGCGTAGAGTGATTTCCTTGACGTTTAGTCCCGAAGTGATAGAAATTACCTCACCGCGCTCGTGTAATTAGAAAGCTAGAATACTACCATGGAAAGGATCCTGGACACACACCTCTTACACTATTTAGCAAAGTGTATAGAAGCTTGAGTTACGAGCTGCATTAAAAAAGAATGTGGACACGCGGGTACAGCACCTGCAAAGGGGGTGGACTAGTACAGAAAAGTTTGCCACTTGATGCCGCAACTGCCGACGGCCGATTTTCGTCCGGGCGGAATGTCACGAGCGCGGGCCCCGTGTCGGCAATTACAGCAGAGCAGCTGCGCTTTCAGACAGAACTTCTGATAGTTTAATGAGCCACGTCGGAAAACTTTTAAACAGCCGTGCACGCTATATGCCAGCGGCAGACAGGCCTACGGGGTCGAAAGCGAACCCCCGGCGGCAGGGTCGCAGGTTCAACAACCCCCCAGGCCCATTACGGGCGCTCTCAGGAGTTTGTATTCACCTGCGAACGGCCAAGGAAGCCGGGAACGGGCGCGTGGAGTCACGTGATAGGCAGAGCCACCGGTTCACCTGGCTTTTCAGCTCCGGCAGAAGATACCACCGAGGCGTTCGAAGGAGAAACGCGATACCACGGGTATCCGTCGTGGTTAGAGCACTGGCCACGCCTTTTTATCTTCGCCTCGTCCGCTCGCCAGCTACTGTTACCGCGAAAATTAGCAATTTGCTTGCGGCTGTAAACCGTTAACGACCGGGAACGAGCGTGGAACGCGATACTGCTTTTCCACGCTCCTGTGTCCCTGGCCGAGAGATTTCCGACGACCCACGTGTTAGGGATACTGAAAACTACAGTTTTTCAAAATCCTACTCACTATCGTCTGACTAGAATCTAGATTACCGTCGCCATCATACCCGGCCGTGAATAATAGTTGACAACAGTCTTTGATATACCTTTGGGAAGTTTCTGTCAAAGGGAACGAGCTATCAGTATAATGGATAAAGTTCTCTGGAGTTTTCTCTCATCAAAAATGCTTCTATAGGTGGAACATTTGTTCCTTTACACCAGACACCGCGGGTCGACCGTCACGTTCGTTCGATCATAGTGGAGGATCCGAGGGGAGCGTGCAAGTAACGCGTCGACCATGCGAATCGCTCGATGGTGTGGCGGAATAGGGGATGAAGTAATAGGAGAAGACATAGAGAGACAGCGAGGCGGCGGAGTGGAGCGTCGCTCGTGTGGAAAAGTCATAAAAGTTTGAATGAAAAGCGAGCCGGCTCTCCATGACTTCTTAACCACGGCCGCGATTTATTCATAGGTACGGCTGCGGCACGGACCTATAGATGTATATACGCGTACCGAGACCGCATTCGGGAAAAGTTTCTCCCGCGGTACGAAATATTTGATGGGGGACGGTGGACTGGCGATATCGATCCGCGGGGCATTCTTGCCAAGCCATTAATACCGTTCGCGGACAAAAGGGCCGCGGTTTCGACGTCGACCCCCCCGGTCGATTTCACGCGGCCAGATTAAAAAGTTAGATTAGTTTGCGGCTCTTCGAGGACGTACCGGGAACCGAGGAAAATCGGCTGGTGGTTATGGCGGATCTTTTAGCAGGCTCGGAGTCTCTAGCCGGGGATCTTATTTGCACCCTTATAGAGGGAATAAGATTCTCATGTGTTATGCATCTCCTTTCTCTCCTGCGCATGATTACACGCGATTACTGATCATTAGGTAAATTCCACGCGAAATCGGACACTTTTCGGAGTAACATTTCGGATGTTGCTGAAATTTGAATATGCTGTAGTCTTTAGTGATATTTAAACGTACCTCAAAGGAGGTTTTAAAATTTTGAAAAATGTCGATTTTACAGCTGTTTGTGTCAGTGCTAACTTTTTTTCAGTAAATTATAACTATGGAAGTTGTAAACGGACGGAGATGAACTTTACGGTGCTTATAGAGAAGACATTGATATTTTAAGAAAAAATTATTTCAGTTTAATAAAAGAAAAGTTTGAACCATTTTTGTGCAATTATTTTAAACAAATCCAGGTTTTTAACATCAATCACTAAAGACTGCAACATATTAAAATTTCAGCAAAATGTCCCATTAGTAAGCGAAGCTCTTTCAGTCCCGCGATTCTGTGCCATAGAATCTTTGATTTCGAACTTGTTCGTAAAAGCCTCTATCGATAATGAAGCGCAAGAGGCACAATACAAACCGAGGTTACCATTCGGAAACTCGGTACAAAGACACTTTTTCACGGCACGTAAATCGCTCTGATTAAATTCCCCGACATTCGAGCACTTCCTTGTTTCCATCGAGCGCTCCCTTTGATCTCCGAGCGGCCAATCGGATCACTTCGTTTACCAGTCCCATACTTGGACGTCTGCTCGCCGTGCTTGGATATTCAAATCGAATTTTTCCCGAAAACGGGCTGTGGGACAAAGGCGGGAGCCGACCCCCTGCCGGGGGGGGGGGGATACGTCCAGGGGGAGGAAAATATCTCGAGACGCATTACGCTCCTCGGTACGTAATCGCGGCGCTGGAGTAGACTCGCTCGCACCCTCCCCAGCGGGTAGGACGAGGCTTCTGCCAAGGGTGTCCTCTTAAAACATCCCTTTCAGACCCCCTCGGCGAGTCTTGGAGCGGTGTGAAAGCCACTGTCGTGAAACCGCACACTTAATTTGCCTTGCAAAATTCAGTCCCCCTTTTTCTGCTCGCCTTCGCTCGCGCGCCTCCTCGTCCCATGCGCCCTTCTGACTTCTCTCTCGCGCTCGGCAAGACGGGCGGGGGGCTCAGGTGGGGAGAAAATGAAAGAACTCCCCCTTTCTGAAGAGGAAAGGCGGGATGGAGATCGTGGCGAGCAGAAGGTAACGAAGAAAGGGGGACAGGGCGGTGGGCGCAGTCCAGGGTCGGTGGGGGCGAGGGGGTGGTTGAAAAGTATGCTTAAAATATTAACGCCGGGGGCGCCCCGCGAGGTAGGGGTTGCAGCGTTCTTTGTTCCACTGCGATGAAGCAGCCCGACAGAAGGAGGAAGGGAGGGGTTGTAGCGTGAAAGAGGGCCGCGCAAACACCCTGCAGCAGTGACGTTCAGTTCTGTTGGCAAACCACCCCCGCGCCCGCTTCATTCTCCTGCTCCCTCCCCCGCCCACGGTTCTTCGAGTCCTGTCGTGCAAAATAATATATGAAATATGCGCCGCGTCGGGTTTTCCGCCGCGCGGCCGAAACTTTCTTCTCCCTGGGCTAGCTGGAGCCAGCAGGGGCGAGGGGTGCGAAGCCGTGGCTCGAGTGGCGAACTACCCTGCCGTAGGGAGAAACGAGGGACGCTAATGAAAAACCTTGAATTTTCCATGAAGGAATTACGGCTCTCGGTGCCGTGCACACACACTCTTCTTTGCCCGCCACCCCCTGACGCTTTTACGCGCTGTACTGCAGCTACCGGATTATTTTCAGTCACCGTCCCCTTTCCCACCCCCCGTCTCGAGGGAAGGAGGACGGCCGCTCTCGGATAGTTACGAACAAATTAGGATTCTCGACTAACCCACCCTCACCAGCCCCCTCCCTGCTCTTTGGTTTCCGATGACTCCAAAGCACGACGCGCGGTGAATATCAATGGAGCCGGCTGCGCGGACGGTCTTATCGAGATTACCGCTCGATTTTCATGGTGGACGCGCCGCGTGTTCTAATACCGTGTTTCCCAGACGCCGTGGACGCTTCTGTTTTATCGAATCAAGGGAAAGGGAGAGAATTGCCAGTAACGAGCAGTAATCAAAAGCCGAGAATTCGAAACGAGAGAAATCGTGGGAGAACGGCTTCTGTTCCTTGTCCAGAGGCATCTGGCTCGGTGTTATTGAAGGCCTCCCTCATCGAGGGCGCGAACGACCATACCTGCCCCCGAAATGCGACCACGCCGCTCGTAGATGGTTTCCGCGAGCCGCGCGTGAACCGTGTCGAACCACGTAGGTAACTGGATGGCGCAACAGCCGAAGTGTGAAAAACAGACACAGCAGCGAAGCGCGCGGGTGCACGCCGTCCGCAAACAGTATCGTCTACCATCGAGACGTTCCGCCGGCGCGTCCCGTTTGCGCCCGTCGAATCGAATATCGCGGGCGGAGCCTTCTCCCTGCAAAAACCGATACAACCAGACCCCGAAACGATTTCCCCATCCCTAGGCACTCCGCTAGGCAAAGACAGGAAGCTTGTACATGCCGGGGTGGTCCGCGAGACCGGAAAGGGTCTCGTATCTCGACGGGTCGAACCAGAAGAGTGGAGCAAGAACCGTAGGGCACTCGGGTGACGGGGAAGAAAACCCGACGGCGGGTGAAGGGGCGCGAGGGGAACGAAAATAAAGAAAGAAGGGTGGGGGGAGAGGGGGGTCTGGGGGCTCGATAAACATTGCGTGTGTAGCCGAACCCGTCCCCTGCAGCTCCGGTTCGCACGGACACAACCGCACCGGGGTACACACGCTCGCGCGGCGGCGCCCCGGATCCACCGGCGCAAAGCACACACGTGCGGTTTACGTGCTTGCACACCACCACAGAGAGTGACGCGCCCGCGCAAGAGACGCGGCGGACACTCGGGGCACACAGCACGAAATATTTGAGTTGCTCGGCAAACACGTAAATGTAAACGCCGCGTTTACATTGCCGTTTACTTTTCGCCCCCCTCCTGGCGCGAGCGCCCGCGCGCACGCCAGCCACCCCTGGAACCGCGCGGCGAGCCCTCGGGCTGCCACGTAGGGACGTCGGCGACGCTGCACAGAGCTCGCCCGCGGATGCGGGGATGCAACCGACGACAGCGGAGGTGGCGCAGCAAGAAGAAAAGGGAAGCCGGCGCGGAGTCAGGGGAGAAGATTGAGGCGGAGGTGGCGGCTGACGCCAATGGGGGAGGGACTCAAGACGACTAACAGTCAGGCAAATATTGACCGAGCGGGATATTGCTCCCGACGCTTGTTTGTTTATTTCAATACCCGTGACCGATGGGCTCGATAGGGGGTTGGCAGCACGTCTACGTGGGCGTACGTGGGTGTGTGTGGGTGGAGGGAAAAGGAAGGGGAGATGCACGCGCGGGGGCGCAGCCGAATATACACCCTTGTTTGCGCGCTCCTCGTGTACGTGCGCTGCGCTGACGCGATACGCTTGTGCGATAGACTTGTAGATATGGCTAGTGATTGGGATCAGGCATGATGGAACTTCGAATCCCGGCGAAATACACTCGGGTCCTGCAGGAATGCTTCACAGTTGGTGGAAGAAATGTAGCGAGCTATTACAATTCTGTCCAGACTCGAGAATTATTCAAATGTCCCTCCAGCACTGGACATTATTAACTGCCTACCTGGCTATTGACGAGGTAGTTACGTTGAAACTGACAACTGATATTCATGAGTGTATATTGAAGCTGGTCCCATCATCCGACACACATATAGGTACCTTGCAGCGAGTACTCTTAGCCAATGTGTACAGCCCGCGTCGAGTACAGGAAAGAAGAAACACTCCCGCGATTTTCTCGTGTCCACGCAAGTCCATTTATACCAGAGTGATATATCCACTCGTGGCTTCCACCAGGGCCCCAGTGTCCAGCGAGGTCCAACCACGACGACACGCCGATAACCATCGGGACAACTCTCTCAGTCTCGGCCGTTCCTTTGTATCGCTCTTCGAGGGTACGGATTCATACGGCCTCCTTTATCGCCGAGACGCTCGAGGATGCTGCCTCATTCCTTCCCAGGCTACGTATACACGAACGCGCGCTATGGAAAAGCCAGGACGCCCCTCGATATTCCAATGCCGATGCATCTCCAACGGGTTATCGTTATCGCGGAGCAGGGAATCGCTTCGAACCGAAGCACAGTTACGATTCCGTGGACAGCCAGTGCTGGTTCGCGTATTATCCATAGGTCAAGCAACTTTGGTCCTCTGTCTCATTCCGCAGTTATCCTCGACCCGTTTTCGCAGTAAAAATGTGACGTTCGATACGAAGATTTATTTATTTATTTATTTATTTCACTTGTGCGGGTAAAACCCATTTTGTAACAAAAGAAAAGGAATACATCGAACATCGTAGAGACACGTTATAACTGAAAACACAACAGAGTTAACAAATACAGCGATCGAAAAGAGTATATGGCTACCCAGACCTATTGTAGAAAGCTACAGCTTTATAGACGCTTTCCTTAATAGTAGAAGGAGAGCCGTTGAAAAAATCGACATCCTTGCAATACAAATTAGCCAAGTTACATATCCTGTTCATGGGGTCGGTGTTATCGATCCTTCATATATTAAAGTTTGTTCCTGATTACTTTGTTACAGTGGTTAAGTAGTAGGGGAGACTTAAACTTTACACAAATTTCTTTTTCATTATTTGGAATTATTCTGGGGTGCCGCGTAGAAAATCTTGAGAAAAAAAAATCACCAAGGGTAAATAAGAGCCACCCTAATGTGGGGCAAAACGGAACAGTTTTGCGTGGGGTAAAACGGAGCACCTATTATGTATGGGGAGGAACGGAAACGTGTTTTAGTACGTGTTTATTGCTTCTTTGAATTATTAGATTGTAGATTAAAATTTTAATTACTATCCTCGTTTCCATGAAAATTGATCTTGTGTAGAAAATTATGATGTATGAAATAGGGGAGAGTCGTACAGTACCGATCAAAGCTAGTTCTCGCTTCTTTGAGTAGATATTAGCACTTTATTTGAATCAATCAATGAAAATCACAATTCTTTATAACCTATTTCGGAGTCATATTGTTTACTCCATTGTTCTCGATGTTCTGAGGCATTAAACGTATACGTTGATATTCAGCGGGTTAAAAGTTATGTTTTAAAGCTGATCTTTTGTTTCTCGTATAAGTAAATGATTTTGTTCTATTATGTATATTATCTCTAGTCTATTAAGTTTAATAAAAGTGTTTATCGTATAGTACCGACCATCCAACTGTGGTGCAATACCAACCAACAGACTCTGTCAACCAGTAGAGACCAAATTTTTCTTATCTGTAAGTTCAATCTGTTAGCAACTAAGATTAATTTATAAGATCTTCATTTAGCCTTCCTTTTACCTTTTCTCGCAGAAAAATAAAGTTAATAAGGATACCCTAGGTATGATAACCTAACAAACAGGAAGCTGGGATTTAATGAAGAAGTTATCCAGTGTGTTATTTGCAAGCAGAGTTGGGCATTAACTAAATGAAAAATTATGTAAATAAGGTTCAAATAAAAGTTACTTTAACTTTAAATTATTCGACGTATAAAGTTAAATTTTTTATTCGATGAGAATTTATTCGACGAATAAAGTTAATTTTTTTATTCCACGAATAAAATTAATTTTTTTTTATTCGTCATTCGCAATTTTATTTAAATAAAATTTTGTCCATCTCTGTTTGCAAGGAATCATTTGACAAAGATTGGGTGCAGTGTACCGAATGTGACGGTTGGGCAACACGTTGAATGATCAGGAGAATAATAATTATTTTACTTGCGAGTTTGTACAAATAAAATTTGAAAAAAATCTTGTATTGTACTAATTAAATGTCTTTTTATTAACATTGTTAATCATTTAGATCTAAAAATCTACTAATTTAATAGTTGGTCGGTACTGGACGACAATTTTTCGTTTACTAGAAATTACAACTTTTTTACTTTTGCGAATTATCAACTATTATTATTAAATTTCGCAAAAATAATTTTCCTCCTCTTACTAAGCTCCATCTATACTACAAACACGTTTTTGAATTTCTGATTTTTATCGACTCTGCCTCAAGATATAACAAAAAAACTTAGAGCGGTCGGTACTGCACGACTCTTCCCTACATATTTCATTCGATCAAACTGTTAGTTTAAATTATAATACATAACATTTATTGCAGATGTGTTCCCCATGCACGTGTTGATATTACTGAATCGATTATTACTATCGGAATTTACAGAGTGGAGGGGCGATTCTTATAGTTACGTCTGGAGTTCGGTCGGATATGAAGCATCGGATTGCTGGATGGCGATTAAGTATCGGACGGCGTGACACATCCACCAACAAAAATAAACCAACTGTATTAATTTATCCTTTTTTTACGATGTTATATTTATATTTGATTACTTTAAGTAATTTTCATGTTATCAGGTAAAATATTTTTTATGCGTGTACAATATATATTTTTGTTATATTTTAACAGTAATAGTTATATCTAAAACATATATTAATAGTTTTTTACATAAATCAATACTTTTTAAATCATAAAAATATGAATTTTGTACGTTTACATGACCTTCAAATGGGTGTTCCGTTTTACCCCTCCACTTGAGCGAGGCGAATATTTCAATACCCCCGGTAAATCTTATTTTTCTTTATTGCCAAATATTTTTCTTAACAAAGTCTTTGATTTTCTTATAGTCTAAGGTCCACCGAAATCTCCTACCGAAGTCCTGCGTCTTTTTTTTCTTTCCGATTTTATGTTATCACACTTCAATGTTAGGCGTTCCGTATTATCCCCCTCTCCCCCAAACGATAACGAGTGTAATTGAAGTTGGGAAATGCTAGTATATAGCCAGTCTCCCTTGAATCCGTATCTCTCGTTAAACCAAAGCCAGCGTCCGACTGCAATTCACCACTCGCAGCCCCATTAAAAGTGCATAAACTCTCCCCACAAAGTAACCGCGCGCGTCTCCCCGAGTACGTATCTTTTTCAGCGGCTGGCAAAAGCGCGTTACCTCACCGCACCGCGTTTATCGATACCGCAATCTTCTCTCGAATATCGTTGCATAATTCGCGGCCGCGCTGCGAATATCATTATCGCGAAAGCTGAGAAGCGAGGAATTTCAATGAAACGCGTAGCGTCAACGTTACGTGAACAGCTTGCCCGCGGTACCTACATATGTGTGCCCGTGCGTGCACGTACGCGGCCATTACGCGACCGCAAGCGTCGCCTTTCTCGCGCACCTTTGTTTTCGCCGCGTTTTTTTCCCCCCCTCAGTGTAACGGCAATAATATTCAGCCGGGGTCGCCTAAATAGTCGGTTACAGCTACCGAGATAACCATCTCGCTGCCCCGGACGATTTATACCGCTGTACCGGATGTTTCAAAGCTTTCGAATGGGAAAGGTCGCGCGCGACCGCGGCTTTACGGCTCGCCAAACGTTCCTATAATAATGGTAATGAACGTCTTTCCTTCCCCGCGGAGGCGTAGCCGCGCGTTAGCTCCGCGTATCGCAGGCCTCACCCTAAAAATTCCTATCTCTTGACTCGATCTACCGGCGGTAACTCAGCTCCACGGCCCCCGCTATGATCCACGATATGCACGCGACGCGCTCCACGCGCGTGGAGTGCCGTTAACGGCGTTAAATCTCTCGCCTCTGATAAACGATAAAGGCTTGCACGCGCGATCTCAGAAATTGGTGTAATGGACCGTGATGGGGAAATCAAGAGAGCAGACGAGATGCTCCTTTTAATACTCTTCTCCTACAAAAAATACCTAGACACTTGTCACGCTGACAATCTTCTCGGACCACTCTCAAGCTGATCAGCGCACAGTGGGGTATTTGGCCCGAAAACCCGGTCATAAATCGTCAGCAAATTGTTCGGTGCAAGCTGCGGGTCCATCTGGAATTAAACTGAATACGGGAAAAAACAAAATTTATACAAAAAAAAAAGCTGTCAAGATGCAATTCCTAAATGAAACAATAGATTTACTTCTTCCCCCCGAGCTCACAATTTGTGTAAACGAAGAATTTCTGTAAAAACATTTAAAAATGCAGTTTTTCTGTAAATGGCTGTATCTTTGTTAAAAAAAACATCTTTTTTATGAGGTTCGGCTTATCGTAAAGGCAAAGGATCATACTTTCCGATAGTATACACAAAAATTACAAAAAATATTGTTTGCACTCTGTGGCACTTGACAAACATCAAGAAACTTTTACAATTTGGCACATTCCCCTTTAAGGGCGGATTTTACCCCCTGGATACCGATTTCGATAAAATTGATTTAATGAGTCGAAAAGTAGAAAGTTTAAACATTAAAATGGCTTTTGTTTCATGAACTATGGATGAATTTTAACGAAGTTATGGGAGCTTGAAGATTTTAAAATAGCCATGTCCGGGTTTTGGGGCCAAATACCCCACTGTGCAGCGTCGAGTAAAAACTACAAATGGAAACGGTCGTTTTTGTCGATGGCCACCGGTCGGCGGGGATCGCGACGCGAAAATGAACACGTCGCGGTGGATGTCGGCCGACGCGAGCATCAGATAAACCGTTCACACGTGCGCGGGACCGCCGGTGTTGACGCACACCCGTGCACACCGGCGCACAGAGATGAGGTAGTGCAGGCTGCGTGGGCGTCGATACACCTTGGGAATAGTCGGGGGCGCGGAACAGCGGGGCGGAACAACGCCGCGTACACCATAATAGCGGTCCACGTGGAGCGGTGGAACGCCTGTCCGCGGACGCACGTGTTCCTCGGCACGTTGCCGGCGATGGTAGACACGCGTACACCTTGTAAACCCTGCCTGCGTCGACCCAGCAGAAACAATTAAGCTTAATTAATAACTGCTAATCCGCGCGCCCCCGTCGCCGCTTCACCACCACCGCCACCGCCAGCGACGTCCGCGTAACGGATCGCGAAGCCGACCCGTTCCACAACACGTGGCCGCCGCTACAGAATCGTACGCATACCTACGCGCGCCGTGTATCCGATCGACAGGGCCCAGCATGCGATCTCGTTAATTACCCCGTCCATTCGTTGCGTGCCTATCGACTTTCCCGTGATCGCCACGTAAGAGACCCGCTTCCGATACGATCTGGCGATCGCTCGGCTATAACTATAACTCACGCCGCGGTATCGTTGCGTAAGGAACAGCGATTTTAAAGCGGGGGGGGGGGGGGGCACCGTGGATCGCGGTAAAAGCGTTTGCGGTCGGTGGGCGAAATTAATGCCATTTGCGGTCGCGGGAACGAGCCGGCGCGCGGGTTATCGCGCCGCCAGCGAGCGAAATTAGCGAGGCTCGCCTCCACCCGAGCCTTTCTTGTCCCATTTCCCCGTTTTTTTTTTTTCATGGTTTCGCGATTAACTGGAACGGGCGAGCCGGGAATATTATGCAACCGTGGGTTCAGCCTTTTAGGACTTCCACGTGCTAACTAACGAGCTGTTAGATTCAAGGGACATTCGTTGTAATTGATTCCCTATAAGCCTGATGGCGAATGTGCTGTTACGTTTATAATTGAGAAGGATATTATTCTGATGGTCATTATCGGTGCCGCCGTTATTATCGTGGTGGGTGCGTGCAATTAGCGCGTCACAAAAACACGGGCAATTGCTACGTAACGAATCCCCAGGAATTATCGGATTTCTTCGTTAATATACCTAGGATAATTCCGGGGGAGATGGCCGTGCGGAAGAGATGGCCAACGAAGATATTTCAACAAAGAATGTACAGACGGCGAAAATTTCCTATCACTGTTTTGTTTTAGGTTATGTAATGTGCATATAGGTATGCGTGATTTCGCAAGGAAAATAAAACAAAAAAGTAAGTAAGGTAAATGTACCATACCCGGACGCTTAAGGGGCTTAAGGAATAGCGGCAAAGTTTGTCTCCTAATTTAATTTGTAAAACCATCATGAAATAAACAAATGTTGTTGAAATGTGGAAGATAACAGAATATTATATTAGGATAAATCCGGGAGACGCGGTCGAGTCGCATATATTTCAGACTCTATACATAAAAATGCGTTAAAGTGCAGACCAATTACTTCTCTAGAAACCAAACAGTTGAATGAATAGCGTCATTTCGCTGCCTTCTGTGTTTTTTTTTTTATTTACAGGCTATAAAAGATAAATTGAGGTTACATTTAACCTCTTTTGTCAAACAGCGGTGTACAGAATCGTATTTAAAATATACTTCTGTGTGTATTTTCGTTTAATGTTTGGGATAATAAGATAGTAGAGATATTGAGGGACAATGCGGCCAAAGTATTTGGCCATATTAAATCTTCCTCTCAAAGCTAACGAGACGACCATCTCTTGCTGCAGAAAGGTGAGATGGTCGAGTTATGATTTTTGTATTATTTTTGTTTATTTTCTTATTTTTTAATTTATGTTATTATTATTTTTGTTTATTTAGTTTATTTATTCACTTTTCACTTTTTCGTTGATGTGTTCTTTACTTGTTTAGCGTAAACAAATTTAGCGTAAATATCAATGATTCTGTAGTTGCATTCACTCATAAATAATTTTCCTTTATCCTTTGTTAATTTTCCATGAATAATTATGTGAGTGCTCTCTGCCAACGACGAAAACCATTTCTCCCGGCACCTCGGGAGAGGTGGTCAGATGTCATTACTTCAGTTTTCAACCCTATTTACAGTAAATATTGTCTTAAAGCAAATATCGACCAGTTTTTCTGAATCAGCATAAAATTCTGAACATATGGGTTTGTTCTGTTAAAATAACTAATATCTATATTAGATTTAATATCCGTCTCCCGGATTTACCCTATCGGAAACTGAAAAAAAAGTTGACGCAGTGCAGGCGTCAATTTAAATTTTTGTTGATTTCATCTTCATTTTTATTTAACTTTTGTAGCTACTTAGTTGTAAAGGCAGGTTATTAAAGTGTCTCGTGTCATAATTGTTTTTATTTAAATCATAAAACTTTTCATGCGAAAGCCTTACAAAAAAATGTATGGCCAACTACCCCGGAATTACCCCATATCGGATGAGGATTTTTGAATTACGCTCGAACCGATCGTTCGCTATCCGTGAATTCTCGTACGCGACGCTTTGCCGGTCGGTTCGTTTCACGAGAGGCGGTCGCGCCTACGTGAGAGCCGTCGCCGAGGAATGAGATCAGGCTCGGCAGGAATCCGTGGTTGTCAGCAGTTGGACGCGACTCGGTGGATCTAATGTCGTTTGCGCGGCAGCAACTCGAGCCGCATTTTCATCGACGGCCACTTCTATCTCGCGTGCGTCTTGTCTTACGTTAGAAACTACGATTGACAAAGTTTTGCATACCGCCCAGCCTGGTATAATGTTCCGTGCTATCACCGCAAGATAAACTTCCGCCGGAATCCGTACAGATTTCAAAGACAAACGAGCCGCGAACAAACCCTCTCTTTATCACAGCAATGCCTCGTTCTTTCGCTGCGAACTTTCCACACCCGTCAACCCTCGGTCCTCTGAAAACTCAAAATTCCCCTCTTCCCCAATCTCCCCGGGGTCGGGTTGCCGATTTCACGCACGAGCGACTGTCGGATTACACGGCGCGGGAGGACCGCACGGATCAGCGAGCGATCGCAAAAAGACGGCCACCGCTGGAGGATCGCTGTCGAACACTCGATTACGTCAGTTAAGCGACGGCGGGCCGAATCCCGACTACCAGCTGACCAGCCCCTCTTGCCGAAACTACCCTGCCGCACCGTTCGCCCGTGGCCATCTCTATTTCCTCCGTTGCGCGTAGTTGATCGTCGTCAACCACGGCTCCTCTGCCGGCGTGCAAAGCCGAACGGCCCACCCCCTCGAGCCTCCGTCGTTGTTTGCAACCGCCGGTTCTCCCCTCGTTCGCACACACGCGCGCGTGCTCGTATCGGGACCTTCCGGGGCTTGCAGCGGCGCGCCTACCTCGGGGCCCGGGTTTCGAGGCACTAAACGTAATTAAACGGATAGTTTCCGCATTAGCCGCGATTGGATAATCATTCATCGATTATCTTGGCTATGCGGGGTGACAGACAATGCGTGCTCGCACACGGCTGTTTGCGGCAGCCAGTGCGCGCGTAGCGTGCATCGGCTTCGCCCCCTTTCAGAGTGCGGCGCGCCTGCATCCCGCTAGAGGCCCGCGTCTTTTAATCGCGCCAGGTGTTCGCGGGCAGTGCTATCTCGGATGGCCGAGGGGCCGAGTGATTTATCTGCGCCGGGACGGCCGATAATTATTTCCCGTCCCGCGTTCGCCCGTGACCAAGTGAAACGTCGCGCCTCCGTTGACGTTGATTGCGACGCCCGTACGCGTCAAGGTAACGCTCAGTCGATGGCTGATCGGAGATACCCACCTGGGAGGATTGCTTCTTCTCTTCGCGCGTGGGTTACGTGCCGCGAATCCCGGGGAATCTACTGATACGGACGGCCGATTCTCTACGATGGAATTCACTGTAATCCTCGGATTGCTTCGTCGGAATTATTTAAGACCGCGTTGCCGCGGACGCACGAGCCACGTCCACTGTGGTCATCTCGAATAAGTACAGAAGAACGTTATCGTAACGGATCACCCCGTGAACTTTCATATCGAATCCGTAGCGGCGGTATCAGAAAGTACTTACCCAAGTGTCGTGACACTGAAATCTGACACGTCCTATCTCGTAACCCCGAAATCAGTGATATCAGGTGGTTGGATGTCAGAGGTTGCCGAGTGCCGTGACATGCGTGATTATTAAGTTCTCGTGTTTCAGTATTATGACTCGAGGATCGTTGAGTTCGGTTGTTACGAGCCTGCGCATCCTAGCGCTGTGATCCGAGGGCCATTAGATTCAAGAGCTATAACTCGAGGATCGTCTGACTCACGTG
This sequence comes from Andrena bucephala, assembly GCA_947577245.1. Taxonomy (NCBI): domain Eukaryota; kingdom Metazoa; phylum Arthropoda; class Insecta; order Hymenoptera; family Andrenidae; genus Andrena; species Andrena bucephala. The sequence continues at coordinate 68,331,479 of OX387715.1, forward strand.
GCATGACGTCAGGGTATTCGCATTCTAGGGCTACGACGCGGAAGTTGTTAAATTCGTGCGCTGTTATACATACTAAAGCTTTGAACCCCGGCTCCTAAGATTGTCCAATTTTACATTTCACAATTAGGGGAGACCGGGGCAAGTTGATACAGCGGGCAGGTTGATACAGACGAATTATCTCGACACTGTATATGTATATAGCATGTAGCTCCTTGTGCGCGAGATGTGTGAAGCTTCTTGTTCAATTCTTTACTACGATCTAGCGTACGTCTGTGTACCTTAACGTTAGCAATTCATTTTTAATTGTTTTCGTTTCTATAGAGAAAGAGTAAATAAGGTAAATGTACCCATTTCTGCTCATTTCATATTTTTCTTATTATTATAAGCGTTACGTTTCTACTATAGCTGCAACAAAATAATTCTAAATTATTTGAACATTTACGCGAGTGTTGCACGAGGTTGGGGCTAATCAAAGTGCAGCATAAGCAATGAAAAAGTTTTAAAACGAGGGACTCATGATTTTTTTATTGTGTTCTAGCTGGTTGTGCTAAGGAACAGCGTGGCTATTGGTATTCGATAATTGGGCAGAAAATAGTTTTTGCAGTAGAATTTGTCATTTAATAACATAAACAGATACTGTGTTATGCTCTGGATTTAGATTTTTTTACCATTTTTAATTTTTTTAAGTAGAAAACAGGTGAGCAGGTTTAGGGTCAAGTGAATCACCGTCATGTCCGCATTTCTACTCATCAAAATTTTAGTAACATAACCTCACAATTCAATGTACGCTGTAACCTTTATTTCTATTCGAAGGCATTTTATTTTTTGTTTATCATTGTTTTATGCTTTACCGTTGTGTTATAAAACCTCTCCATAAAGGATGTAACTTATTTGAACGTGAAAAGGCAGCATATTATGTGAGCAGAAATTGGTACAAATGGTGAGTAGAAATACGTACATCGCTATTTTTCATGAGCAGAAATACGGACATTTGGAGCATTTAATTACAAATTACTAATAGTTGAACATCTTGAAATATCTTTTTTAAATAGTTTTCGAATTAGTTGATTTATTATTAAAGAATTAATCAATTATTCTGCAACTTTTGCTCACAAACAAATTTTTACACCTTCTTTATGACGAGTAACCTCTTAAATGAGCAGAAATTGGGACATTCGCCTTAGTTGTATTCACTTTCCAAACCGTCTTGAGACGGGATAGAGAATTTTATCACTCAAATTAATTGAGCATCGCATTGAGTCCTTTGAACGTAAGGTAATTACGTTTAGTTAATTTGTTTATATGCTCTAATTTTTTTATGGAGATGTTTGTACATAAAGACTTCCTGTGGAGTAAGTTGATACGTTTTCTTTGGGGCATGTTGATACAGTGTATCAATTTTCCCCGACTACTTTTAATTGGATTTTTCCTTTTATTTCTAGGAAAATGGTACGAAATTATGTCAGAAAAACGAATCGCGGCAAAATACTGCAAAATATTTTTCAGAAAGCGTGTGTCGGTGTAGAAAAGGAGTCAATGTCGTTACGTCAAAGCGCGAGAATATACGGAATAGATAAAATAGCTTTATTAAGATACATTAATAAAAAGAAGCAAGTACCACATGTTAAAGTGGGATTTTCCAGACATCCATCCTTTACTCATTAAACGGATATTTTACAGATGTATCAACATGCCCCGCAGTGGGGTAAATTGATACATTTTACCTTCGCCCAAATAACATCCTTTCATTCATTTTGTATCTATTTTTCCAACTTTTCATTTACAATACATTAAAGAGGAAGGACCAAAGTATATTTTAGCATATTTTTTATTAGGTAATTAATTCAAACAAAAATGAAAAAAATTGAAAACTGAAAAAGTTACACCCGCCACTGTATACTGTATTTGCGGCTTGGCTCGGATGGTAATAACTATTCGCGAACTCGAGTTTGCACTTCGCAATACTCGATCTTCTCGCGATTTATCCAATTCGCGTATGAATCTTATACTACTACATCCAGCCTTCGATTCCGAGTCTCACAATGCCACATTAAATATGTAACACAACGATCTTCTATACCTAACATTTCACCTTGCAGCAAACCATAGTAGGTACCTACAGAATCCTCGAGTCTCGTTTAGCGAAGGCCTTCCCGAAGAATCCCGACATCCTTGACAATCTGAAATTGCCCATCAACGGGATTCTTAATCCTCCTCTTCATTCCCAGGGACCTAATTTCCCCGATCACCTCGAGCGTATCGTCGAATCGGACGTTTCAATCGAAGAGCGATCCCGTGGCGGTCACGCGGTTCGAATGCGTGGAACGGACCGCGCTCGCCGCGAAAGAAAAAGGACGCCCGGCCTCGCGTGTGTGCACGGGTTCGCGTGTCCACGGCGTCGGATGCGTGCGAAAAACCGTCTGGCCGCGAAGCTGCTGGGCCGAACACCCCCGGGGAAGGATAGCGGCGCGGGTTATGCAAAAGCCTGGGCTCCTCGATGGACGGCGTCGTGAATTATGTAAGAGGGACTGGCACGGCTCTCTAATTAATTCGACATCTTCGTGACGATCGGGGAAAGGAGAAACGACCCCAGTCCTACCAGCGATTTGCTGTTCGAATGCTTCGGGCTACTGCACGCGACGCGGCCACAGTTTAGGCGAGGGACGACCGACCGACTCCCGTTCATCCAGCTCGCCTGTGGGAGCGTCGCACGGTAGCACATTTCGTTCCCCGGACAGGGAATATTTTACGATAAGATTGATATCCATCGCCGAGCCGAAAATTCTATCGCACGGAACCACCGCTCGCTCCCTGCCAATAGCCTCTACCCGAATACGCAATCTTAAGGCGCTCTCTTTATCGTCCCCTTAAATTTAATAAAGAAACCGCTCTCCCGGCCGTGGCCGTTCCCGCGCCGTAAACAACGGCGCCGAAGGAAATCGGTAAATTGGTTACTCGGGGAACGTGTAAACGTTGTGGATACCGCGGGCCCGATAGAAATGAAGTGGAAAAGCTGTAATATCGAAACAACCTGCTGCGGAGTATGTACGTAGGAAGCAAACAAACCGCGCCAAGTCGATTCGTTTCCACCCTCCCGTGCCACACACACGTTTCAATGTTTTTCTTCTCTTTTTCCAGGGAACAGCCTGGCAGTGCCCTTCCTCCGGGGAGGTATACGATAAAACGTTTTCGCGTGAGAAAATGCTCGAGGGCTCTTAAGGAGACGCGGAACGAGAAGAGAGAAGAATGAAGTCGGTCAGAAACGTGGAAAGCTTCCCGTCGCCGCCCTCCTCTTTTTTCCACCTTCTTCCACTCTGTCTTCCCCCTTCGCTTTATCCCTTCCTCCGGCTCGCAAGTAGAATTGACCGTTCTTCCTTCGGGCCGATTTCACTTAATTCAGGAGGAGCGCGCGAGTTTCGCGGAAATGGGGAATACGGAGAAGGAAGGGAGAGGAACAGGAGGAAAGTACGCCGGGAAGGGATAAACTTTAGAATCTTCCACGTCTCGTCGATGCTAGCTGCAGGGGTGCTTTCTCGGGAGATAATTGCGCTGCTAATCGCGCGAACGAATTCTTTCCAGCGCGCTGCATTTCGAGGAAGTCTCGTGCGAAATCTCGCGAACGAGGATTTCTCTGTAAGTGGAATGTATAAGCTATTCCAAATGCTTTTAAGGTTTATTAAAGATTTTACCAAAAACCTGCTACTAATTTATTATCCCGATAAAAACTTTAAACAAGTAAAAAAATTACGCCAAGTACATGAAATAAAAAAAAAATACAAAAAATAGAAAATAATTACAAATTTAAAAAAAGATGTGAAATCAAAATCAGCTGCAAGTACATAAAGGTGCTTTCCCGCAGCGTGCAACGGCGACACTGTGTAACACAATAAAAGACAAGAAAATATGTCCGCGAATAATCTTAAAATTATTTTAAAACGCAAAATAATGAAAGTGTATTCATATTGCCAGAGTTTTAAATTTACAAATTATGTGAAAGCTTGTAAGAGGAAAGGCATCGGTGTCGATGAATGATCTTACAATTATTTTAAAACGCAATATAATGAAAATATACTAATATTGGCTGTGTTTTAAATAGACTAATTATCTGAAAGCCTGCGGAGGGGGAAGGTATGGGTATTGATGATCTGAGAATACTTTGCCTGGCCACCCCAAGTATGGACAAGAAGATGATTATTCGCGGAGTTATTGTTAATCTTACGCGAGCAGACTGTCAGCTGTTTGCTGTGTCGTTGCGAATGCAACACCTCTCGTTCAGGTGGGAACATACTGTGCATTATGTTCTTTTAGCAGAAACGTCGGCCAGCCCGTTCGAATAAACGTCACGCAACCACAGCGCCAGCTAATGAGAGGGTTAAACCGACGACGCTGTGCCGTGGACACGAAGGAACTTACGAACGGCTTCGTTCACTCGAGACCCTGCGGGGTTGTTAACGAAATCGTTCTTTGGATCAAAACGGCGATAAGGGATATCGTAATGCGAGACCTAGTAACTGAGAAAGGAGCAACCGTTTGGGAAATATGGCACTAAGATTGCTATTGGAGTCTTTATTTTTTGAATATTATTGGAGAAATAAAATGTAATTGTAGGAGAAATATTTAGAATCGAATCTGGACGGATGGAACAGAGATTGACGAAGATAGATGATCGCAGCCAATCGGCTCGTATTACTTGTCACGTAATTAATAATTGTATTATAATGTTACTTGTGATACGATTAGTAATTATACTTCAAATAATACAGATTGCCCAGGTCTCACCACGTGGAGGCGCTGCGAGTGCCTTGTAGTTTCTCATTAAATGGCATCTTCAAAGTTTATGTATCAATGACTCGACAATCAATCATAATATACAATAGGTAATCAAAAACATTTATGCAAATGTTGAAGATTGGAATAATTGCACTTTACTGCACAGTAATCGAAATTACTTTCATACAGAAAGTGGCAACAACGAGCACGCGTTAATATTGAAAATTTACTATCAATATAAAGTGCCGAATTGCATTTACCTACTTTTTCAGTGCAAATTTCGTTTTAATATCATCAAATGAAGCAACAATCACGGGTGAATTTTGATTAATGCAAAGGAATGTTGAAAATTTATAAAAATAAATAACTATATTTCTTATCAATCTGATAGGAAATACAACGATTGACGAAGTTACTATGCAAAAATCAGCAACGCTAATGAGGAATAGCTACTGTTACTTTTCAAAGACTCAAATTAGAACTTCAATTGAATGGAGGTGTGTCAGAAGTCTGCAATTTCTATTACAAATAATGAATCACACCTTTCATCGCCATTCTTTCAGTCACAGAATACAATTTTCCAGATGCTATTCCATAAAAATTGGAACTTAAAATTTAAAAATATTCTAAAAAAATAGAAAACATTTATCTGCAAGATATGAATATACTTTTAAAACAATATTTCCAGTGACAAACACTCGATTCAAGGGTGGGTAGGTGGTGGTAGGAGAAGGAGGATGGTGCAGCCACTTAGGGCTACTAGAAAAAATGATCAGTAGCCAGAAGGGCAGTTGATCATTGTCCACTCATTAATGCAAAAAAACCGTGAGTGGACCGTTTCTTTCTTTTTCAACGCTAACTCACTACAGACTAAAATCAACTCCCGAGCATAGTCACTAGGACTTTGGACTACCCGCAGCACTAATTTCTCAAACAAATTCAAAATTCCCGGATGGTGCTTCATTACTGAAAATTCTACTATACTCAATACAAATCCCGAATAGCAAACGAAAAAGCTACCGAGAACCACCACGTGGGTGGTTTCATTTTTCGCAACACTAATAAAAATTCAGTGCACCTGTGTCTCGTAATACGCAACTCTAACTTGAATTCGTTGCAGCCTTCCTGAAGGCTGTGTAGAGTCCCATGTGCAGCAGATCCAGCTGCTCGGGACTCTTTTTTTCCAGGAACATGTCTCTGGACATGTCCCAGGATAGTTTTGGGGCATTGGGGGCTGGGGGTCGCAACTCTAATTACAAACGCGATCAGTCATCATCGCAACACTAACTCAAAAAAATATTAAGAATCAAACTAGGACGAGTTATTAAAAAAACGCGATCAGTCGCATCGCAACTCTAATAAAAAGAATACCATGAATCAAAAGTAATGCAATGAATCAAACTCTAGTAACTCCAATTAAAAATACAAGAATAATCTGAAAAACAATCGCGATTTTTTTTTCGGAACACTACAAGCAACCACGATCGATATTTATTCGCAACGCTATGCTAGAACCAGACGCGGGGAATGCTTGATTCGCAACGCTAATTCAAACCGTGATCAACATTTAGTCGCAACACTAACTGGCCCCGTAATCTTCTTCGCAACTCTAATTGAAAACGCGGTGGGCTCAATTTCAGGGGAGGGGGTATCGATTAGGGTGGATCGAAATATAGGGGCAAAATATTTTTTTATTATTCATGACTTCTAATAGTGGGCAAAAGTTGCCTTTTATAATGGTATTTAAGCTACCAAAGTTTGTACGTGATCAACAAATTTTTTCAAGTGCCGCAAGCCTTACAAAAATTAATATTTCAGTAAATATTAATATTTGAAGGGCTCGTGACAGCTCAAAAAATTTGATGATCACGTTCAAACTTTGGCAGCTTAAATTCCATTATAAAAGGGAGCTTTTGCCCACTATTAGAAGTTATGAATAATAACAAAAATATTTTACCCTTATATTTCGTTCCACCCTTGTCTCGATGGGTCAGCCTATGGCCAACCAAACTACTACTACTACTACTACTACTACAACTACCGGCGAGCATAATGGCAATGTAATACGTAAGAATGACCCTGCACCCGAGGATGCAGGGCCATTCTTGGTAGCCCACATGATGTGGCCTTTTCTCTGGCCGGGCTATCTTCGGCTCTTTGGCCACTTCTTGCTTCGGGCGGTCCGCCCTTCTGAAAGTGAATAGCGTTCCCAAGCCCGTCCTGCCGACCGCGACCAGCGACAATGTGCAATGTCCCACTGGCGTCAAAAAGTCGACATAGCGAGGCTAGAAGCGAGGGCATACCCCACTCGCACTAGTCTGGCCGTCGACTTTTCTCACAAATTTCCTGAAAGCAGGTCATCGCGCGGGGGAACATGCGATCAGAGAATACGACGACCTGCCCCGGCCCTACCTACTTATATTTAAGTCACACATTCGTACCAGAAGGTAAGTTACCTATCCTACACAAAACCTATATTTAAAAAATATCAAAACAGTCTCTCAAACACAATCATCAGTCAACCCACTCCACGATTCTCAAGCATCACCGCCCGGGTGCAAAGCCTACACTAGAGAGACCGTCCCGGGACGACTCCGTCACCCGAGCTTGGCCACAATCACACTCTAATAAGTACGTACCAGTTTTCTCTGAAATCGGCTGGCAAAGGCAGTGACCATTGCGTATAAGTATGATTTACATAGCAATTAATTATTTTCAATTTCAAAGAATGGATTACTTGATAATGTGCATTGTACGTATTAGGTACATACATCAAGCGTTATTACTTTACTTTCTCGTTTGATTGTACGAGATTGATTAACTTTCATATTCCAAGATTATTTACTAGAATGATCATCGTATGCAACAAGGAATATGATACATTGGTATCGTTATTGCAATGAATAATAATATAATGTTATAGTTTCGTTAACATGGTCTTTGATAAAAATCTTTCACCGACGCAAATTCCACCGCCTAACCACACAAACACACACAGGTGGAAAATGCGGCGTGCACGATACACTAACGCAATGCCAGCCGCCGACATGTAATTATTTAGTAAAGAAAGTCATCGTGCCCCATTGCCTTCACCCACCCAAGTAACGCATGGGCACGTGGATGAGTTAAAAGGCAATGGGTACGGAAAGATATCCTGAAAATCCTCAACTAGAAAATATAATTAGTCTGTATAGTGTCTAGCACGCTAGTATTCTTTCACTCGACTTTCAACTTGTCAATAGTTTAAAGATTGATAAATAAGAAAGGACTCTACTTTAGATCAAGAAAAAGGACTCTACTCGACATTCAATTAGTGAGAAAAAAGACTATAAAATTGAATTATTTAAGAAAATGACTCTAAAACATGAAGAATTTAATTTAAGAATTTAAAACGGGCGATTCCATCGTCAAAGTAAATTTCATATAGGTAATAAGAATGTATGTTCTCATGCTAATTACTTTGAATTTGAAATTTGCCCACCCTCAATTGTCTTCTTGCACATGGAAATTAATTATTCTTTGTGTACGCAAACGAGTGACCTTTATAAGAAAGGAATTACACTTGTATGTCTATTATCATCATTTAGACATCAAGTTACTTTTGAACACGTAAGTAGTATCAGAAAAATAAAAGAAATTCAAGTCATTATAATCGTCGCAATGACGGAATCGGAGGGCATCCGATTTTTCGACTACATATTAGATAAAAATGATCGTAGCTGTGGAGTCTGAGAGTATCAGACTTCTTCGCTACATAAAAATTAGAATTCAGCCGTATTGATATTCATATCAAATATCAATACCTTCTGAGCTGCTATGCATCTTTAGGTGCATTATTTAATAAATATCTACATCAATGTATGATCAATGATAAACATTCGCGTTAGGAAACGTTTATCTTGGAAATTATGATTATGATTTGATTCTATTGAAAAGGCGCGGTGCACAAGAAGACCCTAGCCCTCGTCTAAGAAATACATACACAGACAAAATGTTACAATTCACGGGCATGGTTACCATACCCGCGGTCATTATGCTCGCCAAAGTATACAACCGGTCACTCGTGTCGATTTGGACCAAACGTCCTACGACATGACTGAGTGACCAGAGGAACCGTAATGCATGCGCACTCACATTTCGCTGTGCCCCGGTGACGAAGGCGCCAACACCTCTGCAACTGCTCAGGGGAAGTCACCAAACTGCTGAGAAGTCATCAAGCTGCTAGAAGAAGTCATCAGCTTGCTCAGCTGCCCATTGACTGTAACGAAGAAACAGAACACGATTATAATTTCTTTCTAAACTTACGATTGTTCGAACTCTAATAAAGAACCACGAAACAATTCAAAACTAACGAAATTTTTTATCATTTAGACATTTTAAAAAAAAAATTAAAAAATTAAATATTAAAAACTAAAATTAACAAATTTTTTTTCTTAAAATGTCTAAATTATAAAAAGTTTTGTTAGTTTTGAATTTCTTGGTGATTCTATTCTAGAAATTAATTTTCTTTTAATATTTTAATTTTTTGTTTCTAGAATTTTGACGAATGGACTCTACTTTAAAGGAATGAAATGAAATACATAGATACTTACATCTTTTCAATAATATTCTGCGCACAAATCTCCTCTTCAGCTGACGCACTGACTCTAATTTCCGATAACGAGTTTCGCTTTCAAAAGTAAAAAAAATAAAGAAATAGACTATCAACGCGCCCCAAAGATCATAATTGTCGAACAAAGCACTGAATCTATTCTCGCGATGCGAAAGTCAGAGCCCCGATGCTCGCAAAAGAATATAAATTGCGTAGAAAACACTGACTCTACCCTCGCGTATCCCAAAATTGTTAACGACACTCTACTATGAGCAACTGTGCTCTTCAAAACGAAAAACTTCGTACGTCATAAACACTGACTCTATTTGGCCGCATTGCACGCGGTCACAATCTCTGAAAAATAAGTAGGATTAGGAGTGTTTGTCACGAGGAAATATTGTTTTTCTTGGAACCAGCCAAGGGACTTTCGCTCCTTGTTATTTAGAATACAAGGTGTGATGCGAAAATACAGAATGCTCGCTCGATAGGAGCAGCTTTACATTTCAGTAACACGACATTATCCAGAATATACTACATCAGAAATAATTATTACATTTAAATAACCCGTAGTAGTGGCTTTCGTCATTAAAGTTGTAAGCACGTTCGTGTTATTCGAATAATACTTTAAAATATATCACGATCTATATAAATATCCAAAATTCATTGCAAGAATCAAAATTTGTTAATTATTCATGCTTGAATAGCATGTCCTCGATCAACTACGCAGTTTCTATACATAAAGAACAAAACTTGCATCCAAAACCGAACGTAAATGCAATTACACTAGCTTAATAGAGATAGATTCTTAAAAATCATTGAAATATTATTGAATTCTACGTAAATGCGACCGAAATGCAATAGAATTCGATCATTCCAATATTTCGTAAACATCTACTGACGCCATTTTTAAATGTTTAAACAAATCCGACTAGAATTATTCAATTTATCATAATTCAATCTTTTCCCATTTCATCCCGATATTAACCGACTGCAAAGTTACCCATCACCCTCAAAGCCAACAATGATTCAAGAAAATAACGATAAAAATACGTATACCACACGTATTGCCACCTTCTTTTTCCAAGGAATGACCAGCCGCCATCCAAGCACCGTTCAAATTAACCGTCAAGTGTCATGGCGTCGCCTGCCCTTTGCTTTCGATTTCCGCCTCAACGTCTGTAACCGAACGATGCAACAAGTTGAAACAAAAGCATTAAAACATTCATAAGGCAATTAAACAACAAATAAACTTGAAATATGCCCGAAAAGGGATGTAATTGAATACCGAGACACGATATGTGTGCACTAAATGTGCAGAAATATCGGTACGAAGGCAACGAAGGGAATACGCGACGAACGTCTAACGGTTTTCTCGCGATATTTAATCAATTACGGGACGAAAGTGTATTAATAGTAGCAGCAAGTTACGGTAGACAGTAAAGAAGAAGACTAATAATGATTAGAAGTAATTATGTGACGATAGATAATGTAGACGTACCATTTAAGTACGCAGCTATTGAAACGTCTTGACTCAACGATGTCAACAGAACGAATGACCCCCGCGCCCCAACAATGTACCTCGGCGAATATGGACTTTGGTGGGGGGAGACCAAGCAGGCCTCGCGAGAGAATACACGCGTACGTATTTCCGAAGTGTTGGAATATCGGTCGGTTATTGCACGCCGAGTGACGTATATATCGCGTCTCGTGGCCGAACCGTCTGAACAGTGACTTCCAAAGCTGGCATCTTTCAGTCGTAACAAAAGTCGTTACTATAAAATACAAGAAAATATGTCCGCAGCCTGGAAGTCAAATACTTGGCGTGACCAGGAAAGGTCGAGGTGTCGATGAATGATCTTAAAATTATTTTAAAACGCAAAATAATGAAAGTGTATTCATATTGTCAGAGTTTTAAATGTACAAATTATGTGAAAGCTTGTGAGAGGAAAGGCATCGGTGTCGATGAATGATCTTACAATTATTTTAAAACGCAATATAATGATAATATACTCATATTGGCTGTGTTTTAAATAGTCTAATTATCTGAAAGCCTGCGGAGGGGGAAGGTATGGGTATTGATGATCTGAGAATACTTTGCCTGGCCACGCCAAGTATTTGACTTCCAGGCCGTGGACATATTTTCTTGTCTTTTATTGTGTTACACAGTGTCGCCGTTGCACGCTGCGGGAAAGCACCTTTATGTACTTGCAGCTCATTTTGATTTCACATCTTTTTTTACATTGTAATTATTTTCTATTTTTTGTATTTTTTTTTATTTCATGTACTTGGCGTAATTTTTTTACTTTTGTAAAGTTTTTATCGGGATCTCACTTTTTTTGCAAAGATAATTTGCATAGGGAATTACTTCAGATAATTTTTAATATTATATGATTATTTTCTATTTTTTGTGATTTATATTTATAAATTATCACGGGACAGAATTCAGGATAAATTCAATCCCAGCATCATTTTACGCTTCGATTATCTATATATACATAAATAAAATCCTGAGTTTAGTTACAAATAAAAAACAGTTTGATGATATTTAAACATGTCACAATTCAAATTTCGGCAACTTACCTTGTGTTTGAGACTGCATTTTGATTGCAATTCAATGGTACAACGATACATATTTGTAAGAACACGTGGCATCTCAAATTTTGAAAACTTACCTTATTTAACACTCGCCAGGTTATAACCTGACTGTAAGCTGTCAAAATTTTGAGTAGATTGCATAGTGAAGGTAACGATTGACGAACGAAACATGTGTTAGTTTCTGTTGGCTGAAAGTGTGCGTGTACACGTACTGAGAGTCGACCAACAAAACATATGTAGTTTCATTTTGTCTGAAGGTGTGCGTGTAACGCGTATATACGTATTATGTTGACGAAAATTTTGAATGGAGAATCAGAAGAATCAGAAGAATCAGAAGAATCAGAAGAAAAATCTTACCGTTTCTGACTGATCCATGAGACGATATTACGATATCTCTGTCATGCGTGGAGCGATTTTATTGAAATTGGTCTTATTCGAAAGCTGATATGCGGTTTACATGAGAAAAATGCCTTTAAATTTAGAAAATATTGCAGGCGTGATGAGATATTAATGAAATAAGTTTCAGGTTAGGTTGGATTAGCCGGGCGATGAGTAAATGATACCGGTAGCGACAGTCGACATATACGGGGTGTCGAAACATGTACTTGGCGTCGAGACGCTACCGCGTCTCTAGATCCCCGCGCTAGGAACGTTCGATATATGATCCACTACCCAGACGCTAGTTTCCCTAACAATAAATAGTCCCGTCTGCAGAGAGGAATCAAGCTATCGCGCGAGCGTCAGCCCCAGAAGGGTAAGTATCCGCCGGAGCACAGAGCAAGGGATAGAAGAAAGGGATTTCAGAGGGGTGGCCCGAGCGTTATAACGAATTCTTTTCGGATTCCATTATCGTCGCACGCTCCAATTATTCTCGTCGTCCCGTGGAATGATTTATCTCCCCCATTGTGCGCCCTTCCTTTGAGAGGGAAGGCGCAGACCATGCTCGTGTTTCGAATCAATTAACTTCGTGACGTCAGTCAGTGCCGCCATCCCTGCCTGTTTGCGTGATCATTCCCTATAGAACGGGCTCATTGACTTGTTAACGCTCGCTCCTTGGCGGAATTCGATTGGCTCGAATGCCGTGGACGCCGACAATCGCGAGCGTCCAGCAATCTTCGGACCGGTGATGAAAGGATTACCAGGAAACTCCGCCGCTTCGCGCTGCATGGATGGTAATAACTGTTCGCGAGCGTATCCCTGCACGCTCTTTAAACAAGAGAGCGCCCGGACACGAAGAATCAGCGGCAATAAGAATCCGCGCGGCCTGAGCGCGAGGAGATACGTCCAGGGTTATAATCGAGTCGACGAGGAAACATTATTGCCCCGCATTATCGATAATTACTGTCCGCTCGCCCACGGCGCGCCGCTCAAAATGAACCTGACATTTATTAAACGGAATCGCGGCCTCGCAGCGGCGTTCGCGGCCGATCGATTACACTCGTAATCAATGAACGCCCAACCGTTCCGAAAGATTCGCCTGTCACGTGTACGCCCGCCACTGTATACTGTATTTGCGGATTGGCTCGTCCGTAAACCGTTGTTATCCCAGTTCTAATTCGACGCCCAGTTAAATTATTACCCAACGATCGGCATTCCGCCACGCGAAACTTCGCGCCAGTTTCAGCCAGCGACGAACTTCGAAGCGGGCTCGCAGTATCCCAGCCGCCCCAACGCGGGCAAACTGAGTTTATTAACTGCAGAGTATTTTTCATGGTAATCTCCGGCTGTTTACACGCGATCTGGGAATACCCGTATGCGATTTTTTAATCACTCGGAACGGTCAAGTTTCCGTAAGCGGTAAAGAGATATAAAAAAATTACACGATTCGAGCTCCCGGTTTAAAAATATTCAAAGGGGGTTGGAAAAGATACTATCGCAAAACATGCGTCGAATATTTTCCGCGGAAAAACGCGTATCAGAGGCATCCGGCGGATGTTTGGATTTAATGGAAAACATACACGGGAAAGCCGCAAATATGAGAATCGCATCGAGCCTTTTATGACAGGGGATATTTATTAAAATCCCGAAAATGCATCGAACGTGATGAATCCATGATTTCAATCAAACGGGATCGGGGGATATAACGAGAACGCATCAATTGTGTCTAATATTTCTTTTTCCATTTCATCGGAGGACGGCGAGGTGTATTAACGACACGTACGAAAATAGATACACTAATAAGTAGGTAGATACGTATAGTCGCAACAACAAAGTTGACGGTCCCCCTCTTGCTCTATCCATATTTGCATTTTGCAACAACATTGCAAATGGACAGCGCTCACCTTCGAAATCGTGACACGGCTGCACACCAATTTTTGGCTTGCCAAAAAATGGCAGCAATATGAATATGTTCCCAGTTCACGATTTCCACAACATGCACAAGTAGCGTATGGATAGTACCGTGGAACCTAACCCGGTTCACGTGTCGACTATCGCGGATTTTAATCGCGACAGTGACATTTGTGTTACAATCACACGGAGAGAAGAATAAAAGCAGAAACACCGGTTGACCGAGCAATCGAACACCGGTTGGCTAAACAGTTTTACACCAGCAATTTTGTCCCTACAGTACATTCCCAGTACGGAAACTATATTTAAAAGTCATTAACGTTCGTTGCTCGCTACTTAGGAGATCCATTAAAATTTCACAACAAAACACCGAACGCCAATTTCGTTTTATAACAGAGAATTGGCTTAGGTACGTAGGAATCTCGAAGCGAGTGTTTCTTTTTTCGTGACAGCCTGACAAAATTTAGAACTAGGTATTGTAACTCGAATCCAGAATTCAGATTGACTGGTTTCAGAATATTATCTATCTGTTGCACGGTGTAATTTTTCATTCTTGGAATTCTTGTGCGACAGTTCACTGTTCCTGGTATATCTCGTATCGAAGTGTTTAGAGATACCGTAACAGTAATTGCTCGATAATACTTATCGTCGTCGTTAAATGCATAGCTAAGCATCGGCTTAGTCACCTGAACCATTAAGTGGATGCACTCGAACTTGCCACAATGTGGAATAGCCGCGAATTATAAAAACTCGTTGGTTTTGTTTATCACCCGACGCGTTGTAACCTTCGCTTTCGATAATTATTATTTTCCTCGTAGGAGGTCACCCATTTAGTAAATCGATCTACGCGGAATATGTGCCTACCTTCGAAACTATTCCTATCAAAGAACAACTTCAACAGTCATTCAATTCCATAATCCCAATTTTAAAATTCAAATAGTAGGGGAGAGGTGCTATAAAAGGGACACTTTTGTTTAGCGCTTATTTCTGACAATGTTATTATAGGTATTTAAATAGCAATTACATCAATAGAAAGCGTGTTTATTTCCCTTCAATAAATGTATATTATTCATAAATTATAATAGAAAATAACAAAATCTTAGATTTTCAAATAAATGGGAAATGTCCCTTTTACGAATAGGTGGTTTTAAATGGGACATTATAAGTCATGAAGGGGATACGTTAATAAAAATAAACTTAGTAAGTATTACAATTATAATTGTAAATCCTAATGATACAAAACAATGGAATCTATGAAAAAATTACCTCTTTGTACTATAAATCATCAATATTTTTGACTATCTTCATAGAGTGTGACATTAATCATAAGTTTAGCAGCTTGTTTATTTATAAAGTAATATTTTTTATAAAATTTATGTCTTACAAACTAAGTTCAACATAGGAATACCCACGAGTGGTAAATATAAGTACATATACAAAAAATCTATAAAACGCTTAAATATTAAAATAGTTTAGAATTAAATTCTACTTGAGCAAAAATGAGATCAATTGTACTAAAATAGGTTGGTAACGTTTTCATATTGCAGACTAAAGATTTTATTATTAATTTTTTACGATAAACTTTGTCGCTTTGAATAGTCACTGTAATAATTCTTAAATTTGAAACAATACGCCATCAACTAATAATTGATGATTTAAAACAATGCCATCAATGTATCAGGTGATACACTAATAACTTTACAGGAATGTAAAATACAGTGTCCAGCAGTACACGTGTATGAGAAGGACAGGCATAAAACGGTCGTCCCATTTAAGACTTGTTATGCTGTCCCTTTTAAGACTATAAGTGAGTTTAATATAAAATAACCTCAAAACAAAGAAAATAATCAATTAAGTTTACCTGTTAAGGATTTTCCTTTCAGTTGAATACAGGCTATTTTAATGATATAACACTTTAACACTTTGTACATATCTTGATCTCAGGAAACGACACAAAAGATCAACGAAAATTTTACTTTTACTGCCGAAAAACATCAACTGCGGATTATTACTCTGTTGCAAGTGAGACCGCAGTGAAGTTTACGTCAAATGACTGGGCACTAGTGTTGCCATAAACAGAAAAATAACTGCATGTCTAATGCGTTTTGAATTTTGGCAATTTTATTTGTCCCATTTAAGACCTGTCCCTTTTATAGCACCTCTTCCCTATGCCCCGGCCAATTTTTCCAGGACAAGCACGCAAATATTCTTTTATTCCATTTCTACCTAGAAGCCTGTACTTAACAAGCAGCCACGCACTTCGCGTAACTGCTACTCGCAGAAGCAACCACCGTTCCGCAATCTACTCGAAAGCTCGCGCGATATCAACGACTAATCACAATGCCACGCTCGCTCGCGTAACCACGCTCATCCCTTTACCCGCGAATCAGGTCAGACACACTCGTCCATTCCCTTCGCGAAAATCCTATCCAGGCCTCTGAAGTGGCGCGCCCCGTTGCCGCACGAAATCTTAGTTCGTTAAGAATTCAACAAGTACTTCCACTCGAGGCCGTTCAATCGGTCGGGTTCGTTACGCCACGCGAATCAAAGGGGCCAATGAAGAAGAAAACGCGGATGAGGGCGGGCCGAGGGGACGGGGATACCAAGAGGGACCAGCGGGGTCCGTGCGGGCTTTCAGAGGGGTGGCGGTCATTAATAACATCCCCGGCTCGCGTCTCCATTTTACGCCGCTGACAATGGACAACTGTGTAACAATAATGTTCCCGGCACCCCGTGTACGACCACGGGGGACGTCGGAGCGCCGCTGGCCGAGGGGTGTGTACGGGGTTGGGAGAGAGAGAGAGAGAGAGAGGGGCGGAGGGGGGTGGCTGGCATGGACCATCTAGCCGCGCCACAGTCAAGTAATGAAATTTGACTGGAAATTAACCACCGTGGTGTACGCGCACACGTCGCCGTCGGTCCCGGAAGTGGCGCGTACACGTATCCGGTGGCACGCGTGCTTGTGTGCGCGCGTCTGGCCGCGCACGCGCCCCCAGGCAAACAACGGAACGCCGGGCTGCGCGACGCGGCCCGCACGTACAAGATATTACGAGAGTCGCGGCCCCATCATCGGGGGAAAATAATGGCCAACCGTTTCGTGATAACGATGAGTTAGCGTTACACCTCGCTCGTGTATGCGTATATCACCCCACCCCCGAGCCTACCACCCCTCAGCCCCAACACGTCTGCCGGTGTCTCTCTCGACCTCGTGGCGGGGCCTTTTTGAGGACGCGTTCCGCCCGTGCTGGCCCGTTCGTTCATCCGAACGGAGTGATTGGTTCCTCGCCCAATTTGTAAGCGGTTTCCTGTGCCTCGATCCATTTACACGATACGGGCGTAAGGTTACCGGCGGTGTTTCTTTCGAGATTCTCTGGTATATGTATGGTGTAGAAGCCGGGCCAGGGAGCGGCGAAGCGGGGTTTGAATTTTAAACGGGTAGGGTGAACGGGAGGGGTAGTTCCATCTGTTAATTCACCAAGATTCTCTGTTTGGATGGTATGCGTGTTAATTGTAAACGGACTTCGCACGCGGAAACCTCGTCAGGCTGTGCTGCTTGTCAGACGGTAGCCCAGTGTCTAGAATGAAGTGGGGTAAAAATTCATGTACTGATTGTCAGTCAATTGTCAATCGAGGTAGAGCCTTCCAGTGTGGAATTGTGTAGCTGTTCTTCGATTTATTATCGTAAAATGCCGGTAAGTACTGAATTCACTCTTAGCTTCGATGTAATATTCTTATTTTTAGGAATCAATATTATTCCTATAAATTTATCTGCAAGTATCTTGTGTAACATATCGTTTGAAACAGCTGAAATTCTTCTTTTCACGAGTACTGGTAGTACTTTTCAGTTCTAGGGTAAAGGACCCTGACAATTACTGACACTGTAAGCGTTGACTCTGACATTATCTTACAGTTTTGTACTTATAGACTAAAAGTATATGTTGTTCTTGTTATTTACAGGGGTTGAAAACAGTTATGATATCGGTTTCGGTTCTCGAAACCGTTATGAGATCCGAAATAATCTTGAAACAGTTACGAGTGAAAACGGTTCTGGCCCATATCGGTTTCGATTTCGGTTCTACAGAACCGATATTATATCGGTTCTGTAACGGTTATATATCGGTTATACTGTAAACTCTCGCTACGGACTGGGCTCGTCTCAACCATGTGTAAGCGCCTTTTAAATTATGATTAAATAATAAATCTGTGAAGAATAAATTGATTCTAAAAAGTAATTTGAAATAATTTTTTTTTAAATTATGTTTAAGTTAAACCTTTATTAATGTGGCGGTGCTCCCTTAAGTGTTTAATAATTTAAACAAAGTAAATTGTATATACATACCGAAATTGTTGCAGAGCTACTTCCAACTATACGTCGCATTTTCATGCTGTCATCGCATGTTTCAAAATACTTACGAACAATGTCGCATTTCTTTCGGCCCATTATGTCGATATGTTTTTAAATATCACTAATAACTATTATACACTACGACTAATATTAATTTGACACTTAATTTAAAGTATTGCTAACACTAACAGCAATAACTTTCCTAATATGTACAAACTTACTACTAATTTTATATTAATTATGAAGATTATTAACTATTTTTTTTTTAATAAAAACAGTCTCTCGAGGATGACAACGTGTCTTGCTGCCAAATATAATACTTTTTGTATTAAATTTAACGTGCTCGCCACTAGCAGAAATTTCGGTTCCTTATAACAGTTATTCAGAATATCGGTTCTTCATAACTGTTTCAGTCAGAACCGATACATAACAGTTTGAAACAGTTATTTTCGGAACCGTTTCAACCCCTGGTTATTTATTATTGTTTAATATGTATACTTGATGAGAAAAATTTGTTTTATCTCTATGCACTTAAAGGTTGTGACTAAAAACGTAAAAGCGTGTAAACGGTGCACCATTTGATGGTGAACATGAAATCTCGAAAACCGCTCCAATGATTTGAATGAAAATTTAATAATAGATACAGAAAACCATTCCCTAAGATGTGTCGGGAGCAGAATTTCGAGATAAATTCTTAAAAAAAGGATAAAAAATATTTTTCATACACGAAATCGATAAAATCGTATTTTTCAACATAAAAATTGTATTATTGTTCTTTTCGAAATTCTGCTCCCGACACATCTTAGGGAATGGTTTTCGGCATCTCTCATTAAATTTTCATCCAAATCGTTTGCGCGGTTTTCGAGATTTTTCGACACGCTTTTACGTTTTTACTCACAACTTTTATGTACATAGAGGTATTTTGACTTTTCTTTTTTTGTGTTAAAGCTCATAGAATAACGATTAAAACTTAAATAAAACATTATCTCTATTGTTATTTATCACTTTACAATTTGCGTTTGAAAAAAAGGCCTGTTTTAGGGCTACCGAGGGTGACCTACCCCCTTAAGTGATACGACATAGGCAACCCTCCCCTACATGAGCAACTACTGCTATGACAGTAATATCAAAATGCTTGAAACGGTTGTACCAATTGTAAGGTAAAGACTGAAAATTGACGGATGGACTCGCTGTCTGAGTTATACTTGAAATATATATTTATTCGATGATGAACAAGGGTAAAGATGCTAAGACGTTTTCGACTCGAGGTCTGGAGAAGACTGACTGTCCGGGTCCGGGGAGTCCTTACAATGACGCGATCGGACATTCCTTAAAGCCCTATCGAATTATGATGGAGCTGACATCATGCTGTCTGGACTCGACGTTGCCGTGCTCGCGTTTTATAAATATTTGCACGCGGCTGCGTCTTGTCCGTTGAACGGCATCTCAATTTTTCTAACACCAATCACTGTCGCCCAATCATTAAATAAAAAGACTTAATGAATCGTTGAATTCCGATCATTATTACTTTCTATGATGCCTATATTATCTAAAACATTATATTTTGTTATGATAATAGCTTAAGTATTACAATTACAGCATTTTCTTTAACGCCTTGTTTTCTCTTTCGCTAGTAAGGAAGTCATCGTTTACACTCTCCTAATATCTGTTGGTTTTGTTTAACTAATGAAAGTTTATTTATGCAAAAATTATCTTTTATATTACTGCTCTGGAATGCATGAGAGTACAGGGTTGTAATGTTTATGTCAGGATGTTTATAGCGATAGCATGACCAACTGATAGAGTCCGTGTGCTTGCCGGATCTCTCCTGCAGAATTCATTCTGTCGAATCATTTCGTTCTATAAAGACGTTCCTTCCAAGTGTCCTGAATAAAATCAAGATTAAAACTATTAATGTTTCTTGAGTTTCCATGGCCTAATTCCCAATAATACCTATCCGCTTAAAATTTTTCATCGTCTTATCCAAATTAACGGAGAAAAAATGAAGTGCTGTTTTTTGCATCGTATAAATAACAGTTTCAATTGTATGCTAAAATTTTTTTATGTATCATTTCACAAGATTTATTCGTTATTTTAAGTAACACAACTTAGGGTGGCAGTAATTGGGTCCTGTACCCTACTCACAAGAGTTCGCACAGTACAATGAGGCACGAGTTCGAATGCGAACTGCCCATTTAAAAATCGGCTTGCAGTAAATGAAACAATGACAAAAATAACGTCTATTTCTGAAAAAATCTGAAAGGAACAAAACAAATCGGTTCCAAAAAGAGAATAGTCAAACCATCAACGGCTACGGAAAAAATAATTTGTCCCGCGTGTGAAGAAGAATACACTGATCCTCCATAAGGCTAATATTATGTACTGTTACCTTGATTGAAAAAAAAATGAATTGTAAACTATTAGACGTTTTGTTATATTACCACAACTATTGTATGTAGGAAAGTAAAACACTTTTCTGCAAATTTCCCGTTGCGTAAAAGTACCTAAAAACATGCGAACCTTTGCCCCACGTGTCGGGTAAAAATTCGCATTTGACACTTTTTGGAAATATTTATTTGATCTACATATGTTGTGACAGGTAAATTTACACAAAGTCACTGCCTATCGAATAATAAGGGATAGTAGTTATTTCTTACAGAATGATATGACTATCAGTGTAATATCAAGGATTTTGGGGAAGTCTAAACTTTAGTGGGCAGTCTTGCCCCACTCTACTCCACTGTGTTTCGAATTCTTTTCATTATTCAATAACGGGTAGCCTTTGGGAACGGAAAAGTTAGCGTGGCTAGGATATTCTCTTCTCTCCACAGATATCTTTATAATTTCTTCCGTAACATCACCATTGTAGATAAGAAACTCCTTCTTTTTTTTTTATATACAACATTCAATTAAATTGATTTCAGACCCAAGATATTGTAGTGTAGATAAATTCATGTTCTAAAGCAAACCTTTTCAAAGGCAAATCTCTACGTCGCAGAAAGTTAGCCAAAAGCAAGATAAACTTACCAAGCCAGCGACGTTCGAAAAAGGAGGGTGACGTGCGAGCAGAAGCGACGAAATTATCGTTATTTACCACGGATTGCGTGGACCAGCACGCCGCCACTAATCCGGCAGCAACAGTTGTTGAAACGACAGTAATAGCGGCGCGCGATCGATAGCACGGTTTATCGTGCAGTTTGACCGGCGCCATGCATTATTGAAATACGTTCCAGCCGAAGGATTTCGCGCGTGGGCGGCGAGCGTCGGGCCCGATTTCGATCGTTCCCCTTTTCTTCGTCTCATCGATCGCCGATTTATCGTACCGGCGCGAGTGGCCTCACGTCCAAACTCCTATCGCCCAGCAAGCCGAAGAAGCGGAACAGGGACGAAGAGTAAGTGCATTCACGATGGGAATAAAAGTTTGCTCGCCAGCAATTGGCACGATATCTGAAACTCGACCGCCGAAACTGGAGGTGGAAACGAGCCCCGGTGTTAAATCCACGTTCCGGTCGAGGTAAACGAACGATAATACGAAGCATCGAGCCGCTCGATATCGATCGAACGAATCTATAGCGACGCCAAGAGCCTCCCGGCTCCAGTCCCAGGAAATGACGAATTTTTGCTGCAAGCCCGGCTTATTACCGTGAATTCGAATCGAGATATCGGCGGAATCTCTGGCCGCCGATCGAGCGGCCCGTTTCGCCGATAATTCGCCGTGCCGTCTCCAATCGGATTACACCGCGAGACGCCCGTGAACGAGCCGAGTCGGACAATATCTGAGGACTGGGGACCACTGCTAGACGATCGATCCCGTTGAAAACTGGCTTCCCATCGGCGCGACCGTTCCCCACGATCGTGCCCGTTTTACAGAGTGCGTTTACGAGCCGAGCGCCGCGGACAGGCCGATAAGACGCGACGATAATGCCGATAGGCGATACGGATCGGGCGCCGTTCGGTGAATGGTAAAGGTAAATAAAACGATGGAACGCGGGGCGGAACGATAACTCAGCGAACGACCGTGTAATAATGAAACGGTCCCGGCGAGAGCTGGTTTTTGCAGCGGAAACGCGGGGAGTAAGGCGGGGCCCCCTGGCCGACGGGGTGGGACGGGGGATGCCGGGCTGACGCTTTGAAATTAATAATAATGTTATCGGGAGGTAACAAAAAGCTTTTGAATCCCGATATAATGACGCGCGTATTAACGCGCGCGTGAGCGTTTTCAACCTTTTATCGCAACAAAAACGCGACGATCGCCGCGCTTTTAATCGGGATTATTGCTCTATTTCCGCGAGCCCCGGTCCATCGCCCCCCTCACGACCCCATCCCTACCTACGCCCTTTTGTCGGGATGGTCTCGAATGAATAATGGAATTGGGTTAATCCATATTTACCGGGATCAAAAACTCAGGGATTATCGGAAAGTAATTTTCGTCGTGCAGGCATGACAGGGCCCGATGAGACCGCCTATCTCGTTCTGGAGAGA
Source organism: Andrena bucephala (assembly GCA_947577245.1). Lineage (NCBI taxonomy): Eukaryota > Metazoa > Arthropoda > Insecta > Hymenoptera > Andrenidae > Andrena > Andrena bucephala. The sequence goes on from OX387715.1 coordinate 68,354,551, forward strand.
TCTCTCGATTTTATGTCGCGAACCACGTAACGGGGACCGTTTAAGATCGACGCCGCGGCTCCTTCGCGAACCCGACAGACTTGTTCGAAATTTCTGCACCAATTTAATATAAATGCAGCGACCGTTCCATAAAATGTATGTAGGTAGGGTAAACTCGGGTAAGTCCGGGATAGTTTTAGAATTTGTCTATTAACTGCTAATATTTACATATTCTGAAAGTGAGTCTACTTAGGATATAGTGATAGGTCACACATCAGAGAAACAAATTATAGGGTAACAGAAATTTACTAAGTATATTTAATTGAAAATATACAAAATTAAGTTGTGACATACTCTGGTTACTCCGTGATAGCTTTGGTTACTCTGTGATAGTACTCTGGTAACTCCGTGATAGTTCTCGCTAGCCCGTGATATGGCCATCAGTTACTTTTTTTATATTATTTTATATTATTTTACATTAATTTACATTATTTTTAATTATTTTTAATTATTTTACATTATTTTATATTATTTCATATTATTTTATATTATTGTTATTTTGTGTATAATCAATCGTTTCATGATCGTTAGATGTCTGAGACGTAAGGAAACATAGTATCTGGTATTTGCAGAAACGCAGACTCGGACGCTCGAAAAATAAGAATTTAGTCACTTTTCATAAGCAAACATTACACCGATGCCTTATTGTATGAGAATTTCTAGAGTAAGACTTGTTAAAGTGTCATTTTACCATCCCTTGCCTGCAGTTTGAATTTTCCATTTATCTTCTAAAGCACATATAATACATAATCAAGCGAGCGTCCACTACTAGCGCGAAAAATTTCACGAATAATGCGCTGCTGGAACAAAATGCTCTCTCACTCTATCACACTAATTTCAATTGACTAATTATTTTACCACAATATAAACTAGAAGATCAACGCTGTCTGTTAGTTTTTGTTCCATCTAAATTGAGTCAGACAATTTCGAGTTACAGATAAATGAAAAAGTATCACGGAGTAACCTGTACCACGAACTTACCCGAGTTTACCCTACTACGTTTGTGTCGCATGCGACGGTATCTATTGATTCGAATCCATCACAATGAGCACTCTTTACACACAACATTGTACATTTTACACTCTGTACCTCATACCTCGCACTTCACCCATTACATTTCAGACTTCACTGTTTACCTACACTTTGCGATGCACCCGTCACAATTCACATGCTAAACGTCACGTTTCACATCTCACACGTCAAGCATCACACATCCAACATCATGCGTCACACATCACCCATAAAATATAATACAACACAGATCACATCACAAACCATAAATCAGAAACCACAAAGCACAAATGAAACATCACACATTACACATCACACAGTGTCCAGATCACACACAAACAAGACAAGATGCGATGACCAAAATTTTGATTTTTGTGGGAAGCAAGTATGTTTTGTGGGAAAGTAAAAGTTTAGTGGGTCTTGAGGCACGCTTAGAATTCCCAATTTGTGGGGAAAAAGTCAGTTTTGTGAGACAATAAAAGTGTTGTGGGTCTCGTGAGCCCACGTGGCCTTATCTCGGTATATGCCCCGCCTCAAATATTAAAAAAATAATCCTCTAAATTAAAAATTACAATTTTTTGTCTTACCCTTCATAAATAAAACGTGTTCGAGAATGATTTGAGCTTTCAAAATTTGAAAAATAAAAATTTCTTTTGGTTTCTCGGACTTTTTTCAAAAATCGTTTGTCACACGAGAAAAAGTAATACCTACACCATAAAAGATGCTCCTTGTCTGGAGCTGCAACTTTTGTTTGACATATTTTTTTATATAGGAAGAACTTGGAGGATATTATATAAAATCGACCATGTGAGCTGTTAAATAATTATTTAAATGTTCAAGGGCCCAGGGGCAGCTTCTCCCGTTATCCGATCCGGCTCAAACTTTGCACAGATTTTTTTTCGTGGGTGTGTGCCTGTGCGTATGTTGTGTGCAACAAAACCATCGAATTTTGACGATGCAACATTTCAGTTCGTACGACACGAACGCCCATAAAGAGCCAAGCCTATCCCGCAACTCGTCTATCACCCCAAGAAAGAGCATTCGGTACCTACCCCCATTTTTAAAACCCATAAATAACGATGAAGCCCCGGCGGGGAAGAGCGAAACGGAAAGCAGAAGTAAATGAGTCTGCAATAACCCGGATAATTTGCATTCAGCGATGATAGCCGCGGCAGGGAGAGACGTAACAAGGAGTCGTTGGAGCGAAAAACCCGGAGCGTGCTTTCTAACGAGCGCCGAGCGAAAAAATTCCCAGACACGTTCGGGCCCTGCCGGGATGGAACGAGGCGGACGGAAGCGATTCGAGATTTTTATTGGCCCGGTCGAAGTTCGCCGGCGAGTTTTACTAAGTTTTACGCCCGTTCTCCGCTCGGCTGGCCGGAGCGATCGCTCCAACGACTTCGCCGAAAACGAATGGGCGAACGGGGGCGAGGAGTTTCCGGCGCGCGCGAATCCAGGCGTAAATGTAAACGAGCGATCGACTCGTTTCAGTCGGTTACCAGCGAATAATTCGTCCACCGGCAGGAAGAAATTTGGCTCGCGCGAGCCAACCCTCGCCAGGGAATCCAGCAAATTCCGCGACTCTTTGTTGTCTATCGTTCGCACCCCCAATTACGCGTATCGCGCGCGACATTCCAGCGGAGGGGTGGTGCATCTCGACGGGGAAGGTACTTCGTACTATACACCGGGCGTATCGTTTCGTGAACCAGTTTCGTCGTCGTAACGACCCCGTCGTTGGTTCGCAGGGACGTCACGTGACGCGGCGAGCGTCACGCGCGACCTGAATTTCGACAATTCCGCGCGATAGCGGAAACTTTCCGCGCTTCCACGCCGCCCGTGCTTTTCAGAGTTTCGACCGCGTGACGGAGCGCGGTCCAACAGTTTGCGTTCGGGGAATAATTTGTGACGATTCGATGGTAGGAAAAGTTGACAAATTCCTGTGGAAGGGAGCGCTCGGGAATGGAAAAACGAAGCTTCGTGCCTAGGTATTCGTGGACACCGTCGAAACACCTTTGATATATCATACTTGGTGGAACGCGGGCACATAGTTTGGACGCTCTACGATGAATGTCAGGGTTATTAGAGCTCATACTTAAGAATCATTACCATCCGCGACCCTGCATGAGTTACTAATTGCAACGTTTAGCAGAATACAGCTGAATTATGCTCGAGCGTTTATTATTATATGTCTCCCAATGGACCCAGCAGGAGCGGGCTGCCCATTACTCGCAAACTTTCCCATTTAAACCTTCCCTAATCTGAGCAACAAGACAAAATAAGTGCTGCAGTAGATAATCGAAACGCATTTCCACCTGTTCCAACGAAATTGATCGGTTTATAATTTCCTGCACGAGCGAGGTTAATCTTTTGGTAGGTAGTCTCTTAGCATAAACCATCATCCATCACCGCTAACCATTAAGTACTCGCTATACTTTCAAACCGACTTCGAATCATCCACTCGCCAATAGCCCACAGGAGTTCCCAGATCACCTGGCGACTGCTAACACCAGCCACCCAATCACTTCCGTGATCCGGCATCGATTAACCCTGACCTCTACACCGTTCTGCCCCGAAGATAAAATATGCCTAATTAATCCCGAGTGGCGAGCGCAAACGAGTCCCGTTCGACAGACTGCAAAAGTGCAAAGCTTCGATCGTCCTTATCGCGGAGCCGCGCGAACACGCGGGCATTCGATACCACCAAGATGGCGGCGCTTTTTTCGACTCCCTTCCCCTGGCGGCGGCGAATCGACGTTTCTCCCTCTTTTTTACGATCCCGTCACCCCCGTGCGCGCACAGGTGTACCCGTATATACCCAATACTTTTTCTTCCTGCGTTCGACGCCGGGGCTCGGTGAAATGCGAGGAAAAGAGGGGCGGAAAAAAGGTGGAGGCGGTGGATGGTAAAGGGTACGAGACAGAGAAGTGCCGCGAGAAAGGGGAATGTATAGAATAGGGGCGAGAAAGAGAGACGGCGAAAGGTCGGGTGTAGGTATGGCTGCGGCGCCGGCGACGGGGCGCGGGGGCAAGTGAGAGTTTGTGGGGGTTGCCAGCGGAGGGCAGGGTTGGTGGAGGAACTACAGGCTGTTTTATTATGCAAAAGCTTTCTCGGCAGTTGGGTCGTTCTGGCTCCGCGCCGTTGCACCAGCATCGAGTGGTGGCTGAGGCGGCGGTGGAGGGGTTCCGGGGCGGGGGGGGGGGGAGGGGGGGGGGGGGGGGTGGTTGGGCGAGAGGGGATGTCGGGGGTTGGCGGTGGCAGCGGCGGCGGCGGTAGAGCCAGGTGGAGGAGGGTTGGAAAAAGCCTCCGCCCCCGAATCGCGTAAATACCGGCAGCCATTTTGCGATAAACTTTTTTCGGGTGGTCCGCGCCAGACCAGCCGCGGCGGCAGGGTGAAAAAGTTTGGACACGCTCTCGAAACGGGGGAGTCAAGGGGCGAGCAGAACGCCGCCGCGATATTCTCTACAGGCCCGTGGTGCTCGTGGCGCCCGTGCCGCCTGTGCAACGAGAGTTTTCGTTGAGCACGCCGGGAACAGACAGAGGGTGTGGGCGTGGAAACGGAGAGAAAAAGAGAGGATAAGAAGGGCGAACAATTAATCTTTCGCGGGGCGGATTCCAGTGGCGCTCAATCGTGCGTGGAGCTTTTCCGCTTGTCCGCGGAGTACCGTGCTTTTAATAAGCCACCCCTCCCCCCCACCCCCCCCCCCGCCAGTAATTATCGATACCTACGTTACTTTGCTTCCTTCCTTTTTCTTCGCCGATCTCTTTTTGTCTTTCGATATCGTACGGAGAGGCGCTCCACCTCCTCCGCGTGACCATTATTCCCCTTTGCTCCTTGAACGGAAATGAATATTAACGAGGCACTTTTGCCAGTAACCGTGTCACGGTAAGATCCGATCTGCTGGGCGCCCGGCGTTCAGGCTAATTCAATTTAAATTATCCCCCCCCCCCCCGAGACACGCTTTTGCACATTCGTCGATCTTGATAATAAATCCCGGTGTTTAAGGTGGTCGTGAGGTCAGGTTTCGAGTACGAAGGAATTCGAATCAAACCTTCCTCATTGTAGCTAATTAATCTGTCGTACCTTCTCGCCAGTTTAATTACAAATTTCTTAAACATATCGGATGCTTATCTCCGCCAACCAGGGCCGAGTACACGTGCCCGAAATAATTAACGAATCTTCTTACCTGATATCATGCAACTGTCTGACTCTTCGATGATCCTTGCGGAAAGCTTGACAGAAACGCCTCGATAAACGGAATGCGGCTGCAAGTGTGCTTTATCTTGTTCGCTTGCCACCTTGAACCGCTGTCATGAATATGGAAAGAAGCCTGCCGCCTTCGCTTTATCGTTTTGGTTCGTTGAAAAATTTCTTCGTTGATACGCCAAGGCCCCTTATCGTGTCATTACAACGTCCAGCGTATTGTAACAGTTTCTAGGGACGTTCACGCGGAAGTCTGCATTTAGCCAGCGAGTCCTTGCCCACATCAACGGCGAACCTCGATCCTCTGTCGCGTAAACGATAAGCCCAGTGGCGTTAACGAAATCCAATTGAATTTCGCTCGCAAATAACGGAGCGACGCATCGAGACGCGGGCCCCCGTCGACCGATGGAAACGGTACATAATACACCAAACGCTACCCACTCGCACGCACGCCTCTCTAAGGTAAACGTACCTATTATAAAACACCTTTTCAAACATGTCCCCTTTTTGAAACAGCATCACAAATAACGAAATAAGAAACAGTTAAGTATGGCATAAGCAACTGCAAACATTCCATCGATATTTATAAATTCTTTTCTGTACAAATTCACCAACATAAGTGTTGTTATACAATAATCTATTACAAAAAAAATGTTTTAAGTGTAAGGTGTCTCTAAACTGGCAAAAATTAACTTCTGCTTGTGTAAAAACTGCGAACATCCACGACTAATTCTTTCGAAGATTTTCACGAATTTAAATTATTTTCGAATACGTGCATTAGCATATACAATAGAATGTAAATCCTAGATTTGATTTTTCTACAAATTTTTTTAAGTTTAATAACTTTTCATTGATAAAAATAACTGTTTCATATTGTGTACTTCAATTTTTGTAATGTCCCGATTTATGGAACGGTTCGAAAGCGTTCATATGGTTGTACCAGTTTATGAAACACATGCCTCAGTTTTGGTAATTAGATATTTTCAGTGCAAAAGAGAAATATTTCTAACTAAAAAAAGTAAAAACCATTGAAAAAAGTAAGAACACGAGAAAAGCGGTCAAAAGTGTTTTGAAAAAAGTGGAACAAAAAGTAATGCGCTCTACACAAAGGAAAACCTTGCAGGAAACTTCCAAAAAAAAGGGATACAAGGAAAAATTACGCTCCTGAAACATTACAGCAAGCTGTGGAAGCAGTTGGCAAGGGCATTTCTTTAAGGAAAACAGCGAATGTGTATGGGGTCCCTCTAACATCTGTTTATAGAAGAGTGATGGTGCCTGAAAAAGTAGAGTCCACATCTGGTCCACCTACTGTTTTGAGTAAAGAAAAAGAAGAGGAAATTGTTCAATGGATTTTATATAGAGCTGTGATGAAGGGTTATCCAGTAACAAAAGCTGAGTTATTGGATAGTGTGCAATCTTATATAACAAAATTAGGGAAGAAAATTCCATTCACAGAAGGGAGACCAGGACGTCACTGGTGTGAAGGGTTTTGTAAACGCCATCCAAATGTGACTGTCAGGACAGCTCAACATTTAAATCTTAATCGCGCTTCTGAAGATTTAAGAGGCTGCTTTATTGAAATTCAAAGTTATTTGGAGAGCAAGAATCTACTCACTAGCCAGCCATCGAGAGTCTTTAATTGCGATGAAACTAATATTCAATTATTATCAAAACTAGAAAAGATTTTAACACAAAGAGGAGCCCGCTCTGTTTATAAAGTTGTAGATGCCATAGAAAAAAAGAGCTTAACATTATTGTTCATGTATAGCGCAAATGGCACACGAGCTCCTCCAATGAAAAGTGAATCTCTATTCATTTGAATAATGAAATCAATCAAGCAGGTTTATATAAATTTATTTGAAAATTTTCACGCTATTGCTATATATACATATTGTTTAGTTTTTAATTATTCTTTTATAGAAAATAAATGAAATACACAATTGGGTGAAATTGACAGTCACGTAAACAGTGCTTGTCCAATTTTACAAGAAAAAATCATATCACATTCTGTTACAAGTCAAAGTTTTACTGAAGCTTTTACTTTACCTCCCCAATATCTGCCAAAGAAGAAACAAAATAACTTAAAAGCAACTGGAAAACCGAAATTACCTGCAGTGGGGACATCAGATGATGACAACAACAGAAGATGAAAGAAGAAAAAGCTGAGGAAAAAAGTTAGCAGAGGAGAAAAAAAAATTACATAGAACATTAATGAATCCAACAAAAAATTAAAAGTGAAAAAATGTAATACAACAATTGCCCTATTAATATTTTCATTTTATTTATAATATGGTCTTTGTTATATTTACAAACGTTTATTAATGTTTTTCATTTTGAAAGATTTTATGTGATAATAAAAGATAATAAAAGAGGAAATTGATCATTTATTTTGACCCATTCCTTACAACCATTCAATTTTCCATTGATATCAGGATACTTAGGTCGAATCACATTGCGTTAAAAAATTGCGTTTTATCTTTCCTTTTTGATCTGTTTTTATGTTTCTCATACTTGCAAAGTTTTTTTTCCTGCTCATTTGAAACGAACAGATTTGGCTGACCGGGCGTTTCATAACAGGGACATCGAATATGAAACACCGGGTCATGGTACGAAAGCAGTGTTTCATAATACGTACAGGTCCTTCATTTAGTTTTTTAGTCATATTATTTTTCCTTCATAAGAAATATACATTTTATGGCTCATTATGTGATCACAAAACAATGGCCTATCGAATGGTAAGTATGCAAATTTTCAAAGTTAACACCCTAAATTTTATAAATTAGATGATAATTGCATAATCCCCTCAAAAAGTGTTTCATAATAGGTACGTTTACCTTATCTTGGTTCGTGTAATTCGATCCCCAGAGGGGGGTTAGGGGGAGAGGCACTCGTCCCAACCTCGGTCGTAGCAGTGGAAGAGAAAGAAAACACGGAACAGAAAGAACGGGAGCCTTGCTAGACAACTCGGCCGGCGGAAGAAAAAACGTGGCAGAAAAAAGTGCTTACAAGCGCGGTAGTTGTTTGACGGCGCGACAAAGGGGAGAAAAAAAAACGGGACAGTAGGGGGGGGGAGGGAAAGAGCGGCGCGTGAAAAAAAAACGAGACATGCAAGTGCCGCGATTCAGGGGGGTTGTGGGATGGGGGCGGGGGGGGGGTTGAAGAAACGTGTAAAAAACTTGCCGCGGTCGCGGCCGGTTAGCCCTCGGGCGTCGGCATCTATTGTCCACGGTTCATTACACATTTCCTGGAGCGTCGGAGCCGCGGGCAAGGCCGTGGACTGCCGAGGGAAAGAAAAAACAAAGGGGGAACATCTTCGACCAGATGCGTGACATAGAAACCCCGAGTAGGTATCGGATTTCCCTGACGCTGCGTCCTTGCCGCGACAATGTTCCGTCGGAAACTAACGGAAAGCACCCTGGACCTCCGCGGGGGGCCATGACGATGGACCTCTGCCACGATAACAGTCACTTCTCGCGCAATCGAACGGGCCCCCATTGAATCGGCTAGGCCCGCACGCCGCGTAAGTGGAACGCTTATTTCGCGTTTTGAATAGCCCGTGATTAGAACGGTTAGCGGGCAGGAAACGCCGGGACGAGATCGTCCGCTATCGGGCGGACCGAAACGGTACATCGATACCGGGGAAAAAAGCCTGCCGCTCGGTCGCGGTTCTAAATCTAAATCCTGCTCCGCTGCGATTTCACGGCTCGATTTATCTCGCGTCGATACGTTCTGGGGACTCTTTAGATACGATCGCCTTCGTGCCTCTCCAAGATCATTGTTACAATACCTACAACACGCAACGCTTTCGAAATTGTACCGGGTCTTCGAGTGCCGTGTGCCCTGTTATTCAAAAGCATCTGTTTTCTTTATATCGCATACAGAGTAGAAGTACATGTAACAACGATCAGACACTTCAATTAGGTAGGTACGCATCACGTGGGGATACTGAATCGCAGTGACGATGTTCGAGAAGTGACGAATGATCGAGAACGATGCAGAATGCGGCACCGTAAACTGGGGGAATATTGGCATGTTTTTGGAACATTTTTTGGAAAGTTAACATTTTTACATCAGCTTTACGTATCCTATCATAACATTGCATTTTCTGTGAAAGTCCTACAAATGCGTAAAATGTTTATCCTTTTCCTTCTTTAATACATGTATAAATAGCACTAGAAAGCTAAAATTTCACCACATCTGAACTTACATGAACACTTAAATTTATTTCTTTTTATGTTCAATGCACTCTATTTTATATTTTTTTATTTTTTTATGCTTTTAATTAACATTTTTAAATTTGATTTATGTATCCCGTTATGACATTGCATCGTTTGTGATTGTGCTACAAGTGTGAAAATGCATAAATTTTGTTTTCCTTTTCCTTTTTAATAGATGTTAAGTAGATGCCAATGTTACCCCGTACTGCCGACAGTTTACGGTATACGAGAAGATCTCGAGCCGGGTCATGATTGACCCAGCCGTCGTCCACCGAGGGTTAACGAACATCGCGGACCGGTAAGCACCGCACAGAAGAAGGCAACACGGTGTCGGGCGAAGATGAGAAAAGGGGGAACGGGTGGCGTCCGGTGAGCCCCTAATTTCCATCGTACCCGATTCATTACCGACTACGCGGCGGGCTGAAGGGACGGCGAGGTGGAGAAAGAGTGGCGGAGGAGCTGGCGGCGGTGAGACGTTTGGGGTGAGGGGCAGGAGAAAAGGAGGGGCGGCTGTGTGGGGGTAGGACGGTGGCCGCGCATTATTACGAGGCCGAATTACCTAATTTCGCTGGTCGTTACGTTGTTTCGACGAGCCGGAGCCCTCCCCCCTTCCCTCGGGGGGGGGGGGGGGGGGAGGGCGAGGAGGAGGAGGGGGGTCTGGAGAGGGGCGTAGAGCCCTCACGGTGGCGGGTCCTTCTGGCACCGAGGTTCGCGTTAAACCACCCCATTTGAGCGTTTTCCACCCCGACGACCTTACCATCGGTGTGGCCCGAGTGTAAGTTCCCCTCGTATCTAGTCCGAGTCCGCGCGGACTGCGTCAGCCAATCCGACGCCTCCTGAGTCCGACTTATCCAATAGTCGTGGCCGGTTCTTAAGCAAAGAACCCCACTTTCCGTGCGCCGCGTCGAGGCTTTTAAAAACAGCCAATGGAACGGCGACCCCGACCAATCGGCGTCGAGCACCGAGCCGCGCGCGTCTCTGGTGGAAATGCGTGGCAGGTTTGACGGGCGCTCGTTCAGTCCGCGCGGAGCAGTCGCGCTGTGAAAAGGTGGTGGTAGGCCGCTCTGCGGCGGTCGAGTAGGGGGCAAAACTATTGGCCACCCACGCCTCTGCCTTGCTCGCTCGCTCTCGCACTCTCTTATCCCCGGCCCCCCCCCCCCGCCCTGGCTGCCACGAGGGGAGGGAGAGAAAAACAGGGCTTCAAGGGGGACAGGGAGAAGGCGGACGGGCGGGTGGTTAGGAGAGAGAAAGCTGGCGAGCGTGGAGAGCAGGAGGGCCCCACTCGTCAGGCTCTCCTCGCTGAGCTTTTTTCGCTCGACAGGGGCGGATGGACAAACGGAGAGTCCTTCCAGACTTCTGTCCTCCCTGGGGGTGCGCTATTACGGCATAACAAAGTCCGGTCGTGTCGCGTATATCGGATCGTACGTCAATACACCACCGAACCGGCACCCTTTCGGTACCCCCGTACTCCCGTGTCCCCTCTTCCGCTTCCGCCCCTTCGACCCCCCCCCCCCCCCCCGCCCCTCTACCCTGCGGTCACAATCGGCCTCTTCGGCGCTGGAATCGAGGTGCGTCCGTGATACGTCGCAAGTTGCGCGCTCGGGTAACCGGGGTAGAGGCGCGCAAGGTGCCCGGCTATTGTTTCCCAGACACCTTCCGACGAGGGGTGTTGCCGTACGTACAGAGTGTCCCGTCAGAAACCGAACGCCTATCCTCGGGCAGGATAAGGAGAATCGGAGCGATACAGCGCGATCCCGAAAGTTGATACTCGAAAATGATTTGGAAATGTCGAGTGTCACGTTCGTAGTGGGACACCCTGTACAGCGGGAAGCGATTAGAGGAGCGCTGTCAAAACTTATCGAGGACAGCGGACGAGTGGATAAGAGAGGGCGGGGAGCCAGCCAACCAGAGTACGAACGACCCTCGGCGAATTTGGGTCGTGTCACGAGGGTGATGCAGCCGACGTAAGACGCGCTCAACTATCGACCCTGATTTCGCGAATTTCACAGATTTCTCCCCGGCGCGGCGATGTTCGCAGCGATTACCGGCCCCTCCCCCGTCGCCGTCTAATCGTTTCCGCGGTGACCCGTGCCGACGACGAAACGATCCAGCAATTACGGGAAACACCATGCGCGTACATGTATACCCAAGTTCGTGCCAGCTCGGTTTATGAAGTCATTAATCACTGGCCGACGACGCGCATTAACCCGTAATTATTCCTTTTTTCCCCTTTCCTCCTCGTTCACGTCCCCGTCTCTTTCTTTTCCTTTCGCCTTTTCCTTTTTACCGCGGCGCGCGCGTTACCTGCGTGTATGCGCTGGAAACTCATCGCCCATCCTGGTAATACCGTTGAAACCGTTGAAAGACAGTCGCGAGGATGCCAGCCGCGATAAGACGGAATACCGCGGCGATAATGATCGGGCTTCGGGAAAACCACTTTTCACGCGCGCCAGCACGCCGTCCGAGGAGACTGCGTTTCAATTTCACGACGGGCAGATATTGCTTAACGAGCGCTCTTAAAGCATCGACTATCGTGAGTATCGTTGCGAATCGATCCCGGCCAGAGATACCGCGCAGCTACGACTAGCGTGGCCTGGTGTTTTCGTGCTAACCGGCCACGGATAACAATCGGTTCCCCATTTTTTCCCACATTCTCACGATCCGCCAGTGGAAATTGGACCGGGGAGGCAGCTCGTTCGCGTGTTACACGCTCTGAAGAAAAGAGAGAGAATAGGAATGGAAAAACGCATTTCCACGTTGTAGCGAACGGTTTAATGGCGACGAGTTACCGAGTCGCGACCGGAATCTTCCTTAAATATTTAATTATATACCGATGTGTCGGCGAACGTCATTACTCGATGACGTTTCGACGACCTTCCACGGATTACGTACGCCACCGAAAATGTGTCCTGGGTGTTTAGCGGATAAGTGGATCTTGGAATAAACCGCGGCGGAGATCCGATTCGTAAACAAGGTCGTTCGACGAATATGCAGGCAAACTGGTACGGATGTCGGAGGAAATTCAGGTATCCCAGTACCTGGGAAATACCCAACGAAATGAGAGTTAATGGAGTAGGGTAGGATGGTACTGGAAGTCCCGTTTTTCGTATAAAACCTGTGCAAAATTTAGTAATAACAATCCAGAGATGTACAGTGTTATTTTGTATAAACCATGGCCGGAGCAAAAAGTCCATTGCTTGGAGTAAAAAATCCCTAATATCTTATAACCAGCTTTTCGTGTAATATAAAACAAAATAAATAAAAAAAACTCTTTTAAAATCAACAAATATTAATTAAACCAAATTTTTTTTGGTATACAACATTGAAAGGAAATACTACGGCTTCATTTTTTTCAAACATAAGAATGAAAATACGACAGGATAGAGATTCAGCTTGAACAAAATATTCCACACTAACCTTAGCTCTAACAAAAAATAAAAATATAAGTCAGGTATGGAATTTTTTCCCACCATTTTTACTTCTATACTTTCGTGGATATATAGGTTAGAAAATATTATCATTCAGAAATAAAAATAAATGGCATGCACACATTATTAAAGGACACATACAATCTTAACGTATTCATCATATACACTGTTAAACTGTAGTTTACTTCGAATAACACAACAAAGACAACGTACATTTTAACCGACTTACAAAAGGAGGAGGTTATAGGTTTGATCCGTATGTACTTTTTTATTTTGTTATGTTTGTCCCCGCTTAACTCCTCAGTACATGGACCGATTTAGATGATCTTTTTTTTATTCGAAAGAGGGCGATGCCCCGGTGGTTCCATTCTACACTGCATCAATATTGGCTCAATACTTTACCAGTAATGGTTCATTCAAACTTCACCTCATTACATAATTTGTATTTCATGTATTCTCGGATTTTAGAGCATTTCCATGCGTTGAATTGCAGATCCCATATAACGAATTTGAGGCATCCTTATTCTCACTTCTACAAGTCGATCATTTTTGGAGTCTTTCATTTCTAGCAAACGGTTTTTTCTTTACGAGTAGCTTTTTTTGTAGGTCTACTCATATGTTTTAAATAAATGTAGTTACGTAACTTAAATAACTAAAAAGTAAAAATTTAAAAAGTTTAGAAAATTAAAACCGACTTCAAAAACAAAAAAATGCACTGAAAAGTAAAAAAATGATTTTTTCCCTTATTTAATCTACTATTATCAATTGTTTTAAGTCGGCGTCAGATTTGCACAGTGCAAATGATGAGGCGACAACATAAAAAAAAATTGATAATCGTAGATTAAATGAGGGAAAAATTATTTTTTACTTTTTAGTACATTTTCATGTTTTTGAAGTTGGGTTTTTCGCTTCTTGATATACATAATGACAGAGGCGTCGTATGACTCACACGAACGCCTTAAACCAAACGTCCTCCACGTTACCCTCGCCAATAAACACAATTATGCTGCAATATCCAATCGATTGTTTACGAATGGAGATTTTGAATTGAGGAATTTTTAACCGCCAGACATTTAGAATTCGGCTGCTAACTAACGTTTCTCCAATGGACTAATTGCAAATTCTGAAATCGACATCCCACTAGGTATGTATTGTTGCAAACGAGGCAACAATATCTGCGATTACACGATAATTTCACAGAAGATAGCGCGCACTCAAGACTCTAAGCCCCGTTACGCACTTGCGACAAGTTGCCGGCGACCAGGTCGCCGACGACCACGAGGTACACAGGGATAAATGAGTTCATACGCACTTGGTCGCGGCGAACAGCAAAGGTTTCTGGTCTTTTGTCGACTAAGTTTGCTGGCAACTTGTCGCAAGTGCGTAACGGGGCTAAAGTACAAACAGCGGACTTCGGACTAATTCAGAAAGCACTTTAAATAGTTCGCTTCGAACGAGTCCGTTGAACTAATCTTTCCCTAATACCCCACGATACCGAAACAGGAGTATTACGGGTTTCACTTAAAAAGCACTTTGAGATCTTAGAACAGAGAATAGAATATAAGTGATACAATGACGAATAGAAGTGATGCAATCCGTAAAACTCGTAGTCCTAGTGATACCTTAATAACAAGCCGCTAAATGTATAACCGATGGTTCCTACAATCAGTCCCTCCACGAATATGCGTCTACTTCTGCTCCACTCCCCTCGGTCCGCTAAGGTCGGGTCTAAAGTCTCGGAGCAACGGTGCGGCGCTCGTGTACGCTAATACCCCTGGTTCGAGTCGACAACACCGACGCGAAGATAGTCGTTAACCGATTCGTTAACAAGCCCACCGTTTCTCCTTCTAATGTTCCCATTCGAAGGGATCGCTTCCGACGGAAAATTCTGCAAGCGTCTCGGCTGGCGAAAGCAACGCAAACTAATTATCGCGAGAGCGGACGGCCGGTCGCTTTTCGTCGTCGCGCTGAAACTTGATTTACTAAAACCACGGCGCGGGGGGTGAGGCAGCAAAAAGGAAGGGAACGAACGGATCGCCGAGAGACACGAAGGGACGAATGGGAAAAAGGGAGGGACGGCGGGGGGGGGAGGGGGTTGGGGGAAGGGGACAGGAGACGAGGAGGATGGATCACCGGACAGTCTGATTGCTCTTCCCTTTCGCCGCGTGCACGCACGTGTACGCTCACCCTTCGTATCTCCAAGTACTTCAACGATACTAATCCTTTCAATACCGATACTCAGACACTCGACGTACACCGCGTGCGGAAAGCCCCCAGACGTACTTACCGAGCGTGCACTTTCGACGCCCATGGGCGTCCTCCGCACAGACTGCGACGATCGACTAGACACCTAAAGGGTAAAGGGGATCTCCCTCGGTGGCAAACATTTCCTGCGGGAAGGAACCGCGAACAACTTACTTCTTGCCGTCCCCTCGCCCCTCCTCCTCCCCCCCCCCCCCCGCCCCGCAAACTTGCACCCTCTCCTTCTGCACTGGGATGCTCGTCTCTCGCCAAGCTCCTTTTCTCGCTTTCCACGGCTCGGCCCCGCGGAAACCAATGCGGTGGATACGTACACACGCGCGTCTTTCGAGCGAGGAAGCACAGAGAGAGAGGGAGAAGGAGAGGGTGGCGCGGCAGAAGGAAGACTGGAGAGGGAAGATGGGAGACGAAGACGGCAACTCGAGGCCACTGAAACCAGCTGCATTCCCGGCCATTAGAACTCCGCACGGTAGTGAAAATTTACTGTCGTAACCCAGTCCTAATGCACTGCACCGCCGCGCGCGCTGCTCCGCGCCGCAGTTATGGACGTCGGAGCTGTTCGAGCGAGAGAGCTTCGCTTGTGACCGTATACAGGGTGGTTCCAGGCCCGTTCTTGGCGCCTTCCTGCGTCTCGCACAGAGGAAACAATTAGTAGAGGGATATACCGCGCTACTTAACGAGCGCTACCTTTCCCGCTGTCACATTCGTCGGAGTCCAAACTTCACCCCCTTTGAACGAGACCGTGTAATTTTGTTATACAAATTGACGCTCCTATATCTACCTCGGTCTTCTACCTATACCCAAGCACGAAGATGTAGACACCGAAACCTACGAAATTATCGTATACCTCATCGTGCCCTTCCAACGTCCCCGTACGAGATTCCAGGCCACCCGGTACAGTTGTGAGCGCGCGCGCGCGCGCGCGCCACTGCCAGAACAGGGCAAGCCGCGAGAGACGAGACGGGGAGCTTCGTTGCCAGCCTGTAGGTATCTGCTGCTCTCGGTGCTCGAGTAGTTCCTACCAAGAGCGGTGGTGTCATGCAGCAATGTTATCTGCCACCCCGCCTGACGAGACCGAGAGATCGAAAGGGACACGGATGGGGGAGAGGGACGGGAGAAGACGTCGCTCTGCGGAGAGACAGAGAGACAGAGAAAGGATGAACGGAGCAGGAGAGACAGCCAGTGTCTGTGCCTCGCGGTAATGGCTTATAGCCAGGGCCGTACCGATCGCTCTGCTTTCTCCACGGATACCGACATTGGGCTCGAATAAACTCCTTACCAATTTTCTGCCTCGTATCGCGATCATTTCAAATGTATACGCGTTAACAGAGTACCTAGGTAAAGGAACAAATTTAATTAAACAAACAAAATAATTTCAACGAAGATTACGTCAGTAATTTCCCCCACCCATGCTAATTCGGTATTTCCAACGGGTGTCGCAAGAATAATTGTACATGTGAATTTCAGAATCATAAGATTGGACAAGTAGGTAATTGACTGTATTATTAATATAATATGTATCTAATTTCGTGGGAACGTAAAGTCGTTCATAAGACGGTGAAACCACGGGAAATTAGAATTCGCACCGACTATGACGGACACGGAGTCCCATCCCCTGCCCTCTGTTCCCTAAGATACTCGGAATTCTTTCACGAACTCCCATTTCCACCGGAATTTCCTCCGCCCTGACTCCTGATCCCCAGGACCCCCCTGGTCGGCCCTCTCGCCCCGATCCGACAAATTACATCTTTCCACAGATTACGTCGGTGGTGCCGTTTAACGGCCAACACTCGCGAAGATTTACGAGGCCCGGCCCCGGGTCGGTCGAAAACGATCATGGAACTAAAATTAGTCAGGGCGGGAAAGTGTTTGCGTTTCCACGAGGGGGGGAGGGGGAAGGGGGAAGTGGGAAGGGGGAGAGCGAGTAGGAGAAAAATGGCCAGGGCCCTCGAGGAGGAAAGAAGCTATACATAGTCCGTTCGACCGGCCTCGCGTCTTTTGGACGATGATCGGGGAACGCGACCGTGAGAGTGGTCCTGGAAACGTCTGTCGAGAGTCCCTCGTAAATAACGAGAGCGAAAGGGGCAGGGCCTGGCGCTGTTCCCTCGCGGGCTGCTTCTTTTCAGAGGGCAGAGTGGCCCTAAATCATCGCCGCGCCGCGCCGGGGGGGATGCTCGTCCCCTTCGATCAGCCGAGAAAAAATTAGCCGAACCTCGTGCTGGCTCCGGTTTCGGCCGACCTCGTGGACCGTCTCGACCTTGCGATATCAATTTCACGCGTTAAGCCCCCCCGCCCCCCATTCCCTTCCCCCGTCACTCCCGGTGGCTTTCCACGTCGAGGGGCCCACGAAGGACTTCTCCTTTTCACCGGCAGACCCCACTGGAATAGCATGTCTCGGCGGCGTGACGGAACAACGGGCGCTCACGCTAAGGAAACTAGACCGTGCGACGAATTCCAACGCTCCGCGATGAATCGGGACGATAAGAAGCGCGATAAAGACGTCCAGCGATCGCTCGACGCGGATAAAATTATAACCGCTCGCTCGTGCACCGTTCCATCGTATTAGCGGTGGGCGTAATAAAATAAACAGTGCCTGTAACGACGTCGTATTTTACGTAACACGTAGGTATCTATACATCCGCTCCTCTATCGCGCAAACTGTAACGCCTTGGCATAATTCCTTCCAATTATAATAGGTACCGCAATGTTGCTTTTGCAACAGGGTCTCCTCTATTAAATACGTAAATAGTTTAGATTAGTTTATTTCTGGAGGATCTCGATTCCCACGCGACTACCCATTCCCTCTTTCGTCCCAGCAAGCTCCCGCGCCGTTCTGCCCCGGTTCTAAGCGCGGCACATCCACGCGACGCCAAACCACATCCCGGGCCCGTGTCCATTTCGAGCCCGTGGCGAAGCTACGGCCCTGGCCACCCGGAGAAGGCTCGGTAGCCGGAGCCGCGAAGCTGGCGTTTATTAGCGTCCAGCAGAAAGTTGGTCGACCGGCTGGCCGTCAGGAACGTTCCGACGCGCGAGTTGCGCCCAGCAATGCCACCAGCGGCATCATAGGTGTATGTACCGACACTGTTGCTACCGACTACTACCACCGCGCGACGAGCGTGCACAGCCGCTGGCACCAGCAACAGTCGCTAAACTCGAAATGGCCAAATGGCTCGCTTCTACGCTGACATTCGACGCAATCCCGCAACCTGTTCGTTCCTCTCCCTCCCGTTCCGCTGCGCCGAGCTTCTGCTCTGCTCGTTCGTCTCCCCTGCACGCTCGCCCCCGCCCCTCTATTCACTTATTCGGGGCGCGATACACGCGTACGTAACGCCACGGGTAGGTACGTTTGCGGGCTCGATGCTGGTATTAGCGTTAAGTCGGCGTTAAGTACGGCCACCGGGCCGAGATTATCGTATCGGCCCGCTATTAGCGCCGATATTGAAATCGCCACTCGGGGAAGCTGGCTCGCGATGCCGTCGCTCCGATTGCTTCGGGACCAGAGGCACAAAGGTAGCCACGGAGAAACAGAGAGGGACGGATCGAGGTGGCGTGGGGGAGGGGTTCGGGGCATCGGAGAAATTGCAAACACGGGGGATGGTCGGTTTCGGATCGTACCGTTTAAATAATTGTAACGGGCTTGTTCTCAGCTCTGAGAACCCCGATCGCTTCGTCTGCCCTGTTTCTGTCACCGTGACACGCAAACCACTGATTCGTGCGCTTATAGCCGAATGCTTCTAGCTAGACGTGCATGCGCTTCGAATGTGTCGGGTCGAGGCGAGGGGAGGACCGGATTATACGCACCCTCTGACCGATTCAGTCATATCTGGTCCTTAATTGGATTTTCGAGGAGGATCGCTATAAATCTCCGAGCAGAAGGCGGCAGAGTTCCTCGAGGGAAAAGGGGAGCTCGCGTATGCGGAAAACGAGCGCCACTATTCCGGCGCGGAACAGGAAGCGGATTTAAGGCGGAGGAGGAAAAAACACTAAATACGTTAACGAGAGCGGGTGGGGAAAGAAAGGGGAGAAAGTGGGGGCACGATGAAAGCAGCGAGAACAGAGCAAAGGGCAGAGCGAAGAAGCCAACGGGAATTGTAGTTAACTGGCACAGAAGCTGATGGATCCGATTTACCTCGATTTATGAATCCAACATCTACCATCCCCGGTTCCACGCGATTCCGTGTATGCGCTCTTCAAAGGCACGGACCGATTTACCGCGGAATCAGCTACTATAACGAGGTCGTTCTGGGTGCCAAGTGCGAAGGAGTGGTGCGCACATAGCTAGACACACGCGCGCGCGCGCGCGCAGACACGATCCTGGCCTCTGTCGCTCGGACCTCTCCCGTGTGTAATGATCCTCGTGATCGTGTATTAACATGCTACGCTCCCGCAGTTAATCACTGAAACGCGCTCAAACCTATTTCGCTCGAGTGGAACTTCAACAACCACGAGATTCCTTACGGCGAGCGAAACCAGTCTGAGATGGCCAGTAAGTCTACGGAAAAACTACTCGGCTTCCTGATGTCCAGTGTACCCCAATGGCTTTGGAAAAAGGAAAGGAAACAGGTACTCATTAAATAAATTTTTATAATCACCTAATGAATTTTATTGAATTTGCATTCAAAATATTTTTATCCGATCAACTCGGTTCCCCCAAGATTAAATCCTGAGTGCTCCACTGGTAGGGTAGGATGGGGCTGAAAGGCCCCTTTTTCATCTAAACCTATGTAAAATTTAGTAATAATAGTTTAGAGATATTCTATGTTATTTTGTATAAACTACATCTATTATGCTTTACTTTTGCAAAGTTGTTGAAAAATTTCTTTCAAATCAATAAATATTTAATTAAACAATTTTTTTTGGTGTACAATTTTTTTTTTAAACAAACGAAAGAAAGTAGGTATAAGATACAGATTCAGCTTAAACAAAAAATTGCACAATAATCGTGGTTCAACATAAAAATATAACTCTCTTTTAAGCACTTTGCCCTTATTTCTTAAACTCAAATTATCTTAATATAAAAAATAAACAGAAAAAAAGGTAGATAATTTCTGAATTTACTAATTGGTTTGCTTCAACAAAGACAACCACACTTTTTAGTATTTTAGTATGGCTTCTTTAACAAAAAATAAAAATATAAGTAAGGGACTTTTTGCCCCAATGGTACTTCTATAGTTTCGCCGATATATGTAGGTACATAATGACAAAGGCGTCATATAACATAGTTATGCTGCAATAATCAATCGATTGTTTACGAATGGAGATTTTGAATTCAGGACTTTTTACCCGCCGGACTACAGCAGCAGGTACTTAAATTACCAAATTACCGAAATACTCAGATACCTACTACTAACAAGGAAACATCCCGAACCCGGAAATTCGAAAAATTCTGAAAGTTTGTGAATATGTAGGGAATTTCCTCCCGATTTCAACGCAATTTTTGTTTGCTGCCCAAATTCACTCTAAGAGGCTGCAATTAACCGCTGAATATCCGGTTATTTTCCGATTTTGTGTTATAACTCGTGAACTGTAAAATAATTTTTTTTTACCAAATGATAGATCTAATTAAAAGAAGTAACTGTTTTCTTGAAACTTTTTTCTATCTCTTACATTTCGCGAGTTATAACACAAAAAGTAGCCGAATTTTCAGGGGTTGATTTCACCCCCTTCGAGTGAACTTGGGCAGCAAACAAAAATTGCCTTGCAATCAGGAGGAAATACCCTACATATTCACAAAGTTTCAGAATTTCATGAATTTTCGGGATCGGGATCTACCCTTGTAAGTAGTCGCCAATGATCACCTCGCGACCGTTTCGTGACAGCTGAAAAAGCTTGGAAACCGATACCCGAACAATCGCCCGTCGCTTGGTGGCCATCGGCGAACAGTTCACGGCTGACATTTTCCCAGCGGAACGTATTTAAATAAAGCGGTGTTTCGACGCGTGTTCCGGCAGACGCAATCGGCTCATCCCGTCCCGCCCCTCTGCCTCCGCGCGAGGCTCGAAGATCCCGCCGCTACTGAAAACGTTCAATTATCTCGGTGGGGCTGGATACTAGGCGGCGATTAACGATCGTTCGGCGTTTCAGCAATTAACACGAGCCGATAGCGTGGCGTTCGCGGCAATAAGGAGAGCCCGGCGCGATACAGAGTGCGCGGGAAGCGCGCGTGCAGCACGGCCACACGTGACACAGAAAAGCCAAGGAAACGGGCTTAATTAAATATTGTATTTTTCTATCGGCCCGCTCTGATCGCTGGACGGCGCCCCTCTAATCAACGGACGCCACTCTCTGTCTCCCTTCGCCCGTTTCCTCTCGGAGCGGTGCGAACCGGAGCCGTCGGCGTTCCTCTTCGATCCTCGCCGCTCTCCCACAGGGAACCAGACGAGGCTGCGGGACAATCCGTGAACAAGCTACTACACGCCGCTCCTCGATGTATCTTTACGATTAGATCCAGGGAACCCGGCGCGGCGGCGAGAGGCTTTGTAACGGATAAACGCGACGACTGTGGGCGATCGCCACCTGGTCGCAGAGCGGGGGCTTAATTAGGGGGGCCATTTTTTTTCTCTGTTCCTCGCTCGATGCTCCTTTTCCCGACACGTGTTTGGAGGCAACAATCGAATCGACGGCTCGTTGTTGTCAGTGATGTGTGAGCGCCCTGTGTAAGTATGTACTCCGTACCTATATCTCCGATTCACCGGCGGACGAACGTGGAAATACGTGTGTAAGCATAACCACAGCCAAAGGGACGGGGGAAAGAGTACCTGCCGCATCCGAGAGGGCCAACGGCAGCAGGAAAGAAGGACGGAGGGCGAGCCCAAAGAAGAGGAGGAACAAAAAGAGCAGAGGGGCGGGGGGGGGGGGGGGGGGAGGGGGGTCGGTCGAGACCACTTCGCCCCTTTTGTCCCCGAAGCCGCGAGATATCTCTCTTTACCCGGATTAAGAGGCGAAAGGGGTCAAGACGTCGGGATTAATAATTTGTCGGTGGGGTCGGAGGGGGGACAGTCAACGATCGCCCTGACGTACCAGCGAAGGCTCGTGTCTCGCCGTCGCCCCAGCGTCCCCCGTTCCTCCTCTCTGCCCCTGCTTTGTCAACCGGGAGGGGGGGGGGGGAGGGGGGGGGGGGACGCTGGAAATCGCCTAGCAAACACCGGCGACCCGGACCAAACGAGAAAAAGAAACGGGATGACACGGCCAGTGGACGAGGAGCACGCCCAGGCGGAGCGGATCGAAACGACGTATCGAGCGCGACCGTTTTCGTTCGATAAACAGAATAATTTGGTGTCGTCGTGGTCGTCGGCGGTATTGATAAAACCGGACCGCGCCGCGATGGAAACGCGCCGCGGAGGCACAGACGAGTGCTCGCCCCGAGATAATGCGGGCTCGTTGCGCCGATAATTTATAAGCACTCGCGCGAGGTGTCTAGCTGGTCGCGTGGTCCGGAAGACGCGACCGGGAATCGGTTAAGCCTGTATCGCGCGGAAAGCTCGCGGAACGACGCGATGAAGTCGTGGGGTGTAGGGTGCGTATGATCGATGGAGGATAGCGATACTGCGAAGGAAGGCAAGGGTAGGTGATGGCAAAGCTAAGGGAGGCAAGAGAGAAGAATCGATCGAGTGAAAGCACCCTTAGCTTTCTTGTTCCTGGGTGTACAAGATGACCCGAGGTCTCTGGAATTATCACAAGTACTTACTATTGAATTTGGAGAGTGAATAGAGAATGTTGTCACATGTGCCTAACAGAAGTAGATACGAGGATTCCTGATGTGGCTGATTGCGGGATAGGTAGGGTCGGTTGGGTCTAAAAGTCCCGTTTTTCATATAAACCAATGTAAAATTTAGTATTAACAATCTAGAGATATCTAGTGTTATTTTGTATAAATTATAACTATTATGCTTTAGGTTCACGAAGTTGGTTTGTTGATACTGTTATTTTCTGCTGAGTTATACCACAAAAAGTTTGTCAATGCAAAAAGTCCATTGCATAGGGTAGAAAGTCCCTAATATCTTTTCGTGTAATATTAAACTAAATGAGTAACAAAACTCATTTCAAATCAACAAATATTCTTTTTGGTATACAATATTGAAAGGAAAGCATGACTTCTTTACCAGAAAATAAAAATATAAGACAGTGGCTCACTTTGGACTAAAAATTTTAAAAAATCGCTCAACTAAAACAAAAACACTATTCAAAGACTTTGGCATAATTTATTTATACTTTGGCCAATTTATTATGAAAACAAATGATAAAATATATTTTTTCAGTTTGAGGGTCTTTTTGCCCCAATGGTACCTCTAGAGTTTCTGCGATATATACGTTAGAAAATATTATCATTCAGCAATAAACAATATCATGCACACATTACTAAAGGAACATACAGTCTTAACATACTTGGCTGATAGGCTTTTAAACTGTGGTTTACTTCGTATAAAACAACAAAGGCGACGTATTTCTTTTAGTTTTCGATACATAAAATAACGAAGGCGTCGTGTAATTCACACGAACGTCGAGGAGCGACTGGCGACTTTGTGGTCACCTCCGTTTTTCTGCGAAACTCAATACATTGTTTAGAAATAGAGATTTGGAATTCGGGACTTTTTACCTGCCGGACTTTTAGCCCCACCTATTATGCTAGTCGATATCCGGGACGGTCAGAATTGGTGAACTATGCTGTATAATATCGCGAAGTTATTAACTCAATTGTTCAGAAATGGTCCCAGCAGCGTGGCTAGAATATCGCGGTTAAAAATGTGGGAGAATTGGATTTAAATATGTCGTTTAATTCGCTGGAATTCCAGCGGAAGCTGCAATAAATAATTCTACGGCGGGAAATATCGGTGGAACAATGGGGGACTGCCTACGTTCGACGCGCTCGGAATGGTAATATCCGTTGATGGCAGCATGGTAAACAACTTACTGCGCGAACGGATTTCTTTTCCCTCGATTTACGATATTGAAATTCTCGCGGGTCCGTCGGCGAGGCGGAAGAAAAGCTCGATCACGGTGATCGACGGGTTCGCTGGTGCGCGATTAACGATCGTAAAACGCATCTTGGCAAGCTTTCTCTTTCGTTCGCGCAAGCGGTGTAACGCGGCGAGCCCCCCGTAATGCGCCTGTAAACGATTTAAGTATGCTAATTCGACGTACCTTATGAAAACATCTTTCCGGAGGAGGCTTTTAGAAACGCTCGTTAGAGCCGACTTGGTAAGCTCGCGATTGGTACCCACCGCGAAATGTACGGGGGGGAGACAAAAGTAAAACACATGTGTGATACCGATTGCGAGTTACACGGGCTGACTTTCGTTTCGCCGGGATGGCAAATATATAATTTAACGTTGTAAGGAACTGTTCAGTATGTACATGTTTCGAATCATGTAAAATATAATATCCAATTCAAGGATCACTTGAGAGTTATTCTAGAATTGAAATGCTATGATACCTACTTTTAATACTATAAGTAGCAGAAACTCGTTTTTCCCGGGTGATCGTATTTCCAGAACCCGCTCCTTCGATCTTAAAAAGGTATGTGAGTATTAGACAGCTAAAATCAACGGTTTCTTTTGATCTAGATTGTGGAGCCAGTAACTCACCATTTGCTCTTTTAATAATTCTTCCTTAGGTATACAATACGTATTTTTAAATAAGGATGTTTACAAAATATTAAAAATTAATTATTATAGGTACAAGACATCAAAGTTAGTGCTTGCGTAATGCGCAGCATCATGTAGTGAACACGATTCCGATTGATCGACTCATCTAAAAGCAAAATCGCTGTATACGAGTATGCTTTAATTAAGAATCTACCAGGTGGAACACGGTCGAAAAATTTTAATAAAAATTCACGGAGTTGTACAACATATATCAACTTTGAAGGATTTTCCAGAAATAATTCTGTGATAAATGGTATCTTAAATGTTGTTAAATTTATGCGATCTTAGTGAACGAGTTCCATCTTGTGGAGAAAATTCTTTAGTAGGTTCAGTTAAAATTTCAACACAAAATATTGATCCATTCTCGAGTCTTAAGAAACATAGTTTTGAGAAAATCGGCTTTAAAGCTTCTAAGACTTGCGGCTGTCATGATTTTTTGACCCCGAAATACCCAAGACGTCGATGTCCCAGAGGCGAGACAAAAAAAGCTCGACTATCGGATAGAGGAATGAAGGAATAATTTTACACTCGGTACGGGTAGCCGCGCGCCGCCGGAATCGGAACTAATCTGTGCGCGCGGTTTTATCATCGTGGCCCCGGTCGGTGGGCTGTCTGAAAAACCTAGTCGAAAAACCACACGTTATATCCATGGTAATGCCGTTGAATACTCGGGGAATTTTGTAGCGGGGTCTGTGCCTCTCTGTCTCCGTACTTTCTCACCTGCCTACACGGCAGAGCACACGGCGGTACCCTTAGCAGGGGCCATTGTGTATACGCATCGTGTATTCACAGCTCCGCGAGACAAAAGAGCCTACCTCCTTGCGTGGTTCGGGGACGACTGGCCCGGGTGAGAGATGAGACGACGGCAGTAGTCGAGCGTGGGTTCGTCTCTCGTCGCGGCGATTGGTTGCCGGTGAGCGGCGATTGGTCGCTTCCCGGCGCTCGTTTCGACGGTGCCGGTCCGCGCGGACTGCCGCCGTCCGTCCTCGTTCCTCCTGCGGCCGGCAGATTGCCGTTTCGGTCGCCCTAATACCGCAACCGTGTCCCTTCTCTCTCCCGCTAATCGTGGGATATTCGAACGTCGTCCTCGCACTCGCGACAGATACGATATACCCGACCGCGGCCGGCTGTTCCTCGAGTCTCTCATTCTCCTTCCCCGCGGTCTTTCCTTCCTTCACCCCCTGCCCCTCCCGGCCCTCCTGCTACCCAACGCTAATCCTTCTTTCTCTCTCTTCCTCTTTCACCCTTTCGCCACCCTTTTCTACCCGAGATCGTCCCGTCGCTTCTCCACCAGCCCGAGGGCCGACGCCTTTCTCCGTCTATCCCCGTCCCATGAAAACACAGTCTCTCAGCGGCGCAAAGCAGCGAGATCCCCCGGACGAGATATGAATTCACGTTCCTCCTTTTATATTCCACGCTCGCCTGCCCTCCATTTTGCTTGCTCGAGTCCCTTGTCTGCCTCGCCGATCTGCGACTACCGTATGTGTCGGCTGCACGGCTATCTCACAGGCCTCTCTTCTCCCCTCCCCTAGCCCCATCGTCTTTTTATTCTCTCTCTTTCCCTCTTACGGCCGCTCCTCCTGGTATATACGAGCCGCGGCATGATCGTGTTGTTCCGACGTCGTCTTCTTCGTCGTTCCTCGTCGTCCCCGTTGTCTTCGTCGCCCGGTGCCGTCGCCGTTAAGCTATCCTTGGTCTACGTCGTGTCTTCGCGGCCCGCTTTTCGTGCACGATGGATATGTACAGGGTGTGGAAGAAGTAACGGTCGCGAATCTTTTGCTGACAAATCTACGCGAGAATGATTGACGTTAGGTGGATCGACTAAACGTCTATAAATTTGCGGGTTTTTCATTTGGGAGAGCTGAAATATCCATGAAAAGATACAACGAGGGATAAAGTGGTGAAATAGAATTTCAAGCTCAGCACACACTGCCGTGATTTCTTCCAACTGAATACATATCGACCATTTCAAGCACACAGTTTCATCCACGAGAATCATGACCGCCACTTTTCGCGCAGCCTGTACGCGACCCAAGTGCTCGCGGCAGCGGTGTGCGTGCGCGGTCACGATGAGCCAAGGAGCGTGTGTTCGTAGATCGTGGTCAGCTGGCCGCAGATGAGGCGATACGGCTGGGGAGGAAGAGGATCGAATGGTTCGACCTATATGACGCGGCGTTGGACGAGGAAAGACGGCGGGGAGAGTGGGCGAAAAAGAGTCTCGGGGCCGGGGAGGGGGGCGACGCGACGGGACGGAAGGAGATGGGGAAGAGACGAAGCGTTAAATATTAAAAACAATCCATCAATTAGCGTTAATGCCCGAGCATTAAGCGAGCCTGCTGCTCTCTTGTGCGCGGCGACACGTGTTCCATGGCGTGGCCGTGTCGAAGCACTCGCCCGTTCGCCCGCTCGCTCGCTCGCTCGCGCGCCACCGCTCACGCCCGTACATACACACGCGACGACTACTGGTTAGGTATCATTTCGGTTCGTTAGGCGCGGCCCGTTGTCGTATAGGCGTTACGCAGTGTACATACGTCGTGTGCAAGGTATACATATGTAAAGTGTACACACGTGCGGTTGCACTGCACTGCGCCTCAACCCTCCGTCTGTGCGTACACCGACGCGCTGGGTTTGCGCGCCCGTACACGCGTCTACGCGTACAAGATCGTGGCCCATCACTTGTCCCGACCGATGATTCGCCTCGTAGAAACGTTTCCTCCCGTTGTCGAGCGTCCTCGTCAACACGGCCGAGTGCCTCGAGGGGTTAATTTCTGACTGGGGACACGGCCGAGGGATACAGTCATCGAGAAGAACCATTGCCCCTAGCGTTCCCGCGGCGTATCGACTCTCGCAATACGGGCAACACGTCCGAGGGACGTTGAATACACTCGCGCGCACGAGGAGGACCAGTTTCCTGCGGCGACGAACCTCCAAAGCGGCCACTTAAACGCTCTGGCTGCTTGCTCCGTCCAGCTCGCTGCACTTGATGCTTCCTCGCGTTACAGCCAGTCGATATATTCGATTGGCGCATATGAAATGTCGCTTCTCTGATATCCGTGCTTTATTACACCGCCGCGCGAGGAAAAGGTTATATATCTCGGTGGGTGTATAACCGCGTGACCATTTTCCACGTGCTTTCACATCACCACTTTTACACCTCAAACTTTAAACGGTGATTGGGAAGAGTAATTGCGTACACTTGCCGGCCGCCGATTTTCTAAAACCTTCCTCGATCCTCACCTAGGGATGTTGATATTTTCAGAATGATATATATGGTATCGATATTTGTTCAAATATATCAATATCGCATCTCGATATATCGAAAAAAAATATCAAAATATCGGATAGATCGGTTCTTCTTTTAAATTATTGAAGTAGAATTTAAAAAAATTACCTATATGTTATTTTAATTACCTTTATTAACTAATATAAAAAATATAAAACTACAAAAATTAAGTAGGTACTGAAAAAAAAATATCAAAAATAATTAATCCAGTATTTTCCAGGAATAGTTTTCAAGAAAAGCCTTTGTTTTATGTGCTCTCCTGTCAACCTACCGCGATTATTGGGAACGACAAAAATTAATTTTTGATGCAACCCTTTCAGATGCAACAAACGATGCAAGTGAAATTAAACATTTTAGGCCAATTAATGGATTGGACGGCCGTGAAATATTTGGTTGATCTAAGTATCTATAGTTTCAATTCCGCCGGCATTGTGCCAAAATTAAGAACGTCTTGATCGGGCGCAAATGTTTGCATTATCAACCAACCTTGGCGTCGATTGGTTTGGAGTCGCGGCGAAAATATATCGATGCCGATACAGAGATTTTAATATCCAACTATCGATACATCGGATTGAAAAATATCCTACCGAAAATATCGAACGTTCGACACATGGATATTTTGTCAACATCCCTATCCCCACCGAGTCGCTCGATTAACATCGGCGTGACGCGAAACGGCAAGTAGCCCGTCGTTAAGCCCCCGACGGTACGTGGCTCCCTTTCGGGAAATAAATGCCTCCTCGCGTTTAATACCGGATCGTCTTAAATATCGAGATACCGCGACGAATGTAATTAACTTGTCCGCGAGCCGCAGCCTGTCCTTCGGCCGTGTCGCTCGCGGGTAGACGATGAACCTGTCCCGTGTCGGACACCGCGGAGTAATCCGGTAAGACGTTTAGCCCGGCGTGTTCGGGCCCGTTTTAATCGGGATCATCCGGTATCGCGTCTTTTTCTTTTTCTTTCTCTCCTTGCGCCTGGGAGTAACCGAAGGGGCGGCCGACAAAGGGGAAAATAAAGATCGGCAAGGGAAAAGAGAAAAGAACGGAGCGATCAAACTCGCGCAGACTGTCGAAAGGATGGCAGAGAGGGAGAGAGAGAGAGAGAGAGAGGGGGGGGGGATGGATCGGAAGACGGGGTTAGCAGGAAGCGGGACAGAGAGGACAGATTCCCTAGGACACTTTGTGCCCGGAGCGTGGCCGGTGCAACGACATGCATCGGCCGCAGCAAGGGCGACATTATCGCCGGTTGCACACACCACCCGGCTGCGGATGGTGCGGTATGGTGGTTAGGGGCGGTTAGGGCAGTGCACCACAAGGGTGGTCAAACCGCAAACGAGACCACCGTCCTGGCTATCTGCTATCTGGATAACCACCGCCGCCGCCGATGCCCTCCGCCTCCTCCGCGCTCGCTGGCTGCACCTCCGCCATCGAGTAGCCCCGTTAACGTTGCACACGAACTCGTTGCCTGGACCAACGATAGCCCTCCCCGTTCGCCGGCTCCTCTGCCGCTAACGTTACGACCGCTTATCTCGCTAATTTCGCGCCGATCGATCATCGAAACGCCCCCTAAGAACACGTTAACGAGCCGTCGCGACACCGCTACTCTCTTCCCTTCTTTTTCGCCCGCAGCGAGCCTCGTCGCGCGAGCAATGGAAAACGTATGTTCCCCCCCCCCCCCCCCCGCCCCTCTGGTCGAACGAGATGTCCGGGAGAGAGCTGCGCCGACATCCACGCTGTTAACGATCCCCTGGGTGGCGCGGTAATTGCTTAATGCCGAACGAACCGAACTTTCGAGAATCGAATGGGTTTTTAAGTGACGACGCGGCAGAGAGCGCATCGATCGTCCTGCACAGCCTCCTTGTCGCGCGCTCACATTTTTGGGCGGGTTTCTTTTAGCTGGAAAGTAGCTCCGATCTTCAGAAATGTTGATTGATATCGAAGTTTCGTTAATACCTCATTATCTCGAGTAAGCCCAATTCCTCGACACGACCAACCCCACACCTCGACGCGTAAATACTTCGGTACACCAGGAACCCCTACACCAGTGGCGCACTCAGGATTTAATCTTCATAGGAGTCGAGTTGAACGGATAAAAATATTTTCAATGCGAATTCAATAAAATTCATTAGGTGATTATAAAAGTTTATTTATTAAAGAACTACTTCGTAAAACTACCCTCGCGCTTCGCTTCGGGCCTAAGAGATATTAGGGGCCTTTTCTAAATCTTTAAATTACGTAAGGATCATTTTGGCGATTTCTTACCCCCTCCCTCTCCCAGTATAAGAATTCGTAAGATTTTATATTGCAACCCCCTTCTTACGTAATTTTTTACATTGAATTTGTTCAGTTATTAAAATTCTTTTAAAGGTTTATATAATTCATTTAACTCGGTTTTGGGAAATTCAAACTAAAACAACTTTTCTGGACCATTAATGATAGAATTTGTATTTATTGAAAATTAGGTTAAAAATATTATGTAAGACGCTACATGGCTCCCCCCTCCCCTCTTGTAAGAAAACGTAAGAAATTCGTAACCACCCCCCCCCCCCGAAAAAGTCTTACGTAATTTAAGGACGACCACTACTTTCCACCACCCCCTCGGAGTTGATTAGGGCAAAATCCCGAAATTGGTTTTCAGACATTTATGTGGGTAACTTTTGTAAGTAAAAACCAAGTTGACATCTAATCGGACCTAAGAAATAATAAGTCCGAGAAAACATATTTCACCCCATTTTACCCCCCTCGGGTTGGAATTTCAAAAAATCCCTTCTTATCGAACAGCCTACGTCACAAAAGGAGTATAGGGGAAAGTGGGGTAAAACGGAACGGGTGGGTAAAACGGAACACCAATGTTTCTGTTAGATAAGAGCTGCGAATGAGTTGGTATTGCGTGACATGGAACTAAAGGGTCCTCATAGCATTTTGTGATAGACCATAGACCCCTGCACAAGTTATTTTTCCATTAAGAGAGTTGGAAAAATTTCCGGTATCGACGTTTCAATATTGCGTTGGACTTTCGACCACTTTTCGGTACTTGGATTTCGAAAATTAATAACGGCAAGTACATCGTTGGATTCTATAGTCCTTGCGCTACATTTTGACGTATATAAAAAGTTCTTTACCTCACGCTGAAGTGTAAATATTAAATGTTTACTAAATGATTGCACGTGGGGCAAAACGGAACACTTTTCGTGGGGTAAAACGGAACGCCTATTATACATGGGGAAGAATGGAAACGCCTCTTAGTACGTGTTTATTATCTCTTTTAATTATTAGATTGTAGATTAAACTTTTAATTACTATCCTTGTTTCTAAAAAAATTGATTTTGTATAGAAAATTATGATGTATGAGATACATCTTTCATTCGATCAAACAGTTAGTTTAAGTTGTAATAAATAACATAATCATTTAATGCAGAAGTGTTCTCCATGCAAGTATTGATATTCATGTAAAAATCCGCGTGTAGGGGAAAGCGGGGTATAATTCCAGCCAGCGGGTGATTTCGGCCCGCTTATTGTTCATAAAATAATAAACAAACTGTATTAATTTATCCTTCTTTTACGATATTACATTTTATTTGATTATTTTCCGTAATTTTCATGTTATCTAATAAAATATTTTCTCTTATACATATGTATAATATATATTTTTATTATATTTTATTTGCAATAGTTATACCTAAAACATATATTTATAGATTTTAACATAAATTAATACATTTTAAATCATAAAAATAAAGATTTTGTACGTTTACACGGTCTTCGAGTGGGTGTTCCGTTTTACCCCACCATTTACGCGAGACGAAGATTTCGATACCTCCGGTAAATTTCATTTTCCGTCGTTCCCAAGATTCTTAACAATGACCTTGATTTTCTTATTGTCTAAGGTCCACTGAAGACTCCTGTTGTGTTCTCGTGTCTTTTTCTCCTCCCGATTTTAAGTTATCACCCTCCAAAGTTAAGCGTTCCGTTTTACCCCACCTTCCCCTACCGTCCAAATTTAATGTTTCTAGGGTCATCGGTTTGGGCTGGACGGTGATGAATCAGTGACATAACGATTATATAAGTATAGTCGTAATATCCGGTTTTCTTTTCTTCTTAAAAAGCCCCTTCTTTATGGGCGCCGGCGCCCCTTAGCCCCCCTCTGGATGCGCCACCAGGGACGAAACTGCCGGGGGCAGGAAGCGAGAAGTTACATCAATGGCTTTATTCAAATTTATATCTCACATTATTTCATTAGGAATAAAGGAGATACACATTTCACGGAAAAGTAATTCAAATTTATCTACTTAAAATTTATTTATCTATTATCAAACAGCAAATAAATTGTGGTACCTACAATATGTTTGAAACCATTTAATAAACACGTTTATCACAAGTCTCTTTTATGTAAAGTGTGAAGCCAACCTCCTAAGGTGGACAATATCTACAAGGGAGTGAAATATTTGAGGAGGAGAGAGCGCCAAACACAAACCTTGATCCCGGGCGCTATACAACCCAGAGCTTCGTCCCTGTGAGCCACTGCCCTACACTCCCAACGATTTCAACGATGCTCAACGACAGATCTATCCAAACTAGCCGCCCAGCGCGTACAACAGGAAACGGCGATTAATCTCCATCAGTTTATGTAAATCCGCTTGCGATCAAATCGAAAGATCAAGCCAGCAGAACCAGCGAGCTCCGGCGGTCTAAAATCAAGCGATACAATTACCGACTGTATACGTGCGTACAATGCGGCAAGAAACTATGTTGCCCAGACACTCGCGCCCCGTTGCATAAATCGAACTCCTTAATCGTCGCGAATAGCCGGGGCGAGTAATCGCGGGCAATTAATCAGGCCGTGCGTCGGTCATTTGCATCCGATCCGTATCGAGGCGCGCAGCCCCGGGGTATACCGCGTGCACGGCTGCCGACCGAGTCCGTTCCCGATCCGCCTTAGATACGGCCGCGCTCGGAAAGCGTTCGCGGTGTCCAGGCGTAGCGGAATTTTTCAACGACCAGAGCGAAAAAGTGCAAGCCGGGAAGGGTGTGTTTTTGCGGCTGGGGGCCCGGCGTCGATCCGTAGACACGAGAACGAATAAATTGAATAGCCTGGGAGGGGAAGTTCTTTGTGGAAGGTGCGAGGATAAAAATCTCCGGTCGCCGTGTGCAATTACCTTGGCATGTAATTGCAGCGATTCACTCAGCTGCGCCGGCCAGGCTGCACGATAAATTCCGCCTTCCCTCGCCTTCCTCTCCCAGCCCTCTCTGCCCCTCGTTTACGGCTACACCGGCTACCGAGCAACTTAAAGCGTACCACGGCTCATCGGCTAAAGGGGCGCCCGTATATTTATGCAGCGCGCAGAGGGGGGAGAGCGCCGACTTTTATGCTCCTATACACATGTTTAGCCGCGTTTACGATTCCACGGACCCAGCTGCCGTCTTACGTCGATCCGCTGCGTTAGCGACCGGCCCCGGCGTCTTCACCGCGGCAAGGACGCGAGTATCGACTCCGCTCTACATACACGTGCCCGGCGGATTTTAGTCGCGAGTCCCTGGAGGATCTCAAATTGACGCGTCGGCAGTGCGAGCTTCTTTCTGCTTTTGTTCACCTCGGGCGATGCCGTTGATCGTCTCTGGGTAACGAGGAAGTCTTTCATCCACGTGCATTGGATTTACAGGGGAAGTGGCTTTGTGCGGCCTTGCGGCCGGGCGCGTTGGAGTTCGAGGATGTATCGGCGGTAAAGAAGGTTTTTCAGGCACTGGGCTCGATTTCGTCGCTCTTGTAGCTTCTGCAAATGTTATGCTGATTAATCGAAAAGAAGAGGGAGTAGAGTAGAGTGGGACAAGAGTGCGCACTTAAAGTTTAGATCAGTGGCGCACGGGGGAGGGGGGGGCTGGCCCCCTCCAAACAAAAAGACAAACAAGGGAAAAGGAATGGAGTTGTATCAAGTGTCTACCATTTTGGCCTAAAGCGGAAGTCGCAAATTGGCGGGCACATTTTGAAATAACCGAGAAAACTGAAGTTGTACTATTTCCTTCTGCCGTTCTTCATACAAATTAAAACATGTTAGGTTAAATACATTAGACTGTTTCTAGATCTCTACGGAGCACGTAACAGGGGGAACAGGGAACAGGGGAACAGTGAGTCCTGGAACTCCTCTCATGTACATTCGGAAATATTTTTCACTCGTGCATTGGCGGGTTAGCTTTATCCTAAATTTTGTCTCATAAATATTCATACTTACAAAATCTGCACGCGTTAGCAATAGTTTGCACGTTCAAAAATGACAGCATTAAATGAAGTTTGCTGCTGATTCCACTTTTCGCTCAATGTTGTGGAATCCAATTGGTAGATGTTATTGCTTCGCCCAATAGGAAAAATTACGCAGATAAACGGTGGTGGGGCTAGTCACGTACCAATTACGTGCGAGCAGTGTCTCTTTCTTTTTCTACTTCTTTACTTGCTCTCTCTACTTCCGGTTTCGGTCACTAATGGTGTCGACCAATAGAAAACGGCGGCCACATCTGCCTAAAGGATCACTAAAGAAAACCGCTTTTGCGAGACATCTGTGGGTGTCCACTCTAAATTTCGGTGTAAGTTTCAACGTGAAGTGAGAGTGATAGGCGTTAATTTTTCGTATTATATGAGAAACGTTCGTTCACTGGGGAGTGTTCATTCACTGGACAGGTCACCCTACAATAGTTGTGGTAATATAGCAAAACGTCTAATAGTTTACAATGAATTCTTTTTTAATCAAGGTAACAGTAAACGCACATAACATTACCCCCATCTTCGTAATTCGCGCAGGCTTCTGGAGGATCAGTGTATTCTTCTTCACACGCGGGACTAAGTAATTACCTTTTCCGTAGACGTTGATGGTTGGGCCCTTCCCTCTTTGAACCCGATTTGTTTTGTTTCATTCAAATTTTTTTCGGAAGTAGACATTATTTTTTATATTCTTTTTTGCTTTTGTAATTATTTATTTGCACGCTCGCATTCAGGTTTTCTTTTCATTGCTACGTTTACTGCAAGCCGATTTTTAAATGGGGAGTTCGCATTTGGTGGCCTACCTAGATTGACAATTCACTGACAATCAGCACAGCCAAGTATCACACCTCAACCACTGAAATTCACACAGTGCGAACTTTTGCCAGCCGCGAACTTTTTCTCCACTGTAATCTAGGTCTCTATGTACCTATTAGTTGTTGAAACGTTAAGTAGGCTGCAGCCTATTTAGCCTGTATAGGTACAAATTTGTCCCTGCTTTTAGGTGTAGGTTGAACTCTGATAAGGTCCCGGTGCCCCTTTTTGGCCACTCGAAATCGCGGCTGAAAAACAGCGTCCCGTTTCTGGTGTGCCGTGTACCCGGTGGTTAAACGCTTCGTCGACATCGGGAGCGTAGAAAGCGAAAGTCGAAAATCCATTGTGCAGCGGGCTCGCGGGGGAAAACGAAAATTTCAGCGTCATGGACACGCAAAGGTTGCAATATCGCGGCGGTTTCGACACGCGCAAGCAGGTGCGGAGGCACGCACGGTCCCAATACCGCAATTTTTGTCGTTGCATTAACACACGGGAGAAAAACAACCCGCCACGGGGCTGTTACGTTTTCATGGCTGGCGTGTCACCTCAGCTTTTCGCGGTTCGCACGTACGCCGGCCGCGGTTGCGCCCGCGTGTACGTGGAAATAGGTCCGCTGGCGCGCCCCGTGCCGCGGTTCCATGACCCAAAAATCGCGAAATTACACGGAAACATTTCCACCGACACCGATAGAAAATCGCTGATACAATATCTGCAGCGATAAGCTGCGTGCCTAATAATCGTCTCTTTTAACACTCGGAGGCTTAGAAACACGCCCCCACCTTCGCGAAATAATTTATGAATGCAGATGCACGTTTCCCATTTGAAGACGCAAAGCACTTCGCACTGGAATCGCGGAAATCGTCCTTTTTCCTATCTCTCTCGGCTGCCAAACGAACCCCCGATAATCCTGCATTCGTCCAATGCATGCAAATCACCGTGGATACCGAGATCGAGTTCTCTCCATCGACGAGCTAGATTACATATCACTGCTCCCGCTCTCCATCGTTCCCAAGAAACGCTTTCCGATCGATCCACCGAATAAGAAGGATGAGATGCAAACCTGCGCCAAGCTTGATCCTCCTTCTTTCACGTTGCCCCTCATTATTTCCTCGCGGATTTTCACCGAGGAACATCGATGCGCTTGCACGTTCTGCTTCCAATTAAGTAACCAGTAACCGAATCCCAAGTCGAGCAAGCAGGGCCCAAATTTCGCCCCCTTCATCTCTCGATTCCTATGGTTGCATTTTCAGTGTCGTCTGGTGATAAATGTTGCATTAAGTAGTATACGCCAGTATTCTGACAAGTAACAGGTTAGGTGTTTCGCGTTTGCGAAGGAGAAGATCTTTGAGCACGGTGAGTTTTTACAGACTTCAGTATGACAGCATGTTACTCGAAGAAGTGAACATTATTTCGAACTTGAAGTTGGAACACTTTTTCGGGCATATCTTGTAGTTTCTACACGCAATAACTTTGATGGAAATCACTCGCGTGGTCTGTTAGAGCGATCACCATATTGAAACTGCGCGAATTCCAAAATTCGTCTCCAGGAGGTGTCCGAATTTCGTACTTGGAACTATAAAGGAAATTGAGAACGGTATTCTAAAAATTTGTTATTTGGAATAAACAGGGCTGAAACATGAACAGTCACAGGAGTGAATTATGTTTCACCGGTTTTCAGGCAATTTTCGTAGAAATGCTTTAATGTTTTGTATATAGATGTTTGTTTGCCGTAATTGCTTGCACACATAAACTGTAATCTCACATGTATAAATAAAAAAAAATTAATTTTTCAATTTATTTCCCGTTTTACTAACATTTTCTTGGGGGACGAAATTAGGAACACTTTCAGATCTCACACTCTTTTGCACGTTTTAACATTTTGTTTGTTATCTCGTATTGACACGACACAATTACATTTTGCGATTCGTGGATAAGTACATAGAGAAACGCTCAGAGAAAATTCTAATGACCAATGAGCGACGAAATTTGGGCTCTCTACCCTAATAAACGAATTCTTTGCAGCGAAGCCACCCGAGGAACTCTCCCCAGCGCCTAATAACACGCGGAGCACCAGCGCGAGGCGCGACGGAGCAGGGGGATGAAACAGGAAACGCGAATACTAGACACAGTTCGTTACGGGCGGGCAGAGACGGGACGCAGGGCAATAGAGCTGCACGGCGCAGAATAGTAGCGGATAAGGGATGATGGGGATTGGGAGAGTGCGAGAGGGAGAGAGAGAGGCGCAGGTTGGCGCGTTTATTAGTGTCCAATTGTGACGAGAGAGACGCGGGGCAACATGAAAGCGAGCGCGTGAACTCGCTCATTTGCGTGCCTGTTAATTTGCCACGTTTGTGTGAGCACCGCGCCGCGCCACGCCGCGCCGTACCGCGGCACGTAGGTCGGCTCGCCGACGGACAGAGAGAAAATTAGCGCTTTGAGTGTGGGTGCCCGTGCCCGCCTGACCGCCTCCGCCCTGCTTCGAAACGCGAACGCGTGTACGCGGCTACGTGCGTGCTGGCCCGCGCGTATCAACGCCTGGGTGGTCCCCCGCGGTGCGCCGGCTAAAAAACCGCCCCGACATTTATTGCGCCGTTTCTTTCTCGCCGTGCCCGCGTCGAAAGCGGCGCCGGTAGGCGATCGGCGGGATCGTCGCCGCGCGGAGGCTCCGCTTGGCTGTAATTTTGCTCCGAGTAACGAGCGTCGAGTAACGAGTACTAAAGAGATCTCGTTCCGTCCGTCGAGCAACGCGGACGAGCTGAGAGCGCGTCAGCTCGCAGGCAAACACACATTCGGGAGTATCCTGACGAGCGACTGACGCGGAGGAATGACTTTTTATTATCCGGATAGGATAATTGTGGGAGAGTTGCCGCACCTGACGCAAAATTTTCAGCATATATAAGTTGTGCAATGAAAAACAGCAAAATCTTTCAAAGTAAAAAGGGAAACACGTTCCCGCTTACTAATATAAACCAAACCAAGAATATAAAAGAAATAAAATCGAAAGAGCTGTAGGGAAGACTGGGGCTAAAAGTTCCGATTTCAATGAAACATAAAAAATGACTGGAAAAGAATGTAGTTATTCTCTTCACTATTGACTACTTTCTTGTTAAATTTATTATATTTTATGATTTTAAGCTTGTATTTGATATATTGTAATAGGTTTTTCATGAAAAGTAATTTATTTGTGGCTTGTCGAAGCGGAACTTCTTACCCCTTTATGGGGCAAGTTATTATCGCATTGGGGTAAGTTGTTACTAACAAGGAGAGTATTTTAG
Organism: Andrena bucephala; assembly: GCA_947577245.1. Classification (NCBI taxonomy): domain Eukaryota; kingdom Metazoa; phylum Arthropoda; class Insecta; order Hymenoptera; family Andrenidae; genus Andrena; species Andrena bucephala. The sequence goes on from OX387715.1 coordinate 68,392,970, forward strand.
GTGTCCGCCTCCGATCATTTTGATTTTTGGATATGTTATAGAGGACCGAAAAATAAGAAATACGTGTGTTTTTATTTTTCCCCGTTTTCATATTTGGGGGGTGAAAACTGCGTTCAAAGTTAGGGTTGAAAAATCATTTTCGTGGAAAAAATTGACTTTTTGAAAATCTGGTGAGTCAGTCATATTTCGCATTCAAAGACACAAAATTCGTCCATTGACACTATTCCCCTATCTCTAATAGTTCTCGAGATATTCCACAAAAATGATTTTTCAACCCTAACTTTGAACGCAGTTTTCACCCCCCAAATATGAAAACGGGGAAAAATAAAAAAAACACGTATTTCTTATTTTTCGGTCCTCTATAACATATCCAAAAATCGAAATGATCGGAGGCGGACACCTAAAATACTCTCCTTGTAAGATATAGGTGTTGCCTTTTAATGAAATATTTAATTTTCTAATGAAATGAAACAGAATTTTATTAATAATGCTTATTTATGAAGGTTCGGATCAACAAAAATGTATTATCTTTAAAAGAAAACCAAAACAATGTAATAACCATAAACATTATCTTTGGTGTAAAAATTAAAATAGCCTACAGTGGCTTCTTGTCCAGATTGTAGTTTTTTAATAACTCTCGATAAAGTCAAGTCGCAGATGCTGAATTCTCTAGCGACAGTTTTTATCTTTATGCATAACTTCGATGGAAATGGTGCCCCTTTCCGCCTTTCATTCATATGTTCGCATCTTAAAACACAGCAGGAACAATTTATACATTTGCGGTGGGGCAAGTAGTTACGGTAACAACATGCCCCAAATCACGGTAACAACTAGCCGCTATCGACAAATGTAGCAATTTGAGAGATTATTTTGCTTATACATATATTGAAACGATAAACACTATTACACCACGTTCTTAAATGTCATTTGATCCATAAGAACGAATCAATCAATAATATCGACGTGAAATAATCGAAATAGATAAAAAAATAATGACAGAAAAATATTTACTTACCTGGTACGCGAATAATAGGTCCTTGCTTCCAACCTCACGGTTCGCTGTGGCGAACGCTATTGAAATGGGCGACAGTGGAAAGAATAATTTAAAGTACAACGGTCTTTTCATTTTGAAGATAGAACCGTCGGAACAACTTACCCCCGGAACTTTTAGCCCCGGTCTCCCCTATTTAATTCCCGAGAACCCTGAAATACCGAATCAGTATAATTACCCCAGGGTTGGGCAAAATTTTTATTTAAATCAAATTTCGAATAAGGAATAGAAGTTAAAAAAAATTATTCGTCACTCGTTCGTTAACCCGAATACTTTACTTCACCTACTGGACACATGACGAGTAGTTTTGTTAACTTTCATTCGTTATTTGCAATTTTATTTAAAATAAAATTTTGCCCATCTCTGAATTACCCTAATGCGTTCCAAGATGTTTGAGTGATAACTACTTAACCCTTGTTTTCATAGATACTGTCCATGTGGAGCTGGGAAGGTACAGTGCCCCAAGGATTCATCCTACCGGAGACTGACTCAGGGACGCAAAAAGTAGGTGACGCTTCTGCGGTGGTCCGGAGCAGACAGCGGCAAGGTCCACCGAGATTCGGTCTCCACGGAGGTCCATCAGCGACCGAAACGCTGCGCAGCGCCGGCACGCTCGAGTGTTCACCGTGATGGCCGGGGCTTCGGTTCGTGTTTCGTCGCGCCGTTGAACAGGCTGTTCGTGGCCTCGTAGAAGCGCCGGGACGAGCGATGGAACGCGTGACCAACATACGACACGGTACACGGCCCGTAAAAGGTGTACACTGGCCGCCCGCGAAATTGGACATCGCCGGGGCGCGGGAACAGGGTAATAGGCCGTCGCGGCACGTCCACCGGAAAGTTCCGAGTTACCGTCTCCCGCTAACGATCCCGAATGATAGCGCTACGCTCCGCTTATTACGCTGTGACGCTGTTACGCGGCCTCTTTCCGTCTTTTTTTTATACGCGCGAAATGGAGATTACACGGTGTCGGGGCAGCGATCGGCGATCGATCGACCGGGCCCCTGACCGTCGCCGCATCCGCTGGAACGACGATGGAAAACGGGGGCCCGACACGCTCTGCCTGGCGATCAGGCCTCTCCGCTCGCCCACCGCGGGAAAATGGCATTTCTAATGGAATAAAACGCTGCCCGGCCAGACGTCGATTAAGTCATTACGCGGCGCGTTTGCCGATCCAGCGGGCAGACCCACGCTCGTTAATCCCCTTACCGCAGAACAAACTCCTGGCCGGTGTGAACGATTAAACCGATGAAGCAAAGAAACGGCCGACCGAAGGTGGCGATCGGCGTGCGGCAGCTGGCCTGCGTTTAAGGGCCCGTTTCCACGGTCGCGATGCTATAATAGCTCGCGGGATCGGTTGTAGATTAGAGGGAGGACTTGTGTTGAATGGGACGCCGAGGCGTGCAGGCGTACGCCGTGGGTGGAGCAGAGTTATCGAGACCTGTTGTTCGAACATAAGTGTTACGGTCTGGATAAAGAATTCGGACGGTTGTTTGAAAAATAGCGCTGGCGAGGGTGGACGCTCGGTGATTTCCAACAGCTGAAACACTTCGCCTCGACTATAATTTCATAGCGTGTATACCAGACGCGTCCTCCGTCGCTTACTCAAGGCAAAGTATTCCAGCTGACCCTGTCGCGTGCAGTTGCAAACGAACCCTAACGGAATAAAGGAGAACGAATGCGCGGGGATAAATAGAGCCAGCTCGGACGGCTGTTCGCTTCTCCGTCGACTGAATTAACCGTAATAACCGGTGCATTTAGCCGCGACATTCAAAACCTGCGCGCAAAATGCCAACGGCGTTCCAGCAGCCCCTAGCCCGCCCCTCCAGTCCTCTCTCCGCCCCCTGCCCGTTTACCACCACCAGCCCAATCGACCCTGCCGCGTCGCATATCATTACCATGCAAATACGCCTGGCGTGCGGCAAAGCTCGTGTAAAATCGTCCCCCCCTCTCCCCCTCCCCCTCCCCCCGCCCCTCGACCCACCACTTCGCGCCCCGTCACTGCGATAGTCCTCTTCGTTCCATCCCCCTTCTCCACCCACGCGGCGTCCACTCGCCCCCAACCCCTCCGCGCCGCTACCCAGTCACATATGCAAAACGCGCCACTATTATAATAACATTACGCCGATGAACCTTCCATTGAATATGCGCTACGCGAGCGTGGATTGCATCGCTAATTACGTACCGGGTGGCACGATTCGCACGAGCCCCGGACTCTGACCCCACAGCGATTTTAAAGGGCCCCGTCGGGCGTCGCGGCGCTTTCGGCCCGGCGATTCAGTATCCCGGATGCACTCGCATCTTTTTGCACGTATGTTTATGCGCTTTCTTTCTATAATCGTGAGTATATCCTGGACCACAGTCTGGAGGTAGGTATTATTAACAGAGGAGGTGAACGGTTGGTGGATACTGATTAAGGAGCCGTCCTTAAATTACGTAAGGGTGATTTTGGTGATTTCTTACTCCCTCCCTCCCTCAGTATAAGGATTTGTATGATTTTATGTTCCACCCCCTGCTCCTTTATTTACGTAGAGGAGGTGCAGCGTATTTGGAATGCTGTTGGTAATTTGGAATACCGTACTACTAACGTTATCTAATTTGTAACACCGCAGATAATAGGGGATAACGACCTGTTAACTGATGAAGTTTGTGGATGAACCGCCATTTTTTACATTTTTGATTTAATCTGCAGAATAAGGAAACGTCAATCTGCAAAACTTTTTCAGCAAGTATTTCATCGTTCCAGTCATGGTTAAAATATGTCTAAATTTTAGATTTGAACACTTTATCTACTCATTTGTCTGGTTTGCGATAATTTCGAGAATACAAAGTGTGACATGAAATTTTAGGTTTCAATGCCATGTTGCTAATTCGGAGTACCGAAGATGAAGGTAAATTTGGAATATTCTACAGCTTAGTGATGCTTTTGTTGCATGCGTAACGGCTACGTCGGTTTGGGCTAGCGCTGTTCATTTATATTTACCTAAGATTGTTCCTATATTGTGATTTTTGAGCCTGATTACATCATAAAAGAAAATAATTTTATTATCTACATGTTTTTTTTTGTTAATTTTATAAAGTGAAGGTAAATTAGGATACCGGTATTCCAAATAATCTGCAGTTTAACGAAATCGATACTTCCTGTCATTTTTCATTTCGACCAAAGTTTCAGCTACTTTTTGTTTTTATTATTATTGAGAATTTCAAATATAAAAGTTTATTAAATTGTCCCTAAGATATTATACAGTATTATTTGTTCCCATCCTCTGTCGTAATTTTTTATTCGCCTTAAACAAACTGGAATTCCAAATATACTGCACTTCCTTTAATATTTTTTGCAATACATTTTTTCAGTGATTAAAATTCTTTTAATGGTTTATATAATTCATTTAACTCGGTTTCATATTGAAAATTCAGTTAAAAAATATTGCCTTTTGCAAGGAAACTTAAGGGGACCTTCCGGTCTAAAAGTCGATTTTTTTTTATTTCATTTGTCGAATGTTCAACCTATCAGGAATACGTGTTTAAAATGATTTATTGATATTTGTAAAATTCTCGATGTTATAGGCATTTGAGTAGCGGCAAATGCATGGGCAACAACCGGCCACTCAACGCCCACGTAAAACTTTAAACGCGTTTTTCTCGAAACAGTGTTCGCAATACGGTGGGACCTGTATCTCCAAAAGTTATTTTCCGATTCGACTGAAACTTTTTTTATTTTGAAGAATATACTTCTGGCTAGGGGGAAACTAGAAAAATTACAAAAAATGGAAAATTTATAATTTTTAAAGTCGTTGAAAGGATGAAAAATGTAGGGAAAAAGTGATTTCAAACTTCAAGTGTCGTTATTTTTTAAAAAATGTCATTTTTGTATTTTTTTCTGCCCCCTCCCCCTAGCCAGAAGTATATTCTTCAAAATAAAAAAGTTTCAGTCGAATCGGATAATAACTTTTGGAGATACAGGTCCCACCGATGTGGATGAATTTTTTGACGCCTTGACTTTAACGACTCCCCAGTGCCGTCTGCAATGATTAATTATAAAACAAAAAATATATTTCTATAATTTAAGACATCCTTAATACAATGCAAAAAGTCCCATTAAATTATATATAGTAGTTTTCCTATAATTAATTCCTAAAGATCACCTCCTTTTTTGGGCTCTAGACCGGAAGGTCCCCTTAAGAAATTCGTAACCCCCTCAAAAGCCTTACGTAACTTAAGAACAATCCCTAACTTGTAGGGATTGGCTAGTAGAAGGTATCGATATTTACAGATAGTGAAGTGAGGTTAAAATCAGAGGGAAAAGATTCTCGCTGGTAGCATTCAGAAGCTTCTTCTAACTTGCAAGCTATCTTGTAGGAAAATGATTAATTCGCTAGCAAACCCAATGCTCTGGAAATTCCTAATAACTACCCACCAACTTCTACGTTTTAATCGCGAAGTCACTTAAATCGCGCTTATACCATCGTCACTACCCTTCCAAGGGAACATCCCGAACCCGGAAATTACAAAAATTCTGAAACTTTGCGAATATGTAGGGAATTTCCTCGTGATTACAACGAAATTTTTGTTTGCTGCCCAAATTCATTCTAAGGGGGTGTAATTGACTCCTGAAAATCCGGTTACTTTCCGATTTTGTGTTATAACTCGTGAACTGTAACATAATTTTTTACCAAATGATAGATCTAATTAAAAGAAGTAACTTTTGTCTTGAAACTTTCTTTCTATCTCTTACAGTTCGCGAGATATAACACAAAATCGGAAAATAGCCGAATTTTCAGGGGTTAATTTCACCCGCTTCGAGTGAATTTGGGCAGCAAACAAAATTTGCGATGTAATCGGGAGGAAATCCCCTGCATATTCACAAAGTTTCAGAATTTTTTTCAATTTTCGGATTCGGGATCTTCCCTTGTTAGTTACCGATGGACCCAGGTCACCCAGCTTTAAATCCGCCAGCAGCACGCAGGTCTCAGATGAGAAGCCGCCACGGGCCAGCGCAGCTAAAACTTCGGTGACCCAACGGGAACCGGTGCATTTCCGCGCGGCAAAAGCCGTCGGCGGAGTTTTGGCTGGACACGACCGTCGCGTTGGCCGCAATTTGTCTCCCCGTGGAAATCGGCGCGAAACGCGTGGCCCGCCGCGCGTCCACCGCGACACGTAGCCTGTGGCTCTTTTTTTTTTTTTTTTTTTTATCGACGAAACGGTGTCGTGATTCTCGCGACACGATCCCGCCAGAGTTCTGGCTAAATATTGTTGATGCCGCGCGCTTTTTCCCGCTGCGACAGCCCGCGTTACACTGTCGCCGGCCGCTAACACGTTTATGGGCCACGCAGAGGTGACGCCCCTGTTTTATAGTTTCGTCAACCACCCCTCGCGCGAATCCGTTCGTTCGCCGGTTGTTACATTACCAACTCCGAGCAAGTGGGAATATCCGCGCGCGTACGTACCTTCGTGGACGATGATCCTCGGCGCGGACGAAACCATTCCGTCCTTCTTGTCGGTCCTCCGGCTTCTCTATGGAAATGACTGTGGTGGATGAATAAAGCGATCCCGGTGTTTATAGTCTCGAGTATCACCTTTTTATTTAATCGTCTCTCGCCTCGACTTGCTTTCACTTACATTCTCTAAGCCTGACAATATTTACACGCCTCTGTTTGTTTCTTCCTTCTTATCAACTCTTCGCTTACCGTCTCACTTTTAAGGGACGTAGAAAAATATGACGATGTACTTAAAGACCGATGTGTGTCTGTGTGTGTGTGTGTGTGTATGCGTGCCGTGTGCGTGTGTGTATATATATAATATGTATACGTATATACAAAATGTACAAGGGGGGAAAGGGAGGGGGGGGCGATACGAATGCCAGCGTTTTAACTCTAATTAACGCGCGCGAGGGCTGCCAAAGGCGATCACACGCGACGAGCGGAACGAACTGAATTCGAGACTCTCGAGTAAAAAAAAATTGATCGGTTGGGGAGAAAAATCTATGCGGTCCGGATAATCGATTGATTCGGACAGAAACGAAATAATTGTTCCCTCCCGTTTCATTCTCGCTTTTTTTTTTTTTTTTTTTTTGTTTCGCGGATTCCATCCATAGAGGTCGAGCGATTTTCGCGCGCCTCTCGAAGGAGAACGGTCACGGGTCACCGTTGCCCCGTCGATCGTGGACCCTCGGGCCTCTAGTTCGTTCGGCTCGTTTCTTTGCACGGGTCCATTTCCTCGTCAAGAGTAACAACAACAACAATAACAAGAACAACGGGCAACAAACGTCTCTCATAGTGTCGTATAAGAAAACCTGTGTTATATGTACACCCACGCGGAGGAGGAGCTTCACCTTGGAACGAGTTCGGTATCCCGACGCGGTTTCGTTCAGTACATCACCTCGTAGACGGTCGCCTTCTTGTCACCGGAACCGGTGACGATGTACCTGTCGTCCGCAGATATATCGCAGCTCAGCACCGACGACGATTCCTTCGACTGAAAGCAGCGCAACACACGTTTTCTACGCGAGCTGATTCAACGGCGAACGATCGTCCGAGAGGACGCCGAGGGTTCTGGGTTCTAAGTAGGGGATGTAGCGGCATGACGGGGTAGCGGGGTAAGACGGGGTATCTACCTAAACTCTAATTAAAAGATGCTAGGCACGTGACAAATAGGGGAGAGTCATACAGTACCGGCCGTTTTCAGTTTTTGTACTGTAACTTGGGCTACTGTTGGTAAAAATCGAGTTTCAAAGAAGTAATTTGTACTGCAAAATAGTGCTTAATGAGAGGAGACGAATCGTTTTTCACAAATTTTATCGTAAAGATTAATAATTCGCAGGAATAAAAAAGCTGTAATTCGTAGCCAACGCAAAATTGTCATCCAGTACCGGCCACTCTAAGTTTTTTGTACTATAACTTGGGCTGTTGTTGGTAAAAATCAAATTTCAAAAAAGTAATTTGCAGTACAAATTGTGCTTAATAAAAGAGGATAAATTGTTTTTATTGAATTTTATCATAAAGATTAATAATACGCTGGATTAAAAAAAGTTGTAATTCGCAGCGAACAAAAATAACTTTTGTCGTCCGAAACACTAGCGTAAACGATAAATGCTTAGAACTCTGGTAATACTGAAAGAAAAAGAACGTCGCCGGAATATGTTGCTACGGACTCTAGTATTTAATTATTTTTCTATCAATAGTACAGTTAACTAACATTAAAAGCGAGATCTAGCTTTGGCCGGACTTGTATGCTGCCCGGTACTGTATGACTCTCCCCTACATCATTAGGAAGCCACTGTGTTATAATAGTGTGGTCGCTGGCAAGAGCGATTGGAGGAGCACGCGTTTTTTATTTATAGCTGTGAACCGTTTGCGTGCTGCGTCGTTGTTATTTCGTGCGATAAAAGGATTTGAAATAAATATATATTTAAGAACGATAAGTCTATTATTTTTCTTCTATGATAATCTCCATTTCATCTATTTTAATGTGACATATTCAAAATTTCAATATTTCTTTATTTGTTGTGCAAATATATTAATCTTTGGAAAACTATGCGTTGAGGCAAGATGGGGTCCTTGATACCTAACCCCATTAGGGGTGAGGTCGAGATACCCCATCATTCCCCGAATCATGGTTGTTCATGTGAGATTAAGCAACGTCATCGTTCTCTATTATAATTTAATTCAAATAAATCTCGTTATTTTTAGTTCGAATTTATAAAATACTTAGGCAAATCATTTCGGTACCCCATTTTACCCCATTTTCAGTACCCCATTTTACCCCGCGGTAGGGGCAAGACGGTTTTTTTCCATCTGTTTTGTAAAGTTTAATAACTCAGACGCCTGACCTCAGATAGTCCGAAGTGTGTAACAAATGTTAAATCATTAACTTTTAGTTGTATTTGGAGTAATAAAGTCTTAATTAATAGGTACAATCATGACTTTATTTGCATTTTTCCTTAGCTTCCCCATCATGCCCCTACTTCCTCTAAGAGATTTTTTGCAGGAATCTTAGCTTATTCTGCGTTCTCCGACTAAGAGTATTACGCGACGGAGAGTGGCGTACACCCGAAATTTTAACCAAAGTTAGATGAAGAATATACCTACTATTTATGTATTTCAATCGTAGGATCGTTAAAAGAAAATCACGGGAATATACTCTAGGCACCGAAACAAGCAGCACATCGGGCGGAATGAAGGATCAGCCTTGATTTCAGAAGACAAGAATACCCGAGAAACAGGAACCGAATGAAGAACAAAATCGTATAAATAGGGTAGACCGAGACGAATCGGACGAGAATAAGAATTCAGCCATGTTTGTTGCATCGCGATAGAAACGTTAATTGTACCGTAGTCACCTTGTTAGCCGAGATAAAACTGAACGATCCTCACCTGGAATATCGAGGCACCATAAGGCGTGCGCCACGCGTTCAGCAGATTGTCCTTGCCGGTGGAGACGAACCACTTGCCGCAGGACGCGAATCTCAGCGACAGCACGCAGGACTCGTGCAAGTGTAGCTGATATTTGTCCGGTTTCGTGGCGTGCAGCACCTCCACGTTCGAGTTCTCCATGCCCACGGCCAGCCACTCTCCCGTGGGACAGTAGCCCAGCGAGAATATCTGCGAGGTGAAGTCGTGCTGCTGGAGCTGCCTGCCCTCCCGCAGATCCCAGGAGCGGACGGTGTTGTCCAAGCCGCCGGTCCACAATTTCGAGCCGTCCGCGGAGATGTCGATGCAGGAGGCGCCGTCCGTGTGCCCTTGGAACTGCCTGACCAGAGTCTGATTCTGGAGATCCCAGACGGCGATGTTGCCGTCGCTGCAGCAGCTGAAGCAGACCTTCGAGTCCGGCGAGATCGCCAGGGCGTAGCAGGCGGGGGCGGAAGAGATTAATTCAGCCTTGATCCTCGGCGTGGGGCTGGCCAGGTCCCAGATACTCAGCCGACTCGCCTCGCCACCCACAATCAGCGTCCTGCCGTCTGGTAGCAGCTTCACAGACCTGGGCACATCCAGGATGGGACAGGTTAAACACCCCGCTCCATATTTATTCCCTCTGTTCATTACTCCCGTTCCATAGCATGCCCCGTGATAATGGTTATCGCAAGGACGCGGAAATTCGACTGTTCAACGTCGATCCTTCAATTACCGATCGCGATGATCCCCGGGGCTTTACGGCGCGATCGCGTGACGCGTAATAAACGCGCGGGCACCGCGAAACCTAACAATGCATTCTGAGCAGTAATTCTCCTTCAATCTCGTTTATCGATAAAACGCCTGTGCACAGCGATAGGCGCGCGCGCGCGCGTTCGCCGAGTAAAACGATTTATGGCGCGAGCGTTCGGACGGCGGCGTCGGAAATTCGACTGCCCTCGCTCGGTTTCACAGCAGTTTAAAATTGGTAATCATTTTTGCGCGTCCGAGCGTGCCGAAATCGGCCGACCGTGCCCCGCGCCGTGATTAGCAACTGTGACCGATGGATCATAAAGTAGCTTTTAATGTAGGGAGACATGCATTACCGCGGCGAATGTATTAAATTTGCGAGCGGACCGAGGGCCGGGTGTTCGGAAAAAGGAAAAACGAGGGGGGCGGGAACAACCTCCCCCGCCGTTCAGCGGGGTTCAATTACCGCGCGGGCATTAACAGTCATACGAGCGCGATATTATTCCACCCCTTTCAGCGGCTGAAACGTGCGTCGCGCGCGAATGTGTCGTAAAAGTGTCGATGTGCAACGTTTATTCCATTCCTCGACACCGTCCGCGTGATTTTTCAGCGTTACGCCCGCGGGATACCGAATTTATCGGTGTAAGCGATTGCGATCGAACGATTTCTGATCGTAATGATTCAACCCTTTGGCCGTAAAATGAGATTCTAACTGGCAGCAATTTTGCTGGGTATTTCTGTGGAATAGAATGCTTCCTTGGCATCGATCTTTCGCAATGTATCTGCTCGACGAGAACGAGGATAGCTCACGTGACTGAAGGTAATGCTATCTAATTTTTTTATTGAAGTATGTAGGGATATATTTCGTATTTGGTGCTAATTTGAACGCAAGTGACTATTGGATATTGTAGCTTGATCTTTAAGGCACCTACTATTATATGTTTAAACTTTTGCTCATAACAAATTAATTTGTTATTAATCTTTGTGTGACATACTGCAAGTGTGACACACTTAAACTAGATACTTTTATCATCAGATGACGTTTATATACATTAAGTAATTTTACTACTCGGCTTCGCCCGAAATTTAGATCCTGATTTTATAATTTTTTTTTTGTGAAAATAGTCACATTCCTCTGGATTAGCTAGGCATAATGAGCTGGGACACCTTTCGGGACACCAGAGTTTATCGTTCGAAAGATTTTAGGCGTCAGACAAACACACAAACACTTTCTGCTTTATATATTAAGATTACTGATAAATTGATGAGATACGATTGAAGTGACCAGTACGATATTAGCAACTCTCTCCTAGGTACTTTTGTTTTAAGCTTGAAAGGGATCGTAGAGATTCTGTTATATCTACTCGCAGATACGAGTGTCGTCATTTTTACGATTTATTTATAAGCCACCGTGGGAAGCTACAGAAGCTATGGGCGATGCGTACCGCAGATCGCTACGAACTGAATCACTTTCCGGCATAAAAGCGTTTTCATAAAATTCATATTTACTGTGTTACCGCGGCCACCTCGATTACACGTACCCACGATACATGGAAATATTTCAAAGTATTCTCTTCAAAGTATTCAGTTCTCACTTCCTTCTGTATTATCTAATACCATTTATCAACCGCTATTCGAGATTTTTTACAAATATAATCAGCCGCGCTGCTGTCACAACAAACGCAGACACCACTCGATCGAGATTCTCGAGGTTATCACGTCCTCGCATTTATCACGATTTCCTGCATTCAACAGTTGTTACGGTGTACGTATCGCCGCCGCACTGCAGCTGGCTCCGTCCGCCAAAGAAGCACTGATACCATATCAGAGCGCCCTCGGTGCCTGACGAAGCGAAAATGCAATCACTTTCAACGAGAATTCCAACACGGAGGAAATCTTCTAAATACGATATCACGGCTCTGATACATACATCAGCATTCTCTATCCAATTTACCTATCGTTTCGCATCTAGCAAATATCCTTTACACTTAACCCTTCGTAGTCACACGGGGTGTATCGCGCCTCAGGCAATTTTCTTCTAGCAATATATGTCTTTGCTAATATTTCTGCAAATTTTTAGGCTTTAATATTAATATCTATTTACAAATTTGGTGGTAGGTTAAACTCGGGTAATAGACAAATTCTAAAACTATCACGGACTTACCCGAGTTTGCCCTATGTAAAAAATTTTAACAAAAAACAATCGCTTTTTTCACAACTATTTTTTCAACTACAAATTTCATCATATCAAAATTTACATTTCTAGAAAAAGACAATTATCACTGAATGTACAATTATCACTCACAAGGGAAGATCCCGAACCCGAAAATTCAAACAATTCTGAAACTTTGGGAATATATAGGGTATTTCCTCCTGGTTACAAGGCAATTTTTGTTTGCTGCCCAAATTCATTCGAAGGGGGTGAAATCAACTCCTGAAAATTCGGTTATTTTCCGATTTTGTGTTATAACTCGCGAAATGTAAGAGACAGAAAAAAAGTTTCAAGACAAAAGTTACTTCTTTTAATTACATCTATCATTTGGTGAAAAAATTATTTTACAGATCACGAGTTATAACAGAAAATCAGAAAATAACCAGATATTCAGCGGTCAATTACAGCCCCTTAGAGTGAATTTGTGCAGCAAACAAAAATTGCGTTGAAATCAGGAGGAAATTTCCTACATATTCACAAAGTTTCAGAATTTTTCGAATTTCCGGTTTCGGGATGTTCCCTTGTCAGAAGTTAAAAAATTCTGAAATACGAAAATGGTAACACAAAAATGACGCCGGTGTGCAGTGAACTCCGCGTGATCAAATTGTGATTACAAGAAGGTGTGACCACGAAGGGTTAAGAAAGTATTACATATGTATGAAGAATAATACGCAACACCCTCTGATCAACGGAACTTGCACTTTGGAACAGAAACAAGACCCCCGGATCCAAGGAACAGGGACAGAACTATGCTCGTAAAATGTACACTGGTACCCCGTAAAAAGCACTCACCTGATGTAGTTATCGGGCTGCAGGCAGTCGAGCTGCGACACCGACTTGGTGCTTCCTGTACCGCCCTGGCCGATGTCCCAGACCTTGACGCACCCTTTGCCGCCGGTGTACACGTACTTGGTCGGATTCGAGATCGTGACGGCGCACACGACCTCCCCGTGGCTCAGGGTATTAATTTGCCGCGCATGACGGGGTATCCCTTGTCCGATCAGCGCATCCGGTGGGAAGGGCACAGGCTGCATCTGGCCCTCGCTCGACACGTGGAAGCTGTACGCGCTGCAACGTCCACAAAAATCCGACCCGTGCGGTGAGACTCGCGTGTTTAACCAACGATATTAACGGTGCTCTTCCGGCCAGCCGTTTACAGAGCCAGACACCGTGCGCTCGGTAACTAGATAAGTTCGCGGGCAGTGTTAGCCGTGGATCGAATACTTGCTGCATGTTCGGGAGAAATAAATTTTATGCGAAACGCGCACCGTCTCCATTAAAATTTTGGTAAGCAGAATGTGGAGGATTCAAGTGGATGGTAAAGAGTAAAGTATTTTATTCTTGTTGGGTCCTGACAACTTGGAGGCTGTTTGCAATTAGAATATAGTCCGTGTTGTAATCAGTCGTTATGGGCACTTTACGCGGAGCGGTTGAAAAGAAGTTAAAGGTCTAATTTGGAGATAAGAATATTGTGTAAAAATTTGAACAGCCCACGTGTCACCCTTGAGCCGCATTTTTCACAAACTCTCAGCTCACTCGTAACGATCATAACACGTGGATTATAAATAATTTATCGCGGAATGAATGTACGGTTAGCCGTTTCAATAAATACAAATTGATATAAAAATCGCGAGCGTCGTATCTCTTCGTCTATGCATTTTTCATAATCACGTGTTACAGTGTACATTAGCGGATACCAGGAAAACGCGCTCATTCCCGCTTTGTGTACAATGTTGCACGGCCTATCGGTCTTTATCTGGAACATTAATCACGCGGCACAGACGTTCGCGGGTAAAATAAAAAATATCGATAACGCATCGTATTTTAACCGTTCGCGGCTACAATAAACAACGGGCTCGCTGAATTTTCATAGCAAACAGAATCGTAGATAACGAGCCCTGGCTGGGCGAGCAGACCGAACGTCGAACAACATTAACAAAATCCGCGTTACACCGCTGCGTATCGACCACCTATCTTTTCCCTGAAATACAACCTGTATTTGATGGAGCAGAAATAGCGAGATTGCAACAACACTGTACCGTGTACCCTTGATTGTTTAACGTTTAACAGTCTATGACTCTGTGCAATCAGTATAGTTTCTCCACACTCTAGCACTCGAAGCAAATTTGCACAAACACCTCCTGTTTCCGGCATGCGCATTAGCGATCTCGCTGTAGCTCGCTATACATTGTTCGCAGCCTCGCGAAGGCTAGAGTCTTCAGCGAGTGAAACGCGAGAATGCGAGCTGGAGACTCCCCAGGTTGCGAGCAGACACTCGAAAGATTTATTGACCGAATTTTTGCGTTAATGATCGCGCTAAATATTTTCCCTTTAATATCAGCCGTGCAAACAGTAAACGGCGCGCGGTCGAATTATCTTATCTTAAAATACCGACGGCACCGATGCGTTTTTCATCTATACGAAAGCAAACAGCTTCGAGTTGTACAGCCTTCGTCCGATTTAGATTTGTTTGGAGAACTGGTTACGGGTGTCGGGAGCGCGAGTCACATGCCAAACCGAAAAGATACCGAACGTCAAGGCAACACCACCGTGTACATAGTCGCGGATGCTCTGTATCTTCACTGAAACCGAATGGTGCCCCCGCTATTCCAGCGGTACTATAATTACACCGAACTACATACTCCCTGGACGTTTTTAACACACGAGCGGATGATGTCTAGCTCAAATAAGCGTACGTCTCGATCGAACGACTGCCCAGCTACGAGGCGCCGATTTCCACAGTGATTTTAGAAACTCGGACGGGCTACAGCTCGTCTACAGGTCTACGCAAACAGTGCACAGGGGCTTCGAATCGAGGTCTGCTTTCCTATGACTGTTTAGGATGCACTTAATTGCGACTCACAATTATATATATATATATATATATAAGGTAAATGTACCCGGCCATGTCCCAGTACCTGAACAGCAATGCGAATTCTATTTATTTTTAAGCTTAATTTTTAATATAATTAAAAACAAAAAATAGTACCATAATGCATAAGTATTTAGCAATATTAATTAAAATCATTATTATAGAAAATTAAAAATCGTTAGATAGAAATAATTATTTTGTATCACACTTCGTACGCATACTTAGCAGATTTCGAGAAATTTCTTAAGCTTCTGTCAAGACACTTCTGTCATTTACTAAGAAAATAGATTTAAATTTAGTTTAAGATCGTTAAATTTGCAAGAAAATTAATATTTTTTTAAACAAGTCTAAGTTTATTTACTGGTACAAGAATTTCGTGAATGTACGTAATTCAGACATGCATTTTTAGGTTGTCCGCTTACTGGGACGATATAATTCAGGTATTGGAACATGAAGCTTTAGGTTGTCCGGTTACTGGGACACCTTCATGTTTTCGTATTCTCATTAATAAATACGTCTATTATAATACATAAACTTTTTTTTTCAGTTTCCGTTAGTATAATATTGTGTTATCTTCCACATTTCAGAAACATTATTTTATTTCATGATGGTTTTACAAATTAAATTAGGAGACAAACTTTTCCGCTATTCCTTAAGCCCCTTAAGCGTCCGGGTATTGGTACATTTACCTTAGTAAACTCCTACTTTATAAACTTTCCTTGATCGTCGCTTAATTGAATCTGTAGCCCATTCTAGTCACTATGTACGAGCGCTGTGGTCCAGCGAATAAATGCATGTACTCACGGTTTGCCTCCAGGTACTCCAACCGATCCCATGGGATTCCTCATCGCCACGTGGGGATCGTACAGTTGCTGAAGCGAAGGTGGTGCTCTAGGCGGCACGTACCCGTTGTAACCCATCATGTCGACGTGAGGATGTTGGCCAGCTGGTTGCAGATGGTGCGGCGGGGGCCCGGGTGGATAGTGAGGCGGGTAGGCGGTCGGCACACCAGGAGGGGACGGTCCCTGAAGTAGCTTCGCCGATCCCGAAGACTTGAGGCCCAGTCCGCCGATCCCCGAGCCCGAGGTCGGCGTCATGGGTTTCGAGATCGGTGTCGTGGGCTTCTCCCGCTCCTCCATCTTCTTGGCAGACGGTGTGCTGGCGTTACTGCTGGTCCCACTTCTCGGCGAATGGGGCGGCACGTCCTTTTTCGTCTGCACCCCGGCACCCATCGCCGGTACCTTATCCAATCCATTTTCCCGGGGCGATGACGTGCCATTCACCACTGGGCTCGTTGGTCCCTCGCTGGCATCGTCCACCACTAGGTCCTGGTCGCTTTTCTCACCGTCGCTCTGTGGTACCCAGGGAATGATCCAGGTTACCGAAACACCGAAACTGTGATCGAAGTTCGGGAAGACGCGTAATTCCGCATCCCTTTAAATTCGCAACTGTACAGCCGAGTATCGTATAGGTGCGCGCGATCGCGATCGGCGGAGTCTGAATCAGTGTTATTTCGCGGAAAGTTCACGAAACGAAGAATTTATTATCTCCCGTAGGGTGTTTGGCGAGCACACATTGCACAGTTTGCATTATCTACGGTATATATTGGTAAGGCTAATCGGGGCCGTTATCTTGTTTGAAGTCTCGTGCACGGTTCAACGTTTCTTTCGCGCCGCGATCATTCACTGACACGAGGCTCCATGGGAATGGGCACTTACGTGGCCGATGTCTTTGTCCTGCTCCTTCTTCATCTTCTTCATGTGCATGGGGTGGTGAGTGTCCTGGGGTGACCGCGGTCGATTGTACTTATTGCCGGGCGATATCGAGCTCCTCTGTAACGCGACGAAAAATCGTTATGCGACCCTCGAATGGGCGCGGACGGGGGAAGAGCGTCCCCGGATCGGATCAGGGAATGGCCGACGGAAGACGTGCTTCAGGATCGAGCGGGGCCCAGGCTTTTGATTTATCAGGACGATTAAAGCCGGGGCTCGACGGGCCGGGCGAAGGAGCGCGCACGCGTTCAACGGATACACACCTCGGAACGAAGGCACGCTGTTTGAACAGAAGTATACGTTTACACAGCCGTTAATCTCCGGTTAAATAACAGACAGCCGGGCGTAGACTGAAACGCAACGGATTACCCACATGTTTCCCGCGGCCCGATCAACGTGACAAAACCGTAATTACCCGCGTCGACGGTTATTATCAATTGTCACGCGAGCGCGTCCCGCGATAATCGATTTCGACTTCGCCGCGGCCGGCTGCGTTTCAAAAGGCATCGAAACGCAATTGTCACCCCGCTTTGCTATCGCCGGACGACATCGCCTACGCCAGCCGGACGGGATCGAGCGTCAGGGGGTCGTAACGATTTCGAAAAACGATCCGCGCTAGAATAAGTGTGGGTATTACTGCGGATGCCCCGATTACTGCGGATATTCTAAAACAGATCATATTTAATGTTGGAAAGTACATAATCTCTTGAAGATTTTTTATGAAATTATTTTAAACCCTATTGCAGGCAATTATTAATAAATTTGTACAGCAAAGTTATTATTAATTCTTTTATCGTAGTTTGAAATTCGTCAAGGCGAAACTTCGGTCGATTCCCGATATGGCGATCATGAAGACATACATGAAAAACATTTATATATTTGTTATTAACAGTAATACATGTAATGTAGCGTTATTGCTCGAAAGAATAAGAGTTAATTTTTTTTTCAGAAAAACAGTAAATCAGTCGTCTACATTTCAGTTTTCATTTTTATTTCTCACCGCAGTATTAGGTGCAGTACCATGTGCATGTATTACTGCGGACCGACGCACAGTGTCGCGGGACGTGTTCAAAAAGCAAAAATTTGAGTTTTGAAATTTTGTATTTCATTTCATGGAATTGATAGTAAACAGTCCTCCGATATAAGAACATCATAACTTAGTAGCATAAATAACGAATTTAAGGTTAGTAATTACATTCAAAGTCGAATCACCCAACGCAAGCTGCCACAAACTACACATAGGAAATATTTACTCACTGTATTTTTGTTGCATTTATAAGTTCTTTTTTTTTTGGAAAATAAGCAAAATATATCCTTTTTTCGTTTTATTAATTAAAAATCCTTGCATTTAAAGATATGGATACGTACCAGTGGCTCAAATTATTACATTTTGTGTCGCATCTTCTAAATTTTGGAGGGAATTTAAAAAAAAACGAAACCTATCGGTTCTTTCATTTTTTGACTATAATTAATTCTTTTTATGCCCTTTAATTTAGTATAAATTTTATCTGCTCCCGCGTGCCCCCACATAAGAAAAAATACACATAATAAAACGAAAAAACTAGGCAAATCTGTGCTCGAATATTTATTTTTAAAAGACACTGAGCTTTGAATTCCTTCAGATTCAACTGATAGTGATGAAGATGTATAATAAGAATGAATAATTTAAAATTTATTATCAATACGAATTATTTAAAAAATTAATTTGATTTTTTACAATTGTTTCATATGTTTGTTATTAATTTGTGTTTAAACGTATTTAAAACAATATATTTTATTTGTTTTACTTTTATTATGTTCAAAAATATTTTTTAATGAATTATTTTATGTTAAAAATTAATTTTTTGGGGTATAAATATGATTAACATATCAATTACGTGTAAATAACTGTATCTTAATGGAAATTTAATTTTTGATTTTTTTTCCTATATACTCGTTACACTGTGCGACGACTACGCAACCTAACCTTTCTTCCGACCTTATTCACTTACTGTGTACTACTAATTACTAAGATTTAAATTATTACTCATTCCTGCCGATTTTAGTAAATAAAGAAAGATAAATAATTTTTCTATCTACAAGTGATATTTGTGCTAAGGTTATGTTTCGCCTGACATCTGTCAGTTAGTAACTGGCACGCCGTAATGCATACATGTCCGCAGTAACTCCTGCAGTAACTCCCGCAATGACATTGATCGACAAATCTCTGTTTTTAATTAACCGTGCTTATTACCCCACCCTCATATTTTTTATGGAATTATTAAGGTCCCACCTTTCGTTTGAAAAAAGAAGGAGGAACTTTCATTCATTTGAACGCCGTATCGAGGGTTCCAAAGTTAACCTACCTTAAAAGTACGCAGTAATACCCACACTTACCCAACCTCTACTCTAATCTCGACGCTATGCTTCGCCTGAAGTTTCGTAGAAAATATTCAGCGTTCACTTAGGATTTGTGACAATCAATGCCCATCATTTAAATACAGGTACCCGTAGTTTTTGATAGATTTCCCTGCTTACAGGCACGCGCCCCTTTCCCGAGTCCATTATCGAATTCCCAGCGCATCGCGAACCCGACGCGAAAATCCGAAAACAAAAAAAAAAAAATAGGGTGGGTGGGGGGTTGGCACAGGTCGGGGGGGCGGCAACGAGAATACCACGCACGGGGCACAGCAAGGGAATTAAAGGAAGCGCGATACCGAGGAGAAGGTAGAGGGGAAAAAAAACGCACGCGAAGTAGGAGGATGCTTTGGGAAGAGGTTGATAATGATTATAGAGTCGGCACGGTACGGGAGAGAACGGGACGTGGGCACACACACGCGCGCGTGTTTCGAGAACAGGAACGAAAGAACGGAGGAAACTGCCCGAGGATGGGGTCGAATAAGGAGAGAGGAAAATAGAATGGCGAGAGGCAGAATGAGAGGGCGTCGATGGGCGTTTCGCGGTCCCGCGATGATTACAGGCTCGGCAAACCTATAATACACGCTGCTATCTCCCCTCGCCCCCTTGCCCCCTCCCCTTCTTTATGGGTGCTCCGGCTCTTTCCATTATTTTTTTCCTTCCCTCCTCCCTTTCCACGCTGATCCCTATTTCTGCCCTCCACCCCCCCCCCTCCCCCGCCCCCCATCCCTCTCGCCGGCGTGCCAGGTCGCTTCCCCGGCGCGGGCGCCCGAAAGAAGGTCGTTACTTGCATTTTCTACGGGGCGAGTCGTGCCTCCCCTTCGGCTACGCGGTCGGAAAGAAAACTTTCCGGACCGGGATCCTGGACCACGGAGGGCTGTATCCCCGGGACCGATACGATCGCGCCCGGTATCCGTCTGTAATTACTTTCGTAACTTTAATGTTATCCGGCTCGCCGACAGAGGGTATCGCCCCTATCCCCCGCGGAATTTCGGCTCGCTCCGTTTAACGGGCTCTCTCGTTCTCCTATGATCCCGTCGAACAGGGAGCACCGGGTTGTACACGCGTGTCCCGCGGGACCGGGAATGTTTTAAAGAAACCGACGGGAAGATTCGAGTTCCATCTTCTACGGGAGTGAAACGGGAGGATGTTCGAATTTCGTTGGACGCCCATGAGAATCGCATTGGAAGGTGTAAAGAGTCGTGGCGCGAGAGCTCGAATGGATTAGATGGAGATAAGGCTGGCTGAAGTGGGATTGATGCCCCCGTGGATTCGAAACGGGCGGCGTTCGAGCGGCGGAATTCTGTTGGGATACAAGTAGCAACGGGGATGACAATGCGGAGCGACGTTCAGAGAAATGCGAGTCGGGCATGGCGCAAGGGTCCGGATGGCACTGGGAGAATCTGGAGCGCGGATATGTTGGCTATTGGCTGACGGATCGCCGCGGCGCACCACGGGAGAATGAAAAGTCGAAACGCGAGACCGTTGGCTGTTGTTGCTTTCAATTTTTCCCTACCGGGTCGCCCTCCTTCCCTCCGCCACTTCATACCTCTCCCACGTTCGTCGAAAACATAATTGCGCGTACAGTAGGTGCTCGGGAGCGAAGTACGGTGAAGCACTCGTTGTACCCTTCACGCGCACGGAAAGTTACACGCGTGTAATGTAGCTGTAATACACAAGGGGGAGGGGAGGGGGGGGGGAGGGCCCACGTCGCGAGCACTCGTGCCTCGAGCACGTTGTACGGTGTACGTCGAGTTGCGTACGCCGCGCTGCAACCGGGGATTAGGAATAGTCGTGCAAAGTGCATATAATTTATGCGCAGCGAGACGGGAACGAAAAATCTCCACGGCGAACGAAAGTCCGGCGGGGCTTGTTTGCGCGAGAAACTCTCTCCTCTGGCGCTATCGCGGGCGCATCGCGTATTAACGATCCGACGCGGGCATTAAAATAATTTTAATCATCGGGAATGTAGTGGTAATTTTTGTTGCTGGCGCGCCCGCCCCGGCTGTTTGCTCGGCTCGACTCGATTGGATTATTTTCCTGCGTCATTAAATACGTGAAAATTCCAGACGGAAACAGCGGCAGCGAAACGGATAAACGGCAAGAAATGCCCATCCGCGTTTGCTTGTTTATTTACGCGCGATAGATCGTACGTAGAAGTCGGACGGATAATCCGATTGTTAACTCGACATTCCGATAAATGATTTGTCTGCTGTTCAGCGGCGAAATATTTACCGGAACGAAAATACAGGGCGATAAATCTCCGGCGCGGCACGATGTTATTGTTTCATCCGTGATAAAACAGCGCCGCTGATATAATTTCATTTGCGTAGTGAACCTTAATTACGACACGCGTGAAAAATAAAGCACGCCCGGCACCACCCCCTCCGACCCTCGGTCTGCCTCTGACGTTTGAAAATTCTGACACAACGCGTCGCGTTGACTCCCTCCTCCCTCCCCCCCCCCCACCACCACCCCCACCTCTTCAACGTCCATTAATAATTTACCCCGAAATGTTATCGTCGAGCGCGATATTCGCGATGTCGCGCAAGTCCGGCAAGCTCGGTCCTTCGTTTAAATTTAAAAGGGACAACGAGCAAACACGAGGGAGAGGGAGGGCGAAAGAGCGAACAGCGGATATAGGATTCCGATAAACGCCGAGTTCTCTAGTACAAATCCGTCGACATCCCTGAAATCCGCTTTACGCCTCGGAATCTCGCGAAAAAAAAAATCGCGGCGCGCGTATAGAGTGATCCGCGATATTCGAAAAAAAAAAAAAAAAAAAAATGCAATAACTGACCTGAATCTAATTAAAAATGCGTTTAGGCACCAAGTCTGTCGCGAGGCCTCTTTACGTTACTACGAAAAAGAGATCTACAATCAAGAAAATCGATTGAACGATAGCGACCGTTAACGAGGACCACCCTGTACACTGAACGGGAAAAAGAATACATACAAGAGAGAAAAAAAGAGAAGAGAAAATAGAAAACGAAATATCTACTCACGTGTCTCTCCTCGGTCGAGCTGAGACCTGCAACCAGACAAACGCAAACGATCGTCAGTCAAAAGCCGTGCGCGGGAACGTTTTCACGAGGAAAATGATTTTCATGCATGAGGTGTCCCGGGCTACCGAACAGACAGGGGTGAAGTGGGCGAGGGTGGAGTGAGGAGAACAAAAAAAGAGAGAGAGAGAGAAAAAATTGTCAAAATCCCGACCACCGTGGCGTCGATAAAATGTTAATAACGTGCCCATAAAAGAGTAGACGACAGGAAGGGGGGGGGGGGCGAGAGGGGCGGGTGAAGCATCGAGTGTGACGTGGATGGTTGGTAGAAGTGCGACCGGCGCCCGTATAAATGATCTTCATGCATATTTATGCGCTTTTCGCTCAAAACCGCCGGTGTCCGCTAACAGGGTGACGCACAAACACGCTCATCCCCCTCGCGGCCGAAAGCGGATACCCGAAAAGCGCTTTGAAAATTTCCAGTCGGCCGAGCCGAGCCGCACGCTCACGCCACGTCGGCTACATATTTTTTTCCACCCCTGTCCGCCGCTCCCTTCGCGGTTCACCTACCCCCAGGCCCCCTGTATCCCGCTGCTCGGTGGCGCGCACCCCACGATGGCAGTCGACTCGCGCTCCTTTTTTCCCCTCCCTCGCTAGGGAGGGAGGGAGGGGGGCGGGGGTAGGAGAGAGTCGGCGGGACCGGGTATCGCGAGAGCGGGATCAAACGGATGATGGTGACAAAAAGAGAAAAATCCACCGTCCCTCCCCCGCGATGGTAGACCGCTCGCTCGTTCGCGTTCCCTCGCAGGTGCGATTCGTTATATCGTAGGGCGGAGGAAGGCGAGGGGGGCGCACTCGAACGTGACCAAAGGCCGGAATTTCGTTAATTTCTTTTCCCGCCGTGCTGCCCACAGAGGTGGCAATTAAAATCGTGTGAAAGGGCGAAAGGTATGCGTATAACGAGTATTCCGGGGGTTTTACGATTCCCGTGGAACGGCCGAGGGAGGAATTCGATCGTGAACGGGGTGAGGCACCGGTTTCATCGAGAGGCTTTTGTGGTTTCTGGGATGGTCGGGGCAGTGGGACGTAACACGGGTTGTAAAAGGAAACACGGAAATTAACCGAGGGTCAATTTAAATTACAGCCCCTCCCCCTGGCGTTCGGCGATGGTTTCGATTGAGTCTCGCCGATTCGATTCTTTCGGACGATGAACGTGGGCCGCGCAAACGTTGAAAGATTTCCTGCGATCGGGCTTAAGCACGCGTGTCTATCCGTGTGGCACTGTGTAATTAACCCTTTAACGTGTAACCTACGTACGTTGTTAGGCACTATTTATCAGAGATGATATATCGTATGCTACATGCAGCATTGGAAATGCGAGCGTTCCGTATCAGTGCGTTAAGGGGTTGAGGGATCGGGCCACGTTTCAATGGAGCGCAACACTTTCAAAGAGTTTGCAGGATGAGCACGCCATGTTCATCGATTACATGTTACATAGGAGGATACAGTCGAGCAGTCTTACCGCCATTGCTTTTCAAATCGTCGGGCTGGCCGCGATGCAGTTCCGGTTTACCAAGCATCGAAAGTGGATGCGCGGCTGTCGCGCCGGGTGCCGATGCGGCTCCAGGCGTCAGACCGAGTCCAAGGAGTGCGGCAGAGGCGGAAGTCGGCACCGGAAGTCCACCAGCTGGCCCCAGTCCCGGAAGTCCGGGTAGACCGGGATGAGCGCCTATCGCTGCTCCCGGTGGCAGTTGCTGAGCATGCATTTGCTGCAGCAGCCTCGGTATGTCCGTTCTCTGTTGCTTCAAATAGAAAAGGGACTACACTCAACGTCGCTGAACTACCAACAAATCGAGTGGGAGCGCTTATCATACAAAATAAACAACTGCCCCTATCACGAAATTAAAAGAGAGAGTCGCCAACCGCGTGTTCTAACTTCCGTTCTTTACGTCTACCCTCGACTCGCATCCACCAACAGCCAGCATGGAAATGTCATCCCCCAATGCGGAGCCGGTCTGACGTGACACCGTCGCCCAGAACAAGGGTGGAAACGGGGCCAAGTTCGAGGAACCTTGCGGACCGTTAACGATAGCCACGCTGCTCCGGGGAGCGGCGAGTAATAGGGACGTACGAAGCCGCCGAAAAGGTGAAGCCCGAAAGCGGATGACGAGCGTCAGGGCGCCACGGAGGGAAGGGTGGAGCGGCGTGAGATCAAGAGGGGATAACAGAGGACGGTAAACTAGTTACGTGCGGGAATCATGCTTATCGTGGATTTCACTTAGGCATTTAGGGTCGGCGACGGCTACCAGAGGGGATGAAAGTAACACAGTGCTCCTGCCGAACAACCGAGGGTCGCGGTCGCGTCGTCGAGGGTGGATTATGCGAAATAACCCCTCTCGGGGTACGCGCCGCCGCCGATTCTGTACGATAGTTATTTTCCTGGACTGTCGCTGAGTGGGGCGACGCAGGCCGAGGGGGCCCGGGCCTGTGTGCAACGCTCGTACGGCCTTCCCGCAGCACAGTTTACCCCCTGGGGACGTATTTGCGACGCCCTACCCACGTGTACGCTACCACTCTCTCCGCGGATGTAGCTCGCAATTTGCCCTGCGGCCACTCGACTTCCGGCGAGGGGCTTTTGACGCGCAACAATTTTTTTTCTACGACGAGGGCCCGTCCGACGAGCCAGACAGGGGAAACTTCGCCGGGCCGACGTTCACCTTCCATTTCGTGACGCATCGATTTCCCGGGGACATTCGTTGCGGGTGATTATTATTAGCGAAAATTTTCCAATACAGCTGCGCGCGAGTGTAACGCGATAAGAACCGCGGAAGCTGCAAATTTGTTGCAAGCTCTACTGTTCATTTGGGACGAACTTCGTCGCTAACGACACTCGCAAAATCGGCGAGATAAAAGTCCGCGCGCGGCCGCGACGATCGTATGAAAATAACAAGAGCATAATGAAATAGCTGGGCGAGTAGAAAAACGCCGCTGCACGGTATTCGACGAGTCACTTTTCCCAAGCTCCAATGGCACCTAAATTTCAATCTGCATATACATTCGTTGTACACGGACTGCATCAAAATGCACTCCGTGCAAATTGATCGGAAAATATTACGGGCAGCAGCTGCGTTCAATGGCACAGTTTATTAGCCAGAATCTTTCTGCCCGGGCCGGAAACGGCGTCGCGGCCGCGCGATTTTCACCGGCAACATTTTTCACACGATCCCGGTATCCATTCTTTTATTCCCAGCATTCTGCAACGTTATTGTTTGCGCGCGGTATCGCCACTCGCCGTTTCGTCCGCGAAAAAAGCGTCCTCGATTATAATTCGATGCTCGATTCAACGATGACCCCGGCACTACCGTGCGTCGCTACGCGACAAACAACCGACGATCGAGTGAAAACCGTTATTTTTTTTTTTTTTTTGTTATTTTTTCGGTGCGCTGGGAACGGAGTGCAAGGGTGCGGCTGCATCAAGGGGGAGGGTGAGGGGAGGGGAATGGAAGGAGGAGGAGAGCGGAGCGACGCGAGGCTCGCTCGTCGAACGAGCAATAATTGTATAATGTACCAATAGCGACACGGGCGAGCGGAAAATGCACGAACGGCACGGTTATTTTCGTCGGAAATCGCGTTTCACCGGGACAATTACCCGGCAACCCCTCGGCGCCTCCCTCTGCCGGTGCGCGGAAAAAAGCTAGCCAAGTACGCGGGCGAGAGACCCCGATAAATACAATAGATATACACCGAAAATCGTCGGCCCGAGGGGTGAGGGGACCGAGGGTCGAGCCAGCCCGTCGCTCCCCCGACGGTATTCAATTCGTATTCGAAGCAACGAGCGGGATGGACCGCGTCATTCGTGCAGTGCCAAACGAAACGTAATAGTCCCAAACGAGGTTTAACGCGCCGTGAATAATACACGGCGAGCAGGGAGGTACCCGGGAGAGGGGGGGGGGGGGGGGGGTCGGATGGAAAGAGGCCGAGGGACGGATCGGGTGGAGGTCCAACGGCATCGCGTTGCCCGAGGTGCGACTCGTCCATACCTGTGCGTTTAAATACGTGTCAGGGAATACCCGGGCGCGCCTAGTACAAATTCAACACCCCTCCGTTCCGAGGGAAGGAGGGATGGCGAGGGACGGCGAGCACGTGGGGTAGACACAGAGAGTATCCAATCAGATACGGGAAAGGAGACACGGCAACGGAGGCAAGCGAGAGAGAAATCGTAGGGAGAATTGCGTTCCACCGTTCCACACTGTTATTAAACGAAATATTGATTCAACCCCTGTTTACCGAGTAATACATATTCATGGGGGGGGGGGGGGTTGGCGTTTATGTCTATTTGCCTCTGTCGTCCCTTCAGGCTCTAGCCCCTCCCGACCCATGTCTCTTTCTGCGCGCCTTTCTTTCCCCACCGTCTCCGTCGCTTTGTGCCCCACCGTGCTGCTCTATTTAGCGTTTCGACCCCTACGAGAAACCCCGCCGTCCCCCAGACAAACCCCATGCCCGGCCAAGGGGGCCCGGGCGGGTGCATGCGCACGTGTCGCGCTCCCCTGCTTCACCTTGCGGCCCCACTATTCGCGCGTTGCGGAGCGCACGCACTGATTATGTCCCCGCATGCCGATGACGCGTATTACGCAACTGCAGATTGCGGTTTGTGTCACGACCTCGATCGGGCCGGGCGATTTGTGGCGGTCAGCCGTGCAACTCTCGTCGAATCTGGGACGCCGCGACTCGATGCCCGACCGTGCCCGACGGCCGATCACCCCCCCACCCCCCCCCCCCCCCGCCACGCCACCCGAGGTGCTGCTCGAATTCCTTTACGACTCGTTTCATAGGCGATAAATCTCCGCGGGCCGTTGATGACTCCGCGCGGCACGAAACTTGTTCAACCGCCGCGCCGTTTCGAGGAGAAAAATCGCAAAAAGAGGAGCCAAGATGTCGCCGTTGGACAAACAGCGCGCTTAATTGCCTGTCCGCTGAATTCCATTACTACCACGATTCCGCCTCAAAGTGGCCTTTTTATACGGGTTATTTACGCCGTCGTTAAAGCTTTACTGCCTCGCGAGGACGGGGTAGAAGAGCGGACATCGGGAGGATGTTAAAGCCTTACAATTTTGTGAAAATCAAACGGCAGGATAGATGCTACGAGAATGCCATTGTTAAGGGGGTAGTGGACTATTGGATATGTAAAATCGTTAGTTTCTTTGGCGCTGAATTAGTTTGATACCAAACAATCGTTACAGTCGTGCTTTTGACAATCTATTGTGGGCACGTTTGCGAGTATTTACAAAAACAAAATCGTCGGAATGTATAAAATTGTCGATGTTATTAATCGTTGAAGATAGTCCGGTACGGCGCGCCGCTGCAGGTGGTGTACATCGATTCAGGTGAACCAATCATCTGAAAGCAAAATGCTTTGAGGTGATTATTATTCTATACACAAATATCTACAGTGTGGAAACTTGCCGATGAATTTTAACAAAAATTGTGGAAGTTACACACGAATAAATCTTTTTTCCACATTTTTACGGGAAAAAATCGTCTTTAATCAATTATAAAATGTTTTACAAACATCCAATGTTGATGCGGAATTTCTACACGATAGAGAATGTAATTCTACAGCTCCAGTTGAAATTTTAAGCGAAAATATTCATTGGTTCAAGAGTTATGATGTACACCGTTTCTGAAAATGGTGTTTCGAGAAAGCCGGCTTCAAAGTTAAGTGCCCTATGCCAATACCGCTCTGCGAGGCCGTTACTCGACGCTGCACTCAATTACATTCGTCGCTATAACTTCGACAATTATTTGAATTTCTTCATGAAATTTTGTTTAAAATCTTCATAAAGGATAAGACTTTTAAAATCAGTAAAAAAAAAAGTAATCAATTTTCTGAAGCTGAAATATTCCACTACCCGCTTAACGCTCGTGTCCCATCATCCTCTGATCGGAGATAGGAATATGAAGAAATACAAAAGTGTGTCCCGGCACTGCGCAACTAACAAACCGCAAATCCGTAGCTTCCTCCTCTTTGGCACGTCTCCGGCTTTCGATGGCAATCGATATACACGCAGAAATTCACGGAAATCGGGATTCGTGTGTGGCTCGAAACACGCGTTACTTCGCGCAGCGGTGCAGCAGGAATAATTCAAGCACGCCCTGCGGGCCGTGCGACGAGCCTCGTACATTTGTTTAACCCCACGGTGTATCGGCCAAGGGAATTATTCAAGTCGTGCACGCGAGAACCATCTCGGAACTCAATTATACTCGCGGCGACGGTCGAATGCCAATTCCGCCTCGGCCGTGCTATCGTCGTGTCCAGCGACGCCTATGAGTATGAGGAAAGCGTTTCCCACCGGAAGTCCCCTCATACGGGACACCCGGTCGAAAGAAAGGATGCGTTCCTGGCGACGTCTCGCCGTCGGCATACAATCGCAGTCGACGTCCGTTTTCGAAGTCTCTTATGTTAATTGAACGTCACCCCACAGCTGGACGAACGGACGCGATTACAACGTCGTAAAAACATTCTTTAAATAGAAGCTACAAAGCGCCCGCGATTGCCGATGGGTAATGGATACGTAAACAGTCGTTCCGCTGACTCGACATTAAATTAGTCGAGGAGAAGATGAAATGGCAAGAATCGTCAGACAGTAATCAAGAGGGTCGTACTAATGAAATTAGTAATAACTAAAATCGTTGGAGGCTTGGATTTTCCCTATCTAGACACGGACGTCGACTTCAACTTTTCCGACGGATCTGTCGGTTTGAAAATTTGGCAGATCTGAAGGCACGAGTGGTTTCAGGGCTGTTGGTCGCCCAGGTGCAAAAACAATATTGACGCCCTTATTAATTTAATTAAGTTGTATCCCTCGTGAAATTATGGGGGGGGGGGGGGGAATGTAAAATCATTTATTTTGCCGATTTCGAATTTTTTTACAAAATATAAGGCCTTGAATTTTACGGTGTTTGCCCATTTTCGTGAAAATGGGTTGTACCTACTTATGAATTTTTATCTCGAAAACTAGCGTGGATAGTTTAACACTAGATCTACAAAGGGGGGTCAAAATGACTTGTTTGACATTTCTTATAATCATTACACATTTCCAGTGCATTTTGTTTTCTAAAATTTTGTATGACTTTTTCTGAAATATGTATATAATTAATTCTGTAAAATAGTTTTGATCTTCGTTTGTTTTTTCTTTAAAATTTATATGTAGTATATCTACATATACCGAGATGGGTCATTTTGACCCCACACGGAACGCAGGTAAATTTTTAATTTCAGAAGTTTCTCGTATTATTTTCATATAGTTGAAATACATTTTTAGAAAACTAAATATATTTTCATACATATACGTTGTACAAAATTGCCATAAGATACATGTATTATAGATATTTGCTCAATGTTTTCATTCTTCTACTAGATACATATTTCGATGAAACGTAAACTAATAATAAAACGCAGAATATTTGTGGTACATGTACTAAACGAGTCTTTGATACATGCTAAAATAATTGTAACTTGTAAAAAATGTCTTTGAATTTTATGCGTAATTATTTTCAAAATTACTATTGTTATTATACTATCATTATCATTATTACTATTATTATTATACAGTTTATATTCAATTTTCGCTCATAAAATAGGAAAATATATAAAAAACACAATAAAATGCAATGTATTTTCTTAAGTGACTCGTTAATTTGAAAAACAAGTCATTTTGACCCCTCTGGTAGAAGTACTTTCAATCGTTGGTTGTTCTAGTGTTGAAAAACAATTGAAATGAGAAAAGAAATGGTATAATTAATAATCATCATAAAAGTTTTGATTATTATTCTTATTAGTCAAAATTTTACATATAATAAACGGCCTGCGGCCGCCCAGGTGCGGGAGCACCTTCTGCACCCCCGCCAGGAACGGCCCTGAGTGGTTCTTGCAATTGAATCCTGTGGAATTTCATCAGAGACGTGTCTCGTCTAATGAAAGTATTTTCAACCAAGACATCCGTGTATCCTTGAGAGAGATTTGTATGTTAATAAAACTTATTTCTAGCGATATGGTCCCCGAGCCCCCAATTATCGAATTTCCGGCGCGTCGCTGTTGTGAAACGACTTGTAAGCTTCCCCTTAGCGAGAACATTTCTTTAAGGTACCCTAGCGAAGGAATTGGACCACTGAACGCTACCCTACTTTCTCCTTAAAACTACTGAATTACAAAACTACACTTACCCCTATGATGGCGTTTAACTCCGTCATCGTGACCTGCTTCGCTCTGTCAACAGCGGTGGCAACTTGCTGTTGGTGTTCCTGAGATAGAAATGGCAGGATTTGGCCGATAATGGCGTTCAGTCTCTTCGATATCTCCGCCTTGAAAGCAGACGAGGGACAGTTAGGCTCGTTGCCCGAGTGTATTAGCATTATCAATCACTTGGAGCCACGGTATCTGCCGCGAACCTTGGCAGCGGGGAACAAAAGAACGGTCGCGGCCGTGCCGTTTCGCTCGAGCACAGTGGGTGATCGCTCGACGCGTGAGAGCTGCATAGCAAAGCGTTTCGGTAACAAAGTGTATAAAAGAGGGAACGAGGAGGCGTTTTTATTTCGTTTTCGTGCCGCGCACATGCCTCCCAGCTGCCCCGGGGTACGAAAATATTTTCGGCCCCTTCCCGCCGGCGAAATATTTAAGCGCGGACACTTTTAAGAGCCCCGCCGCGGATAAAATTAGCCTTCGCGAAAAACAGAACGCGCGGGACCGCGTCCGAGCTTATTTTTCGCGGCGCAGGCCCATCCTGTCCTCGAGCCGCCAATCGGTAGTCGAAGGCGTTGGAAAAAAGAAGAAGCTTCCATATCCGTGCTTTCGTTAACGCGGCATCCTAACCGCGCCCGAAGACAGACCTCTGTGTTCCTAGCTGTGGACTCTTGTCCCGCGAAGCGCGCCTCTATTTTTGTCGCGCCTCCTAAGGATCTCGGCGGGCACCGCGGAAATACGCGACGCGAGCAGACATAAGGTGGATGATTAACGAGACAGGGAGGATAAAGGCCGCGCTCCGCGGCGGCTCCGTTTCGCCGTTTTAACGAGCGATCTCGAAACATTTCCGAGCCCCTCCCGCGACTCCCGGGAACCGCGAGAAAACGCGCAGTATTTTCGGGCCTGGTTCGCGCGAATAATAATCACGAAACTGTTTACTAGGTGGCGGCGAGATTCCTCGGACGAAACGATCTCCCCCCCCCCCCTCCGCCCCCCCCCCCCCCGCCTTTCAAACATCTCCGCCGGCTACCGGTATGCACGCGGTACCAGCGAAACGACTTCTCGGAACACGTCGTTGAGAGTGCCGGCTCCT
Organism: Andrena bucephala; assembly: GCA_947577245.1. Classification (NCBI taxonomy): domain Eukaryota; kingdom Metazoa; phylum Arthropoda; class Insecta; order Hymenoptera; family Andrenidae; genus Andrena; species Andrena bucephala. Next base: position 68,424,742 of record OX387715.1, read on the forward strand.
TCGCCACTCAGGATCTTCTCTCCGTGCCTTCGTGCCGTGTTGTCGAGTCATCGTCGCAAATGTTTATTCGCCCGTGTACACGGGACAAACTTATCCCGCGCTTAATGACTTGGGCAAACACGCGCGACGCTCACCGACGCGCGTCCCGCGCGCCGTGCCAAAACTGTTGGCCACGGCTGGGCGGATAGCGTAAAAGAGACGAAAATCGGGGTGAAGGAGGAAGCGCCGAGTGGCGAGTTTAGTGGAGCGAAATCGGCGCAGCAGGCTCGCAGGGGAGGCAAATGTGGCGCGGCCGGCGGACAGCTGCGACACGTCCTTCGGGTTTCCGCACCAAGGTTCCGCAGAGGGACGGCCCGTGAAACTTACCTGCTTGTGCATCTCCACGTTCAGGCCGTACGCCATCTCGTAGTACTGAAACAGAGAAGATCGGGCACGATGAAGCGATGATGTGAAACGGATTGGTCGAGCTAAGTATTTTGTTAATTGCAACGTGGAAACTAAGGGAGAAGCGGGGAGAATATTGTTTCGCCGTGGGACTCTATAGAACGCGTTACTTGAGACGCGACGACTGCGAGGCGGGCCAGTTGTTGCGTGAATGGCGGAGACAATGAATGTCGGAAACGTTACGGGGCCGAAATAACAAGGCTCCCCGTCGTCGCGCCAGGCTGTCGTTACAGTGGAGAAGAGGGAAAAGCAGCGAGTTCCTGATGCCGAGGCGTCTTTCATCGGCTATCAACGGTCCGGTCGTTAGCGAGACTGCGAAGAGGCGGTCATAATTGCGGTAAACGACCATTTTACCGAAGAGACCGTTTTGTAGCGTCATTACTTAACAGTCAACTCCGGCATCCTCTCGCCCGGGTGGTCATTTAGCATCGCTGCGCGGCGAGCCAGCGGCGGTCTCTTCACCGTCGGCAATTTAACATCATTTGCCAGATTTGCCCGTGTCTTGCTTCGTTATTTCGACATTTTTTCTCTCTCTCTCTCTCTCTCTCTCTTCGGCCGTCCCCGCCAGCCTCCTTGCCTCCGCGTCATTAACATGCCCGGTACCATTAATCTCTAGAACGAGCGGCGTGCACTCGTTGAACTAGATCTCTGCTCCTTCCCTCTCCTTCACTCTCTCTCTCTCTCTCCCTTCCTCCCTCCCTCTTTACTCGCGATCGCACGCAGCAGCGGGCTTTCCGCGGTAACGCGTTATTAATTATCGTTAATCGCGATAAACTTAATCGAGCCTAGTCGAGTACACTCCAGAGACAGAAGCGACCGGGGGGCCGGAGCTCGGCGTGCACGTTCCAGGGAGCCAGCGAACGGCGAGAGGCAGAGAGAAGTCGCCCGGGTGGACGGAGAGGCAGAGAGAGAGTGGCGGAAGAGGAACACGGAGGGTAGCAGAACGCGTGCAACACGCTCGAGAGCCAGGTACAGGTTCTTAATTTTACGGGCCATTAGCCCCGTAATTACACGGGCGAATTAATTGCGTCGTAAGTAAGTTATTCCGCCCGAGGGAGGAGGGGGTGGGAGCGAGCCACCGACGGAAAGGAAGGAAGGAAGGAAGGAAGGAAGGAAGGAAGGAAGCAAGGAAGGATGGATGGTCAGAAGGAGGAGAAGAGGAGAAGAGGAGAAAGAGGGCAACAGAGGCGAAGGGGATGGAGGGAGGCAGAGGTTGTTAAGATCAACTGCAGCGGCAGCAGGAACCGGCAGCGACGATCACCGGGCACCGGGAGGCAGCCCTTAGCAGTAGCGCACTCTGGACCAACTTCCGCGACTCATTATGGCTTGCACAACAAATTAACGTGGCGGGCCTCGACCCCTGTGCACTGGCGTCCTTAACGTGGCGCTTGTTAATGAACTCGACAAAGAGAACGAGAAAAAACACGCGATCTCCCTCGATTCGCCACCGTCCGCCCTCCCCCACCATCGCCACTCTCCTCATCCTCTTCCCTCTCCTTCCCTCGACCTGCCCTCGGCTCTCGTCGCTCTCCGCTCTCCGCCTTGGCCCCGACACCCCACCAAGATGTACTCTGTACACGTCGTTTAAGCGAGTTAACAAGCGGTCTTTTGTTAGAGACCTGGCCTTTTTTACTGCCGCCCGGGTACTATTGCTCCAACAGCTCCGAGAGAGATCTTGTTAGGAAGGGAGGGGGGGGGGGGGGTAAACGATCGGGCCAAGGCGTGTCGGAGGTGTAATTCAGCCCCGACAAATTTTTATTGACCAGCCGGGCGAACGTGGAAATCGATCGATCTCTCGCCCTCTCTTTCTCTCTTCAACGATCACTCTGGTGGAGAAATGTATCGGTACGATTGCCCGGTCGATGGGCGACGTGAAACGAAAACCGTGTTTCTACTACGATATCATTTGTTCGCGAAGCGCAGGATGTTATTTGAGAAGCTCGAATTGTTCGAAATTCCTCTCGCTCCATGGCGATCGAAGCTCTGAGCGCGGCATTCGAGCGGGGTGCAAAGTGCCACCCCCGAGGTTGCTAGTCGTCAAATGTACCTATGCATCGTCGCCTCGCACAGAGACGCCAGAGGCTAAACCGTCTCTCCACCTTTGTGTGTCCAAGTCCTTAATATACAACAGAGTCTAAAAGCTGTACAGAGCGAGTGGCTGTGCTCTTGATCCCCGCGCACTCGAGCGCGCTACCTTCTTCGCCTTCCGCTACTCGTACAACCCAGCTGCATTCCGCTCGCCCGCGATACATAGTCGTTGGTCGAAATTTAAGAGGACAGGGTCCGCGGCCCGCGAGCAAGCTGCTGATGAGAAACAAATGGACTACAAGAATCCGCCGCGGCGTTAATGCGAACAGCGGCGTATTTACGGCGACGTTCGCGGAATCTGGTGTCGTTTAGCGGCGAACAATGCGTTTAGCGAACGTTACACGCGATAATAATGTCCCCGGGGCAGCGAAATCTACATTCCGAAGGCGACACGAATTATGAGACAGGACGTGTCTTAGGGACTCGCGTAGCTACGCGCCGGTTCGTGCCGATAAATCTTCCGAGTCCTCTCTCCTCCTCCCGCGACGGCAACTTCGTTCGGTGGCGCGGCGGCGGCGGCCGTGTCGGCTCGTTCGCTTGATTAATCGTGTTTAAACTAGTCGCCTCCGCGCCAATTAAGACTGTACAACGTTCCCCCACACCCCCCCCCCCCCCCCCGTGCAAGAAGAGCAAGAAAGACCGGGGGAGACACTCCCTCTACTCGTATCTCGAGCCAGAGAGACCCCGGAGAAAAACAGCACCGTCCCCGTGCGCCAGAGGCGAAACGGCCAACGGCGCTGCCAACCGCGCAGGGGACAACAATAAATTAGTATCGGGACCGATGGCGAGCCACGAACAAGACGCTGCATCTACACACTTGACCGTGTGCGTTTATACAGGGTGCTCCAATTTAAACGATCCAAGGAAGTACTGTCCAAAGCTTCGATCAATGTTTCGGGGGACGATTCTCACTTTCAGAGTAAATAGGATCTTAACCCTTTAGCGCCCAGTGTGACGTATACGTCACATTATTTTCAGATGTGTAAAAAAAATCAAACGCCGATTATTTTGGGTCCGAAAACGGTTCAGTTCTCTAAATGGCCCCGAGATGCACGCCACTGATGCGTTTACCGCTGTAAATAAATGTTGGACATTTTTCGATAACCTGAAACGTTGCTCTTGTTTTCTTTAAACAGTTGAGAGTAAAATTATTTGTTTTACATTTTATTTGGTAGATACGTGTAAATTAATTGTTATACTAAAAGAATAATGCTTGTAAAGTTTGATTTATGAAAAAAAAAATCGCTTTTCAATCCGTACACGCCCAGTTTCAAGTATACGTCACATCGAGAAAATCATATTTCGACTGGCTTTTTTGGGAAAACAACGATGAAGTGCATGTATTGCGACCATTTTTCAGTTAACTAATCGCAAGAAATCATTTTTTTCCGCCGAGAGAAGTGTCTGGACCTTAAAGGGTTAAAGGGTGCAAAGTAGACATCTCCATCGACATCATGTAAAAGTTTTTCAGGCGACAGAGCTTTGTAATTCTCGACTATGCAGTATTTCATATAGATATGTAGAGGAAGTGCAGCATATTTGGAATTTTATTGGTGATTTGGAATACCAAAATATCTAATAAACTACTAACGCCATTTAATTTGTAACGTCGTAGATAATAAGGAATAATGATCTGATAACTAATGAAATTTGTGGATGAACAGCTATTTTTACATTTTCGCCTTAATCTGCAGAATAAGAAAACGTTAATCTGCAAAACTTTTTCTGCCAGAATTCCATCGTTCTAATCATGGTTAAAATATGTCAAAACTTTAGAGTTGAACTCTTAATCTACTCATTTGCGTGTTCCTTCTATGATTCCGTGTCAGGTTTGCGATAGTTTCGAGAATACAAAATGTGACATGAAATTTTAGATTTCAATGGCATGTTGCTAAGTAATTCGGAATACCGGCGAAGGTAATTCGGAATATTTCAAGGCTTAGCGATGCGTTCGTTTCACGAGTAACGGCTACGTCGGTTTGGGCCAGCGCTGTCCATTAATATTTACCTAAGATTGTTCCTATATTGTGATTTTTGAGCCTGATTATATCATAAAAGAATATAATTTTATTATCTGCATGTTTTTTTCTTTAACCCTTTAGCTACTGGTATATATTCACAAATCTGTCTGTCTAAACGCCAAAAGAAAAACTTGTTTCATCGACGCAATCTCGATAAAATAAATAAAAGTCAATAACCGACCCCCATTCCCGGCATAATTCATCAAATTGACGACGGCCGTATCTCACGAAAGTTTCGTACTGTCGTTTATTTAAAACAACCGTAGTTAAATGGTTAAGTTTATAAAGTGAAGGTAAATTGAAATACCGGTATTCCAAATTACCTGCACCTTAACGAAATCGTTGCTTACTGGCATTTTTCATTTCGGTCAAAGTTTCAGTTACTTTTTGTTTTTTATTATTACCGAGAGCTTGAAATATAAAAGTTTATTAGTTTCCCTATGATATGATGCAGATTTATTTGTTCCCATCCTCTGTCGCAATTTTTTATTCGTCTTAAACAAACTGTTATTACAATTATACTGCACTTCCTCTCCCTACATGTATGTGTGAGAAAGAAAAGTGTCCTCCCTGGAAAGGGCCCGACGGAACAGACGGGACCCTCTTTCACCCCGCGCTGGCTCGCAACGGTCCGAGTGAACGATAGCCACGATATCAGCCGCCGATTAATTATGTCACCAGGTTCGCGATAAACCCTTCCCCCAGTGCCTGCCGCGCGCGAGCGCTCCAATTTCACGAGGGTTAACTGGCGGGCATTCACCATGAAAACACCCGGCAATAAATCGCGTCTTGCGTGCGGCGAGGTAACGCGCGGCTCGGATTTCCTCGCGGGACACGCGGATCGGGTATAATTAGACTGGTTTACGGCGGTCGATCGCCTGAAAGCATTCGGGGTACAAGCCAACCGGGGCAACTGCTGCGTCAAGGTGGATTCTCACTATCATCTAGCCCAGCGACAGGCAGCCGTTCGTCGAGAGATTCTCCTACAGAAGAGCAAGTGGGAAGTGCAAAGACACCCTAAAGAACGTTTCAACGAATACCAGGCATCCACGTTTACCTCTAAACGTCACGTCCATTTAACCATCGCATCGTCACCGTGCGTCCAAACACGGCCACCGGTCTCGCAGCTAACCGTTCCCGCCGAACGAAATGACAACCACTGGGCTCTTAGAGTCATTAGCTATGCACAGTAGGTGCGCAAGATAAATATACGGATACACGTGCAGGCGGCCTGTGGCCACGGGTACACGCGACGGTAAGTGTGTGGGTATCTGCGCGCGCGCGCGCGCGCGCTCGCTCGGTGTAACAGGCCAATGTAAAGTCGGTGCGGCGAGGATGCAATTAATGCTAAGAAGCCGAGGTGGTTTAGCGGTCGAGCGAGCATGATTATCCGGGATACGGAAAACGAGGGAACCGGAGAGACAGAGGGCTAGAAGGGAAGGAGAGAGATGGGGAATAGAGAGAAATAGGGAGCGAGAGAGGGAAGTGGGACTTAACCGGAATTAGCGTTACGGAATGGTGATTCCTTACCATCACGTAATGTCGTTGAATCTCGATCTTCTCCGTGGCCAGTTTCTCGCACTCGAGTTTCAACCTGCGAACAGAGGGGAAAAATTGGACGGATTAAACGAGGGCTGCTTAAACGTTCCCTCCCTTATCGTTCCGTGTGGGCGGGGCGGTATCGCGGGGCAAAGTTAGGGCAACGCCGAGCACGAGCAACCGTTTGCGCTGCGAATGTAAAGGTCGCCGCGTTAGCATAACGTTAATATTAATTATCGCTGGTTATGCATACGTAACAGCGCGCACACGCGATACTATTTGATATCGTATTCCAACTGGCTCGCGACCAAGCTGTTCGTGCCGTACTTTATTTGGCCGAATGTACTCAGAAGAGTATCGGTGTGCTGGCTAGTAGGTAGGGTAGGGTGGGGCTAAAAGTCCGGCTGTTAAAAAGTCCCGAATTCAAAATCTCTATTTCTAAACAATGTATTGAGTTTCGCAGTATACTAACAAGGAGAGTATTTTAGGTGTCCGCCTCCGATCATTTCGATTTTTGGATATGTTATAGAGGACCGAAAAATAAGAAATAAGTGTTTTTTTATTTTTCCCCGTTTTCATATTTGGGGGGTGAAAACTGCGTTCAAAGTTAGGGTTGAAAAATCATTTTTGTGGAAAAAATGGACTTTTTGAAAATCTGGTGAGTCAGTCATATTTCGCATTCAAAGACACAAAATTCGTCCATTGACACTATTCCCCTATCTCTAATAGTTCTCGAGATATTCCACAAAAATGATTTTTTCTTTCTTTCTTTGTTTTGTTTTGTTTTGAGACTGTCTGTACACAAATGTTATAGTATACTAATGTATACATTTTTGTTATGGTTCTATTGGGCTTGTCCCGTTAAATAAATAAATAAATAAATAAATAAATAAATAAATAAATAATATGGCCAAAATATAAAGAAATGGTGCCAAAGTCATTAAATAGTGTTTTCGTTTTAGTTGAGCGATTTTTTTTAGTTTTCAGTTCAAAGTGTGTCTCTGACTTATATTTCTATTTTTTTTTTTTAAATATTGTATACCAAAAAGAATTGGTTTAATAAATATCTGTTGATTTGAATAGAGTTTTTTACTTATATAGTTTAATATTACACGAAAAGACGGGACTTTCTAGTCTATGCAATGAATTTTTGCCCCGTGCGTGGGGCAACAAGTCCATTTTGCATTGACAAACATTTTGTGGTATAACTCAACAGAAAATAACAGTATCACCAAACGAACTTCGTGAACGTAAAGCACAATAGTTATAGTTTATACAAAATAACACCAGATATCTCTAGATTGTTAATACTAAATTTTACATAGGTTTCTACGAAAAACGGGACTTTTGGCCCCCACCCTACTCTACATACAAAGAAAAGCTGCCGTTAAGAACGTCCCTATTGACGTAATGCGTAATGTATTCTCTGTTGCAAGCTGCTTTAACCTCTCGTGATCAATGTTTCTTTCTCCTAGCGATCGATAGATTGAAAACTGTCTGCTCGTTTCACACGGGGGAGGCGAAGGGGTCTTACAGGGAGATGTACATAAGCTGTAAAAATATCGAGTCTTTCTAAACACTGATGCACGAATGCCAGCGCGAAAATGGATCTTCAGGTTCTCGACTACCGACCCTCGAGCTACCCTCTGCCTTCGCGATCGCCCCCCGTATTTCTCCCAGCCGCGATACGTCCGGCGCGTCATCGACCCAGACCCGTACCGTCTACGTCTGCAAACTTAAAAGAGGCATTGCGGAGAAAAAGTGCAGGCAGAGGCAGAGGAAATAGCTAGAAGCTTCCGGTAGCCAAGTTCCACGTGGCAACAATGAGAGTTTCGATCCCCGCGGTACGTTGAAAAATGCAGCGACGGCAGGCCAGCCGCGGCTAGAGGCTTCCTTGATTCCGTATTCGCGGTGGCTACGGTTGCACGGGTGTCATTACGCGTCTGCCAATAGCCGCGGTCGTCGTAAATCACTTATGGCTCTTGCGGATCGCGTGCAAGCCGAGGGAAGCAGCTGCGCGAGTTCCCAGGCTCTTTCGTTTCGCGGGCGACGTGTACCTGTCGGCTACGTATGCACCGTCCCGGAGAAAAAGGAGAAAAACGTCGGTGGAAGCGACGACGAGCAGGTGCCGTGGCGCGTTCAATCGGCTCCGGGAGAGCCCGCTGCTGCCTTCTTATACGGACGATCGCAGGAACTTATTCGAGGCGGGAGGCCTTTCTCGGATTAACCGCGTCCCTACGCACTTAATATGTACATTCCTGCATGCCTCGCGGAGCTACGGAAGCGTGGAGAAGACGGAGGGGCTACTGGTTCGATTCGAGACGATCCTCGAGTTTACTTACGCGTGGCATTGGTTCTGCAGGAAGTTGAACTCCTCCCTGATCCTGTCGCAGGACTCCCCGACTGAGAACTTGATTTGCTGTCCGGGTTGCGGTGGACCCTGGAACAAAGTTACAATACCGATATCAGTCACGCCGAGACCGTATCAATGAGAATGAATTTCGATTGGTACGTGTCCAAAGTCGGCTGTTTTTCAGCTGCCGCGAACGTCAAACGAGTAGCCAAGAACAGAGAGATACCTAGAGAACGCGCGAGCTAGCGACAGTAACACGCTGCAGTGCCTTCGTCGTGTAATTAATTTCACACAGCTGTTCCACCGTGAATAAGCCCGCGAATGGATGCAGGAAGTAATGCGTTAGCCGATTCGCGGGGGGTGGGGGGGGGGGGGGGGGGAAGAAAGGAGGCGAGGAGAAACCAGACAGGCGTAGCGAAGAGGCGTTCGCGCGGCGAGACGCGAGCGGACGGTAAACAGTGAAAGACATCTAAACGCCATCGGCAATCGTGCACGCGCGGATGGCCGCGGAATGTAACAGAACGCGATAACAAGATTGCTGCTGGCAGGTGAATCTCCCCTGGCCTCCAGGGACTCGGATTCCAAACGATTCCGCTACGGGGGGAGCGAGGGGGAAATTCCGCTCTTTCGAAACCACCGTGGCGCGCACACGGGGTGCCCTGAGAGGAATCGTAAACGCGTTGCCAGAGATTTCAGAGCTGATTCAGCGACTTCGGGGCGCGAAAGACACCGGTGTCGACATAGATCTAAGTTCTGCTATTACCGCGCGTCACGATGGACGATCGAAATGGTACAAATCGGGGGATATGATTTAAACATGGGCCGAATACAGAATTACAGAGTCGTTGCATCGCTCGATATTCAAAATAGATCGCAGACATACGCTCGGCTACGCTGCGCCCGAGTGACCTTTCAATTGATCGATCGAATTGGTTTTTACGCTGCGGGTGACATAGTGTATACTGATTGTTCTTTCGTTGCGACGTGAGGTAGGGGACAGTTGCCGATAGCGTACTGGTCACGTAAGGCCCGTTACGCACTTGGCGACCAGTCGCCGGCGACCACGAGGTATACGGGGACATATGAGTTCGTACGCACTTGGTCGCGGCGACCAACGAGTCGCCGGCAACCACGAAAACGTGAGCGACGCACGGGAGACCAAATGGTCGCGGCGACCAACGAGGTGCCTTGATTCCAATGCACGCGTTCACACGACGAGCGACTTTGTTGGCGACCAGACACCTGCAAGCAACGAAATGAGTTTCGATACGCAGAAATTTATTTTGAAAATTGAATCTCGAAAGGCAATTTCGGACTTATCATATAATAAATACTCCAATCGCGACCATTAAAAAAACAATAAGAAGATATGGTGCATTTATTTAGGAATGAGAAAGCCGGTAAACATTCCTTTCTTACGGCGATCTTACAATAAAGAATGCACTGAATGTTGCCCCTTCTTTATTTATTTTTTTTTTCAATGCACTTCACAATTAAAACAGTTTCCTCGACATCCATTCTGTTTGGCGCACTCTACGAAACTGATAGGTGTCGAGTCGCCCGGTCTGGTCGCTTCGTTTGGTTGCCCGAATTTTGGTCTCTCGGCGACCTAGTCGCCGGCGACTGGTCGCCAAGTGCGTAACGGGCCTAAATCGTACCTCATCAATTTCTCAGTAATTAATGAATGTAAACGACATCTGATAATAAAAATGTCAAGTAAATGCGAAATAAGAAATAGAAACAAAACCTTTTGAGCTTACACCCTATTTTGTGCGTGCTATAAATATTTTAAAAAATCAGGTATGATTGATGTAACTTCTTACCAGTTTATTTTAGCTGATAATAATCAAACAATGCAATTTTGATCTTTATTTTTGTATTTTTCTAAAATCGGGTTTAATGTAGAATATTTTACATTCATTTTAAGTACATATTACATTCATTATAAAGTTTAAATCGATATTTATAAATAAATTGACCATGTTTCCTAAATCGTACCACTACAACCGTACCAGTAGGATTTGACGACTCGTATGTTGTATAGGTTATGTACATATATCATATTCATAGGTTATTGTGGCCTGTGTGTGATCCATATACATATGTATATGTAACTACTTATACATATAATAATCACTGCTTTATGTTGAATATTTTCTTCTCTATTTGTTATTGATACTATTTTTAGTGGAGGTACGATTTAGGAGACCGGTTGCCTAAATCGTACCTTTTACAGTATGTGACAAAACGATTAATAACAAATTAATTTGTTCTGAACAAAAGGTTAAGCGTATAATAGTAGGTGCCTAAAAGATCAAGCTAAAATTTCTAATAGTCATTTGCGTTCAAATTACCACCAAATATGAAATATAACGTAAAATGTCTTAAGTGGTACGATATAGGCAACTCTCCCTTATAAGCGCCGATTTAAAGGGGTGGTCTTTGCATAGACGGTGCATCGGTGCTGAGATGTTTCTTGAAACTACTTAGTGCACTCTAAACTATACTACATAGGTGTGAATTGAGCACTAACAAGGAAAGATCCTGACGCCGGAAATTCCAAAAATTCTGAAACCTTGTGAATATCTAAGGGATTTCCTCTTAATTACAACGCAATTTTTGTTTGCTGCCTAAATTTACTCAAAGGGGGTGAAATTGATTTTGTGTTATAACTCCCGAACTGTGACAACTGTAAGTTACCAAATGATAACCCTCATTAAAAGAAGTAACTTTTATCTCGAAACTTTTTTTCTATTTCTTACCTTGCGAGTTACAAAATAAAATCGGAAAATAGCCGAATTTTCAGGGGTTGATTTCATCCCCTTAGAGTGAATTTGGGCAGCAAACGAAAGTTTGCACAAAATTCAAAGTTCAAATTCACAAGATTTTTTTGAATTTCCGGTTTCGGGATCTTCCCTTGTAAGCTCTTCAGAAACTGATCCCCATAGAGTGACTAATAAAACCATCCACCAAATCGATCTGTCGAAATGGAAAAGCAATCGTTCCAAAATACCTACTCCACGATTTCGATAACAGCTAAACGTTACAGGGAATCAATCACTGTCACTCTACTCGTTTAAAATCGTTAAAAAAAAAAACATCCTCCATCGCCACATTGCAACCACTTACAAAGAATCAATCAATGATCCACCTTCTATCGAGCATCCCATGGTGAATCTATATCGAGCGCGATATCGCACTAATTAACCCAAGTCACCTAGCCCCCTCCTCCATTTCTGCCCTAGCAGGTTGAAGAAATGTACAACTTCCGTCCTCGCGGCAAGGGAATCGTCACTCTACCCACAGAGTCGCCCTCCACTAAACCTCCTCCATTTTAGAACTCGCTAACGATACCTCTGCGTTCCATACCAGACCTAATCCAGTGCAGCACTCTCGTTCGTTACATCAGCCCAGCGTGCGCACACGATTACACGCGGTGTACAGTCCGGCGGGGGCCAGCCGGGTCTATAGTCAACACGATATCTCGACTGACTGCAACGGCTCGCAGAGAGAGAGCAAGTGTTAATTACATGTTTGCGGTGTCCGCGAGGATTACACGCTACAACCGAAACTATGAACTTGCGAGAGAGCCGTTCTGCGCGCGGGCACACGTACACGCGGCTGGCTAGCGTGCACGTACTCAGAGCCGCGCGTGGGTGTACCGTCGACGTGCGAGCGTGTGGATCGGTAGAGAGGGTGGTGTTCTCTCTGTTAACTACGCTCGCAGCCCTGCCTACGCGATCGTCGTCCCTTCGACCGACCTGTAGATCGTGTCGGATATGCTTCCCTACAACCAGAGTCACGTTAACCGACAAGAGTGCTATCCCCTCTGTTCAACTCGTGGAAATCGATCGGCACCTCGGCGACGGCAAAGAGACGGTTGCAGGAGGCGGTTGCGGGTGTAATAGAGCTGGCCTCCGAGGGGTTGCCAATCTTTCCGAGTTCGTGTAATATTCCCGGAGAAATTAAAGCATTTAATTATAATAAGCTTGGTTCCTGTATGTGGATTGTTTAAATAAAGCAGCGATGAGTTTGCGATCACCCTCGCGTAGGTAGGGTGACCGTACCTAATATCGCCCATGTACCTAAACATATGTAGAAAGACATACTGTAATTGCAGCGTCATGTGATCAACAAGTACAGAAAGGGAAGGATTTTAGAGAATCTTAATAGTGTAAAAATTGATTGGATTGCCACAATTTTACATCACATTTGGAGAAGGTAAGTCTAATAATTCCGTGAATGCAAGAATATCTACCTAGTAGGAATACATAATTAATGATGTACTTAAGAAATGAAATCGATTCAAATATTTTTCGTAATGAAAATAGTGTTTTTCTTTTAGCAGTATTTTATTTGTCCAATATGTAGGTACATCGGAACGTAAAAAATAAAATATTTTAAAAATCTATATTTTTAAATTTCTATATTTTTCTATCAAAAATAAAATTAAAGATGGATAAAAAAACATTTATACAACAAGAAATAATAAAAGCACATGTGAAAATGACTGTAAAAACTCATATATATATAAATTAATCAATATTTCTTGAGTAGGCGATATTAGGTACACTTTTTTCAGGACCGGATTTTTGCATGTCTTGCGTTTTTTAATTCATAATTAAAAATTTATGGGTTTCAACGATTTTAACTAATACTACATGGAAGATGAATAATTGCTTCTTTACTTTGAAGCAAATTGCATGGAAAAATATCAATTATTATTCAATTGACAACGATTTAACTTTTGCTAGGCGATATTAGGTATAGTCACCCTAATATTTTATTAACACAGGTGTTGCCTTTATTTTGTGAAATCCTCAACTTGTCATGTCACTTTCCAAGCATCTTATATTCTCTACTATGCAGTCAGATATTTCATAGAGAAATACTAAGTTGAAAGGAAGACACAAAGTCTGATTTATGGTCCCCTCGCGCTAGTCCAAGGCCTGCGCGTTTATGTATAGCTTCTAAAGATCCGTCGTCTATTCCCGGGTGGCGTACATCTCGGAATTCCGCCACCCTTTTTATAGATCACCCCGTACAATGACCAGGTGAGCTTGGAAGCCCGGATTCTTTCGCAAAGTAAACACGGCGGAGCGACAGGATGGAAGTATGTATCTCAAACACAGCTGCCAACAGCCCACTCGCCGGCTTCTAACAACCGCTTTAATCTTTCATTTTCCCGCGCGATGGGCAACCGGACATAAATCAGATCACTCGAGGCAGATACCCTCTTCATCTCCAGAAAAGCCAGCGCGTTTAATCGCCGTCAATTACTCCGCGTGGCTTGACAACGAGCCATAAATCTCGCCTCCTCCGTACGGATCGGTCGATCGGCCGTGCCGTGGCTCGATAATTCGCGAAACTCGGTTGATTGCTTCGCCGGCGGGGGGAGAAAAAGGCAAGAAAAAGTTCGCTGATTAATCAGCGTCCGCGTCTCGGTGCCGCCAGAAGTCCTTCCCGGCCAAGTGTATGTATTCCCCCGGGAGGGGGGAGGGGGGAGGGGGGATAGCGGGCATCATCGTGGAACAAGGAGGAAGAAGGCTAGCAACCGAGAGTTATCTCGGGTTAAGCTAGAAGTGCACCGGGTACCTCCTGACCTCGATCACAATCGAGCCGTTGTAATCGAATGAACCCTCCAGAGAGAGAGAGAGAGGCGGAGGGGGAGATAGGAAGAGGACTGGCTCGGTCTCCCCTTTCCTCCATCGGTTCAGCTGTCGGCGAACTAAATCGATCGCGGAATCCATCCCCCCAAGTCTCTTCCTCTAGCAAAAGACTCTCTTTGCGGTCCCGACCTCTCTCCACGCTTTCCCGTCTGCTCCTTTATCCTCGCGAAAGGAGGGCGGGGGTCTTCGGGATCGTCTGCCTCCAATAAAATATCGAATCCCGGCGCGAAATCAAGGCTCCCGGGGTTAGATACGGGAACGGCGATAACCGACGGATTTACAACCTATATGCGCACCGAGATGCCCTTTTTCTGTCGGATTACAGTCGTCTAACACGCCCGGGGCGACAGTGAAAGTTATTACATCCATCGATTCCTCGCAGCCGGCAACGCGATATTAAATAACCTCCCCGATATTTCATATTTTCCCGTAACCTTCGACTCCTCGGCACGATCCGTCCAACCGATTCTATGAAGTGGTCCGAGTGAATTCCAATTATAACGAGGAGACTCGCCGCCGACCGATCTCGCGTAACAGTAACAACCCAGCCGCGGTGGATTTATTTAACGTAAATAAACCCGCGTTCCGTCGATTCGAATTTGCAGCGTCGAAGGCTGGCGGTGCGCGGCTCGGGCGCGGACGCCGCGCTAGATCGTGGAATTTCTAATTTCGACGATCGGCTGCGAAGGGAACCGGAGGAACGCCGAGCATCCCCGAAGGCGAAATCGGCGCTGAGGCGAGAGTGGGCGTGTGCTCGCGGCGCGTAACGCGAGCGGCACTTTGCGGCTGTTAGAGCGTTTCGGCTAATGCGCTAAAATGCACTTCGTTACGCCGTGCACCGCAATGCAAACCGGCCGCGGTGCACTGTGCACGGTGCATTCACTCTGCTCCCGCCTGCTGCGGTGGAAATAGCGTATAGTTACCGACGCCGGGCAGGGGGGTGGATTTTCGGGCAATCCGGCGCACAAATTTGTCGTCGGCAATCAGATCGCGCGATAAGCTTGCAAGCGTGCTGCAACGAAGGGAAAGCGTTCACAAAGTTCGAGTTAAAGGAATCGTTATCATAAATATTACAGTTTCTGTTTCATCACGCCATAAAGAGTAGCTCAGACAATAAATGAAACCGTAGTATCAAATTGCAGAATAGAAATGGAGCTTGTGTGATTTACAGAATTCGTTGTGAATTCCATATAAAAAAGCCCTACATAATGCACTGACAACTCAAATGACCAGTGCGATCTATAGTATCGACGATATGTTAGGATGTTTCGATAATTTTCCCTGTAGGGTAAACTCGGGTAAATTCGTGGTACAGGTTACTCCGTGATACTTTTTCATTTATCTGTAACTCGAAATTGTCTGATTCAATTAGGTGGCACAAAAATTAACAGACAGCGTTGATCTTCTAGTTTATGTTGTGGTAAAATAATTAGTCAATTGAAGTTAGTGTGATAGAGTAAGAGAGCATTTTGTTCCAGGGTATTATTACAGGGTGAAAGCACTAGTAATCGGACACCCTCTAGTTCTTTTGTATTCAAAGCGCATTTATGCTTCTCGTGTTGGAAAACAGCAATGGCACATGTAGAATCAAAATTAGTTTACAAATCACTTATGAAGAGCGCTTTTTGTCGTGTTTTAAAGTTAGAAATTCAAAATATATTATAAAATTGTCATTTAATAAATGCTTTATTTCAGTACTTATTTCTTTAAGCTAAACAATAAAAGTGGTCGACTACTAACTATCGGACCGGTCGACTTTTAGAGTTAAGCGGTCGATTATTAAAGCATTCGGACACTTTATTTTTAACGCTAATTATTTATTTTCCCCGAACTTTTATACTAACACAAAATTTTTAGCGATACATTAAATACATTTGAATTACTTCAATACATTTTATATATTTTATAACATTGATTGTTTATTTTGTTTTGGAACTTCTCATTCGAGTTTAGCTTTAAGTGGTCGACTACTAGTGCTTTCACCCTATGAGTTTTCTTATTTTTCGTGCGCCCGAGCCTGCGTTTCTGATTGTGCTGTTCGAGAAATTCTGATGGCAAATACCAGATACCATGTTTCCTTACGTCTCAGACATCTAACGATCATGAAACAATTGATTATACACAAACTAACGATAATATAAAATAATATAAAATAATGTAAAATAATTTCAACTAATGTAAACTAATGTAAAACAATATAAATTAAAATAAAAAAAGTAGCTGATGGCCATATCACGGGCTAGCGAGAACTATCACGGAGTTACCAGAGTACTATCACGAAGAAACCAGAGCTATCACGGAGTAACCAAAGTATGTCATGACACTTAATTTTGTATATTTTCAATAAAATATACTTAGTAAATTTCTGTTAACCTATTATTTGTTTCTCTGATGTCTGACCTATCATTATATCCTAGACTCACTTTCAGAATATGTAAATATTAGCAGTTAATATACAAATTCTAAAACTATCAGGGACTTACAGGAACACCACTGTGACGGCCGGAAAAATAAGCCATTTTTAAGAATTTTTTTTCAGGAATAATTTACAGTTTTCATAGCAAATTTGTATTACCTATCTTTAGTACACTGTCTTAAGAGACTATACAAAAAAAATAAATAGAGAAACATCTATAAATTTTAATATATTAATTAATCTTCTAGACCCACCCACGCGAGCTGGTCGAATGTAACTATGGAACAGCATGTCCGAAATCAAATTTAATTTTTTTTTATAAACTATATGAGTGTAGTTTCCGTTGTACGTACGGATTCTTTGATTGAAAACAAATTTTTTGAAATACGCCCGGGAAACTGTCCATCTTATTCGCGGATTTTCGAAACTTTTCTTCTAAAGCGCACCATTTTTACAAAAATAATTTGTTTAAGAAATCGGTACGTACAACGGAAACTACACTCATATAGTTTATAAAAAAAAAATGAAATTTGATTTCAGACATACTATTCCACAATTACACATTCGACCAGCTCGCGTGAGTTGGTCTAGAAGATTAATTAATATATTAAAATTTGTAGATGTTTTTCTATTTATTTATCATTATATAGTCTCTTAAGACAGCGTACTAAAGATAGGTAGTACAAATTTTCTATGAAAACTGTAAATTATTGCTGAAGAAAAATTCTTAAAAATGGCATACTTTTCCGGCCGCCACAGTGGTGTTCCCCCTTAAATGAATAATATTTCTCAAAGACACAACGATGCGTCGTCGTCGACAACGATATATTTACGAATGCACCTTGGCAACGCAGGGCATCGGTGCATTAGCAATGATTAAGAACCTTCGTCTCCTGCGCAGTAGACAAAATTTTAATCGCTCGATTTTTTATCAGGAAGATTGTCCGGTTGCTCGACGCGTTTATCGCGACTTTTATTTCAGTCCTTGGACGTGAGCTCGGCGAAAAGTGGCGTGTCCCATTGAGAACCGGTACACGCCGGATCCCGAGTTTCGTGCGCCTCCACTTTTATCGGGGGCAGGAAATATTCCCCAGCTCGGCTCTCTTCTCCGCGGCGCGCGGCATAAATCTGATTTAACATCCTCGGACTTTCATCTCTCGCGGCGCGCGAAAAGACGGCCCCGAGGAAAACGTTTCGCCGCGCGACGAAAGCTTCCGTGAGCGTGCCGCAGAAAATTTAAGGATACTTTCACGCCGTATACACATCCGCCGCGTGCACGGCCGAACGAAATAAATTTCATGCTCGCCGGGAATAAGGCGGCGGGTCGTATTTTTCCTCCGTGCACTCAGCCTGTCGCGGGGACGAAACTTATCGCACCGGATGAAACGTGATAAACGTATGAATAATAACGAACCCCGCGGGCCATTCGTTTCCGCGCATCTCCGGCGTATTGAAAACCCTGACGCTATCGAACCGTCAAGATCACTCTCCTGGTCGTAATTCCCTAACGCGAAGAAAATTTGCGATTGCGGAATCGCAGCCTCGCGATGACAAATTCTGGTTTTAATGCCGAACTACTGTTTCAGATTCTCGAGAAACGTGAATTCTTTCGCGAAATGAAGGGTCAAATAAAAGTAGAATGGAGCTAGAGATTGATAGATGCGTGAAAGAAAGAAATAGTGAAAATAAGATGATTTTATTAATGGACGTTAAGGTGCATTTTCATATTTTTTTTTTTATTATCGAACACTTTGCTACTTAGTTCTACAACGTCTGCTCTGTAGTCTTAGTTCTACAGTGGCTCTGTGATAAATACTACAGCACGTATCGAGGCGTAGATATCAGTTTAGGACAGATATATACCTTCGCAACGGCGAATTTACTAGATAAAAAAGATGAGCACACAGCAGTGTACGGGCTGACACTCGTCTATGAATAGGCTGCGTAAACAGTTCGTTTGAAACAGCTGGTTAGGACTCAACACACGTGTTCGAGACGACACTGGTTTACGGGCGTCGATGGAGAAACACTCGCCTATCTGTGAATCAATCCTGACGGGTGAATGAAAAGGAAACGCAACTTCTGCCAACCACAGGTGCCTGAATATGAGTAAGTCCTCTGTGGATTATCAATACTTAATTCCTATCTAGTGTTGTATAAAGCTCGAGTCTTCAAAGCTTTAAACCTAATATAATCAAAATACAAAACTATACAATAGTATTATTTTGTAATTGTAGTCATTTGTAACAAAACTCTTTGATAAAATTATGATAAAACACAAAAACCACAACACAATCACTATAATATAAATTTCAGTATATTATCTGGTCTTCTTGTAACTTTTATGTTTACTTGTACTAGACATAGCGTTTTAATTTCCATTGGGGCTATACGTCGCAAGGAGATTACTTCGTCCTCGGCGCGGACGTCGTCCAACACCTTTCCTATCTTTATTAACGTGACATCGGCACCGGTGTCGACTAACATATTTGCTTTTCCTTTTAATAGTTCCGGCGCCCTAATTTCAGTTGTGTTTTCCAGCCGGGAGGTCACTACCATGTTCGGTCGAAGTTCACGTAAATAACGAAAAAAGTGGCCCAGCTTTGTCTCTCAGATCAAATAAACGTAGAAAATCGAGAAACCCTTGTTTGTTCGGCCTATGACACTCTAAAGTGACTTCTATATTTTGTTTAAATATCTGTATGTATTTTGTAATAAAAGAAATTTTCACACATTGCTTAAAATATATACATATATTTGATCATCCTATCAGTAATAGTTTAACGAAGTTTGGGCGTCACAGAAATAATTCACCAAAAACCCACTTTTCTGGACCTAACTATATTATTCTGCCTTAAAGCTTTAAAAGCTTGAGTTTCATATAATATTGGAGTGTAAGACTTAGAACTTCTAAATTAAGTTTTAAGGCTTTCAAAACTCGAGCTTTGTGCATCACTTCACTACATACAATTTATACGACTCGAGCCTTCGAGCTTTAAAGGCTTGAGCTTTCACGGCTACAAGGTTCGAGCCTTTAGGGTTTGAACCGCGACTCGAGCTCTTGAAGCTCACGGCTCGAAGCTCATTTTAACAACACTATTCCTATCACCGTCAATCATTCTCCTAGTCCCACGGAATTCTAAAACGTTCCATGTGAATGTCACGCCAAAATCACGTTAATATTTTTTGGAAAGCACCAAAAGTATTATCCAAGACCGCGAGAGTGTTTTTGCACCGCTCAACGTGTTACGACCAAAGACCCCTACCACATCCACCCGTCTACATTTTAATCCTACCCTCGGCGCACTCGAAAATTGTGTACCCATCCATCCCGCGCGAGACCGCAGAGTGCCGCATCATTCTATAGCCCCGATCACAAAAGAATCCAATTTCACTGTCTGCCGGTGCAAAAACGATCGAGCTTCCCCGGCGCGGCTGAAAGTGTGCGGTCACCACGTGATCCCTCGCGGAATCTCCAGTATTCCGTGCCTCGTCCGGACCCCCCACCCCCCCCCCCCCGGTATCATTAAAATCGCTTGACTTTACGGCAGGGTGGGGAGGGGAGGCAAAGTACACGTCGGTGTCGTCCTCTCGGCGCGAGGGTCTGCGGTCAGAGGTTACGCCGACACGGAGGACTGGTAGTTGCTAAATTCTCGAGATGGCGCGCACCTGAGAGACCGCGGAGGGAAACGTTCACCGTGAGCCGGTGGCAAAAGGTCGACGGCGATGGGGGGGGGGGGGGGGGGGAAGAGAAACCTGCCGGCCGGCAAATGGGCGTGAGAGCGAGAGAGAGGGGACCGCTGAAATTGCGGGGAGAAAGAGGGGGCAAAGGTGGCCACGGACGAGGGAAGTTGCGGTTTTCGTGGTCGCCGCGGTTGCGGCTTAGGCAAATTGAGATAGTTCGCAAACCGCCGACCAGCTGACCTAACCGTCACGCCAGGATGCTGCTGGCTGCCGCTGCGAGCGGAGCGCGGCTGCTCCTGGGAGAGAATTTCGCAGTTGAAGAGGAAGCGCGGTGAACGCGAGGAGCTCGTTTCGACGCGCCAGGGCCCTGCGGTCGGGGCAAAAACCATCGTCCCCGGCGTGTTCTCGCGTGGAATCGCACGATGATTCGCGAAAATGTTTCCCCGAAACGAATCCCCGCGACTACCGCCGACGATAAAAAAAAAAAACAAAAACCATGCAGGGTGAGTCGAGGAATTCCACGACATTTTTGCGAACCGCTCGCGAGAAATCACGATCGCAGTAATTACGCAGGGCCCGGTTGTTCCTTTTTATCAGGCGACTCGAGGTCCAATCGTACGTGTAACGCGACTGCTGTTTTTCTTTTTCTCTTTAAACGAATGGCGGAAATGAGAAAGGTGGAGGGTTCTAATGGAATCGAAGGGGAAAGGTCGTTATACCCAGCCGATTGAAGAAAGTATAATAGTAGAAGAGACGAAGGACTGGAATCGATTCTCCAACTCGGTCGTCCGTACGATCTCTTGGGACCACTCGGGAAGAGTTGAGTTTAATGGGGCTGGGATTTGCTAATTTCACTCCAATTGGCGGCACGAAATAAGAGTTCAGTAAGATTTACATGAATTTCGAAGGAGGTTCTTCTATTCACGTACGAGACAAGAGTTTGTTTATTATCGAAAAAGTTCAACTTCTCGAGATGGTGATGAAGAAATTGACGGTATTGAAAATTGATATAAATCTGACGATTCCTCGAATACGAGTGCAATCGGTATTGGTATCTAAAGCGATTGAAAAACACGTTGGAGCAAAGAGCTAGACGTTTTTATAAATAGATATCAGAAATCACAAACGTTAACTCGAAATTAAATATAAAATTATCGTTATCGGCGTGCCGTGATCAACAATCGTCGGCAAGTATTAAATTTACAAACTCATCGAAAGTATCGCCCCGATAACGGGGCTAGAAACATCGTAACCGGAAAACATTTTATCGTGGCGATACCGCGATAGGGCTTGTTCTGCAGATACCGAAAATCAATCTTGATCGTCTATCGCTTATCTCGAGCACGTCCTTTCGACGGCCGCGTCGATAAAGGGAACACAATTCTCTAATCTCCCTTAGAAACAGAACGAAATAGAAAATCCTTAGCTTCGACTTATGAAATCCTTCTGAACGAGGAAACAAGATTGCGCCAACACCCGAACAATTACATCCAATCTGTCATCTCCATAGCCTCCGAAGCCACCCCTCAAAACTGAAAATCCTATACAGGCTTCTACACATCTTATCAGGAAGAAATCCGGTCACCGAATCGCCCGAAGGGCCCAATCGCCACTACCGAGCACCCACGCACCCTGTTCCAAATCCCGCAACATCCAAGACAGAGAATGGGGGGGAGGGAGGGGCGTGCGCAATTACAATGGGGGTCGGCGATATCGCGGCGTGGATCAGAACGGGCTGAGCACCGCTGTCGGTGGGTAAACAGTACTGTATTGTATTTGTGTGCTTAGCCCGGCAAATATTAGCCACCATATCGCTTATGGTGCTTGTTGAGCGAGGGTGATGGTCGATAGTTCCTCTGTGGTGGGAGTGGTGAAGAGGCTTCGTTCGTGAACGAGCGCGCGCGCGCAGGCTAAGCCCTGTGTAACGCACACACGCGCGTATAAGCACAGATGGCCACGCAATACGCATGTCGTCGAGGGTGATGGTGCGCGGTGTGTGATTCGTGGCTGAGTGTGTTTGTCCATCCGTCCATATAGGGCTGTTTGTCCTTGCTCTCCTTGTTTGAAGAACGTCGGGATCCCGGTCTGTGCAAACTCCTCATTATTGCGAACAATGTACACACGGGGTATAGCGAGCTCGCGCGCGCGTGCGTGCGTGCACGCGGGTGGGCCTGCGCGCGCGCGAGCGCTCACAGACTGGAGTTAGCGCGTGTGAACGTTACACGTGTACCGAGCCGGTGTGAACGGTGGTGTGTGCATATCAGCCAGGCGCGATCCAATTTTTATTTTCTTCGTGATAGGCGGGGAAGAGTGTGTGGGCTTAATTATTTCGTAGCGTTAATCAGCATTGATCAGATTCATAAGCTGCTACACGGGGACCGGCAGTTTTCGGTAGATTCTAAAATGGCAATAGGTACGTCAACAGCACACGTTAGTTCCTGAATCAATCACGGAGTTCTCAGATCCCCGGGGACTTCTCCTCACTCGTCCACGAGTCCGCGTTTCCGAAGCGGTCCCAACCGTTGGCGAGGAATAAAATTCATAACTTCTGAACTAATCAGTTTTCGACCTAAGTACCCTAATACTTTTTTAAAGAGAATATAAAAATGCATCGACTGGTGTATAAAAAAAATATACAGTTCCATTAAAAAAATTAAGGCGATCTTGATTTTTCAGTGAATAAAAAGTTTTTTATTAATATTTACTTTTGCAATTTGTTGTCAACTGAATACTGACTAACTTTTGTCCGAAACATTTTTTTATCAAATTATTTTTATCACGTGTATCGCGTTTGACTGCTATTTTAAAACTGAAGACAGCATCCAGGATGGAAAAGTTATGGTAGATATCGTATAAACAATTGGAAAAAGCATATCGGATGTGTAGATTAACATAAGTGTCTTATGCACGAGGAGACCCAGAGACTACGCTAAGGGCCGGAGCGGTGAACGTCTTAATAATGATTTTGGCTATTTTTTCGGTTTCGTGCAAATTCGAGCAGTTGAAATTGACGTTAATATAAAGTTTAATGATCCCTAAATTAATATACAAAAAAATCACAGAGGTATTTTTTTTTAAAGTCCCATCGAAGTTGATAAACATTTAACATAAAGAATTAGTACAAATTGTTAGTATTGTAAAAAACTAACTGGGTAGTTTTGAAGGTATGACAGTATTAAACAAAACTTATAAAAACCAAATGAAAAGCATAAACATTCTGCCCATGGCGCGTGTTTGAAAAAATGCACCGAAATTTGTAATGAATTTCTAGTATCACTTTTGACAATAAATTAGTAAATTCAGCAGAACTTATGGGTAACATTGAAACCTACGTTCCTTTATTAACATTTTAAGATACAAGAATTTGTGGATCAAACACTTCGGATTCTTGACTTTTATTAATACAACGTTGGAATACTTATATTATTTGCCACGCGCATTTATCATCGTTTCACTAATACAAAATTCTTCGGAACACACGTACCTATGGGTTTCTGTTAGCACGAGCAGAGCACGAGGGGCGACCGCTTCCTCCATCGAGGACGACTTAAATCCCGCTTTAGAAACTCGAGCACGTACGGCAGGGGGGCCCCGCCGAAAACCCCGCCGAGTTTTCTGCCAGGGTTAATGCTAGGCACGATTTTAATTTGTAATCAGGACCCGCTGGGAGAAAATAAGCAATCGATGCCGCGCGTCGGGGGGCCCGGGCGACCGTCGAAAGGCCTCTCACGAAACCGAGACGGTCACTTTTCGCCCGTCGACCGCGAGAGGTCGTCTACGGGGAGAGAGCCACGAGGCTCGTACACCAAGGCATTTTAATGACGACGAGGGTCTACAAGTACCATTTCCCGAATTCGGCCATTAACGAGGAAATTGACGGCAGTTTTAGGGCGGTCCGTCCCAAATTGCCCGGAGCCCTTCAATTTCGTAGTCGATCCCTGTCCCCTCGCAATAATCCACACCAGGCCAGAAATTCGACACGCGGGAGGGGGGGAAGGGTGCTATTCACCGGCCAGACACTGTTGTTCTCACCTACCCGACCGACCCCCATGCTTAAAACTTCCAGTTTCTTCGTTAATTATACAACTGGGGCGAACAACCTCGGTTCTCCCTGCTCGAAGGTGCACCACAAACGAGACCAGTCTTTCCTTCTATTTATGCAGGGTGTCTCTACATCGCGCGAGTAAGTAGTTGAACGTTGGGAGCGGATTCTACTTCTCATGGTGCTAAACGAGCGTTGTTAGTATAGATCTGCGAATGGTTCATTTTCGAGTTAAGGTCTCCCACAGTTGCGCAAGAACAACGGCATTACACGGAAGAAGGGCGGAAGAGATGTTTCTTTGACGCGAAACGATATTAATTTTTACAGAGTAAAGGAGAATATTTAAAGGACTCTTTTCTTATGGTTGGTACGAGTAATTGCGAGCAACGAGCCGTTAAGAGTTTTCCCGTAGATGTTGAAGCGAAACGCACGTAACAGGAATTTTTCGCCTATCGGGCGCTGGCGGAGCGAAAACACGGGGCGGGTAAGCTTCTTGAAAATTATGTCGCAGTCTACGCGTTTTCCCACTTTGCAGTGTTGTATAATACGATTACTTCAGTTTCCTTTGAACCTCGAGAAGCAATTATAAGCGTTCGCGCTCGTTATTCGACGAATGTTGGTAAATACGTAAATTAGAGGAAACGATGCGACGACACGATAAGCGGTCGTTTCCTCGAATTAGTTGCAGCTAATCGCGTTGACTTTCGAACGAGCAACATTTTCGAGGAAATACTACGCGCTCGATCGTGGACACGGATCTGAAGCTGATATAAACCGCGTCGCTGTAGGTAGTCTACTAACTAACAAGGGAAGATCCCGAACCCGAAAATTCAAAAAATTCAGCGCAATTTTTGTTTGCTGCCCAAATTCACTCGAAGGGGGTGAAATTAACCCCTGAAAATTCGTCTATTTTCCGATTTTGTGTTATAACTCGCGATCTGTAAGAGATAGAAAAAAAGTTTCAAGACAAAAGTTACTTCTTTTAATTAAATCTATCATTTGGTAAAAAATTATTTTACAGTTCACGAGTTATAACACAAAATCGGAAAATAACCGGATTTCCAAGGGTCAGTTACACCCCCTTATAGTGAATTTGGGCAGCAAACAAAAATTTTTTTAATTTCCGGGTTCGGGATGTTCCCTTGTAAAAACTGTTTCTTCGCAGAGAGATTCGTTCACGAATAATGAACGTCTTAAAGACTCTGCTTATGCACACAAATGTGTTACGTAAAAACCCGTCATTTCCATAGAAATAGAATGTGTGTATGTACCTACATACAGAGTAAGGATTAATAATTAGCTCAAACTTCACGAGGATACTGTTACTTTATTTAATTCGAATTTGAAGCTCTCGACCAGCTACTCGAGCACCAACTTCTCAAGATTATGAACGTATCGGGCTGAGGATTGGAAGTGGGGCAGAATATTGCAGCTACATAAAAGGGTCAATATTCAAAATTGATATCACACAAGATAGCATCGCTTTAAAGAAGTCATCACTGCCACATGGAACATCAACGTTTCGAGGATCGCGATAAGATAATCCGTATTATCACCAGTCGCTCCGCGCAACGGCGCAACCAATTCCGCCGAAAGTATCGGCTCCTCCAATCCGGGCGCGAGTCGACAAACATTGACAAAGTGGGACTACATACAATACAACATTTTTACCGTCCCCTTCTGGCCTGGAAGGAGCGTCGGCCGCATAATATCGACAATTTCTAGTTAAACGGCTGCTCTATGGACCGTGGAAGAGGACCCGAACGGGCCTGCGGACAATGAGGCGATACTTAAGGACTCGCCGGGGCGAGCTTTGTTCAACGTGTTCCACGAAGGACCCGGCGCGACAATGGACGTTCTTGATTTCCACCGCTCGCCCCTTTACAAATTAGACCGTATTATCGCGGCAACAATGCGGTTGCTTCTCCATTTTCTGCTCGAGCAACGGGAGGAGCGCGTTGCAAAACTCCTCGGGACGAAACTCGGCTGGCGAAACTTCGGGCACCGATCCGCCGGATGAAAGCACTCGTGGAAAAGTGGCTCAAAAATTACTCCACGCGGAGGCGAGACGGCGCTCGAGCGTTGCGTCATTTCCTCGACGCGACGCTCGTGAAAAACTTTGCCCGAGCGATTCCCTCGGTGAACCCGCGGGTCAACGGGTCACCAAGGGGGGATCTACTTAATCGACGGCTTAATCACGGCGATGCGGGGTCTCGCTCGGCAACCTTAGCAAGCGTGCACAGCAATAAACTAATGACTGGCCGTAGATTCCGCGGAACGACGTAATACGCCTCGATCTTGTTCCGTGCTTTTCCGATGCGCGCTGATTGCAAGAACGAGGAACGTTTCGCACGACACGCTCAATTGCGATAAAACGGAGAGGATAATTGTGTTGTTCCCGAGGAAAACTCATTGTGGCCGTGGAGACTGCGCCGATCGACTGCTCCATCGATTTTAATCGCACCGCGGCATCGCGAGGTGGAACGTTCACTTTCCAAGTTTTTCGTGGACTCGGCTTAACCCTCTCGTTGCTTCATAAAACAAGGAAATCTATTATTTCTGCGATCGTTTAGGGATTTGAGGAAATAGTGGGTTAGGTTCCTTATGTAACTTTGAATAGAGCTTGACCTTAAGAACACGTGAACAGATTCGTATAAGACATATAATTAAATTATGAAAAGAAGAGGCAAATCTCTAAGTCAATATTTATTATTTTATTTAATTTCTAAAGAGATGTAGCTTTGCGGGCACAACATGCGGTATATGTATTTTGTAGCAATTATAGCGTAGGGATTCCCTGGACATCCAATTTCTCGTTGGACCTGCCTGGTGTGAACCACAATCGTCGATTACCATCGAATTTTTGCTCGAGAAACTCATTTCACGTTGCCTCGCATTAAATAAATTTAATTAAACTTATCGAATTTAATTCAATCTCAATTCCTCCTCCTTTCTTTTCTCGATAATGATTTTTCTCGTGGACTTTTATACACGTAACACGCCCTCTTCGATAAATGTATCTTCGGCAATCTACAATTTATAATCTATTCTAATTTTCCACTACAACGAACCCACAGTAATTTACATTGAAACGATCGAACTCGATTATATTCGAAGATGACACGTCCCTCGATCTTCGATTGATCAGCCGTGATTGACTCGAACACGATGGGTCACGTCGAATCCGTGGACTCTGTTTACAGAGCGGGCTGTAAAGATAGCAGATAAACGGCGTGTACATATCGCGAAGTGGGACGATAATTCCCGTGTAACACACGATTCAGGTCGACGGTCGCGAATCAATTTCGAGGCGTGTTACGAGAATGTCACACTCCAGATATTCACGGGCACGTCGACGACGGATACGCACACAGAGGCACGTACACGCTGCGTTATTTATAAAAGGAACGATTCCGCGGCGCGATACCGCGACGATAAGCGTGCAATTGCTCGACTTATCGCGAGCCGTTCAATGTCACCGCTCGACATCCCGAGGCTCTGGGATTCTATCGAAATGCACCTCCGACGGGAGTGGATGTTTCCGTAACCAGATCCCAGTTGCGTCATCGCATTCGAAGCTTTTGCGAAAAAACTGCAACGACGCACGCACGCGTCAGCTACTTTCCGCTGCATGCGACGTGAAAGACGTCAGAGGAGGTGTTCCAGAGGAATCATGACTCATTCGTAGCAGTATCACTGACTACCGTACAGATTTTTCTAATAACAGATGCTGAATCTTTTTCCACCAGTCATCGTGAAATAGCTGGACGCAGCAGATGATTTCTATGATGAATTTGGAAGAATAGTGTGCCCGCGAATAATATTTTCTACTCTTGAATGAGAATTCTCGTGAAATTCTAAGTCAAAGTATTTCTAATCCTCGCAATTACCTATACGAATACTAGACGAAGATTTAAAATTGAAATTTCGAGATAAATCGTAAATGCAATTCGCTAATAATCTCATCGCTTTTCGTAATTTAATACTGACATTCTACGCCCTCGAACTTAAAGAACATCGGTCGAGGGTCCGTGTGGTTTCGGTTATTCGGCTGCGAGCGTTGGCTCGACGTGATTCGAAAGCCTCTAGCCGCGGTGAAGTAGTCGATCCTCGTACAACAATCGGCTTCGTCTAGAAGTTTAAAGTATCGTCTGGAGGGCCGAACCGGAAGAGGGAGGCGAGCGAAGGGCCGGTCCCTGTTAAAACTTGCCGGGCGGGAGTTTCGTAATGATCGGCGAGCCAGTTTGCCCGGAAATAATATTTGTACAGCTTGTACGTAAACAACCCTGGCGGCCCTCCAGAGTGCCAATAACACCGCCTGTGTCAACTCGGTCAAGCGCCGAACCCGCTTAAATGAGTCACGATGCGAGCGGGAAGAAAGGTGCAACTCTTTCTGCGGATTTCATAGCGGCGCGACACGGTGCGGTACTCCTGGAACAGGCGTCCTCTGCCCCGCTTCGCCTTCGCCACCGCGATAAAACCTGCGAACACCAGTCCGCTAACGACGCCAGGATTCCGCCGGGTCTGCTGCGCGGCATGTAAATTAACGATTCCGCCGAGTCTTTTAGCACCTTGGAGCGGCGGGCCTCGTTTGCCGTCATTCAACAGACGAAAAGTGGAATATAAAAAATTCGAGCGGATCTAATGGCGTTTTCGAGGATGGGTACCTAGACGGTGTCTGGAGAATTTTAGGACCATCGAACGAGGGACGATGGTCGAAGGGATAATATCAGGGTGGAAGTGTTGGTGAAAGATGAGGGTGATATAAATTTGTTGAGATAGCGATAATATGGATTCTACACGAAGTTGCAGAGATATCAGTTTTGATACTTCCTCTGCGATTTTAATAACAATCGACGTCTCTATTACACCGTGCGAACACCCTTTCGGAGCCCTTTGAACTCTGCCAACGTGCAATTTCCCTGGAACTCGACGGTGCATTCGGCGCAGAGATTGATCCCATACACAGAGATAAAAACGGGTCACCCTGTATTTATTCCCCCGCTCCTTTTCCAGCGCAGTGAAGCAAAGATAAATTACCGCGGAACGGTTTTCGATAAAGCGAGAACAAAAAGGGGGTCGAGCAACGCCGCCGCTCATCGAGAAAGAATGGCCACATTTTGGGCATCGGTCGCCGGGCAATTGGAGGGCAGAGGCAGACAGAGCTATTTGCATGTCGCGAGATTTATAATGCGCGTCAATTACACGTAACACGCTTCGCTCATTCCGCGGTGTAATTCATCCCGTGTAATTACCAATGCATATTGCGGTCTCTGCGGAAACTCGCAACCGTGCGGACCGCGAATTTCGTGCAATCGTACTTCGAACCCCTTCATTCGCCCTCTCACCCAGACCCCGACCCCACCGAACCCCTGCCCCCGTCCCGTCCCGTCCCGTCCCGTCCCGTCCACTCCTCCCGCTCGTCTCGATTTCAATTTCGCCCTGATCCTGCTGAATATATCCCAGCGTCTCTCTCCCCGTCGCTCCTCGAGCCTCGCCCCGTCCACCCCTTGTATTCCTTGTTCTCTCTTTTCGTCGTCTCCGTGCCAGACGACGATTACACGACCGGCAATCGCTCCCCCGTTCCCCGCCCCAATACAGTGATTCAGTGATTAGGAATTAGACGATCGCTTTGATTACGGCCAGAGGTTCGAGTTAGATTTAGGTGGAATTTGGTGTCCGAATCTGCTGATATCGCGACGTTCGCATAGTTACACATTTATTAGCTTCAAAGATGTTATACTTGATGTTTTATAATACGTTTTGTAGATTGTAGATAGCGATATGGGAACACGTGAAATTTCAATTTTACCAAATTCCGCGATCCATCAAAATAAAATTGATAAGAATTCTAGAAAATACCACCTGTATTCGACGAGAATGAAATGGAATGGAACGTTGTCAGTGGGGTATTAAGGGGTAACACCACTCTAGAGGCAGAAAAAGAAGACCTAAATTTGACAATTTATTTTGTGACTATGACAAACGGAATAGAATTTCTTTTCAGAGGGTTTATTTAACACATATTGAAGTACGAAAAACAATTTTTTTTTATTGCCATTTTCATGCAAAATGGCGGCAAAGCCCGTCGTCGAAAAAAGCTTTTTTGAAAACGTCGCCACGGGAGGACGGATTTCTCGGCATGTATGAGTCCTGGAACCAAAAATAACAAAAATTTATAATCTATATACAATTGGCTTTGGAAGTACGTAGCCGTTTTTTGATTGAATGTAAACTTTTTTTTTATAAACAATTTAATGCTCATTTTTAGGGCAAAGAATCGATTCATTTCTTAAAAAGTGCACCACTTCCACAAAAATTGATTAAAAAAAATAACCCTACGTACTTCCAAAGCCAATTGTATGTAGATTATAAATTTTTTTTATTTTTGGTTCCAGGACTCATACATGCTGAGAAATCCGTCCTCCCGTGGCGGCGTTTTCAAAAAAGCTTTTTTCGAAGACGGGCTCTGTTGCCGCCATTTTGCATGAAAATGGCAATAAAAAAAAAATTGTTTTTCGTACTTCAATATGTGTTAAATAAACCCTCTGAAAAGAAATTTTATTCCGTTTGTCATACTCACAAAATAAATTGTCAAATTTAAGTCTTCTTTTTCTGCCTCTAGAGTGGTGTTACCCCTTAATACTTCCCTGGCTGCAGGGTAAATCCTTCCTTTGAAAGCCTTCTATGCATATTGGCCTTTTATACACGGGATTAGTGAGAATTTAGGCAAATAGCAGCGAGCGCTCCAAGTAAATACCATAATACCGAAAAGGTATCAGTAAAATATCGACGTCTCTCGCGAAACCAAGATCACTTTGTAAACCTTTAATTATACGAATTCTGCGAAGCTCCTTGTCTACATAACGATCCCACTATCAAATTAGCAACAGACTAGCAAGACAAAGAACGATATCCAGATGCGAAGGCGCCTTCGCGTAGAATCGATTCCCGTGTCATTTCTTGCGATTAAATATTTTCCAATTTATAACGAACGCAGAGGCCCCCGTTGACAAATCCCTAAGTCCCAGTTTATCCCAGTCTACGGCGCCCGAACGGGGTCGCGCCTCGCTCGAAAAATATTATTCGAAACTGCGAGCGATCGATAGAACTGCGAGGAACTCTGGTAACGAGCCGGACAAACAATCGAGAACGACAATGGGCAGGTAAACATGACCGATGTCGGAGGCGATCGCGACTCAGGTAACATTTTTTTTCTCTCCCTTTCTCTAATTCTCTCTGGCCGCGCCACCCTCTCTTTCCAAGACCCATACACCTGTGTTTACACTGCAGGCACTTGTCAACAATCAGCCGGGGGCCCCGCCCCTCCGTAAATTGTAACCTCGCCCTGCAGGCGGCGGGGCACGAATTTTACGATCCTACGACGTTAATAGGATTACCGGATCAAAAGCGTGGAAAGTTAAGATACGGTCGGTCCAAGTAACGGCAAAAGGGACAAAGCGACGGGATATGGACGGGCGTACCGATCGACCGTGCGTCCCGACCTCGAGGTAAATTTTTATATTAGCCCTATCGATTACGGAAGCCTTTCGAAACGCTACCCCCCCGCGCATTGCCGCGATAAAACGGAAGGCGTTAACTTCCATCGACTTACCGATAGTGTACGGTTTAAACGAACATCCCCCCCCCCCTCCCCCGCGTTTACGATAGGATAATGGCTACCGCGGGGAAACATTCCATTTCCAAGGAACAGGGTTTTATACGGGGTGCTGTCGTAATTCGCGGTAAGCTGGGTGATGACTCATGGCTTGAAAACAAGCCAAAACCGTGGGGTGGTATATACAAGACTTTATCGCCCAAGACTTTGTTGTTGGAGACGCCTGCAGACCTACAGATCTCCGTTTGTCCTCAACTGTCTAAGATTCTAAGAGCACGCTAAATTTTGTAAACACCTCCCGTAGTTACTCTCTCTGAAAACTCTAAAGACTAATGCGTATAATTCACAACCCCTCGTCGAGTGCACCGTGAAATATAAAATTCACTGTCCAGTGAATTATCGCTGATTATTAATAACGAGTGATAATGAGAATATCGGAGCCCGTTTTTAGGCGAAGGAAACGGGAATAAAATAAAGCACGATCACGCGACAGGGTATCGAATAAAAATGGATCGCCTAAGCCGAAGAGCTTTAACGCGAGGAAATCTGTTCCACTTTCGATACCGTATTGGACGTGTTCCAGCAGCTCCAGGTAATTCCCACCGACAGAAGCGTCCCTTCTTATCCGGGATTTACTTGCCCCAACCTCCCCCGCCGCTCCTCTTTTTTTTTTGCCATTCATTTGCTCGGCTGGTAATCGTCGCTGCACGTCGCCCATATGCGGTGGCACGTACGGACATAATGTAATCGCGGATATTGGACCACGCGAGCGTTGGTCACGGCTACATGGGGATTTATTTTCGTCGTTCTGCCGAGCTTTTCCGCGTCGACTGCCGCGGCCTGTTTACGGCCGAATGAAAACTTGCTCGCCGGCCAAATATTATTCCGTCCCGGGGCCGCACACCCGCTTGCCGTTCACCAGCTCTCTATGTCCCCCCCGCCCTGCCGCTCCATCATTAGCCGGTTATTGTACGGAGTAGAAACGACGACGTTAAGGCCACAAGGCCATTTTCGACGGAAGATTCTATCGCGATTATTGGGAGGAACTGGCTGCCACGATTTTTACACAAGATTCAAGTTACCCATAGAAAACTCGTATCTGAATGGGAAGAAGATAGCGAGGTACTTGAGACACTCGTCTGATGTGCAAATGGTAATCTCGAAGGTCCCACGTGTATCCACCGACGTGCAGCACCAAGACTTTTGGCTCTCGGCACTCAGCTACGCCATCAAATTTCAGCCTCTAATTAACGGTTATCTCTATCGGCAAGTAACAAGATTACAATTCTCAGCTGCATTACTTTCTCAGCGAATATCTTCGCGAACGAATACTATTCTTCCTCTATCATACAAAACATTCCCCCCCCCCAGTCTTAACACGGCCCTTTCCGCTTTCCCTATTTCATTTTCCTCCATCCATCCACCTTGCACGCGCACAGGCGAGCGTGGAGCGAGTTGGGACGAGAGAAAAAAAATTAGGCTCGCGTCAATTTCATCCCACCGTGTATTTATACGCAGGGGAGCGAGCGCACAGGTATTTAGCGCGAAGCACGCGTGTGCAAACAGTGTCTCGCGCGCGTCGGAGTTTCTGCACGCCCGTGTGCCTGTGTATTCGCAATAAGAGAATGATGGCGAGAGTTGGGCGGAGTTGCGCGCGGGTACGTGGGTAAACTATCGAGAGAAAATAAATACGGGACCAGCCAGGGCTCGTTCGACTAACGATCTGAAAGAGAGCGCCCCCTCGTCCCCGCTAGAGTCTGGCAGCGGCGAGTACGCGCGAGTTGGCGACTCGCGCGGCTCGGCAAAAAAGCCCCGACAGAGTACTTTTCAGGCCCCTCTCGCTATCTCTCTCTTTCTGCCTCTTTTTGTTCCGTTCGAGCGACGCCGATGCGAACGACGGGGGGAAAAAGGGAAGACCATGGGACTACGGATCTATCCTGACGAGGAGAGAGTGTCTATGGCCGAGCAGCTACCCCGGGTCGATATATCGGTAACTCGAATTAGCGTCGGGGATAGAGGCCTCGGCCGGGCACGGCCAACGAACGATACTTATCGAAAGTGCGCTCAGGATTGAAAGGATTTTCGAGCGGGAACGATGCGCGATGCGTATTCCATATCGATGAATCGCGGGAGGGAGAATGCGGAGGGAAAAATAAAAAACAATCCGACGGGGGACACGGGTTATCAAGTGCAATTTTTGCAACCTTATTTCTTTACCAGCTGAATGAAATGTACTTTGAATCGATTGCTCGCTAGATATTTGCAGGAGCGCGGATCGTAAATAAATTTCTGCTCAGCGGAATCTATTGTTTCTACGTTGCTGGTTTAAAACAGCAAGAGTTTTTATTTGCTGGTGATAGTGATGGGGGATGTAATGAGCACGGTTCATTTAACTTTTATACGCGGCTTGGAACAGCCAACAAAGCGTAGGAGAAGTGTAAAAGTGTGGAAGTTATGTTTGAAACCTCTGCAAACAGTCTTATAGACAATTAATTGTGGCCCAATATTCATCCTTAAAGTCTGGTGTGTATCTCTCATAGTTTGCGGAATAATTGCTTATGTACACTTTAATTGGACCTGCTGCTGGTATACGATCACGTGTAATAATATGTAAAGCGTTCCACTGATACAATAAACTATTTGCAAAATGAGACATCGCGCGATACGACTGTGAGATTAGAGGCTTAGCTTTGGCAACACATTGATATATATCTAAGAATGTAAATTATAAAGAATAAGGGGCATTTGAGAAATGAGATATATGCTAAAATTAATCGAGGGCGATACAGGCGCTTTGAATTCTAATACTGGGATATGTGGTATCCGTATTATCCACGATTAATTTCACACTAGTTTGCATCGCAGTCGAGAACGACGGGCACAGAAGCACGTGCGCACATTGGCGATGCCGAGGAAACATTGTCCACACGAGGAACGTTGATCGTATCACGTCAACGATCTGAATATTTTCACGGTTGCTTTGTAAGCGAGTAATCGTCGGCTATTGACAGCAAGACGAGGCGAGGTCACCAGGCACCCACGTTACGCTGTTTTGCCTCGCCGTGTATAATTTCCCCGATACGTAGAAGAGCGCTCGTTTCCCATTCAAATGAGACACGGTTTCATGTGCTACTCACGGAAAAGTAATCTTCCATATCGCACCACAATGAAATCAACATCTATGACTATTCACTGTTCAAAGCATTCGTTAGAATCGCGCAAACGGTCGTTGGAATTTACTTGGACAGACTGCGAGCATATGATTTCGCGATAGCGGGCAAAGTTCGTTGCCTGGGCCGTGTCGGGCCGAATTACACGCCTCGGTTCGATTAAACGCGAAACTAAAAACCGTCCGGTGCCCGCTGGCGATGGGGCCTTAAGGCGCGTTCGAGCTGCCTGGAGTTGCCCCGAGCTGCCACCGAGCGTTCCACCGAAAACACGATTCCCCTAGAAATATTATTGAAATCTCGGAAAAATAAAACTCGAGCGAAACATTTGCCTCTGATTCGAGACCGATCACGTTGACGATCAGAAATATTCCTGACACGCTGTACACGTGAGCGCACACATGTGCACAGTTGGCATAGCAACTCTTAACTCCGTGTTTATGCCAGAAACGAAAGGCACGTCAAGAGTTTCTATAATACCAATCGAGGCTTTCCAGATTCTTGAAATTCGAGTAACATCCCCCAAGTGATTCGAAGAAGAGCAATAACCGAGTGGACGGAGAATTTACAAGAGAGGGAACAGCCGTCGCCAGTGCCTGCACGGCTCGTAAACTCTGACTCGCCGCGGAGACGTCCCGCTACGCTTCCCTATCCCCTAGAGCTTTTATTTTTATCGCGTATAAGTCGCGCCCGTCACTCCTGTCAAACGGCTCGCGTACCTCCGGGAGGCGAAGGGGAAAAAAAAGCGATCGACAGAGGAGTGAAAGAAAGAAGAAATAAAAAGAAAGAAACACTTACCGGGTGCCGTGCCGCAGCTGCCACGGCCACAGCTGCCGCTGCGTTTATACCGGCACTGGGGTACATCTTATCGTCGGTGGCCCCTCGAAGAGGTTATGTTGGCTCCCTTCGGTCGCGACCGACTCCTGTCACCAGAGTAATGGATATGTCTCCGTTATCCCCAGGTATATCCAGCGGTATCCCAGGTCATAGCCTGTACGCACTATTATTCACTGCTCCCGGGAAAAGAAGAACCGTAAACGGGGATAGAAAACAACACGATACGTGGAGGCGGAGGGCTACGGCACCAAGTCGAACCG
Source organism: Andrena bucephala (assembly GCA_947577245.1). Lineage (NCBI taxonomy): Eukaryota > Metazoa > Arthropoda > Insecta > Hymenoptera > Andrenidae > Andrena > Andrena bucephala. The sequence goes on from OX387715.1 coordinate 68,460,880, forward strand.
ACGTGGGCGCGCGGCACACACACACACACACGCGCACACACACGCACTGTTCACTTTTCTTCTTCTACGCGGTCCTCTGGCTTCCGCTCGGTTTTTCGTGCTGCTTGTCTCACAGAAAGAGATACCGAGGGGAGAGGCACGGTTCACGACGGCGGACTGCAATAGCGGCGGCGCGGAACGACGTTCGATCACGCTGGTGTTACGCGATGCGAATACGCGACGATACATAAGACGAAAAGTTTCCCTCGACCGATCCTCTCTCGCCAACGGACGGGTATCAACTAATCAACCGCAGCAGTGATGCCAGAATGAGGACGGGAGCGCTCGAGAATTTCCCCCACCTCGCATGCACACTACGCCGGAGCTGCGTGTCCGTGAGCTCGGCGCTTCGGACAACGTCGGGAAGACGAGAGAGAAAACGAATGTGTGTCTTTCTCTCTCGTTCTTGAAACGCTGTGATCCAAGGTGGGGTGCAAGCGACACGCGGCCGTGCGCGATCTTCCTGAGTGCCTCGAGGCTCGAGATACACTTTTCACTTTCTGACATATGTATAATACTCTTGTAATGAAAAAAAATTTGGAAAAATTTTGTTAGGGAAATCACGTTTTAAGACCTCCTGATCACGTTTTGACTATTTAGAAAAGAGCTTTTTTTTTAAATATCTCATGTATTTGTTATCACGATTACGTTTAAACGGCAAAATGGATTTCAATGAAACTTTATATTAAAATTTTATATTCTTGTCTTAAGATCCGATTAGATCACGGAAAATGATAATTACCCGTTATGGTTCTTCGATTTTTCAGATATACGAACTAAATTCTACATAAAGAAAAGTTAAATAAAGTTCTTCTGTAACTTGTTTAACAAAGAAAAATGTACATTCATAATTGAGGCATTTGATGGAAAAAGGGCACATACGCCAAAATGTCATTTCAAGAAAATCGATTTCAAAGTTTTCATTATAGTATAGCTTAATAAAAAGTAATGCAATTAAATCAAATTTTTTTAAGGATGTAGTTACCGTGTCGTTCAAGCGTTCTGAATACAGAATTCATGATTTAAAAATGATATGTGTCTTTATTTATAAATTTTAAACAAGTGGTTTATGTGCCCTTTTTCCATCAAATGCCTCAATTTCTTGTGTTCATTTTAAATTTCCGTACTTTTTATTTGAGCTATTTCTATTTTTCAAACCTTAAAATGAATTTTTTTATTAAAAGACGAACATTTTGATACTGTACATTGGTGAACTTTGTTAAAATTAGAATTCACTCTTGGCCAGTACCATTCACGCTGTAGAAGCCTTCGATAAAAAATATTTTTTCAGAGTAGGATCTAAAATCTAAAATCGTAATCACATCAAACGTAATTATATCAAGTTGCGACAAAGAATCACGCACTATTTACAAATTAATTACGCGCAGCGTGCACGTTACCGCTCGATGGAAACTACGGGAAAGTGGTGGTCTCTTCCATCGGGAGGGAAATGTAAACAATTGGTTATGCAAAGCTAACATCGCGATACATGTTGTACACTAAAATGTACAAAAATATTACAAAAATAAAAAAGAAAGGCAACACGTAAATATATCAATTGGGTTCGATATATTGACGAGATGTAAGACTGAAATAATGCTACAATTGTTTACATTTCCAAAGGATAGAAAGCAAGCAAAGGAAGTTACTATAATACATGCGACAGAATTTCGAGATAATTGTTACATATAAAATGAATATAATTAAGAATATACATTTATTTGTACAATTATCTCGAAGTTCTCTCTATGAATCATATGTACAGCAAGCAAGCGAATTTATTGCAAGGATAGAACAAGAATTGCGTGAGGTAAATCGAACAACTATTTACATATTCGCGATGTCCAAAAATCGAATGAAATAGAAAATGGATGAAATTGATAATATTCTGGACATCACCAATTTGCATTACCCGACGTAGAAGGAAAATCCGCGAGGTCATCAACGGCATGTAAACGTAAACTATTCTTTTGCTTCTTCGCAAAAGTTGCATATAAATTCTCAGATGACATGAGAGATAGATGTTTGTCATCTACCTCCATGCTCTGAGCTGTTTCCCCGTGCGCCTTTAATGCCGATTTCGTTACGCAAATGGCATAGACGATGGTCGAACAAAGTCGGTTTCGTTTCTTGTTCTTTATGTCGGGAAGCATGGAAAACGATCTTTCAGCATCGGCGTTTGAATTTGGAAGACTTCTAATGGAATTTAATAATTCCTGCAAACATGGATATTTATACGAGCCTTGATCGTTTCGCGTTAACAACACCGTTTTCCATACATCATCAAAAGCTAATGTACAAAGCTTGACTGCATCTGCAAAATTCAGGTGCAATGTTGACCATTCTTTTTGCAAACCGTCTTCGTCGAAACCGCCCAATTTCTGAGCAATAAAGAGAACACTTTTGAAGGAAGTGTCTCTGTCAGTATCTACTAATGCCAAATGAGGCTCAAAAACACGTAACTTGCTCAGAAATTCGTCATCGATTGGCAATCGATTACGAATTTCGTTTGCAGCCGTTATGCAAAACTTAATACAATTTTCTCGAACAGTTTGGACAACATCGGGTTTGCCTTCTGCAACTAATTGACAAAGAAAAGTGTCACAATCCGGACCTAAATGAATACTATCTAATGCGATTTGATTATCGCCTCTTGAAAAATCTATTAATTTTACTGAATCCATGTGCTTCAAAAGCTGCGGTTTCAAAAAATGACGTAAAATATCGTACAAAAGAGTTTTGGCAGTATTTTGAAGCAAATGGATCCTTGTTTGTTGCGACTGAAAGAATAAACTAAAGTCATTAAAATACTCTAGAACGTATTTCAAAAACAGAAGATATGCTTTCGCATCTGGATTTTGCATGATGATAAGCAGATGATCCCCAGACTTTGTCTTCTCACTTACGACCAATTCTTGCAGAAAGTGCAACACACTGTCCCAATTTTCTAAAAGTGTAACTACGGATGAGTAACGCGATAACCATCGCGTAGTACACAATTTTAAAATTTTGCGGTCAGTAGATTGAAAACATTGCTGAAATTCGCGAAAAATGGCCGAGCGTTTGGGACTGCTATAAATGAATGTTGCGACTTTCCGTAATAATTCCTCGCAGACCTCGGGAATGGTAGCGCATGCTGCATGCACTACCAATGCAGAGGAGTGACATGGACACGGCATGGTGAAAAAATTTTCACCGCGAATTTCTGCAAGTTTGGTCTTGAATGACGAGTGACACCCTGTCATGACAGAAGCGTTATCACACGACAAAGCAAGAATGTTTCCGAACGGAATTTGCTTTTTCCACATGGAGTTCTTAAAGGAGGTAAATATTTTATCGGCAGTACATTCTCGCGCGTCAAGATTAATTAATTCTACTAATTCCGTTCGAACATCCAAAGTCTCGGGTGCGACATACCGAACAATAAACGACATCCATTTCTCATTGGTAATGTCGGATGTTTCATCAATAAATAATGAAAACTTAGAATTCTGTAAAACCAGACTAAGACGCTCTGTTTCCCGAGAACACAGAACGTTCGATATAATATTAGAACACTTTGTTCGACCACACGTCATACGTTCCAAAACATCAGGATCTTTCCCAACGTCTTGGAAAAGTTGAAGAATCGCCTCTGCGGATTGATGCGAAATATTTTTCTCGGCAACTAATGCAGCAAAACGAATAACCAAAGCATAAACAAAACATAAACAAAGCATACGCGACCACAGATCGCGGATCTGACCGTCAAATGTACTTGACGAAAACCAGGCCCGAGCGAACCCTCGAAACGGGAAACGAAAAGAATAGATAGGAAATCGTAAAATAGTAAGAAAAATTCAGAAAGGAGAAAAATCGAAGAAAAGGCTAAAAGAAATAACAGCAAGGTAATGGTGACAGTACCGAACTGCCACAGATGCATTTACCAGTTACCTTTCTCTCCTATTCTTGTACAATAATACCTTTATACCAATTTACACATTTTAATGTACAACATGTATCGCGATGTTAGCTTTGCATAACCAATTGTTTACATTTCCCTCTCGATGGAAGAGACCACCACTTTCCCGTATATTTCCATCGAGCGGTAACGTGCATGCTGCGCGTAATTAATTTGTAAATAGTGCGTGATTCTTTGTCGCAACTTGATATAATTACGTTTGATGTGATTACGATTTTAGATTATAGATCATACTCTGAAAAAATATTTTTTATCGAAGGCTTCTACAGCGTGCATGGTACTGGCCAAGAGTGGATTCTAATTTTAACAAAGTTCACCAATGTACAGTATCAAAATATTCGTCTTTTAATAAAAAAATTCATTTTAAGGTTTGAAAAATAGAAATAGCTCAAATAAAAAGTACGGAAATTTAAAATGAACACAAGAAATTGAGGCATTTGATGAAAGAAGGGCACATAAACCACTTGTTTAAAACTTATAAATAAAGACACATATCATTTTTAAATCATGACTTCTGTATTCAGAACGCTTGAACGACACGGTAACTACATCCTTAAAAAAATTTGATTTAATTGCATTACTTTTTATTAAGTTATACTATAATGAAAACTTTGAAATCGATTTTCTTGAAATGGCATTTTGGCGTATGTGCCTTTTTTCCATCAAATGCCTCAATTATGAATGTACATTTCTCTTTGTTAAACAAGTTACAGGAGAACTTTATTTAACTTTTTTTTATGTAGAATTTAGTTCGTATATCTGAAAAATCGAAGAATCATAACGGGTAATTATCATTTTTCGTGATCTAATGGATCTTAAGACACGAATATAAAATTTTAATATAAAGTTTCATTGAAATCCATTTTGCCGTTTAAACGTAATCGTGTTAACAAATACATGAGATATTTAAAAAAAAACTCTTTTCTAAATAGTCAAAACGTGATCAGGAGGTCTTAAAACGTGATTTCCCTAACAAAATTTTTTCCAAATTTTTTTTCATTACATGAGTATTATACATATGTCAGAACGTGAAAAGTGTATCTCGAGGCACTCAAGAAGATCGCGCAAGGCCGCGTGTCGCTTGCACGTAACCTTGGATCGCAGCGTTTCAAGAGCGAGAGAGAAAGACACACGTTCGTGTTCTCTCTCGTCTTCCCGACGTTGTCCGAAGCGCCGAGCTCACGGACACGCAGCTCCGGCGTAGTGTGCATGCGAGGTGGGGGAAATTCTCGAGCGCTCCCGTCCTCATTCTGGCATCACTGAACCGCAGCGCCGAGGAGAAGCTCTTCCCCTCCCCGCGTCGCCCGCCGAGCCCCCCCCTTCCGTTCACCGCGACACCACGTGGTCTTCCCCGCTGGCTCTCTCGCCTCGTCTCAGTCGCTCCAGCGATCCTTCCCTTTCACTCTCCCCGTCTCGCTCGCTCCTTCTCCCACTGGCAGCGCGCGCGCCTTCGACAATCGGGCCTCTTAGCTCGTTCGTCTCTCTTTTCCCGTCCGTCGCGTTCCCATGTGCACGGATGTCAGCGCGCGTGTGCATCCCGTCTACGTGTGTGTACGTGTTTCAGCGGCGGACGGGGAATCCGTTCTCGTCGCGATCCGCTTTGCATTTTTACTTACGGGCAAAAACGAGATTCGCGGCGGTAGATGTTGCGGCGAGTTTGTAGCCTGCGTATTACCAGCCGGCGCGTATTAAATTATCGCTGCCTACGGGACAGGGTGAACATCGGTGAACAAGCGCGGCCGGAAAACCCGTGTTAAACTTCCTCTTTATCACGCGCGAATTTGATCGCTTCATAACGAACAGCGCAGCGATTTCTTCGCCGCCTTTATATTTAATTGTATCCCCGTACACAAATGAAAGAGGGCGGCGGCCCGGGATAATTTTCAAATAACTATCTGCCGCTTCGAACGAGATCCCGCGTTTCGTTAATATTGCCGGTAACGGGGGGGGGGGGGGGGGGGGATTAAACCGTTGCCGTTGCCCCCGTGGTTACGAGGCAACGTCCAAACTGCGAAACGCGATATCGGACGAGTTCACTTTTTTGGTTTAACGAAATGCTGTAAAATAGCGTATCCTCGTTGCGCGGTCAGATAAATAGATATGGTCGCGAATACTGAGCGGGGACGAATTTATGGTACAGCTGGTATAGAAATGATACGTTGCGCAAGACAAGCTGAGTTGAATACAAAACTGCAGACCAGCTGTTGACGTCTTAAAAAAATCAATGCTTATAAACACAGACACGAATAGAAACAGCGGCTTCTTGGAACTAACAAATTTATTGCGCACTTTCGACTTATCGTTGCACAAGGGATCGTCTCTTTCTCAGTTGCATGGAAACGTTGTTTTCGAAAGCAACACGCCACGTTTCTAATACGTTACGTGGCGAGCCGATTTCGTCAAGATTTCTCCAGGAACCGATTTATTATCACAACAAATATAACGAATCTGAAGATTACACATTTACCCAGCGGACACTTAGATATCATTCACACGTATGCCGTTCGGCAAGTGACGCAATAAAATGTTCCAACGTCCAACTAGGGTGGATGTACCAGTAAATAAACACGTAGGGGAAGTACGGGCAAAACCGGAACGTTAAGGATAAAAACTCATAACTTTGACATTATTACTGTAAAAAAGAAATTGAAATTAGGATTCATTAGAATCCTAAATATATCCATTTTTTTAATGCAATAACAAATACAAAGAAATTACGATTTAAAATATGGTCCGTTTTTACGGTTTTACCCCATGGTTACCCCTGGGTAAAACCGGGTACCATACTAAAAACTGGCCCTAGCACATATAACAACGGAATTCGTCCAATTCGTCAGTCCCCCAACCAGTGCAGCCTTCGTGAGCCCACTTACAACAAGCTGTACACTGCACCCAACCTTCATTCAATTTGGATGAACCATAGGATTCTTGGGCATAAATGCAAATGTCTTCACCGTCATCATCACCACTGTTATCATTATCCTTCCGTATTTTGTTTAATTTTGTGGTTTTCTTTCTCTTTAGTTGTAGTCCTTTATTAAGATTTAGTTTATTGTTGATAACTTCCTCTTTTTCGTTTCTTTGTTATACACATTTTGTCCAAAAGCAGGTACCCGGTTTTACCCCGTACGGTTTTGCCTCAGCATACAATTTTGTAATTATTACGAATTATCAACAATACCACGGCGAAGTACAAACAAACTGTCTTAATTATTTACACTTTAATATGCAACACTTAACATAATTCACACAAAAAAGTACATACCTGAACACTGTCAAAAGTGTTGAAGTTTCTTAACTATCGAAAATTAGATCAGAGCCTTCAAAAACATACAAGACGATATAACTTTACTATGCATGATTGTAAGACGATCGTCTTTTGTTGATGAAACAATGCACATCGTGAACATATGTCGCTGCAACGTAGCGGAAAAATTTAAGGCCGTTTTAAAAATAATAGCACGTCCCGGTTTTACCCAGGAACCCGGTTTTGTCCTAATATCCCCTACCAGTGAATGGCCATTTTTTATTAAAATGAGTAAAATAAGTTATTAAAATAAGCAACTAATTAATTAGAGACTTATTTTAATTTCTTGCTGCAAACATAATTTTATAATAGTGTTCATTCATCAGCCTTAAGTGTTCATTTATTGGTGCGTTCACCCTACACCCTACACAGCTGAAATATCTTTACGAATACCTATACCCACGTAGTATCCAATTTATTAAACGCAGTTTTACCTATGCCACAGACTTCCTCTTCAGCCACCCATAATCCCTCGATCCCGTCGTTCGCCACCCCTCTGTCGCAATAGCAGAAGACTTCCTCCAGGGTCGCGAGCTCCTCTTTTTTTCCCCCCTTTCGGTTGCCTCACAATCGCCCCGTTCTTGCAGCCACGAATCTTTCGGATTGGAGTTCACTCTCTCCCCGGGTCATCTGTCATCCTTGTCACGCTCGTTTTAGCCCCCTCTCGTTCTCGTTGCCGCTATCTCGACCCGACCGACCGTCCGTTTCATCCTCGACCTCGTACTTGCAGTGTACCTACCCGTCCCCTTTCTCACCCCCTCGACAACACGTTGGATGTCCTTCCGCCGTGCCCTCCCCGCGCCGCCCAGGCTCTTTTCGTCCCCGTGACTCTGCTCCCCGAGAGTGTCTACAGCCGAGCGGTATACACGCCGGTTACTACAGGCGTGTACAACCCCTTTGGACGGGGTGGCAAGCATCGACGACCTTTCCACCTCAACTCCCTGCAAACAATTATTATCACTTTACCCCCGCTGCACTCAGCCCGGTGACACTTAATCTTGGCGTTATTTAGCGAGAAGGAAGAAACTGCGGCGCGGTGGGGAAGCGGGGTGGGGGGGGGGGGGGGAGGCGTAGTCTTGCGGGTTAGGAGACACGGAGGAGAGCTACGAGGCCTTAACGAGGGGTGACACGCGAGCCGTGCGCTCGTCACGAAAATTCCCGGCTCGCACCGGGTATGTATCACGGAGGCAAATGGAGGAAGATATTACGAGAGGCCCGCTAACGACACAGTGGACGAGCAGCGTGCTTTGAAGATCGTAATTTAAGGCTGATCGTGCGCGGAGAGAGGGTGAAATCATCAACCCCTCCCTTGGAATTAAAGGTATGGTCGAAACTGACTCCCCCCTTTTTGTAGCTGTAAACGTGCATATCTTCTAAGTTTTAAAAATATTCTTGAGACAGATATACGAGCAATCGCCAGCGCAGTATCAATCCCCGTTTACTTTATTAGTTAGCGTTTACCAGTGGCAGGCACGTTTCCCTGGAAATATGCAAAACACGAGAACCGCTTGCCGGCGTACAAGAAGCAGATATCCGTGCCGCATAATTCGAGCCGCGAAAGCTGAAAAGGGACACGTCATCGCTTGTCATCGAGCTGAAACACCCGATACGAAATACGAATTCCTTGCCCTCTAACTCCTGACACATCGACAACTCGTTTAATCGCGCAAGCCCCGCGCAGAAATAGGACGTTCCCCCGAATATCAAGCGCGGGCGTCGCATTAAGCGCGCGATAATTCATTCTTCTCTTTCTTTCCCCTTGTGCTCGAACGTAACGCGAGCCTCGAATCGCGAAAGGAACCGGTTGCCCTCGCCAGCAAACAAACCGGAGAGTTAACATCGCGTTTCACAGCGTCGACTTTGACGAACGGCTGACGTTACCTCAAACATCTCCGCCTTTGTCGTATTTACCCAATGCTTTAGCGACTACGATCCCCCTTTTTTTCCACGACGACTGTCTTCTTAAAGCCCCGCGGTACCTACTCTGGCAGCGTCCGACAGGTTCCACGGTTCCTTCTTCTTTTTTTTTTTTTCTTCCTTTCTTACCGATAGAAATCTGATGACGAGTCGATCGTGGTGAATGGCGCGTGTCCATTGCGCAAACAGTCCCCACCGATTCGCGTTTATCAACAACGATGACGAACATTTAGGATCATCGATGTTTATAGTTTGTTTAGCGGGAGTGTTTGCCAGCGCATGGTTTATTAACGCCAATGGGATCCGCACGAGGCCGCTATTTATTTACGCCGCTCTATTGTTCTGGTCGGTTTGTCACGCTAGAATTGATCGGCGAATATCGAATCGGTCGCGCGACGGGCGTAATAATTTTAACCGGATCCAGAGGTGTAAGATTACAGGCGACGTGTTGCGTGACTCTGGTCGTGTAACTCTATCGATTACCGAAAGAAAAGCGGCCTTCTCTCACGTTCGCGGGGCCCACCGCACTTTCGATCCTCCCGTTCGTATCGCGCAAGCAAAAACGTTAAAGCGGAACAAGTATGTTTCTTAATCGTCGCACGTACTGGCCGAGGAAGCAACACCGAAAGAAGGAGCACGAGGAGTGGAATAAAATTTCAATTTCAGAATAAGAAGAAATCTACAAAAACCAAGTATTCGGCACAGGGCCGCCTTTACCAATGGTCTAAATAGGCTATAGCCCAGGGGCGCCCGTGATCCAAGGGCGCTTAAGAATCAAATATGTTGAAATGCTTTTTTCTCTTCAATTTTGGAGACAAAAATTTCGTTCGCAGGCATTGTTTTTGTTCGTGTTTGCCTTGATGGAGACCCGGGGTTGTGATGTAGGGTAGGGTGGGGCTAAAAGTCCGGTGGGTAAAAAGTCCTGAATTCAAAATCTCTATTCCTAAACAATGTATTGAGTTTCGCAGTATACTAAGTAAGGGGTCGTCCTTAAACTACGTAAGGCTTTTGGGGGGGGGGGGGGGGCGCGCGAATTTCTTACGTTTCCTTACAAGGGGGCGGGGGGAGTCAGGTAGCGTCTTACGTAATATTTTTTAACCCAATTTCCAATAAATACAAGTTCCAGAAAAGTTGTTTTAAAAACCGAGTTAAATGAATTATATAAGCCTTTAAAAGAATTTTAATAACTGAAAAAATTCAATGTAAAAAATATTACGTAAGAAGGGGGTTGCAATATCAAATCTTACGAATTCTTATACGGGGGGAGGGAGAGGGTAAGAAATCGCCAAAATTACCCTTACGTAATTTAAGGACGGCCCCTAAAAGGCATTAGGGACTTTCTACCCTATGCAATGGACTTTTTGCACCGCGCGTGGGGCAACAAGTCCATTTTGTACTGACAAACATTTTGTGGTATAGGGGAGAGTCGTGCAGTACCGACCGCTCTAAGTTTTTTTGTTATATGTTGGGGTAGAGTCGATCAAAATCAGGAATTCAAAAACGTGTTTGTAGTATAGATAGAACTTAGTAAGAAGAGGGAAATTATTTTTGTGAAATTTAATAATAAGAATTGATAATTCGCAAAAGTAAAAAAGTTGTAATTTCTAGAAAACGAAAAATTGTCGTCCAGTACCGACCAACTATTAAATTAGTAGATTTTTAGGTCTAAATGATTAACAGTATTAATGAAAAAACATTTAATTAGTACAATACAAGATTTTTTTCAAATTTTATTTGTACAAACTCGCAAATAAAATAATTAATATTCTCCTGATCTGTGCATTCGATGTGTGCCCAACTGTCACTGTCGGTACACTGCACCCAATCTTTGTCAAATGATTCCTTGCAAACACAATTGAGCAAAATTTTTATATAAATAAAATTTCGAATAACGAATAAAAAAAATTAACTTTGTTCGTCGAATAATCTAAAATGAAAGTAACTTTTATTTGATCCTTATTTACATAATTTTTTATTTAGTTATGCCCAACTATGCTTGCAAATAACACACTGGATAACTTCTTCATTAAATCCTAGCTTCCTGTTTCTTAGGTTACCATACCTATCCTTGTTTACTTTATTTTTCTGCGGGAATAGGTAGAAGGAAAGCTAAATGAACATCTTATAAATTAATCTGAGTTGCTAACAGATTGAACTTACAAATAAGAAAAATTTGGTCTGTACTGGTTGACAGAGTCTGTTGGTCGGTACTTCACCACAATTGGGTGGTCGGTACTGTACGACAAACACGGGGAGACATTTTAGGTCATGGTATATTATGTACAAAAGAATATTGCAAAACTATTGGGACGTTTTATTGAACTTAATAGACTAGAGACAGTATACATAATAGAAGAAAATCATTTACTTACACGAGAAACAAAAGATCAGCTTTAAAAAATAACTTTTAACCCACTGAATATCAACGTATACGTTTAATGCCTCAGAACATCGAGAGCAATGGAGTAAACAATATGACCCCGAAGTAGGTTATAAAGAATTGTGATTTTCATTGATTAATTCAAATAAAGTGCTAAAATCTGGTAAAAGAAGCGAGAACTAACTTTGGTCGGTACTGTAAGCTGGTCGGTACTGCACGACTCTCCCCTAACTCAACAGAAAATAACAGTATCAACAAACGAACTTCGTGAACGTAAAGTAGAATAGTTATAAGTTTATATAAAATAACACCAGATATCTCTAGATTGTTACTACTAAATGGTTTATACGAAAAACGGGACTTGTAGCCCCACCCTACCCTACTGCCTTGAACCGATTGCGAAGAAATTGCATCGCTGGGTGCTAGGGCGCCAAAATTTTTAGCCCAGGGCGCTCAGATTTGTTAAGACGGCCCTGACTCGGCAGAATTTTTCATATCCACCCGCCGTTTTGCATAAGGTATGTTTCGTCCACCTTGCGCGTAGCTATTTCAATATAAAAACGAAGCCAGTGTACTTTCACAGTTATCGGTACATCGATACGTGGGTATCGGAGTTCGTCGAGGAAGACTGGGAAGTGTGTTCTCGAAATTAACGCGACAAGATCGACGAGCGAGGATGATAATCGCGGAATGGCCGACAGAGCCGCGGAACGTGACTCCTCGCGAGGGCCGCGCGCGTGCACGGCCGGCTCTCGTGTGCCCGAGCGGTCGCCTCGTTGGAAAACGTGTTTATTGGTTAATTGCATCATTCTTGCCAAGTGCCCCGGCTGCCAATTGGCTCTGGCCATCAATCGGTACGCGACGTGTACACGCGTCCCCTGGATATCCGGCCCGAAAGCATTTCGCGGCTACGTCGGCCCGACCCGCTTCTCCACCGTCGTTCTCCTTTCCCGAATCCGGCAGCGACGACCGTGCCTTCTCGCACGGTAATCGCCCACGACGAATATAAACCGATCATTGTCACATGTCGTTTTACGAAACGCTCCGGCCGTAGGAGTCGCCGCTCCAACGCGGCAGATCTAATCGAACACCTCTACCTATTCATTCGAGCGATCCGACTAATTGACGACGCCGCAGCTCAATGGACAGGTAAAGGACAATACCAAGTTTATGGAGTGACAGGCTAGTTCCTACTGAAATACACGCCGTCCGAACCTATTGCCCTCTCCAGCGTCTCATCAGATCCTGTATCCTACTTGATCGTAATTTCGCATCGTAATTCTATTCATTGGTTCCACTTAAAGAGTTAACGGGGCCGGGTCGCAGACTGGAACGGTGTCGCTTCCGACGGGACGATCGAAAAAATGATTTTCCAGGAAAACACCCGTAACGCCGCGATGTGCTCCAGTGACCGTCACTGTTTCCACGCTTCCTGATAACGGCCGCGCGCCAGCGCACCGATATCAGCCGGCCGCGCGAGAATTAATTGCCAAAGCGGCGATAGATCAAGCGGAAAGTTTTATCATCCGCCTCGAGCACGCGCGGATAGACGGGCAACAGGCGCGGTAAAGTAACGCGGCGCGGGAGGGACCTTTGAGGCAGAGTTGGGCATTGTTCGACTAAATTTTCATTCGAATAATCTTCGAATAAAAATTTCGAATAAAATGAAGTTATTCGGGAATAACTAATAAGTTTTGATTCAACAAAATTTTTATTCGTTATTCGTTATTCTTTATTCGAAGTACCTCCGTGGCGAATAAGCGTCGGGAATAATAATAATAATAATAATAATAATAATTCGACTTTATTCACCACAAATTACATAAATTATGTGATAAATAGCTGCTGTTTTACAACCTAACCCTAAAATTTATCTATCAGAAATAAAGCTACGAAACAACAGAACAGCGAGAGAGAGAACGAAAAGACAAGGGGAGTTACGGATAGTGGACGAGAATAAAAGAACGGGCAGCACATCTAAAAGCGGGGATAGAGGACAGAGAACGAATTTCCAAAGGAAGAGAATTATAGTAAGAGCAGGATAAATAGGAGAAAGATGCCGTAAATTTTACCGTACGATGAACAGGCACCGCCAGATCATAAGAGGGTAGGTCGGAATCCGAGCCTCGGGTCCGGCCGAGGGGTTCATGAGGCAAGGGGAACGCGAGGCTCGGGTTCCGACCTACCCTTATTCGCCACTTCAGTCCTTCAAATAGCGAATAACGAATAAAAATTTATTCGTTTACGAATAAAAAATTTTGAATAAAATGAAGTTATTCGAGAATAAAGAATAAATTTGTATTCTAAAATCTATAATGAAGTTATTCGAGAATAACTTCATTATAATCGAAATTTTTATTCGAGATCATTCGAATTAAAACTTAGTCGAATAAAAATTTAGGCGATTAAAAATTTATTCGACTAAAGTTATTCGAGAATAACGAATAAAAATGTATTCGTTAGATTCATTTACAACTTCATTTTATTCGGGATCATTTGAATAAAAACTTAGTCGAATAAAAATTTAGTCGAATACAAATTTATTCGACTAAAGTTATTCGAGAATAACGAATAAAAATTTATTCGTTAACTTCATTTATAACTTCATTTTATTCGAAATTTTTATTCGAGATCATTCGAATAAAAACTTAGTCGAATTGAAACTTACATTGGTCGAATAAAAATTTAGTCGAATAATATCCAAGTCTGCTATGTTGCAGCTTGAACCGGAGCTCGATATTTCAAAAGCCGTTTCGAATCGTCCTGTACTTTGGAGAGACGCTTCTACGGAATAAAATACAAGCGTGGTTGCCGGTCTTGCGCGGGCAGCTCAATAAAACTGCGATAAACCGGGTAGAAAATAATTCTGGCGCGGGCAGATAACGCGCGGGGAATCAGGGAACCGAAAAACGAAAAAATAGAAGAGCAGTTCTTTGGCCCGTGGAAAAGGAATTTTATCGCGCTCCGTTCGACTGCGCGTCGCGCTTCCACCGGTGGGGGGGGGGGGGAGGGGGGGGGCCGGAACAAAGGGGGATGCAAAAAAAGCTCGTGAAAGGAGAAGATGAAACAGAGACTATTACTTTTTAATATATCGCCGCTTTTTATTGCGCTTTAATTGTTCCCCTTTGTCCGACGATGTCGACGACGACGCGGAGAAATGTGGTCGCGGTTCATACGCGGCCATATACCATACCGGCGGGGCGAACAAAAAAGGAAAATATGAAACACCGTTCCTCCGTGAGGTAACCTCTTACCGGAGCGCTCTGACATTGCGGTAAGTGCAAGATGAAAAAAAAAAAAGAAGAGGAGAGGAGGTAGACCGTAACGGGAACGATATTAAAAAAGAGGAAAAGAGAGAAGTGGAAGGGAACGGCGGTGGAAATCGGTAGGAGTGTTTTCGTCACAGCGCCGAGACGAGGAGAAATGACATTACATACCGTGAAGGCGCGATGCAGAAAAAGCTCTCGAGCTTCGAGCAACGCTTCGCGCCCGTCGACGACAGCCCGACGACGGCTATACACCGACGTAGTCGACGGCTGCAAAAAACCGCTTGAAAAGCTCCGGTTGCCTCTGACTCGAATGATCGCCCGGATTCGAGGCGCGCGGCGATTATACGCGCGCGCCATTGACGCGTTCACGAACGTTTACGCGTTCAGAAGTGCTCCTCTTTTCCTCTCGGCGACTGCGGGGGCTGAGAAACAATAGCGTGGAACTTGATGTTTGGATTCGATGACTCACGGAATCGTAATTATTGTTCGTTGTTACATATGCCATAATTGCGAGATTAGGCGCGACGGCAACATTACGTCTGCTTCTTTCAAGCATTTCTTTCTTTAGAGGATGTACCTGCCCTTGTATTTCTTTCGGAGTGGACGCGATATTTATTCGCGAATAATAATTCTCGCTGAATCGGGAATACGATATTGAGATTCTGGTAACGGTTAATTGAATGAGATTTCTTAAACATGTTCTTGACAGGGTTTGGTTCGAATTCGAGGATACTTCGTGCCCAATCTTCGCTACGCCATTGGCAACTCGGAGCGAATATACAGGGTGTCCTGCTAAACGCGACTGCTTTAAATGTTTCTGTGATGTTCAATGATACGATTGACGCGCCCCTTCGGGAAAATTTATACATGTTGTAGGGGAGAGTTGCCAATATCATACTGGTCACCTAAATCGTACCTCATCAATTTCTCAGTAATTAATGAATATAAACAACATCTGAGGATAAAAATATCAAGTAAATGCGAAATAAGAAATAGAAACAAAACCTTTTGAGCTTACACCCTATTTTGTGCGTGCTATAAACATTTTAAAAAGTCATGTATGATTCATGTAACTTTTTACCAGTTTATTTAAGCTGATAAATAATCAAACAATGCAATTTTGTCCTGTATTTTTATATTTTTCTAAAAGCGGCTTTAATGTTGGATATTTTACATTCATTTCAAGTACATATTACATTCATTATAAAGTTTAAATTGATATTTATAAATAAATTGATCATGTTTCCTAAATCGTACCACTACAATCGTACCAGTAGGATTTGACAACTCGTATGTTATATAGGTTATGTACATATATCATATTCATAGGTTATTGTAGCCTGTGTGTGATCCATATACATATGGATATGTAACTATAAAATAACCATTACTTTATGTTGAATATTTTCTACTCTATTTATTATTGGTACTATTTTTAGCGGAGGTACGATTTAGGAGACCGGTTACCTAAATCGTATCTTTTACAGTGGTACGATATAGGCAACCCTCCCGTATGTCATAGTGTAATTTATACTTTTATTGGTAAAGATGGCCAGAAGTAAAGGCTTCTTATACAGATAAATGCTCCGCCTCTATAATCAAGTTGGCGCAACGTAATTGGCCAAGACTTTGTCAGTCTTTTATTACATCTTTCTGGATTTCCGATTATTCCTCAATGTATACTATATACGTGGGAATAAAAGAAAAGACTGGAGCTACGCGAATTCGTGCTAGAACGTCGTAGTTGTTTCTGTTTTTACACCCTGTACGTGGATACGTGGCCGGCGGGGGCTGACTGCGGCCTAGCAAAGAGGGTGGGTTCTCTGAAGGCTGACGGTTTGCGAACACGCGACGGCAAAGTGTACACACGCGCGACGTCACAGAAAACCGCCGGCGTGTATAGCCTATGGAAAATGCTGAAGCGTGTTTCTGCCTCGGCGTCGAATCAAACACGCGCAGCAATAGTTTCCCGACGCCGACGCGTCTATTTACGACGTCGGAGCGGTAAAGTTTCCAGCGCAGGGGCTACGCTCTCCTCGGGTTAATAACAAACACCCGCCGACTCTTCCCCCGTCGCCGTAAAAACTGATCGTCGGAGGCGAGAGATACGAGGAGCGACGAGTTCTCCGGGAGTGCGTAAAGTACCGCGTATAACGTGCGTGCTAAAAGGACGTCTGAACGAGAGTGGAAGAAAGGGTGGCGAAGAGGTGGAGAGAGGAGCGATCAGCTCGTACGCGACGCGGCGAGGAGCAACGTTTCGTCTTTTAGCGGGCCGATGATCGCCGAGACGCGGCCGCCGCAAAACCATAATTCCCCGTCGGGCGGGAAGGAACCTCGGCCGCTTCTGACGACCTCGGTTACTTTTCATCCGTCAAAATTCAACGGGCACGGCTCGGCGGACGGACGGAGGAGAGCGTGAGGATGTGTGCGGACACCGAGCGGGGGAGGAACGAAGGGACAGCCGATAGCCTGACGGAGATGAATGGAGGGAATGGGGCGCGAGCGGGTATCGGGCGGGAGACGAGGACAGACGGTGGAACACGGTACACGGCGCGAAATGCTCTTCACTGATTTCCTTCTCTAAATATGGCCGCCTTCGTACATTCTCTCTTTCTCTATGCCGAGGCACGGCGCGGCGCGCAACCCCCTTTCCGATAACCACCCATAACCGCCCCTGCTTGCCCGAGGTTCTACTTGATTGCCAAGGCGTCTTAACCTCGGCCCCGGTCTAGTCCGCGCGGACTCGCGGTGTCTGCTCGCAGCGCGGAAAAACCAGCGAGACAGCCTATAAGAGAGCCGTTCTCCGGCCGGCAGCCAACCTGAGCGCGGAAAAATCCACGGCGACGCCCAGTGGGCGAATAAAGAGGCGTAATCGGGAACGAAAAAGGCCAATCCTGCCGGAAGAGCGCGGTAACGCCGACCAACTGGCTTTCATACGGCGGGCTCGTTGACAGCCAGCCGTTAAGTCCGCGCGGACTGCTCCCCACGACCTTTATTATACCTTTCTGTCTGTATACGTGCCGGTGTACGTGTGTATATAGACGCGGCTGCCACAACACACCGAGAGGGCAGCCTATACTCCCGCTGGATCTCCTCGAGTTCCTACCCGTCCGTGGTAGGGGGGCTCCGAAGAAGGAAGAGGGTACGACCCCTGGGGGTCGCGGAAGAAAGACGACAGAGGGGGAGGGGGAAGCGGACGGTCACCAAATGAACGAACATTTCCGTGGCACGGACCACGAAAAACGTTGGAGCGCGGAGAATAGCCGTTGCCTGAGTGGTAGTAGGGGGTGGCGGTGATAGTTCCGATGTTGGTAGTAGTTGGAAGTCGTCGGGGCCACTCCACACGAACTGGTCCAGCCAATTAATACCAACGCCTTTCGCTCCCAGACTCCGAAAAATTCCCTTGTTCCTAGCCGCGACAACGAGCAGCCGCGAGCTCCATTCGACGATATCGTTCCCTGGTAGCCCGACCCGTTTCGTTGACAAGTGCAACGAAGGTGTTATCCCCTCCGCCGCGCCCGTTGAAAAAGTTTCGTCGAATCGGCCGGCCGGTTCCATCTGGGCTATACAAGGTGTCCCGGGTTTTATCGATCAAGCTATGACAGTCCCGCTCTAGTGCCGTTCCTTTCCGCGCGATATAGCCCGCCCTTTCAATCCAACGTTCTCGGCACCAGCGCCGGGCACTCCGCTTCACGCCTATCGCTTTGTCTCCGGCGGAAAGTGTTCAAAGGGTGGAGGGAAGAACGGGGCCGGGAGGGGGAGACAGTCGAAACAGAGAATCCGGTTACTAGCTAATGAAATTATACCCCTGCCCCGCCCCGTTAAGTCAGTCGACACGATACCGCGCTATCGGGCGATTACAGACTTATCGCGCGATCCGAGGCAACGCGGTTCGCGTTCGGCGCGAGAGCTGTATCGCTCGGCGTTTTCGATGATGTCGAAAGGGCAGCGTTAATAAAGCTCGGGGAACAATTGCGTCGCGTCGGCGCCGGAATCTAACGAATACGCCGACGCGGCCAATTATATCGTTATTGAGGGTATTTACGAATGTGGCGACGCGCGGGCGGCCGCGCGTCTGTCCGACCCTACGGAATTCTACTCATCGATGGAATCGCGAAAGATCGACGCGTGACAGGCGCGGCTTGGAAACGCGGTAGAGGAGACCGGGGCAAAGTGGACCTCAGGGTAAAATGAGCTTTCTTAATTTATTCTTTAAGAATAGAATATATTTACAAATTTTGGTGACGTAATAAATGTGTGTAATACCACAATGATAACTATGCACATTCAGATATCGAAAAATGGAAATTCATTTGAAAAATTAAAAATCAAGTTTTAGAGACTTCCAATTGGATTTCTTTTCAATTTAGCTTTTTGGATAAATGAGTCTTAAATGTGTTATTTTAACTCCACATTTTTTCTGCGTGTTTATAACAAGCTTATAAACATACATGTACACGCGTTTAAGAAAACATTAATCCTAACATTATTAAATAATTAATTTTCTACTGAGTGTATATTCGGGGTAAAGTGACCGGGGTAAACTGAGCTGCAAATGGCTGCTAAGGACCAATGCGCAAGTGATGTGCGCAATATCCTAACCTGTCAGCTGGCTAAAAAGCCACGCCGCGTGGTAGAACAGAAACTAACCTCAAAAAAATTTCAATAGTTTTTGACAACCACCGTGCAAAAAAGTCAGAAGCTGCGTGCTACACACGTCATTCCAGCGCAAAGGGTTAATATTTACCTATAGACGAATTAAAGTTCTTATTTTGTTGCACCTCACTTTACCCCGGATAGGAGTTCAGTTTACCCCTCTTGCATCATTTCTTTCAAGTTGAATTTTAATATCCTCTAAGTTTATTTTAAGTATTGCTATTCGTCATTTATCAATAGTAATGTTTTAATTATATTATAAATCTATTCCCAAACATTTTTATTGAACGGGAAAAATTGTATTCGACTTCAAACTTTTTTCGTGTCACTTTGCTCCGGTCTCCCCTGTCACTCCGAAAGTAATGCCTAAAGAAAATTGGGGGACTGGTGGTAATACACGCTAGATATTAATTTCGATGAGCCACGAACGAGGGCGAGGGTAGCATAGGTATAGATACAGTAGGTGCAGAAAGTATGCGGTTGAAATTACAGCCAAGTGGACCTGTTAACCGAAGGAGGTAAGCTGACTCGTCGCTCGACCGTGGCCATTCCGAGAATCTTTGGCTCGTCTTGATAGCGAATCGCAGAGGCACTTCCGGGACACGTGCCTTACATATGTTGTGAATCATAATACTTCGAGGCAACTAAAATAGCTTTGCGAAAAATCAGAAACTAATCGAATCAATATTATCGACACCTATTCATTATTATCAGTGCGACACGAGAGATAACGATCTCGACACCAGCGATGGCTGCTGGAGTGGAACGCCTTTGGGCAACGCGACAGCGGCGCTGATAGCCGGGCAGCGGAAGGTTAAAAATTCTCAATCTCGGCAGATTAGAGGCTTGCCACGAAACATCAATAATTACGCTCGCGCAGAAGGAATAGGGTAAACTCGGGTAAGTCCGTGATAGTTTTAGAATTTGTCTATTAACTGCTAATATTTACATATTCTGAAAGCGAGTCTAGGATATAATGATAGGTCAGACATCAGAGAAACAAATAATAGGTTAACAGAAATTTCCTAAGTATGTTTAATTGAAAATATACAAAATTAAGTTGCCATGACATACTTTGGTCACTCCGTGATAGTACTCTGGTAACTCCGTGATAGTTCACGCTAGCCCGTGATATGGCCATCAGCTACTTTTTTTATTTTATTTTATATTGTTTTACATTAGTTTACATTAGTTGAATTTATTTGACATTATTTTATATTATTTTATATTATCGTTAGTTTGTGTATAACCAATCGTTTCATGATCGTTAGATGTCTGAGACGTAAGGAAACATGGTATCTGGTATTTGCCATCAGAATTTCTCGAACAGCACAATCAGAAACGCAGGCTCGGGCGCACGAAAAATAAGAATTTAGTCACTTTTCATAAGCAAAAATAACACCGATGCCTTATTGTATGATAATTTCAAGAGCAAGACTTGTTAAAGTGTCATTTTAACTTTCCATTTGTTAACTTTCCATTGTTAACTTTCCATTTATCTTCTAAAGCACATAATAATACATAATCAAGCGATCGTCCACAATAAGCACGAAAAATTTCACGAATAATGCGTTGCTGGCACAAAACGCTCTCTTACTCTATCACACTAACTTCAATTGACTAATTATTTTGCCACAACATAAACTAGAAGATCAACGCTGTCTGTTAGTTTTAGTTCCATCTAAATTGAGTCAGACAATTTCGAGTTACAGATAAATGAAAAATTATCACGGAGTAACCTGTACCACGAACTTGCCCGAGTTTACCCTGGATGTGCGTTGATAGCTGACGGGCATTCCTTCGCGAGAATTTTAATTCCGCGAATCGTCGCGGGTCGCCAAAAATGGGCGGCCGATCGGTACGCCCCGTATAATGTAGCGCTTAACGCAACGCGCCGATAAATTATAATCAATCTTGCCACGCGGAATGTTAACGGGAGCGCGCGTGTTCATAAAGTACGGCGCGCACGCACGCTTACGACGGTTGCGCTCGCAGCAACTTCTGCCAATGCTCGCCGTTATTTCGGGGAATTCCGGTTGGCTCCGTTCGGATTAAATTAATAATTGATTTTACAACGGGCGCCGATTTATTAGCCTTCCCCGGGTGTTGTACATAAAACTGCACTTATCCTACTCTCTTTTCCCTGCCTTCGGCCCCCTCCACCCCTCCACCCCGCCCCCCGTTACCCCGCGGCCGGAAATTCCGGCTCCCCTTTCCCCGGCGCGGCGCGGCCCCGGGGCTCTTTTGCCCCCGGAGATTTTCGATCGATCGTTTTCAATGCGGTGTCATTTCGACGAGAGCCAACGTCGAGCGAACACTCTCGAAGCTTAACGATCGTTTTATAAAATGACGTGACCCTCGTAATTTCATTATGCCTTAATCCGGCGAACGCTCGCGTTGCGGCCGGTAGGGGGGAGGCGGGAAGCGAGGGAGAAGAGGGATACCCTATCGACGGAACGAGAAAGAGTGAACGCGCGGGGGTGGGGCAGGGATGGGTGGAGGGGAAGGGAAATGACGGAACGTTGAAAAAAGGGAGGGAAGGTAGAAACCTCTCCTCGATATTCAAGAGTGGCACTCGCAATATTAACGAGCGCCTATTAGCGAGTGGCAACCGGTACGGCGGGGGAGGGGGAGGTGGGGCGAGGCCAGGGAAATCCGTTTTGCTTTCCTTTCTTTCCTGTTCCTTTTTCCCCTTTCTGTCTAAATACAAGAAGGGCTGGCGCGAACCATCCCCGCCGTACCCTTCCCTCATTTCCCCTCTTTACCGGGCCGTTTTTAATTCGAGCCGTTGCCCGTCCCCGTTGAATCTTATCGCGCGATAGACAAACTAAATGTCGAGCACGGGGCGGCCAAGACGTGTCTTAACAAATATATTCCGAATGCAGCGTCCCCGTTATCGCGGCGAAGGAGCCGTGCCACGAAACGGCAACGATACACCTGGCTCGCGCGTTTCTGCAACCAGCGAGGCTCTCTTGAAAGAATATTTATGCGAAAGGAAAAGTATCGCGTTCACCTTGTCCTCTTGATTTCAATCGATAATAACGGTGTGGTGGGTAGGTACCTATGAATTTTATTATCTGCAGAAAGAAACCGCTTGGCGATAAATTGCACGGTTTCGGAGATGGTGTACTTAAATTTGTTCAAACGAAATCCTTTCCCGATGTTCCTACTTCGGGTATGCGAGGGTACAAGAATCTCTTAATATTGATCTATTTTTCTGTACCTACTGTGTAGGTACGGTTGGCGCGAATCGAGGCGGTAATTTGGAATACCTACCTCATCCGGTATATAATTTCAATTAGACGCGAGATTCCAGATGCTCGCCTCGATTTCGTAACGCGGCAAGAGGAAGCGTCACCTGCCCTATCTACGTTTGCCCGATACCTTGCGCGATAACTGATTTATCGCGTCTTCACGTCGTATGTCTACAGCCCGTTATCGCGCACAAGTGATCGACATCGTGGAACGATCTAATCCGTTGTATCAACGATAATGCCCCCTTAATCCTCGATATAGTCGGGAATAATAATTGATCACTTGAAAGGCTGTGCGATTCTCTGTATGGGTAACTGTTTTATTTAGATAATGACTGGCTGTATGGTTCAGCTGACGCCTGCTAATTCGGTACATTCGACTGCCAAAATACAAGTAACCGATAATGTTGTTAATTCGTCGAATATGCAATGGTGCTGACAGAGATTCACTCGAGAATCGCTTCTACGATATTTCACCTAAATAATGAAGTAAACAGTTGACCGGTGGAAGCAATGACTTAAATTAAATCTGCTCGATGTTTCTGTATATACGCCCCCTATAGGCCCCCTTCAGGGGATAGGAAAGAGGGCGTGTGAATTGCGTGTGTCACGGATAAAATGTACATAAAGTAAGTTTTAATATTTAGTATAGGGATCGAAATTTACAATGACCTCTTGTTACCGTTTGATAAGCTAGCAGTCTTAAGGATGTATTGGAGCTATCTTCAAAATGGTACCAAGTTGATGAAAATTTGTGAGATTGTTCTTTCTAATCTTCTTGAAGTGCTCCAAAAATCTTTAACGAATACACTAACCGATTGCTGAGTTATAACGATTTTAATTTACACTGATTTTATACGTACTCTTATGGAAAGCGACGATCTTTACAGATGAAACAGTTGAAAAAATGTTGAAGAAATGGTACCAATGTTTTCAATTTTGTTTTACATGTAGTATACGGGTAGGTGAAAAAATCTGCCGAGTTTCAATTGTTTTCACTACACCGTTTTAAAGAAATAAATTATAACTTGCGAAAATTGTGAATTCAGGGCATTTTTACTGCCAAAAGTTTAGCAAATAATGCTTGAGAAAGTATTTGTAAAGGGAAAAATACCTTCCTAGCAGTAAAAATAAGACTCCAACTGTCGTCCGAGTTCCTTACATCTAGATTTACTATGCGTAAGACGTAGATATTCAAGTATTTCAAATTTCATATACTTTTGTCTAATATTGTACACACGACTCAAATGATTGTGGCCGTTCGAGATTCGATTGTGGGATAGCTTACCATGTTTGCCCTTTTTTCGTCGCTAACATTCTACTGCATTTCACGAGCATGGTTTAGAGCACTGTAAAGTCCCCGATTCCCGTCTAAAACACTTCTATTTCGTGAGGAAACATCACTGTGACGCCATCTGATATGAGACACGTTCACGTGGTTCTGTCACAAAATTTAATTTACATTGCTTCGGTTATGTTTACTTTCCCGTTGTTAACATGAAATAACGGATAGTAGATTTGGAAATAAATGCATATTTTTTGGCGCTACAGATTTTTTCCACTAACAATGAGCGCTTTACATTTTAATTTAAGAAGACTGCTACAAATAAAATACAAGAAGACCTTATTCATCCCAGTATTCAGGTTTCCTAACCCCCTACTAGCCCTACGAATACATAACATTCATTTCCATTCTTTTCATTATTATTTTATTTTCCCGCTTAATTTATTTGTGTCTTCCATTATAAATCCGTTGATTTATTTACTTTGCACATTACAAGTTTATCGTTCGCGATTCATCGATTTAATTTTCATCTGAAACAAGGTCGCCAATATATGTATGAACGACATGTGGTGCTTCTACGGAAATTTGATGAGTGATAGGTACCTATTAGCGAGAAGCATAAAATTATTATAATTTTTCTTGAAGTTCATTGCAATAAAAATTATTTTACATTTATTCTTAGCATCATTTCGCTGCAGCGTCGAACAGAGCAGACCGTGAAGATTTATAATACAATTATGATAATGCAGATGTTGTCACAGTGATGTTTCCCTCACGAAATAGAAATGTTCTAGACGGGAATCGGTGACTTTACAGTGCCCTAAACCATGCTCATGAAATACAGTAGAATGTAAACGACGAAAAAAGTTCAACAATGGTAAGCTATCTCACAATCGAATCTCGATCGGCCACAATCGTTTGAGCCGTGTGTATGTCCGATACATCCTTAACTAGACAATATCAGAACGAACGTAATCGTGAAGGAAAATGCTACTTGTCGCCTGTATAGAGCAGTAACTGACCAAAAACCACCAAATGCTGGCATATCTTTGCACCGTGTAAATGAGAGCAGATAGCGGGTACTTTGAAACGACAGATGGCGACAGCTACAAAGGAAGGAAAACTCTGATTCCAGTAAATAGAGAATTTCAACTAACCAATAAAATGTCGATTGGAAGTTGAGTTTGAAATTAAGGTTTTCTAGGAGTTTTACTCGCGTTATCTCGATGTCATTTACACTCTTTTAAAGTTTCGGAGTAACCAATCTCTACAGAAAAGAGGATTACCTGTCGATTTCATTTAACTATTGCCGATTGCATTACACCCAGTAGGAGACGCCACAGACACGTACAGTTGGAATTGAATATTTCAATTTACCTCGAATAATACAGCTTAGGAGTCCCGAATCTATGTCCCAACTCCAAGCAGTAATTAGTCCCCATCCTTTTCTGAATTCCACTCTCCTTCGCTTCAAATAGTCTGGACGTGGTTGCAGAGAAACCCGAGAAACACACTACAGAAAGTCACCTTCGCAGTTCCAGAGACGCGCGAACAATAACGACGATTTAAATGGGTTTATAAACACCTCGCCAGCGCCCCCTACGAGCAGACTCGCGAACTAACAAACTATTGTGAATTAATATTAGAGCGAATTTTAAACACAACTGATTAGTAGTTTCCTGAAGTGAAAATCATGATCGCATAAAATTACTTCAGTTACTTTATTTATTAACATTATATTACGATCTATCAAATATTTATACTTGGTATTACTTAATATTAATACGACCACGAATTCGAATCGCCTGCTATTTTCCTATTAGGCTGTTCGATCCCATTCCTCCGCGTTCGAGGGCTCCTGAATGGTATTTGAAAGTTAGAATGATCGAAAATTTCGCGAGTAAATTCTATCGGGATTGTACATGAAAAATAAATGTCCACTTTTGAATTATTCAGCAATACCGCCGTCAATCGAAATCAAATATCCGCACAAATTATACAGAGGCGTGTTATTTGGGTAAAGTTTTATAACGCATTAAACAACAAAGCTTACGTGGTACAAACTATTATCTTAGAGTTTAGACGATCCGCGATTACAGTGTGACGTATTAAATCGCAGTTAATCGCTTTTAAATACCATCGGTGACTCCATTCTTTTTTTCTTTCCATTAAAATTGAACATTACACTACGAGTTCTTATAATTGATATCGGTTCAGCAGTGTCATCGGTATTAAACGGATAGAATCGGTATTGAAGATACGCTTAGATATCGACGACACTTGAGTAGCGTGTACAATATATGGATAGGTCAGAAGTAAGATAGTCATTAATACACATTACCATCTGTATAATTCCTACACAGGTGTCATTTGATTAATACACTCCGTTTGCGTGACAATAATCCTACGGGGAAAAATGCGTTTTAGTAATGAAAGAAGTGTTCCAATATAAGTGGCGTGTTTTGGGATCAGTTTATGCTTAGAGTACAACGGGAGAGCAAGGGTAGCCGATTTACTGCAACTTTTAATAACATAGATGATACAGTACTAATTATTTAACATATTTATACACGGAAAAATCGTCCGATATACCTCACAATGCTACAGGCTATGTGAATTAAACAAACAGTTTCTCTAATGTTCCATCGTCCGACATCGTTCGAAGATACTTGTAAAATAATCATTCTGTCCCACTAAACTGGCGTATACAATTATAATTATTAGTGATATCTGTGGTTACAAGTTGTGAATATATCTGGTATATTCCTTGGTCGCTCTGTAATTTCCTCACTTCTCTCGTGCTACCTAACTTCCCCTTCATAGATACTCTAAGCCATTCGTGAATCATTCTCTCCTTATAAATTATTATTTCGGTTGCCCATCCTGATCCGCGAAGTATTTAGTCGCGTTAGGGAAACGCAACGGGTCCGGAAAATCTGGTGTGCCGTATCCGCGCGGGTTCAAGCAGTCCCTGATCGCTTGACCGAATGCACGCCTGACGCCAGGATCTACGGCTACAGCGACCGCGGCACCTTCGACATCCTCCACGCCCGCCCGGGACACACCTTCCCTTACTAAACGCTCCATGGACGCTGCTATCGCCGAATGGTTCGGAGTTGGACTGACCAACAATCGTGGTTTCTGCTGCTCGATCAGTTTGCGTCGCTTGGTGGGCAGCGTACCCAAGTAAGCGTCGCTGAACGTCGCCACGCCGCCGTTCGTCATCCCCTGCATTTGCAACTGACGACGTTGCCTGACACCGTCCCGCGCAATAATTGGCACCCAGTCCTAAACCAAACAATTTATTATAGTATTGTCATTTACGACATAAAGTCGCGAGCGCAGATTAGCCTTAGATTTACCGAAGGTAGTGCTTCGTGACCGGGAAATGTTTCTGGGATTTCGTCCCCGTCGTCTGGCACGGATGCCTCGAAGTTTGTTCTTTCCTCTACAACCTCAGTCTCCATGGGCTGTTATATTAAAAATTTATGAATGGTTTCGAAGAACGAACATGGCGCAGGGAAAATTTTCCGTTCGGAATCGAGAATCCTTCCGCTATAATTATCGATACGTATGCACGAGCTTACCTCCACTTCTGATTGCGTTTGCGACGGTTGATGCACTGGTGCCGAAGGCGTCGATAATTGTTGAGCGGGTACATCTTTGTATATTAAAAGTGGAAGAATTTCTGAATCTGGCGGTTGCATGATATGTCGCAGATAAGTACGGTAGGGAACGAAAAGTAGATTCAGCATCCAGTGGCGTTGTATGGTATTACTGCCCTCCAACATTTCACTCTGCGTCAGACAAGAGCGTTAAATCGAGACTGTACAATTATCGAACGGGTTGTCTAAATAATGAAACTAACAAAGAACCGTGATGCGATAGCTTCCAATCCTGCCTGTCCACCGCTAATGGAATATCGAAGCACCGCGCATAATTGCCTTCCCCCGTTATTCACAATAGTGGCGGTTTCTTGCCCAAATCTGGCGTCACTAATGTCTAGAAAAAATAATACATGGCATATAGCGATTAATAAGCGGCGAGTTTAAATTGGACCGCATAAGTTGTGTAAAAGGCTGCGAACCAGCGTTGAACAGGACTTGTAGTATTTCTCTAACGGGGCGACGCAGCAAAGCTTCGACGGTCGCACAAATGTCTATGCGCGAACCACTTCTGCCATTAAAGTCCTCTTCCAACACTAGCAGATTCTGAAGATGCGGTCTAAGTTGCGAGAACAACAGATCGATGACTTGTTCTTGCATTGCTTCTGTCGTGGTGTTTGGGAAAGTATTTTGGAAGAATTCTTGCAACGGTCTTCTTAGATGAGCGATTGGTTCTGACCCGCCGAGTCGCAATCTTAGTACATCCTCTAGTGTTATATTTTGTAACTAAACAGTTCCCAAGACAGTATCTTACGTTAGCTCGCAGCAAATATTACGTATAATATAAGCACTTTATATGAATATATTGTAATTACCAGTAATATACATAAGTTTGTGAATAAAGATTCATGATTTGCTGAATCCTGTGTCGTGATGAGCGACGTAAAGGTAGGCAGAAGTTCCGCCAAAGTAGGACCTTCGGAGGAATTGCCGCTCCTAATAATGAAAAGTAATGTAGAAGATGATGCCCCACTTTATGAATAAATAACTTAAATATTCCACGAGTGAATAAACACACCTATCTCCTATGATTCCCACGCGAACATTCTGGTTAGTAAACATCTGCATTACGCTACCAAAACTGTCGGCCAAATCAGTATCTGCGATAAAAGGGAATTATGCATACGTTGTCAGCTACAAACGCTCGAGGGGCAAAGTTTATGAATATTTAGCGTTACTGTTGACATTGATGCCGGCATGATTACCCGTAGCCCTTATTACTTGCTGCAGCAGATTTCTGAAAGAGTGGTTCGCATTTGTTTGCGACGTTGTCACAGGCGTAGTGTTCGACGAGGTAGTGTTGCTGGTCATGGTCGAAGTTGTCGCTAACATAATTTCAACCACACATTTGTACCTCGTCAGGTTATAATTATTATTCAACGTGTACTTAAATTCTATACCTGTTTGTGCCTGGGACTGAGTTTCAGTCGTGGATGTTTGACTCGTCTGTGTCCCTTGTGACGTACTGGAAGTTGTGGTTGACGTTCGACGAACGTGGTGCGAATTGCAGGGAAGGATTGGATCGAAATCAAGTCCCTGCCCTATACTCATCCCAACACCCAACGGATGAGTTTGCTGATGAAACACATGCGGTCGCGATGTACTTCTGGTCTGCGTCGCTGTAGTGGGATGAGTACCGACGTTGCTTCTACGATAGAATATAATGATTGAAAATAATTAAAAGTATTACGAATTACCACAGAGGAAGCAACATTCCAATAAACCTACCGCGCTTGGGTACTTTGCCCAGCGGCTGCATTTCCATCGTGCGACGCGACAGTCTGTTGGCCTCCAGCTGTTGGAGGATTCTGAGTTGAGATCGTCGTGGTACTAATGCCACCTTGTACCATGTGACCAGCAACAGCCTGCATTAAATTTCGAATGAAATCAGCCGGCGGATTTGAACCCCAGGGGAATGCGCCAGCGGCAGCACCTGCTCTCCCTATAATACCAATGGAACAACATTTTACTGATAAATTATTTTCAATCGCAACAATGTAGCTCTTTCAGTTGTCAACTTACCGCCATTGTTATTATTGTTGTTATTACTCTCGCCGGCTTGAGCGTGCTCACTTCCCGATGCCGCACTTATGTTACCTTCGGGGCTTACCTCCATCAACACTTCCACGTTATTCGGCAAATTAAAGACTGTACCTGAAAAGTGATTTTCCCTTTCTTATCTAAATAATATACGCGATTTAAACTGTAGCTAAGATCACGGCACGTACCAAATGGAGACTGTGTCTGCTCCTGTTGTTGCTCCGTCGGCTGTGCACCAGCCTCAGATTCCGGTCGCTGATTGTCCTCTTCGTTACTTGCCTCGTTTGATTCCGATTGCCCAAGTGTACTCGCGGAGTCGCCGTTTTCTTCGTTGCCGTTGTTGTTGTTCGCGTTTCGACTTTGTAAACTGATGTGTGCCTAATAGAAACACATCGATGATAGATTTCACGATCCGTAGAAGTAAATCCGAATGTTCCAGGGACTCGTGCTTACCTCTACCTGTATAGGTATACCGGAGTGCATAACAGCCGAATGCTGTATAACGATTGGTCTACATCGCAGATTTCTGGGCGGCTGCTGACCCATGTCGACTATAATGTCACTCAAAGCGTGACAAGCGTGGGACACGTAGTGTAGACACTCACTGACACCATCCACGATCCTCTGATTTTCGTCCACACCTTCAGGCCCTGACTGGATGTCAAAGATTTTTTTATTTCAAATACTACTGAAAATAAAATAATTTACGCCCGCAGCATCTGTTCGAGAACATCGTCCACTTACTGCTAGAGGTAACGAAGGGTCAGCCAGCATAAGTACGCGATAGCGTTCTATATATGGTCTTAAACGATCTTGAGTGTTTAACAATCGCTCCAATAATTCCGCCATTTGTGGGGGTCGCGGAAGTCTGAAGATAACAAGTTTATTATGTATTATAACTTTATATTACGAGCCATAAAATATACGCCTTGGAATCATTACTGTGACGCGGATCGCCTATTAGATGGCCCGTCGCTAGTCGATGTAGATCCTTGCGGTTCAGATTGTGACTGTTGTGAGTGCTGTGGCTCTTGTGCATCTGGCTGATTATCGTCATTGGCGTCGGTCACTGGCACTGCCTCGGCACCATCATCGCTATTACCTGCTTTATAGAAATTACAATTGCCTATAAGGACGCACTTTCTATTTGTTTATCTACAGTATCTGTTTGTACATACGTTGTAGGAACGTGACGTTGTTTGCTCCAGCTGCTGACAAAGCTGCTGCAAGTGTAGCTGCAGCAGCTTCCACTAGTCTGGTCCCACCATTTGTTCTGCCTTCGTTAGTACTGAAAAGACTAGTAGATTTATCGATTTATGTTACGGAGGTATACCCTAATTACCATTTATCGTTTTTACTTACTAATGTTCTGTCGCTAGTTGCTCCACCTGTACCTGTTGGGCCAACGGTGGTTCATTGCTCTCAGATGTCTGAGGATTCAGAGGACAAGTGGGATCGTCGAGTCTATCCATAAGTTCATTCGCACGATCCAGCATTCGCCTCGCCACTATTAAGCGACTATTAGACAAGCTATTGCTCAACTGCGGTACTTGCAACCCTGTTAGAATCAATAACACGTGTAGAGAGATGGAAAATATTTTCAGGACATATCACGCGAGATTATTAATAATAGTACCATGTGCTTCTACCAAATACATAGCATTGCCGTGCATTTGAGCACGAGTAAGCCGATAGTGCGTTCTCTGCGGATTTTGCCAAGCTTGCGATCCATGATTCTGACTTTGACTTTGACCCCCGTCGTTCCCTCGCTGACCAGGCTGGGGCGGCGCACGTTGCACCAAATGTATAACTTTTCCGTTAACATCTGAATCATGAACGTTTCCACCGTTACACGGTTCCAAGTTTGTTTTCGCGATTGAAGGACATTAGAAAATTTCTTACCATAATCATTTAACTTTTTCTCATCTTGAAGGACTCGGCCACAATAAATAAGTCTCTGCGAATCTGCTGATACTGCCACAGACTCTGCTATATATTCTTTAAAACCTCGTACTGTAATTTGCTTTAAAAGGAAAGGCAATTGAAATATATTTTCTCAAACGTTTATTATCTATCAATTAAGTTTCAATTAGGTACAATCGATATACGCATAGTTTTATTAAATGCATCTACTGCGCGTCAATAACTTTTATCGCAGAATCAAAATTGATTTCACAGGAAGGTTAAAGTGTAACTTCATAATATTGCATCATACAAGGGCATTTTCATCAGTTGTGTTTGATATAGGTAACATAAGGAGAGCATTACAATGTTACATGCTATTGAAACGCGCTGATTATACGAAAGTACCTCAGTTTCGTCCATGATACTGAAATTATTAATCGACTGACTAGATGGCTGAAAGGCTACATATACATGTAACTAAGAATCCATAGTGCATACATTAACAATTCCATAGGTAATACGGGAGAAGCTGGTCAATAAATGTAAGAAATAATTTTGCTTGAATACCGTAAATTGTAGAAGAATACAAAACATACTATGCAGAGGACAACAGAGTCTAGATTCTAGATCTATAATGGAAGTGATGACATGATTGAAAAACGATAGTATGGATTGATACATTAATAGCTGTAGGGTACACCATTCGGGGCATTACAGGCAATAATATCGTTCGGGTCGCACGCAAACAAAAGAAGAATTCGTTGTCGGGAAAGTGTGGGAGCGGAAAAAAATACTTACGTCGTCTTCCAACGAAAAAGCATGATTTTGCGAGTCCAAGGTCTTCACCGTGAGGTCGATCATCGTGGATCGGCCGTGACTGACGCGGCGGAACTAGAATTCAGGGAAACGAACAGGAATATTAGAATCGGGGGGTGCGTAATGCGGAATCGTCTTGGTACACTCACGCGAGCACGCAGGTACAAGCTGTAAACGATACTCGGTCAAGTAACGAGCTAGTAACGAAACGAAATATTCGACGTTCCCGGAGCACGAAGAGGGCTGATTTTTAACGCGAATCGATTCCAGGGGATCGGCGAATTACGTAAGAAAATCCTGTCGCCGCCGATTTTATCGTACGACCGTTTCTTTCAATGAACCTACCGATGAAATTTAACAGCGACGGCCGACACGACACACGTTATTTTACCCAGAATTCGCTTTACCAGCGACACTGCGCAAGGGCTGCCAATCCAACGGACGAATTATTCCCTAGGCGGAACGCGAATCGGGAGTGATAAGAATCGTCGACTTTCTACGATGCGCTATGATCGTGAAGTTTCCTCCATGTCTGCTAGATGACGTCACTAAAACACATGACGACAGATGGATCGATTAATCGGATTCATTAATTTGAATTTACGAATAGAAACCATCTACATATCAGTAACGTAAAATACGGGTGTTGACTGATAGTAGAAGAACGCTGTTGTGGAGCATAATAAATAATAATAGAAACTTAGTCTTGGTCGGTGGAAAATTAAATGGTTCTTAAATCACATATCTTAATCTTAATATATAAAGCAGAATGTGTTTGTGTGTTTGTCTGCCGCCTAAAAACATTCGAACGGTAAGCTCTGGGGTCACGAAATGTGTTCCAGCTCATTATGTCTAACTAATCCAGAAGAATGCGACTATTTCACAAAAAATAAATAAATTTTTTTTTATAAAATCAGAATCGAAATTTCGGGCGAAGCCGTGTAGTAAAGCTGGTACTTATATAAAACAGAAAGCTTCTATATTTTTGTGTGTTTTGCTGTCGCCTAAAAACTTTCGAACGATAAACTCTGAGCTCACGAAATGAGCCTCAGCTCATTATGCCAGACTAATCCAGAGGAATGTGACCATTTAAAAAAAAAAAACTAAAAAAATTTTTTTTTTATAAAATCAGAATCTAAATTTCGGGCGAAACCGAGTAGTAAAGCTAGTATGACAATAATGCAAACAATGCCTGTAATCTTTAGAAGCTTTAAATCGAGGCATACGAATAAGCCAATTTTATTACGTATAATAAATTATAGGATATTATTAATTAATATTCCAATCCCAACTTAAGATGATTACCAACCTTAATCACTAAATGCGTAGGGTGCGAACGAAGGACAAGGCTGTCACAACCACGTCTACGAAATGTCACGTTTTCGATTTCGACGTCCGTCAGGCTCTCGCCTCGAAGCATGAATCCGGAGAAGTGGTTGGCGAGATCTGTGTCGTGAATCGGTCAGCAGAGGCACGGATCGACGTACCCTTTCGGCGGAGGCGTGGACGGATTCGGTGCGCGCTACCGTGGCATCCGTATTCCGTCCATCGAAATCGAGGGATCGGTCTGGCACCGACATCGCGTGATCCAACGGGAGGATGAAAAAGAGAAGCGGGAGAAGACTCATGGCAGGCCGATCGCATTATTCAGATTAGGGCATCGACTGAGCCACGCGGGTGTGCGTGTGTACACCGGCTCTCCTCTGTGTGCGCATAAACGTGTATACACTTATATCGGTAGAAGATAATACGGCCGATCGTGCACCGCAGAAGAATGTTAATGGTGCTTCAGTTTTGTATGCAGGAAGTGACGGCGCGTCCCGTCTCATACCGTAGCGGGCCCCGGCGCCCCGGCGTCCGAGCAGAAAAACGCCCAATAAGACTGATAGAACTGAAAAACCGAGAGATTCACCCGCGGCCGTGTCGGAGGAAGGAAAGAGAGATGCTCCTTTAAATCCCATCATAAACACACACTGCCAGGGGCTCTCAACGTTTCTCAAAAAATACACAATATTTACACACTACACGTATCATTATTCCTCCCTCCTCTCCCTCGCGGCCAGCAGCCCCGGTATCCTCAAATTCCAACGCCGGCTCTACCAGCACGTTGGAAACAGCGTTTCCGGCGACGTATGGGCGAAGGCTTGCTCGGGTATGTTAATTCGTAGAAAGCGAGCCGAAGGTACGAAGCAGATTTTATGCAGATCTTGGCACGGCTCGTTAATCATTTATCAATGAAAATAAAAATAAAAATAAAACAATCGACGCGCGAGTGGCACGAGGCGTGTAGTTTACGGTGCAGATCGGGATAGCGGGTATTTGGCAGATGAAGACCGCTGTGTATCGATGTAGCGGCAAGAAGAAGTAAGGGTTACATGTTGGCCCTATGAAGCAAGAAATAGAGAGGCGCCAGGCTGAGTTGCAGCTTCGTAATGATGTAGCTATCTCGATTTAGCATGCCTCGCAGTCTTCTCCGTTAGTAGGTACTTAACTTACTTTAGTAGCGCGAGCTTTGCCGCTCTACTAGCGTTAATTTAGCTCGCCTCGTCTTCTTTATCACGAACAATAACTACAAGACGAGAAGAAACGGACCGAGCGCCGGATGCCGGGAGAAGGGAAATGAAAGAAACGGGAGAATGTATCTTAGCAACGTTTGCTATGGTCGATACCCGAATTGAAACATATGCCGCAATAGACACTTGAATTAATCGCTCCTTGATTAAGGTACCTACCCCGCTGTTCGGGGCCCGAGAGCCTCCCGTGTTAACCAGCGATCCCGATACGGCTTCTGGATTATCTGCTCGATTGATAGTCTGCGCGGATTCATCGATCGGCGATACAAGCGTGTAATCGCACGCTTACGGAATTCGACGAACGGAGAGATTAATCTCCAGAACGCGCGTCTAGGATTACACCTGACCCAAGCGAACGGTACCAAGTAGGTACTCGGCAAGTCACACGAATCCGGATACCTCGGACAGTGTATTTACAGCTACGAACGCGATCCGATTGAACCGAGCCTTAGATATCAAGCCGATCGATTAGCCGGTCCCGCCACCCTGCCGCTGCGCGATCGGCATGCTCCAAATACCGGGCCCCAAGCGAGCCCTCCGAAGAATTCGAGAGGCCAGCAGGACTCCGGCTGTCTCGTGTCACCTTAATGCCCCTATATACTCGAAACTGCTACTGGATGCTGCCTCCTCTCCCATCCTCGTCCCTCCGTTCACGATCGGTCCCGATGCTCTCTGTTCCTCAGCGAAGAAAACGAGGAGCTCGCGTGCGTGTCTCGGAGCTATGCAACAGGGAGATCCAGGGAAGCTGGGAGGGAGGGATATAAACCAATATACCGAGGCCGGTAGCAGGCGAACACTGCGTGACACGTCGGACGCGTGCGTGTGCGTTGGCGCCAGGCCGCATTCTCGCATTCGTTAACTAACACATCGAGTTAAGTCCCTCCGCATCGGAGCTCGTGCCTTCTCCTCCCCTGCAATCCCCCCCCCCCCCTTTTCCCCAACCCCCGGTAACCCTTCCCTCCCTACACCCCTCCCCCGCCCCTCCCCCGTCCCTCCCCCGTTCATATTAAGAGCGGCCACGGGTCCAAAATTTGCCACCGCGAGGGGCGTAGGCAGGGGGGAGGGGACGCGGGACAACGATTTGTCCTCGTCCCGTTTGCACGACACCGGTACGTGGTTAAGATGACCGGTTTCCACCGGCGCGCACCGTGTTTCGGGGCAAAGCGGTTCTCGGGAGGAGTATCGTCACTCCAGCCTGATCGTGCCCGCGAATCGAGAAGCGCATTGTCTTCGTTATCGGCGATGATATAATCGTTGCCGCGCGGCGGTGGCCACGAAACGGACGCGGCTCGGGCGAGCGAGCGGCGGTAACAATCGAATCGGGCCGATACCGGCTATCAATTATGAAACGTCTTGTTTCATTTCTCCCGGCCTCTCGGGGTTTTCCCATTTTCTTTTATTGCCTCGCCCTACATCGCGGCCGGGCACCGCTCAACTGCTCCCGTTCGCGTCTCTTCTGGCCAAGGCGAGATCCGTTTAATACTCGTCTTCGGCCGATAGAACGGCCACGATACGGCATTCATGGATCATTGATGATAGGAGCCGGCCGCGGTGCCCTGGCCGTGCAATTTTCTTCACCGCACTGGCCGTGGAAAAGCGTGACACACGGCGGCTGGAATTCACGGAGATCCCCACACCCACGCCCACCGGCCCGCGGATACGGCGGCGTGTACGGGGTCGTGAAATATTTGCCTTCGCTTCAATGATCCAAGAAGACGCGGCCGGCCGTCGAGGCCGGTAATTAATCGGTATCAGTTTACAATGAACGAAAGGGAGCGTTCAGGGAGGATTTATGATTCCAGTGATCCCGTAACGACTGTTAATTACCAGTAAACGAGAAAACTGCGCGGATCCCAGATAATGGGGCGCTTATTCTCATTTATTAAAGCGTCTCGGTTTGATTGAATGCGAGAGCCAGTTAATCAATAACGTAACGGGGGAAGAAAGAATTGTTTCTGCGTCGTGTCGGGCATCGCTGTAAAAGTGACGTGACGGGTGGAGTACCTACCTATCCAAACTATTGGCTCCACTCTTGGTAGGTACTTTTGCAGTCTCGTTCGCGCACGCCTGATTTTACCACTGGTAGAAGTGCCGATGCAGGATGCAGTCGCAAATGTTTTTTGAAATCTCAAGGGGTTAGGACCAGAGTTGGGCAAAATGTAATCTAATTACAACTTACAAATTATGATTAAACTGTAATTATGTAGTTGATTACACATTATTTTCAGTAATCGTTAATGTAAGTAGTTGATAAAATTGTGGTCAACCACCTACATTAACGATTACAGAAAATAACGCGTGATCAACTACACAATTACATTTTAATCATAAATTGTGAGTTGTAATTAGATTACATTTTGCCCAACTTTGGTTAGGACACAGTAACGGGCCAAAAAAGCAGACGATTTTTAGACGACGATAATAAGAAAAGTAAACAATCGATTAATATAAGGTTTTGTGTCTTAGTTCACTATATTATGAACTATAAGGAAAGTATATAATATTTACAAAATAGCAATTGTACGCCGTGCAATGTCTCCATTTAAAATGTCCTTTTTTTCCGGATGACCAACTGGTGGGTCCGGACTCCGGGAAATCGAATAAACTGTAACAAAAACCCCAAAAATGTCATAAACTATAATATATTTCCTAGGCATTGACGATCCAACATTTCAATTTTTGCGAAAATTGACAAAATGCCAGATGTTTGAAGAATAATGATCAAATTTCGACAAAAGTATGTGATCTTTTTGTTTATATTTTGTACAATAATTAAAAAATTTTAATGTTGGATCGTCAATGCCAAGGAAATATATTATATTTTGTTACAGTTCATCCGATTTCCCGGAATCCGGACCCACCAGTTGATCATCCGGAAAAAAGGGCCATTTTAAATGGAGACATTGCACGGCGTACAAATGCTATTTTGTAAATATTATATGCTTTTCTTATAGTTCATAATATAGTGAACTAAAAACACAAAACCTTATATTAATCGATTGTTTACTTTTCTTATGATCGTCGTCTAAAAATCGTCTGCTTTCTTGGCTCGTTACTGTGGTCTAACCCCTTAAAGGGAGCAGGTGCAGGCGCCAGTTATGCTACGAAGAGGCTTGAATGGCTCGTAGAGTGTGTAAAGTTAGCTGAAAGACGTCAGCTACGACACCGCGAGACAACGATGACGGGGATCAGAAATTTCATGGAGCGAGCATTCCAGGAGCGTTTTAAACTGTTCGTTCCCCCCGATATCCGTCAACCGCCTCTCACGGGAGACTTACAGGGCGCTGCCTCGACCCGGAGCGGGTCCCAAAGAAAAGGGTGGCGGACATCTCGCACATGCGAGCAGGCTCGATCGGGGAGAAGAAAGATGTCTGGTGATAATAAAGGAGCGCAACACCGTTCGCGGAGGCGCATGCATGCGCCGCAAATAAACACGCGTCGCTTACACGCGTGTAACTTTAAAATAAACACACGTTACAACGCCGGCGTACTTGCGTGGGCACGCAGAATGTAAATACCTACCCAGGATGAGCGTCGTTACGCGCTAGAGAATGGCACGGTAATGAATATTACAAGCCGCGCGGAACCATCCCCGTGAAAAATAATAATTTACGTGCGCGTGCGGGAGCAATGATCATAAACGTCACCATTCCTATGCCGATGAAGTGAGGACGGTTTGAGGTGCGCAACGGATTACGCGCCTTCTCGCGTCTTCGATTGTTGAATAATCACGGAGATACGGTATGCGATGCGACTTTGCTTTCAAGGTATCAGCCGTTTACGAGGTCCGAGTGCCGATCGTATGTGTCTACTAGCTACTGCAGACGGTGGAACGAGGACGGGAGGAGAGCGAGAAAGAGATAAACCAGAGAAGATGCCAAGGAGGGAGGGAGACGGGACGAAGTGAAAAAGAAAGAGAGGGACCTACGAGCGAATTATCTGGTATTTTCTTTCAGCCTGCGGACCCCGGAGCGGCTAAGCAAAGGTCAAAAGTTGAGCAATGCTCTCGTTATCGGTGCAAACACCGCGCTCGCATAAGTATGCAGCGCGCCGGCACGGACTTCTCCTGGCGTCTTGCGTGAAAACGTTAACACGCCAGTCGTGGTCCGGCCGCTTTGTCGAAGAAAACAGAAAGAAAGAACGAAAGAAAGAAAGTGCTGGTGGTTGAAGAAGAGGCGACAGCGCAGAGGTGGACACCGACCCTCCTCTTGACACACTGGTTAACGTTGCCCGTGGCAGAGAGGAGCGCCCTCGCGATGCACCCTCGGTCTGACACGACGGACGTGGTTGGAAGAAGGCGCCACAGGGATCCGAAGGGAGTACCCCCTGCTCGTTTCAGGCTCGGAGGCTTCCGGTTGGCCGTTTGAACGAAACCGGTGATAAATAGATGGACGGTGACCGATAAGAAACGGCCAAGGGTGGATGGAAATGGCGAAAGAAAGAAAGAGTGGCTGGCGTACGCGCATAATGTACGAGTCCTGAGAGGAGCCGGGGTCCCTCCCGGAGGCGCCGCGCCGCGCCACGGCACGACGTTGCGACTATAAGTAAGTCTCGCGCGGCGCGCCGCGGCTTAATGCCGTTGCCGCGTTCGTGGCGCCAAGAGGAGGGCCCATTGGCGACGATAAGCCTCCTTCGTGTCCGGCACGGACGAGAAAAAGAAAGAGAGAAAAACGGAGATAGACACACAGCAGCCAGCTTTCACCCGCGTTTCAGCAGTGAGCACGCATACATACAGAATGTATACGCGCATATAACCCGGACGGGGTGTGGATCGCGACAGTGTAGATAATACGTAGCTGTCAGCCGTGTCCGGCCAGTGTCAGTCGGCGGTTGGTGCCGGTCAACAGTGGTCGCGTGTATTCTACCGCGGTTCTCGATAACGCAGCCTCTCCAACCCCCAGCCGTAATTTTCCTGCAACGTCCCTGGGCTACATCCGTTACCGTCCACTAGCCTTCCACTACCGAAGCTCTGTTGTAACCCGCGTGGTTCCCTGGAAGCACAGCCGCGATACAGTTCATCGTTCAAGTTCACCGGAGTGACACTCCAACTCCCCTCGCGGGCGTATCGTCACGCCTCCGGCCCCCGACCCAGTGGAAAAAAACACTTGGACATCGGAGTTGTGTGTTACCGCGAGCGCTGTGCTACTCCGTGGCGGCTACGTACTCGGCAGCAGGAAAGAACGGCCGCTCGCAGGTGTCAGCGGCAGGGAAGTAGAGCCGCCGCTCGCGACTGACACAGGAGGTGGCCGGTTCCGAAGGGGGTGCGCATGGTCCGTGCGGCCCCGTGCTCAGATCACCCCTGTCCACGAGCGCGGACCTTTCTACTGGCCGTTTGGATGGTGATCGTCGCGGCCGCGCCTTGACGTTCCAACCACCATGTCCGGCCTGTTTTACACGCTGCTGGGCCTGGCGGCCAGCACGAGTCTTCATTGCGCTGTCCGCCGCGAGATAAGCCCGTGCACCTGCCGGCAGGAGGAGTTCTCTAGTACCGTTATCAACCCGGCCGCGGCCGCGGCGGCCGCCGCCAACACCGCGAACAATGCTGCCCACCATGGACACGGCGAACGGATCGAGGTGGTGTGCGAGCGAATGGACTCATTCGAGCAGGTCGCGGGGGCGTTAAGGGGCAAGTTCACCGCCGAGCAGCAGATCACCCTTAGGGTGTCCCATTCGAATCTGCGGGATATATCGCGGCACGATTTCAAAGAGCTGCGGATGTCAATCACCAGGCTCGAGCTCAACCACGATCATCTAGGGTGAGTGTAAGTTTGTCACGCTTGCGAGTCCGGCTCGCGACACCAAGTCGACGTATCTCCTCGCCGTTCGTTCATTCGTGACTGGGTGATCTTCCTTCTGTTCATTAGCGCCTTATCGGCCGCGTGTCACGGAGCGAGCATACTCCTTTCACCCATCGAACAAGTGTCTCTGAGCTGTTACCTATATTTCTTCTCTATTATTCCAAGCATTCCCAATTGTATCTTATCAATGAAATTCTCAGTTTCTCGGTTAGACACTTTTGTTTAATGACAGGTAAAAGTGACAGGTGGAACGTAAGAGTGGTGGATAATGTGTTCCGTGGATAAAGAGTCCCGTACGCGCTCTTTTCTTTTCGTTCACATGTTTAACGGTCCCGTTAGATCGCATTTGGATGATCAGACACCGTCTCCGATCGCTCTCCGATTGCTCCGAAACAAAGGTTCAGCCGAGGTGGCAGACCGAACGCATTCGCTCGGGACCGACCTCGCGGTATACAAGGAATCGGATGTAAAACCAAGGAAATTCTTTCAGCTCTCTCGCGAGCGCCGATGGAGAAAATCGTGTGACGCGACGATAGTGACGCGCGGATAAGTGGTATCAGTCCACGCTTACTCTAACCACGCGTGTATACGTTCTGATCGAACGAAGCGTACGTGTTTCTAGATGCTCTAAAACTGTTCCCCCCCCCCTCCCCCGCTATTTTCTCGCTCGCTCTTCGTGTTTACTGTTTTCACTTTTGACGTAAATCCAGCATTTTCACTCGAGCGCCGCAGCTTTGTTTACCGTCCCGTTGGAAAGTGAGCTTCTCGAGAAAGAAGCTCGGCTAGAAAGATCGCTCGATATAAGTCCGTGTGAAGAGAAGCGGATTTTCTGTAGTCGATCAGAGCGAACGTCTGCACTGTAAACGCAGATTATAATGTCGGCGGTGCGGGTCGCGTTGCCTGACGGTAAAATTCCTCGGTCACCTGCGAGACAGCTTTCGTAAAGTACGAGATACAAAGAGAGCACGGACAAAGGAAAGACGAAGCCAACGGAACCATGCACGTACACAAGCGGCGCAGAAAGTAATTACGGCAGGTATTTCCGCGCAAACATTCGTCATTCAAGGCTCATAGAAGAGCACGCGTGTAAACGCACCACTATGCATTGATACGAACGACAATATCTTTACAAAAGGTCATCGCCTGATGTTGCGAGCATTGAATAAAGATGTTTCTATATAACAAAGAAGCGGCCCCAATTAGTGTAATTATTTCGCAAACCGGCGGTTACACGTACCTAACGTGCAGGGCGGCAGAAATCATTTAGTAGCCATTGCGCGAAATGCACGGGAAGAGCACTTCGTGGGGCAGTGGCGTCCTTTAATTTATATCATGGTCACTCTAATGAGACACGTACGCCTGCTATCCAAAGTAATTACTATAATCGTCATATTCATTTATCTTACAGGTGACAATTTTTATTTTTATATATTTTCATACTGCTAATGATAATGTATTAAATAATATGCCGATAACAATACCGAAAATCGACCTTCGAAATTTCTACAACCTATCGAAAATTACTAAGTACATTGTGCTGATCGAGTTGAATCCTTGCCATTGCAAATTACCGTAAAAGGAGGGCCCGCTGGAGTCGATCTTTGTTCAGGGCTCGGCGCTAATGATTCGGAACTCGTTCGTGATGCATCGATAGTAATCTATGCAATCTCGCGGTTTTAAGGCCGATCTCCTGATTAGGGATAAACGTGGCGGGAATCATGAGCGGCCATATTTCTAGACAGACCGACACAAAGGACGCGCACTGGTCTTCCTTGATTATCCTGATGCACGGCTCGCAGAGATGAGAGAAAACGAGGGTCCTTGACGTGGCGAACGATCATCGAGAATGCGTCTTCCTGCGAGAGGCGAGAAGAAGAGAGAAAGAGGCGAGATCGGGCGCGAGAATGAAATCTTAATCGTGCCTGACCTCTTCGAGACGAGTTATCGACGGGCCCTGCGCTTATCGTCTCGGAATAATTAAATAACGAAATGCTGCGGGAGCGAACGTTATGTGAATAATCGAACGATAATGACCGCGCGTCGCCCACAGCTCCGACGCCACATTGTTCCATCGCGTTTCTATCGCGATGAAGATTCCCACCGCGGACCTGAGCGCAGATGAGATTACACGGCAATAAAATCCAACGGGCGTATCGGCTGACGTTTAATTTCCACTGTCACAGAGACCCTAAGAAAGCTTCCTCTATGTTATTCTCATAACGAACTATCTAGTTTATACAAGCCAGTGTTCAACTTATCGAGACCTTGATTAGCACCAGTGAAAATATGCGAGAAATATCCCAGGGAGTGTATAGAAAAACACGTGTCTGTGTTATTGGATTCAACCTAA
This sequence comes from Andrena bucephala, assembly GCA_947577245.1. Classification (NCBI taxonomy): domain Eukaryota; kingdom Metazoa; phylum Arthropoda; class Insecta; order Hymenoptera; family Andrenidae; genus Andrena; species Andrena bucephala. The sequence goes on from OX387715.1 coordinate 68,504,095, forward strand.
TAGTGGTATATTCCTTCGAATTAATTGCGATAATGTCATCTGTTTAATTTCGATCGGGACTAGGACAATCGGCGATAACTTCGTTACACTGCTGATAATTCGAAATCGATTCTGTCGAAATCTGTTGTCAGCGGTGTGTTTACAACGGCCACATGTTGCTCGCCGTGTGATCGCTTGCAGACGACGATAACGCGTTATCGAGAGATGGCACACCGAATTTCTCGGGGGGCGAGGAGATTCTAATGTCTCGCGTTCGGCGATTATCTCGGACGATCAACGCCACGGCTATCGAGAGATTTTAATCGTCCGTAACAGTCGTCCTCTCAACAATCTCGCGATTAGAATGATCGAGGGAACGCGTCGCTAACAGGCGATTGGTGTATCCTCTTACGCAACGAGTCTCCTTTGCATTCCTCATGTAGACATTCACGAGACTCGTGTGTTGGGCTCCATTGCTACTCTGTCTCGCGTCGAGCCCAGCGAGCCCTGGCCAACCGTACACTAATTAATCGAAATAAAAAGCGACTTGATGTTTTGTAGGTTCGTAGACGGCGATGTTTTCGCGGGTTTGGGAAGAACGCAGTATCTTAGTCTCGCGGATAACGAGATACCGTCTATACCGAGGCACATTCTGTCGCACCTCTCGCTGCTGCGGACCCTAGATCTCAGCAGAAATCGGATAAGCCGTATAGACTCGGATGACTTTAAGGTATGCGCGTGTATGCACAAAAACCTGCTTCACTAACCACTAACCCCTCCCTCCGATCTTCGAACTTCCAATTCAGGAACTTGCAGCAAGAGGGGTGCAACTTCATTTCTTACAGTTTTCTAATTATGACGTGTGACATACATGAGAGAATTCTACATCGTTGCTATTTATATTTCTGTTCTGGGCAGCTCCAGATTTGAGAAATTCGCCAAAAGTAGAAATGAAAAGCTTATCGTCTCAATAACTGCTATTTATTAGTGTTCTCTTTTTAATATTAAGTCCAAGAAACAATTTTATAAACACTTCTTTCTAATTCACTCGAAGTTGGTAGATACGGAGCTGCGCCCCTATTACTGCAAGGTCCTCAATTCAGACGCCCCGATCGGCAAGTTCGAAAATCGAGGCCCCCCCAGCGCGCGCTGTTATATACATAGGTACTGTACGCCTGCGATTCGGCGGGCTGCAAAGGCGGCGTTCAAGCTATTCCACACGTGAAACGCGAGCACAAGAAACGGGACACGCAGATGAAACGGCAACAAGCGGTAATCGTAACGCCGATCGCCCGTACGGAGTACATACCTCATAAACAGGAAGAATATGAGGCGCGCCATTAATGACGATCAATTACGACCGTTGATGTAACCTTTCTTGACCGTTATACATATACTGCTGACGCCTTTCGAGTTATGCATTTATCGAACCGATTAAATCTAATCTCGCTCGAGCCGAATAACTTGTGGAATACATGAAACGTCTTGGGCAATCCGGTTCTGGTTGCATGGACACGAGGGAAGCACGGAATCAGGGGCTGCGGACTGTAACGAGATTCTGCAGAGCGGACCCTGGTTTTAAGAATTAAGAAATAACAGGAAGCGCTACGTTAATTACGTTGGATTAATATGATTAATCAGCTTCGTGCTACAAGCAACGATCGCGCAGAGAGAGTTTCTCGTTCACTTCTCTTCGCACCTGCTTTTCTTCTTTATTTTTTTTTATTTTTTTGTTGTAAAAAATCAACAAGCCGAGCGATGAAGCGTTTGCTTCTAAGCACGTTTCACGCGTGACTCGGTGATGTACTCGCAGCCGACGCGACGTATGGACGGACAATTCATCCCGAAGAGAGGAAGACGGCGAGCAGCGAGGTTGGTGGGGCTTCCCTGGCGCTTCACGCGCACGTGACTGACCACGTGCAGGGAATTGTCCGGCCAATCGTTCTCCAGCCGATTCGTGCTACTTACGAGACTCTTTTCCACCACTGCCTCGTGCTGTTTACCACACGTTTCGCTAACTAAAAAAGATAAAAAATAATACAAGCACGCGAAAGCTCTCCTTACCTTCGATACGGTATCGACTTCACATCGCGACAATTTTCTTCCTCGGACGCTCTAAACTCCCTTAACAGCAAACGGTCAATAGCGAATAATCTGTTCGCCTTACATAACCGATTTTTTTTCCCCGCGCTATCGGTTCTTCCAGAGAAATCGGAGTCACTGCGTTGCACTCGAACATACTAATTCGCGAGCCGTCCGCGCGCGCTACGACAAATTAACCGCTCGGACTGGACTCCGTCGTCGCGTATTCGCGCGGAAAAGAAAGGCAGGGTGGGGGAGAGATAATTCTGATACAGATAATTCTGACGTAAGAATAATGCCCGTCTCGCGTGTTATCGCATCACGGGGGAGAAGAATGCTTATCGCGGCGCGGTAAACAGCTGAACCCGCTGATTCGAATTGATTGGTTTCCGCGAGTGCATGCGTAATTGTATAACATGTGCCCGCAACCATGGAGCACCGCATGACACGCACACGCTTCCAGCATTCCAGCTGCGTAGCAATGCCCGCTTCAGTAATCCGTTCGCACGTACAGCTCACCCGCGCAGTCGCTACTCCCGATTAAAAGTTGCGCGTCCTCAGGTTTAATCACGTTCGTCCTCGCCGTTAAATACGATCCCCTTCAAACTGCTGGCCCATTTTCCCGCGCAATGAAGTGCTGGGCAGTTTTGAGTAGCGAAGACGTCTGGCGCAACATCAGACGCCGCGCTCTTATTCCCCAACGACATCTGATTTTTACAGTACAACCCGACGCTGCAGCACCTCTCCATGGCCGGAAATGCGATCTCGGAAATGGTACCCGGCTCGTTGCCGCCGCTGGTGAAGCACCTCCACGTCGGTCGGAATCACTTGCAAAGCCTGAATCGGACCCTACGGTACGACAGTTTCTAGATCGCCGATGCACCAGTAACGCTTGGATTGCTGAAAAATAATCGCGTACAATTCGCGACGGCCACGTTAGAACGTATCCGGACGTCTTGTTTACGGTTCTGACGGTGCCACTTATTTAATTGGCTCCACTCGTCGCTGATGCGACGAGCAGTTCTTAGGACGATCGAACGATCAAGCATACGTGTAAGCTCGCGTGGTACGTACGTGGAATACCGGGGGCAATTAAGAGGAAAGTGATTCTACGCCTGAAACTCAATGGGAACGAGGGGGCGCTGCTTCTTGCACGCGGAGCTTCGTTTTCGAGAGGAACGACCTTGATGATTTGAATATTCATTATTAATACTGACGGGCTTGACTATATTATACTTTCAACGAAGCTCTGCAGAAAAGAAGCTTACTCCTCGGTGCTAACTAGGGTTGCCATCTTTTTTACAGGGAAATAACGTAGGTAAACCAACCAGTAATTGACCGCATACCAGTGAATGACCATTAGGCAAAGAAATGTAAATTATAAATTTAAAAATATTAGAGGAAGTGCAGTATATTTGGAATACCAGTTTGTTTAAGACGAATAACAAATTACGACAGAGGATGGGAACAAATTAAACTACATAATATCATAGGGAAACTAATAAACTTTCATATTTCTTAGTGTCAGTAAAAATAAAAAACAAAAAGTAACTGAAATTTTGGTTTGAATGTAAAATGACAAGAAGTATCGATTTCGTTAAGGTGCAGGTAATTTGGAATACCGATATTCCAATTTACCTTCACTTTATAAACTTAAACAAAACATGTAGATAATAAAATTAGTTTATTTTATGACGTAATCAGGCTAAGAAATCACAATTAAGGAACAATTTTATGTAGATATCTATAAGACAATATTTACACAAATGCTAAAAAAGGTTATATAGGTGACAGACGAAACTGACGCGGTGGTAGCCATTACGCGTGAAACAAAAGCATCGGTAGGCTTTGGAATATTCCAAATTACCTTCACCTTCGGTATTCCGAATTAGCAACATGGCATTGAAACCTAAAATTTCATGTCACACTTTGTATTCTCGAAATTATCGCAAAACTGGCACGGAACCATAGAAGGAACATGCAAATGAGTCGATTAAGTGTTTAACACTAAAGTTTTGACATATTTTAACCATGATTGGAACGATTGAATACGCGCTGAAAAAGTTTTGCAGATTGACGTTTGCTTCCTCTGCAGATTAAGTCGAAAATGTAAAAATTGCGGTTCATCCACAAATGTCATTAGTGAACAGGTCATTAGCCCCTATAATTTACGGTGTTACAAATTAAATAGCGTTAGTAATTTATTAGATACTTCGGTATTCCAAATTACCAACAGTATTCCAAATATGCTGCACTTCCTCTATATGTTTATAAATGGAGTGTAGTTGCACTTTTAATATCCCATATTTTTAGTTAGGCGTATTAAGCAAACATTAATTCTTATTAAAAGTATGTGGTCACTTACTGGGTTTCTACACGTTTTGCATTTTATAATCTTTTTTTTTCAAATTACGATAAGAATAAGTAATTTTTTTTTATAGAAATTTCAAGAAAAATAAATTTAAATGCAATTTCAACAGTTGTTTTGTTGTTATACATAAATATATTCAAGTATTAATCTCAATGTTCCATAAATTCAACAATTCCGTCATTCACTGTTTGGTTTACCCTAAATTTGTTTTCGTGGAGTAGGAAAGAAAAGTACGCTGGAAAAAACTGAAAGTACATTTTAATTTTATTAATTTTTATTTCTTCTAAATATATTTTTTCTATTGCTTTCAGCATTACAGAGCAAGTATTTCTCATTTTTAAATAACTCAATGGCATTATTGCACTCAATATTCATATTAAAATATACCTGTAAATAATTTGTTCTTTATTAAATTAAGAGGGACCTTGTTCCTCTCCGCATACCTTTATTCGTATTCAAAAGTATAGAGTACATTTACGTACAACAACGTAAGATACTTTATTTGAAAATACGGATGGCAACCCTAAGTAGTGGTAACGTGTGCCTGGAGCTGCGGTGTCTCAGAAAACGGTACCTCCTCGAGGTTTCAATTGGATAATGTACCTATTTCACGTTCGTTGCATTCGGAGCGAGCGTATAATTCGATCTGTTTTAAACTCCTCGAGAGCGAAAGGCACGCGATCCACGTGGCGCAACTTTGTTACAGGGATCTGAATCAGTTGGAGTGGCTGCTAATTAACGCGAACGAGCTGACATCCTTGGACGGGGAGCTGCCGTCCTCCGGGCACAACTTGAAGATGCTCTACGCCGTCGACAATAAGCTCACTCACCTGCCCGCGGAATTCCGCTACCTGCATCGCTTGGAGACTCTCTTCCTCCAGCACAACAAAATCCGCAGCCTGGACGGCACGTTGCAGAAAGCCCGACGGTTGAAGTTCCTGGAACTTTCGTACAACGATCTGCAAGAGGTAATTCCGCCCTGCTAATCCGTTATCACCGCGCATGGCTTCCGCAATTTTTATATCTTATCAAGCGCGTGCAAACGATCCACGGACGGCCCGGCTATCTATCGGGAACGGCAATAATTTTCCATCCAACTCCACGTAAAAATTGCTCGCAATTAATACAGCGGATTAGCCGCGATCCCACGTCGGTGTTAACGCAACGGGCGCGCTGTAAAACACGCGGATGCACGCGTAAAGTGCAGGCGCACGATACCGGGGCATGATAACGCGTGGAGGCGTTCGTCCAGTGTGTTCCGTGCATTAAGCCAATTACTGCATCCTAACGTAATTATTATGTCGCGCACTTCCGTCCTGCGGATTAAATCTTTATTGAAACCGACGGGTATACGCTGGTCTTCGTCGTATAATCCGTCCCACTGGCTTTTCTCGCATGATCCATCTCGACGCTGTCGCGTCCAACCCTTGGGTGTACTTATTCTAATCAGAATCTCGACGGGACAGCTGAGCTTTCGTTACCCGCGCCGCTGCGAGAAGTACAACAGTTGCGACTTCTTTTATTTTTCCGCCTTCTGCACTTTATGAAAAATCCCCGCTTCTTTTACTCCAGTTTTTCAGTCCGGGTGTAGGTACCTACTTACGGGCGTTGAAGAGAAAAATTTCGCCATTTCGTAGGAAATGCAACGCGCGCGTAAAAGTTCATTGGCAAAGCACATTCCAAAGTGGAGCTATTGTGTGAAAGGTGACGCGGGAGCAATGGCAGTGGATAAAGCAATACTTATTTCTAATAGTATTTCTTCGCTCTGTTTTTTTTTCTTATTTAAAGACAACCTACGTCGCTTTTTAGTTTTTAATATAGAATTATTTTTAAAGGAAAGTCGTATTTTTAACTTAAAAAATTCAGAATACCAAGTAAAACAAAGAAAGGGTAAAAATTAAAAAAAAAAAGAACACTGTAAGATCGTGATGTTGTAAAAAAAAAGTACAACCCGCGGGTCACCGTGTTATAAAATAGGGCGCGGGTAACGAAAGGTTGATAAATCGTAGATAAAACTTAGAGATAGAGCCGATCCACGCGTTGGACGTTCCAAACGTCAGTGCCTGTAAATCGTGCATAGAGCTTTTAGTTAGCATCGTGAAACAGTAAGCGATGAACACCCTGTACCAAAGAAATTGAGAACGGCGGTACATAGGAATATCGAAAGGAAAATGTGTTCCCTCAGTTGACAGAGGAAGATTTCATAGAGGCGGAGATGTTGGAGGACCTCGAGCTCGGGCATAATTCTCTGAAATCGCTGGGCGGCGGGGTCGGTGCTAATGGCGATGGGAACGGGGGCAACAGTGTCCTTTACCCTCTCAGGTCTTTGAAGAGCTTGAACTTGACGCACAACGAGCTCCGCGAGTTCTCGTTCGCGTCGCTCCGCGGGCTGCGCGAGCTACGGTTGCTAGACCTCTCGAACAACAGGATCGCGAGGCTTCACAGAGGGAGGACACCCTCCGAGGTACGTGCCCGGCACTTCGGTACCTCCGTTCTAAATTCTAAACCGTCGAGGCTCGCCTCTTCTACACGTTCCCGTCACCTTCGCAGAACCTGGTGGAGGAGGAAGGGGAGGAGACGGCGGGCGGGAATATTCAGGACATGCGTTTGCAGCACAACGAGCTACGGAGCTTGGACGGTTCGTTGTTCCTGGGGATGAAGGAGCTGCAGAGGCTGAATCTCAGCCACAACGCTCTGGGCCCCACGATCGGGCCGCGCGATTTGCGGGGACTCGATGGTCTCAAAGTCCTCGATCTCTCTCACAACGAGCTCACCACTCTTGAAGACACGTCGGAGGTATGGCATCAAGTTAATTTGATTATGTTCCGCGAGGGACACCTCCGAGCAGGGGTTGGAAACGGTTTTGGTATGGGTTTCGATTCTTGAAACAGTTATACAGTGGCTCACAGCCATAATCGTACACTCTTTAAAATCGCATAACATTTTTAAAATTAGTCCAAACGACTTGAATTTTTTTTGAAAAGTTAGGAGGATTAGTTTGCTAAGTGACGTGTTTCGTCGTTTTGAAAAAAAATTGCAATTGGTCGGAATAAAAAAAAAATAGTAAAGGTCGTTTTTTAAACTTCTTTTTGTGAGCCTGTGAAAATTTAAAAAACCCGTTTGCAGATTGAAGTAAGTTGTGTACATGCTGAAAATTTCATCTAAATCAGTTATCGTTGCTCTGAGCTATAAATGTTTAAAGATCGCAGAATAAGGGCGAAAATCGCGAAATTCCCGAAATCAGCGATTTTCGACCTTATTCTGCGATCTTTAAACGTGTGTAGCTCAGGGCAACGTTAACCGATTTAGATGAAATTTTCAACATGTAGGTACACAACTTACTTCAATCTACAAACGGGTTTTTTGAATTTTCATTACAGCCTCACAAAAAGAAGTTTAAAAAACGACCTTTACTATTTTTTTTGCTATTCCGACCAATTGCAATTTTTTTCAAAACGGCGAAACACGTCACTTAGCAAACTAATTCTTCTAGCTTCTCAAAAACAAACTCAATTCGTTTGAACCAATTTTAAAAATGTTATGCGATTTTAAAGAGTGTACGATTGTGGATGTGAGCCGCTGTAGAAAGCGATACAATCTTGAAACAGCCACGAGTGAAAAAGGCTCCGGCCTATATTGGTTTCGGTTCCAGTAAACTCTCGGGACCGATACATACATTACTGTTCGAAAACCTGTAACTGTTTGAAACAGCTATTTCCGAAACCGTTTCAACCCCTGCCTACGAGGCGCTTTCATTTTCCTTGTTTCTCTTTACGCAACGCACACCACCTACCTAACACGGGAATGTTGTGTTGCGGACTTAGACGTGGCTTCCCTCCCTGGAGGAACTGAACGCGTCCCACAACCGGCTGGTCACCCTGTCCGAGAGGGACTTCCGCGGGTTTCCGCTGCTCTGCTGGGCGGACGTCAGCGCGAATCGGATACGAACGCTGATGCCGGAGCTCGTGATGAACACGCGTTGCACCGTCCACGGAGTCCAAGATGTTCTTCGTATATACCTTCAAGGTGAGCGAAACCACGCGCCGGCGCCTTGATCCGCGGGGCCTACCCACCGGGAAGGTACTGCGTAACCGTCGTGTTTGCCGGCGATAAAAAGAGCCTTGTGGAATATTCAGTAGGGCCTCGTGGCCCGCTGCCTAATGAGCCGTAACGACGATTGATAAGGGCCAGAGGAATTGCCAGCGAGGCGTGAACGAAAAACGGAAGTCGCAGGCAAACACAGGTGCGCTCGGATTACACGGCCGTTACCGGATCGTCAATTCGCCGGCGACGAATGGAATCGTGTTTGCCCTTGCTCTTTTAAACTAATACGTACTTGAGCAAACTGGAAGCCCTCGGCAGCTCCGCGTCTTTGTTTAAACAAACCTCGCGTTTCTTCATCATCTAACGCGCTCGAACACGGAACAGTTCCTCTGCAGAAATTACACCGAGGTATACATTTGACCATCGTCGAGCCAATGTCCGTAATGATGCATGATGCTTGAAATGAATTCTTATAGCGCGCTTCGAATAGATTCTACGATCGTCGAAATGCGCGAGCATTGCTTGCCAACCGGCGAGCGACACGCGAAAATCCTCTCCCCGCCGATGGGGTCACGATCGAAAGGAAAAACATAGCGAAGAGAGACCGTATCGAGGCTCGCGCGTTAATGCGCGCAATCGTCTGGCCGCCGCGCCGCGGCGTTTACTCGCGGCGGAATAAATCGATCACACGATGGAATGGGCGCGCCGCGATCTCTGCTGCCTTCCACCCTCGCAAGGATAACGCCGAGCGACGGACAGGCACGTTGAATGGGCGCCAGCTTGTAATTAATAAACACGTCGTTAAAGTGTCGCGAGGATGGACGGGCGCTGAAGTAGATGGAACGGGACGGAAAGGGAGGGACGGGTCATGAGTGTGGCCGGTTGTCGGGAGAAAATAAATGACCGGCTGATAATAACGGTGGCTCCCGTTCGCCTCCGGGGCCGTGCATTTATTATTTTGTTATAAGAGTTACATTTCACGCGATAACCCCCGTCGTGGCGCCATCTCGTATTATTTATTGTATACCGCTGACGGCTGGGCCGTCTGTTGTTATTGTTAAAATAATACGGCTTTTCGTCGCCGCCGTTATCGTGTCCAATCCCGTTATCTTGGCCCCGGTTCCATTATGCCTCGGATACCCTTGTTCCTTGTACACGTTCTCTCGTCCAGCGAACCCTGCCCGAACCTTGAGCGACCCGCGACACGCGACGCCCGTCGTCTTCTTGTTATTCCACTTGCAACGGGACGATTATGTGTTTGTGCGGTCTTAGCGACCGCATAAACAAAGATCTCTCGTAAACATGGTCATCGACATTCGTCGACACCTAATGGGACTTTCCTTCGATAACACCTGTCGGATAATCGAACGTCAGGCTTGCATAAAATCTTGGTCTTAACACCAGTAATTACACCACCCATCCGGAGTCTTCTCGAGGGCAGTCGCGGACTGGCTAGGGTCTCAGCTTGCCCGGTGACAAGTGGGCCCTGTGGGCTCCCTTAATCATCAGACGAAATGTTAAAATTGTTAATGACCTTTTAGTAGCTTGAAAATATAATAGAAGTTCCAATATCATTACTATATACAACCAAATGCTAGATATTATTGATTTAACTAACTTTTACACTACAATTTATAATTTTGGGTGGGCCTCCTTTGTCTCCTGGGAAGCAATATTTTTAGCCCTGGTCCGCCACTGCTCGAGAGTATCTAATGAAGCGACGAGAGGCCGAGGAAACATCCCCTTTGCGATCTCCCGATCTGTTATTCTGCTTGCAGACAACCCAGTGCTGTGCGACCCTGGGCTCGCGGATCTGACCGTGGCCCTCGAGGTGAACCACGCCAAGGTGTACGGCGTGGCCAACGACTGCCCGACCACCACCACGACGCCGACGGAGCAGACGTCGCCTCTGCCGCCGTTGCCGCCGACGCTGTTGCTGGCCGCCGCGGCGGCCGCTTCCGGCGGGAACGTCTCCTTCGCCGCGACCCTCGAGTAGATCCATCCGCGATCGGCCAGCAAAAGGGGTGCCGCTCGATTCGCGGCCGCCCGCCTGCGAAGCCGCTAGGAACGGTGACATTGAACTCGAGTTTTCGTGAATGTGAACCGGATGCTCGCAGAGACGGGCATCGTGGGTCTTGCCGCGAGCTCGCCATCAAATTCGACACGGACGTTTCAGTTCCTTCCTTCGACCTGCGCGCGTGAATCTCAAGGTGACGTCCTGCAAAGGGGGAATCATCGTTCAAATCGCAGCACGGAACGTGAACGACGCCGATCGAGTCCCGATCAAATGGACGCTGACAATCGTAGGTCGTAACTCGCGTTGACGATGATCGACGGCCGACCCATCGTTCGCTGTACCGCGACTGTATGCCTCCGCTCGGCGGACGTGCACGCGTCGCGCCCGTTAGTAGACATTAAGCGACGAGAGATATATATTTATTTTAACGAGCTTCGATCACATATCGCGAGAATGTGGTATATTTTACGACGGTGGGAACCGGTTCCCGGGGTTTGGCGCGGAGGAAATGGCGCGGGGACTGCGAGAGGACGGCGCCGCGCCAAAGGGGAGAGCGAAAGAAAGAGGGAGGACAATGAGCAAATTGTACGTGTCTAGCACGTGTCTACTGGAGCCTCTGTTGTATAATAGGTGGACATTACTACACGCTGTAAATAGTCATTAATCCTGCTGACTCTTGAACGTCACACACCCCTCGACATCCTCCTCGAACTCGAATTCGCGTGCATCAACCGCTTCCACCTACGGTCCATTAACGTCCTTCGTGACAATCGTGAACACGTGGCACAGGCTGCGCTGAAAAAGAACAGCCTTTAGTGTACGCTAGGGGTAGCTTATTCGATCGAACTCGAGATCATCGTAAATCATCCACGCTTCAAAGTATTATATCCATGACGCTTGTACGACGTATCGTGTATCATGATCATCGTGCTCCGATCGCATATTAGATTATTCGTTAACGGTGTCGGACGATGGGACTGGGATCTGGCCTAGACGACGGCGACGCGCAACAGAAATGATAGACACGAGCTGCACGAGCTGTCCTTTCTAGCAGTTAGAGAAAGAAATGCCGGAGTTAACGAGGAAGTCGGCTCGCTAGGTGTTAATCGTATCAAAGCCGAGGATGGATCCGATAACGTGAACACGGCTGTCGCGCTTCACATCGTAGCGTAAATCCATCGACATTCCCATCCCGTCTACGGCTTCGATCTTTAATTAAATTCTTGAATGATCGAGTAAATGAACGATAGGCCGGGTCAATAGTGTAAGTGAAATCTGTTAACTTTACGTTGTGTACGCGATATGGGCTGATTGGCAGTGGGCGATCAATTGACCCTCTCGTTAACTCGTGCCAATAGGGATGAATTGTTATCAACGTGCTTCTATGCATACATAATCAATTGGCCCTTTCCATGTACCCGAGTAAGGCGCGCAAATAATTTCGTACGCAACTGCACTGGCATTCGAAATTACCGTTACGCCAGCAAACGGGAAGAAAAATGATTTCGAATTTACCTCCGGAGATCTCCACCTCGGCGGAGAACTGAATGTCAGTGGGAAACGATCCAATTTCGTTCGGCGAAAGCGACAGAGAACGATACCGATGAAACGCCTATAGAAAACTTTGCTTATAACGTTATGCCTTCGCTTTGTCCCTTTCTCTCGTAAAAGTCATGCTTTCGTACAAAACTTTAATCTTGATCCTTTCATGTAGAAATTAGGAGGAATTATTATTATTACGTAACTGTTTGATATATGCGCGGACAAACAGTTGTTAACGCACGACTGCTAGCTTCGTCGGCTAGGACTCGAAATCAAAATGATTTATCGGTTAAGTATTTTAAATAAGCGAACTATTAAACGCCGCGAGAAGCAAAGAACGAATTGTTGAGTATTAAACGATATTTATAACACTCGTTTGATAAATAAATGAACATGTATTTAAAGTTTTAGAAAAATCTCACGGATCTTTTACTCCGAACGAAGCTTATTCTCGCGTGCCCGCGAAACCAATATAATTATGAATCTATCTCCGTAGGTGCCATATACAAACAGAAATCGAGTGGATACCTGTTTGTAATTTTAGTACCTAAGTAATTTATCCGCACTGTGATTAGCAGTTTACTGTTTCTAATACGAATTGTAAGCAGATAGTACGTCGAGAGACGCGACAGAATATATGTAACAATACCAGAAGATTACTGTACTAATGATAAACACTATATTTTAATAAGATCGTACCAATGTTAAGTCTGCGGTGTTTAATGCTGTAAGCTCTGTATGAATAGCAACGCGTTTTAGGTATCTTAGTTTTTATTAATAAAGGCTTTAATCTTATAAAAAATAGTTCCAATACTGTAAAATTATATATTTCCCTTAGCATTAACAGGTCTTATGTTGTCACTTTCCATTCGAGTAGTATTTCAGAAAGATATGCCTCAGTCTACAGAGAAACAGGGTTACGTCCGAAATCTCTGATTGTTTATAGACATCAACGATCCCCTTGAAATCATTCAAATGCTCCGCCTTGAGCGCCGGTTGAATTTTTTCCACTGAAAGGTACGCGATTAGTCCAGCATACTTATGACATTGATTTAACAAAAATATAATATTTAAAACCAAGAGCTGTAAATTTCATACCTTTCCATTGATTATTAGATTTAAATAAATACACAAAATATTTGTCTCGTGCGACATCGTCGTGTATAAAAAATGATATTTTTATATGATCGCACTCTTTATTTTCGATTAAATGTATGTGGGCGTTCAAATACTGCTTATAAGTGTGACAGGCACGCTTAATAGCATTCCAAGTTAATAACTTCTGTTCCTTCTTTCGCTCGTATTCTGAAATAAATATTGCCAAGCGTTTATAAAGGAAATACCTTGTTCCTTAACAGTTACGCGTATATTTAATTATTCGTAAGATTCTACCTTGCTGCAAGTCAACCATCTCAATAGATAAGTCGTCTCTTTTTGATTTTGCATTATTTACTTCTTCTTTCAACTCTTCTTCTCGCTTAATCGCATTGCTAATCTTTTTGTCCACTATTTTCTGCTGCAACTTTGTCGCGTCTATTTCAGACTTTAGACATTCAATCGTTTGTTGCAATTCTGATATTTTGTTAACGCTCAATGTTCTGCTCTCCGCGTACTCTATACATGTAATATAAATACATTTATATGTACGGCTGTGACAGTCGATCTTCTGAATACAGTAAAAATAAAACGACAAAGATAATTTCTATAATAAAGGAAATTTCAACTATAAAAGTCTCCATAATTTTTTAACAATATCGGATACAACGACAGAACAATGGTTGGAATATATAAAATGTACAAAAGTGATATTAACATTCTGGGCACGTATTTAAATAAAGTAATGACATCGGATAATTCAATAATTAAATATTTGTTTTTATTTCGACCAAAAGACGTCAGATGTAAACATGCGCGATGTCTAACGCTAGATAGTTATTTAACAAGTCTGTTTTAGATAAGCTTCCACGCATAAATTAGAACCGATCACAGCGGTGGGCAAATACCTTTCCGTTAATGTTCGATACAACGCTCAATTTTATAATTACAATGCATTTTTCGGACTTACTAATTTCATAGGTAGCTGCGTCTGCGACTTTGGCGGCAATTTTCGCACGAATGCTATAACAATACGACACCAACTTTTGCAACACGGAAAAGTCTCTATTCTGGAGAACATGTCCAATGTCGCAACTTAACTCCTCCATCATCACTACATCATTATTCCATTAATGCTAAAAAATACTTTTACAACGAAACCGTAACGCTGTAACGTACACAATATTTACTATGGTGGCCATTTGGGATGATTTCAGATTCGAAGTAACAGAATCACCAATAAGCGAAGCAAATGTTACTAGCCGACGTAGGATGAATTTACGAAAGTAACTATCCAGATGCGAAACGTGAAGTTGTATACCCTCTGAAGTTAGATACAAACAATGAAGATTCTAAATTCTAAATCATTTCGCGGAGTTTGAATTGGAACGCTGCTAATTCGCGAAGAAGGGAATAATGATCGTTGAATCGATAAAATTTCATAACATGATTGCACATGCTAACATGAAAGAATCACTGTACTTAATCACGTAATTGCGTATGATTTCCCTGGTATGCCACCGACGCCCTTATTTAACGCTTATTTCATTCAATAATTTTCCAAAGAATTGGAATTTAACGAGCTGTTTGTATTAGATAACAGCGCGCGAGATGTGCGGATTGCAGTAACGAGCAAATATTATGGCGGGCCAGCTATTCAAACAACTCTTGACGCTTCCATATTCCCGTGGCAAATTCGACTCCTATTGATACAGTTGCTTCCTGTGAGTTGCAAGCATAGTATATAAGTGCCGATGAAATCCGAATAGAAGTACACAATCATCGACAACTGGTCTTCAGTTTGGGCTACGACGAGCATTCCCGAAAATGATCAAGTTCTTGCAAATCTTCGCCCTCGTTGGCATCGCTGCTGTTCTGGTACGTTTAACAATATTTCATTTTATTTTTTCTATGTTCTTCTGATTTTAATATTCTATGTTTTAATCTCGCATCGTCTGCTTCATTCCCCATGAAACATTTATATTATTGCGAACGATATATTTAATAGAAAATCGTAGTTCGTCATGGCGGTATATAAATCCGCTTTCAAATTATTTAGACTCGCAATTTTGCACTGCTCTATTAATGGAAGCTTTTTATTCTTACATATTGAAATATTAAAAATATTTAAGTTCCCGACGGTTACCCGTGAAAAATGGCAACTATTAAGCAATCGGTTTCTTTTGATAAAAACGAAATTACATTGTAAATGAAAAGGGGCACTTTTAAACTTTAACTTAACTCTTTTCCAAAATGACACATTTTAATGGATTTCTCGAATACAGGCCGTGCCAGTTCCTCAAAATGGATCCGGATCGGCGAACAATAATGGAGTAAGTACGAGCAGATAATTATTTGCACCTGTACGAGATTAATTCTAAGACAGTTACCAAATTTGAAAGATGTCGGGCGATAAGCTATATCGATAACGAATATTAACATTTGTACTGACTCGTATGTCGACATTTTTATTCACACTTTTCTTTAATAATTTTGATTTAAGTGTTTGCAACACGTTCACAAAGAACTCGAATGTGTTCTAAACCTGAAAAAATAAATCGTTGGTGTCATTCGGAGCCAGGCTGTAGTCCTTAGTATAACCGCGGCGCCTTTCAATTCTAATACCGATCAGGATACCTCGAATGCTGCATCGTCTCTGCGTAAAAATAATTCTCCGGAAATTTCTTAGGCCACTGGAAAGGGAAAGGGCGACATCTTATCTGACGTCCTCGGAGAGGTGAAGAACGTCGTAGGCACCGCCCAATACCTCATCCAGGATGGAGTGAAGAACATCGCCAACGAGTCTGCACAAGTCGTTCAGGATATAAAACAGCAGTTGCAGCAGGTGACGGGCAAGGCTAAGGGCATCCTGAACCACACACTGAGCGATGTAGGACATACTCTGAAGAACGTTAACGACGGAGCCTCTAAACTCGTGGGAGGCTTGTTGAACAACACCCACAACATATTAGCTGGTGTCCAGAATGATATAACGAAGGTTGTGCATGGGGTACAGGACGCCGTTTCTGGGCTCCGGAACACCACCGACGACGTTGTGAAGGGCGTAAGCGGCGAATTGGATGACGTTTTACAAAAGGGCAGCGGTGCTTTGAAAAACGCCACCGAAGCTGTGGGAGACCAGGTAAATCGTATAAGGGACCGTGCTACTCAAGTCGTCAGCGACACAGTAACCAATGTGGAGAAGCAATTAGGCAACGTTAATAAGGATATTGACAATGGCGTGCAAGACGTGAATGGAAATGCCAAAGATATTTTGGGTCATGTGACGTCGTTGCTGGACCTTACCAAGGACAATGCTCAGACAGTGGTCGGTAATGTTTCGGATGCCGTACAGGATACGGTGAGCGGCCTCCTCAAGGATGGTCAGAACCTCGTAAACGGGCTGCAACAGGTTGTCGGTGGCACCGTGTCCGATGTGACAAACGAGCTTTCCAAGATCGTGCAAGGCCTGAAAAATGACTCTCAGCCGATCGCGAAGGATGTCGCCAAAATTGTAGAGGGTGCGCAGAAAGAGCTGTCCACTATCGTCACCAACACCACGGACGTTTTGAAGCAGGTCAACAATGATTTGGTCAACGATGGGGGCCGCGTTCTTGGGGACGCCACTGGTGTCTTGAAGAATTTGGGAGAGCAGGTTGCAAATACCGTAGGAGACGTCCTGAAGTCAGCATCCAATATCGCCGGCAACATCGGGGGAGAAATTAAGAATATCACGGATGACGGTCAGAAGATCCTGAGCAATGTGGTACAGACCATCGGGCAACAAGTACAGGAAGCAAAGAACAACACCGCCAAAATTGTGGGTAACATTAAGAATGACGTCAAGAACCAATTGGAGGTCGTTAAGAACAACGTCGACAAGTTGGCCACTGAGAATAGCGACATGAAGAATGACATCAAGCAGAAAGTAGATCAAATCAATCAGAACATCGGCAAAGCCGTGAACACCTTCCAGGACAACGTGCAGCACGCGTTGCAGGACGTCATGGATAAAGCTTCTAAAATCGTGGGCAACCTACAGAACATGACGCAGCAGGGAGTCGTGAACATTGTAAAGCAATCTAATGGAGCTTTGAACCTAGCGAAGAACACGCTCGACAACGTTGAGAACGACGCCACCGGTGTTGTGAAGAACACGGTATCCGCGTTCAATACTGACGTTGGCAACGTTTTCAATACTGCTAAGCAACTTATCCACGGCGTTGTCGACGACATCCAGAAGGTGGCAGGCAAAGTCTTCGACGAAGCCAAGAACAACACTCAAGGCGTTTTGAACGGCGCTGGAAAGACAGCTGGCCAAATAGTGCAAGACGCGAAGACCTTGGGTGGCGACGTCCAGCATGACGCCTCTGGTGTAGTGAAGAACATTTCGGATGGTCTCTTTAACGTTTTGGGTAATGTTGGACACGTCGTAGGAAACACGGTTTCTGACGTCACGAGCCTCACCGGCAACGTCGTCAACAACGTGAAAGATGCCGTAGCGAATACGGTTGATGGCATTGCGTCAGGCGTATCGAAAACAGTCCATGATCTCAACCCCGCAAATGTGGTGGGCAACATCACTGACACAGTGATAGACGCTGGGAGCCAGGCCGCCAACGTCGTCAAGAATGTGAATGACGATATAATCGGCGGTATCGGCGATCTTCTAGGTAATATAAAATTAATTTCAGATGAAACATTCTTACAAAATTTACTTCCATTCCAATCTTACATTCTTCGTTTATGTTTCTGTTTACAGCTCCCCTGGGTTAGACGATCGAGTACGGAAACGCTACATCTCGATGAAAACAGCACATCGAGTATGAGAGACACCACTGAACAATAACGTAAATCAATTTTGAATGCAAGAACAAGTAGTATCGAGAATTGGCATTGGTATTTTGAACTGATGAAACTAATGAAGAACCAATGCCAAGGATTGGTACTGACATTGTGTCGAACCAAAAACTATATATCTAAGTAATTGTAAATGTATGTAACCGCTATTTGTTGCATCAATAAAGATAAATAAATAAAAATTGTGTCTAATTTAATCGTGCGTGATCAAATCATTGAAATGTTATGTTAGATTGCGACTCCGATGATTGTAGATCACTCCAGCAAGTCACTTCTGTCATTTCCAAATGTCCATCTTCCGTCAGTGTTAATATCTGTTTTCCCGAACTGTCTTTCAGTTTAATCGCTAAATCTGTATCAGAATTGGATACACTCATCATCGTGGAATTCGTCGACGAGTCATTAATGTCAACAGGTTGTAAAACGCGTACATATATCGACTGACCGGCTGCAGAGGTAGTGTCTGTAATTTTAAAAGTATTTCTACGACGGAACATTCTCTAATTATATAAGTACTTTGAACATTAAAATTCTTACCAGAAGATAAAATGTTTTGCAATGGAAAATTGTCCGATGTTGACAATCTTATTATAGGTATATTTTCATTGTGATTTGAAATGTGTGATTGCGAATACGCTTGAATGGCCATAATCGGTACGTCTTGTTGCACCGCCTTCTCCAAAATTGGAATATCCATTATAGTTTCATTGATGTCTTTCATACACGAATCTGTAAAATATTTGCATTACAATTCATTAAGCTAATAAAGGACTTAACTTCTAAGATAGCAGAAGTTTAGATATAGCAGGACCTGTTTGCTCATCTCGAACTCCACTTTGATCGTGCAGGTTTTCTTTCGAATTACAGGTATGAGAGTCTAGCTGACTTCCAAGAAATTGTACGCCACACTTGTCGCAGAATACCTTCTGCTTCATCCGATCTCTGTTATGATGTACCATAAACGAATTATGAGGAGTCGTATATTGACACTTGTCGCATTGCAACCAAACGTTATTCTTCTTATTCTTAGTGTCCTCAGCGATATGCGAGGATAAAATAACATCCCTCCTTTTACCCTGACAACTGGTAGCAATTTGATTGTGACACTTTCTGATTTGCGGCGGCTGCGAACGTCTTTGCTTTTCATTACTGCTAAGAAGTTCTCCTTTCTCCAGGGAATACTTCTGCTCCAGGAATCGCAGGACATTGTCACGCAAGTTGCACATTTCGACTTCGAATCGATCTAGCGTGTTAATAAGATTGGCACAACTTCGACAAATTATATCGTCTTCGGATATCACTACCATGTATCTGTGTTGCATGAAAGGGACGGTGCGCATTGCATTTCAAACAGTAGAATATAGAGGTCAGTGTTCTGTACGTAACGTAATGTGATACTACCTTTCGCCAACCAATTCTCCAAGCTTTTCTATTACTCTGGATCTTGATGTTTGTGTTCTACACGTAGCCAGTGCATAATGACGTCCCTGGATTTTTGCATCGCACACAAAGCATTGTAAATCTTCTGAAGCTTTTGAATGACTGCAGTTTCTTGCAGTATTGGAGACAGTATTTATATTGGCACAGTTATTAGTAATATCTTCAGGGCAAATGTCATGATATTGATCTATCGACAGCATCGAAGATGTATCTGCCATTTGATTAATCACAATAACTACTCTTTTACATAAACCGAGGTTAAGATACAGGAATAGGATGTGTAAAGCGTATCAACTGTGAGAGATTAATACGAAATAAGAAATCAATCTGTGCTCTCTGTTACGAGTATTACACTGTACTTTTATTTTCCATATCATAGGATACAGCTAGCTTATTTATATAATATAGCTCTTCCCAATCTATTCTGTAAAAAGAAATGGTGCAGTTTTAATGGTATACCATCTTTGTGAAGATCAGTAAAAAATAAAAGAACGATCACTGGAAAAAAAAACACGCTCGGCGTGTCAGTCTTGAGAATTTCTGAATTGCATTTCGAAGCAAGAAACATGTTTTTCTTGTTGACAAAAAATCGGAAAACACGATGGAATTTACATAATAGCTTTTATTACACTTATCTCTATGTGACAAGTTCATCGAATTATTATACGACCATTTACATTAAGAATTAGAAATCGATATTTATTGTTTCCCAAAGACTTCTCATCAAATAATCCTCCGATGCACAAATAATCGCTACTTTTACACAACTATACTTAAGATACTTGTACGAATTTCCTTTACAGTTCTTGTTAACGGTAACGTCACTAAATGTGCGTAGATAGTGACTGAATTACAAAGGAATTGAACATCTCATGTTTATAATATTGAGCGTACATTTCAAACATGTCCAATATCTGGAGAAAGAATGCACTAAGTCGAATTACATTTAATCCCGTACAAAAGACTTTTGTTCCTTTTATAAACTCGTACGAAACCATAATAAATTTCAATCGATCGTTTCTACATACACGAGTCTTGATTGTTTAATATCTACAACAAATTCGTAGAAAACGAAAACAGTTACTGTACATACTACTTTATGAGCTTCATTCGACACTGTTACGTAATTTCATAAAAGTAATTCATCTGTATAAAACGCTGATCATGAACGTTTCCTACGATTAGCATTCATAAAACTTTACGTATACGTTTATGGGAAAATGATGAAAAAAAAAGCTTTATCAGGATATGATTGAAACGTACTAATAATTCTTGGACTTTACATATCTATTTTCTCAAGTTTTACTTTCACCTCCTGCTTCTTTATACTTTCTTTCTCATCTGTTTCACTTTTCTCAGTGTCCCTCTCCTTTTCCTTCCCGGAATGCGGGAGGAGTTTCTTATCTGAATTACGGAAGCGATCGTAACGAGAGTCCTCGTCGTCGCTGGATTTACCTCCAGCCTCCGTTTCCCTCAAGATATCCCCCAAATCTTTGTCAACATCGTCCCACAGTTTGTCGCTGCCATCCGGCGGATAATCATCGTCATCCTCCTCTTCGGCCTGCCCGTTTTTGTTATCTTTCGTGATCTTTTCGGGCTCGGAGACGGCTCCTTTCTGTTCCACCGGCTTACAGGATTCGGTGACATTAGTAACATCAGCCGTGGTTGCTGTCAATGTATTATTTGCAGACGGCGCTTCAGAGTCTATCGGAGATTTAACGCTCTCTGTGGTATTTACAGCATTTGGTACAGAAGCTGCGTTCGCAGATGTCGATGTTTGCAGATGTATTCTCTCCGCCTGTCTTCGCAACGCTTTATCATCGTTATCGCGCACGTACCTGCATAAAGCATTAAACTGACGTCACTCCCTCGGTAATATTAAGAAGAAACGAACGTATAAAGCAAACATCGTAATTCATACCGTTTAAGGTGACTTCTGGTTGAACAGTGAAGAGCTATCGCCCTTTCGCTATTTTCACTACGCGGTAAATATATCTTGCACAATTCGCAGAATTGTACCTCAACGCGTTTTATGTATTCGGCTCCAACCTTGATCATTTGTTTGCTTTTCGGTTTCTTCTCCGCATCGGTCGTACCTTCGCATTCTGGTTTCTCTTTCTTCTTCTCAGTAGACTCCTCATCTTCTGCTGTCGATTATTCTCATGTAGGAATCTGCATCGCGCTCGTATATGTTTCAAGTGTCATGAAATAACATCGTTATTACGTACCGTCAACATCACCCACGGAATCCAAAGTCATGAAATTATCGAGATTAACCTCCTTGTCGTCTTCTTCGGGTCCACTTGAATCGGCCTCCGCTTCACCATTGCCGGCATTCATTCTTTCTTTCAAGGCGCTCTTCCTCTGAAAAAGATAAATAGAGAAAATGTACCCGACGCATTAGCAACGGTCCAGAGCGTCTCGATAGATACGGTACCTTAATATGATCCAGCGAGCAGACGTGGGTTTCGAAGAGCATCGGCGATCGGAATTGGATGCGACATACGCGACAGAACGGCGTCAGGAATCGCTTCATTTGACGATGGGACTCTGACAGCTGATGGACAGCTTTTAGAGAACGGTAATTTAGCTTGCATATAGGACAGAACATGGTGCGAGAGGGTAAAGTGCCGCGCGCCGCATCGCGGGTCTCGACGCGTCGTTGCTCTTGCCGTTGCAACACGCGCATACGAGTCAAAGTGGCCTTATGCTGCGAAGCGATTCGTCTCATCGCCGCGCTATGGCGACCCGAATACAAATGCAGCGAATATTCCTTGAAGGTAACGCTACGATGAGCGCAATGCGGGCAAGTCAGTTTAATGAATTTCCTCCCGTCTCTTCTGCTCGGCAATTCTTCAGAGCCGGCGTTTCTACCGTGATCTGCCTTATTCTCGTCTCTGTCCTCATCGTCGACATCGTCTTCGTCGTCCTAAGAACGTACCGTGAGAAATTCGCCCATCCTAACGGAAAACGTAACAACCGCGATTTGTCCTTACCTCGTGCTTCCGATCGTCGTCATCCTCTTTCACCTCGTCCTCCTTTTCGTCCTCGTCTTCGGTATTTTGCCTCTCCCGATCTTGCTTCTCTTTCTTTCTTTTCTCATCTTTTTTCTTTTTTTCCTCCTCCTCCTCCTCCTCCTCCTCATCCTCCTCGTCCTCATTGTCGCGTTCATGTGGCTGAATTAACGTCGATAAACGTTACAGTAAGTACTTGCTATCTTAGCCGGAACGCGTTACAAAATAGTGCGGGCAAATACCGTAGCAGTCTTATGGAGTTACCTTTTCATCATCATCCCAATTACTCTTGTTATCGTCATCTTCTTCGTCATCATCGGAAAATTCAGCGTTAATAGCTTTGGTCATCTCTCTATCCTTGTCCTTCATGCTGGTTCCTGATCCTGACTCCTTTTTACTTCCGGATAGCCTAGTAGTACCGCTACTAATGACACAGCAATTTTGTTTTGATTTACATTATTTCCCTTCGTCTTGTTCTGCTTCCTTTGTCTTTCATTATATCATCAACCAAAAGTTTTTTTTTTTATATATATTTTTTCTTAGTTGATACACAGCAAATATCGCGACAGTTTTTGTTTCTTTTTATTTATCCCCCATAATGAATGCATTTCGTACTGCAATAAAGGTCTTTAACTATTTCAGCCTTTTTGCATCGCATTGTGCTCCTTTACATCTTCGCATTTTCGCGTCTTAAAATATACATGTAAGAAACAACGTTCTCATACTGGCTTTTAGTCACCGCTATACGTGTAAGAATGATTAAACAATGGATCTCGTAAAGTACAAGTATTATAGTAGTTCTCGTATCAAAATTAATTACGTATCGTGTATATATATAGATATATATATATATATGTATATATAGTTTCGATGACACGCACACAACTTGTATCTATGCGTACCAGAATCGATTTCCCTTTTTTTTTTTATATATTTTTATTTTATTTAGAACCCTGCGAAAAGTTTGCCTCTCGACAGTAGAACATTTATATATTGGTTTCGTGCGATCATTTGTGTCATTTTTTTTTTGTTTTATTTTGTTTTCTTTTTACCATTTATGTCTATCATCAATCATCTCGACTCTCATGTCATTATAGTCGGATATATATATATATGTATGTATGTATGTAGTCAGCGTCGTTTACTGACAAATTATAAGCAAGCAGGCTACTAGGACGGTATTTGGCGGTTTGGTAAGTGATTTATGAATTTTAATTACCTCCTGCGCATTTTGGTAGTGGTCATGCGCACACGCTGGATGTAGTCTCGCGATCGCGATCCTAGCAGCTTGCGTCGATAGTCGAGCGAGTGCAGAGTACGCTTGCGAGCCATGACGATGTCCGATCGAGAGCTAATGCGATGGAATCCACCCCCTCTGCCGCTGCCGCGTGTCGAAATGCGACCTCTGTAGTTTGAGCTTTGATGCGATATTCGCCCTCGGCTCGAGGTATATCTTTGAGTCGGAGGCGCCATTTCGCTAATCCGAGGGGGTGGTGGAGGTGCATAGCTCCGTGACGCTGAATGACGGTCCTCTGAGCGGTGGTATGACGAGGCGCGCTCGCTCTGTCTCTTGTCATCATACACGGCTGAGGATGACGATCCCTTATTATCGTCATATGGCGCTGAAGCAGATGAGCCACCGTACGACGAAGAATACCTCTGTGAGCCGCTACCGCTACCTCCACCCTGCCAAATCAAATTCAATTGTGCTCCTTCCCATTTTGTATCGTTCTCTCTCTCTCTCTATCTCTCCCTCTCTTTCTCTCTTTTCCTGCCCTTCGCTCTTTTATTTTACTCTAGCATACACTTCTCCCCATTCTGTTCCCTCCTATCATATATTCTCCATACATATATCTTTCTAATTCCATACTCTGTCCATTCTTTTGCGCTCCCTCATATTTAACTCTCATTAGACAGTGCCAATCGTTTAGTATTAAAATCGTCCAACCTTTGCACCGTTACGGTCACTACACCCATTCCCGTTGGATCACCGAATAATACAGATTTTACCTTCCCTAAAGCTTGAAAAGCACCTAAGTTATGATGTCTGTTTTTTTTTTCTATTATCTCTCACGTTTCAAACGTAAATATAACTTTGTATACCGCTTTTTTTATATATATATATACATATATTATGTTATATTGAAAACGATCTTTACGGTTCAGAAAATGTAATAGCATTCTTGTCGTTTCACTCGTTGACACGATCTCTGAATAGCAGCTATGATCAGTATTTTGCTTCCTCGAAGGTATTGAATGAAATTGAATTTCTGGATGATTCTGGATTAACTGTTGATAGACCTTTCCAATTTGCATGACATAAAGATAGATACGTGTGTTTCTATACATACTCGTATTTTTAAAGCGTTCTCTCGTATAATGTTTTATACGTCTCACGCATGGATCAAGAAATCAAATAAAACTAGTGGAATTGCAGTTCTAATGATTATGTCCTTGCACAGTTTTCTTTAAGGGTAAAGGGTACGATGGAAAAATACTTTGCGTACTTCCAATGCTCGTGCGAAGCTTCCCAGCGTATATTCTAGTCTCAAAGTCTACCTGTGGATATGCGGCAGAGTTACGCATATAGAAAAGGCTGATGTTTCTCGGTGATTTGTTAATCAAACGTAACATAGGATGTATGGACCCTTTACATTGGAAAGGTCTACGATTGCTTTGACATTACTGACAATTTCATTATCCCAATACATAGATTTAATTGACGTAATTTGGAAAACTGCACGAAGCATGTTTTGTTAGAAATTTATGCGGTGCGGCAATGCAGGGACGCTGTTAACATTTCGATAACTGATCTGCGATTGTGCAGGGAACTGGTTCAGTTGCACGTATCGTTATACACAGAGAACAATACAGATGTAATGTCAGCATTCTAAAATTCATATTTTTTATATATCTATTCATCTGTTCGTTCTGATATTTATTTTTTCACCTTGTTCTCGTAATGCAACTTTGTGCTGGCAACAATATAAGTACCACCTAGGTGTTATTTCATCTTTTAATTATGTGATGTTTTCGCAGTATTCCACCAGTAGTGTCCCAACGCAAAAAGAATGGGTGTTCAAGTAGCCGTTGGCTCGTCGCTTGAAAGGAAAGTATGACGACTTATGAATGCCTTGCCTACTACTTCTTTTTTGTTTCTTTTTTTTTTTTTAGTTTTCATAAATACTTAAACGAGTGTCCTGAAATTGCTTTCTACATCGAACGTAAACGTTTCAAATTACATTGCTAAAGTCTCTCAATGGCGATCTTTCAGGACCATCGTTTAGTCGTACTACGTTATTGAAAAAGTAAAAAACATTTTGTGAAGCGGGGCTCTCGAGATGATAAAACAGTTCTTGACCACAGCACGGCAGGAAATTGAAGCAAAATAGACTAATGCTTATTCAAGGTGTGTTGTAATCAAAGTATCACTATATAGATATGATGAAATATATACCTGGTAGGAGTCGCTTCTCATCCTTTTACGGGTCGAGTCACTAGATGATCGATGTTCGTCTCTGCCGGAGTAAGAATCCTAAGAAATATAATGCGTAATTACAGTGTCGACAGGTATTCTTAAGCATTCAATCGTCAATTCATTCCCACACTTACCCTTGGTCTTTTATAACTATTCGAATGTTCACCGCGCCCCCCTCTGCTGGAATATCTTTCAGATCCTCCTGTTACGAATACACGTATTCTTGTATATTATCGAGCATGATTACAAAGAAACGTCTAAACCACCATAAACTAACCAGAATTGTATTTCGAACGGGAGTCGTAACTAGTAGTCGAATATTTAAATCTGCCTCCTCTAGAAGAAGAATAACCTCCTCTGCTAGACATGTTTCCTCCTGTTGATCCACTATTCCATTCGTTCCCACTACCACCTCCCCGTCCTCTGTAAGAACTGCCTCCGCGGGTGTTAAACCCACGGCCGCGGGAGTTCATACTAGAGCTATGAAAGCAAGAGATTAGAAAATATCTGAAGCTTCCTAGCTCGTGACGATCGCCGATATTCTTACATTCTTGAATATCATAAAAATACGCTCTTTAAAGATTAACCAAACTTATCGCATAAATGTAATACTCGTTAACATACATTCCTCCAAGATAACAAAAAAATATTGAAACATTTTATCGAGAAACTAGATATTTTCAATTTCCGTATTAGGTAGATCACTTGTTGTACGAGTATAAAAAATATTTACATATTAAACCTTACATAATACATCATTTTCAAATATAAGGAGACAGTTCTAGCGGATTAGTTAATAAATATATGCATTGCATTGTTACCAACCTGCACTTAATGTAGCTGTAACTCATAATTATGACTTACAGATGACTTATAGATGTCAGATATGGTATCAAAGGTCTATAGACAAAACAGAAATGTTTATGTATTACAACAAATTATCTGAATACACTCAACGGATATTATTATGCGTATGGTAGTTCCAGCGATTGTTAAGTCATTTAAATAATTGTACAGTTTGCGGAAGAACTTTAATATAAACATTCTTCAGCAGCCAAACAATGGAACGTACATGTTTAAATTCTTAAAAGGTAATATTATCGCGCGTTCAATAATTGTGTTGCATATACTTGATAGTTCTTGGAATTTATAATTCTTGCGAGTCAAGTAGAACTTTGGCCAGGAGTAAAACAATTGGTCCACATAACTCGCGCATTAATGTTTAAAATTAGCAATAGTTCCTTGGGAATAATATTCTCGATGGCTATTTACTACTTAAAAATATCGTGACGGCGTTTAACACATTTCTGTGACTGTTGATAAGCATTTCAATTAGTATTGTCTCTGCAAAACGTGCATTCTTTCCCGAATGAAGTTAAGAAAAATAAGATCGTACATTATATTCCTCTCGTAATTCCACGGCTCCGAGTAAACTACTCCGGCGTACATTCTCGCTCGATAAATGATGAAATTTATACCTGAATATCTAGCGAATGCCTCGGCGACACAATATACAATTTCTGATCGAACTGAACACGTTTTCGGTTCGAAGATCAATAACTTCATTCTCTATTCTCAAAACTGAACGGTTGCACTCCGTGAGAATCTCGGGAAACTAGTCGCCCCTCAGCGAAAAACTCGTATTTAGTGATCACGGAAAACTTACCTCCTCCGGACTGCGGGAATCTCCCTTTACTAAATGCTAGCGCCTGCAATTTCTATGAAATCTCGCTCGAAACTCCTCGGACATGCCATGGACGCGCAATTCAGATAAAATGTCTTCCCCGTGGGGCTGTGGCGTCACTCTTCTTCCAAATTCTAATGAATGCCGGGAACGGAGGAACAGAACCGGAAATCGATACCGTCACTACTCGTGCTGTACTTGTACTTTATTTACGTTGCGCGATAGATTTATTAATATCGAAAGCATAAGTTATGTGTTAATAATTCCGGCTGAATTTGTTTTCGTAAATACGCTTTCAATACTTTTAAACGATTGATTCTTTGCTCGGTGTATAGACATGTCAAAATCGATACGCACGACCGGCAATCCTTTGAAAGATTTCACTACACGATAGAGAGTGTCTGTTATTAATTGATAAAATGTATTTTATTACGATATTTAA
Organism: Andrena bucephala; assembly: GCA_947577245.1. NCBI lineage: Eukaryota > Metazoa > Arthropoda > Insecta > Hymenoptera > Andrenidae > Andrena > Andrena bucephala. The sequence continues at coordinate 68,532,143 of OX387715.1, forward strand.
CGGTAGTTAGAGTTGTACGGTATAGATTTTATTATGTTACTTTTCCATGGAGATATGTTCTCCGTAAAAGTATACCTTTCATTTTCCCGTTTGACGAACGATGTTGACTAAGTTAGCTTACAAGGGAAGATCCCGAATCCGAAAATTCTAAAAATTCTGAAACTGTGAATATATAGGGTATCTCCTCCTGATTACAACGCAATTTTTGTAATGCTGCCCAAATTCACTCGAAAGGGGTGAAATTACCCCCTGGAAATTCGTCTATTTTCCGATCTTGTGTTATAACTCGCCAACTGTAAGAGATAGAAAAAAGTTTCAAGACAAAAGTTACTTCTTTTAATTAGCTCTATCATTTGGTAGAAAAAATATTTTACAGTTCAGGAGTTATAACACAAAATCGGAAATACCCGGATTTTCAGGTGTCAATTTTATATACATCCCCTTAGAGTGAAATTGGGCAGCAAACAAAAATTGCGTTGTAATCAGGAGGAAATTCCCTACATATTCAGAAAGTTTCAGAATTTTTTGAATTTCCGGGTTCGGGATGTCCCCTTGTTAGAAGAGTATTCGGGTTTTAAGGGATTAAGAAATGAATGCAACAATTCAGTCTTATACGACTTTATATGTTTGACGGATCAGGAATTTTTGCAATTTATTAGACGTATATATTAATATTACATAACGATTATAGTGAAAAATCGTTGAGATAATAATTTGCATAATTTCCTTGCTGAAGATATTAACATTTATACCTGAAATCTATAAATTTACTGCAAGTCGGCGTGTAATATTTCTCTTGTCGCATAATTTTATTTGACAATAGCATCAGTGTTGTAAAAGAATTTTCGATTAGAAATAGTATAAACGTATTAATAGGTAAACTTAATTTAGTTCGTATCATTATTTATCCTTAGCCCTATTTACATAATATCTTAACGTATTTTTCTATTTCAAGTCTTCCCATAGAATAAAATTTAATGGCAACTGCAAAAAAATCGGTTTATAATACAAATATCTACAAAGGATTCATACGAACGTATGAGACTTAATATAAACTTATAATGTCGAAGTTCAGTTTATTATTAATATGTGCCTAACACAGAGAAATACAACTTTAATCTAGCTTCAGCTTCTTCTTGTTTATAGTACAGCGTGACTATTTACACAAAACCAAGAACATTTGTATTTGGATATTATTCGTGACGATTGATAATAAATATCAAAAATATCTTGTTGTGGCTAATTGATTAAGAATACGATAAGATCGTTCCACACATGTTTTTTTTCACAAGTACTTCATAACGCGCGGTAAATAAAATATGTAACGAAACGTTCGCGTAATAGAAATGTGAGTAAGATTGTTTGAGCATTCATTCCATTTCAAATTTACATTTTGGCAAATAAACATACAAATCTTTTAACCGTTATTGTTGTAACCTTACTCAACGCTTCTTTTATTATAAAGTACGAATATAAAATATTTTACTTTTGACGATGATTTAATAATAATTGCGAGAATGATTTCTTAACCGTCCAAGCCGTATTCTTCGTCCATAGATGATTGAAGGTCATTCGTATCGTTGGAGTTGATACTGTAATCACAGCAATTTTCAACCACAAAATGTGCGAGCTCTTTTATGCGGTCGTATGGTTTCGGGTGTGATATCAAAGAATTCAACTTTTCAAGACCTCCTTCTCGTATAACCAATATACAGTATTTCTTGGCTGTTGAAGGGACAATTGGTTTTAGTAAAAAAACACTTACGTTATTTATATTTTCATTGTATACTTACGATAGACAGTTGTAAGATTAGCGAGAGCCCAAACGGCCCAGTGCTGACATTGCGGTGTGTGGTATATGTCCAACAAACGTAATAATGGTAAAAACGAGCGATAATTGATGTTACGTTCTGAAAATATGTCCCAATGTTCAATAGTCTCGACCATAAGTTCAAGCACCTCGTTCCGAACTGGTCTTCTAATTGTCCATGCTTCGGTACCATCGGATGCTACATGAGCTAATATACCAGCAGCATTATAAGCTATCTAATAAGAAAATACATGTTCTCAATATTATAAAACTACGGTTATCGATTAAACTAAAGGTAGGAGAATACCTCGATGCCATCGCTGTCGAAGGGTAATAAGTCTGCAAAGAATTTGATGTGCTGTCGTTGCATTAGCTGTACTCTGAGATGCTGTACTTCAGCAATATTGCCCAATAATCCCATCATATTCTTTAATAATTCTTCTCTGTAGGGATATTGCTGCGCAAAGGAATCGTGTGCGTAAAAGTTTATTATTTTGTCGGTAAGCTAAATAGTAGTAACTCTGCGCACCTTCACACACTTATGGAAGAGGTCCATGCCTGCTGCATCGAGGAATCGTTGACAGTTTATAGGGGTCTCATCAGTCACGTTCCACATAGTCGACCATGCCACCTCCAAAACATCGTCAGATATGTCACACTCGACTCTGTACTTTATTAATTCAAGCATTGTCTCGATACAACCCAGATTGCCTAATAAACGTTTCTCTCTGCCAGTTACTTTACACGCCAAACTGTTTAAGAGGAATATTCCAACACGCTGAACATAACTTTCATGCTCCGCATGCTTGGCCGAATACAGAAGCAGTTTCACCAATGCTTCGTAATTTGACATCTTATTAAACATAAAAGGCAACGTAATACTATTAGACATATTTTCAATTTCCAGAGAACACTTGATAATACAGGCAGAATATTATTAATACAAACACGTATGGGTGATACGCACCACATCCTGTGGTATACGAAAGTAGCATAATGTTAGGCAACCATTGTGCATCATAGATTTCTCATCTTTATAAATGTTCATTCCAGTGAGAAGGGTATGGATAATCCTTTCCTTCAATCGCGGTTCTAGTTCACCCCTTTTCTTCATTTTCAGAACACAAACAAGGGTCGCGCTGCAATGGAAAAGTATATATTGCATTCGATCTCTCTCTTTTAATATTCATTCTACGATATGTAAATTCCTAGATCGCACATAATTAATTACCTTCCAGTTATTTGTATATGTTTCGCTTGCGGATGTTTCTCCATTGCTTCCAATATTGCGCAAAGCGCTTGATCCATTCTATAACAATTCTCATATCTGTAGATCTGATAAAGATCGTTCAGTACCCTTTGCAAGAAACCAGGCTTATTATTCATACAGACATGAGCTGCGACCAGTATTTGATCTTCATTTGCATCTCCTGCTATCTGATATACAGAAGCATAATACAGTTAAAAGAACGGAACAGGAAATCTCATCATTTTAAGTAATACATGATATTTCTTCTATCATTACCAGTCTTGCTGGAATATTACGTCTTTTACAAGCCTCATCGTTTGTTCCGTAGAGTCCTAAAAACTGTAAAGGTCTATCTACCCTTGAAGCAAGACCTGGTATATGACAAAGTTCATTATTATCGAACGCAGAATAAGAAGAATGTTCCACTGGTAGTATTCGGTAATCCACCACTTGTGTTCCCGTTAAGTTTGTGCCACTAATGTCCAAAGAAGTTAATTGCGGCAAGCCGTTCACTATGTCGGATAGAATTGCATGGGGATTTTCAAATATCCCACGCGACTGCTTGAATTGGGAAATATCCAAATGCCTGATCACAAACATAACATTATGTAAAACATTTCATCCGAAATATACTGTAGAATTTTATTCTGTAGTAGATCGGAAGTATTGGATACCTTAATTTTCTTAAACGGCAGATGTTGTTAACAAAAGCTTGCGCCTGACTATTAATCTTGACATTGTGCAAAACTAAAGATATCAGATTGGGCACCAAGTCGCAAAAGTCAAAACTGCCCACATGAGAATTATAAGATAAATCTAAATGTGTCAGTGTTGTTAGCCCAACCAAAAGTATGTTATATTCCGGGGCACTGATTTTCAAATATTCCAGAGCCAGACATCGTAGGTTTGGTATCTTGAACACGTACCCCCTTCTCTGGTATTCTGGTAATTAAACAAGTGTACATTAATTTCATAAATTATTAAAGATGATCTTATACGATGCTCTTAGCGTGATTTCTACAATTTGAAATACCAATCTAGTCTGACATAATTCTGTTTAATTACTAGCCAGATACAATGCGAATGTATATTAGTACTTTAAGAATGAAATTGCCTTCTGATAACGAGTAACATTGCAGTCGTGTTTATAAAGATCCATTGAATGCGTGCTTTCCATTGGATTTATTCAATCGCCAAATTACTTAATGGTAAATAAAGGTAAAGTAAAATTCACTCTTACTAGTAAGGTTCGCTGGAATGAGGAAAGTGTCTGCTCCACGACACGCTAAAGTATGTAAATTATCTGCATTGGCATTTATGCATTCGATAGCGCATTCCGTAACAGCGGGGCAATTCGTAAGTTCCAATTCGGCGAGCTTGTGGGAAGCTAAAATCTTTGCCGAATGGTCAGTCATATTCGATCTTATAACTTTCACACGTTTAAGTTTCGTAGTCGATGTATCGCTGAACATGTGAAATAACTCGTCATGGTATTCTATGGTGTTGCTCTGTAGAACGAGCTCAATAAGTTTGTCGCATATTTCGGACGGCAACACCAGTCCTTGCGAGAGGCTTCGCAAGCAGATCTTCTTTCCCCATTGCTCCTTTACCGAGATGGTGTCTAGATTCTTACAGATCACCCGAAAACAAAATTCTACCAGAGATTTTGGGCCCACGTATCGGTGAGAACGAAACAAGTCGTCTAAATCGGCCATTCTGCACAGCGGCTCAAACAAAGTTGGGTGAAAAGTCTTTTAAGAAAATACTGCCAGCAATTACGCAATTTCAACTGTCAAATATGTTAAAACGCATCAGCTGGGGCATGATCACTGTCCGAATTCTGCGAGAGATAAGGGTTTCATTAGCATCGTACTTTCCCACCAGCGAATGACTAAATCATTACACGTTTAATCGGCGCAATGCCGAATCACTCACGGATGAGTTGAAATTAAATGCGTTCCCTTAAACATTCAACGAAATTTGCCCGATATAACTAACTAATAGTACGCAACTACGTATGCGTCAGTATGTGTATAGCTAAACAACACCAATACGGTCAGATCATTGCGCTTGCGCAAGCGGCGGTTAGGGGAACCGGTCCCCTCCACTTCTGGGGAAGTCTACTCAATAGGGATTCTCATGTTCACGGTAGGTAGTCTGTCGCACATTTCGCATTTCAATCTATTGCGCGTCAAGCGTCCGTGATGATGAGAATCCCTGTTCAGCGGAATTCTTCACGAGTGGAGGGGGAACGATTCTCCTAACTTCCGCTTGCACAGGTGCAAACATCTGAGCACGGGAGTGTTGGCTATACACACATAAACGCGCCTGTGATTTTGACATTTCCCTTGACTACCGTAGTAGCTCTGTCCCTCAACACTTTGTTATCAACATTGTTTGCAAATTAGTTGATTGGGTATTCTGTATCCCGCGATGGTCTCAACGAAATACGATATCATGCAGTCGACTATAACAAGATACAAATGAAAATGGGGGATGAAACACTGTATTTGACGGTCTTCCAAAGATCACAACGCTACAAAAGGCGTGTTTATATATAATACTTATAAAAATATAGAATACTTAACGTTTATAGTATTCCTAGATAAAAAGTTCAACTTAAATACGATTTTAAACTACTTGTGAATGGTAATTCTTATGATCCACACGCCGTACACGCATCTCCGTTCTCGCGAGAACACGCGAGCACAGTTTCTATATCTTCGTTACTTCTATTTTGCAACCATCCATTATTTTGCACATCGGCGAATTGCTCCTCGTTCTCATTCTCCGAATTCACTGTCTGGTTGGCCGAGGCGATGCTGGTATTTCGTAGTTTCGATTTATCCACTGTAAACTGAAGAGCATTCGCTGCCGGTTTCGTTCTTAAGTAGTACATACCGGTCTTCAAACCCTACAAATAACAAAGTAATTTTTACACCGTAAATTACGGTGAAGCTAAAAGTTAAAAAACGTAACGTTAATTCAATTTGTCGGGGTTACCATTTGCCATCCATAAAAATGCATTGATGTCAATTTCTCCGTGGTCGGTTTAGCCATATGAACGTTCAATGACTGGGACTGGTCGATAAAAGCACCGCGATCTGCTGCCATTTTCAAAATCGTCTTTTGCGGTATTTCCCAAACTGTTTTATAAAGCATTTTCAACTCGTTCGGTATACGTTGAACACCCTGCATAATTCAAATAACATTAATACATGCTTCTCTTTAATCGATATTGTATTAGTGGTACAAGTGAGAAATGTAGATTAATGCGAACCTGAATAGAACCATTATCTGCTATAATCTCATTTTTTGTATCCTCGTCCCAAAGATCTCTTTCCGTTAAGTCTCGTAATAGGTGCGGATTAACAATTTGAAATTCTCCAGATAAAACTCGCCTTGTATAAATGTTACTGGTATACGGTTCTATGGATTCATTGTTCCCTAAAATTTGCGCGGTAGATGCTGTTGGCATGGGCGCAATCAGCAAAGAATTTCTAACTCCGTGTTTGGCGATTTTTTGTTTCAGCGCACTCCAATCCCACAGATCAGTTGGTACAACGTTCCACATATCATATTGTAATATCTGAAAGCGTATTAATATTATTAATACACTACAATTTAACGCGACACATCGCAAGAATTATAATAAATATAATATTGATATAAATGTTAATTTTCCCTCAAATTCAATGCACTTACGCCTTTACTAACTGGGCTGCCTTCGTAAGTTTCATATGCACCCTTTTCCATGGCAATCTCACAACTAGCTTCTAGTGCGCTGTAGTACAACGTTTCGAATATTTGAATATTAAGCTTTTGTGCCTCTTCACTTTCGAACGGATACCGCATTAAAAGAAACGCGTCTGCGAGTCCTTGTATCCCAATCCCTGAAATAAGCGCGACAAATATTTATGAACAGTACGAACGCGTGAACGGATACTTTTTATAGATGACGACTGAAGATTATTTACCAATAGGCCTGTGCCTTAAATTAGATGTTTTTGCTTCTGGAATTGGATAGTAATTGACGTCGATAACTTTATCCAAATTATGAGTGACAACTTTAGTCACTTTACGAAGCTTTTGGAAGTCGAAAGTTTTATTGGCAGGATTCGCGAACATATTGACGGCAATCGAAGCTAAATTGCAGACAGCAACTTCGTCCGGACTAGAATATTGTACAACTTCTGTACACAAATTACTGCATTTGATCGTTCCTATGTTTTGATGGTTTGATTTACGGTTGCAGTGATCTTTATAGAGCATGTACGGAGTTCCTGTTTCAACTTGCGCTACAAGAATAGCCGTCCATAGGTCTCTGGCTGGAATTTGCCGTTTATATCTTTTCTCGTTCTCATACCTGGTAAAGCACATTTAAGTAAGAATAAAAAGTTCATAATTTTTGTTATACATCCTGTTGATTGCGCGGCAACGTACCGTGTGTAAAGAGCTTCAAATTCATCACCCCAGACATCAACTAAGCCAGGAGACTCGTGTGGGCACATTAGGGTCCAGACACCATTCTCCAGAACCCTTTTCATGAAGAGGTCAGGAATCCATAGGGCATAGAACAGTTCTCTCGCTCTGTGTTCTTCCTTGCCTAATAAACATTATTAAATTCAATATTACCAGAGCTGATAAGCATTGAAAATACAAATAATTATTCAGCAATTTACCAGTATTCTTTTTGAGATCCAGAAATTCCATAATATCTGAATGCCAAGGTTCCAAATATATAGCGAACGCTCCTGGTCTTTTGTTTCCACCCTGATCGACATATCGAGCTGTATTATTATAAACTCTGAGCATTGGAACCAAACCATTAGATACGCCAAGGGTACCAGCTATCGGTGTGCCTTTTGCTCGAATGCAATGTACGTTAAGTCCAATACCGCCAGCCGATTTACTAATAAGCGCGCATCTTTTTAATGTGTCGTAAATTCCATCAATGCTATCTTCGCTCATCGTCAAGAGGAAACAACTGAGAAGATAAGGATCGAATTGATATTCCAGATTAAAATACAATCAGTTTAATCGCTAGATTAGAATATAATCATAATTATTGGGAACTCACCTAGACATTTGCTGTCTCAATGTACACGCAGAAAAGAGCGTTGGCGATGCATGTGTAAAGTATCGTTCCGATAAGAAATTATAAGTCTCTATAGCTTTATCGACATCTTCACCGTGAATAGCTACAGCGACTCTCATTAACATATGCTGCGGCCTCTCCACAACTTTTCCATGTATTTTTAATAAATAACTTCTCTCGAGTGTTTTAAAGCCAAAATAATTGTAGCTGAAATCTCTGTCATAAATTATAGCAGAATTTAACTTAGTCGCATTATTTTTTATGATATTATAGTAGTGTTTGCTAATAACAGGCTTGGCCTCATCTGTATATTGTTCCCTCACATGATGCAAATCGTCTATTACCTCTGCAAACGAAACGAAACAGTCGAAATGAGAGAAAGCCAGTAAATCGTTCAAACGTAAAGGGATACAAAGGTAATTATATCCTCTGCATTACCACTGAAACTCTTCTTCGTTTCTTTATGAAGATTAGAAACCGCAATCCTTGCAGCTAATATAGCATAATCTGGATGTTTGGTAGTCATAGTGGCTGCAGTTTCAGCTGCAAGATTATCCAATTCCACAGTGGTAACTCCTGAATACAAACCACTGATAACACGGAAAGTAATCGCAGCCTGTCAGGGCAGAGAAATTAACAGATTAATCTTAATTTTATAATCTCAGTAAAAGAATGTTTTTTACAAAGCAGTGGTAGAAAATAACTTTAATTGTACTTTGCAAAGTACTGTGCCAAGCTGCGGTACAAGGCAACCAACAAATACTTGGTAATTAAACTTACAGGGTCTACATAATCCATGTCTAGCTTGTAGCATAATTTTTGAATCCTAGACGTTATTTTGTCGAAATGAACATCTTCTTTGCGTCCATCTATCAGTAATAAAGATCAGTTTAATGTCACAGCAGACTGTGTTTGCGATGGAATAAATTTAAACTTCGCGAAGCAACAGTATATAAATATATTAATATTTAGATTACACCTTAGGATACTTACCACGCTTTAGTACGAACATCTTCCCTTTTCCACTCATTTTCGATTCACGACAATTCTCTTTTAAATCCATAAAGCTTTCCAAAATCTCCCTGGCCATACGAAAGTACGGCGTTCTCTCAGTTTATGTCGTTCCGGCTTTTGGCGCGAACCGGAAGTACGGTTAATCACGTGATGCAAATATCTATACCGTCCGTATGAAACTATTTCCTGTTCGATATTTAAATTCTATATAACATTTGAACAAATTTTCCTTCTTCCCATTATTCAGCGAGTCTTTTTAGCGAGATCCTTGCGCGAAGGAATGGACAGTAATTGAGACAATGAATTTCAAAAGGTTCCACGGACCTTGTTACAAATAAATATCAATATCGGGCTGCTATAAAACTGTTCAAGGTTTATATACGAAGTGAGGGCATTGAATTTTTGTTGCAGTCTAGAAGAATCAGAGTAAAAGCGTCGATGTAATTGTTACTTTTCAAACGAGTCGGTGATGTTAATCGTAGGCACAAAGTCAAGATCGAGCGTGATCTATAGCGTTTTAAGCTAGGCTCGTCGCAGAAGGGAGCAATTCGTGGCCGCATGCATCGGTATGGTGAATCGGTTATTAGCGTACACCAGGGGCCCTCTCATCCTTCGCATAGTGCACCTAAATATAGAGTGACACTGTGGCACTAATTTGTTGAATGAAACGATAGGTGTGTTGGTGCCTGGGGGACTTGAACGGCATTGTGGGGTAGATCTGCTAGGGTACGCCAGAGAAATCTCGGCACTCGGCCGTTCCTGAGCGCGATTTGTGAACGTAACGACGCGGGCCGACGCACGACACGCTCCGCTAAATCTTTCCTCACCCATTGACGTTCTATCATCACGCCGTTATCAGATATATCGGCCCAGTGGAAATCTCGTTCGGATCGCCGCTTGTGAGACCGTGCACACGTACGTACATTGCTCGACTTGCATGGGCCAAATAACAGTATCCTTTCTCCGCGAGCGCCGATTACCATCGCCAATAAAGTGTCAGTTAATACTTGCTCAGTGATCGCATCAGATCTATTCAAGACTAACTGCCACGGTTAAACGTTCTCGAATCTCTCATTTATCTACTACCGATCCTTCCTTCATTCGTTTTTCACGGGACAGCAAAAGCTTAGCCTATTGGAGCGGAGAGCGAGAAGGGATGGTCGTTCTCTCTCCTCGCGGAAGGAAATATTCGGGTTCGCGTTAACGATCGCAGAGATACTTTATGCTCTTGCCTGTGAGAACTCGAAAAATAACGTAACATCCATCGTCGTAGTTTTCCGCTGACGCATCATTGGAATTGATGCAAACAGAGGAGGGAAATTATCCCAAACTTTATTTATCTTCATTCGTTTAAGTCGGCTGCCGCATACAATTGGAGCTTATTACACAATTGAAGAGCAGAAGTTGTAAATCGTTTTACACCCGGAATGGTATCTTTAAAGGACGTTGCACCCCGTGAATTCATTAACGATCCTCTGCCACGGTACGATCTTGCTTGGCCTTCGGAAATCGGCCGATCCTCGAATCGATCCGCCGCCACGGCCACGATAATTCGTCGGAGAGGAGATCGGGCGTTTAAGGTGGAACGGCAGATCCGCGGACGAATAATCCTCCACATCCCACTTTGCGAGTTGGAAATTTAAATCGGCCGCGATGATACATCGCGGCGAGACGTCCGCCGATCGGTGGCATCGCCGTTCCACGTGACGATCTCTCCCGATGACATCGTTTCTTTCACCGGTGGTTAATCTAAAATGGGACAAGGTTGCCCGATGGGAACTACGTTTGACAAACGTGATTCCCGGAAGTGGCTCGTTGTCTGTCATCCATCATCATCAAGACCCTTGTACCAGAGTCGTGTCTCACGCAGCGACGATGACCGCTCGACATTTAAAAGTTGTTCTCCAGGAATGATCGCGTCATCTTTCACCGATTAATCGTCACAAACTGGTCCCCATTAGCACCGCTCCTATCGTTTTACCTAAACGTAAACGTCGAAGCGTATATAGACCAGGAAAACGGTTTAATCATTCTGCAAACAGAAACATGGATCGGGCAGTGAACGTTCATTGAAAAAGCAACGAATGTAATATAGCTGAATACCGAAGAATATGAATGATCCTTAGGATTCGCTTTAGAGAGATTTGCATGTTTGTAGATTCGAGCGGGACTCGATAGGATGAGGTGAATTCGAATCATTCTATACTTCGGATTGAAAAATAATGCCTTCGAGTGGATCAGCTAAACTACCTAAGGTGGACAGGTCGACGAGTCCTCTGCCAAACAAGCCCGTCAATCCCGTCCAAGAATTGAAAGCCTTGTTCGCTGAACCGCCCTTAAGAGTCTCGAATGGCGGGAAGGAGCAGGACTTCCGCTTCGAGGCGATTCAATGCTTGCAGTCCACCGCTTACACGGAGCCCAAAGCCTTACCGGACCGAGGAACTTGGAGCAGCAAGGTGAATCCGCGAGAATCACAGTCGCAAATTAGTAACAGTGGAGAGCAACTCCTGCAACGAAACGTTATGCATGTAGATACCTAATTCAGATTTATTCTCGTTCTTTTCAAGGTTGAGTTCATCTTATCGGTAGTTGGATTGGCAATAGGATTAGGAAATTTGTGGCGTTTCCCTTACCTCTGCTACAAAAATGGCGGTGGTGCTTTCATGGTTCCTTACTTTATCGCTCTTGCGCTGGCCGGGGTGCCCATGTTCCTCATGGAGCTGTCTCTGGGACAGATGATGACTATAGGTGGATTGGGTGTCTTCAAGATAGCTCCGATTTTCAAAGGTTCGCATTTTACGTTACTTCACGCCGGTGACCGAACAGTAATCGCAAATTCTCCGCGATCCAACAATAACAGGTATTGGATACGCTACGTGTGTGCTCTCCTGTTGGACGAACATCTACTACATCATCATCCTGGCCTGGGCGCTCTTCTACTTTTTAGTTTCCTTACGAATCGGTATGGAGCACGCGCGACATTCCTTACACGTCCAGTAGAACTCCTTTACAAAGCTCGTGTCCTAAATCTGTGCAGACGTGCCATGGAGAGCGTGCAGCAACTCCTGGAACTCGCGCTACTGCCTCACCTCCGCGGAGCGTTTGGAAGCGTTGTGCTGGCCCGAGAACAACGACACTATATGCGCCACTTCGATCGGCAATTTAAGCCAGAGCTTACTGAAGGACCCAGTGAAAGAATTCTGGGAGTAAGTTCGCAGAGGAAAGGGGATATTTAAGTTCTCGCTGGGAACAAACACTTTGGCTCATTATTCTGTCCTTTCGAAAAGGAGGCGCACCCTTCAAATCTCCGACGGTATAGAGCACGTGGGCTCGATAAGATGGGAGCTGGCTGGTACACTGGCCGTCGTCTGGATCATGTGTTACTTCTGTATTTGGAAAGGCGTGAGATGGACCGGAAAAGTAAACCCAGAATGTTACCGTCGCCCCATTGCTGAGATGTGCGTATCGTTAATCGTGAAACTTTACGCAGGTCGTTTATTTCACATCGTTGTTCCCGTACGCGTGCTTGGCGATCCTCCTGGTGAGAGGATTAACACTTCCTGGAGCAATGGAAGGCTTGAGATATTACGCGACTCCAAACCTATCGAAACTCGGCGATCCTGAGGTACTCGGGCATTAATTCTTCTCTCGTTGAACGCAACCTGTTGCTGAATTACGATTTAGTTAATGTCCCGATGTAAATCCACAGGTATGGATAGACGCGGTCACGCAAATATTCTTCTCCTACGCGCTGGGCTTGGGTGCGCTGGTTGCCCTTGGAAGTTACAACAAGTTCAACAATAACGTTTATAAGTAAGTAACTCCAGAGTAATTTCTTTCCATAAAGTACCAATAACGCTGCTTCATACATATCTATATAAATAAAAATGTAAATATTTGTTTGTTCAAAATCTTAAATCTCCGAAAGTTCTTCACCGATTGCTTTGAAATTTCGACACAACGCTGCATTCGAATACGCGCGTGTTTTTATATACCTACTATTATATAGATGTCACACATTGTGAAATTAAACATACTAGAAACGTGCGCTTTCTCTTCTATTTCTTTTCCATTTAACCAGACTGAGCCACAGCAACGCGTGGCCGGGTACAGCTAGTCAATTAATATATTTTTATTTGTCTCAGAGATGCGCTGATCGTCTGCACGGTGAACTCGTGTACCAGTATGCTCAGCGGCGTTGTCATATTCTCCGTGGTTGGGTTCATGGCCCACCAACAACAGAAACCTGTTGCGGACGTAGCTGCCTCCGGTAATCATATCTACTATGAAATTAAAAAACTGTGTATATTGTAATTCTGCGTTTCTGCCTTTAATTTCTATCTTCTTCATCGTCCAATTAGGTCCGGGACTAGCGTTCCTGGTTTATCCCTCCGCAGTTCTGGAACTACCGGGATCATCGATCTGGGCTTGTTTGTTCTTCTTCATGCTTATTCTTATCGGTTTGGACAGCCAGGTAATTTAAAATGTCTTAATAAGGCTATCCTCGATAATTATGATTGCTACTTTTTGTAGTTTTGTACAGTTGAGGGGTTCATAACAGCCGCGGTAGATGAATGGCCGCACCTTCTAAGGAAGAGAAAAGAATTGTTCATAGCGATCGTGTGCTTTATCTCGTACCTCATCGGTCTATCTTGTGTTACTGAAGTAGGCATCCGATAAAATGTTCCCTTTATGCAACGCATATCAAACAACTATGTTAAATGAAAATATTCTCACATTTTTAGGGAGGGATGTACGTATTTCAACTCTTAGATTCATACGCCGTGAGCGGATTCTGCCTACTCTTCTTAATGTTTTTCGAGTGTATTTCTATCTCGTGGGCATACGGAGTGAATCGCTTTTACGATGGTATTCGTGACATGATTGGTTATTACCCTTGCTGTTGGTGGAAGATATGCTGGACATTTACTACTCCCGTCATTTGTATGGTAAGATATTGTAAAGCGCGTAATCTTCAATCTATTTTTCTAACGTTATAATATAAATAACGTCTTTCTGAATTTAGGGAGTTTTCACGTTCAACATAATCAAGTTTGTCCCCGTGAAATATTTGACGTATGAGTATCCATGGTGGAGTCATGTATTAGGATGGTTTTGTGGTCTCTCCTCGATGTTATGTATTCCCGTCTATATGATCTACATTTGGTACACGACATCTGGAACTGCCTCCGAGGTATATCACTTAAAAACGATCTGTTCGATCATATTGTCTTGAAATTCCAAGCTTGTAACATCGATATACGTCGATTGTGCGAGATTTATCGAGTATTTTTCTTCCAGAAATTCCGGAAACTAGTAAGAATAGAAGACGATGTTGCCACTTTAAGAATGAAACTGAATCCAATCAAACCTGCCACTATGAATGCGGAACATGAGCTGTAACAGTACCATTATGTCCTTATTCAATGACCATCAGCGATGCATGTGTGTTATTTCCAAGTATGACTGGAGGAAAACGTGATTTCATACGTTGAACAATACCATTACACATAATCATGTAATCATTTATCATGACAAATAAAAATCTAGCGTTGGTACAAAGTGAAATGCACCGACAATATAAGGTACACAGTTATAGGAGATAAGAGGGTTCGAATTTCGATATTTAGAGTGTAATTAAGATAAAATAAATACTTTTATTTGTCGTAATTTACACACTGTCAGATTTGTCTACCGTATACAATTGAAGATGGTGTATTATATCCAATACACAGAAATTGGTAGAAACGAGTGACAGTATCTTTTCGTTCTTATTAACGGTTTCACGAAAGTTTGAAACTCGAAGAAATGAAAGAGAAGAAATTAACTTCTAGCTCGTAACAAATCGCACAAAAATCCATGTAAAAATATCAATTAAAAATACTTAAATTCATTTCTCCCTATTTTGTATTTCTTTAATACGTCCAATAAGTCGTTCCTTCCACTCATCTTCGGACACAGTATTTGCCCATTCAGGAATCGCCGTAGTTGGTAGCGTGAAAGATGCCATCATGGACTTTACTTGATTGATTTTATCCGCGTCCATATCGATATTCGATCGATTATGGGGAGATGACCAGACTTCAATTGTTTCTGACATGCAGTCCTGTACAAAATGCACAACGTTATCATTGTACGAAGAAGATACAATAGCGCTATTTTTACAAATCCAAACTACTAATTACAGGTTGCAGTTCCATCGACGGTAGTGGCAACGATTGGCTAGGTTCGCCCGCGTTGGATGCCCATTCGTCATCCTGCAAATTAAAGTATCAGTCTTATAACATAAAACTTCATCCCCCAAGAAACATTAAGTCAGTAAGGAACGTGTAACATACATCATCCTCGTATAACATAGGATCACTATCTGCAGGCACTTGAGATAAAGGTACGTATCCTGCCATTCCCGCATCATCGTCTTCGCTGTCCGAATCATTCATTCCTCTGGCATCAAGTTGTAAGTTTGGTGCCGTTAATGTTTCCTCGATAGGTTGTTGCGTAGGGTCAGGAGACATTGTGCATCCCTTTGTTTCTATATTTGTAGCACTACTTGCTTTTGTTCCGAATGAATATATCATCTATTGTATTCTCGGTCGGAAGTTCCTAACCCCACTTTCACGATCAACGATTCCCTCTGTATTAGAAACTTACAAGATTTGGCTTTATACAAGCCGAATGGAATTCGAATTATACTAACGAACACTTTGCTGAAATATTTCGAATGGAGCGATTTGTGAATGTCGAGAAATTCTCTAAAATACAGAGGTTTGACAGCTCACAGCTGATTCCACGTACTGAACAGTCTGTGCCGTGTGCTCAGATGAATCCTGCAGCTTCAGACAAGTGCTAGGAGGGTGGACATTTTATTTTGCTTGAGAAATATCAATCTACTGCTGTCTATATATTGCACGCGTTTAAAGAAATCAATGTAAGTACGTTAGTATCTCTGGCAAACATCTGTGCACTTGTAATAAACATTGATATATAAAGAAAGTTCTCTAGAACGTTAGGTTGTTACAAAGTACTTTGTTCCTTCAATTCTAGCAATCATAACTGCCAATATTTATCACGAACATGTTCGTCGCAATTATTATTTCGCTAGAAATATCAATTTTTCGATATTCGAGATTCGGTATGGCATCGACAGCGGACGCTGTTTCTATTTCAAATTTTTCCGCGTCGATAATGTAAGACGGAACGTCGGCAACTTAGAGTTTCATTATCGAGAAATTATAGGACCGACTGAGATTCAGTCCTCAAATTATGGGTCGGTAACACAGTTTGGGTGGCGACACCACAGACGAGGTATAGAATAGACCTATCACCTTATGGGACTTCGTGTCACCACTAATTTAGCGACCTCTGTTCATGAACAGCGTTCAATGCAAGAACTACTCTGAACTACTGAAAGTGTGTTGAAATACTGAAAGATGTGTGCGTGCTTGTATACGTGTGACTTGTTTAGAGCGAGAGTTTAACATAGAGGGCGGGCTTTCGCTAACAATAAGCTACGCTTTGGCTCGGTTTGTCAACGACCCACGCGGATTTCTCTCTGAAAACCTATTTTGGAGATCAGGAGCCTATATGGCGCTTCTTGAGAGCTTATACAAGCTATATATTGCAAGATGAAATTGATTTTAGTATTTTACGTCAAGTCGAACATTTAACTAATATTTTCACGTGTCGCACGCTGAAAAATATTAAAAATTGACGCTGTTACTGCCATTCTTGCAAATCTCTGCTCTCCGCGTGTGTCTAAATAGACGATGCCCATCCTACGACACGTAAAAATCATTGGAAATAATGAATTGAAACGTTTTTGTAAAATTTATATTGTAGGTTTTGGGACCCGAGGCCCCTAAATCCCTACGTTTCATTACAAATTGATTGACTCTGCCCTTATTAAATATTGAATGGATTTAAAAATTGTAAAAACCATCTACGATGTAAGTACACGAGCATAGGTATCGCTTACGTTACGCTTACTGGGCACACATATCAGTTCCGTGTCAGTTCACGTAGAATTCAAGTACTCTCCATTAATTTCCTCAATTACATTACTCAAAGTACTTTCCATTACAGCCATTAAAAATAATCCGAATTATATCATGTTTGGTGCCATTTTCATCAGAAAAGCACTAGTAAGCCATTAGTGATACTTATATGATAGAAATTGCCATACTCATTACTGAATGGCCTATTGCTGACTTTGTCCTTATGCTATTAGTCTAGCGTTTATGACCCCCGAGCTGCGCCTTCGGATAAAGGCCCTCGCCGAAATTATTCGAGCTTCGAAAATCCGTTCGAATAAAGTTACAAATAAAAATGGAACATTTGAGAACTTTTTATGACTTAACATCCTTTCAAAATATTATTGTTACGCCGTAACGGTATTTTTATGAAATCGAGAAATGTAATTATGCGTGGTTAGGAAATCAAAATTTCCATTCGCACGAGAATAGGAATGGCGCTACATGTCAATTGTATCTAGTGATCCTCCAGGGAGTGATCGGTATAACCGCAGCCATTTTTCAAGATTTGGAGCAAAACCGGAAATAAACATAACCTAACCGTTCACTCTATCTCTTTCTATCAGTATTTCAGTCTCTTTCTATCAGTTTTTCTGTCTCTTTTTATCAGTTTTTCTGCCTCTTTCTATCAGTATTTCTGTCTCTTTCTTTTTTACAGTTTCTTTCTCTGTCTATTTCCGCTTTTGCTCGAAATCGCAGCAACCAATCAGCGACGATATACGTTTTCCGATCACTCTCTAAATAGAGGATCACTAATTGTATCGATATTTCGTACCGATATTTATTTATCTCTTATGCGTGAAACGGAACAGTACCCGGGATAAGAATAAAATGCTGTGTATTTTGCAAATAAATATAATATTGAATAAGTTTGCTTTAAAGTAGTAAGAACTATCGAGTGTATTTAGTGTTCAATTAGCAATTATATTGAGGACTGGTTAATTAATTCGGAGCTTTCGTCTGTCATAGGTAAGCAATTCTTTCCTTTGGAAGCGTCGGTTCGTGTCAACTGGTCTAACGAAAACGCACTGGACGAGTACAGCATATACAATACCTATATGGTTTTTAAGTGGAAGTTAAACTTAAGTAATTAAACAATGGAATTATTATAAGCACTCCTGTACGAAGTATCACTGTACATTATTCAAAGTATTTTAATAAACCACATTTAGAGAAAAACCACATCTTTCAATTTAGAACAGCAACCTATAACTTCCATTTCCTAATTAAATCCCAAATTTGACAATCACAAGTGAAGTCTGCCTCTGCGTTGATTAGTTCTCCGCCTTAGATTCTCTCTACGAAGACGCTAACTTGGTGCCACCTCTTTCGACATCATGTTCTCCTGTTAGAAGATCAATTTTGGAGCGTTCAGAAAATTTTGGCCAGATTTCAGCAAATGTATCAGGAGAACATGATGCGAAAGGAGGTATCCCCTGAAATTCATCGTCGAAGGCCTTTCGTCAACTCTGCGCCTCTACGTCAAATAGTTCTCCGCCTTAGATTCTCTTTCCGAAGACGCTAACTTAGTGCCACCTCTTCCGACATCATGTTCTCCTGTTACAATCTCAATTTTGGAGCGTTCAGAAAATTTTGGCCAGATTTTAGCAAATGTATCAGGAGAACATGAAGCGAAAGGAGGTATGCTCTGAATTTCATCGTCGAAGGCCTTTCGAAGACGCTGCGCCTCTACGTCGAATAGTTCTCCGCCTTGGATTCTCTCTCCGAAGACGCTAACATAGTGCCACCTCTTTCGACATTATGTTCTCCTGTTACAATCTCAATTTTGGAGCGTTCAGAAAATTTTGGCCAGATTTTAGCAAATGTATCAGGAGAACATGAAGCGAAAGGAGGTATGCTCTGAATTTCATCGTCGAAGGCCTTTCGAAGACGCTGCGCCTCTACGTCGAATAGTTCTCCGCCTTGGATTCTCTCTCCGAAGACGCTAACATAGTGCCACCTCTTTCGACATCATGTTCTCCTGTTACAATCTCAATTTTGGAGCGTTCAGAAAATTTTGGCCAGATTTTGGAGCGATGTATCAGGAGAACATGAAGCGAAAGGAGGTATCGCCTGAATTTCATCGTCGAAGCCTTTCGAAGACGCTGCGCCTCTACGTCGAATAGTTCTCCGCCTTAGATTCTCTTTCCGAAGACGCTAACTTAGTGCCACCTCTTCCGACATCATGTTCTCCTGTTACAATCTCAATTTTGGAGCGTTCAGAAAATTTTGGCCAGATTTTAGCAAATGTATCAGGAGAACATGAAGCGAAAGGAGGTATGCTCTGAATTTCATCGTCGAAGGCCTTTCGAAGACGCTGCGCCTCTACGTCGAATAGTTCTCCGCCTTAGATTCTCTTTCCGAAGACGCTAACTTAGTGCCACCTCTTCCGACATCATGTTCTCCTGTTACAATCTCAATTTTGGAGCGTTCAGAAAATTTTCGCCAGATTTTGGAGCGATGTATCAGGAGAACATGAAGCGAAAGGAGGTATGCTCTGAATTTCATCGTGGAAGGCCTTTCGAAGACGCTGCGCCTCTACGTCGAATAGTTCTCCGCCTTGGATTCTCTCTCCGAAGACGCTAACTTAGTGCCACCTCTTTCGACATCATGTTCTCCTGTTACAATCTCAATTTTGGAGCGTTCAGAAAATTTTGGCCAGATTTTAGCAAATGTATCAGGAGAACATGAAGCGAAAGGAGGTATGCTCTGAATTTCATCGTCGAAGGCCTTTCGAAGACGCTGCGCCTCTACGTCGAATAGTTCTCCGCCTTAGATTCTCTTTCCGAAGACGCTAACTTAGTGCCACCTCTTCCGACATCATGTTCTCCTGTTACAATCTCAATTTTGGAGCGTTCAGAAAATTTTCGCCAGATTTTGGAGCGATGTATCAGGAGAACATGAAGCGAAAGGAGGTATGCTCTGAATTTCATCGTGGAAGGCCTTTCGAAGACGCTGCGCCTCTACGTCGAATAGTTCTCCGCCTTGGATTCTCTCTCCGAAGACGCTAACTTAGTGCCACCTCTTTCGACATCATGTTCTCCTGTTACAATCTCAATTTTGGAGCGTTCAGAAAATTTTGGCCAGATTTTAGCAAATGTATCAGGAGAACATGAAGCGAAAGGAGGTATGCTCTGAATTTCATCGTCGAAGGCCTTTCGAAGACGCTGCGCCTCTACGTCGAATAGTTCTCCGCCTTAGATTCTCTTTCCGAAGACGCTAACTTAGTGCCACCTCTTCCGACATCATGTTCTCCTGTTACAATCTCAATTTTGGAGCGTTCAGAAAATTTTCGCCAGATTTTGGAGCGATGTATCAGGAGAACATGAAGCGAAAGGAGGTATGCTCTGAATTTCATCGTGGAAGGCCTTTCGAAGACGCTGCGCCTCTACGTCGAATAGTTCTCCGCCTTGGATTCTCTCTCCGAAGACGCTAACTTAGTGCCACCTCTTTCGACATCATGTTCTCCTGTTACAATCTCAATTTTGGAGCGTTCAGAAAATTTTGGCCAGATTTTAGCAAATGTATCAGGAGAACATGAAGCGAAAGGAGGTATGCTCTGAATTTCATCGTCGAAGGCCTTTCGAAGACGCTGCGCCTCTACGTCGAATAGTTCTCCGCCTTAGATTCTCTTTCCGAAGACGCTAACTTAGTGCCACCTCTTCCGACATCATGTTCTCCTGTTACAATCTCAATTTTGGAGCGTTCAGAAAATTTTCGCCAGATTTTGGAGCGATGTATCAGGAGAACATGAAGCGAAAGGAGGTATGCTCTGAATTTCATCGTGGAAGGCCTTTCGAAGACGCTGCGCCTCTACGTCGAATAGTTCTCCGCCTTGGATTCTCTCTCCGAAGACGCTAACTTAGTGCCACCTCTTTCGACATCATGTTCTCCTGTTACAATCTCAATTTTGGAGCGTTCAGAAAATTTTGGCCAGATTTTGGAGCGATGTATCAGGAGAACATGAAGCGAAAGGAGGTATCGCCTGAATTTCATCGTCGAAGCCTTTCGAAGACGCTGCGCCTCTACGTCGAATAGTTCTCCGCCTTAGATTCTCTTTCCGAAGACGCTAACTTAGTGCCACCTCTTCCGACATCATGTTCTCCTGTTACAATCTCAATTTTGGAGCGTTCAGAAAATTTTGGCCAGATTTTAGCAAATGTATCAGGAGAACATGAAGCGAAAGGAGGTATGCTCTGAATTTCATCGTCGAAGGCCTTTCGAAGACGCTGCGCCTCTACGTCGAATAGTTCTCCGCCTTAGATTCTCTTTCCGAAGACGCTAACTTAGTGCCACCTCTTCCGACATCATGTTCTCCTGTTACAATCTCAATTTTGGAGCGTTCAGAAAATTTTCGCCA
This sequence comes from Andrena bucephala, assembly GCA_947577245.1. Lineage (NCBI taxonomy): Eukaryota > Metazoa > Arthropoda > Insecta > Hymenoptera > Andrenidae > Andrena > Andrena bucephala. Next base: position 68,553,704 of record OX387715.1, read on the forward strand.
GATTTTGGAGCGATGTATCAGGAGAACATGAAGCGAAAGGAGGTATGCTCTGAATTTCATCGTGGAAGGCCTTTCGAAGACGCTGCGCCTCTACGTCGAATAGTTCTCCGCCTTGGATTCTCTCTCCGAAGACGCTAACTTAGTGCCACCTCTTTCGACATCATGTTCTCCTGTTACAATCTCAATTTTGGAGCGTTCAGAAAATTTTGGCCAGATTTTAGCAAATGTATCAGGAGAACATGAAGCGAAAGGAGGTATGCTCTGAATTTCATCGTCGAAGGCCTTTCGAAGACGCTGCGCCTCTACGTCGAATAGTTCTCCGCCTTAGATTCTCTTTCCGAAGACGCTAACTTAGTGCCACCTCTTCCGACATCATGTTCTCCTGTTACAATCTCAATTTTGGAGCGTTCAGAAAATTTTCGCCAGATTTTGGAGCGATGTATCAGGAGAACATGAAGCGAAAGGAGGTATGCTCTGAATTTCATCGTGGAAGGCCTTTCGAAGACGCTGCGCCTCTACGTCGAATAGTTCTCCGCCTTGGATTCTCTCTCCGAAGACGCTAACTTAGTGCCACCTCTTTCGACATCATGTTCTCCTGTTACAATCTCAATTTTGGAGCGTTCAGAAAATTTTGGCCAGATTTTAGCAAATGTATCAGGAGAACATGAAGCGAAAGGAGGTATGCTCTGAATTTCATCGTCGAAGGCCTTTCGAAGACGCTGCGCCTCTACGTCGAATAGTTCTCCGCCTTAGATTCTCTTTCCGAAGACGCTAACTTAGTGCCACCTCTTCCGACATCATGTTCTCCTGTTACAATCTCAATTTTGGAGCGTTCAGAAAATTTTCGCCAGATTTTGGAGCGATGTATCAGGAGAACATGAAGCGAAAGGAGGTATGCTCTGAATTTCATCGTGGAAGGCCTTTCGAAGACGCTGCGCCTCTACGTCGAATAGTTCTCCGCCTTGGATTCTCTCTCCGAAGACGCTAACTTAGTGCCACCTCTTTCGACATCATGTTCTCCTGTTACAATCTCAATTTTGGAGCGTTCAGAAAATTTTGGCCAGATTTTGGAGCGATGTATCAGGAGAACATGAAGCGAAAGGAGGTATCGCCTGAATTTCATCGTCGAAGCCTTTCGAAGACGCTGCGCCTCTACGTCGAATAGTTCTCCGCCTTAGATTCTCTTTCCGAAGACGCTAACTTAGTGCCACCTCTTCCGACATCATGTTCTCCTGTTACAATCTCAATTTTGGAGCGTTCAGAAAATTTTGGCCAGATTTTAGCAAATGTATCAGGAGAACATGAAGCGAAAGGAGGTATGCTCTGAATTTCATCGTCGAAGGCCTTTCGAAGACGCTGCGCCTCTACGTCGAATAGTTCTCCGCCTTAGATTCTCTTTCCGAAGACGCTAACTTAGTGCCACCTCTTCCGACATCATGTTCTCCTGTTACAATCTCAATTTTGGAGCGTTCAGAAAATTTTCGCCAGATTTTGGAGCGATGTATCAGGAGAACATGAAGCGAAAGGAGGTATGCTCTGAATTTCATCGTGGAAGGCCTTTCGAAGACGCTGCGCCTCTACGTCGAATAGTTCTCCGCCTTGGATTCTCTCTCCGAAGACGCTAACTTAGTGCCACCTCTTTCGACATCATGTTCTCCTGTTACAATCTCAATTTTGGAGCGTTCAGAAAATTTTGGCCAGATTTTAGCAAATGTATCAGGAGAACATGAAGCGAAAGGAGGTATGCTCTGAATTTCATCGTCGAAGGCCTTTCGAAGACGCTGCGCCTCTACGTCGAATAGTTCTCCGCCTTAGATTCTCTTTCCGAAGACGCTAACTTAGTGCCACCTCTTCCGACATCATGTTCTCCTGTTACAATCTCAATTTTGGAGCGTTCAGAAAATTTTCGCCAGATTTTGGAGCGATGTATCAGGAGAACATGAAGCGAAAGGAGGTATGCTCTGAATTTCATCGTGGAAGGCCTTTCGAAGACGCTGCGCCTCTACGTCGAATAGTTCTCCGCCTTGGATTCTCTCTCCGAAGACGCTAACTTAGTGCCACCTCTTTCGACATCATGTTCTCCTGTTACAATCTCAATTTTGGAGCGTTCAGAAAATTTTGGCCAGATTTTGGAGCGATGTATCAGGAGAACATGAAGCGAAAGGAGGTATCGCCTGAATTTCATCGTCGAAGCCTTTCGAAGACGCTGCGCCTCTACGTCGAATAGTTCTCCGCCTTAGATTCTCTTTCCGAAGACGCTAACTTAGTGCCACCTCTTCCGACATCATGTTCTCCTGTTACAATCTCAATTTTGGAGCGTTCAGAAAATTTTGGCCAGATTTTAGCAAATGTATCAGGAGAACATGAAGCGAAAGGAGGTATGCTCTGAATTTCATCGTCGAAGGCCTTTCGAAGACGCTGCGCCTCTACGTCGAATAGTTCTCCGCCTTGGATTCTCTCTCCGAAGACGCTAACATAGTGCCACCTCTTTCGACATCATGTTCTCCTGTTACAATCTCAATTTTGGAGCGTTCAGAAAATTTTGGCCAGATTTTAGCAAATGTATCAGGAGAACATGAAGCGAAAGGAGGTATGCTCTGAATTTCATCGTCGAAGGCCTTTCGAAGACGCTGCGCCTCTACGTCGAATAGTTCTCCGCCTTAGATTCTCTTTCCGAAGACGCTAACTTAGTGCCACCTCTTCCGACATCATGTTCTCCTGTTACAATCTCAATTTTGGAGCGTTCAGAAAATTTTCGCCAGATTTTGGAGCGATGTATCAGGAGAACATGAAGCGAAAGGAGGTATGCTCTGAATTTCATCGTCGAAGCCTTTCGAAGACGCTGCGCCTCTACGTCGAATAGTTCTCCGCCTTAGATTCTCTTTCCGAAGACGCTAACTTAGTGCCACCTCTTCCGACATCATGTTCTCCTGTTACAATCTCAATTTTGGAGCGTTCAGAAAATTTTGGCCAGATTTTAGCAAATGTATCAGGAGAACATGAAGCGAAAGGAGGTATGCTCTGAATTTCATCGTCGAAGGCCTTTCGAAGACGCTGCGCCTCTACGTCGAATAGTTCTCCGCCTTAGATTCTCTTTCCGAAGACGCTAACTTAGTGCCACCTCTTCCGACATCATGTTCTCCTGTTACAATCTCAATTTTGGAGCGTTCAGAAAATTTTCGCCAGATTTTGGAGCGATGTATCAGGAGAACATGAAGCGAAAGGAGGTATGCTCTGAATTTCATCGTGGAAGGCCTTTCGAAGACGCTGCGCCTCTACGTCGAATAGTTCTCCGCCTTGGATTCTCTCTCCGAAGACGCTAACTTAGTGCCACCTCTTTCGACATCATGTTCTCCTGTTACAATCTCAATTTTGGAGCGTTCAGAAAATTTTGGCCAGATTTTAGCAAATGTATCAGGAGAACATGAAGCGAAAGGAGGTATGCTCTGAATTTCATCGTCGAAGGCCTTTCGAAGACGCTGCGCCTCTACGTCGAATAGTTCTCCGCCTTAGATTCTCTTTCCGAAGACGCTAACTTAGTGCCACCTCTTCCGACATCATGTTCTCCTGTTACAATCTCAATTTTGGAGCGTTCAGAAAATTTTCGCCAGATTTTGGAGCGATGTATCAGGAGAACATGAAGCGAAAGGAGGTATGCTCTGAATTTCATCGTGGAAGGCCTTTCGAAGACGCTGCGCCTCTACGTCGAATAGTTCTCCGCCTTGGATTCTCTCTCCGAAGACGCTAACTTAGTGCCACCTCTTTCGACATCATGTTCTCCTGTTACAATCTCAATTTTGGAGCGTTCAGAAAATTTTGGCCAGATTTTGGAGCGATGTATCAGGAGAACATGAAGCGAAAGGAGGTATCGCCTGAATTTCATCGTCGAAGCCTTTCGAAGACGCTGCGCCTCTACGTCGAATAGTTCTCCGCCTTAGATTCTCTTTCCGAAGACGCTAACTTAGTGCCACCTCTTCCGACATCATGTTCTCCTGTTACAATCTCAATTTTGGAGCGTTCAGAAAATTTTGGCCAGATTTTAGCAAATGTATCAGGAGAACATGAAGCGAAAGGAGGTATGCTCTGAATTTCATCGTCGAAGGCCTTTCGAAGACGCTGCGCCTCTACGTCGAATAGTTCTCCGCCTTGGATTCTCTCTCCGAAGACGCTAACATAGTGCCACCTCTTTCGACATCATGTTCTCCTGTTACAATCTCAATTTTGGAGCGTTCAGAAAATTTTGGCCAGATTTTAGCAAATGTATCAGGAGAACATGAAGCGAAAGGAGGTATGCTCTGAATTTCATCGTCGAAGGCCTTTCGAAGACGCTGCGCCTCTACGTCGAATAGTTCTCCGCCTTAGATTCTCTTTCCGAAGACGCTAACTTAGTGCCACCTCTTCCGACATCATGTTCTCCTGTTACAATCTCAATTTTGGAGCGTTCAGAAAATTTTCGCCAGATTTTGGAGCGATGTATCAGGAGAACATGAAGCGAAAGGAGGTATGCTCTGAATTTCATCGTGGAAGGCCTTTCGAAGACGCTGCGCCTCTACGTCGAATAGTTCTCCGCCTTGGATTCTCTCTCCGAAGACGCTAACTTAGTGCCACCTCTTTCGACATCATGTTCTCCTGTTACAATCTCAATTTTGGAGCGTTCAGAAAATTTTGGCCAGATTTTAGCAAATGTATCAGGAGAACATGAAGCGAAAGGAGGTATGCTCTGAATTTCATCGTCGAAGGCCTTTCGAAGACGCTGCGCCTCTACGTCGAATAGTTCTCCGCCTTAGATTCTCTTTCCGAAGACGCTAACTTAGTGCCACCTCTTCCGACATCATGTTCTCCTGTTACAATCTCAATTTTGGAGCGTTCAGAAAATTTTCGCCAGATTTTGGAGCGATGTATCAGGAGAACATGAAGCGAAAGGAGGTATCGCCTGAATTTCATCGTCGAAGGCCTTTCGAAAACTCTGCCCCTCTCCGATTTTCCTCGATTGCTACCGATTTCTCAGTCACCCTGTATAGTAGGGTATTTTTCACCCCTTAGGAAAGTACTCGGTACGTGAAAGCGCATCCAAATAGTATAATAAAAGTACCCCTTGATCGCCGATTTTCCTCGATCGTTACCGATTTCTCGGTCACCCTGTATAGTAGGGTATTTTTCACCCCTTAGGAAAATACTTGGGACGTGAAACCGCGTGCAAGGAGTATAATAAAAGTACCGTTTGATCGCCGATTTTCCTCGATCGTTGCCGATTTTTCAGTCACCCTGTATAGTAGGGTATTTTTCACCCCTTAGGAAAGTACTTCGGACGTGAAACCGCGTGCAAAGAGAACAATGAAAGTACCCTTTGATTGCCGATTTTCCTCGATCGTTGCCGATTTCTGAGTCACCCTGTATAGTAGGGTATTTTTCACTCCTTAGAAAAGTACTCGGGACATGAAACCGTGTCCAAAGAGTACAGTGAAAGTACCCTTCGATCGCCGATTTTCCGCGATCGTTGCCGATTTCTCTATCACCCTGTATAGTAGGGAATTTTTCACCCCTTAGGAAAGTACTTGGGACGTGAAACCGCGTGCAAAGAGTACAATGTAAGTACCCTTTGATTGCCGATTTTCCTCGATTGTTGCCGATTTCTGAGTCACCGTGTATAGTAGGGTATTTTTCACCCCTTAGGAAAGTACTCGGGACGTGAAACCGCGTCCAAAGAGTACAATGAAAGTACCCTTTCATTGACGATTTTCCTCGATTGTTGCCGATTTCTGAGTCACCCTGTATAGTAGGGTATTTTTCACCCCTTAGGAAAGTACTCGGGACGTGAAACCGCGTCCAAAGAGTACAATGAAAGTACCCTTTCATTGACGATTTTCCTCGATTGTTGCCGATTTCTGAGTCACCCTGTATAGTAGGGTATTTTTCACCCCTTAGGAAAGTACTCGGGACGTGAAACCGCGTCCAAAGAGTACAATGAAAGTACCCTTTCATTGACGATTTTCCTCGATTGTTGCCGATTTCTGAGTCACCCTGTATAGTAGGGTATTTTTCACCCCTTAGGAAGGTACTCGGGACGTGAAACCGCGTCCAAAGAGTACAATGAAAGTACCCTTTCATTGACGATTTTCCTCAATTGTTGCCGATTTCTGAGTCACCCTGTATAGTAGGGTATTTTTCACCCCTTAGGAAAGTACTCGGGACGTGAAACTGCGTCCAAAGAGTACAATGAAAGTACCCTTTGATCGCCGATTTTCCGCGATCGTTGCCGATTTCTCTATCACCCTGTATAGTAGGGAATTTTTCACCCCTTATGAAAGTACTCGGGACGTGAAACCGCGTCCAAAGAGTACAATGAAAGTACCCTTTGATTGCCGATTTTAGTTCTCCGCCTTAGATTCTCTTTCCGAAGACACTAACTTAGTGCCACCTCTTTCGACATCATGTTCTCCTGTTACAATCTCAATTTTGGAGCGTTCAGAAAATTGTGGCCAGATTTTGGAGCGATGTATCAGGAGAACATGAAGCGAAAGGAGGTATGCTCTGAATTTCATCGTCGAAGGCCTTTCGAAGACGCTGCGCCTCTACGTCGAATAGTTCTCCGCCTTGGATTCTCTCTCCGAAGACGCTAACTTAGTGCCACCTCCTTCGACATCATGTTCTCCTGTTACAATCTCAATTTTGGAGCGTTCAGATAATTTTGGCCAGATTTTAGCAAATGTATCAGGAGAACATGAAGCGAAAGGAGGTACGCCCTGAATTTCATCGTCGAAGCCTTTCGAAGACGCTGCGCCTCTACGTCGAATAGTTCTCCGCCTTAGATATTCTTTCCGAAGACGCTAACTTAGTGCCACCTCTTCCGACATCATGTTCTCCTGTTACAATCTCAATTTTGGAGCGTTCAGAAAATTTTCGCCAGATTTTGGAGCGATGTATCAGGAGAACATGAAGCGAAAGGAGGTATCGCCTGAATTTCATCGTCGAAGGCCTTTCGAAAACTCTGCCCCTCTCCGATTTTCCTCGATTGCTACCGATTTCTCAGTCACCCTGTATAGTAGGGTATTTTTCACCCCTTAGGAAAGTACTCGGTACGTGAAAGCGCATCCAAATAGTATAATAAAAGTACCCCTTGATCGCCGATTTTCCTCGATCGTTACCGATTTCTCGGTCACCCTGTATAGTAGGGTATTTTTCACCCCTTAGGAAAATACTTGGGACGTGAAACCGCGTGCAAGGAGTATAATAAAAGTACCGTTTGATCGCCGATTTTCCTCGATCGTTGCCGATTTTTCAGTCACCCTGTATAGTAGGGTATTTTTCACCCCTTAGGAAAGTACTTCGGACGTGAAACCGCGTGCAAAGAGAGCAATGAAAGTACCCTTTGATTGCCGATTTTCCTCGATCGTTGCCGATTTCTGAGTCACCCTGTATAGTAGGGTATTTTTCACTCCTTAGAAAAGTACTCGGGACATGAAACCGTGTCCAAAGAGTACAGTGAAAGTACCCTTCGATCGCCGATTTTCCGCGATCGTTGCCGATTTCTCTATCACCCTGTATAGTAGGGTATTTTTCACCCCTTAGGAAAGTACTCGGGACGTGAAACCGCGTCCAAAGAGTACAATGAAAGTACCCTTTCATTGACGATTTTCCTCGATTGTTGCCGATTTCTGAGTCACCCTGTATAGTAGGGTATTTTTCACCCCTTAGGAAAGTACTCGGGACGTGAAACCGCGTCCAAAGAGTACAATGAAAGTACCCTTTCATTGACGATTTTCCTCGATTGTTGCCGATTTCTGAGTCACCCTGTATAGTAGGGTATTTTTCACCCCTTAGGAAAGTACTCGGGACGTGAAACCGCGTCCAAAGAGTACAATGAAAGTACCCTTTCATTGACGATTTTCCTCGATTGTTGCCGATTTCTGAGTCACCCTGTATAGTAGGGTATTTTTCACCCCTTAGGAAGGTACTCGGGACGTGAAACCGCGTCCAAAGAGTACAATGAAAGTACCCTTTCATTGACGATTTTCCTCAATTGTTGCCGATTTCTGAGTCACCCTGTATAGTAGGGTATTTTTCACCCCTTAGGAAAGTACTCGGGACGTGAAACTGCGTCCAAAGAGTACAATGAAAGTACCCTTTGATCGCCGATTTTCCGCGATCGTTGCCGATTTCTCTATCACCCTGTATAGTAGGGAATTTTTCACCCCTTATGAAAGTACTCGGGACGTGAAACCGCGTCCAAAGAGTACAATGAAAGTACCCTTTGATTGCCGATTTTAGTTCTCCGCCTTAGATTCTCTTTCCGAAGACACTAACTTAGTGCCACCTCTTTCGACATCATGTTCTCCTGTTACAATCTCAATTTTGGAGCGTTCAGAAAATTGTGGCCAGATTTTGGAGCGATGTATCAGGAGAACATGAAGCGAAAGGAGGTATGCTCTGAATTTCATCGTCGAAGGCCTTTCGAAGACGCTGCGCCTCTACGTCGAATAGTTCTCCGCCTTGGATTCTCTCTCCGAAGACGCTAACTTAGTGCCACCTCTTCCGACATCATGTTCTCCTGTTACAATCTCAATTTTGGAGCGTTCAGAAAATTTTGGCCAGATTTTAGCAAATGTATCAGGAGAACATGAAGCGAAAGGAGGTACGCCCTGAATTTCATCGTCGAAGCCTTTCGAAGACGCTGCGCCTCTACGTCGAATAGTTCTCCGCCTTAGATTCTCTTTCCGAAGACGCTAACTTAGTGCCACCTCTTCCGACATCATGTTCTCCTGTTACAATCTCAATTTTGGAGCGTTCAGAAAATTTTCGCCAGATTTTGGAGCGATGTATCAGGAGAACATGAAGCGAAAGGAGGTATCGCCTGAATTTCATCGTCGAAGGCCTTTCGAAAACTCTGCCCCTCTCCGATTTTCCTCGATTGCTACCGATTTCTCAGTCACCCTGTATAGTAGGGTATTTTTCACCCCTTAGGAAAGTACTCGGTACGTGAAAGCGCATCCAAATAGTATAATAAAAGTACCCCTTGATCGCCGATTTTCCTCGATCGTTACCGATTTCTCGGTCACCCTGTACAGTAGGGTATTTTTCACCCCTTAGGAAGGTACCCCGAACGCGAAACCGCGTCCAAAGAGTACAATGAATGTACCCTTTGATTGCCGATTTTCCGCGATCGTTGCCGATTTTTCAGTCACCCTGTATAGTAGGGTATTTTTCACCCCTTAGGAAAATACTTGGGACGTGAAACCGCGTGCAAGGAGTATAATAAAAGTACCGTTTGATCGCCGATTTTCCTCGATCGTTGCCGATTTTTCAGTCACCCTGTATAGTAGGGTATTTTTCACCCCTTAGGAAAGTACTTCGGACGTGAAACCGCGTGCAAAGAGTACAATGAAAGTACCCTTTGATTGCCGATTTTCCTCGATCGTTGCCGATTTCTGAGTCACCCTGTATAGTAGGGTATTTTTCACTCCTTAGAAAAGTACTCGGGACATGAAACCGTGTCCAAAGAGTACAGTGAAAGTACCCTTCGATCGCCGATTTTCCGCGATCGTTGCCGATTTCTCTATCACCCTGTATAGTAGGGAATTTTTCACCCCTTAGGAAAGTACTTGGGACGTGAAACTGCGTCCAAAGAGTACAATGAAAGTACCCTTTGATCGCCGATTTTCCGCGATCGTTGCCGATTTCTCTATCACCCTGTATAGTAGGGAATTTTTCACCCCTTATGAAAGTACTCGGGACGTGAAACCGCGTCCAAAGAGTACAATGAAAGTACCCTTTGATTGCCGATTTTAGTTCTCCGCCTTAGATTCTCTTTCCGAAGACACTAACTTAGTGCCACCTCTTTCGACATCATGTTCTCCTGTTACAATCTCAATTTTGGAGCGTTCAGAAAATTGTGGCCAGATTTTGGAGCGATGTATCAGGAGAACATGAAGCGAAAGGAGGTATGCTCTGAATTTCATCGTCGAAGGCCTTTCGAAGACGCTGCGCCTCTACGTCGAATAGTTCTCCGCCTTGGATTCTCTCTCCGAAGACGCTAACTTAGTGCCACCTCTTCCGACATCATGTTCTCCTGTTACAATCTCAATTTTGGAGCGTTCAGAAAATTTTGGCCAGATTTTAGCAAATGTATCAGGAGAACATGAAGCGAAAGGAGGTACGCCCTGAATTTCATCGTCGAAGCCTTTCGAAGACGCTGCGCCTCTACGTCGAATAGTTCTCCGCCTTAGATTCTCTTTCCGAAGACGCTAACTTAGTGCCACCTCTTCCGACATCATGTTCTCCTGTTACAATCTCAATTTTGGAGCGTTCAGAAAATTTTCGCCAGATTTTGGAGCGATGTATCAGGAGAACATGAAGCGAAAGGAGGTATCGCCTGAATTTCATCGTCGAAGGCCTTTCGAAAACTCTGCCCCTCTCCGATTTTCCTCGATTGCTACCGATTTCTCAGTCACCCTGTATAGTAGGGTATTTTTCACCCCTTAGGAAAGTACTCGGTACGTGAAAGCGCATCCAAATAGTATAATAAAAGTACCCCTTGATCGCCGATTTTCCTCGATCGTTACCGATTTCTCGGTCACCCTGTACAGTAGGGTATTTTTCACCCCTTAGGAAGGTACCCCGAACGCGAAACCGCGTCCAAAGAGTACAATGAATGTACCCTTTGATTGCCGATTTTCCGCGATCGTTGCCGATTTTTCAGTCACCCTGTATAGTAGGGTATTTTTCACCCCTTAGGAAAATACTTGGGACGTGAAACCGCGTGCAAGGAGTATAATAAAAGTACCGTTTGATCGCCGATTTTCCTCGATCGTTGCCGATTTTTCAGTCACCCTGTATAGTAGGGTATTTTTCACCCCTTAGGAAAGTACTTCGGACGTGAAACCGCGTGCAAAGAGTACAATGAAAGTACCCTTTGATTGCCGATTTTCCTCGATCGTTGCCGATTTCTGAGTCACCCTGTATAGTAGGGTATTTTTCACTCCTTAGAAAAGTACTCGGGACATGAAACCGTGTCCAAAGAGTACAGTGAAAGTACCCTTCGATCGCCGATTTTCCGCGATCGTTGCCGATTTCTCTATCACCCTGTATAGTAGGGAATTTTTCACCCCTTAGGAAAGTACTTGGGACGTGAAACCGCGTGCAAAGAGTACAATGTAAGTACCCTTTGATAGCCGATTTTCCTCGATTGTTGCCGATTTCTGAGTCACCGTGTATAGTAGGGTATTTTTCACCCCTTAGGAAAGTACTCGGGACGTGAAACCGCGTCCAAAGAGTACAATGAAAGTACCCTTTCATTGACGATTTTCCTCGATTGTTGCCGATTTCTGAGTCACCCTGTATAGTAGGGTATTTTTCACCCCTTAGGAAAGTACTCGGGACGTGAAACCGCGTCCAAAGAGTACAATGAAAGTACCCTTTCATTGACGATTTTCCTCGATTGTTGCCGATTTCTGAGTCACCCTGTATAGTAGGGTATTTTTCACCCCTTAGGAAAGTACTCGGGACGTGAAACCGCGTCCAAAGAGTACAATGAAAGTACCCTTTCATTGACGATTTTCCTCGATTGTTGCCGATTTCTGAGTCACCCTGTATAGTAGGGTATTTTTCACCCCTTAGGAAGGTACTCGGGACGTGAAACCGCGTCCAAAGAGTACAATGAAAGTACCCTTTCATTGACGATTTTCCTCAATTGTTGCCGATTTCTGAGTCACCCTGTATAGTAGGGTATTTTTCACCCCTTAGGAAAGTACTCGGGACGTGAAACTGCGTCCAAAGAGTACAATGAAAGTACCCTTTGATCGCCGATTTTCCGCGATCGTTGCCGATTTCTCTATCACCCTGTATAGTAGGGAATTTTTCACCCCTTATGAAAGTACTCGGGACGTGAAACCGCGTCCAAAGAGTACAATGAAAGTACCCTTTGATTGCCGATTTTAGTTCTCCGCCTTAGATTCTCTTTCCGAAGACACTAACTTAGTGCCACCTCTTTCGACATCATGTTCTCCTGTTACAATCTCAATTTTGGAGCGTTCAGAAAATTGTGGCCAGATTTTGGAGCGATGTATCAGGAGAACATGAAGCGAAAGGAGGTATGCTCTGAATTTCATCGTCGAAGGCCTTTCGAAGACGCTGCGCCTCTACGTCGAATAGTTCTCCGCCTTGGATTCTCTCTCCGAAGACGCTAACTTAGTGCCACCTCTTTCGACATCATGTTCTCCTGTTACAATCTCAATTTTGGAGCGTTCAGATAATTTTGGCCAGATTTTAGCAAATGTATCAGGAGAACATGAAGCGAAAGGAGGTACGCCCTGAATTTCATCGTCGAAGCCTTTCGAAGACGCTGCGCCTCTACGTCGAATAGTTCTCCGCCTTAGATATTCTTTCCGAAGACGCTAACTTAGTGCCACCTCTTCCGACATCATGTTCTCCTGTTACAATCTCAATTTTGGAGCGTTCAGAAAATTTTCGCCAGATTTTGGAGCGATGTATCAGGAGAACATGAAGCGAAAGGAGGTATCGCCTGAATTTCATCGTCGAAGGCCTTTCGAAAACTCTGCCCCTCTCCGATTTTCCTCGATTGCTACCGATTTCTCAGTCACCCTGTATAGTAGGGTATTTTTCACCCCTTAGGAAAGTACTCGGTACGTGAAAGCGCATCCAAATAGTATAATAAAAGTACCCCTTGATCGCCGATTTTCCTCGATCGTTACCGATTTCTCGGTCACCCTGTATAGTAGGGTATTTTTCACCCCTTAGGAAAATACTTGGGACGTGAAACCGCGTGCAAGGAGTATAATAAAAGTACCGTTTGATCGCCGATTTTCCTCGATCGTTGCCGATTTTTCAGTCACCCTGTATAGTAGGGTATTTTTCACCCCTTAGGAAAGTACTTCGGACGTGAAACCGCGTGCAAAGAGAGCAATGAAAGTACCCTTTGATTGCCGATTTTCCTCGATCGTTGCCGATTTCTGAGTCACCCTGTATAGTAGGGTATTTTTCACTCCTTAGAAAAGTACTCGGGACATGAAACCGTGTCCAAAGAGTACAGTGAAAGTACCCTTCGATCGCCGATTTTCCGCGATCGTTGCCGATTTCTCTATCACCCTGTATAGTAGGGTATTTTTCACCCCTTAGGAAAGTACTCGGGACGTGAAACCGCGTCCAAAGAGTACAATGAAAGTACCCTTTCATTGACGATTTTCCTCGATTGTTGCCGATTTCTGAGTCACCCTGTATAGTAGGGTATTTTTCACCCCTTAGGAAAGTACTCGGGACGTGAAACCGCGTCCAAAGAGTACAATGAAAGTACCCTTTCATTGACGATTTTCCTCGATTGTTGCCGATTTCTGAGTCACCCTGTATAGTAGGGTATTTTTCACCCCTTAGGAAAGTACTCGGGACGTGAAACCGCGTCCAAAGAGTACAATGAAAGTACCCTTTCATTGACGATTTTCCTCGATTGTTGCCGATTTCTGAGTCACCCTGTATAGTAGGGTATTTTTCACCCCTTAGGAAGGTACTCGGGACGTGAAACCGCGTCCAAAGAGTACAATGAAAGTACCCTTTCATTGACGATTTTCCTCAATTGTTGCCGATTTCTGAGTCACCCTGTATAGTAGGGTATTTTTCACCCCTTAGGAAAGTACTCGGGACGTGAAACTGCGTCCAAAGAGTACAATGAAAGTACCCTTTGATCGCCGATTTTCCGCGATCGTTGCCGATTTCTCTATCACCCTGTATAGTAGGGAATTTTTCACCCCTTATGAAAGTACTCGGGACGTGAAACCGCGTCCAAAGAGTACAATGAAAGTACCCTTTGATTGCCGATTTTAGTTCTCCGCCTTAGATTCTCTTTCCGAAGACACTAACTTAGTGCCACCTCTTTCGACATCATGTTCTCCTGTTACAATCTCAATTTTGGAGCGTTCAGAAAATTGTGGCCAGATTTTGGAGCGATGTATCAGGAGAACATGAAGCGAAAGGAGGTATGCTCTGAATTTCATCGTCGAAGGCCTTTCGAAGACGCTGCGCCTCTACGTCGAATAGTTCTCCGCCTTGGATTCTCTCTCCGAAGACGCTAACTTAGTGCCACCTCTTCCGACATCATGTTCTCCTGTTACAATCTCAATTTTGGAGCGTTCAGAAAATTTTGGCCAGATTTTAGCAAATGTATCAGGAGAACATGAAGCGAAAGGAGGTACGCCCTGAATTTCATCGTCGAAGCCTTTCGAAGACGCTGCGCCTCTACGTCGAATAGTTCTCCGCCTTAGATTCTCTTTCCGAAGACGCTAACTTAGTGCCACCTCTTCCGACATCATGTTCTCCTGTTACAATCTCAATTTTGGAGCGTTCAGAAAATTTTCGCCAGATTTTGGAGCGATGTATCAGGAGAACATGAAGCGAAAGGAGGTATCGCCTGAATTTCATCGTCGAAGGCCTTTCGAAAACTCTGCCCCTCTCCGATTTTCCTCGATTGCTACCGATTTCTCAGTCACCCTGTATAGTAGGGTATTTTTCACCCCTTAGGAAAGTACTCGGTACGTGAAAGCGCATCCAAATAGTATAATAAAAGTACCCCTTGATCGCCGATTTTCCTCGATCGTTACCGATTTCTCGGTCACCCTGTACAGTAGGGTATTTTTCACCCCTTAGGAAGGTACCCCGAACGCGAAACCGCGTCCAAAGAGTACAATGAATGTACCCTTTGATTGCCGATTTTCCGCGATCGTTGCCGATTTTTCAGTCACCCTGTATAGTAGGGTATTTTTCACCCCTTAGGAAAATACTTGGGACGTGAAACCGCGTGCAAGGAGTATAATAAAAGTACCGTTTGATCGCCGATTTTCCTCGATCGTTGCCGATTTTTCAGTCACCCTGTATAGTAGGGTATTTTTCACCCCTTAGGAAAGTACTTCGGACGTGAAACCGCGTGCAAAGAGTACAATGAAAGTACCCTTTGATTGCCGATTTTCCTCGATCGTTGCCGATTTCTGAGTCACCCTGTATAGTAGGGTATTTTTCACTCCTTAGAAAAGTACTCGGGA
The DNA here is from genome assembly GCA_947577245.1 of Andrena bucephala. NCBI lineage: Eukaryota > Metazoa > Arthropoda > Insecta > Hymenoptera > Andrenidae > Andrena > Andrena bucephala. The sequence goes on from OX387715.1 coordinate 68,568,745, forward strand.
CATGAAACCGTGTCCAAAGAGTACAGTGAAAGTACCCTTCGATCGCCGATTTTCCGTGATCATTGCCGATTTCTCTATCACCCTGTATAGTAGGGAATTTTTCACCCCTTAGGAAAGTACTTGGGACGTGAAACCGCGTGCAAAGAGTACAATGTAAGTACCCTTTGATTGCCGATTTTCCTCGATTGTTGCCGATTTCTGAGTCACCGTGTATAGTAGGGTATTTTTCACCCCTTAGGAAAGTACTCGGGACGTGAAACCGCGTCCAAAGAGTACAATGAAAGTACCCTTTCATTGACGATTTTCCTCGATTGTTGCCGATTTCTGAGTCACCCTGTATAGTAGGGTATTTTTCACCCCTTAGGAAAGTACTCGGGACGTGAAACCGCGTCCAAAGAGTACAATGAAAGTACCCTTTCATTGACGATTTTCCTCGATTGTTGCCGATTTCTGAGTCACCCTGTATAGTAGGGTATTTTTCACCCCTTAGGAAGGTACTCGGGACGTGAAACCGCGTCCAAAGAGTACAATGAAAGTACCCTTTCATTGACGATTTTCCTCAATTGTTGCCGATTTCTGAGTCACCCTGTATAGTAGGGTATTTTTCACCCCTTAGGAAAGTACTCGGGACGTGAAACTGCGTCCAAAGAGTACAATGAAAGTACCCTTTGATCGCCGATTTTCCGCGATCGTTGCCGATTTCTCTATCACCCTGTATAGTAGGGAATTTTTCACCCCTTATGAAAGTACTCGGGACGTGAAACCGCGTCCAAAGAGTACAATGAAAGTACCCTTTAATTGCCGATTTTAGTTCTCCGCCTTAGATTCTCTTTCCGAAGACACTAACTTAGTGCCACCTCTTTCGACATCATGTTCTCCTGTTACAATCTCAATTTTGGAGCGTTCAGAAAATTGTGGCCAGATTTTGGAGCGATGTATCAGGAGAACATGAAGCGAAAGGAGGTATGCTCTGAATTTCATCGTCGAAGGCCTTTCGAAGACGCTGCGCCTCTACGTCGAATAGTTCTCCGCCTTGGATTCTCTCTCCGAAGACGCTAACTTAGTGCCACCTCTTTCGACATCATGTTCTCCTGTTACAATCTCAATTTTGGAGCGTTCAGAAAATTTTGGCCAGATTTTAGCAAATGTATCAGGAGAACATGAAGCGAAAGGAGGTACGCCCTGAATTTCATCGTCGAAGCCTTTCGAAGACGCTGCGCCTCTACGTCGAATAGTTCTCCGCCTTAGATATTCTTTCCGAAGACGCTAACTTAGTGCCACCTCTTCCGACATCATGTTCTCCTGTTACAATCTCAATTTTGGAGCGTTCAGAAAATTTTCGCCAGATTTTGGAGCGATGTATCAGGAGAACATGAAGCGAAAGGAGGTATCGCCTGAATTTCATCGTCGAAGGCCTTTCGAAAACTCTGCCCCTCTCCGATTTTCCTCGATTGCTACCGATTTCTCAGTCACCCTGTATAGTAGGGTATTTTTCACCCCTTAGGAAAGTACTCGGTACGTGAAAGCGCATCCAAATAGTATAATAAAAGTACCCCTTGATCGCCGATTTTCCTCGATCGTTACCGATTTCTCGGTCACCCTGTACAGTAGGGTATTTTTCACCCCTTAGGAAGGTACCCCGAACGCGAAACCGCGTCCAAAGGGTACAATGAATGTACCCTTTGATTGCCGATTTTCCGCGATCGTTGCCGATTTTTCAGTCACCCTGTATAGTAGGGTATTTTTCACCCCTTAGGAAAATACTTGGGACGTGAAACCGCGTGCAAGGAGTATAATAAAAGTACCGTTTGATCGCCGATTTTCCTCGATCGTTGCCGATTTTTCAGTCACCCTGTATAGTAGGGTATTTTTCACCCCTTAGGAAAGTACTTCGGACGTGAAACCGCGTGCAAAGAGTACAATGAAAGTACCCTTTGATTGCCGATTTTCCTCGATCGTTGCCGATTTCTGAGTCACCCTGTATAGTAGGGTATTTTTCACTCCTTAGAAAAGTACTCGGGACATGAAACCGTGTCCAAAGAGTACAGTGAAAGTACCCTTCGATCGCCGATTTTCCGCGATCGTTGCCGATTTCTCTATCACCCTGTATAGTAGGGAATTTTTCACCCCTTAGGAAAGTACTTGGGACGTGAAACCGCGTGCAAAGAGTACAATGTAAGTACCCTTTGATTGCCGATTTTCCTCGATTGTTGCCGATTTCTGAGTCACCGTGTATAGTAGGGTATTTTTCACCCCTTAGGAAAGTACTCGGGACGTGAAACCGCGTCCAAAGAGTACAATGAAAGTACCCTTTCATTGACGATTTTCCTCGATTGTTGCCGATTTCTGAGTCACCCTGTATAGTAGGGTATTTTTCACCCCTTAGGAAAGTACTCGGGACGTGAAACCGCGTCCAAAGAGTACAATGAAAGTACCCTTTCATTGACGATTTTCCTCGATTGTTGCCGATTTCTGAGTCACCCTGTATAGTAGGGTATTTTTCACCCCTTAGGAAAGTACTCGGGACGTGAAACCGCGTCCAAAGAGTACAATGAAAGTACCCTTTCATTGACGATTTTCCTCGATTGTTGCCGATTTCTGAGTCACCCTGTATAGTAGGGTATTTTTCACCCCTTAGGAAAGTACTCGGGACGTGAAACCGCGTCCAAAGAGTACAATGAAAGTACCCTTTCATTGACGATTTTCCTCGATTGTTGCCGATTTCTGAGTCACCCTGTATAGTAGGGTATTTTTCACCCCTTAGGAAAGTACTCGGGACGTGAAACTGCGTCCAAAGAGTACAATGAAAGTACCCTTTGATCGCCGATTTTCCGCGATCGTTGCCGATTTCTCTATCACCCTGTATAGTAGGGAATTTTTCACCCCTTATGAAAGTACTCGGGACGTGAAACCGCGTCCAAAGAGTACAATGAAAGTACCCTTTGATTGCCGATTTTAGTTCTCCGCCTTAGATTCTCTTTCCGAAGACACTAACTTAGTGCCACCTCTTTCGACATCATGTTCTCCTGTTACAATCTCAATTTTGGAGCGTTCAGAAAATTGTGGCCAGATTTTGGAGCGATGTATCAGGAGAACATGAAGCGAAAGGAGGTATGCTCTGAATTTCATCGTCGAAGGCCTTTCGAAGACGCTGCGCCTCTACGTCGAATAGTTCTCCGCCTTGGATTCTCTCTCCGAAGACGCTAACTTAGTGCCACCTCTTTCGACATCATGTTCTCCTGTTACAATCTCAATTTTGGAGCGTTCAGAAAATTTTGGCCAGATTTTAGCAAATGTATCAGGAGAACATGAAGCGAAAGGAGGTACGCCCTGAATTTCATCGTCGAAGCCTTTCGAAGACGCTGCGCCTCTACGTCGAATAGTTCTCCGCCTTAGATATTCTTTCCGAAGACGCTAACTTAGTGCCACCTCTTCCGACATCATGTTCTCCTGTTACAATCTCAATTTTGGAGCGTTCAGAAAATTTTCGCCAGATTTTGGAGCGATGTATCAGGAGAACATGAAGCGAAAGGAGGTATCGCCTGAATTTCATCGTCGAAGGCCTTTCGAAAACTCTGCCCCTCTCCGATTTTCCTCGATTGCTACCGATTTCTCAGTCACCCTGTATAGTAGGGTATTTTTCACCCCTTAGGAAAGTACTCGGTACGTGAAAGCGCATCCAAATAGTATAATAAAAGTACCCCTTGATCGCCGATTTTCCTCGATCGTTACCGATTTCTCGGTCACCCTGTACAGTAGGGTATTTTTCACCCCTTAGGAAGGTACCCCGAACGCGAAACCGCGTCCAAAGGGTACAATGAATGTACCCTTTGATTGCCGATTTTCCGCGATCGTTGCCGATTTTTCAGTCACCCTGTATAGTAGGGTATTTTTCACCCCTTAGGAAAATACTTGGGACGTGAAACCGCGTGCAAGGAGTATAATAAAAGTACCGTTTGATCGCCGATTTTCCTCGATCGTTGCCGATTTTTCAGTCACCCTGTATAGTAGGGTATTTTTCACCCCTTAGGAAAGTACTTCGGACGTGAAACCGCGTGCAAAGAGTACAATGAAAGTACCCTTTGATTGCCGATTTTCCTCGATCGTTGCCGATTTCTGAGTCACCCTGTATAGTAGGGTATTTTTCACTCCTTAGAAAAGTACTCGGGACATGAAACCGTGTCCAAAGAGTACAGTGAAAGTACCCTTCGATCGCCGATTTTCCGCGATCGTTGCCGATTTCTCTATCACCCTGTATAGTAGGGAATTTTTCACCCCTTAGGAAAGTACTTGGGACGTGAAACCGCGTGCAAAGAGTACAATGTAAGTACCCTTTGATTGCCGATTTTCCTCGATTGTTGCCGATTTCTGAGTCACCGTGTATAGTAGGGTATTTTTCACCCCTTAGGAAAGTACTCGGGACGTGAAACCGCGTCCAAAGAGTACAATGAAAGTACCCTTTCATTGACGATTTTCCTCGATTGTTGCCGATTTCTGAGTCACCCTGTATAGTAGGGTATTTTTCACCCCTTAGGAAAGTACTCGGGACGTGAAACCGCGTCCAAAGAGTACAATGAAAGTACCCTTTCATTGACGATTTTCCTCGATTGTTGCCGATTTCTGAGTCACCCTGTATAGTAGGGTATTTTTCACCCCTTAGGAAAGTACTCGGGACGTGAAACCGCGTCCAAAGAGTACAATGAAAGTACCCTTTCATTGACGATTTTCCTCGATTGTTGCCGATTTCTGAGTCACCCTGTATAGTAGGGTATTTTTCACCCCTTAGGAAAGTACTCGGGACGTGAAACCGCGTCCAAAGAGTACAATGAAAGTACCCTTTCATTGACGATTTTCCTCGATTGTTGCCGATTTCTGAGTCACCCTGTATAGTAGGGTATTTTTCACCCCTTAGGAAAGTACTCGGGACGTGAAACTGCGTCCAAAGAGTACAATGAAAGTACCCTTTGATCGCCGATTTTCCGCGATCGTTGCCGATTTCTCTATCACCCTGTATAGTAGGGAATTTTTCACCCCTTATGAAAGTACTCGGGACGTGAAACCGCGTCCAAAGAGTACAATGAAAGTACCCTTTGATTGCCGATTTTAGTTCTCCGCCTTAGATTCTCTTTCCGAAGACACTAACTTAGTGCCACCTCTTTCGACATCATGTTCTCCTGTTACAATCTCAATTTTGGAGCGTTCAGAAAATTGTGGCCAGATTTTGGAGCGATGTATCAGGAGAACATGAAGCGAAAGGAGGTATGCTCTGAATTTCATCGTCGAAGGCCTTTCGAAGACGCTGCGCCTCTACGTCGAATAGTTCTCCGCCTTGGATTCTCTCTCCGAAGACGCTAACTTAGTGCCACCTCTTTCGACATCATGTTCTCCTGTTACAATCTCAATTTTGGAGCGTTCAGAAAATTTTGGCCAGATTTTAGCAAATGTATCAGGAGAACATGAAGCGAAAGGAGGTACGCCCTGAATTTCATCGTCGAAGCCTTTCGAAGACGCTGCGCCTCTACGTCGAATAGTTCTCCGCCTTAGATATTCTTTCCGAAGACGCTAACTTAGTGCCACCTCTTCCGACATCATGTTCTCCTGTTACAATCTCAATTTTGGAGCGTTCAGAAAATTTTCGCCAGATTTTGGAGCGATGTATCAGGAGAACATGAAGCGAAAGGAGGTATCGCCTGAATTTCATCGTCGAAGGCCTTTCGAAAACTCTGCCCCTCTCCGATTTTCCTCGATTGCTACCGATTTCTCAGTCACCCTGTATAGTAGGGTATTTTTCACCCCTTAGGAAAGTACTCGGTACGTGAAAGCGCATCCAAATAGTATAATAAAAGTACCCCTTGATCGCTGATTTTCCTCGATCGTTACCGATTTCTCGGTCACCCTGTACAGTAGGGTATTTTTCACCCCTTAGGAAGGTACCCCGAACGCGAAACCGCGTCCAAAGAGTACAATGAATGTACCCTTTGATTGCCGATTTTCCGCGATCGTTGCCGATTTTTCAGTCACCCTGTATAGTAGGGTATTTTTCACCCCTTAGGAAAATACTTGGGACGTGAAACCGCGTGCAAGGAGTATAATAAAAGTACCATTTGATCGCCGATTTTCCTCGATCGTTGCCGATTTTTCAGTCACCCTGTATAGTAGGGTATTTTTCACCCCTTAGGAAAGTACTTCGGACGTGAAACCGCGTGCAAAGAGTACAATGAAAGTACCCTTTGATTGCCGATTTTCCTCGATCGTTGCCGATTTCTGAGTCACCCTGTATAGTAGGGTATTTTTCACTCCTTAGAAAAGTACTCGGGACATGAAACCGTGTCCAAAGAGTACAGTGAAAGTACCCTTCGATCGCCGATTTTCCGCGATCGTTGCCGATTTCTCTATCACCCTGTATAGTAGGGAATTTTTCACCCCTTAGGAAAGTACTTGGGACGTGAAACCGCGTGCAAAGAGTACAATGTAAGTACCCTTTGATTGCCGATTTTCCTCGATTGTTGCCGATTTCTGAGTCACCGTGTATAGTAGGGTATTTTTCACCCCTTAGGAAAGTACTCGGGACGTGAAACCGCGTCCAAAGAGTACAATGAAAGTACCCTTTCATTGACGATTTTCCTCGATTGTTGCCGATTTCTGAGTCACCCTGTATAGTAGGGTATTTTTCACCCCTTAGGAAAGTACTCGGGACGTGAAACCGCGTCCAAAGAGTACAATGAAAGTACCCTTTCATTGACGATTTTCCTCGATTGTTGCCGATTTCTGAGTCACCCTGTATAGTAGGGTATTTTTCACCCCTTAGGAAAGTACTCGGGACGTGAAACCGCGTCCAAAGAGTACAATGAAAGTACCCTTTCATTGACGATTTTCCTCGATTGTTGCCGATTTCTGAGTCACCCTGTATAGTAGGGTATTTTTCACCCCTTAGGAAAGTACTCGGGACGTGAAACCGCGTCCAAAGAGTACAATGAAAGTACCCTTTCATTGACGATTTTCCTCGATTGTTGCCGATTTCTGAGTCACCCTGTATAGTAGGGTATTTTTCACCCCTTAGGAAAGTACTCGGGACGTGAAACTGCGTCCAAAGAGTACAATGAAAGTACCCTTTGATCGCCGATTTTCCGCGATCGTTGCCGATTTCTCTATCACCCTGTATAGTAGGGAATTTTTCACCCCTTATGAAAGTACTCGGGACGTGAAACCGCGTCCAAAGAGTACAATGAAAGTACCCTTTGATTGCCGATTTTAGTTCTCCGCCTTAGATTCTCTTTCCGAAGACACTAACTTAGTGCCACCTCTTTCGACATCATTTTCTCCTGTTACAATCTCAATTTTGGAGCGTTCAGAAAATTGTGGCCAGATTTTGGAGCGATGTATCAGGAGAACATGAAGCGAAAGGAGGTATGCTCTGAATTTCATCGTCGAAGGCCTTTCGGAGACGCTGCGCCTCTACGTCGAATAGTTCTCCGCCTTGGATTCTCTCTCCGAAGACGCTAACATAGTGCCACCTCTTTCGACATCATGTTCTCCTGTTACAATTTCAATTTTGGAGCGTTCTGAAAATTTTGGCCAGATTTTAGCAAATGTATCAGGAGAACATGAAGCGAAAGGAGGTACGCCCTGAATTTCATCGTCGAAGCCTTTCGAAGACGTTGCGCCTCTACGTTGAATAGTTCTCCGCCTTAGATTCTCTTTCCGAAGACTCTAACTTAGTGCCACCTCTTCCGACATCATGTTCTCCTGTTACAATCTCAATTTTGGAGCGTTCTGAAAATTTTGGCCAGATTTTAGCAAATGTATCAGGAGAACATGAAGCGAAAGGAGGTACGCCCTGAATTTCATCGTCGAAGCCTTTCGAAGACGCTGCGCCTCTACGTTGAATAGTTCTCCGCCTTAGATTCTCTTTCCGAAGACTCTAACTTAGTGCCACCTCTTCCGACATCATGTTCTCCTGTTACAATCTCAATTTTGGAGCGTTCAGAAAATTGTGGCCAGATTTTGGAGCGATGTATCAGGAGAACATGAAGCGAAAGGAGGTATGCTCTGAATTTCATCGTCGAAGGCCTTTCGAAGACGCTGCGCCTCTACGTCGAATAGTTCTCCGCCTTGGATTCTCTCTCCGAAGACGCTAACATAGTGCCACCTCTTTCGACATCATGTTCTCCTGTTACAATCTCAATTGTGGAGCGTTCAGAAAATTTTGACCAGATTTTGGAGCGATGTATCAGGAGAACATGAAGCGAAAGGAGGTATCGCCTGAATTTCATCGTCGAAGGCCTTTCGAAAACTCTGCCCCTCTCCGATTTTCCTCGATTGCTACCGATTTCTCAGTCACCCTGTATAGTAGGGTATTTTTCACCCGTTAGGAAAGTACTCGGTACGTGAAAGCGCATCCAAATAGTATAATAAAAGTACCCTTTGATCGCCGATTTTCCTCGATCGTTACCGATTTCTCGGTCACCCTGTACAGTAGGGTATTTTTCACCCCTTAGGAAGGTACCCGGGACGCGAAACCGCGTCCAAAGAGTACAATGAATGTACCCTTTGATTGCCGATTTTCCTCGATCGTTGCCGATTTTTCAGTCACCCTGTATAGTAGGGTATTTTTCACCCCTTATGAAAGTACTCGAGACGTCAAACCGCGTCCAAAGAGTACAATGAAAGTACCCTTTGATTGCCGATTTTCCTCGATTGTTGCCGATTTCTGAGTCACCCTGTATAGTAGGGTATTTTTCACCCCTTAGGAAAATACTCGGGACGTGAAACCGCGTCCAAAGAGTACAATGAAAGTACCCTTCGATCGCCGATTTTCCGCGATCGTTGCCGATTTCTCTATCACCCTGTATAGTAGGGAATTTTTCACCCCTTATGAAAGTACTCGGGACGTGAAACCGCGTCCAAAGAGTACAATGAAAGTACCCTTTGATTGCCGATTTTAGTTCTCCGCCTTAGATTCTCTTTCCGAAGACACTAACTTAGTGCCACCTCTTTCGACATCATGTTCTCCTGTTACAATTTCAATTTTGGAGCGTTCTGAAAATTTTGGCCAGATTTTAGCAAATGTATCAGGAGAACATGAAGCGAAAGGAGGTACGCCCTGAATTTCATCGTCGAAGCCTTTCGAAGACGCTGCGCCTCTACGTCGAATAGTTCTCCGCCTTAGATTCTCTTTCCGAAGACGCTAACTTAGTGCCACCTCTTCCGACATCATGTTCTCCTGTTACAATCTCAATTTTGGAGCGTTCAGAAAATTTTGGCCAGATTTTGGAGCGATGTATCAGGAGAACATGAAGCGAAAGGAGGTATCTTGTAATTTCACCATTGAAGGCGTTGCCTTGAAGTAGCGAACAAGAGCTGCGCCTTCTAAAGGCCTTTTACCATGGAAATCATAGGTTCGGAATTTGGATAGGAATTTGTAAAAGGTATTTGTAAATAATAATACAGTTCTTTCCCAATTTTTTTCCACTTTATTTGCATGAAAGGCCTTTTTTACAGTGTTACAATATTGTATAATTTCATTTTACTTTTTGTATAAAATCACTATCTTCTTCATGTTCATTGTTGAGGCTGACAGGTTTCCATCGTTTGTCTCATTTAAAGTTCCTGGCCTCGGAGGAATGTTCCCAAGATTTATCTGCAAGAAGAAGAAAAATATTTTCATTAACCTGATTTGTCTATTATGTATATAAAATACGACAAATATTACAATATAATTTCATGTAAAACGTATAAAGAATTTAATTATCTTCCCAATTTAACCTTTCGCCCGAATTAACCGAAAATTCGCTCCTCGAAGTGACAGAAAATATAAGCCTAACTAAGAGACTGTTCAAATGTTTATTACGCGCTGTATTTATATAATATTTCTGATCGAAATTTATAGAAATACGTGCAAATTATGCTTGTATCAAAATTTATTAATAAACGGAATTATACAACATGTTTCTTGAAATTAGTCGTAACATTCAGGCCGTTATAGATTTTAAATGTTTTCGATCAGATTTCATTTTAATTCCTATCACGCGTAGCGTTACAACTGCACAGACGAGGTATACATATACCTCGTCTGTGCAATCTGTTTCAAGACTTAACCGGTAACGTTGCATGCGACACTAAAATGGTAAGGGGGTCCTAGGACCCCCCAAACCGGTGACAGAAAAATACATTGGTTGATAGGTCTATTCTATACCTCGTCTGTGGCGACACGCACATCCATAATGTGATAGGTCTATTCTATACCACAGACGAGGTATAGGATAGAGTCTATCCCGTTGCCGCATTTCCCCTATTACTATTTTGTCGTCAATGCGTGATAAGTAAATATAAATATTGCACAGAATGAGAGAAGATAATAAGAATTGCGAAGTTTAGAAGGGATACGCAATTTAGTATTGTTTCAGCCAGAGATGGGCATTATTAATTATTGAAATAAACTATCAAATTAAAGCGACTTTATCTTTATTTGTCGTAAAATAAAAATAACTCTGGCTTATTTTTATTTGAAATCAGTTTATTCGACGGGAATTCATTCGTTGGCCACAAATAATTTTTTTAATCGAAGGCCTTCGTACTTGAGGTCCCCCGAGAGGACATTGCATCGTTCACCCGTCTAACCTGCCGCCTGGAGTTGCTCAGCGATGTACACATCACCGATTATGCAGAAACAGAATTTCTTTATTTTTCATCGTATCAGTGTGAAAGTGATTCTGCCGCTTAAATTGACAGAAAGTAATTTAAATCGGACTACTTTAAACGAAACGGGCTTTCAATTCTGCAAATAAATTTTTTGTGTAATATCGTTAATAATTATAGTTCAAATTATGTCAGGTTTGGTATCTTTCCATCTTTCCTTCCTACACTCCCGGACCTCTCTATCTTTCATTATTACTACGTTCAGCGAGGCTCTGACCCGTCTCTAGCACAGGCCGGAACCTACGATGTTGCAACACCGCATTTCGAACAACCATCAGTCCGATGACTATGTTCCGGCCGGTAGCAGAGACGGCCGTGCCGTGGTCCGATCAAAATACGCGAAAGGCTTCATAAAAATTCAAATAGGACTGATGACAGTGTTGCCAAGTTCACTATGTTCCTGCCTGGTACTAGAGACGGCATTGCTCTGACGATAGACGCAGCTCTCGTGCCGTATTCCTTCAAGACTTCTCGATAGAAAGAGAGAACTCTGTGGCAACAGCGCGGCAGAGACGGAGAGAACGGAAGATATGGCAGCTATGCGTCAATAGTTCGTCTACACAGAGTACCTGGAGATGTCACCTATGTACAAGTTCTTTTTATCGACCGCAGTAGTTTCATTAGGGTCCATCTGTTTACACAGGACGCTTCAATCGATTCGGACCATAAAGCCGGGAATCCACATAGCTAATCTAAGCTATGCTATGCGATGCTATGCTTTAGCTTAGCTTTTGGTGGAAACGGTTCCATAAGAATGTATTGAAATTAATTTTTCTAAAACGTAGCATCGCATAGCATAGCTTAGCTGCCCAGTGGATTCCCGGCTTAAGAAAAATGAGACGGCAGCCTTAAGTTCGTATTTAATTTGGATCGGAACAAATGAAGAACAGGGTGACGCAGAATTATGAAAATAAAAATTCGACGAGACTTAAGGAAGAAGGAAAGCAAAAACCTGCACGCCCCTTGTGATGAATAAGTAAACGCGATCAGCTGCTCTTCTCAGAACATTAGTAATCGCCTGGACAAAAACAGAGGCGAATATAGAATACGTGTGCCATTAAATTTACTAGGGCACAGCTTGTCCTTGTTACATCTGGTCGACTAAAATCTTGAAGCCATATTTGAACAACGTCTATACGTATGTGTATGCAGGATATTTCCTACACTATGGACATAATTTCAAACAGAAGAAAGTTTATATAAACGTCTGTTCTTCTGAGCCTTCCTGTATACTTATAGTTGATCCCGCGTTACAGTAACTATACAGCACTGCTGATTTTATACGGTACTTATCATCAACGCCGCATACATCAACTGCAGAAACTCCTGATCGTATCAGAATGCCAATGATAAATCGCTTTAAGGATTACATTTAAGTCCACAGTGATTACTTCAAGCACTTCCTATAAACATTTACGAACAACAGATAAAACTTGGATGTTTCGTTTATGTTGACCACCGATCATCTCCATTACATTGATTTATAATATGGAACTTAAGGGGTCTCCCTACATTGACGGTCTGAAAATGAGCGCGATATTTTCTATTTTTTTTAAGAGAAACCCTCAAATTATATTAATTGATAACTTTATCCCTATATTTGTACATATTTAGGCAAGATTTAAAAAAAAATGTAATAAATGAAAAGCATTTTTCTCAAAACGATGCTTTTCGAATTGGTTAGCATGATATTTCAATAAAAAAATTTTGAAAAAATTAAACCTGCCTTCAAAAAAATAAAATTGCACTAAAAAGTACAAAATAATTTTTTCCCTTATTTAATCTACGACTCCCATATTTTTTAAGTCGGCGCCAGATTTACAGTGTAAATGATGAGGCACCGAATTAAAAAATATGACAGTCGTAGATTAAATAAGGGAAAAAATTATTTTGTACTTTTTAGTGCAATTTTATTTTTTTGAAGTCGGTTTTAATTTTTCTTTTAAATTTTTTTTTAACTTTTCAGTTTTATAAATATTGACACAACATGCTGAGGTGATATGCGCGTACGTACATAAAATAATAATAGTTAGGTGACTTTATTATTAACCAGAACTGACAAAATATTGAGCCAATGTTGATGCAGTGTAAGATGGGACCACCGGGGCATCCCCCTTTTTCGAATATTAAAAGATCATCAAAATCGGTCCATATGCAGAGGAGTTATGCGGGGACATACATAAAAAAAAATACAAACGTGTCGAATCTATAACCTCCTCTTTTTGAAGTCGGTTAAAAACCAATCAATCGATTTACTTTAAACTTGGTACATATCTTAAGTAGATGTGCCATTCTCGTTGTTACTAAAACTATGTCGGTTTTTGGAAAATTAGGTCTTTTTCGATTTAAAAAAACAGCGAATTTCTTGTAGAAATCGATGTCTGTTTTAGACGCTGCCATTTTTTTTTACTTTTCAGTATTTCTCATTTCATCTATATAGTTCAGACGATAGCCACGCTCATACAGATTGCACAAATTTTGTAATTTTCTATTTCAGACAACTACAACGGCTGATTTTATGCTGACCATGCGCGTATGATTTTTGTAAGGCGCTCTATTTGAAGCACCACAACTCCGGATATAACCACTATTTTTGCATACCTACAATTTTTTTTTCATATTCTCTAAAGATTGACGAATAAAGCCACAAAGCTGAAAATAAATATATTTAATGGTTTTGTTTAAAAAAATTCCCAAATTTCGCATCATTTTTCGTCCGTCAAGGTAGGGAGACCCCTTAATGCAATCGCAATTATGTATGATAAAATTTGCCTTTCGAAGCAAAATGGCAGCTGGTCGGGATCGCCAGCGAGAACTTTGCAAAGCGATCTATGGGCCAATAAAAATCGTGAAACCGCAGAAGAAGCTCCATCACGATAAAAGCAAAAAAAAGAAAAAGATACATTGCTAACACTTTCGAAAGGTTACATCGCGCACGGTTCAGCACTGGCTCGCCGGGTGCCCGGAATAAGAACAAGAGGAGGATGAAGAAGAAAAAATAGGTAAAGATGGCCGATCAGCCGTGATTCAGCGGTCGGCGATGTACGCCCCGAAACCGACCGGTCTCCTTCTTGGTTCCGGGAATCCATACTCCGCCAATCGGGCCTTCAGCATCGGCTCCATTCACGGCCACCGTCCCTCGCAAACGTGACGACACTCTGGGAAGCACGCGGCCGATTCCACATCAAGCATCACACGGGCCCGCACGCGAGAATAGGTAATCGTTTCTTCAGAACCGGCGTATCCGTGGTTGGTGATCTCGTAGAGACGCAGAGGAAAGATAAAGTGGTCACGGAAAACGTTCCTCGTGCTGTCCACTGCGTGGCGAGCCCCGTGTGCGAATTTTCGCGGAGATGAGCGGGGCCGTGCCCTGCTGCAGTGGTCGATGGATTAAAAGATCAGTAAGCACCCGCGACTCGTTTACTGCGAATGACGAAGTGTACCGGGATCGCTCTTACAGTGAATATTTAGAGATCTCGGAACGATTATGTGAGAGCACCGAGGTCTACATTAAATTGTGCACGAGATAAATAAAGACCCCAGTGGCATCGAGACTAGTAAAGTGTCTGGCGATAAGCTTACAATTGGATGCGACAGGAGAGAAACTTTTCCGTATCCACGAAATGGAATAGGACAGTGAGTTTGCAACTCACCGATACAAAGATGCAAGTGTCTCCAAACCGATAATCACCTTGGCACGTTTACTTATGCGGAAACGTGATAATTTCGAGCGCGTGTGTTCCGCCCGGATCCTCGTCCGAGGAAATAACGTCGATTCCCGGGCGGCCTTTTTCATCCGGTTTCTCGGATTGAAGCTGACAAGAGAGAACTGCTGGCAGGATCCAGTGGAGAAATCGGCGCGCCCCGATGACGCACGCGGCTCGCTTCAAGGAAACGAGTGAATCGGACGGTGCTCGAGTCACAACGATCCCAGAAGTGATTGCCTCTACGCCGTCGATGGGGATCTTTTCCACGGATTAACATTCCTCTTAAACAGTTCGAATAATCTGAATTAGTCTACGCGAAAAGAATCCAGACCCCGACGTTACCATTCGTATATTAAAAGGCAAATGTCCAGCTTATGTATTACACATGTCGGTGAGTCATCGGCAGTTGGAGAGGATCAAGAGCGCCGAATCATGCCCCTTGGTTATCGATGAGAAAAGTTCGAGCGCGGAGATGAAGCAGCATATAGGGCCGCGCGTCTTTAGAGAAAGAAATAGGCGAATAAACGATATTCGCGGTGCAAGGAACGCGCCATTGGAATAACGTAACTCGGCGAGCGTATTGTAACGCAGGATGCGAATCGTGGTATTCTAAAGCGGCCAGACGAGCCTGATACTCCTGGCGTCATTGGCGAACACGAAGGCTACGAGAAAGATGCGGGAATTGGCGATTCGTTGGCGAGCGAGTTTGAAATTTATACCATCGATCAGACGTCGGGACGGACGCGAGAGTGGATCGAACGCTGGTGATAAAGATTCGGCTGAGCGAAGGAAAATGGAGGGTGAACCGGTGATGGTTCCGTCTGGTAAGTATCCTTGGAGTGCTATGTTCTTTAAGGAAATACTTGGCAGAAGTTTTCTTCGATATAACGTGACGATATAACGCGTAACAATGAACCCTGTCGCACAGACCCGTCGGAATGGAACTCAACGCACATAGCGTCGTGGGTTTCATGGTGCAGCCGCGCGTTTTCCATAGTACCGCCGCCGAGTGTTAAGCTCCCATCGACAGGTAAGGAGCTGTTGAAACTATCCTCGGATTACTGGCAACGTATCTCTGGCGGCAAGATTTTGGCACGGCATCTTGGCTATCTGCAATTACAAGCGACCGGTGTAGAGACTCCAGATTTGCTGCAGGAGCAGAAGATCGACGGTGAGTGGATTCTTTCACTTCTCCACCCGTCATTTTATTATTTAGATAGGGGAGACCGGGGCTGGTTGTCTCGACGGGTAGGTTGACTAATTGTTAATAACTTTGCACCGACACATGCTCTACTGCGGAAACATTCACTGTAGAAAGAAGTCACTTCTACTATGGCATGCATTTATATCCGCCCGGCGATCGCACGTTTTTTTAACAGTTATCAGCGTTTGTCGAAAAATTGACTACGTAAGTAAAAATTTTTTTTATAAATTTTATTTTTTCACGCTCTGTATAGTTATAATAGAATAAATGTTAGGGGACTATTTTAAACTTTGTTTATTTGACGATCTATTGACATAGTATTTTTGTTTATACATAAATAATTTAAGGTTATATAGGGTGAAAGCACTAGTAGTCGACCACTTAAAGCTAAACTCGAATGAAAAGTTCTGAAAAAAAAGAAACAATCAATGTTATAAAATATATAAAATGTATTGAAGTAATTCAAATGTATTTAATGTATCACTAAAAATGTTGTGTTAGTATAAAAGTTCGGGGAAAATAAATAATTAGCGTTAAAAATAAAGTGTTCGAATGCTTTAATAATCGACCGCTTAACTCTAAAAGTCGACCGGTCCGATAGCACTAGTAGTCGACCACCTTTTTTAATATGAAATTCAAAATACGTTATGAGCGCATTACAAACTAAAATTTATTTTTAAATATAATGTGCAGCAACGGTAAATAACTAATAATGACAGGAATAATGCGTAATTAAAATAAGTTCTTTTAAAAACTTTATCAAAATTTTAATAAGATAAATTATAGTTAACACGTTGTCGATTTTTAGCGTTCATTGTGAATGCAGTTAGCTTCAGAAGTCGACCGCTGTGGTCGACTATTGAAAATTGAAAGGGAATGATGGTCCAATTACCGATTTCCCATAAATAAATAAATTATCCCTTTTTTTTAAATTTTTTAAGCGCATATAAAATTGTTGATGCTTTTTCAGTGAAATAGCATCATTTTCCAGTAAAAAATTAATAGAACTGAATTACATTTGTCGTTTCTATTCAAATCGCATTTATGCTTCTCGTGTTGGAAAACAGCAATGGCACATGTAGAATCAAAATTAATTTACAAATCACTTTAAAAGCATTTATTTTTTTCACCTATAAAGAGCGCTTTTTGTCGTATTTTAAAGTTAGAAATCCCAAATATAATATAAAATTGTCATTTAATAAATGCTTTATTTCAGTACTTATTTCTTTAAGCTAAACAATAAAAGTGGTCGATTACTAGAGGGTGGCCGACTACTAATCCTTTCACCCTAGATTATTGAAGTCAAAATGATCGGTCGGGGTTCGTTGACTAATAACGTTAATAAGGTTTAAATTGTTATTTTGTTATTTATAAAGCGATTTTTATTTTTTGTTTAAATTTCACTATGTTATAAATACCTTATAATTAATGTTTAAGTTGGAAAAATTTTCAGCTTATTATTCAAATATGAAAGAAAGAAATTAATATTTTTGACATTCCGTTATTTTATTACCACTGAGATAAGGTACTAATAACATTTTCTTAACTGTTTGTACCTACATATAGTCAACCTACCCCATACTGCAAGTCAACCAACCCCGATCATGGGGCTGGTTGACCAGCACGGAAGGTGTTGGGAAAACATTAAATACCTTAATTTTTGTCACATTGAGTCAACATGAATAATTTAATCGGATATCCAAATGTATGCCCTATGAAATATACTAACCGGTTTAATGATATTTCGCCCACATAATTTATTAAAAATCAAAAACTGAAAAACTGGCCTACCAGCCCCGGTCTCCCCTACTAAAGAACATAGCGTATGCTGCTTCCTCTACTCTCCTTTCTCTGCCACTCTTCTTGCCATGTAAACCTCGAAGATCAGCTTCGGAATAGAGTATAATGGCGTCGTTTATTACACCCAGCATCGCGAGGAAGTCGATGCAAGCGTCACTGATACAATTCCCGCAGTGAATCCAAATGGATCCATGGGGCTTAGGAAAGGTTAATGGGGGTCCGAGGTTCAGATTGAAAATGACCGGATGAGGCTAACCGTTCCCCAGGGCTCCGCTGGTCCACTCGCGCCCGCCCTTTGACCTTATCTAAGGCTTTAACGAGCGAGCGATCTATTAGAGATAAGAAAGGTCCGGCAGAAAAATAAATATCGCTGGCGATAATAGCCTCGCCCCCTCCTTCGTTCCTCCTTCACCACCCCCAGCGTTCGATTGGACGAAAGAAGGATGTCGATCGTTTGTACGATTCTCGAGAATACGGTCCGGCATCCGAGACGTTTCACTTCAAAGGTCTCATTTTGTTAGGAAATAAAAAATACCCAGGTCCGAGCCCCGAGTACAGAATGCATCCCTCCCTCGAAATTTTCAATTCGACACTGAAACGTGAAATATAGAAAGCTCGCGAGGAGGGGGTCGAAGCGCACGCGGGGGTGGAGAAGAACGAGAAGATCTCGGCGAACAAAGGGAGCCCGAAGTTTCGAGGGGGGTGCGCGCGCGCGCGCGCGCGGAGAAAAAGTTATTCGTCGGCGCGGGGAGCAAAGAACGCCGGCGCGAGGTTTTCCGCTCGCGAAAGAGGGAAAAGAGACGTCTCGCCTTTCGCCGACGTGGAAGAACGGAGAAGAGCGGCGTAGTCTTGGCAGCGTAAGCCTCGGAGATATATCGTCCGTTTGAATAACGTTGTAGGTGCTCTTGGGGGGGGCCCACTCCGCGCCGGCGGCGGCCGTTTATTAAACGAATCAGTGTTATCGCGGTGAGAGAGCCCTCATGAATAAACCATCGAGTGTTTAGGGCGGCGGAAAGGTGGTGGCATCAGGGGTTACGGCCTCGCAGTAACCGCTTCTACCCCTCTCCTTCCTCCCTAATGCCGGCAACGCGGGGGTGCTCGGGGTGCTCGGCAAACTCTAACGGGCCAGGGGCGGTAAGCCCGCCACGGGGTGCGGCTATATTGTTTTCTTGATGAGCGCGAAACATCCCCCCGAATCTCCGGCGCATACGGGATAATTTTACGCGTCACTTGGTACCGCAGAAACTTTCGCGCCATCGCAGACGAGCCGGCGCGAGAGGGTTGAACGGGGCGGCGCGGTGCAGCTTTTCGATTAAATAATCCCCCGTGCGGAATGGAAGCTGCTCTTGACGATCCTTGCGAAAGTGACTCTGCGCTAGCGATACCCAAATTACCAAAGGCTCAGGTGGACTTTGAGGATGCGCAGGATGCCCCGAAATACGCGTTACAAGATCTTCGTCAGAGCGGGACCAATTCTCGTGGGACTTAGCTGAAATAATAGTCGTTGAGACTTTTCTACCCGCTCTTGCATCATGTTCTCTGTTATCTACTTAGATATAAATTCTTCAGTACTTATCCATCCAGTGGCGGATTGGCCCGGGTGTCAGATTGCCCGATGGCAAGTGGGCCCTATTTGTTTTTGATAAAACGAGCCCCCTTAAACACCAAAAAATATGTCTACATTTATTTCGCAAAAATTTTAATTGTACTTTGTTGCCAGTTATGTATCTCTTCAGAATTTTATTTATTTCTTATAAAAATTAAACGATAGCCTTATAGTTGCGGGTGGACTCGCTTTCTCGCCTGGCAACTAATATTCTTAAGGGGGTAGGTTATGCATGTTCTGAAGTAATAAATGAATATAGAGATAATTTTTTATTTAACTTTTAAGCGTAATTTCGTTGATTTTAATGCGCAAGAAGAAAATTTTAAATATATTTATAGCGAAAAAAGTTATAAATATAAATGTGAGAGCGTCTACGCGATGCACCATTTGATTCCGGACAGGTGAATTATCTAAAACACAAAGTAAAGGCATTCTTATAATCTGTAAGACAGTCTCCGTCTTGTGCAGGAAGCAAAATTTTGATAAACAAATTAATACAATTTTTATGTTGATGTTTCTGATTTTATCCCTTTTTTGTGGGAAAAATATTTTTTATCTTTTTTATAAAGAATTTATATTGAAAATGTACTCCAAATACATGGAGGGGAATAGTTTTCTGCAGCTCCCTGTAAATTTTCATTCAAATCGTTGGAGCGGTTTCCGAGATTTTATGTTCACCGTTTTTGGGAAACGTAGTTTCTGGGAAATCGCGTTTCAAGTTGTACAACGTTATCCGATCTCATGTGCAGGCTCGTACATTTTTTCCTGTACCTAATTCCTTCAATTTTTTGAATTTCAGGGCCCGGGTGCGCTTAAAATACGTAGAAAAGATGTAGCTAGCAGAATATGCAAACATTCTAAAAACCAATTTTCGGAAATTTTTAGGGTAACCTACACCCTCAAACCCAGCCCGCCACCCTGTGCATCAACTGGGTAGGACGTCTGCTTTCTCGAATTTTTGCCCCCGTTTCTTTGGAAATCTCGAATTTCCTTGCACCTTGCCCATCCATGGCGATTTAATCGTGTGATCAGGGTCAGCGAATGGACGAATTTTCGAGAGACTTCAGTTCTCTGGTCTGTGGCTAAGGAAATATCTGTAGACCGATGCGCTCTGCGTTGAGAAGCTTAATAAAAAGAAGAAAAGCATGAGCACTGTAAAGAGCGGGTGAAGCTGACGTTTCACTCGAATGTGTAAGCTGGCATTGGCCCTGGCGATAACCAGAGTGGGTGAAGCCAGAGGTACACTCGCATACCGTACAGAGGTGTAAAGGTATTCCGTCCACAGGGGTTAGAGTGGAGGGGGCGATAAGGGCTGAAATCACCGGGGGCAAAGATCGCTCAGTTTCTCTCTGTCCACCGACT
Organism: Andrena bucephala; assembly: GCA_947577245.1. Lineage (NCBI taxonomy): Eukaryota > Metazoa > Arthropoda > Insecta > Hymenoptera > Andrenidae > Andrena > Andrena bucephala. The sequence continues at coordinate 68,589,122 of OX387715.1, forward strand.
GGTACGTTTTACTCTCCGCGTATCCACGGTTTATCGGTATCGGCCATTCGAGGTTTCATTCTGCACGCGCGCGTCTATATACATTCGTCTACGTGCCTGTGCAAACTGTTAAACATGTAACACGTGCCTGGTTCCTTCATTATTCCCTCCGATCGGGCTTACGCCAACGATCCATAGATCTCCGTACGATACCGCGGGAAACTTTTGAATCGTTCTTAACCACCGAAACCCTCGTGTATACCTACACCCGCTGTCTCTTGAATGTTAAAAACTCTCCTGTGGATAAACATTTACAATATTTACGCGCGAGGTGTGTGCAACGCGGTCAACATTCGATGTGATGAATTGGAACGATGAAGGAAGAAGCCGAAAAGAGATTCATACGTTCCGTTTCTCCTTGTAAATCAAGCCGTATCGGCGTAGACTTATTTTACAATCATTCTTGAACGTTGATCCTTAAATTCATGAAGAACGTTTAACTGGAAACCAAGCGCCTCGTTGAAATGGCTACGAACTTTTTATCGGGAGGCGGTGATGGGCCGGTTAAGCAGTAAACGCTGATGACTGCTGTATTACACGCGTGACCGATGCTGGTAAGAGGATTAACAATGGGCCTGTCAACCACCGTTGCTCACGCGGTGAAGGATTAGGCTTACGAGATCGTTCGACGCGTAATGTGGAGGATTCAAACGCATCCGCTGCATCTTCAGCAGGACACCAGATTCCACCCTTCTGCAGCTGCGATTCTTTATAACGGTATCTACAGTTACTGCATTCTTGTCGCAAGCGAATAGTCACGTTTCCCTGTTTAGATACAGTACAATAATTAATTGGGGTAGGTACCTACTCTATATGAGCTTCCTCGCGTAAGCTTCTTTTTTGGGTTTAAGGGGTCATGCCTAAGTAGTTGACAGGCGACAAGAAAACGTGATTTTCGGGAATTTTTTGTGGAAAATCTAATGTATATTATTTACAACTATTTGCTTATTTTAAAAGTACACGTATTGAGCAACTCTCGGTAATTTTGTTATAGGAAAATATTAAAAAATAAACGAATAACAGCCACTCTCCCGGAAGCTATTTTTTTTAGCGGTGAGCACGATTTCTCCGAGCCGGATCATCTGAAATCGAACAGTGAAGAAGATTCTGTTAGTAGGTATATGAGTTTATCTAGTTCGTGAACGAAGGATTTTTGTTTCTGATGAAAACTCTATTTTTAATTCACGAAAAACGAACAATTCAGATATCGAAGAATCATGATTTTGCGTTAAACTGGAGCCATTTTGTCTGAAATCATTTTTTCTTTTAAAATGCTTCGTTCACGAACCAGATAAACTCGTGTATTAACAGAATCTTCTTCACTTTCTGATTTCAGACGATCCGGCTCGGAGCGCCATTATATGTCAGCTTTCGTGAGTGTGACTGTTATTCCTTCATTATTTAATATTTTCCTATAACAAAATTCCTGAGGGTTGCTGAATATATGTACTTCTAAAATAAGAAAAAAGTTGTAAGAAACATACATCACATTTTACCCAAAAAATTCCGGAAAATGGCGTTCTTTTTCGTCTGCTAACTAGGCATGACCCCTTAAACCAGCTCAACGTCAGCTAATTATTAGACCCTAGTTATTCTAAATAGACTCGTTCAATACTACAAGTATAATTCTCACAAAGAGAAATCCTTTTCTCCGTTTTGATAAAACGGCAAATGAATAACGCGTCGCTGAATTTTACCTATCCAAGCAGCTTCGAGACAGAAGCGCACGGGTCATCGAGGAGCTCGTCCGGTCTCTCTTTATTCTTTATCCTCGATGAGAGGTGACCAAGATTCGGTTGTCGGTATGAAAAAGCGAGCGTTGTGTGCGGATATGTGTATCGTGGCGGGAAGAGAACGAAGGAGAGGCCCTAAATGGAATGTTAGAACGGATGGCGCGACCATCACTACTCTCCTCGAATCGACCTCGCCTCGAGGCGAGAGGAGCACGGTGGTCGACTGGTGCATGCGTGTTTCTGCTTCTATTCCCGCAGAGAGGTTCAGCCTCCTACAACGGACTTGCTCGCTGATTGGATCGACAGCAGGAGCCGGCGGCTCCGGGGCGGTCGGAGGCGGACAGGTTCAACTTTGGCAATTCCTGCTGGAGCTGCTCTCGGATTCGTCCAATTCCTCCTGCATCGCGTGGGAGGGCTCGAACGGGGAATTCAAGCTCACCGATCCGGACGAGGTAGCGCGGAGATGGGGCGAGCGGAAGAGCAAGCCGAACATGAACTACGACAAGCTGTCACGGGCCCTCAGGTAAATGTGGGCCTCCGAAATGTCATCGTTTAACGTTGCCAGGGCGCAATATCATCGCTCGCTGCACAGTCGCCCGATGTTCGCGTAGCAGCGACATGTGATCGACAAGCTTGGACCGAAAGATCGAAAGTATACTTGTGCACTGCATTCCACTTTAGAGCGGACTCGTTTCGCGCAGGGATACACTGTTGATTGGTAGTAAACCGGCAGGGAAAATGCTACGACCAATCGCGAAAGTGCTACGACCAATCGCGTGTGTCAGATCCGTGGGAGCTGCGCAGATCGGTCGCTAATCGGTAGGGGCGTTGGTCCGTTCTTATATGGAACGCAGTGTAGCTGATGATCGTGGCAATCGAAGCTGTTGTATTAAAGAAACCAGCAAACATAATTCTTTAGTGAACGATATCCGAATACTATGTAGCACCTATGTAAAGCTCTCTTTGCCCCGCAGATACTACTACGACAAAAACATAATGACGAAGGTGCATGGGAAACGTTATGCTTACAAGTTCGATTTCCACGGTCTAATGATGGCCTGCCAGGCCCAAGCTGGCGTCACGTTGGAAGCGTCCCCGTCGTCCCGAGGTACAGGCGCGAATTGTTACCCTCACCATTTCCGTCAGACTCATCACCTATATCCGACAGGACCGCCGGGTTCGCAACCACCATCGGTAGCGGCAGCTCCACCAGCGCTACCGGTACCGCCACCACCGCCGCCACCTCCACCGCATTACTGCTGGCCTTACCATCGGTATACTCCACCGACGTAATAGAAGGAGTTAGTTGTTTTACATTCTCGGCAACGTGAAATGTCATGCCATGCGACGGACCTTCACGAATTATACTGTCGTCAGTGACGGATTTAAGGAAAAGGGCCCAGGTGGCAAACCTTCCGTGGGGCCCATTTTTTTCCGGGAAAATGAAGAGGTAGTTTATTAAAAACGAGCTAAGTGTAGCGGCACGGTAAAAAGTATAGTGTTTAGATAAAATTATGATTTTTTTTTCTTGAAAATGGCGCCCTGGGGGGACTTCTAAGCAGGGGCCCAGGCGGCAACTGCTCATCGGCCGCCCGTTAAATCCGTCACTGACTGTCCTGACCTACTATAGGAACGGCTAGCGTAACATAAAGAAGAGTGACTTACTTAATTGGTGACCATGAATGAGAATTGCTTGATATTCGTAGTACTTAATGTCCATGGAGACTCACTAACTGTACAATCAACTGAAAATAAATTATTACGATGGGATCTGTTAAGTTACTGGCAAGAGCGTGCGGGTGACGATATTAAGACGGGCGTTGAGAGCAGAATGAGTGTAATACATAAATTAAGAAACGATTGTATACATATCGATATTACTGTAAATACATTACAATATTTAGGTAAATATAATTATGGATAATAGCACAGGCGAGATATAGAATAGACGAAATATGAGGCAGTGAGAGCAACAACGGACTAACCCACATTTTTTTTCTCGAAATTGTGTTAGTAGTAATAATGTATTAAAATAGATTCTACTAATGATATAAAATAGGGGGAAATTTTTGTTTTTTAATGTCGGTTAATCCGTTTTTGCTCCCACTGCCTCATATGAAATGTAAAATGTAAATGTAATTTACCATTTTCGTATCGCATGCGACATTATCGATTCGGAATAGAGTAAGAATACCATTGCAACGCCACTAGCGGTTAGAAATAACATTAAATAAAGTGATAATACCAGTCCTTTTTATCATGTAAGCAGGATTTACATTCCCGTATAAAAATTCGTCGTTAACCCAAACATTTTTTGGTATGATCAAAGACCTGGTTTACGACCCATCACGCAATGTAATTTTGTGTCACACACTCAGGAGGCTCGCGAGCCCCCTTACCATTTTCATGTCACACCCAACGTTATCGATTCAGTCTCCAAAAAGATTACAATGCTTTTTTTTTTTACCTGGAGGAAATCCCTAACGGTTAACCCATTCCCCGGGGGAGGGACAGGGTTATGTGGGGATTGCACCCACTAAAACCTCCAGGGTGGTCTCCTGACTGGGGAGGACCGCACGCCGGAGGGGAGGACTTGGGCGAGATCCAAACTAAACGATGCATTTGCCACCTCTCCCACGGCTCCCACCGGTGCACTGGTACCTATCATTCCAAGCCACCCCGAGGGGGGAGGGGGAGGCGGCCCCTCCGGGAGGGAGGCAAAAATTTCGCGGTGAGGAAAATCGAACCCAAACTTTCCGCTCACGAACCACCCGCTATTCGCAACTACCCAACACACTGCCTCAGATTACAATGCTACGAGCATCGACGAAGTATAGGATGGACCTATCACCTTATGGGACTTCGTGTCACCACAGACCAGGTATAGGATCTAGAGACGCGGTAGCGTCTCAACTAGAGCTGTAATTATTCGACTATTCGAATATTCGAATAATTCCGAATAATTTCGAATACGAATAATTTCTTCGAATATTCGAATATTCGAATATTCGGATCTATTGAATTTCTGATTGTACCGAATAGGAATCTGAATATGAAATATTTGTTCACAGTTTATTGTGAAATTTCTATTCATATTGGCCTTTACAATTATTTGTTTTTCAAACGATATGTTACCTTTGTACAGTCTATGCTGCTGCCATTTAAAAAATAATTCATTGGGCAGAGCAGACCTTAAATTATAAACAAAAGGACATGTTTTTGATAAACAGGTGAATATTAAATTTGGCGAGTTTCTTTAATTTATTTATTAAATAAAAATAAATTTAATAAATTAATTACTAATTTTATCATTATATCTGTATACAATTTATTTATATACTAGTTATGTTTAAGTAAACAACAGCACCCTTTCTCGTCAAACGTTCGTGACGCAGACATCATTCGAAAACACAGTCGTGTTCGTTCATCGTCAACGCGTTATTCTCGTTAAAATCACCATTACGGACAACAGAGTTTTTTCCTTGTCTGGTCGTCCGTCGGGCCAATGAGTTCTTTTTCGTCATGATATTTTCAATCAGTCACTTAAAATTAATTTTCCGAGTGACAACCGGGCCGAGAGTTAACCGGGCCTTACAACACTGAGAGAACGGAGAGGCATTCGCGCGTGTGGGGTTAGGTTACAGAAACAAAGAATAAAATTACTATTAATGAGTAAGATGGTGTCTATAAAGCGAAGAATACTTTATAAATTTAGAAAAATAACGTTATAGTAACGAGGGAAAAATAAAAATATTATAGTTCCTCCAAATCGTTTATGGAGTTTTAGATTCGTACAAAAAAAGTCTGCTTATACTGTTTGTCATCCGCTTATGATGGGACACGGGTGGGCCTAGAGGAGGGGGCCCATGGCCGATTCCGTCGGGGTTGTCCACTCATTATTATAAAAATAATAATACTAATAAGTGATGGTTGTTTTCGTTTCAAAATGTATTCCTTTGCCAAAGATTAATAAAGTTAAAAATTTATCGTTTGAAAAACAAATAATTGTAAAGGCCAATATGAAAAGAATTTCACGATAAACTGTGAACAAATATTTCATGTTCAGATTCCTATTCGGTACAATCAGAACTTCGATAGATCAGAATATTCGAACGTTCGAATATTCGAATATTCGAATATTCGAAGGTTCGAAGGTTCGAAGTTCGAATATTTGAATATTCGAAGAACTTATTCGAATTCTGTGGTATTCGAATATACGAATACTTAGATTATTCGAATATACGAATACTTAGATTATTCAAATATTCGTTACAGCCCTAGTCTCGACGCCAAGTACATGATTCGACACCCCGTATATGTCGACTGTCGTTACCGCTATCATTTACTCGTCGCCGGCTAATCCAACCTAACCTGAAACTTATTTCATTAATATCTCATCACGCCTGCAATATTATCTAAATTTAAAGGCATTTTGTTTATGTAAACCGCATATCAGCTTTCGAATAAGACCAATTTCAATAACATCGGTCCACGCATGATAGAGATATCGTAATATCGTCTCATCGATCAGTCGGAAACGGTAAGATTTTTCTTCTGATTCTTCTGATTCTTCTGATTCTTCTGATTCTCCATTCAAAATTTTCGTCAACATAATACGTATATACGCGTTACACGCACACCTTCAGACAAAATGAAACTACATATGTTTTGTTCGTCGACTCTCAGTACGTGTACACGCACACTTTCAGCCAACAGAAACTAACACATGTTTCGTTCGTCAAACGTTACCTTCACTATGCAATCTACTCAAAATTTTGACAGCTTACAGTCAGGTTATAATCTAGCGAGTGTTAAATAAGGTAAGTTTTCAAAATTTGAGATGCCACGTGTTTTTATAAATATGTATCGTTGTACCATTGAATTGCAATCAAAATGCAGTCTCAAACACAAGGTAAGTTGCCGAAATTTGAATTGCGACATGTTTAAATATCATCAAACTGTTTTTTATTTGTAACTAAACTCAGGATTTTATTTATGTATATATAGATAATCGAAGCGTAAAATGATGCTGGGATTGAATTTATCCTGAATTCTCTCCCGTGATAATTTGTAAATATAAATCACAAAAAATAGAAAATAATCATATAATATTAAAAATTAGCTGAAGTCATTCCCTATGCAAATTATCTTTGCAAAAAGAAGTGAGATCCCGATAAAATCTTTAAAAAAGTAAAAAAAATTACGCCAAGTACATGAAATAAAAAAAAAATACAAAAAATAGAAAATAATTACAAAGTAAAAAAAGATGTGAAATCAAAATGAGCTGCAAGTACATAAAGGTGCTGTCCCGCAACGTGCAACGGCGACACTGTGTAACACAATAAAAGACAAGAAAATATGTCCGCGGCCTGGAAGTCAAATACTTGGCGTGGCCAGGCAAAGTATTCTCAGATCATCAATACCCATACCTTCCCCCTCCGCAGGCTTTCAGATAATTAGTCTATTTAAAACACAGCCAATATTAGTATATTTTCATTATATTGCGTTTTAAAATAATTGTAAGATCATTCATCGACACCGATGCCTTTCCTCTCACAAGCTTTCACATAATTTGTAAATTTAAAACTCTGACAATATGAATACACTTTCATTATTTTGCGTTTTAAAATAATTTTAAGATCATTCAACGACACCTCGACCTTTCTTGACCACGCCAAGTATTTGACTTTTTATCGGGTTTCTATTTTACCGGTGGCAGAACGTGTGCGTAGTAACGACTTTTGTTATGAACGATGCCAGCTTTGGAAGTCACCTCTGTTGAGACGGTTCGGCCACGAGACGCGATATATACGTCACTCGGCGTGCAATAACCGACCGATATTCCAACACTTCGGAAATACGTACGTGTGTATTCTCTCGCGAGGCCTGCTTGGTCTCCCCCCACCAAAGCCCATATTCGCCGAGGTACATTGTTGGGGCGCGGGGGTCATTCGTTCTGTTGACATCGTTGAGTTAAGACGTTTCAATAGCTGCGTAATTAAATGGTACGCCTACATTATCTATCGTCACATAATTACTTCTAATCATTATTAGTCTTCTTCTTTACTGTCTACCGTAACTTGCTGCTACTATTAATACACTTTCGTCCCGAAATTGATTAAATATCGCGAGAAAACCGTTAGACGTTCGTCGCGTATTCCCTTCGTTGCCTTCGTACCGATATTTCTGCACATTTAGTGCACACATATCGTGTCTCGGTATTCAATTACATCCTTTTTCGGGCATATTTCAAGTTTATTTCTTGTTTAATTGCCTTACGAATGTTTTAATGCATTTGTTTCAATCTCTTGTTGCATCGTTCGGTTACAGACGTTGAGGCGGGAATCCAAACCAAAGGGCAGGCAACGCTATGACACTTGGCGGTTAATTTGAACGGTGCTTGGATGGCGACTGGTCATTCCTTGGAAAAAGAAGATGGCAATACGTGTGGTATACGTATTTTTATCGTTATTTTATTGAATCATTGTTGGCTGTGAGGGTGATGGGTAACTTTGCAGTCGGTTAATATCGGGATGAAATGGGAAAAAATTAAATTATGATAAATTGAATAATTCTAGTCGGATTTATTTAAACATTTCAAAATGGCGTCAGTAGATGTTTAGGAAATATTGGAATGATCGAATTCTATTGCATTTCGGTCGCGTTTACGTAGAATTCAATAATATTTCAATGATTTTTAAGAATCTATCTCTATGAAGCTAGTGTAATTGCATTTACGTTCGGTTTTGGATGCAAGTTTTGTTCTTTATGTACAGAAACTGCGTAATTGATCGAGGACATGCTATTCAAACATGAATAATTAACGAATTTTGATTCTTGCAATGAATTTTGGATATTTATAAAGATCGTGATATATTTTAAAGTATTATTCAAATAACACGAACGTGCTTACAACTTTAATGACGAAAGCCACTACTACGGTTCATTTAAATGTAATAATTATTTCTGATGTAGTATATTCTGGATAATATCGTGTTACTGAAATGTAAAGCTGCTCCTATCGAACGAGCATTCTGTATTTTCGCATCACACCTTGTATTCTAAATAACAAGGAGCGAAAGTTCCTTGGCTGGTTCCAAGAAAAACAATATTTCCTCATAACAAACACTCGATGAAACCACATCCACCCCACTCTCCTATCCTACTTATTTTTCAGAGATTGTGACCGCGTGCAATGCGGCCAAATAGAGTCAGTGTTTATGACGTACGAAGTTTTTCGTTTTGAAGAGCACAGTTGCTCATTGTCGTTAACAATTTTGGGATACGCGAGGGTAGAGTCAGTGTTTCTACGCAATTTATATTCTTTTGCGAGCATCGGGGCTCTGATTTTCGAATCACGAGAATAGATTCAGTGCTTTGTTCGACAATTATGATCTTTGGGGCGCGTTGATAGTTTATTTCTTTATTTTTTTTACTTTTGAAAGCGAAACTCGTTATCGGAAATTAGAGTCAGTGCGTCAGCTGAAGAGGAGATTTCTGCGCAGAATATTATTGGAAAGATGTAAGTATCTATGTATTTCATTTAATTCCTTTAAAGTAGAGTTCATTCTTCAAAATTCCAGAAACAAAAAATTAAAAAATTAAAAGAAAATTAATTTCTAGAATAGAATCACCAAGAAATTCAAAACTAACGAAACTTTTTATAATTTAGACATTTTAAGAAAAAAAATTTGTTAATTTTATTTTTTAATATTTAATTTTTAAATTTTTTTCTTAAAATGTGTAAATGATTAAAAATGTCGTTAGTTTTGAATTGTTTCGTGGTTCATTATTAGAGTCGGACAATCGTAAGTTTAGAAAGAAATTATAATTGTGTTCTGTTCCTTCGTTACAGTCTGGGGGCAGCTGAGCAAGCTGATGAGTTCTCAGCAGCTTGATGACTTCCCCTGAGCAGCTGCAGAGGTGTTGGCGCCTCCGTCACCGGGGCACAGCGAAATGTGAGTGCGCATGCATTATGGTTCCTCTGGTCACTCAATCATGTCGTAGGACGTTTGGTCCAAATCGACACGAGTGACCGGTTGTATACTTTGGCGAGCATAATGACCGCGGGTATGGTAACCATGCCCGTGAATGGTAAAATTTTGTCTGTGTATGTATTTCTTAGACGAGGGCTAGGGTCTTCTTGTGCACCGCGCCTTTTCAATAGAATCAAATTATAATCATAATTTCCAAGATAAACGTTTCCTAACGCGAATGTTTATCATTGATCATACATTGATGTAGATATTTATTAAATAATGCACCTAAAGATGCATAACAGCTCAGAAGGTATTGATATGAATATCAATACGGCTGAATGCTAATTTTTATGTAGCGAAGAAGTCTGATACTCTCAGACTTCACAGCTACGATCATTTTTATTTAATATGTAGTCGAAAAATCGGATGCCCTCCGATTCCGTCATTGCGACGATTATAATGACTTGAATTTCTTTTATTTTTCTGATACTACTTACGTGTTCAAAAGTAACTTGATGTCTAAATGATGATAATAGACATACAAGTGTAATTCCTTTCTTATAAAGGTCACTCGTTTGCGTACACAATAGAATAATTAATTTCCATGTGCAAGAAGACAATTGAGGGTGGGCAAATTTCAGATTCAAAGTAATTAGCATGAGCACATACATTCTTATTACCTATATGAAATTTACTTTGACGATGGAATCGCCCGTTTTAAATTCTTAAATTAAATTCTTCATGTTTTAGAGTCATTTTCTTAAATAATTCAATTTTATAGTCGTTTTCTCACTAATTGAATGTCGAGTAGAGTCCTTTTTCTTGATCTAAAGTAGAGTCCTTTCTTATTTATCAAACTTTAAACTATTGACAAGTTGAAAGTCGAGTAATTTTGCTTTATAATGTAACATGAAAGAATACTAGCGTGCTAGACACTATTCAGACTAATCATATTTTCTAGTTGAGGATTTTCAGGATATCTTTCCGTACCCATTGCCTTTTAACTCATCCACGTGCCCATGCGTTACTTGGGTGGGTGAAGGCAATGGGGCACGATGACTTTCTTTACTAAATAATTACATGTCGGCGGCTGGCATTGCGTTAGTGTATCGTGCACGCCGCATTTTCCACCTGTGTGTGTTTGTGTGGTTAGGCGGTGGAATTTGCGTCGGTGAAAGATTTTTTTCAAAGACCATGTTAACGAAACTATAACATTATATTATTATTCATTGCAATAACGATACCAATGTATCATATTCCTTGTTGCACACGATGATCATTCTAGTAAATAATCTTGGAATATGAAAGTTAATCAATCTCGTACAATCAAACGAGAAAGTAAAGTAATAACGCTTGATGTATGTACCTAATACGTACAATGCACATTATCAAGTAATCCATTCTTTGAAATTGAAAATAATTAATTGCTATGTAAATCATACTTATACGCAATGGTCACTGCCTTTGCCAGCCGATTTCAGAGAAAACTGGTACGTACTTATTAGAGTGTGATTGTGGCCAAGCTCGGGTGACGGAGTCGTCCCGGGACGGTCTCTCTAGTGTAGGCTTTGCACCCGGGCGGTGATGCTTGAGAATCGTGGAGTGGGTTGACTGATGATTGTGTTTGAGAGACTGTTTTGATATTTTTTAAATATAGGTTTTGTGTAGGATAGGTAACTTACTTTCTGGTACGAATGTGTGCCTTAAATATAAGTAGGTAGGGCCGGGGCAGGTCGTCGTATTTTCTGATCGCATGTTCCCCCGCGCGATGACCTGCTTTCAGGAAATTTGTGAGAAAAGTCGACGGCCAGACTAGTGCGAGTGGGGTTTGCCCTCGCTTCTAGCCTCGCTATGTCGACTTTTTGACGCCAGTGGGACATTGCACATTGTCGCTGGTCGCGGTCGGCAGGACGGGCTTGGGCACGCTATTCATTTTCAGAAGGGCGGACCGCCCGAAGCAAGAAGTGGCCAAAGAGCCGAAGATAGCCCGGCCAGAGAAAAGGCCACATCATGTGGGCTACCAAGAATGGCCCTGCATCCTCGGGTGCAGGGTCATTCTTATGTATTATATTGCCATTATGCTCGCCGGTAGTTGTAGTAGTAGTAGTAGTTTGGTTGGCCATAGGCTGACCCATCGAGACAAGGGTGGAACGAAATATAAGGGTAAAATATTTTTTTTATTATTCATGACTTCTAATAGTGGGACAAAGTTCCTTTTTATAATGGAATTTAAGCTGTCAAAGTTTGAACGTGATCATCAAATTTTTTCAGGTGTCGCAAGCCCTTCAAATATTAATATTTACTGAAATATTAATTTTTGAAAGGCTTGCGGCACTTGAAAAAATTTGTCGATCACGTTCAAAGTTTGGTAGCTTAAATACCATTGTAAAAGGCAACTTTTGCCCACTATTAGAAGTCATGAATAATAAAAAAATATTTTGCCCCTATATTTCGATCCACCCTAATCGATACCCGCTCCCCTGAAATTGAGCCCACCGCGTTTTCAATTAGAGTTGCGAAGAAGATTACGGGGCCAGTTAGTGTTGCGACTAAATGTTGATCACGGTTTGAATTAGCGTTGCGAATCAAGCATTCCCCGCGTCTGGTTCTAGCATAGCGTTGCGAATAAATATCGATCGTGGTTGCTTGTAGTGTTTCGAAAAAAAAATCGCGATTGTTTTTCAGATTATTCTTGTATTTTTAATTGGACTTACTAGAGTTTGATTCATTGCATTACTTTTGATTCATGGTATTCTTTTTATTAGTGTTGCGATGCGACTGATCGCGTTTTTTTAATAACTCGTCCTAGTTTGATTCTTAATATTTTTTTGAGTTAGTGTTGCGATGATGACTGATCGCGTTTGTAATTAGAGTTGCGACCCCCACCCCCCAATGCCCCAAAACTATCCTGGGACATGTCCAGAGACATGTTCCTGGGGAAAAAGAGTCCCGAGCAGCTGGATCTGCTGCACATGAGACTCTACACAGCCTTCAGGAAGGCTGCAACGAATTAAAGTTAGAATTGCGTATTACGAGACACAGGTGCACTGAATTTCTATTAGTGTTGCGAAAAATGAAACCACCCACGTGGTGGTTCTCGGTAGCTTTTTCGTTTGCTATTCGGGATTTGTATTGAGTATAGTAGAATTTTCAGTAATGAAGCACCATCCGGGAATTTTGAATTTGTTTGAGAAATTAGTGCTGCGGGTAGTCCAAAGTCCTAGTGACTATGCTCGGGAGTTGACTTTAGTCTGTAGAGAGTTAGTGTTGAGAAAGAAAGAAACGGTCCACTCACGGTTTTTTTGCATTAATGAGTGGACAATGATCAACTGCCCTTCCGGCTACTGATAATTTTTTCTAGCAGCCCTAAGTGGCTGCACCATCCTCCTTCTCCTACCACCACCTACCCACCCTTGAATCGAGTGTTTGTCACTGGAAATATTGTTTTAAAAGTATATTCATATCTTGCACATAAATGTTTTCTATTTTTTTAGAATATTTTTAAATTTGAAGTTCCAATTTTTATGGAATAGCATTTGGAAAATTTTATTCTGTGATTGAAAGAATGGCGATGAAAGGTGTGATTCATTATTTGTAATAGAAATTGCAGACTTCTGACACACCTCCATTCAATTGAAGTTCTAATTAGAGTCTTTGAAAAGTAGCAGCAGCTATTCCTCATTAGCGTTGCGGATTTTTGCATAGTAACTTCGTCAATCGTTGTATTTCCTATCAGATTGATAAGAAATGTAGTTTTTTATTTTTATAAATTTTCAACATTCCTTTACATTAATCAAAATTCACCCGCGATTATTGCTTCATTTGATGATATTAAAACGAAATTTGCACTGAAAAAGTAGGTAAATGCAATTCGGCACTTTATACTGATAGTAAATTTTCAATATTAACGCGTGCTCGTTGTTGCTACTTTCTGTATGAAAGTAATTTCGATTACTGTGCAATAAAGTGCAATTATTCCAATCTTCAACATTTGCATAAATGTTTTTGATTACCTGCTGTATATTATAATTGATTGTCGAATCATTGATACATAAACTTTGAAGATGCCAATTAATGAGAAACTACAAGGGAATTATTGAGTTGACAGTTAACTACCACCTAGGCCGGTATTCATAAACGTGTCTTAAGATTAAGCATTTGCTTAATCTTAAGACACGTTTATGAATACCGGCCCTAGCATCTAACTGTCGACTGACTGATCGGGACTTTAGTCGGAGGTGAAGAAATCGGCCGTTATAGACGTCGTGTTGGCCTTTCACCGTTCCTTACGGTGCTGAGCACCGTCAGCGACGGTGCCCACTTTTCAAACACCGTTATCAAAGGTACAGACCTTTTTCCTTGCATTGGGCCCTATGGGGTCCGTTCCGGTTCGTTCCCATAAAAGCATAAAGTCATTGGCGTTTTTTCACGCCCATTTTAATTGATACCTTTCACCGCTACGTGGTGGTAGTGTTTCGGGGCCCGCGTAGCGAGCATATATGTTACACGAAGATATATTTAAATCGCTTTTTATTACTTGATATTTACGTGATAAGAATCGTCCTACCTACCTATGTGCTGATTGTACGCATAAAAATATATGCGTCTAATAAATGATGTAATAACGTGAAATTGGTTGAAAATTCTGATATTACGCGTAATCGCGTGAAAGGTCCAACATAACCAATAAAGAGAAACTACTCGAATGAATAGTGTTTCTCTCATAGCTGAGGAAAAGAAGAATGTTTGCGCGTTGCGACATTTACACGTTCAAATAAATTAAGTGAAATGCGTATTGTGATGTATATCGCGAACATTCATAAGGAATGGCTGAGAAAGAGGCAAAGATTGAATATGTGACAGAACCTTGTCCCATCAAGCCTCGTAAAATAGGTCCACAAAACATAGTGGTGCGCCTAAAGCGTCGGGAAACGTTTGGTTGCCCTTACCCAGGAACACATGTGCACAACGCTCGACAATTTTATCAGAATGTATTTCCAAACTTCACTGTTATGAACGTAGAGAAACCGCCGTGTTTCCTCAGGAAATTCAGTCCCGATGGACGTTACTTAATAGCTTTCAGCGCCGATCAAACTTCCATAGAGGTTTATGAATATCGTGGTGCATCTGCAGCTGCTGATTTATTAGCAAACTGTGAAGGTGAATACATTGGACATAAGAATGATGAACATAGTTTTCAAATTAGAAGTAATGTTTTCAATCGTTTCTTTAAGGTAAGTCTTGCTTTAAATTTCTACCAACCGATTGAATTGCATATAAGTAACCATACACATACATTTAACAACATTTATAGGCCAAATGGATTGTGAATGTTGTTCAGAGTAATGAACAGTTAAACAGAGAATGTAGCCTGTTTACGGACGACGGTCGGTATGTAATTGTCGGATCGGCTGCTCATATCCCGGATGAATTGAGGCCACATTTCTATCAGGTATGCTTCTATTGAAAATTAATTACCAACTGCTTCCTGAACCATTGCGTAAAATTGAATTTGATTCTTCAAGATTTATTCCAACAATGAAGCGTTAACTCCGAATCCTAGGTCACCGCTCGAAGACTACAGTTTACATCTGGTTGATTTGCGTGGAGGGAAATTATGCGACACTAGACATTTTAAAGTAGACAAGATATATTTATCTCACAATCAAGGTAATTCTTGATCTTTTCGATTAAAGATTAAACGCTGCCTACACTGCATTCCACATTAGAGCATACCGATTTCACGCAGGCACGACCCTCAGGAGGCGTTGCTACGCTCGACTCCTATGTTTTTCTCCGTCGCACGGCCCTGTACTTACTCTCTCTGTTAACTTTTCGTCCACTGTTTACGTTGACAACGGTCAGGTCCCGCGTTTGGGATGTACCAGTTATTCCTTGGAAATTACCACGACCAATCGCATGTGGTTCAAATTGTGGGTAGTAGTGGGAGTTGCGCAGATCGGTCGCAAATCGGTAGGGGCGTCGGTATGCTCTAATATGGAATGCAGTGTAGAAACATTCTGTTTCGAGCATGTAATAAACAAAGTAAGAGGAACATATATTTCTTTATGCAGGTCTTTATTTGTATAAAGATATATTGGCGGTGCTGTCCGTGCAACATCAAACTATTCACATATTTCAAATCCTCGACGGAATGTTTATAAATGTTAGAACGATAGGAAGGTAACATTTCTCTAAAAAGAGTATCCTCTAACTTGTATTAGTTGCAACTGCTACGTTATATTATCGACGATTATCTCTAATTTACAACAGATTCTGTTTAGAAGATGACGCTTATTTGGTTACAAGTGCTTGCCCAGGAGTAAATTGCCGTCCATTTAGAGACGTTACAATAAATAGCCTCAAGCACAAGTTATTAGTCTATCTGTACAAAAGAGCGGCATACATTAGTGATACGACAAACGATCCGTTCGAATTAAGACGTTTCTATCAATATTTTGACCAGGTATCGTATCGCTATGCTTTCACTGCGATCACTGTACAATGCTAACGAGTACGAGTGCAATTCTAACAAGTTAATGTTTCAGTTAAACGCGCTACGAATGTGGAAGATGCAATTATTAGACACGAATCATATACTTGTAAGGTTTGCCAGTGAAGAAGTCGCGACGCTTCAAGCGAACGAACCTAACGCGCAGCCTGCACTTTTGGTGGTTTATGATATGGTTTCAGCCAAGATATTAGCTGCATACGATAACGCATCCACGCAGCTGTTAACGCAATTTGAGAACTTTAGTGATTTCTTCAGAAATGCTAGGATGAGTACCGACTGTCAATACATGTGTTCTCCGTCTAATAATATATACGCAAGGTATAATACAATTACATATAACTTACTGTTAATTAGTAAGAATCGATACTTGGGCGACAGTCATTTGTGGCCTCAAATTCTTCTTTACAGACTGTTACAACAAAGGTTCAAGCAAACTATAGTAAGTGCTAGATATGGCGGCGTCACAGAGGCTACAAAGAGATTGCTCGCTCAATTGCCGATCTGCGCTCAATCTTACTCTAGTTCCCCGTATTTGGACTTGTCTCTATTCTGTTACGATGATAAATGGGTATCTATGATGGAGCGTCCCAAAGCGTGCGGAGAACACCCAATAAGGTATATATATGTATCTATGCTCTATTAGGTATTCAACTTAATGGGCCTGATGAATAAAAACTAAGCAATTCCTTATTAGCAAAATCAATTGCTTAAAAAGCAGTTACTTAAACAAAAAAGGAATTGCTTATTTTCATATGAATAACAATCATAAGGAATTGCTGGCTTTGCTAGACCGTATAAGTAAATGGTAGCTGTGATTGTCGGTAACGTTCTCACTCTCTTTCGAGCTAAAAACAATTCATTGTTTAGCGTGTCGTGGAATGGGCAAAAGCACTTATTTGCCTGGGATAATCATCTCGGACAGTAGTGGTATTAGTGACAGCGAGGAATCTGATAAGCATTTGAATTTTATACAAAAGTTGAAAGAACATAAAGTACTTTAAATAATTCCCAAATACCTCAAATAAAAAAAGAAAAAGAAATTGCTTTACAAACCGTTATAGAGCATTGTGGAAAAAGTGTTTAGTATTTCGGTAACAAAAAATCCAGTTGCCAAAAAATTAGTAACTTGAAAGCAGAAGTGAAAAAAAGCGGCTGCATTTAATTCTCGTTTAAAGAACTTCATGTACCATTTATTCATACGCTTTCTCTGTAATACATACCGATGAAGTAATTGGTCCTTTAAGCAAATATTAGCATGGGGTACTGCAGTCTTAACAATTCTTAACGATTTGCTTATTTAGCAAAAGCAATTGCTTATTTTATTCATTCGATTGTAAGCAATTCCTTAAAAAATTAAAGAAAAATGATTCCTTTAAGCGATTCCTTGGCAGTTTAGGAATTCCTACAAGATAAAGCAATTGCTTGTGTTTTTATTCATATGAATTTAAGCAATTCCTAGTAAAATATTAAAGAAAAAGCAACTGCTTACACTTTATTCATTAGGCCCAATATCACACTTGCTTTCACTAAAATCAAATATTTATTCCAGGTTCTATGCTCGCGATTCTGGTCTTTTAAAGTTTCGAATGTATGCGGGGATGCTAGGCCGTACGACACCTACGGCTGCTAGACGATTAGTGGCGTTCACGTTCCATCCGACGGATCCGTTTGCCATATCCGTTCAGCGGACGAATGCCGAATACATTGTCAGTTTTCACGTCAGACATGTTTAACCTTCCATCGGAATATGGAAATATCGTTGATTATTATCATTCGTCACCCCCCTTTTCCCCTCTACATAGTATATCTTCTTCTTTCCAATAAAAACGATCTCATTGTACATACGGTCTCAAGTAGTCTTAAATAATGCTATAGAGTATAGATTGCTTGAAAACCACACCACGAAATCGTAGACGACGAAGTTTATTAATTAAGTAACAATCATTGATAAAATTTGTAATTTCTTACGATTCTTGGCACGATTCAAATTGAAGGTGTGCGATGTTAAAGAAACAACTTTAGACATATTTAATCATCAAGTTTAATTAGCAAGGTATTTGTTTTATAAGATAGTTATATGGTAATACATGAAAAATTAATGTAAATAATTGAAACAGCTGTGAAAGAACAAACTTTTTCATCTTTTACCATTGTGGGTACTTTCCATAGTACTTATATTTAACGTGAATTTATATATACAAGATCTATAATAAAACATTGCATGAAACGATGTTTTTTCTACCATTCCTAAGATGACTGATTTCCAAGGAAGTTGCGAGGAATAATTTCATTGGAATGAAATCCACTTCATTTGCCAAAGAACGTTTAAAACTTCAAGGTAGAGCTGTTCGAGTACTCGAATATTCGAGTAGCTCGAAGTTCGAGTCGAGCCTGGACTCGGTTTCCGAGCCGAGCCGAGCCGAGTGCTCGAATGAAGCGAGCGGCTAGAAACAATCCGATGACTCGAACGATCCACATGTTTCGTTCGTCAATCGCTACCTTCACTATGCAATCTACTCCAGATTTTGGCAGCTTACAGTCAAATTATAACTTGACGAGTGTCAAATAAGGTAAGTTGTCAAAATTTGAGATGCCACGTGTTTTTACAAATGCCACCCGATTGTTTCCAGCCGCTCACTTTAATTGAGACACTCGCTTCATTCAAGCCGCTCGGCTCGGATCGGTTATTCGAACCGAGTTTATCCCGGATCGCTTGTTCCGAGTACTCGAACAGCTCTACTTCAAGGTACATACTTATACATTCGCGGTATAATTGCCTAAAGTACCTATTAGGGATGGGCGATGTTCATCGATGTTGACGAAATATCGATAATGGGGAACCAAACATCGATGTTTCAATATCGATAATGAACTGATCGATGTTTACGAAATATCGATTATAGGGGACCAAACATCGATAATGAACTGCCGAAGATAATATTCGCATTTTTTAAGCTAATTTACGAACGCACAATTGAACGAACGATATTTATCGCTTTTCGATATATCTTTGAACGGCAGTCGATTCAGAGTAGTCAGATCGCTACAAAGATAGTAGTTGATCCTCCAGGGAGTGATGATCGGTATAACCGCAGCCATTTTTCAAGGTTTGGAGCAAAACCGGAAATAAACATAACCTAACCGTTCACTCCCCTACCTCTTTCTATCAGTATTTCTGTCTCTTTCTATCAGTTTTTCTGTCTCTTTCTATCAGTATTTCTGTCTCTTTCTTTTTTACAGTTTCTTTCTCTATCTACTTCCGCTTTTGCTCCAAATCGCAGCAACCAATCAGTGACGATATACCTTGTTCCGATCGCTCTCTAGAGGATCACTACAAGATAGGGCTATTGCTGTACATGCAAAAAAGGGTATGTACAATGCGCAACTACGATTGGTGACTGGCCGTAGAGAGAATTTGTGATTTGTCTCACGTAGTGGAAGCGACTGAAAGCAAGTCAAAGCAAGTCCGTAAAGTGATTGAACCCTCGTAAAAGTTGTGCGAAGCCATACTAATAAATCCCGTGTAAAGTTATAACGTGTGATATTTCAGTTGGAAGTTTTGTACATTGCGCATTCCTAATCTGTGTCGAAACTCTCTTGGAAAATATCTTGTGCGGAACGCGTTCGTGACTCAATCCACAGCTTTGCAGGGGAGGAGATGGTGCAGCCGTGTAAATAGTACTGTAGTTTCGTGTAGACTCTAGTTTCCAGTATCACATTTCAGTTTTATTTGTGAACACATCGACAAGCTGGTATTACTTCAAAGAGATCAATTATCTGGAACTGTAAGTACATACATTTTCTTCAATTTCGTAATACGTAATGCATAGGCAGCAAAGCTATTACTACAGATGCCTATTGATGGCTACTTACCAATACATACACTTGGATTAATGGTGTAGTGTACACGTATAGACGCGTCTCTCGGATGCACGCATTACAAATTTTAACCTACATTTTCTATTGACGTGCAATGATAATAAACATGTTACAAGTTACTTGAAACATTATTAATACTATTATTGCCAATAATAAGTAAACGATTGTGTATAAATAAATATTCCAAGGCACGTGTTAGCACGTAATAATCCACCGTATTTCACAAACATTCTTCAAATTCTTATGCACATACGTACTTACATACTAAGTTACGATTAAACAAGTTACGTTTGTCATATATGCACATACCTAATTACATTCGAATCATTTGTGTTTCTTTCCGTTTTTTACAACAAAATTCAATGACATAAATAGTAATTATGATACCTTTATAAAATTTAAGTTTCTGCATAATGTTAATTAACTCGTATCTCTATCTAAGCATCTAAGGTATCTTGAACTGTAATTATAATTCAATATGTTCCTGTTTTTCTGTTCTGTTACAGTGTTACAAAACAAGAGCTTTATGCGCTACGGAAGAATATTAATATCAGATGTTTGTTTTATTAGCTTGAAAATGTGCCATGGCATACTTTGAATATCAATTCATTCTTTAATAAGTATCAAGTATTAAGATTCATCGATCTACCCAGAGTGACGAAATAATCTTTGCAACACATACCGAGCTGTATATCAATGGTGATTTTACATGCATATTTATATATCGATCTTAATGTTTAAACCATAACCAATGAAATTATATGTTTAACGATAATGTTGCAGCTATAAAAATGAACGACAATATGAAGAAAGAAGACTATGATAATGACATTCATAGTAAAAAATTGGATAAAAAATATTTTCTTCCTTGGAGTCCTTTGGAAGAAAGCAAATTCTTATCGAAGCATAGATACGTTTCGTGCAGTAGATCAGCCCCACACAAAACCAAACGTTTTGTTCGGTATAAGCTAAGTCGATCGCTGTACGTTGATGTAAATATTCGTAACTCTAGCTCAGAGAATGATTCTTTCGTAGAAGATAAACATCTCTCGAGGTCTGCTAAAATAATGAGAGCTCTAAATGTTAGCAGCAGTCGTGCGTATTACGAAAGGACGAAAATAAAGAAATCGCTGAATTTCAATTTAACCCCGAGCCCGAAAAGATTTGTGCCTGCGAGAAAAGGTATAAGGAAGGCGTTAAGTTTAAGCTTTAGTCCGCCTGTGTGCGACTCGAACAAAACTTTAGATTACGATGATGATCCTAATGATACTACGAACAGTAGTTTGATATTTACGTCTTCCGAGTCTATCGATGAGAACCAAAATGAGACGCCGCAACAAAGTATGAAAGGACACGGGACATTGCACTATTCTACACCTAATACAAGATTAAGCAGAAAATCTTTATGCTCGACCAGCTTCGCACCTGCATTACCCAGTCGACTGAAAGAAACTATCGACGATGTTATGTGTAGTAGTACTACCCCTAATTCACATTCAACCAAATACATCGAAGGAAGATCTAAATGTTTGGATAATATTGCAACAAACACGTCGAGAAATTTGTTTCACGAATTCCACGGCGGCGACGACGACGACGACGGCGATGATAATAGGCCATGCACACCCGAGAATTTAATTCGTATATTTCCTGAAAGTATGAGCGCTATCAAAAGGAGCCACAAAAAGGTAATTGAATGGGATCTTGGTTGACCCTTATCCTTCCTGGATAAGATTTTCTTTTCTTTTCTTTTATTTTTTTGTATTCTTTCGTGGTTACTTGTATAATGTTTAAATGTTGGTTTAATGTGTTTAATAATTTTCACTTTACATTATAATGCACAGGAGAGGTCATCGAGGCGGAGCGAGCATTATCCACAATTTGCGAATGGTTTTGGAAATGATGCAGGCATATGTAAAAACGAGACCGACACTGTGGAAGATTATGAATATATTCCTATCGACATACCGGTGTGCGATACTGAAGATGGTATTTCAGATACTGGCTCACTTTTCGATTATACGGAAGAATGGAAACACATCGTGGAAGATTCTGAGAAAGTATTGGATTCTGTACTAAGCTGTGATAGCGGTCCATCGGAATTTCACGGATGCGGTATGAAAGAAGAACCGAAACCGAAGGAAAGTGATGGAAATTTATGTGAAAGTCAAATCGCAGACCACAATGAAATAATTGGAACAATTAATGACGTTAAGTCGAGCAGTGTTTCTGCTCGTTATGACAATGCGAGGACCGAGGTTAGATCTGTGACGCCCGATCCAACAACAGAAATCGTATTACAATCGCAGGAATCAATTACTCCTGAAAATGATATAAATGTTTTACGAAGTTTAGCTAAAGATTCTATAAAAAAATCTCGTAGCAAGAGTAAAAAAGGTGATAATAGGAGGAAATTGTTTAGCCCAAAAGTTTTGCAATGTAAGGTGGAAGTGACGGGAGAGGAAGATGCAAAGTGTTGGCAAGATGTGAAACAGGAGGAAAACCCTGAAGACGATAGAATGGTCAGTCAACAGAGTAATCTGGAGCGGGCATGTACCCCGGAAAATATAAATTCTAGTAGGCTGCTGCTGTCGCAATATAGCTCGATTAAAAAGTCTCACCGAAAAGATAAACATAACAAAATAGTATCTGGATTTTTGAAACGGCAAGAATATTTTAACAAAGAGGTTGATTTCGTCAGAGATACTGACAATGAGATTAAAGCGCAGAGGGATGATGGTAGACCCGAATGCAACAAGAGTATGGAAAGTCTTTCATCGGAATTCGACGCTGTTAAAAATGTGAATGATTCTGCTTCTTTTTCGGCGACGCATGTCGATGAGACCGCATCTTTCAATAGATTGTCTCCAAGTAAAAGAAAGATACCGTTGGACGTATCATTGGATCGTGACACTCATAATGTATCGTGTGATTCTGAATTACAGGAATCCGATGCGTCTGCCGCGGAAGAATTTAAGATCTTCACGCCTCTTAAAAGGAAACGCCCATTGATCCCATCAGCCGTGAAAGAGAATTATTACGATCTAGCTTTGGTGAAAGATGAGATTTCAGATGAAGCCGTCGCGAACATCGGTTTGTCGAGGTGTTTAACGCCTGTTCTAAGCTTTCATGATAATTACACGACGAGAATTACGGGCGAGAATTTTCTTGCGGCAGTAAAACTCGATAGCAGTATTGCCAGCGAGGAGGTGTCAACGGAAATATACGATTGCGAAGATTCAGACGATACAACTGGGAGGTTGACGCCAAGAAATAGGTCAACCGTGGAATTATACTCCAATCTAGATTCCATTAAGAAATCGCACAAAAAGAATAAACGTGAAAATTGTTCGCGGAAAAGTTTCAAGTTGGTTAGAAATAATTGTTACGATGAAGAGAGAGAGGCTGTGTCAAGGAATATTGAAAATGACACGTACGATAAGTTGGAATCCTCGGACGATTGTATCGGTGTGCACGACACGAATAAATCAATCGACCATGATGATAAAGATATAGAAACGTCGGCTGGTAGCCGGGCGAGTGATGAAAATTTGCCGAGCACGAGCACAGAAAAGTTATTACAGAACGTCACGCCACCAAATTCTTTCAAAACGATAAAATATATCAAACTGTTACGAGAAACGTCTATTAAAAGGTCGCATAAAAAGGTCCGGGATCGGAAAAAGTACGATTTATTAACGGCTGAGGCAAATGATTTGTCAGATGATGGATCTATATTCGGCGATGAAGAAAAATTAGTTCTTACTGAAGATCAATCTACTAAGTAGTGATGTTAGTTGCTTATTAAAACAAAAGGTTGATATGTTTTGAAAAAAAAAGATAAAAAAACAAGAAAGAAACAGATAACATAATAATACGGTAAGTGTCATTTTAATAATCCCGCGCGATCGAGAATCTATGACATGTGTACGTGGAAAATTTCTCACTAATTTTCGTTGACCTTTGCCTTACGAAATCTAGTTTTTTTCAAAGCTTACTTTCACATAGAATTACGGAATTGCAAGTGAATGTAACTTACTGGTACACACTACGATTTGACAGTTATGTTCGGAAATTATAGAACGATACGTGCAAACATACCTACATATATCCAAAGTGACAATACCGACTTTTGGTTGTAACCTAATGAACAACTTCGGATATGCGCGCTCTGCAATATGAATCATAGAATCGTGTTATCTGTTGATGAATCTGATATGAGTTCATTTACGACACTGGGCTTTACGCACGTCACCGCTTGTCAAGGACATAAGTACACGTTACATTGCATTACTTGGTAAGTTGGTATATGGTAGTTTTAGGATCAGACAGAAAAATGACTAGGGCGAACTCGTGTTCTCTTGTCGATTATTGCAACATTGTTATTATTGTGAATTCTGTTTAAATTTTCATAGCATTTATGTAATTAATGTATCGATAAGAATAAAAGCGGCATTGTATTCCCCGCGGTTTATAATATACTGCGGGTCGTTAATCTCGCACTATATCGGTGAGGACGATAGAAAAAACGAAACGAAAAGAAAAGTTGTGCTCGCATTCGCCAAGCCTATCGATACATAGGTACCCTGGTCGTTTATTGAAATACTTTCCACTGAAGTGAAATAAAAAGTTTTGGTAACAGTATATCAAGCGTAAAAGTTGTTTACTTTCAATTATTTCAATCTACGATTTTAAGTGTAGGTATACGTTATGTACTTGGAATTATTTCGTGGAGAGCATGTTTTCCGCCGTGTAACCGATCAAATATGAACTAAATAATTAAATAGCTGATAATTGTAATAATATTTGGAAGGAGTTCCATCCTTCCATTAGAGTTTATTGAAAATTGCACAGTTAGTATACACATAAGTTATACTATATGCATAAATAAGAATTTGCACTTTGTCCTGCGATGTTATAAAGTTTTTCAAGGTGTAATGCAATTTTGCGTCATTTGACGAACAATAGATACAATAATTCCAACAGAAAAGAGGAGAATAAAACGCGACTGAAAGAACTCCACTACTTATTATACATATGTGTGTATAATGTGGTATAGTCGATTAGTGTAATTAATTATTTGAATGTCATGTCACAGTTTGGCAGAGTACTAAACAAGTGAATTAGAATAGGTATTTTTTATAAAAGTTTGTTGAGAATATCAACGTTTGATATCGTTATAGATTTACTGTTATAATATCGACCCGCGTTAGAATTTCTATGGGAAATGGTGCGATTACAATTCTCTTCCGACATTATCAAAGAATCTTTTGAATCTACGTGATGATTAATCATTCCTTTATTCTTGTTTCATTTGTTTCACATGCTAATGTTAACTTTTATAAGTTTAATTCCATTACTGATAGAATGAAACGTCGATTTTTACATTGTACGTGTTAACGAAGTAAGATACAAGGTCTAGGTACATTTTTCGTTCCCGCGTAAGATAGTCGTCTTCTTAATAAGTTAAGGCCTCCCGACTTCTCGGTCCTATCCTTTGAACTTTGAACTTGCACGCACTCTGACACTGGAATTCTTAATTCAATTAAATTTATTTGATTTTCGCTTGTATATATAGATAAACTATCAACCTTAATAAATTCGATGATGTAAAGTACCTATACCTATATATATATATATATATATACATATATATATATCTCTACGATACCTGACTGTTTTCTATTGCTTCAAGTTTGGCTTCAATATCTTATATCAGTTGTATTTTTAATGTCTAATGTGTTTCATATCGCCTTGATTTAATGAGGACCTACGAATACCATATATTGTTGCAACGATAAAAATACTAATATGAATAATTCTTTCCTGAATCGTAATTCGATCGAACCTTTATTATTAATAATCGATTATTTGATTTCAAACTATAGGTTTATAGTTAAAAATAAGCAACATATATCATTTACATATAGTAAAACATATACGCCATACATTTTCGGTATATTTTGGCATAATAGTAGAAAATAATACGTTAAATGGTGCATATAATAATTCAATTGTGATATGTATATACGAAATAAGACGAATAAATTTTACTTTGAATATTTCAAATATTGAGACTCATTCTTTCAAAGAAAGCCACATTTAAAATATGAATATGTACATATACATATATGTAGCGAACATTTACATGACTGAGGCTGGAGCGGGCTGGAGCTGGAGAAACGAATTGAAATTGCTGAGCTAATCACCTGCTGTTCTGGCGTTCCAGAATATATGTTACCTTTAAAGTGCGATTTCATGCTGACGCTCGCCGCTCGTTTTGAGCGTCAAAACCAGTCACGTGATCCGTCCACGTGACTTCCAGCATCAAGCGGAGAAATTAAACCGAGTTTAGCTTTTTCGCTTGACGCTCGTTCACTCTGACTCGCTCGTTCATTGGTTGAGCGTCGGTCACGTGATTGATTTTTTAAAAGTCACGTGGACCGATTACGTGACTCATTTTGACGCTCAAAACGAGTGGCGAGCGTCAGCATGAAATCGCACCTAAAAGATGCTCGGACTGGTTTTGACGCTCGAAACGAGCGTCTAGCGTCAGCATGAAATTGCACCTTTATGCTTTCTTATGTAATATAAATAGTCGGATCACATTAATGCGGTTTAGAATTTGATTTTTTTTATATAGATTATAGGTACCTAAATATACGTACCTACCATACCTATAGCTACTTATATACATACGACATATGCACATACGTGAGAAACAGATTGAAAGTATTGAAACAGATTCTGGCGGGTAACGAGTATACGTAAATGTAAATGAACCAGGATGGGGAAATTGAACGTCACAATTTTACGTTACTTAACCAGGGATGATTTCCGTGTTTTAACAGCGGTACGGATTTGTATACTATGAATAGTTTAAACTTGTATTTATGTGTGTTTAGTTTTTCTTTTAAATGTGCTGAATGTATTTTAAGGTTATATATTCAGGTATTCGGTACTTGGCGTTTCACATACTTGCATACACATACAATACATTTGAATAAATTTCCACAGATATGACATACTTGTATGTTTAATTCTTTAATTGAATTGCCTAGGTTTTATAAACTGTTAACTTTAGGAACAGTAGAAGCATTATGTCTCGAAGAAAGATGTTTGTTAGAAAGCACATGCTTCCTGTTAATGCCTATTAATGCTTATTTTAGCACTAACCAGTCTTTTAATATTTCAAGACTGCGTCGAATCCTTTTCTATGCCAGTGTTTAACATTACAGATCGAGATGGGAATGAAAAATCATGAACTCGTTCCTGCATCGCTCGCTGCTCAGATAGCAAATTTGCGTTACGGCGGAGTCCATAAGTTAATGAAGGAACTGTGCAAGCATAGACTTCTCAGTTATGAACGTGGAAAACATTGTTAGTTGGTACTAAAGATCATTTGACGGCATAATGCTTTATGCATAGTTTCAATTGCCTATAAAAATGAATTATTGTTTTACAAATTGACCAGAGAGAACAAGTATGCATAGAAACAAGAATGACAAAGTATTTCTTATGTCTTTTTAGACGATGGTTATCGATTGACGAATGCTGGCTATGATTATTTAGCTCTAAAAGTTTTGGCACAAAGAGGTACTGTCGTCTCTTTCGGCAATCAAATAGGTGTGGGAAAAGAATCCAACATTTATATAGTTGCCGACGAACAAGGAAATCCAGTTTGTTTAAAGCTGCACAGATTAGGGAGAACGTGTTTTAGAAACGTCAAAGGTAAACGAGATTATCATCAGCATAGGAAATCAGTGTCATGGTTATACTTGTCAAGAATATCTGCGACAAGAGAGTTTGCTTATATGAAAGCACTTTACGATAGAGGATTTCCAGTACCGAAGCCGATAGATCTTAACAGGCATTGCGTCGTTATGGAGCTGGTCGAAGGTGGACCTCTGTACGTAAACTGTTATATCTTGCTATCTTTCGTGTCATCTTATTCGACGTATCGATAGAGTTTTAATCAATATTTCATTTCTTGTCCTAGATGTGGCGTGCACGAAGTGAACGATATCGAATCGCTTTATGACGAGTTAATGAATTTGATAGTAAAACTTGGAAACCACGGTGTTATTCATGGCGATTTCAACGAATTTAACATCATGATAACCAACAGTGGAAAATCAATTCTTATAGATTTTCCACAAATGATCTCCACCGAGCATGTCGATGCCAAGATTTATTTCGACAGGGACGTGAACTGTATTCGCGAGTTCTTTAAAAGACGTTTCGCTTATGAAAGCGAGTTATACCCATCGTTTCAAGACATTTCGTAAGTGTTAAATGTTGAAATGAGCAAGATGAAGAATAATTCTTTGGTTCTTACGCATAGGTATTTGTTTATAATAGTTGATTTATGTTTAGAAGAGAGGATTGCATCGATGTAGAAATTAAGGCCAGTGGCGTTACTAAACAGATGGAAAAGGATCTTTTACAAGAAATGGGAATGGTCGAGGCAAAGGAGGAAGAGGAGGAGGAGGAGGAGCAGGAGGAGGAGGAGGTGGAGGACAATGAGCAGAAGGAAGCGAAAGTTGAAGAACAGTTGGAGAGAGAAATAGATGATGGAAAGGAAACTGTTGGCGAAAATGAAATTGCTTATTTACAGCTGCAAGTTGAGAATTCCATGAAGAATGAATTCGGCTGCGTATTGGAGACTTGTTCATCGGTATCAGCGAGAAACGGGAGTGAAAATTCAATCGCATCGTGTTTGGAAAATCAAATAACAGAGGGAGATGTTCGATACGTTGATATAAATGTTGATCGCCATAACGAATCTGGCATGGAAACGTTTGATTCCGAAGACGATCAGGTGAAGAGTATTTATAGCGCGACAACAACCGCAACCATAGCTCCGGAACTCATTAAAAGCAAGGTGAAGGTGGCGTTGCTGAAACGCGACAAGAGAGGACAATCCAGAAGAATTGTTGTGAAAGGAGAAGCGAACGCGGTAACTAGAGTTAGAAGAGAGACCAAGGATACGATTAAGCAATCGACTGGAATATGGGGATGGGAATAAAAGCACCGCAACATACGAGAAAATAATACAAACAATAATAAAGTTTTATTCATTAATCCATTAGATTCTTTCCGTTCTCGAATGGCGGTCCAATTCCTTTGTATCTAAGTACATATCGACGCGCGTTACGAAAAGTAGCACGTTTCATTTTTTCTACATGCAGTTGTCCGTAAGAAAAAAATGAAACGTGCTAGCTTCGTAACGCGCGTCGATATGTACATATGTATGTGTATAACTACATTCCTCGAGTCTGTGTAGAAAAATGAAAAAGTGAAAGTAAGAGGAAAAAACCAAAATCGATCGATTTCTTTGGCGTTACGTAGGTACTATTTTAGTAACTCTGATGAATATCCGATTCTCATCGGAATCATGTATTTTTTTCATACAGGCGAAAAGTCAGAGATACGAACTTGTGTAACGTATTATATTACATTACATAACAAGTATATATTATACCGTTATCTTACAAGAGAATCCAGAGCTAAAATTATAGTAATGTACGAACTGTTCCCAATTTCCTATTTGTCCATTTTGGGCATGGGGGGAGCGGGATGGCTTCAAGTAGGTTGTTAAAAATAAAGAGTGGGGTAAAAGGAATGGGAGAAGGGGCTGAAGGTGGAGGTGGAGATGGCGGTGGAGGCGGAGACACTGATATTTTTCAAGTACCACTTATCTAATCTTTGTTGCTCGATAATGAAAACAGTATTTTTGTTTTTGGCTTTTATCGACATATGATACCAAGAATTGGTAGTTTTGTAAGCTTCCAATTTTATCTCGCCACTCGTAGAACGTAAGGATAACACGGTTACGGGGTATCGATGCTTTCGGTAATTGTTCTTTTCAAACGATCTCACGTTTATTAGAAGGAAGAGAAATCATCTTAATATCTGGATAGACACATTTTTAATCCAAATTCAGTAAAACTCATTAGGTGATTATTAAAATTAGCAGAATAACCCGTTCTGGGTGCGCTACTGAGGTAGCATTACGTAAGTATGTATGCGTAAGGAATGATAATTGCTTATAGGCAAATGCTGGATTTGTAAATTTCTGCAAAATTAAAATCCTTTGATTCCACTCTGATTCTGGGTTCCGTAGGTGTAGCTGCGTAGCTTCGTGAGTGACGTACCTACCTAGTGCCCGAGATACGAGAGACATAAGAAATTGTTTAAAGAAAGATGTGCGCGTTTTGGAAAATAGTAATTGATCTCGATGGGTGACGATGTTCTTGTGAATCGTCATTAATTTATATACATATATGATTAAGATACATCGCTCTTAAGGTTACACGCTATAGGTATTCGGTTTACTCGAGATGAAAGTTGCGTCGTATCCTGCAATTTCCAAAGGTGTTGCTAGTGTTGGTTCCAGTATTTACGAGCAAGTGATTTTTAGCCTTGATGGTTAGCTTAGTTGCCCGGTGACCGCCTTAAACCATTAGTTTCCGAAAACGTGCACATTACATACATATAAATATCTATAGAATTTCGCAACGGATCAACGATCCTGAACTTTGAACCGAATATGTACACATCTACCTAGATGGCCACCGATGCTTTCGTTCTTCCCATTCGACTCCAGAAGAAAAGCAGTCAAGGAGAGATTGAACGATGTGTACTTATAGGTATACGTACAGGGACGAGAGGAAAGTGTAGTTGTCGCTGAGCAATTAACGTGGAGAGATGTTTGTCAATGACGAAAACGATTCTGCAGGGTAGGAACGATAAGAACAGCTCGTCGTGGTGAGGGGGAGAACTAACCGTGCGCGGCTGCCTTATATAAGGCATAAGTTTATATATATAAACTGCGCGTCTTCTTCCCTAGTTCGAGTCTGGTGCCAGCGCTCTTTGCGAAACTTTTCCGTTAAGGTTTCCAACATTAAACTTGAATCGTTTGAATCTGAAGCATCGTCTTCGATCATGGCCAAGGACAATCTCACCGCTATTCTCTACGGCATTAATGATCTTCGGCTGGTCAGTATGAATTTTAACCAATAACTTGCACGCGAACCTATTATCTATGTACCTATGTAGGTAAATAAATAGTTTCAATTGTTGAAGAAAATTTTACATTTTTCAATTTCTATTTCTATTCTATTGTATCGAATCGGGAGGCTTTTTTCAACGCTTCTATAAGCGCTAAAGGGTTGTTCTTTGTTTTCCTCTTTTTATCTGCTGGTTTTTAGGAATAAAAAAATTATCATTCAGCATTCTACCGGGTAGGTAACTGGTAGGTATTAGACGAAACACAATCCCACGAAATGTATCTATTTTTAGACTGTCACAACTTGCACAGTTGCTTTCTGACATCGGTAAACACTTATTATCATACCTACCGTGCTTTAGCTTTAGCCAACAGTTTTTAGAAATTTCGTACTGTCTACGTCTCGAGGTGTAGATTTCTCTACCGTGATGAATTCGGACGCGATCAATAACAAGGAAAGTTAAACATTAAATAGGCACTGTGCAGTACGGGCGTATATAAATATTTACCCTGCCGAAAGTAATCCTCAATTTTATTTCCTCGCTTTCTCTTTCAATTATTATTTCAATTGATGGTTGCCGCCAACGCGATTAAGTTTTTCAACAGCCACTGTTAGTGTTGAGTACGAGACGTGAGGTAGGACGAGGCGGTACGGTACGGTGTATGTAATTTGTATACAGGGCCAGGGGCGAATCCACAGGGGGGCGATAGGGGCGATCGTGAAATTAATTATTTAGGCTATAGTCTCAGATAGAGATGTTAAAATATAAATTACAAGCAAATTTTAAATCTCGCAAACGAAAGTTGAAAGATGTACTTAGGTGTACTTTTACATATTTCACCCCCTCCAAGAAAGCCTCCTGAATCCGCCTCTGTACAGTACCTATACGTCGGGACCAAATCAGACGAGACGAATCAATTATACGCTCATAGAAGGACAAGGTTCTCTATTTCTGTTCTTATTCGCCTGTTATGCTCAATCTCTTCCGCGTCATTATCGCATTAGGGTCGATCATGTTCCATGCAAATAGGATGCGCTAAGAAGTCGAACAATCTCGTCTCTTGCGTTATATTCATTTCTTACTTTACTTTCATTTTTCGTCAATCCAAGTTTCACAGACATTGGCTGTAGCAATAAAACTTTATATCCACCTGTCCACTATCGAATTGTTTGCCCGGTCCACTAAGAATTGACCTAAAATTTTAAGTTTATTGTTGTCTGCCGTTGAATGTTTGCGTTTCTCTAATTTCAGGAACAAACTCCTATCGAGGAGCCCGGCCAGGATGGTAAGTGATCTTTGATTTTATTCGATCCACAGTTTCATAGGTACCCACCTAAACCTATGTTCAGTATAAATTCATACTTGCAGTAATGGCTTGGGATGTAATTGTTTTAATTCAATCAAGCTTTCCCTTTCACCTTTTCGAAAAAAATTCTGGGTAGTTTTCTTCGTATCCGCGAGGTGATACGAATTCGGCTATATAAATTTAATATAAGTAATTATTATATATTTGTCGCTATGCTTGGATCGTCCACTACACAAGGTGAAACCTCGTTGCCAGGTACATATGTGCGTATGTATAGAAAAGGGTAAAGAGGGTAAAGGGGACGAAGGGCAAACAAAAACAGGTACGAAAGGAATGACGATGAGTGTGCGATCCTAACCCAAACCTATATTTAGATCGTAGGCATAGTAGTATTGGAATTTAGGTATCCATATGCTTCTATACAACCTGTTCGTTGCTCGTAACGGTCTTATGCCCGGACGATGAAGAGTAGGCAACGATACCCAGTGCGACGCGCTTTTTAACCAACTTGAAAAAGGAGGAGGTTATAGATTCGACCCGTTTCTATTTTTTTATTTTTTTATTTTTTTATGTTTGTCCCCGTATAACTCCTCAGCATATGGGCCGATTTTGATGATCTTTTTCTTTATTCGAAAGAGGGCGATGCCCCGGTGATCCCATCCTCCACTGCATCAACATTGACCCAATATTTTGCCACTTCTGGTTAATAATAAAGACTATTGTCACCTAATTATTATTATTTTATGTACGTACGCGCATATCTCCTCAGCATGTTGTGTCAATATATATAAAACTAAAAAGTTAAAAAATTAAAATTGCATTGAAAAGTAAAAAATAATTTTTTCCCTTATTTAATCTACGACTCTCATATTTGTTAAGTCAATACCTCGTCATTTGCACTGTGTAAATCTGGCGCCGACTTAAAAAATATGAGAGTTGTAAATCTAAATAAGGGAAAAAATTATTTTTCACTTTTTAGTGCAATTTTATTTTTTTTGAAGTCGGTTTTTAACGCAGAAACATTATTTGGTAATTCTAGATGTGCTGATAGAAATGGGTTGCGTTGGGATCTGTGGTTCCGACGTTCATTATCTGGTAAATGGTAGAATTGGCGACTTTGTGGTGCGCGAGCCTATGATCGTGGGTCACGAGTCTTCTGGTACGGTTTGTAAGCTCGGTAAGAACGTGAAAAATTTGAAGGTAAGTTAAATGAAGAACGGAATGGAATATTTTCTGTTTCTTATCTTGTTCGCGAACGTATCGTACAGTGCGTCGTCGTCGTCGTCACGTCGTACACTCGAGTATGTAGGTACGTACGTCACACCCATAATCGTATACACTTTAAAATCGCATAACATTTTTAAAATTGGTCCAAACGGCTAGAGTTTTTTTAAGAAGCTAGAAGGATTAGTTTGCTAAGTGACGTGTTTCGTCATTTAAAAAAATTGCAATTAGTCAGAATAGCACAAAAAAAAAAATAGGAAAGATCATTTATTAAGGTAGAAAATCGCGAAATTCTTGAAATCAGCAATTTTCGATCTTATTCTGCGATCTTTAAACTTTGTAGTTCAAAGCAACGTGAACCGATTTTGATGAAATGTTCAACGTGTATACAAATTACTTAAATCTGCAAATGTTTTTTTTAATCTTCATTACAGGCTCACAAAAAAAGTTGAAAAAAGACCTTTACTATTTTTTTGCTATTCCGACCAATTGCAATTTTCTTTCAAAACGACGAAACACGTCATTTACCAAACTAATCCTTCTAACTTCTTAAAAAAAATCAAGTCGTTTGGACCAATTTTAAAAATGTTATGCGATTTTAAAGTGTGTGCGATTATGGGTGTGAGCCACTGTACATACATATAATGTACTTACGTAATTATGGTATCATGTACAGCTTGGTGGTTGCTCGGTAGAATGCTTGTGACGCAATTATCAGCACATGTGTAATAAAGGTGCGTATCGACGTTGCGAGGCTTGCGCGCGAGGCACGCCTCGCGCAGTGGAGAGTCTGGAGACTACCTCGACATGATCACCTTGGTTCGCAAAGTGATTATGTCGAGGTAGTCTCCAGACTCTCCACTACGATATACACCTTAAGGTCGCGTCTCGGGCTGGACAAATTGAGATTTTAGTTCTGTGCGCTCCGCACGAGGCAAGCTTAGTTAGGCAAGCTGAGGCAAGTAAAGGCAAACTGAGGAAACTTTTATTACATCATAGAGGATATATTTTATTTATAATAACGTAAAGTAAAGAATAAATTTTTATGTAATTCATAATATTCGTTGAAACGACTCCGATCGGAGCCGCCGAAAGTGTTAAAAGTGGAAGGAATGTTTTACTGGGTCAGGAGAATTTTCTTCAAATTATGTGACTCCTCGTTCATGGAAACAAAGATGCAAGTTCCTCAAAACAGATTGTTCAGTGTACAATAAAAGACCAGCATTTATGATATTCTCTAGAAGTCAGGTGTTTGAGGACTTCGAGAAAGCACACTACTCCCTACTTGCCTGCGCATTTGAGAAATACGAATCTGAAAGGATATTAATGTACAGGGTGAGTCACTAAGAACGTCCATCTTAAATAATTCGTTATTTATTGATGTGATGAAGAAATCCCCAAATTCATTGACCTATACAAAGTGATCTTCAACACCGAACGAGGATGAAAATGTGTGAAGAGTATTATTTGCGTACGACCATGCCTCGGAACGACACCCACACTGAGGATGAATTAATTGTTTTCGACCGATACCGTGTGGCGAACAGCCCCGAGGCAGCGGCGAAGGACCCCGAAGCATTTCACTGACATGCAACACTCGTATACTCATTTTGCCTCGGCTTGCCTTATTCGCGTCCGTGCTCAAGTCTGTACGCGGCCTAACATGTGTTTACTTTCCGCGTAACGTTTACCGTAATATCTTTCCGATTTCAGATTGGCGATCGAGTAGCTATCGAGCCGGGTGTACCCTGCAGAACATGTACATTCTGTAAGGAAGGACGGTACAATTTGTGTAAGGA
Source organism: Andrena bucephala (assembly GCA_947577245.1). Classification (NCBI taxonomy): domain Eukaryota; kingdom Metazoa; phylum Arthropoda; class Insecta; order Hymenoptera; family Andrenidae; genus Andrena; species Andrena bucephala. The sequence goes on from OX387715.1 coordinate 68,624,608, forward strand.
TATAGTGTTCTGTGCCACGCCTCCGGGGCACGGCAGTTTGAGACGTTTCTACAAGCATGCAGCGGACTTTTGTTTCAAGTAAACTACAATTAACTTGAAATCTAATTATTATAAAAAACTAATTATTGTAAGCACCTGTAAGAAAGTCATGTATCACGCGAATGTGCTGCAGATTACCAGACCATATGACGTTGGAGGAAGGAGCACTGCTGGAGCCTCTATCGGTCGGAGTGCACGCCTGTAAACGCGCGAATATTGGGATCGGTTCGAGGGTGTTGATTCTGGGTGCCGGGCCGATCGGCCTCGTAACACTCTTGGTAGCCAAAGCGATGGGTGCTAGTAAAATTGTCATTACTGGTGCGTAGGTATTCTCCAACTTTCGTACCTGTAGTCGTTTTATTTAAAACTCAGTTTCTTTTATTCCTCAGATTTACTGCAGTCAAGGTTGGACGTCGCGAAGACCCTTGGCGCTAACGACACATTCTTAGTGAAAAGGGAGTACACGGAGGCCGAAACTGTGCAGAAAGTTCACGAGCTATTCGGAGAAGAACCGGACACAACGATTGACGCGAGCGGAGCTCAGGCCTCCATCCGGTTGGCAATCCTCGTGAGTTTTACGTTTCACCTCGTTCGCCCTCTTTTTCTCATCGATCGGACTGGACTTATCGACACCTTCTATATGTATTTTCAGGCGACCAAAGCCGGTGGAGTGGCAGTTTTTGTAGGGATGGGTGCGCCAGAGGTTCAAATTCCATTGATCCATGCGCTGATAAGAGAGGTTGACCTCAGGGGAGTGTTCCGATACGTAAACGAGTACGTTCCACATGTACCATTTTGTATTTTACCGATGCGTTTTACTTGCATTTGCCTTTATACAATAAGCTCTTACAGTTATGCATCTGGTCGAGCTTTCACGTACACCCGAATCTTTTACCCCCTTTTTGTACAGATATAATTAGTATCCATCCTATTCTTCTGGTTTTTGCAGTTACGCCGACGCACTGGATCTCGTGGCCTCTGGAAAAGTAAACGTGAAACCGTTAATAACTCACAACTTCAAGCTAGAGGAGACCGTAAAGGCGTTCGACACTTCTAAATCAGGACAAGGTGGTGTCATTAAGGTCATGATACACTGTAACTAGAGTTGAATCGTTTGAGGGCACCGATAATGCACGTACATTCTACGACACTACTACGTTAATATGTACATAGAACACAGATGTTACGCTGAAAGATTGTGTGTCGTATGCGACGGGTACGCGTATGTATGCACTTACATATATGCATATGTAAGACTGTTATTCTTACCGCGCCTGGGATAAACGACGCGATGGAAAATTTTCTCTCTTTTAAGATTTTATTGCGCAAACGCTGTGTAACTGCACTACGAGGATACCGTTACGTAACACCGATATCGTAATCTATAATAGTAGAGCTCTCGGTTCTTCCGGGAATATGAATTCTTCTTCTTATCGTTGCGTGCAATTAGAATCGAAATTTCAGTGTGTGAATTTTTCATTATTTTTAAGCAATCACATCTACACATTTCACGTTCAATCCATATTATCGTTCCGTGCAATTAGAATTGAAATTTCAGTGCGTGAATTTTTGATTATTTTTAAACAATCACAACTACACATTTCACATTCAATCCAACAACTTTGTTTGTAAATAAAATTGTTCTTGTTGCTGATACTTTATTCTGTTTAATCTGTTCCAAGCGCATTTCGTTCATCAAGAAATGTTCACTGGACTAACAGTAAGCGGTGTAGAATATTGCTGGACACAAGTTAGTAGCCATATCGTAATAAATTTACGATTACTTGACTTGTGGTTTAGACAACATGACTTGTTGTACGTTTTAGGAAGGGTGCTCGACGAAGTTAAGGTTTTAATACAGGTGATGGCCTCGTATCATGTATTTATCATATGTATGTGTATGTGGTTTGTAGTCGGGCTGGATTACGTTTGCAATAGGATAGATATGTATGTCGGGTTCCGCCCTGAATGGCTCTATGAATCAGAACTATTCACGGGCAGAGGGACTTTACCATCTGCGATATTGTCTGCCAACAATGACACTGCATGACATCTTCTATTAGCCTTCTACGTTACCCAAGTGGTACTTGAAACACACAGTCTGCTTTGGAGTCACGCCTGTGCTTCACAGTAGTCCAGTCGAATCAAGTCGAGTCGAGTTATATAGGTACGTAACATTGCGAATAGACTCAGCACTTGAAAATACGTGGGCCTGGCCCCCCAAAACGCGGAATGGCCTCTCCCTAGAAACTATCGGAATAAGTAAAATACATTCGTATGTTCGTAAAATCCTATCCGAAAAGGAACAAATATTTAAAAAAACAAATATTAAAAAAAAAACAATAATGTTCTTATTACGTTAACTTATGAATTAAAACTGTTAGAATTAAGCTGCTAAATGTAGGTACGTGTAGGTAACTCTACCTATACAAAAGAGAGAAAGAGAGAGAGGGGGGGGAGAAAATGGGACCTGGCCCCCCCCCCCCCCCCAAGACAAAAATCCTAATTCCGCCAAAGTTACGCGAAAATACTAAAAAAAAAGTGCGTGTAAACATATGCTCTGTTTGCTCTTGTTTACAGATATATTATCCAAGTACCTATGTAGCAATGTACAAGGATTTCCCCGTTCTGTCCCAAGTATTTTCGTAATACAAGCAGAAAGCAAGTTTTTAAAGTTGAGAATGGAATGGCGCGTAGTAGTAGGGAAAAGCATAAAGCATCGAGCGGGCTGTATTATCGGGGTGGTGGATAATTAATTAGAGTGGCAGTAGGAATGTAAACAGTGATGCGGTTGGACGAGGCGTGCGGCGAGCGGCGAATTCGGTTCGCCCGACTGGAAGATTTCGGTGTATTCGGTTCGGTCTTTGGAGCAAACACAATCGTCGTCGGTGTGTTTCCCTTGAGGATCGACGGACGTGGAGGTGGACGCGACGGTGAGGTTGTCGTGGATGGCGACGAAATGGACGCACGACGAATGCTTTTCGTAGCCACGGCAACCTCGGCTGCAGTGCCTGGTAGATAGTAGCAATTCCAGTAATTATTGCTCGCTGTACATACATGCACATACGTGTACTATAGTGACAATGATTGAATGAACGATGATCGCACAAACAATCGCCCGATGGATCGTCTGTTTACGTGTTGCTGGTCATTTTCGACTGCATACGTATATGTACCTATTCATGATGGGAAAACGCAATACTGAGAAATATAACTGCAAAGTTAAGAGTGAAATAATAGGTCAAACATTGAACAAAATTGTCAGAAAAATTCCGGACAATTGATTCGATAGTTTTGTTTTTAAATGAAAGAAAATGACACTACAACTTGGTTTTTCTGTAGTTGTCAGTCGAGTGACTATGAAAGAGAGGTAGATTCACTTTCACCTTGCTGTTCTCTCGCGCAATAAAACACCCAAGTAGGGGAGGGTAGGGTAAAGCGGAACGGATGGGTAAAACGGAACATCAATGTTTCTCTTAGATAAGAGCTGCGAATGAGTTGGTATCACGCGACATGTTGACCCGTGCATACCTTACTTTTCGGTTAACAGTGTTGGAAAAATTTCCGGCATCGAAGTTTCGATATTGCGTTGTAGTTTCGACCACTTTTCGTCACTTGGATTTGGGAAATTTATAACGGCAAAAACATCGTTGGATTCTATAGTCCTTATGCTACATTTTGACGGTTTACACAGTTCTTTACCTCACGCTGAAGCGTAAATATTAAATGTTTACTAAATTACCGCATGTGGGACAAAGCGGAACACTTTTGCGCAGGGTAAAACGGAACACCTATTATGTATGGGGAAGAATGGAAATGTCTCTTAGCACGTGTTTATTTTTTCTATTAATTATTAAATGATTTTATTCAGCTTCGATCCTCTGTTTGTTTGTTTGTTTGTTTGTTTGTTTGTTTGTTTGTTTGTTTGGTTGGTTCAAATCTGGAAACTCAATTTTAACCCAACTCCGCCAATCCAATTGTCTTGAAACTTTGCAGGCGTACGTAGTTATGATGACAACACAAAATTAGGAAAAAAACGGGGGGAGGGGGTGAGAAAATTACCCAGTCATTAATAAATATTCAATTGATATGAAATCAGCATATAACCACAAATCAAAACTTAGACACTAAAAAGTAAATAATAAAAAAAATATACAAAAAATATGGGTAAAAACACAACATACTTTATTGCCTTGTGATTAGGGTTGGGACTATTTGTCGAATTTTTCAGTATTCGAATATTCGAATACTTCAGTTGCTCAATTATTTGGCGAATATAATTCGAATATTCAAGTATTCGAATACTATTCGAATATTAAAGTATTCGAAAACTGATGTATTCGAATACTTTTCGAATATTAAAGTATTCGAATACTGATGTATTCGAATAGTATGGTGTGAATTATAAATCAAGTTCTTTAGGTTCATTTGTCAGGGTGAAATCTTGTAAGCTAATTTTGACCCACTTCACACCATACTATTCGAATACATCAGTATTCGAATAGTATTCGAATATAGCTGTATTCGAATAGTATTCGAGTAATAACATTCGAATACTCAAATATTCCAAGTTTATTCGTAGCATTAGAATACTTGTAAAATATTCGAATATTAAATTATTCCAATAGTCCCAGCCCTACTTGTGATAAGGTAAATGTACATCTTCAAAAAAGGAATTAACAGTGGCAGCAAACTGGCGACATTTGCTTTTGCCTCTAGCACAAATAAAACGACCCGCGCCATGCTGACCAGACTTAAATAACTGCATCGGTTTATGATGGACACCACAACTTTTACATATAGGGTAACTGTGCCAGTAGTCGGCCATTTAAGGGAAAGCGGAAATTCATATTACGCGTTGTTATTATTAATATACTATTTTTTAAATGCGTTATTGACAGTTAAATTCTTTAAAGTATCTATTTTTCAAATGTGTGGATGACAGAATACACTTATCATTGTTTCGTTGAAATATATAAGATTTTATTCCTAATTTCTTATTTCTAAGCAATTTATTTCCGAAAAGGCTGACTATTGGGTATGGGCCGAAATATGGCACATTTACCATACGAAGCAGCCCTTGTTCTCGCAACCACACAACAGCACTTTCTTCAGTCTGGGGTAAACAACACAAATTCCACGAAACCATGTTTAAAAAATACAAGCACTTTGAAAACATGATTAGCAAATCAAAGAAACTATGACAACCACTGCAACTGTCACACAAAAGGTTAAAAAATATGTCAAAATATCACAACTGTAACGCATCATAACTTTAAAACAATAACATTCCTAAACTCAAAACTGGTATCATTAAACAAAATACACAAAGTACTTCCAAAAAATATAAGTTTCAACCCTAAAAAAAGTTTTCCCCGAGGTAAAGTCCACATAAAAGTATGTTTAAGTTAAACAATTTTTTTAAAATGCGCTAAAAACTAAAAAATTCTCCATGCACATGTTGATATTCATTATTTATGTAAAAATCCACGTGTATTTGATTATTTTCAGTAATTTTTATGTTATCTGGTAAAATATTTATTTTTACCACAGTAGTTATACCTAAAACATATGTTATAGTTTTTTACATAAATGAATACTTTTTTAATCGTAAAAAGAAAGATTTTATACGTTTACATGGCCTTGAAGTGGGTGTTCCGCTTTACCCTACCACTTGAGCGAGGCGAAGATTTCAATACCTCCGGTAAATCTCATTTTCCTTTGTAGCCAAATATTTTTCATACAATTTACAGTTTACACTCGAGGGGATTTCGATGCACGTAACGACGACATGTCACCAACACTACCTAAGTAGTGTTAACTATGCTATAATTGGGAATCATTTCAGCTCCATTGATTGCGATGAAGCATGTACATACACTATGCGTATGCTCACTTTATCATACAGATTCGAGGTGGTGGTGTGCGCCCCATTTCCGCGTCCAACTATCCAAGCTGATTCTTGCGTAATCTCGTTACATTAATTGGATCAAAGGAAACAGCTTACTCTAAATATGTAGGTATCTATAGACGCGCTACATTATAGTAGGTATGTACTTACTTATGTGGGTGTAGGTACGGGTTATATTGTCACGAAGGAGAATTAAAGGAAAAATTGGTGGATGATTAGTTGAATTGACGGGTCGTGTATCGAAATCGCGTTAATGGATTCGGTTGGAGGGTGGCTAATCCATTTCCCCGAGACAAGAAGCAGGCCACACCGAGATGCGCGTAATTACGTTAAAGTAATTACGTTATACGTACGACGTACAGACTGCAGACAGGAGAGGAGAAGGGAGGACTTTCTCGAACAGCAACAACAGCAGCAACGAGCAATCGATGTTGCAAATTAAGCAAATGGACCAAAGATTTTCTGCCGGTTAATCGTTATCGGTAGGATATTCGGTGGTGGTAGTCGGAGCGAAATATCTGCGGGAAAGAAGAAGAAGAAGAAGAGCAAGACGAAGGGCAAACTACGAGCGAGACGCGAGAAAGGTGGAAGGGTGGTAGTTATCTCGCGAGTTGGCGTGGGAGGTCACGTTGGATAGGGGGTAGGTGAGGCGACCCACGACCTTCGACCAATCACGATTCCAGCTTGAAACTGGTCTGCCAATGGGGATGCCGACGGGGTGACCTCGTGCGCGATTCTCCTTGCACTTTATCACCGAGAAACCACCCCCACGATGCTAAAAGGTGAAACCTCACCTTTCCCCGGGCCGGCCGCACGCGCGATGGGCGCGGTAGAGCGCGATGCTCTACCTACATCTCTGACATAGGTATGTACCTATCTCGCTCATCGGATGCCGTGGAATATTAGGTCCAGCCAGGGGAATATGCGATAATTCATCTCGGGTGATCCTTTCTGTTCCTACGCCCTCATTTGCCAATGAAATCGAATGATCCGGCGAAAGGACAAGTGGCGATGCATTACTTAGATGTGTCGAACTCGAACTTGAGTAGGCGAGGATTTTGCGTACCCACCATACGAGAGACGCCAAGTAGGTAGTTTTATCGATCGAGCGCAGAGGAAGAGAAAGTATTGTAGGTAGCATTTTTTTGTTCCATCTGGTAGGCGTTGGAGATGCTTTAACGTTAACGGATCCCTTCGCCTTTCGAAGGCTTTCTCGAAAGGTTCTCGTCTGATCCGACGTTTCATTAGTCCTCTAATGCGTCTGGTACCCTGTAGGTCGTTGTTGCGCTCGGGAAGGATCTCTACCCTTTTTTCTCTGACGAACGGCAAAGATGCGGCCGGGATATGGTATGCCGGCTATGTGCCGGAGTGACTGATGAACCGTCGGCTAATTACCTTCTCTCTGTGCCTTGTAATACGAACGTATTAATAACCTGCATTTATATATCCGTGAAAAATGGCTGCTTATCCTGCTCCTCCAACGTAGAAGCTTTAGAGCTGCATCGTTTGGGAACATGGGAACACCCTCGGAAATACGTGAAACGAATGCATTCAAGTACCTACATGCTCCTATATATAGGTAAGTGGAACTTTTTCCTATTATTTAATACTTTACTCTCTCGTCCGTTCGGAAAATTTGACGTGCGATTTATTTTGAAAGTTGTCGTGACATCTGATTTACTTAAGCAGGCACCTACACCGTCTGCGCGATACATATTCCGAAAGATCAAAGCACCTCGAGTGCACGTTCCGTCTATTCCAGCTTTGACCAAATGAAACAGGTTTTTTTCCGCTTTTTCCAGACGACCAGGCTGAGAAAGTGAGGATGGGAGATATGAAGTTGAACGACCACCTTGATCTTAACCGTAATCCCGAAGAGCGACGAGCGTCAAAGCTTGGCGGGGATTCCAGGACGACGCGACGCGACGCGACGCGCTGGCATCTATCTCCCTTCACCCCCTCTCACCCTTACCTTCTTAATCGCTATTATTCCCCTTTTTCCGAAGTCTCGAACGAGGTTGTATGAACCGATCTCAGAACGAATGACACAACAACATTCTCAGCGGCTACGATCGCTGTTATTATAGTTTTACACCGATCGAGAATCCGAGTTTGGTGTTACGCGGCAAGTATCCTCTTCCTGTGGTAATTCATAATTCAGTGGGTTTTTGTCGGAGCACTTTGGAAATATTAAACACGGTAGACGCAGCGCGCGTAAGGGATGCCGCGACAAAGCCGCGGCAGGCTCAAAGCGTTCCTAACCCCTGTATCCTACCTCCGTTGCACCCTCGATCCGGTTCGTTTCGTTTCGAATCTGGCTTCCTCGAGCCTTTATCGATCGGTTGATTGAAAGACAGCGGCGAAAACGGTTAGATCGTCGATGGAATCGGATAAGTACATAGGTAGGTAGCAGGTACTCCGATTGAATATTTAAACAGGAATAAGGGAAACAGGTTGAGGGATGTTGAGGCAGCGTCGTCGAATCGAATCGAATGGAATCGACCGATCGAAAGGGTGGAGTGGACGATAGGAGAGGACTTTGGAGCGAGCAGCTGTTGAGGGCGCGCTAGGGCGTCCTAGCGAGAGCTGGACCTTCGACTCGTAATATGCCGGATATGCGTGTATTGAGCGGTGCGAACGACTGACCGGAAGTAATTAGATCCGCATTCAAAGCTCCCCCCGGAAGCGTGGTGCTCCGCATCGGACAGCATTTTGGTGATGGGATGAGACAGGCGGAGTGGGGTGTCTGGGGTGTCTGGAGCGGCTGTGGCTGTGGCTGTGGCCGTGGTAGCCACGGGGTGGGAGACGAAACGTTAGTACACGCGAGCGAAGGGTAGACCGCAACACCAGCGAGGGAGTAACGATACTTCCCGAGTCACTTTTCCCCCGGCCCGGGAGGAAGCAACGTATTGCGCATTAGAAGGCTTGCGTTTGAAAAGAATTTGAGAAAGAATGCGAAGCGTTCGTGAGCAGAGTTTAAGAAAATTTGTCGGACTCGTGGCGAACATTCTCTTCTCTTTAAATTTCCGACCTGCATGTAGCGCTCGCAGTTCGTAGCTCGTACTTAGCAATCCCTCCGACGATTTGTTGGTGTTGGCCGCGGCGCGTCGATGCGACGAGTCGCGAGTTCGTCGTGAAGGAGTATCTCCCCACCGATAACTTTTTATCGCGAGTGACTTTCGAGCAAGGAATATGAATTGTTAATAAGAGGTAAAAGCAATTTTATGTAGTCTACCTAACGGCGCGGCGATACATTCTTAGAAGCGGGCTTGCCTGCTGTTTCCCCGCTTCGTTTCGCGTTGGGTCGCGGTGATTCGCGCCGCTCCACACCGCTCCACGCCACCCTGCACGGTCTATGTAAATCGTGCCGACATTCCATCCACCGCTTCTTCTCACCTCCCGTCCCAACCTCCACCGGCAGCCATTCGCATACATTACTTAGTTTTTATTTCGTTTCGCATTTTCTCCCCGACATTATTTTCATAAGAGACTTCCCGCTCGCTTAAATCCTCGCCTTACCTCACTTTAGCAGAGCTTACCCCATTTCATTACGCCTCGTCCGTTTCGATCCGCCGCGCCGCGTCGCGCTGCCTTGTTCCTCGCCCGGTTCCCCGTCTCTACGCGTCTAAACAGCGCAGGTCGACGTTTAAACGGAGGTAGGTACACGTGTACCTACATAAGAATGAACCGTCAAGTCGTGCTGAGTGGTGGTCGCGTGGCGAAAAATTTAATAGAACTGGCCGGATGATCGATGTAAGATAGTTGACACGGAATAGCGAAGATTACGAGGGGATGTCGGTTGAGTGGTTGGTTCCCGTTCCCGTTCTCGTACCCGAGCGCATCGGGCGCGCACCGTGAGCAAACGCTATTCCGAGATGAGCGATCGGCCCCCCGAGACAGGACCAGACGAAACGAGACGAAACGAGAGGAAACGAGACGACACACTAGCGCCAACATTCGCCCGTCGCTTTGCCACCCCATCCAAAGTCATCGTCCGCCTTATCTCTCCGCCATCAACGGATCCACCGTCCGACCTATAATGGAAGGATACTCGACGAATCTCGAGGAGGTTCGTCAAGATAGTTTCGCGCAGGCGAGTGTTACGATCGACTCTGCCCTGGACCTTCGGAACGCAAGGGATAAGCGTTATCGGGCAAGAACAATGGGCGAGGCTTTTGCTTGACTCTCGCGAGAAACATAGGCACGTGCTTTACCTACCTGTACCTATTTCTAGGTAGTGAAAAGTATAGTACAGGAGAACCAAGCGTTCCGGGGATGTACCTAGCTCATATGAGCGGCTGTTGCAGGTGTCTACTTAGGAGCGAAAAACCGGGATACCGAGAAACCGAGGATCGGAGATCTGGAATCGAGAATCGGGAAGCGTGAATCGGGAAGCGGATCGGACGAATCTAGAATGGCATCTGCGAGGGCTACGAATCCCCAACGTGACAATCGCGTCGCGTCCGTCAACGAGAAGGGAATAAAAAGAACCGGGAGGGTTTGCCTCGGTGGGAGGAGACGAGGGCCAGTAGAGAGACCGACGAATCGACACAGGGTGTTTTAAAACGAGTGCTATCGATAATCGAAATCGCTTCGGGGGTTGCGGTTGCCCGGGGCTCTAGGGTAAATCTCGCCGTTCGCCCTCTTCCTCCCCTGCGCGGCGCGGCGCTGCGCCGCGTATACACACGTATGCGCGGCTCTGTTGATCGTGCACGTCGGATCTAACCGGCACTAGTAACGGGCGTCCGCTTGCTCTTTCTCTACCTACCTTCCTTTTCCTTCGATTCCAAGAACGAGTCGAGAGTGACCGTGCCTGTTATCGGTTTTCATTGGCTGACCATGACACTTTCGTGGTTTGACCCGTAATCTGTGCCTTCCTTCCCAACTTCTCGCAGCGCGTTACCGTCCCTATCATTTCGCTTCGTTCTATACTCTATCGTATACGGTTACGATTCTCTCGATTGCCATCTATTCTTCGCGATCAAACAGTTGCGCGATAAAGCACGCAAGCATGCAAACAGATAGCTTCGACGATTGGGGGCAGCGCGAGTGGGACTATTCATTCGGTCACCGAAATCCTGCGAAAACTACGTTTGCCTACCTGTTTATTTTTCTACTTCACTATATGTATATGTACATAAACATGCAAATGTACTTACCTGTGTGCCTTCCTGCCTGCGGATTGACGCGTGCGAACGCACCCTGATTTTCTACCGAACATCTGTTTCGATCCTATCGCGACTTTATCACCGACTGCGGCAACCGATCGTTTCGCGATCACGTCGCGTCGGTCACACGCGATAATCGATATTTTATTGTGCGCACGCGGTGCGAGTCGCATCGAGTGGAATCGTTGGGCTATCAGCAATCGTGGTTCCTGCTTGTCTTTTGTTTCGCAGTCGCACAACGTTCGACGGCTTATCGAGCTTCCTGCTCAGGTATCTTTGCGCGCTCCGGAAAACTTTGATCATTATTCTCTTGCGGTTGGATGGCTTGTGGGAACCGGGGAACCGGGCAACTGGGCAACCGGGCAATTTGGCAAACGAACTTTCCCGCGTTTCGAGGTACATACTTCGTGTTTATACAGGGTAACACCGAACACTGTCCTTCGTGGGATTCGCAAAGTACTTACTTAGGTATGCGTTTCCAGTGGAAACCTGAAATTGACTTTTTCTACATTTTGTAGCGTGCATGACGAGCGTTCGCGTCTTTCGAGAAAAGTACTAAGGCGGAGCGAGGGAGACGGATCGAAGACTACTTTATCCCTTCGGAGAAGTTTCAGCCGGCGGAAATTCTCCTACTCGGGGATCGTTTTGTCCTGTATTGTCCTCGCGGACGAAGCGGCGGGGCGCGGCACGGGTTAAATGTACCGAACCTCAGATAATAAACAACAATAATACGCTCTCGAAATAAATAACGCCTGACGGATATCGTGGGGATACGAAACTTTTGTCCTCGAGTACCACGCACGATCGTCCGTCATTCCAGAGAGTCGTTCCATCCTGGAATCGATAGCTAGCGAAAATTCGCTTGTGTTCTTCAGAGAACGCCAACGACAACGGTAGGAACCTGTCGCGACCCTATAAAACTTTACCAAACCACCACTACCACTTTGAAATTATTTATTTATTTTTTCATTTATTAACTTACGGGCGAAGGCCCATTTGTGTCGAATAACATAAGTAACGAAGTATATAGGAGAATTAAGTTAAGTTACAAGAACGCAGCTTAATATGCCTTGATACAGCAGATTTGAAAATAGTTACGGACCCATGGAAAAAGTCGTTGAAATCATTCGCAGTTGAACAGAGTCTATTTATACAATCGTTCTTTCCTAAGTTCGTCCGATATGGGGCAATATGAAAAAGTTGCCTAGATCTTAAGGGTTTTCTGGGGACGTAAAATTTTCGAAGTTCCAAGATTTCTGGACAATCGACGACATGATTTAGGGTTTTATAAACTAAGACCAAGTCAGCTCTACCAGAGTGCTCATATTTAGGGTATTGAGAGTGCCGTCATAATTGTGGCAGGTTATAGGCATTGGTTTATTAATTTTGAAGGCGACATATCTTAGGAATTTGTGCTGGGCACCTTCGAGCAGTTTGACATGATTTAATTGCGACGGATTCCATACTTGCGAAGCATATTCGAGGTGTGGTAATACTAGAGCCGAATACAAAATTTTAAAGGTGTGTGGGTTTTTGAAATCCGTGGCATGCCTGATAATATTATAATAAATTATATTTATTAAGTAGGAGGGGAGGAAGAGCCACCGAACGAAAGACGTTTCTAGATACCTGTGTACCTGTATTATATACACACGCATACCTAGATGAAGACAGCTAGATGTACGAATGTATAGGGGCAGAGAGTAGCAGCGTGGTTGAATTTGACGAGGTGTAGTCAAACAAGGGAGACGGATGAAGTTTGTTTGAGTAGAGGTAACCGCGCGTCTTCCTTACGTTTGCCGTGCTCCTTTGGTTTCGATGCTCGCCGGGAAATGTGTCGTCGTGTAATGCCGTGGAAGCTGTGGAAAGGCACGACACTACGACAGCCTATCCATGTGTTTAGCTATGTTGTAGCTGATGCATTATAGCGTTACTAAAATCATTCGCAACCATTCGTCATCATTTGCGGGCGACTCTCGCTTTCGCCGGTCTGTGCAAATAGAAGGGGTGCCCTTGGGCAAATAGTTATGTTTGGTGCGCTGTTCGATCTCAGGGACCACGCCGGTTGCCACACTTTTCTTTCAACAACCGATCGAGGGTGTTATATAGTTTTCTTTATAAACGAGGAAGCTGATTTAAGTGCGCTGGACCCTTGGAATGACCGAAGGACTCCGTCTTAAAGGGAGCGAGCCAAGCAACAGAAGCAGAATCGGAGAAAGAAGAAAAGAAAAGAAAAGAAAAGACGGGAGCTTAGAGCAGCGGGGAAAGGGGAAGAAAAAGAGAACGAATGGAAGAAGGGCAGACGCAGGAAGAGAGTTGAGAAACAGAGGAATCTGCGTGATAGCGAAAGGGAGAGAGAGAGAGAGAGAGAGAGAGAGAGAGAGAGAGAGAGAGAGAGGGAGGGAGAGAGAGAGGCAGACGGTAAGGGCGCGCGTACCTATCTTACATTCAAAATAGCAGGGATAAGAGTAAGCTCGGGGATGCGGACAAGGAAGGCGGGCAGAGGTGGGGGCATACGAGTAGCCCAAGTCGAAAGTCTAACGCGGGGGAAAATCCGAAAGGTGGGGTACGCAGGTTGTAACATGCAAATTTGAACCTTAAGGGTTTTATGTCGAACGATATCTCTGAATCATCTCCCCTTCTCTTTGGCCGCGTCGATGGTGGCCCTTGGAGGATTTCGACCGATTTTATCCCAAGTAGAATTGTCTGCCGCGTTCAGAGAAGGAAGGGGGGACGTACTTTTTCGCTGGTCGTTTCCTCTTTCGGGGATCCGCTGGATCGCTCGTCTGCGTGTCGTTAGCAGATGCTATCCCAGCTATCTCTGGTCGTCGCTTTAACGATTCTTCGATCCTTGTTTCGTGCCAGGAACCGTTTCACGGGAACAGGATCACGGAGCCGAGTGGAGCCGAGCGGAGCCGAGGCGAACCGATGCCGGTTTTCAGTAGCCCAGCGTTTATCAGGCGCGAATCCCAACGAAAGCTTTCGAGGAACGGTTCTTGGAACAGTTCGCGGTCTCTGATAGCAGCGGCTTAAAAACATTGACCGGTCCGCGTGTTTTGGCGTGCGCAGCGTGTTTATGAAAGCGGCTCGGCGCGCCAGGACCCTCCTATCCGATTCAATTTAGATTGCGATCTCGATCGGCGCGTACCAATAAAAATACGCTGCTCGGTCGTTGCATGAATTACGAGGCGCAGGTGGAGGTGGAGGCGGAGGCGGTGGCGAGGGCGGAGGCGGCGTATTAAAATCGTTCGCAATTCTGTATCTGATCCGTTCTTTGGCACACTGTAGAGTTTATACGCTTATGCGGCTCGTTTTTCTCGACCAGTTGATTTTTTCATTGGGAAACGATGGTCTTTCCGGTTTCCCAGAATAATTCCCAACACGTGCAAATGGCGGGATATGACTGGACTATTTGGCAGGGACTAATGGTAATCGTTAGCGATATCCAAGTGTCGTGAAATCGGTGGCGGTGCCGTGCCGCGGGAAAGCGCACGACGGAGATCGATCGTAGGGATTTTAATATCTCGGAGCACATTGGTCGGGTTTGCCATTCGGTAGTCACGAGGCACTTTGCCCATTCATCATAGTAACGTAGTAGGTTACAGCGCGGAGGGCGCGCGATTAGAATCAGTTACCCTTTACTTGCGCGCGTTTGCCGTCCCCGCGGTGATGGGTAACCCTTGATATCCTGGACAAGGATATCCCCTCGGGTGCCATCTGCCAAGGCCCGCTTCGCTCCTTCTATCTCCTACCATTCTCCGACCTTCTATTTTGTCGCTACGTCCTCGTACGTTCTGCGTTGCCTCGGAAAGTTAATAAGCTGTGTGCAGCAACGTCCGCCACCTACCCCCGTCTCCCTTCTCCCTAACCGTCCAACAATTAGGACAATTAGGTACTTTCTTTTACCAATTCCTTGGACATTGGGCACATGAATTTCGATAAATTGGGCCGACGGGTATCGATGATCGCGAAGTTAGACGTAGGATACCTATATATGTATGTACTTGTGTACTTACCTACCAGGGACTCGCGGAAGAGGTCGGGCATCGGAATTTTTCACAAACTACTCTTTTGTTCCTTATTTATTGCGACATGAATAAAACACGGAGCTAGCGGATAGGGGATGGCAGGACGAGAAGGGGAAGAAGGAGATGGGCGATGTATTAAATGCGGTATAATTTTCAAATTTTGAGAAATAAATAACGGGTAAACGATAGGCTGACTCGGATGGGGTCCCTTCCTCTTCGACGTCTACGTTCCCCCTCGAAAACGCGCATAAATTCTCAAGGACGGATGGTTCGATGCTGGCGGAAGATTCTCTCTGGGAGCAAGGGGATTGCTTTAGAAAGTATCCTATTATGTTCGCGTTGTTGCAGCGAATCATCCAACAAGTGTTTTCGTTCCCTTCGATGCACGATCTGTCAGCCACGAGCCACGAATAGGTAGCGATCGCGAATCGGCGAGGCTTTTCGTCGAAGAAACGTATAGAAAGTGTACGGCAATGAGTACACGGATGTCGTAGACTAAGCGAATTCGAGGAACGTAGAATAGCGACACACGGTACAAACGTTTCTACCACGTTTCTTTAATTGGTGGCATTAATCACGCTTAATTGCCGAGTATCTTGTAACGGTGCCAACGGCTGGTTCGTAAGCGTCTCCCCGGTCGAGTTTACCGCAACTCTTTGACCGCAGCGGCGTAGCGAAAGCTGCAAACTCGTACCTGCTTCGGCCGATCGTCTACGTTTCCCGTTCTTACGCCGCTGTGGATTAACCCTGAAGAGCAGTAACCGGCATCCGTGGCTGCAATTAGTACGATACCGCATGGAGTGGTTACTGGTGCGGCGCGGCGCGTCGCGTCCGAAGGGCCGCGTAACCCAAACCACGGCCGGTACTCTTACCACCGACGCCGACCTCCGAAACGTCGCGCTCAACGGACGGGTAACTGCCATTTAGCTACGCGAACGTATGTACAAACATCTTCCAGCTCTTTCTCACGTGTCCCTGATCCAACCTTCTTCTTTTCCCCTTTCCCTTATTCCCTTATCCCCTTTCCTTTGCTCTTCCCCTTTCAGATTGGCGCGTCAACAAACAATTATAATCTTCTACGAAGCAGAGGCACGGCCGTCATTTGGCGATGCTGGAGGCTGCTATAACCTGCATAGACGTTGGAATCGGCTCTGCCAGAGGGACGAGGGCTGGCATTAATGAGAGCAGCGCGCATTAGCTCGCGTCCTGCAATATTAAACAGAGCACGAGTGTTTTGCACCGAACTTGGCTTCGGCCGTGTTGGATATCGATTTCGGGCAACACACAGGACGGACGAGTTCATCGTCTTGACCACCTCGGTCCTTCGTTGTATCGAGCTTTCGAGCAGCCGCACGAATTTTCATACTTCCCCTGGAGTTTTGCATTCTCGCACGCTGCTGCGTCGCACGCATTTTGAAGCAAGAAGTACCTAAAAAGTTGACATGGCCCGAGTACCATGCTCGCGGCGTGGTATCCGGCAGGTTAGTTGCGGTTAACACGCTCAGGGGTGCGAAAGGCGGAAAGAATTGAAGTCGCGGGCGTCAGAACACCGGTGAATCGAGATTTCTCTTCTCGAGCGAATCACTGAATCCAAAGGATTCGGGGAATTTGTCAGTCGGTCGTGACAGAGCAGCCGCGCCGCGACGCGCCGCTCCAGTCGCCACGGGACGAGGAGATGAAATATTCAAGCGCTTTCCATTAACGGGTTTATACTTATCGGGGATAAAGTCAAAGGGGTGGTTCGGCGAGTCACGCTTCGGAAGTAAAGTAAAGGGTAGCTATCTTTGCGCGAACGGGTGGCGTACGATCGTTTCGATGCTTCGGATCGACGGAGAAATGGACCTGGGCCACTGACGATTCACTCGTGATTCGACGACGAGTATACAGAGCAGTTTGCCGCAGTGGCTGCTGCGTGGGGCGTAATAGTTTAATTCATATGTAAATGAAGTGGCGAGGCACGGGAGAAAAGTGACGGGGCTAGGCGGAAAGGGCGCGCGACCGATTCGTACACATGTACGGGCGACCTCATAAATCTGTAACGGATACTCCGCATAATTAGAATTACGCCCCCGACCATCGAACTACGTGCGAGAGCGAGCGCGTGCCCATCCTGGCCCACGTCCCGGCATTTCTCCTTCGGTTTTTCCAACGAAAGCCTTGCTCGTTTTCACTTCGTTTCCGTGCTGCAACGATTCTGATCGATCCGTCCCGTTCGTCATCGAGGGTGTTGCGGATGCGGAGGTTTCGAAAGATGCGCGCACGATCGCGACGTGGATCTGAGGAGGAGACACCGGGATGGTATGCGTAGCGCGAGGGAGTGAATTGGAGGGTGTGGGTCTCGCGGAGGATTGCCGGCCAGCAATTAGTCTAGCCGTGCCGCGTGCCGACCGGATCATCGTCGACAGAGAGTTTCGCATAGATTCGACCGAGCGTCCGTATTCAGTGATTTATGTTCGCCATACATTACCCACCGAATAATCCCACGAAAGGGTATAGCGCGGCCGAGACACTCCCTCGACCTCGACGCCTGCGAAGCACCCTTCCCCACGGAGGGTCCGCGACGCGTACGGCGCGCCGTGGCGTACGGCCTACGCTACGCCTGCCACCCGCCGTTTAACCGCTACTCGCTGATCGCTCTATCTGTTTCAATTAAAACCATGCTCGTTGCGACGGCCCGGCTCGGCTCGGCCTGTCCCGGCCCGAACCGACCGCCACGGACCGTCACCCGTCCTCATTCCATCGATCGCTTCTCTTTAACTCGCGCCCTCGTCCGACACTGGGGATACATAATTGCATACATAGGTACCTATCGCGTCCCTGTCCCACGTTTACCTTCGATCGAGCAGCGAGGAATCGATGGCTAGATGATCGCTGCCGTCCATTAGTTAGGTATATTATAACTATAAGGAACAACGCAGTGTTGCCCATCGTGTACGTTTCGGTTATGAGATTATACAAGTTTTTGGTATCGCATAACGGTTGGGGGCCGAGGGGAAGGGTTGAAGTTCTCATTTATCATCGAGTACATAGTGCGGAATGACTGGTACAGAGTAGTGTTCGTAAGAGATACTCCAGCTACTCGTTATACGCGTGGATTCATTTACCTACCAGCCGCGTAATCGATACCGTTGAGTCCGAAGTTGGCAAAGGGATATCACGAATGTCGACGGATGGCGGCAACGTAACGGCAATCTCGTTCGTCCCGAGACTCCTGAGTAGTATAGGGGAAAGGTGGGATAGTTGATCACCAGGGATACATGATCACGTCGGTTTTTTTAATTAATATATTGGCAATTTGTGCCTGCTGTCACGTTATCGTGGTAATGTTTGCATTATCGCAACACTTCATGTTGCAGTTTCCTTTCGGGAGCTAAGAATAATGTAGTTAGTAGCTTCGATCTTATTTGCAGCCAAAAAGTAAATATTTCGGTCACCTTGATCTTCCTCATTTTCGACTGAATGTTGCACTTTCAACGATTTAAAATATATTAAGTAAAAACAGCCATTTCTGGTCTATTAATGCTATTCATTGATTGATCTAAATATTTAAGGTAAGTTTAGTTTTTCACCTTTTTCAAACCGAGTGCATTGAGGGATACTTGATCAGTATGTGAGGTGGGATACTTGAACAGGTGAAAATGCCCCAGAAAAAACCATAGAACGGCTAATGAAACAAAAAAATACGACAAAGAAAGTGAGAAGGAAAATCTTTTCTTCATCATCATCTGAATTAGATGATATCTAGCAAAAAGTGAAATGTCTTTTAAGAATGCATATATGTTGTTTTATGTCATAGAGTTTTATGTCATTCTTCGGTTTTACTTTTTCAGTAATTCTTTCAAGTTAGCTATAGTTTACTTTTCATTTATGATATTCCCTTTATTTCATGTTATCGACTAAGATAATAAATATTTTTTAGAAAATTAATGTGTTATTTACTCTTAAAGTTCACTGATCAAGTCTCCCTAACCTTTTGATCAAGTCTCCCCTTTAGTGGGGGATACTTGTGCATAATGTCACTGCCGGAAAATGTACAAATTCAGTCATTAAAATTAGTTTTCACCTCTCAAATTTGTACAAGTATATTGAGAATACTCTAAGAATCGCAGCTTGAGTAATTAAATAGAAATAAAGCAAACCATTATTATTATTTTAATAAAATAACAAAACTGTGATCAACTATCCCACCTTTCCCCTACCTAAGTGAGTAAGTATGTAGGGTAAATCGTAGAAGAGTTGGTCGAAACAATTTATTCCTAGATGAATTAATTGTTCTGAACCTTAACACACTTTTGCATATACACAGATGTAGAGTCTGAATATAGCGGCTCGACCAACTCTCCAGCCCGACCGTGTCTCCCGGATTTATCCTATGTAGGGTAGGGATGGGGCTAAAAGTCCCGTTTTTCCTATAAACCTATGTAAAATTTAGTACTAACAATCTAGAGATATCTGGTGTTATTTTGTATAAACTATAACTATTATGCTTTACGTTCACGAAGTTCGTTTGTTGATACTGTTATTTCCTGTTGAGTTATACCACAAAATGTTTGGCAATGCAAAATGGACTTGTTACCCCACGGACGGGGCAAAAAGTCCATTGCATAGGATAGAGAGCCCCTAATGTCTTTCCGTATAATATTAAACTAAGTAAGTAAAAAAGTCTTTTCAAATCAACAAATATTTATTAAACCAATTCTTTTTGGTATACAATCTTGAAAGGAAAGCATCACTTCTTTACCAAAAAATAAAAATATAAGTCAGTGGCTCACTCTGAAATAAAAACAAAAAAAATCGCTCAACTAAAACAAAAACACTATTTAAAGACTTTGGCATCATTTCTTAATAGTTTGCCCATCTTATTATAGAAACAAATAATAAAATATATATTTTCAGTATGAGGGACTTTTTGCCCCAATGGTACCTCTATACTTTCTGCGATATATACGTTAAAAAATATTATCATTCAGCAATAAACAATATCATGCACACATCACTAAAGGAACATACAATCTTAACGTACTTGGCTGATACGCTTTTAAACTGTGGTTTACTTCGTATAAAACAACAAAGACGACGTATTTCTTTGAGTTTTCGATACATATAATAACGAAGGCGTCGTGTAATTCGCACGAACGTCCAGAAGCAACTGGCGACTCTGTGGTCACCTCCGTTTCTTCTCGCCTTTTATTTAGTACTAGTCTTTAAGCCTGTCTCCGACAGGCGTTACTACCCTGTATAAGAAGACGCCTAAGGTAAGCACCATATTTGAATTTTCCAGATTTTGGAATTTTCACGGCATCTTTGAGTGCCGCGGAAACTTCATGCCAAGTCTGAACCTCGTAGGTCATCGGGAAATACGAAAAAAAGCCTCTGGAAAGATTTTGCTAACAAACGAACATCCACCTTAAGCGTCTTATTATATAGGATACTGCGAAACTCAATACATTGTTTAGGAATAGAGATTTTGAATTCGGGACTTTTTACCCGCCGGACTTTTAGCCCCACCCTACCCTACCGGTACTCTTCGGAATCTAGAAATCTATGTATATCAAGAATCTGTATTGAGTATACCTATTATGTACACGTATATACTTGCTTTGATTGCTAAGGGTGCGTGACGCGAGGCACGCAGATTCGCGAGCCGCTATCCACCGGACACGTTGAACAGGCTGCCGTCATAGGAGACTAGCTGCGGCGTCAAAAGGAGCAAGTCCGAGTGCTGTGTCTTTGTTCGATCGTTTTGCGGCAGCGCCGAGCCATTATCGTCTGGATTAGGCACTTGCCTTGCGATCGCTGAGCGAACCGCAACGTCGTTACGCTCTCTAAATCTCTCCGTGCTCGGCGGAAGCAGTCATTTGCGATAAGGACTCATCCGGGCGATACTCGCGCGTCGCGCGAGACCACTCTCTTTCGTTCGGGAAGCTGCTACAAGTCGAGGGGGAGTGCCATGCCGCCGCGCCGTGAAACGTGGCTGAAGATTGCGATGGATCGTAGACAGAGGAAAGCCCGAGCATCGCCGTCGTCCCGTCGCCGTGTCAGCGGCCCTCTCCAAGCTTTCCGCCTACAGTCTACAGCTACGCTGTTGAAGAAGAAGGTGGAATAGGAAGAGGAACTGACGGACGATCCAAAGCGATGGAGGAGGGGCAAAGTGGCGCAGTACAGGGGCGATAGCGGGGCGAATCTGAATAGGAGGTGTGACAATGCTATTTCACAGCGGGCTAAACGAGTCAAGATTTCAACGTGAATTCATCTCGGAAATTGTAATATCGTCGCGTACTACAAAGCGGGCGTTGTTTTCTCGAGGAAAGGCAAGGTGTCCGATCTGTCACGCAGGACACTGATAGGTACCTATCGGTGCCGAACGGACAGCTGTACGACGTCCTCAGCCAGTGTTACTGCTTCGTTGTCCGTGTTCGTTCATAAATATCGCGTTACTGGTTCAGTGGCCAAGCCAATGTACAATACTTGTACGTATCCTTCTGACTACTGCCGGGAACGAGGAGCGTTTCTTCCCGAGACCGTGGCGGGAGAGTCGGTGCGGAGCGGTGCGGTGCGGTGCGATCGAGCCAAGGCGCTAGGGAGCAATTCCCTTAAATGCCCTGTCGTCCGCAAAAAGCCACTCCGTCTAAAAAACAGCCTGGTACGCCGCTGCTCGTCCGTGCGCGTTCACGCGTTCAGGCGTCCGCCGCACTCGTGTGCGTGTCAACACCCGCCACTCGGTCTATCGCGTTTCGGCCGCTCTTTTTCCTTCTCGGGATTATATTAGTCTTTATGGCACCGATAAAGTGCACTGTCGATTTCTCTACCCACCACACCTCGACCCTTCTCTCACACCACTCTGCCCTCCCGAACCACCGCCTCTTTTAGCCGAATGCCTGAGTTTGACGTCTTACCCCTACCCCCCCCCCCCCCCCCCGAACGCGACGTTCACAGCCGATCGACCTACAACAGTCTTTCTCTGTCGCAATTCCGTCCACCAAAGCGCAAGGGTCTAGATTCTAGGGTAGTCTAGAGTAGTCTAGAGTAGTCTAGAGTAATCGGATCGGTCGGGATGCTTCCAACGATTTATTCTAGGTATGTACCTACCTACCTACGATCTCTCAACGACCACGAAAGCGGATGATCGGGCATCAGGTACGGTGGCGTCTCTTCTCGTTACGGCACTTTCGCCTTTATTAGAGCGACTGCTTTAAACGATCACCCTGTCTAAATAAATCTAGTTGGCCCGGGTACCTAACCCAGACCTACGCAAGTCGGTCGATTCGGTTCCACGTTCGCAGATCGATTTAGAAAGCACTTCTTCGCTTTTCAAGCGGGCATCGCGACTACCTACGACTTAGGTAATACCTATATGTGCATTGAGAATTCAGAAGAAGTAAATTGAGTAGCGAGGAGCGGTTTTTCCAGATTCATAAAATCGGATGGAATCAAATCTCGCGGTACAGTGAGCGGCGCGAGATATTTCCAATATTTGAAACCACGACGGAAACCGCAGTCGCTCCAGGAAATGAAACGTGTGTCTAATTTCCAATGCCCGTTCTCGGTGTATAGTGTACCTATATGGTCGGCGCGGTGCGGCGCGGCGCGGCGCGGTGGAACGCTCTCCCTTCTCCCCGCCCGTTTTCTGCACCCTACTAACTTTCGCGCGACACCAACCACCGACAGTATCCGTTGCCGAAAATAACTACACATCGTGTACACCTATGTAATCGCAGAAAAAGTATCTTTTTCACCTATTGTGCAGGTGGGTACCTACTGAGATTTCATCGAATCAAACACTGACGGCGACGATACGGTTCGTTTCGTCTTCATTGATTTCCATCGGGAAATCCTGACCGGTGCGGCTCGTGTTGGTTATAAATGAAAGAAGCTGCGGTTGAATCGGGGCGCTTGCGCGACTAACGAGAACGAAAGGCTGTAAGAGCGAAAAACCGCGACGCGTGGGTCTGTGGTGGAGGGTTGGGAGTTGAGGGTTGAGGGTTGGTAGTTCGTGGCTGGTGACTGGAGTTGTGGTCTGGGTTAGGTCGGGGCGGGCGGGGTGGGGGGGGGGGGGGGTGGGGGGGTGGGGAGGGGGCTGAGGTTGGAGTTGGAGTTGGGGTTGCTCATCGAGGAATTCGCATCCATCGACCAACGTCGGCTTCTCTCATCCCTCGTTCGCTCGCTTCTCGCATTACGTATGCCGAATGAAAGTGCCCGATCCACCGCGGTGCGCATTATCGTCTATCGAAAAAATATGAATAAGCTTTCCAATTTCCGACGTTTCGTGACATTTCTCTAGGAGGGAGGGTAGGTTTCAATGGAACGCCAACGATACAGCGAAACGCCATTCGTTTCGACATTTCGACGCGTTCCGCGCGTACGCTGGCGAAACCAGCATTTTCTCCAGCCTGCCGGCTGGTTTTTCTTTTCTGGGTGCCTGTCCTCGTCCTCGCCCTCGTCGCCGCCCGCGGTCACATCATCCGTAGGTACCTACTGCTCGGTGAGCGCTGACCTTTGGCCGCTCGATCGAAGCAACATTTTCACCGCGGCGACTTGGAAGGAAGCGTTCCGTTAAAAGCTCGATCGTTTTAGGAAGGAATGTTTAAGGGCAATTTTATAGTGTCCGGCGCAGAGGTCAACCTATCCTCGGATACATCACCCCAAACCCTTGGCATCTCCTTGATGGATCGCGGTTCTCGTCCTCTCGTTCCTTCTCCTCCCTCGCTCTACCGTTTTTCACCCCCTGTCCCGGTTGCCACCCCGTCCAAACCATCCACACCCTACGCTGTTCGCCTTCGATTTCTCATCCCGTCCGATGGATTATGCATCGCGTTCTTATCTTTACTCTTTATTCCTTCCAACCGGCAAGGCCGCTGCAAGCCACCTCTCTCTCTCTCTGGAATGCAGATTCCAGAGTCTAGATTCTAAATTCTAAATTCTAAATTCTAGATTCTAGATCGATACCGATGTTATGCGATCGATACGCAAGTACGTTCTACCTTTGGTAGCGTACCTCGGTGCGTTCTTACCTTTTTGAAAACGCTCGGTAAAGGTGAGACCACGAGGACACCTCCAACGTCCAGAGAAACTAGAAATGTCCTAGTACTGGTATACAGTGCAATTTCTCTAGAACGAGAAATTGCACTACCTCCTTGCTTTGAAATTCCGTCGATACATCACGCCTCTGAAACTTTGCTTGCCCCGCCTTCGCCACCTCCACGCTCCGCCTCGCGGCGCCAACCAACCTTTCCTTCGCCTTCTTTCACCTTTTCTTTTCTTTCCCTTTCCCTTTCCCTTTCCATTCCCAACCCCTCCCCTACTCATATCACTGCATCTCTCTCTCTCTCTCTCTCTCTCTCTCTCTCTCTCTCTCTCTCTCTCTCTCTCTCTCTCCTCTCTGTCTTTCGTTCGCTTATTCGCGTTCTCGCGGTCCGCATCCTTTCCGGGTCGTGCGTTCTTTGGTCAGCAGTAAAGGTGGTCGTGAACAGCCGGGAACCAACGAGATCGCTGACCTGTGGACCAACGTTCTACGGCAAAGCTATCGAAGGAAACGTGGAACGCGTAGTTTCGTAGCGTCTGAAGGTAAATAGGTGCGCATACTGCAGTGGGCGCGATGAAGGACAATTGGGGGTGAGAATGTAGCGGAAGGTGGGAGTGGGAGTCGTAGCGGTAGTTGCTTGAAACGAACAGCTTTGGGGGTGCTGATGTTAGTGAGAGCACAGGAGCAGGAGCGAACGGTTACGCGTAAACACGTATAAAATAGTCTGCCAGAGGAGAGAGCAGAGTATAAGTCGGGCGTTTGCCATTCTGGATACGCTGGAGACACCTTAGCTGCCCGGTTCGCAGCCTCGCTCGTTCCGAGTAAACGGTCGCGAAAGGGAAAAAGACGTTCTCCTTTGGGCCTGCCAGAAGCACCCTTATCTGGTTCCCCGTCGTTATCACGCAAACACCCGGCCCACCTCCGCACTCTACTCTCTTACCTTCCCTTTATTCCTTAGATCGGGTATGGATTCAGGCATTGGATTTTCAATCTTTCCGTTTCTGAAAATTCGGCATAAGATCTACCGAAACAATCGAAAGCGAACTATTGCTCATATTAGGTAGGTAAGTGGTTACTTACTTAGGTATGAATAATTTTCAGAACGATAGTTTCGATGACGCTGTCTGCAACGTTTCGCCGTTGCTTCGGTTGTTCGAAGAGTGCCAAAGGCGAAACTGTGACGTTGACTAGGCTTTGTCCTCCACGGTTGAGGAAGGCACAGTTTCTCCGCCTAAACTCTTTTCACCAGCCGAGATAAGATTTGAAACGAAGCTGACAGTTTATAAGTGACAAGCGGTCTGCGGACCGCGTCGGCTCTCAAAGAGGCATCGTCGGGAGGTAGAACTTTCGTGTAACTTAGCCTCGACGCGGGAACATAACTTTAATTACAGAAGTTCGTGCATTGTCCAGGAACGCAGCCGCGGCAAGAAACTGAGCTCTTTCTCGAGCCAAAGTTTTCCGCGTGCTTCGGAACAAAGCACCGAGCACCTAGCGGGGAACAGTATCGTAATAGAGCAGAGAGAGGGAGAGAAAGACTGAGAGTAGAGAGAGCAGAGAACTGGATGGAGCATCTTTCTCTCCCTCCTGACGCCACTATATCTCTCTCAAACAGTCAAAATTCTCAGATTTAATAGAGGGTAAACCAACCAGTGAATGACCGAATTGTTGAATTTATGGACCTTTGAGATTAATACTTGAATATATTTATGTATAACAACAAAGCAACTGTTAAAATTGCATTTAAATTTATTTTTCTTGAAATTTCTGTAAAAATAATTAGGGTCACGGCACCAGTAGTTGACCATGTATCAGTAGTTGACTACTTTTCAGACAAACATAAAAAATAAGGTTTTTAGAAGTGACGATCTTTTGAACAAAGTGCAGTTCTCCAACTGCACTTGTTCAAAAGATCGTTCCTTCTAAAAACCATATTTTCCATGTTTTTCTGAAAAGTAGCCAACTACTGATACATGGTCAACTACTGGTGCCTTTACCCTACTTATTCTTATCGTAATTAAAAAAAAAAACGATTATAAAATGCAAAACGTGTAGAAGTCCAGTAATAAGAATTTTACTTATTAATGTTTGCTTAATACGCGTAACTAAAAATATGGGATATTAAAAATGCAACTACACTCAATTTATAAACATATAATATTTTTTAATTTATAATTTACATTTCTTTGCCTAATGGTCATTCACTGGTATCCGGTCAATTACTGGTTGGTTTACCGTACCGAAGCTACGAAAACGAAAACGCAAACGAAAAAAACAGCTGAAAAGTCAAAGGAAGAAAAAAAGAGACGAGACAGAACAGCAGGAGGAAAGAAATTTCTGTTTCGTCTTGTGTTATGCGTACCTATAGCTACCTATAACGAATAAAGAGGAAATAATTTGTTTAGGAAGATAAAAAGGCTCCGCATGTATAAACGCGGGCACAGGGAATTATGTAAGAGATTGTCGTAGCATTTGTTGGATCGTGTTCCCACGAAGGCGAGGCATTCTTCAACGATACAGAGACGAAGGATCCAAGCGAGCGTAAAGTAGAGAGCTCGTCCGACACGAGTTGACATCAGCACGCGACCAAGAAAAAACCCGAGTCCGGCAGCTCCTACGGCACTCTTAATTATCTTGTTAGGCGAGCAACCGGCTGCCACCGCTCCCAAACGCCACGACTCCTTCTCTTTCATTGTTGCTCGCTCTGCCCGTCCCAAACTCCCAATCCGAACACCGCATTGTGCTTTTATCATTTCGCACGAATCCCTCTTGCTCTACGGGCCAATGTTCTCAAGGTACATTAAGCAATCCTTCACTACGATTCTTCAGCACGCTAATGTGATCGTTTCTCTTATCTAAACTAAACCGTCTTGGAAATTATCACGCCGCAAGTCTCGAGCGACCCCTCGCGTCATGTATTTTTTAGCGGTTAGCAACGGTCTGTATAGGCTCGAACGTAAACCCTGTGATTATTAAACGGTTGACTCCTCAATTCAAGAACAAATTGACGGACAAAGGGCTTAAGTCGACTGCTTGCTAACATGCAAACGGTCCCATCCAATTGAAGACCACCCAAACTGCTCCGTTTATCTCAAGACAATTTGTATCTTGGTCCTATTAGCCGAATGCTTCGGTTCGGATCGCAAAAGAAAATCTCGCCGTCTGCGTTCCCTGGTTGGTGGGTAGGTACCCAAGTATTTCTCGATCGACGATACATGGATTTCTCATGTATTAAGTAGGTACAACGAAGCGGAATAGTTATCTATAGAGCTGAAGACGTTACACCGCCGAGTACTAATTTGTAGACATGCTGGTAAGAAGACGAAGCGGTACGAATAAACGGCGCCACAGTGTCATAGGGGTATTCGATGGGTTGATTCGAGTCCAAGTCGGTCTTCTCACGAGGTCGACAAACCTTTGCCACGAGCATTTCGTTTAATTAAGCAGCCGCGCATGCGGGATTGACCTAAAAATCATAGCTTTCCGTGGCCGCGGAGGCGATCAAGCGCGGGTTAAATTAATTCACCGATACGGTCCACGTAGGTAGAGGCTGTAGAACAACGCTGACGAAACCAAATAGGTCTGTATTGTTCTCTCAACATCCACCAAATGCCCTGGGTGGCCTACGGTTCAGATGTCGATGATGAAATTAGAGATTAGCATTCTCCCGAAACTCGGCAAATGACAACTATTACGAAGAAAGCGAGAAGAAGAGGAAATGGTTGGAAGCGTGGAAATCGGGGACAGTTTTAGGAGTGTTTCCTTGTAACCTGCCAGCTCGAATTCGAGTCCACTTTCCAAGCCGAGCTCCCCAGGGTCCGTTCCTCTTTTACTTTTCCCAAATAAAGTGACAGCTAATCGATAGCTTGTCAAGTTCTTCTCTCCGTCCTATCCATTTCGGGTGACGATTTTTTTCAGTCTGCCTTGAGACCCCCCTTGCGCGTGTTTGCGCGTCAACTCTCATTTTCACTAAATCTCAACGGTCCGAAAGTTGCTTTTCCTTTTTCATCCAGACGCTCTAGTCGTTCGCTCGAGCGTTCCAATGGGCCAACAGACGTTGCGTATCGTGGGTTCTCGGGGTAATTGCACCCTTTAGAGCTGATTCCTCGTGCAGCGATAAGGGCAAGGGACAAAGAAGGAAAGGAAAGGAAAGGAAAGATGGATAAGGTGGAGAGTAATTGGGGGCTGAAGATACATATACCTATAGGTAGGTATGTATATGGTGGTGTTAGGCACCTATAGGGATACAGGAAGCGCGACGGGTGAACGCGCGCGTTCCCTAGATCCGATCGGACAGCTGCGATATTGCCATCGCCGCCGCGCCGTGGATGCTTCGTCCTGATCTTGACATTTCCTGTCGCCGTATTCGCACACGCGAACAGCGGCGAGTGTGAAGACTGTGAGGAGTGTGGCGAGTGCAGGGGGTGCAGGGAGTGCGCACCAAACAATTTTCCATTCGCCGTACCTATACCGAGATTGTAAAATTGCTCGAGGCTTCGCCGAGTTCGCTGTACCCTCGGGTGAAGCTGCGGCCTGTGGCGTGGTAGGTGGCGATAAACGGTGTTAAACGGTGGCGGAGCGTGTTTGAATGGTGAAAAGGCGGAAAAAGAATAATCGGCAGCTGGGTTCTAGCGCCATCGGGTCCGACAAAGCGTCTGTCTGCCGACCAGTGCCTGTGGTTGCTCCATCGTGGGCGTGTTCCTTGTCCGGTAAGGTAGCCGAGTATCGCGTAACGAGGGACCAACGATTCCCGAATATACCGGCGACAATGCCGAGCAACGAATGTCCAGCTATCGACAACAATGAAGTGAACGGTACTGGAGTTGGACCGTGGAAAGATTTGAAACCAATCGTGCCGGATGCCATGCGCGCGTGCCGCTTTCCACCAAACTTCCATGGGAGTAGTACAAACGTCTCACTTTGGCCGAGTCACGCCCCGCCCCGCCGCAACGAGCCGTTTAATCGTTCCTTCAAACTCTCAAGGGAACCACGCACCGATCGCAAAACATATTGTCCTCCGGGGGCTGCGTCTTTTCGACTTGACCGCTACTCGTCCGTCACGCGTTTAGCAACGATTATCCGTGTTCGTGAAGAATGAGATCAACGGTGTTCCTTCTCTTCTTAGGATTGCACGACCATCTCCACGATCGGAGGGAGGTTTGCTCTTTTATGGGCAGACTACTTTGTAAATCAGTTGTCACGTTAATCGCGCGGTGGCGTAAATCAAGGTAAAATTGGATCGCTCGTAGGATGACGGGTTGCTAGGAGGGGAAGAAAGAATAGGCTATAGAGAGAAGCTTGAGGCGCACCGCTGGCACTGGCGCTACGGATGGGAGAAGGCGGACGAACGAGCGAGCCTCGCCATAAAACACCGAGAATCCGGAGCTTTATTTTATTTCATTCAATTCTTCACGGGCGACAACCGCCACGGGAATATGGAATCGAGTTGTTAGGCAGCAGCTCGCGGTGGATGACGAGATAGAAGAGGGTAGGTGGATATCGGTAGTTTCGCTAGCAGGGGACGACTCGGAACGACACACGCTGCATAAGCAAGTGCCAAGGCCGAGACGCGTAGCGGCAGCGACCACGCGCTATTCCCCGCACCCGACACTTTTCTTCTTCATTCGCAATCATTCTTTCCTCTATTCCTCGTTCTCTTCATCATACTATTTCTTTCGTCACTTTTACTCTTGCTTCTCCCTTTCGGATCAGCTTGTTCGCGTGCCACCTACACCGGTTAGCCACTTCGGTCCCGTTATTCGGGGTGTGTAGGTACTTGTGTAGTTGCACGATGGATGGTGTACAGAGAGAAGGGTAGTCGAGAGTCGGGAGTCGAGCGTGGAACGGTAGGAGAAGAAAATGAAGTAGTTTACGCCGGAGAGGGAAAAAGGGGCGAAAGAGGCAGCGACAGGGTAGGTCGGTAGTGATATTTCGCGGGAGGAAAGTCCCGGAGGATGAGGTCGAGGGAATGTTGGAGCAGTCGGTAGAGAAGGTAGAGGAGGGGGAGGAGTGGGTGCAGGAAAAAAGCGATGCCGTAAAGCACTCAGCGGGGAGCGTGATCCGCTTACGAAAGTCAGGTGGGCCTGCGTTACTGCGTTACCAAGTTACCGCTTTACCGAGCTGTCCGGAGTACATCCATATACGTGTTACGGTGTGGGACCAGTGACAGTGTTTTACTTTTACCCGGAGCTAAAAAATTTCCAGGTTTCAGAAAGTTTTGCGGCTGGCCACCGGTATAGGTACCGCGAGCCGCAGCTAGGCACCTAGGTACGCGACACAGCAACGTAACGCTAGCCACCCCTCTCCCGTAAGTCAATCGTAACGTAGACAGGGAGGATGATACAAAAGAAATTTGAATGTGTCGCGGATCTCCCATTCGGAATAATGTTCTCGGCAAGTATTATGTTTTCATAAAGTGCCAGGGCAGAATGAAGTAATTAAGTAGAGGGTTAGTGGGTATTCACGCGCGGTTGTAATGGCGATGGCGACGCGAGTTACGGCCACCGTGCGACGCGACGCGCCACGCTATTCGGAGCTGTTCCTCGAGGAGACGAGCGCGTCGTTTAATAAGTTAAGCGACGGCGACGCAGCTGCTCGTCTTAATGAAACATTAGCTCGCATCGACTTGGATCTTGACGCAGCATCGCGTCGGCGTCACCTTGCAAGCTTTTCACATCGGTTACCTGCTCTGGCCTGGGTTGCTTATGTCCGCGAAAGTTCTCGTCGTGCTTCCAGCTCCCACTATTTTGCTATTTTCCTGTCGCTCCTCTTATTCTGAAACATCGAGGAACGTTATTCTTAGTGGCGCGAAATTGCCGTTCTAGGACACTTCTCGCACGATTCTCGCACGATCTTACTTACTTACTTAGTCCGTGATCGTTGCGACGACGCAACAAACAAGAGTCTCGACGCCTGATTTCCTCATGTCGCGTGGTCTTGTCAAACGAATAACCGCGTCGACCATGACTCGAGGTCAACGCGTGTATTTAACTGCAGTTACGCTTGCGGCCGCCAATGGTCGCCGCATAGTCTTGTGTTTCTCTTGCCTTTTACTGCCGTATTCTAAAGATAGTTATAGGAGGACAAGAATCGCGCCAAGTTCGGTAGGGTGGCGGTGATGAGAAAGGAGAGTGGCAAGGATAAAAAAATACACCTACCACAGGGTGGTAGGCTGTCTATTCTCACGTGACAGAGAGGAGTGTCCCGCTTGGAGGCGCAACGTTTTTCGTGTTTACCAGCGAAGCTTTATTCCGTATTACCTATTACGGGTGTGCTGCATCGCAAACTCTCGCTCGTCGTGACTCGCGCGTATAAAGGCGGCGTGCCCGAGACTGGTCTATTCAGAACGTAATTAAAAGCTTGCATTCATACGGGCTGGCCGTTCGCTCGGCGAGCTTTTCCTTCGCGACGGACTTCTGGAAGTGAACCGCGACAATGCTTCTCTTCGGGGCCTATTGCCTATTGTTCCATGCCGTGACATCTTTGCCTTTTTTACTGCCACTCGCATCGGCGTCAGCGTCGGTGTCGGCATTTATCGTTACGATTTGAAAACGCATTGTCGCTGGGTACGCTAGCTGCGAGAAAGAACTCGTCGGCGTCCGGACGCGAGGGCGAGGGCGAGGGCGAGGGCGAATGCCCGTGTTCAATTCACTGATTCGTTCCCTGCTGGTCGATTCTCTTTGGCATAGCAAAAAGTTGGCGAAACGTTTACGCCGTTTCACGTCCTCTGTTGCGCCTGTCATGTTCGAGCGGACATTCAGAAGGTATGACAGAAGGTGTTTGCACGCAGGGGAGAGAAGTCGTTACTGTCCAACTCATAGATCGATGGTGAAAAAAATCAAGTATCTCCTCTCTAATCAGCATAACAAGTTCAATCGTACAGCCAGGTCTGCCTGCTTGCCTGCTTGCCGGTCGACCGGTCGACCGGCCAACCGACCGACCGGTCGGTGGACGATGCCCTAGCCACCATCGTACATGTCCCTGGCAAATATATGGCTGATATCAGCATATGTATGAAAGAAGGGTAGACGAAGTGAATGTGGGTGCTGGCTATCGATTGCCTTTCGACTCTTGCACGTTCCACGTTAGAAAGCTCGCGGACACTCGTACACCCTGCTTGCCTGCTTGAAACGGAGACGGAGTCGGAGACCAAGAAGATCGGACGACGTGACGCGAGTGTACGGATATCGGGAAAATGTGCGTCGTCGTCCGACCCGCACGTTTCACTCGTTCTCCGGTATCCGAAATATCTCTGTAGTAGGTACAAGGACAATTATCGACTGTACGGAAGATAGAGCGAGCGTTTTAACCGCGAGTCACCGCACTAACAATAAGTAGGTAGGTTATACTCTTTGACACGTTGCTGATATTCAGTAGGTAGTGCCTATGTAGGAAATTTGTAAGCCGAGAGTAACGCGTATTCGTTTATCTTTGTTAGCCGGAGCGGAGACGGCGCGGTGGAGTGCTACGCACTTCTTTCGGCCTTCTTTACGAGATGCTCTGCAAGTAATTAAAAAAGTCGATTTATATTTATGAGGAAGAGAGTCGGAAGAAGGGCTCCAGTATTCGTGACAAAGATGTTACCTACGTTTGTACTTACTTAGGTATGTTTCGAGCCATTGAATGCGCCAAATAGATAGGTAGGGAGGTATTACTGACACGGAAAACAACATGCAAAGAAGATAAACTACACGTGTGCAAAGAGAGGAGGCAAGGGTGACGCGAGGGATGCGAGAGGCAAGACTATTTTTCGCTTAAAAGTTTCTTTGGTCTTTTCTTTCTTTCGTCGACGAAGAAAGAGGCAGCTGTTCCCGTTCACTCCCGATAGCGAAAAAGGAGGAGAAGGCAATACTCGACTTGGTCGTGGTTCGTTAGCGGCTCTAGGGAGTTAATTAGCGAAAAAGTTAATTTCTCGTTCGCTCATAATCGGGCGCCCCTGATGAAATACGAGCTTGATAAAGACGCTTGAAATTGG
Organism: Andrena bucephala; assembly: GCA_947577245.1. Lineage (NCBI taxonomy): Eukaryota > Metazoa > Arthropoda > Insecta > Hymenoptera > Andrenidae > Andrena > Andrena bucephala. The sequence goes on from OX387715.1 coordinate 68,657,747, forward strand.
AGTTTTTGGAGCAGGGGGAAAGAAGGGCACCGCGCCGCGTCGACTGGTAAATAGATTAATGTGGTTTCTACGGAGAAAATCGTCGGGCCTGGGGTGGCATCGCGAATATGCATACGATAAGAAATTTTGATAAAATGTCACATAGGTGAAACATAGGCAGGTATCTAATACCTATTTTGACTACGCGTTATCGTCCATATAAGGAAGAATTGTCGGTAGTTGGATCAAAGTATTCGACGAGGAGCATAATAAAAAGTTAAACCTCCTATAAATATACTTGTTATTGTTAGTTTCGTGATAAGGGAATTTGGAGCGTAAAGAATTGAATGGTCCGCACCAAAGATGACATCGTGATCGCAAACATCGTGATTTCGAAAAAAATTAATGTGAATACCTCACTTCTGATGCCTATATCTTCGATATTTTTACGAATTTCGGTTCCAAATTTTCAGAAAATATTCGTGACATATCAAACACTGAAAATGTGGAAATTTTTTTTTATCTTTTTAACATAGTTCGGTATATGCCCCCCTTACATGTTTAAAAAATAGACTACAAAAATAAAAATTCCATTTTTTTTTCACCTTCATAAATAAAAAGTGTTCGAGAAGCGTTTAAACTTTCAAAACTTGAGAAAAAAAGTTTTTTTTGTAGTTTTTCGGACTTTTTTCCAAAACTGTTTGTCGCACGAGAAAATGTAATACAACATAAAAGATGCTCCTTGTCCGGATCTACAACTTTTGATTGACATATTTTTTTATTTAATTAATAACTTGGAGGATATTATATAAAATCGACTTTGTGAGCTGTTAAATAATTATTTAAATGTTTAAGGGGGGAGCCCTATTTAGGACGGCTAGGAATAAGATGATTTTTAGAAATTTTTTTCTAAGAAACTGTTAAGCGGATCTTTTCCAAACTTTCAGGGTATTTTAGTTCACATTCAAACAATAAAAACTAATTTTTACATTACAAAGTGTTCGGTAGAAATGAAGATATATGTTGAAAATTGGCGATTGTAATGGTGACACCATTTCTTCCCTAAAATAAAAAAAACCAAGGATTTTCTTATTTCTAGTAGGTATAATTACATTGTCGATGAACCTAACAACCGAAAAAAAAGTTAAAAGTTGGCAAATTGGTGGGACTTCAAAGAAAACGTTACGATTCTGCCCCAAGATATTTCGTACTATTTATGAAAAAAGAGTTGTTCAATTCTATTTATTTATCAATATCTTAGGTTCATCGATAATGTAATTACATTAGAAATAACAAAATCCGTGTTTTTTTTATTGCAGGGAAGAAATGGGGCCACAATTACAATCGCCAATTTGCAACTCCGGCGCGCGAGTTCTAACGAACATGTTGATATATCTTCACTTCTACCGAACACTTTGTAACGTAAAAATGCATTTTTATTGTCTGAATGTGAACTAAAATACCCTGAAAGTTTGAAAAAGATACGCTCAACAGTTTCTTAGAAAAAACATTCCCAAAAATCACCTTATTCCTAGCGTCCTAAGTAGGTGTCCCCCCTTAAAGGCCCAGGAGCACCTTTTCCCGTTATCCGATCGGGCTCGAACGTTGCACAGATTTTTTTTTATTATTTGAAACTATTCTGGAGGGTACCCCGAAGAAAATTCAAAGGTCGAAAATAAAAATCCACTCTATGCATATGTACGCTCGCGAGATAGGTAGGCAGGTAGAGGTGAAAGAGCACTCGGCCGAGAAAGTTTGCCGCGTTATGGAAATTGCCGCGGCGGAAAAGGAGAAAAGCTTGAGAGCCTGGAGAAAAGACGGATAGCGGCGAGCAACGTTACTAAGGGCCTAGAAGGAAAAATATTTTTGTTTCGTTCCGTCCCGTGCGGTTCGCCCGTTGGCGATGAACTTTCTGAATAATTACAGCGGGTATGAGCTTGATTCATCACCGAACTTCGCCTACCTAAGATGCTTTATCTGCGCGTCGCAGTCTCTGCGAAATTAATATGCTAATACCCGTGTGGCTCCCTCTGCTTCAACCCCGTACACCCCGGAGCGGTAGCTCTCAACCTTGCGCCTCGCTATTCCCAGCCCGCCACCTCACCCCAATCTCCGTGTACCTATCTAGTTTTCGGTCACCACATCCAGCCCCTAAGCTCAAGCTTTGATAGACACCAGTGCGTGGGCATTCTCGTCCTCCACACTTTCGGCGCGGCGTAACTGATGGAAATCCATTGACGACTCGGCAACGAAACAGTCGATTTTAGGTAGATACCTATCTACTTGTGGGTGTACACGCGTCCTCCCGATTAACCGGGGATCGTGGTAATCGAACGAGGCCTCGCCGAGACCGGGAAAAAATTGATCCGTCGACGGCTGGGCCACTGTGTAATTTAGTAATGAAGTCTGTGCGTGGTTGGAGCGCGCGCCACTAAATCACAGGACGTAGATTGGGGCGCGCTCGGCCAGCTGTGACCCAGTGCTTTCCGCTAATTTCCCGTAACTCCCGTCGTCCATAGCAGTTTCCACCGCCACCCTATCGAAAAAAAAAAAAACAATGAACCTTCCGTTTTCTACACGTCGGCAATAATTGCATCCAACGTCGCGATAATCTTTCTTCCATTTATTCCGTAGGTATTACGAGCTATTCTTCATTCCTTGTTTTGTCACCTTCTTTCTTTCTTCCATTTATTACGCAGGTATTACGTGCTATTCTTCCCCCCTTGTTCTGTCACCTTCTTTCTTTCTTTTCATTCCCGGCAACTGATGAATTCAACGATCTACGCCACCCTGTTCGATTGAAGCACAGCTGCAATAATGTGTAACATCTACCTAACAATAACTAGGTAGGTGAGACTATCGACTGAAAATTCACCGTTAACGAACGACGCCTATGGACACGAAGTAGTGCCGGAGGGATGGCTAGGTGGGTGGACGGGGTAGAGGGGGTATAGCACATCGAAGATTCAAGAGCACAATGGGGTTAGGTACCTACTTTAACGTATTGGAGCGTTCTAGGGTAGAGAGAGCGAGAGAGAGAGAGACTGTACACTGTACGCTATGCGGCCCGTGGTATGTTGAATATGTTCGCTATGTCGGCTCGTGTTCCGGTTTTGATGCGTGCGCGAGATAAGATTGCCCTTTGTTACCACAACTCGTGTCTTCGGGACCCGGCAACCACCACCGTGCCTTTTTACCTATGATCTGCCTCTTTTTTTACAGCGTCCTTTGTCCTTTACCAGCTTTCTTTCTCTTCCCCTTTCTCTTTTAGGTTGCTTCTTTCCTTCGGTACAACGCTAGATTCCCTCGAATCGTGCACCTCCCGCGGTGCAGCGTTAGGTATACCTGCGTATCGCGTATCGCCACGCGGTAAGGCGAAATCGAAAATCTTTCCTACCTAACCTATTTGTGCGAACGGTCCGGAACGGTCACAATCGAAAGTCCTTCGTGGTCCTTCGGGACTGTATTTATGTGCCTGTTCACATTGCTCTTTCATTAACCGGTGGCGCTCCGTTAAGTAGAGTTCGGAACAGAGTAATCTCGATGTGGCTGATAATTGATAAACCCGATTGGCCGCTAGCGAAAAAGCTGGACGGTTCGTAGACTTAGTTAACTATAAAATATGTGTATGGTAGGTACCTGTATTGAAGGGCTCTGCTTGCAGAAGCTAAATTTCGCTTCCAGCTAAGAGGGAGCCTCGAAAAAGCCAGTGGCCAGCCGCCTTGGCCGATTCCCCGAGATTCCGCTCTTCCGAACTCAATTTAAGAGATTCAGAATATACGTTCTCGGCGCCAAATGATTGATCACTTTTGGGATTTTTCCTCTCGAGAGGTGTGAAATAAATCGAAATTGTTATAATTGTATCTTGTTCTTGATATTTACGGTAAAATCGAATACGGTCCAGAGAGTTGGGCAAAAAATTAATCTAAATAAAAATCTTAAATAACAAATAAAAGAGAAAAAAAATATATTCGTAATTCGATTTACCATATTTGAAGAAATAAGTTTATTCCATGAGAATTTCTCCGACGAATAAGGATAAGTTTTTTATTCAAAGGTTTCCTTCGTATCGTCGATTAAAATTTTCATCCGTAGCTCTATCTTTTATTTGAAGCCTACGAATAAAGCTACGAATACATATCTTTCGTCAGCGTTGAACCGTCTTTTCGATCCGTAAATTTGAATAATTTTTTTCCTAGATAATGCCTGGTGCGCGCAAAGCCAAGGCAAAGCCAAGGGATCTCGGTGCACAGGAAGGGAAGGTAGTACGAGGTAAAGCGAGAGCAGATTTTTCAAAGGCAGTGCAGTGCAGTGCAACGGAGGTTCGGCGTGGCGCGGCGCGGTGTACGAGCTCGGGCACGGGGTACGGGTACAAGTACAAGCACATGCATAGTAGCCACAGACACAGGTACAGGTACAGGCACAAGCATTCACAGCGTAGCGAGCTAGGGGCATCGTCGAGATATGCCCTACCTACGGGTGCAACGACCCTGGTGACCTTTGTTCGGTCTGTGCTCCGACTTGGCCCCGCCGGTACCACCGAGCGGCTCGATCCACGATCCACGATCCACCGTCTCCTACCACCGAACTCGGACTCCAAGGGACGACGTACACGATGCACCGCGGCAAGCGAACCACCGAATAGCGAATCTCGATCCTTTCTACCTGTATTTGCCCACCAGCGTCCATACGTTACGATAACTTTTCTCATTTCGATTCTGCCTACATTCGGCCAAGCTGAACACCAAATTCATCGTTCTCGTTTAATTCAAGAGATCACGTAAAGGTTTTAACACCTTGGATCATAAAGTATACGCTGAATAGCAAGTCAGCCGGTCGCTCGGTTATTCCAGCAATGATGCCTACAAGTATGTTGAATGAACCCGCAGCAGATAGCTAGGATCTATTCCTTTATCGTTTCGTTCTGGTACGGGGGAAAATACCTACCGGTACAGCGAGCTTGAAATCGGGTAACAGAAAGACGGGACAACGCGACGATGAAACGATGGTCTAGTTCTCACGCGGGTCCTAGCGCGCGAGGAATAGATAGGTGGAAGGACGTGTGTAGCCCGGTGAACAGCATCCAGAAGGAGGACGGGTCATCTTTCGAGGCGAGGTTTAATGACGCTATAAAGATCTGGAGATGGTTAGGTGGACGAAAACGAGCAAGCCGGCGAGCGTGGCTCACATTTTTTCGAGTACAATGACCGTTTTACTCGCGATCGTGTCGTGACCGCGGGTCGTTTCCTTGGAAAACCGACGTGACGCGACGCGACGATCTTGCTGGTGACACTCGCGTCAACTTTTCTCCAGTAATACAACAGATCTTTTCAACTAAGCGTTGGTATGTTACGACACGTAAGGTAAGTGTGGGTTATAAAGCCCATCTAAGGATTCATAATTTTTTTTTAAAAAAGACGTACAACGCACAACATATTTTGGAAATTTTTTTTTATAGAAATCTATGGACATTCAACCATAAACTATAATATTTATAACAACATATGAACACAACGCGTATACGAAAATTAATAGGTTTTTAAAAACCTTGTAAACGGGCTTTGTTCCGTGTAGAGCAGGTAATTTTTGTCGAAAAATAACCGAGATTTTTCTCTAGTAACATTCGAGAAAACACTCTTTTGGGGAACTTTTTCTTTTAAACCGGTGCCATTTTGTTATTTCTCAATAAAAATTGTTAATTGAGCTACGGGCGATAGCCACACTCGTACAGATTAAGAATCTTTTCGAATTTTTTATTTCAGAGAAGCCTGAGCCGGGAAATCACCTATGCCACGAACATACCTCTTTTTAGAGGTGTCACATTCACGCTATAAAAAAACATATGAAACAAATTAAAAACTGTCTTTTTAATTTTTTTTTTGTATAATATCAGAGTAGCTCAATAAATTCCAAAAAGATTTATTTCATTATATGCTGTATTTATGGAGAAAAAAATCTTTAAAAAATTGGATAATGAGTACTCCCAATACAAAGTCAAGAAATCGACTTAAATCTTATAATTGCAGCAACGCTGGTTGCCGAGGAAACATTTATTGAATTTACAACCAGCAATCTACCAGTATTTTAGATTGCCCTACCAAGGATAAATGACAGGTGGGCCTTGATTTCGCGATTCAAAGCAAGTAATTAAAGCATCCAAAGATCGACTTGGAGAAGGCGAGTTGCGTTGCATTAATTTGCCGTGTTTATTTTGAAGGGTAAATATCCCTGCAACTTTGCGACTAATTGAAAATTTGTACTTGGTACGGAACGAGGTCATTTCGCATGGCACATACCAAAGTACATGTCTAGCGCGGAAAGGTGCCGCGATCCCATCGATAACGTTCTACCGTATCTAATCCTGCGCTTGGTTTTACGGTTGCGTTCCGCCTGAGAAATCAACACCGCCTTCCATCGATGCTTCATCAACGAAGGTGCTGGAAAAATGTTGTATAGGGACGATCGGCCGACCAGCAGTCGATCAGTAGTCGAGGTCGAGAGTCTCGACTCGAGACACTAGCGTGGCGCGCAAGAAATAGGTGGCAACCGAGTAAGTATCAACGTCTGTTCGTTTTTTCACCAGCGCTGGGTCTTTATGATGGCGCTTTCTGCTTTGATCGTTTGCCTGCCAATGTAGTACGCGTATTTCCATTTTTTCTCAACAGTCGTTGTTTCGAACGCGCGAACCGATTACCTTTGACGTCGTTCGAGTTGCGCGCGACTATTAACGCGAACTGTCTTCTGAAGGAGTAGGTATCTATAGAATCGTGCGTTGCGAATACTTACTTACCGAGAGAGTGCCGACTCCTTTGTTAATTGCCAAGTCGTGTCGTTGACGGATTTATAGGTACCTACCTACTCTATTTTCTTTGTCGCAGATGGGCCTGAAAATGGTGTACGAAGAATTTGGTAGTTGCCACGTCAAGTATGAAAGAATAATAAGATGATTTGAGACACGCCAAGTTGGATTAGTTGGACGGAAGTGATGTTTGGAAGAATCTGAAGCTTGTGAATGTGTAGCACGATGCTTGAATAAGTGGCGATTGCAGAGTCGACGGAAGGTCGGTTAACCTCGGTTGTAACTGGTCGAGAGAGACGATCCCGGTCCCATTACCGTGACGCTTCGAAACCAAATGGCTACAGCCACAGCCACCGCACATGCTGGCTACTTTGCGGTCGCGCCATTACATGCCATTAGGTGGCACTTTATTCTCTTAAAGCACGCCCAATTCTGATATAGGTACGCCACGAACTTTACTCTTTCAAATGATGCGAACGTCTGTTAGCGAATGTAAATCGGACCTTCGAGACTTCGATCTAGAATCTATCGCGCCGGTGATCGTTCGTCGAGGGTAAACACGTGCCCGCGATTGCGCAGTGCCGGTCCTCGGATGTACGGAAGAAAAGGCAGCCGCCAGAAAACTCTATCAGGCTGCATCTCTCGGTCCGACTCTCTACGTAACTCGCATACGTAATGAAGGAACGAACGACCGGGCTGAACGGGAGAGCATATGCTGTATCTCTTCCCTTACTTTCTCTCTCTTCTTCACCTTCGTCTTCGGCTTTTCATTTCGTTCCTGTTATATTTTACAACATCGTGTGAAACGCGTCAATACACCGACAATGAAATATGATGTATAGCAGTAGGTACCTACTTGCAATTAGCTACATCAGCAACTGCTTTGCTGTCCACCTATCAAGAATATGTACGGGAGACCGGGGCAGATTGTAACAAAAAAGTTTTCACAGTTTTTTCTCGAAAGTGTTTTCCTCAATCGGGAAATAATTTGCGTGATTTACTACTTGCATATGTGGTGAACTAATTGCGCGAAAGTACGTGACAAAATCTTGGACACTTAGACATCTAGCTTCATCTTAAACAAATCTGAACCTTTGTTACAATGTGCTCCAGTACGGGGTAAATTGTAACACATTTAAATACTAACCCACACTAACCCACACACTTATTTAAATACAAACATGAACACAAATAAACATTTCTAAAAAATATAAATGAAAACGCAGATCATGATTAAACATTTGATATACATGAGTTAAACAATCATTGCTTATTCATCTGATTTTATCAAAATCTTCTTCTTCGTTTTCTTTACTTTTGTCTATACTTTTTTCTACTTTTTGGATTCTCGATTGTTCTCTTGTTCGTCTAGAGCATATTTTTTCGGGTGTGTCAGCAAATAGCTTGCTTTATCACCATTTAGAGCGGAGTAAGTAGTATTATGTTACTATTTACCCCAGCTTGAATTTTTGCATTTTATCTCAGCAAACGAGAAACTAAACATCAAATTACTAAAATCCGTAGACATTATAATAAACCAATGCGTACTGATTCCTTTGCGACAAAGAAGCAAAAATTCAAACGGTTTCTAATAACGGTTAATTGAAATCAAAGTGCTAAGACAACATTTATTTACGTGCTCTAAATCCTAAAATTCTGGACGCTCGTTTGTGTCACTAAAACCGACGGCGCTAATATCGTCAAGCAGCTCTCGCATGCTGCGGGTTACCAGATTTGTCGTTCAAAAGATTTTACTTATGTTACAATTTACCCCGTGTTACAACATAACCCGGTCCCCCCTACTAATGTAGGATCGGGGAGTTTGAGTCTGAAATAGGTGAGTATCTACATACGCATTCTCTCACGATCCTCGCGGCCTCGCGGCCTCCAAAAGAAGAAAGCCGTACTCGAAGAACGTTGCGTATCTCGGGCGTCTCATCGGCCGGGAAAGTCTTTGTCCGTGGCAAACGTCGCGTCGCGTAAATCAACCGAAGGCTCGAGGAGACAACGAGACACCGAACAGGGATCGTAACGCGACGCGACCCCACCGTAATGTCGAGCCTTAATTAAACGACCCAGCAACGAGTGTTGGTAATGCGCCTTTTCTATGTCCCTCGACCTTCGCCTAAACTCTAATCTAATGCTTGGAAAAAGCTGCTTGTTACCGCGTTGGGATGTCGGCAGCTCCAGGGCCAACGACTTTCCTACCCAGCAGTGATATTAGACTTACCGAAACACAATTGAAATATGTACGAGATCGGAGAGAATCGTTAGTGCGGCGAATCCGGCTGGATGGAAGGAAGGACGGAAATTTATGGAAACGTGGAAGAAAGAATGAAAGGAATGCGCGTAGCGGCCCAGATAGCCAGATACCTGTCGGCGATGGAGCGTCGAGAGTGGAGAGGTCCTCGCGGCAGCCCCTCTTTTACATATCGGTGAGCTGTGCGCTCGCGATAGATGCGATGCCGCGATACCGCGATACCGCGGCGCCAACCACCCCGTCCACCTATCGCACCCGCATCCTTCTCCCCGAAACCCTCTACACTCTACATAGTCTACATACATACAGAGACGGAACGCGCAGAAGCTGTAGGCAAGTAAAAAGATTAAAGAGGAAGCGGAGGTGTAGGTGGAGGTGGAGGTGGAGGTGAAGGTGCAGCAGGCGGAGGAAGGGCGAAGGACGAAGGAGGTAAAGATTGCAAGGGCAGATGGCGTAAAGATCGTACCATTGTTTGCTTTCTGACAGCGATAAGTTCACAATAAAGTTACATTCGTTTCCAAGTAAGTGTCTGTCCTCTCGTTCGCGTCTTGCCCATCTTTCTTCGTTTTAGCCTGCCGCGTATCTTGTCCCGGTCGCATTCTCGGCTTCTCTCGTGCCGCAGTCGCGTCGAAGCACCCTTGAAACCGGCGCGGCGATAACCATAACTCTCTTCGCACCCGTGCGGCCCCCCCATTTTTTTCTTTCATTCCTATACTTATACTTACGGTTTTCGTTCTGCCCCTCCATCCTTCCTTCCTTCTTTCCTTCGCGATCATCGCGTAATCCTCCACTCGCTACCCTTTCTCTTCGTCCACCATTGAAATTACCTAACTTGAATCGTTTGCGGTAGTTTAGTTTAAAGTAGGTAGGTATCTAAATCACCCTTCATCTTTCACGCTGGTTTTAGTATTGGCATTGGTCGTTGTTAGAAAATAAGCCACCGGCGCAACTACATATTTCGAGTCCCTTTTGGTGATGCAGTTGAGTTGCCGCCGAGGCTGAATGCTTGGCGAACAGATTATTCGCTGGCGATCAGTCACGATCGGTCACGCATGAGCTGGATCAAACGCGGAACGAAGAGTAAAGCGGAGCCCGACGGCTCGAGGGGGCGGAGCGGAGCTCGTGCCGATGCGCGATCTTCGGAACGCATCGCGGACACTCGACACTCGACACTCAACACTCTGGGATGCGCGTAACACCCGTACGCGTACACTTAATATCGCCCCATTAGCCTCAATTAAACGAACAGTTAAGTACGCATTCCATGCATAGCGTGGAGCCTTCGTGGCTCGTGGAGGCACAGGCGCTAGCAGCAGCGCCAATCTGGCAACCCCCCCTCGTTAGCCGCTTCGATATTCCTTACCCGCAATCCTCACTCTCTCGTTTACTTTCTCGATTCTTCCGTTTATCTTTGATTGTGGAGAGGTAAACAGCAGAGAGAATGACAATAAGTAGACGAGACAGTTTAGTGAAGTGAAAGAGCAAAGGGACGCGCGAAGAGGATACTTACCTATATATGTATAGGTACCTATAGTCCAGTGAAATTAGGATCTGCCTTCGGAATAATAATAATAATAATAATAATAATAATAATAATAATAAATCCCAGCAAGCTAAATTTTGGTATGCGCCTTTATTTGGTCGTTTTAAATAATATGTTAAAAGTCCAACTCGATCCGACCGGCGCTAAAATTTTTACAGAGGGTTAAAAAAACGGGATTTCGCGAATATCTCGCCATCTAGCAAAATTGCGTTGTACTCAGCAGGACTTCCCCTACATATTTACAAAGTTTCATAATTTTTTAAATATCCGGGTTCGGGATATTCCCTTGTCAAAAGTATGGGGGTTGAAATTTAGTAACCCGACATACATGGAAATGGTTACTCGTACGAAAAAAACTCATATGACCTTTTTTGTGCAGAATTTCCTAAGGTATAAATTTCATACTAACTATTTTTGTCGTAAAACTGCTAGATAACGAGATATTCGTGAAAAACCGTCCTTTTTTTTAATCCTCTGTAAAATTTTTAACGGCGGTCGGATCGATGGAGACTTTTGGCATATTGTTTATAACGACCAAAAAAAGGCCCATACCAAAATTTAGCTTGCGGGGATTTATTCCGTAGATTGGGCATATTTCCGATTAATTTCACTGAACTACTACATATTTGCTAGTTAAGGTGGACACGCGGCGTGGCGCGGCGCGGCGCAGCGGTTGAAAGCCAGTTTCGGAGCGTTCGCGGCATTCCGAGAAACGAAATGTGGTTCGTGGGAATAATTTAAAAAGGGCTCGCATCTGCGCGAGTTATGACAGACCGAGCCATTAAGTGGTCGTGTTTATTTTTAGAGGGAGCCGAGCTAGCGCAAAGTGGAACTCCTAATTGTTCTCGTTAACGCTCCACTCGCATCTGTCTGAACCCGTGAACTTAAGACGTGGAGCAAACAGCCTCGAATCGCAGCGAGTGACGACGCGACGGCGACGGCGACGTCCGCGTCGCAGGCAGCTGATTACCAACTCGATCGCGAATAAGAAGCAGTCAGCACACCGCGGCAAATCTGCCGGACAGCAGATGTTGCTGGATCGTTGTCTTTCCAATCCAAATGCTCCGTCTTGCAACGAACGTGAACCCGGTCCGAGCATTCTTTCCTTTTCTCCCGCCAATCGAGCAACTGCTCTTTCAAAGCAGCAAATTTTTAGTCAGGGTGTGCGGGCTTTTGCAGACTATACGCGGAAACAGATGGCAGTCGCGCAAACTGTAATTTGCATAAACAATACTACTTAATTGTAAGCCGAAAGCTAAGAACAAGTTCGCGGATAACGATTGGATCTGTCGGCGACTTCGCATGCCCCTGCTTTTTTCGTCTTGTTTCTTCCAACTTGTTTCGCTTCGTACGAGTGTGAATTGGGAATAGAATTTTTCACAGTTGAGAAAAGTTGCTCGCGTGTCGATGAAGGGATTAAAAATTCATCGAAACGTTGAACTTGAAGATTTGAAACGCCGCGCCGCGGCCGTTAAGATGAGAATGGCTTTGCGAATAGATAGGTACCTGTAGGTGATACAGACGCAAAAGCCACCTCGACTTTTCAGCGTGAACGTAGTCGGCAGGATTTTCAGGGGTCGCCGGTCGGAGTGGATCGTGGCGATTCGCCTCACCCTCAGTCGTCTAGCCCTAACGATGGGCCGGGCCGCATAGCTCTGCACGGCTCGGGAAAAACGCCTCGACTCTATACGAATAAACCCGGCCGCATTTCGCACGCGTATAGGGAAAAAAAACGGATTTTCTATTTACGATGACCATTTGGATTTTCTCTCGGTCACGGGGAGGGTTCCGTACCAGAAGGGAGACTCGGTGCCTGTGATTTTGTCAGCTTTATACTAAATGTCCTGCATAAAGGACCAGGCTGCCTGGAGGACACCCCTCAGCTTTATGCCATTACTACGTATGCAAGTGTGGCCGGATTTAGACCCCACAGCGACGATATAATATTCATCCGACCCACTGCTTTTTCCACGCTGCTCCTTTACCGTACGTAACGGGCATTTCTAGCTACGGCTACCCGGGGATCATCAATTCCATCTTTCTATTCTGTTGTCGAAACTCAGTGCCGTACCTACTAATTTCGCGTAGACATTTCGGCACGGTAAGCTCTGTTCGTTACGAACCTTCCATGTGTTCTCGATAGCCTGAATTAAATAACTCAGATTACAGAGCAAGGTACCTGCATATTTCGTTAGAGCGAGTTACAATGGCGCGAACGAGTTTTCGAAACGAACGCGCGTGCTTGCGAACTGGCAAACGAGACCTCTGCTGTCACGCCCAAAATAAAGCGACAAGTTGAGTCGGCTTGGGACACGATGTGGAGGTCGGGTCGATCGGGTCGGTCGGGTCGGTTTGGGTCGGTTAACCGGTGCAGAGGACTCGTGGATACAAAGTGTTCACTGGGCGGAATACATATTCGATGGACCGGGAGAAATTAGGGCAGGGGTCAAGGAAAAACCTTCCGAACCTAATTCCCGGACAGGCGAAGTGAAAGACGCTTGTTTCAGGTTTCGGCGAAAGAAAGAAGGAGCCGAATAGGGAAATTGCCCGTCCCAGGATACCTAACGTCGAGGAGACACTGCTCGAAATAACTTCTTGTAGGTACTTAAATTTTCAATCTCTCCCGCCGTACGGTCCTCCTTTGCTCCACGCTTTTATATTAGGTACGTATATGTAGGGGAGACCGGGGTAGCTTGTAACACGGGGTAAATTGTAGCATAAGTAAAATCTTTTGAACGACAAATCTGGTAACCCGCAGCATGCGAGAGCTGCTTGACGATATTAGCACCGTCGGTTTTAGTGACACAAACGAGCGTTATGTATTCATTTTGTGGTTATAGCCCAGAATTTTAGTATTTAGAACACGTAAATAAATGTTGTCTTAGCACGTTTATTTCAATTAACCGTCATTAGAAACCGTTTGAATTTTTGCTTCTTTGTCGCAAACGAATCAGTACACATTGGTTTATTATAACGTGTACGCATTTTAGTAATTTGTGTTTAGTTTCTCGTTTGTTGGGATAAAACGCAAAAATTCAAGCTCGGGGTAAAGTGTTACTACTTACTCCGCTCTAAATGGTGAGAGAGCAAGCTATTTGCTGACACACCGGAAAAAGATGCTCTAGACGAACAACAGAACAATCGAGAATCCAAAAAGTAGAAATAAAGTATATAGGCAAAAGTAAAGAAAGCGAAGAAGATTTTGATAAAATCAGATGAATAAGTAATGTAATTGTTTAACTCATGTAGGGTAAACCAACCAGTGAATGACTGAATTGTTGAATTTATGGACCTTTGAGATCAATACTTGAATATGTTTATGTATAACAACAAAACAACTGTTGAAATCGCATTTAAATTTATTTTTCTTGAAATTTCTATAAAAATAATTACTTATTCTTGTCGGAATTTAAAAAGAAACGATTATAAAATGCAAAATGTGTAGAAGTCCAGTAAATGACCGCATACTTTTAATAAGAATTGTACTTATTAATGTTTGCTTAATACGCGTAACTAAAAATATGGGATATAAAAGTGCAACTACACTCCATTTATAAACATATAATATTTTTAAATTTATAATTTACATTTCTTTGCCTAATGGTCATTCACTGTTATGCGGTCAATTACTGCTTGGTTTACCCTATATCAAATGTTTAATAATGATCTGCATTTTCATTTATATTTTTTAGAAATGTTTATTTGTGTTCATATTTGCATTTAAATAAGTAAAACAGATATGTTACAATTTACCCCGGACTGGTGCACATTGTAACAAAGGTTCAGATATGTTTAAGATGAAGCTAGATATCTAAGTGTTCAAGATTTTGTCACGTACTTTCACGCAATCAGCTCACCACATATGTAAGTAGTAAATCACGCAAATTAATTCCTGATTGAGGAGAACACATTCGAGAAAAAACTATGAAAACTTTTTTTGTTACTGTCTGCCCCGGTCTCCGCTACGTAGGTATAGTAGTTGAATCGAACGCGCATATAAGTTTCGGCTAGACTTGAGTGACGATCGAGCAAAGGGTAGACGCGCAGGTAAGGAAGATTTTCATCTATGATTCGGAAGAAGGGGAGTCTCGCAGACAGGAGGGTTTCGAGTGCACGATAAAGATTAGATTTTACGAGATTCTCGGCTGGCGTACGTTGGGAAAAAGAATCGCCAGGATGTGGTGGTGCCCGTTTACCAAACACGAGTACCTATTTCCGGTATAAATATGCATCCACACTTATTTCGTACCTACAGCCCGTAAACTTGCAGCTCGTTATTCGGAATGATTTTGATCGCGTGAACGAGAAGCATGAGGGCAGCTACGAGGAAAATCCGGCGGATGATGAGAACGGGACGAAGAAGTGTCCGAGGTCCGAGGGCAGTCCCCCGATCGATCGACGAGGAAAAGTTTCAAAGAAAGGCGAGTCCGGCTATTATTCGAGATTTCAGGCTGGTCGACAGAGATATCGTGAATTATGCATGGTCAGGGCTGGGGCACACCGGTGTCCTTCTCCTTTCCCATGCATACCATGCATATGTCGAATGATAGATGGACTTGTCAATTTGATCGGGACCGGCTATCGATGCGGGCTATCTTCATCGGTGCTAGATTACGGTAAACTGTACAGCTACAGATCGTAGCAATGCGAACGCTCTCGCGTCTCTTTCAACGATAAATCGGCCGTCGCGTCGCTGTGGATCCTTGACGATCTCTCCGAGCCATTTCTTACTGACAACAAGTAGGTATCTTTTAATTATTGTTAGGCATGCCCCACAACTTATGGTGGTGGGTAGGTTATTGTTTCACCACGATTTCTCGGAACGTGAATGTAAAGGGTGATGGATTTGTAAGATGCATTTTGATAAACACATGGACCAGGCGGGGCGGACACGTCACGTTGCCCGTTTAGTATCGTGTTCGTGGAAGCAGAGTAGCCCTGGTGCGGCAGGGCGCGGGAGAAGGTACGATTCGAGTCCGTAGCGAGGATCGAGCGGCCGCGGCCGTCACAGCTCAAGGATCCTTCTTTGGGCGCAGACACGCAATTAACCGCGGGCTATATTCCTCCGGCGGAAAAGAGAAGGGTACGAAGGAAGGGAGAGAAGAAGGCGCGACGCGACGCGATGCGACGGCAGAAGTTGCAGCCAGGAGGCAGGAGGAGGCAGCTCAGCGATTCTCAGCGAGTCTCAGCTCGTATCGGTCTGGATTCTGCTGGACCTGGGATCGGCAGATAGCCAGGCGAGTCCGAGATTCGTAGCGAAACACTGAACGAGAGTCACGGTAGGGTCTGACGGGTCTACAGATACCACCCATCCTCCATAAAAGCTTCCATGCGTGTCAAGCGTTATACGACCACGTTACTATTAAATACGTCAAAGCTCCGTATGTTTATTGCATATTGGATGCCGTGCACTTTGGCTTTCTCCGCCGGTCAGTATAACCCGTAACCTGTAACCCGTAATCCATAGCCCACAGCCTATAGCCTATACCTATATGTAGCACATAGCCCACAGTCCATAACTCGTAACACGAACAGACGAACCGATCGCTATTGTCGTAGTCGAAATTATGCAGCTAAGGTATAGGTAGTAGGTACCTACCACCTTTATCCGCGACTTTTCTCCATCTTTTCACCTTGATTCGAAACTATTTAATGTCCAAAGTTGACGCGATGAAAAATCTTTTCGCGGTAGATGGACATTTAACGATTCGCGCGTTAATAGACGAGAGAAAACGATTGTCTGTGAATCGAAACGAAGGAGGCGAAGCATTATGTTGCTGCACGCGTGACGTTTCTCTTTATTCGCGAGATGATTACGCGGGCGCGAATGAATGAGCAAACGAAACGAAACGAAACGGAACGGAAGGAAAGGAAAGGTAACGAAACGAAACGAAACGAAACGAAACGAAACGAAACGAAACGAACCGAAACGACGGGAAACGAAGCGAAGGAAAGAATGAACGGACGTGTTACCGAACGGTGTTTCAATCTCCATAATGACCGCTCAGTTCTCTTTTGGCCAGAGTGTGCGTCACATGGATACGGACACAAGGAGACCGAGTAGATGCTAATAACGGAGAAGCTCCATACTGTCCGTAGGCATCGCTCATTCAGAGACTTCTTTTACATCTGCGTTTGTTCGTTCTGAAAGAGAAAGCTCGAGCACGCCCTTCCTCTCTCTGTCTATCTCTCAAACTTTCCCCCCCCCCCCCTCTCGCCACTCACTCTAGCCCTCACCCACTACCCCTGTCTCTCTGTGCACATTTTTCCCCTGGAATTCTCTGCTTCGGCACGGTCGCGGTCTATGTAAGTGTATCGAGGAATCGTAAGAATGGTCTGTGAATGGTAAGAAATGAAATTTGGAGATAAAGATACAATGGGGTTGTAAATATGGCAATTAAATAGCAGCAGTGATTACAGGAGAAACGTCAAATCTGCCGAGAAACCGAATGAAACTCGCGATATGGAGTCTGTACGACCCCAGGCGAGCCTCGGTTCTTTACCTCGAAACGTTTTATTCGCAAGGTCGTCGTTCGAACGCTCGAGGCGCTGTTTACTTTGACACCTGCGTCAGTTGGCCTAGTTCCCTATATCTCTGCCGCCGAGCGTGCAGTCGTGCACGTGTGGCCAGTGGCCAGTGGACGAGGAATAGCCGAGTCAGCAAATCAGCCAGGCCTGCAAGTAAACAAGTTTCGAGCGCCAGCACGATCGGCTCGAAAAAAACGTGGGAAAATAGAAACCTGAGCCACACTTGGGGTCGTACCAAGTGTGTATCCCCACTCTCCTTCCCATTCAGCTCCCATTGATCCCATTGAAGGAAGCACGGAATCCTAAGGTGGGACGCCCTAGACCCCAGACGGATCTGCTGACGACTCTGACGAGTCTATCCTGATATCCACATACATACATGTGAGTCTGAAATTCTACCACCAAGCTTGCATTCTTTCTCGGTGTTGACGTTGAGGGAAAGGTAAAAAATATATAAAAAAAAAAGGTTATGTTAAACGATTTTATTAAAAATGTACTAAAAACTAAAAAATAATTCTTTTCTTTTACTATAATTTCGATGGTGGTATACTACGAACGCCTGCAAAGCTTTAGTTTTACTATTCGTACATACGTGACGGATCATTTCTCGATAAATTGTGTATTTATTTTTCGGTAATCAAGATGCGAGTAGCGACCCTAACGCAGCGGCTTTTAATCGTTTTCGTAAAGAACGCGAGTGGCAGATTTCAAGTCGTTCGGATTTGTGGTTATGAGTTATGTTTATTGATGACTGGGTAATTTTTTCACCCCCTCGGGGTTATTTTTTTTTTAAATACTGTATTGTCATCCAAACTACGCACGCCTGCGAAGTTTCAAGACAATTGGATAGTTGGAAGTTGGTTAAATTTGAGTTGCCAGATTTGAACCATAGCTACATACATCCATACATTAAACAAACAAACACAGGATCGAAGCTGAATAAAATCGTTTAAAAATCGAGTGCATACTGTTGCTTGGTTGTTTCAAACAGAAAGAAGCTTATGATTCGATGGCTGAACCGCATACCTACCTATTGCTATGTTCGCAGTCAAGAGAAAGAGAATAGGAGGGGAAAGAAGAAAAGAAGGAACGGAGGAACGGAGAAAAATTGAGCGTTCAATGGGCCGTGTCATAACGCGTGGAAGCACGTCCATACGTACGCACATGTAGTAGGTATACATCTCGCTGGCACGTTCTCGCGAGCGTGAAAGAAAGGAGAGAGAGAGAGAGAGAGAGAGAGAAAGGATCGACGTAGAAGAGGAATGGAAGGGAATGGATAGTAGGTAGTTACACGCGCGTTGAAAATGAACAATGGAACATCGCGACACGATGTAGCCCCTATCTATTCTCCTCTCTATTCCAACTCATTCGTGTCCAATCCATTCGTCGAGTTCCTTTCCCGAACCTCGGGTATTTTAAAGGGCACAAAGAACTTTACAAGTAGCTGCCGTTGTTTTACGTTACCATTTATGTCACGAATTGATTACTCCGACTCGCCAAGTCCCGATTTCTTATAGGTACCTACGGACGTAGTAAGATCTCGGGAGATGGCGTTCATTCGTCCCTAACGATAAGTGTCCCGCAGTCGAAGATAACGCGACCAACTGATTCTGGATAGGTAGGGTAGACCGGGGGCGGTAGTAACACTTTGATTTTGGAATACGATTATGCAAAAACTATTAAAGTTACAACAAAAGTTTTTATACGAAAATGTTACTTACTTATCTGACACTTATTGAGCCACAACAGCTTCGCTGTTTGTCAAGTAATATCCAGGTTATTACTAAAAATTGAGAAGCGGACAAAGTGTTACAACCGTCCCCGACTCCAGGTCGGTTGTAACACTGCTTGGAGTTGATAGTAGTACAAATTTAACTTTACAAAATTAAAATATTCATTAGTTTTAATTATAATAGTAAATGGAAGAATGGAAAATTGTGACAGAAATGGAAAACGTTTTGGCTGGTACATTCTTCATGTGATCAATCCTTACATTCAGTACATTCCACATATTTTTCATTTGTTTGTGTGTGCTGTGCTATATTATTCCGTGTAAACAAGACAACATTATTCATCTTCTTTGTCACTATTCGGTTCTGTCGCGGTACAACCGACCCCGACTGCCGATGTTACAATCGACCCCAGCCAGGCTTTTGAACTTAAATTATAAATTCTGATTAACGAGACACTTAAAAGTCATAAGTAGCGATCAGTATTAATTTAAAAATGACCACATTAAATATTAAAAAAAAGAAAAAACACGTACTTGCAAAGGGAGTATTTATATTACAATTTTAAATCAGTAAGAAAAAGTTACTTCAGGGTTTCGTAAAGTTATTTTCTCCACTGTACATGTGTATTGTGCTTCTATGCTGTTAGGACATGGATGTGTGTATTCCAAATGTCATTCTTCATCATATATCCAAAATTTGTGTTAATATCTATCATATGTTCTGAGATATTTAACGTCTTACAATCGTCCTCCTGTTACTATCGCGCCCGGTCTACCCTATAAGTAAAGCACGCGTTTCGGAACGGAAAGTGCATCGAAACGTTTCGCTACGAGCAATTTCATTGAACGTTGGCAGATTAATCTAGGGAAGCTGGATGAAAAGCGGTGTGAGTGGAGCGAGGGCATCGAGCACCGTGCTCCTCTGTCTTCCGGATCGCGTCCATCTATCTATACACGTAGGTATAGATTGTGTACAGGTAGTTAGGTAGTAGCTAGTCGAGTGTCGGCGTTGGGGGCGCAGGCGCGTGTTCGCGTTCCTTTCCATTGAAACGAGCAATTCTCGAAAAGCGTACACGTAGACGCAGTGGTAAACAGAGGACGACACGGGCCGGTAAGCGCACAATGTGTCGGGGAGCCTGGAAAGACAACGCGAATCCATCATCTCTGTAGGAGGAGAGGCTGAAAGGGCTTTGCGGCACCGCACTCTGTGTAATTGTGGTCCCGGCCCCTGGTGGCCCGGTCCTCGCTACGCCGACCCGCACCCCCTTTTACTGGCTTACCGAGATACCTCGGGATGCCCGCCAACCCCCACCAGCCCCCACACCAACCCCTATCGCCACCTACTCAACCCTACACCCTCCACTGACCGCGGCCCGCGCACCACGGGCCGACCGCTAACTCTTCGCTATTCGCCGCTCGCTACTCGTTCATCGCAACCCACCACTCGCAATCCACGACTCGCTTTTCACTGCTCGTTGCATTCATTCCTGCCCGGCCGAATTACATAGGTACTTACATACCTACTATGTATATACTTATTTGTCAACGGTCACCTACTATCGTTTCTAGCCGTGTTTCTTTCGCCCCGGCAACGTCAATCGATACGAAATTTTGCATAACGTAGCTTAGACGGTCCAACCAATTTCGAAACGATCGCGCGACCGTTCTGGCATCGTTCTTCGTCCGAGTTCGCCCTCGGGAATCGCTGACTGGCTCCGGTTAAATTTCATAAATCATCAATTTATGAGAAGCGAAGGTCGAGCAATAGAGCTTGATAATTTCCTACTTAGTTGACGCACGAAAAGTGAAAGATGGGAAACGCAAGTGAGGATGGACGGATGAAGGAAAGAGATGATTTTGCTGAGAGGTGATCGCCGATCGATTAAACTGCAGCGCGAGGACAAGGTCGTTCCGAGGGGAGTGCGTGGCGTTCCCTGGCTGTCGATCTGCGATGACGAGATCTGTGGTGAATGGTGGGGTGTTGACTGTTGAGGTCAGCCGCCTCAAGATACACCGGCGCGGCGCGGCGCGGCGGCGTCGGTAGCGACAACGACAGCGATGTACAAGAGGCAAAAGCCACGGGGTAAGACCTCGGTGCCCCGTAGAGGTCCAGGTCCCCGATTAAGAGCTTCTTCCTTATAGTTGTACGGTTCGTGTAACCAGAAGAGACTCATTCCCCTTTACCAGCCCCTCTCTCTTTTTCTCATCTTGCTCTGTAGACGGCGCGGCGCGGCGCGGCACGCCCCGGCTACCACACGACAGATAAAAGCATCTGCTTTTCTTTTCCCTGACTCTTACTACTTAGAATCTCATCGCATTAAAGCAGACTACTAAGGAGTAGACTGTTCTATCGCGTCTCGAAGGAGATGCGGCTAGTAACTAGTTGAATAGCTACCTAAGTAGGTAATAAGAGTGTTTGAGAAATACGAAAGTTGACGATTGGTGCTCGTAAAAGAAGTTTGTGGGTAGAGACAGTGGGAACCGCGGTGATTACGATGATCGTGGTAGATGGTAATGGTTGTTCGATATCGGATGAGAATGGCCGTGGTTCCGGGGGTGGTAGGTGGTAGCTTCTTCTCCCGAGTCTCTCGCCTCTTCTGGTTCGTGAGTTTCCGTTTCGTCGAGTATGCTCCCTTCTCCGTACCTTTGCTCGCTCGGGTCGTTTCGTTTGTTCTTGTTGCCGGTTGGCAAGCTTCGGAGTGGCGCAGAGTGTCCGAGTATAGTATAGGTACGCCAGGAGAGTAGGAGACACAGACACCACGCTGGATACTGGCGGGGCTGGCCGGCCAGACTCTGGAGATAGATGGGAGAGTTTCGCGGTGCGCGCCCACATTGCGGCAATGTAAGTCATGCTTGTTTATGGGCCGGCCCGTGACCCCGCTACTTGTAAACCGACTAAAGATTCAGAAATAGCCGTCGCGGCACCATACTCCCCCTCTCTTTACGACACGTCCTTTACTTACCCGCTTCTTTCTTTCTATCTGCCTTCGACGCAGACCTCGACGCGACGCGACGGATCGTTGCCGTAACTTACACACTGTAATACTATCGAAGCGTGTCGTAAGTCGAAAGCGCCTCATCGTTTCTTCTCCCTGCAAATTTATAGAATCCAGGACTCGGAGGATTCTGCTACCATCAACCTGATAGAGAAGAGGATGGAATCGTGACGCATTCTTCGCACGAGAAAGATAAATGTGTCCAACAGTAAATACTTAGATCAGTGAAGAGATAGAAGATGTTTGGGTGGGGCATGACGCGGTCGGAGATTAGAATTGTTAAAATCGGCTCGCCACGTCGCGGTCGCGATGCATTTGGCGACGTTGATTGGAAAGGAATGGTCGGCCGTCGCGTCGATCGTCAACGAACAGAGGAAGGAACAAGAGCTCGAACCTACCGCCCGCTATTTAGTCGAGTCGAGTTGACTCGAGTCGCTTGGAATCGGCAGTAGAGAATCGATGCAACACTCGGAATAATATTACTGGTCGCTATCTCCGTCACGCGTCAAACCGATGCGCGATCAATGATATCTCTGCTGGAGAAGCGCGTAACGGATCTTGATTATTCATCGCTCTTATATAGGTACGTAGGTACTATACGTCGGTATCGGAACGTATCGTTTCTGGTCGACTCGTCGGAAATGTTCCGAGGTATTTCTCTCGCGTGCGTCGCGTCGCGTCGGTGCGACGGAAGGGGCCCGAACGTCAAGAGGTAAAGGAAACGCGGCGCGGCGGTAAGAGCGCGAGATTCCATATTCTATGGGTAGGATCTGTTAAATAATAAACATCGGGTACAGTGATACGGGTACACGCGTGGACATCTAAGGTAGGGGAGACCGGGGCTGGTTGCCTCAAGAAGTAAGTCGACTAATTGTTAATAACTTTGCACCGACATATGCTCTACTGCGGAAACATTCACTGTAGAAAGAAGTCACTTCTACTATGCCATGCATTTATGTCCGACCACGCGATCGTAGTTTTTTAAACAGATATCAGCGTTTGTCGAAAAAATCACTACGTAAGTAGGGGAGGGTTGCCTATATCGTACCACTTAAGACATTTTACGTTATATTTCATGTTTGATACCAATTTCACCGCAAATGACTATTGGATATTGTAGCTTGATCTTCAGAACAAATTAATTTGTTACTAATCTTTTTGTCACATACTGTAAAAGGTTACGATTTTGGCAACCGGTCTCCTAAATCGTACCTCCACTAAAAATAGTATCAATAACAAATAGAGTAGAAAATATTCAACATAAAGTAATGATTATTATATAGTTACATATACATATGTATATGGAATACACATAATATATGCACATAACATATATAACATATGAATTGTCAAATCCTACTGGTACGATTTAGGAAACATGGTCAATTTACTTATAAATAGCAATTTAAACTTTATAATGAATGTAATATGTACTTAAAATGAATGTTAAATATTCTACATTACACCCTCTTTTAGAAAAATACAAAAATACAGGACAAAATTGCATTGTTTAATTATTATCAGCTAAAATAAACTGATAAAAAGTTACATCAATCATACCTGATTTTTTCAAATGTTTATAGCACGCACAAAATCGGGTGTAAGCTCAAAAGGTTTGGTTTCTCTTTCTTATTTCGCATTTAATTGATATTTTTATTATTCACTGTCGATTAGATTCATTAATTACTGAGAAATTGATGAGGTACAATTTAGGTGACTAGTACGATATTGGCAACTCTCCCCTAAATATTTTTTCTTAGAAATTTTATTTTTTCACGGTCTATATAGTTACAATAGAATAAATGTTAAGGGACTATGTTTAAAGTTTGTTTATTAGACGATCTATTGGCATGGTGTTTTGGTTTATACATAAATAATTGAAGGTTATATAGATTATTGAATTCAAAATGATCGATCGGGGCTGGTTGACTAATAACGTTAATAAGGTTTAAATTGTTATTTTGTTATTCATGAAGCGATTTTTATTTTTTGTTTCACTATGTTATCAATACATTATAATTAATGTTTAAGTTGGAAAGTTTTTCAGCTTATTATTAAACTATGAAAGAAGGAAATTAATAACGAAATAATTTTATAATGAAACAACTCTTGTGACATTGTGTTCTTAACAGAAGCTTAAGAAATTTCTCAAAATCTGCAATGCGTACGAAGTGTTACAAAATAATTATTTCTATCTAACGATTTTTAATTTTCTATAATAATGATTTTAATTAATATTGCTAAATACTTACCTACGCATTATGGTATTATTTTTTGTTTTTAATTAGATTAAAAATTAAGCATAAAAATAAATAAAATTCACATTACTGTTCAGATACTGGGACATGGCCGGGCACTGGCGCATTTACCTCGTTTGGGAAATCTATTAGAAAAAAGGTTTAGAAAAGAGACGAATGACAGATGACATGTTTTTTGGGCATCGTTGGTTCCCCGGTGGATGCTGGCTCGGGCAACAAGGCTTGGTGGAGTGGCGGTGGATGTGACGAGCTACATTCGCTGCTCTCTTGGAAAAAGCCAGGTGAGCATCGCAAGTTCATTGTGGTAATCCGCGTCATCAGCAGGTTCGAGTGGAGCCTCTCGTAGCTCCTGCCGCGGCTACACGTGTACGTGTCACCGTAGGGAGGCGAACGATCTTCAACGATCTTCAACGATCTTGAATGATATCGATCATGCGGGCGGGCCGCACTCTTGAAGAGCTGTTTTCCGACAGCAGCACTGAGCGCGCTTTTTCCCGGCTTTAACCGTTTCATTCAATTAACCAACGAGGCTAATTTTGTAAGGGGGAAGACAGAAAGGCGGCGCGCGGTGCCGCGTAATGCTATCCAACGCGACAAGGAATCGCGGCGATTAGAGACGAGAAGAAGAAAAAAAAAAGCGAGGGCAGAGAATGGAGAAAAGTGGCGCGGGTGGATTGGCAGAGCGGGGAAAGCTTGTGATCAGCGGGAGGGGCGAGAAAATGGAGAGGAGGGGGAGGAGAGCGATGGTGAGACGGAGGGAGGGGGGGCGGAGGCAGAGTCGACGGAGATATCTCGGCGATTCGGCAATATCGCGCGGTCGACAAATTAGCGTTAATCCTAGGTCGTTAGCAAGATTGATGCCAGGATTTCACTTAAGGGCGCAGCCGAAGGGAAAGTTTGGAGGGAATAGTGGTCGTGGTCGTAGTCGTAGTCGTAGCATCCTCGCTGTCATTGTCGTTCTCGTCGGGTGCCTGTAATGAAGTGGGTGGACCGGTGACTGCCTGGTATAACACGAACCGGAGAACCCTGAGTAGTTCCGACCGAAATACATACCTATACATATGTATATATATACGCGTTCTCAGAGACGTCCGACTACCAGACGAAGGAAGCGAGAGAGTGGTGAAACTGGAGGGTTTGAGATTCAGTGGCCGGGCACCACGCAAACCAACGAGAGAAAGAGACGGAGCGGGAGAAAGAGGGGAAGGATCGAGAGAGTTGTACGGTGACCACGGATCAATCTACCCTCCGTCGTCCACCCTTGGTCCGAGCTTGATGTCTTCTCCCTCGGCCGAAAGGTCTGCTCCGGAAAGTTGAGCCGCGCTGGATTATCGACTCCGCCCAGAGTCGCGGCAACCTGCCTACACGCTATTCTACCAAAACTTTCTGCGTTTAAACTCCAAACTTGCTAGCTCTAACTTGATCCTATCGTCTTCCCAGATCGGCACGCCTCCCTCGATCGTTAATTATTGACGAATGAAAGGCGATTTCTATCAGAAACGTGTCTCGTTTGTAGGATGATGAAAAAGTCGGTTGCATCATTTCAAGGTAAACGAATTGAGCTGCCACGCTTGCAGGCGGTCTCGATCTACATGTATCCGAGCCTCCGCAGAGGACGAGAAAGGGCTGTTGAGCTCTCGCGTCGAGAAATTCGGCACGGTTCGAGGTTCGAGCGAGGTATGACGAGAAGAGCGAACCGATGACACGCCGCGCCGCGTCGCCGCGGGCCAAACTCTCCGAGACTCGAGAGGCTCGAGATCGGCCTCGCCTTTACTCTGCTCATCCCTCTTATCTACCTTCTTCTTTCTATTCTCCGCTCTTCTCACGTTTCGTCTTCTCAAAGACGAGAACTTTCCTTGTTCGTTGGTCCGTTGGTTCGCTCGCTCTAACTTTTACGAGCGTCTTCTACCAAGCAGTCCCATAATTGCCTCTTTAGCAGTAACACCCCCACGCCACGGTCGGCTCTTCCTCCCGCGTTCCGGTCGCGTTCCAACCGAGCGGGCGAACCTTTCTTTCCTACCTTTCGCACCCCCTTGTTCGTTTTTGTCCGCGATTCCTTCCTTCTTTTCTCGTCTCGAAACCATGGGCATCGATCGTTTTTCACGCCGCGCCGCGACGCGACGCTTCTTTTTGCTTGCGCGGCATCGACCGCGCGCCACGCAAGCAGTATAAAACTTTTAAGAAAATTCGCTGTAGAGTGTAGGTAGGTATTAGGTATCCTACAACCTACAATTACAGTGTTTTTCGATTTCTTCTGGAGATAAAAGTCAATAGAAAATCCGAGTTGTCGTGGCAGGGCATAGACGCGACACAGTGTGGAACCTTACGAAACGCGATTGAGAACACCGGCAAAGTTTCGATGTACCCTCGTTTCGGTTCTGTCAAGAGGCAATCGCTGAACGGCCTGAACGCGCGATCGACGTCGAGTGTCGAGTATCGAGTATCGAGTATCAGGCAAGAGTACCGGGGAAGAAAAAGAAAGGCCCTTCTGTACGGAAAATCCTGGCAATCATCCTGGATTCTCCGTCCTAATATTCCGCCCGCAAAAAGATTCCTCAGCGCGGTGCCTCGCACGTTCGAAATTCACGTTGCCTTTCCCGCCCTCACGGCGTCCGTCCACTTTTCTCGAAAGCCCATGCTTTCCCTATGAATTTGAAGGGTTTTGCAGAGTTAGGATTGTTACGAAAATGCAATGCCGGTTCGAACGAGACGGGAGCGGGGGAATCCGCTGGGAAACAATGGAACTTTCGAATTGAAAGGCTGTAGACGGCGGAGACGGGCTGAAAATGGTGGTTGCTAGGTAGTCTGGAGTTGGTTCTACTGTTTGCGCGGTTTATTACGGCTAATTAATGAACTCAGTGACGGTGGTGGTGGTGATGGCGGTGATGGGGGTGATGGCGGCGATGGCGATGATAGTGGGAAGTGCAATGCGTGGAGTTTGTGCGGCCCGGATCCACGTTCTAACGTGGCGGTTGCCCCATATCTATCACGAGCTCTTCACGAGTCACGTTTACTGCTAGTCGTAACAGTCGTACGTGCTCGCTACGTAATTGATTCGTCTTGGTCCAGCCTCCGTGTCCTAGCCAGCTCTCCGCGAATAATGATGATTCGCATTCGTGTCGCACGGACTTGTCCCGTGGAAGGAAACTTGCTTCGCAGATGTCACTCGCTCGAACCGATACAACCTTAAAACTTGATCGATCTCGAATCTCACGGATGCTTCTCCTCTGATTCTTTCGATTAAGAGGCTCGGGTAAACCACCCAGTAATTCATCGCATACCAGTGACCGTGATAATATTTATTGTTGGCATTTTGATGGCCAACTAATTCCCAACTTGGGGATACCGTGGGCCAACCAGAAATTCTCCTAGGGGAATGACCATTAGGCAAAGAAATGTCAATTATAAATTTAAAAATATTATATGTTTATAAATGGAGTGTTGTCGCTCTTTTAATATCCCATATTTTTAGTTACGCGTAGGTATTAAGCAAACATTTCAAGTACAATTCTTATTAAAAGTATGCGGTCATTTACTGGACTTCTACACGTTTTGCATTTTATAATCGTTTTTTTTTAAATTACTTTAAGAATAAGTAATTATTTTTTTAGAAATTTCAAGAAAAATAAATTTAAATGCAATTTCAACAGTTGTTTAGTTGTTATAGGTACATAAATATATTCAAGTATTAATTTCAAAGGTCCATAAATTCAACAATTCGGTCATTCACTGGTTGGTTTACCCTAATTCATATTGAATGGAGAACGGAGGATCGAAACGTTTAATATTGTTGCGTTCCAGATGAAAAAAACTATTCGTTCGGGATAGGGTCACCTGTCCAGTGAGTGAACACCCCCCAGTGAGTGAACGTTGCTCATATAATACGAAAAATTAACGCCTATTGCGCTCACTTCACGTTGAAACTGGCACTGACATTTAGACTGGAGACCTACAGATATCTCGCAAAAGCGTTTTTCGGTTTAATTATAACCGCTACGGTATTAATTCCGTTTGTTTAACAGTTGTCCTCATGGCGTCCCACAAGTTCAAGGCAAGGCTTGTTACGTGATGTTCACAATTTGTATATTGAGGTGCATTTAATGGTCCTATGATAAATTTGCGGTTATAATTACATTGTTATATGTTCCTTTAACGAAAAATACTGTATAAAATAATAGATTTCTAAGAATTTGTCGAGTTTCTTAGGTGTTCATACATTGGATGGGAGATACCAGTGAATACCAATGAATGAACGGCCGTTCATTCACTGGACATTTCTTACTTTACCAATGAATGAACAGCTCACCCGGTCTTTTTTTCTTTTGACACTTTCGCCGCCAGTGTGGGATATAGTGGCCGGTGAATTCGTTTTCGCGAACAGCGATCGAGGAGAAATCAGCCACCACCATCTGACGATCGTGGATTTGTCAGTTGGAGTTGCGTGGCCCTCGCAGGGCATAGTGGGGTAACGGGAACGCTGCTCGGCTCCACCTGAACCTAGCCGTTTGGCTGTTATTTGTCCTTAGCGTAATAGTTGTGTGCGTTACGAAGCTATGCGTAGACCAATACGAAATGAAGCTATCGAGAAAGTATCAATGTTCTAAGCAATAAAGCTCCTGAATTTTTTCGTAGCTAACGCACACCTATTCTGATGCGTGTATTTCTACGCTGACAGCTCGGTTTGGTCTACACCCCAGAAGCTTGGCACTATCCCCACCATTTCTGGCTCACTCTTGTTCTGCGAAGGCGAGAGCGAGTCAGAAAACGTTGAGAAAAGGAGCACCAAGGCAAGCAAAATGTGTGGTGGGAGAATACCCCTCACGAAACTCACCGGCCAATATATATGGCCCCGACTTTAACCGGTTTAATGATATTTCGCCCACATAATTTATTAAAAATCAAAAACTGAAAAACTGGCCTACCAGCCCCGGTCTCCTCTACTTGTCTCTAAAAGATCATCGCTGATGGAAATCATTTCGTTAGAACTCATGCAACCGCCTTCCTCGCCGCTTGTTGAAGCAGCGTAAACGCGGCTCGTTGCGAGCAGTGTGAACGTACACCGGGAGCGTGGTTTTGGGCCGGTGGAAAAGCGAGTTTCTCGCGTGCACACAAAGATCCGTTAACCGCGATAACTCCCATAACGTACGCCGATGTCGGAATCACCAAAATCGCATGCTCGAGAAACCGACCGGACGTGGTAGTTTTTTGAAGGACACGGCGGTAACACGCACGTTCATAGTATCTGGCAGAATTTTGCAACCAAGAGAATTGCAGCACGCTAAATTGCCGGCGCATTACGAACGCATTTAGTAATCTTTCAGATAATTATTAAGCTTGGCAGAAATTAATATCAATGAACGATATTAATGGTCATTCTTGTAAAATATAACCAGCCGTGCCGCGACGAGCAGTCGACTGGCGTTAGTTGTAAAATTCATGCATGTACATTTGCACCTGTATATCGTGCACCGGTAATTTTGTCCCCTTTGTACTTGACAAATTATCTCTGCCACAATGCGATTCCTTTTCGTTCTATCAACTACACCCCCGAGCTACCTATTCTACGTATCGGTCAACCGTATGTACGCTTTGAAAGAGCGAGTAGCTTCCATACCACGCGACCACAGAAATTCAACGAAAATGTCAAGCTTTTTAATCCTTTTACCGCTAATTTTGTATCCTTTCGCGAGAGGACCTATCCATCTACCTCTATTCACATCGGAAGTACGGTAATTATGTGTTTCAATCAAGATTTCATGAAAAATACCGTTATGGGCTAGCTGACTCTCAACTACCGATTCGCACGACCGTAGTCTAGATAATTCCCTATAAGTATAATATCCATTCACTCACCACTGCCCAGTAGCCTCGATTCTTGCGCTGAATGCTCTGCCAGATCGTTTGATGCGGTAAACCCGACGAATTCGGCAAATTGAAGTCCATAATCCATGTTCAAGCCGGAACCGTAGTCGTCACCTGAGAATCTCTCGCCTGTAAACCCGTAACCGTTCGCAATCGTATTCCACGCACTTAAAATTCACAAATTTTGGCACTAACACACGATATCACAGAAAAAGTTTATCATCTCCCGTTCACGCACGTATTCCAGATGGTGATCGCACACTTTTTCGCACTGTGGGGAATAAATTCCCAACCGAAACGCGGAGGACACTCGCGACTACTACGGATCGACTAGACGCTACGCCATTTTTTCCGGAACTGATCGGATCTCGTCATTGTCTTCCCGCGCTTTAGTGCGGTCACGTGACCAACTCAATTTCTACGCACTATATATGCATATTAACGGTTAACACTATGCGAGTCAATAATGGCACTTTTTAATTAGTTTCACGTATGTGCTTACTTGCAATAAGGAAAGCTTAACGCATAAATTTAACGCATTTAATAGAATCAGAATTATTCCAACAAGTGTTGATAACTGTGATAAGTAAAATGTTATGTTACGTGTGAGACTAATGACCAACGGCACAATACCATGGTTGGTGTAGAACGAAGTGTCGCGTCGTGTTACAGATGTTTAGACTATCTTTTAATCTTGATCAGTGCCGAGGAGCTACCGTTCAAACGTAAATAACTATGTAATTCTTCGAAATAACCTCCAAGTGTTTACAACAGTGACATCATTCTGCTGTAGTTTATACTAGAAACGGGCAAGGTATCTTAAGCATATTTTGTCTGTTCACATACTAATCGTAAAAGCATTTCGCTGTATTGATCTCTCATGAATATTACGTTGTTCGTTACTTGAATATCCATTATATTATACATCGGACGTACGATCGGTTATTTCATTCTTTGATCAGAAAAACGAAGTGAAAGTGACACGATAACGCGTTGTCTGAAATTCCAGAACAAGCATTTCGATATAACTGTACGTCGAAAATACATTGGTCGAAATATTTATACGGAACTGGGCACGTTCTCCGCGAAAACTAACCTCACTCTATAGAAACTGAAAACCGAGAGAAGCGAAAACGTGCGCAGAGACTAGAGAAAGATAAGCTCAGAGAAGGGAATCGGAAATGAAAGGAACGAGACAGAGATAGTTTGCAACGTGCACGTGCACGCTACGCAGCCTCGTGTACCGGCACGACATTGAAAACGGACTAAAGCATACCTAGAAACACCGTCGTTTTCACGTCGCGATCAAGTAGAGTTCTACATGCATCAAATTCGACAGATGATCCAAAAACATGGATTAAAACGCATCAGATCGCCATCCGTCATCCGTTCAACGTTTCGACGATCATTTTTGCCAGTGGATATAACGGCTGATTCGCGAATCGTGTCGTTTAACGGGAGATGTATGAATGCATTGCTTACCCCGTTGAACAGCATTAAAAATAATCGAGGCATGTATGACAGCCTGACTAATTTCTCAATTCATACATGTACGCCTTGCGGCAGAGTGAGGTTAGTTTTCGCGGAGAACGTGCCCAGTTCCGTATAAATATTTCGACCAATGTATTTTCGACGTACAGTTATATCGAAATGCTTGTTCTGGAATTTCAGACAACGCGTTATCGTGTCACTGTCACTTCGTTTTTCTGATCAAAGAATGAAATAACCGATCGTACGTCCGATGTATAATATAATGGATATTCAAGTAACGAACAACGTAATATTCATGAGAGATCAATACAGCGAAATGCTTTTACGATTAGTATGTGAACAGACAAAATATGCTTAAGATACCTTGCCCGTTTCTAGTATAAACTACAGCAGAATGATGTCACTGTTGTAAACACTTGGAGGTTATTTCGAAGAATTACATAGTTATTTACGTTTGAACGATAGCTCCTCGGCACTGATCAAGATTAAAAGATAGTCTAAACATCTGTAACACGACGCGACACTTCGTTCTACACCAACCATGGTATTGTGCCGTTGGTCATTAGTCTCACACGTAACATAACATTTTACTTATCACAGTTATCAACACTTGTTGGAATAATTCTGATTCTATTAAATGCGTTAAATTTATGCGTTAAGCTTTCCTTATTGCAAGTAAGCACATACGTGAAACTAATTAAAAAGTGCCATTATTGACTCGCGTAGTGTTAACCGTTAATATGCATATATAGTGCGTAGAAATTGAGTTGGTCACGTGACCGCACTAAAGCGCGGGAAGACAATGACGAGATCCGATCAGTTCCGGAAAAAATGGCGTAGCGTCTAGTCGATCCGTAGTAGTCGCGAGTGTCCTCCGCGTTTCGGTTGGGAATTTATTCCCCACAGTGCGAAAAAGTGTGCGATCACCATCTGGAATACGTGCGTGAACGGGAGATGATAAAGTTTTTCTGTGATATCGTGTGTTAGTGCGAAAATTTGTGAATTTTAAGTGCGTGGAATACGATTGCGAACGGTTACGGGTTTACAGGCGAGAGATTCTCAGGTGACGACTATGGTTCCGGCTTGGACATGGATTATGGACTTCAATTTGCCGAATTCGTCGGGTTTACCGCATCAAACGATCTGGCAGAGCATTCAGCGCAAGAATCGAGGCTACTGGGCAGTGGTGAGTGAATGGATATTATACTTATAGGGAATTATCTAGACTACGGTCGTGCGAATCGGTAGTTGAGAGGCAGCTAGCCCATAACGGTATTTTTCATGAAATCTTGATTGAAATACATAATTACCGTACTTCCGATGTGAATAGAGGTAGATGGATAGGTCCTCTCGCGAAAGGATACAAAATTAGCGATAAAAGGATTAAAAAGCTTGACATTTTCGTTGAATTTCTGTGGTCGCGTGGAACGGAAGCTACTCGCTCTTTCAAAGCGTACATACGGTTGACCGATACGTAGAATAGGTAGCTCGGGGGTGTAGTTGATAGAACGAAAAAGGAATCGCATCGTGGCAGAGATAATTTGTCAAGTACAAAGGGGACAAAATTACCGGTGCACGATATACAGGTGTAAATGTACATGCATGAATTTTACAACTAACGCCAGTCGACTGCTCGTCGCGGCACGGCTGGTTACATTTTACAAGAATGACCATTAACATCGTTCATTGATATTAATTTCTGCCAAGCTTAATAATTATCTGACAGCCGGCGCGATCATTTAATGGATTATTATGCGCTTCCATTCGCGTATTAACTCATTTTACGGGTTTTTTAAAAAACAGCCTCGATGCGAGCCAGTTGCTGATTCTCCAAAATGTTTACGCGACGCGCGATCTTCAGTCCGCATTTAGGCGGCCGAAAAGTATTTCGTAAAATGTTTATGCTCGTCAAAGCCTGTTCTTTGCGCGTGGTGTTATTCACGTACTTGAAAACGGGGGCTATCGCGAATATGCATAGGTAAGTACCTATATACATACATCGCAGTACGTGGTTTGGAATGAATTCTCTTGCTCAGGATTGGGCGTAATTCCAATGAAGTTTTACCAGACTGAATATTTAACAGATTTCGCGGGCGATATTAAGGAAGCAAGATTGTTTGGATAAGAAAAATGAATTCATATTCCGCGGATAAATCATGGAGTTTCACTCGTGATCCGCGAAATTAGAGATTCTTTATCTACCCGGTGATTTCCGAGCCGTGGATGTCGTTGCACTTTTTCTCGTAACTCTCCGCGTAAGAATTGGGAGATATGAAACGGCGCGGCGGGCAGAAATAAAACTCACGGTGAAAGATTACTAAATGCGTTCGTAATGCGCCGGCAATTTAGCGTGCTGCAATTCTCTTGGTTGCGAAATTCAATGAATGAACGGCCGTTCATTCACTGGACATTTCTTACTTTACCAATGAATGAACAGCTTACCCAGTCTTTTTTTCTTTTGACACTTTCGCGGCCAGTGTGGGAGATTAGGTTAACCCACCCCAGAAATTAAATTTCAACTATGCGTAATTACGATCTTATAAGACTAGTAAAGTATCAAATCAACAATATTATTGCAATTGGAGTATGAAAAATTATTTACACAAAAAATTGTCTAAATACATTGGAAACCTAACCACAGTTATTATCCCGTTCATTCACTGGGGTACCCCTGTTCAGTCACTAGAAATTTATGTTCATTCACTGGTCATTTGCCCATTTTTTATTTAATCCTCTGCCAGACTTTTAATGAAAGTTATAACTATCAAGCATTGCTAGAATTGTGTTCCGGGATGTCTGACTTTATTAATAAAACACCTCGCTTACAGCAATATCATTCAGGGGATTAAATAATAACTTTTGAATACTAATTTTAAGAGACATGCAGCTTAAGTGTTCACTCACTGGACAGGTCACCCTAGTTGAAGATTGCAATAAAATCCCGAGAAGCGACATAAAAACGGACTTTCACGCCAGTTCGCAGAGTCGGTTGGACATATTTTCATGGTGACTCTTGTCGCGTCGCGTCGCATACAACGCACAAATGCTTCGGAGAAGCGTCGTAACGTAACGCGTGCGTCGTCAGTCGCAAGTCGTGAGTCGTAACCCGAAGAGTCCAAGCCGGCAAACCTTGGCGGACAAACCGCTTGAAGAATAAAGGACAACTACCTACGTGCCAACCTTTCGAATCCGTTTGCTTAATCTGTTTTGCGATAAATACGGCGGCGTTCTCGGTCGCGGAGCTGACGATTGGACGATCTGAATCAGCGACGAGATCGCGAATAATCGGTGTCTCGGCTGAGGTTGCAGGCTTAATCGCCTCAAAGATATTAGGGAGCGGGGTGAATATGCAAAGTACGTTTTTCCTTCAACGGCTTGGCTTCCCCGGTGAGTCGGAGGGTGTTGTTGGAGGGATAAGGGGAGGAAGCGCGGAGAGACGAGATCTCGGCTCGGCTCGGCTCGGTCTTGGAATCGGTTTACGAGGCTCGTTAAAATATTAGTCGGGCGTAAGTTCTTGGTGACACGCGGCGCGATTCACGCTTCCAGCCTCGAGCACGCTGTCGTCTATGCAAAATAATCGTTTCTTAATTGCGGAGTAATTGCAAATTCGAGAGGGAAGGGAGCTCCTTCTTCTCGCGAGCCTCTCTTAAACTGTCGCCGTCTGTCGCCTCCATTATTCCTCGACAACTTGGACATAACCCCTCGAAAAATTACCCTCGCCATTAGAATATTTCCCAGCGGCTCTGACACTTTTTCTAGGAAGCATCGATAGCTTCGTCGGTAGACTCGAGCGCGACGATAAGACAAGTGTTTAACTAGGTATATGTACGTATCTATTCGTTTGTACCGCGCCGTTTCCCTTCGTTTCTCTGTCGTTTCTGTACCATGGCGACTGAATTTCAGCTGAAGCTAACACGCCTCGTATCCATCAGGACGACTTAATCGCGATCTGTTGGAAGTGACTCGTCTGCAGTTGTCACGATGAGGACGGTTTCGTGGTCTAACATAAGAACAGGAAAAATATCTACCAGCCGAGAAACCGCGTGCGGTCTGGGCATGTTCGGTTCTCTCCCTTACCCCGTCTCGTCCCCGTCCCGCCACGAAGCGACGCGGTGCGACGCAACGGATGGGCAGGCGGTGGATATTCCCCTCTGCGAAGGATCGCGTCGCTCTTCCACCCTGTCCTCCTCTCTTTTCCTGGCGCGGATAACACGTTGCAGTCCTTCATGCCGGTCGGCAGGAACCCCGTGAACAAACGGGCCGCCAGCCAGCCTTATCTCAAGACGCTTTAATGTGTTTAACCCAGCGAAGATAGTGGACAATTTATTGCTCCCTATTTTAGGCGTATTCTCTCCCACTCTCTTCTCTTTTACCTCCGTCCCACTTCTCACCTCCTCTCTCTTCCTCTTTCCCCGTGTCTCTGATCTTCGATTTCTCTCCTCTGCTAAACCGTTCGCACTTTCGCAGTCCGTTCATCCATCTCTCCCCTCCGTCGCGTCGCGTGCTTCGCGTCCGACCACTTTTGCAGTAAAATTTTTACGGCACCAGGCGCATACCTACCTTGTCCCTTTGGAAGCTGGACGCGGGCGAAGCGAAACCACGCCGTGCGCGGTGCGTGGCGCACCTACCCCAGCAGCAGATGTTTTTTCATCGAGGCTCGCATGTCAATGGGATTCTGAGCTGTCTCGATACGATTTACTAGCCGCTGATAACGTTAGAAACACCACGTGCACCCCGCGTCGCGACTACTCCCTGTCCTGGAAACCGGACACTTTTTCCCTCCGACCCTCCTCTCCTGTTTCCTTTCTTAACGTTCGACTACTTACGCGCTCGGCTATCCTGCCAAACGACGCGCGACGATCGAGACGAGCATGTAGCTGGAGAAGGGCTGGCAGACGTTATGATTTTCCGCGCGATCTGTCGCAGGTATGCACGATAAGTAAGCCTGATACCGCTGTCTCAAATCTCAATGGCATTGCAGAGATGCGTGGGTTTGTCGTACGGCACTTGCACGAAACCAGCTGTGCAATCTCCTTGGCTGCCTAAAGATTGCAATGCACTATATGCTATATTAGTGTTGAACGACTAATTGCAGACGATATTTCATGTACGAGTGCAGCTAAATACGTCTACGGCAATACTCTACGACTGCTTTGAGTCTCTGCAGTCTTTGAAGCACTCCCGATTCGATAAGAAGCCACTGGGTTTCAGTTGGAAGATGGTAGAGCGTGAAATCGGAAAAAAAGAGAGAAAGGATCCGGGTGATAAGCATTGAGAGGTCGAGAGCGTGATCGGGAGTAGTACTTCATAACTACATATGTTTTCGCGTTCATCTCGCACTGCTTTCCGATGCATCGCGTCGCATCTAAGCACGCGACCTTTTCCCCCCCCCCCATTGCGCAACAGACTCTATTCTCCGCAATTCACGGAACCAGCTCTTTCGCGGGATAAACGTCAAAATTTCCCGGCGATTATATTATCTGCTCGCGCGGTTAAACGACCAATCCTCCCTAATTGTAAGTAGTAGGTACCTATGTATTTTATTTTACAATTAGTTGGAATTCATCGACTGGACACTTTTGCTCGCTCGCTTTAACAGCGGAGAGTTATTATTATTATTATTATTATTATTAATTATACGGGAATCCACATAGTATACAAAAGCAAAGACAAGTGCAATTTACAGAGTCTGAACAATAACTTAAACCAATAATAAATAGATAAGTGAGCATAATAATTATCCATAAAGGATAAACAAGTACCACCGTATATTATTAACAAGCCTATATAGTAGCGTCCTGACCGAATTAAGGGGGCCCAGGAAAGGGTCCATACCGCTGAAGTATCGGTTAGCAATACTCATCGCTCTATTAATAGGGTCGCTCGCATAATAACGATATTTCGGTAGCCTCGAAACAAGGAGAGGCCTAGACTGCAAGTTCCTCGCCGGAGCATTAAACTTGACTAAGGCCAGCAAGGCAGGACAACTTATACGGTCATTGATAATTTTATACAGAAAAATCATGTCCGCAATATGCCCACGATACTCAAGAGTGGCTAACTTAAGGGATGCAAGTGCCGGGCGATAATCATGGTCGGTTCTATCCATAAAATTACCAAGGGTACGTGAGGCGAACCTCAAAAATCTCTGCTGCACCCTTTCAATTGATTTTATAAATTTAGCATGCCTAACAAGGGAAGATGCCGAACCCGAAAATTCAAAAAATTCTGAAACTTTGTGAATATGCAGGGGATTTCCTTCTGATTACAACGCAATTTTCGTTTGCTGCCCAAATTCACTAGAAGGGGGTGAAATTAACCCCTGAATATTCCGATATTTTCCGATTTGTGTTATAAATAGCGAACTGTAAGATATAGAAAAAAAGTTTGAAGGCAAAAGGTACTTCTTTTAATTAGATGTATCATTTGGCAAAACAAATATTTTACAGTTCACGAGTTATAACACAAAATCGGAAAATAACCGGATTTCTAGGGGTCAATTACACCACCTTAGAGTGAATTTGGGCAGCAAACAAAAATTGCGTTGTAATCAGGAGGAAATTTCCTACATATTCACAAAGTTTCGGAATTTTTTGAATTTCCGGGTTCGGGATGTTCACTTGTAAGTAGGACTCCAAATGATCGAGGTATATTCGATATGAGGCCTGACAAGGGCAACGTATAACAACTTCAGGGTATCAGTGTTCCTGAAATGTCTAGCAAACCTGGAAATTAAATCTACGGTTCTCATGGCCATATTAGTACAGCGCGCATAATGAGGCCCGAAGTCAAAGCAGGGTGTTATGCAGACTCCAAGATCGATAACCTCAAATACTTCCCTGAGCACAACATTATTTAAGTACCGTTAAGGAACTACTTAGTTTCTGATCAGTTTAGAGGGCTTCCCTCTTTAATATTTATTTTTAACCTAATACAACTTTAAACCATAGACTTTTTTATACTAAAAGATGAATTAATGTTTAAACTTTAAGGAAAAATTGTAAAAAGTTGAAAATAAGTATACACAACAGGACACTAAGCATAAGGTCTAAGCGAAGGTACATATTCTTCGAATCATCGATTGCTCCTCGTCCTGAAACTACCCTCCAGGCAAACTCGGATTTTCTTAACGGGAAAGGAGCGCGGCCGAGTTCCGTAAACGTTGGTTCAGAGAGGAGAAAAGGAATAGACAACCAGAGCGGCAGGATTCGCTGGCCATCGACATGGATACAGACAGGTAACGTCACTGACACGGTAGCGACAGGTAACGTTCGTCGCACTTTGACCTCCCTCGTAAAAACTTGGAATTACAGGCTTGTTGCAGCTGCAACCCATGCAAATGTGCAAATGTGCAAATATGGTGAGGCACGTTAGCCCGAAAAGGTGCAGCGGCGTCACTTTTACAAGATTAGATGAAACGAGACGAGACGAAACAGCGTCATCTCCGAATTATGTAGTCCCTAAGCGAGACGAACACCGTTTTGGGCAGAAACCGATAAGACGGAGACGAAACGAGCGGAGGCGAGGATGCCCTTTATTAAGAAGCTCGTATCGATGCACAAATCGGCAGATGGTATCGTAATGTTGTTCGAAAATTTCTCCGCACAAGTCAAACTAACCGCGATTTAATGCATTAGAAAGAAAAAGAGTTGGGGAGGGTGGAGGAAAGGATGGCAACAGGATAAGACCCACGCGGCAGGTGCGCGTTAATGACTTTCCCGAATTCAAAGTGGTGACTGTTTTTAAGCGGCGCGGCGCGCGCGTCCGCTTCAC
Source organism: Andrena bucephala (assembly GCA_947577245.1). Lineage (NCBI taxonomy): Eukaryota > Metazoa > Arthropoda > Insecta > Hymenoptera > Andrenidae > Andrena > Andrena bucephala. The sequence continues at coordinate 68,696,968 of OX387715.1, forward strand.
CAAATCAGACATGGAAAATTAGTTGTAAGTATAGGTACCTACCCATATTTTGATGGTTGACCAAAGTAAAGAAAGATAGGTGCTAGGTATTAATATTTATAGCAATACGGAAAGGGAAACGTTAATGCGAAGTGGCGAAGGCTGAAAGCACAGAGCTCTGAGAGATGGGAGATGAAGCAGAGGTGGTGAAGATATTCGAGGGAAAAGGGAAATGAATTGTTCTGTCGAAAAGATTCGGTAAAAGTAGGGGAGACCGGGGCTAGTTGTTACAGGGGCAGGTTGTTACAAAGCAGTTTAAATTTCTTTCGCTTGAACTATCACTTCGACGATGAAGTGGTTGATGTGTTTCAACCATACACATTTGTGTATGTTGTTTGTTTGTAGTCGGTTCACGCGTTGTCACTTTATTACAGTTTTTTGTGTTTTCGGTACTAATAGTAACTTTTCTCTTTCTACTTGAATCTTTTCTACCGAACAGACGGATAAATGTATGTAAATTAATATTACCACGTTTGAATCAGTGTTCCTTTAGCTACAGATTGACACCAAGAACATAAGAATACACCCAACTGGTATGAACTTATAGCTTTTTATACACAATGGTGTCAAACGGGGCAAGTTGTTACACAAGACAAGGGGCAAGTTGTTACACAAGACAAGGGGTATGTTGTTACATACGAAAAGGGGCACGTTGTTACAGAAGGAAAGGGGCATGTTGTTACATTGTATTTAGTAATTAATTTATTAATTTAATCCTTTAGTTACCACGAGTCACTATAGTGGTTTCCCGCTAAATGATTTTTCGGGGACGGAACGCCACTATAGTGGCTTTCTGTTAAATGATGTTTTTGGACGGAACGCCACTGTAGTTGCTTCCCACTAAATGACTTTTTGGAACAGAACGCCACTATGGTGGCTCTCTTCTTCATTTCGTAATGAAAATCGACGATAATTAGTGCAACTGATTTCAGTAGTTTTTTATTATTTTTAAAATAGATTTCTTATTGTATATTAATTGTAACAGATTCTTAACATTAATAAATTTACTTTTGTCCAAGAAAATATAATCATATTACTCATAATAAGCCTCGTTTCGTAAAATTTAATTCTGTAACAACTTGCCCCGTATTGTGTAACTACTAGCCCCTACTCGGGGCTAGTTGATACAACATGTCTCGACTTTCAAAATGGCTTGTTTCAAAGTCATGGTTTTCGTTTAATTACATGCGACAGCGGTCATCGGTAGAGGAAAGAACGTACTTTAAGTCAGAGTCATTGATAGTATTGAATATGGAATGCAAAAAAAAATAAAAAATAAAAAACTGAAAAGTGTAACAACTAGCCCCGGTCTCCCCTACCTAACGGCGGCATGCGTGACGCTTGAATCGCCACGCTGGATCGGATTTTTCCGTGGACGGATTTAGCGAGCGTAACGGTAGACGGTTCTTTCCCGCGATTAGATATTTGCTTGTCGGGTTGCCGCATTGTCGCGCCGATCATTACGGTTAGAGATACAGAACGCGTGGCACGTGACTCGGTCTGATTAAAATGTTAATCAGCGGGTCCCTCTTTGAACCCCCTCACCCTTTCTCTCTCTCTCCGTCTCTCTGTCTCTCTGTCTCATAGACGCATGTACACACACAGTCTCGTTCTCCCGCTTGCTCCGTTCCCCTCTCTTATCCGATACCCTTTCAATAACTCGGTCCAGAGTTTCGTCGGTGAATGAGCCGGCGCGGCGCGGCTCGGCTCGGCTCGGTGCGGCCCCGTGGGTCCTGGTGCGCCCATACGCGTCTCCGGTTACCTCTGCGGATTAATTATGGGGTAGATCAAAAGAGCATGCGACCACAAAGCGGGTAATGCAACGCGTGGTTCGTTTTCCAAGAGGTAGGTCCGCGGTTAAACATCGCACGCGCGCTCCTTTCGTGCCTTGTGTCACGCTTCAGCCGAAAAACGTTTGCAACGGAGCAAACGAACCTCGCGTCACGACGTAATCTGATTATCCTCTTGTTACGAACAACTCTAAAGCATCTTCGAACAGCGATAGCCATTGCAATGAGGCACGCTTGTTCCGTCACACTTCCGTTTACAATTCCGCTGGTCGTCTTGCTCTCTCCCCACCTTACGTCTATTCCTTTACCGTAGAAGACTATCAAAGTCTGGGGACTTTGGCGCGAGCGTGTACCCTTGACTCTTGGGTTATCGAAAGGGGTCGAAAGGTTTCTCGATACGCTGGAAGAGTGGAGCGAAAAATGGGTAAAAAGACTTTTATTCGGTGCGCATTAACAGTATTTATGTTGCAAGATGCATCTCCATCCCGTTCTACGTACCTTATAAATATGTATATTGTTTTCCTTTGATATTGCTGACCGTATAGACGATTTACCACGTCGACGATTTACCCAACGACGTAAGGACAATAACTGGACATGGCAATTACTTCCAAACGGTTTGGAATTTCATTGTAAAAATATGCACACTTTCAATTCATGTTAAGTAGAATAACTGAGATTTAGAAGAAAAAAAATGCAATCCTTCTGGGCTTTCTACAAATAACGAGGGAACATCCCGAACCCGGAAATTCAAAACATTCTGAAACTTTGTGAATATGTAGGGAATTTCCTCCTGATTACAACGCAATTTTTGTTTTTTTACTCAAATTCACTCTAAGGGCGTGTAATTCACCCCTGAAAATCCGGTTATTTTTCGATTTTGTATTATAACTCGTGAACTGTAAAATAATTTTTTTACCGAATGATAGATCTAATTAAACGAAAAAACTTTTTGCCTTGAAACTTTTTTTTTATCTCTTACAGTTCGCGAGTTATAACCAAATCGGAAAATAACCGAATTTTCGGTGGTTAATTTCACCTCTTTCGAATGAATTTGGGCAGCAAACAAAAATTGCGTTGTAATTAGGAGGAAATCCCCTATATATTTGCAAAGTTTTAGAATTTTTTGAATTTTCAGTGTTCGGGATCTTACCTTGTATCAAAATTATTAGGTATAAACTGAAATATTTACATTAGATTTATTTTATTAATCGCAGCTAGTAGCAGGTAATTTTTCTACTTTTTAAAACCTTACCATTAAAGGATTAAATTCAGGTATTTTAGACTTTGGCCGACTTTGAGCAAAACTTTAAATCACTAGTTGAATTATTATAGTATTGAATGCAACGCATTTTTATTTTATACAGTTGTTTAGTGATGAAATCCAAGTTAATTCAGAATGTTTTTTGTACAAAGTCATTCATAGTAAGATACTCAGTAATATGTCAAATATTGAAAACTTATGAAGTAATAGGATTTAGGCAATAATTGTTTAAACTGGTGCAACTGAAAGACAAAAAGACTGAAATTTTCATACAGGTCAGATTCATATACAATTGGATCAAACCGAATGTGAATATAAAGTTTATTTCTTTGTGTTTTCTAATGCTACGAACCAGGGCTGCGGAGTCGGCAGTCAGAACTCCCGACTCCGACTCGAATTTTATTTATTTTTAAGCTTAATTTTTAATATAATTAAAAATAAAAAATAGTACCATAATGCATAAGTATTTAGCAATACTAATTAAAATCATTCTAATAGAAAATTAAATATCGTTAGATAGAAATAATTATTTTGTAACACACTTCGTACGCATAGCAGATTTCGAGAAATTTCTTAAGCTTCTGTCAAGACACTTTTGTCATTTACTAAGAAAATATTGACAACATTTCTTATTTATATATTATAATAATACATTATTATAATAGTAAATAGATTTAAATTTAGTTTGAGATAGTTAAATTTGCAAGAAAATTAATATTTTTTAAAACAAGTCTAAGTTTATTTACTGGTACAAGAATTTCGTAAATGTACGTAATTCAGATATGCATTTTTAGGTTGTCCGCTTACTGGGACGATATAATTCAGGTATTGGGACATGCAGTTTTAAGTTGTCCGGTTACTGGGACATCTGCATGTTTTCGTATTTTCATTAATAAATACGTCTATTATAATACATAAACTTTTTTTTCAGTTTCTAATAATATTTTATTGTGTTATCTTCCATATTTCAACAACATTTTTTTATTTCATGATGGTTTTACAAATTATATTAGGAGACAAACTTTGCAGCTATTCCTTAAGCCTCTTAAGCGTCCGGGTATTGGTACATTTACCTTATCGGTATTCCAAATTACCTGCACCTTAACGAAATCGATACTTCTTGTCATTTTTCATTCAAACCAAAATTTCAGTTACTTTTTGTTTTTTATTTTTACTGACACTAAGAAATATGAAAGTTTATTAGTTTCCCTATGATATTATGTAGTTTAATTTGTTCCCATCCTCTGTCGTAATTTTTTATTCGTCTTAAACAAACTGGTATTCCAAATATACTGCACTTCCTCTACTCTTATTCTTCGCTGCATGCATAGTAGGTAATAACGTTAAAGTTCTATACGTAACGTGTACATAAACATACCTACCCCAAAGTAGGTATCGTAATAATTACCTACTTTCGTCCTTTTTCGCGTTACCTGTCTTCGATTTAAATTCACGGGACGAATCGTTCGACGACAGACATGGTGCTTTTGTTCGTAGCTCTCGGATCAGACATCCATTCGCCGAAAATACCGTGGAAATTTTTAGTAGGTAAAAGCTTCGGTCGGAAAAACCACCCACGCGAAGGAGAGAGCCAACTACATAAAACTTTGTTTTGCGATACCGGCAGGATTTCCAGTTTTGGGATTAAAACGAGGCATCATTTTTACTCGTCGGCGCCGGCGCGGCGTCCGTCCTGCGAAAACGAAAAGTTCTACGACGGCATTCTGGAATTTTTTCATTTCTCGTGGTAGAGCCTGACAGAGCTTTTTCCTGGATTCGCGTCCTCGCTATAAGTACCTACTGGCGGGCTTACGCCAAAAAAGAACGCGTTTTGCATTCTGTCAACCTCACAGGCACGTACTTATTTTACGTTTAATTATAGCTTACGATAACTACACACCCACCCATCAGGCGTTATTAACGCTACCTATTTACATCCATTGCCATTTATTAGGTTGATAAATGAAGTCGCTTGTGGTGTTGCGATCGGTTATGGAAATAAATAAAAAGACACAGCGGGGTGTTTGTTTCATTGGAGAAAATCTCCGTTTAATTGGGATATCTCGCGATAACGTAAACAAGTATTTAGCCAACGGAGTTGTTTGGCGGGCGAAGCGTTTCGGTTATCGGTGTGTATATGTGATAATTATTTCGTAAGCTGTAAAAACCGATGAGCGAAATTTTGCCGGTAAAAGCGGAAAAGGCGATGATAAAGCGGTACGTGAATTGGCGTACCTACTCACGTTTCCCGGTTACCTATTTGCGCGTCGATGCCCGTATCGATATTTTTGTAATCTCCGCGAGAGCATGTAGCTGGGAGCTGGGAGCTGGGAGGTGGGAGATGATGGGAGCTGGGAACAGGCGGTGCTCGCCGCGCCGCGCCGGCAAATCTCTCGATGGATATTCACCGGGGAGCAAAGGCGAACGCCTCCAGGCGTATTTATGAATTCATGCCGCAGATGCGCATAATGGCGCTGATTCGTGACATTTGATTAGAGCATTGTCGCGACTCACCCCACAGTTACTCCCGTCGTTTTCTACCTCTTCGTAACCGGTGCGGTGGCGTACCGCAGCCGCAGTCGCAACCCTTGTACCCGCTTCCTTTTCTCAGTCATTGAATCGGGCCATCGCACCGCTCATTATTTTCCGATCCAGCGATCATGACGAGTTCCTCGTAACCTTTTTGCCTCGAAATCACGCACCGCCCATAGCTCGCGTTAGCTGCTTTTACAATAGCGGATAGCCCTTAGCAAAATAGAGGGTGCAGCCTGCAGGACGCGGCGCAACGGCCAACGCCTCCCAAATCTCAAACTACTGTTCGCCGTGCGATTTGCAACGATTCCTTCGAATTAGGTACTTGCTTGACAAATCCGTGATCCCTCGGATCGAGCGTTGTACCTATCGTTAGAATTGGACGGCAAGGGTGAAAGTGAAAAATTGGGTGCGTGCAACTGGTTGTGAATGCAATTATACGTAGTACTCTGATCCCACGTCATCGAGGTTCAACGCAGATGTTGTCTCCTGCTGCAACCCCCCTATCTCTATCTCTACACCCATCCATCCATTTAACCATTCGAGCCCGTTCATCTATTCTCGCTGCTCTCTGCCTCTCCGTGCGTCTCTCCGTCTTGCACTATTCTAGGGGTCCGGATAGAAGGCGAGAAGAGCGTATCCCTCGCGTTATAGTTGGGGTAGTAGCATCGCCGGCGGGTTGGTAACGAGGTTACGGACTCATCTCCTACTCGGCCGAGGCGACGAGACGACTCGAGCCCTCGGTTCATCAGGCCACAATATTACTAATCAGCGCGAGAATTGGCCCGGGCGGTAAGTGCCCTTCGGATTGGCAATTCACGTTGCCGCGTGGAACGGTCGATGCACTTCGAGACCAGCAACGACTTTTCGGTTCAGGTGTCCTTCGCTTCATTCACCTTTCGTTTTCTTTACGCACTCGGCCTCGACAATCGACATCAACGCCGACTCCGTCTGCGACGGGGACCGAGCAAAGATAATATTTAATGCCACCCGGACACCTTAATGAATTGTCACCGAGGGGATCGTTAGACGTAACTAGAGGACTAGAGGTGTATCAGTTCCATTCGCCGATCTGATTACGTGCCGCCTAATTATAGTGCATCAGCTCCCTAATTAATAGCCGACTCAAGATTTCGCGGGAACGTCTTGCATCTCCAACTCCCGAGACGATCGGACGTCGACAAACGCAGTATGTAGATACTCAAACAGCATCGCCTATCGACTCTATGGGGTCTTAGAGATTTCGGCAAACCTACAGGTACGCTACACACGATCGATATTTTGTCGAATTTATTATCCTTGGCTCCTTTTAGCCGATCAACTACAAGTTCGGCAATTAGGTAAATAGGTGGGGGAGGGTTGCCTATATAGGACCACTTAAGACATTTTACGTTATATTTCATATTTGGTACTAATTTGAACGTAAATGACTATTGGATATTGTAGCTTGATCTTTTAGGTACCTACTATTATATGCTTAATCTGTTGTTCAGAACAAATTAATTTGATATTTATCTTTTTGTCACATACTGTAAAAGGTACGATTTAGGCAACCGGTCTCCTAAATCGTACCTCCACCAAAAATAGCATCAATAACAAATAGAATAGAAAATATTCAACATAAAGTAATGATTATTATATAGTTACATATACATATGTATATGGATCACACACAGGCCGCAATAACCTATAAATATGATATATGTAGACAACCTATATAACATACGAGTTGTCAAATCCTACTGATATGATTGTAGTGGTACGATTTAGGAAACATGGTCAATTTATTTATAAATATCAATTTAAACTTTATAATGAATGTAATATGTACTTAAAATGAATGTAAAATATTCTACATTAAACCCGCTTTTAGAAAAATACAACAATACAGGACAAAATTGAATTGTTTGATTATTATCAGCTAAAATAAACTGATAAAAAGTTAAATCAATCATACCTGATTTTTTTAAATGTTTATAGCACGCACAAAATAGGGTGTAAGCTCAAAAGGTTCTTTTTCTATTTCTTATTTCGCATTTACTTGATATTTTTATCATCAGATGTAGTTTGTATTCATTAATTACTGAGAAATTGATGAGGTACGATTTAGGTGACCAGTACGATATTGGCATCTCTCCCCTATAACGTAGGTATTTGTACATACTAGTACACGGAAAAATGAAGAACGCGCTTCAAGTACTTTTGCAAGACACACGCGCGAAGGTGCGTGAAAGGATAAGGTGAATGTCCCAATTTCTGCTCATTTAAGAGGTTATTCGTCATAAAGAAGGTGTGAAAAATTTGTTTGTGATCAAAAGTTGCAGAGTAATTGATTAATTCTTTAATAATAAAGCAACCAATTAAAAAATTATTTACGAAAGATATTTCAGGATGTTTAACTATTAGTAATTTGTAATTAAATACAATGCTCTAAATGTCTGTATTTCTACTCACCATTTGTACCACTTTCTGCTCACATACAGTGAACACATTTACAGTCACAACAGTAATGCATAAAATAATGATAAACAAAAAATAAAATGCCTTCGAATAGAAATAAAGGTTACAGCATACATTGAATTGTGAGATAATAGTACTAAAATTTCGTGAGTAGAAATGCGGACATGACCTTGACGGACAACGGTTTTCTACTTGAAAAAATTAAAAATAGTAAAAAAATCTAAATCCGAAGCACAATACGGTATCTGTTTTTTGTTATTAAATAAGAACTTTTACTGCAAAACCTACTTTCTACCCAATTATCGAATAGGCACCATTCCTTAGCACAAAAAAAATCGTGAGTCTCTCGTTTTAAAAGTTTTTCGTTGCTTATGCTGCACTTTGATTAGCCCCAACCTCGTGCAACACTCGCGTAAATGTCCAAATAATTTAGAACTATTTTGTTGCAACTATAGTACAAACGTAACGCTTATAATAATAAGAAAAATACAAAATGAGCAGAAATGGGGACATTAACCTTACTACACAGTGTCTGTTCTGTTTGCGAAGGGTCTCATGCCGCCCCAAACCCCCATTCTCCATATCTCTCAGCCTATATCGTTCTTCTACAGGTAATGGGCGCGTTATTAATAATAGCCGAACCACTCCTACCTAACACCTTCGATGTTCGGGCATTTAGGTACCTCTAGTCCCTTGTCCGCCAACTCTCTGGCTCAGCCCAGACGGAAATCTTCCGATCATTCTGGCTAACCCAGAACACTGACCAGCAACGTGGTAGGCACATGGTTTTCCAACAGCTACACTTACAATTAGTTGAATACAGCAGAATCGAAAATTTTATTCCATCGAAAATCCTGTCATAATTGCAAGAACGCGTGGCCGTGTTATGCATTTAAGGTAGAGATGGCCGACAGTTTGGTTTCTATACGTATCTTGTTGCCTGGAACATTATATCAGTATCCCATATTTAGTTTAGTAGTGCTCATCGTCGAGCGTCCGTAACGAGATAAGGGACTGAGTTACGACATCGATAAAATCGATATCCCGCGCGCTCGAAAGCTGGTAGCCTGACTTTACTATTTTTTTATTTTAAGATTAGGCCGATCGTTGTCGATAATCCGAGTGGTAGAAGAGGGGGCTGATTTATGCGCTGCAAGCCGCTACAGATTTTTCTTCAGGCAGCTTGACTTATTGCGGGGACAAAAAACCGGAGCTCGATAGGTACAGCACCAACCCTACTACGTTGATTCTACGACTGAATAGTCGCGTGTTTACAGTTATGTAAATTAGGGTAGGGTGGGGCTAAAAGTCCCGTTTTTCGTATAAACCTATGTAGAATTTAGTACTAACAATTTAGAGATATCTGGAATTATTTTGTATAAACTATAACTATTATGCTTTACGTTCGCGAAATTCATTTGTTGATACTGTTATTTCCTGTTGCACGGGGCAAAAAGTCCATTGTATAGGGTAGAAAGTCTTTAATGTATTTTCGTGTAATATTAAACTAAATAAGTAAAAAACTCTTTTCAAATCAACAAATATTTATTAAACCAATTCTTTTTGGCATGCAATATTGAAAGGGAAGCATGACTTATTTAACAAAAAATAATAATATTAGTCAGAGGCTCACTTCGAACTAAAAATTAAAAAAAAATCGCTCAACTAAAACAAAAACACCATTTACTGTGGTACACTTCGTATAAAACAACAAAGGCGACGTATTTCTTTTAGTTTTCGATACATAAAATAACAAAGACGTCGTGCGACTCTGTGGTCACCTCCGTTTCTTCTCACCTTTTACACATTATACTGCGAAACTCAATATATTGTTTAGGAATAGAGATTTTGATTTCGGGACTTTTTACCCGCCGGACTTCTAGACCCACCCTACCCTACCTATCTCGGATATTTTCTGTATAAAAGAAAATTTATGATCCTGAGACGGAGTTATGAGATTCTTTTAACCAAGCAAAAACCGACGTAGGTGTCTATTCGTTAACTGGATGTGAAGTACAGCTACGAAGGATTATGTGAAGTAGAAGAAGATGCAGGGCGCGGTCTCTAGAAAAAGAAGGCTAACGAAGACGAACGTTCGATTTGGACCATTGAGGTCGTATCGCTCGGTGCGCGTCACGCGATTCGAAATAACTAAGAGGATTTGATAGTACACGGGAAGATAATGGCCAGGTAATTCGCAACGAATTCTATTTGATCGATTAGCGTGCACCTACGCGCCTGTCCTTTGATTATTCTCTCTACAATGGTCCTCGTTCACCAGATGGGCCGATTAGGGATCATTGACTCGATAAGTATGTGCATACTTATCGGTACGTGTTTTCAGCTTCACTGCCGCGCATTATTTCGGCATCAGGAGGACGACAAGTTGTAAATTTTCACCTGAGAGTTTTCGGAACGGAAAAGTTGAGCTGTATGTAGGTCGGTACCTACTTAATAATAGTATGCGAACTAACGCAACGGGGTGTACGGTCATGTATTAAATTTCGGATAATCCAGAAGGATCGTCCTGGAGCCGGGTAATTAATGTGAGTTTGGGGATCCACCGAGGAAGCGGAACGAGAAAGAGGGAACGCGACAGGACGAAGGAGGGTGAAGGAAGACAAAGAAGAGAGGCAACGAAAGAAGGGACCCTAAGGATTGGTTTTCTCACAGCGAGTCGTGGTCCCGTGGACGAAAACCGGACATCTGGACATGGGACAGCTGCGTGACCACAGGCACCTCCGTCCCATCGAGCCGAGCCGAACCGAACCGAAGCGAACCGAGGAAGGCTTTCACGGGGGTGACCGTCCTTTCCCTATACGCATACTGGTCTGCTTAGGCTTATGATCGAGCATGTCTACCCGACATTAAAGCAAAGTGGCTAACAAATCACCGATGAAAATACCTACAGTGTCGCTAACAAAGTCTGACTATTACTTTTCTCAAATTATTGGGATTTTCTCCAAAAATTATTCAGTATTCCACTGTTCGTCTATTTAATTACCTTGACACATACTTGTTGAATCGACGTTTAGGTAGGCAGCTACATCTTGAAATCCGCGATTGCCGTTGGGTGACCTGTCCAGTAAATGAACGTTTCTCAAAAATTAACGGCTATCACGCTCACTTCACGTCGAAATTTACACCGAAATTTAGAGTGGACACCCACAGACGTCTCGCAAAAGCGTTTTTCTTCTTACTTATAACTTATACGGCATTAATTCCGTTTATTCAACAGTTCTTCTCACGGCCGTTCATTCACTGGCAAACGTGGACATTTCTTACTTTACCAATGAATGAACAACTTACCCGGTCTTTTTTTCTCTTTTCACACTTTCCCGCCAGTATGGGGGTCAGGTTAACCCACGACAGAAATAAAATTTCAACTATTCATAATTATGATCTTATAAGACTAAGTAATAAAGTATCAAATCAATGACATTATTGCAACTGGAGAATGAAAAATGATTTACACAAAAAATCGTCTAAATACATTGGAAACTGTTATTATCCCGTTCATTCACTGGGGTACCCCTGTTCGTTAATTAGAAATTTATGTTCATTCACTGGTCATTGGTCCATTTTTTTATTTAATCCTCTGCCAGACTTTTAATGAAAGTTACGGCTATCAAAAATTGCTAGAATGGTGTTCCGGGATGTCTGATTTTGGTAATAAAACAGCTCGCTTACAGCAATAACATTCAGGGGATTAAATAACGGCTTTTGAATATTAATTTTAACAGGCATGCAGCTTAAGTGTCCATTCACTGGACAGGTCACCCTTGTTTCGTTTCAAGAACCTGCGCGCACATTTGTGCGACGCGTTCAGCATACCTACCTACCTACTACGCATGGATCGTGATTTATGCCTTCGTGCCTTCGTGCGTTCGAATTCGAGACGACACGAACAGAGGGGAAAATCTACCTAAATACCCGTGAGACCGAATCCTCGGTGATTCGGGAAACGTTCGATGACGGTGACAAAGCGTCCCCATCTACGATCTTTTAAAGTTTCCGCCTCTAAGATGTAATTTCGCGTTGGACAATCGGTATCTGCCCCGATCGCTAGCGATTTTATCGCTGATCGCGTTGACGCACTTCAAATAAGGTTCGTCGCTTCGGCTATGGAAGTAAGGTACATACGTAGGCAGTAGGTAATCGCAAGGGGAGCGAAAAGTTGGTGTCGTTTGCATTCGATCCGATTGGAAGTAGAAACGAAAAGCAAGCGTGTCGACTTCCTCGAAAAGAAGGAGAGGAGGAGAGGAGAATCTGAAATCCGAGACAGGAACACATGCTGGTTGGTAAAGTGGTACTCAGTCGAGCCATCGACACTGGCAGGGTTTCGATTCCCGGTCTTCGCCGGTCGAGTGCAGCCGGTTTCGTTCGCTTTTAACCACGAACGGATCGCCAGGCCAGGCCACTTGTCCACCCACGCGTCACGGTCACCGCAAGGTGTTCCATTACGATCTCCGGAGGTGATCCGTTCACCTTTCCATCGATCCTCGCAAACGCGCTCCCAATTTGATACCTGCCCCTTTGCCGGTCTCATCTTCCGTGGCTCGCGCGCGCGCACGATAACGTTGTCAGGTAACTACGTACGCGTCCTATAGAAGATATAATTAGTTCGCATAACGGAAATCGTGGCGGGAACGTTCGCCCCGAATCGGCCGAAGCGAAAAGGGCAAACTGGAATAGCGAATTTAGATTAGCGAGGTTCCAACGGTTCGAGAAACGGACGGACCATCACGCGAGGGAGCAAGGAAACGAGAATCAGGAAGTAAGGAGAGAACGAGTTCCCGTGGGTTCCGGACCGGGACGTCCCGAACGCGGTGCGCCGCGGCGCGGCGACTAGTTTGCTCGCCTCTTGCGTTTCGTGGGATCGTGATCCTCGGAGAAACTCGATTTCAGGCGTCGATCGTCCAGGAAACCCGTATTCTCGTCCAGATTTTGTTCCCGGGTGAGAAAGCTCGGGAACCCGTGTCGGTCCCGACCACCATGCTCACCGAGGTCACGAACGGTCCGGTTCCTTGAAGCGGTTTTTTCGCGTCGTCGTTGTCGTCCTCCTCGACCCGTAAAACGACGCTTCTTCGATCCTCGAGGGTTCCTATTACTCCGAAAAGGATTCCGGTCCCAGGGCTGTGCGGTCCAAATACACCAAATTGTCCGTTCCGTTGAAAACGGGATCAAGTGTCGTGAAAAAATTTTCCCTGCACGAGACGATGATATGCAAACGGGGATGCGATCGTGGTCAATAGAGGCGCAAGACTTTGAATTTACGGTCGCTTTGGTTGCTCTCGGTGCTGGCAGAACGGACGGGCCAGAGCTAATGTCGCGGAAGAGAAGTGAGTAGGGTGCGGCTAAGAGGGAGGAAAATGGAATCGAGTCGATCGTGGGAGTGTATCGTTCTCCTATTTAGCGTGGCGGTCGACCGTTGGAGGGAATCGAGGGTAGAGCCCTCGCTGCTCTGTGTCGACTGTATGGACTGTATGGACCGTGTCTCGAGTTGCTCGAGAGCAGCACGTGGGAGAGGCAGGGGATGCTTCGAAGAGGTTCGCGCGACCCGCAAACTTGCGGTTGTCTCGCCAGTGGTCACCGCCTGACCGCCACTTTGTCCTGGACCCTCCTAAAATGGACACGGTGTTTGTTTGTTCCGGTCTCGGTGTCACAACACACCCACTACAGGCCGCAGTAGGGTGCTAACTGCTATTATATGTACCATTACCTGTGGACCCCCGCTGGACGCAACACAGCTACCTCTTACCTTTTGCTGTTGCGGCAACTAAGCTGGCCCAACGATTACGAAATAAACGCTGGGGTCTTCTTTCCCGTAAACTATTAACGAAGATTGCGATGAAAAGTTAGATGGCTTGCTACATTTATCTACGTGCGTATCTAATTTGCAACGGCCAAGTGACCGTGGGCAAGAAGGAAGCGGAGGAAGCGGCGAGCACGCACGCTATCCGATTCCCCTCCGCCTTTTCGACAGAGAATTTTATTTCCATGGAGAGAAAGGAAATTTATTAGGTATGTGGGACTCGGATATGGGAAGATCGGTGGGTTTTCTCGCCGTCTCGGCTTTCCACTTTGGTCACCGCCCCAGTCTTACGAAGGACTCGACCGTCCGGCTGCGCAAACTTTCAACGTAGGCACCTCTCGTGGGATCGAAACGACGACCCTTGGATACGGATCATAAACGTTTTAAACGAAATTCGGGAAATTTAAATTCGCAGAAAGAGGGGCCGCCGCGCCTGTGAAGAGGGAGAGAAGGAGATGTTGCGAGACGGGGGGTTGTGGTTGCGAGCGGGCGAATCAACGGGCCAACTGAACCTGCGGCTAGCTGTTGCTTACGATGTCTGGGGGGTAGTAGTTGCCGGTTTTAATTCCGGACGCAGTGACCGCGTACGGTTGTCGACCCTATTCTTTCGGATGCGCTTTATATGGGCGTTCATCGATGCGAGACGGAACGGAGCCGAGCTCGAATAAAATTTCGACTTCAACGCCGTGCCGCGCCGCGCCGCCCGTTGCCCGTCATTGATCGTAACCTCGTTTTCGAATTCAATGAGTTCACCAGATAGCTCCAGGCAGTTGAATTAGATTATAACGAGATGGAAAAGCTCATCTTTTAGAAGAGGATTTGAAATCAGGTGAGAATTGAGGCGAGAGAGTCGGGTGGAAGCCGGGAGAGCGGATTCGTCGAAATCGCGAATCACGATTCCACGGTTCGTCGAATAGTTTACGCCAGCTGTCCTCCGGGTAAAATTAATAAAACAATACGCCATTATCGAGCCGTTCCGGCCGCGACGGAACGAGCGCCGAGAATACCAATCCGACGAATCGCTGGAAATCTTACCCGGACTGTCGCTCGAACAAATTTCATTTCGTCCTCGATGGCAATCACTGAAGTATTCATACGAACCGAAAACCCCAATTACACTCTCGCTATTTCAACGTCGGCGTCGGTCGGTCGGCCCCCCCTATTCTTGTCGTTGTTTCCTCTCTCCGCAATGCTTCCTCATCGATAGTAAGGTTTTCAACAGTAATCGACAAATTTCTTAAATACTATTTGGAGCCGCACGCCGAGATCGTCGACACCCTACTCGACTCATTCCCGTCTGTACCCTCTCGATTCTTATCTAAATCCTTCGCGAGACGAAAAATCGTCGCGGCTGCGAGGTATCGCCGGGAATGGGCCGCGATTAGAATGATTTAGCGGCGAACGAGAACAAGGAAGAGGTTCTACGTTGCGCCAGTTATCGGAGGCAAACCGATCTCCGACAGATTGATTAGAATTCCCTTTCATCTCCTATCGCAATGCAGTCGACTACACGGCATACGTAGTTTTTTGGAGCGAAAAAACGAAAATTAGAAAGGCTAAGTGGGTATAGTGTAAATCCGGGACACGCGGCCGGGCGGAGAGTTGGTTGAGTCGCTATATTTCAGACTCTACATCTGTGTAGGGTAAATCCGGGAGTCGCGGTCGGGCCGGGGAGTTGGTCGAGTCGCTATATTTCAGAGTCTATACGTAAAAATGCATTAAAGTGCAGACCAATTACTTCTCTAGAAGCCAAATAGTTGAATGAATAGCGTCATTTCGCTTCCTTTTGTGGTTTTCTGGATTTATAGGCTATAAAAGGTAAATTGAGGTTACGTTTAACCTCTTTTGTCAAACAGCGGTGTATATAATCGTATTTAAAATATACTTCTATGTTTATTTTCGTTTAATGTTTGGGATAATAAGATAGTAGAGATATTGAGTGACAATGCAGCCAAAGTATTTGGCCATATTAACTCTTCCTCTCAAAGCTAACGAGAAGACCATCTCTCGCTGCAGAAAGGTGAGATGGTCGATATATGATTTTTTTATTATTTTTGTTTATTTTTTATTTTTTATTATTATTTTATTATTATTGTTGTTTATTTAGTTTATTTATTCACTTTTGTATTCATTTACCTTGCTAATCGCCCGTAGGTAGTTCATTTTTTCTTTGATGCGTTCTTTACTTGTTTAGCGTAAGTTGTATTCACTCATAAATAATTTTGCTTTATATGTGGTCTCTGTTAACGACGAAAACCATTTCTCCCGGCACCTCGGGAGAGGTACTCAGATGTCATGACTTCAGTTTTCACCGATTTACAGTAAATATTGTCTTAAAGCAAATATCGACAAATTTTTTGGAATCAGCATAAAATTCTGAACATATAAGTTTGTTCTGATAAATTAAGTTATTTCTATGTTAGTTTTAATAGCCATTTTATATTAGGTCGACCGCGTCTCCCGGATTTACCCTATATCCAAAAGTGTGTTAAGGTTTAGAACAATTAATTCTATGGAAATTAACTGTTTCGACCAACTCTCCTCAACAGGCCGCGTCCCCGGATTTACTCTACTTATAATACAATACCTATATGTAGCATATTTGGTATTTCATTGTTCGATGAAGTTTGCGTGTTATCGTAAGCGATTGGATTTTCGAAATGCGACGCAACGGGTAAGCGAGCAGCCGTTCGGCGAAGTTGGGGAAATTCTACCGAATAGTAAATCGGTGTCCGCGTGTGCGTCGTGCGCATTCTCCTGCTCGCGTGTAGGTAGGTAGTATAAATAGGTAGGACTTTCAGCAGATTCTCGTGCTATCGTGCAGCGTCGCCGCGTTCGTCGAGGCGCGACGGGAAGCTGATTCGTGATTGAGGGACGTGGGGAAAGGAGGTGGGTGGTTGGGGTAAATCGTTACAAAGTACTCGTTCGGCTTTTAATAATGCAGTTGCGTGCACGGTAGGAGATTTCGAACGAGAGCCGATCGGTGGAGAATGGAAGCGAATGGTTTTCGTGGACGGTTCTCTCATCGCCGTAGCAACCAACGTGAGCGCGCACTCGGTGCGGTGAGGGTTTCGTGGGGGTTTGAGGTTGCGTCGAAGGGTGAGGGCGGGCATTATGTCAGATCGCGCGGTATCCGTCGCGCAGAATACGCTACGTTTCGAGTGGCTCGCATCCTTGTCGAGAGGCGACCGAGCGAGCTCCGGCAACGCTCGCAAGCCGAACTTGACGCCCCACTGTAAACGAGCCGAGCCGAGTCGTCGAGCCGTGGAGCCGTGGAGCCGTGGAACCGTGCAACCGTGGAGGAAGCTTCGATGGTGACGAGCCTCGGCGGGACGGGAAAGAGAGAACGAGGGCTGAAAGGGCGAGTGAAACGAAATAGTATGCTACGGCTGGGGGTGGGAGAGAGAGTGTACGAGGAGGGGTGAGGTTAGAGGGGTTGGTCGGGAATCAGGGGCCGCCGCGCCGAGCCGCGCCGCGGAGAATGAAGGGCCGAACCTGCTCGTGTTCCGCCGCTCTCCCGGCGTTTCGTGAACGACGACACATTGATGGAAAGCAACCGACCGAGCCGGATTAATTCTGCCGGATTAGCGGCTTTGCGGCGAATTAGGCACCGTTACTGGCTAATATGATCGTCCAGCCGTGCAGCCGTTGCTTCGCGGGGGGAACGTTGTTCGGTTCGACGTGTACACCTCGAAGAAGATGTTCGGGGATGCGGATGCACCCGGCGATATCCGAGAGCGGGCGACCGCGCGCGAAATCGTTGCAGGTACTGCAAAACCGTGCAACGGGACCACATGGGAAAAAGGAGGAAACGCGTCGCCTCGCGTCGCCCCGTGTTACCTAACGGAATACACGACGTTCCAACGGTTCCACCGCAAGCTTCTGTGTCGCAATCTTCTCGCCCGACTCTGATGGTCATTAGCGTGTAAATCATTAGCCGGATTTATCTGCTAACAGCGCGGCAACGGCTAGTTGCGCGATGCGTCCGAGCAGCCGGAATCTGTAAAGTGGTTCGATCGATCGTCGAGCGTTCAGGTCGAGGGTCGCTAGTAATTAGACCGAGCCGAATCGTCCTGTAGCAGAGCGGTGGAATGGGAACCCTCGCCTCGGACGTCTGTGCGTCCCACGACGACTCGGGGCAAGAAGCCCCCAGAAAGCCAACTTTTTTTCCAACGAGTTTCGGTGCGTGACATTGCGGAAACTAAACGAGATCCACCAGAGTTTTTGTCGCGGTCGAGTCCAGGCGAGTTGAACCACGCTCCCTTCCAATTTTCCACTGGATAGTTTCACGGCCGGCAGCCACCGCCGCCACTGGGCTCTTCGGACCGGCCGCGGCTGGGCCGGGCCGGGGCGCGACTCGGCTGATCTCGAAATCATTCATCTCTTTCCTCTTCCCCTAAATACATATCTACTTACATATCGAGCTGGATGTTGTTGGAGTTGGATTTCGACTCGCTCCTCAAAGAAACTCAGTAAGCAAGTAAGCTGAAGATTCCGAGGAAAAGTAGGAAAAGGAAGAAACGAGCGGGTAGCAGTGAACCTAACCCATGGCGAGATGGCCGGACGGAGGAAGGAAGACGGAGGAGGGTGGAAGACAGGGGCCAGGGGGCAAAGGGGAGAAGAGAGCTTCGTTTTTCATTTCTTTCCGCGGGCACGCGGACAAAGGCCATTGTGGAGGATCCCATTGTGGAGGATTAACGTATGCACGCGTGTACGCACACGCTGGCCTGTCAGTGCTTAGTCTGTGGGATACGTTTGAACGTGTGCGTGCCGATACCTATAGACGTATGCCCAACCAATTGCTAAGCGCGCCCATCGCCCATCGCATCGCCAAAGAATCGGAACTGACCCATCGGTGACGTGTCGCATATTTAGACGCGCGAACCCTCGCTACTTTTCCTCCAACGAATTCGTCTACGAAACCCACGAAATCTACATACCTAGGTACCACTGCATATGTACCTGTAGACTATAAACGATTTTGAGAAGATCCATCGTATTGCTGTTGCACGGTATCGTTCGGAGCAGGGTTACTGGACGACCACTGACGGACGAACAGGAGTGGAGGATGCGATGCAGCGTGGCACGGCCGGCGTATGCCATATGGCTAATGGCTTCCGCGTTGCTAAGCATCATTGATAGCAGCGATGGTGCGGTGTCAAGGATCGCATTCGTGGTCCTCGTTACCGCACCGGCGTGGCGCGGCGCGGCACTTGGTTCGAGAGGAGCGCTCTCTGCGGTTAGACGCGAACCGATATCCGACGAGAAGCCTTCGGGGTCAAGTTGTTCGCTTCTCGGGCCAGCAGCATCCACCCAGATACGATGGTGTGCTTTTACTGTAGTAAGTATCGTGTAATTTGTAAAATGAGCACGATACCAGATGAGCGTAATCCTGTTAGTAGCTAGAACGTGCAAGTCCCGCGTTATTCGATGCAATCAATAGACGTAATCATCTTCGACATCGAATGGTACTTGAAGGATGGTTTTCGGAGTATTCTAGGCTGAGTTGCACGTTAGGAGATCTGAAGAAGGGTAAGTAGGTGTGAAAGCGGCGCGACGTTCAGGAGGTGGAAGAGGGGCAGGGGAGGGAGAAAGAGACGGAGAAGGGGAGATTAATTCTCTGGCATTAATCCACGTTTCAATTAATTATCCCGCTATGACGCGAGGGCTTGGCTTCCCCTAATTAGGCGTGTCCGCCAGTCTCGCGCGCTCCAGTGTCGAAACCTTGCACCGTTTTCGTGCTTGTCGTAGTTGCTTCCTGTCGGCGTGCTCCACGACGGTGTCGGCAGCTCGCCAATTTGCTAACACGAAACCACCGGGCGAACAACTCGCATTTATAACGGTAAAGTTTCAGAACTCCTCGGGATGCCGAGCGTCTTCAAGGCTCGGGACACGAGCCTCTTCCTATTTCTGACTGAGGTACGTCGATTTCGGTTACGGTTCTACAGAACCAATATTATATCGGTTGCATAACAGTTACGTAGGTAGTCTGAAATTTCGGTTCCTTATAATTATTCGGAATATCGGTTCTTCATAATTGGTTCACTCAGAACCGATATATAACAGTCGGAAACAGTTATTTTTGGAACCGTTTCAACCCCTGTGAAAATGTTTAATATCTCCAACGTTTACGGATACCTGAATGAAAAACTCTTCAGACAAAAGTTGTAGTAGGGTAGACCGGGGGGCGGTAGTAACACTTTGTACCTATTTGGAATACGATTCCGCAAGAACTATCACAGTTAGGACAAAAGTTCTTATAGGAAAATGTTACTTACTTATCTAACATTATTGAGACACAACAGTTTCGCTGTATGTCAAGTAGTATCCAGGTTATTAATAAAAAATGAGAAGCGGAGAAAGTGTTACAACCGTCCCTGACACCGGGTCGGTTGTAACACTGCATGGAGTCGATAGTATCACAAATTAAACTTTACAAAATTGAAATATTTATTGATTTTAATTATAATAATAAATGAAAAAAGTAAAATTTATAACCAATTATGCGGTATCGCAATTGTGGCAGAAATAGAAAACGTTTTGGCTGGTGCATTCTCCATGTGATGAATTTTAACATTCAGTACATTGCACCCACTTTTTATTCGGTTTGCTTGTGCTGTGCTATAGGACCCCATGCAAACACGACAATATTATTCATCTTCTGTGTCACTATTCGGTTCTGTCGCGGTACAACCGATCCCTACTTCCGATGTTACAATCGCCCCCGACCAGACTTTTGAATTTAAATTATAAATTTCAATTAACGAGACGCGCAAAAGTGATAAGTAACGATCAGTATTACTTTAAAAATTGCCAGATTAAGCATTAAAAAAAAAAATTTAAATCAGTTTTAAATCAGTAAGAAAAAGTTACTTTAGGGTATCGAAAAGTTATTTTCTTCGCTATACATGTCTATTGTGTATCTATACTGCTAGAACATGGATGTGTGTATTCCAAAAGTCATTCTTCATCATATATCCAAAATTTGTGTTAATATCTATCATATGTTCTGAGATATTTAACGTGTTACAATTGCCCCCGGTCTACCCTATATGTATAAAGAGCCGAATATAATGGTAGAAATTTTTTTTTTTCAAAGTCACTCTTTCGAGTTTTCAATCGTATATGCTGTGTATGTATTCTTAAACAGAAAACAAATACATATTCAACTATATATCATAATGTATATTTATAATAAGCTTTCAAATATAAAAAATTTTCAAATTCGATGCGCTCCGTTTTCCCGTGGTCCAATCGGCCTGAAATCTCTAAAAATAATTTTCGTCAAGAGTAGCTAAGGCCCACCCTAATTTACATATAGCAATCTAGGAATGAATGCACAACGATAGATAATAGGGAGTTTGAGAGTCACATTTCGCCATACGTGCTCGACTGCGAAAGAAACTGAAGAAAGTGGTGAGGCTGATTGGCAGTAGGTACCTACTTACCTACTTGTTATAATTTCGATCGGCGCGCGCTGGGCATCTTTCCTACATTCCTACGATACGCGCGGAAGCTATAAGTATAGTGGATATACCGCCTCGGAGAGCGCAGCGTATTTATGGTAATCCAGTCGATGCGTTTTATCGACAATAGCGGGACGATACCGCAAGTATTAAAAGCCTCCTCTGTCAACCCTTTCTTCGAGCCCTCGGTCTCGGGGGATGCACCCTATCATCGGTACACTCTCTGTCCTTCCCGAGGGAGACAATGATGCCCCGTTGCTGTGCTCCCTCGGCGCGCCCAACTCGCTCCTTCATCCACCTCTCCGCTACCCTCGCCGCTCTTGGATCTCAATCGCTCGCAAAAAATCTCATTTATCCATTGTGTGCCGCGTTACCCGACGCGACGCGACGCGGCGAGGCGCGCGAGAACCGAAAGTAGCGGGGAGAAGAATCTAGAGAAGGACGAGAGTCGTACGAAAGAGGGGCCAGGAAGACGAAAGAAGAAAGATCTACCTGTCTTTCTGGCTGCATCCAGGTCCCTGGGCTATTCTTCGTCGACCGGGCACGCTGGCTCGTGCGGCTTTGGGAGTTGGTCGATGTTGTGAGACGTGTTTATTAAGGTATCACCTTTCGTCCTTTATTTCCGTCGGATCCGTAGCCCCGGGTCGGAGGTCGAGGGATCCCGCGGGACACAGATCACTCGCGTGCCCAGTTTCGTGCTTTGCATTTTCCATCACGGAGGTACCTAGACATGCGTCCGCGAAGACGCTCGCACCGGCGGCGACGAAACCATTAGGTGTCCGGTTGGCTGCACCGATTAGTGGGATTTCGTTAGCAAGTGGATGTCCTGAACGAGGAGATTCGTTGCGAGTCGGATCCCGTAAGCGTAAATAGGCGAGGGAAGGGCGGAAATGCCGAGCGCGCGGTAACCTAGACGAAAAGAAGCGCGAGGGGGTGCGGAGGTGTCAGGGCACGCGGTTCGGGGCTCGAGGGATGCAGGAGACATGGGACGAAATGGCGAGGTGGCGAGGTGGAGGCAGCAGGTGGGGGAGTTTTGGCACGGGGTGCGAGTTTCGAAATCACTCGGTCGTAGTAGTCCCTCCCTCTCCGCGCGGCTGGGCGGGAGAGAGCCGCAGGGATGCGAATGAACAGATTAAGGGATGATCCTTTACCGCGGGAGGGCGCCCTGCCGGCGCTACTAACAGGATTGACGATTAACGTGTGGGTGGTTAGTATGCAACCGTTTTCACCGTTCCCATTCACCGGGGAGAAAATCCTCGGGAGGTGGGAAACCGCCGATGGTCCGTGAATATTTAACGACGCGACGTCTCGTCTCGCTTTCGTTCTCGGGAAACAAGTGGCGGAAAGCTGTCCCGCACACTCCTTCTGTAGGTACCGTTGGATCGCAATTCACAAAACTGTCAGAACTGTCCCGAATTCGCTTGACTCCCCTCCCCCTGGAATCGAGGGGTCGACAAAACGGACGAACCCGTTACATCGCGATCGTTTGAAATTTCGCGTAGTTGTCACGGTTACCAGCAGCAATTTTGGCTAGCTGTCCGGGCACGCGGTTGATTAATGCTTATATAATTCATTGGGTAAGACGTTAAAGGTGGTCCTGTCGGTAGTCGGTGATCCGACTGCTCCCTGCTTGATCCGTTCCCGGGAACAGGTATACGGGCCGGCATTCGAGTTAACTGGCGGTTTTTGTTTCTCACGCGGAGCAAAGGGTACGTTACCTATTGTTTGCACCTAACACGAAGTAATTACCTTTCAGGATCTCGTCTTGGTTGGCCTCGATGCCGGGCGGCGCGACGTCACCGTCCTCGTATTCTTGTCCGCTCCAACGACTCGAGGGGATCCTTTGTTTCCCTCTTTTTTTTCTTCCCTTCCTTCCCGACTGTCCCGCTTCGCATCCCCTTGCTCTTGCATCCTCGTTTACTACATTAACGGTTAACTGTCCTTTGCATTTTTCGGCGATTTCAACTCGATCGGTCGCGATAGCGTAAAGACGGGCGTTGTCAGTTTTGTCCCTATCCACCGTAACAAACGGAGAATGTAGCATTTTTTTTCTTCAACGATAAGAAGAATATGGACGATGGACGAGGGAGTGTTCGTGGTGTGACAGCTACGAACACGAGCACGGGTACGAAGAAAGAGGAAGGTAGGGGCTGCAGGGAATGGAGAAGCGAGCATGGGTCACGGTAGCGGATTTTCGGCGTGGAAGGTCATCGTATTGCCGGCTCTTCCTTTGAGAGTGGCGCACGTTAATCAGTCGACTCGGAGAAGAGCCTCGGAGGATTAATTAAGCCGTAATTACTGGACAGGCTCTCTAGTCGCTAATGGGCAACCCGATATCCGTGAAAGGCCGCGTAACGCCGCGTGAATAGGCCCCCACCCGAATTGCTGACCGTCAGTCTCTCCGATGATTATCGAGTCTGACTCGATGCATCGCTCTGTACCTATGTAGGTACATACTTATATTCCGATAGCCCCTTGCCACTCGAGCATTTCAAAAAGATATCTATAGGCAGCTTACCTTCACCTAAGTACCTACTCCCGAACGTGACTTCTGACACGGCGATTCGCCGATTTACACGGTGGTACAGCCGACCGAACGGACCCTCGTTCGGCTTAACTCGTTCGATCGTTTGGCCGCGTAGCGGGGTGTTGCTCGGCTGGGCCGGTTTCTCTCGACGCCGCGGCGCGGCATCCCCTTTGTCGACGCCGACTCACGTGCTCGAGAAAACGTACAGGTGAACAGGTAGATGACAAACAACTGTATCCGCTTACCGTTTTCCACGCGAGGGGCTTCCCTCGACGAACCGTCAACCAACCGTGCCCGGTTAAAAGATTCATGGACCAGAAAAACAGTGGCTCGCCCTCTGGCTCGGGGAAGCAGCGGGATAGGAGGGTGCTGTAGCCCCGTTATCGGCGCTCTTGCTAATTACGTCGTCGAGTGGCTTTTAACGCCGCCAACTACGTAGGTATCCAGCAAACTCGAGCTGTGTAGCTAGGTACCGAAGCCAGCTCACTCGTTCGAACGGATAGAACGCGCGGCTACGCGATTACACGTGTGCGCCGCTTCTTTGACTCCTTGCAGATTCATCGTAAACGGATCGCTGATACGCATTACGCGCCACGTCGCGCGGTGCTCTCAAATTTCAGGTTTCGAAGGACTTTCTAAAGCGCGTAACCAGGGAATGGGTTTTTAATCAGGGTATTCCGGACAATAGATCTCCCCGGGGGACTCCCGCCACCCTCGTGGCAGTACCTTTCTTTGCCATCCCCCCGCGTAGGTGCTTTCGATCACCCTTCCTCCGCGATACGTTTTCATCCTCGAGTACATCGTATGTCATTAGTATAGGGTACTTCCTTTCCACGCAATTAATTCGCCCTACGTCCTCGCCGACCGCCGTGCGAGCCTTCCTAGATTCGTCTCTTCCACGAACCTTCTGCGGCCGCAAACTGCATTTCAATAATGTGGAATCGTTTGGTTCGCGCGAGTGCGACGAACGAGCATCGTTACGAGCGGACTGGCGTTTTTATCATTCTTGATTTCTTGCGGCGACAAATTCACGGATCCGACTTTAACGGTGGAGACTGGAGGAGTTAAAACCCTGGCAATCGGGTCTCGGCCATATGTTAGGCAGGCAACATTGACGCGTGTACAACCGTGCACGCGCGATCGAGGGGAAACGTTCCTCGTTTTCTTTTGTGTGCTCTGATGCGGATACGCGACAGCGCGGCGCAGTATTCACTATTCACCGGTACCCACGTCCCACGATTTTTAAAAGAATCACTTCGATCGCTACCATCGTTTCGCCCCGGCAAAACAAAAGAGGAGCCCAGGCAACCTTTATTTTCGTCCCTGTGGCCAGGTAACGTGGACTGGGGGTGTTGCGCTGTTTATCGAGCAGCTTTCGAATTTCCGCGTTCCTCGAGATCCTGGTTAAATGTTTGGAAGGGAATTGTGAAGGAAAGGCGGAGTCATTACCGAAAGCTACACGCGGCATCTGCGTCTGACACTTTCGAAGGATCGATACGGGAAAGCGTTGGTATTTTCCGTGAAATTTTGCAATTCGGTGAGTTCGCAGGGTCAAAGAATCGAGCGAGCTGTCAATAAAGGTGTTTACACACGAGAAAATTTCACGGGAGATTAATGGAAACGACGGTCAGCCGATGTTTGACGCGAGACCATTAGCGTCCCACCTGCGCTGCGCTGCGTTCCACGCTACGGATCGCTTTTCCTCCTTTCTTTCTTCCGATGGAATTACGAAACTCTACCCCGGCTTGGGATCGTTAATGATTCTACGAGCATTGTTCGCCTCGGGTCGTTCGACGTTTGAGAATAGAATACGCTAGACGCCTCGGCATTTTCAACGCCAGCCTCTGTAAATCTGTGAATGGACCTACGAACTCTGTGTACCCTTACGTACCTACCTACCCGGCTAATAGTTTCTGTAATGCGTGTAATTCGCTCAAAGTGCAAACGCAGGTTTCAATCTTTTCGTCCCTGCCGAATCGTTTATGGTAGGTAAACCAAATGCATTCTCCTTTGGAACCGATTCGTTTGCCCGCAACTATCGCAACAATCGTCTCGTCTATCCTCGCGGAAAGTCTCGTTTTATCTTATCGCGGAAGAGAACTCGTGTTCGAGTGTTGAAGCTTTTGAAGGAACCCTCACGCGGGGCAGAGGGCAACAGACTTTTCGTATCTATCGTGTTGCGCGCGCGCGTGTGTGTGTGTGTGTGTAAAGGTGGCCGACAGAAAGCCTACGACCATAAATAATTAGAGGACAGTTGGCGATTTGAATTTTCGCGTGAGACCGGCCACTGAGAAGGTTGACCCTCGGAAAACCATTAATTTATCGTAAACTCGAACGTCCAAGAGACATCGGTGCGAGGGGCCCAGCCCGGCGCGCTCGGCCCGTTCTCGGGCAAGTCCCTCTCGCAATCTTGACCCCGGATAATCGTGGGACAGGTGATCCCGAACCGGCCGAGTGACCAGTCCGTTCGGCCAACTTGCGAGACGAAGCCTCGATCTTCCCCTATGCAAATGCTCCGTTCCCTTTTCGGAGGGATTTTTCCCTTCGGGGGGAATCGTTTGATATATTGCTTGATCCACGAAAGACAGAGAGAGAGAGAGAGAGAGAGAGAGAGAGAGAGAGATGAGGATTCCGAGCATCAGTTTCCCAGCGATGCGTAAAACGTTCCTATTCTTTGAGTCTCTTGACTTTTTTCAATTTGGAGTGTGGAAGAATTGCCCAAGGGATGAAATGTTTAGAAAAAAAAGGGTACATTTGGCCGTTTACGTTGGCAAGTTTGATCTGAAGGCGTAATACGCGTGGAAGAGAAGCTTCTCGTGGAGAGAAGAGACGCGTGTTACTCGTCTTCGTTTGCTCCCTCGGTCGACCACCCTTCGCGGCGGGGGTAGTTACTTTGGTCGGCGATAAAGCGAAGAGGCAATAAAGGAGGAAGCGTTATTAGGGCTACGTTGTTCGGTGGAAGAAGCCCGGCCGACCCGAGTCGACGACCACCGCGACAAGGGGTTGAACCGTTGAACCTCTGGAGACAAATCTTCTACCGGGACGATTCCATTCTTTCTCCGGTTTCCACTCCTTTCCATTCCTCTTTCCTATCACCCTCGCTCACCCCATCCCTTTCTCTCCCCCTGCGCATTCCTCGGTGGACGTGGCGGCGACGGTTCATAAATAAATTAATTAAGCGGCAGTCGAGTAACAGATAATGTTAAAATAATACGCCGACGGGACAATGAAGATCGCCTTCGGGTGCTCTTTGGGCGGGGACCGGAGTCCGTATATACCTTGTAGCGGTTCTTAAACTCGCTCCTGCCCGGAGTTAATTTCGCGGCATTAACAGTCGAAAGAGTGCGAACAAAAGGGCTCCGAGGGTAGAGAAGACAGATAAGGGAAGGAAGGAGGCAACGCAGGAAATATGAACACACTCATAATGTAGCCAGCCTCCGTCACTACTACCACCTCCGCCACGACCGCCGCCGCGACCGTAACCACCGCACCGCTCCGAGCGAACAGTGATTCTCCCCTTTGTCGCGAACTTGCGTGCTATTCCCGCTCTCCTTCCCGTCCCTTTTTCCCGTTCCCGTTCCCGTTCCCGTCCTCCCTCTGCTCCCCGTTCTTGCTCCTGTTTCCGTTTCCGTTTCCGTTCCCGTATTTTTAATCCGGTTTTTAACCGACGATAATCTACTGGTGAGATCCCCAACGATTCTCTCAAAGTGTTACAGCCATCGGCGATATTAGCTCCGAAATACATACCCACCTAACTTGGAACAGAATGCACAGGTAACCTACCACATACCTAGGTACCTATATAGCAATTAGCAATCGAACCATTTTCCCTGTTTCGGCTCGATATTTCCATCGCTTCCCGTTATCCAAGTGGTGGGTAAAAATCACGTCGCTGCTCCTCGATACAGGGGAGACAATTCAACACCGCGACCGGTTCGATACTAACTTGAAGCCAGTCAAAGACGTAGAACAATTTCCAGAGAGATATTTCCGGATCGTTGACCGGCATCGTTATATTTCCCTTTATGGCCAACCATAATTCAAAGCGATCCAAAGTTTGGTATTTATCGTCGCCAGAACGTAGCTATCGTCCTCGATAGCTGTTCTTGTATCGAATCTTCCTTGATGCTCCGCTTTCGCCAGTTTCCACATCAGATCCTAAATATGTAGGTATGGTAAGTAGGTATTCAACGTCTGTTTCACGTTAGGTAACGAACTCTCGTCGATCCTCGCAAACGACGATCTTCAGTCACGATCGGTATTTTTTTGTAAAAGACGTAATCGATGGCTACAGTTCGCCGTGACGTTGATTAGGTCCAGCAGAGCGCCGCAGGAGTACATAAGTAAGTACATTCGGTGTCTAGAAAGAGATCGGGTGCGAGAGTGGCGGCGGCGGCGGCGGGGCGGCGGACGCACCGATTTCGATAAATCATCTCGAGAGCGGCGTTAACGTTGGCTGGCACTTTAAAAGCATCGCGCGTGTCAGGTTGAAGCGCAAAGAAGGCCCCTGCGCGTCGCGGGCGTTTTAAGGGCGCGCTGGAGAAGTGGGGGCTGTCGTAGGGGACGAGCAGGCGGTGGTGGTTCACCGGCGGGGGGCAACAGAAGGAACAACGGGAACGGGAACGGGAACGGGAGGCCGGTGGTTTTAGCGGTGGAGAGAACCAGTGGCCAGGAGGGAGAGAAGCGAAGCGAGGGGGCTCGCTACGTTTTCGACGTACAAAAAGTAATTATGGGATGGTTTCCGGTAATCATATCTAGAGCGCATTGAACGAGCGCATTGTTCAGCCACCCCTTCACCGATATGCACTTGTACGCGGCGCCACCCCCCGCCGCCCCCTCCCCCCCCCCCTCTCCTCTCAACCTCCCTCTAACCCCGTCCACCCGTTCCTCGCTACTAGATTTCCGACACGACCATTAGGCGCTCGAGCCTTCTCCCTCAATCTCTCTCAATTCTCAATCTTTCTGGTGCGAGTTTATGCTCGCGCTCTACCGGATATCTACAGCCGAGTGCAGTTGCTTCTTACCTAATTCTTACGGTTAGCGTCTCTGATGACCTGATGTGATTCTCCTCCTTCCACTATCGCTCCGGCTTGTAATTTTCGCGCGAACGCGGCACGTGGCGGGCGACACGTTATCTGCAATGCCCAATCTGTCGGGGAGAAAGTAGCTGAAATTCAGTTAGGAGGGCATTGCCGGGTAAAAGTAAAGGGAGCAGACCAAAGAATAAAGGTAAGGATGGAAAGAAGCATATAAAATACAATTTTTATGTTAAACGAATTTACTAAAAATGCACAAAAAACTAAAAAATAATTCTTTTCTTGTACTACAATTTTGATGGTGTTTTTTTCATTTTAAATAATTTTTCACTTTAAATAAAATCGTGGGGCACCATGTGCAACCAGAAGTTGAAGTATCGGTTGCCAAGTGGAACATCATCAACTACAGTTTGTCAATTTTATGCCACATTACAATCTGTATCCTGTAATTAGTGCAATTAAAACATTCTCCTTCATTAATGCGGATGAAAATTTTCTCATAACAAATTCATTTCGACGTTTGCTTCTGTATTAAGTGATTCATATCCTGTTATGAAATATCATGCCCCATGATTTTATTTCAAGTGAAAAAACACCATCGAAATTGTAGTACAAGAAAAGAATTATTTTTTAGTTTTCAGTGCATTTTAATTTAGTTTTATGTGCATTTTTAACAGAATCGTTTAAAATAATTTTTTTTAATATATTTTTTTATTTTCTAGTTTTTAGTGTTTGTGGATTTACATTTCACAGCTTAGACTTCGCTTTACAAATATCTTTAATTGCTGTACCTATACAGTTTAACAGTTTGCTTCAACGGTATAGTGCTAAATTCACTAAAAAATAATTACTTTCTTGTATTACAATTTCGATGGTGATATACTACGAACGCCTGCAAGGTTTTAGTTTTACTATTCGCACATACCTATGTGACGGATCATTTCTCGATAAATTGTGTATTTTCGGTAATCGCGATGCGACTGGCATCCCGAACGCAGCGGCCTTTTGTCGTTTTCGTAAAGAACGCGAGTGGCTGATTTCAGGTCGTTTGGATTTGTGTCTACGGATTATATTTATTGATGACTGGGTAATTTTTTCACCGCCTCGGAGTTATTTTCTTTAAAAATATTGTATTGCCATCCAAACTACGCACGCCTGCAAAGTTTCAAGACAATTGGATAGTTGGAAGCTGGTCAAATTTGAGTTGACAGATTTGAACTATACATACCTACAAACAAACATACAAACAAAAAAAAAACAGAGGATCAAAGCTGAATAAAATCGTTTAAAAAGTATAAAATTACCTGTAAGCATTAATATTAAACGTACGCGAAAGAAATTTCGTAAACGTCTACATTAGGAATGACGACAATAATAAATAAAAGATGGTTGGACGGTGAGGAATTTTCTTGAGCATCAAAGAAGAAACGTGGAAGAAACCTGAGCTTGAAAGTAAGAGTACATAGGTACTGTTAGTAATAATAGGTACGTAGCAATCGCAACGCATAGGGTAAATCGGGGAGATATATTTCAGACTCTCTACGTAAAAACGCGTTAAAATGCAGACCAATTACATCTCTAGAAGCCAAACAGTGTGTTTTTCTGGATTTATAAGTTTTAAAAGGTAAATTCAGGTTAAATTTACTCTCTTTTGTCAAACAGCGGTGTACAGAATCGTATTTAAAATATACTTCTAAGTTTATTTTCGTTTAATGTTTGGGATAATAAGATAGTAGAGAGATATTGAGGGACAATGCAGCCAAAATATTTGGCCATATTAACTCTTCCTCTCAAAGCTGACGAGAAGACCGTCTGTCGCTGCAGAAAGGAGAGATGGTCGAGTTATGTGTTTTTAATTATTTTTGTTTATTTTATATCTTTTATTATTATTTTTGTTAATTTAGTTTATTTATTCACTTTTGTATTCATTTGCCTTGCTAATCGCCAGTAGGTAGTTCACTTTTTCTTTGATGCGTTCTTTACTTGTTTAGCGTAAACAAATTAAATATCAATGAATCTGTAGTTGTGTTCACTCATAAATAATTGTGCTTTATCCTTTGTTAATTTTCCATGAATACTTGTGTGAGTGGTATCTGCCAACGACGAAAACCATTTCTTCCGGGACCTCGGGAGAGGTGGTCAGATGTCATGACTTCAGTTTTCAACTCGATTTACAGTAAATATTGTCGTAAAGCAAATATCGACTAGTTTTTCTGAATCAGCATAAAATTCTGAATATATAGGTTTGTTCTGATAAAATAAGTAATATCTGTATTAGTTTTAATAGCGATTTTACATTAGGTCGACCGCGTCTCCCGGATTTACCCTACCTATTTAACACGAGTCATAGCGTGCCTACTGCTGAAAGAGAGCTGGAAACGTTTGGAGGGGAGATGGTAGAAGGATGAAAAGCAGAGGATAAAAGTAGAAACGCGGTAGAACACGGAAGCGTAAAAGAGCAAAGGTACAAAAGCGAAGAGGTGCAAAGGTGCAGGGCTGCGACCCGACTGACCCTCCGTCCTCGGCCCGGTCGTCTTCGAGGCTGTCGGCCTACCCTACTCCACGGCCACCCTTACCCTCACCCTTAGCCTCGGGGGTGGATGAAACCGGGCCGGCCCATTTTTCGCGCCCCACTTGACTCCTCGTCCCCATTGGTTGCCGCCCTCTCGCCCTCTCGCCCTCTCGCCATCTCGCCCTCTCGCCCTCGCGCCCTCGCACTCTGTGACCTCTCATCCTTCCACCTAGGATGCCCGTTCGTAAAAGTATCCAAGGAAACCGAAGAAAATCCGTGAAAGCGGAGCAACGACTCGCTTATCGTTTTATATCGTATAGCGCCGTTTCCGCCGACGACGTTCGACCGCCACGTTCCACGAATATCACGCTTTCTCGAGTCGTTGCAATTTCGGCCTTAACGATCTGCGGATAGCTATCTCGTGTTCATAGATACCCAAATTCCACGATACATATACTCTCAGCTGAGACTTCAAAGGACGACTTAACTTGCAACAAAAAAATCTTCCTGATTTAACTCCGTTTCAGCTGTCTAAAACTACCAATATGTAAAAGGTAACCTTGTGCTCCACGCGAGATACAAATTATGTCACTCAAACAGTGTTACCTGATGCATATCTTACAGAACGTAAACAGTTTAAAGTGAATCGTTTGACCTCGGAGAAGAACGCGATTCGATATTTGGTACGAAACCATGGTGTTCCTCCGTTCCTTATAGGTAAGCACCCACGTAGTTGGTGACCGGTCCGTCTATCAATTCGCGTGGTTTCATGCGTTTCGAGCGTGACCATTACGAGCCATCAATGTTAAAAGCACGTGCTCATTAAATCCGGGATTTTAACAGACGAGCTTGAATGGAGAAAGACTCGAGTTATTCAGCTGGTATATGAGACTGGTTCGATTTCGACGGGTATATCAAAAAATCGGTACACAGTAACCCTAAACGAAGGAAGATCGCGAAACAAGAGACGGAGGATCGCGCGCTTGACCGTAGCTGTAACAGGGAGGGGGCGATAGAAGGAGAAAGAACAAGAGAGCGAGGCAGTGAGTGGAAAAAAGGATAGCCTAACCAAGCGCGGAAGGGCAGCAGAGAGAGGGAGAGAGCGAGAGAGGGAGAGAGGGAGAGAGAGAGAGAGAGAGAGAGAGAGAGAGAGAGAGAGAAAGATAGAAAGCTAGGCTGTTGAACGTCGGCGGTTGCAAAGTGGCCACGGAAGGACGCTCGGCTTGGTAGTATGATGACGGAGAGGGATCGGAGGGCGCGAGGGTAGGGCAGGTCCGCAGCCAATGAGAGAGGGATCGGGGCGCGCCCGGGACTCGACCCCACCTTCGGTAGTCATGGCAACTGGCGAAACCCGCGAGAACCCCACGAGAGAGTTTGGCCTGGTGGGGAGCAGGTCGGTGTCAGGGGTCGTCTTAGTCGGCAGTCGGTCTCTGGTCGGCCCCAAGTATAGTCGTATCGAGGCGGTAGTCGAGTATCACCTCTCTTCTCCTCCTCCTGCTTGTGCCGGCACGAGCGTGCTCGAGAAGCATAGAAGCACGCGCAGCTTATCGACTGGGCCGCGCGCGCGCGCGCGCTCCTTCCTTCTCTCTCTCTCTCTCTCTCTCTCTCTCTCTCTCTCTCTCTCTCTCTCTCTCTCTGTCTTTGCTCCCGCTTCTAACTATTTCTCTCTCTCTCTCTCTCCCCCTACCCGCCTTTTCACCTCACTTTACCCCACACTCGCAGTGTCTTCCGCGACCTTTTCGCCTGCCTCCGTGTCACCCCTCCACCCCCCCCCGCCCCCTCTCGCTCTATCTCTCTCGTTCCCCACTCCGCGGCAACCCCTGCCCTTCTCTTTCCCGCCTCACCCCCTCGGTTCGCCCTCGAGTGTACGAGCGCTCACACCCTCTCCGCCCTGTGTCTCGGTGGCTCGCGCCACCGCGCATCCACCCAGCGTCGATATACCACGATACCGTGGATACACCGCCGCGGGGATACGTGACTGATCTACCGCGTGCGCGCGATCGTGATCTCGATCTCGATTTCGATTTCGATCTCGGTGCTCGATCTTTCGTACCGAGTTGTTTGGTCGGGTGTTGAGTGGTGTCGGAGCAGCGATCCCTCGTTCCCCCTCGTTCCCTCGCCACAACGTTTCTACGGTTCTTCGCGGGATATCGGTCTTCGTGTTAGTGAAGTGCAGCAAGATCCAAGCATCGGCGTGATTGCGTGAGTTTGGTTAGGTTGATCGTGCGACAGCGCGCCGAGTGACCAACGTGAACGTTGCCTCGAAGCGATCGGAAACGGTCTAAACGGTCGGGAGCGAGGTAAACTTCAGTCGACGCTCGGTTCTCGCCCGTGGGTTTTACGAGATTTAACGGCACGGCACGTCGCGGCCAGGCCACGCTACGCCGAGGATTCTTTGCCCTGAGAATAAGCGGGGTCTGCGGCGAGCACGGTGAACGATGATGCTGTTCGGGACGCGGATCTCGAGGTTGCGCCAGCTCTATCCAGTGCGCGAGTGAGTGAGGAAAAGTGCCGCGAGAGTTTGCTCGGACGGTGACCGAGTTGGTGCGCCCGCGGACCAGTGAGCGAGACGGGAAGGAACGATCGGTGTGTGTGACCGTATCGAGAACGGCCGAGCGAACGAAACGGGAAGAAAGTGTGGGAGGAAGTCGCGGTGGTGAGAGGGTGTGACGGGGGGTGGGACGGTGACGAGGGTGAAGGAGAACGAGAAAGTAGAAGAGATCATCGCGGAAGAGCGGAGGCAAGGACGGGACGGCAGCTGTATTTCGGGGTGGTTGGTGGTGCCGGTGGTCCCGGTCGAGAAGAGGAAGCCGGCAGGGTGGTTCGAGGCGGGATAGGAGGCGCTGACGCCCTGGCGACTGCCGGGGTGGTTTACCCGGCCGCGACAGCGACGTTGTTCCCTGGCCGGGTGTCGACTGGACACCACCACCCCGAGTTCACCACCACGTTGGAGGTGGGGTTCCCGGCGCGCGGCACCACCGCCTCCATGGCGTTGGTAGCCGCGCCGCCCTCGTGGCCCTCGCGGGACCCAGGGGCCAGCTTGGCCGCCACCGGCGCCGCAGCAGCGGCCGCAGCGGGGGCCGCGGCCGCAGCCGCCTCCGCCGCTGGACCGGGCCCCATACAGATCGCCCCGCCGCCGCCGATGCCCCCGACCCACCTGACACCCTCCGCCACGCCGGAGGACATCACCTGTCTGGTGCCCGCCGGGGCAGTTCTCACGCCCAGGGACCCCTTGCCGCCCAGCACTACACCCGGAAGTCAGGCCAACAGCTCGCAATCCGGCAGCTCGCAGACCGACAAATCCCCCAACATCGAGTGCGTCGTCTGCGGGGATAAGAGCAGCGGCAAGCACTACGGACAGTTCACCTGCGAGGGTAAGTTCTTTTTTCCCCTATCCTAAGTACCTACTTTCTCCTAAACTTTCCTAAGCTTTCTTAAACTTTCTGGCCGCGCGACTTTGCCGCGATCTAAGCAGTCCCGCCGCGGAGAACGGGACGGGAGGCCCCTCGAGCTCCACACTACCGGTTCGCGGCTAGGTTAATTTGTTTGCGTCGCGGACGGAGCGTGCGGCCGAGCCGGGCAAGGGGGGCGCACCGCGTGAAACAATGCGGGAGAACGATGAGGAGAGGAGCGGCCAGGGTCCCGCGGACGCTGCGAACAAAAAAAAAACAAAGGTTCGCCATTAATAACACGGTGGGGTGTTCCTCGGGACGATTACGGGTCTGTTACGTGCCTAATAACAATGTAATGAGGCCGAGGAAATGAGTCGGGTGAAACCAGAACGGAATCTAAAGGGGTGAGCTATCGCCGAGAGAGAGAGAGAGAGGGGGGGGGGGGAGAGCAAAACGTCGGCGAACGGAACAGTTTATTTCGTTTCTTGTCGCTATTTTTTTCAACTTTGTTCAAACACGAGGTAAAGCATCGTTCACATTTCAGTCAAGCTTACTGGCTTCAAGTCGCTTGAAATCACTAAACTAACCTGTTATTCACTTCACTTGAAATATACTTTCAAGTTTCAAGCGACGTAGAGAGTGTTCCATCCTTTCTTGCCTTGAAATAATACAACTTGAATAGTATGAACGTACGTACAAGTGTGAACTTAAAGCTTAGAGCAGGACTTAAAGTCACGAAGCGACTTGAAGCCAGTAAACTTGACTAATGTGAACGAGGCTTAAGTAAACAAATCCGGTTTCCAACTTGAACGCGTTACCTTTCTTTCGCCCGTGTCTGAAAGCGGAGTGGTTCGGTGATTTCGTCGTGCCAATAGGTAATGCTACCTAACATATTTGCGCGTTCTCCTTTGCAAAGCGGTTGCGTTGCAAAGTCCAGCGGTGCGTCGATCGGGAAAAAACACGGCTGTCCCTTTGGACGTTGCATTATCGCTGGCTACGTAGACGCGACGTCGACGTCGCCCTCGTTTCTCCTTTCTCATCAGAGACAAGTAAGTAGCAACGCATCGGAAACGTCGCGTCGCGTCGTAACGAAGAAAAATGTCGTGGCCGGACCG
The DNA here is from genome assembly GCA_947577245.1 of Andrena bucephala. Classification (NCBI taxonomy): domain Eukaryota; kingdom Metazoa; phylum Arthropoda; class Insecta; order Hymenoptera; family Andrenidae; genus Andrena; species Andrena bucephala. The sequence continues at coordinate 68,732,916 of OX387715.1, forward strand.
CTGTGTCTGCCAGCGGATAGACAGGGGTTAATCGAAATCTATAGAGCTCTCTCGGAAATCACGAGTTATATATCCTCCCACGGGCCCAAGTTCGATAGGCCGCTCACTCGCTCCCTATTCTCCCGAATTACGCCTTATTGATACCGGATTGCCGGCAGTAATTTATATCGCGTTTGAACGCCTCGATTCTCTGGAACAGACATGGGAAAAATCTGACATACCTAGGTAGTCCGAGGATCCGTCGCGGACACGTACTATCTTCCGATCTTGTTACCGATGTTTAGCTGCAGGTAGACATTATTATTACGTTAGTGGCGGGACAAGTGCTCGACACCTGGTCCCACTGAAATAAGCAGCTACGCGTGACATCAAGGTGCGAGCGCACCCCTTTGTGAGCGACGAAACCTTGACGCCTCGTTGAGTTTTTAGATGACAGGTACTTCCTCCTCCCCCCCCCCCCCCCCTCTCTCCCTCACCCGTGCTCACTTTCTCCCCTGTCTCTCGACATCCGTAAGATTCGTTAAATCGTTTAGCCGTTCACTCCGCCGTAAACGCGTGGCCGTGATTTTCTGCGGCGATCGAAAGTGACGTTACTGAAAATATGTCAGCGTTAATGCGAACAATGGGCCTGGAATTTCCAATGAATCCGATTATTAAGCCAAGGTTTCGCATACATTTCTTTCGTTTTGTTCGGCTCCACTGACAAGTTATCGGAGGGTGACCATTGCGATCTCTTCTGGTGCACGTAACAACCCCGGATGGGTCGCCTTCGTCGTCCGACTACCGAACTCCCATTAAAATTCATGAATACCTGTCTCTCCTCCTCCCTCTCGCCACGTTGCTGCCTCCTTCTCGACAGCTGTACCTAATACTATAGGTATGTATAGGAACGTACATAGGCGCGAGTAAGTACGGTCGCGTCGACTTCTGGAAACCGCATAGTCAGCATAGTACGCCTATACTGCAGACTGTAGGTACCTATATAGGATGGATGCGTTCCACGCGTTTGTATACACATCACGGGTAGTCGCAAGACTACTTAAGTACCTAAGTAGTCGCGCAAAATATTTGCGAGCCACTCTTCCAATGACGGTTGTCAAGCGGAAAGTATTGTTTGATCGTTAGCGAAGTCACTCGCCCGACGATGGCAATCGAATTCTATGCATATCCGGGTATTTTCATTAGATAATTAAATCTACTTAGCTAAATCTACTATTTATGCAGCTGTTTGGCTAGAATGTTGTAGGTTTTCAGGCACCGCGTGAACGTAAAACGGATGCGCGAAGAACGACAGAATTGCTTCTTGCAGCGGAATGGAAACGAGGGAACGGTGGTTGGGTTGGGTAGGAGGCGATGAGATTTAATGGAGCTGCCACCATTTCATTGGTTACGCGCGATCCCGTTCTCGGAAGTGTAGCTCCGACGCTGTCGTCGATCGGGAATTCGAGTTTGATTCGCATAGCGGTCGGCTATCAGGATTTCGCCATCATTTGTCATGGTGGTACGTATTGCGCGATCGCGAGCTCACTAGGCGTGAGGGGGGGGGTTAGGTTCGTTCTTATAGTTAGCGAAGAAGGAGCGATGACGTTAGCGTTTAAATCGCCGCTAAAAATAATACGCGGCGGACAAGCAGTGGGCATCTGGTCCCTCTCCCTCTCCCTATCCCTGGGCGCTCGTTAATTTCCAACAATTTGTGCCGGTTCAGGCTGCACGAAGATTCGACGCGTGGAAACGTGCGATTCCAGCGGGTTAAGAGTCCGTCTCTTAATTGAACGCTCGAGTTACAGCGGCAAGTTCTCTCCCTGGTGTTCCAATTACAGCCGCGCTAACGATATTTACCATTGTTAAGTCGTGCTACTCTGTCGCTTTGGCGCCGTTAGCGGTTGCCGCGATAACGCCCTTTACCCGGCGATGGCGATAATTTCTATTCGCGGTAATCTTAATTACTGCTTGTTCCCTGATTTTCCCATGGTGGCGATTTTGGGAAGCGTCGACAGTCGACCACACCAGCACGCTTCATACCATCTAGGTACACTCTACAGTTTCCATTCTTTCTCTCTCCTGCGTCTTCTGCAATTCCCCATCCACGGAATCTCTGTTCCCTAATTTCCAGTAAGATACGGACATGCTATGAGATTTAAAGCTACGATTCAATCTAACCGTTGCTGGTAAACGTTTCATCGACTCGGCTGATTGAACTGTCGTGCGCCTTAGTTATCCTGTCAAGGAGATGAAATTGGGACCGCGTTGTCGTCGGGCTCGTTGCCGACCACGCTTTGAATCGAGTTCCGCGATGCTCGATCCGCGGTCCCCGACTCGTGGCGCGTGTCAAGAACTCGCGAGCCAACGGAACGGTTTCGTCGACGAACAGAGCAGTGGCCTTGCCGCAGGCATCGTAAAGTCATTACCTGATTCTGGTGCGCGGTAATAATCCGACTACCGCTTTAATTATAGTCCCTTCCCGTCATCCTCAACAAAGACCGAGCAGCAAAGTCTTTCGGAGGGGATGGTCGCGTGTTCGATTCTCACGATCGCGTCGCATCCAATGGAGTTGCCGGGACGCCGACGCCGGCGCCGACTTCTCATCGTTCGGTCGCTTAAAATTTCTGTAACGTCTACCTACGCGTGTAGGTACGTAGTTAGTTTTGAGCCTGGATTTTGATCGTCAACGACGAATCGTGGCGATCAAACGACGACGACGGCAACCAGCACGTCAACGCACGGTTGGCGCGTCCGACGACACGCTTTATTGAGAATCATAGAAACATGGATGCGCCTATACGCCACAGCACATACGCCTTCCACATTGGACGTTCATTGGCGTAATCGCGGTGATTGTCGGCGATCGCTTTATTACGACGAATTGATTTTGATGTCAAGCGATGTCAAGCGGTCGTGAATTATCGTCAATTTGCCAGGACTGTCTTTCGATGCGCTCGATCGACGCAGTCGCGACGACGTAGTGGATAAATCGGCAAGTTTACTATCGGTAATACCGTTGTCGGGGGAATTGCCTGACCGGCGCCGACGATTCGCTCGCATAGGTATAGCTGTAGAAAGAAAAGGGCTGAAAATAGCATCGTCTCCTTTAATTCATCGATATTCGACATTGGCAGCGTTTACATTGCTGTTATTGCGTTTGAATTTCAACGAATCGCAGCAGAGTAGAAGGAGGGAAGGCGGGAAGGCGGGAAAGCTTGTGTCGTCGATGGAAATCGATTCTTCTACGACCAAAGAGCGAAGAATTGGTTGGCTGGTGATTCCGAGCGCACACCGAGCCAGTGTCCCCGGCCCCGGGACTAGCGTGTGTCTAGCGGACTTACCCGAGATTAGGTTCGAGAAACGAACATTAATCTGCCGATTACAGCGGCTCGGGAACCTCCCATTCGCGGTACCGCGTCTGGAACAAGCTTCTTCGTCTTTGATTATTGCGCAATAGTCGTTCGCGACTCGACCTCCACTATCTGAACGATCACCGCACCCTACTCTGCTCTTTCTTCCGCAACCACTTGGCCGAATCTCGTCGCCCAGTCTGCAAACTTTTCTTCAAAATTCTCGCTAGGTATTCCTGTTCCTCGAAGGAACGACGGTACGTAGGTATTTATACTTCGCAGGAACGTGTCCCTCCAGCAACCTCCCCCAATAATTATGGTATTGTTTTGCGCGCTGTACCCTCGACAACCTACTATTATTACATCTCCGACTGTAGTAACTCCCTTGCTTCTGGGGGTGTCTCATCTTGACGCATCTGCGCGTTCATCACCCGAATCATCGAGCGGTGTCCTCGAATTTTCTCCAGCATTTCCGAACTTCAGTTTCAGTTGCAACTTGCTTGCGTCTTGTCGCAACCATTCCAACGGAGAAATGGAGTTGCGTTTCAAAGTGCATAAGACGTACCTACCTATCTCGCCTAGGATAGGCGTTGCGTGTTGCTTTCTCGCAAATCATCAGCGTTTTTACTTATTTAGCGGGACGGAATGGATTAGCGGGGTATCGTTAGAATTTGAACGGAAAAATTTCAACGAAGAAGAGTAAATTGATTCCTCCGTGACACGGGCGCGCGCGTGCACACTCCCCAGTATCTACTTACATACCTACATACATATGTATGTTTTCCACGCGTCACGATGATAACGTTAATTCCTTGGTTAGACTTCGAGCTCGTTTCGATCGAGTCACTTCCTTTACGCAACCAAGTGATTTTAACGAACCAACAACTTTCCGATTCTTTCGACACGTTCCAACGGGAAAGATAGAGGAAACTTCGGACAAAACCGGGTACCTGGGTACAACCGGCACGTGCTATTATTTTTTAAACTGCCTTCAATTTTCCCGCGTCGTTGCAGCGATTTTCGAGATGTGCATTATTTCTCCAACAAATGATGATCGTGTTACAGGCGTGCTTACTAAGGTTATATCGATTTTTGTGTTTCTGAAGGCTTGAATCTAAATTTCGATCATTAAGTAACTCATCGAAACTCATCAGATCAGCAAGTAACTTCAAACACTTTTGACAGTGTTGAGGTAGATACTTTTTGCTGTGAATTATGTTAATTGTTACATATTAAAGTGTAAATAATTAAAAGGTTTGTTTTTCCTTCGCCATGGTATTGCTGATAATTCGTGATATTTACAGTTTTGTATACTGGGGCAAAACCGTACGGGGTAAAACCGGGTAACCCGGTTTTGCACAAAATGTGTATAACAAAGAAACGAAAAAGAGGAAGTTATTAAAATTAAAACTAAATCTTAATAAAGGACTACAACTAAAGAGAAAGAAAACCACAAAATTAAACAAAATACCGAAGGATAATGATAACAGTACTGCTGAAAACGGTGAAGACATTTGCATTTATGTCCGAGAATCATATAGTTCATTGAAATTGAACGAAGGTTAGGTGCAGTTTACAGCTTGTTCTAACTGGTTGGGGGACTGAAAAATTGGATGAGTTTCGTTGTCATAGGTGCTAGGGCCAGTATGTAGTATTGTATCCCATGGCATGGTTAAAACCGTAAAAGCGGATCATATTTTAAATAATTTTTTTGTAGGGTAAATCCGGGAGACGCGGTCTACCTAATATAAAATGGCTATTAAAACTAATATAGGTAGAAATTACTTATTTTATCAGAACAAACCTATATGTTCAGAATTGTATGCTGATTCAGAAAAGCTGGTCGATACTTGCTTTAAGACAATATTTACTGTAAATCGGGTTGAAAACTAAAGTCATGACATCTGACCACCTCCCCCGAGGTGCCGGGAGAAATGGTTTTCGTCGTTCGCAGAGACCACTCATACAATTATTCATGGAAAATTAATGAAGGATAAAAAAAAATTATTTATGAGTGAATACAACTACAGTTTCATTGATATTTAATTTGTTTACGCTACAAAAGTAAAGAACACATCAAAGAAAAAGTCAACTACCTAGTGGCGAATAGTAAGGCAAATGAATACAAACGTGAATGAATAAACTAAATAAACAAAAATAATATCAGAATAATAATAAAATATAAAAAAATAATAAAAAATCATCACCCGACCATCTCTCCTTTCTGCAGCGAGAGACGGTCTTCTCGTTAGCTTTGAGAGGAAGAGTTAATATGGTCAAATACTTTGGCTGCATTGTTCCTCAATATCTCTACTATCTTATTATCCCAAATATTAAACGAAAATAAACTTAGAAGTATATTTTAAATACGATTCTGTACACCGCTGTTTGGCAAAAGAGATTAAATTTAACCACAATTTACCTTCTACAACTTATAAATCCAGAAAAACACTGAAGGAAGCGAAATGACGCTATTCATTCATCTGTTTGGCTTCTGGAGAAGTAATTGGTCTGCATTTTAACGCATTTTTACGTAGAGAGTCTGAAATATAGCGACTCGACCAACTCTCCGGCCCGATCGCGTCTCCCGAATTTACCCTATTTGTTCTTCTATTAAAAAAATTGGATATATACTTTTATTTAACAAAGAGTTTATTCTAATGAATCCCAATTTCAATTTCTTTTTTCACATTAATAATGTCAAAGTTATGAGCTTTTATCATTAACGCCCCGATTTTGATCCGGTCTTCCCTACCTACCTCCTATAAGGGAACGCGATCATTCTTCTCTTTAGTATCTAATCTCATTGTCATCTCTTCGAATAGAACTATTTCTTTCACTTCTTACTCCTCTTTCCGTCGATACACAATAATTTATAACAACTATTCGTTACTCCACCTTCTGTTGGAAACCCTGTCGGAATTTTACGAAATTTCTTCGTCCTCGATTGAGATTCGACAAATGAAGGAAGGAAGGAAGGACGGAAGGAAGGAAGTAGGAGGGTAGGTTCGCGTTCGCTGCCTCGGCACGAACGTCACTTAAAAAGGTCTGCTGTGTCGATTATAGTAATTGCTCGTGGTATGCGAGTAAACCAACGTTTAAAACACGGCTGGTATTTGTCGCGAATTACACGGAACGTCTAAAAGTCACTAACGTCCTCGGAGGAATAGCCATCGCGAAAAACACGAAACGATTTGCTTCTTTTTCACGTTTATTCTGTGAATCAGGGAAACTTACATTCGTCGGAAAATTGAATCGACGCGGGGCGATGTGAAAGATGGCTGATAGATAAAGAAACTATTCGCGTTTGCTATTCGGTTCACTTTTGTTGTGAGAGGTTTGCACGTCAGAATCTTTGCCGACTGTCACGGCTGCCACAATTTTATGCGCTGTCATTGACAGTTGGTAACCCGTTGAAGGATTAGTTTCACAGGGTTGCGTCCGGGTGTTTCCGGGAGTTTTGCAATCCTCGTGATCGGATGAAACCGCGTATCGAGAGAAGGTGGACGAGTCTACTTAGGGGAGAGTCGTGCAGTACCAACCGCTCTTAGTTTTTTTGTTATATCTTGGGGTAGAGTCGATGAAAATCAGAAATTCAAAAATGTGTTTGTAGTAAGAGGAGGGAACTTATAAGAGGAACTTAGTTAGAGGAGGGAAATTATATTTGTGAAATTTAATAATAAGAATTGATAATTCGCAAAAGTAAAAAAGTTGTAATTTCTAGAAAACGAAAAATAGTCATCTAGTACCGACCAACTATTAAATTAGTAGATTTTTAGGTCTAAACGATTAACAATGTTAATAAAAGGAAATTTAATTAGTACAATACAAGATTTTTTCAAATTTTATTTGTACAAACTCGCAAATAAAATAATTAATATTCTCCTGATCTGTGCATTCGACGTGCGCCCAACAGTCACATTCGGTACACAACACCCAATCTTTATCAAATGATTCCTTGCACAAAGAGATGGGCAAAATTTTTATTTAAATAAAATTTCGAATAACGAATAAAAAAAATTAACTTTGTTCGTCAAATAAATTCTCATCGAATAAAAAAATTAACTTTATTCGTCGAATAATCTAAAGTAAAAGTAACTTTTATTTGATCCTTATTTACATAATTTTTTATTTAGTTAATGCCCAACTCTGGTTGCAAATAACACACTGGATAACTTCTTCATTAAATCCTAGCTTTCTGTTTGTTAGGTTATCATACCTATCCTTATTTACTTTATTCTCGGTACTGTACATACCTATCCTTATTTACTTTATTCTCGGTTATGTACAAAAGAATATTGAAAAACTAGGACGTTTTATTAAACTTAATAGACTAGAGATAGTGTACATAATAGAACAAAATCATTTACTTATACAAGAAACAAAAGATCAGCTTTAAAAAATAACGTTTAACCCACCGAATATCAACGTATACGTTTAATGTCTCAGAACATCGAGAGCAATGGAGTAAACAATATGACCCCGAAATAGGTTATAAAGAATTGTGATTTTCATTGATTAATTCAAATAAAGTGCTAATATCTGGTCAATGAAGCGAGAACTAGCTTTGGTCGGTACGGTAAGCTGGCCGGTACTGCACGACTCTCCCCTAATTGTAAGTTGTGTGGCGCGGAAAGGAAGAAAGTTTTGCGAGCGAAAGCCCTTCACATTTGTTGGATGAAAGAAGGAAGGGAAATTTAATTCTGGTCTCGCGGTCTGAGGTAGGTACCTACCTACAGTCGCAAGCAAGTAAGCAAGCAAGGGGCTTCCTGTTCGGGGTCTCTGGTTCTCCCTTCGAGTCTTACGGTTACTTACAGACTTACCGACTTATGCCTGGCATACTCCACCGCGTGCAGCAAGAAGCCAGACATTCTGCAGCCCGCTCCGCGCTCCGGGCTAATCGGTCTAATGAGATCATATTATATTATTCCGACTTTGCTAATCTTTATTAATCTCATTTCTCTTGGAGCCGCGTGCGTCGCGATTCTCCACCACAACAACTCATTTTCCCAAAACAAGCGAGAACGCTCTCGCTCAGGAAGGTAGAGATCTCTGGGGTCTCCGTCAAGTCGAAGAAATTGAAAATTACCCTCTCTGTAGGCAATTTGTTAGGGAATGCTTGAAGCAAAGCATCTAATTGCCGGTTGGAAGTTTTAGTTTGACAATTAGCGCGATGATGGGAAGTGCTTGCGTTCGCGTGTGATTAGATGTGTGGAGTCGAAGGTGAAAGAGGATTGTGGCGCGCGCCGCGTCGCTTCCTTCGAGGGCCGAGCCGTCGGCTAACGGCAACAGGATCTGGAAAAGAGGAGCGTGTTACCTAGGTACGCTTAGACTGCACGCAGCTGTTACCTGCCTATGCGTTTAGGTACGCAGCGCGTCGCGGCGCGGCACGGCGGAGACGACGGTGATGGTGTGCATCTTGGACGCGCGTAGGTACATCGCCGGCACATGCATCGATCATAGAATTACGAACCGCGACGCATCCCGAACGCATCCTCTGTGACCAATTATCTCGCTAACGAAGCTCGCGCCAGCGAAACCGCGCTATCTACTACTCACCGCTCTGCCCGAACAACACGCCGCCGGATGGCTAATTAATTATAACAATGTCGTTAATTTTACGCGGCCGACTCGAAACGTTACTGACCGAATCGTCATGCCGCTCTTTTTCTAGCTACCTACCTACTGCCTCTGCCTATCCGCTTCCTCTCTGCTGCTTATCCTGCTTCCCTCTTCCTTCCGCCCATCCTCGTTCACCATCACCATCTTCCTCTTCCTCTCGCCCTTGATTCTATCGAACAACAACCTTGAGCGTCGCCGCTTCGGGATGCAAATAAGCCGCTCGCAGCCGATCGGCCCTCCAACCAACGCGGCACTTGATTTCCCTTCCATTTCCTGGATAGAGGTATCGCGTGCGTGCTCCAGCGATCTTCTCGCCACTACCCAACAGGAAGCTTCCTTCAACGAAAGTGTTGCGAAAAATCGTCGATCCAGTGGAATTACGTCAGATCGAACGATCCGTAGCGATTTGTTGCCGCTGCATTGGTCAAAGAGTTGACGTGAAATTAGAATCGACAAAGTTGCTGGTGGGTGGGCCAAACGATAGGTATCCAAGTTCGTTGGTGGGATACTTTCGAAGCTTACGAAGGGATACTGTTTCGAGTTACCTACCACTCGGAATGGAATGGTCGAGAACCAGACAGGGCAATGAAAATTCAATGACGCGAGCAATTTGAGCTCTCTAGGGCCGCACAAGCTGCAATCTGAAAGTATAAACAGTAGTTGTTTGAGCTCGCTCTCTCCCTCTCCCTCTCTAGCTCTTGTCCGTTTCGCCCTTTCCCCGAGACCATTTCTCTGTTTTCTCTCGCGCTGCCACAGTGCACGCATGTAGTGTCTCTTGGTGGTTGACTCGCGCACTATAATCGCGTAATTTGCGTGTAACGATGCAATTTGTAGTTATACCGACCCCACAATCTCTTTCGTAACATCGGCGGCGACAACGATTACGGGTACGACAAAGATGCGAGCGGGCGAGCGCCGACACACTACGACGGCGGCGACGGCGATGAAGAAGACGACAGCATCGGCGAAAACGATAAAGACGAAGAAGACGGCGACGACCAAGTTGAAAACTTGCATAGTGCGATGGCCGCGCGAGCTCGCCGCTCGCGCGTGTCTGGCGTGGTTCGCTCGAACTCGAACTCGAACTCGAACTGGACGGAGCGGATTTTTCGAGCCAGCTTGTCCCACACCGCCGTGCATTCGTCGCAGTGCTTTAACCTTTCCGCTCGGATCCCGCAGGTTTGCGTTCTCGCGCAACAACCCCGTCCAACAAATCGAAATAGGTATCTACTTAATAGACTTTCGCAGAGTCGACGCCGCACTGTCTACCTAAGTGGTATCCAACCCCGTTAGTTCTCCAAGCGGGGTTGAAATGCGTTGACCCAGAGACGGGAACGGTAATCGCCCGGTGGTCTGGTCTTGTTTTGTCGTAAAGCGCCGCAGTGTCGAGGTACCTACGAGGCCTGTCGTTGCTACCCGCGAGCTTTTCACGTAGGTACAGCGCGAAATTGCGAAACCGGTTGTTCGAGCCGACGCGATCGCCTCTCTAATTAAATTCCTCTTTAATATGCGCTAGTAAATCCGTGCCGCTTCGAAAACTGAACGGATTGGAATTCTTATTATTCTCACAGGCTATTAAGTAATACCTGCGATGACTGTCCGCCACGGAACTTTTCTTTCGTCCGTACTAATACCTACCACCGACACGCTCGCTCTCTGCCGAGAGAAATGAGCCGCGCGCGGTTGAAGCGGTGAGTTGCGTGGCCGATGAGAATAAAAGAATCATCGAGACCATCGAGGATGTTCCCTTTATCTGAATTCGAACGTTCCGATACAGAGGACGCTTTGTTGTCGATGATATGCTTTGCCCCTTAATTGCTTCCAAGTAGTCCGAGTACGGTGCTGCTGCGGCAAACCGTCCACCGAGATCTCTCGATCCCGATCGCGGCAGCAATCGAAACAAATCGAAACCTCGGGACAGATCCCGTTGGATCGTAGCCGCAACCGGCCGGGGCCCCACGGAATCCGAATAGGAATACTTTCTTCGAACAAGCTATCTCTCAAGGGTACGCGTATCCGGCGATAACCCGATCAACGTTGAACAGAGAAAAGGTCGTCTAGGAAGGGTGATGCCAGACTGACTCGAATGATATCGACGCTCGTAACGGCGGCGCGGCGCGTGTTATTTTTCCGCGGAAGGTAGCTACAATCTCGCGCGTAAACTTTTGCCCGCGACGCGGAAGAAGCACGGGCTGAATTTCCAGGCGGCGAGGCTCATTGGCAGAGTGTTGCAGCTGCAACGAGAATTATGACGCGATCGTTCACTGAAAAGAGGAGCGAACGAGCGAACGAGTGAACGAGCAAACGAGCAGACGAGCGAACGAGCGAACGGTGACAGAGATCGATGACACGGTTTAACGCGGCCCGGCCGATTCGATTTAATGAGCGGGAAACGCAAGCAATGGTCGCATGCAACGCACGCGTCACAGATAGACAGATAGATAGACGGGGTGGGCCATCGTATGTAGCCACGGTAAAGAGAGGTTCTTCTCGTACGCACAGAACGCACGGTTCCTAGGAATTCAATTGCATAGCTACTATAATACCTACTTAAGTAGTTTGTTTGCTGATAGTAGGGACGAAATAATCGACTGGGTAGAAAGTTAGTTGTCGCAAACGCCTCGAACGTAACGAATAAGCAAAGAGAAGGAATTTAATTTGTTACTTTGCCTCTTTTTAGGATGCAAAAGCTTCTTCAAGAGAAGCGTGAGGAGAAACCTAACGTACTCGTGTCGAGGGAATAGGAACTGTCCCATCGATCAACACCATAGGAATCAGTGCCAGTTTTGTCGATTGAAAAAGTGCCTGAAGATGGGCATGCGACGGGAAGGTACGTAACGAATAATTTCGCTCGCCATCGATTCGGGAATCGATCCGGCTTGTTTCCGCTGCTCGGTCGCGTCGCGTCGCGGCTATTAAAATAGAGCTCTGAACGAGTGCGAATCGCGCGCCGCGCTTTATAAGATCAAAGTTCACCGAGGCGGAAACGCTTCTATTTATTTGCAACGGACTTGCAACGCGTCACGCGCGAATGCTCGAGCATCCTTGGAACTCGTCGCGTGAACGCGGGACAAGTGCGCGTATTTATATCTGTACGCGTTCTCGTTTCGGTCGCGCTCGAGTTCCTCGACGTCTGTTTGCTGCTAGCCGGCCGATACCGATACTCTCGGCTTTCGACGGTCGTTCATTCCTTCACTCGTTCACTCGTTTGGTCCACGAGCCTCGTCAATGTCGCGATCGACTTGCCTTCGAAAACTCGTAAAGGTTCCCACGCTCCTCCCCATCCATGATTCTTGGTTTTCCCGCTCTTGAACTTGACCGCTCGCGGCGGGATATCATCTGACCTTGTTGGAGCACGCACGAACTGTCGAGCCTACGCGGATGGACCAGGTGTGGTAGGTACCACGTATGCGTGTACCTACCTTTGTACTTGTTTCCGTCCGAGATTTCGCGCCGCGCTCTTCCATCTATTGGATGATGAGCCACTTCTCGCGTCCCGCCGCTCATCGGACTTTCCTTCAAACGTTTGCTTCCGACCTTCCGACTGGCGAAAGTTAGCCAATGTTCCCACGTCTCGTTTTGCTCTTGACCACTCTGTTCCTGCGCGTTACCGCGATTCCGAGTCCTCCCGTCGCTAGATACCATCTGACCTTGTTTGAGGCGTACGTAAGCGAAACGGTCATCGGCACGAACGGTCAGAGAGCAAGAAGAAGAAGGAGGGAATCAGAATGAGAGAGAGAGAGAGAGAGGGGGGGAGAGAGAGAGAAAGAGAGTTAAGAGATCTCGCGGTTTCTCGCAGGATATCACGGGGTAAGGTACCTACGAGCTCGAGCAATTGCCTTTTCCGCGGCGGGCGTACGAACTTGCTACGAAAAGATTGTTTGTTCGCGACCGTATTATACACGTACCTACTATACCTCGGTATGTAGTCGGCATCGTTGCGTTTTTCCCACGAAAAGACGCCACAAGTTTTCTGCCCTGTCGCGGCAACGTCCGCTCATTATCCCAGATGATGCCTCGACTTTTGATAATGATTCGAAACGTTGGCTCGCGCAGAGCACGCAACGACTTGGTACCCACTTGCTCGATCCCGGGGTCCGGAGACGAAGAGGTTAAAGCAGAGGCTGAGGTAAGGGGCACGGGGTTGGGAACGGCTAAGTAGACAGGGGTCATGGTCACGGGTGGGAGAAAATTAGAAAAAAGCATAAGGATAGCAGGAAGAGGGAAAGGTTGACTTCCGTGAAGAAAACGCAGCCGCGAGAGGCGATGGTGACAATGGTGGCAATGGTGGAGCGAATAGGGAGGACGGAATGGACGAGTATGAAGACGAAGACGAAGACGAGGATCAGAAGGATGTAGTCGAGGGAAAGGAAGAAGGAGTAGGAAGGTTAAAGGCAAGAGGGCCGGTTGGTGGTGGGTCGACCGGCGCAGCGCGGTGGGGTAGGGTGTGAGGATCGGGCTGGTAGGGGCTAGAAGAGTGCTGGAGGGTAGAGGGGAAGAGAGGAGGCGACTCGGTGGTCCGAGGTCAGCGGGGTGCATGACCTTACCTCGGGGGCCCCTTCCTTCCGTGGGGCCCCCGAGGCCCCCTAGGCCCCCGAAGCCCCCGAGGCCCGAGGCAGACAGGATGCGCTCAAGATTACCCTGCAGATACTGTCCGCGATGATTACAGAAATCTAGGAAGCCGCTCAATTTAATTAACCCTTAATTGCGAGTGGCCGATGACCACGTTACGTTTTCTGGAGCTCTGCCGTTCCTTCTTCCTCGTCTCGGTAGGTTCGAAAACGACCGTGACTTGGTTGCTCGGTACGCGTAGGTACCGAACCGAGAAGCTGCCGGCGCGACGCGCGGCTCGCCGTTCATACAGTTTTCTTCGATTACGTTCCCCTGCTTTGGTACATATTCCGCGATAGAAACTGCTGCTCCGAAAACCTCTTACGATTAGTCGGAGATACGTGACGCGGATCCCGTATCTGGGTGAACGAAACAGGTCTTATCTAAGTAGTCCCAGAGTGGGTTCATTCTCTTCTCGTTCTTAGCTTTTAATCGGATTTCACCGAAGCAAGTCGATGCAAAGGTGTACGATCAGTTGATCAACCGTCCAGGCGATACTTTAATCGGTAATCGTGAGCGCATCGAGCGTAGGGCAAGCAGCGGAGCTATCAGGAAATTCTCGGTGGAGGCCGCGGAGATAAATCTCGTGGACGAACTGGTAGGTATAGGAAGAGGTATCGGCGCAGCTATAGGGTAGACGCCACGCCGCGCCGCGCCGGTGTGCCAAGGTGAATTTCACTTATCTCTCGGCGGCGATGCAACGACGATGGCCATTATGGCCGCATTAACTGAAATTAGACATTGTTTCCCTTGCCGGGCTAGTACGATGCAACAATGGGAGGACGACGAAGGCGGATAGTTGGCCTGTTCGGACAGAACGTTCGGGCCAGACTAAAACGACGAAAGGGAGAAAAGGAGACGAGAGAGACCGCGACGGGAGCGAGATGGTAAAAATTACGCGAGGCCAACATACGAGGAGAGAGCAACGTCTACTCCTTTACCTCTTACCTTTTCTTTTTCATCTCGTGCTCCACACTACACCGCTGCTCTACACCACTCTCTCTCTCTCTCTCTCTTTCTCTCTCTCTCCCTCCCTCTCTCTCTCTCCCCTTCTCCCCCGTTTCCTTCTCCCCAGTACGTTTTTCTCTGTCCCCCAATGTCTACCTTTCTCCCCAACGTACGCCAAGAAGAGATTGCCGATATTACGGCAGGGTCAGGATCGTGACTTTAATCAATTAGCGAGGTTTCTCGGACCCGGGAAATGATTAGTAATCCGGCTGGCGGTCGTTTCTTGATTCTCCGCGCACGGGGAAAGCTTCTCCGGCTCCTCTCCGCCCTGCAAACTCCCAGTGCTCGGCTTCGCCTGTGTTCCGAAGGGACGTGCACCGATAACAGCGGATAAAGCTCCGTCTCCGGGGGATTCGAACAGAGAACAGATGGAACAGATAAAATCCGAGCTAGTGATCCGAGTTTAAGCAATGCGAACCCGAGCATCCACGCGATGCTTCGCGAGCAATCGTTAGTCGCCATTGGAAGGAAACAAGGTCGTCTGACACATTTTGGCCGTAGGTATCTTTATTGTCGTTTGCTCGCGCTGATGAAACGCAACGTGACACGCGAGAAGAGAAGTAGAAGAAAACAGGTGTGACCTCGTGATTTCCAAGGAAGCTGTCGGTCCGTTACGCGCGATTACCATCGAATCGATTCGCGTGATCCCTCGAGGCAACGGGTTCGAGTATGACGGCTCTGTAGAAAGGTGGACGACGTCGCGTCGACGGGATTCCAAGACAGCACTGATTACGAATTAATAACGGCGAGGCGTCGGCGTCGTTCCAACTACCGTGTTCTCACTCGATTCGCAGGAATCGCCCTTCTCTTTCTACCGATCTTACAGTTGGCTTTAGAAAAATTTGTCCGCCAATCGTTTTCTATGGTTCCGTCTGCCGCGTACCAACCATTATAACTCTAGGAGCGTGGGGAAAAAATCTGGTTCGCAAGGCTACCAATGGAAATGAAATCGTTAACACGCGGCCGTGTTTACTCGCATAATCTCTTTCCGAACATTAAAATACAAAGTAGGCGCATTACCATGACAAAACTGTCGCCGGGTCAAGAGTACCTGACACCATTCGTGGGGGATTGCGATCGGAACTCGGGCTGGTTATGCATATTCAGAACGGTGCAAGGTTCACCGTTGCGCGTATTACCCTTTGTTCGTTCCCCCTGCTCGACATCTATGTAAACTTTCCTTTCGGCTCGCGTCTCATACTCTCGTCCCCTACCTTTGCCGTCCCGCGAAACCACGAGTTTTAGTAGCGCTAATGCTCCTTTCGAGCCGGCCAACTTAAAGCGCGAGCTTTCACGAAGTTTCTCCAAATGCTACGCAAGTCGGTGACGTTGTTCGGGAGTGGCTACCGGTAAAAAATATATGTGGACGCCAGTTTTCACGAATAAATGTTCTGCCGGCAAGATTGTTGGGATTGTTTTGGCAGTGGCTTATGTGCTTGCATTCGACTTGGAACGACCAAAGGCGACCTTCGAGGCTGCTGGAGCTCTCGCGCGATCAGAATGTGAAAGTTCACTCGGAAAAGGCGGTCAGCGCTACGTTGGTCGCTTTGCGCGCACCTACCGACGCGACGAGACCATCACCCTTTTCTCTGAATTCTGTAAAATGGGGGACTTTCATTCTAGCCTACTTAGAATTAAGTAGTATAAATGCCGTGATAGAGGTTGACGAGGAAACAAGTTCTGCTTAAGCTGCAAGCCAGAAGACAGAAATAAGAATAAGGTATCCGGAGAAGAAAGGAATGATTAAGTAGCTACTATTAGCTACTATCGGAAAAAACTATGAGAAGGAAATATGAAGAGCGGTTGAATCTATACGACACGCAGAATCACCTGTCCTGCATCTCTCGAACCAGTCCCGGATAGACGTGGGCAGATACGCGGCGGACTCGTCCTGGACCTCGGGCGCGATCCAGCGGCCAGCATCGAGAACATCCGAAGCGTTTCGATTTTACGATAGATCCAGCCTTGAAAGGGGAATACTGCTTCGTGTCTGATCGAAATCTCGCACGTACAACTCGTCGCTCGGCTCGGCTCGTACCGTGACAGATGACAGGAACGGTGAAACACGAGGTGCACAGTTGTTTGGTCAGAGTTGTTTCGTTCAGATCGAAACTCGATGGCATCAAGGATTTTCGAGGGTCGCGAAGGGAGCAAAGGAAGGAGAATTGGACGTAGCTACGGGTCCGAGTGAATCACGCTCCGAAAGTAGCGGAGAGGCGAGCGTAGGACGCGAGGAGGAAAAGGAGGGGGTCCGGTTGAAAGACAGTAGGTCAAAAGAGCGTTCCCTCGGCCGCGAACCGGAACGGAGGAAGGACATTGCTGGGAGAAATTCCTTAGCCGGGAGGCTCCCACGCGTGGTGGACGATTCACGCGATTACGCGCACTGTTTTCACGCGGTAATCGGGGGTTCGGACGCGAATCTCGCTACAGTCGCAACCCACGGGACTCCGAACGTTCCGAGCAATTAGTTTCGTCGGAAGACGACCAGACCTTTTCATCGAGGTCACGGTAACGATTTCGAGAAAGAGACTGGCCCCCATGGTCGCGCGGCTACGTAGCATCACGTGCCACAAACGGGAACGAAGCGCAGCGGTGTCTTCGGTGTCTAGCCACTGACGGGCTTGCTTGGAAGAAGAAACGAACAGAAGAAGGAAGCCGGGATGCGATCTCTACCGCTGCTCCTTGAAAGTTGAAAGGCGCTGGACAAACTGCCACGTTTCACGCGTACCTACATACTAATGTACCTAGGATAAAGGACCCAATTATTGCCACCTACCCAATTACTGTCACCCTAAAATGTTTTACGTAAAATAACAGATAAATCTTATAAAATGATGCATAAAAAAAAATTAGCATACAATTCAAACTGTTATTTATACGATATAAAAAACAGTACTTAATTTTTTCTTCGTTAATTTGAATAAAACGATAAAAAATTTAAGCGAATATTAGGAGAATGGAAACGATGAATTCCTTACTAGCGAAAGAGAAAACAAGGCGTTAAAGAAATTGCTGTAATTGTAATATTTAAGCTATTAACATAACAAAATATAATGTTTTAAATAATATAAGCATTATAGAAAGTAATAAAGATCCGAATTCAACGATTCATTAACTCTTTTTACTTATTAATTGGGTGACAGTGATTGGAACAAGCGTTTCAAGCATTTTGGTATTACTGTCATAGCAGTAACCTTAAAATGACATAAACAGTATTAGGTTAGCTGGCAGTAATTGGGGTGTCAGTAATTCAGTCAAATACATTTGAAGGTTGTCAGTAATAGATGCCCAAATATATTTTTGAAATTGATGAATTTATACATAAAAATCGAAGTTTAATATCCACCAAATTTTGTTCATCAAGTAAACATATTAAACAATAATAAATAACAAGAACAACATATACTTTTAGTCTATGAGTACCGTAAATTGGGGGAACATTGGCAGTACTGGATAACATTGGCATTTACCTGGCATCTATTAAAAAGGAAAAGGAAACAAAATTTTATGCATTTTCACACTTGTACTATAATCACAAACGATGCAATATTATAATAGGATACCTAAACCAAATTTCAAAATATTAATGAAAAAAAAAAAAAATAAAAAAAAAATAAATAAAAATTAGAGTTCTTTGAACATGAAAAGAAACAAATTTTAGTGTTACTCTAAGTTCATATGTGATAAAACTGTAACTTTTTACCCGGTTACGGGGTAACATTGGCAGGTATTTAACATGTATTAAAGAAGGTTGGGGACAAAATTTTTAGGCATTTTGACATTTGTAGTCCATTCAGAAAAGATGCAATGTTATGATAGGATATTTAAAGCAAATGTAAAAATGTTGATTTTTATATTATACATATAGCGAAATGTTCCAAAAACATGCCAATGTTTCCCCAGTTTACGGTACATAACAATAAGATAATGTCAGCGTCAACGCTGAATGTGTCAGTAATTGGGTCCTTTACCCTATGTCGCGTTTGTAACCCTGGCTGTGGCGCGCGTTACTCGCATAAAGCACTTGAACTACCAGCTAGGGCGTAGAGCCTGCGTGCATTTACGAATAGGCCTAACGAGAGCACGGATGAAGGAAAGAAAAGGGATATTAATAACGCGGCGTGTACGCGACTGTTTCGCGGTACCAGTGTACTACCCTTCATCCTATCGCCCCCCTTGGTAGAGGTATGTTCTGTTTCACGAGACACGCCCGACTCGTCCACCCTTTCGATCTCGGTCTCGTTCTCGGCCCGTTCCATTCCGTTTCATCTTCTCGGTTCGTTCGATGCGCCTTCCTCGATCTTAATGTTGCTCGCATAACGTAAGACCGTACCGTCGAATAGCATGCGAGCAGAGGCCTCGCCGCGAGCAGACACCGTGGGAATGTTAGGCGGGCCCACTGGCCGCGCGCACGCTGCCCTTTCCTCTCTTCTCTTATTCGCATCTCTTCCCTTCTCACTTCCCTCTTCACATTTCTACCTTACACTCTTCTCTTCTCTTCTCTTCTCTTCTCTTCTCTTCTCTTCTCTTCTCTTCTCTTCTCCCTTGAGCGCGTCACCTCGCGTAACCCCATCAGATCCTTTCTCTTTCGATACTTTGCGCCCGTCTCTCTCGTTCTCCCCTTTATCTTCAACATCGCCCTCGGACCCCTCGTGCTCTTGTTGCCATTTCACACCTTCTTCCACTCTGTATCTTCTAATTTGTACTTTTACGTTTAACGCCTACGGGTAACTGAGCAGCAGTCGTCAAATCCCGCCCGGCGCCCTCCCCGCGACAGGTTGCTTCTTTCGCATGCGAGTACCTAAAGACGATCGTGACAAGACTTGCCCAATTTCTGTAGAGTTTCGTGCATCATCGTATCGTCGTACAGCTGACTCTACAGCGCGCTCTGCAGCGGAATCCAGAGCATACCTACCTACTTAGCAAATTTTCCTGTCAATTCTGTTGACAACCCGCCGTATGCCTAGAGATGCTGCGAGACTTCTGTCGTAGGCGGTTCTGTCAACCACGAATTCCGTCGTTCTCGTTCTCGCGCATACCTACGTTCTTAACGAGTTGAACGGCAAACTCGTAGAGTACTCGACGCGATTAGCTTAAGGGCGACAATGGAGCAACAGTTGAGTTGCGCGGGCGGGATCGCGGTACAGAACTGAATCGCGAGCATCGCGGAGATTTCGAGTGGGTTCGTCGAATGGAATTAAGGACGAGCAAGGAGGACGAAGCGTGGAGTTTAGTGGAACGGCAAGCAGGTAGGTTTGTTCGCGCGGTAAGGCCGATAGCGTGGAATCAGCGACGGCAGGATAATGGCGAGCTGCCGCGTCCATTCTCGTCCGTGGCCGGGTGAGATCCTCGCTGGAAGGCCAGCGCATCGAGGGTACTCGCCGACGGCCCAAGTCGGTAACCTTCTTTCCGGCGAAATTATCATAATGGCTCGGAACAGAAGCATGGCCCGGAGCGACCTCCACTCGCTTGGAAACTGCCTGCCACGATGTATACAATTCTCTCACCATCTCTCGCGAGTCTAAGAGAGTCCACTCCGCTCCACTCCGCTCGATTCAACCCAACTCGACCACTGGGTATATGTATGTATGTATGGAGGTACGTGTGCTCGCGCGAACCCGCCTCGGTTGTTCTGCCATGGCAATGCCAGCCATGTGCACACACCTACGTATATAGGTACATGTATACCCCGCGCACGGTAATTACGTGACGTATTAATACCAGTTATTCCGCGTCGACTGGTTCTCTACCCGTCTCGATCCGCAGGTGTATTTTGAATCTCCTTCTTCTTCATATGCCTCGCTCGCGCTTTTCTGTGGCTCGCGTTCTCCCTTCCTTCCTTCCTTCCTTCCTTCCTTCCTTCCTTCCTTCCTTCCTTCCTTCCTTCCTTCCTTCCTTCCGTCCCTCTGTCTCTCTCTCTCTCTTTCTCCGTAAGTATCGTTCATTCCTCGTGTTCGGTTGTGTTCCATTCTCTTTCGTTCTCCTTCTTTTGCAAGGCTTTCGCATCCTCCCACGAAACTACACATTCGTCTGGGTAATAGGATGCGTTTACAAGTTGGATAGGAAGCAGCTCCGCGTAACACGTTTCAAGTCCTCCGTTTCCTGGTGCCCACGTGTTTCGTGGCTGCTGCTGCTCGTAGTTGACGATAGATTCGACGACCACGGTGGATTATGACTCCTCGATGCCCACGAACGCGCAGGTTGAAAACGCGTTTCGAAGCGATTATACACGATTTACTAACGAACTGTGAACGAGAAGAATGCACGGTGGAGTGTGAATCGCGCGATGCTGGCAAGCAGAGCGAGAGATCGAAATTAGAAGAGGCGGAGGTGTGCGCGCGAGCATGGAGCGTTACCTCACGGCGCGGCGCGTTGGCTCGTCGGCGTCGCGGTAACGGGACGACGATACGGAAATCTTAATAGCATCGACTCGAGCCGCGCCGCGCGGCCACCTAACTGCCTAACTCTTTGCCTCGCCACCTTCGAGCCGGAACTCTTGCTCCAGGGGACGAACACCCGCTTATTAGCCGAGTAAAAATGATTTCGTGTTGCATCTCCACGCGATACGCGCGTCTTTCTCTTCTCCTCTATTCCCCCTTTTCCTCGAGCGCTCGTCTTTCCTCTCGTTAATACGTACGAGTTCCGCATCGCAGAGACACGCGACTTTCCGCCCGTAACCAACGACTGATCCTTCGATTGCTGCAAAGTATTTTCTAGAGAATGTTGCAAGGGGCGAAGCAGGAGAGAGGGGGGGAGAGGATAATTAAGTAGGTCGAGTGTTGACTTATTGCCGGAGAAAGGACACGCGAGATAGGCGTCCCGAGATGCGGATATGTAATGTTTGGTTGGGCGTAACTCCCTACCTCGCGGGTCCCAGAGCGTCTTCTCACGAAAGCAACTCTGCAAGAGAATTCAAAGTTTCCGAAGCGTGGATGGACTCTCGTCCGGATAACGCGTGTGTACCGTTACCCTCATCGGTATACATATACCGACTCTGCTGGTCCAGAGGAGGTGACGCCCTCGAGAGTGTCTAAGCGCGAGGACGCAGCGGTGCCGGCGGCAGGACATCTCGGCTTTGGAGACGTTCCACTCGCCGCGCGGGCGGGCTCGGACGAATAGGTACATATTTTGTGTTTTCTTTGGAGAATACCAATGTGAGGCTCGTAACGCGTTGCGGAATGCCTGACCGACAACCCAATCACCTGGTACCGGTACCCATGTAGGCCGTTACTATCAGCGGAGAAATTCTGACCAGTTGGATTCGCGGGTTAGGGTAAACTTGGGTAAGTCAGTGATAGTTTTAGAATTTGTCTATTAACTGGTAATATTTACATATTCTGAAAGTGAGTCTAGGATGTAGTGATAGGTGAGACATCAGAGAAACAAATAATAGGTTAACAGAAATTTACTAAGTATATTTAATTGAAAATATACAAAATTAAGTTGTCATGACATACTCTGGTTACTCCGTGATAGCTCTGGTTACTCCGTGATATTACTCTGGTAACTCCGTGATAGTTCTCGCTAGCCCGTGATATGGCCATCAGCTACATTTTTTGATATTATTTTATATTATTTTACATTAGTTTACATTATTTTAAATTATTTTACATTATTTTAATTTATTTTATATTATTTCATACTATTTTGTATTATTGTTATTTTGTGTATAATCAATCGTTTCATGATCGTTACATGTCTGAGACGTAAGGAAACATGGTATCTGGTATTTGCCATCAGAATTTCTCGAACAGCACAATCAGAAACGCAGGCTCGGGCGCACGAAAAATAAGAATTTAGTCACTTTTCATAAGCAAAAATAATACTGATGCCTTATTGTATGATAATTTCAAGAGTAAGACTTGTTAAAGTGTCATTTTAACATCACTTACCTGCAGTTTGAACGTTCCATTTATCTTCTAAAGCACATATAATAAGGTAAATGTACCAATACCCGGACGCTTAAGTGGCTTAAGGAATAGCGGAAAAGTTTGTCTCCTAATTTAATTTGTAAAACCATCATGAAGTATAAAAATGTTGTTGAAATGTGGAAGATAACACAATATTATACTATCGGAAACTGAAAAAATTGATGTATTATAATAAACGTATTTATTAATGAAAATACGAAAACATGCAAATGTCCCAGTGAGCGGACAACCTAAAAATGCATGTCCAGATATCTGAATTACTTACATTCACGAAATTCTTGTACCAGTAACTAAACTTAGACTTGTTTAAAAAAATATTAATTTTCATACAAATTTAACCATCTCAAACTAAATTTAAATCTATTTACTATTATAATAATGTATTATTATAATATATAAATAAGAAATGCGGTCAATATTTTCTTAGTAAATGACAGAAGTGTCTTGACAGAAGCTTAAGAAATTTCTCGAAATCTAATGATTTTTAATTTTCTATAATAATGATTTGAATTAATATTGCTAAATAATTATGCATTATGGTACTATTTTTTGTTTTTAATTACATTAAAAATTAAGCTTAAAAATAAATAAAATTCGCATTACTGTTCAGGTACTGGAACATGGCCGGGCACTGGTATATTTACCTTACATAATCAAGCGATTGTCCACAACTAGCACGAAAAATTTCACGAATAATGCGCTGCTGGAACAAAATGCTCTCTTACTCTATCACACTAACTTCAATTGACTAATTATTTTACCACAACATAAACTAAAAGATCAACGCTGTCTGTTAGTTCTTGTTCCATCTAAATAGAGTCAGACAATTTCGAGTTACAGATAAATGAAAAAGTATCACGGAGTAACCTGTACCACGAACTTACCCGGGTTTACCCTATACCTCCTTTTCACAGTGGAATATTTCACGGTATCTTTCACCGGTGTTTTCGTGCCGCAACCCCTCGCACCCCACGCATCTTTCGTAGAGAGGCAAGCGAAAACTTTTATCGCGAAGTCCAAAACACCGAGTTAAACGGATAAGGGTGAAACGGTGCGCGACGCGCGTCGCACTTGGCGCGGATTCACAGCGAGCACAGTTGCAGTTGGAGGTAAGAGCACGCGCACGTACCTATCGGGCGACCGCGTGAAATTTCTAAGTCGTACGTCATGGCAGCTAATGAAATTCCTTTCCGCGCTGCCCGGCCCGGCGCGGCGCGGGCGTCCCGCGCGATCGTCTTAATCAGCGCGCTGTCGCTGCGGAGGAAAAAAATTAGCATTTTAAATCACGCGCTCCGCGGGTGCTCCTGCCTGCCTCTGCATTCCCGCTCCGCTCCTCCGCGTCCCCCCTCCGACTCTCCACCGTCTCCTCACGCGTTATCCTCCTCCTGCTCGCTCCTTCGTTTCCGAGTCGAGTCCACGTCTTCTCTGTAATTCGTTTACTATCAAAGAGGAACGGAAGATTGATCGTCGTTTCTCGATGTTTATAATTATTTTGAACGACGCCAGGCGCTCATTGTACATCGCGCGGAGACGGATATTCTTCTGGAATACGGACGCGTACGCGCGTGGAACGAGGAAGGCCATAGATTCTCTTCTCCTTTGCTCTATCTCCGTCTATTCTGCTCACTTGGCCACCATCATCCCCTTACCGCGCCGCACCACTCCGCTGCCCACCTCTCTCTCGTCTCTCAAACTCTCAAAGCGGGCGTCAGCATCATCAATCCACGTCCGGGAATTTCTCTACGGCCGGGCCGAGCCGATCCGATCCGATCCGAGCCGTGCGCGGGTTCTTACGTTCTTAGTATGTACGCGCCGTTTCGAGACGGCTCGTCCGAACCGAACGCCTTGAATTTCGTCTGGATCTGGCCTTTCTACGATTTCTCGTACCCACACTACGGTGACTGCGGAGGGGCGATCTACTCGCACGCGAATCGCACTCCGTGCACCGCAGGGGAAACGGCTGGGACTGAAATTGACAACCCGCGTGAGAAAGTCACTTGGGTCTTGGGACTTGGGGCAGCATCGAATCACGCAACGACCACTTTTCTCCAAGCGGCAGAGAAACAACGCGAAAATGTTGCTGCTGCCTGGCCGGCACGGACTTTGGAACGGAACGTGTGTTATTGCCGTTCCGATAACTTTATCGGGATATTGACGACGCGTTTTTTTCCGAGACCGCGTTCATTCTTCCGTTCGACCGTTGGAGCGAGCAATTTCCGGCGCGTCCTTGGGCACGCAAGCCACATCACCTACTCGAAAACTCGAAAGCTCGAAATATGTCCTAAGCGCATTCGGAGGGATTCGGTGGGCGACCCAATCTGTCCCCGGCGCGCGACGAATCGAGTGATTGCCGTTTTCTTCGGTGTTTGAATAAAAAATGCGCGCGCGTCTGATAAAGCGAGCGTGCAATCGCGGCTGTTTGCGGCAATCGAGTGACCCCTGACCCGCGCCGAGAAATTATTCGCTGCTGTCGCGTAATCGAGGAATTTAGGCGCGTAGAGTCGAGCTGATCTTCGCGTCAAAAAAAAAAAAAAAAAAAAAAAAAAAAAGACGCGAATCGGGCGTTGGTGATAATTCGTAATCTAGCGTTGACCATCCTTGTCGGCAGAATTCTCCACCGATCTCTCTGTTCTGCGACCATTTCTGCGTATCTTCTCTGTCCGTAATTGAACGCTTTCCGCGTTGCTCGTAGCTCGAGCGATCGTTGAACTAAATACATAGTACATACCTACTGCATGTTGAAGTCTATCTCAACCACGGACACCGAAGGAAATGTCCTTCGGAACGAGAAGAATTGGCAGAGCGAATAAGTAATGAGCGAAACGCGCAGCGAGCGAGGACGAAACAGTTATACAGGAGGTATCGCGCATCTGTCACGGCGGGCATCCGTTGCAATTGGCGCTCCTTCGCGTCTTCTAACGAGGAGAAACTCGATGAAACGAGCGACTGTTGATGCAACGACGCTACGATCCTACGATCCTACGATACAAGCGACGGAAAGCGTAAACGTCCAAAGCGACCTTATGGACGCGATGCCGCGTTCGGATTCCCCGCAGATTCTTTTCCGCTCGAGCGAGCCGCGCGAACGAGTATCCGTGTTCGGGCCGACCGATAACGGTACCGAATCTGCATAACACCGTACTTATAGCAGATTGCCGCACGTGAAGCATCGTTCTCTTCAAAGTTCATTGGCTGCGCAATTTGCTTAAAACTTTATATTACTTACTCGAAATGGTATCTACCAGACTCTGTGGTAATCCTCGGCTACCGCATAACTTTATCATTTCTGCTGGAAAGGGGAAGGCTCCTTTGGTCACGCGCGCGAGTTGCTTCCTTCGCGCACGAGCTCTGTAAGGAAATTTGGAATTGCTGGAGGATGACGAGTGCACCGATCGCTGCAGTTGTTCGGACTTTTCGGGTTTTTAACAGAACTGAAGAGCGTGACGAGGGGCTGAGGGGGTGGGGTGTGGGAAGATAGAAGGGACGGTGTTCGTTAGCCGCGGGGCGGAGGTTGGAATTCAGGCGGTGCACAGCAGGGTGCCGTTTCTCGTCGAGACTCGGCAGAAAAAGAAACACCGGGCAGCGTAGAGAGGAACAGAGGAAGAGAGAACCGCCGAGAGATAGTCTCCTACGTGGTAGATTCTCTTCCTGTCCCTGGCTTTCTTTATCTCTTTGCCTCTCGTTTAACCCTTCCACGGCGATCGCCTTTCTGTCGACGCGCGGTATAAACGATTATCGGAGAACTGCGCAGCTCTAACTCGAGATACAGTTAACGCGGTACCAGGCTTGGGCCTAGGGTATGGTTATTACCGGAGATTAACAGTAAACTCGACGAGCGCGATGCAATCTGAACGAGGCTCGGCGACTATTTAGCCGACGTCGCGCGGGTGGCAGTCGAGTGGACGGGGAATGCGGCAGAGGTTTCGAGGGGGTAACCGGTGCCGCGAGATTTCGCGCAACGGAAAGTGCGGAAAGTGCACGGGACCCGGTGCACTACGGGTCTTGGTTAGGTCTGGGGTTGAGGTCACCGTCTCGACCGCACCCGCGTTCATCCAGTTGGCGATCTCCGCTCGTTACCATCGTAGACCAAACTTTCTTCCTTTCGCTCCTTTTTCCAAACGCCCAACTCGGTCGTTTGTTCTCGCGTTTACCGATGCTCTTTCAGAGAGAAACGTCTCGTCTCTAGCGTTTGCCTTTGCACAATATTTGCCGATTCGCGGCGCGGCCGGGCGCTCTCGACTCGGTATAGGGGAGAGTCGTGCAGTACCGACAGCTCTAAGTTTTTTTGTTATATCTTGGGGTAGAGTCGATCAAAATCATAAATTCAAAAACGTGTTTGTAGTATAGTAAAAAAGTGAAAAAGTTGTCATTTCTAGGAAACGAAAAATTGTCGTCCAGTACCGACCAACTATTAAATTAGTAGATTTTTAGATCTAAATAATTAACAATGTTAATTAAAAGACATTTAATTAGTACAAAACGAGATTTTTTTCAAATTTTATTTGTACAAACTCGCTTGTAAAATAGTTAATATTCTCCTGATCTGTGCTTTCAACGTGTGCCCAACCGCCACATTCGGTACACTGCACCGAATCTTTGTCAAATGATTCCTTACAAACAGAGATGGGCAAAATTTTTATTTAAATAAAATTTCGAGTAACGAATAAAAAAAATTAACTTTGTTCGTCGAATAAATTATTATCATCGAATAAAAAAATTAACTTTATTCGGCGAATAATCTAAAGTTAAAGTAACTTTTATTTGATCGTTATTTACATAATTTTTTATTTAGTTAATGTCCAACTCTGCTTGCAAATAACATACTGGTTAACTTCTTCATTAAATCCTAGCTTCCTGATTGTTAGGTTATCATACCTATCCTTATTTACTTTATTTTTCTGCGGGAAAAGGTAGAAAGATGGCTAAATGAACATATATTATTTACAAAAGAATATTGCAAAACTAAGTAGGACGTTTTATTAAACGACGTTTTTATATTTTATTTTTTATTTTTATTTTTATTTTATTTTATTTTATTTTATTCTATTTTATTTTATAGTATTTTATTTTATTTTATTTTATTTTATTTTATTGTAATTAATGCGCATATCTGTTCATATGTTTGTATCCTAAAGGGTTTTCCCGTTGATAATAATAATAATAATAATAATAATAAACTTAATAGACTAGAGATAGTATACATAATAGAAGAAAATCATTTACTTACACGAGAAACAAAAGATCATCTTTAAAAAATAACTTTTAACCCACTGAATATCAACGTATACGTTTAATGCCTCAGAACATCGAGAGCAATGGAGTAAACAATATGGCCCCGAAATAGGTTATAGAGAATTGTGATTTTCATTGGTTAATTCAAATTAAGTGCTAATATCTGGTCAAAGAAGCGAGAACTAGCTTTGGACGGTACTGTAAGCTGGTCGGTACTGCACGACTCTGCCCTACCTATACATATATGTACGTACACTCTGGTATACCGTTTAGTCAGCGTGAATTCGTACAAATTCTTTGACCGCGCGACTGACTCTGCCTTCGGCAAACCAGGAGAAACGAATCGTACTACTGTCCGCGATGTTTCTCGAAGAGCATTGAGAGGCCATTCTCGTCGGAGCTCATCGACCGAAAAAGTTGGCGAAAAACCTCGCGGCTCTAAACAGTGATCGATTCGTTGAAAATGTGTGAGGAAGGTCAGCATCTCGCCTACTTAGATGGTACGCGCAGGCATTTATCTTCGTCTCGGGTAGGGCACGTTGGTATCCAGTATCCAGCAGTGTCATCTCGGTCGAGGGAAGGAGACGTCGACGCGCGGAACCGGCGCGGCGATGCATGGATGCATGACCGCGCCGATAAGCATGCGATGGCTGATCGCGAAGCAGGTTCATTGGAATTTTCGCGAAACGTCTCGGTCTCGGTTTTTGAGCGAGCGCGTAAAATGAAGGCATAAGGAATTGGAAAGTGGCCGATAACTGACATTTGTGTTTACTTTTATGTTGCAGCGGTGCAGAGGGGTCGAGTGCCACCATCGCAACCGTCGCTGCCAGGCCTGCCCGGACAGTTCGCCTTGACGAACGGCGACGCTGTCGCGTGCGCCAGTTTGAACGGCCACTCTTACCTCTCCTCGTACATAAGTTTACTTTTGAGGGCGGAGCCGTATCCGACCTCGAGATACGGGCAGTGCATGCAGCCGAACAATATCATGGGAATCGACAACATTTGCGAGCTCGCGGCGAGATTGCTATTCTCGGCGGTGGAATGGGCCAGAAACATCCCGTTCTTCCCGGACCTTCAGGTGACGGACCAGGTCGCCCTGCTCAGGCTAGTTTGGAGCGAGCTGTTCGTGCTGAACGCGAGCCAGTGCTCGATGCCCCTTCACGTGGCGCCGCTGCTGGCGGCAGCCGGTCTTCACGCTTCGCCCATGGCAGCGGATCGAGTGGTCGCCTTCATGGACCACATAAGAATCTTTCAGGAACAGGTGGAAAAGTTGAAAGCTCTTCACGTGGATTCTGCCGAGTACAGCTGCCTGAAGGCCATCGTCCTCTTCACCACAGGTAACCACGTATTCGATATTTAAGCTTGGCCGCGCGCTCCGCGTACCCCGATAGCGAAAACGTTTGAACCGCCAGGAGAAGACCGAGTGGTCGGCGTCGAGTCGAGATGATCTCGCCAGTTGTCGTATCGCACCAGGAACCGTCTTTTCCGTAACCGGCGTGTGACGATGCTATCTCGAAGACGGTCGTTGTTGTCACGCGGCTCGTCGATCCTCCACGAGCTTAGAGAAGCTTAGTAAGGGGACAATGCTTCCCACAGCGTGGTACCGTGAGCCGTGAGCCGTGAGCGGTGGCAGGGCCGCCGGAAGAACTCTGATCGCGACGGTCTCTTGACGCGCGCCGCTCGCTCACTCGCTCGCTCGCTCGCTCGTTCTCGGACCGTCCGTTGATCGCGCTTTCGCGTAGCTTCGTCTAATCGACGCGCCAAGATGTTATCGCCGCTACCACTGTCATCCAGGACGCGATACCCGTTCTAGCCAGGGACGAGACTCGCCCCGACGACGTAACAATGCGACGAACGCTCGCTCGTCGACGGTGCGGAGATCGTCATCGAGCCACGGAGACAATGCTTGCGTTTCTACTTCCCTTCGCTTCACTCTCTCTCTCTCTCTCTCTCTCACTCTCTCTCTCTCTCACTCTCTTCCTCTCCCCCCATCAGCCTCTTCTACCCAACCATTCGCTACCACCTATACGGCCGCTACGAGCTTCTTCAGGCACACGTGTTTACGCGTGTCGGGCGAAATGTAAAATCGTTTCGCGATAATTACGATAACGTTTTGGAAACTATAAAACGTTGATGGAATATTATGCAGGTATTCACTAACGAACGTCGTATCGTTCTCGTGCTGTAGGTATACCGCATTTGCGTCTGGTAAGAACGTTTTTACTGTACGAAGAATATTCGAAATGCTTTAAAAGTGACGTTACATTTAAACGATCCTCCCACTCCCTCCGTGCCTCTTTCGTTCCGTTTAATTCTCTCGTTTCGTATGTTCGCATCCGACGACAACGGAGGCGCGCGGTAATTATCTGCCGGCCCATCTACTCCCGTTCTTTTGCCGTACCTCGAGGAATCACGAACAGCATCGCCACGGCGCGGCGCGACGGGACTACCGGTTCAGCGCGCACCCCCCGATACCATCGTCCAAGACCATCGCCACCTAAAATCGTTCTCGGTGTCGCGTCGTGCTCCCCGTCGGTCATGGATCGTTTTTCTACGCTGCTGTACACAGCAAACTTTCGCCACTGATCGTTACGAATCGAAAAGGATAGGTATGTGATAGCATGGCAGGAGCGAGTATACCTACTTATGTATGTGATTTATCGGCGATTGGAAAGGCCACGCTTGTACATGCCCGTTTCGATTTTCCTTTGCGATCGACTGAAACGTGAGGCAGCCGATAGGTTTGCGGTGGGTGGCCACTGGCCGAGCGTGTGTACCTAAGCGGACACGATCGTGCAGCATGGAACGTAAGCGAACGCACGCGCGTTCAGTTTTTTGGGGGGCCACGAGGACCAAGAGGACGACGTGGTGGTTGGCCCATGCTAAACCGTCTCGGTGTAGATACGAGACAACCGGCTATTTATTTCCGTGCTATATGGGCGCGCTTAGCTTGGCTTAGCTTATGCTAATGTCCCGATTCTCGGCCTTTCTTCTTCCACCCCTTCGCTCGGCTGCCCTCTTTTTCTTCTTTTCCTTGGCCACGGAGCACTCGCTTCTCCTCCTTCTTCTTCTTCTTCTTCTTCTTCTTCTTCTTTCCCCTATTCTTTTTCTCCTTTTACACGGGGGACTGCCTGGATCTTTTTGCGCTCCGTGTGACACAGGGTCCTTGCTTGCCACCCCTCACCCGGTTCTCCATTTTCTTCGAGATAAAGCTCGAAACGTGATGTTGCGTAACACCGTTGGGATCCTGTTCAACAATTTCTTTGCAAAAACAAGGGACGAGCTTCCGATAAGCAGACCACTGGCAAGGTTAGGCCTGGCCGACAGTTTGAAACTCGAACCGACAGAGCTCGCTATCGTGTTTCTTCGATGCAACAGTTGACAACTGATCAACAGATAGTTACAATTACGTAGACATTCGCCACCGCTATTGACGCGTCAGTTTTCGCAGAATCCGAAGCTATTTTCATGGTAATTGGCGTTGGAAAAGCTCTGCGAATGGAAGCTTTTCGCTTCATCTTTCCTTTTAATCTCGACAACAGGCGCGCGATCTCTATCACGGAGGGCAGCGACTTTTTTTACACGCCTCGTAACCGCGGATCACGTGTCTAATTGTTCGGATAAAACGGTGGAACGAGGGCACGGTGCATAAAGTACGTTTAGCTCGCTAGATCGACCGTTCCAGCGCTTCAGCTTTCTCCTGTGCATACAAGACGCATACCCGGTGGCGTGAAAATATCCTGCGGGCCAACAGTCCGTGTTTCGTAACCCGAAAAATATTCGGTCACCACGGGGCTCGAATTGTTCTGACGCGCAAAGTCCCCGTTTCTCCGTAAGGTTTTTGTACGAATTTTTTTCGAGGAAAGCGTGTTCCTACGAATTGAAATGGAGGTAGGGGAATATAGGAAAGGGTGGCGCAGATTTTTGTACGTTGAATCGTTGATCGCGATAGCGTAGCTGTCCAAGCGTCAACGCGTCCCGCCAACTGAAAGTTTCCGGCGCGGCGGTCTCCCGTTCGAGGCCACCCCGTAGAGGCGTAGAGGCATGCAAAGCTACGATGCAGATATATTTATGCGAGAGGGTATTACGGCGAGTGCGGTACCTACGTGTATCTTGATGGGAAACACTCCCACGATTATGTGGCATGCGATGCAATTCCCTTTGCCTTGGCCAACCGGCGCGGCGAGCAACCACGGACCCACGTATTCGCTACCATGTGCTTTTCGTTTCTGCGCGGCTTCCCCCTTCCCTCCCCGCCGATTAACGACGTAATTAAGAATATGAGCCGCAACTGGGGACTTTTTTCTCGGCCGCGAGGAATCTACCCGACGAACGTCGCGTCCTCGCGTTTACGGGGATACCGGTCTTCCGACGATCCTATTAAAGGATTAATCTTCCACCGTCGCGCGTCGTTGCGAAACCGCGTTTTATTCCGATTCTAGTTTCCATAAATTTTCGCCAGACGACAGTGGACTTTCTTAAGGATTACATACCTATATCGGTGCCGTCGTCCTGCTCGTAAATAACGCGCAACGGCGGATCTTTGTCGAAACCCGCGGCAACTATGATGTCCCGCCGTCGGCTTTGGTGTACGGTGTATGATGTACCTACGTACTTATGTACATGCATACACTTGGTTTCGTAAGCACCCTCTTTTCCTCAAACGATCCGGCTAGATAAGCATGGGCGATATAGGTACCTACACTCCGACGTATCCTCGTTGATTTTAGCGCGCAATCATCGAGCAACGATTCCATGCGTCGTGTCCAATCGCGAGAAGGCTATGGCGTATCGAAGCGGACACGGACGCGCAAACGGGGGCATTGCGGAGACGCGAGGAGAAAGTAACCGCGATCGTTGTTCGCTCTAGCTCGGGCAAACTGATATTCCAAGCGTTCGTATTCGGCCAGATAGGAATAAGGGGCAACCGGATTTATTCGATACCGCTAATCGGCTCGTTCGCGTTCTTTGATGGGATCGGCGATATTGTTGGAAAAGAAGCTTCTAGGCCGACTACGACTGTCGGAAAAAATTGGATCTTTAGCAGCGAAATAGGGGTGCTGCGAATGGGGAAAAGAAAATCTGGGTCAACGATCTTTCTTTGCGCCTGGAGCGTAGTTGTGCTGAGAGGAGCAAGACTATTATCATAATTGCCATATAGCCGGCTCGTGGGAGAAGCTGGATAAAAGAACACGCATGGCCGGACCAGCAGGAACACGGTGGGTCTTGTAACCTAAATCGAAGCTAGACAGTGCGAGTGCATAGAATTCCAGTAGGGTAAACTCGGGTATGTCCGTGATAGGTTTAGAATTTGTCTATTAACTGCTAATATTCACATGTTCTGAAAGTGAGGCTAGGATATAATGATAGGTCAGACATCAGAGAAAAAAATAATAGGTTAACAGAAATTTACTAACAAGGGAAGCTCCCGAATCCGAAGATTAAAAAAAATCTGAAACTTTGTGAATATGCAGGGGATTTCCTACTGATTAAAACGCAATTTTTTTTGCTGCCCAAATTCACTCTAAGGGGGTGAAATTAACCCCTGAAAATTCGGCTATTTTCGGATTTTATTTTGTAACTTGCAATCTGTAAGAGTTAAAAAAAAAGTTTCAAGGCAAAAGTGACTTCTTTTAATTAGGACTATCATTTGGTAACTTACAGTTCTTCCAGTTCAAGAGTTTTAACACAAAATCGGAAAATAGCCGGAATTTAAGAGGTCCATTTCACCCCCTTAGAGTGAATTTGGGCAGCAAATCAAAAATTGCGTTGTAATCAGGAGGAAATCCCCTACATATTCACAAAGTCTCAGAATTTTTTGAATTTCCGGGTTCGGAATCTTTCCTTGTAAGTATATTTAATTGAAAATATACAAAATTTACTAAATTTGGTAATTCCGTGATACCGTAAGCTGGGGGAACATTGGCAGCACGGGGTAACATTGGCATACGCCAGGGTTACATTGTTTCACGTCAGATTAGTAAAACTTAACCTGTTAATGCTATTTATATGATGCGCCAATGTTACGAGTAGATTTTAGTTAAGATGTAAAAAATAAAATAAAATAAACAAATTTAAGTGTCAATGTATTTTACTGACTTCAGATTAGTAAAACTTAACCTGTTTATGCTATTTATATGATGTGCCAATGTTACCCCGTACCGGCAGGTTTTTAAGATGTATTAACGAAGGAAAAGGACAAAAATTTGATGCATTTTGACACTTGTAGGATACGTAAAGCAAATATAAAAATGTTAATTTTTACATTTTATAACAAAATGTTTCAAAAACGTGCCAACGTTCCCCCAGTTTACGGTAGTTCTCGCTGGCCCGATATATGTTTTATATTATTTTATATGATTTTACATTATTTTATATTATTTCGTATTATTTTATGTTATTGTTTTGTTGTGTATAATCAATCGTTTCATGATCGTCAGATGTCTGAGACGAAAAATAAGAATTTAGTTATTTTCATAAGCAAAAATAGCACTGATGGCTTACTGTATGATAATTACAAGAGTAAGTCTTGTTAAAGTATCACCTTACCAGCATTTACCTGGCGTTTTAATTTTCTATTTATCTCCTAAAGCACATATAATACATAACCAAGCGACCGTCCACAATTAGCACGAGAAATTTTCCAAATAATGCGCTGCTAGTACAAAAATGCTCTCAATCTATCACCCTAACTTCAATTGACTGATTCTTTTACCGCATCATAAACTAGAAGATCAACGCTGTCTATTAGTTTCTTTTTTAACTAAATTGAGTCTGGTAACTTCGAGTTACAGACGAATGAAGAAGTATCACGGACAGGTGCGTCCGCAGACTTTTTTCCAGCAGGGGGTCAACTTTGGGATGATGGTAAAGAAAAATATACCCCTCTTGCTTTTTTAACCCATTTTATAGTGCCAATTTAATTAAAAATTTAAAACCGCAATTTAAAAATATTCCCTTTTTTAGTATTAAACTTAATAAAGATCAGTTTTGAAAAATAAGCGATTCTTTCTCAAAAGCCAGGGGGCAACTGTCCCCTTCGCCCTCCCCCCCCCCCCCCTCCCCCATCGCCCCCTGCGGACGCCCATGAGGACGGGGTAACCACTATCACGAACTAAGCCGAGTTTACCCCGCCAATAGTACCGCGTTTTCGATCCGATCCCACTGGCGCGGCGTAGGTATTATTGACGTGTTTATCGTTGTCGTTATTATCGCCGTCTGTCGTCCACGCTCACCTGTTAACCTCGAATAATTTATCGACGAGCGGCGACGCAGCCGCGCTCTTGAAACGTCGACCGGAGATGGGCAGAGAAACGAGAACCGGTAGAAATGGATGCGCGACAGCCGCAGCCGGAGAGAATGAAAAGAAGGGGCTTCAACGCAGCGAGATTCTCCGCGTTACGGTCTAATCAGCGTCTATCACGAGACCAACAGAACCGTCCAGAGTTCTCGTGGGGGCTTCTGAACGCGAGTCGCTTCCGCGACGCGAGCAGCGGGATGGATGGATAATCGCGCGGCGCATTAACCCTCCACCACTCCTAACCTCACGATCAGTAAAGATCCGCCGACAAAAATATGGCCATCGGGTTGCGCAATTGAACGGCCGTGTCGCGAGACTACTTTGATTGACTTTAATTGCATCTCTCCACGCTAAAGACACGCTTGGCGCTCCCTGTCTGTATCAACGGGGGATACGAGGCGTTCGTTAGACACTTTGCTCGGTCGTTGAAATTCATTGAAGGGGCCGTGATTGGAGGAAAGGAAGGAGGAAATCTGTGCTTTACTCGAAATTATAGATTCAGGAATGTAAATATTGCGAGTCGGTCGGAAACAATACAAAATCCCGACGCCGATGCAGCATCGTTGGCAATCTATTTGCAGGGGGGTGTCGAACGGATGAATTTCGCGTGTCGCGTGCATACGTGCGCGAGAAGATGAAGGGAGGAACGAGCTGGGCCGGGCCAGGCCGGGCCGGGTCGCGCCGCGTCGGGCGGGTGAGCGAACGAAACGAATGAACGAGCCGCAGTGGTGGTTCGAAGGGATGTTGATCGGCCGCGGAAGGGGAGAACGCGTTATCTGCGAACCCGGGACCACGATCCTCGCGGTCGACTCTCTATCTCTTGCATTGTTACTTGGCGTCGAGTTGGGGTCGCGTCCCCCAACCCTTGACTTTCAGCGTTACCCATTTTCGTTTTATTATCTGCCCTCTTCCGTGCGCGTTCTCGTTGCACGCTCGTCCACGCGGTCCTCTATCGACCATCAAAACAGGGGTGGCTGAAAGTTGTACGGCTCTCACTGCTCCAACAACCCGCGACGCGTTTACGAGATATTAATTCTCCCAAATCCCGATTAAAACGTTAATCGAACGTAGTTTGAATCTCCGCTGTAATGCGTTAATGCAATATTTATGTTACGGTACACGCGCACAGGGATTGTTGGAGCGAGGTACGCGGAAAACCGTTGGCAACGTTGCGCGTGTTCGTTGCAGGAACGTTACGTCTAATTGTGAATCTGCAAGTGGGCAAGTTTGTTTCGTAAGCCAAGTGGACGGGAGATAAGGAAGAATAGGGAGTGAGAGATGAAAGATAAGGGATGGCGAAGGTTTTTCGCGGTACATAAAGACAACGGCGGGACGGTGGGACAGGGACGGTATCGGAGTTGCGGCTGGATTCCTCCGGTATTCGCGGGCGCGCAACCCTTATCGGCGTATCGCAGGGCAAAGGGTTGCCCCGGTATTAGAGTAAGCCACGGTATTAACCTCGGAGTTTAATATAAACGACGGTAGCCG
Source organism: Andrena bucephala (assembly GCA_947577245.1). NCBI lineage: Eukaryota > Metazoa > Arthropoda > Insecta > Hymenoptera > Andrenidae > Andrena > Andrena bucephala. Next base: position 68,769,440 of record OX387715.1, read on the forward strand.
GGGCCACCGCGTCGTTTGGAGGATGGCGAGGGTGGCCACGTGACCGTCGGACAATGCGAACCGCTTATCGACGTCCTCGGCCGAAACGAACCCTCGCCACGGCTTCTCGGTGGCCCACCTCGCTGCTGGCAACTAAACGAACTGCGTCCATCCGAGGCCTCTGTCTGTCCATCGGTTAACCTACGCGCGCGTATTACACCGCGCTCCGCCGATCTTCCCAGCTTTCCCGCCTCTATTTCCGTCCTCCCACTGCCCCGAAAACTCGGTCTACCGTGATATCGCCCGACCGCGCCATCCACGAAACAAAGACCCATCCTTTCCGCAGTTTCCACAGAAATACCGTCGAAAGAGACACTGCGACGATGCTGCTCCCAAAAAATCTCGCGCTCTCTTCCTTCCCAGCTAACCTATTGCCAAATACGCACCTGTGCGTTAAGAGCAATGCCAATGAGCCAGGTGATGAGACAAAAATTGTCGCGACGGCAGGGGACGAGCGAGGCGTCGGGAAAGAAGAAGGAACGAACCGTCTGTAATCCGTGATGGCTTGACGAAAGTGGACGACGTATTTTTTAAGCAGTTTGCGCCGCTCGGTCGCTTAATAGCCGTCGTAAAGAAGCAACGTTCGCGTTCGCGGCCGATTCGCATAGCGAGCCGTCTTGATAGCGGCACCTGTCCCTCCACGCGACCTCTTCCGTTTTCTAGGCCGCGCTGCAACCTTCCAGTCCCAGAGTCTACTATAGTACACCGCACCTCTACCTAGAGACGCTCGTAAACCCCAGATCTCATCGTCCCGGTGACTTTATCGCCTTACCTCGTAAATTTCCTTCGGAAGGCGACAGAGATCTAGTCGTTTCGGTTGTACGCATCGTAATTCGTTCCGAGGCACTACCTAGATCACATAGAATTGCCCTTTAAACTTACGCATGCAGGAGGTTACAATCGAGCTGGTATAAAGAGTCAGGATGTTGGAGAGTTGGCGCGGACTGGAAAAAACAGGATGGAAGAGGGTGAAGATGGGAGCAGTGTGTCCGTGACGGACCGCGCATTGCTTGGTACATATCACCGAACAGACGCTGCGCCGCGCTGGGGGGACCGGATTTTATTTAGGCGCAAGCGTGTTTTATGGCCACGTTTGACACGGGCGCGCCGCTAAACACGCGACAGACCGTACGCGTTTCTTTCTGGCCGCAGGTCACGCGCCCAACACCCCTCGCATTCTTCCCTCGGCTCCTCTACACGTCGGCGTCGATGCCCCCGTCAGAATTTCAGAGTCCTCCGATCAGCAACGATCGACGACCGTTCTCTTCCATATCTTACCGTTTTCTCTCGGAGAACTTTCAAACTCTGCCTCGAAATAGCATGAAAGCTGCGCCAGCATAGGCGACCCGGTGCTGGGTGAGTCGACAGGCGAGCAAAAGCGCAGCGAATCGAGGCCGACAGAAGCAGCGTCTCTCTTTCGAAGGAATCGGCCTAAAAGGCGCCTCGAGGTCACAGGGTTAGCGTCGCGCCGCGCCGTTTCGGCGTCGATGCGTTTGTGGTCGTTTTTTCACCGCAGGCTCGGTCGAACTCTAAATTAAGAACAAACGCAGCCGGAATTTATAGCGCGCCACTCTAGGTAAATTCTTATTTTGTTTGCCCCAGAATTCCGCGAAGCTCCCCTTTCGAGTAGCCGCCGGTTGTCGAGCGTGTCGAATCGCGCATGCGAAACTTTTCTTCCTAAATGCGAAGAGCGATAAAAGGAAGATACAGACTGAAGGATGAAGGAACGCCAGGGGTAGGAAAGAATGGAGAGCTCGGTGGATGCAGGAGGCTGGGATAAGGGTAGGATGTAGGATGCGTAGGGCGGGGGAGGGTGTTGGCGGTTACACGCGTGGCATTCCTAGTCCCACATGCCGACCATACGTCGGAACGTACTGCCGCCACCACCAGACAATATCGCGCATTCACAGATTGCGCTGTCAGGCACTCGAATAATATTCGGGGTGACACGCCATGTATCCGCTATGCGGCACGCCGGGCCGCGCCACGCCACGCCGACTGGCCTGTATGACTCAGCATCCCCTAACCGCGACCGACCGCTGTCGTACCCCGCTTAGGGGTGTTTAAGGGGTGCCGAAGGAACCTCGGAAAGAAAGGGAGCAATAAAGAGAGGAGAGACGGAGGAGAGGCTGGCCGTGTTATACCGCTGCACGCGGAACCTTAGGAACGGGGGTGAAAGTGGGGTGTAGGGGTGTAGGCTAGGAGGAAGACGGAGAAGAAGGGAAAAGAAGAGAGAGATTTCGGTGACGAAGCGTAGTAGGAGAAGCGGCGAGGGGTGGAAGGCTCCCGAGGCGAAGCATATCGGGGTTCTTTTTTGGTTTGAATCAGGAACGAACGAGATGGTGGTATAGTACCACGTGTCCGTGACCGATCCAATTTTTTCCTCCACGCTTCGATACACGAACACTCGCTCGCACGCTCACGTTCACGTTCCCGCTCCCGTTCCCGTTCCCGTTCCAGTTCCCAATCCCGTTGGCGCTCGCGCTCGTGCCCGTATTCGTATTCGTATTCGCCTCCTTCTGACTTCTCAATCAGGAGGATCTCGGTGCCGGTATTGGGTTTGCCAACGAGATTCGTCACGCTCGACGCGCTCTCGACTTTTACGTCGTCGTTCGGCCGGAGTCTGCTCGAGCCGAACCTATTTATTCCGCTTAAACGTCTCGCTTTCCCCATTCGACGAATTCTCGTAATTGCAGGGGAACCCGCTCGCTTGATTCTCCGTAGGTCCGCGCCCGATCGATTCACCTCCGCGATCAACTATTCAACGTTTTCCTTCCCTCGCCTCTGTGTTTTGTCGGCTTTGTTGCCTATCGTGGCTGTTGTAGGTAGGTACTTATATAGGTACATGGAATCGGTGGCCCTCGAGCGGCTCCGAACGCGTCGTTAGTCCCGCGAAAGGTCGCGAGACGGGAAAGAACGACACGCGGTTAGGTGGTTCACCTGCAAACAGAATTCCGAGTTCCTTCCACGCGATTCGCGCCGGATCTTTACGCTTCCTTTTCTTCTCCTCATTCTTTTTCTGGCTGTGTGTTTTCGCTTCGGCCTCGTTCCACAGTGATATGCATACCTTGCAGCGGCAGCCTCGTGCGAGCCACACGGTCATCCTCCGATCGTCTCGCCTCGCCTCGCCTCGCCTCGCTTCGCCTCGTCGAACCGAATAAAACTCGCGCTCCTCACCTCCCCTCCTCCCTAAGCTGGCCTTTAATTAATCCGATTTACATCGAGCAGGATCTGTTCTCTACACCCGTGACAGAGCCCGCGGTGCATACCTTCCGTTACTTCCTAATGGGGCTCTCATTAGGAGAGAAATAACCCACCGAAAACGTCCGCGCTTCCGAGAGATACACGCGCCTTTTGCCCGAAAAGAGGCAGCTTTCCCGTGCAACTATCCTCTCGGGGGTTCAAGTGCCAACGAAACGACAAGCGCAAGGATTAGAATGCAATCGGGCGAGCGCAATTAACGGAAATATACGGTAATTGGGATGGTGAAGGCGTAGTACAACTGAGACCGAGACGCGAATACAATGACACTGCAATCGAGGCGGGCCGGGACATGATTCGTTGTGACGCGACGCGACCCGACGTTACGCGTCGCAACGCTCATTTAGTCGGGAGTGTCCTACAAGTTGGCTGGCAGTTAGCGGGTGACCGCGTCGGGGATTGTTCTCGTTCGGGATGCCCCTCGAAATCCGCGCCACTGCTTGAAACGCGGGACTTTTGGCGCTCAAGTGTCAGGCCACTGATAAGCCAAAGGCATTAATTTTACGGCGGCACCCCGTTGCTCTCCATGGACCCTACCCAACTAATACAATTACGTTGTAACCCCTTGCCGACTCGTTCATCTCTCCTTCTCCCTTGCTCTACTTTGCTCACGATGATCGATCCTCTCGCCTTTCGAACCACCACCTCGCCTCACCGCATTTCGCCACCGCAAAATTTGTTTTGCGCGGCAGATTCGTGAAAGCCAAAACCCGATTGTGGCCACGAATAAATCACGTCCTGGCACCGTGAGCCGTGCAACTGGTGATCGGTTCTCCCGTCTCGTCGGCTGGAGAATTAGACCATCATTAACAGCACCAACGCATCGTAGGGAGCAGAGAGACCGCAGGAGAGGGTACCTACAATCCTGGCGCGGCTCATTATTTTGCAAATTATTTTCCCACTCGAAATTCTGCACTGTCTGGCGAAACCGATCGAACGTGTTATGCGCGTGGCGTCCCGCGCCGCTCAACAACCGGAAAATACGATAATATTTCCTGCTGGTGAGCACTGGACAGCTCGGCACAGTTAAATTAAGGTAGGTACGGTCACTCGCGAGGTATTTTCCACGGGCAATCTTTCACCGACTCGACTGAAACGCGCGTAAGAGGAGAATAAGGCGCGCTGCTTTTTATCACGTACCCGGAATTAACGTATGGTAATGTCGACTAATTTCCAAGCGGCAAGCACGGGAATTCCTACGGCCTTGGTTAGATTACGGGCAAGTCCCAGAGACGGCGACGGCCGGAAAGGGGTGACCAGATTTTTTTTTAATATTAACGAGCTGCCGGCTCGGCGAATCATCTCGTGTTTGGGGGAAACTTTTGCGGGGAAATTTTTAGTGGGTTTATTTTGTGAGTTTTAGTGGCGGGTGGTTACGTTAACTCGTAGGAACCGCCCGATTGGTTAAAGATTCGAAAGCCAGACTGTTTCGTCCTCTGACGTTCGCTTTCTGCCGGCTGAAGAAAGAATTGCTCTTAATCGCCGTGAATATTGTGGGAGGAGACGAGAAAGCTGGGGAGAGGGGAAGAGCGAGTGACAGGGGGGGGGGGGCACTGGCATGAGAGGGTAGGAGGAGGAAGAGAACAGGCAGGTCGAACGAGGGTTAAATAATCTGATTAGCTGGTCTCACTGACCGTCGAACGAAGTATGGAAATGAAGGGCATTCATTGGACAGCGGCCAGTACATTGGCGGTAGCGAGGTCCGAGCATCAGGAGGGTGCCGAAAAGGGGTGACAAAGTTAGCTCGGGGGGTTCGTTGCGACTGCGTACACGAACGAGAGCCAGTGGAATCGCGAGAGTGTCGCGCACCGACAATTAACTAACGAGCAGTTGACACAACTTATCAAATCGTATCGCGTCACGGATCCAACGTCACGCCAGGCATCGCCGCGCGTCGCGCACCGTTCCAATTATATTAGACAGGGATGCACTTTTTCCTACGTACCAAGGCACCAGCCGGTACCTCCGCTGTACTGTTTTTCTTTTTCTCCTTTTGCAAGCCCTTTCTGCCCGTCTCTGCTGCTCCGTCATTCGTCGATGCATCCGCCGGATCGGATCAATCCTTGTTGCCTACGCAAGGAACGGAGTCGCGGAAAAGCGGCCACACAAACGTTCTCGATTTCTCGCGACTCGTTTTCTGTCGGCGCTCGAGCCGTTCGACTTTGTACTTTGCATCAGCTAATCGCGCTCAGCCGCGGCCGCGAGCCGTCCCGCCCCGCCGCACAGTGGTTCCAAAGTGCCTTTTTGCGGGCAAAATTCCGTATCTCCGTCAATTCTCAACCGATTTTTGATTTCTTTGGCTGGTTTTGTCGCCGGATTAAATTTGCTATAATATCAAATACCTGAATTGCGACCAAAACGTGTTTTTTTCTATCTTTTTTTCTGCCAAAGTTGGATGAAAACTTTAATAGAACAATCTTTGGGGCTAATTTGATAAGATTTTGCTTATCTAAGTAGCTTTTTTCGCAAAATCTTCAATTGGCATTTGGCAATAGCGGAAACATAAAACAGGCGATTTGAAATACCACTTTACAATGGCTGAAAATTTGGAATGTCTAAAATATCTAGAACCGTCTAAAATATCAATTTAATGTATGATTATAGAACCTAACAGCTTTAAAAAATATCATCCATTCTGCCTAACAAAACTTTCGGCCGTTTCGGGAGAAAAAAATTGGGAGTATGGATGGTATTTTATGCCATCATCAGTACACAAAATTTTAATTTACGGAAAAGACGTTTTAAACTCGCCTATTCTGCCGATTGGTCAGATGTCGGAAGAAGCCCAGGAATCTAGGAACAAAGATTTTAAAAGATTCCGACAATTTAATACCAGAAAAAGTTCGAGGTTTTTGACAAGTGAGGATATAATGCATAATTTATTAATAACATTGGATCCTTTAATTTCGATTTTGAGGTCCCAATGGCCAACTCCGTCTGTTGAACTTGAAAAAGACGCGAAATATCTTTTGTTTAATTATAAAGAAGATATAGAATATATGGAAGAAGACTAACTTGTTTAAATTTGAATTGTTTAATTTATATTTATTTGTTATTTTATCTCCTTTTAATGATATATGAAAAAACTGGTTAATAAACTCGTTGTTTCAGAACCAGGAGTTCAGAAATTGTTTTTTTAATCCCTAAAGAAAAATTTGGAAAACTGCTGTGTGACATTTTAGCAAATTTAATCCCAGACAAAACGAGCAAGGAAAGATAAAAATCGGTTAAGAATTCACTGAGATACGGAATTTTGTCCACAGAAAGGCACTTTGAGCGCTATCGTCAATTAAACAAAATCGGATTGACACCGCAGTGGCAAATGGTGACAGCTAATTCCTTTCTGAATTTGTTTATTACATTCTTACACACACTCCAAATGCAAAAGATGAGGTTCGGAAAGATTCGATAAAGTTTTATATACTAGATAATAAACAATAATAAAAACGTAAAAAAATAAATCACGGTTTTGACGTTCTTCGATATTTTTTAACGCTATTGGGTTCTATCATCATACATTAAATTGATATTTTAGACGGTTTTGGTTGTAATTAACTCGGTAGACATTCCAAATTTTCAGTCATTGTAAAGTTGTATTTCAAACATTCTGACGTGTCAACAAATCGCCTGTTTTATGTTTCCGCTATTGCCAAGTGCCAATTGAAGATTTTAGGTAAAAAAAACTACTTAGATAAGCAAAATCTTATCAAATTAGCCCCAAAGATTGTTCTAGTAATGTTTTCATCCAACTTTGGCAGAAAAAAAGATAGAAAAAAACACGTTTTGGTCGCAATTCAGGTATTTGATATTATAGCAAATTTATTCCCGCGACAAAACGAGCCGAAGAAATCAAAAATCGGTTGAGAATTGACGGAGATACGGAATTTTGCCCGCAAAAAGGCACTTTGGAACCACTGTGCGCCGCGCCCCGGCTCCCAGCAACCAGGGATTCTAATCGAATCGCGCCACGGCAACCGAAAATCTTCTGAAGATCAGCTGGGAACGTTGCACTTATCTCCGATTCTAGCGTGGATGCACGCAATTCCATAAGCACGCGCAGATCCGTGCAATCCAAGCATGGATCGTTGACCACCGCCCGTTACCTGCCTCCTTTTCCCATGCAGTTCGATAAACTGGTTGCCAGGGAATATTTCGCATCTCCCCCTCTCCTCCTCTTTTCTCGTCTCTGCCGTCCTTTCTGTTCGTTGCCAATGAGTACGTAGGTATACCTATATCGCCCGTCGTTCGAGACTCTCTCGTTTACTTTGGCTCTTTGAGGGCGACGAGCAGAAGGGAACACCGCGATCCCAAACTCCAACTACGTGTTTGCGTAGTGTAGACGGAAACTCGAATCGCGTGCAATGCAAACTGTCTCGGCAGTCATAAGCAGTCCTCGATTTTTCTAACGTTGCCTCATCAAACAGAACCGGCATCCTGCGTTCCAACTAGAACATTGCCGCCGCGTAGAGAATATCTGTGAAATTTTTATTATCGATACACATATATATTGAAAGTGTCATCGGTCCAGCGGAAACGTCCCGACACGGAGGAAAGGATAAATGTAATTTTCGTTCTGTAATGAATTTCGAAGGATAATTATAACGGTTGGGGCGGGGGGGGGGCAGGCTCGCGGGACCGTCGCGGCGTAAACGCAACGAAACGAGAAAAAAGGGGTGGGAGAAAAAGAGAGGCGAGCTGGCCAGCTGGCGAGCGCGTACGTAGGTGGGCCTGGATGGAAGCGCGAGAGTCAAAGGCAAAGCGCGAATGACAGTTAATCGTAACGCGTGGCACGCGCCACTCGTCTGCTCGTTTATCGGGTTCCGCGACGGCAACGACGGCAACGAACGCCAACGAACATCACAAAACGACCGCCGGCGCCGACAGAGAACACGGCGGGATTATTCGAGTGTAATCTGAACCCTCGGTGTTCCAGCGATACGCTACCGAAATCTCTTTGTATCTTTCTCTCGTTTGCCCCGTTCTCGGTTGGCCAAACGGGACTTGCAAATCGAAAGAATCTTCTCTCCGAGACGAGGCATGTCGAGAGCTAAGTACCGGGGCGGCTAAAAAAGAAGCACGGTCTAGGGAACATCATCGATCGGTCTTAACTTCGCCGGCATTCCAAGCGACCAGACGCAACGACGTTTCATGGGCCACGTTCAGCGCAGTGCTTCTAACGTAGCTGTACGTACTCGTTTCCGAATAGTCGAAGTAACATCTGTGCTTAGTGCGAATCTGTAATGTATTTGAGAAATTCGTTGCAAGTGCGATGAGGAGATAGTTGCGCGGGTTCAATTTCTCGAAAAGTTTGAATGCGCAAGGGTATACCTATACCTACCAGCCAAGCAGGAACATTCACTTCCGTGTCCTCGGCTGGATTCGAAGTGGGTCCAGAACGAAACTGAGGGACTAATCGCAACGGCGGTACGGAACGGAATGGAACGGAGATGCATCGGACGACTATAACTCGCGTCGATTCCGAACAGGTAAAGCACTGGTTGGGAAAAAGATTCGAAGGGCGTGCAAGGAGAAAAAAGGAAACAGGGGTGCGGAGAAGGGAGCGAGAGCTGGAGAGAGAGAGAGAGAGAGAGAGAGAGAGAGAGAGAGAGAGAGAGAGAGAGAGAGAGAGAGAGAGTGCGGAAGATAGAAGGGAGATCCGAGCGTGGAATAGCCATCGCCCTCCGTTCCTCCGGTCCCGTCTTCTCTCTCGGTTCGCTCGGATCTCTCTCGAGATCCGAGATGAGAGGGCAGGCCGCCTCGGATCCCGCGAGTGGATAATTATTAATCGTTATTTTCGCCAATCACGGCCGTTTATCTCGAAGCACGCAACGCCAATTATCTATCGGCCGTTCGACCGGACGAGGAAAGACAGAGCAGAATGTGGAGGCGAGCGAAAAGAAGAGGGAGAGGAGGGAGCCAAAGATGGATGGATAGAGGAGCAGCAGCGAGGGAGGGAGGGGGGGGGGCGAGAGGGTGAAAGGTTGGGTACGACTTAGCTCGGCTGTTACATCGTTTAGCCGTATTCTCCTCTTTTCGATATTCTCGTTCGCCCGCGCCGGGTCGCGCCGTTCGGTGCGCGGTGTAGGTACCACGCCAACTCGCGGCTCCACCAGACGAGAAGAACGCCCAATTTTTCTGTCCACCCTTCTCCTTCCCATGCCGCTCTGCTATTTCCAAGCGTTGCCACATCTGATTTCTGCCAATGAAGCGGACTTGCAAACTTGTCGTGGATCTGGTTAACGCCCAGGCAATTATTGGCTTTCCGAGCGGCGTGCCCTGGCTGTTATTTCATTCGGAGCGTTCGCGCGCGTCGAGTTGCGTTTCCGCGTTCAGCTCGCTCGGAAAAATCGCGCCGCCGCGCTCGATCGAGCGTGCCGGAAGCGCGAGCGAAGCGAGAGAAGCTGCGGGAGAAACGGTGTGGGGGGAGGGGGGAACGAGGGGAGGAAGAATCAACGCGAAAGGAGAAAAGGGGGAAATTAATCGGTGGATATCGAGGAAGGATCGAGCACGACGTCGTTATCTTGCTGGTGAATCCCGGCAGGGTGTGTCGTACGTTCGAAGCTCCTCGATCGTACGAGAAAGCAAAGGTTACTCCACACGGGCCACGACATTTGTACCCCTTCGTGATTCGAGTACTCGCCGGATCTATCGGACGATACTCGCCAGCCGATCGTTACGACCGTTACGACCGTTCCCTCCCTCGTTATCTCTACCCAACGCGATATGTAGTTTGCTGCGTTAACCGGTTGGAACGTTTGCAATTTCCTCTTTTTTTTCTCTACCTTTTCGGAAAGACGCCTGTAACTGGGAGCGCGGGCCGTCGTATGTAGGCTTCGTATATTAATTGGTGTTTTCTTAATAAAACTACGAGAAAAAATAAATAAATAAATATTACGATAAACCTTAATACGATATGGTTTTTTTCTTTTGTTTCAGGTGAGTTGGAAATGCTTGCACGAGCTCTCTTGGTTATGTAGTCGCGTAAGTTTTGCCTTAAAATATTTCTGCAACATTCTATGCAATAAAATGTTGCGCGATAGCTGCCCCACCGTATCGACTTTGCGCCTGGCATTACTTGGCGTACGCGAGAGCACCACGCGCGGTCGTTAATCAACGCTCCCGGAACGCTGGCTGCTCGTCGTGTTTGCGAAACAACCTTCTTGATAAATTCCCAAACTCCCGTTCGTGCAACTCGAGCGCGGTGCGCGGGACTACCTACTCGTCTTTCGCGTCTAACGAATGTCCGACCGACGAGGAATCGGTCCAAGACGAAATACCAGCGAAATCGTAATTTAAAGCGTGCTCGGCTGATGGGGAGCTCTCCATTTCCAGCTCTCCATAATGCGATAACGGCTTCTCGTTTGCTCCGAGTGCAGCCGGATGTAAGGAGAGTCGGATAAAACTTCTCACTTAGCAGAGAATGCGAAAACCCTTTCGGACCGGGGAATCGGAAAGTTAGGGAGCACCGGTGGCAACCGGCTGGGCCGAGCCGGGCCGGGCCGGGCCTGGCCGACCAGCAGCCGCCTCCCCCTGCACCGTTTCTTCTTCGCCTCCGCAGCAACTTTAAAATTCAGTCTCGCCGCGAATTCAATTTACCGGGATTGAAGTTCCGCCGTCGCGTCGTTCTTCGGCGAGCCTCCCCGCTAACAGCGTGGCATCGAAACTTGCCACGTAAACTCGGCACGAATATCGTTTGAATGGAAGATCAACGGCGAGGGAAAAGGGAACAACTCGGACGAAAGTCCTGCGAGAGACTGATTTTGAGCTCTCCATAGCTACAGTTCGGGGAGGTCTGGGTTAGGTGGAAATCCTCACTGGGAGCAGTGCAACTCCGCAATGTGCGTGGGTTTTCCGAATTTTCGCTTGGAACACTTACGCGATGCTGGATCTCGAACGACTTGAGGACGGACGATTCGCGATAAAAGCGGGCATTGTTCGGCGTCGACGCGACTGTGCCGAGTTTCGTGAAAAGCCTCCGATGACTTTCCGTTTTGCTGATCGAGGGGGTACGACGGGGTTCGACGGGATCCAAGGAGAAAAGAGACGAAGGTCTCGTAATCGGTCGCGCCGATTTCGGGCGGTGTATTGTGAGTGCGCGGAAATCTCTCGAGAGAAGAGCATCTTTTGGTGCATCCAAGTTTCGGATACAATGCGAAGCGAACGAGATCCCGGGACCGCGATGCATACAATGCCGACCGGACGCGCGCGGCCGTCGCTTGAATAAATATCGATCATAGCGATGCCAAAGGGAAATATTATTTTCATATTCGGCGTGCATCTTGCGTCGCCTTCGAACAGCTGTCCGCTACGGGGACAATGTCGACGCGTAATCCAATAACGCCCAACCCTCATCCGCCCCCCTAGTACGAACCGGAGATCTCTGGTCCGCACCATCCGCATCATCCACCAAGGAACCGACCCCGCGATCACTGTCCGCGTTGCGTTGCGGAATTCCCAATCGCAAGAGCTTCGCGAAAGACATAAGGTAAAAGTACCAATAACTGGACACTTAAGGATATCAAAGTTGTATATCTTAAAAATAGACTAGAAATAAATGTCCTTTTTAACAAAAGTGTCAATATTCAGATAAACGTTACTTCTTTCTATCAAATGAGCTACTAAAAACTTGTTTTCAGTGCGTTATTGAATTGAGTAAAAACGCAAGTAGTTACGTGTACCAGTGCATGGACAATAGAATTCTGATTTGTCCCAGCGTCCCACTTTTGATGTCCCAATACCTGGCCAATGGGGAAGATAACACATTGCTTGGCGCAGAGGGCGCCACTAGTGTTTGTGTGAATGGTTTGCGCGCGAATTTTTCATTTTTCAATTGTAGGTTATGTTGTAAATGTAGCATGCAATTGAATAAAAATATGAATTGAAAATAAAAAACTGTTAATTTATGTACAGTATACTTGTACTTACACTTTTGATATACAAAAATTTGAGAAAACACAGACACTTTACGGGTTCGACAATGCGGTCAGGTATTGAGACTTCACCTAAGCGTTCAAAATGCTGACAAGCCGACCAACTGGACGGCTGGTCAGTTATTGGGACAGCGTGCAGAGGACAAGATTATTATGTACCGGTACATGAACACGTATATTTTTAACTAAAATCAACATTAACGGATCAATGTTTTGTTTTTTATGTAACAAGAAACTTCTTAAGATTCTGTACATACGTTTTTTTCTCAGAAAAACGTTATATAACGATTATTATCACCTTAACAACTAACTGTATTTTTCTTAAGAATTACTTAAGAAATCTACGCAGAATTCAAGTGCACGCACCTCCGATATTTAAAGACTGTTTTATATATTAAACTTTACATCTAGGGCTCTCTTAATTTTCTATATAAGAGATCAAGTTACAAAATAACATATGTTCCCAACAATATTGTTCTAAAGTTTCTATGAAGCTTAGTAAAAATATAAATGTCATTGGTGTCCAGGTATTGGGACGTGTCCAGTTATTGGTACTTTTACCTTACCGCCGTTGCCTTTCTTTCATCCTTCGGCAACGCAACGGCAACGGTCAAGTATCTACCATACGCAGCGATCGATTTCGACTGAAAGTGGCTGGAGAATTTAGAATAGCGAGATCGGAGAGGCGCCGCGGTCAAAGTAACCAGGTGAATTACGATATCGAGCGACGATAACCGGTTATGGAAAGCTCGGCCAGTCCCCGTGCTGCTCGGTTGTTTCGTAATAACGAGATATTAAGGTAAACGGAGACGGACGGTACCTCGGTAACGAGTATAGTCGTTCGATATTGTCCCGCGCCGTTAGGAATATGCTCGCACGTGCATCGGCCAATAAACAGGTAGGATTACGGATTATTAGTCGTTCTCTGTAGCGTTCTGTGTTGCGCCAAGTGGAACGGCGAGGAACGGAGAGGAAACGCGGCCGGTCTGACGGGAGTAACCTGCGCTGCTCGTGCTACTCCTGCTCCTCCGTTCCCGCTCGTAACAGACATTCCATTGGGCACACACTGCAAATCGGATAATCTGCCGCGACAATAGGTCGGGAGGTTAAGCGTGTTTGCTCTTCTCTCGACGACGCGCTCGCGCGACAATGGGGCCCTGCGAGAGCACTTTTCGTGCTACGGGTCGCTTTGAAAGGAAGAAAAAAAAAGAGAGAGACAATCGGACAGAGCGAGCGAGAGAAGATAGCTTAGATGCCGCTGGCCTGCTCCGTCTCCGCTGACGCAGAGCCTGGAGAAAGGAAAGGAGCTGTCGTTTTGGGCGAAAAGGAGACGGAGACGGAGACGGGAACGGAAAGGCCGCGCCGCGGTCGTGGTGGTGCGGGCCGGCAGTCGGCACGAGTCGCACCGGGCCAAGTGCACGCCCGAATCGGCCACAATGAGCCCAATCAGCCGACGAGTGTATACACAATCGACAACAAACCATATATTCTTGTGGACCGGCAGGCGCCCGAGAGTCGCCCGAGAGTCGCAAGGCTGATCTTTATCTGGCGCAAGAGCGTTCGTGAAACGAAATTTCTTGATGGGGCCAGTCGACCGAAAAAGAGCCACCAGCTGTCTCCGCCGAGGCAACAACAGCCCGTGTCCAATCACACGATTCGTTCTTCTGGATTCCAGAGGTATTTAAGATCTGTTAAAAAGCAGTCGATTCGATCCGGAACACTGGAACGCTACTTCCTTCTCCTGTTCCGTCAAACGAGAAGCGTACACCTCTGTCGCATCAATTAAATTCGTTGTTTCGTTGGCGAAAGCGATTCCACTGGACGACGCCGACGCGACGGTGGTTAGTTATCGCCGCAACCGATTGGCGAATGCTTGCCCCGGTATCTCTTCTCTTGGTACTGGCTGGGCTTCCTTGTAAATTCGATATTCGATACGCGGGCTTAAGTAGCGGGTACGCTATAGCATTTAGCGAAACCGTGAATGGCTCGTAATCGATGAAACGAGATAATGGGACGCGGCGATATGCTACCGGCTACTGGCGGCCGACTGCGAGAACCGCTGGCGGGAGTCGAGCGAAAAGTTACGCCAGCCGGCTTTGGAAAATTGTCCCAAATGTGTCTGGAGCCTGTCTATTTAGAAGGGCCGGGTATAAAGTATAAAGTATAAAGAGAGAAACGCTTGGAGGAGCAGCTTGGTCGAACGGGTCGTGGAGCGCAGCTGGCAGGAATCGACACGCCTACGGGGACTCCGTTTTAAAGAGGAAAACAGGGTAGAATGGATATTTCAACCCAACACTCGAGAGGTCGTTATCTCTTTCAGAGGAAGCGAAAGGCGAACGATTCGACCAAAACACGAGCTATTCTTTGGCTTCGACTCGGCTCGGCTCGGCCCGTTTCGACACTTCTCCTCGAGCAAGAGAAATGCCGATGCCTCCGATGTTGTGGCATTACGCGCCTGTCAATGTACAAATCACAGACCATTTGCTCCATTGAAAGCTGCGCTCGTTTAACGACACTCGGACACGCAAGCTTGGTCATAAATTTTCGTACGGGAATCCCCCTCTCTTTCTCTCTCTGCCTATCTGTCCTTCTCTCCCACGTTTTCCCTTCTATTCGGTTAGGTACATACCGTTGCGACTGTCCGAGGAGAGCCGAAACATTGGAGAAAAAAAAACGCGCGACGGATGTAAATCTGCCGTGGCGTTCCGAGTTTCGAGTGCTCTGACTTTACTCACTTACTTTGCTATCTAGGCTCTATCTAATTACAAGACGGAATCCTGTTCCCGTGGATGAATCGATTTCGAGCCGCGCTACATGGACAGAGATGGTACTGGTTCACCTTACGAGCTGCGTAACTTACGACTTACGATCACGGTTTTTCTTGTCGGTAGGTGCGCTCGTTTGTTCCCGCTAACGCTAATTACGCTTCCTCGCCAGATAGACGAGTTGCTGTCGGCATCCGCGTCGACGTCTCTCTGCATCGCGATACCGCGGACCTGTTCGCGCAAAAGATCGCGACA
This sequence comes from Andrena bucephala, assembly GCA_947577245.1. Lineage (NCBI taxonomy): Eukaryota > Metazoa > Arthropoda > Insecta > Hymenoptera > Andrenidae > Andrena > Andrena bucephala. Next base: position 68,784,690 of record OX387715.1, read on the forward strand.
CTTTCCTGAACGTTAGAAATGCCTGGAACGGCAAAAGTTGTACAAGGTTACGATACCATTTTTTGCAGTCCTTACCAATATCGATCAACGCTTGTAATAATTAACGTGGCACACAGGTGTGTAGGTATACGCGACTGTGTGCACATCGACGTCCGTGCAACCGCTCCAATCGAGGGATAATGAACGAACGCGGTGAGTGGCATTGCGCGAAATTAATTTAGATTCAATGGAAATTGGGTTTTTGCATTTTTTTACGGGTTCGATGAAATTCTATATTCGTACTCCATCGATACGCGTGAAAGATTGGATACTGGTGACGATGCAGTTTCATCCGCCGCGTTAGTACTGTCTAATGCTGAAATGAGATGCAAAAACGCAATAGATCGGAACGGTCGGGGAAAAGGAGGAGAGAAAGGCGAAGCATCTGGAAAGTTTGCCAAATACTTGGAGAAATCGGGCAACTGGAGGTTTAAATAGTGGAAGTTGAGAACGGCCATACGGAGATAGGTACGAGAGAGCGTTCGAAGCTTACGAAGCTTACGAAGCTTACAGAGCCCACGGTCCAGAGATCGAGCATCGCTTTCGCGTTAGACGCGGCTCACACGACCGGCATCGGCTACCAGCGTGCATCGATTTTAGCGCTGGAAACCCGTTGGTTTAATCGCTACGCGAAGAGCAACTTACGATAAATGTTTCCTAGTCGTCGTTCCGATGGCCGACAGATAGATATAATTTATTGCACGCGGAGGAGATAAGCCTTTCGCCGATCGAACAGGTTCGCAGCTGCACTTCCCTACCTCCACTGGCGCGTGCATACCGAGATTAACTTTGCCTCGAATCGAGTCGCGCGTTTCCGAGTCTACTTCACGCGAAGCGGCGCAATTTCCAAGCGGAACAAGCAGTTTCGAAAACGGCAGCGCCCCGTGACTTTCCGGGCCGGGGCGAGAAAATCGAAGCCGGTTCGTCAAATCGTCAATCATTGGTTCGGCGACCGCCGACCGGTTACTTTGTTCTATTTAAATGCACCGATATAAATCAGCCGGGCGCTGGCCTTTCCATCGAGCGATTTGCAGGGTGAAGCGGCTGTCGGATAAATTAGTAAGGGGGAACGCAAAGTAGATCGCGCGGCACTGGCGATAAAAAGAAACGTCCATGCGAAACTAGCCCGCTGTCGCGTTTCCCGAGCGGACCGAGGAGCATTCCTCACGCTCCAACGATCGGACGGAGGACAGGAGTGCGAACGCGAACGCGAGTCGGGCGCACCGTTATATACCTACTGCCACCTCCTTCTCGTTTTGTCTCACCTCTCTCTATTGCATATACCCACGTATCATTTGGTTATTGAAACCAGCGAGGACGGCTCGATCGATCCAGTTTCAAAGAGCTCGGAAGTCTGCGAATCACGCGTACAACTCAGCCTACCCCGCCCTCCGACCTGTTTCTTCCCTTTATCGTTATCTCTATCCGTTTTCCCGCGAGTTGCCCGACGGCCAGTGTTTCCGCGTCTCTGTCGCCGGATCGGCCCGGGCTCGAGAAGCGTTTCAGATTGCGCGATAGCTGGCTCTCGTGTACCGCGCTGCGGCGGTCGAGAGGCAAAAGGAGTGAGGAAGAGCGGAAGAGAAAGGGGAAAGGGTCCCGGACCCCCCAGCGTTCAATGAGAGACATTTCTCATCATTTCCCATTCAGACCGTCTGAGTTATAAGCCTGGTACGTCTTCTATCCCGGCACAATCGTTCGATTTATTATAACCGCGAGAAGCCTAATGAATTTAATTTCATATTTCACGGCCGGTAAGTAGCTGGATACGATGCCGTTGTGAGTATCGCGGACGCGGGGCAGCCGCGTTTAACCGCCGATTTAGGTGTCTCTCCCCCGCTCTCGCCCCCTTCCCAGCCACGGGCCAGATACGAGAGGACGGCAAAAAGTATCGTCCGCCCGTTCCTATGCGATTCACGAGCCATATGGAATCGAGGTCGTATCTCAAACGGCGAGCAAGAGGGAAAGGGAACGGGAACGGAAACGGGAACGGGCCAAAGTCAGGGTCCGCTCCTCTTCCAGAGTCGAGAGTCGAGAGTCACCTTTAGCCGGGCCACGAGAGGCCGCGATATAGTGCTCGATATTTCTCGAGATTCTCTTGCTCGATTTTTACCTTTACCTTACCCACCGTGCTGGACACGGCTGGTCCCTTTGCGTATACTTGCGACTTGGGACGTACGATAATATATCTCGGGCTAATGTTTCCCGTCGAATGCGCAGACCCAACGCGACGCATACAAATCAAACGGCGGAGAAGCAGTTATTTTTTATTACCGGGCAATTTATCGTACTGTTGCCTCTGCACTAGAGAGGGTAGCGATTGGAAGGAGTAAGCCTTTGTTAATTCTAATACGTCCTCTCGCGCGCTTTACGAGCGAGAGGTTGGCGAATTGCGACTAATTTACGAATCGCCCGCACCTCGGAACTCCGAACAAGAGAGCGGGCAACGTCCGAGTTTAACTCGTTGCCAATCAAGTTGGCGTTCAACCGAAAAACGTTAGATAGGGGTGGTGACGCTCGGAGGGATGCGCTTCCGCAGCGCACGAGAAAGGAGTTCTCGACAGGATCGTCGAACCTCTGGGCTTTTCCATTCGATAAAAGCGTCGACTAATCTAAGTAGGGTAGGGTGGGGCTAAAAGTCCCGTTTTTCGTATAAACCTATGTAAAATTTAGTACTAACAATCCAGAGATATCTGCAGTTATTTTGTATAAACTATAATTATTATGCTTTACGTTCACGAAGTTCATTTGTTGATACTGTTATTTTTTGTTGAGTTGTACCACAAAACTTGCACGCACGGGGCAAAAAGTCCATTGCATAGGGTAGAAAGTATTTAATTCTTTTAAGTCTTTTCGTGTAATATTAAACTAAATAAGTAAAAAACTCTTTTCCAATCAACAAATATTTATTAAACCAATTCTTTTTGGTATACAATATTGAAAGGGAAGCGTGACATATTTAACAAAAAATAAAAATATTAGTCAGAGGCTCACTTTGAACTAAAAACTTTAAAAAAAATAGCTCAACTAAAACAAAAGCACTATTTAAAGACTTTGGCATCATTTCTTTATAGTTTGGCCATCTTATTATGAAAACAAATAATAAAATATATTTTTTCAGTCTGAGGGACTTTTGCCCCGATGCAGCATTTGTACCTCTATAATTTCTGTGATATATACCTACGTTAGAAAATATTATTATTCAGCAATAAACAATATTATGCACACATTACTAAAGGAACATATAATGTTAACGTACTTGGCTGATACGCTTTTAAACTGTGGTTTACTTCGTATAAAACAACAAAGACGACGTATTTCTTTTAATTTTCGATACATAAAATAACGTGGTTCGAGTATACTACGTGCTAGCTGGACAAAATTATTTTCTCGCGGGTTTGGGTTTATATGGGGTTTAAATTGTTAGAAAACAAACCTGATTCGTATTACAGTTTATTATTTCTAAAAAAATATGACTAATTCAATAAAGGAAAAAGAACAAAACGACAGTATTGAACTTTAACTATAATTATCAGTTATAACATTACGTGCATTCCTGTAATTTCTGAGTTTTTAAATTTAAAACATGGTTTTTGAAATCAGTATCGCTATTAAAATAGTGTTTTACTATATGTTCCACGTCGTTCCACGTGACAAGGGTTGAATGTACGTAAAGTAGAGACATTCTAGTTTTTTTTAATCAAATGATCGATCTGCAAAAATTTGTAAAACTATGTTTTGTGAATTGTTTTCGAGTACGACGCTCGATAGCCACTACTCAGTGGTTTGAGTATACTACCTTCTAGCTGGACAAACTTATTTTTTCGCGGTATTGTGTTTATATGGGGTTCAAATTGTTGACAAAACAAACCTGATTCATATCACAGTTTATTATGCCACTAAAAATCTCTCCTGCCGAGCGTCGCACTCGAAAACAATTCACAAAACATAGTTTTGCAAATTTTTGCAGATCGATTATTTGATTAAAAAAACTAGAAAGTCTCTACTTTCCGTAGATTCAACCCCTTGTCGCGTGGAACGACGTGAAAGATATATTAAAACACTATTTTAATAGCGATGCAGAGAAAACTGATTCCAAAAACCAGGTTTTAAACTTCAAAACTCAGAAATTACAGGAATAGACATAATGTTATAACTGATAATTATATTTAAAGTACGATACTGTCGTTTTGTACTTTTTCCTTTATTGAATTAATCATATTTTTATTTTATAGATATTTTTATTGAAATAATAAACTGTAATACGAATCAGGTTTGTTTTCTAAGAATTTGAAACCCATATAAACCCAAACCCGCGAAAAAATAATTTTGTCCATCTAGCATGTAGTATACTCGAACCACTGTGGGACGTCCAGGAGCGACTGGCGACTCTATTGTCACCTCCGTTTCTTCCCGCCATTTACTTAGCATACTGCGAAACTCAATACATTGTTTAGGAATACAGATTTTGAATTCGGGACTTTTTACCCGCCGGACTTTTAGCCCCACTCTACCCTAGCGGAGTCGCTTTAATTCCTAGAGGCTGTCGAGCTCTCGCGGTTTCTCGAAAAAAACTGCATCTTCTTTCTCCTTCCACCCTCGCTCGTAACTCTTGCGTAGAACTGCCCCCGAAATAATGGCCGGCTCGTCGTTTGCCGCGGTGTCCTCTGGAGGAACGATCCGCGGTAGTTAAGTTATTAAATTTATCTTCTCGAGCCAGACTAAAAATCGCGGTGATTTATTATTTTTTGCTGCTTAACGACGCGACCACGGAATATGGCCCGGAGTAAGTCTCCCCTGTTTCCACTCCCGTTCCTCTCCTTCCGCCCTGACCGCCTCGCATCTTGCTGGCTTTTTTTTTCCAGCACGCGCCCGACCATCGGGATGACTCGCCGCGATAAATTTTCGCGCTCGTGCTCGCGATCACGATCTCGTTCGCCGCGCACGACGCGGACGCAAAGCGCGTGGACCACGACTTTACGTTTTTCTGCCCCGATAAAACATCCCCCCCCCCACCCCCCGCGATACGCTCCAAGTCTGCTGGAATTCGATAGAGAACGGAAGGATCCTTCGAGCGTCGCTCCGCGGACCATTCCAAGTGGCGGGATATCCAACCAGCCTCGTATGAAACATTCAGCCGCGGCTTCTCGATAATATCGAAGCAGTCGGTTACGCCGAGTGCCGGAATACTCGATCGCCGAGGCGGATGCCTTCGCTAGGATGATCCGTGGGTAGTCGCACCTCGGCGCGATGCAACCGCGACACGGTTCGCTTCGCGTACACTCGCCTCTGGAACTGGAGGGAAGAGGAGAAAAGGATGGAGAGGAAGAATGATCTCTTCTCTCTTCCGCCCGGGACGTAGGCACATACCTACCTGCTCCTTCCTCTTCGTACCAAACGTCGAGATAGTTGGCCGTCGCTGAAGAGCCGGGGCGGGGTGGGGTGGGGGTGGGGGGTATACCCGAGTGAACGAACGAACGAACGAACCAAGGAATGAAGGTACGGAGAAGGTACAGCCGAAGTACGGAGGCTCGCCGGCCGGCCGGCTAGATAGTCAGCGAGTCAGTCAGCCGGCTGGACGACCAAGTCGACCAGGGAGCAGCCAGCCGGTCAAGTAGGCAGGCCGATGCGCCCGATGCACGCGCGGCTTATAAAACCGCGGATTCCCCCGTGTATATCGAGAGACTCGTTCTCGCGCACGAACCTTGACGCTAATGGCATGCATTACCGCTAATAATAGTTAGAGGAAGGACCGGCAGACTCGGGAAAGGGGATGGAAACGGAGATAAACGTAGACGGGTGGATGGAGGGACGAGGAGAAAGAAAAAGCGAGATACATCGAGCTCGAACCCCCGGAAAAATTGCCGCGTAATTACGACCGGCTCGATCGGAGAGCGCGAGCGACCGAGCCTGCACGCTGCACGCTGCACGGTCTCTCGCTTCCCGCTTCTTCCACGCGTTATCCTCGCTCCTCGAGCACCGCTCGCGGCGTGAAACGGAAGCGAGACTCAACTTTACTCAGATCTTTTATCTTTTATCCTGCAAGCCTCGGAAACCATCGTTATTCTTACTTAAACTTTTCGGGAAAGCTGTTGCGAGGTAGGCACATAAGTAAGTACCTACGTATACTTACATACTCGGAATAACAAGATTTCCGTCTAATCGGAGTTTCGAGTTAAACGGCCTGACGATAATCGATACCCGCGCCATACTGGCTAGTCTTGTCTCAGGAAGATAAGGTTGGCCGAACGGAACGTGTACGCCGCGGCCTGCGGCCGCGCCGTGCGATAATCGAGATTACTTTCGGAGCTGGTCGAGCGGGAAAAGACGGCAGAGGGAGAATATATATACACGTACCTGTGTATGTAGATTGTACGTATATGCTGAAAGGAGCGCTACCCATAGCTAATACCGTTACCGCGTCGAGCGTAGAAGATCGCCGCGTCGATGACCCTCCGCGTTGCTTAACGCCGATTAGAGAAGAACGTTCCAACGATTTTCTCCACCGCCATGCCAAGTCGCATTTACCTCATCGTTTTGCTCATCGCCGATACATCGGCCATTAGTCGGAGTAATTTTCCCCCTTAACGATCCCCCGAACCACGGATACAAGATTAACGCTCCGCCTTTTCACAAATAACGGAAAAGATATTAGCGAAGGAATTTGCGGAGAGAAGGCTATCTTTTCGTTATGAACCGCTATTTCATTGAACGACGGTTGTGCAGCGTTCCAAGGAACAATCCATCCAATAATCCGTTTCGAGTCTCGTTCTTCTTCTCGCGAAATAGCAGTCGAAGCGTCCCTATATTTTCCAAGCTGAATTCGCAGGTTTCGTAATCGCCGAAAGGATAATCGGCGAGAATCGGCGGAGCGTTATCTTGTCGATTAGTAGAGGTAAACGGCGCGGCGATTGCAGATGACGCGAAGCAGATGGCGGCCGAGATTGAAGCTTGGATCGGGCACACTGTTCGGGATCGTCGAAGAGGTGCACAGTCATTGGAGCTAACTACTTACAAGTCGGCCCGTGGAAATCGCGACGCTCTTTACGGTAGCCGGAGCAGTAGTCGCGAGCAATCTTGCCACGCTATTCAAAGGAAACATAATTGTGGCTAGCGGACATCGCGGGCGCCGCTACGCAGAAAGACATTCGCGTCTACGCTGCCTCCAACACAGCCGACCACTAATTACAATAATTGCATTACGCGCACGTTCACGCGAATGGTAACGAAGACAACACGCGGCGAGCCGCAAACAGCGTCCTTCATTCCAGTATGTACCTACATAGGTATCCACGCGTGGCAGTTGCCGATACGCTTTGGTCTCCACCTTTCCAACTTGTGAGATCCCGAGAGACGTTGCGTTAGGGCTGGGTTGAGGGTAGCTGAGAGTCCTTTCGGAAGGATTTGTACTTGTCGAGTAGCAGATCGGAGTAAGGTAATTGCCCCAGTTGTCGATCAGTTAGTAGGAGGTCGAAATGTTTTTAATGAAAATATTGATGTAAATGGACCAAAATTAATTTTTTTTCTTTTAGCAGTTAATTTTAACATTAATATAGATAATAGCAATGTAAAAAATTAGAATCTATATATATTTAAATGTGGAAATTATAATTGAGAATAAAAATGTCGATGCCCCAGATGTCGATCACTAAATTACGGTCGGAACTACTTAGTTGTCGATCAGTAATTGCTCTAAATAGTAAGCGATCAAGAAAAAAGAGGTTATAAAGAAAACTTAAAGTACAAAAACCCATCTTTCTTTCTTTTCCTTTCTTTTTTCATGGTTGGAATTATTATCACTTTTTGAAACTTATGATAATAATTCATATACAATTTCACATTTAAAAAACGTCATTTTTATTATAAAAATATTGTTAATAATGCTATAAAATCGTAATATTTATGAAAATGAACGAGAACTGGGACTTGATCGACAACTGGGGCAATTACCTTAGTCGGCCGATCGACGATCGTGTAATCTCGACATTCTCGACCGAGCAGTGAAAGTGCACAAGGTCAAAGAGGGGTGAGGGTTGATAGGTATGGTAAAAGACGACTGAAAATCCGTGGAAAGCTGTTGGATTTGATATTATTTATTTCTTTGCCGTTATTATCCCAGCCCGTGAAACCACGGAACGAGCAAAGTAGGGTATATCGAAGCACGGGGCGATGCGATGCGATGCGACGCGACATCCCATCCCTTATGCCGCTAGGTTGCGACCCCTGCTGCTGCGGCTGCTGTGGCTGCTGTCGCTTCCTGGGGGAGCCACGACCCCTCGTACTTGGAAAATAATTCTATTAGGTTATATCGCGGTCTGCGTGAATGACGCGCGCACGTTTCGCTCAAGGGCGGTCAGGGTGTCTGCGGTTTGTTACGAGTAACCAGGCCCCGTTCCATTCTCCCCGCGCGCCGCGATACGAATCCGCCTTGGGCGCCGCGCTTCCTCCTAGATTGCCGGCGAATTTTATTAAGCCCCTAATTACGTCCAATCTATCGCGTTACCAAGCCTCTATAGAACCTTCGTACCTCCTCCCCCTCACCGGGTCTTTGGAAATTTCTCCTAACGCATTGGCGTTTTCGACGAGAAGATTTGCTGCGCGCTCAGAATTTCTTTCGCAGGATTCTAGACTCGCGTGCCTACCTACTTCGTTATCCTTTTCGAGTTTTCGCCGAGGTTCGATTCGTGCTTGCTGTAGGTACCTAGGTATGCGACGTCGAGCTGGCGCGCGAATTTTCCTCGCAGCTTCTCTCCACGCGGTCACCCCTCTTCCGTCCCCTCTGTCCCTCCTTACGCGTTTCGGATGTCCTTGGTAGGAGGTGCGTATGGTGGGTGCTCGGCAGTATATCTCGCACCCGTATAAATCAGCGATGGGCGGAACCGACATGGAGAGACACCGTAGAGGTTGGAAGGAAACCCGTCTCTCGAAGCAACGCCTGGTTAAATTTATTGCGGGGCAAACGCAAAGAGATTCTCCTACCTTCGCTCTTCCATGCCGAGACGCTCGCCTTTCATCTACAAATTCTACATTCTACGCTAGTCGCGCAATAAGAAAACTGTACCGATAAGTGGGATAATTTGTTTACTTATGAAAGAAACAGATCTGCTTTGGAGAAGTTTTTAACGCGAAAGCGCCGACTGCTCTGTGCCCTCAGTGGTCGGAGGCAGTTTTCCGAGATCTTCCAGGAATTTAAATCGCGCGTCCAGCGAGACTGTTGGCGCGTGTATCATCGCTATCGTTTTCATCTCGTTCCACTTGGAAGTTGGAACAAGTGGGACGAGACCAGGCCATCCTCGGCTTATCGCTCTGCGATCCCACTCCGCTTCGACTGCATCGAACTGCACCGTTCGACAAGATCGTCGCTCTCGCCTCGGTTCCGTCATCGCTCCGCTATCGTCCCCGGAAGCGCATTATCGCGAAGGATTCGCGTTCCCGCTCCAATCCACCCGGCATCTTCGATTACCTACCCGCTGTTCCGTTGCAGCTCGATTCGCGGCAAACCTACGGCGTTGACTACTTAGACATAGACGAACTCGTAACACTCCCGGCGATTGAAAACGCGCGAGTTAAAGGGAAAGGTATGTTTCGGAGGATGGGGTCGAAAATCATTTGATCCCATTATTGCGGTTGTCAGCGATAACGGGGCATGGAAGTCGTTAGGGGGAAATGCGCGCGTTGCCAGCGTTATTCGCGTTGTTCGTCAGTTGGCGAGCGGAAGATAGCGCGGTGACGTCGTTCTCGAGTTTCCGGTGGAGGCTCGGTTTCTACAACCGATCAACTTTGCGAGATGGACGAGATGGCTTCGCGAGAAAACGTAGAGTTTGCTCAGGATGCGTGCGAACACGTCACTGCAGTCCAACTAATTTTACCTAAGTGGTACGAATCGATGGATATGAAAATTCCCGACCCACGATTTCGATCTTACGTCGCATCGATGAAATACATACAAAGCAAACAGGGTGTATTCGAAACACGAGAGCGATTTAAAAGGAAAAGGCAGGAAAGTTTGGATTTAGAGAGAGAGAGAGAGAGAGAGAGAGAGAGAGAGAGAGAGAGAGAGAGAGAGAGAGAGAGAGAGAGAGAGAGAGAGAGAGAGAGAGAGAGAAGCGCAGGACGCGGAGTACGCTGGCTATTGGTTTGGAAGGAACGAATCGTTACGTTAATTCGAGCACGATCGAGGATGTTACACGGCGCTCCCGCGGTGGGTTACGGTAGGTTACGATTCACCGGTCGCATACTAGCGAACGGAATCGTGCAACATCTTGCCGGTATGGAACTGGTTTTCTAGTCATTACTCGTGACTACCCGTCGCGTTTCGATGCTCGGTCGGCCAGCCCTGCACAGGAGACCGTGGTACGTATACGTGTACGCGAGCCACGAATAAGCCAGCTACGAATGCATGAAATTCTATAGAAATCTTTAAACGAATGCAACAAGAGAAGCGGAAACAACGTTCGGTTTCGCGACAGAGGACTTATTCGGGGCAAGTACCTAAGTACTTAACCCTCTAGCGTATAGATTTTTAATTCAGTTTGAAAAAATACACTACTCTAATTTGGGGATGAAAGCACCGAATCCGATGTCTGTTTTCAATCTGGAGGAAATAATAATTATAATAATAATTTTCGCAGCATGCGTTAGCTCAAAAATGCACTTCAAACTAGATTTCTGTGAAATTGAAAACTCAGATTGACATATTTCTTAGACCAATATGTGCGTTGCGGCACTACCTTTAGGGCTGGCAAATGAGAATTCCCAACCCCTGGATTAAACAGATGCCCGCCTTGAGGCAGGCGTATACACTAGAGGGTTAACTAACGTTGCAGAATCGGGATCGTGTAAAGATTCGTAAAGAAAATAGAGTTTGTTCCGTATAATTGTTGACCTGGAGCCGCGGTGAAATAGAGATTCGAATGGGAATCGCACGAATGGCAGATAAAAAAAGCGAGAGGAGGTAGCGCAACCTCGAAACGTCGTTGAAAGAGTCGATGCCGTACGAGCAAAACCCACTTAACCCGTTCTGTGACGCGTCAAAGGAACGCTTCAGCCGAAACGTTCTGGTTCGCGTCGATCCGACGACCTGACGAGCCGACGAGCCGAAAATGATGGCATTGCACTAGCAGAGAAAGCAATCCTTAGACCTCGGGCCGAGAAAAAAAATCCTTGCCAGCTATAAAATGATACGGAAGGATGTTTCAGCCGCACCGCCGCGCCCGCACCATCGGCCTGAGTTATTTTCTCGCGAGCCATCTTTCACGAGGGCGAGGGGCGACGCCGAGGGTGAGGGTAGACGACAACCCTTTGTCGCGGCAAAGTATCTTGGCGACGATTACGTTTTCGTTACGTCCCGCTTTGACAACTACCGGTCGAGACGGGGGAGCCTTTAAAATTACCGTCTATGCCTTGTACAGTGCGAGCCGTTAAACTGGATTTCGCGCAACGGCAAGGAGATACGAGTTCCGGTTGCGGCAGGATTTCGCATCGTTCCGGGCGCGACGCGGCCGCGACCACGGCCGCCACGGAAACATTCCGAAATCCCGAAGGCAGGGAAAAAAGATGAAAGAGACAGGCGAGAGAAGTGGCGGAAAATGAGGTAGCGCGACTGAGAAGCGAACGAGCGACTGAGCGCGTAGGTTGTAGGTTGTAGGTGAACGCGGGCCCGGGGAGAGAGGTCGCGCGGAAACGAGAATGGTTGTAGAGCGCGCTGGAGGCGAGGCCTGACATTTGGTTACTGACATTTTCACCCCGGGGTTGACGGCGGGCAACCCTTTGGCGTTACCCGCGCTCAATCACTCCATTGTCTCGAGCGGCGCTCGTTTTATGCTCGCGTCAACGCTTCATTATGGGGCCTCGGGTCCGGTCGACTTGGCTTCTATAGCCCACGTGCTCGGCACATTGTCTATCCCAAGAATATATTACGCGCCCACGCGATCCCGCGAGCGCGCGAGCGCCAGCACGAGCACGAACGCCGCGCCACGCCGTGTCGCCGTCTTCGTCGCCTTCGACGCCTTCGTCGTCGACGTCCTCGCCGCCCCGTCCATCGCTACGCTCTTCGAAATGCTGTGGGCAAATGTAGGTAAATACTGTTATTAACGGGAGGATGTTTGCAATGCCACTTGTGCTTGTTGTGCTAATACCTACCATAAGTAACACAAGTATTAAATATCTACTGATGCCATTCACAGGAGCACTCCTTTTTATCTTCAATGCAACGTTCCTTACGTTCTAAGGTTGTTAATTCGTAGTTCGATAAGACGAACTCCTAAGTAGTCCAGTGAAATTAGACGGAAATATGCCCAATCTACGGAATAATTCTCAGAAGGCTAAATTTTGGTATGGGCCTTTATTTGGTCGTTATAAACAAAATGTCAAAAGTCTGCATTGATCCGACCGCCGCTATAAATTTTACAGAAGGTTAAAAAAAACGGTATTTTGAGTATATGTAAACTATAGGTATGTACCTATTGCGCATTTTTTTGGTTTGCTCCCCAAATTCACTCTAAGGAGGTGAAATTGACCTCTGAAAATCCGTTTTTTTTTTTTCGTTTTTGTGTCATAACTAGCAAACCGTAAGAACTGTAAGGACTGTAATTTACCAAATGATTTTTCATTTGAATTTCAATGAACTTTTTCCTGAACACTTATAATGCGAAATAGACAAATTTTCAAGTGTCAATTGCACCCTCTTGGATTGAATTTGGGCAGCAAACAAAATTGCATTGTACTCAGGAGAACATCCCGTACATATTTACAAAGTTTCATAATTTTTTTGAATTTCCTGGTTCGGGATATTTCCTCGTTAAAAATATGGAGGTTGAAACTTGATAACCCGTCATAGATGAAAATCGTTACTCCTACGAAAAAACTCATAAGACCTTTTTTGTACAGAATTTCCCAATGTATAAATTTTGTAATAACTATTTTTGTCGTAAAACTGCTAGATAACGAGATATTCGCGAAAACCCGTTCTTTTTTTTTAACCCTCTGTAAAATTCTTAGCGTCCGTCGGATCGATGGGGACTTTTCACATATTCTTTAAAACGACCAAATAAAGACGCATACCAAAATTTAACGTTGCTGGGATTTATTCCGAAGACAGATCCTAATTTCACTGAACTATCGGATTTTGAATTGGCGAACGAGCTCGAAATCGCGGGGAACTACAGGCTGCAGGCCGAAAGCGGTAGGAGCGTTCGTAAACGACAGCGTAGGTAGGTACACTGTACACGGCACACGGTAGGTTTCCGCGCGCACGGACCACCGCGCACCGTTGCAATTAATTACGGCGTAAAGTCGCGCGCTCGTATTCAATTAATTACCGCGTGTGCCGCGCGATCGCGCGTCCGCATAATTGACATTGTTGCTGCATTGTTTACAGTGGCCAGTGAATTTATCAATAGATTGGCTGTAGGACGACCGGCGCAGCGTCGCGGTCGCGCGCGGCACCGGACCCTCTGTTTCCCAGACACGTGAAATAGCCCCTCGCGTTCTCTCATAGTTTCGCGGGGACGAGCACCGCGACAACCCCCTAGTCGCGGTGCAAACAATCAAGCGAGAGGCTATTTTAAACGGCCTTTAATGCTACCACGGTTCTTCTGCCACGATCTTCGTTTTCTCTTCTTTCCGATTCTCTCCATGCCTATCGATCTTTAGCTTGGAATAGCGACAGCTTCTTTAGTGCTCGAACAATTTCTTGATAAATTCAGAATCGGGATCGAGCACGGCGAAATCAGGTGTAAATGTGAGGAAAGGGAAGGAAATCCGGTGCATCTGGTCCCCCGGTTGCCGCGCAAACGACAAAATTAGAGGAATCGCTGGATTAAAGGTCGGTCGTAGGAGAGGTTGAAAGCTGGAAGGTGAGACGCAAAGGGCACTGAGAACGTAGGGTCCAGTGAATGAACACTTAAGCTGCATGTCTGTTAAAATTAATATTCAAAAGTCGTTATTTAATCCCTTGAATGTAATTGCTATGAGCGACCTGTTTTATTACTAAAGGCAGACATCCTGGAACACCATTCTAGCAATGCTTGATAGCCATAACTTTCATTAAAAGTCTGGCAGAGGATTGAATAAAAAATGGGCCAATGACCAGTGAATGCACATAAATTTCTAATGAATGAACAAGGGTACCCCAGTGAATGAACGGGATAATAACAGAGGTTAGGTGTCCAATGTATTTAGACGATAGTTTGTGTAAGTAATCTTTCATTCTCCAATTACAATAATATTATTAATTTGATACTCTACTAGTCTTAGAAGATCATAATTATGCACAGTTGAAATTTTGTTTCTGGCGTGGGTTAACTTGACTTCCACACCTTCCATCAAGAGAAATAAAGACCGGGTAAGTTGTTCATTCATTGGTAAAGTAAGAAATGTCCACGTTTGCCAGTGAATGAACGGCCGTGTGAAGAACTGTTGAATAAACGGAATTAATGCCGTATAAGTTGCAAGTAAAAAGAAAAACTATTTTGCGAGACGTCTGTAGGTGTCCACTCTAAATTTCGGTGTAAGTTTAAACGCGATGGGCGTTAATTTTTCGTATTATATGAGAAACGTTTATTCACTGGGGGGTGTACATTCACTGGACAGATCACCCTAGGAAGAAGACAAGGAGAACAATTGGGGAGTTGCCAGTATTTGAAAAAAAAGGGAAAAGTAGTTAAATCTACAAATTTATTAATGAAAAGCCTAAAATGATAGAAATATTAATAAAACACTTATTAGTTTTACCAAAATTTAATAAATAAAATTGACGTTTTTAAGTTGTGAGTCATGTGATCTCAAACGCCAATCACGGCGCGTGACGTCATTGTGCAGTTACACAGCGATTTATATGTAGCGACGAATGACACTTCGTGCATTTGCTCATACAAGGTTATATTAAAAAATATCGTTTACGAGTACTTTCTACTCGATTTCTTTGGTAAGGAAAGTAGTGAAAGTATATTATTGGTAATGGAAGAGAACTTCGTTAAAGGTGACAGCACAAATTTACCAAGATTGGACGCTATTATGGTGGCTAGCTTTTTCCCTACAAATCCAGACTTCTGTTCTGCCGAATACAGAAATGTTAAAACTTCTGTGCAAGTATATTGTTTTACTAGACAATTGCAAGCTAGAAATATGTTTAAAATAAATTAAATACCTAAGAGGTTATGTACTCTTACTGTATTATACATGAATAAATAACTTCTTAGGCGTACGTATTGAAGTGTTCTCACAACAGGGAACAGCACAGTATTGGTAATAATTTTTATTAGCCATTATTTTTGCGAGAAAAATTCACTCCTTACTTTCCCTAACCACAACTTTCTTTGTTTACTGCACGTTGGCGTCACAAATGGTCACGTGACCATGCAGTGCGTTTTCGCGGCAATTTTTTATTTCAAATAAAAATTACATCTTTTTCATGTTAGAGGTGTAGCAAAAAATTAATATTATTTTTACAAGTATATTTTATCATAATGAACAGTTTTAAACACTTTTAAAAATGTTGTCAACTCCCCAATTGGCGCGCTACTTATTGTTAGCTATCCACTAGGAGAAGCTATTGCTTAATCCGTCGCGTCCCAAGCGTCTATCCGACCAGTATCCCCTCTCGCGTTTCGGCTTTCAGCCGCTTCTGTATTCGCAGGTAGATCAGGGCAGGTACCCACCGCGAAGGTCAAGTTTTTTTCCTGCCAGCGCCCCACCTCTTCCTGTTCCTGTTTCTGTTCTTGTTCCTGTTCCTCCCGATCTCTGTCCGCGAGGGCTCTCGTGCCGTGAAATAGAAGAATAGGCAGGCGGTGGGTCTACCACTCTACACTTCTACGGTCTACCCGTTTCGGGCCGTCTCTTTTCTTCTGCCCTCTGGTTCCGCAGCTCTCTCGGTTAGGCCTGGATTGCGCGCGTAACGCCGTGGACCGGTTTCGAGAGCAGCCGCGGGGGCTAAATGTCAACAACGGCATAACGGCCCAGTTAGAGGATTACCCCCGGTGTTCGCCCATCGGGGGTAACACCAGACAAAAGGTCGTGAACTTTCCGCGTGTCATAATCCGTCTGAGAGGGTTCGCGCGGCGTTTCCACCTCTACTTAGTACTCTCGTCAACTCTCGTGCGATGCGATGCGATGCAATGCGCCGCGCCGATTCAATGGGCGGATAATGGAAGCCTCTCTCAGCTATCGTGTAGCTATCTAGTATCGAGGTGGTAGTCGAAAATCAGAGCAGATTTCAGGATCTAAAAAAGGGAAAGAAAAGAAAGAAAGGAAAGAGGAGAAAGGTCGCGAGGACCTGGCCCCGGCCCCGGCCCCGTCTCGGTGACAGCGAGAAGGGCTGCTTGTTGTTCGGTCTAAAGTTCTAAATTCTAAAGGTTCGACACGTAACCCGAATGGCCTAATGGGATTGGCATTGTCGTCGTTAACATGACAATATAGGTCCTAAACGGTTCGCTTATACGGTTGGCGTAGGTATAGGTAGCAGCTAGGAGGCACGTATGCCGGTGCCGATTAAATGCGTGTCGCGTCGTGGCCCGATGCGTACCGGAGATAGGGACGACGAGCACGAGCACGAGCACGAGGCCTCCCATCTCCAAATACGAGCCTTGTTATGATAATCGTTTGCTCGCGCCCCCATCTCTGCACTCATTATGATCCCGCGAGAACTTCTACCGCCTCTCCCCTTTCTTCCCTTCCTTCCCTACTCACCCTCTATACGGAAGGGATGCCACGATGCGAGCAGACTTCACTTCAACAAGAATAGCGCTTTTTACTTTAACCAGCAACGAAACGTCGAGCACGCGCAACTCTTTCCCGCGATAATTATAGGTATCTACTTTAGATGAATAGGAAATATACTGTCTCGGTTGAGCATACCTACTCGCGATACCCTCCGCCGCGGCCGTCCCACAGGAAGTCCGAGGCGCCACCGCGTACATCAAACTTGTAATTACCAGCGCAACAACGATTTCGTCGAGGATCGTTTCATCCTAGGAAAGCCTTGTCCGATTGGTGTTGGATAATACAAAGGTTAAATGTTAACAGCTAACGGAGAGAATACTCGCGACTATTCGGACGTTCCGATCAACGACACTTTCACAGACGGATTTAGGTAGGATGTAGTCAGAATAGATTAGGTACATTGTACGTGCGCCTTGAATCTCGAACCGTGGAATAAGTGGATACTTAAGTACATACCGAATGGTTTTAGAGACGCGGCTGAAGGCTGGAACAGACTAGAGCTCTTACTTTTGACCCGACGGGTACCCGGGTACCCGGACATTACCCGGGATAACTTCAAGCAATTGAATGTAGTATTGTCTGTGGTGCAGTCTGATGTTAGCCAAATATGATCGAACAATACTACTTTCAATGGCCTGAAGTTGTTTCGGGTAGAAAAGTAAGAGCTCTAGAACAGACACCTCCAGTAATTTAGTCGAGTAGTAGACTGACAAGGAGAGTATTTTAGGTGTCCGCCTCCGATCATTTCGATTTTTGGATATGTTATAGAGGACCGAAAAATAAGAAATACGTGTTTTTTTATTTTTCCCCGTTTTCATATTTGGGGGGTGAAAACTGCGTTCAAAGTTAGGGTTGAAAAATCATTTTTGTGGAATATCTCGAGAACTATTAGAGATAGGGGAATAGTGTCAATGGACGAATTTTGTGTCTTTGAATGCGAAATATGACTGACTCACCAGATTTTCAAAAAGTCAATTTTTTCCACAAAAATGATTTTTCAACCCTAACTTTGAACGCAGTTTTCACCCCCCCCCCCCCCCAAATATGAAAACGGGGAAAAATAAAAAAACACGTATTTCTTATTTTTCGGTCCTCTATAACATATCCAAAAATCAAAATGATCGGAGGCGGACACCTAAAATACTCTCCTTGTGAGTAGAGAGGAATTTAGTAATTTACCATTGTTTTACTAAGCTACTCGACTAAATTTTTGTGTCCAAACACGAAAAATGACTTGCTACTCGACTAAACTACTGGACGTGTCTGAACCAGCCTTAAGAAACTCCTACTAAATTCTAAACTATCTATAGACACATATTGGAGAGAAATAGGAGATTTTCATTTCTTCCATATACTCTGCGTTAGGTAAGGGAAAGTGGGGTAATTGCGAACACTTGAGCAAATAAAAAGCAAACAAAACGAAAACTATGTGAGAAATGAATTTGTTTATTATTTACGTACATACTTAAACTATTCATCTATAAAGTACTGTGACGAATTTTCGAAAAATTATAATAAAAACCAACTTTATAGTGAAAAAGCAAAACCCTTGGTGTTCGTGATTACACTGATTACTCGACTGCCGTGGAGTAATCACGAACAGAGTGCTAAATATCGCAAAAGTCGCACAGAAAGCGCGACTTCAATGGTCAACCCATAAAAAACGTTGCTACAACCTATACCTAATGTATTTTCCCAATTCCTCTTCTTGTGCGTTGGAAAAAAAATTGCAATTGGTCGGAATATCGAAAAAAATAGCAAACATCGTTTTTTAAACTTTTTTTCTGAGCCTGCAATGAAAATTCAAAAATTCCTTTTGTAGATTTAAGTAAGTTTTATACATACTGAAAATTTCATCAAAATCGATTAACGTTGCTAATCTCGGAGGTTCGAGATTACCCCATCCGATTTGTTCGTCAATACCCCACGACATCAAAAAATAAAAAATAATTTATTTCAGAGAATAGAATCATGATTCAAGCAACGCCTTAATCACAAAATGTTGGTAAAAGAGTGCTTTATTTCAACTTGAAAAAAGAACAATTGTATCATTAATTCAACAGTAATTACATACAATTGAAAATGGACAAAATATTACACGAAACATGATGAAAATAATAAATTGTGTTTATCTTGAATAGCATGAGCGTTCTGTATTTATTACTTTCTGCCCGGCGTTGGATACGACCTAAACTATTAGCTAGTGGAGAGGGAACATCATTTTTATTTATTAAAACGCCGTAACCATCGCGTTTGCGATTATCCCGCGTACGTGTTTACCCCACTCTCCCTTCTAGGTATATACCTATTTCCTTAATCGCCCAAGGAATCGCATCTTATCGAATTCCTGCGCCAGGAATCGTTCGTCTCGAATACCACTGCAGATCGCTCGTTCGCGTAAGCACTTGAACGATCACGTAGCGACAGAATATTTAGAAAAAGTTTATCCCAGGACACGATCGATACGCGGTCTTACTTTATCCGCATAACCGAGCGTTCTTCTTACTTAGGTATAGGTATTACATTCGGCTTACGTTGCGTCCTCTCGCGATAATCCCACGGTTTTACGAATCGATGAAACGATTCTCCTTGCGAGCAGGGGAGGTCTTAGGAATCGTCGTCTCGCGGAGATTGCTGGAGATTTCGCGGCTCGTCCCGCGCCGACCGTTCGACCGGAAACCTTATCCCGTGCTTTTAAACTTTAAACGATGCAAGGAAACTCGTTCGGTCTGTGTCGAAGCCCCTGCTCTTTCTCCGTCCCGATTTCCACCCGTAGATTTCTCTGTCCCCACACCTTTCTCCCATTTAGGCTTTTCCCGTCGCGCGCCGATTTATCCGTTCTCTCCTCTGTTCCATTCTGTTCCGTCTCCTTTACATTCCGAATGCGTTCGCGCGGTTTCACTGTATGCGCGTACAAATAAGGCATCCAGAGACAAATGACGCGGAGAGGGATCGGCGCAGCTCGACACAAAGCATCCCCCCGAACACCCTTTCGGAGTCGGAGGTGACGTCACCGACAATGGAAGGTCGAGCTGTGATTAAAGATCGAGAGACTCCGTAAAAACTCCTTCAAAAGTGTAGGAACGAAGGATGGAAAGGGGGACAGGCGGACCTACCGGCGTGAAATATTGCCTCCGCGCCACCAGACAGCTATATGACGTTTCCGAAGGGCATGAAAGAATCCCTGCCACTGTCTTTCTCTTCTCTCCCCGGTCACCTCTTCTTCCTTCCCGCCCCGTCTGTTCTCTTCCACCCCCGCACTGCAATGCCCGCTCTCCTTGCAGGACCTCCGCCAGGGCCATTTCTCTCTTACGTATACGATCCTAAACGGTTGCTCCTCGTCCAGAGAGAAGAGTAGCTCGATCGCCGTGCGCGTAGCTACGCGGCGAGTTTCGCGACCTTCCGCTCGTTACAGCCGTTACGCGAAAAGTATTGGGTCGAACGATGAGAGACGAAAAGCATCGTTTCGCTGGGGTAGGACGCGCGTCGCGCCAACTATAATTCACCGCACTTAATTCGCAATCTCGTTACGACTGTATCTATCTATAAGTTACATTGTAGACAAGGTGTAGACTGGCTATAGGATAGACCAAACATCCAATGTAAATTTCTGTCACATACCTTGGGTGCTTTAGACCTTTAGAGCCCGCATATCACTCTCGCTTCGCATTTACATGCGTTACCGCTTCGATTCGAAATAGACTACCATTCCGTCGCTGCTATAGCTACTACTTAAGTAACTACTTGCCTATAGTGGTGAGCAGTTTCGTTATAATCGAATTTCTCCTCTTTTATAAATGAGGCAGTCAGAGCAACAACGGACTAACCCACATTTTTTTCGAAATCGAATTAGTAGCAATAACGTATTCCAATAGGCTCTACTAACCATATAAAATAGGAAGAAATTTTTTTTTTTAATGTGGGTTGGTCCGTTGTTTTCTTGACGTTGATTCTAACGTGTCGCGTAGGGCAGGCGTAGTATTTAAGTATAAGAATGGTGCAGTTCCATTGAACTTTCACGCGCGCGGATATGTTAGGTCTATCCGTTGCCGAGGAGGAGACGATGAACGGTGGACAGGGGACGATTCGAAGGATTTCGACGAGACATCTACACGCATGTATAAATAACTGGAGAGAAATGCACGCGGCGCGTTCGCTCGCGGGTTAATTCAGTTAATTGTCGGAATGACAACGAAGGGAGAAGTCAGAAGGAGATGAGTGGAGAGAGAATGAGAAAGGCACGGTTGGAGTTTAAAATCGGTTAATTTACGGTGAGGCTGGTCAACGAGGCGCCAGAGCATTTAGCCGGTTAACGCGCGGAGAAGCAACGGGGTAGGAGAAATCGTGATCGAGCGGCCAAGAGGGGAAGGGGGTGGAGGAGCAGAGACGCCACTCAACGGCATTATTCGAATTGATGCGGTGAATTGGCGCTGACGACA
Source organism: Andrena bucephala (assembly GCA_947577245.1). Lineage (NCBI taxonomy): Eukaryota > Metazoa > Arthropoda > Insecta > Hymenoptera > Andrenidae > Andrena > Andrena bucephala. The sequence continues at coordinate 68,805,884 of OX387715.1, forward strand.
TCCGAGAGGCAATCCGACGGTTTGTTTATTGGTCGCGCGTTGGCGGATTCCTTGCGGTTTGCTTTAATTGAACCCTCGTCGATCGTAAATGAAACTAATATCTACGTATATCTCCTAGCTCCTCGTCGACGATTGACCTAGCGGACAGAAGTCAAGCAAGACCGAGAGTGTGATGCGTGAAACTGTACCTGCGCGGAAAATCGGTGGAAAGAGGCAGGCGCGGCGTTCCGGAATCGTTGTCGCGAATCAATAGGTATCTACCTACAAGTCCATGCGTGGCGGAGCTTATCTTTGAGGGAGAGGACGCTAAGGGCCGGAGAAGGAAGAAATGGCAGTGGCGCGTGCCGCGTGCGACCGACGCGGACGCGATACGAGCTATCGGCGAATTCCTTTGCGCTTTGCGGCCCGGTCGCCACGTGCGCGTAATGGCCCATTACGCGTACGTATGGAAATAATGCGATTTGCATTCCGAAAGAGACCTCCACGTCCACTATGGCCGAGGACCGAAGAGGAGGAAGAGCAGCTCCATGGATCACGGACCGTCGGGCCAAAGAGAATGGATGGGAGAAGAGATTCGGAAGCCGGAACGATTAACCGTATCACGGACCGAGTGTCGATCGGTGCTCGAACGTAGGGCTGTCGCGCAGCGCGGTATGGCTTCCGAATTCCGTGCGGCAAGCCGTAGTTGGAGGTTGAAGCGTGTCGATGGCGAGAAAGAAGGAAAGGGTGCCGGTGGAGGATATTGGACGGTAGGGGAGGCAAAACAATGGCGAGAAGTTTTGCGAAGGCGGAAGGTTTCGCGCGGTAGGGTGAAATCAAGGGACAGCCCGCATGATTAGTCCGACGTTTGCACGTTCCACGGGCAGAGCGTCTCGCTACTTAGTTGGCACGCATTCCAACGGCTCCCGATTCTCATTCGACTGCGTGTCTGCTCGCCCGAGGGCGACTTTCGCGTTCGCGGCAACCCCGTCCCGTCCGCCCCTACAAATAACCCCGTCTGCGCCCGCGCCCGCGCGGCCACGACTCTCTCTCTCTCTCTCTCTCTCTTTCTCTCTCTCTCTCTTTCTCTCTCCCGCAGGAGAAGGAAAGTGTGTGAATCGGATCGGCTAACGAGCTTGCTCTCCGCGTTCTGTTTCAGATGCGTGCGGACTGTCGGACGTGGCGCACATCGAGTCCCTTCAGGAAAAGTCGCAGTGCGCCCTGGAGGAATACTGCAGGACTCAGTACCCGAATCAGCCGACGAGGTTCGGCAAGCTGCTGCTCCGACTGCCGTCCCTGAGAACTGTGTCCTCGCAGGTGATCGAGCAGCTGTTTTTCGTCCGGCTCGTTGGGAAAACGCCGATCGAGACGCTGATCAGGGACATGCTGCTGAGCGGTAGCAGCTTCAACTGGCCGTACATGAGCACGATGTGACATTCTGTCTGGCGACAGCTAGCTTCCGCGTAATACTGTCGCTTCCCGTCTCGTCCCGTGGTCCAATCGAATTTCGATCGCCCACGCTGCCGCTCGACCTGCCCCGCGAACACCATTCGAGAGGTGCGCCATCGAGTCGCGCCACGTTCTGCACCCTCGATCTGGAAGCCGATGCCTCGCGGGAGACCCAATCGGCCTGGAAACTGCGGTCGCCGCGGCCGCCCTCCGTCGTCGACCGCGCTCGCGAACGCTTGGCGTACAGGTCCAGCGAGAGCTTCGCTCTCCCCTCGCACGCGACACGCGATGAAACTTTTGCGCGTTACTCGCCGAGTTAGAGGAAACGATCGAGCAGGGGATCGAGAAGAACGGGCGACTACGAACGAAAAGCAATAGACTGTGGTTGGCGTTGGGTGAAACGATACTCGGAAGCTGTTGCGCCGTCTCGTACTGCCTTTCAAGTTCAGGGGATGCCAACGATTTCTCACGATTCCACGTATACGCGCATTAATCAATAAAATTATGTGCCAATGCGACCAACGTAGTTCAACACTGGCATATCGTCGAGCCACCGATACGTACGTACAACGTCAATTACGAAGTCGAACGACGTTCGAGTTTCGGGCAACCTACTTAGAATAATTCTTTGCTACCAAACTCGGAAGCCGAGAGCCGGGAGCCAGGAGCTGTCGCTGACCAGCTCCGACGGGAGAACTCGTCCCGCGTGGGACACGTGCGACTAACTAATTTCCCGTGTTGCATGGTGACTGTTGGACTTTGAACAGAGGAGGACGGGGGAGGGGGGGGGGGGGCCGAAAGGAATGGAGAGCGGTGATTAACACGAAGGTGTACGAGGTGTTGTGCGTTGCTGCACGATGGCGCAGGAGGAGCAGAGAGAAAAGTGGGCGGATGAGACGAAGCGCGCGCGTCACGGGAGAACAGGCTCGAGAGAAAAGAAGGGCGGAGAGAACGAATGCGGCGATAAAGACGTTGCCCGAGAGAAGAATCGGAGGCGCCAACTGGCTTTTCAAGCTGGACGGCCAGAATCGCGGGCGGCCGCGTTTAAATCCCTTTTTCAGCCGCGCTCACCGAGCTGATCGAACGGAGCAGATAAAAACGAGCGCGAGCGCAGTCCCCGCGCGCCGGACCTCTCTTCCGCGGCTCTTTTATTTCGAGCGACGGTCACGTAATCGGTGGAACCATTCGATTCTCGTCTTGTGCCACGCTGCCACAGTACGGGAACGGTCGCTGACAGAGATGAAGAAGAAATGTGAACCAAGAGGGTTGGAGGAGCTAGCGAGCGGGAGTGGGACTCGGCGCGAAGAAATCATAAATTAGCATTTGTAATCGACGGCGGGGGATCTGCTAGATCTTCCGTGGGTATCTCGCATCGATCTCTGAGTCGAGTAATTGCCGTTAGTCGAGTCATGCCGAAGCTCTTAGTCATTCGTTTTGACGTCTCGTTCCAAAGAACGTTACTGCCCGCGTTCCCGAGAATTTCACCCCTCTCCGATGCTCACTCTCTCTCTCTCTCTCTCTCTCTCTCTCTCTCTCTCTCTCTCTCTCTCTCTCTCTCTCTCTCTCTCTCTCTCTCTCTCTCCGCCTTTAAAAGACGCGTGGCTTGGAATCTCGCAATCTTCCTCTCCTCGAGATCTCTGCCCATCCCGATTCACCGTCAACGCGTCTGTCAAACGCGAAACCTTACTTTCCACGGAATCGTCTCATTATCCTCTTATGTGTTTAAGCTTGCGTTGCGTTGCGTTGCGTTCCGTTACGTTCGATGGCGAGGCGTTTGGGAGCTGTTGTTTTACCCAACCCCGACTTACCACACTTAACCCGCGTCTTGTAGAGTTCGTCCAACGTGTTAGCTAGCAGTAAATTCCCGTTTCAGTGAAAGCGTGTTTCAATGATGCGAATGGTGGCAAGTTTTGGTGCATTTTGCCCGGGCGGTTGCAGGTGTAGGTAGGAGAATGTTTGTGGTAGGTAACGTCGTCGACCGGTTCGTACCTACATCGTCATTTCGTTCGTTCGTTCGCGTCCGCGGAAATTTTGTTCGGCCAGTTGCATGGCGTCTGCAGCTTTACTCCTTCCCCGATATCCGGACTACTTAATAATTAATAGCTCTCTCCGGAAAAGGGACCCCTCGTTCTAGTGTAGGTGTCGTATTCATAAGCTATCGTTATTGTTCGTACAGACGTTTCCTATTTGTTTCTTATCTGAATTTTAAATAGCTTTCGAGCTTTTCGTTGTAAACAATGTAAACGAAGAGAAATTTAATAATTATTTTAAACGAGTCGTGCGTCGCCGATAGCTTAATAGCTCGCGACGCGATTTTAACGACCCTGTGCCCGGGGAACGATCTAAGCTCGAAGAGAAAAAAATTCCCCTTTATTTAAATGGATATCCGGTTTATGCGTTGCCCGGTAGGTACCTAAAGTGATTTTCTCGCGTGTCCCGTGAATTCGGCGGACATGCTAAATACCATAGAATGGCTCGACTAAATTCCACGACGACTTCCATGAATTTTGTCGCTAGGTAGTTATTCCCGCGAAATAAAGGACCAGTTGTTTGTAAACGATTAACGCGCCAACAGTGGGAAGAGAAGGCAAAAGTTGAGCGGCTAGCACATTATTTATTATTCTTCGAAAGAATATAAATCGTAGCGTAGGTATGCGTATGCGTGTGCATAAATAGCGTAAGAATTAAGCGAACTTTACGACTTGTTTTTGTGTTTTATTTATTAACAGAATTATGTTCTTCCCTGCGAGGACGATCGTTGCGTAGGAGGCTAAGATATTCTGGATTCTAAAGTCTAATCCCAATCGTTCCGTTGTATTGTTTAGTTTCTCGAACCGATTTATCCGATATGCGTAATACGAGGGAACCTGTCGGCGTCGTTTAGGCTTTGTAGTCCCCGTTTCCTCGACAAGCAGCGCGCGCAAGTTACGCATCGAACGACGATTTGCCTGCAAATTGCACGAGTCGCGATAGCGTGGACGTTACCTGGCGATCTCTGGCCGTTTATCCTTCTGCCTTTAGTCTCTGCGAGTCTCCGCCGACGGGCGACGACGGCCCGATAGCAACGAACGAACGTACGACGATCTCGCCCGTGTATTTGTTCGATGTAATAGATAATATACACGATTCCTTTGAAGATTAACTCCCTAACGCCCATCGAGGTTTGCGACGCGTAGCAGAATCGAATCGATCCTCCGATCGAGCCCGAAAGCGTTCGTTTCTCCACAGGATGCTTAAATAGTTTCGCGCGGCAGAGGAAATTGGATCGTGACGATGTTTCCTGATCGAGATAGGTAGCGAATAAATGTGGGAAAGCATTCGGAAACGGTGCGACGGTGCGACGGTGCGACGACGCGACGATCCGACGATGCGCAGGCAAATACCTATATATTTTTCTTTCGCAAAACGTTGCTCGTCGCAGGCCGCCTCGTCGCTCGGTCTCCGAGCAATCGATTGCGCGCGTAGGTGGATCGGAGGGGTACGATACCGAGGAGACTCTGCGAATGCAATGTGATATACATATGTACGTATATACGTGAAATTTGAAATCCGGTTTTTCGAGACGGTGCTTTTTTTTACTCTATAAATACTGTACGATACTACCGGAGCACGGTGCGTTGTATGCTGTATGTATGGGATTGTGCGAGCAAGAGGACGACGGATCATTTAAGAGAGAAACAAAATGTTTGAATACTACGTTACGATAAATGTGGCAATGTCGAGCTAGTTACTTAGAGTACCATTTAGGGGTATATGGGATATTTCTAATATTTTTAAGCAGCGATCGTTTCTTAAAAGCGACACACACACACACACACACACACACACACACACACTCACAAATACACACTATCGCCACCACCACCATCACACGTGACACCTACAGCGAGAAAGAGACGCGTCTCGACCGGAATCCAAAGGAGCGAAAGTGGAGTGGGACATAAATTCCGTGGAATCGAGGGAATGAAATTGGCGAGTCGGGCGGGAACGCGAGGATTTTTGAACAGTTAACGTGAATTGCTTCGAACAGATCCCGGTTGAGCGCGGTTGCTCGTCGGAACGGGAAAATTGTATTATACCGAGCACGAATTGCGTTATCGTTGGATGTGTACGTAGAACGAAAAAGATATCTATACAGAGTTATGTATAAAGGCGCGAGAACATTTTTGTATAAAAACCTGTACATAATTAATATATATGCATATATATAAATACAAATATAAATATGATTATAAATATAAACACAGCTACGAATATATGAGTACAAGACAAAGTATATACTATCCTTACATACAAGTGGTTATATGTTTCCGAGGCGCTTGATCGGTGAGAATTGCAGGTGAGTAAAGCCTTCGTTCACATTAGCCAAGTTTACTGGCTCCAAGTCGCTTGAAATCAGTAAACTAACCTGTTATTCACTTCACTTGAAATATCGTCTCAAGTTTCAAGCGAAGTAGAGAGTGTTCCAACCTTTATTCCCTTGAAATAATACAACTTGAATAGTGTGAACGTACGTACAAGTGTGAACTTAAAGTCACGAAGCGACTTGAAGCCAGTGAACTTGACTAATGTGAACGGGGCTTAAGCGCAACAACTGTTCAACTATTTTAGGTGGCGTGGAATCGATAAACAGATGCAAAAGACGCGGGACGAAACGCATTGGTGTCGCTCGCCGACCAAATTGTTCTCTTGTAATTCTATCAACGGTGTAGGAGCTGAGGTCCGAGACCACAAGAGCAGGAAGAGTTAAGGGAGAGGACGAAGCTGGGAGCTCGGGGGAAGGAGAATTCTACGAATGGTTCGGTGGCAGTGGCGACTTCTTTTTCGTAAGAGAGCCTACTTACGTTGATCCGTCCGAGCGCGATCTACCCAGCCCGACCGTTTCCGAGCATTCCTGCACGAACGTATTTCAATATAAACAATCGCCGAGCGAATTTTCCCCGACGCACGGCAGTGATTTCTGGCCGACGTGACGGCGATGCCTCCGTCTGCGAGCGCGACCCCGCGTGCCCTCGCTCGAGGAACGCGACTCGTTTCGATCCTTCTTTATCCTCTCCCCTGCTGCTTGCTCGCTTCGCTGCCTGCCTGCCTGCCTGCCTGCCTGCTTGCCTGCCAACCTTCCTCCTGGCTCGTCTTCCTGCTCGTCCGCCTGCCTTTGCACTCTCTTCTACTCCTTTTCCATTCTTGCCTTCACCTCGTCGCTGAAGTAATTAACAGTACAGGAACGCGTGCACAATACTCTGCGATCCATTTGCTTTCGCGTATAGGTAGAATAGGAAGATCCCAGGGAATGCTGCAAATCGTTTCGACTACATCAATGTTTGACGAATAAAATGGAGAAGAATATTAGGTATGCGCGGGACAGTTGGATCGATAGGGACGTTATCGATGTTCGAAGGATCGCTGGTAGGGGTGATCCCGCAAACTTTCGGATCTGTGTCCCCTGGCTCGTGTCGCGAGTTGTCGAGGCGCGCGCGTATAAATCGCGGATAAATCACGGGGAAGACGGGTTCGTGGCGAGCCGGGCAGGCGCGCACGGGATGGCAAAAACTGTGCCCGGGTGGCTCGCAAAAGATCGCGAACGGTGGCGTGCGCGCGGAGGGCCTCCAGCCAGCCGGATGCTTAGAATTTCGATAAATCTAACTTGGCAGGGGAAACAAAGCGAGGCAGAGCGAAAGAAAGAAACGGCGAGCAAGAGAGAGACGGAGGGAGAGACTGGGCAAAGACGAGTAGCCTTTTTGGGTAGGCAGAGTCGGTTTGGCCGCGGTTCAAAAATTTCGATTCTTTTCTCGACGCTGTAAACGTGGACGAAATCGAATCGAGATCGAGGCCAGCGACGATCCAGAGAGAAGGTAAAACGTTCGCTGGTGGTGTCGCCCATCACGGGAGAGAAGGTAAAAGGTGGTTGGCCGCGGGGCAACGTTATCGGAGCGCTTACCTACGTGTCAGCGTGTGCAATAGGGTATTTCCGGCCGGGCGAGGAAAGTTTGCGGTCGTGCCCTCTCGCTGGGGACCGAGGGCGATGAATTTTGGAAGGAATCCAGCGCGGGTCCGATGCCCACGGTGCAGCAGTAGTTGGGCCGGGTTAGGATCGGTGTATTCCTCCAGTATTATCGGTTCCATGGAAGAGATACGCTGGCGGGTCCCGTTCCGATAACCCCTTCGCCGCGGCTCGGCCGGGCCCGGCCGGACCGGGCCAGTTCAATCTTATACGCGTACATGAGGACATTAGGGTAAATCCGGGAGACGCGGTCGGGCCGGAGAGTTGGTCAAGTCCCTATATTTCAGACTCTATACGTAAAAACGCGTTAAAATGCAGACCAATTACTTCTCTAGAAGCCAAACAGTTGAATGAATAGCATCACTTCGCTTCTTTCTGTGTTTTTCTAGATTTATAGGCTATAAAAGGTAAATTGAGGTTATATTTAACCTCTTTTGTCAAACAACGGTGTACAGAATCGTATTTAAAATATACTTCTAAGTTTATTTTCGTTTAATGTTTGGGGTAATAAGATAATAGAGATATTGAGGGACAATGTAGCCAATGTATTTGGCCATATTAACTCTTCCTCAAAATGCTAACGAGACCATCTCCCGCTGCAAAAAGGAGAGATGGTCGAGTTACGATTTTTTTATTATTTTTGTTTATTTTTTATTTTTTATTATTATTTTATTATTATTTTTGTTTATTTAGTTTATTTATTCACTTTGGTATTCATTTGCCTTGCTAATCGCGAGTAGGTAGTTCACTTTTTCTTTGATGTGTTCTTTACTTGTTTAGCGTAAACAAATTAAATATCAATGAATCTGTAGTTGTATTCATCCATAAATAATTTTGCTTTATTCTTTGTTAATTTTTCATGAATAATTATGTGAGTGGTGTCTGCCAACGACAGAAACCATTTCTCCCGGCACCAAGGGAGAGGCGGTCAGATGTCATGACTTCAGTTTTCAACCCGATTTACAGTAAATATTGTCTTAAAGCAAATATCGACCAGTTTTTTTGAATCGGCACAAAATTCTGAACACGTTACGTTTGTTCTGATAAAATAAGTAACATCTGTATTAGTTTTAATAGCCATTTTATATTAGGTCGACCGCGTCTCCCGGATTTTCACCAACCGCGTTCCCCCCGAGTCGTGAACTGTGTTGTCGACAGACAACCGTACCAATTTCTCCGGGGCTTTCGGTTGCCGCGAACGAAATCAAATATCTCGCCGTTCAACTACCGCTGGCACTACTGGCGGCCATCGTCGACGAGCGCAACGCTTCGGAGTGTTGAAAAATTCACGAAACGGACCAACCGGAGAACATACTCGAGCGTGGTATCGCGTCCACGATTGCGTCACGATCTACCGAGTAAACAGCCGTCTTTTTTTCTATCTTTCCTAATCGTCGCGCGATAACGACGACGGCGACGGTTAAAAACACCGTTCGCAAATGAAAGCGTGAATGTGAAAACTGGAACGGCGGGCAGCTTCGGCCGTCTGGGGCTGACGTTTTTTTTTCTCGATCGGCTATTCGATCGAGCGATTAGCTGGTTGATCGTCGTTGACGAACTACGAAGCAATCGGCCGGGGCCCCTGATCAAAGGGAACGCGCCCCGGTAAACCGGGCTCCGTGTCTTCCGTTTCTTGATGGAGTAATGCGCGTTCGTTGTGTTTCAATTGGTATTGGCGACCCACGCAATAAATTGCGACAAAGACTCGGTTCGCCCGTCGAAAGTCCCTCGTCTACCGACAACCAAGCTTCCTCGACCAACGATACGCGCTTCCGGAAGCTCGGACGCGACAGCCGAGACCTGCCGCCGAGCCGAGCACGGCTTCTCTGTCGCGCCACATCTTCAACTGAAAATCAAACCAGTGAATGACCGAGTTGTTGAATTTATGGACCTTTGAGATTAATACTTGAATACATTTATGTATAACAACAAAACAACTGTTGAAAATTGAAATTGCATTTAAATTTATTTTTCTTGAAAATTCTATAAAAATAATTACTTATTCTTATCGTAATTTTTAAAAAAAAACTATTATACAATGCAAAACGTGTAGAAGTCCAGTAAATGACCGTATACTTTTAATAAGAATTGTACTTATTAATGTTTGCTTAATACATGTAACTAAAAATATGGGTTATTAAAAGTGCAACTACACTCCATTTATAAACATATAATATTTTTAAATTTATAATTGACATTACTTTGCTTAATCGTTATTCACTGGTATGCGGTCAATTACTGGTTGGTTTACCCTACTTTATTTTATACAGCTGAAAGTGCTGAAACACGCTGCTAGAGATTCGAGTGATTAGAAGCCACTCTATCCGCGGCCAGGAAGCGATCCTTGATCAGCGGTCCGAGCGATCCCTCAAATTCTGCAAATGCAAACATCGAAGAGTTTCCACCAAGAATAATGAGGACGAGCCGAAGCGGAGCGAGGGATGAATTGTCGCGAAGGATCCGTGTGTGTAGCAGTTGCAGCTACAGCGAACGGGGGGGGTGAGATGAGGTTGACCGCGAGCGAGCCGAAGGAAAGAAGCGGGTTTTTAACGGTTGCACGTCGAGGCGCGTAACCGAGAGGCGGAGCCATGGCTTCGAAGGGGTCAGAGGGCACTACCAATCGCTGTCTCGTGATAACCGCTCTCGACTCTCGATATATGTATGTACCTATGGAGTTGGAGGCGCGCACGTCGCGTCGCGGTCCGTACGCGTATGCGTGCTATGCCGGTATCTACAATGCCACCACGCGCACACGCCTCCTTACCTCCTTCCTTCCTACGACTACCACCACTACTCCTATTACCGATATTATCATTACTTCAACTACTTGCGGCAACTTATCGTCTTTTTATCACAGCCGTCGCAGCCTCCTAAAACTCTTTATTGTCCTCTGCCCGTCTTGGGATCCCTATCGTTGCGCTGGTCTTCCATTTCGATTATGCCGAGATTTTCCGTAACTTTCCGCGTCTTACCTACGCTTCGTTCTCCGTGATCGCGTTAAATTCCGAGGGCGAAAAATCCACGTAGGTACTAGGATTAGAAAATATATCCCCGTGAGTGGAGTTTAGCTTGGACGTGAATCGGAGCCGAGGGACGATTTATCACCGAAATCAATCCAATTGCGTTCCCCAAGAGCAGACAGTCGCGTCGCGTCACGGTGAACGACGCGTCACGTCTCCCGCATAATCGCTCGATTTGTACTCGTCGGTTTTTCGCGCGGGCAACCTCGGCTCTCGTGCGACGTTAAGAGTCCCGCTTCGCTTTCCTTTCCCGCGAATCCATTTCCTTTCGGGCCCTCCATCGATCCCCACTCGATACCGTCGCATCAATTTTATTCTCCGTTTCCACCCCTTTTACCCTCGTCGCAGCTTTCTTTTCTCACTACCTTAATTTATTTTCGTGCAAACGCAAGTGGATAGGCAGAATAATAAATTGCTTAGTTAGGTAAAGCTGGTAATCAATTTCTCTAGGCGCAACAGGGCTTGGATCAGTTATGCTGCGTAATTGTTTCGCGGCCGAAATTGAACGGGGTCTGGGCGAGACGATTATAAAGGCGCGTCTTGAACGTTATACTATCGAGCCTACTAGCGCCATCGCTGAGTTGGTGGTCGAGGCTTGCAATGCGGCGCCGCGCCTCGCCGGCTCATTCGTATAACGATGCGTTATTTCACTAGTTGCAAAATTTTCTTCGATATCAGCTTAGTTACAAAGGGAACCTATGGTATTCTTAAGGAATATACCATAGATATTTGAAATTGCAAGTTTGGAATTTAGATAGGAATATGTAAGAGGTATTTCTGAATAATAATACAGTTTGTTTCAAGTTTCTCTCAATTTATTCGCATAAAAGGCTTTTACAGTGTTACAAAAAAGTTACAATAAAATGACTATTTTCTAAGTTCATACTTGAGGTTTCCATCACAGACCAGGTATAGGATAGACCTATCGCGATGTATCGGTATAACCGCAGCCATTTGTCACAATTTGGAGCAAAACCGGAAATAAACATAACCTAACCGTTCACTCTACCTCTTTCTATCAGTATTTCTGTCTCTTTCTGTTTTACAGTTTCTTTCTCTGTCTACTTCCGTCTTTGCTCCAAATCGCAGCAACCAATCAACGATCACTATCTAAGGGCGGTATTCATAAACGGGTCTTAAGATTAAGCAAATGCTTAAGCATTCGGCATCCTGTACTATGCTACTAGGTTAGTAGAGGATGCCGCATGCTTAAGCATTTGCTTAATCTTAAGACACGTTTATGAATACCTCCCTAAAATAAGATTACAATGCTACGAGTGGTAGGAATTGAAATTAAATCTTATCAGAAATATTTAAAATCTAAAATGGCCTGAACGTTACAACTAATTTCAAGAAACATGTTGCATAATTCCGTTTACTAATACATTTTGATAGAAGCATAATTTGCACTTATTTCCATAAATTTCGATCAGAAGTATTATATAAATACAACCGCGCAACAAACACTTGTACAGTCTCTTAGTTAGGTTATATTTTCTATCACTTCGAGGTGCGGATTTTCTGTCCTCAAAGTGACAGAAAATATAACCTATATGCTACATAATAATAAATGTTTATTAGCTATTTCGTTCTTTTACGCTACATTATACAATATTACAATATAATTTCATGTAAAACGTAGATAGAATTTAATTATCTTCTAAATACATTTAAACGCAGTCCAATTCTATCATATCACAGAAAACGTATACAAATGACAACAGGTAAAAAGCATTAGGTACCCTTTTGTTTGAAAACAAAAGAACCGTACTTTTCTTCGCGCACGAAAAATTTAAAGACAAATTTGCGTTCCCGCCCCACTTTTATAGCTCGACGAATCTGAATGAATCTGAATCGAGCTGAACTGAAGTTAGCGACCATATAACAATTTATTTAACCTTACACGCTGCATAATTCTAATATTATATTAGTCAGGTACTCAAAAGACGCATACAAATTATGAAAGGAAAAGAAAAGATTAACGAAGAGAATGTCAAGTTATGACACGTATACAAGCACGCGCACACCTTTCAGCATTTCAACGCATTTCAGAGTAGTTCCGGAGTTGGACGCTGTTCATGAACAGAGGCCGCTAAATTCAGTCCTCGAGTTATAGGTCGGTAATACAGTTTGGGTGGTGGCACAAAGTCCCATGAGTTGATAAGTCCATCCTATACTTCGTCGATGCTAGGACCACAGACGAGGTATAGAATAGACCTATCAACCAATGTATTTTTCTGTCAACGGTTTGGGGGGTCCTAGGACCCCCTTACCATTTTAGTGTCGCATGCAACGTTACCGGTTAAGTCTTGAAACAGATTGCACAGTCGAGGTATTATACCTCGTATGTGCAGATTGTAACGCTACACGTGATAGGAATTAAAATGAAATCTTATCGAAAACATTTAAAATCTATAACGGCCTGAATGTTACGACTAATTTCAAGAAACATGTTGTATAATTCCGTTTATTAATAAATTTTGACACAAGCATAATTTGCACGTATTTCTATAAATTTCGATCAGAAATATTATATAAATACAACGCGTAATAAACATTTGTACAGTCTCTTAGTTAGGCTTATATTTTCTGTCACTTCGAGGAGCGAATTTTCGGTTAATTCGGGCGAAAGGTTAAATTGGGAAGATAATTAAATTCTTTATACGTTTTACATGAAATTATATTGTAATATTTGTCGTATTTTCTATACAAAATAGACAAATCAGGTTAATGAAAATATTTTTCTTCTTCTTGCAGATAAATCTTGGGAACATTCCTCCGAGGCCAGGAACTTTAAATGAGACAAACGATGGAAAGCTGTCAGCCTCAACAATGAACATGAAGAAGATAGTGATTTTATACAAAAAGTATTATTATTTACAAATACCTTTTACAAATTCCTATCCAAATTCCAAACCTATGATTTCCATGGTAAAAGGCCTTTAGAAGGCGCAGCTCTTGTTCGCTACTTCAAGGCAACGCCTTCAATGGTGAAATTCAGGCGATACCTCCTTTCGCTTCATGTTCTCCTGATACATCGCTCCAAAATCTGGCCAAAATTTTCTGAACGCTCCAAAATTGAGATTGTAACAGGAGAACATGATGTGGAAAGAGGTGGCACTAAGTTAGCGTCTTCGGAAAGAGAATCTAAGGCGGAGAACTAGTCCACGTAGAGGCGCAGCGTCTTCGAAAGGCATCGACGATGAAATTCAGGGCGAACCTCCTTTCGCTTCATGTTCTCCTGATACATTTGCTAAAATCTGGCTAAAATTTTCTGAACGCTCCAAAATTGAGATTGTAACAGGAGAACATGATGTGGAAAGAGGTGGCACTAAGTTAGCGTCTTCGGAAAGAGAATCTAAGGCGGAGAACTATTCGACGTAGAAGCGCAGCGTCTTCGAAAGGCTTCGACGATGAAATTCAGGGCGTACCTCCTTTCGCTTCATGTTCTCCTGATACATCGCTCCAAAATCTGGCCAAAATTTTCCGAACGCTCCAAAATTGAGATTGTAACAGGAGAACATGATGTGGAAAGAGGTGGCACTAAGTTAGCGTCTTCGGAAAGAGAATCTAAGGCGGAGAACTATTCGACGTAGAGGCGCAGCGTCTTCGAAAGGCTTTCGACGATGAAATTCAGGCGATACCTCCTTTCGCTTCATGTTCTCCTGATACATCGCTCCAAAATCTGGCCAAAATTTTCCGAACGCTCCAAAATTGAGATTGTAACAGGAGAACATGATGTGGAAAGAGGTGGCACTAAGTTAGCGTCTTCGGAGAGAGAATCCAAGGCGGAGAACTATTCGACGTAGAGGCGCAGCGTCTTCGAAAGGCCATCGACGATGAAATTCAGAGCATACCTCCTTTCGCTTCATGTTCTCCTGATACATTTGCTAAAATCTGGCCAAAATTTTCTGAACGCTCCAAAATTGAGATTGTAACAGGAGAACATGATGTCGAAAGAGGTGGCACTATGTTAGCGTCTTCGGAGAGAGAATCCAAGGCGGAGAACTATTCGACGTAGAGGCGCAGCGTCTTCGAAAGGCCTTCGACGATGAAATTCAGAGCATACCTCCTTTCGCTTCATGTTCTCCTGATACATTTGCTAAAATCTGGCCAAAATTTTCTGAACGCTCCTAAATTGAGATTGTAACAGGAGAACATGATGTGGAAAGAGGTGGCACTAAGTTAGCGTCTTCGGAAAGAGAAACTAAGGCGGAGAACTAAAATCGGCAATCAAAGGGTACTTTCATTGTACTCTTTGGACGCGGTTTCACGTCCCGAGTACTTTTATAAGGGGTGAAAAATTCCCTACTATACAGGGTGATAGAGAAATCGGCAACGATCGCGGAAAATCGGCGATCAAAGGATACTTTCATTGTACTATTTGGACGCGGTTTCACGTCTCGAGTATATTCCTAAGGGGTGAAAACTACCCTACTATACAGGGTGACTCAGAAATCGGCAACAATCGAGGAAAATCGGCAATCAAAGTGTGCTTTCATTGTACTCTTTGGACGCGGTTTCACGTCCCGAGTACTTTCATAAGGAGTGAAAAATTCCCTACTATACAGTGTGATATAGAAATCGGCAACGATCGCGGAAAATCGGCGATCAAAGGGTACTTTCATTGGACTCTTTGGACGCGGTTTCACGTCCCGAGTACTTTTCTAAGGAGTGAAAAATACCCTACTATACAGGGTGACTCAGAAATCGGCAACAATCGAGGAAAATCGGCAATCAAAGGGTACTTTCATTGTACTCTTTGGATGCGGTTTCACGTCCCGAGTATTTTTCTAAGGGGTGAAAAATATCCTACTATACAGGGTGACTCAGAAATCGGCAACAATCGAGGAAAATCGGCAATCAAAGGGTACATTCATTGTACTCTTTGGACGCGGTTTCGCGTTCCGGGTACCTTCCTAAGGGGTGAAAAATACCCTACTATACAGGGTGACTCAGAAATCGGCAACAATCGAGGAAAATCGGCAATCAAAGGGTACATTCATTTTACTCATTGGACGCGGTTTCGCGTTCCGGGTACCTTCCTAAGGGGTGAAAAATACCCTACTATACAGGGTGACTCAGAAATCGGCAACAATCGAGGAAAATCGGCAATCAAAGGGTACTTTCATTGTACTCTTTGGACGTGGTTTCACGTCCCGAGTACTTTTCTAAGGGGTGAAAAATATCCTACTATACAGGGTGACTCAGAAATCGGCAACAATCGAGGAAAATCGGCAATCAAACGGTACATTCATTGTACTCTTTGGACGCGGTTTCGCGTTCCGGGTACCTTCCTAAGGGGTGAAAAATACCCTACTGTAAAGGGTGACCGAGAAATCGGTAACGATCGAGGAAAATCGGCGATCAAAGGGTACTTTTATTATACCATTTGGATGCGCTTTCACGTACCGAGTACTTTCCTAAGGGGTGAAAAATACCCTACTATACAGGGTGACTGAGAAATTGGTAACAATCGAGGAAAATCGGAGAGGGGCAGAGTTTTCGAAAGGCCTTCGACGATGAAATTCAGAGCATACCTCCTTTCGCTTCATGTTCTCCTGATACATCGCTCCAAAATCTGGCCAAAACTTTCCGAACGCTCCAAAACTGAGATTGTAACAGGAGAACATGATGTGGAAAGAGGTGGCACTAAGTTAGCGTCTTCGGAAAGCGAATCTAAGGCGGAGAACTATTCGACGTAGAGGCGCAGCGTCTTCGAAAGGCTTCGACGATGAAATTCAGGGCGTACCTCCTTTCGCTGCATGTTCTCCTGATACATTTGCTGAAATCTGGCCAAAATTTTCTGAACGCTCCAAAATTGAGATTGTAACAGGAGAACATGATGTCGAAAGAGGTGGCACTATGTTAGCGTCTTCGGAGAGAGAATCCAAGGCGGAGAACTATTCGACGTAGAGGCGCAGAGTTGACGAATGGCCTTCGACGATGAATTTCAGGGGATACCTCCTTTCGCATCATGTTCTCCTGATACATTTGCTGAAATCTGGCCAAAATTTTCTGAACGCTCCAAAATTGAGATTGTAACAGGAGAACATGATGTCGAAAGAGGTGGCACTATGTTAGCGTCTTCGGAGAGAGAATCCAAGGCGGAGAACTATTCGACGTAGAGGCGCAGCGTCTTCGAAAGGCCTTCGACGATGAAATTCAGAGCATACCTCCTTTCGCTTCATGTTCTCCTGATACATTTGCTAAAATCTGGCCAAGATTTTCTGAACGCTCCAAAATTGAGATTGTAACAGGAGAACATGATGTCGAAAGAGGTGGCACTATGTTAGCGTCTTCGGAGAGAGAATCCAAGGCGGAGAACTATTCGACGTAGAGGCGCAGAGTTGACGAATGGCCTTCGACGATGAATTTCAGGGGATACCTCCTTTCGCATCATGTTCTCCTGATACATTTGCTGAAATCTGGCCAAAATTTTCTGAACGCTCCAAAATTGAGATTGTAACAGGAGAACATGATGTCGAAAGAGGTGGCACTATGTTAGCGTCTTCGGAGAGAGAATCCAAGGCGGAGAACTATTCGACGTAGAGGCGCAGCGTCTTCGAAAGGCCTTCGACGATGAAATTCAGAGCATACCTCCTTTCGCTTCATGTTCTCCTGATACATTTGCTAAAATCTGGCCAAAATTTTCTGAACGCTCCTAAATTGAGATTGTAACAGGAGAACATGATGTGGAAAGAGGTGGCACTAAGTTAGCGTCTTCGGAAAGAGAATCTAAGGCGGAGAACTAAAATCGGCAATCAAAGGGTACTTTCATTGTACTCTTTGGACGCGGTTTGACGTCCCGAGTACTTTTATAAGGGGTGAAAAATTCCCTACTATACAGGGTGATAGAGAAATCGGCAACGATCGCGGAAAATCGGCGATCAAAGGATACTTTCATTGTACTCTTTGGACGCGGTTTCACGTCTCGAGTATATTCCTAAGGGGTGAAAACTACCCTACTATACAGGGTGACTCAGAAATCGGCAACAATCGAGGAAAATCGGCAATCAAAGGGTGCTTTCATTGTACTCTTTGGACGCGGTTTCACGTCCCGAGTACTTTCATAAGGAGTGAAAAATTCCCTACTATACAGGGTGACTCAGAAATCGGCAACAATCGAGGAAAATCGGCAATCAAAGGGTACTTTCATTGTACTCTTTGGATGCGGTTTCACGTCCCGAGTATTTTTCTAAGGGGTGAAAAATATCCTACTATACAGGGTGACTCAGAAATCGGCAACAATCGAGGAAAATCGGCAATCAAAGGGTACATTCATTGTACTCTTTGGACGCGGTTTCGCGTTCCGGGTACCTTCCTAAGGGGTGAAAAATACCCTACTATACAGGGTGACTCAGAAATCGGCAACAATCGAGGAAAATCGGCAATCAAAGGGTACATTCATTTTACTCATTGGACGCGGTTTCGCGTTCCGGGTACCTTCCTAAGGGGTGAAAAATACCCTACTATACAGGGTGACTCAGAAATCGGCAACAATCGAGGAAAATCGGCAATCAAAGGGTACTTTCATTGTACTCTTTGGACGTGGTTTCACGTCCCGAGTACTTTTCTAAGGGGTGAAAAATATCCTACTATACAGGGTGACTCAGAAATCGGCAACAATCGAGGAAAATCGGCAATCAAACGGTACATTCATTGTACTCTTTGGACGCGGTTTCGCGTTCCGGGTACCTTCCTAAGGGGTGAAAAATACCCTACTGTAAAGGGTGACCGAGAAATCGGTAACGATCGAGGAAAATCGGCGATCAAAGGGTACTTTTATTATACCATTTGGATGCGCTTTCACGTACCGAGTACTTTCCTAAGGGGTGAAAAATACCCTACTATACAGGGTGACTGAGAAATTGGTAACAATCGAGGAAAATCGGAGAGGGGCAGAGTTTTCGAAAGGCCTTCGACGATGAAATTCAGAGCATACCTCCTTTCGCTTCATGTTCTCCTGATACATCGCTCCAAAATCTGGCCAAAATTTTCCGAACGCTCCAAAATTGAGATTGTAACAGGAGAACATGATGTGGAAAGAGGTGGCACTAAGTTAGCGTCTTCGGAAAGCGAATCTAAGGCGGAGAACTATTCGACGTAGAGGCGCAGCGTCTTCGAAAGGCTTCGACGATGAAATTCAGGGCGTACCTCCTTTCGCTGCATGTTCTCCTGATACATTTGCTGAAATCTGGCCAAAATTTTCTGAACGCTCCAAAATTGAGATTGTAACAGGAGAACATGATGTCGAAAGAGGTGGCACTATGTTAGCGTCTTCGGAGAGAGAATCCAAGGCGGAGAACTATTCGACGTAGAGGCGCAGAGTTGACGAATGGCCTTCGACGATGAATTTCAGGGGTTACCTCCTTTCGCATCATGTTCTCCTGATACATTTGCTGAAATCTGGCCAAAATTTTCTGAACGCTCCAAAATTGAGATTGTAACAGGAGAACATGATGTCGAAAGAGGTGGCACTATGTTAGCGTCTTCGGAGAGAGAATCCAAGGCGGAGAACTATTCGACGTAGAGGCGCAGCGTCTTCGAAAGGCCTTCGACGATGAAATTCAGAGCATACCTCCTTTCGCTTCATGTTCTCCTGATACATTTGCTAAAATCTGGCCAAAATTTTCTGAACGCTCCTAAATTGAGATTGTAACAGGAGAACATGATGTGGAAAGAGGTGGCACTAAGTTAGCGTCTTCGGAAAGAGAAACTAAGGCGGAGAACTAAAATCGGCAATCAAAGGGTACTTTCATTGTACTCTTTGGACGCGGTTTCACGTCCCGAGTACTTTTATAAGGGGTGAAAAATTCCCTACTATACAGGGTGATAGAGAAATCGGCAACGATCGCGGAAAATCGGCGATCAAAGGATACTTTCATTGTACTCTTTGGACGCGGTTTCACGTCTCGAGTATATTCCTAAGGGGTGAAAACTACCCTACTATACAGGGTGACTCAGAAATCGGCAACAATCGAGGAAAATCGGCAATCAAAGGGTGCTTTCATTGTACTCTTTGGACGCGGTTTCACGTCCCGAGTACTTTCATAAGGAGTGAAAAATTCCCTACTATACAGTGTGATATAGAAATCGGCAACGATCGCGGAAAATCGGCGATCAAAGGGTACTTTCATTGGACTCTTTGGACGCGGTTTCACGTCCCGAGTACTTTTCTAAGGAGTGAAAAATACCCTACTATACAGGGTGACTCAGAAATCGGCAACAATCGAGGAAAATCGGCAATCAAAGGGTACTTTCATTGTACTCTTTGGATGCGGTTTCACGTCCCGAGTATTTTTCTAAGGGGTGAAAAATATCCTACTATACAGGGTGACTCAGAAATCGGCAACAATCGAGGAAAATCGGCAATCAAAGGGTACATTCATTGTACTCTTTGGACGCGGTTTCGCGTTCCGGGTACCTTCCTAAGGGGTGAAAAATACCCTACTATACAGGGTGACTCAGAAATCGGCAACAATCGAGGAAAATCGGCAATCAAAGGGTACATTCATTTTACTCATTGGACGCGGTTTCGCGTTCCGGGTACCTTCCTAAGGGGTGAAAAATACCCTACTATACAGGGTGACTCAGAAATCGGCAACAATCGAGGAAAATCGGCAATCAAAGGGTACTTTCATTGTACTCTTTGGACGTGGTTTCACGTCCCGAGTACTTTTCTAAGGGGTGAAAAATATCCTACTATACAGGGTGACTCAGAAATCGGCAACAATCGAGGAAAATCGGCAATCAAACGGTACATTCATTGTACTCTTTGGACGCGGTTTCGCGTTCCGGGTACCTTCCTAAGGGGTGAAAAATACCCTACTGTAAAGGGTGACCGAGAAATCGGTAACGATCGAGGAAAATCGGCGATCAAAGGGTACTTTTATTATACCATTTGGATGCGCTTTCACGTACCGAGTACTTTCCTAAGGGGTGAAAAATACCCTACTATACAGGGTGACTGAGAAATTGGTAACAATCGAGGAAAATCGGAGAGGGGCAGAGTTTTCGAAAGGCCTTCGACGATGAAATTCAGAGCATACCTCCTTTCGCTTCATGTTCTCCTGATACATCGCTCCAAAATCTGGCCAAAATTTTCCGAACGCTCCAAAATTGAGATTGTAACAGGAGAACATGATGTGGAAAGAGGTGGCACTAAGTTAGCGTCTTTGGAAAGCGAATCTAAGGCGGAGAACTATTCGACGTAGAGGCGCAGCGTCTTCGAAAGGCTTCGACGATGAAATTCAGGGCGTACCTCCTTTCGCTGCATGTTCTCCTGATACATTTGCTGAAATCTGGCCAAAATTTTCTGAACGCTCCAAAATTGAGATTGTAACAGGAGAACATGATGTCGAAAGAGGTGGCACTATGTTAGCGTCTTCGGAGAGAGAATCCAAGGCGGAGAACTATTGGACGTAGAGGCGCAGCGTCTTCGAAAGGCCTTCGACGATGAAATTCAGAGCATACCTCCTTTCGCTTCATGTTCTCCTGATACATTTGCTAAAATCTGGCCAAAATTTTCTGAACGCTCCAAAATTGAGATTGTAACAGGAGAACATGATGTCGAAAGAGGTGGCACTATGTTAGCGTCTTCGGAGAGAGAATCCAAGGCGGAGAACTATTCGACGTAGAGGCGCAGCGTCTTCGAAAGGCCTTCGACGATGAAATTCAGAGCATACCTCCTTTCGCTTCATGTTCTCCTGATACATTTGCTAAAATCTGGCCAAAATTTTCTGAACGCTCCAAAACTGAGATTGTAACAGGAGAACATGATGTCGAAAGAGGTGGCACTATGTTAGCGTCTTCGGAGAGAGAATCCAAGGCGGAGAACTATTCGACGTAGAGGCGCAGAGTTGACGAATGGCCTTCGACGATGAATTTCAGGGGATACCTCCTTTCGCATCATGTTCTCCTGATACATTTGCTGAAATCTGGCCAAAATTTTCTGAACGCTCCAAAATTGAGATTGTAACAGGAGAACATGATGTCGAAAGAGGTGGCACTATGTTAGCGTCTTCGGAGAGAGAATCCAAGGCGGAGAACTATTCGACGTAGAGGCGCAGCGTCTTCGAAAGGCCTTCGACGATGAAATTCAGAGCATACCTCCTTTCGCTTCATGTTCTCCTGATACATTTGCTAAAATCTGGCCAAAATTTTCTGAACGCTCCAAAATTGAGATTGTAACAGGAGAACATGATGTCGAAAGAGGTGGCACTATGTTAGCGTCTTCGGAGAGAGAATCCAAGGCGGAGAACTATTCGACGTAGAGGCGCAGAGTTGACGAATGGCCTTCGACGATGAATTTCAGGGGATACCTCCTTTCGCATCATGTTCTCCTGATACATTTGCTGAAATCTGGCCAAAATTTTCTGAACGCTCCAAAATTGAGATTGTAACAGGAGAACATGATGTCGAAAGAGGTGGCACTATGTTAGCGTCTTCGGACAGAGAATCCAAGGCGGAGAACTATTCGACGTAGAGGCGCAGAGTTGACGAATGGCCTTCGACGATGAATTTCAGGGGATACCTCCTTTCGCATCATGTTCTCCTGATACATTTGCTGAAATCTGGCCAAAATTTTCTGAACGCTCCAAAATTGAGATTGTAACAGGAGAACATGATGTCGAAAGAGGTGGCACTATGTTAGCGTCTTCGGAGAGAGAATCCAAGGCGGAGAACTATTCGACGTAGAGGCGCAGCGTCTTCGAAAGGCCTTCGACGATGAAATTCAGAGCATACCTCCTTTCGCTTCATGTTCTCCTGATACATTTGCTAAAATCTGGCCAAAATTTTCTGAACGCTCCAAAATTGAGATTGTAACAGGAGAACATGATGTCGAAAGAGGTGGCACTATGTTAGCGTCTTCGGAGAGAGAATCCAAGGCGGAGAACTATTCGACGTAGAGGCGCAGCGTCTTCGAAAGGCCTTCGACGATGAAATTCAGAGCATACCTCCTTTCGCTTCATGTTCTCCTGATACATTTGCTAAAATCTGGCCAAAATTTTCTGAACGCTCCAAAATTGAGATTGTAACAGGAGAACATGATGTCGAAAGAGGTGGCACTATGTTAGCGTCTTCGGAGAGAGAATCCAAGGCGGAGAACTATTCGACGTAGAGGCGCAGAGTTGACGAATGGCCTTCGACGATGAATTTCAGGGGATACCTCCTTTCGCATCATGTTCTCCTGATACATTTGCTGAAATCTGGCCAAAATTTTCTGAACGCTCCAAAATTGAGATTGTAACAGGAGAACATGATGTCGAAAG
Organism: Andrena bucephala; assembly: GCA_947577245.1. NCBI lineage: Eukaryota > Metazoa > Arthropoda > Insecta > Hymenoptera > Andrenidae > Andrena > Andrena bucephala. The sequence continues at coordinate 68,828,608 of OX387715.1, forward strand.
AGGTGGCACTATGTTAGCGTCTTCGGAGAGAGAATCCAAGGCGGAGAACTATTCGACGTAGAGGCGCAGCGTCTTCGAAAGGCCTTCGACGATGAAATTCAGAGCATACCTCCTTTCGCTTCATGTTCTCCTGATACATTTGCTAAAATCTGGCCAAAATTTTCTGAACGCTCCAAAATTGAGATTGTAACAGGAGAACATGATGTCGAAAGAGGTGGCACTATGTTAGCGTCTTCGGAGAGAGAATCCAAGGCGGAGAACTATTCGACGTAGAGGCGCAGAGTTGACGAATGGCCTTCGACGATGAATTTCAGGGGATACCTCCTTTCGCATCATGTTCTCCTGATACATTTGCTGAAATCTGGCCAAAATTTTCTGAACGCTCCAAAATTGAGATTGTAACAGGAGAACATGATGTCGAAAGAGGTGGCACTATGTTAGCGTCTTCGGAGAGAGAATCCAAGGCGGAGAACTATTCGACGTAGAGGCGCAGCGTCTTCGAAAGGCCTTCGACGATGAAATTCAGAGCATACCTCCTTTCGCATCATGTTCTCCTGATACATTTGCTAAAATCTGGCCAAAATTTTCTGAACGCTCCAAAATTGAGATTGTAACAGGAGAACATGATGTCGAAAGAGGTGGCACTATGTTAGCGTCTTCGGAGAGAGAATCCAAGGCGGAGAACTATTGGACGTAGAGGCGCAGCGTCTTCGAAAGGCCTTCGACGATGAAATTCAGAGCATACCTCCTTTCGCTTCATGTTCTCCTGATACATTTGCTAAAATCTGGCCAAAATTTTCTGAACGCTCCAAAATTGAGATTGTAACAGGAGAACATGATGTCGAAAGAGGTGGCACTATGTTAGCGTCTTCGGAGAGAGAATCCAAGGCGGAGAACTATTCGACGTAGAGGCGCAGAGTTGACGAATGGCCTTCGACGATGAATTTCAGGGGATACCTCCTTTCGCATCATGTTCTCCTGATACATTTGCTGAAATCTGGCCAAAATTTTCTGAACGCTCCAAAATTGAGATTGTAACAGGAGAACATGATGTCGAAAGAGGTGGCACTATGTTAGCGTCTTCGGAGAGAGAATCCAAGGCGGAGAACTATTCGACGTAGAGGCGCAGCGTCTTCGAAAGGCCTTCGACGATGAAATTCAGAGCATACCTCCTTTCGCTTCATGTTCTCCTGATACATTTGCTAAAATCTGGCCAAAATTTTCTGAACGCTCCAAAATTGAGATTGTAACAGGAGAACATGATGTCGAAAGAGGTGGCACTATGTTAGCGTCTTCGGAGAGAGAATCCAAGGCGGAGAACTATTCGACGTAGAGGCGCAGAGTTGACGAATGGCCTTCGACGATGAATTTCAGGGGATACCTCCTTTCGCATCATGTTCTCCTGATACATTTGCTGAAATCTGGCCAAAATTTTCTGAACGCTCCAAAATTGAGATTGTAACAGGAGAACATGATGTCGAAAGAGGTGGCACTATGTTAGCGTCTTCGGAGAGAGAATCCAAGGCGGAGAACTATTCGACGTAGAGGCGCAGAGTTGACGAATGGCCTTCGACGATGAATTTCAGGGGATACCTCCTTTCGCATCATGTTCTCCTGATACATTTGCTGAAATCTGGCCAAAATTTTCTGAACGCTCCAAAATTGAGATTGTAACAGGAGAACATGATGTCGAAAGAGGTGGCACTATGTTAGCGTCTTCGGAGAGAGAATCCAAGGCGGAGAACTATTGGACGTAGAGGCGCAGCGTCTTCGAAAGGCCTTCGACGATGAAATTCAGAGCATACCTCCTTTCGCTTCATGTTCTCCTGATACATTTGCTAAAATCTGGCCAAAATTTTCTGAACGCTCCAAAATTGAGATTGTAACAGGAGAACATGATGTCGAAAGAGGTGGCACTATGTTAGCGTCTTCGGAGAGAGAATCCAAGGCGGAGAACTATTCGACGTAGAGGCGCAGAGTTGACGAATGGCCTTCGACGATGAATTTCAGGGGATACCTCCTTTCGCATCATGTTCTCCTGATACATTTGCTGAAATCTGGCCAAAATTTTCTGAACGCTCCAAAATTGAGATTGTAACAGGAGAACATGATGTCGAAAGAGGTGGCACTATGTTAGCGTCTTCGGAGAGAGAATCCAAGGCGGAGAACTATTCGACGTAGAGGCGCAGCGTCTTCGAAAGGCCTTCGACGATGAAATTCAGAGCATACCTCCTTTTGCTTCATGTTCTCCGGATACATTTGCTAAAATCTGGCCAAAATTTTCTGAACGCTCCAAAATTGAGATTGTAACAGGAGAACATGATGTCGAAAGAGGTGGCACTATGTTAGCGTCTTCGGAGAGAGAATCCAAGGCGGAGAACTATTCGACGTAGAGGCGCAGAGTTGACGAATGGCCTTCGACGATGAATTTCAGGGGATACCTCCTTTCGCATCATGTTCTCCTGATACATTTGCTGAAATCTGGCCAAAATTTTCTGAACGCTCCAAAATTGAGATTGTAACAGGAGAACATGATGTCGAAAGAGGTGGCACTATGTTAGCGTCTTCGGAGAGAGAATCCAAGGCGGAGAACTATTCGACGTAGAGGCGCAGCGTCTTCGAAAGGCCTTCGACGATGAAATTCAGAGCATACCTCCTTTCGCTTCATGTTCTCCTGATACATTTGCTAAAATCTGGCCAAAATTTTCTGAACGCTCCAAAATTGAGATTGTAACAGGAGAACATGATGTCGAAAGAGGTGGCACTATGTTAGCGTCTTCGGAGAGAGAATCCAAGGCGGAGAACTATTGGACGTAGAGGCGCAGCGTCTTCGAAAGGCCTTCGACGATGAAATTCAGAGCATACCTCCTTTCGCTTCATGTTCTCCTGATACATTTGCTAAAATCTGGCCAAAATTTTCTGAACGCTCCAAAATTGAGATTGTAACAGGAGAACATGATGTCGAAAGAGGTGGCACTATGTTAGCGTCTTCGGAGAGAGAATCCAAGGCGGAGAACTATTCGACGTAGAGGCGCAGAGTTGACGAATGGCCTTCGACGATGAATTTCAGGGGATACCTCCTTTCGCATCATGTTCTCCTGATACATTTGCTGAAATCTGGCCAAAATTTTCTGAACGCTCCAAAATTGAGATTGTAACAGGAGAACATGATGTCGAAAGAGGTGGCACTATGTTAGCGTCTTCGGAGGGAGAATCCAAGGCGGAGAACTATTCGACGTAGAGGCGCAGCGTCTTCGAAAGGCCTTCGACGATGAAATTCAGAGCATACCTCCTTTCGCTTCATGTTCTCCTGATACATTTGCTAAAATCTGGCCAAAATTTTCTGAACGCTCCAAAATTGAGATTGTAACAGGAGAACATGATGTCGAAAGAGGTGGCACTATGTTAGCGTCTTCGGAGAGAGAATCCAAGGCGGAGAACTATTGGACGTAGAGGCGCAGCGTCTTCGAAAGGCCTTCGACGATGAAATTCAGAGCATACCTCCTTTCGCTTCATGTTCTCCTGATACATTTGCTAAAATCTGGCCAAAATTTTCTGAACGCTCCAAAATTGAGATTGTAACAGGAGAACATGATGTCGAAAGAGGTGGCACTATGTTAGCGTCTTCGGAGAGAGAATCCAAGGCGGAGAACTATTGGACGTAGAGGCGCAGCGTCTTCGAAAGGCCTTCGACGATGAAATTCAGAGCATACCTCCTTTCGCTTCATGTTCTCCTGATACATTTGCTAAAATCTGGCCAAAATTTTCTGAACGCTCCAAAATTGAGATTGTAACAGGAGAACATGATGTCGAAAGAGGTGGCACTATGTTAGCGTCTTCGGAGAGAGAATCCAAGGCGGAGAACTATTCGACGTAGAGGCGCAGAGTTGACGAATGGCCTTCGACGATGAATTTCAGGGGATACCTCCTTTCGCATCATGTTCTCCTGATACATTTGCTGAAATCTGGCCAAAATTTTCTGAACGCTCCAAAATTGAGATTGTAACAGGAGAACATGATGTCGAAAGAGGTGGCACTATGTTAGCGTCTTCGGAGAGAGAATCCAAGGCGGAGAACTATTCGACGTAGAGGCGCAGAGTTGACGAATGGCCTTCGACGATGAATTTCAGGGGATACCTCCTTTCGCATCATGTTCTCCTGATACATTTGCTGAAATCTGGCCAAAATTTTCTGAACGCTCCAAAATTGAGATTGTAACAGGAGAACATGATGTCGAAAGAGGTGGCACTATGTTAGCGTCTTCGGAGAGAGAATCCAAGGCGGAGAACTATTCGACGTAGAGGCGCAGCGTCTTCGAAAGGCCTTCGACGATGAAATTCAGAGCATACCTCCTTTCGCTTCATGTTCTCCTGATACATTTGCTAAAATCTGGCCAAAATTTTCTGAACGCTCCAAAATTGAGATTGTAACAGGAGAACATGATGTCGAAAGAGGTGGCACTATGTTAGCGTCTTCGGAGAGAGAATCCAAGGCGGAGAACTATTGGACGTAGAGGCGCAGCGTCTTCGAAAGGCCTTCGACGATGAAATTCAGAGCATACCTCCTTTCGCTTCATGTTCTCCTGATACATTTGCTAAAATCTGGCCAAAATTTTCTGAACGCTCCAAAATTGAGATTGTAACAGGAGAACATGATGTCGAAAGAGGTGGCACTATGTTAGCGTCTTCGGAGAGAGAATCCAAGGCGGAGAACTATTCGACGTAGAGGCGCAGAGTTGACGAATGGCCTTCGACGATGAATTTCAGGGGATACCTCCTTTCGCATCATGTTCTCCTGATACATTTGCTGAAATCTGGCCAAAATTTTCTGAACGCTCCAAAATTGAGATTGTAACAGGAGAACATGATGTCGAAAGAGGTGGCACTATGTTAGCGTCTTCGGAGAGAGAATCCAAGGCGGAGAACTATTCGACGTAGAGGCGCAGCGTCTTCGAAAGGCCTTCGACGATGAAATTCAGAGCATACCTCCTTTCGCTTCATGTTCTCCTGATACATTTGCTAAAATCTGGCCAAAATTTTCTGAACACTCCAAAATTGAGATTGTAACAGGAGAACATGATGTCGAAAGAGGTGGCACTATGTTAGCGTCTTCGGAGAGAGAATCCAAGGCGGAGAACTATTCGACGTAGAGGCGCAGAGTTGACGAATGGCCTTCGACGATGAATTTCAGGGGATACCTCCTTTCGCATCATGTTCTCCTGATACATTTGCTGAAATCTGGCCAAAATTTTCTGAACGCTCCAAAATTGAGATTGTAACAGGAGAACATGATGTCGAAAGAGGTGGCACTATGTTAGCGTCTTCGGAGAGAGAATCCAAGGCGGAGAACTATTCGACGTAGAGGCGCAGCGTCTTCGAAAGGCCTTCGACGATGAAATTTTTAGCATACCTCCTTTCGCTTCATGTTCTCCTGATACATTTGCTAAAATCTGGCCAAAATTTTCTGAACGCTCCAAAATTGAGATTGTAACAGGAGAACATGATGTCGAAAGAGGTGGCACTATGTTAGCGTCTTCGGAGAGAGAATCCAAGGCGGAGAACTATTCGACGTAGAGGCGCAGCGTCTTCGAAAGGCCTTCGACGATGAAATTCAGAGCATACCTCCTTTCGCTTCATGTTCTCCTGATACATTTGCTAAAATCTGGCCAAAATTTTCTGAACGCTCCAAAATTGAGATTGTAACAGGAGAACATGATGTCGAAAGAGGTGGCACTATGTTAGCGTCTTCGGAGAGAGAATCCAAGGCGGAGAACTATTCGACGTAGAGGCGCAGAGTTGACGAATGGCCTTCGACGATGAATTTCAGGGGATACCTCCTTTCGCATCATGTTCTCCTGATACATTTGCTGAAATCTGGCCAAAATTTTCTGAACGCTCCAAAATTGAGATTGTAACAGGAGAACATGATGTCGAAAGAGGTGGCACTATGTTAGCGTCTTCGGAGAGAGAATCCAAGGCGGAGAACTATTCGACGTAGAGGCGCAGCGTCTTCGAAAGGCCTTCGACGATGAAATTCAGAGCATACCTCCTTTCGCTTCATGTTCTCCTGATACATTTGCTAAAATCTGGCCAAAATTTTCTGAACACTCCAAAATTGAGATTGTAACAGGAGAACATGATGTCGAAAGAGGTGGCACTATGTTAGCGTCTTCGGAGAGAGAATCCAAGGCGGAGAACTATTCGACGTAGAGGCGCAGAGTTGACGAATGGCCTTCGACGATGAATTTCAGGGGATACCTCCTTTCGCATCATGTTCTCCTGATACATTTGCTGAAATCTGGCCAAAATTTTCTGAACGCTCCAAAATTGAGATTGTAACAGGAGAACATGATGTCGAAAGAGGTGGCACTATGTTAGCGTCTTCGGAGAGAGAATCCAAGGCGGAGAACTATTCGACGTAGAGGCGCAGCGTCTTCGAAAGGCCTTCGACGATGAAATTTTTAGCATACCTCCTTTCGCTTCATGTTCTCCTGATACATTTGCTAAAATCTGGCCAAAATTTTCTGAACGCTCCAAAATTGAGATTGTAACAGGAGAACATGATGTCGAAAGAGGTGGCACTATGTTAGCGTCTTCGGAGAGAGAATCCAAGGCGGAGAACTATTCGACGTAGAGGCGCAGCGTCTTCGAAAGGCCTTCGACGATGAAATTCAGAGCATACCTCCTTTCGCTTCATGTTCTCCTGATACATTTGCTAAAATCTGGCCAAAATTTTCTGAACGCTCCAAAATTGAGATTGTAACAGGAGAACATGATGTCGAAAGAGGTGGCACTATGTTAGCGTCTTCGGAGAGAGAATCCAAGGCGGAGAACTATTGGACGTAGAGGCGCAGCGTCTTCGAAAGGCCTTCGACGATGAAATTCAGAGCATACCTCCTTTCGCTTCATGTTCTCCTGATACATTTGCTAAAATCTGGCCAAAATTTTCTGAACGCTCCAAAATTGAGATTGTAACAGGAGAACATGATGTCGAAAGAGGTGGCACTATGTTAGCGTCTTCGGAGAGAGAATCCAAGGCGGAGAACTATTCGACGTAGAGGCGCAGAGTTGACGAATGGCCTTCGACGATGAATTTCAGGGGATACCTCCTTTCGCATCATGTTCTCCTGATACATTTGCTGAAATCTGGCCAAAATTTTCTGAACGCTCCAAAATTGAGATTGTAACAGGAGAACATGATGTCGAAAGAGGTGGCACTATGTTAGCGTCTTCGGAGAGAGAATCCAAGGCGGAGAACTATTCGACGTAGAGGCGCAGCGTCTTCGAAAGGCCTTCGACGATGAAATTCAGAGCATACCTCCTTTCGCTTCATGTTCTCCTGATACATTTGCTAAAATCTGGCCAAAATTTTCTGAACGCTCCAAAATTGAGATTGTAACAGGAGAACATGATGTCGAAAGAGGTGGCACTATGTTAGCGTCTTCGGAGAGAGAATCCAAGGCGGAGAACTATTCGACGTAGAGGCGCAGCGTCTTCGAAAGGCCTTCGACGATGAAATTCAGAGCATACCTCCTTTCGCTTCATGTTCTCCTGATACATTTGCTAAAATCTGGCCAAAATTTTCTGAACGCTCCAAAATTGAGATTGTAACAGGAGAACATGATGTCGAAAGAGGTGGCACTATGTTAGCGTCTTCGGAGAGAGAATCCAAGGCGGAGAACTATTCGACGTAGAGGCGCAGCGTCTTCGAAAGGCCTTCGACGATGAAATTCAGAGCATACCTCCTTTCGCTTCATGTTCTCCTGATACATTTGCTAAAATCTGGCCAAAATTTTCTGAACGCTCCAAAATTGAGATTGTAACAGGAGAACATGATGTCGAAAGAGGTGGCACTATGTTAGCGTCTTCGGAGAGAGAATCCAAGGCGGAGAACTATTCGACGTAGAGGCGCAGCGTCTTCGAAAGGCCTTCGACGATGAAATTCAGAGCATACCTCCTTTCGCTTCATGTTCTCCTGATACATTTGCTAAAATCTGGCCAAAATTTTCTGAACGCTCCAAAATTGAGATTGTAACAGGAGAACATGATGTCGAAAGAGGTGGCACTATGTTAGCGTCTTCGGAGAGAGAATCCAAGGCGGAGAACTATTCGACGTAGAGGCGCAGAGTTGACGAATGGCCTTCGACGATGAATTTCAGGGGATACCTCCTTTCGCATCATGTTCTCCTGATACATTTGCTGAAATCTGGCCAAAATTTTCTGAACGCTCCAAAATTGAGATTGTAACAGGAGAACATGATGTCGAAAGAGGTGGCACTATGTTAGCGTCTTCGGAGAGAGAATCCAAGGCGGAGAACTATTCGACGTAGAGGCGCAGAGTTGACGAATGGCCTTCGACGATGAATTTCAGGGGATACCTCCTTTCGCATCATGTTCTCCTGATACATTTGCTGAAATCTGGCCAAAATTTTCTGAACGCTCCAAAATTGAGATTGTAACAGGAGAACATGATGTCGAAAGAGGTGGCACTATGTTAGCGTCTTCGGAGAGAGAATCCAAGGCGGAGAACTATTCGACGTAGAGGCGCAGAGTTGACGAATGGCCTTCGACGATGAATTTCAGGGGATACCTCCTTTCGCATCATGTTCTCCTGATACATTTGCTGAAATCTGGCCAAAATTTTCTGAACGCTCCAAAATTGAGATTGTAACAGGAGAACATGATGTCGAAAGAGGTGGCACTATGTTAGCGTCTTCGGAGAGAGAATCCAAGGCGGAGAACTATTCGACGTAGAGGCGCAGCGTCTTCGAAAGGCCTTCGACGATGAAATTCAGAGCATACCTCCTTTCGCTTCATGTTCTCCTGATACATTTGCTAAAATCTGGCCAAAATTTTCTGAACGCTCCAAAATTGAGATTGTAACAGGAGAACATGATGTCGAAAGAGGTGGCACTATGTTAGCGTCTTCGGAGAGAGAATCCAAGGCGGAGAACTATTGGACGTAGAGGCGCAGCGTCTTCGAAAGGCCTTCGACGATGAAATTCAGAGCATACCTCCTTTCGCTTCATGTTCTCCTGATACATTTGCTAAAATCTGGCCAAAATTTTCTGAACGCTCCAAAATTGAGATTGTAACAGGAGAACATGATGTCGAAAGAGGTGGCACTATGTTAGCGTCTTCGGAGAGAGAATCCAAGGCGGAGAACTATTCGACGTAGAGGCGCAGCGTCTTCGAAAGGCCTTCGACGATGAAATTCAGAGCATACCTCCTTTCGCTTCATGTTCTCCTGATACATTTGCTAAAATCTGGCCAAAATTTTCTGAACGCTCCAAAATTGAGATTGTAACAGGAGAACATGATGTCGAAAGAGGTGGCACTATGTTAGCGTCTTCGGAGAGAGAATCCAAGGCGGAGAACTATTCGACGTAGAGGCGCAGAGTTGACGAATGGCCTTCGACGATGAATTTCAGGGGATACCTCCTTTCGCATCATGTTCTCCTGATACATTTGCTGAAATCTGGCCAAAATTTTCTGAACGCTCCAAAATTGAGATTGTAACAGGAGAACATGATGTCGAAAGAGGTGGCACTATGTTAGCGTCTTCGGAGAGAGAATCCAAGGCGGAGAACTATTCGACGTAGAGGCGCAGCGTCTTCGAAAGGCCTTCGACGATGAAATTCAGAGCATACCTCCTTTCGCTTCATGTTCTCCTGATACATTTGCTAAAATCTGGCCAAAATTTTCTGAACGCTCCAAAATTGAGATTGTAACAGGAGAACATGATGTCGAAAGAGGTGGCACTATGTTAGCGTCTTCGGAGAGAGAATCCAAGGCGGAGAACTATTCGACGTAGAGGCGCAGCGTCTTCGAAAGGCCTTCGACGATGAAATTCAGAGCATACCTCCTTTCGCTTCATGTTCTCCTGATACATTTGCTAAAATCTGGCCAAAATTTTCTGAACGCTCCAAAATTGAGATTGTAACAGGAGAACATGATGTCGAAAGAGGTGGCACTATGTTAGCGTCTTCGGAGAGAGAATCCAAGGCGGAGAACTATTCGACGTAGAGGCGCAGAGTTGACGAATGGCCTTCGACGATGAATTTCAGGGGATACCTCCTTTCGCATCATGTTCTCCTGATACATTTGCTGAAATCTGGCCAAAATTTTCTGAACGCTCCAAAATTGAGATTGTAACAGGAGAACATGATGTCGAAAGAGGTGGCACTATGTTAGCGTCTTCGGAGAGAGAATCCAAGGCGGAGAACTATTCGACGTAGAGGCGCAGAGTTGACGAATGGCCTTCGACGATGAATTTCAGGGGATACCTCCTTTCGCATCATGTTCTCCTGATACATTTGCTGAAATCTGGCCAAAATTTTCTGAACGCTCCAAAATTGAGATTGTAACAGGAGAACATGATGTCGAAAGAGGTGGCACTATGTTAGCGTCTTCGGAGAGAGAATCCAAGGCGGAGAACTATTCGACGTAGAGGCGCAGCGTCTTCGAAAGGCCTTCGACGATGAAATTTTTAGCATACCTCCTTTCGCTTCATGTTCTCCTGATACATTTGCTAAAATCTGGCCAAAATTTTCTGAACGCTCCAAAATTGAGATTGTAACAGGAGAACATGATGTCGAAAGAGGTGGCACTATGTTAGCGTCTTCGGAGAGAGAATCCAAGGCGGAGAACTATTCGACGTAGAGGCGCAGCGTCTTCGAAAGGCCTTCGACGATGAAATTCAGAGCATACCTCCTTTCGCTTCATGTTCTCCTGATACATTTGCTAAAATCTGGCCAAAATTTTCTGAACGCTCCAAAATTGAGATTGTAACAGGAGAACATGATGTCGAAAGAGGTGGCACTATGTTAGCGTCTTCGGAGAGAGAATCCAAGGCGGAGAACTATTGGACGTAGAGGCGCAGCGTCTTCGAAAGGCCTTCGACGATGAAATTCAGAGCATACCTCCTTTCGCTTCATGTTCTCCTGATACATTTGCTAAAATCTGGCCAAAATTTTCTGAACGCTCCAAAATTGAGATTGTAACAGGAGAACATGATGTCGAAAGAGGTGGCACTATGTTAGCGTCTTCGGAGAGAGAATCCAAGGCGGAGAACTATTCGACGTAGAGGCGCAGAGTTGACGAATGGCCTTCGACGATGAATTTCAGGGGATACCTCCTTTCGCATCATGTTCTCCTGATACATTTGCTGAAATCTGGCCAAAATTTTCTGAACGCTCCAAAATTGAGATTGTAACAGGAGAACATGATGTCGAAAGAGGTGGCACTATGTTAGCGTCTTCGGAGAGAGAATCCAAGGCGGAGAACTATTCGACGTAGAGGCGCAGCGTCTTCGAAAGGCCTTCGACGATGAAATTCAGAGCATACCTCCTTTCGCTTCATGTTCTCCTGATACATTTGCTAAAATCTGGCCAAAATTTTCTGAACGCTCCAAAATTGAGATTGTAACAGGAGAACATGATGTCGAAAGAGGTGGCACTATGTTAGCGTCTTCGGAGAGAGAATCCAAGGCGGAGAACTATTCGACGTAGAGGCGCAGCGTCTTCGAAAGGCCTTCGACGATGAAATTCAGAGCATACCTCCTTTCGCTTCATGTTCTCCTGATACATTTGCTAAAATCTGGCCAAAATTTTCTGAACGCTCCAAAATTGAGATTGTAACAGGAGAACATGATGTCGAAAGAGGTGGCACTATGTTAGCGTCTTCGGAGAGAGAATCCAAGGCGGAGAACTATTGGACGTAGAGGCGCAGCGTCTTCGAAAGGCCTTCGACGATGAAATTCAGAGCATACCTCCTTTCGCTTCATGTTCTCCTGATACATTTGCTAAAATCTGGCCAAAATTTTCTGAACGCTCCAAAATTGAGATTGTAACAGGAGAACATGATGTCGAAAGAGGTGGCACTATGTTAGCGTCTTCGGAGAGAGAATCCAAGGCGGAGAACTATTCGACGTAGAGGCGCAGAGTTGACGAATGGCCTTCGACGATGAATTTCAGGGGATACCTCCTTTCGCATCATGTTCTCCTGATACATTTGCTGAAATCTGGCCAAAATTTTCTGAACGCTCCAAAATTGAGATTGTAACAGGAGAACATGATGTCGAAAGAGGTGGCACTATGTTAGCGTCTTCGGAGAGAGAATCCAAGGCGGAGAACTATTCGACGTAGAGGCGCAGCGTCTTCGAAAGGCCTTCGACGATGAAATTCAGAGCATACCTCCTTTCGCTTCATGTTCTCCTGATACATTTGCTAAAATCTGGCCAAAATTTTCTGAACGCTCCAAAATTGAGATTGTAACAGGAGAACATGATGTCGAAAGAGGTGGCACTATGTTAGCGTCTTCGGAGAGAGAATCCAAGGCGGAGAACTATTGGACGTAGAGGCGCAGCGTCTTCGAAAGGCCTTCGACGATGAAATTCAGAGCATACCTCCTTTCGCTTCATGTTCTCCTGATACATTTGCTAAAATCTGGCCAAAATTTTCTGAACGCTCCAAAATTGAGATTGTAACAGGAGAACATGATGTCGAAAGAGGTGGCACTATGTTAGCGTCTTCGGAGAGAGAATCCAAGGCGGAGAACTATTCGACGTAGAGGCGCAGAGTTGACGAATGGCCTTCGACGATGAATTTCAGGGGATACCTCCTTTCGCATCATGTTCTCCTGATACATTTGCTGAAATCTGGCCAAAATTTTCTGAACGCTCCAAAATTGAGATTGTAACAGGAGAACATGATGTCGAAAGAGGTGGCACTATGTTAGCGTCTTCGGAGAGAGAATCCAAGGCGGAGAACTATTCGACGTAGAGGCGCAGCGTCTTCGAAAGGCCTTCGACGATGAAATTCAGAGCATACCTCCTTTTGCTTCATGTTCTCCGGATACATTTGCTAAAATCTGGCCAAAATTTTCTGAACGCTCCAAAATTGAGATTGTAACAGGAGAACATGATGTCGAAAGAGGTGGCACTATGTTAGCGTCTTCGGAGAGAGAATCCAAGGCGGAGAACTATTCGACGTAGAGGCGCAGAGTTGACGAATGGCCTTCGACGATGAATTTCAGGGGATACCTCCTTTCGCATCATGTTCTCCTGATACATTTGCTGAAATCTGGCCAAAATTTTCTGAACGCTCCAAAATTGAGATTGTAACAGGAGAACATGATGTCGAAAGAGGTGGCACTATGTTAGCGTCTTCGGAGAGAGAATCCAAGGCGGAGAACTATTCGACGTAGAGGCGCAGCGTCTTCGAAAGGCCTTCGACGATGAAATTCAGAGCATACCTCCTTTCGCTTCATGTTCTCCTGATACATTTGCTAAAATCTGGCCAAAATTTTCTGAACACTCCAAAATTGAGATTGTAACAGGAGAACATGATGTCGAAAGAGGTGGCACTATGTTAGCGTCTTCGGAGAGAGAATCCAAGGCGGAGAACTATTCGACGTAGAGGCGCAGAGTTGACGAATGGCCTTCGACGATGAATTTCAGGGGATACCTCCTTTCGCATCATGTTCTCCTGATACATTTGCTGAAATCTGGCCAAAATTTTCTGAACGCTCCAAAATTGAGATTGTAACAGGAGAACATGATGTCGAAAGAGGTGGCACTATGTTAGCGTCTTCGGAGAGAGAATCCAAGGCGGAGAACTATTCGACGTAGAGGCGCAGCGTCTTCGAAAGGCCTTCGACGATGAAATTTTTAGCATACCTCCTTTCGCTTCATGTTCTCCTGATACATTTGCTAAAATCTGGCCAAAATTTTCTGAACGCTCCAAAATTGAGATTGTAACAGGAGAACATGATGTCGAAAGAGGTGGCACTATGTTAGCGTCTTCGGAGAGAGAATCCAAGGCGGAGAACTATTCGACGTAGAGGCGCAGCGTCTTCGAAAGGCCTTCGACGATGAAATTCAGAGCATACCTCCTTTCGCTTCATGTTCTCCTGATACATTTGCTAAAATCTGGCCAAAATTTTCTGAACGCTCCAAAATTGAGATTGTAACAGGAGAACATGATGTCGAAAGAGGTGGCACTATGTTAGCGTCTTCGGAGAGAGAATCCAAGGCGGAGAACTATTGGACGTAGAGGCGCAGCGTCTTCGAAAGGCCTTCGACGATGAAATTCAGAGCATACCTCCTTTCGCTTCATGTTCTCCTGATACATTTGCTAAAATCTGGCCAAAATTTTCTGAACGCTCCAAAATTGAGATTGTAACAGGAGAACATGATGTCGAAAGAGGTGGCACTATGTTAGCGTCTTCGGAGAGAGAATCCAAGGCGGAGAACTATTCGACGTAGAGGCGCAGAGTTGACGAATGGCCTTCGACGATGAATTTCAGGGGATACCTCCTTTCGCATCATGTTCTCCTGATACATTTGCTGAAATCTGGCCAAAATTTTCTGAACGCTCCAAAATTGAGATTGTAACAGGAGAACATGATGTCGAAAGAGGTGGCACTATGTTAGCGTCTTCGGAGAGAGAATCCAAGGCGGAGAACTATTCGACGTAGAGGCGCAGCGTCTTCGAAAGGCCTTCGACGATGAAATTCAGAGCATACCTCCTTTCGCTTCATGTTCTCCTGATACATTTGCTAAAATCTGGCCAAAATTTTCTGAACGCTCCAAAATTGAGATTGTAACAGGAGAACATGATGTCGAAAGAGGTGGCACTATGTTAGCGTCTTCGGAGAGAGAATCCAAGGCGGAGAACTATTCGACGTAGAGGCGCAGCGTCTTCGAAAGGCCTTCGACGATGAAATTCAGAGCATACCTCCTTTCGCTTCATGTTCTCCTGATACATTTGCTAAAATCTGGCCAAAATTTTCTGAACGCTCCAAAATTGAGATTGTAACAGGAGAACATGATGTCGAAAGAGGTGGCACTATGTTAGCGTCTTCGGAGAGAGAATCCAAGGCGGAGAACTATTCGACGTAGAGGCGCAGCGTCTTCGAAAGGCCTTCGACGATGAAATTCAGAGCATACCTCCTTTCGCTTCATGTTCTCCTGATACATTTGCTAAAATCTGGCCAAAATTTTCTGAACGCTCCAAAATTGAGATTGTAACAGGAGAACATGATGTCGAAAGAGGTGGCACTATGTTAGCGTCTTCGGAGAGAGAATCCAAGGCGGAGAACTATTCGACGTAGAGGCGCAGAGTTGACGAATGGCCTTCGACGATGAATTTCAGGGGATACCTCCTTTCGCATCATGTTCTCCTGATACATTTGCTGAAATCTGGCCAAAATTTTCTGAACGCTCCAAAATTGAGATTGTAACAGGAGAACATGATGTCGAAAGAGGTGGCACTATGTTAGCGTCTTCGGAGAGAGAATCCAAGGCGGAGAACTATTCGACGTAGAGGCGCAGAGTTGACGAATGGCCTTCGACGATGAATTTCAGGGGATACCTCCTTTCGCATCATGTTCTCCTGATACATTTGCTGAAATCTGGCCAAAATTTTCTGAACGCTCCAAAATTGAGATTGTAACAGGAGAACATGATGTCGAAAGAGGTGGCACTATGTTAGCGTCTTCGGAGAGAGAATCCAAGGCGGAGAACTATTCGACGTAGAGGCGCAGCGTCTTCGAAAGGCCTTCGACGATGAAATTCAGAGCATACCTCCTTTCGCTTCATGTTCTCCTGATACATTTGCTAAAATCTGGCCAAAATTTTCTGAACGCTCCAAAATTGAGATTGTAACAGGAGAACATGATGTCGAAAGAGGTGGCACTATGTTAGCGTCTTCGGAGAGAGAATCCAAGGCGGAGAACTATTCGACGTAGAGGCGCAGCGTCTTCGAAAGGCCTTCGACGATGAAATTCAGAGCATACCTCCTTTCGCTTCATGTTCTCCTGATACATTTGCTGAAATCTGGCCAAAATTTTCTGAACGCTCCAAAATTGAGATTGTAACAGGAGAACATGATGTCGAAAGAGGTGGCACTATGTTAGCGTCTTCGGAGAGAGAATCCAAGGCGGAGAACTATTCGACGTAGAGGCGCAGAGTTGACGAATGGCCTTCGACGATGAATTTCAGGGGATACCTCCTTTCGCATCATGTTCTCCTGATACATTTGCTGAAATCTGGCCAAAATTTTCTGAACGCTCCAAAATTGAGATTGTAACAGGAGAACATGATGTCGAAAGAGGTGGCACTATGTTAGCGTCTTCGGAGAGAGAATCCAAGGCGGAGAACTATTCGACGTAGAGGCGCAGCGTCTTCGAAAGGCCTTCGACGATGAAATTCAGAGCATACCTCCTTTCGCTTCATGTTCTCCTGATACATTTGCTAAAATCTGGCCAAAATTTTCTGAACGCTCCAAAATTGAGATTGTAACAGGAGAACATGATGTCGAAAGAGGTGGCACTATGTTAGCGTCTTCGGAGAGAGAATCCAAGGCGGAGAACTATTCGACGTAGAGGCGCAGCGTCTTCGAAAGGCCTTCGACGATGAAATTCAGAGCATACCTCCTTTCGCTTCATGTTCTCCTGATACATTTGCTGAAATCTGGCCAAAATTTTCTGAACGCTCCAAAATTGAGATTGTAACAGGAGAACATGATGTCGAAAGAGGTGGCACTATGTTAGCGTCTTCGGAGAGAGAATCCAAGGCGGAGAACTATTCGACGTAGAGGCGCAGAGTTGACGAATGGCCTTCGACGATGAATTTCAGGGGATACCTCCTTTCGCATCATGTTCTCCTGATACATTTGCTGAAATCTGGCCAAAATTTTCTGAACGCTCCAAAATTGAGATTGTAACAGGAGAACATGATGTCGAAAGAGGTGGCACTATGTTAGCGTCTTCGGAGAGAGAATCCAAGGCGGAGAACTATTCGACGTAGAGGCGCAGCGTCTTCGAAAGGCCTTCGACGATGAAATTCAGAGCATACCTCCTTTCGCTTCATGTTCTCCTGATACATTTGCTAAAATCTGGCCAAAATTTTCTGAACGCTCCAAAATTGAGATTGTAACAGGAGAACATGATGTCGAAAGAGGTGGCACTATGTTAGCGTCTTCGGAGAGAGAATCCAAGGCGGAGAACTATTCGACGTAGAGGCGCAGCGTCTTCGAAAGGCCTTCGACGATGAAATTCAGAGCATACCTCCTTTCGCTTCATGTTCTCCTGATACATTTGCTAAAATCTGGCCAAAATTTTCTGAACGCTCCAAAATTGAGATTGTAACAGGAGAACATGATGTCGAAAGAGGTGGCACTATGTTAGCGTCTTCGGAGAGAGAATCCAAGGCGGAGAACTATTCGACGTAGAGGCGCAGCGTCTTCGAAAGGCCTTCGACGATGAAATTCAGAGCATACCTCCTTTCGCTTCATGTTCTCCTGATACATTTGCTAAAATCTGGCCAAAATTTTCTGAACGCTCCAAAATTGAGATTGTAACAGGAGAACATGATGTCGAAAGAGGTGGCACTATGTTAGCGTCTTCGGAGAGAGAATCCAAGGCGGAGAACTATTCGACGTAGAGGCGCAGCGTCTTCGAAAGGCCTTCGACGATGAAATTCAGAGCATACCTCCTTTCGCTTCATGTTCTCCTGATACATTTGCTAAAATCTGGCCAAAATTTTCTGAACGCTCCAAAATTGAGATTGTAACAGGAGAACATGATGTCGAAAGAGGTGGCACTATGTTAGCGTCTTCGGAGAGAGAATCCAAGGCGGAGAACTATTCGACGTAGAGGCGCAGCGTCTTCGAAAGGCCTTCGACGATGAAATTCAGAGCATACCTCCTTTCGCTTCATGTTCTCCTGATACATTTGCTAAAATCTGGCCAAAATTTTCTGAACGCTCCAAAATTGAGATTGTAACAGGAGAACATGATGTCGAAAGAGGTGGCACTATGTTAGCGTCTTCGGAGAGAGAATCCAAGGCGGAGAACTATTCGACGTAGAGGCGCAGAGTTGACGAATGGCCTTCGACGATGAATTTCAGGGGATACCTCCTTTCGCATCATGTTCTCCTGATACATTTGCTGAAATCTGGCCAAAATTTTCTGAACGCTCCAAAATTGAGATTGTAACAGGAGAACATGATGTCGAAAGAGGTGGCACTATGTTAGCGTCTTCGGAGAGAGAATCCAAGGCGGAGAACTATTCGACGTAGAGGCGCAGAGTTGACGAATGGCCTTCGACGATGAATTTCAGGGGATACCTCCTTTCGCATCATGTTCTCCTGATACATTTGCTGAAATCTGGCCAAAATTTTCTGAACGCTCCAAAATTGAGATTGTAACAGGAGAACATGATGTCGAAAGAGGTGGCACTATGTTAGCGTCTTCGGAGAGAGAATCCAAGGCGGAGAACTATTCGACGTAGAGGCGCAGAGTTGACGAATGGCCTTCGACGATGAATTTCAGGGGATACCTCCTTTCGCATCATGTTCTCCTGATACATTTGCTGAAATCTGGCCAAAATTTTCTGAACGCTCCAAAATTGAGATTGTAACAGGAGAACATGATGTCGAAAGAGGTGGCACTATGTTAGCGTCTTCGGAGAGAGAATCCAAGGCGGAGAACTATTCGACGTAGAGGCGCAGCGTCTTCGAAAGGCCTTCGACGATGAAATTCAGAGCATACCTCCTTTCGCTTCATGTTCTCCTGATACATTTGCTAAAATCTGGCCAAAATTTTCTGAACGCTCCAAAATTGAGATTGTAACAGGAGAACATGATGTCGAAAGAGGTGGCACTATGTTAGCGTCTTCGGAGAGAGAATCCAAGGCGGAGAACTATTGGACGTAGAGGCGCAGCGTCTTCGAAAGGCCTTCGACGATGAAATTCAGAGCATACCTCCTTTCGCTTCATGTTCTCCTGATACATTTGCTAAAATCTGGCCAAAATTTTCTGAACGCTCCAAAATTGAGATTGTAACAGGAGAACATGATGTCGAAAGAGGTGGCACTATGTTAGCGTCTTCGGAGAGAGAATCCAAGGCGGAGAACTATTCGACGTAGAGGCGCAGCGTCTTCGAAAGGCCTTCGACGATGAAATTCAGAGCATACCTCCTTTCGCTTCATGTTCTCCTGATACATTTGCTAAAATCTGGCCAAAATTTTCTGAACGCTCCAAAATTGAGATTGTAACAGGAGAACATGATGTCGAAAGAGGTGGCACTATGTTAGCGTCTTCGGAGAGAGAATCCAAGGCGGAGAACTATTCGACGTAGAGGCGCAGAGTTGACGAATGGCCTTCGACGATGAATTTCAGGGGATACCTCCTTTCGCATCATGTTCTCCTGATACATTTGCTGAAATCTGGCCAAAATTTTCTGAACGCTCCAAAATTGAGATTGTAACAGGAGAACATGATGTCGAAAGAGGTGGCACTATGTTAGCGTCTTCGGAGAGAGAATCCAAGGCGGAGAACTATTCGACGTAGAGGCGCAGCGTCTTCGAAAGGCCTTCGACGATGAAATTCAGAGCATACCTCCTTTCGCTTCATGTTCTCCTGATACATTTGCTAAAATCTGGCCAAAATTTTCTGAACGCTCCAAAATTGAGATTGTAACAGGAGAACATGATGTCGAAAGAGGTGGCACTATGTTAGCGTCTTCGGAGAGAGAATCCAAGGCGGAGAACTATTCGACGTAGAGGCGCAGCGTCTTCGAAAGGCCTTCGACGATGAAATTCAGAGCATACCTCCTTTCGCTTCATGTTCTCCTGATACATTTGCTAAAATCTGGCCAAAATTTTCTGAACGCTCCAAAATTGAGATTGTAACAGGAGAACATGATGTCGAAAGAGGTGGCACTATGTTAGCGTCTTCGGAGAGAGAATCCAAGGCGGAGAACTATTCGACGTAGAGGCGCAGAGTTGACGAATGGCCTTCGACGATGAATTTCAGGGGATACCTCCTTTCGCATCATGTTCTCCTGATACATTTGCTGAAATCTGGCCAAAATTTTCTGAACGCTCCAAAATTGAGATTGTAACAGGAGAACATGATGTCGAAAGAGGTGGCACTATGTTAGCGTCTTCGGAGAGAGAATCCAAGGCGGAGAACTATTCGACGTAGAGGCGCAGAGTTGACGAATGGCCTTCGACGATGAATTTCAGGGGATACCTCCTTTCGCATCATGTTCTCCTGATACATTTGCTGAAATCTGGCCAAAATTTTCTGAACGCTCCAAAATTGAGATTGTAACAGGAGAACATGATGTCGAAAGAGGTGGCACTATGTTAGCGTCTTCGGAGAGAGAATCCAAGGCGGAGAACTATTCGACGTAGAGGCGCAGCGTCTTCGAAAGGCCTTCGACGATGAAATTTTTAGCATACCTCCTTTCGCTTCATGTTCTCCTGATACATTTGCTAAAATCTGGCCAAAATTTTCTGAACGCTCCAAAATTGAGATTGTAACAGGAGAACATGATGTCGAAAGAGGTGGCACTATGTTAGCGTCTTCGGAGAGAGAATCCAAGGCGGAGAACTATTCGACGTAGAGGCGCAGCGTCTTCGAAAGGCCTTCGACGATGAAATTCAGAGCATACCTCCTTTCGCTTCATGTTCTCCTGATACATTTGCTAAAATCTGGCCAAAATTTTCTGAACGCTCCAAAATTGAGATTGTAACAGGAGAACATGATGTCGAAAGAGGTGGCACTATGTTAGCGTCTTCGGAGAGAGAATCCAAGGCGGAGAACTATTGGACGTAGAGGCGCAGCGTCTTCGAAAGGCCTTCGACGATGAAATTCAGAGCATACCTCCTTTCGCTTCATGTTCTCCTGATACATTTGCTAAAATCTGGCCAAAATTTTCTGAACGCTCCAAAATTGAGATTGTAACAGGAGAACATGATGTCGAAAGAGGTGGCACTATGTTAGCGTCTTCGGAGAGAGAATCCAAGGCGGAGAACTATTCGACGTAGAGGCGCAGAGTTGACGAATGGCCTTCGACGATGAATTTCAGGGGATACCTCCTTTCGCATCATGTTCTCCTGATACATTTGCTGAAATCTGGCCAAAATTTTCTGAACGCTCCAAAATTGAGATTGTAACAGGAGAACATGATGTCGAAAGAGGTGGCACTATGTTAGCGTCTTCGGAGAGAGAATCCAAGGCGGAGAACTATTCGACGTAGAGGCGCAGCGTCTTCGAAAGGCCTTCGACGATGAAATTCAGAGCATACCTCCTTTCGCTTCATGTTCTCCTGATACATTTGCTAAAATCTGGCCAAAATTTTCTGAACGCTCCAAAATTGAGATTGTAACAGGAGAACATGATGTCGAAAGAGGTGGCACTATGTTAGCGTCTTCGGAGAGAGAATCCAAGGCGGAGAACTATTCGACGTAGAGGCGCAGCGTCTTCGAAAGGCCTTCGACGATGAAATTCAGAGCATACCTCCTTTCGCTTCATGTTCTCCTGATACATTTGCTAAAATCTGGCCAAAATTTTCTGAACGCTCCAAAATTGAGATTGTAACAGGAGAACATGATGTCGAAAGAGGTGGCACTATGTTAGCGTCTTCGGAGAGAGAATCCAAGGCGGAGAACTATTGGACGTAGAGGCGCAGCGTCTTCGAAAGGCCTTCGACGATGAAATTCAGAGCATACCTCCTTTCGCTTCATGTTCTCCTGATACATTTGCTAAAATCTGGCCAAAATTTTCTGAACGCTCCAAAATTGAGATTGTAACAGGAGAACATGATGTCGAAAGAGGTGGCACTATGTTAGCGTCTTCGGAGAGAGAATCCAAGGCGGAGAACTATTCGACGTAGAGGCGCAGAGTTGACGAATGGCCTTCGACGATGAATTTCAGGGGATACCTCCTTTCGCATCATGTTCTCCTGATACATTTGCTGAAATCTGGCCAAAATTTTCTGAACGCTCCAAAATTGAGATTGTAACAGGAGAACATGATGTCGAAAGAGGTGGCACTATGTTAGCGTCTTCGGAGAGAGAATCCAAGGCGGAGAACTATTCGACGTAGAGGCGCAGCGTCTTCGAAAGGCCTTCGACGATGAAATTCAGAGCATACCTCCTTTCGCTTCATGTTCTCCTGATACATTTGCTAAAATCTGGCCAAAATTTTCTGAACGCTCCAAAATTGAGATTGTAACAGGAGAACATGATGTCGAAAGAGGTGGCACTATGTTAGCGTCTTCGGAGAGAGAATCCAAGGCGGAGAACTATTGGACGTAGAGGCGCAGCGTCTTCGAAAGGCCTTCGACGATGAAATTCAGAGCATACCTCCTTTCGCTTCATGTTCTCCTGATACATTTGCTAAAATCTGGCCAAAATTTTCTGAACGCTCCAAAATTGAGATTGTAACAGGAGAACATGATGTCGAAAGAGGTGGCACTATGTTAGCGTCTTCGGAGAGAGAATCCAAGGCGGAGAACTATTCGACGTAGAGGCGCAGAGTTGACGAATGGCCTTCGACGATGAATTTCAGGGGATACCTCCTTTCGCATCATGTTCTCCTGATACATTTGCTGAAATCTGGCCAAAATTTTCTGAACGCTCCAAAATTGAGATTGTAACAGGAGAACATGATGTCGAAAGAGGTGGCACTATGTTAGCGTCTTCGGAGAGAGAATCCAAGGCGGAGAACTATTCGACGTAGAGGCGCAGCGTCTTCGAAAGGCCTTCGACGATGAAATTCAGAGCATACCTCCTTTTGCTTCATGTTCTCCGGATACATTTGCTAAAATCTGGCCAAAATTTTCTGAACGCTCCAAAATTGAGATTGTAACAGGAGAACATGATGTCGAAAGAGGTGGCACTATGTTAGCGTCTTCGGAGAGAGAATCCAAGGCGGAGAACTATTCGACGTAGAGGCGCAGAGTTGACGAATGGCCTTCGACGATGAATTTCAGGGGATACCTCCTTTCGCATCATGTTCTCCTGATACATTTGCTGAAATCTGGCCAAAATTTTCTGAACGCTCCAAAATTGAGATTGTAACAGGAGAACATGATGTCGAAAGAGGTGGCACTATGTTAGCGTCTTCGGAGAGAGAATCCAAGGCGGAGAACTATTCGACGTAGAGGCGCAGCGTCTTCGAAAGGCCTTCGACGATGAAATTCAGAGCATACCTCCTTTCGCTTCATGTTCTCCTGATACATTTGCTAAAATCTGGCCAAAATTTTCTGAACACTCCAAAATTGAGATTGTAACAGGAGAACATGATGTCGAAAGAGGTGGCACTATGTTAGCGTCTTCGGAGAGAGAATCCAAGGCGGAGAACTATTCGACGTAGAGGCGCAGAGTTGACGAATGGCCTTCGACGATGAATTTCAGGGGATACCTCCTTTCGCATCATGTTCTCCTGATACATTTGCTGAAATCTGGCCAAAATTTTCTGAACGCTCCAAAATTGAGATTGTAACAGGAGAACATGATGTCGAAAGAGGTGGCACTATGTTAGCGTCTTCGGAGAGAGAATCCAAGGCGGAGAACTATTCGACGTAGAGGCGCAGCGTCTTCGAAAGGCCTTCGACGATGAAATTTTTAGCATACCTCCTTTCGCTTCATGTTCTCCTGATACATTTGCTAAAATCTGGCCAAAATTTTCTGAACGCTCCAAAATTGAGATTGTAACAGGAGAACATGATGTCGAAAGAGGTGGCACTATGTTAGCGTCTTCGGAGAGAGAATCCAAGGCGGAGAACTATTCGACGTAGAGGCGCAGCGTCTTCGAAAGGCCTTCGACGATGAAATTCAGAGCATACCTCCTTTCGCTTCATGTTCTCCTGATACATTTGCTAAAATCTGGCCAAAATTTTCTGAACGCTCCAAAATTGAGATTGTAACAGGAGAACATGATGTCGAAAGAGGTGGCACTATGTTAGCGTCTTCGGAGAGAGAATCCAAGGCGGAGAACTATTGGACGTAGAGGCGCAGCGTCTTCGAAAGGCCTTCGACGATGAAATTCAGAGCATACCTCCTTTCGCTTCATGTTCTCCTGATACATTTGCTAAAATCTGGCCAAAATTTTCTGAACGCTCCAAAATTGAGATTGTAACAGGAGAACATGATGTCGAAAGAGGTGGCACTATGTTAGCGTCTTCGGAGAGAGAATCCAAGGCGGAGAACTATTCGACGTAGAGGCGCAGAGTTGACGAATGGCCTTCGACGATGAATTTCAGGGGATACCTCCTTTCGCATCATGTTCTCCTGATACATTTGCTGAAATCTGGCCAAAATTTTCTGAACGCTCCAAAATTGAGATTGTAACAGGAGAACATGATGTCGAAAGAGGTGGCACTATGTTAGCGTCTTCGGAGAGAGAATCCAAGGCGGAGAACTATTCGACGTAGAGGCGCAGCGTCTTCGAAAGGCCTTCGACGATGAAATTCAGAGCATACCTCCTTTCGCTTCATGTTCTCCTGATACATTTGCTAAAATCTGGCCAAAATTTTCTGAACGCTCCAAAATTGAGATTGTAACAGGAGAACATGATGTCGAAAGAGGTGGCACTATGTTAGCGTCTTCGGAGAGAGAATCCAAGGCGGAGAACTATTCGACGTAGAGGCGCAGCGTCTTCGAAAGGCCTTCGACGATGAAATTCAGAGCATACCTCCTTTCGCTTCATGTTCTCCTGATACATTTGCTAAAATCTGGCCAAAATTTTCTGAACGCTCCAAAATTGAGATTGTAACAGGAGAACATGATGTCGAAAGAGGTGGCACTATGTTAGCGTCTTCGGAGAGAGAATCCAAGGCGGAGAACTATTCGACGTAGAGGCGCAGCGTCTTCGAAAGGCCTTCGACGATGAAATTCAGAGCATACCTCCTTTCGCTTCATGTTCTCCTGATACATTTGCTAAAATCTGGCCAAAATTTTCTGAACGCTCCAAAATTGAGATTGTAACAGGAGAACATGATGTCGAAAGAGGTGGCACTATGTTAGCGTCTTCGGAGAGAGAATCCAAGGCGGAGAACTATTCGACGTAGAGGCGCAGAGTTGACGAATGGCCTTCGACGATGAATTTCAGGGGATACCTCCTTTCGCATCATGTTCTCCTGATACATTTGCTGAAATCTGGCCAAAATTTTCTGAACGCTCCAAAATTGAGATTGTAACAGGAGAACATGATGTCGAAAGAGGTGGCACTATGTTAGCGTCTTCGGAGAGAGAATCCAAGGCGGAGAACTATTCGACGTAGAGGCGCAGAGTTGACGAATGGCCTTCGACGATGAATTTCAGGGGATACCTCCTTTCGCATCATGTTCTCCTGATACATTTGCTGAAATCTGGCCAAAATTTTCTGAACGCTCCAAAATTGAGATTGTAACAGGAGAACATGATGTCGAAAGAGGTGGCACTATGTTAGCGTCTTCGGAGAGAGAATCCAAGGCGGAGAACTATTCGACGTAGAGGCGCAGCGTCTTCGAAAGGCCTTCGACGATGAAATTCAGAGCATACCTCCTTTCGCTTCATGTTCTCCTGATACATTTGCTAAAATCTGGCCAAAATTTTCTGAACGCTCCAAAATTGAGATTGTAACAGGAGAACATGATGTCGAAAGAGGTGGCACTATGTTAGCGTCTTCGGAGAGAGAATCCAAGGCGGAGAACTATTCGACGTAGAGGCGCAGCGTCTTCGAAAGGCCTTCGACGATGAAATTCAGAGCATACCTCCTTTCGCTTCATGTTCTCCTGATACATTTGCTAAAATCTGGCCAAAATTTTCTGAACGCTCCAAAATTGAGATTGTAACAGGAGAACATGATGTCGAAAGAGGTGGCACTATGTTAGCGTCTTCGGAGAGAGAATCCAAGGCGGAGAACTATTCGACGTAGAGGCGCAGAGTTGACGAATGGCCTTCGACGATGAATTTCAGGGGATACCTCCTTTCGCATCATGTTCTCCTGATACATTTGCTGAAATCTGGCCAAAATTTTCTGAACGCTCCAAAATTGAGATTGTAACAGGAGAACATGATGTCGAAAGAGGTGGCACTATGTTAGCGTCTTCGGAGAGAGAATCCAAGGCGGAGAACTATTCGACGTAGAGGCGCAGAGTTGACGAATGGCCTTCGACGATGAATTTCAGGGGATACCTCCTTTCGCATCATGTTCTCCTGATACATTTGCTGAAATCTGGCCAAAATTTTCTGAACGCTCCAAAATTGAGATTGTAACAGGAGAACATGATGTCGAAAGAGGTGGCACTATGTTAGCGTCTTCGGAGAGAGAATCCAAGGCGGAGAACTATTCGACGTAGAGGCGCAGCGTCTTCGAAAGGCCTTCGACGATGAAATTTTTAGCATACCTCCTTTCGCTTCATGTTCTCCTGATACATTTGCTAAAATCTGGCCAAAATTTTCTGAACGCTCCAAAATTGAGATTGTAACAGGAGAACATGATGTCGAAAGAGGTGGCACTATGTTAGCGTCTTCGGAGAGAGAATCCAAGGCGGAGAACTATTCGACGTAGAGGCGCAGCGTCTTCGAAAGGCCTTCGACGATGAAATTCAGAGCATACCTCCTTTCGCTTCATGTTCTCCTGATACATTTGCTAAAATCTGGCCAAAATTTTCTGAACGCTCCAAAATTGAGATTGTAACAGGAGAACATGATGTCGAAAGAGGTGGCACTATGTTAGCGTCTTCGGAGAGAGAATCCAAGGCGGAGAACTATTGGACGTAGAGGCGCAGCGTCTTCGAAAGGCCTTCGACGATGAAATTCAGAGCATACCTCCTTTCGCTTCATGTTCTCCTGATACATTTGCTAAAATCTGGCCAAAATTTTCTGAACGCTCCAAAATTGAGATTGTAACAGGAGAACATGATGTCGAAAGAGGTGGCACTATGTTAGCGTCTTCGGAGAGAGAATCCAAGGCGGAGAACTATTCGACGTAGAGGCGCAGAGTTGACGAATGGCCTTCGACGATGAATTTCAGGGGATACCTCCTTTCGCATCATGTTCTCCTGATACATTTGCTGAAATCTGGCCAAAATTTTCTGAACGCTCCAAAATTGAGATTGTAACAGGAGAACATGATGTCGAAAGAGGTGGCACTATGTTAGCGTCTTCGGAGAGAGAATCCAAGGCGGAGAACTATTCGACGTAGAGGCGCAGCGTCTTCGAAAGGCCTTCGACGATGAAATTCAGAGCATACCTCCTTTCGCTTCATGTTCTCCTGATACATTTGCTAAAATCTGGCCAAAATTTTCTGAACGCTCCAAAATTGAGATTGTAACAGGAGAACATGATGTCGAAAGAGGTGGCACTATGTTAGCGTCTTCGGAGAGAGAATCCAAGGCGGAGAACTATTCGACGTAGAGGCGCAGCGTCTTCGAAAGGCCTTCGACGATGAAATTCAGAGCATACCTCCTTTCGCTTCATGTTCTCCTGATACATTTGCTAAAATCTGGCCAAAATTTTCTGAACGCTCCAAAATTGAGATTGTAACAGGAGAACATGATGTCGAAAGAGGTGGCACTATGTTAGCGTCTTCGGAGAGAGAATCCAAGGCGGAGAACTATTGGACGTAGAGGCGCAGCGTCTTCGAAAGGCCTTCGACGATGAAATTCAGAGCATACCTCCTTTCGCTTCATGTTCTCCTGATACATTTGCTAAAATCTGGCCAAAATTTTCTGAACGCTCCAAAATTGAGATTGTAACAGGAGAACATGATGTCGAAAGAGGTGGCACTATGTTAGCGTCTTCGGAGAGAGAATCCAAGGCGGAGAACTATTCGACGTAGAGGCGCAGAGTTGACGAATGGCCTTCGACGATGAATTTCAGGGGATACCTCCTTTCGCATCATGTTCTCCTGATACATTTGCTGAAATCTGGCCAAAATTTTCTGAACGCTCCAAAATTGAGATTGTAACAGGAGAACATGATGTCGAAAGAGGTGGCACTATGTTAGCGTCTTCGGAGAGAGAATCCAAGGCGGAGAACTATTCGACGTAGAGGCGCAGCGTCTTCGAAAGGCCTTCGACGATGAAATTCAGAGCATACCTCCTTTCGCTTCATGTTCTCCTGATACATTTGCTAAAATCTGGCCAAAATTTTCTGAACGCTCCAAAATTGAGATTGTAACAGGAGAACATGATGTCGAAAGAGGTGGCACTATGTTAGCGTCTTCGGAGAGAGAATCCAAGGCGGAGAACTATTGGACGTAGAGGCGCAGCGTCTTCGAAAGGCCTTCGACGATGAAATTCAGAGCATACCTCCTTTCGCTTCATGTTCTCCTGATACATTTGCTAAAATCTGGCCAAAATTTTCTGAACGCTCCAAAATTGAGATTGTAACAGGAGAACATGATGTCGAAAGAGGTGGCACTATGTTAGCGTCTTCGGAGAGAGAATCCAAGGCGGAGAACTATTCGACGTAGAGGCGCAGAGTTGACGAATGGCCTTCGACGATGAATTTCAGGGGATACCTCCTTTCGCATCATGTTCTCCTGATACATTTGCTGAAATCTGGCCAAAATTTTCTGAACGCTCCAAAATTGAGATTGTAACAGGAGAACATGATGTCGAAAGAGGTGGCACTATGTTAGCGTCTTCGGAGAGAGAATCCAAGGCGGAGAACTATTCGACGTAGAGGCGCAGCGTCTTCGAAAGGCCTTCGACGATGAAATTCAGAGCATACCTCCTTTTGCTTCATGTTCTCCGGATACATTTGCTAAAATCTGGCCAAAATTTTCTGAACGCTCCAAAATTGAGATTGTAACAGGAGAACATGATGTCGAAAGAGGTGGCACTATGTTAGCGTCTTCGGAGAGAGAATCCAAGGCGGAGAACTATTCGACGTAGAGGCGCAGAGTTGACGAATGGCCTTCGACGATGAATTTCAGGGGATACCTCCTTTCGCATCATGTTCTCCTGATACATTTGCTGAAATCTGGCCAAAATTTTCTGAACGCTCCAAAATTGAGATTGTAACAGGAGAACATGATGTCGAAAGAGGTGGCACTATGTTAGCGTCTTCGGAGAGAGAATCCAAGGCGGAGAACTATTCGACGTAGAGGCGCAGCGTCTTCGAAAGGCCTTCGACGATGAAATTCAGAGCATACCTCCTTTCGCTTCATGTTCTCCTGATACATTTGCTAAAATCTGGCCAAAATTTTCTGAACACTCCAAAATTGAGATTGTAACAGGAGAACATGATGTCGAAAGAGGTGGCACTATGTTAGCGTCTTCGGAGAGAGAATCCAAGGCGGAGAACTATTCGACGTAGAGGCGCAGAGTTGACGAATGGCCTTCGACGATGAATTTCAGGGGATACCTCCTTTCGCATCATGTTCTCCTGATACATTTGCTGAAATCTGGCCAAAATTTTCTGAACGCTCCAAAATTGAGATTGTAACAGGAGAACATGATGTCGAAAGAGGTGGCACTATGTTAGCGTCTTCGGAGAGAGAATCCAAGGCGGAGAACTATTCGACGTAGAGGCGCAGCGTCTTCGAAAGGCCTTCGACGATGAAATTTTTAGCATACCTCCTTTCGCTTCATGTTCTCCTGATACATTTGCTAAAATCTGGCCAAAATTTTCTGAACGCTCCAAAATTGAGATTGTAACAGGAGAACATGATGTCGAAAGAGGTGGCACTATGTTAGCGTCTTCGGAGAGAGAATCCAAGGCGGAGAACTATTCGACGTAGAGGCGCAGCGTCTTCGAAAGGCCTTCGACGATGAAATTCAGAGCATACCTCCTTTCGCTTCATGTTCTCCTGATACATTTGCTAAAATCTGGCCAAAATTTTCTGAACGCTCCAAAATTGAGATTGTAACAGGAGAACATGATGTCGAAAGAGGTGGCACTATGTTAGCGTCTTCGGAGAGAGAATCCAAGGCGGAGAACTATTGGACGTAGAGGCGCAGCGTCTTCGAAAGGCCTTCGACGATGAAATTCAGAGCATACCTCCTTTCGCTTCATGTTCTCCTGATACATTTGCTAAAATCTGGCCAAAATTTTCTGAACGCTCCAAAATTGAGATTGTAACAGGAGAACATGATGTCGAAAGAGGTGGCACTATGTTAGCGTCTTCGGAGAGAGAATCCAAGGCGGAGAACTATTCGACGTAGAGGCGCAGAGTTGACGAATGGCCTTCGACGATGAATTTCAGGGGATACCTCCTTTCGCATCATGTTCTCCTGATACATTTGCTGAAATCTGGCCAAAATTTTCTGAACGCTCCAAAATTGAGATTGTAACAGGAGAACATGATGTCGAAAGAGGTGGCACTATGTTAGCGTCTTCGGAGAGAGAATCCAAGGCGGAGAACTATTCGACGTAGAGGCGCAGCGTCTTCGAAAGGCCTTCGACGATGAAATTCAGAGCATACCTCCTTTCGCTTCATGTTCTCCTGATACATTTGCTAAAATCTGGCCAAAATTTTCTGAACGCTCCAAAATTGAGATTGTAACAGGAGAACATGATGTCGAAAGAGGTGGCACTATGTTAGCGTCTTCGGAGAGAGAATCCAAGGCGGAGAACTATTCGACGTAGAGGCGCAGCGTCTTCGAAAGGCCTTCGACGATGAAATTCAGAGCATACCTCCTTTCGCTTCATGTTCTCCTGATACATTTGCTAAAATCTGGCCAAAATTTTCTGAACGCTCCAAAATTGAGATTGTAACAGGAGAACATGATGTCGAAAGAGGTGGCACTATGTTAGCGTCTTCGGAGAGAGAATCCAAGGCGGAGAACTATTCGACGTAGAGGCGCAGCGTCTTCGAAAGGCCTTCGACGATGAAATTCAGAGCATACCTCCTTTCGCTTCATGTTCTCCTGATACATTTGCTAAAATCTGGCCAAAATTTTCTGAACGCTCCAAAATTGAGATTGTAACAGGAGAACATGATGTCGAAAGAGGTGGCACTATGTTAGCGTCTTCGGAGAGAGAATCCAAGGCGGAGAACTATTCGACGTAGAGGCGCAGAGTTGACGAATGGCCTTCGACGATGAATTTCAGGGGATACCTCCTTTCGCATCATGTTCTCCTGATACATTTGCTGAAATCTGGCCAAAATTTTCTGAACGCTCCAAAATTGAGATTGTAACAGGAGAACATGATGTCGAAAGAGGTGGCACTATGTTAGCGTCTTCGGAGAGAGAATCCAAGGCGGAGAACTATTCGACGTAGAGGCGCAGAGTTGACGAATGGCCTTCGACGATGAATTTCAGGGGATACCTCCTTTCGCATCATGTTCTCCTGATACATTTGCTGAAATCTGGCCAAAATTTTCTGAACGCTCCAAAATTGAGATTGTAACAGGAGAACATGATGTCGAAAGAGGTGGCACTATGTTAGCGTCTTCGGAGAGAGAATCCAAGGCGGAGAACTATTCGACGTAGAGGCGCAGCGTCTTCGAAAGGCCTTCGACGATGAAATTCAGAGCATACCTCCTTTCGCTTCATGTTCTCCTGATACATTTGCTAAAATCTGGCCAAAATTTTCTGAACGCTCCAAAATTGAGATTGTAACAGGAGAACATGATGTCGAAAGAGGTGGCACTATGTTAGCGTCTTCGGAGAGAGAATCCAAGGCGGAGAACTATTCGACGTAGAGGCGCAGCGTCTTCGAAAGGCCTTCGACGATGAAATTCAGAGCATACCTCCTTTCGCTTCATGTTCTCCTGATACATTTGCTGAAATCTGGCCAAAATTTTCTGAACGCTCCAAAATTGAGATTGTAACAGGAGAACATGATGTCGAAAGAGGTGGCACTATGTTAGCGTCTTCGGAGAGAGAATCCAAGGCGGAGAACTATTCGACGTAGAGGCGCAGAGTTGACGAATGGCCTTCGACGATGAATTTCAGGGGATACCTCCTTTCGCATCATGTTCTCCTGATACATTTGCTGAAATCTGGCCAAAATTTTCTGAACGCTCCAAAATTGAGATTGTAACAGGAGAACATGATGTCGAAAGAGGTGGCACTATGTTAGCGTCTTCGGAGAGAGAATCCAAGGCGGAGAACTATTCGACGTAGAGGCGCAGCGTCTTCGAAAGGCCTTCGACGATGAAATTCAGAGCATACCTCCTTTCGCTTCATGTTCTCCTGATACATTTGCTAAAATCTGGCCAAAATTTTCTGAACGCTCCAAAATTGAGATTGTAACAGGAGAACATGATGTCGAAAGAGGTGGCACTATGTTAGCGTCTTCGGAGAGAGAATCCAAGGCGGAGAACTATTCGACGTAGAGGCGCAGCGTCTTCGAAAGGCCTTCGACGATGAAATTCAGAGCATACCTCCTTTCGCTTCATGTTCTCCTGATACATTTGCTGAAATCTGGCCAAAATTTTCTGAACGCTCCAAAATTGAGATTGTAACAGGAGAACATGATGTCGAAAGAGGTGGCACTATGTTAGCGTCTTCGGAGAGAGAATCCAAGGCGGAGAACTATTCGACGTAGAGGCGCAGCGTCTTCGAAAGGCCTTCGACGATGAAATTCAGAGCATACCTCCTTTCGCTTCATGTTCTCCTGATACATTTGCTAAAATCTGGCCAAAATTTTCTGAACACTCCAAAATTGAGATTGTAACAGGAGAACATGATGTCGAAAGAGGTGGCACTATGTTAGCGTCTTCGGAGAGAGAATCCAAGGCGGAGAACTATTCGACGTAGAGGCGCAGAGTTGACGAATGGCCTTCGACGATGAATTTCAGGGGATACCTCCTTTCGCATCATGTTCTCCTGATACATTTGCTGAAATCTGGCCAAAATTTTCTGAACGCTCCAAAATTGAGATTGTAACAGGAGAACATGATGTCGAAAGAGGTGGCACTATGTTAGCGTCTTCGGAGAGAGAATCCAAGGCGGAGAACTATTCGACGTAGAGGCGCAGCGTCTTCGAAAGGCCTTCGACGATGAAATTTTTAGCATACCTCCTTTCGCTTCATGTTCTCCTGATACATTTGCTAAAATCTGGCCAAAATTTTCTGAACGCTCCAAAATTGAGATTGTAACAGGAGAACATGATGTCGAAAGAGGTGGCACTATGTTAGCGTCTTCGGAGAGAGAATCCAAGGCGGAGAACTATTCGACGTAGAGGCGCAGCGTCTTCGAAAGGCCTTCGACGATGAAATTCAGAGCATACCTCCTTTCGCTTCATGTTCTCCTGATACATTTGCTAAAATCTGGCCAAAATTTTCTGAACGCTCCAAAATTGAGATTGTAACAGGAGAACATGATGTCGAAAGAGGTGGCACTATGTTAGCGTCTTCGGAGAGAGAATCCAAGGCGGAGAACTATTGGACGTAGAGGCGCAGCGTCTTCGAAAGGCCTTCGACGATGAAATTCAGAGCATACCTCCTTTCGCTTCATGTTCTCCTGATACATTTGCTAAAATCTGGCCAAAATTTTCTGAACGCTCCAAAATTGAGATTGTAACAGGAGAACATGATGTCGAAAGAGGTGGCACTATGTTAGCGTCTTCGGAGAGAGAATCCAAGGCGGAGAACTATTCGACGTAGAGGCGCAGAGTTGACGAATGGCCTTCGACGATGAATTTCAGGGGATACCTCCTTTCGCATCATGTTCTCCTGATACATTTGCTGAAATCTGGCCAAAATTTTCTGAACGCTCCAAAATTGAGATTGTAACAGGAGAACATGATGTCGAAAGAGGTGGCACTATGTTAGCGTCTTCGGAGAGAGAATCCAAGGCGGAGAACTATTCGACGTAGAGGCGCAGCGTCTTCGAAAGGCCTTCGACGATGAAATTCAGAGCATACCTCCTTTCGCTTCATGTTCTCCTGATACATTTGCTAAAATCTGGCCAAAATTTTCTGAACGCTCCAAAATTGAGATTGTAACAGGAGAACATGATGTCGAAAGAGGTGGCACTATGTTAGCGTCTTCGGAGAGAGAATCCAAGGCGGAGAACTATTCGACGTAGAGGCGCAGCGTCTTCGAAAGGCCTTCGACGATGAAATTCAGAGCATACCTCCTTTCGCTTCATGTTCTCCTGATACATTTGCTAAAATCTGGCCAAAATTTTCTGAACGCTCCAAAATTGAGATTGTAACAGGAGAACATGATGTCGAAAGAGGTGGCACTATGTTAGCGTCTTCGGAGAGAGAATCCAAGGCGGAGAACTATTCGACGTAGAGGCGCAGCGTCTTCGAAAGGCCTTCGACGATGAAATTCAGAGCATACCTCCTTTCGCTTCATGTTCTCCTGATACATTTGCTAAAATCTGGCCAAAATTTTCTGAACGCTCCAAAATTGAGATTGTAACAGGAGAACATGATGTCGAAAGAGGTGGCACTATGTTAGCGTCTTCGGAGAGAGAATCCAAGGCGGAGAACTATTCGACGTAGAGGCGCAGAGTTGACGAATGGCCTTCGACGATGAATTTCAGGGGATACCTCCTTTCGCATCATGTTCTCCTGATACATTTGCTGAAATCTGGCCAAAATTTTCTGAACGCTCCAAAATTGAGATTGTAACAGGAGAACATGATGTCGAAAGAGGTGGCACTATGTTAGCGTCTTCGGAGAGAGAATCCAAGGCGGAGAACTATTCGACGTAGAGGCGCAGAGTTGACGAATGGCCTTCGACGATGAATTTCAGGGGATACCTCCTTTCGCATCATGTTCTCCTGATACATTTGCTGAAATCTGGCCAAAATTTTCTGAACGCTCCAAAATTGAGATTGTAACAGGAGAACATGATGTCGAAAGAGGTGGCACTATGTTAGCGTCTTCGGAGAGAGAATCCAAGGCGGAGAACTATTCGACGTAGAGGCGCAGCGTCTTCGAAAGGCCTTCGACGATGAAATTCAGAGCATACCTCCTTTCGCTTCATGTTCTCCTGATACATTTGCTAAAATCTGGCCAAAATTTTCTGAACGCTCCAAAATTGAGATTGTAACAGGAGAACATGATGTCGAAAGAGGTGGCACTATGTTAGCGTCTTCGGAGAGAGAATCCAAGGCGGAGAACTATTCGACGTAGAGGCGCAGCGTCTTCGAAAGGCCTTCGACGATGAAATTCAGAGCATACCTCCTTTCGCTTCATGTTCTCCTGATACATTTGCTGAAATCTGGCCAAAATTTTCTGAACGCTCCAAAATTGAGATTGTAACAGGAGAACATGATGTCGAAAGAGGTGGCACTATGTTAGCGTCTTCGGAGAGAGAATCCAAGGCGGAGAACTATTCGACGTAGAGGCGCAGAGTTGACGAATGGCCTTCGACGATGAATTTCAGGGGATACCTCCTTTCGCATCATGTTCTCCTGATACATTTGCTGAAATCTGGCCAAAATTTTCTGAACGCTCCAAAATTGAGATTGTAACAGGAGAACATGATGTCGAAAGAGGTGGCACTATGTTAGCGTCTTCGGAGAGAGAATCCAAGGCGGAGAACTATTCGACGTAGAGGCGCAGCGTCTTCGAAAGGCCTTCGACGATGAAATTCAGAGCATACCTCCTTTCGCTTCATGTTCTCCTGATACATTTGCTAAAATCTGGCCAAAATTTTCTGAACGCTCCAAAATTGAGATTGTAACAGGAGAACATGATGTCGAAAGAGGTGGCACTATGTTAGCGTCTTCGGAGAGAGAATCCAAGGCGGAGAACTATTCGACGTAGAGGCGCAGCGTCTTCGAAAGGCCTTCGACGATGAAATTCAGAGCATACCTCCTTTCGCTTCATGTTCTCCTGATACATTTGCTAAAATCTGGCCAAAATTTTCTGAACGCTCCAAAATTGAGATTGTAACAGGAGAACATGATGTCGAAAGAGGTGGCACTATGTTAGCGTCTTCGGAGAGAGAATCCAAGGCGGAGAACTATTCGACGTAGAGGCGCAGAGTTGACGAATGGCCTTCGACGATGAATTTCAGGGGATACCTCCTTTCGCATCATGTTCTCCTGATACATTTGCTGAAATCTGGCCAAAATTTTCTGAACGCTCCAAAATTGAGATTGTAACAGGAGAACATGATGTCGAAAGAGGTGGCACTATGTTAGCGTCTTCGGAGAGAGAATCCAAGGCGGAGAACTATTCGACGTAGAGGCGCAGAGTTGACGAATGGCCTTCGACGATGAATTTCAGGGGATACCTCCTTTCGCATCATGTTCTCCTGATACATTTGCTGAAATCTGGCCAAAATTTTCTGAACGCTCCAAAATTGAGATTGTAACAGGAGAACATGATGTCGAAAGAGGTGGCACTATGTTAGCGTCTTCGGAGAGAGAATCCAAGGCGGAGAACTATTCGACGTAGAGGCGCAGCGTCTTCGAAAGGCCTTCGACGATGAAATTTTTAGCATACCTCCTTTCGCTTCATGTTCTCCTGATACATTTGCTAAAATCTGGCCAAAATTTTCTGAACGCTCCAAAATTGAGATTGTAACAGGAGAACATGATGTCGAAAGAGGTGGCACTATGTTAGCGTCTTCGGAGAGAGAATCCAAGGCGGAGAACTATTCGACGTAGAGGCGCAGCGTCTTCGAAAGGCCTTCGACGATGAAATTCAGAGCATACCTCCTTTCGCTTCATGTTCTCCTGATACATTTGCTAAAATCTGGCCAAAATTTTCTGAACGCTCCAAAATTGAGATTGTAACAGGAGAACATGATGTCGAAAGAGGTGGCACTATGTTAGCGTCTTCGGAGAGAGAATCCAAGGCGGAGAACTATTGGACGTAGAGGCGCAGCGTCTTCGAAAGGCCTTCGACGATGAAATTCAGAGCATACCTCCTTTCGCTTCATGTTCTCCTGATACATTTGCTAAAATCTGGCCAAAATTTTCTGAACGCTCCAAAATTGAGATTGTAACAGGAGAACATGATGTCGAAAGAGGTGGCACTATGTTAGCGTCTTCGGAGAGAGAATCCAAGGCGGAGAACTATTCGACGTAGAGGCGCAGAGTTGACGAATGGCCTTCGACGATGAATTTCAGGGGATACCTCCTTTCGCATCATGTTCTCCTGATACATTTGCTGAAATCTGGCCAAAATTTTCTGAACGCTCCAAAATTGAGATTGTAACAGGAGAACATGATGTCGAAAGAGGTGGCACTATGTTAGCGTCTTCGGAGAGAGAATCCAAGGCGGAGAACTATTCGACGTAGAGGCGCAGCGTCTTCGAAAGGCCTTCGACGATGAAATTCAGAGCATACCTCCTTTCGCTTCATGTTCTCCTGATACATTTGCTAAAATCTGGCCAAAATTTTCTGAACGCTCCAAAATTGAGATTGTAACAGGAGAACATGATGTCGAAAGAGGTGGCACTATGTTAGCGTCTTCGGAGAGAGAATCCAAGGCGGAGAACTATTCGACGTAGAGGCGCAGCGTCTTCGAAAGGCCTTCGACGATGAAATTCAGAGCATACCTCCTTTCGCTTCATGTTCTCCTGATACATTTGCTAAAATCTGGCCAAAATTTTCTGAACGCTCCAAAATTGAGATTGTAACAGGAGAACATGATGTCGAAAGAGGTGGCACTATGTTAGCGTCTTCGGAGAGAGAATCCAAGGCGGAGAACTATTGGACGTAGAGGCGCAGCGTCTTCGAAAGGCCTTCGACGATGAAATTCAGAGCATACCTCCTTTCGCTTCATGTTCTCCTGATACATTTGCTAAAATCTGGCCAAAATTTTCTGAACGCTCCAAAATTGAGATTGTAACAGGAGAACATGATGTCGAAAGAGGTGGCACTATGTTAGCGTCTTCGGAGAGAGAATCCAAGGCGGAGAACTATTCGACGTAGAGGCGCAGAGTTGACGAATGGCCTTCGACGATGAATTTCAGGGGATACCTCCTTTCGCATCATGTTCTCCTGATACATTTGCTGAAATCTGGCCAAAATTTTCTGAACGCTCCAAAATTGAGATTGTAACAGGAGAACATGATGTCGAAAGAGGTGGCACTATGTTAGCGTCTTCGGAGAGAGAATCCAAGGCGGAGAACTATTCGACGTAGAGGCGCAGCGTCTTCGAAAGGCCTTCGACGATGAAATTCAGAGCATACCTCCTTTCGCTTCATGTTCTCCTGATACATTTGCTAAAATCTGGCCAAAATTTTCTGAACGCTCCAAAATTGAGATTGTAACAGGAGAACATGATGTCGAAAGAGGTGGCACTATGTTAGCGTCTTCGGAGAGAGAATCCAAGGCGGAGAACTATTGGACGTAGAGGCGCAGCGTCTTCGAAAGGCCTTCGACGATGAAATTCAGAGCATACCTCCTTTCGCTTCATGTTCTCCTGATACATTTGCTAAAATCTGGCCAAAATTTTCTGAACGCTCCAAAATTGAGATTGTAACAGGAGAACATGATGTCGAAAGAGGTGGCACTATGTTAGCGTCTTCGGAGAGAGAATCCAAGGCGGAGAACTATTCGACGTAGAGGCGCAGAGTTGACGAATGGCCTTCGACGATGAATTTCAGGGGATACCTCCTTTCGCATCATGTTCTCCTGATACATTTGCTGAAATCTGGCCAAAATTTTCTGAACGCTCCAAAATTGAGATTGTAACAGGAGAACATGATGTCGAAAGAGGTGGCACTATGTTAGCGTCTTCGGAGAGAGAATCCAAGGCGGAGAACTATTCGACGTAGAGGCGCAGCGTCTTCGAAAGGCCTTCGACGATGAAATTCAGAGCATACCTCCTTTTGCTTCATGTTCTCCGGATACATTTGCTAAAATCTGGCCAAAATTTTCTGAACGCTCCAAAATTGAGATTGTAACAGGAGAACATGATGTCGAAAGAGGTGGCACTATGTTAGCGTCTTCGGAGAGAGAATCCAAGGCGGAGAACTATTCGACGTAGAGGCGCAGAGTTGACGAATGGCCTTCGACGATGAATTTCAGGGGATACCTCCTTTCGCATCATGTTCTCCTGATACATTTGCTGAAATCTGGCCAAAATTTTCTGAACGCTCCAAAATTGAGATTGTAACAGGAGAACATGATGTCGAAAGAGGTGGCACTATGTTAGCGTCTTCGGAGAGAGAATCCAAGGCGGAGAACTATTCGACGTAGAGGCGCAGCGTCTTCGAAAGGCCTTCGACGATGAAATTCAGAGCATACCTCCTTTCGCTTCATGTTCTCCTGATACATTTGCTAAAATCTGGCCAAAATTTTCTGAACACTCCAAAATTGAGATTGTAACAGGAGAACATGATGTCGAAAGAGGTGGCACTATGTTAGCGTCTTCGGAGAGAGAATCCAAGGCGGAGAACTATTCGACGTAGAGGCGCAGAGTTGACGAATGGCCTTCGACGATGAATTTCAGGGGATACCTCCTTTCGCATCATGTTCTCCTGATACATTTGCTGAAATCTGGCCAAAATTTTCTGAACGCTCCAAAATTGAGATTGTAACAGGAGAACATGATGTCGAAAGAGGTGGCACTATGTTAGCGTCTTCGGAGAGAGAATCCAAGGCGGAGAACTATTCGACGTAGAGGCGCAGCGTCTTCGAAAGGCCTTCGACGATGAAATTTTTAGCATACCTCCTTTCGCTTCATGTTCTCCTGATACATTTGCTAAAATCTGGCCAAAATTTTCTGAACGCTCCAAAATTGAGATTGTAACAGGAGAACATGATGTCGAAAGAGGTGGCACTATGTTAGCGTCTTCGGAGAGAGAATCCAAGGCGGAGAACTATTCGACGTAGAGGCGCAGCGTCTTCGAAAGGCCTTCGACGATGAAATTCAGAGCATACCTCCTTTCGCTTCATGTTCTCCTGATACATTTGCTAAAATCTGGCCAAAATTTTCTGAACGCTCCAAAATTGAGATTGTAACAGGAGAACATGATGTCGAAAGAGGTGGCACTATGTTAGCGTCTTCGGAGAGAGAATCCAAGGCGGAGAACTATTGGACGTAGAGGCGCAGCGTCTTCGAAAGGCCTTCGACGATGAAATTCAGAGCATACCTCCTTTCGCT
Source organism: Andrena bucephala (assembly GCA_947577245.1). Lineage (NCBI taxonomy): Eukaryota > Metazoa > Arthropoda > Insecta > Hymenoptera > Andrenidae > Andrena > Andrena bucephala. The sequence continues at coordinate 68,868,372 of OX387715.1, forward strand.
TCATGTTCTCCTGATACATTTGCTAAAATCTGGCCAAAATTTTCTGAACGCTCCAAAATTGAGATTGTAACAGGAGAACATGATGTCGAAAGAGGTGGCACTATGTTAGCGTCTTCGGAGAGAGAATCCAAGGCGGAGAACTATTCGACGTAGAGGCGCAGAGTTGACGAATGGCCTTCGACGATGAATTTCAGGGGATACCTCCTTTCGCATCATGTTCTCCTGATACATTTGCTGAAATCTGGCCAAAATTTTCTGAACGCTCCAAAATTGAGATTGTAACAGGAGAACATGATGTCGAAAGAGGTGGCACTATGTTAGCGTCTTCGGAGAGAGAATCCAAGGCGGAGAACTATTCGACGTAGAGGCGCAGCGTCTTCGAAAGGCCTTCGACGATGAAATTCAGAGCATACCTCCTTTCGCTTCATGTTCTCCTGATACATTTGCTAAAATCTGGCCAAAATTTTCTGAACGCTCCAAAATTGAGATTGTAACAGGAGAACATGATGTCGAAAGAGGTGGCACTATGTTAGCGTCTTCGGAGAGAGAATCCAAGGCGGAGAACTATTCGACGTAGAGGCGCAGCGTCTTCGAAAGGCCTTCGACGATGAAATTCAGAGCATACCTCCTTTCGCTTCATGTTCTCCTGATACATTTGCTAAAATCTGGCCAAAATTTTCTGAACGCTCCAAAATTGAGATTGTAACAGGAGAACATGATGTCGAAAGAGGTGGCACTATGTTAGCGTCTTCGGAGAGAGAATCCAAGGCGGAGAACTATTCGACGTAGAGGCGCAGCGTCTTCGAAAGGCCTTCGACGATGAAATTCAGAGCATACCTCCTTTCGCTTCATGTTCTCCTGATACATTTGCTAAAATCTGGCCAAAATTTTCTGAACGCTCCAAAATTGAGATTGTAACAGGAGAACATGATGTCGAAAGAGGTGGCACTATGTTAGCGTCTTCGGAGAGAGAATCCAAGGCGGAGAACTATTCGACGTAGAGGCGCAGAGTTGACGAATGGCCTTCGACGATGAATTTCAGGGGATACCTCCTTTCGCATCATGTTCTCCTGATACATTTGCTGAAATCTGGCCAAAATTTTCTGAACGCTCCAAAATTGAGATTGTAACAGGAGAACATGATGTCGAAAGAGGTGGCACTATGTTAGCGTCTTCGGAGAGAGAATCCAAGGCGGAGAACTATTCGACGTAGAGGCGCAGAGTTGACGAATGGCCTTCGACGATGAATTTCAGGGGATACCTCCTTTCGCATCATGTTCTCCTGATACATTTGCTGAAATCTGGCCAAAATTTTCTGAACGCTCCAAAATTGAGATTGTAACAGGAGAACATGATGTCGAAAGAGGTGGCACTATGTTAGCGTCTTCGGAGAGAGAATCCAAGGCGGAGAACTATTCGACGTAGAGGCGCAGCGTCTTCGAAAGGCCTTCGACGATGAAATTCAGAGCATACCTCCTTTCGCTTCATGTTCTCCTGATACATTTGCTAAAATCTGGCCAAAATTTTCTGAACGCTCCAAAATTGAGATTGTAACAGGAGAACATGATGTCGAAAGAGGTGGCACTATGTTAGCGTCTTCGGAGAGAGAATCCAAGGCGGAGAACTATTCGACGTAGAGGCGCAGCGTCTTCGAAAGGCCTTCGACGATGAAATTCAGAGCATACCTCCTTTCGCTTCATGTTCTCCTGATACATTTGCTGAAATCTGGCCAAAATTTTCTGAACGCTCCAAAATTGAGATTGTAACAGGAGAACATGATGTCGAAAGAGGTGGCACTATGTTAGCGTCTTCGGAGAGAGAATCCAAGGCGGAGAACTATTCGACGTAGAGGCGCAGAGTTGACGAATGGCCTTCGACGATGAATTTCAGGGGATACCTCCTTTCGCATCATGTTCTCCTGATACATTTGCTGAAATCTGGCCAAAATTTTCTGAACGCTCCAAAATTGAGATTGTAACAGGAGAACATGATGTCGAAAGAGGTGGCACTATGTTAGCGTCTTCGGAGAGAGAATCCAAGGCGGAGAACTATTCGACGTAGAGGCGCAGCGTCTTCGAAAGGCCTTCGACGATGAAATTCAGAGCATACCTCCTTTCGCTTCATGTTCTCCTGATACATTTGCTAAAATCTGGCCAAAATTTTCTGAACGCTCCAAAATTGAGATTGTAACAGGAGAACATGATGTCGAAAGAGGTGGCACTATGTTAGCGTCTTCGGAGAGAGAATCCAAGGCGGAGAACTATTCGACGTAGAGGCGCAGCGTCTTCGAAAGGCCTTCGACGATGAAATTCAGAGCATACCTCCTTTCGCTTCATGTTCTCCTGATACATTTGCTGAAATCTGGCCAAAATTTTCTGAACGCTCCAAATTTGAGATTGTAACAGGAGAACATGATGTCGAAAGAGGTGGCACTATGTTAGCGTCTTCGGAGAGAGAATCCAAGGCGGAGAACTATTCGACGTAGAGGCGCAGAGTTGACGAATGGCCTTCGACGATGAATTTCAGGGGATACCTCCTTTCGCATCATGTTCTCCTGATACATTTGCTGAAATCTGGCCAAAATTTTCTGAACGCTCCAAAATTGAGATTGTAACAGGAGAACATGATGTCGAAAGAGGTGGCACTATGTTAGCGTCTTCGGAGAGAGAATCCAAGGCGGAGAACTATTCGACGTAGAGGCGCAGCGTCTTCGAAAGGCCTTCGACGATGAAATTCAGAGCATACCTCCTTTCGCTTCATGTTCTCCTGATACATTTGCTAAAATCTGGCCAAAATTTTCTGAACGCTCCAAAATTGAGATTGTAACAGGAGAACATGATGTCGAAAGAGGTGGCACTATGTTAGCGTCTTCGGAGAGAGAATCCAAGGCGGAGAACTATTCGACGTAGAGGCGCAGCGTCTTCGAAAGGCCTTCGACGATGAAATTCAGAGCATACCTCCTTTTGCTTCATGTTCTCCGGATACATTTGCTAAAATCTGGCCAAAATTTTCTGAACGCTCCAAAATTGAGATTGTAACAGGAGAACATGATGTCGAAAGAGGTGGCACTATGTTAGCGTCTTCGGAGAGAGAATCCAAGGCGGAGAACTATTCGACGTAGAGGCGCAGAGTTGACGAATGGCCTTCGACGATGAATTTCAGGGGATACCTCCTTTCGCATCATGTTCTCCTGATACATTTGCTGAAATCTGGCCAAAATTTTCTGAACGCTCCAAAATTGAGATTGTAACAGGAGAACATGATGTCGAAAGAGGTGGCACTATGTTAGCGTCTTCGGAGAGAGAATCCAAGGCGGAGAACTATTCGACGTAGAGGCGCAGCGTCTTCGAAAGGCCTTCGACGATGAAATTCAGAGCATACCTCCTTTCGCTTCATGTTCTCCTGATACATTTGCTAAAATCTGGCCAAAATTTTCTGAACACTCCAAAATTGAGATTGTAACAGGAGAACATGATGTCGAAAGAGGTGGCACTATGTTAGCGTCTTCGGAGAGAGAATCCAAGGCGGAGAACTATTCGACGTAGAGGCGCAGAGTTGACGAATGGCCTTCGACGATGAATTTCAGGGGATACCTCCTTTCGCATCATGTTCTCCTGATACATTTGCTGAAATCTGGCCAAAATTTTCTGAACGCTCCAAAATTGAGATTGTAACAGGAGAACATGATGTCGAAAGAGGTGGCACTATGTTAGCGTCTTCGGAGAGAGAATCCAAGGCGGAGAACTATTCGACGTAGAGGCGCAGCGTCTTCGAAAGGCCTTCGACGATGAAATTTTAGCATACCTCCTTTCGCTTCATGTTCTCCTGATACATTTGCTAAAATCTGGCCAAAATTTTCTGAACGCTCCAAAATTGAGATTGTAACAGGAGAACATGATGTCGAAAGAGGTGGCACTATGTTAGCGTCTTCGGAGAGAGAATCCAAGGCGGAGAACTATTCGACGTAGAGGCGCAGCGTCTTCGAAAGGCCTTCGACGATGAAATTCAGAGCATACCTCCTTTCGCTTCATGTTCTCCTGATACATTTGCTAAAATCTGGCCAAAATTTTCTGAACGCTCCAAAATTGAGATTGTAACAGGAGAACATGATGTCGAAAGAGGTGGCACTATGTTAGCGTCTTCGGAGAGAGAATCCAAGGCGGAGAACTATTCGACGTAGAGGCGCAGCGTCTTCGAAAGGCCTTCGACGATGAAATTCAGAGCATACCTCCTTTCGCTTCATGTTCTCCTGATACATTTGCTAAAATCTGGCCAAAATTTCTGAACGCTCCAAAATTGAGATTGTAACAGGAGAACATGATGTCGAAAGAGGTGGCACTATGTTAGCGTCTTCGGAGAGAGAATCCAAGGCGGAGAACTATTCGACGTAGAGGCGCAGAGTTGACGAATGGCCTTCGACGATGAATTTCAGGGGATACCTCCTTTCGCATCATGTTCTCCTGATACATTTGCTGAAATCTGGCCAAAATTTTCTGAACGCTCCAAAATTGAGATTGTAACAGGAGAACATGATGTCGAAAGAGGTGGCACTATGTTAGCGTCTTCGGAGAGAGAATCCAAGGCGGAGAACTATTCGACGTAGAGGCGCAGCGTCTTCGAAAGGCCTTCGACGATGAAATTCAGAGCATACCTCCTTTCGCTTCATGTTCTCCTGATACATTTGCTAAAATCTGGCCAAAATTTTCTGAACGCTCCAAAATTGAGATTGTAACAGGAGAACATGATGTCGAAAGAGGTGGCACTATGTTAGCGTCTTCGGAGAGAGAATCCAAGGCGGAGAACTATTCGACGTAGAGGCGCAGCGTCTTCGAAAGGCCTTCGACGATGAAATTCAGAGCATACCTCCTTTCGCTTCATGTTCTCCTGATACATTTGCTAAAATCTGGCCAAAATTTTCTGAACGCTCCAAAATTGAGATTGTAACAGGAGAACATGATGTCGAAAGAGGTGGCACTATGTTAGCGTCTTCGGAGAGAGAATCCAAGGCGGAGAACTATTCGACGTAGAGGCGCAGCGTCTTCGAAAGGCCTTCGACGATGAAATTCAGAGCATACCTCCTTTCGCTTCATGTTCTCCTGATACATTTGCTAAAATCTGGCCAAAATTTTCTGAACGCTCCAAAATTGAGATTGTAACAGGAGAACATGATGTCGAAAGAGGTGGCACTATGTTAGCGTCTTCGGAGAGAGAATCCAAGGCGGAGAACTATTCGACGTAGAGGCGCAGAGTTGACGAATGGCCTTCGACGATGAATTTCAGGGGATACCTCCTTTCGCATCATGTTCTCCTGATACATTTGCTGAAATCTGGCCAAAATTTTCTGAACGCTCCAAAATTGAGATTGTAACAGGAGAACATGATGTCGAAAGAGGTGGCACTATGTTAGCGTCTTCGGAGAGAGAATCCAAGGCGGAGAACTATTCGACGTAGAGGCGCAGAGTTGACGAATGGCCTTCGACGATGAATTTCAGGGGATACCTCCTTTCGCATCATGTTCTCCTGATACATTTGCTGAAATCTGGCCAAAATTTTCTGAACGCTCCAAAATTGAGATTGTAACAGGAGAACATGATGTCGAAAGAGGTGGCACTATGTTAGCGTCTTCGGAGAGAGAATCCAAGGCGGAGAACTATTCGACGTAGAGGCGCAGCGTCTTCGAAAGGCCTTCGACGATGAAATTCAGAGCATACCTCCTTTCGCTTCATGTTCTCCTGATACATTTGCTAAAATCTGGCCAAAATTTTCTGAACGCTCCAAAATTGAGATTGTAACAGGAGAACATGATGTCGAAAGAGGTGGCACTATGTTAGCGTCTTCGGAGAGAGAATCCAAGGCGGAGAACTATTCGACGTAGAGGCGCAGCGTCTTCGAAAGGCCTTCGACGATGAAATTCAGAGCATACCTCCTTTCGCTTCATGTTCTCCTGATACATTTGCTGAAATCTGGCCAAAATTTTCTGAACGCTCCAAAATTGAGATTGTAACAGGAGAACATGATGTCGAAAGAGGTGGCACTATGTTAGCGTCTTCGGAGAGAGAATCCAAGGCGGAGAACTATTCGACGTAGAGGCGCAGAGTTGACGAATGGCCTTCGACGATGAATTTCAGGGGATACCTCCTTTCGCATCATGTTCTCCTGATACATTTGCTGAAATCTGGCCAAAATTTTCTGAACGCTCCAAAATTGAGATTGTAACAGGAGAACATGATGTCGAAAGAGGTGGCACTATGTTAGCGTCTTCGGAGAGAGAATCCAAGGCGGAGAACTATTCGACGTAGAGGCGCAGCGTCTTCGAAAGGCCTTCGACGATGAAATTCAGAGCATACCTCCTTTCGCTTCATGTTCTCCTGATACATTTGCTAAAATCTGGCCAAAATTTTCTGAACGCTCCAAAATTGAGATTGTAACAGGAGAACATGATGTCGAAAGAGGTGGCACTATGTTAGCGTCTTCGGAGAGAGAATCCAAGGCGGAGAACTATTCGACGTAGAGGCGCAGCGTCTTCGAAAGGCCTTCGACGATGAAATTCAGAGCATACCTCCTTTCGCTTCATGTTCTCCTGATACATTTGCTGAAATCTGGCCAAAATTTTCTGAACGCTCCAAAATTGAGATTGTAACAGGAGAACATGATGTCGAAAGAGGTGGCACTATGTTAGCGTCTTCGGAGAGAGAATCCAAGGCGGAGAACTATTCGACGTAGAGGCGCAGCGTCTTCGAAAGGCCTTCGACGATGAAATTCAGAGCATACCTCCTTTCGCTTCATGTTCTCCTGATACATTTGCTAAAATCTGGCCAAAATTTTCTGAACACTCCAAAATTGAGATTGTAACAGGAGAACATGATGTCGAAAGAGGTGGCACTATGTTAGCGTCTTCGGAGAGAGAATCCAAGGCGGAGAACTATTCGACGTAGAGGCGCAGAGTTGACGAATGGCCTTCGACGATGAATTTCAGGGGATACCTCCTTTCGCATCATGTTCTCCTGATACATTTGCTGAAATCTGGCCAAAATTTTCTGAACGCTCCAAAATTGAGATTGTAACAGGAGAACATGATGTCGAAAGAGGTGGCACTATGTTAGCGTCTTCGGAGAGAGAATCCAAGGCGGAGAACTATTCGACGTAGAGGCGCAGCGTCTTCGAAAGGCCTTCGACGATGAAATTTTTAGCATACCTCCTTTCGCTTCATGTTCTCCTGATACATTTGCTAAAATCTGGCCAAAATTTTCTGAACGCTCCAAAATTGAGATTGTAACAGGAGAACATGATGTCGAAAGAGGTGGCACTATGTTAGCGTCTTCGGAGAGAGAATCCAAGGCGGAGAACTATTCGACGTAGAGGCGCAGCGTCTTCGAAAGGCCTTCGACGATGAAATTCAGAGCATACCTCCTTTCGCTTCATGTTCTCCTGATACATTTGCTAAAATCTGGCCAAAATTTTCTGAACGCTCCAAAATTGAGATTGTAACAGGAGAACATGATGTCGAAAGAGGTGGCACTATGTTAGCGTCTTCGGAGAGAGAATCCAAGGCGGAGAACTATTGGACGTAGAGGCGCAGCGTCTTCGAAAGGCCTTCGACGATGAAATTCAGAGCATACCTCCTTTCGCTTCATGTTCTCCTGATACATTTGCTAAAATCTGGCCAAAATTTTCTGAACGCTCCAAAATTGAGATTGTAACAGGAGAACATGATGTCGAAAGAGGTGGCACTATGTTAGCGTCTTCGGAGAGAGAATCCAAGGCGGAGAACTATTCGACGTAGAGGCGCAGAGTTGACGAATGGCCTTCGACGATGAATTTCAGGGGATACCTCCTTTCGCATCATGTTCTCCTGATACATTTGCTGAAATCTGGCCAAAATTTTCTGAACGCTCCAAAATTGAGATTGTAACAGGAGAACATGATGTCGAAAGAGGTGGCACTATGTTAGCGTCTTCGGAGAGAGAATCCAAGGCGGAGAACTATTCGACGTAGAGGCGCAGCGTCTTCGAAAGGCCTTCGACGATGAAATTCAGAGCATACCTCCTTTCGCTTCATGTTCTCCTGATACATTTGCTAAAATCTGGCCAAAATTTTCTGAACGCTCCAAAATTGAGATTGTAACAGGAGAACATGATGTCGAAAGAGGTGGCACTATGTTAGCGTCTTCGGAGAGAGAATCCAAGGCGGAGAACTATTCGACGTAGAGGCGCAGCGTCTTCGAAAGGCCTTCGACGATGAAATTCAGAGCATACCTCCTTTCGCTTCATGTTCTCCTGATACATTTGCTAAAATCTGGCCAAAATTTTCTGAACGCTCCAAAATTGAGATTGTAACAGGAGAACATGATGTCGAAAGAGGTGGCACTATGTTAGCGTCTTCGGAGAGAGAATCCAAGGCGGAGAACTATTCGACGTAGAGGCGCAGCGTCTTCGAAAGGCCTTCGACGATGAAATTCAGAGCATACCTCCTTTCGCTTCATGTTCTCCTGATACATTTGCTAAAATCTGGCCAAAATTTTCTGAACGCTCCAAAATTGAGATTGTAACAGGAGAACATGATGTCGAAAGAGGTGGCACTATGTTAGCGTCTTCGGAGAGAGAATCCAAGGCGGAGAACTATTCGACGTAGAGGCGCAGAGTTGACGAATGGCCTTCGACGATGAATTTCAGGGGATACCTCCTTTCGCATCATGTTCTCCTGATACATTTGCTGAAATCTGGCCAAAATTTTCTGAACGCTCCAAAATTGAGATTGTAACAGGAGAACATGATGTCGAAAGAGGTGGCACTATGTTAGCGTCTTCGGAGAGAGAATCCAAGGCGGAGAACTATTCGACGTAGAGGCGCAGAGTTGACGAATGGCCTTCGACGATGAATTTCAGGGGATACCTCCTTTCGCATCATGTTCTCCTGATACATTTGCTGAAATCTGGCCAAAATTTTCTGAACGCTCCAAAATTGAGATTGTAACAGGAGAACATGATGTCGAAAGAGGTGGCACTATGTTAGCGTCTTCGGAGAGAGAATCCAAGGCGGAGAACTATTCGACGTAGAGGCGCAGCGTCTTCGAAAGGCCTTCGACGATGAAATTCAGAGCATACCTCCTTTCGCTTCATGTTCTCCTGATACATTTGCTAAAATCTGGCCAAAATTTTCTGAACGCTCCAAAATTGAGATTGTAACAGGAGAACATGATGTCGAAAGAGGTGGCACTATGTTAGCGTCTTCGGAGAGAGAATCCAAGGCGGAGAACTATTCGACGTAGAGGCGCAGCGTCTTCGAAAGGCCTTCGACGATGAAATTCAGAGCATACCTCCTTTCGCTTCATGTTCTCCTGATACATTTGCTAAAATCTGGCCAAAATTTTCTGAACGCTCCAAAATTGAGATTGTAACAGGAGAACATGATGTCGAAAGAGGTGGCACTATGTTAGCGTCTTCGGAGAGAGAATCCAAGGCGGAGAACTATTCGACGTAGAGGCGCAGAGTTGACGAATGGCCTTCGACGATGAATTTCAGGGGATACCTCCTTTCGCATCATGTTCTCCTGATACATTTGCTGAAATCTGGCCAAAATTTTCTGAACGCTCCAAAATTGAGATTGTAACAGGAGAACATGATGTCGAAAGAGGTGGCACTATGTTAGCGTCTTCGGAGAGAGAATCCAAGGCGGAGAACTATTCGACGTAGAGGCGCAGAGTTGACGAATGGCCTTCGACGATGAATTTCAGGGGATACCTCCTTTCGCATCATGTTCTCCTGATACATTTGCTGAAATCTGGCCAAAATTTTCTGAACGCTCCAAAATTGAGATTGTAACAGGAGAACATGATGTCGAAAGAGGTGGCACTATGTTAGCGTCTTCGGAGAGAGAATCCAAGGCGGAGAACTATTCGACGTAGAGGCGCAGCGTCTTCGAAAGGCCTTCGACGATGAAATTCAGAGCATACCTCCTTTCGCTTCATGTTCTCCTGATACATTTGCTAAAATCTGGCCAAAATTTTCTGAACGCTCCAAAATTGAGATTGTAACAGGAGAACATGATGTCGAAAGAGGTGGCACTATGTTAGCGTCTTCGGAGAGAGAATCCAAGGCGGAGAACTATTCGACGTAGAGGCGCAGCGTCTTCGAAAGGCCTTCGACGATGAAATTCAGAGCATACCTCCTTTCGCTTCATGTTCTCCTGATACATTTGCTGAAATCTGGCCAAAATTTTCTGAACGCTCCAAAATTGAGATTGTAACAGGAGAACATGATGTCGAAAGAGGTGGCACTATGTTAGCGTCTTCGGAGAGAGAATCCAAGGCGGAGAACTATTCGACGTAGAGGCGCAGAGTTGACGAATGGCCTTCGACGATGAATTTCAGGGGATACCTCCTTTCGCATCATGTTCTCCTGATACATTTGCTGAAATCTGGCCAAAATTTTCTGAACGCTCCAAAATTGAGATTGTAACAGGAGAACATGATGTCGAAAGAGGTGGCACTATGTTAGCGTCTTCGGAGAGAGAATCCAAGGCGGAGAACTATTCGACGTAGAGGCGCAGCGTCTTCGAAAGGCCTTCGACGATGAAATTCAGAGCATACCTCCTTTCGCTTCATGTTCTCCTGATACATTTGCTAAAATCTGGCCAAAATTTTCTGAACGCTCCAAAATTGAGATTGTAACAGGAGAACATGATGTCGAAAGAGGTGGCACTATGTTAGCGTCTTCGGAGAGAGAATCCAAGGCGGAGAACTATTCGACGTAGAGGCGCAGCGTCTTCGAAAGGCCTTCGACGATGAAATTCAGAGCATACCTCCTTTCGCTTCATGTTCTCCTGATACATTTGCTGAAATCTGGCCAAAATTTTCTGAACGCTCCAAAATTGAGATTGTAACAGGAGAACATGATGTCGAAAGAGGTGGCACTATGTTAGCGTCTTCGGAGAGAGAATCCAAGGCGGAGAACTATTCGACGTAGAGGCGCAGCGTCTTCGAAAGGCCTTCGACGATGAAATTCAGAGCATACCTCCTTTCGCTTCATGTTCTCCTGATACATTTGCTAAAATCTGGCCAAAATTTTCTGAACACTCCAAAATTGAGATTGTAACAGGAGAACATGATGTCGAAAGAGGTGGCACTATGTTAGCGTCTTCGGAGAGAGAATCCAAGGCGGAGAACTATTCGACGTAGAGGCGCAGAGTTGACGAATGGCCTTCGACGATGAATTTCAGGGGATACCTCCTTTCGCATCATGTTCTCCTGATACATTTGCTGAAATCTGGCCAAAATTTTCTGAACGCTCCAAAATTGAGATTGTAACAGGAGAACATGATGTCGAAAGAGGTGGCACTATGTTAGCGTCTTCGGAGAGAGAATCCAAGGCGGAGAACTATTCGACGTAGAGGCGCAGCGTCTTCGAAAGGCCTTCGACGATGAAATTTTTAGCATACCTCCTTTCGCTTCATGTTCTCCTGATACATTTGCTAAAATCTGGCCAAAATTTTCTGAACGCTCCAAAATTGAGATTGTAACAGGAGAACATGATGTCGAAAGAGGTGGCACTATGTTAGCGTCTTCGGAGAGAGAATCCAAGGCGGAGAACTATTCGACGTAGAGGCGCAGCGTCTTCGAAAGGCCTTCGACGATGAAATTCAGAGCATACCTCCTTTCGCTTCATGTTCTCCTGATACATTTGCTAAAATCTGGCCAAAATTTTCTGAACGCTCCAAAATTGAGATTGTAACAGGAGAACATGATGTCGAAAGAGGTGGCACTATGTTAGCGTCTTCGGAGAGAGAATCCAAGGCGGAGAACTATTGGACGTAGAGGCGCAGCGTCTTCGAAAGGCCTTCGACGATGAAATTCAGAGCATACCTCCTTTCGCTTCATGTTCTCCTGATACATTTGCTAAAATCTGGCCAAAATTTTCTGAACGCTCCAAAATTGAGATTGTAACAGGAGAACATGATGTCGAAAGAGGTGGCACTATGTTAGCGTCTTCGGAGAGAGAATCCAAGGCGGAGAACTATTCGACGTAGAGGCGCAGAGTTGACGAATGGCCTTCGACGATGAATTTCAGGGGATACCTCCTTTCGCATCATGTTCTCCTGATACATTTGCTGAAATCTGGCCAAAATTTTCTGAACGCTCCAAAATTGAGATTGTAACAGGAGAACATGATGTCGAAAGAGGTGGCACTATGTTAGCGTCTTCGGAGAGAGAATCCAAGGCGGAGAACTATTCGACGTAGAGGCGCAGCGTCTTCGAAAGGCCTTCGACGATGAAATTCAGAGCATACCTCCTTTCGCTTCATGTTCTCCTGATACATTTGCTAAAATCTGGCCAAAATTTTCTGAACGCTCCAAAATTGAGATTGTAACAGGAGAACATGATGTCGAAAGAGGTGGCACTATGTTAGCGTCTTCGGAGAGAGAATCCAAGGCGGAGAACTATTCGACGTAGAGGCGCAGCGTCTTCGAAAGGCCTTCGACGATGAAATTCAGAGCATACCTCCTTTCGCTTCATGTTCTCCTGATACATTTGCTAAAATCTGGCCAAAATTTTCTGAACGCTCCAAAATTGAGATTGTAACAGGAGAACATGATGTCGAAAGAGGTGGCACTATGTTAGCGTCTTCGGAGAGAGAATCCAAGGCGGAGAACTATTCGACGTAGAGGCGCAGCGTCTTCGAAAGGCCTTCGACGATGAAATTCAGAGCATACCTCCTTTCGCTTCATGTTCTCCTGATACATTTGCTAAAATCTGGCCAAAATTTTCTGAACGCTCCAAAATTGAGATTGTAACAGGAGAACATGATGTCGAAAGAGGTGGCACTATGTTAGCGTCTTCGGAGAGAGAATCCAAGGCGGAGAACTATTCGACGTAGAGGCGCAGAGTTGACGAATGGCCTTCGACGATGAATTTCAGGGGATACCTCCTTTCGCATCATGTTCTCCTGATACATTTGCTGAAATCTGGCAAAAATTTTCTGAACGCTCCAAAATTGAGATTGTAACAGGAGAACATGATGTCGAAAGAGGTGGCACTATGTTAGCGTCTTCGGAGAGAGAATCCAAGGCGGAGAACTATTCGACGTAGAGGCGCAGAGTTGACGAATGGCCTTCGACGATGAATTTCAGGGGATACCTCCTTTCGCATCATGTTCTCCTGATACATTTGCTGAAATCTGGCCAAAATTTTCTGAACGCTCCAAAATTGAGATTGTAACAGGAGAACATGATGTCGAAAGAGGTGGCACTATGTTAGCGTCTTCGGAGAGAGAATCCAAGGCGGAGAACTATTCGACGTAGAGGCGCAGCGTCTTCGAAAGGCCTTCGACGATGAAATTCAGAGCATACCTCCTTTCGCTTCATGTTCTCCTGATACATTTGCTAAAATCTGGCCAAAATTTTCTGAACGCTCCAAAATTGAGATTGTAACAGGAGAACATGATGTCGAAAGAGGTGGCACTATGTTAGCGTCTTCGGAGAGAGAATCCAAGGCGGAGAACTATTCGACGTAGAGGCGCAGCGTCTTCGAAAGGCCTTCGACGATGAAATTCAGAGCATACCTCCTTTCGCTTCATGTTCTCCTGATACATTTGCTGAAATCTGGCCAAAATTTTCTGAACGCTCCAAAATTGAGATTGTAACAGGAGAACATGATGTCGAAAGAGGTGGCACTATGTTAGCGTCTTCGGAGAGAGAATCCAAGGCGGAGAACTATTCGACGTAGAGGCGCAGAGTTGACGAATGGCCTTCGACGATGAATTTCAGGGGATACCTCCTTTCGCATCATGTTCTCCTGATACATTTGCTGAAATCTGGCCAAAATTTTCTGAACGCTCCAAAATTGAGATTGTAACAGGAGAACATGATGTCGAAAGAGGTGGCACTATGTTAGCGTCTTCGGAGAGAGAATCCAAGGCGGAGAACTATTCGACGTAGAGGCGCAGCGTCTTCGAAAGGCCTTCGACGATGAAATTCAGAGCATACCTCCTTTCGCTTCATGTTCTCCTGATACATTTGCTAAAATCTGGCCAAAATTTTCTGAACGCTCCAAAATTGAGATTGTAACAGGAGAACATGATGTCGAAAGAGGTGGCACTATGTTAGCGTCTTCGGAGAGAGAATCCAAGGCGGAGAACTATTCGACGTAGAGGCGCAGCGTCTTCGAAAGGCCTTCGACGATGAAATTCAGAGCATACCTCCTTTCGCTTCATGTTCTCCTGATACATTTGCTGAAATCTGGCCAAAATTTTCTGAACGCTCCAAAATTGAGATTGTAACAGGAGAACATGATGTCGAAAGAGGTGGCACTATGTTAGCGTCTTCGGAGAGAGAATCCAAGGCGGAGAACTATTCGACGTAGAGGCGCAGAGTTGACGAATGGCCTTCGACGATGAATTTCAGGGGATACCTCCTTTCGCATCATGTTCTCCTGATACATTTGCTGAAATCTGGCCAAAATTTTCTGAACGCTCCAAAATTGAGATTGTAACAGGAGAACATGATGTCGAAAGAGGTGGCACTATGTTAGCGTCTTCGGAGAGAGAATCCAAGGCGGAGAACTATTCGACGTAGAGGCGCAGCGTCTTCGAAAGGCCTTCGACGATGAAATTCAGAGCATACCTCCTTTCGCTTCATGTTCTCCTGATACATTTGCTAAAATCTGGCCAAAATTTTCTGAACGCTCCAAAATTGAGATTGTAACAGGAGAACATGATGTCGAAAGAGGTGGCACTATGTTAGCGTCTTCGGAGAGAGAATCCAAGGCGGAGAACTATTCGACGTAGAGGCGCAGCGTCTTCGAAAGGCCTTCGACGATGAAATTCAGAGCATACCTCCTTTCGCTTCATGTTCTCCTGATACATTTGCTAAAATCTGGCCAAAATTTTCTGAACGCTCCAAAATTGAGATTGTAACAGGAGAACATGATGTCGAAAGAGGTGGCACTATGTTAGCGTCTTCGGAGAGAGAATCCAAGGCGGAGAACTATTCGACGTAGAGGCGCAGCGTCTTCGAAAGGCCTTCGACGATGAAATTCAGAGCATACCTCCTTTCGCTTCATGTTCTCCTGATACATTTGCTAAAATCTGGCCAAAATTTTCTGAACGCTCCAAAATTGAGATTGTAACAGGAGAACATGATGTCGAAAGAGGTGGCACTATGTTAGCGTCTTCGGAGAGAGAATCCAAGGCGGAGAACTATTCGACGTAGAGGCGCAGAGTTGACGAATGGCCTTCGACGATGAATTTCAGGGGATACCTCCTTTCGCATCATGTTCTCCTGATACATTTGCTGAAATCTGGCCAAAATTTTCTGAACGCTCCAAAATTGATCTTCTAACAGGAGAACATGATGTCGAAAGAGGTGGCACCAAGTTAGCGTCTTCGTAGAGAGAATCTAAGGCGGAGAACTAATCAACGCAGAGGCAGACTTTACTTGTGATTGTCAAATTTGGGATTTAATTAAGAAATGGAAGTTATAGGTTGCTGTTCTAAATTGAAAGATGTGGTTTTTCTCTAAATGTGGTTTATTAAAATACTTTGAATAATGTACAGTGATACTTCGTACAGGAGTGCTTATAATAATTCCATTGTTTAATTACTTAAGTTTAACTTGCACTTAAATACCATATAGGTATTGTAATTGCTGTACTCGTCCAGTGCGTTTTCGTTAGACCAGTTGACACGAACCGACGCTTCCAAAGGAAAAAATTGCTTACCTATGATAGACGAAAGCTCCGAATTAATTAACCAGTCCTCAATATAATTGCTAATTGAACACTAAATACACTCGATAGTTCTTACTACTTTAAAGCAAACTTATTCAATATTATATTTATTTGCAAAATACACAGCATTTTATTCTTATCCCGGGTACTGTTCCGTTTCACGCATAAGAGATAAATAAATATCGGTACGAAATATCGATACAATTAGTGATCCTCTATTTAGAGAGTGATCGGAACAACGTATATCGTCGCTGATTGGTTGCTGCGATTTGGAGCAAAAGCGGAAATAGACAGAGAAAGAAACTGTAAAAAAGAAAGAGACAGAAATACTGATAGAAAGAGGCAGAAAAACTGATAAAAAGAGACAGAAAAACTGATAGAAAGAGACTGAAATACTGATAGAAAGAGATAGAGTGAACGGTTAGGTTATGTTTATTTCCGGTTTTGCTCCAAATCTTGAAAAATGGCTGCGGTTATACCGATCACTCCCTGGAGGATCACTAGATACAATTGACATGTAGCGCCATTCCTATTCTCGTGCGAATGGAAATTTTGATTTCCTAACCACGCATAATTACATTTCTCGATTTCATAAAAATACCGTTACGGCGTAACAATAATATTTTGAAAGGATGTTAAGTCATAAAAAGTTCTCAAATGTAACGTAAAAGAACGAAGTAGCTAATAAACATTTATTGTCATGTAGATTGTTCGAAGTGACAGAAAATATAACCTAACTAAGAGACTGTACAATATTTTTTACGCGGTTGTATTTATATAATATTTCTGACCGAAATCCAAGGAAATAAGTGCAAATTATGCTTCTATCAAAATGTATTAGTAAACGGAATTATGCAACATGTTTCTTGAAATTATTCGTAACGTTCAGGCCATTTTAGATTTTAAATGTTTCCCGATAAGATTTAATTTCAATTCCTACCACTCGTAGCAATGTAATCTTATTTTAGACTGAATCGATAACGTTGGGTGTGACACGAAAATGGTAAGAGGGCAGAGATTTGCAAGAATGGCAGTAACAGCGTCAATTTTTAATATTTTTCAGCGTGCGACACGTGAAAATATTAGTTAAATGTTCGACTTGACGTAAAATACTAAAATCAATTTCATCTTGCAATATATAGCATGTATAAGCTCTCAAGAAGCGCCATATAGGCTCCTGATCTCCAAAATAGGTTTTCAGAGAGAAATCCGCGTGGGTCGTTGACAAACCGAGCCAAAGCGTAGCTTATTGTTAGCGAAAGCCCGCCCTCTATGTTAATCTCTCGCTCTAAACAAGTCACACGTATACAAGCACGCATACATCTTTCAGTATTTCAACACACTTTCAGTAGTTCAGAGTAGTTCTTGCGTTGAACACTGTTCATGAACAGAGGTCGCTAAATTCAGTCCTCAAATTATGGGTCGGTAACACAGTTTAGGTGGTGACACGAAGTCCCATAAGGTGATAGGTCTATTCTATACCTCGTCTGTGCTAGGACCCCCAAACCAGTGACAGAAAAGTGCATTGGTTGATAGGTCTATCCTGTACCTCGTCTGTGGTGTGACACAAAATTACATTGGCTGATAAGTCAATCCTATACCTTGTCTCAAGGGCGTCCGGAGACTTTCTTCCCGGGGAGAGCAACTTTGGGATGATGGTAAAGAAAAATATACCTTCCTTGTTTTTTTTATCCCATTTTATAGTGCCAATTTAATTAAAAATTTAAAACCGAAATTGAAAAATATTTCCTTTTTTAGTATAAACTTAATAAAGATCAGTTTTGAAAAATAAGCGATGTATTCTCAAATGTCAGGGTTGGGGGGCAACTGCCCCTTTTGCCCCCCCCCCCCCCCCCCTCCCGGACGTGCATGCCTGATCTGTGCCTATATTACTTCGTCGTAGTGATCCTCCAGGGAGTGATCGGTATAATCGTAGCCATTTGTAGCAAAACCGGAACATAAACATAACATAAACAGCTGCTTTCAAAGTTGCTTGTTTATCTATCTCTTCCTATCCGTATTTCTGTCTCTTTCTTTTTTTACAGTTCCTTTCTCTGTCTACTTCCGCTTTTGCCACAAATGGCGGAAACCAATCAGCGACGATACAAGTTGTTCCGATCACTCTTGACAGTACAAGCGCTAGAAGGGGGTACGCTTGGT
This sequence comes from Andrena bucephala, assembly GCA_947577245.1. Lineage (NCBI taxonomy): Eukaryota > Metazoa > Arthropoda > Insecta > Hymenoptera > Andrenidae > Andrena > Andrena bucephala. The sequence continues at coordinate 68,886,252 of OX387715.1, forward strand.
CGTGGAGGGTGGGTAGAGCTAGAGCCCGTGGACGAAAACTACCTATATAGTGTATTGTATATCAGGCGACTAATTCGAATGACTTCGAACATGACTCGAAGCTTAAAACTCTTGAAAGTCTTGATAAGTGCCGAGTCTTGATAGGTCTTGTAAGTCTTGAACGTCTTGATCCGGTCCATTGCCGACTCGCGGAACAATAGTCATAAACCGCGAACCTGGCGAGATCCTTTCGCCGATCAACCTGGCCAGTTTTTGGCAACCAGATGTTCATTTTTCGAGTCTTTCAAAACTTCCAACACATTCAAGAGTTTTAAGCTTCGAGTCATGTTCGATGTGGTTCGAAGTTTTTGTCATATATATATGTAGATACGAAACGCTTCAAAGTGCTGTGCTTCAGCTTCAGATCACATCACTAGCGAAAACTCAGGATTCTGGCATCACTGGTACATTGTAGGTACCTGGTACTTACGCGGTATTCGAGCATCTTGCAGTGGGAATAAGGAGAAATTAAATGACTAAAAGTCGCGATACTCCGTACGATCCGAACGAGTCTCTGCTCCTTACCTCCATGATTTGTTTTTCAAGGTCTGTGTTCCGACGCCCGAGGCATGCTTACTTTACCGCTTTAATGCCTGGATCAGTTGACCCATTTCGTTACGTACACCTATGTATGTATAAGTGTGGTCAGTGGACGAGGAATAGCTGAGACAGCAAACCAGCTCAGCGTGAAAGTCAAGGGGAAAAAAACGTGAGAAAAATAGAAGCGGAGCCTCGCTTAGGATCGTACCAAGTGTCTATCCTCAGCTTTATTCTTAAAGAGGAAGGCCGTAGACTGCATAAGTGTACGCGGTGCTGACACGGAGTCTTGCTGCTGCAATCCAACTGCCGAATTTATCGCGTCACTATTATTCCACAGCTGACTGAAATTACTGTTACTGTAAAACGCGTTTTATTACTTTAAATACAGAACTGAAGGAAATCAGAGAAAAAAGAAGCCCGTGAATGTACTCAGTTTGATCTAACGTTTCACTTGTATGGTTGAAGGAAGAACGCTATCGCGGTGTTTCTTGGAACGCCAAATTGACAACTAATCGACGGTAATACGATAATAAAGGAATGCAATCAGTGTTCGTTGATTAACGCGCGCGTGAAATTGAGTCAGCGGCGTCGCGTCGCGGCTCTCGTGCTCGAATTCTTTTGCTGATCGATGCAAGATGATTTAGTACCGTTTGTCGGGAATCCTAAATCAGAGGATGCTGCGTGCAATCAGAAAGATCATTACATTTTCCTTTCTTCTGTCGCCTTTATTTTATTTGCTTCTCTGTGTTTCTCCTGTGGCGAGTTTCGTAGACTGCTCGAGCGCAATGGGTGTCTTCTAGAATGGTAACAATGATAAGGACGAGGATGGTGCAATCGGTGTCCAATTAAACGGTCGAACGTAAAAGTGTTTTTCAAGCACTTTTCATCGTAAATATTTGAAATAATTAAGCCGAGGATTCTTTCGAACGATAAGCGAACGTCCGATTTGTTCGACTCGTTCGGCGAACGACGCGATACGTGGAGAAGCAGGCAAATAATCGATCAAATTCCCGTTATTATTTCAAATATTTCATTCGATTGTTAGCAGAAATAATTATTCTTTAAGGTCGTGTAGAACGCAACGCGGTGAAACCGTAGGGCGTAGGACGTAGGGCGTAGTGGAAAGCGTTGCGTGGATTAAAATACCATATTGCTCGGCTTTTGTCCGGTACACTCGGTTTCATCCAGCGCTACGATTTAGGTGCCTCGTGATATTTACAATGCACACCAACGACGATTACTCTATAAACTATTGGAGTTTCATCTCGGAATACGACATTTACACAAATTGGTATTAGCTTGTACACATGTACGCATACATCGTCACCTTCGGTCAACTTTCGTTCAGCAGACTTGCTTCGAGCCGATACGTTTCGATAGTTTCCAGCTAACTCTAACTTTCACGGGATTACAATTTTCCTCGCTATTGACGTGGCGGTACAGTATTCTCCACTGTATACGCACTGTTACGTCCAGGGCACCAAAAAACTTGTTGCATCCAAGGCATCTCGTGGCTATTGTTTCATTTTATTTTTACTTTAGTTTATTTTAATTTATCTTCTTTTTTAAATAAATAAATCACGATCGCTTCATTATTTTTTACTCGGTAGCATTGGACGTCAGAGCATCTGTACTCGACAGCGGCAAGATTACTAATCTTATTGACTCTCTCTCACACTCTCTCGATCTTCCCCCCGTCTCAGTACACGTAGGTATATGTATATTCTTCGGTTGCGCTCAGTATCCACTCTCTTTCACACTTATATCCACCTCTATCCCATCTCCCCCTTTCTGTCGCCTACTCCTCCCTCTTTCTCTCTCTCTTTCCCCCCTCCAAACACACAAACACACACACACACACACTTTCTTACTCCCTTCGTTCCTCCTTCATTTCTACCGGTGCAGAAAATAGTTTTATCGTTTAACATTTTCTGTCATTTAAAAATTACCGACTTAAATCGTACTATGTAAACCTTAAGCATTCTGTACCGTTAAGTTATAGTATCGACATCCGTTTACTTTGTATGGCGGAGAAGATATCCGAGCTTTCGTGCACGAGAGTTATGGAATACTAATGTTACGCGGTTCGATTTCCAGTTGCGAGATCCTACCAAGAGTTACGATACGATACTCGAAATCAACGGTAGACCAGGGGGTCTGCCGTACTCATAACTGTTTTATTTCTTTCTTTCAATCTCTGTACTTATAAAAATACTTTGCATTCGCGAGTATGGCCATTTCGCACCGCGAACGTTTAATAGATCGATCGAGGCCGTTGGAATGAAAACGTTAAACTTAATACTCCACACTCGTGCGCTGAAAGTGGTACGAAACTAATTTCACGTTGAATACATAGCAAGTTCGTTAGACGATGTAATCGTTAACGTTCACGGAGACGCGTCGGATCGTATGAGGAAGGAGCGGAACTTTTTATACAAGTACTATCAGCCGGAACGCGATACATCTTCAACGCGCGCATATACATACATACATACATACATACATACATACATATGTAGGTACCTCTGTACGTTTCACCTTATATGTTATCTAGATTCTTTATGATTAGTACTATTACTATCATGGTGCCCTGGCTCTCAGTAAACTACAGAATGTAAACGCTATATCGTTCATAGTGCTGTATTCGAAATAAAATTATACCGCTCGACAGACTGAGAAGATTATTCCGGTGCACTACTTCCCGTTCGTGCATAGGAAATTTTGCCTGATCCAATTGCTGCTGGGCACTGGTTGAAATGAATCGTTCGAACGACTAAACCCCCGAACAGAGAATACACGAGCTATATTATACGGCCAACGAGTAGCAGAACGAAACACGAGATCGTCTAAGGAATTTTTGAAAATCTAGCGGTATCGGTGAGATAGCGATAAATTTCGATTTCATATGTCCTTTAATCTAAATTAATGTAAACGTTATGTACGAAAAGCGAGCAAAGTTCGATTGATTCGACAATTTCTCGATTATCGTTTTTTTTTATTTTTTTTTTATCTAAACGCGTCTTACCCAGCGTTGCAAAATTTCTTCTTCCCTCTTTACTTTGTTAGTTGCGGGTTGGGCTGCGCGCGTGTAACGCGTTAGGAACCTTGATAAGGCAACAAACGAGCCCTGAATCCTACTAGCGTATTATTTTCTATTTTCACGCTCTTCTCTCGGATGGCTTTCTAGCGCCATACGCGATTTTCATAATACATACTTGGGTAGAAAGAAAAACGTTTACCCACATTTCTCCAAGAAAGAGACCCGGTACCTGTATGATTCTCCTTCTATGCCTCTTACTTTTTACGCGCCTCGATCTTTTCTCTTCGAGCATTCTCTTTAAAGGATTAATTAACTGCGATATCTTTTATTTTACAATACATAATACGTTGTTGATACAAACGACCATAAAGCGGAAAATTTACGCAAAAGCTCGTGCCACGAAGCCTGTACCGTGATTAGACGATTCCGAATTATAGTGGTTCGTAGCGAAAACAGTATTTCGCATATTTCGCATATTTCGCGTACATGAACAATTAAAAAACGGTGGTTACGCGTGGATACAAATTTGGAGATTTTTCGCACACAAAGGCAAAAACCGACAAGTTTTCAAAGGACCGAATGCACGATCGACCTTGGAGATTATGTTGCCGATTAACCCTCGTGTAATTTCACGCGGTATAACAAACATATCGGGGCAAAAGCTCTCAAAAAATATATACTATAAAACATCTTTTTCATCTTAAGCCAACAAATGTGTAAATTTTCAGGAGAAACATAGGGACAATCGAATAGAATACAACGTTCGTAAAGTTTAGTATTTGTTAACAGACAAAACAGCAATGTGTATACAAAACTTTCAAACAATTTCATATCACAGCACTAGCTATATAAATACAACGTCGAAAAAGAGAGCTGAATAGGAGAGCTGAGCTAGTATGTATTCCGTTGGAAGGACGAAGGAACGCACCACAGAACGAAATTAAACGGAGAAATTGTATGCATCGCGAGAATCACGGGACCGAGGCTCCATCTTCATTCCTGTTCATCGGTACGGTATTTTCACTACAGAGAGCTTATTATGCTACGTTTCGAAGATCGGATGGAAACAATATCGACAGCAGAACGGAAAGAAAACGCTTTTTTTTTTCATAGCTGAAAACCGCCCAGGATTACGCGGGGTACACTAGATATTTCTTTCTTATCACACGTGCATCATCAATTTTCGCACTCGCTCGTTTCTGGAATCTTCATCGCTTCATCACTTCGTTCTTCGTTCTTCGTTCTTCGTTCTTCGTTCGTTACAAACAACGACACGGCGCGACCGTACGGTTAACCGCAGATCGTTTTTGTCACGCGAGTCTTATTCCCCCCTCATCTACTTCTTTTACTGTTTCTTTGTCTACCGTCCGTCCGATACGTGTACGTGCTACGTAGGCGCGTCGTGCTCCGGGTGCTCGGCGCGTCACGTATATACACACACCACATGATTGACTGGATCGTATTTAGAAAATGGAACGGATCAGCCATCCATCCGTGACACGGTCGATGACAACGGAGGGTGCGGGTGATGTACCAAGGCCGGAATTCCAGTTGCGTCAGACTGCTGACTGCCGGTTGCAATCGAACAAGAAATAGGGTGTTGCTATTTCTTGGTCGGCGTGCCTCGCTGCGTCAAACCCTCGAATCGCTTGAACGTGTAATTAATGAATACCCAGTCCTTGTATATTACCTCACCGTCCTGTGGCATCGGCGCGGATGCTGCAATCATCCAGAAGTGTTACACAACAATTCCTCCGGCAGAGAATTCTGTTCCGCCTTTTAGTTAGCTACCAAGTATACTTACGTATTTCCAGTTTCACGTCTGGAAATTCGTCGAAATTCGAGGTATCGTCGATAGAGCGGACCTCCACTGGAATCGCGGCTGGTCTCTCCCGGATGTGCTCCCAATCCACGCCGCGGAAGAAAGGTGCCAGTTTAAGCTCTTCGATACCTCTTTGCGCACCTAAAGTTTCGTACAACACCGATTAGTTAAATATTTCGCTTCTGGCAGCCGGTGATGCGCAACTTTCAAAACACTCCAGATGTACACACGAACCTAATCTTCTGTCAGCTTCGCAACAGAATCGGATTATGGTGTCCTTAGCCTCCTCGCTAATGGGAACCTCCGGGGGGAATACTAAAGTCTCTCTCCAATTCATAACTTTCCTATAAGTTTCTTGTGGGTTTTCGCTGCAGAACGGAGGATATCCTGAAAGTAACAGACACGGAACCGTCGACAACCATCCCACGAGAAAGCTGTAGTTCAGCACGGGTAGAAGGGAGCAACAGGTGAGAGGAGTGGAGTACCGTACCTATAAGCATTTCGTACATGATGACGCCCAATGACCAACAGTCGCAAGCAGGCCCGTAACCGGTTTGCAAAAATACTTCCGGAGCTATGTAATCGGGTGTTCCCACTGTACTGTAAGCTAACGCCCTTCTGTTCCGTTTCCAGCTCTCGGCTCTCCTTTTGCTATCCATCGCTCCTCCGCTTCCGCTTCCACAGGACGTCACTGCGTAAACGGACCGTGAGACGGACGGTCAAGGGTTACTTTAACATATACTTTAAAAACTCTATCCAAGAAGAAAACGGCAAAAAGGAACTTACTAAAGTCCGAGGGTTTCGCTTGACTGAGATCTCTGTAGAAATCGGTTCTGTGAGATTTCTTCAGACCCGTGCACAGCCCAAAATCGGAGAGCTTTATATGACCCCGTGCGTCCAGCAGCAGGTTGTCCGGTTTGATATCTCTGTAAAAGAATTGGCCAGGCGTAAAGGACGGGAAGGCTAGCTTATCTCTGAATAGATAAGATACGGGATTTGCATCGTTGGACCGGATCGATTTACCTATGAATGAAACCTAGTTTATGAATCGAGTCGATCGCTAGCGCCGTCTCGGAAATATAAAATTGCGTGCACTCCTCGGAAAGCGTGTCCTTCTTCATCAAAAGCGTCATCATGTCACCTGCAATTACCAGCGAATCGAGAGCAACGATTTATTAGTAGGTACGGTCTCTGGGGGTGGAGCGGTCATTGCGGCGCGAATAAAAAGAAGCTTACCGCCTGGAAGAAACTCCATGATTAAATAGAGGTTGATAGGATCTTGAAAGCTGTAGTACATTTTTACGACCCATTGATGATCCGCTTCCACCAATACGTCTCTTTCGGCCCTGACGTGCGCGACTTGCTCCTTTTCCAGCATGTCGGCTTTCCGGAGGATCTTCATCGCGTACACGTGGCCGGTGTCCTTTTTCTGCACGAGTCTTACCTGTCCGATAAGGTATCTCAAATAAATAAAATATCGCCTACATTGTTCCGCGATGGTTCGCTTGGCTGGGAAAGCTTACCTCTCCGAAAGCGCCCCTGCCTATAACTTTCAGGGGCTCGAAGTCCTCGACGCCGAGCCGGGAGCGCTTCAGCCGAAGGAACTCGGTCTCTTTCTGGGCATGCTGCAACCGTTTCTCCTGTTTCTGTTGCTCCGACAGCCCTTCGTCTTTCAACGATTCCTCCAATTTCGCGAGCCTCTGCTTTCGCTCGATGTGCTGAGCTATCAGATTGCTGTAGTAATTCTCCAACGTCACCTGCGCACGGGAGAATAGAGTCGTCGATTGTCCCGAAAGGCATCAATATCATTAGGAGACACCGATTTCTCCCGGAAAAGACAGATGCGTGGAGTGGAACGAACGGGCTGTGGAAAGGAAGCGGTAGAGAGAGCGAAGGGAGCAAGTAAGGAAATATTAAGGAAGCTGCGGGAAAAGCTGGGCTCACCTTGGCCTTTGTAGCCTTGTCCAACGTATGGCCGCTGAATCGGATCGTGCTCTCTGTGGCCGCCATCTCCAGCACCCCTGTAACACAGGCAAAACGAGGTCACCGAGTGTCGCACACCAGTCTCCAGAACCGAGGTCTCGTGTCATGAGTGCCATCAGTGCCATGACACTGACACAGATCCTTACGCGCTGGATTCCTTCCCCCCGATCTAATTAAAACCTATCCGCCACACGGGCGACCGTCACGTCAACAACGGGCAACATCATAGTAGCCTAATCTTTACGATTATTACGTGCAACGCGAATCATAACGCGGCTTCCGCCGTTTTCATTTCGAGGAATATTTGCAAAGCTGCGAGTCCCATTCCTTCATCGTTCCTAACAGTTCTCGTCGCCGTTCACGCGTGCTTTTAGCGCGTTTCTTAGATCGCCAGGCATAGCTAAATTGAGCTATGTAGTTGGCTGTAACAATTTTGAATGCCCTCCAAGTTTTGATGGTAAGGAGCGACAGTGGACAGGTGGAAACACGGGGCGAAGGAGAGCTCGAGCAACCGCGGAAAGAAACATAGATGAGCCATAGGTAGGTAGGACAAGTTCGTCCGGTCGTGAAACGCGTCTCGTCTGGCCTCATCTCGAAAATGGTACGGGTATTCTCTGTGCCGCGGAGCAGAGGTCAGCTAGCCTTGGATGTTATTAAATAATGGCCGCGGTGAATGGTCGTGTCGAGTTGGCTCGTGGCAGGGATTTCGCGCGCAGGACACGCTGAATCGTGCGTCTCTCTCGGATCCATCGAAACCGAGTGCCTGCCTACATATACCGATATACATGTACGTACATTACTGTTTACGTTCTGATTCCGACTTGGCCTTTGTCTGCGACGACCTAAATACGTTCCCCCTTGGATGGGAAGCTTGAATCGCGCGGTATACCTACTAACGAATCCGTCGAGTATACGAGTATACCTGCCAGTCGCGATCCATAATCGAGATCAACTCCAAGTGTTACGACTGTTCGGGAAACGCGGGGCTACTTACTGCGGGAGGAATGTGAGGTGCTTTCAAGTTTGCTAGGGGCTGCCGTTTCGACGTGTTCTTCGCTTCTCACCGTTTCGAGCGCGTCACCGAGGAGCTGAAGCCTTCTCGCCGCCCACGCTTATAGCCACGCTCAGCGCAAACTGGTAGCTGCGAGCTTTCCCGCAACACTACACGTCATTTCGTCCGATTCTCAGTGGAAATTTGGAGGCTGGGTGAGAACGGTTGGAAAGGAATCACGGTACACTAGAATCAAGTTTCGTCGAAAGCGTGTCGTAACGGTCGAGTTTGCGAGGTTCACGGTCCACGGTTCGCGTATGTCTTCTCCGGTGCGCTCGTCCTCAAGGTATATTTTGCGATCCGATCCTCGCGGAACTAGGGAGTAGGTACCATGACGTCACGCGCTGATTACATTACGGATTACAAGGCCGCATTAAACTATTCTAGAAGCCGTACTTTGCGAGTCTCTCTTGCGTTCAGTCTGCAAATAAAGGGTAACATAAGACACGAGGAATGTACAATGAGTAACCGGAGTATTCGAATAGCGGGACACATTTGGATTCGCGTCATATTAGACGTTAATCGCTTATGCAAGATACGAGGTTGCCCTTCTTACTTGCTACCGGTCCCTTTCATATATAGTCCCATTCCATTTAATCCATTAAACCAATTCATAAATGTTACATCACGATAAACATCCAACCATTCCCTCCGTTTTCCTTTCTAATTAACCAGCACTGTTACGTTTCCCTTCTTCTATAAATTTATAACGATTTATGAGATAGCGAGACGATCTTCGAAACTATTAGTCGGATCGTAGGTATGTAGGGTAAAGGCAGGTAATATGGAACTGCACGTAATATGGAACTTCGTAAAATTTCGATAAAGAAATAACGAACTCTTCTGGCAATCGTGTATACTAAGGTCGGGGCCAGATATATTGGCCGGTGAATTCGTTTTCGCGAACAGCGATCGAGGAGAAATCAGCCACCACCATCTGACGATCGTGGATTTGTCAGTTGGAGTTGCGTGGCCCTCGCAGGGCATGGTGGGGTAACGGGAACGCTGCTCGGCTCCACCTGAACCTAGCCGTTTGGCTGTTATTTGTCCTTAGCGTAATAGTTGTGTGCGTTACGAAGCTATGCGTAGACCAATACGAGATGAAGCTATCTAGAAAGTATCAATGTTCTAACCAATAAAGCTCCTGAATTTTTTCGTAGCTAACGCACACCTATTCTGATGTGTGTATTTCTACGCTGACAGCTCGGTTTGGTCTACACCCCAGAAGCTTGGCACTATCCCCACCATTTCTGGCTCACTCTTGTTCTGCGAAGGCGAGAGCGAGATGGAACGAGAGCGAGTCAGAAAACGTTGAGAAAAGGAGCACCGAGGCAAGCAAAATGTGTGGTGGGAGAATACCCCTCACGAAACTCACCGGCCAATATATATGGCCCCGACCTTAAGTAGATCCCTAGACACAATAGACGATAATACTGACAATTGAGCATCAGGCGGGTATCCATCATTGAAAGAGACGCGTTTATATCTTTCGCGAGGTGTAAAAGTTTCTGAAAAGTGTATCAAACAGTTAAATATTGTAGTGAAGGTATGTTACAAAGTATTATTTTGATATAATTTATCATTAAATATGTGTGTTCTTGATTATTCAATAATAGTTTACCAATAAAGTTACTTGCTTCTTAGTATAATTCTTAATTCCTTGTTGGAACAAGTGGGTACGTAATATGGAACATACCGAGTAACATAGATGAAGTTGATAATGACGACGACGACGATGATGCGGAATGCTAATTTTGCGATGGAAATTATAAACATAATGATAATGAAAAGTAGACCCAATGTATTCGCTGCTTTCAGTGGGCATACGAAGAATGCGGGGCTTCCGACGTATTATTCACGTGCCCAACGTGTAGGAGACGCAGAAAGCAGGAATAAATTCCAAAAATGATGTATATTTATTTATTTGTATCTTCTACTTAATAAATCTTCATTTTTAGTAAAAAAAAGTAAAGATTTTTCAGTTTTCTTTACAAATTTCCTAGGTGTTCCATATTAGAACCCATTTTTTCGAACGGCCGATTTTCACTCTTTTCAGTTTTTTTATTATAATTGCAAAACAATTGGAATTTTTTACATTTGGCTATGTAAATATGATTATGCATTAGTTTCTTCGTCCCCTCATGTCAGTTTTATTTTAAAAAAACAATTCCCCTACTTTTGACAAGCTTTTGAAATCAGATGTTCCATATTACCAGCCTTTACCCTACATTAGGGTGGACCTTACAAGGGAACACCGCGAAGCCGGACTCACCGATTGGAACGCAACTTTCTGGGTTTTTAGAGTGACTCAAAACAAGAACAAGGTGTGTTTCATTTGGGCCCTATCGCCCTTTAAGGGGGTGAAAATTAACCTCAAAGTCAAATTGGCACTTCCACTTTTTCGCGTATAACTCACAAAGTACAACAGACAGAAAAAAATGTTTCAAACAAAAGTTTAATGGTGCAATGAGCGTCTAAACTTGCGTTAACAAAATTTTGAAAAAAGTTTTTTTCGTTCAGGTATTTTTTTTTTTAAACTCTTTCACAAATTTTGTTAACGCAAGTTTGTAGCACTTGTTGCACCATTAAACTTTTGTTTGAAACATTTTTTTTGTCTGTTGTACTTTGGGAGTTATACGCGAAAAAGTGGAAGTGCCAATTTGAGTTTGAGGTTAATTTTCATCCCCTTAAAGGGCGATGGGGCCCAAATGAAACACATCGTTATTCTTGTTTTGAGTCACTCTAAAAACCCACAATGTTGCGTTCCAATCGGTGAGTCCGGGTTCGCGGTGTTCCCTTGTTAGTTACTCTTTGCGAAAAATAATTTTGAGATTTTTTACGGGGACACACCCAGGATTGTGCCATTGGGAGATAAAATAATGTGTGCAAAATTTGAAGTCGATCGGAGAACGGGAAACCGTGCCTCATCGAATTTGAGATTTTTTCATTTTTGTAACTCGTTTTTCTACATTGTAGTATATCGTTAATCTACGTTTTCGTATATCGTTAAAATTGTCATTTTACGCTCTGTAATAATATAGAATCAAAGTATGAGATCACTTAGAAAAAAACATCATGACATTGAAATCTAAAAAATTAACCATCAAAAAATACTTTTTTCGTTGGCATTATATTTACGTGGTCAAACAGCATAATTTCGATCTAAATTTTTTTCCATATAATTATAAATAACAGATTCAAGGGAAAAGTACACCCGAAATGCATCAATTTTTGCAGATATTTTTCAATTCATTTTAAAAATTAGGGCTCTTGGAGAAAATGTGACTACTCCACGCGATGCAGCAGACACTTTCCTCCGGAAAACATCAACAAAAGTGGTAAGTCACGTTTTGTTTTTAATACAGAAAACAACAGCGGCGGGCGTATCCATTGCCGCTCATCGACAGAATCGCTTAAGGGGTCATTCTGGTTAGATCGCCGATAAATTCAGCGATTTTCAGGAATTTATTGCGAAGACAGGAATTATAGTAATGGAATAAAACTTTTTTCTATTGATTAAACTACATTTCTACAGTAAATAAAAAATATAAAAGTTATAAATTATTGCTATCAAAATGGTTTTGACGGCGATTTTGATGACGTGTTTAAAAATTCATGCCTCGCTCGTGCATGAGATTTCAGCAGTTGGATTTATCTGAAACCAAAAATACAAACAGATTCTTGATCAGTATGACTGTCGCTATGGCCGGTACTAGAATCAAGTATTTCTGTTGAGTCTAACCTTCTTTTAAAATCGAAAATAGCACAGAAAACACAGCCGAAATACATTGATTCTTGTATTTTGACCGCCATTTTGTTAATTTTAAGGATAAATCATTTATTCTAGTACGAGCCATAGCGACAGTCATACTGATCAAGAATCTGTTTGTATTTTTGGTTTCAGATAAGTCCAACTGTTGAAATCTCATGCACGAGCGAGGCATGAATTTTTAAACACGTCATCAAAATCGCCGTCAAAACCATTTTAATAGCAATAATTTTATAACTTTTATATTTTTTATTTACTGTAGAAATGTAGTTTAATCAATAGAAAAAAGTTTTATTCCATTACTATAATTCCTGTCTTCGCAATAAATTCCTGAAAATCGCTGAATTTATCGGCGATCTAACCAGAATGACCCCTTAAATCGCACTATCGGCGCCGTACGTTTTGCCAAACTATTTCGCTCTGGTATTGAAAACGAAACGTGACTTATCACTTTTGTTGATGTTTTCCGACGGAAAAATGTCTGCTGCATCGCGTGGAGTAGTCAGATTTCATTTTAGACCCTTAGTTTTTAGAATAAATTGAAAGATATCTGCAAAAATTGGTGCGTTTCGGGTGCATTTTCCCTTTGATCGTTGTTTAAATATAGTTAAATGGTAATAATGCAATACTAACTTATATTGTTGTGTTCGCGAGAGTTCATAGAATAATTTGACGGAACAAGCAACCGAATAACTAATGCTATTTCGACACACAAGACGTTCAAAGTTAAAATTTGCATTTTTTTTTAAAAAACCAATTTTTCGAAAACTGAGGGTGATGGCGAAAAACGGTTCGTGAATTCGTATTCAGCGCACAAGAATCTATAAAAAAACGGGTATTGAATGTTACAAGTCCAGATGGCTGTTGAATAGTTACAATTAAATTCTTGCATGAGTTTGACTGCTCGTTCGGCCGAATCGTTCACTGCTAAATTATTTACTATATTTAATCCAATATTATAATTGGGATCATTTTCCCATTCTAGAGAATCCATATTTATTAAATCTGTTGGAACAGTGTACTCTTAATGAAAGTATCGGTTATTTCATTAAAATTTTGAAATCTGTTATTTATAAATATACGAAAAAAATTCTCAGACAAAAGTTGTACTGTTTGACAAGGTGGAAATAATGCCAACGAAAAAAGTTTTGTCTGAAGGTAAATTTATGAGATTCCAAGTTCATGATTTTTTTTTTTTAAGTATTGTTATACTTTGATTATATATTGTTACAGACCGTAAAAGGACAAATTCAACGATATAAACATGTATATTAACGATATACTACAATGGAGAAAAACGAGTTACAAAAATAAAAAAATTTCAAATGCGATGAGGCACGGTTTCCCATCCTCCGATCGATTTCAAATTTTGCACACATTATTTTCTCCCCCAATGACACAATTCTAGGGGATGTCCTGAAAAAAATTTGAAAGTCGAAAAATTAGGTCCACCCTAATGTACATACATACATACATACATACGGTGTATGACATACTAATGTTCATTCTAGCGTTGCTCTGGCTCATACGGCTTCCCTTCGACACCAATTACGTAAACTACTATGTTCGCATCACGAGGTGAGAACGCATCAACCACAAAATCAACGTTTCCTTCCGCTAATGACATAGCTGCAGCTTTTGTTTTCGCTTTAACGCGGCGCGACGTTTAAAAATCTGAAGGCGGTTTTAGTTGAGACTCGCGGCTCGTGATTCTCTTTCAACCTATTTGCGGCAAGTACGAAGTGCTGTTTAGTGCGGGGAATTGGCGGTATTGTCGTGGTTAATCGTAGCTGGCGCGATTAAAAACATTGACGGCGCGGCGTGGAGATAAACGATCCGCGGCATTGAATTATGAGCCCCATGGTTAGGTGTTGTCCGGGCGCAAAGCTTTCGGAAGATTTCATCTTAATACTGTTTCACCTATCATCACGAGCTCTGGCCTATCAGCGATCGGTCGCGAAACAAAGTCCGCCAAAAAACTACAGTCGAGCACTGTCGAGAGCGCCTGATATCGCGAACTACTTATATTAATTAAATTGTCCCTCGTAATCGACTAAAGCGGTCAGCAAGGATGCATTCGCCGTGGAAGCATCCGTTACACCAAATCAAGTAAAACGACTACATAGAGATACGAGAGGAGAGCAAGAAGCGGCACACACATCGCACAGAGATCGTGTACGAGCGTGGAATAAGACTACGGATACGTTACGGTTACGATGCCGCGCAACGTCGTTGAACTTCAATTAGAAATCGTGTGAAAGTGAAAACGCTGATTGCACCGTGCACCACGTTCACCCCCGATATAAGCCAGCGAATACAAAAGTCGAGAATATCGAGATAATACAGGAAACAGCTGATAGGTGCTAAATTTATTTATTCTTCCTCGTTTCCTTCTCTTTTGCCTGCGTGTCGGTTTAGGTACGTTCGGCAAACGATTGTTCATTGGAAATGTTGTCGCGAAGTTATATCCAAGGTATACCTACATGAATCATGAATCATGAAACAACAGTTAAAATTTATGCATCTACTGTGCTACACAGCGAGCGATCTTTGCTTTTTTGCTCCCTCACTAGACGATCGATTGCTGATCGAGGAAACGCGCGACACTCGTGACATACCTACGCTCAGGTGGGAGGCGTAAAAGGTGCAGGCAGCAGCTCGCGAGCAAGCTACAAATATTGCCTGAGCGACACCGCGGAAAAATGACGCGTCAGCCACACCTACGCAGCACGCACTCGTGATTCCGGAGCCATCGCTCGACACGCGCTACCCCTGCTCAGGGCTTAAAACGGTTGCGAAAATAACTGTTTAAAACTGTTATATAAAGGTTCTGATTAAAACGGTTGTCGAGAACCTTTATTCCAAATAACTGTTATGAAGAACCGAAATTTCCAACTATTATGTGCTTCGGTTACGGTTCCTATTTCCCTTCCCATATTGGTTCCTATAACCGTTATTTTTTTCGGTTCTATATCGGTTCCGAAACGGTACCAGAATCAATTTTCGTATCGACTTTTCCCTAATTGATATAATTTATTATTGTATCCTTATAGAAATCCTTATAGAAACAGGCGAAATTTTTAACTTCCTGTTCTGAATAATACAGTGTGTGTGAATGTAAAAAATATGTGGCTGATATATTTAGTTCTCAACGCTTTATTAGAAATCAATGATATGTATAAATGCTATGTATAAATTTCTTCTTTTTCTATAATTAATGATATCAATTAGGGAAAAGTCGATACAAGAATTGATTCTAGAACCGTTTCGGAACCGATATAGAATCGAAAAAATAACGGTTATGGAACCGATATGAGGAGGGAAATAGGGTAAACCAACCAGTGAATGACTGAATTGTTGAATTTATGGACCTTTGAGATTAATACTTGAATATATTTATGTATAACAACAGAACAACTGTTGAAATTGCATTTAAATTTATTTTTCCTAAAATTTCTATAAAAATAATTACTTATTATTATCGTAATTTAAAAAAAAAACGATTATAAAATGCAAAACGTGTAGAAGTCCAGTAAATGACCGCATACTTTTAATAAGAATTGTACTTATTAATGTTTCCTTAATACGCGTAACTAAAAATATGGGATATTAAAAGTGCAACTACACTTCATTTATAAACATATAATATTTTTAAATTTATAATTGACATTTCTTTGCCTACTGGTTGGTTTACCCTAGGAACCGTAACTGAAACAGATAATAGTTGGAAATTTCGGTCCTTCATAACAGTTATTAAGAATAAAGGTTCTTCATAACCGTTTGGAGAACCGAAATCGATATTATAACAGTTTTCAAGCCCTACCCCTGTTCGTCTCTTGGACGTGTGCACACCAAAATAATGTCGCGCATTCAACAATTTCCTTTCCTCCGTCGTACCCACCTCTCGTCTATCGCGGACAAAAATTAAACGCGACCAACCAAAATATCCTTGTAATCACGTAGAAGCACGGTAGGTATCGTGCGGGAGAACCCGACATGCTTCACTCTGCTCAAGTAGCGCTACGAGCTGTCTGCCGCATTACCATAAGTGGATCAAGAGCCTTCTTTTCGTGCGAGATATTTGCCAAAGCGTATCGGATAAAAATTTCAGAGTCTGCCTCCGCGCCGGCTTCTAAATTAATTTATCGTTCCAACTGTAATACTTGCTACCTAAAGTGTAACCACTCTAATAGGACTTGTCGCGTTAGAAATTGAATTAATACGCTTGCTTCTTACAGGGAAAAGTACATAGTCCAGCGCTGCCCAGCGTAGGGGCCCCTGACGCGCCTGCTTTCCCTCCCAATCTTTCTTTCGAGCAGCGTGACTTGTTGTCAAGGAAACCTCGCGACGCTAAAAAGGAAACCGTGACAGTTCCGTAGCCAAGGAAGCTCAGACGCCACGCACGGCATCGACGTTCACTGGTACTTTGACTCGGCGGCGTCTTTGCGCCATGGCAACGGCGGACGATGGTGGGGACGGCGTTTGCCTCTCAGGAGGCAAATTGGACAGCGCTGACATAGTCGCAAGCACCAGCTGGATCCTCTAACTTGCCTACAGTGCGATCGACGGCGAAGCCCGGAAGGTACGAGAGAAAGAAGCGTGAGTAATTAACGGAGTCGAAGAATCCGTTGTTCTTTGTTCATCTTCCGATGAGTATGTAGGTATTTGTAGTTTGTACCCTTTTAGGATGACGCGCCTCCTTGGTCTTTCGCAGCAGTTTCCGATGGACAGAAAAAAGGAGGAATTCGGTAGCCTATCGCGGTGAAGGGATCGTATACGTATACCGTGGACACGTATCGCTTGTTGCAACTTACAAGAGCACACCACCTATCGAAAGAGCGTGAGTCACCCACGCTCGTAGGCGTAGGCGTGGATGGTAGCAGGCTTATCGGTGTGGACGCTTTTAGAAATTATTTACTTCTAACGATCGTGTAAATAATGAACGGCCACCTCTTCCTCGGCCATCGGGCGTAAGTACGACGCGATAGCGGATGGAGAAGGAGGATCGGGATCGTGGAAGATCTGTAATTCCACGAGCGACCGCCGCTAAGTAATTGCACGAAACCGATGCTTTCCTACGTGACCGGAGGTTAAAGGGCTACGACGCTACATATTTTCATACGCCTCACGTTTCGTGCACGGTAAGTGAACGGCAATGATCGCTGTAAGAATTCCCTGTCGACGTTCTTCGAGGGACTCTGAATCCACGACGGCGAGACGTGCCTACGCCAACTACCACGACGAAACGGAACAAATCGCCAGGCGTTGATTGTTGTTTCGTCGACTTTGAGCAGATACCAAAGTTCATAAAATTTCTTCCAATTTAACGACGGCGAAGACTAATATACCTACTACCGTAGAATAACCTCGGAGGAACGTTAAGAAATCTAGACGGGAGAAGCCGGAGTTGCCGTGAATCCGAAAAGGGCCGCCTAAATTTATCCCCGGAGATACGCGAGACCAAATGCAAACGGCGATCGATACGCGTCGGCGATGTGTAGAAAATCTAACTGAAGCTTCTTCGACGTTCCGCGCACCGCGCACCACGGAAACGGGACAACCGATAGATCTCTCTTCAACTCCATCGAAATAGAAGCCAGACTGGAATAAACCGCGTTGGATTTGTCTCGCCGCGTCGCGTCGTTACGGTTAATTCCTCATCGATTTTCTGTATTCCTCGACCGAATCGCTTTAACGTAGCCGCGCACGAGCAAAGACAACTATCATCGTTCAATGTGACTTCCATCCTGAACAAGCCATTAGAGCAAGCAAACACGTCCAGGAAAAGTGCATTTCCATTGAAAACTTTCGTTCGAATACTCTCTCACGGTCAAGTGCGACTTGCCGCCGTGAACCGATATGGAACAGACGCTTTCTTAAACGAGCAACTGTATCGTATCGGGTCTAACCTGCGTAAACTGCTGTCTCCGATCCTTCAACTATCAAATGTATCGCTAAGGCATAGAATTTCGTTGGGTTCCTTGCAAATGTTGAGGAAAAGAAAATCTTTCCAGACAAAAGCGACGGCACCTAAGTAAGTAAGCAGTTGTTAGTGTTGTTACTTGGACAATATGTCGCGGAGAAACTATACAATCTCGAAGAAAGTGCGAACGACAACGATCACGAATAATTCTCGTCTATTCCGACGCGTTTCTTTCAATGTGCTAGAAGAATAGAGAAGCTTTAAAAATAGAAAATAGTTGTGTTTAAATTAAGATGAATCACGATCGACGTATGTAGTTTACCGAAGAAGGTCAGAACGACAGCGCGAACGATCACTTTCGACTAATTAATAACTAGCTGATACGTGCCTCGCGACTAACCACCGCGATAAATTTTAATGGCCCACGTATTGATTTTCTCCTGGTAGCGGTGAACTGGAATCCATCGTATAGCAAAAGCGGAATAAGACAAACGGTACATTCACCTACAAAGCCAAACGACCACACGATTTCCTGAGAAAAGGCATTTTTCGAACCTCCCTTTGATTCCGTTCCGTTTCAAGCTTGTAGAGTAGAAGCAACGTTGATCCTCGTTTTATCGAAACAAATATACCTACCTACCGGGGAAAGAATTACTTTCATCCATTTTCCTCGCACGACCGCCGATATGCCTGCTCGATTGGAATCGAGGGGTCGATGTATGATGGCTTTAGGTGAACCGACCTCGTCCACAACAGTTTCTGCTTTCTTCGCGATCATTCCACAGGACGTGATCCCCGATAAATGCAATTTCAGGGACGCGTTACACATACATATGTCCTACTTGCGATTCTAGAATAAAGAATCTCGCGGAGACCGCGCTAAGTGACTCGTAATCGCCCTAAATAACCGAACACCGTGCAACAGACTAAAGAATAACACCTATTTTAAGCAAATCGAGAATTTCAGTGCATCAAATTAAATACACGAACGTTTCATTCGCAAGATTAGGCGACACCGGCACGAATTCGTCCAGTGTTTTCGAAAATAGCTAGGACAATGGGCGCGTTGAAAAAGGAGGAAGATTACTTCGGAAAGTAGGACAAGTTCGAAACGCGCATTTAGGCTACCGCATTTTTTGTGACGAAAGAGCTGTTACTTTATGGCCGAGCGGTTTTAGACGAGGTTATTAGCCCAACGAGTTTTGCTTTTCGAATCCTCGTCGCCTCGATGTTTCTGTGCCTGTATAACGGAAAATTAATTGTTTCCCTGGTGGTTACATGTTAGGGAACATGTCGTTGAGAAAGCTAAGTAGGTAGCAGAGCATCGTAGATCGAGACCCGGTTGCAATATTCAGGTCAAAACAGTGGTGTGCCGGTCCAGCCGCGCAAAGTCTTGCTTCGGGGAAAGGATTTTCCCTCGAGTGTCGTGAGAGCGTTTCAGCGATGTTGTCTCCCCTGTAAGGACACGAGTCCACGCGAAGCGGGCAGGCACGCCACTTGAACCGGTGAAAAATAGTCTGCCTCGTCCCACAAATAAACGTAGTTCGTCCAATTACCGTACGACTCACTCAACTTATACATCCTGAATCGCACTCGCCTCGTTGGTTAAGAATCGTGGAAAGTTTACTCTGCTACTGGTGCCTAGCTGTTGGAGCGCACCAACCAGGCACATTCTCCTTTCAAGTAATAGTGAGCAACGGAGTGAGTTTACAGTAAAGCCTTGAACTGTCAGTCACTGCCAGGCACACTTATACGCGTGCTTGTATAAACATTTCCTCGTGTTTCAGTAGACATTTAGACCTGTTAGCCAAAGTTTTGATCAGACCTTTTGAAATAGTCTGTAGGTTACAAAACCTAACGGAATACATATAACGTACACCGACAATTTTGTGGTCTGCAAACCGTGAAAATGGTCAAAGGGAAAGAGCAACAGCAACGGTTGGTAGCGGGTATCTGTGTCACGCGGATACTCCAAGCGAGGTTTGAGTGAGTCACTCGCAGCGCGTTTGCCTGCTCGCCCGCTAGCCGAGCCTGGACGTTCGGTCGTGTGCCCCGGTCTCGTGCTCTTTCACCTACTAACGGTCGGGTTGCTTTACGGTTCTTCGACAGTCTTACCGAACGCACTACTTATCGCCAACGTCCTTTCTACGCGGAAAAAGCTATAGAGTTTCCATCCCGTTGGTATCGGTGTTGGTCGAACGTTGTCTAATTTTAAACGCGTTTGCGAGAGGGCTAAAGCGACCAAACGTCCCAGATTTGACATATCCACGACCGAGATAATAATCGCCCCAGAAAATAACCAGGATGTATAAATACACAACAGCTGATCAACGAAACTTTGCTTCGGTGTAACTTTTTCACGTACGAAATACAGAAATCCTGATTAAGTGTAGGATACGATACTAACAACACGTCGCGTCGTCGCCTGAATCTCTGATCCGCATGTGCACGATCAAAGAAAGTATGATATGAATATTTGCCTTGCGATTGAATCACCGTGCTGGGCTCCAACTAAGAATAAGCCACATACAAGAACCGGAAGTTGAACGTTTTGAATTGGCGAGGATGTAACAATTTTCGTATTTCGTTTCGAATGATTAGTCGGTAGATCCACGTACCCCCCTCAATGAGATCAGTCTCGAGTCTGAGTACCGCTGGTGTCAGAGGTTAAATCATTTTTCGGAAAAAAAAAACACGGCTCACGTTGGAAGATCTGGAATAACTGCAGCCTAAACGTCAGTCACCCTGCTTGACACGCTGATCACCCCAATAGCTCGCGTAAGAAGCGTACCAACCGTTACGTAAAGGAAAATTTGATGTTGGAAATAGCAGCTGTAGGTTGGAAGGCGAGAAAAATCCCGAGTGACGGAGTGTGAAGGTGTACGAAAGAGGCGAAGGGGCGCGGGCTCGCTCCAATCCGAGGGAGACGATCTCGAACAGTAAAGGAATTTCAATAAAATTAGTATGTACCTTATTGCTTATCGTGTACCAGGCAATTTTATGCGACTGCGCATCGTTCGGCTGGTCTTTGGACTCGGTCAGCTGCGAATATCGCGTGGTCGAGGTATCCAATTTTAGCGGGTCTCAAGAGGACCGCCGCGGCCGCGGCCGACCACCGTCTACACGTTGGAACGCGAACGAGGCTCGCCAGCAGAATGCATCGACCCGGAGAGATCACTTTTCCCGGTTTCCTCGCGACGATTTCTCTCAAGGTTCGGTTCAACGATAAGTCACACCATTGCTCGCCACTGGGATATATTTATTCCGCGGGACGTGCTTGTCATCCGCCTGATTCTTTCTAAACGCACGAGCGAAACGGGCGAGACGAGCGAAACGTGCGAAACGAACGAAACGATCAGCAACAGAAGGAAAGGGAACGAAACGAAACGAAACGCGTTGCACGAGTGCCAGCCGGCGACTCACTCCCGGTTGGACTGTTTCCCTCGTCTCTTCTCTATGCGCGCTCGCTGCGCGGCGCGGCGAGCTCCGACAGACCAAGGGGCGACTCGACGAGAGGCAGAGAGACAGATAGACCAGCGGAGGGGAGGAGGCCGAAAGTGTGCGACGGCCGACGACTCGTCGTCACCTGATCGCGGTCGTCCGCCTGCGCGCTTTTGTCCTCCCCGTTTCACCCCTCGATTTGCTCCGCGTTCCTTTGCTATTTAACTGTATAGGTACGTCATTGGCATTCTCCTCGCTCTTTCTTCACCCCTCCAGTGCTTTTACCAACTATACAGTCCTCTCTACCCTCCACTGCCACCACCACCACCACCAATCATTCCTGAGGAGGGCGTCCTCTGGAAGCTCCACGTTTTCTCGGTCACGTGGCACCCTCTGCGGTCGAAGGTCTTCCCCGATACATATACCAGTTACACTGTTACAGAGTACCAAATGTCGAACACTCCGAACGCCGTGGTTCTCGCGAGGCCGCGACGGCGACGACCAGTGGCCGAGTGCGCGAGCCGTGTACCCTGGCGGTAGAAATTTAGTGCAGTCGTAAAATCAACAAGGTGGATAGTGTAATAAACATATTACGGACATCGGGGCGAGAACACTGCAATCGGTGAATTCGTTAGTGAAATCGAAGCAGGAAGATTCCAGTTTAGGATTCCATGAATTCCTCAATGAGAGAAATGGGAACAGAATGAGAGTGGGGGTACGCTCCGCACGACCCTAAGCGGGACTCGAGTCCTTATTTTCCCACGCTTCTTTTTTCAAGTCGATTGTCTCAGCGCTCGAAACGTGTTTACTTTAACGCCTGGCCGAGCTGACCGGCTTCTCTATTTCGCTGACCAGACATGTAGACCGAGTGGAAGAGGAATAGGGAAGTGGGTCAAATCATCCAGGCGTTAAAGTAAACACGTGCAAAACATGTGCAAAGATGTCGCGGCTCGCTCGGGGTCGTAAAGAGTTGTAAGGAATATCGGGATTTACATTCTGTTTCCCATTATTCCTAGTGAAGGATATACGGAGTCCTGAAACGGGATAGCGATAGGTTGGTGCACGCCAAGAGCAGAGGTTGTTGCTCAACTCTGTACTCTTCTGCAAGTTTGCGCACAGAGTGCCAGCCGAAGGACTCCGAAATCCAGAGGGAGACATCCTTACACTTTCGCTGCCGCGTCTGTACGCTATTGTAACAAGCCTGTGTACCGTGTGCAGCTGATACTTCGTTGGTAGCAAGTCTCCGTCTCGTCGCGAGAAGGTATTGTTCTTGAGCGCGCAAGAGTTACTACCGCGATTGAATTCACCGTTTCCGAACTATGAATCACCGAGAAACAAAGTTCGACACGGCGGTCGCGGAGCAACGGGCAAACCATTCCGTCCGACTTGGCGTCACGGACGCGGTGCGCGAAGCGGTTGATCGCATTACCAGCCGGATCTCGATAATCCAATTTTGCTTGACCAGTCGGCAAGCTTCGCCGCGGGAGATATATGTGTAGTATCGCGTCATCATCGCTGGCACATCATCGCTGGTAAATCAATGAAACGCGGTACCTTTCTGCGAGCAGATTAAAAGAAAAAGGGGAGTTGTTTATTGGCTGATGCGGTGCACGTTGCGTGGCTTTTCTACCGACGCGCGACGTGAAATACCTGCTTCCCGTTTGCGGGCACAAACGCGATAGCACGGCGCTCGCGTTGCCCTCTATCCTTCCACCGTGGATAGACTACCTCTACACGTGGGAATATTGATTTCACCTCGTCAGCTGCTCGCCCAACTCCGCTTGCTCGTCCGTCCACCGTCCAACGCCCGTTCCTTCTTCGCTTGTCCTACCACCTTGTGGTTTAACCTATATATTCTCTCGCCTGTTTTACCCTACACCTCTCCTCGGATACTTCGCCTAATTATCGTCCTCTTGGCGAGCGTGTTTCTATCCACGAATCGATTATCAGCCTTCGTCAAAGAATGGCAATCTACGAATGATGGTTTTAAGCTACGAGTATGCGGTACATAATTACATATTTGACCAGTCAGTGATCCGTGGCCGAGGAAGAATTGATTTTCAACGAATTCTACGAGTGGGAACGGGAAACGATGCCTTGCACTGAAAATTGGCAGAGAAAGAGAGAAGAGTGAACTACGAATCAGTGATCCAAGATGGAAACGCGATGGGATCGTTTAGTAAGGAAGCATTTATGTAACGTTATTGTATAAGTACACCGAGGATATTGCTCGATTCCTGTCTTCCGAGTGGATTCAATTTACCGTGGATGTTTAGCCGCCGCTTTACAAGTTGGTTAGAAAAGCGGGAGTCGTGCCCCGGAGGATTCAGTAACGTCGAGTATCCTCCATTGCAGTGGCTTAGTACACGCGCGACTGTTCTATGCTTTCTCTTACCGTTTAATCGCAGAACGAGACTTGGATACTAAAAGATTCTCTCAACTCTGAGGCTTATCGAACGCGTGGATGGGAGAACCTTCATTCTTTCCATGGAACAACGATACTCACCTGAAACAGACAGAAACGATATATGTAATGACAATTCGGTTACATAGCACCGAATTTAATACGAACATCTTATACTATAATCTGATTATGAAAATGAAGGATCGCGGCATTGAAACGAAACGCCTCTTCTCTTGTAAGTTCTAATCGGCCCACTCTTTTAACATCTTCCCCGCTGTCTGTGCGGCTAAAAGTATACGGTATACGGGATCGAGGAACAATCGCTTCGGAAGAATGTAACGAGGCGTTCTTTGGTGCAGCAGTGACGCGACACACGCGATCAACGTAACGCGGCACAGGATAACTGGTTCCCCCGTTAATTAAAATTAAATTCCGCCTATTGCGCAACTATACCATAAACAGGTAGGGTAGGTACTATAATCGTTGATAATAAAGCGTAAGCGTTGAAAGGTAAACCGAGTAGCCGACATTCGCTTAACTTTCCCACGTGGAAGATTTTAGATAAGGAATAACCGCACAACGAGTACCTTACACTCATTGCCAGATATCAAATCAAAAAGCCGTAACGCGTAGCGGACGCTGAAAGATAAAAACCTGGCTTTTAAGGTACGTAGGTAGGTATGTCTCACTTCTCTGCGTAACGTTTACCTTCGCGCCATAATTTTCCTGCAGCTCGACGTGCTTTACGACCGTTTAACAATAAGCATAGCTGTTCATTCGCTTACCCGAAACCGAACACTGTTCGCGTGGGCAACTTGGCCATCGACAGGCTCGGGAGCGAATTTCAATGATTATCTCCCAAATAGGGAGAACAGAGGAGAAAAGGGAGAGATTACCAGGGGGAGGATGCCAAGGAACGAGGAGTAGAACGCGTCGAGAGCGAAGGGAGTCTTATTGATTTTTCCAACATCTGATCGACAACGGGAGCAACAACGAAGAGCAAGAGCAAGAGCACAGGCAGGCCAAACGAGATGGGGGATGAGATGGAGAGGGAGAAACCACCACCTTGCCCTATTTTTGGCGAAGGGTTCGAACAAAAATCAAGCAGAGTTTCTTGCTAGGTACATCTCTTATTTTTAAGGGGGACCTGTACTTTTAGATTCTACTACATGGGTGGGTGTAAACACTCAGTAATAACACAATAGAAATAAGGAATGGGTGGATGTGAATATGACGACCTCTCCTAATATGAAACCCCAGCTTATCTCCGCTACAGAACTCTTGAACGTCGTAGCGACGCTGTTTTATTTCGTAACTAACCAAGGAACATCCCGAACCCGGAAATTCAAAAGATTCTGAAATTCTGTGAATATGTAGGGAATTTCCTCCTGATTACAACGCAATTTTTGTTTGCGGTCCAAATTCGCTCGAAGAGGGTCTAATTAACCCCTGAAAATTCGGTTGTTTTCCGATTTTGTGTTATAACTCGTAAACTCTAAAATGATAGATCTAATTAAAAGAAGTAACTTTTGTCTTGAAACTTCTGTTGTATCTCTTACAGTTCGCGAGTTATAACACAAAATCGGAAAATAGCCGAATTTTCAGGGGTTAATTTCACCCTCCTCGAGTGAATTTGGGCAGCAAAAAAAAAATAACCAGGAGGAAATCCCCTATATATTCACAAAGTTTTAGAATTTTTTGAATTTTCGGGTTCGGGATCTTCCCTTGGAAGCGTGTAGTTGCTATTTTGACTGCATAGTGACGTTTGGAATCCATTAAGCGTCTCAAGCAATCAAATTTATGAAATACGTTGCAGAAATTTTTTGAAGTCATTCAATTAAATAAAAAATACTTCTAAAATGGTAAGTGTATAATCATTTCCATAAATACTGTTGTATAGTGCATGCATTGGAGTTTAAGGTTTACTAGTTGTATATCATTAAATAATGCAGACTTAACCGTTAAGACCCGTCTCATATTAGGTACCCAATTTTGGCGAAAACAGTGGGACAAAGATCAGATGGCATTGGCGGTTAAAGCGGTTAGACAACATACTATAGGCTATAAAATGGCGGCAAAACATTTCGATGTCCCTAAAAAGAACTCTGGAACGATATGTAAAATATCTAAATCATAATCCCGTAAAAAAAACCACTGCCAAAACTGTGTATTAAAACTCGTAGTAAGCATGCTGGAGGTTCCGGTGTGATAACCACCTAACCCTACAAAAAGAAGCTAGAAGAAAGCTTAGACAAAAAAGATAAAAGCAAGTTAGTGAAAGACAAGAAAATAGCAACAGTTACCAAGAAGTTGAAAGGCAAACCAAAATATCCACTAAAAGAAAACCCGTAGAAAGTAACAGTTCAACTGATGAGAGTGAAGAAGAAATTATTTTGGATGATGAAATCGATGATGAAGACGCTTATAATGCAGAATGCTTGTTTTCACAGGCCTCTACTCTTCAGATGTACATGGCGAACAATGGGTTAAGTGTATGAAATGTTATCGGTGGGCCCACGAAGACTGCGGTAAAGAAACAGATTTCACATGCCCAACTTGTAAAAAAAGAAAGAAAAAATTAATTTCAGCAAAAAAACTAACTGGGTCTCATATTATCATTTTTATAACCGGCGTATTTGCAGGACTTTCGTTTTTATTTTGTTATGAAGAAACCGAATTTTTGTTATAGTTCTTTACGGTGGGTTCGTAAAGAGTACATATCCTACTTTTAAACCGTGCATTAAATTTTAATAAAAGTGTTCTTAATCATGAGTTATGATGTTTATAAGAAATGGGTCTCATATTCGGTTATTTTACCCTACAGGTGGATAGGTATTAGATAGTTATAAGCGAAAGAGTTGCTGGAACTCAACTGAAACGATAAACATAAGGGAAAGGAGCTAAGATTTTGTAGACAACAATCATAATTAGGGATTGCAATACCGGTAAACCGGTTTACCGGTTTCCCGGTAAATCGCGAGAAATACCCTTAAATTTTTACCGGTAATTCGCCAAATTTTTACCAGTAATTCGATAAATTACGTATAACAATATAACACATATAATCGTTTATTAATTCCGTCGACATCTACTATGTTATCAGTGAAAAAGAACTTCAGTTACTAATAAAGACGAAAACCGAAGTATCTCATGGAGAACCAACTCTGATCCAAAAGAAAACTAAGAATCTGAATCATGTCATCAAAAAAAATGGACGCATTTTCAAGTAGAAAAAGTAAGGGGAAAGTATATACAAATGGCATATGATTTCTTAATGATTACCCGACCAAAAAGTGTAGAATATGAGAGCGCTTTATCCGTGGCTGGATTATTTTTTACAAAAATTAGGTCGCGATCAGGAAACTAAAGTTTAGACAAATTATATTTTTTACGTACTTATTTGTTAAAAAGAATTGTTAAATAAAAAATATTTAATTATGTATGTAAGATAAGATTCTTTTCATTGTTTGCCTGGTGAAGATCCATATTAATAAGTATTGTAAATAGTTATACAAATATATCTATTTTGTGTTATATCATTTTATATTTTATGTTCAGAATAGTTTCACATGCATATATTTTTTATAATGCGCGATTAGAGTTCAAAAAAAGTTTTTTGTAACGTTTACTCTTATATTTTAAGAGTCATTTAATTCCTTAAAAAAATACCGGTTAATTACCGGTAAACCGGTTTTGATTGAAAATTTTACCGAATTACCGGTAATTGAAAAAGTCGGTAAATTTGCAATCCCTAATCATAATGAAAAGTCCATAAGCAATCCGTCGTCACCTAACCAATCGGATTTCGAAAAGAAAGCAAATTGCCCTTATCCACTGTGCCGCCGCACCCCGCGCAGCGTGTATCAACTCCATCGCAGTGTATGTCTGTAGCGTGATAGTCCTCAAGCATTCGGTACGTGTGTTGCCAGGGTAACAGCCTAGATTCGAGAGGCCGGCAGATGCAGGCTCACGGGGGAGACAAAGAAACAGACACACCGTCTGCACGTGCACACACTAGCAGAGGGAAAGAGAAGTGAAAGAAGAGGGAACGAAAGCCATTGTTGTTCGATCGTGTATCTTTGTTTCAGATTTCCGCTACCACAGACTTGCGAGCGACGTGAATCGCGATGCATCGGGATTCGGGATACGCGTAACTTTGCGAGTTAGGTAACGTAACATCCGGATTCATCGAAACTGGCCACCACTCGACCAGCCTCCTCTCGATGGAAACGCAACCGATGCTTTCCATCGGATTGATCTTGAAAACGTTATAGCGTAGATTATCTGGAACGCGCGATATATATACCAAAGATTCCGAAAATATTTCGATTACTGTGAAATTCGATAAATCGTTTTATCAATCGTAGCCCAGTAATAAGATGCGGAAAATCGATTGGCGTTAAGTGTAGGTACCCATTATAATTGAATTTAGGTACTGTTCCGGTAAAATTTGCGAGAATATTGTAGGTGACCTGACCTCGTCCTGAATTTCGTTCGTCCGGGCCCCGGGGCCGTTGGAGAATCCAGCGAACCTCCTCCTTTCGTTGGGGTAAGGCACGCTGTCAGACAGGAAGAAAACGGAACAACTCAGTCGGGAAATCTACGCCGAACGATGGCAGGCAGCTCGAATTACTTATCTAATAGATTCGGTTACGCATCGCGTAACGGAAAAATCGAATCGTAGGTAAGTACGTATGTATGATATTATATAGCTTTGTGTAACGTCGAAACGTTCTTCTTCTTTCTACCGCACAATGAAAGTTTATCAAATGATCGTTTGCAGTGGCGCAGATTGCGACAACACCTCCCGCGTGTTGTAACGAAGGAAAAGTAAAAAGAGCGGAACTGGCGACGATACCCGAGAAAATAATAGGCAGCGGAAGTGCCGAAAACACAATATGTACCTATACAGACGCAACGGCGCGGCGTCGATGCGAAAATTACCTACGACGAACAATTTACAATGGTTGCGTGTGCACGATGTATGAAAAACGCGCGTGCGCGACAACGATGTACATTTGAATAGATTAGCACGCAACGGGTGGCTTCGGCGTCGGAAAGTGAAAGTACATCCGTCTAGCGAGCAACGTTTCGTTTCCACGCAGCTACGTGTATTCCGTTGCGAACGCTGTTTATGCTGGCCGGTTTATCGAACCGTGCGCTTTTTCTCATAACGCGCGATCATACGAAGCGTCTATCAATTAAATCAAACGTTTCATTTTACTCCCACACTTTATCCCACATTATGTAGGTACTCGGTTTATTTTCTTACACTATCAGCCGTGTTCGCTTCTTTCGACTCAACGAGAAGCAGAAAGCGGATTGTATAATTACGCGGCAAGTTCACGGTTAAATTGCACCATTAACCCTTCGCGGTCACACCTTATAATCGTAAATTGATCACACGGGGTTCACTGTACCCCAGCGTCATTTTTTGAGTTTTCAATCTTTTAAGTTTTCACTGATAATTGTACATTCGTAATACTTATACAATCATGGTCTAATAGTCTTTTTCTAGAAATGTAAATTTTGATATGATAAAATTTGTAGTTGAAAATGAGCGATTTTCCATGGTTGTGGGAAAGAAACGATTTTTAAAAAAAAAATTTTTTTGTTGCGGTAAATCCCCTTTGGAAGACGCAAAAGTGCGACATTTCAAACCGAAAACTGCTCTTGGGGTGCAATACACCCCGTGTGACCATAAAGGGTTAAGGGGTTACACCTAGTCAGGCGGCCGAAAAGAGGCGAATGTTTGTGATTTTTTTTTAAAAAGCGGAAGCATATATTTTTACATAATTTTTTGCACTTAAAAGAGCAATATTTAAAGAACATTTTGGTAATTTCTTCGTAGAAAAATATTTACGTTTTTAATAAAGTAACAAGCGATATCCAAGAAGCCTTTTTAAAAATTTAATTTTGCGGTGAGCACTGCTATTTGGAACTAGATTCTCTAAAATCTAAAAACAAAAAAGATTTCCTTAGGATATTAATGTATTTTCTGATTAACGGAGGGAATTTCCGAAATATTAATTTATAACAAAACGGCGGCTATTTAAAACTGAAATCCTGATTTGTTCGCATGATTTTTGCGCGAAAAAATCAGGATTTCAGCTCTAAATAGCCGCCATTTTGTCATAAATTAATATTTCGGAAATTCCCTCCGTTAATCAGAGGATACATTAATATCCTAACGAAATCATTTTTGTTTGTAGATTTTAGATAATCTGGTTCCGAATGGCACTGCCCACCACAAAACCAAATTTTTAAAAAGACTTCTTGGATGTCGATTCTTACTTTATTGTAAACATAAATCTTTTCCTACGAAAAAGTTAGCAAATGTTCTATAAACGTTGCTCTTCGAAATGCCAAAAGTTCTGTAAAAATATGTGCTTCCGCTTTTTCAAAAAAAAATTCACAAACATTCGCCTCTTTTCGGCCGCCTGACTAGGTATAACCCCTTAAAGCGTAATATCGTAGGAAGAAGAAAAGGTACTTATTAGGCTAAATCCGGAAGACGCGCTCGACCTAATATAAAATGGCTATTAAAACTAATATAGAAATTACTTATTTTATCAGAACAAACCTATATGTTCAGAATTTTATGCTGATTCAGAAAAACTGGTCGATATTTGCTTTAAGACAATATTTACTGTAAATCGGGTTGAAAACTGAAGTCATGACATCTGACCGCCTCTCCCGAGGTGCCAGGAGAAATGATTTTCGTCGTTGGCAGAGACCACTCACATAATTATTCATGGAAAATTAACAAACAATAAAGCAAAATTATTTATGGATGAATGCAACTACAGATTCATTGATATTTAATTTGTTTACGCTAAACAAGTAAAGAACACATCAAAGAAAAAGTGAACTACCTACTCGCGATTAGCAAGGCAAATGAATACAAAAGTGAATAACAAAATAATAATAAAATAATAATAAAAAATAAACAAAAATAATAATAAAATAATAATAAAAAATAAAAAATAATAAAAAAATCGTAACTCGATCATCTCTCCTTTCTGCAGCGAGAGATGGTCATCTCGTTAGCTTTGAGAGGAACAGTTAATATGGCCAAATACTTTGGCTGCATTGTCACTCAATATCTCTACTATCTTATTATCCCAAACATTAAACGAAAATAAGCTAAGAAGTATATTTTAAATACGATTCTGTACAACTGTTCACTGTTGTTTGACAAAAGAGGTTAAATGTAACCTCAATTTACCTTTTAAACCTATAAATCCAGAAAAACACAGAAGTAAGCGAAATGACGCTATTCATTCAACTGTTTGGCTTCTAGAGAAGTAATTGGTCTGCACTTTAACGTATTTTTACGTACAGAGTCTGAAATATAGCGACTCGACCACCTCTCCGGCCCGACCGCGTCTCCCGGATTTACCCTAGCTGTTAGATAGTACATAGGTAGGTGATCGTTTACATGGGGCTGCGAATGCCACGTGCAATCGAACGATCGTACGATCGAACCCGTTACGCGCTGGATGGCAGAGTGACTCATTCGTCTAACTGACCTGAAAGATAAGACTTGGCACAGGTAATGTAGCTGCACATCTGCCCTATCTTCGTCCACGCAGTCTTCAACAGTTCCGAATCGTACATGGGTAACTGCCGGCAAGTTGTTGCTTCCTTCTCAATCCTCTCACCTTCTGCCGCTTTCCTCGAATCGTCACCCACTCGCGCACACGTGCACTCGCGCATCGATTAGGTATCGAAACCGTCGCGCGTCGCCTTCCAGGTATATCGAGTCCAGTTCCTTATCACAGCATAATATACAATGTGCATCGCTCGCGCAGCTAGCACACGACCGCGTCCGTGCGCTCAAATTTCTACCTGATTGGCGGCTCTACGGAATATTATCGCGTTATCACGCGGCTGTACCTAAGTAGCAATATAGCATCCACGTCGATCGGACACTTGGGCGCTCAGATATCTGCAATATTTCGACAACACGGCTGGGCAATAGAGCAGGGTTAGGTCGATAAGTGCAATCTACCGTCAAACGCTAAAACTTGCATTTTCTGTAATATCGTTTAATTTATTATGACATTATTATTTACGACAAGTGTTCCTAATGTCCTAGAAAAAAAAAACGCGTGGCTCGACGTATGTATCAGGAGCGACCCCCGATGACGCCAAGTCACACCTACGAGTGTTTCCTCGTGTCCTCCAATTAAAGCGTCAAGGTCCGTTACGTCTCGGACTCGCTTGGTAAGAACAACTTTTTATAAGCCCCGTTACCATTCGCATCGACGCCGACGTCGACGCCGACGCGACGCAACAGTTTCCCTCGCGACAATTAGATTTCGCGTTTAATTTATGAACATTCCTAAAACACCTACATAAACGATCCAATGGATGTTTTCGCTAGATCAAGTAGAAAGTGGTCAGCGAAGGAGAATCGAAAAATTCACCTCGCAAGGGTTGGAAGTGACTTTCGGTTTTGGCAATGCAAGTGAGCCGCTTGGTTTTGCTCGTCACGCGTGCCGGAGAAACAACGGATTGTTTTATCTTATTGTTACTTGAAAGTCTACAAAAGGTGTGCTTGACGTCTATCCTCCATTTATACTTTTTCACGTTGGTACGTTTCGCGTCATCGCGTGGTAGCTACGCAGACGGAATTACGTGTTCTTTCTGAAAATTCTGGCTTCGTTTCAATCACACACAACGCTTCCTCCTACTCGGAGCACTTTTTAAAAAGTTATAATGTTATTCGTGCAGCCGAGGAAGTTGCTCCGGACGCGGGCAAGCCTCACTTTCTGACTAAACCTACGTTTTCGCACTCTCTAAAAACGAATAGTCATATAACCGCATCGATTAGTAAATTGCTATAGTCGACAAATTGTAGATCGTTGATCTACGATTCAGATTTTTTTTCTCAGTTAATACAATGAATAATAAAATCAAACTTTTTTTCATTTATTAAGCTACTTACAATGTATACGGAACAATTGTTTAAATACATTTTTAATGATGTTTTTTCAATGTTATCTGGAGGTACAAATCGCGCCTTTGAAAAGACGGCGGGAGAGATATCAGCTCACAGACTCATCTGAAACAAAAAAACCACACTGATTCTTAATCATTATGAGTACACGCTATTGCAGGTGCCAGAATTAGCCACGTAAGTCAAAATTTAACAAAATTGTGCGCATTCAAACTTCAACTAAAAATGGAAAATTTCGATACTTGAAGTTTGAATGCGCGTAATTTTGTTAAATTTTGACTTATGTGGCTAATTCTAGCACCTGCCATAGCGGTACTCATAATGATTAAGAATCAGTTTATTTTTTTTTCAGATGAGTCTGTGAGCTAAAATCACTCCCGCCAGGGAGGTATTTCTTATCAAAGGCGCGATTTTTAACTCCAGATAACATTGAAAAAACACAATTAAAAGTGTATTTAAAAAATTGTTTCCTATACATTATAAGTAGCTTAATAAATGGAGAAAAAAAGTTTGACATTGTTATTCATTGTATCCACTGAGAAAAAAACCCTGAATGTTGCCGACTTTTGCGGCGTGGTTACAGGAATGACCCCTTAACACGTTGCGTGCGGCACCAAAAATAGTTGACCTTCCAAAATGACGGAAATAGATTTTTGTATAAAGTGCACCCTTTTATGCTACTTTCGACATTTTATAACATTTTAACCAAAAATAATTTGTTTTTGTTAGAAAAAATGCTTGACGCGTTAAATACAAAAAACAGCTGCACCATGGTGAAAAACGCTGCAAATTTGTAACGACATGCACACACTGATGAACACGTTCGTACTGAATGCGTATGCAAAAGGAAAATTCGATAAACGAAAAATTCTTCTTCACCTTCCACATTTATTGGGACCGGGACCATGACGTGACCGTACACGTCACCCGCCGTAGTATACAGATTCCCCATGACGTGACCGTACACGTCACCCGCACGCAACGTGTTAACGCGCAACGCATAGGTAAAGTAAGAATGAAAGTAACTTCGACGCTACAAATTCCCTTCAAAGAACTTCTAGACACCGTTTTAGCTAGAGTTGCCATACGTCCCGTATATACGGGACTGTCCCGTATTTCACTGTTCCCGTGAAATATTTTACCGAGTAAAATAAACCTTACCTACCCACTTTTTTCATGTTTTATTTATTTATCACTTAAACGTTCCGTATCAATGCTTGGCAACTATGGCAACCCTAAAAATAAACCACTACGTACCCACTTTTTTCATGTTTTATTTATTTAGCACTTAAGGGGTAACACCACTCTAGAGGCAGAAAAAGAAGACCTAAATTTGACAATTTATTTTGTGAGTATGACAAACGGAATAGAATTTCTTTCCAGAGGGTTTATTTAACACATATTGAAGTACGAAAAACAACTTTTTTTTTATTGCCATTTTCATGCAAAATGGCGGCAACAGAGCCCGTCTTCGAAAAAAGCTTTTTTGAAAACGCCGCCACGGGAGGACGGATTTCTCAGCATGTATGAGTCCTGGAACCAAGAATAAAAACAAATTATAATCTATATACAATTGGCTTTGGAAGTACGTAGGGTTATTTTTTTTAATCAATTTTTGTGGAAGTGGTGCACTTTTTAAGAAATGAATCGATTCTTTGCCCTAAAAATGAGCATTAAATTGTTTATAAAAAAAAGTTTACATTCAATCAAAAAACGGCTACGTACTTCCAAAGCCAATTGTATATAGATTATAAATTTTTTTTATTTTTGGTTCCAGGACTCATACATGCCGAGAAATCCGTCCTCCCGTGGCGGCGTTTTCAAAAAAGCTTTTTTCGACGACGGGCTCTGTTGCCGCCATTTTGCATGAAAATGGCAATAAAAAAAAAATTGTTTTTCGTACTTCAATATGTGTTAAATAAACCCTCTGAAAAGAAATTCTATTCCGTTTGTCATACTCACAAAATAAATTGTCAAATTTAGGTCTTCTTTTTCTGCCTCTAGAGTGGTGTTACCCCTTAAACATCACGTATCAATGCTTGGCAATTATGGCAACCCTAGTTTTAGCCAGCGTTGATGCGTATAAATAACTCATTATTATCCTTGACTCTTTATTAAATCCTGCTACATCGCATCGGTGTGACCCTTGCAACCGCGACAGATTACGTCACCGAAAGCATTATAACCGCGTACACCGGGCAGAGTACGTATAGCGTGCAGCGTGCAATCACAACTATACACGACACGTACACCCTCGCTCACCTAATATCAACCTATTTATGCGTGGATTCACCATCCTCCGATTCCTGCTTTCTCAGATTCAATTTCAGAGTAATAAGGAATCAATCCGATTATCGATTTACGAGTAGGCGAATGCTAAAATTTCTCCTTCGTGCAAACGGTTTCATTCCAATGCTGAATATCTCCGAGTGAAAAGTGTTGTTTCGTTCTTGTTCCTTTTTTTTCTTTCCTTTATAATCGGTAAGAACTCGTTAAGTATGTCGTGCGTTTGGAAAGTCTACACTACGTTCCCTCCTACTTAGACGCTATGAAAATGAGTACGGAATAAGAACGATCGAGCTACCCAACCGAACCCACTAGTCCTCGTTTAACCTTCAACCTGTACATTAGCGGCGGCGTTCATTGGATTCGTTGCCTTCTTACGTTACCGGTTACCTCCTAGCTAGTCGACTACTTAAGTAATTCGTCTTGAAAA
This sequence comes from Andrena bucephala, assembly GCA_947577245.1. Lineage (NCBI taxonomy): Eukaryota > Metazoa > Arthropoda > Insecta > Hymenoptera > Andrenidae > Andrena > Andrena bucephala. The sequence continues at coordinate 68,921,945 of OX387715.1, forward strand.
ATAATCAGCCGCTCGATTTTACGATTCCGAGTGCTGCTTGCCTTTACGTTTTCGTGGCGAGACATTTAAATGTCGCGACATTTTCAATGTACAGTTTTTTTTTTCCTTAAGTTTACACGAATATCGTCGGGCACTCGAGTACTATTAAGTGCGCAGCATATTTACCTTCCATTACAGTTTACTGTACAAAACCGTGTTGGTTCCCTTGCACAGAGTGCGATACGCGACGCTACTCGAGTAGCAGCGCGAAATCGAAGGCAAAGGCGAAGGCGAAGGCGAACATAGGCGAATAACGCGAGCGCCCGAGCGACGAGAGAAGTCGAGTGCCAATACTCAGCCAAGGTGTTTCGCCAAGGTAGAACGGAGTCGGGTATAGTGGTTCCAGCTGAGATTCGATCGCGCGATGCAACAAGTATCGAGCGCGGATCGGGCAGAAACGGACAGGATACAGGGCGTCGAGTGTTTGCGCGGGCGCGCGCCGGCACACGCGTCGTAACTCGTGCACTAACGTAGGTATATAACTCGGTGACCGTCTAACCGAGTGACTGGACGATCGACTAACCGTTCGTTGGTCGGACGAACGCGATCGAACGTGAGCGGGCCCGAGTAGATGACACGCGGTATGAAAATAGGGGGAGACCCGATATGTGCCCACTGCCCACGCGTCAACGTGTATGCGAGCGCACGTTTCTCGCGTGTACCGTCGCGGTCGATCAATCGAAGAACGTGCGTCGCCACTTCAATTGCTCGGTTATTCGTTTAACGTTCGACCAACTGGAATATGTGCCGATTTGTCCGTTTCTCTGTGAGAGTTGCTCCATTAAGCGCTACGACACTGCAAACATAACAGAGCTATGGATAATTCTACAGAGACCAATTAAGCCGAATAGAATGTATCGATTGCGAATGGACAGTAAACGGCAGGCCAATCCGTACGCGACAGAACCGAAGCACGCGAGCACGCTTCTATTGGACCGTTCGAAGGCGCGGCTCAACTAAAGTCATTTAGGTTCGCGCGAGCCGCGAAGGAAGACAATGAGCTGACTCGTCGAGTTATTCGGCGCGACGCCGCGTGTCCCCGATCGTCGCTAGCAACGGCGATGGTTCCAGTGACGCCATCGATCTAAAGTTGCACGCGCTGTTCGAGTAACTGTACCTCGGATCGAAGCATGAGCGGCATACTCAGCCATCTACTGCCTACCTCTTCCTCGAGGGCAAACGCGAACACGCGCGTATGCGGAACCACCGTCACACAGTGCTTCCAAACAGAGATGGGCAAAAAAATATTTGAAATAAAAATTTGTGTACGAAATTTTTATTTCAAATAATTTTTTGCCCAACTCTGGTTCCAAATCGTTAAAAAGCGGCAAACCCCTCAAAACGCACTTCAGTTTAGTCAGAAATCGGTGCTCGGGGGGTTTTGGGGTCGCTGATTACGAATCTAAAATTAAAAATTTTTAAAACAAAATTGCGAACCCATTATGCCGGACCCGTATATCAGAAACATATCAAATTTGATCTAAACTTGGTATCCCACAGTTTTCGAGATCGCTGATTACGAATCTGAAGCCAAAATTGGTAAAAACCAAATGGCGGATCTAATATCACTGGTATAAACGTTGTTTTCGAGTTAATTTTTGTGAAAATTGATTATTTTCCGATTTTCGGCTAAAACGATATAAGTAGAATGTCGAATTTAATATGACGACGTTAATTTCAAAACTTTCTTAACAATTGTATTGAAAATTTTATTTTTTCCGATTCTAGTGAAAAAACTCAACATTTCTGCGTTTAGTAGGTCACGTAGTTCAAGTATATTGTCGAAAATAATAAAAGAAAACTAATTATTATAAGTGTTGTTTGAAATAACAAATGCTGTTTTATTCATATACTAAATAAACTTGCTACTTTAAATTTAAATATCTTAAAAAACCGCAAATTACCGCAAATTTTCTCAATAGGATATCATACTTGACATGCTACTTTGCATCAAGAAACTTCTAACAGCGTGACACTCGGTGACACTCATCTTTGTTTTCCTTCCGTTTTATTAAAACATGACTTAGATTTATGTCATATTGAGAAGGGAATTACAAGGGTAAATTCATAGATATTTTACTTTGTTTCTTTGTTAAGTTTATATTTATAACACCTACTTTAACTGTTTCACTTATGGATCTTTTCAGATAAACTTTCTCTGACACATTAAACATGCTCCCATTTTCAAGACATTAAGGAGCTTGAAATTTCGTCAACTTTGACAGCCTATATCTCAATAACCAATCAATATATATATTTAAGAAATTCAAGCGGCATTTGATGCACTGATATATATACAACAAATCTGCTATAATAACAAAAAGCTGCTATATACTTCGAAAATTGACTTTTGGCCAGCTTTTGGCGATTTGGGACCACTGTGCGTCGACCGAACGACCACGAGACACAGTCCATACACACACATATGCCTTTAATTTCGTTTAAAACGAATATCGATGAACATACTGCTTACCTATAACTCGCGTTGGACTTGAATTGTTTTGGAAAAAAAGAGAGGCTGGGCCACCAGTGATTTCAACTGTTCACGCAGAAATTGTCTAATGGTATTGGTTAACCGCATTCGTCCGGTTGGCCCAACGCATACGCTCGTCCGCAACACTCAAAAGGTTAAACGAACGTACCTCCTAAAGTTTAACGATTAAGTCAGTTTGCGTTGGTATAGAAAGAATATGTTGGTCGGTTTGGTGTAAAAAAATTGCATCGCGCTATTTCTCTACACCTGCGAGCAAACGAGAGAATTGCATAAAATTGTCAGAGCATACGGGTACTTAAAGCCTCCGGACAAGTGTAGGTACAAGTGTCGAGTAGGTGCATGTTAAGATTTTTTATTTGTACGGCAAAAAATTCGTTCGACTGTTACACCGAAGCGTATGTCTCGCGAAAGATGTTGGTTCTAGAACAGTCGATCGAACAAAGTTCAAGTTCTGTTCCGCAAAGCGACCGGATCACGCGACGCCGCGCACAGTGGTAATCGGTAGGTAGTTACTGTACGTGCGCATCCTACGTTTTATCAACTCCACGACTCCGTTTCGCCCATATCGTGTGCTAGCAACCAATTTCTAGGAGTTACTGGCTTTTCTCGTGAATTTAACATAACTCGTTTCCGTTTCCATCCATAGCGTACGAATCCCCTGCTCTCGCGTCCTCCTACGCGGCAAATTGAAAAGAAGGAAACGAAATAGAGAAGGAAAATAGATACGTGGGATTACACACGTTGGACTGTGCGATAGACGATGGTTGGCCTGAGTTAAGTGTCTCGGGAAGAGAGAAACAAGGAGTGAACAAAGCTGCCCGCCGAGATGTACATTTAAAGATGGCAGCAACGACCAATTGGATGACGCAAAGAGCACTGACGCGTATTCTCCGAAGCGTCCGAATATCCTTCGATGTGCAAACCAGGAAAACAATTGGAACGCTGACGTTTCAAGAAAATGTACGATGTGTTTGTGCTGGCCGCTGCCGCAGCCGGCGATGGCCAGCGATCCGCGAGGCCACAACCGGGACTCGTGCACCCACGGAATCTTCTTTCCTTTCCTAACGTTCCGTTGATTAAGCGCTAACGTCAACCTTATCACCCGCGATTGTTGCAGCTGAAACGTGGAACATGTGACATGGCCATCGACGAATCGGGAGACTAAAGTCAATAGCGTCACGCCGACCTCGAACTTGAAAAAAGAAACGATACACGCTGGTTGGTAGTTATTAAACACAGCATCGAGTCGCAAACAAAGCACTGCGCGAAGACTAAACGTCTGTAAATCGCCGCAGAAACTACGAAATCTGGAGCCGTCGCGAACGTGAGAATACAAATTCAAGAAAAATAAACCACCTCTCGTTTCTGCGAAGCGATACGAAATTAGGTAAACGATCCTCGTTACGCGTGCAAGCTGGTAGGAATAAATAATCCGAAATAACCTCTTATATAGGGGAGACCGGGGCAAAGTGAACCCCGGGGTAAAATGAGCTTCCTTAATTTATTCTTTAACAATAGAATATATTTACAAATTTTGGTGGCGTAATAAATGTGTGTAATACCACAATGATAATTATGTACATTCAGATATCGAAAAATGGAAATTCAATTAAAAAATTAAAAATTAAGTTTTAGAGACTTCCGATTGGTTTTCTTTTCAATTTAGCTTTTTGGATAAATGTGTCTTAAATGTGTTATTTTAACTCCTAATTTTTTCTGCTTGTTTATAAGAAGCTTATAAACATACATGTACAAGCGTTTAAGAAAACATTAATCCTAACATTATTAAATAATTCATTTTCCTTATTTTGTGGCACCTCACTTTACCCCGGATAGGAGTTCAGTTTACCCCATACATGGGGTAAAGTGATACCTCTTGCATCATTTCTTTCAAGTTGAATTTTAATATACTCTAAATTTATTTTAAGTATTGCTAATCGTCATTTATCAATAGTAATGTTTTAATTATATTATAAATCCATTTCCAAACATTTTTATTGAAAGGGAAAAATTTTATTCGACTTCAAACTTTTTTCGTGTCACTTTGCCCCGGTCTCCTCTACAGCGTATTTATCAAATAATCAATTCTGCTCTAAGTGCGTTAAATTTTTTTAAACACGGCGATACGATCGCGCGACTATATCTCTGCGTGTTGTATCTTTCAACAGTAAGCGATATCGAGGAAAATTCCACATAAAATTCGATCGTTTGGATTTGCGACGGAAAGTGTAAGAGAGAGATTGTGAAGAATAACACGAAAGCGGATCGACGCTATATAGATGGGATGGGTCATGGCAATTCCCGGCAGACTATTAAAAAATGATTCTTTCTAGCAACACGTTGAAAATATTGGTTGACTTCACGATATGTCGTTTCTCACATATCGTCGGTGATAGTGCAAAACCGCGTATGAGCAATTTGTAAATACCGCGGATCTGCAAAAGTAGCAAAATTGAGATTTCGCGCTCACGGTTGCCAAGCGCTGTTTCTCTTTTTTTAAAAGTCACACCATTGATGTTAGTATTTATTACAAGGAGTGCTAAAACTGTCCCAAAAAAGTTCAGTCAAAGAACTCCCTTAAAATGGCTAAAATATTAAGTTTTTTCTTCCTCCTGTAAAATTCGTAAAATGCAGATCCGCGGTATTTACAAACTGCTCATACGCGGTTTTACACTATCACCGGCGGTATGTATTATGTATGCTTGCTCGGTTCATCATCGTCTATAGAACTAACCGGTCGATTAGTCGCGAATGAAATTGAGCGCAACGCTGACCTGAAAACAGATTGGTTCGAAGGTGGAACGCGCGCGCGTGCAATTACGCGCACGAGGCTTCTTTTTCGATGTTAGAACTTTATTTGTAAAGTGACGAAGCGAATTACAGAAGCTAGAGCCCACAGCTCTAACCCAGCTTGACTGAACTACTGCCAAATTTGTAGCAGCGCCAGCATCGATCTTTGGCCCCAGTTCCGAATTCTTTGAATTAATTTTAGTTGACGTACGCGCGTGTCAAGGACGCGATCTTCTTATGAAATAGCGATTCATAAATGCCACGTCGTTTCAATCGAAGGACAATTGTACGTCGCCGCTTATCCTCTCTTGGCGTCGCACAGAAAATTTACTCGGGTGAAAACAGATAACTTTATCCAATATATTTACGTTCGTATCGAACAACGTAAGTATCTAAGTAGATCTGGACGGTTGCATTTAACATGAGAAAATACAGGCAACGACCCTCGTGCGAACAATGTTGGTACCTACGTACTGCACAATCTTAATAAATGAGCTTCTGTCACACATTTCTTTAGTCTTTGTTGGAGTTCAAGAATTCACACTGTTAGGGATTTAGGCTTAAGGGGAGGTTCCGGTCTAGAGCCCCCAAAAATAGGTGATCTTTAGGAATTAATTGATCTAAAGGAAAACTACCGTATATAATTTAATGGGACTGTTTGCATTGAATTAAGAATGTCTTAAATAATAGAAATATATTTTTTGTTTTATAATTAATCACTGCAGACGGCACTGGGGAGTCGTTAAAGTCAAGGCGTCAAAAAAACCATCCAAATCAGTGGGACCTGTATCTCCAAAAGTTATTATTTTAGTTATTTTCCAGAAACTTATTTTATTTTGAAGAATATACTTCTGGCTAGGGGGGAAACCAGAAAAAAATACAAAAATGCCATATTTTTAGAAAATTACGACACTTGAAGTTTGAAATCACTTGTTCCCTATATTTTTCGTCATTTCAACACCTTTGAAAATTATAAATTTTCATTTTTTTGTCATTTTTTCTGCTCCCCCCCCCCCCAACCAGAAGTATAGTCTTCAAAATAAAAAAGTTTCAGTCGAATCGAATAATAACTTTTTGAGATACAGGTCCCACCGTTGTGAGAACACCGTTACGAGAAAAACGCGTCTCAAGTTTTACGTGAGCGCCGATTGGCCGGGTTTAATCCATGCAATTGCCGCTACTCAAATGCCTATAATTTCGGGAATTTTACGAATTTCAACAAATCCTTTTAAACACGTATTCCTAAAAGGTTGAACATTCGAAAAATGAAATTTAAAAAAATCCACTTTTAGACCGGAACCTCCCCTTAAGGGGCTGCGTTTCGTCTATTCTGGAAGGGGAGGGGGGGGGGGGCAAAGGGTCTTGGCTGGAATGTAGACACAACCGTAGTCAGTCAGTCTAAGAAATGTGTCCAAACTGCATATCGTGTTGTCTCGTTAAGTTAATTATTTCTCTTGTATACCTTTATCCTCTATACCAAATTACACCAATACGTGGACACACTGTGTATTGTCTATACAATAAACCATAGTTGTGTTTATAGTGTGGTATTAATTTTCAACCTCCATAAAGTAACTTCTAACAGTCTTTACCTGATTTCGCGACTTTTTCTATAAGCACCTACTCGTTGCTTCTATTTCGCGGTTGTGCAAGAAAATGCAACCGACGGCGATAAATTATTTATCGGAATTGCGAGACATCGAAAGATATTAGACTTACTCATCGGAACTGGCTGTTGCAAAATGCAGATATTATCGTCGCGGGAAGCGATAAAGACTAACATAATACGTAGCCTGCGTCGAGAATCGAGTTCATCTGATTCCATATATTATATAAGGAGCGAACTTTGATTTTCGCTTGTACTTGGCAATTAACGAATTAAGCTTCAGTAATACCCGGGGCGATCTTTACTTGTTTCGTGTACCTTGTTCCTGAGATAAGCTCCGCGTATAAAGTAGGTCAGAATGTGAGTCACTCTTTGGAATGTCATATTTCTGGATCCACGAAGGTGTACACTAAATCTAATGGAGGCAATCAAAGAACCGTGTCCATTTGCCTTTCGTCCATGGATGCAACCACCTCGAAACCTTCGCTGCGTTACTATTATGTATGTAGGTAGTTGGAAGAATCGATTTCAAGACAAAACCATGAGTCACTGATTTCTAAAGTCGTTTTAAAAAGCATTTCGTAAGAGAGGCAAGGAAATTTTCAGTAACACGCGATACGCTTGTGAAAGAAAATTGTTTTAAAGCTTCCTAACAAACAGAATAGCTATTCTTTCTGGCGAGATTGGCCGATGGAAAGAGTGAAGCGCGCGGAGGAATTGTGAACAGTGAACAGTGAGCAGACCTCGAGGGATGGGGAGTATCGCAGAGGCGAAAGGAGCAACGATAAGCGGCAACAGTCGACCGAGCCGATTGCATATTTTATAACCAGCAAGAGAGTTTAAAAGTTGTTGCGAAATGTGTGTACAGTATAACATGAGTAGCCTTGAAGTTTCCGCGTCGTTCGTGGAGAGTTGAGACTGAACAGAAAGAAGAAAGAGAAAGCTAGAAACGTCACAAATTCCCTCGCTGGCTCCATCCCTAGCTTCTTACCTACCTTTTTTTTTTGCCGATTCGTAGATTTTGCAAAGTATTGTAAACAGTTCTCGTCTCATCTACGCTTATTTGTCCCACAGCGAGTAGATAACAATGGAAGCGAGTAGCTTTCACTATACGGTAATAGGGGCGATTAATCGTCGAAGCGTGGCAGCCAGAGCTAGCTAGCCAGCCAACCAATGCCCACAATATTTCGCATTCCCGGATAATCTGTACGCATTAAACTACCACTTAGGTATATTCGCGATAACGAAATTCCCATTCAAAGTAAAACACGTTTCCACTATTATACCTATATAATTTCTACTATTTGCCATGGGTCTAACTTTCACCCGATGATTAGTAGGATTTTGTGAAACGAGCTCTACCGCTCCGTCGTAATACTTTAAATAACCGGCGATTAAAACACATTTACGTACCGTGAGAGTGATAAAACGAAAAATGCTGTCTGCTTTGAGCTGTGAATTTCTTACGGCTCGTTTTGTGCTGTAGCGGCGCTACAGTTTAACAGGACGAAATTGCCAAGCGAGCACGAGCACAAGATCGATCCGAAGGGGCTTGCTTTTATTTTCCTCCGTGTGGGTGGACAAAGAACGCACAATACTCGGTATAACGAACAGCATTGCGAAATTGCTGGCGCGACACACGGCGCGGGCGTTTCATCGTGTTTTCCTCGTTCGTCCAAAACATCTAAAGTAAACGCAATAGATGCACCCTCGGTAATTCTGTTTTCAAGGGAAAAGACGTATGAAATGCTGAAAAGCTTGAGAGCTTGAAAGCTCGGGCCGTGTATAGGTACAGTATTTCGGTCATTTTTGTTGGGAACGAGTAGTCTCGTTACGTAATTCCAGGAAGCAACGGCGGCTTGCACCATCGTTATGCAACGCGCAAATAGGTACCACCAGTCAGAGTCGCCTTAATTTTCTCTTCATTCGAAAGAATGCACGATTTTTCGTCCGGCCGGCTGTATCGCGGGTATTCCTGGTTAGCCGAGAAATCGCTACACCCCGATCGTTTGGCAAAAATCTACTGTAAATTTGGAAAGGTGCATGCGCTTCGAATGCGCTATTTCGAAAAATCCGGCACTGCTCGTTAATTCAAACTTTCTACCTAACGGCTGCACATGCGCGTTACGATATAATTTTACGAAACGAGGCTCTCGGAACGTTGCGAGTCTGTAATTTACGTTTCCATAGCTCTGGTTCTCGATGGTACGTCACGTTCGTACGTGATTTACGGGAGAATCGCGCGAGGATATGAGGCCGGTTGCTTGGTCGCTCGGTTCCGCGGTAGGTACATACCGTGTACCGTTACAAAGCGCGTAACATGTTCCAAGCATGCGTCTTATTCACTAAATTCTGCTGGTTCGTCTCTCTCTATTTCTCGTAGACGTCGCGTGTAGTGTTCCCGATTTCTCGATATTTTTCGCATCTCGAGAAATGAGAAATCAGATTATATTTCTCGAGGATTCTCGAGAATTCTCAAGAAATTAAAACAAAATTGTAAAATTTATATTTTTGGAACAATGTTGATAATATTTATCTAAATTTTTATTCGTGTCTAACTTAGACAAAACTTGTGTAAATGAAAAAAAAAACAGATATTAAATAATTGATAAATTTATTTATTTAATGCAAAATATGAGCAAGGCGAAACATCACTTTTTTGTTTTAAATAGTTTTTTAAAAAACACAATGCGTCTAATGTCGCGTCAGCCAATTTACTTTTTTTTTTGTGACAAAATCTACGGCTGCAGAAAAATTTCTTTCATTTTGAGTGGATGTTGGTTTAACTGTATAAGGTAAATGGCCCAGTGGTGAAACAGTTAAGGAAGCAGTTGAGATCATTGCAATTTCTTTTATATTTAAATAGTATAAAATTATAACTAAATATAATTATTCGAAAGCGTAAAATATCTACATTCAGATAACGTAACAAGAATCTACATTTGTTAATGGAAAAGTTTTAAATTAATGAAAACATCAAACTGTTCACATGGCCCAGTAATTAAATGAACTTCATAGCGTGTCCCAGTTATTAATTATCAGTGGCCCAATTATTGAATATATATTTAATTGAACTATTTCTATCAGTTAATGAAAAGAAATCAAGATGGTAATATTTTGGGGTAATAAAAACATTGTATTTATAATAAATTTGTGTTAAATTTTCGGAATGAAAAAATGATTAAAAGTATATTACAAAATTTTAGGTTATGTTAATATTGTGTCGAGTTTAAGATTAATTATCCTAATAATTCTTAAACAGTATTATATTTCTGTCTAGTTATTATTAACGTAAATATATAGGATACAAAAAATACTTAATTTGGTACAATAAATGTTAATAATTTTAAAACTTCACTGAATACTGGCGTCTGGACCAGTGTCTACATAACCATTAAACACGCGTTTAATAACTGGTCCGTGTCATGGTATCGTGTACTAGTGGATAAACGCAACAATTTCAATATTAAAAACAAAAATTATTAAGAGATCCAATTAATTTTCAATTCTTCAATATATGATAAATCCAAAACAACTGTACTATTTCAAAAATGATAAAATAATAATTAATTACAACCTTAACAAAAATATTCTCTCGCTTGCTCGAGCCCATTAGGTAAGAAGCGAGATTGAAACTGTTGAAGCTTTACTGTACAATAATATTTTTGCATGATATAACTATTCAGTTATGTAAGCTTATAATTGTATCTATATAAAGCTAATACATTTTGCAATTATATTTCGAACAGTTTAAACGTTGCAAATTAGTAAAACTGTTATTATTATTAAAATTTCTTCTCAATTTTTAATTATTGGGCCTTGTTTAAGGACTGGGCCGTTTACCTTATAGAGCATCGGCGATACGAAGAGAAAAGTTTATAAACAACCGCACAATTCTTCGTATGTATTGCTAACATTTATTACAGATTGTAGATGTGTTTATATGTTTACGATTAACCAGTAACACACAATTTGAACTAACTAAAAATTCATTTCTGAAAACAAACGGGATTAATAATAATTTTCCTACACTTAAGTTTCTCGAGAAATACTGTAATTTATCGAGAAATGAGAAATAAGAAATTATAAAATTTCTCGAGAAATTGTCGCGAAAGAATTCTCGAGAAGGAACACTAGTCGCGTGGTTGGAAGGTACGATCAAGTGTTCGTACTTGACGCTTTTATCTCGCGATCCGTTAGAATAGACATCGCACTTATCCGAGAAGGAAGAAAGTCGGCTGACGAAAGTGACTGCTGTAGGAGCGAAGGGGAAGTGGAGGATATTATCTGATTTTCGGTCGCGGAAAGATACGCGATACGTATACACCTGAAAAATAAAGATGAGAGAAGTTGGGGTACAGTGTAATCTGGCGCGTGCAGGCGTCGCGCGACAATGGTCGCTTTGTTCGCGACCCAATATTTATACGCGTGTATCGTCAATGCAGGCGAGTCGAGTTACCGCGGTTTGTAAATACTAGTCTCGTTCGCGAGTAATCCTTGACCGCGCCTTTTGTTCCTCTGCTCCATCGATTCCTGCCAAAAAGAGAAGAGAAACAACGTATATACAACACGCGCGACACAGAAAACATCGGGCGCGTCACAAGTTTCACTCGGCCGAACTGTAGCCAAGTGAAGGGTTCAACGGTTCAACAAAAGGTTCAACGATAAAACAGCAGTGGAGATACGACAAAGTTGCTAGTAGGCCAAGGAATAGCGGGCGATTTCAATTTCCCGCAGACGATAACCTTTGCGGTCAGCGTAAGATCCATGCTCTCGCAGAGACAGTAAATTCGTTAATCTGTTCGGGGAATTTCAATTTTCGTGCCTCACGTTCCTGCCGCGAATTTCGAAACACCGTTACGCGCGCGTGACTCGAAGAACAATCCTACTTTCCCTTTCTTGACGCGTCTAAATTCGAAAGACGCCTCGTGCTTTTCTCGATTTTGAAACGCACCGTCCCAGAAAGCGACGTCCGCGCGCGCCAGTGCGTGACTATCTTTCTAAAAAAGCGGATGAAATGTAGGCATGTGTTTCTCTTTGCTGTCGAGATGTTGGATGTCTAGCATCGAATAACAGCGACGTGGCTGGTGGTTAGTTGAGTTTGCTCGGAAGGACAATTTAAAGCAGGTGATAGACTCGACGTGTATTCTTGTTCAAACACCTGTGTGTAACCTCCTTGGTGGATTACGAGCCAATGACCTCGCATCTGATAGCGGATAGCGTGACAACACTCTCTCGGAGGATAGACAAAGAAACGTTGTTCGGTCGAGGAAACTTTTCCCATTGTTGTAAAAACGCTACCGTAAGACGTATCGAACGAGCCTCTCTACGTAAAAGTGCCTTTCATTCGTATACCTAATGTACACACACAGCTGCTATTAAATCGGCCCCCAAACCTACTTAGCTATATAATTAAAATAAAAGGTAAAATGGCAGATTAGGAAGGGAGGTTAAGCGCAAAACTTCACCCCGCCGAATCGTTTCCGCTTTACCACAGAAGAGAATTAACCTCGGACCCAGTTCCTAGAATCACCCTGTATAGCCTCGCCCACGCGTAAACCAGCCGGGAATTACACAACGCGCGCAAAAGCGACGTCGTTGAAAAGTTTCTCGCGTGTCCAACCAGTCGATTTCTACTCTGCCGGGATACAAACCAGCGACGTTATTTTCCTTCGATTTCGCGGTCTTTCTCTTCCGCTATAATCGCCGTTTCAAACTTTTTGTTCGGTAAGTTTGAAAAAATTATTAACGACTCAATGAATCATTATTACGTTGCCAAAAACATTTCCTATTTAATCGGGAATGTTGAAGTTTCTCGCTGTAAGGGAAATCCACTGTTCATAATACTACATACCTACCTACTACAAAAAAAGAAATGGTAGAAATCCATGTTTTTAGTTGTGGAAGAAATCTAGAGCAGAACGAAGCTACGGAAGAGAATTTTCAAACGCGTACAGACCAACCACATTCAGGTAGGTGAGTATGTGGATATGAACATCATCGAATAGTCGGTGAATATTGATGTATCGATGGAGGAATTGGGAAATACCGCGGATTAGTAAATAATTTACGAACCCTATCCAGGGTTGCCACCTTATCACCATGTAAATCCCGAAGTGCCACACATTCCCAACCCGGAGATTCAAATATAAACCCGGAGATGGGAAAAGCAAAAAAAATTTTTGTTCTCGAATATCCGGAAAACAGATGTGCAATTCTTTTAAGTTCATACAATTCAGATATTTAAAAATATCTGTTTTTTTTTAATTAATAACTTTTATTATATATAACATTGTTACCATTATATAATACCACAATTTCTTATTATCTCATTTTTTTTCTACGACCCGGAGATTTTTCCAAAAAACCGGAGCCCGGAGATTTGCTTCAGAACCTGGAGTCTCCGGGCCAAAACCGGAGAGGTGGCCTGACCCTATCGCATGCATCAATAATGCTCCGCGATTAATTTTATCGCAACGAATCGCGTGATCGGATCGAGATAAATACATACTTACCTATACATGTACGAGGGGATAAAACTCGGGCGTAAGTAACGAGCTAGCAGGATTAAACGGTCGAGACATTGACGGTTATAAATGGCAACCTTACGTAAGTTGTTTTTTTCGCTCATTAGACTAATTAGAAACTGGAATAATGGAACGACAATGTCGTGGTGCACACCGGCGCGGGCGTTGGTAGTTGGCCGTACCGCGTTGCTCTCGATTCAAACATTTCCCGCGAGCAGCGAATACGTGCACCTATCTAAATCTAACGGGCTCCGCGGAAAATTGCGCGGGAAACGAAACGAGGAAGAAGAATTGCCACTCGTTACTCCAAGTTCGTTCAGTCTCAGCCCCGAGGTGCTGGCTATCAATTCGTCCGCTTAAATATCGAAGAACGTTCACGAATGTAAAAGGGGCACGTAGATACTTGGAAACTCTGAATCATTATCTAATCGTGAAAAGAAGAGAGGGGGACGTAGGACAGATTAGAGGAGGGAAAGGAGTAAGGTGGTTATTACAAATTCTACGGCATGCCGTCGGCCGTAGGCAGCAGCGATCGCGACCGCCTTTGCGCATAGAGTCCTAATGTTTATTTATCAAGTTTACGGTTCGTCCTCTTTCCGGCCCAGTTATCGTGTCGCGGGCCGCGGTTCGCTTGCCGGCGAGTTCCAATCGCAAGAATAATCTTCTTTTGTTAACGGAATAGATACTCGTTGTTAGTGTTACGTTGAATATTGCACGAGTAGGGGAGACCGGGTCAAAGTGAACCTCGGGGTAAAATGAGCTTTCTTAATTTATTTTTTAACAATAGAATATATTTACAAATTTTGATGACGTAATAAATGTGTGATATCGAAAAATGGAAATTCATTTAAAAAATTAAAAATTAAGTTTTAGAGACTTCCAATTGGTTTTCTTTTCAATTTAGCTTTTTGAATAAATGAGTCTTAAATGTGTTATTTTAATTCCAATTTTTTTCTACGTGTTTATAACAAGCTTACAAACACACGTGTACACGCGTTTAAGAAAACATTAATCCTAACATTATTAAATAATTAATTTTCTACTGAGTATATATTCGGGGTAAAGTGATCGGGGTAAACTGAGCTGCAAATAGCTGCTAAGAACTAATGCGCAAGTGATGTGCGCAATATCCTAACCTGTCAGCTGACTAGAAAACCACGCGGCGTGGTGGAACAGAAACTAACCTCAAAAAACTTTCAATAGTTTTTGACAACCACCGTGGAAAAAAGCCAGAAGCTGCGTGCTACACACGTCATTCCAGCGGAAGGGGTTAATATTTACCTATAGTCGAATTAAAGTTTTTATTTTGTTGCACCTCACTTTACCCCGGATAGGAGTTCAGTTTACCCCATACATGGGGTAAAGTGATACCTTTTGCATCATTTCTTTCAAGTTGAATTTTAATATACTCTAAGTTTATTTTAAGTATTGCTATTCGTCATGTATCAATAGTAATGTTTTAATTATATTATAAATCTATTTCCAAACATTTTTATTGAAAGGGAAAAATTTTATTCGACTTGAAATTTTTTTCGTGTCACTTTGCCCCGGTCTCCCCTACTCTAGGATCGTCACGATACGTATTTTCGCAATAGAAATGGGACCTGCGAAACGTTGAACATTTCCATTCGCTGCGAGCAGAGTTGGGCAAAATGTAATCTAATTACAACTTACAATTTACAATTAAAATGTAATTATGTAGTTGATTACACATTATTTTCTGCAATCGTTAATGTAGGTGGTTGACCACAATATTATCAACTACCTAAATTAACGATTACAGAAAATAATGTGTAATCAACTACACAATTACAGTTTAATCGTAATTTGTAAGTTGTAATTAGATTACATTTTGCCCAACTCTGGCTGCGAGGAACGTGCATTTTATTGGAATTGGAATTCAATCACCAAGGATTAGTGTTCCTTCTCGAGAATTCTTTCTCGAGAATTTCTCGAGAAATTTTATAATTTCTTATTTCTCTTAAGAAACTTAAGTGTAGGAAAATTATTATAAATTCTATTTGTTTTCAGAAATGAATTTTCAGTTCGTTCAAATTGTCTGTTACTAAGTTAATCGTGAATATATAAGCACATCTACAACCTGTAATAAATGTTAGCAATACATACGAAGAATTGCGCGATTGTTTATAAACTTTTTTCTTCGAATCTCCGATGCTCTATATACAATTAAACCAACATCCACTCAAAATGACAGAAATTTTTCTGCAGCCGCAGATTTTGTCATCAAGAAAAAAGAAAGTAAATTGACTGACGTGACATTAGACGCATTGTGCTTTTTAAAAAATTATTTTAAAACAAAAAAGTAATGTTTCGCCATTATATTTAATATCTGTTTTTTTTTCATTTACACAAGTTTTGTCTAACTTAGACACGAATAAAATTTTAGATAAATATTGTCAACATTATTAAAAAAATATAAATTTTACAATATTTTTTTAAATTCTCGAGAAATATAATCTGATTTCTCATTTCTCGAGATGCGTAAAAAAGCGAGAAATCAGAAACACTACCAAGGATGCGGCCTAATAGAAAGAAACGACGATACGATGCACCTAATGATTCTATGGCGTTTGAAGCGATTCAAATAATTTTGACGAAAGGTTCCTATTTACCTCGAGTGCTACAAACGAAACACATATCAATTTCTACCGTTTCATGTATGATTTATTCCGTTCCGGAAGCAGAGCATTTCGAACGTCAGCTTGATACTTGAATGGAAGCATTTACCGCCGCATATGTCCAACTATTTTCCAATAGACGTGTTTATCCATGTAACAGCGAGGTTCGGAAACCACCGACTTTGATATGTATTGCGCAACGCTCTAGCTACGCTTATAACGATTGTGTTTACCCATTATTTACGATACGAAAAAAAAGCTTCGTCGTAGATCAACTTCCGATTACTTTGGTAATTAACGTTGCGTTAGAATTATTCTTCTCTACTCTGGCGATCAGACGTGCTTGGCATCACGCAATTATTCGTTTATCGTTAGTTGCCGTCACGACTGGCCGGTGTAAACGTTCTTTCGTGGCACCGAACTTGCTAACCGATCGTATTAATACACCGGGGGGCAATGAATAACGATACAGCGTATTCTTGCAATTTACTCTCGTAAACTGTCGACCCGCTTTTTGTCGAAATGCTAAGAATGTAAATAAAGAGTAACTTTTACGGTCTAATATAGAACGCAGTTAGCAAGTTGCTGCACGAGAGCGATCGTATCGCCGCAATTACTGATAAAAAATTATCTGGGACAATGAAATTAATCGCCCTCCAATTAACCAGACTATTGGGACGAACAGCCGCAATTATTCCGACCCGACCGCACGAAACCGCACTACACTCCAAGGAAATGCACGCGCGTTACCCTCGAGACTCTATGTTCGTTCAAACGTTCGAATACCTCGCTATTCTGAATTTTACGGTTTGTCGATAAAATTTAATTGAAGAATTCCTCGCGCTTGAAACGGAATTTATGAATACAGAGTACATCCGTCTTTTGTGCGGCGCGGCGGTAATACCTCCAATAGTTTCGCGAACCGAAACTCGCCGCGTGAACGCGGCTAACGAATTTTTGTTCGTTAACACCGAAAGTCTGGCGTCTAGACGATAAACGCGGCATCGAGAATAATCCTTACCGTTTTACTCGCGGTTTAAAGAATATGAAAAGTACCTATTTCTCCTATTAGCCGGATATGAGCCGATATGTATCTAATTGTAATATAAATATTAATTGCTTCATAGTACCTTAGAATCGTTCCGAATGGACGGGATCGAACGTTAAGTTCGACCTTAGAAGAGGACCTCGGGCGTCCTCGGCTATAAACTGTATAGCGTATGGTGTATGCAAACGACACCGCTACGAATACGCGGGAATGTAATTTTGAAATTCAATGAGTCCGCGCGACGCCACTTCCGTTTGTACGTATAGAAGAGGAAACGGCGTTAGTTAGGAATACAGCCTGTTGAAGGATCGTACAATGGAAGACCCGTTAATACGATTCTGCGTTCGTCACGGTAGCCCGAGTACGTTGCACCAAATACTCGGCGCATCGTTAAATACCAGGAACTTGACACTGATAGTCGCTCAGATTTTACGAGAGCAAATAAAACCACCATCGTGTATGGCCACTGTGATCCGCATTAATTATTCGAAATGTAGAAAATGAAATATTCACAATGAGACAGAAATAAGACGCACACGCTCTTTGCAAGAGTTTGCCAAATTTTTTTACAATTCTATATATCGACGTGCGTTACAAAAAGTAGAAAGTTTCAATTTTCTGACGAAAAACAGCACGTTTATCTTCGTTATTACGAAAACTATCACGTTTCGGTTTTCGCTGTGAAAACAAGCACGTTTGAGCGGTTTGCCACGAAAAGTAGCATGTTCCGTTTATAACGACGAATAGCAGCACATTTGGATGGTTGGCTACGAAACATCGAGTGCGTCAACTTAGATACCTTCCGCCGCGATTTTTATTTAGTACTAGGTCGGTAATTTATTAAACATTAAAATACCGTACTTAAATTATGTAGATTAAAATTTTCATACGTGTTTCCTTTTGGAGATTAGATAGAGTTATTATTTATTAAACAATATTTTGAAAAGTGAAATTCTTCGATGCAAAATGCACTTCAACAATTTAAACTAACCGCGAAACGTGATCGTTTCTGCAGTTTAATCCAAAATGTGCTATTCTTCGTGGTTAAGCAGTCAAATGTGTTAGTTTTCGCGGCGGAAGACCAAACGTGCTAATATTGGTCAGAAACGATGGAATGTGTTTTTCGTAAAAAAAAATTGAAACGTGTTACTTTTCATAACGCACGTCGATATAATAAATGCATAATCTAAATAAACGGTGAAAAGCAGGTGTAAATTGAGCGACGACGTGATTCAGGAAAACACACACAATGCGCAATGTATGAGTGAGTATGCTCGCGGTACTTGAAAACGCGGAAAGAGTTAGGTACAAATCGTAGGAAGCCTCCGTTAACGGTAATACTTTGATATTAATTGCATACATACGGCTCCTATTGAATTATCTATTACCGCAGGTAGTGTGTGCTCACCACGTAAGCACGGTCTTTTCATTAATGGCCAGTAGCCGCTGCCATATGCACGGAACACCTGTGATGACTAACAGCACCCTGCGTCTAACTATAACACGACCAGATTACGTTCTCGCGTAGATTATTTTGCAGAAACGTCAATCCTAATCCTTTTTATCTTTCTTGTACGAACGCAGCTATACTGGGCAATCTGGTGGGACGGTAATTTTTCTAATTAGCGAACTACCGCGCGTCATTCTGGGATATGAATAAAAATTTGCGCAATGTACGAGTTATTTTTGTACATATATGTATATATCGACGTGAGTTACGAAAAGTAGCACGTTTCATTTTTCTTACGAAAAACAGCACGTTTCAGTTTGCCACGTAAAGAAGCACATTCCATCGTTTCTGACGAATATTAGCACGTTTGGTCGTCCGCCGCGAAAACTAACATCTTTGACTGCTTAGCCACCAAGAATAGCACATTTTGGATTAAACTGCAGAAACGCGTGGTTAGTTCAAATTATTGAAGTGCATTTTCCATCGAAGAATTCAACTTTTGAAAATATTGTTTAATAAATAATAACTCCATCTAATCTCCAAAAGGAAACATGTATGAAAATTTGAATCCACATAATTTAAGTACGGTATTTTAATGTTTAATAAATTACCGACCTAGTACTAAATAAAAATCGCGTTGGAAGGTATTTAATTTGACGCACTCGATGTTTCGTAGCCAACCATCCAAATGTGCTGCTTTTTGTCGCTATAAACGGAACATGCTACTTTTCGTGGCAAACCGCTCAAACGTGCTAGTTTTCGCAGCGAAAACCGAAGCGTGATAGTTTTTGTAATAACGAAGAAAAACGTGCTGTGTTTCGTAAGAAAATTGAAATGTGCTACTTTTCGTAACGCGATTAAAGTGTGGCGGAATTTTACTTTGGCATATTACTGAGAGAATGGAAGCCACTTAACTACTAACTATAATACGTGTATCGATAACGCGAAGATGAATGAATGTTGGATAACGAGAGGGGTAAAAGTTTACCTGACTTTCCCATGGGTGGTTGGCCAAGTCTACTGAACCACCTGAGAAATCGTCTGGCTGTAGTGGCAGCGGGTGGTCTGCATCCATCGAGGATGACAACGCCATTGTTGTTGTTGTTGTGGTGGTGGTTGTGGTTATGGTTATGGTTGTTGTTATTGTTGGGGGACGGACGTTCGGGCGGCGATGCTCTGCTGTAGGGTGACATCCAAGCTGTGGTGGTGCTTTGGATAGTGGCACCTTTGACGGTGGTGATAGAACTGGTTATTTTTGCCGGGTGCGGCACCCAGTCTTCCGAAGCGACGGGCATTTGTCTCGTCCTCTCGCCGGACGAGTCGAAAACGAACCCACAGAATGGAAAAGTCATTCAAAGTTTTGCGCCCTCCTGTTGTGAAATGGGATTATCGTGGTGGCTTGGAGCACGACTAGTTCCCGCTACATGGTGTGTCACGGGATGGATTCTCGAGCTACGTTGCGCGAACTACGCCCCACGAACCGGACGCGCGATGACGAAATTGCTTGTCCAAATTACACCTCGTGCAACACTCTTTCTCTACGTCTCCCTCCCTTTCTCTCTTTGACTTCCGTAATTCGTAACCAGCACCGATTACGGCCCTCGACGCTTCCTTCCAACTCGTCCAGCGAGTTTTCCTTCCCGACAGCCGACAGACCGCGAGAAACAGCACGGCTCGGGATAAGCTCTGCGCCTGCCTCGAGTTTCGCGGTCGACGCTTCCAGCGTTATCTATGTGGCTCGGATGTTTGCTTTAGTAGCTAACAGTCACGTGCTTCCCTTAACTTGTTGCGCACACCGCGGGGCCGCGAGACAGCGCGAACGTTCGTTCGCTCGCTTATTCGCTCTCTCGCTCTTTTCGTATTCCATACGTATTTCGGTTCGCGGTGTTGGTCGCGCGATCGATTCCAAGCGAGAACCGACCGCTCCTACGTGTTTCGTAACATGATTTCGATTTAACACAATCTACGATTTTTCGTCCCTTTCTTTTTATAGTTGGCGCGTAGCACGGTACGAGGGAAAGATTCGAAGCACGTTGGATCGCGATAGTACGCATGTACGATAGGTACATAGGTCGCGATAGGTCGCTTGTGAAATCGGTAAAAAGATCTATTTGGTACGTTACAAGGTACTTGGTTCTGGCTGCAGCCTTCCTACATAATACTATGCTACCGTGGAATGGTGATCCAGGTTTCAGAAAAGTTTCACAGCACGTTTGAAAGCGATGCTTGGGATCGGTGATTTCCAAAGGATCGTTGGCCTGACAGGTCTCGAGAAGGTACACGGAACTTAGGTACTTGCTCGAGTAGGATTATTGCACTTTGTCCTACTTGGCTCGATCCGATCCGAACCGATCCGGCCCGGTCCGGTCCGATCTCGATTAACGGTTTCTGGTGGGCCACTGCGGAAATCTTCTCTTCGTGGAATATGAAAAGTTTCCCACCGCGATTCACACGGCTAGCGATGAATAAGAGAAATAACTGGTTCCCCCGGTGTGTCGTATCCTCTGGTTGCACAAACGCTTCGAGACTAGACCGTCCGCAGCGCGTTTCGAGGTCGAGGTTGATCTCTCGTTCTCGTGTCGCTGATGGTTGCTCGGTCGGTCACGTAGTTGCCGCATTATCCGTCTTCCGTCGCGCTGTCGCCAACGACTATAATCCTCGCCGTCTTCGACGTCTTCGTCGACGCGCACGGCTCATTCGTTTCGTGCGGGGAAACGTTCGATCATTATCCTTCACAGCCTTTTCCCTTTTCCTCGCAACGATCTACCGAATATCACGCCCACAGTTCCTTACTACCGAGCGAGTATAGTATACTTGGAAATTCTGAGGAAACTCGCGGTACGCGCACTCATAAATTCACTTGCACACACAATCTGTCCGCTGGAGGTTACGCGCGAAAGAAAATCGGATTACCCGTTTCAAAGAGCACCGTTTAACCCATGGCGAGAAGCGTGGTGAAGGAACGTCTCGGTTGCACAATTCGACTCGCGACACGTTGCGACCACGACTACGCAAGAGACGAGTGTGAAAAACAACGCGGAAACCGTCAGCAACGTTTCGGTCGCAGTCGCGCGTTTCTCGATCCAACGACACACTCCAACTGCCACCGGCCGCTTCGGCGCTTCTCTCGACGCTGTCTCTGCCAACTTACTTCCCCTCTACGGCTCTACCGCTCTACCGCTCGCCAACTCTCCACACTCTACCGGTAGTCTTCCCTCTCTACACCTATTCCCTCCCCCGTGCTCCCTCTTTGTCCTGATGTTTAGTCCATGCTCACGCTAGTGTGCTGTGTGCGCGTACACCTTCTGACACCCGCCGCTACCACCACCGCTCCGCTCTCGCTATGTCGCTAGGCTGCCCCACCATACCGGTACTTTTTCTTCGGTCGGTCAACTCCCTCGTGCACTCGGTACTTCGTAACCGTTTCTTTATCTCCTCCTTCCTCCTTTCTCCTTTGCCGCCCTTGTGCGTAGCTTGGACCCTCTTGTATACGTGTGGCTCTTTCATTAGCGAATAATGTACAAGCTCCGAAACATCCGAGGGAATATAGGACTGTAGACAGTGTAGACCGCTCTATACCGAGCAGAGACGTTTTGAAAACATGTAGCGTGAAAGAAGCCATATCGAAGAAAAAGTGTCCTACGAACGTGAGTTCCAATTCGAGTCTTTACGTCACTAATTACTGTGATAATAACGTTAATATTTAGTTCACGTCAATTGCTCAAAATGCGATTCTCAACTGGTAGACGTCACGTAAGAAGTACGTCAAGTATGTAATACCGAGACGATCGTCAATTGTAAACAGCTGATACTTGGCTTTATCGCGCTCCGCTTTGATTACTCGAGAATCGTTTCATCCAAAGCCTTGTAAGTTTATTACGATCTTAATGAAACGTTCACATTCGACTTTGACTCAGAACTGGGCTCGGAGGACACTTTGTACCCCGAAATGATCCCGCCAATAAATTACCAAAGTGTTTTATGCTCGGTGCGGAAACTCCACCATGGCGACGTTCAGACAGAAGGCGATTCCACGTTTGCGCGCTGCCTCGGATACTGTGTGTACATACGATGCACACCGAAGAGGCAAGATTCGTAGGCGATCTCGTGCGGACGAACGTAGGTAGACGGAGAAAAAAGAAAACGCAAACAAAAGAGGCAAACGACCGAAGCGAATCCACCTCAGCTGACGCACCACCGTGTGTGACAGAGGCGCTGCGCTCTCTTGTGTGACTACCAGCTAGCTCGACTTTTCGCGGCCACCCTCAGCCCTCAACCCCTCTCGTCCTCACGGAGGGGCCATGTGTCTCATGTTTACCTGCGCGCTGTGATTGTGTGAGCGCCTCGCCTCGCCTCGCCTTCACAGTTTAATGTTTAGAACGAGAAGAGGTCGAGATTTGATGGCGTGGCTATTCAATGATACAGAGAAATGTTTAAAATAACAATTCAGTAACACTGCATCCGAAGCTGAATTAATGAACTTTTAGTTTAGATAAGTGAGAAACGTGGATGAAGCGGTAGGTGATGGGGAATGTTTGCTTTTAGCTGGCAGGGATCGTTGCATTGCACATTGTGCCAGTTTCTCACCGGCCATTCTCTGAAAAACTGGCTCTGAACATTAAAGTCCCGTGGTCGGTGAAGTAGCTAATTGTTCGTCAAGGTTTCGCAAGGGTCCACCGAATATTTCTTTCAGCAATCGGGGAACATCGTTTACATTGAAAATGGAAAGTCGTTGTATTTATTATTCGAGCGAGGAGCGTAACCGGCCGTTCCAAAAGACGAACTGAAAACAGAAAGCGTGTCCGATCGAGTTCAGTGAGACTTCACGCCTCTTTCCGCGCCTTCCTGCTTATTCGTTCATATTCTTTTACTTGCAAAATCTCCCTTGACAAGAAACTACTTGGGTGCTGAACTTACACCTCTATAATTTGCCAGGAGAAGAGGGAAAATGAAATTTCGTTTCCACAATTCGCGGCAGACATTGCGAAGCCAAAGAGCGTATTTCGATATTTTGATATTTAATACGCGTATACATACTTACTAATCGCAGGATCCAATTAACAAGGGAACACCGCGAATCCGGACTCACCGATTGGAACGCAACTTTGTGAGTTTTTAAAGTAACTCAAAACAAGAACAACGGTGTGTTTCATTTCGGCCCTATCGCCCATTAAGGGGGTTAAAACTAACCTCAAAGTCAAATTGGCACTTCCACTTTTTCGCGTATAACTCTCAAAGTACAACAGACAGAACAAAATGTTTTTAACAAAAGTTTCATGGTGCAATAAGCGCTACAAACTTCCCTTAACAAAATATTTGAAAAAGTTTTTATTCATCAGATATTTTTCTTTTTAAACTCTTTTCAAAATTTTGTTAACACAAGTTTTCAGCGCTTATTGCATCATTAAACTTTTGTTTGAAACATTTTTTTCTGTCTGTTGTACTTTGAGAGTTATACGCGAAAAAGTGGAAGTGCCAATTTGACTTTGAGGTTAGTTTTCACCCCCTTGAAGGACGATAGGGCCCAAATGAGACACACCGTTGTTCTTGTTTTGAGTCACTCTAAAAACCCACAAAGTTGCGTTCCAATCGGTGAGTCCGGGCACGCGGTGTTCCCTTGTAAGCGCCTGAATGGAATTTTAACTAATTCGTTTCGTCTTGATTATACATTCGCGTACTAATCGTGTAACATAAATGTTTACAAACGTGACTCTCCAATGTGCCTTTACGAAACAATGCGAGCATTCAAAGATAAGTTACATACAGTGAAAAGAAATCGAGATCAGAGTTATCAAGAGGCTTATACTGTTTCATTGTCAGCCACGCACTTTTTATCTGCTGTTTTCAAGATTATAACGCGCGATAAAATTGTATTCGGTGCATGTTTAAACGAAGTTGCTAATTGTTGATAACTGTGGTTACGACTCGGTTCGTAGAGACGGTCCAGTTGCAGAAAAATGCTATCAGAGGAAAATTTATGTATGTATGTACTTGATTACTGAATACTTTCGAGTGAAGTGCGAATGGGATGGGATGGAATAGCTCGTAACAAAGCTACGGCTGTTGGATATCGTATAGTTGTTAAATGAAATCACCTCTCCTAAGTAGTTTCCTAGTAATAGTATTCGAGAACGTCGATAAGTGTCCGTTATTCAACGGGTTTGCATTAAACTCATTAAAGAGACGATGGAATCTAGATGTCTATAGCGGACAGTTGATCATCGTCATCGGTTGGAGCCACGACTGGCATAGCGATTCCAGTAATTAATCGTAAAACGGTTTGACGCCAGCACGGCAGTCTCGGTATAAAAATAGAGGCGCCATCCTCGGATTCCGTAACGAGCGTGAGTTATGCAACGCATTAAGGACAGTGCCCTCCGTATGCAGATTCTTCGGCAGCTTCCGTTTTTGCACATGCGAGTAAACCGTATTAAGAACGAGATCTCTCTTTACTATCTTATTAAACGAGTCAGCCGAAAAGCACGACACGCCAGTGTAGGTAATTCGTCGGTGAGCATTCGTGGCGTGTTGTCTCTATTCGCGCGACTGCCACGCGCTTTAAGCTTCAAATCATCACGAATCCGAAGAGAAACGCGGAGCCTTGCACCATATCGTCTATTCTCTCGTAGAAAAGAGAGTAATCTTTTAAGATACTGGAAACGATAACACTCGAATCTTGCCGATCACTGTAGTTAATTAGAATAGAAATGGTGCCTACTACTTAGGAAGAGTTAATTTGGAGCCAAACCCGTGGAAACGTGCGAGAGAAATTCGCGCGGATATTTTAATTCGACGGAATTCCTAAGGAAGTTCTTTCGAATCTACGAAATTGGTTACTCCCATGATATTCACGCAAAGTAGGTACCGCAAAAGTGAAATAGGGCATGTTGGGACTCGTATTGGTATAAAAATTGTTAAAGGAACAATAATGCCGGTAGCGCGAAAATCGTCAGAGGATCGCTCTCACCCACGCAGCTCCTGCTCGATCCCTCCGAGTCCTCGCGCAACTCGAAAAAAATCTTCGTCAACGTCGGCGATCATTAAAATACACACTTGACCTAGAACGAATACGAAGACGAGATTACAGAAGGCTCGAGAGACGAAGAGGAAAAAGCAGGGGGATGACAGAGAGGAACGCGTTCCTGGCAACGGTTCAAAGCGCAGTCCGACCCTAACTGAAATACTGCAGTGCTCCACTACGTGTCGCATACCAGGTGAAAATATTGCGGAACGGTTAGCTTTTCGACCAACCAAATATATATAAGTAGGTATACCTATATCGTATAACCTACGGCATAGGAAATTGTCACCGTGCGCAGAGGCAAGGATAACCGTTTTCTTCTTCTTTTTGGGTTTAACGATTTTCAACGGGATTACGATCGAAAAACTGATAATTCTTGACTAACTAGGGAACATCTCGAACCCGGAAATTCCAAAAATTCTGAAACTTTGTGAATATGTAGGGGGTTTCCTCCTTATTACAACGCAATTTTTGTTTGCTGCCCAAATTCACTCGATGGGGGTGAAATTAACCCCTGAAAATTCAGCTATTTTCCGATTTTGTGTTATAATTCGCGAACTGTAAGAAATAGAAAAAAAGTTTCAAGACAAAAGTTACTTATTTTAATTAGATCTATCATTTGGTAAAAAAATTATTTTACAGTTCACGAATTATAACACAAAATCGGAAAATAACCGGGTTTTCAGGGGTCAATTCCACCCCCTTAGAGTGAATTTGGGCAGCAAACAAAAATTGCTATGTAATCAGGAGGAAGTTCCTTACATGTTCACAAAGTTTTAGAATTTTTTGAATTTCCGGATTCGGGATCTTCCCTTGTAAGTAATACACAATGCTCTTTGCAGCTAAGTATCTACGCGAGCCGATTGTTACGCGATGCTATCGTTAACGTCTTCCTCCGACCCGTAGTAGTCTAGTAAGTTACGAAGAAGAATAGGTCGACCGACGCCGACGCGACGAATCGCGTCGAGCAGTGGGAGTAGTGAGTGATTTTTACGGAAGAAGAGAATCGGCGCGGCGGAGCGATCGCGTAAATATATCCAAGCAGGATTTCCACTCTAATAACGTTAACACAACCGGGACGTGCGTGGCAACAACAGCGATAGACCTAACAATGCCGTGCTACATCGAACGCCTTTCAACGATTTTCCTGAAACGCATTCGTCACGATTCGAGCGAGTACGCTTCGTTGATTGGTTTTCAAAGGTACCTACGTTACCAACGGGTAACAGCAGGTGAACGTGACCAACGGACAGTAGATACGTCTCCAGTACCTACTTTATACTTTATAGCTACTTTCGATCGAATTGCTCCACCTTCCTCTTTCCCTTTGTCTTAAATCACTAGGCATAAGCGTTCGACAGACGCCTTCGCTACACTCTAATTCATTGCATCCACGACACTTTCTTTTCTGCTTTTCCTTCCAGGTGACTAAACCACATTTAACGATAACTGACTTCAGCGGAAATACCTTTCCGAGGACCGGCAACGAATTAGAAAGTAATAATGCGCGTGGGCAATTAGTCGTATGCAACGAGACGCCAGTAGTATTGTTTTAAATAAAATACCGCGAGAATAGCCTCGGAGGAAGATCAATTAATTTCCAGTGACGGGAACCAGAAGAACGAAAGTGACTTCCGCGTATTATAAGGAAGACTTAGAGGAAGCTGTGCGCTTTCCATTTCTTTAGCAGAAGTTGCGAACACAATGGTTCTTATGCAAGAAATTGCGCGTCGGATAGGATTCTTTCTTCCTTATTTTCCTTAGAAGGATGCAACGGGAAACGTGCTCTACGTCGCAGGAATAGTATCTACAAAATAGGGAGAGACCAGGGAAATCATCACGCTTTCCTTCATCGTCGTTTGCGCGTGCATAATAAACTTGAGCCTCTGACTGTGGCTGAACGCCTTTAAACTATTCAGTGTCGCGATACCAGAAACACGCGTGTAGGGTAAACTCGGGTAAGTTCGTGGTACAGGTTACTCCGTGATAATTTTTCATTTATCTGTAACTCGAAATTGTCTGACACAATTTAGATGGAACCAAAACTAACAGACAGCGTTGATCTTCTAGTTTATGTTGTGGTAAAATAATTAGTCAATTGAAGGTAGTGTGATAGAGTGAGTGAGCATTTTGTTCCAGCAGCGCATTATTTGTGAAATTTTTCGTACTAGTTGTGGACGATCACTTGATTATGTATTATATGTGCTTTAGAAGATAAATGGAAAGTTCAAACTGCAGGTAAGTGATGGTAAAATGACACTTTAACAAGTCTTACTCTTGAAATTATCATACAACAAGGCATCAGTGTTATGTTTGCTTATGAAAAGTGACTAAATTCTTATTTTTCGAGCGTCCGAGCCTGCGTTTCTGATTGTGCTGTTCGAGAAATTCTGATGACAAATACCAGATACCATGTTTCCTTACGTCTCAGACATCTAACGACCATGAAACGATTGATTATACACAAAATAACAATAATATAAAATAGTGTGAAATAATATAATATAATATAAAATAATGTAAAATAATTCAAAATAATTTAAAATAATGTAAGCTAATGTAAACTAATGTAAAATAATATAAAAAAAGTAGCTGATGACCATATCACGGGCTAACGAGAACTAACACGGAGTTACCAGAGTACTATCACGGAATAACCAGAGTATGTCATGGCAACTTAATTTTGTATATTTTCAATTAGGGTAAAGGCACCAGTAGTTGACTATGTATCAGTAGTTGACTACTTTTCAGAAAAACATGAAAAATATGGTTTTTAGAAGTAACGATCTTTTGAACAAGTGCAGTTGGAGAACTGCACTTTGTGGAGAACAAAGTGCAGTTCTCCAACTGCACTTGTTCAAAAGATCGTCACTTCTAAAAATCTTATTTTTCATGTTTTTCTGAAAAGTAGTAAACTACTGATACATGGTCAACTACTGGTGCCGTTACCCTAAATATACTTAGTTAATTTCTGTTAACCTATTATTTGTTTCTCTGATGTCTGACCTATAATTATATCCTAGACTCACTTTCAGAATATGTAAATATTAGCAGTTAATAGACAAATTCTAAAACTATCACGGACTTACGCGAGTTTACCCTACATGCGTGAAAAACAGAAAATAGCACTCGACGCTTGGGACGAGCACAAAAATAAGCGGAGCACGTGTAAGATAGTGGACAATTCACTATCGGCATAGACGTAGAGTGTAGAGAGTACCTACTTACTGTAGCCTTCCCTGCGAAGTTGCACGCTTCCGTTCTCTAATCTAATCTCTACCGATCGGTGCAAGAGAAACGATCGAATCTTTTGTTCTTCGTCGCGACGATACCCGAAACGGATGCTCTGCTATTGATTCTGCCAGTTCTTAGACACCACTGCGAAAGCACCGTTTTTTCCGTTCTTCCGCGCAGAGAAAAGGATTGGCGAATAGAGTGACGATGAAAGAGTGGAAGTATCCGAATATATAAACACTTAACCCATCGGAGCGTCTGTTATTCGCTCCTACTTTTCCTTCGCGTTTCGAGCCTTTGATTGTGAAGGAACGTTTATTTTGATTCGCGGATGGAAGGGAACGGATCTTGTCAGAAGAAATAAACGAAACGCGATTCGAGAACCCTGAATCGATAGGATAACGAGAAATAAGCGTTTCTTGTTGCAAAAATTTCACGCATCTCCAGACGTTAATTTAGGAACGGCTGCACGAGCGGGGCATCGAGCGTACCGATCGATGAACGTTCACGAGAATGGTCACGCGATATACATGTATGTACCGAGTAATTTTCAACTGGCTGGTCGAAAAAATCCAGCGGTCTGGCAACGATCTGTCTGTTAGTCACGGTTGTACGTCTGGGTAAGCAACGATAAGATTAATTCGCTTGTTTATCTTCTCTACTGAGAAAAGACTGAGCAGAAGGAAGCATCAACTCTGTTTTTCACCAGTTATGCTCGTATGTATAAACACTTGCCTTAACGCGTTATTGCACCCCTGGCAATGGCCGTATCAAAGAAACGATAATAAATTTTCTTGCTCTCTTACTTTATCGCAAATTTCATTGCGAGTTTCACTGCTATGTTGTTAGATAAAATACTAATAGGTAATCACTGATTCACAATTGCTTTAAGTGTTATTGGCGCCATAAAGTGAACGTAACGTTTCTTCACGCGTTACTTCTGGATGTACCTAACTTTCGTCACAAGGCGTTAAGTTAGGCACTACGATAACTAATAGGAGCGTAAGATAGTTTTAGCCTAGCATCAGTTTCGTTCCACAATTAGGCTACGACGCCGCCTCTTCGTAGTAGTTTACTACGAGTTATCTTTGACCACGATGTACCATCCTATTTGCAATACCATCGTGCTCGACCGTGCATGTCGATCAAGACGAACTCCCGATCCGGCATGGATCATACTCTCTGCCGCAACGTCACGAATTTGTCGAGGATCAAAACTCTTTCCTTACCGAATTACCAATAAGGTAAATGTCCCCATTAGCGACCGTTTAAGAGTGTGACTGGTTCGAAATAGTAATTTTTTTACTAATATACGACAACGTTTGAGTAAAGTATGGATCATTGTATTTTTTGAAGTACCTAGTTTCTTAATCAAATTAGTTTTAGAGTGATATTTGACTATTTACACAAAAATTATGTGTGAATATTATATTGGACCTGATGTCCCCTTTATTGACCAACTTGTACCATCTATTGACCGTCTCACGTCCCCATTATTGACCAGCAGTTTCCCCCATTGTAAATGCATCATTTTGTTTATTAAATTTGTGTTCATGAGTATAACAAACTGTTTTTATTAACATTTTATGAAAATTAAACAATTTATAATCTGTTTAACATAATCTTTTATGTTTTCTATTATTTCCTAATAATTTCCGTTTCTTTTCTTCTTCAACCTTTTTCTTTCGCTCTTCTGCAGCTAAAACTCTTATTCACTTTTTCTCCTCTTTCTCGTTCTGTTTCTGTAAATAAATCTCTGCCTCTTTCCTTTATGGTTTCTCCAGATTTTATTTTACATATTGCTTCGATTAACTCGGTTTCCGTGTATTTCACGCGCTTCTGCTCCTTTTTCTTTGTTTTCACCATTGTTATTTTCCAAAGAAAATATATTTATGTAAGTACTTTTTGTACTCAATTTTGAGTACAAATCAAATGTACACAAAATTTAATAATTAAAAAATTACTTGATTACTTTAGTTAGGTCTAACAACACCATTTGTAAAATGTCCGAAAACTGGTACAGACCGGTCCTTGACGGTAGTGATCCGGTAGAGAGTGATCGGAACAAAGTATATCGTCGCTGATTGGTTGCTGCGATTTGGAGCAAAAGTGGAAGTAGACAGAGAAAGAAACTGTAAAAAAAGAAAGAGACAGAAATACTGATAGAAAGTGACAGAAAAACTGATAGAAAGAGACAGAAATACTGATAGAAAGAGATAGAGTGAACGGTTAGGTTACGTTTATTTCCGGTTTTGCTCCAAATCTTGAAAAATGGCTGCGGTTATACCGATCACTCCCTGGAGGATCACTACTTGACGGTATCTATTTCCGACCACGATTTTCTGCTACAATAATGAAAGAAAATGAATATTTTCTTTTTATTTTATAATTCTGTATATATTTCTAGTCAATTTCAGTAAGTTGCTGCATGGATCCATGTATTTTTATTGTAAAATTTGCGAGTTTAATGATATCTGTAGTATAACCTCACGTTGCTAGAATCTGTCAACTTTCATGTCAATGACCAAGCCCTAATTTACATGTGAATTTACTTAAAGATGAATGTACGGCTACATAAATAACGAATGAAACAATAAATGAAATACCTCTAATTATAATTTCTGAACTTTCTGGTTGATATTACGCTTTCTGTGTTGCAATAAACAATAATAAATGAATAATTGGTCACTAATGGGGACGCGGTCGGTAATAGGGACATTTACCTTACATATTGATAATTCGATCTGTTAACGATTAATTTTGCAAGTGAAAGAGACAAGAATACTTAAAAACGCTGTAGAAATCGTTTAGGTTGCAATGTAAAAATAGATCTATCGGCGAGTCACTGAGCCGGACGACACGCGTCTCTACTTACATTCCTTTGCAAGAATCGCAAATTGCGAGCGAAACCGCTAATCCCTCTTCTACGTAGACGCGCGAACGAGACATCACGAGACACAACAGATATTTCACTTATTCGAGACCCGCCGACCTTCAGCGGCTGCTAAGCATTTAAGCAAGTACACGCTTTGACTTTTGCCTATTGTTACGGTTGGGGATGTTGAGTTCGAGTGAACATCGGACCGCGATTGTTGTTTCGACGACGACAAATTACCTCGCTACCTCGTTCTTCGTGCATTACCGTCGAGTGTTGGCAACTCGAAGGACGCGAAGATATCAGCTGTTGAATGATACGGAAAAATTGAAGAAGTGGAGCGGTAATGGTTCTACGAGTTTTTTCCTCGTAGCGCAGCACGGAAGGCAAAGAAAATATTCGGACAGTTAAGTTGGCTGCGGTGATCACTGACACGAGTGAGAAGTAGCACTGCGCAATTCTGTCGCATGGGGACTTTTCGCGGTGCTTCCGTGTCGGCATAATTAAACGGATTAACGAGCGCGCGATTTGCTTTTCAACTCCGTTGCGAGTTAAAACACGAGAATGCGCAAGGTTAACGCGAATCGCGACACCGGAAGGAAACTATTCGGAACGTAAGCGCGGCTGTCCTTCTACGCGCTTACATTACTCCAGTAATTCCTAAATAATTCTCGCAGAAAAACAATCTAGGCGATTGAAATGTTTACGCGAGTGCTATCCTGGGCTGGTGGCATTCTGTTCCATTGTAAGTTAGCGAAAACTCTGCGACTGTTTGGACTTCGCATGGTTTATCGAGCTGGTTGATCGTGAGTTTGGGCACGTACCTTCTTGATTAGGGTTGTTAACGTTAGGATTAGGATGAGAAGTCAAAGAGGACGGGGTCTCGTCCTCGGCGACGCCCATCGTTGTTGCCGCTGTTTGCTGATGATGCGTCTCCACTTCTGTAGCCTCTTCGCACCTGCGTAAAAATAAACCTACATGTATAATGTATACGTATAAAAATACTTCAACTTTCTTCTCATCGACACCGACGCGACGTCCACGTTGCAAGTATGGACAAATATTTCTATCCCGTCGGATATTTCTCTAACGTTATCAGCGATGTCTGCCGATCGAATTCAACGAGATCTGGTGTCTGCAATTTATGCTGTCTGATCTGTGTTCGCGAAAGGAAAATGAGAGCGAGGGATAGGGAGAGCCCTTTGATACGCAGATAGCCACCATATTCCTAAGCGTTTCAGCTTCGGCGCGAACAGCATTTTTTCACCGATCGTTTTCATACCTTTGCAGATAGAAAGTGCTTACGTAAAGCTTCGCTTTGGTTACTGGCAGTGGCAGAGTCAAGGACCCGATGCGGCTTGAACGAAAAAGGAAGGAACGAGCGAGCGGGGGAGCGAGCATCCGCATAAACTGTAGTTCACGGTGTCGCGCAAAAGCGTAGCTCATTGATAGCTACGCGAGATACGCAAGATACGCGAGATACGCGCGCGCCTTCACCTGTTCGAGGTGCGGGCGTCTCGTTCAAATTAAACGTTAAAACCACCAAATCGAATTGCAACGCATCTAATCTCGACGGAATTTTAAGAAATTAATTAATCATTTAAGATAAACGGAAGTGTAAGTTTCAGTCACTGAGATTTCGATACGTATTGTGATGCCTCCGATGAACAATTGGCAAGTTTGGGACACGCGACCTTGCCCGTATCGTGAATGCATACCGCAGACGTAATTGAATCGCGAGGGAAACGGCACGTAGATCTGGGTGCAGCAGCGTATCTGTTGCGAAGTAAACTTATTCAGCTCGGTCAGTGCTATCTAGATGCATCCTGCACAATTGTGTTGTTCGAGTAACGCGTTCGCACATAGCGAGTAACTCTACCTGTATTAGACGCGGATAGACGGCAAGCATCATTATTCCTCGATCGAACGAATATTCCTATTTCTAGGTTCCATGAGATTAATTAACGAAGTCTATGAAAATGAAGATCTGTTAGGAGACGAAGCCTCGAAGAAGCAACACAGGTCTCATAGACGGGAATCTGTTATTTAGAAAGTAGGTACGAAGCGCGGTGTTTGCGAGCTGTAAATTGGCGCGCGATGCGCTTGGCGAAATAGAGAAGAGGATATCGCGGCGTCTGTAACGGTATATTGACCTCCGATGCCGATTGCCGTAAACACGTATTCCATATCTCGCACGCGACTACTTGTGCACTTGCCGCAATTCAGCTATCGCGTCGCGACGGTTTTCTTCCTCCAACTGTTCTTCGATAGTTTGCGATTGAACGGTGCTCCTTGTCCGCCTGACTGATATATTCTCGATCTATCCGCGATATAGTTCCCAGCAGAATTCACTTACGACTTGTGTATCGAACAGTAGATATGTAATTAGCTATTTCATACCTAATCGCAGAACCACGAAATTGCGGCGCAAAGCCGCGTTGTTTGAAACGACGTCTTTGTCGATTCTACCACGTTGATTGCAACGAAATAAAAACCGGTGGTACAGCTGTTTTCTCAGCGAGGGTGGAAAGCATCGATCGCAGACTACGTTACTCCGCGTCGATAGTAATTGAATTTCAGTGAAAGATGAATAAACGGCGGGGTATCGATACGCGTGGCACAAGGAAGGTAAAGATATCGAGACACAGAGGGTGCAGTGAAGAGCAGCTTGCACACGGATAGAGGGCAAGGTCCAGAATTGAAATCCAGGTAAACCATTTGAAGGAGCGTAAGGTTATCGTTTATTCGCGGCGCGGCGCGACGTGGCTCCTTTCGGATTCGCTTGTTCGTTGGTTAGTTCGCAGGCTGAGCAGACTTGACAGAGC
The DNA here is from genome assembly GCA_947577245.1 of Andrena bucephala. Taxonomy (NCBI): domain Eukaryota; kingdom Metazoa; phylum Arthropoda; class Insecta; order Hymenoptera; family Andrenidae; genus Andrena; species Andrena bucephala. Next base: position 68,956,493 of record OX387715.1, read on the forward strand.
GTAGCACCGTAGTAAAACAGGCTCCGTCGACTCGAGCGAGGAGACTCGGGTCGTTTCTCCTTCGGCCAACGACCGTCCGGTCCGTCCGTCCGTCCGCCCGTCTGTCTCTCTACTCTCTACCTTTGCTTTCGTGCGTTCGTGAGTTCCTATGTCCGTAAATCCACGAGTCCGTGAGTCCGGGAGACGTCGCCGGCGCCGCTCCCTTTAGATAAATGCCACGCTTACCGGCTAAACCGTACCTCCGAATCGTACGTCTTCTTGAACGAGTACTAGCATGGAGACGTGCAGCGGATTGTAATCGACTTCGGCCGGGGAAACAAAATTCCGCTCTAAGCGAGCGAGTTTCCAGCTTTAGTTTCTACAATTTCCTAACACGAGACTCCGACAAAACGACCCCACACCCTTCGCGCCACCGTCCCTTCCTCCATCCTCTTCCCAGCAAAAGACTTCGACATAAATTGCGGGAAACGAAACGAGACGAACGTATTGAATATCTAAAAATCTAGGTCATGTTCTGGGAATATTTAGAGAGCGACACAAGTGCATGAAATCTAGGGCGCTTGACCACACGGTAGAAGACAATGGAAGAATCTTATTGGTAAAGTTTTCTTGGATTATAGCAAAATTCAATTCTATATCTATGATAAAATAGTATATCGCTGTAATGCTTTCAGAGTCGACTGTTTCCGGTGTTACATAGGAGATAAACATTTTGCAGTGACGATAACGATTAAGGAAGCCTTTCCGCATTCCGATTCCTCAAATGCTGGTTCGTCGATCTCTGTAACCGCTTCAACTTCACCACGATGGCAGGAATGTTTTAGAACAACGAAACTCACACAGCCAGAACAAAGTTGAAACGTTTGAAAGAATCGCGCAGCCCGAATGTGCTCGAGTAGCAAAGTGGAAAATTTTAAACACTCAGATAATACTCTTTTGTAGAATTTAATCTGTAATGCAGTAAGTACATTACACAAAGTCGAGATTTATTCTTTTCAAGAAGAGTCATCCCCTTACGATTTGTACTACGTATTTCGCGATGGGTACGTGTACTGTATCTTAAAGGCTGATAACAAGGTTGCGGAAAGAAGGAAGTAAAATGCAATAATAAGTAGGAGAGTGGGCGTTCGCGATTGCTATTGTGTCGAACGTGACGTATTGCGTTCTAAATATGCGGTTATATTTTAGGTAAAGCTAATGGGAAAGGAAGGGATTTTGTAGGCAAAGCGAAAGTTTGACGAATTCGTGGAAAGAGGAGGCGAAGGAAAGAAGGAAGAGCGAATTGGGAAGCGATTGAAAAGAGCAAGACCGGTTTCACGCGCGTTCCTGTCATGATATTTCGTAGGTGTGCGCGCAAAGGTGTATATAGAACGCGACATCGTGATAAAGTGCGTACAGTTGTATGAGTAGAAAGAGGCGTGCGCGCGTCACCGCAAACGTACGTAAAGGGATCGTGCGTGCAAGAGTTGGATGGAAATGAGTCGTGTTTACAACAATAGTTTCTGCTCGTTATACGTATATATCGGCGTTTTTTCGTACCGTCTAGGAAGAGAATGTTTGCCACGCTGTCTTACGCTCGATGAGGTGCCGTTGCTGGCAAGCAAACCCTTTCTTCTCCTTTCGCCATAATTTGCCCGTGAAATCCGGCTCGCAACGAGCGCACACCATCTACGTTCGAAGGCACACCGTTCACCGTACTCACATCTTAATACGCGACTCCGTCTTGAAGCTGCATTCGTAGGCCCGTAGTATGCTCGATATGCTCGATGCTTGCACGATCAGCACGATACAGATTCGCGTCAGCTCTCCGGCCGAACCTACTCCCGATCTTTTGGTATTCCACTGTTGACTGTATGTATTCTCCACTCACTCACTACCGCGCTCCCGTCGGCCCGACCCACGAGAACAAGATAGGCGATACAAGGCGATACATACACTCGCGAGTCGCGAGCTACCGTACCAAGTCCCGGCCAGTTCACGATGTCCGTTTTTCGCGCCGACAACTCTCTCGCTTCACCTTTCGATTCCTCACACACTCGATTCCTCGCTGATCCGCGCCAACTAACCAATTCCTTTCTCCTACGGTCCCTTAACAGCCTTCCGTCCGAGATGATCGCGGCCTAATTCTCAACGAACGCCGTATACACGGGCCGTGAAAATCGTGAAAACGATGAGATATTGACAAATACGTCGCGACACCGTCGACTACATTTCACTGGACCATCAGATGGCGCCACGCTGCGACTCGTCCGCCCGTCCCGTCGTCCTTTAACTCGTCCGAACAATGCTTCTCAATCTTTTTCACCATCCGAGCCCTTTCCGAAATTAAACCCCCTTCACCGATCAATTCTCGTATAAACACCAAACATGACCAAACGGCAAGAAATTACCAACAGCACAATACAATTATTTAATAATATCCATACGAAAACTCGCAATATATTTCTCTACTTCATTTTTACGAGAGTTGTTATGCACTTGTAGTAGAAACATAAATCAATTATTACAGTTTATGAAATTGCACGTGCAACGCACTTTACCATTGAATTATTTCTATTGCGCAAACTGTAAATAAAGTCTGTACGAATCGACAGTTTGAAACTTAGTACCGGTCAAGTATAAGTCTTAATGCGTATATCGACAAAAAATATATAAGATTAATGTCGCATAAAGACACGAGAAATTAGATAAATTAATAGAAATTAATTCGTCGAATTTTCTGCCTTTCCTTTTTGCTTCGTAATTCACAGTATTGCATGGAAGTGTGGAACGTCGTTTTTCATAGCTTCTGCAGGAATCAAAACATATGGCGGGATCGTTTAAGAAATAGAAGATAACGCTATATGTTGCAGTTGAATTCATTTCAAAGAACCGAACGAAGTTGTTATTATTTCACACATACCTGTAGAGAATATCCCGCTGTTCAGATAACTCGATTCTAAATAAATTGTCAGCGTAAATTTTTCTCCGTTAGTATACGCAGGATACTAATTATTCTAACCTAAAACGATATGTCATTAAATTACACCATTTAATAGGCTCTTCTTCCCGATACAGGTTTTATTAATTCTAAATGGGCAAAAGATTATTTGTTACTTTTAAACTATTTTAGAAAAATCTATTGTACTGTTTGCACTTTTGGGAGAATATATTTTATCGTCGCGATGGATAACATATTCGGGAAAGAAGATTCTGGCAATGAAAGTGAGCACGTAGACACGGATGATAAAGATGAAAAAGATAGCCCTTCTGGAATTTCTGGTTCCAAAGATATGGAATCGATGGATGTGGACAACATGCATATGAAGGTATAACGTAAAAGCTTTCTAAGGCGCTAGTTGCGTTTCATCTGTCCCGCTTTGTATTTAAATAATTGTACACTATATCAGGTAGAATCGGATGCAATGAGTTCTCAGTCTCAGTCGGACGTGGAGGAAGCCGGCTCCAATTCATTGTGTAACACCGTCGATGATCAATTGGAAATTGTCAAGCATGAAATTGAGAATAGAGAAGATGATCAGAGTACCGAGGATATCTTCGGAAACGATATACTACTACCGCACACGAATCCGACAATTGTTAAAGAAAGACGAGAGAGTAAAGAAAAGAGCAAGAAAGAAGTGGAGGAGGAGGAGAGAGAAAAAATGCAGTGCGTATTTATATAACAGTTTATAAACGTATACAAGTTATTTGAATGTTTACTTCTTAACAGGGTATTAGTCTCGAATTTCACAGAGGATCAGTTGGATAGGTACGAAATGTACAGAAGAGCAGCGTTTCCAAAAGCAGCTATAAAGAGGGTAATGTACCAGTTTTTTTTTTGTCAATTAAATAAATTTCATCTTTTGTATTCTCTGTTTCAGATTATGCAGACGATAACAGGTTGCTCTGTGTCACAGAATGTGGTCATTGCGATGTCTGGTATCGCAAAGGTGTTTGTTGGAGAAATTGTGGAAGAAGGTATAGCTTAAGTATTGGTTTAAGTAATAAACCCTTTAAACTTAATAAAAGTTTTCTTTCGTCAAGCCTGATTTTTGCACATAGCTCTGGATGTGATGGAAGCTCATCAAGAAACGGGGCCTCTACAACCGAAACACTTGAGAGAAGCAGTTAGAAGATTGAGACTTCAAGGGCAGATTCCAAATGGTCGTGCTCATAAGGCATTTTTCAGGTTGTGAATGTTCCATTGTCATTTAAAATTGTGATTCAAATCGTAGAAGTGTCTTCGCCGATTTCGAAGTATGTTAATTGCGAAAAGCAATATTTTTATATAGGAAACAGAGCAGATGTACAAAGGTGTGTTTTTTTTAGACGTTTATCGCACACTCATATATTCGAAATAGTCCTATTTATATCGTAATTATATGTTGAAACAATTTTATAATTTCTCATAAATCTTTACTTCTCATTTCATTGTTTTGTTGTATGTCAATTCAAATCATGGGAAAGAACAAATTGTAAATATAAAGTAAAGTAATATCTATAATATTATATATTATAAAATGAGTATCAAAATGAATGGAAAAAATGTATGTAATATTTAAATAAAAATAATACGGAATTTCAAATGTCCTTATTAATCAGAACCTAAAGTCTAAACTACCGACTGATACGTAGATAAATAAAAAAAAAACATCAAAATCGGCCCATATGCTGATTTTAAGTCGATCGGATTTGTGGTTATGGGTTATATTTATTGATGACTGGGTAATTTTTTCATCCGCTCGGGGTTAATTTTTTTTTATAAATATTGTATTGTCATCCAAACTATGCACGCTTGCAAAGTTTCAAGACAATTGGATAATTGGAAGTGGGTTAAATTTGTGTTGCCAAATTTAAACCATATATACATACAAACAAACAGAGGATCGAAGCTGAATAAAATCGTTTAAAAAGATCATCAAAATCGGTCCATATGCTGAGGAGTTATGCGGGGACAAACATAAAAAAAATATACAAATGGGTCGAATCTATAACCTCCTCCTTTTTGAAGTCGATTAAAAAATAACTTTGGTCATCAAACTTGGATATACATTAAATTCACCACGAAATTAGCAATTTATCAAAATTCTTTCATTATTTACCAATACATAATGATTAGTATACGAAAACATTTATCTCTGAATAACTTGAATATAGTGTCGGAAAACGAACATATGGTATGGAATTAAAACTGTCAAATTGTTATTTACTTAACGATGTTACTTTCTGCATTCATTTCAACCAACCCTTTCCGCTGGTGTACATATTTTACCTAACTAAAGCTAAAACACCCAAAGAAATTAACATGACATGCGATTATTATCTGCGCTGGTACTAACACATTGTTTCGGTTGTATCTTCCCGGAGGATTCCGACGACGAAGTCGAATTTCAAAGAATGCATCCTCTTAGATCGACGAGAAATTCATTAAAACGTAATCTGAACACTTTGGCAGCTAATTCAGTCGACAAACGGTATATGTATCAGAGTGGTATAAATAGTCTTAGATTGTCCTTACATATATATATTTATCAGCGAAATAATGTAAAGGCTTACAGAATTTACGTTATATAAAGTAGTGTGTTATATTTTAATTATTTAATCGTTGTAACGTTGAGTTTGTTAACGTAGTGCGGCCGGTGATCGAGAATGGAACTACTCTTGCACCAATTTAATTTGTAAGCGAAAATATCGAGCACATAACAGAAGGAAAATCAAGTATAAGTATTACGACCTTGAACAAAACGGCCCAATTCGCTTGTATCCGCATTCTTTCGTATTAAATTTAAAGGAATATAGTTATGCACAAGTTAGTTATCTCGAGCCGGTACATGCGTAATTTCAGTGTAAGTGAATATAACGATATTAATTGAATTTATCGAATAAAGTTCCACGGATTAGTACCTCAACGATACGATAAAGGACGACCAATGATTCTGGTGTCACAGAAAGGTCTGCGTTCCTCTGGAAATTCTAAATATTCTCATCGAAAGTTGCTTAGTTACTCGGAAAAAGTTGTTCGCAAAGATCATGCGACGAGTGGCCGATTCCGTGGAGCTAACGGTCAGTCCGCTCAGTTGCCTAAAAAGGGGGAAAAAGCTTTGGCGGAAAACGAGGGAACTACCGAAGATCGTCAGTATTCAGTATACAGTCATCTATCGTTCAATAAAATCTACGATGCGCGTTTTATTTTAAGAATTTAAATGATTTTGTAATTATAATAGATAGCGAGTTGTGGGACAAGTGGGGTAATTGGAGTACGTGTAGTGTAACTTGTGGAAATGGTCGACAAGTTCGATGGCGTCACTGCTTAGCGGGAAGCTGCACGAAAGGATTAAAGAAAGCACAAATGAAAACTTGTCGATTAAAAGATTGTGAATCAAAAAATATTCTTCACTGGCTTGGAATTAAACCCTAATAGTATATATATTTATGCAGAATTAAAATAAAATCTTGAATAAATGTATAGTAGAATTTAGATTTGTTCTTTGGATTTTGCGTTTTCTTTTTCAAATGAGTTTTTACGTAACGCGTTCGTAAATTTGATCGTATTTCAATGTATTTAGAAACGGACTATCGAATAACTTCAATTAGTTACAACTCCTACTTACATGAAATTCTGATCGTGAAACGTGAAATCAGTAATGCGAATTTTATATAAATTAAAGATAACGTTTGTTGAATCATTAACGATTTTGTTCGTTATCACGGAATGTTTGTCAATTCTGAAGCACGTCAACTGTTTAAGTAGCACTGCATCTTCACTTTCTCGTCATGAAATATTTTCTGCACCGAAAATCGGCAACGTACAAAAAGAAAATTTTGTAGAGAATACCAACGAAGAAGCTAAAAATGGAGGAAGCGGAAGAAACGAGGGCGTCATAAAGGAAGACAGAAAAAGTACAAAAACATCAAGTACCTAAGTAGTTTAATATTTTATTTCAGACGATAGTAAATATTAAAATTATAACAATAACAGTTTCATTGGAATAATTGATATTTGTTTATAACGTATTTAATAAATACGGTATATAATATCGTATAACATGTAAAATTTGTTTAGGAAGCTGTATTTATATGTACGAATGCCATTAATTTATAATCTTAAACGTTTAGTAATGTTGTATATTTGAAGACAATTATTTGCTAGATAATTATTTTGTGGTGGCAGGTAGGACGAGTCGACAAGGACCAAAAATATGGGATCATTGGGGAACCTGGTCCAGTTGTAGCGTTACGTGTGGCATAGGAAAGTTAACAAGATGGAGACACTGCATAGGTGGGAATTGTTCTGTGGGCGAAAAGAAAGCACAACTCAAGTCCTGTACACTTGCAGCGTGCTAACTCTTTCCTGAATACGTTTTCTGGCATTATACTAATGAAAATAACCAACATATGTACACGTTACATACGGATAAGTACTTAGTTTGTTGATGTTGTATATAAATTTTGCAATTGGTAGTGTTGTAAACAAGAATGTTACTTGACTCATCGGAAAGTACATTCATTCCCATTTAGCATATAAATCCTGAAAGTAATTCCACTTGAAGATGTCAAAATGCTTTTACCTTACGCTCGAAAGAATAATAAACCAATTTTACCTTACATTGCGCGTCCTGGAACATTAAAAATCTCTAACGCGTTTTCATATATCAGATTAATTATTAAGCATGTATCGCATGTATCGCATTCTCACGCAATACGATGTATTGTCTATTTGCTTTTAAAATAATCAGTTGTTCTATAAATTGTTGGCAGTTCGTACGTTGGTAACTGGTTTCTAGGTATCACGGGCTCTTGACTTTTTTTCTGAAATATGATGCAGTTTTCTTAATTAAATCTATAAATCTGAAAACTGATTGTAAGATCATAACAGCAAAAGCGTTGCAGCTTACAAAGAAGGATAATGGATTTAACATTCCAAATAATCTATCAGAAATTCCTAATTCGGCTTCTGCACTATCCACAGCAGCTTCTAATGTGGTCAGATTTACATTAGCCATTGCTATAACGTGTTCTAAAGCATCTATTCGTCTGCAAAGATTTGAAACCGCTTGTTGCATATCTTGTAATATTGGAATATGTTGATCGGTACTTTGTACACTTTCAGATCGAACCTTTTAAAATAAATCAGTCCGTGAATAAATAGTATATTCAATAGGACCTTATAATCGTGATCAATTAATGTGTCTAACCATTTCAATAATTGACTGGAATTCTTCCAAGCGTATCATAACATCTTCAATTGTGTCATGGAAGTTCTTCATCTAAAATACAATTGCATATTATTTTATGTAAATTTTGAAAGTCTAAGGTATCTCTTTCTACTTAAAATATGTATTATTTGATAATTTTATTAGAGGTTATGTAAAATATAATACTTGCTTGATGGGATAAGTCCAATTTGGCATAGTTTGCATAGTCTTTAGCCAAATCTTCGGCTAATGCAGTGGTATGCGAAGTCATTTCTACTTGTTTACGATGATTTATTCAGCTGAAAATAGGTAGTCTACATCGTTTACTTCTAAAGTGATACTTTTAAATGTCCAGGACACCATTTTCTTTTACATCGATTGCATCAATTGTACGTATGTAAGTATCTACATTACAATTTGATACTACTTCCTTGTCAAATTTTTGACAAAATTTGAATATTCCACGTCCTTTAAAGTTGCTTTTATCGAATTAATGCTCAGCTTAAAACTATCTTTATTAACTTACTTTTAACAAATTCCACTGCAATGTAATGTACATGCATATATATATAAATGAATATGCATAATAATAGTCAGGGCCGCCTTTACCAATGGGCTAAATGGGCTATAACCCAGGGCCGCCCGCGATCCAAGGGCGCTTAAGAAACAAATATGTTGAAATGCTTTTTTCTCTTCAATTTTGGAGACAAAAAATTTCGTTCGCGGGCATTGTTTTTGTTCGTGTTTGCCTTGGTGGAGACCCGGGGTTGTGATGTACTGCCTTACTCCGATTGCGAAGAAATTGCACCCTTGGGGGTTAGGGCGCCAAAATTTTTTAGCCCAGGGCGCTCGAATTTGTTAAGACAGCCCTGATAATAGTACTCTACGTTGTAGATTGTAGATTATAGATTGTAGATTATACTTTGCTCTTTTCTTTTCATCTATTTTCTTACTCTTTCTCGTATACCGTTTCTTACTAAAACATAATTTGAACAAAATATAAATGTTACTACTTAAAAGCATTGCTTGCGTTCAGAGAATGTGCTACTTTATCTAAAGACACATGTCCTTTTTATGTGACGATTTCTGCGCCCCACCGTTTCGCCGAAACACCTTGATTCTTGTCTAATCAAGGTACTATCTTTAACATAATATCTTGTATATAGTAGTGTGATTACATAGACTGCAGTCGTTAAGACGCATGTTTCGTAATCGCTGTTATACGCAATGATTTCAACAGATTTTGTGTGTCCATGTATCTACATTGCATGTATATATGTATATGTATAAACTCATATTCGGTGTTTATACGGTTTAGCGTCGTTAGGTAGAGCAGACGGCGTAAATATCGACCACTATTAAAAATGTAAAAATTGCATGAAACATGGTTTTAGATATGGGGGTGGGGTGGTAATATGGACCAGAGTTGAAAAGGTAAAAAACCCGGTAGTTGATTTTTTACAGATTTTTCATTTGAACATTAAAACAAGTTTTTTTCATATTTGTAGCACCCAAAAATTAAATATTTGAAATCAGAAAAAAATTCAAAAAAGTTTAAAAATGAGAAGAGAAACTTTTGTCGAAAAAAAATTATGGTTAATTAATGAAATTTAATGCAAATTTGATATCTAATACAAGTTTCTCAGAAATATGAAGAGCTCCCGCCTTTTTTCAGAATAACGTAAAAATCTCGGCGTAGGAATGATATTTCCGAATATATCTAAATAAAGCATTTTGAAGTTCAACTTTATGGCTAGTTATGCCTCCATAACTATAGTTATAACATATTACATTTGTCAAATAGTATGAAAAAAAAATTAAAAAAACTTTTTAGACGAACAAAAACCGACACTCTCACTTTTTAACTAAAGCAAACATGCCAATCACACCAGTTCCGCCTGTTGGTCACTGACCGACAAATCGTAGCACTTACCAAAGAAATACATAAGCACTTGTTCCGTGTTATAATGTTCCGGAAGGTAAGGGTGTTTTCCGGAATTTATTTTAACCAATCAACGCAAGTAAATCAATGTATTGCTTAGTATAGTTAATATGTACATATTGAGGAGTAAAAAAATTGTTTTTCAATCAAATTCATAAATCCGTTTCCTGTATACTCTTCGTTAAAATTGTGCGCTGGGGCAAAATCGCGCTTGTCGCATTGGCAGTGCCCAGGCCATATGGTTAATCTGAATTTAAAAAGTTAAAAATATTTAAAAACTAGAAGCCTACGTCTATTACGTGACAATCAAAAAAAGTCAAAATCGCAAAAAATTACAAAATTGCGGAACACTGAAAAAAAATCATGTTTTGGGGGTAAAAAGTTGGGGAAATGTTGATAAAAAAAATAGAAGGAGGCCGTTAATTAAAAAAACTGATCGTCAAGTAATAAAGACGGGTTTTTCGTACAATAAATGTTCTTGCTCATGTCGATTGGACGTATAGTTTTCCTGTAGGTGTAGACTGTCAACGCGGTTGAAAAATGTCATTCTGAGAAAAACGCGTTCAAAGTTCCGCTCGGCTCAGTCTAAAAAATACTATATCTCCGTCAATTTTACGAATTTCTTCATAAAATTTGGAGAGAGAGTATTCTTGAAACGGCATGTCTTTCAAAAAATGTGAAAAAGAAAAAATCGATTCTTCAGATTTTTTACTGCCCCCTTAAGTATTCCACATTTACACCTTCTCCCCTGTATTTTGAAATCTATTGATTTTTGCATTAGGTACTATGTTCAATCTCCTCCACACGAAATTAGATCGTTAGGATGCTAAAAATTGTAATAATGGATACAATCTAAAGAGCAGCTGGGAGAAATTCTTGAAAAGAACTGCAGAATTTATTAGAATAGGTTGTTGACCTATAATGTGCATCGACTTTACGTAACAACTTTGCGTAATGGAACCTACCTACTCGTAGGAACGTCGACGTCGTTAGGGAACTACAAGTAGGTATAGGTACACATGCAGTGAAAGGAGTAAGTGCAACTTAAAGGTCTGGGCACACTTATCAGTTCCGTGACGACACAGTACCGTGGGTCCAGTGATAAGAAGAAGAGATCCTCTACGCTCCTCTTAACGGAGGAGACCACCGTAATGGTCTGAAAAATAAGGGTGTTTTGGGGATTTTTTTCCAACCAAACAACGCAAATAAATCAAAGTATTGCTTAGTATAGTTAATATGTACATATTGAAGGGTAAAATAATTTTTTTTCAATCAAATTCATACATCGGTTCCCGGCATACTTTTCGTCAAAGTGCGCGCTGCGGCAAAATCGTTCCTGTGGCGTTGACATTATCTCCCTAAAAAAAATTGCCGAAAATATCTGTAACTTTGCTTCGTCCATGGAGGCCTAAGTTCCTTCCGTAGAAGTATTAAATATACATACCTACAGACAAAACATGTACCTATAACAGAAGAGTCTAATGTCCTTACGCGATTCTTCGTTGAGAGGGAAAGTTGGTATTATAAAAAGATGTTGGATCACATTTCGAAATCTTAAGTCTCAGTTGACTGAAAATTGCATGATGGCAACATGATAGAGTACACGTTCCGTTTCACTGTTAATGATCGTTTCGGAATTACAGTATGCACTTGGGAACATAATGAATGTTCCGGCATGTGTACATATTTACTACATATGTAAGTACTACATAACTACATACGTATGTGCATTTGGCGAAACAGTGATTAAAAGCTTCCATATGCATGATAGGGGGCATCGCCTTCTCGCGAGTCTATTTGATTTTCAAAACTCTGAACAGTCAGAAAGTAAAAGTAGAGAATGGTAACACGAGCACCCCATCGATTGCAAATACCGGAAAAATAAGCGAAGTAGGTATATGTATGTACATACCCAAGGAATTAGGCCGCTTTTCGATCGTTTCTCTAGTTTTCTGTTGTCGTATATAGGTACGCATGTACTTATACACGTGTACATATACGGACGATGTAATGCAATGGAAAATGTTTAGTAATAAACGCTAGGGGAGGAATAATTAGCTTGCTTACTACGTTATGCACTTTTGATTCCCTTTCATTCCAAGCGGAAGACAAGGCTCACTGCATGTTATGCTTCGGTACCGATTTGTCATTTTGCTTGTAAGATAATTGTTTTTTATTCTATCTGGTGTATGAGTATTCAATACACACGTAGATATGTACCTATTTATGTATCACGATCAATTATTTGTCCACATAGATATTTCATTTTAAGCGATAACTACAGCTGTAAAGCGAAAAGTAAGTAGAATTTATGAAACGTAGGTGAGCCATTGAGAATCATTATATCGTTGTTAAAAGTTTACGGGAATTTAATTACACGACATTAGCACGATTGAACTTCGCTGATCAGACTGTAGAGAGAAAGTAGTATATAGCATTAATATTGCGCGAGTCCAGGTCAGTATTTTCGTGGCTGTTTAGACATAAAATTTTAGTACATACACGTGGATACGAAAGTATAGGTACTATTGTTTTAGCAATTAAAATAAGAGATAGGTATCGAAAAACGTATTTCATTTGAAGATACATATTTTACCATACGCTATTTACCGTAACGTATTTTGTAAGTGTATAGTTTACATTTTAATTAATAAATGAAGATTTCCAAATTACATATTTTCAAGTATTTCGCTTGAAGATTAATGCGTCAAGTGATACACAGGTAACACAGGTATATGCAAATCAAACGATAGATCCCATTAGCGCGAAATTAATTGATATCGTTGTGTCTAACGAGGTACCTATTTACGCTATTATTAAATTGAAAGTTAACTATAGTGTACGTAAGTTAAGATGACGACAGGTTTCAGGTTGTAGAGTGTAGAGGAAGTGAGGATCGGATACATGCATTTTTTTACATGTGTAGTAAAAAAATCCACGTTTGTTTAGAACGAAACTTTCATATTCACTGAAAACATACAGAAACAAGTTAAGTTTGCGAACTTACATTCGTCGAAATGATATGTTTAATCTCAATGAATATCTTTTACTTTAAATTTTCAAGTTTATCTTTGAATAAACGGATTCATTTATAATTATCTCATTTTTTGTAACTTTATTCATCGATTATATTGATTTCTTTAACCTACACATTTACTACCTTTTTCTAATCAAAAGTAAAATGTTAAATGTAGACCTACTTAGGACGGATTTTTTTATGTACGAAAGAAACATGAGTTAATGAAAGATGCACTCTACATACACGTCTCAGGAAATAATTAAATGCAAGAAATTATAATAGCGTCGATCGAACGCTTTTATCGTTGGTCATTTCTTAGAAATCGCAGATCTGCTTGTTGTTGCAATATAAACACTTCCATTATAAAACAGTAAGCGGGAGTGGGGTCATTGCGAACACCTAAGCAAAAAGCAAACAAAACGAAAACTATGTGAGAAATGAATTTGTTTATAATTTACATACATACTTAACCCTTCGTGGTCACACGGGGTGTATTGCACCCCAAGAGCAATTTTCGATTTGAAATGTCGCACCTTTACGTCTTGCAAAGGGAATTTATCGCAAAAAAATAATTTTTTTTTGAAAATCGGTTCTTTCCCACAACCATGAAAAATAGCTCATTTTTAACTACAAATTTTATTAAATCAAAATTTACATTTCAAGAAAAAGACTATTAGACCATGACTGTATAAGTATTACGAATGTACAATTATCACTGAAAAGTTAAAAGATTCAAAAATACGAAAATGGTAACTCAAAAAATGACGATGGGGTACAGTGAACCCCGTGTGACCAATTTGTGATTATAAGAAGGTGTGACTACGAAGGGTTAAACTATTCATTTACAAAGTACCTACTGTGACGAATTTTTGAAAAATTATAATAAAAATCAACTTTATAGTGAAAAAGCAAAACCCTTGGTGTTCGTGATTACTCGACTGCCGTGGGGTAATCACGAACAGAGTGTTAAATATCGCGGAAGTCGCACATAAAGCGCGACTTCAATGGTCAACCCATAAAAAACGTTGCTACAATCTATACCTAATGTATTTTTCAAATTCCTCTTCTTGTGCGTTAGAAAAAAATTGCAATTGGTCGGAATATCGAAAAAAATAGTAAAGGTCGTTTCTTAAACTTTTTTTCTGAGCCTGTAATGAAAATTCAAAAATCCCTTTTGTAGATTTAAGTAAGTTTTATACATACTGAAAATTTCATCAAAATCGGTTAACGTTGCTCTGAGCTACAAACGCTTAAAGATCGCAGAAATATGGTCGAAAATCGCGAAATTCCCGAAATCCCAATTGTATCATTAATTCAACAGTAATTACATGCAATTGAAAATGGACGAAATATTACATGGAACATGATGAAAATTATAAATTGTGTTTACCTTGAATAGCATGAGCGTTCTGTATTTTTTAATTTCTGCCCGGCGTTGGATACCACTTAAACTATTAGCTAGTGGAGAGAGAACATCGTTTTTATCAATTAAAATGCTGTAACCATCGCGTTCGTGATTACCCCGCGTTCGTGTTTACCCCATTCTCCCCTATGATGTATTTCGACGCTTCGATCTTATCGTCGCTCTGATTGTTTATCGCAGCTCCAACACAAAAGTACCCTAACGCGTAATTAAGGAACGTGATTTGCAGTTCACAGACGAAAGAATTTGTTGGAAAGCCAATTAATTCTTTCAAAAACATATGTATGTACTTTGAAACAGTTCAATTGCTGCAGAGTGGCGTTTTTCAGTTATTGGTCGAGATTCAGCACTTTCTTCTTTCGTTGACGATGTATTATGAATAAAGACAAAGTAGCCTTTTTTTAGAGTTGATGTTCGATATTCTTGCACGATGCATACTTATACGTGTAAACATTTTGTACATACGGAAAACCACTAGATATTCTACTGGAAAAACTGATAGGAACCGGTTTCAGTGTTTTAACGTACCAAGCATATTACGAAACCCACCAAAAAAGTAAGAACGAGAAGTGGAAATGTACCAGTGCATGATCTACATTTCAACTTTCTGCAGAATTCGATATACTGTACATTAGGCAATTTCGTCCGATGTGACGAAGAGTTACGGATTACGGAAACATGTCGTCGACGAGATTTGGTTGCCTAAACGTGCGAACATTAATCGTAGCTTAACGCAGGCAGCAGGCGACTAAATTTCCTGAACAATGACGGTGAAAGGGCGCAGGAATGAATTCATGAATACATTTATGACGGGGAAGAATTTTCTTGCGGTGGTTCGGTAATCACGGAAACTTTTGACGATGGTGAAATGAAAAAGGAAACGTGGAGTAGGTATACCTATCGTTGTTTCATTCGATGCAGCAGAGGTTACAGGATTCGAAAGAAAAGCGGCTCGAAAGAGGAGAAAAAGTGTAAGTGGTGTGAATGGAGGGGCAGGTGGGAAGAAGGCAAGGTAACCCCAGCTACCAGCTACAACTCGCTGCACGAGCACGACGGAGCTCAGTGAGTTCGAACGCGCGGTTCACGACTGTTTCTCCCTATTCGCCTAGTCAAGCAGATTCGCGCTGCACTTGCAACACTTCGCCGGCTCTACGCCTGTCTGCTGACAGCTTACGCTGCTTACAGGATTTTCTTTCGCATTGCCGGACGAATACCATCAGGTAAGCACATTTTTCCTTATTTCTTCTCCATTCGACCACGCAGTACCGCAGAATATTCACTGATGTATGTAACTCCGCTTTTAATTGTTTCTATCCATCCTTGGCGAAATCTGATCTCTGAACTTTAGTAGCATCGGTTTCGGAATTTCAGCGTTGCTTAAGTATGTATCGAAGGTCATGCGAAACATTTTACTCTAACGATATATTATTTACATAGGTATTCATCACTCCCTGCGACTAACATTTCTTTATCAAGGTCTTAGGCATTTAATGTGCAGGTATTTCTTGTTTTTATTTACTCGACGGGTCTTGGTTAGCGACACAGGAAGCAATCGAATCATTAGGCAACTGGTTTGTTGTCATTCCAACCCTTTCACCGGCTCGCGCTCTATAAACTTAAAACCAACCATAAGATTAAACTGAGCTTGGCGCACCGAAGTGAAAAATGAAATTGCTGGTCAAGAGAAACTTTGGCGAATCTCTTCTTTAAGAGAATCCCAAGGACATTTTTAGAATTGTTTTAAGAGCTTCTTATTTCTCACTAAATCGCTAATTTCGCTTTTTTTTCACGAACCATTTAATAGACTATTAAGTCTGTTTAATACAAGTAGATACTGTATTAATTTGGTATCGCTAAGTATTATGGATTATGGATTAACGTTATAAGTAGGTTGCTCGTGACATTAGCGAGGGTCGAGGTAGCCATATAATAAACAAATTATAATTAGTTACGTAGCAATAGCTACGTAGTCTGCAATTGAATATTTCTCCGGCAAGTGTATTTTTAGCACCTACAGTGTTATAAAAAAACTCAAGCTTCAGATATCCTCGTCGCATTTCTTTAATAGACTATTATATAGATATGCTTTAATAACACACGTAGACAAGCGACAGTTGAAGGACCACAGGCTTCTGGTATGTAAATTGTAGAAAAAATGATAGTAGATAATGGAAACATTATATTATTGGAACACGATCGCAAGTATATTTGCAACTCTAATGTAACAATAATTTTTAACTATCACTGTTGATCTGCCAGAGGTAGGGAAAACTCGTTTGGTGTTGCAAGACGGGTTTTTAGCGAAACGCGAGATTATTTGCTCTTCTGAATTCTTCCTATTGATTCCTGCACAGAAGTTGTTGGAAATTGTTTTTTAAAAAATTATCCACCTTTTTTACTCACAATCAGTCAACGTTTGTCAAGTGACGATTTTGTTTTAAAATATTTAACAACCATTCGCAAGCATATTCCATCTTCTGTCTACACTCTAGAGTTTGTCGTGAATGACCTATTTCCGACAATATTTCATTTCCCGCCATTTTCGCATTACTAGTGCAGGTATTATTCCTGCAATTCACGACAGTAGCTCCGTTCCTAATTCCGCGCCGGGAAAGTTAATCGAATAGCTGATACGAGAGGCGATGAACGATTTCGTTGCTCGGTAAGCGTCCGTGAAATTCACTTCAGCACCGTTCTAATGAATAAGAAAGGCAGCCGTGTTGGCTGTTGCGAATTGCGAGTACTAGAGTCTAGACTGTCAAGGGAATTTTGGGCTACTTCGAGAGACAAAGTTCGCGGACCGACGTTAACTTTCGAAGCGCGTTAAAGTTGGTAAGCGATGTTCCGCGGCACGAATGTCTGAATATTTAATTGCAAACAAGAAACAAGTTTGGCGCTGTTGAAAATTGAAAAACTCGGTCTACTGAACTTCCTTGGTTTTAACATAGTACGTATGACTCCCGTGCCATGCATGCTCGATTGCATCCACCTTCGAGAGTTTACTGTTGTAGGGTAAAGTCGGGTAAGTCCGTGATAGTTTTAGAATTTGTCTATTAACTGCTAATATTTACATATTCTGAATGCGAATCTAGGATATAATGATAGGTCAGACATCAGCGAAACAAATTATAGGTTAACAGAAATTTACTAAGTAGGTATATTTAATTGAAAATATACAAAATTAAGTTGTCATGACATACTCTGGTTATTCCGTGATAGCTCTGGTTACTCCGTGTGTGTACTCTGGTAACTCCGTGATAGTTCTCGCTAGCCCGTGATATGGCCACTTTATTAGTTTACATTATTTTAAATTATTTTAAATTATTTTATATTATTTCATACTATTTTATATTATTGTTACTTTTCTTATATTATTTTATATTATTTTACATTAGTTTACATTAGTTTACATTATTTTAAATTATTTTAAATTTATTTTATATTATTTCATACCATTTTATATTATTGTTATTTTGTGTATAATCAATCGTTTCATGATCGTTAGATGTCTGAGACGTAAGGAAACATGGTATCTGGTATTTGCCATGACAATTTCTCGAACATCACAATCAGAAACACAGGCTCGGACGCTCGAAAAATAAGAATTGTCACTTTTCATAAGCAAACGTAACACTGATGCCTTATTGTATGATAATTTCAAGAGTAAGACTTGTTAAAGTGTCCTTTTCCCATCACTTACCTGCAGTTTGAACTTTCCATTTATCTTCTAAAGCACATCGTCCACAACTAGCACGAAAAATTTCACGAATAATGCGCTGCTGGAACAAAATGCTCTCTCACTCTATCACACTAACTTCAATTGACTAATTATTTTACCACAATATAAACTAGAAGATCAACGCTGCCTGTTAGTTTTTGTTCCATCTAAATTGAGTCAGACAATTTCGAGTTACAGATGAATGAAAAAGAACTTACCCGAGTTTACCCTACATAATACAGATTATAGGTAATACGATCAATGATATTCGACTAAACGAACGTCTATTCATTGGAAACTAATCGAGTTTTGTACCCTCCTTGAACTTTACTCGGACAATTGCCAGTGGATAAGTTAGTCGATACTTAAACAGTTGAGCGAGCACGTGATTATGAAAGATCTACGGTAGAAAGGAGGTGAAAATACTTGGAGAGTGTGTATCTACCGAAGCTAAGTAGGATCAGCTAGTCCCGACTATTGAAAATCAACGTTCATTTGTAATTTGCAAAAAATGTAGGCACGATAGCGGGCCAGACTTGGTACAGCGAGAGATGAAGTAAATGATAAAACCATAGAAGTTGTAGAGTACATATACGTCGTACCCACATCATGGAGTGAAAGGAGCTCCTTCGAGGATTCGTTTTGACCCTTAGAAATAGAAATTCTTTTTATACAGTAATCCTACATATTTCGTTTTCTTTACGGCGCGGCGGGCGGTGCTTCCTTGCTGTCACATAGGTACTACTTGTTGCGAAACGGGAAGTTTTCATCGGTATTACATACCGTTATTTGCAACGTTTCTTTTCGTCTTGCCTACTGCAGTTTCTTTGCTTTCCTGGCATTGTGGAATCGGGAGATTAAAAGTTTAATTTAAAGCGTTGCAGTTAATAGGCGTAGTGTGCACCGCGCTTCACCTCCGGGTGTAAGTATCTACTAATGTTACGTACAAAGTCATCAATCAACACGTGCCATCCTTGCTACCTATTGATTACACCAGTTTTAGCTGTGTGTGCCTTTTGATTTTCAATCGCGTTTCATCGGCCTTTGTGATCGGGCGATAGTCATCGAGCCGATGTGTGTACCAAATTGACAATGCTGAGAACGGGTTGTGGAATTTTCCCTTGAAAGAGCGAAGGGCAAAAAGCAGACTCCCGAGGTTGTGAGATGGAGATGATACGAGGCAATGATAAAATTCTTATGTTTACGTTAATTAAGCTGTAAATTTGATCTTGGCATTTCTACGGGGACGAGTTTACCGAGTGTTTTTTTCTATTCGTATCAGCAAAGATAGAAATTTCGTTTATTCAAGGATTCATGCGACTTAAGTACAACGAACTCCTTAAATACATATGTATGATATGGAAATGATAGAAAACGAAAGTACCTATTGTATCACTTGGCCATTGATCAATTACATTTTGCGCCTCTGGCTATCCAGAGCCACAGTAACCTAGATAGATGAGAGAAATGTTTATTCATTTAGCGATTCATTTATTCGTACACGGTAAGATGTACCGGTCAGTGTGTAAATAAATTCATCCAGAAAGGTAAACTGGTTTTAATACGTAATAGGATAATAAGATAATAATGTGATCCTCGCCTTGGCCGGTTAATTTTCCTACTGTAAATTGTAAGCAAATGATCAGGAAAATCTTAAACGACATTTCGTGACTGTTTCTTTCAGATATTCAACGATGAGCGAGCTAACTGAATTACAGTCCTTTTATAAGGGGAAAAATGTTTTTATAACGGGTGCAACCGGTTTCATGGGAAAAGTTCTCCTTGAGAAGTTACTTTACAGCTGTAGCGACTTAAACCGGATCTATATTTTGATAAGGTCAAAGAGAGGTCGATCTCCCGAAATACGTATCGACGAAATGTTTAAACTCGCGGTATGTACAACCATTAACCATTACTCAATAGCGTTGATTAAGAAATCAGGTCAAATCGATTAGGACAGAGGTATCGAAATGTTTTCCATAGGTGTTTCTTATCAATTTCCTATGAACGAGCAAGTAATTTCTTTTCACCGTTCAGTCTGTAAAGAAAGATTTAATCGGACCGGTTGCTTTCGAATTTTTTACGAGATGCGGTATTTATAAGCTGTTTGATGAAAGGCGAAATGATTAATCTTGTTACGATGTCCACTCGGTCCAGTTGTTTCAAAGAATAAGGAAACATCAGCCGCAGGTGATGAAGAAGGTGATACCCGTGACCGGGGATATTACTATGGACAAATTGGGACTGACCCAGGATCAACAACAGTTGTTAATAGACGAAACTGACATAGTATTTCATTGTGCGGCAACGCTTAGATTAGAGGCCAAGTTGAAGGACGCTATCGAAATGAATACGGTAAGGTAAAAATTTGCATCTCAAGGTCTTATGCACACAAACATATTTACATATTTATATGGGTAGGTATTTCCTTAGGTACAAACATCAGAATTCTTTCTATTCCATAAAGATACTTGTAAAATAGGTATTTCGGGGATCGTTACTAACAATAACTTATTTCCACGAGAAATCTGAAAAATCTGAAAAATCTATTTAGTATATCTGTACCTATATTTATCGTAATTGCTCGAAGACGACCGAGATGGCAACTGTTGTTCAAGGTTGGTACGAAAAGGGTGATAGAGCTGAGCAAGAAGATGAAGCACCTGAAATCGTTCGTCTACATGAGCACGGCTTTTTGCCATCCAGAGCAAGAAGAACTCGGTGAAAGGGTGTACGATGCACCCGACGATCCTCACGACGTTATGAGATTGGCACAATGGCTAGACGAGAGTGCGATCGACCTTATTACGCCCAAGTAATTAATATTCCAATATTTTGTGAAAGTAACGAAAACTTTCGTATAGAAACTTGTTGCTTCTAAATGCTGCCACGTACTAAAACTCTGAATGCTAAGTAATTCTTTCGAATGCAGATTGTTAGACCTTCACCCGAACAGCTACACGTATTCGAAGAGATTGGCCGAGAAACTGGTGTCCGCGGAATTCCCGAAATTACCTTGCATCATTGCCAGGCCATCGATCGGTAAACATATTTTATTCAGAAGAACAAGTCTATTTGAGTGGTAGTCGAGTAAAAAACTGCGATTACAAACAGCCAATGAATCATGATTGATGATCGTGTGTGTAGTAACTCCAGCTTGGGCAGAACCATGCGAGGGATGGGTGGACAACCTGAACGGACCTGTAGGACTGATGGTAGGTGCAGGGAAAGGTGTAATAAGATCAATGCACTGCAAGGCCGACTATCACGCTGAAGTGATACCCGTGGATTTAGCAATTAACGCCTTAATTGCAATTTCGTATAAAGCAACTACCGCAGACAAGTAAGTGATTTCTCTTTTATGGTTTGAATTTTCAACGCATCACTTCTTATAGCTTAACAGGTCTCGAGGAAACTTCACGCTCCGATAAAATTCTCTCGTTTCATAATTCTGTAGCTATTACCTACATCACATTATGTTGTTTGCCAGGTCGAAAGGTATACCGGTATACAATATTACTCAGAGTGGCGTGCTGCCCATTACTTGGGGGGAAGTATTGGAGAAGGGTAAGAAGATCGCTTATCAATACCCGTTTGAGGGACAAATTTGGTACCCGGACGGTGACATACGCAGCAGCAAATTTCTACACAATCTGTTCGTCTTTTTCTTCCACATTATTCCGGCTTATCTCATCGACTTCCTTATGTTGATATTCCGGCAGAAGCGATTGTGAGTCCTCCGTGTCCACTGCATAACTACTTAGCTACATCATACGTACCTATCACTGGATTCCTCGTTTCTGTAATGATCATTCTTCTTTAGTATGGTTCGCATTCAAAGGCGCATCTCGGACGGGCTCGAAGTGTTACAGTACTTTACAACAAGGGAATGGGTTTTCCATAACACGAATCTGTTAATAATGTGGGGTGAACTGAGTCCAAAAGATAAAGAGATTTTTCCGATGGACTTTCTCGTAATCGATGAAGTGAAGTACATAAAACATTGTATTCTAGGCGCACGGCAGTACTGCATGAAAGAAAATCTGTCCACTTTGCCGAAAG
Organism: Andrena bucephala; assembly: GCA_947577245.1. Lineage (NCBI taxonomy): Eukaryota > Metazoa > Arthropoda > Insecta > Hymenoptera > Andrenidae > Andrena > Andrena bucephala. Next base: position 68,978,834 of record OX387715.1, read on the forward strand.
CGCGTAGACATCAAGCAATGTACGTAATCCGTATATTTATTGCATTATACATATATCTATTTCCTACCGTCGAATAATAGGTACAAACGTATTAGATATATGTAGAAAAATCTACGACTTGCTTGCCAGGAAAGGTGAGCCCATATTTATCAATATAGTTGTATTTACATTTGTATTTGCAGGATGTACGTTATTCACATAATCTCGGTATATTTATTCTACTTCGGTGTGTTGCGTTTGGTTTACAATAACTCCGAGGTGGCGAGATGCTGTCTGGATTACATTACAGAACACATGAAGTTGTTGCCAGTTTTGGGTGGAGTCATCCAAAAGATCCATCATTAAGGATTAAGTAGGTGAGGATATTTTCATCTTAGTCGATTATCACCCTGATGTCCTTGTTAAAGATGAAATGTGATTGCGCCACATACCTAAGTATGTAGGTGAAGGCGAGTTCGCGTCAAGCCAAGAACAACTTCTTTTCCCAAGGGCACGTAATTTTCGTTCGTAAAACAACGAGATTATTTTAAAATTGAACGATCCGAGCTCCTCTTTTTCAATCCATTTGTACTTTGACTAAAAGGCCAATCTAAGTAACGCTATATACCATTTTGCGTTTATTTAGTTTCCATACATTTGCGAGTAATTTGGTTGTAATAATAATTCTGGTCGTCGAACGTTTTCTTTGTGCAAACGTAAGCCGAGAAGGGCTCCGTACCATTAATGCGACTTTGATGGGAAAAGAAATTTAAAACGATAACTTTGCTGGTGAAGATAAGATAAGTACCTGCACACCTATCGCAAATTGGACGCAGACGTAATATTTTTACGAATTTGTGAGCGCTAAACGCCAAGCAAAAGTTCCTAAAAATGAATCATCTACAATAAGCTTTAATATTTTTTATTATTGATAATAGGTATAAGTAATCGTGGGTGTAGGTACCTATACAGGTTCAGGAGAGGTTGTTTCTCTAATGTGTAATTATACGTTCTCGTTTTTATGTACTGTCAGCGGTATAATTTAACTCAGGTTTTGTACATTTGTTTGATATTAATTAATTGTAATATGTTTATAAGCACGTGTATCGAAATAAAAGCACACTTTTACAGGTTAAAACTTTCGCGGACTTATTATTGTGCATTTAATGCGGATTAATCTCAGAATAAACCGATATAAGGCTTTCATTGTTGTACTTTAATCGAGAAATGGTCAGAGAAAGAAACCATTCGAGTGAGAGTGGGCGAAGAATTGTGCCCAAGAAATTGGATCGATTCATGCGAGTCGTGGGAAGAAATTTAGTTTCTGTAGGAATTTCAATCGATATTCGATATAATACGATGACGCAAAGTCCGTCGAGATGTTTTCTTAAAGCATCGTACCTCGCATGGAGCATAGCTGTAAAACGAACAATATATTATATATTGGCTTCGGGCTCTTATGGTGTGATACATATCAGACACCATACATATTTTTCCAATAATAACTCGCACATCTTTCAGTGGATCTAGAGCGTTGTCAACATTATGAATCGCTGTTGATCCAACTATTCCTGAACAAAGTTAGCAAGGTACACAGTGGTTAAAATATGCATATAAAGGGAAAACATAAATATGTTTCCGTTACTTTCACGCTGATTCGGCGTTTCTGTGACATTAAAACCCTTTTTTAACGCGTCGCGTTACGTAAATATGCTAATCTCGCGTAGGCACGCGATAAAACGAAAGGTATCGCGCGACCAAGGAGTCTCAACTTCCTGGAGTTCCTGGTCCGTTGTGTCGTATAACGATTTAATGAAAACGGATACGAACCTGTAAAGGCAAGTCGTTGAAGCTGCCTTGAATCGATAGAATGGGAAATGGGAAAATTTATATGCGGGCGTAAAAGTGCGACAAGAAATGAAATCACGGAATGATGTGTTTAAATGCTGAAATAACGTGAAGCGACAGAAATTTCATTTAAATTTTAAGGTATCATTATATAAAATGACGAAGAGCGAAAATGAATACAGTTTCTACTTTCTCTCGAAGACGCGCCTTACTATGGGTCTGCAGAAAACACGCGAATCCTGGCGCGTCTCGAATATAACGCGGCATACCTACACAGTCTCGAAAAATGAGTTAAATTTGTGCCTGGACTCTCGTGGGTGGATTCGAGGAGGGAAATACCAAAGAAGGGAGCAACAGTTAGTTCCAAATTGTGTGATAGGATGGCGCTGAGAAATTTCAGACCTAACTTCTATTTCATTATTGATCTACCTCCAACATCCCAAGAACCCTCCCTTCAAAGAACATTACAAAGAAGTTACCAAGTTGGCCCTTAACATCAGATTCTTATATTAATTTCCCCGTTTCGCTTTCAGTTCGTCCTGAAACTGAATTTTTTTCTTTAAAAAAAAACAAGGCTAACACTTACACTAACACTCTCGACAAATGAGAATGATTGAGGAGATTTTAAATCGGGACTCGAGATATTTCTGATTGACTTTCCGCTTATGGGAACTATAAACTCGGCATCTATTAATTTCGCTCCTCCGACAGGTTAATCGAAGAAACTTCCATTGGGTAGGAAAGCACCTTGTGGACAATTAAGTCCTTCACCGTAAAACTTGAGACTGTCGGGATTGGAACAATTTGATCCGAAAGAGAAGAACATACGCGTTACGGTGTGTTTTGCAGTGAAACTTATGGCGGAATGCTGTATAGCTGTGCGAAAGCGTATTGCACTGTTAACAAATAATGCAGGTCATTTGGTGCGTCCCGTTACGTAGGTGAATTGCGTAAGTTCCTAATTAGTCGGCGAGTTCTGTAGTATAGCGAGAAAGCATCTTGACAATATTTAATAATAGCATGTGTTGCTGGCGTTCGACGAACCTATACGCATAACGCTCGGACAACGCTGTCTTTATCGAGAAATTGATGAGCACTTGTTATTTAGTTCGCGCTATGTAGGTAGGTATACAGAAGCTGCACTCGGATGAAACACGTTAATTGCGCACGTAACTGAGAAAATTGTCGTCGATTCAAAAGAGACAAATTCATTAATATGCTACTATTAATAAAATTCACACGAATGAAAAATGAAGAATATTTCAACATTTCCTTCCTACAATTTCCTGTAAACATTATACGCTTGCAAAACGTTTAATATACCGTGTAACGTAGGGGGGAAATGCGTTGAACGAGAATGAAGGATGTGTTACGATAGCCGGTTATGCCTTTCTTGTACTTCTATCTAACAGTAAGTGTAAGTGCAAGTGTAATGTATCTATGGCCTGGTGTGGGTAGTGGGTGGTGTTTCAGAAATATAATAATTAGTTGCCAAAAGTGTGTTTATTAAATGTTTCCTCTTCACTATAAGCATACTAATATAGATATGTACTCAGCTCCAGCTATAGCTATGAAAGTGGCTTATAGTGGCAGGAATTTATACAGGGTATCTACATGTACTACGAAGAGGGAAGGCAAGCCATGGAATCTCGTATATGAGGCTGACGGTGACACCGTTCCTCTTCGCATACCGCGCCGATAATTCCCTAATTCCGCTAATTTGCCAGGATCGAGAGGAGATCCGTGGAAGGAAGGGGCGGTGTATACGTCACCGATTACACCGTAGGCGTACGAGAATACGGTGCGGGGCGCAGAGGGGCAGAAGTTACATACACAAGGGTGAAGGCGAGGGTGAAGGCGAGGGTGAAACTGTGGATAGCTGTGCCGATGACGCGTGATACGTGTGCAAGCAAAGGAGCAAGTGGCGCGTGCGCGGTTTCTCCAGGATGGAAGAGGAACGGCTAGGAAGGGGTAGGTATTGGTAGGTATGGGTAGGTACGGGTAGAAATGGGTAGGAATGGGTAGAACGGTCAGGACGGTCAGGACTCAGGGGGGTTGTTGGCGGCGCGTACACGAGCCAGTCCGAGGCTGACTATCGCTCGGTCTGTGTGCGACGCGTGCATGCCTCTCCTCTCACTGATCCCAAATCTCGATACCAAGCTCCCGCGAGCTTACTGAAAACACCCTCGGAACAGACATCACCTTCCGATCACAGGCCACCTACAAGCTTGCGTCCCGCTGTGTTTGTGCGTTCGATAAGTCGCGAGCCAAAGGTTTTCTTGCTTCCCCCTAGACTTGGACCCCCATCCCCCCCCCCCTCCCCGCCCCTCCCGTCTTCTATCGTTTTCGCGCGGGTAAAGATGATTGTGCGACAAGGCGAAGCACGCGTTCCGGTGGTGTGCTCGTTCGGTCGTCCTGGAGCACGCGGTGTTCCGCGGTGTTAACGAGGGGTAAGTTTCCGAGTCTCTGAGTCTCTTGGCGACCGAATCCGCGAAGAAAGAAGAAGAGCAGAGAATGGCGCTCGTTGTTATCGTGAAGAACTTTCAAGGGCTGAAAGGCAAGGGGGAGAAGGTTGTGAAGGTCGACTTCCGGGGTAAGTCTCGAACCCGTATCCTTCGATTATCTCGCGAGCGCAACGTTAATAATTGTCGCACCTTCATCTGCGTGTAATCTCTAACACAACCACGCAGCGCCACGTATAGCAGACGATTACGTTGGAGAGGCTTTTACCGCTGAGAAGTTAATTGAACTTTGAAAGCCCGCTCATGTGGAGAATGCGGATGTCGGTTAATCACGAGCCATTAATAACCTATCGTGAATTTTGTTACGTTACTCCCCTCGTTGTAACTTCCCCTGCTTTCCAGGCGCACGTAATAAAGGATGTTCGCTTCGATACACAGTTTTACGCACAGTTCGCGAATCAAACGGACTACATTAAAAATTCATCTGCTCCACGGAGCTGGAGCATAGGTAGGATGTGTATGCATGTATGTACACTATGCCGGCGCGCAATCTTTTGAATTGGCGAGACAAAGAAGCGAAGAACGAAATGTCGTAAGGGATTTTCGTAAGGAAGGAAAATAAATGTCCTAAGAGTAATAAGAGTGAACTACTTCTCAAAGTAACGTTGGTTAAACAGGCTGTTGAAAGTTCGAATCAATTATGAGATCGATACGCGCAAAGAACGCGACACTTGTCGCACAGTTGCGTGTAGAATAACGAATTAACGAGCAACTCTTTCCCGCTAATTTCTTTTAATATCATTTTTCAGCACATGGTTTTTCACTTTTTCAACGCATATTTTCGACATACATGATATTTGCACCGCACTGATGTTGAATCAGAATTATGAATTGAAATTAGCTTGTCCATAAATAAATGGCAATCTATAATCTATGTAGAACCGTAATTGCTTCAGCTTTGCCTCGATAAATCAGCATGTGGTTTTCGATATTTAACCTTTTCAGACGTCACCGCTGCGTTCGGTCAGAATTAAAACATATCCATGTGGCAAATACGATATTTTATATATGTATGTATTTGTCCAACACTTTTCTTTGCTTATCGTACTTTCATGCAAATATATTTTCTTAGATATGTATGCCAGACAGAATTAACAATTAGAGACGTAGGCTCCCTCAGCCTGAATTTTTATCATTAAAGTACGGTCTTCCTGTCCATTGTGTTACTCTGTCAACTGCACACAACAATTTGCTCGCAATATGGTCCCATTGTATGCATCCCAGAACGAGGAGTTTGCTGTACTAGAAAATTCATTTAATTCAAAGCTGCGTCACCCAACCGTGAATGCTGTTAAAATAGCAGTGCAATATGAATTAATTACAAGCTTCGACTATTTTAATACTCGCCCGCATTTCAAACAATTATGTACCTCCGCGAACCAGCAATTATACCTAAAAATAGGAAGTATGAATACTTGAGTCTTTTGAAAAGAAATCGGCCACAATTAAGTACCTGGCTACAAATAAATAGAAAATGCAATTGTTCTGAAACGTTTAAACAAACAGTCACATGTACATACTTAAGTACTTAGGTATCGCAACGTCGATTCACGTTATTATGGGTAATGTAACGATTACCCATTACCTTCTCCCGTGCCTTTTAACGTGTAGCAAACATTTGGAATGCAATTTGCGAGCAAGTTTCGAGGCAATACTGCGGAAAGGGTCGCCTTTAAATTTCCACATCGACGGCGCAGAGTTTCTGAAATTCAAGGGAAATCAGAAAGTCGGTGAAATCAAGTTCTTTTTTTTTTTGTTGCGTAAATACGTAGCGCAATAGGCTTTCATTTTCCGCTAGCTTTTATCAAACGCCACGTATCGTATCGCAGTGTGCAGTGGAAACAATACAGACATAATTGCTTCGGAGATTGATTTACACTTGAGTAGCCGTTTCGCGCATTGGTGTTTCGCGTAGAACTGCCTCACATGGGGATGCTTGTAGGCGCACATGCGATTGATTGACGTGTTGTAGATCGTTAAATTGTTTCATTTTCGTATGTAGGTAACCGGGAAATTGACTAATTAGGTACCGTCGCGTCGGATATTAAGAATCGTGTGTGCGCGCGTTTGTGCTTTCATATGTTTTCTTGTCAAGCCGCAATCGTTCTTCTCAGTTATCTTCAACTCACTAACCCATAACAATTAAACAAACAACGACATATACACTTAAGAGGAAGAAACATTTATCGCGGGGTTTGACGATACGGCAGAAATGTTAATAAGCCATAGAGTGAAGGCGAATTTGAAATATTTAACGAAGCGTGAACACGTGGTTATCGATGAGTTAAATGAACCAGTAACTAGATGGTCGTCTCACGGGATAGTCCATAATACGATATCAAAGAGAAATTAGAAGGTGTAGACAGTTTAATGAGGAACCGTTAGTCCGAGGCACGGGTCCTAGAGGCTAAACTTTCATTTAATCATGACTGCCCTAGTTCATGGAGACCGCGGGCTCGCGTGACAAAAACTTACACTCTGAGCTTTTCCGCTCGACCCCTTTAAATGTTGCGATGCTTTTCAGATTTACTTAATTAGCATATACGAATATAAACCCGATCTGTATCATTAGAGTAGCTATATTTTCTTTAATCGTCTCTGATGTGTCGACAGATCGCAGCCCTGCGCGTAACTACATGCGTCCTTATGGTGCCTGTTACAAGTTTCTTGTCTCTTAAACAGTAATTCAGTCTTTTTCTTTCTCACCTTATAGAGAATTAAACTTTATGCGCGCTTTTGAAGAACCATTGGATGACAGAGTTTAGGTATGTGCTCCGTTACACTGGCGCATGTAACGTTTTTCCAGTGTGCGCAGAGTTTCATATAGGTACGGTTACATTGCCTTTTATCTGAAATATTTCATCAATTTTTCCTAGGCAACGAGGGTAAAGACGCAATTTTCTTGTTTACGAAGTATTCTGTAATACGTAAGTTTCTGAGGCACGAAGCTGTGTAAGCAGCACGAACACCAACTTCAGCGTAAATAACATCCGACATAAATTAACGTCGTGCCAGGCTTAAGGCCCGAGCTTGCATGGATGTCTTAGACAGCGCTTTTTATCCACGAAGGAAACTGTCAATGTTTATGGAACGGAACGTTTCGCCCGTAATGAAACCCGGCTGAAACAACAGGACAAAAGGGAAAGAAAAGATTGATGGAAACAAGGCCTTAAGGGAGTATACCCGTTTGAACCCTCGGAAAATGTGTACATTTTGTGGATTTTTTTTGCAAGTCAACGACTTGATTGCAGATTTGCTGTTTTTTACTATCTTTACATAGTATTATGAACTACTTAAAAAAAAAGTTTCAGTTAAAAAACTATTGTTTTTCGGAAGTTATGGATACATATCCGAAAGTCTCCCGATTTTAGACGGCTAAGCGGTGGGCCTGAAATAATCTGTATGTCGTGTCTGAAATCAAAAACAATAAAATCTTCTTATAAAGTATGTTAATAGCTATCGTCCAACGGGGCTGATTTTGAAAATTTTGAAAAATAAAGAAATGGTGAGAGACCAAACGTAAAGTTACATTTTTCTAAGAGAAACGTGCATCTTTTTTCTTTATAAATAATAAACGGGGAGTCGGAATAAATAAAGCTCTCGTGGGACGATGGGGAATCTTATTACGATTCTGCATGCAAAATTGGAAGTGAATTGGTTGAACATAGCCCGAGTTTTTAGGCCCACCGTTTAGCCGTCTAAAATCGGGAGACTTTGGGATACGTATCAATAACTTCCGAAAAACAATAGTTTTTTAACTGAAACTTTTTTTTAAAGTAGTTCATAGTACTATGTGAATATAGTAAAAAAACGGGAAATCTGCATCAAGCCGTTGACTTGTAAAAAAATCCAAAAATTGTACACATTTTCCGAGGGTTCAAACGAGTATAACCCCCTAAGGAGGAACATCACTGTGACGGATGGAAAAGAAAGCCATTTGTAAGAATTTTTTTTAGGAATAATTTACAGTTATCATAGAAAATTGTTATTACCTACCTTTACTATACTGTCTTAAGAGACTATACAAAAAAAATAAACAGAAAAATATCCATAAATTTTAATATATTAATTAATCTTTTAGACCCCCACGAGAGCTGGTCGAATGTGTAACTATAGAACAACAGGTCCGAAATCAATTTTCTTTTCTTTTTTATAAACTATATGAGTGTAGTTTCCGTTGTGCGTACGGATTCTTCGATTGAAAACAAATTTGTTTAAATACGCTCGAGAAAACTGTCCATCTTATTTGCGGATTTTCGAATCTTTTCTTCTAAAGCGCACCATTTTTACAAAATAATTTGTTTAAGAAATCGGTACACACAACGGAAACTACACTCATGTAGTTTATAAAAAAAAATGAAATTTAATTTCGGACCCGATGCTCCACATTTACACATTCGACCAGCGCGCGTGGGGTGTCTAGAAGATTAATTAATATATTAAAATTTATGCTTGTTTTTCTATTTTTTTTTATATAGTCTCTTAAGACATTATACTAAAAGTAGGTAATAATACTTTTCTATGAAAACTGTTAATTATTCCCGAAACAAATTCTTAAAAACGACTTACTTTTTCGGCCTTCACAGTGGTGTTCCCCCTTAAGGGGGGGTTCCCGTGTACCTAACAGCCCCCGAAATATATGATTTCTTTTTTAAATAACTATTGTTAATATTGCATTAAACTCTTTTGAGATATAATATAATAATTTTTTTTTATGTCGATCCTTCTCATTAATTATTAAATACTGTGGAATCGTGTTAACCTCTTCGACGATGTTGACGTCAGGTGTAGCACCTGTCAGTCATCTGATTGCAAAAAGAAGAAAATTTTCTTAAACTTAAATACCTAATTGACGCTGGGATCGGACCTAAAATTTTAATTTTAATTATTATTTATAATATTTTTTTCATCCATATAAGGAGTAATATGAAAAAATTGCCTAAGAAAAAACATACTTTTTCTTTCAAACGCTATAACTCCTTTAATTTTTCATTTTTTTTCTTCAAAGTGGTACTAATCCCACCGTAAACTATCTAAATTTAAGAAACATCCAGAACAAGATTCCACAATAATTAATAAATTATAGGTTAGATCGACATAAAAAAATATTTTCTGCAAGTTTAAAGATGCCTCCTTACGTCCCAAATGAGTTTAATCCAATATGTCCAACAGTTTTTTTTAACAAAAATTCTTAAATATCAGTTACTTTTGGGGCTGTCAGACGAGAATCCTTCTTTAAAAGAGGCACTTTTTATCGGGGTGACAGACGTTTCGCGATTTCAAATATCATTGCGCAGAAATCTTAAGCTGATTATTAAACTTAAGAGCAAAGTAGGATACCTATAAGGTTTCGTCGTAAACGAAATCTTTTTTTATTCGATAGCGTGTACATATAACCGTAACAGTATGCACATGAAGTTATGGGTGAACAAAGAATCGTTGGTACACGATGTCGTTTTCATTGATTTGTGAGTTTCGCAATATCGTAACCATTCTTTAGCGGAATTAATCGACATCGACTAGTTCCGAGTTGAATTTGCAAGGATTTCCATACACATAAATTCAGGTCTCGTAATGCTTAATGCATATAGATGATGCTGCGCGTATAAATTTAGGGAATATACCTATATATGATTGCAATCTACACGGTTAGTTATAAAACATCTCTTTGAAAGCATTTAGCTTGTTTGTTTCCAGCTAGTATCCATAAAACATTCGTTGCACGACGAAACCTTGCCTTGCCTTGCACTTGCGTCTGAAGAAAAAGCATAAAAGCTTTTTATAGGTGTATGCTAGGAATTCGAAATTATCTTCAACTTGCAACGCTTTTAAGAGTTTTCCTTTAGTAAGTTTAGTGCCTTCTCCATATAGTCTTAACGTAAATTTAATTTCTGTCAGAATTATGTATACATACGTTTATGACCTTTTATAAAAAAATAAAAAAATAAACATTAGAAATTTCAATTTTATCTTCTGTGATTCGGTGACAACTTAAAATTTGTTCTGCAATTCGAATAACGAATCTGTTGAGGTAGTTGATGGTACCTACTCGTTCGACAAATTGTAAGGCTTAACGAGATCGGTGACTTTAATAGATTAATAACATTTTGTTCCAGGAGTCTCGCACTTCTCTAAATGCCTCGGAGAAAGCGGGGATCATATTCCAGTAGATGAGGTAAGATTCATCGAGAAACGGCAAAGCATTCTTCGAAAACGTACAACCTAAATAGGGCATAGTTGCTCGGTGACTTTACTTACAGCCATTTCACAGTCTGTCGCGTATAAACATTTAATTACAGCGCAAATGTTTGTTACCACAATGAATCAAGTAGGTACCTACGTACGTGTAGTTAACTCGTGTTAAACCGTGCCGGAGACAAAGCTGCCAGACAACGCCGACGTTCTGTTGACCACGCTCGTTCCATAGTTACAACGAATCGTGAATAAACGTGGTCGCCTAAGCTTTCGTGTCTGCATTCACAAGTTCGCACCTACACTGTACAAGTTCGGATGGCGAAATTAGCTTCGCATTGGGTTAACGAGCCGACTAAATTCTATACTTACACACTATACAGCCGTTATCCCTTGGATATCAAGCACTCACTGTGACCTAGTTTATTTTCCTTGATTAAAGCAAAGTTTACGAAAACGTTCTCGCGAGTTAATGCTCTTTATGCATAGTGAGTACACTCGTCGCATTAATTTTCTATTTTCCGTGATCGTGGTTCGTTCCTGTAAAGGCAGCTTCCTCTCTTTTATGCTCTCTTCCCTCAGGATTGCATGCTATTTATATTTCAAAGTTAAACTGCGGTAAATATTTGCATTGAAAAGATGCATGTTACGCGCGATGTTGGAGATAAACCGAACTATGTGACATACATCGGTTAATCAAGTCTACCTCATCGGTTATACGGATCAGTATTTTGCGTTGAAGGGAACGACTGTGTTATCGTCGGCGGAATTTTGTCGAAACGACTGTTACAGTTGCTATAAAAATGTAAGTGACGCGATCCTTGGAATGGCAACGGGTCATGCAACTGCCCACTCAGACGGTCACCAGATTTTCTTAACCGATACTGATAATACACGTTATGGAGCACGTTTCGTGGGCAATCGGACCGTCGCGGTCGTGCAGTTTCATTCGGATTTTGTGTCATGGCCGAGGGAAAAGTGCGTGATGATGGGTATCGATTCACAAACGTGTCGCCGTGAGGTGCATATGAAAGTATTCCAATGTAATACAGCTGTTTGCGTGTGTACACACTACACAATAAGTTATACACTCCGTAACCTGTGAAATGATAACGTTCCACGTTTAATTTCTTTGCCAACTCTTTTGGGGGAGATTTTCTTTGGAGGCGAGACTCTAGAAATGCCAGTAGTAAAGAGTACAATGATTGGCCACTTAAGTAAGAGTGTCATATAAATAAAGAATTGTAAATGTGAATTTAGTAAATTAGAAATGGAAATCAATATAAATAAGTACGAAAAACCCATAATAATCTAAAAATAAAAAGAGTTAATGAAAAAAATCAAGAATATATAAAAATATACATAAAATGTGTTTCCTGAGAAGAAATATAGTTATTGGCCGCTATTTGATACATAATATAACATAAAAGAAAATGTTACCTGATTTGGTGATGGAAATAAGATGAAAATTATTCAATAAAAATGGATTATATTTTATTTAGTATGTATTTGTCGTGTTTGTTTCTGTTTTTAACAGGGGGCTAATTACTGTTTCACCGTTAACATGGTTAAAAAACAGTCACTAGGCCAATTACTATCATTCAACATTATTCATATGACAGTTGTTGGCCCCCAGTATTTTTCATAATATATGTATAATTTTAATAAATAAATAATTCTTTTATAAAGTTTCATCTTTTATATATCGATATATACCGAATATGAGAGATATACATATCATAAATACATTAAACTATTCGCAAACTTTCAACTGTACTCTTATGGTTTTTTGATTAAATCGCTGTAATTTCCAAGCTTCAAAGCCGAGTCATCCTATTTGCTTTTATATATAATCACAGTATATAATGAGTGGAGAAATATTGATTACATCCGAAGGAAGAAAATACAAGGAATATGAATATGTTCATTAAAAAAAGGCATGAAATTGGTATTTCTTTATATTCAATTATTTCTCAAAATAAGGCCAATCACTGTCAGGTGGCCAACCACTGTACTCTTTCCTATTCATCCGAGAGAAGAAACAACGTATTCCCAGAGCCACTTCAAAACTAATTTAATAGAAACATTTGTACTTTTATGGTTGTTGGGAACGAAACGCGGCCGCGTTTCAAACTAAGTACTTCGCAAAATAATTTATTGAAACGAACGAGTTTTGATGAAAAAAGGTATTGGAATTCTACCTGGCTACTGGAATTAATACGACAAAAGTTTAGGCAGGTTGAAATGCATCTTGATCGTATGAATGATCGGGGGTTCGCTGTCAATCCACTTTGAAAGCTATTTCACACGTTCGAGTAAACTGATGTAAAAGCAGCAATCCATTATGTTTCCTGTGGGCGAAGTAAGTTAGGTCGTATAACTATGTGTCGCTAATGCGTTCAATTTTCTAATTATTTGTACCATAAACGCCGATAGAGTGAGTTACGTGACGCAAAGCTAATCTGCTTGCCGCTAAGATTAATCGTGATTTACTGCGCTTAGGTGATTCCTGTTCCCTGACTCCTATTTCCACGGTTGTCAATAATTCTAATCGCTACCGACGTATTTTTTCCAACATTTCATGGTGAAATTCTATTTTGATTTAAGAGTTTCACTTGGAATTTGGGTAGACCAGTGGACGAGGCGGAAGTGTTGCAATTGGCAGTGGTGTCGCGTGGAGTTTTGAGGAGCGAAAAGGTGATCGCGAAATATGGCTTGGTTCTACAGACGGTGGTGCGAGAAGGCCGAATCGTAGTCACCGATGCCTTGGTAGATCTCAACAACAAACCGCTTCCGGTATGTTGGACCATATGTATCGTACCTACGCTCGCGATAACAGCTTCCGCGTTTCATGCCGTTTATCCAGTGTTATGCTTGAATAAGCGCTTTTTACTACTTACTTAAGTAGTCAAATTGGAGCAAACGAATTACCGTCGTTGCGATGCCCTGTTCGACAAACGTGGCACGTTTAGAGAAAAGGGAAACGTTGCTGCTCGTACGCAATTAATTTGTCCGCAAGGGGAAATTGCAAGAAAATGTAGGAGAGGGTTGCCTATATCGTACCACTTAAGACATTTTACGTTATATTTCAAATTTGGTACTAATTTGAACGCAAATGACTATTGGATATTGTAGCTTGATCCTTTAGGCACATACTATTATACGCTTAATCTTTTGTTCAGAGCAAATTAATTTGTTATTAATCGTTTTGTCGTTTTACTGTAAAAGGTACGATTTAGGCAACCGGTCTCCTAAATCGTACCTCCATTAAAAATAGTATCAATAACAAATAGAGTAGAAAATATTCAACATAAAGTAATGATTATTTTATAGTTACATATACATATGTATATGGAATACACATAATATGTGCACATAACATATATAACATATGAATTGTCAAATCCTACTGGTACGATTTTAGTGGTACGATTTAGGAAACATGGTCAATTTACTTATAAATATCAATTTAAACTTTATAATGAATGTAATATGTACCTAAAATGAATGTTAAATATTCTACATTACACCCTTTTTTAGAAAAATACACAAATACAGGACAAAATTGCATTGTTTAATTATTATCAGCTAAAATAAACTGGTAAAAAGTTACATCGATTGATGTAACTTTTATGATTATACCTGATTTTTTAAAATGTTTATAGCACGCGCAAAATAGTGTGTAAGCTCAAAAGGTTTCGTTTCTATTTCTTTTTTTTTCTATATATTTTTATCATCAGATGTCGTTTAGATTCATTAATTACTGAGAAATTGATGAGGTACGATTTAGGTGACCAGTACGATATTGGCAACTCTCCCCTACCTATGAACGAGTTTAATCGGTTAATGCGTACAAACACGTTTCATTTATATGTATATCCCACTTTAACGGGGCACGCGTTTAGCTAGCGAATATTATTTAGTTGGCGACTGTTCCCAATACGGGGGAACCCAATAACTGCATTTGGTATGCGTAGGCTGTCATTTGCTTCGAAATTCGATACAATACTCCCGACGGAAGCTGCAGCTCATACGTGGCATCGGAAATAATGGAGGACGAGCAACAGATGCTGATCGACATCGAGCAGAATATCGCGAACCTCGAGAGGAGCCTCGGGCAGGCGAATACTAGCGCTGCCACAGGCAAAAGGAGGGGTTCCTGGCAGAGTCCTGAGAAAACTTCTAAGAGAGGTTTCCTGCAAAGAGGCAGTTCCATGTCTACAGCTGAGAAGTCGCCCGAGCGTAAGAGGTGGGGCATTTTCCGCACGTCGATATCTCTTCTTGGATTCCGTTTCCTTCCTCATCTTTCGCGACATTCTATTTATTCTCCGTCCCTCCATTTTCTCAAATCAAACAGGAAGCTATAAATTGGAAAGATTACACCGATGCTAAGTACTGTTTATGTGGTAGGTACATTCTTGGATAATAGAAAGTTTCGACATGCCATCAATAGTAGTAACGCGGTCAGAATAAATTGCGCAAATTAGAAAATATCCACGTATAACGTAACATTATGACTTCGCATTACCGTTTAACGTTTTAGATCGTAAGTTGATTTTTATCCGACTTTAAAAAGGAGGAGGTAGTAGATTCGACCTGTTTGTATTTCTTTTTATATTTGTCCCCGCATAACTCCTCAGCATATGGACCGATTTTGATGATCTTTTTTTTATTCGAAAGGGGGCGATGCCCCGGTGGTCCCGTCCTGCACTGCATCAACATTCGCCCAATATTTTGCCAGTTCTAGTTAATAATAAATACTAGTTATTATTACCTAATTATTATTATTTTATTAACGTAGGCGCATATCTCTTCAGCATGTTGTATCAATATATATAAAACTAAAAAGTTGAAAATACAAAATTTAAAAAAAATTAAAACCGACTTCAAAAAAATAAAATTGCACAAAAAACTAAAAAATAATTGTTTCCCTTAATTAATCCACGACTCCCATCTTTTTTAAGTCGCTGCCTCATCATTTGCACTGTGTACATCTGGCGCCGACTTAAAAAATATGGGAGTCATAGGTTAAATAAGGGAAAAAATTATTTTTTACTTTTTAGTGCAATTTTATTTTTTTGAAGTCGGTTTAAATTTTTTTTATCTTTTCGTCGAATTGCTATTATTTGGTTGCCGACTGTCGTAGAACGGATCCACAGTAAGGGAACAGAAAGTAAGGAAACGAGACAGAAGATTTCCCAAAAGTTTTAATGAAACCAAGTTTCACGAGCCCTGTGCCTAAATCCTTAAACACCAGCCCCAATCCTATTCGAATGGAATTTAAAAGCAAGTCCGAATGTACCTAATTCGTAGAATTAAATAGTTGCCGGACGAAGGAAAAGGGAATTGCATTTCTACCTACGAACAGCGGAACGTGTAGCAGCATTGTATCAAGTGAACGTACAAAGGAATGTTTCGTATGCAGCAGGAGTTCCACGCTGAAAAGTATGAGGTCGTTGATAAAGCTGGGGAAGCAAAGGCCACCCAGAACTCGGTCCTGCGACAGTGGCTCGGAGACGAAGGAATTACTCGACAGAAGGGATTCGAGTTGTGTAACTTCTAACGAACCATCGAGGACGAACTCGATGACTTCTTTAGAAACGGTCGGCTCTGATCACGATAGCCAGGTCAGCGGGAATGCGGCGGAATCACAGGACGCGATCGCCAAGCCAACGAAGAAACCGAAACCAAAGGTTGCCCCTATCTTACAGATAATTCAAGTAAAACACGGGGTGAATCCCGAATCAGGACCAATTGTATCTCCTGCTTTATAGCACTGCTCTCAACTCCATTTCAAACAGTTCCCCGCTATTCTCCCTTGCCTCTTTTTTTACATAATGGGCAAAAAGTATCAAGTTTCATAAAGGGACGGTGCAATCGTAGCGTTAGTTGTACCGTTACACTTACAAAAACAACTAGGTTACGTAGAGATAAACCTTGTTGCACTATTTAACTTTCTCTTGCGCTACTCTCGGCAGGAGGTACGATTCGTCTCAGCCATATCGTTCGTTCCGCGTATCGAGGGGATACGACACTGAAAGCACGAAGGCCGGGGACAAATAAAATAGCTATCGATGTGTACGGTAGATTGGAAATTTTTATTTCGTCCTGTCGGTGATCGAAAACCAGTTAGCGTCGCGAAATTGTAGATACTTTTTACCTCTGGTCGTTAACGAACGCCAGCGAGCTTTCAATATTCCCGTGGAAACGTCGTTAATGTATTCCGTCCGGATGCCGTTGAGTGGTGGAATTAGAAATAAAATGGAGAGCTCTGTGCATCGGGTCCCACCGGCAATGGAAAGGAAATAAGTAAAGTAAATTGCGCGAAGAATTGCGCAACGGGTTTTGCATAAGAATTCGCTCGTTCGTCTCCGGGCTGGCTGAAATTCACTTCGTGCAATTCTCCGGTTTCAACGCAGAAGCGATAGACACCGCGAGATAGACACCAATCGGTTCTCACGATTAGGGTGCTTCGAATTTAATTTTCACAGACCACCGACACGGGCCAGGCAGCACTAAAAGCGCAAGATTATCAAGTTTGTGTGACCATTATCGAGGCGAGGCAGTTGGCGGGCTTGAACATGGATCCGGTTGTCTGTGTGCAAGTTGGAGACCAACGGAAATACACCAGTGTCAAAGAATCTACAAACTGTCCGTATTACAACGAAGTAAGCGTTATCTTCCGAACATCCACCCGCTTCGAATCGAATGACAGGATTGATTTGCGATCTCGTTTTTACAAATGTTACTTTATTCCAACGGCTTGTTAGCCATTTAATTCAGTGCCACTTTATATCCTACTATCCATGACCTACGTTTTTTATTAGTTACCAATTTATTACTTTGTTCCACCGGCGTAAAAAATTCTTTCTACAAATGCCTCTCTCGTTATTACTACCTAAAGCACGAATAAATGTATTTCTATTTTTATCGCCCTTTATCATATCCTATGCTTCCCGTTTCACTGAAACTCCCTTACTATTAGAAGATACACTTTTCAGTCCACGTTTTAGAATTGGATTTTTTTCGCTTCAATAAATCCGCCTTTTTACGACAAGTGAAACAGTTAATGCACGGATTGTTTCGATAAGGTAACCTTCGCCGTACTGTTTTATTTCCAGTACTTCGTCTTCGATTTTCACATGCCGCCTGTAATGCTGTTCGACAAAATAATCATGCTCTCGGTAAGTGGTTTCCAAAATTTCATTAATTCCACGAGGCCGCCGCCTATAGAAGTTTGGAAGCAGATCGCTTCGCTAGATATTTAGCGAATCAGCCTTCGTAGGCAGTTTTTGATGAATACCGTAACGACCCGCCAATAAATTGCTAAACGCGCTTCATCACTCTTAGGTATTGAACGTTCTCGGCAGTGGGAATTCAATCGAGTTATCTCCATCAGATAATTGAAATCGACAGCTTTAGAGTGTAGAAGCTTTGAATATCATCGGCGTTGGACTTCAGTAAATGAATAATTTCTGTTAGCATTTAGGCGACTGGCAAGAAACTAATGATTCTAATGGCGCATGATTGAAAAGCTAATGATTGTTCTCCATATTATTCCGTTCCAAGGAATTTCAGTTTCTCTGCAGGTTCAATTACATCGGTAATAATAGAGGTTTTGCCACGATTTGGGCGAAAACTTTATTAATCGTTGTTGACGCGACAGCATTCGAATCTCTGGATCGCGCTTGTTTTTAAGGAAGCATTTGTGTAGAATTCAGACGGTGGTACTCTCGAACGCGACCATCACTTTTCGCGAAGGGACGATTCCAAATGTTCACGCATCGTGTTTTGCGAATTTAATTTGACGGCGCGAAACAGAGCGGTTTTTGGCGTGTAGGTAGACGGAAAGCGAGAGGTACGAACGACGAGAACAAACCTCGATGGAGCATAAAATATTCCTCGATAAGAATATTTCCGTCGAGATACATTTAGTACTATTTGTCAAGAGATATCTCGCAAGCACGAGAGAAGCAGCGTTAACGTGCTGGATAGCTATTGCTATCACGAAAAGGTGACTAAAGGTAACTTGAAGTGAACACACCTTCTACTGGTACGCAGGTGCAGCAATCGCGGAATCTCTTACGCGCTAATCTAACGCTGGGCAGCTTTAAGTTAGACATCGCGACTGTATGGGCACAACCAGGTACAAATTTTCAATCGTCCGAAAACGACTCTAAAGACTTCCTACTCTTCAGCATTAATAACTGTCTTTCATTCTCTATCGAGCCCCCGTCACGCCGAGAAATGCGTAACATAAACGAACGCTATGAAATGTAATTAAGTTTAATTGAACTTAAAGCCATTGAATGCGCGTTACATTTATTACGTTAACAGCCACACGTTATAAATATAAATGTTTCCAAACGTTACATTCACTTTTACCCTAAAATAGTTTCCGCGGTGAAAATTAAATGCATTCGATTCAGGGAGAAATTAATTGAACACGACCTGGCTTTTATCACCGTGCATGCTTTTTATATTTGTCAGTCACATTTGCCTCCCTGCTGTTTATAATATTGCAGATTAATCTTGCTCTCTTAATTACAAACTTGGTACAGTGCGATGTTTGAAGGAGTAATGTGTGCTCCGACGAAACGCGTACCACAATTATTGTAAACGAGAATACGAAAAGAGGGAAAATTGTAGAATCGTAAAGCTTTTTAAGTGGTCAGGGGAAGAATAAGGGGAGAGAAGTGAATCTCTTCTGTTGAAGAAAATCCGCGTGACGATAAAACGATTCCAATTATTCTCACGTTTCGCTTTTCATTCTTACCTCGTACCATCTCGGCGCATGCAGTTTTCAACCCTTTCCATTTTCCAATCGCTTACACTTGCCGAGTCATGCCGCTTCTGTCGCATAGAATGATATTTCTTGCAAAAAAGTGTAGCAAGATATGCACTAGATAGATATAACCTTTACTTGTGCAGGATCCACTTTGTCATAGAAGGCAAACAAGTAACATTAGAGTATGCGATATGCAAATGATTGCCATGATAGAAATTTTAAGATCCACATGCATCGGATTCGTGCTTTGGATGGATAAAGGATAGAAGTAATCGCGCTGGGTGTTTATACGGATTATTCAGATTGTTGAAACAGTTCACTGCTCTAGATAACACATGGTCAATATATTCAATTGACTATTTGCTTGTACTGTCGAACAAAAGTATTGAAGCTTGAATGAGACAAAGGTGCATCGGAAGCGGATGACAGCTGACAATGAGTTGCATCTTTCTTTATACGTGCACCGCCACAGATCATACGTGATCATTCGTGAAATGTTTTTCTTGTCTGTTAATGTTCTTATTCAAGTATCTACTCTTATAACGGAAATGCACTCGGTGACTGGCCAACCTAACAAGCGTTCATTCTATAGATCACCAATTTTATCACAAATGGGCACTGCTGACGGATCCGGACGACGTGGCTGGAGGTCCGAAGGGCTATTTAAAGTGCGACATAAGCGTGATCGGTAAAGGCGACACCGTGAAAATTCCTCCGAAGAGCGAGAAAGACGAGGACGATATCGAGGGAAATCTTCTGCTGCCGGACGGGGTGCCTATCGAGAGACAAAGGGCCAAGTTTGTAGTAAAGGTGTACAGAGCCGACGGTTTGCCGAAGATGAACAGCAGCATCATGGCGAACGTGAAGAAGGCGTTCACGGGCGAGGTGAAGGACCTCGTGGATCCTTACGTTCAAGTGTCCTTCGCTGGATTAACCGTAAGATCAATGAAATGTACAAGAAAGTCAAATTCTATCCGCGGAAAGGTTTCTCGTCCTTGTACCTACTCGCCGCAATTATCGAATTTCTAAAGAAAGAAAACGTTTCTTATCTCTTACGGAATTCAGGGTAAGACGAGCGTTAAGAGGCACAGTTACGCGCCGGTTTGGAACGAACAGATCGTTTTCACGGAAATGTTTCCACCCCTCTGTCAAAGGATTAAAATTCAGCTATGCGACAACGACCCGGTTCACGCCACCGTGATCGGCACTCACTTTGTCGATTTAAAAAAGATCAGCAACGACGGCGAGAAGGGCTTTCTACCCACCTTCGGCCCCGCGTTCATTCACTTCTACGGTAGCATAAGGGATTACAGCCTCATCGACCAGCACTCCACGCTGAACGCTGGACTGGGAGAAGGAATCTCTTACAGAGCAAGGTGTCCCTTTCTATCGATATGCTTTCGTTCACTATTCGACCGTCGTATCCTGGATCATGCAATAATTCCCCATATCCTAGGCTATTAATAGCAATCAGGACAGAAATAAGCGATAACGTCGAGATGACTCCGTCGGAGGTGGAAGTCGAGCCGGCCATGCCAATAAACGAGTCCGCTTACGCCAGGAACGAGGAGTTCTTTCTATTTGCCACGATCATGGATGCCACGATGATCGACAAGAAGCTCGGAGACAAGCCGATGTATTTCGAAATATCGATAGGAAACGCGGGCAACGCTTTGGACGGTCACAACGAAACCTCTAAAGTAAGCACTGCACGGCGACCTAATGATTTTTCGATATCGCGCAGTTGCATGCATCGAAGAAGAAGAATTGCGCGTTATCGGCGAAAAAGCTTCAGCTTAAGGGGACCTTCCGGTCTAGAGCCCAAAAACATAGGTGATCTTTAGGAATTAATTAAAGGAAAACTACTATATATAATTTAATGGGACTTGTTGCATTGTATTAAGGATGTCTTAAATTATAGAAATATATTTTTGGTTTTATAATTAATCATTGCAGACGGCACTGGGGAGTCGTTAAAGTCAAGGCGTTAAAATATTCATCTAAATCGGTGGGACCTGTATCTCCAAAAATTATTATCCGATTCGACTGAAA
This sequence comes from Andrena bucephala, assembly GCA_947577245.1. Taxonomy (NCBI): domain Eukaryota; kingdom Metazoa; phylum Arthropoda; class Insecta; order Hymenoptera; family Andrenidae; genus Andrena; species Andrena bucephala. Next base: position 69,000,215 of record OX387715.1, read on the forward strand.
CTTTTTTATTTTGAAGAATATACTTCTGGCTAGGGGGGAAAACAGAAAAATTACAAAAATTACATTTTTTGAGAAAATAACGACACTTGAAGTGTGAAATCACTTTTTCTCTATATTTTTCGTCCTTTCAACGCCTTTAAAAATTATCAATTTTCAATTTTTGTAATTTTTCTGGTTTCCCCCTAGCCAGAAGTATATTCTTCAAAATAAAAAAGTTTCAGTCGAATCGGATAATAACTTTTGGAGATACAGGTCCCACCGTTTTGAGAACACTGTTTCGAGAAAAACGCGTTTAAAGTTTCACGTGGGCGCCGAGTGGCCGGTTGTGACCCATGCATTTGCCGCTACTCAAATGCCTATAACTTCGGGAATTTTACGAATCTCAACAAATCCTTTTGAACACGTATTCCAAAAAGGTTGAACATTCGAAAAATAAAATAAATAAAAAATACGACTTTTAAACCGGAAGGTCCCTATAAAGTTCTGATTACGCGAACGGGTAACGACTTTCAGTTTGAAAGGTGAACTCTAGAACGTGACGTTTCTAAATTTATAGTTTTTACGAATATTAGTTGTTTCCCATTGTATGGATGATGGATTGTTGTCAGATGTGCGAGATGGGCTCGAAAAGCGGTACGAGTGGCGAACAAGAGGAATTGCAGGAAGTGCTGTGTGGTTCCTGGCAGAGCACCACTTCAGCGTGCAAACCGATGACGCACGACAAGATTTATTATTTTCTACCTTATTGGGACGACAAGCCTTGCCTCCACGTTCGAAGCATTTGGCCGGATTACAGGCGTAGAATGTACAATAGCAATATAATTAGCAAAATCGCGGATAAACTGGTAAGTTCACGGATACTCGTTGCAAACTTACTGTAACCTGCGACCACCGTGCTTTTTCAATGGTGTTTAGGAAGAAGGCTTGTCAGAGACGCAAGTGCGCATTGACGACTCATCGAGCGAGAAGCTTTTAAAATCGACGCTCGAGGAACTGAGCAGCAACTGCAATCGGTACGTGAGTATCAGCAAGTCGAGCCTCACCGGACCGGGCGTTGGGAAAACAAAGCTCGACAAAGAGAGAACAAAGGTGTGTCAAAGGGAATTGGAAAGTATAGGCACCATGTCAAGAAATCTGAAAGCAGTGGTTACCAAAAGTAGCTTCAAGGAGCGATTGAAGACGGCTCAGAGTTACCTGCAGAAGCTGAGGTTTCTCGTCGAGGACGTGAGTAGCGCGAACAAACTTAAGAAAAGCCACAAATCTCTTCATCTATTGTACTTTCAGCCTCAAGACTCTGTACCGGACGTATTTATTTGGGTAATTAGTTCTGGACGACGAGTGGCTTACCAGAGAATATCTGGAAGGGACTTGATTTATTCGATAGTCGACGAGGAATGTGGCAGATACTGTGGGAAAGTACAAACAATGTTTCTAAAAGTACGTTCCAAGGGGAAAGTAGCTTGTTAATCGATTTAATTAGAGGAGACAAAAAAAGCACTTGCTCATTGCGATTAAGTTATTTCGCGCTATTGAAATGGAAGGAGAATAGTGCCGAGCATTAATAGCTAGTCAGACAAGTCCGTCGGCCTAAGTAGTTACGGTGTAATACTACTTACGGTGCAAATTGCCGCGAATGACATGCAGTGATTGATATGTAGTTGATAGAGTCAAGCAAATTACCTATTATTAAATACTTATTATCATACGTTAACGTAACTATCATTATTAGTCCTACTTTCGCATTAAACACATTCTCTCGATAGCTTCCAGGAAAGAAAAGGTTCGGACCTTCCGGCTGGACAATACAGACGAAATTACAGATTTACATGTGGCTGGGGATCTTGAAGCACAAGAAATACTTCATCCAAGACTTGCCAAAGGGATACGAGCTTAGTCACGAACTGAGAAACGTTGACAGGCCACGCGCTCTGCCACCGACTATTATACATTACGTTGAGAAACATGTGGGTGTTTGACGCGTAAACATATTTGAAGGCGTATTAGTTGGCGCAGATGAAATGTGACATACGTCTTATTCCAATTCTTTAAGGGGGTATTCTAGCCTAGGCACTCGTTTTTAAAGGTGATGTTTGGAAATTAATTCTGAAAAACCTATCGCACCTACAGAGCAGGGCTTTTGCACACATATTTAGTAGTATTTGAACTATGAACACAAATTTCTGGAATGCATTATATTGAAATTTGTACAGGTTACACGCCGAAGCGCAGGTCATGTCATCAAAAACCGGCCCCATCGGGCGCACGAATTGCGGCCGTCCTAGTCATCTGAAACGAAAGTACCAAAGATTTTTTTAATCTATATGAGTGCAGTTATCGCCCGAACTAGATGTAACCATGTCCGGACATTGTTACCGAAATCGCAGCTGTTTAAAAATTTATATTTGATTTTTTCGACTTTTCTTGAGCTAACACAAGGTGTGGGGGAGGTTGTATTAAAACTATTGATATAATTCTAGTTCGGGCTATAGGTACACATTCACTTTGAATGTGTGTAAAATTTTAGCTCAATCGGTCCAGTAGTTTTTGAGAAAAATGTGCGCCCGATTTAATAAAATTGTTTCGAGAAAAACGCGTTTAAAGTTTTTCATGCAGTTACGACCTATACGACTAAAGTTATGGTAGATAACGACTAATTTCTGTAATTTCCCCCTAATCTACTATACCAGGACCGTAGATGAAACCTTCCTTAGCTTCAAAAAATCATGTTGGGCCGCTCCTTCTTCTTCTCTGCTGGCAGTCATACCCTCTTCAGATACAAGAGTCGAGGGAACGACAGCCGGCCACGCTGCGGCTTTAAGCGGTTATAGCTAGTCAGGCGGCCGAAAAGGGGCGAATGTTTATGAATTTTTGTTGAAAAAGTGGAAGCATATATTTTTACAAAACTTCTCGCACTTAAAAGAGCAACATTTAAAGGACATTTGGCCATTTTTTCGTAGAAAAATATTTACGTTTATAACAAAGTAACACCGACATCCAAGAAGCCGTTTTAAAAATTTGGTTTTGCGGTGAGCACTGCCATTCGGAACCAAATTATCTAAAATCAAAAAACAAAAAAGATTTCGTTAGTATATTAATGTATCCTCTGATTAACGGAGGGAATTTCCGAAATATTAATTTGAAACCAACTGGTGGCTATTTATATTTGAAATCCTGATTTTTTCGCGTGAATTTTGCATGAAAAAATCAGGATATCAACTTTAAATAGCCACCATTTGGTTTTAAATTAATACTTCGGAAATTGCCTCCGTTAATCAGAGGATACATTAATATACTAACGAAATCTCTTTTGTTTTTTGGTTTTAGATAACCTGGTTCCGAATGGAAGTGCTCACCGCAAAACCAAATTTTTAAAAAGGCTTCTTCGGTGTGGGTTGTTACTTTATTATAAACGTATATATTTTTCTACGAAAAAATTACCAAATGTTCTTTAAATGTTGCTCTATTAAGTGCAAAAGGTTTAGTAAGAATATATCCATCCGCTTTTTCAAAAAAAATTCAGAAACATTCGCCTCTTTTAGGCCGCCTAACTAGGTATAACCCCTTAAGCCCCTATAACTCTGGGATTTTTTCGAATTTCACCTTAATATTTTAGGGACATATTTTCGTAACCCTAAAATATTATAAAATAAAACAATCGAATTTTTGCGTAGAATACCTCCTTAAATGAAAAACGCATTTCATATGTAATAGTGTAATGGATTTATATCACTTGTCGCCGAGCCTATGTTTTAATTGGACTTCTTTTTGCACGACATAAAATAAAATCTGTTTGCGCGGAAAACTTCGTGCAACTGATTTACTAAAATTTTGAAATAATCATTACGTAGAAATTCCAGCTGAGAGCCCACATGTATCAAGCCCGATCATTGATCGGCAGCGACGCGTCAGGCCTTTCGGATCCATTTGCAAGAGTAATTTGCGGGGAGTTTTGCAAGTGCACGCAAGTAATCGACGAAACCCTCAGTCCCACATGGGACGAACTTCTTCTTTTCGACGAGATCTTGATCCACGGTACCGGCGAAGAAATCAAGAAGGATCCACCGTCGATCGTCATCGACATCTTCGATCAAGATAAAGTGGTACGTCACGATGCAAGCTCCTCTCCTACAAATTCTGCCGCTTTTTCCTTGCGATACAATAAACTGTTCGATTAAACGTAAACGAGGAAAAAGAACTTGAACGATCCGCTGTTATCGAGTTTCTTATGCTCTCGTGGTTCTCTTTTTACAGAGTCATTTTGTAACTATGGACATAACACTGCATGAGGGGTCCACATTAACAGTTTGTATACAACATACAAAATTCATACAGTATCGAATAACACGATTTATCACATGCCATGTACGCACAAAAACACGATTCCACATTTCACTTGTCGATCACACGTCATTTGCGTCACCGGCGACATTTGCGTCATTTGATCCCGATGTATGTTTGTACACGTATGTAAAACGTTTTCAAGGCGCATTAATGTATTGATGAAAGAATTCTCTCGTCGTTTCTTTCGTCGCTTAGAAAGACCATGTAAGAATTAAATAACAATGATAAATTAAATATGTCGGCATAGAATTAGTCGGATATATCGAAAAGAATTCGACGACGGAGATTGGTTGAAGCGAACACCGTGTACGTTACAGGGGAAATCGGAGTATATAGGAAGAGCGGTTGCAAGACCACACGTGAAGCTTGCCTCGGAGTCTTACACACCGCCAGAATTTCCTCCGTCCTTGGAATGGTACGACGTAACCAGAGGAGCCGCAAGAGCGGGCGAACTTCTTGCAGTTTTCGAATTACTCGAATATCCTTCGACGAAAGATTATGGCTTCCCAACGCTACCAGACCCAAAAGAAACAGTGGTCCAAACGCCTACGGTTGCTCAGGACCAGGGTCCAATTCTCCCGGTACCAGTTGGCATTCGACCAACTTTGTCTAAATATCGGTAAGATCTGCACTTTCTCCGACAGAGTCGTAATTAATCTTTACACGCCGTTTCTCTTTGTCGCAGAATCGAAGTATTGTTCTGGGGCCTGAGAGATCTGAAAAGAGTGCATCTGTTGACTGTGGACAAACCTCGCGTGGACGTCGAATGTGCTGGTCATATTCTGTGTTCCTCGGTTATAGCGAACGCAAAGAAGAATCCAAATTTCAACACGCCGATTAAGTTCATGGAGCTGGAGCTACCGGAGCAGGAGCTTTATCGACCACCTTTGACGATCAGAGCAGTGGATTGCAGAAGCTTCGGCCGATACACTCTCGTTGGCACGCACACGATAAATTCGATACACAAGTATATGTACTGTCCGCAAACCAAGAGAGCGAGGGAGGTCGAGGATAGGAAGAAGAATCTGTATCAGTTGCAACAGTATGCGGGTAAACTAATTTTTTTTTGCAACCACCAGCCAATTGTTAAATAGATATTAGAATACTATAAATATATTCTCTTCTGTGGCGTCGCGCAGGTTACGATACATTGAAGACGAAATATCCGCAGTCATCTTTACCAGAGTCTTTGGCCGATCTCGAATTGAATTGCGGGGACACGATCATCAGCTTAGGCTTAGAGTTCACTTGGCCGACCAAGAAAGACAAAACTGAACAGAACATGCGAAAGAAACACAGCTTGGTGAACGATGGAAGCTCAGGTGAGTTTCTCTAATTTCACGCGGATACTTAATACGTATAAAAGGACGGTGAAGAACCTATGAGGCTCTCTTAGGGGAATTCGGGACCCTCGAGGATGGAGATGGCTGCCAGGACTGGTGGACCAAATACTTCGCCTCCATCGAAGCGATGATAGAAGAGAACAAGGAACTCCGCAAGGAGAAATCAATTTTCCAAGCACAGTCGAACGGCACCGTTCCGACGTGTTTGGATGAAATGTACAATCAGAACCATGCGAACGCCTCCGGCGAGAAGAGTCCCGGTGTTACCGCGAAAAAGCTTTTCGGCCTAAAGTCTACCGCGCACGCGGCCAGATTCGCCTCCAAGGCCAGCCCGAAGCAGCCGCATCGAAGATTCCCTAAAACGGCGCTGTTGAAAATCTACCCAAACGAGTTGGAGGCTCAGCCGGAATTCGAGCAGTTTAAAGAATGGCTGCACACGTTCGAACTGTACCGAGGAAAGAAGACCGGCGACGAACCCGAGGACGAATCTAGAATAGTCGGAAGCTTCAAAGGGGCTCTGAAGGTTTACAAATGGCCCCTGCCTAAAGACCTGATTGATCACACGATCATGGGTTTCGACCCGCAATACGGTTTCTTCCAAGGTGTACCCTCGAACGAACCGATACACGTCCTAGTGCGAGTGTACATCGTGAAAGCAAACGACCTCCATCCCAGCGATCTGAACGGCAAGGCAGATCCTTACGTTGTCCTGCATCTAGGCGGCAAAAGGATCAGCGACAAGGAGAATTACGTGTCGAAGCAACTGAATCCAGTCTTCGGCAAGTACGTATCGATGGAATCGCCAGCCTCGTTCCCTCAACAATCCTTACGGCAATTTCATGCGTTTTACTTGCAAGGTGTTTCGAAATAGAGGCAACCTTCCCACAGGACTCGATGCTGACCATTCAGGTGTTGGACTGGGACCTGGTCGGCGCGGACGACATGATCGGCGAAACAAAGATCGATCTGGAAAACCGATTCTACAGCAGGCATCGGGCGACTTGCGGCCTGGCTAAAAGATACGACGAGTGAGTTTCCAGTTACGCGCCGTGAACCATTTAAATGGGCAAAGTGGTGGCACGGTTATTGAAATTTAAGTATTTCAGATCTGGTTATAACAAATGGCGAGACGCGATGAAGCCGACACAAATTCTCTTGAAACATTGCAAAGAGGGGAAGATGGACGGCCCGGTGTATTCTCACGGACGCGTGACAATCGGCAGGAAGACCTTTTCCCTGTCGAACGAAGAAATGGAAAATTACGTTCACTCGAAAGGCAAGTGTAACTCGCAAATTGGCAATTCAGAATTATTAAGAGAAGCGCGTGCTTTCGCTTTCAGGCATAGAAGAGCATCTCGCGTTAGCAGTTCTGCATCAGTGGCACGCTTTCCCAAGAATTGGTTGCGCCTTGGTTCCTGAGCACGTGGAAACTCGTCCTCTTTACAATCCCGAAAAGCCAGGCATCGAGCAAGGGAAGCTGGAATTGTGGGTCGACATGTTCCCTATGGACATGCCTTCGCCCGGCCCATCCATCGACATTTCCCCGAGGAAGCCGAAAAGTTATGAGCTCAGGATTGTTATTTGGAACACGGATGACGTTGTATTGGAAGACGATGCTTTCTTCACTGGCGAGAAGATGAGCGACATTTACGTAAAAGGGTATCGATTAAAATATGAGCACAAGCCTGCGTTAGTAATCGTCCGCCTAATTAAAGGACATTTTACGTGACCTGATAGATGGCTAAAGGGGCAAGAAGACTGTCAATCCACGGATATCCACTATCGGTCTCTAACCGGAGAAGGGAATTTCAATTGGCGATTCATATTTCCATTCGATTATCTCGTGGCGGAGGAGAAGATCGTTATCAATCGAAAAGAGAGCCTCTTCAGCTGGGACGAGACGGAGTGCAAAATCCCGGCCCGTTTGGAATTACAAGTAGCATAATTATTCAGAGAAGCTGCCACTCTTTATGATTCCCTTTGGATTCCCTATACTTTCGCAGCATCTGTTCACGCAGGTATGGGACGCAGATCACTTCTCCGCCGATGATTTTCTTGGTGCTATCACTCTTGACTTGAATCGCTTTCCTCGTGGCGCAAAGAGCAGTAAACTTTGCACGCTGAGCATGCTGAAGACTGATGGCAGTGTGCCGACCGTGAACATCTTCAAGCAAAAACGAGTAAAAGGCTGGTGGCCGTTCTACGTGAAGAAGGAGAACGAAGATATGGAATTAACGGTAATATTCAACCCTCCTTCACGCTGGTCCCACAGAACTTTGAAAATACTTTGCGCTGTGAATTTCACCAGGGCAAAGTGGAAGCCGAGATTCATTTGGTGACCAAAGAGGAAGCCGAGAAAAATCCCGCCGGTTTTGGTAGAAACGAACCAGATCCACTCGACAAACCAAAGTGAGTGTAACATGGCGAATAACGCGTTTAATGACTGACATAAATAACAGCTTATCCATTATTGTTGCGTTACGTTCTACGCGCATGATCTTTATAAAAATATCGCAACAATTAAGTAGAGATCGAAATTAAAAGATCGCGACATGTACTCGCCTAAACGGATATAATCGGTGGTTGCAAGTATGCGCTGCTAAAATGACTTGCTCTTTGTTTCAGTCGTCCTGATGCGTCTTTCATGTGGTTTTTGAATCCGTTGAAGTCCATCAAATATATCGTATGGCACAACTACAAGTGGGCAATCTTAAAAGCTTTTATAACCATCGCAATAATAATACTACTGTTATTGTTCTTTTACGCAATACCCGGTTACTCTGTTAAAAAATTGTTGGGTGCTTAGAGGAACGAGTTTTACGTTTCGCTGGTACGAGTCTGATGATTTGAAATGTGAAAGACGATATTTTGATAAGGAAGAATTGCGCTACCGTTTAATCTTCTGCATGTAATTCGAAATATTTTAACAAATTTTCTTGCTCAGTATTACATTCGTAACAACAGGTACGCCGCGCGTGTATAATATAATATATGTATCACAAATACCGATAAAAATAAATTATTTTTTGAATAGCGCGGACAAATTCCGTAGGCCTTAAAATATAAATATTATAAATTATCTATGTAGTATCGTCTATGGTATATTAGATGGCTTAAATATCTTTCCTTTTCTAAGCTACTTGGAGTTTGGAGTAGAGGAATAAAGTGTCTCCGCTTCGCTGCGAAACAATAATCTTTCCTAAATTATCGCTGTATAGTGGACCAACGAAATAATAGCAGAAATAGAAGTGTATATACATAAATCGTAGTACAACAAATACAATAATGCGTGTAATATACATACATATGATAATGTTTTTATGGAGCATTTCGTTATAAATATTGTAACTTACTTCGTTGTAAATAGATAGTTCAACATAAATAGAATGTAATTTCGGATTAATAGAACATATAACAGAGTAATGAATCAACTGTTAATCGTACAATTCATAAATCTGTGGCTAATGCTTCAAACTTGTTAACGACATGAGGTATCTCCGACTCATCGGTTGAAGTATCTTGCTCTTTTGCGTGTTCATGAGTTTCCGACTGGTCTTCTGTATCTTCCTCATCCTCGGACGAAACGTATACTTTACCCGCATGTTCGTCACAATCTTCCCCTCTGTTTCTAGCTTGAATCCATCTGACTACTTCAACATCTGGATGATCCTCCCACTTCTCTGTAAGCGTACATTTATTATACAATATAAATAAATAACGTTTTCCGTAGCAAATTGAGGCATTTGAAGGAAAAGGGGCACATACGCCAAAATGTCATTTCAAGAAAATCGATTTCAAAGTTGACATTATAGCATAACTTAATAAAAAGTAATGCAATTAAATCCAATTATGGTGTCCTTCAAACGTTCTGAAAACAGAAGTCATGATTTGGAAATGATATGTGTCTTTATTTATAAGTTTCAAGCAAGTGATTTATGTGCCCTTTTTCCGTAAATGTGGTGAATTCGTAACAAAGTCGCTTCTGTGTTTGGTTATTTAAATATAATTTTGTTTACTTACTTCGTTACACATTTTTTATACATTGCTTAAATAAAAAATATAAAATGAAGCACAAAACTAAAGAAAAAATGTAATGTTTTAAGTAAGTATTAGTTTCTTCGATTTTTTGCAGCAAGCTGTCTTCCAAATCAATTTTTTCTTTTCTAAATTAGCTTCTTTCCTTGCGGATTCGATACTCGCCGCACTTTCTGATCAAATCCTCTATGAAACAAAACTACTTATTGCACGACAGCACGGTTGCTCAGCGACTATGTAGCTGCGCGTCGATCACGCTACGTAATAAAACAGCATCTAGCTAATCTGAACGCGAGATAAGTAGTGCCCTTGATATATTATATAACATACACCTGAGTTGATTTAAACGATTTAAGGAAAAAGGGCACATAAGTCTATGTGCCCTTTTTCCATCAAATGCCTCAATTACATCATTTATCATTACATAACGAGTGTTACCTTTGTTAACAACCCAGTCCGGTGGATAAATGTGTATGCAAATTTTTCCTTCGAGTGCCATTCTTAATAATGAATTAGCTGCTCTGTAAGAATCGAATCTAGCGGTTCGTGCAGTTATGAAATTTCGTTTGGAAGCCCAGGCGTCGCAGATGTCAATAGCAGACCATGTATCGTCGTTATCTGGATGCTGTAATTTCAGCAATTTCAGCAAGTCAATTCTTTCAGCTAGAAATTTAACCGTGGTATACGGTTCTCGAACTTGAGCTATTGGAAATGACCCCATCAATATCTGTAGTTGCTTCGGGACTGTTGATGGAAATACCAGTCCCGGACAATCGCAGAGACAAACGTTTTTTGTAAGGAATATAGTTTGGAAATGTTTAGTGTGCCCAGGTGTGCGGGATACGCTTACAACTTTCTTCCCTGTAATATAAATATTTAAATATTTCTACATTGTTGTCACATTAAGCATTACACCTTAAATATGTTAAATCTAACTAACTCAATATTCACCCATTAATGCATTCATTAAAGATGACTTTCCGACATTTGGAGTTCCGATACAACCAATAGTTAACACGTCATTTTTATATCGCTCGTGCTCAAAGTAATTTGTATCTCCTTTTTCTATGGTAATGTTGTCTTTATGATCGACATCGTCTAGATCAAACTCCATGTGCATTTCTTCCTCAATTTTATCGTGCCAAGAAGTTAAATCCACTTGACCTCCGACAATTTCTTTGCATGTATCCAGTAACTTTTTGGCTCCTTCCGCAGCCATTTTCAATTTTCCCTTTCTACGTCTCTGCTTCAAACCTTCTGTTTCGCTCGTATTGCCGCGTAAATTGTAAGTAGGGTACGATGTAAACATTAAGATGTGTAATTTTGGATATTTGGTATGAAAATACTCTTTCCATGCCACTGCTAAGGCTGGAGGAGCTAAATCGACTTTATTCAATACTAAAATCATATCTTTCTTTAGCTCGTTCGTTACATGATGATATAAATACGGAGGAAACATTAGGACGGGATATCTGATGTCGACAATAATTAATAAGATATCAGACATTTCTAGGACTCTCCATAATTGTCTCCAAGTTTCTAAATTCAATTCAAAGTAACTAATAGCACTTAATTTTCCCAAATCCTTCAGATACTCCTAAAGGGTGACAAGTTATTAGCCGACCCTAAAGCTATACGAAAATAAATATAAATGAAAATACAAATAGCTTACGGTAAAGTACTTTTGCTCTCTTAATTCTAACTGTTCTTTCGACATATTGAAATCCCATGGCGGTCTTTTGGGTATATCAATTTCAGGTGGGAAATAATCATCGGAAACTTCTTGGTCTTTAAGGGATAAAGTTTCCAGAGTGCTTCGAGCTTGTTCCTTTCGTTTCATTATTTCTTCTTTACTTTCTTGGAAGAATTGTAAAGTATATTTGTTTTTAGAGGAGTTACTATCTTTTGGTTGCTTGTTGATCTTTTGTACAGTAGTTTTTCCATAGTCATCCCCATTATTCGAGCCCTCTCCGTTGCCTCTGCTCTGACTTCCACCTATGGGGTATAACATTAAATTGTTTACTTCAATTCGTTGAATGAAAGTTGTCAATCATTGTTATATTAAACGTACATATTAAAGTTGGATTTTGTCGTTGCTTTTTAGCCTGTAATTGTTGTTTCTTTGCTTTACCGCTAAATGGTTTTTTCCTTGTTCCTTGTGGCATTTTTATATTTATCTTCGCTACAAAGTTGTAACCACTAACCAGTTACTGCCAGTTGTAACAGAGTTGCTGGTTTTTAATGCAAATATGTAGGTATGTGCACACACATGTATCTCGCCTGTGGTTTTATTGGGTTTTATCTTTATCACGGAATTTATCATATAAATTCATTTCAATTCTAATTCCCACCGTATTGGCGGTCTCATCTGTTTCTCTAGTTTGCTGGTAACGTTGCAGGTGACACGGAAACGGTAATTGATGGTAATGGAGCTCTAGAGCCGTCGACCACAGATGAAGTATAGGATAGACCCATCGACGAAGTATAAGATAGACCTATCACGCAATGTAATTTTGTCTAAAATAAGATTGTCAAGCTACGCGTGGTAGGAATTAGAAATTAAAAATAGGACATTCGAAACCCGCGATTTACAAATGATTCTCATAGAGTAACAATGTAAAGATCGTTTTACAAACGTATTCCGTGCAACGACAGAGAAAAAAGGATCACAACAAGAACACATACGCCTTTTAACCTTGCTGTCCTATTCGAGTGTATTTAACGCAAAATAAATTTATTTAACATAAAAATATATATAAACAACAACATTATTTGTGGAAGACATGCTTTCATGATATAACGTGGGATACCTCGCAAAGGAATTGTAACATAGTATAATTCAATAAGGTGCTGAAGCAGAGAGGACTTTAAAAATTGTCATAAAACCCATCAGTTCCAGTATCTCGCTGAAAGTTTCCAACTTGCACTTATCCTTCTATCATAATACTATACTCGTGCTCTGGGGTCGGGTAGGAACAATCCAATAACATTTCAAGTTACATATTTTATTCTTACATTTCACCAAAGTATTACAACTCAATGAAAATCTTATATCCAACTAAAATATTTGACAATCGCAGCCATCAGCTCGGTGATTTCACCGATTACCTGGTCTCACCGCGAGGAGGTTGCTACGTTTGGAGACCCGTAGAGAGATAGATGGAATCGAAGTTCCATCGATCTCCCTGTACATGAAACCCTTAGCCTACTAAACGAAAGAGATGGATGGAAACAAAGTTCCATCGATCCCTTCGGTTTCGATATCGAATCTAGGGAACCGCCAAGCAATCACTCGATTAAAATAAACTCAGCAAAGAAGGAAAATGAAATAAAAAAATTACAAAAAATACAAAATAATTACAAAGTAAAAAAGATGTGAAATCAAAATAAGCTGCAAGCACATAAAGGTGCTTTCCTGCAGCGTGCAACGGCGACACTGTGTAACAATAAAAGACAAGAAAATATATATGTCCGCGGCCTGGAAGCCAAATACTTGGCGTGGCCAGGCAAAGTATTCTCAGATCATCAATACCCATACCTTCCCCCTCCGCAGGCTTTCAGATCAATTAGTCTATTTAAAACACAGCCAATATGAGTATATTTTCATTATATTGCGTTTTAAAATAATTGTAAGATCATTCATCGACACCGATGCCTTTCCTCTCACAAGCTTTCACATAATTTGTAAATTTAAAACTCTGACAATATGAATACACTTTCATTATTTTGCGTTTTAAAATAATTTTAAGATCATTCATCGACACCTCGACCTTTCCTGGCCACGCCAAGTATTTGACTTCCAGGCCGCGGACATATTTTCTTATCTTTTCTAGTAACGACGTTTGTTATGACTGAACGATGCCCCAGCTTTGGAAGTCACCTCTGTTCAGACGGTTCGGCCACGAGACGCGATATATACGTCACTCGGCGTGCAATAACCGACCGATATTCCAACACTTCGGAAATACGTACGCGTGTATTCTCTCGCGAGGCCTGCTTGGTCTCCCCCCACCAAACCCATATTCGCCGCGGTACATTGTTGGGGCGCGGGGGTCATTCGTTCTGTTGACATCGTTGAGTTAAGACGTTTCAAGAGCTGCGTATTTAAATGGTACGCCTACATTATCTATCGTCACATAATTACTTCTAATCATTATTAGTCTTCTTCTTTACTGTCTACCGTCACTTGCTGCTCCTATTAATACACTTTCGTGTATTGGAAATTGAAAAATATCGCGAGAAAACCATTAGACGTTCGTCGCGTATTCCCTTCGTTGCCTTCGTACCGATATTTCTGCACATTTAGTGCACACATATCGTGTCTCGGTATTCAATTACATCCCTTTTCGGGCATATTTCAAGTTTATTTGTAGTTTAATTGCCTTACAAATGTTTTAATGCTTTTGTTTCAACTTGTTGCATCGTTCCGTTACAGACGTTGAGGCGGGAATCGAAACCAAAGGGCAGGCGACGCCATGATACTTGGCGGTTAATTTGAACGGTGCTTGGATGGCGACTGGTCATTCCTTGGAAAAAGAAGGTGGCAATACGTATGGTATACATATTTTTATCGTTATTTTATTGAATCATTGTTGGCTGTTAATCATTGAGGGTGATGGGTAACTTTGCAGTCGGTTAATATCGGGATGAAATGGAAAAAGATTGAATTATCATAAATTGAATAATTTTAGTCGGATTTGTTTAAACATTTCAAAATGGCGTCAGTAGATGTTTACGAAATATTGGAATGATCGAATTCTATTGCATTTCGGTCGCGTTTACGTAGAATTCAATAATATGTCAATGATTTTTAAGAATCTATCTCTATGAAGCTAGTGTAATTGCATTTACGTTCGGTTTTGGATGCAAGTTTTGTTCTTTATGTACAGAAACTGCGTAGTTGATCGAGGACATGCTATTCAAGCATGAATAATTAACGAATTTTGATTCTTGCAATGAATTTTGGATATTTATAAAGATCGTGATATATTTTAAAGTATTATTCGAATAACACGAACGTGCTTACAACTTTAATGACGAAAGCCACTGCTACGGTTCATTTAAATGTAATAATTATTTCTGATGTAGTATATTCTGGATAGTATCGTGTTACTGAAATGTAAAGCTGTTCCTATCAAGCGAGCATTCTGTATTTTCGCATCACACCTTGTATTCTAAATAACAAGGAGCGAAAGTTCCTTGGCTGGTTCCAAGAAAAACAATATTTCCTCGTGACAAACACTCGATCAAACCACATCCACCCCACCCTCCTATCCTACTTATTTTTCAGAGATTGTGACCGCGTGCAATGCGGCCAAATAGAGTCAGTGTTTATGACGTACGAAGTTTTTCGTTTTGTAGAGCACAGTTGCTCATAGTAGAGTGTCGTTAACAATTTTGGGATACGCGAGGGTAGAGTCAGTGTTTTCTACGCAATTTATATTCTTTTGCGAGCATCGGGGCTCTGACTTTCGAATCGCGAGAATAGATTCAGCGGTTTGTTCGACAATTATGATCTTTGGGGCGCGTTGATAGTCTATTTCTTTATTTTTTTTACTTTTGAAAGCGAAACTCGTTATCGGAAATTAGAGTCAGTGCGTCAGCTGAAGAGGAGATTTGTGCGCAGAATATTATTGGAAAGATGTAAGTATCTATGTATTTCATTTAATTCCCTTAAAGTAGAGTTCATTCTTCAAAATTCCAGAAACAAAAAATTAAAAAATTAAGAGAAAATTAATTTCTAGAATAGAATCACCAAGAAATTCAAAACTAACGAAACTTTTTACAATTTAGACATTTTAAGAAAAAAAATTTGTTAATTTTATTTTTTAATATTTAATTTTTTAATTTTTTCTTAAAATGTCTGAATGATAACAAATTTCGTTTTGAATTGTTTCGTGGTTCTTTATTAGAGTTCGAACAATCGTAAGTTTAGAAAGAAATTATAATCGTGTTTTGTTCTTTCGTTACAGTCTAGGGGCAGCTGAGCAATCTGATGAATTTTTCTAGCAGCTTGATGACTTCCCCTGAGCAGTTGCAGAGGTGTTGGCGCCTTCGTCACCGGGGCACAGCGAAATGTGAGTGCGCATGCATTATGGTTCCTCTGGTCACTCAGTCATGTCGTAGGACGTTTGGTCCAAATCGACACGAGTGACCGGTTGTATACTTTGGCGAGCATAATGACCGCGGGTATGGTAACCATGCCCGTGAATTGTAACATTTTTTATGTGTATGTATTTCTTAGACGAGGGCTAGGGTCTTCTTGTGCACCGCGCCTTTTCAATAGAATCAAATTTTAATCATAATTTCGCAGATAAACGTTTCCTAACGCGAATGTTTATCATTGATCATACATTGATGTAGATATTTATTAAATAATGCACCTAAAGATGCATAGCAGCTCAGAAGGTATTGATATTTGATATGAATATCAATACGGCTGAATTCTAATTTTTATGTAGCGAAGAAGTCTGATACTCTCAGACTCCACAGCTACGATCATTTTTATCTAATATGTAGTCGAAAAATCGGATGCCCTCCGATTCCGTCATTGCGACGATTATAATGACTTGAATTTCTTTTATTTTTCTGATACTACTTACGTGTTCAAAAGTAACTTGATGTCTAAATGATGATAATAGACATACAAGTGTAATTCCTTTCTTATAAAGGTCACTCGTTTGCGTACACAAAGAATAATTAATTTCCATGTGCAAGAAGACAATTGAGGGTGGGCAAATTTCAAATTCAAAGTAATTAGCATGAGAACATACATTCTTATTACCTATATGAAATTTACTTTGACGATGGAATCGCCCGTTTTAAATTCTTAAATTAAATTCTTCATGTTTTAGAGTCATTTTCTTAAATAATTCAATTTTATAGTCTTTTTTCTCACTAATTGAATGTCGAGTAGAGTCCTTTTTCTTGATCTAAAGTAGAGTCCTTTCTTATTTATCAATCTTTAAACTATTGACAAGTTGAAAGTCGAGTAATTTTGCTTTATACTGTAAAATGAAAGAATACTAGCGTGCTAGACACTATACAGACTAATTATATTTTCTAGTTGAGGATTTTCAGGATATCTTTCCGTACCCATTGCCTTTTAACTCATCCACGTGCCCATGCGTTACTTGGGTGGGTGAAGGCAATGGGGCACGATGACTTTCTTTACTAACTAATTACATGTCGGCGGCTGGCATTGCGTTAGTGTATCGTGCACGCCGCATTTTCCACCTGTGTGTGTTTGTGTGGTTAGGCGGTGGAATTTGCGTCGGTGAAAGATTTTTATCAAAGACCATGTTAACGAAACTATAACATTATATTATTATTCATTGCAATAACGATACCAATGTATCATATTCCTTGTTGCACACGATGATCATTCTAGTAAATAATCTTGGAATATGAAAGTTAATCAATCTCGTACAATCAAACGAGAAAGTAAAGTAATAACGCTTGATGTATGTACCTAATACGTACAATGCACATTATCAAGTGGTCCATTCTTTGAAATTGACAATAATTAATTGCTATGTAAATCATACTTATACGCAATGGTCACTGCCTTTGCCAGCCGATTTCAGTGAAAACTGGTACGTACTTGTTAGAGTGTGATTGTGGCCAAGCTCGGGTGACGGAGTCGTCCCGGGACGGTCTCTCTAGTGTAGGCTTTGCACCCGGGCGGTGATGCTTGAGAATCGTGGAGTGGGTTGACTGATGATTGTGTTTGAGAGACTGTTTTGATATTTTTTAAATATAGGTTTTGTGTAGGATAGGTAACTTACCTTCTGGTACGAATGTGTGACTTAAATATAAGTAGGTAGGGCCGGGGCAGGTCGTCGTATTCTCTGATCGCATGTTCCCCCGCGCGATGACCTGCTTTCAGGAAATTTGTGAGAAAAGTCGACGGCCAGACTAGTGCGAGTGGGGTATGCCCTCGCTTCTAGCCTCGCTATGTCGACTTTTTGACGCCAGTGGGACATTGCACATTGTCGCTGGTCGCGGTCGGCAGGACGGGCTTGGGCACGCTATTCATTTTCAGAAGGGCGGACCGCCCGAAGCAAGAAGTGGCCAAAGAGCCGAAGATAGCCCGGCCAGAGAAAAGGCCACATCATGTGGGCTACCAAGAATGGCCCTGCATCCTCGGGTGCAGGGTCATTCTTACGTATTATATTGTCATTATGCTCGCCGGTAGTTGTAGTAGTAGTAGTAGTTTGGTTGGCCGTAGGCTGACCCATCGAGCCAAGGGTGGAACGAAGTATAAGGGTAAAATATTTGTTTTATTATTCATGACTTCTAATAGTGGGCAAAGGTTCCCTTTTATAATGGAATTTAAGCTGCCAAAGTTTGAACGTGATCATCAAATTTTTTGAGGTGTCGCAAGCCCTTCAAATATTAATATTTACTGAAATATTAATTTTTGAAAGGCTTGCGGCACTTGAAAAAATTTGTCGATCACGTTCAAACTTTGGTAGCTTAAATACCATTATAAAAGGCAACTTTTGCCCACTATTAGAAGTCATGAATAATACAAAAATATTTTGCCCCTATATTTCGATCCACCCTAATCGATACCCCCTCCCCTGAAAATGAGCCCACCGCGTTTTCAATTAGAGTTGCGAAGAAGATTACGGGGCCAGTTAGTGTTGCGACTAAATGTTGATCACGGTTTGAATTAGCGTTGCGAATCAAGCATTCCCCGCGTCTGGTTCTAGCATAGCGTTGCGAATAAATATCGATCGTGGTTGCTTGTAGTGTTCCGAAAAAAAAATCGCGATAGTTTTTCAGATTATTCTTGTATTTTTAATTGGAGTTACTAGAGTTTGATTCATTGCATTACTTTTGATTCATGGTATTCTTTTTATTAGAGTTGCGATGCGACTGATCGCCTTTTTTTAATAACTCGTCCTAGTTTGATTCTTAATATTTTTTTTGAGTTAGTGTTGCGATGATGACTGATCGCGTTTGTAATTAGAGTTGCGACCCCCACCCCCGAATGCCCCAAAACTATCCTGGGACATGTCCAGAGACATGTTCCTGGGAAAAAAGAGTCCCGAGCAGCTGGATCTGCTGCACATGGGACTCTACACAGCCTTCAGGAAGGCTGCAACGAATTAAAGTTAGAGTTGCGTATTACGAGACACAGGTGCACTGAATTTTTATTAGTGTTGCGAAAAATGAAACCACCCACGTGGTGGTTCTCGGTAGCTTTTTCGTTTGCTATTCGGGATTTGTATTGAGTATAGTAGAATTTTCAGTAATGAAGCACCATCCGGGAATTTTGAATTTGTTTGAGAAATTAGTGCTGCGGGTAGTCCAAAGTCCTAGTGACTATGCTCGGGAGTTGATTTTAGTCTGTAGTGAGTTAGCGTTGCGAAAGAAAGAAACGGTCCACTCACGGTTTTTTTGCATTAATGAGTGGACAATGATCAGCTGCCCTTCTGGCTACTGATCATTTTTTCTAGCAGCCCTAAGTGGCTGCACCATCCTCCTTCTCCTACCACCACCTACCCACCCTTGAATCGAGTGTTTGTCACTGGAAATATTGTTTTAAAAGTATATTCATATCTTGCAGATAAATGTTTTCTATTTTTTTAGAATATTTTTAAATTTGAAGTTCCAATTTTTATGGAATAGCATTCCAAAATTTTATTCTGTGACTGAAAGAATGGCGATGAAAGGTGTGATTCATTATTTGTAATAGAAATTACAGACTTCTGACACACCTCCATTCAATTGAAGTTCTAATTAGAGTCTTTGAAAAGTAGTAGTAGCTATTCCTCATTAACGTTGCTGATTTTTGCATAGTAACTTCGTCAATCGTTGTATTTCCTATCAGATTGATAAGAAATATAGTTTTTATTTTTATAAATTTTCAACATTCCTTTGCATTAATCAAAATTCACCCGCGATTGTTGCTTCATTTGATGATATTAAAAGGAAATTTGCACTGAAAAAGTAGGTAAATGCAATTCATCACTTTATATTGATAGTAAATTTTCAATATTAACGCGTGCTCGTTGTTGCTACTTTCTGTATGAAAGTAATTTCGATTACTGTGCAGTAAAGTGCAATTATTCCAATTTTCAACATTTGCATAAATGTTTTTGATTACCCATTGTATATTATGATTGATTGTCGAGTCATTGATACATAAACTTTGAAGATGCCAATTAATGAAAAACTACAAGGAAATTATTAAGTTGGTGTAACAGAACACCCGATGTGCTTAATAATATGAATATCAATTGCTTCGGAATGAAATGTAATATGATTAGTAGCTTCTTTTTCATGAATTGCTAAAGTATTGCTAAAGGTTGATTGCCTACTTTGTCTGCTGATAATGAAGCAGTATTTTTTAATCTTTTCCTTCTTTCATTTTATTACCGAATCGATATTCCATATTGAGTTTTAAACTGTAGTTTCAGATGTGATATTTCAATATTTGGGCAATAGCGATTCAATAAAAAGACTATATCTATTGAAATTACATTACTTAATCGAGATAGATTGTAAGTACTAATTCATTGAGAAAGTTTCTGTTGCAGAGTATTATGTGTGAAGAATATTGCAAAAATAGGATTTCAGGTTCATCATCCATGAGAAACGAAACCTCAAGGAATTTTTATTAATATTTTTGAGAATGTTTCAGGTAACATCGTGGGTCCATCGAGGGAAGTAAGAAACATATGACAATTTCAGATTTTTATTAGGCAGGTCATTATTTAAATTTAAGTAGATATGTATATGGTTAGGTAAGGTGTTTAGTGGCCACATAGAATTAAGTAGTTTTTAAGGAATAAGATAAACACTGCAGTGTTTAACTAAATATAAGTAGCAATTATTAAATACGAGCGCTCGTATCCGTAGGAATTATTAGTATTTAAGTAGCTAAAGCAAATATGCACTGGCATATTTCCTATTAATGAGTAGAAAATTTGAATTATTCACTAATTGGAAAATATTCACCCTTTTTTCTTTGTTTCATTCCCAATTAGTGAATAATTATCATGGTAGAAATATACCAGAAAATTCTTCAAATTTTAAATGAAAGAAACAAAGAAATGTTTTAAATTCTGCTTTAGCTTCATCGCAGTAGCTTTTTACAGAAGGACTCCTTCTGTTGCCCGGTTGTGGAGCGATCGAGGATCGTTTTGCAACCGTGCATCAGGGGGATCTATGGAAATGAAAATAAAATTTTGCATAAAAGGAGGGTGGATGGGCCGCGGTTAGGGCGGGTCTCCACTCGCAGCGCCTCCACGTGGTGAGACCTGGGCAATCTGTATTATTTGAAGTATAATTACTAATCGTATCACAAGTAACATTGTAATACAATTATTAATTACGTGACAAGTAATACGAGCCGATTGGCTGCGATCATCTATCTTCGTCAATCTCTTTTCCATCCTCAAACACAAGGTAAGTTGCCGAAATTTGAATTGCGACATGTTTAAATATCATCAAACTGTTTTTTATTTGTAACTAACCTCAGGATTTTATTTATTTATATATAGATAATCGAAGCGTAAAATGATGCTGGGATTGAATTTATCCTGAATTCTATCCCGTGATAATTTGTAAATATAAATCACAAAAAATAGAAAATAATCATATAATATTACAAATTATCTGAAGTCATTCCCTATGCAAATTATATTTGCAAAAAGAAGTGAGATCCCGATAAAAACTTTAAAAAAGTAAAAAAATCACGCCAAGTACATGCAATGAAAAAAAATACAAAAAATAGAAAATAATTACAAAGTAAAAAAGATGTGAAATCAAAATGAGCTGCAAGCATATAAAGGTGCTTTCCTGCAGCGTGCAACGGCGACACTGTGTAACACAATTGCTGGCCATACACGAAGAGGTTTCTCCGCGGTCTTCATCCGTCGCGGACAAACCCGCGATCAAAGTCTGCGGTGGATCAGAACTGCAAATACCCACTAACATACAACGAAAGTTGACAGACAAATCACGTTGGATAAATCGGTCACAGATAAGACTGCGTGTTAATGGATGAAAATTGCTAGTTTATCCGCGGATTTGATCGAAACTGTGGACTTTCGTCTTGTTGAAAGTTTTCTCAGTTGTCATGCAGACTTGAATGGAGTTGCACAAAACGAAATATGTTTAAACGTCATAATAAAATACGTAATTTGTGTTGTGCTATGATTGGAATACACATAATTGCCCAAAATAATACACGTGGAAATCGCAAAAAGTGGGCCAAATATTATTTAATTGCAAAGGACCGTCTGAGTCATATACAATTATTGAAAGAATTAAGGGATAATGAACCTGATGATTTCAAAAATTATTTGAGAATGGACACGAAAACATATGATGAACTATTAACTTTGATAAAAACTAATCTGACAAAGCAAAACACTGTAATGAGGGAAGCTATTTCGCCAGAGCAACGTTTAAATGCTACACTGCGTTTCTTGGCATCAGGAAGGGCTTATGAAGATTTAAAATATTCAGTGGGAATCGCAGCCCAAACGTTGGGATACCTAATTCCAGAAACGTGTGAAGCGATATTTAATGTATTGAAAGAAGACTATATGAGGGTATATGAATAACGGTTTTATTATAACTTATTATTACTATTCAAACAAATTACGAAACTATAATGAAACAAGACATGAAACTATAAACTATGTAACTGTAAATTATAACTAACTATCCATGAAAAGTGTATTTATGTTGTATCTCTCGCAACATCATCATGCTGCACGGGAGATACAGTCAAAGTAGTAGCACAATTTTATTCAATCCCGGTTTGGTACCATGAAAGATGGTATATGTTAGTTTCAATAACATCTGTGGATTTTGTAATTTCATTGAATATGCCTTTTACTAAAATTTTATTGATTAACGCTTCAGCCAAAATTTGTTGCATTGGATTCATTTTTTTCATCTTGGCTGCCACATTTATACCTAGGGCATCGTATTCTTCTATAGGGTCCTTCTGTTTTAAAACATTAGCGCAAACTGTCATGAATTTTTGCTGGAGAATGGCGGAACTGTAATGATAGTGGACTACATTCTTTAGCATCACAAATACAACGAAACGCAACAACACAATCGAAAACGAACAGGAATAATTACTGTAATTATTTTACCGAGGAAGGAAAATTACCATGGCAAGATACAATGATTAATGCTGGAAGAGCTTAGAGAATTTGTAAAAGAAAGTATAAAATATATTACATTATAATACTGTTATCCTGCATTTGTTATTAAACTTATTATAGTTCAATTTTTACAGTTCATTTCACAGTTAATAATAACTTACTTGTGAATTGCCTTCTTCTTCTTCTTTTTCTTCTTGCAATTCATGAGTCTCGTTTATATCGAGTGGGTCTACATTTTGGCTTAAACAATCAAGTATTTCGGAAAATTCTTCGCTTTCACTGCTCTGTACTGGCATTTCTAGATTCTTTGTAAATAATAATAAATCGAAATACCATAATTGTGGTACGTAAATATCGTCGGTACCACTACCCGAGCGTTTGGAATTTTCAACTTTTTTGAAAATGGGTCGGTAACACAGTTTGAGTGGCGATACGAACTTCCATAAGGTGATAGGTCTATCCTATACATCGTCTGTGATAGACCTATCAACTTATGGGACTTCGTGTCACCACCCAAACTGTATTACCGACCCATAACTCGAGGACTGAATTTAGCGGCCTCTGTTCATGAACAGCATCCAACTCCGGAACTACTCTGAAATGTGTTGAAATGCTGAAAGGTGTGTGCGTGCTTGTATACGTGTGATAACTTAACATTCTTTTCGTTAATCTTTTTTTTTCCTTTCATAAGTTGTATGCGTCTTTTGAGTACCTTACTAATATAATATTAGAATTATGCAGCGTGCAATGTGACGTCTCAATAATTTTCGCGCGGTATTACTTCGAGTATCCCTTAAAAATCACTCTACAACTCCAATGAAACCTCAACTCATACCATTTTTCCCCGATCACTGATCGCCTTGGCGATGTACCTTAGTGGTCCCATCTCAAGATGGTCAACCACTAAAATCCCCTTCCCCTCTTCGCCCTATGAGGCATTATCTCCTTCATATCAAATCTAAACAAGTCCCTCGTCCCAAAACCACTCTTAAATAGAGACTATGTCTCATCCCCTCTCTATGACCAAAGAAGTCAAAGCCACTCACACCCCTTCCCAGATCAAACCCCTCAAAATCCATCAAATGGGTCGATGATTCCCTTTGCAAAAGCCCAGAAACCATATTCTGTATAAGCGCATGTAAAAACCCCGGAAGTCCGAAATTCTATTGTCTACGAAACTAATTATAGCCTCACCTTTCGTACTTATAAAAACCCCGGAAATAATACTGCGACGCATATTTGGCGTACGTGCCATGGTGCATACCGCGCACACCCTTCATCCCTGACTATCTTGAAAAGAGCATAAATACGAGGGCCCGCGAGACAGGAGCTCTCTTCGATAGAAACATTCCAACGAAAGTTAACAATACAAGCCTACGAAAGTTTAAATCTTGCACCTTTAAATAAAGTCAGTGCTCGACGAATTAACAACGGCAACTACCGTAAGCAACTATAATTATCATTGTTATTTCGAATATCGTTTCATATATTATTTTGTGTCAACGCTTATTGCATTTCTTTCTTTATTTTCGTATTAATAACGCTTATTGCATTTCATTCTTTATTTTCGTATTAATAACGTAAGTCTCGTTTCCCATCTTGGCGTTGATTGGTTGATGACAGCTAGCCAAGGTAAATGAAGCCGCAGCCAACCAGCGTCGCCAATATACTCCGCCGGCGACGCTGGTTGGCCTGGCTTGCTAGCTTCGCTTGACTTGACAGTGGCGCCGTTTCGTTTCCCATCTCGGCGTTGATTGGTTTGACGTCACACGTATCCTCGCGCATGCGCAACGGAGCGTAGTAGATAGCTACGGGGCCTTTTCCCCTTAGAGCATATATACATGGAGGTATCATTGCCTTAGGCCGGTATTCTCAGTCGCTACTTATTCTTAAGCAAATGCTTAAGCATTCGGCATCCTTTACTAGCTACTAGGTTAGTAGAGGATGCCGCATGCTTAAGCATTTGCTTAAGAATAAGTAGCAACTGAGAATACCGGCCTTAGAGTGACTGCCTCGAAACTGTCGGCAACATCACGCGAGAGAGAAAGAGATGTGCCACTGGTGCAAGCGAGAGAAGTATGTGTCCTATTCGACAGTAATGCGCAAGCGCCGATATCGTGCGAGAAGGAAAGATATCTTGCGAGTGAGAGAAGCATATGTCCTCTCTCTCGCACCAGTTCGCACATGTCTTTCTCTCTCGCACCATATCGGCGCTTGCGCATTACGGTCGAATAGGACATATACTTTTCTCGCTCGCACATGTCTTTTTCTCTCGCACCATGTTGGCGACAGTTTCGAGCTCTCAATGAGACCTCCATAGTATATGCTCTATAAGCTTTTCCCAAGCCCACTGCTAGTACTAGAGTCGGCTGTGGCATTGCAGATAATAAATAGAAGTATCGATACTGACGATATCGATACTTCGTTTCCGATATTTTATCTGTATCGATACTTCGGCCATCAATATGTATCGATACGAAATATCGATACAATTGGCATGTATCGCCATCCCTATTCTCGTGCGAATGGAAATTTTGATTTCCTAACCACGCATAATTACATTTCTCGATTTCAAAAAATACCGTTACGGCGTAACAATAATATTTTGAAAATATGTCAAGTCATAAAAAGTTCACAAATGAAGCGTAAAAGAACGAAATAGCTAATAAACATTTATTGTCATGTAGCATATAGGTTATATTTTCTGTCACTTCGAGGACAGAAAATCTGCTTCTCGAAGTAACAGAAAATATAACCTAACTAAGTGACTGTACAAATATTTGTTACGCGGTTGTATTTATATAATATTTCTCATCGAAATTTATGGAAATAAGTGCAAATTATGCTTCTATCAAAATGTATTAGTAAACGGAATTATGCAACAATTTATATTGCTATTTTATATTGGTATTTTGAACAGTTTTTGAAAATTTATATTGGTATTTTGAACTTTTCTTTTTATTAAGGCATTTTTTCGGGTTGAAAATGTTAATTTTTCATATTTTGTTAATTGAAATAAAAATACATGTTTTTGTCCCAGTTACCGTGCCCTGAAAAATGCGTTGTCCCTATTCCCGTGCCCTTCTTTTGAATAGCGTTCCCGCGGTTAGGTTATGTCTATCAACTTTGAACTGTTCAAAACATTTTTTTGCTCAACGAGAGGTGTTTTTATGTAATTTTAATATGACCTTTTCATTACAAATGCAAAATATGCAAATATAAATTTCTGTTCACCCGTTCTGAGAAACGAAAGTAAGGTTAGGTATAGCATTTATAGAGGGGCACCGAGGGACACGGTAATAGGGGCAAGCGTCAAATTCCTGTCCCAATTACCGTATTCACTTTAAAAATACGAAAACGTTTCAAAAGTGCTCATTTTGCTATTTATCATAAAATTTGAACCTTTTATGATATAATAAACACTTTACATAAGTGCAAATCATAATAATTATCAATTTATTCACTTCTGTAAAGTACGTGTTCCATACCGTTTCCGGTAAGGATTTAGGTAAATTCATCGAAATTTTCATATGCATTTTTGAAATATTTTTTACTATGCTAAAGCATTGTTTAAAAATGCAACCCTCTCATTTGTAACACATACATTAATAGTTTATCTTAATTAAAAAAAATTCTTTCCTTATTTATTTATACGAGATTTTTTGTACGGCTTCTTTAAGTACAAAGGCACGGTAATTGGGACAGGGCACGGTAATTGGAACATCTACCCAGTGATGCCAGATTCGGGACGGGAGCGCTCGAGAATTTCCCCCACCTCGCATGCACACTACGCCGTAGCTGCGTGTTCGCGAGCTCGGCGCATGTACACACGCAGCTCCGGCCTAGTGTGCATGCGAGGTGGGGGAAATTCTCGAGCGCTCCCGTCCCGAATCTGGCATCACTGCATCTACCCTAGGTGTTCCCTCTCCGTGAAACATCCGGCTCTGCAAAACGTTGTCCGGGAACCCTGGCTGCAATTGGCTGCATTGGCTGCGTTTCCTTCTTAAAGTTTACAAATAATACTCATACGTTTAATTCTTATGCTTTTATTTCCTGATTATTCTGTTCATTGCTCGTCATTTTTCTGCGTGATAACGAGGTAATTTCTTTTACACCCATTCGGTATAAAGTACAAACCTATTCAAATTTTGTGTTTGGCTAACCAAGTAGGAAATTCTTTGATAGTACGTAATATAATCTATCTCTGCTACGTCGTAGGGATGAAACGGCATCCATCGAGGAATTCGCATCGTGATGAAAAACCTAAGTCCTCGCGTAATGAAGATAGTGACGCGGTTCTACGTGCAAGAACGGAAGAGGAGAGGCGACGGCGTAGACGCGAGTGGATGATCGAACAAGAAAACATGGACAGGCATAATAGACTAAAAAGAAAAATGGCTATGGAGTTTGAGATACGACGCGCTCGTAATATGGGCTTAGCATTTCCCGAAGAAAGATGCAACAGACCTCGTAGGAGTAAAAGCGAATCTCCACTTAGTCGATGTAGAAGAACTTCAACGCATCGTATATTTGAAAATACTGTACTTTCTGAAAAGTAAGTATAAAGTGTCTCTAATTATTAATTGTTGAAGTAGACGCTGTTTCCCATTCTGGAGGATTTCATAGACAAAGAAGAATTTTAACATTTCATCGTCCGGTCGTGGAATTTTTTGTCTTACCTTTTCACGGATACATTTAAATTAAATATGTTTTTGGCTATATCCAGAAAAGTACACTGAGGAAGTGTCAACTTATATTTGTATAAAATATCAAATTTAGTTGATATAATTTTTCAATACAGTTGTACATTATAAAACAATATGCTTCAAGAAGCAAGTTTTAAGTACAAATCTATTAAATCATATATACAAATAATATTATTCTGCACTTTAGGTTTGAAACACCAAGTGGTATAACACCCTTATTTAAAGGATCGGAAGGCACAAAAATTAATCCAATAGAACTTCGCAAAATCAAAGTAGATATTCATAGATATATTCCTGGAAGAGTAGGTACCAATGAACTCAAGCGGGATATACCCAACAAGGAAGATGTGGTGCTTAAAAGAAGAGCGGGTAACGTGTTGTTTTTTTACCGTACTTTCTTAAGAATTTTCAGTCATTGAGCAAACGAGTACCACAAAGGAAATTAAGTTTTCTAGAAATCACAATCAACAAATTGAAGTTTGAGAACATTGTATGCTTTCTAATGTAAAAATGTCTCTTCTCTGTGAGACATTACACTCCACTTTTTAGAAGCCATCCAGTTTCCATTTAAATGTATTATCAAAGTCTAGACAAATATTTCCATGTTTTCACTTTACCAAGTGCTACATTTGAAGAATGGAATCCTTGTCACTGGTTTCTACAGTCATGAACATTCTGGACTTTATGGTCATACTGCATCCCCTGTAATATTTAAGAATTTTCTCAACTTTATTCATCAAATTAATAACGTGTTTTTGATTCGCCCAGGATATGGCAAATTTGGAATACAACGTTGGATCACTGTATTGATCGCATAATGTGCAATATGTGAGCACAATTTTTTTTTACTTTGACTATTTTAAGATTGCTATGCTTAACGTATCTCTTGCTTGTTGCTTTATGTACAGTATTTTTTTTCTTACGAGCTTGCACAAAGAATTATGCTTCAGCTATATTAACTGCTATAATGAATATAATGTAGTTTAGTACAAATTAACTTTTCCCCCAAAAACGTAGTTCAAACACGTTTTGTGCATTCTCCTTGTGTCCTGGTTTTGGGAATGTGTGCATGTCCAAATAAGTGGAATTTTAAAAGCTTTATGTACTAAGAGCAAACCAACTGGAAGATTTTCGCGTCTTGGAAGATGTTTTAAATATTGACATTCAACAACTGAAGAGGCATGGTGAAACATTAAACATTAGGCTCCAGAACTGGAAGAAACGAAATCAGAAATTAAATCTCAGGATTTTTCAAAATTTTTGCATCGTGTGGTATTTCTTATTCTTATTCATTTTTTATTTTATTGCAATAAATAAATAACTACAATTGGAAAATAGGTACTTTCTTTTTAAAGTATGAGTACTCGTAGATTTAGTTTAGTTGGTTTGAAAAATATGCGTTTCAAAGCATTGTATATAGAGTGAATATCGTGGAAGCTTGAAATTGCGATTCAACGAAGTGGAAGATTACATAATCGTCCTGGAAAATATCAACCATCTCGGAAGATTTTATTGTGGAATCATGAATCCTCTACACACAAATTAAACTACTTTATTTGAATTATATTGAAAGGCGTACAGATATGTTTATATTTTTGTAATCAATTCGTAATAGACAATAAGTAACATTCCAAGAATTTAGTTACATTCTTTTGAAAAATTATTTAATGCGATTTGTATGCGCTATGTGAAAAAGAAAAGAAAATATTACATTATAAATTAGAACTTTTCAGTTGCTACAGAATATTTAGAGTTAGAGTTTTATTAAAATAATGTCATCAAAATAATTAAAATTATAAAAAAGAAAATTCTCTTAATATATCTGGCACTCAAGAAAGTTGTAAGCCATTTTTAATTATGTAAAATACTCTTTATTTATGAGGAAGAAAAATAAATTTATACATACTTATAGTATACAAAATCATATAAATTAACAACAATTTATTTAACTAATTTGAAATTGACAATACGAAATGACTTGGCTTACAATTGTTCAGAGCGAGTCAGTTTATCTGAGTAGCGAGGTTGATATCTTCAAGATTTGTCACAGTTGGTAGTATTGCTTAAATGCTTTCCCGATTTTTACGTACGAGTGTGTTTCTATTATTAAATTTACTAAACTTAACTGTAGGAGAGGGATCCAAACCGATATTCGATAGAGAAGAAATAAAGAGAGCAATAGGTGAAACAGAAGTAGAGGAACATCGTTCTGTCGTAACTGTGAATTTGGAAAATTCAGGTATGTTTATTATTTTAAATTGCTAAGATTTATTACAACTTCTGTTTCGCAAATATGGACACTTTAATTTTTAGAAAACAAGTTGAAAAGGAATTCGGCGTCCTTGAGTTCTACAAGAACCCGAAATCACAGTCCTAGGCGCACGTGGTCCCGTCATCCCAGGTTCGTGCCTGGATTTTACACAGAGTATTGCAATATAAACATAAGTTAAACATAAGTGTAAATCATGTACAAAGAACTTACTATTTTAAACGTGTTAATGTATAATCTGAAATTGTTTAGGAAATTAAATTTTTTGCTAATTTGTTTACCCTCTTTCAGGTATGACGATTCTAAGCATGAAGATAAAATAAGTTACAGAAGTGATAGATAAAAGCTATTATTACACTTTCATGTATCTGCGTTCATTATATTTCTTTCAATTGTATTTCACCAAACTATTACATTTTTTCCATAGGGAGAAAGATCATATTAGAGAGCGGAAAAATGGTGAGAGATCTTACCGAGACCATCGAGATCGGCCCAGAGATCATTCTCGAGACAGGACACAAACAGATAGAGCCAGAGAAAGAGAGAAGCCTAGAGAACAAAGGGTTCCCCGGGAGCATTATATTCAACCAATTCCTATTCCTATTTATTATGGAGTAAGTACTTTATTTACATAAAAATGCAATAATTTAGCCATGATATAAAATTCATTCATTTCTTTGCTCAGAGTTTTCAACCGAGACCATTAATGGTTCAACCGTGGGGCCGAATTCGAGGACCTCTTGAAGGTAATATACATCCTCCTATGATGCGACCTTTAAGAATATTTCCATCACAATCAATAGGAATACCTCCAGATATGTATGTATGGATTTCGTCTACCTCTAAATCCTAGTAACTGAATTATAAATATACGATATAGCAACTTCAGTTTCAGGGAGCTGAGAGTGCGAGGCGGCAACAACCTAGACCAAGAGACAACGGTGGAAGCACAGATATGATGAGGGGGCAAGAGGGAGGTGAAACAAGAAATAAACAAAAAGGGGGAAAGGGAACTGTAGAACCCATGATCGCAGTAATAAAAGTTTATACACAGAAAGCACACAGACATCTTAGAGTCCGTTCCGATTCACGCATTGAGTGCAGAGATCGCTGCGCGCATTCATATCGTTCCGTTTCGTTACTGCGGTTCATGCGTTCCCGAAAACAGAACGGTTTTTCCTGCGTTTCATGTGAAATCAAAATGGATGCTACCATGTACAAAGAAACGTTATTTACAATAACCTCGATACTATTACATAATAGTGATACTGAAATCAGCAGCTGTGATTCGTCGGATGAAAGGGAAACTGAAGATGATATTAACTTGCCATTTAGAATTGCAAATATTATACATATCAATAATTATAAACTAAACACGCGGAGACAGGCCCGGATTAACGGCGGGGGGGGGGGGGGGGGCTGCAGTCCCGGGCCCCACTTTCCGGGGGGGGGGGTACGTTCTAAGCGATTAGCTCACTCCCCCCCCCCCAACCACTGTTCAACCACGAGGGGCCCTCGAAGGTTGATAGACCCGGGCCTCCGCGGAGAGATTATGTTTGCCTAAAAATTCACAGATTATGTAGAACGTGTCATTCCGGGATATTCGAGAACAATATTCGAAGAACATTTTCGTGGATAATAAGTATGACACCCACATAGCACCGACGTTTTAAGAACGTCAATTGTACGTCAGTCTTAGGTCTGGACGGCTGTAGGACGTCTTTTGGTATTAAAGCAAACATGAGGTGAAGTTCCTTCAAAATAATCACGTAGAAAAGTGGCAGTTGTAATAACTAGAGAATTCATTTTTTTTATTACTTTTCATTTATTACTATTTCCAATTGAAAATAGAGAAATTCAAATAGTCAAAGATTGTAGAAATAAATACACGTGACTTAAACTAGACCTCGCGATTCGTCTCGGGGTTTGCTAATTGGTGTCCTCTTCCTGTTTTCGAGCTCTACCCAAGATTTGTCGCACCCACATTGTGTATTCTTGACATGAGTGCAAATTATGATAATTATTAATTTATTCACTTCTGTAAAGTCCGTGTTCCTTACCGGAAATGGTACGGATTTAGGTAAATCCATCGAAATCTTCATATGCATTTTGGAATTTTTTTTACTATGCTTTAATTGTTCAAAAATGCAACCTTTTCGTTTGTAACACATACATTAATAGTTTAACTTAATTAAAAAAAATCTTTCCTTATTTATGCGAGTTTTTAATCGGGACATCTCCCCTAGTAAATAGGTCTATTTTATACCTCGTCTGTGGTTATGTTTATTTTTTGCCAGGCCTTTGCTATTGGTGAACAATGGTGAACGAACTTTCGTCATTGCCCATTGGTCGGTAGTAGAAATTGGAAATTGTCCGGCAACAAGGGAAACAAGTCGGTGCATACATGCATATATATTTATTTAAACATTTTCATAATCTGTAGTTTTTAACATAAATGATGACAATTCCGCTTTAAATTAACTACAATCTCTGTGAGGAAAAATGGCTAACAGTACAAGAACAGCGTGATAGTCACGTCTCCACGTATAACCTTAATATTGGCAATAGAAATTTATTTGACTTTTATCAATGGTCAACATGTTCGTTCAAGTACGGAAGTGCTTATTAAATCATTCTACAACAGTGAGAAAAAATGTCACACGAAAGTATTCCCTCCCCGCTGTTACGAAGTTGGACACGGCAGAAGATGCAATGTTTCCACCGATATTAGACTTATCCCGAAGAGCTGTAATGATGAGAAGAAAGGAGGAATGGCACAATAAGATTAAGAAGCTAGAAACTGTGGAGGAAAAATTATACGCCATTAACATGCCGCGTTACTATGGCTGGAAAAGTTTAGATTTAAAAGAAGGAAATATACCATATAACTCGTTGCCTCAAGCTCAATACATTACACGAACCCATGTTGTAAACGACCATAAATTACCCGACTTTTATAACAATTTAATAACACCTGAAGAGTTGGATATCAAGATACAAAATGTTAAGAAGCAAATAGAGGACGCTATTATTTTTGAGTATTGTAGTAGAATGTGAGTATAAGTATTGCCTCAATTCGCGCATCGTATTCGTAGCGTACAGTGGATCTTAATTGACCAAACAAACATTATTATGCGTGTTGCAAAGAACATTATTGTCGAGTAATTTTAGTAATTAACATAACAAATATAATTTGTAGGAGAGAGCAAGGACTAACAGAGGAAACGGAGAACAACGAAGCACTGCGAAATGATATTACAAATGCAGTTACTTATCAAATCAACAGAATATTATTAACTAGTCTTTCTTCAACAGCACCTCATTTAATGGAAGCTGAAGTAGATTTTGAACCTAGAGTAGAAGCATTTTGGTTCGCCGGTGGTATAGATCCTCCACATATAGTGAAACAATCGAAAGAGGGTCAAGAATTCATGAAGGAATATGTAAACGATCCGGTCGATATGCCAGTTCAATATTTTGGTTCTCCTATTTTACAATTAAGACATCGTGTTCCTTTGAAAGAAATTATACCTAAACATGAATCTGAAAATCCAGAACTCAGTATTCCCGTATACAAATTCGATCCTAGAGTATTGGGATATAAACTTTCATATAAACACGCTAGTAGTATACCTGGTTTCTGGCCTGGCGACCCTTCCGAATTTGGTCTATTGTCTTACCACAATGCGAATCATTTATTACAAAGGCCAAAGAACTATAAGGATGAATTGCAAGCACTTACGGTGCAAGCTATTTTTGCATCTTACAGTTGGTTATTGTCACAGGCTTGTTATCAAGGTATTGTCCCCAAGATCTCCTGTTTTTCAAACACGTTATTTATTCACTGCTTGAAAAGGAAGAAGCTCCGTCTATTTATTTGCGATTTCAGGTTTTTCCACGGTTAATGATATAACGTATCCATTAGTATCGCAAACCGTTATAACAAATGGCCAATGGTGGACATTCTGTGCCTATCAACTGAATACCACGTTATTACATTCGGAATATGCAGATGAAAATCCTGTACGTAATATGTGTTGGATAACAGAACCGATGAAATTATTCGACACAGTGGAGAATGAGAAGATTCATGGCTTTAACGAAGATGTATTAAAAAGTTTGATGAAACTTTACATCAATATGCCCGAAGAAAGAATGGGCGTGAATATGAAGCCGTATCTAGGGAAATCCGTGAAACGTATTGCAGATATTACAGATGTGGAGCGAAGAACGTGGGTAGAAGGACACTTCAAAAATCTCATGTCTAATAGACCAAGGCATTAGTACGTGACTCTGCTTATCGTTAAAAATTTCGTACGCGTGAAATTAATAAGAAAACTAGAAACATTATCGTTACAGAAAATCACAATTTGTTTTTTCTATTTTATAGCAAAATACCTGAAACATATCTTTGGCAGAAGTTTTACCTAATTGATCATAAAACTCGATCGATGGATAAGAAACGCGATCCATGGCAGTTTGGTTACAAACCGATGAAGCGAAGGCTGGACGATCACTTACCGATTTATATACCAAGATGTCTTAGAGAAAATCCGAAGAAGAGGAAAATAGGCCGATGGGCGAAGACATATTATCCAGATGCGTAAAGTACTCAGACATTGTAAATATAAAACAGTTAAATACAGTTTGCTTTGCTTCATTTTATTAAAATATCCCTTTGAACAATATATTTGAAATTTAGTGTTTGTATATTATGGTATTCATAGAATTTGGAGATAGATCCAAGGAAAGACCTTCCTTCTTCGAATCCTTTAGAGTTACGCGTTTCGTCGAATTGTCCCTGGAACATGGAATAAAATAGAAATATAAAACTACCACAGGCAAAGTCGGCAATGTCGACTTGTAATACTAAACACAGATATGCATTACCTATTGTATAGTACGGCTACAATTTCGTTGGACGGTGTTAGAAAGGCTGCAGTTTTGATCGCGTCGGAGTCGGTAATAAAAATTCTGGTAGAACCTCTATCAACGAATCTACTGAAATGCTGGATAGCATAAAACATGGGTAGTTTATAAAATTCATCCGTGCTTGGATTCACGATAATGGTTCCGTCATCTTCCTGGAATATCCAGTTTGGTCCACCCTCTTTGTTAATGGCTAAATTCCAGTCCACCCATGCCACTCCCCAATGATTCATATACTTGAAGGAAAGTGATTTTTCTTGTTAAAAAATACATACATCTTTTTTGTTGGGAATGTGATTTGTTTTACCTCTATTATGCTTAAAATGTATTTTTCCCCACGATTCCACGATTCTTCCACGACACTCGGAGTTCCCCATATGCGAGGTCCTACATAAATATGGAAGAAAATGATGGTAGTCGTTAAATTGAAGTAAATGAATTCTTTCTTGTCCGATAATTTGTAGCGGTATTAGGGATTGTATCGAAGATATTTAGTAAGAATAGAAAAATCTCGGGTACCTATAGATGCTTCGGTCATTAAAATGATTTTATCTGGATATGCGTCGTGAGTTAAATCCAAGACCACGGCTGGTTGATCGGCATCGTAATACCAATGCACAGCTGTTCCAGCACAGTACTTTGACGATTTTTCATTAGTAAACATTGGTTTAACGAACCAAGGTAATACAATTCTGTTATCATCGAGGGTTAAGATTAGCGTGCCATTATGTTTCGATGACGCCAGAGTTGGACCGAAGTAATCACCGACCCAGTCAGCCACTCCTTCTGGAGTCCATCCCATACTAGTAAGGGGGAAATTAGGTCTGAGAGCATTTGTTGGCTCGTTACCCGTTGTAATCGCCCACATTTTCAGTCCATTCTTTTCATATTCGTCCAGAAATTTGAGTAGGTAATTGGCGTATATCTGCCGGCAATCGTCCTTTAAGAAACCTAAGCAATCGTTACGTGAATCATGCTGTTTGAAATATGATTTTAAAAATGCTTACCGCTAATGTCTCGCTTTATACGATTAAGTAATATTACAAGCAACTAACAAACTAACAAATGTATTTACCAAAACCATTCAGTTTGCCGTTTGTCTTCATCCACGGTGGAGGAGACCAGGCTGCAGAAAAGAATTTCGTTTCGGGATTTAACTCGAGGGCTCTCTTCGCGAATGGTATTTTATAATCGTAATCTTCGCGCGTGAGTGCAAAGTGTTCGAGTTTAGTGTCATTTTCCACGTCATCGTAGGTATAAGGTCTTGTCGAAAAATCGGCACCACCAATCGGTATGCGGCCTAGGTTGTACCTGCTTCCTGTTTTTCGATCGAAATATGTTCTGGAAATAGCGAAGCTCGGTCACACATCTAAATTATACATATTTCACCCAAACGAAGTATTTTATTAACGGAAGCTGGTGCTTACCGTATCAGTTGGTCCTGAGTACCCTGGCTGAGGTTCTTTAAGTTTATACCGACAGCATCGGTAAAGGAACCCCCGAAACCGAAAATTGTTTGATATCTTTTCGTAGCATCTACGTTAAGGATTACATCGGAGGTAGAGTTCTGATCGGTTCCAAACTTCTTCTGTGACATACTCATCCTGAGTCCCTGCTTGTTCGTCACGTACCAGTAAGAGAGTCCTTTCTCAAGAAGTTGTCCATTATAATCAGGGGGTGCGTCGCAGTATGTTGCATTGCAAACGCATGCGACGATCGCGTTGCCGACTTTGTAAGGTACACAGTCGTTCGCGTCGCCTTTAATTAATTAATGTTAGAATTTAGGCGATGTAAGTGGGTTGTGTAACACAATTCTTATGAACAACTGTTAGAATTATGCTCAACAATGAAGGGGGGAAAAACACCTTCATTGTTGAGCATAATTGGTCCGCACGCTGGGTCTACCTGTGGCGAGAAGGAGGGCTAGGGGTAGAAATGCCTTCCACATCCTCCTAATTTTCGCTGACTGAAGTTGAAGTAGAAGTAAATGAGTTACTTGCAAAATGAATTGTTATATAGCCGCGTTATTATGCGTGTCAACGGGTAGTAGGGGAAACAGAATTCTTAATGTGCCTTCACTTGTAAGCTGTCACATATATCTAATATATAGTTTGATGTTTATCACCTGAAAAGAATTTTACGTTCCCAGCGGTGTTATTTACGGCTTTACGCCCACTGATTGTCACTTTTGACAGATCTTATTAATAAATTTTTCAAAATTCTCAAACATACGCAGGCATATTTTTACTTGTAGTAATATTGAGAATGTATAAGTGTAGGCTCACTCGTACTATCTCCCTGCGTGGAACGAAGAAGTCTCATAAAATTTGCCACCTGTGTGGAGATAATTTTCCGCGTAACTCGAAACGAAAGGCACGTGTAAGGCATTATCCTTACTTTGTACTATTCATTATGATAACTGAAGAACAATGTGTAACAAAAGAGACATTCTTCCTCACAATTAGATATGTGTATATTATATCTCGCTGGCGAACAGCAAATCTTATGTCGACTATAATTACATTTAATGAATAAACAGCTGGGTATATTATGTAATTGATCTTTATTATTATCGACAATGTTACACGTTAGCTGCACTATAAAGCAACACAATAAGCATACTGGTATAATATAGAGATTAAACACAACTGTTAGTTTTTGTAAATCACAGTATTCATAGAATTTGGAGACAGCTCCAAACAAAGAGTCTCCTTCTGAGAATCCTGTAGAGTTATCTGCTGCGTAGAACTGGCGCTGCAACAAGAAAATAAATTATAAGTTTCAATTACGCGATTTTCAACTACGGGCAAAGTATCAATTCAGGTGTAATCGTATGAATATATAGTCTGAATTACTTGTTGTATAGTACAACCACAACGTCCTCCGCCGGTGTTAGAAAGGCTGCAGTTTTGACGGCGGCGTCATTGGTGACAGAAACTCTGACAGACCCCCTCTCAACGAATCTACTGAAATGCTGGATAGCATAAAACATAGGTAGCTTGTAAAATTCGTCAGCGCTTGGATGCACGATAATGGGGCAGTTGAGGGTATTGTTGATCCAGGTTGGTCCACCGGATTCGTCAAGGACCAAATTCCAGTCGACCCAACCGACCGCCCAGTTATTCAGATACTTGAAAGAAAATATTTTCCCTTGTCAATTAGTCTGCTAATATCTCGAACGGTATGAGTTTCTTTTAATTCAGGTAATTGTTCTTTTACCTCCATTATGCTTAACATATACGATTCTCCATAGTTCCAGGATTTTTGCACTTGATCTTTTTCTCCCCATGTCGATGGTCCTACACAAATACAGAGTGAAATTACTACGTTCTTTACAGCAGCGGCATTTTTCTGAAGAAGAAAGCTCACCTATGGAGTCCTCTGTCATCAAAATGAATTTATTTGGGAAGGCATAATGGGTCGCCGTCAGTACCGATGCTGGTGCGTAATTCTCGAAGTAGGCATGCACAGCAGTTCCTGCAGTGTACTTATTCGATTTTTCATTAGTATATGTCGGAACGACGTAGCCGGGCAATAAAAATTTGTCGTCGTCGAGGGCTAAGATTAGCGTGTCGTTGTGCCCTGATTTCGCCAGAGTTGGACCCATGAAAGAGCCAATCCAATGGGCCATATCTGTCGGCGTCCATCCCATCGAGATAACTCTCCGATGGATTTCGAAGTAAATTGTTGGTTCGTTACCGGTTGTAATGGCCCATATCTCAATACCATTCTTTCTATATCCTTCCAGAAACTTGACTAAATAATTGGAATAGACCTGGTAGTACTCCTTCTTCAAGTAACCTAAACAATCGTAAGAAGCATTTAGGAAAATAGTGAGGAGTAGTGTAGCGGAAATAGATCGCAAAGATTAGAGGAAAGGTTTCATAAATTCATATTAGAATAAAGAAAAGACGATTCTTCGGTTTGTTGCACAATGCACGGTGTAGTGTTAAATTTACCGAATCCATAGAATTGGCCGTTAGTTTTCATCCATCCAGGAGCCGACCATGCCGCGCTAAAGAACTTTGTATCAGGATTTAACTCAAGGGCCTTCTTCGCGTATGGTATCTTGAACTTGAGATCTTCCTTTTGGAGCGCAAAGTGTTTTAATGTAACATCATCTTTGAAGTCGTCGTAGGTGTAAGGTCTTAGCGAGAAATCGGTACCACCAATTGGTATCCGACCCAGATTGTACCTGCTGCCTTCCTTTGGATCGTAATAGGACCTACAAATAGCAGAATTCGGTTACGTGCACACATAAAATATTGGAAACTACAGTTTCTTAATTAAATGTTCGTTTAAAATTCGAAAGGATTAAACGTAACGATTCAACTTGATTGCATTTAACTGATGGATGTTGGTGATTACCGAAGCAGTTGTTCTTGAGTAGCTGGGCTGAGCTTGGCTAGATTTATGCCAGCAGAGTCGGTGAAGGCCCCCCCGAAGCCGAGGATCTTTTGATACGTTTTGGTAGTGTCTACTTTAATTGTTACATCGCCGGGAGAACTTTTGCAATTTCCGTACTTCGTCTCTGACATCGTCATCCTGAGTCCTTGCTTGTTTGTTACGTACCAGTAAGAAACCCCGTCCTCCAGGGCTTGCGGATCGTAATCCGCTGCACTATCGCAGTACGTTGCATTGCAAACGCACGCGAGAACCTGGTTATCGACTGTGTAAGGCACGCAGCCTCTCGCGTCACCTGTAATTAACAAATTTCCCCGTGATCCGTGTGTGTCACACCAAGCTCTCTGTAATTTCACACTAAATTCTGCGAGAAGTAACGCAGCTTTTAACGCTAAAAGCAGTTCTTTCATAGGATGATGATGACGGCTTTACCTTCGGCGAGAAAGACGGCAATGACTAGTATTGCCTTCCACATCTTGCGAGTGTTGGTTGTCCCAGGTAGAAATCGGGGGTGGGTGTGTTAATGTTAACCGATGCTTCGGATTATTATATAGTAATGCTTCTGTGTACTTTTGGGCGATGGGAGGGGAAATAAAATATGTACATATGTACTTTCAAACTTTGTACGCCGTATCGGTCCATAATAATTAATTTTGGTAATTTTGGAGTCGCGTAAATATGACAGTACTGCCGCAAAACATTCATATACATATCTCTCCATATATCTACATGTATGTAGGTGCTGATAGCACAGAACGTTATAAATGGCACGCCTGCAAAATGATAAATGCCGCTCGTGTGCATCGAGGCTTAAACGTAAACGGCTGGGACGTACAAGATCGTGCGTTACTTTTAACAGTTTTAGCAGCATTACTTAAATGACTGATTGCGTGGTATAATTATTTAATTATATTATAGTAGATGAAGGTTCGTTTCGAAGCTAATGGTACAAATAATAATCTCTTGCAGTGGCAGGCTAGTCAGGGTGTCAGCTTGCCCGATGACAAATGGCCCCCTTAAACATCAGACAATATGTTAAACATGTTAATGACGTTTTAGGAGCTCGAAAATATAATAGAAGTCCCAACATAGGAAGTCCCAACTATGCTTTAAAATTTACGTTGTATTACTATTTTAATAAAAAAATTTAATAAAATCATTTTTCGAGGATACTTTATATTTAAGAATATAATAAATAATTTTGATTCCGGTTATGCGAGGCCGATGCATACGTTATTACTTATAGAAATTGAATGATAGCTTAATAGTTGGAGGTAGGCTCCCTTTGTCTCCTGGCAAACAATATTTTTAGTCCCAGAACGATGCATAACTGTGCACAATGCACATGATCTACATATTTATGTAGAAGATAAGACCCGTATCAATTCTCAGCGTTCCCTGCCGTTAGATTTAAATAAAAATTAAATACAAATTTTAAAATACCTCTTAGAGTAAGGGCGACCGGGGCTGGTTGTCTCAAGGGGTAGGTTGATTAATTGTTAATAACTTTACACCGGCATGTGCTCTACTGCGGAAAGATTTACTGTCGAAAGAAGTCACTTCTACTATGACATGCATTTATGTCTGACCCGGCGATCGCACGTTTTTTAACAGTTATCAGCGTTTGTCGACAAATTCACTATGTAAGTAAATATTTTTTCTTAAAGATTTTATTTTTTCACGCTCTATATAGTTACAATAGAATAAATGTTAAGGGACTATTTTAAAGTTTGTTTATTAGACGATCTATTGACATAGTATTTTTGTTTATACATAAATAATTGAAGGTTACATAGATTATTGAAGTCAAAATGATCGATCGGGGCTGGTTGACTAATAATGTTAATAAGGGTTAAATTGTTATTTTGTTATTCAGAAAACAATTTTTATTTTTTGTTTAAATTTCACTATGTTATAAATACATTATAATTTATGTTTAAGTTGAAAAAAATTTCGGTTTATTATTAAAATATGAAAGATAGAAATTAATATTTTATAATGACACAACTCTTGTGCCATTGTGTTATTTTATTACCACTGACATAAGTTGCTAATAACATTTTCTTAACTGATTGTACCTATAGTCAATGTACCCCATACTGTAAGTCAACCAACCCCAATCATGGAAAGTGTTATAAAAACATTAAAATACCTTAATTGTTATCACATTGAGTCAACTTTAATAATTTAAACAGATAGCCAAATGTATGCCCTATCAAATATACTAACCGGTTTAATGATATTTGGTCCACATAATTTATTCAAAATCAAACACTGAAAAACTGGCCTACCAGCCTCGGTCTCCCCTACTTTGTGTACACGTATGAATAACAATTATATAAATGTTTGTTCAGGTGATCTTGTTGCCAGTTGACTGATTGCGATGTCTAACGTAATGATTGATTATCCGTTTATTAATACTTACAATAGCTGGATAAAACAAGTTGATGATTTTTCGCGAGTTGGCGAGTATAAATACGCTCGATGGATCATGTTCAGCCTTCAAATCTTATTTTCTCGGCTCTCGTACTTCTCATCATTAATCTACGCGTTACGTTGTGGAATCGAATTTTGGCTGAAATATATTTGGAGTAGCCTCGATTAAAATTAATCGGTAACTTTATTTCTTATGTACATTAAGTGTTTGTGGTTCGTCATTGCTGTCAAAGTTACAATCTAATAGCGTTAAGCAGCATACTCGTGGTATCGCAAGTATCTATTATCGATTGTATTTCAGGGTGTTTATAGAATATGGAGACAATTCTAGGCCTATAGTACCCTTCTGCGGATCCTCAAGAGTCACTTGTTGCGAGGTATCCTGCCTGTAACACGAAATGAAGCCTGAATAATGTGAAATTACAAATTTCAACCCCTCGCCTTGCAGAGTCTAAGTTTCGCAAAAAGCTTTATACGTAATTTGGTCCTACCTGTTGTATAGTACAGCAACAATTTCGTTCGAAGGTGTTAAGAAGGCTGTAGATTTGACATGGTCATTATCAGTGATATTAATCCTTATAGAATCTCTGTCAACGAATCTACTGAAATGTGTGAGAGCATAATACATAGGTTGTTTATAAAATTCGTCCGTTTCTGGATTCACAATAATAGGCGAATCGACGAAATTTTTAATCCAATTTGGTCCGCCCTTGTCGTCCAGCGCAATGTTCCAATCGACCCAACCGACTGCCCAATGATTCATGTACTTCAAACAAAGAGTTTATTCAGTTAACTATTTTTTAAATACGACACCTCGATAGTATATGACAATTTTATTTACCTCTATTATACTTAAAACATACACTTCTCCTCGATCCCATGATCCTAATAAAATTTTTGGATCAAACGGCATCACGCTTACTGTTGGAATGTAAACCCATACTGTTATACTTTTTACAATACTCAATCTACAGAGATGGTTACTTGCAGAATTTAGCTTGAAAGAATTATTTATCTCTGACCCCTGCATTTGTGACAATTCTGGTTAAAAACGTACCTGTACATGCTTCGGTCATGAGGATAAATTTATCCGGATATGAACTGTGTGTCTGATCCAGCACTAAAGGAGGAACAATGAAATCTCCGTACCAATGTACAGCTGTTCCTGCGATGTATTCTTTTGTTTGTTCATTGTGAAACATCTGTTCTATGTACCAAGGCAAGTTAAATCTCTGATCGTCTAGGGCCATAATCAATGTCTCGTTGTATCCCGATGCGGCCAGAGTTGGACCCAAATTATCAGCGACCCACGTGGCCATCGTGTCAGGAGTCCATCCCATGGTGTTGATTCTCCCGTAGGGTACGTTGGCATTGAACGGCTCGTTACCCGTTGTAATCGCCCATATATCGAGTCCGTTTTTCTTGTATTCGTCCAGAAATTTCACCAAGTAATTGGCATAGTCCTGATAGTATTCCGTTTTTAAGAAACCTAAACGGTGATTAGAATGTTGGTAGCGTCCGACTATTTAGTTTTCGTAGACGCGTTTTCGATAGCCGTTTTTATCATATAACTTACCATATCCATTGATTTCATGGTTTGTCTTCATCCATGTTGGAGCGGACCATGAGGCACTAAAGAACTTTACATCGGGATTTAACTCGAGTGCCTTCTTTGCGTATGGTATCTTGTACTTGTAATCTTCCTCTACGAGCGCAAAGTGTTCCAGGTTAGTATCGTTGTCGACATCGTCGTATGTGTAAGGTCTTGTTGAGAAATCGGTACCACCGATTGGAATGCGACCTAGGGTGTACCTGCTTCCTGATTTCGGATCGTAATACGTTCTGTTCATAAAGAAGCTCGATTAGTTATGTGTAGTAACGATAAGTTAGTACACATAATGTTTATCGTTCATGTAAACTGAAGTACGATGGTGTAACTTTGACTAAATTGTTTTAAACAAATCCTATGAGAAGGCTGAAGGGGGGATTGCGCCTTGTTGGGCCGAAGAATAGGTAATTCTTTATGAATTTTTTTGTACAAAAACGGTTCGGCAAATTAGTTTCAGGTTTGGCAGGCTGTTTTATTGTATCTTGAACAATTGTTCTGAATTTTTGTGTGACAGTGAAAATGAAACATGGCAGATACAGAGAGAGCGTTGAAAAATAATCGGGTGGCCCTGGCGCTGACGAAAAGTACTGTAAGGGTTATCCGAAACATAAAAAGGAATGGAGATTCTTGATCTATTTGTATGTGGCTATCCGTGGTAGTAGATTTATTGCCGTATCTGTTACTGTTCCTTTTTTATTTAAAGAAGTTTTCCCGATTTTGAGGCAAAACCTTTCTCAGATTCAAATCAGGGCGCTTCATCTTCTTCAAGAGGCTGCCATATTAACATTTTTTATTTTTCTTAATGCATCTACTACCACCCATAGCCACATTCATATAGTTTAAGAATCTCTTTTCTTTTTTGTGTTTCGGATAACCCTTACAGTACTTTTCGTCAACGCCAGAATCACCCGATTATTTTTCAACGCTCTCTCTGTATCTGCCATGTTTTTTTTTTTACACTGTCATACAACAATTCAGAACAATATTTCAAGATACAACAAACCAGCCTGCCAAACCTCGAATTAAATGTAGAACCGTTTTTGTACCAAAATTTCACAAAGAATGCATCCGAAATTTACTTTTCAATCGCTACTCGATATAGACGTAACAAGTTATACTTTCGGAACTGAAGTTTATTTGGATATTTATGAGGCTCGTACCAAATCGTTTAATCACTTTACTTCTAAGTCAAGTAAATGTTGGTAATTACCGAATCAATTGGTCTTGAGTAGCCTGGCTGAGCATGTTTATATTTATGCCTGCAGAATCACTAAAAGCACCACCGTAGCCCAGAATCTTTTGGTACCCTTTCGTGCTATCTATATTAAGAGTTACATTGGAGGGGTCGTTGGCATAGCTTCCAAACTTCACCTCCGACATGCTCAACCTGAGACCTGC
Organism: Andrena bucephala; assembly: GCA_947577245.1. Taxonomy (NCBI): domain Eukaryota; kingdom Metazoa; phylum Arthropoda; class Insecta; order Hymenoptera; family Andrenidae; genus Andrena; species Andrena bucephala. Next base: position 69,044,824 of record OX387715.1, read on the forward strand.
CTTGTTCGACACATACCAATACGCACTTCCATTTTCTGGAACTTTTAGCTCGTTGTCTGGCAGACCATCACAGTATGTTGCGTTGCAAACGCATACGATTCCATCGGTACCGAAACTCCGAGGTACGCAGTCGTTCGCATTGCCTGTAAGTTGTTCTTGATTCAAGAAGAGGAGAAACAGAAATACCTATCGCAGATTTTTTTACACAATTTCTTTTTCATACAGTAACGCGCTTCATATATTGACGTATGTATTTCATGAGAACTGCACATAGGATTGCCAACTAACGTCTAACGCTGTTACAGTTTTAGGCTGTGGTTACAGTGGACGCGTTGTACGTGGCTGTAATAAATACATATTTTTACTCGTATATGACGATAGCCAAAATGGATCAGAAATTGATTTCAAATGCCTAGCGACGATAGGCGATTTTCGCTGGCAATATCAAATCAATTTGTCACACTACATACACATATACAATGTCTAACCTCGCACTATAAACAGATCTGATGCAGCTGTCAAACAAATATTTTGAATAATAAAAAATAGTAAATAATAAAAAAGAGAAAAAAATAATAAATAATATTATTTTATTGTTTCATTCTTGTTTCATTTTCCATTTAATTCTTTAATGTATTTCAGCAACACTTACTTAATACTGCTTAAAAAACAAAATAAAATACTTTGTATTTTTAAAATACAAACATAAATTAAAAAGGAAATAAAGTATGTATTTGGCTAAAAATGTAATGGCAGGTCTATCTTCTGACGAAATGCAGTCACGAAAATTTGACACTTTACAAATATACCTATGTTTCTACACTGCTTAAAATATAATAGAATGTGTCTGGGGACATTCTAAAATATTCAGAAAAATTACTTGTTTTGTACAACAATCATTGTTAATCAAAACCTAAACCAAACGAAAAATGAATAAATTTTTTTTTCATTTAGTTCCAGGTTTTTCAAAACTCCACCCATTAATTTAGGGATAGCAGTGGCCCCGGATAATGGAAAAGCACCTCTAAAAAACGATGTATCCATTTTGGCTATCGTCATATACGAGTAAAAATATCTATTTATTACAGCCACGTATTTCAGAAAAACAAATTTTCGCGCGAAATTTCGCGACGACGTCGCGCGGTGTCGTGCGACGTCGCGCGACATCGCGCGATTCGCGCGATGCTCAGTTCGCGCGAAAACGCGTCCACTGTAACCACAGCCTTATGCGTCGGTCTTGCGCCGATCTTAATATTTTCTCTGCTGTTCGAATTTTTGCATTTCTGCTATAAACTGCTCTGCAAATGTCTCACGAAGTTTCGCTCTTACCGTTAACGATGAGCACAGCAACAACCAGAAGTGCTGTCCGCATAGTCCAAACGTTCATGAGTGAGATTAGATTTAAAACTGAACTAGCTCGCGTTGAACAATGGATGGATTATTATATAGGCATGGTGTATCGAACTTTGGAATGTAGTAAAAAAAGTAAAATTCACGCATATTGTTCGCTTATCTGTTGACTTACTCATAAATGTTTAAGATATAGTTGTTGCGTCATCCAAGAAACTATTGTTAATCACGAAGAAGCACGAAAAAATCAAATATACAGTAATTGTAGAAAATTGAATGCTCTTTTAATATTATTTGAACAAATAGGGCTGACCATTTTTGAGAAATTCTTTAAATCCACACCATTGATGAATTCTAAACTTTAAGGCCCGGTCGGCACCCTGGTGTTCGATTGCAATAAACTTTTTAAGGGATTATTTTCTTATGAAGTGAAACCATTTCAGGGGGTGAGAGCAAAGAAATACGATGAAAAACTCCAGACGTATAAAGAAGGGTCACACTATAATGCTCACGAGCACTGTTTGCGACGGCGCTGATATACACTTCGTTTGGCGCCCCCCGCAAATCGGCGCCCGGGGCAGAAACACCCGCTGCCCCCTCCTTGTTACGTCCCTGTGCATGATAAAGTTCTAAGCAACATGTAAATCAAATGGTTTTAAACGTAGAACGGAAGGAATACTTAATAGCAAGCCAGCTATGTTTTTTCAGTGCTCGAAGTTAAACAGGTTGCTAATTGATCGCAAATTTTGCGTAATATTAACTTTCAGGTCCCGTCCAAACCATTTAGGGGTGTACAGATTTGTCACACGTTACACCACGCTATATATATGTATGTAGGTATGGGTTCGGTCACGTTGGTTCGGTTAAATTTATGAGGCTTTCAGGCTATACAGCTGCGAACGCATTGTTAATATTAGATAACTAATATCCTGTTTCTCCATTGAAAAGTGCTAACAAAAATACTGTGCATGTTACACGTTTTTGGGTAATGTCAGTTAAGTTCCTTTGTAGCGGTAGGTAATGGTTCGAATTCTATCGACATAGATTATTCTATGGCAAATGGACTATAGACTATGCAGTGAATCGTAAAATGTTTCGTATATCTTGTATATATGAATATAATAAAATATCAGTTACTCATACAATGAGGAATTATGCAAATTGGGTAATGGAAAAATAGAAATAAGCAAAACATTGTTTTATAATATGAAGATTCTTACGAATTGAAACGAATAGAATTTAATAGTGTCCGATGACTCGATGCATTAGATATCAGATGTTACTCTGTTCGTAGCTCTACGTATTGTACACGTAGATGTAGAATAAGGTAGGTGGAGAATTGTGGGATAATCTAGGTAAACAAACATTTTTACATTGACGGCCAACACAGCATGTATTGCAATTATCATTTATTATAACAGATACAGTTACAATGCGATGGTAAATTCAATACTGATTGAAACACAACTTTCATTGCTTGTATTTCACGGTGTTTATAGAATATGGAGACAATTCCAAGCAAATAGTACCCCTTTGCGGATCCAGTAGAGTCACGTGTTGGTTGATAATATTCCTGTAACACGAAAGTGATGTCTTATCGTCAGTTATAATTTAGGAGCTGGTACAGCAGCCTTCGATCCCTCGATATCCAGAGTGGGTATAATTTTGGCAAAGAAACCGAGGTTCACGTAAATATGAACGAGCCGATGTTTCAAATACAACGTTAAAACTAATTTAGGATTACCTGTTGTATAGTACAACGACAACTTCGTTGGAAGGTGTTAGGAAGGCTACAGTTTTGACGAAGAGGTTATCGGTGATAGAAATCCTGATCGAACCCGTGGGAACGAATCTACTGAAATGTGTCAGAGAATAGTACATGGGTTGTTTATAAAATTCGTCCGTCTCTGGATTCACAATAATAGGTGAATCGACAAAATTCTGAATCCAGTTTGGTCCACCCGTCTTGTCCAGGGCAATGTTCCAGTCCACCCAACCGACTGCCCAATGGTTCAGGTACTACAAACAAAATCATTATTATGGCGAATGCCTGTCAAGCAAGACCATTGCATATACACATAGGTATGTAGGCTAGTTTCTTTTACCTCTATTATGCTCAAGACATATTTTTCTCCTCGTTCCCACGATCCCAATATAACTTTGGGTTCCAAGAGCTCAGTTCCTGCGCAAATATAGATTGAGAGTTTACGCATCATTTAGATTGCAAATTATGTTCGTTAAAATGAAATTAAATTGATTGTTAAATCCAACTCTACAGCGCAGACGAATGAGAATTTTTCGTTCGGTAATAAGCTCACCTTCGCATGCCTCAGTCATGAGAATAAATTTATCTGGATATCCGTCGTGTGTCCTGTCCAACACCGATGGAGGAGCAATTATATCCCCGTACCAATGTACAGCTGTTCCAGAGATGTAATGTTTCGCTTTCTTATTAGCAAATACCTGCTCCATGTACCAAGGCAAGTTAAATCTTTGATCATCTAAGGCCAGAATCAATGTCTTGTTGAATTTCGAGGCGGCTAGGGTGGGACCCAAATTATCAGCGACCCACTTAGCCATTGTTGGGGGAGTCCATCCCATTGTGTTAAGACGATCGAAAGGTACGTAGGCATCGAACGGCTCGTTACCCGTTGTGATCGCCCATATATCGAGGCCGTTCTTTTTGTAGCTTTCCAAAAATTTCATCAAGTATTCGGCATAGAGCTGATAGTATTCCATTTTTAAAAATCCTAGCACGGTGATCAGAAGGTTGGTAGCGGTCAATAAAGCATGTCGTTTGTTAGCTATAACAACTATCCCAGCTGTTTTTCCCCTACTGTACTGTTAAACTTACCAAATCCATTGATTTCATCGTTTGTCTTCATCCACGCTGGGGCGGACCATGCCACACTAAAGAACTTTACATCGGGATTTAACTCAAGGGCCTGCTTCGCGAATGGTATCTTGTACTTATAATCTTCCCTTTGGAGCGCGAAATGTTCCAGTGTAGTATCGTTTTCGGTATCGTCGTATGTGTAAGGCCTTGTCGAGAAATCGGTACCGCCGATTGGTATGCGACCTAGGGCGTACTTGCTTCCTGTTTTCGGATCGTAGTACGTCCTGTAAATAATAAAATTCGGTTAACTGCATTGTTCATATTTGGCCTCAAGCTACTTCACCAGTGAACTTTCATTATGGAACATATGTATGTGTATATGCCGATCAAAGTTTCCGCGTGGAAGTGATAATACAGTAATGACGTCTAACTGATATTACGTATACATTTGAATTTTTTAACAAACTTTATCTGGTATATAAAAATGCCGCTGGAAAAACAGCGACCTTCGATTCTGGGAAGTGGTTGTAAATGCGCAAAGTAGCCTTTGAAAATGTTTGCATTATCACGTATAATGTATGTATGGAGAATGCAGATAGAATTGTGGGTATGTAGGGGAGAGTCATACGGTACCGGCCGTTTTCAGTTTTTGTACTGTAACTTGGGCTACTGTTGGTAAAAATCAAGTTTCAAAGATGTAATTTGTACTGCAAATAGTGCTTAATAAGAGGAGATGAATCGTTTTTCACAAATTTTATCGTAAAGATTAATAATTCGCAGGAATAAAAAAGTTGTAATTCGCAGCCAACGCAAAATTGTCATCCAGTACCGGCGTCTCTAAGTTTTTTTGTACTATAACTTGGGCTGTTGTTGGTAAAAATCAAATTTCAAAAAAGTAATTTGCAGTACAAATTGTGCTTAATAAAAGAGGATAAATTGTTTTTATTGAATTCTATCATAAAGATTAATAATTCGCTGGATTAAAAAAGTTGCAATTCGCAGCGAACAAAAATAACTTTTGTCGTCCGAAACACTAGCGTAAACGATAAATGCATAGAACTCTGATAATACTGAAAGAAAAAGAACGTCGCCGGAATATGTTGCTACGGACTCTTGTATTTATTTATTTCTCCATCAATAGTACAGTTAACTAACATTAAAAGCGAGATCTAGCTTTGGCCGGTACTGTATGCTGCCCGGTACTGTATGACTCTCCCCTATATACCTACGTTACGAGCTACAGTAGAATAAGTATATGAAATGCTCTTTACAGAAAAACATTTCGCGGTTGTGACAGCTATTTTGACTTATTCGTGAAATATTTACTTCTCAAGCAATGATTACGTTTGATGAATAGTATAAACAAGTAATTGGCATTGTGTCAGTAGATGATGATAATTACCGCATCAGTTGGTCTTGAGTAGCCGAGCTGAGTTTCTTTATGTTGATGCCAGCAGAATCGGTAAACGCACCCCCGAAACCGAGAATCTTTTGGTATTTCTTTGTGGAGTCTACAGTCAGGGCTACATTTAACAACGAGGCCCTGCACCTTTCAAACTTCACACGTGACTTGCTCAGCCGGAGACCTTCCTTGTTCGTCACATACCAGTTCGCACTGCCGTCCTTCGGAACGTCCAGCGCGTTGTCCGGTAGACCATCGCAGTAGGTTGCGTTGCAAACGCATACGATTCGATCGGTACCGAAACTTCGAGGTACGCAGTCGTTTGCGGTACCTGTAATTAACGATATTTCTATATTACTTGTTAGTGATTTAAGGATGTGACCACGCCATCTGATGATCCGCAACGCATCCGTGTTAAGGCCCATGTTTAGTTTTACCTGTGGCGAGGAAGAAAGCAACAACCAGAAGTGCCTTCCTCATGTTCCAACCGGCCTGTGGCAAATCTTATGTTGAAGCTAAGAATAAGTAAGCTGGCCTTAAATAGCAAATAACTTCTTATATAGTCGTGGTTCTCTACACGCTGGAACGTGGTAGGGGTGAGAGCATACGTATTGGTTGTTACTCTGCTTGACATCTTAATCGCAAACGTTTAACATATAATTCATGTGTCACTAGTAAAGTATCGGTAATGTTTGGTAACCTTTTAAAAGTAATCGTAGGACTTTATTGTTTTCACACTTTCCATATATGACCATGTCGCCTTGTCGTGGCCGAGTAGATATCTTATAATCGTATAGACAAACTGTTTCGCCGTTTTGTATGATCGTTTCAAATCTTTTAAGTGTCTCCAGATACGTGCGGTGAATGAACCGTGTATTGCAAGAGCATGTTATCTATGCTGTATAAAGACGCTTTCACGGAAGCTTTGTCATCGCAATCAGGCTAATCAGGGAGCATAGACCTTTCATTCTCTAGCTGTATATGATCCTAAATGTGAAGCGGCAATTGATCGAAAAGTTAATGTCCATGGTTTAGAAATAGTAGAGGAAGTGCAGTATATTTGGAATACCAGTTTGTTTAAGACGAATAACAAATTACGACAGAGGATGGGAACAAATTAAACTACATAATATCATAGGGAAACTAATAAACTTTCATATTTCTTAGTGTCAGTAAAAATAAAAAACAAAAAGTAACTGAAATTTTGGTTTGAATGAAAAATGACAAGAAGTATCGATTTCGTTAAGGTGCAGGTAATTTGGAATACCGATATTCCAATTTACCTTCACTTTATAAACTTAAACAAAACATGTAGATAATAAAATTAGTTTATTTTATCACGTAATCTGGCTAAGAAATCACAATTAAGGAACAATTTTATGTAGATATCTATAAGACAATATTTACACAAATGCTAAAAAAGGTTATATAGGTGACAGACGAAACTGACGCGGTGGTAGCCATTACGCGTGAAACAAAAGCATCGGTAGGCTTTGGAATATTTCAAATTACCTTCACCTTCGGTATTCCGAATTAGCAACATGGCATTGAAACCTAAAATTTCATGTCACACTTTGTATTCTCGAAATTATCGCTAAACTGGCACGGAACCATAGAAGGAACATGCAAATGAGGCGATTAAGTGTTTAACACTAAAGTTTTGACATATTTTAACCATGATTGAAACGATTGAATTCGCGCTGAAAAAGTTTTGCAGATTGACGTTTGCTTCCTCTGCAGATTAAGTCGAAAATGTAAAAGTTGCGGTTCATCCACAAATGTCATTAGTGAACAGGTCATTAGCCCCTATAATCTACGGTGTTACAAATTAAATAGCGTTAGTAGTTTATTAGGTACTTCGGTATTCCAAATTACCAACAGTATTCCAAATATGCTGCACTTCCTCTAGCTATATGAATGTGACATTCAAAGGATATATACATATGTAGGTAAAGGTTGTGCTGACGTATCTCGTCGAAGCGGCTGCTCAAATGAAAAACAGAAGAAGCAGGGAGTATGTTTTTGTTTGTTTAACATGGATATGAAGCATGCTACTTAAACGTGGATACTTAAGCAAGTAATGCAATACATAAATCGAATATTTTGTATATATGGCGGAATGTGTACTAAATATTAATAAACAAGAATGGAGAAACATTTAGTCCGATATAAATAGTGCTACTCCTATTTCAGGAGAAGTAGTAAAACTGGGCATCGATGTACAGCGAGTGTAAAAAGTATTCGTACAGCGACCAATTTAAAGTAAAAATTTGTATATCCATGCGTGTAATAAATTTTAACGGAAAACAATGATTAATCAATATTCTGCGCGTTTTTTTCTTCTGTTTTTGTTAATATCTTTGTAAATGTTAAGGGGGAATAAAATTTTGTTCATACAAAATCTATTCTACAAACATCGAGGAACATTGATTAATCATCGTTTTCCGTTAAAATTTATTACTCACATGGATATACAAAATTTTACTTTAAATTTATCGCTGTACGAATACTTTTTACACTCACTGTACATAATTACTCACTTGGCGTAAATGTAAATTGATGTACTTTCCTTGTACCAAGAATATGAAATGGAAATGTAGAAAGAACATGTATTATGTGGGATCTTTAAATAAAGGCCAGAACTCGGTGTTTCGTAAAACACTAACTAAACTAAATGACGCAGGTCAGTGTTTCTGGACACATCCAGGTTCGCGCTACACTGCCTGCACATTTTTCAAGCACACACTTTCACTCTTCTGAAAACTAAATAGAGTAAATAGAGTAAATAGAGTAAATAGAACCGAGTGGTGTCACTCTTTGCTCTTTGGTGGTACCGAAGCTCGGGCCATCCCTATAGCCAAGTTTAGGACACTACGATAGTATGTGAGAAAGGGGATTCCTCCAGTTGCAGGTATAATTAGACACAGTAAATAAATATGCATTTTATATGTATAAATGTATTACACAATTTATTGCAGGTAGTATTACAATGTTCGCGATATTTTTATAAGCGAGTCAGAATTTCTATTGTCTGTAAATTATAGTATTCATAGAATACGGAGGTAAGTCGACGCAAAGGGAGCCCTTCTTCAAATCTTTCAGAGACACAGTCGTCGTTGTTATACCTCTGTAATACAAAGTGAGATTTGAATTAGCACCGGAGAATAGCTTGGTGTACAATTACTTGAGCGTGGATATTAAGTGTATTGGATTTTAAATTACTTGTTGTAGAGTACGACAACAATCTCGTTCGAAGGTGTTGCGAAGGCTGCAGATTTGACGGTGCTGGTGTCCGTGATGGAAATTCTGACAGAACCTCTGCCAACGAATCTGCTAACATGTTTGATAGCATAGTACATAGGTTGTTTGTAAAATTCGTCTGTTTCTGGATTCACGAGAATGGGGGAATCGACGGCATTTTTAAGATAGGTTGGTCCACCTTTTTTGTCTAGAGCCAGGTTCCAGTCCACCCATCCAACCGCCCAATGGTTCATATACTTAAAGGGAGAATATTTATCCTTATGTCAGTACCAACAAACATTTCTTATTTACGACAACTGTTGATATTAGAAGATTTGTACCTCAAGTATGCTTAAAATATATCTCTGCCCTCGTTCCCATGATCCAATATCAACATTCGGAAACTCCAAGCTTCCTGCCGAACATAAAGCAGCGTTATTTAGATGATTACACTTTCTATTTAGGATATAAGTTCAGCTAAATAAAATATCTTTTCAATTTTCAATTGTTTATATAGGTAGACGTATTTTGTAAGAATAGCGCCTACTTAAAAAGCCTACCTGTGCTTGCTTCAGTCATGAGTATGAATTTATCTGGAAATGCATTGTGAGTGAGGTCCAACACTGCCGGGGGAACATAGGAATCGAAATACCAATGTACAGCCGTGCCCGCAACGTATTTTTTTGCCTTTTCATTAGCCAACATTAGCTGGACGAATAGGGGCAATTCAACTCTTTGATCGTCGAGCGCTAGAATGAGCGTGCGGTTGTGTTGTGACGCAGCCAAAGTTGGACCCAAGAAATCACCAACCCAGTCGGCCACGGTTCCGGGTGTCCATCCCATGGCGTTAAGGGGGCCGAAGGGTACCAAGCCGTTTATAGGCTCGTTACCAGGTGAAACCGCCCATATATCAAGGCCCTTCTTCTTATACTCATCCATAAACTTCACTATGTAATCGGCACAGGCCTGGTAGTATTCTTTCTTTAAGACACCTATTGAATCATTAAAGGTTCGAGATGTTTGTCTGCAGGAGGACTTGTTAGTGGGAGAATATGTTTCACGTTGCTTTACCAAGACCGTTGATTTTGCCGCTAGTTTTCATCCATAATGGTGGTGACCACGCGGCACTGACTAACTTCGTGTCAGGATTCAATTTCATAGCCTTCTGTATCAGCGGTATCTTATAATCGTAGTCTTCTTGAGCAAGTGCGAAGTGTTCCAACCCGATATCGTCTGAGACGTTGTCGTAGGTATAAGGTCTTGTCGAAAAATCGGTACCGCCAATTGGAACGCGACCTAACGAGTATCTACTTCCTTTCTGGGGATCGTAGTACGCCCTACAGACAATGAAATCCTGTCGGTTACATGGACTTGCGTTTAGGGTAACGCAATTGCCTACTCGAATCACAGATTTTGTATAAACAGCAATAGCACGATCGGGAGAAGAAATTATTCTATTACCGAATCAGTTGGTCTTGAGTAGCTGGGCTAAGCTTCTTTATATTTATGCCAGTAGAATCGGTAAAGGCACCTCCGTAACCGAGAATCGTTTGATACTGTTTCGTGCTGTCTATTGTTAAGGTCGCGCCGAGAAACAGTCCACAGGAACCGAACGTGGAGTTGGACATGTGCATTCTGAGTCCATCTTTGGTCGATTTATACCAGTAGAAGGTCCCTTCTTCAGGGACCTTCGGGTTAATGTCTGGTGTAGCGTCGCAATATGTTGCATTGCAAACGCATACGATTGCTTTGGGACCGAAACTACGAGGCACGCAATCGTTCGCGTTACCTGTGATTTAATGATAACGTGTTAATAATTCAACATCGGGACACGTACGAAGGCTGCAAAGGACGACGACACCTGAAATTCATCTAATAGCCTGGGGGCAGAGTAGCGGCTGACTAGATAAGTTTCGTAACAGCTGTTACAATCGGCGTTGACATTGGATTTAGAATTTTACAGATAACCATATGCAAACGTTTTCTGGCCGGGGAATCTTGAGTTTGCGAAATATTATATAACTTTGTTTTTACCTGTGGCAGCGAAGAGGGATATAACCAGGAGTGCCTTCCACATGCTTCGATTGTTGGTAAGAACTGAAACAAGATTAAGCGATCGTAAAATAATCAGTACATATATGGTGGTATCGTGTGGTATAGGATGGCAAATATATAATTAAGCTTTACTAAACAGGCGGTTTGCAATCATTTAGTAGGTATGTAAATAGTTTGTACGTGACTTAAAGACGCACGAAGCTCTGTAGATACTATGACGCAAGGAATTACAAACAACCAGTACGGAGTAATAATTCATTATAAGTGGCAGGATCCTATGATATGTGACTTTTATGCCTATTACCTGAGAGGGTCCCTCTCATTGTCAAAACTAGACTAACGTGGAGTATAACGCGTTGTTCGCTTTAAATAGGAAATGTCGATGGCTAAACTAAAGCGAGTGCTGTGATGAATCATCCACTATTTCTCGCATTATTCTTATCGAAATACTTTTGACATTTTAAAGAGATTTTGCTGACAAGAATAATGTCAAACACGATACGATTTGTCGCGCAAATATTAGATAAGTTTAAATAATTAGGAGAGACGGAGTACCTACAATATTAAATGCAGATCGTATTACATCGCGGTACAAATATATTCTCATGAAGGTGCAATAAACAATGTAAGTCTGTCCGAGCTGTGAAACAAACCGTGCCCAATTCATTCGCGCTGCATGCTTGTTTTCTTTTAAGATGCTTGCTTAATTAATTGACTAAAGCAGTCTGCTAATTTTACAGAGGCACACAATGCACTTTCGCGTTGAAAGTTCAAACTAAATGGAATTTACGGAAGTTTGTTGATTGAGGTAAGTTACAAAAGATCGAGGTTTCTATAGAATCTCTCCTCGCATGCCAGCATTGTATCGGTTTTGACGAAGTTAATTGTTTCGGTTTTTCATGAAAGTCAGCGCGTTAAACGGTGGATAAAAAGGGAACGCATCGGAGTTTTGTTTCCAAAGCAATTTTAACGATTTACGTGAAATCGCACCTTTGCGCGAACAATGCTCTGCTCGGGTCCCTTTGTTCGAAAAAATAACAATGCGGTAGACAAGACATATTTCTTTTTCATCGAAACCTTGGCGGGCTATATTCTGTTAAATATTTATTAATATTATATAATGTCTATAAGTAATACAATTTTTAGGCTTAGTATAGTTACAGGGTGAAATGAAGAAATGTTTTTGTACAGATTCTTTTCAGACATGGTATTCAGCGGGAATAAACAATATTCAAAGGTTCTGACGTATTTTTTAGTACAGTTCAAGCGCAACTGTTCAAACACCGGAGCACAAAAATATTTGGTATAAAAGTATTAACAAACTTGACATGTAATTTAAAATAAAGATGTCGTACTGCTGATGCGGAGATAAAATTATCCACTGAAATGAACTTGGACGGTCCACTTGGATCAACAGTGCGCGGTAAAAAATATAACATTTGAAAGAAACATGTTCGGCATAGGTAGTGTTCCTGATTTCTCGATATTTTTCGCATCTCGAGAAATCAGAAATCAGATTATATTTCTCGAGAATTCACAAGAAATTACAAAAATATTGCAAAATTTATATTTTTGGAATTATGTTGATAATATTTATCTAAATTTGTATTCGTGTCCAACTTAAAGAAAACTTGTGCAAATGAAAAAAAAGATATTAAATATAATTGATAAATTTATTTATTTAATATAAAATGTGAGCATGGCGAAACATTACTTTTTTGTTTTAAAATAGTTTTTTCAAAAGCACAATGCGTCGAATGTCGCGTCAGCCAATCTACTTCTTTTTTTTTGTGACAGAATCTGTAGAAAAATTTCTTTCATTTTGAGTGGATGTTGGTTTAATTGTATATAGAGCATCGGCGATACGAAGAGAAAAGTTTATAAACAATGGTGCAATTCTTCGTATATATTGCTAACATTTATTACAGATTGTAGATGTGTTTACATGTTCACGATTAACACGTAATTTGAACTAACTGAAAATTCATTTCTGAAAACAAATGGGATTTATAATAATTTTCCTGCACTGAAGATTCGCGAGAAACACTGTAATTTCTCGAGAAATGAGAAATAAGAAATTACAAAATTTCTCGAGAAATTCTCGAGAAAGAATTACTAGGCATAGGGTAGCAAATGGAATGAAGGATGCCCAGGCTAGTTGGACAGCTGTAGTTAACGGTCCGATTGATTTCAATAGTGGCATAAACTTCATTCATTTTTCGCCACAGCGACCGACAGAATTACAGAGATTCAAACGAAATTCTCGAGTAAAACGGGCACGCAACCAAAAATCCTGTATTAGATAGATATGTACTAAAGGAAACGGCTTCAATTCACGAGAATTTCGAGAATGTCAGGATAAAAACAACATGACTGCAAGCTGTCCGAGATAAAGGCTGGAACTAAGTCATAAATACGCTGAGTTGTCAGCGGCATAATATTTTATCATACGCTACTGTCTTCCAGAGGAGATGTATGTTCGTAAATCTAAAATATCAGAGAACTGTCGAAACCTGGTCGGCCACGTATCGAATGCTTGTCCTCCTAAGAATAATTATGCACACACGCTGCTACGTAGGCTATAAAGTAAAGCGAACTTGCTGCTAGAGATAAGAACAGGAGTGGTAAAACGCTGTTACATTTTCGTTAACGAATTTCCAAGAAGCGAAACTAAAATGTGTTTTGAATTTAACGGTAAAAGGAATACATCCGTGAACCCAGCAAAGCTAGAGTGGCTTATATTGAAAGGTATGAAAGGAAGGACCTTTGTCTCGCGCGGAATTATTCGGCGCATTTAACGATCCGTGATCGTGGAGAACGTAGTGCGGGGACGGGGATTCTATAGGTGGATCATAGATAAATCGGGCAGCAAGATCGCGTGGACAGTTCGGCAGGGTGATTCGTTCCCTCTCGGAAGCAGTGGTGCGAACAGACGGCGAAATCCCTTGGAAATTACTTGCCCCGGGGTAGAGAAAGTACGAGGACGCTTTTATGCGCACGTTAAACAGATCGTTCGGGGACAGGGACAGGGACAGCTCGATAAGTGGATACGATACGAACGAGGAGGAACCGTGGGCTTTAATAAATCAAAGAGTCACCCTGTGATAGGCGGCGCGTCACGAGACACGCGCGTTACGAGTTAGGCTCGAATCAAGTGATATGATCCGTGAAAAGGGCCCAACTTCTGAGAGCGCACTAGCCAAACAATTCGCTCCAGGAAACCAGTCCCCCCCTCGACACTGTGCGCGTAAACCGGCAATAACATTATTCTCTGGGATAAAAAAAATATTCATTCCCTACAGAAGTTGTGATCGTAAACCAACCGCAAGTGGAGACCTTCTCTCTCCTGTACAAACTAGCTCATCCAAGTTTCTACATTTGCCGCGCGCTGCCACGTTATTACGTGGTTCAGTTGCGCGATGAAGAACCTGCAGAATGCTCCTCGATGGTCGTCAATTTATTTAAGTATGCAGTAGCGACGCGAATTCTCTGTTTTATAAATCAAATAACGAGGGCAGTTTTCGAATTGGTTGCCAGCAGGAAACAGACTAATCGTGAGGACGGTAGTGATACCAACAGTTGTGAATCTCATTTCCGTTTCGTATGTATAGACTTTCAATGCACCTATACTTATACACATGTCCGATGTAATGTTTCATGCTAATGCAGGCAAATGTCTTCCCTAGAAGTGATATTGTTATTCGAATTCGTCAAATTGCTACTATTAAGGAATGAATAATTTTCCCTGAATAACGTTATCTGGAGGCGGTGGATGTCCTTCGAAATTCTTGTGACGCACAAGCAGACAGAAAACAGTAGTGCGACTCGTTGTGCAGGAATTTTTACTTGCATCACGGGTCGGGTCGTGCCTGCTGTTCGATAATGATCAGAAACACAGCTGATAGTGTGAATGGATCGTGTTGACATTCCATTAGACTTGTCACGTGTAAAGATTGCATGACTGCATACATCTCAAAGGAACTTGTATGTGTCTGCTGTACTGAAAAGTTGCTGATGTTGGAAATGTAAAATATCCGACTTTATGTTTGCTTTGACTTCGCTGACATGCCACTGCAAACTTCACGCTTTGTTCTTTCCCAACTACACAGAAATTGATTGGCGTGTACCGCGTGTACGTCATCTATGCGAGCGCGAGGCGTCGTTTGAAGTGACCGGCGACATATTTTTAACACACTTCTGTCAGGTTAACGTAGTTCTAACGATATTTTTCCAAGTAATTAATGGCACAGTGACGTGGGCAGAAATTGTTGATCTGATTTACTTGCACGAACCGTTGGGATCTCTAAAGCCTTCGCTGTATCGGCTACACTGGATTAATATGAAATCCGAGACGTGTTTCCTAATGATAGGGAAATGGAGAGTAAATACGAGATAAAATCAAGCGAATTTTCTTCGCTATCGAATAATAATCATTTCATCCAAGTATGAAGTTTCGAAGTTTGTTAGCTTGGTATTAATTCGACTATATACCTAGGTTGTAGATAAGTGATAAGAAGGAGAGATCGAAGGGATGTGGGGAAGTTTAGTGCCCCATAGTCTGCGACACGGCGTGCGAGACAACAGCGAATACTTATGCAAATCGGTGTCGAAAGTTTTTAATGAAAATTTGTAATCTCGAATTTTCTAAGAACTCGAAACTTTTGGGATGCGATGAAAATGCTAATCAAACGTTGTCTTGGTGTTCCGCTGAAACGTCGAGTGTCTGACGCGGCTCGCCGTTTGCATTCAAATGTTCCTTCCCCTTTTCATCTTGCTCCATTAATTTTAACGTATGACGCTCGTTACTTCTAAAAATGGACGACAAGAGATTGTTATACTTCAACCCGTTGAAAAGAGAATGCTGCCGCTTGCGGTCTAGCCGCTAACGCAATCTTTCGGGACAGAATGCTAAACCAATCGCTCCATTCAGACACTTCGACGTTTCGTGAATTTTCCAGCAATAATTACATATAGGTATGCATAGTTTAAGAACTTCAATTAAATGCTAGCAACTGCTCTTTTTACAATTTAAAAGCGTAAACACTTATCTGTTGCATTTACAGTTAATTGCTGATATATCGCCCTATACACATTCATACTTTTAAATAAGCGTTCCGAGCACTTTTTCAAGGCCTGCAGCGATATTAATTTACATTAATTTACGATATTATTGTGACATCCTCTTAACGTTGTAGCTTCTTCAGCAAAAGCTTTTGAGATCATCTTTGGCGCTGTTATGCTTGCACATCAATAGCAAGTTATTTCGCAATTACTTCCGTTCTTTTCAACTCGAACCGAATAATGAACTAAGCAAATTGCTCGACTCGTGGTCGTTCTACGTATTGTTTTATTGCTCGATCCACGAAAAGACCGTGTTACTTATGCATGGGAAAATCTAGCGTTGCTCGTTAACCTTTTTCGTACCTTGGCTGTGTGTCGATCACAGAATATATCTACCGGAGCTGCCCGACGAAGCGTAAATACGGGTATAAATAAAATGCCAAGGGGTAGACAACGACCGAGCGCGATGACTACTCTCGACTATGTTGGAATGGTGCTCGAATGTCCGCTGGTGTTTGTAAGAATAAGTGCCACTTTACTTGGCCAAGCTGAAATTAAATTCAACCAAGACAAATGACGGCGCTAAGCCAGCCCCACTCCTGCGACCATGTGAAATGTAAATTGCTTTGAATTAAGGCGGGGACCGCTGCGCCGAGCCGAGCCACGCCGGTCAGGTTCCTATTAAATATATAAATACGCGCGGACAGTCTCAAGTGTGAGTGATTCGTGTTTCGCGTCGGTTGACTCGTCGCGACGCTTTCTCTAATTAGTTTAATTGAACGTTGCCGGCTTTATAACTGACGACTGGAATTTATTTATTTAATCTTTTATATCTCGTTTAACACGAATAAAAAATGTACAACTCAATGGATACGACGAAGATACATCAATTTCGCAAATGACAGCCGTTGATTTATTGCATATCTGTTGATATAAAGTTGACGGTAACCGGCGCGGTTTCGACAAACGAACCATTCAAGCCAACGAGACCGCATCGTGGAAACGTTCGTTGCACCCATTTGCAGAGCATCGAATTACGTGGAAGGCGGTCATCCGCAACGAAAGTATTCGCGATCCACGAGTTCGTTATTCGATTATACGTACGTCGTCGAAGATTCGGATCGCGTTGTCGCGCGAGAGCCAATAAGCAGTACTGTCCGTTTATTAAGAGGATTCGCTTCAGTGAAAAGCAAGACAGACGCTAGCTGAGGCCAAAGCCTTGGGTTGGCGAGCTAATATAAAGTGAACCTTGGGTCACCGAGTTTGTCGAAAGTGCACCATGTAATCGCGTGCTCGAGTTGTATATATATATATATATATATAAAAAAGAAAAAGAATGCTAGCAGGGGGATAGTATGCGCTATTCTTTGCACTTTTGCCTGGTGCTGCTAAGAACAGTTCTTTTATTAAGTAAAGTTCGGCATACTGCGGAACTCATTATCCGCGTAACCTCTAGCCCGATGGAGAATTTAATTTTGAGATCGTTATCCCGCGTAATTTGTTCGGGACGCTGAAAAATCTCGTTGTTGCCGCGTGTGCTGGTCATCTCGGACGAGACTCTATTCAAACGGATTTGCATAGTTGCACGAACGAAGCTGTATACCCGCAGTCACGTAATTGTCATACTTACATAATATTCAGACACGATCGGTCTTAATCTATTCCCGCCTATTGTTTTTCGGAATAATTTGGCCCCACATCTACGTCGATAGATATGCCTTATTAGTAAAAAGTAAGTAAATTTCCCTTCGAAAGAGAAAGCATAAATTCAACCCTTCAAATACCTATCCACATTTACGTTACACGAGGAAAATGGGGTGACCTGTCCAGTGAATGACAGTCACCTGTCCGTGCTCACTTCACGTTGAAACTTACACCGAAATTTAGAGTGTACACCCACAGACGTCTCGCACAAGCGTTTTTCTTTTTACTTATAACTTATACGGAATTAATTCCGTTTATTCAACAGTTGCTCTCACGGCCCACAGTGGGCCGGATTTTAAATTTACCGGCTTTTGGGTCTTTCTTTTAAGATATCGGAATGAAATTTACGCCAAAAAATAGGAAAAAATTATTCCTTCCTAATGATGTATAATTTAATATTTTTTACATTTATTTACTTATTTCTTTTTTAATAAAGAATAATTTTTTCCTATTTTTTGGCGTATATTTCATTCCGACATCTTAAAAGAAAGACCCAAAAGGCGGCAAAATTTAAAATCCGGCCCACTGTGCGGCCGTTCATTCACTGGCAAATGTGGATTTCTTACTTTTCCAATGAATGAACAATTTAGCCGGTCTTTTTTTCTCTTGACACTTTCGCCGCCAATGTGGAGGTCAGGTTAACCCTCGCCAGAAACAAAATTTCAACTATGCATAATTATGATCTTATAAGACTAGTAAAGTATCAAATATATAATATTATTGCAATTGGAGAATGAAAAATTATTTACATTAAAAATCGTCTAAATACATTGGAAACCTCTGTTATTATCCCGTTCATTCACTGGGCTACCCCTGTTCATTCATTAGAAATTTATGTTCATTCACTGGTCATTGGCCCATTTGTTACTTAATCCTCTGCCAGACTTTTAATGAAAATTATGGTTATCAAACATTGCTAGAATAGTGTTCCAGGATGTCTGACTTTAGTAATAAAACAGCTCGCTTATAGCAATAACATTCAAGGGATTAAATAACGACTTTTGAATATTAATTTTAACAGACAGAAAATTCAACAGAAACGTGATAAGTAATCACAAGATTTTGTATTGCCCCATTTAAATAGAGCTACAACTATCAGGTACCTAACAACAGGCTGCGTCCACGTTATTTTCGAGCTCTGTTATTCGTAATACGATATTATACGGAATTTTTATTACGAACCGGTATTAATAGCGATGTTACAGCGTGAACGTTTAAAAATTTCGATTTGTCAGATGTTTTGAAAAACGACGCGCGACGCGATTGCAACACGATCGTGTGATTATAAAAGTGGTGAATTTGAAAGGTGACGACGAAGAAAAATGGGACGGAAATGCCAAAGATCCCGTAGTAAAGAGTTGAGGGAAACGCGCAGCTTCTTATCTGGCATAGAGGTCTACTTCCTTTCGGCGGGCTTCCGCAGGGCTTTGTAATATTTTCCGGTCACGTCCGAGGTATGCATGAACTTTAAAAAGTGGCGCCTTCGTGCTTACGGAATATTAAAGCCATTCATATTTACCAGTGACTAGATACTGTAGACACGTAATAACGTACTGTCCTTTTTCCCCTCCCTTCCGTTCAGAAATTATCGTTCCTTCCTGTTCGTTTCGCGCATTCAACGTAAGACTGCGTTATTTCACTGCTTCCGATATATTCGGATTCATCATCGCCAGCCACCCTACTTCGCCATTTCTGATTCCGGCTTATGAATATGAATTGCATCAATTACGCGGAACGTGGCCCAAGTTACTGCCTACGGTCTACACTCTACAGGATGTTTAAGAAATGGCGTGCACGCGATTTCACGTTAAAAACTTCACAGTTTAACTTCCACTCGGTCTTTGTAACTTGCACCGTATTACACGAAGAGGAGGATGCAGTTCTGAAAGCTGCGAGAACGATGATTGGTTCTAAGAAATGATAAAATTCACACCCAAATAGAAGATGACAGTTACGAGGCGACCGGTGTAATACAATTGGAGCAGGGCTAACGTCGAAAAGGTTTTTCCTTTAAATTAGGTAGGTGGCTCGAGTCGAATTTAACATACCTTACATCTTACACCTTACACGCGAAATCGATAAGCGACGCGCCACTAATGCGTCTGCTTCACTTTATTTCATCTCTGCAGGAAGCGTTAAAGCTCCTTAGACAGTTTGAGTCGCTCTTTCTCAGAGTCCTTTGCGTTTACACAGGAACTCTCTTCGGAACCGTTCCATGTCTCTAACTTGTCCCTTTCGTTTAGTCTTAACACGCACGAGCTCTCGTGATCTAGACTCCATTAAACTTGTTGGTTGGAAACTTTACAAATATCGATGCATCGCAAAGCAGCTTTGTTACTTGCCTCCGCCTTCGAAGGGGGGGCTTAAAATCCGCCACTTGGAAATGGCTTTTCAGTCGAAAGAAGTCTATACGCGACGACCATTGCTTCCGAGAGCTTCAAAGCGGAATGCTAAAATGACAAATAAATTGTGGGTACGAAACAGGAAAATGAAGGAATCGCACAGATGCGGAAATATGAAAACAGAAGCTGTTTGTTTCTGTAGAGACAATTATTCCGGATTGCACTAGGGCAACACTTTTGAGCAATTTAGATGAGAGCAGGTGAAATTCAATTTGTTTCGTTAGATTCCCGTCACGGGTTATGCCCCTATTTCTCCTGCATCTCGGCAAAATAATCACGCGCGTTTCCTCTCTGTTATTTATTTAGCGAATCAGAGGTAGGTACGGTTTTTATACGATTCCACTGTGGTACAACTTTTTCCCGTTATACTATCTTTCCTTTCGATGGACCAACGAAAACGTACACGCTAGAGGTACACGTATGGTAACTATTCGAACGGTAGGGGAGACCGGGGCTAGTTGACTAACGAGGTTATTTGACTAATTCCCTTTAATTGTTGTATTATGGAGTAAATTATGCGTGCGAATCGCGATATTGAAACAAATGAATGACCAGCTTGCCATTTAAGGATGTATTGGACCTATCTTCAAAATGGTACCAAGTTAATGAAAATTTATAAGATTGATCTTTCTAATCTTCCTGATGTGCTCCAAAAATTTTAAACGAATTCACTAAACGGTTGCTGAGTTATAACGATTTTAATTTTCACTGATTTTACACGTAGGTACTCTTATGGAAAGAGACGATCTTGACAGATAAAACAGCTGAGAAAATGTTGAAGAAATGGTACCAATGTTTTCAATTTTTTTTTTGCATGTAGTATATGGGTAGGTGAAAATATCTGCTGAGTTTCAATTGTTTCCACTACACCGTTTTAAAGAAATAAATTATAACTTGAGAAAATTGTGAATTCAGAGCATGTTTCGACTATTTATGAATTTTTGTCCACTAAGTACTGCTTGATGTTTTTTTCATGAATATTTTGTGGAAACGTGATAAATTGACTATAATTTACGGTATTTTATTTTATCCGGTGTGTGGAGGTTTTGTACGTACGGCCCTTGACATGTTAACAATGTCGAGCGAAAAATTGCATTTTTTATCCTCAAGATGCAGTCGAGGCAACGAGTTTAGCCGCTCAAGTCCACTTCCCCCACCACAAATCCATCCAAACTCACCCCTACGAGTTTTACAACCTATCCTCCCTTCAAACTTTCAGGCCTTCCAAATAGACCATAACAAACCAGTAAAGAATAATTACAGTATCTAACACCATGATAATTAATAAAAAGAATAATACTGTGAAGGAGTGAAAAATATAATAAAAAAAAATTATTGGGCGTAGTATACATGTATACGTGTTTCGTATACTATATTGATGGAATAGCAGCGTATATATACGCCTTTCGTATGTATTGATGAAACTGTGACAGCGTGTATATACGCCTTTCGCAGGCAAAGGGTTAAAACTGAAAAGTATATGTCAAGTCAACTAACCCCATCATATTTGCCAACTAACCCCGCAGCCGGGCTTTGTTGACTTATTCGTCTGACTACTCCAAATACAATAAAAACTACAACCTAGACTCAATTAAAACGATTTTCAAAATTAAGCCTGTATAAATAATGAAATTTGTAAACTTTTGGTATGCAGCAAGTCATCAAAATACCAATGGTCTATTTATAAAAATTAGAAATGTTAAAAATTAGTCATCTAGCCCCGGTCTCCCCTACGGTAATTAAGTAGTAAGGAAAGCTTGGTCCATGAAATGAGGATTTTTCATTTTTTCCTAACCCCACCGTACATCTGTGTCAGCGTTATATTGGGGGAAAAATAGGGTAGTTTCGCGCAGGGGGTAAACAAGTGTATCACGCTCGACGGCGCGGCGTTACTGGCAGAAAAGGGACCGAGGGGAATATAACATGGAATTTTTAGCGACGTCTATTGTATAAAGTTGAAGGCGGAGAAAGAGCGGAGGAACGTATGTATGTACATATCCCGTTGGTTGTGGAGGTTCCGCGAGACGGCATCAGCAATCGCGTAACGTTCTGCCTCTCGATCTCTCTGGTCCAACTTTTCGTAATGGATGCAGGACGCATCTATCATCCCTCGTCATCAACGTCAAAATCCTGGCCAAACACAGCAGCCATCGACTCGCCACTGAATACCGACTACTGAATACAAAAGAGCAGCCAACGAATAGAGCAGATAGCGTGCCCAACTATATGTATACCTTCCACATCCGTCCATATGCCAGCGTTCCGCCCTTCGCTTTCTATGCGTACATTATACCCTGTTCCTTCGGTGCAGTTAGGTATTACATCGTAGAAATGTTTATTTCACTTTCCAGAGAAATCGATAAAGGTCACGTCACTATCTTTGCTAATCGTGACGTTATGGGTGCAATCGAAAAGGGACGTAATTACTTGCGCAGAATTATGTAGGTACCGTTTTAAGCGACCTTTATTAGTTTATTAAGTATTTGTAATATTAGGTAGCCAGGTTGATTCCTCGAGTGATCCAATTGAATGGACCCATCGATACGCAACTTTCACATATTCTCGTGACAGTTGTACAGTACGCGATTACGATTTGTCATAAGACGAGATGGTATTTTTCCCACGTCCAACGATTTAGTCTCCACTTTTCCAGAACAATTCGCTCGTTGAACGGCGAAGTGTTTCTTTTCCCTATTTCTATTCTGTCTGTAATAGTTGGAAACGTTTATTTGCGACTTGTGTAGTTGCGAAATGTCGTCGGACGCGCTATGTTCGAAATTGTCGCCGTGTTCGGAATTTCGGCGGAAACGTTGAATGCGTCGTGCAAGAAATACCTACCCATATGCGATTCTAACGTTCTGCAATCGATCGATCAGCTGCTGGAGGAATCTCGCACTTTTGCATACACCTAAATATTATCCAGGAATTTGCATTGGACGGTAGTAAACTCGACAATGTGCAGTGCCGTCGTTGAGAAAACTGGTTGTGTAAAATATTTTATTCATTGCCCCTCCCCATCGTTCTATCAACTTTATATGTATATTTCAGACGATTTCACGTTGCTGCGTCATTTGTGTTTTCATTCATCCTCGTTGAGCGGTGTCGCGTTTAAAGTCGGTTATATTTAAAGAGCTTTTACTTGGAGTTTCAAAGTTTTCCCGAGTCGACAGCATACATATGTAGGTACGTTCCGCTAAGAAACTTTCTCGTTACTAATTGTAGAAACTAGTTCCACCGCTGGTGAGAGCTAAAGCCCGAGATGGAAGTCGTCGAGACATCGGGAAATCGAGAACTTTTCTCGCGGTTGGTCCTAGGAATGATTTTAATTTCGCGCGTGTAGGTACGATTATACAGGGAAAATTGGAATCGCCGCGCCGTTAGTAGGAATGAAGTAGAAACGAACGCACGGTTCGCAAGGAAAAACCAAGTTCTGCTATGCACCACACATTTGTATTTTACTTAATTATAAACAGCCGGCATATGACACAGTTGCAGTTATTTACTGAATAATTCCACAGGACAGAAGTGATTCACCGACTTGTATCAAAGTCGTCAGAATTAGTCGTGCAGTTACTGGTCCATTGAAAATACGCATCATAAGCGGTATTACTTGCTGGAAGAACTAAAAATATAAGAAATTTAGTTAACAATTATCCTCAAATCTTACTGCTTTTATATAAATTGCATTATATAATGATTAAAACATCACGATATTATATTAATTTATAATAATAATTTACACTTACATTATCGGACTGAATACTGGCCGATGCTGACAGGGCGCTGATGGGTGTTTTAATTTGTATTGAGCTTGCTTCGACGTTCACCAACTGTTCCATTGCATTGTCAGATTGTAGTTACCGCCACAGACGACAGGTGAAATAAACAGAAAATTAAGATAGTGGATGAAAACGACTCGAATGCGAAACATTGAGAGTGTACGGAAAATAGCATTGCTTTCTTCTTACACGTCCAAGTGTTAGATATTCAATTTAATACCGTGATTGCAAGATACTTACCGACGTGAAGCAGAAAACTGCGCAGAATAGAACAGCGAGTGCGAGGCTTCGTTGGTTCATTTTTCTGAATTTCACTTAGGTACTGTCGTTGCGAGTTCGAAGCTAGTTGTTCCGACTACAAAAGTTTACAGCGCTTTTATACAACTCGCGTTATCTTTTTTGCACCATTACCGTTGACATTTCGTTCATCGCAGGGCAAGATGACGCATGGCAGGGGTTCATTGCTTCAAAAGAAATAGGGAAAGACATTTATCCAATCGAAGTTATCTAATCGTCTAATAGCATCGTTAATAACACTTGTTACATTTTGGCGACGCTGTCGTAGATCAATGTATGTCAAGGTAAATGTACCGAGCGTAGTGTAGAAAATCTTAAAAAATGTATAAATTGGTTCCAATTACAAGTGCAGTTTTCTCAATAACAGAAGTAAGTAATCCAACCGTATATTATTTTTTATTCTGGTTGCTGATCATTTTTCTATTGGCCTAATTATACCAATTGGCCATCCTTCGGTACCTAAACATATCTAGAGTTGTAAATGCGACTCGTGTTATCTTGGCTCGAACACAAATATTCAGTCCATTTGTACGGCAACTGCATTCTCCAAGTTTTTCAGAAGTAGTAATATGTGCTGCGCAGTTCTAGTTAGGGATTGCAATATAGGGTGAATCCGGGAGACGCGTTCGGGCCGGAGAGTTGGTCGAGTCGCTATATTTCAGACTCTATACGCAAAAATGCGTTAATGTGCTGACTAATTATTTCTCTAGAAGCCGAACAGTTGAATGAATAGGGTCATTTCGCTTCCTTCTGTGTTTTTCTGGATTTATAGCCTATAAAAGATAAATTGAGGTTACGTTTAACCTCTGAGCAGTTTTTTTGAGAAAATTTAGATTTCGCGCCCACGGTTGCCTAGCGCTGTTTCACTTTTTTTAAAAGTCACACCATTGATGCTAGTATTAATTACAAGGAGTGCTAAAACTGTCCCAAAAAAGTTCAGTCAATGAAATCCCTTAAAATGGCTAAAATATTCAGTTTTCTGTTCCTCCTGTAAAATCGGTAATGTGCAGATCCGCGGTATTTACAAACTGCTCATACGCGGTTTTGCACTACCCGACCAAAAAGGGTAGAATATGAGAGCGCTTTATCCATGGCTGGATTATTTTGTTAAAAAATTAGGTAGCGATCTGGAAACCAAAGTTTAGACAAATTATGTTTTTTGCGTGCTTATTTGTTAAAAAGAATTGTTAAATAAAAAGTATTTAATTATGTGTGTAAGATAAGATTCTTTTCATTGTTTTCCTGGTGAAGATCCATATTAATAAGTATTGTCAATAGTTACAAAAATATATCTATTTTGGGTTATATCATTTTATATTTTATGTGCAGAATAGTTTCACTTGTAAATATTTTTTATAATGCTCGATTGGAGTTAAAAAAATTTTTTTTAGTAATGTTTACTCTCATATTTGACGTCATGTAACACCTTAAAAAATTACCGGTTAATTACCGGTGAACCGGTTTTGATTGAAAATTTTGCCGAATTACCGGTAATTGAAAAAGTCGGTAAATTTGGAATTCCTAAGTAGTTCTGGCGCGACAGAAAGTAGTGCAGCATCTTCTCTGAATGCGCGAGAATGGCGAGGAGCATCTGAGCGATGAAAAGGTTAGATAGAAGAAGTAACGCGACATCGGATGGAGACGAGGAGGATGCATCGTCGCGTCGCAGCCAGTCCGGGAGTAATTATCGCGAGATAATTGGATTACCTTTGGAAGCTGGAGCGTACCGAGGGAAGGTATTGGGCGTAAGTGGCGTAGCGATTCGCGCTGAATCCGTAATGAGAGCGAACTGAAATCTCGAAACTCTGATAATAAGGAATGCCCGGGCGAGTTGCGAGCGAAAACAAACCACCGGTAACGATCGAAGTTTGGCTCGCGAGCCCACTCGAGGTAATGGCGAGTGGTTAGATGGGCGCGTGGTCAAACGTTCGCCAACCCTCTGGATTACATCGAAATCCGAACTGTATAGAGAGCAAATTGTCGAAGGGAACGCGACATCCACCCCCTTCAAACTTCCTTGCAGCCTCGCGCGAAAACGGGAAATCCTTTGGGCTCCCTCTGATTGTTTCCATCTTAACTTCTGACCTCCTCCCATCCTCCACTGATCTTCGTAATTTCTCCGTAACCTACTGCACAGTCAACTACCCCTAGAGCACGCTATCAAGAATAATCCGATCTTCCCTTCAGATTAGAGAACATCCTAGCGAGCATTTGCGACGGTTATTCATCTCGGAAGGTGATCACCACCGAAACCGAGATGCTAACAGAGGGAAAAATGGATAAAATTGATGAGATGGCGAGGAAACGGCTGCATCCATGCGGCCTTGCACGCATCACCAAGTACATATACATATGTATGTACGTCGAACCGAGTTCAGCGTGATAAGGTGGATGCAGTATTTTAGGAATTTCAATACGCTACTCGTCTCTTAAAATGCAAAGTTTTACTCCGCCCTGTCATCCGACTTTGCCATGTTTCCGCTACGGTTTGCATACATTTTGTATTTATAGTGTTTCTCGCTGGGAAACGCGTTCCAGCATAGTCTTACTCGTATGTGCACATGCTCCTGCGTATTGGAAAGCGGGACGCGTACTGGAAAGCTGTCTACAACGATCTTCTAAAGTGCATCGTTTTCGAGGTAGTGCGGCTCTATTCGCGAATGCCTTTAAATTTTAAAAAAAGAACGACTGACGCGAAGTTCAACGTGCAAATGAGAACGTTCGAATAATTAATAAGCATAATAGGAGCGCGTAGAGCGAACATATTTAACGGGGGACTTGTACTTTCTTTCAAACTTTTACAGCTTAATTTGCGTTCGCCACGGGAAACGGAGATAATAAGAATAATGTTCCGTGATTATAGAGTGGGCCGTGATATCGCTTTGTTGCCGTCTCGCGGGGCTAGCATGAACACTCTCGACGGCTAGGCTCTTTGCATAATTTATCGAAATCAAAGTTGCCGTACTTGTAATGAAACATGCACTGCGCGACTTTAATCTCTGTGGTATAGAATGATGCACAAAGCGCAGAGGGCCGGGGACAGGTATTTGAGTAACTTGTGAGAAATGTTTATTTGAAACGCATATTCATCGTCTGTCCCGTTGCTTGTTTCTCCTTCACCATTCCTGCTTTTCTCGATCCATTGCGATATAGGATACATTCGACTCTGATTTCGACGACTTCGGTTTGGTGAATGTTAAAGGGATTTGTCAATGTACCCACTCGTTGCAATACAAGATTCGTGTTTACGCAATTAAGAGAAGGTCGCCCTATTTCTATTCAAAGTTAAAACGCGTCTAACCGCGATTTACGATCGTTGTTCATACTGGCCGAAAATTTGCATAACCACTTCTCTTTGAAACGGCCGGGGCCGAATCGGAAGATGCGGCTTCGCGTTCAAGCAAAGCATTATGTATACATACAGTGGCGTGCAAAAGTATTCGGCCGCCATTTAAAATCGCATAACTTTTTTTTAAATTAATCCAAAGGACTTGAGTTTTTTTGAGAAGCTAGAGGGATTAGTTTGTTAAATGATGTGATTCGTCGTTTTGAAGAAAATGCACTTGCTCGGAATAGCAAAAAAAAATAGTAAATGTCGTTTTTTAAACTTTTTTTGTGAGCCCTTAATGAAAGTTTAAAAAACCCGTTTCTAGATTTAAGTAAGTTATATACGTGTATAAAATTTCACCAAAATCGGATAACGTTGCTCTGAGCTATGAACGCTTAAAGATCGCAGAATCGGGTCGAAAATCGCGAAATTCCCGAAATCAGCTCATAGCTCAGAGCAACGTTAACCGATTTTGATGAAATTTTAGGCACATATATAACTTACTTAAATCTACAAACGGGTTTTTTTGAATTTTCATTAAGGGCTCACAAAATAAAGTTCAAAAAACGACCTTTACTATTTTTTTTTTGCTATTCTGACCAAGTGCATTTTTTCAAAACGACGAATCACATCGTTTAGCAAGCTAATCCCTCTAGCTTCTAAAAAAAACTCAAGTCGTTTGGATTAATTTTAAAAAAGTTATGCGATTTTATGTATGAGAGTATATGTATGAGACACATGCTAATAAGTACGCCGTTGCGCCGTACGATATTTACATTAATGTTTCACGAAATTTATCAACGCATTCCTGAACTGTTTCTGGTTCAATTGTTTTTCAAAGCTCTCGCGTCGAAAGCTATCCACTGTTTGGAAAGTTCGCCGCAGACTTGTAACGAACCATTCTCCGTTCCGACCGTTGTAATTCAAAATAGTGTTCTCGCGTGGTACACTTTTTAACTGGAACTCTGAAACTCTGTTGGTTAGCACAGTTCGGACCATAAAGACTAAAGAATCATCAATAACCGCCTCGAAGCGCGGTATAGTTTAATTGCGCGGCTTCTTACCCAGGCAATACCTTACTGTTTATTTTTAATGACCGGTAGCTCTAACGAGAAATAGTTTTCTTATGAATTCGGGGGCCGTGAAAGTTGCAGCTAAATTGAGCACTTTTTTCCCCATTTCTCAACTCCTTTCTTGCCAACAAGAATTTACTTCCGGCGTATACACGCACACTTCCGGTCCCTGTTTCGAGAAAAAAATGAAGAAGCACCAACAGCCGTGCCGCACATAGGTAGAATAGTCTACCCTGCCTTGGAACATTATTTCCATTCCTCTGTTGCCTTTTTTACCCGCATCCCTGCCGCGAAAATCCCACATATTACCCTGCCGTTGCACGGCACACGCGTGCTTTGACCCGCTCGAATTCGGCCACGTTTCTATTCACTGATAAATGTTCCATTCTCTTCTTCCCGTTCTGAGTTCATTTTCTTTACGTTTTTCCCAATAGTGGATGCACCGTGCGCGCATCCAGCATCGATGACTTTTGCTTACTTTTGTCGCAACAGATTCAGAGTTAGTAGAAGCTTTCGATGTTATTCTATATATATATATATATCGGTAAAAGCAGTTACATGGTGAACTATCAGTGATAGCTAAACGTAACTAAATTTACAATGAAACCGACTGAGGACGCCCCTGCTCTAATTACACCATTGATTTGCCTCCGTACGACATGACGTGAATAGACGAACCAAGTAGAGGGAGACGCGCTGCTTTGGGGGGAATTTGCGTTTTCCTCTCCACTCCGTTGTTCGTTAAAAATCATTGAATGGCCATTCAACGAGCCAAATCGTTGACGTATGTAACTCGCCCCTTTGCCGATAGAAAAAAAACTCCTGTTCGTCGCATGTTATTTCATTATGGTCGTTGAATGACGCTTGATTGATCGCGGCGCGTTTGTCAGTCGGATCCCCCCGAATCGATCGAACTTCCGTGGTTTCTCGGTACTTTGACTTTTCTATGAACGAGTGTTGCCGTGAATCAAGCTCGCGAGTCATCGATCTTCTCCTTTTGACTCTGTGGTCGCGGAGAAGTAACGCGGAAGGCATTCAAATACCAAAGCTGAGAACAGCAGGGGGGACCGGGGCAGGTTGATACAGACGAATTATCTCGACACTGTATAAATGTAGCTCCTTGTGCGCGAGATATGCGAAGCTTGTTGTTCAATTCTTTACTACGATCCAGCGTACGTCTGTGCACCTTAACGTTAGCAATCCATTTTTAACTGTGTTCGTTTGTATAGAGAAAAAGTAAATAGTTGCGTTCACTTTCCAACCCGTCTTGAGACGGGATAGAGAATTTTATCACACAAATTAACTGGGCATCGCATTGAGTCCTTTGAAGATAAGGTAATTAAGTTTTGTTACTTTGTTTGTATGCTCTACATTTTTTTATGGAGACGTTTGTACATAATGACTTCCTGTGGGGTAAGTTGATACGTTTTTTCTGGGGCATGTTGATACAGTGTATCAAATTTCACCGACTACTTTTAATTGGATTTTTCCTTTTATTTCTAGGAAAATGGTACGAAATTACGTCAGAAAAACGAATCGCGACAAAATACCGCGAAATATTTTTCAAAAAACGTGTGTCGGTGTAGAAAAGGAGTCAATGTCGTTACGTCAAAGCGCGAAAATATAAGGAATAGATAAAATGGCTTTATTAAGATACATTAATAAAAAGAAGCAAGCACTTCATGTTAAAGTGAGATATTCCAGACATCCATCCTTTACTCATTAAACGGATATTTTACAGATGTATCAACATGCCCGCAGTGGGGTAAGTTGATACATTTTACCTTCGTCCAAATAACATTTTTTCATTCATTTTGTACGTATTTTTTCAACTTCTCATTTACAATATATTAAAGAAGAAGGGCCAAAGTATATTTCAGCATATTTGTTATTAAGTAATTAATTCAAACAAAAATGAAAAAAATTGAAAACTGAAAAACGTATCAACTTGCCCCGGTCTCCCATATACCTACTTTACCTGCACAAGCTACTTCGTAATTGATTAAAGCATTTAAAGCATATGTATATTGTAGAATCGTCGTGCAAATTGATACGTTAAGTTACCATCGTTTGCGTTTCGTCGAAATTCATTGCATAAGCAAACGGGGATTAAAGGTATATGTACAGTGCGAGGTTGTAATAAGGTCGAGCCACGAACCATAGTCGCTTCTAGCAGCAAAGTCTGAGAAAGTCACTTGGAGTTTCTGGAAAATTGCGAGTCCGCGTATTCCCAGGTTACTTTCGTTAGCGTCGTAAATGTGTTTGCTCTCACAGCTTTTCCTATTTCACCGTACAAATGGTGTGGGTATGCGTTGGGATCCGATAGATGGTCTCTTTTGCATAGCTTAGGGGACAATCAACGTTCTTCCCATTCTCGTATATTTCTCTCGGGTGAAAAGTGAACGAAGAGCGAGTTCGTGCGTATCGTTTAAAGGAAAGGTTCACCCTGTCTTTAGAACTGTCAATCAAGCTTGGAAAAATGCACAACTGCTGGAGCCGAAGTGTAGTAACCGCTTCGTGGCGATTACGTTGGAACTCGAAGTGCGTGTGCTCGTTTGCTAATTTGTCAGTGAACTACTTAGGGTACGTGGCGCTGTACAAAGTGTGATAACGAAACCGAAAGTGCAAGGTCGTTATTATCGGCATCGGTCAGCTTTATTTACAGCTGTTAGGGTTAGCAGGAGCGAGGATTGGGTTGAATCGGGAGGAGGGAGGATGGGGATGCGAGATAGCGGGGTGTGCTTTCGTAGAATGGGCAAAGCTTTCCTCAGCAGGTGGACAACAAATGGCCCGTCGTAAGGGTAGGGTAACGTTAACGGGAGGCAGGTTGCAGCAGTTCGGTCGCGTCGCGTCGCGTCGTTTCTATGTTGTGCACGAAACCCGAAGAAACCCGAGCAGCTTCGCCCGTTTCGTACGTTCGATCCTCCACCGGACAGTTTATAAGCTTGTAACAATCGGTATCGAGGGATTCCAAGTTTGCCCGTTTCGCTGGTAATAGTCGGTCCGATGATACCTCGGAACATTTTCTCCACGGGGGCTATCGCGTCCAAGGAGTTTCTTTATTTTCTTGGCCAATATGCGCGGGATATCGCATCGCATTCCCTCAACTTTTCACATATCTTCGAGCAATCTATTCGGCACACCTTACACGTGTACCTCACCTTTCTTCCACCATATTTTGCCAGAGAACTAATTCGAGAAGATCTCGTCGAAACTGCACGAACGATAACCGCGCAGCTAATCATACTTTGGCGTAACGGACCTAAATCCATTCTGAGTCATACGTAATTTAGAAATGTAGAAACAGGCAGACACGTGTCACGTATTCGCAGCTAACGATATTTAAATGGAGATGAGAAAATCAATGTCAAGAATAAATTTGTGCTTTGACAGTGGGTAGTTGTCACCGAAAATTGATTGTCGCCAGAATTCTGTTTTAAATAACTTAGACAGCCAACGGTTTAAACAAACGACGCCGATAAGTACCTACCTGTAGGGGTGACGGTGATAAAAAGTGTTACTGCAAGCAATAATAATCGTTGTAACGTTTGTCACAATGTCCCCAATGAAAATGGAAACGGCCATAAAAATTAACGAGGACAGGCAATAATCGTATAAATACACGCGGCAAAGGGACGGAGAAAATATCAATAGGTAATTGAAATATTTTATATCACAGCCTTCATTTAATTCTTGTTTGCCGTTCACCGTTTCAAGTAATTTTATTATTCACGAAATTTTTCGACGTAGTCATTACGATGTATGATGGAACGCAATATTAATTCAAAAACCAATGGTTTTGTGTACCTACTGTTGAAACGTGACCGTATGTTTCTGCACGCAACAGAGGAATGCACGCGCATAAATGTATGCCGCACATGCAAATTATGGGATACTGTTTCGAGGTACATTTTGGCTTCCGCGAATCCGGTTTATAATCCGTGCCTGCGGATTTCGTTGAAAAAGAGGTAAACCGTGCCGTAGAAATGCGGGGGAGTGTACTCCTCGATGATGCCCTACGTAGAAGATCTACAATAATCGGTTCACAAATAAACGCGCGAAAGTTAGTGTTGAAATTCTGGTTCGCTCAGATTTTACACGCTTTAATTGAAACCCCTGTGAAATAATGCAAACTTTTTCAGGAGAATTAGCTGAAGCAGAGAAACTAACCGTGCGATAAATCTCTTTTTATTACAGACTCAGCTGTGTAATTTTCGAAACAGTTGCAGGTATGACAAATAATTGGTAAGAATGGCATTAGCGCGTATAACAAATATCGCGCAGAAGCGAGCCACTGCACCCTTGTTGCCATGCGAAGTGGTCGTGCGGTTTGATAACGAAGCATTATACCCATTAGGATTGAACGAACGAACGAAAAATGCAACAGCGTTTCAACTTGGATTCTATTAACAGATCTAATGTTTTCATAGTAAAGTAATAGGAAAAAGCTTGGATGAATTGGTGCTTAGTTTTATCGCAAGATTACCGATGCTCCAGCCATTTGCAAATAACGCAACGGCAACGGTGTCGCTCCAATTGCAATTGAATATAATGCGCACGCTTTGTCGCTCGGGTTTCGAAAAAGAAAGGAAGTACATTCGGTAAAGAAACGAACACTTGACGTTTAAGGTACCTACCAGAAACGTAAGGTGTGCCGGTTGCATAGTATTAGGAAGATTGTCGAGAATGACTGCAATGTACGTATAGGGGAGACCGGAACTGGTAGGCCAGTTTTTTAGTTTTTGATTTTTAATAAGTTATGTGGGCGAAATATCATTAAACCGATTAGTGTATTTGATAGAGCATACATTTGGCTATCTGATTAAATTATTAATCTTGACTCAATGTGACAACAATCAAGGTATTTTAATGTTTTTCTAACACCTTCCATGCTGGTCAACTTACAGTATGGGGTAGGTAGACTATATGTGGGTACAATCAGTTAAGAAAATGTTATTAATAACTTATCTCAGCGGAAATAAAATAACACAATGTCACAAGAGTTGTTTCATTATAAAATATTAATTTCTATCTTTCATATTTTAATAATAAGCTGGAATTTTTTTAACTTAAACATTAATTATAATGTATTTATAACTCAGTTTAAGTTTAGGGTTGTTATTCCCATATCACCCTATCGAAAGGGGGTAGAGATCTGAAATTTCTCTCAGTGTTTTTTTAGGCAAAGAGCATTATTTGTTACACATAAATACTAAAATTGGTGCTGGGGCCGTTTTTCCTATGCTTACCCGGCTAGACCCTTTAAACAAAAAATAAAAATCGCTTTATGAATAACAAAATAACAATTTAAATCTTATTAAGTAGTCAACCAGCCCCGACCGATCATTTTGACTTCAATAATCTATATGACCTTCAATTATTTATGTATAAACAAAAATACTATGTCAATAGATCGTCTACTAAACAAACTTTAAAATAGTCCCTTAACATTCATTCTATTGTAACTATATATGTAGAGCGTGAAAAAATAAAATCTTTAAGAAAAAATATTTACTTACGTAGTGAATTTTTCGACAAACGCTGATAACTGCATTGCATAATACATAACATGCATAATACATAATACATAACATAGACATAAATGCATTGCATAGTAGAAGTGACGACTCTCTACAGTGAATCTTTCCGCGGTAGAACATATGTCGGTGGAAAGTTATTAACAATTAGTGAACCTACCCTTTGAGACAACCAGCCCCGGTCTCCCGTCTCCTTACAGCTTCTTTTCTCTACCCGATGGAAGCAACGGCAAGTTACTTACTTTGAGTCGCGCCAGGAGACGAACGAACTAGCGGAAAGCGCTGGAAAATTCCAGGAATAAATTTGCAGCCGATTCGGTGTTACCTATATCGTACGAGCGGACCCGAGGATATCTCGGAACTGGACTCAAACGATTCATTTTAATGCAAGTACTCGTTACTCAAGTACAGGTAACTGTTCTTCCGGAGCCAGGCTATTTCTGCTTCCCTTTTCTTCTCACTCTGCCCCGGTTGGACCAAAAACGGAAACTCGCAGAAACGAATTTTCGTCGGATAAATTTAAATCGAGGCCACCACGATCCAGTCTGGCATGGATATTCCTACTGTCCCGATGAAAGACGAAACGTGGCCATTGATTACGACGACATTCGGCTCCGCGTGCTCGGAGTTCGGACCGTTACGCTCACCGCTGCGGTGAGCAGTAAATTCTCCATCGGAATTGAACTTTCGTTTCCGTCCGATAATTTAGTTTAGTCGAATAAAGTTGAATTTTTCCGTTAAACAAGCGCAGTATATTTGCCGCGATAGAAGCATTCAGAAATTCCTCGTTAAACGCCCATTTCTCTAAGTGATTTCACCTGCGCGCACTTTGCGGTGCTTGGACGCATTTTTTGCTTCCATTCGAATACCGTTCTACAAAGTTCTGCTACCATTTCGTTCTATTTCACAGCCGGCCAAGATGTTAAAAACCATTCCATCGAAGAACGGCCGAGGAGAAGAGATTTTCATATTTTCCTTTGTAAATGTACTGCGAATAACACGGGTTGTTCGGCAGGAAATTGATTCTATACCAGCGTTAGCTATCCCAGCGTTGACGTAGAGGTAGGATCGCGATCTGGGAATTGAAATCGTCGCAGGTAGTAGAGGTGTCCGAAGGGAAAAAGAATCGAGTTGGACTAGCGAGGAATCAGTGGTGTCGAATGGTGGAAGGCGTTCGTTCGTGTAGCTGTTCGCTATCGCCATTTCGCACATCGGGACATTCGTCTTCGGTCATTCGCGTCGGACGTTTCTATTTCCTCGGAAACTGCAGCTCCTGGGACAGCTGCATCCTCGTGTGATTCTTTGCCCTGCCCGCTCCGTTCGAATGGTACGCATGGAAATGTGAGACACTTGAATTTTCATTGAACCGAAATTGTGAAGACTAAGAAAAATATGGGGACCTCTTCAAGCGAGGATTTGGTGGGATCTTGGAACTGAAGAATGGTCGGTGGATGATTCTTGAAACAAGCCCCTGAGCGTAAGGATGGTGTTGGATGATAGTGGGTAGGCCGCCCGGCAGAGCAGGGAGGAAAAAATCTCGTCACCGAACTGGCCGTAGTCTGCTTGTACGCTGAGCACGTCTTCCGCCTTCTAAGGGCACGAGAGTGAGTTTCGGTGGATCCGGAGTGGACCGATTCATAAAAATTTATGAGAAAAATGAATTGCTCGACAGCCCCATTCCGGAATTCTGTAACGGATATTTATATGAATCCTTCCCGGCTCCCGCTAATAATAATCTTTCTTATCGCAGCTTCTGCCGGCAATAAATATGTCACGAAGCCGAATGTACGTGACACGCTTAAATCCACCTACAAAACGAAAGTGAAAATAAATCTTTCCCCTGCCTTTAGATTTCATGCAAACTTTAAGAGGGTATTTTAACGATAATTCAACGGGGAAGCTGGGAAGAGTCTCGAGTTCAAAGCGATCACCATTGAGTAACGATGGAATTAAGAAGAATCAGGAGAAAGAATTGGCCCATCGAACACGTCGGTCAACATTTCTTTCGAAAATTCTTCGCCAGTTTTCGCCGTTTGGCGAACAGACGTATTCCTTCCCTTCCTACCTTGGACACTTTTTCCCCGGTGAATCTTCTGGAGTGTGGAGAGTCTTAAAAACACTTGGACGTAAATCTTATGGAACTATAGGTAGCCTCAATTGTACTTTTTACGTTTTCCAGCGAAAAATGGGGCTCAACCAACAGGACTTCTGTTTGCTCGCCCGTATTTCATGGTTTAAGAATCCATGGATGCGCTCCCACGAAATTTGTTCATCGAAATTGCAGTCGTCGAATACCACCATCTTTCAATTTGATTTGTCTGCGAACGATATCTCTAGCGTTATTGCGGGAAATGAATTCCTTTCGGAATATTCCCACGGCGGTTGGATGAAATTTAACAAAATTGATTAACTCTACGATTCAGTGAGATTTTCTAAAGTTGCAAGCACACGTCCGAGCGTTTCTCATCGTAGTCCCAGAATATCGTAAGAAACTAGGAGTTTCATTGGCACGGAAATATTCGATGGTTAAACTTTTGCAAAAAGGGGATGGAGTTTTATAAAGCAGCTGTTTATTAGCAGCGGAATCGTTGGTGTGTGCGAACGGTTCCGGTTTAAAGCGGGGTCAACGGGGCATCAACTTTCTCGGAATAGCTTCCATTTCCAAAGTTGTTCGCCCGGTACGTTTTTTCCGTAGTGCAACGAGGTACTTCTCAGCGACATCGGATAGACCATCTGACGGTTTTTTACAATCTCCAGACTAGTTACAGGAGCGACGAAGCAGTGACAGGGAAGATTTATGTCACCGCTAGCGTACCACTGCGGTCTCTGCCCGTGAAATATTCATCTAGGTAGGCGAGATGGTTTAACACTTGACTGCCGAAAAAAGGGTCCCTGCGCTTCTGGATGGACAGAAATTTATATGTCTCGAGTGTGTGTCGTTCGACGCTGTGTACGTTCGTCGACCAACGATAAAACACGTTGCTTCTCACGTGGTTGCGTGGCTAGTACGGAACGAAACTAAACGAAACGAAACGGTAAGCAATACAGCGTGTATGCGGGTTGTAACGATTAGCGTCCGAACCAAATGGCTAACGAAATTGCATAGCGAATCTAGGATGAACGCCAAGAACATTCGTGCAAGTTATCTACTCGATTTTGCTCGGTTCCGAGTGTGAAATGAATTACTTTAAGGGATGTCGGACGTAATTAACGAGGAGTCTTAATAAACGGTTGAGAGCTGTCGAGCTGGTGTCTAGGAACTCTAGGTTGCGCTCAACTAGGTGCTCCGGAATGCTCGGTGTGCCGGTATCGCAACGTGCAATGCTCGTTAACGCGTCGTGCGCTCGACTTTTCAACGTGTTCTTAGCTGCCGTTAACAAAAACGTCTCCTCGAAGCGTCGGTGGAATCCGTGTCGGGACAGGAACGAGAATTCGACCTCTGTTTTGCGTCGCTGAACCGCTCGCCGCGCTTCTTGCCGCGCAGCGCGGCGAATGCATTCCGAATTGACTTCAATTACAATCCCGCTGTCTTTTATATTTCGATGGGAATTCTTTTTACGCGGATGGCTGCCGAGATTGGCAAAACGATTGAAACGCTTTCAGCGTGTTCAAAGGAAAAATAACACGGCAACTCACCAGCGTCGCGTTTGTTTTCGCGCGATTTCATGGAATGGAAATAGGCGGTTGTCGCTAGGCTGACCAAAATTCTCGGCCGCCAAAGGAAGCATGTACAAAAATAGCCGCTATGCAGCAGACGTATATCGCGCAGGGCAAATTATTCCCTCCGCGAATTTACACAGTCGCGCATTTATTTTGATGAATCCGATTTTACAATAAAACAGAGTGCCGTTCCAATTTTCCAGCTCTATATCATACCTATATTAATCCGATGCACGGTATCTGCAGTATTGACTTCTAAAGTAAATATTCCGAATGCATTCTCGAATCGACTTCTACTAGGATAAAGCGAGATTTCATTTTCAAAAGTAACATCGTAAACAAAAGTTCCGAAAAACGTTCTCGGGAAATGCAAATGCAAACTCAATTCCATTGAAAATGATCTGTGGATTGGTATTTTTTTTATTTCTACGTTACTGGAACTTGAACCGATCTCTGGAAAACAATTTCATTTATTGACAGGGGCGCGTATCGATTTCGTTTGGTACCTGTCTATGTGGTTTTCCATTGTAAAAACTAGCTTTGAAAGATTCCCTCCATTTTCGATACGGATTTCTGCGTGACGTCAACAATTGAAAAGGAAAAAAACGGGGGTGGGCGTTGGAGGAGGGATACTCTAGAAACGTTATTCCTCCCTTTATCCCGGAAAAAGAAAAGTGGCCGAAGCTCACCTCGCAACAACCACATAGGTAGCTTGTAGTGGTGTCCGACCTGCCCACCAGCCGAGCGTAGGTACTTCATAAATTTTCTTCCTTTTTAGACGAAAGAGTTGCCTGATCTTCCGAGTCGCGGAGGACGAGCTTTATTGTAGGGCGGGCTGATATATAGGCTTCTGTTATCAGAGGCGGTCGACTGCAGAGGCGCGATTGCTTTCCCTCGAAATTCACGTTTCATTAAGTATCTCGTCGATAATCATCCAACCACCTTTTTTTTTTCACGGCGTTGCATCAACTCCTCCGCCTCTACTAATGCTTAGAATTCCACGCAATTACATACTCCATTTGCCCCTGCGCTTTCCTACATGCTCGAGTACGCCGGTTGGAGCAATCGCTTTTATTTCTGCAGTCGAACTTACATCCGTATCGTGCGGTTAAATACAGAAAAAAAAGCGACCGGCGAAAGTTGGACGGGCGAAATCTATCACACGCGAAACAACGGTCGTCAAATGAGATGGCGATGGCAATTGATCGGGTCCTGATGGTTTGTGCACCGTGCTTCCATTGTCGGTCTTTCTCCCCCCGCGCTGTTACTCTATTTCTCTATTTACTCTGACCTGCGTGATCCCCGCAACGCAAACTGCATTGAATGCACAAAACCCGCCAGAAAATAGGCACCGTCGTCGAACGGTCGAACGGTCGGGCAGAACACCGAAACGTTTTCCTGCTCTTCGCTGCTCGCCAATGGGATTTCCGATTGACACTTTCGTCATTGTTCCGCGAAACCTTCGATCATTGGAGAATTTTTGGTGCCCTGCCCGTTACCTTGCTGGCGATAGTTTTCAAACAACTCCTTGCGCTTTTCGGCTTCATCCTGCTCCCCGTCGAGCGGTGCTTCACGGGAATCCGTCACGAGCGCGTAAATTGTTGAAGCCCGGGAAACAGAAAAAAGGAGCAGCAAGAGATTAGAAGTGAGGTTTTATTTGGTGAGGCAACGGCAAGTTTTCGGCCCGGCTACCTTGTTCAGTGATTTCCTGTGATCGTGGCAAACGACATCGTAGAACAAAGCAGTTACTGGACGGCACGGCAATATCGTAAATAGGATACCAGCTTGAACAGCCGTTCGAATCCCAAGCAATTCTCTTTGGCATTCTCTCTGCGCAGCTTTTACGGTCACCTGATCGCAATTTCATCAAAATTAGGTCAAACGATGCCCCACTTCAGTCGCCCAAATCGCCATTGTTCACCCTCCTTTCAACCTATATTTTGATCATTTGTCTTTCACATTCAGTTCCCGCACGCTTCTATTAAGAACCACGTCCTCTTACAAGTAATTCAACGTAACAGAGGATTTAAAAAACAATGAAAGTCCGCATCTTCGCACAAATATGTCACAGACTGATCGATAAGCGTGTAAAGTTCACGTGGTCCTGAATTTTCGCCAACACGTTGATCAGCTGATTAACAAATTCACCAGAAGTGACAAAATGGACAATACAAATCGGCATTTCTCGAGTTCCAAGACACAATTCTTATTCGAGTGTCAGCGAATAATACAGGGTGGGAGTACAATTGACGAGATTCTCCGAGTAGCTTTCACGGATATTTCCATTGATTCGTCGAACCTGGTTGAATATCCAACGGCAGGCATTCCTTCGGCACCTCGAGCCTTCGATTTCGTTCCAGTTAATGTTTTCGAACGTTTTAAAAGCGTTGTACGTTTGACGCGCAATTACTGTCATAACGATGTATATATATATGTAGAACGTGTTGGACGTGTTGTTCATTCGACGAACCGAACCAAGCTTTGTGCCGCGCCGGAATGCGAGTGCGCCATGCCACCACGAGAGCGTAAAAAAATTCTAATTCTGCGCGGAGAAAAGAACCATCCTCTGCTTTTTTCCCCGTGAAATTATTCTCGCCGCGGGGCGGCTGATTTATTGGGATATAAATTACGTTAATGCACACTTTTTAGTTTCATGAGGAAAACTTAAGTAAATGAGGGAGTTTGGCTGCCAAGGAAGGGCCAAGAGACCGCGAAACCACGAGAAATTAATGTCGATCGGTAACGGATCTTGTAACGGAGAGATGTTCGACAGTTTGATTTCTACGAGGTAGAAGTTTAATTGGGGAATAATTACATGGATATCTAATGTAACGAATGCAGCCAATTTCACCGGATAATGTGCAACTCGATAACAAACATCGTTTTAAGTCCTATTGATAGATATACCTGCATACTGGTGTTGGTATTATGCTGAAAGAAATAATGGCCACATGGAGGAGACCCGTGAGCGGTGGATATAATAGGAATTATTTACATTGACGGGATTATTTCGATAGAACGTATCTGTGGGGGGACGCTAATAATGATACTGAGAAGATCAGACTTCATTATCGATAGCAAGTATGATTTTCAGGAGGGACCTATATCAACCACAATTAGGCATAATGAGCACGCTCAAAATGTTATTCCCCTTTAATGAGTATGGACAGAATCGTTAGCGAAAATTAAAGTGCTTCAGATTTTGCAATCATAAAGCATTTAAACATCATCTCCCCGATATTTTACGAAATTGCCATTAGTTAATTAGCATTAATCGTGACTAGGAAATACAACCCTGGTCATTATTTACTATCTCGGGGTTGTGGGATTTCTTAAAGTCTATCTCGGGATTCCGGGACTGATCCCGGGATTGGGTAATAGAAAATTTCAGTAATTACAATGATTTATTAGGTGATAAAATTTTAAATGTTTATTTAAAGTAAACAAACTTACTTTCTACCATTAGTCTGAAACAAAAGCTAAAATCGTTTTTAACAATAAAAACAGGAGAACAATGAAATATAATAAAGTCTCAATAAGTAGATAATATCAGTAAACCATTATGAAGATTTTTGGAAAACTACAAATGCAAAACTAAAAATTTTTCGACTTCATGTTTTCAGACAAGTTGCGATTTGCAATTCGCGTAACTTCGAAATAGCGGAAAGTGAGAACATCATTGAATAAAATAAATATAGTTTACTTACTTATATGCGACTTAATATTATTCTTTAAATAAATCATTATTATTATTGTCCTTATTATTATGAAATGACTATGTTTATTTATTCTGTTTATGTTTATATTTTTCAGGTGTTCATGTAAATTCACATTTTTAAAAAATCCCGAAATTCTCGAGATTAGTTATACCAAATCCCGGGATTTTTGGAATTCAAAAAACCGCCGGGATCGCGGGATCATGGGATACCGTGTCCCGGGATTGTATTCCCTAATCGTGACGCGTTACTACTCGTTAGAATACAGAGATGCGTTCTTTTTTTGACAAATTCTGTACGTGAAATTCTTTATACCGAACCTAGGTATGTTTTATGGTTTTCATTTTTTTTTTTTTATCAGTATAATTCTATGATACGGAAGACCATAAAGAAGGGACAATATCGGAGGGAAGCTGCGCGGGAAAATTAAAATTCAAAATATCCTCGCCGGATGGTGGAATCTATTAAAACGCAATTACACGGAAGTGTAATCTATCGCGATTGTAATTTTTGTCTATCGACGAGGAATTTTTCAGCGGGAGGTATGCATGAGACAGCGGCATCGGTACGTTAAATATGGTAATGAGTTTCAACGCGTAGGCTACCAATAGTCATCAATTATTCTGAATAATGGGATGCAAATAGGACGACGCGTAGGCAATTAATGTCACTATTTGCGCAGGCTTATCCTTAGCGCATAGAACGCGATGGAACAGTGTTAGCTGCTCTACACGTATATTTGTCGATCATAGGTAACTATAAACGGGTGACAAACGCGTGATACCGACCGTCTGTTTATAATGTAGTTTGTATGGTTGCAATTACACTCCGTCTAGTTTGAAACATCCTCGTTTGAGGTTCAACGGAGTTTCGCCATACACTGATAATTGGCACGTTTGTAGGCATAGATAATGGTGTTTCACGGGATGGGAAAATCCCTTCAACAATCCCTTGTTCGTACATTTCTGTATTATATGAATATTTTATCGTTCTACGTGAAAAAGGGTCTGGATATCAACCAGTTTTTTACTCCATTCGGAACTTTGAGGAAGGTCTTCTGCCTGCTGAAAACTTTAATTACTTTTCAAACCCATCTGACTCGAAGGGACATGTTTATGACTAGCATATCCTATAGGCATCGTAACGCAAGGAACATTTCGTGAATCCCAGTAATTCGAATTGTAGAATGCTATTACAACTATTACTGGTTCCGAGGCGGATGAAAGGGTTAAGTATCGTACAAGTAATCGAAGTGACCGGAACATCTTGGTGTAGATTGCCTCCTCGGGCGAGGCTAGTTCAACATTTATCCAGCATTCAGCGAGGCCGCATTAAAGTTTGAAATATTCCACAGGTAGAATTTAACGAGTTACGTGGAATATCCGTTTCTGCTCGCGGCATTGTTATCGACGAGTGCAGTTACCCAGATATTTTAAACGAGTGCCGTCTCTGCGCCCTTAAAAGTTTCTTGGACTCTTGTTAGGGAAGTTCTCACAAGCTTGCAGGATATACATACGTGCACGCGCGTGCGCTGTGTGTATACGTGTAGCGTGAATACATGGATACGCTGGTCGCATAAAATAGCCGACCTAATCAAAAGTTTTCACGGTGCATGAACGATGACAGGTATCCGGGAACGGTGTAAGAACTCGGGGACCTATTGTCAGTCGATTCACTTCCCTGATCTCATTTGCTCGCAGCTGGAAAAACTCTTTCAATTTCGATCGTGAATTACGGCCGGCCGCATTCGGTACGTGCCCGCGATTCCGTAATGTGGGAACATCGGAGAATGTAACTAAAGAACCGATCGAACACGGAACTTTACCTTTTGCCGCCGCTGAAATCGAATTATACGGGTAATCAGAAAAGTTAGAACCTTAGCCCACTTCCGGCCACAAGAACGGTAAATAGTGAATATCTTCGGTGTTTAGCCACCTCTCGCCTTCCTTTAATTAACCAACTATGCTCACGCAACTTTCCATCTTGCATAACGTTAATGTTAAAGAGGTTTCTAACGGACGCCACGTGCGCCCGAAATTGATTATTCCAATTTCTTGCCACGTCCCTGCACGAGTTTCCGTTTGTTTCACGAAACAGCACCGTGACACGTGCACTCCTGCACCCAGTCTCTATCCACGAGAGTACGCTGGAATAAAGTGGTTACGCTTCGACGGAGACCCCGGATGCATCCATTTGCCATGCAGCCCACGTATTTAGACGCATCCGTATCCGTATCCGTATCCGTGTATCTCAGACTGCTCGTGGCTAATGAAAAAACTTTCTTGCAGGCAAAAAAATTTGTTCCTGAAGGGAGTCGCGGTACGAAGCGTGCCTGTTTATTTCGTGCCAAGGGTGTTAGGAAAGCGGCGAGCCACGTCCGCGCACCGTATACGCGCGGGCTTTTAATACATACATACATATTTGGCCCGACCACTTGGACTTTAAACGATGACTAGCGAGCCGGCCGTTTTAATCCCGACTCTGGGCCAGGCTGTACAAAAACGTCGAAAAGTTTTGGCACTTTGGCAGAAAGGAACAAGTTTCGGCGTAAAACAAGCGACCCAGTTTTTCGCGGCTAATTACGATCCGACCTCCCCGTGACGTTTCGCCGATAGGCTTCCTAAATCCATCCACGTATCATTCGCGCGCATTTCCATCCACCTTGGAGCCGTGCATGTCGGACCTGCTCATATGTAACGCCACTCCTTATCACCCTTATGCTCTCGCCAGGTTCAGTCCGCTAGACTTTCATTCAACATTTCTGCTGTGACTAATTGCAAAGACTAATTGCAACATCATTTCTAAATCATATTGCCACTGGAAGTAGGAAATGGATATATTTTTCTCCACGAACTGGAAAACATGTTACTAACAGGGGAAGAAGTGTTCACTGTATAATTCCACCGTGATATCGAAACAACAAGAAGTCAGAGCGTCGGGAAAAGTGTAATTCAGGGGCGCTTGGGAACCGGTGGTTATTATGCATAAGGACCTCGTGTCACGGTTTTAAGGACCATGACAGTCTCGTCCTCCTGCTATGCATTCGGATCCCCTTGGAATTTCCCGCGGTCGCTTTTTCGTCCCAGCTGACGTACGAATACGCGGAAGCCACCATAAGGTAAGTGTGCTTGTTGTCGCATCCGATATCTCGTTTCATTCGCGAACCCTCCAGTGCAGCCTCTATCCAACAGCGAACTGACGATCTGCTGCTCCGCCAGATTATCAATCTCTGGCTACTTTTTATGGTAATTTGAGGGGAAATACTGTTTGTCGATAAAGTATCAAGCAGTGTTAGAGTAATGAGTTTACGGCAGTAACGAGAATCAAAATAGAAATGAACAAGTAGGACTTTTTTAGCGAGGAG
The DNA here is from genome assembly GCA_947577245.1 of Andrena bucephala. Lineage (NCBI taxonomy): Eukaryota > Metazoa > Arthropoda > Insecta > Hymenoptera > Andrenidae > Andrena > Andrena bucephala. The sequence continues at coordinate 69,089,628 of OX387715.1, forward strand.
TTCTGGCAGAATTCGAAGCAGGGAGATACACGCGAAGGGGTTTTCAGACTATACTTGAAGGGTGCGTAGGTGTCGGTACAGTCCTTCTGTGAGTGTACTTCTCCCGTTTCTCGAGTATTTCCACTTTGTGTGTAACTCCTAATTGGAGACGCATGTCGACGCAAAAATACTAACAAGAGTTATTCCCTGAGGATGATCTAGGGAACCACCCTTGAGCGACGTCAAGCATTCTGTTCCCCTAGGCAAGCTTGTGATTTCATTAAGAACTGACACTTAAAAGGGGTTGGCGATTCGTCATTCTGGAGTAAAGAAAACGAAATTTGCTTAAAAATAGCACTACATGGTATTCTGAAAGCTAGAAAAAGATAAAGGAAGCGTATTCTTCGTTATTTGAGGTCTTGCAATTTACAATAGCGATTTTTGTTCATCTACATTACTTGCCACAATTAGTTGTCGTAGATAAATTTGCATTTCGCATAGTTAATGACCGCGAACTATTACACGCATTACGAACTCAGGACACGAGCTCCGTTGTTCAACATCCATTCGAAGAAGTTTGAGAAAAAACTGCCGTTCACAGAATCCTATAAATAACACTGAATGGACCAATATTTTTTAAACTTTCGTGGAATACAGACTTTTTCTTTGGATAGAGGCTGTGTGTAACTCCATAAATCGTGCGGGCGTTAGGAGAGAAATGGACAGCATTTTTCGTTACTTTCGTAACGAGAAGAATTTTTATAGTGTAAAATTGATTCTACGACATGAAGTGATTTCCGTCGAATCTAAAGGGTTGACAGTGACAATTTAAAATATATTTCAATTGAGGAGAATTTACGTTCGCGAGGTAGCAAAATTTTACATCGGGATCCTGAATACGACAGTTGGAACCGTGATGAAATTTCAAGGAAATTCGATATGATTGAAATTTTATATGTAACTCGGCTAAAAAATTTTACGTAACCATATAAATGTTCTATCGCGACACCTGCGAAATGTAATTTAGAATGTATTTCGTACTCTTGTTGCCCCGTTGTTTTCACTACATTGTTCTGTAATATTAAATACGAACGCACGTACTCGAAAAGCCACAATATACTCTGAAATTATAGTTCACGTTTTATATTAATATAAATCAACGTGAATTTACGAGGAAAGGGAATTTATGGGATTAATTGTAACCAGATCTTATGATTCCAAATTATAACCAGACTAATTGTTTTTGCATAACAGCGGCTCCACCATTGTCGTGCTAATTTGCATGCTTTATGTTGAAAATTACAAAAGCAATCCGTGTTTAAACGATCACCCAGATCATCCAGGCGGTCTTAAAAGCTGGGTACACGCTTTTTGCGACGCGATTCTTTTTGCAAGGCTTAATTAGAGGCTAGCCCTTATCGCGGGCTTTAATGCTTCATTAACATAGCTAAATGAGGTTGCTAGACGGCCGTTTTACGGTTGTACTTTTGTCAGTGATAAATGACAGCGATGTTACGGCCAGCGCAGTAGATAATGTATAGGATAAGTCAGGCACGCTTTAGCTCCCTTTTCATTGGTTTCACTCCCCTTAAAGGACATCCGTTTTCCATTGAACTACGATGTAATCAAACTCACCGCCTCGTACTTCACTGCTAATCGAAATATTTCGCGGACTCCCGTCTGAACGGGATACTCGATACCTTCTTACCTTCTGTATTTGCTAACATTTCGCGTAAAGTGCTGATGAAAGATTTAAAAACACTTCGGACTTCTGTTGTATCCACTGCTCCAGCAGAATGGAACACCAGAATCGGGAGTTTAAATGCGATTGTATTTCAAATATTTTTCTTTCGTTTGATTTGTGCATTTTATCGGTAAATGAAGATTCTTTCTTAGCGCTATCTTCCGCAACTGTTGCAAATTGTAAAACAGAAAATTTGAATTGTACAATCTAACGCTATGCTTTTCGTATGTTACTGGAGCAGAATGTTGAAGTTTTTCCTAGCTTTGGGAAGAGCGGAACGTTACTGCGATAGTATCCCCTAATTTTTCGACAAGGCTTAGGCGAAGAGCAATCGCCGTTAAAGGGGCACCCGCATTTTACACCTGAAAAGGATTGCTCTTCCATAAAATACCTATCTACATTACAGCTGAGAATTAAGCGGAAATCGATGTAAATAGACGCTTCTCCGATACCTTGAGAGCTATCTCCCCGCTACTAGAAGAAGTAGAAAGAAAATTCAAGTCGTCCAACTTCGAACTGAAGTTTTTAAGCTTCTTACTTGCAGAGCCAAACAGGGATAACCAAAGTGACGCGTGCAAATGCTAAATTTTAAGAAACACAGATTAGATGAATAATTTTTCTTCAAATGTAAACTGTTCTAGAAATTTGATTGCGCAAGAAGAGCAAAAGTAGCACGCCGCACAGTGCGTTGAATGAATGGGAAGTCGGAACAAACATCATAACTTCTTAACTAATCAGTTTTCGACCTATATACCCCAATACTTTTTTAACCAGAATACATAGATGCATCGATTGGTTTAGAAACAAATATACAGTTGTATTAAAAACAATTGAGGTGATCTCGATTTTTTATTGAATAAAAAGTTTCTTATCAATATTTACTATTGCAATATGTTTTCAACTGAATACTGACTAATTTTTGTTCGAAACATTTGTGTATCAAAATATTTTTTTCACGTGTATCGCGTTTGAAAGCTATTTTGAAACTGAAGACAGTTATCCAGGATGGAAAAGTCATGCTAGGTATCGTATAAACAATTGTAAAAAACAGATCGGATGTTTAGAACTTCCATTTTTTTGTCTTTTGCGGCAGAACTGAACCACTTTTCAAGTATATCTCGATTTGTCCTCGTTAAACATGTTTCTGAAAAAATTACTGTAACTAAACAAAGTGCAAACATGCGCAAAATTTTTTGTATGATAATATAGGGGATTGTTCCAGAAATAATTTCCAACATAAACCCCAAGGCGTGTTTTACCTTTTTCGAGAAAAGTAAAGCTAAAGTTTGGAAACATATAATTCAGCAATTTATTGGATGTGTAACTTCGAGACAATAAAACTGAATTTAAAGTAAGTAAAAAAAAATCGTTTCACAATCAAAATACAGAATATGTAGTACCTGTAGTTAAATGATCCATTGAAAATTATTTTTATTTATGCTTAATGTTAATAATGTAGGTGGCCTTGAGGTATAGGACAGAATTAAATACATCAAGGAAATGCGTTAAATAGATTCTCTCAATACTAACGTGTATTCTGAGTGTTGGGTGCTTTTATTTTGTTTTCTTTCGAGTGTTCATATACAAATAAAGAGTCTGGATTGCGGTCATGTTAGAAATCATCGCAAAAAAATATTGATTTTTAGATTTTTGTCCATTGAGCAACGCACTGTGCGCCGTGTGACTCTTCCCGCGTGGATGAAAGGTTTCGCGTTGGGTAATGGTTCGGGATTCGGGCAATATTGGCCAGCTTCAATCCACCGATACCGAAACAACTAACGCGAAACCAGTTAACGTACCTACGTGGCGTATCGTTTTCTTTTCTGCCGAGGACGGGGTAGGAACTGGATCGTTAGGTTGCCAGGGCCGAAGAGTAGAAGACATAACGAAGGGAGAATAAGCGAAAGACACACAATCTCGGTAATGGGAAGACCGCAAAAAATGGCGTGAATGGAGGATTCAGGCGGAGGCAGCCTCGCCGAGCGCGGCTGTCGTCTGCGCTACCGAATGCCAGAGGCTCGCGCGACTCTGTAATTAAAAAGTAGAAACGTAGACGGAAATTGTTGACGCGAAGTTCCGGACATCATCTCTTTTTTTCCTATCCTCTGCCTCCCTCCATCCATTCCCCTCGGCACACCTCAACGGCCGTTTCACGCTGGTACGTTCTTCTTCCCAGCCTTCCACATCATTCGTTCTCAATTCTCTAACGAAGTGAATGGTCACCGCGTCGTTGGGTATGCGGTGTGAGGAGAATCGGGAGGAAATTCGGTTGTCTGACGCAAATTAAAACCCCCAGCACAGCGATTCCCCGCTGATCAAGATTATTCTAATAACATCGGCTACCTCATCGCCAGATTTAAGCGAAACGCAATCTCAGGAATGTAAGACGGGATGGGCATGAAATTCGTTTGCGTGGCAAAGTTAAGCACAGTTGGTCGAACAGCGCCCAGAGGTCGATCTTTGAACGGATACGAGCACACTGCGACAGACGCGGAACATTGACCATCCCGATACCTATTTGTCAGGAATGATTCTTTCGGACGTATCGTTCCGTATGAGCCAACGTTTTCGATGCACCGACTTCTTTCCTTTGCCTTCCATTCGACCTTCCTCACCATCTTTATATCAGAACAAAAGGGTAAGAAATTTTATTGGGAAACGCATGGATGATGAATTTTAAAGAATCTCAGTTGGTTGTAAAACGTGTTTGTGTCTCCAGTGTATAAACTATATTAGGTAAAGGACTGTCACCCTAAGCTGTTTTACGTAAAGTAACGAATAAATCTTATAAAATGATGCATAAAAAAAATTTAGTATACAATTCAAACTGTTATTTATACGATACAAAAAACAGTTCTTAATTTTTTCTTCGTTAATTTGACTAAAATGATAAAAAAATTTAAGCGAATATTAGGAGAATGGAAACAATGACTTCCTTACTAGCGAAAGAGAAAACAAGGCATTAGGTAAAGAAAATGCTGTAATTGTAATATTTAAGCTATTATCATAACGAAATATAATGTTTTAAATAATATAAGCATCATAGAAAGTAATAAAGATCCGAATTCAACGATTCATGAAGTCTTTTCACTTATTAATTGGGTGACAATGATTGGTACAAGCGTTTCAAGCTCATGTACATGATACGACGTAACCTTAAAATGACATAAACAGTATTAGGTTAGCTGGCAGTAATTGGGGTGTCAGCAATTCAGTCAAATACATTTGAAGGGTGTCAGTAATAGATGCCCAAATATATTTTTGAAATTGATGAATTTATACATAAAAATCGAAGTTTTAAGATCCACCAAATTTTGTTCATCAAGTAAACATATTAAACAATAATAAATAACAAGAACAACATATACTTGGGTCACATGCTACAAGACTGTGAGGGCTGAAAAGAGAAAATTCAACGATCCGAGGGATACTAAAGGGAGAAGATGAAGGAGCGGAGTGAATGCGAATGGTTCTGAAAAGAAAGGAGAAGAAAAGAAGAACAAGATGAAGGAATAAGTCAAAACGAAAGCACAATCTTGAGTTAACAGTTCCAGAAACACTTACACACATAACACATGTAACCCCATTTTGAGGCCGAAAGACAAAAAATTAACCTATTTACTACTACTACATATACTTTTGGTCTATAAGTACATAACTATAAGATAATTTCAGCGTCAACGCTGAATGTGTCAGTAATTGAGTCCTTTACCTTATGTAGGTAGTAGAGAAATGAAAGACAAACGACGAAAGAAATAACTCTTTTGAGTAAAGACTGCTAATTCGCGAAATGTTTTGTAATTACAGTGAGATTCGTCGCAGGCAAGAAGCCACTTCGCGTTCGAAGTTAACGACGAAGAAAGTTCGAATCCTCGAATAAATCCTTGTATACTTTTAAAATCTAAAGGCCATTCTACTCCCAGTTCTGCTGTTTCAGTATCCTTTTTCTTTCAGCATCGCGAATTCAGACCCGATTCTGCAGAGTCGAACCCCCATGGGATCGATAGCATATCGAGCAGCTGGAAAAGCTCGACGTCCATGCATTTCAACGTTTCCTTGACGCCCAGCAATCCACTGCAGACGGCGATTGCGTTTGCGTTCCCCTGCTTCTTTTTCTTCGCGGATATGGTAACGGCGTTTGAACAGAAACGAGCATTCTCTGTCACCTGACCCATCGTTGTTGCAATTTCCATTGCGTAACGATTTCCTCGCAACAGTAAACTTTCCATTTCTTGCACTCGCTTTTCCCTCTACCTTAATCCCATTATCCAGTTGATCCAAATAAATTTAAAAATTTTATATAGTCTACGTTTCATCAAACTGTAACGTAGAAAGGAGGGTACCTGTCGAACGCTCCAATGCATCCACTTGTCAGGTGATTGAGAGGTAAAAAAGAGGTATAGCGATTTAATCGTGAAAGCGGGAGCGTTAACTAGGACTTGAGGGTAGCATTCATCTTCTTCGGGGTGATGTTTTCCTGTCTACCCCATGATCCTTCTTCGACGGCGAATATTTTGTATATCATCGATATAGCTAAGTAGTATATTCGCAAGAATAGGAAACAATTTTGACATAAAAAATTCAACGGTCCTGTATTTCTTCTTCCTTCGAGGAATACCATCCGAATGGTGTCGTACATTTCAAAGTTATATTCCCATAGGTGGTAGGGAAAATAGTAGAAGGGTACATCAAAGCGTCTTCAAAGAGCACCTCCTGCAACGACAGTGACGTGTGGGCTGGAATCGAAGAACTTACATCTTGGAATCTAATTTCTGCTCGACCATCCGTGTTGTGGATTCCGACCTCGTGCACTTTTGCGCTTTTTAAAATGTAACGCATCACAGGATCGAATCTCTCGGGATTTCACGGGGAATAGAGGAGAGCTCTGACGGTTCGGGAATCACAAATTTCCTGTTGATTTTCTATTTACTGAACGAAGAAAAAATTCCCAACTAAATAGTAGTGAAATTATAAGGAGCAATAGGTACTCGACCAGCATTTTCATTAAACTTCTTTGCTTCGTACACTAAACAATCTGTATGGTGGTCCATATAAATGGGAAGCGTACGATTGTCATCGGGTATTTTATAGCTGTCGTCTATAGAAGGAAAAGAATTGTATGTTTGCATTCATGAGATCTGAACGGGGAGACGCAGAGTCGCAGACGGAACGATATACCTACTGAATTCCATCGTTGCTACGCTATGAAAATATTGGAGGCTACTATTTCTGTTATTTACTGGAATATTCTGCGAAGTTAAAAGAGGGAACTGTAACACGCGAACGTTACCCAAATTTGACAGAAGTCTCTTTAACTTCAAAAGTATTCTTTACATTCTTGTTGCATCGTAACGGTACCAGCCCACCAGCGCCAGCGTTAGAATGCACCTGAAAACTGATGCTGGTTTTTCCGTTAGATTCTAGGGTAAAAGGTAGAATGCCATGAAATCATATTCCGGGGTGTGGGGTGGCAAACGGGGAAGAAAGTACACCAAGCTGAAAACCGCAATTTCTGCTTCATTCATTGTGCTCCTTTGGAAGGCCGGTTCTGGCAATGGTTCTCGGTCGATTCGTTTGAGCAACTGAATGATCCGTCGAGTTGGAAAGCGGGCCTTCTTTACCCGTGCGCATCGAATTACCTTGACATAATACGAGCAGCTGGCTTGCTCCTTTGGCCAAGCTACGGAAACGACAGAACGCCTTTGACGCTGCGGTACATCGGAAATGATGCGGTTTCCTCCTGACCGCCATCGTTTTGCAACCTAGACCATCTTCTGACATAAGTACACTTTCGCGATTTCTTCCCCGTAGACATGCACATCCACGACATTCGTTTTCGGAAACCGAGTAGCGAAAGAAGACTTCTTCCTGTTCTTGATACATTTCAAACACAAATATATATATATTCTTCTTTGAACTCGCTTGCGAAATATTGCTAAATAGAAGAGAATTATCGAAAATTGAAGACAGTCTTTAACATCTCACTGAAATAACGAATTTATTCAGCGATGAAGTCAACGTCAAACTACGATGCGCATCCTGTTTTCGTAGTTGTGTGAAAGCGAGTTATAAAATGGTGGCGTGGGTTGAGTAGCGAGAGCCAGATTTGTGGTTTGCGCTGCATTGAGTAGGTAGATATTACGTGCTTCGCGTCCCGTGAAAATGTATGTAGAATGTCAATACGCTGCCGCGTGTCGTTCATTCTACTCACGCATATATGCTTATCGATGTTTCATTCATATTTCGATGCACTTAAGTGGCAACTTGTTTGTTTTGTTTCGCATGATCCTGGTGATTCTGCTGATTTTCGGCAAAACTGCATTGCTCGTAGGGGGAGGTGGGGCAAGACGGGGTACCCCCGTATCTCGCGATAAAAACGCACTAATCAGAATTGAGCTTACGAGTTAGACGCGTCGCTATCGGCGCCGTCAGTGAGTAGCGAATCAGTGAAGCATGTGGACGCGTGACGAAGTTAGATCCGAATTTATAATTTATTGGGACTTCCTTACTTTTTCCTTATTTTTAGCACCCGTGACAGTGATATAATAATATAGAAGATCTCCGGTACATGTATGTGTTTCTGAGGCAGAATTTAGCTGGCTATAAGGTACGTATGTTATTTTATACTTTTGTAAATAATGTTGCGGGCAGTGTTCATTTGATTGTAGTGAGACGAGAAGGGGCATGATGGGGTAATGAAAATGAGAGTTACCCCATCATGCCCCACACAAACCTAGAAATAAAAATCAAAGTTTCTCATTGTTCTAGGGTGGTTAGAAACTACAGACGGAAGACGGACCGAGGAAAATGATACTTCTTTTCTATTAATTAGTGCAAAGGAACTGATTCCCTTGTGGAAAGGTGGATAACCTGCCAAATATGTGGCAAATGTGGCTCAGTTCTCCTGTGTTGATGTAGGAGATGAGGACGACGAAGCGGACGATGTGTGCCTCCTCTGTCAACCCAATAAATAATTACTTTAGGGTAAAGTAGCCGAATATGACGACCTCTCCTAATATGAGACCCCAGCTTATCTCCGCTAAAGAACTCTTGAATGTCATAGCGATGATATTTCTTTACTAACTAACCGTGTATTAGTTGTTTTGTCCGCACAGTGGCATTGTAATCAATTGAGCGTCTCGGGCAAGCACATATTTCTGAAATACGTTGCAGAAAGTTTTTGAAGTGGTTCGATTCACTTACAAATACCTCCAAAGTGGTAAGTGAATAATGATTTTCTCAAATACTATTTTCTCGAATATAGTGCTTGCAATGGAGTTTAAGGCTTACTAGTTGTATATCATTAAATGATGAAGACTTAACTTCGAAGCTACTTGGTAGTTGTCATGTTATTGTTTCCAAATATGAGACCCGTGAAAGTTCTACTGATGAGAGTGAAGGAGAAATTGTTCTGAATGATGAAAGTGATTAAGGAAGAAAATTATGATACAGAATACTTGTTTTGCACAGGTCGTTATTCTTCAGATGACTTCCAACTTCAGATGAAGACTTCAGTGGTGGGCCCACAAAGACTGCGGTGGTGAAGAAATAGATTTCACATGCCGACTTTATAAAAAAAGAAAGAAAAAATAAGTTTCAGGAAGAAACGAACTGGGTCTCATATTAGGAACCCATTTTTTTTATCTGCGTATTTGAATGACTTTCGTTTTTATTTTATTACCAAGAAACCTAATTTTTGTTACAGTACTTTCCAGTAGGTTGCTAAAGAATACATATTCTACTTTTAAAACGTGTATCGAATTTTAATAAAAGTGTTCTCAGTCAATAGTTATGATGTTTTTAAGATATGGGTCTCATATTCGGCTACTTTACCCTATATATACATACTTTATTTATATTGTTTTTTAATTGGTACCCCATCTTACCCCACCCGTGGGGCAAGATGGGGAGAAACGACTTTTTCTGAATTTTTTTATTTATTCTATTGAAACCTGTAAAACTTAGGTTGATTCATAGTTATACTGAAATACTTATTACCAAAGAATGGTTCAGACATAAGATTGATTAGTTGATTATGAAAATCTGTGTTTCATTCATCATCAAACCTTAACTACCCCGTCTTGCCCCACCTTCCCCTACATTCATGTAGGGTAAAGAGTACAATGGTTGGCCACTTAAGAAAGATTGTCAAATAAATAATGAATTATAAATGTGAATTTAGTAAATTTTAAATGGAAATCAATATAAATAAGTACGAAAAACCCCTAATAATATCATTCAACATTATTCATATGACAGTTGCTGGCCCCCTGTATTTTTTATAATATATGTATAATTTTGACAAATAAATAATTCTTTTATAAAGTTTCAACTTTTATTTATCAATATATACCGAATATGAGAGATATGCATATCATAAATACATTACACTGTTCGCAAACTTTCAACTGTACTCTTATGGTTTTTTTTATTAAATCGCTGTAATTTCCAAACTTCAAAGCCAAGTCATCCTATTTGCTTTTATATATAATCACAGTATATGATGAGTGGAGAAATATGGATTACATCCGAAGCAAGAAAGTACAAGGAATATGAATATGTTCATTAACAAAAGTCATAACATTGGCATTTCTTTATATTCATTTATTTCTCAAAATAAGGCCAATCACTGTCAGGTGGCCAACCACTGTACTCTTTACCCTATGAATATCTTGTTACGTTGCAACGATCGCACCATATTCCTCTTGGCAACGTGGCCGACAGTTTGATACCAATGCTAAAGCGTTCTCCCTGCACGATACCTACACGCAAAGAGTCTCGGAACGCCTCAGCATCTTTGCGTGCTCCCTTGTTGGCGGTGGAAGCCGACGAGCAGCGATTCCTCAGTTAAATGTATTTCGAGCAGTTCGTCGCAGCTTCCCCTCGAAACAGCATCTGCAACGAGGTCTCCTGTGTTCCTTCCGTTCGAAGACAGTGGACAAAAAGTAGACGCGTACTTTGAGGATCGTCTGGACCGAAAGCCACTCGGTTTTCCTCGTATACAACTGCCGCGCGACGTGGCTTTCAACGAAAAGCTCTCGGTGCCACGTATTCTAGAGGCGAAGAAGCCTTCGAGCTCCTCTCCCCGTATTCTTCAAAGGACCAAGAGTTGCGCGAAATACTTTAATAGAGAAACGAGGGAAAAGGGAAGCTGGCGGCGTTTTATGCCGATTATTACGAGGAAGCTATTAGACTGCCAACGCTCGAGGGAGTGCACCACTTTCGAGGCCCATACTGGCCATTGTCTCCCTGTCAGCAACGACGAGCGGAAAATCAAATTTCGCCGGCGAGAATTCAGCAGCTCGATGTTAACACCAGGCGCACAGTTCCTTTTAAAAGTTACACGATAAGCGTGCACTACGGCTTAACTTTGCTCATCTTACAATTAGACGCGTCTCGCTCTGATAGCTGACTCTAAGAGACTCTCGGCAAACGGTTGTTAGATATCTCGTCGGCTTGTGTAACATAGTCAACTTTACTCTAACTAACAATCAGTCACTAGAAAGGACATTCAACACCTTCTATACCTCGATGCCAGGGGTAGACAGAATTTCAAAGATAAATGCTAATAACACTATAGGTATCGTATTTCAATTATAATCGATACACGGATTCGGGTTCGAAAGCAAAATGATTTACCGTTCGAATAGGATATTCTGCCCGGCTGAAATCAATACTTTCATCCAGCTCTGTCTCTGTATGCATGTGCGTGGAAATATTCTAAGCGGTTTTAACCATGGAAGTTAGCTAGCGGAGCGTGCGTTGTTCGGCTTTGCCCGAGCTAGTCGAGCGGTTCAACCTAGATAAATGGTCGATGTTAAAGTTTCTATCGATAGATTGGTATTTATAGCGGATCCGTATTTCATTTAACCGAAACTATCGGCGCTTTGTTGGCAGGGCAGACGGCTTAATGAAGCCTCACATGGGTACCTTTGTTCCTGGCAGAAGGTAACGACGCGGCGTGTAAGGGGTGTCGGGAGACATGACAAGCGAACGATGGCCCGAGATAATCTCGTGATTGCCTTCGGGCTTCAATTACACCCTTCACACGAACCACACGGGATCTCAAGATTACCTCCTTCAGGAGCTTCGTTCGTTTCCAGGTTACAGGCACTGCTGCCTTTGAGTCATCTTTCAGCAACGCTCTGCGACTGGCGTATATAATAGCTGCGAGACCATCGATATACCATGTATGTTTGCCGAAACGAATCAAGTCAGAGCTAACGCGATAAATTTCATTCCATTCAATTGCATTCGGTCGCTCCATAAATCCCTGTACCTACACCTGGATTTCTCTTGTAAACGGTCTGGGTGATAAAACGACTGAGGATAGTTCAACGCGCCTAATTCTTTGGTACGTGTAGTAGCTGTGACAATATCTGGTCTGGTTAAGCGTTTACTAGAAGGAAGAGTTGCAATCGCATCGATATCGAATAGCGATGGGAAATGCTAAATGTGGAGCAGTCGGTGCGTGGAAATTGCGGCCGCATTCTTACCCTTGTTACACTACGCGAACATGTTACTAATTAGCCCTTTGACATCGTCGATGGTAATTAGAGAGCTAATTGCGGCTAGTCATCGAGTTTCCAGAAATTGTCATTGATGCTACTTAGTAACCTTTCACGCTGCACCATTTAGGTATCGCAGCCACGTCGTTAGTCTGTCGCTATTTTTGGATGTAATCGTTCAGATAGAATCTGATTCGATTATTGTGGAGTTTCGAAATTGTCGAATTAAGGGAAGTTTCTTTACGTTCGAAGTGAGCTCGGGATTTCTATCGAATGTTGGACTGCCAACGGTAACAAGTAACGATAATATCGTACCTCCAAGGGTTCGGATTAATTTTGCAAAAATGTTCTCCGTTCAATCAATATGATGGAAGTTTCATTGTGCTACGCTTCGAGGAAGTAAAAGCTGCCGGAGCGAAGAGCAAAAATCTGTAAATAAAATTCCAGAAGCACTTTGCGAGATACGTTTCTATGTATACGAGACGAGTTTTTCAAAACGTACAAATGAAAGGACGTCTTCGCGAAATACACGGTGAACGAAGAATGGTGCAAGTCCTAACGTGGAACGCATAAACAGTTGAATGGAGAAGCGAGAGCGAGGTTGAGGGCCTACCATGAATAAATCCAGCAAATTGAGCCGTATAAACGAGTACCAGATTCACCAACTCCAACTGCATCGTTCCGCCTCTCGCCGAGCAAACTGTGTAGGTATTATCATTTTGGAGTAATGTCGATTGAAATTCTGTAACCTGAAGTCTGCTCGCCACACAATAACGAGAATTATTTGCGGGAGAGGAATTGTATGAAATTCAACTCGCGTAGAACAACTCTCGCGGATTTCATTACAAATTAAATGTTACGTGAGTAATATAAAACCATCGGAGAGGGTCGTGGTGGTCAACCGAGGAGCAGATGGTTCTCGGGGAATAGGGAGAAACAAACTGAAAGGTAGTTGATGAACTGGAATGAGTTTGGAAGCGAGACCGGTGAGTTTGTTTATTCATTGTTGCTAAAGTGCGAGAACCGAACGGCAGCGTAAGCTGTGAAGTTCGTAGCTGCGTAGGTTCTTCTGCCTTCGCCCCGATTATTTATGGAGTTCCGAGTAGTTTCCTTCGGAGAAGAAACGCTCGAACGTCGGTCCAGTTGGAAAGTTAATAACTCGCAGAACGAAGGGCCAAGGTGCCGAAGAAAAATTCAAATCTTTCGAATTTGTTAGGAATTCAGGCTCCTGGGAATAATTTATGATGGAAATTGAGAAAACTTTCGAGGAAATGCAATCTGTCCTAATTACATTTTAATTCTGTGTAAAGGAAATAAGAAGATGCTGGAAAATGGAACGCTCACTTTCAAACAACCGAGCAGTTTGTAAGGAAAACCTCAGAGTCATTGTTTAAAGATTTGTTTTGATCAACCAGTTAAATTCAACTTCCGTTCAGGTCGATAGTAAGACGCGACAAACGCGAGTAAAAATGGGAAGAAGAGGGTGGAAGCTCTCGAAGGACAAGCGTAGGTGCACTAAGTTTTCGGACCAAGTTCTTCGAGTGCATGGAGTAGCTATAGGAAAACTGCTGCTCTACGATAAGTGAAGCATGAAATTGAGGATTTCTATCCCGCTGTAACAGCAGAAACACTCGAATGGTCTTTCCGTTCCGTGGTTCGTCTTTGCCATCAAAGCTCAGCAACGAGCTTCAAACGTTTCACCTCAAGTTCTTCGACGGCTTCCTCCATTTTCTGTCCTCTTCCATTTGTAACGCGAAAGTTTTGGCTTCAGAAGTTTACAATTACCATATTACGCTTATCATTCAAGATTCGTAGACCTTATCGGCTGCCAATATTTGGTACACCGTTGTGTGCAATTTCTATCTCGCAGAGCTGTGCATTATTCTGCAGCTGTCCCCAGCAAGATTAGAGCAGCAAACTCGAAGGAAGATGCATGCAGAGGAACGCCGTAGCTGGACGCAACTATGCGAGCAAACTTCCCCGGCACAATGTCCGGCTAACTATGCATCGAATGACGTGAACCGTGCAATGTTTGCTCCGATATACCGGCTGCGGCAACTGCGAACTGCAAATCGTCGGTGACGAAATCAGATTAGGAGCCGAGTTTAGTCGGATGTCCGAATCCAGCGATGGCGAACCTCTGATTACCTCGAACCTCCTCGCGTACATATTTCTGTATTCGCGACCATCCTTTCCCGTTGAAATCGTGATTCCATCGGCTGGCTGAACGCGAGCCAAATGTATTCGTAAATTTGTCCCCTGGGACGGCGCGGCGCGGAGGTCTCGGAACGAAGAACATTTAATGGGATACTGGAGATTTTATTCGAGTGGGAAGGGGGTGGCGAGGACTTTGAATTTATGAAACACTCAAGCGGGGCAAAACACATGCTTTTATCTTCTCGGCTCCATAAATCTCATAGGCTTTCGACGCGGTATTATCAGCCGTTCGCACGAACTCCATGAATGGCTGCTACGAATGTGGCCTCAAGATTCGATTGGTCGCGAGTATCCGGGTAAACTTGTAAAACGCGGGAAAGTGACGTCAGAGCGAAGTAATTGGAGCTCGAGGAATTTATGAGGGTAGCAAGCTGCGAGGTTATTAAAGTTTGGTCTAGATTAAAGTTGTAGCTCAAAAATCAAGCGAAGAAGGACGTTTACAGGGGAAAAGCTGTATAACCGGCGAAACAAAGCATCGAGTATGGAGGGGTATGGGGAGATTGTTAGGATAGGACAGGGTAAGATAAAATTTATGTGAAACGCAGCTATGCGAGAGTAAGAAACGAAACGGCCGGAGAGATACATGTTGGCTGCTGGTCGTCACTGTCTGGATACGTGAAAAGCGGCGGAAGGGGGTGAAGGACCGTGTCGCGTCGCGTCGGGGCGAATCTTCAGATGCGAAATACCACATTCCCCAGCGAGGTAGCTCTTTGTTTCGTTAATCTGACCCACGGCCCGTAGATAAAGCCCAGGTCGCTAGTTCTAAACTCGGCCGTTGCTCAGGGCCGTTATGTCAAACCGTAGCGACAAGCGAGAGGAGAGAGTTATATTGTACTTAGTTGTATATAGCGGTGGGAGGTGAGGGTGAACGAGACGAGACGAGACGAGGCATACATGACTAGGACGTTGTTACGCCCTCGGCAACCTATTCAAACTTCTCACCCCTTTCGACGAACGTGTGCGGAAGCCCGCGCGCCAATCATTAGTGGCCGCTCGTCTCCTTTCTCTTACACCTATGCTTCACCTTCCCAACGTTGGCTTTGACTTTGACTTTAGCAGCCTTATTAAGTGTGTTCGGACATCTTGTGCTTCACTTGCACCACCTCCTCCAACTACCATAACAGTTATTCCCGCCTCAACCATAGAATATTCCCCTCGACATTCTCTGTTTTGCCCTTTCCTACGAGCTTCATTATCAACCCGTTTATGCGGCTGTCTGAGCATCGTTGCGAGTTTTTCTTTATTTTCCACCGACGATAGCAAACATGATAATTAGTTGGAGTGAAGATGGAATTATTAATCTCGAGTTTCTGTTGCTTTTGCCAGAGTTACACCTTGCGTAGATGCGTATTATGTATTCGGAAATATTTTCCATATTTATTAGGTTTGTCCAAGCTGGATCGTGGGGGAGAGCGGGGACAAACGTAACGGCGTCATGAAAGTAACACGCCTTTTTTCCCCTATTCCACAAACATTTCTAAAACGTTTGCTTTACACAGTTACATGTGTATAGTGTCTGTTTTATTGTACTGAGTGACGCTGAGCAGTAACACGAATCGTATACTGTGGGCAAGCTAATATTTTTATTTAGATCATTCAGGTAAGTGTCTCCTATTCTTGTTTTTTTTTTTGTTAATATTGATAGTTAAACTATACATATTAAGCCAATTATTTGCTAGAGCGTTCGTAGATAATGGATTTATAAGTCCCTGTATTTGATTTCAACAAGTCTCGTACAGTTTGTATGTTATAACAGTTCCATTCTGAAAAACATAGCTGGGGACAAAAGTAACACGTCACTATGGGGACGAAAGTAACATGTTACTTGGGCGAGCAAAATAGCATACAGGATTGGAATTCTCCAGATGCTAATGATTGTCTATGTCTGATTTGTTTTGACCCATTCACTGAAAGCTGTTCGAGAGAGAAGTGGATCCAATGTATAGATTTTAAGGGTTAGTCCCACGAAGTCTGCACCATGGGTGATCTTCACTACGTATCATAATTTTAATTCAGAGTAGGTAAAATTTAATACCTATCATTCAGCTAAATACACAATACCAAAGAAACGTTCGAAGCTGGTTATGCTTTCTACCTTTCGTTATTTAAAATTTATTTGTTTTTATCATTACTTAAAATATGTATATTTAAATGTTTCTTTCTATCGTTTTTTATAATAAAAAATCCTATTTTGCGTTGGAAAAAGTGTTTTTACTTAATTCTTCTCAAAATAATTAGTGTTACTTTCGTCCTACCCCTGCAGGACAAAAGTAACAATGATAGTCACTGCGGAAAAACTGCCATAACTCTTTGACAACTTATCACGTAAAGCTGAATCTGGGCTCAAAAGATAGACCAAGAAACATACTATCTTAAGGCATAATTGTCATTTTTATATCTGTAAAAGGTAATTGTAGGCTAGGCCAAATGTAAAAAATGTTACTTTTGTCCCCGCTCTCCACTATTATTAACTCACTTTAGTTACGTAGGAAGGGCAATTTCCTTTTTACAGTTAGTCGGATTTGAAATCGATAGGTGGTTGCACCGACCCTCTCGCAACTTCGTTTCGAGGGAAATATCTGGATAAAACTATCGGGGGAGAAAGTTCGTAGTGCTTTTGCATGCTTCAAGAGCTTCTTAATGGTCGCTAAGAAGAGCTTATTGAAAGAAAGTTACCTCGTTTAAATCCAATCCCTTTAGTTTGCTGCATTCATCGCGCATGCATGAACCTCCCTACAGATGAGATTCATCGCAGGCTTGTGGTAGTGTATTCAATCAAAAGTTGCTTTGCATTTGGTCAGCCGAGTTACTGAAGCCGCAATTGTGGCTCCGTTTTAACTCACTATCACTTTACATTCGGATCCTTTAATTTGTTAATACTCGGCTCGAAACCGGTTAAACTAAGCAATTGGGCAGTTGCTAATGAACTTTGCTCATTAGTGTTGCGCGAGCGTTGTTCGGGGCGGCAGGGGAGCTCTCTCTCTCTACGGCAAAGTATAGAGAAATGTGAAGAAATTTCAGGAATGTGGAAACTCTGGGAGAAGCGAGTTAATTAAGTTCACTCGGCGAACGGGTAAAAACTAGAATTTGAACAAAGAAGGGGAGGTAGTTTCATAAAAGGATCAAAGGGCTTTCGGTTGGGTGTGCCAGGTTCTTTGAAGTCCATTCAATATTTACCCCGCTGTGACATGTTTTCAGGACGTGCAGCAAAATACTTTAACGTCGAAGGTAGGGAATAGGTATACTAGTGATGTCCCTAGAGACGGGAAGAGAAGATGTCTGGCCAATCTATTAAGCAAACATTTGCACCTGACGTGAGGTACCGTAATCTCGCTACCTCGCTGGTAAATCACACCTTTGTTTATTTACGCAGTTTCCATCGAGTCGAGTAAAGTTTTGTCTGTGCCCCGCGAACTTATCGCAGAACTTTACAGTAATTTTGACGTAACACCCTGAACACCATTGCAGCGCACTTGACTTACGAACGTTATCGTCCCTTAAATAGCTCTGCGATAAAAGCAAATATTCCGTTTCATGTATACGTGGTTCAAGTTCGGTAAACACGGAATCTCTTGAGAGTAATATTCTCCTAATCACTGTATAATGAGTAAAGACACGACGACTTCGTGCATTTCAACTGCTCTTTACTCTCAAGTTCTCTTATAACTTTCGGAACCGTATCATTTCCTACTTAGGCTTAATTGTTGCTTTCCCGGGATTACTCTGCCGCTCGTATTCGCTTACGGAGGAGATAACGTATCGTAAAAAGATGCATTCGCGATAACGATAACCGATAAGCTGATCGATTTGGCGTGGTAACCCAGTGCTTAACGATGCTGCGGCCTGTGTGGCGAGGGTCATTACGTGGAAAGTATATTCGAAGGAAGCTAATAGATCAAGGGAAATGGGTTAGAGCGGCGAAAAAAGGATAGAATATAGTATCCATATTCCATCCTCGATGACCGGGGGGGGGGCCCACGGACCTCACGGTCGATAGATCACGCATCTAAGTGCACTAAATGTCTCTTTCTCCCGTTCGTCGGTTATTATGCGGCAAACTGCAGCTGGTTTTTCGTGTAGGATACATTTATCAAGTCCGACGCCATAGCCAGCAGGCAAGTAGTACGTCACACTTGGAAAACGGACACGCGCGCCTGTCATTGTTCGCGCGTTTCAAATACTACACTGATTTTTCACCTTGTTTACAGGAAACCAACTATCCCCGAGTTGGTTATCGTGGAAACGAATACGTATGTCGCGGAGGAGAATGTTTCCCGCTTCACCGCGGCGCGTAATTGCTCGCCACTGAATTAATTCGAGTTTTCTACCGTAACGTTTGTTTCATATTTCATTCAACGTACGAGTGGCATGTGTTTGAAACAGTCTGATAGAATCGAGTGCCTATCTCTGAATAGTATAGTGTGCGAATAACGAACAAACACGCGGGAGTTGCAAACTGTGGCGTTTCCCGGAGAATAGTGACCATGTGAAGAATCCAATTACTCCGGAGCCAGAAAATATCAAGTACCTAATTTCACTGACCTAATGCAACGATGTTGTTACAGTCGGTTCTGCTGTATCGCTATACAAGGTACATAATCCGTAAGACGGTGGATGCAGGGGTAGTTACAAATCCAATAAGCTTCCCTCCACTGTAAATCCGCGAAATTAGAACTTCAGAAACATCGACCAAACGACACGTAGCGCAGGTAATAACGGTTCGATGTTTCTGAATCGGCGGTATTGCTTTCCCCCTCTTATCAAGTAGTTGGTATCGATTTCATCGTTCGGTGACCGTGGATCTGGCGAATAATCGGAAATACTTGTACCCTCTTACAAAAAGAAATAAGTTTGTTTAAAGGGTAGAGACGGAAATATTCCCTGGCCGTTCTTCAGCACCGAATCGATAAACTTGTTAGGAACGAGTTATACTTGTTGACCATATAAATAGCTTACTTAGCTTGTAAATGTTGACCGAATGCAATTTTAAAGGGGAACATTCAATCCCCCTTGTCTTTCGTTATCGCTACTGTGTATACAGTGGTAAGCTTATTACATTTGGTTAATGGCACCGTGCATCTGTTACGGCATCGCAACTGGAGCTCTTACTTTTTGACCCGTCGGGTACCCGTCTACCCGAGACAACTTCAAGCCATTGAATGTGTTATTCTTAGATCATTTTTCGCTAACATCAAACAATACCACAGACAATACAACATCCAATTGCTTGAAGTTGTTTCGGGTAGCCGGGTACCCGACGGGGTCAAAATGTATCAGCTCTAAATTCGCAATAGTCAAAACTCTAAACGAAACGAAGCAAAATAATTCAACTACTTAGCCTACCTGTGAGAGTTGAAGTTGGGTGTTTCTTCGATGACTCTTGACCAGCCAAACTTCCTGATGAAACTCGCGACCGTGAGTTAAGTGGTTCTTCCAAACAGTGGCAAGAGAAGCCCGCAGCAGCCCGTAATTAACTTCGTTTTAGACAACGGTATTAGATGACGTTTTCATTGGAAAATGACTCTGAGCACCTGTTTGGCTCGCGCCACAGGACACACGACACTGTTGTTTTCGAGGATGACGAGCAGTTGCGCACACAAATACGTTCAACTATCGCGAGTCCATTGTTACACAGTTTTATCGCTCTACGTGCTATAAAAAGAAAGCTCTTATTTATCGTGAAAATTCGGAGAATTCAGACTCGTGTGCGGGGTATGTAATCGCATATGAACTTGGATTGCGCATCGCGAATGCGCAGACCAACTTCCGTCAGGTCTCAGGTCCGTAGCTACAGCGAGTGCATTATGTTATGCATATTCGTTCTACATATGCACTGGGGAACAATGCGCTTTAAACAAACGAGGAAACAATTCAAGGGATATTACAATGTAAATATAATTGCTACATAATTATCAAATTGTTTTCTACTTGTTTCTGCAGAGGGAACGGGTGACCGAAATCGATTCGGCTCTTAATCGATACTATTTCACATTTAAATAAATGCAGAGAGCCTTTGAGCGCTAGGTGTAATTTAATTAACAAATATGTGCGTTTAATCAATCGGCCGTTCTCTTTCACTTGCTACGTACGAAACGTTTCAATGCATTTTCTATGCTACCGCGGATTTTGTACGCACATCCCGTGCCGCGGCCTAATTTCAAGCGCAGAAGAATACACTCGAGAGCGTTTAAATTTCACAGAGGTTGCAAGTTGCCCTAAAAATGAGGCGACCCATCCAAGACGAAGCAGGAGATTTTATATTACTTAAGAAACTCGAGCACACTTTTCTTAAATACATTCTCTTAAGACGGCACTAATGAGAGGAACAATTACATTCCTCTTCGTACAGCAGAGGGATACTGCGGAGGCTTGTTTTTGCCTTGCCCCGTTGTCTGCGAACGTCCGGCGGAAATCTCGCGAGATGGAAAGTTATTTGTGCCCAGGGCACGTGGCACCGGCAATCCGAAACGAAATGCAAAAGGTAGAATTACAAGAATAATTGCCATCTCGTTTGTTTTCTCGGTTCTTAAAATGGGATCATTACAAAGTAGTGCTTACTTTCGCGGCAGACAAAGGGAAGAGTGGAGAAGAGGGCGAAGAGTATGTTTTTCTCACGTAATTAGCCACTTCGGGCAAGAAACGGTTCCAGATAAGGGAAGAAGTGCTTCTGTCGGGAGCACGAAAAGGACGATATTTCTGCAAGTGGAAAAATCATTATCTTACCGTTTTACCCTTTTCGCCGTACAGACACCTCTTATTTTCTGAACTCCTGGTCGAGTTTTAAAAGATCACGCTGACAGAAACGTGACGGAATTCTTGTGATACTGCGAGAATTGCTTTATAGGTTTACTAGTGTGAACATTGATTGTGGAAACCTTAATTAGCACAGCGGCGATGAACTAACCGATCACACGTTTCGAATACGTGACCACACTGCATACGGGCGAACGTCGAAACTTTGCCGAATCGTACAGATCCGAGGAATGTACCCGACAACTTCATGAAGTTCAATACCTAGCTGTAAAAGGAAACGAGATCACGGATTACGACATTGATTACCCGCAGGTAGGTAACTTTAGACTCCGGTCGCGTCAATAGTCGAATTTCAATGCCACACCGGCGATATTTTCATCATTTTCAAAGCTCGAAGCTTAAATGTCTAATCCTCTTTCGTAAAACCGTTCGACAATTCAGCGTTTAAGGTAGTTCCTAACCAACTATGTTAGTCAAATTAGAGTTGGGTAATAAACGACAAATATAAAGTAGTATGATACTATGGAAATAATAATAATAATTTTTAACATCATGTATATATATTTTAAACAGTTCAATGTTAATATAAATAATTGTAATACGAAGATCGAATATTAAATTGGTTAGCGTAGTGAATTGGAGCAGCAGATCTGACAACGTCGCATTCATTCGGAGCGTCTTTTATAACCATAATGTCAGAATAAATTTTCATATGAACCTGAATCTTCGTTTATCGATTATGCGACGTTGCCGTGTTCACTGCTTTACGTAGTTTCTAAAAAATTTGCACGTAAACGTATTTTTTATGGGCATTTACGAAGAAACCATGTGGTCAGTTTCGCTGAAATAAATAAATTCATTTCGTGACATTTCGATGTACTTTTGGTGCCAATTTTGGTACACTTTTTGAATATAGTTTTCCTGTTTCAGCAGAAAAACTGAAACTATAATCCTCTTTTTTCGACTCTGCCATATGCCACTGTGTTAAAATGCATCAACTTTAATTAACAATTTCTCGATAACTATGTGGTAAATCGATTTCAAACTTTATACAAGGGTTTCTTGTATTCCAAATTAGTTTTGAACGAAATTTGAACGAATTCTTGAATTAAGCAGATTATTCAGGAACTGCCTTAAATTATCGTGGAAATCTGTGAAGAAATGAATTTCTCTCAGGTGAAAGCAAGGAATTTTGAAAGGGGGGACATAAAAGTTACAACAGCTGGACGCGTGAAGAGTATGAAAAGTCCCCCTGCTACAATATGTATAGTGATAGTGTACGGACAGCGTGCAAGATGGAAACTTTACTGCCTGCGTTTGAATTCGTGTATGTTATGCGGAAGTAGAGCAACAGAACGCGAAGTAGAGCAGTTCCCGGAGAAAAATAGTTCCCAAAGAAGAATCTACGTAATACATGACTTTGCTTTAAATTGCACAAAGGTCCCTTTCGCGATATAACGTTTGGCGCGGATATCCGTTCTCTTCGACGGTGCAATCTGTAATACAGTACCTTTCCCTTTGAAAAATATATCCACAATGATGGTCTGTCTGAATAAAATTCGGCCATCCACGCTACAATACGTAACGTTCTATACCACTGATTGTGCGCGTAACAGCCGGACTAGGGAAATTGAAATGTTAGACTTAATAATGTAATAATTCTTTTTGAGACGACAATCAAATTTAGAATTCCCTTGAAGCACAGAATATGAGTTGAATAGAACGATTGACGTCCAAAGTATTATCGAAGGCGCAGCTGTAATAGAAATTTTGAGCTGCTCGTACCGCGCGGCTGTTAACAGTGTCTCAAATTGCCATCATCCAGTTCCACTTAAACGGCGCTACACGTGCGAAAAGCAACGCTACCCAGCCACAATTAGTAGACTTCTCTACGGAACAGCGACCATTCTCTCAAATAGGCGATAGGGTAATCCGATAATTCCATTATACGGGATAGTAACGCTATAAAGTTTCGCCTTAAACCGCCAACGTTCGAGAACACTGAGTCGAATATCGTGTTCTTGCTAGTGAAAATTGTATCTCTATGTAAACCAACCCGTATACATCGTCGTGTTACGGTTCATGCCCCGCTATCTTCGAACAGTGCTCAACTAATTTCCTAATTTTACTACCAGTAGGTGTCTTCTAAAGAATACGTATTGAATATTTCAACAGATGGTACCGCGACAACGGCAGTTTGAGAATCTTTTGCAGAAGGCATTTCGAACGAAGCTTTTCCCAGCGTGCGCGACATAGCGGGGCAGATCAGAGCAGAGCGGGGCACAGAAGGATGAGAAGAAAAGACGAGCGAAGTTTAAGGTGAGGCGCGGCGAGACGAGGATACGCCACCCTTTGCAACACCATGAACTTAACCGACAAACTTCGTAACTTGTTTCTTCCTCGAAAACGCATCGTACAAGTTCTACAAGGGCTAGGACACAAGTGCGAAAGTACTCTAGCGTTTTCAAACAGGATTACCTTAGTGATGAGATTTATACCACTGCGAGTCTATTCGTGGACGGTGCCAAGCACCGTAGGAAACTGTTATTTAGCAGCTGCGCCGCGACACGCGCGATTTTGCATAACGCCGACGTTGATTTTTTCCCCCGCTAAGTGCTAATTGGGTCGGACAGATGAATTCGCACGACGATGTCGCATCAACGGCTGTTTACCATTTACACGGTACGGTAAGTAGTCGGTCCGCTCCAAGTTCCAGCTACGGAAAACTAGTTTACAGAGTAAACTTTCATGCAAACTTCCTAACTCATTCCTCCTTCGAGAGTACACGATTGGATAAGAGGTTCACAGTAGATGGAATAAGTATACCCTGCCTTTTATAGGAATGTTCCCATTCATAGAAGAAATGTACACCCTCAGGGGTAAGTGAGTAAGTCAATGGGAATTCATTTTTTATTTCCTCCACTCGTCGAACATAGTTGAACGCCGTTCTGAAGTATATAAATGCCACCCCCGAGCAAAGTTTTATGCTTTTGCCCGGGCAGAATTTGTCACAAAGAAAAAAATTTGTTGGATCGAAAAAGTTTTCACAGTTGACGCGCATTGTTTGGGAACGCTCGCGGTCTCTTGAAAGTATTTCCATCAGAGGGTGGGGGGGGGATATTTTCGCAGCTTTCTACGCGCCGCACCTATAACATTTTCTAACCGTTTCTGTCCACCCGGCGTTGCGAGTTGTATTAAAAAATTTGATCGCTTTAAAAGCAATTGGAAATTGATGAAAATGTTCCTTTGAAAAGCTTGCATGGCGCAATGCAGTGGCACATTATTGTAACTGTAGACAAATACACGACGGGTGTATTGTTTTAGAGATTTGGATCGTTTGTGAATGAGAGGACCCACATCGCTTTGTTGGATGCACAAATTGTCACTGACAATTTCCATTATTATCTTTATTGTATAAAGTAATTTCCAGAATTAATCATAAATTCGTTTGATTTAGGACTAGCATTCGTATAAATTAATGTGTTGGGCCAAGATAAAAAGGGAATAACCCGATCTTCCTTGATCTTAATCAATATATTTGAAATTGTTCCTTCGTAATTACAATAATGGAGGGTCTAACAGGGGCTTCTATGCGAATAAGGATGTAATTGATGATGGAAAGTTAAAAAGCATGCCCGGTGCCTTTGGTGATTAGAGAGTGCACTGGGCGCGGTTACTTAGCTAGTTAACCCATTCGCTGCTGCAGCAAGTCGGATCGACAGCGCGTTTCGCTGACACGATTTCCACCATCCGTGGAAAACCCCGTGCTAGTTAAACAAAAGGAATTTTCCGAAATACAGTGTGTCGTGTGTCGTTCAGCTATGGATGCAAAACTTAACTGGGTAGAAGAATTCATTCCTTGTTGTTTATCGGAAAAGCAACGTTTGAATCGACAAAAATGATATCGTAAAAGAGAATGGCAAGCTGTACATATTTACTAATACGTGTATACGATAGGAGCAGATGGAAACACTTGATAGGTCCAACTGTTGACAGTACGAGTGTACTGAATTCTGTTGTATCGACGATATCGATGTCCGAAATATTTCACTGCATCGACGATATTGAAATTCGCGGATATGGTCTTGCTATATATGTATACTCCACGCATTCTATAAATAAACATACGTATATATTTGCACGCAAGCATATTTCACTATTGGGGCAGTTTTTGTTTTTGTTTTTCATAGGTATCGCTGTATTTTTTGTTTTCCATCCAGAATAGTATTTTCAGATGAAGCCTGTAAAATATACGCGAGGTTGGAAGATTATAAATAAAAAACGTAACGTTCCTTTGAAGTTAGTCGCTCATGCATAGTCATTTAGTAAATGGAGGAAGAAAATAGACGATCGAATTAACGGAACATGGCCGGCCGACGAAACATCAGGGAAAATCCATAAATTGCAGATATCCAAAACGTTCGGAGTAAAAGAACCATGAAATAAATTGTCGGTTTAATCCGCGTGCGCCGAACTATCGTAAAAAGCTTTCACCGAACTGGAGGAATGACGATTCAAAGACATCAATGCGGAAGCCTCCGGTCGAACCTCGCGGACCGATAAAACTTTAGCAAAACGTTCTCGACAGAAACTTAAGCAGCGTACGCCCGTACGATTTTTGCCAACTTCCGCCAACCATTTCCACGATAGGGAGAACTCAGATGACGCCATTCCTCGAACGATGTAGCGAAGTTCGTGCACCCAAAATTGCTCGTCACCTATTCAACAAATAAGACTAAATATGGCAAGTATAGTACCTGAAGAATATATTTCGCTTCTTATAAAACAAGTACATATGTACCGTTATATAACATTCCTACTGTAACGATGCAACAGTTTTTCGTTGATTCGGCACGTGCTTTACTCGTGAATCAAAAACCTGAGAGAACTTAGAGTGAAATTAGTAGCGTTCTTTTTAATAACCATAAAAACCGGTGTCTCTAAAGTTCCCTGCACAGAGGGTTAATTACTTGGGTGATTAAGCTTGCTAGACAATAAGGTGGTCAGGTTAAGCAAGCGGCTTGATCGATTTAGCCTTTCCCACTTCATCCATTAAGGGCTCAAAGTATAAGAACATCGATAAATATTTGCATCGCTCCAGGCGTTCCACCTACTACAATTTCCTTGTGTCCTACATACATATTGAACTTCCCAAGACACACTACATCACACTTTTTTCATCGTTTATACCTTACTTTTTATCTGTTCTGAACGACTGCCAACATCTGGCTTTTGACTTTAGATGCTCCTAGCTTGACCGCGTCGACGGAAATAATTCTTGTTTATCCGAATTTTAACATAATTTCCATCTACTGACAGCGATTTTCTGTCCTATTCAGGATATTGACGTAAAATAATACGACAAATTGGACAGATCATTGAATTATTTGCAACAGACCCACCCCTTGATACAATTATGGATTTACCGCTCGACCTAAGGTACGTGCATTCTTTCAAATGAATTACGGTTAACCGATCGCCGGTTAAGAAGAGGAATGCCATTCAATAGATATCGCGTAATAAATTAGAACGTTTCACCTTCGTCGGTCAAGGGACATTAAGGTCACGAAAGATACCACGACAACGGTCACCACGAATGAAGATAAAGCGAACCAATCCAGCTGCAAAGTGGCTCCTTTGATCAGTCTGGAAAAGAAGGAGAGCCCGATGAATCCGTACAATCGCGCAGACTGGGCGAGAATGAACCCGAAATGGCCACTTCCGGACACGGAGGACAATGAGCTGAACGCTGTTAACAGTCTGCCGCAGCTTGACTGTGGCACGTTCCCGAAATCGTACATGGACACGTGTTCCTGCTGTCCTCGGGAGACCTTCGACAAGCACGACACAGACGCGACCGTAAACTACACCAGCGTCATCCTCAAAGACGAGGACTGCTGCAGAGCCCACTGGATCAGAAAGGAGGCTTATCAAAGAATTAAGGCGAAAGTCGCTAGAGCTGTGAAGGTAACGCGCGCGTTTCGCATTACTCTCCAACACCATTTTTTTCTAGACGGAAAGTTCATCGCGCAGAGAAGCGTAAGATTCTCTGGTAGTTGAAAAATGTCGAAAGAGTCATGAATATTTCGTATAAAAATCTCAAGGGTTAAAAAGAATATTTGCGAGAGCGTATTACCGCTTTTCAGAGGCATAAAATATTTTTGATACGCGGCGAGGTGCCGAAATTGAAAGAAGCTCTAGAGAGAAGAGGTTGGGTGCAGAAATACGAAGCCACAAAAACAAGAACTCTACCTTACGGTTAGTCTGCTTTGCTCCCTTAATTAATTTTTTTTTCTCATTTATTCCCTACTCTCTCTAATTAAAGATTAGCCACATAAACGCCGATAAGATGGCCAAATAAAAGAGTATCCTACCTGCAGTGGAGCTTTGATCAATACTTCGTTCTTGCGACAACTTTTACATAAACTATAAAGCTTCTTTTGGCTAATCTGTCTGGTTTATTTTCAGGTAGCGTAGCCAGCTTAGAGGCAAGGTCATTAGGCGATCTGACCCACCAGGACGGGACATTAAACGAGAAAGCGGTGATTTTCGCTTTACTACGTCACAAATCGCCCGACTTTATATGGGACTGCCGAAACGACTTTGTGGATTGGCATCGCGGCCTAAGCAGTAACACGCTCCTCAATAGATACCAAAAACCTTCCGTTTACACATCCAAGGTGAACATGATTGCCTTGTTTTATGAACTTTAATTCAATTTTAAGCTCGGCGAAAGCCTTCGTGTAGGGAGTTAACCGCGTGATAAACAGGATTTGCTGGATGAAAAAGATTTAGATGGTGCTTCTAATAGAATAGTAGAATAATTGTAGTGGAAGGGAGTTACGCGGTTCTGCTTGTACTTTTATCTTTTCTACTGGATAAGAAGCTGGTGAAATATTAGCAATTTCAAATAATGTAGCTAGGAATGGCTCGTTTGCTGGAAGAAGCTCACTGGTTGTACGAGAGGGACGTGTCGGGCGTGCTATTCCCTCGAAGTTACAACCTCAGCAGAGAGCCGAAAGCTTTCCTCGAGGATTTTCGCCTGACCGCTACCGCTGGCCTGTTGAAGTGGTTCGTACAAAGAATGCAGGATGACCAGGACATGGTGGACCTCGGACAGCGTACGATTCCAATGAGTCGCCTGGAATTCGCCATAAAACGCTGCGAGGAATTTATTGCTTGCGCAAACCACCAGAACATAGATGAAGACTTTGTCACAGAGCTTTCCGAAGAGGAATGGAATTTGTTTTTAGACGATTACACCGCGGCTGTCCACAATGGGGGTGGAATCGAAAATACCTCCGAGAAAAGTGACGAACAGCTGCATGTATGTATGAGTGCGCCGATTCGCTTTCCCTTCATTTCCTTCTTCCACTTCTATAACATCTTTTTCAACAGCAAGTTGCAAAGTTAAAGAGGATGCGCTTACTCTTTGAGATTAAACTTGCCGCTAGCTGATTACTCTGAGCTTGCGATTTTACATCCCTTCGGAAACACTTCAGCTAATTCTTCTTCACTTTTTACAATATCTACTTTTCTCGTAAATCAGTTAACATTGATTTATCGGGTAAAAAAGTTTTACGTTCTACTGCTTTCATCGGGTCGGTATATTTCGTAGAAGTATTACGACGCAGCAAATTCGACCCTATCGAAGTTGAAGGAGGTCGATCCGCAGTACGACCTAAACGGAATGCGGAACATTTGGATCCTGAAACCGAGTGAACTTTGCTGCGGCACAGGTATCAGCATAGCCCATAGCTTGAGGGACATATTCCGAAAGGTGAAGAGCAGACCGAAGGACTATTTCATCGTTCAAAAATACGTCGGTACGTAAATTATTCCTTCCTTTCAAACCTTAACTCGTTCTTCACGATTTTGAGTTTTTCGTTTCTATTTGCATAACGTCTCGTTTCAGAACGCCCTTTACTGATTCACGACACAAAGTTCGACATAAGGCAATGGTATTTGGTCACCAATACGTTTCCCATGACAATATGGACGTTCAAGTAATTACGATTAATCTTATTTCCACAGCTCCTCGTCCTTGTTCTATAATAAATAGTGAAACGATCATTAATTAACAAGATCGAAGATTAAAATTCACGATTTACAAAATACCTCGTGCAATTAAGAGCAGATCGACATAGAAATAAATGAGAATAAGAGCCGATCTTATTAAACGCGCTCGAGGAGCAATTCTTTGAAAAGATTCTTTGAAGGGAAGCACCTTCGAATGTTTCTTGAAAGCATTTCTCCGGCAGAGATTCGGCTAGATTCCATCAAGGAATTTTCCCGATCCTTTCCTATCCTTTTCCATCAGGGAAGGACTACTTCGGTTCAGCTCGAAGCCCTACACTTTCTCAACTTATCACGAAGCGATTCATATCTGCAATACCGCCATTCAGGAGAAGTACGACGAGGAGAGGCGGAGAAGGAGGAAACGTGGAAATACGGAGGAACTCGTAAAATCGCTTCGCGATCAGGGATGGGACTGCGAGAAGCTGAACGAATATTTAAAGTAATCTCTGGACCGGTCTATTCGTTATACGAGAAGTTTCGGTTATCCGTTCGTTACGGTCGATAGCCCTAGCGGATCTCGAGATTGATAGGTCCGTTGCGCAAATATGCTCAGGACCTGTGTACTTTCTTATCGCGTAATCGGGCTGTCTCCCTGCACCCACCCTGCCGCCATTCCAATCTCGATAACAACTATTCTTTTCACAGTTTTTGGCTTACTGTTGCTTCCTTCGCGCATAACTGATAACGTTTTTAATGGGCAAGGCAAACCAGATAGCTCGAGATTCGATAAACTACCTTAAGGGGTAATGCCATTGTAGAGCCCGGAAAAGCATTTTTTTTATGCGAGTATAGTGAATGGAATACAAAATCTGTTTAAAGGCTTTTATTGCACATACCTTGAAGTATGATCACAATTTTTTTAAAAAATTTTTTAATACTAAATGGCGGCGCCTCAGCGCAACAAAAAAGCTTCTTCTGAAAAACAGTGTTCCGCGGCCGGAAAGATTTCTCCTTCAATCTTTTACCTAAAACAAAAAACCGAAAAAATTTTAGTTCTATATAAGATTATCTCGGGAAGTACACGAGGAAATTAAAAAATACTGATTTTTGTAAGAATGGTGCGTGATTGAACAAAACACGGAATTGCCACAACCTTGAAATTCTTGAAACGTTTTGTTCAATCACACGCCATTATTACAAAAAAAACAGTATTTTTCAATTTCCTCGTGTACTTACCGAAATAATTTTATAGAGAACTCAAAAAAAAAAATGGTTTTGTGTTCTAAGTCAAAAACTGAAGGAGAAATCTTTCCGGCCGCGGAACAGTTTTTTTTCAGAAGAAGCTTCTTCTGTTGAGCTACGGCGCCACCATGTTGTATTAAAAAATTTTAAAAAAAATTGTAATCATACTTCAAGCTGTGTACAATAAAGGCCTTCAAACAGATTTGGTATTCCTTTCAATATATTCGCATAAAAAATATTCTCAAAATCAAACGGCTTTTCCGGGCTCCACAGTGGCATTACCCCTTAAGAGGGTAGTGGACTATTGGATACGTAAAATCGTTAGTTTCTTTGGCGCTAAATTACTTTGATACGAAACAATCGTTATAGTCGTGCTTTTGACAATCTATTGTGGGCACCTTTGCGACTATTTACAAAAAAAAATCGTCGGAATGTATAAAATTGTCGAAGTTATTAATCGTTGAAGATAGTTCTGTACGGCGCGCCGCTGCAGGCGGTGTATATTGATTCAGGTAAACCAATCATCTGAAAACAAAATGCTTTGAGGTGATTATTCTATACACAAATATCTACAGTGTGAAAACTTGCCGATGAATTTGAACAAAAATTGTGGAAGTTACACACGAATCAATTTTTTTCCAAATTTTTACGAGAAAAAATCACCTTTAATCAGTTATAAAATGTTTTACAAACATCCAATGTTGATCCGGAATTTCTACACGATAGAGAATGGCGTTCTACAGCTCCAGTTAAAATTTGAAGCGAAAATATTCATTGATTCAAAAGTTATGATGTACACCGTTTCTGAAAATCGTGTTTCGAGAAAACCGGCTTCAAAGTTAAGGGGGAACACCATTGTGACGGCCGGAAAAATAAGTCATTTTTAAGAATTTTTTTCAGGAATAATTTACAGTTTTCATAGAAAATTTTTATCACCTACCTTTAGTACACTGTCTTAAGAGACTATACAAAAAAAAATAAATACAAAAACATCCATAAATTTTAATATATTAATTAATCTTCTAGACCCACCCACGCGAGCTGGTCGAATGTGTAACTATGGAACAGCATGTCCGAAATCTAATTTAATTTTTTTTTATAAACTATATGAGTGTAGTTTCCGTTGTACGTATGGATTCTTTGATTGAAAACAAATTTTTTTAATTACGCTCGGAGAACAGTCCATCTTATTTGCGGATTTTCGAAACTTTTCTTCTAAAGCGTATCATTTTTGCAAAAATAATTTGTTTAAGAAATCGGTACGTACAACGGAAACTACACTCATATAGTTTATAAAAAAAAAATTAAATTTGATTTCGGACCAGCTGTTCCATAGTTACACATGAATGTAAATGGAAGATTAATTAATATATTAAAACTTATGGATGTTTTTCAATTGATTTTTTTATGTAGTCTCTTAAGACAGCGTACTAAAGGTAGGTAATAAAAATTTTCTATGTAAACTTCAAATCATTCCTGAATAAAATTCTGAAAAATTACTTACTTTTCCGGCCGTCACAGTGGTGTTCCCCCTTAAGTGCCCTATGCCAATACCGCTCTGCGAGGCCTTTAGTCGACGGTGCACTCAATTACGTTCGCTGCAATAACTTCGACAATTATTCGAATTTCTTCATGAAATTTTGTTTAAAATTTTCATAAACGACAACACAAATGAAATCAGTAAATAAAAAAATCGATTTTCTGCAGCTGAAATAGTCCACTACCCCCTTAAGTTGCAAAAACTCGCTCTTACTCAAAGCCCTGGAGACTTGAGTAGACTGTAGAGCTCCCTTTCGAAATAGAGCGTGTAACGCGTTCGTGCATTTGGTAGGCAAGCGGGATACGAAGGGGAGCCCTATTACGGCCAGATCTACCCGAAAATGTCAGAAGCTATAGTTCTGACGATGCTGGCCTCCCAGGAACAGATGGACAGGCGGCGATCCAGCTTCGAGCTGTACGGGGCTGATTTCGTGGTGATGGAGGACCTTTCCGTCTGGTTGATCGAGATCAACACGAATCCCCGGATGCACCCGCCCAGCTCGAGAATTACCAAGCGCCTCTATTCCAGTGTCCTCCAGAGCTTGGTTAAAGGTTAGCAAACTGCCATCTATAGGGGATCGTAGACAGAAGGAAGTTGTCAGGAACCGAGGTTGCGGGAGAAAGTTTCCGAGAGTGGAGGTCGGGGCAAGACAACGGACAGTACGTTCTGTGTCTCCTTGCGAACACTCGAATGAGCTTTTGAAATCGTCTAGTATCGAATACAGGCTTCCTGGTCTCTGATTAAACAAGTTTGCTCGACGAGAATACGGATCGAGTGGGCCCAACCTACGACTCTTTCTGTCCGCTGACGCTTCAAACGAAACGATCTTGATCCTCTCTGGTCGAATCTAGGTCGAACCGAAAGCCTTTGCATTTCCTTTTTTTCATTCAATTCCACAACATTATCTCTCCGGCGAACGAGTCGTTATTTCGTCAAGTAGCGCGGCTAATACAAAATCTATTGGTAAAAAGATCATTAACAGAAATTAGTTGACGCTACCGTCCTTAGGAACTCTCGCAAATATTAATCAAATAGTCCTTTCACTGTAACGTACAAATAATGTTTGAAGAAATGGCAAGACTTGAATACGAACAAAGCAACGATTCACTATAATGAGCACCAGCTTGTAGTAGAAAAGCTCAGTGAGCAAGGAGGAGAGGTAGATTAATTTGCAAAGAGAATGTGCTTAGAGCATTCCAATAAAGAAAACAGAAGGTCATTCGCGTAAAGGGAGAATGGAAAAAACTGTAGGTTTGGAACAGGGGATGGGGATAAAGTGGAATGAAAGCGGGGAGCAAATCGTTCGTTATCGTGCTGATTTTCAATTTGTTCCAGTGATAATGGATGTGCCAGTGAACCCGGCCGCCGACACGGGTGGATTCAGCCTTGTCTACAAGCAAAATATACCCGACTTCCGACCTTATCTCGGCCCTTGCCTCTTCGTGTTCGGCAAGTCGATAACGCTGCAAGAGCATCCGCGGAAGCGGGACAAGAAGAAGAAGGTGAACAGTTGGATGAAACAGCAGCAACAGCAACCGCAGCAGCAACAACAACAACAACACCGCGCATGGACCGCTCCACCTATGATTCCACGCCTGAGGGAACCGAAAATAGTCGATTTCATCGACTACTTGAATACCGCCCGTTGCACCGCGGCTAACTGACGCGTACGCTAGTTATCGTCGGTGCATCCAGCCGGCCATCGTCGATCGATAGTTTGTGGATGGTGAATCAAAACACGCAGCTTTCACGAAATGTGCACGGTCGGGTGTTATGCTTTTGCTATTCCGTTAGGTAGACTACACTATGCACCGAATGGCAGGGGCAGCTTCGCGCGAAGAATTACTTGAAAGTCATTAAACGTCGAAACGACCCAGTTTTCGAGCATCGAAAAAACGGTTACCCTTCTATTTCCTTTGTCTTTTTTTTTTTGCGGAAAGTTACGCACCACGATCGCTTTACTTTCGGCTCGGCAAGCTCGACCTGTTAGCCAAGAGGTGGAGATTTTGTTATACCCCAGCCTGCCGAGTGCGTTGCAGGTTGAGAATATTCGGGTCTGCTCGTATTTTACTAGATGCCCGTGGTCGACGCGGCGAGGACCGCGTAAATTTCCAGGAAAAGTCAGTTGCGCCGTGCTGTAATTAATGGGTGCAAGATAGACGAAGTAATTAACGCTGTCATTAGCCGGGGGTCGTCGCTGCGTCGACGTTTCTTTCGGCAACTTCCTACTGGAAATACCCGCTGAATGTGCTCGCGGAAGCTGAAGAGGAGAATCCACTTTTCCTGCATGGTCTTTTATATCGTTCGCGGCGTAACGGGAACATATAGTGGTGCATCGATGTAACGCTTCATGCGCCTCAACTATGCCACATTTTTGACGAACTAACAATGTTACCTTTTCACAAATTCACTTCCAAATAGAAGATATTTCCCTCTACAACCACAAACAGCGAAAATCAATAAACGACCATTTCTTGGAAAAATTCTTTTGAACAGATGTAGCATACTTATTCGTATAGAATACATATTATTATTATTATTATTATTATTATTTCGTCTTTATTACTCGTAAAACAATGGTAAAGTACATAAGGCCGAGTGAGAATGAATTGGGATTCGTAAGGTATATCGATCACGTACGATGCATGATTAATGACAGGGATTAGAATCGATTGCTGCTGGACTGTTGGACGATTAATCCGATAGCATCGTTCAGAAAAACAGTCGGAAGATAAAGACAATGGTTTTATTGATATGTACATACAATAAATTTATTTACAAATAATACAGTAAATTTTGACGTCGTAAGTTATTCGTTCTTGATGATATATCTTAACAAAATACTACGCTCTTACCGATTATTGTGCCGTGCTGATATTCGAAAACTCTTTGGTCACGGAAATTCAATGTAAACGTAGGTAATATTCGGTTTTACCCTGCACAAATATTTACCCAAAGAACGTTAACGATCATAGGCGATGCGATTCTCTGGAATCGCCCTGTATTATTTCGTGTCGGGTAATTATCTCTTTCTCCTCTCGTCGCCCCCCTCCCCCCCCCCCACTTTTCCCTCTTATATAAATATTACGTTAGCTATTATTAAAATTATAAAACACGTCGGCCATGTGGTGGCGTACGACGAACTTCCATCACCGTGATGCATCGCAGCCGGATGTTCCTCTGCAACAGAAATTTCGCTGAAATCGTATGAAATTTCGAAACGGGTGGATTGATCTTCGCTTGAAGTTTCATTTTTTTCTTTTTCTATTAAAATTATTGACAGCTCTGGCTCGGCCTGAAAGTATCGTGGCCACGGGCGTAACGATTCGAAACAATTAAGGGAAAGAACGCAAACATAGGTTTGCGAGCGGATCAGTCAGGACGATGACGGTGATAAATCACCGGCGTGCACGACGTGTCGCATCGATCTGCATTCGCGTCAGGTAAGGCCCGTACAGGCCATTGTACCGAGCAATTAACGCTTGAAGTTGATAAATAACATACCGGAAACTCGGCTTAACTTATTTCAAATTATCGTTAAATCCACGCGTTCGCTTTCAGCCCGCGATAAGGTGTGCTGTAATAACTTACGGAGTGAAGGGGAAACAATTATTTCAACGTCCTTCTCCTTCCTCCTTTCTCGACATGCTCCGCGCAAATCATATTTGTTTCGCAAACTTTCAATCGCATGCCATTTCATTTCACAGCTATTCCGTTAAATCTTCGAAACACACATGTTTACATTGTTACACTACTTTGCCCCGTGAAATAATTACCCCAAACGTTTTATCCGGCGCGGCGCGGCTTTCGCAGCGTTTACATCGAAGTGGAAAGCCCGCCGAGTTAACCGCACGATTCACTCTCTGATTCGCGGCTATCGCTCCGCTATTGAAATTGGTAAACTGTGTCAATCTCGCGCATCAAACCCACTCGACGCGGCAGGGTGTGTACCTACGTCGACCTGCGACTTTCTACGTATTTAAACGCGAAATATGTATTCGGGTGCGATCGATTCCGCTGGTGTCGAATCCAGGCCAGCTTCGCACGCTTCCTGTCTTTCAAGAAGGCTGCGCGAGTGAAATATTTACCCGACAGATCAATCAGTGACGGGGGAAGTGGCTCGGCGTTCGCCGAAATTAACGAATGCCTTTGAAAGATTTCGTGGCACTCACCGTTTACCACGTGCACCTTGATGCTGCTGGGATTCGCGTTGCTCGGCTCGCAGGTGTATATCCCGGAGTCGCTTGGCACCGCTTTCTGGATCATTAAACGACTGGTCGTTTCGGGGCCTTTCTCCGTCACTAGGCTGATACCGCCGCGCGGCGAGTCAAAGTTAATTCCCTGGACGAACAGATAAAATTACCCGTACACGTTCGCCTTCACTTTTCACACGCGCAACTCGCTCGCAGCTTGCTTCACCAAGCTTCTTTAGATTCTTAATGACCGAGCAAATGCAGCCTCGCTGCACAGTGGGGAAATTTTGCGATTTTATGGCCAAAACCGCAAAAATAAATTTTTGAATTCGAGAAAATAAATGCAAATGACAATTGAAGAACTAAATGCCCCCAATTTTACTGTTAAATGCTTTAATACAAAGCTCGTATAGACTCGCAAATGTTTGTGTTCATGTGAGATTAATTAGACCGATCGCAAAGAATTAATCCAGATTTTCAAGTTGCTTCAAATACTTATATTGTGTTATCCAAAGTTCCGAAAATAATTTGAAGGCATGGATTCATTTCCTGGTAGTGCGTAAGATATCTTTTTGTGCTCAAAATAATTATGTTTCGGTTTTTAATACGTAATTTATACAATTTTTAAAGTAGTGTTTTAGAAATAACCTTTTCATATAAAAATCAATTTTTAATACTTAAAATACTTATAAATCCCATAATATCCTGCAATGACTTTCATTCCTATTTTATGTTGAACTATTTTTATTCTATAAATGCAATTCTTAATTGCTAATAGTTGCTAATCTTGTAATTGCATGCATTTTTTTAAACACGATCCAGTGTGTCTTGTATAACATACGACATAACTGTGACCGAGACTGGTTCACATTTTATACATTACAAACCTTTTTATTCTTTTTTAAACGATTTTATTCAGCTTCGATCCTCTGTTTGATTAAAAAGTTTCTCCTCAGAAGCCATAACCATTCTTCTATGCCCTGCTGCACTGTAGCAGAGGCATGCTCTGACAAAGAAAACAACGATCCCGACTGGGAGTACTAGTTTTAAGGGCATATAATTTCATAGGTTTACGTGTATAAATGTAAATAACAAAACAATCTTTATCGTTCGTAATTTTTCTAACAAGGAGAGTATTTTAGGTGTCCGCCTCCGATCATTTTGATTTTTGGATATGTTATAGACGACCGAAAAATAATAAATACGTGTTTTTTTATTTTTCCCCGTTTTCATATTTGGGAGGGGGGTGGAAACTGCGTTCAAAGTTAGGGTTGAAAAATCATTTTTGTGGAAAAAATGGACTTTTTGAAAATCTAGTGAGTCAGTCATATTTCGCATTCAAAGACACAAAATTCGTCCATTGACACTATTCCCCTATCTCTAATAGTTCTCGAGATATTCCACAAAAATGATTTTTCAACCCTAACTTTGAACGCAGTTTTCACCCCCAAATATGAAAACGGGGAAAAATAAAAAAACACGTATTTCTTATTTTTCGGTCCTCTATAACATATCCAAAAATTGAAATGATCGGAGGCGGACACCTAAAATACTCTCCTTGTAAGTGCTGTCTTTCGGATAATTTAGTTTCTCCTATATCAGAACGTAAAAATGCCAAATTTTATATATTAAAAATAAGTTTTGAGGTTTTGACCACGAAAATGGATACAGTTTTTCAATTGACATTTGTATTAAATTTGTAAAATTAAAAAATTCATTTTTGTGGTTTTGGCCATAAAATCGCAAAATTTCCCCACTGTGCGCTGGCTGAAATTCATAAATTTCATATTTCTCGTTGAATAAACCGGGCAACGTAAACTCTTTAACTTGCTCTCTATTCCATAGAACGGAATAACTAGGAATTCTGGCGACGAAGAGGCACGATATGCCATCGACAATTGCTTGCAAAGGGCAAGAGCTCGATGGTTCCCATTATGGGGAACGGAACTAGAATGGCTTCTATTTCTCCTCCAGATTAGGTCTGGATTGTTTCTACGTGACCGGGAAATGTTGCGTTTACGAGCCTTTCTGACGAGAAGAACGTTTGTACACATAAATGGAATAAAATGCTTCTTTTCCTGACGATAATAAGAAGAACGATTTTCTCATTGCGTATTATATTACAACAACGTCAATAATCCATCGAAGACTAAATCGCTCGTAAGCTACGTGTAGAAGTCTCCGGAATATTTGAACGAAGTACGGAAAGGTTGCCACCAAACTTGCTGTACTTCTGTGTTCGAGCTAAAACGTTCTTGTACGCTGGCCAGATATGTATGTAGCTATGGATTATACGCCCCCGTTTGTGGCATGCACACACAGTTGAAAGAAACAATATTGGATCCCAGGTACATCCGACTTTTGGTTCGCAATCATTTCCTCAAAGCTACCGCGAGTCTGCTCTCTCATATTCCCGTGGAAACTATCCCCGCCCACCGGATATTCGCGCACTGCTGCATAATACCGTTGCTTCGTACGAAGACAAAAGGTATTTTCCTCCAAGGTTCGTGAGAAGAATGGTAGAAAGATAGGTGCAGTATGTGTCAGCCACGTTCTCCTCGACGTATTCCCTTTGAGCGGTCACAAAGAATCCAGCGAGAACGCAAAATGAACGACGAATAAACGCCTGGCCGTATTACTTCCTTCATTAACTGCACACCATTGTACAATTGGATTACCGCGTTGTAGTGTGTAATGTGTATTTATGACGCCTCGACGAAATTATCCCAACAACGCGTCACTCCATTTATTTAGGGGGTTACGCCACCTTGGACGGAATAAAATTGCAGTCATTTTCGGCATTTTTTTTTTGGGAAGATAATGAGGTAAACAGAAAATTCAATATGAAGCCTGTTATTGTACAACACTCGCCGGAGAAAATCGTATTTTTTTTCTTACAAAATGGCGGCGGTAGAGCCGTGATACGCAAGATCTTGAAGAGCGACGTTTTCCACGGTGTTCAATCTCACGGCTATACCGTTTGACTTAGAATAAAAAACCAAAAAGTTTTATTTTCTACATACCTAAAACTAGAGAAGTACATATGGAAATCCATAAGTATTCATTTGTCTCGAAATGTCTTGAACATGCGGAAGAAAGTGCATTTTTTTATTTTTTATAAAAGTGTCAATTGCAAAGAATATGTTCAAGATATCGCAAAACCCGATATTTTTTATTTATGTACTTTTGAATTTTCTGTTTATTTCATTATGTTTCTAAAAAAATGCCGAAAATGACTGTAATTTTGCTCCGTCCAAGATGGCCTAACCCCTTAAAGGAGTATACCCGTTTGAACCCTCGGAAAATGTGTACATTTTGTGGATTTTTTTACAAGTCGACGGCTTGATGAAGATTTCCCGTTTTTTACTATCTTTACATAGTATTATGAACTACTTAAAAAAAAAGTTTCAGTTAAAAAACTATTGTTTTTCAGAAGTTATGCATACATATCCGAAAGTCTCTCGATTTTAGACGGCTAAACGGTGGGCCTAAAAACTCGCGCTACGTTCAACCAATTCACTTCCAATTTTGCATGCAGGATCGTAATAAGATTCCACATCGCCCAACGAGGGCTTTTTTTATTCCGATTCCCCGTTTATTATTTATAAAGAAAAAAGGTGGCCTCTTAGAAAAATGTAACTTTGCCTTTGATCACTCACCATTTCTTTATTTTTCAAAGCTTTCAAAATATTGTTTTTTGATTTCAGACACGACATACAACTGTTTTCAGGCCCACCGTTTAGCCGTCTAAAATCGAGAGACTTTCGGATATGTATGCATAACTTCCGAAAAACAATAGGTTTTTAACTGCAAATTTTTTTTTAAGTAGTTCATAATACTGTGTAAAGATGGTAACAAAACGGGAAATCTTCATCAAGCTGTTGACTTGTAAAAAATCCACAAAATGTACACATTTTCCGAGAGTTCAAACGGGTACCCCCCTTAAGACGAATTCAGGCTCTACTGTAGAATAGTGTACATAGAATACTATTGAGCTATTCACCTCTGTGTTGTGGCTCCAGATCATCATAGGCGGTGGTTCCGGAGCATATTTCACTATACAAGTCAAGTTAATGGTGCTGCCCTTGTTGACGAACAGATCGGGAGCCCCCACTATAATGGTAATCGGCTCTGAAATCAAATTTCAAATGTTTCAACCGTATATGTCTTGTAACACTTTCAAGCCAAGTATTCCAATTCTACTTCGTCTATTTTTATTTTATCACTGTACACGCTTCCTCGTGTACGGGAACTGCAATTTTATGGGTCGTAAATTACACGCGACGCTGTTGAAATCATTTTAATTAGCCGAGCTTTCATTTAGCAGGAATTATTATTTGAATTTCGCTATAACGACCGCCCGTGAATGCCAGAAATTACAGTAGCCGATTTACTGCGGTTTCGCCGCATCAACATTAATTAATTAGAATTTTCTTCTCCATTCACGTAAATCCGGATCAACAACTTAACGAATGATATCCACGAGATCCAGGCAAAATGTCTGCCGTGGAATCTTTCAACTTCTAAGTAACTGATCCGTTTAAAGCGAGTAATTAAAAGGAATACCGCTTTAGTGCGATTCCGCTTTTCCATTCATAATTTCGTTCGGGATACACCTACGTATTATAACGCGTGCAGCCGAGCAGCAGTAGGTTGCGCAATGGAAAAAAAAAACGAAATGACAATATAATAGGCCGTTAAAACGGAACAACAAGATGCAATATGTATATTGTATACATATATGGCCGATATTTTTATCGCGAGGCAAAATAGTGGGGGGGCGTGTTGGGTAACGTTTTCAGGTCAAGTCAGTGTGATAAGATCCTCTCATTTAATAGTACGACCCGGTTAGGATATCAGAGCCGTCATTAACGGTATACCTGTGAGGATATACGAGCTCGCAGACGGCCTGGTTTCACCTGCTCTGTATACCCG
This sequence comes from Andrena bucephala, assembly GCA_947577245.1. Taxonomy (NCBI): domain Eukaryota; kingdom Metazoa; phylum Arthropoda; class Insecta; order Hymenoptera; family Andrenidae; genus Andrena; species Andrena bucephala. The sequence goes on from OX387715.1 coordinate 69,130,758, forward strand.
CATGAAATCTTTGCATGGATTTCGTATGTATCCTCGATTAACCCCTTTCACGCGGCTTTGATACACATCTCTGCATCTATTTTGGACTGAATTTCAAACACATTGATCATGGATATCCGCGCAGACGTTTCTTCGGTTCGCCCATTTCTTCTTTTTTCTTCTCGCGTCGAGTTCAACCTTCTGCGCGAAATCCATCTTCGACTTTTTCAAATGATATTTCTAAAGTTTATTAGTATCTCAAATGAATAATCTATCCCGCTCGCGTTTGCACGTTTCACAGTGGTACATGATGACATTTTTTGTTCAAATCACCCTACAGGTCGTAATTTTTCAGTAAACGTGAAGATTCTTTTTTTAAATTCTTCGCAATTAAATTCTCTATCGATCTGTCCGGCCGGAATTTTAAATTTCGTTGCTGATTTTTTTATATTTAGCCAAATATACGGCACTTTTAGGAGGCCAGTAGTTGTGGGCTTTTTTGCCCGCCGGTTCCGAATTTAAAGTCAGATTTTCGAAATTGAAGATTGCGAATCCAAATATGTTGAAGCGAAATTTCAGAAAACAGGCTTATTCGGAGGAAACTTAGTGCGTATAGACTTTCGGAGACGCTGAGTACGTACCTATATGAGGTAATTATATTAAAGATCAAAATTTTAATTTGTACCACAAATCTAATACTGTAGATAAAATTGTAAAATTTAAAATGGCGGATCAACATTCGTATTTTTACTTAGGCATCTCATAAATGTGTACGTGATGTTGCATATTCAAGCGTGTTCGTCTGTGTTCATACCCGTTTTTAGAGTAGACCTTTCTGACTGAATATTGATGAGCATGATTTTTAATGTTTGACATCTTTAGAAGACCTGATTTATTTAACGTTTTATCCCAGTTGCATTTAGAAATCCGATTTTATTATATGCAATCTTGTTTAAGGAGCAAGAGTTGTGCTTCTGGAAGCAAATCTATGATTTTATATTTGTGCACGTGTCTAAAAATATGAAACATTAAAAATCTTGCATATCAATATTGAATCAGAAAAGTCAACTATATTCGACATATTGGATTCGCCATCTTCAATTTAGAAAATCTGATGTTAAATTCGGAACCGGCGGCCAAAAAGTCCACAAATACTGATCTCCTAAAAGTGCTGCTTATTTTGCTAAATATAAAAAAATCAGCAACGAAATTTAAAAGTGCGACAAGTTTAACAAAAAATTTGAACAAAAAATGTCATTATGTACCACTGTGCGTTTCTTAAAGCTATCGTGCAGCGCACGACCAGCAACTGACAAACATTTATGATTATCAAAAGTGAATGACACCAGCGCGACAAATCTGCGTATGTATTTAAAGTCCCCCTCAGGATAAGTTATAATAGGTAGCATTTATTTTGACGAGACATCGCGGCGCGGCATTAATAATTTCTCCTAACACAATAACTGAATAACATATCGAAATTAGAGAAATAATTGATCCGCTCGTTGCACAGTTCATTAAATTGGCCCAGATATTGGCGTTAAATGCGAATGCGAATATCGCGGTGCTTTGATATTTATGATGCCTCTGAGGCACGTGTCAACTTTCGATGTGAACAATGCTCCCATTCCTATAGAAACAAATTCTCTTGTGATTTATCGCGCAATTCTCTGCCGTAGCGAAATAATCGACATCGGGGAACGATTTTCGGAGAAGGTAATCTAATAGACTGTAACGAGATAACGGAATACATTTGTCAGAAAAACTAGATGCTGTCTGAAAGTTATTAACCCAGTCATGTTTCAAATAGTATTAATCGGAACTAATAGTACAACTTTGCGAATACGAAAGTAATTTTTAGGCAGTCAGGCCATCTATATAGATTTAATCACACTTCCCTCTAACGGGATTATAACTATCTCAAGATTGACAAATTTTCGAAAGACCTATTGGTCCTGAAATACGCAGAGTGAATGCATGTACCTAAGTACGTGATAAAATTCCGTTTCGCGACACTTACCGACTATGGTTAGATAAACAGGATGGCCGATGGGCGGTGTCGTTGATATTTGGCACTCATAAATCCCAGAGTCCTTCCGCTGAGGATATCGTATCCTTAGCGTCCACTCTTCTGTGTGTGGGAAGTGTAAAGCCTCGAAACGTTGATCGCTCGTGTACGTATAACGACCAACAGTCAGTAGATGGATGTCTCGATGCCTCACCCAGGAAACCTGTAGAAATTTTTTTATCAAATTACAGGATCAAATGAAAATAGCCTCGATGACATTTAACTACCGTTTCGTGATCGAGCTGTCCGGGGAATAATTGCCCGAGGACAATGCTCCGATAATCTGAGCGATCCAGAATCGTTTATCGAGTTTAGCAGGTGATTTCCGATAAAAAATAAAACGTCAGAACGGAGCGTGTCATTTCATCTCCCTTTCGTTCGCGAGTTTTGCCGATCGAGGGAAAAATAGGTCAGATTCATTGGCCGCAGCAATTTTCGCGGTTACTCGATCGGACGAATGCCCTTCGATAGGGTCGATAAAAAGTTTGACAGGCATATTGGGCGAGCACGGTCATCGTGCTCATTCCGAGCCGGATGATTGAGATTCTCGTATATTTAAATCAATAAAAACTATCGGCGATGTCAGTGAACTGTGGACGTGATTTCTCCAAATACATTCGCCGGTACTTTAAGTTACATTTACATCCGATTCACTTTAAGCGTCGCTCAAACATCGGCCGGAACGATGCAACGATAATTGCACAAATCGCAGCCTATTTTATTCAGTGAAAATAACGTCGCAATACTATGCGGCGGAATTGTTATTTAAAATACTTTGGCGCATCGTCGCGAGAAAATGGTTATAGTGAAAATGCTATGCGAATCTGCTGGGTGGGCGGAAAATTAAAATGCATTTCGTCGAAATTCATTTGGCAATGCAAATGAATTGCAACGTGCTCGATCAACGTGAATTTGAAACTCGTTTAAAAATGAAAATTGCTCGTACAAACAGTGCCCGTCGATATGTTTTGCTTTGGCGCGTCGACCAAGCTCTTTGACTACGGAGCAAGAAAAGAGGCGAATAAAACTATATGGTCCGCTTTAAACGGCGAAAACATTGGAAAATATTAAATCAGGACGAGGTAAGGTCGTATAAATAAAAGTCGCCCGAAATGTTTAACTTCGTTTCGTTCCATTTCGCGGCGCGTTGAAAAAATTTCACCGATGTTTATTCAACCGAATTCGGAGTGAAATCTAATTTTCCCATTTCTATGCGCCATTTACTTATCGATGTTTCGATTAAAAGTGAACGATATTAACACGGCCCGTCCCATTATCGTCTCGCGATTTTCTGACTTGAGAAAGTCGACAGTTCTGGTGTACCAAGTCCTCGTCCCAGTTAATTCATTCGAGGAATCTGAAGTGAGCTGTAACAAATGGACGGAAGTAACGTCTGTGTATTCTTGAATTTTCATCAAGCGGATAAAATAATTGGGGTGTCGGGGTTAAAGGGGAAGCTACATGGTACGTGAGGTAGAGATCGGCGGCGGTGGAGATGGAGGTAGGGTGATGTCGTGGAGGGTCTTTTCGAGGGTATTTCGTTTCACGAGTGCTTCGTGGTATAAACCAATTTCCCGTAACGCTGCTTCCGGTGTACTCAAAGCGAGTGTGACGTCACCATGGAGATTCGGCATTGTCCTAGCTCGGCCGCGAACCTGGCAGCTGCGGCAGCCTGCGAGTTCTCGAGATGACACCGGTGTGTCATCGGCATTAGTCGCGGCATTGTTTGGTGAAATCCAACCGAAATCTATGCGAGCCGCGTGATCATACACGCCGCTTTCCATGCGCCCACAGCGCCCGCCGTGCCCACAGCAGAGAATGCCGCATTTACGGGTACGCGCGCGACTAAAACGGGCCCAGCACGGAGCCAGAACGGAGCTAGAGCGGAGCCAAGTGTCCACCAATGGCTCCCGGCGAATCTCGCGGTTCCCTCGTTCGCCCAATTGCTCCCTCCTATACCCTCCCTTTATCGTCCTTTAATTTCGCTGGAACTCTCGTGGGCGCGCTAAATAGTTCGTTAACCGAGATTTATTAACAAGTGTTTTCGGAGCAAGGTAAGACTCGCTGGCGCGAATGGCTCGTGGCTCGTGCTGTTGCATTACGGACGATAAATTGAAACTCCGCGTAAAAATTCTGACAAACCGACTTGCGTACGATCCGATACTCACGGTTAAATGCCATTGCCAGACACAAAACTAGGACAGATAAGCGGTAAGTTATCCAAGGGAATTTCGAATTTCAAAGGTTCATAACGTCTGTGAATTTTCAGTAGTAAACTACTGGCTCGGCCTGCCGAGGTTCCATCAAACATGCATCTCGAATTCGTCGGGGATGCACTCAGGGTGCATCGAAAATGTGCTCAAGATGCATCGGAGGTGCAGGAAGAAAGCATTAACGTTGCATTCCGGACCCTCTCCAGTGGTATTCTCCTTTTTCACCAGAGATTAAAGCTTTTATATCGCGCGAGCAGTGGCCAGCTCTTGGATGTCGCATAAAACGCTCGTTTTCACGTAGCCTGATAGTCCTTATAGCCGGCGGCGGGGGTTTCAGAGAACGACGAATCGTCGGACGTCGGTGCGTGTATCGTGGCCACTTGGAGCGTTGTTTGCACCAAGAATACCGCTATTAGATGCTCCTCTTTCGACTTCCGCTTCCATTGATGCTCCGGGGGATTACAGAGGCTCTTACCGTAAAGGTAGACAGGAAGGAAAATGGGATCCGCTAAGGGGACGAAGGATAGATCTCGAGAAAATAAGGACTCGCTGATCTTTGTCCGGATAAGGGAGACCGGGTTACGCCTAGCTCAGCCCTCCAAGGCTCCCCCGTGTCTGCACTCATTCTGCCCAACTTGTGTAAGTTAGACGCGCCCGTGTAGGTTGCACTTCCCTGCCATCCGAGAAGTATAGCTCGGTATAATAATCTCGAGCACTCTGTTCCTGGATATCGTAATCCGGCTGGAATTTACAGGATGAAAAAGGAACGGGGTGGTTTGAAGTGTCTTCCATTTTTAGGACGTAATAAGCAACAACGAATGCCTTGAGCAGCACTGGACAATGACACCGGAGATTCCTTGGGGCTGCGATTCGTGAAATTCAACGTTCCTTGTTCGAGGTAAGTGGAAGTTCATGATAACTCACCGTTCGATTTCCAAGGTTTTTCACTTTGCATACCAGGTGCACGGTCTTCCCCACCAGACCGGTGAAGTTGGACTGCATGGAAGTGTCGAAGTGTGGTCCTGTTCCAGGAGTCGGCCATTCCTCCAGAAAGTCGGTTCGAAAATTTCGTAGACATGACGCTATACCACCTGAAAATAAATCGCTCGCTGATCATCAAGCCCTCTTTGCTCTCTGCTGCGTCTGGGTAACGCCACTTTCGCAACAGTTCCTTTGCAGGGGAATATACTATTTAATGGATAAATATACAAGGGTCCTTGTTAGTCGGCGACAATTACGAAGTAATTGTCAGCCCTTTATATCTTTTGGTATCATTCAGCGAAGGAACTGCTTAAATTACGCTTCCTCGGTATTCCATCTGCATTTAATCTCGCTGGCAGGGCAGGGTCGAGACAAAAATAGATAGAAAGAAGAAGAAAACTGTTGGGGACGGGGGTTTGGAATTAAATAATCTCGAGCTAACTGGCTGCTATTCAGTTAAGCGATCTCCCGAGAGCTTACGTAAAGTCGCTGCCTATGGGACAGAAGACACTTTGAAAAGCTGCGAACATTCAAAGAAATTAAAATACGTCCGCGAAAAACTAGGTTGACGCGTATTTGATTCGATAAACATAGAAAATTTACTAACGTTTCCGTAAACTCCTTCGCTGGTTCATACGTATTACAGACTATTTCACATAACAGTATTTGAAACGCTAAACCGATAAGAGTGAATACGTTCGTTATTTACTAGAGCTGAAAAATTCTTCTCCTCTTTAATTTTAACTTCCATTAGCCATCGCGGTAGAGCGATCCTGTATCGACTGCAATTTTCCATCTGAGCGCAGCGTGACAATATAAAACTGGCAGGATATCGTGCGTAGAATATTCAATACACTCGTAACAAGTGTCAATCTCATTCGTCGGTCATTTCTTTTTCATTGTTTTCAGGTATCTGGTTTCAGTGACGGGCCATTGTGGACGGATACCTAATCTGTTTGAAGGCGCGTGACGAGCCAGCGCGTATCTGTGGAAATATTGCCAAGTTCTTTCGTGCATATCCACAAATTACGGACTCCACGATCGTTGCAATTCCGTGACAATGTAAAACGTTCGCGTGGTTGAGTTTTTTTTTTCACCGGAATTTATAGCTCGGCCTGCAGTTCGGCGCGGGAAGTAGGCTGTTACTCCGGTACATTACGAACTTTCACAAGACCGCGTTGAAGGGTTGTTTATCGGGCTATGCAACATTCAACTGTACCATGACATATTTCTTTCGGCGATATCGTTGGCAGAAAGATTGTCATGCCACTGGACGCGTTCGCATTCGCGACAGGAGAGGGGGAAATTTTTCGTATCTCGTACGTTCTTAAAATGACCCTTCGGCTGTGACTACATAGTATCGATGGAAAACAAATACTTTCGAGCACTTTTGACGGTACAGAGAAACACGCGTGACGGGTGAATCGTGAATCAGGACGAGCGGCGTGACAGTTCTGCGAGGGTAACAGCGTGCAACGCGACCGACAGTTTGGGGACCATCGAGCTATTTTACTCCTATTCTAGTGGAATAACATCAATAGAGTGGAATTGTTCACGAATGATCGACTCTCCTTCTCCCCCCCCCGCGCCGTTCGCCGCCACTAAATTGCTCTCGTTGAATTACACAACGGGAAACGCAAGCAATCGTTTTCTATACATTTTATTATTCCACTTGGAGCTTGCGTTCCGCGCGCATTTCACGAGCGATTGTTGGCAGAAAAGCGCGTCCTTTCTTTGAATGGTAAATTCGCCATTGTTGCACCGGAGCAGGTGGGATAAAACGAAGCGACGCGGCGCGCGACCTCGGAGAATGGAATCTTGGAATATTCTAGCGTCACTGATCGCGTTACTCCCTCGGAAAAGCTTCGCGACAATAAAATCGCCCGGCGAACGAACGCTTAATCGATAGAAACGAGCGGACGGAGATCTAAATAAACCGAAGTGGGATTTAGCCGGGACGTGAGCAGACGAGCTGGCGCACGCGCGCGCGCGCGCGCGTGTGTGTGTGTGTGAATTCAGCGGGGATCCATTTGTTTTCGGGAGAAGAACAGGCGGCGCGGGCGCGGCGTAATCGCAGGTTCGATCGGCGAAACCCGATCAAAGGTTCAAAGCGGAAATTGGGAAGCGCATTCAAAGCCCGAGGATCAGCGGGCCAAGTTGAAACGTGGATAAGAATTCCGGCGGAGCTTTTCTTTGCGATTGCTCTTCGGAATGATCCGCGTGTAGGGAAGCACTTTCGCAGCGGCAAATTCTCTTTCGTTAGTTTACTAGACCACACGCTCGTAACCTACGCTTCCACCGGAGCTTTCCAGTCGAGAAGTGGTTAAGATCGGCTCAACCTAACCACCGACCATGATACGCGCGCGTCCACTCTCCCTCCGCGGGCATTGATTTCACCGAACAAACGGGATATCTGCCCTCTAACGTTCCCTATTTCCTACTAGAACGAGAACTTCGCAACCTAACTGTGCCTTTGCTTTCGAAAAGGATTAAGTTCACAGACACATACGTATAACGTCGACTCCAAACTTAATTCCTTGATGCAGTTAGGCAGAAATAAGTATCACAACCTGGGTATACGGCATCCCACATTACAATTCACACCCTGGATCCTTCAATGGGAATAAGGAGAACCTGAATGAATCTCGTGATACTCCGTACGACCCTAAGCGAACCGAGGCTCCTTACCTTCGCACGTTTTATTTTTTGCAGGGTCGTTGTTCCCACGCCCGAGGCATGTTTACTTTGACACCTGGATCAGTTGACCCAGTTCCCTATATCTCTCCCGCTGACCATGCGCGTGCAGCCAGTGGACGACGAATAGCCGAGTCAGCAAACCAGCCAGGTGTGATAGTAAACAGGTTTCGAGCGATGGAACAATCGGCCAGAAAAACGCCTGGGAAATAGAAACCTGAACCTGACTTAGGGTCGTAATGTGTATCCCCAGTCTCACCACCCCGTTGAAGAATGCATGAAATCTGCAAGTGAAGCATCGTAAACGGTTCTGTCGATCAGTCTTACTATCTCCAACTACACAACTGTCTAGACGTGTATGTAGGAGAGGGTTGCATATATCGTACCACTTAAGACATTTTACGTTAGATTTCATATTTGGTACCAATTTGAACGCAAATGACTATATGACGCTTAGCCTTTCGTTCAGAACAAATTAATTTGTTATTAATCTTTTTGTCACATACTGTAAAAGGTACGATTTCGGCAACCGGTCTCCTAAATCGTACCTCCACTAAAATAGTATCAATAACAAATAGAGAAGAAAATATTCAACATAAAGTAATGATTATTATATAGTTACATATACATTAGGGTGGTCCTTATTTGTCAACTTCAAAATTTGTATTGTCTGACCCTCTTAAAATCTTCTATTCGACAAAAAAATATCTTCGTGTTTTTTATTTGTATATTTTGATATATAAAGGTCGCTCAAGGACTTTATATTTCGCATGTACCACAAGTTTGGCAACTGTGACTTTCCATAATTGTCACTTGTCAATTTTAATGAAACGGGGCCCATATTTATATATCAGAATCCGAAACCATGATTTTATCTATGCGTTTAACAACCTGAATGGAATGTACGTCAGAGTTTGCGTCTGCATCTGATTCGAGAGCTGCTGATGAGAGAAATTTAAATGTGCATATAAAGCATTATGCCACAACACAATATAGTAGGTACACACTCGTTATAAACCCGTTTCGTCTATGCGATGTGTGCCCGAATTTTAACGTTATACTCTCATTTAAAAGTTAATAAAATTATTTTGTCCTTATTGCAAAAATTTCTATCAATTTATACCAAAACAGTAATATTTTATTGCCATTGAGCGACCTATAATCCTTAATGTATTTTAACAAAATTTCAGGAGAAATTCTTTTAAACTATTTGGAAGCTTCTGAGAGGGTCAGAAGAAATTTTTAAAAACTTTCATTTTTTACCATAGATATAAGGACCACACTAATATACATACGTATATGGATTACCCACAGGCCGCAATAACCTATGCATATGATATATGTACATAACCTATATAACATATGAGTTGTCAAATCCTACTGGTACGATTGTAGTGGTACGATTTAGGAAACATGGTCAATTTATTTATAAATATCAATTTAAACTTTATAATGAATGTAATATGTACTTAAAATGAATGTAAAATATTCTACATTAAACCCGCTTTTAGAAAAATACAAAAATACAGGACAAAATTGCATTGTTTGATTATTATCAGCTAAAATAAACTGGTAAAAAGTTACATCAATCATACCTGATTATTTAAAATGTTTATAGCACTCAAAAGGTTTTGTTTCTATTTCTTATTTCGCATTTACTTGATATTTTTATCATTATATGTTGTTTATATTCATTAATTACTGAGAAATTGATGAGGTACGATTTAGGTGACCAGTACGATATTAGCAACTCTCCCCTATACGGATTTAAACGGCTCGTCTCCACCCTGGAAGTATGTTTGACGAAGGTCAGTCTTCAGAGAAAGTAAATTACCGAGCTTTATAAGCCGCCCTTTATCTACATCGAGCCAAACCGAACTATCTATTACTTTCCCATTGAAAGGTTTAATGCCTCGTTAACGAGCACCGGACCCTGGTATCGCGTTCAGCTAACGACGTTCCAATGTTCCAAAGTTCGTCGCTTTGTTAATCATAAAACGAGCAGCCCTGCCAATATCATCGATCTACTCGATTAAAAATAAACTCCTCGCTTGTCGTCGCGCTGTAATTAAAACCGAGTTCGTAAACGCCCTTACATATATAGTTGTATGTGGAAGAAACGAATGCCCAGCGTACGTTTCAGAACCTGCATACATATGGAGGAAAATACATTCCGGGGGGAAAACGTTTCCGGAGTGAACTCGTCCCTTGCCCGCGGGGAAATTTAAAGGTCCTCGGTACCGTGGACTCTTAAACTTTCGAGCGGCACACGAGTTAAGACGAGCCGGCTAAGAGCAGCAGCCAGCGCCGCGTGCACCGCAATCCGCGACACTTCGCCAGTCGTACTTCGACGAAAATTAATTTCGCCCCGGAACACTGTGCTCGGATTTTCCTCGCGACGCGACCTGTCTCGCGACTTACCACCGAATTCGCAGCGACTCGCTGGTCTGACAGAATTGCACGACCGTTGTACCAAACATATTCTTACCTAGCGTGTAAACCCGGCTTCGCTCCCATTCCCTCCTACAATCTAGCTGGATTCTTGGTAAACTTTATTTCGCGGATCCTCAATCGCGAATGGATTAAAACGGGAACACCGAGCGACGCGATATAATCCAGATCTCTGTGCTCTCCTGAACTAATTTCGCGCCGGGCTTCGCCAGAACCAACCTTACTCTGTTCGTCTGCGTTTTCAGTAAACAGAAATTTTCCGATATGCAGAGAAAGAGGGACTATTATATTCTTGTTACTCTAGCGCGCTTCCGCGCAGTGACTCTATGAGACTCTTTAAATTCTGGTTTATAAAGGTTCATATTTATAATTGCTTATAGATTTTTCTGACTCGCGAAACTTATCAAGTTTACTCTGTGAAAGGTTTATTTCTCTTTACCTTTCGTTGATCAAATTTTTTAATTGAAGAATATAATATGCGGTAAGTTCTTTGTGTCGAAAACAGCGTTTATTTAATTCAAGTCGAACAAACGAATATTCGACTTCGCAACATTTTCTACCGGACAAGAATGGAATAAGTTTGTAGAGAGTATCGTAGAGACAGCGTGCGGAGCGATTAAGCTGCACTGATGGCGGGGGAAACACGTACAGGAGCGGTGGTTATGTGTGCGTGACTGACGCAGGCGCAGTTCATGCACACATTACCACCGCTCCTGTAGGTGTTTCCCCCTCCATCAGTGCAGCTTAATCGCTCCGCACGCTGCGTAGAGATAATCTATGATCCGGCCGCTGGGTCGGAAATTAATTTTACCCCCGAATCTGTTAATCCATCTTTCAACCTCTCCGTCTTGGACATATTTTTTGCCCAATTGGCAGTCTACTTTCAAAATATTATTGAAATATTCCTGCAATGACCATGATTACTTTATCGCAAGTGTACTTCATAGTCGAAAGGTGTACGTATAATACTACCACCACTAAAGCAATGGGAACAATTACCTACGAGAGCCTTCTAAAGTGTGCAATAATTACGAAACTTTTGTGGTGACTACAAGTAGACTTATCAACGACCTGTATTTTAAGATATGCTAATGATCTAAGTAAAGTAGAAGTGAGTAACTGTAGAAGAAAGTGGTAGGAACGTCCTCCGTGTTGTTTTAAATTCTAAATAGCGCAGCACTGTCGATAAGAAAGGTCGTAAACATAAAAGGAAAGTCAACGAACGATTCGTGAGATGTTGATCGATAACCGGAGCGTCATTTCCCGGAAACTTCGCTCAGAACGAAAAGAAAAACTAAAGTCGCAAGATGGTAGAAAAGGTAACTGGTAAAGAGCCAGACAAGTTCCCAAGAGAACAAGCTCCTGTAGAGACGGTGACGCAGATTTTCTGTTCGCCGCCTCATAAGACGTCGCGTCCCTGTCATTCTTGTCTTGGAACTTTCGAAGAACCTTCGTAACGGACCCAGGCAAAGTAGATGACTTTGCGCTGGCTTTATAATTATTCGAAGCTTCGTTGGGTGGCGGTTGTCCGTCACAGCTAACTACCGGAGGGGCTCTCCCCTCGACAATGAGGGACACTGGCTGGTTTGGTTGCTCACCGCAAAATCCTATTTCGTTCCATCCCACTTGGACCTCGTTTCCATTAACCCCTCTATTTGAATGTACGTTTTACGAGTGGATAAGTCAACTTCTACCCTCCAACTTCTACCTCTCTTTTCTCCATTTTACCCCGACAGTCATATGTAATTAGTCACCACCAAAATCCACATTACCATCGATGTACCGATTGTTTCAGAAATGGACAATGATCTTAATTAAAATAGAAATGGTAGCGCAAATGGCAAAGGGAATTTCGTTTTGCACGCGTTTAAATATCCAGGGATTTGTAAAAGCCTCGGTAAAGGATCGTTGACAGGCACAGCGGAAACTGTTTCGTGCTTCGAGGACACTTTAAACGTCGCATCGATCATGGCGAACTCGATTCTCGTTTATGTATTGTCTCTACGATGTGCTCCGAGCATCCAAGTTGGAAAACTTCTTCTCCTTATGGTGTTTCGTGCACGCACATCTGTGGTTCGATTCAGTGGAAGGGGTGTGGGTGTAGTCAATGCTCGAGGAAACTTTCGTCGCTGGCGTCGAAAGTACTTGAAGACGATCCGACGGATAGAAAGAGGATAAGAGAACTATTGGATCTTTGGTCTCGAACGAGTATACAGTATCTATGAATTGAACGCGAAGTTCGTACACGAATTCTTTTTTCGTGAAATACCTAAGCGCAAAATTAAGGGCCCTTCGTTAAGTGTTCTACACGAGGAGTACCACGCTCTATTGACCATTCGTCTTGTCTGCCTCGTATCAAGTTTAGATTCATTTTGTAGGGCTCGTTTTATCGCAGCCAGGACGTGTACAAATTGAATTTCTTGCATCTGGAAGGAAAATGTGTCCCTCGTTCCCTTGGAAGCCTCTCATGTCTCCTTACGCCGCGAGTCAGAAAATATGTCTCCGTTACTACGCGCGACAATAATACCGTCTAACAATATATTACCGTTTTCTGCGGAAATTCCAACACTTTCCGCAATTCACGCCTTCCTGTGCCCGTACGGTAGGGTAGGGTGGGGCTAAAAGTCCGGCGGGTAAAGAGTCCCGAATTCAAAATCTCTATTTCTAAATAATGTTTTAAGTTTCGCAGTATATTAACAAGGAGAGGTACCCAGGTGTCCGCCTCCGATTGCTTTGAATTTTGGATATGTTTTAGAGGACCGAAAAATAAGATATACCTGTTATTTATAGCGGACCGTTTTCATATTTAGGGGGTGAAACCAACCCCCAAAGTTATAAGATTTTCAGGTGTTCATCTCCGATTGCTTTGAATTTTGGATATGTTTTAGAGGACCGAAAAATAAGAAATACGTGTCTTTTTATAACGGCCCGTTTTCATGTTTAAGGGGTAAAACTACCCCCCAAAGTTCATAAGAATAATTGGTGCCCGCCTCCGATTACTTTGGTTTTTGGACATGTTTTAGAAGACCGAGAAATAAGAAATACGTGTTTTTTATAACGGCCCGTTTTCATATTTAGGGGGTGAAACCACCCCTCAAAGTTCGTAGGTGGTACAAAAATTGTGTGGAGTAAAACTTTATATAAATTTAATTTGCGTCATAACTTGTTGTTTAGACGATGTCGTCATTCACCGTTATGAGGGGTGGTTTCACCCCTTTAACATGCAAATGGGCCAAAATAGAAAGACATGTATTTCTTATTTTTCGGTCCTCTAAAACATATCCAAAATTCAAAGCAATCAGAGGCGGGCACCAACTATTCTTATGAACATTGGAGGGTGGTTTCAACCCCTAAACATTCAAGCAGGCCAAAATAAAAAGACACGTATTTCTTATTTTTCGGTCCGCTAAAACATATCCAAAATTCAACGCAATCGGTGGCGGACACCTGGGAACCTCTCCTTGTAAGTAAAAGGTGAGAAGAAACGGAGGTGACCACAAAGTCGCCAGTGCGAATTACACGACACCATCGTTATTTTATGTATCGAAAACTAAAAGAAATACGTCGTCTTTGTTGTTTTATACGAAGTAAACCACAGTTTAAAAGCGTATCAGCCAAGTGCGTTAAGATTGTATGTTTCTTTAGTAATGTGTGAATGATATTGTTTATTGCTGAATGATAATATTTTCTAACGTATATATCGTAGAAACTATAGAGGCACCATGGGGGCAAAAAGTCCCTCAGACTGAAAATATCTATTTTATTATTTGTTTTCATAATAAGATGGCCAAACTATAAAGAAATGATGCCAAAGTCTTTAAATAGTGTTTTGGTTTTTGTTGAGCGATTTTTTTTTTTAGTTTTTAGTTCAAAGTGAGCCTCTGACTTATATTTTTAATTTTTGGTAAAGAAATCATTGGTAAGAAATCATTGGCAAAAAGAATTGGTTTAATAAATATTTGTTGATTTCAATAGAGTTTTGTACTTATTTAGTTTAATATTACACGAAAAGACATTAGGGACTTTCTACCCTATGCAATGGACTTTTTGCCCCGTGCGTGGTGCAAGAAGTCCATTTTGCATTGACAAACATTTTGTGGTACCTATAACTCAACAGATAATAACAGTATCAGCAAACGAACTTCGTGAACGTAAAGCATGATAGTTATAGTTTATACAAAATAACACCATATATCTCTAGATTGTTAGTACTAAATTTTGCATAGGTTTATACGAAAAACGGGACTTTTAGCCCCACCCTACCCTATAACGTAAATGGGATCGCGTAAGGGCTGATATTATAAGCTCACCGCAGTCGTAGGATGGATTTCATGGGGTCGATACTTTCATTAACTAGCTGCATAAAACGGCCGAGTGGCTCTTTGATGTCGCGGAGAGTGGTGGAAATTTGTAACACGACAATCAGTCCGTGTAACAGTTGTAAGCGCTTGACGTATTCCGTACTTTGTCAGTAATAACGCAAATTGCAAACGGATCATCGTATGAGTCAATATTGCCGCTAACAATACCGGACTCTAACTCGACCAATAATGAATTGAATTTATTCAACGATGAAATCGTGATTGAACGTTGGATTCGCGTGCGACACCAGTGGACGCACGGTAATCTATTATAAATTTCGCTGGGATCTAGATGTTGCTCCTAAATTACCGTGGACGTGGAAAACGCCAGTGAACATCGGCCGGTTTCGGGCAATGAGGGAGTCCCGAGGCGGGTAATGAAAAGCAAACGAACGGTACCAATCGACTCCCGACATCTACCGAAAAAAAGGCTGACAAGGTAGGCAAAGTATACGAAATCGGCCTCTTGACGCCACCCACGACAACCGCCAGGCAATTATCTTGGAAGAGTCAATTAATTTTCTCATTAGACGAGGTCCATGGCAAGCGTGGTTGTTAAAAGTCGGGATGAAGAGGTTGGCGAATCGAATCAACGACGCTTCGACGCAGTTTCATTTTTGCAGAAGTCCACTGTGGTCAACTATCTATGGGACAAAGTATCTAGGCCCGGTAGATTAATCCGCTCGATATCGCTAGCGGATGGATCGCCAGACAGTTTGTAAGCTAGCTGCTAGTGCCAGGGCAGCGGGCAAGTGTAACCAAAGGAGAAAGCACGGCCGAATCCTGGCTTTATCCCCGGCAAATCGGTATATTCGATCGATCGTGTACGGCACCCCGGATACTTTAATCCAGGAGCCTTTGTATCGAGGGGGATTGACGGGGAGGATCATTATTTTCGTTAACGCGCCGCTTTGTCTGGACGAGTCTTGGGCCGGTTGAGCTAGGTGGTGAACCGTGGCGGCAAAATCCCGACGGCGCACCGACGGGTTGCACCGGGGTGGCGGAATTACGTGCGTCGTTCCATGGTGCAACGTCATAAACGCGAACGCCGCTTTCTACGGGCTCGATCGTCGTCAAAACACCTCGTACACTGGTTTGTATCGGCGATTCAGTGCCTCCGACTCGTCCGATGGCTGGGCGATCAAAATGAATTCACGAGCTCGAATTTTATTGTCTCCATAAGCCAGCCGGATTAAACAAGGTGACTCGCGCACACCGAATCACAGACGCGTGAATTGCTTCGCTGGCGCTCCGACTCGACTGGAATTTTTCATCTCTTCTGTGTTCTCTAAACATTTTTGCATTTTTGTAGCCTCCAGTTTCCAAGAAACTAGCTTCTTGGACGTTTTCGAGAATTAATCAAGACTTGCAGCTGAGCCGGGGGATGAAATTTTCGCCGATGACAATGCAAACGAAAATGTACCAATAGTAGGTGCTGCTATGAAAGAAGAACTCGTTCTCTCGTAACGAAGCTGTTTCCTTTGGGTTAACTTCAATTACGTTAAATCACGGTAGGAGGAGGGTGAGCGTGTAGCCGACGGTCCAGTTTGAGTCGCGACACCGAGGCAGAGATCGAATCAAGAATTCTACTCAGAATTGGAAACGCCTTATCTCCGAGACAAAGGGCATTCAGAGAGTCCCAGAGTGTACTGTTCACTGCGGCGCCCACGAGAAAGCAAAACGCCGCCAGCTGGAGTGCTGCGAATTTACACGGCCAACAGCGTCGGCAGAATGTAAATGGCTTACGCGGGGACGCGTTGCACGGTACTAATTTCTGCTTTTTGGCGGTGCACACTGCACAGCACACCGAAAACCTAAGACAAATAGCGGCCGTTTCACGCGTCGCCTCAAAGCATTCAGCGAATTTCAGAATTTCAAGTCGACTATTCAATTGAGCGACTCGACTGGCTTAACTCAAATAAAACTAATAGGATCTAACTGACATATTTTTCCGAGGGGAAACCATTTCTCTCTGAACTCCAAACAGCCCAAGTTTTTGACGCGTGGTCGATAGACATCCGTGCGACAATCATGCGACGAGCTGTTTCACATAGTTTTTGACAACTCAGAATTTCTTAAGAATAACGGCAATGAAGTAGTGAAGCTTGGTGACGCAGAGAGCATAGGAACAAACAAGGGTAGAATAGAAGCGTTTTCTTTTCGACGGTAATACAATTCCAGGATACAATTCGACTGGATACAATTCCAGTTTCGCGCGTTTGAACTGGTCGCGGGCGAACAGTACATTCTTCACAATTCTTGAACCTCGCTTTCTACATGGCGGACAATAGTAGGTGAAGCGTAAGATCCGAAACATTCAGTGGATTCAGTTCTTTATTTCACTTCAGCCTTCCCGATACGGTAGAAGGATGCACATTTACGAGCATATAAAGTCTGGCGCGAATTAAACTCAAGACATTTAACTCGATTCAACATACCACTGACAATGAGTCGTATATCAGCAATGAAAATTGTGCGCACTCCTTTCGCGGGTGGTTATATAATATTTTCGGCACTAAGATCAAGCACATGAAGCAGCTTCGATGCATGTACCAAAGAAGAACCGTAAGGCACTTTAAAGGGAAGGCAGGGGTGCAGTAACAAACAGAAGGATCAAAGAAGAAGGTAGGGTAAACGCACCAATAAATTAACACTTAAGGCTAATGAATGAACACTGCTATAAAATTATATTTGCACCGCGATTGATTCCACGTGCTGCAAAAATTGTTTGAATACGAAGCAAGAAATTAAAAGAAGCCTCTAATTAATTAGTTGCTTATTTTAATAACTTATTTTACTCATTTTAATAAAAAATGGCCATTCACTGGTACGTGTTTATTTACTGGTACATCCACCCTATCAAAGAATTTGATAGAAAAGAAGATGCAAAACAATCGATCATGGCGAGTTCTTGAGGTTCGCCGTGATGTTGGACTGCGAGTATTCGTCCGCAGAGGGAAACCATTGTAACATTTCACAGAAGCGATCTTTCGCCTCTCTTGAGAGAATCTCGGCGTCAGGTGCGCGAAGAAACGGAGATGCAAGAGTAAAGATAAATGGGAAATTATTTCTCCGTTAAAATCCTGTCAGCGTCGTCTTTCTACTCGTCCTCGGCGCGGAATGCGC
This sequence comes from Andrena bucephala, assembly GCA_947577245.1. Classification (NCBI taxonomy): domain Eukaryota; kingdom Metazoa; phylum Arthropoda; class Insecta; order Hymenoptera; family Andrenidae; genus Andrena; species Andrena bucephala. Next base: position 69,148,631 of record OX387715.1, read on the forward strand.
ACTTTTATTTTTATGGGCTAGCAAGGCAATTATACGTGCATAAAAAGCGCATTGCGAAACCTGGAGACGCTGTTGAAAAGAATATTTCCACTGTTCATAGCGTTCACAAGGAAACGTCTCCGATAAAGCATCTACATTGTATTAAAAAATAAAACAGCGACGGTTTTATTGGAAAAGCCGAAGAATATTTATGCCATTATTTTTTCGCAAGTTGCGTTGAGAATTATGTGGGTTGGCCAGAGGGCTGGTTGTACTCGCGCCACGAGTTCGAGGGTATTTTCTCCTCTCCGTTACATCAGGGTGGAGTTCATCAAATTCAATCAAACTGAAAGATATACGAGCTCCACCCTGTTTTACACCGACTCCTACACTCACGCCGGACGAAATGTTATCTGCGTTAGCTGCGATAATATGTTGCTATGTAGAATTTAAAGGAACACCATGAATACTAAATTATTCTCGGAAAATTACAGCAGAATTGTTGTTACCAATTAACAAATTGCAGTGGAATGCAACGTTCAATCTCGTATTCAGGATTGAAATTGTAACGCGTTTTTCCAGAACGCTCCTGTCGAAGCAGGAGGCGACGACGTTGTTACGACAAACACTTTACGACATAATTGAAATTGATTCCCCGACCAGGAGCTAATGTAATAACAAATTTCCTCAATTACTTTGCGGCTGCAGAGTTTGCAGTGTTTCGTTGGAGTTTGGAGGAACTGTTGCAATACTGGCTGGAACGTTGAATCACGGGGATAACAAGGTGGGCGTTAGGTGTTTCGACTTACCAAAAGAAATGATAAAACAGACGATTATGGGAAGAGAAGTAGACATCGCTTTTCCTCGGCGAGGTTCTTTCACATATTGATATACTATCTCGCACGCATTTCAGTCGTTTTGCCGAGTGAGACGCGCATCGGTCCGACGAGAGTCTTGCTAGCGTTTACAGTTTCTCGAACGAGGTGGCATTTCACACAGCTTCTTCTCGAGTCACAACAAAGCGTTCACAGTCGCCGTTCATACGAACTCCCGTTTGTCCGAGCTCCTTTTCAACCGTGGCTAAGCTACAATTGCACGAATGCTACCGGCTTTTCTCGTTAACGACACAACGGCACTGTTACATTCGATTTGCTCGCTAGCGTCAGCATGTTAGAAAAATAACAGCTTTCTCCCCGTTTCTTCTTGGTTGCCTCGAGAACACTGCGTGACTTCGAAGACGGAGGGGATTGGCGAGTAAGTGGCAGAAGAAAGGGTGGTAGCGTAACGTAAACTCGACGGCCGCGGGAACCGCTAATGCGGCTAATGAACGCAATTAACGGCAGGAGTATTTCGTTGGCGCTAGTACGGGGTTAGTTTCTGCTGGTCTAAGATCAGAGGGAGGAAGGGCGGAGGCTTTTATGTCTGTCGCCGCACTGACGACCGCAAAGTCGTTCCCGATGCATTAGGCGGGACTCGTTAAAGTAATTTCCTCCGCGCGCTAGACGTCCCATCGATCATTCTTTCTCGCAATTTCTCCCGCTGCGCATCGCTATGCCGCTGCATTTTTCCTCAATCGCGTCTTTTCTCTTCTCCCACAGTCTTTATTCCCGGTCTAACAGTCCCGCGGCATAATGCATCGTTTCCGTTGTCTCGTTCACGGGGATCGATCGCCCCTTCGATCCAGCGCCAGCACTTTTCACGATTCTAGTCGCGAGCTTCCAACTTCTCTTCCAGTTACTGCTTTTATCCCAGGTCGGCAGGGGCGGGCACGTTTGGTGGAAGAGCGGTTTAAAGGGGCCACGAGAAGAAGAGGAAGGTGGCCGGAGATTTTTCACGGCGTTGTATCACGGAAGGACACCGAGCACTGAACGCGGAGTCGTGTCAGAGAAATGCTCGGGTAAACAATTGTCGAGGATCGCTCCTGATCCACCAGCACCTTTCAGCTTCAGCGTCCCGTGGGGATCCAAGGAGGGTATCGCACTGTCGAGTAACGACTCTTTCTTAGTCGCGCACTCAAACGTTTTGTCACGCAAGTCCTCCAGTGAATCGTCTCGAGTTTCTCGCTAAAAGTCTCCCACTTCTACGGAGATTTCCGTGTCAAGGATCGTATCTTCGCTCTATTCGGTATTATAGGGATTACCGACTCCACGGGGATGAAACTTTAACATAGAGATTCCGCTTTTCCATTCGATGCTTCGGCTATAAACGTTAACAGAGCAGTGCAGATATTAGAGATCGGACTGCTGGAAGATGAATGTACTTCACTTGAGGTTCGACAAGTTTCCCGGAACGCCGCTGTTGCGATTTTATGGAACGGAAGCACTTTTCTCTCGAGGTGTCATCTGACGTAGCGTTGCTTCCAGATACAAGAAGACTAGAAATTTTATTTCTCGGTGGAGGTTACGTAGATTTATTTGTAGCGAGGTTTGCGCGTCTCTCGGTGCTCCATTCAGTGGGAATGACTAGCGTCGAAAGGAAGTTCGTGCCAAGTTCGATCGGCCCACGAACGATAACCGTACGTCACCCAGTTTCGTTCGCGAAGCACCGAGAAGGCAGTGTTACGAGTCTTTTATACGGATTACTCGATTGTTCACTAGAGGTTCTACGTGTACTTCGTGCCAGAAATTCGTGGCTGCCTTGGAGCGCACGGCTGCGAACCGCGGCAGGTTCCTGGCGCACTTTGGAAATCCTCTGTCAAACGTCACTTCGTCGGCAGTGTGTCCTAATGTCGCGGGAGTTGACAACGAGGACTGTCCGTAAACTTGGATCGCAGCTCCTGTCCTCTCGAGATCGATCACGATTCCTCCAACATGTCGTTGATCTCAGCAGCTTGCGGATGATTGACCACCGCGAGTCACGACGGAGCACTCAAAGAGTCGAAGCTGTCACCAGGCGGGAAGCGTATCGCGGTGAACGTTCGCAGCACGATTTCGTGAACGAGTCGAGGAATTTAGCACAGTGGAATGCCTTGGAAGGCAAACAGGTCGCGCGTAAACCACCGTGTCCAGGTCAGGGTGCCATCCATGTCCTACCGACCGAACAGGTCGCGAACAGGATCACAATCCACCGGTTACGTCACTACACACATCGCGGATCATCGATACATCATCGATCTGTGTCGCAGGTACACGATACGCGGGATCTCAGGGAGCCGTACCCCCGGGAAGCGTTGAAAAAGTGAGAGAGAAAGTCTAGAGGGCTCGGTGGAAAGGAGGAGGCTCGCGTGGAGTGAGTGTCAGTGACCAGCGCGCGGTTTGTCCATCGGAATTGAGCCGTTCAGAGGGGTGACTCGGGTATGTCGAGGAGCGTGTCGGTGGTTGGATGTTTCGAGGGAACGCGCGCGACGGGAGAAGGTCGCGGCTGTTTCGAAACGACGATGCTCCCGCGTCAAGGATAGCCGAGGGACTACATTGCGCGAGCGCCGCTCGGGCTTCGAGCACGCAGCCGCCCCGTGCAGCCTCTCCGAACTCCGCTCCTCGCCGTCACACCACCTACACCACCCTTGTCGGTGTTTCCTTTCTTTAGCACTTCAGGCTGTGTGGGTTGGCGCGCGTGCGCGCTCACCTGTGTCCGCGTGTCTATAGCTTGCTTATATATCAGCCCGTTTGCCCACCCTTACCAGCCACCACCCTTCTATCTCCCTCTTCCTCTTATTCCCCTCCTCTTTCTTCCCTACTCTACCCCTCCCATTCCCTCGACTTTGGTATTGTGAATTCAACCTTGATCCTTCTTCCTCTACATCTTCTTTGCCTTCTTCCTTTTCTCTTCTTCTTCCAGTGCTACTTCTTGCACTTCGGTTTCTTCGTCTCCTTTCTCTCCTTACTTCTTACCGTTCAGCTCCATCACGGTTGAGGCACGTTTGCCTCTACTCCTTGTGATCTTCCCATCTTTAGCCCGTAGCGGTAATGGTGATGGCACTCGCACGGAGAACCACAGCGACTCGATAAACACGCGAAAAAGCGCGAATCCCGCTGTAACTCAGGGGAGAGATAATTATTTCGTTGGCTATGCGATACACATGGAACGTCTCTCTCCCGGTATATGGATGGAAAGTGTGGATACCTACATGTTTTCTTTCCGCCGATACCGCTAATTGCCGTTGACCTTATCCACTGTTTATCCAACCTGCCGCGCAGGATCAATTAGCTCTTTCGAACAATCTTCATTACCTTGCTTAATTATTCATACCTCATAAATTTTGTACAAAGCAACAGACGGCACGGTGAAGTTCGACAATGAAATCGAGGATATTCAAAGTTCCATTCCTGACTGTGGTTCTGAACGGCGCGGCGCGTATAATTTATGAGGGTTAAGCAACTATTACCGAACTACGCTGCCGTGCGTATCGTAGGTAGAATTAATATCCAGCTGATCGTAGCATACCTCTCTGTTTCCCAAATGCCAAGAATAATCCAAGAATAATGTAATTTCGAACGCGTTACTAAAATTCCAAGAATACCATCCACCGTCCCGTGGGAAGTTAACTGCTGGAAGATCGTTCTTTCCGCATGTCCGCCAACGACTGGATGGCTGACTGACCCAAGTTCCACGGGGCAGAAAATGCGAATATAGACGCTCCTTTATAGAAGATCGATGTGTATATTCAAGAGTTCAGAATGTTTCTAGTTCGAAGTATAATTTATCGCCCATCAAGCATCGACTACTAATCCAAGCAACCGCGATGCGTCGAGTAACGACTCGAATGTCCGAGTCTAGGTCTATCCTGTCTGTGGTCAGAAGGTATTGTCCAATCTCAAACATGTTCGAAGACGTAGAAAGTGTTTCGTTCTACGGCGGTGCGAGGTTATTCACCGGTTAGAGATTAACGCTATTAGGTAGGAGGGTATAATTTGTATCCTGTAGCTGTGCCTACTTGTAGCGATGGCAACTGTGGTCTGGCGCGGACCGTTAAGAGAAGCAGACGGGCATAATTTCGCATCGATTCTAAAACTGCTGCTTCTATTTTCTACGCAATTTCTATGCTTACCCACGGAAGAAAAGGTCGACGAGTTGTCGAAGGGCCCTTCAGTTGTACTCGCGGTGATGTGCCAGCATAAAGGGATGCTTATCGGGATCTTCGTGTCGAGCTATGAATCAGTGGAATGAATTAGCTGAATAGAGTGCATGCCCTGGCCTGAATGCTTTAGTCGATGCAGTCAAGTCGGTGCAATACGGCAGATTCTCTTTCAGTTTATGAATATTAATATCTGCAAACTTAGGCTCCGGAAGTACGCATCTCTATCAATAACGCAACTCACTTTGCTTTGGGAGCAGAACATGTATAAGGAGAATGGGATCCTCAAGCTTGGTTACCCGTCGAAACCAGAGTTGTACAACCGACAGCTAACCTTTTTTGTTCAATTTCCTGTCGAGGAAGAACTCGACAAATCCCTGAATCGGTAAATACAACTCGAATTGGAGAAATTTCAGGATATTATTTTTAACGTTTCGCGCGGCACACGATCGTAGAGCGAGAGACTCCGATCATATCCCAACTTCCATGATCCGTTCCAAGTGGAGAAGAGAGAGAGAGAGAGAAGAGAAAAGGGGCAAGGTACAGAGAACGGAGGAGAGGCAGACAGAGAGTGATCAATAGATATATTCGCGCGTTCTAGATTCCGACCAACCACTTGCACCTTTCACCGAATTATAGGCACAGAGAATGGCGGCGAAATCTAACAGAGTGCTTTCGCTTTGTCAAAAATCGTCACGATTTGGCTCTAAAGGCCTTCCTTTGTACATTATGATCGATGGTAATGCAGACAACTTTTCGGCGCCGTTTCATCCCTGTCTATAACAAAAGAAAACAGAGGAATTTTTTATGCACCGTGTATTTAAACTCCCCTTAAAGCTTTCCGAGTGGATTCTCAAGGAATGGGACACGTGCTCGTGTCGAGTACAAAAGTCTGTATGCTGGTATGTACCGATTATTATATGCAGTAGGTATAGATGGTGTGTTTCTTGGACGCCCTGCTAGTATCACGATCGAATACGCAGAATATTCTCGGATAATCTCAAGTATCTCGGGAAATGTTGCCGGAATGTTTCGAGCGCGCGGAAACGTGTTTCTGGAACGCATTCAACAGCCCTTTGCATCGCCGTTGTAACGAACTAGAGATTGTACGCTAGCGTTGGTTAATAATTACTGGTTTGTTAGGGCGACTGCTCCGAGGGGGCAATTCTAATAAATCAATTTTTTTCAGATTAGACTTTCGTATAATAATGCTCGTAAATTAATTCGTGCTTGTTTTCGCTCGACGTTTCGCTGACGCAAAGACACGCGAGTGTATGTAACTATGTACAGCGACCTCGATTTACGATGGAATTTTCTGCGACGTGAATGTGCGAGCAATTCTGATAACTTTTGGCGTGGTTTCTTGAAATGCGTTCCAAGTTGACGGGGACCGGTCGAAACGTAGTGCGAAGTACGTACGCACCCGAAATTGCGGCGGAATGGCACATCGAGCCACACATTAGACAGGAAATATAGACCGATGGATTTGCTGAGCAATTGAAAAACAATTGCGCACGCGATAAAAATTCGTCCCCTTTCACTTTTCCTCTGTTCCTTTCGCGAAGACTTCTTAACACTATTTTGTGCCGGGGCGTTTCTAGCAGGTACTGGAATTCATTAATTCTATCTGCCAGAATGGCTACTTCGTTATTCTTATTTAAAGATGGATCGTTTAAATGTCTGCCCGGGACGGCATCCATTAGCGTTGACTGAAAGCTGTTCGACCCTTTTTACTTCGAACTACGCTTCCAGTAATTTCTGTTAACGGAACGGTTTGCGCCTTTGCAGTTATATCGCAACACTTCCGTTTTATGGATTAATGAGAAACGAGGAGTCTTGAACGTTCCGCTTTAAGCTATGGGACAAGGGAAAAATAACTGCACTCGAACCTTCGAGCAGTGGTGTATTTAGTTTTAACGAGACAACCAGTTACAGTTTCCCCCGTGTTAACAGATTCAGATATTAGTGATAACTTACGTACGATTTCCATGCTTTAATTCCGAGGAACGCAAGATGGAGGACAAAATTGCTGTAGCTTCCGTTTTAATCTTCTCCATCTAATCTTGCTCCCCCCGCGTCGCTTAACAATATCTGCCCCTATAGTTGGTGGATGTAGGTAGGTACCTTAACTTGGTATCAGTTAATTAATTCATTACAGAAGTCTCGTTCCATTACAGGGGGTAAGCCTAATTATCTGGCGAAAGAGAAGTTTAAGAGGTCTCTGGAGGATTGGCACGCGCGTCGCCGAACACCTCCACGAGTTTGTCACTTCAAACGTCTTCAAAGAGATCACGCGGCGTTCGCTAATTCACCAATTCATTTATTATCAGTTTACCTGATAAGTGTCTCCATATCTTCTCGTACGAATTGCTCAGCAAAAACTCGTGGAAAATTACTCGATATCGATTTTCGGCACAATAGCGACTCGTTAGGTGTCTGACATTTCAGCCAGCAGTGTCCTAGGATCGTTAGGCATGTACCGATATTTCAGGCCTAACGTACCGGCCTCGATTCTGCGTTCATCGGAATGCTCGATTGACTTTCGATGTTGTGCAACAGGACCAGAATATTTCGTTCGATAGAATACCATACTTTCTTCGCTCGGAAATCAGGGGAACAAAAGGAAATAGGCCACCCGAGAAAAACGAGCAATGTATACCTAAGTACCGTTGCTGTTCATTGGTTCTGTTGTGCCTTAAGAATGGAAACAAGTTGTATCGTAATGCCTGTACTTACAAGCTTGGCTCCGCGACTGACCGTGCGTAGTCTCATACTACTTACGCTGGGTTTTGTGTCCGTTAACGGATGAACCTTATTTTACGGGAATTATTCCTTCCAAATACCGATTCGTTTCGATAGGGACGTTTTAATCATTTCGCGCGAAAGTGAAGGGAGATTGCTATCCCCGAACAGATTCTACAATTCGACGAGGAACGTAATCCATGTAAATCCTGCTTTGAAGGCAACTTAACTCGTACGTACGCTCGCGCGTGACTACCTCTGTCTCTGTATACGCAAGTTTCAACCTAAATTGCGGGATAAGGTTGAGTTCGAGCCGTCTGCTCGCCAATTACACTCGAAAAACAAGTTGAACCATGAAATCGGTGGATCCGGCAACTCGAACAGCTTTGCGCAGAGATTAATTTCAACGTTTAAAGGACTGTTTGGGAAATTTTGAATGGGTTGGTTCGGGCACACCGGGCGCGGCGAACGCGCCACGTTAATACATTGAAAATTCGACTTGCGGATACGCCGGTAGATTAAATTTCCATTTCAAAGTCGTCCTACTTATCCGTATCTTTCGATATTATCTTTCCACGGAATAGTAACCAGAAATTTCCAACCTCCCGGGTTCCTTGCTCCGCGTTCTTTATAACTTCCTTTATTTCTAGGGTATTACTCGCCTAGTTTTTCCAATTTTTCTGCCGCTTTATGCACCGCTCGTGCCTTTTGACGCGAAATTTTCCTAGAAATTGGCTAAATCGTATTTCCCTCCTGTGGAGTTACGTGTAACCTGCCAGCCGGCTGAGCGAACTTTACGGCGTTAATTTTAATAAAATTTCAAAGCACATTTGCGAAGAATATGATGCGCGTTAGTCGACAGCAATGGAATTCTATAACACAGCTTCTTTCTAGATGAAGCCCAAGTGTCTCGTCGCAGGAGATGTTGCATTCTTGTGGCAGGCGTAATTTTTCTCGGTTGGGATCGAAGTTGAGTTTAGAATCAGGAGACTCATCGAATCAAAGGAAGCATCCTCGCTCCTGATTTCCTAATGCAAGAAGGTGGAGGAGATTTAACTTTATTTGGTGTTCTTAGAATTACTCGAGCAGCTTCCCGGGGAGACGCGAATCACGTCTAAGTGGCTCTCGTTTCTTCTGACCGAGTAAACGCCACGATTCCTTTAATCGTGGCTGCTGAAAGAACAGGTAACCGGAAGGAAATTATCTATTCCTGGTGGTTCCATTTATCCCAGTCGTTTAGTGGTAAGGCGTAAGAGGCAGACGGTCACAATTTACTTCGGAACCGTTCTACCTGAGCCAATGCCTCGGTGGCACGAAAGCCAAAGGTCCATCGAATGGATTACGTTCGCACGTACGTGCACCTACACACACGATATTTTCAATTGACTTTCGAGTACCAGAAGCCTCGGGCCTATACAGGAGTACATCCTACTAATTTTAATCCCTTGGATCCCTCAATTAGAGATAGCCCCGTTGTAGTTCATCAAGAACCGATTCGGAGAAAATAATTTCGCGTCGGTTTAATATTGCACATAGGTGGCGTATCCGCTGGTGAATGCTCGAAGGCAAGGAAGCGCGCACACAGGGCGAAAGCCGGTGTACAGAGGCTAGTACTATGAGGGCTGGCTATGTCGAGGTAAAGGAAGCATCTTATCCAGCGGAAAATGGGCGGCACGGTTAAGTTCCAGGCTTGAAGTTCGCCTATTACCGTATATAATAAAGAGCCGTTATTCCATGCCGCTCTTATCTCTAAGGTAGCCGTGAAATAAAGAGACGTAGACTACGCCGGGGGGGTGGAGAAGGAGACTGCTAGACGAGGACTCTCTCCGCTCGGCTCGTCTTCGTAGCGACGCGGCGCGAGGCTTGCCGTGGCGAGGCGAGGCGAGGCGCGCCGGGACCACCAGAAGCCCCACAGGCTTCTGCAAACATTGCACGCTAAGCGGGAGAGACAGAGGCGAGCAGGAAAGAGCCGATGAAAAGAAAGAGGAAAAGAGACCCAGCGACCGTGCTCGCTGATGAGACGCTCCTCAGATACGTTTGTCACTGGCCTGATAGAAAAAGTCTCTTCCACTCTTTATTTCATCGGGACAATGGTTCGCGGGACCTATTATAAGCGTCGACGGACGAATTGGCTTGTCCTTTGTTATCGGATTTAGCCGGGATCGGATAAGGAGCCTGCGAGAAATATTGATGTTACGTTAACGAGAGAGACATCAACTTCGACCTTTCGGTGCTCCATTTACAAACTACGTATCAACGTGCCTCCATTTTGCGAAGAAATTTTCTATTACTTTTCCCGTCGAATCTTAAACACCCGATACCGTCCGTGACGTTAAAATGGTGCGAATAAATCACTGGCCGTCCGACTAATTTATCGCGATACCTCTGCCGAACGAGCGTACGCGATTTTCAATTTCGATATTTTAAATGATCCACGTTTTGCGCAGTGAAAAGTGAAAAGCAACCCGGTGATATGTTACACCTCGGTACTAATGGTACTCGTTACGGCCGCATTTTATCCCCGGCCGGATCTGGAAATGAACGTCATACTTTAGTTTCATAAAGCGTTCTTTAGCCCGTGAAACCGGGCATTTCCAATTCACAGTAAAATCCTAAATGGACATCGTATTTCAGTGTCAGGGAATCTTGCGTGGTACGCGGAGCAAGGGGTTCTCGGTATCTTCCCGATTTCGAGAACTTGGAGCGTCGACTCGCGATTGGCCGAGGATTTTTTTTTGGTTTTTGACCGTAATTTGGAACGGAGCTCGGAGGTCGCCGCGATGGAACCTTGTTCCCTTCACAGGGCGGTGCAGTTTTAATTTCGAGTTAAATCCTTGTCTATAAATTGCTGGCTGAACTAGGCCACGGGAAATCTATTATATCATCTGGCCAAAATTGGATTCCTAGCGAGTGATATCGTTGTGTAATAACCTGTCTATCCGTGGCATTAGAAGCAGGCACGGTACCGTTGATCGCAAAGTATGTGCCTACATCTTCCGTTTATTTGTTTAACCAGGGAAAAGGCTGCTCCCGACGTCTTTGTCACAAAAGTCAAATTCACCTCCGAATCCCCCACGGATCTCCGTCGTAAACCTTCCGTTACGATTCTGTTTTGCTACCCGCTTTCTACGTAATATTCAATTAAACATTTATGAGAATCGTAAAGTTCGAAGTAGCTACCGCGTAAAATCGATGTCTCGTTTTCATGGCATTTACTTTTATGAATCGGTGTCGGGCGAACACTGCTTCGATATAATTGTTATCGTTTGAATTCCAAGTGTTTTAATCGGAGCAGAACTTTATTGGCGTGATCAAAAAATTACCGCGAAGAGTCGAGTGGGCTTTCTGTTATTGGGGTAACGTGATAATAAATGTGACATTAACAAATTTATAAGAGCAAACTAGAGTGTGTGTTCTGAAAGTAGTACGAGTTCTAGCTAGGTACCTCTGTTATACCTCAAACATAGGAAGTGATCCCTGAAAAAGGAGGTAAAGTAACCAGGCAGAAGTGAGCCCTTGAAAACGAATCGTAAAATAAAGTGGACGCGAAGGTGGACGAAAGAACGAAGGTGGACTGTCCGAAAGGCGAGTTGGAGTGGTTTGCACGAGACATCACGACATCGTTTATCATCTTGCGCTCCCTAGCGAGCTCCCAGAAGCGGTAAGTATTCGTGCACGCATTTATACGAGCCAATAAATTGTTCGGGGTTAAAGTGGCCAGGCCCTTTCCATACAGTTGTGTCGCATAAATAAACGGTGGGAAAGGGTGAAGCCTGATAAATGATTACCATTCTAATGCGCTTTCACAAAGCAAGCGAAACATTATTCAGATTCGATTTCGATTGACCTGCTTCCGGTTTTCTTCGGATATCTCGGCGGGCAGGAAAAGCAGTTTTTACGCTTGCACCCCGTCGCGGCTTTTCGTTCTCGTTATCGGTGGGTGTTCGCACGCCCGCTGCTGTCATCGTGTCACCGCGAAATCTAATCTTTCTGTAATTACGATCGAGAATATAGGGAGCGGCAATATCCGCCCGTTTGAAGGCTCGAGCTTCGAAATTCCGCTTCCACGACGACCGAATAGGGCAATTGGTTAGACTGGCTTAATTTCGATGTTAGGGATGATCTATGCAACGTCAAGGCTTGCTTGTTACGCTAATAAATCGGTGACGATAATCACGAAGGAGTATTCCCTCGAATTGGATATTCGATCGTGTCTGCTTTATGCCTCCTAACGCAATCTCGACGGATGTCCAAAAAATTGTCGATGTCGTCCCATAGAATTTTCACGAGCAGTTGAGTCGACTTACGCAGATTTCGTTCTCCTGCAAAGAAGGTAAAATTTTTTTAAGAAAGATTGAACCAAATAGGGGACAGAATATAAACAGTAGACAGTTTTTATCAATTTGACAGGATCAGAATGGAGTGCTTTGAAGAAAGTTCACCGGGGCTCCTCTTTCCTCGGCTCTCTAAAATATTGTCACGGTGCAACAATACTGTCCGTTTACAAATGTTTTTAATTACGTGGACAGGCGTTCAGCAAATTAAAATATTGCGTCAAAGCGAAACAAGCCAACAGACAGCTTTTGAAAGAATAACATCAGGTTAAAGCCCCTTTCTAGCAAACATTGTTGGCATACAGAAAACATTACGTGGATTTAATTCGTATTTCTACACCAGGAGCATACTGTGCTAGCCCTGAGTTAAAAGGATTGCGAGAAAACCGTAGAGAGTTAACACGTTTCGGGAAATGCTGAAAAACAACGCGCAACTACTTAGTGTGGACGTACATTCTGTGAAAATTGGAATATCAGTTTGTTTTCATTTTACGAAAATAGATTCCATGTTTGGTATTCTATGAGAAATTACTTGCACGGTTTGGTATTATCTTGGTGTTGCTGACTGCTACGTTAACGATTCGCATCTTCATTTGGAAAATAATTGCTGGAAATAATTGCATTGTAAATTCGAAAGGCAAAACCATGGAAAGATTCTGCAGAGAGCTCGCGTGCCGGAGCTCTGCGCTCGGTTGTCGCCCCTTTCAAACACGAATCCGGCGAAAGTGCTTTCGCGGAAGTCTTGAAGATGCTCGAAGAGGAACGATCAAAGCCGCGAGCTGGCGCGAGAAATCATTTAAAACTATTGAGATTGCTAGCAGGTTGGTACAATAGGGACAAGATGCTCCAGAAAGCATTCAACCGACTGGACTGCCGCCAACTCATCAGTAACTGCGGGAGGCGATGTTAAATCAAAAAGTATAGCACTGCTTCCAACTTAGGGTCGTAAAAAATCTCGCCAGACCGGTCACGTGGTGAATTTCAATTTAACGTCGAATCATTCCGAATACGATGTCAAACAGTCGGCTAACTAGTCGTTTCTTATTCATGGCGACTCAGTCTCACAAGGAATTCCCTCGTGGCTCTCTTTTAGCATGCTGTAGACGCTTACCCCCTGTTTGCATGCGAAAGCTACGCAAAACTCTCGTCGAGACGTTCGTGTTAAACGTTTCGAATTACTTTTGGGAGTCGTCCTACTACCATGTAACGTATCTACATATTTCCCGATACTTTCATGTTCGATAGCGAATATAGCGATAGTAATAAGACATCAGAAGCACGTTCGACAAGCTCCGTTTAGAGCTTAGCTTAGCGTTGATTTTACGGTTCTCCTGAAACATTATGATTACAGCAGATTCTCCGTGGCAGTATGAAAGCCGGTGAAACCGTGATAAGAGGTGCTATTATGGTCCGATGTGTTTACGAACGTGAACAGGTAGTTTTTATTTCCAGCTGCGTCAGCACGCAGTGGCTTCCTGCGCTGTGCCTTTCCGTTTTCACATACTCAGGCTAAATGTGAACTGGCCCGAAAAAACAGGGTAAAAGGTCTTACACAGGCCACGGGCTCTCCGCCCGTTGACTTTGTAATTTAGCTGGCTGCTTCTCTGTCCTCTGGTCGAAACAAATATTCGTTCTGCATACGAGTTTGTTGACGGTGTCGTCCTTGTCGTTGCTGCCGTCGTCGAGGGTTGAACGTTGCCTGGCCTGGAACAGAGCGTGCAGCTTTTATGCGTGTCACGTCGCGTCACCCGAAATTTCACACTCCCGCTTTATTGTCCCACGGATTTCTCGCGTTTCGTCCGCTCGCGAGCCTCAAGATTCGCCAGGCCTTTCGCAGCGGTGTATTGCATTCCCTTGGATGTGTGTAATTAGCCACAACGGGGCGAATTCTCGCCTCGGGTGATAATTAGGTGGAGCTTTCCGTACTCCAAAGTGGTCGGCCCTTGGACGCTAGTAATACCTACATCAATAATCACCATAACCGTGCAGCTATGTCCATTATTTTTAGCAAGACTTTATCCAATTATTGGAAACGTCGGTTGATCCGTTGAAAGCACATATTTTTTTTATGCTGCGTATAACGAAAGGGAATTAATCAAAAGTTAGTGCGAGATCCATGGATTTATTTGCGGTAATGGATTGAATATACTTTGTTTGTTCGTGGAAGTTTTTATAATGGTTTCAGCGTCGACGCGGCAAAAAAAGTATCCGTACAACTGACCAATTTTATTACACACACAAATTGCAAGTGTTTGTCGCGTACATACATACGTGTATGTGTAGACGGTTCGTAAAACGAATGAATGAAAAGTTATTGGTAGCTGCATTCACTGGTTTTTTTTCTCCAATTTTCGTTTCCCACGCAGGTGAATTCAAAAATATTTCTATATTCACATATAAAACAATGAAACGCCACGATCGTTAAAGCACTCGTTATTTAATCCCTTAAAAAGAGTAATCTTTCTATTGCCTGATCCGGACCTCCCCTTAATTGTTTATACATATGATATTCGCAGGAACTGTTGTTCCAGTATGAAAGCTTGTTATACATATAGTATTATAATATATAATTGTGAGATTGAACAATAGCACATTTGTCATTTTGAAATACAGTACGAAAAGGCGACGAGCTTAACGTTTTGGAATCGTCGACAGTTCATTGACATTCGTTGGAGGATTCTAATTTCCCTCTATCAGTCTGGGACTTCCGGCACATCCTCGCGGAAGAGGATGTCATTCGATTTCCTGTCCCATATATCTTCGCCCCTAGAAATTAATAATTACGTCGGATACTCTCCTGACAGCGCATTAACGTAAGTGAGTTTTTAAGCCGTCTACATTGTTCAGCCACACTCTGCCACATTTTTCATAAACGGGTAGTGCGTTGTCGGCAAATGATCGATAAAGAAAGAGCAAGTTACTTTTCAATTTACGTGAAAACGCGCCAACAGAATGGGCGCCACTCGAGGGGTCGTATACTTTTGTTCGTTTTAGCACGTTCAGCGTAACGATCTGATTAAATGTAGATAGCGAGAACCCCTTAACAGATAGAAGCAATTGCTCTAAACGCGAATTATCCGATTAATTCGAGAGGCGGGGAAATTGCGCGATGTCAGTGAAACATCAGAACCTTCCTCCGAGGCTGAATCGTTTCACGAAAGATGAGAAAGGCAGAGGGAAGGGGGGGGGGAGGGGTGAGCGGGGGCGGTAGGAGGGGAAAAGTGAAATGAAAAAGGGATATAGATCGCGTTTGAGGAGGACTCTTGCATTCAAGGTTTCAACGTCCCTCGCCCGTCACTTTTAGGGATAATGTTTTTCTTAAGTAGTTACGGCGATAATGCTTTTTTCTCAGAGCTCCCAAGACAGCGCCCATTCATCTTATTCGAGGGGGTTGGCACGGGCGTAGGGACGGGCAATCGAGAAATAATATTATACTTCCGTGGAGTGCAATACTCGAAGAACGATTCGCGAGAAAGTCGACGTCACGATTTTCATTCTCGTTCGAACGAAAGCAGCGTGTTCAGATGTTTATTCTCTGTTCGAGGTAGCTTCTCCAGTGGAATTTCGCGATTCAACTTTTAAAAGTGTTGCTTGTTAAACGCCAATGCTGACAACGCGGCGAGCTTTAATTACGAGAAAAGTTGAAACACGTATAATCGTCTGCCATCACTCGTCCTACATTTTAATGATTATCAAACTTTTAGACCCTTCCCTAGTAGCATTTTTGGTTGGCCAACGGTAGCCAACAGTTGGGAATTAGTTGGGATATAGTTAGTGTTTTGCCTACAAATTCCCAACATAGGGCCTACGGCAAAAAACTTACAACAGTTTGCCAACGAATATTCAATGTTGGGCCTACAATTATAATGGTTGGTTAATTAACAAAAAGTTACGACAGTTTGCCAACGAATATTCAATGTTGGGCCTACAATTATTATGGTTGGTTAATTAACAAAAAATTTACAACGATGATTAAATGTCGTCTTACAAACGACAAAAAATTTGCTACATCCAAAAACCTGTTATTATATTCCAAGTTGTGATTTTTCTTTTCTTATTTATAAATACGTAATGAGGACGCGCGTTTGTCTTGAGACGAATGTGAAATTTTAAGGAATGAGTCTAAAGGTCGAATGATGCTATTTTGTAGAATATTTCGCGTCATTGCGCAGTTTTTATAAACAATTAATATTAGTTATGTAACTAGAAATTAGAATTGTCTACAAGGAAATGTGTTGGGTAAGTGGGAACAGCGGTTGCTTCGTAAGCGGAAAGTTTGGGTTCGATGCTCTCACCCCGAATTTTGTTTTGCCTAAGACGTGTTTACAACCTGAAAAAGACGTGTTTACAACGTCTTTTAACGTTCTTCAAGATGACGTCTGTACGACGTCTTTTGGAAAGAAACTGTTGGGCTTATGGAAAGAAAGCTTCAGTTGGGCCTATGGAAAGAAACCTTCAATTGGGCCTGCGTTGGTTACAATCGTTGGCCCATTTAAAAATAGCGCGACACTTCAACAGTTGGCCAACGGATATCACGTCATTGGCCCAACAAAGTCCCAGCAAATAAATGCTACTACTTAGGGTTTTAGATAAAGTGAATAGCTTCGCCTGTTTCGGTGCTGATTGTGTCGACTGTGCCACGGAACAATCGAGGGAATAGGGGTAAAGAGTACAGTGGTTGGCCACCTGACAGTGATTGGCCTTCTTTTGAGAAATAAATGAATATAAAGAAATACCAATGTTATGCCTTTTTTAACGAATATATTCATATTCCTTGTACTTCCTTGCTTCGGATGTAATCAATATTTCTCCACTCAATATATACTGTGATTATATATAAAAGCAAACAGAATGACTAGGCTTTGAAGCTTGGAAATTACAGCGATTTAATAAAAAAACCATAAGAGTACAGTTGCAAGTTTGCGAATAGTTTAATGTATTTATGATATGTTTATTTCTCATATTCGGTATATTTCGATAAATAAAAGTTGAAACTTTATAAAAGAATTATTTATTTGTTAAAATTATACATATATTATGAAAAATACAGGGGGCCAACAACTGTCATATGAATAATGTTGAATGATAGTAATTGGCCGGGCGGCCAGTGACTGTTTTTCAACCATGTTAATGGTGAAACAGTAATTGGCCCCCTGTTAAAAACAGAAACAAACACGACAAATATATACTAAATAAAATATATCCATTTTTATTGATTAATTTTATTCTTATTTCTATCACAAAATCAGGTAACATTTTCTTTTAGGTTATATTTTGTATCAAATAGCGGCCAATCACTGTCGAACCGATTGGACAATTACTGTCTTGACCATGCCAATAAATATATTTCTTCGTAGGAAACACATTTTTTGTATATTTTTATACATTCTTGATTTTATTTACATAAACTCTACTTATTTTTAGATTATTAGAGGTTTTTCGTTCTTATTTATATTGATTTCCATTTCAAATTGACTAAATTCACATTTATAATTCGTTATTTATGTGACACTCTTACTTAAGTGGTCAACCATTGTACTCCTACAGATTTATTCGCGTTGAACAATCAAGAACGTCACTAACAAAATCGTTTAACACTTGCATTGTGTGGAGGAATGAAGTGTATATTTATCGTTATTTTACGAAGACCACGTGTAACCTTACGGGTATCCCTTAAGAACTGAGCTGAATGTTGTGGAACATGAAAATCATTAAGCAAAGCCGAATATTACAGAGGCTACCATAAAATCGAGCAAATTAGTATAAAATTATTTAAAAACCTCGAAGGGAAGGATCTGAATGTCCGTTATTACAAAGAGCATCCCTACACAACTTTTAGAACACGTTTTAATTTTCATATCGCGCGCGCGTTGACTTGCAAAAAGGGGACAGAAAAAGATCCCCTTCCTTGGGAATAATCTACAAACCCATTAATGAACAGCCCTCCGCGGTGGGGTGCGTTCGCGTCCGACAATAAAGGTGTAAATGAGCGGTGGTACACGCGTCAATAAATAGTTTCACGGTGGAACGAAGCCATGAAACGGCAAAACCATTGACTCTCAGGCTTCCAGGTTCCGGCACGAGAAACATTCTCATCGCGAGATGAAAGGGGAGAGCAGCAAGCAAGGAGGAGTTAATGACGATCCGTCGTAGCTGGACTTCGCCACGAAGGAACATTGGCGTGGAAGGGAAAGGTTCCACAAGGGCTACTCCAACAGAAGTCAATTTTTCAATGGTCGCTTTATTAATGGATGTTTGCTGACGCAATATTTTCAAGAGATTTACCACGCGCCCGATTAATATGTTGAAAAGCATACAGATGGGAGACTTATATTATCTCTGGCCCAAACGCTTCGATTGTTAAACAAATAAATGAAGACAAACTCCCCTGGTGGCCCATTTATACGGAACATATAGCGAAACAAAAACAATGGCGCGCAGGTGACAATTTGACGCACAGCACACGGCCAGCGTTTGACAGAATAAAATTTCGAGGTGATCGATTTGACGGTCTCCTCTACGTTTCCCACTGACATGCATATTTATGGATGTAACGACCAATATTTATACACTGCTTCGCTTTCGCTCCACGAGTCCGTAGATTCGTTCTAAATATCTGCAATTCCTGTTTCAAGATATGTACGTTCTATTATTCTTAGTAGTAAAAGATTATCTGAAATGTCAGATTTTTCAATTGAATTATTATTACTCTACGGTGATACTATTTTCTCAAACAGAGATCCCTTAATTACCCGTATTAAATATTCTTCAAAGAGCTGTGAAATTTACAGCTTTGTTACACGAGTTTCTTGCGACTTTCTGGGAATTTTTAGTTGGATTTATAGAGGAGCGAAACGAACGAACTGAATTTATGAATTTCCTTCGAACGGGCAAGAACCGATGCGGGGTAGGAGATTACACACGGAAGTTGAATCTCCTCGAACACTGTTGCAAGATTAATCGACTAGAATATCCTTAGAGAAGATGTAACAGGAAATATTAGACTTTTTTTTCTACTGTCATACTTTGTTGAAAACGCGATAAATGAATTGCAGTTGAAGCACTCGATATCTACTTAGAAATTGAAATGAAGGAAAGTTTTACTTCGAGGCAAATTCTATTTCAATGCCATTACGTTTAAGATCAGAATCGTGGAAAATTATTTCATTCTACTTGGAGCTCAGTGTTTTCTATTTTACATAAAAATCGCAAAGGTTTGTATTCTTTACGGCCCATTCGCGACACACTACTGAAGGATACAAATGCCTTAGGTCATTAAAGCGTATGTATATACCAGCGTAATGGCTTCATAGATTACTTGCAGCAAAGAGAGGAAATTTACGTGTCTTTTTCCGGAACACGCGACAAGGACACTAACTTAAAAGACTCAACAACAGGAAATTCACACTTTTCAAGGACCAGTAGAAAAAAAAGACGCAGAATAATATTGACTGAAAGCCACTTGCTCCATACCAAGGTTTAAGGTAGCAACACGTTTCAATTACAATTCACAAAGTAGGTATTACATTTTTACAACAAACTGACTTTATCATCCCTACCATTGAGATAGACTATCTTTATCTCATGCATTGAATCGGACACGTTTCACTCGTTAAACAAACCACTCGTTCGTTGGACGAGAATATTGGCTTTGATTAACGTAATTAATCGCGGAATAAGGTAAAAGCTGAATGGGGAGCGTACAAAGCGCAGAGAAAGACCAACAATATGGGGAATACGCGTAGAGCAGGATTCTTCGAAATCTTTGACAAGCGTTGAAAGGTTGGAGATGTGGTCGGCATACAGGGTGTCAGCATATTTCTTTCATCCAGTTGTATTTACGTACCACCTCTCGCCCGTGCGGTGCGTATTTCGCGGAAATTGTGCTGCCCGTTTGATTAATGTACCGTCCCATGGCGCTAATCGATTCCGAGTAATTTTCCGAGTCTTGCCGACGGCAGTTTCCCGGGGCTGAGCAGAAAGAAAGGGTAAGGCCTCTAGGAGAGATGTATAGCCTCGCGGGACGAACATTCTTGCCGGGGATGAAATTCATGAAAATAATATTCGCCCGATCCGTCGAAGCGTTTCGTACCTGCGCGCCGATGGAAACGAGGCGATTCGAGCTCTTCTCGAATTTACTACGGAAAACCGGAGCCCTTCGTTCGATAAGTTGCTGGAACGATAAAAGGAGTTCCTCTTCAACAGTTCCTTGGCCAGTGCCGATGACAAATCAGTCTTTTATTTCCCCTTTGGTAAATAAAAATTCAAATCCCGAGTCATTTGTCGTGTGCAGGTCAAAACCTCCCTTCTATAACAGCCTCTACATCGATCAGTCCAGCGTGGCACTAATTCTAGGTGGGCGAACCGTTTGTGTTAGCAAGTGAGAATGCTGGGGGAGGCGAGAAATAAGCGTTACTCGTCCATAGGCTAAGAAATATAGGATTTTAGTTTGCACGCGTTTAAGGGAGACGCGCCGCGGCGTTCCATCGTACCTACGAAGCAAAAGAGATACGCAGCCCTCGGCCAGTTTCTAGGAGAGGCAACTTTACTACCGATATACCTCGGAATAAAGTTCCATACGAGCGAAACTTACGGCGTACAGCCATGCATCGCCTCGCGGCGGCTCCTCCTACACGCTCGGACCGAAACTTGCCAGGGGTTACGGGGTTATGGAATATATGCGGTAACCGTTGTACTTTCCGCGGCTACATCACACCAAACGATCGGTCCTAGCGAAAACCGAAATCGCAGGAAAGCTCGGGAACCGAGCGGCAAATAAACAACACACGGCGCGTCGTCATTCCGTGAATCCGTGACCAATGTTGTTTTTTTAATGTAACTTTGGTATGTACCTATGCTAAGAAAGGAGGCGCAGCGTGTTTAGCGACCAACAACGCATCGGACATTCCTTTGAATGGCGTCGAATCTTGCGCAGCGGGAGCTGGCATCGTAGGCACGCGTAGGCGAAAGCTGACCGAACGGAAGGCGGAGGTAGTAAAGCGAGCCACGACGCCGTAGGAATTCCGCGATTGTTATTTATGGTAGACGAATTTGCGTCTAGTCACGGTGATATTTCAAGGAAAGTGGCATCGGGGGAGCGGAGGGGCGCGTCGGTGAAAAAGGATGGCGGCTATTCTCCATCCTAGCGAATCTTTCGGCTTAGCTCGCTCCTTCGCAAGGGTGCAGCATATTGCTACAGGACGGCTCCTCTGTCCAGCGGGAGCGATTACATCGATCGTTTTATGGAACCAGGCTTGTTACACGATCCCACAGGAACGTCTAAAACCTCCCTCTGACCTACCTACGTCCGCAGAATATACGGTTGCGCGAAGAATAGTTGCCAGCCATCTGCCTCTTCCTCCCAAAAATATTGTTAACTAGAGCATGCCCCGTGACCCCGTATCACCTTTGTTTCTCAATATTTCAGTGCGAATGTATGCCAAAGAATCGACCGCAAGTGTCGAAATAGCAGGCGGGAAGCTGCATACCTAATTCGGTTGAACGTCCAAACATTGACGTAGTTGCATTCAGTTATTTACCCTTTCCGACTGGTTTTATAGCTGCAAAATTCACGCGCAATTAACGACTAGACGCCGTGGTATTACTGGTATGTACGCCGTTTCACCGTAACTGCTTTATTTCCAAGACAAAGCCATCGGGACGTTGCCACATCGTGAAATCGGTCGAGATATTGAGTTTCTTTGTGGAGGCACTTAATGTTCCTTACTGGCTGCACCGTCCTTCGGGGTCGATTAAGTCGATTGTTTTATGGGGACGACCCTAACTTGCGATCTTGAAGAAGACCTGGCAAATGATCTCCTCAATTTCCAGATATTTTCTACATTGCGCTGCCTTCGCTTCGGATAGCAACTCGACCGCTACACCGATTCATCAGATATTTAATGTACCAGTCTATTTTTCCTCTTAGTTTCCTCTTCCTCGTTTTCATCCCGCTAACTTCAATTCGTAATCCTCTCCATTTATCTTTCAAGTTCGTTTTACAATCATTGCGTCATTTACGATTAATTAATTGAGAAAGCGAAATCCTTTAGGGGAGAGTCATACAGTACCGGCCGTTTTCAGTTTTTGTACTATAACTTGGGCTACTGTTGGTAAAAATCAAGTTTCAAAGAAGTAATTTGTACTGCAAATAGTGCTTAATAAGAGGAGACGAATCGTTTTTCACAAATTTTATCGTAAAGATTAATAATTCGCAGAAATAAAAACGTTGTAATTCGCAGCCAATGCAAAATTGTTATCCAGTACCGGCCACTCTAAGTTTTTTGTAATATAACTTGGGCTGTTGTTGGTAAAACTCAAATTTCAAAAAAGTAATTTGCAGTACAAATTGTGCTTAATAAAAGAGAATAAATTATTTTTATTGAATTTTATCATAAAGATTAATAATTCGCTGGATTAAAAAAGTTGTAATTCGCAACGAACAAAAATAACTTTTGTCGTCCGAAACACTAGCGTAAACGATAAATGCTTAGAACTCTGGTAATACTGAAAGAAAAATAATGTCGCCGGAATATGTTGCTGCGGACTCTAGTATTTATTTATTTTTCCATCAATAATACAGTTAACTAACATTAAAAGCGAGATTTAGCTTTGGCCGGTACTGTATGCTGCCCGGTACTGTATGACTCTCCCCTACATAGCACACATTTTGCCCAATCATTTTCCGAGATGATTTTAGTAAGTTCTGGTTTTAATAACGTAGCCGCGGCATGCTCGTTCGCGAAAATCAACAGTATCCATTTCTAATGAAATGTTAGAACGGTTAAGCGTTCGCGCTTTCCAAAGAGTCAATATTTTATCATTCGCTATTCGCGCGTTCATCGAAATTCGTATCTGCAGTTTAATTATTGGCGAACGTACCACGTTCGTCTTTCGCCCCCGCGGAACGGCTCGATCGCCGATCGCGATTACCGATTCCAGGATGATCGAGTGTCCTCGCTCCGGAATGGAAATTACAAATCCTCGTATTTAAATGACTGCCGTGAAAAATGGGAGAGGCCGTTCATCGGTAGGCGTGCAAAAAGTTCTGCGTAATGCGAATGAACGATCGGAATCCGATACGAGCGCAGTAAGTGTACGTTGGCCCGTCACTTGCAACCGGTCGCACGCTCGTCCAGCTCCTCTGCGTCGTTATCTGGCCCGTGGAAATTTCGAAATTCTTTGAATTATTTGAAAAACTGCTGCAATTCCAGAAGTCACTGCGCTTCATCCGGGTCGACTTCGCATCGCGGCGGGGGTCTGTTTACCTTCGAATCGAATGTTACATTCTACTGTGAAAACGGGGCAAAACTGGAGACACAATAATAAGAGCCTTGACATGAGCCACTGTCCGCCATGTTTGATCGAAATCCCACGAGAGAGAAAGAGATATACACCATTTCACTCCTAACCACGCTTAATAACTCTTTCGTTTATGGCGGTATTTTAAAATTTATTTTAAAATGTATTTTACAGTATAATAAAATAACATATATCAAATAGAACGCAAGATTTGGTTTTTTACTTTATATCTTCATTATCTTGGTGTAATTGACAGATTTAAAAATCAGCGGGAATAGATGAAAAATGACGGGCCAATCAAAAACCCAAATGCACATTTTCAAATTAATATATAGTAAAATACCGCCATAAACGTAAGAGTTGTTAAGAGTTTCTTTAAGTAGTTTCCGTTGTGCGTACGGATTTTTTTATTGAAAACAAACTTTTTGAAATACCTACGCTCGAAAAACTGTCCATTTTATTCGCGGATTTTCGAAACTTTTTCTTCCCATGCGCACCATTTTTACAAAAATAATTTTTTTTAAAAATCGGTACGCACAACGGAAACTACACTCATACCGATTATATTAAAAAAAAAAATTTGATTTCAGAGTTGCCGTTCCAGAGATATCGTTTCGATAAGCGACCTATGTTTTCTTGTGAGGGGTGTAGGAGATTAACTGTATATGGAAATCTATGCATGTTTTTCTATTACTTTTTTTTTTATAGTCTCTTAAGACATTGTTCTAAAGATAGGTAATAACAATTTTATAATAAAGCTGTAAGTTATTCCTTAAAAAAATCTTAAAAATGGGCTCATTTTTCCGGCCGTCACAGTGGTGTTCCCCCTTAATCTGCATGAACATGGCTATCTATGAACCTAGAACAATTCAGAAAAATGAAAAATTGTTAAAATATTTTGAAAAAAGTTCGAATTTCGTCAAAAAATCGCAAGGAATTATTTAAATAAAAAAAGAACGGTAACAGATACAGCCATAACTCTAGTTCCATAGATAGACTGACCATTTCCGGACATGTATGTACAAGGTCGATGTAATAGCTTCATTGGACAATGAAGTCATTTTCAACGCCACGTCGAAAAATGTTTCATGAAAAATGAATTTAAAGTTTCATGTTATACTGATATAAAAGTACAACTACTTACAATATTTAGAATCCTCCAGGGCTATATAGTAGTCTTTCCACTTCTTCATACAACGTCCAAATATTTTGAGAAATGCAAAAAAGAAAAAATCTATTTTTCGGTCCCACAAGGCAGAACCACCCCCCCCCCCCCCCTTAATACAGTTGGTGGCGGCAGGTGATCGAACCTTGGACAGTTTGTTGCTGCAACACGATGCGCCATCACCTCCAGATACTTGACTATGCCGATCGAAGGGATCGGTTGGTCGATCGGTCGGTCCTCGGCAAGTGTAAACCAATGAATTTCGATTATTTCCATGAAATATTCAGAGGGGAAGGGTTGCTCGGAAATCGAAATTTCCCTGCCAGTTTACCGCGTATTCGCATTCATTATCAAAGGAGTCCAGAGTTAACGATCAATTAAGCGATCGTGGGTAATAGGGAATGCCAGGCACGTCGTAATGGCCGCGCAAGGATCGCCGCTGGAAGGAGAGCCGGTAGCTCCGTCCAAGCGGCGCTATTGCCTTTGTACTCCAAACCATCCATTATTCCAGATTCGGTGCTGTACGCAGAAGGAAAGTCGATGGCTCCTCGGCTCCGCAAATCGCTGTTTCGCCGAATGATTAGAAGCTCGTTCTGCGGCCGGGCTCCGTCGAGATTCTTCGCCCCGTTCGTCGTCCAATTTCTTCCACCGTCGCAGAATTGCAATATTTTACCCGAACTGGGAGAGACTGGAATATATTTGATGAAAAGTCGACAACGATACTTCCGAGGGAAGCTAGCAGAAGTGGAGCGCTGAAGGAAGCAGCGTACATGCCTACATGTTCGTTTTCGTGATTAGATAACATTCCGTAAATGATACTGGTACACGGAAAATCGTTCGCTGTGAAATGAATCGGTAAATCGCGATTGAACGTAGGAAACGATTCAACGTTTATTTCTGTAGAACTTTGGGATATCGGAATGACTCTGGTCGCTCGTCGTATTTCAATCGTGGCTCGCAGCTTTGCAGGCATAATTTTTAACGCCAGTTAAAAAAAAAAAGAGTGTTTCTAGTACGAGTTTGAAATGGAATGGCTCTCGGTGCCCGATAAAGCTTCAGGCAACATTTCATTCGGAACTTCAAAGCTAACATCCATATATCTACTTAACGGAACGCCAGGTGAAAAAACTTTGGCCGTTAACAAATTTTCTCTTTAATGGGCGCTCGTGAGAATGCTTTAACTTCCAGCTGGTCTCTTTTGTATTTTTAAAAATAATTTTACCGTGTAAGCCAGCTATAAAATATCGAATGCAACGCGCGCCACACGTTGCATGTTTTTTATCGTTTTGACCGGGCGATCGAAAACATGCGGCGCAACTTAATTATTTTCAGCGCCTGTACAGGCCCTTACCCTCGTTACCAGAAACGGAAACTTGCTCGCGATACATAAAGCTATTAAACGCATTTTTTAATACAGCTTTGAAATGGCCAACAACTGTAGTAGGCGTGAAATGCAAAGTTCCCAGTTGCTGCGCTCGGATTTATTAGATATTAATAAGGCACGTGCGAACATTATTTTGCTTCGCTCTCCGTTGCATCGCGATATCGTGATTTCTCGATGCACCCTGCATTCTCGAGTCGATAAACAAAACGTTAAGCGATTACCGTCGAAGCTCGAAGGTGCGATAGTTATCGGGGATGGAGGCATGTATATCCTTTCTTTCAAGCTCGGTATCGGGCTATCTCGATGGAGTCTAAAGAGGAAATACTTCGCAATATCGAGTCGAGTGTTCACCTTATTTCAATCAGATGGTATCTATGCAAATACATCGTCGTGTAGCCTGACCTGACCTGAGACACCAGTATCCGATAAGCACTGCAACTGCATCCGATTTGAAATGGAAATCAATACCGAAACAAGCCTCGCATCGACCCGTTCCGGCTCGGTTTCCCTTCCGGTTCGAACATTCATCACTTTACTTTGGTATTGTAATAGATTTCCCGAACGGTGCTGTACGTATGTATGTATGTATGTATGTATGTATGTACTTCCAATGAGTGCTAATCCCTGCTCTGCATAACCAACCTTATGAAACGGTACCGACACTCCATACGACTGCTCTACTTTTTCCACTTTCCAATTTCCAGCTTCTATTTTTAAGGGGGGAGACCACTGTCGGAAATCTGAAAAATCGATTTTTTCTTTTTTACATTTTCCGAAAGACGTAGGTTTCAAGAATGCTGTCTCCAAATTTTATGAAGAAATTCGCTAAATTGACGGAGATATGGTGTTTTCCGTGAAGCGGTGTCAAACGCGCGACTGAACCGCGCGGAACATTGAACGCGTTTTCCTCAGAATGACATTTTTCAACCGCGTTGACAGTCTACAAAGAAAACTATACATCCAATTAACATGACCAAGGACATTTATTGTACGGAAAACCCGTCGCTATTACGTGACGATCAGTTTTTTTCAATTTTCGACCTGCTTCTATTTTTTTTTATTAACATTTCCCCAATTTTATACCCCGAAAATATGAGTTTTTTTCAGTGGTCCGCCATTTTGTAATTTTTTACAAATTTGACTTTTTTTGATCGTCACGTAATAGAGGCAAGCTTCTAGTTTCTAAATATTAGTTGTTTTTTGAAATCGGATTAACCATATGGCCTGGGCACTGTCAACGCGACTAGCATGTTTTTACCGCAGCGCAAATTTTGACGAAGAATTTACAGGAAACGGATTTACGAATTTGATTGAAAATTTTTTTTCTTACCCTTCGATATGTACATATTAACTATACTGAGCAATACATTGATTTACATGCGTTATTTGGTTGAAATAAATTCCCGAAAACACCCTTACGTTTCGGACCGTCACAGTGGTCTCCCCCCTTAATGTATGCTTTAATTCCGCCGTCGAAGCTTGCCGAGCAAGATTTTTCGACCCTTGAAGTAAGCCATAAGGTGATTAAAACACGCGAGATATCTTTCCTCGTTAACGTTTGAGAGTCACGAGGTAAAATTCGGAGGGAAAAGCAGCGGCGAAGCTTTCGCAGTAATTTCATGGATTGGCCACGTATTCGAAATCGTTTTTCGCATTGACAGCGCGGCACAGCTTCCACTGGCGTGGCAACATTTGCATAATCCTACCCCATTTGTCCTGAAAGTTTAATTGTGTTCCTTCGGTACATAGTTGGATCGCGTGCCGATACTACAGCGAAGTAACTCACGATTACGGTAAACACTTTTCCATTGACTGCCACGCGGCAGTAATTGGGTTGTAAACATAATATTTGTTATGGCCCGCGGGCCAACTTATTGCGACAAATATTGATTTCGCTCAGAGGCTGAATAATTTCAGGTGCAGGCCACCGACGATGCTTCAGCGTTATACAATTACAATTTTCTCTGCAATCCGAACATTCTAGGTACCTGTGCAGTGTGTACTCTCTGCTGTGTTGAATTTATTCAAACCTATATGTGGCATACAGGTTTTGTCGCATCATCAAGCTGGGATAACGTTTATCGTGTGGAAAATTGTTGCCACGGAGGAAAACGATCGAACATTTGTGGGTAATGTCTGAAAACAGATATGTACAATGTACTTACGCGAAATCCCCTGATTCGTGATTCGCCTCATAGCTCGTGCCCGATTGGACTCGGTACGCATTTTCATGGTCGAAGGTTTGGCAATTCGAAGCCATTTACGGTGGGGATTACGGTGAAGGGTGGGTGCCCGCCGTTTCGTGTTGGCTTGATTTCATTTCGTATTTGCTGCGCTGTTTGTTTAACGTAATATCGTGGATCCATTGGCGGGGCGGAGCACAGTGAGATCCAAGGACAAATAAAATGTGGAGGATGCGGATCCCCACGGAACAGCCGGAAGGTAGAATTTTCCCTTCCTCTTTTTCTGCCGCGGAAGGAGAGAAATAGGGGGAGAGTGAGGGAAAGAGCTGGCTCCAGGACTATTCAATTTCATAATCCGATTTGCCGTACGATTGCCGCAAGCAGAAAACTTTCGATTTATGGCACGCTTAGGACAAAATCCTCAGGATCCCGACCCTCCAGTGTATTCCACGGGATCACTGGGAACGCAATTTCACCAGGAAGGTACATGGTCACGGGATCGAGCCACTCCCCGCTCCTTTCATACGACAATTACGTAAAAATCGGTTAACCGATTACCCCGCTCCAAGCGCAATTCTCCCCATTCTTTCAAATTGCAGCGCGATTACCGAGTCCTCGTGCAACTTGAAATTTTCATAATTGTCGGATCCCGATTGAAAGGACACTTGCTGTAATTTTCAGCGAGCCTTTGTTTTGGCAAAAGTAGCCAGCAGAAATCGCTACGTTACAAGCCGAAGTTGAAACAACAATAGAATTCATTAGCTATTAAGGTGTAGCATCTACTTCTTTTCGAACAATGCCGCTCGTTTCGGGCTGAATAGCGGCGAGTCGGTAATTGAAATTTTGTTCGGCGACGCCGCGCTGCCTGCTGTTTATTCGTAAGGAGCGGTTCTCAATAGGCACGCGCAGAACTTGGACGATTTATCTTTGATGTTTGTTGTCAGGTTTGCTACGTAGCCGGGCAACGCTAAGTAAACTCCGACGGCGTGGCCAATCCATTAATTAAGTTAATTAACTCTAGACAGGTAACACGACGCCGCTATGGACACCAAGTAAACTCTAATGTCGGCCTAGAAACCGGCCGGCATTATGCTCTACACACGCACGTAATTATACCGAGTTACACTGAATCCGTTCTCTGCCACGCTACATCCATTTTCTTGTCCTTGGGGTAATCAATTAACCCCCCATTTAAGCTCAATTTCTAATTGTCCCGAGTTGCCGAGCGAAACGCCTGAGTTTCGTCTGCGTCGCATTATTTTATGCACTTGCCCCTGCAGTAAATTATTATCGCCACTACCGTGCACTTAATTTCCTAAGGATGAAGAAAAATGTCTTACGATTTGCAGATTTTTCCACGGGAATGTCGCGTTATTTCATGGTAAGATTAACAATTTTTTGTCAACTAGGGTTGGAGGGGAAGAAGTCTTGTGTAGCGCGAAGTAGTTTGAAACACCACGGGCGGACCACGGAGCTTGCGCGCGTGACGTAGCGTTGAAATGCGTGGGACGCTTTTGCATGAGCGAACTCGGAAAGTGCACAAGAAAATATAGTACGGTAAATCCGGGAGACTCAGTCGACCTAATATATAATGGCTATTAAAACTAATACAGATATTACTTATTTCATCAGAACAAGCCTAATATGTTCAGAATTTTAGGCTGATTCAGAAAAACTGGTCGATATTTGTTTTAAGACAATATTTCATGTAAATCGGGTTGAAAACTGAAGTCATGACATCTGACCACCTCCCCCGAGTTGCCGCACAGTGGCGAAAATACCAGAAAACCTGGACCAAAGTCCAAATACAACAATTTTAATTTGCCAAATCTAATTAGTGCAATTCGTTTATAACCTATCTGTGCACAATTTCTCGTTAATTGAAAATTTTTAACTGCAGCCCATTTGATGATATATCAGTTCAAAGTTGACGATCGAAATTTAACGAGCTACTTTAAGATTTATTTTCAGATTATCCAGTATACCTATCAAAGTAAGTAATATATATTATGATGTAGGATCACATGCACTATTTTTGTTTTAAATGCAGACTCTCTGAAAGCTATTATAAATGAGTAC
Source organism: Andrena bucephala (assembly GCA_947577245.1). Taxonomy (NCBI): domain Eukaryota; kingdom Metazoa; phylum Arthropoda; class Insecta; order Hymenoptera; family Andrenidae; genus Andrena; species Andrena bucephala. The sequence continues at coordinate 69,178,812 of OX387715.1, forward strand.
TGACAACATATATATTTGTTGTCTACTGTTAAGCAAAAAATTGATAACGCCGCGAGATGCCGCACAATTTTTTTTTGTAAATTGAAACTCAAGGTATGCATAATAAGGCGTCGTTGCAGAATTTTGCCACTTTTTGCCATTTCGGCAAATATCAGCGTTTATGTACGCATTGACACGAGTATAATTTCCGCTCAGTCTTTACATATCCGGTAGTGTTACTATTTGTTTCAATGTTTTAAAAGGGATCCCTGTCAGTTAATATACAATTCTAGTGTTAATTTTTTATTTTCCAATCCGTTGTGTGCGCATAAATGTAGTTCTCCGCTTTGATTTACATGCTTATTCAACGCGCAACGTACTTACGGTCCGGCTGATTCATCTCTATCGGCTTTGTGATAATACACACAATTGTGAAAGATTCTAGAATTCTGAGGCATAATTTACAAAAGATTGTCGATGTTCCGCACCACAGTATAGGAAATTTCCACTCGTTAGAATATTATCCAGTTTTTTGACGTGCCAAATGACAGTGGCATCGAAATGTCTGAGGTTGAAGAAAATAGCTAAAATTAAAATTAGGTATGATTTTTAATGTTGTAATGTTATGTCTATAACGTGCAATATATTACAAATACACACATATAAATGTTATTGTAGTGATTCTGTAATTATTTGACATACACATATATATAAATCACAAAATTTTTAATATTTTTAAGAATTCAAAAATTAAATACTTGACGTTGAAAAATTACATGTTTATCATCTTAGAGTCATATTACAATAAAATATTTCAACAATTTACCCTACAATTGGAAACATGACTTTTGGCCAGGTTTTCGGGCATTTTCGCCACTGTGCCGCGTCTCCCGGATTTACCCTAACGCGTACGCGGACGGAAAGGGTTAACATAATTTTCCTCTGAAATCAATTCTTTTAAATGAATGTGACTTTAATCCCTACACCAGCGTCTTATTTCTCGTGGGTCCAGGGCTCCTGAATTTCGGCTGCCTGTCTTCTGGAAACGAAGTTCAGGATTGCAAAATGGCAAGTCACTCTTTGATTCCTTTGATTTCTTTGTATGCGAGGAGTCAGCACACTTTAGTTTCTCCCATGATTTTGGGATACTCTGCGTAAGATAGTTAGGTTCGCGCTGTTTAATCGAAGATTCGGACCAGTGTCTGAGTAATGGACTTGACTAAATTATATCCAACCACAATGTTGCCTAGGAATGTATATGCTGATGCCGCTAATTTGTAGACGGCCAAATTACATAATTACTCAATCGTGGGATTCCACTGCGGTCTGTTGTTACGCGCGGCCCTATATACCTAGATATTTAAATGAGAACACGGTTGCAACTTAGCTGAGTTGACCACAAAACAGGATCAAGGGGCAAAGTTCTCAAAGAGAAACCGTGGCCGGTAACAACCGAGCGTAGCACTTGTATACGTTACATTGGAACTTCCAGTTTCGGGTTAAGATATTCTCTAGTACGGCGTTTCGCGTGGCACGTTAAATCTTTGTGAATTACGACCCCAGGTGTGCTTAACAACGATACAGGGTATCAACAAAGGCTAGCTTCGCTCGCCACTATTTTTTCAAAATGCACAGTTGTCGGGAAACTTGTTACGAGCACCTACAATGCCTTTAGTAACACTTTAAGGAAAGCGTGTATTCTCTTCTTTGACGTAGCAACACTTTAAACTACTTAGATTTCTTGCAAGTATTTCCTTCGACGTGTTAGGACAAGGCAAAGCAAACAGAGGAGAACCTTGTTCAGAAGAATTCAATGTCATTGTAAATTGAAGAATTTATCGTATAAAAATCAACTTTGAAAATTGCATTCAACATTCCACCGGGAAATATATTTATCCGTAACGGCATGAATTTATCCGCCCCTACATGTATTTCCCAAACTCGATTTCCGATCAGAATCGTATTTATATTCATCCCTTGTCGATTTGCACGCTGAATCATTTCGCTTAACGGGACTTAAACTACTCTGGAGCAGGGCGTTAGAAATTCTCGACTTTCTTTAAACGTCACCGAAGCTGCAATTTTCCTTACCTTTTCGCTGTTCGTCCAGATATTTGCCAACCTATTCGCGCCTCGCGGTTCTCTCGTGTCATATTACAAACGGTCACATCGATAATCCGAGGGGCACTGGAAAAAAAACCGCTGCCTTTTATTCTGATCACACGAAATTAAAAAGGGACGTTGTGACGTGGCGAATTTTACAGCGACGCCGTCTATTTTATGGCCGAGTGCCCTGGGCGTCGCGTCGATTAAATTTGCCTGCGCGCAAGACGAGTACGCGTTCCGACAGAATTCGTCGGTGGCCGCGCGTTTCACGTGACAAAAACTGTCAGGGCTGGTGCGTTGGTGTCATTTTAGCCGCGAATCGCTGTCGAATCGCGAGGACATTAGCGCGGACGGCAACGCTCGCGACGTGCTAATAACGGCGAGCAACGCCGCGCTAGATAAATATGTATGACGCCTGGTAAGGCTCCATTCATAAACAAATTGCTTTGCCGTCCGTTTGTTTGGATTTGCAACACAATGCCGGACAATAAAGTACAATGCGGTACGTCATCTGCACTTCGGGCCGTTCGGGCGGGCGTAACTTGTGCATTTGTCGATACGCTTCAACAATACGTTGCTTTACACGTTCGATTCGACAAAATTGCCGGCCAGCCTGATTTTCCCTGGAACATTTAACAAACTGCGGCTATTTATCCTGCCGATTTACCCTCTCGCGGAACTGGACGTTTTCCAGAGTGTGCGTCTGCTGGCGAGCGGATATTAAAAACAAACCAATATTGCATACCGCCGGCTTAATGTAACCAAACTATTCAATTTTTCGGCTAACAAACTTTCATCGAGCTGCAAACCCGTGAACCTCCTGCAATTGAAATTTCTCTGCCATGATTTTTCGAGGTTTGTGTGTGTTTCAATTGTAGGGACGATGAAGTAAAAAATAATAGGAAAATTAGTTGTGTTGTTGCACGAGATTTATGTTTCAATGAACGCGAGCAAAGAGTCGATCCTTCTTAAAAGTCACGAAACTCCGAATGATTTGCGTTGTTGATGTTCGGGCTGGTTAGAGCTATCGGTACGTAATTTTACACGGACGATCATTCCCATTGGCGAGCGTACGCGTTCACTGTCAATTTATCATTCTCGAATAGAGGATCGCCGCAATGCACCGCTCCTGCGGGATCGGGGCCTCATGACGAGACGTTAAACACGCGATTATGTGCTTCCATTATTATGCCACCCAACACACGTACACCAACATGCTCCTCCGTGCGTGTTGCTTGCATCCTGGCTTTCCTGCCAGCCCGAAACTCTTCGATTGCTTTACCATTTATAAACCATTGAAATCAGGTCGTTAGTCCACGTGTAGTAATACTTTCGACTTGAATTACAACAATTTTAACGCAAATTCTACCCTGGATGCGTTTATCGAACACTACCGTAAACTGGGGTAACATTGGCAGGTTTTTGAAACATTTTGTTATATAATGTAAAAATCAACAAGGTTACATTTGCTTTAAGTATCTTATTATAACATTGCATTTTTTGTGATTGTACTACAAGTGTCAAAATGCATAAAATTTTTGTCCTTTTCCTTGTTTAATACATGTTATAATTACCCCGTACTGGGGTAACATTGGCGCATCATATAAATAGCACTAACAGGTTAAATTTTACTAATCTGAAGTCAGTAAGATACATTGACACTTAAATTTGTTTATTTTATTTTATTTTTTACATCGTAACTAAAATCTACTCGTAACATTGGCACATCATATAAATAGCATTAACAGGCTACGTTTTACTAATCTGAAATCAGTAAGATAAGTTATTAATAATACAATATATAACGCCACAAAGTTACCTATTTGACAGCCGATTATTGGACAATATCTAACAGCAAACGTTGAAATAATTGAATACCTAAAATCTCGATCTCGAATACGAATTTATATGTTCATGCGTATAGCTGCCAATGTAACCCCGGCGTATGCCAATGTTACCCCGTGCTGCCAATGTTCCCCCAGTTTACGGTATCTAATACTATATAGGGTAAACTCGGGTAAGTTCGTGGTACAGGCTACTCCGTGATACTTTTTAATTTATCTGTAACTCGAAATTGTCCGACTCAATTTAGATGGAACAAAAACTAACAGACAGCGTTGATCTTCTAGTTGTGGTAAAATAATTAGTCAATTGAAATAATTAGTCAATTGAAGTTAGTGTGATAGAGTGAGAGAGCATTTTGTTCCAGCAGCGCATTAATCGTGAAATTTTTTGTTCTAGTTGTGGACAGGGTTGCCACCTCTCCGGTTTGGGCCCGGAGACTCCAGGTTTTGAAGCAAAGAAAAAAAAATGATATAATAAGAAATTGTGGTATTATATAATGGTATCAATTTTATATATAATAAAAGTTATTAATTAAAAAAACAGATACTTTTAAATATCTGAATTGTTTGAGCTTAAAAGAATTGCACATCTGTTTTCCGGATATTCGAGAAGAAAACTTTTTTTTGCTTTTCCATCTCCGGGTTTATATTTGAATCTCCGGGTAGGAATGTGTGGCACTCCGGGAGTTCGAGAACTGCACTTTGTTCAAAAGATCGTCACTTCTAAAAACCTTATTTTTCATGTTTTTCTGGAAAGTAGTCAACTACTGATACATGGTCAACTACTGGTACTGTTACCATATATGGTGATAAGGTGGCAACTCTGGTTGTGGGCAATCGCTTGTATTATATGTGCTTTAGAAGATGAATGAAAAGTTCAAATTGCAGCTAAGTTTTCGTAAAATGTCACTTTAACAAGTCTTACTCTTGAAATTATCATACAATAAGGCATCAGTGTTATTTTTGCTTATGAAAAGTGACTAAATTTTTATTTTTCGTGTCAACTAATGTAAAATAATATAAAATAATATAAACAAAAGTAGCTGATGGCCATATCACGGGCTAGCGAGAACTATTACCAGAGTTATCATGGAGTAACCAGAGTATGTCATGACAACTTAATTTTGTATATTTCCAATTAAATATACTTAGTAAAATTCTGTTAACCTATTATTTATTTCTCTGATGTCTGACCTATCATTGTATCCTAGACTCACTTTCAGAATATGTAAATATTAGCAGTTAATAGACAAATTCTAAAACCATCACGGACTTACCCGACTTTACTCTACTTAGTCTTAATACTTACTGCTATTGGTGCACTGTTTAATATTTGTCATTGGAGCACTGGCGTGTTCTGTTCCGTTTGATTTTCTTGCCTCCCTCCTGTCTCGTGTATTCCCTTTCCCGCACATGTTTGCGCGAGGCAGCGTGAGATTCCGCGAGATGGTCCATTGTCAGTGATCGAGTTTTTCAACTCTCGTGCTCGCGAAGTGGATCAAAGGGTATTCACGCCCCGATCCGGCGCTGGATCCATTCGCGTTATTATTCATCCCTGTTGAAACTTCGCGCGAGGCTGTTGCTAGAAATGGAAAAAGTTTGGGGATTCGGCTCGCGCGTCCTTCGCGATACTAATCTATTACCTCGTGATCATCCCATGTCGTAGATTCGTGTCTCGGTAGCTGGTCTCGCTAATTCTGACAGCAGCTTCGATAAAGTCTTTTCAGACCTGAGATAAAGCTGGTTTTATACCACAGAAAGACCATTCTCCGATCGTCTTTTAGGTGTTTGTGTGAATCCTTTGAAAATAAATCTAGATGATCCGGAGAGGCGATTGAAATAGATTCACAGGGACACTAGAAACGGTAGAAACTGATTTATGTATAATTTCAACAGATCACGTTTGCTGGCCGTTACAAGTGGCATTTGTGAGAACGATAGCTGCGCGGAGACATTTCGATGTTTCCTGCGATGTAATTTCTCCGGGAGATTTTTCTTCTTCATCTGATCCGCTCGACCTCGTTTTCGCAGCCGGTAAATATCGACCGTTCCCCTCCCCCGGGACAATTAAAGATTTTATCACCAATAACTTGAGCGGCATAAAAACGCTGTTCCTTAGTATTTCGCAATTGCTCAGCTACGTAAATCGGAATAATTTCGCACCACTGATTTTAATCGCACCGCGAGAAAGTAGTTGCATCGCACGGGTGCGATGCTTGTAAATAATTTTCACTTGGTTGTCAAAGTTCTGCAAGATAGTCAGCGCATTCGCGGAAATATTGTACACGAATACCATGTGTGACATTGATCGACTACGGTGTAAAAATTCGTACCGAGCAAAGTTGTATCATAATCGTGGCATTTCGATGTCACTGTCGAACTACTACTCCGACTACTACAGCTGAAGGTTAGATAATGCGTCCCAGCTGAAACTCATCAAGGCGCAAAGATCAAACTTTTCCGATAGAAAATATTCTGTAACCATTCTTGGCAGGCTGCTTCGGAGGTATGGACGAAATATTTATTTCCGTGTCTGAAAATTCCGAAGCGTTCCGCGTTATGGAAATGTCCCTCGAACGGGCAGAAGCTATTCCGTTAAGCTGCTGCTCTCAGCAATTTTTAGCGCGGAAAAATTTAGCGACTGCTCATTTCCCTTTGCCCTGATACTCCTCCCCTTCATCTTCCTTCGGCCTTCTTCCTCGTCTTCGTCCTACCCGCGATGTTCCTCAATTCTGCCTTAATGCACCGTCGTCAAGGCTTCGCTTATTGCCGCTCAGAAATCCAGAAACGCGGTACGTTTCTGCACGATATATTCCACTTTTACGTTTCTCTTTCTTCCTTCTCGTTTCGCCAATTACACACCCGCACCACCAGCTTCGTTATAAACTACACTCGTTTCTTCCCTACGATCCCCAGGTCGGTTCACAGGATCCACCTTATGTTTGCTCCTTTATATAAATGTTTGCCACGATTACAGAGAATTATCGAATGTATATTTTCTTGAAAATATTGTCAGTAATGTCTCACTGAACAGTCTCGAATGAGGGTGGCAAAACCTGGTCCCAGAGTGAGCCTCCCTTTATTTTCGAATCGCCCTACATTATTCCCATTTTTTTCCAGGGTGGATGTACTTTGGTTTTTCGTTTAATCAGGGCTATAAATCAGCGAAGTTGCGTTCCGTTTCGCTAAATCTGTCTGCCCGTTTCAATGATATACCCACGAACGTGTCGTTTAAACTACCCCAGATAGCGCGCAGAGGAAACGCGATCCATTTTCGGTGGAAATGCTCTGAAAAATCCCGGTGTCCTCGATTCCCTCGTGAAGTAAGACGTTTCGGGAATAATTGTTCTCGTTCGGTCACGAAAACGCGAGGAATTTCGCGTGGCGCCGGTAAAGCGTTAAAATATCTGCTCAGTTGAAATGTTTAGCAATGCCGGTTGCCGCGGCACACGGGAACCGTTTCACCTTCCTACTGCAGCTGCAGTATGCATTTTGATTTCGACTTCAACCCGACGCGGTTGCGGGACGTGCTGCAATTACACTCTGCTCAAACCTAGTTACGGAACAAAATATACGCTTGTAAAGTGAAGCTTGACTAACGCTTCTAGTTTCGACGCGAATAGAGCCTTCAATTTTGTTCCAGTTTGCCACGCGTATTGCGTGTCTGCCTTTTGTTGGTTGCATGGCGCGGTTACCAAATAGATGCCGGCAAATATTACGAAATCACTGACTGAGCGAAAAGTATCGTGCGGCCACTGTTTCTCGGTGATCGTAGATTAAGCTATAAGCTCCGTGTGTCGAGTTGAAGCACTTTCGAAACGGATCTTATAATTGCTGATAAACACCAATTTCGGACAGGAAATTCGAAACTGATATTATTTCGTACACGGTGGGTTTAAACGCACTCGTCCGTGAAATCGTGATATTTATTTGTCCGTGTGCACCTGCATGAGAGGCTTCTTTGCCACGCGTACCTATACAGCAGGGCGTCGTAAAGTGGAATAGGTGTTTTCAGCTTTTAGTGCTCCATATTCTCTCGCCTATGTTTATTTCGAATGCGAAGGCTATCTTAATATCCACTGTCAACCGATAGGCCAGCAATCACAGTAGTTGTGCACGGTAGATTGGAGGTCCCTCGGAAGGGATCTCCCACAACTCCAGTAAAACTTTTATTCTACTTGGGATTCATGGCGACCCGATTGCTTCCGGGAGCGTATCCCCTGCTCGATGCTACGCAAATTTTCTTTTCTTTCGGTTCATCGGGAACGGTAAATACACAGAATAATGATAAAAGCGCGGCAAAAAGCTTTGTCAAGTGTCTGAGGATGCGACGATACTCTGCCGATTTAGTTAATTAGATTAAAATTAAACTGTTTCACGTTATCATTGCACACAATTAAAACAAGCCCCGTGTACTCTTCCGTGATTCGATTTTGTAACACGATTACAAATTCGTTCCACTCCCTTTATCGGCAATGCACATGCAGCTCTGTAACGAAGTGACGATCGATTCACAGCGATCTTCCGTCCGTTTAAAATTAACGGGGAATACAATTCGATAAAACGATTACCAATCGACCAGACGTAAAAGCGTTCTGAAAGAGCGTCTCGTCCGCGTGTAATTTCAAAATTACCGCACTGAAAGCTGCAGTACAGCGATAATTCACGTAGAAACAAGTGGGCTCGGCACGATTGAGGGCGAGTCTCGTGGAAAAACACAGCGATCGGATCGAGCAGCGGTATTAATTTCGTTACAGACGTTCGATAATGGTTTTGTCATTGCTCGATACGGTTTCATCGATTTTTTTATACTCACTTTAGCCCGAAATGGAATTACCGGGCGGGTTGCACGGGAGAAATAAAAAAGACCGGACGAAAAATTCACCGCGGCCAATCTACGAGCGGCCGTTGGCTGAGAGAATCGATCGCGGCTACGGGATCGTTAGCGGGGAAGGTAGAGAAAGGACAACGCGTTCTCTCCTCCTTCGGGGCGAAAGCATCGTTGAATTCACCGATCGGAGAACAAACGAACAGTTCGAAACGGGCTTTACGGCTTTCACGCCAATCTCCCCGGCTGTCTATGCCGGTGATAGTTCCCAGCGACAAGCCTGCTCCCTACCTCCCGTTGTTCTTTCCTTTTTTTCATTGCTGTTCAGAGGTGAATACTAGATGTTTCGGAGGGTTCGAGTGAATCTCACAGACGGAGATTTAGATGGCCGTTTCTGCAGGCGAACCGGGGGCGAAATGCGCTAATTTTATTTTCAACGAACCAAATAGTCGAGTCTCTGCAATTTGCGTTTCACTTAATTCCAGCTGCGTTTCAATCGAGTTCCCCTCCATTCGGGAACTGGTTCTTATTCGTCGTTTAATTGATTGTAACTGAAAGTAGACGAATGTTGAATTCGAGCCTGCATTAGTCCCTTTTAGTTCGAATTATGGAGACTTTACCGTAAAAGCAACTGAAACGCACCGGGATCCCTGAATGGCAAAAAGAGCCGAGAAAGTGTAAGCCTTCTGAGAAGTTTGCCCTCGTCGTTTTTCACCAATCGATCGGGTCTATCCGTCGCTGCTCTATTTCTATGGACTTGGTCGACGGTATTCCATTTTTTTTTTTTATACGCGAAGGTTCGACGGTGGCCGTTAAAGCGAACGAACAGGCTCTGTTAAACTTTTACGCCGAGAGTGGAATATTGTTTGACTGGTGGAAACCGTATGGATCGGAAGGAGCGCGAACTGGCAGTGCCTCTTCAAGGAAGAGCTTCGAAATAAGTTCAGGAGCACCGTTTGAAGAACTGGAGCGACAAGTTACTTCGCTTCCGAGGAACGTCGCTCCGTCAGCAAACCTTTCACCGGCTCTTCTGACATTCAACGAGCCGAGGCGACGCCACGCGTCGCGTTGTTGCTCGTTTAAAGAACACGATAATTTTATCGCTTACTCTGCTGTCCGCGTTACTTTGATTCTCTTGGTCAAGCAGGACTCTTGGACAGTTCGCTGCCTTCGATGTTTACGAGAGTCTCGATGCGATCCGATCCCTTTGATAATGTCAAGTATTTCTATCTCTCAGCTGGTTCTTTCAGATTTTAACACTCCGGCTAGCATTCCTCTGCACTTCACATTTCTGTAGTTCGTTCCCTGCGATGGACTGTGCTTCCGCCAGATTCTGCAAGAAATCTTCTCTGTTATTTCGTTCTTTTCCAAACGCTTTTCCCAGGAGAATAGGGTGACCTGTCCAGTGAGTGAACACTTAAGCTGCATATCTCTTAAAATTAGTATTCAAAAGTTATTATTTAATCCCCTGAATGATATTGCTGTAAGCGAGCTGTTTTATTAATAAAGTCAGGCATCCCGGAACACAATTCCAGCAATGTTTGATAGTTATAACTTTCATTAAAAGTCTGGCAGAGGATTAAATAAAAAATGGGCAAATGACCAGTGTATGAACATAAATTTCTAGTGAATGAACGGGATAATAACTGTGGTTAGGTTTCCAATGTATTTAGACGATTTTTTGTGTAAATAATTTTTCACACTCCAATTGCAATAATATTGTTGATTTGATACTTTACTAGTCTTATAAGATCATAATTACGCGTAGTTGAAATTTAATTTCTGGGGTGGGTTAACCTAATCTCCCACACTGGCGGCGAAAGTGTCAAAAGAAATAAAGACCGGGTAAGCTGTTCATTCATTGGTAAAGTAAGAAATGTCCAGTGAATGAACGCCCGTTCATTCATTGGTATTCACTGGTAACCGCAAATTTATCATAGGACCATTAAATGCACCTCAATATACAAACTGTGAACATCACGTAACAAGCCTTGCCTTGAACTTGTGGGACGCCATGAGGACAACTGTTAAACAAACGGAATTAATACCGTATCGGTTATAATTAAACAGAGAAACGCTTTTGCGAGATATCTGTAGGTCTCCAGTCTAAATGTCAGTGTCAGTTTCAACGTGAAGTGAGCGCGATAGGCGTTAATTTTTCGTATTATATGAGCAACGTTCACTCACTGGACAGGTGACCCTAATAGACAAACTAATCGCCAGGATACATATCGAGGAAATTTTGGCGGTTTCACCCTTTTGCTTCCGGTTCTCGTAATACATTACAAGACAAGGCAGAAACGAGGTTATGCATATATGTGACGCGTTATATTGGCGACTTGCGAAAGCACAATTTTTTATTGGGGTCACTCGAATGCCACGTTTGCGTTAAATTTTAATTTAGGACGGTCGCACTTTACGGCACTTTGCAACTCTAATTCGATCATATTCGAAAATAGTTCGGGCAATCAATTTCGTGCGTTTCGGGCGAGGAAGCTGAATTTCAGCTTTTTTCTAGGAAGAGTCATCAATTTTAGGGGTTATTTGCGCCAAGTACTCGCGACCTCCCCCTCGTTACGTTTTATTCCCTTATCGGTGACCTATATCCATTGATATTAGCTGACGCGAAACGAGGGAACGATGAGCAAGGGGCAACGAAAAGCAGTTTCCCTGACCCTTTATCCGTTTTACGATACGCAGTGGATCAAAGTGTCCTTTTAGATTCTTGGCCAGCGGGTCTGATACGCACCTTATAGCCGCGTAAATCATACCTACTTGGGAACAGTTTCGATCTACTAGGAAGATCAAAGTGGAGACCGCAGTGGAGACCAGAGCCCCATTTTCACCTTAAGTTTTACATAATCGTATGAATTTCACACGTAATTATAGAATAATAATTTCCTACAACATATTCCACGGAAATGTTTTGAATAAAATTTTACACGAATGTAACTGACGTGGAACGATCGATAGTGTCCGAAACTTTGTGTCCACGAGGATTGTACCGGCTTGAAAGCTTCCAGCCGCAGCACTCGACCTACTACAGGAAACTGTAGGTTCCTCGGTAACGAGTGAATAAACGTCAAAAGGCGAGATAAGGCGGGAAAATAGCACCGGACTTACGATATCTTGATGCGTAACACTAAAAAATATCCTGCCAGCTGAGAGTGGTAATATGGAGTATCCCGATAAATCGGGGACAGTGGGTTCGTACGGTAGGGACTTTCGTCACGGATGAAAATCTTTATCCTCGTTGACCAGCACCTTTCTTTTCCATGCGTTCTTTCCAATATTTAGATACTTCGCAATTTGCATCGTTGTTTCTAAATGTGTTTAAGTACTGTCGAATGTATCGAAGAATGGAAATAACTGGAATCTGCTGAACTAATTATGCGGCCACGGGTGCACTTTTGCGCTCCACTGGTTTTTTACGCTGAACGTGACTGCAACACTGCAAATAGTAGTTGCTGGTGGCGCGAGTTGTTCGAGTTTGCCAACACCTAGTCGATACTCCGAGGGAGCAGCTAATATTCGTATGCAGAGTGTGCTTTAGTATTCGTGGTAGCGAGCAGGCTGCCTTTAAAATGCGGAAAGTTTAACGAGCGTCTTCTTCTACCTGTATGATTTTTCTGCTTTTTTTCCGCGGACAGTTTGTAGAGTCTCATGCGTAGTCGATTCACGGATTATATCGGTAAAAGTACACGCGGTCGCCTGCTTTGGAAAGAATACGTATGTATATGTATTTACTATCAGGAGCATAGGTCCCGCTTGATTTACATGCTTCCATGATTTATTTATGTCGATCTGCCGGCAAACAGGTAGAATTTCATAGCAGCCAACTTCACTAGCTGCCCTCGATTCCTTGCCATCCGTACAACCCTTAAATTCATTTCTCCTTCCGATGTTGCTTCAACTCCAGAACGACGACTGTTGAATGTATTATATCAACGGTTGGAGGAGAACAAGCGTTAGACGGTGCCCTGCGATGCTCAGGAAAATGCCTTGAAAGAAGTATCCAACAGACTGATTTCTTGCAGAGAGGTAGCTCGGCAGAAAAATCGTGTCAGAAAATTGTCGTGGCTCTGTCACTATAAATAAGAGAAATATCGGAAGTCGAGAATGTGTATTGCCTTCGGTAATCGGTGGACGTGGAAGCATTGACAAAACGTTCCTTCCAGAACACGGTTGAATGTACGAGGCAAGATATTAACGCTGCGAAAAAGTTTATATATTTTCGCTGCCGCGATATTCTCTCGTATCAATCTTGCATCACCGGCAAAGAAGTTCAATGTCTGTTATTTATTCTCGCTCGTCGCTGACACGGTAACGGTATTTCTTACAGGAAATGCATCAAACGCGAGCCGGAAGGTTTTTCTATCTTACAACGCGATGCTGCAGAATGAAAGGAATCGAAATGACTTCTATTAAATCGCGACTAAAAGCATTTAGCTCTAGTAGGTAAGTTTAGGTGATTTATTTAGGGTCGAGGGTATGAGCTGAAATTTCGATACATAGTCGGGGAGTTGTGCGTGGAACTTCTTAAAGCGGTTTACGAAAGTTGACAAAAATAGCCGATGCAAGTAGTTTCGCTGCATACCGAAATTTGTATACAGTCATTGGCAAAGTTTCGCCGGAAACTTCCTTAACGCGGTCGCTCGAGTAAAGAAGGGCGCGGAATTATTTTCAAAAATAAATTATTCGCGAACTGGAAACTCAATATGTTCCGTTATGGAAATTGTACTTAACTTTTAACGAAGCCGGAGCTCGCGCGCGACGACGCTGAATTCGTTTTATCAATTTCTCTTGGATAGAGGGGAATCGCTCGTGATAATGTTGAACCGAAATTAAAATGAAAAATGGAGCAGCGGTGTATGGACTTTAATTCAATGTTGTTTTTGCATTTAATTAATGAATATGCTAAACAGTATGCCGCGCATTTCCACCGCGTTTCCTTCCGCGTACGGGTTTTCATTTGTAAATAATCAAGATAAGGAACAACTGATTAAAGCGTGGAGCCGTTACTTGCTCATTTTTCTTCCGTGGATAGACATAGGTAGGTGTACAAGTTGTATCTTTAAATAGCTCTTTTTTCCGTAGCAGTTAATCGAATCTGTGACTTTGTCTGCGTCTTCTAGTTTTTGTCAAATGAAACGTGCCGGGCACCCACATATTTTTCAAACTAGAAGAATCTGCGATGGAGATCAGACACAGATTTCTTTCGTAGCGCTGTTCGATCGTCGCTACTGAAAGGAGCTGATTTAAAAAGGATGCAAGGATTCAGGATACCGATGATTCCATGTGAAACGCGAGGCAATTGATTTGCGTATCTTTAGAACGCTTCGTCGCAATCAATTCCTCGTGTAACTCCTTTTGTCCCGTGTTGCGAGACGCGGCCGATGAAAATTCCTTTCCACTCGGTTGTGCATCTCGATTTCTATGCTCCGACAGAAGCTGTCATCGCGCGTAAATGCAGAGCGCTGGAAATCTTTTAAACGCGCACTAATTAAGGTTACAGCATCGATTTTAATTACTGGCCCCGCTTCTCTGAACGATACATCGATACGGCTACTTTTCGCGCGAGCAATCACGATGTTAATTACGTGACCTGGCAGCAAATTAACTTCCCTTTTCAAATAGTTGCCAGGTTTTGTATGCAAAAAATGGTGGGGTGCGAAACGAATGGTTTAAAAGGCGCAGTGGTGTTCAATTGCTCGGTTAAATCATTAGAATGCCGCACCGTTTGGATGCACTGAGTTTCCTACCAAAATCATCGTTGGACTAAAAAGTAGTCGGCATCATTAATCAGCGCATTAAAGAAGAATTGTGAATACGATGCACGTTGCTGGTTGCCGAGTTCAGACGGTGTTGCTGGGAAACGTGTAGCCACTAGAAACCGTCGAATTGATACTAGACTTCCCCTGAGACGTTGGAGCGACGTTCGTGCGCGGATAACACGGCAGTGACGTGTCAAAAAAGGATCCATCGAGGAATCTAGAGACGTTAGCCCCTCTGTGCCGGAATATTTCCTGGGAGTATCTGTTCCGTAGGTACACGACGAATCCGACGTTTCGAGGGGAACTTCAACATCGTACAACGAACTTTCGTAATTTGCTCTCTTGCCGTATTTCTCTCGGGGACCTTCCGCAACGGGAGCCTCGAGAAAGAGACTGGGAACTGCCACGACTCCCCAGCCGCTACCCTGATTTCATTTACGAAACGCGTATCAAATATCTACATATAGAGGCATCCGCCGCGCTGCGCCGCGCCGTTCGCTTCAGAAGCGCAACGCCATAACTTCGTGTTCCATCCCGATGCTGTTCTAACAGGTATCACGTTCCTCCCGATATTTCAACTTTACCCCTGGTTTCCCTACGCAATCACCATTGCACCGGGGATTCCGCGAAAAATAGGACATGTCCGTAATTCACTGCTAAGTGCGAATTTACCGCTACTTCGAATCCCTCGGACGGTTGCTGTGGGTTATAAACAGTTCACTGTTTTGTCAGTTTCTTTTCCTTTTCCGTTTCCTCGGTTACTCACGCATTTACCTGTCGGTGGAAAGTTAGCGGCGTTCAATAGGAAAGTTTGGCGGAAACGAACTTCGCTAATTACGTTAGACCGTCTTTTAGCACCCCCAAAGTACGCTCGAAAAGTTACCACGCGTTCGATGGGCACGTAATTCAATCGCAGAAGCTGGAGTTTGGATAAAGCGATAGGTTCGTTTTAAGGGTTGATAAAGGCGGTCGGAGATGTCGGTCGAAGGCGCATAAATTGAAGGAAGACGGAGAGGCCTGAGTGCGAAGAACGTGCGGCGAGGACCCGCGTAATGCATACTAGCTACGTGAAGTAAAATTTAATCCAATGAATTAATTATAAACTACGCTCTACGTCTCGCGCTCAGCTCGGGCAATTACCATGACTATGAAGTACGCCCTTTCGTATCCTCGCGAGGCGGTGGTTCGCTTTCTGGACGATAATATCGGTAATTTCATTTGCCAACGCAGGATCGCACCACGCCTTTCTGCCATCCGTCTGATATATTAGATCAGCCTGTAAGTAACGCAGTTTTCCCCAGGACCGTGCGGTAAAACAATAAAACAATAAAACAACAAAACTGAAGGCGATAGGGGAGAGTCGTACAGTACCGACCAAAGCTAGTTCTCGCTTCTTCGACCAGATATTAGCACTTTATTTGAATTAACCAATGAAAATCACAATTCTCTATAACCTATTTCCGGGCCATATTGTTTACTCCATTGCTCTCGATGTTCTGAGGCATTAAACGTATACGTTGATATTCAGTGGGTTAAAAGTTATTTTTTAAAGCTGATCTTTTGTTTCTCGTGTAAGTAAATGATTTTCTTCTATTATGTATACTATCTCTAGTCTACTAAGTTTAATAAAACGTCCCAGTTTTGCAATATTTTTTTGTACATAATATACCATGATCTAAAATGTTTCCCTGTGTTAGTCGTACAGTACCGACCAACAGACTCTGTCAACCAGTAGAGACCAAATTTTTCTTATCTGTAAGTTCAGTCTGTTAGCAACTCAGATTAATTTATAAGATGTTCATTTAGCCTTCCTTCTACCTTTTCCAGCAGAAAAATAAAGTAAATAAGGATAGGTATGGTAACCTAACAAACAGGAAGCTAGGATTTAATGAAGAAGTTATCCAGTGTGTTATTTGCAAGCAGAGTTGGGCATTAACTAAATAAAAAATTATGTAAATAAGGTTCAAATAAAAGTTACTTTAACTTTAAATTATTCGACGAATAAAGTTAATTTTTTTATTCGATGAGAATTTATTCGACGAACAAAGTTAATTTTTTTATTCGACGAATAAAGTTAATTTTTTTTATTCGTAATTCGAAATTTTATTTAAATAAAAATTTTGCCCTTCTCTGTTTGCAAGGAATCATTTGACAAAGATTGGGTGCAGTGTACCAAATGTGACGGTTGGGCACACGTCGAATGCACAGATCAGGAGAATATTAGTTATTTTACTTCCGAATTTGTACAAACAAAATTTTTAAAATCTTGTATTGTACCAATTAAATGTCTTTTTATTAACATTGTTAATCATTTAGACCTAAAAATCTACTAATTTAATTAGGGTGGGTACTGGACGACAATTTTTCGTTTCCTAGAAATTACAACTTTGTTACTATTGCGAATTATGAATTCTTATTATTAAATTTCACAAAAATAATTTCCCTCCTCTTATTAAGTTCCACCTATACTACAAACACGTTTTTGAATTTCTGATTTTTATCGACTCTACCCCAAGGTATAACAAAAAAACTTAGAGCGGTCGGTAATGCACGACTCTCCTCTATACGTGTGCACTTTTCGTACGAATGCTAACGGACGCGTAGAGAATTCGCAAGCGTGATCACTTCGTTCAACTGTGTAGCGCAGAAGGTATAAAAAGTTGCACCACCTAAAGCCTGCAGAACAGGTTAAAGAAATGGCCACTGAATCCATGTTTCCACGCGAAGCAAGAACCAATCGGTCGTCGCGTCGCGATAGAACAAGGCTCGTTAAAGCATCGCGAACAAGGACCAGGGAGGTCCGTTCCGAAAGCAAGCTTCTTTATTCATTCGGATGGCTCAGCGAGCAAAGCCGTTCTTCGCGCGAGTTTTGTCGGTAATTCCATTAAGTGCGCCACCGGAAGCGGACCTGATGCGGGCTAATAGCCCCCTTCCCTTCGACTTGGGGCTAAAGTTTCGCGAGCTGGTATCGAATCCGGCAGGGACGTGTTAGGTCTATATGTGTACATTTACGGTCAGAATTACGGAGCAAATGCTGGAACGGCACTTTCGGAAAACGGTTATGTCGGACACGGAACGACTGGAGTGGTCGCATAATTGGAGATATCCGGCCATTCCCTGCGTTGAATCGTGCTCATATGAGTCCTCTTTCTGTCTTCGTCTTCCGTTTCTTCTTCCAGCATTTGCATACGCGACTGCGCGGCAACTGCTGCAGTGTTGAAGAGGAAAGTTCGTGGTGGAAATAAACCCTTATTGTTAGTGCACTTAGATTTTTGTCGTTACGGGCCAAGGAACACGGTGTTTTCAAAATGCTACCCAGAAACTCTCGACAGTCTAGGAGAAAAGAATTTCCTCGTGAATGTGCCATTGTGTACCAAAGAATTTCTTCTTTCCAAGATGACAAGTATTTCCTTGCAGCATTCGCCGAGAGTAACTTAGGAAGGAACGGTCTAAGTCGATGGGATATTGTTCTCAGCGCGTAATATCGATCACCCGCTGTACTTCGCCCGAGACTACGCGAAGCTAGTAGTATAAGTAAATCATTAATCATCCTCGGACGTTCAACGAGCCGAACGGATGGATGGTAGCTTCAGAAGGGTTTCAAGAACTTGGCGCGATATTGGATCAATAATGAAGCACGATAAAAGACGATTATCCTATTAACCACCGAATAACAAAATATTGTTTCGTAATACTCTCGTTTCTCCGTGAACGCTGTGAAAATGCTCGAGCGCTCGCCGAAGTTGTTGCAATCCCTCGTTTCGTTGTGTTTGCCGGAAAGCGAACACCGCAACCGCAACCATCACGATTGCGTAGTATTTTCTGCTGGGACAAACTGCAGTTTAGTTTAGCCTACGATAAAAGCCCCAGCCATTTGGTAAAGTTATATGCCTGACTTTGAACATGATCGTGATGTATGTTCACGCGGCCCGGCGACGGATTACCCGCGGACATACATGCGTGCACATGTAACTTAAACCTCAAAGCACTCGCACGTGTATTGTCCATGTTATTTGTTCAGGGCTCGCGCATCCTTGTCACCGTGCACACTGCGTGTGTACACGTCTAACGTCAATACGTGTATCGATGTTTCTGCGTTTACCTTCCACTTACATGCCCTTAGCGTTACACGTCGCGACGTTATTACTTAACGTGACTCAAGCATTTTCAATTATGAATTCGTGTTATCGCGCGGAGCACGATTTGGTGCTCGAGATGATTAACCCTGCAGGGACTAGTGGGACTCCAGAGTCCCGTTCAGACTATCACATTTTCATTTACGTTCTATCAATAAGATCGAGATTTGATAGGTATAATGACCTTTAGTAGGCAGGGAAGAAACTGTTTGTACGATCAGAACCCGAAATTAAACTTTTTACTGTTCTAAACAAGTGAATCTAGTCGACGCTATTGATCGTGATCTGTGCCTGTTGCAATTTGTCGACTATTTTTATAAATTAAAGTAAGTAAAAGAGCTTTTTATAGTAAAATAAGCATATATATAGTAAAAGTGAGTCCTAATTGACAAAATACTGTATGGGCATTGCACTCTATTTACTTTATATATAGGGGCTTTCGGATTAAAGTTATGGGACGTGTATGTCCCACCGGGACTTAGGAGTAAATATTTATGGAAATTGTTAAGTACTTATATGTCATTCCTATTTCTTTAAATTAAAATTCTATATTATTTGTTAAATCGTGTAAAATTCTATATTATTTGTTAAATCGTGTAAAATTCTATATTATTTGTTAAATCGTGTATAATTACATACTTTTATTACTGTTTATGTTATTTATCGTTACTACAGCAACAAGACGTCGGGGCGTCGAAAAGAACAATGATCTTGTGAGTGTTTATAGATCACGTTTCAAGAGTAGACGGTGGTACCGTTAAGGAACTAATTTCTGATCAGTTTAGAGGGCTTCCCGTTTTAATATTTATTTTTAACCTAATAAAACTTAAAACCATAAACTTTTTTTATACTAAAAGATGAATTAATGTTTAAACTTTAAGGAAAAATTGTAAACAGTTGAAAATAAGTATAATTTAATTATTTATAGGGTACGGAATAATAAGGTGACTAAGTAGGAACTAGTTTTTGATCAACTAAAATACATGGGAACTAATTTTTTATCAGTGTCAGGAACTAGTTTTTGATCATCTAAAATACATGGGAACTAATTTTTTGATCAGGTGAGGAACTAAGGTTTATGATCATTTGAAATACATGGGAACTAATTTCTTATCAGGTAAGGAACTAATATTTGATCAGATACTAATACTAATTAAAAAGAAAATACCAAATAAACTTATTTTTAGTATTATACCATCTAAATATAATTTTTCTATAATTTTATAATGTCCTGACCTATTTTTTATTCAGGTGATCAAAAATTAGTTCCACAAGAAAAAATTGGAACTAAATAATGGTCACTGACTTTTAAAGCAAAATGATACATATAATACTAAAATTCTTGCGCTACAGTGTAAAGTAAACTATTGTAAACAGAATGTATGAAAATAACCTTTAATACCGCAACATCCAGCTGAGAAATCGACTGTGGAGTGTGGCGTCGATGGTGATCTCTTACTTTGAACAGTAAGAGGTGGCGTTCAACAGGGGCTTCCTTACACATTTATTTTCACGAAAACTAACAATATTAACTGCTTTCACAGACAACACATATATTTTTGATTGATCAATTTTTATGTTAGTAATTATTTCCAACAATTATTTATTGACATAAACTTAAAAGAACGATTTATTTCTTGAACTGATAAAAAATTAGTGCCTGATCAAGAACTAAGTAGTTCCTTAACGGTACCTGCCTATTTTTTTTTCTATTTAGTTGAGTTATGAATAACGAATGCGCGATTGTTATATAAAAAGCAAAATAAAGCAAACCAGCACTTTGTTCTCCGTAAATCTAAAAAAAAAAATATTAAAATTAAAAGATTTCAGAAAATAAATTATTCAAAGTTTATTTTATTGTGGCGAAAACATGATTTTCCATATTAAAAAAATCATTTAAGTACATATTTATGTTGTTTTCTATATTTCCGATCAACATTCAAAAAATTACCCGTAAGTCCGGGTGGGACTCCTACGTCCCATACCATAAATCAAGGATTTTCACATTCTCAGCATTCCAACCGAGTAGCCTCCAAATCCGAAGTATAAAATAGACCTTTTTAACGCTGAAAAAAATTCTACGTCAAGTTTAAAACACCCCCGTACCTAGAGGGTTAAATTACATCTGGGAATGTTAAATCGACACTTGATAGAACTTCTCTCGATCGCGATTCGTTTAAATCGCGTTCGCCCCTGCAGGTGCTGGCGTAGTACGGAACCAGTGATATTAAAAAGGTCGTGTCGCGCCTTAACGCAATCTTGTGCAGCTCGCGTAACTGCCAAATAACACGTAAAGTTTAAGGCTAAATATAAAGAGCTCGGATCGCAAGGGTGCATGTGGTGTTCCAGAACAAGAGCCCCTTAACCGAAGAATATTAAACTCTTTTTTTTTTAAAGTCGCTACGAAATTCAGTTGTTGTTGGCGGCCTCTGCGAAGCGAAAAATACGGTTTTCCTGTTTTCGGTGCATTTACAACGGCATAACGAGCGTAAAGAACGAATGCAAAGAGTTTCGAGGGCCCGCACAGCGGAAGGGTTAACCGACCCCAAAAGCACAGGCCGAAATTATGAATATTCCGTTGCGCAGCCACCGTGCATGCGACGTCCTGTTCGCAAATAGGTAGGTCGTGCTTCGGATCGTTTGCATAGGGATTGGTGGGTGTGCGCGCGATCTTTCTAGGCAGTTGCCCGTGTGTACAGGTCGTCGTTTAGCCCGGGGCGCGGAATATCTCCGTGTAATTGCACCTTTCGTGCTACGTGCGCGAATCGCACCGCGTAAATCGGCCCGGGCAATTTCAATGCTCCTCCAACAGCATAGCGACATATGCTCGATACTGTCTCCCACTGATTCCGAGAAGGGGATGCTGGTGCCGCTAGCCCATCCCCAAAGTAATCCTCACATCGCATTTTATTTCTCGATTCCAAGTCCCGCTTCTTCCACCATTCAACCAAGGCGAAGCATCTCTTGGGACGTTAGGGAAACACGTCTAGAAATACCTGACAAACTCTAACCTCCCAATAGGAGAACATCCTTAGAAGCTTCGAACACCGCAAATATTTTACGAAATAATTTCCGCACAATCTTTCACACTTTTCCGAGCTGGATTCGACCCAGATGGTCCTTCCTCCATCTACGTTTCTGTCACGAGGAGTCGTCAGACTTAATCGCGAATTTCGCAGTAGGAATGGCTACGTGACCGGGCAAAATTAGTTCCCGCACAAAATGCTAAATATTCCAAGTACCTTCGGCTCGATGCAGCCAATATCGGGGAAGACAGGAACACGGGAATAGCGCAGATGTCGGCAGGCGGCAGGTGTAGCCACCATTGTACAGCGCGCTTCATATGCGCCACGTAAAAGTAACGCTCGCATAACTGGTCGGAACTTTTCCTCTTCGACTCGTGTCGCATGTCTCGCGCTAGTCTACATTCTCCACTCTACCCTCTACGGTTACTGATTCAAAATGACTACGCGTTATATTCAAATCTACTTTGGTTACCATCGCTGAAATGAATTTACGTGGAAGTTCGCTGGTCTCGCTGGTATAGGTAACACTTTCTACTTCCCTAATTATTGCTCGATGATAGACACGAATTGCGGGCCGTTTTTTTTCTACCACAGGTTTTTCCGTATGATTTATGATGCGCACAGACTACAGGGACGCGCTCGTCCGAATATACATGGAGTTTTATGGGGTGCCGAGGGCTGGGGCGCAGCTGTGCGTTTCCGCGGGATGCGTGCAACGTTGCATCATCTCTCGCATGCATAAACTTGAGCGATGACGGCTATCAGGAATGGCTAATGTCCCCACGGTTACACCAAGGATCAGTCATTCTGCTACGAGCGCGGCCGAACCTGGGAATTGAGCGATTACATCGTTTTCGGTGTCTGTCCAGAGTTAGAGAGAAAGGACGACGATGCCACCACCGCGGAAAACAATTTCGCGGAGCGTCGCGATACGTCTTCGGGGCCGAAAACAACGGACAAAGGAAAGTCGTGCTCGAGATACGGAGAAACGTTCCGAAACGAATTAAGAAGCCGTTTCTGTTATCGCGCGAGAAAATTCGAGGGAATTCCGCCGTGGAAAAGGAGCTTGCTTGGACATTACGTCTGGGCGTTTCTTCGGGCAATTAACGAATTGCGCGCTTAACGAGGACACTGTCAAGTTGTTTTCTTTCTTCGGAAAATCCTTGAGAGCTATGTAATGACCGAACGGTTATTTGTCACTTACAGTGGTCGTAGATATATACCTACAACAAATTTTTAAAGTATAAGTGTGTTCACTGGCAATTGAACCTCGAATAGGGTAAACCAATCAGTAATTGACCGCATACCAGTGAATGACCATTAGGCAAAGAAATGTAAATTATAAATTTAAAAATATTATATGGTTATAAATGGAGTGTAGTTGCACTTTTAATATCCGATATTTTTAATTACACGTATTAAGCAAACATTAATAAGTACAATTCTTATTAAAAGCATGCGGTCATTTACTGGACTTCTACACGTTTTGCATTTTATAATAATTTTTTTTTAAATTACGATAAGAATAAGTAATTACTTTTATAGAAATTTCAAGAAAAATAAATTTAATTGCAATTTCAACAGTTGTTTTGTTGTTATACATAAATATATTCAAGTATTAATCTCAAAGGTCCATAAATTCAACAATTCGGTCATTCACTGGTTGGTTTACCCTAGTAGGTAGGGTGACTGCACGTAATATCGCCTAGCAAAAGTTAAATATCAATTGAATAATAATTGATATTTTTGCATGCAATTCGTTTCAAAGTAAAGAGAAATTATTCATCTTTCATGTAGCATAAGTTAGAGTCGTTGAAACCAACAAATTATTAATTAGAAATCAAAAAACGCAAGACATGCAAAAATCCGGTCCTGAAAAAAGTGTACCTAATATCGCCTACTCAAGAAATATTGATTAATTCTATAAATGTATTTTTATCCATCTTTGATTTTATTTTTATTAGAAAAATATAGAAATTTAAAACAATAGATTTTTAAGATATTTTATTTTTCACGTTCCGATGCACATATTGGACAAATAAAGCTTATTTCGGTAGCGCGGCACATTTCGTAACCCCACCTATAACAAACATTACATCGAAACCATTGTTCTAAGGTAAGCGGTATTGAGAACACCCATACTGCTGAAAGAAAAACACTATTTTCATTACGGAAAATATTTGAATCGATTTCATTCCTTAAGCACTCACGGAGTTATTAGACTTACCTTCTCCGAATGTGATGTAAAATTGTCGCAGTCCAATAAATTTTTACACTATTAAGATTCTCTAAAATCCTTCCCTTTCTGTAATTGTGGATCACATGACACTGCAATTACAGTATGACTTCCTACATATGTTTAAGTACTAATTCAGTGCATAACCGATAAATTTTAGTGCTTACTTTGCGACATATAGCGAGTGGCGATATTAGGAACATGGCCGGTATTAGTACGGTCATCCCACCCACCGCATTGACCGATACAATTTATCTTGCAGTGCAATGATACCGCTTGTAAAGTTAACTTCTCGTTCCACCCCAATTGCAGGTACTTTTCCTCGCTGTTCCACTGCTTTCATTAACATGTCAATTATAAAAGTACATAGATTTCAAGCCCCGCGGCCTCGTTTCGAAGACTCATTCTTAATTAAATCGCAAGTTACGCAACGACCTTCTGCCGCTGGGGCTTAACGTTGAAGCAAACGCCAGAAGGGCGGTACCGATATCGTTACATATTAAGTTACACGGATCCGATGGAATTGCCATTACTTAGGCGATAACGTCAATATTATTAATTCCGGTGTTATTGCGGCTTCTTCCACGAGGCGGCGGGGGTGGGGGGGGGGGGGGGTGGGTGGGTGAGATTTATCGTGGACTCGCGTAGATACCACCGCGTAGCCGTAAACCGTAATATCGATCACACTGATTCGTTGAGTCTTCATTAGTCGGATTTCCAGGCAACAAAGCCAGCGTCTGGTGGATCGGCACGTGACCAGATTGACGAGCAGTCGTCGCGTAAAGCGGCGAAATTTCTTGCTGGATGAAATTTCAAGCCGCGCCTCCTGTAACGAACCGCTATTATCAGGATCTCTGCTATTCAATCAGGCCCCGATGATAATAAGAATTAAGACGGGAGGCGGTCTCTCGGACTAGAAGCGAGCGATCCGACCTCGCCGAAAATCTCATTTTCAGCGGAAACAAGTCCGCGAATTAAACCGTTAGGCTTCTCTAATCAAATTCCCAACGCACGTAGCTCCTGTCGTACCTGAATTT
Organism: Andrena bucephala; assembly: GCA_947577245.1. Classification (NCBI taxonomy): domain Eukaryota; kingdom Metazoa; phylum Arthropoda; class Insecta; order Hymenoptera; family Andrenidae; genus Andrena; species Andrena bucephala. The sequence goes on from OX387715.1 coordinate 69,203,778, forward strand.
TCAAACTTCATCGCATCGTTATCGCAGAAGATTGCAGTTTGAATTAATCGCCGCATCGTTAGAAAACTGTTAATTCCGACCCGACAGCGCCCCGTGTTTGCGCACGTAATTGTTGCACATTGTGGGCTCGAGGGTCGTGATTTACCTAAACACACAGCAGTTGTACAAATGTTTGGCCGGGCGATCTCGTGGAGAACGGTAGGATCCACCGTAACGATAGCACGTATTGCGTGCCCAAAGATGGAATTGGAAAGAAGCGGAAAATTTTCAGGTGCTGAGTTATCCTTTCGGCCGGGGCCGAAAGCGTTGCGAGAGGTGGTCGTTCGTTATCGCAAAGCGTTCGCGATTGCACGGGCCGCGGGCGGCTGATGTTCGCGCCGCGTGAGAAATGACGTGGGGGGGGGGGGGGGGGGCGAGCTCGATGGCGAAAAGTTGCACGAATATTCCGGTCTTGTAGAATTTCAGCAGCTCGGTCAATAGATGCTGCCGGTGGATATTGTCCGTGGTGTGGCCTCCGGAGACAACCGAAGCACCGCTGACTCACCTAGCTACGTGCACGGCTTGACTCGTTCGAGCACGAGCGGCTGGCTACCCCCAGTCCGTGTACCCTGCGCATACCTGCTATATGTGTAGCCCGCTAAACTGGAACGAGTAACGTGCGGATTTCCCTCCTCGAGGGTATTCAAAAGTTCGCGCAGATGTCGAGACCTGCTGCACCGTCTAGGCTCGTTCATTGTTAACTCGAGACTCGTTCGCGGACTGCGGCGTCCGCGTCGCGTCGCTCGGAAAAATCATTGCCAAATGCTCCTGCACGAGAGTTATCGTTTCACGTGCTCACAATCCGTAAGCAGTTTTTGCAGTACCAGTTGGTAGATACTTTCAAAGGAGTATGCAGTTAAAGGGATTCTCACATCATCTCTTTATGCTAAGCTTTGTACATGTAAAAGACGTTGTTAATCTTTTTCAATTCGCATTAGTTAAATATATTTTCATGGGATCGTATCTCATATTAAAAGGGTATTCCTACGAGCGGGGTTCCGGAAGCCCGTATTCCTGAGAGAAACTGTGAATACACTTAATGGAACATTCGCTTGGCGAACTAGACCAGCATCGGTGTTTTGAATGGCGGTTCGTTTGGGGGTGATATAATATTGCATAAAATATGTAATAACATGAGTTATGAAAGCGAATCAAAGAACATTTGATAGTATCGTAGAGGAAAGTGCGCGTTTCAAAGCGTTTCATCCACTGACGGTGAAATTTGCGAGGAAATTACAAACAAAACCGTGCTGATGTTTTCGCGGCAATTCTGTGAATGCAAATAATCAAAGAGCAAATTCATTGAGAGTTATAGCACTCGGTATAACCGACGATACCACGCGTCGACGACTCTCCGAAACGGTTTTGCAGCGTTGGAACGCTTAGTTTTTTTTCGTGTCGGTAAGCTCGCTGCTGCAATAACACTGGCGCAGCGTCGTGCACAGGGCTAATGTAATCTCGCTAATGCCCACCTGCGTTAATCGTGTTTCGACGCAACCGTTTCGCGTTACTAAAATCGTCGCCTAATCCCGTTAATTAATTGCCATTAATCGTCGTAGCTAGAGTTGCTAGACATTTCACCAATGTGTACATTTTCTCCAATCCTCTTCCAACGTTTTCAAGTCCTCAGCTTCCTAATTTGCCCGTGCAGCAGATAGCAGGTCAGTCCGCATGGCGTCCGTTGCCATTTTACACGAATAAATCACAGAATTATATTAACCGCGGAGCCGCAAATTTATTAGCAAATGGCATCCTGTGCACTAATTTTGAATACAAAGCATTGACGAAGATTTACGTTAATCAGCGTGCTTGCAAATGTATAATTATTATGGAAGCGACACTCGTTTATTGTGCAATCAACGAGAATAAATTAATCGAGTCGCGTACATTGGAACATAAATAGTATTCCTTTTAATGGAAAGTGACCCGCGAATTTAAAGACAAATCTTATGCGTGAAGTCTGAAGCCCCACAAGGGATGATAAAATGTTGATTGAATCCTTGCACGAGATTGTTTGTGCAACGCAATTTTCGTACAAACGAATTTTGATTAGAATTAATATTCCCAAAGTTATCAAAGGGGTTCCAGTTAAGCGGTTCAGTGCGTCTAACTACCTAAATAGGGGAAGGTGGGGCAAGACGGGGTAGTTAAGGTTTGATGATGAATAAAACACAGATTTTCATAATCAACTAATCAATTTTATGTCTGAACCATTCTTTGGTAATTAGTCTTTCAGTTTAACTGTGAATCAACCTAAGTTTTACAGGTTTCAATAGAATAAATAAAAAAATTCAGAAAAAGTCGTTTCTCCCCATCTTGCCCTACGGGTGGGGTAAGATGGGGTACCAATTAAAAAACAATATAAATAAAGTATGTATATATAAAGTAATTATTTATTGGGTTGACAGAGGAGGCACCCATGTATGGCTTTGTCGTCCTCATCTCCTACATCAACACAGGAGAAATAAGCCACATTTGCCACATATTTGGCAGCTTATCCACTTTTCTACAAGGGAATCAGTTCTTTTGGACTAATTAATAGAAAAGAAGTATCATTTTCCTCGGTCTGTCTTCTGTCTGTAGTTTCTAACCACCCTGGAACAATGAGAAACTTTGATTTTTATTTCTAGGCTTGTGAGGGGCATGATGGGGTAACTCTCATTTTCATTACCCCATCATGCCCCTTCTCGTCTCACTACAATCAAATGAACACTGCCCGCAACATTATGTACAAAAGTATAAAATAACATACGTACCTTATAGCCAGCTAAATTCTGCCTCAGAAACTCATACATGTACTGGAGATCTTCTATATTATTATATCACTGTCACGGGTGCTAAAAATAAGGAAAAAGTAAGGAAGTCCCAATAAATTATAAATTCGGATCTAACTTCGTCACGCGTCCACATGTTTCACTGATTCGCTGCTCACTGACGGCGCCGATAGCGACACGTCTAACGCGTATGCTCAATTTTGATTAGTGCGTTTTTATCGCGAGATACGGGGGGTACCCCGTCTTGCCCTTCCCCCCGTCTTGCCCCACCTTCCCCTACTCATCACACTAGATCAAGGTGTTTTTAGCAAGCATAACATGGGCTCCTTGAAACTTTCTAGCCCTAAAATGATTACCCACCGCGATACAGGCGATAACATTAAAAGTTCCGACCAGTATTTCGATCCTCGATCACTATGAGCCTGAAAATGGCAAATCGGTATGTTGCTGGAGTTTTATTTTGCAAACGATGCTATAAAATTGACTATAAAGTGTAATGGGTGGAGGAGCGTTAAAAATCTTCCGAGAAGCCGTATAATCGGTAATAGGTAATAGGAGATCGGATAGCCGGATGTACGTGTGTGCATCTGATGATAGTGATGATAGAAACGCTGATAGAGATGAAACCTTAGATAAGAGGAATTTATTCATTGACCGTAAAACAGTAACATTTTGAGAATTCGGTTGATCGTGAAATCGATTTAAGGTAGTTCCTAAGCAACTATGTTAGTCAAATTAGAGTTGGCTAATAAACGACAAATATAAAGAAGTATGATACTATGGAAATGATAATAATAATTTTTAACATCATGTATATATATTTTAAACAGTTCAATGTTAATATAAATAATTGTAATACGAAAATAGAATATTAAATTGGTTAGCGTAGTGAATTGGAACAGCGGATCTGACAACGTCGCATTCATTCGGAGCGTCTTTTGTAACCAAAATGTCAGAAAAAATGTTCATATGAATCTGAATCTTCGTTCGCTATTTAAATGTCTAAACATATCGATTGTGCGACGTTGCTATGTTCACTGTTCTACGTTGTTTCTAAAAAATTTGCAGGTAAACGTATTTTTCATGGGCATTTACGAAGAAACCACGTGGTCAGTTTCGCTGAAATAAATAAATTCATTTCGTGACATTTCGATGTACTTTGGTGCCAATTTTGGTACACTTCTTGAATATAGTTTTCCTGTTTCAGCAGAAAAACTGAAACTATAATCCTCTTTTTTCGACTCTGCCATATGCCACTGTGTTAAAATGCATCAACTTTAATTAACAATTTCTCAATAACTATGTGGTAAATCGATTTTAAACCTTGTACAAGGGTTTCTTGTATTCCAAATTAGTTTTGAACGAAATTTGAAATAATTCTTGAATTTGGTAGATTATTCAGGAACTACCTTAAGCCGTGGTCTAAGTGTTTTTCTTCTGTTGTTTAGAAAGGGATAGGTATTTATAAAACACAGTGAACGGCTTTAAGAAGTTGATCGAATTTTGGAAGCTGTTATTACTCTATTTATACTGACAGTGCGATAAATTCATGCAAGTGCATTGTGTCATTTAATGGTTCTGTGTATTTCCTTGCGCTTTTGACACAATAAGCGCAATTCTGGCCGTTCAAACAGCGATGCGTCCGGCGACTGTTTGTATTCAGTCTTCCATCAGTGTTGAAGCGAGTTTGAACAATATTGTACTAGGTACCTGGTTTTCGAATTGAATAAGGTAATGCAGGCTAACAAGGATGCCGTGAATACCAACAAAATTTATGACGGGTGTATTGTTAAAATAAGGAACGTCAAATATTGGTTCTGGCCATTTCGAAATGGAAATCTGAGCCTCGAGGATCAAGTGTGATATGAACGCCCAAACAGAATTCGACGGCGGAGCTTTGGAAATAATAATTGGAATGGATTCGCCCGTAACGTGTGAAGCAACCCTAGATGAAAGTATTTCAATAGATACTAGTAGTAACGTTAAACCCGCCCACTGCGACAGTTTTCCAGGATAGGTATGTGAAAGGATTAGAAGAACGTCGGAACTTGAAGAACAGATTCTAACTTCTACCACGATCATTCACGAGCAAGAGGAAGACCTCGCAAAATTTACGTTTCAATAACTCTTTTCTTCTTGGACGCGAAGTGGAATATCTTTGCGAAGTTGGGTCAAAGCCTTTAAAGACACCCTCTAAGTAGAGCTAATGATCGAACGACGAAAAAGTGACCGAGCAAACATAATTTCAGGGAAACAAGGAGGCGAGGGGAAAAACGGCAGTAATCGATGCTTCATGGTACAGCGCTCTCCCATTTGTATTCAAGCAATACCAAGAAAAAGCTGCGGCTTTTTGCAAACTACTCGTTATCGTTCGCGCGGAATTTTCGTTTTATGCGCCGTCCACCGTGTATCCGGGCATTAATCTTTCACCGACTTTCAGGATTGTTTCGCGGCAAACGGAACAAGAAACGGATTAATCGAAGACACGTGGCTGTTCTAAATTCGCGAATTAATACGAATGTTTTTAATGCTTTTCCACTGGTTTTTCTGACCAAATCGGCGCTTTTTATTTGTACGAATCCTGGCCAAACACAACACGTATGTACTTTTAACCTCTTCTTTTATATTCCACTGCATTCATCCAGTCTTGTTTTAGAGGCGAGTTAAATTTATTTAACTCGACCGTTCATTCGTGTTTTTTCTTGGCCTCCGTTTCCTCGCGAAGAATATTGGCCATTCCGCTGGATAAAAACGTTTCCGGAGAATTTTTATTTAAATACCCGTTTCAAGCCCAGTTCTGCGAAGAATGGCGGCAAGTGGATATGAATAAATATCGAGAACAAACTTCACTTGAAAAGAAATAGTGCAAAGGTTAATAGAATAATACTTAGCTTCCTATATCAGGACTCCAGTTTAACCTCGCATAATTAACCATCAACGTAGTAATCTCGTCACACGATATTATTCAGAATGACCCTCCATTTTGAAGCATAAGGCGATTAAAGGAATCAAAGGCGTATTTACACTCCTTTGCACTGGTTCGCTGTACTAAACATTCGACTCTTTAGCGAGGTAGTAATTTGCCGACTGTGGGGCTCGCTTGAATCCTCGAAAACGTTCCCCGCTGTGTTTCTCCACCTAGCTTCTCCATCTTCTTTTTGTTGAAGAACGAATTCATTAGTAGCTGTGGTCGACGAGCAAAAGGAAAATTACAAGATTGTTAACAGAAGCCGCGGGTTGGGCCAGGTCAAAGGTGCAATCTCAATTTCCCACATCTCCTTCAATTACATCCCCCCAGGCATTAATCTCTCAGATGTAGCGCCGAGTTCCGGGTCACGTCATGAGAAATGTAAAAAATTCCAGTATTAAACGACGAATTGCACGTCTACTTTATGAGTAGGGTAGACCGGGGCGAATCGGATCAAAATAAGAATTTAGTCCATATTTCTTACATCGGGATAGAAATGAGCATTCCCATCATGCGTAGTACATCGCCCCACTCCATCGTACCTATCGCCATAGCCCGTCAATTATTTTAAGTCATTGTTTAGAGCTGGCATACGGGCAGGGTTGCCAGGCAATTCAGTACGCGTACTGGCTTATATGACGTCACTTGGCTTGGATTGGCTTAGCGTTGGTATGACGTCACGGCATCACCAACCAAATATAAGTGTTCTCCTTCCCCTACACCGTACAACCAAACAGAAGATATGTAAGACGTCATATGGGTCAGCACACCTCTATTTATCCAGTACGTATGGGAACCCTGCATACGGGTTCAGTCAGATGGACGCGCGCGAACGTTACAATTATGGTCCGAATCTAACCCACGTAATCTGCAATTTCGTATTTAAAATAAAAATTAAGCTTGAAAATTCAAATGTGTTTATTGTTATTAGATTGCACGGTGTCGAAATTTATTATTCGAAGTATTTTAGGCTATTATGTCATAATGTGTTTATGTAATCTACAACCATTGAAATACATTATATGGGCTAATCGGATCACGTCATTTGAGGCGAATCGGACCACTTCGGAAGAAGATGGCATTGTATTTACTGTGGTGAAAAATTAAATCGTCCACTTTCAAAAAATTGTCTGAGAAGAGTGGTGCCACGAGAATTGTGCTGGTAGGCGGCAAAAAACGGCAATATCCTTCCGATCTGTGTTCTATGTAGTGTCACTTGACTTCAGTGTAATTAAATTAGATTTGTTTAAGTTGATTCTAAAGATTTTGTTTTGAAAATTTCAGTTTCGGGACGAATCGGATATTTCTCACTTTTTTGTTTTATGTTTATAAATGAAAGATTTTTATGTTTATTTTCAATTTTTATATATTAATATTCAAGCCAAAGGTGTACTGGATATAGTACACGAATATATAATAAAAAATTAGTTTTCTGATGTTTGACTATTATTTTTCTACCATTAAACTCAAAGTGATCCGAGTCAATCTGAGAAAACATTCTACTTTTAATATCAGCTGACGGACGATTTAATTACTTACGCCTATCCGATCATAAAAATGTAACGATTATAATGCCTGTGTTGTTGAGTTTCGTAGTTTCTAATCATTTACAAATGCTTTCGAAGTCTACTGATAATAGCTACACCGAATCGCACGATTTTCTTTGATATGAAACACTTTTTTGTACAAGTTGCATCGCGATCGGGACATAATTGATTCGGGGTAATATCTCGGCAAGTTGCCCGGCAAGAGATAGAAAATCGTATGAAATCCCGGGGCAATGTCGCTGAAAAAGCGGCGAATTATTTTAATTAGACGCGCCACGGAAATTTCCAGCCACAAGCGCAACGCTTTTAATTAACGTCGCGCCTCGAATTTACCCCGCAAAGAGACGGAATGAATCGCGAATTCAGCGTTGCGCGTCTCTACTATTTTCACGCTAATACGATAGGATGTTACGCGCTATATATTTCGTTGGGTGATCGATTTTTCCCCGACTTATAGGCTCATTACGCGGCCATGATCCTGACATAACGAATATTCCGCATAAATCTACGCCATTGTATGCGCATGCCGCGTGTAAATCAAATATTGACACGAAACGAGAATTTAAAACCCATTACATCGGTCAATGTTGTTTCATTAATGAACAGCCGCAATTCATTTTCTCGAACAATTTCCCGACAGCAATTGCGAAAATAAAGCGTTTCGGTATAATACGATTAACGTGAAGCGGTTGGCAACGGTTGCGGAATACGAATGCTGCCGATAATAAGAAAAGTGTATCGCGTGTGGAAAATAGACTGCAAACGGGTAGAAGCGTTTATGATAAAGCGGAAAGACGAACATTGCCGTGGGCATTAGCAACAATTGGTCAAGTCCGCCCAAAGACCTTAATTTGCTCGGCACAGCAGCGACGAGAATCGCGATTTGAGCGCGGATGGAAAGGCGGGAATACGAAAGAGAAAAGAGTTTATCGGAAAAACGTGAAAATAGGGAAGTTGAAATGGGCAGCGTTCTGTGCGTACAGATAACGGGCCGTGCAACCGCTAATCAGCTCGAAATTGGTCGACATTGTCGAAATTTCCACGATGCAATGCACCGCGCCATTGCATTTCGCCACAATGATTGCACCTCTCCGCACGGAATTCGGTGATACCATATTCGGCAAACTAAAACGTCAGCACCTAATGAAACATCGTTACGTAGACTACATACTGGGCGCGAGTGCTTTTACAGGTGCCGCAGGTATTTGAATGACCAGTAATGATCGTGCTAATGACCTCGTCAGGGGGAAAAAAAAAGTAAAACACACATACTTTTACTTGCTGCTGCGTTAGGATTTTCTTGGAAAGCATTTGAATCGATCCCGAAATCGACGCGTAAAGAAATGAAATGGAGTATTCAGGGGGCAGCAGGATGTCTGGGAAATGGGGAAGTCGAATCGAGTGGAGTTGCGCTGCGGGGAATCCTGAGTTGCATGGCGTCGGTGTCGCAAGCTTCTTAGCATCAGCGGGGAATAAATCGTGCGAGAAGAAAGAGGAACTCAACGGTTGACGTTGTCGCGAAATAATACATCTCGGCGTAAAGGGGTTGCATAAATAAAAGTAGACGAAGTCGGCCCAGTCACGCCAGACGCTCCGCGCCCGCTTCAATTTATCAACGACCAAGGGAAACGCGCTTGCGAGCTGTATTTTTCTTTAACCGGGCGAAGGAACTATCTACACCGGCTGGTAATGGAGTCTAAACGATGATTCACGTTACCCTACCACCCACGCCTTTCTTCCCTTCGCTCCCAGCATTTTTCGGGCGAATTTATCATCCGCCGCTTCGTATTCGTGTTCTTTCGCCCGACGACTATCGAGGAACTTTCGATTCGTTCGCTTTCACATCGCTCGGAGACGAGAAGCTGTGCGGGCAAGCGATACTCGGGCAGGAAAAATTCACGAGCAACGTCAAGGCTGGAGAAACTCTCGAGACATTTGGTGGCAACTGAAGCGCGCTAGAACACGGCGAAATGTAGTGGAACACCGGCTATTCGAACTACTTGAACAATGCATTCTTCTATTATTCAAATTATCGGTACGATTATCCGTTGTATTTCCTTGGTGGATCGTTGAGGGATGAAGAATCCCGTGGCTGTTCCATTTTCTTACGATACACGCATCGAGTAAAAGGAGCTTTGTTTTCCAGCCGAGGGAGAGATATCGATGGAACAGAAAGAAAGGAAACGCGAGGGGGAACGGTTTGAGCGACGGGAATGTCTGGCAGATCGCGGCACCTATCTTTATCAAACGCAGGAACGTCGGTAGAATCTTGCGAGGTGTTTCGCGAGGATAGATAAATGATGCACAGGCACGAGCATTATTTTTCCCGGGGCGTGTAATGCGAAGCTATAAGAAATTAAATCGGAGCAGTCTGCTGGCTGGCAGGCAGGCTGGCAGGCAAGAGGAGAGGCGTTTCACGGGCCGTTCTATTTTCTTGGTTGCAATTGCAGTTGGTGCAGTTGCAACGCGCGCGAGCCATCTGTTTTGTACGCGAGCGGGTTTCGTTATGTCGCACGCTGGTTCGGATGACATCTCTCGTATTAAAACAATACCGAATGACGCGTGACGCCTGTAGCCACGGTAAAATATGGTTTATATGCAAATTACTGCCACTGGCAAACTTGCAGCTAACACGCATTCCTTTCAAGAGACTTGCTGCTATTTTTCATTTGCACATGCCCGCACCACCACCGACGCTCGAGTGCCTGGATTTTTCCTCCCACGTAGGTATGTACGCGTCGTGTAATTCGTTTCGTTCAATGCGAGCAACGTCCACGTTCATTCGCGGACACGTGCAATATTCTTCATTAAAAGTGTCGATATCTATGTATATCCATAGAGAATCCCATTCAGCTGCACTGTGATTGTATTAGCGACGGCTTTCATTCATCTCGATTACGCCGAACGTCACTGTTTCGTACGAAGAACGATTGTATTTTTACATACAATGGTTTATTTGATACAAAAGAAAAAAATTATATCGAACGACAATAATTCTTTTGTTACCACGCGTTTTACGTATAGTTTAGACTTGGTCTTACAAAGACGATGACTGTTGCTATATGCTGACTAACTAACAATAACTAGCTACTCGCTGCCGACAAACTACTTAGGGCAGTGGTCGGCAAACCGCGGCTCTTTGGCCCCTTGAATGCGGCTCTGCTGTCAGTCATTGTCATGATTTAATTTTATGGATACCTTACAATTTAAATTTTATCAATAAATAAGATCATTATTAAGTATGATATCAAGTTTTATTCAGTGGTATAGTTTAATTAAGACTTAAAACTTGAATTCAAGTTTATTAACTTAACAAACAGTGTACCTACCTATATAGTTTAAGTTTAAGAAATTTGGCTCTCAAAAGAAATCTCAATCATTGTACTGTTGATATTTGGCTCTGTTGACTAATGAGTTTGCCGACCACTGAACTAGGTGGGTAAACGATACAGTTATTGACCAGGGTACAGAAGTTGACCACTTCAAATTTCTACCACCATAGTCTAATGAACCTGCGCGTTTCCGCATCAATGATGCACTTCGATCAGAAAAGACAGTCCTACCTTTAGTTTCAACCAACAATCGATGATTTTAGCACAAGCGTTCCGCCGTGAGATCGTCGGAAAGGAAAACGTGTAATTTCAACTCTCAAAGAAGGTAACGGCTTAGCTGGCAGCTTTAGAGCGACGACTTCTTTAATGACAGTATAACCATTGTTCAATTTTGTTTGCCGTGAATGCCATTGATCATAATAAGTGACAAGGGTCCATTGTTATCATTCGTCATACGTCCAGTTGTGTCGAACGTGATTATGTTGTGTTTTGGGGGGTGTTCAATAACTGGTTCGACGAATGCACAGTAATACAGTTACTGACCACTCGTAATTTTTGTGCTGAAAGACCGCGATGAAAATTGATTTAGATCTTGGGTGGCACGGGGCAATGTGCCCCGCTTTTATATGATTTCGGATATGCACCTCCGATGACTTCTGACATTTCATTGGTCCGGAGATCGGTACTATAATTCGAAGATCAAAGGCGCTTGACGAAAGAAAAAAAGAAAAGAAAAAAAACAAAGGAAGAAAAAGACAGAAGCAAAGAGATGCAAAGAGAAGAAGACGAAGTAGAAGAAGTAGAAGAAAAGAAAGAGCAGATGCGAGAGAAATCGAAGAAGCCAAAAAAAATAACAAATGAGAAGCCAATGAGACCGCGGCGAAGTGCACGACGTAGGTACGTCGTAAAGGGTGCACATGAAACTCAACCTGCCCCAAGACAATATGTCTTTGATTTTAATATGTTGACAGATGGTTTTAATAATAAAAGTGACTTTAAAGTAAAAATATGCAATTTTCTTTTATATTCAGCAAGTGGTCAACAACTGTACCCGGACTGGTCAACAACTATGCCACGACCGGTCAATAACTACAATTTTGAGTTATATTTCTTTATAATAGCACAATATCGAAACTACTGATTTCTCAAAGTTTCTTTCGTGTTAGAATCATCTTCGATACTCCTCTTTCCTCCTGGCATAACAAGACTTCATTTATAAAATTCGAGTTCTTTGTTCCACAGCGTTTACCTAAACTGAAGCTCTTAGGTGGTCAACTACTGTATCGTTTACCCTACTACGGCGCCATGCACGTGGTACGATTGGTACCCTCGTTAAACTAAATCCAAGATTTGACGGACAACACGGACATAAATATGAACGTGGCTTCAACAGCCACTCCACAGTAAATAATGTTTGATCGTTCGTCACTCGGTGCACTCGTGTTTTCGCGTTACTTGCCGCGATCAGTTTTAATAGTAATCAATTACACCGACACGTCGATTCCGGACAAATAAATTCAAAGGCAAAAAGGGCCGAGAATCGTGACCTGGAATACCAAGTCTGGCTGTTGCCAGTGACGATGAAATTGGTCTATGTCGGCGTACAATTTACTTTATCGGGGGATCCCCGGTCGCGGAATTGCGCGTAACTATTTTCGGCGGAGTGATCGATGGAGCGAGAACGGTCGTGATTTCTCGTCACGTCCCAAACTTCTCAGCTCCGCTGGCAGGGAGCATTTTCAAGACAGGCCTTAACTTACGTGGAAAGTTCGCGGCGGCCACCTTCCCCTGCGTCTTTGTGCCTTCTTTTACGAGCGTAGCCTCGTCGTTCGGTCTGTCCGGATCGCTCGATTGCGAATCCTGCACAGTGGCTGCACCCTGGCGGCGCACTTTAGGGCCACGGCGCGAGGATCCAGCAGCGATTTCCAAGCTGCGAGCCGCAGAGGTTGCTCGTGACGAAACGTTCCCGGGATTCTGACATGCTAATGGAATTAATTCATAACACTGAACTAGCAAACGAAGTGTACTTACCTGAACACTGAACAGTGCCTTTTATGGCAGCGCTCCTCAACCGGTGATCCGTGGACCGGTGCCGGTGCTGTTTCATGGAATTTTGGAGTGTTGAAAATAATGTTCAGTGATTTAGCTAGCAGGGCTCGCTACACTGAACTGTGCACATATATCGCTGGTGGTGTCGGGATACAGAAATGAAACACAGAAAGAGGAGAAGATTAAATGAGATTCCACTCTGCCTCTCCATTGTAATCTCTCAATTGCGTGCATGCTGTAAAGTCTGAAATAAACAAGCACCATCTGAACAAAGGTTCGGTGGGGCACAGAAAGGCAGGGTGGGCGAAACAGTAATCAATTTCGCAGTGTATCAAGCAGCTGGGCGTGGAAAACGTGGTTGCGGCCGCGGCACAAGTGGATTGAACGCAGAACCTGGAAACGCCCGGTAATTACGCGTCGTAACTACATCGCCGCGAAGATTTAACAATCTCTCTCGAATCAAGATTGACCGATGGCCCTTCAACGTTTCATAATTACGGGGATCAGTATACGATCGATTAACGAGACGTGATTTTCGGGGGAACATACTGCCTGGTACTTCTACGGTGGATAGAGTCATCGGACGTGTAAAGCCACGGGCAGCTCTGAACGCCAATAAATCGATCGGGCTGCCATCTGAGGACTCGTTGTCGCGTCTTCCGATGCGAAAAGAAGAAACATACAAATCGGAAGGAGAGAACGACGCGCAGCGTGTCTGTTCTGAAAATGATGGCGCAGTGGCCAGGATTTTCTGGGGGATTTCCCAAACAATCGATACAATTACGCTGCCATGGAAACCTATTAGCCGAACGGTGCGCAAAAAGGGAAGCCGGTATTTCCCATTTAATTACCTAAAGCTGCTCTTCATAGTCATTTAATTTAAAGTTTCAAACATTACGGTAAAGGGCATGATTAAAGCTGCGGGTGGGTTTTGCCAGCGATGTGCCCGTTTGCTGGTGTTTTCTAGGAAAAAACATTCTCGAAAGTCGAATCGCTTTCGAGGGGAGTCAGCTCTGTTCGTTAAAAAATCACTCGGATCCAGCAATTTCCACGCGACCGAAATCGAGTGAAATTAAAGGAATCCCACGTTAGGTCAGCCAGGGAAATGCTCGCTGCTCGTTATTTCCAACGATTGAAAGTTGCGGTGAGATCAGCCGTGAGTCAAGTGGTGTCGATAGCTTTTTTTTTTTTTCATAAACCCAACGCTTTGATCCTTTTCCTTTGGAATCATGTTGGCTGAGCTGGAGGGCTGAATTGCCTCTCCTTGTGTAGATTCTTTTTTGGCTGGCTATTTATGTCGGGCCGTCGAAACTTTTACACGCGATTGCGGCTATTACGTTCCGAGAGGCGCGGGCGATCTCCTTTGATGTTGAAAAGTTTTTTAAATGGTCGGGGACGATTTGTCCCTGTAATCTTCTCGCCACCTCGTTCATTAAACTGAATAAATGACCTTACAATAACCGAAAGCTCCGCTCTCGAATAAACAGATGGCAACTACTGATAATTAATTGTCGCGGCCGAAATTCCGAAATAATATGGCTATTGTTATTTGATCGTTACGAGTGAAATTATTATACGGAGGATTGGATAGATCCCTTGAATATCGTTCCCATCTCCCATCTCGTCCCCCGTTTTATTTGCCCCCGAAACTTTGTTACGGATTATCCGCGATATTTTTTTTCTACCGAGGAAAATGAAATTCCGATTGCCATTAAATTGTTGCAGCCGATAATTTATGCCCGGTAATTAAGTTAATCGGGATTTGCAGAACGGTACAGCCGAATTACCACGTTTTGAGGCTCGATAAATTTCACTATTATGCCGGGCATTTCCATAATCTCCTTTATTATCGCGTGAAATCGAAGTTGTCGTTGAACGGCACTTTTCGAGCGTTATCTGCGCCCGCGTATATTTATATGCATGTTTCCGGTGAATCGTGTAATCCAACTGTCCACCGCACGATCCCTGCTGTTATTTAACGCGAACAAAATCGAATTCAATTGTAATCTAATGTAAATTCTAACCGTGTGTGCGTTAATTTTGGCGGTCGGTCTAACGCGATTTTGAAAATTAATCCAGCCCCGGTGGTAGGTACCGATATGTTCGAAAGTAATAAAAGAATTTCGAGATGGAGGGCTCGAATAAGCCAATCGATCGTTGCAGCATTTGTTTGCAACGTGCGTACCTAAATGTGTATACACAACTCAGTCCCGTTGAAATATTTACAATTTCAACGCGCGGATTATAAAAATTCGGGAGCGAGAAGAATTATTTTGCGTTGCGTCGTCTGATTGTATGAATGCAATGAGCGGGTCCATCGCTACTGGCATGAATATCAGAGCGGGACAAGAATTAATATTAACGCGAGTGTCGCGCGGTAAATGTCACGACTGGCGAATCGCGCGACCGCGACGTTGCTAAACCCAATGACGGAATTGGCGCGTTTTTAAAATTCATAAGCCCGCGATCTCCTGAATACACGGGGAAAAAGGCACTCGTTGGTTTCACGGTAATTCGCGGTGTCCCCAAGGAGGACGCGTCCCGAGGGTTTTTTGCAATTCATGTATGCGTGGACGCGGCTCCAGCCACTACGCTATGTATATGTATATTTATTTCAGTGCTGCATGAATTGGTCTTATTTGCAGAACATTGCATCAATAACGATCAATTACGCTCGTTGTATAATTTAAAACGCAACGCTTTCCGGCGATTATCGAGGCGATTGTTACCCACAAAATGGTATTCTGGTTTGGTTGAAAAGTCTTCGAAATCTAGAATATGACTTGTAACTTCATCACCTGGAATGCTTCCCCGGCTGTTTAGTCCCTGAAAAATATTCTACATTACACTCTATGCAAAAGTTGCGCGATCTCGCAAGGGAGGCGTCGCGCGGAGAAACTATTTTCATCGAAGGTCCCGTGCAAGGAAAATTTCCTGACAAACTTTTCAAGTCAATAGAAAATGATGCCCACGCAGATCCGTACAACTTTCGTAGAAAACATTTTCCTTGAAATATTGAAACGGGAGCAGTGCGCGCACCTCTCTCGACACATTTTGCCTTCGAATTCCGTGATTCTCCACGTGCCAGGGGCATATTTTACGGAGACGATGCATTTGTTTGTAATCGAAACACCGTGTGCAGATCGCTTACCCAACGATCCGATGACAATATTTGTAATTCATTGTAGATTCGTAGCCATTCGTACTAAACTATGGACTACGTAATCGAGTGAATCGGGAGCAGGTTGGCCGTGCGGTTAATTATTCGAAATGCCTAAATACCTGGATGTATTTCACAGAAACGTACCGGCCTGGCCGAGGTCAGACCGGCTGCAGGGGCGTACTATTTCACCAGAGATAATTAATGGAGACTTCAGACTAATAGCAGAGTAACACGACCGCATGACGGGGTTACAATGTAAATGGCCATTACTGGCTTTTGACCGAGGAATTAAAGCGACCGGTGTCGCGAGCAGCCGCGCTCAGAACGAGCCTTAATTTTCAGCTTAAAATTTCAAGAAACTGCCGCTTGGTCGAGAGGTCCAGCGTTACGGGGCTCCAGTTTCACGGGCGAAACGAAATATCCACCGTGATCGAATAACTGTTTCGCGCCGGCGGCCATAATTCAGGCGTTATCACGGCAAAGTTGAAAAACAGATACCATTTTATATGTTAAGTACGCAAGATGCGCCCGCTTGCCGGGATATGCATCTTCGGGATAAGCTTCTTTCCTTGTACGTTGGAACATAACCTGGGGACATCGCCGCCTGAAACGTCCCAGAAATTCTCCGATGTCTCCGCGCCCCTTCTTTTCTCTGCTGCGATACTTCCTCGGATAATGGCGAGGCGTTCGTTGAAGACACGGGACTTTAAACCTCGCGTGTCGATGTGCCGATTTTTCGCGAGACGTTTCACGCGCGGGCTGCACACTATGCCCTCGCAAATCTTCAACGGTATTGTCTTACAAAAAATCAGAGGAAATGTGCTCAAGCGTGAAGAAGCTGTTACCCTTATAAATTCTACGCTTTCGACGGATTCAGATTCCATGGTTTGGTAAATGATCGTCGATGTAGAACAGGAACATCTGTCGGCACGGCGATCATGCGGATAACTCTGGCTCGCTGTCGCGTGAAATTAATTTTAATTGTTCGTTAATTAGTTAGTAGTCGAACTATGCGATGCAATGGGGAAGTTATTTGATCGCGGGAAGGGGTTGGGGTATCGATTTACCCTGCCTCTGCGGATCTCTTTGTATCGGTGTGCGGAATAATAATACACGACACCCCTGAAATTCAATGTCACGGTTTTTTAATCGTCAAGTGCGTTTATTGGTAACGGACGTGTTCCCTTTTGTACGTAAGGCTCTCACTGAAATAAGCCGGACAGAAGAAAACTAGGAAGCGGCGTTTCCCGAAAGCCGGAGGCAGATTCGAGATTGCAGGGAATCGTGAAGTTAAGGGTTGAGGGGCTGTATCGTCGCAGTCGATTAAATGATCGACTGACTCCTCTTTGGTATCGGAAGCTCCACTCGGCAGAAGTTTCCTGGCCGATCAATTCGGACCAATCTCGACGGAAGGTGACGAGTCAAAGGGAACCTTGAACGAATCGAGGTCGAAATTAAGTTCAGAGCAGATTGACGTTCGAACATCGCTGCTCTGTACTTTTTATCGATGAACCAATTATATTTCTCCTTACTCTCCTATCTCTCCCCTTTCCTCTCTTCTTTTTCCCTCGATCTCGTTCGCGAGGGACACCGTGCCCGGAATCCGGAAATAATAGCACTCTCGTTTCTCCTCGATTTTCGTGACCGGGTTGTTCGCCGGCATTGATTTTGGATAATGTCCAATCTGTTTGTTATTTATGGGGAACGAGCTAACTCTCCGCTCTTCCCTTTCGCTCCCTAGCTTTCACCATTTCACTTCGACGTGCCACCCAGCAACCGATTTTCCATCTTTTTCTCGCCCTCTGCCTCCTCCTTCTCCTGCTTTGCTGTCTCTTTCCGACCCTCCGTTACTTCAAGAGGATCGACCAACGTACCCCACACTGGGAAATCAATTTTAGGGAACAACGAAATGTCCGCCCTTTTCAGTTGTGCCGTGTGACGTTTGCTACTGCTGCTACTGTTGTTGCTGCTGCATCGATGTATCATTCGAAACGCGGCCACTTCGCGATACTATGTTTCAGAAAATCTGTGAATAGGTATCAGCCGTCCTTTCGTAATCAACGTTTCGAGTACCGACCCGATGCGGGCATGCGATAGACAATTTTGTCAAGCACCTCTCTCCTGGTCCACAAAAATTGCCGTAACAAAGAGGGTTTCATTGATCCGGCCGGGAATAGTATGCACGCGCGACTGCAGGAATTCCAGTTATGAATTTTCGCTGATCTGCTTTCCTCATTATGGCACATTTTGGTGCTGCCATTAATGCCGTAAAATGGATTTTGTCGGAGGAGTATTATACTGCCCTATTTAATTAAAATGTCCTATCTAGTATTTTGAAACTACCGAGAAAACTGAAGTTTTATCATTTATTTTGTACCATCCTTATTTTCCGTTATTCAAATTAAAACGTCATTATTTTGTAATGGCCTAATATAATTTTTTGTAATAGGTGTATCGGTAGGGAATGTATTATTAACGTACCAATTAATTAATTGTTTTAGATTAGATATTTTAACCATTTTGAGAGAAGTTAGGTTAAATACATTACACTGTTTATAAATCTTTACAAAGCACGTAGAGTTTTCTAACTTTACTTAAAAGGTAAAAGACGTGTGGAACTTCAAATATTTCAACATATCTCAAAAAATGAAAAAATACTAGATAGGACAGTTTAACTAAGGAGGGCGGTATTAACATTTTTTGAAAACGTTGACGCCGTCATGTTCCTACAAGAAGAGAAAAACTGTTTCACCATTCAAATTCGATATTCCTCGATAGAATATCCTTAGCAGGGATTTTAGAATGATGACCAATTAAAATACTACTATTCTTCTAAATCGACCTAATTCGAGGCACTCAGGTGCAACCACTATAACTATTTATACGTTGACGCGGTGTCCCCCGCGGTTTTCGCACGCTGTTAACATTCGATTCGCCACTGTCGGGGATTAAATATTCATGAGTCGTGTACACGAGGGTTGCCGGAGATGTTACATGGGACTGGAACCCCTTAGGAGATATCGAAAGTTTTATTGCTCCAACCGGTTCCCCGCTATACTTCTCTGTACCATTTTCGGGCAAATCCGTGGTCAAGTTGTGAGATTGGCTTCCACACTTTCGTGACTCGAGCAAGGTCGTTTCTCTTGGACACTGAAATTCCCATGTTGAAAATGGATTCTGTGCCTCTGGATACTTGTACGATGTTAAAACCTGATTAAATTCTAATAATCTGATATCCCAACCTCTTCCTGCTGAATTCAGTCTACGCAAATGTCACAGAGAATTATTGTAAACGAAGTTTTGGAAAACTTCTTCAAAAAACAGTTTTTTGAAAAAAGTTACACGGCTTTGTAGCTTAATTGAAAGGAACAATGCGTTACGAATGTGCAGTAACCTAATATTGTAAATCAGAGTACCTTATGTGTTCATGCTTCAAGGCTACGTAAGTAGAAGCAGCGTTTCGCTTTGTCTTTACCACCGCAACTCTTTGGACAGTTCTACATTCTGTCCCCAAGGAAATTTCTTTGTTTGCTGGCCTGTGTATTTCAATATTAGAGGTATAACATTCTACCTGCTTCATAGAAGGTAGATATTAAACATTAGATGAAGCAATTAGTTGAACATTCTCCGAATTAATTGTGTGAGCGAAGGCACCATAAAGCTGGTTTCTACTGCAAACATTTCCTAAATAGGTAGTAAGTTCTAGAGGAAGAAACCTAAGTAGTAGTGCTTCCATAATAAGAAAGGGCCGAAATGATATTTGAGTTCATCGCTTAGAAGATATACTTAAATTGAGGCATTAGTTTTGCCAGTAGGAGTACGAATTGCAGCTACTTTAAGGGGGGAGCCCTATTTATGACGTTAGGAATAAGGTGATTCTTGGGAATTTTTTTCTAAGAAAATGTTAAGCGGATCTTTTCCAAACTTTCAGGGTATTTTAGTTCACATTCAAACAATAAAAATTAATTTTTACAACACGTTCGTTAAGACCCGCGCTCCGGAGTTGCAAATTGGCGATTGTAATGGTGGCTCCATTTCTTCCCTGAAATAAAAAACTAAGGATTTTCATATTTCTAATATTGTAAGTCCGGGAGAGTTCGACCACTTTTTGGAAAAGAAATTGTAACATCGTTGTTTTTTACATTTTTATCGTTTTATGCACATTAAAGCAAAGCTCAAGCAATTTAGAGTATATATAAATTATAGTGTGCGATAATTTCAAATATTTATGTTATTTTCAACGAAAAACATTGGCACTGCGAGTGGTCGGTCCGACCACCTTATCAAAAAAAATTAAAAACGAATACATACGTATTGTTGGTGTTACACTGTAGTTATATGCATATTATATCCTTAATATCGGAAGAGTGTAAATAAACTTACCTGTTTTTTAAATATCACCACCACTGTAACTTGGTCTAAAAACTTTCAGCCTCGCATAAAGTCTTAACTGTATCTTATAATTCAAATATGGATTTGTGACAATGGTCAATGTGAGATAAACAACAAGCGCCTTCATTTCTTTTGTGTCAATGACACACAGTGCTCTATCTTGCGTCAATTTTAAAATATCAATACTGGCCGGACTCTCCCGGTGGTCGAACTCTCCGGGACTTACCCTATAATTACATTGTCGATGAACCTAACAAACAAATAAAAGTTAAAAGGTAGCAAATTGGTGTGACTTCAAAGAAAAAGTTACGATTCTGCCCCCAAGATATTTCGTACTATTTATGGAAAAAGATTTGTTCAATTCAATTTATTTATCAATGTCTTAGGTTCATCGACAATGTAATTATACTAGAAATAAGAAAATTCTTGGTTTTTTTATTTCAGGGAAGAAATGGAGCCACCATTACAATCGCCAATTTGCAACTCCAGCGCGCGAGTCCTAATGAACATGTTCATATATCTTCATTTCTACCGAATACTTTGAAACGTAAAAATGAATTTTTATTGTTTGAATGTAAACTAAAATACCCTGAAACTTTGGAAAATATCCGCTTAACAGTTTCTTAGAAAAAAAATCCCAAGAATCATCTTATTCCTAGCATCCTAAATAGGGCTCCCCCCTTAAACTGTACTTCGACTCTCTGCTCACAGGTGCGACAAGCTTTATGCACATCCTTACCCCGGGTCTCCACCAAGGCGAACACGAACAAAAACAGTGTTCGCGAACGTTTTCGTCTGTTCTAGTCGTGTCCACTCCGGCGCAAACACGCACAAAACTCAGCGTATGAATCGTATGTGAATGTTTGCGGCGGTGTGGACACGACAAGAACAGAGGAAAACGTTCGCGAACAATGTTTTTGTTCGTGTCCGTCTTGGTGGAGACCCGGGGTTAGACAGCGCCAAGATTCTAGCTGTTCTCCAGATGGACCATTTTCATTTAATTTTTTAAGGGTTTATTCAAGTAACTTCCTCCTCCTTGTATGTATTATATATTTTGTTGCGAAGGGTTGCTCTATTCGCTATTCCGCTATGATCGTTCACTCACATAAACGTCGTCCTATTTTCTGTTCTACCGCCACTTTCGGTCCACCATAAAATTTGTTACCTTTATATACATTTTAATCGAGTCCATTCGAGAACACTCGGCTCACTTTCAAAATTGTTTTTCTCGGAAGAGCTCCCCAGTGGAAAAGATTCATACCGCCCTTTTGATTTAGGTACTTTGCCTAGTAGAAGCTTCATTCTATATCCTGCCCCAGCATGATTCTAGACCCACTGTACATAAACCGTCGTTCATTACGATCTCCGTGTGCCGTTTTCACGAGCGACCCTGCATTCGCAGTAAAACTATTCGATACATTCCCTCCGAAATATCCCGGAAGTAATATCTCTTATACACACGGTTCGATCCGGAAGTGTGTCGAGATACAGGGATGCTCCGGGTAACGACGGTTACACCATTTGCAGCAGTTTATTATTACGATGCTTCCATTTGATATTCCGACCCATGCAAATTATTCTTTAGTCATAAACTTTGTTCTTTTCCTATGTCCTCGTACAGAGCGGACTTCGAGTCGTAGAGTTGATTTCAGCATTAAAAAATGATCACAAAATGGGGAGGGGGGGATTTTTCGAGATTTTATGAAAGATCTTAAATAACAGCAGGAAAGCGAGTGGTTGGAATTTCTCAAATTCTGACAGCCTGTTCGACGAAATGAGCCAAACGAAAGGGGAGACGCGTGAGGAATTCCTAGATCGCGATTCGCTCATGGAGGAAGGCGCAGCTGTTCGCAGCGATTCAGAAAGCTTGAAAAGTATCATCTGTTCCGTTATTAAATTACGATCGATTAATTAAGCCCGTGGTGCATTTATCTAACGTGCCGTGGCCCTCCATAAAATCGAATGTAGGAGTTATCGGAGGGGAAACTACGTAAACCTGCGACGTACAACTTCGTCCTCTTCGTCTATCGCGTAATATAATGCACCTGCGTCTTCTGAGTTTCGTTGTCTATGCCGTGTACGCGTATTAACGCGACAGCCGTGGGAATTACGTTTACGAATTGCGTAGACGGGGTCGACGGCATTGCCGTGGAAAACGATTTGGTGAAGCTGCCGTTTAATCGGCTGTTCCCGGTTAGTGGTCGAGATTCGGCGGCCGTGAAAGACGGCACCGCACACCACCGCCGACATTCACGTTTTCATGATTAAGATTTTCATTAATCTCCTCGGCTACCACGGGCCTCTACGTACCTCTGCGATTAAATTGAATCGAACGTGACGGCGGCAAGTGCGCGCACCTGCAAACCGGTGGCATACTGCGCTTAATCATTTGCTAATATCCAACGCGTGCGCGCGGCAGGAATATAAAAGACCAAGTGTCCTGCCCGAACACTCGTCGAAGAACGTCGGAGGCGATGATACATGCGAGGAAGCAGTTGAGAATTAACGGAGCGCGTGATTGGAGGAGTTTTTGGAAACAATGGACGAAGCTTACTATGCCCAACAAATGGCAAGCGTATAATCTCGATGGGAAATGATATAATGCCATGGAAGGACGAGTCGCGAAAGACAGATCGTTAAAATGTTAATCAGGACTATAAATTCTTTGTCGCTGCTATCATACTTTATATACCTGGCGTGGACGGTTTTTCGCAGGCGAAAATATCTACGAAGATAAGACCAGGGACGAAGTTCGGGTCGTAAATCAGAAAACGGGGCGGTCAGTCGTGCCGGTGAGCTTCATCTCGTGCATGGACGTGATTTATACGGTCACCGTGTACGTATAGTCGAAACTGCAGCTCCAGCAGCCTTCTTGGTCACCTTAGACTTAGGCGCTCACCTTCCTTCTAAATGTTACACTCCAACACTAATACATGAGAACAACGCGGGCCAAGATCTGGAAATAGACGGAGCAACGGCTCGAAATGAAATTCGACAACTGAAAATTCAGAAGATCTAAATGGAATTACTTTACAGAGCCACCGAAGCGAAGAACCGTTATTGGATGTGGTTGCGAGTAGAATAGGCCAATATCGATTATGGATTCTACATTTTAAGGGCGTCTGAAACGGTTACTTACGCTTACTTCAGCCGGTGTTCTGGCGTTATGAGATTACACCATACCTGGCCTAGATAATCGCTTTTATTAAACTTTCCATAAGGAAACTTCAGATGCGCCACACTTAGCTAATGATTACGAGTGTTGTTCCTTGCGATGTCGTTAGGCGTAAAGCACTTGTTCCCTTTAAGAAGCTTTTTTCTCCCGGAGCAAGTTATCGACCCTGTTTTCGATCGTAATTGGATTTTGCATGGTGTTCTGCCAAATGTAGTTAAGCGAAGCAAGGACGATTTTCGGACTCCCTTCGTGACACTCGAGGCTAATAGAATTCGTCTGATTATACATCGGAGGGCACTTAAATGTAAGTGGTAAAGCAAATTACTTGGTGGTGCCATCAGCCCTCGTCTTTGTTAGTAAAATATCGCTTGAATATTATTACGTTGATCGCTTCTACGAGCCCGCGATCCCTGTAAACATTGTTGCCCATTATTGTCTTTTGTCAGAGCTCAAAACACTCCGAGCAACTGTAACGAAAATGTGTATGTCGTTATATCCACCTAGCAATATGTCAGATATTTACTTAGCCCGGTTACAGGTGAAAGTGGATTTGTCTGTCTTCATATTGTGCAATAAAGTTATTATCAAAAGACAACAACTTTCACGTCTCCCTGGCATTAATTTTCAAGAGTTACCGTCTATGTAATATTCCTCATCGAAGCAACGGTATGTGTGTCGCAGTAGAATTCTTTTGCAACACGCATAGCGACATTTCCGACAAGTAGTTGATATATTTTAGAAATTGTTACACAATGTACAACGAATACGAGTGCAATGCTGCAACACGTTGTGTTTTCTAAGTGGTCGCGCAGATGATAATAATGATCCACTATAAATTTCATCGTATTGCTGACAATAAAACTCTTCGTGTGCTACTTTTGTTACATACAGTGGTGCTATAATCTTTGCAAAACACATATTTGCACAAAGCATCTTTGCAAAGTTCACAGCTCTTTTCCATTTAGTCCTTCTGCCATCATAAAGATGGGTGTATGTTAAATCCCTAGTGGCACCGCTATTTTCACAGATATCTGTCAGTTTTCATGTTTTTTTTTTCTCGCGTTAGCAGTACCCCGGGAAGTCTCTGGGGTGGTAGGAACTAGGAAGCGACATACCATCAGGTTCGCAAATGCGCTCGTGCCTGCTGAGATATCTTCATTCGGCAAAAAATGGCCGGGGGAAGACAAATAGCCACGAAGTGGAGGAGATTGTGCGGTAACGAAGGGATTGAAGGTGGAGGAGGGAAGCGGCGCGAGAGTGAAGGAGAAAAAGACGTAAAAGAGGGAACGACGCCAATGTTCGCCACGAGCAATCGTATTACTCGGTTAACCCGTATGCACATACTGGCGAATTTATTGGACGCTCGACAAATTTCGCGTGCCAAGCAAAATGGTCGCGGGACAAAGATGGAAAGCTCGCGACGATGGAGACCGCAGCGGCAGGAGGAGCAAGGGCGAAGGGAGGGACAGTTAAACGGAATGAAAAGTAGATATGGGCACGGGGAAACGGTTGGAAACTGAAGCTGGCGGAAGGTAGGCAAAGGTCGACACTAGAGTAACGATTTGAACGCTTAACAGGGTGAGCCGCGTATTTTAATTATGTATGTACCTCGATTACTTTCGATGTTAATGGAGTGGTTGAAAATTCCCATCGGTGCACGCCCGTGAAAGGTAACGCAGAGCCAATGTATTTCAAAAGGTGTAACTGTACGGTGGCAAACGATGAAAAGCGGTACCAAACGGATAGGGGTGGAAAAAATTTGATCGATTTCAGGGAAAAAAGAAGCTGAGGAGACAAGCACGGGTATGTGTGTATTTGGGGAGGAAACAAAACGAGAGAAAAAAAAAAGAGGTATTGGTAAGGGAGGGGAGGGGCGGTGGGTGACGAAGTCTGTCGCAATATCCTGTAACGAAAGCCAATAAATAAAGGACGGCTTTGCCGCGGAATTAAAACACATATATCACGACGGTGGCCGGTAGGCGTCTCGGCGCGTTTCCGGTTCTCGTCAGCCTCTCGCTCCCGCCGCCTGCGTCGGAGGATGCTTCTCTGTTTCCATGGGTGTCGGTGGCGTGGATTCGGGGTTGCGGTCGAGCCGAAGCTCGAATTAATCTTGCTACGGGCACTGATTGCGAAATAATTTCGCGATCGAACGGCCAACCGACGGGTTCCGGTCGTTACGAATGACGCAAGACGCGAACGTTCGCGAGCGTTGCTCGCCTATACATACATATATGCGTGTCTTTAAACGTTCGATACTTCCCCATGGAATCTTTCCACGGCTAAATCTCTTGATTTACGAAGGTAATTCGTTCCATGGGAAACGATCGTTTTCACGTTTAACGCTACACCCTCTTGCCAGCGGCCAATAGTGTGTTCTGATAATGAATTCGCGTCGGCCCGGCTCGGCGGGCTATGTAGCTGTTTGGTACTTCGTTCGAACTTCGAACACGCGTACTAGCAGCAGGGTTTTTATACTCTTGTAAATTTTACATCCGAGAGAAACACCATCCGGGTGAATTAGGCACGCTAAGTAAGGGCTAATAGGTTTCGTGGAATTTTGTTCTTGTTTTTAGGAAGTTTGAAATTTATATGGTCATTTACTTACAAGGGAAGTTCCCGAACCCGAAAATTCAAAAAATTCTGAAACTTTGTGAGTATGTAGGGGATTCCCTCCTGATTACAACGCAATTTTTGTTCGCTGCCCAAATTCTATTTTCCGATTTTGTGTTATAACTCGCGAACTGTAAGAGATAGAAAAAAGTTTCAACACAAAAGTTACTTCTTTTAATTAGATCTATCATTTGGTAAAAAAACAAAAATTATTTTACAGTTCACGAGTTATAACACAAAATCGGAAATACCCGGATTTTCAGGTGTCAATTTTATATACATCCCCTTAGAGTGAAATTGGGCAGCAAACAAAAATTGCGTTGTAATCAGGAGGAAATTCCCTACATATTCAAAAAGTTTCAGAATTCTTTGAATTTCCGGGTTCGGGATGTTCCCTTGTTAGTGGAAGTCACACCGTTGAATTTTTTATTTTTTCGTGTTTGAATTATACAACTTATCTATATAGCTTAGGGTAAATCCGGGACACGCGGTCGGGCCGGAGAGTTAGTCCAGTTATGATTTTTGTATTATTTTTGTCTATTTTCTTATTTTTTATTATTATTTTATTATTATTTTTGTTTATTTAGTTTATTTATTCACTTTTGTATTCATTTGCCTTACTATTCGCCAGTAGGTAGTTCACTTTTTCTTAGATGTGTTCTTTACTTGTTTAGCGTAAACAAATTAAATATCAATGAATTTGTAGTTGTATTCACTCATAATTACTTTTGCTTTATCCTTGGTTAATTTTCCTTTGTTAATAATGAATAATTATGTGAATGGTCTCTGCCAACGACGAAAACCATTTCTCCCGGCACCTCGGGAGAGGTGGTCAGATGTCATGACTTCAGTTTTTAACCCGATTTACAATAAATATTGCCTAAAATTCTGAACATATAGGTTTGTACTGATAAAATAAGTAATTTCTACATTAGTTTTAATAGCCATTTTATATTAGGTCGACCGCGTCTCCCGGATTTACCCTAAGTGGAGCAGATAGTACGCCGACAAGTTCAGAAGCTTCGGGGTAAAATTTATTCGCGGAACATCGATAGTTTGCGTACTCCTGAGTTTTGGCTAAAGTTTCATATACCAAGAACTATTAAGTATGTACGTTTTCTAATTAACGTTCCCCCCGCATAGTTTAATATGCATTGCACTTAACACATACGGTGAAATAGTCTTGAAAAACCCATTGTTTACAGACTAATCGTGTAATCCTGCTCGTTGTATTTGACTTCATTCTACTCCCCATTCAAATTAACCTCGCGAAACTTGAATGTCTGTGTTAACCATGGATTACCTACGAATCCACCTTAGATTAAACCAATCGAAATTTCTACACGCAAGTATACTTCTATGCAATAGTTGCATCTAGATTCGATATAAGTTCGATTTATCTAGATTCACGCAAGCGTCCCATGTTTCACCAACGTCAAGGTGACATACGAGTCAGGTTTATCTAGGTTTACCTAGACGTTCTATATATTTTAGACGTTCCGTGGGTTCCCGTGATCCGGGTTAGGGTTCGGTTGGATGCGACCGCGAGCTGGGTTAACCCTGCCTCACACTATCCAGTTCTTTTAACGTGTTTGGCGATCAATAATGGCCTACTTAGTTCGCCCGTGTTTTGGAGCACGGTGAATAATTTTCCGTGTAGATGACTAACGTGCATACTAACGCGTAAAGACGAATTGCTTATCGGGGTGTGAATTGCTCCCCGCGCTGAGCTGCCGAGGGAACTGTTGTTTGGAGCTATGGCATCGAGGCAAAAGTATTTTCCGAACCGCGGGGAGTGTGCCGCCCCAGGGACTGCATCCACGGAATTCCACTTCGGCCCAAGACGCCATTAGCACTCAACCAGCCTGTGAGTTTCCTTCAACCTTCAACCCCCACCCCCCCCCACCCCCCCCTCCCCCGCGCGAAGGACGAAAGAACAGAGGATTCGTGCGATTCCTTCCCATTCTTTTCGAGGCTTTTGGGGGCGAAAGGGGGTCAGTGTTCCGTCTCGCGCCCACCCATTTCTTGCTCACGAATTTCCGGTCGGTCGCAGGTCGCCCCTGGCTCGTGTTCCACGTTCCGCGCTTGTTTCCGAAAGAAAGAGTCCTCTTGTCCCCGATTCCTAGCGGAATTACCGCGGCCAGTCATGTATCCCTTCGACAATTCCTTATCACGTTCTAGTGATGTGGTCCGCGTCGCTTAACGCCACCACTCTGCACGTGACGTTTCCATTCATTTGAAAGAAAACTGGAGAGTACCGAGATGCGATTAACACGGATAGGGACGGGCACTCGGTTACTCCAGAAGACATATGCTCGCATGCTCTTACTTAAGTAGTCTACTATCCGCCATCCCAGGAAACAGCGCGCAGCGTAGGTACCTATGTGTGACTCTGTAGTGGATCTTCCTATCCCAAGGAGGATACACGCGGCAGGAAATGACTGCAGTTGCCAATCGCATCCGCTATTCCGCGACTGGTAGTCACTAGTCGTGCTGGAGCTAGAGGGTTCGCCGAATGGAACGCAGAAACCGTGGGGGCTGATGCTTCCGCAGCTATCAAAGCCACGGAGGGGTGAAACGCGCATTTGGTAGCGCAGGAAGGTGGAGGAGATGTAAATGGTGCGCTTCATTAACGTGAGTTACCGTCACATCCATTATTCGCGGTAACCGAGCTGACAAGCACGATTCCAGCTTGTCCAGGGTATTACTGTGCCGCGCTCCTTCCTGGACGGCCAAATTGGAGCGGGTTGATGCCGCCGCGTCGTCCTGGAAAACGTACCCCTCCGCGACAGCCCCGCGTAATCGCGCGATCCTGCTTAATAGGAGCGTTCCCTTATCCCGCGAACCATCAGCTTCGAGGACAACCGAGCTTTTCGCGATTAAGACTTTCGTTAGTTCCAAACAGTTAGTTCCTTGGTCGTGTCGTTCGCTTCGAAAGACGTGCTACCACCACTTCCAAAGCAACGCGACGCCCGCCTTGGAGGAACGTAACTTTGATAACGAACCGACGAAGTAGTGCACCTTCTGTGACGCTAACGTTCAAAGTGATAGACGTCTCGTTTAAACGAATCAAGTAGATGCCTGTTCCGTGATAGCATATGTTCACAAGGAGCAAACGATACGCAGCGCTATTCTCCTACGACTTCCTTGGGCTGATTTTCATTTGAAGCAGCGTTATACCGTAATCGGGACAGCGTGCTGATTTCACTTGAATAACACCAGAATTCCGTCTGATTGAGCATCTTACTCGGGCTAGGAAATCTGTATAAATAAAAATGTAAATGTTCGTTTGTTCAAAATCTTAAATCTCCAGTGCTGGATTTACCCTTAGGCTAACAAGGCTGAAGCCTAGGACCCCGTTCAGCTGGGGGCCCCTAATTCTAAATATTTTCTTCGAAAAATTAGCATTTTTTTATATTTTCTTTATTAACTTGTATCTTTAATGTTTATTTATGTTCATGTTATGTTTAGTTTTGATATTCAATGTTAATTTTGAAATTAAATTCTTATTTAGATTATACGGGTATTATGATAAAAAAAATCGTATCAGCGTCATTTTATTTTTTACATTTAACCGAGGGCCCACCAAATATTCAGCCTGGAACCGCCTGAAAGGTAAATCCGGCTCTGTAAATTTCCGAAAGTTCTTCACCGATTGCTTTGAAATTTTTACACAACGTTGCATTCGAGTACGCACGTGTTTTTATATATATACTATTATATAGATGTCACACCTGTGACAGGTAAGAACACGCTTTTTTGAAAAACAGCGCACCAGACTGAGTCACAGCAACGCGTGGCCGGATACAGCTAGTTGATTATAAATTAAGAAGTATTCCATCGAGACGGATGTGAAATGAAGTTTAAATGATTTCGTGAAAGGATTTAAAATATATCATGTGGGTTTCCAAATAAACGTCGAAAGGATTAAAGGTGACGTTATACAGATTTCATTATTTATTGTGTGTTTGACGGAAAATTACATTCCAGGAGCCGAAGAGCCGTTAGACTTTGTCCATTAGTCGTTCCAGCGAGTAATTGAAATTACACAGCTTTAGGTGATTAAATTATTTCCCGTCATATCATCTTGTACCGAGTGGAAATACCAGGAAGTCGGTAGAGCCGAAAAAGAAGATAGCCGATACAGGATCGTCTGTCGGCAAACAAAGGAGGCGCTCGTCATATTGGAATGTCGGAATTGTTAAGCGTGGTATTCCGTAGGTATTAATTGAAGTTGGAATTAATTCCCCTTTCCCCCTGCCCTCTGCCCACCCTTTCCTATTACGAACCACCTGAAAACTTGATTAGTATTCCCCGGAGCTGCGCCAATACGCTGACGGTGAATTTCTGCGAATAGTTGGAAATCGAAGTAGATATAGCGAACTTGGTAGCCACGTACGAACCTAGCCGGCACTACGGAGATTCCTCCCTCAAACTTCCATTTGTTATGCGTCTGGCAAATGAGACCAACGTTTCAGCGATGCTTATTCTATACCTCTTTGATTTCGAGCAACCATGTCGATTATAACTGCTCCTGTTTCCGCTTCCGACGAATCAAAGCTCCCACTGTTCCTCCACACAACCCTTGAATCCTCGATTATTCAGCTGATCTCTCGTTAATTTTCTGGAAACTCGTATCGAATCTGAAGCAGAACCACCGCCGCCTGGTTCAGTTTACCCACTAATATCGACAAATCACTGACTACTCGATTTCGCCCCTCATTTCGCCGTTCCTATCTGCCAACTCTGTTTTATTCACGTGACGCAACGTCAGAATTTGCACTACTTACAATTAGACTAGCAGTCGCGTTGCAATCAGCGCGCGAATTCAACGTTAAACTGACAATTGACAAGGCCTAACGTCTTGATTCATTCGACAGCTAAGACATGGTAATTTAGTCCTCAGGGATCAGTTTCCAAAGGGGATTTATTGAAGAGGCGTTAACGACGCTCAGAGATTCGATGCAAGTTCCAGCGTCGCAATTGCTGAAACACAAATACTAAATTGCGAACGGTAATCTACTGTTAGGAGCACCTGCAGAGGTACAGACGTCAAAAAGAAGTTTCGACATCGCCGTGGAAAGCGCAATTTTAACAAACTACCCCGCAGGGTCTAACATTTCATTCGCCTGTTTCGATCGGGCTTCCACTGAACAGTACAGCTGGACATTTCATTGGACGATAGATCCTCGGATGATGCTATTAAATGGTTACGGGCGGGGGGGGGGGGGGGGAAGAAATTCGAGCAAGAAGATTCGATTTATCATCCGAATATTGATCGGAGCTAACGATGTAGTTTTGGGCCACTTGAAAATTAATACTGCACGATGTGACGGGTGCGTGGTACGCGACGCGGAGAGGTGATTATATCGTTAATCATCCCCGTCGTCGGTGTAGCTAACGGATCTGTCCTTTTGGTTTTATTGCCAGCGGGCGGTTGGTTCATCCGGCCGACGGAAAAATTGCTGAAAACCCGTCGTTAATTACCGGCATTCTGTATCGACGGCGCGACGCCGATGGTACGCGGCGATTAACATGCAAATCGACTCGCCTCCGATCTAGATTACTTCAAAAATCATCGGTTCATAATTAACGACGAAAATCCGTCGCGACTACGGCCACGGGCTCGGGCCATTTCGCCTGAACACCGAGGTGGGTTGGGATCGATTGTCATTCGCGCTTTAATTAATGCGATCGTGAAAAGGGTCGAACGAGTTAGCGAGACGAGCAAAAGCTTGTGGCTTCTTCGCCCTCCCCTGCTACCGGTTCCAGTTTCTCCCTTTAAACAGGCATCGGTATTGCTGGCTGCTCGCTCGTCGAACAGAGAAACTCGGAGGAAAGCAACTCGGCGAGTTCGTGCCCGTTAATTCCGGATCTCTCGGTAGGTAATTCGAATCGATAAACGGGTTTGTCTCGTTACTCGATACACGCGTAATTAGCTCGTTCGGATGATATGCGCGTTTCGCAACGCGTACGCGCCGCGTCTACGTGTCAATTCCTGTTACAGCCGGGGTACGTGCGCCAGATGAAGGGACTCCGTAAATACGAGACTCGGCGTTTTAATTCATCCCGCGTCCTCCCCGTTCCGCCCAATTTATGAATACGTATTTCTTTCTATGATTTACCCGCGAGAATCCGCTCATCCCTGGTGCTCTGGAATTCATGCGTTCGAGCGTGTCTTTAGGAATAAACGCGCGACAAAATCCTGCTACGCGCAAGATGGTCGGGCAAGATGAGAATACCTGTCACTTGAAATCCCCCCTTTTAAGCTTTTTAAATGCGCGACACGTTGGGAATAAAGCGTCCGCTAGGCGGTTCGCGAGGGACGCGTACCTATGCTTCTTGCGCCGGTTATAAATTTTTTACCGTCCGACAAGTCGCACGAAAGAGTTGCCACAAACGTAGCGAGCCCTGCACTGTTGCAACCCGGCTGTTTGCCCTCGTTTATGGCCACAATTTCGCGTAGGCTCGTATATAACTTTAAAACACTGAAACCCCGGACACGGTGTACGTATTAATCAATGACGAGTTCCACGGCGCAGAACAATTCGTGGTGCGTGACGGAAAATTAACAAGCGAAAAGTAAAAATGTGCCGGGAAAGCGGGACGGGTGAACGAAACTAGGGGGAGGGGACAGCAGAAATATCAAAGGCTAATGAACGTGAAAAGCGAGCAAATATTTTCACGGTGTTATGTACTTTATAGCGGCTATCTGCCGTGCGGGATTAAATAAATGGGCTGGCGAAAGGAAAAATATTCAACGGCGCAGTTATGTCACCGGCCGAAACGAGCTTCCGAACGGCCGATTTCGGGGGACAATTTTCAAGCGACGAACACGCGAATTTCACGGAAACACTGCCATCCTTCTACAGTGACACTCTGCGGCACTGTACGAGCTACGAGGTACCATTTTAGCCGCCGAAGTAGATACCGACCGTATCAAGAAATTCTCGTCGCCAGAATTGAAATGGATTAAACATTACTTCCGCGCAATTCTGCAGTGCCTTTCGACAGCGTGAGCTCGACTGCGTTTTCACTTAGAAGCCAGTTAAGTTGGACGGTTGGAGAACGTTTACCCCTGAGCACTATCATATCCTCGAATCGGGATTTTGCAGGAGGGCGCAGGATATGCGTGATTTATCCGCCACCCAGTAGCTGGACGGGTAGGTGTAGCAGGAGAGGACAGCAGACTGGCTTTTCTCTTTAAAGCCCGGAGGCGGTAGTCGTGGAACGATGGTAGTCCAGAGAGAGTCTCCCCTATCTTTTCGCGTGCCTCCCACGACCAGCTCATTTATCAAGCCGGCTTCCATTAATATCCGACAAAATAGTACAGGGACGCGCGACATCCCATAGAAGTCATGCCTGTCCGCCGAGTGGTACGCAGCCAACAGCTTCTGCATCTCCCGCACACCTCCGCCGCCACGTTTTCGGATAGCACGGCTGACCGGCTCG
Source organism: Andrena bucephala (assembly GCA_947577245.1). NCBI lineage: Eukaryota > Metazoa > Arthropoda > Insecta > Hymenoptera > Andrenidae > Andrena > Andrena bucephala. The sequence goes on from OX387715.1 coordinate 69,237,279, forward strand.
GATCCCTCGAGCGTTTGCTGCGTGACGCGATTAGTAATGGACATCCGATTCTCTCCCGTCCAACTTTCCAAGCAATTTTCTCCTACACAGAATGGCCATCGTTTTAAATATCCTTCCATTATCAAAACTGCAGACATTCTGCGAACTTCGAGTTCTTGAATTGCTGGGGTCTGCTTTTCCTTCGGCTCGATTCTGAAAAATAGCAATAGTTGCGTTGAACCCTTCGAATGCCGAAGGTACGAAGCTGAAATAAAAATGTTTGTGATAAATTTCGACTGACTCGTAGCGTTTTAAGCCCACCGCTAGATATTATTCTCATTTTGAACGGCGGCGTATCAGCGTCACCAGCTGCCGGGCGGCTGATTGTGTTCGGGAATGAAGAAGCTCCAGGCAACGTCGAGAACGGCGAAAAATTAAATGGAATTGAGAATGCGGGAAAATGCTGCTCAATTCGCGGCAAGGTGTGCAGTCTGCGGGGAACTTGTTCGCTTCGTTTTGCTATATAGCGCGAATGTGTAATTGCGGATTGCGTGGAACGCGTTATTAGACACACTGCTAATTTGCAATTTGAAAGTTCGTAAACTAGTTACAGCGTGTATGGTCGCGTGACAGCAGTGGTTAGTTATCTGGGAGTATAGTAACCGCAGGATAGATTTAACAAGCTTTGATTGGAAGGTTTTTTAAAACATCAAACCTCATCCTTTGGGCTAAAACTTATTAGAAAATAATTGAGAAAACATTCCGATGTGTTTCTCGCCTGGGAATTCAGCGATAGACAGGTCACCGTGTTTTAGAATATTCGAGTATGTTGGAAATCGAAAAAATGCCATAAAGTGAATCGGAGTGATGGAAAAGTATATTGACTCGGAATATCATAGGGGTTTGACTTTTATAAGCGCAATATGTAACGCACAGGGCTGGCGCTTCCAACGCCATTAGGTATATGTCACTTTGTCAGTCGTAAAGTAACGTTAATGCATTATCTGTCACATTGTCTTTACGGGGCTTGACAAAATTACTCAAACACTTCAGTCGAACGGCTGTAGATAATTGAAACGTTAAACCTGCCAAGTGTGCTCATCGCCGGTAAAAGCTGCCCTCTCGCCTCACTGTTAAATTCTTTTCCAAACACTCCACTGTGCGCTCATAAAGCCATGTTTAAAAAACCGGGGAAAATTGATTGTTGAATTTGAGTGACTCAACAATCAACGTTACAAAATTCTGCAATATAATTATACACCACATTTGTGCAGGCATAACCGCCGTAGATTCTCGGGCCGATTTCTATTTGAAAATTTGTATCTCTTAACCATTACAGATACATTGCGTCAGAAAAGGAAAACGAACGAAGCAAATAACGAAAACAGCGTACGCTCCGTTTGACTCTGGGGTACTTGTGCAATATACAGAAAGAAAATATGATCTCCGCGTTGTAAGCGTAACTTCAAACTCTCACAGAACAAAGTTACGCCCGTTAACTTCGTCTCGTTTTTATCCTTTCAAGATATTCACCAGAAACGAGAAGAAAGTTGTTGAGGCATCATCGCGTGGGAAAATTGGTAGTCTGTGTCTGTTGAGTACATGGCTATACGTTTTCATAAGCGCCACATAAACGACGAGAAGTGTCTTATTACACACACTCGTCATTTTTCTGCATTAAGCTCGTTAAATCGTGTATTTGTCAAGGTGCAAATAGATGGAAGACTATGGTCGGAGCGAGCGCAGCGGTCTGAAAAACAATGAAAATGCACGGGTGCAGAATTGTTCGACGAGTGGTAAGTTTCCCCGATAATGGGACCATCGTCGTTCCTTGTTTTTCTTCGGCTACGCCCGGAGGCGGCTTCGGCAATATCGGCGGCAACGACTTCCGCCCCCGCCATCCTCGTTGTCGGCGGGAAAAACGACTACGGCTCGACCGGAAAACGCTAATGATTTATAATTGAAGCCCGTATATACCTACTGGCAGTGTTAGAGTGACCGGTTGGTGTACTTGTCAGGTCGCGTGACTAAATTCTAATCACAACTGACTAACCGGAAAATGGAGAATGGGAACAGCTGATTTAAGGGGGGAGCCTGGTGTAGCGGGGCGAAGAAACAGATTTTTTTTGCATAAATCAATAGTTGAACATCACGATAATATGTTACCAAAGCCGCAAAACAAAGTTCGAAAAATTAAAGCGGATGTAGCCGGTTTTGCTACGGAGCACCAGGTTACCAGAAAACATTAAATGTGTTTTTCTCGAAACGACAGTTTTAGAATCTGCGGGCAATGTAACTTCAAAAATATTCAACCGATCGACTTGGCCATGTGCACGGATATTTGTGAACATTTTCTTCACAGACCTTAGTTATTGGCATAATAATATTGTTTAAATAAATAACTTTTTTTTACATATTTAAGGCAAAATTTCGTTGGAAAAAGTGAACTTTTTTTCAAGAGGCCGCCATTTGTCCAATTTTGCATCTTTTAAGTTATGAATTTATACGATTTGTGCGTGCACTCACAAAAATTGTTCGATTTTCGGATTTAGATGAATACAGTAGACGCTACGTTGCTCGCAGTGGAACAATTGCGTCGCCATCGGACTGGGCATAAGCCCTTATAACTTTGTTATTTGCCGCTCTTTTTTAATAAATTTTTTTTTTTATCTACCTTAACCTGATAATACAACATCCTGAAAGTTTCAGTAAGATCGATTAAATACTTTCTTTAAAAAAAATTCCCGAAAAATGCCTCGATTTTCAGCTAGTTACACCAAGCTCCCCCCTTAACGAGGCCGAGGGGCAATAATTCAGCACGACCTGTAGGCGCTTCAACTGCTTTACCCCTTGAAAAAGTCGTTGAAAACAACATCGAACTACATAATATCGATCAACGTTTCCACATGGCCCTTAGTGGTAGTTGCGAGGACGCGAACGCTGGTCTCGGCCGGAGCTCGATTAAATAATATCGGGCGTTGCTCGCGTCTTTCACGTCTAGCGATTGACTTTCAAATTAGAGGAGCTCCCGCGACACTCGTCGATATTCGAAAGCAATTAAAGCTCTCCTCCTTTCCAGCTTTCCGTTAGCCGGCCGCTTTTTGCGTCTGGCTTTCTTCTTCGTGGCTTTCGCCATTACTTATTGCCGGCCTTTGTGCGAGCAGCTCGCTTTAAAGCGACCCTTTACCCCGCCGACTAATTCAGTCGATTGTGACAAGGCAGGCTGAAGCACTTCACTCGTTTATACAACGACCGCGTAATTGCCCTTTTCCTTCATCTGCACTCTTGCCGAAGCATGCTTGCTTCGGTACGCGCCACTCTCTTTTGCCATGTGATGCGAGTGGCCGATACCCTTGACTTTGATGGCTTCAAAATGGATATACTCTTCGTTAATCGTGAAGAAGACGAGGCTTCAGGGAAGGCAACTAATTATCCTTGTCATAGAAGTCGTTTGAGCTTGCCCTGTCGTTAACTGGCCAGGGCTACAAGTAGCCCAACCAGTAACTCCTTAATGCATAATAAATATTGGAAGTAAGATAAAATCATGGCAATATGATATGTTGTTTTAGGGGTAGCGTATCTTGAGAAACTAAATTGGCAGGTGAATTAATTAGAAGCCGAGTAGAGTAAATCTTTTGGCGTATAATCTTGAACCAATGAAGAGATTCTCTTGAGAGCGATATCTTGTCGTGATGTAGGTAGAGAAAAGGAAGAGTGGATGAACAAGCGAGCGGCTCGTTGAACGTCGTTGATGCTCGAGAGACGAGGATATCCGAGAAGATATTATGCACCACCAGCCACCACGGTACACATTGCATAATCGTGCCTGCGATCACGTAAGAATACGCGCATGAATATAAAAAGTACGGCAGCTTTTGGTAAATATAGATGGTGCATATAAAGTGATCGATTGCTGCGATTGTTTTAAAAGTTAGAGGACATAGAAGAACTGCCCGTAGTGCGGATCTGGATATTCCATTCGCAGGAGGATATCGATGACCGTCGTTAAACATACACGTGGACATGTTGCCTTTTCAAATGAAATATTGCGTGCATATTTAGAGATGAATTATTCTAGGGCAGAGGGAGGAGCAAAAACGGAGTAAAGCAACGCAGCTTACGTTCCGTTTCAAGCAACGCTCTGTCAAACATTCTTTCCACACTCGACATTCCTCTGCTGGAAGTTTCCCCGAACGTTATTTCAAATCGTCGGCTTCCCGTCCTCACCCTCTCGCCCGGTTTACATGTCCGCCGACTGCGATCTCGCGTCGCCAGTTCGGATATTTAAAAAGTTTCGAAATACCATCGAGGAAGAGTGAAGTCGTGTTTACCGGAGCTCTCCGAATTTTCGTCGGCCGATTTGAAATTCAGTGGCTGGTGTATCGCAACGGAGATCTTTTAACACGGATTAGAGTTGAAGCGCGTTCGGAAATTTCCGCTCGGAGTCGCCTGAACGACGCGCGGCGGCCGAGCCGCGAATCCCGCAGCCAGATATACCAACCTGATCTATGTAATTTTCTTTGGAAACGTGTCGACGCGACGCGGCGATCGATAAACCTATTCAGACATCTCTCCACGACAGATACACCCTTATACCTTCGATTCACTAAACTTTACTCGCGCACAATGATTTCGAACTTTCGGGGAGATCCGCGCGCATCGAAGTAATGAAAAATGTTCGTTCCTGAATGCGCGCCATTGTGCATGCAGAGAATTGTCTCGGAACCGCGCACGAGACTTGTAAATGTTAGATAAATTCGACTACAAAACTGAAACGAAGACGCTAACTCTGTCTAAGGGTGGAACAGATTCTAATCGTCTAATCCATCATTCGTTAATGAGAGAAGGCTGTATAGCGTTTATTTCAAATCGGAGTCTACCCTCTTTTAAAGGGAGCGGGGGTAGGAAGAGGATACAGACCATACGCCGCTCTCGTTAATGAGTAAACAGCCGTTACTGGCAGAGAATAAACTTTTTCAACGATAGTTTATCCTGTCTCCACTCGAAGGGAGCGAAAGGTACAAAAGCTTTCAATAACTCGTGTTTGTTCTGGCGGATCTAGTCGCGCGTCATCTCCCAAATAGATTTCGCCATTGTTGTCTGTACGGCACGCTTTATTTCCTCCCTGTTGCCAAGTATCAACCGAACTCTGACTCGGGATTACCTCTACCCGTGCACCTTTCTTCGGGTTCGTTACAGCCCATTAATTTCGAAATTTCCCAAGCGACGGGAACATAATTCGCATAAGAACGTGGTCGACGACTCCACTCTCCGTTTTGTTTCATTCCAGTTCACCGTCCGAAAAATCTTCTCCGGAGAAACATACCCCCATCCGCCTCTGACGAGGAACAGGGCTTAAATGGAACACTTTTTAAATGGAGTTCTGTTCTTTCACGAGAGCCTTCCGGAAGGATCCTTAGGCGCACCGCTCGGCGCTCGTGCGAGCTTGCATTTGACGAAACTGGTGCACTCTCCATTATGGTTCATCGTTTCGCGGAACGAAGTGTATCAAAGGTGCGCGGAAGCTTCCAATCGTCAAATGGATTTCGCTATTGCGACAGCCGGTTATACGTACCCCCCTTCCTTCCTTATTTCCGTGAAACACTCAAAGAACCGTGTCACCCGTGCTTTGCTTTCCTTTTCGATTATGCTCTGCAGTCACCGACTCTTTCCCCCTTTATTCCCCTTCCCCTATGCTTCCGTTATTTGCAATCTTTCGAGCTGGTCATAAGAGCTGGTATACGTATATTGCCGGTTAGAATACCTTCGAGAAATTTCAGATCAGCCGAAGAGGCCTCGGGACTTTTAAAGCGTACAGATTTGTCACTTTTGCGCGTATAACGAACATAAGGCGTTTAAGAAGTGAATCTTTTTTTTCTAGGAACACACTTTTTATCGAGCCCGCGGATAGGTTTATGGGACAGTAAACTGTTTCTCCCATTTCAGTTTATTGTCCCACGGCACGGGTGGAATCGGTGGTATCGAATTTTCGGTGTGGTTTTGCACCGTCCCATTAGATTGGTCTCAACGCTACCCAGATAGCGTTTCCTTTCGCATCGATTGCACGCTGTATTTCAATCTTATCTCAAATTGCCAATTAAAGAGCGATTGGACAATTGCAGCGCTCGAAAGCGGCACGTTTCACGTAACATTTTGTATGTACAATTGTACATACACAAACCCGACTATCTATGCATTCCCGCGATGATAATCGAGGCTTTCACCTTAAAATCTCTATCTTATTCCTCGTTGAATTACTAACTGCTTATCAATTTCTTACTCAAGTGCCTTCTGAACTTATACATTTTAGATCCCTTTTTGGGAAAGTAGGATTATTATACAGAAAACTGAAAACTAAAAAGACAAATCGGTAGATGAGAAGTTTTTTCACTCATCTTCTCTCAACTCCCCTCTGCCTGGAACTATTTAGCGCACAGTTTGAATTAACTGGAGCAAATTCAGACCGATTATTCAAAGCCGAACCTCATTTTTTCAAATTACAATTATTACTCATGTGAGCGATTAGATCTGCCCTGAAACTCTATAGATTGAATGACGGTCAACAGGTTGACAGACTCGTCTAAAAAATGAAGCTTCTGAGGAAAACATTCGGGGATACGAAAATTGTATTTCCAGCATGAATTTCGGGTGGCTGATGGTCCTCCCCGTGGGAGAAAGACAACGTAACAACCACCCTAACTTCTCGCTCATCGCGTATTCTAGTCAGCAGTTTCGGAAGAGCGGGTAACGTCCAATCCAAAGCTGAAACTGGGTCAACATTTGCTCGCCAATCTGAGAAAAGAACGAAATACGTCCGTAAGAACCGACCGCCTCTGCGATGTCGAACCAGACTCGGCCAGATGGGCTCTGACTGTCGATCCGAAACTCCGATATTTTCGATCGCTTTCAGAGATCGAGCATCGAAATGAGCGATCGTTCTCGCGTAGAGTAGCTGTATCTGATTTCGGACTATCTAGGAACTTTGCCAGGAAACTCCCTGACTTGAAATTTATCTTACAAATTTCTAAGATTATCCAAATTTTCATGCTTTTCGACTTACGATCTTTAAAGGAATTGTTTTTAGCAGCAACCTAGCCGAGGCACAGTGTTTCGCGTATATGGGCTTCGGGGCAAAACTCATAGCATCTGAACTAATCAGTTTTCGACCTAAGTACCCTAACACTTTTTTAAAGAGAATATAAAGATACATCGATAGGTGTATAAAAATATGCAGTTCCATTAAAAAAAAATGAGGTGATCTTGATTTTTTATCGAATAAAAAGTTTTTTTATTAATTTTTACTTTTGCAGTTTGTTGTCAACTGAATACTGGCTCACTTTTGTTGGAAATTTGTTTTCATCAGTTTCGCAGAAATACCTGAAAACCGTTGCGGTCGTTTTACATATATGGATTTGGGAGACAAATATCATAACTTCGTACACATTCCAAATTTTTCTTGTATTTGGTTTGTAATTTTCATGGCGTAGTACGTAAAACAAAAAAAAATAACATAAAAATGGAAACATTAATAACAAAATTAAATAACAATGTAAATAATAATATAATGGAAAAAATGGTTTGTCATATTAAATCAGAATCGGACTCGGAACATGTGTCTGGGTTTGTATTTGACGATTCGCAATAATTTGAATCATATACTACCTATGAAGTATTTTATTATGTCTGCCGGGCGTAGCACGCGCCTGAGCGGTGAAAGTCTTAATGATTTCGGCTATTTTTTCCGTTTCGGGCAAAATTTGGGCAGTTGAAATTGACGTTAATATAAAGTTTAATGTTCCCTCCATTAATATACAAAAAAATAATGTAGGTACTTTTTGGTATTTTTTTTTAAAACTCAAGTCAAAGATGATAAACATTTAACATAAAAAATTGGGACAAATTGTTGATATTGCAAAAAAGTTTTTCGGCAGCTGGGAAGGTCATATAATACTAAACATAACTTATAAAAATCAAATTAATCAGATAAACATTCGGCAAATAGCACGTGTTTAAAGAAACGCACCGAAAATTGGAATGAATTTCAAGCATCATTTTTGACAACAAATAGGTAAATTCAGCAAAAGTTATGGATAACATTAAAACCTACGTTCCTTTATTAACATTTTAACATACCAGAATTTGTGGATCGGACACTTCAGATTCTTGACTTTTATGCATTACACGAAACACTGCGAGGTGTGATAGATTCGAGGATAGTGAAGTTGGATCCAGTAAATAATACAGAATCGACAGTACTATAGGAGCCGTGAATAATGAGGATACTATTGTACGCATTTTTCCACGTATACATCCTTGATGCAGTTTGCTCGGCGGAGGGAGAAACGTTACCACTTGCAACAACGACGACGGGGGCTTCAGAGGAGAAAACTGAGAGAGAGGAAAAGGAGGAGGAAGAGGAAATGGTGACCGTACCAATGACGGAACAGGTTATGGATCCCAACATAAAAATAACCGACGTGCCAGACGTGAAAGAAGCCACCGAGGACTGGGACGCAAACTGGGACAAGAACAAGATCATCCGAGACGTCGCTTATTACATCCGGGCGCATAAATTCCAGGACTACGATCGACGTTATTACAAGAAGCCGGAGGACTCGCCGAGCAGACTGTACGAGGAATTCCCGAAACCGCCGCTGAGGTCCTTGCATTGGGAAGTGCATAGGTATTAACTCGATACCGAGCCTGATCCGATGTTCTGTTCACCCATACTGAATTATTCGATAGTTACGTTGCCGAAACGCGTTCGATAACTTCCTGGTATAATTACCGGGCTTCGACAATGTTATGACAACGCGTGTGGCAATATTGCCACACAAAGCAAAATCCACGTCCCATTCGCGGACTAGGTACGGCTCCTCTTTAATTAATTCGTTTGCAATAGACTGTTTACAATCGGGAGCTGAATTGATTACACGATTCAATTTCCAACGCGCAAGATAAACAATGCCATGATTATACCGCCGGACGTGGGTTAATTAAATTTTTTAATGTAATCGCAACTCTATAATTGGAGGCAGTCACTTCTCCATAAGTGGTGGAATTATCGGATTAAAAGAGGAAATATTATTTGCGCACTCTTGCTATCCTTCATTAGTTTCGATGAAACGCCACCGACTGTAACGTAATCTGCTTTAATCTCGATCGGTGAGATGTGACGTGGATGAGCAGTTAAACAGTTTGGTATATGCCGTTGGCACAGAAACCGTGATGCAGAAATCGTAAGAATTCAAGAGCATCGATCTGATTCTGTATGCAGGCATTGTGACGCGAGCTTCGTCGAGTGTCTCAAGTATCTCGAAAGGATCATTAAGCTAACTGCTCTAAGACGGGAGGACGACACCGTCACGATTATGAACGAACAAAAATGGGATGTTATAGTGAATACCGATCAGGTGATGGCCGTTCGCAAGGATTGTATCGCGGCTCAGAGACGTGACGATCTAACCATGGCTCCCTTTCAAGGTCCAATAGGCAAGTACCCATACTTCCCTCGGGAGATCTTTCAATCAAGATGGAAAGTAAACGGTCAATGTACCGATGATATCTTTCTCCCTTGAATAATTTTTTTACTTCCTACTGTATTCCTTGCGTGTCAAAGACGACTGTTAAGGTCGAAGCCAGATATATTGGCCGGTGAGTTTCGTGAGGGGTATTCTCCCACCACACAGTTTGCCTGCCTCGGTGCTCATTTTCTCAACGCTTTCGCAGAACAAGAGTGAGCCAGAAGTGGTGGGGATAGCGCCAAGCTCCTGACGTGTAGGTCACACCGAGTTCTTAGCGTAGAAATACACACATCAGAATAGGTGTGCGTTAGCTCCGAAAAAATTCTGGAGCTTTATTGGTCAGAACATTGATTCTTTCTGGATAGCTTCATCTCGTATTGGTCTACGCATAGCTTCGTAACGCACACAATTATTACGCTAAGAATAAATAACAGCCACACGGCTACGTTCAGGCGAAGCCGAGCAGCGTTCCCGTTTTCCCACCATACCCTTCGGGGGCCATGCAACTCCAACTGACAAATCCATGATCGTCAGGTGGTGGTGGTTGATTTCTCCTCGATCGCTGCTCGCGAAAACGAATTCACCGGCCAATATATCTGGCTTCGACCTTAGTTCACTATTTGTTCTGATTCATCTATGCAATGAAAAACAAAGGAACATTGACTTAGAACGATTTCAGTGGCGCAGCACCGTGAGTTATTACATGTGCTGGTACACGATGCTCGGCGTACCAGAGCTGAGCATTTTCGGAGAGTCCTGTGGCAATCACGCCAACTGTCAGATCGAATCCGGAGGTCACAACCACGATCCCCGAGCTGATGACACGAAGCCGTATGCCTGCGCCCTTTATAGCTTCTGCCCTGATCACTGTTGCCCCATGAAGCAAATACGATCTATGACCGATTGTTACCAGTCGCCGCTCAATCCTTGCTACGCTGGGAACACAGCGGGTGTGTAGAAATCACCTTCTACTCATGCTGTAAGAGGATTGCTCCCATTTCGGTATAAGCTACCTTGGCTAATTTCATTCTGGGGCATTGAATAATTTCCCCCATGTAGAACGTTCTTGTTATAATTACAGCTCTCCATTAATTCACCGATCCAACTAACAAGGGAAGATCCCGAACCCGAAAATTCAAAAAATTCTGAAACTTTGTGAATATGTACGGGATTTCCTCCTGATTACAACGCAATTTTTGTTCGCTGCCCAAATTCTATTTTCCGATTTTGTGTTATAACTCGTGAACTGTAAGAGATAGAAAAAAAGTTTCAAGGCAAAAGTTACTTCTTTTAATTAGATCTGTCATTTGGTAAAAAAATTATTTTACACTCCGCGATTTATAACACAAAATCGGAAAATAATCGGATTTTCAGGGGTAAATAACACCCCCTTAAAGTGAATTTGGGCAGCAAACAAAAATTGCGTTGTAATCAGGAGGGAATTCCCTACATATTCACAAAGTTTCAGAATTTTTTGAATTTCCGAGTTCGAGATGTTTCCTTGTAAGTAGTCCATCGTACATTTTCATGCTTTCGTTTCTTGCGACGTATTGACAACGCCTTAACCACTAATAGAATGACGCGGTTGGAAGTGGCCCAAGAGAACTGGAATTTTTTTAGAAGCCAATCATCGTTACAAACCAGTTTATCAATTATCCAAGATCTTTTGAACTGTATGGTGCCTTTCTTGTAATACCTGCAAAGTAGGACGATTAATGATTATAGACTTTGTACACGGTTAATTTCACGTAGGAATTGTCAACATATACGTACATATATTGTAAGTCCGGGAGAGTTCGACCACTTTTTGGAAAAGAAATTGTAGCATCGTTGTTTTTCACATTTTTGTCGTTTTATGCACATTAAAGCAAAGCCCAAGCAATTTGGTGTATATATAAATTATAATGTGCGATAATCTCAAATATTTATTTTTGGACGCATGTCGGGGTTACACCGTCCAACCACTACGGGTAATCAAGGGAGCGATCGACCACCTTAAAAACGAAAAATTGAAAACGAATACATACGTATTGTTGGTGTTACACTGTAGTTATATGCATATTATATCCCCAATATCGGAAGAGTGTAAATAAACTTACCTGTTTTTCAAATATCACCACCACTGTAACTTGGTCTAAAAACTTTCAGCCTCGCATAAAGTCTTAACTGTATCTTATAATTCAAATATGGATTTGTGACAATGGTCAATGTGAGATAAACAACAAGCGCCTTCATTTCTTTTGTGTCAATGACACACAGTGCTCTATCTTGCGTCAGTCTTAAAATATCGACACTGATCGGACTCTCCCGGACTTGTCCTATGAGAATCTCATACCACCAAGAATTCAAGCTCTGACACATTAATCGTCTTCGTTTGCAGCGCACAGAACGTGCACTTTAAATGAGCAAGAAAATCGCGACTTCCTGAGCTTGATGACGAATCAGATGAATATCAGCTGCGAGTGTCACGAGCCTGGCTACGAATGGTCATCAAGGTTCGGCCTCTGCGTGGACGTGAACGAGTGCAGCCGCGGCGGGCACAGTTGTTCGTCAGACGACGGGGAGACTTGCATCAACACGCCAGGCGGTTACGAGTGCATTTGCAGGTTCGGCTACGTTTACGATCGAGAGCAGAGAGCGTGTGCCCTCAACTCCGCTGTAGAAGAGATGTTGGCAGCGGCCGAGGTCGCGTCAAACAAGACGGAGACGTTCAGCGTCATCGAGATGATCGTCAAAACAGTCACAAGATCGGCTGGCAATTGTCGGTCGATCAATTACGCGACCTTCCTTCCGATAATTACCATCATTTAAAATAACTACGTGTTTTCGAGCTTGGAAGACGTTTCTTCTTAAGGTTCAATCGTTTAAAATAATGTATCGGTGCCATTTGCATCTTTCGAGATAGAGTAGCAGGTACATCGGCTAACAGTAATAAAACAATCATAAAGCAGTTTCAAGTTCCCTCTTTGATCCTTGCACGTGCTTTCCGAAAGCAGAGCGTATTTACTGCAGTGTTTTACGATCAAACCCACGTGCCGTGAAAACGAGGGAAATTAGCGGGTGTTTGTGCAACTAGATTAATCAGGCTAAGAACACGTTTACCCTCGTCGTGTACATAATAACGCGTGCCAGGCCCGTAACCTGCATTAATACTGTTTAGAAAGCAGCGGATACCTTGGATGGCTCGCGGGACGTTGAAATTTGTATCTGCAACAATTCAAATTTTAATCTTGCCGCGTAATAGCGCGATTCCATGTGTTTCGCGTACCCCGAGCCGTACGGTATCGCGAATGGCCCATCTCGACGGTTGTTTCCTTTTGCAAGGGAAAAACGATGCTTCCTCATGGTTCACGGTATTTAGCATAATAGGCATGGATAGGAGTAACAGTAAGCGCCGTAAACGCTGAACGGAAGCCCATGGCACGATGGTTAGGCAGCTTGCAAGAATAATCGTATATCATCAAGTTAGCCCGACATAAAGATTAAATTAAGCGTGCAAGACTTGGCACGAGTGCAAAATTGAGTGCGAAGATGGCGATTTTAAGGAAGCCACGACACGTCAGAGCTCGGGGACTCGAAGTTCATCGTTATCAAAAAATTATTCCAAGGGTGAACCGTTTCGGAGGACAGGTGTCGGACGTATGCCAGCAGTAACGGTTCGGAAAGGTGATCTTTCAGCGGCGACTCTTATATCGCGTGTTAACCATTCAGAATGAGTTGTACGGTGGAAAAAGGAAGGCGCAGTGTAGCATGTGATAAAGTAATTTAACGTGCCGAAAGAGCACTTTAAGGAATTAGGCTGGTGATGCGTAGGCAGCTTTAAGGACGCCGTTACTTTTGTACGCTATTAGCCCTTTTCCGGCCTTTGAGCGCTCTTCACGGGAGCAGCTTGAAAGGGACTCGGTCATTTTACACGTAAACCGTTCCCGATGGAAAATTTACCCTAAACAGGAACGAAATGCTCGTCGGCGTTCGAGAGATTCACGGCATACTTCCCCCCCCCCCCTGACTTTAATTCGATGTAATACTTTTCTGCTTTCCTTTCTTTTTTCTTATCTACGAGCAAGGTAGAGTTTGTTCCACGGGAAATTCTTAAACTCGCTTGTAATTTGTTCTTACGCGTTCCGCGCGGATCTCCCTTTATAAAAAGATTTAATCCTGGAAAAGTACCTTCCGGGCTTCTTACAAATTGAAATCCCGCTCGACATCCCGTATTTTCGAAAAGCTTCTTAATAGATTTAATCCGCGAAACTTCTGTGTTCTTTGCAGCTCGTTAAAGCCGTGATTGCTTCTTTGGCACGCGCGACGCCACCGAACAAGTGTTGCGTTGAGAGTGTTCGGAAATATCAAACTTACGAGATGCGGCTGGAGCTTCTTGGTTATACTGAATGAAATGAACGGGATAAATAAAAGATACTCGCATTACGATACAATAAGTCTGTCAGATTTCAAAGGTTAAAGTCCGAAGCATGGTTTCTGGCAGGTTTTTACCTAAGGTTTTTACGGCCTGAGCCTCGATGTGTAAGGATTACGTGCGAAACCGGATCGGTTCGACACACATTTACCTATACAGGGTGCACCAAAACTTTGGTACACATTTTACATGTATTTTCTAGCTTGTAATGGGGTAAATGTAGGTATTAGTGCGGACTTTTAAGGTAGGTTAACTTTAGAACCCTCGATACGGCGTTCAAATGAATGAAAGTTCCTCCTTCTTTTTTTAAAAGAAAAGTGGTACTACCTTAATAATTTCATAAAAAAATATGAAGGCGGGGTTATAAGCACAGTTAATTAAAAACACAGAGATTTGTCGATCAATGTCATTGCAGGAGTTACTGCGGACATGACTGCATTCCCTAGTAGCATTTATTTGCTGGGACTTTGTTGGGCCAATGACGTGATATCCGTTGGCCAACTGTTATAGTGTCGCGCTATTTTTAAATGGGCCAACGATTGTAACCAACGCAGGCCCAATTGAAGATTTCTTTCCATAGGCCCAACTGAAGGTTTCTTTCCATAAGCCCAACAGTTTCTTTCCAAAAGACGTCGTACAGACGTCCAGAAGGCATCTTGAAGAACGTTAAAAGACGTTGTAAACACGTCTTTTTCAGGTTGTAAACACGTCTTAGGAAAGAAAAAATTCGGGGTGAGAAGCATCGAACCCAAACTTTCCGCTTACGAAGCAACCGCTGTTCCCACTTACCCAACACATTTCCTTGTAGACAATTCTAATTTCTAGTTACATAACTAATATTAATTGTTTATAAAAACTGCGCAATGACGCGAAATATTCTACAAAATAGCATCATTCGACCTTTAGACTCATTCCTTAAAATTTCACATTCGTCTCAAGACAAACGTCCTCATTACATATTTATAAATAAGAAAAGAAAAATCACAACTTGGAATATAATAACAGGTTTTTGGATGTAGCAAATTTTTTGTCGTTTGTAAGACATTTAATCATCGTTGTAAATTTTTTGTTAATTAACCAACCATAGTAATTGTAGGCCCAACATTGAATATTCGTAGGCAAACTCTCGTAACTTTTTGCTAATTAACCAACTATAATAATTGTAGGCCCAACATTGAATATTCGTTGGCAAACTGTCGTAACGTTTTGTTAATTAACCAACCATAATAATTGTAGGCTCAACATTGAATATTCGTTGGCAAACTGTCGTAACTTTTTGTTAATTAACCAACCATTATAATTGTAGACCCAACATTGAATATTCGTTGGCAAACTGTTGTAAGTTTTTTGCCGTAGGCCCTATGTTGGGAATTTGTAGGCAAAACACTAACTATATCCCAACTAATTCCCAACTGTTGGCTACCGTTGGCCAACCAAAAATGCTACTAGGGTTACTGCGTGCCAGTTACTAACGAAATACCAGTTACTGCGGTCCGATGTCAGGCGAAACATAACCTTAGTACAAATATCACTTGTAGATAGAAAAATTATTTTGAGTTATTTTGAGTTATTTTGACTTAACTTTCTTTATTTACTGAAATCAGCAGGAATGAGTAATAATTTAAATCTTAGTAATTAGTAGTACATAGTAAGTGAATACGGTCGGGAGAATGGTTAGGTTGCGCAGTCGTCGGTCCGCAGTAACACATGCACATGGTGTAAAGTACTGCACCTAATACTGCGGTGAGAAATAAAAATTAAAACTCAAAATGTAGACGACTGATTTACTGTTTTTCTGAAAAAATAACTCTTATTCTATCGAGTAATAACGCTACATTACGTGTATTACTGTTAACCCTTTAGCGCCAAACGTATCATATATGATACATTCCTTTTTTTCGCCATTTCGCCGTTTGCATTCGCATTTCGCTGTTTGCAACAGTTTAAGTGACACATGTTTAGCGTAGTTTTATTCACTGAAGAAAGTTGGACCTACCTGAAGCCTGTATTCTTTGGTTTCATGCATTTTGATCTTTGAAAGAAAAAAATTAAAAAAAAAAAAATTTATTGTATAAAAATATATAAATTCAGACAATTTTTAACGATAAAAACAAAACGGGATATTTCTCCTTCAACGGGATCTAGGTGCGGGCGCTAAAGGATTAATAACAAAAATATAAATGTTTTTCAAGTAGGTGTTCATGATCGCCATATCGGGAATCGACCGAAGTTTCGCCTTGACGAATTTCAAACTACAAAAAAAGAATTAATAATAACTTTGCTGTACCTACATATTTATTAATAATTATCTGTAATAGAGTTTAAAATAATTTTATCAAAAATCTTCAAGAGATTATGTACTTTCCAACATTAAATATGATCTGTTTTAGAATATCCGCAGTAATCGGGGCATCCGCAGTAATACCCACACTTTCCCTATCTTTTTATTCCATTGCACTTACAATAAAATGATCGATATTTCAAGAAATTGAACGCGTCGCTTAATAGGTTTCCTTAATTTCTTTCCTTAGGTATACGAATTCTATCACATTCCCAGTTAAGTTTCTGCAAACCAATATTCCTGAAACAGCCTGCGTGTACCTGTATGCTGGACTGCAGCGACAGTTACACTTACGTAATAGAAAGTATCGGGAAATACAGATTGCGGTGGCCAAATTGAAGCACGATGTGTATCCATTTGTTTGTTATTGCACAGCTGGTAATGGCACCTTCGTTCAGTTAACACGCGACGCCGGCCCGGCGTCGCCGTACCGGGGCAGTAATCTGTAAAACATTCCTTGCTAAACAGCTATACCTGGATCGAATTTAAAATTCTAATTTTGCGTGCACCTTGACGCCCCTCTGTATCGGTGTGCGCTACCGTATCGTAGCGACTTGGTCTCTTGCACAATACGTGTCCATGAGGTCATCGAATCTTCTCTCCTCGAGATCTCCCTCGCCTCTTCTGAAACACTTTCACGCTTCTTTGTCGTTGCTTCCTTTGTCGATCCGGATTTTCCCGTAACGAGCAATGTAATAACGCGACGGATCGATTCTGTCGGGGATGCAGGTGGACAAGCAATACTACGCTTCGTTGTAATCCCGGGCGCAATCACGGGAACGAATCGTAATTAAAAATTTTCGCTCGTTTACACGTGCTGAAATCAACTGTTTCGCTTTTGTAGCGGCTCCCAGCCCTCCGCTCCGAGCAGTTACGATATTTCCTCCAGTTACACAGTTCGAGCGGTAATTCCGCGTCGCATCGAAACGGTTATTAATTTACAGCAATTAACTCGCGTTGTGTCGACTGACGCAATGATTTCGGCTCGAGTCCGCGAATCTCGGCAAAGCGAATCCACAAAAATTCAACGGCAACGTTCTTCGCGTCCACCTCGATGAGGTAGCGGGTACGTGCAACGGTGACGTAATTTTGCAACTACACTCGCGTGTGTCGTAATCGATGGCGAGTGAAAATAGCCTATCGCTTTCGTGCTTCGTTACATCCAACTCTGAAGCGTTAATTATTCCTGCCTGACGTTGTATATGTATCCTATTCGGTCCAACTTTCCTTCCCGTTTCAATTTCCTCGCGATTAGATCAAACTTTTCGCCAATTCCCCCTTTGAATTCTATCACTTATGTTAACGAAGATTTTCTAATCTCGTTTGGTCCTAATTCGGACGACGGCGTTCTATTAAGTACCAATCGATATCGACTCCGGCTCGCCATCGGAATTGCAAATCCTGATAGCGCTTACGGTAATTGCGATAGCCATCCTAAGTCGAGTAACGGATATCGTTCAATTTATAATTCGCGGCGCTAGCACTCGGACGCTACTCGTTGCCGAATTATCGCGCGAAGACAGACTTCTTGCAGAAAAGATAATACTAAAAATACGTGAAATGAACGTCCGAGGATATCGGGAAAGAGGTGACGAAAGTGAGTGGCAGACTGAAACACACTCGTGACGGGAGCAAACAGTGTCATCGATAGGGAGGAAGAGATGGCTATCGACGTTCCTTGATAACGAACGTCCATCAGAGCGTCCGCCGACGCATCTTTCGCGCCGCTAGTTGCGGGGTTTCCTTCAAATTGGCCCGATTTTGCATTCGAAAACAACGCATAACTGGCACGTCCTAGGTGAATAGCCGGCCGTGTGGCGAAACACCTGCGCGAACGCGGTGCAAAAAAATGTACATATTCATGGATGGAAATAAAGCGAGAGGGGAAAGAGGGATGATGGACGGGAGAGTTACAGGAGAATCGTGCGTCGACCAGCCGGAAAGGTGAAAAAAAAAAAAATCAGCGGGCTACCGATGTTCCTGGATTCTCTGTTTATAATTATTCAGCGTCACCACTCCGATTCGCCGAGTGTATTAACGTCAGCTCGCGACACCATACGCCCGCTGGACCATTTTCGTTGTTTAAATGCAAATTAATGATTGTTTCATTTCCCTCGAGGTTATTCTACGCCACGCCACGAGCCAGTTCCGCGGTGTGCCGTTTAATATTTATTTGGAGAGTTCACTCGCTGCCGTGGTTGACGCGAAATCTCCTTAACGCCTCTCCTTTCTCGGGCGCGAGTAGGCGTTTCGAAAATTCAAGGCGAAGCAGTGAAATCGACGTGTGAAATCGTTGATCGTGTATTATAGTTAGCGCCATTGAAAGCAGAATCCCTCTTTATTTCTACAAAACGATTTTATCCCGTTGGGACGATACTGATAGCTGCATTCAAATTTCGTTTTTGAATACTCGACACGATTATGGAAACGAGACATTGTTCGCAGCAGGTTGCAGTAAATGGAATTGTACCGCTTACCCTACCACGTGTTCGGGACCACCCAATTCAAGATGATAATGTTATATCCTTCTAAGCTTACCATTGGGGATACGTTAGGATGTCTGTAAGTGCATAAACGCGTAATATTCAAACTCTTCGTTCGGTGGTGCGAGCACGTAGTGCTCGATTTCATGCAAACTCCGCGTTGTTGGCAATCTTGGTAAACGTACCGGTAGCCTCATTTACATGAAGATGCCTCGAACGTCTGCGAGGCGTCTGAACGCGATCAAGGTCTGTCTGATCCTCGAGTATCGCGTTGCTGCTTGGACTACGACAACAGCACCGATATAGTACATTAAGAGGAAACCTGTGCACGGAATATTATTAAGCTCCCGATTGAATTAAATCGGTATATGAGACGAGTCTTCTATTAATATCCTGGATCGCAGCAGAAACTAGCTGAACGTCATAGAGAAGTTTGACGCGGTTAACAGATAATTTCACTGATGAACGCGTTGGCGGCTCTTCGTCACCGCTACCGAAGTAGTAAGTAGATACCTGTGAAATCGGTAAATCCGCACAAATTAGCGAAGGTAATTGAATCTGAATGTAACCGTTCCGTGCGCCGAATGTTTTCGAGGCTGAGGATGAGCCTCGCAATTTCCACTTTGTTACCCACCAACTGTCGAACGAACGACGCGTCGAGAGTTGCTATCGAACCCCTGGAATCAGAATTTCCGGGGAAGAGAAAGCACCCCTGCCGAAAGGAGCAGTTTGTTCGCGCGTCAGCGGAGCGTCGACCTCGGGAATCAATTTCCTCGATTCTGCTAGATACCGGGGGACCGCAGTCTCCTACACCATGCTCCGATCGTGCCTCCCAGTGCTTTCCAGGAGCCAGCGTTAGAACGCGATTGTGTTGGAAATGGCAAAGGAAAGCCGGTAGCATAGCGATCGGGTGAACGCTGAGCGGGCTGCAACGTGGAGCAGCGTGCTGCCGCTGCTTTCTTTTCCCATCAGTCAGTCAATGAGCATGTCTCTGCGCGACTGGTACGCGGACCGCGAGCTCCTGCTAACAGGAGCCACCAGTGACGTGGGTCGGGCGTTCCTCGAGAAGATCCTTCGTGCCTTCCCCAACGTCAAAGTCTATGCAGTGATCAGATCCAGGAACGGCTTCAATAAAGACGACAGGATCAAGAAGATCTTCCTGTCGCCTCGGTATGAACGCCAACTTTCCTTCCTCCGTTCTTTTTTCAATCGCAAACGGACTATCTGCCCCTCTGCTCGGTTGGTGCACGTGAGAACCTTCTATTCGATCAAACCTTAGGGACACGTAACGTTTCTGGAACTTTGCTCCCCGCATTTGGTCGTGCACTTGTTATTCTCGATACATTACGGCTTTCGTTACCTGGTAACAGGATCACGCGTGTTTTAAATATGTTTCGCAAATTCTGTATTCTGCAATACAGTGTGTAAACATGGAGCTAACTGTTCCCATGGTCGACTACGATATCTTTGCCGAAACATTGTTCTCGCGTTTCCATTCAAATTAACAGAATTTGAAGTTGCAGAGAATGGCAGTTCATTTGTGCCAAGCTAGTATGGAGTGGGAATTGAAATTGAAATTTTTTCAGAGGATTAATTGGACGACATGTAGGATCGAAATAGTGGAGCTCAGGTTTAATTATGTTCGGCGAGAATGATTTTGCGGGATAGTACTGTATGTTAATTTGCAGGGATTTGCAAAGTCCCTCAAAGACCTGTTTATAGACTGTGGTGGATATTTGATACAGTAAATGGTTACAAAGCGGTAATGAAGTTTGCTGAAAATACGTATGTTTGTGCAGTTAATTAATGCAAACGGGCGCGCCGGTCGTCCTGAACTATGATCAGATGGTGCTGTCGTGCATATCAATTGCTCCAGATTCCTTGCAATTATTTACTTTAAGCTATCGTTGATGTTTACATCGGGGCGCAGTACAAAGGTTGTTTGTATAATTACTTAATGGGCATTATAAAGATTGTAACAGTAAATTGTCACGATTGAGACTGGAAGTATTGGCAAATAGATATTGATATCGACGAAAGTTTATTTTATAACAATGGTTAATAACGATGCAACGGAAACATTTACTGCAGGGGAAACAACAGTAAATATTGGCATTCTGTATTATTTCCACCATTGCCATTATTTGGTTTATGATATCCACCTTGGCCATTGTATGTTATATAACAAACAATTCTATGCTGTAAGTGGAATTTTTGTATAGATTAATTTTCATGTAACAAAATAAATAATATATAAAAAAAAATTTATGTTAAACGATTTTATTAAATATGCACTAAAAACTAAAAAAATCATTCTTTTCTTGTACTGCAATTTCGATGGTGTTTTTTCACTTTAAATAAAATCGTGGAGCAGGATTTTTTATAACAGACTATGAATTAATTTAATACAGCATCAAGGGTCGAAATGAATTTGTTTTGAGATACCCTGCTCCACGATTTTATTTAAAGTGAAAAAACACCATCGAAATTGCAGTATAAGAAAAGAATTATTTTTTAGTTTTTAGTGCATTTTTAACATCAATTTTTTTATTTTCTAGTTTTTAGTGTTAGGATTTTTAAACGCTTTTTTATTTTATATAATTATTTAATTTAATTTCAAATCGCGATGCGACTAGCGACTAGAACGCAGCGGCTTTTTGTCGTTATCGTAAAGAACGCGAGTAGCTGATTTCAAGTCGTTTGGATTTGTGGTTATGGGTTATATTTATTGATGACTGGGTAATGTTTCCACCCTCTCGGGGTTAATTTTTTTTAAAGTATTGTCATCCGAACTACGCGCGCCTGCAAAGTTAAATTTGTGTTGCCAGATTTGAACCATACAAACAAACAAACAGATGATCGTAGCTGAATAAAATAGTTTAAAAATAGTTTTATTCACTATTTGATGCAGTAAAATTGATAGAGAGAAGCAAATTATTTCTCCGTAACATTCTAGTTTGCGTAACGATCGAGGTTGTTTCTCCGATTATTTGTTTCTCTCTAGGTCTCTCTGCATTCGATCCTTCGTTACACAGTGTATCGTGGCAGTGTAATCAGTCGGTGGTTGCATATTCGTTAGATATTGCGTCTGACTTTAATCAACCATTCGTTAGATGCTGCAGCGTTCCATTCTAATCAAGAGTTCATTAGACACACTAGCGGATGGGGATTAGCTTTCCATTAGAAATGCAATAGTTGCCCCCAGGAATTGTGCCAATTCATTCAGTCTTTTCAAATATAGGTACAGTCAAAAAATGGATAGAATTATTCATTCTCTATGTATTAAACGAAAAGTACCCATTGGGATCCAGAATAGAAATAACTGTTGTTTATCGCTTTAATACCATTGACGTGGCACTGTCATGTGACAAGCTATCCAGCAATAAAATAACTATTAAAAAACATCGTCAGGAATTAATTGCATTTCATCGGTGACACGTAAGCCTCGCTCGAGATACAATTTCGTGCACGATACAGCAGCAAATAATTATCTGCTTCCTTCGAAGCGAATTATAAAAAGCCTATTTATATCGCGTTCGCTGTTCGTAACACAGGATCCTTCAGATCTGAAGGTACTTGCTACGTGACTTGAAGTATAGATTCATCCTTCAAACGGCTACGTTGAATAGAACATCAAACTAATGGCTGGGAAACTTAATCGCACAATTACCCGAGTAAAATTCTACAGACGACCATTACTCGAGCGAAGGGTCACGGCGCAGCTTGTTCCCTTTTCCCAATGTTTTGATTCGAGAGGACGACGTGCAACATCACCGAGAAATGCACGGGCATCACGTACGTATACGCTTGTAGACGTATAAATTGGATTGCGGCGTTACGTGATCGTCCACCGTAACGATCCCAGTTGCATCGTAAGACACGCGAGGCAAAACTCAACCACGGCAACGAAGGGCCGGGCCGGGTATTTTCTGCGGCACGGGGAAATTTATTTTCATTAGCACGCGTTCCCCGACGCGTCAGTGCCCTTTCTGCCGCGATTATAAAGAGGACTCCGCACCGGCGAGAGATCCTCCGTCCTACCAGTTTCACGGGAAATTCGTCGACGCGCCTGAAATTTCGCGAAATTAAAATCCGCGAAGCGACGCTCCCCGGAGAAATCTCGGCGCTTCATTCGTTCCGCCAATCGAATGATACTGCACAGTTAAAACCACAGGGACGAGTCGTTCCGAGGTGTTTCCGTGCTTATGGGTCATTGATTCGTTTCGCCGCAATTCTGCACTTCTTATTGCCGAAATTCAAAGACGTTACGTAACGCGTGGATCACTGGTCAAAAACTGAAGTGTTGTAATGGCATTGAAAAGTATTAAGTTAGGTTACTACTTAATCATTGATTATAACTACTGAAGTAGCGCTACCAAGTGTGTAAAAAATTAATGGCTAAAATCAGAAATATGATTCAAGAATCTTGAACCCCTCTGAAATTAGATGTTCCAGGTGACAAACAGCTGATAGGATAGCAGACCCAGTGGTTATGGCGTGCATAGTCGTTCAATAATAGAGTATCCGTGGTTGGGGGCGTGGAAGTGTGCCTGAGACGCCCTCAGCTGTTATTGAAAACAGTGTTTGCCCACAATTTCGCGCGTTACGTGTCTCAAGCAGGGAAGCGTACTGAGAATCGAAAGCTGCTGTTACTGAACGAAAGGCATGTCAAAGAGGGCTTATAGGGAAAAATTCTTCAACTTAGTCACGTGTCTAACCTGTTAGTATTATATTGGATATTAAAGATCAAGTAGCACGGCCAGTGATTGAATTTCCAATCTAATAACCCTGAGCGCCTTTTTACGACCTGTGCGAGCCGAGAGCAGCTCATAATTCGGAATATTATCGAATTTGATACCCGACTGAAAGCTGGCCGAGGTCCAACCCGACAAACAACGAGTCCCGTATTCGTTTGTCACAGGTTCGAGAGGCTGCGGACAGAGGATCCAGACGTGATTTCTCGCGTGAAGGCGTTGGAGGGTAATCTACTGTACGATGGACTCGGCATGAGCAAAGAGGACAAGGAACTGTTGCGTGGTGTCAGCGTGGCGTTTCACGCGGCAGGGCCACACGACGTGGTGTACGAGTTTTGCCAGGAGCTGCCAGGGCTGGAGGTGGTGGTCGGGATCTCGAGCATATTCCGACACAGAGGACAGATCACCGAGTCGTTGCAGAACGAACGCGTGCCTGATGGGGCGATAGCTGTGGTGCGGGTTCCGCTGGTTGGCCCTGCTCACCGCGAGCCCGGGCCCGGTTACGTGGACGTCCTCAAAGGTCCGACAGCTTTCCTGGTAGGAGCTGGCCTCGCCCTGGGCAAGTCTGAGCTTCAAGCGGAAATCATTCCAATCGACCTGACGGTCAACACCCTCATCGCCGTTGCTTGGGAACGAGCCACCGCGTAAGTGCTCTCTTCATCCTACTCTTCCCCTTGCCAGTCGGCTATGTTTCCCTGCTTTCGCGTGTTCCACTTTCTCTACTAAACCCATGCGATTCCGCTAAATACTGTTACGATTATAGGTGCATTGCACAGAGGTACAGTATACCGAAAGGGTAGGATGAAACAGAATTTAAACAAGTCAGGGTGGCCGGTTCACTTCGAAGCCACCCAGTCATATCGCCATTGCTAACAGTTTGCTGGACAGGAAACATTGATCTAGAAAACTGACGTTTACTTACATAAGTTAGCTTCGCATAATAATTGCTGATCCGGGAATAATTTCACGCTCGTTACGGTATTCAGTAATTCTAGTACGACCGTGGGAGAAAGTTAATGAACGCGAAGGAAAACGTTGCACGGCATACGCGTAACTCGTTCACTCTTTATTATGTAAACCGCTGCGAGCAGAGTTAAATAATCAATCGTGAAGTTTGCCTTAGAACATTTAGGGTAATAGAAATATTAGGTGGAATTTGAACAAGCTGTTCGCTGCGTAGAACCGCAAGTCGTATTAAAGGTGAAACGATTGAGGGGGCAGTGGAAAATCGCGAGCCTTTATGCCTACAGCCGGCTCCCTTGCTGTTAGAGCCATAAAACGTTGCAATTAAAGTTTACGTTAAATGAACGCGGTTTCGTTTTATGAGAGCATGCCAGTCTCTTTTGAGGGGACTAGGTAAAGGTAGCAGTTTAAGCGCACAACATTTGGGGCATCGAGCAGCGCCGGCGAAAGGTCGCATTAAGGCGGTTTACCGGTTCAAATAGCCTTGGCTATTGTTCCACGAGGAGTTACGCGCAACTACTGCTGCGTTTTTTTTTCTTCATGTTACATACCTGGTAACATAGTTAAAGCTGCTTTACAATTCTATTCAATTTCGCGGATTGGATTCTCCCAGAAGCACATATAACTCAAGTAAGTATTCGCATGTTGGAAGTAAGGATCACTTTGCCATTTTTAGATACCAACTTCAAATCAGTAAATATTTATAGGTAAGTATACAGAGAAAAGAATCGTATTTTATCAAAATGAAATCCTATTCTTTCGAGGTTCCTTGAAACCCAAAACAATTCCACGGGTCAGTTGATTAACAAACGTATTATTAATGAATCGCTAGATCGCTGGCGTTATGTAGCTTCCAGTTTATTATGCGATAATCCAAGAAAGGAATTCAGCTAGAAAGGAGTAAATTGTCCGTGGGGTAAAGGATTTTATATACCCTGCTTCCTGTCCCAGTGAAATGGACGTCGACAATGATATTGCGACGATAATGAAAGAATGAACTGTTGTTCTGCTACTTCGGGCCTTAGTAAGTTCGTTTTTCAATGCAAAGCGTTTGTGACAAGGGGCTGGAGTTTAACGACCACAATTTATTCCACGGCGAAATGGAGGTTTAAATTCGTCACGTATTCTGCATATCCCGCGATAGGGCTGTTCTTTTTATAGAACGTACCCTTTAAACGCGGAGAGCTGCAGGCTCAATTAGTTTTGGACTGTAATTGTATCGCGTGTGCAGCACTCCTTCGAATTTCTTAAGCATCGAATTGCTATACATATGTATGTAGGAATGATAGTAGCGACCGGAATGCGATATATTGTCGCGCGGAAGACGGAGGTCGGCGGACGAAGTTCGGCGAAGACGGTCGAATCGAGGCGGTCCTCGGCGATCGGACCGATGAGAGAGTAGGGAAGGGCGATTCCGTCCAAAAGAATCGATACTTGAGAATCGATTCTAATGAAACATCGATGCTTAAGAATCGATTGTTTCCAAAAAGAATCGAAGAATCGATGAAAGGAATGATCAGGAATAGAATCAATTAACTGTGAGATGAAAAGAATTGTTATTGAATCATTATATTGGAAAATACAGTATGTAATACTGGGAAACCCTGAATTTCGATACGCCGACTAGTGACCGAAAATTGAACTACTGAGAATAGGTCGAAATCCGTCGAAGTCCATAAAATTATCAGTGTTTAAATAGACATGTTGGGAAAAACGAGTGTTTTAAAATTTTTTTGAACACTAAATTTTTACTTATTCGATTAATAAATACTTATTCGGAATGTTTGGTGAGATAGAAAAAAATGTTGATTTTTTCTCGATTCTTAGGTAGAAAATAATCGAGTTATCGAGAATCGGTTCCTAGAATAATCGATTAAAATAATCGATTCTTCAGAAAGAGAATCGAGCGATTCTAGAAAAATCAAGTAGAATCGCCCTTCCCTGTCAGAGAGTCGTTGAGCAGCATGCTAAGAGAGCACAGTCGCGTTGTAATATTCTGTATTAATTTATTCATTTATACTATTCTTTTATTATTATATTGCTTATTCTTAAATTCGGAAACATATGTATATGATTGCTGTTTTTGTTACCATAGGAAAGACATAAAGGGGGCAGTGGTATACAATGCGGCAACGATCGGGTGCACATGGAACGACCTGGTTAAGCAGGGTGGCCGGGGCAATCGAAAGTTTGCATACCCGACTTTTGGGCTGCGCGGAATGACGTCTGTGGCGGCCCTGCATTGGCTTCTGGTGCTGTTCTTTGAATGGTTGCCATCCGCGCTTTGCGACACGATTCTTGGCCTGCTCGGAGCGAAGAAGAGGTATAACGAACTGGAAATTTACGATATCCGAGATTTGCCCGGTTATCGAGTTCGAAGGGACTCTGTTGACACTCGAGAAGTTACTCTCCAGCGAACCTAGAGAAATTTGCGAAAGGGCACCGCGACGACTATTCAGCCCGGAGAGCCGATGAAATCCACGTCGATCGGAAACTTCGTACGACCCGGAGTTGGTCTGTAATCGTGGACAATCTCGATGGGGAAAGTTGGCTTCCACCATCGAGCGGTAGAATTCTTCTTGGCAGTTCATTATATTCTGCGATTCGCACGGTTCGCAATTTCTAGTCAATTTCCATTGCGACGCGACGCGCTAAAGCTGGGGACTCGGAGTCTGTACGTACGCGACCCTTGAGAATGAATTCCCGGGAAACGGAGTTGAGTTATCCGCGAGGGGGAGGAGGAAATCCGCGGCTGAAGTTGCCGGAAAGAACCATTGAGAAAGATTTTCACGAAAGTTTGATCACAGTGTTCGCGGAGGCGCGCGGGATGCACTCAGTTGCAGAAGGCTACGCTGGGAAAAGACCGCGGCACACTTGGCAAATGCGATGCAATCGTAAAAAAGTAAAAGTTGTCTCAAACTACGATTTAGCCGAATACCAAAGTAAACACGTTTTCCGCGGTATTCGACGGGACAGTGGAGAACGGCGGGGGGGGGGGGGGGGGTGGATCGGGGGAGGCAAAAAGACAAACAGCCGAAAGGGAACTCGTTTTTCCCGCGGGGAAACTTGCGGGCTCGGTCTCTGATTGCTTTTAAAAATCGCGAGTTTGGTCCGGCGACGGAGAAACTTCCCGAAAATTTCTGACGGCTCTCTCATTGAAATACGTTTCTTTGCCAGCGGAGAACTGGTCCGTGCGATTTTAACTTTTCCCTCCGCGTGGTTCTCCGTCCAGCCAGCAGTTCGCGAAGAAACTGCGGGGCCGCGTCCCGCCGTTTGCAACTTACATTTTCAACGGAAACGTTCACGTGGTCACTTTCGTCGAGCGTTATTCGCGGTCCTGTCGATAGAGTTTAATGGTTGTCTATGGAAAGTTGAGAGAGTTCTATTGCCTATCGGATTCTGTACTCTAGTCATGAAATATGCTGTACCGTCGTCACGCTAAACGGAAGATGTTTTTCCGTCCATTTACCCTTTATACCCTTTATGCATGCCCCACTATACAAGCTGAAACTTTTACCAATTTCCTCTCGATCGTCTATTATTGATGATATACTCTGGATAGAACAGTCGCGATATACCTAGCGTTAACACCGTAACAGCAAACATGCTCAACTTATAAGCACGCATTTCCTCGCGAATTCGGTTCAGGATATTGTAAATCCGGCAAAGTCAATGCACCGACGAGCTCACCTCATAGAACTTGCCACTCCTTATTACCCCCGAAACATCAACCGTCATTCGACAAGTTCTGCAATTAGTTCCGTACCCTCGGGAACCGATATAGAGTCAATCGCATCGATCTATGCACTCGTGTGGGTGCGCGTTGTTTCGAGCGCGACGTCTAAAGCCCGTTCATCAGTCGGTGGAAATTACGGCTCGGCTTCTCTGTCTAATTATACCAGGCGATTAAGCAACCGATACTTTTGACTAATTACGAATCTACGCGCGTGTCAGCAAAGACAGATTCGATCGTCAATAAGTGAACCGCTCCGGCGACAGTGTAAACCATAAGCCAACAGCCTCTGTTCTTATTCTGCAAAGCTGGATAATGTAAGCTGGGGCGTATAAAGAGAATTCCGCGGAATGTTTCAACGGAGGAAACGCGAGTAACCCGTTAGTGAAGAGCGATGAAATTTTAATTAGCCGATGCCAAAGGGTCGAGCTCGTAGAGTGGCAACGTCTGGAGCCGGTGGCAACTCAATATCCGCAGTTTTCCCGCAGTTTGGAATTTCCAGTGACATCCCGGTTTCATCGCGTTTGTCGCGGTCGTCCGCGTCTGTTCGAGGGTCGAGCGTTGACATTTCGAGAAGCGGTAAACATTCGCGAGCTAGATCGAACGGAATGGATGCACGCTTATGTCAGAGGAGTAGCAGGAAGGTGAAGGATGCGTGGAACTTGTCGCATAAAACGAGTTGGAGGGAAATCGGAACGGGTTGGGTGAAGTGAAGTGGTGCTGCTCTTGAAAGAAATAGATGCAACTGGAAGACGCGGGGGGGAGGGGGTGGGGGGGGGGGGGGTGGAGGGGGGATGGGGGAGGCAACAGAGGGTTGGAAGGAGGCCGGCATTAGGGGAGGGGGAGAAGATCAGTCGTCGAGGTAAAAACCTTTGCTCCTCCGCAGACTTCTTCAAGAGCACGGGAGAGTTCGTAATGCACTTCGATCCCTTGAGTCAATTTCATCGAGGCCGTGGTCAGCAGAGAGGAATCGTGTGTACCTGCTCCAGCAACGTCTCACCCCAGAAGACCAAGATGCATTTCCGGTTGCCACGGAAATCGACATCGAGAATTACGTTCTCTGCGCGGCCGCCACCGCCAAAAAGCATTGCGTGGACGAGGCCAATATCAGGATCGTGAAGATCTTTCGACTAGTTTTCTATTTTATCGCCGCAGCCGCCCTCATCTTCGCGATCCTCTTCTATAGACGTCACGTACCTGTCAAATACCTCGAACCGTAAGTCACCCGGAAGTCCCGGAACCTTCAGCACAGGCAAGAATATGTTGCACGGCGTGCTTCGCAGCGCAGGATATGATTTTAAAACATTCATTTCTTGTCTGAAATCAAAGTTGAAAGTGTAGGATAAATCTTTCTTTGCACAGAGCTTTATCTTCCAGAAAGCTGATCACAGTACAGTTCAGACAGTTCTTTCAACCTTTAGCTTTAGATTTTGTTTGCTTTACAACCTCGTAACGCAATAGATCATGACAGACGGAAATATAGTTGACAGAATTAATAATGTTTACAAGTCGATAAACAAGAAGAAAATACTATGTATGACGTGATGCTAATAATTGTCCCTGCGTGACAAGGAAAAACTCTTGCATGCGTATTTAGTAATGCACCCATTTACCTTACCTTTATGAAACTTGTTACGGGAGTTGCAGGATTTTAATAAAAAGAAGAAGATATTCTGTGACTCGGAATGTAGTTCCAGCGAATCCCATATTTGCACAAGATTGGAGGAAGAATTTCCCGCTGGACACGACTTAATTCCTTAAAATGCGAGGTAATTCCTGCCCCTGCTCCCTTCGCCATCCGCAGAATTCCGCTTGCGTAAAAAGAAAATGTCATTTACAAACGGAAGTGCGATCGTACTTTTTCCTCCCTTTGGTTCTCGCTGTGCTGCGAATGTAACCGTACAATAACACTGGGATCTACCCAGTTAATTTGAATGCTGCTGTTGCCGAGTACGGTCAACGGTATCGCTCAAACGGCTGGCCGAATAATTGGAGAAGTTTACATATGTAGATGGAGAATGCAGCAATGCCACTGCATCGATCTTCCTGCTTCCTCTTCCCCGTATCAATTAATTATGCATTTCAGAAAGATAGTCCGGACGCGTCGCTTTATTTCGTTTCGGTTGACATTGGCGCGGGCACTTTGTAATTTCCCAAACTATTTACAACCATTGCTTCCTGCACTTTCCAGTGACCGCTTAGACAATACAGCTCTCAGGTCTCTTATACGACCAGTATAGAATGTTGCACACCGTTCTTACTTTCCATTCCATCGATCCTCAGTGTTCGATTCTGTTCAGAAAGGATACATTCCACCTGGCTTCCGCGCTTTCACTCTATACAGGGCGAGCCACTCGAAGTGGTCCATTTGAACAGCTTACACCTTGAAAATACAACGAGAATGCCTCGAATGAGAAACGTCTAGTGACAGGAATGACGTAGCGCAACGACAATTTCCTTTTAACGTATATAACGGAAGGCGAACGATGTGTTCCAATAGCCTCGAAACTTTTACAATCGATTGTTTGCCTAATTCAAGAACGGCAGCTTGCATAACTTGCGGGTTAAGAGATCGCTTTCACAGAAAAATCATCGACCAGTCGCGACGTAGCAACGCGTGGAACATTTCTAGCGTGGCCAGTTACATTACGCAACGTGCGCCGTACGCGGCATATATAAAGTCCTCGTGTTGTGGACAGAAATGCATTATGGAACAGGAAGTTACTTTTACTTATACGAAGGAAGCATTTTGTGTTTAAGATTCTTTTTAAGGTTAAGCTTAATTTATACGCAAGGAAGAGTTTCGTTACATCCGAACGTATTCAGAAGTAAAGAAACATTAGAAAGAGTGGACAGTGTGAGGGATTGCTGTCAAGAGGCTTGAAAAAGGACGAAAGTAGGTGAATCTGTAAATACTAGATGTGACCAGCTGGACGGTGGCTGATGGAAGCCGGAAGGTCGTATGGAAATGTGTTTGACGATGTATATCCGTATTGAAAGTATCGAATGTATAAATATGGCTGCAGCCGAGCGGAGTGCATGGCAAATATTCGTGAGAATCGTGCAAGACGCTTATGCACGAGAGAATGCTATACTGGGTGAAAGTTTGCTGGAGAACATCTACTTACGTTCGCCTGGAGCCAAGGAACACATATCTCTCGCGTGGTTCAATTTACGTAACCCGTTGCATCGAGCTTCGACGCTTATCCAGCTCCGTAACACGCTGCTCACTGTAAAAATTCGAAACGAACCGGGCTGCCTTGGTTGCCAGCTTTGATCTTCCCCACTGGAATATCGGCGACCCCGCGGCCTCGCGTTTAGCCTTTTGCTCGACTTACTTTACCCGCAGTTTACCGAATCGATGGAAGATTTCAGCGAGTTTGTAATTAATTGGATTGTTTAGAAAGGCAGGGAATTTGTCGTATTTCGCGATGATCCTGTAAGCCGAGAGAAAGTTGCAGCTCCCGGAGACTCGTTATCTAGAAAAGCTCGGGGCGAGGGAGATTAAAATAAATCGCGTAACCGTGTAAAATTCTCGCGAGGAAAATAAGATAATACGGTTGGATATCCTATCTAGTGTAGCGAGACGCGTGTACGCGAAATAAAGTGATTATAAAATTCGTGAGAATACTCGACGAGGCGTTAGCAATCTACGGTGCTGATTAACGAGCCGTTTTTTGCCGAGAAAGCGAGTGTGTGTGTATACTTTCGCCATTTGCATCCCGGGCACGGGGAACTGCGCGAGGACGCAACGACTATCGTAAAGTCGACGAGCGCGTGACTCGTTAATCGGAGACGGTGGCGGTTCTTAATATTCCCATCAACGTAACGAAGAAGCAATAACTCGCCCCCGCCCTCGTATCAGAAACTTGGTTCGCGTGGCTGCTGTGACGGGGAGGATGAGTTATGCTTTTAAAATCCTGTTACCGGTTGCGAGCGCGAAATTTACCAAAGAAACTTACAGATTAGTTCTGCAAGGTATAATTGGACGTGGTGGCTGGAACTGTGCCTTCATAATAATAATTGGGGAATCTCTGTTCTACGGGACGAAGTTCCACGGGCTGACTGGCTGCGCTACAGAGCAGCGGGGAAACATTCTGTCCGTGAGAAGAGGAGAGAAACGAGGGAGTGCGAGGGATGGAAATGGATAAAAGGAACGGTGAAGAGAATGGAGTGGAAGTCGGAGGATCAAAAGGTAAGGTTGGGAATGCCTGAAAGAGAGAAAGGACCGGATAAAAGGGACGTGGGCAAAAGTACGCATTCAATTTCATTGCAACGCGAATGAATAAGATGTATGTATATATTTGCGTATACGAATTGCCTCTCCGGGAAAGTGGCTTACACTGGTTCGGATGCTACGACAAAATGCCACGTTCCGGCGAAGGGACGTCAAAGCTGCCCCTGTAAATCCATTCGGCTCGCTTTATTTCCATAGAGATACACGTTAGCGCACGCGGACCGCGTTCGTTTCCCTCCAGCATCCTCCTCCCTGTCGATGAGCTGTTCGCGCGTTTCCCGAACGATCCTGTCCCTTGCTCTATTCCTCTCTCGCATCCTCTCGCTCGGGAATAACGCGCGGCACCCGTTGATTTGATGAAAAACGATTTTTCCGCCTTCCGGCGGGGCGGCCTTATCTTCGACCCCGTGACTTTCATTCGCCGCGCCGCGCCGGCCCCCGAACCGAGGGTGAATATTATCATAACTCGACATCTTTACGGGGGGAGTCCTCTTTTTAAAAGTCCCTTTCCATTCGAGATATTCCCACCGAAGAGTGAACACGTCCATATAGGTAGGCATAAACGAACCTACTGCAGGCTGCTACTCACCGAGGAATTTTCTCATTGCGGGTATTTTATTCGTTTCTGAAGACTCGGCTCCGCTGCAAACGGTTATACACGGCTGAGAATTGTCTCAAGGCACGTAAGGGGGCTTGCCTTAGTAGCATTTCTGGTTGGCCCACAGTATCCCCAAGTTGGGAATTAGTTGGCCATCAAAATGCCAACAATAAATGCTACTAAGGTCGGGGCCAGATATATTGGCCGGTGAATTCGTTTTCGAACAGCGATTGAGGAGAAATCAGCCACCACCATCTGACGATCGTGGACTTGTAAATTGGAGTTGCGTGGTCCCCGAAGGGTATGGTGGAGTAACGGGAACGCTGTTCGGCTAAGCCTGAACGTAGCCGTATGGCTGTTATTTATTCTTAGCGTAATAGTTGTGTCCGTTACAGAGCTATGCGTAAACCAATACGAGATGAAAATATCGAGAAAGGATCAATCTGCTGACCAATAAAACTCCTGAACTTTTTCGGAGCTAACGCACACCTATTCTGATGTATGTGTTTCTACGCTGAGAGCTCGGTTTGGCCTACACGTCAGGAGCTTGACGCTATCCCCACCACTTCTCACAGATCTGACTCACTCTTGTTCTCCGAAGACGAGAGCGAGATGGAACGAGAGCGAGTCAGAAAATGTTGAGAAAAGGAGCGTCGAGGCAGGCAAACGGTATGGTGGGAGAATACCCCTCACGAAACTCACCGGCCAATATATCTGGCTCCGGCCTTAGGATGATCACTGAGGATTGCTTCTTCGGTGAAGATAATCTGTTAACCCTCGTACAACGAATGCAGGGTCATTTTGATCCAACTCTGACAAAGTCTATCACGATGTTATATTTGTGTTGGCAATGGCAAAATATAGTATAAGATGCCTAAATTGCAGTAACATTACTTGTAAAAATC
This sequence comes from Andrena bucephala, assembly GCA_947577245.1. Lineage (NCBI taxonomy): Eukaryota > Metazoa > Arthropoda > Insecta > Hymenoptera > Andrenidae > Andrena > Andrena bucephala. The sequence goes on from OX387715.1 coordinate 69,271,210, forward strand.
ATACAGGAGATACATCTATTGTATTTATGTATCAAATGTACATAAATAATATTTTTTTATGTATTTCTTTATTAATAAATTTTAGTTAATTTTAGAAATTTGAGTTATTAAATTCATTTTATATTCAATTTTTTCGTGCAACCCGTGTACCATAGAAATGTTGCTATGGGTCAAACTGACCCTGCATTCGTCTCACGCGACCATGTCCACCATTCGTCTTCCGAGGGTTAAGACCGGGCGACTACTGTGAACGAAGGAAAACGGCGAAACAGAATATTTTCATTGCAGCCGTGTTTTCGAGAAAATTCTTGTAATTAACATAGCTGCGAGTATGCAGCCCAAAATATAGCACTGTACGAACAAATTGCAGACGAAAAATAAATTTTTTGTTCCGTAATTATATTTTCAGACGTTGCTTGTTAACACGTTTCTCTGAAATGTATAATTCATAGAGAATGTTCCCGGTGAATTTGATGTCTGTGGTAGCTCGTGCTTCAATTTTCTCAGAAGAATTTCAAACGTCTCCCAAGCGATCTTCAAGAAACTCGGACATGTGTATCATGCGATAAAATCCCAACGATCAGCAGGTAGTAGCGGTAAAATCTATCGCGTGACGTTTTCATACCGAATAATTAATAGATGCAACGCAACTCTGCGTTCACTCGAACACGACGGAAGAAAGGAAATATGCGTTGCCGTGTTCGCGAGTTTGAAATACAGGAGGTTTGTCGTCACGGTGGTAGCAAAACTGTCGCGAAGATCGTTTACGTCCAGAATTCTTCTTTTGGTGGTCCCGCGGAACCGTCGCGAAATTCGTCTATCCTGGTTCCACGCTCGTTACCCATCTGGATTATACACTCTCGGCATGAAAGCCATTCCTCGAACAGTCGCCGGATATACCGGGCAGCGCTGTTATTCCCTGGACTTTAGGAGGTACAATGGAGAAGTTCTGTGGACCAGGAGATTTGCCAAGACCCGACGTGACCTCGAGAATAAGAAGCTAGCCTTTTTGTCGTCCCTTCACCGACAAGTCTTTTCCATTGGTTGGCCCGTTTCGGTATCTTTAAAACGACTTGGACCCGCCTTGGACACGTCGCTACTAATTAGAGGCAAGGAAAGCTACGTGTCTCTATTATTCGCGATCTTTATTCCGCGCGATCCCCCGACACGCCGAGCCACTTTGTTTCCTCCGCCGCGGCGGTGGCATTCCCGCGACGTTGTTCCCGAGAAAATAGAATCGTCACTGACACGATTAATCTCCCAATTACAATGGAACAACTAGCCAATTCGGCGCAGCATGGTGTTCGGTAATCGCTCCCACCAAAGCTTCCAAGGAAACGGATACGAAACGAATCGGAGAAACAATTACGCCGGCAATAATTCACCGGGTAGTCTGGGGAATACTCGGGGCCCGGGCGTCTCGTAATTCCGGGTGCAACGCGAAAAGTGGCTGCTCTAAAAATCGATTACCTTTGTGACTGGTAAAACTCTGCTACCCACGAAATTCATTCATCAATCCCGAGGGATGTCACCTTTCGAATTATACCGTGTACTTTGGGCTGAAACACGCTTCCTCCAAATTCTCGAGGAAATCTGTTCATTCCGACCCCAATCGCTACTAAATCCCCCGTCTTCCGAGGTGTCCGGGTCAGGAACAAAAAACCAAGCTGTCGATGGGAAGTAGCTGCTGGAAATGGAACCAAAAAAACGTCCGCGTGTTCTGCGTGATATTTTTTATGTCGCCAATAGCAGAGATGTGGCTTAATCCAAAGTCTCTTAGAGCAGATGCGGCCAGACCGGGCCATTTGGGAGCACGGTCTCCATGATGTTTACCATAGCCGCGTAGAAGGGGAGCTCGAAAGCCAATGGTAACGTGGGCGCGCAACGGATAGGGAAAACTGTAGTAGTGTGCGGTGCAACCTCATGCCCGTATGATAGGATTGAATGACTGGGAATCTTGGGGGCCCCAGCAATCGCTGCCACTTGGGCTCCTAAGAGGGCCAGTTATTTCAGGCTAGGGGTACGAGCCTACACCGCACGCTACTACTTACACTCTTACAGTTTTCCCTATCCGTTGCGCGCCCACGTTACCATTGGCTTTCGAGCTCCCCTTCTACGCGGCTATGGTAAACATCATGGAGACCGTGCTCCCAAATGGCCCGGTCTGGCCGCATCTGTCTTAGAGGGTTGTCCAAATTTTCTAAATATTTCCCTCTCACGTTATCGTCGACCGAGTCATTCCCTTTTATTTAATTGAGAAAGTCAAAATTCCCGAGACAGGCGCTCTTATTATTTGGAATAAGACTTACCGGGGAAATTTTATTATACGCCAGATTTTACGTAAGCTTCTCGGCGCGCTCTGTATAACAATGGGGGGAACGAAGATGGACATAATGAAGAAATGCAGCGGAAAAAGGGAGGGAACAAGAAAATGGAACATGATCCCCCATGTAGAAGGGAAAGGAAGACAAAGCGGATAAAAAGGGTGTATGAATACGAATGGAAGAACCGCTACGGAAAAAGCAATGCGTTTGCAACCGCACGCCTCCGCGCAACGGTGGAATGTTGTCAATCGGGCCGCGCATACACGGACGTTTTCACTGAGACCAGGGTTTCCCAACTTGGGATACAGATTTTTGGGAGAGTATTTGCGGTGGATACTGTTCCCTCGTGCATCCGGCATACCTAGGTGAACCGATGCGAAACAGCTGGTTATTTCTCTATGAGAACGGTCTTAAAATCGATGTTAAAAAAGGAGACAAAATTCTGTAGCGAAAGTAATACACCTAAGTAGTGCTCTTATTTTTATGGTAAACTGTTGAAATGGTAAATTGAAAGGGTAATATTTTTTGCACGTTGTCTACTTGCTGTAAGCACTTAACGATTTATCCCTGGTCCTTGGGTGTTAGTTTGTGCTACATAAGCAGTACGCGGTTATGAAGCGGAAAGTGGAAAGAAAAAGCGTGAAAATGTCCGTGGCTAGCTGTCGAAACGCCAGCAGAATCCGTTTGGTCGGACAGCTGAGACAGGTTTTCAAGACGCGTTGCGAGTTAAAACAGCTTGGAAAACGCTGTCATTGAAAGAGTCCATACTCGTCGCGGAGGAAACGCGAACAGGCACGGTGTCGCAGTGAAGGCACGCGAGCGTGTATGCAAAGGGAAACCGCGAGGGGGGTTGAGGCGAATGAAAGAGTAATGCAGCCACTACTCTCGAGTGAAGGGTGGGGGTCGGGGGAGTACGGGGAGGGAGGATGGCGCATAAGTTATAGTTGGCATTGTGCAAGACCCTCGGGCAAAGTTGCGCGGATCCAAAGAGGGTGTAGGCTGCAGACTTCTCCAACGGCTAAGCAGCTTTTCCCATTGCCGAGCAAGCCGCGTGCGAGCCACGGACGCGTCAGTTAATCTACACCCTCGCCGCGTTAAGCTAAGCTTTTTACCGGTCTCTTTCCCTCCCTTTCTCGGCATACGGACACCCTCGTGACGGGAACACCGCGCCACGGTCTCTCGACGAGCTGGGAAACCGCTGTGCCTTAATTGAAAATCCTCCTTTATGTCGATGGGCTCGATGGCCAAGACGGAGTTTCGCTCCTCGTTCCTCCTGCCACTTGAATTCCCGCCAAGCCGATGCGAGTGTCGCCTCAATTATTTATCTCCCGTCCTCCCCTTTCTAATTCATGCGTGGACCCGTGGGAATAACCGAAATCTCTTACGACACAAACTTCCGGCTGCGAATTGCTCAAGCAACAAGAACGTTCGCGTTAATTACAAATCGATTCAAAGCTGGGGAGCCAGGGAGTGATAAGTTAGTCGGTCGGCCAAACTTTCTTATGCAGTCACTTCGGATTCTGGTATGCTCGACGGTAGGCAGACGATCTTAGGTGAACAAACAGGGCCCGACTTCGGCTGAACTTGCCAAGTAGCGGTATGTATGCTGCTCAGATTTCGGATAATCACAGATCCAACCGCGATCATCTCTCTCAGACACCGAGCCACGCCGGTGAACGTTCCCTGCATAATTGATGCAATCAAATAAACTTTGATTCCGCGGCATAGTTAATGACTCGGCAAATACAAATACTTTCAGCGGCTAGGTAACTCGTTGGCGAACACCTTCTCAAGCAGACATTTCCTTCATTGGAGTGTCAGGAACGTTGGGAGTAGGAAATGGGAAGCAATAAAGTGTTTTAATTAGGTAAGTACTTTCCCCGATATTAAGGTAATTGGCTTCTGAAAAGCCGACGGCGACGCATCGAAGTTTCCACAATTGCGCAACAGATTCCACCGCGCTCTGCCTGCATGCGCGGAGCGTCTCGTTAATGCTCAAATCTCTCCAACTTTCTTCGTTACTCGCACCTATAAAGCAGGCACGAAAGGAGCTTCCCAGTGCCGTCGCAGACGGCAATAATCTCGGTGTTATCGCGCGAAACGCTGGCGGCAGCCGGCCAAACGGGACAAAGATGAAAGCACAGTGGGATCGTGTGGGTTAGTGTGCGCGCCTAAGCGGAACAAGAGCTGCCGGAAACGCGAGTGTTCCGCCTGCAGACTGAATTGTTTGGACTATATTAGGAAAAGGAACGAATCATTTGACAGGAATTAATTTATTCCCCTGCCCTTGGCGGGGTGAAAAAGGAGGAAGGGCCGGGGGGGGAGCACGGAATAACCGCATTACGGTGGAAATTTCCATCGCAGCGCGCCGCTTTGCGCTCCTAGCAAACTTCGTACATGCGGCGGACATCGTGGAATCACGAGTTACACTCGGCAATTACGAGCACCGCGAGGCGAATAATTATTATTATTGTCTGCAGCATTATCCTTACAGGGCGTCGCGAAGCTGGCAAGCGTACCTACCTTCGCATCTAACGCTCCTTGCATCGTATAAAGGCAAGCTGTTTTGGTAAACGAGATATCATTCTGCTTGAAGGGAGACGTGTCACAACTTGCAACGCATGTATGTACCTACACTTTCGCGGTTACTCTTTTTCAATCTACCTAAATTTGTGGATAGCCATTTCACAACAAGTACCCGTGCTATAGTTTAAGTTGCACGACTACCGACTTCCTTCATCAGTGGAATATCGTCGACACACTAGGGGAGACCGGGGCTGGTTGCCGCAAGGGGTAGGTTGACTAATTGTTAATAACTTTGCACCGACATATGCTCTACTGCGGAAACATTCACTGTAAAAAGAAGTCGCATCTACTATGCCATGCATTTATGTCCGATCCCGCGATCCCACGTTTTTTAACAGATATCAGCGTTTGTCGAAAAATTGACTGCGTAAGTAAATATTTTTTCTTAAAGATTTTATTTTTTCACGCTCTATATAGTTACAATAGGATAAATGTTAAGGGACCATTTTAAAGTTTGTTTATTAGACGATCTATTGACATAGTATTTTTGTTCATACATAAATAAATAATTGAAGGTTATATAGATTATTGAAGTCAAAATGATCGGTCGGGGCTGATTGACTAATAAGGTTTAAATTGTTATTTTGTTATTCATAAAGCGGTTTTTATTTTTTGTTTAAAGGATCTAGCCGGGTAAACATAAGAAAAACGGCCCCAGCACCAATTTTAGTATTTATGTGTAACAAATAATGCTCTTTGCCTGAAAAACCACTGAGAGAAATTTCAGATCACTACCCCTTTTCGTTAGGGTGATATGGGGATAACAACCCTAAACTTTGCACTATGTTATAAATACATTATAATTAATGTTTAAGTTGAAAAAAATTCAGCTTATTATTAAAATATGAAAGAAAGAAATTAATATTTTATAATGAAACAACTCTTGTGACATTGTGTTATTTTATTACCACTGAGGTAAGTTACTAATAACATTTTCTTAACTGATTGTACCCACATATAGTCTACCTACCCCATACTGTAAGTTGACCAGCATGGAAGGTGTTAGAAAAACATTAAAATACCTTAATTGTTGTCACATTGAGTTGTCACATTAATAATTTAATCAGATAGCCAAATGAATTTAATGATGTGTTTAATGATATTTCGCCCACATAATTTATTAAAAATCTAAAACTGAAAAACAGGCCTACCAACCCCGGTCAGCCCTACTGTGGAAATTCTTCATCGCAGCTGAAAATGTATCAAACGATTAACAAGTGATAAGGTCTCCCAGCGAAATGACGAGAAGGCTTCGCGCATTATCGCGTCGCATTCGGGCAAACAGTTTCGTAGCTAAAAGCGTTCGAGTAGAATTTTCCTGTTTTCATTCGCTGTCGTTCTTTTCGCTCGAACCCATAGATGCGCCGAAGCGGTGACAGAAAACGACCACGCCAAGTTCCGACACGTCAATGCGTCCGTTATGCCGACTGCTTTCCATTTCTTTTTCACATATAGACGCGGTGAAGAGTGCTAAAACGACTATGCGGGCTGAGAGTACGCGCATCTTTCCGCACCCGTCAACCTAGAAGAATACATTTCCGAAATCGCGATGCAACGAACGTTTCGCGCGAAGCTCTGGAGACCGTGTCTCTCTACAATCTACAAAATCCGTGTAGCGCGGATGGCACACTTTAGCCGAGCAAACGGACAAAATATCGCCATTTTCGCAGAAGCAATCTTGAATCGTCTAAACGAACTGTAGATTGTTCTACCAACACCAGAGAAATATTAAGACACACTCTGGTTCTGGAAATCAGAGAAAATCGGTGGAAAAGGACACACCGATATTACTTGAGCTGAAGGAACGGTTGGGTACGAGGGATACGAGAGTAGGCTCCAATTCCTATGTACCTATGTTTGCCGAGTTTCCTGCAAGCGTCTCGTTACGTGGAACGGCGCGGCGCAGCACGCCGGTTGGCTCCGCGCTTTTCGCGCTTATGTACACACTTACAGGCTAGTGTTTATGTATCATTTATGCGGTGCAGCAGCCGTGGAAAAGCCGTCTTTTCGCGTAGACGGGACGAGTGCGCGTGTCCTCCTCTGATAACGTTTGAATCATCAGCTAACCTGCTCCTCCGTTCAAATCTCATTGGCGCCTGGAGAACGACCCTTCTCAGCTCCCTCAAACTTTATCCACACGGATGGCTGGCTTTCCGCGCGGCACGCGCATTCTTCGATTACGCCGGAAATCGATGTGTCACGCGGAGAAAATAGGGACCGAATGAAACGATGCTCCAAAGCGAATTATGAACACAGAACGCTTCACAATGGCTGAGGAAATTGAACTGCGTTAGCAACTCTCCGAACCAACGATAGAAACCTCTTCTGCCTACGACTTTTCTGTAATAACATTCCCTGCGTTGCATTCGTCTTTAAAACACGCTAACAGTTTGAAACGTCGGAAACTCGATCTTTACGGTCGCTTTGCTTTTTGTCATGCGATATCTAACAATCGAACGTGTCGCTTTTGCTAAATGTGCTATTGCTGTTACATTCCTCGTCCAGGAAGTAAGGACCCGACGATATACGCATATACTAGTCTGGATGGAACTTGGAGATGAAGCTTGCGAAACGAAAGACAATTTCCAGGCTCGAGTTGCACGGGGATTCAATAAATCAGTGACAACGACGCGCCATCTCATTTTGTCATCTCGAAAATCAGCGACCCGAATGAGACGGACGACAGGCTGCGATTAATTCTCGTTACGACAACTTGCTAGGACGAGACTAGCGTCTCAGGATAGAAGGCAGAGTTTGCCTCGCAGCCGTCCCAAGTCTGAAGATGCGCATCCATGCATTTATTATTTCGATAAGAATTATTTTGCAGGGTATCGCTGGCCGTGCGTGTCGCTCATAAAATAAGATTCACGCGGCAGGCTGCATTATGCGGCGGAACTTTCCTGGCTCCAGCCGGGTAGTTACAGCCGTCCTGTTATCTTTATGTCTCATCTCGCGAGATATATGCCTTACAAGATGTCTTTGTACGTCATGAATTGTTACCCCCTCCACTCCAGCATCGACCGTAGAATTTCACATGCTCGCAAATACGTTCTCAATATTATGCTAATTGCCACTCCTCTCCGTGTAATTCCAGCTTCCCTCCATCTGTTTATTCACCATTCGATCCATCATTCACTTTGGGTATTAGAAAGTTTTACGTGACTCCGCATCCATTAATTTAATTAGCGTTAACTTCCAATCAAACGTAACAATCGTTCAATGACGCACTCGTTTTGCCGCAACTCGTTTGAATCGGTATCACTCCGCGTAGACATTTTCAAGTTTCGTTACTTTGTCGTTAATTATCGAAAATTCGTAAAATTCGCGTCGCTGAGCTCGATGCCCGCTGGTATTTCCCGTCCATTCTGTTCCAATTTTCCAATTGTTCCACGTCCAGCGCGCTCCTTCCAGCGACTCGATACGACTTATTTGAAAAATTCTGCGTCTTTTTAATCCTTCCATTTCAATGTATCATTCCGATTGATATTTTACAAACATTTTCCATCGCGCTACTGTTGATTGGGCTGAAATAGTAAATCATACCTACCTCTGTACGTCATCAGTGAGAAGTTTGTTTTAATAATAAAAGCAAGATATACACGCTGTAATTTCTCTGTCTCCGATATTCGACTAAAATTACTCAACGGTGTTTATTCATCGCGTCATTATTCACGGTTCAGCAGGATCATTATCTCCCTCCTTAATTATATATTAATTATCATTTGTTCGATGCCAGTGATCGATTAGCACTTTGACAATACTCGCTCACGTCGCGATCGACGCAATTACCGTTTTCATTATGGAACTCCGTTACCAACTAGGTACCTAGTAGGTATATTCAAACAGCAAATTCGTAAAGGTTTCTTTTTCAATGCTGAAGTATTATAATTTACAATGATTCCAGAAGTACACGCATGTGTTGCTAAAAATCCGTTTTGCCCGATTTTCGTCACACGGATGGCCCCTCTGCGCGTTGCAAATTCTCTCCCGGACGAAATAATATGATAAAGGGAAAGCAGAGGGTGGTACGTGACCGTTAACGGGACTCGGAATGCAAAGCCAAATAGAAGAAGAATAGGCGTGCTCTGTTACCCGTTAATCTGTCGGGGGGGGGAACGTAAAACGGGATCTGGCGTTCTCGTTAAAATACGCTCAATCTGTAGTCGGTCCGGCAGGTAGCGAGTTGGGCGAAATTAATTTCCGCTCGGAGATGAAACAGACGGCGCAGTTTAATTCGTGCCTTAGTATCAATGCTGCTATTAACGCTTCATCGGGGGAAGGTGTTTCAGCCCCGTCCATTCCTGTCCTGCCCATCCCAGCTCTTTCTCGACGACGCGGACGCCACACTTGCTTTTACCCCCTACGACGGATCGATGGATCCGTTTTATTTCGTTAGCATCGCGCCACGATCGCGGTAATCCATTATTAAACACCGAGAATTTAAACGTTTTGCTGGGAAATTAGCGGGACCATTTATCGATACAGCTTACATAGCCTGTTTTATTACCGAATGCCCCATTCTTAACAAGTAACACGACTCGACGATCCACGTGTAGAGCATCACAGCAGTAACAGCAGTTCGCGGAGACCAATCTGTGTCACTTCAGCCCGTGAAAAGTTCTTTCCATGGCAACGGGACAATTTCATCCCCGTTCCGGCGTCCATGAGGCTATTAACGTTTCGTTGAGGAGGATATTTCAGTCGCCCTGGTTGGCGGTTGCTGTCCGTCCTTCCTCGCTCCCGCCGAGCATCCTTTCCCACCACCACGATCGTTTTTTAACGGGATCGTTTCGTTTCGTTAGGTACGACGGTGGATCGCGTGCTTTGAATTTTGATTCGCTAATATTCTGACCGCCGAATGCGCCTCGTTAAAGAACCGCTTAATAATGCAACGGGACGGCGGCAGGGAAAAGGAAACGATACGTCTACCCTCCGCGACGAGATACTCGAAATTACGATACCGCTATCGCCGAATTGCGATACCGCTTAATTCGCTGGTATTTTCCCTGAATGCCGACTCTACCGAATTTTCTTTAATATTACTATTATTCTATTAAGTGCTAAAGAGGCTCGTAGTCGTTTCAAAATTATTGAAAATGTAGGTGTAACGGAGGGATGACTTGGACAGTTTGCCCTCCTTTCTCGAACGGAAGTTAGTAATTAAAGTGGAGAAGTCAGAAAAGCAAATCTGATTCTTTCGAGATCAGGAGGTAATCTACTTATCGGGTCATCAATTTTCTCGCAGCGTGTCAATATATAATTGGAACTGTGGAAGTAGCACGAGAATAAATCCTTGAGTTCCTCGCGTCTCAACCATCCATTTCCCTATGTCCTTATTCGGGTTGATCGAACTGCGCCCCGAATCGACAAATTATACAATATCGCACCATTTTTAAGTGATAACACGAGTCACGCTTATTTGTGCCAGAAATCCTGATCAATTAGTCAACAAGGTTCAAAGTTCGAAGTACGAAGATGCAACATCTGGAATGAATACGATTTTATTCGACAAGCTTGCATATCCACTGGAAAACCCACCGTGATAGTTTTCATATAATTCAGCATCATTATGGGTAAAGAGTACAGTGGTTGGCCACCTGACAGTGATTGGCCTTATTTTGAGAAATAAACGAATATAAAGATATACCAATGTTATGTCTTTTTTTAATGAACATATTCATATTCCTTGTACTTTCTTGCTTCGGATGTAATCAATATTTCTCCACACATTATATACTGTGATTATATATAAAAACAAATAGTATGACTCGGCTTTGAAGCTTGGAAATTACAGCAATTTAATCAAAAAACCATAAGAGCACAGTTGAAAGTTTGCGAATAGTTTAATGTATTTATGATATCGTCGGTGACACTGCAAAACCGCGTATGAGCAGTTTGTAAATACCGCGGATCTGCAAAAGTAGCAAAATTGAGATTTCGCGCCCACGGTTGCCAAGCGCTGTTTCGCTTTTTTTTTTAAAGTCACACCATCGATGTTAGTATTTAATACAAGGAGTGCTAAAACTGTCCCAAAAAAGTTCAGTCAAAGAAATCCCTTAAAATGGCTAAAATATTAAGTTTTCTCTTCCTCCTGTAAAATCGGTAGAATGCAGATCCGCGGTATTTACAAACTGCTCATACGCAGTTTTGCACTATCACCGACGATATGTATATCTCTCATATTCGGTATATATCGATAAATAAAAGTTGAAACTTTATAATAGAATTATTTATTTGTTAAAATTATACATATATTATGAAAAAATCCAGGGGCCAACATTTGTCAAATGAACAATGTTGAATGATAGTAATTGGCCGGACGGCCGGTGACTGTTTTTTAACCATGTTAATGGTGAAACAGTAATTAGCCCCCTGTTAAAAACAGAAACAAACACGACAAATATATACTACATAAAATATATCCATTTTTATTGAATAATTTTAATCTTATTTCTATCACCAAATCAGGTAACATTTTCTTTTAGGTTATACTATGTATCAAATAGCGGCCAATCACTGTCGAACCGATTGGACAATTACTGTCTTGACCATGCCAATAACTATATTTTTTCGTAGGAAACACATTTTTTGTATATTTTTATACATTTTTGATTTTTTTTTTATAAACTATATTTATTTTTAGATTATTAGGGGTTTTTCGTACTTATTTATATTGATTTCCATTTCAAATTTACTAAATTCACATTTATAATTCATTATTTATGTGACACTCTTACTTAAGTGGCCAACCATTGTACTCTTTACCTATACGTTGAAAAAACAAACACAATTTCACACATTTGTTCCTCCTCTTAATACGGTTTGCATTAAACAAACAGCAGGTAGCAGGGTGCAAATGGATCAAACGCACGAACGCAGTCATTGTTTTTTCTCAGCTCTCGTTTATTTTCCACATGCATAGAAATGTTGGAGTCAGGAAAAGTTTTCATGCAATTTAATCATCGTTCTTCCGCGCGTGTGCTCGCAGAATTTGTGTTAACAAAGCCTCATACGCTTTGCCTTGGCTTGTGTGGCAACAACAGGCAAACACTGCGACAGCGATCACGTACGAAATATTACGCTACACGTATCGTCGACGTTGAAAGTAAGTGCTGCGGCGAGGATTTTGTAAAAACATTTCATTCGAGTCGCCGCACGAAATTCGCAACTAGGACAGATCGCGGAAGAAGCAGATTTCACTTACTATTTCAGGTGCTAGGCAGGACTAACAGCAAAACTTTGGAAACTGTAACTGAATGATTCGGAAAAGTGCAGCCAAGTTATTTCCACTGTCGCCGGCACGCTTGAAATCTGTTCACCGTCAGAATTAACGGGGGGTTCATCTTTCACTGTTCGTTTGCTTTTCAAAGTGGCGTTTAGAAGAAGTTACTTCAGCAACCCCGGGAATCCGCTTCTCTCTCCAAACTGACTCCTGAGAAGTTGCTTCATTTATAACTGGCACAAGTTAAACAGCCTGTGTAATACGGTTCACGCTGTAATCCATTAGCCGTAACATTTTCTTCCCGAATATGCTCGGATATTTACACCGTTACACTGACAAATACTTCTAGTATGCTCCCGGTGAATCTGCACTCGTTAATCCTTCGCCAATCTTCGAAATCTGTAAAAAAAATTGCAACCCTTCTCGCCACTGCTTGAAGAGAACTGTGAGTGCACTTTATATAATTCTTGGGAAAGGCTCAGACTTCGTTCCGATTTCGACTACGTTCTCGATATTACAAGCAAAGCTACTAACTAGGTGCGAAAGCTCTAACCCCAATGAATTTTGATATGGCAATCAAAACTTCCACTTCTCACACAGTCACTTTCCATATCCAGGAACTTCTTGCGTAAAGGGATTATTATGATAGCAACATAACATATGGTAATCGAGTCGGAATCTCGGTATTTACATCCCCTTCGAATATCCTCACGATGAAACGAGTAGTTTTCATATTAATGCGCTCCAAATTGCAATTAAACTGACACTTAAATAAATCGCCTGCGACAAAAATCGGCCAAGGTTTCCTTCGTCCGCGGGGAATGCTCAAGCGTCCTAAGTAGTAGCGATGTAAGCGTGTTGCACCAAAGACGAATGCTACTTGCTTCACGTCAAAATGCCTTTCTCGGTCTTTGCACAGCGATGATTCCATGAAAACGGACTTTGCATCGCGATATTCTCCTGCGTAAATACGATGGCTTGGTATTTACATAGGAGAGACGAGCTCGATGGTGGTCGAGCGGGCGCATAAATCTGCGACCATCCCGAAGTTCCTCCCGCAACGAGACTGTGCCACAAAGAACTGTGTCAAGACCTTGAGGACCGTTGGCTTTTCTATGCGGACGTTTCAAGCCTACCACTTTTACGGCTCAATTTTAAGAGACCCGGTATTTGTTTCAGCACAATTAACTGAAGTGTCCAAGCTTTAGAAGCTCAGCCCTTGTTTCTGCATACCCCGAGTCGTAGCGACGAAACGCTCCTCGAGGCTGTCGTTACGAGAAGTTAACGAAAGGGTAGACGTACACCGAGAATCAGTCGCGAATCGTATACACGCTGCCACACGATTTCGGAGCCTGGGGCAAGTTGAATGTGGATAATTCCTTAGTGGACGCTCCTAATTATTCCAGCGAGAAAGAGGGAGAGAGAGAGAGAGAGAGAGAGAGAGAGAGAGAGAGAGAGAGAGAGAGAGAGAGAGAGAGAGAGAAAGAGGATAGCGAGTCCAGAACTGGACTAGATTCGCGAGGTCCACCAGGAGATAGTAATATCATATTAAAAGCAATTTGTGATATTGACACACGAAATCCGCGATATTTCTTGAAGTAGAATTCATTTTTTCGCGAATAGCCACGAATTTCCCGAGATACTGAAGTGTTTGACGCTGTCGGTGTTACTTCGTGTGTGCCACATCCCATAGCATAGAATCGATCAAAGGACGCCGGAAACTCTGCTACCTTTGCCACGATGCTACCTAGAACCGAGAACTTGGTCGCCTGCGAAGGCGCTGCAACGAGTTCAAAAGGTGTAGTTGAAGTGACTCGCATTCGGATCGACGGTACTCAGCGTCTTAAATACGCGGCGCTCCAACAAACCGTGTATCATTACACTGAAGCGTAACTAGGAAGTTCTGGCGTGCAAACGGCACACGTAAAGGAGAGTCTTAATGCCAGAACGAGTCTATCTCCGTAGCCGGTGTGTTCGTTAAAGATTTAGACGTATTTTCGTGTGTTGGCTCGGGAAACAGGGTGTAGCCGGGGACACAGACGACCTGGCTTCCTCTGCTTTCGATTTCTGCACCGACGATCGCGTCGCGTTCAAATATTTACCGGGCCCCTCCTTACTTGTTAGACACCGAAACCAAAATTGCGGCATTCGGCCGGCTTCAGCGTCGGTTATTAATGACTCCGCGACCGGGTGCCTGTAAATTACTGGGAAATTTAACGGCCTTCTATTATAGCCACCGCGACTTTGTTTGCTCGGAGTCTGTTGCATGCGCAAGTTATTGGCGATGCTCGCCATGTCGTAGCCGCGCGAAGAAACGATTAATGGGCAAACTGAATTTCCAGTTTAGCGATTCCTCCGTGTCGAGCGTGCCTCAGCTTGTCGGAGAGGACGATTTAACGTGTCGTTTTCGTAAAGTGCTGCCGTAAAAGAAATTTAATTCAGCTTCACACTCTTTTAGGAATTTTAAATTGGAGATTTAACGAGGTACTTGGATATGTACGCACTGATCATAGTATGCTAATAATAATGGATAACAGTTACGTTGAACTTCTTAGAGCAACGTATTGTACTCGTTATCGAGCGTCTGCAAAGTTCCGGGAGTCGATGGTTTTTCGGAGCTAAAATTACAGTACCGTGGTAAACGTTTACATTTCCTTAGTAAGAATAAGCAGGAGGGGGGCGTTTAAGCTGAGAACTTTCGGAATAGTTGGGTGTGCAATTTTTACGTAAGCAGGGTCGCCGTTCTTTGCTGAACAACGATGTCCAAAAGTTACGCAATCGAAGTTTACCCTTTTGCCCCGTGGCTGACGCCGGAATCCATTAAGAGTTTAACCTTCTGTACACTCCGCCCCCGCTAACAAAGAAACTACCATTTTCTTGGTCACCTTCGAGTTTCCTTTCTCCGATTAAATTTTCCTTTCGACCTGCAATCTCCGATACTACGAGGAAAGGAGCGCCAAGCTGGAGAACTTATTTCGAGCACTGTTAAACATTCAGCGTTTCGAGTTGAACGCTAGTCATCTCCATTGATTTTATCACTCACGAATTCGCGTTTCGCGTCGCAACGCTGCTTCTTAGCTGTTTTAAAAAATACACGGAGAGAGTCGAAAGGGGGAGGGAGGGATTGGAAAGATAACGAAATGGAACGAATGGGGCATGAATTTACGAGAGCATCTATCCGAGTAGAAACGAGAAGAAGATGAAATCGGATGCACCCAGCCGCGCATCCGTTAGATGCACTATATAACGTGCTCTGCACATGCATCGTGTGCAGGTGCATACAATGCAGCGTGGCTGCATCGTCGACTAGAGGCTTGGCGCCTTCGCCTTCGCCTTCGCCTTCGGGGAACATTTTCGGTTATTTGAATGAAAACGTCGTTAAGTAGCGCACTATCCTCTTTCCTATTTAGTACAAAACAGTGTGGAATAGGGGAAAGGTGGGATAGTTGATCAGTTTTGCTATTTTATTAAAATAATAATAATGGTTTGTTTGATTCTATTTAATTACTTAAGTTGTGATTCTTAAAGTATTCTCAATATACTTGTACAAATTTGAGAAGTGAAAACTAATTTTAATGACTGAATTTAAACATTTTCCGGCAGTGACGTTATGCACAAGTATCTCCCATTAAAGGAGAGACTTGATCAGTGAACTTTAAGAGTAAATAACACATTAATTTTCTAAAAAATATTTATTATCTTAGTCAATAACATGAAATAAAGGGAATATCATAAATGGAAAGTGAACTATAACTGACTTGAAAGAATTACTGAAAAAATAAAACCGAAGAATGACATAAAACTCTATGACATAAAACAACATAAATGCATTCTTAAAAGATATTTCACTTATTGTTAGATATCATTTAATTCAGATGATGACGAAGAAAAGATTTTCCTTCTCACTTTCTTTGCCGTATTTTTCTGTTTCATTAGCCGTTCTATGGTTGTTTCTGGGGCTTTTTCACCTGTTCAAGTATCCCACCCCACATACTGATCAAGTATCCCTCAATGCACTCGATTTGAAAAAGGTGAAAAACTAAACTTACCTTAAATGTTTAGACCAATCAATAAATAGCATTAATAGAACAGAAATAGCTGTTTTTACTTAATATATTTTAAATCGTTGAAAATGCAACATTCAGTCGAAACGGAGGAAGATCAAGGTGACGGAAATATTTACTTTTTGGCTGCAAATAAGATCGAAGCTACTAACTACATTATTCTATGCACAAATTGCCAATATATTAATTAAAAAACTGACGTGATCATGCATCCCCGATGATCAACTATCCCGCCTTTCCCCTACTACACTCCGCTGTTTCTAATGAAATCTTAAAACAGCATGGAAATAATTGAATTTCAGGGACGGTGTGTTATTATCTACTTATTTTCGTGCTTTTGTGCTCAAGAAATATTACTGCTCGCACTGGTACACAGCAGTGAATTATTTCTGTGCTTCTGACGTTCTGATTCCGCGCTAAATATACCTACGTCCCTTACCGATTAGCAATGAATGAACTACTACTCGATTCGACAATAGGTACCAGCAACATAGCAGCGCGGGTTCTGATCAACCTATGGCAAGGGGCGGCAGAGGGGAGAGCTACTTCGGGGGCAGCAATCGATGACGATACAGAGGTCTCGATTGATGACGATAGACGAGGCGGCGGAAGGGGCAGGGGAAGTGCTACTTTATCGTATCAATTGATGAGGACGATTGATGACGACAGACGAGGGGGTGGAAGGGGAGACTCCAATCAATGTCGACAAGGGGCATGAAGACACGATGTCGTGCAGTTATTGTATATGCATTTTGATATGTCGCGTAATTTCGCACCACATATGGCAAGAAAGTGTAGAAAAATTCTGCACGTTTGAACCTAAAACTTGCGAACATTTGCCAGTGTACGTAACTGCTTAATGTAGTTCCTAAACAACTATGTTAGTCAAATTAGAGTTGGGTAATAAACAACAAATATAAAGTAGTATGATACAATGGAAATAATAATATTTTTTAACATCATGTATATATATTTTAAACAGTTCAATTTTAATATAAATAATTGTAATACGAAAGTAGAATATTAAATTGGTGAGCGTAGTGAATTGGAGCAGCAGATCTGACAACGTCGCATTCATTCGGAGCGTCTTTTATAACCAAAATGTCAGGAAACATGTTCATATGAATCTGAATCTTCGTTCGCTATTTAAATTTATAAACATATTGATTGTGCGACGTTGCCATGCTCACTGCTCTACGTAGTTTCTAAAAAATTTGCACGGAAACGTATTTTTTATGGGCATTTACGAAGAAACCATGTGGTCAGTTTCGCTGAAATAAATAAATTCATTTCGTGACATTTCGATGTACTTTGGTGCCAATTTTGATACACTTCTTGAATATAGTTTTCCTGTTTCACCAGAAAAACTGCAACTATAATCCTCTTTTTTGGACTTTGCCATATGCCACTGTGTTAACCCTTTAGCGCCAAACCTGAACCCTATATTCTTTGGTTTATTAAATTAAAAAAAAAAAAAAAAAAAAAAAAAAAAATTTGTATAAAAATATATAAATTCAGACAATTTTTAACGATAAAAATAAAACGGGATATTTTTCCTTGAACGGGATCTAGGTGCGGGCGCTAAAGGGTTAAAATGCATCAACTTGAATTAACAATTTCTCGATAACTATGTGGTAAATCGATTTTAAACTTTGTACAAGGGTTTCTTGTATTCCAAATTAGTTTTGAACGAAATTTGAAAGATCTCTTGAATTTAGTAGATTATTCAGGAACTACCTTAAGTAGTTGATAATAAGAAATAAGAATCGACGGTTGAAATTTCGCCGTTAAATTTTCGTTTGGAGAAAAAATTCGAAAGCTTCGTGGCGAAGGGAATCGAAAAGTGGCTCAACGCCGCCGCAACCATTTTTCTCGTATCGACCGAGCATCGCGTGTCTGCATCGGTTTCTTCGAGCAGAGCTTCCTTAGCGATAAATCACGAGGCCGACTGTACTTGTTTCGTGGAAGACCAAACGAATCGTCAAAGCAGAAACGGTTTTTCCCAACGAGATCTGCGGCGATGCAAACACACACATCGATCCAGGAAACGTACACCTGCCCGGTGATCCCATCTGATTTCATGAAACGGTGATGTCGGGAGGATCGGGCAGACTTGACGTATTATTCTTCTTGCAAAGAAAGCTCCGCCCCAGAGCCAAAATCGTCTCTCTGCTATTTAGGCGTGACCCTGTTCAACACACTGATACTAACATATCCAACGTACCACTCAGAAGTCTAAAAACACCTGTCCCTATAAATTCGTAACTCTTTCGCCCGCGATGCGCGACAGGGGTATTCAAGATTCAAGGTTTGTTCAGTTCCGTATGGATATGCAGATGCAGGAAAATATCTAACTATTCGCGTCTACGTGAACTCACCTTTCTTAAAATATCTTCTGCCCCGTGTTTTCTTGCATTATTTGTAGATATATAACCTCTGGGATAATTAGTAAATTCCAGGCGAAACCTTTTAATTAAATGCATACTACTGTAAAGTTGCCGATTTCAATTAAATGAATGGCAAATCCACATTTAACACAACATCAATGAAAGTCAAATTCACTATTCCCCATTTGAGTAAGACTTGCCCTTTGAAGAAACGCAAAGCCATTCCTGCTGCTTTTACAATCCCGTTGTTATATCGACATAGCCAGCAGCGATTTGATTAAAAATTTTTTGCCGGACACCGGATGAATAGTTGCTTTATCCGTCGAATATTCCTCTCTTACTTTACTGAAATACCTGAATATTTGACAATGATTCCGATAGCATGAAATTGAATATCCATTATTCTCTACAGTGAGAAGAGAGATTCAATTAAATTCCACTTTGTTGCGGTGATCCTCCCATTCCGTTTATACTTGGAAAGCACCTGGAAAATTCAAGCAAGCTCGTCTAATTAATAAATCAAGAGCTATAGTAAACGAACGCAAAAGATTTACCAGGTACGTTCAGGGATTACATGGCGTGGTGCCACTTAAACGATTCTTGCTATCTCGAATTTAAGGTTGATCCTTGCAGGCCCCTCGAAGTAGGTGAAACTAGTTCCGCGTTTCTCTGCTGGATTGTCCCGGTGATCCTGTTTTGAACTTCGCTCCGACTTTCTAGCACTCCAAATCTGGAATATAACGTATGTTTTCCGCCGGTATAATAAGCGCTCTTCAGAAAGCGTGTAATTCAACTGCGAAACAACTGGCGGAAGCGTGGAAGCAACGATGTCCACTTAAATATAAATAAACTTTGAGATTGTAATGTTATAATTTATAATACACACTTATATGGCATCGTGAAAATTTGAGAGAGTAATTTAAATGATTTTAAAATTAGAATTGGAATGAGAGTTACCGTGCACACATTTTTCCGTGAGACCGATTCTCTCGGAATTGCAGGTATCAGGGTGCAAGTTAGTGAAGAGATTCGAGCACACTGTTCGCAGTAGGTAGTTTGTACCTGCCCTCGATCGTCGCGACGGCCCTGGAAGCCGAGGAAATCGAGTGTCAGCCATTTTCGGCTGGCATTCCGTGGAAATGGTTAATTTAGCACCCACACGAGCTAGAACGTTCGACTGCCCCGGGACTGTGGTGATAAATCAACGAGTCGCGATTTGTCTCGCGCTCAAAAAGCAGAAACGTGGACTCAGGTGGAAAGCAGATAAAAAAAAGTAACGAGGAACAAGGATTTTTTCGGCAGATTGGAAACGACGATTTATCCTTCCTTCTTCAACACTTTCCACGTACTGACATATACATACCTACATTATCACCGTTGCATCGTTTTACAAGTTTTATATTCTCTTAGAAACTCGCAGAAATTATAAAAGCAGATGTTTGCAGTTGTATTCAAAGACGATGAACAATGGAAGTTGACGAGATTCGTCGTGCATATGTTTGCGCGTCGAGGACTTTCCTCGAAGGTGAAAGACCGCCAGCAGGGTAAAAAGGGAATAAGACCGACTGATGATAGACATCGGGTCGTTAAAACTCGCAACTGGACCATAAAAACGATGATACCGCGAATAATCCGAGGAAAGAGAGGACGAAAATTAAACGAGAAGCGGACCTTTGATCACTTCGCCGACTGTAATTTAAAACGGAAGCGATCTGTGGCCTGTCATCGACCCTGGTATACTCTTATCAGGAGAAGCTCGCATAGTAACAACCTGGATGAGTGGATGGTGCATTTGGTCAGCAATTATTTCGATGTTCGGTATCGATATCAGTGGAGGATAGAAGGCCAATTAAATGTACGATCAAGTATTCTCGATTGATTGAAACTTCCACCGCGTCAGACGTATCGTATACTTATACTACTGAACCTGTTACGTTCTTCTACGTTCACACGACTCTCCAATCGTACAAGGATCAGTTTGATCGAAGCGGGTATTTTCATGCTTGAAAATTGAAGTTGATAACTGAGTAAAGAAGCATTATGAAGTGGTGCAAGGAAACGCAGTCTCCCAGGAAAATATCTGGCCCGATGGGGTTAATAAAAGTCGTCGTAAAAACTCGTTACCGTTACGCAGCTTGCACTTGGAGGCGAATACGGTATAACTTCGGACCTCGGGAGCATACAGCTTACAAGAAGTTGCAAGAATCTCTGTTCCTCCGGGTAAATGCTAATTTACCCCCTGTACCACTGAGCACTTTAAAACTCCAAGTGATATTCGATCAACCTTTACCCAAAGACTTTCATAAATGATAATTACGGAGCAAATTATTTTCATGATTAACAATCTTGTTGCGAGAGGGGAAATATTTGTTGCTCCTCCGAAGAGACATGAGACTAACAAGGGAAGATCCCGGACCCGTAAATTCAAAAAATTCTGAAACTTTGTGAATATATAGGGTATTTCCTTCTGATTACAAGGCAATTTTTGTTTGCTGCCCAAATTCACTCGAAGGGGGTGAAATCAACCCCTGAAAATTCGACTACTTTCCGATTTTGTGTTATAACTCGCGAAATGTAAGAGATAGAAAAAAAGTTTCAAGGCAAAAGTTACTTCTTTTAATTAGATCTATCATTTGGTGAAAAAATTATTTTACAGTTCACGAGTTATAACACAAAATCGGAAAATAACCGGATATTCAGCGGTCAATTGCAGCCCCTTAGAGTGAATTTGGGCAGCAAACAAAAATTGCGTTGAAATCAGGAGGAAATTCCCTACATATACAGAATTTTTCGTATTTCCGGGTTCGGGATGTTCCCTTGTAAGTCTTTTCCTCCATCTGCTTAATCAGTACTTGGTGGGCTTAGTTAACGATTAATATTTTACCGAAACACGTGAATTCGTTAGTTGAAATGTCCAGAACAGTTGTTTATCTAGAGTGTGCCACGCCCATGGCAGTGTACTGTCTTTGTTATCCTACGATAAGATATCGGGATCACTGTAATCGGGGGTGCAGCGACTCGTATTGATCCCGTGATCATGTGAGGTGGCGGACGAGTGATTAGGTGACTCGTGCGGCAGATTATCGAGTGATCGTTACGCGTTTACACGGTAATCGGCTAGTCCAATTTCCTTGGCCCGCCGAGCTGTCGTCCAGCCTCTGACCGGTTAATATAAAACCAGTTATCGCAGCCGCGATTACGATTCCCCGTAAAAAGTCCCGGGACCGGCGCTGAGCAAGTTCGCCCAGCGATCGCTATCGGCTGGCGTAAAAACACTGAATTACGGCAGCCAATGTCCACGCGAACACACCCCTGGTTTTCTACTACGGAGCTTCCGCGAGCAAATTTGCTTATTTCCTCCTTGTCCCTCTAGAGTCTCTGCAAACTGTTTTTCAACGGTTAACGTGCTCGATGAATTATTCGCACCAATTCTCTTCGTGGAGTCGACAGTTTTTGTCGTTACGGAGTAAACGAAATACTGGAACGTTCGGCTAAACAACTACGCCGGAGACTGCAAAGCGGCTTTCTGCCATGTGCTTTCCACTCGAACTGTCATCGGAAAAACTTGACAACAATCACGAAGAATGGTTTAATTGGAACGTCGGGTCGGGTGAAAGCACCGACCTGCTTCTTTCTCTTGTAAACCGAATAAGCACATGCAATGTAGATTAGGGTGTTTGAATTTTCCAAAGATGCTACTTTCATATAACTTTCCTTGCCAATTTTGTAATCTGTATGCCAATTTTTAGACAAATTTAATAATATTTAGGGGTTGCACAGTTTTATCACTAAGGTAGGCCTAAGGCGGTAGTAACACTAACTATTACATTTACAACAAAAACCCTTATACGGAAGTGTTACTTACTTATCTGACATTATTGAGTCACAACAGTTTCACTGTATGTCAAGTAATATCAAAGTTATTAATAAAAAATGAGAAGCGGAGTGTTATAGCCCTAACGATACAGTGTAAAGTGTTGCAACCGTATCTGATCTCGAGTCGGTTGTAACACTACATGGATTCTATCCAAACAAGACAATATTATTCGCTTTCTTTGACACTATTCGGTTCTGTTGCGGTACAACCGATCCCGACTGCCGATGTTACAATCGCCCCCGACCATGCTTTCAAACTTCAAATATAAACTGTGACTAACGAAACACTTAAAAGTGCTAGGTAACGATCGGTATTACTTTAAAGAAGGTCAAATTACAGATTAAAAAAACGCACATACTTGCAGAGGGAGTGTTTACATTAGATTCATAAGTCAGTAAGAAAAAGTTACTTTAGGGTATCGAAAAGTTATTTTGTTCACTATCCTTGTCTATTGCGTATGTATACTGCTAGGACATTGATGTGTGTATTCCAAATGTCATTGTTTATCATATGTATATCTAAAATTGGTGTTAATATTCATTATATGTTTTGAGATTCAACACAATTTGTATGTGTTACATTTGACCCCCTGTTACTACCACCCCGGTCTACCGTATATATTTTCGCTTTTTCAGGTTTTAAAAATGTGGGTAAAATAATAAGGTACAGAATTTTTATAGTTGTGAACAATAATAGTAGTAATAAAATGTAAATTTATCTAAGTGTAAGTCTTCTTTGAAGTTTAGTTTCTGTTTTATGCACTTGAGAATAAAAATAATTATCATTGAAAATCGTGTTTCCTTATCCTACTATATATTATTTAGTGCGCAAAGTGTGCAACCTCTAAATATTACTCAATCTTCTTAAAATTTGTCAGATATTTGTTTTATATTAATAGGAATCAGGACATGCGCAAAGTAAAATAAAAATATAATATTTTAATTTTAACCCTATAATATGAAACACCCTAATGTAGATAGAAGTGCAAAAAGATTTTCGATGAGTGGGAAAATGATTATGGAGCTGCACGTCTCGGGCTGAGTTGTTTCGGATGGCTGGACGTGGATGGGTAAGAAGTAACAAGTCGCATGTCGCACAGAGGAGAGCTTAAGAACTGGCGGATTCGGGCCGCTCCGTGCGGCGCGGCGATATCGTTCGCCGCATGAATTATGGACCAAACACGAGCGGGGAACATGTCATCGGGTTATGCAAAATGTTCACGTCCATTTCTCCAGGTTGCCTACGACAGCTGCACCTTTGCATGCTCGAGCTTTAATAAAAGATGCAACAAATGGAAATATGAAAAGCGTGATGACGCGTACCATTCACGGTGGTCTCGACACGTCTCGACTGCTTTCAAAGCTGCCTACTGTTAAATTATTTACGAGTTAATGGTCTTCAGGAGCCTTTCTTCCCATTTGATAGGTGAGTTCTGTTTGGAAAACAAACCACGCTTGTGTTAGAGTAAACAGAAGCTGTCAGAGAACTGTGGGCGGTAGGTATACGACGCGAGTCTCCTAACATTAAAACGAAAAATTCCTCTGTATGCGTTTGATGATACAAGAAAATGTTTACCTGCCCGCGGCAGTATGCGTTTGCGACAGATGCAACTACACTAAAACTAACAACGGCGGTGTTATTGTTTGTAATGGCCATGCGATGGAACACGTTCCACGGTTACGTCGAACAAGACGACAATTTCATTGGATCGTGGTGGAAGTGGAATTGCGAAAGCAGAGGTCGCCTTGCAAGAGGGAAGCTCGAGGCAGACCCTCGAGTCCAATTACCTGGTGTACATAATTAATTAGCAGGCCGGCTCGACAGGGAAACACGAGCAACGTCTTCGATAGAACGAAGACGTCGCGCGTCGACGCCGCGCCGCCGTTGCCCCGCAGGGCGGCCGAGTAATCTAGACATCGAGGTTGCTTTCTAACGAGTGTGCTGGTCGAATATCACGCCACGATATTGATACAACGGCAAACATAATGTGGCCTGGAGCATCGCCAGATACGGGTCAACGGTTACCGCTCGTAATAACGTCGTAAATCTGAGAGATGGACGCGGATTCGAGGACCCTTGGACCGGGAGCAGTTTCATACGGGGACAGTTCTATCTCGCAATCGTTTCGGGTTAGGGTACAGCCAGGGGTCTTGGCGAGAACCCGAGACGCAGCGTCATCCAATCCCTAATGAACCAATAATTTCGCTAATGACGCTCGATCAGGAACTGTTTGTCGTACACCTGCGTCCGATTACAGTCAGTATTCCGGGAATCTGCTGTAACCACTTCGTACCGCTCCCATTCCCGCCCGTTAATCAACGACCTACCGAATTTCCGTGCAGTATTGCGAATTTCCAGGGAGCAACGCGCTTTCCTGGACAGTGGCGCGCGTCATTTCCCCAGTAACGTCTGATTTTCATCTCAGTTCCCACCGCAGCTGCTTGAAATTTGATCGATGGAGCTTCGGGCTTCGCGCTTCAAGGCAATTTGGGCGACCGAGTAACCGCGTGGAGGGCAAGAATCTTGTGTCTTGAGTTTGGATATTTAGATTAGGGGTTGCGTTCCGGTGAAAGGTAACGTGCTTAAACGACCGATTCACATGCCCTAGAAATGGGCGCGGCGCGTCCGCGAGCTTCCCTGAAATCAATCTATCTCGAGGAACAGGCTGCAACGTACTACCTATACGTTGCAGTCATTACGTTTAGTGTTTTCGCTGGATCCACGGACAGGCGAGTTGCTGGAAAGTTGGACAGGAGCGGCAGGCCTGCGGAGCGAACACGCGATAGCTCGGAAGATTTTTGCACGCGATCGCCCGTTGCACTGCTACACTTCTGCCCGAAGGCCCACCCAAGCCCCCGGGACCTCTGTGTGCATTTCTGCAACGCGGCGAGCATAACCAGCGGCTGTCACGAAGGGAAGCGCGTTAGAATGAATCGGGGGGGGGGGGGGGAGGGGGAAACGTAAGGCGAATCAGCCGCGGTTACTTCTGGCTGAAACAGCGGGATGAAGCCCAGGCTCATTGCTCGACGGACTTGCTCCTCGAAGAAGCGCAGCAGCTGCTGCGTCCGGTGACAAATTGCCCCGAGGTACATACCAACAGATAAATATTGCCTTTCCTCTGACTGCGAAACGTGCTAAATGATATCTTTATCTTTGTGTTCGCGGTATGAAACCGGGGGTAGTGAAATGGTAGGTATAGTAGGGATAACTATATAGAGGATGAATCGATCGTTCCGAGGGTACGGCGCGGTGCGGCGCGAAATAATCATGAAGGAGAAGTGAATGATAAAGGGGAACGAAAACTCGAGGAAGTGGGACAATTAAGATAATTAATGAAAAGCTAGCTGCGAATGGGTGGCACGCGTAACGAACTTTCATACGGACATTGAATCTTTTTGCTACTTTTAAATGAGAACGTTCCCTGCGACCTAGAAAAATGGGCGAAATAATTAAAGTCCAGGAATTACTCGACCGACGTACCGTATTAAAAAGTCTCTTGATAAACGTTTCTCTTCCGTGCCGCTGCTGCTGCTTCTGTTTCAATTATTAAAAAGTTTATAGCGTCGAAAAGTTTTCGCCGCTCGGGATAATAAAGAAACAACCAAAGGGCCGAAAGAAATTCTCCTTAATTACAGTGTTTAAGAAACAAGGGGGCCGCGTTCCGAGGAATCGACAAAGGAACAGACGTTTTCATTTTATCCTTTTAAGAAACGAGAAACACTTGTGCCCGTGAATAAACGAGAGCGTTCCATTTCCTTCTTCTCTTTAATTTCCACACATTTGACTGGCGTAAGGGTGAAAAATTCCCGAGTAAACGCGACAGCGTAATGCAAAACGATGCTTATTAGAGTGCAACCGCGGAAACGGGCGAAACGTTTTGGTATTATAGCTTCTGCTCGTTGAATTATGTTAAGGAGAGCTGGCGATGTTTATGGAGCCCACTAAATTCTGTTGCTCGTTTCCTCGCTCACGCCTGCCCGCGCCGCCCTCCCGCTTTCCCCGCGTAGAGAGAATAAAATTGTTTAATTGAAACGCACCAACTTCAGTCTCCGGAGGATTAACACGCGCCAATGAAACACCCTCCACCGATTAATACAAGCCTGTTCTTCATTCGTCACGTATCATCGATCGGCACATTAAATACACGCGTGATGAAAAGCGATGGAAATAAGGAGATACTCTACCGCGAAACGGCAGACGTAAACGGAATTGCCAGGCGATAATATTGGGTATTAGGAATTAGATCTGGCGAGAGCATTTAAAGATATCATAAAGGATGGATGAGGGGCGGAGAGGGGCGAGGGGGTGCGAGGCGTGGCGAAGCGAGGGCGTGCCGAAAACGGTGAAATTGCAGGAACGGGGCGAAGGAGTCGTCGGTAGTCTTTGAATTGCTCAAGATTACGTTTTGCAGGCCATGCAGTTTCCCCGGCTCCGTGGGCTTGATAAATGCTCGAAGGAAAAAAACGAAGCCAGGACCTTTAATTTTTCACTGGCGCGGAAAAGAACGAGGTTGCTCTGAATAACGCGGTATACGGCTTCCAAGAGTCGCGAGCCGGCAGCCAGAGTTGGAGAAGAAAGAGACGATGGGATGAGAAGAATTCTCGCGATTCTTATAAATCCCGCTAACGACCGAGCATCGATATCATCCCCGTTTTAATATGAAAACGCGACAGCTCTCCTCCCTTCCCTAAGAAAAAGCACGCAGGGTGATCGTCGATGCTGATTTGTCACAAGCGGGGCAAACAATGTCCAGCTAAATCGCTGCTCGTTTTTGTCGTTGTGGTGGATTCGATTGGTTCAAGCGAATTCTTCAGAATCGGGGGTAATGACATTAATTAACACCGAGCCTTGCAATTTCCCCAGTTTCTACCGTTTTTCCCTTCCACTTTTTACGAAATTAACAAAGGTGCTTATCGGAAGAGCGACGGAGGGAGTGTCTTGTTAGGGGAGACCGGGGCTGGTAGGTCAGTTTTTCAGTTTTTGATTTTTAATCAATTATGTGGGCGAAATATCATTAAACCGGTTAGTATATTTGATAGGGCATACATTTGGCTATCTGATTAAATTATTAATGTTGACTCAATGTGACAGCAATTACGGTATTTGAATGTTTTTATAATACCTTCCATGCTGGTCAACCAACCCCATGATCGAGGTTGGTTGACTCACAGTATGGGGTAGGTTGACTATATGCAGGTACGATCAGTTAAGAAAATGTTATTAGTAAATTATCTCAGTGGTAATAAAATAACACAATGTCACAAGAGTTGTTTCATTATAAAATATTAATTTCTTTCTTTCATATTTTAATAATAAGCTGAAAATTTGTTCAACTTAAAGATTAATTATAATGTATTTATAACATAGTGTAAAGATTAGGGTTGTTATCCCCATGTCACCCTAACGAAATGGGGTAGAGATCTGAAATTTCTCTCAGTGGATTTTTAGGCAAAGAGTATTTGCCTAAATTATATTCGGTACACATAAATACTAAAATTGGTGCAGGGGCCGTTTTCCCTATGCTTACCCGCGTAGACCCTTTAAACAAAAAATAAAAATCGCTTTATGAATAACAAAATAACAATTTAAACCTTATTAGTCAACCAGCCCAGACCGATCATTTTGACTTCAATAATCTATATAACCTTCAATTATTTATGTATAAACAAAAATACTATGTCAATAGATCGTCTAATAATCAAACTTTAAAATAGTCCCTTAACATGTATTCTATTGTAACTATATAGAGCGTGAAAAAATAAAATCTTTAAGAAAAAATATTTACTTACGTAGTCAATTTTTCGACAAACGCTGATAACTGTTAAAAAACGTGCGATCGCGGAGTCGAACATAAATGCATGGCATAGTAGAAGTGACTTCTTTCTTCAGTGAATGTTTCCGCAGTAGAGCATATGTCGGTGCAAAGTTATTAACAATTAGTCAACCTACCTCTTGGGACAACCAGCCCCGGTCTCCCCTACCCTGGCCTTGAAAAAAATTGAAGCAAACGGACTCCAGGAGAGGCTAGCACGTGAAAACGAGATCCCGAAAGAAACGCGAAGGCGCAACGATTTTCACGAGTATTCTTGGCACACAAGCAACAAGGCCATTGTCTTTTTATGCGCGGACGAAGGAAACGGTGGCGGCGGGCGGAATAGAAAAATTCGAGATAAAGTGGGTGGATGGGAACGGGCATGGAAAATAATGGAAAGGAAGGTGCTCACGGGCCAATCGAAACAACAATTTACCAGCAACTACTTTTATCTATAATGGCGGCGGACGGAAGCCCCGATAGAACCGGCACGGAACTCCTATCGCGGCGTCCTTTTCCGATGCCGTCAGAAATTCTGCCCGCTTATTGCACCGACGATACAGAGCTTCCCTTCCTCTACCGTTCTTCTTAAGCAAAGAACGGAAAGACACGTTGAGTTTACTTGAATTAAATACAATCATTCTGTTACATAACACATGCGAAGCGCGTGTTAAACTAGAAGTTACCACCGCTTGTGAAACGCTGAAGCAACCAGTGTTCTTTGAGTAGTACCTACATAATATTTCGTCGAATTCGATTCGATCAAGAAAACAAACATATTGCTCGAGGCAGAAGAAGGAAACGAAGAACGAGTAAACTTGTTTGGGCATCGCGCGCGAAGCAACCCCTGCGGAAAGCAGCAACGAGCTAAACGACTTTCGCGAAAACAATCGAATGGGAGGACGTAGCTGAAAGAAGAAAGTGGTGCGGGTAAAGTGGTAAAGAGAGGACGGGACGGTGCAACCTTTGCCAGGGTTGTCGAAGAATTTGCTTTCGGCCGGTTTTCGGCCAATAGAGTGTCCACGTTTCTCCGTAGGACGAGCGTAGCTGCGCGACGAGGTGAAACGAGAGAAAAGCAAGCGATTCGTATTTGGTCTAGGGAGACTTGGAGATAGAAAGAGGGTTTTGCGGGGGGGGGGGGGTGGGTGGGGGGGGATGGGAGGGGAGAAAACCATCTTCTGGTGGCTCCAGCCACGGACAATTCGCTTCGTTTAACCGGACTGGCTGCTGGACGATGGCCAAGCGGTATCACACAGACGTTTGCTGCTCTTTTGAACGTCAGTTATGAGTCTTTCAAATTGCATCAAAGCTGTACAATGGTCCCTATCCCTCTTTTCTACTTTTCCCTTCTCCCTCGCTCTTCCTTCCTCTCCCTCGCACTTAGCCAGGTTCCCTCTTGATTTCTAGTTCTCGGCTGAGAAATGAAGACCCGATGCCAGTGAAAGCTTTCCTCTCCACTTCTTCCCGTGGCACTTCTGCTCCTTTCTTCGCAGCCCCTACTGCTCCTAGATATCGATACTTTTTTCCGCCACTTTAGTTACTCGAAGGCCACCGACAAGGGATCAGCTATGATTCTGGTCTGCCATTTGCCGGGCTGCGTCACCCTCCCGCGATTTCCAAACGAAAGCGATAGCCTTGAGCAAACTCCGGCTTTTGTTCGGCCAAGCGGTGGAAGCGTGCAGATAATTGTACCGGGACGAGATCCGTCGAGAGAGATTTCCAAGGGGAAGACATTCTTCTTCTAACCATGTTGGCTGGCAACTTTTCGAAAAGAAACCTGAAACTTATCTGTACACTTTATTCCGTTTCTCTGAGGAAGCGAGCGTGGCTTTTTTTTTTTAGCAACGGAAGAGCGTTCCAGCCGTCTCCTTTCTTCTCGAACGGGCTCCCGCTTGAAAATTCATGCTTATTAATCCACATTTTTTTTTTGTTTCCAAAGTCGTTAACTGGCCGGTGGCAGGGCGTGCGGGTAACTTTAAATCATTCCGTGTTCCTTGACGCTAATTCCCGCGCAAACCAACCAGCGAGAAATTTTCCACAACCGCTCCAATTACGCGCAAATAGTTATCCAAAGCGGCGAACAAAGGGTAATCCATTATGTTTCGCTTCTAGCATCTTCCGGGGATAATTCCTGCTCGTTATACAGTCAGGTCGTTTTTCTTCTTCCCGTTTCACGTCGTGGATTAAAGGGGTCCGGCTTCCCCCGATTTTCTAACTCGATGCGGCCGACGATGCACTCGGAGCAGCAGGAAGTAGTTAGAACGCTGCGTGATGGCGTATCAGAGCTTCCTCCGCGGAAGCAATTTTCTAAGCCCTCTTCGATTACTTCGGCCCGATCAACGGAATTTACTTTCATCCACGGCGGCAAATTTCTAGCGCGAGGATGCCGATATAATAGATCCGATAATCCTTGTTCGCGAGTCTCAAATACAATTTTCTACCAACTCTCGCCTGCAAAATCTGTAAACGGCAACTGTCTCGGGAATGGAGAAAAGGAAACGATGAAAATTTGATACATTGAAAGCGTGCATTTCAAACTGAATCGTTGAGATACGTAGCTGTGAAATAATGCAAACAAGGATTGACGCGCAAGGTTTCAAGGATACAGCGTCAAACAGGTACAGAAGATAATATTTGCTTTTTCCCTCGGTAACGCGGGAAGGAAGGTCTGCCGTGGTTGGCCGGTCAAAGGAGGAGTTGATCGATCACGCGATAGGAATAAAATTGTCCTCGGTGCGCGAGATTCGTTGCAGCATCTCGTGGCGACCGCGCCCGTTCGAGGAGGGCAGCTTTTACAACCGACGGTGGCTTCTATTCCTCACTTTGGCGAAGACTTGCTTGAAGCGCGATGTCTGCCGATGGAACGGAATGGAAATCAATCGAGCTTTCTCGCGGTACATATTTCAATGAGAAGGCGAGGAAGCGAGGGACGCGAGGAAGCATCGAGGACCCCGGTAAAACCCACGGCTATTCTGCCAGCCAAATATAGGCTTGTATTTCAATCGCTCCGCCTTTTCCTCCTATGGCATCCACATCCTGTGTCCTCGTTTTTCTTCCCTGGAATCTAAAAAAAAAAACAAAAATTCCATTCGTCGTTTTACTTTTCGTGTGTCCTCGATCGTCGGCTGCGCGCAACGTACCAACATGCGGGGGTTGTTTGTTTGTCGGTTGCAGGGCTGCACGGATGCACGGTTGCACGCGTGACACGCACCTCGATATCCGCGCACGTAAATGGGATTGCTTTCGAAAATATCGTGAAAGGACGCGAAGACACAAGCGATCGATCGAGCAATGTGCTCGCCAACACCTGTGTATGTACGTATGTGCGGATGCAAGCGGCATATCGTTGGAAAGATTCCTACGTACGGGATGCCGTGTTCGTATTCATTGCGACCGACGAAACATTCGGAACAACCGGAAATGATCCGACCGTGTTGCTTTTACACTCTGCCCGTATCATCCCGCGAAACCAGGACTTTGGTTTTCGCCGATTCCCCTGCGCTTTTGCCATTCCCTTTCAATCAGAACACGCGATCGCATTGTTTGGCGAGGTAGACGGTCGGGCGGAACGGGAATGGAGATCGGCAGGCCGAAAATGATAATTGTACAAGATACGCGCTTTCCTTTCTCTGTCGAAGGCGAACAAAACTTGCAGTTTAACCGATTTAATGGAGAAATCAGATTGACCGGGGAGCACGGCTGTAGTGAGCGGCTAAAAAGCGTACACAGTGCAATGTAATGGGTTGCGGTTACTATCCGTTTCATCGGTTTACGCGAAAACGATGTAAAAGTATCGCTCACGCGATGCTCATTAGCATTTAGAGTGGCGAGGGATTTATTCTCCGGCTGTGACTGCTGGATCACGACACGGTATGCATAGGATTATCCCCGAGCACCTGGACAATAGTGACCTAATCCATTTACAAAGAAAACGAGCTACTTTCCTGCCCTCTCTGCCCTCCTCTTTCCCGTGCACCGCCATTACTCTTGCCGCGCGATGTACCGGATCCGACTTTTGCCTTTCATCTTTCATTTTCATTCTCCTTTTCATTTTCATTCTTATGCAGCGCGTTGCAAAGGCGTAACGAGAAAATAAGGTAGGCGAGCAGCGGCGGCGTTGCCGCAGGAGCCCCCAACACGCTCGACATTCACTTCTTATTCACCCCGTGTACCTACCTGGATTATTCTTAACGATCGCGTCGCGAGGAAACCCACACGCACCTCTTCGCGATTAACCCTTCCCTTTGTAATTAATCACCTTTCGTCGCGCCTGTATTTACGTGCTGCAACGTTAATGGCACCGTATTGCAACGCTGTGCACGCTGCTGCTTCCCGAGTCCGAGTGAAAGAATTTAATGCCACTCGAAGGTAGTCGTTCATCGTACATACACCGCGAGTGTTTCTCGTAATACCCTTTGTATTGTATTGCTGCACTTAAAAATTAGTACGTATACCGTTACGGTGACGTAGGTTCCGGGCTTAGGGTAAACCGATATTTGAAAAGCACTCTCGTTGCGCCGTTACCCCGGGCCTATCCAGTTTCAGACGACTTCATAAAGCCTGGGAACGCCAAGTATTTTTTCATTGTTCCGTATTACCCGTCGCGGGTCGGGTTATTCGATTCACCGGTATCCCGTGAAAAGCGGAACGTCACGGGAGGTTCTCGCGTGGAGGTTGGGCTCGGAGTGGAGCGCCCGATGCCACGAGTTACTGCAACGCCATCCGCATTACCACGTCGCGTCGCGTCGCCTCGCCTCGCCTCGCCTCGCCTCGCGTCTGCTTGCAACTTAAGCGTGTAAACGCAGCTGCTTTGTATTTGCGGCCTGACCTCGTCGAGTCGGCCGATTATATCACGGCTGGTGGAAATCCGAGCATTCTTGGTGAACGCCGTCTGTCGCCAGGCTTGCAGCGTACCTACCTCTTGCCTCTTGCCTCTTGCCTCGTGGCTCGAGCTCCCTGCTCCGTGCTTCGTGGTGCGCGAGAAGTTACAGCTTTCGCTCAAAACAGATTGTCGTTGGTGCCGGTTCCCTCCTGCAACCTACTCCTACTTAAGTATCTATGACTGCGTTCCCCTAATTCTCTCATCATTGTTCGATTCCCGCGAGGTATAAAGTTGGCGGGGAAACTTGTCGAGCACAGGCTGTTCCCCACACAAGACTCCATTTACGCGCCTGTCCATTACTCGCTGTTTCCACTGTGCAGACGTCCGTAACTGTAACCACTGACGGTTGCGGTGGTTGGCTCGAGTAGTGTGCCTACTATCGTGAAATCATTGTAACACCTTCGTTAGAGATTATGGAGTTGTTTCCAATGCAATTAGAAATTTATTATATTTACTTCCTCTCTCGCGCTGTACACGCAGCTTTGGTAATTATTTAATGAACGTCAGAACCTCTTTGGCCCGTCGATTGTCACGAAACTTTGAAAATCAAGTTTCGTGGGATACTTTCCAGCTAGCAGTCGGTTCCTCTCGCGACAGGAAAATTAAGGAGAAGTTAATAAAATCGGAAACTGCCAGACAACCGTCCAGAAGGCACACAATTTTCTCCCCTCTCTCCGAGGGAGCCCGACCAGCTGCAACTTATTTAAAACTTGCAACGTGACTTCCACCGTCACCGAGAAGCCCGAGTCTCCCTTTTATTCTCGAAATATTATATAGAATCCGTCTGCGAAACTTTGTATTCCGATTCGTCGCGTCAGAACCCGGACACAAAAGCGCACCCGTTAAGCGAACCGTTTATCGAATTAAGCTTGATCGTTTTTCTCGCTCCGGTTCTGCGAGTAATGAGCTCGTTTATCATATGGATCGTGATTATTTATTTAATGAAGCGAACGAAACGCTCAATTAAAGTCTGTTGAATTATTCCACGCGGCAGAGGTAAAATTACTGTGAAACGTTTTCAAATAACACTCGTCATTACGATTCAGTGCTGCTGTAATTTACAAGCGTGTAATTATAAATTCTGATGGCTAGCGAGTGCTGTAATACGCTGTTCAAATGGTCAGGGCAATCATAATTTCGATCAATACATTTTGCAAATAGAGCCGTTTAGAGCTTTCACTCCAGGCTGAGTACCACGTCAAATAATTAAAATACAAGTATACACCGCGAAATTAGGAACATAATGAAAAATATAGAAACTTACAAAGTAGCAGGTAGGGCGAACGAATATTCTCTCCCCGCTTAAACGCAGTGTAGGTAAAATTAGTTACAGCATCTAAAAGTTCGCAGCTGGACTTCAAAGGACGGTAGTCGGGGCTACCGAAACTTTCTATTTGAACTATGTTAACCTTATTACAATATAACGTGAGGCGTAAGTACGCGGAGATGCAGCCATTCACGTGTTGCGCGGTATACTAAATTGTTTGGGAACTCGTGTAACGTAATATTTGCATAACAACGTTAAGCTTATTACGTGGCGCTTGTATCATCGGTCCATCAGAATCGAACACTTAACCAGCCTTCAACTTTGTCCCCATCGTTCCGCAGATATGTCTCGACATGCGGGACAGTGTTCCCAGTTTGCGGCGAGAATTCGCGCGGTCGTAATTTATAGGTGGGATACGCTTCATCGGGATAAATGATTTAACCGAATAAATGGCTCGTCATAAACAATAACGAATTCGTTCGTTCCGCAAGCTGTTCGAGGAGATTAATGAATTCCTGGAGGATGGCACGTTTCTGGGCGAACGTTTTCAAATTGCCTCTATTTGTAACAGCAACAAGAATTATTCGCGTTGGAAATTGGCTACCGATTCAACGATTCTAAATCCTAATTAATTGAAATTCTTCAGGAGCATGAAAATCGTGAAACTCGCGCAGCATTGTGTTTCGAGCCTTACACTATCGAACAGCCAGGCTATTTCGAAGAGCCGAGTTCAGTGGGTCAGACTGCAGTTCCTCCTTTTAAAACAAAATTGAAATCATTTATTCAAAATCACTTCCGTTGGCAGAAACTCGAAAACGGCAGTAAGGTGAATGTTCAAATTTCTGCTCATTTAAGAGGTTACTCGTCATAAAGAAGGTGTAAAAAATTTGTTTGTGATCAAAAGTTGCAGAGTAATTGATTAATTCTTTAATAATAAATCAACTAATTCGAAAACTATTTAAGAAAGATATTTCAAGATTTTTAACTATTAGTAATTTGTAATTAAATACAATGCTCCAAATGTCCGTATTTCTGCTCACCATTTGTACCAATTTCTGCTCACATAATATGCTGCCTTTTCACGTTAAAATAAGTTGCATCCTTTATGGAGAGGTTTTATAACACAACAGTAGGTAAAGCATAAAATAATGATAAACAAAAAATAAAATGCCTTCGAATAGAAATAAAGATTACAGCGTACATTGAATTTTGAGGTCATGTTACTAAAATTTTGGTGAGTAGAAATGCGGACATGACAGTGATTCACTTGACCCTAAACCTGCTCACCTGTTTTCTACTTAAAAAAATTAAAAATAGTAAAAAATCTAAATCCAGAGCACAATACGGTATCTGTTTATGTTATTAAAAGACAACTTCTACTGCAAAAACTATTTTCTGCCCAATTATCGAATACCAATAGCGACGCTGTTCCTTAGCAGAGCCAGCTAGAACACGATCGAAAAATCATGAGTCCCTCGTTTTAAATGTTTTTTGTTGCTTATGCCGCAGCTCGTGCAACACTCGCGTAAATGTTCAAATAATTTAGAATTATTTTGTTGCAACTATAGTACAAACGCTTATAATAATAAGAAAAATACGAAATGAGCAGAAATGGGGACATTTACCTTAATAACTGAGTCGCTTTCAACGTCAAACTTTTTTTACCCTGGAACACATAAAACCAGTGATTCGAATGAAGCGCGCAAATCGATCCACTAAATTCTGAGCTCCAAATGGAAAATAAATATCCTCTTTTGCCCCCGTTTAGAAAATTCAAGGGCCACGGTGGTTCGCTTTGGAAAACCCTTTGACCTGAATTTATTCAGTCTCGGAGAGTTCAGTGGCTACGTACTACCAACATGAAAAACGTTGAAGCAGTTTTTCAAAAGCGTAGCTTATTTCACACTTTCGGATAGTCAAGTCACGGACACGGTGCGCCGCGTAACCCTTCCTTAGATAAGAGTGTTAACAGGCTGGCGAGTTGTGACCCTCGATCTTGGCGAGTTGCAGGCCCACGTAAGCCAGCAGTAGTTAGTCTCGCGAAGACTGCCCGCTAATCCCTCGTCACCGACCGCGAAACTTTCTCCCTGCCCGTTCCCTACTCCCTAAGTGCTAATGCGCTTAATTATTGCCGTGTGCTATTTGCCAACTATCTTAACCAAACGTCTCGACAGGTACTTTGAGAAATTATGAAAGACAGAGTTTCCTTTCCAGTTTGGAAAACAAAGTGTTGCAATCGGTTCACCGATACCCATTACTCTTCTTCTGGAAGGTATTTTCAAAAATGCGGTTGGCGAATTTCAGCCACGTTTCAGTTGCCCGCGTGCTTTATAGGACAGAGTTTAGAACGCAAAGGAGTGGATAAAGTTCTTGTTCGGAGCAGAAATTAAGCGATCGCAAAAAAATTGTTAATAACGCGGGAGGGAAAAGTTGGCCGGTGTGGAGTTTGTAGGTAGATGTACGCGGTTCCAGAGAGCTACGCTGTCTGAAAATGTATGCGAACAAGAGCCCGAGGAGGAGAACCATGAAATATCCTTTACGGTTAAACGAGGTCATCTCAAAGTAATGAGCACCGTTTTAAGGAATTATTAAAGAGATAGCCTACTTTTCGTGCACGTACAACGGAACGCGCGAAGAATTATTATGACATTCAGCTACCACAAAACCATGCTATTATAAATACAGGAACACCGCGAGCAGCGCTAATAATGTCGCGCTACTAGCAAGCGGGCGATATTAACTGCAAAAGGCTCGCCTTAACTGTATTAAACTTTCCACTAGTACAAGGAATAGTTTTATCCAATCAATTTATAGTCTTATCTAGTCCATAAAGTACGTACAAAGTCTCAAGCCTTTATACGCTTCCTGTAAGCGTTGCGTTGCCATTTTTAACCACGCCCGCGGAAATCCAGTCGTGTAGTAAATTTTTTTCCTCTACAAAGCCCTCTAATTCATTTCGCTAAAGGAAAAGTTTTCACGTAACCTTCAGCGATGATCCTCCAACGCAAAGTGAAATTTTCATTCCCACCGTTCCTGGATGCTGCGTACAATGAAGTTCCATCCATTGTCCTCGAGCGTTAAACGTGTCATCTAGAATCAGCCTTAAGGGCGCAGACCATTGTAAAAAATCGGAAAAATCGATTTGTACTATTTCACATTTTCTGAAAGGCGTACGTTTCAAGAATGCTCCCTCCAAATTTTATGAAGAAATTCGTAAAATGGACGGAGACGTAGTATTTTCAGTGAAGCGGTGTCAAGCGCGCGACTGAGCCGAGCGGAACTTTGAACGCGTTTTCCTCAGAATTACATTTTTCAACCGTGTTGACAGTCTACCTACAGAGAAAACTATACGTCCAATTGACATGAGCAGGGGCATTTATTGTACGAAAAACCCGTCGCTATTACATGGCGATCAGTTTTTTTTTCAATTAACGACCTGCTTTTATTTTTTTTATCAACATTTCCCCAATTTTGTACACCGAAAACATGATTTTTTTTCAGTGGTCCGCCATTTGGTCATTTTTTGCAATTTAATTTTTTTTATCGTCATGTAATAGAGGTAGGCTTCTAGTTTCTAAATATTTTTGTCTTTTTGAATTCGGATTAACCATATGGCCTGGGCACTGTCAACGCGACAAGCACGATTTTGCCGCAGCGCACATTTTGACGAAGAGTATACAGGACATGGATTTATGAATTTGATTGAAAAAAAAAATTTCTTACTCTTCGATATGTACATTATTAACTATACTAAGCAATACATTCATTTACTTGCGTTGTTTCGTTGAAATAAATTCCCGAAAACACCCTTACATTTCGGACCGTTACAGTGGTCTCCCCCCTTAAGGGTGGAGCCCTATTTAGGACGCTAGGAATGAGGTGATTCTTGGGAATTTTTTTTCTAAGAAACTGTTATGCGAATCTTTTCCAAACTTTCAGGGTGTTTTAGTTCACATTTAAACAATAGAAAGTAATTTTTACGTTGCAAAGTGTTCGGTAGAAGTGGAGATATATGAACACGTTCGTTAGGACTCGCGCGCCGGAGTTGCAAATTGGCGATTGTAATGGTGGCCCCATTTCTTCCCTGAAATAAAAAAACCAAGGATTTCCTTATTTCTAGTATAATTACATTGTCGATGAACCTAACAAACGAAAAAAAAGTTAAAAGTTGACAAATTGGTGGGACTTGAAAGAAAAAGTTACGATTCTGCCCAAAGATTTTTCGTAGTATTTATGGAAAAAGAGTTATTCAATTCAATTCATTTATCAATGTCTCAGGTTCATCGACAATGTAATGATACTAGAAATAAGAAAATCCTTGGATTTTTTTTTCAGGGAAAAAATGGGGCCACCATTACATTCGCCAATTTGCAACTCCGGCGCGCGAGTCTTAACGAAAGTGTTCATATATCTCCATTTCTACCGAAGACTTTAAAACGTAAAAATTAATTTTTATTGTCTGACTGTGAACTAAAATACCCTGAAAGTTTTGAAAAGATCCGTTTGACAGTTTCTTAGAAAAAAAAATCCCAAGGAATCACCTTATTCCTAGCGTCCTAAATAGGGCTCCCCCTAGGGGGAGCCTGGTGTAACTAGCTGAAAACCGAGGCATTTTTCGGGAATTTTTTTTAAAGAAAGTATTTAATCGATCTTTCTGAAACTTTCAGGATATTGCATTGTCAGATTAAGGATAAAACAAAAATTTTATTAAAAAAGAGCGGTAAATAACAGAGTTATACGGGCTTATGCCCAGTCGGTTGGCAACGCAATTTTTCCGCAGCAGACAACGTAGCGTCTCCTGTATTCATCTAAAACCAAAAATTCAACAATTTTTGTTCAGTTTATGAGTGCACGCACAAATCGTATAAATTCATAACTTAAAAGATGCAAAATTGAACAAATGGCGGCCTCTTGAAAAAAATTCACATCTTCCAACGAAATTTTGCCTTAAATGTGTAAAAAAAAGTTATTTATTTAAACAATATCTTTATACCAATAGCTAAGCTCTGTGAAGAAAATGTTCAGAAATATCCACGCACAAGGCCAAGTCGATCGGTTGAATATTTTTGGAGTTACATTGTCCGCCAATTGTAAAACTGTCGTTTCGAGAAAAACACATTTAAAGTTTTCCGGTAACCTGGTGCTCCGTAGCAAAACCGGCTATCACCGCTTTAATTTTTCGAATTTCGTGTTGCGGCTTTCGGAACATATTATCGTAATGTTCAACTATTGATTTATGCAACAAAAAAAATCGGTTTCTTCGCCCCGCTACACCAGGCTCCCCCCTTAATACCCCTCGAATTAAGAAAGCGATAACACAGGTAAATACGAAGTACGTACAAACAGCCTGGCCGTCCCACAGTTCAACCTGATAACATTGCGTTTTGACTAAAGCATTTAGCTTGATGAGAGCAAAGTGTAGTCAATTCCGATACGGTGTACTTTACTCAATTATAACGAGCACTCGAGCGTAAACCCGTCACGAAAAACTCTTTTCAATCACCGCAATTAAAATTTAAATTGCGCACTTTGCGGTACATATTTAAAGATTAATTACATGAGACGTAATATCGGTTAAAGTTAGCTAGTCTGTTTCATATGAAATTCAATTCTCGACTCCACCTCCAGAAAGAAGGTCAGACATAAATCCATCCGAATATAAAGGCAACGATATCATACTCCGATTACACCGATACCATTACAGAGCAACATGAATGCATCCGAGGTTACATTGTCTGAAACAAGGTTGCTGTTTCTAAAGGTTCTGCTTCTGATAAGGGGGTTGTGACGAACCGGATGGCAGGTACCCTAGCTCTAAAACCTCGGAATTGAAAGCATGTTCTTTCTCGATATTCTATCTTGTCAGTAAACGAATCTAATATCTACATATTGAATATTATAAGACGTATCCGACTTCAGCTAGCGTCACGTACAACATCGATACCGTTATTGAAGCTGGTTATGAAAATATTCGGTCCGCCGAGGTGGAAGAATTTGACCACACGGTGTTGGAATAATATTATACGGAGAAGTAAATCGGAATCGTTCGATGATGACCATTACCCGCGGAATCTGAAACAATTCCACGGTTCGTTTCACATTAGTGGATGACTCGCAAGCGTGTCCGTGATAAAAATTTCGATAGCGGAGCTCGCGTTGTAAATAGCGGGGGAGGGGGGGGGGGGGAGAGGGGGAGGGGGCGAAGGTTATCGTAACAGTTTGCATAGGGTGATCGTTGGCAATGTAATCGTCGGGTATCGAGTGCTGGCACGGGTACGCGTCATCGTAACAAGCAATCGCGCTATCGAATTTAACAGGCAACGGATACGACGTCGTGTATAGTGGTCGAGCCGTCGATCATCGCAATAATAATACAAGCGCTATCGACTGCCGTTAGCGGCTCTGTTGGCATTCTACCGAGGCAGCTAGCAAGGGCGGCATGTAGGCGCTGTGAAGCGTTGTGAAGCGGTGTGGAGCGGCGCGGAGCGGTGCGGAGCGGAGTGGAGCGAGTCGCGAGGGCGGAGGTGGTAAGAGTTGACGCCGTCGGTGGTCGGGGGCTGATATCTGGCTAAGCGCGGGCGCAGTTGGATCGCGGTCTCCACCACGGTAGCATTTCCCTCGCCGGCCTCTCACGCAGCTCTCTCTCTCTCTCTCTCTCTCTCTCTCTCTCTCTCTCTCTCTCCTTTTACTCCTATCTCTCTCCTCCTCACTCTTATTTTCCTCGTGTCTTCTTTGGAGCACCCCACGGCCCGCACCCCACACCCTCCGGCACAGTCGCCTTTCGGCCGTCTACTTATCTGCCTATCCATCTTACCAACCGCCCAGCTCTCTCGCTCGCCTACCTTTACCCTTTCCCTCTTTCACTCCCCACCATCTGTCTCGCTCTGGCCCGTTTCGGCGGCGCGCTCCTTCCGTTTCAGTCTCTCCTGCGGCCTCGGTCTCGTGGGTGGTTATCGGCCATGCGTACGTACACGCGACGGAGTGTGCGTGCCGAGTGACGAATGAGTGGCAGTTAAAGGAAAACGGAAGCAGCCTGACTTCGTGGGCTGCGCGAGTCGTTGCGAGTCGCCGCGAGTCGGATGCAACCGACGGTGCGACGGTGCAACGATGCAACGATGCGCTAGATGCACCGGCCTGTCACGTGGAAATTCCGCACGTTATGGACCGTTCCTTCGCTGTGTTTCGATTCGCGTCAACTGCCCGTGGGACGATCTAACGAATAGGTGGTTGGAAAAGTGAGCGGAAGGGGGACAGTGAGGTATAATGAGTGAAAGATGTACAGTGAAGTTGTGAATGCGGTTGGGGATAAAGACTGGGAAATTTCTACTAGAAATTCGCAGGTTAAGAAAACTGGTGTGACAGTAAGCTGCTTTTCAGCAGCACGTGCAAATATGATAAAAAGTATACGCGAGACGTCGCGGCTTTCCTTGGCTCTTCATCCCCTGCTGCTTTCCAAATCTCACTGTATTCCTTTCAGCCACGATCCAAAGCGGCCCGAAACGGTTAAACCGCCCCGCGGCCGCGTGTATCCCCATTCCTGTGACTTCGCAAGTTGATTCTCCTTGAAACTTTCCTACTCTGTGATCGGTGATTCATGGCTGGCTCGTGTTGTGACTAGTTGAACAAGTTTTCCACGGCAACGAATGGATTCGTTTCAAAATTGTTACGCGCGGGTATCCACAGCTACGTAGGCGGGCAAATATTTGTTTGAGTTTTAATAGTAATATTTCTGCGCGAATGCGAGCCGACTGGGAGAATACGTATTTCAAGAGCACGGATTTACCTAGATATATTTTTTTAATTTACACGTCGCTGTCCTCTCATTCTACTTAATCCCTCTGCAAGCGTGATGACAATTTTGTTATAAAAATTCAATCGTTGCTCGGTCGAGCTAGTTCACGATATTCCAACAATATTACATCACCACTACAGCGTGTTTGTATTTCTAATCTGCGTTCGAATGAAATCAACGTTCTGGTTCTGGATGAGAAACTTCGCGATCACCTATTCGTTGACCTCTACCACTGCAGGCGCTTCCCCGGAGACGCGTCGTCCTGATAAATGTCGGGCCGGACTCCTTCGCGAAGTGTTCCATTGAAAAGTGAGGACAGAATAAAGTTGGATACACATAATGGTAACTGAAGGCTGGAAGTGAAACGTGGTTACCTCGAAACAGTGAGCGTTCGCAGAATTCGCGCGAGGATGGATACTTTGAAGTGGAATTCCGCGAGTTGCGTGGGAATGCGGGAAGAATCGGGAGGAATGTGCCGAACGGGAGAAGAGCACGGGACATCGACGTGGACGCAATAGACGCGCTTTATCGCTGACATTTGAATCGACCACGACGCCTCCATCGTGCAACAACGGTACGTTATTTTGCGACGCGGCAGCTACTTTTTCGCACG
Organism: Andrena bucephala; assembly: GCA_947577245.1. NCBI lineage: Eukaryota > Metazoa > Arthropoda > Insecta > Hymenoptera > Andrenidae > Andrena > Andrena bucephala. The sequence continues at coordinate 69,314,036 of OX387715.1, forward strand.
GTTAATCTCAACGTTGATCTCCCAGCGAGAACGTTGCTGAACACTTATCACATTTGCATTCGCGTTTACATAATTTTCAATAAATTTCCGAGACCGATTACTCGTCCGTACACGTGCAGAATGCAAGAATTCTGCTCCGCGAGGCGCATCGATTACTTGAAAGTAAAATTTTAAGGTGATTTTACCTTGCTTTAGGCGCAGCGCGTTCCTTCGATCCATCATTTTTGCTCGAAAATTGCGCATCCAATCAGCAAAATTTGTTTAGTACTTTTCACTTGTTTTCTCATGAGATATCAACCACTCACCGGCTATACCGGGGTTTTACTGAAAACCTCGTGGAATAACCGCGAGCTAGTGCGCTGGTGCGTGATTTCGATGAAAATCGAGTTTTCGATCAAACATTTTTATCGAAACACTCGCGCGCGAATTTCTGGGCAAAAGCGTGATTCCCGGTTTTTTTGCCGATGGTCTCACGTTCGCCGATTCCCCTATCGAAAACGATAAATTTTTGATGGCGGGGGATGGTGAATGCGCGACGCTTTAAAACGCGGGAACAAGGCTAAACAGTTTTACGCGTGCGTTTAAAACCGCCAGCTTTTAAGTGATTACCCGACAGGCGATAGAGTTATAGCTCGGATTGATTCCCATTTGCGTGCACGCAATCGACCTTCGTAGAAGTACTCCTCAAGTTTATACAAGCTGGTTATTTCACGCTTAATAATCGACCAGCAATAAGTCCTCGAATAGATAAGGGGCACCAAACATCACGGGACAAATGACGAACCTATTGTGTACAATCGAGCACGCAGTACTAGAAATTGCATTAGGGTAAACCCGGTAAACTGTACAATGATTGGCACCCTAAGCGAAAATCCCAATTGGAATGTCTATATTTTTTTATGAAGTCTTTATATGGTCTTAATTTTTCAGTTATTATCAATGATTATGGATTTCTCATTAAAATAAAACATCTCGAGTACCTATTAAGTCTTTTATTTTAAAAATATTCAATGAAGAACAAAAATAGGCATAAAAGTTGGCACCCTAAAATTTGACGTTATATAGGAAAAGATATGTAGTTAAAAACGAAGTTTAAAGTGTTTAAATAGTCTATTTCATTCACTATTAAATACCTACGACACATAGTAAATCTGTATTTCAATCCATTACTTAGTTACGAAGCGAAAAAATATACTTACCTGCCCCTTATCAAAATTTTAAGAAAACGCCTAAAACAGCCGTTTACACCACCTCGTGGTGCTGCCAGATATAAAATGTGTAGTTCAACTACTGGGCTTTGCACCAAGAAAAATAAGAAATTGTAAAAAAGTACTTTCTAAGCTTGTACTTCTTAATATTTGGCTTTTTAATCAGGAATGCCAATGATTAGTGCAGTGCCAGCATTAGTGCAGTTTACCCTATGTAAGTGTCATTTTATAGTAGGAAACCCCTTACAATTACAAATCTTATTATTGCACATATTGCTACAATCAGTGAGTGATGATGAGACTCGACTTATGCGTGTTCACTTTGAATTAACCTCGGACGAATTTAATTAATTGGCGAAAGTATGGTGCGTTTGGGGAAATCCTATATTCCCGTCGAGGAGTTTTAAAAAATTTTCAAGCATTCGTAACACGTGAATGGTAATTAAAGTACCACGTGTTAGTAGTACTTATCAGTCGACAGAAAAGAGGAGAAATTCCCATGGACGTGGGAATGGCTAGCCCGATAGCCACGCGAAAAAGCGGACAAAGGCGGACAGAAACGGACAAAGGCGGACAAAAGTGTCGAGTGTATCGAGATTAGCTGAAGGTGCGAAGTGAGCTACTGTTTATTGTCGACAGAAAGGAGGGATCGGTTCGCTGGGGCTCGCACCACTTGGAAAGTGGTGTCGCGAAATGTACCGGAAACGATGGACCGTGAAGGCGCTGCGAATGGATTTACGGTACGGGGGCAGCGGCAGCGGCTGGTGCACGCCGACCAAGATGATCTGCATTTTCTTTTTCTCCATACTGCTGCACGGTAAGCCAAAACACAATTTATAATTCGGGCTTAATGTATTTCGGGCTTCGAACACGTGGGCTGATAAGGAAGCGGTTTCTTCTGCTTCATTGAGCTCGCTGCCAAACAGGAGCCGCGTTCGCGCCAATACGAGCAAATTTAGCTTTTTAACTGGAGACCGATACTACAGATTATACAGATTATGTAGGTGCAGGCTTAAAGTTCGCCACTTCTTCATTTTCGTTCCTTCGCGATGGGCGGAAGCTTTTTCGGCTAGTAATAGCCTTAATGTGAACGTCGATAACGTTATCAGCGGGAGACGTGCTTCCGGATCGGATGAGTATATTCGACACATGGGAATGCAACTTTGTTTACGAGAAAACGATATCCCTGACACATCAATAAGAAACAGAGTGATATTGCTTACGTGAAATGAAGGAAAACGTTAATGCAATAAGGGGATTTTGATCAAAGGGTGTGACGCGATTGGTATATGGTACATGCCTTTGAGTAGCTCTGACCGAGTTCAATCGATCGGTGTCGCTTCTATACCGAAAATAGGATAAGAATATGTAGGTTAAAAATGGATCTGATAAATTTCGATAGCTGCATGTATATTTCGGTTTCTGAGTCTTCCTTCTATTATTTTTTTGTCATTCGATCAAAGTAGATTTATTTTTTTATTTATTTAATATATATTTAATATACACTCCGCGACAAAATTGAAGGAGCACTATAATTTCCCGAAAATTTTGGTCATTTTCAAATGGCTATATCTTTGCGAAAAATGGTTGCAGAAAATATTTGAAATACCCATTTTAACGCTTCAAGTTTTTAGTTTTTGAATCAAGCACTCATTTTTGTTTTTCATTTATTATGATACTGTTTTATCAAGATGAAGCGCAGGAAACGAAGTTTCAGAAATTGTTGCCTAGTTTGAACGTATGCACGGGCCAAAACAAATATTTTTCCGTAAATCCAATGCAGAGCTCTTATAAAGCAAACATTTCTCTTTAATTTCTGTTTTTTTTTGGTTTTGTTGTATGATTTGTATTGACCGAGTTCTTCGCGATCAAAGCAAAAAAGTACATTTCACTTTGAACACCTATAACTTGCAAACTCATGATCGTAGACAAATTTTCATGATTGTTTTGGAAAGCTAAGAACGTTTCCTTTCAGAACCTTTAGATGCCAATTTAATGAGATTTTTTTTAATCGTATTAAATCTATTTCAAAATGACCCCAGAAATGGTATACATACAATTTCCTTGAAGTGGCATCATGTTTCCTAAAAAATGGTAAATATGCCATTTTTGGGGTCATTCTAAAATGGATTTAATACGATTAAAAAAATATCTCATTAAATTGGCAATTAAAATTTCAGAAAGTCGATCATGAGTTTGCAAATTATAGGTGTTCAAAGTGAAAAGTACCTTTTTTGCTTTGATCATGAATAACTCGGTCAATAAAATTCATACAACAAAACCAAGCAACGGAAATTAAAGAGAAATATTTGCTCTATAAGAGTTATTCGTTGAATTTACGGGGAAAAAATTGTTTCGGCCCGTGCATACGTTCAAACTGGGCAAACATTTCTGAAACTTCGTTTTCTGCGCTTCATCTTGACAAAACAATATTATAATGGATGAAAACAAAAATTTGAATACTTGTTTCAAAAACTAGAAACTTCAAGCGTTAAAATGCGTATTTTAAATATTTTTTTCGACCATTTTTCACAGAGATACAGTCATTTGAAAATGACCAAAATTTTCGGGAAATTATAGAGTTCCTTTAATTTTAACGTTAATATATATATATATATATATACTACACGGGATAAAGTCCCATTAGTGTCCCAAAACAGAGAAAAATACAAACAAGAAAAAAGAACTAGCAATACAAAGCGTATACCAAAAAAGCATACAATACTTAAAGTCGGTAAACGGTTCACATACCATAAACTCATACACAGCGAGGTTACATAAGTTTATCAAGGGCCTTGTTAAAGGAATAGGTTGATCCCGTGAAAATATCAAGAAAATCGCCAAAAGCGTTTGCAGCATTGCAAATGCGATTTATCGGGTCAGAGAAACCAAGATTCGACCTGTATAGCGATGGATAAAAGGGCGTTGCCCCAAACCGCAGAGATTTCGTAGGGGCAGAAAAAGTAATTAACTGTTGGAGTTGAGGACATTTTAGACATTGAGGACATATTAATGATAATGATTTCGCATTGAATATAAACAAGTAGCCTGGTGACTGTTATCAGTAAAGTATCGAAGAATTGGGAAAGCACTTTATTCGTAAAAAATTAGGATGCGGTTTAATTTACTCTGGGACGCGAAAAATCAAATCCACTGGTTCGGTACGTGTGCACGGGGTTCAATTACTTTTTCGTCATTGATTCTTCCTCGTACAGAGGCTTGTTTATTGGAGCTGTCCACGTACACGATTTATTGGAGGCGTAAAACGCTCGCACTCGATCCTCGTTAATTAGAATCTCTGTTTCGTTCGGCCAACTATCGGTCCAACTATTGGCCATCTGCTCACATTACGCCAAGTCTTTATTATCGCGTTAATTCTTGCAAAGGTAATTGTCTCGATATCATTCAGTTAATTGGCACTCTCACCGTGGTTTTCCGTCTACCCAACAGAAATATAATCAAAACCATAATTCATATAAAATATAACTCATTAAAATACAAAATCAATTTCTTTCTCAAAACTGCAAACAATCGATGTAAAAAATTTTATCTAGAGTTGATGATCTCTCAACACTCGATTTAAAAATTCAGTTCCTTCATGTTGCGATGGAACTCCACCGATTGCGGAGGCTTTGAAAGTTCTCTAAAATTGGTATGAAGCTTTGGAAAATCGGAAAGTACAAATGAGAATGAAGAATGAGGCGAGTACTTTCGTAATCCGAAAACGATCCCATAATTCCGGGAGTGGTATGTTCCCGGGGAAATCGTTGCTATCCAGGAGAATCCCGGCGTAAACGCAATTAGGAGAATCCGGGACCAGTTCTTTTTTCGAGTAGCCCGGAGTGGTTCCGTGCACGAAACACTTTGTCCGCGCACGAGTGACTCGCGCGTCACGGAATTTTCGCGAAAGCTCGCCCGGCGAGCATAGAGGATGATGGGGATCGTTGAAAACGCGGCAAAAAGCACGAGGGGGGGATCAGAAAGTGGAAAGTAACGCGGGACTGCGCGGCGCGTCGCGGCGCACAGAGATAAAAATCCGGCCGAGGAAACAATGATCCCCCAACGACATTGCAAATGTTGTTGCGGTCAGCTAACAGCGTGTACGCCGTTTTAAAAAGCACGCCCGCGTACCCACCTACAAGCACACACGTATGTACACACGTTTTATTCGACAGCGAGCTCGTGGAACCGCTGCGAGGGCTCTTCATGCTGCTGGAATCACGATTCTTCGTCGGCTGTAAACGGCAATAGCCGCGATACGGCTTTCGGTTTAATAAATGTTTCTAAAACGCGATCGACTTTCCCCGTATCAAATTTTATTCCCCGAACCCGGCGGAACCGTGAAAAATTGAGTTAAAACGTAACGCTACGCGAAGCAAATTTATGCGTCACTGGTTCCCGCGAATATTTCTACTTTACATTTTCCGTCGGGTTTGTAACTGCGCCTGTCTACATAGGGGAAGTCGGGGTATTGTGAGCCACTTTTTTTTATTGCTAACAAACTGCTATAAAATCAAGTGTTTCTTCAAATTTCAAAGCTGGATGTTGTAGTATGAAGATTTACCTTTCTTTTAGTCACAATAGTGGAATCGAATATTTGCAAATTAGATGATTTTCAGACTATTACAAAAAATTGGCATTTTCTTGAATCTGAAAAATCTCGGGGAATCGTGAGCCACTTTATAAAATGAATAAAAATGACAATGCTTGTTAGAAAATGTTTATTCTCTCACACACACACACACACACACACACACACACACACACACACACACACACACACACACACACACACACACACACACACACACAAAAGCATTTTTGTACCCCTTTTTTTGACTTTTTAGAGTCAGTGGGTCATGAAACGTCGAGAATTGCAAAAAAACCGGGGGGTCATTTTTGACACGATCTACATACTTTCCCTCTGTTATATACATAACAGTCGGGAAAGTAAAATTTATATTGTGCTCAAATATTACATAAACAATCATAAAGAAACATCAAACACGTGAGGTTAGCTCTTTAAATGTCAAGAATCGAGTGGCTCACAATTCCCCGAACCATTATTTTTACATGGCCACAAATAAATAACACAATGCTAACTTAATGCCAAATTTCTTTATTATTTCGAAAGCTTGAAGTCACGCGAGTATTATAAAAATAGTTACCTGCGTGGATTCACACAAAAGTGTTACAATAATAGACCACACACGAAGTGAAAATAATACTTCGAGATCAGCCAATTTTTATCTGTTAATATGGCGCTGGCTCACGATTCCCCGTGGCTCACAATACCCCGACTTCCCCTACACTTTTCACATCCGAAGTTTGGCCGCACTCGCAGCTCATCGACTTTCTTCGCAACTATTAAATTAGTAACCGAAACCTCTCGTGTGATAAAAGTTATACCTACCTGCGTAAACCGTGGCGCGTGAAAGGCCGCGTTCTCGGTTTCCAAAGCAAACTCGCCCACTCCGCTATAAACGCGCTTATCCGAAAGTTGCGGTTAACGCGCATACGTGGATCAGCTGTCTCGTATCGCGCATCAGATCGTGTATCGAATATCACGTACATATCGAGATAGCAATATTCAGCTGCTATCTGCCGCGGGAGCGCAGCGTCTCTGCGCGAGCCGACTGCATACGACCTAATGACGCGATGATGCGACGTTCGTAACAGCATTAGCGCGGAGCATTCGGGGCGCAAATGGAACCGTAGTCTACAGGCCCCCCAGGCCATTTAATTTTACTAGGCCTCGTCACAGCAGCAGGAAAATGGGGAATTTCCGCTTCGCGGGGCGAACCCTCTGCACGCTCAGTCATTAATAACTTGCAATGTTTTCCTTTCACAACTTTGGGCTTTGTTAGCAGTGGAACGTTTTCGGGCCTCGTTCCGGAAAAATCATCAACGTGGAGGACGAGGGCATCGAGCGTGCGCGATAACGGTGTGAGAAACTTTCTATCTAGAGGGCGGTGTAAAGCAAGCAATCGTGACGGCGCACAGTGGTCCGAATGGGGGTATTAGGGGACATTCGGCCCAAAAATGAACTTTCTGCTATCGAAATCTACTGGATGTATACTACTTCCTAAATGTCCAACAGTCCCGAAACTGAAAATATTAATAATATTTAATAAAAATTGTAATTTGGACGAACACTTAAAGTTGGACATTTTAAAGATAGCATTTTTCACCTGAAAAAACTGCTTCCTTCTTAAAGATGCCCTGACGACCGACCCTGTTTAATATTTTCTCTCCGGGTTTTTTTCTAGAATGAAGAGTATTCTTTTGCGTTAAGTATTAACACCGTTAACTAAAAATCATTATTCATAATGTATTCAAAAGGTAATGCTCAATGAAATAAAGAAAATTGTCAAAGTTCTTTAAAATTGACAAGGAATATCTTTCAAGTTACATCGAGTTCCACGTTCTAACCAATTGGAATACTTTCAGCACACCTTCTTCTACAGAATCATGGAAAAATCAATTCCCCCGCAGCCCACTGTTCTAATTATTAATGTTTAAAACTGTCAGCTTTACGTTATTTTACGTGTATACATTCGTATCTGTCGTATTATTATTGCATTACAAAGGGGTTTTACAAATATTTATGTGTATTGGGCTCCAGTCCGTCGATTAACAAATTAATAATAAATGAATAATAATCTTTAACTAAACTGTAGATTTCGTCACAATTTCTCATAGTACTATTTGACGTTTCCTTATAACTCGGAAACGAATAGTTTCCCCAACGTGCGATTCAAATCACTTAAAGAGCATTAAATAAGGTACCAAATAAACAGAATTAAATTCTGAAAAATAAATAAATAACTAAATGTAAAAAATACTCAATTATACATCATTAGAAAGGGATAGCTTTTTTCTTGTTTTTCGGCGTACATTTTATTCCGATATCTTTTATGGTTAAAAAGTTATACACGAATGTCACCTATTACCCCTATTCGGCTCACTGTGCAGCGCGCGGCGTTCATGGAAAATTTCTGCAGCTATTTGTCACGAACCGTTCCTCTTCAACATTCTCTTCAATCTCCTTGTTTAATAGAACACCTGCAATTAAAGGGAATCTTGATCTTCACTTGCGGAAGCTGCGACCCCGACTCTTTTTGCACTCTGTGCACGCGAGAGCGAGGCACCGCGCCGCATTAAACGACGCCACGCTCCGAAATGCATGCAGGTGCTTATGAATAAACATCGAATGCAATTATAGAGGACCATATTCAAAATATATGGCGGGCCGCTTGTCAAACTTTGAGAGGGCGACTGTTGCACGCCACCCCCCATTGTTTACTCGACCGTTCCGTCTGATTTTCCGCCGAGTTCGTCTAGCTTGTGGAAAGCATACCCGGAAGCGAACGTTATTTCTAACTGTGTGCCGTGGTGGAATTCGTTTTCAGAAAGTTTCCGTCGCGTTGCGAGGCTTCGGATATTCCTTGCACTTTTCCTGCGCCTTAGTCCGCTGTTAGCGCCACCTCGAGTATCCACTCTATTAAAGTTCGCACATTACGCCTTTTAGAACGTAACTCGCGCGAATACGTGAATTGGAAATCCAACGAGAAATACGCGCGTGTGTGTCCTGCAGAACCGTTGAATTTCAGCGTTGCTGAGCGGGAACAAAGCGCCTCGTTCAAACGCTCTGCAAGCAACAGCGCGATCTAAGGCAACAGTCAAAGACGCTTGGCACTTTATGCTGCAGTTTTCGATATTTGTACAACGCTGTCGTTTGAAAAGTTAAGGATAGAGAAGGATAATGACACGAGTGTTTAAAGAGGGAAGGGAGACCGGATACGTGAAGTAGAATTTGACTGCATAATAAGTTGAAAGTGCTTGATAAAATACCTGCATTAGAAACGGTTCAAAGGTAACTCTGGCAGAAGGGAAATCAACGCAATGTACGCGTGCTCTCGCGATCTAGAACGAGCGCAAATATTCGCGGTTTTTCGCGAACGATGGCGGGAGTAACCAGTGGAACGTGGAAATAACACGAATAATGGAAACGCGTTCAAGTAGAGTCAATAGTGTTTCCTCCTCCCCACGATCGTTTCTAATTCAAAGAATTTGCGTAGCAGGAGGCATCCAGTCGTAGAAGCACGCCGGTAGTTTTCAATATTTGATGGCCAGAATTAAGTTTATTTAACAACGCGAAGGAGGTATTACAGACTCTCCCACACTGATGAGTCATACAGGACTAATGCAGTTTACGCTTGGCGTTTCAATTTCTCTTTGACGTGCGCTGCAACAGTCGCAAATACCGCCTGAACCTTGCTGTGCAAATATCTGGATAGACCCGCTTTCAAAGATACACACACTGTGTGTAAAAGACGCTGGAATTTGGTAGAATCCCGTTACCAAACGATTACGATCCTCATTCGATTTCAGCTTCTTTAAACAACCAAGGTAGGTACGTGCATTCGAAGCGAGTACCTACAGTGGCTCACAGCCACAATCGTACGCTCTTTAAAATCGCATAAAATTTTTAAAATTGGTCCAAACGACTTGAGTTTTTTTTTAGAAGCTTACCAGAAGGAGTTAGTTTGCTAAGTGACGTGTTTCGTCGTTTTGCAAATAATGCAAATTGGTCGGAATAGCAAAAAAATATAGTAAAGGTCGTTTTTTAAACTTTTTTTTGTGAGCCTGTAATGAAAATTCAAAGAACCCGTTTGCAGATTGAAGTAAGTTGTATACATGTTGAAAATTTCACCTAAATCGGTTAACGTTGCTCGGAGATACGCACGTTTAAAGATCGCAGAATAAGGTCGAAAATCGCTGATTTCGGGAATTTCGCGATTTCCGCCCTTATTTTGCGATCTTTAAGCATTTATAGCTCAGAGCAACGTTAACCGATTTAGATGAAATTTTCAGCATGTATACAACTTACTTCAATCTACGAACTTGTTTTTTGAATTTCCTTTACAGGCTCACAAAAGTTTAAAAAACGACCTTTACTATTTCTTTTGCTATTCCGACTAATTGCAATTTTTTTCAAAACGACGAAACACGTCACTTGGCAAACTAATCCTTCTAGCTTCTCATAAAAACTCAAGTCGTTTGAACCAATTTTAAAAATGTTATGCGATTTTAAAGAGTGTACGATTATGGCTGTGAGCCATTGTATGCAATTCTGGCTTTCCGATACGTTTTCTTATTTCGTAAAATTTGTACTTTTTTTCTAGTTATCTCGAGCTGTCGGTTCTGGGCACGGTGCACCAGGGTGGTATCGAATTAAACGAAAATGTCAACAATGGCGGGCCATCCCCGTCAGGACTGGCTTGTTGCTTCCACTCTCCCGTTCTATATGTTTCCGCCTTTAAACCCCCAGCTTAATAGAAAATGCTGGAATTAATCCGTGGTAACGCCGGTATCGGTCGGGCCACGTTAACCCAGAATCCTGGAAATCGATCCATCATCGATGCTTCGGCCACACGAGAGGAAAAGAATCATTACTTTAACGGATTATCGGTGGCCATTCTCCGGCATCGTAAAAAGACTAAATCCTCGAGGTGATTCGTTCGGTCCATAGCCAGCCGGCACCTTTTTCCCCCTCTTCCCTGGAATCTTTATCGGATCGGAAGTTCATTCTGGAGCAACGCGCTCGCTAAGTCCCTTACGAAAAAGTGCCTCGCGGAGGAAGCACGGAGGGGAGCGTCGAAAAGGAGCGTTTCGCGATGAGAAAGCGAACTTTCCCGCCTCCAGGTGGTCTGCATTGTTCCAACTTACTAACTTTTATTCGACCACTGTTGCCCGAAGCGAACGGCCGCGCGGGCGTCGGTGGTTCGCTTGAAATTTTAAGCAGCTGTAATGTTCCCATCCTCGCTAACCAAATATTTCTCTCGGCAACAAACGTTGCTAGCCACATCCTAAACTTTTGGCACATTACTGGAACCCTTCCACCACCTAAACATTCTTGCACCACTAACATACTTCTACCAGCCGAGTGCTCGATCGATTTTAATTCCTGATTCAGCCTTGTAATACTAAAGTGCAGCAACAATGTTATACCTCATTCATAGTGATCGGATAAACTGTTTTGTCGAGCAAGCTATAGTAGTTTCTTTTCTGCTGGATTATCGATTCTTGTCGGCGCGAGTTTTAAACACTTTTTCATGGACTCGTTTCGGCAGATGTGTCGGCATTTCGAGTGAATTTCGCGCCTCGCATGCAACACGTTTCACAGAACCGTTAGCTATGAAGTTTTTATGACATCGAGGGTCCCTCTGGGCGCCACTGCGGTTCCACTACGAGAATCCTAGCGATATTGGTTTATTTTTAATTTCTCCAATCTTCTTAACCGGTTTTATTTTCGCGCATCGTTCCCGCCACGGGTGTGTGGCTACCTGTAACTGAAAGAAATAAGCAATTGAATAGAGGGAAAGCTAAGCCCCGGCCGACTGATTGGGCGCGCACGAAGACGGATTATCCTTTAAGGTGACTAATTAATCGGAGCCACGCGCTAATTTAATATACTAAGTTAGTTGCAGCGCGTTGCTCCCAGCGGGCAAATGACCCACTTGCGAACATTTCCCCGTAGAATCGCGACGAGAACTCTCGTCGGGGCGAGATCAATCATTCCAGGTATAGCCCGGCTGCTCCAGCCGCGGGATAATTAGATCGCGCAATTGAAATAGAATGGCGACGCCAGTAAATTCTAAATGGTTCGAGCACTTCTGAGTCTTCGGGGCTCGATTAAACAGCACTCTCCCCTCGATCCCGATAGCAGCCGTGAGAGGACAGCTTTACGTCGCGATAACGGAAAGTCGTTGGCCAACTCCTTCGCCGCCTATTTTTGTGCTGGATAGTTCGTTTCACCGGAAACGAGAGACATTCCCGGTCTCGATTATACCACTCGAGGTTATCTATAAATTTCCAGCTGATTGCTCCTCGCTGGTCACCCGATAATGCTCCCAAACCCCCTCGTTCTCGAGTTAACCGATCGCCAAGGCGGTAAAACGTACGTTCGGCAACTGATTTAGGGGAGGAAGTTTGTTAGGGGATAATGAATCGTAATGGATGGCCTGTTGGAGAACTTCGTGTTTCTACCCTTTATGCTTCGTAGATCTTGCACGTTTCTGTATAGAAAGTAACCAGAGTATAAGTAGTTTAACACTTGCACGTGTCAGACGTCAGCAGCGAATCCTAAAACATATCGATGCGCGTCCAAACGAAAACAAGCGTGGTTAATTTCCGCGCGGACTTAAATCGAATATTTGCAGGATATAAATATCCATCGGCGGACAGGATCGTGACATATTTTTTTATGGGCCGGCTCGAAGGTACGCATAGATCAAGAGGAGGAATAACGCCGCGCCCCGCAATATCCAAGCCGAGCGATACATCAATTCGCAATTTACGATGTTGTTACGTCACCAATACGAGGCAGCCCTTTCTCACCCTTTCCGCGGGCCGATGAAATAGGGAGCAATCGCGTAACAAATCTGATATTTATAACTGGATCAGCCGCTTAAGTCGATGACATTCCCCTCTGGGTAATGTTGCCCGGAAATGCCGAAAGCGCCTTTGGATTTTGGGAATAAGGACCGACGCGGGCGCTTTCACAATCGGGCTCCTGCTTTGTTTATTCACAAATGTGCACGGATTCGCTTTAAGCCCGGAATTTCTCTGTGGCAACCGAGATAAGCGCAGCTCCGTGCCTCGCGAGGATCTTTCCTCGAGTTGACGATCATTTTAGGGGAGACCGGGGATGGTTGTCTCATTTTCTTATTTTTGATTTTTTTACAGGTTATAGCTGCAGGGAAGTTCATTCAAACTTAGATTAATATAAACTAAGTACGTCCGACTTTATAAAAAAAATTGGTCCATTGGATTTTGTCAGCCAGATTAGGAGCTACTTCACATTATTTGCAGGAACTATTTTGTGACAACATACCCCGAGGTCGTGTTGGTTGTCACAGTATCTGGGGTTAATTGTCGCACATTTGGATAGCTAAGTTTATGAATAAAAGTCGATTCAATTAAGAAAGTAATATTTTTTATTGTAGTTCTGACAATATCACACTAGAGGGCGGTAATTTATATTATAATCTTTTGCAATCCCTCTTATTGTGTAATTGCCCTTTTTAACCTCTAACATTAATTCCGGGGGCACCTTACCTCTGGGCGTCTTCTTATTACAAGTTCGCGGCATTATTATTGAGAACTGTTGCCAAACAAACAAGAAACTATAATATCCTAAACCCAAATGTTCTGTGACAACTTGCCCCAAACCGTTAAACAATTTCACCCCTCTATTCATGTATTAAAAAGTTTAAAAAATGTAAAAAAATCATTGCAGTAAGTTAGAAAAAACTCTAAAATACTAAGAAACAACCTATACTTACTTGATAGTAAATACGGCGTAATTTACTTCGAGCACACGAAAACAAACAATGACACACATTGTGGCTCCATGCGACCCCACAACGACTTGTGTGATGCGGGGGGGGGGGGGGGGGAGGCGGCGATATGTTTACGCATCGCCATGGAGTATTAGTACATTCCTATTGTTTATAGTTTCTTTGTTATAGCGGTTGTGACAACCTACCCGTGTGACAACCATCCCCGGTCTCCCCTCCTGAAAATGTTGTATAATTTCAGAGCTGTTAGGTCCTCTATTCTAAAAGGTATCTTCATGAAATTTTTAAGAGGAATGCTTTTCATGTGACGGAAAAGGTTTCAGTGACCCTGTACCAAACATTTCGCGAAAGCATTCATCGATCGAACCTCAGGAAAGTTCCTTATGCAGCGATACGTTCCCGTAACCCATTTCCAGAACACCTCGCGATTCCTTGGCTTCCTCCGGCGACGGAAAGAATGCGAATGGAAATGGTATATAGGCACTACGAATTCCATTTGACCTGGCCTAGGTGAGCTACACGCGAAACGACATCGTCGTGTTGCGCCTCAAACGCGTCTTCGATCCGGGTTCCCATCGATCTGTATTAAAACACTTTGTTCTTCCGCGGGGAAGCAACAACGGGCCAGAAGACTCGCTTCGCATGCATATCGACCGTTTGAAATTCGAATGTGGAAAGTTGCGTCAACCCCTTTGGGGCGCTGCCAAGGTAAAACGCGATATGTACGTCCTTGTGATCGCGCTTCCACCCTTTGCTCCGCGCTTGACGATTTTCAATTTCGCGAAATTGATCGTCCGGTCGCGAAAAACTCGCGGTGGAAAATTTACGTGCCGCCATGGAGCCCGGGCGTTTCCAGGCGCGAAAGGGTTTCTCCCGCCGCCCCGCGCCGCGCTTAGGGGGGCATTCGGATCCTTAATATTCAGGCGGTATCGTTTCGCGCCGCGCGTTCAGGCGAGATTTTCAAGATATTTCTGAACTGCATATCGGTCGGACGTGGAATGAGAATGAGAATGAACGAGATGCAACGGAGACTGGCGAAGGTGTCGCGCGAAACGGCAACAGTCAAATAGCTGAGGGAATTTCCATATTTAGATATAAAAGAGGAATACGTCGAGTAAGAAAAACCTCGTACAGGTTCTACGACGCTGCCCGTCAACCAGATTATCGGTTTACTTTCCGGATATAGTGAGTTGTATAATTCGCGTTAACACGCTAGCATTCCCGGCATATCGATTTATTGCTAATCTGTCAGTCCGGTTTCGTAAGCGTCCAGTTCCTCGTATCACTGTCCCTACGTATGAAACGTGTTTCGTGAAAAAATGGACTATTCCGCAGCGGTGGTCGGACGTTATTTTCGGGTTTCAATAACCGTATTGTTTGTGGATCGTAATGCTAATATGTATCATGCAAGGAATCGTTAGCATGCTGCCAGACGATGCCTGTTTGAATGCTTTGATACGTGATATAATATTCTATCAAGCTTCGCGGCGAGGGAGATGGAATTTCCATTTACATGGAAACGAGCAGGCGAAAACGGGCGAATTATAAACAATCGATATCGAGATTAAAAGTATACAACAAGCGCAGACGATTCATCGAGCATGATAATTGCGGCGCCGCGACGGGCATTGACGGTTCGCGGTGCTTTTCGATGGGTATCGATAGCTATCGATGAGTCGGCGGTCGGACAGACAATTTGCCTGCCAAAAACGGGAAATTTTGATTTACATCAACAATAATTTGTCAAGCAAATAAACGTTCTTCCGTGATATATAATGTACACGCGCTGCGCCCGATGGATTTCACGGGGAATTTACGATAACACTGCGAATAATATTTAGTAACATGCACCGATGTAAATCATTTCGATGTAAAGTTTTCTCATTCACTGAC
Organism: Andrena bucephala; assembly: GCA_947577245.1. Classification (NCBI taxonomy): domain Eukaryota; kingdom Metazoa; phylum Arthropoda; class Insecta; order Hymenoptera; family Andrenidae; genus Andrena; species Andrena bucephala. Next base: position 69,329,502 of record OX387715.1, read on the forward strand.
TGGTATGCAAATATATTTATTCCGTTCGGGACAAGCACGACGAACGCGAGACACAAGTGTTCATAAATATCCTGGATCCTTGAATCGAACGTTACGTCGAAACCGTGACGTTCTTTCTTCTGAAATTATGTGTTAACACCGACAGCGTAGCCGTGCAACTTCGCCATAAATTCACGGTACATTTATCACTTGGATTCATCAGTGTCAAAATCTCGATCCAGCAAACGCCAGTGCGGCAGCCATTGAGCCTTCGACGACAAACGCCCTGTATTGTATCGCAGTGCCTTTTGCAATCGACAGTGACGGATAAACGTCATTTCTCGGGACTTCCTTGTAAAAAGCATTTTCGTACTTTGCAGTCCGTGAGTTTCCATGGCGATCGATACGCGGAACAAATGCTGTTTTACACGTAGGGGTAAAGAGTACAGTGGTTGGCCAACTGACAGTGATTGGCCCTATTTTGAGAAATAAAAAAATATAAAGAAATACCAATGTCGGGGTGACTTGTCCAGTGAATGAACACTTAAGCTGCATGTCTGTTAAAATTAGTATTCAAGAGTCGTTATTTAATCCCCTGAATGTTATTGCTGTAAGCGAGCTGTGTTATTACTAAAGTCAGACATCCCGGAACACAATTCTAGCAATGTTTGATAGTTATAACTTTCAGTAAAAGTCTGGCAGAGGATTAAATAAAAAATAGGCCAATGACCAGTGAATGAACATAAATTTATAATGAATGAACAGGGTTAGCCGAGTGAATGAACGGGATAATAACAGTGGTGAAGTTTCCAATGTATTTAGACGATTTTTTGTGTAAATAATTTTTCATTCTCCAATTACAATAATATTATTGATTTGATACTTTACTAGTCTTATAAGATCATAATTATGCATTGTTGAAATTCGGTTTCGGGGGTGGATTAATCTAACCTCCACACTGGCGGCGAAAGTGTCAAGAGAAAAAAAGACCGGGTAGGTAAGCTGTTCATTCATTGGTAAAGTAAGAAATGTGTGGAATCTCCCATCCAATTCATGAATACCTAACAAACTTGACAAATTCTTATAAATCCGTTATCCGTTAAATTTCATACAGTATTTTTCGTTAGAGGAACATTTAAACAATAACAACAAATTTATCATAGGTCCTTTAAATGCACCTCAAAATACAAATTGTAGATATCACGTAACAAGACTTACCTTGAACTTGTGGGATGCAATGAGGACAACTTGTGAATAAACGGAATTAATGCCGTATTTGTTATAAATAAAAAGAAAAAGGCTTTTGCAAGACATCGGTGGGTGTCCTCTCTAAATTTCGGTGTAAGTTTCAATGTGAAGTGAGCGCGATAGGCGTTAATTTTTCGTATTATATGAGCAACGTTCATTCACGGGGGGTGTTCATTCACTGGACAGGTCACCCTATGCTTTTTTTAATGAACGTATTCATATTCCTTGTAATTTCTTGCTTCGGATGTAATCAATATTTCTCCACTCATTATATACTGTGATTATATTTAAAAGCAGATTGGATAATTCGGCTTTGCAGCTTCTTGCTTTTTTTTATAAACTCTATTTATATTTAGATTACTATGGTTTTTTCGTACTTATTTACCTATATTGATTTTCATTTCAAATTTACTAAATTCACATTTATAATTCACTATTTGTGTGACACTCTTACTTAAGTGGCCAATCATTGTACTCTTTACCCGTATACGTAGTTACAACGTAACCCTTCCAAATTCATATTATCGAAAAGGTTGACACACTCGGAGAATGTTAATTTTTCCTAGAGCAGTTTAAACTTTAATTTTGGAATCACTGAACGCGGGATAATTGCGTTTCTATCTTCTCCTGAGCGAATTGCGCAATTTGGTTGTAATTTTATGATTCATAGCGGGAAGAAGAGAGGTGGGGTGGCAAGAGGGGTGAATGATAATTCAAAGTACGTAACTTCGGGGAAGTTGCTTTAATTATTTACTAGTCGGGCCGGGAACTTGCAACATTATGAAAACAGCAAACAGTTAAATGTTTCACCCCAGGTATTTCCAATGAAACTGCAACGAGCGACTATTTTATAAACGTAAATTTCACTTTGCATCGTCCCGCTTTGCTTACACGTTGCTTGCTTAATCTACGCCATGAATGTGCATTCTGTTAAATGCTGGATTGCAGTTGGAACTCCGCAAACAATACAAATTGCTTTAGCGTGAGAAGTTGAAGAAGGCCGCGAAAAAGAAGAAGAGCCGAGAGGGAGAAACGAAGAGGAGGGAAGCAAAGATTTTGTGTATAAACTTCTTGAAAGTCGCCCGCACTTTACTAGCGGTTTTTCTTGCGAGAACTTCCTTTTCTTATAATTTCACGATTAATAAAGCTTAATAAATGCCGTGGCATCAAAGTAAGAAGCGATGGAGTAATAAAGATTGATTAACACGGTAAACCTTGTACAAACTTAATACCAAAGCTGCTGAAGTCCCGTGAGAAGAATATACAGGATGATTCCTGCAACTGGGGCGGTCTACAATTCCCTTTGAACACGCTGTAAGATTCGTTAAGTTTCAGCTCTCTACGACATTCTTTGACGAATGCAATAACATTTGCATTCTTCTCTTTCCAAGCCGATATTCAAATACTTAATCGCGATAAAAAAAAAACTGTTCTCCTGGATTATTATTTGACAGAGTGAATTTTCAGGCAATGAAAAACTAATATAAGTTGCTGGAACAACGGATGAAAACACAACAAAATTTTATCCTGTAAGAAACTCCAGTCGGTCCAAGACACGAGAATCATCCTGTATATAAAGTAACCAGAAAAGAAGCTCTTTACGTTTCTGTATCTTCTCCTTAATTAAACGGCAAAGCTCTTAAGAAGCTTATGTGCTTAGATTGCCAGGGTCTTATCGTTAAGACACGTCTGCAGTTGTCAGCAATTTTCCACAGGAGAGTCTTCCATTTCCGCGGCGTCCTCCTTCGTACCCGGGTAATAAGAACTTTTTTCGACTTTTTTAATGGCTCGTCGAAGCGATGATTTATTCGTTCCACGCGAAAAGACGCCCGCACTTTTATCAGGAGAATATTCAACGGGGGGGGCGACTGCAAAGGCCTTCGGACAAAGCTATTTCTTCCGAGATTTGCGGTCGCACGAACGCGGAAGGCTCCTGAGTGACGACAATGCGTCGTTCATTGTGGGGAATTAAAGCTCCACGATTCCTGGGAACAAACGGGCTAGAACGTTGTGATATTTCGGTGTTATTTAATATTTATATCGCGATGCTCGCAGGGAATAATGATGCGAAAGCATTCGCGGTGCTCTTACTTGGCAAGAAAACCGCCCCTTTGTCTTGCAAATTTGTTAACGGACGCTAATCGGCTCGAGATCCTCTTAGGAAGATAGTGGCATGTCGAGGCAACCATTTGGCCAGGCGGAGCGGTTTGTACAAGAATTTTCATAGGCCGAAGCTCTGCGCGTTTTATTCATAGAAATACAGAATTCCCTTTATTGAACTGACGTTTTTAATATCGCGTGGCGGCAACGTAATAACGAATGGAGCTTCTCGCAGTGAAAAGAACGTCATTCATAATGGGATGGATCTCGATACGTTCGACACGTCGATGGGAAATTCAGCGAAATCAGCGATAGGGTGACCTGTCCAGTGAGTGAACACTTAAGCTGCATGTCTCTTAAAATTAGTATTCAAAAGTTATTATTTAATCCCCTGAATGATATTGCTGTAAGCGAGGTGTTTTATTAATAAAGTCAGACATCCCGGAACACAATTCTAGCAATGTTTGATAGTTATAACTTTCATTAAAAGTCTGGCAGAGGATTAAATAAAAAATGGGCAAATGACCAGTGAATGAACATAAATTTCTAGTGACTGAACAGGGGTACCCCAGTGAATGAACGGGATAATAACTGTGGTTAGGTTTCCAATGTATTTAGACGATTTTTTGTGTAAATAATTTTTCATACTCCAATTGCAATAATATTGTTGATTTGATACTTTACTAGTCTTATAAGATCGTAATTACGCATAGTTGAAATTTAATTTCTGGGGTGGGTTAACCTAATCTCCCACACTGGCCGCGAAAGTGTCAAAAGAAAAAAAGACTGGGTAAGCTGTTCATTCATTGGTAAAGTAAGAAATGTCCAGTGAATGAACGGCCGTTCATTCATTGAATTTCGCAACCAAGAGAATTGCAGCACGCTAAATTGCCGGCGCATTACGAACGCATTTAGTAATCTTTCACCGTGAGTTTTATTTCTGCCCGCCGCGCCGTTTCATATCTCCCAATTCTCACGCGGAGAGTTACGAGAAAAAGTGCAACGACATCCACGGCTCGGAAATCACCGGGTAGATAAAGAATCTCTAATTTCGCGGATCACGAGTGAAACTCCATGATTTATCCGCGGAATATGAATTCATTTTTCTTATCCAAACAATCTTGCTTCCTTAATATCGCCCGCGAAATCTGTTAAATATTCAGTCTGGTAAAACTTCATTGGAATTACGCCCAATCCTGAGCAAGAGAATTCATTCCAAACCACGTACTGCGATGTATGTATATAGGTACTTACCTATGCATATTCGCGATAGCCCCCGTTTTCAAGTACGTGAATAACACGACGCGCAAAGAACAGGCTTTGACGAGCATAAACATTTTACGAAATACTTTTCGGCCGCCTAAATGCGGACTGAAGATCGCGCGTCGCGTAAACATTTTGGAGAATCAGCAACTGGCTCGCATCGAGGCTGTTTTTTAAAAAACCCGTAAAATGAGTTAATACGCGAATGGAAGCGCATAATAATCCATTAAATGATCGCGCCGGCTGTCAGATAATTATTAAGCTTGGCAGAAATTAATATCAATGAACGATGTTAATGGTCATTCTTGTAAAATATAACCAGCCGTGCCGCGACGAGCAGTCGACTGGCGTTAGTTGTAAAATTCATGCATGTACATTTACACCTGTATATCGTGCACCGGTAATTTTGTCCCCTTTGTACTTGACAAATTATCTCTGCCACGATGCGATTCCTTTTTCGTTCTATCAACTACACCCCCGAGCTACCTATTCTACGTATCGGTCAACCGTATGTACGCTTTGAAAGAGCGAGTAGCTTCCGTACCACGCGACCACAGAAATTCAACGAAAATGTCAAGCTTTTTAATCCTTTTATCGCTAATTTTGTATCCTTTCGCGAGAGGACCTATCCATCTACCTCTATTCACATCGGAAGTACGGTAATTATGTATTTCAATCAAGATTTCATGAAAAATACCGTTATGGGCTAGCTGCCTCTCAACTACCGATTCGCACGACCGTAGTCTAGATAATTCCCTATAAGTATAATATCCATTCACTCACCACTGCCCAGTAGCCTCGATTCTTGCGCTGAATGCTCTGCCAGATCGTTTGATGCGGTAAACCCGACGAATTCGGCAAATTGAAGTCCATAATCCATGTCCAAGCCGGAACCATAGTCGTCACCTGAGAATCTCTCGCCTGTAAACCCGTAACCGTTCGCAATCGTATTCCACGCACTTAAAATTCACAAATTTTCGCACTAACACACGATATCACAGAAAAAGTTTATCATCTCCCGTTCACGCACGTATTCCAGATGGTGATCGCACACTTTTTCGCACTGTGGGGAATAAATTCCCAACCGAAACGCGGAGGACACTCGCGACTACTACGGATCGACTAGACGCTACGCCATTTTTTCCGGAACTGATCGGATCTCGTCATTGTCTTCCCGCGCTTTAGTGCGGTCACGTGACCAACTCAATTTCTACGCACTATATATGCATATTAACGGTTAACACTACGCGAGTCAATAATGGCACTTTTTAATTAGTTTCACGTATGTGCTTACTTGCAATAAGGAAAGCTTAACGCATAAATTTAACGCATTTAATAGAATCAGAATTATTCCAACAAGTGTTGATAACTGTGATAAGTAAAATGTTATGTTACGTGTGAGACTAATGACCAACGGCACAATACCATGGTTGGTGTAGAACGAAGTGTCGCGTCGTGTTACAGATGTTTAGACTATCTTTTAATCTTGATCAGTGCCGAGGAGCTATCGTTCAAACGTAAATAACTATGTAATTCTTCGAAATAACCTCCAAGTGTTTACAACAGTGACATCATTCTGCTGTAGTTTATACTAGAAACGGGCAAGGTATCTTAAGCATATTTTGTCTGTTCACATACTAATCGTAAAAGCATTTCGCTGTATTGATCTCTCATGAATATTACGTTGTTCGTTACTTGAATATCCATTATATTATACATCGGACGTACGATCGGTTATTTCATTCTTTGATCAGAAAAACGAAGTGACAGTGACACGATAACGCGTTGTCTGAAATTCCAGAACAAGCATTTCGATATAACTGTACGTCGAAAATACATTGGTCGAAATATTTATACGGAACTGGGCACATTCTCCGCGAAAACTAACCTCACTCTGCCGCAAGGCGTACATGTATGAATTGAGAAATTAGTCAGGCTGTCATACATGCCTCGATTATTTTTAATGCTGTTCAACGGGGTAAGCAATGCATTCATACATCTCCCGTTAAACGACACGATTCGCGAATCAGCCGTTATATCCACTGGCAAAAATGATCGTCGAAACGTTGAACGGATGACGGATGGCGATCTGATGCGTTTTAATCCATGTTTTTGGATCATCTGTCGAATTTGATGCATGTAGAACTCTACTTGATCGCGACGTGAAAACGACGGTGTTTCTAGGTACGCTTTAGTCCGTTTTCAATGTCGTGCCGGTACACGAGGCTGCGTAGCGTGCACGTGCACGTTGCAAACTATCTCTGTCTCGTTCCTTTCATTTCCGATTCCCTTCTCTGAGCTTATCTTTCTCTAGTCTCTGCGCACGTTTTCGCTTCTCTCGGTTTTCAGTTTCTATAGAGTGAGGTTAGTTTTCGCGGAGAACGTGCCCAGTTCCGTATAAATATTTCGACCAATGTATTTTCGACGTACAGTTATATCGAAATGCTTGTTCTGGAATTTCAGACAACGCGTTATCGTGTCACTTTCACTTCGTTTTTCTGATCAAAGAATGAAATAACCGATCGTACGTCCGATGTATAATATAATGGATATTCAAGTAACGAACAACGTAATATTCATGAGAGATCAATACAGCGAAATGCTTTTACGATTAGTATGTGAACAGACAAAATATGCTTAAGATACCTTGCCCGTTTCTAGTATAAACTACAGCAGAATGATGTCACTGTTGTAAACACTTGGAGGTTATTTCGAAGAATTACATAGTTATTTACGTTTGAACGGTAGCTCCTCGGCACTGATCAAGATTAAAAGATAGTCTAAACATCTGTAACACGACGCGACACTTCGTTCTACACCAACCATGGTATTGTGCCGTTGGTCATTAGTCTCACACGTAACATAACATTTTACTTATCACAGTTATCAACACTTGTTGGAATAATTCTGATTCTATTAAATGCGTTAAATTTATGCGTTAAGCTTTCCTTATTGCAAGTAAGCACATACGTGAAACTAATTAAAAAGTGCCATTATTGACTCGCGTAGTGTTAACCGTTAATATGCATATATAGTGCGTAGAAATTGAGTTGGTCACGTGACCGCACTAAAGCGCGGGAAGACAATGACGAGATCCGATCAGTTCCGGAAAAAATGGCGTAGCGTCTAGTCGATCCGTAGTAGTCGCGAGTGTCCTCCGCGTTTCGGTTGGGAATTTATTCCCCACAGTGCGAAAAAGTGTGCGATCACCATCTGGAATACGTGCGTGAACGGGAGATGATAAACTTTTTCTGTGATATCGTGTGTTAGTGCGAAAATTTGTGAATTTTAAGTGCGTGGAATACGATTGCGAACGGTTACGGGTTTACAGGCGAGAGATTCTCAGGTGACGACTACGGTTCCGGCTTGGACATGGATTATGGACTTCAATTTGCCGAATTCGTCGGGTTTACCGCATCAAACGATCTGGCAGAGCATTCAGCGCAAGAATCGAGGCTACTGGGCAGTGGTGAGTGAATGGATATTATACTTATAGGGAATTATCTAGACTACGGTCGTGCGAATCGGTAGTTGAGAGTCAGCTAGCCCATAACGGTATTTTTCATGAAATCTTGATTGAAACACATAATTACCGTACTTCCGATGTGAATAGAGGTAGATGGATAGGTCCTCTCGCGAAAGGATACAAAATTAGCGGTAAAAGGATTAAAAAGCTTGACATTTTCGTTGAATTTCTGTGGTCGCGTGGTATGGAAGCTACTCGCTCTTTCAAAGCGTACATACGGTTGACCGATACGTAGAATAGGTAGCTCGGGGGTGTAGTTGATAGAACGAAAAGGAATCGCATTGTGGCAGAGATAATTTGTCAAGTACAAAGGGGACAAAATTACCGGTGCACGATATACAGGTGCAAATGTACATGCATGAATTTTACAACTAACGCCAGTCGACTGCTCGTCGCGGCACGGCTGGTTATATTTTACAAGAATGACCATTAATATCGTTCATTGATATTAATTTCTGCCAAGCTTAATAATTATCTGAAAGATTACTAAATGCGTTCGTAATGCGCCGGCAATTTAGCGTGCTGCAATTCTCTTGGTTGGAAAATTCTGCCAGATACTATGAACGTGCGTGTTACCGCCGTGTCCTTCAAAAAACTACCACGTCCAGTCGGTTTCTCGAGCATGCGATTTTGGTGATTCCGACATCGGCGTACGTTATGGGAGTTATCGCGGTTAACGGATCTTTGTGTGCACGCGAGAAACTCGCTTTTCCACCGGCCCAAAACCACGCTCCCGGTGTACGTTCACACTGCTCGCAACGAGCCGCGTTTACGCTGCTTCAACAAGCGGCGAGGAAGGCGGTTGCATGAGTTCTAACGAAATGATTTCCATCAGCGATGATCTTTTAGAGACAAGTAGAGGAGACCGGGGCTGGTAGGCCAGTTTTTCAGTTTTTGATTTTTAATAAATTATGTGGGCGAAATATCATTAAACCGGTTAAGGTCGGGGCCATATATATTGGCCGGTGAGTTTCGTGAGGGGTATTCTCCCACCACACATTTTGCTTGCCTTGGTGCTCCTTTTCTCAACGTTTTCTGACTCGCTCTCGCCTTCGCAGAACAAGAGTGAGCCAGAAATGGTGGGGATAGTGCCAAGCTTCTGGGGTGTAGACCAAACCGAGCTGTCAGCGTAGAAATACACGCATCAGAATAGGTGTGCGTTAGCTACGAAAAAATTCAGGAGCTTTATTGCTTAGAACATTGATACTTTCTCGATAGCTTCATTTCGTATTGGTCTACGCATAGCTTCGTAACGCACACAACTATTACGCTAAGGACAAATAACAGCCAAACGGCTAGGTTCAGGTGGAGCCGAGCAGCGTTCCCGTTACCCCACTATGCCCTGCGAGGGCCACGCAACTCCAACTGACAAATCCACGATCGTCAGATGGTGGTGGCTGATTTCTCCTCGATCGCTGTTCGCGAAAACGAATTCACCGGCCACTATATCCCACACTGGCGGCGAAAGTGTCAAAAGAAAAAAAGACCGGGTGAGCTGTTCATTCATTGGTAAAGTAAGAAATGTCCAGTGAATGAACGGCCGTTCATTCATTGGTATTCACTGGTATCTCCCATCCAATGTATGAACACCTAAGAAACTCGACAAATTCTTAGAAATCTATTATTTTATACAGTATTTTTCGTTAAAGGAACATATAACAATGTAATTATAACCGCAAATTTATCATAGGACCATTAAATGCACCTCAATATACAAATTGTGAACATCACGTAACAAGCCTTGCCTTGAACTTGTGGGACGCCATGAGGACAACTGTTAAACAAACGGAATTAATACCGTAGCGGTTATAATTAAACCGAAAAACGCTTTTGCGAGATATCTGTAGGTCTCCAGTCTAAATGTCAGTGCCAGTTTCAACGTGAAGTGAGCGCAATAGGCGTTAATTTTTCGTATTATATGAGCAACGTTCACTCACTGGGGGGTGTTCACTCACTGGACAGGTGACCCTAGGAAATTATTTCGCGGAATTCAGAATCCGCGGAATTTGGCCAACGTATGGAAATACATATTTTAACGTGGGCGTTGTGTTCTTGTCCCCCCCTACTATTATCATTTATTTAGCGCACTGAAGTATCCAGTTTCCATAGAGTTAACTGTGAAATTGAATGGAAGCTTCCGTATTATGAACGTAAAGCCGCGGAAATTAAATTACCTCGAGAATTGTTCAAAAGAAACAAAGCAGCGCAGCTTTTAATTAATACTTTGTAAAATACGTCTATGAAGTGAGGACAATGGGGATACTATGCCCTCGTAACGAAGGATCCGCAAAGGAAGTTCAGTCTAATTATTCGAGCTAATAAGTGTTTAATTAAGTTGCCGCCGGCCATCCCCTTAATAATCCGTGCTTGAAATACGCACTTGTTTGTAAAGGTAACGTCGATGGCGGCGAAAGGGCCTTTGTCTCGTAAAACCTCTTTGCGAAACTTTCCAAATATGTATATCCAGCGAGACCCACGGCAAGGTGATTTCAACAGAACAGATCCGTTTATTAAATCAACCGGGGTGTCGTTTTATTGCACCAATCGATCGTCTGACTTTTTACTCGTGCCACGCAAATACCGACGCAGTAGCGAGAAGTATCCATGGCAGAATATATGAAAGGGATCGTAACGCGAAGGTGAGGTCGCCGTGATAGCGATCCAGACGTAGAGCAATCGCAGTCAGCACTTTGCCAGGTGAAGGGAATTGGGTGGACTGAAAGAGAAACGCGAATATAAGTTTTTGCGCGTGCGAAAGGAGCACTTGGTTCTCGGAGCTTCACGAACAGTGGCTCCTTGAACGTTCGCTGACGCTATTTCGTCTAATTAAATCGGAGCTCCTTTGAGGGTCTTAAGCATGGCGTTCCCAGTCCTATCTCGACTCATTTGCCGCTCCGTTATGTAACGCGCCGTTTCTTCGAATAAGCGCACCGACCACAGTATTTTTCCACCCCCAGCCGGCAGCGTCCTTTCGTTTATCGTTTGGAGTACGATAACGAAACGAAACGGCCGCGAACAGAGGGGTATTATTTAGCGTGCCTCGTCGAGAAAAGAGAAAAACACAATTCATCGGTGGAGACTGCAACGGGCGCGACGGTCCTTCTTCTCTCAGGCGAATCGCTTTTTTTATTGCTCTAGCTAAGGTTCTGGGGATCGATGTCGAAGGCGATTAAAAATGGTAGACTTTGGCGTGCGAATATCTGGAGGCCTGTATTCTGTATTTTAAGCGGAACAGGGCGCGGCTCGATCTAAGGGCTCGAGATAAATTGAGGCATTGAGAGTAGGGCTGGGGCTATTCGAATAATTTAATATTCGAATATTTTACAAGTATTCGAATGCTACGAATAAACTTTTTCAGTCTGAGGGACTTTTTGCCCCAATGGTACCTCTATAGTTTCTGCGATATATACGTTAGAAAATATTATCATTCAGCAATAAACAATATCATGCACACATTACTAAAGGAATATACAATCTTAACGTACTTGGCTGATACGCTTTTAACCTGTGGTTTACTTCGTATAAAACAACAAAGACGAATATTTCTTTTAGTTTTCGATACATAAAATAACGATGGCGTCGTGTAATTCGCACGAACGTCCAGGAGCGACTGGCGACTCTCTGGTCACCTCCGTTTCTTCTCGCCTTTTACATAGTATACTGCGAAACTCAAGACATTGTTTAGGAATAGAGATTTTGAATTCCGGACTTTTTACCCGCCGGACTTTTAGCCTCACCCTACCCTACTTAAAAATACGGGAGCTCGAAATCGGTGAATACATCGAGTTGAAGGTGTATTATCACGGGCGGAAGAAACGCTGGCCGGAAAGTTGAGAGCGTTTTTAGGGTTCGACGAACTTCCTCGCGAGCAGTTCTCAACGGAAGAAGACAAATATTTGCACGGAGCAGTCAGAGTCGGGAAGTTCAGTCCATAGTGAAATCGCTGCTATAATAGACGGGTTAGTTGAAGTGCCCGTTGCCATGGAAAAGCTTTCGCATCCTCATTTCACGCTTTGCTAGAGAATCCAACGACAATCCTATTCTTCGATGAAAGCCATTCATTTTCTTGTTCCTTATTAAAACGAAGCCTCGATTCCTTCAACTAAATGGAAAAGCCGGTTGCATCCTCTTCTATCTCTCTCAATTCTACCTTTCCGTTCGACCCTACGGTAGCTGAATAACCAAGCAACTATGTTACTCCTCCAAAGGTATGCTTGTCATGAGGAAATAATTGCAAATCGGTGTGACAAAAATTTCTTAGTGAAGAAAGGAAAAGAAATACGTTAAGCTTCTTTCATACGTTCGAATACAGGAGAATCTGCATAAAGGGTTGGGAAACTAAGTTAGTACTTCTCATTGTGTTTGCTTTGCCGACAAGCAAATATCCTTCAACGTTTGAAAGAAGGGCAATTCACTTTTTGCATCTGACTGAATGAATGATTGTACATGGACTGGTGTAGAATTTATTCCGAGTTTCTCATCGTCACATTCACTGTTATTCCAGACACCAGAACTACCTCTATAGCCTACAGTGGCTCACAGACAGAATCCTACACTTTTTAACCTTTAGAGGGCCGGGCTGGCCACTATAGTGGCCACTGGAAATTTTAAAAATTGAACTTGTTTCTAAGGATTTTTGATATCGCTAATCACGATTCCGTGGTCAGAGTATTGAAATTTTACGCAGAAAGAGTGTTGCCAACCTAAACAAGCCTAAATGAATAACAGCAGTTACATTCATATATTATTGTTTCCTTTGGCGTTACCCAGGGCTAACGACGTGGACGTAGAAAGTTTTGTAGCAGTTTTTTGTTGTTTTTTTTTTGGTTTTTTGTGTTATTTTTGGATTTTTTTTTGTGTTTTCTAATTTTACTATTTATTATACGAGCTGCACTCGTGCAACTATTGCATTATACAAAATGAATAATGAATGTGTATCTCTTTGTTTCGATTTTTATCTGTTTGTTCATACTTCTTGTCCTTCCAAATGAAAAAAAAAATTTTTTGTCGGAAATTCGAATATACGGTATTGATTGTTTCGTATGGAAATCCTCAAAATAGGGTGTTATGCACAATGCAGTGTCACATGTAGAGCATATATAAAGAGTTCGACGTCTAGTTTGTCGTAATGAACACAAATTGCATCGTCGGTTTTTATCCAGTAATTTTGGAAAATGACGACCTATTAGAAATGGAGTCATTCGGATCAAAATTCAGTAAAGCCCTAAGCACTTGTAAACGAAATGAAGGAAAGGATACACATTCATTATTCATTTTGTATAATGGATGCGTTGCACGAGTGCAGCTCGTATAATAAATAGTAAAATGAGAAAAATAAAAAAAACACATCCAAAAATAACACAAAAAACCCCAAAAACAAGAAAAGAGCTACAAAACTTTCTACGTCCATGTCGTTAGCCCTGGGTAACGCCAAAGAAAAGAATAATATATGAATGTAACTGCCGTTATTCATTCAGGCTTGTTTAGGTTGGCAACACTGTTTCTGCGTAAAATTTCGATACTCTGACCTGAGAATCGTGATTAGCGATATCAAAAACCCTTAGAAACATTACAGTTCAAATTTTAAAAATTCTAATATATGCCATACCGTTCGCGGCCGGGCTGGCCACTATAGTGGCCACCTAAGAATTTGGATACTTTGCCGGCCATTTTGGTCCTATATATGCATAAATTTTAAGTAAATAAAATTTACAATTTCAATGAAAAAATCCCGGCCCTCTAAAGGTTAATATCGCATAACATTTTTAAAATTCGTCCCAACGACTTGAGTTTTTTTTTTTTGAGAAGATAGAAGGATTAGTTTGCTAAGTGACATGTTTCGTCGTTTTGAAAAAAAATGCAATTGGTCGGAATAGCAAAAAACATAGTAAAGGTCGTTTTTTAAACTTTTTTTTGTGAGCCTGTAATGAAAATTCAAAAAACCCGTTTATAGATTGAAGTAAGTTGTATACATGCTGAAAATTTCATCTAAATCGGTTAACGTTGTTCTGAGCTATAAATGCTTCAAGATCGCAGAATAAGGGCGAAAATCGCGAAATTCCCGAAATCAGCGATTTTCAACCTTATTCTGCGATCTTTAAACGTGTGTATCTCAGAGCAACGTTAACCGATTTAGATGAAATTTTCAACATGTACTTATACAACTTACTTCAATCTGCAAACGGGTTCTTTGAATTTTCATTACAGGCTCACAAAAAAAAGTTAAAAAAACGACCATTACTATTTTTTTTTTGCTATTCCGATTAATTGCAATTTTTTTCAAAACGACGAAACACGTCACTTAGCAAACTAATCCTTCTAGCTTCTCAAAAACACTCAAGTCGTTTGGACCATTTTTAAAAATGTTATGCGATTTTAAAGAATGTAACGATTATGGCTGTGAGCCACTGTACATGGCCTTTCAAAATATAATTTAGCTCAGGAATACCATGATTTCTTAAAATCTCGTTAGTATCACCAGACTAAAACTCTAAATCTCTTGTCCGCGGTGTAGGGAGACGTCTCCAAAGCTGTCGACGGTTTCACTGGATGGTTACCCGCGAGGTTAATATCGTAAATGGCGTCGTGACTGCCTTGCAATGGGAACGGAAACAATCCTGCGGGATTATAGGGGAAGAGACAGTTGCCATGGTCTGTAATTCCCTTTTCACCTTTATGAAGAGCTCTGGCGTTGATGAATTCTTTGTGGGACGTGTGCATGTTTGTGCATTGTTGCGGGTAGCGTAAAACTTGGCGGTAACCGAGCTCCCCTGGAAACCGTGCTTCGAAAAGCATGCTCTAATGCTTCCATTAAGGGAATCCGTTCAATCAATATGTTGATAGCTCTTCACAAAACAGCATTGCTCGCTGCCACTGTCGTTAATGAAAGGTAAAGTTAAACCCGATAAAAACTTTAAAAAAGTAAAAAAATTACGCCAAGTACATGAAATAAAAAAAAATACAAAAAATAGAAAATAATTACAAAGTAAAAAAAGATGTGAAATCAAAATAAGCTGCAAGCACATCAAGGTGCTTTCCTGCAGCGTGCAACGGCGATATTGTGTAACACAATAACAGACAAGAAAATATGTCCGCGACCTGGAAGTAAAATACTTGGCGTGGCCAGGAAAAGTCGAGGTGTCGATGAATAATCTTAAAATTATTTTAAAACGCAAAATAATGAAAGTGTATTCATATTGTCAGAGTTTTAAATTTACAAATTATGTGAAAGCTTGTGAGAGGAAAGGCATCGGTGTCGAAAATGATCTTACAATTATTTTCAAACGCAATATAATGAAAATATACTCATATTGGCTGTGTTTTAAATAGACTAATTATCTGAAAGCCTGCGGAGGGGGAAGGTATGGGTATTGATGATCTGAGAATACTTTGCCTGGCCACGCCAAGTATTTGACTTCCAGGCCGCGGACATATTTTCTTGTCTTTTATTGTGTTACACCGTTGTCGCCGTTGCACGCTGCAGGAAAGCACCTTTATGTGCTTGCAGCTCATTTTGATTTCACATCTTTTTCTACTTTGTAATTATTTTCTATTTTTTGTATTTTTTTTTATTTCATGTACTTGGCGTAATTTTTTTACTTTTTTAAAGTTTTTATCGGGATCTCACTTCTTTTTGCAAAGATAATTTGCATAGGGAATGACTTCAGATAATTTTTAATATTACCTATATGATTATTTTCTGTTTTTTGTGATTTATATTTACAAATTATCACGGGACAGAATTCAGAATAAATTCAATTCGAGCATCATTTTATGCATCGATTATCTATATGTACATAAATAAAATCCTGAGTTTAGTTACAAATAAAAAACTTCAAATTTCGGCAACTTACCTTGTGTTTCAGGATGGAATAGAGATTGACGAAGATAGATGATCGCAGCCAATCGGCTCGTATTACTTGTCACGTAATTAATAATTGTATTACAATGTTACTTGTGATACGATTAGTAATTATACTTCAAATAATACAGATTGCCCAGGTCTCACCACGTGGAGGCGCTGCGAGTGGAGACCCGCCCTAACCGCGGCCCATCCACCCTCCTTTTATGCAAAATTTTATTGTCATTTCCATAGATCTCCCTGATGCACGGTTGCAAAACGATCCTCGATCGCTCCACAACCGGGCAACAGAAGGAGTTCTTCTGTAAAAAGCTACCGCGATGAAGCTAAAGCAGAATTTAAAACATTTCTTTGTTTCTTTCATTTAAAATTTGAAGAATTTTCTGGTATATTTCTACCATGATAATTATTCACTAATTGGGAATGAACCGAAGAAGAAAGGGGGAGTATTTCCCAATTACTGAATAATTCAAATTTTCTACTCATTAATAGGAAATATGCGAGAGCATATTTGTTGTGGCTACTTAAATACTAATAATTCATACGTATACGAGCGCTCGTATTTAATAATTGCTACTTATATTTAGTTAAACACTGCAGTGTTTATCTTATTCCTTAAAAACTACTTAATTCTATGTGGCCACTAAACACCTCACCTAACCATATACATATCTACTTAAATTTAAATAATGACCTGCCTAATAAAAATCTGAATTGTCATGTGTTTCTTACTTCCCTCGATGGACCCACGATGATACCTGAAACATTCTCAAAAGTATTAATAAAAATTCCTTGAGGTTTCGTTTCTCAAGGATGATGAACCCGAAATCCTATTTTTGCAATATTCTTCACACACAATACTCTGCAACAGAAACTTTCTCAATGGATTAGTACCTACAATCTATCTCGATTAAATAATGTAATTTCAACAGATATAGTCTTTTCATTGAATCGCTATTGCCCAAATATTGAAATATCACATTTGAAGCTACAGTTTAAAAATTAATATGGAATATCGATTCGGTAATAAAATGAAAGAAGGAAAAGATTACAAAAAATCTGCTTCATTATCAGCAGACAAAGTAGGCAATCAAACTTTAGCAATACTTTAGCAATTCATGAAAAAGAAGCTACTAATCATATTACATATCATTCCGAAGCAATTGATATTCATAATATTAAGCACATTGGGTGCTCTGTTACATCAACTCAATAATTTCCTTGTAGTTTCTCATTAATTGGCATCTTCAAAGTTTATGTATCAATGACTCGACAATCAATCATAATATACAATAGGTAATCAAAAACATTTATGCAAATGTTGAAGATTGGAATAATTGCACTTCTCTGCACAGTAATCGAAATTACTTTCATACAGAAAGTAGCAACAACAAGCGCGCGTTAATATTGAAAATTTACTATCAATATAAAATGCCGAATTGCATTTACCTACTTTTTCAGTGCAAATTTCGTTTTAATATCATCAAATGAAGCAAAAATCGCGGGTGAATTTTGATTAATGCAAAGGAATGTTGAAAATTTATAAAAATAAAAATCTACATTTCTTATTAATCTGATAGGAAATACAACGATTGACGAAGTTACTATGCAAAAATCAGCAACGCTAATGAGGAATAGCTACTGCTACTTTTCAAAGACTCTAATTAGAACTTCAATTGAATGGAGGTGTGTCAGAAGTCTGTAATTTCTATTACAAATAATGAATCACACCTTTCATCGCCATTCTTTCAGTCACAGAATAAAATTTTGGAATGCTATTCCATAAAAATTGGAACTTCAAATTTAAAAATATTCTAAAAAAATAGAAAACATTTATCTGCAAGATATGAATATACTTTTAAAACAATATTTCCAGTGACAAACACTCGATTCAAGGGTGGGTAGGTGGTGGTAGGAGAAGGAGGATGGTGCAGCCACTTAGGGCTGCTAGAAAAAATGATCAGTAGCCAGAAGGGCAGCTGATCATTGCCCACTCATTAATGCAAAAAAAACCGTGAGTGGACCGTTTCTTTCTTTCGCAACGCTAACTTACTACAAACTAAAATCAACTCCCGAGCATAGTCACCAGGACTTTGGACTACCCGCAGCACTAATTTCTCAAACAAATTCAAAATTCCCGGATGGTGCTTCATTACTGAAAATTCTACTATACTCAATACAAATCCCGAATAGCAAACGAAAAAGCTACCGAGAACCACCAAGTGGGTGGTTTCATTTTTCGCAACACTAATAAAAATTCAGTGCACCTGTGTCTCGTAATACGCAACTCTAACTTTAATTCGTTGCAGCCTTCCTGAAGGCTGTGTAGAGTCCCGTGTGCAGCAGATCCAGCTGCTTGGGACTCTTTTTTTCCCAGGAACATGTCTCTGGACATGTCCCAGGATAGTTTTGGGGCATTGGGGGCTGGGGGTCGCAACTCTGATTACAAACGCGATCAGTCATCATCGCAACACTAACTCAAAAAAATATTAAGAATGAAACTAGGATGAGTTATTAAAAAACGCGATCAGTCGCATCGCAACTCTAATAAAAAGAATACCATGAATCAAAAGTAATGCAATGAATCAAACTCTAGTAACTCCAATTAAAAATACAAGAATAATCTCAAAAACAATCGCGATTTTTTTTCGGAACACTACAAGCAACCACGATCGATATTTATTCGCAACGCTATGCTAGAATCACACGCGGGGAATGCTTGATTCGCAACGCTAACTCAAACCGTGATCAACATTTAGTCGCAACACTAACTGGCCCCGTAATCTTCTTCGCAACTCTAATTGAAAACGCGGTGGGCTCAATTTCAAGGGAGGGGGTATCGATTAGGGTGGATCGAAATATAGGGGCAAAATATTTTTGTATTATTCATGACTTCTAATAGTGGGCAAAAGTTGCCTTTTATAATGGTATTTAAGCTACCAAAGTTTGAACGTGATCAACAAATTTTTTCAAGTGCCGCAAGCCTTTCAAAAATTAATATTTCAGTAAATATTAATATTTGAAGGGCTTGCGACACCTGAAAAAATTTGATGATCACGTTCAAACTTTGGCAGCTTAAATTCCATTATAAAAGGGAACCTTTGCCCACTATTAGAAGTCATGAATAATAAAACAAATATTTTACCCTTATACTTCGTTCCACCCTTGGCTCGATGGGTCAGCCTACGGCCAACCAAACTACTACTACTACTACAACTACCGGCGAGCATAATGACAATATAATACGTAAGAATGACCCTGCACCCGAGGATGCAGGGCCATTCTTGGTAGCCCACATGATGTGGCCTTTTCTCTGGCCGGGCTATCTTCGGCTCTTTGGCCACTTCTTGCTTCGGGCGGTCCGCCCTTCTGAAAATGAATAGCGTGCCCAAGCCCGTCCTGCCGACCGCGACCAGCGACAATGTGCAATGTCCCACTGGCGTCAAAAAGTCGACATAGCGAGGCTAGAAGCGAGGGCATACCCCACTCGCACTAGTCTGGCCGTCGACTTTTCTCACAAATTTCCTGAAAGCAGGTCATCGCGCGGGGGAACATGCGATCAGAGAATACGACGACCTGCCCCGGCCCTACCTACTTATATTTAAGTCACACATTCGTACCAGAAGGTAAGTTACCTATCCTACACAAAACCTATATTTAAAAAATATCAAAACAGTCTCTCAAACACAATCATCAGTCAACCCACTCCACGATTCTCAAGCATCACCGCCCGGGTGCAAAGCCTACACTAGAGAGACCGTCCCGGGACGACTCCGTCACCCGAGCTTGGCCACAATCACACTCTAATAAGTACGTACCAGTTTTCACTGAAATCGGCTGGCAAAGGCAGTGACCATTGCGTATAAGTATGATTTACATAGCAATTAATTATTGTCAATTTCAAAGAATGGACCACATGATAATGTGCATTGTACGTATTAGGTACATACATCAAGCGTTATTACTTTACTTTCTCGTTTGATTGTACGAGATTGATTAACTTTCATATTCCAAGATTATTTACTAGAATGATCATCGTGTGCAACAAGGAATATGATACATTGGTATCGTTATTGCAATGAATAATAATATAATGTTATAGTTTCGTTAACATGGTCTTTGATAAAAATCTTTCACCGACGCAAATTCCACCGCCTAACCACACAAACACACACAGGTGGAAAATGCGGCGTGCACGATACACTAACGCAATGCCAGCCGCCGACATGTAATTAGTTAGTAAAGAAAGTCATCGTGCCCCATTGCCTTCAACCACCCAAGTAACGCATGGGCACGTGGATGAGTTAAAAGGCAATGGGTACGGAAAGATATCCTGAAAATCCTCAACTAGAAAATATGATTAGTCTGTATAGTGTCTAGCACGCTACTATTCTTTCATTTTACATTATAAAGCAAAATTACTCGACTTTCAACTTGTGAATAGTTTAAAGTTTGATAAATAAGAAAAGACTCTACTTTAGATCAAGAAAAAGGACTCTACTCGACATTCAATTAGCAAGAAAAGACTATAAAATTGAATTATTTAAGAAAATGACTCTAAAACATGAAGAATTTAATTTAAGAATTTAAAACGGGCGATTCCATCGTCAAAGTAAATTTCATATAGGTAATAAGAAAGTATGTTCTCATGCTAATTACTTTGAATCTGAAATTTGCCCACCCTCAATTGTCTTCTTGCACATGGAAATTAATTATTCTTTGTGTACGCAAACGAGTGACCTTTATAAGAAAGGAATTACACTTGTATGTCTATTATCATCATTTAGACATCAAGTTACTTTTGAACGCGTAAGTAGTATCAGAAAAATAAAAGAAATTCAAGTCATTATAATCGTCGCAATGACGGAATCGGAGGGCATCCGATTTTTGGACTACATATTAAATAAAAATGATCGTAGCTGTGGAGTCTGAGAGTATCAGACTTCTTCGCTACATAAAAATTAGCATTCAGCCGTATTGATATTCATATCAAATATCAATACCTTCTGAGCTGCTATGCATCTTTAGGTGCATTATTTAATAAATATCTACATCAATGTATGATCAATGATAAACATTCGCGTTAGGAAACGTTTATCTGCGAAATTATGATTAAAATTTGATTCTATTGAAAAGGCGCGGTGCACAAGAAGACCCTAGCCCTCGTCTAAGAAATACATACACATAAAAAATGTTACAATTCACGGGCATGGTTACCATACCCGCGGTCATTATGCTCGCCAAAGTATACAACCGGTCACTCGTGTCGATTTGGACCAAACGTCCTACGACATGACTGAGTGACCAGAGGAACCATAATGCATGCGCACTCACATTTCGCTGTGCCCCGGTGACGAAGGCGCCAACACCTCTGCAACTGCTCAGGGGAAGTCATCAAGCTGCTAGAAAAAGTCATCAGGTTGCTCAGCTGCTCCTAGACTGTAACGAAAGAACAAAACACGATTATAATTTCTTTCTAAACTTACGATTGTTCGAACTCTAATAAAGAACCACGAAACAATTCAAAACGAAATTTTTTATCATTCAGACATTTTAAGAAAAAATTAAAAAATTAAATATTAAAAAATAAAATTAACAAATTTTTTTTCTTAAAATGTCTAAATTATAAAAAGTTTCGTTAGTTTTGAATTTCTAGATGATTCTATTCTAGAAATTAATTTTCTTTTAATTTTTTAATTTTTTGTTTCTGGAATTTTGAAGAATGAACTCTACTTTAAAGGAATTAAATGAAATACATAGATACTTACATCTTTCCAATAATATTCTGCGCACAAATCTCCTCTTCAGCTGACGCACTGACTCTAATTTCCGATAACGAGTTTCGCTTTCAAAAGTAAAAAAAATAAAGAAATAGACTATCAACGCGCCCCAAAGATCATAATTGTCGAACAAACCGCTGAATCTATTCTCGCGATTCGAAAGTCAGAGCCCCGATGCTCGCCAAAGAATATAAATTGCGTAGAAAACACTGACTCTACCCTCGCGTATCCCAAAATTGTTAACGACACTCTACTATGAGCAACTGTGCTCTTCAAAATGAAAAACTTCGTACGTCATAAACACTGACTCTATTTGGCCGCATTGCACGCGGTCACAATCTCTGAAAAATAAGTATGATAGGAGGGTGAGGTGGATGTGGTTTGATCGAGTGTTTGTTACGAGGAAATATTGTTTTTCTTGGAACCAGCCAAGGAACTGTCGCTCCTTGTTATTTAGAATACAAAGTGTGATGCGAAAATACAGAATGCTCGTTCGATAGGAGCAGCTTTATATTTCAGTAACACGATATTATCCAGAATATACTACATCAGAAATAATTATTACATTTAAATGAACCGTAGCAGTGGCTTTCGTCATTAAAGTTGTAAGCACATTCGTGTTATTCGAATAATACTTTAAAATATATCACGATCTTTATAAATATCCAAAATTCATTGCAAGAATCAAAATTCGTTAATTATTCATGCTTCAATAGCATGTCCTCGATCAATTACGCAGTTTCTGTACATAAAGAACAAAACTTGCATCCAAAACCGAACGTAAATGCAATTACACTGGCTTCATAGAGATAGATTCTTAAAAATCATTGAAATATTATTGAATTCTACGTAAACGCGACCGAAATGCAATAGAATTCGATCATTCCAATATTTCGTAAACATCTACTGACGCCATTTTGAAATGTTTAAACAAATCCGACTAGAATTATTCAATTTATCATAATTCAATATTTTTCCATTTCATCCCGATATTAACCGACTGCAAAGTTACCCATCACCCTCAATGATTAACAGCCAACAATGATTCAATAAAATAACGATAAAAATATGTATACCATACGTATTGCCACCTTCTTTTTCCAAGGAATGACCAGTCGCCATCGAAGCACCGTTCAAATTAACCGTCAAGTGTCATGGCGTCGCCTGCCCTTCGCTTTCGATTCCCGCCTCAACGTCTGTAACAGAACGATGCAACAAGTTGAAACAAAAGCATTAAAACATTCGTAAGGCAATTAAACAACAAGTAAACTTGAAATATGCCCGACAAGGGATGTAATTGAATACCGAGACACGATATGTGTGCACTAAATGTGCAGAAATATCGGTACGAAGGGAACGAAGGGAATACGCGACGAACGTCTAACGGGTTTCTCGCGATATTTAATCAATTTCGGGATGAAAGTATATTAATAGTAGCAGCAAGTGACGGTAGACAGTAAAAAAGAAGACTAATAATGATTAGAAGTAATTATGTGACGATAGATAATGTAGGCGTACCATTTAAATACGCAGCTATTGAAACGTCTTAACTCAACGATGTCAACAGAACGAATGACCCCCGCGCCCCATCAATGTACCTCGGCGCATATGGGCTTTGGTGGGGGGAGACCAAGCAGGCCTCGCGAGAGAATACACGCGTACGTATTTCCGAAGCGTTGGAATATCGGTCGGTTATTGCACGCCGAGTGACATATGTATATATCGCGTCTCGTGGGCGAACCGTCTGAACAGAGGTGACTTCCAAAGCTGGCATCGTTCAGTCATAACAAAAGTAGTTACTACGCACACGTTCTGCCACCGGTAAAATAGAAACCCGATAAAAACTTTAAAAACTTACTGGCCAGGAAAGGTCGAGGTGTCGATGAATGATCTTACAATTATTTTCAAACGCAATATAATGAAAATATACTCATATTGGCTGTGTTTTAAATAGACTAATTATCTGAAAGCCTGCGGAGGGGGTATTGATGATCTGAGAATACTTTGCCTGGCCACGCCAAGTATTTGACTTCCAGGCCGGGGACATATTTTCTTGTCTTTTATTGTGTTACACAGTGTCGCCGTTGCACGCTGCAGGAAAGCACCTTTATGTGCTTGCAGCTCATTTTGATTTCACATCTTTTTCTACTTTGTAATTATTTTCTATTTTTTGTATTTTTTTTTATTTCATTTACTTGGCGTAATTTTTTTACTTTTTTAAATTTTTTATCGAGATCTCACTTCTTTTTGCAAAGATAATTTGCATAGGACTTCAAATAATTTTTAATATTATATGATTATTTTTTATTTTTTGTGATTTATATTTACAAATTATCACGGGACAGAATACAGAATAAATTCAATCCGAGCATCATTTTATGCTTCGATTATCTATATATACATAAATAAAATCCTGAGTTTAGCTACAAATAAAAAACAGTTTGATGATATTTAAACATGTCGCAATTCAAATTTCGGCAACTTACCTTGTGTTTGAGACTGCATTTTGATTGCAATTCAATGGTACAACGATACATATTTGCAAAAACACGTGGCATCTCAAATTTTGAAAACTTACCTTATTTAACACTCGCCAGGTTATAATCTGACTGTAAGCTGTCAAAATTTTCAGTAGATTGCATAGTGAAGGTAGCGTTTGACGAACGAAACATGTGTTAGTTTCTGTTGGCTGAAAGTGTGCGTGTACACGTACTAGGAGTCGACGAACGAAACATATGTTTCTTTTTGTCTGAAGGTGTGCGTGTAACGCGTATATACGTATTATGTTGACGAAAATTTTGACTGGAAAATCAGAAGAATCAGAAGAATCAGAAGAATCAGAAGAAAAATCTTACCTTTTCCGACTGATCCATGAGACGATATTACGATATCTCTGTCATGCGTGGACCGATTTTATTAAAATTGGTCTTATTCGAAAGCTGACATGCGGTTTACATAAGCAAAATGCCTTTAAATTTAGATAATATTGCAGGCGCGATGAGATATTAATGAAATAAGTTTCAGGTTAGGTTGGATAGCAGAATCACCCTATTGCACTTTCGCTTAAATCAGTAAATTCGACAAGTTTTTTTGTCCTTCCGTCTGTAACTCGAGCTCACTACCCTTACGGATTTTTGTAACATTATTCGACGATGGATTAAAGGCGTCGATGGTGTAACGTTGAGAAAGTGATGGAATAAGAGAGGCAGATATCGGGCAGAGGTAGCGTTTAATCGAGTAACAGAGAGCTCTCTTTCGATTTCAGAAATGTCATTTATAATAAGATCGCTGGGCGCGAAACCGACGGAGGGAAAATTAAATTCTCCTCGGTGAGATGAAAGAAGTGGTAAGGGAAACGTGCCTCTCCACCCCCAGAGAGCTGCAAAGGCACCGTCTCTGGGTTGGAGGGACGCAAAAATGTTACTCTCTTATCTCATATGCACCTTACGATGGAAAACGTATATTCCGGGCAGAGTGGTTTACGGGATGGAAGAATCGCCCGCGATTCCCGTCCTCGACCCTGCCTGAATTAAGAATACACGACGGCGAGGTGAGAAAAGGACGGCGTAAAATGGAACGGTTAAGAAATTTCTAGTGTTAAGAAACGGTTAAGAAATTTCTAGTGTTAAGAAACGGTTAAGAAATTTATAACGGGTATACTACGAGATTCTTATAGCTAGAAATCGATAAGTGTACAGAAGCAAGAGAAAATTGCTAGCTTTTAAATTGCTAGACTTACCTACTTGAATGTTTCACTTCTCCTCTCTACAAATCCATAAATTGAACACGATAAAGGTAAAATACCATACAACATCTGCTCGTCGTTCTCTTTGCGGAGTATAAAAGAAGAAAGTAACGAAGAATCAGTTGTTCATTAATGAAATATTTATCTGCGAATCGAAGCTGCGGGAGCAAAGGCGTTCGGTTGACGTTCGAAGGTTAAAGGAGAAATTATCGCGACGTTTCCCGTTTGTTTGACGATGAAAGGATGGAAGTCCTTAACGAGGCACGGCACGCTTTACTTGCCACCAAAAGTGGAATCATTTGATGTCTGAGGAAATGAAGGGGCGGGATCCTTTGATGCGGATCGGGGTATAAAAACGACCGATGAAAAACTGTGAGAGTGCAAACGACAGCTTAATTACCGGCACACGGGACGAGATGAGAAAGTAATGCGTTTCCAATTATCTGTGCGCCCAGAGTCTAATTCTTGATCTGCATAAACAAATCGACCGGCTCGTGCACCACGCTTCGCCCTTTTTTCCAGCCAAAAAACTTTCTATAATTAGTTTCTATAATTACTGCCGAAGCACATTAATTCGATCATCTTTGGCTCTCAATCTGGATAGCTCTGTTTTCTTCTTCTAAATTATTGAATTGCCTTTCTGGATTTGAACATTCGGCCGGAGTATTGTCTGCTTTCTGATGCCACTAAATTGACTAAATACGTGATACGTTAAAGGGGAAGTTCAGCCAGGATCTATTACGTAAAATTAGTGATCTGTTTCAAGATATCAGCATACTGAGCATACTATCGTGATCATCGTCGTCAAACAACGGCACGAACGGTCTATAGGAGTCGATATACAAATTCGATGCCGTCTAAAATGATTTAGGTGGAATTAATTCGACTGTTGCACACCGTGTACGCTGTAGTTAACGTTCACAATGGTTTATCTTTGGCACGACGAATGTAATTATCACGGTGAATTATGCGTTCCCGGTTAGAGCAAATTGTATCACGCATATTCGTGACTGGGTAAAATTTTCATTAAGCTTCTCACACTCCGCGAAATAAGTCAATTCCAATGTAACGGAATGAGATAAGCGTAACGCGTCACGCGAAAATTGCATTTTGAAGCGCTCGGTGTGCGTTTGAAATTCGCGTTTAGCAGATTTCGCGGATTCCAATCGTGTTTCGTAGGATCTGATCCCACGCTCCGCGAGTAATATTCGATTAACGGGCATACCGGCACCATTAAAATTTTATTTCACTAATCATTGGAAGCTAAGAGAAGTAGAACTGTAGCATTACGTAAAATAATGAATATTAAATCCCATAGTTTTATCTCTTCTGCAACGAGCGAAGGAAAGTTCCTTCTACACCCACTTAAAATAATCAAAAGTATTGCTAAAGGCGGGGGTAGAACACCAGCAGGAGAACCAATCAAGATAGAACTCGGAGAGCTTCGTAAATTCATAGCCACCGCGTAACAGACTAGACGTAAAGTTCCCATTGGTCCATCAGCGTTACTTGTTGTCGCTGCAAGTCCAATAAACGGTAATGCACCCCTTGCGCCTCGGTGTGCAAGTTGTTTTCCAGTGATCGATCAAGATCAAAGGATGCTGGTAAATGGCAGTCGAAAAGTTTTCATTTCTATCGGGCGGGGGATTGTGGAGTTTCATTAAAATCTCAAAGCCGCCGGTTAATAAGGTTCGTCGGCGGGGCGGCGACGGCACTCGGCGGTGCTCGAAAGGGGATTCTGGGATTCACGGTGTAAACTTACTTCGTCGGACCATTTAGATTTAAGGAGGGTTAAGCAAGTGGTTATTTATGGCAAATCCGTGAAACTCGTCTCGTCATAGGGGGAAGACTGGCTCAAGGAAATTTCCTTCCCTTTCGCAGGGAGGACTGTTGGAAAATGCCTGATTACCGCCATAACTCCAGGAAATTTTGCACACAAGGCAGTCTCAGGGCAGCAGAAGGGCCAACAGCAATTTCATATTAATATCAACCCCCTCGGTCTTGCAGGTTTTCTCGTCACTCACGACGGCCCCGTTGCTTTCATTCAATCAACCTGGAACCCCTTTCCTAAATTGCACACCGATGCTTTATGTCGCGCAAGGAGAAGCCCATCTAGCTTCGGGCGCGTGAAACACCCCCGAGTCAAGTGAGTAATCTATCAACCAACACTCTGTCCTAATTTCGCCCGCAGACCGTTTAATCCTGTTTATCGACTCAGTATGACGCAACGTATAAAAATTGGTCTGCATTGCCTCTGGAATAAAATCTGCACATTTCTAGCTGCGCAATTATACTTCGTTGAAATGGTCACAAATTTCCGCTTTCGTAGGAAGGGGAACGCTATTAAGGGCTGACTTCTTTTAGGCGGTTGTTTTTCCCTCGGCCGTTTAAGCATTCGCGAGCGGCATGGCCGCGTGTACGCGCGGTTCGACCTGGCGGGAAGAAACCGGCGAAATAATTCATCCAGTGTTCTCGAGCTCGTGAAGTGTAATGCGGAATAATGTTTTACACCGCTGCGGGTCTTGGCGAGTACGGGCTGGGTGCGATGTTGCTCGCAGCCGCAGCGATGAAATGAATTTTGCAGTATTAGGGGAAGCGTGCACTTCATCCGTCATGCACTTTTTGTAGCGCGCACCGCGCCGCGGCCGTGGCATTGCGCCAATAGACCGACTCGGCCCGGTTATTATCCGCGATGAGATAGTGCGTTAATGGCGATACATTAAGGAGCGGGGCTTTTGGTCAGATCGCATGAAATTTCAAGCCTGCGATCAATTAGAGTCACCGGAGGGGAGAAATTTTTCGGAAAATCTTGGAAGATCTATAAGAAACGACTAGACATAGAATTTCTAAGTGGAACCGGCAAGTTTCTGTACAACAAAAGTCACGCACCATAATTTAAGCTACCTTCGGACGTTAACGACTTTGGTAGAACTCTGTAGAACTTTTCGATACAATGATTATGCGATTCTATCGAGACTCTGTATATCTGTATATACTTCCCTACGACTTCCTCTCCGCTGATCGGGGAGAGGTCGGGAAGAAATATCGTAACCACTACGAAGAATGAAGTTATTTCATCGTGGCTCTGCCCTTCTCGTTCTTGCTCTTTAGTAGAAGGACCTCGTTCGTTTACGAGTGCATTCCCCTGCGATCTCCGGCATGGCGTCGGGTCGCAATGAAACTGGGTTAAATCCAAATGAGTTCGGTGTGCTTCCATAAAACAGGAAAAATGCCTGGCAACTGCGTCGTCAGATACCTCCACGGCGCTTTGATCGTTCCGCGTTAAAAATATTTGTTTGGAAAAGGTGCTTCAGAGCCACCTCCCGAACCGCTAAGGCACAAGAAGCTGTTTGCCACGCTGTATCGCGATCGAGAAATGCGCGTGCAAATTGCAGTTTCGAGGCGAAAAAGGTGAGGCATGGTCGTTAGTTGCACATTCGAATCATTCAGTGGTTCGGCCGCAGAAAAGCGCAAGAAAGAGGCAAGAAATAAATCAATTCCGGTATCAAACTATTCTGCATAAATACGACACTTGAATAGTGTGCAATCACATTCGCGGCAGCGTTACAGGCTGACCTGCAAAAAGTACGTCGGCCACAGCTTTCTTTGGACGCGCCAAGCTATTCCCTCTAACTCCGTTTAATAAAATATTTTTTATAGTTCGTCATGAATCCAGAATGTCTGTTCGAGTCAGCTCGTATACATGGAATCGTCGCCCCACATCTCAAATGGAAACACAACTAGAAATACTGCAAGTTTAAATAAAAAATGGCAAGCAGAAATCTTCAAGAATAGAATCACACGTAGTGACCTTATTATTTTTTAATATAATGTGCAACAACGGTAAATAATTAATAATGACAGGAATAATGCGTAATTAATATAAGTTCTTTTAAAAACTTTATCAAAATTTTAATAAGATAAATTATAGTTGTTCGACTTTTAGCGTTCATTGCGAATGCAGTTAGCTTCAGAAGTCGACCGCTGTGGTCAACTATTGAAAATTGAAAGGGAATGATGGTTCAATTACCGACCTCCCATAAATAAATAAATTATCCAATTCTTTGTTAATTTTTTAAGCGCATATAAAATTGTTTATGCTTTTTCAGTGAAATAGCATCATTTTCCAGTAAAAAATATATACAACTGAATTACATTTGTCGTTTCTATTCAAAGCGTATTTATGCTTCTCGTGTTGGAAAACAGCAATGGCACATGTAGAATCAAAATTAGTTTACAAATCACTTTAAAAGCATTTATTTTTTTTACCTATGAAGAGCGCTTTTTGCCGTATTTTAAAGTTAGAAATTCAAAACATAATATAAAATTGTCATTTAATAAATGCTTTATTTCAGTACTTATTCATTTAAGCTAAACAATAAAAGTGGTCGACTACAACTTAGTGCTTTCACCCTATTTACAGTATTTACAATTTGTATTTTGAGGTGCATTTAATGGACCTATGATACATTTGTTGTTATAATTACATCGTTTAGATGTTCCTTTAACGAAAAATACTGTACGAAATAACGGATTTATAAGAATTTGTCGAGTTTGTTAAGTGTTCATGCATTGGATGGGAGATACCACACATTTCTTACTTTACCAATGAATGAACAGCTTACCTACCCTGTCTATTTTTCTCTTGACACTTTCGCCGCCAGTGTGGTGGTTAGATTAATCCACCCCAGAAACCAAATTTCAACAATGCATAATTATGATCTTATAAGACTAGTAAAGTATCAAATCAATAATATTATTGTAATTGGAGAATGAAAAATTATTTACACAAAAAATCGTCTAAATACATTGGAAACTTAACCACTGTTATTATCCCGTTCATTCACTCGGCTAACCCTGTTCATTCATTATAAATTTATGTTCATTCACTGGTCATTGGCCCATTTTTTATTTAATCCTCTGCCAGACTTTTAATAAAAGTTATAACTATCAGACATTGCTAGAATTGTGTTTCAGGATGTCTGACTTTAGTAATAAAACAGCTCGCTTACAGCAATAACATTCAGGGGATTAAATAACGACTTTTGAATATTAATTTTAACGGACATGCAGCTCACGTGTTCATTCACTGGACAAGTCACCCTATCTTTCAAAGCTCTTTCAATTGGAAAGTCGTGTCTCTGAATATCGAAACATTCCCAACGGAACGGTTGTAAAAAGGATACAGTTATATAACGAACGCGTTAAAATTCACGAATTCCATCGAAAACTATAGATGACAAAGGTTTCTTTTCTGCACCTGCGAGTTCGATTTAAACTTCAAACGCTCAATGTAACCGTCGAAGACATCGACATGTATGAACGCTTTTTTCGCGTGGGCCGATTTTGCGCCGCCTTTGTGCAAACTCCCGTTGGAAGAAAGTGCATGCTTTGAAGGAACTCGCGTAACAAGTCGGCGCCAGCGCGAGAGTAATATTCACGCCGTTGTGCAAACGTTAAAAACGATGAACTCGGAGTCGCACGAAAAAGTGAAATCAACGTGTGACCGAGATACGCTAGGGAGATCGTGCGACTGAAGATACAACTGAATTTTCACCGTTGCCTTTGAAGTCGCAGCCGATCTGCATACGAGTGTCTCGATGTTTCTACATATTTTTTACGGCATGTTTACTAAAAATAACGCCGAAGGCTCGCGAATGCTTAGCGCGCTCTGATAGGCAGAGGTATCTATGGGTTCTCGCGAGACGTCTCGAAAAATCGAGTGGCCAGGAACGAATTGGTCTGTCAAGAGCGGGCAACTTGGAAAAAAAAAACGAACAGAGAGGATGAACGACAGACATCGGAAGTGTGATTCGGAATACGAAAGTTCGGATGAACGTAATCGACGGCGGAACGTCGAAAATACTGCAGGCGGAAATACGGCTGAAATTCCCCGGAAATAGATGCCTACGTGGTGCGACGGATGACGTTGACGATTGGAGCCGACACATGCGGTGAGTGCACAAAAAGTGCATCCAAGTAGGAATGCCACTTACGGCTCCTGGGATTGCCGATGACACTTTCATATCGAGGATCTCCAAGCATCTCGCGCGTTATGAGAACATTCGCGGATCACTCGTGAGAGACACTTTCGCTTCTACTAGTTTTCTAATTACACATCACGTATCTCTGTGGCTACCAGTTTACGCAAGTATTCATTTAAACGTTTCCCTTTTTAAAACCTTCTCGATTTCCACTCGTTATTTGTTGGGGTGACACATGTAAAATGCCATCTCACAAGTTTTTGACTCGCAGAATTTCTCATCTTAATGAAACAAGAGTAACCGAATGTTTCTGTTGTAATCTCGATTGGGTTACAACAGAAGAGGGTTCATTGGTATCCATCTGCTGCAATTCTTGTCGGTTTGTTGGAAACAAGCCTCCGTTGTTTCAAATGTTCCGCCCGCGAGCGACATTCTTTGACAGGCCAAAAGGAAAAGGTTGGAAAAGATGCTGCAATCCGCATGGCGAATAAAGTGAGGGACGTGCTTTTCTTTTCGGCCAGCGGAAACTCCGGCATACTTTTATTTTTAGTTCGCTTTCCTTCTACGGTTGGACACGCCATGCTACCAACATTTTTTCAAAACCTTAAAATGCAACGCGCACAACATGCTTGGGTTGCGAGAATTGTTTGAATTTCACGAATATTTTATCTTTCAAAAAAGAATTGGTCCAGAATTGGGGTCCGCTCGTCAAGTTGGCACGAGGTTTTACTCACAGCCAGACACGTCAGCGACAGATTAATGAGGACTGAAATAATTCAGAGGGCCGCCGCTGTCCTACAGCGAATGAAATTTCATTAAAGTTTCTTAACTCCCCGCGACATATCAATGCACGCCTGGTATCGCACGAGTCATTAGTCATGTCCTAGCTAAGGTGACAAGCTGGTGCTCGGCATACCTTGAAATTCATTATTAAACTGAGGAACTGCCGGTTGCCGGAGCGGGCGAATGCGGTTTAATGAAAGCATTTCGTTGGATTTCTGAAATGAAAGGTGGATTGAAATCCTCCCACGTGCCTGTCAACCCCGCCATCTTTATCTTTTTCGAATTCTAGTTCTCTGCTGCGTTTCAAACTTGTACAAAGACAGTGCAGTGGGAAACTGTATTATTATAGGCATCCAATGAAAAGAGCAAAGTCTGCTGTCAGACACTTTGCATCGCTGTTGCTTCAAGCATTAAAATTGTGTGCGCGAACGATAAGCAGAATCGCTGACAGCGATAGCATCAAGTGCAGGTATCGTCGCGATGATAATAAACGAGGCAACAGGCTTCTGGCGCCCAGCGAGACGATTCCGCGCTGGAAAGTTTTACGAAATAAGGAAAAATGATAAAAGTTCGGGGCGAAGCGGACGGTTGCACGGTTACAACGTCGCGCCGCGCCGCGCGATATTGTTCACGCGCTAAAAGCCGAGACATCTTCCCAGCCGCGCATTTTCCCATATTTCCTTGTTACAACGGCGATACACGGTGCAGCTTTACGATGAAAAAGTTCCGCGGCAAGCTAAGCGAACACTCTCGCGATCCAATTTCGTCCACCGACTATCATCTCGTCTCCTAACTCGAACATTGTCAATTTTCTGGCAATATCTGCTCGAGGTATCTCGATTACACATGCATTATCGAATGGTCGTCGCCTCCGTTCTCCGTACCCGCAGTCGTAGAGGGGAATGCTTCGGAATATGCTGCTGAAAATTGAATAAGGTTGTTGACCCAATCCTCGATAACTTACTGACGAACGCGGATTCTTTTCGGTAAATTACGTTCAAAACTGAAAGAAAAGAAAAAAAATTGTTCCTAATAGTCGATTTATGTATTCATTTAATAAGTAAAATTTGTAATAACACGTGTAGAGCTCTGTTTCTCCTTAAAAATTGAATTTGAAAAAAAATATCGAAGGGCCTAATGACCTATAACCATTTTGACGTCGATACTTAATATCTTACCTTTTTCTTGTTATTCATTCTCTTCCTAAGCTCCAAGAACCTTTCTTTCCACTCAAACTATTTTGTTTTTCGTCACGCGTGCCTTAAACGATACGTAGTTTGTAGACAGGTTGGCTAACGATATTCGAGAATCTGAATGAGCTACTTTACATCATTTTTTTGTTTATAATTGTAATTTATAAATCATTTTAAAATTCATGATATATGTAGATAAAGACTCAAATATTAATTTGCAATTTTATTTTTTACACAATATTGTTCAAAAACCGTATAAAATCTCAATATTAATTCAAATTATCGACGACTATTTAGGTACCTATCGGTGACTGGGTCAACTACCTTATAACCAAGAACGATTTGTGGAAACACGTCGGCACGCTTTTATCGTAGGAGATGAAAAGATTTACTGTGCGAAATTAAGGCTCTATTTATTAGTGAGAGAGATAGATCCCTGCAGCTATCCCTTTGAAATTCAGCCGATTTCTATCGACTCCTTAGTCGTCAATAGGGATTAATTGAAATACCGAAACCTGTTGAAGAATTTAATAAGTCGAGCTTTCGATAAAGACAGCCGATTTAGAATTTTATGGGTCTTGGCCGAGCAGCTTCCCGTCTCCTCGCTTGAAACTTTCAAGTCGCCGACTATAAAACGCGATATACCCCGGTTATTTTTACGTGCAGCTCTGTCGAGACTTCTTCCGCGATCGTAGATCACGGGTTGGTCCAGCCTTGGACATACGATAAGGGGGCCCATCCTCTCGTTTCTAGGTCAGTCGTTTCGGAAGGACCGACCCTCGTAAAGTGCATCCAAAGTATCGAGATCCTCGAACGCTCTGGTTGGCCCCTGCGTCCATGAAACGCGAATAATATCGTGTCTTCGTCAAATTGCTCGTGCATCAAAGATCTGACGACGAGAAGTCGGAAGTGCGAGGAGTTTATCTTGCTTGCGAGGTTGTTCCAGCTGAAAGCCTCGACGTTTCATCATTCGACACTTCCCTTTTCCATCGTTCGTCCTTTGGCCGGCGAGTTCCAGTCGTTTGAACGGCCAGCCGGGTATTATTCCCTCGATTACACTTAGTTCTCGCTTCCCTCCTACGATTTTTCACGACGCGGACGCTACGCCGGGAAACGCGTTTGCTCCGACTGGACCCTTCCGGTTCTTTCCCCTCCGTGGACCATTTCGCTTTTATTACGGCGAAAGATTTTCGCACCGCCATCGCGCTAATAATTTATCACGCGCCTGTTGTTCCTTCTCCCACTTGTTCCACCCCTGCGGGTCACCGATACGGTACACTGCGACGGGGCACAGATTTCTCGCCGAAAATTTGCTGCGTAAGCTCTCAAGATTGTATTTGTTGATCGGATTGTCATATCAACGAGATCCGTGTGCTCTGTTCTTTGATAAATGAAATGGTGAAAATGTGTTTCGATACTCCACTTGAATCGTTGAAATCATACAGATCCCTCCTGACGGTTTAATTCCAACTCTAGTTTCCAATTAACTATCTGGTTTATCAGAGTACCGGTCCAGTCCCTATCCAATTGCAATTCGGTTCTAGACGAATCTGCGCCTCGGTTTAAGTTCGTTCTAAATCCATTGCGCTTCGCGGTCTTAAGGGAGGGTTGACTATATCGTACCACTTAAGGGGGTAGGTTACCCTCAACAGCCCAAAATCAGGCCCTTCTTCAAACTCATATTCTGAAGTAATAAATGAGTATAGAGATAATTTTTGTTTGAATTTTTATGTGCCAGTTCGTTGACTTTAATGCGCAAAAAGAAATTTTTAAATATATTTATAGGAGAAAAGTTATAAATATAAATGTGAGAGCGATTCCGGACAGGTGAATTACCTAAAACACAAAGTAAAGGCATTTTTATTATCTGTAAGACAGTCTCCATCTTGTGCAGGAAGCAAAATTTTGATAAACAAATTAATACAATGTTTATGTTAATGTTTCTGATTTTATCCTTTTTTGTAAGAAAAATATTTTTTATCTTTTTTTTAAGAATTTATATTGAAAATGTGCTCCCAAGACATGGGGGGGGGGGGGATAGTTTCCTGCAGCTCCCTGTAAATTTTCATTCAAATCGTTGGAGCGGTTTTCGAGATTTTATGTTCACCGTTTTGGAAAACGTAGTTTCTGGGAAATCGCACTTAAAATTGGACATCGTTATCAGATCTCATGTGCAGGCTCGTACATTTTTTACTGTAATTCCTTAAATTTTTTTAATTTCGGGACCCGGTTGCGCTTAAAATACGTAGAAAAGCTGTAGCTAGCGGAATATGCAAACATCCTAAAACCCAATTTTCCAAATTTTTTAGGGTAACCTACCCCCTTAAGTCATTTTACGTTATATTTCATATTTGATATTTATTTGAACAAAAATGACTATTGGATATTGTAGCTTGATCTTTTAGGCACCTACTATTATACGCTTAACCTTAAATTAAATTGTTATTAATCAATTATTAATTTTCAAAAATTAATTTGTTATGAATGTAATATGTACTTAAAATGAATGTAAAATATTCTACATTAAACCCGCTTTTAAAAAAATACAAAAATAAAGGACAAAATTGCATTGTTTGATTATTATCAGCTAAAATAAACTGGTAAAAAGTTACATGAATCATACCTGATTTTTTTAAATGTTTATAGCATGCACGAAATAGGGTGTAAGTGCAAAAGGTTTCGTTTCTATTTCTTATTTCGCATTTACTTGATATTTTTATCATCCGATGTCGTTTATATTCATTAATTACTGAGAAATTGATGAGGTACGATTTAGGTGAGCAGTACGATATTGGCAACTCTCCCGTACTATCCATGTAACTACAATCTACATCGTTGATGGGCCATTTTCGATAAGGTTTAGGAAAGATACTCGTTCCGTGCCGATAAACGTTGCAGCAAACATAAGTTTCTCTTCGAAAGATGTTGGCCGTTTAAAAATTTAAACCGACACTTCTCCACGCCTTGTAAATTCTCCGGGCTAGGCGAGCAGCCGTTACAAGTCCTGGGGACTACCTTCGCTAACACTTCCAACTTACGTACTTCTAGAGACCGCCCTGGTAACACCTCCAAGTGCCATGCACCGTCTTACCAAACCTTCAAACTTCTACGGGCCATCTCATTTACGTAGGATTACTTGCGGTTGAAACTGTTAAATGAGATATGTCATTAATAACGATGCTCGCCGGCCATTCCATTCTACTTAATTCAGAGAGAACGACGTACCTCGGTTCCCCGGAAATTTTAACGCCGTACATTTCCAGTAAAGTCCCTTGAATTACACCGAAACACTTGCCACTTTCCATTTTTCACGAAAAGGCGAGGATCAGCGCTCGACCCACACGAACGTGACATTGCGAAGAGTACGTGGTAGAGTTGTGCAGCTTTATCGATACGACAGGCTCACTTAAGGAACAAAGGAAGGAGGTCAACTGGATTGGTCAATTCGGACGAGAGATAGGGGTGATCGATCATTCGGCACATTCGACTACTACTCGAATAATCAGGAGCTCGTTTAATGGCAATTCCGATAGTCGACATTCCAAGCATAGATACTCTTGGTGCATGGGTCAAGCTATGCGTCGCAGAGGCATGCCAACCTAGATCGTGTTTGAAGGAAATATTCTTCAAGACCTTGGAAGCGTGCAGTGGGTACGAATGATTAGGTGAACAAGAGAGTTCTTTTGAGCCCCTAGTGGGGACGAAAATAGCCAGGCATTTTCCCTGCGAAAGGAACCTTCGGTTCCCTTTCATCCCGTTCCAACTGTAGAACGGCATAGAAGCTCCACGAATCCTTGCGTTCGCGCGAACAGCAGATACTCGCGGGATACGCGAACACAGCCGAAAACACTTAAAACACTTGGTCGGTAGCTCAAACGGGGGGAAGCAGCGGAAATAATTCAAGCGGTCGTAAAAGCGCGGAATCAGCCGGGAAAATGAAGGGGTTAATTTGCGAGTCTTTGTTCGATCCACTGTAGGCCTTGGCAAGCTTATCGCGGTAAACGTCTTTGAGGATCGCGCATTATATCTTCCTCTTATTCGCCCCCTAGCCCTTTTAGCCTGATAAATGTGTACCAACGAGATCAGCGGAGGGTTCTGACGTCCCGATGTAATTTCGAAAATAAATATGCCCGCCCCGAATAATCCTGCTGCCTGGTAATTTACTTTTTCATCCGATTCCGTGATTAACCGCGATAAGACAAACGCGGCGTAATATTTTATATCGGTGTATATTAACTCCTCCGAGCTGTCACAGTCGCCACTCGTTTCTTCATGAAATATTCAGTCGCCTTAGTGTCACCGAAATACATATTTCAAGTATCTCGTAGAGAACAATTTGCTCTAATACGCTTGTCCCCGTTCTGCTGTACGAGTCGAGCGGCTGGAAACAGTGAAATGCTTTCTCGCGGGAAAATTCTGAGTGTTTCTCACATCCATGCGTGGCTTTTCGACTATCTTCGTGGAGCGTTCGCGGGTGGGTGTCAAAGATCCCTTTTTTGGTAGAAAAATATGATGCATATGAACGCATATTAAGGGGGACCACCACTGTGACGGCCGGAAAAGTAAGCATTTTTAAGAATTTTATTCAGGACTAATTTACAGTTTTCATAGAAAACTTTTTTTTACCTACCTTTAGTACGCTACCTTAAGAGACTATACCAACTAAAATAAATAGAAAAACAGCCATAAATTTTAATATATTAATTAATCTTCTAGACCCCCCACTCGAGCTGATCGAATGTGTAACTATGGGACAGCTGATCGGAAATCAAATTTCATTTTTTTTATATAAACTATATGAGTGTAGTTTCCGTTGTGTGTACGGATTTATTGATTGAAAACAACGTTTTTGAAATACGCTCAAAAAACTGTCCATCTTATTCGCGGATTTTCAAAACTTTTCTTCTAAAGCGCACCATTTTTACAAAAATAATTTGTTTAAGAAATCGGTACGCACAACGGAAACTACACTTATATAGTTTATAAACAAAAATTGAATTTTGATTTCGGACCTGCTGTTTCATAGTTACACATTCGACTAGCTCGCGTGAGGGGGTCTAGAAGATTAATTAATATATACAAATTTATGGATGTTTTTCTATTTATTTTATTTGGTACAGTCTCTTAAGACAGCGTAATAAAGGTAGGTAATACAAATTTTCGATGAAAACTGTAAATTATTCCTGAAAAAAATTCTTAAAAATGGCTTACTTTTCCGGCCGTCGCAGTAGTGTTCCCCCTTAAGCGTTTATGGGAAGATGCTGCGCTTGTTTCGAGAAGTGATGAACTTGAGAAGTGGCAGAGTAGTTTGCGTAGACAAAGTCGTAGCGTGGCATCGAAGAACTTTTTGCATACAAAACCTGTCCGATTCACTAGCATACCCTGCTAGAATGATCGTCGCTGATGTCTGAAGGTCAGTAGATTAAATGAATACCTACCGGGGGATATGTTGAAACACGATGAAAAGATGAATGCCGTGAAAGTAAGTTGATGCGTTCAGGAAGACTGACAGTTAATTAACACTTTAATGGGACGGGGACGCGCGTAGCGCATTAAACGAGACGCCTATCCACCCGGCGATTAAAGCGTTATCATTAACGCGTTTAACTTTTGCTATCTTTATGGGCGGGGGAATTTCTCTCGCAACTACGAAAGCTGATTCACGAAACTGCCGCTTTGAGCCCTGATGAAACGTATCGCGGTACCTAAGCGCGTTAATTATTCGGGCGTTCCATACGTAACCGCGGTTTTCCTTAGGGGTGTATTATACAATGAAATTATGAAACTAATGGAACCCCTACTTACCTTCGTGTCGTTCAACCAATTTTCCAAAACGGTTAGAAATCGCGAACGATGCGGCGCGTCGTACGGTTTGCAACGCGTTTCGGCCGGTGCTGATTTCTGCCAGCTCGTGATCCATTAATTTGTCTGGAGAGCGATATTTCCTGCCGTGAATGGCGACGTGCATCGCGACAGTGTGGTCAGAAACGAGGGATACTTTATAGTCGTTTGAAAAGCGGTTAATCTCCGAAGCTGTCGCGAGCACGAAGCTAGGAAATATTACGCGTGAGTTCCGACCGAGCGGTTTCGTGCAACAGCCTACCTGGAGCGAATTAAAAATATATCCCCCATTGAAAGCGGGGAGGTAAACAGTGGGAATAGTGTATTTAAAAATCCGTCTCGCAGTTCTGTGTTCTGTGTTTTAACGAATGTTTGCGTACCACTACCTCGAATAATTTGAGACTTTCGCGAGTATCCGACTTCATTAACGGACGATCTGATTCCGCTGTGCGACGTTCTCAGAGAACATGTTGCATCCGAGCACATATGACCTGGCTTTGGGCGGAGCAAATTTTTTGCAGCAACGCGTAACGAGAATTCATTCTTTATCGCGTGCTCCTGCGAGGCAGGTTGAACGTTTCAAAGGGTGATCGCCAGGGGGAGATCAATGGGCGGCAGTTCTTGACATGACTCTACCTGTCCGCGTGGCGCGGGCTCTGTTTTCAACGGCTATGGAAAATATCGCTCGCGCACGGTCGAGCGCGGCTCCTTTTCACCGTAAGTACTTCAAGTATCTTGCGCGGCCCTTGTCGAGGTAGAATGAATGAGAAAAGCTTGGGGTACATACGTGGGGGTCACGCAGGGGGGGGGGGCAGGTTGTTGCAGCAGTGTAAACGTACGCGCTACGGCCACTCGTGCGAACGAGATTGTATTTGCCGCAGTGCAGGACTACCGGCAACAGGATAGTTATGCGCCAGCCGTTCCGCCCTGTACTTTCGGGCCACTCCGCTTCGCGAGAACCATTCGGATATTCATGCGTTCTGAAGTGATCGCTGGACCCCCACCTCCGTTGTCCGAATCGAAATTGCTCGAATAAATTGCGCGGATCCCGTGCGCCGAGCAAACGAATACGCGATTACACTTGTAATTGACTTTTTCCGTCCAGCCTGTTTGCCCTCCTGCCGCTTCGGATCGCTTCATACGCACCAACCAAATCAGGAGCTGGCGAAATGAGGGTCGAGCTCGGTACGAAGGTGCCCCGATATAGTAATCTAGACATTTATTTTAACAAACAAACTCGTCGAATCTGCCCTGCTGAATATCTTTGCGGAACAAACCCGTCTGTTGGCTACGATATTTGAGCACAGCATTCGCGAGTAGACGGTGAAACGTGAGAATATTATTCTACGCGAGCTCAAAGATTACGCAGTACTAAGTAATTGCAGCGTTGCGTATAATTACAGTGTGCGATAAAATGGAGAGAAAGAGAACGAAAATGAGATTTTGTTAGCGAATAAAAGAAGGGGGCAGTGTTTTTAGCAACGAGATTAAAAGGCCATTCTATTTTAATGACCTTTCCCCAGCCAATGTTCTATAAGAAACATGCAACAAAAGCTCATAGGGTGACTTGTCCAGTGAATGAACACCCTCCAGTGAATGAACACCCCCCAGTGACTGAACGTTTTTCATATAATACGGAGAATTAACGCCTATCACGCTCACTTCACGTTGAAACTTACACTGAAATTTAGAGTGGGCACCTACAGACGTCTCGCAAAAGCGTTTTTCTTCATACTTATAACTTATACGGCATTAATTCCGTTTATTCAACGGTTGTCCTCACAACTGTTCATTCACCGGCAAACGTGGACATTTCTTACTTTACCAATGAATGAATAACTTACCTGGTCTTTTTTTCGCTGTTGACACTTTCGCCGCCAGTGTGGGGGTCAGGTTAACCCACGCCAAAAACAAACTTTAATTATGATCTTATAAAACTAGTAAAGTATCAAATCAATAACATTATTGCAATTGGAGAATGAAAAATGATTTACACAAAAAATCGTCTAAATACGTTAGAAACCTAACCTCTGTTATTATCCCGTTCATTCACTGGGTTACACCTGTTCATTCATTAGAAATTTATGTTAATTCACTGGTCATTGGTCCAGTTTTTATTTAATCCTCTGCCAGACATTTAATGAAAGTTATGGCTATCAAACATTGCTAGAATGGTGTTCCGGGATGTCTGACTTTAGTAATAAAACAGCTCGCTTATAGCCATAACATTCAGGGGATTAAATAACGACTTTTGAATATTAATTTTAACAGACTTGCAGCTTAAGTGTTCATTCACTGGACAGGTCACCTTATCGCATTGCTAATTCACCGCCGTATTTAAAACGGATTCCCCCATAAAAGTATTTCTTACCAGCGGTTGCAAACAGATTGTTTGTTTCTTGTTTCCAGAGGAAGCCGTGCACAGCACTCGACTGTTCGAGGCGGGGGCTTTGCAAGAATGGCAAACGCCGGAGAAAGGCCCTTACTTTGACACAACGGTTCCATCGAACGTGACGGGCCTTGTGGGGAAAACCATTCAGCTCGTCTGCAAAGTGAAAAACCTTGGAAACAGAACGGTGAGTATCATTGTAATCGGCTGCTTACAACTTTGAGAAATCCGTGGCAAATATTTGCCTTTAGCAGCCAGGGATCTGCACAATACACTTGCCTTTCAAAGAAACTGAGAATCCGCGCAAAACACGCGACAGAGGAGCACGCTTCCATTCTACGCTCCAAGTGCGAGTAACTTTCCAGGTGCAGAAATCGGTCCCTAAATCGCCACGTATTACCGAACCGTTCAATAGAGCGGATGTCAAACATCCAGCATATCGAACCAACTGATTTGTGTCGGTAGCACGCGAGCAATTCAAAGAATAGCAATCGAAACCTGCTGAATTGGGCGACGTAAATTCAGCAACAACTATGCAGCAGGTAGGACGTCAATAGAAGTGTTCGCGACGTAGAATTAATTCGCAAGTTAGTGACATGGCAATGGCAACGAAACGTTTCGACAGCCCCCTGTTTACACTTCCATTTGTTGCAAATTGTGGAAGGGAGAAAGGCGAGAAAGGGCGGCTAGGTTCCCTACGGGTTAATCGCGTTGAAAAGCAATCGGCGATTGTTCCAGTTATGCAAATATCAGACATGCTTTGAGATTCGAGTAGGTAGTTCGTTGAATAATTTTGAAGGTCGCTTGATGGTATTCAAGGGAAACGTGGGAATTTTATTTGTAATTTATTCGATTAATTTGTCGTCGATTCGGCTGTTCCTCGCGAATGCTCACCAAGATTAAGTAGAAAAAGAAGCAGCTGCTGTCTGAGGATCCAGCTGTTTAGACAGCAGGCAGTGTGTTACATTTTTAATCCGAAAACTCGTCTCTATGCAAAGCATGCGCGCAGGCGGGTGGCTCGTTCAACTACGTGTGTACTGGCTAATACGTTTCGTTGATATCGTACGTTTCGCGCGTATAATGTCGCGATGCCGCGAGTAAAATTGAGATTTCCGCGACGCTGCGGAGGTGGGGCGAAATTACACAAAGTCTAGAGGCGGCATGTGAAAGCGTCGAGGAGGGCCGAAAAGCGACGTTCCGCGAAGAAAAGTTTACCTGGCAGTGCTCCCACCTTCCGTCGCTTCTCGAATTGTGTTTGCCTTAAGAATTGGTTTCCTTTGCCGTCTACAGAATCGACGGCTTCTATACGCGACGTTTCGCGAGGGAGCACAAATACTTTACCGGGGAATTCGGAAGTTAATCCGAGGGGAAGAAGGCTCTGGCCCTCGCGATCAGTGGTTACAGAGGACGGGAGTGCCCCGATGCTTCCCAGGTAGGGTTACACAGAACCAAAAATGAATAAAAAGGAGGACAATCTAGTCTGGAATCGTTTGAAAAGGAGGACGTTGTAAAATGAAACCAAATTTTAGATATCAACTTGTATTATGTAAGAAAACTTTAATGTTTAGATTAGAATAATCTTGTAGCTACTACATATTCAAGCTCTAAATTGGTGGTAGATATAAAGTATGCTTATTTAGGCATACTTTTCAGAGCTGCCTATTTTTACCCGACTGCGGCACGCAAAGGAGGGTATTGTGTTTATCAGTCTATGTTTGTATGTCCATGTTACGCTCTAGAGTACGGATAGACCGATTTGGACAAATGAGGTGTCTTTAGAATTGTCTTGACGTTCCGAATGTTATAGGATATATAATTTTCAAAAAAGTAAAAAATAAAAACAAAATTAAAAATGTTAAAAACCCGACTGCTTAAAAAGCGAAAAAAATGACAAAAACGAGACTTAATTTATATATACATAGTATATTATTTATCATAAATAGGATAATAATAAGATGGCAATTTAAATTAACTCAATTATTGTCTGCAGTCGGAGGCCTTAGAAATAAAAAATTACATATTGTTTTAATAAATATTTTGTATCGCTGTTCGCCCTAATTAGATTTGATGGGCTATTAGCAGCGTTAACAGTATTCCCCACA
The DNA here is from genome assembly GCA_947577245.1 of Andrena bucephala. Taxonomy (NCBI): domain Eukaryota; kingdom Metazoa; phylum Arthropoda; class Insecta; order Hymenoptera; family Andrenidae; genus Andrena; species Andrena bucephala. The sequence continues at coordinate 69,373,296 of OX387715.1, forward strand.
CGGACAAGGAGAAAAACATATAAGTTTCAAAATACGCTGAATTTGAAATATCACTATATAAGCATGAATTTGCACTGATGTTGTCCACCTCTTTTTGTTACCAGCTTGAAGTACTTTCTTTAGTCATTGCGGTACATGCTTGGGGTAGAAGAGCATCAAAAGATTTAAGGTCCCCGACTGCAGGCAATTGAGTTAATTTAAATTGTCATCTTATTATTAACAAAAGTTCTTCATTTCTTAAGGAATAATTATAAAACTCCATACCAATCATATTTTTGAAATTGTATTGAGTCAGTATTTAATACCTAACCCAGACCTCCTTTTGGATACTATATAGTAACCCTATTCCCAGTCAAACAGTCGGCGAAATAATAGCTAAGTAGCTGATTTCGTACATCTATTTATTTAATCGTTCGTGTGAATTGATGGATAAAGATCGAAATGCACTTCGAAAGGAAGGAAAACTGGTATCGGTATCGTTTCTGCATCGGCCATTACGCGAGATACAAATGGATCGAACGTAATGAATGGACGGTGGTCTGGATTCTCCAGAATCGCACGCGAATCGCAATGATTGCTTGCCCGCAGATCGACCGGCCGAGTGTAATCTGTTAAATTACGCCCGATAAAAACGATTGAAGTCGCCGTTCAAGCCGCGAGACGATCGTTACGGGACAGCGCGTGGGTTACAACTGTTATGACGGCCCTCTGGAACATCGATTAGATTCCGTTCTAATTAACGGCCTGGAGAAGTTGGCGTATTGACCGAACTTGCCTTAGGTACATACACGCCGCTTTGCACGCTTCTCCATGGAACTTTGCCAATTTGCTTATCCGCCGTATGAATAGAAATCATCTTGAAATCGATGCTGTTGTAGTTGCTGAATAGTTATTATTCCAACAGTACAGAATCCTAGGTACCCATTTCATTTTTCGTACTTGGAAAACAGGCTCGTGCTACTATAGCAGGTAATAAATCCCGCGAAACGGGGCATCCATCAGAGAGCGTTCCTCAGATGTCACGCGAGGCTCGTGTGTACAGTTGGTGACGCGATTATTCCGGGAATTAAGTTTCTCCGGCTGAAAGCGACGTTCCTGCGTTTCGCTTTGAAACGGTCTCTCAAGTTGGAAATCGGGCAACAGCCGCGCGGCGCGCTAATTGCAGGCGAGAAATGAAGAATTAACTGGACAGTAGTGGTGTCACCCAGGCGGAGAAGTCCATTTCAAAATTTAGCGAAAACGCCCCGAAATTGCTTAACGCGTGCACGAAATAATCCAGCCCGACTGTAAGCGTGCCCTCTCACCCCCCCCCAACCCCTGTAAATTAATCTGCAACCACAAGTACGTTCTCGCCCGACCAGGTGCCCTGAAAGCATTACCTATGTCATACGAACGAATACGGTTCGTTAACAATGTGGCCGTCAGCGTTGATAGAAAATAAAACGATTCTGTAAACAATGGATTCTATCAACGGAAGGCGGACAGCGTATAAGCTTAACGGGTTCGAGGGTGGTAAGTAATGGCGTAAGGGCGCGGGGGGGGGGGGGGGGGGGGGGGGTGGCGGGAAGGGAGAAAAAGGGAAGTAAAAGTTGTATGATCCAATGTTGTAAAGAGCGGAGTACGAGAGGTAATAAGCTAACGGCGAAGGTGTCGAGCGTAGCATAATGCAACGTGCTTGGCGCCGTGCATTTTCTTCGGATACGACTTTTTCACGCGGGCATCGACTCGGTCGTAAAGCGTCTTGAACGGCAGAGGTGTTCCGAAGGAAATTTAAAAGCCGCGCTTAATTGTAAGAGATTTTCCCGGCCGTGATATTGCCAGCGAAGGCTAGAGGGGCGCTGCTATTTTACCGAGGGAAAAGGGCTGGCGCGCGTTTTCGTAGTGTGTTTTTTACCGATACGGGCAGGATGTTTACGATATTGCGGTCAGCGGATAGCGCGTAACACACGGACGGTGGATGTGTGGGTCGCGAATCGTCCCGCGTCTAATCATTTTCGTGTTTTAGAGGGTCGATTAATCCCCGGAGTGCGGTCTGACCTACCTTTCCCGTGCACAGTGGCCGGCATAGGGTTGGGTTAGGTTAGTCCGAGCAACCCTTAAAAATGGAAACAGTGGGTGGGGACGCGGTCGCGCCCGTACTTTATACGTTTATGTTCGGACTCATACTCAACCGTTATCTTTACCCTAAAAAATAGCCGGACCTAATATCAACGTGTTTAATAACGCTGTATATAGAAGCAGATAGTTGCAACAGTAGGGTAGGGTGGGGCTAAAAGTCCCGTTGTAAAATTTAGTACTAACAATCTAGAGATATCTGCTGTTACTTTGTATAAACTATAACTATTATGCATTACGTTCACGAAGTTGGTTTGTTGATACTGTTATTTCCTGTTGAGTTATACCACAAAATGTTTGTCAATGCAAAATGGACTTCTTGCCCCACGCACGGGGCAAAAAGTCCATTGCATAGGGTAGAAAGTCCTTAATGTCTTTTCGTGTAAAATTAAACTAAATAAATAAAAAACTCTTTTCAAATCAACAAATATTTATTAAACCTATTCTTTTTGGTATACGATATTGAACGGAAAGCATTCTTTACCAAAAAATAAAAATATAAGTTCACTTTGAAATAAAAACTAAAAAAATATCTCAACTAAAACAAAAACACTCTTTAAAGACTTTGGCATCATTTCTTTATAGTTTGACCATCTTATTATGAAAACAAATAATAAAATCCTATATTTTCAGTCTGAGGGACTTTTTGCCCCAATGATACCTCTATAGTTTCTGCGATATATACGTTAGAAAATATTATCATTCAGCAATAAACAATATCATGTACACATTACTAAAGAAACATACAATCTTAACGTATTTGGCTGATACGCTTTTAAACTGTGGTTTACTTCGTATAAAACAACAAAGACGACGTATTTCTTTTAGTTTTCGATACATAAAATAACGATGGCGTCGTGTAATTCGCACGAACGTCCAGGAGCGACTGGCGACTCTGTGGTCACCTCCGTTTCTTCTAACCTTTTACTTACAAGGGAAGATCCCGAACCCGAAAATTCAAAAAATTCTGAAACTTTGAGGATATGTAGGGGATTCCCTTCTGATTACAACGCAATTTTTTTTGCTGCCCAAAATCACTCTAAGGAGGTGAAATTAACCCCTGAAGATTCGGCTATTGTTCGATTTTATTTTGTAACACACAATCTGTAAGAGATAGAAAAAAAGTTTCAAGACAAATGTTACTTCGTTTAATTATGAAAAACATTGCTCGTCGTGCAGCTTAATGCATGTTACAATGGGATCCAAAAGTTCTTCAATTGTCGCGGAGCATAGTTCCGCAATACAACAATAGTTGAAATTGTATGGAAAAAATATGAATTATGCTGTTTCATAATTATTTAAACATCCAGTTCAGATTTCACGCGAAACCCCGAATTTTAGAAAACATTATTCATATTTTTGTTTATAACTTTTTTCTAATTGTTTAAACAATTACTAAAACCTTTACAATTTGATAAATCTGATTAAAAGAAGTAACTTTTGTCTTGAAACTTTTTTTCTATCTCTTATAGGTTGTGTGTAACAAAATAAAATCGAAAAATAGCCGAATCTTCAGGGGTTAATTTCACCCCCTTAGAGTGATTTTGGGCGGCAAAAAAAATTGCGTTGTTATCAGAAGGAAGTCCCCAACATATCCACAAAGTTTCAGAATGCTTTGAATTTTCGGGTTCGGGATCTTCCCTTGTTAGTATACTGCGAAACTCAATACATTGTTTAGGAATAGAGACTTTGAATTCGGGACTTTTTGCCCGCCGGACTTTTAGCCCCACCCTACCCTATAATATAAGAGTTAACGAATCCAGGTCTCCGTGTTTGTCCCCGTAGAAAGCAATTATTAAATAAACAAATCTCAATCTTTATTTATCTGTCTGTCTTTAGGTATCCTGGGTGAGGCATCGGGACATCCACCTGCTGACCGTAGGTAGGTACACGTATACGAGCGATCAACGTTTCGAGGCGCTGCACACACCACACACGGAGGAATGGACGTTGAAGATACGATATCCCCAGAAAAAGGACTCCGGTATCTATGAGTGCCAAATATCCACCACTCCACCGGTCGGTCATCCCCTGTACCTCACCGTGGTTGGTAAGTCGTCCATCACTTTCCACCGTTACGTACCTCCCTGGAAGCTTTGTGCTGTACATGCACACGATTTCTTTGACCCCTTGCAAACGGAGTGCCGATAAATCCGTGCTTGCGCGCGGCTTCATCGTAGCAAAACCTCGCCCAGCGAAATATGCAGACTCATGAATCGACACGATATTACGGGCATAGAGAAAAAGTGTACATTGCGAGGCGAGTGGAGCTAACAGGCGGAAAGTCGAGGGGAGGGCCGGGGCTTTCGCGTTTTAACGAGTCGGGAGAGGTGTCGCGAGTGAAATTACGCGGATATCGCAGTTTAGGGGGCGGTTATCGCGACAGACTTTATAACCGAACAGATATCGCGGCAATGAAGCAGGTATCAGCAGTTTCATCGTACACGCGACGACGGCCACATGAAAGGAAACCGCGTTATTATTCCGCCGGCGTAATTATACGCGAACAAGTAAGCGGGGGTATCGAGCGACGAAAAGGCCAGAGCACGAGGGTGGAGGCATAGAATCTTCCGGTGACATAAACATCGCGGTGGCAATCAACGGGGAACAATATTGAACCGTAGAAGGTATCTGACGGAACGACCTATTAATTTTGAGGAAATTCTGCTCGGAAGACGGCGATACAGTTATTCGTCCATCCATAGCCGTTGTCCTAGATTCTAGACCGAAGAATTTTACGACAGCGATGCGCCGCTTTTACGAGTCAGATTAGTTTCTCTAACTTGCGCTGTGCTGATGTGATACAGGTTTCGTGGAACGGACGCCAAAGTTAGTATAAAGAAATATTACTTTAAGGGGCCGTCCTTAAATTACGTAAGGGTCACTTTGGCGAATTCTTACCCCCTCCCTCCTGCAGTATAAGAATTCGTAAGATTTGATATTCCATCCCCCTCCTTACGTAATATTTTTTACATTTAATTTTTGCAGTTATTAAAATTCATTTAAAGATGTATATAATTCATTTAACTCGGTTTCGAGAAATTTAAACTAAAACTACTTTTCTGGAACATTAATGATAGAATTTGAATTTATTTAAAATTGGGTTAAAAAGTATTGCGTAAGACGCTACCTGACTCCCCCGCTCCCTTGTAAGAAAACATAAGAAATTCGCGACCTAGAAAACAGCCTTACGTAATTTAAGGCCGCCCCCAAATTTCCGCTGTTCCTATTCAATTTTAAAATAAAAGAAGAACGAAACGGAAGTGGGCAACAGACAATAAAAGCGTCCTTTTATACTGAAACTGGGTGGAATAAGCTTCCAAAGTTTGCTAAGTTTACTTCCATTCGTGTAGTTTGAAAGATTCATTGGATTTAAATCTATTCTTAAAAAATCGATAAACCGAGGGTCAGCCGTTTGCAGAGCCACCCGAAAAGTGAACATCGTGCCGTATCGCACGAGCACACCCTTTGACGATTTCGTTTTGCTGACTCGCTGGTAAAGTTATTACATTTGCAGAACGTCGGTCGCGATAATTATATGATCGGTCTGACGGTCGTGGTTGCAGCCGTTCGTATAAATTTCCCATTTGCATATGCCGAGCGGCGCGACGGTGCACCCGATACAAATCTATAAATCGAGGCGCAATTTCATCGCTGCGCCGCCCGCGAGGTACATGTATGGTCGAATAAGGGAGGAGGGAGAGAGACTTTCCAGCCAATATCCGAGCGTATACGTTAGGACAGGCTTCCCGGAGCTTCTTTCCAACCGCGGCGGCCACATTCTTCCTGGAACTCGCGAAAATCCCGAACAATAAATTACGCTGCAAGTGGATTGCTCGAATTGAAACTGAAACCTTTCGTTCTGTGCGCACTGAAATCGCGACCGATGATGTATCGTGTTTAGCCAATTTCCTAGGAATAGAATCCGCTTAAAGAAAGTCACTCTGTAATAATTCTTACCGCAAACTTGTCTGGAACTCGATCCGGGTACCGCCAAGTTTCAAGTTTCAAGTTCGATCAAGTAGTTTGCACGAGTGAAAAAAGTTGTAAATCAGAAGAAGCACGAGGGTATCGAAGGAACGGGGTTGGCAAGTAAATGGCGAGGTTGTTCTCGATTCGTAGACGCAATTTCAGCAGCCATCTCGAGCGACCGAACGATGGCAACTCGTTCGAGATACGCTTCTACAAGGGGCGGAAATTTGTGGAGGGATCCGGTCCTCGGGGGTAAACGAGGCGTTCTTGGGAATTGTAAATCAACGCGGGAACGTTCGATCGAGGAAAAATTGACAGGATCTCGATACGGCTGGGAAGCCGTTTGCTAGCTACGTTGCTCCTGATGGGAGTGTAATTTTAAATTCGTATGCATCGCGTACACTCCGATAGACCGACGGATTCAAACGAGCTTCGAAAGTAGAGGCGGAACCTGGGTGTTTCTTTTTCTCACGGTAAATTAAGCGCTAGATAGTTAAAGACTGGCGAGGAAAAGAAGAAGTGGAAGAAGAAGTCGAAAGAAGTCGAAAGAAGGAGTAAAAAGGGGATGGACTTTGATAGATAACGATTGAAGAGCAGGAAGAGATATCGGAGGCCGGGGGCAGCAGATTCCGGCTATTTCTCTTCTTCCATTTCTTTTCACGAGCAATAGCTTCATTAGCTTCGGTGATAATTGGCTCCGTTCGTGACTCGCTTTCGCAAAACACTGTCCGATCCTTGACGTCGTTATCCGTCGCAGGCCAATCCTAGACGGCCGTTCCTTTTTCCTCGTCTCGGGGCGAGTCTAATCGTAAGTCCGGGATATCCGGTTCTGTGTAAGACTCAAAGGAATCACTTGATTTCTCTTTCCTCCCATCCCGCGGCTTTAACCGTTACCAGCTTACCCAGTCTCCGATAATGGTCGCGGACGTTGATCGATCGTTGGTCCTCTGGATCCAATTGGATTCGCCGATCCTTCGGACAGCGTACAAGTAGTGCGCTGAAAGCCAGAAACCTGATTGTATCGTAAGTGTACATGCTCCGGAACGATGAATTTCAAGTGATACTTGATTCCGGGCGAAACTTTAGAAACTTCGGTTTTATGAAACTCGAGGAAGCAGCACCTGAGAAATACACATCGTAACTGGGTATTAAAGGAAAGAGATTACACTTTATTTCTATCATGAAAACATCTTGAGTTATAAACTTCAAGCGAAGATGGATTTAGTCCGGAGTGATTTATTGAGCGCCAGAGAAATTAGTTCACTAAGCCAGATCGTCGGAACCTTCGCCTGGGATCACGTAAATCCCTGGTGTACACTGTCAAATCAATCAGTAGGGCTGAGCCGCTGAATCGAATGACGGACTACACTGCTCGCATAAAAAATGAACTTAACATCGATCAAACCTAGCAGCCAACGCCGGATGGAGTGGACAAACACACCCTAGTTTACATTTCAAGTGCAACACGAACAAAACCATAAAACTAAGAAGCACACGACACATCTGCCATTTCTTTCTCATTCAATATCGCAGTTCAATTTATCGTACAGTTTGTAATAAAATTCAGAGTTAAAGGAAGGTTACATTTAAACGAGAAATTACTTCCCCCGTTCCATTGTCAAGCCAGTGCAGACTCAAAGTCAAGACCAAGAGCAAGTACGTAGTTAGCTTGGCACATCTTGCGAGACACTCTGTACGGCTGAAGAGGCGAGACAAAAGTAGCACTCCTGGATAAAGGAAAACAGAAGGGAAAAGACGTGCTCTGTGTTGACATAAAAGTAGGCAGCGCCGTTGGAAGACAAAAACCGGCGATTCGTATTTCCTGCGAACACACGTACACGTAGACTTGGAGGTACAACAAGTTCGCCCAGAGGGCCGACAGCCCGTCTTCGCGAAAGGCTGAAAAGGCGTTCGAGGAATTGTTCATTCGTGGTGAATCGACGCCCTGGCACTGGCTCTTTTCGCGGCAAGACGCGACGGTCTAATAAAGGAACCAAACTAGAGGGAATCGAAAAACAATTGCCTGGCTTTCAGCGGCATTCTTGGCACCCGATACCCGTGAAATTGCAGCGACAAATTGAATCTTTCTCATGACGACCACCACATCGACAGCCTGCAGCTTCCCTCGTTCCTTTCTGCCCCTAATACTTGTATCCCGTTGCTCTTGCGCCCTGGAATCCGCCCTGCCCGCGTGAAAAACAAACGTCCGCCACTCGTTACGATGTCTCCTTTAAAGTCTTTCTCCCTCCTGTTTCCCGAGGAAAACCCTTGCCCCGCCTCGGTTCACCACCGGAACTTCAAGAAGTCGTGTCGATTTGCATTCTCCTGTGCAGCCGCGGCACGGTAAGTTCACGAGGTTACACGAAAGAAAAAGAGCAAAGGGAAGGTCGTAAACATATTTTGCCGAGTGACTCGCCGTCCGATTTCGAGCCCTGCGGCTCATTCTACTTCCCCCTGAAATCGAGTTTGCGGAATTGAGTCAAGACATTTACTTCGACTCTTCCCTCGCTGCTCCGTTCCGCTTTTAATTCCATAAAACCAACTCGCTTTCCGTTAATGCGAACAAAAAAGAGTATTTAAACATTTTACCTCGGAGCTCCATTACAGGAATAAAGTTAATTCCCGGACTGTCAAGCCGGAACGCGGTCCCCGTATTCGAAAATAACATTTCTACCCAGCTTTATAAATTAATTTCCAAGTTAAAAAGGTTCACTACTTAGAAACAGTGATACCTTCGTTTCCTGTGAAACAATTGCGTAGACAGTTAGACACTGGGGGGACGTAACACGCTTTCCATGATATAAATTCCCTTACTTATAGGTGGGTTTTTCTTCCTCTTCGCGAATTTGTCGAGAGGCAGGATCTACGATTGCCCGAAACGATCGCCATTTATTTTTACAGCCTTTCGACGAGCGCCGGTCGCGTTACTTTTATCGTACGCATCGCAATTGACGCGGCTGTACCCCCGCGGAGCTTGAGACAACCGCAGGAAATTATTTGCCATAAACGCTACCGGCACCGTTCACTTCCACGATAACACTGTTTCCTCAAATGAATTACTTCCTGCTAGTAATTCACCCTCTCCCTGCTTTCGCAGCTTCGGCTCGCTTTATTGCGCGTCGTCAATTCTCTTGACCACCAACTTTTTCGGTATTCATTTCGGTCAATCGGAATTACGACGCGAATTAGCCATCGTGACGAAGAAGTGGAGGAAACGAGTATACAACTGCGAGGTACTTCGAAGGTGATTACTGCTTCTTGAAATTACGTGCGCACAAATTGAAATTCCGGTCGAAATAGAACTATCCACATGTATGCAGAGACGTCGAACATTTTGACGTCGAAAGGATTTTCATTGTCTGGATCGTACGAGTTATCAGCGCTAACAATCGACTGGTTGACGTCCAACTCTGCGGTAAATTCAAATTTGACGTCTCCGTGGGCGCCTTTGGCTTTCAATGTTCCCAACGGGAAACCAATTTCTCGTTTCCCCTATGAATCAATTTTCCAACCATCGCGTACTGGGTCAAGTTGTCCTTCATCCTCTAAGAAATGTGATACAAAGGATACTTGCCTCTAAACACTGTTCGACGTATATGCATTTATCTTCTAAAGAATGTTACCCACCGTGTAAACTGCGCTTGAACCATAGTAAGTAATCAGTGGAACGATAACACAGGACTGCAAATTTTTTTTTTTAATTGACACAGTAGATCACGTGTCCTATACGTGTTTTGGGTCGCTGAAGTCGAATTCATTGCTCGTTTTGGTCCATCACGTCTATGTTTTCGGTAAATTGCAAAAAAAACTGTTGTAAACTCGTAAAATGCAATATAAACACAACATATCCTATTTCCACAAACTTATAACGTCAAACTCTCTAACCTACTAACCCCAAGACCACAAAACCTCTAATCCCATATTTCGTTAATCCTCTAAATCCAAAAACCGTATTTGCACATATCCCCACAACCCACTGTGGGGGGTTTGTATCTCAAACCCGGAAACAAATATTTTGAAATTTGCTCAATCTTCAAACTCGCATAACTTCGCTAAAATTAATCCAACTTGTATGAAATAAAGACCGTTTTAAAGTTTGAACATTCTACTTTTCGATGCTTTAAACCACTTTTATCGATATGGGTATCCAGGGGGTAAACTCCGCCCTTAAAGAGAAGTGTGCCAAACTATAATTTCTTAATGTTTGTCAAGTGCTACGGAGTGCAAACAATATTTCTTGCAGTTTCTATGTATTCTACTGGAAAGTGTGATCCTTTGTCTTTAAGATAAGCCAAACATCCTCGAAAAAGGGTGGTTTTTAACAAAGATACAGCCATTTAAAGAAAACCTGCTAAAATCATACGACCTAAAATCATAGGATGTCTTTAGGGCGAATGATCCTGTCAACCAAAAACTAACAAGAAATTATCTTCATTTTCCTATGTAAAAATACTTCAATACTTTGAATTTTAATTCCAAAATAGTTGTCTGATTTCTGATTTCCTTCTGGGAACGAACGGTGGGCCCGTCCCAGTGACACGCCGGTCCCGTGTCTCGTTTCAGCGACCCAAAATACGTATAGGGCGCGTGGTCTAATTTGTGTCAATTAAAAAAAAAGTTTTGTGGCCCTGTGTAATTGTTGAGAAAACTTCGTTCTCTCCGGCTAGCGTAAAGTTGTCTTTCCCCGGAAATGCGCCGGTATCTCTGCCTGCTATAAATTAATATATTAGCGCGAAACAAGACAAACTAAATAACTACTCGAAATAACGCGGTGTGTCCGAGTTGTTAATGTTTTCGTGCATTTAGTTCGCACCTCACAGAACTCGCGGAGCTGGAGACCCTTCGGGAATACAGAGCGAAGATTCCTCTGCAAATCGGATAACTGGTTTATCAAGCGATATACTACGTGGATTATCCGCTCCCAGGGATACTACAATAGTGATTACACGAGAGTCTCGTGGAATATATTAAGATGGAAGAAAAACTTAACAGGTGAAATGTCATCCATCTGGGTTACTGGCGCACAGTGGGGCTCGTAACATAGAATTCGCGGAAAACATCTCATAACTTCGGTGTTTCTCAATATTTTTTAATACTTTTTTTTTTTATATTATTTTTTAATAGCCAACGGTTAAAATTGAAGCATCTTTAACAAATGAAATAGTAATAAACCCCGTAAACATTTGGTATACAAAAACCATATACAATGATAATTATGTACTAATATGTATGTAATATTACATAAACAATGAATTAATTAGCTTCGAACATTATAAAACATAATACAGAAAGAAAATAACACAAGATTAAGATCATTTAAGATTTGGAGGTATTTGTTATTTAATTGAACGACTTCAAAAACTTTCTGCAACGTGTTTCATAAATGTGTTTGTTTGATACACTTAGGCCGGTATTCTTAAGCAAATGCTTAAGCATAAGTAGCGACTATGAATACCGGCCTAAGTGTATCAAACAAACATATTTATGAAACACGATTACATACGTTGGTCCATCGGCCATCAGGATACAGTGATGAATACACAAAAGTACAACTTCCATTTTAAGACTTTTTCCCTCTCGAGCCCCACTGTGTGGGCGCCAGGTCAGAAATAATTTGACAGATTGATGGAAGGCGATGTCGGGGCACATTATGAAATTAAACTTTCCAGAATTTCTCTCCCCTGTTAATTTTGGCATCAGGTTTATTACTGAAAGGTTGGTATTAATAGCGTGCAAAGAGATTCACGAAGCAAACCGACGTTTCAGCAGTACATCGCGTTTCTTGGAAACGTGGGGAAGAGTTAAATATACGTAACGATTACGGAAATCTCGATAGTTACTTCTGAGTCGTTAAAAGCTCGTGCCATTATCAAAGAAGGTCTCGTTCTCCGAGAGCTTACACGCCCCCCTCGAACGTAACGAGAATGGGTCGCCGGTGAACTCGACCGATAGTCGTTTTCGGTCTGATTTATTACCATTACGTTTAACTCCAGAGGTCATAGTGCTTCTACGGTTTCTTAGACTACTCGTGCGCGACGCGTAACAAGGAAGAAATGTACGGGGTGTCTTTTGGTGCGTGATAGAGCCGAGAATAATAATAATAATAATAATAATAATAATAATAATAATAATAATAATAAATCGTCTTTATTCTTTTATAATATATGATACAGACGCAGTAGAATTATAAACGCAAATACAGAATGGGCGAGGCTCAGCGTAGCTGTTATTATGCTTGACCCGAGATAGAATCAGAAAAGTAGAGAGAACAAGAATGAGGGGAAGCGGAGGGGGGGTAGAGTATAAAAATAAGACGTTATAAGGACTCAGCGGTAGATTACATCAGCCGGGTTAGAACTGTGCTGTGTGTGGATGACTAAGAAGAAATGCTTTGGTAGCATTTTTGAAAGAGTGTAGCGTGGGAAGTGAGCAGATTGCATCGGGAAGAAGATTATAGAAATGAGATGCTACAGAGGAAAATGATCCGGAGAATTTAGCGGAATGGAAAGTAGGAGTGGAAAGACTGTATTCCCTTCTCGTTTGGCAGGAGTTGGAGAAGTGGAATTCGGCGTTGCAAGGGATTAGATCGCGAAGGTAAAGAGGTGTTTGCGTAGAGAGGAGTTTATACACTAAGCAGCAGAGATGAAGAATCCATTTTTGGGACATGCTTAGCCGAGAGAAGCTTTTAACCACTGAGGAGTAGCCGAGCATGTCCGGTGCCGTAACAATGTAGTGATTTCTGATTGTTACCTAAAAAACAGAAGATGAAAACTACACATGCGAAGAGGTTTCCATGGTCCCCGAAATGCCACAAAGCGATCGTCGTTGAGGTAGGGTCCGTGTAAACGTAGAAAGCGATTAATTCGAGGCGAATCGTTTCGCGTCGGCCTCTAAAGGCTGGGTTCGCCCTCGGGGAATCTTGGTTCCCGATGAAATCGCGCCTCCGCGCAATTTATTGCTAATACGCGCCGCAAAGCCGTCATCGTGACGGATTAACGAGGCGCCGTTGAAAATGCAAAAAGCTTTAATTTCAATGACTATAGGCCGGCCGTGTACCACGCTGGCTGAATAATTACAAGGTAGAAGGGGAGGCCGGATCATCGTGATAACAATACTCGAACCTCGCCGTTACAACGTGCTATTGTAATTACCTCTCGTGCTTTGGCTGCAACGTGCTATTTTCGCGAAAATGCGGGGGCTCACGCTCGACTTACGATACACCGATCTCCCTACAGGCAGCCTTCCTGCTTCTCCTTTTACCCGAGGAGGCTCCATTAGCTGAATAATTACCCTTGCAATATTGCTACGACGTGCGAACCACTTTTCGCCACCAGTTTTCAGTCGCCGGGCCAGGTCTCCGGTATTAATTCCATGTGATCGGCGTAGTACCTACTTGCACTGCGTTGCGTGGCATGCGTTGGACAACTTCTTTATGGGCTCCTCTGCTTGGACGCTGAACATAGAGTAGGTAGACATGTAGGTGTGCAGAAACAATGCCCCTTTGTGGAACATAGTACGGTACTATCGAGAGCGATATTACCTAATCGGTGGGATCGTTGCGATCGGAGCAACAGAGCAGGTTTCTGGCATCAATGGTCCCGACCAGTTTAGAGATTTTCGACTTCGGGGATTAAAGCGGTCCCCGGTGGTGGAGTTTGTAAATTTCCATGACGTTCATGCACGCAGCTCTGAAAAGGGTCGGGCAGCGGGCGGTGGCAACGGGAAAAGCTTTTAACGACTGAGGAGTAGTCGAGCATATCTGGCGCCGTAACAGGTATGTATATACAAGCAGCGGGAATGATTTCTACGGAAGCATCGTTTAATCCTGTTTCGATAATCCTCTCATCGCCGGCGCTACATTCGGCCAAGCAACTCCGACTAAACCAGCTGGGATTAAAGCGATTTCAAAAGTACGCGGCGGAATCAAAGACGGGATTTAAATAAATTACCCGGGGTAACGGCGCTTTCTAATTTGTCGTTGTGGCGGCCCACCCTGGGACTTGGACAGTCCCTTCGAATACACCGGAGAAGTGTAGAACAGCAACCGGGAGAGATTCGACGTGATGAAACTGGGTCTAGACGACACGCGTTATCGATGTTCGGCCACGATCGAGAGACAGTGGGCGCGCAAAATTGATTCCAGCAGACAGAAGTTATGCCGCCATTCGCATGGACGTTCGATTGATCAAATGGACAATGCGGAAAGGGGGCGAGTAGCGTCGGACGTGACAGGAAACGGGCGCAGGTTGAAAGGGTGAGGGCGCGGGTTGAGGGATGGGATCTGTGTGCGGAGGAGTGACGATTATCGTTACACGTCTAGCGGGCAGGCAATTCCTGGGGAAGCATCGGTTAATCCGGTTTCGATAATCCTCTCATCGTCGCCGGTGGATTCGGCCAGGTGGAGATTCGACTGGAAGGAGAGTAGGAGGGTGCTGGCAGGGATGGACAGCTCCGTTATAAAACCGAAGGGGGGGGGGGGGGCGGGATGGGATTAACGAGGGCGCGGATGATACGGGTATAATATAAAGTTTCGTTAGTTCAATACGGCGACGAATGATTTCCAATCCTGGCCGGGTGCCAAGCTCTTTCCGGTCGGTTTAACTGAAATAAAGGATGTGATGTCCCGAGGATGGTGGCGGGTTGCTATTGTAAGCACACCGATGTTCCTGGGAGACTGGCCTGGCCCAGGCCGCTCCCCGGGCTGCCTGGGGAACGCTATTTTGCGGGATTATCGCGGACGATAAAACTGCTCCGTCATCGCGGTCGGGAATAACGATCCGGAGGGGTTGTTAGTCGATCGCGGTCGAAAATAACCGCGGGCTTTTACCGGCCCTTCCATTAGGATTGTACTCGCGGTCGAACGAACGGTGTCTCGTGGAAATTTATCGTATCGGCTGTGATTAATCCGTCGCGAAAACATATTACGGCTTGCTCCGGCAAACCGCCGACAAACGCCTGTCCGACTGCATTCCAACAAAACGGATATTTCCAATTAATCGATCGCCGGATCCAAAGTGCCGGGAGTAACCGTGAAAATTGTCAGCGTGGACGTTGTGTCAATGCGTAACGAGTCTTGAGGGCTCCATACACGTCGAGATCTGTATCGATACGTGTATGATCAGTTCTCAGGCTTCTGTTCTTCGGCACACTAAATCCTTTATAATAAGACGCTTAAGGTGGGCGTTCGTTTGTTAGCAAAATCTGCCCAGAGGCTTTTTTTCGTACTTCCCGATCACCTACATTCTACAAGGTTCAGATTCAGCATGAAGTTTCTTCGGCACCCAAAGATGCCATAAAAAATCCAAAACCTGGAAAATTCGATAATGGGTAGTACCTGTGGCATAAAACAGGTATTATGTACAATGTAGAAGCCGCTACCGTAATTGTACATGTAGGTAATTGTGGTCACTTTAGGCGTCCTATTATACATATAGGATAGTAATGCCTGGCGAAGAGAGGCTAAAAACTAGTATTTAACAAAACATAACGCCCAAACTTTTCAATCGTACGCAATTAATAACCTTCGAAATGAAGCGTAAAAATATTATCAAAGAAAACAGCAATTGTAGATGTTCGTATCAGTTGCACGCTCGAGGTATCGACGCCTCAGAGCCCTCAGATATTGATACAGGCGACGATACCGGCTGATATCGATTCATCGATACCGAGACAGTCAAATACACGTTGAGATTTGTATCACCACACTGATACTTGCAATATCTATCGATACAGATCTCAACGTGTATGGGACCCTTTACTGCACAAAGTTCTTAATCACCCTACAACTTTATACCCCGGGCGGAACATTCACGGTGACAAGCGAATAAACCACGCGTGAAAAATGATTATCCCTTAAGGGGGTATACCCGTTTGAACCCTCGGAAAATGTGTACATATTGTGGATTTTTTTACAAGTCAACGGCTTGATGAAGATTTCCCGTTTTTTTTTACTATCTTTACATAGTATTATGAACTACTTAAAAAAAAAGTTTCAGTTAAAAAACTATTGTTTTTCGGAAGTTATGCATACATATCCGAAAGTCTCTCGATTTTAGACGGCTAAACGGTGGGCCTAAAAAGTCGCGCTACGTTCAACCAATTCACTTCCAATTTCACATGCAGGATAAGATTCCATATCGTCCAACGAGGGTTTTTTTTATTCCGATTCCCCGCTTATTACTTATAAAGAAAAAAGGTGGCCTTTTTTCTTAGAAAAATGTAACTTTACTTTTGATCTCTCACCATTTCTTTATTTTTCAAAATTTTCAAAATCGCCCACGTTGGACGATAGCTATTGACATACTTTATAAGAAGATTTTATTGTTTTTGATTTCAGACACGACATACAGCTGTTTTCAAGCCCACTGTTTAGCCGTCTAAAATCGACAGACTTTCGGATATGTATGCATAACTTTCGAAAAACAATAGTTTCTTAACTGAAACTTTTTTTTTAAGTAGTTCATAATATTATGTAATGATAGTAAAAAAACGGGAAATCTTCATCAAGCCGTTGACTTGTAAAAAAATCCACAAAATGTACACATTTTCCGAGGGTTCAAACGGGTATACCCCCTTAATTAACGGGTCTCCCTATCTTGACGGCCTGAAAAGGAGCACGATGTTTGGGATTTTTTTAAAAGAGAATTCCTCAAATTATATTAATTGAAAACTGTATGCCTATATTTGTACATATTTGAGCAACATTAAAAAAAAAGAAATTTTTAAAAATTAGACCTGAAACGTTAAACGCGTTTTTCTCAAAACTATGTTTTTCGAATGTTTTAGCATGTTATCTCAAAAACCAAACACCCGATTTACTTCAAACTTGGTATATATCTTCAGCAGTTGTTCCATTCTCGCCGGTACTAAAACTAAGTAGGTTTTTGCAAAATTAGACTTTTGCGACTTAAAAAACCAGCGAAATTTTTGCAGAAATCGATGTCTGTTATAGACGCTGTCATTTTCTTTTCAATTTTCAGTATTTCTCATTTAATCTAGTTCAGGTAATAGCCACACTCCTACAGATTACACAAATTTTTAAACTTTCTATTTCAGACCACTACAACGGCAAATTTTATGCTAGCAATGCGCATATGATTTTTGTAAGGCGGTCTATTTGAAACACTATAACTCCGGATATAACTACTATTTTTGCATACAATTTTTTTTTCATATTCTCTAAAGAGTGACGAATGAAGCCACGGAGCTTGAAGTAAATATATTTAATGGTTTTCTTTAAAATAATTCCCAAAGTTTGCATCATTTTTCGTCCGCCAAGGTAGGGAGACCCCTTAACATGCCAACTCGAGAAAGTATCACATGTCCCGTAGGAGCTTGTAAAGTCTTGGACCAGCATCTTCTACCCCGCAGATGGTACGTCGTCGAATATCCTCCACATTTGATTGCCGTCTTTCCTTTCGCATTTGACATCCCTCCAAGTTTTCTTCTCGATTACGGTTCAAATCGTGCGTAAGTAAACTCCTGCAATCTCAGAACGATAATGTTCCAGCGAGTATTCCCAGCGAAACGAGACCCAGCGAATTCGAAAAGCCCACGTAACACACGCCAAATTGCTCGCAGTGATCGCGTCTTATTAGAATATGGACGTTTCCCTAGCCTTTCACGGTAGACTAAAACTTAGGCGAGTGTTTGGACCGGGCATCTTACCATTATCGTGCTCTTTTGTCTGAATGGCTCTTGTTGAACAGTTGAGCCGGAGTTCCCTTATGGCCACTGTAGAATCGCTTGCCACGGAGTGCATCGTAACGTGGAACATTGGCCGGTCATCTAGGTTCATGCTTGGGAACACATTTTGATCGCGTGTATCCGTTGAACACGAACCGTCGTCTTATCGCGCCATTAATAAGATATTAGCCAGTGAAATATTCACAGGTATCTCTTGGAAGAAAAAAGGGGGGGGATGGATTCTGCCGTAGGAAACGACATTCATCATGGATGAAACGCCTTGCTGGATTACTTGTTGCCACTTCTCAAGCACTTCCCCATTCTGCTGCGATCAAAGGAATGCCTTTGTCGTTGAATACTCAATCTGCTACTTACTTTTGCAGGCGTTTTAAGGAGCTGTGCTATTCTTAGGAAGTAATCATTTCAAACGTTCTAAAGTAAAACCTCGCGATTCGCCAACTGAGTTCTCTGCTTTTGCTTAGTCGAAAGCTTCTAAAAACTTCTCCGCGATTACTTCTGTGCCAGGAGGACGTGCCAATTCTACAAATCCCCCATAAAGTTATCGCCATCCCGAACCTCGCCCAAAATGAGTTCCCTTAATTAGACGCGATGAAATACAATCGTTGCGGAGAATTTTTCCGCTTACGTGTTAAGGGTAGGTTCTTTTCTCCATGAAGTTTATTCGCGTCCGTCGTTTAAAGTAATTTAACGAGGAATTCAATTACGCCCCGGTATATCGTTGCGAAAAATGGTCAAAGATAGGGATTCGTACGGCGGTCCTTTATCCAGAGCGCGATCGCTAATGAAAATCTTAAAAGCCAGTTATTAAAATCCTTTTCACCGTGCAACTACATCCACGATATTTCAGCAAAGCAGACATTCTTGCAAAATTGCAAAACAAGTGTCCGTGAAGCATTGTCCAGAACCTAATAAATTGTCGATAAAATTCCTGCAGCTAGGTTATTAAAATTTTCCCCACGCAACAACGTCGATAATCGTAGCATTGAAGCTCATTCTCAATTCTGTCTCCACGTGCCTCGGGCCCTGTTTCAGCCAAAATTCGTCCAGATGTTTCACAGAAATGGCAATATTCCAGACGGCACTTGCCGCGAACCTATCTTTAGCAAAGGTCCTAGCACTGTCCTCCGCGAAAAAGAAAGAAGACAAATCCAGCGTGGATTGGAAAGAGTGATTAAAAAATGAGGCCATTTTTAGCCTCTTTTTGGTCCCACGATTTTGAAACTGAATTTTGTGCCAAATGATACGTTACGATGAGACATCAATCACAACAAATTTTCAAGATGAAGTGACAATTAGTTTCTGAGATATGGGAGGTCAAAGAAGTGAAAATTCTTCAACGCGTCAGCCCATGCGCTTCGATGTACGAACTTCTATGTCAGTCCGATAATTTAAACAATTATTTCTTGGGATTTTGCTGACTGCTAACAACGAATTTAAACTTAGATTTTCAAAATATACGAACAAAAAATAAAAATCAAGAAATATAAATGTCTGTGTAGTGGGTGCTTTTTTAATATATCGTCCACCATATTGATTCGGCCATTATGAATTTTGATATATTAAAAAAAGCACACACTACAGAGTCATTTATATTTCTTGATTTTGATTTTTTTTTCGTGAATTTTGAAAATCTAAGTTCAACTCCGTCGTTGGCAGTCAGCAAATCCCCTGGAAATAATTGTTTAAATTATCGGACTGACATATAAGTCCGTACATCGAAGCGTATGGGCGATCAAATATCTCAGAAACTAATTGTCACCTCAACTTGAAAATTCCGTGTGATTGATGTCTCATCATACGGTATCGATTCGCATAAAATTCTGCTCGAAAATCGTGGGACCAAAAAGAGGCTATTTCTTGGGTCACTCTTTGGTGTCGGCCAGGCCTGAGACGGGAGCACAAGCGTATGGGTGTAGGTGGGCGCATCCAAGTGCAATCAATTTCTATGGTTAATGGCGCGGACGGATCGCCGAAGATTATTATCGGTGAGAGGAATGCTCGGCTCCTGTGACAGAGGGACGACCAGCTGACCGACGATATGGCGCGTAACGTATGGGATCCCGTAGCTCCTGGAAGCATCGCGTCGAGGCCGCCGTCGACGAGCTAGTCGGGGACGAGCTCGAACGGTTTCGGGCTACCGCGCCGGTAATAATGCATGCGCCGGTTGCACGCTTGTCCCTAGCTCGTCCCACGTTAAGCCACACTCAATACCGTCAGCTGCCTGTATATCCGTCGGGTGAACGTCCTCGATCACGGCGAAAGGACACCGGCGAGTCCAACCGGCATTATTGTCCTTTCGAACGCCGGTCACGATTTTCAGCCGCAATGGAAATCGCTTTGCGACGCTCCACCGCCCCCCGCTATCCCGTGCAGCACAGGCAACCTTCATTATTGATCCCAGCCTCTTTTCACGTTCCGGAATAATTTATCTCTCCGCTCGGGAGGTGTTGTTGCCACTGGTCACGTCGAAACTGACGGTCCAAGTGTTTCGGGATGAAACGCCACGGCAAATTGAACGATTTCCTGCCGCGCGCCATGGGAAATTTCTGGCGGGGACGAGTGCCCAAAGCTTCGCTGACAAATTACGGTTTAACGCTCGATACGAGAAGCCCGGCGCGTCTTTGGTGTGGTGCGCCCAGGGGTAACGATAAATTCCAATGACAAAGTCTATCTTCTAATGGCCTATGCAAGTTGTTACGTGAATAGTCTCCGAGGTGGCATTGTTGGAATTACCTTTGCTTCGGTTCGACTAACTTTTCACCGTAAATAAATACAGTAGTACAAACTTGGAGGCAACTGAGGCTGCAGAAAATCACTTTGCTCGAGGTCTGAATGGGCGGCAAGAATCTTTCTTTTTAAAGCGGCAGAATCAACTTGATTAGATCTGAGGATTTCGGTGTATCAACGTCGAAGGGAATTCTATTCCTCGTGAAGCGTCGATTTACTATCCTTCCACTTGTTGGCCTTTTTTGCTTCCAGCGGGGAGCAGCGGTGATTCAATTGTGGCCCAAGTCGCGGTCGAGTTACGTATCCGGTGCCTCCTCGATTTATTTCCTGGCGTTGCCAGGAGGTCGAGCGGAGATCAATTAGGGACGGAGATCGATGGTTTGGTTAGATATTAATTCGCCGAATCAGTCGAACCTTGCGAATTTCGGTTAGATAGAGCCACCAGACTATCGGGACTACGTGTCCTCGATAAGGGAACTAAGCACAACAATTACCTATGATCAATACTGGCGCAAAACGTTTTTTTTTTTTCATGCCATTTTTACAACACGTTGCTCGATGTATTATTTCCTTTATTATGCTGCCGTTCGTACGGTTACTGGAGCTGCTATTTGTCGCCAGAATTAGGTCGACTATTCTGGAAAATCACTCGGAGGAGGCAAACATCCGTCGAAATTCGCACTTCCATCGGATTACCCACGAAATAGCAGGGCGATAAGCAGGGACCGGTGATCGATGGATCAATCCGTTGCAAGTTCACTGGGTCAATTTGTCCCGTTGAACTTTAGGTGTAATCGATCGGTTGGTTTCCCCTGCAGACGCTGTCGAATCTCCTTCGAGGCATCTACTAAGGAACGGATGGATTATTCCTTGAGGAGTGAATTCTCGAGGTGCCGCTAGTGCCTCGTAAAACGTCTACTATACCGATATCCAGCATCCCCTTTACCCTCTGGTCCGCTGAAAGTTCCCGAAGGAGAAGCAATATGCCGTTGAAGGGGCACGATGCTGCTTAGGGACGAGCTTCTCCAGAGGAAATGATGATCTCTTGCTGCTGTCGAGTTCCGTTCGAATGGACAACGGGCGACGTTCACTACGTTCGCTGGAAAATGCAGAAACTCGTCAGCTGATCCAGAGAAGCTTGAAGAATAACCCCGAGGAACTTGGGCGCAGCGATTGCAGCATTCTCCACGAAAAACCCAACGATTTCCATTTTAATCAGCGGAGAATGTTTACGCGATCAGATGCTGATGATTCCAGATTATAGGAGCCGGAAAAATATAGCCATGGCGCCGGGAATCGAACCCGAGCCCTTCCGCGTAGTGATCAACAGCGTTTGCCACCACGGCTGACTCCGACTGTTGAGCGTTAGCTCGTTGCCGGACCACCAAGGACGCACAAGGGCGTCTTGTATTTTTCAAATCTTCATCTGGCAGACACTTGGTCTGTCAGTCCGCGCCTCGTAGACCTGGGAAAGTTGTAAACTCGTAAATTTACTGTATTGGAAACGCAGGCGATCAGCCCAAGTCAGGGCCAAGGGTCCCAGGATCGCCGTGACAGTAAACAGACGGCCTCGAGACAACGATTTCACAGATACAACAATACTTTGATCAGGTTTTCCCTTTCCTATAGTTCATTACCACCTGCAACCAAATAATTTCCGCCAAAAGACAGCGTTTCCTACGATTGCGTTTCTAAAACTCCACCCTTAAAGGGAATCTTCGACTTTGCCTTGTCGCCAGCGAGAGAGTCCCTAAGCAGTCCAAATGTATACCTCGCATGAGTAACTTGGAGGGACTCATACAACTGACAAGGAGAGGTTCCCAGGTGTCCGCCTCCGATTGCTTTGAATTTTGGATATGTTTTAGAGGACCGAAAAATAAGATATACGTGTTTTTTTATAGCGGCCTGTTTTCATATTTAGGGGGTCAACCAACCCCCAAAGTTATAAGATTTTTCAGGTGTTCATCTCCGATTGCTTTGAATTTTAGATATGTTTTAGAGGACCGAAAAATAAGAAATGCGTGTCTTGTTATTTTGGCCCGTTTGCATGTTTAGGGGGTAAAAGCACCCCCGAAAGTTCATAAGAATAGTTGGTGCCCGCCTCAGATTGCTTTGGTTTTTGGATATGTTTTAGGGAACCGAAAGATAATAAATACGTGTTTTTTATAGCGGCCCGTATTCATATTTAGGGGGTGAAACCACCCCCAAAGTTCATACGGGGTACAAAAATTGTGTTGTGTAAAACTTGATATAAATTTAATTTGCGTCATAACTTGCTGTATGGACGATGTTCATGTTGTCCGTCACCGTTATTAGGAGGTAACTATGAGGGGTGGTTTCATCCCTTGAACATGCAAATGGCCCAAATTAGAAAGACATGTATTTCCGATTTTTCGGCCCTCTAAAACATATCCAAAAACCAAAGCAATCGGGGACAAACACCTGAAAATCGTATAACTTTGGGGGTTGGCTTCACCCCCTAAACATGCAAACGGGCCAAAATAAAAAGACACATATTTCTTATTTTTCGGTCCGCTAAAATATATCCAAAATTCAAAGCAATCGGAGGCGGGCACCAACTATTCTTATGAACTTTTGGAGGGCGGTTTCAACCCCTAAACATTCAAGCAGTCCAAAATAAAAAGACACGTATTTCTTATTTTTCGGTCCTCTAAAACATATCCAAAAACCAAAGCAATCGGGGACGAACACCTGAAAATCTTATAACTTTGGGGGTAGGTTTCACCCCCTAAATATGAAAACGGGCCGCTATAAAAAAACACGTATATATTATTTTTTGGTGCTCTAAAACATATCCAAAATTCAAAGCAATCGGAGTCGGACACCTGGGAACCTCTCCTTGTCAGTGTTAATTGCCATAGTCACCTTTGTTCAAGATTATTTATTTAAATACACTTTCATTGTTAATGTTAATGTGTGGTGCCTCAGTTTATTCAAGTACAACCTTCAATCACACCCTCTCCAGTGATCTCTTGTGGTCGTAAGACACTGCAGAGAAAGTGACTTTGCGCCGTCGGAGATTTACGCCCTCCAAAAACAGGTGACGCAATAGCTCACAACACCGACTCTCCAGGTCTCTGTCTTCCGAACTCCTCCTACATGGACACCACCTATGTGCTAAAGTCACACACTAGGTCGTTGCCTAAGTGTCAACGTACGCCTACTACAAGATCGAACTTTTCTACCCTTAAATTCTGCGATCGTGGGAAACGTTAATCCCAAGAAATATATTGAAAGTGAGAAGGTGGTGAGGGGCACTCGGTGTCAGAGGTAGCCACAAAGCTGCTTCCTACTTAGTTTAGAATACCGCGCCGTGGAATGGAACCCGTACAAAACACCGATTAATTCATGTTACCGTCGTAAAGCCAACGAACCTCGTGTTTGTCGAAGAATGTAGGACCCCCTTAACCCAGCTCCAGCGAAAATAGAACGGAGGTGGAACAGGGTCGGTCAGCAAATCATGACTGACCAAAGAGAATTCGAGAAACTCGAGGAATCCCCGCGGTCCCGCTTCTCCTTTCTCACGTCTGGTAAACGGTCGCGCGGATAAACCTGTTATTCCTTGCTACAAAATGTCACGGGAATAACAAGACCGGACTAGCGAGATTATTACCAACGTCAATGTTTGCCTCGTACCCGGCTGGACAACGATAAACGTTTACGTTGCGACCCTTGCGGCCGCACATCCGGGAAAATTGATGCTCCCCGGGCAAGGTGATCCTTCTCTTTTTCACGCAAACACAATTTATTCGCTCTGCTCAATTTTAGTAGCGTAACGGTTTCGCCGGCTCGATTGGAAGAAAGAAAGACTACGTTATTACGTGATAGTAATCTAATGCGGGGTTGCGGCTGGTACAATATTAAGTTAAGACGCGACTGTGTTGCGAAGCTGCAGCGATGCGTAATCGCAGGCGTATCGTGGACGTTGTAGCGCTCTCAGCCGCCTGGGACCGTATTCCTAGGGAGGAAATGAAGGTCTCCGAGTTGTCAGGGGCACTCCTCAAGTTGGTCAGCAAACTAAGGAAATCCTGAAACAGGCTGTCAGATAGTCCAGACTCCACTCGGAACGTTCAGGAATATCTGCCTTCGCGTTGTAACCGATTTCTGTTTGACGATGGTAAATCAGAAAGTTTTCGCTAAACCGGGGAAAGGAAAGTAGCGGTGAATAGTAAGTACAGCCACGCTGGTATATTTAATCGCAAGGTTTGCTTAAGAAGAAAGCTCCACCGCTGGATGCCAGGGAATCTATTCGGTACGGATCGTATCGTAACGCTTGCAAAACACGAGACGCCCCATCAGAACGGTTCAATAAACGATACGCCCTTCCGAGCGGTACGAGTTCCGAGCAAGTGGACGCGTTCCGCAGTAGCGCGGCCTTTCGTTGATTGTACGCGACGCGAATTCTTCCGAAGGAAATTCCAAGCCATGTAGAATTGATCCGATCGGTATTCCCTCGGTCAAGTCGTGCTTTCAAGGAACTGTATCAGATGTATCGTATCGAAACATCCCCGTTCGCCGTTATTGGATTTTATTCGCTGGGCCAACCCTCTCCCTCTGCCCAACAATAAGATTGAATTTGAGCACGGTCGAGCAAAAACAAGCATTCCTGTGTAACCAACAGTTCCCTCCTTTCACTTGGACGGAGCACCGAGACCACAAGCCTTTTCGTTAATGCCGCTCCACTCGCTTCGACTTTAATAAAATGGGCACTATGCGCGAATGCTTAGGCGATTTTCGAAACTCGAAGCTGCCGACGCGAGTCCCTGCCCTCTACTTGATACGGGAATAAACAAAAAGGCTGTTTTTGAGCGCAGAGCCGGTCACTGAGATCGCCGGAGGACCGGATCTCTTCATCAACAAGGACAGCACGATAAACCTGACGTGCCTGGTGAAATATGCTCCCGAGCCACCGTCCGCCATGATTTGGAGTCATAATCACGAGGTAAGCAGACTCGAAGAGCTTCTTCGTGGATGGACAACGGGGTCGAGGCACTTTCAGGCGTGTTCGAGATTTATCGTGGACAGAAGTGTCTCGCCGCAACTGCGGCTGGCAATTTGGAAATGCGTGAGAAGTCAGCTTCTATTTTCTTTCCACTCTCCCGGAATTCTCTTCGGATGATCCGTCCGCGTCGAAGGATTGAGTGTCTTCCCGCAGCGCGGAAGGGAGGAAAATATTAGCGCGTCTGGGATCTATCGAGCTCACTGGGTGTCCGTTTCAGTAAAGACGAGGGGGTGGAAAGTCGGAAAGTAGCTTTCAAGGGAGTTCCGTGGGTTCCGTTCGGGCGGGCCGCAGCCTAGGAACGTGTTTTAGAGGGATTTGTCCCGCGATGCATTTGCTCGTTCAGGAGAGACACTTGCCGTCACCACTTGTCCCCTCGCCTTGGCCGCAAAGTACCTTTATTCCCAGCTAGTCACGTCACGGCCGTGTAACGCGACATTCCGCGCCACCCTCTGCCCTCCTGTCTGTCTGTCTTCTTTCGTCCGCAGGCGATTAACTTTGACTCGCCGAGGGGTGGCATCAGCCTGGTCACGGAGAAGGGGCCCGTCACTTCAAGCCGTTTGCTCATTCAGAAAGCGATCGAGAGGGACTCCGGCCTTTACACGTGCTCGCCGAGCAACACTTATTCGAACAGCGTGCGGGTTCACATTGTTAACGGTAAACGAAAACACAAGACCGCTCGTCAACCTATTTTCTGACGCCGCGGCCAACCGTTTTTCTCCGAGTAACCGCTACCACCCCTACCATCTACCGACGAGTACAGTCAATTGCTCCACTTCTCCACCGCGCCTCCTCCTTCCTCCCTTTCTTCCCCCATTCCTTTGAAGCGAAAGGAACCACGGTTGAATCCCTCGTGATCGCGTTTCATACGGAAACTTTCAACTATTCCTGATTACTCCGGCAACTCGGCCACGGTGTAACTAGAAACGGACCCGCCGTTCGATGTAAAAGTAATAGTTTCTATTTATCAGCAGAAGGTACAGCGAAAGATGCTTCGCACGTGTAATCTCGAGTAGGGTCGTTGTCGCTTGGCGACCTACATACAAATACCGTGGCAAACGAGTTTGGCAAATCGTATAATCGAAATAGAATCTTCGGTCGCGTGCAAGTTGGTCCGTTTTGCACGACAACCCCGAAGGAAGCGTGAAACTTCACGGAAGAGTTTGCTGCGCAGTGCGACGCGGCTTTCCGAGCAGTTTCAGGAGTTTCCGAAATTTCATTTACTCGCTACATACTCCGACATATTAGGAGACGATGCTCGCGCGTAATTTTACGTAATTACACGAACTAAGTGGGAACGTTGACGCGTTGTCTGCGCACCAATCAAGGAGGGATTCATCCTTTCCAAAAAAAAAAAAAAACACACCACCAAGTCCTCCCGCATAGTATCTATTTTAATAGCAAAAAGCAGGGAGCAACGAAATCTCAACAACAATTTAAATAGACTAAGAATTACACATTTAGTGACACATGCACTATTTTTTTTTTGTCTAAATTTATACCCCGAATCGCCCACAAAGGTCGTAAAAATATCTACAGAAATCGTAGAGGGGAGCTATGTTTTACATTGTCGTGAATCTACATTTGTTGCAGAACATCCAGCGGCGATGCACCATGGCGGCGGGCACAGACTGTCCTCGACGTTGCTCACGCTAGTTCTACTTCTCCTGATGAGCATTTAGCCGGTAATGAGTGTCGGAGCGTGAGCCGTGCACAAGTACGAACTCTTCGAGTGCTACGACCTGAAATCGATCGGTTCGACTCTTTTTTAAGCTTTAAGAAATCGAGTCGATTTTCGAAACCGTTGTAAATACTTAACTGGTGACGCGAGCATTTTTCAGGACTACAAACGCACGTTTCGACGACTCCTTCGCTGTATCGTTTTCATACACCGTGATGCCCCGCAATCGGCACTTCACGTTTTAGCTGCTTAATGTTACGTAACACCCCACTGTGCATATTAGAATCCCTCAAACCGTGTACCATCAGTCATCAGTTAAGCGTTGAACAACACGTGCGACATAGCAAGCGTAAGATTGGTCGTTTCGCTGTAAATCTGACGAGAGTAGGCCATCGAATAATGGTTGGTGGAAATGTTTCCTTTTCTAGAGAGTAATAGCTGAAAAGCGCGACAATCGTTGCGATCGAGCCAACAAAGTTTCATAGTCGATTGTCGGAAACATCCCCACGGATCGGGTAGCTATTTTCAACGACTATTTTTACAGCAATTGGAAGCACGCAGGCCGACGTAAATCCCATGATCGGATCGGTAATCGAGTTACACGGCGGGGCGCCCGCTATCGAATCGGGGACTTAATTAAATAAAAACACGTACGGAGCAGGGTCGAAGAAACGTCGCCGAGGCGGTTCCAATAATAAACTTGCTTCTTCCCGCGTCGTCGAAACTTTCGCATTGTTCCGGGCGCTTCGATACGTCCACCTTGAAGAGAATAAGTGCCGAGGTGACTCGGTGTCGCGGCGAACTTGTTACGTTCTGTTTCTATCGGCGGGAAATGAAATCAACGCCTTCCGAGGCAACTTCTTGCCTGCCGTGTCCCCTGCCAGTAATCAATTTATAAGAAAAGGACAAAGAAACCTCCGAGACAGGTGGGAAACAATTCTTTCACCTCCCGGGGAATCAGCATTTGCAACAATCGGCATTTAGAGGGTCGCAGAAGAGATTTTGTTTGAGCGTTTCGCCTTGCGACGACGGCCTGCACATATCAGACGGAGCATTTCGCGAAAGTTTCGAGGCACGAACTGACACATGATTGCAGGGAAGAGGGAAAAGATTTCGTAGTTGGGAGAAAAAGCTTGAGTGGAAGGAGATTGCAGCTGTAAGTATATGTGGAAGTCGCAAGATTTTCTGCGACGCATTCACGTACTAACGAGGTTTGTTCGACAAAGTTCAAATGGTCCAAGTACGAAAAAGAGAAGCGTCACGTAAAAACTTAATAACATCTGGCATTACGCAATTCTTTTCGCTTGCGTAGCAGAAATTTATTGTCCCGTGCTTGTTTCAAAGGAATTTACACACGCGGTACAAAGGTAGCTTCTGTGCAACGCGCTGCTAAAAACTAGGGAGAATCATGGTATCGCGACAGAGTTTGCTGAGCAACTGCGTCGAAAGTCCATGAACGAGTTTTCTTCTCGAAGTAAAAATGTGTGCTGTACGACCAATCCTTAAAAACATGACCGCGAGTTAAGGGAGAAGGCTGTTGCTGAGCATTAAGTAAAGAAACGGGGAGACGGTTCGCTCGAAACCTGCGCCGGGCTATTCGTACTGATTACTACTTAATTTTGCTCCTTTTGCCGGACTCTTTAAACCATCGTGATTACGGTGAACTGCGATTACTTTCTTTCCCCAGTTTCCTTTCTACGTGGACGGTGATTTTACTATGTTACATACTTCTGAGCTTTCATTAAATAATTTCAAAATTAAATTGCTTGAAAAGCTTCAAAATTAAATGAAAAATATCTGACATTGCAGGAGTATCTTTACTCTGATTTTCTCATAGTAATATCTTCAAAATTTTAAAGAACTCGTTAGGAAACATAATAAGGTTAACAATACAACGAACCAAACGCGTAAAGTTTCGGTATGAGAATCTTTTCGTACCTTTGTATCGCTGCTTTCAAAACACGCTTCGTTCGCCGAGGCGGGAGCGTAGCCATTTCATTACACATATTGCTGTAACTATCGTTATCTTTACAAAACACGTAGCAGTCGCGTTTTCGTTATATCCAAGGGACCACAAAGGTTAGACGAAGGCAGATGGTGCAACTATCTTGATCAACAAATACTGTGCGGGAAATGGCAAGTGTTCGATGTAAACGGGACATATTGATAACACGTGGGAAAGAATGCATTCGTTGTCAAGAAATTCGATATTGACTTACATTTACGCTGAAACGTTTCTCCATCTTACTATCGCAACCTTTATTTTGTCTATAAGAAGAGCAAACTTAAGTTAGAGCGTCGCTAGCAAACTGATCGAGCTTCTAAATAAGAATCTAAGGAATAAGACGTCACTTGTGATGTCCTGTCGGATTTGTTGACAGCAAACGCGTGAAATACAATGCAAATGTTGACGTAACGCGAGTCTTTCACCTAAATCATCGTAGCCACAAGAAATTCATTGTACTCCATGTTACTCACCTGTACACAATACTGTTAATTGTAAGCATTTTTTATAGAACCTGAAAAATGACGCGTGAGATGTCATGTAGCCACTAAGGGAAAAAACGATTCGCGGTTATCTATCTTTGTTAGTTGACGTCGAGAGCGACAGGAATGATTAATCACCACGTCTACATCGTATAAGGAATTTTTTACGAATGTAAATAGCTAAGAAATTCAAACTTTATAGCGACAATTCTCGTGTCCTCGTTGTAGAGAAACTCCACCCTGTCCAATGTTAATCTCAAGGGTAATTAAAAAATATAACAATTTGCCATGTGTGAGCTCGAATCGAAATCGAGCTGCCGAACGTGAAGGGTTAACTTTTTTAATCACTTGCGAGGAATAAAGTATCTTTCCGACGAAATTTCTATGCTTATCAGTGAACATGTTGTAGAATACAAACAAAGAAAATTCCATATAAGGTTCCTTGATCACTTCCCTCCCCCTGCTTCCATTAAGTTGTTGGCACTTAATTAAGTTTTCATCTTCATCAATATTGGGCGAAGAGCATTAAATTACCCTAATAAATAAGTCCTCAGAACGACATTAAATATTGATTAAAGCGTTTCTCAGTAATATCTAATTGCAACAGGTAGCAGAAGGTTTAAAGTTTTTCAAAGAATCAGCCCTTTTCCTCGGTTCCCTTCCAGGAATCACGTCTAAGAGACTTTATTCTAAAGCAATCTACGAATGAAGTAAAATTTCTCCGCGAAAAAGTGGCTCGAGAAAAGTCGATTGTTTTATTCCCTTATTACTAAAATGGTCAATCTCAGCTCTCACGGAGAAAGTTTCTCCATTAAGAAGCATTTTTTGTTGTGTGAAAAGAACGCAGCCTTAGGAGCGCAAGCGAATAATTCAGTTCTATATTCTTCGATGAAAGGCTATATTTTTTTAATCGGAGGAATTGTGAAGTAGCTAAGCTAGCCCATTTGCCTGCTCCCATTTTCGCCAGGAACCGTTCAATTACGTTTGGGCGACGTTCCTCGTGGAATTCGCGGCGCGGCGAAGCGCGGCAGTGAGACAGCCCTTTTATCCCGCGTCCTTTTCTTTCCACTCTTTAAGTTACCCCGTAGACGTTGCATTTTGAAGGAGCAGGTTTTAATTAATCCGCGAGTCGACTGACGCTAATTACCCCTCTTTGCTGCGGGACTTTTTTTCGCGCGTTCTCCGCTTTGTAACATCAACCGGTCACCCTTTTCAATCTTCCGTTAGATTTCACCTGCCCTAGGCGCGCGCGCGGACCCTCCCTTTCACCCTCGCCCGCGCCATTTTTCGGTTTTCATTCCCCGCAGCCGAGTGTACACTTTTTGTTCGCGGCTTAATGACGCGAGAAAATAGCCCCGGTAGGCCAGCGCCGCTGAAATTCGACGGCTCCTTAATATTCTGATCCTTTAATTAGCGCCGCGACTGGGAAAAAGTCACTGGACCAACGAGCAACCGAACAGCGAATTTATTTCTACACGCACGCTGCAGCAGCATCAAGCTCGCGAAATAAAACCACATGTCTTGTAGTTTGTCGAACAAGTTGCCTAAAAAGTTTCAGGATCTTCTTGCAGGCTTACAGTACAAGAACGTTCCGGCATTGCCGTGGACGGAGAATGTAAGGAAACTTTTAATTGGTTCAATTAAAACGCGCAAGAATTGAAAAAAGACTGTTCCCTCTTTCTAAAGTCTTGGCATTTTTTTACAAAAAAAGTGCACGGCTAAGGAACGCGCGAGTCAGAATGCTCGCAGGATAGCGAGAGGATTTCCACTGAAATTCTTCTCAGGTTTACAATCTCGCGCCCTGTGCGAGACTTGGGTGGATAAAGGAAAAGGTGACAGTGCGAACAGAGTTGTTAATGCTGCAGCATTTAACTTCTTTATATAGCAGTTGTATGAAAGTTGCTAATGAGATAAAAGTATTTCTGCTTTCCCCTCCGATTATAACTTACTGTCAACCCTAATACAAGCGATCGCCGATTAAAGCTGCTGTCAACGATTCCAATTTCGGCCCGGTAAGCTTATATATAAATGCGTTTCGATGTGCTCTGCGCCATATTTTAAATGTCATTACGAGAGGAGGGTCTGCTAAATTATTCGATCGAGCTACTTTTCACGGTGGAAACGAGACGAGATTTTGAAAAATTAATCGCCAGCCACGTCCAATTCCCGGCGCGCAGTCGCATTTAATAGAAGTCCGCATTTTTGCGGAGACATCTTACGTTCCATCCAGCGACCGGCTCAGAGTTCCCATTCTCGTTATGCACTCGCGTTAATGAATAAAATTTAATTAAAAAGTTAGAGGAACTTCCGGCGGCAACAAATAGAGTCGTGGCAAAAGAAGTTCTAATTGGAAGGCCCGCGGATTGTGTTCCACGCAATTATTTTCCGTGATTCTTTTATTTTCGCGATAACAACCCCTCGCTGCCCTCGTTCGACGGCGCATTAATTATCTCACAGCTTTGGAACGCCAATTACCTTCGATTTGGTTGTTTCGTTGCAGCGATTCCCCTTCGGCAAATCGTCTGAGCGCTGCTTTGTGAAACTCTATTAACGAAAGAAAGAGTAATCGCAATTGAATGGTGTTTTCAGACAGCTCTCCTTCCCAACCGCAGCTTCGCGGACGTTTTAAGATTAGAATCAAGCGACGATGGAGGCCATATCGAACATCGTCGTCGATTCAACCAGTTAGCGCAGGGTTAATACAATGGGTCAATCAGTAGATGCATGCAGACGTCTGCGGCTATTTGTACGTCCGCGTACGACCCGACGCACGTTCCCGTTCAATGGACACATCGCATCCCAACGTTCCAGCGTTCCAGCGCATCCATTGTATCAGAAGTATCCCTCGCGAGTGGACGCGTCTGATCATTACCAACCGCGCGCGCGGCCCTCGTTGAAATTCTATCGCCCCAATTAGCGGCTAAACCGCCGAATCCACATCGACATTGCTCACAGTCAATTCAAACCTGACGTTATCGTTTCCTTTTTCAACGGGATAGTCCTCGCAAGTGAATTTAAATGGTAGTCTGCGGGTGATATGTTAGAGCACTGTTGTAAGTAATTTGTAAGTTAAAGGTACCAGTAGTTGACCAGTTAAGAGAAATCCTCCACGTAGGTATACAATAGTAACTACTTGCTCTGTCATTAAACAGTGAGAGTCGATGTTTAAAGATACTCTTTAAGCTTTCTAAATATTACATAATTTAGAGAACGATCTTTTAAAAAGTTATGTTATAAAAGTTTTAGAACTATTCTTCAAAATTCAAGAACTGCTTCAGAAGTTGATCATCCTTGAAAATGACGTTGCATTTATCAAATATAAAACACTATGAGAGTTTAAAATGAGTTCAGTCATAAAGAGTTAAAGAATAACCTACGATTTTTTTTTTTTAACCTGAATCGTTCACCTGTTCTTAACAAAATCGTTAAAGAAATAACGATATAGGAGCACACTACTCAGCTTGATGATAATAAACGTTCGCCAATACTATTCATCGTTCACTTCACACTTGAATGTTTTAAAGCTCAGTCAACTGCACTTTTTTCAAAAGATCGTCACTCGTAAAAACCTTATTTTGCGCGATTTTTCTAAAAATTTATCAACTACTGGCACCTTTACCTTACAGGTTGATTCTAGAGGCGCGGGTGGCTTGCTCCGAAGTTAAGGGAAGGTTTCGGTCTAGAGCCCAAAAAAAAGGTGATATTTATGAATTAATTAAAGGAAAACTACTATATATAATTTAATGGGACTTTTTGCATTGTATTAAGGATGTCTTAAATTATAGAAATATATTTTTTGTTTTATAATTAATCATTGCAGACGGCATTGGGGAGTCGTTAAAGCCAAGACGTCAAAAAATTCATCCAAATCGGTGGGATCTGTATATTCAAAAGTTAATATCCGATTCCACTGAAACTTTATTATTTTGAAGAATATACTTCTGGCTAGGAGGGGAACCAGAAAAGATTACAAAAATGAAATTTTTTTGGAAAACAACGACACTTGAAGTTTGAAAGCACTTTTTCCCTATATTTTTCGTCCTTTCAACGCCTTTGAAAATTATAAATTTTCAATTTTTGTATTTTTTTCTGGTTTCCCCCCTAGCCAGAAGTAAATTCTTCGAAATAAAATTAGTTTTAGTCGAATCGGATAATAACTTTTGGAGATACAGGTCCCACCGTTCTGAGAACACTGTTTCGAGAAAAACGCGTTTAAAGTTTTACGTGAGCGCCGAGTGGCCGTTGTTGCCCATGCATTTGCCGCTACTCAAATGCCTATAACATCGGGAATTTTACGAATTTCAACTAATCCTTTTTAACACGTATTCCTAAAAGGTTGAACATTCGAAAAATGAAATAAAAAAAAATTCGTCGTTGCGGGAAATGAAGCAGCGGATCGAGGAATATCCAATATTTAATGTCGACAAATTCGTAGGTTAATGGAGCAGACGTCGCGAACCGATAAACTCTCGCCTCTCGCGATGGCCAACCAACCGTAGCACGAAATTCTCGCCCCACGCTTACGCGAAATTTAAACAGAGAATCAGCTTTAACGACCATCCACGTTCCTCGAGGTCGCGCGGAGGAGAGCCGTCGCTTTGTCTCTCACCGCAAGAACAAAGCACCCGGACAAAATTTCATTTAACTGGGAAATTAAGCGCTGCGTCGCCGTCGATTCAATTACTTTTTCGGTCGATAAACGCGCCTGGTACTTTGACGAAACGAAAATGCACCCCCTCGCGTTAATGCACTGCCGCGTAACCGATGCTTACGAAACGCTAGATTAATTCGAATATCCAGTTATTAGGTTTGCGCGCGCGATGTCAAACTGCAGTGAACTAAGGAAGCACTTGCTTCCACTGCGCGAGCGTTAGTTTCCTAAACAGAGGGTAAATCTAGAGTTACAGCCCCTTGATTGCAGACTTGGGTATCAAGGGACGTTTGAAGCATAGAGTCCAAATGGAGAGTGTATCATAAATTGCGCAGTGGAAAGGCAAGAGGGTGCAGGATATATTCTTTCGCGAACGGAATTAATAGCTTTAAAGTTCTAGCTAAAAATCCATCGTCCCGGTTTGCGGAGCTTCCAGCGGAGAGGGAACAGGGAGGAGATCCCGTGGTTAAATTTGCTGAATGGAAGTAACCTTCGCTGGCCCGCTACAATGGATTTGTAAAGTTCAATTTAATTCGCGAAGCAGATTTATGTGGTCCGATGCGCTCCCGTTACGCTCGAAATGCTACTCGCTTCTTAATTACGTCTCCCGGATCCGCTCGCTTTGTTTTACGATTCACATTTATCACGGGCCTCGTAAGATTCCCTGCGAAAATATACCGTGGCGAGAAACAAGAGAGCGGGCCGCGCCGTTCGTTAAGACGTTTAATTTTATACGCCTCTCAGCCTCGTTTCCGCCTGGGGAAGTCACTGCCGCGTTATTTAGCTTCCACCGCGAGCCATCCAAGAACGGGATAAAAAGCGCTGGCCGACGTGGCGAGTTTTCGCACGATTAATACGTAATCGTGCCGCAATTCTTCATCCCCTTGCTCGATACATTTCCTGGCAAGCTGTTTAAAGCCCCGCGGTACATTTCGTAACGTTGAGAAATATAGATCTGCCCGCGTTCTACAAAAGCTAGCATGGTTAAATAAATGGGTCGTAGTTTCGCGTAATTTCTACCCGTGTCAAACTTTTTCTATAGACGTGTATCGCGGTGATTGTTACGATGCCGTGAAGGCTGCGAGCAGAGTTACTCGAGAAGCCCTCGAATCGCCAATAGCAACTAATTAGTCAAAGCAGAACCGTGAACTCAGACTTATCTGTTCTATCCAAACGAGTGTTGCTCGCTGGAGAGTTATAATTGCGCCTGTGCTCGCCAAGCTTTTTCCGCCCCCTTGGTTCCTCCCCGAGATTTTCCAAGAAGCCTGCGATTCGAGGGAAATAAAAGACAATAACGAGGCGGAGGCAGCGAAGGCCGAAGAGGCGCTTAATTACCACGCCGCGCCGTCAGCAAACCTCGCGTGCAAAGCATTCCCAGTAATCGTCCATTTCTGCGAATAAAGGAATGAACCGGGCCCTTCCGTGGCAGAAACGACACCCGCGAGAGTAATTCGAGGTCGTTGTTGGTCCTTCGAAAAGACGTCATTACGTTCTTGCACGATTTCGGTACTTGGAAAACGAGAGCGACCCGTTTCCAGAGGGTAGCCATGGGGGACGCGAAAACAGTCGGCTAATTTCCTCCCGAAGAGCCACCGAAATGGCTCGTCCTACCGATTACCACTGGGACGACAATAAACCGAACCGCTGATGCTCCATGGTCACCTTCAGCTAACTTACATACGCTCACAGGCACGTTCAAAATAATTCCACGAAGCAATCTTCAAAAATTGAAGTTTCAATGTGTTGACATGCTCGAGGCGTGATAGAAAGTTATACCAACAGTTGGCCAAGTAAATAAACACGGTACAAGAAACTCCATAAGTTTCTACTTCAATCCCACGTCTGTCGTCCATACGGTCGCAGAAAGAGTTTGAGCGTAAAGTATTACCTCCGGAGGTCCAGTGCATACGACCAGCATCGCTGGAGAGTTTCTTCGTCGCAGTCGATGCGTTTCATGGTCCCCGTATTTTCCCCTTTCCCGTAAACGTTTCGTTAACTCGCCCGTTTCGCCCGATAGCGCGGGCTCGCTTTTCCCGAAACGAGGAGGCCAGCGTGGAAAAGGGGAGAAGGAAAAAGGAGGAGGTTATAATCGAGTGACGCACGCGGTTAGCCGCCCGGTGAAAAATGCAGCGGTTAATTAAAAATGTAAAAAGGCGTGGCGGGTTTTAGTATTGTCTATAATGAAATTCAGGCAAGTGCGCGCCGACCGGGATTAATAATAAAACCGCGAGTGCGCGCACTCACGCGGCCGTCGCGTAGGCTGGGCGAGAGAAACTGAATTAGGAAAAAATTTCATTCGAATATTCATTAGCGTTATGGCCGTGCCGCTTGGGACGTTACTTCAAACGGATTATGAACGGTAGGCAACGCGCCGCATAAAAATCCACCGCTCTCTGGGTGGCTATTTTTACATTTGTCGTGTATTTGCAAAGCCGCCACGTGGAATCGCATTAGCTGCAGCCACGTCAAACATATCAATTACGGCTTCAATAGTCTCACAATGTAATATTCAATTCTCCTGCTGACGAAGTGATTAAGTAGTTATATTATTATTATTATTACGACTTTATTACTCCTTAAATGGAAAATATAATACATGTAGAAATAGTAAAAACTGTTCATAAGTCTAACCTTAAGAATTTGAAACTAAGAATTAACTAAAATTAAGTACTGCAAATAAAATGAAATGAAAAGAACAATAGTAGCCGACGAACCGTTGAAGCAACCCCGATAAAAAATTATCACGATACAACATGGACTAGGACAGGAAGGAAATACATGATAAGGTAGAACTGAATTAAGGGAAGTGTTGGAGGATATGGTACCAAGCTGCGTTTTTGAAGGACTGATAGGAGTTATAGTAATGTACACCGATGTATGAAAAGGAAGATTCGAATTTGGAGGTAGGTACTATATATTCCTATGTGCATGAATAGATCGGACTGTTCTGCCCTCTTTAGTTAAAATGTCCTATCTAACATTTTGAAACAACCGAGAAAACTGAAGTTTTATCATTTAGGGGAGACCGGGGCAAGTTGATACGCTTTTCAGTTTTCAATTTTTTTCATTTTTGTTTAAATTAATTACTTAATAACAAATATGCTATAATATACTTTGGTCCTTCTTCTTTAATATATTGTAAATGAAAAGTTGAGAAAATACATACAAAATGAATGAAAAGATGTTATTTGGACGAAGGTTAAATGTATCAACTTACCCCACTGCGGGGCATGTTGATACATCTGTAAAATATCCGTTTAATGAGTAAAGAATGGATGTCTGGAATATCCCACTTTAACATGAGACGCTTGCTTCTTTTTATTAATGTATCTTAATAAAGCCATTTTATCTATTCCGTATATTTTCGCGCTTTGACGTAACGACATTGACTCCTTCTCTACACCGACACACGTTTGTTGAAAAATATTTTGCGGCATTTTGCCGCGATTCGTTTTTCTGACGTAATTTCGTACCATTTTCCTAGAAATAAAAGAAAAAATCCAATTAAAAGTAGTCGGTGAAAATTGATACACTGTATCAACATGCCCCAGAGAAAACGTATCAACTTACTTCACAGGAAGTTATTATGTACAAACATCTCCATAAAAAAATTTAGAGCATACAAACAAAATAACAAAACGTAATTCCCTTACCTTCAAAGGACTCAATGCGATGCCCAATTAATTTGAGTGATAAAATTCTCTATCCCGTCTCAAGACGGATTGGAAAGTGAACACAACTATTTACTTTTTCTCTATAGAAACGAAAACAGTTAACAATGGATTGCTAACGTTAAGGAACACAGCCGCTCGCTAGATCGTAGTAAATAATTGAACAACAAGCTTCGCATATCTCGCACACAAGGAGCTACATTTATACAATGTCGAGATAATTCGTCTGTATCAACCTGCCCCCTGTATCAACTTGCCCCGGTCTCCCCTACTTTGTACCGTCCTTATTTTCCATCATTCAAATGGAAACATGTTGTCATTATTTCGTAACAGCCTAATATAATTTCTTGTAATTAGGTGTAGCGGTAGGTAATGTATTATTAACGTACCAATTAATTAATTGTTTTAAGTAGGATATTTTAACCATTTGGAAAGAAGTTGGATTAAATACATTATTTTTATATTAGTTAAAAGGTAAAAGACGCGTGGAACTTCAAATAATTCAACACATCTCAGAAAATGAAAAACATGCTGGATAGGACAGTTTAACTAAGGAGGGCAGTGTTATTGAAAGGTAAAACTGGCAGTGCGTTGTAAGACGATTGTATTCACACCTGTTCGATCGAGAAATCAATGTCTCTAGGTAGGAGTGTACCCGTGTACCTGCACCTTTCCCGAGATTAAATGAATGTAAGGGGCGATGGATTTATTGGGATAAGATGTAAGTTTCCCTCTCGTTGAACGGTCCAGCCATTTCCTCGAGGTACAACGACTCGCCCTCGGTCCTTTTCACCCTTCGAGGTGGGTATACTTTTCGTCCATGCGTCTCCTGGACAGGCTGGGACCGTTTCTCATTCGATATATCATCCCTGGCCACCTTGGTTTAACCGTACCGGTAAGCCTTCGCTGCATCCCCATTCAGCGCCCTCTCCGTAGATTAAATTCGCGTAAGTATCGGGGTAGCAGGATCGACCGAGGCCAACTTTCATTAAAGCTCCTTTCCAACGTGGTTAATCGTGTTTGTGGGCGAAACTGAGTTTCCCCGTTCCTGGAATACCAGAGGACCTATGAAATTTTAGCTCTGTACCGTTGCGATAGTTCCCCGAATACTTTTCGAACCACTGCTCCCGCTGCTATCTGGATTTAATTGATCTTCCACTTTTTGTTCGGACCCCCGAACTTCTGCCGAATACCTGCAATCGTTTGCAGTTGTAATTCTCCCGGTTTCTGCGGCCAGCCGACGTATCTCGTTTCCAAGAAGGCTTTAAAATTACCTATAAATTTGCTTGGCGCTGTGTTCTAGACACGAAAGGGGCTGAAAATTCAGGGCCCTCTGAATATCGCGCGGCATACGTGAAAATTGCATACAGCGTGATATGGAAGCGGTATCAAGTTCCACGGAGTTTGTGAACGCGGTTTTCGTTCGTGCAACTCGCATAACATTTCAACATTCGTCGTAATACGCTGCAGACGTACATGCAATTTAACAAGCGACTTTAATCATTTCACCGCCGGCTGTGTTTCAAAGATGTTAGACATTTCGCCCGTGCGCTTTCTAATGCTCAGCTATCAGCCCCTTGCAATTTCCCCGATATTATTAAACCACTATCGGTCGAATCAGAGAGCTGGTAAATAGTCGATCTCGGTTTTACGTACAAAATGAAACATGCACGAATAGCACAGCGGGGAATGTGTCACCGGGATGATCAAAATTTTCAATTTACCTATTTTATACATGAACGTGCTTGTTTAATATTTCACGCTATGACCCCACGATTTGGTGCGATTCATGTTTCACATTTACCTTTCGTTGGATGCAATCAAACGTTCGAACGAAAGAACGGAATTAAAAACTGGACAACATTGCAAATATAGATCTACATACAGTGGCTCACAGCCACAATCGTACACTCTTTAAAATCGCATAACATTTATAAAATTGGTCTAAACAACTTGAGTTTTTTTTAGAAGCTAGAAGGATTAGTTTGCTAAGTGGCGTGTTTCGTCGTTTTGAAAAAAATTGCAAATGGTCGGAATAACAAAAAAAAAATAGTAAGGGTCGTTTTTTAAACTTTTTTTTTGTGAGCCTCTAATGAAAATTCAAAAAACCCGTTTGTAGATTGAAGTAAGTTGTATACATGCTGAAAATTTCATCTAAATCGGTTAACGTTGCTCTGATCTACACACGTTTAAAGATCACAGAATAAGGTCGAAAATCGCTGATTTCGGGAATTTCGCGATTTTAAAGAGTGCACGATTATGGCTATGAGCCACTGTATGAGGCAGTGAGAGCAAACATGGACTAACCCCAGATTTTTTATGTAATTCAGTTAGTAGTTGGCAAAATAATCAGCCGCGAAATAACGCGTGGCAACCAAATTCATCGCGAAACAGCGGAGCTGCAACATCGCCACCGAATAAATCAGAAATTTCTTGCAACTATTGTAAGAAACCGGGACATCTGATTAAGGATCGTTTCATGTTCAAGGCCAAGATAGGATCAGGAGAAATAGTCCCAAATTCAAGAATGAATCAAGGAAACGAGCAGGGCCATCCGGAAACGTCTGGCGCAATCCGGAGTGGGAACCCTCCACAGCGCCAGAAAATAACGAAGATAGCAATAATGTATTTCAACAGGCTGTACTAATCGTATTAAAGAGATAAAATTAATTTTTTTCCATGTGGGTTAGTCAATTTTTGTTCTCAATGCCTTATATACAGTATTAAGTCGTGTATAATCTCTATAATTTCTCAGTAGTTAGTCGCTGAAGAGTCTTTCCCAAGATATCGAGGGTTGCCAGAATTATTTGCCCTCGCGAGGGGATTGTCCAGTAGCTGCTTATCCGAACGATTAATTCTTTCAGACCACTTATCAATGCCAGCATCTGGTTCTGACAACATTTATGGCCCCTTTAATCCGTGGTTCCATTAACGCCCGGCATATGCCGCGACAAAGTGTGCCGCATTAGCGCCAAGTCAACCATAAAACTTGCCGTGGACATTTAACAGCCATCGTTTTACGTAGCACGCGGAGTAAACGCGGCCCATCCTCGCAGTTACTCGTTTCTGCACTGATTAAAATCGTCGTTAGAACCCATTACGAGCTCCTACGGAATTTTCTTTCCGCGCGCGGCATTACGCCGGAAGAAAGGGCGAAATTTCATTAACAAGCCCCGTAATTTCAGCGCCGCGAGACCCTTTGCGCCAGTACCCCCCGGCTCGTGCAGCTGCTCCGCTGGAATTTCCTCTCCGCCGAGGACGCGGTGTCCATTCCCTTCTGGTAGACGTGGCGCGTACGTTTCTCGGCGATATTTGATTTAGCCGGTCGTTCCTCCGCGCTAGACGTGACAGTTTTGCCACCCAGGCTTCCTAAATGTCTACTCCAACAATGGAAGATTGTAAGGGATAGTGGCGCGAGCCGGTGCTTGGCTGATGTTTGATGTCACGATCGCGACGCGAAAGTCGAGAAAAAGAAGAGCAGGCGGAAGAATTCGGAATTAACGCTCCCTCGTCTGTCGTCGTGGACGGATTTTCCCGTTTCGCGCAATTATTACTGAACTAGCTGTAGTCGTTCGGCTGGCCATTTACGAGAGTAAGCTTCGAAAGCAGCTGCGCTCACTCTGCTGTCGGCGTGCAAACATTTTCGCGTTGGCTTTCACGGGGCGAAGCGTGCTCAGCTTGTTTCCGCCATGGACGCCCATCGCACCGCGATACGTATCCTCTAGTTATTTAACATTTATTAGGGGACCAGGCTGATGTCCCGCGAGGCGTTAATGAAAGTTACGCTGGAAATTAGACGACTTGGGATGTCCGGCTGGACGAGGACGGAGGTAGTAGAGTAATTTTGGAATTACGAAACGCGAGTCACAAAGTGCCGCGGGCTTGAAACGGGGATACGTGTGTAATTAGAAAAGTCCTTGAATTCCTGGAGGCAGGGAGGGCTGATTGATCGTGGGTCGGGCTTAAATGAAGCGACTGATCGGCCGGTGGATCGTAATTATCGAGAGACACGGTTAATTGGCTTGACCACCGCACTCGCGGAACATCCTCGGCGTGCCTCCGCTGTAATTTGAAGTAACGCGATCCGGTTTCTAATTAGCGCTCTCTATTAAAACGTCCAGAAAACTGTCGATGCCGCAGTTGCCTGTGCATTATGCACGCGGCGATTTTTCACCTGCTCCCTTAATTAGCCTCGCGCTCTGATCGATCCCGCCCCGCTCCGTTCCGCTTGTCGAGCAAGTTTCCCGCTTTTTCCGCCGACCGTCGACACGCTCCACCATCTACTTTCGATCAACCGACCAATTAAAATAAGGCAATTACCCTTTCGAGTTTATTGGAAACCTTTACGCGCCCGGTGCGAGTGAAAATCTCGTCGGAGTCAGCACGATTTCAGCTAATCGTATTAACCGCTGCCTCCTTCCATTACTTTTCACCGATTTGCGATCGTCGCTTGTCAGATTAACAGCACAATGCACAAATCGTATTTCTTGCAATGCCGGTGCTTGATCACACGTCTTAAGGGAGAAGAAAATCTGCGCTGGAGACTTGCGTTAGAAACGGACCCAGCTGCAAGCTCGCTGGAGAAACGGGGGGAGTCTCGGCGTGTATGCTTCTTGGCGGCGGCTCTTAGCGCGGGGGCGAAAAAAGTGTGAACGAGCAGTTGCAGAAAAAACGAGCGAAACCTGAGGCGCGTGTAAAAAAGGTCGAGGAAGTTGTGCGCGGGGTGAAAAACAGGCGCGAGGCTCGCTTCGAGCCCGCGGCGAACTTCTTTTATCGGCGCCCGAGGGGCAGAGGGCAAAAAGGTGT
Source organism: Andrena bucephala (assembly GCA_947577245.1). Lineage (NCBI taxonomy): Eukaryota > Metazoa > Arthropoda > Insecta > Hymenoptera > Andrenidae > Andrena > Andrena bucephala. Next base: position 69,416,132 of record OX387715.1, read on the forward strand.
GAACAACTAGCTTTAGAAAAAGGAGGAGCGAACACATACGTGAGTGGGAAAAGGTGCAAGGCAGTTACTCACGCGTGGAAGGAAGAGCGATTCGGGGACAGGGTTATCGGTGGCCTTTTTTCGTGGGCAAAAAGCTTAAAAAAAGGTCGCAGAAAAAAAGGTGGCGATGTCTTAGACGCGTGCAAGAAGGACAGGCGAGTGCGTGTAACCTTGCAGAAAAAAGAACTGGACGCGCGGTGGAAGATCAGGTTTCTCGTCGGTGCTTCATAATCCGTGGGGAAAAAGGTGTGAACCAGCAGTCCGAGAAAAAACACCGTCGAAATCTTAAATGTGTGGGAGAAAGACGAGCGAGCAGGTGTATTTTTGCAGGAGAAACAGGGACAGTTTTAGGCGGAAGAAAGGAACGTGGGGTGAGGTTCTTCTTTTTCATCAGTGCTCCGTGGACTAAGGACAGTATTCGGTTGATGGTGGAATCGCGCAGATTTTTTTATATAGATCGAAAGTATATGTCACCACGGTCACAGAAATGTAAATTAAAGATGCTCCCAAAAGCTGGTCTGACCTTGAAAAATCAACAAAGGTGGAACAGGGGAAAGAAGAATATTCATGGAAAGAGAATGACAACACCGTCTGTTGAAATTTAATCATCTCTATTATATGAAAATACATTATATTAAATGAATGATAATAGATTAATGTTAGATAACAATTAGAAAAAAATTAATGATAATAAATCAAATTAATGATAATACTATTGAAATCACAACAGTGGGTAATTAACCATTACATTTATTATAATCTTATGGGCAAGAAGGTTTAAAAAACTGATTGAAGCAATAATAATTTTCACGATGACTGCAACGAGCGAACACTGTTTCTTTCATACCGCGACCAACGAGACAGTCGAAAACAGATCGACAGATCACACATATACTGCGCGACACTATTTTTTGCCGAATATATGATTATATATAGATTAATTAAAAAATAAATGCCCCGAAAAGGCATATACAATTTTTTTAAAAATCGTGTAAAAAGTAAATAAGACAAATAATTATTAGTTAGAAGAAGATGGTGTATTGTTTCAAATGTAAGAATTAGTAAACAAATGACTATTCAAAGCGACAAACTTTCTCGTCAAAAAATGTGTCGCAATAAATTAGCCCTCGTTATAAGTTTTCTAAAGTTGTATGTAAATTCCGTATATTCAAATTGTTTTCTTTGTCTTATTTAGTTCTTACATGATTTTTTAGAAAATTGTACATGCCTCTTCTGGGCATTTATTTTTCAATTAATGTATACATAATCATATATTCGGCAAAAATTGTCGCGCAGTATATGTGTGATCTGTCGATCAGTCTTCGCAGTGACATGTTTCGACTGTCTCGTTGGTCAAGGTATAAAAGAAACAGTGTTCGCTCGTTGCAGTCATTCTGAAAATTATTATTGTTTCAATCAGTTATTTAAATCTTCTTGCCCACAAGAATATCATAAATGTAATGGTTAATTACCCACTGTTGTGATTTCAATAGTATTATCATTAATTTTTTTCTAATTGTTATCTATCACTAATCGATTATCATTCATTTAATATAATGTATTTTCATATAATAGAGATAATTAAATTTCAACAGACGGTGTTGTCATTCTCTTTCCATCAATTTTCTTCTTTCCCCTTTTCCACCTTTGTTGATTTTTCAAGGTCAGACCAGCTTTTGAGAGCATCTTTAATTTACATTTTTGTGACCGTGGCGACATGTACTTTCGATCTATGTAAAAAAATTTGCGCGATTCAACCGAATTATGTTCTTAGAAAGGGAAATGAATGACGAAAGGAATAGTTTCTAAGGTATTATGATTTAAGCTGAAACTGATATCATAATCTCGTTAAGTGGTGGAGGTACGGAAAGAGATCTGATTCCGGAAGCTTCGACCATTTGTCAAATTATTCACGTCAGGCTTGAAAATTGATATCGTTAGCCTCGAATGGGCGAAACGGTGTTGGAAATAGAAATCGAGTTATCGGTTTTACATTTTAGCAATCATAGACTACTTAGTTACGTCGTTCGCCATGAATCTTAAATGATATTCTTCGTGTTCCAGAATTAATCATTTCGATGTTTTTTTTTTATCGCCTTTCGAATATAGGAATATAACGAATGAAATAATTGATCAGAGGGAACGTGAAATAATTATTTAAATATTTTCGTCGGTAATATCTCTAGCTTTGCTCTTTGCCGGATTACCAAAAAAAAAAGGGAGAGGAAGATTATTCGCAGAGAAGGAAAATATATTTCGTATGCCTCGCAGATATTTCACTCTGGTGAAAAGGCGGACGTGCGCTGCCTTTTGGCTACCTTTGATCCATTTGAGCTCAAAGACCACCGCCTCTGTATAATTTACATTAACTTTTACCGCATGGAATCCATGCTTCTTGCATATTCAAGTTAAATATAAAATAGAAAAGCATTAAGTAGTTACTATTAAAAATGTTACGCAACTGAATCGGCACCAATAAAACAATTACAACCACAGTGTTTAATTATTCGACGCAAGTACTTTTGCCTCGTAAAACCCCAGACGAATACTTGTATCGTTTCCTCGAGACCATTTCCACAAAAATATAGTGATATTACGGAGGAGATATTTTATACATTCATAACTCAAGTTTTACCGCAAGAAGTTTCTTTCTTGATAAACGATCTCTCGGTTAAAACGCAACCTGCTTTACTTTAACATTTATCGCTGCACCGCCTCTTTTTAGCAAATAAATACCCCGACACGGGTGAAATCTCGACGTAAGATCGTGATCGTGGCTGTCAGAATTTTCGCAAGAAAAGTGCGGAAAGGCATAATGCGGGGGCCATTTTTAACAGTCGCCACATCTTATCCGCCCACCCCGCAATATAATTTCTTTCAGGTGGCGATTCTTCTTGCCGGGCTATCTGTCAGGCGTGAGCACACGCGCGCGTGCATACACGTTCCTAAGATAAGAACGATTATAGGCCGGCTCATTAGCATTTTCCCTCGCGCCGGGCTGACCATTTACGACGCTAGAATAATAGTGCAATCAAAGTCAACGACAGCCGCCCCTTATCGGCCCGGGAGGAGTATTTAAACGTGCAGCGTCGCTTCCGCGTAATATCGTCAACCGTCGCCTTAAAGTCACATGCCGCAGACTTTTTCATTAAATGTATCTTTTCTATTACCTCGGAACCAGGCAGGCTCGATTTCTTCATTTAAGTTTGCCATTGCGCGCCTCGTGCAACAGACCGGTGCGCAAGGGAATCAGAAACGAGGAAGCGGTGATCGAGATCGGGGGTGTCGGCGCGTGAGCGGGAGAAATGTTGAAATGGACAAGTGCCAGGACTATTTGACTGGATAGAGTATAGAGAGATAGATTTCGCGGGCGCGCTAGGCCGATAAACATTCCGGGCTGAACGAAAATACCGGCAGGCCGTTGGAGAGAAAAATGGAAAAACAAGCCGTCCCGTGGGAAAGCGGCGAATAGAGTAAACAGAAGGACGAAGGTAATAGGTTAGATGGGAATTAATTAGAGAAAATAGAGGTAGCGGAAATTGAGACGGAATAGGAGAGGATTGCGCGCGAAGAAGAAAAGGGAGACGGAGAACGGAGGAAAGAAAATAGGATAAACAGAGGAGAGATAAAGGTAAATAGAGACGGTAGCTGAGGAGACCGAAAAGAGTCTCGCGAGGGAGAACGGAAATCGAGAGACCAGTAAGAGAACAAGGAAATGGGCTAAGGCTTTCAATTCGATCTACCTTTTTTACCTAACATAAACTAAGCGCAACCAGGAGAGAATGCGCTTACTGGGAAACAGTTCTGGCGCTTAAATCAATGAAAACCCATCGGCGGGAATTTTTGTTCCGTGCTTCAGGAGTATGGTAGGCGTGAAGGGAAGACGAGAGATAAGAAGTGAGATGAATTTGTGGAAACAGTTGGTGGAAGTGGGAAATGGAAAGCGAACGCAGAAGGTGAATGGGAAACAGACGCGTGCGAAGTAACGGCCGACCGATCAAAGGGAGAACGTGTTCCGAATCGAATCATCGTAGGGCAGGCGGATCGCGATAAGTGCTGTTCGTTAAACGAGATTATCTGAAAGCGGGCTAATTGCTTAAGTGTCAGAGTCGTTTCATAGGCTCCAGCACGTGCAAGCACTATGTACGTCCGACGTACGATGCGCTTGAGAAACGAACAGATGGATTGCGCGGAGTAACTGCAGGTGATTCACGAACATTCGCAAATAATCGGAGAAAGCGTGCTTCATAGGATACGTATTTAGAACGACGTGACACCACGATGGCCGAGAATGGCTCGCTAGGGTGGTTCACAGCCTCATGGGATTTTTCTTTTGTATTCTTTGGTGCTCTCCACAAGCCTGTTTTTATTTCATAAACTGAAAGAAGTGTGTATATCAAATACTGGCCCATATGAAGCATATTTACAGGTCGATGCGATTTGCAACATTATTTTACACAATTAAGTGTATATTATTTCTTAATAGCATAAAAAATATTGCCTTTGTGTTAGGTATAAAAATGGCTTCCACTAGTAGGGGAGACCGGGACTGGTAGGCTAGTTTTTCAGTTTTTGATTTTTTATAAACTATGTGGGTGAAATATCAGCAAACCGGTTAGTATATTTGATAGACTATCTGATTAAATTATTAATGTTGACTCAATGTGACAACAATTAAGGTATTTTAATGTTTTTCTAACACCTTCCATGCTGGTCAATCAGCCCCATGATCGGGGTTGGTTGACTTACAGTATGGGGTAGGTTGACTATATGTAGGCACAATCAGTTAAGAAAATGTGGTAATAAAATAACACAATGTCACAAGAGTTGTTTCATTATAAAATGTTAATTTCTTTCTTTCATATTTTAATAAGCTGAAATTTTTTTCAACTTAAACATTAATTATAATGTATTTATAACATAGTGTAAAGTTTAGGGTTGGTATACTAATTAAAAGAGACGATTTCGGCGCACTGGTTCTGTCTATTAAATAATTAAATGAAAGATATTTTGCAATTTTGAGAATTTTTATCAAATTCCAACGTTTCGGTCAATGATTATGACCATTCTCAAGGAAAGTTAGATAAAAATAAAAAATACTGCGTATGCTTTTATACTAAAAATTTTTAAATTTAAACAAATATCACGTTCATTGCTGGGAACGTGCGACGCACGAGTCGGTTAACCGGTTAATCTAACTTTCCTTGAGAATGGTCATAATCATTGACCGAAACGTTGGAATTTGATAAAAATTCTCAAAATTGCAAAATAGCTTTCATTTAATTATTTAATAGTCCCAACCATTGCGCCGAAATCATCTCTTTTAATTAGTACAATTTTTACGGTAGAAATTCAATTTATTTTATTTAGGGTTGTTATCCCCATATCACCCTAACAAAAGGGGGTAGAGATCTGAAATGTCTCTCAGTGTTTTTTTAGGAAAAGAGTATTATTTAGTAAAATTAGTGCTGGAATCATTTTCCCTATGCTTATCATGCTAGACCCTTTAAACAAAAAAGAAAAATCGCTTTATGATTAACAAAATAACAATTTAAACCTTATTAGTCAACCAGCCCCGAACGATCATTTTGACCTTAATAATCTATATAACCTTCAATAATTTATGTATAAACAAAAATACTATGTCAATAGATCGTCTAATAAACAAACTTTAAAATAGTCCCTTAACATTTATTCTATTATAACTATATAGAGCGTGAAAAAATAAAATGTTTAAGAAAAAATATTTACATATGTAGTCTATTTTTCGACAAACGCTGATTACTGTTAAAAAACGTGCGATCGCAGGACCGGACATAAATGCATGGCATAGTAGAAGTGACTTCTTTCTACAGTGAATCTTTCCGCAGTAGGGCATATGTCGGTTCAAAGTTATTAACGATTTGTCAACCTACCCCTTGAGACAACCAGCCCCGGTCTCCCCTACCCCCAAATTTACAAGGACGTCAGCTGCGCAACACTCATTTTTAAGTGTGTGTAAAATTCTATCGCCTGTTTATATTTAACTTTTATTAACATCCATCCGTAGTTTTCCTAGTGGTAAAGTAAACTTCAATGTTTTCGGGTTAGAAAATCAAACACTCTCCTGAAAATTTTATTGTGAACCATTATAAAAATAAAATAAAAAATCGATACTTTCCATTTCAAAATAACAAGATACAACATTACATCAGTCTCACAATTTTGAAATAACGATTCAAGGGTCTGGGCGTTAAAGGGTTAATTGAAAAACAGATAGAAACTCTTTCCCTGAAAACGATAAATCCTAGCGACTTCCAAATACTGTCCGATTAGGCTAAAATTTTGCACAGGTGTTAGTGCACTTTATAGTTGAAAAAATGGACCACCCTAATGGCCAGCGCAGCCTTTTATTACTTGCTTATTTTACTCCAAGAAATCTGTTAGCATCGGGTACCTACTAAATCTTGCGAAGCACGTTATATATTTAAGTAGACCTCGGTTATAGCGTAGATGCACATCGTTCCGAGTCGAAAGACCGTTATCTTGCTGCAGTATGTGCTCGCCTAGTAGATAAGAGTCGCTTCGCCTCTAAACCTATTACGTACACGCGCGCCACTGTACAGAGTACAGACGCATCTAGACCCCACCGAATGTTAGCAGGCCCTATTTCAATTTCACGCCGACTTGCTCGAACCCCTATCAGCTATGATGTTGATGGAACATAATTGTGACAGGGCTTTATCCCTTTCCCATTCCTGGCTTCCTTTTTCAGGATGTAACGGCTACCCCTTCGCGCAGACTCTCTCCTCCTCGTCTACCATCTTTCACTCCGCGCTATATTTTTCTACGTGAAAGAAAAGGCAGACATTTTTACGAGCGTTCATTTTGGTACTGAAGATAGTAGGAATATACTTTGCTTTCAATCACCTTGTGGTAAATCCTGCGATACATGGTAGCTGCAGCTGCGAAAGAGGGAGACGAGATTCGTCTCTTCGCGTGGCTTTTGAAAAGGAGAAGCTGCGGTCGAAAATGAAATGTCGGGGCCTCGATAACACCTAATCCTGGCCATCAGCGTCATCCTGTATCGAGGGGGCAATCATTTGTGGATTAAAGCAGGTTCTTTCTTGGTGGCAGTGGTGCGTCTTCATTAAATATGAGCTGAAAAGCGAGGAAGATTTACGGGACAACGACCATACCCCTGAAATGGTAAAGGTTTACAAGCAAATCCTGGCACAGAAGCGCGTCCGTAGTAGAACGCAGGTCCACACTAGCAGAACTGTTAGATTAAAAGTGCTCAGCATGTGTTTGAAAACTTGGAAATAGAGCCGCCGGAAATACTAATATTGCACCGACTGCTTTTGCCCTTCGTAAGAGTACCGTTTTAAGTTATAATGTAACGTTTCCTGTATCGTCTCGTCAATATTGAGTCTCTGTAAACGTATCGGAGATTCTCCTGTAGAGAGTGGCGGCCTGCAATATCGCTAGTGGTATCTAAACCCCACAAAATATATAATGTTTGAACCCTTTGCGAGTACCTTGGAAAGTAATAACCGTTTCACTTTATCAAGTACTCTGACAAGTGTATCGAAAGGAAATGTCAACTTCTGCAAACTCTGCTTTGATTCCTAGGAACTGCGATATTTTACGGCATTGCGGCCACTAGTCTGGTACATAGATCGATCTATTAATTGATTCGCGACGGAAGCAACGATATTCGACGCAAACTGTACATAATCGAATGCTTAAATCTAGAGGCGAGTCAATTTAAATGCATTAGAGTTTTGGAAGTTTCTTCTTAACTGGAGCGTTCGTGATCGGATTCGCCGTGCTATTTGTATCCTGAATATTTCATGATACGACTGCCAGCCATCCGGAGAGGCGCGTGATCCTATATGTTCGCGAGTGTAGGCGCGTCAAGTGTATCAAATGTATCGACTTCAAACGACGCCCTCCCTATTTTGTCACCAAATCCCCTCTCGGCAAAGGAAAAACCACGCTGCCTGTGGTCTTTGTTCCGGAAAGCAAATGCATTTGCAGCTAACTCTGCGAAGAGCGATGTGGATAGATGTCTGATTCGTGTGATACAGTATCGTCGTATTATAATCGGTTAAATACCTACCGCTGCAATTTTCATCCGAGTTTGTGCATTCGTGTACACCGCGGGCGGTAATGCGATTGAGCATAAGATGTTCGCAGCTGGTTTTATATATTTGTACTGGTAAACGGATTATAACTAAACGAGAAGTGGCGAAGTTTATCTGGCCCTGCCGCGGCGTTTCCATCTTTTAACATCTCCCTACCTTGCGCTTATTTTGAAAGCTACATTTCCCTCGCATCTTATTACGGTAATTTCAACGGAATGTAACAAACGTCGGTAATTAGGGATTTATGGGGAAGTTTCGTTTACCTTTACCCCTAGCCCATAACGGTTTACAACGTTACGTCAGCCAAGATACGCGTAAAGTTCTCAAGCTGTTCTTCACCGCCGGTAGTTACAAGAAGCTTCCCGGGTCTTTTATAAATAACGCTGCAGTAAATAGTAGAACTAAGCGTGAGTTACGAGGTTATAGAGACGGCAGCACTCTGTATTTTCTTTCCAACCACGGCTCCCGTGAACCACATAACGAAGTAGTTGATAATGTCTTGTTTCGTGGAAGAAAAAACGCCCCCTATAGTAATTGCTGCCGGAATAAACGATGAAGTTTACCTCTCTCCATTTAACTAACTAAATTTCATTCTCCTTTCGCGTACGTACCCCTATTCCCGCTCGCCCTTGTCCTCCTTGCCTCTCCCCCTCTCCCTTTGCACCCCGTATTGAATAATTTTCAAAGGCGCCGGAACTGATGGAAACTTTCCACTTCCGTCATTTATCACGTTCGGAGAGAATTGTGTAATCCGATGGTTAGGTACTCGATAAACCAAAAGACTGGTAGTTTGAGAACAGTTAAGGATGATTGCTCCTTTGAATATTGGCTGTCCGGTAAAGGAAGATTCCCCTTGCTCTAACAGTCAGCTCTTTGAGGAGACTTTATCAGCAGTCTTGTTCAATTTCCTTGGTCCACCTACACTGTCTACAGTCTACACGTCTTAGATGCATATTCTATTCAATGTTTGGGATTTACTTTTCCTTCTCTGCCCCTGCGAACGTGATCTGCTGTCGCGTTGCATGCTATAGATAGACGGGGTTTTCTAGTCGTGGCTGCGGCGAAGTTGGAAAGCTGGGATCAACGGCCGACCAGATTCCTTTGCCGAATTCGCAATTTTTGTCGGAACGTAGAGATAGCCTATCGACGTTTAACGTTGCGTTCCGCGGGCTGACGTTTCCACCGATACGTAGCTATCGATTTTCAGTCACGATATCTTACCATCTACGGGAACACGTCGGTCGCACGCTTCACTCCGTAAATTTCAGGACGGCGAGTCCCCGAAGTGTCAGGACTCTTAAACCGCAGCGAATCCAGAGTATATCCAACCACGTGGCGATACGCGTGTGATAGACACGGAGCCGAGACACCTTGCCAGCTGACGCGGACCTATATTTTAGAAATAAGTATTGCAATTTCGTAAACCGAGGTGCAGTTAGGGGAGAGTTGCCAATATCGTACTGGTCACCTAAATCGTTCCTCATCAATATCTCAGTAATTAATTAATATAAACGATATTTGATGATAAAAATATCAAGTAAATGCGAAATAAGAAATAGAAACAAAACCTTTTGATATTATAGGTATCCTATTTTGTGCGTGCTATAAACATTTTGAAAAATCAGGTATGATTGATGCAACTTTTTACCAGTTTATTTTAGCTGATAATAAGCAAACAATGCAATTTTGTCCTGTATTTTTGTATTTCTCTAAAAACGGGTTTAATGTAGAATATTTTACATTCATTTTAAGTACATGTTACATTCATTATAAAGTTTAAATTGATATTTATAAATAAATTGACCATGTTTCCTAAATTGTACCACTACAATCGTACCAGTAGGATTTAACAACTCGTATGTTATATAGGTTATGTACATATATCATATTCATAGGTTATTGTGGCCTGTGTGTGATCCATATACATATGTATATGTAACTATATAATAATCATTACTTTATGTTGAATATTTTCTACTTTATTTGTTACTGATACTATTTTTAGTGGAGGTACGATTTAGGAGACCGGTTGCCTAAATCGTACCTTTTACAGTATGTGACAAAACGATTAATAACAAACTAATTTGTTCTGAACAAAATGTTAAGCGTGTAATAGTAGGTGCCTAAAAGATCAAGCTACAATATCCAATAGTCATTTACGTTCAAATTAGTACCAAATATGAAATATAACGTAAAATGTCTTAGGGTAAATCCGGGAGACGCGGCCTGGCCGGAGAGTTGGTCGAAAAAGAGACACTGTAATAAGAGTCTGGACACGAGCTACTGTCCGCCATGTTTGATCGAAATCCCACGAGAGAGAAAGAGATATACACCATTTCACTCTTAACCACTCTTAACAAGTCTTACGTTTATGACGGTATTTTAACATTTATTTGAAAATGTATTTTAAAGTATAATAAAATAACATATATCAAATAGAACACAAGATTGTTTTTTTTTTACTTTATATCTTCACTATCTTGGTATAATTGACAGATTTAAAAATCAGCGGGAATAAATGAAAAACGACGGGCCAATCAAAAACCCAAATGCACATTTTCAGATTAATAGATAGTAAAATACTACCATAAACGTAAGAGTTGTTAAGTGTGGTTAATTGTAAGAGTGAAATGGTGTATATCTCTTTCTCTCTCGCAGGATTTCGATCAAAAATGGCGGACCAATCAAAAAGTGGCCTTCTCCTGTCCAGACTCTTATTATAGTGTCTCTAGTTCGAAACAGTTGATTCATAGAGAATTAATTGTTCTGAACCTCAACACACTTTTACATATACACAGATGTAGAGTCTGAATATAGCGACTCGACCAACTCTTCAGTCCGACCGCGTCTCCAGGATTTACCCTAAGTGGTACATACCTACTAAAAAATATTACAGTAACTGTGTAGGTAGTAGAATATCGTCAAACCCTACCAATCCATCTGCCAAAACCTTACTGTATATAATTTGTTGCACCGTTGACCGCAATACTCGTCGTTATTTCGCATCCACGTAACGCCCAACAGCGCATCGCCAAGTTACGCGAATCTTCCTCGTGGATATCTGGAAAAACCGATGCAATTTTAGAGAAAGGCGGGGATCATTGCTTCAAGAAACAACGTCGACGTCAATTTAACAGAAAAGAAGAAAATTTCACGTTCGTCCCGGGAGATCGGTGTACCTAACTCTTTCCGTCCCAATTGCGCGATCAAGATCGTGGAGCAACGCCACGTCGATGATTCCTCCTCGCCGTGATACGCCTCGTCCTGGCGGGAGAAAAAAAAACCTAATCAACTCGTCCATGAAGGGCGTGTTTTTAAGTCCCTATCGAATAACGGAAGGCAACCGGGTCGGATGGCCAATCCGACGTCAGTCTCCAATCGCTTTTGAATTTCAAATTGATCCGGAACAGTGGAGTTTTTTCAGGGTTTAGCCAGCCGCTGGGAATATGTATCTGGGTGGAGAAGTCAAAGGTCGGTATCGTTTACGATCGCCGTTACACGGCGAATCTGACGCTATTGACGCGCGAGCTCGCCATCGGGATCGAGCTTCGTTCGAATAACACAGAATTGGCTACTCCCGAGGGTAACTTTAAAGAGACATTACTTGCCGCCGGGGTAAAAGTTTTTTTCATCGGCAGGATTCTCGCGAAAACGGTTCAATATCGCATTCGAAGGTGTAACAGGCGAAACTGCCGCGTTACCTCCGTCACCGCGCGCGTGTCTATGTAGGTATATTAATATTAATTAACGAAAAGTTGAAATGCAGCAATTCCCAGCGTATTCCAGATATTCCGCGGAATTGCCGCGCATTAATTCCATCTGCGACGCGTAGATCTGTCAGCCGGTGAATTCGGCTTCTAATATTAAGAGACCTCCCCGTGGCAAGCATAATTTTAGCCCGCCGAAGGCGTGACGCGCGTTACCCCCGAGTAGAAACTCCCTTGCGCGAATATCCGTGGGCCTTGAGCAACCGAGGAACGATCCATGAATCAGGTTAGCGGGAGGCGACAAGTATTTATAATGCGTTTAAGCGTATCCTTCCGCGGCGAGACGGTTGTTATACTGTGCCGGTATAACCAGGGGCCACGGTGGAGAGATGAGTATCGGCGGTAGCGTAGGAAAACGCGACTCGACTCGGTTCGAACGGCGACCGTACTGAATCTGAAATTCCGCCGACATCGACTCGCGCCAGGGGCTGATTTCACCCAGCTCACGTAGCCGGTCCCACTGTAAACTCGCTCCGACATAACGACGTATTCCCGGCCGATATACAAAGGCGCATCTAAATCCTCGGAGCTTTGGGTCCGATAGACGGTTCGGTCTGCCGGCGCGGCGTAATGGAACACGAAACTCGGATCGGCCGGCTGGTTGATGCCATACCGTACCACCACCTACGATTGCCTCTGCTCTCCCGTTGTTCCGTCGGGCTCTATGTAGATAGATGGTAATTTCGGCAAACATACCGCGTTACTTGCATTTTAGATTCCAAAGGAAATTGCCGGTTCGCGCCGATAGGAGAAGTCGTCTGCGAGTGCCAGTCTACGGCAACAAGATCAACTGCTCTGTTTTCTCATCGGGACGTCCTCCTCCGCGCCCCCTACGCCCTCTAAGTCGTTCCTGCATCCTCTCCTGACCCTCATTCGTGCTCTCGTGGACCGAGAGGTTTAAGCAATACGGTAGATGGCTACACGTTTCTTTTTTAAACGTTATCTAGATCATACGTTGCAAAAGTCGCGCGTCTCTCATCTGTCGGTAGACTTCGCCCATCAGAATTTTTCGCAACACTGTTCCCAACGGATCTCATTTCGGAGGAAAGAAAATTCGAAGTAAAAATACGAAATTCGACGGACGCGACGTGGCGGGAACACGCGACAGCGCTGCGTGAGAAAAATATCGCCACTAGTCGGATAGTGTTCCGCGCGTGGAAGAAGGACGTTCGATAAATAAACGAGGAGGAATGAAGCGAGCATTTCACGGATATAAAAGTCCGCTATGTACTCGTACTCGAACCTTCGACGCAGCGGAACGATTCTCGTTTCAAAGTCCGATGAAAACCGCGGAGCGCAATAATTCTGTTTCCAAGTGCCTTCGATCGGGATCGACTCGCTGTTTTATATGCGCTGCTTTATGCCCAGTCATGATTTTTTGTTTTACGACGTCAACACTCCGTGCTGGCCGTCACGAAGGGAACTTGGACGGCTGTGTAAATCAATATAGGTGCAACACGGTGTTTTCTCGTTTTTTCATGAATTCTGCAATTGGCGCCCCTCTTGAATTTCCAGTTGCAGGAGCGGAGCTTGGATCAGGAAATGATACGTAACAGTAAATGAAATCACCAATAACAATTCTCACGGATTTCCGATGGGAATCATTACTTCCTGTCCTTTGCGCGTTCTGCCACAGTTCGCAAAAAGTATCTCCCCGAGGTCAGAAGGAACATTGGTAGCAGAAGGCATGCGCTAAGAAGTTTACGGTGCTACTTACAAGGGAAAATACCGAACCCGAAAATTAAAAAAATTCTGAAACTTTGTGAATTTGTAGAGGATTTTGTTCTGATTACAACAGAATTTTTGTTTGCTGTCGAAATTGATTCGAAGGAGGTGAAATTAACCCCTGAAAATTTGGCTATTCTCCGATTTTGTGTTAGGGTAAAGGCAGGTAATATGGAACATCTGATTTCAAAAGCTTGTCAAAAATAGGGGAATTTGTTTTTTTAATAAAACTGACATGAAGGGACGAAGGCAACCAATGCGTAATCATATTTACATAGTCAAATGTAAAAAAATCAATTGTTTTGCAATTATAGTAAAAAAACTGAAAAGAGTGAAAATCGGCCGTTCGAAAAATGGGTCCTAATATGGAACACCTAGGAAATTTGTAAAGAAAACTGAAAAATCTTTACTTTTTTTTTTACTAAAAATAAAGATTTATTAAGTAGAAGATACAAATAAATAAATATACATGGTTTTTGGAATTTATTCCTGCTTTCTGCGTCTCCTACACGTTGGGCACGTAAATAATACGTCGAAAGCCCCACATTCTTCGTGTGCCCACTGAAAGCAGCGAATAGATTGGGTCTACTTTTCATTATCATTTTTTTTTATAATTTCCATCGCAAAATAAGCATTCCGCATCATCGTCGTCATCGTCATTATCAACTTCATCTATGTTACTCGGTATGTTCCATATTACGTACACACATGTTCCGACAAGAAATTAAGAATTATACTAAGAAGAAAGTAACTTTACTGGTAAACTATTTTTGAATACTCAAGAACAGATATTTTTAATGATAAATTATAACAAAATAATACTTTGTAACATACTTTCACTACAATATTTAACTGTTTGATGCACTTTTCTGAAACTTTTGCACCCCACGAGAGATATAAACGTCTCTCTTTCCATGATGGTTGCCCGACTGATGCTCAATTGTCAGTATCATCGTCTATTGTGTCTAGGGATCTAAGTAGTATACACGATTGCCTGAAGAGTTCGTTATTTCTTTATCGAAATTTTAAGAAGTTCCATATTACATGCTGTTCCATATTACCAGCCTTTACCCTATAACTCGCGAACTGTAAGAGATATAAAAAAAGTTTCAAGACAAAAGTTACTTCTTTTAATTAGATCAATCATTTGGTAAAAAAATTATTTCACAGGTCACGAGTTATAACACAAAATCGGAAAATAACCGGATTTTCAGGGGTCAATTACACCGCCTTAGAGTGAATTTGGCCAGCAAACAAAAATTGCGTTGTAATCACAAGGAAATTCCCTACATATTCCCAAAGTTTCAGAATTTTTTTAATTTCCAGATTCGAGATCTTCCCTTGTTAGTAAGAGCCATTGGGCGAGCGAGCGAGCGTAAAACGGTGGCGCGAGAAAAACAAGAAAATCGTAATACGCGTGGAGACGAGGAAGCGCGAGGGGAAGGAGACGTATCTACACGCTTTTGTTATTCACGGTCTGTACGATAACCGTTTGGTGATCCGCGGGCAAATAAAAAAGCCGTTAAAGAAGTCGTCCGTTTGGTTGGCGCGTTGGCAAAATTTCCCGCGTTACATACATTCGACGTAGCCGCGAAGGAGAAAGTGGGAGAAAAAAGGGGTCGCGCAGAGGTTTAGCGAGGCGAAACTCGTTTCCCTGGGTTATTAATGGGTGGAGATTTTATTGCCCACCACGCCGAAGCGACGTATCTCGTGTTAGCGTTAGGTACGCGGTAGCAAATTAAATCGAATCTACCAGCTTCTTGTGTTTGCGCAAGCAAGTGTGAAATGCTTTCGCGCACGCATCCTTGCGTGCCTCCGGCGCGGCGCTCTTCTAAGCGGCCATTAATTCTTGAATCTCGGACCATTCCCATTCCCCGCGGGTGGAAAACCGCGCTGCCTTCGTGGAAAGCTTGCCGCCGTTTACGTGTACCCCGCCAATGCTAGATAACCGAACAAGCTTCGTTTAACGTCGGTGATTCGCAACCATCGGAGGGCGTTATTGCGTGCTGATCGTTATGTTAATAATAGCCGCTTTCAACGGGCGCAGCGAACATGCCAGAGTATTGTAAAAGGTAGCGCGATAAAGTACTGGAAAATTTGTCGACGAACGGAGTAGTTTCCTTATCCCCATAAAAAACTTCAAAAAATTAAAAAAATTACGCCAAGTACATGAAATAAAAAACGCAAAAATAGAAAATAATAATAATGATAAAAATGAGCTGCAAGTACATAAAGGTGCTTTCCCGCAGCGTGCGAAGGCGACACTGTGTAACACAGTAAAAGACAAAAAAGATGTCCGCGGCCTGGAAGTCAAATACTTGGCGTGGCCAGGCAAGGTATTCTCAGATCATCAATACCCATACCTTCCCCCTCGCAGGATTTCAGATAATTTGTCCATTTAAAACTCAGACAATATGAGAACATTTTCATTATATTGCGTTTTAAAATAATTGTAAGATCATTCATCGACACCGATACATTTCCTCTCACAAGCTTTCACATAATTTGTCAATTTAAAACTCTGACGATATGAAGACACTTTCATTATTTTGCGTTTTTAAATAATTCTTATTCTTTAAATTATTCTTGACCTTGCCTGGCCACACCAAGTATTTGACTTCCAGGCCGCGGACATATTTTTTGTCTTTTATTGTGTTACACAGTGTCGCCTTTGCACGCTGCGGGAAAGCACCTTTGTGTACTTGCAGCTCATTTTGATTTCACATCTTTCTTTTATTTTGTAATTATTATTATCTTCTATTATTTGTGATTTATTTGATTTCATATACTTGGCGTAATTTTTATACTTTTTTTAAGTTTTTTATGGGGATCTCACTTCTCTTTGCAAAGATAATTTGCATACGGAATGACTTAAGATAATTTTTAATATTATATTATTATCTTCTATTTTTTGTGATTTATTTGATAATACTCTTGTCCGTCCTCGACTTTTTCATGTACTTGGCGCATTTTTTTTACTTTTTTGGAGTTTTATATGGGGTATAATTTATTTACAAAATTTATAATTCTTTATTGAAACAAGAAACACTAATTAAATTTATGCATTATGGAAGGTGTCCATGTATCAAAATAACTGAATAAATATGTAAATATACGAAATCCTTTCAGGATAGACGCTGGGTAATAGGTTCCTGCCCCAAAGAGCAGCTCGGAAATCATCAAGCCAGCTGTGATAACGCGCAGTTAATCCTTATGCAGCGAACCGTCGCGACGCGATCCAAAATGCCTTCGTTATTCCATATTATCGAAGTACCAGCCAGATTAATCCGCGCAAATGGATGTATCGATTCATTCAATTAACGCGCTCGCTCGACCGTTGAAATACGTGATTAATAGGACCGGGATGTGTTTATAAGCGATCACATCTGGAAACGGGCTGTTAGAAGCGACAATTTCTGCACCCGCGTCCCTCTCATCAGGCAGCTGCGTAGCTACGTTGATTTGTTTATTCGCAACGATCGGACCTCCCACCATCCTGTCGATTATTAACATTTCTGCCTGGATCTCGTTGGACGCGAGGCGAGCAATAGGCAGGACAGTGCTCGAGTGTATCGGAATCTCGTGCAATCGATATCAGCTCAAGATGGCTGGTCATCCTTTGCCAGCGCGACCCAAAGGACGTTTAATCCCCCTGAAGCGTGCTAATTGGACGCGGGCGCGCGCGCATGGCTAGGGTAGCGTTGACACATAATCGAGAAAAGCACTCGGCTGTACGTGATGTCGGGGAATTAGTGAAGCGTCTCGAGTCCCGCAAAAGGACTCGTCGGAGCGTCGTGACGCCGACGCCGGCCCTGGAGCCTACGTGACCAGATACATAGACTCGACGCGGGCGTCAGCTGAAGAGAGCAAAGTTACTGGTCGCGGCGAGGAAAGGGCGACAGGGAACGAGAAGGGTACGACGGTGAATAGACAGGCGAACGAAGATGGAAGGAGAGCCTACTCGTGCACCTGATCGGGGGCGATTTTCTTCGACATGCTTGACTCCCTCCTTTCCTGTCGCGTACATATGTACCCATACAGCACACTTCGTGGCGGCAACGTTGCAGGATCGTTGCAGTAACCATGCAGTGTTGCATGGTTGCAGCGCAATGTCGATGTAACGTTGCTGCGACGTTGCCGTGCAACATTGCACGGGGCGGACATAGAATTATTGCTGCATAGTTGCATCAATGTTGCGTTGCAATATTGCACGGCAACGTTCCAGCAATATTTCTGCAACGTTACGGCAACATTTGGCAACGTTTCCACAATGTTGATGCAATGTTGCGCCAGTATTGCGGCAACGTTCCTGCAATGTTGCCAGAACTTTCCTGTAATGTTGCTGCAGTGATCCTGCAATGTTGCGTAACGTTGCTTAACCTACAATATTTAAACCTAAAATATTTCCGTTGTTTTTAATGACACGAGAAAATGTCTAAGGAAAAAAATGTTTGCTTCACAGGGACAATTATTCTGACGCAGACGATTGTTTTTCTCAAGGTTATATTTCCCGAAATTTCAAGATCATCAATGGTTTTCTTAATGGGATGGCGTATTTTCATTACTGTAACGTTATAGCCAATAAAAATACAAATTCAAGCATGTATAATATGTTGTCCTTTTTATCTAGCAATCAGTTTTTTTCTGCGGCATTTTTTCGTATCATTAAAAACAACGGAGATATTTTAAGCTTAAATGTTAGATGACCCACCCTGTATATTCTAATGTGTCGAATGACAGAGGGTGGAAGTTGTAGCACATACGTATAGTGTTACAAAACCCTAATGGATTTTGTCAAAATGAGCCTTCGTTTTTAAATAATTTGAGTTTAAAGTTCTGCACGGTAAGAGTATAAGTTCGAATACGTTAGCAGTCTTATCAATCAGTGGTTGTAGCTGCGGAGGTAAAGTGTTCGCCTACAACGCTACAGGTCGCCGGTTCGAATCCCCTTGGGGGAAAAAAATTTTCTGTGAGAAAAAGTAATTAATACGGGTCTTTGTACTTCTATGATTCCTGCACACATTCAATATCGATACGGACGTTATTTATATTCTTGGACCCACTGCCCGAAACGTTGCAGGAGGCGGACATAGCAATATTGCTTACAACGTTGCAGTGCAACATTTCAATCTTGCACTGTAATGATCCTCCAACTGTGCTGCAACAAGAGTGTGCTGTATGGGTATATATATATATATATATATATATAATATATATCGTAGCGTCATGCACGGTCAAGATAAAGGAAATGTAGATTATCGGATGTCAGCGTGACCGCGAGCAAACAGTCGAACGGAAGCCCGGGTGGAGCCTAGAAAAGAGAGCTGGAGGTAGAACAGCCAGGAGCGTTGGGGAACCGTCCTGCTGCTGGTGTTTACACAACGTTTACCAGCTGGAGTAATTATCCGCAATACCTGGTACTCGGCTCGCGCCGCGAAATGCCTTCAACATCAATCACTTCGCCTCGCGACACGGAAATCTGAGGTACGGCCGACAGCCACGCGAATACAACAGAGCTTCCTGCGTCGCGTTGCAAAAAATCTGAACGTACGCACGAACCTAAGTAGTCCCGCGACCAACCCCGAACGTCAAGGAGAGTTTATTTTTCCGAGGGTGCGAGTCGACCACCTCGAACGCCTCCAATGGAATCGTCGAGCACGTCGAGGACACCGCGACTGTCGTGTCTCGTCGACACCCTAACAAAGGAGGCTACGTGAGTGAATGCAGCGATCAACAAGGGCACAATTTTCGGTGAGAACGTTCGTAAGGTGTTACCACTATATTCGCAGAGTGTTCAGCTTGAATGTCAGTGAACTCGGTGCACGACACTCTACGCATTGACTTTTTCCAACTCACGGACGCGTGGAAAAGCGGGAATACAGTGCGAGAGCGATGTGACCACGAACGACAGGCAGTTATCTCATTTTTAATTCAAACGGTCCAAATGTTTCAAACGATCCACGCTCGCCGAACGTGATTCATCAACTTCACAGCGTCGCCAGGATCAGATATATCATCGTTACAGCGAAAATTTGAGGGAACGAAAATGAATTTTTTCGCTAGAGAGCCATTGTCGCCGTGAAAGCGAATCGAGCTCCATTTGTAAACTCAATTAGCGCGGGGAACTATTAATTTGCCGGCAAGCAGAATTAATTGACCGTCATTGCGACGATAAAGAGGGACATTAAACGCAGCGGCAGCCCGGCGAACTTGATAGAACTGGAATTGCAGCTTTTTAACGCGGACGTTTTCATCTTTCCGTTCTTCCGAATCCGCGATTTCACGAATCCGTCGTTCTACTGAAGCCGCGATTTCACGAAGATCGCCGGGGCGCTCGTCACAGCGCGACGACGTAACCGCGTTAATTCGACGGGTACGTGTAATGTCATCAATCGATGGGTGAATGGAAAACCGAAAACCCGCAGTTTCGTGTAAACGATTGGTTCAGCGGCGTAAACTTTAGCGCCGTGGTGAATTGAATTATACCAGGGATTATCGGTATTGCTCGAATTCGTTGTTTAGCTGTAAACCGGAACCAATTTGCCACCTATTTTACAGTCCCTTCTTCCATTAACCTGATTTCCTCCTTCGCCACTTTGCCCGAGCTTTTGCCATGATCTTCGATTTACTCTGGAACACTCTTAATCCGTCAAAGTTGAAATTGGTTGGCCGTATTGACTGAAGGGCCACCGTAATGGAGTGGCCAGATCGATTTTCGAACAACTGCAAACGAATGGACAAAAAGCGGGCAAATCCCTGGGCGAAGTTCTTACGAAGGGGCCAGGGAACTTTAACGGGGGTACAAATTTCAGTGAAATGAAACTAGCTTCCGCGGTTCGTGGTGTCACTTGCCTTCCTCGCTTGGTAGCTCCAATTGTGCTACGGCGTTGTCGCTTTTCTCGCAATATTTTCTCATCCACATACTATTCCGCGAATCCGTTCGCTGTGGAAAAGGAAGGAACAATATGAATAAAGTCCGATCTGGTTAATGGACGGTCTCGTGCATGAAGAAGGGACGTTTTAACTTCTAACTAATAGCTTGCTGTTACGCGCAGCAAATTAAACGTAACGTTTCGTAATATTTCATTTGAAATGTAGGTATATTATATTTCACGGTTTTTAATGTTCGTATGATGTAAATATATCGCTATAACGAGACGCGTTTCACGCGGAGGCGCGAGATATTGAAAGTTCCGTGGAGCGCGGCTGGCGAACGATCGAAGCTGAATCGTCGCATAAAGCAATTTCATCGAGCGTATCGCGCTCCACGCGAAGCGTTATTTATCGAATCCGTGGGCTGCTGAGTGCTGAACGACCGCGTTAACGAAAATTCGAATCACCTGGCAGGCACGGTTCGACAGGATATTTTTTTCCGCATCGCAATGGATACGGAATAAAACACCGCCGTAGAAAGCTCGAGAAACAACGGCCGTAAACGGAGAAACGGGAGAATCATTAAAAATTTGGTCTCTGTTAGCCGACCGGCAGTTTGAAACCGCAGTTTGGTGGTTCGCGCTTGCATTTTGTATAGCTCTCGATCTAAATAAACTTCTGAAACCGAATGGGTTAGAACGTGTCCCAGTTGCAACACCAATTACACTTTGCCTTTCTGATCAATTTCCAGTTTTTATGGCAGCAAAAGCATCGACGTTTATCAAAGTATACATGAGATAATCTAGAAAATGTTCTCCCTTTTTGGTGAAATTGCAGCCTATAATGATTCGTATTATAATCGATTTCGACATCGCGGGATTTCGTAGGCAGAGAAGTTTAAACCGTTTGAGGGTCCGGAAAATTTATACGATATTAAGCGCGATTTCCGCGAATCAAGGAAACTCGATCGAGCGCGGTATCGAATATTAATCGACGCGTACAAAGCAGTTCGTTTAAAATGCCGACCTGCTTTTCGTGTCGCATTACCAGCGGAACGAGGGAATAAATCGTTACGCTACGATATTACTAGTTCCTCGGTGCCGATGCCAATGAAACGCGTGCTTTTCAAAGGCGCTTGCGAACCGTGTAAACGCGTTTAGTCTCGCGCTGCAGGCAGCCACGGAGGTTCCTGAAAATCGTGAATTTCAACTTTAACTCGAGATTGATGTAAATCGTATAAAATTTCGCATCGAGGCGTGACGGAATACGGCGGAGGCTTTATGCGAAATGCTCAATCGCAGGCTGACCGCAGAAAGAGAATCGGGAGAGCACACGTAGCTGCGCGCAATTTTTGCCGGTTTAATGGGTCGTTGATTCTCTTAAATACGTATTTACCGTCGGTACGATTGCACGGGTCATTAATCTTCCGCGACGATCGGTGCGCCGATCAATCCTCTTTTTCTCACTCGGAGCGTGAAATTAATTTTCAGTGGCGGGGGTTAGAACGACGGCACCGGACACCGATACACTCGCGAAAGTTTGGCGCGGTGAAACGCGCAGCGCGGAACGCGAAACGCGCGCCACTCGCGATACGATGCCGCGTGATATCCGATATTAAATGATATCGTCCGGGCATGTCGGCGGAGTTTGCCGCGATAACGACACCGGAACCGATCTATTTCGCGCCGATCGCAGCTGCAGCTGACGCTGAAATTTACATTTCTCGCCTATACCGAATGTTTATCCGTACAATAAATTTTTCCCTTTTTCCAACGCGATCGGTCTCGTCTCGACCAGGAGGAGCAACTCGAACGCTTCCTCGCGACAGCTGGCCCGGTAATTAAAACCACTTTCGTACAGGCAACGATCCACGTTTGCATTCATGGAGCGCTCTGTATGCGCATTGCTTTTCGATTCTTCGATATGTGTTTCAGCGTCGAGGAACGTGAATACAATTAAAGCGATCAAGGATCTCTATTGTGCTCGAGTGGAAGGGTAGCTTTTCAACATCCCCAGGGCTTTTAATCGAGAAGAAGGAGATGGTTGAATATTAATTCCGGACTTTGTCTTTGCTCGCAACTCGACCAACACAAATTATTTATCAGCTGAGAGAATATACTACATTAATGTAACAGTCACTGTTGCTTAACACCGGATCGGCAATAATCAGGAAAATCACTCGCGAGCGTGGAGAATCGATCGAACCGAGGACGAGACCAGCAGAGACTTGCCACCGCCGCTAAATCCTAGAGAACTTATCGAACGGTTTCGTTTAACCTAACGCCACGAAACGACCGAGATAATGGCTAGGTGGGTGCAGAGAATCGTCGAATCGCGACGGAGACTAACGCCGATTTACGAGGCCGCAATTTTGGATGCGTTCCCTCGGACGGAACGAAGCTTCCCTTGCTTCGGTGTTACCACCTTCTCCGCCAGCGTAAGTGACGGGAGCGATTCGATTGCCGCCTCGAGTGTTCCGCCCGATGCAAGCTCAATAACGCAAATTTCAATTGAATATTAATGTTTGGGTGAAGCATGATCACTGCAACCGCCAGTAACTACTCGTCGCGAGTGGCGCAGTAATAGGGTGAATGCTATTTACAGAATTACAGAGTGCTTGCGATGCACTCTCAGAAATATTGAGAATTATAAGTCACCGATATCTGCAACATTTTCATAGAACTATCGGTGCGACTCGAGGGTTCATCCTTCCCATTGCTATTCCTCTTCGCCCATCCCCCGCCCTCCCGTCTCCTTCCGCCACCCCGTCCTTCTTCCTTCGCGTCGCCCTCTTTCTCCCACTGGCATTTCCTCGAAGGAGCTACAATTTAATTCAATCTTCACAAACTTGCCGGCCTGAATCCGCAGTTTATGATAATGTCCGTCACATCGACGTCCCGCCATCCGGGTCTCAAATTTTTCCCTCCCCCTGAGAAATACATTCCCTTCCCGGAAGATGAGACCCCTTCGATCTTTGTAAATCGAAATTCTGAACGAAATCCTCCGTTTTGTGGACTGGCGAAACTGGCACCGAAAATGCGTTATGCATTGTCGCGCGGTGCCGTAAGTAAAGTAAATTCTCATTTGCCTGATATCTGTCGCTGTAACTCCCTCGCAGCGAGTGGCAAGATTTTTACGACGCTTTTGAGCGTTGCCCTTGCGGACGGAGCTAATCTTCGCGGGCTCCCGCCGGTCCGAGTAAATTACGGAATGCAAAACATGCGACGAAAATTGCGGAAGGCAAAATACTGGCTCCTGAAATCAGGGCAGCAAGTATGTAGTCTCCGTTCCATAAAAATTATCGACTTTCGTGCTATTATCCCGGAAAATGTTTGGCATCCAGTAGTTTCTTGGAAACATAAGGAGACTGAAGTCACTCGGGAATTAAGTCCGCAAGACAAGCGTCTATCTGGTAAATATGCGAGCATGTTGCAGTGAAAGAGCAGGAATAATGTTTGGGAAAGGCGAGTGGAGGTGGAGGGCGGTTCGCTGCTCGACGCGGAAGTGAATTCGAATTTCAGCCGAAGATTCCTCTGGAAGTACAACGACGAGTGGAGTTCCGGTCGGTTGGACTCATCAGGGAAACGGCAGTCGGGCGCGGAAGGAGGAATAAAGGAAGGAAATGGAGTGGTCGCGGGGCTCCTCGAAACGCGTCTGTTTCCCAACCGGTGTCTCTCGTCCCTGCTTGCTCCTTTCGGCGACATCCTGCGAGACCTCCTCACGGAACAGTTTGGCTTGAATATCTTTTAAATATAAAGCATCCTTGGAGCCCGGAGATGGATGCTGGATACACCGAGCCCCGACCTAATTTTCTCCCGTTTCTTTCTTCTCGATGAAGAGAAACCTTCCTACCTGAAATACGGAGTGGCTCAAAATTCTTGGACAAGTCGAAACTTAAAAAGTCATTCTACTTTGATCGGCCAAAAAATTAAGCTATATTTATAGATTTTGTTCTCAGCAAATACAACATGTAATGAAATTATACCCTTATATTGTGCAAAAAAATTTAAACAGATTTTTTTTTTATATAAGGTACCTATGAAAATTTAGGTGTTTGAGTTTTGGGTGCACTATTTAACCCTCAGAAGACGAATGGTGAATATGGTCGCGTGAGACGAATGCAGGGCCAGTTTTACCCATAGCAACATTTCTATGGTACACGGGATGCACGAAAAAATTGAATATAAAATGAATTAAATTTATTAATAACGAAATACATAAAAAACATTATTTATGTATGATTATGTATGATTTTTACAAATAATGTTACTGCAATTTAGGCATTAGGGTAATCTTTATTTTTCAACTTTAAAATATATATTGTCTGACCCTCTTAAAATCTTCTATTTGACAAAAAAAAATATCTCCGTGTTTTTTATTTGTATATTTTGATATATAAAGGTCGCTCAAGGACTTTATATTTCGCATGTAGGAATATTTCATTGCCGTTGAGCGACCTTGAATCCTTAATATATTTTAATAAAATTTTAGAGGTAATTCTTTTAAACTATTTGGAAGCTTCTGAGAGGGTCAGAAGAAATTTTTAAAAAATTTAATTTTTTACCATACATATAAGGACCACCCTATTAGGCATCTCATACTATATTTTTCCATTGCCAACACAAATATAACATCGTAATAGACTTTGTCAGAGTTGGATCAAAATGACCCTGCATTCGTTCTACGAGGATTAACCTAATATTATTGTCATACCAACATCTTTCAAATACTATACATTATTGATACGATATAGCGTGGGTACATTAATAATAATAAAAGTCTGATTGTCGTTTAAAGTCTGCTCAACAAAGCCATCTGTAACCACGACCTGGTGCTGGTCCTAAGAGTGTTCTCGTGTACAGGAGACACGACGTTTATCGAACATCCTGTAGAAATGCCTGGCTGCCTTGGTTCTGCTTTCCTTCTGCAGGAAGAAAACAAGAAGACCAGACGATAGTTTGAATTGCTAAAAGCACCGACGCAGTGGCCGAATGCAACCGTCGGCCCCATTATTATTCCGAATATAATAAGTCGGCGGTGGATACGGCTGGTGATTCCGTCTGTCGGCGTTCCGTTTCCGCTCTTCCCGGATTTCCATATGATCTAGCCACCCCTGTCACTCGGGGTGCCCGTTTTTCCGCCCTAGCATCTTCCATTCGAAGAAATGAACGCCCTCACCAGTCACGATTCATTTTACGAATACTTTCCGTCTTAAGATGCTTGTCGTAAGCTTCGCCCCCAGGGGGGTGGAAGGTTCGAGGGGGATGAGGGAAGGGAAGTACTTTGGGAGGAAATAAGAATTCGCAAGTTTCTCTCGCGCCTGCGTGACTCACTCGTTTAGAATAATATTGATAACAGAGCCGGGCTTCCATTTAAAATGGCTCGCTATGGCGGATTACCTCTGACTCTGCTCTGCTCAGACTTCTATTTATGCTAGGGGGAATAGGGGGTGTTGGAGTAGTGATAGAAATGTCAGCCTACAGCGGAGTGCACCTGTCTTCCGCAATCATGGGGGCAGTCTGTGCAAGTTTTGAATCTTCCATCGACTATCTTCTTCCTTTGACGTGCATCTCCTGTGTTATGTATAGGTTCCCGAAGGAATTAGGTACGAGTTTCTGTGATTATTAGGGTGACCGTACCTAATATCGCCAGGCAAAAGTTAAATCGCTGTCAATTGAATAATAATTGATATTTTTGCATGCAGCTCGTATCAAAGTAAAGAGAAATTATTCATCTTTCATGTAGCATAAGTTAGAATCGTTGGAACCTACAAATTTTTAATTAGGACTCAATAAACGTAAGACATGCAAAAATCGGGACCTGAAAAAAGTATACCTAATATCGCCAACTTAAGAAATATTGATTAATTCATATATATATATATGTTTTTAAAGTCATTTTCACATGTGCTTTTATTATTTCTTGCTCTATAAATGTATTTTTATGCATCTTTGATTTCATTTTTATTAGAAAAATATAGAAATTTAAAAATATAGATTTATAAAATATTTTATTTTTTATGTTCCGATGTAGGTACATATTGGACAAATAAAGTTTATTACGGTTGCTCGGCACATTTCGTAACCCCACCTATAACAAACATTACATCGAAACCATTGTTCTCCGGTAGGCTGTATTGAGAACACCCGTACTGCTAAAAGAAAAACATTATTTTCACTATGGAAAATATTTTAATCGATTTAATTCCTGAAGTACATCATTAATTAGGTATTTCTAATAGATATTCTTGCATTCACGAAATTATTAGACTTACCTTCTTCGAATGTGATGTAAAATTGTGGCAGTTCAATAAATTTTTACACTATTAAGATTCACTAAAATACTTCTCTTTCTGTAATTGCTGATCACATGATGCTGCATTTACAGTATGTCTTCCGACATATGTTTAGGTACTAATTCAGTGCATAACCGATCAATTTTAGAGCTTACTTTGCGAGATATAGCGGGTGGCGATATTAGGAACAGTGGCGATATTAGGTACAGTCACCCTATTTTGAGTGTTCCTTGTGTAATAGAATAAATGTACAGTCTGACCCACATTAATTAATAGCGGAATATACATCGGAAAGAATAACGATTTAGAAGTAACCAAACGTCCACCGCAGGCAACGCGCTCGTATGAGCAATAAAAAAAAAGCAAACAAATATGAAAATTCTATAAGAGATCAGTGTGTGTTGTTTAAATAAATACTATATGCGGTCAATATTTGTTTGGCACATTTTCCGCCGTTTAATTAAAGATCCTTAATCAACGAAAAACGCTACATATTTGCACGCCCGCGAAGCTACACGATCGTTGAAAAATATAGGCACCTGTTAATTAAATTTCCCTTTTTACCGCGGACAATTGTGTTGATTGATTGGCAAACCAGGGGGCCCGCGGTTGTGCCAAAAAATACGAACGCTGATTAATCGAGCTCTCGTTTACAGAAAAATGTTCACGATAATTGCCGTATTTACAGCTGCTCTTTTACAATTGCACACGTAAAAGTGAATTGCGAGAAAAAAACATCCCTGTTCAGAAGAATTAGGAACGTGCACCCTCAAACGTTTGAGATTCGCGTGACTCTTTCGTCCGTTCGCAGGAACGAAGAAAGCAACGGTCGAAGGAGCAACAGCACCGGAGAAAGTTAAGGAGTGATTCCGATCTGCAGCATAGGCGACGTTACTTTCATTGGTGGATCGTGTACAGCAGTCCGCTGGAGTGCTACACTCCCGTTACGAACAAACGAATGACCCAACTGGCGAAAACAAAGAGTTCGCACGCGCACTAGATACAATGCCGTTCCAACGGCGCGCATTAACTTCTCCTCCGCGTCGTTTGACAATTTTATCTCGCCAGCGGAGTCCCCCTTTCGGCCCTGCGGCCGCCTGCAATGGCTCGTGAAGAAATATTTTTAGAAACCGAGCCTCTGTTTTTAATTAAAACACCATCGCGCGCGGTCTGTACGGAGCCCTCTCCAGTCGCCGCCCGAATTCTCGGTCGGACACGTCCACGGCTTCGACCGAGAGAATGACACGAGCCCCTCGAAACGATCCATCCCTGCGTTTCACCGTTTAAACTGTTTTTCTTCTATCGCCAGGCATTGCAAACATTTTGCCCGTCCTCCAACGGATGGTGTTATTTCTGCGGAACACCCTCAGGCTCCCCGAGGCACATCTGAACGAATAAACCGCTCCGAACTTCCTATCGTCAACTGTTTTCTGTGTCGTGATCCTCAGAGTTTGCGCGGACATATTGAATCTCCATTTGCATGCGAATGAAGGGAAGTAGGTACTAAAGGATACGCTGTGCTGCATTTTTCAAGTGCTCAGAGATCACGGGATAGAAATATTTGGCTAGGATAATGGGGCTGGTAGCGTTAAAAACGTGGAAAATAATTCGAAATGCGTAATTCTGTCGGCAGAGTTCTGGCGCGCTCGACAAAGGCTGCCTTATCTCGCGTTTCCCGCGGAATTCCATTTGTTAGCAGAGCGACTCGCAGTTCGAGAGAATCTCGCGGAAATAAAAGCTCGGTCGCCCTGGCGAGTATTGCCGCTGTAAATCTAAAAAGCTAGAATTCGAGATGCGGCAAGCGTAAAAGCGCAATAACGCGGGCGACGATGCAGCAGTGGCACGGCCGGTGTTTTCCCAATTAATCGTCCGTATCGTGCGTAATTATGTCCCACCTCGAGGAGATCTCTGACAGATTGTCGGGAATTTACGGCGGTGGCAGCTTGAAAACAAAGGGCACCGGCCGAAAAAAAAAGGGGCAAGGAGGCAACAGTGGACGAAGAAGCGGGAGAAGAATTGCTGCGAGCATCTGAAGTTTCTGGCCAGGGGTATAAAAGTTTTTACCGCTTTAATCTGAACTTTACGATAAGGAGATTGCATCAAACGGCCATTGTAAGTCACCTCGGAGGGCGGGAGAGTGCCTTTCACTGTAGTCGCTCGAAGGAGCAACTTTTTCTTTCCGTGTGTACGGCCGTACGTTGAAAATGCAATTAAATATTGACGGGCAGGAAGGAGAAACAGAATTCCCCGCGACCACTGTACCGAGTTCCGTTTTTCTTTCCGCGTTTCTCGCACGATGTCCAATTTTCGTTCCGCTTATCCGCGATTGCCATTTCCCGGACCCACGAAGAGCCTTGTGCTGCTGAGATTTCTTTGCGTTCCCAGAACGATATTTGAAAACCAGCTGGACAAACAAGTATGAATATTTAAAATTAAAAGCTCGCGAGCTTGCCGATCGGTTTTCTATTTCGGCAGGTATTGGAAGCGGAAGTCGATCCCTCGTAAAGTAGCACGGTTGAGAATTGAAATAACTTCCGGTCGAATTATCTTGTTTCGAGATCGATACGCTGCAAGCTTCCCACCAAAACGGTTGTCCCTCTTTTTCCGATTTCAGCTATTTCGGTGGAAGAACGTGACGGTGAAATTCTCGAGGAAAAGGAACGATGGCCAGGCGTTCCTTCATTTTTCCCTCCCTTTGTTTCGCTTTGTTAGTTTCATTCGATTGCGAAGGCTTCAGCAGCGCCTGCAGAGGTAACGGCTCCTCGTCAAACTCGAAACGTGAAATTTCATAAGTCCGATCAACGGAATTTTGGTTATGTCGTGCATACGGTCGCGCGACGATTGACGACGGCCCGACAGTTTTAATTGCGATTCATCAAAGCGAAACGTTCGGCGCGCATGCATAACGGAGACTTTTAAATAATCGATGAAAGCATTGCGCGTACGCGACCAGCATTGCATACGCAACGAACACGATCGGCCTGGATGCAGGGAAGAATAATTTCGCGATTCGACGGCTCATTAGCGTTTCAACGAGGCGTACTACCGTGATCCGCTAAACAGTTGCATTAATTCGATACTGAGACCTTGCCTCGGCGTTGACACCGATTTCTAAAAGCCAATGTAAAGCGTAAATGTGTGGCTGAATTTTTCTCGCGACAAAGGCGCTGCTCGCTCCGCAATAATGTCATCGTGCTCTGGGTTCGTTCGACACACTGTGCTAGAATCGACTCGCACCTCGAACCTCCTCGAGCAAGTTCTCGAAAGAAGGCGACTCGGTGCTACTTGAGCTTCCGAAGTTAGTCCACGAAGAGAAGCCGCTGCTTGGCCGCGATCCGAATGCATTCTTCGACGCTTTCCGTGGAAATGTTACTGATTGCTTGCATTGATGTTTTATATCTTATACGTCAAACTCACGAAACCCGTGGTCGTGCAACAATATTCCACTCTCAACGAGTTATTGCAATATTGCGTAGCTGTTGATGAATGAACGATATCGAGACGCCAATCGTGAAATTCCACTCGCCAGCGGCGATCGGGAGCCGGGAAATTAAGCCACTGAGAGCACTTTTCGCGCTTAAACGGATTCATTAGCGAGCGGGGTGCAAGATTTTTCGTTACACGAGCCGAAAGTAGGTCGGGTTCTTTCGGAATTACGGGGAGACGGAATATATCGAATGAAAGCGGGCAAACGACGCGTAAATCGCATATTGCGAGGAGGAATAGCTTCTAGTTATGTATATAGGACCCATGTGGTTCACCAAATGAAAAGTCGATCCTCTTTCAGAAATGACTGCATATTAAAATTTTTTAACGCGCGGCTGTAAGTGAAATCTAGGAGAAACTCGTTACGTGTTCGACCGTGGCTTCATTTCAATTCGACGGAATACATATTTCACTAATGCTATCGCAAAATCATACGAAGAGTCTTCGTCAGTCTCTTATTCAATTTGCATATGATTTTCCGCTAAGCAACATATCGTATTTAAAATACTTATCATCCTTCGGTCATTCAAGCAATTCCTTTATTTCAAACGAACCTTCACTGATCCTCGATGAGCTTAAGAAATCGATCAACTCAAATGACAAGCTTCGAAGGCTGAGTAATCGAGAAGCATTGTTTTCTTAAAGAAACGCGAGATTTTCTGAATTTTGTCTCCGGTGACAATTGCTTTCCCCTTGGAATAATTGATTGAATCGGACTTCGATTGGAGACGATCCCTGGGAGACGAGAGGCTGGGGGCTCGGGACGATAACGACGATTCATTTTTCAAGGGCGTTACACCCGGGACGCTGAGTTCTCCGGCGGATACGAAATCGTGGTGCCGAGGAAAGTCAGGTCGGATGGAAAGTTCGTGTCGCATCAAATACCTCATCACTTCAAGCGTTCCTTCTACGCGGGTCGAACGAAGACGGATACAATTCCTGACGATGCTGTTCACTACCGTTTGCAAATCGGGCACAAGGAACACCACCTCGAGCTCCGACCGAATCGTCGACTCGTTGCTCCAGGCGAGTAAAGAATTCCCATTCAATACCCTGGTGCTCAGATTTCTGCAAACAAACGAATCAGATGTAAAAGGATTTGCTCTGGCAAGCTGCAGTCTGACGATACTGTTGCGTCCCAACAACATTTTACGGTTCTTGGAAGCGTAGCCCGATAGGAATTCGCCTCTTTCGTGGCAACGGCGCGTGCTGGCGACCGACGAAACACGACGCTGCACGAATCGGCAGGCGCTGCGCTATCGGCTCGACACGCCGGCCAGACAGGTTGTCCTTGAGACTCGAGCGAGGCAGACCAATACAGACTTATACTTATACATATACAATAAATCTCAGTATTAAACCAGATATCCTCTTTATTATTAAACGCGGATCGATCAAATTACAAGTGACCGAGAAGTGACCGAGCATTATCTCGGCAAGCTCAACAGATACTATTCTTTAGAAGGCTACAGAGTGACTAAGTAGTTAATGAAAATTGCGTGCACCTTTTTCAGGCGCGGTTATTGAAGACCACGAAGGACCAATGACTCGCAGAAGTGGGAAAAACAATGATTTCTTGGACAATTTAAAATTGCATCGAATGCGTGATAGCCAGTGCCACTACCAGGGCCAAGTTCACGGCCAGTCAGAGAAAAGCGCCCTGTCCACTTGTTACGGCCTTGTTAGTACAAAGTCACTCTCATTTTCCGTCGGTTAGTCGTTTGAAACCCCGAGAAACGCCCCGTTGCAACTGCATTCTGACCGCCGAAGCGTTCAAACACATCGCGTTCGAAATTTCTCGCGGTCTTACTTTATGATGCGACGATCGTCAGCCGTCAGATAGGGAAAGGAGGTAGACGGGCGAACAGAGAGAACAGAGGGAGCGTCGCGAAAAGCCTGGCCGGAAATGGAAACAAGGGAGCAACATTTTAAATCGATTACGGTAGCCAGTCTCCCGGATAAGGCTTTCAAACGACCCGAACAAATATCACGTGCAGCTCCGAACCGTAAGATAAATCTGACTGGGAGGAATCTCGGTGTTCTCATCTCCAGGCCGGATACATTAGAACGAAACGATCGTGGTACACGATCGAGCCGTTGGCGGGTCACGACTTCACCAAAGAAGCGGAGCACCCGCACGTCGTCTACAAAAAGAGGCCGGACGAATTCGGGACGAACGCCGAGATTCTCTGTAATGTCACCGGCAATATGGCCAAAACCATTGCCAAGCGCGCTTTCAGTTCGCAGAAAAGGCAGCCGCCTAAGGAGCAGCCCGCCAACTCCTACACTCTGGAGCTGCTGCTGGTACTCGACAGGGCCGTTCTCGATTATCACAGCGACTTCGACGTGGAGAATTATGCGCTCACGCTGCTCAATATGGTAGTAACTTTCTCCGATCTGCATTTCCCATTGCTTCCTGCTCGGGACAAAGGCTTGACAGGCAATTTATCCGTGCTCATATTGTTGAATGCCCAACACAGGGGTAAATCTTCTTTCAGGCTGCAGGTCTGCTGCACGATGTCAGCATAGGAATGCTGATGGAATTGAGCGTTGTTAGGGTTATAAGATTGCAAGTCCAAGAGGACGAGGTATTTCCCACTTCTCACAATTTTTTTTCACCCTTAACCGCTGACGTCCCACTTTGTGGCATAAACGATGACGTGGAGTCTCACGAGCTTCTCTTTAATTACAATTTCACATTGTCAAGTCTAAATTTATTTTTAACATATACTGGAATTATTAGTGACTATATTACATATTTGAAATGATGCATTTGCATATTTTGTTCAAAACCACTGAAAGTTGTCTTCGTGGCATGACATATTCGTAAAACAAGGTCGAATGAAAATAAAGAAATTATAGGAAAAATAATTCTGAAGGAGTCTTGCAGTGACTTTTCCACGTGGAAGTCACGTTAGGGAAAAGTAGGGGAGAGCGGGGACAAACGTAACACTTTTTACATTTGGCTAAGCTGCCAATTACCTCATACAGATATAAAAACGAAAATTATGCCTTGAGATAGTGTGTTCCTTGGTCTATCATTTGACCACAAATTCAGCCTTCCACGATAAGTAGTCAAGGAGTTATAGCAATTTTCCGCAGTGACTGTCATTGTTACTTTTGTCCTGCAGAGATACCATGGGGACGAAAGTAATACTAATTATTTTGAAGAGAATTAAGTAAAAACACTTCTTCCAAAGCAAAATAGGATTTTTATTTTCAGAAACGATAAAAACAAACATTTAAATACAAATATTTTAAGTAGGTAACGATAAAAAAGCATAACCAGCTTCAAACATTTCTTTGATGGAATCTCGTGCAATGGCCCCAAAAGTAACTAATATTTATGATTTGTTTTTAAAAACTATTGTTAATATTGGATTCAACTTCTCCCCGTAATGACGTGTTACTTTTGTCCCCAGCCATGTTTTTCAGCATAGAACTGTTATAACACGTACAAACTATACAAGACTTATTGAAATCAAATACAGGAACTTATAAAGACATTATCTAAGAACACTCTAACAAATAATTGGATCAATGTCTAAAGTTTAACTATGAATATTATCAAAAAAAAACCAACAGAGGAGACACTTATCTGAATGATCGAAATAATGAAATCTGCTCGCCCACGGTATACGAATCGTCGTATTGCTCAGCGTCACTCCGTGGAATAAAAGAAACATTAAACACGCGTAACTATGTAAAGCAAACGTTTTGGAAACTTTTGTGGAAGGCGGGAGAAGGCGTGTTACTTTCATGTCGCCGTTACGTTTGTCCCCGCTCTCCCCTGCTTAACACATCCAGCCTCAGAATAGCATGCGCTTCTATAGTTCCCGCGTTACTGCTCGTTCATAGCGATATTCTTAATGCTGAATCGGATAGATGGACCCAGCAATAAACGGAGACGCGGGGAGAACGCTAAGACGTTTCCAAGAATGGCAACAAATGATCAATCCAGGCGACGATTCCCACCCCAACCACCATGACTGTGCTATCTTGATGGCAAAGTACGTTGTAGTCGAATCGATATCACGCGAATCCCACATACCCTCGAACGATTCTTAACGATTACTCGAATCGTCAGGATTAATATCTGCGAATCACCAAGCCTCTGTGGTTTCACTGGCACGTCCACGATTGCTGGGACTTGCGATCCTCTGAAAGGCGCTGCAGTTGTCAGGGATGTCGGTTTAGAGACAGGATACCACATAGCTCATCAGATCGGGCACACGTAATACTTTGATTATTCTCTCATTTACATCAAACAACATCGTCTCCAGAATTTATGTTTCACAAGTCCTGGGAATAGCGTTGAAACTTGCTGCTTCGATCCTCATTCACAGATTGGGCATGTCGCATGACATCCAGGAGGAAAACGGTTGCCCAGGCATTATTCACCATGGAAAAGGGTACATCGAGACCACGGTCATGCACCCTGGATGCGTCTACGTCACGAAAAAGTGGTCCAAGTGCTCGAGGAAGTCTCTGAAATCGTACATCGAGTAAGGAACCGCAATTCATAGCAATAGGTCCGATTTAGATTGCCTTCGCTTTCATTCGTTTTGAAGGAACGAATGCTGGTCCAATTTAATCGCTTTCCTTCGAACCGCTCGACTTCCATTTATGGCCCTCTTATGCGTTCTTGTTGCAGGGCGGGTCTGGGATCCTGTTTGCAAGACGAACCCCAAAACTACGGCATCCCTACCGTGGACCTACTTCCAGGGGTGATGTACGATGGGGATGACCAGTGCCGGCTTCAGTACCATCAGGATGCGCGGCAATGCGATTTGGGAATCGTAAGCGAGCTGAGCATTGGTCGTTAACCACTTTTCTAGCGACACTGTGGTTTATATCCTGTTGCAATTTTCGCCGGGATATTACACCAGGCGACTCATCCTCGGCCTTATTTTCTCCGTAATATCATGCACCGACGTGCACCTCCATATCCTTTATGTTTCCGTCATATTTCGCCGCGACGAAGAAAATATGCGCCCTCACGGGGACCTGCTAAAGGTGAAAATTAAAACGTTCGCGGCGGCGGACAATTTCGCCGTTCCGATAAACATAGCCGCGGGAACGAATTACGCCGCGTCCCCTCCCTCGGCAACCTGTTAATCTCCGTCTTGCAGGGTCGGGATTACCATTTTCACGAATTTTATAGCAGCTGACGAGTCTATGCCGCGCAGTTGGTAGATTTAACGAGAGGGCGGCTTCGCGTTTGCGAACCGAATTGTTGTTGGCCGGCTGAAACATCCTCGTTATTTTGTCACCCGTAATCGTTGATGGCGGACAAACATGTTGCTGTAATTTTATAGTTAAACGCGAAAACGTAGGCTGCCGGGGCGCGGCGCTAATGAACTTAATGAAAATTCGAGGGACGTCTTGTTTATTTATCGAGCGCCATTGTTTCCCGTATGACACAATAAACGGATCAGCCAGGGGGCCGTTATTGTTTCCGACGATATTTGCACGGGAACGGAACAAAGATTCGCCTTTTCCGTCGCGGGACAAAGTTCCCCGTGATCGCAGCGAATGACGCGGTTTCATTAATGCATTCCATTTGTTCATTAAGTTATTCATATTTGTAAAAGTCGCCGCCCCGCCCCTCCGCCGTAAAGCGGCAGCTGCAAACACTTCCAGCTTTGTCCGACGACTTCGCCGCGTTAATTAAGCAGCCCCGTGCATACGGAATTAGTTAAATTTGTCCTAGTGTTTACGTTGACGGGTAAAAAATTACTTCCACGGGCGTGTGCTGACATTTTTACTACGCGTCACCGTAAAATTGCTTGAGATGCGAGAGAGGAACATTATGGACCTCCTTTCCCTTTTACCGTGTTATTAACACGCGCGAGCGCAAAGCTATTCTTCCCCCTTTTTTATTGTTAAATGTTTACACAGCTTGGAGAGAACGGAGGGAATTTACAGGGAGTGGAACTTGCAAGCGTTCCATCTGAAAATACATGTTAGGCTCGATAGGAAGGAAGCCTCTTTGAAGGATTTCAAACTATACTAACAAGGAAACATATCGAACCCGCACACGTCGATTTCGATAAGACTCTGCAGATTTGTAAAATAGGAAGGGCTGACAACATGGGGGTGAAAAAAGCTCCTAAAGTTGGGGGTTGAAAGCAAATTTCTGGAATATCTCGAGAACTAGGTATTAGGCGTGGGACATTTTTTTTTAAAGTGTGCGTTTTTAAAGTCAAATCCAACCCCCTGCTCAGTTTTTAGAAAATTTCAGAAAATATGTTTCTGACCCCTGACTTTAGCAGCTCTTTTCACCCCTTTAATATGGATGATTGCCGATAACAAAAATGACGTGTCAAATATTTTTCAATATTCTGCAAAGCTCATCAAGTCTCATAAAAATCAGCGTGTGCGGGTTCGATATGTTCCTTTCTAAGAATTCTGAAAGTTCAGATACTACCTCTAATCTGGCATAAGATTGGTGACTTTCTAAGCTTCCGTCGTGCTTGCAAAGCAAATTTAGGACGTTCTCGGTCCCGAGCCGAGCGCTGCTCACGATCAGAGCAAGTAGACGTGGCAAGTAGACACAGACCGTCCGTAAACAGGCACCATCTGCCGCACGGCAGGCCAACCTTCTACCTTCACCTACAAGTCTGCCTTATCCTTTTAGGAATACGTATACGTTGCATCGTGTATCGCTTAGATAAGGAACGCCCGTAGCCGGGATATCGTTTCGCGATATCGCAATCGGCACGAAACCAGCCCCTTACTATCCACCGTTAATACGATCGCGTTTCATTTTCAGACCTGCGAGTACCTGAGGTGCGCCATTCCGGGAAAGGGTTGCGTGTCAGCGAGCAAACCACCCGCCGAGGGCACGCGTTGCGGGGAGAACAGGGTAAATTATCGCCTAGAAAAATACAAAGGCTAATTAGCGAGTATCCTCGAGCTGATCCCGACGCTATTGCGGAATTTCCCCCGGCTAATGAAATTCCAAACGGACTGAGCCGCCGCTAGCGCGTGCCAGAATGCCTGGCAACCTTGCCTCGGATCGTCTAAACATCGCAAACCTATCAACCCCCTCGTAATGTTCGAAATATTCCTAAAATATACTGCAATCGGAAGCTGTATCCTCCACCGGCAGCTCGCTAATTGCACGCGAGATGTATCACGTTTCTTCTTCAAATTCGTATTTATCGAGCGATCTACGTTGCTCGCACTTAACGCGAGCATTTACATATCTTGGAAGTACGAGACGCTTTCTCGGTAACGCCGAGCATAAAAGGGTTAACGGTCTGAAAGGTCAGGGGGTTGAGGGTAGGCTTTATTTCCCTTGGCGTGGCTGATTGCGCAAGAATTATACGTCCCTCCGTCGGAATGATACATATTCTTTAGATACGCGATAATCCCCTATAAATGCATCACGGAACGTTTCGCGGGGCGACTTTTGCAAGAAACTTGTCTAGTGGGATCCGGCGGTAAAAACACCGCAGGATAAAAATCTCTCCACCGTTTGAATTTCAATGCACACCGCGATTAAGACATCGGGCTCGAGACATGCGAACGGTTGTTTTTCGCGCCACTCGCACCGTCTACACGCTCCTTATCAGCCGCCGAGCTTCGCGAAGCACGCCCTTGCCTGTTCCTTTCCCACGGCTGGAAATAATTACGGGAAGATACGAGCGACCGTGGAGTAGGCCGCTAGAAGAAGGCTACTTATTGATGAAGCGAGGGAACAAGGGCCGCGTGACTTATAGACCGGGGATCGTTAAATTTTTGCTGGATCGCGTTGCAAGGACAAGGACCTCCTCCGTGGCACTGAACCTGATCGGTTTCGCGTTCTCAAAGAGGGCAAGAAGGTCGCTCGTTACACGGTAACGCGCTCCCGACGCTTTAAAAAGAAAAATAGAATCCGGTCGTCTTCTCACTTTTCACGTTTGAAAATAAGTAACGTCTTCGATTATTTTCGTGGAAGGCGAAGGTACGATGCAAAGGCGGACACCTCTGTACAGCAGATGTGCCTCCATTTGCGAACGTTTGATCACGTTCCCGCGGCTGTTCATGCGTCACCGGGTTCGTCGATTATCGAAAAATATTTTCGGCCTCGCCCCGTCACGTAGCGGGAGCGTGATCAAACGACCGCAAACCGGTACTTCTCGCGATAAATTGATTTTTCGGCTCCGGTAAAAATGAGTCGGGGACGTGACTCTCTGCCGCGCGACCGTTGCTTCTCGATTCTTCTTGACGTCGCACGGAGGAAAAACGAAGAAGTTGTTACTTCATTATCCTCGCTATGAAACGTGACTGCGAGCTCTAGATGTCCCCAGATTTCTCGTAACTGTCGGTACGTTTGTTATATCGCAGATAAATTCGGCCGTGAGACATCGAAAATTCGGCGGGATATTCCTGGGATGGAAAGCGACAGAGAGAGGTCGCTGATAATTGAAATTTCCAGGCATCGAAAGAGACTGGCCGGATTGATCGGTAATTAACTTTGCAGTGGTGTTACGGAATGAAATGCCTGATGGTCGGCGAGCGGCCAGGGGCCGTGGACGGCGGTTGGGGTAGCTGGTCACCTTGGAGTCGATGCTCCCGAAGCTGCGGTTCCGGTGTGGCTTTCTCAGTCAGACGATGCATCAGTCCCTCGCCGTCCAACGGCGGGGCGTACTGTCGCGGTGATAGAAAACGCCATAAAATCTGCGCCACTAACGTTAGTCACGTCCATTACGTAGCAATAGTAATAGTAGGCTACTTACACGAGAGGAGATCGTTAACGTAGTAAATTATACATTCGTCTAAAATGGCACTTCAATCGGCACTTATCATTTGCATCTAAGAACGTAGGGGAGAGTGCGGTAATTGCGAACACCTAAGCCAAACAGCAAACAAAATGAAAACTGTGTGAGAAATGAATTTGTTTATTATTTACAAACATACTTAAACTATTCATCTATGAAGTACTGTGACGAATTTTTGAAAAATTATAATAAAAATCAACTTTACAGTGATAAAGAAAAACACTTAGTGTTCGTGATTACCCGACTGCCGTGGAGTAATCACGAACAGAGTGCTAAATATCGCAGAAGTCGCGCAGAAAGCGCGATTTCAATGGTCAACCCATAAAAAACGTTGCTACAACCTATACCTAATGTATCTTTCAAATTCCTCTTCTTGTGCGTTAGAAAAAAATTGCAATTGCTCGTAATATCGAAAAAATAGTAAAGGCCGTTTTTTAAACTTTTTCTCTGAGCCTGTAATGATAATTCAAAAATCCCTTTTGTAGATTTAAATAAGTTTTATACATGCTGAAAATTGCTTTGAGCTACAAACGCTTAAAGATCGCAGAATAAGGACGAAAATCGCGAAATTCCCGAAATCAGCGATTTAAAAAACGACCTTTACTATTATTTTCGGAATTCCGACCAGTTGCAATTTTTTTCAAAACGACGAAACACTTCACTTAGCGAATTAATCCTTCTAGCTTCTCAAACAAACTCAAATCGTTTGGACCAATTCTAAAAAAGTTATACGATTTTAAAAGGTGTTACCTTTTTTTCGTCCGCCACTGTATCTATGGTACCTATACGTTGTTTTCGTTTTTCGTTCGTAATTTCGCGGCATCTAAAACGTTTAATTCAATATCAAAATTAAGCAAAAAAAGAAACAGGGTATTGGTATTGACGAGGGTTAATGTCGAACGTTCGAGATTACCCCATCCGATTTGTTCGTCATTACCCCATGACATCAAAAAATAAAAAAATAATTTATTTCAGGGGTTAGAATCATGATTCAAGCAACGCCTTGGTCACAAAATGTTCATAAAAAAGTGCTTTATTTCAACGTAAAAAAATTCCCAATTGTATCATTAATTCAACAGTAATTACATGAAATTGAAAATGGACAAAATATTACTTGAAACATGATGAAAATAATAAATTGTGTTTATCTTGAATATCATGAGCGTTCTGTATTTATTACTTTCTGCTCGGGGTTGAATACAACCTAAACTATTAGCTAATGGAGAGGGAACATTAGTTTTTATTTATTAAAACGCCTCAACCATCGCGTTCGTGATTACCCCACTCTCCCCTACGCAAAGTTCATTCACCCTCCGCGATGCTTCTCTCTCAATCTTCCATTTGCAATGATCAAAGAAAAAAGTAGGTAGACATAGCAGAAGTATAAGCGTCGAAATGCTAACGTGTTAAGTTAGCGAAAGTTTGCCCCACGTTCAGCCCTGCAATGTGGACGCGCCATCGTTCCGCGACGTGCAGTGCGCCGAGTTCGACAACTGGATCTTCCCGGAAGACGGGAAAGTTCACCGATGGACGGCTTACAATCTGCCAGAGGGTAACTACCCATCCAACGATCTGTCGATATACCCCGGAAGCTCTGACGCAGCATCCCTCGATGGCCCCCTAAAACGGCACAATTGACCGCGAACAGATCTGAGGGCCTCCGAGGATCCTTGCGCCCTTTATTGCCTGAGCGAGGCTGGGCTAGTGGCTTCCCTCAGACCAAAAGTCATCGATGGCACCACCTGCTACAGAGGCATTCGGGACATTTGCATAGGAGGGGTCTGCCGAGAAATACCCTGCGATCTGAATATGGAGTCGAACGCCGTCCAAGACGTATGTGGCGTCTGTAGGGGTAATGGCACCTCCTGCAGACTCAAGGAGGGCACGATAACGATCCAGGCGGCGTCGCGTGAGTGCAATTCCTTTAACTCCTCTGTACAGAGTTGGGCATTAGCTATCCGAATAAATTTTCACTCGAAGATTATTCGAATATTGCCCAACTCTGCCCCTGCACCATCCGAATTTCAAAAGTAACGTGTAAAGTAAAGCGAAGGGTTTGAAATATATTCTAGTTTCTATTCGCAACACGAAAGTGCAATCTACTTAGATACTTTAGAAACTCGAGAATTCACACGTACGACTTCCAAATTCTACTGTAACTTTCTAATTGAGCGGGTGAAAGAAAGAATGAATAGAGGGGACAGTTTATTCGCGGGTCGTAGAACGCCAGGAGTTTGATTCAATAAAAAATCGACGGAGGGCTTAGGTTCCGATCGAGATAAATAAAACCAGGGAGCTTGAAATTCCACGTGGATAAAGGCACTAGATCCCTCGAAAGTGTGAGAACTTTCCGGGGTATTTTCCGAAGAATCTCGAGCGTCCTCTTGGCCCTGCAACCCCGACGATATTTCCTATCAGCGTATAAATCTCTTATTCGCGATCACTCGTATCGATACCCCGCGTCCCGGTCACTGCGAAAGTTCTAATAATCTAAGAGGGAAAAACTTTCAATGACAGAGCCGAAGAAAATAGTAGACGTCCCAATGGGATCCACGAACATCCGTGTGGAAGAAACCGAGCCCACGAGGTCGAGGATAATGGTGCGAAATCGGGACGGGAAACCGTTAATCGACGGGTAAATTAATCTTTGCGTGATACATTAAGTGTTTTCACTGTCAAACGTGGCACCCGGTAGAGTATTTCATTAATATCTGTATGAGTTGATTAAGGGGTCATTCTGGTAATCACGCCGCAAAATTCAGGTTTTTTTTCTTAGTGAATGCAATGAATAACAATGTCAAACTTTTTTTTCCATTTATTAGGTTACTCATAATGTATACGGAACAATTTTTTAAATACACTTTTAATTGTGTTTTTCAATGTTATCTGAAGTTGAAAGTCGCGCCTTTGAAAATACGGCGGCAGTGATTTCAGCTCAGTGACTCATCTGAAACAAAAAATCCAAACTCATTCTTAATCATTATGAATACCGCTATCGCATGTGCCAGAATTAGCAACGCAAGTGAAAATTTAACAAAATTGCGCGCATTCAAACTTCAAGTAAAAATGGAAAATTTCGATACTTGAAGTTTAAATGCGCGCAATTTTGTTAAATTTTGACTTACATGGATAATTCTGGCACCTGTGATAGCGGTACTCATAATAATTAAGAATCAGTTTGGTTTTTTAGTTTCAGATGGG
Organism: Andrena bucephala; assembly: GCA_947577245.1. Lineage (NCBI taxonomy): Eukaryota > Metazoa > Arthropoda > Insecta > Hymenoptera > Andrenidae > Andrena > Andrena bucephala. The sequence continues at coordinate 69,458,412 of OX387715.1, forward strand.
TCTGTGAGCTGAAATCACTCCCGTCGTATTTTCAAAGGCGCGACTTTCAATTCCAGATAACATTGAAAAACACAATTAAAAGTGTATTTAAAAAATTGTTCCGTATACATTATGAGTAACCTAATAAATGAAAAAAAAAATTTGACATTGTTATTCATTGCATTCACTGAGAAAAAAACCCTGCATTTTGCGGCGTAATTACCAGAATGACCCCTGAAACTGAAACGATCGATTGAAGACGTCCCTCTTCACTTTCTAAATACGGTTTCTAGTATCTTAATCAATGATTAATAATCATATAACTTGCAAAAGGACCTGTGGATCAGTCGCTAAGAGTGATGCACCGACCAAAAGCCACGTAACGAATGCCACCGCGAGACCTTTGCGTATATCAGCCAGAATTTCCATATACCGCGAACAAAGGAGAAGCCTGAATAAGACATTGAGCCTATTATCTACGATTATTTCAGGGATCGTTTAGGAATGTTCGACGCTGCGGGCACGAAGGCGTGGCTAGGAACGATAAGACCGAGTCAGGAGGCTCTCAACATACCTGGACCCGTCACAGGGGACTTGCTTATATTGGTAAACATAACGAACACAGTCCGCTAATTAGCTGGCCTGGCAGATCGATAAGGTATCTCGAACAAGGTGTCTAAGGCTTGGACAGTTCTTATCTACCCCGTGCGACACCTTGGTCGGGATAGAGGAATGAAGAGGGCTTTCTTCGCTGAACCGTGCGGGTCGTCTAATTGCTCTTACGATATAAACGTATGGCAGCTGTTATTATAGCTGGTCGCACCTACGCGGCACCCGTCGTAAAACTTTCCGCCCGTTCATTAGAACCAACGCTAGGCACCGCCTCGGTATCTCCTGCGCCTCGGGGAATGTTACTGAAATCTAATTAAGGAGGTCTCTCTGCGCGTTTCATCGAACCGTTCCACCGCTGTATGCCTCATAACATAACGCTCCGGATAATTTATGGTGCTTCGGGGACGTTCGATCGAGTCCCCGGGAACCCGCTGCCTCTGAGAAACTTGCGCGGAGTTTTCTTAACGACGGTCAAAGTACGAAAGTATGAAATCCTTGGCCAGAACAGATCCCCCTTTCACCGAACAAATAATTGTCGACGCTGAGCTTAGAAAAGTAATTCTGCTGCTGCCAGCCCGGCATAACCCCGTTGGCCGAATGAGTTATTTCATTCACCAGGTCCTGCCGAAAGAGAACGTGACGGTGAAGTATTCGTTGGGGCTGAAAGAAAAGAGCCCTCGTAAGCCGGAATTCTCGTGGGGCCACGTCGGCTGGGAAAAGTGCAGCGCAAATTGCGGGCCCGGTGAACAGATTTCCAAGCCTCGCTGCCTGGAAAGAGTCGCCGGACTAGTGGATGGGACGTTTTGCAGAAACATCCCCAAACCCGAGGATGAAGTGAGACCGTGTCATCAGGCGCCCTGCCTACCGAGGTCAGCGGCAGATCTTCATTACAGAGATATTTTTAATTAAGAGGAAAACACGTTGAATAAGACACGGTGAATAGTTAAAAAAAAAAATATGTAATTACGACAGTGACACGGTGCCACGAGTCACCGGGCAAAATCAACGAACATCGTGTTATTCAAACACGTAGATGCGTTCATAATGCTTCGTGACACTTTCCAAAGCTGGAAACTCTTTAGGATCGCTCGCAGATGAGTAGGAATCGATTTAATTTACCGACGAACGGTGATCGTAGATGGATGATCGGTGACTGGCAAGGCTGCACGCCCTGCGTACCTGGCTGCGAGAAGAGACGAGCGGTCAAATGCGTACGTCCCGTTGGCCACGCCGAGCAGGATGTAGATATTATCGCTGACAGCTACTGTCAAGGACCGAAGCCGAAGGAACGGGAGTCCTGTACCGGACGCAGGAGACGAGACGACGCCCTGGCACGTCAGTCGAACAACAAAAGTATCAACCATGCTGACTTAATCTGTTCCTATGTGCTCTGTAGCATGCGCATCTCTATACGTTCCCTTCTTTCCACGGTCAAATGACTCTGCTCTGATTCCACGTAGAGGTGCAGAGATTATTCGGAACAGACGATCGATGCGTCCACAGAAAGAGGTCAGAGGATCGGGGGGAACACGACCAGGAGACAACGGAAGCCCACGACATAGAGAAGGGTGAAGTTGTGGTTGACACGGCAGATGTTAAGAAGCTCACGCTTACGATTATCTTGGAACGCGATGAGGAAACCGGCGCGCCCATCTTCCAGAAGGATTTCGAGCCTCAACCACCCGCGAACGCCACGGAGTTTACTTTAGTCGGAATGGACGCGGTCAGATACATACAGAAAATACAAGAAAATAGTGGAATCGCGTCGAAACATCGATTCCTTTAGTACAAAACGAAAGATACTTCGTAACATCGGCCGAGTGTCGATGCTTGAAATATAATGCAGTAATTATAAATACCTATCACATCGAACAATCAGAAAGTGTGGGGAGTGGAGGATAGATAAGAATTCCTGCGAAAGCTGCAATCGCGCGTTCTCTGGAATCCTTTTATTCGATCGAATAATTGGTTCGATTATTTCTTAGCGAACTTGTGCGCTACAGCATTGCTGAAATTTTTAGATAGAGATCTTGGCGGCAGGAAATTTTTGTTGCACGCATGCCACGCTCGAAAATGCCAAGATTCGCCACGCTCTTGCAATTCACACTTGCGGAGTGATTGAGTGCCACTTTAACTATGAAACACTGTTCAAACAGGCGTAACATAATTTCGCAATAAAGTACTATCCGTATACGGACACGTCAATTAAAGACGCGATAATCTCTCGATAAATATCGGCCAAGTGTGCAAAGCAGACAAGCTCGAATGTGGCCCACGTACAGTGCTGATTTCATTTCTTATCTGTCCCATCTAAAGACATCCATAAATACCTTCAACGTGAACAATACACATTCGTTTATACATAAATTCAATAAAAGTAGCTTTAACCTCTAAGTTTTCTGTATTTCGCAACGGTACCTACAAAATCCTACCACACAACGCTTTAGTTCTCCCCGAGATCTTGTCAGAAATCAGAAACTATAAACTATCGCACATATTACAAGTATCTACGAATCGGCGACCTATCCCTTAATTAATAGTGCATTTTCACTGGTCCACGGCATCCACGATACTGCTCAGGCGATCGTAAGTGTAAGTCTCTTCTTTGGAAGGCGGCACGTAGGTCGCGTTATTATATTTATTCTTGATGTATATCTCGTCGAGCTTTTTGACAGCAGCCTTGCCCCTGTATACCTTCTCGCGGGTGGTGTCGAGGCCGGCGCCGACGAGATCGCCGGTTTCCTGATACGCCCTGTCCGAAATATTCATCTGGAGACCCTCGTTCATGATGGGAGCTTCCACCACCACGACATTCTCGATTGGGACCGAATCCACAGCGATCGAGCCTGGCTTCGGAAGCGTGAGATTCGCGGGGATGCAGTCTCTGCGCTTCTTCTTATTCTCGATGGTCGACCAGTCGCGAAGAAGCTGCCGAAAGTCCGCCGCGCCGCTCGCTCTTGCCAGCTCGTCATCCTCGCGCGACATCCCGTGCGCCTCCTCCAGGTATCGCGCCAGGTTCATATCCACGAACCTGTCGATCATCTTGGCCTGGTCCTCCACCGACATCCACTGCTTCTCCTTTCCGGCCGCGAGCTCTCCGTTCGTGTTTCGCGCCTTTTTTGGGCAGGTCTTCTTGCACGGTCTCTTGCCTGTTCGGAGGAGGCGAGAGAATGACGGAGAACCGGCAAATGGTTAATTGTAAGTAAAATTTCCCATCTCGGGGCTGTATAAAATGTGTCGGTAAACGTTGTTCGATAGTAGTAATAAAGCTAGGAAACAAATAGCTCGAGATTTTGAAGAATAGCGAGCCGAGCACGATCGTGTTACGATTGATGACAGCACCGCTGGCCACCTTTCGCACGGAATGTGGTAGCTGACAGAAGATGAGAAATAATGTGCTAGATTCGACTGAATGCATTGCGTGTTAATAGTATTCGTACCGATGCAATCTTCCTTCTGCCTTGGCACGCGACCTTTGCACGCGTCCAAGTTCGCTTGGACGTCGTCTTCGCCGAAGCGCGCGGCAGGCTTAACGCACTGCACCTTGCGATGCCTCGATCCCTTGTTGTTGTCGCAGGTGCTGCACTTGCTCCACTGACTCACTCGCCACCTAACATTTTAAATGTCCGTGCGATATCAGAGAAGCATAAGCACCACTGACTTTGAAACTGTTACTTGTCCTGTACACCGATTCTAAAAAAACTGTGATAGGTACTCTTTCGCATGATAATTACACTTACTTCGCAGGACATGGGTCGGTGTTGCAAGACCGAGACTTCGGCTCTGGCTTCGGAATACCTTTACAGTAACTAGGACTAACTGCTCCACTAGTTTCCTCGATACAGCTCGCCTCGGAGATCTGTATCCATCAAAGCATCGAAATCTAAATGCACCCCGTTACCTTCCCCTTCCTCATTTCCCACCGTTCGTAGGCTAGCTTCTATTCGATCGCGCGTTAAAGCAAATTAAAGCAAGTTAAAGTTACAGGGCACGTTTCCCATCAAAGGTTGATACGCGGCTGTGATCGTTTCCGCGGTAACTTTTATATTGTTTGCTCTCTGATTTAGTAGCGCCTGCACGGTAGTGGCAAACAAACGGGGCATCGCTCGGTAATATCGGACGGGGAATAAATTCACCGGGCAAACGAACCGTTTAATTGAACTGGCTGATTTATATTTAATAGCGGTCCGAGCCAGGGGAGGATATTCCTGGCGCGGGGAGAAAGCAAACGCAACGGCGAAGTTGCTTCCGCGGGAATCGTTGGTCTGCCGAGGTTCCGGGCAATGCTTTCTCGCGTAGACACTCGTGTTACCTTGGTACCGCCGCCGCACCGAGCGTCACACTCGGACCACTCCGTGAAATCCCATAGGTATTTCGGCGCATGCGACGGATTATCCGACACCATAGCATACGAATAATGCACGCCGACATTCTCCGGATCCATGAAACCGTACTGGAAAGTACAACGGTGAATCATTTTAAAGCTCCCTGTGTTTCTTTTACTTAGTTTACGCGCCAGTTGACCAACTTCGAACTTACTAGTATTTGAATGTTCTCGGATATGGGCCCCTTTATTAGAATCTCTTCCTTGTGTGGCTCGGTGTGCGTATACATGATGAGAGAGTTCGCGCACAGGTATTCGCCGGTGTCTTGTTCAAACCTGTGTAATCGTTGGAGAACTTTATTTAACACTCAGGAAACTTGTTTCTTGCCTGCCGTTACGGAACTTCCGTTATAGGGATTCGTAAGGGTAAAGTGTCGAGTAGTCTCCGTTTTATTATAAGGTGTCCTTGTTTCTCGTATAATATGACAGTACTCACTTTTGGTTTAAACATTTGGTCTTGTTCTTCTCTAATCTGACAACCAGGAAGTTCCTGTGTGCTGCATCTTCCACTATGTGTATGTGATGAGCATCCTTAGGAATCGTCACTATTTTCTTAAAGGCTGACGCGTTCATCGTTGCGGGATTAATTAACATATGTTATGAGCGTTTTAAATTGTGACGATGCTTGACCATGAAGAGGGCAAAATTTACCTCCTTGCCCCTTCCCTTCCGTGAAATGACCCTCCACGACCTTGCATCGCGTTCCGTCGCCCTTGCAGACACCACACTTGTCGTCGATTGCTGTCGAATCCAGTACCCAATCGCAACCAACTTTCTAGAATACAATGGCTTTCACGTTCCAAATGATTCGCCTTCCCCTCGCGCTGGTAAGTTTATTCAAACGCGAAACTGCGCACGTCACATTTATAATTACGCCATAAAGCACATCGCCAGGGGTGTAATTCTAAAGCTTGGCTTAATTTAAAATCAGATAAAAATGGTATAAAGACGTGACAAACCCTTAATCGATGTCATATTACTCACTCACGTAGGTGATACCGTCGGCACGTGATATTGCTGGTATGTAATTAATATTTAGCAACGTGTAATTCTTGGCAATTCAGTTCAAAATGTTGTATGACTGGTGTAAATAGCCTTTGCCACCGAAGGCTCGAAAATATGAGGAGGCAAAGTGGCTTGGAGCTGGGCGGGATGATTGACGAGTAATCTGTGGTCGACTTTCCCTCCTCATCACTTATATTGTAAACACAGTTGTATGCTATGATATTATCTAAGATCGCGTTGTCTTGTCACAACTTGAAAGTTATCACGTTAGAGTCAGAAACATTGACAAGAGATAGAAGAAAGAGAACTCTGTTACCCTGCATGAGCCACTGATGCAGATGTCATTGGTGCCTCCCCTGCAGGGGGTCGAGTCGTTTGCCAATGGCGCAATCCTCGCCACGACATTGCCCTCGTGGGCGCAAAATAATGCGCAGGGGTCCTGATCGGGGGACATATAGGGTTGCCACGTATGAAGTCCGTCCGTCAACAGCGGAACTTTATCGTACATGGAGCATTGGACGCTGCGGTACGATGGTACGTTCACATCGCAGGGCTACCCATTGAAACAAAGTGGCACGATACTTGGAAGTTAATTGAAACGGTCGGTAAGCCTGATCGAATTTGTGAAAGAGTCGCGAGGCATACCGCAGTGTTGCAAATGACTATCTTCTTCCTCTCGCCGAGACAATATCTACCCCCATTGGCAGGTATCGGTTTGTCGCACTCCCTCTCAGAAGTTTTCACGCCACCGCCGCAAGTTCTGCTGCAACCAGACAAGGGACCCCACGCACCCCAACCGCCGTTCACCGCAGCTGGTCGACTGCCCTTGTCCACGCATTTCAGGTGGACGCACCACTGAATACACGCGCACTCTGAATTATTCGTTCGTCCGATTGCAATCGCAATATAGATAGCGTGTAATATAACGCGCGGAATCCACTTCAGTAATGTATTGAGCATTTAGAAAACATCAAGCAAGTTCACGCCAGCACACGAGTGCTGAATTCATCCCTGAAGTGGGGTATTTGTACAAATATTTCGAGATCACACCAACACCCCGTTACCGTCCGTTTTATGCGCGTTTCGCGTCAGTTAGAGCGCGTCACCGGAATTTTAAATAGCTCACCCCCTCTCACATTCTACCCCTGAGTCTGTGAAACATTCCGAAGTACTTTTCAACTCGAAATTGATAATCGATGAAAGGATATTCTGGGACGCTTCTATGTCTGACAGATCTATTCAACTAACTTTGTTCTCGCCACATTTTGTTCCATCAGCCACTGTTCCTCCCTGAGTAATGCAGCCAGTGTCAGGCGGAGCTTTCGTGCACCAGAGTCTGTCGCACACCCCGTGCGTCTGGAACACACATTCAGGACGTTCACAGAAAAGCCGATAATAATGAAATTTCTGCCGCAGGAGTACCACGACGAAGTGGATAAAAGTGGTAGCAATCCGTCGCAATGTTGAGGACGTCATTGTACCTCAACAGCTGAACAGGCTTTAGATCCAGGGAAAACCAGGTTGCACTGATAATCACTGTCGTACATCGCGCCAGGCAGCATGTTCGGTAGCTTAAACTTCTCCGATGGATTCTTCGGGTTGTTGTTCAGGCAATCGCCCAGGCCAGCACTAATGAATTAATTATCACTGGTTGGGTTCGTCACGGACACCCGAGGCAGGCGAATGATTAGCAACTTACTCGAGTAAGGAGGATATGTACTTTCGGCTACAAGGTGACCACCTGATCGTGAAAAGACCGACAAGGGGAGACATGACGAAGTAACTTTCATCTTTATCGTGGGGCGGGCAGCCGGCGCTGGCATCCTTAGCTTCGTCGTGATCGCTGCCCATCCTGGAAACAACGAACCTTGCGATATTACTTTCATTTACGAGATACCCTGCTCTGTGAACAGACCGAACGGAGTACTGTCAGTCGCGCAACAGCGCAGCCATGATGTTTACGAAGTCTATCACAAGGCATCCTTTGCTGCCTATTAAATGCGAGGGTAATAATTTTAAATGCACTGCAGAATCTGAAAACCTTCTCAGCAATCTCGGTGATACGCTGCTGCGCGAACAGACTGCACCTGCGAAAGGAAGTCTTGTTGCTCCCCTGAATTCCGTCTTTATTAACCCGTTCACTGCTAAGATGTCGATCGTAGGGCGTAATAGACTGATTGTCAGATTATTCGATCTGTGCTTTTATGGAAAAGGCGCGAGTGGAAGTCGCCCTCGATGATCCGTCGCGAGGACCGGATCGGCTTCCAGATCGTTAAACTCTCACGGACGGGGAGGACACGAAAGAAGCAAGTTTAGTGATGCCTCTAAACACCGATAGCAGCGAAAGGATTACGGTTATCAATGGACCGTGCATGGACAGTACACGTGACCAACTTCGTGGGCAATTACGACTCCGAGCACCAGACCACTCTCCTCGTTGATGCTGGATGCCTTCGCGGGATCGCACGCCGCTGCCACGAATGCCAAACCCGTCAGGCCGCAGCCCGTTGTCTTCGAACAAATGTCATGTCTGAGAAATGAATGAGAGAAGAAACGAGAAGACTGAACGATTTTCACCAAGCGATATCTCGCTGAGTAGCTTGATTAAGATTGAAAGTGAAGTCGCACCTCGTCACGAGGACAGATATGTCGAAGTGATTGGGGTGATCGAGGTCTGCCGGGTTCGCCTTCATGGCCCAATTGGCGAAGCTATCCAACGTTTCGGAAGCTTCGGGACTGATTGTCAAATCTATCTACGGAACAATAGTATTTCAACTGGCACCGCGGCATGTCGCCGCATCGCTGATGAAACAATAAAGGGATCTCTCGCAGCTTCGCATTACCTCTTCCTTCTCCTTCTCCAGATAGATCATGCGAACGAGCACCACGTCTATTTGATTGCCGACGGATACGTCGTGGTAATAATCCGCGACCATGTTCATCACCGTCAGCAGAAACTGCTCGTAGTTGGTGTTGTTGTGGTAGTCGAGGAATTTTCTGTCGGCGACCAAACCGATCTCGATGTACCGATGTATGCTCTGGGCACCAGATGCGCCCGTCGGCGCCCGCTTCTCTGCCACAAGATTACCCTCCTCTATTAGTCGTTTCTCTCGTCTCGCCAACTGTTCCGCCCACGCAGCTTCCCAGGTGCCTATCGAAGTTGAGAAAGAAACAGAAGGTACATCCCCGAAGCTTTAAGAAATACCTACGAACATCGCGGGGACGCTGCGCTAACCGTGTGTTACGCAGTGTCTCTCAGATGAGTCGTCATGGCTATCTTTCTCGTGCGGGGCGTTCCGTTTGTAAGCTACGTGAACGTGCTGGCCATCCTGTTCCGGCTCGGATTCGCTCACCGGCTCGATGAAGTACCGACCCTGATTTGTCTGCACGTAGCCGACCTGCACGCAATCCGCGCACGCGTTTATCGACCTCACATTAATCAGCGTTATTGTAAATAAGAAAGCGGGCGCTGAGCACGTTAAAGAACGCCGGCGAGATGCAATTACCAAGTGGCAATTCGTGTCTGGAAGCCGAAGAACGGCGGGCGGGATGCCGAACTTGTAATTGGAGTTTCGGTTTCTCGGCCGGCATGAATTCGCGGTGCGTGGCGCACCCCTAACTATCGCGCATTTGATGCAACCTGGCCGACATTACCGTGCTCGTTTAAAGGTCAAATCCGTGCCGAATTTCCCGGTGAATCGCGGAATTACGAGCCATCCGCCGAAATAACAATCGCCCAAAGCCCAACTACAGGGATCGGTTGCGCGTGCAACATTTACCGCGTGGGTAGCTAACGCGGTGTAATTCAAAACGAGCCGCATCTCTTAACCCATCGCTGTGCGCAAACAAGCCAGCGCTCTGGGTAATTCGCGGCAAATTGTGGCCTGCGTGCGTTGATACCCACGAAAATTGACCGATTCAATAACGATCCGCGTGGCAATCTCATCCTGCCCGACTAATTTTCACCGAGCTAAGAGTTGTGGCACGCCTGGGAACGCTATACTAAGGGATGCACGATGGATGCTTATCGCGCAGCTGTTAACCCCGAGGATCATGGAAAGGTTATTCTCAATGATGGACTCTGTATGCTTCCAAGAATTCCGTAGCATTCTCTGAATGCTGTCCCTCGGAACTCGTTAACAGCACAAGGTTCATTCTCCTTGCAAGCTCTTTGTGGATTAGCGGAAGAGATACTTTCCCGACATTTCGATGTCGTAACTATGTGGTAGGAAAGCTTCAGGCTTGGTCCTGCATGAAATCTATATTTATCAATTACAGCTAACCGTTCCGCGAGAATTGATTCTCAAGTGGACGAGGATGAGGAAAGATTATGCAGATCGCGTACTCGCAAGTCGCAACGAGCGGCGGCAATTGCGTCAAGCTGAAAGCCAGCCATTTGGCCACGGCGCTTCTCGTTCGAACTCGCGAAAGACCGACGGAGAGTTATCCGAGATATTCCGGTCTTCTGAACGGCGCGGCGGGACGGCGGAACGGTCGCGTAGGCGCGATGTCGCTTCGGCTCGTTTCAAACCGAAAATTACGACTGGATCGCCGCGGAGTATCGACGACATCGGCTAGCAACGCGCCGATCTATATGCAAACACATTATATTAATTTGCATGGAGTTAAGTGCGTAATGAGAGGCTTGATTAGCTTTGAAGAGAGGCGCGCGCCAACGGCCTCGTTGTCGACAACGCCGTCGCGATTCCGCTGTTGGCTCCACCGAGAATCACAATCGTCTAGCGGGATTCAATTGCGCGAATCCTGTCGGAGGAGTCGGCGGATCATTGGTTAGAATTAATCTTGATCGATGTGTCGCGCGATCTCATAAAATGAACGAAGCGACGAGCAACACGAAAGCGGGGGATATTCTTTCACAGTTGAGAGTCGAAAGCGATGGCAAGGCTTTTGCCTGGCCCCTTTGAATAGTCGCTTTCCAAGCTTTTTATTCGTTAAGAGGACTGAAAGGTGAATAAGGAGGAGAGGGAAAGGGGCAAGTGAACCAACCACGCCGTCGCACAGAGAAAGGGCAGCCCTGGACGCGCGGTGGCCCCTGATGATGCCTCGATAATGGCACTGCTGGTCCGGTGCCCTTTTAAATCGCACGGCCTCGTTGAAGTTGGTCCTTAGGCCGGCGCCCCGCGTCTCGATCACCATGTCGGGCGAGATGAATTCGTGGTATGGAGTGAGCTCGACGTGGTGCTCGATCCCGTTGAAAGGCAGCATCAGGTGTAATTTATCGGCCTCGGTTGACCTCTTTCTGCGCTCGTTCAGCTCTCGCCGGTCGTAGTAGTTGGGCAGGGAGTACGTGTCGAAGCTTCCATCCCCGAGCACTCGTCTTGGTATCAGGAATTCCGGCTTGTGGAGGTCCCTCGTGTACCTGCAGCGCCGAGCACATAGAAGAAAGCTGGAGGTTTGATTAAGGGACGTTCCCGCGATCGTTGCCACGAGAATTTCGCGCTCCGGCTCTTTTCTGAACGCAATACTTTCCTCCTGCGGTCGCAGCCTCCACTCGCGGATCCACCAGATCGATGGGTGTTTGTCAGGGACCCGTACAATTTCTTGCAACTCTACCGGTGGCTCTTCCTTAATTCAACCGTCGCGACGTCGCAGCGAAATATTTCAAATTATTTGAGTCCGTCGTCGGTCAACGTCTCGGTTTAATTATACGTACCCGATTGTTCCAGTTAGCGGTCGAGAGGATTCAGCCACGCGAAAGTCTTTCCTTCGCCAACGACATTTCAGGGAACCTGTGTTTTTCGTTATCTCGCGGAACAAATAGAGTCCTACGTTTTTGCTTTTGTTAGACACTTGTTTCCGAAAGTAAAAGGAGTAACAAAAATGTAAAATACGCGTCGACATAGATACCGTAGCGTTTGTGGTCGTGAAGGGAAACTCCTGTAGTCCAGGCGGGACAGCCCGGAGACGCGAGGGAGAGAAAAGTCCGATCGACTCGGTTGGGATCGAATGAAACGAGCACGAGGACGAAATTGTCGTGGACGCAAACGCTCGGAGTATCGGAGTGCATCAGCTTGTGAATTTTCCAGCTGGGGATTGATAACCGTTGCAGCCCGTGAATGCACTTACCTACCATGGTATACGTTTCCGGGTCCACGGGTGTATTTGGCGAACAGATCGCTGCCCGTGGTCGCGAAGATGCCGAGGAACGTCAGAAGTGCTTGGTATCCGTTCATGACAGAGTGGCTTTTCGTGCACTCCTTCTGAAGTCGGCCGATGTTGCCGAACAACGAAATCCTAGCGCAATTGTTTCTCATTCGCTAAAGGGATATCCGTTTCGTAATCGTGGCGGTAATTCTAAAACTGGAGCTTCTTTATGGAGAGTATTAATTTGAAGGCAGTGCAGAATAGCGATATACGATCTTCCAAATATGTGATTGCTGCATTCTTCGTGAAAAGGAATTAATGCGCAATGGACAAAGTCTTAAGGAGAAGGTAAAGCAAATATACATTGCAGAGTATAAAAGGTGTGGTCCACCGCGCAGGATTCATGGATCGGCGAGTCTCGACAGAGCTAAGAGCGACATCGCAAGGATATTACCATACGCGTGATCGTCGATGGCCGTTCAATTTTACTCTAAGCGTTTGTCTTCCTGTAGGATTTCGAATCTCAACCACCCGCGAACAGTACGGAATTTACTTTAATCGGAAAGGACGCGGTCAGATACATACAGAAAATCCAGGAAAATAATGGTATCGCGTAGAAACATCGATTCTGTTAGTACAAATCGAAAGTTACTTCGCATCTTTGCCTGAGTGTCGATGCTAGAATTATAATGCAGTCGTTATAAATACTTGTCGAAAAGGTACACTATTCCTTGGCCTATTTGTAGTTTATAAAATCACATCGAACAGTCCGAAAGTGTGGAAAGTGGAAGATAGATAAGAATCCTGTGAAAGCCGCAATCGCGCGTTCTCTGGAATCCTTTTATTCCATCGAAAACTTGGTTCGAAAGCGAACTTATTCGCTACAGCATCGCTGCAATTTTCAGATAGAGATCTTGTGTCGCGGGAAATTTTTGTTACTCTTGCAATTCGCACGTGCGGAATGATTGATTACCACTTTAAGGGGTCTCCCTACCAATTGACTTTGGGAAATTTTTAAAACAAAACCATTAAATATATTTACTTCCAGCTTTATGGCTTCATTTGTCAATCTTTAGAGAACATGAAAAAAATTGTATGCAAGAATAGTGGTTATATCCGGAGTTATAGTGCTTCAAATAGAGCGCCATACAAAAATCATATGCGCATTGTTAGCATAAAATCAACCGTTATAGATGTCTGAAATAGAAAATTTGAAGAATTGTGTAATCTGTATGAGTGTATCTATCGCCCGAACTAGATTAAATGAGAAATACTGAAAATTAAAAAAAAGAATGACAGCGTCTGAAACAGACATCGATTTTTGCAAAAATACGCTGTTTTTTAAGTCGCAAAAGTCTAATTTTGCAAAAATCAACTTAGTTTTAGTACCGTCGAGAATGGGACATCTACTGAAGATATGTGCCAAGTTTGAAGTAAATCGGGTAATTGGTTTTTGAGATGTTGCCTAAATATGTACAAATAAAGGCATACAGTTTTCAATTAATATAATTTGAGGGTATCACTTAAGGGGTAACACCACTCTAGAGGCAGAAAAAGAAGACCTAAATTTGACAATTTATTTTGTGAGTATGACAAACGGAATAGAATTTATTTTCAGAGGGTTTATTTAACACATATTGAAGTACGAAAAACAATTTTTTTTTATTGCCATTTTCATGCAAAATGGCGGCAACAGAGCCCGTCTTCGGAAAAAGCTTTTTTGAAAACGCCGCCACGGGAGGACGGATTTCTCGGCGTGTATGAGTCCTGGAACCAAAAATTAAAAAAAATTATAATCTATATACAATTGGCTTTAGAAGTACGTAGGGTTATTTTTTTTAATAAATTTTTGTGGAAGTGGTGCACTTTTTAAGAAATGAATCGATTCTTTGCCCTAAAAATGAGCATTAAATTGTTTATAAAAAAAAAAGTTTACATTCAATCAAAAAACGGCTACGTACTTCCAAAGCCGATTGTATATAGATTATAATTTTTTTTTATTTTTGGTTCCAGGACTCATACATGCCGAGAAATCCGTCCTCCCGTGGCGGCGTTTTCAAAAAAGTTTTTTCGACGACGGGCTCTGTTGCCGCCATTTTGCATGAAAATGGCAATAAAAAAAAATTGTTTTTCGTACTTCAATATGTGTTAAATAAACCCTCTGAAAAGAAATTCTATTCCGTTTGTCATACTCACAAAATAAATTGTCAAATTTAGGTCTTCTTTTTCTGCCTCTAGAGTGGTGTTACCCCTTTAAAAAAATCCCACATATCGCGCTCCTTTTCAGGCCGTCAAAGTAGGGAGACCCCTTAAGTATGCAACACTGTTCAAACAGGCGTAACATAATTTCGCAATAAAGTACTATCCGAGTACAGATACGTCGATTAAAGACGCGATAATCTCTCGATAAATATGTATCGCTCAAGTGTGCAAAGAGACAAGCACGAATGTGGCCCACGTACATTGCCGATTTCCTTTCTTATCTTTCCAATCTAAAGACTGTAGAAGTTCGGCATGTTAAAAACGACCTATGGTACGGGTGAGGCCCATAGGTGGCGGCCTTTAACAGGAGTTGTGGAAACAGAGATCTCAAGAAGTTGGCGTGGAGGAATCAGTTAGACGGCTGGCCAGCACGCGGACGGCTTGTGTTCGAGTCCAGCACCCGCGGTTTTCCCTTATTTCCGTCTCCTACAAGACATCCATAAATACCTTCAACGTGAAGAATATACATTCGCCTATACATAAATTCAATAAAAGGAGCTACAACTTCAAAGTTTTCTGTATTTCGCAACGGTACCTACAAAATCCTACAACACAACGCTTTAGTTCTCCCCGAGATCTTGCTAGAAATCAGAAACTATAAACTATCGCACATATTACAAGTATCTACGAATCGGCGACCTACCCCTTAATTAATAGTGCATTTTCACTGGTCCACGGCATCCACGATGCTGCTCAGGCGATCGTAAGTGTAAGTCTCTTCTTTGGAAGGCGGCACGTAGGTCGCGTTAGTATATTTATTCTTCATGTGTATCTCGTCGAGCTTTTTGAAAGCAGCCTTGCCCCTGTATACCTTCTCGCGGGTGGTGTCGAGGCCGGCCATGAGATCGCCAGTTTCCTGATACGCCCTGTCCGAAATATTCATCTGGAGACCCTCGTTCATGAAGGGAGCTTCTACAACCACGACACTCTCGATTGGGACCGAATCCACGGCGATCGAACCTGGCTTCGGCAGCGTGAGATTCACGGGGATGCAGTCTCTGCGCTTCTTCTTATTCTCGATGGTCGACCAGTCGCGAAGAAGCTGCCGAAAGTCCGCCGCGCCGCTCGCTCTTGCCAGCTCGTCATCCTCGCGCGACATCCCGTGCGCCTCCTCCAGGTATCGCGCCAGGTTCATATCCACGAACCTGTCGATCATCTTGGCCTGGTCCTCCACCGACATCCACTGCTTCTCCTTTCCGGCCCCGAGCTCTCCGTTCGTGTTTCGCGCCTTTTTTGGGCAGGTCTTCTTGCACGGTCTCTTGCCTGTTCGGAGGAGGCGAGAGAATGACGGAGAACCGGCAAATGGTTAATTGTAAGTAAAATTTCCCATCTCGGGGCTGTATAAAAAGTGTCGGTAAACGTTGTTCGATAGTAGTAATAAAGCTAGGAAACAAATAGCTCGAGATTTTGAAGAATAGCGAGCCGAGCACGATCGTGTTACGATTGATGACAGCACCGCTGGCCACCTTTCGCACGGAATGTGGTAGCTGACAGAAGATGAGAAATAATGTGCTAGATTCGACTGAATGCATTGCGTGTTAATAGTATTCGTACCGATGCAATCTTCCTTCTGCCTTGGCACGCGACCTTTGCACGCGTCCAAGTTCGCTTGGACGTCGTCTTCGCCGAAGCGCGCGGCAGGCTTAACGCACTGCACCTTGCGATGCCTCAATCCCTTGTTGTTGTCGCAGGCGCTGCACTTGCTCCACTGACTCACTCGCCACCTAACATTATAAATGTCCGTGCGTTAGCCGAGAAGCAAAAGCACCACTGACTTTGAAACTGTTACTTGTCCTGTACACCGATTCTAAAACACTATGATAAACTGTGTTTCATATAAGAGCATACCGACGCCCCTACCGATTTGCGACCGATCTGCGCAGCTCCCACGGATCTGACAAACGTGATTGGCCGTAGCACTTTCGCGATTGGTCGTAGCACTTTTCCTGCCGATTTACTAGCAACCAACAGTGTATCCCTGCGCGAAACAAGTATGCTCTAATGTGGAACGCAGTGTAGGTACTCTTTCGCATGATAATTGCACTTACTTCGCAGGACAAGGGTCGGTGTTGCAACTCCGAGATTTCGGCTCTGGCTTCGGTATACTTTTACAGTATCCAGGACTAACTGCTCCCCCAGTTTCCTCGATACAGGACGCCTCGGAGATCTGTATCCATCAATGCATCGAAATATGAATGCACCCCGTTACCTTTCCCTTCCTTATTTCTCGCTGTTCGTAAGCCAGCTTCTATTCGCTCGCATGTTAAAGCATTTTAATGAAATTACAGGGAACGTTCCCCATCAAAGGTACGCGGCTGCGATCGTTTCCGTGGTAACTTTTATATTGTTTGCTATCTGATTTAGTAGCGCGTGCACGATCGTGGCAAACAAACAGGGCATAGCCCGGTAATATCGGGCGGGGAATAAATTCACCGGGCAAACGTTTAATCGAACCGGCTGATTTATATTTAACTAGCTTTACTACTCGGCATCGCCCGATATTTAGATGCTGAATTTACAAAAAAAAAATTTTTTTTATGAAAATTAGTCAGATTTTATCTGGATTAGCTAGGCATAATGAGCTGGTACACATTCCGTGACCCCAGAGTTTATCGTTCGAAAGTTTTTAGGCGGCGGACAAACACATAAACACTTTTTGCTTTATTTATTAAGATAGGGGTTCGAGCCAGGGGAGTAGATTTCTGGCGCGGAGAGGAAGCAAACGCAACGGCGAAGTTGCTTCCGCGGGAATCGTTGGTCCGCCAAGCATCCACGTGATGCCTTCGCGGGTGCATCATTAAGGGGTTAGCCCTGCCTGCGTGGTCTGAAAAAACATGTATATTCGGGAACTTTTGGGGGAAAAACTTGAAGGCTTTTTTAATCAAACCTTTATTTATTCGAAAGTGTACACTTTAAACTACTTGTGATAATTTTTGCGATGGGAAATATAAATAAATAAAAGAAATATCAGTGATCTCGCGGCAGTGATTTTTTTCCAGTAGTTTCCGGTGACCACTCTAATTTTTACCTGGTTCATCCGGAATAAAAAATTCGCGGGAATGTAGTTAGTATATTAGATTATCTAATCCTTAATCGTTCATTATCCCCAAAAATTCATTTGCTACAAAATGACGGCTTCTCATAGCAAAAGTATCGATTTTCGCCACATAATAGCTCTTATTTTTCATTATTCTTCATCTGTAAAGTAAAAACTACGCAACGGAAATGAAAAAGCCATGATTGACGACTAGATAATCTAATATACTAACTAAACTTGGTCGAATTTTTTATTTCTGATGAACCAGCTCAAAGCTCCAGTGGTCACCTTAAAGTGCTTAAATAAAACAACGCTGCCGGATTAAACAAAATCGCTTATAATTCCATTATTTATTTATATATCGCATTGCAAAAAAAACTACAATAACTTTAAAATATATACTTTCGAATATACAACCGTTTATTTAAAAAAGTCTTCAAGTTTTAAAAAGAATCCCGAAAATACTTGTGTTTTCAAACCTTACAGGTAGGCATAATCCCTTACAGGAACTTGGACACTGGTATTACCTTGGTACCGCCGCCACACTGAGCGTCACACTCGGACCACTCCGTGAAATCCCATAGGTATTTCGGCACATGTGACGGATCATCCGACACCGTGGCGTAAGAATAATGCACGCCGACATTAACATCCGGATCCATGAAAGCGTACTGGAAAGTAGAACGGTGAATCATTAATGAATGCGTTTTTATGCTGGATTATGTTCCATCAGATATTTTAAACTCCCTGTGTATCTTCTACCTAGTTTACGTGCGAGCTGAGCAACTTCCAACTTACTTCTATTCGAATGTCCTCGGATATGGGCCCCTTTATTAGAATCTCTTCCTTGTGTGTCTCGGGGTGCATATATATGACGAGAAAGTCTGCGCACAGGTAATCGCCGCTTCTTTCTTCAAACCTGCGTAATCGTCGGAGAACTTTACTTAGCACCCAGGAAACTCGTTTCTTGCCTACCGTTACTGAAATTCCTTTATAGGGATTCTTAGAGGTAAAGTGTCGAGTGGTCTCCGTTTTGCTGTAAGGTGTCGTTGTTTATCGTACACTATGACAGTACTCACATTTTACCGTTTAAACAGTAGCTGTCGTTCTTCTCTAATTTAACAGCCAGGAAGTTCTTGTGATCCGCGTCTTCCCAAACATGTATCTGACGAGCATTCTTAGGAATCGTCAGTATTTTCTTATAGGCTGACGCGTTCACCGTTGCAGGATTAATTAACATATGTTTACACTATTTTCTAAGCCTACTTATTTCATTGATTAAAGTACAAATATGATAGAAGGTAGCGAGCTGCTATGCCGCGATGATGAGTGCTTTAAATTGCGAATGCCTGACGATGAAAAGGGCATAATTTACCTTCTTTCACCTTCGTTTCAGTGAAATGACCCTCCACGAGCTTGCATCGCGTTCCGTCGCCCTTGCAGACGCCACACTTGTCGTCGATTGCGGCCGAATCCAGTACCCAATCGCAACCAACTTTCTAGAATAAAATGGCTTTTCACGTTCCAAATGATTCTCCTTCCCCTCGCGCTGGTAAGTTTATTCAAACGCGAAACTGTGCACGTCACATTTATAATTACGCCATAAAGCACATCGCCAGGGGTGTAATTCTAAAACGTGGCTTAATTTAAAATCAGATAAAAATTGCATAAAGATGTGGCAAACCCTTAATCGATGTCATATTACTCACTCGCGTACCTGATACCGTCGGTACGTGACATTGCCGCTATGTAATTAATACTTAGCAACGTGTAATTCTTGGCAATTCGGTTGTAAAAGTTGCATGACTGCTGTTAATAGCCTTTGCCACCGGGGACTCGAAAATATGAGGAGGCAAAAATGGCTTGAAGCTGGGCGAGATGATTGACGAGTAATCTCGGCTCGACTTTCCCTCCTCATCATTTATATTGTAAATACAGTTGCATGCTTTTCATATTATCTAAGTTGGCGTTGTATTGCCACCACTCGAAAGATATCACGTTAGAGTCAGAAGCCATGGACAAGAGATAGAAGAAAGTGAACTTTGTTACCCTACATCCGCCACTGATGCAGACGTCGTTTGTCCCTGCCCTGCAGGGGGTCGAGTCGTTTGCCATTGGCGCGACCAGCGCCACGAGATTGCCCTCGTGCGTGCAATATAATACACAGGGATCATATTTGGGGGCCATATAAGCTTGCCACGTATGAAGTCCGTCCGTCAACACCGGAATTTTATCGTACATGGAGCATTGGACGCTGCGGTACGATCGTGCGTTCACATCGCAGGGCTGCGTATTAAAACAAAGTGGCACGATACTTGGAAGTTAATTGAAACGGTCGGTAAGCCTGATCGAGTTTGTGGAAGAGTCGCGAGGCTTACCGCAGTGTTGCAAAAGGTTATCCTTCTCCTCTCGCCGACGCAATATCTACCCCCATTGGCAGGTATCGGTTTGTCGCACTCCCTGTCAGAAGTTTTTATGCCGCCGCCGCAAGTTCTGCTGCAAGCAGACACGGGACCCCACGCACCCCAACCGCCGTTCACCGCAGCTGGTCGGCTGCCCTTGTCCACGCATTTCAGGTGGACGCACCACTGAATACACGCGCACTCTGAATTATTCGTTCGTCCGATTGCAGTCGCAATATACATAGCGTGTAATATAACGCGCGGAATCCACTTCAGTAATGTATTGAGCATTTAGAAACTATCAAGCAAGTTCACGCCAGCAGAGGAGTGCTGAATTCGTCCCTGAAGTGGGGCAGTTGTACAAATATTTCGCGATCACACTACCACCGTGTTACCGTCCGTTTTATGCGCGCTTCGCGTCAGTTACAGCGAGTCACCGGAATTTTAAATCGCCCACCCGCTCAAACATTCTACCCCTGAATTCATGAAACATTCCAAAGTACTTTTCAACTCGAAATTGATAATCGATGAAAGGATATTCTGGGACGCTTCTATATCTGACAGATCTATTCAACGAACTTTGTTCTCGCCACATTTTGTTCCATCAGCCACAGAGGCTCTAAAACGTCTGCAGCCACTCTCAGGCGGGTCTTTCGTGCACCAGAGCCTCGCACACTCAGACTGAAACACACATTCGGATGTTCGCAGAAAAGCTGATAAGGAGTACCACGGCGAAGAGGATAAAAGTGGTAGCAACACGTCGCAATGCGGACGTCATTGTACCTTAGTACTTGGACAGGCTTTAGATCCGGGGGATACCAGGTTGCATTGATAATCCCCGTCGTACATCGCGCCAGGCAGCATGTTCGGCAGCTTCAACTTCTCGGATGGATTCTTCGGGTTGTCGTTCAGGCAATCGCCCAGACCAGAACTAATAAATTGATTATCAGTGATTAGATTCCGTAGAGATCGGCGAATGATCAACTACTTACTCGAGTAGTTTGGTTATATACGCTCGACTGCAAGGTGACCACCTGATCGTGTTCATAGCGACAATAGGAGACATGATGAAGTAACTTTCATCCTTATCGTGAGGCTGACAGCCGGCGTTGGCATCCTTGGCATCGTCGTGGGAGCTGCCCATCCTGGAAACAACGAACCGTGCGATATTACATTCTTTTACGAGATCCTCTGCTCTGTGAACAGACCGATCCAAATACTGTCAGCCGCCCAACAGCGCACCCATGATATTTACGAAGTCTGTCGCATGTTATCGTTTGCTATCTATTAAATGCACTGCAGAATCTGAGAACCTTCTCAGAGACTTCGAGAATGCGCTGCCGCGCGAACAGACTGCATCTAGGAAAGAAAGTCTTTTTGTTCCCCTGGATTCCGTCTTTATTAACCCGTTCACTGCTAAGATGTCGATCGTAGGGCGTAATAGACTGATTGTCAGATTATTCGATCTGTGCTTTTATGGAAAAGGCGCGAGTGGAAGCCGTCCTCGATGGTCCGTCGCGAGAACAGCATCGGCGTCCAGATCGTTAAACGCTTACAGACGGGGAGGGCACGACAGAAGCTAGTTTGGTGATGCCTCTAAACACCGATAGCAGCGAATGGATTACGGTTAGCAATGGAACGTGCATGGACAGTACACGTGACCAACTTCGTGGGCAATTACGACTCCGAGCAGCAGACCACTCTCTTCGTTGATGCTGGCAGCTTTCGCGGGATCGCACGCCGCTGCCAAGTATGCCAAACCCGTCAGGCTGCAGCCCGATTTCTTCGAACAAATGTCATGTCTGAGAAATGAATGAGAGAAGAAACGTTAAGACTGAACGACTTTAACAAACTGATATCTCGCCGAGAAGCTTGATAAAGATTGATAGTGAAGTCGCACCTCGTCACGAGGACAGCTATGTCGTAGTGATTGGGGTGATCTTGGTCTGCCGAGTTAGTCTTCATGGACCATTTGGCGAAGCTTTCCAACGTTTCGGAGGATTCGGAACTGATTGTCAAATCTAACTACGGAACAATAGCATTTCAACTGGCACCTCGGCATCTCCCTACATCGCTGATGAACCAATAATCCGTTCTCTCGCAGCTTTGCATTACCTCTTCCTTCTCCTTCTCCAGATAGATCATGCGAACGAGCACCACGTCTATTTGATTGCCGACCGTTACGTCGTGGTAATAGTCCGCGACCATGTTCATCACCGTCAGAAGAAACTGCTCGTAGTTGGTATTGTTGTGGTAGTCGAGGAATTTTCTGTCGGCTACCATACCGATCTCGATGTACCGATGTATACTGTGGATACCAGAATGCATCTCCCGCTTCTCTGCCACAGGATTACCCTCCTCTATAAGTCGTTTCTCTCGTCTCGCCAACTGTTCCGCCCACGCAGTCTCCCAGGTGCCTATCGAAGCTGAGAAAGTAACAGAAGGTCCATCCTTCAGGCTTTAAGCAATACGAACTTCGCGAGGAAGCTGCGCTTACCGTCAGTTCCGCAGTGTTTCTGGGATGAGTTGTCATAGCCATCTTTCTCGTGCGGGGCGTTCCGTTTGTAAGCGACGTGAACGTGCTGGCCATCCAGTTCCGGCACGGATTCGCTTACCGGCTCGATGAAGTACCGACCCTGATTAGTGTGCACGTAGCCGACCTGCACGCGATCCGTGCACGCATTTATCGACCTCTCATTAATCAGCGTTATTGTAAATAAGATATCGGGCGCGAGCATGGTAAAGAACGTCGACGAGATGCAATTACCAAGTGGGCAATTCGAGTCTGGAAGCCGAAGAACGGCGGACACGATGCCGAACTTGTAATTAGAGTTTCGGTTTCTCCGCCAGTATGAATTCGCGGAGCGTAGCGCTCCCCTAACTATCTCGCTTTGATGCAACCTGCCCGACACTCCCGTGCTCGTTTAAAGGTCAAATCCGTGCCGAATTTCCCGGGGAATCGCGGAATTACGAGCCACCCGGCGAAATTACAATCGAACGAAGCCCAATTACGGGGATCGGTTGCGCGTGCAACATTTATCGCGTCGATAGCTAACGTGGTATAATTCAAAACCAGCCGCGGCTCTTCCCCGTCGCGCCGTGCGCAAACAAGCCAGCGCTCTTGGTAATTCGCGGCAAATTGTGGTCTAAACCGTATACAGGAGAACAGAGGCCTGCGTGCGTTGATACCCGCTGAAATTTACCGATTTAATAACGATCCACGTGGCAAGCTCACCCTGCCTGAATAATTCTTCACCGAGCAAAGAGTTGTGGCACGCCTGGGAACGCTATCCTAAGGGATACGCGATGGATGCTTATCACGCAGCAGTTAATCCCGAAGATCATGGAGAGATTATTACCAATGATAGACTCTGTATGCTTCCAGGAATTCCGCAGAATTCTTTGAATACTCTCCCTCGGAAATCATTAAAAGCACAACGTTCGTTCTCCTCGAAAGCTCTTTACGGATAAGCGGAAAATATACTTTCCCCACATATCGACGTCGTAACTATGTAGTATGAAAGCTTCAGACTCGGTCCTGCATGAAATCTATATTTATCAATTACAGCTAACCGTTTCCCTTCACTGTTGCATTCCGTAAACCCCTATGGCGGCGGGAATCGGTTGTCAAGTGGAGGAGGAGGTGAAGAGATTATGCAGATCGCGTCTCGCAACGCGCGACGGTAATTGCGTCAAGTTGAAAGCCAGCCATTTGGCCACCACGTTTCTCGCTCGAATTCACGAAAGACCGACGAAGAGTTATCCGAGATATTCCGGTCTTCTGAACGGCGCGGCGGGACGGCGGAACGGCCGCGTAGGCGCGATGTCGCGTCGGCTCGTTTCAATCCGAAATTTACGACTGCATCGCCGCGGAGTATCAACGCCATCGGCCAGCAACGAGCCGATCTGTATGCAAATACATTATATTAATTTGCATGCGGTTAAGTGCGTAATAAGAGTCTTGATTAGCCTCGAAGAGAGGCGCGCGCCAATGGCCTCGCTGTCAACAACGCCGTCGCGATTCCGCTGTTGGCTCCACCGAGAATCACAATCGTCTAGCGGGATTCAATTGCGCGAATCCTGTCGGAGGAGTCGGCGGATCATTGGTTAGAATTAATCATGATCGATGTGTCGCGCGATCTCATAAAATGAACGAAGCGACGAGCAACACGAAAGCGGAGGATATTCTTTCACAGTTGAGAGTCGAAAGCGATGGCAAGGCTTTTGCCTGGCCCCTTTGAATAGTCGCTTTCCAAGCTTTTTATTCGTTAAGAGGACTGAAAGGTGAATAAGGAGGAGAGGGAAAGGGGCAAGTGAACCAACCACGCCGTCGCACAGAGAAAGGGCAGCCCTGGAAGCGCGGTGGCCCCTGATGATGCCTCGATAATGGCACTGCTGGTCCGGTGCCCTTTTAAATCGCACGGCCTCGTTGAAGTTGGTCCTTAGGCCGGCGCCCCGCGTTTCGATCACCATGTCGGGCGAGATGAATTCGTGGTACGGAGTGAGCTCGACGTGGTGGTGGATCCCGTTGAAAGGCAGCACCAGGTGTAATTTATCGGCCTCGGTCGACCTCTTTCTGCGCTCGTTCAGCTCTCGCCGGTCGTAGTAGTTGGGCAGGGAGTACGTGTCGAAGCTTCCATCCCCGAGCACTCGTCTTGGTATCAGGAATTCCGGCTGGTGGAGGTCCCTCGTGTACCTGCAGCGCCGAGCACATAGAAGAAAGCTGGAGGTTTGATTAAGGGACGTTCCCGCGATCGTTGCCACGAGAATTTCGCGCTCCGGCTCTTTTCTGAACGCAATACTTTCGTCTGCGGTTGCCCGCTCCTCTCGCGGATCCACCAGGTGGACGGGTGTTTGACAGAGACCCGTGCAATTTTTTGCAACCCCACCCGTGGCTCTTCTTTAATTCAACCCTCGCGTCCGTCGTCGGTCGACGTCTCGGTTTAATTATACCTACCCGATTGTTCCAGTTGGCAGTCGAGTTGATTGAGCCACGCAAAACTCCTTTCTTCGCCAACGACATTTCAGAGAACCTGTGTTTTTCGTTATCTCGCGGAGCAAACAGAGTCCAAGGTTTTTGCTTTTGTTAGACACTTATTTCCGAAAGTAAAAGAAGTAACCCAGTAACCAATAATTGTGTGGTTCACAGAAAGAGCAATAATGGAAAATATGCGTCGAGATAGATACCGTGCGGTTTATGATCGCGTAGAAAAACTCCTGTAGTCCAGGCGGGGCAGCCCGGAGACGCGAGGGAGAGAAAAGTCCGATCGACTCGGTTGGGATCGAATGAAACGAGCACGAGGACGAAATTGTCGTGGACGCAAACGCTCGGAGTATCGGAGTGCATCAGCTTGTGAATTTTCCAGCTGGGGATTGATAACCGTTGCAGCCCGTGAATGCACTTACCTACCATGGTATACGTTTCCGGGTCCATGGGTGTATTTGGCGAACAGATCGCTGCCCGTTGTCGCGAAGATGCCGAGGAACGTCAGAAGTGCTTGGTATCCGTTCATGACAGAGTGGCTTTTCGTGCACTCCTCCTGAAGTCGGCCGATGTTGCCGAACAACGAAATCCTAGCGCAATTGTTTTCTCATTCGCTATAGGGATATCCGTTTCATAATCGTGACACTAATTCTAAAACTGTAGGTATTTTAAGCATAGTATTAATGAGAAGACTGTGGAGAATAGCGATGTGCGATCTTCGCGAATAGCAATCAATATGTAATGGAAAGAGTCTTAAAATGAAGGAAAGATAAGTGCACATTGAAATGTATAAAACGTTTGTACTCCATCGGTGCAAGATTCGTGGATCGGCGAGTCTCGACAGAGCTAAGAGCGACATCGCAAGGATATTACCATTCGCGTTATCGTCGATGGTCGTTAAATTTTACGCTCGGCTTTAGCTAATAGCAATCATTTCGAGTGCACTTGTTGCACTTTGTTCGGCTTCCAACGACAAGTGGTTTCACGTGACCGAAGTAATTTCATTACTCGATTGTTGGGGGAGTGGTAGATAATTGAAGTATTTCTAGCGATGCACTTTAAGGGGGAGCCTGGTGTAACTAGCTGAAAATCAAGGCATTTTTCGGGAATTTTTTTTAAAGAAAGTATTTAATCGATCTTTCTGAAACTTTCAGGATATTGTATTATCAGATTACGGTAGATAAAAAAAAATTATTAAAAAAGAGCAGCAAATAACAGAGTTGTACGCCCAGCTTATGCCCAGTTCGTTGGTGACGCAATTGTTCCACTGCGGGCAACGTAGCGTCTTCTGTATTCATCTAAAACCAAAAATCGAACAATGTTTGTTCAGTTTATGAATCCATGCACAAATCGTATAAATTCATAACTTAAAAGATGACGAAACGCCCCTCTTCAAAAAAAGTTCACTTTTTCCAACGAAATTTTGCCTTAAATGTGTAAAAAAAATTATTTATTTAAACAATATCATTATGCCAATAACTAAGGTCTGTGAAGAAAATGTTCACAAATATCCATGCACAAGGTGAAGTCGATTGGTTGAATATTTTTGGAGTTACATTGCCCGCAGATTGTAAAACTGTCGTTTCGAGAAAAACGCATTTCAAGTTTTCTGGTAACCTGGTGCTTCGTAGCAAAACCGGCAATATCCGCTTTAATTTTTCGAATTTCGTTTTGCGGCTTTGGGAGCATATTATCGTGATGTTCAACTATTGATTTATGCAAAAAAAAATCGGTTTCTTCGCCCCGCTACACCAGGCTCCCCCTTATATGGAACATGTACTTTCAACAAGTCGATGAAGATTAACTAACCGCTAACCAATAAAATTCACATTGAATGTCATAGAACAAAAATCTTTGGATAAAGTAGGTAAATAATACTAAAAAACCTCCAAGACCAGTATCGCCATCAACGAGTCTATATCCTAGGAGAGTGGCTGTGCATGGTTGGCTGTATCTACTTCCTCTTCCAACAGGGAAGTGAAGCAACCACTGACAAGTCATACTACAGGCAACTACGTGCAACTTTTCACGCGATATTTTACAGTGTGAAATGTTCTATTCGATACGACATTATTGGCATTCCAATTAGAAATGAAGAACAAGAAAAATTGAGTATTTTCGTGAAACCGCAGACTACTTTCCTCCTCAAGTTTTCGCTACTCGGCAGGAACTTAATTGGTACGGGCGATCGATCAGATCCGTTGAATCATTAATTGCGGCAATCCAAGATAGTCGCGTACGCGCACGACGAGCACTGACGTCGGCATCACAAAGCGACCCATAATCCTTTTAGGGACTCGTGATCTCGAAATGGTAAGTAAATTCGGAGTGACGAACGGTCCACCGTATCCCGCCTTGCTCCAGCCATATACCGGGCAATTCCACGTAACTCCTTTGAAATTCCACCAACAGAAAACCTTTCATAATGTCACACTCCAGCGGACAGGTACGGAAATGGATTTACATCCTGCTTTAATTAAATCAGATTCTAATTCTCCTTCAAAGTATATTTCTCGTGGAATCCAGAATATCGAGCCATTTCGTTGGTATGCTCCTTGCAACGAAATACGTTGCTCTATGCCTTTTACCTTTCGTCAGTTTCAGTGGAAAATGTGCACATTTGATAGATCCCCCTTTTGATGGGATCGCCGCGCGAAATGAAGGCTGATTCGCGATTACCGACGCGAAAGTTTCTGAATGTTTGATCGGGATCCCGAAGGTACGGGCGAATAATCCGATTTCATCCGGGAAAGGGAATGGCGAATGCGAGCGCGTCTACTCTATCAAAGAATTTGACGAATGAGACGGGTAAACGAGTTTGAGTTTGCGGCCGTGTCACCCGGTAGATCGGACGCGCGCACGAGCCTTCCTACGGTTATGCCCGAATCGATCCAAATATGGGCTCAATCAGCCGCCGGATCGAACCTGATAGGTCAATTTTAGTCGACTTTTTGGCCGCGCCGGGCCAACTGGAACCGTCAACTGGGCCGTCTTTTCTCTTAACTGTTTTTGGACACGATTGCGTTACACGCGCCTGTAAACACGATTCTTCGACTTAAGGGGGTATTCTACTGTGACGGTCGGAGGGAGGGAAATTGGCCCAGCTAACCGACAGGGAAAGTCGGAAAGACTTCTTCGAGGACGAGCAATCACATTAGGTATAACCAGAACTTCCTTCGCTACAACTGTTTGCAAAACTTTAAACAAATCGTGCAATTTTTTTTTCGAGGTGATCGGCTTTCATTGGCTGTGACGCCATCTTTATTTCATATTTCCAGCCAAAAAAATTTTTCATTCGTAGTTTAAGATACAGTGGCGGACGAAAGAAAGTTTACAAGATTTAAAATCGCATAACTTCTCTAAAATTAATCTAATCGAG
The DNA here is from genome assembly GCA_947577245.1 of Andrena bucephala. NCBI lineage: Eukaryota > Metazoa > Arthropoda > Insecta > Hymenoptera > Andrenidae > Andrena > Andrena bucephala. The sequence continues at coordinate 69,486,561 of OX387715.1, forward strand.
TTGAGTTCTTTTTTGAAAAGCTACAAGGATTAGTTTGCTAAGTGACGTGTTTCGTTGTTTTGAAAAAACTGCACTCGGTCTGAACAGCAAAAGAATATAGTAAAGGTTGCTTTTTAAACTTTTTTTTGTAAGCCTGTAATGAAAATTCAAAAAAACTGCTTGTAAATGGAAGTAAATTATATACATGCCTAAAATTTCATAAAAATCGGTTAACGTTGCTCTGAGCTATAAACGCTTAAAGACCATAAGCGTCGAAAATCGCAAAATTCCCGGAAATCAGCGATTTTCGACTTTATTCTGCGACTTTTAAGCGTTTATAACTCAGAGCAACATTAACCGATTATTATGAAATTTTAGGCATGTATACAACTTACTTCAATCTACAAACGGGTTTTTTGAAATTTCATTACAGGCTCACAAAAAAAAATTTCAAAAATAACATTTACTATTTTTGTTTGCTATTCCGAACAAGTGCATTTTTTTCAAAACGATGAAACACTTCACGGAGCAAACTAATCTATGTAGCTTCTCAAAAGAACTCAACTCGTTTGGAATAATTTTATGAAAGTTATACGATTTTAAAAGTTGCAAACTTTCTTTCGTCCGCCACTGTATAATAAATATAGGTACAGTAAAAAGTTCAGCCTAAAAATCTTTTATTAAGTCCATAAAAAAATTCCTGAGAAAAGTTAAAAAAAAATCGCATGTCACAGTAGAACACCCACTTAACGATCATCCGTCGGCGAACATCCACTCAGACGTCGCGGTACGTTCGAAGCAATGTCAGGCAGGTACGTGGACATTTGCCTGACAGGAGGGAGTATCGCATCTAGTGGCATTCGCAGCAATAAAACCAGGATGCGCGACTTCTTGCCTTAACGAATGTACAATCCAACGTTCGCAACATTCGTTGGCGTTTCCTACTTACCTACGGAAACCTTCCATTGACTCGTGTGACGCGAGGCTTCGATTTCGAGGCAGTGGACTTTGAAATTTCATCAAGCCCGGGTGCACTTACCTCCGTCCGAGGCGATATTGGAAAAATAAATCGCCGATGTCCCCGTTCTACCAGCTGGCTATAACGCGGGGAGACCGGCGTTACCGGCGACACGCAAAAATGTCATCGGTACATCAAATTACCTGCGCCTCTCGCTTTCACGTCCTCGCCACTCGAAGCCCACGGTGGTCGCGGTGATTTATTACAAACAAAAAGACCGGCTACCACTCGGCGCATCCCATTTACGTAATCCGGTAACAGAGCAGCGTAAAACCCGCTCCAGTTTTACTTGCCGGTCTCTGTCGGACAAGTGGATCCCCGCGACGGAGAGACGGGGACAGCAAGAGCGAAAGGGACCGAAGAGGAGAGAGAGAGAGAGAGAGAGAGAGATTGCCGCTGGATATCTCCAGCTGGACGGTAAAAGCTTCGGGGTGGTCCGTTTGCGCTCGTCACTGCGGCTGTCGATGACAACCGGTCATTGGCCGGGGAATAATTAAGGCTGTAAGCTGAACGAGGGGGAAAAACGGGGGCATTCAAATTGCCAGGATAGACGGATGCGCCTAGGATGCGTTCCTTCCAAGGAGCATGCTTATCATCGTAACCAGCGCAGACCTGTGCAGGCACAAAACGGTGTCCAGATGAAGCCTAAAGGCTCTTCCTATTAAAAGTCACTCACAGTAAATTGGCAATGTAAGATGGGTGCGAGGTGCGTGGGATGGCAGCAGGAACAGAAAAGGTCCCCAATGATCGAAAAGCAGGCAAGAGTGATGCGGAATGCTGGCAGGATTGGCAAGGATAAATTGCGCCTGTGTTTAATTGGCGGCCGCGCGTGCCGAAGCGCGTCTATTGAATTTCGCAGGCCGAAGCGGTAGATAATGTATCTGTTTAGCTTGCTTTTTATCTCTTAGATTAATGCACACTGAGTAGGTAAGAAATATGCGTGTATAATGATCCGCTATTTCCGTGTCATTAACACCGCATTCCAAATAATTCATCCCGTTAGTCTGGCAGATAACGATTCGCGTCGAATTAATTACGCGCGGTTGACAACCCGCAGGAGCATTTAAACACGCTGGCCTGAATGTTCGACTTGTGTCAGTCCCGCGGTACCTATATCTAAAAGCCTTTTACGCCTTCGCGGACATCGCGCTGGGGAAGTTACAACGGAACATCCCCGGAGCAGAATGTTTGTAACTGGTTATGAATCATACTTCGGATACTTCCGCGCGAACGATCTTGCAATTCACCTGAAACTCACCGCTCGATCCACCAGAAAGCGGGATTACCACTTAGGCGTTTCGCTGGCCGAAGCGAAACTCAGCGCCGATAAAATACAAAACGCCGACACTGTGTCCGAAACTAACAACCTGTTGGTCGTTTGGAGCGCGTGGGCGCGTGTAGACGATGCTAAACGAGCGACGACAACCACCGCCCGTTTCCATCAACCGCTAGCATCATCTCGCCTCTGTTTACGACGTACCTCGTCGCCCATCACTCGCTCTTACAACTTGCCTCGCTTTGCCCGCTACCGTTCTAATGAGAGATTAAAGTCGCGAGACTTAAAGTTTCCAGCACTCGCAATGCCGGTGTTTAACGACTCTGCGAAAAGTTTAGTAATCGCGTCTCTATTTACGAACCGCTTTACATCGATCCCCATTACCTTCAACAGCCACTGGCTTCTTCCGCCGCGTTTTAGTTCCAACCTAACGACGGTACTGAAGCAACAACATTAATACCGCGATGCTCCGATTGCTGTGAATTGTTGATAAATTCTCAAATTCTGACGCAGTAGGAGCCACCGAGAATAGCTCAGAGATGGGAAAAATTTTTATTTAAATGAAAATTTCGAATAACGAATAAAAGCTAAAAAAAAGTTATTCGCCATGTGTCGACTCGGGTTCATTTTATTCGACGAATACAGTTATTTTTTTTATTCGTTGAGCGTTGAATAAATTTTTCAACTTTAACTATAACTGTAACTGTAACTGTAATTTTAACTTTAACTTTAACTTTAACTTTAACTTTAACTTTAACTTTAACTTTAAATTTAACTTTAACTTTATTCGTCAAATAATCTAAAGTTAAAGTAACGTTTATTTGATCCGTTATTTAAATAATTTCTTATTTACCGCAAAGCTTACGCGAACGCGTGTATACACAGTGCATAGATTTCAAAAGCGTGGAGCAACGAAGATCCTTTGAAAAGGTCAAGGGACTCGGTTCGAGACGACTGCAAATGGATGTGACACATGGCGCCGCGCAAAAAAGTTCGACAACTCGACGTTACCCTACTTGCAAGTATTTTACAGTCGATTGATTACCACCGACTATGTAAGTAGGAACGAGGGACTGAATGCATCCTGGCGGATACGGTCCGGTAGACTCAATCAGACGTACGCCGACCGGTTGGAAGTTAATTCGACGTTATGGCCGATCGTTTGTCACACGCGCGAGAGAGAACGAGTCATACCTGGACTTGGCTGCGTTTCGTCGACTCGAGCGGAAACCACGTCGATCGCCAGTATGGAGTGGGTGGTCCCCGTACGCCATTTTAGTTATCTACGGCTTCATTCACAAACGAATTCACGCCACTTCTTTTCTCGTCCAACCATTCAGAGAAAGGCTGTGGAAGTTTTGCCTGTTGCGGCTGCTTTCGATGTTGACCTTACGAAGATCGGCCGAGATGCTCCGTCTCTTAATTAAATAATTGGAATAGAATTGATCAACGAACGAGAGGTGTTTGCTTAGCGATTGGTACTGAAGGCGTGGAGCTTCTGCATCTGAGGAACTGTCACTCTTATCTGATCTACTTTAATAGTAATTTATTGAATAATCGCTAACAATTACTAAGCCGTGCAATGTGTTTGATGGAATTTGAAGTGTCGTAGGAGCGCGTAACAAGCGCGCCGGTGCTCCAGTTGATCCTGCACAGCTGCTGCAGCCGAAGGTCGTATCGATTCTAAAATCCACGGATGGTCGACCCACGCGAACGAGTTCGTAGGCCGCGTGAATAGCTACCTGATGCTTATTATCCAGAAAGTCCTATTCAAGATCGTACATCTTCCGTCCACAATTAGTAGCCCATTTGCTGCCGGATTTTAACGATTCTCCCAAGCTATTGCGTGTTTCCAAATTTCAGGCTGCATGCCTGTTACACACCTGTACTTTGGACTTGTCGGTAACAGTAATTTACATAATTCTTGGTCGGAAATCCAACATTATATTCCACAGGAGCCCTCTCTTATTCTCAAGTGTATTAGAAACACGGAGAACCCTTCGCGAGTTTCTATTAGATAAAACATTAAGGGTGGAAGAAAGCGATTTACAGAGGGAAACAATCCGCTAAAGAGCTTCGAATTGAATGCTTTTATTCCGATATTCTTTTGAGTGGCTTTCGTAGCAGGTATTGAACGTACGATTCAAAGAGGCAAAACAAGAAGTGGAAGGAAGTAATTCTACGCGTTCCTGGAACCCCCGCGAGTTATAGAAACTGTTCCAAACAACCCCTTTACAGAGGATACGAGTAACAGAGGTATTTCAACGGATGGTAACAGTGCACGCCTGATCCTTGTATACAGGCTATTGTATTCCACGGTATCATTGTATACGATGCAGCAACGACACGATGCGCTTTGAAACCGATACCTTTCAATTTCATTGTGACGTCACTTTAACCCTTCACCGTGCGTTACGGCGCCGTAACGTATTACTTCCTCGCTTCCAGACACCGGGCCGCATTCGTATACATACTCTTTTATCGGCCCGAAAACGCGGATCCAAGCAGCAACGCAATCTTCCATTTGCAACTCGAAGATAAAGTCCACGCCGTAGAGCCTCTTAAACGCAGTCCACGTACTTCGGCGAATCTTCCAGGATTCATGTTATCCAAGCGTTTCATTTATTTTTCAAAAGGATCCGAGCGCTGCTGCAAGAGGGATTTGCCAGCTCGCGGAGGAATTTCGATGACAAATGAATGAAAAGGGGTGAAAACGCGAGTACTAAAAATAAGATGAGGCAAGAGAGTGAAAAGGGAATGTTTGGAAGGTGGGAAACTGTTGGGAGGGGTGGGAGGAGCTGGAATTCAATGGAGATAAATCTTTGCGAGCTAAGGAGGCAAAAAGGGACACCGAGTCTTTGGAGAATCCAACTTTCCAGGAGGGGCAAGGTAAGTCATTATCTAGAAAGGATCAAGAAACGCTGAGGACAGGGGCTGAAATAAGAGGGACGTTAAAGTAGTCGTAACTTGGTGCGATTTCTTGCAATAAAAAATGATGCGACGATTTTTGTTTGCGAATTCGGGAATACAATGATCTTAGATTTTACTTACAATTAGAAGGCAATATTATTTTTCGCGCGAAACTCTCGCAAGTTCCCTCCACCGACCTTTTCCCTTTTACTCGACAGCTTGGACATTCGAAAAGAAGTGGAATGGAGCGCGGCACGTAAATGGGCGACAGGAATTTTCACACGTTGTTGTCTCGTCGGTGGAGCGGTTTCACGGTAATCCGCAAAAAGAGTTTCCAACGAACTCGACGCTCGAGCGCGTTTGTTGCAAGTCATATTTATTCTAAAACGACGTTTCGATCGTATAATCACGCGGCCACAATTAATTCTGTTGCAACAGGTATTTTTCTTGCGCGGCTCGGGCGCAAAGAAAATTGCCCCACGTGGTAGCCGTTTCCATTGAACGACGCTCTTATAATCGTATTCGTGCGGCATGGGATTCCTGAAATGCACAATTATCGTATCGAGTAACGTCGCGTTCCAGCGAAATCGGCGGGCACTGTATGCATAAAATTCGCGCGAATGGTACAGGGTGTCCCTTTCATCCCGATCACCCTGGATATCGCGGCTGGAGACTGTATCGTCCCTTTTGATTTACAGACCCCGTCGCCGGGAGAGAAGGGATCTAAAATCTATCGAATCGTCTCGAGCTAACTAAGGCTCGGTGACAGAGGTAGCGGCAGATTGCGGATGACAATAACGGCGGCGAGCCACGCAACGGCAAATTTATGCTAATTCGCGAAACGGCGTGGCGAGACCGAGAGAAACAATCGACCGTTCGTGGGTATTTATGAACTTGTCGAAAGAATGAAGCCGATCTCGAGGGAGGCGAGGCGGAGTCAAAGAGAGAGAGAGAGAGAGAGAGAGAGAGGAAACGAGAGTATTTATCGTCTATTCTCGCGAGGTATGAATCGCGGCGATTCTCAATGTTTATTCGCGCGTGGTTGATCGCGGACGTGCATGCGCGAATAAAGACGAACGAAGCGGCGGAAGAGAGAAGATTCGCGACACCGCCGTAGATTTATCCCCGCTGTACGCGCGCACGCAACGTATAACGAGCAAAACGAGTCGAAGGTAAAACAAACGGGAAGGAAATTCGATGGAGAAACAAGCGGACCGGCACGGGAGGGAAAGACAGGGAGGATGGGGAGGAGGGTTCGCGCGATACACTCTGAAAAATAAAAAAAAAAAACCGCTGAAATATGAACGGATTGGAATGGGCGGTGGTAAAGTTGTAATATGTACAGGCCGCTCTGTTATTAGTACGCACAAGTTTGAGGGTGAAATCTTCAAAGTTCCAAAGTGGATCCACGGGGCCGACATTTTTCATGAAAGTTTCAGGTTCGATACCGCAAGCGTCAGAGCTGAAAGGGAGGTGCAGGGTCCGCAGAAGCGGCCTGGAAGCGACTACGCAGGTACGCAAGGAAACTCTTGGCGCGAATAAACGGGCGTAACGATGAATCGCGAGCAAAACCGGCGGCTGGAAGGGTGGGGGAACGAATTTCGCAATAGGTACCGCGTGACGCGGACGTATAAATAAATTGGCGGACCAAGTTGCACGGGACGTGGCGGGAAGGACGAAGAGACGTCCGAAGAGGCGGCCTACGCGAAGGGAAAGGGCAAAAAGCTTGTTAAAAAGAGGCGGACGTAGGTCGAAGTGGATAAAGCCGCGGCGAAGGAGCGGCGAGAAGTAAAGGGAGACAGATTCCTCGGGCGCGAGCAGAGGCTGAAGACGAAAGAGAGGCGAGAAGGAGAGCCAAAGTCGCGGGAGAGGGCAAGGTAGACCGCGACGTGACGAAGAGGGAGAAGGAAACGGACAAGAGACCGAGACGATAAAAAGAGCATCAGATAGGAAGAGAAGGCGCGATCGAGGGGCTGGCGGGGAGGGAGGGGAGAGAAAGAGAGGAAGACAAGAGGGAGGGAGAGTGGCCGGACAGAAAACGGGTCCACGACTGGGTGGAGGAACTAGTCTTACCTAGTAGATTGCCCTGTCTCGGTTCTCGGTTCTTGGTTCTCGGTTCTCGGCCCGTACTTTTGCGGCGGTCCAAGGTAGGAGGGAACCACCGAGAGTTCTCTGTTAAGAGTAACCGAGCCGGAGGAGGCGGAAAGGAGAGGCGAGATCGGTACCGCGAGGTAGTAGAGGTAGTAGAGGTAGTAGAGGTAGCAGAGGTAGTAGAGGCACACGTAATCCGCGTGTCGCACGCATACGTGTCCATACAGAGAGTATACGTACACAGAGAGGGAGAGAGAGTGGTACACGGGGCGGGAGGAAGGCGAGTGCAGGGCCAGCCGACCGAGTGGGAACAAGACAGAGGAACGGAGAGGAGGATCGTATCGTGTGTACGTAGCATCGGAAGAGTGTACCAGGCCACTAGTGTTGTGACGGCGATCGTGCCCACGACTTCACCGCCGGACCGGCATCCGTGTTCCGTCATTTCTGCTCCCCTCTGTCTTCCTCCCGCTGGGCTCTCCTTCGCACCGTTTCCGTTCTCCATACCTGCCTCCACCTCCCTGCGCACACCTCCACCAGTCAGTCCACCGGTCCATCACCAGTGTATCCACGTACACTGTATCACCCCCTTTCCTATCCTTCGCTCCGCTTCCTCTCCTCTCTCACTCTCTCTCTCTCTCTCCTTCGTCTGGTCCCCACCCTCCCCTAACGCGCACGGTGTTCCCTCACACTCCCCCTACTCGCGTATCGGGCCCTCCCCCACGAGTCCCCTCGGGGAGACGCGCGTTTTCGTGATCCACATCGGGCCACTTCCGGCGCAAAGTGAACTGTTAGGTGATGAACCGACCGCGACCGACCAACCTGATGTACCGCTGCACGCGGACGCTCGTCTGAGAGCGGAGCTGTCCTCCGCGGGGGAGGCTGAGCAACGAGGTGCCTTTGTCGCGGCAGTGCTTCGTTTCTTCGCTGATTCGTTCCGCCGCGCCGTTTCTTCGGCATCGTTTCTGCGGAGAACGTGCGCGCAGGTGTTTCGGAATAGTGCACCACCACCACGTGACCACCAGAACGCCACGATTCATGGGTACGTACTGTAGCCACGCGAGTTTCGCCACAAGCGTTCTTTGTTCCTTGAATTCGGTGCGACGCCGAGGGCGCCGGAATCGAAATTTCTCTTCATAGAAACGATCATGTCCGGTATATTTCAATGCGCAGAGTGGTCTGTGATGAATACTACAGGGCGCCTCGAAGCCTCTGCTAGTATATAAAGTACTGCTAAAGTACTTGGAAGCTGGGCACCAATCATTCATCAATTTGCTCTGTAACCTCGGTTGAATTACACTCGGAATCGATTCGCATCAGATAATTATTCCCCCAAATAAGTAAATATCGCGAAACGCAAGGGGCAACAGATTCACCGAAATTATTGCAAATGACTGAGATACTTTCGTCGAACTATGTGTCTGTAGTAATGACACAAAGCAAATGGTTTCCACAATCGTTAATAATTCCAACTGTCCACATAAAGCATCCGAGTTTGTTTAATTTTAATATCAAATAAATCGCCAGGTACAATATTTACCATTTCCAAACAGTTGCCCCCGTTATCGCGCGCTCGGGCAAGCGTCCCGGTAAATCATTCGAGGATTTTGAGCCGCGCCAGTAATTTTCCAACAAGTCGCACTTGCGGAGTGATTTAGAGGCGTTGAAAAACGATGGAGAGTAATCGAGGGATCTGGGGGGACAGCTTTTCGCGAAAGAATCGAAGGAGCTAGCCAGGAAAGCAACTGGTCTCGGTAGCTCCTCGAGGCTCGAGTGATTTATCGCGTGCAAAAGTGTCAACGCCGTCAACTGTGCCGTTCGTCTCGTTCGCCTCCGAGAGACGCCGATTAATCGCGGATCCGAAAAATTATCGGCAGAATTATAGACATTCTTCGTCCACGCTCGATCGCCCGCCGTGCGTCGGGGATTAATTTCATGGAAAGCACCTGCCGTCGGCGACGCCGCTCGCTTCTATGTCATTTGCTTGCTCGGTGATTAGGGGCCAGCATCAGCTTCTGCAAGGATAAATAAAGGGACCACGATAACCGTGCCAACGGTTACGTCATTCAGAATGCAAAAGAGGGTGCAAACTGATCGGTTATGCGCTCACGCATACTCAAGCGCGTCGTCGATCTCGCGCACCCACAAATACCTGCGAAATTGATCAAAAGCCTTGTTTATTCGTGCAATTTGTCTTTGAATTATAATAAATTACTTACTCCAGGCTCTACCGTAGTATCTTCGCTCACAGCGGGGACGGGATATCCTACAAACTGGAAGAACCTGCGACAGAGTAACGATTAACAAAAGTGTGTGGATGGTTTCTCGCGGCTTTCTCGATTTCTCCTGAAAATCATAAAAACGTACCTTCCGCGCGAGTGAAACGCGCGATCGTTGCAATAACGATGATACAGGCATTGTACTAACGATGCCAGTATGTCGAGCGTCTGCGAACCTTAGCCACGAATGGGATCACGACTCTCGTCTCTGGCAGAAATCGATATTTCAACAAAAAAAAAAAAAAAACACCGTCAGACGAGAACTGAGAAGAATGTTGGATCGAAGCAAGAACTCTGTTGTAAATCATTTCCCCTGTTCGTCGACTCGCCGTTTGACAGCAGCTTTGGGTTAGGAGAGGCGAGTTCGCTGGTCGCGAAAGTTTAATGACTACGCCCCGACAAAAGGAGAAATTCTAGCGTTTGCCGCAAAGCGAAACGAGTTTGCTGGCTGTCCTTTTAACGGGGCACCGCGCGTTAATGGATAGAGGGAATCCGTGAAGAATTGGTGTTCCTTAAACGATCTCTGGCGGTCCATTTAAGTGCGCAGCGTCCCTCGGAGCCGTGAACCGACGACACGCGGATTCGTCGCGGAGGAGAAGAAGCCTGACAGAGTGACCGGGCGTGTTTTTGCGCGGGGCAGAAAGCGCGGCCCGAGGAAACGGATCACCTATGACACGAACTCGACGTGCACGTCCAATCATCTTCTTTGCCGGTGTTTAACGAGCGATGCGGATCGTCGAGCGCGGAAGAAGGATCGCGAGAAAATTACGCTCGACAGGCATTCGGCTCGTTTCGCGACGCGTTAACTCCGACTCGCTCGGCTGTGCCAGTGAAACGCGATCCAGATTCGCTGTTTAACGCGAATCTTGGCGGTTAATTGGAGTAGGGAAGCTTCCGAGGAAAGTTTCTTGTAACGTTTAACGTTCTATGCTCGCGAAAAGGTACGAAACGGGGAAGCGTTTCCGCGATTCCTTCGGCTAGGAAGTCTAGCCCTATTTAAGCGCATTTTTGCCGGCGTTTGCGGGCGTTGAGGGGTGCAACGGAGAGGATGATGCTCTCGAAATTCTTGGCGCGCGGTTTTGCCAGTTGCGCAACTCCCGCTCGAAATAGGTTAATGTCTTGTTTCGAGCAAAAACCCTGTGATTATCGTATCCCTGGCGGACTAATCGTCGCGAACGGGACGCTTTCCTCGCGTCATTATGTTGTTACACGATAATGATAACGTGAAAGCAAACGGATCGGCCCTCGTCAACCGGGTGAAGTTTCATATCAAAGTCCAGGGAGGCTAACAAATTACGTTGCACTTAATGACCGAGTCGTACCGAATACGAAGGGACCCGAGCAATTATTAAATCGTTAAGGTGGAGCTTACGCGAAGGGGCGCCCAGACATCCTGTAATATCCTCGTGTTTCTGCTTGTTTTTAAATTATCGTTAACATGTAACGTAATTCTATCCCCTCGTTGGCCGATCGCGCCCAACAATTAAGCACCTTGCAGCGAGAGGGGTGCGGCTCCATATTTACCAACTTCAAGTAAATTAGAAAAAACTGTTTATACAATTAAAAAATATATATTAAAAAAAAATTTATGTTAAACGATTTGATTAAAAATGCACTAAGAACTAAAAAATAATTCTTTTCTTGTACTGCAATTTCGATGGTGTTTTTTCACTTTAAATAAAATCCTGGAGCAGGATATCTCACAGCAAATTCATTTCAACGCTTGATACTGTATTAAATTGATTCATATTCTGTTATGAAAAATCCACGATTTTATTTAAAGTGAAAAAACACCATCGAAATTGCAGTACAAGAAAATAATTATTTCTTAGTTTTTAGTGCATTTTTAATAAAATCGTTTAACATAAAAATTTATTTTATATATTTTTTATTTTCTAGTTTTTAGTGTTTATGGATTTACATTTCGCAGCTCTGACTTCTTTAGAAATATCTTTTATTTAATTTCAAATCGCGATGCGACTACTTAGCAACCCGAACGCAGCAGCTTTTTGTCGTTTTCGTGAAGAACGCGAGTGGCTAATTTCAAGTCGATTGAATTTATGGTTATGGGTTATATTTATTCATGACTGGGTAAATTTTTCACCCGCTCGGGGTTAATTTTTTTTTTTAAATATTGTATTGCCATTCAAACTACGCACGCCTGCAAAGTTTCAAGACAATTGGATAGTTGGAAGTGGGTTAAATTTTAGTTGCCAGATTTGAACCATACAAACATACAAACAAACAAACAAACAGAGGATCGAAGCTGAATAAAATCGTTTAAAAAGAGAACACTAATTGAAACATATATATTCTTACACAATAAGTAGTAGTTATTGAGTTGATAAGTTTTTGTTTCTATTTCTAGCAAATTTTTCAAATCTGGAGCATTCGTATCTCGCACAAGAATGGGTGGAGATTGAAAATTTGTTATCGGATTTGCATCAAACGTGTACCAAACGATGTAGAATATTATTTCACACATATTACACATCATAACTCAAAAACTGTAAAAAATGTAGATGTACCCCTGTTTCTACAAAGTCCTCAATTTTATTCCCCGCTCCACTCGAGGAATAAAAACTGACCCTTGCGCGCAAGATGTGCAATCAGAAAGAACACTATTAAGAACGAAATCCTGTAATGAAATTGACTCGCGCAATTGTTAAATCCACGAGACCAGAGAAGATAGTAGCTCCGGACTGGAAAAGAGCTAACTGCCATACCGCGCATTTCAACGAGCCCGTTTAAAATTCATCTAGCGTTAATGCACAAAAGGAATATTCCATTAAATTGATTAATTATTCCACGCCCCGATTTTCAACGCGTACAAATGCGCAATAACGTTTCAAAGAGCAAACGATGCACGAATTCGTTTCATTGGTGCGTGAATCCGTTTACAGGTTGAAATGATCGTGGACGGGCACGCGATAATCGGCGCGTAAGTTCTGCCCGCGGAATTCGCGCGTCATTATCTTAATGGAGGATCGAGCGACCTGCGCGTCGGCAGAAACTCATTTTCCAAAACGCTGATTTACGGCCGGGGAAAATTTGCGTCGCGCGCCGCCTGCGCTCGATAAAGATTCGCGTGAAATCGCGCGTGGACGTGGAAGTTGTTCAAGAGGCGAGGCGCGGCATCCCCGAAGAAAAGGGGCGTCGCGACATTCCCGGCGTCGAACGACGGCGAGTGGTCGTGATTAATTTGAAAACGTAAATAACCTTTCTGTTCTACTTCGATCCATCACTCGGGAAACAATGAGCACCGTGGTAGCGGCGCCTCGGCCGTTGTATGCGCTTTGTGGCCGCGAACCTCGCATAAATCACAGGCGAATATTTACCTGACAACGCGGTCGCCTCCGTACTCGCGATCCAGATGAACTCTTAAGGCCGGTACACGCTTGGCCCTTAGGCCACCTCCGTTTCCCACTCGGTTATTCCACCATAGCTTCGCTTCTTATTCCACCGTTCTTATTCGGGTTGCTTTAATCAATTCCCTGCCATCCTAAACACGTAGCGGAGCTACGCGAGTGTATGGTCGCGCGAGAAAGCGCGGAAGGAATAAATTCTGCTTTACATCGCGTCCCGAGTAGGCGTGAATCACGGTTTATTCGACGACGTCCCCGTTGTTTTTCGGCGCGGGCGTGCGTGTCGTTATCGCCGTGACATTTTGTTGCCGTGCTCAGCCACCTCCGTGCTGTAAATTATTCACGAACCGTCGGATATCGTATTATCCGAGCGCGGTGTGAATTCGTTGCCCGTGAATCAATTCGGAAGTGACACGAGGAGGGACCATATCGTGGCCCTCGCGGAAGACCAACAGTGCCGACGGGGCGAGCAATCGGGGCGGGAAAACGGAGAGTGAAAAACGAGCCTTCGCGACGAGATTAAATTAAGGGAAGGAAAATGGAAGACGGACGCGTCCGCGTGCGAATAAATTGACCAAGTCCCGCTGAAAGGGGGATTATAAAGTACGGAATCGCGATTGTAGTGTGACACGGAGTGGCTTCATTATCATTGCCCCGAGCGCTGCATCCCCGTGACCGGCAAGTCCTCTTCTTACGTTTCATCGATATTAATTAAACCTCCGCATTCATCTTCGCCGGACATCTTTATTATGCCCGTGGAAACGAGCCTCGGACGTTCGTGAATGAAAATTTCAGGGTGGCGCGCAGGAAGTGCCGTTTCGTTTAAATCAACCTCGAAACGCGTGGAAGTTTTTCAAATTTCTTGTACAGGATGAGATACTTGAAATCGCCGCGTCGATTTGAATCGTTAGCATGTTATTATCTCTAGAGGAAACTAAGTAGAATAAAAATTTGCTTTCGAGCTGTACGTTCCCCTTGAAATCAAGGGTGAATTTATTGTCTTCGACGTGTTTTGATTTCCTGCAAAATAAGTGGAACAAGAGATAGAGGATTTTGCAGAAAAACCGATCTGGCCAGCGCGCATAGCCGGCTTGCACAACGGCCGACATAGCCGCGCCGTTTTCGTCTCGAACAGCTCGAGCGCTCCCCGGTCTCGAGCTGCCTGTCAATTAACTACCATTAACATTGGCGAATTAGTTGGAGGCGAGCGCCGATACGTATTCGTAGGAGTAAATCCCGTTCGAACGAGTTCGTTGGTTATTCTGCTTGTTTGCTTTCTCGCTCGTGCCTTCTGGTATACGCATTTTCACACGCGTTTACCCACGCGTTCCAGCGTCCGCTGGAACGCATTTCCGGTGCCTCTCACTTTGCGGACCGTTTCCTCGCGTCATCGTCACCGTCGACGTCTGTCCATTTCCCACCTGATTCCCCTTTTTTTTTTCAGTGGAAGAGAGTTCCATCTTTCATTTTGACCATCTTCACTCGAACGAATCGAACGTTCGGAAAGCCTGGAAAGGAATGAAGCAGAGCAGTTCTTTTTTAATAACAGCTTATACAACTTGAGGGCCATCCTTAAATTACCTAAGGGTCATTTTGGCAATTTCTTAAACTTTCCACCCACCAGTATAAGAATTCCTAAGATTTTATATTCCAATCCCCTTCTGTACTATTTTTTGCATTGTATTTTTTCAGTTATTAAAATACATTTAAAGTGTGATGAAATACGTTTCCTGTGTGCGATGAAGCATCCTTTTTTAGGCTACTCATATTGAAAATTAGGTGAACACAATATTAAGTAAAACGCTATCTGACTCCCTCTTTCCCCTTTCTAAGAAAGCGTAACAAATTCGCGACCTCCTCCCCTCGAAAAGAGCCTTACGCAATTTAAGCACGACCCCTTGAAATATTGGCTACGCATTCACTGCGATTCGGAGCGTTTTCGCTAGAAAAATATAAATAACATGGATTATTGGATTTCGAAGGGGATAGCGCTTACGCGTCCGGAGCGATATTTTCAGTCCGCGAATGAAACGGTGGGATATAATGAAATTTGAGGTTCGGATGAGCGTCGCCATTATGCTCGCAAATTGCAACTCGGCGCCAGTCAAACGTTTGTTTTGAAAATGCACGACGACACGGGGAATCAATTGAATTTTGCCCTGGGCAAAACCGATAATGCATCGATAATTGCGCGGAAATGCTGACGATGAGAAATAGAAATTGGACTATCGGCATTGTTCGCGATCGGGATGGCCACGGCTTTTCTGCTCCGCGATCCTATCCACGCCGGGCAACGTGTAGCTCGCTTAAATACACTATTTTCATTCGCGCGATAAAAGCCCAGTAACACATGCCTAATTTGCCAGCGGAGAAAGGAACGCCGGGCAGAAGAATCGTGCACGGACACCCAAGACAATTCCTCGTGTGGTTTGGAATGGTGCTCGTGTCGTTAATCTCCGGCGATGCCCTCGTCTTGTGTGGCATATTACACGAGCGACAACTCAATCCGGACGACAGGAGACGCTTTAAAACCGCGCCTCTCCTATAAATATTCCACGGTCGCGTCCTAAGTGGTCGCATCTGATACGAGCGGGAATTACACGCGGGTATTTACACGCTCGCGTTAAAACGTTTCAGCGCAAAGATTCGTGCGGAACAAAACAAGCCTCGCATTTATCGAGTCGCGACCAACGATATTGCGATGGGTTCGAGGGTACTTTGGCTATCATAGTGGGTGTTCTTATGCGTTCCAGAAAATGGTAAACCGCCTACACGCTTGTAACGCAGATAATTTTTAATTAGATTAGAGTGTATAGAGTGTCTGCTGTGCGGTTTGTGATGTAAGAGAGCTTTCTTCTGCTGCCGTTGCACTCCGATTCTCGTAACGCGATTAACGTGAAAAATGCTTGCTCTATCACGAGCGAGTAGTAGCAGGTTCGATCCCCGCAGGATTTCAATAGAAAATTAGGGGGGCGCTCGGTTTACCGATCGATTTCGCACAGGTTAGAAGGTGCAGCGGGACATTCGCACGTACGATCGACTCTTCTAATTAGCGAGTCGCAGAAACGGGCTGCAGCCGCCCCTTGCGAAACGCTGCGGAATACTGAAAGGGTTCGGGGAAATCAAAGTCACTTGATTAACTCTCTCCCTCTGTCTACGAAATCAGTAATTAGTCTCCCGGGGTTACCGGTCAACATTTATTTCTGGCTACCTATAATTCCGTGCCGACTTACCACCGTTCTTCAATCCCGAATACAACTTTCGTTGCCTGTTTCAGTGCAAAATGACTTTTTGGTTTATGTAGGGGAGACCGGGGCAAGTTGATGCAGGGTGCAGGTTGATACAAACGAATTATCTCGACACTGTAAAGGGACATTTTTGTTTAGGATCAGATAGTAAAGAAACTAAATAACTATTCGAGTTCTAATTGGTAACATTAGAAAGGCCAGTTATCTGGCTATAACAGTACACGGTCCTATTAAGCTTCTCTCTATATTTACATGTCTTATTTTTCGCTTTCTAAAAAATGTGCTTTGTCCCTTTCATAAATTGGCTGTATTGAAAGGGACATGGGTGTTTATGAATGGGACAGTGTTATAAAACGAGGTAATATTAATATTATTCATTTAACTATTATTTCTACTGGTACCAAAATCACAGTATTAATGTCGACAAGTCTACAAGTCGACGTTTTTCTTAAGTTGCATAAATACCACGGCATTGTCAAAATATTTGTAACAAACTTTACATTAAGCTTACATACTTAAATAACAAAAGATAATCCTCACATTAAAAAACAAAAGATAATACGTTCATTAAAAACCAAACACATAATCCTTAGATTAATCCAAACTATGTTGATTAAAAGATCCTAATTGGCACCAAAATTGATCAAAAACATTTTGATGTGTGGTAAATATTCTTTTATTACCAATGTTCGGTTTATCATAGTCAGATTTTGAAGGGAACACTTAGGAAAGGGGTGTCCCTTTCATAAATTTTTCTTGTGTCCCATACACAAATATGACAACACAATTGAAAATCTAATCTCTACAGTTACAATATTAAACAAAAGATTATATGACATATGTCTTATTGCTCCAAAATAAATATCAGTCCAGATGTGATAATAAAGCAATCAGTCATTGGTAACAGCACTTGGCAAAACGTTTCGAGAAATCATAAAAAATTTTACTTTGAAGCACGAAAAAATTCAACCATGTATCACCGTCATCTTTGAAATGGCAGCGACTTGCAGTTAGGCTTGCTTGGGCATGCATTAGTGTTACTACAAAATGAAAATACTTTCGTCTTGGGAAGATCCTTTATCTTCCAGATAATTGCAATGTCCCTTTCAATACGTGTTCCTTTAATCTCACCTACATAATGTCTTCCCGCAGTAAGGTAAGTTGATACATTTTACCTTCGTCCAAACAACATTTTTTCATTCATTTTGTATGTATTTTCACAACTTTTCATTTACAATATATTTAAAGAAGAAGTACCAAGGTATATTTTAGCATATTTGTTATTAAGTAATTAAATCAAACAAAAATGAAAAAAAAAAATGAAAACTGAAAAACGTATCAACTTGCCCCGGTCTCCCCTACTCCACCCATCGTGTTCGTGCGTTTATTTAAGTTGCCTGTAGACCTTTAAAACCTAGCACATTGACGACTACCAAAGTTCGCCGCAGATGAATTCAAGCGACAATCCCAGAAATAATCGTCCGTGGTAACAGATGTAAGTCAGGGTGCACGGTAAATCCTACTGTTCGGTGAGGAACTGTGAGAAAGGGTCAACACTGTCAGGCTGTCAGGTGGAATCGTAGGGCCGGGCATGGTCCGACCAAATCCGATTACCATAACTACCAACCGTTACTTGCTGGACCATGAAAACCTCGTGTAACAAGGTACATATCTTAGGGCAAAGCTGCTGCGGGAACGTCCACGGGCTACTCCTCGAAGCCTCTGAACCACGAATTTCGGCTTTAATACTCTGCTCGCGTCGAATGCAAGAAATTAAAACGGACAGGCCTGCAGAGACTCGCGGAGAATGCCGCCGTCAAGCATCTGCGCGGAAAACGTGAAGGGGACCTTTTCAGCGGATAAAAGATCCGCGCAGTCATACGTCTCGTAAGATGCTCTCTTCTATTTATTGCAGGTCACCGAGTGACAGCTTAAAGGGCGGAAGACTCGGTGGACTTATTGGAGAGCGTGCTTCCGGTTCAGCCGCAACCATGCGCTACCCATTGATGCTTCAAGCGTTCATCGCCGTTGTGCACATCGTCCCCGAGGCTCGCCTCCATCGACCGAACGTCAGGGGTGAGTTTGAAAACCGCACTCGACAATGCACCGCGGCTATAAAACCAGGACGACCGGACGAATTACGCGCGGCATTACTCAGCAAAGATTCCTCGTCTATTACGGCCCCGTCTTATCTTGCTTGTCGTGGGATTATTTGTATTCGATCCAGATGGAAACGTCCAGCAGCGGTTAGATTGCCTCGTCGTTCATTCTTTTATTCTTTTACCGATGAATGCAAGCGACGTAATATTTCTTGATTGCCACTGAACTCTTTTATTGTGACAGCCGTCCGCGTTGGCTGTGCAAGCTCGCGGAGAAAAGTGAAAGGCACGGTGGCGCGATGGATGAACGCTGCTCGAAGCAAGCACCCCCGCGTCGCAGTGACGCAAAATCGCTCGGCTGGATTTCTGCCGAATCGGCGGCTGGTTCGCGAGCGATACGTCAGAAAGCGTGGCGAAAAATTATGTCACTTGGCCGTCGGCCAGGCGGCGGCTTCGCGTCGCGCCGATATCCCGATAAGATCAGCAGAATCTGCCGCGGAGGAGGTGGAAACGGTGGAAGAGGTGGCGCATCAGAGGAGGCGCATATTTATGCCAGTGGCCAGGCATTTACGAGATGACAATCAATTACAGGCCCGGCCGCGTCTCCCCCGGCGTAAACGAAATGTTTGTCGGCATTAATTAAAAATCAACTCGGGTTTTTAACAGCCGTTAAGGTGCTCCGGAGGGGCATAAATAAGGGGCGATTAGCATTTTACGACACTTCGGACGGGGATCACCCCGAAGTACCGGCCGATGTCACACGCTTATTTTCCCTCGCTCGCTCTTATCCGCGCTTAATCTCTTCCTGCGTTCATCTCTGAATCGTAACTCGAGACTATTTGTGCACTTAACGGAACCGCCTGCGGCCGAAGGCGAGGCTTCTGCTCCAAGGACTGGCCGTGACGAGTCCTCGAACAAAAGTAACTCGAAAGAGATAGAGAGAAGCCAGACGGGAGTTTTCTCATTTTTCACCTGTTCCCCGAACCACACCCCGAACGCTCGCATTTTTATCGAACGATTCACGTCAGAAATCGCGTGGAAGCCTTCCCTGTACCAATTTCAGGAAAGCGACGAGGAAATATCTGCTGGTGCTTGTCTTTCCACCAATTTCTACGCTATTAACGTGAATAATGACTTCATCCATGGGCAGAGTCTCGAATCCCACGTCGTCGAGTCGGCAAAGGCCACGCTCGCGGTGCGGCCGTTTTTCCTCCAACGGAAAAAGAGAATAGAGCCCCTCTTCTACGGCACCTTTTGAATGTAGATAGGCTGTCGGGCCGGGATAGACGAGAACAAGCCGCTCGTAAATATTTATTCGTTTTGTAGGCGCGGAGACAATGCTAGCCGAGCCGAATTAGCGGCGCGAAACGGAGCCGCGTTTCGAAATTTGCCTGTCGTTAGGAAGCAATTATCCTGATCGACCAAGAAAATTACAGCCAGCGGTGGGGACCGTTTACGCTCCCCGCCTTAACCGACACATGTAATCTGTCCAGTTGGATCCAGCTTAGCCGCGTCCCTTCAGTTATTACGGAGTTATTAACTCGCCGGGAGTATCGTAATGACGAGGCATTAGTAGGCTTTGCGCCTCCTTCGTGCCGATGTCCGTCTCCCAATTTCAAACTTAACGCCGACAGGATTCGCGCGCAGCTCTGCACAAACGCAAACTTTTTCAACTGGCAGCCGAAGTTTAGTTCGAGTTTGGAACTGTCCACTGGTACGGGCTGGCGAGAATAATTTTCGGTACAGTTGGTTGCTTCAGCTGGCGAATTTTCTGCTCGATGTTTCAGCAGGGATTAGTTAACGAATCGATAACCCCTTCTTCCGGTGCATTCGATTGGTGAGAATTTCGGTCGGTCTGTTATCCAAGGTACGATCTTGCACAGTTTTCTGGGTAGCTCGCGGTAGACGGACGAACCAGATTGAAAGCGGTTCCGCGATTGTTTCGAGCGAAGGTGGACGTTTGTCCCTCGCGTCTCGTCTTTCGATTTCTTCGGTGATTGCGAGAAGGAAACCGGCGTCCCTGGGATGGCGCCAAGCGTCCGCAAAACCGACGAAAAAAAGGGGAACCGTCGCGGCTCCTCTGTAACACGAACAGCGCCGACAACACCGGCCGCCCATTCATGGTTCGAACCCGGTTGAAAAATCGCCGCTCCATTCGCTGAATAAGTGCCCGAGCAGCGTGGGTGAGTGTGCGTGTTTCTCGCGCGTGTGCGCACACGCTTCGCGATGGGAACGACAGGATTCGAGGCGCGTTCCGGTTTCTCCCCGGATTCGCTTCTTCTTTATCCAAAGAAGACGAACTTCAGGAATTTTGTTTTCCAATTGGAAACGTGATAGAATTCCTTGAAGATACCTGATGTTCGAAAGAATCTTCGGAGCCATCCAGATCACCGATCGAAGAAACTTCTGCAGCCCATAATTAGATCACCGGCTCCTCCAAGTTTATCCAAGGCTCCTCCGGTTGGCGTCGAAACAAATGAACTGTTCAAAATGTCAGCGGCGTCCCTCGGATCCACGAACTTTCAATTTTGGAACCCGTCGCATGGTCCCCACGGAACTTTGCAGGTTTTGGGATTCGCGGCGACTCGGAACTTCTCCTAAGCCGATATAAAATCTGAAGTTCATGAATTACACAGTTCCGCGGCGCTGCTGCTACGAAGGAAGATTGAAGATCACCGAGAATCTGCTTGCATCATGGAAATCGAACAGATTTACAACTTCGAGGATCGCCTATTGGAATTTTCAATCCAAACCTCTCCTGGATTAATTTTAGTCGAAAATCAAGCAGTAACAGCAGCGTGGAATAGAAACACACGAAAGATCCGGTTGCCGAAAAGAAGTAGGTACTTAACGCATGAGGACACTGAATAGTTCGAAGACTCGGAAAGTTTCGGGAGCAGAGCACGGCCCGGAATAAAAGGACAGGCTCGTTGTCGCGTAGTAGGGATCGACGGAGAGTGGAGTGAGCACCTGTGCTGCTACACGCTACACGCACGATGCTCGATGAATGCAGGCGTGCGGGCGATCGCGTGGGCAGCCTCGTCAATAGACGGTACACGCTCGCTTTTTGTCTTTCCTTCTCGTTTGGTCGGGCAGACCGACGCGAAAGCGGCAGGAAATAAAAGGCACGCCGGCGCGGCGCGTGGGCTCGCACCGTGCAAATCCGAAAACGCTGAAATGCTTGGCGCGTAGGCACTCGATGACGAAGCGTTATCTTTATTTTCATTCAGAATACCACCGCGTTCGGGGCTACTCCCATTCGTCGATCTCCAGCTTTGCATAACACCGAGACGATCTCCTGGACAGTGGGATCAAGCTCGATAGCAGCTGGTAAATGCGATTCTATTTAAGGGGCACGCTTCGTTTTATTAGATTCAAACGCGCGGAAGGCTTTGATAACGTTCAAAGGCTCGAAGTGGAGTAATATTCAAATCACGCTAGTATCACGCTGGCCAGGATTCAGGCTTCATATCCATGCAGGGTAAACGTTAACTAGGGATTGTGAGAGTATTACAGCAAATATTGGCTCACCGTGTTTGCTCGTAACGCGTGTGAATATTTGGCCATATCGTGATAACGCAAGTGTAGCCTCTCCGCGATATTGTTAGAGCGCTGTCAGGAGTCGATTATTTAATATGAAACATCACCTGCGCCAGTTTGAACAAACAGATCCAGCCGTGAAATACATAACGAATGTGTCGGTTATCCCAAGCGCTAGTAACAAACTATTTCTCTCGTTGCTGATACAAGTCGTTAGGATTGATCGAAGATTGGTGTTCTGGTGTCGCGGTGAACGCGAGTCGTTTCACGAGCTGGTGTAATTGCATTAGCCCGTGATTGAAAGAGATCGATCTGAGATTTGCGCGGGACGAGGCAGGCGTGTCGATGTTATTTGGCCAGCTCGGAGGAAGAGTGAGCGATTCGCACCTGCGGGGGCAGACAGGACGAAGACGGCCGCGGCGCGGCGTCGAGCGTGGGCTGCTGCTCGCTCGATCAGCAATAACGAATAAAACCCACGCGAGCCGAGACTCGAGAGTGGCGCAGGAGCGTGATCCTTTTCGAGAGATACCGCCTAGCCCTCACCCACGATCTCTGGCTTCTCGGCTTCTGCGTATTCCGTGGCCCAAGCGCCATCCCTTCTATTTTCGGATGGGGCTCTCCCGACTTTGAATTTTTCTGTCTTTTTTCGCTGGTTCGTTTCATTAAATTTCAAGCGACAATTGGAAGTGTCTCACGATCAGTGACTTCTAGTGGCCAAAGCTCGAGCTTGCAGGGCTGGTGTAGGTAGAAGACGGAGGATAGTTGATGAGAATTTGATTTAAACGTGTGAGCTTGTTCTCCGTGAAATTGGGTCGTCCGCAGACTTTTTTCCAGGACGGGCAACTTTGGGATGATGGTAAAAAAAAATATACCCCTCTTGCTTTTTTTAACCCATTTTATAGTGCCAATTTAATTACACATTTAAAACCGAGATTTAAAAATATCCCCTTTTTAACGGACTTCAAAAAGGAGGAGGTTATAGATTCGACCCGTTTGTATTTTTTTTTAAACGATTTTATTCAGCTTCGATCCTCTGTTTGTTTGTATGTTTGTATGGTTCAAATCTGGCAACTCAAATTTAACCCACTTCCAACTATCCAATTGTCTTGAAACTTTGCAGGCGTGCGTAGTTGGGATGACAATACAATATTTTAAAAAAATTAACCCCCAGCGGGTGAAAAAATTACCAGGTCCTGGATAAATATAACCCATAACCACAAATCCAATCGACTTAAAATCAGCCACTCGCGTTCTTCACAAAAACGACAAAAAGCCGCTAGGTTCGGGTTGCTAGTTGCATCGCCATTTGAAATTAAATTAAAAAAACTAGAAAATAAAAAATATATATATAAAAAATTTTATGTTAGACGATTTTATTAAAAATGCACTAAAACCAAAAATTCATTTCTTGTCCTGCAATTTCGATGGTGTTTTTTAAATAAAATCGTGGAGCAGGGTATCTCACAAGAAATTCATTTCGACGCTTGATGCTGTATTAAATTGATTCATATTCTAATACTCCACGATTTTATTTAAAGTGAAAAAACACCATCGAAATTACAGTACAAGAAAAGAATTATTTTTTAGTTTTTAGTGCATTTTTAATAAAATCGTTTAACATAAAATTTTTTTTTTATATGTTTGTCCCCCCATATAACTTCTCAGCATATGGACCGATTTTGATGATCTTTTTTTTTTCGAAAGAGGGCGATGCCCATCCTACACTGCATCAACATTTGACCAATATTTTGCCAGTTCCGGTTAATAATAAAAACTATTGTCACCTAATTATTATTATTTTATGTACGTACGCGCATATCTCCTCAGCATGTGAAGTCAATATATATAAAACTAAATGGTTATAAATAAAAAAATTTTAAACAAAACTTAAACCGACTTCAAAAAAATAAAATTGCACTAAAAAGTAAAAAATAATTTTTCCCTTATTTAATCTACGACTCTCATATTTTTTAAGTTGGTGCCTCTTCATTTGCCCTGCGTAAATCAGGCGCCGACTTAAAAAATGTGAGAGTCGTAGATTAAATAAGGGAAAAAATTATTTTTCACTTTTTAATGCAATTTTATTATTTTGAAGTCGGTTTTAATTTTTTTTAAAATAATTTTTTAGTATAATCTTAATAATGATCAGTTTTGAAAAATATGCGATTTTTTCTCAAAAGCCAGGAAGGGAGCAACATCCCGTTTTGCCTCCCCCTTACGGACGCCCATGCCGTGAAATATTAATCCGACGTGTTTCGACAATACCGGCAATTATAAACGTAGCTCTCTTGTCGCGGTCTTTTGAAGAAAGCTCGCAACGTCCCCGCAATACCCTGCACCCTGGTTGCCCACGTTTGCTGTATTGCTTCGCTCGCCATAAATCTCCCGCGTCACTTTATCTCGCGTCCCCTGTACAATACGAGGGGACGTTCGTCAAATAGCTGCAGCGAGAAAAGAAGCCCGACGCGAGCTGGAACAGGCGTGTTTGCTTCCGCCGTATCTGAAGGGACATTTTGATCTCCGATGAGAAAATTAATGCCGACCCCCTTTGTCTGGCGGCGGAGAAGGGGGGGGGGGCGGATGGTGAGGGGCGGGTTTATCGGTTGTTCGACGGGAGATATCGTAGCCAGATGACCCGTGGGAAATCGTGAAATCCGTTATTACGCTGTCTCGGGGACGAAGACTCGGCGGCAGCTAGTTTACACGTTCGGTAAGTGACTGCCGCGGAAGGGCAAGGAGATTTCTCGCGTGTCATTGGCTCGCTGGAGATGTTACTTCGCGTCCCGCTGGGGGCAGCAAACTTTCCTACTTAGGATCCTCCACTGAACTAACGCCAGCTAGGTATTCCTCTTGTTGTCTCCTTCGCCGTGCGCAGCATTAACGAAGGGCTCGTTATTGAGGAGACGAGAATAGAAGGAAGCTTACTCTAGTGAAGTAACTGGCCCGCAGTGTCTGCAGTCGCTCCAAGTATGCATACCTTGCTCGCAACCAAACGACACCCCGTAGTTTCGATGCTCGCTACGCCAGTCAGCCACGATATCGCGCTGTCGATGAAACTTGACGCAGGATTGACGGAAAATTTGTGGCATTTAAGGCTGGACGGGGAACATGGGTCCCCTTATCGCGATGATGCCTGGAACGAACAGGATTTAGATAAAATATGGCAAATACGGTACGGCACATGGTATACGCCGGGATCCCGCGCGTTATCCGGCCAGGGTGCTGGCGATTTCTCCTGAAGAATATCTCGGGGGGTTCTTGTCCCGTGAAAATGGTTAGCGAGATAAGATGCGCGCTCGTGTGGCAGGCGAGTCGCAGTACGTACATAAGTGTGCCCGCGTAAATGGCCGGTTATGCGCGCGATTTATCGGTCCGACGGAAGATGGATGCATTTCGCAGCAAAGACAACGCCGGCCACGCGATAACAATTCGTCAACCGGTCATCATAATTTAACCTCCCCGCGCTGATAAGGAAGATTCACGATAACGGCGCGGCGGCGGAAAGGGCGCTCGGGGAACAAAGGAGCGCGGCTCGGTTTTCGGGAAGCGGTATTCTCGGAGGGAAATGTTTTTTTTTTATCCCACGATATTTCTGGGCATGCCCTCGTATTTTTCTCCGATATAATTTCGAAAGATACCGAGCACGTTTTTCGCTTTCTTTCGACGCCGCGTCCGCGCGCTCTCGCGAGGCAATAAAAATCGAAGTTTCCCGGGGAAGGGAAAGGTTGCGGTTTGCGGAGTCCACGCACGTTCCCATAAATCCATCAAACCGAAAGTTTCCACTTTTTCGAGTGTCAAAGTTGCCCAACCGCGCGATCCTATCAGCGAAAGTGCCTAAGATAATTAATGAAAAACGAACGAGCCGAGACAGCTTGAGATTGTACTTGCTCGGTAGCCACCCACGTGCGATTGGCAGGCCTGCTTTTAAAAAGAACTCATTCTGGAATTGGCTCCCTTCATTCGAGCGAAAATCGTGCTCGATTGATTATCCCAGAGTGTCGTTTATTTAGCTTACACTGCTCAGATGGGGGAAAAACAGGGAATATCACAAAACAGCTTTATCGAGAAAATTAGGTTTTAATACTTTAGTTCAATGAATTTAATTTTCTTATATAATTTTCCTGTTAAATAATTTCTTGTTTTACCTTGACGACAGAAGCTTGAAGCTTATGCTTAGGCAAAGAGTGAGGCCATTCCGTATTTTGTTCCAGTGCAGAGTGAACATTAACTATTTTTAACCAGTACCTATACAAAATATTTAACGTTATCTTGCCGGGATACTTGAACTTTATAACCCTTTGTGATTCGACAGTTCTGTAGTCCCAGTTACCACCAACAGAATATTATATAGGATAAATCCTGGAGACACGGTCGAATTTCAGACTCTATACGTAAAAATGCGTTAAAGTGCAGACCAATTACTTCTCTAGAAACCCAACAGTTTAATGAATAGCGTCATTTCGCTTCCTTCTGTGTTTTTCTGGATTTATAGGCTATAAAAAGTAAATTGAGGTTACATTTCTTCTCTTTTGTCAAACAGCGGTGTACACAATCGTATTTAAAATATACTAAGTTTGTTTTCGTTTAATGTTTGGGATAATAAGATAGTAGAGATATTGAGGGACAATGCAGCCAAAGTATTTGGCCATATTAACTCTTCCTCTCAAAGCTAACGAGAAGACCATCTCTCGCTGCAGAAAGGTGAGATGGTCGAATTATGATTTTTTTTATTATTTTTGTTTATTCTTTTATTTTATATTATTATTTTATTATTATTTTTGTTTATTTAGTTTATTTATTCACTTTTGTATTGATTTGCCTTGCTAATCGCCAGTAGAGGTAGTTCACTTTTGCTTTAATGTGTTCTTTACTTGTTTAGCGTAAAGAAATTAAATATCAATGAATCTGTAGTTGTATTCACTCATACATAATTTTTCTGTATTTTTTGTTAATTTTCTATGAATAATTATGTGAGTGGTCTCTGCTAACGACGAAAACCATTTCTCCCGGCACCTCGGGAGAGGTGGTCAAATGTCATGACTTCACTTTTCAACCCGATTTACAGTAAATATTGTCTTAAAGTAAATATCGAACAGTTTTTCTGAATGAGCATAACATTCTGAACATATAGGTTGGTTCTAATAAAATAAGTAATATCTATATTAGTTTTAATAGCCACTTTATATTAGGTCGACCGCGTCTCCCGGAGTTACCATAAATCGCAATATCACAAAAAATGGTCATTCCTCTTTTCCCCCTTCCCCTTCATTTAAGATACAGTTATCGAATTCTTCGAGACTCTACCACAGTATTCGTCCTAAAAAATCGCAAGGAACTGAAGAAACACGTGCGGCGTTATTTACTACTGTCACTGTGTCTCTCAGACCGTTGCTGTTTGATATCCTTAAGGAATATTGCAGCATGGCAATAAATCTATCCGTCCATCCTGTGGCTGGAATAGACACAAGTGAGCCAGTGAGACGCGTGCATGCGCGCGGTACAATGCGTTGCGTTAAAGAAGGCGTGGACAATAATTAAGTTGTATCGCCATGATTAATCGCCGTCTGCGGTTGACCTAGCCCTATTCCGACCGGAGCTACGACGAGTGCCCGGAAAATTGCTCCGCAGACCACGTTCCGTTCTGTGAGAGTTCTGCGAGCGTTCTGCCCGCGTCGCTTGGAATTAAGCCTCATACTACTGAATATTTTCTGCCGCGCTTTCAGACCAGAGGGACGCGGCCTTAGGAAAAATTACTCCGGCACTGTGCAAGCACTGTAGGTACTCTGCTTCGCGAATAGTTCATTAAAACGATGAGAATGTTTGTGCGCGCGTGGAAAGTCTGTGAAAAGTACGCGTGTCGAGGCGAGTCTCTTCAACGGCGAGGATGAAACGCGAGCGTTGCGTTGAATTGCGCCGACGGGGAACCTTGAGGCGTGATTTGTTCAATCGAAATCGTCTAATTCTCCGTAAAAGCGAAGCCATCTGTTGCACCGCGGAAACGGGGGGGGGGCTGAGTTTCCTCAAACGGTTCGTGCAATCGCGTGGTTCGAAGACATATTTCATCGAAAGTAACCTCCATCGATCCCACAATGCTGCGCGGGGATACACCTTAACTGATGGTACGGCTTGGGAACTGATGATGCGCGTTGTCGATACAAAATGAAAAAAATAGAAAACGGAGAGGATATCTGTTTCGCGGTGAAGCGGAGGTCCGAGAGATCGCGTGAAGCAAAGTTTACGAATGGCCGACCCCCAGGGCCTTAATGGAACATCATTTTCACTAAATTATATTCTCCGTGGAGGCAACGAGTGGTTTACTTACTATTCCACGTATGATTGCACGCCTCGCTATAAGATCCGCGTGTTATTCTCGGAACTTATGAAAATCGCGTGAACGTTACGCGGGGCGGTCGGATAATTTAATGCCTCCCATGGAGAGAGAGAGGTCGCGGCGAGTCGAAAGCGGTGTCAAATTTCAACGTCATAAAACAGCCGATTAGACCGTGGATGAAACTGGAATCCGAGGATCATCCAAACCGATTGCGAGATTCGACAGAAATCTGTATTTCGAGCGACCTCGTGTCGGCCATGTACGACAAGTCTTCGGTCTCTTCGGCTGACGACTCGGATGAAAAACAAGCGCCGGTTCATGCGCGAGCTTGGTTCGATTATCGTAGAGAGAGCCCGTTTCAGTATTCCTCATGGATTTCCGATATTTATTGCCTTATTCAGAAAAGGGAGAACCCGCTGTTTTGTATGTAGAAATGGCAGACTCGCGTTTCTTCGTGAGGTGAGGTCAGCCGAAGTTGCGGCAAGGTTCGTTAGCATTCATTCTACGTCACCTTGAATACCGCTTGCTATTATTTTTCTGCTATTGCTCGAATCGGTTGTACAGGTGGTACGCGCACGCGGATATTCCAGCACCCTTGTTGAAGCAGCCTGTAAGCTTCCCAGGAATCGGAACACCGCGATACCAGCTCGTGGCATGTTGCGGAGATTCCATCGAAAAAGCCGAGTGCAGCCTGCACGCTTCAATAATTATTACATCGTACAAAATTGCGGACATGCCTGGTCCCGGACGCGACGAGTGGCCCGAGTAATCGCAGCTAACGAGATAACCATAAAAGTTCAATTAGCGTCTGAAAATTACCGTTCTCCCCGAAGACACGATTATTAAAAACAGCTCTGACCAGGAGGAGGGGGGAGGAGGAGGAGGAGGAGGAGGAGGAGAGAGAAGGAGGAAAGGGGGCGATGATTCGAGGTGTATCGAGGTTGCAGCGTGTTTCCGCGGCTATCGCGGGAACCTTAATGAATTCGATAAGTAGGTATATGCTAATGGGCGAGGATTTTTGTGGGGTACGGCGCGATGGGTCTCGAGATGGGCCCGGGAGTGAGTCATCCTGGAGAGGGAACTGGTTTCTACCGTAATACCAGGTATCAACGATAAAGTATCGTCCCGACGCCTAATAACTTTGACTCCTGGAACTCGGAGCACCGTTCGCCACGAACCCGCTGGAACCGGAATCTAAGGTTGCGCGAATCCTCGCGGCCCCCTCCACGTGGGCTGAATTTATTTTCGACGCTCCAGGAGGCGAGCCACCATTCGGGATACAACTGGGCCGCGATCCACGTACACGTCTATCGGTTCGTAGAAATCTAATTCGGGAAATTGGAGCGCATCGATGGATCTTGAGTGGCTTTGATACGTTATTCTCCGGGCTTCGATCGTGTTTCATTGAACATTTGGCAGGGTGAAGGCGTTGTTGAGACTGGCCGTTGCGAAGAATTTAAAACACGGTATCCTCCTTCCCGGGGGCAAGGGACCGATTTCTCTCGGATAGTTCTTTGGCGTTGCAGAGCGGGCAAGGTCCGTATCGCGTAGGATAGGTTAATTAATAACTGGACGCGTAAGAGGCGTGTAATTACGCGGAGCAGCGACGCGACGCATCATCTATTCTGCGTAATTAAACGAGCGGTTGCAGATACGTGGGGAGGCGAGTGCGAGTGCGAGTGCGAGCAGGGTGTGGGAAGGATCGGCGCCCATGCACGTATATACATGCACAGGATCGTGTACAGGATCGTTGCAGTAGGTAGAGGCTGTATGGGAGGTCCGAGTATTCATCCGAGTCCCCACCTGCAGTTAACCCCGACTCGCTCCAGGCGCACGCTGATTGGTCGACCCGCCATTTTTCCGACTTTAATGATAATAGGATAATGATGATTATACCGTTCACCGAACGCACTAGACGGTGCCTCTCTCTTTCTCTTCGCCGAGCTATTTATCCGCATCGCAGAGAACCTGTATCGAGCGTGGAAAGCGACCAGCAGCCGCTCGATCGATCGATCCGCCGATCCGCACAGATTTTTTCCCATCGGGCTACCGCCGCGCCGTACGGAACAGAGATCCAAGCCACCCGCGGTTCCAACTATCACCACGGAAATCGAACCGTTGTAAATCCCTTTTTACGGCCGCCTCCGATATCCTGATTAACCATCGCGACTCCTTCAAGGTCCCTCGAGCTGATCCCAAGACGATCGACCCCGAAAGCTACACAAATTTTACTGAGATCGTTGCAACTACCTGCTGACGACGATCACAATTACTCTCCATGCCCGCTCGGCACCCCAAGCTTAACCCTCGTTACAGCGAGATACGGGATAATCGAGCCCCGAGACCCTGGATTCCACTTTTATTCAGACTCCAACACTCTAGGCTACTCGCCCTCTAACGGGCTCAATCCATTCAGCCACCATCTTCAGAAAAATACAAGGTGTTCCATGGAAGTACGGCGAATGTATTTCTATTCATTATAGAGATAATCGCTGCTCACCATCAGCTGCCGACGAAGACGCGGCTGTCTGACGCTGCTCTGTCCGCTTCCACTTGCGCCAATCTGCATGCATCGCGCACGCGGCCTCGCACGTTTCCGCACGCAAAATTCCCCGATATTGTACCAGCTGCGTACGGTTTTTGCAACGATGACAGTAGAGCTGCTGCGGTCGCGCATCATTAGCTGTATTCGAAACGTGCAATTTCCCGTCACCCCACGTTTCACAGCGTATGCGGAATCCTGAGCGTATTTCGTTAGTTCCCATAGGCGAGCGCGGGGCAATAATAATAAGTAATGCCTGAAAAGCCTTGCTCGCTTTCCAATTATAAACCACTAAAGCCCAGGGAAACGGTGTAATACCGTGTTCAACTGCATCGACGAGGATTATTCTTTTGCCCGGGGACCTCTGTACCCGTTGTCCCGCATTTATTCCAACGATAATCCCATTCGCGGTTCGTATATAATTCCACGTCTTTACCGTGCGTCATTAATTACAGCCGTTTACATTTATCATTCGTCGACGGTCGTACATTTTCCAGAATTTATACCAGCACGCGACGAGGAGCCGCTGGAATTTCGGGGGGATATTCCAGGTCCCGTTTCGGTTCTATTCGTAACAAGCCGCGCCGCGCGAATAATTCTCCTCGCAGCTACACGTCAGATCGGCTCAGCTATTCCGAGCTAGCCTTCGGTTACCAACAGGCTGATTACCGCTCCATATTAATGTAGAGATGAAATTAACCGATAATCTCTGTAAATCGACCGACGTTCGGCATCCCTGTTCCCCTGTGAAGCAACGCCAAGCCTCCTGGTACTTCCAGCGATTTCATCTGCCGCGTTTCCTGATTAATCCATCGGCGGTCTTAATTTTCCAAGCTACGCACGCGTTGCCTCGTTACTGCATAATCATTGCGTTTAACTCCATTGTGTTCCCCGCGAATGATTTGCTGCTCCTGTTCGCGATTGGCATCTGCATAGATTGCTCGAGACTGTTTCGAATGTCCAAAAGAAATAAATATTCTCCCGCGTTTACTCCTAAGTACTTACTTAGTCGTTTACTTTTATCAGCCTCTATAGACATTTTTAAATAACGGTGCAGGGCTCAGTTGTTACATGTTCTTTTTTATAGGAGCAGTTAGTATTATTACTCTGCGACGTTCATGTTTTACCATGACCCCACGAGAAGTATATAAGTCGTTCAGCCTAATTGCCATCATTACGGATGCGTGTAATCAACGAACCTATCCCGACTTCCCAATAAATCTTGCGCATGAATCGATAAAAATTCACAGCGATAAAGGCAGAGTCATTAAACGAGAACAGTCATTAATTCCCGACGATTGCTTCTCCGAATTCGCTGCCATAAACGCGATCATAAACAGCGGAGCTTTGAGAGACACTGTGCAGCAGCCGAAACGAGTCGTTCGTCGCTAACGATCGATCGCTTCGACCGTTTTACTATTGTCGACGGTGATCTAACGCCTAATAGAATAATTGTGGTTAGCCTCTGCCCGAGGAGAACAGGGAGAAAAGGACGTCGGGAATGCAGGCACGGTTCAGCTGCGGCAATATGTCTTCATGTAAGAATGGGCCTGACAGTTAGCGTCGTCGCGATCCAATCTGCATACCGAGATCGGATATCGTCTTCAATGAAACAGACGGTGCCGTTCCACAGTTTTCCTCCGCGACGGCGATCCACTGTTTTATAAACACTGGCTCGAGAAGTTGGAAGAGATCCGAGGTCATTTGGATATTGACCGGATTTCGTAGCGATTTATGCGTATAGTATAAAATCTAGCAGTGGCGCAACCATAGGGGGGTCAAGGGGCCCTGGCACCCCAAAAGAAGGAGCTTTGTAAGAAGAAAAGATAGCAGGTTATTCTTGAAATAAATTTGTATAATCTCCTAATGAATTTTATTGAATTTCCATTAACCCTTTAGCGCCCAGTGTGACGTGTACGTCACATAATTTTCAGATGTATAAAAAAAATCGATAGTCGATAATTTTGGATCCCAAAGCGGTTCAGTTCTATAAATGGTTCAGAGATGCAAGCCACTGATGCGTTTACCGCTGTAAATAATGTTTACAGTAGCCATGGAAAAGTTTCTGGCGAATGCATGTGGGACATTTTTCGATAACCTGAAACGTTGCTCCAGTTTTCTTTAAACAGTTGAGAGTAAAATTATTTTTTTTACATTTCATTTGGTAGATACGTGTAAATTAATTGTTATACTAAAAGAATAATGCTTGTAATGTTTGATTTATGAAAGAAAATCGCTTTTTTAATCCGTACACGCCCAGTTTGACGTATACGTCACATCGAGAAAATCATATTTCCACTGGCTTTTTGGCGAAAACAACGATGAAGTGCATGTTTTGGGGCCATTTTTCAGTTAACTAATCGCAAGAAATCATTTCTTTCCGCCGAGAAAAGTGTCTGAGCCTTAAAGGGTCAAAAATATTTTTATCCCTTCAACCCGGCTTCTCCCAAGATTAAATTCTGAGTGCGCCATTGAAATCTAGGGGAATTCTTATATCATTCGTTCTGATTAATCAGGGCCCAATCTAGGGAGTGCATGCAGGGCAAACGCCCAGACTGGCAAATTTGGGGGGGTGGGGGGGCAACAGTGGCGCACTCGGGATTTAATTTTTGGGGAACCGAGTTGAATAGATAGCAATATTTGTAATGCAAAGTCAATACAATTCAGTAGGTGATTAGAAAAATTTATTTAAAGAATAAAATTCAGTTTTCTTTTCTTTCTACAAAACCCCTTTTTGGGGGGCGCCAGAGCCCTTGGGTCCGCTGTGGGTGAGCCACTGGATGCCAAGCTTGGTAGAAAGAGAAAATTAAAATCAATAAAAACGTGAAACTTTTTGAAAAAACGATAAAAAGTAGATAGGTAATACATGTTTCAATTTTGTATCAAACTCATAAATTGTTTTTAAATCACCCATATAATTACTATTATACTAAGGAAAGGTGTGTCACTCGCTATAAACAATTATATTTAATAAAATAATTATTTATAATTAAATATAAAGGGCGGGAAAAATCATTTTTGCCCAGAGCGGCGCGGAACAGCTAGGTCGGGTCCTGTCTGTAACGAGATAAGAACGAAACGTGCTCTAAAACAATTATCCATCCACATGTAGCAGAGATTTACGGCGTCGCGAACAACGATAGGTGACATAATTCTCTGTCGTCACGGTTTTCAAAGCCCTCCAGGACACCTCGGTGTTCTTCGACCTCGCGCCCGTGATCAAGATTTATCAGCACGCCCCGACGCCGTGTTGACAAATTACACTGGAGACATTCTCTTGCCGCGCTCGGAAGCGAAGGAAAAATGGCCGCGGGGACCGTTCACGGATCGACGCGGCGCGCGACGGGGTGAGAATCGATGGCAGGCTTGAAACGGGCGTGTTAATCGAATCCACGGCGGTTCCTTTCTAAACGGCCCGCTGCGGCGCGCGTGCAGGGGCCATTAAATCAATCGGAAATTATTACACCAGTTTTACGGTGCATAACTGTCGTTCGTTCGCCCTCGCGTTGTCGACCAATCGGCGTAGACCGCTTTTCATATTGTGGTCTACGTCACCGCTCGTTACGCCATTATTACGAATCGTTCTCCACATCGGCTGCGGGATACAGCGGATACTCATTCGCCGTGGTTGTTTCAATGATCGTTTCGCGGAACGTAAAAAGGAGGTAGAACGAAGGGAGCCGAAAGCGAATGTCATGTAGGGGAGAGTGGGATGAAAGGGACACGTATTGAAAGGGACATTGCAATTATCTGGAAGATAAAGGATCTTCCCACGACGAAAAGTATTTTCATTTTGTAGCAACACTAATGCATGCCCAAACTAGCCTAACTGCAAGTCGCTGCCATTTCAAAGATGACGGTGATACATGGTTGAATTTTTTCGTGCTTCAAAGTAAAATTTTTTATGTTTTCTCGAAACGTTTTGCCAAGTGCTGTTACCAATGACTGATTGCTTTATTATCACATCTGGACTGATATTTATTTTGGAGCAAT
Source organism: Andrena bucephala (assembly GCA_947577245.1). NCBI lineage: Eukaryota > Metazoa > Arthropoda > Insecta > Hymenoptera > Andrenidae > Andrena > Andrena bucephala. The sequence continues at coordinate 69,521,229 of OX387715.1, forward strand.
AAGACATATGTCATATAATCTTTTGTTTAATATTGTAACTGTAGAGATTAGATTTTCAATTGTGTTGTCATATTTATGTATGGGACACAAGAAAAATTTATGAAAGGGACACCCCTTTCCTAAGTGTTCCCTTCAAAATCTTACTATGATAAACCGAACATTGGTAATAAAAGAATATTTACCACATATCAAGATGTTTTTGATCAATTTTGGTGCCAATTAAGATCTTTTAATCAACATAGTTTGGATTAATCTAAGGATTATGTGTTTGGTTTTTAATGAAAGTATTATCTTTTGTTTTTTAATGTGAGGATTATTTTTTGTTATTTAAGTATGTAAGTTTAATGTAAAGTTTGTTACAAATATTTTGACAATGCCGTGGTATTTATGCAACTTAAGAAAAACGTCGACTTGTAGACTTGTCGACATTAATACTGTGATTTTTGTACCAGCAGAAATAATTGTTAAAGGAATAATATTAATATTACCTTGTTTTATAACACTGTCCCATTCATAAACACCCATTTCCGTTTGAATACAGCCAATTTATGAAAAGGACAAAACACACTCTTTTAGAAAACGAAAAATAAGACATGCAAATATAGAGAGAAGCTTAGTATGACTGTGTACTGTTATTGCCAGATAACTGGCCTTTCTAATGTAACCAATTAGAACTCGAATGGTTATTTAGTTTTTGTACTAAACTATGGATACTTTAAGACTTTGGTCATAAACAAAAATGTCCCTTTCATCCCACCTCTCCCCTACCCTACGGATTGAATAAAATTCCTAAGGAACGTTGAAAAAATGTCCGGCGACCCGTGAATACAGTTGCCCCGGCTTGCACGTTCTATTCAGTGCTGTGCTCATGGCGTAATGAGTTTTATAAAACGGAATGAGAAACGAATTTACAGCGGCTCGGCTGCGCGAGCGGCACATGAAAATTAACGAGAAATGTGGCTCGCGGTAACGATAATCGTTATTCTAATATTTAACGATTCGGCATGCCGTACACGCGTTACTCAGAGAGTTAAGAAAATTCCCGTCTCTGTTTCCTCGAAGTTACACAGGCAAATATATTTAAAAACTATGTACAAAATTCCACGATCTTATGACGAGCCTCGGCCAATATCTCAATCAGCTTTACGATCGTGTCGGGACAGCTGTCTTAACCGAGCGCAAGTGGAACATTAACGTAATTATTTATTTGAAATATGGTTCCGACCAGCGCCGAGTGCCCGTAATCAATCACACCCCCCGTCCGTGTTGAATTCACCTCCTCTGGTCCGGGTTTACGAGTCTTACGCGCGCTACAATAAACGTTATCTCCCATTGGCCGAGAGCGACCACCGCCGGTAAACAGTCAATAAATATATGACGTTGTTTTACGCGCGCGCTGTCCCTTTGCGGAACACTCGCGCCGAGATTTATCGCGCGTTAGGAATGAGTTTCAAGGAAAACCAAACGTTCTTGCACAAGACGGATAGCTCGACTGGATTTATAACCGACGTATCTATCACGGGCGATGATATATCTGGATATAACAAAAAAAAAAGGGGGAGGATCTCATCGCGAAAGTTTCACCGGGATCGGTCTGGTTTCAGGTGTCTACACCCTGCAGGAGCACGTTCACCGCCACGAGATCGTGACACCGCGGAAAGTCACCCACCGGGGGGAGCTTCTCTCGCACAACGTGACCCACCATCACCACGAGAATGGGCCAGTGGTCCATTACCGATTGTCAGTCGCCGGTAACGAGTACCACATCGAGCTGACGGCCGTGGACAGCTTCATCGGGCCTGGCATGGTCGTCGAAAGACGAAAGAGAGACGTCCACGTGCGCAGTCGGCCAAAAAATCGCTCCAGTAGATGCCATTATCGGGGTTTCATTCACGGCCATACGAACTCCCAAGTCGCATTGTCCGCCTGCGACGGTCTGGTGAGTTTTACGTTTCTTCTTCGCTCACTGACGCCAGCGCCTCCTTTTCTCTGTGTACTTCAATTAAACAGGGACATAATAGGCTGTTAAAGGAGCGTGCCAATTACTCAAGAAAGGGAAAGGAAAGTATGAGATTTGTAAGTGGAATAGAACAGCGACAGTAGTGAACGCTTGGTGCGTCTGATATATCGTACGGACGCTCTACTTAAATTTTCTTCTGGGCTATGTGATATCGCTCCAGACACTATCGGCGGTTTATAACCAAAGGAAATGATCGAGTTTCTTGTACAACGCTTCTGTAGAGTTCACTGCTTAAACAATAATGCTTGTTAATTATATAACAATCGTTGTTCCAGCATCATTTCAACTGAAACGATGGGGAATTATAATATCGTAGGACTTTCTTGGCCCGCAACTTCTAAACGACCACATAAAAGTTTATAATCCACGTTTTAAATAAGAAACTTCCCTCTTCGAAACATAAACGCGTTGCTGTTACTCGATCCGTAGGTTTAATGCGCAATAAGAAGAAAACTCTCCGAGAAATACTATCCAATTCGAAGGGGTGTAAAAATACTGCAGCTTCCCCTATATTAGAAAATAATGTTGCATCTCTCGATCCTCTCTTCGCATCCTCCCTTGTGCTTGATCTTCGTTACCCAGTGGCGCGTTATGTGCCGGGTAACGTATGCTAACGTTAGTACACGTAGCAGCACGGTGAATTACAAAACGAACACGCTCGGCGTACTAAATCGACAGCGAAGCTATTCTTCCTCAACGACACTTCCCCCGCAAAAGATAATGTACGTTAACATTCCACCAATTTCCTTGCCGCCGCGTTTCTTTCTCCTCCCCATTCGGCGGGTATAAAGCAGCTCGAATTTGTGGCCGTTCTGGCTTAAAGGCGGGGCGGATCTCGCGGATTCGACTCGTGGAAATTACATTTCTAAGTCGGCCGCGCTGCGCCGGGGCGGAACAGTTCCTCCGGCTGGCAAAACCGAAAGGCGAAATTTACGAATATTAAGGTATATTCTGGGCGCGCGGCTGCGGTATCGCGGCAGAAACTTGCGCGGAAGTTCCCCGCGGGAAGGGCGAGCGTGAAATCGCGGTAACGGCGCAAAAGAAAGAAGAAAGGACGCGGTGGTGGGTAGGTAGGACGAAGAGGGGGGGGGGGGCGGGGGGGGAGAAGAAGCGTAAGAACAATGGGAGGCGAAGAAGACGGAGGGAAGAAGCAGGAGGTGGAGAAGAAAGAGGAGAGAGCGGATGTGGAAGGAGGAGGAGGAGCCTCGGAGCATGCATCGGCGCAATTTGCTCGCAGCTTCCAGATAATGATTTAATTTGCCACGGCTTGGCAGATTTATGACGGCACACCTAGGCCGCGTCCACCTGCACACGCACACGCCTCTCCGGCACCGTCTATGTGCCCGCTACCGGCTTCCAGGCAAATTCTTATCGCACACTTTTTTCGCCTCTGTGCGTTTACGCCACGATGAAACGTCCTTTATTGTTCTTTCCCCGAGGCTCCGCGTTCCCCCGAGTAACCTGAGAGAACCCCGATTAACGGCGGGTCTGAAAAGCGATCGTTGGTCATGCTTATTCGCGCTATACTTGGATACTTGAATTTTCATTTCATCTACGTTGGCACAGTAGCTGTGCATGAAAGTGACTACAGTGCAGGAATCGGTTTACGCCGAAAACCTGGCTGAGGGCGCACGAAAGCAAAGGGCAAAGGCAGACAGCGCGCGGGCGGCGCGATAGTAAGCGGGGGGCAAACGCGTCGTTTGTATGCGGATTCGGCATGCAACGTGAGAAGTTTGTATCGTGAACGATGTAACCGAAACTTGGCTGCATATGGAGTACGAGCGGGGGTGCTCGTATGTCCCATCGAACGAAGACCAGCGAACCAGGGGAAACTTCGGCTTGTCGGAGGCAGCTTCTCACGCAACGCTGTGTAATTGCTCAATTTTCCCCAGGAAGCCCGTGCAACTGCATATCGCCCGCGGCAATTGACCCGACCGCCGCGGCGTATTATAAAGACATGAAATTTCGCGAAACCGCTGTGCAGGCACGGTTACGCGAAAAATAAAGCCCGCTCGATAAAGACTTACTGTGTCGCGGGCGTCAGCCCACCTGCGATACCTTCCTGACACAACAAACCTCCAGTTACCGAATTAAATCCTGCATTTCTTATTCAATACTATCCTGACACGCCTGTGGGTCATGGAACTCTGAACGCGTTAAGGGGGAACACCACTGTGACGGCCGGAAAAGTAAGCCGTTTTTAAGAATTTTATTCAGGACTAATTTACAGTTTTCATGGAAAATTTTTATTACCTACCTTTAGTAACGCTGTCTTAAGAGGTTATACAAAGAAAATAAATAGAAAAACATCCATAAATTTGAATATTAATATATTTCTTCGTATTAATCTTATAGAACGCGAGCTGGTCGAATGGGTAACTATGGAACAGCTGGTCCGAAATCAAATTTCATTTTTTTATTATAAACTATATGAGTGTAGTTTCCGTTGGGCGTACGTATTTTTTCATTGAAAACGAACTTTCTGAAATACGCTCGAAAAACTTTCTATCTTATTCGCGGATTTTCGAAACTTTTCTTCTAAAGCGCACCATTTTTACAAAAATAATTTGTTCGAGAAATCGGTACGCACAACGGAAACTACACTCATATACCTAGTTTATAAAAAAAAATTATATTTGATTTCGGACCTGCTGTTCCATAGTTACACATTCGATCAGCTCGCGTGGGGGGGGGGGGGGGGTCTAGAAGATTAATTAATGTATCAAAATTTATGGATCTTTTTCTTTTTTTTTGTTTCGGTATAGTCTCTTAAGACAACGTTCTAAAGATAGGCAATCAAATTTTTCGATGAAAACTGTAAATTATTTCTGAAAAAAAATTCCTAAAAATGGCTTACTTTTTCAGCCGACACAGTGGTGTTCCCCCTTAAGGGGGTAGTGGATTATTTCAGCTTCAGAAAATCAATTATTTTTTTTTACTAATTTTAAAAGTCTTATCCTTTATGAAAATTTTAAACAAAATTTCATGAAGAAATTCAAATAATTGTCGAAGTTATAGCAGCGAATGTAATTGAGTGCACCGTTGAGTAACGGCCGCGCAGAGCGGTATTGGCATAGGGCACTTAACTTTGATGCCGGTTTTCTCGAAACACCATATTCAGAAACGGTGTACATCATAACTTTTGAACCAGTGAATATTTTCGCCTAAAATTTTAACTGGAGCTGTAGAATTCCATTCTCTATCGTGTAGAAATTCCGCATCAACATTGGATGTTTGTAGAACATAGTATAACTGATTAAAGACGATTTTTTCCCGTAAAAATGTGGAAAAAATTGATTCGTGTGTAACTTCCACAATTTATGTCCAAATTCATCGGCAAGTTTCCACACTGTAGATATTTGTATATAGAATAATCACCTCAAAGCATTTTGCTCTCAGATGATTGGTTCACCTGAATCGATCTTCAACGATTAATAACTTCGATAATTTTATACATTCCTACGATTTTTTTTTTGTAAATTCTCGCAAACGTGCCCGCAATAGATTGTCAAAAGCTCAAGTATAACTATCGTTTGGTATCAAAGTAATTTACCGTCAAAGAAACTAACGATTTTACGTGTCCAATAGTCCACTATCCCCTTAAACTGTGGCGAGAGCAACGGATGCCATGAAGCTATTAATACGACGATGCTCGTATCTCGAATCGACTACTTTCGTATTCAAGTCGATAAGGTAACAGTGTCGGTCGTTCTTCAAGTATGGACGATTACGCTTGAGTTTACCTTCTTCGAGATAACTGCGTCTCGCCTTACTATCAACCTACACTACTCCGTCCCAGTTTACAATCAATCCCGTGCTCAAAGGGTTCAGGCTTTCGCAACTGTGCGAAGCCTTCGACGCCAGTCTATCGCGTGAATTTATTAACAGAGATGGTGTTCGGTCGTGACACTTCATGCTACATTCTATTGTAGTATGACAAAGTAGCCAGTAGCGTATCTCCGTTTTCCTACCGTTTGTCGAGCGGCACAAGTAGGCCTGTTAAAAATCTTTGTAGCCCATCAAGTTTACTATGAAACGAAAGCAAGGCTAAGCCTTAGGTTAACTCGAACCCAGCTCTCTCGGCAGTTCCGCTTTCTCTAAATTCCCGATTCGAAGCTCGTATCTCGCGCAAGCGTCACGTACCCGGCGACGCGGCGCCGTGAAACAAGTTCCCAGGGGATACACCGCGACTTGTGATCCACGGGTTCGCGTCAGGTGCAGCGGCAGGGAAAAAGAATTAGCATAGATCGTTGTAGTACCACGGTAGTCGCATACATTGTTGCTAATTTCTCCTTGAAGGCTGCCGTGCCCACGCGCAGACGTCCGATACCTCGGCGCGGTGGCCAACCGTTCCCCGCGGTATCGCGTATTTCTCGTACATGTGATATTCCGTTTTATTACGCCATAAAGCTGACGGAACAGAGGCGCAGGAGTGCGCGCGAACGTTTCCCCAGGAACCCGCCGTAAAAGTTAACGTCACGAGTCCCGGCTGTATTTGCAGCTCGGACCGGACCTTAAATCTCGACTTGGCGCGCAATCATAAAGCGCAGCCCTTCGAATTCAAATCACCGAGCACTCTTTCGGGAGCGGGATTTAGGGACCCCTATGCCCTGCATCGGTTCACAATGGACGGGCGCCGGTGTTACGTTAACTGTTGCGAATGTCTCTCGGTGCAGAGTTTCGCACGGTACAGGTGGTACCGGCAGTCGTTCGACTTTTACGATCCAAGGCTCGTTTGCAACTTACTTTTCACGATAATGCAGTTGCTCGAGGTATTAATTCGTCTCGCTGTTTAACGACCGTTAATAAGCGTCGCGCTCCTCGAATGCATTCCTCCCCCGTTCTCCCAGCGATATTCCTTGCGGGGAATAATTTCCGGGCCAGTGGATACGGAGCGGAATCTTTGTAATCGAACGTAATCGAGGAGGATCTAGGCTTAGCCACGTAGCAGATCCGCGGGCGTATTTACGCGACATGTAAATGAAGTAATCGTTTCGGGTCGCATAAAGGCATGCGCGTGTATGCGTGTACACGTTCACTCGTGCCGCGCGAGAGGGACCGAGTGTAATTGGCGTCGATACGTAATGTTCAGTAATTTCAGGCTTCCATGGTAATGGCATTATCCGCCGGGTTAATTCGACGGTATGCCCTCGATTCCGACCGCTTAACGTTAGTTAGAATTGAATTTGACACCCCTGGCCCACCCTTTTGTCGGTGTCCCCGCAAGATGCTGTACCGCGATCCCTTTGTTGCGTCGCGAGCAGCTTGCGGGACATTTCGCAGGCTTGCATTGCGTTCATTGGACACCTGGGTGACGTTCGGCTTGCTGCAACAGCGCTCAATTATTCCAGGTGAAACGTGACCGACTCCTCCAGCTTCACCGAATGGTTTTAAACTTCCACCGGATGGCTGTGCAATTTCATACGATTGCTTCGGGGTACTCACGTGACAGTGTCAAGTGGCATGCCAGATAATAGTTGTATTATCAACGAGGATAATCCCCGGCACGCGAATCTTACCGCCTCGCTCCCGTTCGAAAAGAAACACGAACGACGATTCGTCCGGCTAGAAAATAACAAACAAAGGGCGAATGGAGTGGCGGGTATCATCAGGACACCGAAGGGTGTGGCTTCTTTATCCGTTATCTCGGGCTGCACGAAGTCCTCGACGCTACTGGTATCGTCGCCGAAGGATCGGGAATACAACGGCAGGACGTGTCTATTAAATTTCCAGGAATGATCACGAGCTACGATAGCCTCGGTCACGACGGCTGCAAAATGCACCGTGGACATGCATCTTCTCGCGTGATGCCTGTTCCTTAGCAAATGACACTTGCGTAGAGCTCGTTAGCATTAGTCCTTTCGAAAGCTCCACGGCTATAAAGGAGCCAGTGCTCCTGGGCACCGTTCGAACTTTTTAAATCACTAAGGAATCGAAATACTAAATTCAGAAGCTCCATCTACGCTAGAATCGCTTGAGACTCTAATTAACTTCTCGAAATTTGGCGGCCATTTTATTCGATTTGAATTTCCGCCTCGGAGAGTTAGGGTATGATGGGGCTAAAAGTCCGGCGGGTTAAAAGTCCCGAATTCAAAATCTCTATTCCTAAACAATGTATTGAGTTTCGCAGTATACTAACAACGAGAGGTTCCCAGGTGTCCGCCTCAGATTGCTTTGAATTTCGGATATGTTTTAGAGCGCCGAAAAATAAGATATTCGTATTTTTTTATAGCGGCCCGTTTTCATATTTAGGGGGTGAAACCAACCCCCAAAGTTCTAAGATTTTCAGGTGTTCATCTCCGATTGCTTTGGTTTTTGGATATGTTTTAGAGGACCGAAAAATAAGAAATACGTGTTTCTTTATAGCGGCCCGTTTTCATATTTAGGGGGTGAAACCACCCGCCAAAGTTCATGCGGGGTACAAAAATTGTGTTGAATAAAACTTGATATAAATTTATAAATGACGATGTTCTTGTCGTCCGTCACCGTTATTAAGGGGTAACTATGAGGGGTGGTTTCACCCCGTGAACATGCAAATGGGCCAAAATAAAAAGACACGCATTTCTTATTTTTCGGTTCTCTAAAACATACCTATCCAAAATTCAAAGCAATCGGAGATGAACACCTGAAAATCTTATAACTTTGGGGGTTGGTTTCACCCCCTAAATATGAAAACGGGCCGCTATAAAAAGACACATATTTCTTATTTTTCGGTCCTCTAAAACATATCCAAAATTCAAAGCAATCGGGTTATGTATTGAAAACTAAAAAAAATACGTCATCTTTATTGTTTTATACGAAGTAAACCACAGTTTTAAAGCGTATCAGCCAAGTACGTTAAGATTGTATGTTCCTTTATAGTAATGTGTGCATGATATTCTTTATTGCTGAATGATAATATTTTCTAACGTATATATCGCAGAAACTATAGAGGTACCATTGGGGGAAAAAGTCCCTCGGACTGAAAATATATATTTTATTATTTGTTTTCATAATAAGATGACCAAACTATAAAGAAATGATGCCAAAGTCTTTAAATAGTGTTTTTGTTTTATTTGAGCGATTTTTTTTTAGTTTTTAGTTCAAAGTGAGCCTCTGACTTATATTTTTATTTTTTGGTAAAGAAGTCATGCTTTCCTTTCAATATTGTATACCAAAAAGAATTGGTTTAATAAATATTTGTTGATTTCAATAGAGTTTTGTACTTATTTAATTTAATATTACACGAAAAGACATTAGGGATTTTCTACCCTATGCAATGGACTTTTTGCCTCGTGTGTGGGGCAAAAAGTCCATTTTGCATTGACAAACATTTTGTGGTATAACTCAACAGAAAATAACAGTATCAACAAACGAACTTCGTGAACTTAAAGCGTAATAGTTATAGTTTATAGAAAATAACACCAGATATCTTTAGATTGGTAGTACTAAATTTTACATAGGTTTATACGAAAAACGGGACTATTAGCCCCACCCTACCCTATTGTACCGCTACCTCGGAGATAGCGCGCCGTTGCAGGTGAATTGAACACACAAGGGGAGCCACGGAAAAACAGGCGGATCGGCATGCCGCGCTTATAAACTGCTTATAAACCCGGTCTAATAAAGTGCTTTGGTTGTTTACTGCTCCGTCTCCTAGTAACGAGAGATGCGGCGGCACTAAATCGTCCGGAGGATCACGCGCTGATTTAATTTCCCCGTGACTTTTATCGAAGCGCGAGCCGGGGTCGGTTGTATTTTAAACGTGAAACACGATGTCGCTTACAAAGTGTTTCACGTTTCTGCTCGACCTGACAACCTATAAATCGTCCCTGTATTACTAGGTTGCTCATCGATTGCTGCTCTTGTGATTCAGCGGGATTTATTGGCACACAAGGGACCATTAAACGGGTACTGCCACTTGGGGCGCAGCGAGGTTTCAGTCTGTTATTTCGAAGGGATTAAAAGGGTGGTAGGTAGTTCAGAGATCAACGAGAAATCAGCGGTTTCAGTTGCCCTTCAAAGAATAGTTGCACCGTGAGGAAAACGAAGGCAATTATTTATGGAGGAACACCGATGAGGGGTAGTGTCTCTGGCGTGGAACTCAAGGATCGATACCCAACTGCGAGTCCGCTATCGGGCGGGGAATTGAATTAGAAGCTCGCGGTCGCGAAGGAATCAATTGCGGCCGATGGTAGCGCAATGGCTACTGCAACCGCGGGCCAATTATTAACGAGTACCAACGTCTAGTAGCCGGTAGCGAAAGGTTAGAAGGCGTGAATACGGTTGGTGTGCGTAGACGCGTGCACGCAATTTGATTCAATGTTCTCCCCGCTGAAGGGGGAACAGGTTCCAGAGTACGTGCCCGGCCGGATCTGGATACGAGGCGGTTAACATATAATTATCGGTAATAGGTAATCAGAGGAATGTTGCAGCCCCTCTCCATCCAATTAATGCGTATCTATTTGGCCGGATCTAAACGGACGATGGGTGGTCCTTATTACTTTCGGCAATTAGCCTTTTAATCGACCATTTAAGTCGACCCCTCCGCGGAGAAAAACGTTGATGAGGGGTTGCGGATCGCGCGCCACCTTTATCATGCCTCCCCGTCAAGCGTCTGCGAACACCGCCGAGAACTGCGCTGCCGCGAAAGTGATTCTCCTTGGACGCGACCGTTTAGAGTTTTAAGGGGGCTCGCTAGAAAGTTTAAAGACCGCTCCGCCCTTAGGCGACATAATTTACTGCTACGATAATTCACAGCCGCAAGGGAGGTTCGCGTGTTCGCCCATCTATTTAGCAAGCTCGGACAATTTCTCTCGCAGATGGTATTACGGCCGTGTGACAGAAGCCCCGCTCGGTGCGCCGGTACCCTGGAGGGCACACGCCGCCATCAAATGTGTTTCGCAGCACTTATTACGGGGTCATCGGTGCGCGTAGGCTTTGCCTAGCGTGCAACCCTCGGGTAAAGTGCCACAGTCCTCCAGGCTACGTACACGGTAGCTTCACATACAGTTCTCCGATGCTCCCGCTGGTTGAAAGCTCGCGAAGAAACTGCTGTCTGATGGAATCCATTACAGCCGCGCAGTAGCGAACGAAGAGCCTGCCGTTTTACCAGCGAACGTCGACGGGCATTGACTTTATGGATCCACTGTTGCGTCCTCTGGAATGCCCGTCGAGGCAGAAACGCGACGGGGATCCGAAAAATGTGGAAGGCCCCGTACGCAACGACGCGGCGGGATAATAGGCGACCAATGCGCCGTTGCGGACAGTGTTTATGGGCGTCGCAATCATCGAGCAACGGGAGCCTTTTTTGTTGAAGTGCAGCTCGTCGGATAGTCTCCGCAGAGCGTGCACCGTCCACATGTACGTGGTAGCGATCATTATGCGCCACCCACACGGGAGGTTCGTGGCGACTATTCTAATGACGGCATAAATCACGTTCCTCCGCAGGAAGCATTTATCATCATCGAGATCCTTACCCCTCCCCCCCCCCCCCCTCGCCCCCTCCCTTCTCCTCGTCCGCCGTTTCCCTTGCACTCTGCCTTTGCACAGCCCCGTTCTCCTCGCCTCGGGTAATTGCATCCACCTCAAAGTCGCCCCGAGGAATACAAACTCGCGTGCCTTTTATCAAGAAATCACGAGGTTCCGCTGCCCGAGGGAGCTTCAGTCTTATTCCTCTTCTTCTATCCAAGCGTCCAAGAGTCCACTGGAACCGAGGGACGCCGCGGATATGGGAGCATGCCTGTTTTCTCGCTCCCTTTTTTGAGAACGACTCTCCCCCGCGTGTTCATTAGGGATTAGCTTAATGGCTCCCCGGCCCAATATCGATCACTCTTAATCGTCGCTGTTGTGCGCCGTTTTTAATGCCGACGTGATTGATCGACGACGTAATTAATTACAGTAATGACTCCGTTACTCTGGTTTCATCAGCCTCGACGTTACTCCGAAAAAGTACCTACCCTTGTCCCCGATGGCTTCTCCTTTGCGCGATGTAGCCTGCTCCCACTTTCCCCCAGCATTCCCGAGTGCGGAATGGCCTTTCAGCGTCTCGTCGTCTTCGCTTTCCATTCATATTTACATTGTACTGAAGTTCGATTTGCGAAGAAGCTGGCGAGGGAGTTGGGAAATGTTCGCGCGTTCCTAAGACCACTCGCGTGGCCAATCGATAGGAGATTGTCTAGCGAACGTATTCACCTGCAGGAGTTTAAAGTTTAATCCGTCGAATCATTTCGCTCGTTTGCAGCGCAAGGAAGAGTGGGGTAACTGCGAACACCTAAGCAAAAAAGCAAACAAAACGAAAACTATGTGAGAATTTAATTTGTTTATTATTTACAAATATACTTAAACTATTTATCTATAAAGTACTGTGACGAATTTTTGAAAAATTATAATAATAATCAACTTTATAGTGAAAAATCAAAACCCTTGGTGTTCGTGATTACTCGACTTCAATGGTCAACCCATAAAAAATGTTGCTACTAATGTATTTGTCAAATTCCTTTCCTTGTGCGTTAGAAAAAAAATGCAATGTAAAGGTCGTTTATCAAACTTTTTTTCTGAGCCTGTAATGAAAATTCAAAAACCCCTTTTGTAGATTTAAGTAAGTTTTATACATGCTGAAAATTTCATCAAAATCGGTTAACGTTGCTAATCTCGACCGTTCGAGATTACCCCACCCAATTTGTTCGTCAATACCCCATGACATCAATAAATAAAAAAGAATTTATTTCAGAGATTAAAATCATGATTCAAGCAACGCCTTGGTCAGAAAATGTTGGTAAAAACGTGCTTTATTTCAACTTAAAAAGAAGCAACTGTATCATTAATTCAACAGTAATTACATGCAATTGAAAATTGACAAAATATTACTTGAAACATCATGAAAATAATAATTTGTGTTTATCTTGAATAGCATGAGCGTTCTGTATTTATTACTTTCTGCCCGGCGTTGGATACAACCTAAACTATTAGCTAGTGGAGACGGAACATCGTTTTTATTTATTAAAACGCCGTAACACCATCGCGTTCGCGATTACCCCTCGTTCGTGTTCACACCACTCCCTCCTACGTGATCGACGATCGATGATCGCGCGTCCAAGGCATTCCTTGATCTCGTTAGTCTTGCTCCGCGTCCGCCTTGGAACAGATTCCGCGAACTCTGCCGATCAAGGTGTTACGTTCTTCGACGCTGAACGGACCGATTACTGTCTCGGATGAAATAAAAGCAATCGTTAGTCACGTCGGTCGCGATCTCGTTGTTGGATCTGTTCTGCTTGACAGGAAACGCGTGTAACGAAAGAAACGAGCGGAGGATTTACATTCTGTAGAGACTGAACGCGAACAGCCCACTTCCTTGCCCTGTGAATTCTTGTCGAATGATTCGTCTACCAAATAATATTACAGAAATACATAATTAGACTCGAGATTGCACACCGTTTACAAGTCTCGAAGCCTGAGTTCGTCCCGTCGCTACGGGACGAACGACTTAATTATCAAAGTCCTTAACGGAACTGTGATCTCAGTCGTCCGATCAATAATGATTAACGAGCGTGGCAAGAGCGCGTCGATGGCTCCGGCCACAATTAAGCGGCGAGGAAACGCTAGCCGATTAATGAGCAAGAACTGGACGATCCCAAGGAAAAGGGTTGTTCCAATGGGGATCACGGACGTAACCTCGGCCCTCTCGCGTTATTGTCGCGTCGTGACGAATGTACACACCCATGATTACCGGTTAATGCGACTTGTCTTCGGCGTAAGAGGAATAAGCCAGGTCGTACGCCGAGTGTGACGTAATTGTTGATCCTTCGCACGATTAGTTGGCGAGTGGTGGCGCGAACGATATCGCGCAATTGACATTTAAGATAATTTATCGGCTCGTTAATAAATCCAGCGGTGGCAGAAGGGAATAATCCAGGTACCAGCTCCGATATATCGAGCCCCGATCGCGCCCCCTGCCGCGCGACGTACCTCAGCTGGTTGCTCCGATGCACCAAAAAAAAATCCCTCCTCTCCAGCATCTAGCTCTAAAAATAACAAAACAATATGGACGGGAGAGGTGAAATTGATCAAAGTGTCTCGAAATCAAATTATGGCAAAAACAGTTGGGGCCGAGAAGAGGCACTCGTCGGAATGAAACTAGAATTAAAAAGAGGTTGACGAGGGGAGACAGAACGGGAACGCTGTCCGTTCGATTTCGACTAATTTGATTTCATAATATACCATTTCTGACTCGTGCTGGCTCGCTTCTATTAGGTTTGACTTGCCACTTTGGTGGTTTAAGGAGGTAGATTACCCTCAACAGCCCAAAATCAGGCCCTTCTTCAAACGCATGTTCTGAAGTAATAAATGAATATAGAGATAATTTTTGTTTTAATTTTTAAGCGTCATTTCGTCGACTTTAATGGGCAAAGAGAAATTTTTAAATATATTTATAGGAAAAAAAGTTATAAATATAAATGTGAGAGCGTCTACGCGATGCACCATTTGATGGTGAACACGATTCCAGGCAGGTGAACTATCTAAAACACAAAGTATAGGCATTTTTATAATCTGTAAGACAGTCTCCGTCTTGTGCAGGAAGCAAATTAATACAATTTTTATGTTGATGCTTCTGATTTTATCCTTTTTTTGTAGGAAAAATATTTTTTATCTATTTTTTAAGAATTTTATATTGAAAATGTGCTCCCAATAGTCCCAATACATCGAGGGGAATAGTTTCCTGCAGCTCCCTGTAAATTTTCATTCAAATCGTTGGAGCGGTTTCCGAGATTTTATTTTCACCTTTTTGGAAAACGTAGTTTCTGGGAAATCGCGTTTAAAGTTGGACATCGTTATCCAATCTCATGTGCAGGCTCGTACATTTTTTACTGTGATACCTGCAATTTATTGAATTTCGGAGCCCGATTGCGCTGAAAATACGTAGAAAAGATGTAGCTAGCTAAAAACCAATTTTTGAAAATATTGAGAGTAACCTATCCCGTTAAGGAGTTGAGGGAAAGGTAATTGAGAAGAGAAACAAGAAGAAGGGAGAAGCATCTTGAATTGGCCTGTTCAAAATCACATTTTTACCTATTCCTCTCTTTGTTTTTTTTTTTTTTATGGAACAATCGAGTCACTAGGAAGAAGTAGATACGTGGTGAGCGTTAGAGCGACGCAAATGATAATCATTGGCGCAAGCCTATTGACAATGGATATACAGTGACCTCGCGTAATTATGAAAATGGATGGAAAACAAAGGAGCGAAACGAAGAACTGCAAAGGCGACAAATCGCGCGGCATTGTTGCCTGGGCGTAACGTAATACTTTACAGGCCCGTCGGGCAATCAAATTCAATTAGCTTTGACATTCGTTAGTAAGCGTTCGGAACGGTGACAAATGGACGCGGCATACCTGCGCGCCCGATGAAAGTTAACGGAGGAAGGCTCGCGTGCGCTCGCCGCGTTATCGATTATTCATGGAATAT
The DNA here is from genome assembly GCA_947577245.1 of Andrena bucephala. Classification (NCBI taxonomy): domain Eukaryota; kingdom Metazoa; phylum Arthropoda; class Insecta; order Hymenoptera; family Andrenidae; genus Andrena; species Andrena bucephala. Next base: position 69,536,690 of record OX387715.1, read on the forward strand.
GAATCGCTCGTATCGAATGGACGGTTAATTTCTACCAAATCCCGATGGAAAACTGTACAAGTATCCTCGACAAAGTTCACGCACAACTCCGCGATTCTACAACAAAAGCTAATTGTCACTGAATAATAAAATTGTCGAGCATCGGCCAACGAGAATTGTTCCATCTTTTTCCGAGTGTCACCTGCACGGCACACACAACACAGAGGAAGCAGATGACGCTACATTTTCTGTAAATTCATCATGAAATTTGCTGTGCACGTTGTATATTTTACGACAGTTCTGGGGGCAAAATTACATCACGGTTTACTCTTTCAAAGGTTTGCAATTAAAGAATTAACTGAACACGTTATTTTTTAGCGCACAAATATTGTATGTCTAAGCATTTTTGAGAAAAACAGAATTAGACATTCAATAGTACATAAGATTCAGAGGCATAAAACGAACAGAAATATTATTTTTGTCAAATTTATGAAGTAGATAGAAATGTGATTTTTACACAGCATAAAGAAACAGTTAACAACTATTTGTTGCATATAAAAACTCAAGTGTCACAAAAAGTGGACATACAATATTTGTCCACTAAGCCATCGGTATCGTTTATAGGTATAAATATCAATAATAGAAAGAGGAATGAGTGAGCCATTCCATAGCGCACTCGACATCATCAGACACAAACAACGCAGAAACTAGTACAAGTCAAAGCGAGCTGCAGCGACAAGCGAGAGTAGCCGTGCACTCACGCCAGAGCAAATCGCTAATGATTAGCGGTTATCGGCAAGCGTATCCTCGGTATCAGCGATCGCAGGTGCTACACGGAGGTCAGTTTCGACAAAAGCGCCAGCGATTTACGTCGCAGCGCGTAAATACGCGGTATGAAAAGGCTAAAGGCGCGGCGTTTGAACCGCTAAACATGGGCGTCGACGTGCGACAGAGCTGCGACCGCCCATCGATACACCTCGTTGGCCGCACAATAATAATTTATATATGCGATCGAGCCGCCGGGTTGCACGGTAAGGTTGCCTTAACGATCGGAACGTATTGCCGCGCGAGAATAATCACTGCTCGGCCACCATTAACTAACCACAATCGAGCGGTTCCACGTCCGAAGTCCGAACGCCTGTCCCGCGGATTATGCTAATCCCACCTACCGTGCCGTGCCGTGTCCCTCGATCTCCTCGATCTCCTCCGTTCTGGCTGCCTTTCCGTCGCTAAACGCTCCACTTCTTTCTTCCGCGGCGCGCCGCAGCGGTCTTGAGCTAATTAACCGAGCGGTTTGCAGGTTCGCGCGCGCGGAAATGCTATCTGGGTCGACGGTCCTTGGACGGTTGCCTAGCGATCCTGGTCCAAGGATGGAGACACTGGTATTTTAAGAATCTTCCCTCGCTACCGATACCTTCGTGACCACCGCCGATTAGATCTTAGCGGGGCTCTCGCGCTCCGGCCGATCGAATCGAGGGACGCCAGCCTCGAGTCCGCGAGGACGTACAGGAAATCGTCGTAGATCATTCCGACTGGCTACTAAATAACGATCATTCCCGACGTTCGAGGCGGTAACCGGGCAAATTAAGTAATTTCGTTCTGGCCAACTGTTACTCTAACCGCCCTGAATGGGAATGGATGAGGACACTATCGATCCTGCGATCTGCCGGTCGTTCGTTATTTTCTGCCTGACACGCGCGCCGCGGCTGAGTCTCGCCGCGGCAACTTGAATGCGTCCAATCACAAGTAAATATATTTCTATGACGGCCGATTTCGACGTCTTTGTTCGTTTAATTGGGCCCCCGTGCGGTCTATCGGCCGATTCCGGGGATCTTACCTCGCTCGTCCCTACGATCCGATTAATCCCGAGCGTCGCTCGATTATTTATCACCGGCTATGCGTTACGCTCCGCACCTTCCTCCATCCTCGTTTCACGGCGAGACCACTTCGTATCTGTCGCACCTTCTTCTAATTGCCGCGAACACGCGAGAATCGAGAGTCGAGGAATCGAGCAATCACGGAGCCGCAAGCGCTAGTAGGTACATGCCAAGTAGAACCGACGGATCTAAACTTCAGGTATTGTAGGTACATATGACAATGAAACTCGAGCAGTGTCGCGCGAAAGACACCACGGATCCCAGCGTGCAATCAATTTCGTTGATAAGACAGGAGTACCCTGCAGCATTGCCGAAATAAATCCGGATTAATGCGAGGGGGCAGCGCGGAAGAATGATGGCGAACCTTAAGGGGGATAAGGTTACAGTAAATAATAATACTTTCAGCAGTTAACCGGTTCCGCTTGTAAATCGCTACGAGGGTAGTGAATTTATGCGGCGGCAGCAATTTATGTAGATCCGACCAGTTAGAGGAGGAATATCAGGCTCGAAAATATCGAGTTTACAATAAATTTACCGCTTAATGAACTTCTAAACACGCCAGCATCCGTGTACAACGTGCAACTCGGACCCTGGCACTGTATATCAGAGAGTCGTTGGTAATGTGGAGATGACGATTTCGTCAGGCGTACATAGTGTATAGTCTTGGACATATCCGGGGAGCAAGTTACGCCACGATCGATAACGGGCTCTGTCCCATCGGGAATAAAGATCGTGGATCGAGAAGGGACGAGAAAAATCGCGGCGATCGTTAACCAAAGCCGACGACAATGTCCGCAGCAATCCGTGGCGTGGTTGAAGTCACCGTGGCAACAAATCACTCCTTATATAGTCGATCGGGGTTTCTGCGGGCATAAGATGAAAAGAAATGGCGCAAAAAAAAAGGAAGAAGAGTCGGGCCGCGAAACGGGGAGAAGAAGATGAAGACGAAAAAGAGAGGGAGAGGCGGCGGCTGGATCGGAGCCGTGAGGCCCCATGTGGCGCTGAATCACGCTCTCCAACCTTTTTCACTTTGAGGTCCTTCGACGGTGTGCCCCTCTTCGGGCACACCTTTGTGAGGCTGGCGCCGTGATTTTTCACGGTCGCCGTCGGGGAATAGTCGAAACGGAGAACTCGCTCGCCACTTGTATTTCCAAGCCCTTCGTCTCTCGCCGCCAGCCTTCCTTCTCCTCGAATCGATTATTCCCCGACTACTTTTACACGGTATTCACGGTTCCATCCAGCTCCCATGGAATCCGGGATTCGTTTCTGGGATTCCTGGTACCCGGGACGACATAAATTACATCGCCGCTGAAACTGGTATCCTGAAACGGCCTGCCAACTAGGGGAAACTTCTTCATCTGGGAATGGAAAGCTATTGACTGCGCAGCGAGATCTACTATAAAAATGGAATAATGACAGCGTACGATGTTCGACGCGCGTGGATCTACACGACCGTCAAAGGCGACGGCACGACAAAGGGGAAGAAGCAGATAGGAAAGAAAGATAGCGGAGGAGAAAGAAAAAGAGCAGGCGTAGAATGAGATTTACGTCGAAATCGGGCGATGGGTGTTCCGCCAATCAATTGCCACTTGACAGCGAATGGTGAATGCTATCGATGATCGGGAATGATTAATGACGCGACGTACCTACAAACGCGGGCAATCTGTAGCAAGATCGAAACCGATTCACGGTGTTCCCTGTTTCGGAGGTGTTACATGCCAGGCCTACCACTGTGCCTCTCAAAACAGCCGTTGTCTGATCACACTCGGACCCCGATAGCGGTAACAATGCACAGAGTTCGTCACGGAACGCGTTGCACGGGTTAACGATGCCGGGCTCTGTCGCTTCTTTCAAAGGGAAAGCAAGCGTGCAGAGCGGAGGTGCGTGTGCCGCATCTTCCAATCGATTAAGTGCTATAATTTCCATTAAGAATCACGCGATTGAAACGGCGCCACGCGTCCAAGCGGCATATCTAAAATTACCGCGAGTTAATTGCCGTTTAATCGACGATATCTGGCGGTGGCTAGCTGGAGCGGAAGTCGATCAGAAATGCCCCCGGTTGGAGCGAAATAAAGCTCCGGGGCAGACGGGTTGCGATTGCGACGTATCGCGCGAAGGCGTCTCGACACGGTTCCCCGCGTACATATGTACATAGTAATGTACATAGTAGTCGCCGAGCTACAGGGTACAGGGTACAGGGAACAGGGTACAGGGCAGAACAAAGAGAGTGCAAGTAACACGATAGCGGGTTTCGTGTTTCAGGCGGGCATGCTGCGCGGCGAGCACGGCGAGTTCTGGTTGGAACCAGTCGCCGTGTCCCCGGAAGAAGAGCGAGTCAGGCTGGAGGAAAGGCTGGAAGACGCCGGCGCCGAGGGCCGCTCTTCGGCCGGCCTCCACCGGAAATCGACGCTCGGCAGGCCGCATCTCGTGTTCCGAAGGTCCGCGGAGCAGCCGCAGCTCGAAATCGGCGCCGCCGGCCGCACCAGACGCCGACGAAAAAAGAAGAGAAAACTCGAGAGAAACTGTGGCACTCGCGGTGAGAATCTACCGACACCGTTCTTCTTTTTCTTCTTCTTCTTCTTCTTCTATCCCCACCATTTGCTTTCCTCTCTTTTACGCCGATTCCCGTCGTCATCTTCCTTTTTGCCCGCCTCCTTTCGATCCTCGTGCCCGACTCCTTTCGGTGCCCTTTTGCGCGCAGACGGCGAGACGAAAGGTGACTATTAGCCGCGTCTGTCTGACCTCTTTTTCTTGTTCTACTTGCTACACCCTCGGACGCCGCGGCAGTGATATTCGTGATAAATGGGCAGGCGGTATCGTCGCTGACGACGCGCATCGTGCTTAGAGATGACCGTTCGCTATCCATAATTTCGTATTCTTATTCGCCGCAGCTCCGATACTCGCGCAGAGAAATATGCTGCTTCTCTCTTCTCTCGCAGATCGGTATCCCAGATATTGCGGTTCGACCTCCCTCGTTACGTCTCTAACCCGTTCCCTTGCCCCCTTGGTCCCTTTTTTTCCGCCGATTTCTCCAGTTACGTACATTTATGCGTCTGGGGCCGCGGAGTAATTGGATACAGGAGAGCTGCAAAGCGTGGGCGTGTCGCCGAACCTTATCTTCTTATCGATGAAATTGCCCCGGGGATACGACAAATCTTACTATTCCACACTTTTCCCCGCGCTAATTACGGAGCCGTGTAATTAAAGGCCGCCTTAATGCGCGGCAAAAGGCGGACCTGGTAGTTCCTAATTAAACGCTATCATTTTTGAGTCCTTTATCCTTACGCGGCCGGTTTCGCGGCCGCCGCACCACGTCCACGTATCCCTACACCTCGATACGACGCAATTACTTACGGGCATAATGAAATTTACCGCTCTAATTGTATGACGCTGTAATGTTGGCGTAAGATATTGTAATGGCAGAGGAGTGTAACGTTTCAAGGATTATGGCAAACTGTCACGTTCGTTAATGATCGCGGTACTGGTTCGCGTACGAGCCTCCGCGGCACAAGGGACAGTTTATTAGCTATACGCTATACAAACAAGATAAGATTTTTTGCTGTGGCCAAGTTACGAGGCAAGTTGAGAATGTATAAACCAGATGAAGTCATTATTCCAAACACTCGACGTTTTGCTTTAAGGTTTTCTCGACAGTACCGAGGAACAAATCATTTCCTTTTTCTTCCGTTGAAGATTAGCGTCTGTACGTACTTGTGTGTCGGTTGGGAACGAGGAGCCGATCGAGCAGCGATCGTAAATCAGTTTCAACAAATACGAAAGCCACGCCTTATTTCCTCTCGTTCGCGTCCGCCCGCGCGACACTTCCGTTAATTATACCGACGCGCACTCGATGCGCGAAAAAGCGCCCGCGCTTGTAGCATCTGGGCCGGCGACGAGGTCATAATTAATAGGGAAGGAAGGGAAGGTGGTGCGGCACCCACGGCGAGAACGGACCGACACCTTCTTTTTCTTCTCCACCTTCGCGATCGTTCCTTCGTTCAGAGGCGCGTATTACAAGTATTTATGCCGTCTACGCATATAATGTAATTGGACGCGTCGCGATAGGGAACGTGGGCGTTCCGGCCAACATCTTCCGCTTATCCTTTTACCGGCGCGAGCATCTTTGACCAGGCCTGCCCAGTAAAAATTAAAATTCAATATTCATGAGCTTGTCGGAAGGCTGCCGCCGCTACCTTCGATTAAATCTCACCAATGATCCGTCCCGCTTCCGCCACTAATTACCTTGGAATTGGATACACTAATATACAGGGCCGAGGCTGAAACGAGGAGGCTGACTTATCGTTGCCGATGCTTCTCCACACCTTCGTGGCGGAATAAGTGAATCAACGGGGCTTTTCGTGTATTGATTTCTACGTAGATTAATCGGCGAACTGGGTGAATGATAATCAACTTGGAAAGTGGATGTGCCTCGGTCCTGTGTTCGCTTAGAAGCACTCCCCTGCTGGGCGTGGCATGATTCATCGCGCAGCTGACAAGTGAAGCAATTTTTCGCGTTTTTTGGTAAATCAAGTGTGAAGATTGGTCAGATACGCGCGTAACGCGGTACGACTGGGCTAACGTGTCTGTACATTGCTGGCTGCTTCTACTCGCGCTTTAATTCACTTTCGCAGACTGTCCGATACAATTTCCTATCCGAACAATCATCTTCACGACCCGAGACTCTAGACTTACGGTAAATGACCAAATTACTGCCACCTACCCGATTACTGTCACCCTCAGCTGTTTTTACGTAAAATAACGAATAAATCTTGTGAAATGATGCATAAAAAAAATTTAGCATACAATTGAAACTGTTATTTATACGATACAAAAAACAGCACTTAATTTTTTCTTCGATAATTTCGATAAAACGAGCAAAAATTTGAAGCGGATATTAGGAGTGTGAAAACCATGACTTCCTTACTAGCCAAAGAGAAAACAAGGCGTCAAAGCAAATGCTGTAATTGTAATATTTTAGCTATTAACATAACAAAATATAATGTTTTAAATAATATAAGCATCATAGAAAGTAATAAAGATCCGAATTCAACGATTCATTAAGTCTTTTTATTTATTAACTAGCTGTACCCGGCGACGCGTTGCTGTGGCTCAGTCTGGTGCGCTGTTTTTCAAAAACAGCACGTTTTTACCTGGAACAGGTGTGACATCTATATAATATAGGTATATAAAAACACGCGCGTATGCGAATGCAACGTTATGTCAAAATTTCAAAGCAATCGGTGACGAACTTTCGGAAATTTAAGATTTTGAACAAACGAACATTTACATTTTTATTTATATAGATTTATATAGATTGGGTGACAGTGATTGGTGCAGGCGTTTCAAAGATTTTGGTATTACTGTCATAGCGTAGTTGCTCATATACATGAGACGATATAACCTTAAAATAAGATAAACAATATTAGGTTAACTGGCAGTAATTGGGGTGTCAGTAATTCAGTCAAATACAGTAATAGATCCCGAAATATATACTTTTAGTCTATAACATATACTTTTAGTCTATAAGTACAAAACTATAAAATAACGTCGGCAGTAATTGGGTCCTTCACCATAGCATTGTTTTTCCCATAATGAATCTTCCGTCTCTTAAGATTTCGCCAGGGCTCAATCACTTTATCTCCTCTGCCATCCGCGCAGAGGTTTAACAGTACCATCCTCGTCAAAGGCAGAGGAAACGCCTGCAGACGCGCACTATCCCCGATTCCGTGTCTGTTAACTCGAAATTGAATAGAGGAGCCGTGGCACAGAGCAAAGGGAACCGGCATAAATTGGCGTGAACCAGGGACCGGGTATCAAATGATCGGCCGGGATCCAGTTCCCCGAAAGTGTCCGAGCGAACGCGATTAATTCGGCTGATTTAGTCACGAATTTCGGTAACTGCTGACCCGTGCGCGGGCCTTTGGCATGATTTCCTGTAGCCGAACCTATTAACCGAGTGACGAGGCCGGCGCGGCGTTCCAGCGGATTAAACGGTTCCGAGGAAGCGCGATATAGAAGTAAGATCGCCCCGATTGATACGTAGCGGCGGCACCGAACGAACCGCGGGCACTCCCGCCAACACGGGATAATCCAATTCGCCGCAAACCCGTAATTAACCACAATGAATATCCATTTCGGCAAGGCAACCGATCTATCGGGAGTAGGCTCGAATGAAATCTTAATTGCACGGCTGGCGATCAAGCAATCTGCATAAATTAAGGGACCTGAGGGAACGCGTCTTACGTGTCTACCAAGTATACGTCTCTTTTTCGAGATAAAGCGAGCACGCGTAAGCAGCCCCGATTCGCAGATAGCGCGCCAGCAATTTCGAACACTGAATTACCGGGGAAGATTGATGGGCGCCTGCGAAAATCGAACAGGGCGGTTTGTAAGCCTTGCAAGCCTGCCTCGGTTCTCAGACCGATCGTGCCTTTTTTTTTCAAATCCTTCGATAATTGAGTCGTTTACCGATCGTAGGCTCGTTGTTTCTAAGGATAACTAAGTAGATGCAGCACGCGGGAGCACTTGCTGCTCCAACGGATTTATTTAGTCATCTCGTAAGTAATGATTAATCGCTAACGAAACTTTGTTTATTCTTCTTTAATAAGTGTACAAGTACCGACAAAATATAGCTTCCTTTATGGGCTTGGATTAATAGATACTACATAATTGCGTTTCACTGTTTCGAGAGTGGTGAGTCGCCTTTTCCGTGGGCCGGCACCTCGGAGGGGATCATAGATCACCGCGTATCGCGACGCGCCGCGCCCCGCAGCGGAAATGCCCGAAATCCGGCAAACGATCGATTGCACCGCGCGCTGCCAATTAATCATCTGCCGGCGATCGGCTGGCAATCGAAGATGGGATTACTTTCGGGAATCAAAGCTGGTCGCGAAACGTTTGCGTTAGCGTTAGCTCCTCTGCTACGTAGATTGGAATTGCGGGCGAAACCCGACACAACTAACCGAGCCGATAACGTTGCACAGAGCCGAGGCGATTGACGGAAACGAGGCTCGAGTGGCAAACGCAGCCAGGCCTCGTTCAGGTTCAAGGACGAGGCCGAAGGAAACACCATCAGACGAAACGATGGCAGCGCTCCAAGAGATCGATCAGCCGGCCACGACACGTCGAGGCCCTTGTTGTCGCTGACACGACGATGATGGCTTTTCATCAGGACGGCGACGTCGAGACGTATCTACTGACCATCATGAACATGGTGTCGTCGCTCTACCTGGACCCCACCATCGGCAATTTCATCAACGTCGTCGTCGTCAGGATTATCCTCGTCGAGGAGGACGACGCGGAAGTACGTGCGAGTATCCCCAGTCTACGTTACCCCAAACCGTCCGTTAAACTCCCGTCAGATTTTTGTCAAGCCGCGAGGGCCGTGCCCCTACTCACGCAGCATATTCGCGGCGACGATTTTTCTCGAAATCCATTTGAAAGTTCAATTTGTTACGAGCAAAAGCTAGCTGTGCCACAAACGTTCTGCGCAAACTGCATCTTTCTTAGATGGAAAAGCTCGATGGCCCCTTCGATCGTGCCACATCCGTTGACAACTTCATCAAACTTCTTTTACAGCCATTTCAATTACTCAGGTTTATTTGACATCCAATAAATTAGTGGCCAAACATTGGGAGCTTGTTCCACTCGTCTTGGGGATAAAAAGAATTACGTGATCGCACGTCTGAAGGCTTCCAGGCGGTGTCGCTGGACTTTACGTCGGACCAAGGGTCTTTACTGACTCGAAAAGTGTGCGTTTTCGGACGTGGAACCGTATGACGCTTTTTCATTCCCCGGGCCGGATAGAATGAGCTCCCAAAGCGTGGCCACTGATTTCTGGAACGCCCTGTATTTAGTGGGGCGCGAAACGGCCAAAGCAACGTCTCTTTCAGCAAGGGCTGGACATCACGGTGAACGCGGACAGGACGCTGTATAATTTCTGCAAATGGCAACAGAAACTGAACCCCGCGGACGACTCGCACCCGAATCACCACGACGTAGCGATTCTGGTGACGAGGGAGGACATTTGCTCGAGGGCCAACACGCCGTGCAGCACCCTGGGAGTGGCCCACGTAGCGGGCATGTGCCAGCCGGACCGCAGCTGCAGCGTCAACGAGGACAATGGGATCACCCTGGCGCACACCATCACGCACGAACTGGGGCACAAGTGAGCGAAATCATTGTCCCGCTAACGTGGCGTCACCTTTTTCACGGATCCACCAATCGCTGGCTAGACGTGTATCCAAATATCCTGAATACATATTTCACATTCCAACGCAGTACAGTTCATTCGACTCGGGATAGTAGTAGTCATAATCCTTGCTTTTCTTTACACGTACAGCTGCTCGAATGGATACAAACGGCACTGTACATTACACGGCTAAATTGTCCCTGCGAGGCTCCAGTTTCACCCCCGTAATCCTTGCAAACTTATTACTCCTCTTTTTTTGCTAGACCCTTGGAAACCCCCCTCTACTGCCCTTTCCAAGCCCACTGCAATTACGTGAAATCCATTTCGTATTCCAGGCTAACTGAATGCCCACTTCATTTGCTTACTTTTTAGGCTTACCGAACCGTTGTCAACGTTTTCGTATAATTCAGTTTCTCGCATTCAGATTCCCCGGTTTCTGCGTCGACCTACATACCTACACGGTTGGCGGCGAAACGCGTGTGTGACGGTCAAAGCGCAATTGTCAAGCGGAATTTCATGCTCTTTGATAATTCACGTATTTGCATTCCACCGTTCGTGCAAACGTTTCGCGTGATAATAAAAGCCGTCGAGATTGGAACGGTGAAAAAAATTGATTCCACCGGCGCGGCCCGCTTGGCTAGCGAACCGAGAAATTCGCCACCCCCGCCCCCTTCCGTTCGACGATTTGTTTTTATTTAGCCGATAATGCGGTCTCGTTAGCGCGTTAACCGCGTATTTGCCGGTAACCGTATCGCGAACCAGCACGTGCCAGATCGCGTGCTTCCGCGGAGACCTCCTCCTGTTCCGTTTAGCGAGATGATTGACGGGTGTGTGCGTTCGATTTAAATTCCAGCTTCGGCATGTACCACGACACGGAAAAAATAGGCTGCAGCAAACGGGACGGCGATACCCTGCACGTGATGACGCCGACCTTCGAAGTGGACACCATCGGCGTGGCTTGGTCGAGGTGCTCCAGAAGGGACCTCACGAATTTCTTAGAGTAAGACGCTGGAAATTTCATCAACTTGAAACTTTTAGTTAGAGCTGCATATAACTCGAATCACTTGCATGTGGAATCATTAGTGCGTAAGACTATCTGGATGATCGAGCACAAAGTGTACAAGCTCGTTGAAGAAGCACGCTCTGTCTATTGTTACAGCCAAGGGAAAGGCGAATGTTTGGAGGACGAGCCGGCAGACAACGATTACGCGTATCCAGATTTGCCACCTGGCGCGATGTATAATGCGGAGCATCAGTGCAGGCTACAGTTCGGCGTCAGGGAGGCGTCAGTTTGCTCGCCGTTGCAGGAGGTGACGAACAAAAGAAAATTGATCAAGAGGCGATTACAGACCGGTGAATAGAGCTCGTGTAATTTTCTTTACAGATTTGCTCGAAATTGTGGTGCATCGTCGACGGCACTTGCACCACCATGCTTCATCCGGCCGCCCCGGGAACTCACTGCGGCAAACACATGGTATGGGAATAAATTGGAAAGTACTATGCTTGCTTCTCGTGCGTAAAGTAAGAAGAAATCTGTGACATGCCGTGGCTCCTGTTCTTGGCGGCATGTAACTTCAATAACTTCCGATGAAAACTGCATTGTATCTCAGAAAAGAATCGTCACTGCCCGAGCTCAGCTTCAATAACAGAACTAACATTAAGGGAGTATAACCGTTTGAACCCTCGGAAAATGTGTACATTTTGTGGATTTTTTTACAAGTCAATGGCTTGATGAAGATTTCCCGTTTTTTTTTTTACTATCTTTACATAGTATTATGAACCACTTAAAAAAAAAGTTTCAGTTAAAAACTATTGTTTTTCGGAAGTTATGGATACATATCCGAAACTCTCGATTTTAGACGGCTAAACGGTGGCCCTGAAAAAAGCTGTATGTCGTGTCTGAAATTAAAAACAGTACAATTTTCGTATAAAATATGTTAATAGCTATCGTCCTACGGGGCCGATTTGAAAATTTTGAAAAAAAAAGAAATTGTGAGAAATCAAAGATAAAGTTAGATTTTTATAAGAGAAAAGTCCACCTTTTTTCTTTATAAATAATAAACGGGGAATCTGAATAAAAAAAAAACGTAATGCCGCGTTTACACCAAGGCGAACACGAACAAAAACATTGTTCGCGAACATTTTCATCTGTTCTTGCCGTGTCCATACCGCCGCAAATAGAATAAAACGTTCACATACGATTCGTACACTGAGTTTTGTTCATGTTTGCAGCGGTGTGGACACGGCAAGAATGTTTTCGTTCGTGGTCGCCTTGGTGTAAACGCGGCATAAGCCGATGTGGAATCTTATTACGATTCTGCATGCAAAATTGGAAGTAAATTGGTTGAACGTAGCGCGAGTTTTTAGGGCCACCGTAATGAAAAATATAGTTCCGCTGCAATCGGTCGAGCCGCCGCCCCGTGCTACCTGGGACCCCCCCCCCCCCCCGGATGTTTCACTCAAATACCTATAACTTCGTCAATTTTCCGAATTTTTACATCAAACTTGTTTTATATTATTTCAAAAACATCAATCTATGAAAATATGTAAAACAGGCCACCGTAATGAAAAATGGTAGTTCCGCTGCGATCGGTCGAGTCGCCACGCCTCGCCGCCCCGTGCTACCTAGGTGGTTCCATTCAAATGCCTATAACTTTGTCAGTCTTCCGAATTTTTACATCGGACTTGATTTATAATATTCCTAAAACATCAATCTATGAAGATATGTAAAAAGAAAAAAATCCGATTTTTGATACTTTCAAACGGTTATACCCCCTTAACTGTCCTAGTGGTGTCAGAACCAAGAGTGCGTGCCGATCGTGGACAGGCCGCGGCAGATCGACGGCGGCTGGGGCGAATGGGGCTCGTGGAGCGAGTGCTCCAGGACCTGCGGCGCGGGTGTCTCGATCGTCGAGCGGAAATGCGATCACCCGGAGCCGGCGCACGGGGGAAACTTCTGCATAGGAGAGAGGCGTCGATACAAAATTTGCAACACGCAGCCTTGCCCAGAGGGCACGCCCAGTTTCAGGGCGGTACAATGCAGCAATTACGACGGCAAGGAGTACAAGGGGAAGAACTACACCTGGCTGCCATATTTTGATCAAAGTAAGCTATCTTCTTGGATCCCCCTCCTTTCCTAGATTCTACGCACCTCGGAAATCAAAATATTCTCCAGTTCTTCCTCCAGCTGCCGCTTCCATAATTCCTCCCAGCCCCACCCCCCCCCCTTCCTACTCCCCACTATACTCGCATCTATGAAAATATCGATTTCCCGAACATTCGAGCGAATACATCCAATTATGCTGACACGTTATTGCATAATACACTGTCACGTCAGTCTGAGAGATGCTTCAGCAAAGTTTAATTCCCAGAGTAATAATCAATAACGTGATTAATTGAAGCGGAACCGTGCGAATTGTATTGCACCGATACGGAGGAGAGCGTGATCGTTCCATGGGGCGAAGCCGCTCTGGATGGCACGCCCTGCAACGTCGGCACCAGAGACATGTGCATCGCTGGAATCTGTCGAGTCAGTCCCCTATTCGTAAATAACAAACTATAACGCCACTGTGCCCTTGCAGTCTCGAATAAAAATTCAAATTCTATGGGCCTTTAAATGGTAGAAAGTCGGCTGCGATTGGACCGTCGATTCCGACGCCACCGAAGATCGCTGCGGCATTTGCCATGGGGACGGGACGCAGTGCGAGACAACTGGGGGTGTTTACGACAAGAATGACGGTCCAGGGTACAAGGAAGTGGTGGTGGTGCCCTACGGCTCGAGGAACATTAAAATCGAGGAGATCGGTAACAGCAAGAATTACATCGGCATAGGTGTACCGAATTCCGACAAGTACTTCCTCAATGGAAAACGGTGGGTAGTTGTTGGTATCGGAAGCACGAAGAGCAAGAGGTTGGTTGATAGGAACCAGTAAAACAGAACGAGGGACCTTTCTCTATAAATGCTCCTATTGGCCTATAGTCAAATAAAGCGCTAGCACTGAAACAAACTGAATATTATAAAAGTTAGATCTCTATTCCAATTGGACAGGCAGATCACTTTAGCGGGGGAGTACGAAGTGGCGGGAACCCCGGCTTTGTACGAGCGAGACCGCGACAGGGAGAAGATCAGAATCCCTGGGCCTATCAAAGAGGACATTGCTGTCTACGTATGTATCCTCTGTTTTCATTCTCTCTCCGTTTCCTGGTGCACCCTGCCCGCTGCAATTCTCTAGCCACTTTCTTCTCGTTCTGAATAACGTTGTCCCATCACTGCAGTTGATTTCCAGAGGACACTACCGCAATTTCGGGCTGCGCTACGAGTACACGATGCCGATAAAGGAGCCTGACCGGGCGCCGGAGTACTCGTGGATATTTTCCGATTGGTCATTGTGCACGGTCACTTGCGGGGGCGGCACGCAGGCCTCGAAAGCTCTCTGCGACGAGAAGAAGAGCGGGGTCGTCCAGGACCACTTTTGCGAGGGCATTGAGAAACCGGAGTCGATTCTGCGGGAGTGCAACCTGAATCCCTGCCCTGCCAGGTAAAGCATTGAAACCAAAGCTCCCAATTACGTCTTCCTTTCAATATAATTAGAATTTCGTCCACGGAATCAGGTGGTGGATCGGCCCGTGGCAGATGTGCCCCGTAACCTGCGGAGAAGGCGCGCTTCGAAAGCGATCGGTGATGTGCGTCTCGTCAGGGGTGGGTCCGGATCGCTCGGACCTGGCTCTACCCGATCGAGACTGCAACAGGGACGCGAAACCGGAGGAAGTCAGCCCCTGTCCCAATCTGCCTCCCTGCGGCTCGACCACCGAGGCGCCGTTGATCGTCTACGCGGATAACAAGGACGCCTCTTTCTACAACGTGAGCTCGAATGACCAGGACAGCATCACGATCGTCGACGGCCTGACCACCGAGGAGCCGGAGATCCTCGAGTTCGACAACGTGGTCGACGAGAACCCGGACAACTCCATGTACAACACCAAGTCGAAGTGGATCGTCTCGAAGTGGAGCCACTGCTCGAACGGAAAGAGGAGCCGGAAGGTGACGTGCTCGGTGCAGGGTGACTGTAATCCGGAGAACAAGCCGACCACCGTTGAAGTTTGTCAGGGTGGAAGATGGGTCACGGGTAAGCTGCTCCTTACTTTTACGCGGTATGTAAATGAGCCCTTGCGCTCATGTTCACTTCTAATCGCTGGCACGTATTCCTCCTGCCTGTTGTTCATCAGCAACGCGCATTTTTCCAAAGGAATATCGGAGGCTCGATTTAATCCCCATTCAGGGGACTATAAGATACCACTGTTTATTACTCGTTTCAAGATAATGTTGAGATTTAGCCGCGTCGTTAACAGCCCCTTGGTTTGACCTGGACCTCGGCCAGAGACGCCGCGGCGAAGATCACAGGCGTGTACAGCATAGATCTTTATGGGCATGCTTACAGGAAGATGGGGATCCTGCAACGCGACCTGCCTCGTAAGGGTCGGCGTTAAGCACAGAGATGTCGAGTGTCGTGACCGTATAACGGAATTACTGTCCGACGATTGTAACCCCGAGAGAAGGCCAATCGATACAAGGCGTTGTTATCACAGGCGGCAGTGCGCAAACGATAAATCCGGTAATTACATGTATACCCCACGGGCAACGGTAATTGGGGAAACGTGGGAATCAAAGCGCATGGGCACCTTTGGCTATTCCCTTCGCTCTCCCTGCTTCATATATATTTGGAAAATAATAGAATTTTCGTGGGCCCTTAACCGCAACACCCATGTACAACGAATTAATCGTCTTCGGCGCTATTAATTTCCGAGTGCTATGGAAAGGTCAATGTTTAGTTAATGGGGCGGACTAACCAACTCATTGTGCAAAAATGTACCTACCGACTTGGCATTGGCCTTTCTTTACTGGGTTCATCTTCAAGCTTGATGTTACCTGCGCCTATACGTGAGCTTTTTAGTTCGCAGGTCTCACTAAATCGCATAGAATAACGATGCTGTATGTTGATCCAGAGTGCAAGGACACTATCGTGCCAGCCTCGATGTGCGCAACATACAGACGCATGTGCGACATATCATCGATCGTGCAAGAGAAATGTTGCGCCACATGCTTCAAAAAACGCAGACACGGTCGCCACAACAGGCGAAATATTCTTGACGATTGACTTAATGGAGAGGACGACTACCTGGACAAACGAATCCCGATCGCCTGTCGGAAGAAGAATGCTTGTTTCGCGTGAAACGCCATCCGTCCTAGTTGTGTGTTTCTTCTCACAGTTGGCAAATTTGCCGCGTGTAAGATAGTTGGCAAGAATACTCTTAATATACAATATACAGTAGTGATCAGAAGAAAATTCGACGGATGAACGATTAATTAAAATCGCCTCAATTGGGCAAGGAGGAACTGTATCCCTATTTATTTCGAATATTGCGAGGGGATTCCCCAGAATTGATCAGGAATGCCAATACGATAAGTAAAGTTCTTTTGATCACTAGTGCAGATGATTTCAATAACTTTCTATATTAAACTTTGCAAATAAAAATGTCTAAATTCTTTGTACATCTTTTACGACAAAGAAACGATACGAAATAAACTAGAAATATGTTTAAACATTCCAACATGAGTAATATGAGAATATATTTATGATTCCGAATGATATGAAATTGATCATAAAGGGATTTCTAGCTTTTACAGTTTTAGCATTTCCCTGGTGCAGATATAGAAATTAATAAGATCTACACGGCGTGCAAATATTTGTGTACAGAAAGCGAATATGTTTACGCTAAACAGTATACGCAAAAATGAATCGTTGTATCAAATGTCAGAGATTGATTATTCCGTTACTGACAATAGTGATGTAAAAATAATATTAACGTAATCCCGATAAGCTGATTTCTCGCAGCGTGAAGAAAATGGAGTAACTTCGTTTCATTAAAGTGTATAAATTTCCACATTATTTTATTGCTGTTTATATGTATCTATTTTTATAACAACTACGTTTATGGTACTATATTTTTTTGTACAATCGTAAATGTAAGACTGCAGCACGTTTGTGTAATAAAATCATGCAGAATGGATTCAATAAAAATAAAACATAATTTTCCAAATGTTGTTAATCTGTAAATGGTACCTATATTCGTCACATATGGGTGTAGCTACATTAAAAAGAAATGTACGAAACAGAATCTTTATTATAAATTTAATTTAATTCGGTACACCCCAAATTTAGAATTTACATTCTTATGCACTGTACCTTTTGCGCGTGGCTCTAAGTATGCACAACTAAAAATCAGACCGTCGATTATTTTGCTGCTAGTCCATTGTACACTCTTACTTTACAGCCAATGTACATGGGTATCACCATAATTCCCGCATATAAAACTCCCGCGTGTACAAGCTTTTCCTGCAACAAAAGGAGCAATGCCACCAACTGTTAATTGAAACATTAAATATAAATACCGTTTGAGGTAAATGTCCCCATTTCTGCACATTTTGTATTTTTCTTATTATTATAAGCGTTACGTTTGAACTATAGTTGCAACAAAATAATTCTAAATTATTTGAACATTTACGCGAGTGTTGCACGAGGTTGGGGCTAATCAAAGTGCAGCATAAGCAACGAAAAACTTTTAAAACGAGGGACTCATGTTTTTTCGATCGTGTTCTAGCTGGTTGTGCTAAGGAACAGCGTCGCTATTGATATTCGATAATTGGGCAGAAAATAGTTTATGCAGTAGAAGTTGTCATTTAATAACATAAACAGATACTGTATTGTGCTCTAGATTTAGATTTTTTTTACTATTTTTAATTTTTTTAAGTAGAAAACAGGTGAGCAGGTTTAAGGTCAACTGAATCACCATCATGTCCACATTTCTACTCACCAAAATTTTAGTAACATAACCTCACAATTCAATGTACGCTGTAACCTTTATTTCTATTCGAAGGCATTTTATTTTTTGTTTATCATTATTTTGTGCTTTACCGTTGTGTTATAAAACCTCTCCATAAAGGATGTAACTTATTTTAACGTGAAAAGGCAACATATTATGTTAGCAGAAATTGGTACAAATGGTGAGTAGAAATACGTACATCGCTATTTTTCGTGAGCAGAAATACGGACATTTGGAGCATTGTATTTAATTACAAATTACTAATAGTTAAACATCTTGAAATATATTTCTTAAATAGTTTTCGAATTAGTTGATTTATTATTAAAGAATTAATCATTTACTCTGCAACTTTTGATCACAAATTTTTTACACCTTTATGACGAGTAACCTCTTAAATGAGCAGAAATTGGGACATTCACCTTACATGACAAAACGTGTGGTCATAAAGCGCGTCGTTAAAGGAGAATAAGTTTGTGGGTAAAATGCTGAATCATAAGAGAGGATTACAGGTTTCAGAAATACATGGACCCTTTTATTTGACGTAATCTCACGAGTGTCGTTGGCTTATTACGTAATTGCGTTTAATAAAGATAAATAAAGATAATACTCACAGTGAAGGTTATTTTACACCTGGGAGGCGTAGAAACAATTGTTCTGCATTGGTTGCTGGCTAGCTTTGCCAATTGTGGAGTTTTCCTTGTTACATTCTGAATTGCGAACATGTTTGCTCCGTTCGTAAGAAATTCTGTTCGTAAGAATTCTGATTCTAACGATCAATGAATTCGTATTGCGAATATAGAGAGGGAAGTCGAACAAAATTTTTCTGACCAACCGGTTGGACGTATATCGCTGACGGTTTAATCCATTCAATGTATGTTTAATAAATAGTGTTCATGTTGGATGTTGAGTAAAGTAGAAATCATCGATAAATTTATATTTACAAGCTATCGCTTCTGAATTATAAGTTCTAGAGACAGACTCTAATAAGTTCCTTTACAATTTTATCTGTTGCGAGTTGCGATGCTCGCTCTAGCGGCGTTTAACGCAAGCTCTTAAAGCGCGAAGTTTGAAGTAAATAAATTTGCAAATTTTGCAACATTAGATATTAGTCTTCGCCTCCTCCCTAAACGCTCGAAAACATAAAACATTTTTATTTATAAAAAGGAGGAACGTACGAAGGAGCTTGTTTCTTTGCCTCGCATTTGACTACCGACGTTGTCAGATATCAGTCGAATTACAAATAAATCCAGCTTTGATCAATTCCTAAAATATCTTCGTTGTGTTTCTTGTTCTTAATAGTTCCGAATTGTTTGATAATTTACTTCAGTTCAGTTTAATAAGTTTTATTGAGTTTTACCGTGTTCCAAGTTATTCGTTACAAAACATTTCGTTCGTTTAATTTCACGCGTTTGAGAGCAGAGTCTTTCAAGGCTCCACGGACACCGGACCTAACGAAATTCCCTCAAGCCACAAGAATTCCCAGCCGGCCCCGCAACATATCCGCGGTAGTGGAGACCTCTATACACCTCGAAAAAACGATGGACGCCTCACAAGGCATAAGCACGAACATCTAGTTAAACATATCTTATGGTCATTAAAGCCGCGGAATTTGTGCATTTAAACACATTTAAATGTGCGTGCTTGTGCGGTAACGGACAAAATTGTTACTCTTTTATTATATTCTGATTGATTGATATTACTTGATGATCTTTGACATTACTAATAATAGATAAACTTAAAAGCATTGAATTCATTCGATTAGTGGTTTCGAATTCTCGAATCGGGCGTCGTTACATTTAAATCCTCTAAGAGATCCAAGTGATAACGTAACGAAATCGCGATTAGTGTAAAGTGCCGAAGTTTATTCTCCCTTTGGATTTATTATCTCAAGAGGCATCCCGGCTTCTCAGCTTGCACTTATTTCCTAATATTTCATACAGAAATATTGCTTAAGGCGATTTTTACAGAGGAGAGGTATCATTAAATCATTTTTCTTTAATTCCTTCGATATCCGTAGAATCACATTTTTGCATTATCTAATTTGTAAAATTATTCATTGAAATCAAACAAAATAATGAATAATATAAAAATATATAAAAACATACAATTCTTACTAAGTGTGCATTTTCACTCAACAAATATTATATGTACATTCATCATACATACGTACATACACACGCATACACATGCACGCACAAGTTTGTGCATTTATTTTATATATACAAATTGTCATATTAGTTTCAAAATTTCATCACTTAAGATGATGAGCTGTTAATCCCTGAGCGTTGCCTCAGATACATTTTTTTCTTAAATAATTCTAATGAAAAATTGCATGCAGCGAATACTCGAAACTATAAGTAAATAAGACTCCAGCATCGTTCACGTAGAAATAGCAATTCAAAACTGACACGTTCATTATTGTCGAATAAAGTTCCGTAAATTATTCAGTATCAACCGCGACGAATGCTAACATTCGTACACATGTGTTCATCTTTAACGGCAACTGCACAATAAATAAAAGAGTAAATTATGCTGTTTTCACTCGATGGGTATCACCCACGGATGGTCCGGCATCACGCCGTATTGTATATCCGTTAAATGCTTGAAGAACTTTTTGTAAAGAGGTTCTGAATGTTCTACCGTCGGTATGTGTAATGGCTGATCGACAAATTCTATATACGATATGGGGCTAACTATACCGGCTGTTCCTGCTCCGAACAGTTCCAACAACTGCAATAAAATTACAAATTAAAAATTACAAAGGTGTTTAAAGAAACACGTGATAAGAGGAAAGCGATCTTACTCTGCCTTCCGAAAGTAACTGACAAAGTTCGCCCATACAAAACTTCCGTTCGCTGACTTTGAATTGGTTCCACTCTCTAGCTACGGCTAAAATAGAATTCCTCGTAATCCCAGGGAGAATTAAACTGCTGGACAGAGGTGGTGTTACTAATTCCTTTTCTAAAAATTGTAGAATGAGTAATTAAAATTGTTATTCCAGATAATTAAAGGCCATTAGAAAAGTTCACTCACCCCCGTCGTCATTGATATAGAACATAAAAATGTTCATAGTTCCAACTTCGGTTACTTCGTTATCTTCTCCGTAAAGCCACAACACTTGCTGCAAGCCCCTTTCCAGAGCTTCTCTTTGTACATAAATAGTAGGACCATAATTACTACCTACTTTGTAGTTACCACAACCACCTGGCCATGCCCTTGTGTATCGAGGATCTGCCAGTAAAGATATACCAACGCCTTCGTGTGTTTTTTTAAAGTAGGAGCCCACCGGTGATAGAATAACATATAGTAAAGCTGACTCCGAGGATGCCACTCCAAGCGTTGGCTACATAAAAGTAGAAAGTGAAAATTACATGTTGTACTTTGTTGCGTTTCGCTGTAGAGTAGGAATTTTTTATCTGTTCCTTAAATTAGGTGTTTTTCATATTTTCAACAAAATGTTCTGCTTCTTTAGCATTAAAATATTCTGCTATAATCATTATTTATTACACTATTTCTATTTTGTATGCTTTTCTATGTTCATTTATTGTTCTTCTGTGTGAAATTACAGAATAAATTTGATCAGCATATATTTCTAAAGTACTAACGGTTTGAGTATGTACTTAATCGGATGAGCTCTGCTAATAAGAATGTTGCATCATTTAAACTATGCAATCTGTCACGTAGACTCTTAAACTATAGTATATAAAAAAGAGATATGACATCAATGCTTGTTTAGTGTATTTGTTTTACATAACATCGATGGGTGCGTACGAACTCTATCATACTTTTGCATTTATTTGAGAAACATGAGAGTAAAAGGATGAAGGGAACGTCGCATAAATTACTATTTCGTACAAGTATCAAATACAAAATAATGAAACATTCAAATTCTTTAGAATCTTTCGTTATGATTCACTTGTTCTCCAGTTTTCATCATCGGTTCTTTGTTTCCCACTTTGTACGAATCGATACATGTATCAATCATAATGTAGCTTTGCATCTAACTGTATCTTATGGCCCTGCCCCAACAAAAGAGCATCACGCCCCTGTTTATCGTTGCATTATCATTAGGTATTGGGAAATACGTTGCTTACTTTTGTATGTATCTGTTTCAATGACGTCTGTGACATAAGTGACAACATGATTACCCTTTCTACCGGGCCATTGATTAAAACGTGTGAATATCTACATGATACTTCTACACATCACACTTATTTATTTAAACTATTGTCAACGTTTAAGGCATTCTATTAATATTAAGTATATACTTACGTCTATACCTATTAGAGTTGGACGTACGTATAGACTAGAAGCGGTAGAATGCGGCACCCATTCTTGATCTATACTAATTAATCTACAACAACATTTAATTAACTCGTCGCCAATAAAAGTAGGCAGACCAGTTCTCATTGCCGAACCATTCATTCGTTCCATATTCAGTTCTGGCCTAAACAGTCTTATTTTTCCATCTACCCCTCTGTAAGCTTTCAAACCTTCAAACAACTAAAACAGAAACACATACGTGTACCCTTCGAATATGGAATGTTCGATACACCATCTTGCTCGACGGATCGTTACGTACCTCTATAGCATAGTGAAGTACTTTTGACGCTGGGTGAAGGACTAGATTTTCAAGGGGTGTAATTTCTGGCATCTGCCAGCCCCCCAATGCCTCGTGATAAAATATTTTCAACATATGATCTGTGAAATATTTGCCAAACATTAGCTTACTGACGTTGGGCTTGGCCTGTAACTGTTCTGGTCCTGCGAGACGGACTGATAAGTCCGCATACTACAAACACAATGTTTATAAGGTTCGTTCGAAACTACATTTATTCCAAACTGCCTCTGATAAAAAGATTATACCTTGAAGGAGCGTTCTGGTTGTATTACTTTCTTATCTCTGATTTGTAAAGACGAACTCCATCTAACATTGGGTTGGAGTTGATTCAATAAGCTCCCGTAGGTCAAAATCTGTGCGGAAAAATCGTATTGTGACGGAACGGTTGCAGGTTTTAAGATGATTGGATAGACAGAGTGGTTAATACCACAGGAAAATATGAAAAGAATGTCGATAAGCGCGTATTTACATTTCTAGATAATTTCTAATCTACGTGATATCTATTGCGAGTAAAAATCTTTGAATGAACTTGCGAATAGTTCGAGGTTGGCAGTTACGAAAGTATAATTTGATAACTTGACAGCTGTCCATTGGAAAAATTAAGAAAACTGCTATGATAAATATGCTGGAATTTTGCGAATAGTGCATTGCACGCGCGACGATATATGTACTTATATGATAAATTCTTATCATAAATCATTGAACGTGATAAGTTGCTCGGGGTTAGGTCAATGAAATCTACGGGCATTTTACTGTGTATTAGTATATTATTCATTGGGAATTATAGAGACACACTCTAATGTCGAATTTTATCATTTTAAATGTCACAGCTAAGCGTTCTTCTTTCCCCTAGGATGTATAAGCTGAAATCATTGGCGGTATAAAAATATCAGTGCTCGCGCACGTGGCGTTATGCGCGCCTAAAGTCATATTAATAATGCCAAGATGACACTTGATAATCAATAGAACATTTATCATATTTTTTCACTCTGTTACGATAATTTCTTTATTAGATAGGGAAGGAAATATTAGAAATTCTTTGAACTTCAAAACATATCGTATCTTGGATTCATTTTACCAATAATTATAAATGAAAATCGAATATAAGTATATATAGAAAGATTTATAGTTTAAAGATGGAGAATATTAATTGTCGCTCATATTAGTCGCGGTAAATAAAGTTAAGAGTGCATTTTGAAACGAAAAACTTGATTAAAGAAATACTTTGATGCGCGGATAAAGTCAAGCGAGAGTCTTTTTAAACTTCGAAGGGTTACTAAAATTTTTTGACAGTCTCTGCTTACGCAGGATTTATGTACCACTACGAAGAGACAACGAGATAATTAAAAATATTTTAGTGAACGAGTGGTGTACTAGATTAAACAATGAAATTTTAAGAAGAAAGAGAAACTTACGCGCGGCGCCAAAGTTTCACTTTTCAAATTCGTATTGATAAACCTCCGTCGTAGGAAACTTCGAGAATGAAGACTTAATTAAAGTTTTCTTCGAATTGGAAAGAATTGAGGAAGATGAGAATAATCCGACAGAGAACAATAATTTCGTTTATGGTATTATAGTATTTAGAAATTGAAGGAAGTATCACAAACTATTTAATACTTCAAACATTGGGACATTTTACTCGGCTGTTTAAAAACAAACTTACCTGACGCCTCAATTGGACCATGATAATTAATTATAGATGGAAAATCAGGAAACGCTTAATCCTTCGGAACTACCCTCGATCAGGACCCGATGCTCATTACACGAAATAATTATGGACCCGCAAGATAGCACTTTGAGAGACTATGACACACTTTCACAATGTCTTCTTTGGATATCGAGCGAGAGAGAAAACGAAATTTCAACGATTTTATGTAATAAAAACGTTTGAGAAAAACAGGTCTATGTCTTTAACTACCCACAGGTGATACAGGGCATTCACTGTCAGAAGCGCGAATGTTAACCGTGAATATTCAGGTGGAGCACTTGTATCCGCTTCCTTGCGCGTTCGCGAATAGTGTCTTTGCATTAACCATTGGTTAATATTTTATTTATTAGCAAGCAAGGGGTGTGAGGAAGTGATAGAGAGGGGCAAAGAATCCCCTCTCCGTGTTCAGCAAAGGAAAAGAGGGGTATTCGCCGATTTGACATATGTGCTTTAATGCTCGCAGTGTCCAGGAAGTTTCTATCCAATTTGACTGGGTGAACCCCCTTCTGGTTCTAGGCCGACTCTAGCTCGTCATCGTATTTCCCTCGAATTTATAAGCGAGCCTGGCGATTTCAAGAACTTTTCGTAGGATTGAACTTGCGTATAATTTATGGAATCTCCGTTGCGTCTTCTGCGGATGTTTTTTAATTTTACAAGAGTTAAGATAATATAAGCCGCTACCGTGTTCTGTTGTTTCGTAACTCGGAGCGTGTTGTATTGACGCTACGTACGTACATACATGGAGTTCATCGAAATCAGTATACGCACGCAACAGAATGATGCAAGGTGGAAAGAGACTTTGAAAATGGCCTAATTCGTTCAGACGATATTTTCATTTTTTTTTTTCCATAAGTTAAAGTCGTTTTATCGCCACGTGACTTTGTACATACTTACTTTTGTAATTAAGTCGCCGCATAGATAATATATAAAGAAGTTAGCTTATCAGAAAATCAATCTGTTTGGCGCGATAATTGGCATCTTTAAAAGCGAAGCTTTGATTTTAAAATGCGAAAAACCCCCGAAAACGGTTGCTCATATTTGCATGAAAATCGGATTGCCTCGGTGGCGTATTTCAATGACACACTGTATGTGCGAGATGAAACTGGGCGTTCGGGAGAGGGGAGGAAAAATTATTGCGGGGCACAATGAGCGGGGGCAGGGAGTTGAAAACATGTTGATAATATGGTTTCTTCGGGCGATAAGAAAGGGCAGCCTGCGCGCCTTGTTGTTCGGGACGTCGAATGTTTCTTGATTCACGAACGTATAGTGGCATCATAAATATTTATCGAGTGTACAAAACGAGGACCGAGGCTGGTGGTTACGTTTCCGAAGCATCCGCGACCCCGTAAAAATATTTGGCAGCCTGGCTGTACACATATTTTCCAACGCTCGCGATACTTCGCGCATGACATACGCGAGTGGAAGAGCATATATATTTTTTTCTTCGCGAAACAGAAGAAAGCCGGGGCGAAAACTCGGGAGTCCTTCCTAGCTGAATGATGTTTTTGACTGGAATTATGTCTGCAGCGCAATATACAATAATCGAATTCGATTAAACAAATATCTGCATTTTTCTCGTTTTCTTTTATTAATGGTAATGGAATGTACAACTTGTATCGCATCGTATCGTGCGCGTGATGTGGCAGAACAACCCATAAACAATTCTTGTAATCGGCAGAAAAATAGTTGCTCGCTCGTAAGTGGTACAAATTGTGTGTTGGGACGGGACGAACTTGAGAAGCTTTGAGTCAAATCAGATCCTGGCATTCCACATTCAAATTTATTTCCCTCGATCTTTGTCAGCTCCATTAAAATTTTGTTAGTTCTTCCGGGGCCACGAGCTTCGTGGTCGCCCGCAGTAAGTAGAAATAGGTGAAATTAGAAAAATTAACCTTCTCGCGGTGTTATTAAATAAGATCGTTCCAAATATCTTATTTCGAACACTTTCCAACGCGTTTATTCAGTTCATGCTGTCGACATTTTTCGACCTTTCACCGAATCGGAACAGTATTATTGATTTGCCACCAGTGGTCGGGGATAGAGACCATAAAAGGACCAGAGAGAGATTACGTTAGCCTCGATTATTGGCGCATCGTTTCAGTTCAACTTGTGGAGTCAACTGTTTGGGAATAATATCTCCACGTCACGCCAGTGTTACTTTTCTATTCTCGCGGGCTTTTTTTCTCTGCCGCGATCGATGGCTCCTGCATCATTTCGCGATAATAACACGATGGCGAAAATAGACATTTCCTTGTGTATGTACACATGCCGCATACTCCTCTCTCAAGTTATCGTACGATAATACGAAACGCATGGAATATACTCCCAAATACATTATATTTACAAAAAAAAAGGAACAAGTGGATAAGATAAAGTTGAGGGGGCGAGGGCAAGAGGCGGTAGAAGAAACTTGATTGTTGGGAGAGTGTAAATCCTTACGTCAGAGATAATATGGTGTATACGAGTGTTCACTGTGAAAAATGCTAAAAAAAATCGGTTAATTCCGTTGTTAAATACTAATTATGAATACGATGAAGCTGGAGGAGGTGATAGGCCGCGTTTAGATAAGACAAAATTTCGATCGATCGTCGAGATTACAACATATATATACACGTCATTTCATTAGTCACTACTGATTGAAAAAAATCACGATAGATAATTGCTTTGTATCGATAATCTCATCTCATTATACCTTTAAAACATATAACGCTGATAAGACGATATATTCTCTGAAATTTATACTCCGTTCGATATAAAAACTCTTTTTATTAAAGAGAATTCTTTGTGTTTAAGCAAAATAGTTCTTCATTTCTAGAATAATCTTATCCTATAGGTAAATCAAAACTTCAGTTTTAATTTACCTATAATTCGTATTGGACTGGTGCATTTTATTCAATTATAGCAAAATCACGTAGTCCCGAGTGACTATTAATATTTACCCTCTAATATCTAACGATTCGAGTCAACATTCGAAATATATTATTGAAATCACTGATCGAACACGCGAGCCCGCCTTGCGCTTCCTTTAAATCTGCCGCCATCTATCAGTAGTAGTGACGTAAGACGGTGTTTAACACGCCTACTTTTGCATTCGATGTCCTGTCGCAGTAGACAGATACAGATTACAGGCAGATAAGCGAGTCATGTTACGATGAGAAACGCGGTTTAAAAAGTGTCTGTGTTCTTCCTCCATTCTTGTCCGTTTCAAAGAAAACTATTGCGATACGCCGTAAACGGGAACGCGGTGTGGGCGCGAGACTGCGCGCTAAAATGAGTCTCAGCATAACAAAGCTGTTCTCGAGGAAGAAAACCGGTGGGTCGATCGACACGGTCGCCACCGAGATTGGTTTACCCACCAACGTTTCGCATCAGTTTCACGTGAGCAAAAATGCCGAGACGGGACAGTTGGAAGGCCTCCCCGAGTCGTGGATCCGTCTGCTCAACACGCAAATATCGAAGTCGGAACAGGACGAGCATCCTGCGGCCGCGTTGCAGGCCATTAAATTCTACAACTATTCGATCAAACGGAAACCCGAGGAGAAGGTGTTCAAGCCTTTCGTCACGGAGGATCTGATCGAGGAGGAGTCCCAGGAGATCGACAAATTCCTGTCCAAGAAATATCAGTCAAGAGATTCGGATGGTTCAGCGTCCGCGGGTTCTACGGACAGTCAAGTGCAGAGACTGCCGGAACTTCCACCCAAAGTAAACAAGGCTCCGAAACCCACTCCGAGAATATTTCACGATAGAGTCGAGAAAACTCTAACCGAGATCCTCGAAGATCTAAACACGTATCGGATCGAGGACGATCAATTGCCGGACGACGAAAATGCTCAGAACAGTATCGAGGAGGAGAGTCCTGTCTTGCGAAGGAAGACAGACTGCGCGGGGCTGAAGCTCAGCGATGAGGAGATCTTCGAGGAACTTAGAGCGATCTGTCACAGCGGAGATCCGAATCTACGCTTCGAAAGGACTAAAGAGGTTGGCGCCGGTGCTTCGGGCACTGTGTTCATAGCCACAGACTTGCAGACCAGCGACAAAGTCGCTATAAAAGACATAGACCTATCCAAACAGCCTAAGAAAGAGCTGATATTGACTGAAATTAAAGTTCTGAAAGAGTTCCAACATCCGAATCTGGTGAATTTCTTGGACGCCTATCTTGTGAACGAGCACCTCTGGGTGATCATGGAATTGCTGGAAGGTGGACCGCTCACAGACGTCGTTACGGAGACGGTAATGAAGGAAGCGCAGATTGCCGCTGTTTGTAGGGAGGTTCTGAAGGCCATTAGCTTTTTGCATACTAGGGGAATTATTCATAGAGATATCAAATCAGATAACGTGCTTCTCGGTATGAACGGCGCTGTGAAAGTTACAGACTTCGGTTTTTGTGCTAATATCGACGGCGACGAGAAAAGACAAACTATGGTCGGTACTCCGTATTGGATGGCGCCAGAAGTGGTGACGAGAAAGCAGTACGGGAAGAAGGTGGACATTTGGTCGTTGGGTATTATGGCTATTGAGATGATAGAAGGCGAGCCACCTTACATGAAAGAAACCCATTTAAGGGCCTTATATCTGATAGCTGCGATTGGTAAACCTTCTATTCCCAGATGGGACACGTTAAGCCCGACGTTTCAGAACTTTCTAGAAAGATGTTTGACCGTCGAGGTCGACGAAAGAGCGTCGGCTGATGAATTGCTTTTGCATCCATTCCTAGAAAATTGCGCAGAATTAACAACTCTAACGCCATTGATACGAGCGGCACAGAGGATTCTTCACAAAGCGTTCTACTAAGTAATCTTAAAATTGAAACAAAGACATTTGTTTCTGTCGTATCATCCGTTCGGCCTCTCGGCTGCGCATGACGTTGCATTAACACAATTCACGTAATGAAAAGTATTTCTTACATTACGCAACGACATACATTTGTAAGAAGTGCAATGATTTTGCATATTTTATGATACGCGACGTATTTGTATTTATATCAATTTGTTACCAAATTTACTATTACGGTAAGAGTAGTCTAAGCTGTAGTAATAGAACAAAGAAGTTACTACAAAATATTTTTCAATGTTCATTTTAATCATTCATTTATCAGATTTAATGATTACAGTGAACGCGATAGATTAATTTTTGCTGGTCGAGTCGTCGGAAAAGTTGGAATTAATATAAGTTATTAATAATTATTTCATGTGCAATATCTATCGCGTAAGCGACATTTTTCTTTCATTTTCTTATTTAGAGAAATAAAATCTGCCAAGTTATTTCATCAACTACGGAACAAAAAAGTAGGTGTAAGAAATGATATGAGTGATAATGATCGTGCTGAAAGAGAATACGTACGGTGTTCTCTAGTAGATTGTATTGTGGATTGTATTTTGAATCGCATTTTGCATTTATTATATAATTGAATATGATCCATATAATATTCTTACTACAAATATTGTACTTAGCTTATCGAAGAACTGAAAGTGCAACAAGGTATGCGCACATGGCATCTATCAGGGATCATGTATAACTTACTTTATATTCGACAGTTATTTAAAACACTGTAGAAACGAATAATTCCAATTTAGCTATAGTACAAACTAATCTAATAACGTTACCAAATCAATATTTCAAGAGAACAGACTTTTGTCTAGTGTTTACATTTTTCGAATTACATTTTTTTACCACTTAAAGTTTTATAGTTTAATCGACCAAGTTACGAAGCCATAAATTTCGAATCAAACAGTTTGCATGTAAAGTGGGTATTATAGTGTGTATTATTTAACGTATTATCATTGAATTTAAGCGAAGGAGACTGCTCCTTTGCGAGAGCATCCTTCTGTTGGATCGATTCTCTCAACAATAGTGAGACATTGAATCTTGTGGTTCAATAGCATACGTATTAACTACCAAGTATCGTCCACGATGTGACGTACAGCACATTGCAGAATGCATTTTTAAACGTTTTAAGTGACGCGATTAGTTTTATAAGACATTGTCGAATATTATACCGCATAATTTTTTGAGAAATTTTGTATTTGTATCGTAGAACGTAATGCTGCTCAAACCAAATGCCAAATTTTAACAAGTACTATGCATTAAATTATGTACATAACTTTATAATTTACAATACCTTTTGTGAAAACTACTTGATTTTATACTGCGATTAAACGTTATCCATAAATTAGCTGACGCCTGAGCAGTAATATCGAGCAAAATCACAACTGTGATAAGAAAAATTAAGTCCTATTGTATTATATTATTCTATTCGATTATTTACGTTTACATTATCGTCATATTACTCTTAACTTCATTACATAAATTACACTTCATTATATAAATTACATGTTTAACTTGAATGTAATTTGATTTCACTTCAAATTATTAACGAACATCGATGTAAAACGAATTCTCAGTTTACAATGTATAATCGATAATTTAATTATTTAATTAATCATCTGTTTAAGATAAATTCAGACATCAAAGTATTGCAGGTTTAAAGAGTTCCAGTGTAAAATGTTTAGAGAGCCATAACGTTTGTGCCTTATGAAATCAATACATACATATGGTTCTATGGCAACTGCCCTACAAATACTGTTATCAGTGATAATAAAATATAAATATGTCGAATGTAATGATGGTGTGCTAATGAAGAGTAATTGCAAGGAAATAGTTATGTTTAGTATGTTTCCGAAATTACTTAAAGGAGTCACGATCTTTTATACATTACTTCTTGGCATGTGTAGAAGAAAACATCACACATCATTTTAAACAATAAATACTTTATTTAAAAGATAAATCTATAATCTTGTACATTTCACTACCCCGACAAGTTTCTTTAAACCACACTGAGTCTTCTAGTCATGCACGATACCTTTAATAAATAAATGAAATTAATAATGGATATTTACATCATATTTGTACAAATTTACATATGTATGCATTATTTATGCATTGAAAATATTGAAGTTTGGCATTCTTTCTTCCGCAGGGAACGAAAGTTGTGTGCACATTCATGTATCGCATGGCAGAAACAACTACAGTGTGGTATTCAATTTTATTAAAATAAATATACAAATTAGATGTATAATTCGATGTATACTTCCTACTCACAGAAACGTAAACTGTACGCGTTAGACACGTTTCAATTGCCATTTGCTGAACTTTAACCAACAACGCCCAATTGGGCGATATTTTTAATTTGTTTTAATTAATATTAATTATATATTTTCTGTTATACTGGCACAAGAACCTTTGGCATGTGCCAATACGTACAATGGTCAGTAAAACCTAGTTCCAATTGAATAGTTTGATGGAAATGTAAAGTACATTAAGTGATATTTAAAAAAAAAAAAAAAACAGTAAATCATTTTAATATATTATATATACAAATGTCACATTTATTACGTTGGGCGAATAACAAATTCTTAAAATTGTTAATGATCATTTCATTTATAATTTTAATACCTTAATGTTCTTTACATTGCCACTGACTGACATTCTGTAAGTATTAAAAAAGAAATTGACATTTAATTTCCTACTTCGAACCTTTTGGTGGCAGTATATAGATCGTAGACTGATAAATGTAATCTCTCTTTGGTTGGTGTTTAAGGTCACAAAGTATTTCTCGTAATTTTCCAGGCTTTACTCAGTTTTCGAAAGTGATATTTAACGTATAAACAAGATGCTATAATTGGCGGCAAATAACGAAGCTACGAACAATGCTCTTACTTTTGATCGATCTGTTTATTTGAAAAATGGCTTAACAACACCTCAGTTTTAAAATTTCAATTTCTTCAGACCTACCTATATTGCGTGAAATTAGTATTTGAAGAAAAGCTAAATCTTACGCGAAAGAATAAGCCACTTTTCTAACAAACGTTTCAAAATAAAGACTTAATCAAATGTCAGTCTTGAGCATACCTGAGTGCCCGTAATCTTCCCGCAACGAGAATATTCGGATCCTCCAGCAAAGCTCTCAAAACAGCTAAGAAATCGGCCACTTCATCTTCCTCGATCGCTCGTCTGTCGTACGACACCGTTGCTGACATTTTCGTTGATTTTTGCATCGCAGCATCTACAAAATAGCAAGTTAATATTTTCTATATCTTTTTACGATAACGACGCGTTTATAATACACATGTGCGTACCTAGTTCTTCTAGGCCACCGCCGAGAGCAAGTATTGCTGTTTGAGGAGGGTTTATAATGGCACTAAACTGTTTAACACCAAACATTCCCAAATTGGATATCCTGAAAAACCGTATGTAAATCATGTGCAAAACGCTGCTTACAGTTTTATGTATTCATATGCATGCCATTTAAATCTATTTGCTTACGTAAATGTTCCTCCTTGAAACTCCTCGGGTTTCAGTCCGCCAGTTCTGGCTTTTTTAGCTAGTTCTTTAATAGTTTTCGATACGTCCGTCAAACTCTTAGCTGAGGCGTCGAAAATGATTGGTGTAATGAGACCGTCTTCGATAGCAACCGCGATAGAAATGTCCGCTCTCGGCATACGTATTATCTGGCAATGCAAATATTGTTATACTTGTGTATATTATTGAAATATCTTCCATTAAATTATCTTCTGTCTACTGCCATACTGACCTGGCCATTTTGATACAGCGTATTGACAGCCGGACATTCGATTAATGCGTGTGCGACCGCTTTTGTGACAAAGTCGTTTATCGAAACTCTAATGTTTTCAGTCCTGAGCTCGCTACGGATTTCATTTAGCTTGTCTATCTTAATATCGATGGAACAGTAAGAATGCGGGATAGTACTCTTAGATTCTCCAAGCCTTTTGGCGATTATATTGCGCATACCGGAAACTGGTATGTCCGTGAAGGGGGAAGGACGAGCAGTAGCAGGTACGTGTGTCTTTGAAGGGCTAACAGTGGGCCCCTTACTTTTGTCCATTGCTGACGGCAATGCTGTAGAATTAAATGGAAACGTTAGTTTCAGTGAGTAATACGATATTCAGCATATTCTTAAAAGGGAAGATCCCGAACCCGGATATTCAGAAAAATCTGAAACTTTGTGAATATGTAGGAGATTTCCTCCTGATTACAATGCATTTTTTGTTTGCTGCCCAAATTCACTCTAAGGGGGTGAAATTAACCTCCGAAAATTCGACTATTTTCCGATTTTATTTTGCAACTCGTAATCCGTAAGAGATAGAAAAAAAGTTTCAAGACAAAAGTTACTTCTTTTAATTAGAACTATCATTTGGTAACTTACAGTTCTTACAGTCCGCGAGTTGTACTACAAAATCGGAAAATAACCGGAAATTAAGGAGTGAATTTCACCTCCTTAGAGTGAATTTGGGCAGCAAACAAAAATTGCGTTGTAATCAGAAGGAAATCGCCTACATATTCACGAAGTCTCAGATTTTCCTGAATTTCCGGGTTCGGGATCTTTCCTTGTTAGTAATATTGTAATTATATACCCGCTTTTGAAGCTACTTTTTGTACGTTGTTTGCTTGAATATAGGCTAACACATCGCTCTTTAACAATCGATTGGGTCGTCCAGTTCCTTTAATGGAACCTGAGCTTAGGCCATACTCTTCCAGTAACCGCTTTACTGCTAAACCATACACTCTGCAAACAGAAAAGCACAAGTACAGATACTAATTAGAAAGTATCTTGTACAATTAATTGAGTTCTTCATCCGAAACATAATATTCCCTCTACATACTGTCCACTTGGTGGAGGCTTGTCAGCTGCAGCTGCAGCAGTTGGAGCTGCTGCAGCTGGTGCAGCAGTTGCAGCTGGTGCAGCAGGCGCAGCAGTTGCAGCTGGTGCAGCAGTTGCAGCAGCTGGTTGCGTAGTTGTTGGAACAACAACATTCTTCCAGTCCATCCCTTTTTCTACGGCAATGGCAATCAGGTTTCCTACTTGAACCTCAGCTCCTTCAGGCACCTATTCGGTAAATTTTTAAGTAGACGTTACAGTTTCCACCTGAAACATTCTGAATCAAAGTACATACAAGAATTTTCGCAAGTATAACTTCCTCCTCCAATTCGAAAGTGATAACAGCTTTATCCGTTTGTATCTCTGCCAGCGCGTCGCCTGGTTCTATTTGTTCTCCTTCCTTTTTAAGCCACTTTACTATCGTACCTGATGTCATTGTTGGCGATAGGGCTGGCATGTTAATGTTAGTCCTAGAAAAAACATGATTTTTCGAAGACACCATTATTTAACGTTTCAATTGCCTTCTAAATGAATATAAAGCTTCGTAACAAGTACGTACTGGCCAGGAGGTGGCGCAACTGGTGCAGAAGATCCTGATGATGGAGCAGCAGGTGCGGAAGGTGCTGCTGGTGGAGCAGCAGATGCAGGTGCCGATGGTGGAGTAGCAGCTGTGCTCGATACCTCCACAGCTTTCCAATCTTCGTCCGCTTCGACAGTGATCGCTATTAACTGTCCAACTTTGATATCTTTGGTTCCTTCTGGCACCTTGGGGAATAATTGACTTTAAAAATAGTCTCGAGAGCAGGGTAATCTTTAGGATTGGATTGTATACTTCTAATGCTTACAAGTATTTTCGCAAGAATACTGTCATCGTCAATCTCCATAGTCATGACAGCTTTGTCTGTTTGAATGTCAGCAACTGCATCTCCGGCTTCAACCTTGTCACCTTCCTTCTTCAGCCACTTGACAATAGTGCCAGCTTCCATAGTAGGTGACAGGGCAGGCATATACACCTCCTTTCCTGTCACTAGAAACGAATAAAACATTCGTACATTAGAAACGATTGTACGGTGTAGGGAGCATGCAGCTGTAAATTAATGTAAAATTTGATTGCATAATCAACCTAAATAATAATACCATAAACACATAGTCGCGGGTTGAAATGAATGAAGAATTAAAGAATGCCGCATTTTTAATACGCTTGTCATTCGGGGGGAAATTAACGCGATCTCGATGAAAAATCGTTCGGAATGAATGATCTTGAGTTAACCTCAATACAGTCACGAAGAAGTACGTTAATGATATATTTCTGAATGAACTGCATACCGTCGAGAACCCAGCTTGTGTGGAAACATGATCGTTGATATTTTACGGGCACCGGGATCCGTGGTATTAAACGGTTACTGTTCCTAAGAGATCTAAGCGCGATTCTCGGTATCATCATTTGCGCCATGTTTGATATGAAGCAATTAAGTCGAGAGTTGTCTATTTGCCCGTTTATACATTGAGCTCGCTTAGAGGCGACTGGCAACCTTCACAATGATAGTTTCGATAGAGGATTCGCTCCGTTAGCGTTAGAGGGAAAGGTACATAACCCGCACTCGACACATTCCTGGATTAGACGCTTGGTGTCACTTCTCACCGAGCCATCGTCAACTTCCCTTCTGGCGAAACAATTTAACGAAATAAATTGTGCAGTGCAAAAAACCACACGAATTTCTTGCGCTAGAGGAGAAAATGAAGGCGAATGTATGTCATACGTTTCGATGTATCGTGAATATTAATATATTTGTTACGCGTGTCGCTTGAGGCTTACGTAACTGCAGGTAACTGCAATACATGCACATGCCAAGGTGAATAAACATGAATCGTAACATTAATAAGTATTTACTACAAAGTAGGTAGGAAATTATTTATTAATGGGTTATAAAGCTAAAGAGGGCATCGAAGGAAAATGCTTTTCCATCACATTCTTTTTAAATAGAGTGGTTTATCTGATAACGAGTAGCCTGTATAGTACAGCGCCATTGACCTTGCGTGACCTTCGTTTCAAAAGCTACTTGAAACTATTAGTTTAAAATAAAATTTGTACAGTCATGTGGCATTTCTTGAGATTTCCTGTATAGATACAGTTTATGAGTGATTCTGCATAAAATTATATTGTCAATTTTCAATGAATTGTGTCACAACGAACAGTGGTCCCGTCATTTATATTCAAGGATGTATCGCGACGGAATTTGTTCAGTCCACGTCTCTTTCTTTCCCGACGACTCTGCAGCTTAAATAGGGGAAACTTATGCAGATCTGCACTCCTCCCGGTCAGCATTTTGCGGCCAATCGCAAACGTTATTTATCGTGTTCCAAATCAAACGGTTGGGACACGTGAACTTCATTGGCGATCCATGGACGCACTCGTAATACTGTAAAGAAACGAACGACCTCGTTAATGTCGCAGTATCTACGGAAAAATATAGATTTTCGAACGTAAATACTGACCGAATGACAATCCTTAGAGGGGACGAATTTATTAACATTTTGGCAGACAACTTTCTCCGCATCGTCGTCGTCGATCGGCGGCTCACTCCATTTATTTGCATCTTCGGTGGTAGATGCGGTTGAACTCTGGGTAGTAGTTACCTCTGGTTCCGGTGTAGGCCTTTCGGCAGGCTTCGTCGAGGATGGCTGGGTAGGTTGGATGTTGTCCGACGAGGTGGTGCTCGGCGGCCTTGCCCACTCAGGCTGAAGACGCAATTTGATTTAGCATTTTCTGAAATAATTCTCTTCGATTCACTGCATTTGGCCCATTACCGTGGGCGTCGTAGGAAAGTCTTTGTTCGGTACGACGTATCCCTTCAATCCTTCGTTAATAACATTCATCAGGGGGTTGCGTTCACCACAGAGTCCTTGGAAGTCGTCCATATCGATGGCCCAAACCATGGCACCACCGTATCGCGAATCCTTGATGAAGTCAATCTTGTACTTTACACTCTCTACATTTTCGTAACCGACCCACTGTGTTCCTGCAATTACCAATTCACCGGTCGAAGGTTGCATCGAAGCTTCAATAGGGTAGGGGAGTTCCCCTAGTGCCGAGCGCTTAAAGTTTTCCTCAAGTAAGAAGGAAGAAATAATATTAAATCAATCTCGTTAGCTGTGGACACGCGACTGGAACTTGTCGAAACTTAATTCTTGTTTTTTTTTTCTATCCCCTCTACGGTTTACGCGGAATAACGGCTCGGTAGCGTTTCAAATGTCACAGATATAGTTAATTATATCCGGTATTAGGTGCCACCAGGCGTTACGGGAGCTCTCCATATATGTTATGAAAATATACAAATATTTTTATGCAAACGCACCTTGGTAAGTATACGGAACTTTGCCAATTTCGTCGAACTTCTGGGTCCAGTTGCTGCCTGGAGCTTGCAGCCTGGTGCAAATCTACGACAGAATGGTTTCTTTGTTATTCCCACGTTTTGGCGTGGTAGAATTGATTACTGATTGATCGTACCTCGTAATAAGAAAGAAATCCTTTGGCTTGGGTGTACTCCCCAGGCTCACCGCCGCCAGCTTCCTTGTTGATGTAGGTGCCCGGTTGGTAATTGTTGTTACTCTGACTAAGGGTGAACGTACGTCCATACAACGGAATTCCGACGATTAGTTTCTCAGCTGGACAGCCCTTTTCCTCCCAAAGCAGAAGCCCGTCGTGCTGCAAAAATGATTCTAAGAAATTGGATTCTAAATTTGAAAGAAATGGAAAGTTTGAAGTGATTTCATATAAAATCGAGAGAACATTTGCGTGGAGAGCTAAGCTCTAGAACGTCTCACCACGTTCAGTTTCTCGTAAGCCCACTGGTCGTGGGGCCTACGGTACAGAGGACTGTGCACATCCGCGAATCCGGCCCAGTTACCTCGAAGATCGTAGGACATCACATGTATAGCGTCCATGTTCCTGTAGACACGATATTTCCTCTTTGGTCATTGTCGTTAATGGTCGAAGCTGAGCCGTGCAATTAACGACTAAAGAAGAACGTTAAAAGCAAGCATCCACCCTATTGACAGTTGAATTCACTTACTTGCACAATTCTGGCACGTGGTACCCCTCGTCGAGCCGGAATTTGGCCATCGGCACTGCCATCGTCAGCTCCCATCCCTTCTTTTCTTTGTCGAAGGCACGTCTCAGCTCTTCGACAAAGTAGAAGAAGGTGTTCTTGTCGGAGAAGCTTCCACCTCTGTCAGCAGCACCTGGGTACTCCCAGTCGAGATCGAAACCATCGAAATCATACTTGTGCATAAATTCTACAGAAAGCATAACAATAGAGCGGCTCTTCTTTATTAAATCAATTAAAACTCATATTAAAAATCATATGATGAATTATCTTCATCCGACGTATCACTAACGTGTACCCCATATTTTAATTACAGCCAGGTTTGCTCACCGACTACGCTTCTGATGAAAGTATCGCGTCTTTGCTTCACGGCGACGAGGGCACTGTATTTCCTGCCACCCTCTCCCCAACCACCCACCGCCACGGAAGTCTTCAAGTGAGGGTACTTGGTCCTCAGGTCGTTGAAGGCCACGTAATTCTCCTTGTCCACGTCCAGTTCTGGGTCCAGGACCAGCACCTCCCAGGTAACATTGCTCACGCCAATAAACGAGTAAATGATATGGGTGCAGAGATCACCCGGAATGTCGTCCACTTCGTATCTACCGACATCAGGTCGATAAATGGCCCAGTTGCTGAAGTAACACACTATTCTGGCGGGCTGGTCCGCTGAGAATCGTAAATAGTCCGTTCGCTTTCATAAGTTTCCGTGATTCAGGGAGCAGCTTTTTCTTTTATCGTTATCTTATCGGAAACGCACGCCACGCTTACCTGTCGCACAAGCAGCAATCACGAATGGTAGAAGAAAGGCGAGAAAACTCTTTCCTGGTGCCATTTTCTGAGCTGCAAACGATCCAATCGCGATTTAAGTATCCTTTATTAGTATTTTATCGCGCTGAAAATAGTCAGCTGCACAGTGTTACAATGCGCGTTAGAAAGAACCGATATCGACGTATTGATCGATGCTCGAGTGGTCAACGTCTGGTTAGATCGAGCGTCGACGGGTCTATAGAAGACGAACGATTTTCTGGCCGACTGATTGGCAGCTGCCGGTGGTGGGTAAAATGATCGCTTTATCGAAACGTGGTTCTTTAAATGGGGGACGATTGGTAGCGACCGGTTCCGAGTAAAGCAAATAGGCATCTCTGTCAGATTTTTCTCGGACAATCTTGCTGCACTTTCGTTCGAGCACGAGGGCACAACGGACGATAGTATTTCGGAGGCTATAGAGATTATTTTAGCGACCTTGATCTTGATCTAAGTCTTGAAGTCCTCGTGGCCATTGACCCGCGAAATCGCGCTTCGACACCTGATGGTTCATCACCTACTTTGTGAATTATAAGACGAATGCTCATTTTTTCATATCTTACATTCAGGTACTTTTCACTCCTTTTAAATGTTATACTCCCCGTTTTAATGAAAACGAGTTCGTGCCCCGCGATAGAGAGAAACGGTGCGAGGTATTAAAAGTTCAAGGACCCCTCCGCCGCGAGTTCAAACACGAGGGCCAGAGCCCTAAAACGATGTTATTCGATGCATGCACGCGAAACGACCGGCCCGATAAAACCGGAGGACCTTTTATGCCTCTTTTCTCCGATAAAAAACGCCTCGGCTTCGGGTCGCGAAAGTGTGGTCGTTAAAGCTGTTGAGGGAACTGTTCACCCCTTCGGAGGACTTGTATTCAGCAAATTGGACGATAAAGTCCCC
Source organism: Andrena bucephala (assembly GCA_947577245.1). Classification (NCBI taxonomy): domain Eukaryota; kingdom Metazoa; phylum Arthropoda; class Insecta; order Hymenoptera; family Andrenidae; genus Andrena; species Andrena bucephala. The sequence goes on from OX387715.1 coordinate 69,576,433, forward strand.
GACGATCTGGATTCTAACGCGGCTTCTTTTCGGTTTAAACTAAATCTTTATTGATACGCGGCTTCTCCTCATTTTAAATATTTCGCCGAACGATTGATGCAGCTGCCGTTTCATCGATATTCAATCGCAAACCGCAAACAATCGGAGACGAACGCCTTCTTTCTAGAGTTCTAGACAGTTCACTCGGAAATTGCTTTATTTTCGCGGGGCCAACGTGAAACGCAAAAAACACTTGTCGCGAGCGTTGAAAAATACCGGGAAGGAAAAGTGACTAACGATCAGGCGCGACGTGAGCAAAACGTCCATCGCGTTTTCTCGACTCTCACCGAACGATAAGCGCGTTTTTTTTTTCACGTCTTTCGTGCCAAGAATCGTTCGCGTTGCCTTTTTTACTATATAAATCGTTTCCCGTTCATTACCTTTCCTCTCAGCCCGAACGCACCGGAACGGAATGACAATTGAATCGGTGTTAGAACGCCGGGCCCGCGGAGACAAAAAGCATTGGAAGAAGATCAAAGACCGCCCTTGGAATCCGATGAGTTTCGCGCGAAATTCCAGAGCTAGATAATGGTCTATTGCCCCGCGAAAATAAAGAGAGACAGCGAGGGAGCCGGTGGTCGCGGACGTTTCTTTACGCGAATTAAAATGCTGAGTGCATCGGATCCTTCGACGTCTATTCCGCTGGCTGCACTCCGAATACAAACGCAGGCAGCCCGAGACCCCGAGGAAGTCTGATTTGTCGGGACAATAGCTCCAACTTTTGACCGTTTGCTGCTTTTAATTTCTCAAAGAAACCACGTCCTAAGCGTATTCTATCAGCAGTCATACTGAATATGTATAGAATAAGAAAATATATAAAAAAAAATTTATGTTAAACGTCCTGGAGCAGGGTATCTCACAGCAAATTCATTTTGACGCTTGATGCTGTATTAAATTAATTCATATTCTGTTATGAAAAATCCTGCTCCACGATTTTATTCAAAGTGAAAAACACCATCGAAATTGCAGTACAAGAAAAGAATTATTTTTTAGTTTTTAGTGCATTTGTAATAAAATCGGTTAACATAAAATTTATTTTATATATTTTTTATTTTCTAGTTTTTAGTGTTTATGGATTTACATTTCGCAGCTCTGACTTCTTTAGAAATATCTTTTATTTAATTTCAAATCGCGATGCGACTAGCGACCAGAACGCAGCGGGTTTTTGTCGTTTTCGTACAGAACGCGAGTGGCTGATTTCAAGTCGTTTGGATTTGTGGTTATGGGTTACATTTATTGATGACTGGGTAATTTTTTCACCCGCTCGGGGTTAATTTTTTTTTTTAAATATTGTATTGTCATCCAAACTACGCACGCCTGCAAAGTTTCAAGACAATTGGTTAATTGGAAGTGGGTTAAATTTGAGTTGCCAGATTTGAACCATACAAACATACAAACAAACAAACAAACAAAGGATCTAAGCTAAATAAAATCGTTTAAAAACAGGAATTCTCGGCAGAATATTACTACGTTCCCTTATAATAATTTCTACATGATAGACGATCGAGAAATTTTTAATTAGCATTCAGCGAAGGAAGTCGTAGAGAAGGATCCCGCTTCGTTTTAAGCACGTATTCGACGTTGGTCGTACAGTCATCGAGGTTCTTCCTGCTCGGTGAGAGCGGTGCTCGATACGTGATCATTCGCGAGATCGATGCTCCGATCCGACAATCTTGTTCCTGTTGCACATTGGCGTGCTTCGAGGATTCGATTAGCTCGCAGGCTTAGAGAATCGATGATAGCCTTCCGTTTAATCTAACGTGATCAACATTCTGAAAGATAGAGACTAACCGATTCGACCAACTACATCGGTGTATCGAATATCGATAACTAACTAGCAATGCCCCAGTATCATTTACGTGAGGATGAGTCCGTGGATGATAACTTGGACCCCATCTTGACTGACCTTCGAGCTTCAGAGATGAACGAAAGGAATAAAAAACGGAAACGTAGGGAGAGAGTCCTCGCCCGCATGACGTGTCAGCGATCGCGAAGAAATTCCAGCGACAACGTGTAAATACTGAGGGAAATCGTTTTGTTGCGGTGACATTTTTCTTTCTATTTTCGCGTGTCACTGAACAGACAACCCACTGACAAAAATGCACGCGAGGAAAAGAAGAATGTGCTTTGTGTCGAATGGATCACGCGAGGGAACCTGGTTCTTCAGGAGAACCAGGAATCGTTCTTCCATTTTCGTTCTTCTAAATTCGGTCTTTAGGAAATCTCAAATTCCAAGCAATAAAACTATTGATAAAAAGAATTTTGAAGAAAATACTTTTACTGTAGTAATATTTTGCGTCCTTTTATGACAATGTTTACGGATGAGGACGTATTTATTCATGGCAGTGCGTGCCTTGATCTGGTCGGAGTTGTTTTCCTAGGAATGTTTTCGAGCCGTGAGAGGAATTTTTAACGCAAAGGCTTCCGATCTATCCCCACGAGTAGCTCGCAGTATCTGCGACTGATAAACTACCTCGAACCTCGAATGTTTACGGATGTCCTCTTTTCCCAACTATTTCACGTTTTATCGCGAGTCGAATGCGAGCTGCAATGCTTAGCAGACTCCCGTCCTTTCATCGAACAGCCGATTGTGTTTATCGAGGCTTAGCGTCGTAGACACAAGGAACTAGATCATGGAAAGGTTTACCGATGCACGGATGCGATAACGGGAACCTTGATAAGCATAGTGCGATGCAGATTTCAAAATTTTCCAATTATCCTCGAGTATCTTGGAAATCTTCGCTATATTTTATTTTTATTTTTATTTTTGTTGATAAACAGGGATAGGTCCCCATTAGTGTACATAGCTGGTATTACAGTTTTGACGGACAAATCACAAGTTTCGCAAGTTTCTGTGAACCGAGTTTCTAAAGCAGCTTATATTAACACCAAATAAGTCCATGCTAGCACAATATGATTTAACTACACTGCATATGCGGTTTACGGGGTCAGAGTTGACCATTGAGGAGATATACTGCTGGGGATGAAAAGTACGTGTAAACCTAAATGATCTATTGGGAGCATAGAAGTTAATCAACTCGAGGAGTTGAAAGCAATTAATATGGCAATTAATAATCTTAAAAAGGAAAAGCAGGTCCGCCTCAGCTCTCCTAAACTCGAGGGACCGCAGATTCAACCGATTTAGGATTGGAATTTAATCGTGGTCTGTAATTGCCATCCTTTGGCCTAGCTTATATGCAGCAAACCTAAGGAGACTATGCTGCACCCTCTCAATAAGCTGTTTGTATTTTAATTGGTAAGGAGAATATATATTTAGAGAATATTACCCAATGGAACGTAAATTGTGATTTGAGGAAAGACTATATCAACCGATAAAACCGATACCAGGGTGAACCGATGCATTGAGCAAATGAGAAGCGATTTGTCCTTTGAAAATTGTTTAAAATTCATCAAGGTAACTTCTCGCGCGAGATACGAGGGACGCAGAGTACAGAATGAAAGAAACTACGTAAATAAAATGACAATTCTCCGAGACGATTTGTCGCAATGGTACCCAAGAAATACCGAGAATCTCTGCGACATATTAGAAAATGAAGTACTCCAAAGGGAAACGGAAAACAAATACAACGCCAGAAGAAAGAGTATAAGTAAAGAGATGGACACTCACCTTCGCGACACTCGGATACCTCAGAAAAATCGTGGCTTCGCCCGAGGTTAAGCTCTCATATATACCCAGGTGGACCTCATTAGAATTCAGGTGCAAGGGGCCCCGCACGATTGGTTGGTTCGTCGACCCTCAGCCTCCCGTCAACAACGAGGGGGACGAACGCGCGACGACCACCATCCGTCATTGCATCCATGTCTCGCTAGCCGTATCGCCTGCGATCTTGCCTCCTTCATTCGTCATCGATCCCTTTGTCCGGGCTATTCTCGCTTCCTTAGCTTCCACTTGATCCTGCTGTCTCGTTAGAATTTCATTAGCTTGCCATTCAAGGCACAGCAGAGATTACGTGGCCCGTTTTGCTCGCTTTGCAGTCTGCCGTAGGATGTTTTCGGCTGCTGAAACTCCTTCTATATTGCCTGACATGGTCGTACCTTAAAATTCAATGATTTCTCGAAGCTATTGCAGGGAGGATGTGATTACCGATATCTTCGATCGAATAACAGATTAACGTGTTATTACATTTCTTAAAACTCCTGCGCTATTTGTACCGCGGTTATGCAATCTATCAGTTCCTTCTTATCTTGACATCGACGCTGTCTGGTGTGCTACACTGATTGCTCCTTGATAATTTTATGAATGATTTGACATGGGTTTCACATTTATCCGTTTACAAAATAAGTAATAAGTGAGTACTCTTGAAAAATATATAAAAGAATGGAGCAAAAGCGCCAGTTTTTGCTATATCCTCCCATTTATTAGGAGTAAAATATAATTGTTTGCACATTTTCGATTCTTCTCTTGCCGAGGGAAACCGTTTCCTATCTACAAGATCCCTTGCGAAACACGACACCGGTATATTACATCTCCAAATTTAGTGTTTAACTGTGACAAGCAAACCAAGAAGAGTAGGGTGGAAGAAAAAAGCACGGCTCATGTAATATGGATTTTATTTTATTCGTGTAACAATAACAGTTCCTGTTTCCACAGTGGTTTCTTTTACGGGTACAGTAATTTCGGCCTTATCGTGGCTGTTAAACGGTCCGACTGGCGCAGTGGCAGCCAACCGCAGAAAGCAACCCTTCACTGGTTTCTCAGGTACCATGGACCAATGAGGGCCGCGGAGCGAGGTCCACGCCGATAAACGACCGATACTGACCGTCGTTTCTCGAACGTTGACTCTCGCTGGTCGCGATCGGCCGCGACGGAAGTGCGCTCGATCCACGCGAGGCTTGTTGAAAAGGGCACACCCGTTAAACCGTGAAACGACCACGCTTCGAAGGCAAGCTCTCCTCCCGACATGCCTCCTTCTCCCGTTGCCCGCGAAGAATGACCGCCGTTCGATTGCCCGTTTCATCGCGCCTCGTATATCGTACACGGATCGTCGGAGTTATTATAAAAAATTATCCCTAGCGCCGATGCCCGCGAAGCGAGCAGTTCTAGACGAATAGAAACACGTGTGTCTACCCTTAATTAGCGTGATTAGCGAGATACCGTTCTCGGGGTGAAACGGTCGTCGAGGGGGATGATTCTTACGTTTGTAACTGTTTGTGCTGCGCGTTAGTCTCGGCGGTTTAAATTTTAATTGACGAACAGTCGCCGCGTCCCGCGAGCGATCTGTTTGGTGTAATTTGGCACTCTTCGACTTTGCCTGAACGCTCTCGCGTGCCCGGTACTGTTAACGAGTTACGATCCGGCTGGACAGTCCCGTCCGAAACTATTCGCGACCCTCTTGCGTCGGAACGCTCTCGCTGCTCAGTTCTTTCAGGTCGTCTCCTCTGTTTCAATTATCAAACGAACGATGTGCTCCCGGTGGTGAGGGCTCGTGCGAGAATTTAGAGCGCACGAAACAGGCCGCTTCAAACATTAGAATGCCACACGTCGACGCGTCGAAAGAACCGATGCAGAACACGCTATTGCGGAACTTCTCTAAAGCGTATATATGCGTTACGTATTCCTTAGATTCTAGGCTATCCAACCCCAGTCAAGTGCACGCGCGTACACGAGCGTTTCCGTAAGAAAATTTTCGAATAGTGTGGCGAGTGTTTAGGGTGAGCACGTCGTGTAAATCCGTGCGCTTCACTGCGTTGAATTGGAACGAATCTTTGCGGCCCAAAACAACGATTAAAGGATCGAAGTAGCAGCTCTTCTTCTTTCATATCTATATTGCACTAAATTTCGTTTCATTTCGAAGCAATACGTATCTATATATATCAGCGGAGTATCAACCCCTCGCGTACTAACGAGATCTCTAGAGGGTACTTGGATCTCGATTTGAATCCATTTCTTCAAGTTCCTTGTATCATTGATTGGTGTTTTATGCCGCAAAAATGTCCCCGTCTCAGTCAGTTCCATTGCGCCGGCGATCGTAATTCATAGCATCTTTCTTAACGTTCCACTACGTCGCGCCACTCATAGCACCTATCGCAAACGCAATCTTAGTCACTACCTTACGCTTTTTACTTATTTCTAATTTTAGTCTCTTATGTAGATGCGCAGGTGTTATCAATTGGTGGCTTCCAAACTAATTGGTGGCTTCCAAACTAATATATATACAAACGTGAATAAATTATTTGCTACTGGTGAACATTATGCATGTGTCTTCAACATTCTTTCAAAGAACGTCGCCGAGGAACACGATTCTAAGTAACAAAACGTTTTGCATCGAGTTCGGTCAATATGAATTTCATGAATATAATATGCACTTAAACGAAAAGTTTACACGAATATAAACGTGACGAATGAGCAGCTGTTTTCAACACACCCCCATTATCCTTCCAGCGAAATCACCACACATTGGCCGAACTCAGCTCGCGGAAAACCATGTCCCCGAGTAGTTATCTATTAATACACTCGATTTCCCCCCTAAGTAACATCATTCGCACGAATCGGTGGTATTCGATTGCAGTTCTCCACTAATTGAACTTAGTTTATTATTATTGCTAGTTATAGAAACTCGTGGAAGCATTCTCTTCGAATAGAAGAACACAAATAGAGCCGGAATAACTTTGAGAACGTAATATAGAGTTCTTTACAGTCAGGATTCTGGATGCAGTGCTTCCCCTCGATAGAAACTCCTAGCTGATTGTGTCTTTATCACTATCGACGAATGGATAGGCTTGAGCATTGGATTCTTCAGTAACGAGACACGAAGGTATTCTATCTCGATGCTCGAAGTAGAAAATAGTAAATATAAAGTACCACGCGCTGCCCGAATCGAAATGGATCATGCTTACTCCGCAGAGGGAACTGAAGTCTATGAAAACTAATGAAAAGAACGCATAATAAAAAATTAAAAGCTCCTTTATTTTCATAACTGCTTCGATATTTACTATTTTCTCTTATAGATAATGTCGTTCACCTACTTCTGTCCGTTAGCCATTATTACTAATCCTTACCAACGACCGAGAGGACGACTATTTATTATCAATTTATTCGATCGATGATTATGTACAATATCGACGCAAATAAAAAAAAAACATCTTATCGAGTCACCCTATTAATAATGTCAGGCCTATTGCCTGTGAAGTTTCAAAAAAACGTTAGTCGAGGATGATTTTGTTTCCTTGTTGTTCCGAGCTGGCAGTAGTGTCTGTTTTTGTGCTAAAATGATTCCTCCGGCGGAACCATGTTTCTTCGGCAGCAATGACCATGAGATACCTTACGAATAATAATTTTCCCTCTGCTGGTACAGTGGCAACGGCGTCACGGGCGACAGATCCTCGTCGTCTAAGCTCGATTCGGTTTTCAGGGGAAGGGTGGCCAGTGCTTTCACTGTCGATCATTAAAGCGAAGGAATTAACTTCGACCCGATATGGAACGTTCGTTGGAGAACATTTTCAAGTCTAAAAGTGGGAGAACTTTTTAGAAATGTAACGACTGAATTATATTTCCATCGAACGTCTGTTAAATGAAACAGAAAGGAGAGTAACATAAGAATGAACAGTGGTCGAGGGGACACATGTATGAAGGGTAATGAATACAATGAAAGAAAAATTTATAAACAAACCTGACAAACGATAATATGATGTGCGTGTCCTATATGGAGGGATGGAGTAAGCATGTCAGTCAGTGTGCCTGGTTACCTATACAAAGCACAAACAATCCAAACAACACTCACTACGTACGACAACTGTATTTAACGTCGATAAAAGCGTCGTCGAAGGAAATTAATCGTATTAAAATTAAAATACAAATAATTACGATAACGCATGCCAATGAGAGCTCTCTGAATTCGTCTTAATATCGGTAACTGAAAGATGGTAGCTTTAAATACTCGGGCACAGAAGAAATATTTTCTAATTTCAAACCTTCGCCGCGTAACAGTGAACTATGCTATATCTATATATATTTTTATATATAAAATCGTCTTGCAATAAGACGAGTGATTCTTATCAATAGTCTCCTCATTCCCGTCAAGTAATAAGGTACAGTAAAAGAGAAAGGAAATACATGACGAGCCAATTTAACAAGCGTGAGCCTTCTGCAGTAGAGAAACAGAAGGCACAGGAAGCCACTCTAAACATTGGTCATGCTATCACACCATTAGACGCAATATATGTATATCAGATTCATGCAGTATGAATCAAACGGATAACCTATGGTCTATGCTTTTATGAGACTAGTATTCAACGTACCCGCCACCATTTTACTCTTCTCCATCACTTGCTTGGCCAGAATTTGATTCAGCTGGAGAATGTGCTCTCTCTGCCGTTTCTCCTCGACCACCTTCCTCTTCAAGTTGTCTGATTGTTCTACGTTAATATTGTCGTCTGAAATGGAATGCGAAATTCATGTATTTACATTCGTTTTGAAGAGTAAATCGGTCTAGGGAGATGAGACGCTCACCACTTCCATCCCGTGCAGTCACAGTCGTCTCCGACAGCATCTTCCTTATCGCTTCCACTTTCTTCAACCGGTGCTGCTGCTCCTCCGCGGTCAACTCCGGGGTCTGGAATTCGATAACATTTCTCGATAACGTAAGGGTCTAACAACGCTAAGACCTGTGCTCTCGCCACAGAATCTTCACCTGTTCAGGGATGTATCTCTCAGGAATCACGATCTTATTCGGTGTTCCGAGGAGCTGATCGATGGTGCTCTCGTTGTACTTGAGCTCCTTGTGGCTGAGCGTCGACCTCACAACGTCCGGAGCATTGATCCTGGGCCTGAGCGCTCGTTCCATGTCCAGGTCGTCCCTTGCCCTGCCCATCCCCTACAAAACACACAACCAATTCCTCTGTCTACTAAATGTTTCCCTCCGATTGGCGCGAGAATCACGATCAAGCGACGCCGAGGATCGGTAGACGCAAGTATACAGAGAAAAGTAGAAGAAAAAAAAAGTGAACGAACGCACGTGAACGAGGAAAGAACGTAGGCAGCTTACGAAAAGTTGAAAAACAGAAAGTACGGAAAACAAAATACCATCTTGGAGAAGGCGTCTTCTAAGTCGAGGACAGGTTTGCTACTGGACACGGTATAGTGGCGTCTTTTCTCGCGGGGTATTTGCCTTCGCCTAGGCCCCTCGACCTTTCTCTCCGTCATCTCCTTGATGATCTGTTTAGCGGCCTCGCTCTTGAACACCGGCGACAATTGCGGCGAGTTCGAGGCGTTCACGTTCAGCGACGAGCCGTACGCTCTCTCCTGCCCCTCGAGCTTGTTCGGCGGGAGCAGCTCTGGGCTCACCGTGTCCGAGGGACTCTCGTTTTTCACAGCCATCGAGGTCTCGTAATGCCTGTACTGGTTTAGGTAATATTGCTGCTGGTGGCTGGGTCTGATCGGCTGGCCAGGGTAATTCTGCTGGCTCGGACTGTAAGACGGACTGGTCGAGTAGTTCGGCGAGCTCATGGCCACGTGGGAGCTCGAGGCTAGGCTCTCGGTGTACGGGGACAGCGTACTGTCCGAGCTGCCGTCCTGACTTTCGAACTGCGTCCATCGTCAAACAGAGTAACGTGAGGTGACCGAGTCAGGCACAGGGTATGGTAGAAATAAATAATTGCCAAGCAAAGGGTGTCGAAATCAACGAAAACAAGAAAACGCGGCAAAAGATATCGAACTGGATGACGAATGGCGGTGCTTGTGTTTGTAGGATATCTATTGTTAAGTCTCGGTGAATATGAACTGCCATTGTACGAGCCGCTGCGACAAACACGTTTGCTTACCCTGACTTTGTTTCGCCGCGCGAGCATGCTCCTCAAGGCGTGCATACTGTCGCTCCTAGGAGGAGGCACCACCGGCCCTTGGTGTATCTCCGGCTGCTGCTGCCGCTGTCCACCGAAGCCTCTCGGTAAGGACATGCTTCTTTGGAACTGCACGTCGTCCAAGTCTGTCAGCTGGACTGTGCTCTGAGCGTGAATCATTGGCGATTCTTCTACCACTCTTCCTAATTGGGCCTTCTAAAAACACGTCGATTGGAAATGGACCGAAATAAGTCAAAGTGGCAGAGATCGTGCCGCGACACATTCGAAACAAATGAATCATGAGCTCCCCGAAGCGTGCGATATATCGCAAGACACGAATCGTGGAATAGTGAGGATCTGGGAAATTCAAGGCGATTACCTCGAACTTTTGAGAACCTCCCAAGTCATCGTCGCACAATCTCTTCGCGCCGCCAGGCGCTTGGAGCCCGTTCGTTAATGGAATTCCAATGTTCCCGGTCCTGTCGCCTCGATCACGTTGCCGTCTTTCCGATTCTCGTTTCACGATTCGCACGGTCTTGATTTCTTGTTTCTCACGGCTGTGCATTAAGCCTGGAAGGTATCGAATCGAACGTGAGCATTTCGTACGAATCGATGCAACATCATTGCAAATGATTAACACTGTTGTAGCATTACGTATCACTTCGCTCACCAGCAAACTTGTTGTCCTCGTTCTGTCTGTAATTATCATTATACAACGTTTCTTCATTGAGGGGTGGCGGTGGGGGTGGCGGAATGTACTCTGGTGCAGGCATCGGGGTGCCATTTGTCAAGTTTTCATCATGCTTGTTGCTATCTGTAGGCGAATTAAAGGAAATAGATTGTATTGATCATGAAAACAGCGGAGAACAGAGTCAAAGTATTTAGAATTCACTTTTCTGCGCTGCAATTGTGCTTTCGTTTACCTTGAGCCCTGGAATCCGTGTTGACGTATAGCGGTGCGACGTTCACTTGCATCAGGCTTCCCTTTCCTTGCATCTGATCCTTCAGCAGTTGTTGCTTCAGCTGATGCTGTTGAATCTGCTCCCGCAGTTGAGGGGATAGCGACGAAATGTGGTTCTGTGACGATTGCGGGTACGGTTGCTGGTTCTGCTGTCGATTCGTGGGCGACGAGTCCTTCATCTGCATCGGCGGTACAAACTGCGGATACGGGATACCGTTTTGCTTGCTGCGGGGCGACGAGGACAGTGCCGGGCTCGCAGGTGAGTCCAGACCGTGGTCCAAGGTTACCCCAGAATCCAGATCAGTCTCCAGCCAGGAGTTGGGCGTGCGCTTCTTGGGCTGATGCACTTGGGGAGCTGCAGTTAAATCGTTCGTAGCGCTAATGTATCACGTATGGGTTGCTCGATCTGATTATAGATCTTTCACCAACCGTTACGCGAAAATTTCCACGCGCGAAGGAAATCGGCTTACCAGAAGAGGGTTGCGGTCGAATCTGCTGCACCAAGCTGTGGGATTTCTCCGTCAACTGTCGAACTTGGATGCTCAGCTCCTTTCGTTGTCTCTGGAGGTCTCCGACCAGTTGTTGAACCCTTCTTAATTCTGCCTCGAGAGGACCTGTCGTGGCCGATGTGTCCCTCGTCATATTACCCGCGTATCTCCTCGACGCTTGAAGCTTCTGCCTCAGTACCACCAGGTCTTGCTCCAACCTCGCATTCTCCGCCACCGTCTCCTCCAATTTCTGAAAGCCAAATGCAGGGTGGGATCGTTTACGAGCTTGCATGATTAGTTGGAAAGGTAAAACGTCGGCGACGAAAATATGAACAGAACTGTCAACGAAACGGAAACTCTATTTCTGTGGCTTAATTCATTTACCTGGAAGAATACCGGCTTTACCTGGAAACAACGAATTTGCCATTTAATCACTAATACGTGTAAATCTGGTCTTAGTAAGACGCTGGCGTTGCTCTAGTTGCCAGAAGATATCGATTCTACTTTTCGCAAAGCTCGTAACGTCAACGCGAGGACGAGGAATCTCAAGCTTCCCATTCAAATGAAGAGACACTGTGCAATCAAGCGGTATCTGTTATTCGAGTTGTTATCCGAGGTTTGTGTCAGAAGCCTCGTTGCTACGGAAACGTGCCTTTCCGTCAATCAATTTCTATTCATTTTAATCTGCTTTTCGTGACCCGATGGTGAACGGTGAGCACGATTTAAGGGCCCTCGGGTAAATCTCGAGGGAGTTCCTACCTTGGAGTTGTGCGCGAGCAACACCCTCACTCTGCTCAGCTCTCTCTCCAGCATGAGTTGCTGCTTCCTGCATCTCTCAGCTTCCGCCAAGTTGCTTCTGCTGCCTTGCAGTTTGTGCCGCAAACCTCCCAACGCCTTCTCCAGGATCTCCTGTTCAAAATTCAAAAGATTTAATTCGCTCGAAATGATCCTTCAACTGCCTCGTGCATCGGTGTCGCGGAGAAGCCGAGAAGTGGTGAAGCAACAACGATTCATCTATCTAATTAGATTCTCAAGGCAGCTTCTCCAATCCGTCTTATCACATTCACACCAACCATTCCATCGAACGTTTGCGAAGGGAAGACCAGAAAGAGCTCGAATATAAAAAGAAGCCAGGAATGAAATGCGCGTGGATCGCGTTACTCGCCTTGTCCTGCTGAAGACTGTGAAGTGTTCCAGATTCCTCTTGCAGCAGGCGATCCAGCTTGTAGAGCTGCTGCACCTTGGCCTACGACACACAAGCAAATGCGAAGAGTTAACCTTGAGCTGTTGCCTGGTAGCCGAGAACAGAGGATCGCGTTCCAACCGGAACCCGTGTCGTAATCGTCCCCAGAAAGAAATCCGCCGGCATACCGCGAGTTGGCGTGCGCTTTTTAATATAATGTTTCATCAGCTGCGTCGCGCTCTTCGACTAGTCCTCCAGGTTTTATTACACGTTGCGCGTACCGCGCGCTTATCGCACAAAGAACGTAACTGTTTCTGACGGCACACTCGCAATTTTCCCGCGTTCTCCCTCTGTGCCACGCCACTCGAGCCCTTTTTCCCTCCGATTTTCACGTGGCATTATGCACCGTTACGAGTTTCCGCGGCGCGCAATGCGTATTTATTGCGGGCTCTCCCCGTAACGCGATTCGAACGAAACGCGCGTCCCGCTGGCAATGGTAAAGCGACTATTTATTACGCGGCGGGGATACACAAAGGTGGGTATAATTCCTCGTATACTTTTAACGAGATCCTCCGTTTCTGTCGAAGCTTTATGCTTCCCACCAGTTTCCCGTTTTCCATCGTTCCCGCTAGACACCACGGACGAGGGAATTTCCTCGACGGGGACGATACCTAGAAACTCCACACCGGCAATGAGTGGTCGCGTCTTTCGGTAAAGTGGTTTCTCCGCGAAATTCATGACTGCCCCGTAAATATTCTTGCTCCACTCTGCCACGTAGACGCGCGCGATACGAGCAACGACAGTCTTTCCCTCGGGCACTCGTGATCTTTACGGAGGACAGGGTCTCCGAGTGTCCTGCTCGCGAAGAGACTTTTGTCACTCGGGTCAAACACGCGAGAGACCTATTGCAATATGTATCTCGCTCGCGTTTCTTTCATTCCTTAAGTACTGAAAATGTTATCTTGGAAATATTACGCTCGCGACGGCAGTGCGATTCTTGGTATAATTTTAGGGTAAACCAACCAGTAATTGACTGCATACCAGTCAATGACCATTAGGCAAAGAAACGTCAATTATACAGTGACGTGCAAAAGTATTCGGCCGCCCTTTAAAATCGCATAACTTCTTTAAAATTAATTCAAACGACTTGAGTGTTTGTTTTAGAAGCTAGAGGGATTAGTTTGCTAAATGATGTGATTCGTCGTTTTGAAAAAAATGCACTTGCTCGGAATAGCGAAAAAAATAGCGGAGGTCGGTTTTTAAACTTTTTTTGTGAGCCTGTAATGAAAATTCAAAAAACCCGTTTGTAGATTTAAGTAAGTTATATACGTGCCTAAAATTTCATCAAAATCGGTTAACGTTGCTCTGAGCTATGAACGCTTAAAGATCGCAGAATAAGGTCGAAAATCGCTGATTTCGGGAATTTCCGCGATTTTCGACTTTATTCTGCGATCTTTAAGCATTTATAACTCAGAGGAACGTTAACTTACTTCAACCTACAAACGGGTTTTTTTGAATTTTCATTACAGGCTCACAAAAAAAAGTTTCAAAAACGACCTTTACTATTTTTTTTGCTATTCAAACCAAGTGCATCTTTTTTCAAAACGACGAATCACATCATTTAGCAAACTAATCCCTCTTGCTTCTCAAAAAACTCAAGTCGTTTGGATTAATTTTAAAGAAGTTATGCAATTTTAAAGGGCGGCCGAATACTTGTGCGCGCCACTGTAAATTTAAATATATTATATGTTTATAAATGGAGTGTAGTTGCACTTTTAATATCTCATATTTTTAGTTTCGCGTATTAAGGAAACATTAATAAGTACAATTCTTATTAAAGTATGCGGTCTTTTTTTTTAAATTGCGATAAGAATAAGTAATTATTTTTATAGAAATTTCAAGAAAAATAAATTTAAATGCAATTTCAACAGTTATTTTGTTGTTACACATAAATATATTCAAGTATTAATCTCAAAGGTCCATAAATTCAACAATTCAGTCATTCACTGGTTGGTTTACCCTAGATACTGTTGGATGCAAGAAGTGCATCAGTGCCAAAAGTTAATTTAGAGAAAAGTTTCGATAAACATTATGAAGTCAGACAGCTTTTACACATAGTGAAGTTGTCGTAAAATTAATATTTAAAAATTTGAAATATCTCCTTTGTCTGGTTTGCACAATTATTATACTACTAGGGAAGTGCAGAAACCAGAAAGTATCTTACGAGACGAGAATAGAGCACTGTTTAGAGGATCGAAGAATCTATACCTGTAATTGGCCGTGGTCTGGGCTGAGTCGGTCCCAATCCCTTCGTTCCTCGGCCAGCAATCGTTGCTCCTGCACCTTTTGGTTGAATTCCAGCCGAGGATCCCTGGAGTTGTCGTGCGCCAGGTCGTGTCGCGAGCCCGAGACACTGTTGGTCCCATTGGCAGTATTACGGTTGTACAGGGAGCCCAACTTCACCATGTTGTCCACGAGGTTCACCAGCGGTTTGCCTTTCTCGTACTTTTCGAAAAGTGGACAAGAAGTATTGAATCGCCGCGCAAGTTTCTTAATTAATCGAGCTATGGTTTTCAAACGGGAGTACCCTCGAACGAGGGAACTAAGTAGGTACAATTAAATCTTAGGAAACTGAACGTCGGGAGAGGGAGGAGTTTCGCTGCTGCAAATTTGTCTTGTAAGCTGGCGTTGATCTTTGTGCGACGGTCTTTCAAGTGGCCGTCCGTGCCTTGGGAAATTTCAGACCGAGGAAAAGGAATGTTGACGAAAGCACCTTCTCGTAAATTGCGACGGACGGAGGTGTATAGTTTCCAGAGTGGTGTAAAAATCGCGGGACTTTCACCTGACGGATACGGTGACAGTGGAAAGTGACTTTACCTGCTTTTCAAGATCCATCAGGTGCTTCTTCAGTTCCTCAAGCTTCTGAAGATTCTCCAATCGCCGCGGAGTATCGAGCTCTGCCAATCTAGCCTGCGGGTCATAAAATGGCCACGCTTTAAACGCGATACCGTGCACCCTCGGTCTTTAAATATCTTTTATTTATACGTTAAATACTCCATTTTCGAGCTACCACGAGATCTCACCCTCGACGATCGCTCTTCTGTTACTTTACCAATATTTACAATTCTCTTCCCGTAAATCGATCACGCTTGGACACCGACTTACCCCCGGCACTGTAATCCTCCCCTAGGGATTAAGAGAACACAGGCACACAAAGGAGCAACGTTCATAAACTCAAGGAACACAGACTAGGTGCAGATGTGAGTACGTGAGTCAGCATTGTCGCAGAGTAGCGCACAGACGAATGGATTGAAGTGTGCGAACAGAAAATTGAGGGGACATCGATGGACGGATGTGTGAAAATTCGCAAATGGACTTTCGCTCGGGGCCGTTGTAAAATTCACGGGATATTAACGGCCGCGCAATGGAATTAACGGAATTCATTAGCGCCGGAGAGACGAGCGGGCCCGAAGTGGTTCGGCAGAATGGAAAACCTCTCCGCAGACACGCTTCCGTTCCAGCGTGGCTTCCTCCGAATTTGTCGAGCATATTCACCGTGTAACTTCGCTAACGAGGACGTAACGGCGGAAACCCGAGGTGACGCGAACTTTTAATATCCTCGCCGGGGGGCGTACGCGCCACGACGCTCGGAGAACAGCGGCGTTGTTCTTCAGGGTCGACTTGGGAGCGCGATAGTTTTCCTTGCGAGCAACACACTTCAGCTGCATTCTCGGCGCAAGGTGAACGGTGGGTTTCGCGACGGAGAGGAAGGTTTAGCGGACCTTCTGGGCATCCCTCGCGTGGTGACTCTAGGTCAGGACGCGAGTAAAACACGATGGATGACACAGATTTCACGCACAATGAGCTTCGAGTAGCTCCGAGCAGACGTTGACACGGAACGTGTCTTCGAAACCTGTTATGCGCAGCGAGCTACGGTACTTCGAAACCAGATAACAGAACCGATCGGATCTATCACCATCTACGAACATTCTCGTAAGAACACCTGGACTCTACTAATTTGTCCAGTTGTTTCTGGAATGTAACGACGCCTAACGTTTCTTCCACCGAAAGAAAACTCAGAATCCCTTCGACAGATCCCAATGGTCCCTCTTTGCATCAGGTCGTTTCATGAGTGACTTGCTTGTACATAATAATTCCAATCCAACTTTTTGATTATCGTAAAAGATTCCGTTTAAGGCTCCGTAGTCACTCAGCTGACAATCGAAGAAAAATTAAGTATTCGCGTCATTTCCTTTCATTTAAAAAAAAAACATCGAATCAATTATCCCGGAATTTTTGTGACAATTTTGTTCAGTCTTTGATCTTTCTGTACGTAAGATTTCAAAAACTTTGGCCCATTATTTCACTCTTAATTTTGTAGTTATATTTCTGAATTGCATTTTCCCACAAGAATAGATGTTAAATTGAAAGTCAAATAATTTAAAAACCACCGAATCAATTTTCCTAAAATTTTGAGGGGGGTTTTACTATTGCATACAGATTCGTTCCTCCGATTTTCGAAGATTTTCGCTTATTTTTAATGTCATAGAAGTTCATATTTAAGGACGTGGAATACGCGGATACACTAGAATCCCATATGCAAAGCCCGTTACTCATGGAATGACCTGCGAGAGCCTATTTCTCGCGTCAACTTTGTCGTGGAGGGACGTGGAGACACTGGTGACGTTCCCAGAGGAGTCCAGTGCCCGTCGTGTTGGAGGAGGAGTGGCGAATCATTCTGAATATGCGTTCGGACCTGTGCCTCGATCTCCATGTGGCAGGTCTCCATCGCTTTGTAGATGGTGGCGTTTTGCCGTCGCAGCTGGATCAGCAGGAGCACCAGCTCCTCGTGGGTCCTGCCGAGGAGCTCGCCGGCGGATACGCGGACCAGTCCGTGGGTCCCGGGCGGCGGCAGCTTGCAGCCGGTCACGAGGTTGCTCTGTCGAGGCATGCAATCTTTCGTTAGCGTATCGATCACGCGCGCACGCCGCGTCACGAGTCGAATTCGTCGGCGAACAATTCGGTGTGTACGCTACCGTCAACCTTCTGCCCCTCCATCGAGCTTCCCGTGGCAGATTTTCTCGCGGGACCACGTCCAGATCGATCGGGTCGGTTGGAAATGCCACGTTTCGCTACGTCCATCAACTACGGCACCCGTCTTTCGTTTAACAACGCAAATGGAACTCTACCGCCGCAGTTACGCGAGAGCAAATGAACCAAGAACTAGGAGGCGAAAGAAATGGCAGAGGACTGATCTTTCGTCGGAATGTGACGTTTTCGCGAGCGTTTGCGATTCGCGCGCTACACGATGATTCGTAGATTTTAACACCGAATTATTTCACCACGCGAACGTCAGGTTTTGGCGTTTACATGGATGCGCGTGGTAAATAGCGATTCGATTCGACTGGCATGGAGAGGATGAAAGAGTAGAGAAATAGTATGATAAAAAGGTTGGGTGTAAATTGGATTGTCTGATCGACCGTATGCTGGATGCGAAAATCAATGCCTCATACATATTACTCGGCACGTAAAATAAATGCTGGGCAAATATTATTCAAATAAAGAGTAAGACGAGCGAACCTAAGCGTCGACAATCATTTCCACGCATCTGTACTCGAGTGTGTAAAACAGACGAGCCTACGCATCTTTCTACGAACGCACAAAAATCTACCTTCTAAAACGTGACAGTCGTATGCATAAATCCGCTACATGAATATTTACGAGCTACGGATACAACGACGATACGTAACCAAAGTTCCCAAAGCCGAATATTTCATACACTTTATCTCCGACCTGCGACCGCGTGTCAGATTCCTCGCAATTACGAGGCTGTCTCTGTCTACTTAAATCTTCGGGTGTCGCGCTCGTACCACTCGCATTTATCCAACATTCTCGCCATAACTCGCAAAATTCAAACTGCTGGGAAGCGATGTTTCAGCCCCACTTTCCACTACGAGTAACAATTTCTTCGAAAAATGGATTACGCTAGTTTCTCTGTAGCCAACAAGCGCTTCTACCTTCATCCGCTTAAGCTCTCGCCTCATGCAGGACACGCTGCTGCATCTTTCGCGCTATCGTACCGCAAAATTTCAGCGCCCATTTCGGGTCCACGTCGGTTACGATACGCCCAGATAACAAGGATTTTGAATAAATACTGCCCGAGCACTCTACGAACGATCCTCGTACCTGTCTCAAGATGTCCCTGTCGCAGGTTTCATCGGCTTGGGTCAGTCCAGCGTCTCCAACGAGGTGCGAAGATTCTCAAACATGGAGGCAGGAAGATCTCACATTGGCAGCTCGAAGTCGAAAGCAGCGGAATGGCGATCACTAAGCGTCGCGAAGGTGGAAGGAAGACTTTGGAAGACTGGCGTGATGCCCGGCCTGATCGGCTCGCCTGTTCGCCGACTCCTACAGTACCCGGCATGCACCGTGGTTCCTTGCTCGGCTTGTCGAGCCATCGTTTTGTATGTTTTGCCTGAGATCTGGCTGGCTTCGCCTCGGCCACGCCAGCCTATGTTCTTTGCTTAAAGCAGCCTTTGTAACTGGCATCTGATCGTGATGTTCCGCCCAGGCGCTCTTTCCGCGATCTTGTCTATCGGTCTGTTGGAAATTTCGTGGCTAATCGCTGGGAGCTGTCCACTGAATTATCTTGTCGGGAGATTCAAATCCTCGCCTCTTCCCTTTCAATTGTTTCGCTCGTTTAGCAATCAATAATCTCGGGCTGAGCCATCGGTAGATTTTCACCACTTATTTAACGATTTGCACAGTGTATTCGCGTTTTACTGTTCTTCGGGGAGCTTCGGCAGATAGCGAAGCGTTTTAAAGCTCCATCGTGATTATATATGTATGGTACACTGCGAGCCGTTTCAAGGCGACCGAGATTTTCGATTCTTTTCGAACTGGAAAGCCCCTCGACTTCCAAACCCTCGGAGACTATCAAGATTAAGGCTTTCAAGAGTTTCAAGAGTTTTAAGGTTCCCGGGAACTTGGAGGCTTTTAACGGTTCAAGGAATCGTCTCAGCACCGTCGTCTTCGAGTATCTATGCGAAACGATCCTATTTCGCGTAACGAGGACTTTTACCGGGAACTCTGGGAAAGTTCTGCCCGGCAGATACCGGGGATCGGCTCCTTTTATCCTCGTGTACAGAATTATTTAAATGGGCGCGGATTTCGTAGCGATTGAAGGAAACAAACAGGAGAAGCTCGTAGAGAAGACTGCCTCGATTAGACTGCCTTGATACGCTTCGACGTTTCAAAGAAGCAGCGAATGCCCAAAAATCCACTTCCAAAAGTGTAAAATAATATCTTTTGTACTCTGCGGATTGCTGTGATATTAGAGTCTCGAGAGCTTCAACCTCTTGATACCCTGGATTAAGTTCAAGTCTCTCAGCATCCGTCCTCGAAGGACCCCATTGAAACAAAGAAACTTTCCTCGAGTGTTTAACCAAGAGGACGCAATTCTTGTCCCAACGTACTCTCCGAGGCAGGAGTCAATGTGTGAGGGAAGCTTAAGGTCCGTCTGCAGTTGCCTGGCACGGTGCCCTTGCTGACCATTGCTGACCATTGCTGACCGTATGCAGGATCGACCCTGGCCCCTCTGTTTTCTTAATCCTCTTTCCCTCTCGAACCCCCTTGGCCAGCTCTCGCCGTTGTCCCCTCTCTTCAGCCTCTCTGCCCTGGCTGGCGATCCTCCTTTTGGACCGTTCTTCGCGCACGTTGCAGGTAACGGCAGCGGGAGGACGACACTTGCGTCGTTACTTTCTCACTGGACTGTGTCCTGCAGTCTCCAGATAAAGAGGCGACTCGAGAGGGCTCGCTCGGTTCCCCGCTCGACGTGTACCGACGAACGCGAAGGACTGTCATGGAATTCTCGAGTGAGATCGCAGGACTTTTCAGAGGCGAGCTGGGGAGATTGGAGGGCGAAAAGAAATTAATCGCCACGGGGTTGACAGATGGGTAAATGGAAATCTGTAGCAAAATATTGCTATTTTTTTATATACCATTTGTGAATATCGTCTCTGTAGAACTGCATAAATCCCATTGGCGACTTTAAAGAAAAAGGCCCAGCTGGCAAATGTTCTGGGGGGCCCATTTTTTTGGTGAAAATGAAGAGGTAGTTTACTAAAACCGGACAAAGTGTAGTAGTACAGAAAAGGAAGATAGTGTTTGGATAAAGTCATAATGTTCTTTTGGAAGATGGGGCCCTAGGAGGACTTTTAGGCAGGGCCATGGTTCGCCCGTTAAATCCGCCACTGATAGATTCTATTGCGAAGAGGAGGAAGAAGATGCGATAGAAGCTGGCGCCTTTTGATCGGGACCAAGTTATACACTCGGTTCACTGAATCGTTGGAACAGCCAAGCATTTCAAAACGAATCAATAACGAGATAAATTACGAACTTTATTCGCGAGGAAGGACGAGCCAGCTCGTCCTGCGGCCTGTCAGGGGACCTAGCATCAGCGTTGCAGCTGCAAAGAACAGCGAAGAAACGAGGAAAAGGGAACTCCGGGTACAGCGTCGGAACGACGGGAAGTTACATAAACGCTGAACGAAACTTTTGTAGAATTGTAAAGTGCGAAGTTTCCGGTAGAACGGCCGTCTACGTTCCCTCCCGTTGAATGTACAAAGGTTATTTCGCAGCCTCGACAAACGGGGACGGGAATGGGAGCGGGCTGCTCCTGCGGGAGGAGTTTGCAGAATCCTGAAGGTTCACTTTCTGCAAATAGAAGGACGCTTTACGAGCGCGTAACGTCGAACTCGCGGAGCAAAAGAGAGCATTGTGCATGTTTGAACACGGAGTTCCGTTACCACGCGTCGAATTTACAGGATTAGCAGTATTATAGGATTTCAAAGGACAGGATCCTAGGAGAACGGGACTTCTATGGTAAACGTGGCCTGCTAGAACCCTTCCTTGCACCTGGCTAACCGTAATCACTGAAATTATGTTTCGATCGCGTACCAGAGATTACTCGCGGGGCTCAAATTTCCGCCCTCTCAACTGTAGGTTTACAGAATGGTTTACAGAGTAACGCGACTGAAAGGAGCATTGATTGGGAAGGCCCACGACTATGTAAAATATCTGAAGGGTAAGGGAAAAAACATGGAATGCCCATTTTTAGTGATTCTGCGGTGTATAACGAGTTTTGTTGGTGGCAACTGGGGCCACAGAATTGTCGAATCACAAAGGGTTATAAAGTAGAAATGTCCACATAAGACAACATTAAAGATTTGGCGCAGGTACTCTAGTTAAAAGCAGGGAATGTCCACCCTCCACTGGAACAAAATAAATAATTGAAGGAATGTCCCCAGTCTTCTTACGAGCATTATGTATTTCTGCTACGTCACTGTGTACACAACCTTGCTTTGATAATAGGTAATAGAAGTGGACATTTATTTTATTACAATATTCTGCAGTGTTCCATTTGAATAATATTAAAACAATGAAAAATAATTATCTTTTTGTTCAGTTCTTTTCTGATGTCTAATTAAAGTATGTTCATGACACGAACAATACAGTTAAGTTCATTGAACCTTGTTCCTTTACCGATGGACCAAACTATTAGAACTTGATTTTCTCAATAAAGCTGTTTCGTGGCATTCCTGGTTTTTCCCCGTTCCCTTCATCTGTAGAAAAGTATTGTCCGGGAAATGCCCTAGATTCTAGAAACTACCACTGTAGTAGACTCGTAGAGATGAATCTGATCATATCCCAAACGAGTTACAGAAACTTTTACCCCCTAATGATCATCGAATCAGTTGCCCCAATCATCCGAACTCTGTTTCGCAGTTGGCGACTCGAATCCAGACAATACACTACTATCGATACGAAAGCTCGAATGTGGGATTCGTAGTCTGGAAGTTGGGATCGCCTTGAAACGAAATTACGGTCAGCCAGACCTGCCGCCAGGCAAAGAGTATTAATTGGAACTGATGAAATTTCAAACTCTCCCACGGCTGGCGTACACGCGCGTGTAGGTTCTAGAGTCTCTCTGTCCTCCTTCTTCCTCCATTTCTCTTCCCCTCTCCCTCACGTTCTCCCGTTTAGGCTAATGAATTTCTGCGACAACCGGCTACACGCTTGGCGCTAATGAAAATGCCTGGAAACTCGGTCTCGTAGGGCCGTGGCTGAATCGACTGTCCGCTTCTCGCGGTCCCGATATCCAACCAATACCTGGCCACCTTCGCGTAAAGAGAAACACGTATTCGTGGGCTTGAATGGGTTTCATGGGATCCTTCGGGCGTGCCGCTTGTTCCCTTCCATAATGGATATCGTCCTCCGTGCTTCACGAGGCTCTACGACCGTCCTATAACGGCTGACCACCGCGACCTCCGATCCAGGTCCAGCCGATCGCAGGCTTTTCAAGTAACGACGGGATTCTCATCACTAGGGCCCGATCTAGGGGGGCGCAAACAGGACAACTGCCTAGAGCGACAAATTTAGGGGCGGCAAAATTGGTTAAAGGGTTAGGCCACCATGGACGGAGCAAAATTGCAGTCATTTTCGGCATTTTTTTTTTAGGAATATAATGAAATAGAAAATTTAATATGAAGCCTGTTATTATACAACTCTCGCCAGAAAAAATCGTATTTTTTTTCTACAAAATGCCGGCGGTAGAGCCGTGATACGCAAGATCTTGAGGAGCGACGTTTTCCACGGTGTTCAATCTCACGGTTATACCGTTTGACTTAACACAAATAACCGAAAAGATTCATTTTCTACATGCCTAAAACTAGAGAAGTACGTATGGAAATCCAGAAATATTAATTTATCTCGAAACGGTGAACATGAGGAGAAAAAGTGCATTTTTTTTTTACTAAAGTGTCAATTGCAAAGAATATGTTCAAGATATAAAAAAAACTATACGTACTTCTCTAGATTTAGGCATGTAGAAAATAAAACTTTTTGGTTTTTTGTTCTAAGTCAAACGGTATAGCCGAGAGATTGAACACCGTGAAAAACGTCGCTCTTCAAGATCTTGTGTGTCACGGCTCTACCGTCGCTGTTTTCTAGGAAAAATATCGTATATTTTCCGGCGAGAGTTGTACAATCACAGGCTTCATATTAAATTTTCTGTTTAATTCATTATCTTCCTAAAAAAAAATACCGAAAATGACTGCAATTTTGATCCGTCCAAGGTAGCCTAACCCCTTAATTGGTACTTTATGAACATTAAACTTTTTATCAAACAAAAGGCCTTAGTTATTCAACAAATACCTGCGAAAAATTTCACTCACTGTCAAAAATTATATATTTTAAAATAATTATTTATAATTAAATATAAAGGGCGGCGAAAATCATTTTGGCCCAGAGCGGCGGAACAGCTAGATCGGGCCCCGCTTGTCACGAGAAGCGCGACTCGAGGTGGTTCCAAGTTTCAAAGTTCTACTCGCAGCTCTCAGTCGCATTAATCACAATCTTTCTACCAACTACTTAAATAGTTAGTTAATACTTTTATCAGAGAACAACAATTTGGCGTACATAAACACATGCTATCCTTTTCTACGCTGTTGCGTCACTATCGACACGAACTTGACCCCGTCGCATTATTCTCACCGACACGTGTTACCACCACGTGGTCGATTCTAGAACTTTTCGAGAGCTCCGGTTGGCTGAGTCTCGCAACCGCTGTTGCGAAACGCGGCTCGGTATCGCCCGGAGTCTAGCCCCTGCTAGTAGAAGAGGCAAGCATCGCGAAATCGGACACGCTAACGAGCGAGCCACGTTCAATTTCGCGCGTCTTGAGCCGGACGGTGCGTACCGTGGACGAATTCCGCTCGCAGACCGCACAAACGCGATTAATTTCATTTGCTCGGGGTCGCGCGGCCCGCAGGTGCGAACCGGCCGGGCTAGCTGGCCCCGGGGCGGCGTTTTAATTAATTGGGCTAATGGAATTTACATGCTAGGACGGTAATGCGGACTACTGCACACTCGCTGAACAGAAACACCGGCAACTGTACGCGGGTGAACGTGCTTGCTTGCTGGGTTGCTTGTCGCGCGGCACTAATAGTGCACACCTACTTGCGTGAAAAAATAAAGAAGGGGAACGGTGGGGGGGGATCGAGTGCGGGAGGGACGAGTGTAAGAAAAATAAAGCAGCTAATCAGCTGAAGCCGAGTCGTTATATTAGATTCCTTTCTCTTTCCATGCTTCGCCATGCCAATCAACTCGAAGGTTTCTGTTGCGCCAATGTGTCTTTCACTCACCCTTTTATGCAGCAGCTCGTTGCACTCCCATGCCCGTTGGTTTTGCCTCGCGGCCGTTCCTCCGCCGCGGTCCACTTCTCTGCCGATCGGGCTGATCATTTTCCTTTCGACTGTGAACAACATCAGATTGTACGCGTTACCGTGAAATTCTCTGCCAGGTCATTCTCGACGTAGATCCGAGAAACTGTAGGATATTGAATAGACTCGGGGCTCGATGCTGTGGACAACGTTCTCTATTCGCCAACGCAGCAATGGCTTATAGTAAATTTCACGAACGATTTTTCATCGAATGACAGCTGGCGTGTATTAAAAAGCAATTTACAAGCTCACTTTTGGGAGAGAAAATAAACTGTCACGGGAATATCGATAGCACGAGGTCAAGCCGGCTTTCTCTTTAATCATACAGGGGAATAACGCGATTTATAGGCTTGTGGAGCGGATTGCAGAGAAATGCAGAAAGCTGCACTTAATATTCTCAGCACTGACCCGGACAAGAATCCGGTATGCAGCAAATATTAGCTCGATATCGCTTAATCGCTCGTCGGACTCGAGCATCGGCTACTCTCTAAACTCTAATGTTTGCTCGATAATGAATTGCCCAGATGTTACCACGATATTACGGCAAGTATTACGACGCTGGCGACAGAACGCGCGTGTGTGAGTGTACAGAATAATCCGAGAATGTGTCAATAATCTACATAGTTGCGACTTCCTCGCGTAAAGCGACTCGCAATTTTTTTTCGCGGCGTTTACTACCTAGGGGAGGGTTGCCTATATCGTACCACTTAAGACATTTTACGTTATAATTTATATTTGGTACTAATTTGAACGCAAATGATTATTGGATATTGTAGCTTGATCTTTTAGGCACCTACTATTATATGCTTAACCTTTTGTTCAGAACAAATTAATTTGTTATTAATCTTTTAGTCGCATACTGTAAAAGGTACGATTTAGGCAACCGGTCTCCTAAATCGTACCTCGACTAAAAATAGTATCAATAACAAATAGAGAAGAAAATATTCAACATAAAGTAAAGATTATTATATAGTTACATATACATATGTATATGGATCACCCACAGGCCGCAATAACCTATGAATATGATATATGTACATAACCTATATAACATACGAGTATTACGAGTTGTCAAATCCTACTGATACGATTGTAGTGGTACGATTTAGGAAACATGATCAATTTATTTATAAATATCAATTTAAACTGTATAATGAATGTAATATGGAATTAAAATGAATGTAAAATATTCTACATTAACCCTTAGTATCATGATTTTTTTATTTCACTCAGAAAAATTCTTATCGTTCCATTTTTGTCCACACTTCATCGTAAAAATAAACAAAAAATTCCTAGTGTAACAATTTTTTATATAAATGAAAAATATATGGATATAACAGCAATGTTAAACCATGCATAAAGGTACCTATTTATTATAATGTTAAGCCAATGCTCAGTTTTGCAGAATTTTATACTAGTGTTACATACATTATTGTGTTCGACATCAAATTTATTTACAAAGGAAATCCGAAATAATTGAGAGAAAAATTAGCATTTATCTGGTATTTTCAGTGGTCCTGGTGAAATTAAGAGTTGTAATCAACAATACGAGGCAGTGTGTCACAGTAGAATTTGTACGGATGTATTTCTGCCCTAAGGACACTTGTTACATATGGTAATAGTAAAGTAACGCTTTAAAGTTCATGAAAAAGCCCCCAAATGGCGCGCATGATTTTTTCAATTCGTGTAACACGGGTGTTACACTATGATACTAAGGGTTAAACCCGCTTTTAGAAAAATATAAAAATACAGGACAAAATTGCATTGTTTGATTATTATCAGCTAAAATAAACTGGTAAAAAGTTACATCAATCATACCAGATTTTTTAAAATGTTTATAGCACGCACAAAATAGGATACCTATAATATCAAAAGGTTTTGTTTCTATTTCTTATTTCGCATTTACTTGATATTTTTATTATCAGATGTCGTTTACATTCATTAATTACAGAGAAATTGGTGAGGTACGATTTAGGTGACCAGTACGATATTGGCAACTCTCCCCTATAATACCCACTAATTTTCTTTAAATTTCTTTTCATTTCTCTTTAAAATGTTCGCAGTCGTTCCGATCAGATTCGATTTCAAGTTCATTCCTCGATGAATAATTTTATCGATCTCCTGTTACTGCAAATTTCGATTCTCTTGTTAAAGCTTATAGGAGGCTTCGGTAACGTAAAGTGAACGGTGGATCTAGGGTTCATTTCCGCTGGGGCACGTAAAACGGCGAGCTTATTATCTATTTTCCATGCGCTCGCGAATTTTCTCCGTAAGCGGCCTCCAACGATCGCGAGGCATCGAAGCGAGTTAAGTTTGTTGGCGGGTTGAATACACGCGGGATTTCTATTATTCCTCGCGCCGCTTTATACTCCGACGCGGACCTTTCTTGCTCCCCGTGGATATTTGCAAAATTAACCCCAACAGTACGGTGAACTTCTACGGGCGAGCACGCCACGTCCTTTTCACCCAACTCGCTGGATTCAGGCTTCATTCGCAAACACCCTGCCCGATCTCGGATATTAATTCGTCGAATTCGCGATTCATTCACCGGGATCAACCCCGCGTTTCTGTTCGATGCTGATCGGTTTTCCTTCTCGACAGCGATTCTGGGGGCTCTCGACGTTCCTTCGAGTACAATTTAACATCGAGGTGTGGGAAGGGAGTCCATTAAAGGGACTATAGGCAGTGAAATCGCTCGAAGATCGAGTATTTTTTTGCGAATTAATTACAAGGTAATGAATACAATTTGTGACTAATAAGTACTTTTGGGTAATGTTCACATATTCCAAGGAAACCGTTGTATCTACATTTTTAAGCTCAATATCAGGGCAAAACCAATGACACTTTTTCTAAAACACTGTCTAATCAACCTCGTGCGTCACCATTTGTAAAATAGATAGGTATGTAGACAAAAAAAATTTTTGTTACTCTACGTGATAGTAATAAATATTGTGCATAAGGAAAAATCTCTGCTTGCTTTCATCTCCTTGTAATTAATTCGCAAAGAATACTTGATTGTCGATCGATTTGAGCCTACTTAGTCTCCTTAAGGGGACTAGGCAGTCGAAAAATCGATTCTTTATATTACATTTTTCGAAAGTACTATCTTTTGCGAATAAAATGCTACTTGGTTTATTGTAAAATTCGCAAAATTGTAGATTTCGCAGCTAAAAACGTCAAGCGGCAACCTATAGCGTTGCCTTTGCCCAGAAACTTTAAACGCGTTTTTCTCGAATATTTTTTTCTCGAATATTTTCGGTGACTTATTAATTTTTTAATGAAAATCTCGAATTTTGATGGACCATACCAGAGGTTTGGGCCAAAGTGACACATGTTTTACACATCTTGCAATTTGTTCTAAGTCGATCTGAACCTCCCTTCGTTCGCAATCAGGAAAAAATGAAGAGAAAAAAATATTCGAGAAAAGCGCGTTTAAAGTTTCTGGGCAAAGGCGACGCTATAGGTTGCCGCTTGACGTTTTTAGCTGCCAAATCTACAATTTTGCGAATTTTACAATAAACCAAGCGGCATTTTAATGCAATAAAAAAAATCGATTTTTCGACTGCCTAGTCCACTTAAAGATTATAAATCGTTCGTGCGTTTGGAGAGAGTTTATACGAATTTACGATAAAAGGCAAACATAATCGAAGTACACAGGGAAACAGTGTGTACTTACTTGGACTATGGATTCGTATGTCGCTTTCGCTGGGGCTGGAAACACGGTGGTCGTTCAAAGCAACAACCCTTAAGGCTCCAGCTGGGCTGATCAGTCGTTGAGTGGAGTGCCCGCTCGGAGATGTTAACCTCAGGTCCTTTCCTTCGCCGTTGTTGAGCCTGCAATTTTAATATGGACCGAACGATTCATTTCCTCCTACAGTTTAGCCATTTTTGGTATAAAATATAGATTGTCCCTTCCTTAGTTTGCTAATACTCTCAGACCTAACATGCTCGAATCAGACTATCGAATCCCCAGAGGGACAACTCGTTGAAGTAGTTTTATTCAAGTCGAACAAAGTGTACTTGAAAAGAGAACTGCTGACGTCGTTTGAATTGGACGCTAGTTGCATTGGTATCCCTCGTGTATCCCCGGCGTGAAACACTCGAGAAAAATGTGTCGCCGAGAGAATTGCAATGCGAACTAGGCGTTCCTCGTTGTGATTGTCCGCACATGTCGATGTAAGGCGGTTTTCACACAGAAATTCACGAGCGGTGAGGTTGCGAAGATTTTTTAACTACTTTTTACCACTGCTAATCTGAGCTTTCAAGGAATAATTTATGCACTTGTGTCGACAATCCCAGCTGCATCGTATTCACAAGCTTCCCCCATACACCCCTCCCTGATTTCGCAACGCGTTGCCTACCCCCCTCCCCGAATCTGTTTTATGGTTCATCTTGCTCTTAAATGGACCTGCAATTTAATCGTGTTGAAACGAGCGTTTGGATTCCACGCGGACGATCGTCAAATAATCTTTTATTCATGGGCATCGGATTTTTGAAATTTCCAGAGGCGAATAAGCGGATCCATTATTCTCCAGTTTGCTGGGGATAAAAATGGGTCGGTGGAGAGTGATATTAAATTTCGGTTGGCTGAAAAATTTAACATAGAATTAAACGGCCATTTCTCGTCCCGCGCGGAAAGTGGAATTAGTGGTATCTGCTGCCGAGGCTTTCAGTGGCTACCTGATTTACCCATGGGCATCGAAGGCTTTGATGGTCGATATGGAAATGATAGATTACGGAATAATCGTACTCACGTGGCAGAACTGGCTCCTATGTCACCGCTGCTGGCGGCTCTCAAGATCTGCGGGTTCACGGCTATGTCGTTCTCCGATTGCCTGGCCGACTGAGGGGTGGACTGATGAAGCGGAAGGGTCTGCCTGTGCGCGGTGCTCGCCCTTGGCAGCGGAAGGGTGGACACGGTGGCCGGTGGCGGTTGCGTTTGGGTCCTCTGCGCCAGCTGCGACGTGCTGACAGCCCTCGGCGGAAGCGGGTCCCTTCCTATCACCGACCCAGACCCGGAAGCTGCGAACAGAGCATCCTTCGTCATGCAATTCTGACGTCTCCGTTTAAATATTTACAGCGAAACCGGCTCGCCAAAGTAACGTCGTAAATTTTTAACCGCGGGGGTGAAAAGGTTGCCGCTGGCGGTTGAGGTCAGTTTTTCTCTACCCTCTCTATTAGGAGATTGAACGCCGTCGCAGAATGATGGCATTCGACGTTTACGGTCCCGTCGAAATGGCACGCTGCATCCGCAATCTTTATTTCTCGGAAAAAGCGACGCAATCGCGGGACTTTCACTGCAAGAATTTCCTCCTCGCGCCTTGCGTCCATCGCGCCTTTATTTATGCTGCGCGCCGAGGGTACTCGTTTATGCAGGCGTAGAAGAGGCATTCGTTCCTCAAAGTTCACGCGAGCATAACATGTCGCGACAAGGTTGCCGTAAAACCGCACTTCCAATTTTCCCCAATTTCCCTCTTCTGTTGTTATATCGGTCGCGGTTTCCGGAATAATCAGAGAGAACGCAGGTCCCGGTATAAATCCGTTCCAATAAACACGGAAAACTGTTCGCTCGTAAATCCGGAGCGTGGAATCTCAAGATTTCAACTGGCGAACAATAACGAATAATTGAGAATAGAGGTCGTTGATCGAGGGGGCGAAATGCAATATCGCAGGGTGCTCGGCAGAATCGTTCGGCCTTGGCGGTGTGCACCCGTCGCGGGATTCGTATTGCTGGTTTCGGTGCGCGGCTTCAATTACCTCGATTCTGATAATTGGAGGGGCTGGCCCGATCGACGATCTCTATTTTGGCCGATCTTGGTTCACCGCCGACAAAGCAAACGATTCGCCAAACGCGATAAAGCGCGTTTAGACGGCCGCGGGCAACTCGATTGTTCTGGCTAATTGGGAAGCACGCAACGCGGTTGCCGCAATGGCTATGGATTTTCCGCTGGCCGATCTCGGGGCACGTTACACTCGTAATCCACGGCCAACGTCCACTAATTCTAATATCAGCTCGTTGTAACACGAGCTCGTCTTGTCACGAATCCTTTCCTCCACTTCCAATCGGAGGCAACGAGTTAATTGAACGGCGGAGATCCCTGTGCATCGAGCCGTGGGCGGGCATCGCGGGAAACGCGAGACAGTGGAAAGAATTGTGTCAACGTTTTTTAACGCGGACGGGATTTACTCGCGCGCAGGTTGAATTTGAAATTCCGAAGCGTCACGGCGGCGCGGCGGGAGCGTGACAACCGTCCAAGTAATTGAATCCAGCCCGCTATTTTTACGAACAACGAGTGTCTGTTAACGCGAACGACGCGGGGAATTCTACGCGAAAATAGGACGGCATTCGAATGGGGGAGAGGCGAAAGTGGCACACGAAAATTTTTAGCTAGGTCCATTCTGCTGTCTGCTGTTTTCACGAATGTCATCTCTATCTGCTGGAATATGTTTGAAATGTGTAATAATGTAAATGTACCAATACCCGGACGCTTAAGGGGCTTAAGGAATAGCGGAAAAGTTTGTCTCCTAATTTAATTTGTAAAACCATCATGAAATAAAATAATGTTTTTGAAATGTGGATGATAACGCAATATTATACTATCGGAAACTGAAAAAAAAAGTTTATGTATTATAATAGACGTATTTATTAATCAAAATACGAAAACATGCAGATGTCCCATTTACCGGACAACCTAAAACTGCATGTCCCAATACCTGAATTATATCGTCCCAGTAAGCGGACAACCTAAAAATGCATGTCTGAATTACGTACATTCACGAAACTCTTGTACCAGTAAATAAACTTAGACTTGTTTAAAAAAATATTAATTTTCTTGCAAATTTAACTATCTTAAACTAAATTTAAATCTATTTACCATTATAATAATGTATTATTATAATATATAAATAAGAAATGCTGTCAATATTTTCTTAGTAAATGACAGAAGTGTCTTGACAGAAGCTTAAGAAATTTCTCGAAATCTGCTATGCGTACGAAGTGTGTTGCAAAATAATTATCTCTATCTAACGATTTTTAATTTTCTATAATAATGATTTTAATTAGTATTGCTAAATACTTATGCATTATGGTACTATTTTTTGTTTTTAATTATATTAAAAATTAAGCTTAAAAATAAATAAAATTCGCATTGCTGTTCAGGTACTGGGACATGGCCGGGCACTGGTACATTTATCTTAAACAGGTGAAGCTGCGTAAGCATTCGGTGCTCCAGTTTGTAAGTGTGCTGTTTTATAAAAGCGAGGTCAATGCAGAGGAAAATTTAGTCTAAATTGCTCACACCACTAATTATTGTTAACTAGTCTCAAGTTACATCGGAGTACTTATCTGTTTACGCGAGTGGAGGATTATGCGTGCCCTTGCGCGAATTGGGCACGCGCTAATGAATTTGGGAGAAGGAGCAATAATGGGCGAGTTTGCTGAGAATTATCACTAAGTATGTATTTAATTATTACTGAATGGTATATTTAAGCGGAATTTAGCAGAGAAGCCGTTCACCGACGTTTCCCACATTCCACAGAATTATACTATTTCGCCGGGATATTCCACATTTCCCGCAATTTCAATATTGCATCGCTCTTGAATGCTTCGCATCGATTCGCATAGTTTCGTCGTTCTCGCCCGGGGCATCGACGAAATGAAATTTCCGTCGCGGTTCGAATCGTAAGCTCGGATCCGCGACGGGCCCACGTTAAATCCATAAAGGTTTCAAACTGTTACCACAGCAGTAACATTCCTAAAAAAAAAAACACTACAAACGTCTGCTCCCCGGAACTGTTATCCACTCTAGCGGTTCCGTCAAGTAGAGACACTATAATAAGAGTCTGGACACGAGAAGGCCACTTTTTGATTGGTCCGCCATTTTTTATCGAAATCCTGCGAGAGAGAAAGAGATATACACCATTTCACTCTTAACCACTCTTAACAACTCTTACGTTTATGGCGGTATTTTACTATCTATTAATCTGAAAATGTGCATTTGGGTTTTTGATTGGCCCGTCATTCTTCATCTATACCCGCTGATTTTTAAATCTGTCAATTATACCAAGATAATGAAGATATAAAGTAAAAAACCAAATCTTGTGTTCTATTTGATATACCTATGTTATTTTATTATACTTTAAAATACATTTTAAAATAAATTTTAAAATACCGCCATAAACGTAAGAGTTGTTAAGAGTGGTTAATAGTGAAATGGTGTATATCTCTTTCTCTCTCGTGGGATTTCGATCAAACATGGCGGACAGTGGCCCGTGTCCAGACTCTTATTATAGTGTCGCTATACCTATCACTTTTGCTAAAACTCTCAGACCTAAAATGCTCAAATCAGACTCTCGAATCCCCAGAAGGACAACTCGTTGAAGTAGTCTTATTGAAGTCGAACAAAGTGTACTTGAAAAGAGAACTGCTTTATTTTTCAATCTCCGTCTCAAATAAATCGTCGCAAGCTTCTCATTCGAATTTCAAGGAAAATTCTGCTAGCCTCTATTTGGAAATTCCCCAAACTAATAACGTGTCGCGCGGTGCCCCGGAATGTCCCCATTTCCGAATCTCGGCGAGAAAATCCTGCTTGTCGCCGAGGAACCGCCCGCCGCCGCCGCCAAAATTCCAGAATGCCGCGAGTTACGAAGGAGAGAGGCGCGTGTCGAGGCATGCGAAACGCAGTCGAAAGAGGGCTCGAACGTCAGGAGGGCGTAATTGAATCTCACGGATGGCGGGCTGTTAGCGGCACCCGAGCGACCATAATGAGCGGCCGGATGTTTCGCGGACATGGGAACGCCGCGGGACCAAATAGAACGGAACTGTCGACCGAGACCTGTCTGCGGAGGGGGCCTGCCGCAGGAACCGCCTCGTTTGAAAACAGACCGAGCTGGAGACACGGGAAGGGACAATTTATCGCGTGCAATTAACCCAGCCTCCGAAACCAGGCCATCCAGGCGCGCTATTACGTAAGGAGCGCGATTCCGCTTCGATCGGCCAACGTCTATAAACGCGTCAGCGGGCACAATTTCGTGTCCTGCCGTTTCAAGATCAGTCACCGGATGAGTCTAGTTTCCTCCGGTAGAATCGTGGCTGGAATTTTGTGGGAGGATTTAATAGAGCAGTTGGATATTGTATTAGGTCGGTGGAAATGTTCGCTCCCTCACTGTTAGCTTTAGGGACTTGGAACTGTCAGAAACGAAAGGAACGAAATATTTTTCTGGAACAGAAACGAAACGAAATTCTTAATCCTAGGTATTTCAGGCGTGAAAACGGTATAATCGAAATAAAAATTCCGATTAATAACGTTATTTCGTTTCCGGTGCAAACTTTATGTGAACTTTAAATTGAGCGCGCTTCTTATTTTCATCATGAATGTAGGGTAAAGAGTACAATGGTTGGCCACTTAAGTAAGAGTGACACATAAATAATGAATTATAAATATGAATTTAGTAAATTTGAAATGGAAATCAATATAAATAAGTTCGAAAAACCCCCACTTATTTAAAAATAAATAGAGTTCATATGAGTTTTTTATAAATACGAAATAACCGGTTCGGAACAAAATTTATTTTCCGTTTCAATGTGAAACGAAATATTTTTCAGTAGGAACGGTTCCAGGTCCCTGGTTAGGTGTAAGGAAATGTCCTTTTTTGCTACGCCGACTTGTTATTTTGATCAGAATTGTGGCAAAAGGTCATAGATAGTTTGATTAAAAAAACATGTAATATATTTTTACTTTTAATCAAGAGTTTGCACGTTCAATTCAGCGAACGAAGCGTTTGCATCTCTTAATATTATAACAGGAATATTATTGTATCTAGAGGAATGCCGGCAAAAGTGCCCGTTCAGACACGCATTCCCATAGCTAAATCGAATTGCACGCGCGACTGTTGCGATCGACGTAAATCTCCGAGACAATCGGTACTTCCTGTCCGCAGGGCAACGCGCGAATGTTTTAAGCGACCCTGAGCGTCTTCGAATTTCACGCGATGCAACTCGTGCAAACGTAATCTCCGATGCGTCAGACTTTTTGCCCCGCGTTTGCCTGTTATTTCTCCAATTTTTGTATTCTACGCCGTTGCGCGCGTTCTTTCGCACGAGCTTATCCGCGTTGTTTTGCTCTAAAAATGAAATGTCTGCGGGGCGTAACGCGAAGCTGGCAGGGGATGTAAAAATACAGAATGCGGCAGAAATATCAGCGTGGATCGATGGACAGGCTGGCCAGATGGATCAATGGAAGAGGATATATTGCGTTAGCACAACGGAGCAGGACGTAGAAACGGGCGCGAAGCAATCTCAAACTGCTATCGCGAAATACCAGCACCGAAATCCGAGGCGTAGCTGGATGAATCGAAAGTGCGCGTGCAGCTGAATCAATGCCTCTGTCAATATGAAAAGTAATCTTGACGGAGATTACGTTTTATCCTGATACGTTTTATTTTTTCGCGCTCGAGAGTTTACTTTGCTGTTGAGCTTTTCTACGACGGTTCTCGGTGTCTGTTATCTCTATTTCAGACATCATAATTGTTATCAAACAAATTTTAAAAGTTATGGTATAATCAGCATTCATTGACAACGTGAACAAAAATTAATTATAAAACTTATATATTGTATTAAACAAAAAAAAAGCGGAAAATTGTAAGTAGTATCTTCAATATCTTTTATCTTATTCCTTGTTTCATATATTTACATACCGTTCTTTGCTTAATGAAAGATATCAGTTGTGTAATTAATGTTTTTCATGTAGTCAATGAATACTAAACAGTAATGTTAATATGAATATTTAATTGACAATGATCGAATGTAATCAGAAATTTATTTTTGCCGTCGATGATGGTTATCGGTAACTAAAATTAAATTTCCGTCATCGATAATGGTTCCTGGTAGCCAAAACAAATTTTAATTATCCATAATGGTTAGTTGTAATCAGAACAATTCAAAATTAGTATTTTTTAATCATTTCATTTTTTCAGAATTTTCTTTGCGATTTAATGCCAACTTTCATTTAAATAAAAATTAATTTTTACTTAATCACTTCTTTCCAAAAAAATGTTTAAAATAACTTGAGGTTATAATTTATTTGTACAAAGCCGCATATGTCGCGATGCAAAGGCGTTCGAAAGCGACGTTACTCGCGCATCAATAACAGAGCGTTCGCTAGCTCCTCGCCCCGTTTATTCGCGATAAAAAGCGGCACAAAAGGTCAACCCGCGACAAAGCAATGAAATCGCGAAGAGACAGTGGGGATGCATTGAATCCAGGCAAAAGAGATGAAAAAACCGGCGGAATTATTGGATTGCGAGGCGAATCGTCATTCATAACGCACCGTCATCGCATTCCAGTGGGTATTAAACGCGCTCTCTGTCGTTGCATCTGCTCCCGCAGAGCAGACAATTTCCTTTTAACGATGTTTACGGAAAATAGAAGTGTTACGGTGCGGTAAAATTGACTTACACTGCTATTGCCGGAGGGTTAAGGGGGTTGAAAGGGATTAAACGACTTTTTCGCCGCAAGAAAAAGGGCACCCTCTTAATATTCCTTCTTCCATGCGATTTTCCCTCTGAAAAACCGGGAAATTCTCTTTTTCTCCGCCGCAGCGATTTCCTCCCGTGGCGGGGAGCATTGCCGCCAAGTCGAGTTTTAATATCATTTCCGCCAGCAACGAGGGAAATTGAGTTTTTTAAGTGCATCTTCGACGGGGCCGAAAAATAGAAGTTTCTGATTCGCTCCCCTTTTGTTTGGCCGACATTCTTCCCGTTTTCCCTCTAACAAGCTTCCGCGGGACACAATGGAATTTGCTTGTTCCACGGGAGAACATTCGTTTGGCGCGATGGTGATTTAAAAGAAGAAGGATTCCTTTATTCTCTGGGCAGGCGAATCTCCGATATCTATCTGCGGGAACAAACGACTCGTCGTTTCTTTGACACGAGGGGTTCGGCGAGAGATCCTCCTCTCCTGATGGGGACCTTTTTGCGACCGATGTCTTTACCCCAACTTTTTCCATTACACAGGCTCTTTAATTGTATTTACGGCGCGCGAAAATTATTTCGCCTCGTGGTTATTTTTGCCTCGAACGGCAACGGTGAAATGGGATACTAATCTCGAATGCAGACCCTAGATTTCCCATGAAGTTCGCCCCACTTTTCTCACACGAACGCTCCTGTATTCCGAACTGAACCTGCCCGGTTAATTGCATCGCATGCATATGATATCAAGAAACCAGACAATTTCGTCGTACGTGACTCCCACTAATTACTGCACCCTCGTAATGCCGAACGGAACGGTAGATCCTCGCTTTCACCCTTCACCCTGGCCGTACGAAATTTTACCAACGGAGATAGAAATAACGGAGCGCGATGGATTGTCGCGGTCGCCTCCGCTCCTCGCTTAATTACGTCGGGTGTTGAATATCGATCCTCGAAAATTAATTAACCACCCTGTAACTCTATACGGAGCGTGTAACGGCGTCGCTTGTCGATTAGGATCCGTTTTATATCCATTGCCACGCAATGCGGAATATTTAAAAAGGTTCACTCGCCCGTCAATGATAACGCTCCGCGATATCGAGCATTTAGTAAAATGTTAATGGCTTCCATCCTGAATTCACTATTTTATCTCATAATTCTGATGAATTTTTGGGGTTCAAAGTATTTATTGATTCGCTGCAGCGAAATGAAACAGAATTTTTCAATAGAATTTCCTTTTTAAGAATTTAACGCCTGAGAATGATTATCTTTGTTTTACGTAATATTAATTTAATTATTTACTTCCAAGATATCGCGCCGAAGGATATTGTTTTATATAATGGAGCACCTTACGGATCGACGTAACGGCGTCGTTCTGCGACACCTTGATCTTTTCTGTATCAGTGCCAAGTGGAGCGTCTATATTTACAGGACACGTGAGTCCGCGCGCGAAAGGCTGCAAGTTCCTGTTTGAGAGCGGATAATGTTGGCAGATTAAATAAACCGGCGGATTAAATAGCACCGTTGCATTTCGCCGCGAAACGCCAATCACTTAAATGGGTCGACGTTCAATTTTGCTACTGGCCAGACGAATTGAATAATTTACCGTTTTTTTTTTTCCGCCCACGGATAGCCTTTTTATATTTAGACCGCGAGGTCGTGCGAGCCGCCTGGAATTCGCGTGACGCGAGCACATTACTTTCCTCGGGAGTTTGCGTGGTTATTCGATGATATTTTGTCTGGTATAATGGCGGCTTCCAGTCACGAGACATTAATCGCCCGGTGACTGATAAACGCTGGATCTGGATCGTGAATTAGGCGCATGTCTTTTCCTGGATGTCGTCTTTACTATCGCTTGGCGTGATCCGCTGTTCTCGGCGCGGAATCGAGGAACCCCTGTAGATAAATTTCTCATCGTATTTCCGAATTATCCGGGCAGGACCTACGGCGGAAGAAAGAATCCCGAAATCCCCGGACGGTTTACCGCATTTCAAGATATATCCCAAATGCAGTAAACTGCGGCGAGCCCGAGAGCCGCGCCTCGAGAACGTAAAATATTTATTACGGCTGGCCGCAACCGCGGCCCTCTACCTTTTTACAATCCGCCGTAATAAAAAGCCAAGGGGCGGGCGGGGGCGAGGCTGAGCCGCCGTAGGAGAAAAAGGAAAATCAACACCCCCGGTCGGACGTTGCGCAGCAACAGGTCCAGCAACCAGCGATACAAATGACCGTGCAACTGCGCTTCCGCTCCCAACCCGTCCGAACCTCCTCGATCAATTTCTACGTTCTTCCCTCTTTCGCCACTCTTCCCCCAGATTTACCTTTCCCGTCTTCCTCGCTCGCTCGATCGACCATAAATTGCTACACCCACCTTCCCCGTATTCTAGGAAAGCAATTAGCGTGACATAGGTAGGGTGATTTTTAACGAAGGTGGACGGCGAATCAATTTTCCAACGAACAGTCTCCGTGATCGTTTCGCAATCACCCTAGTCTGAAGCGAGGCATTTGGAATGGAGTTCGGTACGCACGGGCGACAGATCCCCATCACGCAATCCCCCAATAACAACCTCTGATTCCCCCTTAGACATCCCATCGGCGGCACTTCTGGCGTCGCGACGCATACCACTAAACACAGTGGCGTCTCGCGGCCAGGATCACGGGGTGAACAACCCCCGCCTGGAGCTTTCTCTCCACCGAAGACTGCGCAGACCCTATTCGCAGTTGGTCGAAATTCTATTTGCTAAATTAGACGTTTGCCCGCTTTGAGGTGCTTCGCGACGAAATGGAAGTGTCTGGGGCTGGTGCTGCTTCGGGGGGCGGGGAAGCCGCGTCAACGGGGGAGGCAGCGAAATCTCGCTCGCGTGAAAATTCTAGCGCGGAAGGCTTCGCTGCGGAGTGGATTATTTCGTTACGTAAGCGACAACGGGGAAACCTTCGCCTTTGATTTTCCGCGGAGCGTAGCTTGTCGTGAAACGTAGGACGTTTGGCACTCTAAACTGTATTCACAGTTTCTAATTCAGAAACTTCGGTACTGCATAAATTAAGCGTTTGGAGGGTACGAGAGCCTTGGCACTTTGGTAATTAATTTAATGTCTACATCGCCACGCACTATCGTCTAGGATATTTGGACAGGTCTGCCTGGCTCTGACAGACGATTCCTTGATCTGATAGCTGGTGCAGATGACATTTGGGCCTAGTTATGCAGAAAGCTACCAACCCTCAATGATTCGAAATTGAGTAAATTTAGTTTAAAGATTGTTAAAAAAAAAGTAGCTTTATTAATTCTGTTCGGTATATTTTATTTCTTGTTAATGATTTACAAGGTTTTTTAATGGGTTATTTAGTAGTGAGTAGTATAATTAATATTTTCTGTAGCTTTTGTTTTTTAAGCTTAAAATGGAACTATGGCTTACAAGGGAAGATCCCGAACCCGGAAATTCATAAAATTCTGAAACATTGTGAATATGTAGGGGACTTCCTCCTGATTACAGCGCAATTTTTGTTTGCTGCCCAAATTCACTTGAAGCGAGTGAAATTAACCCCTGAAAATTCGGCTATTTTCCGATTTTATGTTGTAACTCGCGAAATGTAAGAGAAAGAAAAAAGTTTCAAAACAAATGTTACTTCTTTTAATTAGATCTATCATTTGGTAAAACAATTAGTTTACAGTTCACGAGTTATAATACAAAATCGGAAAATCACTGGGTTTTCAGGGGTCAATTACACCCCCTTAGAGTGAATTTGGGCAGCAAAAAAAATTGCGGTGTAATCAAAAGGAAATCCCCTACATATTTACAAAGTTTCAGAATTTTTTGAATTTCCGGGTTTGGGATCTTCCCTTGTTAGTAGTTTTAGTTGAAATTATATTTGTCTTTAATATATACATTATTTTATATAATTAATATATTAAAGTATATATATTTATACATATATTGATTAAAAAGTATTTTAAAGTATATATATTTTAGATATATTGATCTAATTTAAATTATTATTGATAAATTTATGGGGATATATTGAACTAAATTAATTATTAATTCGATGAACCCATAAATAATCTATATATTATCAAGTTCGAAAGATTTATTAATAGATAATGATATCCAGAGGATAAATTTTGATTTATGTATAAATCATTTATATATAGATAAGCTTCTTATTGTATATTACTCTCTTGATGTATGAATAAGGTTGGTAATATTTTGCAAAATAAAGATCACAAAATTATGGGATCCACACTGCGTTTAAATAATTTGTTATCATTTTGAGGGTTGGTACCTTTCTGCATAACTACTTAAGCTCATTTACATGATGTTCTTCAATCCCAACGATTTTAAAGACCGCGAAGAATCATAAAAACGGCAAAACCTGGCTCACGACCGAAACGAATGACCAGTCGTCGATACAGCCTCGTGGAAGCAATGAAAAGTCCGCATTGTTCTATTCCAGGGACGCTGATGTCGACGTTTGGGAATGCGTCGGCCGCCGAATCGGAATTTTGCAACGGCCCCCCGCGTTACCGTATCGCGAGAGATTACGCGATCCAGGCACTTCTCGATTCCCAGAAACTCGCTCCGTTACCGTACATACCTGACTCGTTACAGCGATCATTAGCAGGCTCGCTGTTCCAACGAACCCTCGCTGGAACTTTAAGGAGATACTGAACGGTGGAACGTAACGCTGTCAGTTTCTGCTTTCCGTGAAAGGATCGATAAAGAATAATGCGCGGTTTTTGTCGGTCGAAAGTGGCATGAAATTTCGCATTGTCCTTCTCGCCGGGATACGATAGCTTGACGGCGCGGCGTCACCTTGGGCACGTGCTCCGAAAAGAAGCTATTCAGACCTTGACGCGTGTTCGGATGGTTCATCGCGGAGGAGACAAAGAGACGGTGGTATCGACTACTCGTCTGACCTACTTGATCACTACAGATCCCGTTAGTTGGCATCGAGTCGACACTCTTGCCGGCAGCCACGCTCGCCACGCTCGCCACTCGCCACTGCAATCGCGGACAGGAATCGCGCGAATAGCTCGGGTGAAAATGTCGGCGATGGGAAGCCAAGTGGAATCGATAGAAGGACTCGCTAGAAGGGTAACAGGCTCCGTTGAGTCATGGTCGATTTGTTTAGAGAGAACGTCACCGTTACTATGGCTCGATCTAACTCGTTTACGCTTCTTCTGGCGTGTCATAATTGAAACGCTAGCTACGATAAATCACAAAATCCAGCAGCTTCTCTTTTTGCCAGAGTAATTGCTTCGGTAAAGTATAAACTGTAAATTTACACTGCTACTGCATTCTAATTTCAATCTCTGTCCCCGTTTTAAAGCGCGCTTCATCTGGCCTCTCTGAAAAGTTGGAAAAAGGGGCAGAATCCCCGCGAATGATTTTTCGAGGGTTCGTCAGAGCTGAAATTACGTTCTTCCGGGGAAAACGGCTAATTCACTCGTCGAGCGAATTCACTGGAAGTTTCGAGCCGCTGTCGCGAACAGTGCATTTCTGGCCGCCACGTTTGTCATTTCCCTACCCGTTCTACGCTTCTTCATGGAGAGTACTCGTGTGCCCATTTCGGCTTTGATGCTCTCGGCCGTGATTACGCAGAGTTGCGTTGAAATTAATTAATACAGACTTGAAGTGATGTCACCTTTAACCGATTGTATTATAATAAATTTATTGCAATTACGATTGTAGATCTAGCTGTGATATTTGACGGTGATTAAAGCGACGAGGTGATGCGAGAAGGATGCGAGAGAGAAGGTGATAATACTCTCGCGAAAGCAACGGTGGAAAAATGACTCGGTGTGAAAGGATCATCGGAATCACCCTGTATATCTCTCTAGACGTCAAAGCATCCGTTACGGGTCCAGTTGCAGGTAGAGAAAAACAATTCCAACCACGAAGAACAAGTCGAAATCTCCGGTTCTCGGCCGGAGAAGGCGTTCGTCTCGTTTTTGTGCTGGCCAGCCGCTGGACCCGCTTCGACTCGATTCTCCATCTTTTTCTGCGCCACCGATTTCTCGTTTACTTCCACGTCGTCATCGTCTTTCCGCAAACGACAGGTGCTCCATCGATCCGCCAAGAATCCCGACCGTTTTAATGCTTTCCTTTCAATTTGCGTTTTTCTGTCGCCGCGAAAAAATCGCCCGCAGCCCGGCTCCCTTTTCTTCCAGCTGGAATCAACTGCTCGGCCGAATTCCAGTTCTCAGGAGATCCTCGAGTCTTACTCTCGGCCGTTACAATCGGACTGCCGCGCGAAGTTCTCCAAGTAAATACTTTGGATCACGATGATGGGGTTAGAAGTCTCCAAAAATTGTCTCGGCTATTTTCTTCCTCTGGCACGAGTCTTAGGGACTCTAAAAGATTCTGTGTAGAATGAAACTTTTAGATACTTCAGTTGAAATTTTATTGACGAAAATGCAGGAACTGACTTGCAAGAGCAGTTCGGTTACCCGAATATTCCGATTATTTTGAAACTGTAGAGTGTAGAGCTTTGCAATTTCTAGTTTCTGCCATTTTCGGATCTTCGGGGTGAAAACACCCCTTAAAGGTTAATGTGTTTTTCTACTTTCCTGGATATCTTGTAAAATTATAACAATGAAAACTTAACGGCTTTTTACACTCTACAAACCTATGCAATGTAATTGTTTAAAGCGAGGAACGATTTTTTATTTAAACTACAAATTTTAAACAACTCAATTACCCAGTTTTATAGGGTATAAAAAGCCGTTAAGTTTTTATCGTTAATTTCTTTACATCTACTATAGTTTTCAAGATATGCGAGAAAGTAGGAAAACACAACCTTTAAGGGGTGTTTTCACCCCGAAGACCCGAAAATGGGCACAAACTAAAAATTGCCTGATACAAACCTGCACACTTAAAAAAAAAAATCGGAATATTCGGACAACCGAAATTCCCTTGTTGGTGGAGTTCACTAGCCGAAAGTCACGTGTGCCCTACCAGGGTCTAGAGACGGTGCTTGTTGCAGAACTATTCGCCTCGGAATATCCTAGTGTACCGTTCGGGAAACAGGACCACGAGGAGCGCAGGAATCCAGAACGCGTTCCAAGTTGCAGGATCCAGGGTACGATGTCGAAAAATCAGAACCGATGTTACGGTCCGTAAGAATTATGTAATGAACCTGGAGGAAGGGGACAAGCGAGCCGAGTAACGGTATCGACGAAGCAGAATGGTTCTGCATCATGTAGCTGCGAGCATGTAAAATCACGTTTCTTAACGGTTCATAAGCCGAATTCAAGTTCCCCGCTGGCTCAACTGTCGCCCGGTTTTCGCGGAACTTTCATACGAATTCACCGCGCGTGGAAACTGTTTCGCCCGCGTGCACGGAATACCAATTACCAGTTTCATAGCGGAGGTAATTGCCGGTACACGAGAGCTGCGCCGGTTTGACTAATCGTAGACTCGTTCCCCTGGAAGATCGGTTCCTCCACGCAAACCTCCTCGTCGCTCGTGGACCGATTATATTCCGATAATATACCGTCGCTTCATATTGTCAGGAATAACAGAAGGCCGATCATCAGTGGATGGCGAAGGAGAGGAGCGAGCCGAGGAAAGGAACGCTGCGATGATTGAATCATCGAAAGTGCTGCGCCCATGGTAACGGTACACGAGGAGAGAGGAATGCTCGTGCATCGTTCGTGGGACGAACCTCGAAATCCGATAAACGCGCATGGCGCTACTATGCCTCCCGGAACGTATTTCGAAATGGAGATCGACCTGGGCCCGCGAGAGATCGATAATCCCGACGAGGAGCCGGCTCCGAGCAACAGTCATTTTGGCAACGTTCCCGCGCGCACCTTTCGCGGCTTGATGAATCGAAAATCGGCCAGCTGCGCCGACCACGTCCGCGGGCTATTCTGTTTTTCCCGATCCATTAACCCAGCGCCTCTCGGCGCGATTTTTGCCACGGAGTTGTTTGGCGTGCGGGAAAATGGCCCCTGCCTCCTTTCTTCCAGCGAACAAGCCTTTTCCCGCGGGATTACATTCAGGTCTGTGGCTTCTTTGATATTAAAGCTCCGTCAGAAATTTAACTCCTCTGGGTGACTATTCGCAAGCAGTATTAACAGCGGCTGGAAATTAGTAGAAGCGGTGTAGAGGACGTAGAAAGTCGTGGAAGCCTTCGAGATAGAACGGAGAAGGGCCGTTATTGAAAAGTCTTGGTGTCGTGGTGTATAACTTTTGATACATAAATTTGTGCGAAATGATGGATGCTGTTTAGTAGAGACTCCTACCTGTTACGTCACTGCCGTGG
Source organism: Andrena bucephala (assembly GCA_947577245.1). Lineage (NCBI taxonomy): Eukaryota > Metazoa > Arthropoda > Insecta > Hymenoptera > Andrenidae > Andrena > Andrena bucephala. Next base: position 69,620,914 of record OX387715.1, read on the forward strand.
ATTCGCGCAAAGAGGAAAGAGCGTGAAGTCGTAATACGTACTGTACTTTCCGGACCAGCAGCTGCCGCATATCAGCCCCACTTTTCCGCCCATTTTCCTCTTGGAGCAGGTTCGCCTGGCGGCGCTCAGCCACGCACTTGCTACGACCCTCGCGTTTCCTCGCGTCGTCACAGAATCCAGGACACAGTACGCGATGCGTGGCCACGCGCGTGTCATGAGTCTGTCATGCGACTTGGCGCGGGTCCGCGTGCTTTCTGTCTCGTAAGCGTGTCCGTGCCTTCTTCGGCGCGCACATGTGTCTCGCCGGTCAAACACAACCCGGACACAGATAAGTCCACCGATTCACCATGAAACCGTATAGCGGACAGCACTTTCCTATCGAATTTCACTCGCCAAACTGTTCCCCGGTTTCTTCGATTCACCCTTCAGTTTTATGTGTCGACTAATCGAGCAAGCTATTGACTTCTGTAACAGGTGATTCATGCTATCGATAGGAACGTATGCTTCAAGATTTCAGGTCAACGTGCCTGTAGAAGCTTCGTGGGCATATAAAGCAGTGTATTTAATAACGGGGATGAAGGAAGGAAAACGATTCTCTATGATTATATACGCTGCAATGCACCAATGGTACTTTAATATTCTCCGTCAAAGTACATACTTCCACTCGGACACAATACTGTCCCGTAGTCATTTGAACTTTGTGTCAAGCTAGCTTTTATATCGACGACCTGATTCTAAACTTTGTCCTGACTTATCACCCCCCCCCCCCACTCGCCCCCGAGAAACCTTTATGTGTTAACTAAGAGAAAATGAGTCAGCTTATTCGTTTCAACGTTCTGTTCCAATTCTTGAGATTTGGCGAAGAAATGGTAAGCAAATCTGGTCGCCTCTGCGATAACTTGCTCGACTTTCGAAGAAGAACAACAACGATAGATTCTCGAAATGGATTCAGTTCGAGAAAGTCTCTCGATAATTTTCCGCTTGTAAAATATATCCGCGAGTCTCGCGGGGGGGAATAAGGGAACTCGCGAGGGGGAATAAATCGTTGAAGAGTCCAACTTCGCTGTTTCTTTCTCCAAAGTGTTATCGGCCCCGCGAAGCCATTTCCTCGCGAGCCCGATACGCAACGAGGAATTTCGTAATCGCGGGGGAACTACTTGCACTCCGGGGAACTAATTTCTTCCTCAACTTCCTCTCCTCGATACCACTCGAGTCCAACTCATTTCTAAATGCGACGAGCTACTTATTCAATTTTTAGCCCGATCTCCCGAGAATCGTGTACAACCGTGCATTAGTGCGATGATAGAAATGTCAATACTCGTTGATTTCTTAATAGAAATGTGCATAATTTTGCAGCTTCAACAGCGCGTTCGTCGACGGTCCATGAAATTACAAATTTAAGGGGTTATTTTTTTAATCACGCCACAAAATTCAGTTTTTTTTCTCTCAGTGAATGCAATAAATAACAAGGTCAAACTTTATTAAGTTACTACTGACTTATTAGGTTACTTATAATGTATACGGAACAATTTTTTAAATAACTTTTAATTGTGTTTTTCAATGTTATCTGGAGTTGAAAGTCGCGCCTTTGAAAATACGGCAGGAGTGATTTCAGCTGACAGACTCATCTGAAACAAAAAAACCAAACTGATTCTTAATCATTATGAGTACCGCTGTCGCAGGTGCCAGAATTAGCCACGTAAGTAAAAATTTAACAAAATTGCGCGCATTCAAACATCAAGTAAAAATGGAAAATTTCGATACTTGAAGTTTAAATGCGCGCAATTTTGTTAAATTTTGACTTACATGGCTAATTCTGGCACCTGCGATAGCGGTACTCATAATGATTAAGAATCAGTTTGGTTTTTTTGTTTCAGATGAGTCTGTGAACCTAATAAATGAAAAAAAAAGTTTGACATTGTTATTCATTGCATTCACTGAGAAAAAAAACCTGAATTTTGCGGCGTGATTACCAGAATGACGCCTTAACAAACGATCAGAAAACTATCCAGTGTCAGGGAACTAATCCAGAAGTGAAGGGATAATTCCAACTTTTTCTAGTTTAAGCGAAATCGGGTAACCACGGATAATTGCATGAACGCAGGTCTCTCGAAAAAATGAGGTCCATCGTCAACCGTGGAATTATTCATCACTGAAATTCTCTCTAAAATTAAAGAGAGCAACTTTTACGAGTAGACCATGCGCTGCCACTATAGGACTATAAAAAGAGCGCGTGTTTTGCGCGCCAGAGAATGGAACAGTACGTCGTTGATAAAATAAACACGCGCCGTAAATGTAACTGTCCATGTATTCCGAGGAAATTTAATAGCAACTGTTGAAGAATGTTCCTAGGGAACGATGTAGATATATCGAATTCAGCTGACTTCTGTTATCCGAGATGAGACTTTTTAAGCGGATCTTGAGCCCCGTTTCCGGCACACGCTGCTTTCGACTGCATTTCGTTGCATTCCCGGGATTCGTCGCGAAACTCGATCCATTCAGTGGGCGGACGTGCCCGAAATACTTGCAGCCAATCGAGCGGAATAACGATCCATCGAGCGATACGTCACGCGTACACGTGCGCCATGAAGCAGAGGGTCCAGATTGGGCCCATATCGAGCAAATGGTCAAATATTGGCGATGGATATTGGCCCCATAAATTAGCGCGCTCAACGATATCGCGCGGGGGTGCGTGACAGAGCTTTCGCCGTGTTGCCTGTGCTTACAAGTATTCATTTAACCATTCACTTTCTAACGATGTTAATTACACATAGGGGATACCGAGGCAAGTTGATACAGGGGGCATGTTGACACAGACGAATTATGTCGACACTGTATAAATGTAGCTCCTTGTGTGCGAGATATACGAAGCTTGTTCTTCAATTCTTTACTACGATCTGGCGTACGTCTGTGTACGTTAACGTTAGCAACCCATTTTTAACTGTTTTCGTTTCTATAGAGAAAAAGTAAATAGTTGTGTTCACTTTCTAATCTGTCTTGAGACGGGATAGAGAATTTTATCACTCAAATTGATTGGGCATCGCATTGAGTCCTTTGAAGGTAAGGTAATTACGTTTTGTTATTTTGTTTATATGCTCTATATTTTTTTATGGAGATGTTTGTACATAATAACTTCCTGTGGGGTAAGTTTTCTCTGGGGCATGTTGATACAGTGTATCAATTTTCACCGACTACTTTTAATTGGATTTTTCCTTTTATTTCTAGAAAAATGGTTCGAAATTATGTCAGAAAAACAAATCGCGACAAAATAACGCAAAATATTTTTCAAAAAACGTGTGTAGGTGTAGAAAAGTAGTCAATGTCGTTGCGTCAAAGCGCGAAAATATACGGAATAGATAAAATGGCTTTATTAAGATACATTAATAAAAAGAAGTAAGCACCTCATGTTAAAGTGGGATATTCCAGACATCAATCCTTTACTCATTAAACGGATATTTTACAGATGTATCAACATGCCCTGCAGTGGGGTAAGTTGATACATTTTACCTTCGTTCAAATAACATTTTTTCATTCATTTTGTATGTATTTTCTCAATTTTTCGTTTACAATATATTAAAGAAGAAGGAGCAATGTATATTTTAGCATATTTGTTATTAAGTAATTAATTCAAACAAAAATGAAAAAAAATTGAAAACTGAAAAACGTATCAACTTGCCCCGGTCTCCTCTACATCCTCAATAAAGATTAAATAGATTCGGTCAGTAATGTCAGTATACAAAAGAAAGTGCAAGTCAATGTTCTGCATTTTGGGATTTGTGTAATAAATCTTACACGCTAGTGAGCAAGAACGTGATGAAATTTGAAATTTTGATGAAGATGAAATTCTTAGAACGTATACAAACTTACTTAAATCTACAAACGGGATTTTTAAATTTTCATTACAGGCTCAGATAAAAAAAGTTGAAAAAGCTACGTTCACTATTTCCTTCGCTTTTCCGACCAATTGCATTTGTTTTCAAAACGACGTAACACGTCCCCTAAGTAGTAAACTAACCCTTCTAGCTTCACAAAAAGACTCAAGTCGTTTGGACCAATTTTAAAAAAGTTATTCTGTTTTATAGGGTGTCCCATATTTTCGTGGCCCGCTGTATATAGCTACTTTTATCGCAGCTGGCTCTCCCACGATTCTTACCTACCTACCTTCCTGTTATTGTGTATGCCGAATTTGGGGATAATCCCCGATACCCTTGTCGAGCTTAGCTTAGAGCAATCAGTATTACTCGGGCCGTGATAGCGATACGATCACCCTCGAAGGTTATCCACCTCTCGCGACGCGTTGTTCTTGAGTGATACAACGGTGATATAAAACTTTGAATGTGTGTACGTTTGTGTTCCTAGCAGGCACGTGCAAATGCTGCTGACATTCAGACGCCTTTAATGCGAAGCCACCGATTGCAAAATGGTAAATGACTTTTCCATTTTTTGTATCTTAACAAATTTGCGTGGTTTTGTATATTTGAATTAGCGTTTTTATTAAAAAAGTGACAAGGTGAAAACAGTGTCTTGAATTAAAGAAGGTACTATGCTCATTGTGTGAGAAAGAGAGAACTTGAATAAGTTCATGGTAAAATCAAATTAAACATTTCCCTACAGGAATTTGCAAATCTTGATCGACGCATTGATCAAAGTCGTGCGTGTGCTTGCGATGCCTGTTACGTATGCCAGAGTTCACCGACCCCTCTCTTCTCCCCCTTTCTCTCTCTCTCTCTAGGACACATTTGGTAAATTAAACACATTTGGTAAATTAAACGGTCACGTACTTCCGGGATACAGTAATTAAAAGACCCTAGAGATTTGGCTGAAAATGAATTAAATATTGTGGAAGTGGAACACTATTAAAATTGCAGATGCACCGAGATAAAAGCTTTCGATTTTCGTGGTTTCTGTCTGTAAGTAGCTGATTGAAATTAATCTAATTGTAACGTAAAATCTGAGTTGCCTCTACTTTATCCAGTAACAAGCTGCAATCGAGATAAGTGGAGGAATAAAAATTTGAGAGTCAACTCGGCAAGTGGAACACGACCTGTGTATTTAGAGAGGTGAATTCAGACAGTTTAACGTCCGTTATAAATTTCGTGTCGCGTGTGTCGTTAGTAGCTCGTAAACTTGAGCGACCTTGTTGGGAGGCAATTCGTTTTAACGATCTTGATTCGACAATGGACTTTCGACGCGTCTGGAAATACCTCTACCGGCACATGATTTGTTCCTTCAAACATCGTTCCAATTCTACCGTCTTATATCGCTTTTAATGATCAGCACAACACCTCGTATAAATCTTTATTGCCAGTGGAATACAAAGATATATTTATCTCCCATTTATGTCAGAAATCCCCCCAAAAATTCTACAAAATTCACGTGAACACAATCCAATTTAGCCGTTCATTTGTATAAAAGAATATTTCCCATTTTTTGCACTCCAATCCCACTAAAAATTTCCATTACATTCGTACCCATAACTGTTCTGAAAATTCCCTCACACGCCCGCAAAAACTACTAAAATTTCGCGCGTACACAAAACAATCTCTTTTCCATCCCTACATCCGAGTGGAAAAAAGTGAAAAAATTCGAGCACTCCATTGTAGCTGGAAAAATATTTCCAAAGATAGTGCAGGAACTTCTCCACAAGCTCTAAAAAAATTCACTCGTTCAGCTTTGAGGCAGATGACCCTCTGAAAAGAATGTCCAGACTCACGCGTGCACCTTTGAGAAAAGTGAAAAACCTGAAACCTCTGCAAACGATCCTGGGGCAACTCGCACTCACAACTTGCCGACGGCGAGATGGGAGAAGAAAGAGAGATTTAAGAAGCATGTAGTCGCGAGATAGATCCCGATCGAGCACGAGGATCGATTCGAGGCGAGAGAGAGGCGCGTGGTGCTGTCCGGAGCGGCACCGGCTGACTGACTGAGCCTCGAGTGTCGTGTGCCGTCTGCGGACACCGGTACACGATATTCCCCCTGTGCACGTTCATTCCATTCCATTCCATTCCATTCCATTCCACTCCATTCCGTCCTCCGTTGATTCAAGGGCCGCTCCAATTCTCGATACCTAATCGCACACGCAGAAAACTGCGTCGGAGAAGCGGCGGCGGTGGAGGTGGAGGTGGAGGTGGCTCTTTTGTTTACCTCGCGGTGGGTGTCTAGCTCGGGCCTGAATAGCGCGCCGCCTTTCACACCGAATAAAAGTCCTGATATTTCGATTGTTAACGACCACGTCACCGCTACCGCCGCCGCTAGACGATTGTGTGGACGGTAATGCGCTCCGAACGGCCAGACGATCGGGTTCCTTGTGCCTGATTCAATTCCAGCCACCGCGCAAATATCATACATGGCGGCGTCTGTCGGCTTTCTTGTGTGTACTCGATGCAAGATGTCTGTCGAGTCTTTTCAGATATACTTGAGCGTGTTTTTTTGGTATTTATTGTTAGGCTGCGTGGGACCGATCGTATGCCCACTTGGGCGTGTGTAGATTCGGAGTGCGCCTGAAAGTTGGAAATATTCTTAGCCGATCGAAATTGAATTTCTTCCTCAGCAGTTGTCTGTCAAAATTTACTGTCCTAATGGGATGAAGAGCACTCAGAAATCTCTAGGTTGGATTGATTTCCTTGATTTTCGTGCCACTTGCAACAGAACGGAAATATCCGTTCTTATTTTAAGCCGGTCGATTAGCTTCCCGATCGAACATCATTTCTAACTGTCCCACAGCTGTCAATTACGACGTCAAGGCACGGAAAGCCAATTTATACGAATGGCTTCGTGCCATTTGATGTTTGTCTATCTGGAAAAAGAATCAGGTCGACGGGGAGCGTAATTCAGAAAATAACAGAGAAATGTCTATTTAGCTGTGCAAAAACTAGCCTGCAAATTGGAATACTCATCGAACGATTTATTCCGTAGCGGTTGGCCTGGATATCTCGCGGTAATTTCATAGTTTCTCTTACCGGAAGAAGGGGTCGTAAAGGCGTTTTGACGGTAAGCAAGAACACGGAGAAGATTGAAACGTTTCGCGTCTCATTGGCAGCACGGTGAATATCGGCGCTTCCGGATCGTTTTATCGAAACGCTGAATTCAGTCCCCGGACAAGTTTCGCGCCGTAGGAACGAAGGCTGAAACGAATTAGCGAAAGTTTGCTATTCTAATGGGCGCAGCGGGGCTGAGGAAGTTAGGGGAGCTCGCCGGAGGAAGCCGTTCCTTGACCGAAACACCCGGAGGATTTATTTCCAGGCGGATAAAAAATTCAGCGCGCCTCGAGCTTCCAGGTGTTCGTTCCCGCGCGAGCCGGATAAATACGGCCCCGTTGCGAATCGGTTTATCGGCGATATTTTATTTCTCTTTGAAGCAACTTCTTCAGCGAGATGCGCGGAAATGGATCCTCCATGGGAATGCAGCGGCCATGAACTTTTAAGAGAGCAAACTCGTTCGGTTTCATAACGCTGATAGAAAATAATAAAAGGTAGCGTTAGTAGTTTCCTGCAGCTTCTAACGAAACAAGCCTGCGCTGCCTGATAAGTATAATTTAACCCCACACTGCGCATTGTAGACGATCTGATACACCACCAAAGAGAACCAGGAGACATTTTTTTCTGCACTGACACTTTTGAACATATTACTAGTTCTCTTTGAACTACGCAAAGATGCAAAGTCCCAGGATGCAAATCATTTTCATTCACAAAATGTTCAAAATGTTGCTTGCACTTTTGTCCGAACAAAAATAATAATAGTTTTGTAAAAGTTCATAATCAATAAAGTACATTAAATGTACTCCCACTGCGTGACGTAGCAGATATATGATACATGTATATTAATTTCAATAAAAACATACACACGTAACAGATCATTTTTTCATAATTTTTCCCGGATTCGCAGGCAATATCTACGTTACAAACTATTTTTTTTTGCACCAAAAGAAAAATGCACAGTGTTGGGTTAAGTTTCCTTTTCGCTCCACAGTCAACTGTTATCCTATGCTTGGGAGCATGAACTCGCGACCGATAGAGCGTTCGAAAACGCGAAATAAAAGGGGGAGTAATATAAAGTGGATTGCGAGACAGAATTCCCCGCGATACGAGACATTACTATGAGATGCGAGTACTCAGCCCAAGTTACAAGCATCGACGCGTGGATGCTCGCGCAGACACAGGGGCTAATCAAATATTCCGCGATACCCCGAGATGCATCGTAGCACTGAGTGCTTCTAATACCATTAGATAGGGGGCTGGGGGTCTAAAAGATTTCATATTTCAAAGAGAATGGAGGATTCGCAGAATTGTTGCGTCAGCAACTCGCTGCCATCGATTGATGGATTAAAAAGCTGCGTTTGAACTTCTTATCGATATTTCAATTAGAGTTTCCATTGTTAGAAAAAAATATAGTACGTAAAAATACTATATTTCCGATACATCGATAAACTTCTACAATTTTACTTATTTAGTTATTCCATGACTACATCAAAACTTTAATTTGCGAATTTAAACTTTAACAGAGAGGATTTTTTCTGTAATGAATATGAAGTGGCGGGAGGAGGGGGGCAGAGCTAGGCTATCTCCCAGAAAGTGAGCTCCATGCATATATATATATGATAATTTAGACTTTCAGTGCAATCAAACCTTTGACATAGGTATCTGTTAAAGACAATAAATTAATTAATAATGCAAAATGCACAAAAAATATACATTTAAAAAATAAGACGCCGTTTTAATGTAGCTTGATTTTGTACCAGTTTCCTTTGAAAAGTATTACATCTTTTCACAATGTATTAGCGGAACCGAGGTAAGGACCCTGACGTGGTAACTGAATTATATGACAATTGACGGCACTGCATCTGTGGTTTGCCACTGTCAAGAACACTCTGACCATTCTTCCAGCAGACCACTGTAGAAAATAGCAATTGCTGTCCCCGACGATCATTCATTTAACATAAAGTTGAGCTAGCTCCTAATTAGCGATGAAAACAGTGAAGAACAGATGAGGTTACCCATTCCGACTAATTGAAACGCCAAGAATACCCCTTTACGCGAGAAATGGAGAATGGAGCATTCTAAACGCCTCGCGGTCAACGCGTGGCACATTTTGGCTTCCGCTAAAGACCACGTCCCACTCGGGGAAAAAAGTATCTACACTGTAGACGCCGACGTGTCCATCGATTGTCGGTGCTGTTGAACCCGCCACAAAGTGCAACGTACAACGACCATCTAATGCGGTTAGCGCATTATATTGCTGGCGTTATGAACGGCTACACAGCGCCGTGGTCAGCGTTGCCGGTCCCAGAGAAATGTCAGCCAGCGCGTAGATGCAAAACGCGATTCGCAAAGGTCTATCTTCCTATTCTCCCTGGACGGTCGTTCGTCCACTGTGATACTATCGAACGATCTGTCCTTGTACTCGGATGATCGAAGCTCGCCAGGCTGAATGACAAGCAGATCGTTGCGGCACGCGAAGTATAATGCAAGCAACTTGCTTTGCTACGCGACGCACTTGTCACTGCCTCGATATTCAGTTGAAGCTATCGTGTGGCTCCACCTTCTCGTTAGAAAAGTGCTGCAAGTTTTTTTTCCGATTACAAAATTCATAGGATTTATTCAAAAGACAAACGCTCCGCGCGAGTAATGAAAGTTAAGAGCGCGCAATCAGTCGCCGAGCCGTTTAATCTCCGTGCTCGCGGGAGGTCGCGTTCAAGTGATCTCCAAGCAACGAATTGGCGTGTGCGCAGTGCGCGGTCCAAGTTTCGATTATTTAGCGGTTGGGGCGGCGGATTTGATAGAATTTATACGGATTATCCGCGTGCCGACACGGGCGGTCGGTGTACGGATTCTCCGCCGCTTTCGTTACGACCTTTTTTCCTCTCGCCGCGACCTTCTCTCCCCGGGCTCGAACCCGTTTTCGATAGCGGCCAACGGAGGCCCCAGACCCCTAGTCTTCTTTTTCTCGCCTCGTAAACGAGAATGCTGGCGATTGGCGGCGTTTCGGGGAGCGGTGCGCGTTTCGGTGTTCACCTGGCCACCGAAGGTGAACGGACTTGTTGAGGAGTCGCTAGCCGGCAGTCTTCCACCCGATTTTCACGCGACGGTCCACAGGCGACCGTTATCCAAACCATTTTCACGAGTAGGGCTGCTGCTTAGCTCGTGGCTTCGTGCTCGTTTCCAATAGAAACGATTTTCTATTTACTTAGGAGATGGAGGGATTGTGAAGAGCTCATCTTTGCTTCCGGATAAAATACAGTAATATAGATAGGAAATCAGAGGTCTTCTCCGCGTGTAACGGTTAATGCATTAAATTACGAGAAATTACTCACAGGAATTCCAAGATGCTGCGTTTCTCCGTTCACACAAACCTGCAACAATTCCCACGGAAGGTATCCCAGAAAACTGTCCCGTTATTTCTATTTTGCGACGTCTATTGATACCGGATAAAATTTCTCTGAATTTCGCCGCGCGATATTGCTCCGTGGACGAACGATTACGAAAAGCCCGTGCGGCGTGATATTATTATTTATGAAAGTCAAGATAACACCGGAGTATCGCTAATTTCTCTGACGTCGAGTTAAAACGAATAAATTCGAGCTTATCGGCAAACGCGGTCGAGAATTATTGCACCTTTACTGAATTTTTTGGGATACCGGGGGAATATAAATTGGTTCGAAATGTTCGGCGAAGGATTCCACGAACAGAGAAATTCAAATATTTTCAAATATCCACGGGAACGCCGGGCGATGTTTTTATTTGATCGATCGTGAAGCACGATTACTGTATTTAGGGCAATGACTCGAAAACACGAGGATGTACAACATGTGAAGAAGGGGAACTATTGAACTTTGTCTCTTACTCTCGCTTACATGTTAAAATATCAGTGAATGTTGGAAGGAAAAACGAATTCATTACTTAACGTGTATATGTACACTCGAAGAGCTTACAATTAGGAGATAAGTTGGATAATTAATAATTATAACCGAGGTTCAATATATTATGCGTCGTTACTGAAATCGACTCCTGCTCTTATACCACGAAAGCTTACTCGTTAAGTTACTCGTCTAGTAGAAAATAATAGGCACATTGGGTCTTTCGGTTGCTCGCTTAATGCTTCTCCAGTCAGCGAGCGCACTCCATTGGGCAATAAATAATACAAGTATCGTCGAGAAACGATAAATTGCGGATTAAACATAGATTCAACAAGCACGGCGAATGTTGCACTGTTATTAGTGCCGGTAAAAGCGTTAAGCGTTGCATCGAGTCGCTCAAGATTCAAGAAGCGAACGCAACGAACGGAAAGGTACAAGTACTCGTCGGAGTAGCGACGAACTCCGCAGACTGTGAGACTGTTGGTTTAGCGGAATCGCCAAGCTTCTTCCCCGACACACAATAGGCTCTAACGAGAATCACTCACACACGCATCAGTTCACGCAACACTCATATCTGTGAGGCCGTGTTCCAACTCGCACTAATTAGGACGACGCCCGGTCGAACGATAGTGAAGAAGGCAGCAGCTACTCCGAATCGTCGCCTGTCCGCGAAGTAAATGTAAAAATATGCTCTTCCAAGTGGAGCAGTAGAAGTAGACAGACGAATGCAAGTTGGAACGCGGTCGGTTGTACGAACTAAAGGAAAGGAAAGCTGCATTCCTCTGGAACTCGGATTAGCCCTCCAACTGATCAGGGAAACAACTGCTACACGCGCGTTTTAATTCAGATTCATGGATCCTCGTAGGACAGATTTCTCGGTATGTAGGGATCCTGTGTTTCCACAGATCAGTGGCGAGCAATCGCCAGGATCAGAGTTCCAAAATGAAACAGCGATCGTGCGTGGCCAAACGCTGTACAAGCCACCGTAAACGCAGGTACATTTGGTAGTGATAGTGATAGTGATAGCGATAGCGAGTCCATCGCGATTTAACATCGATGAGACACTGTCCACCGAGTCCGAGTCGGCCAGTCGACGCTTTGGAACACGGCCAGTCACTTCCTGAACACACCACCGGTCTGGAGGAGCCACTCACCTGTAGCCCTGTTACAAGCCTCCTTGGTCTCGATCGTCTCCTGCCTCTTGATCGCCCCCATCGTCGTCATCGTCGTCATCGACGTGGTCGAGGCGCGGTGTTCGCCCGGCAGGCCTGCGTCGAGCACCTTGAGGCCCAGGTCCCTGCTCGGTGTCACGATCGTGGTGGTGGTAGTGGTCGCAGTGGTACCGGTGCCAGTCGTACCTAGCGCGCTGCTCCTTGAGTCGAGAACGTCTCCAGGTCGTTCTGCCGTTGGCAACCCTCGCCCCGAGTCCGCCATCGAGCTGCGCTGCTGTTCCTGGAGCAAGCAGGCGCTCGACAACAGGTCCCACTGGCGCAGCTTCTCGCGGTCGAGCTCGAACGCCGCGGACGTCGTGGCTGACACCTGCGTGCCCGAGATCAAGCGAACCGGGGGAAGGTTGCCATCCTCTAAAAAATGATTCGTCTCCTCGGCGGTGGCCTTCCTGTACGCCTCGTTTTGCGCGTCCCACACGTACCCGCTCGCGTGTATCCTGTCCATCGAGAGGCTCTCGTAGGTCAGATCGTCCACTATCTGTACCTCCCTGCTGCCCTGATCCTTGTTCGGCCTGCGCTTCACGCGCGGCCTTTCCACCGAGTCGTCCAGGCAGTTGTCCCTTCGCAGGATCACGCTGTCGTTCACGTAGGTCGCGCCACGCGTCACCTTGTTCCGCCCCTTCGTGTCAGTACTGGAGGAACCTGCGGGCCGAGGAGCACTCTCTAGATTGTCCAGGGACCTGGCGTTCCTCAGGCTTACTCTCCGCAGACTTTCCCTCCAGAGGGAATCCTGCTCCCAAGGATCTTCGGCGCTGAAGTTGCTGTTCGAGGCAGAGACGTTCCCTGTGCTCAGGTTCTGCGAGGTTTCCTCCATCTGCGTGGGCTGGACAGTCGCCACGCGATTGCTTCGGTTCCTCTGCTCCACCAGGTTCTGAAGACCAACGTCGTCCAAAAGCCCCTCGAGTGATCTAGACCTACGATGCGATGTCTGCATTCCATGCGTCAATTCGAAGGTCTCTCGATTGCCCGACTCGCCGCTAGACTTGTCCCGCAGCCCCTGGGGGTAGAGGTTCCTGGTGCTGATCTCTGCCGAGGAGATGTCCGGCAGGGGATCCGTGGACTTGACCCTCCTCAGAGTGTCCGCCTCGTAAAAGTTCTTCTTGTCCACGAGGTCGACCTTGTTGTCGCCCAGCAGCTGGCACGTTGTCTTCCTCAGTTCAGCCGCGATTCGCCTGGCCTCGTCGATGTCGTCCACTTGGATCTGCCTAGGCATTTGTCTCGCGATTGGATTCACTATGCGACCTATGTCGTTCCTCTTGTTCAACGCTGAGGCATCGTCCCTCTGGTTATTCAGCTGAGGCAACCTGGACGTGTGGCCGATTGGCTTGCTCGATTCGTTCTCCGGTGAGATGCCGCTGGCTTGAAGGTCCGAGTAATAATAAGGAGCGCCGGATTGCTCACTCTGAGGACGTGCTTCGTTTGGCAAGTAGGACTGAGCCGTGGCATTCGGTTTAACGGTGGAAGTAGACGTCGAAGCCGGGTAGTGGCTTGAATCCTGACTGGAGGACGACCTGTGATTGGATATCATGGAGTATCGAGCTGAATCCTGGCTGGCCGATCTAGAGTGGCTGCTCTGGAACCGCTGGTCGGAGTAAGGACTCGTGTTCTGCATCGCGCTCGCTACCAAGTTGTTTCCATGGTTTCCCAGGGATATCGACCCAGTAGGGGAGTGTATCGATGACTGTGCACTGGCAGGCCTCTGGCAAGCCATGGAGGTAGAAATCGAGGCAACTCCAGACACGAAAGAGTAACTGGAATCCCTGCTATGAGAAACGGTGAACAGATTGTTGTGGGAGTTCCTTTGAATCCTATAGACGCTGTCCCGCGACTGCTCGTTGTCCGATCGGATAGCTGGGGAGCCTCTGAGCGGAGAAAAGCTGACGATGTTCTCGTAATGAGTGTCGCCAGTGAAGGATTGGGAGTGCTGGTGAGAAGGAGGAACGTCGCAAACTCTCATGGAAGGCAAGCTGCTCGCCGAGCCCATCTTGCTCCCCGCGCCGTAACGCAGAGACGGCTCAAAATTTCCTAGGTTCGCTTGCCGCGAGAGGTCGTGGCAGGTGGTCTTCTGAAGCTTGTCCACTACCATCATGTTCTCGTTGAAACCGTAGATGCTGTTGTAGCTAAGATCCTTCGCGTACAAATCCACGTTGAAGGCGTCTCGAGCCTGCAGCTCCTCTAGATACTGATCCAGATCGATGCTGGCCCCGTCGAAACGGCTCCCGAGGGACTCCAGCTCGTCCAAGCTGTCTAGAACCTCGCAGACCTCGCTGACAGGCCTAGTCTTAAGCTGCCTGTGCCTCGCTTCCTCTTCGGGCGTCCTCAGCTCCACCGAGTCGCTGCCGGACACGCTTTCCAGGGAAATTCGACTGTCCCTGAAGGTGGAACTGATCGTAGCATCGGAGAACCTGGACGGAGGCCTGTGAGTCTCTACCTGACCCATCGGTTTGTTCCACGACTTCGGGGAGTCTCTGTTCGAGCCGCTGTCTTTCGCCGCCACTTGAGGGGAGACTTTCTTAATCTCCAGAGACTCTTGCATGTCCAGAGAGTCCAGGTCGTCGAGGGGCGGTGGAGACGTTGGAATCGGAGGAGGGGATACTAACTCGCTGTCAGAGGAATCGTGCAATTCAGCGATCATGGTTCGACTGGCGCCTAGGTAGTAGGATGCAGGTCGGAAAGTGTCGGACAAGCTGAACCGCGGATGTCGCGGAGCGTCGATCGAGTCGAGGTCCTTCGATGATTCGTCATCAGCGTCGGAGCTGTCGGATTTCAGGGCGGTCAAGATGTCGGGGAGATCTGTCCTCGAGTGAATCGAATCTTCGTGGGAAGTCCTCTTCTTCAGAGATATATTTCCACCATCCTTCTCGTCATTCTCCTCCTTTTCCGACAGCTGGCTCACCTCCATGTAAACTGGCTCCATTTTGCTGTCGGAGACGCAAACGAACTCGTAATGAGGCGTGTCCAGAGTGGAGTAATCGCCAGAATCGTGTTTTCTGCCGCCTTCGTTGGGCGCCAGAAGAGAATGAGGTATACCTTTCTGAGCCATCTCCACGTACGAGCTCTCTTCGTGGTCCAAATTAGCGAACAAGCTCTCCATCATCTTTGGATTCGGTCTATCGTCGCAGTTCGGGTCCAGTATGGCTTTCCTGGGGGACATTGGTAGATAGTGCTCTTCGGGATTCACGTCCTCCTGCTTCACAGTAGGGCTGGTCGTTCCACTTTCCCCAGAGAATTGATCCCCGTGAGTCAACAAGGACTCCGTCACGCTTAACCTCGTGCAACTTGGATTGGGCATGGTGTCCAAGTGCTCGCTGCGAATGGCCTGCTCGCTAATGCTCTCCTTGGAGGACGATCTCTTCTTGCGCCTGAAAGAGACCTCAGTCTTTTTCTTCGCCGTATCGGTGTAAACGTCGCGGTCGTTGATGGGCTCGGGCACAACTTGGTCCGCCTTTATGTCCCTCTCGTCCTCCGCGTCGTCGTTCTTATCGCGCTGGTCCAAGTCGCTGCCAGTGTCGTACAGAAGGGCTTCCGAGTCGCTGAACACCCCGCGATGCTTCACCTCGTGTTGCCTATTGTACTCCTGCCTCTGAACTTGCTGGGATTTTCTCTCGAAGTCAGCCAGTAGATCCTTCACTGACTTGTTGCTGTCAGTAGACGCCTGCTTGGAGTGTCCCTCTTTAACGCCCCTGTACTTGGAGTCCATAGAGTCGTACTCGCCCAGGGCGAAGTTACGAATCACCGACGAGCTCTTCTTCGAATCCAGCCTCGAGACGTGTGCCTCCGTTGCTTGAAGGGGAGACACCTTCAAGGGCTCCTGCATGGCGAGGACCTCTTTCACCGGACTAGAGTTGTCCATGCTCATTTCGAAGGATCTTATCCTACACTGGACCAAGTTCATGGTTTCCGATCTGCCTGGAGACGTCTCTTCCCCCCACGATTCCTCTTCCTCCCTGGGTCTGATGTACTGGTACGAGAATTCTTTAATAACCTTGCTCTCATCGATGTTGGTATCCCAGCCGTCCCTCTCCTTCTTGCCGGTCCACTGAACGATCTTCTGGCCGGGCCAGGCCTCGGCCACGTAGCCGAGGGACGAGTTAGAGGCTCTGACATTTTGCTCGACGCCATACGCGCTGGATGTCTTGAGTATTCCAGAGGGTTTCCTCCTAAACTTGTCCTCGTCGAAGGAACTGTCGAAATCTTGATCGTTCCTACTGGTCGACCTGTGCTCCGCGGCTAGATACGGCGACGAACGATCGATTCTGTTCGTCGAAGGGAAGCTGACCTCCTCGTAGCCGGCGTCGGGGGGTATCCCACCCAAATTGGGCAGCAGGGAAGCGGTGGGGCTCGCTTTGCGATCGTTCGAGGCTCGTGGAACGTTCTGGCTCTGGCGGCCTGTTCCGGGTACGGCGTCTTGGACCGGAAGCCCCGACGAACGACTGTCTCCGACCTGCCGGGGGCTCCTTCCTGCATGCGAGGGTCTGCGCGTGCGCTTCCTCCGGACATCTCCCAGCTCTGATTCGTCCGTTACAAAACAAACACACGAGCACGTTCGTTACTCACGAGTGAGATTAATGACAACCCAACCCTCTCGATACAGGCCAAGCCAGGTCACCAAAGCTGCGCTCGATCTTGATCGTTGCGAGATTCGTTCGGGATCTACGAAGGATCCAGCGTAGTATTCTTTCATACCGAATTCTACACAGCTACTTCTACGCGCAAAGTGGCAAGCGCTTAAGGACTTGGATACATCAAGTTCTGAAGCAGGCGCCCGATCCATTATGTATCCAAGAATTGACAATATCGAAGCAATCCCGCAACGATCGATCGCGTGCTCAAGTTACGCGGCAGCGTAGACACATTTTACGAGCTGGAAGGTAAATGGCGGCCGCAGTTGAATGCCTCTACGATAGTGTTAGTGATAATCCTCGGCATGCCATGCTGACCCACATTTCGCAAAGTAGTACGGGGTTGTAGTACGAGTGTTAGGTCGTAACGGACGGTTCGACAAGTTAAATTCCAAAGGTGTTAATCGTTCCCATTCACCAGTCAGCCCAGACCCGACAGCAGCAAAGAGAAGGAGCCCCCAACGGAGAAAACGTTTGCAGATTCCGCTCATTTTCCGTTCTTTTTTTTTTGCCGTTCTTTAGTCGCTTTCCTTTCACCTTCTCAAAGATTCCTCGGCTATCTACAGACTTCCTCTGGCCCTCTCGGCGAGCGACAGTTTTGGCGATAGAAAGAAAAATACAGCTAGAGAGAATAGAGGAGGAGAGCAGAGAAATGTCGAACTGGCAGCAGCAGCTCGTTCTCGATCACGAGCACTTCATACCTCGCACTGTTACGCTAGGACATAGGTTACGTTTACTCTTCATTCTCCGACGGTTCGTGTGTTCGTGTTAGTTGCCACGGTGCTGGCGAATTAATCGTATCGGTGGTTTAGTGAGGGGCGTCGTGGTTCACACGGATTAATTGAACTCTTGGGTTAAAATCGTACAAAGGCACTTTATTCGAGACTCAGTGTTGAGAGAAATTATAAACGGTTTGTTTCATGCGCAGTCACGCCTGGCTCCGAGTCTTTGGTTTTGAAAACGTATCTCGAGCGAGATTACCTCTCGACGTGCAACACCATACAGAAGCATTTTTATTCGGCGGATACGCGCGTGAGCACGTCGACCGTGTTAGAGCGGTTATACGTGTTAGAGTTAGCTATCGTTCTTAGCACAGTCCAGCTATCTACTTGGAGTCCCTTAAGTCGCAAACGCGTCGTCTTCGCGGGACCCGTTCGTCAAAAATTCCAATTATCCCGACACGCTTCAACGATCTCCATTTACGAAGCTTGGCAAAGCAGAAATTCCACGGTTCTTCCCACCCG
Organism: Andrena bucephala; assembly: GCA_947577245.1. NCBI lineage: Eukaryota > Metazoa > Arthropoda > Insecta > Hymenoptera > Andrenidae > Andrena > Andrena bucephala. The sequence continues at coordinate 69,638,861 of OX387715.1, forward strand.
GTTACTATTCCAACAGGTACCCACTCGTGCTACTTAATGAAAGCAAATAAAACCACAACTCAATGCTACGAACAGCCTCGTGCTCGCGTGTGCACGTAATAGGTTTCCTTTTTGCCAAACCACGTAAGACAAAGCGTAAGGCATACTAAATAAACTAAACTCTATGATCTTGAAACATGATCGCTCCGGTCCCGCGAAAGGCTCGCGTGGTTCAAGCCACAACTCAGATAATAAGTTCAGGCGAGGTGTCCCTACCTTCGTCGTCGCTGGAGTAGCTGTTGTACCGCGATACGTTGGCGACGGTTCGCCGTCCGTCGGTGCTCTTGCTTCGTCCGTGCGGACGATGGACGTCCTCCCTTCTTCTCGAATGACGGCCCTCTGCTACAGACGCTTCGTGGGCGGCCAGCTCGAGTAGCGCCTGTTGCTTGTAATAGTTGGACAGCTCGTTCTGCGCCCTGCCTCTGTTTGCCGAGCCGGATGGCTTCCGGGTTAGCGGGGACTGCAGCATTCGCTGCTTCCATTCGAGCAGTCGCTTCATCGACTCCTCTCGCTGCAAAGTTTCGGACCTTTTGTAAACACCCATCTCCTACTCCCTCCCAACCCTTCGGGTTAACATCGATATACCTTAAGGGCGGTTTAAAGGAAGGTCGGCCAAGGGGATTTGAGTGGAGTACTAAACGTTAAGTGACGTCAACTAGCTCTCTCTGCGAATCTAGTAACCTATATAAGGTACTTTCACCCCTAATGTCACGTTTTCACAATTGTACACTTGCTGCACAAGGGATTAGGGAAGTTTTATTGGCGAGTGAAAATTGGATGGTAGAAAAGGATCGGAGCATTATTTGCAACTATTCGAAAGTAGTGGAAGGAGGATGGGAGTGGATTCCATTCACGTACGAAAGGCAAAGGAAATTGCAAAACGTCGCGCGATGTTTCATCTTGGAAGAGCCGCCTCGGGGATACAAATAACATCTTTACAATCGATGACGACGATCGAACGGATCGCAGTGAAAGCAGAATTACGGAACCCCGCGCCGCAACGTCTACGTGACTTAAATGCAGGTACAGCGCACGTTGCGCCTCGGTATGAATCATCGCCTTCAGCTATGCAGCCTACGAATTGTTCTGTCCATCAACGAGTCAACGGACACGGATCACGATTACGCGAGGAAAGCGAAGGGACGATTTATGAGTCATCTCCTTTGGATCTTCCGACGCTGTTTACTAGTAACGCGACTCTTTGACGTTTTACCGATTTCAGACTTAACTAAATTTCGAAAAATGATGAAGATTTTATCACCAACGAGATTTATTCACCAAACACGAAAGACCGAAAGCTTGTGTAATAATACCAACTCTTCCACTTTCACTCATGAAACTCACAAACAGCGTACCTATTGTGAAAAAAAAACAGAGTAGCCTTCATTTCTACTTGATAGATCTACGTAGAATCAGAGCTCCTACCCCCCCCCCCCCCCCCCCGAGACGATACAACTGTCGTAGAACCCATTTTTTTGCAAATCACAGAGTGCACAAGAAATATTTCAGGCGATCAAATTAAGTGGTACGTCCTACGCACTGATCAGACAAAACTCTCCGACTCCGAAGTAGTCGCCTCCGTTCATGGACAGGCACGCGTTGCACAGCAGACTCGAACTACCCGTCGCCAGAGGGGAAGAGAGATCAAAGGGTGGACTAACCTGTTGGATCTTGCGTTCACCATCCCGCGAGTCCTGCTCGGAGGATCGTTCCCCGTCTTCGTCTTCGGGATCGATGGCTGCAGGATGCCTTGTCCTCGGAAGCCGCGCGGACGCTGACCTGCAGAACTGTTGCTGCTCGTTCCATCGTCTGGTAGCGGCGTGAGGAGCGTGACACACCTGGGGCACGTGAGCCCCCTGACTCGTGTGACTCGTCGGCCTGCCCCACCCCGACGACGATTCGTATTCCCGTGGAATTCTTCGAGGCACCGTCCCGTCCTCCACATGACTCAGCATTTCACGGCTGCTCGTCTCGTAGCTCTTCTCCCGCAGCGACCTTCTCAGCTTCGCCTCGCTGCTGTTCATCCTGAACCAACAGAGAAATTCTGGCTGTGTCGTTGCTCTAATTACATTTCGGCTGGGATCGACGTCGGGCCTTTTAAGGAAGCTTCACGAATTCGAGAAATGAGGTGTCGGAAGGGGCAGTGGTACCGATCTTCTGGCGCTAGATTTTCGTTTTTGCGTGCGTTTGGATTGAAGTTAGTTGATCCTTGAGAGACGCATGGAAGAAGCTAACCGAACGTTAACACTCCTATCGATAATCAATGCTTCTGAATACATAGTATTGGGAAACCGATTTCCAGATAGATGGACATCGCAGTTGGGCTCATAAAGAATCAGCGAACGCACCAATACTTCAATACTTCCATTACAGTATCACTGCATCTTCGGAATTCTAATAGAGCTACGCTGCTGGCTGCATGCCAGACCATCGATACGGGCAGGACTTACAGGATAGGAGCCTCGATTATTGATACGAGACGAGAGGAAGAGCCGTCCAATCAGATCGAGATCACTCGTCCGTTAAGCGATTGCTCTTGTCAATTAAGCTACCCGAGCCATTGGAGACCTTTTCCCTTATACTTTATAATCGGGGCTCAAAGAATCCTCGAGACAGTAAAAGGAAGATGGAATGTAGAATTTGACAGAGGAAGGACTCACTCTGTATGCCTCTGGAGCGATTGGTGCATCACGTGCTGCTGATGAACGTGCTCGCGCTGCCCCCGCCTCAGCCCCGAGCCCTCCGGCAATGTTGCTATTCTACTTTCGTCGCCTCTATCGCGACTTCCCGTTACCTTCGACGGCATTGTCGCCCGCGAAAGCGATTGGTTCCTTTGTTGCTGATGATGCTGAGGCGTCTGGTGGAGATAGACTGCGGACTGCCGCATCTGTGCCGCGTATCTGATCGGGACACACCGTAAACAATATTGATCGCCGAGACAATAGGAGAATCTCGGGAAGGAACGTCCAGTTCCGAGCGTTTCCAACAAACTTATGTGAAAAATATCACTCGCTGTCCAAGTTAATTGGGATCACTTTGAGGCTGTCTAACGGAGAGAGAATTTAAGCTACATTACCTTTCTTCGGAGTAGAAATATCCATCGTTGGCAGCGTCCGACGGAGTGACTATGTCTAAACTCGATTTAGGCCTCTGCGGACGCCGCTGCTGGTTCAAGGATTCCTCGCACTGGGGAGGGGCTTGCTGGTGGGGCCTCCTAGTCGCCTCGTACTCCAAGAAGTCGGCGCTGTGTGGCCGCGGTGGTGGCTGGGCCCTAGGTTGCCTCATTATGGGCACTGTAATCGGTATAATGCTACTCTTAATTCTATCACAGAGCCGAACAGTAATTCCGGAGCAAGTGATCCCCTCTCCCTCTGTTCTACGCGATAAGGGAATAAAGGCATGCGCGGCTCCCTGACAGATCTGTACTCACCATTGGTAGGCGCGACGGGAGAGAGTAGCTGCTGCTGCTGCTGATACTGCTGAAACTGTTGATGCTGTGGCGCGTAAAGGGGAATGGGAATGGGAGCGGGCGAGGCTCCCTTGGAGTAGCCAACAGGTCCAGCGGGTCTCTGGTAGAGCTGAGGTGCCCCATAAACTTCCTCGTAGTCACCGTTCCCTCTGCCTGATCTCGGCTTAGCCGCGCTGCGGCCGTACGTGTCCGGAGTGCGTCTCTCCGTCTGCACCTGGCTGTAGCCGTAGTTCAAGCCTGACTTATCCGTCCTCAAGCTCTGCTGGGACGGCTGACTCATCCTCGTCCCGTAGATCATACTGCTTCTGTCGTAGTCCGACATCGGACTCTTGCTGGTCACCGTTACGTCAGGCGACACCGGGGACTTCCTGTAGTCAGGGTCCGGAGATGGCGTGGAGTACTCGGTGGAGCCATCGGTCATCCTTCTGGGCTTCGGGGGGGCATTCGCGTAGATGGGCTGGCCGAACTTCCTGGGCATCGGTTGTACGGTCTGGACGTTGCTGGCCGTCGAATGGGCCTGCGTCTGCTGCTGTTGGACCATGTGCTTGAGCTGGTGGACTTGGTGGCTCTGCACCGCGTTCTGGTGAGCCAGGTGCTGGTGATGTATGGTTTGATGCTGGTGAGGGTGCACTTGCTGAGAGGACTGCATCAGCTGGCCATACTGCTGCTGCTGCGACGTGCTGGCTTGCCCATATTGAGATTGCTGCTGAATCCAACCGTTCACCATTGGCTGCACTTCGTTTATATTGTTGTTAATCGCGTTGCCAGTGTTACTGTTGTTATTAGTGCTGGTGTTGTTGTTGTTGTTGTTGTTGTTGCCGCTGTTCGCGTTGCCGTTGCTGTTGCTGCCGCTGAGGTTGGGGAAGGAGGCGGTGTTGACGCTGTTGGGGCTGGAGTTATTATTGGAAGCGTGGCTGGGGTCGTCGCGCGATTGGAAACCGTGGAAGCCAGAGTCGCTGTCATCGGCGCTCTGATTCAGGATCGAGGAGATCGAGGAGACACTCGGCCTAGCGCTTCGCTCGCCATCGTGCTGGCCCGCTATTTCGATCACCACCGCTGCCTCGCCACCTCCCCTGAATCACATTTAATTTATTCATTATTTACCGATGCAAAATACACCTTTGCGCCATTTCGGTTTGACCCAATTCCGAGATCTTAAAATAAAACACAGGAGTGCCGTAAATTTCGATCGAAAACGCTCATCGCGTCGTTATTAATTATGAATTCTGTCACTTTCGGCCTCAGATGCTCTCGCTCTATAACCGTCAATTCCATTCTTGACAGTAATCTGGGATTGAGTACTAATCTACTTGGTAAACTAAATTCGTCCAATATCTGGCGCCTGTAAACCGAGAGAATTTGTGCCCACGCTGTCCCCTGCGCTTTAACCGCCCGAAATTTAATTAACGTAAATGGCACCGTTACGCAGGGCTCTTTATTCAGGGAGCTTTACCTTATTTCCATCAAATATACCCATCGCTTCGTCGCGTGAAATTTCCAGCACGCCTGCAATATTGCGCGCACCTATCTCCTAATCACGCCGAGTGCCCTAACTGTTCCCCAGAACTGGGAATGCAGTGTCCGTGGCCAGCGAGTGCCCTCGTCCCAGAAGTACGAGCTCCGTAAACGGTTAATTCGAAAAACCGCCGGGTAAATAAATGACGGACGGACCCGAGTACAGGGGAAAGTTTCGCGGAGTCATTAGCTTTGAGAGCGCGGAGAAGCTTGGGTCGCCTGCATCGGGACGGACTTCCTGGACAGGGAGGATTCGTGGCACGGGGACTGACCTTGCAAACTAACCGAGCGTTTCGCAGTTTTTCGGCGAGAGAGCAGCGCAGGGAAACTCTCTCCGGCCGTGTTTGTCCGCGGGTAAGTTCGAGAAGGCAAACTAACGAGTTTGATGATTGCACCGCGATTACGCGCGAAACGAGAAGCTGCATCCCGGCTGGTTGCGATACTTCCGAGGCGAATAAACACCGGATGACTGCCAGCAGCCACTCGGTTCCTCCCTAAGAGGAAACAAAGCCAATTTCGCATTCCATTTGTTCTGCTCGGCTGTTTGTTTGCCTACGCTCGCGTCGGCTAATTGCCCGGCAAACTGATCGAATCGCGCGGTTACATTTTTGTTTCAACAACCGCCTCCGATATCGCTCCATCGTAATTGCGTGCCGGCTGCGTGTCCATAATGATCGTTTCACCCTTTTGCCTTCTACTACTCGTATATATTTATAATTAGGCATGTAATATATATTTCGCAATTTATCTGTCTCTCAATGGAGCTTTGTAATGAACACAAGCTTTCTAATGGTAAACGAGAGGAGCGAAAACGAGAACACATGAATTGTGTACCGAGATTCCTCTCGAGCAGAAGAGCTCTTGAAATCTATGAAGTCCCAGTCATCAAAATGCAGAGAGGCATTCAAAGAGTGTATCCCATGTAAAAACGGGGTCCACGTTTGTTCGCGCAGGGAGCTCCCCAGTGGCCGGAGTGCAGAAATCGCGGCGGAATAATTACTAACGGAAGGAAGAAATGTGAAATAGACGATGAGCAATCGTTGACGGCGCTGATACGAGGAACAGGGAGCCGTGGAGCAGAGGGGCTTTGAAAGAAACGAGGAACGAGGAATAAAGAATAAATGAAGAGACGACATAAAGAAATGCCAAGGACGCGAAATAAATGATTGCGCGTATAATGCTGGCGTTGACAATGGCCCTCTCTCAATTGGCGCTGCCCCCTCCTGCTCTTAGCTAATTGAAGTTCGATGAAATCGAGCTGGCTTCTGTTCCGCGTTCAATATCGAGCGATAATAAATTTCAATCTCGCGATCGACGACGCGATAAAAAAAAATTGTCCCAGCTGTAGCGCTCTCGCTGCACCTACGAGTGCTGCCACTACACCTTTTTTTATTAGACGTTATAAATTCCCGGGGAAATCCCTCTTGCGATTACGAGGTCGCTGGAGTTCACAGCGGGCTGAACGGTAGCGAAAAATCGCAATTAGCTAGGCAATACCGGTAGCCTGAATAAATTTCAAGCTAATGTTCAGATTGAAATTTTAGAGGATGTTGCTTGGAAACCGTAGACACTCACGGGCTGGGATCCTGAAGAAGAGTCGCCAGGGTTAACGCGTTCACCCATTGGTTCATGCTCTCTCGACTATCCGCCGCGAAGTGGTAGGTCCTCATGTTCGCGTGTTCAGCCTTGAACGCGAACTTTCGGTTGACCTTATCCTCGGGCTTGCAGACGGTCACCCTGTACGATGGCAGCAATATCGAGCCCAGCAATTTCTCTTCTTCAGGACCTGCAAACAAATGTTTTCAACTTGCAAAAAGAGGATCGACCGTGTGGGAAGGAGATTGAAACGCAGAACCACTAGCGTCGATAGAAAACGCTCGTCAATCATAGCACGCGGATGAATGACGTTTCGAAAGGGAGGAAAGTAAAGAGCGCGCAACGATTGATGGATGTTTCATAGCTCGGGTGCAGATTCTATCACTGCCAGGAGGTTTCTGTTTCTTTCGGAGAATCAATTTGTCGGGAATTCTACGCATAATTAATGAAGATTGATGATAAGAATACACGCTGCTCGGCTGCGTGTAACCATTTATCTATTTGCAGTTGCTTTTCCGCGCTCTTTTCCTACTTGTACCGCAAAGTGTCTCCTCTCCCCTTTCAATAGCAGCTGTACACCTATTCAAAACTCGTTCCAAGCGTGCGCTAGTCTTCGCATCAAACGATCTCAGAAAAGATTCCGTCTGCCTCGATCCATTTTCCGCGGGGCCAGACGAATCGCCGCAGAAAGAGTTTCGCGTGGAAAGGTACGAAAAAGCCGAGGGTAGGAGGGTCGACGTTCTCGTTCATTAATGAGAAATATTCATCCGAGTTGCCGGCACGCGCAGGAAAATCCATGTGTGAAAGGAATCCGAGAGCTGGAGGGGTGAAAGGGTGGCCTAAGTGCACGCAAACCCCGCGAACAACTCAGCCACCCCTTTGGAGGAACGCATCGCGAGATGACTCTCGTGCTTGCTGCAAGAAATTCGTCGATGTGTCCTTTGTTGTTCGCGGGCGCAGTTATGCAAAAGGTCTGAACGTTAAAGGAAACTCGCGGTAGAACACGAACTAAGTAGACTTCAGCTTGCAGTCGGATTAAGAAGGTAGACGTCGAATACTTTCATCCTTTGGAGAGACTTATTACGAACATTGTCAACTAAGAGCATTTTCGAATAATATTTACTTCAAGGATAAGGAACTAGACAGTTTAAGGGGGGAGGGGTATCTTATTTTTGGGCCAAAAACATAGTAAAATTTGGGAATTTCTTTTTAAGCAGCTAGTGATTCGATTCATCTGAAATATGGACCATGTTTTTATGCATCATTGAAGAAGTTGAGACCAGAATTCGATAAGTTATATTCTTCTGTTGTTGCATAAGAAAATCGGCGCAAAATTGGATAGCCAAAATTAATTGTTCAGACCTTTCAGTTTGAAAACTCACCACGCTCCGGAATACATTTTTTGGTTTTATTCTGGATCATGCATAACTCCTATATTTATTATTAAAAATTAATAAAAAAAATAGCTACAACTTCTTCAAAGATGCATAAAAACATGGTCCAATTTTCAGATGAATCAAATCGCCAGTTTCTTAAAAAAAAATCCAAATTTCTCTACGTCTTTAACCCAAAAAATAGGATCTCCCATTTAAGTAGTTGAATTGGTACGCTCCTTTGACAAACAAAAAGGATTTAAATTCGAATCCCACAATGGGTTACAATCCGATCAGCCGCGTCTTATTTTCCCTGTGTTATTAAAGTGAATCAGCTGCGAAAAATCGAGGGGACGAAGCTGCAGAATTCTCTTGCAACGTCGATACGAAACCACATGCAAAGCCACTGACGTGGTTTCCATGGAACAGCCAAGAAGTGGAGAAGCTTGCATCCATCGCGCCTATCATTCGACAACGCCTCGCGACACGGACAAACGCGTCCGGAAATCATTTCACGGATGCCAGATAGAAGCCTGACAAATCGACGATTTCGATTCGACGCATCCGGAAAAAGCCCTAACGGCATTGACACGCGCTGGATATCCCGTGACGGTCGGTTCGCTGGCTGCGCGGACATAAATCACACGGCACCGCGGACAGGGGAGAGGGTGGAAGATAAAAAGGGTTGTAAATTTTGGCGGGAACGTCCGACTGAACGCGTGCGGAGTGGAAGAGGAAAAGGTCCTCGGACTGGCACGTTTCTTTGCGCAATTCCCGTGTTGTTTCGCTGAGCACGAATTTCGACTGGATCCTCTCGAGAGTTCAGCGCTCACTGAGAAATTCGACGACGGAGGAAGACGAAGAAAGTTTGCAGAGAAGCGTCTGACAGGAATGTAATGATTGAAAAAAATATCCCTTTTTAAAAGACGATCCACGTAAACTGAAAAATCCCAGGAAACTATAAAGATTCGGGACGAAACCCGGGAATAGAGAATCTAATAACGCTGCTGGAGGTTTAATAGCTCTCGTCCAACGATCCATGGCCAACCGCTGGTAATATTAAAATCTCCATTAAGCGGGTTCACGGTTAGATGGGCCAAAACGCGACAGTAAATTAATTTATACCGCGGGAATAATAATCCAGACACGCATTGTTCCCATTGTGCGTCCATCATATAATATCGCGTTAATTAACAACGGTATTCAGGCAGGCGTGAACGATCGGGTGGTTTCAGTCGGCGAAAGAAAGGGAACACGGGGACGGAAATTAAGCGATTATTTACAGGTGAACGCGAGCAGGATTACGAGCTTTCCAGCGAGTCGAGCAGGGCCTCGAATTGCAAAGGGACTGGCAACAGCCGTCCCACCCCGTCTGTTGGTAGGTACTCGATAATTAGGGGAATCTATCGAATCGAATTTAACTAACTTTCGCCAGTAGAATCTAACCGGACAAGTTTGCCTTTATGCCATTTTCCTGACAAGCCCTCTGATCAGCCCCGTTGTAATTAAATTTCGATGATGTCACAGCTTCCCAGCTCGTTGATTAACCTTTTTATAACCGAGATCCAGGGGAATGTGGTTAATCAGAAGAGTTCACTTACAGAAATAGAGATGAAAAAGTGTGTTCCGAGCGGGTAAATAAATTTCGTTATAGTAGGAAATATCTCACGGCGAAAGAAAAAGGAAGGACCCTGCGGGAGCAGCTGCAAGGGTACTAACTACGAAATCAGGAAACTCGCGTAATTAGTGTTGCCGGGGAACGATCTGGTGGAAAAGAGTTAAAGCTGAAGGGGAGGAGGGTAGGGGGAAGCATGGCGGGGGGGAAATTGGTGGAGTGTAGCAGTGAAAAATAAAGGAGAGCCCGCGAGATGAAGGTTGAGGCTGTGCCAAAGTCTTCTCGCGTAGCCAGCGAGCAGGAAAGAAAAATTGTTAATTTCATTACGATCCTCTTATCGGGGGTAGGAATTCCACTGAAAAATCGAGGTGGTGGTAACAATAAATATTAGGAAACAACGGTTTTCTTACATAAAAATTACACCTACACATTTTTAGAAGTGAAACATGATGAAGCAAGCCGGTTATTTGCTCCCCGATGTATGCACGTTCATTTGTTTATCGGTTTGGTAGAGAAAAATTGGAGCGAGTAGCGAGGTACTATGTAATTTGATGCTGCTGCCTGACCAGTTATACGCTTATACTACTTGCCACCGTGGTTTCCACTGCCCGTTTCACCAGTCTTCCAGGGAAAAGTATTATACGTCCAGCTACTATTTCAATTCAGTAGCATTCTACGCTTCATGTTTACACAATCAAGAAACAGAATTTCTGAAAAAGATACTCCGAGCAGAGGAAACCCCTCGACGAAGAGCAAGCACATAATTGAAACCGATGAAGCACACACGGTTTAAATAGACACAGAAAGTACCACGCGCATCCGCAACTTGAAGCAAAGAGGAAAGACAGGTAAATACAAGGAGAAGATTAAGGGGGAGCACACGATGCCGCCGTGGCAGTCAGAATTACGCACGAGTGGTGAAATTCTCGTGGAGGTGACTGGTGTCCCTTGGACAGTGAGGCGAAAGAAGGAACTAGAAATGCTACGGGAGAGTGGTTTCTTTAGCGAAAAACAAGAGACGACACGTAATCCCGAGGAAAAGAAAACGAAGGTGGGCTGACCTTTGTAATAAAAGAGGCAGTACTCGGAGAGGACGAACCACCGTTTCTTCCAGAGCATGAGACCCTCGGAGCCCTGTTTGTGGAGCCAGCCCTGAAGGGCGACGGGGGCAGAGAGTGGCCTCTTCGCGGCGGGCGATCGTAAACCCTGGGAGCCGCTGCGTCTGCGAACACCCGACACCGACGCCGCCACCCCCGAGCCATCGTTCTTGCTACGTACCTGGACAGGCACCGGAACCGCCACCGCCTGGACAACCTGCAATCATTTTTTTTTTCACTCTTTAATATTCAAGCACCATCGACAGGGTTTGTGTAAGAGCGCGACAAATGGCCCTGTGCTGGGGGGTGCTTCCGAACTGGAGGTGTTAACGGTGCGTCCACTGATAGCTGGCTTTTTCGTTTGCTGCGCTATCCCTTAAGCCAGTGTTTCCCAACCTTTTTGTGTTACGATTCCTTTTTATAATATTCAAATAACCTACGACCCCCCACTCTTCATATAAGGTAAGGTAAATATATCCTTCCTTTTATTTCTGAAAAATCAGTGAATTTATTAATAAGATATGGCAATGTAACCATATTAAAATTAATAAGTGCTAAAAATCGCCAACGAAAAATAACCGTGGCGACCCCCCAGACAACACTTCGCGACCCACAGGTTGGGAATCACTGCCTTAAGCTTCCCTTGAATTATTGGGTGAGAGATTTAATATTTGAGTGATGGAGTTTTTGGAGCGTAGAGACATATAGATTTATATAAATCTTGTGTTCTTGTAAGCAGACAGCTTTTTTCGTTTTTACTATGGGCAATGAAAGTATAATACAGCTTGGAGAAGAGAATAATGCGAAAATAGTGGTGTATAATTTCTTTTTAAATGCAGAACAGTGAACGGGGTCAGGCTATCCCAGGGATGACGCAGTAATTTAATTGATACCGGGATAAGTTCGCCGTGGACAATAGAAATATTTGGCTCGCAGATAACGCTCAATAAATTTCGATTCAATTTACATAATTGCCAGATCCCGGAAATTCGTATAATTGGAAATGATTATCGTTTTCGTTGTTCCAATCAGTCAGTACGGAGTCCAGCAAAGGTCCCCCACGATTTATTATTAAAGCGAAATGGCACGTAAATTGTAGCGGTGACGTCGCCGATGGAACAATTTTACGAGTCGAAATTTACGATGGGAATCGACAGGGATCGTAATTCAGTGCTTATTCCTAACATTAACTCTGGCAGTTTAAACCGTAACCTTTTATTTCCAAAGTGTTGTTGTAACAATTGCCATACACTCGCTAAATACTTTCGTTGGCACAACATTTTCCCTCATCCCCGTTCGTTCCAAAGCTCTCCGAAGCGTGCTTCGATCGATCAGGTCAGACTGCGCGAGGGCGTAGAGAATAATCAAAGATTAACGTCCAATATCCCTGTAAATAACTCGAATCGGGCACTCAGCGTGCCTTCGTGCCCAGTTAAAGCGATTGATTGGTGCTAGGGCCGGCGCAAAAGGTCAGCGAACAAACGAGTCCCTGGTTTTCCTCGATTTTCGCGGAAATGCTGGACAAGCTAACGAGCTGGACGAAACGAGACTCGAGCCAGCGTTTCTTGTACTTCCCGGGCGTAATCGGCTTCCCCGTCAGTTTGCATAACGTAGGGCCGCGGACCGATTTCCCTGAGAAACACTTGTCCTGCTTGGACGAGGAGGCTCTCCTCAAGTTTTTCCAGCGAGTCCATCAGCTGGCCCGAGACACGCTCCGAGAAACTCGCGAAAGCCCCGACGTCCATTTTTTCCTCCTTTTGCTCAATTAAGGCAGTGGACCTACCCCCGACGAGCGCACTCGAGCAACCCCCATCCACTCGTCAAATTTCGCCGATCCGATTCCCGGGAATTGATTTAATTATCGATCATTCCGCGCGCCACTTCCCACCAAGTCAACGAACTCTCTTGAGCACCGCGACAAATCGTTCTATATTAGTTAACGCTGCCGATCATTAATCGTTTAGCGACCGTCCACTTGTGCTTGAATCGCAATTTACACCGGAGACCCAGAAACGCAAAAGACCCGCCAGCGGGACAAACAACCACTCCGGTGGTCGCGCGGTCTCCCGTGACCTATCCAGACAGCGGAGGCAAACAGGGCCGAGTTCTTTTCTTTTCCGAGGAGCGTTTGTTTTGCCGCGGAACTCCAGACGGAAAATCTGTGAGGCGAAGTTTCCGTCGCGGAAGCAGAGATTCGCTTAAGTAATTCGTTGAATTAGGAAGTCGGCAGACCCGCGCGATTCAAGACAAGGACCAGTTCGGAACTCTAAACTCGGGACGGGGGACCGAGCCCGGGCCGCGTATTCTGACTGACGATCCTCGGGGAAACTTTGTTTCGAGGCTCGAGAAAAAGCGGCGTGCAAACTTCTGAGATCCTTCCTTCCTTTTTCTGGCGCGCGCTTGGCTGTCTCGCCTAACTTTCGCAGCCGTCTGGCCTAGAAGTGCTTCAACTTGCTGTCGCGTTTTGCACTCATTTGCGGCTGCCAGACACTTTTTGTCCAATCTTCTGTCAGCAGATTTCGCGGCGGGGTCACAGCGGGGTGTCGAACATCGAAAACACCTGTAGTTCTGAAGTGACTGGAATGTTTCATATCGAACGCAAAGTGGATGGTCATATTTTATCTCGATCGATGGTTCTGAGAGTCTACTTTCCGCAATGAAGTTCTATGACAAGTACCGTTAAAGGGGGAGCCCTATTTAGGACACTAGGAATAAGGTGATTCTTAGGATTTTTTTTCTAAGAAACTGTTAAGCGGATCTTTACCAACCTTTCAGGGTATTTTAGTTCACATTCAAACAATGAAAATGAATTTTTACGTTACAAAGTGTTCAATTGGCAAATTGGTGGAACTTGAAAGATAAAGTTACGATTCTGCCCCAAGATATTTCGTACTATTTATGAAAAAAGAGTTGTTCAATTCAAATTATTTATCAATGTCTTAGGTTCATCGACAATGTAATTATACTAGAAATAAGAAAATCCTTGGTTTTTTATTTAAAGGAAGAAATGTGGCCACCATTAAAATCGCCAATTTGCAACTCCGGCGCGCGAGTCATAACGAACGTGTTCATATATCTTCATTTCTACAGAACACTTTGTAACGTTAAAATTAATTTATATTGTTTGAATGCGTACTGAAATACCCTGAAAGTTTGGAAAAGATCCGCTTAATTTCTTAGAAAAAAAATTCCATAAATGACTTTATTCCTATCCTCCTAAATAGGGCTCCGGAGCACTTAAGCAACTAAGTAGTTCTTGATGAGGCATTAATGTTTTATCAATTCATAAAATTAATCGTTCTTGTAAGTTTATGTCAACAAATAATTGTTCGAAATAATTTCTAAAATAAATTGGCAATTCGAAATTGTATATTTTGTGTGCGAAAGCAGTTTAGTATTATGAGTTTCCGTGAAAATAAATGTGTAAGATGAGAAATTAGTTACCGTGTATTTTAGATGATCGAAAACTACTTAGTTCCCAGTTACCTTATTATTCCATAGCTTATAAATAATTAAATTTTTTAAATTTTTCCTCAAAGTTTAAACATTAATTTATCTTCTAATAAGAAAAAAGTCTATGATTTAGGGTTATATTTCGTTAAAAGTCAATGTTAAAGCTGGAAGCCCTCTAAAATCATCGAAAACTATTCAGTTCCTTAACGGTACTTGATCACGGATCATTGCTTTAGCAAACATCTGTCTAATAGAAGCAGAACGCAAGAATATGAACCGTGTGAACGCGAATAATGGCGCTGCTTGTGAACGTTGCTAATGCAAGTGCCCCACGAACTGGCAATTAACGCTGAAACGATGTAACTGAAAACGCTTAAGTTTGCCGGTCGATTCGCCGGGATTCTCTGCATTAACTCCAGTCCCTTATCGCGTCGATTTAATCGCGTTAACTTCAAACGACATCGTTAACTCCGACAGAGTCCCGTATCAGGGCCACGGGAAACCTTTACAGCTACTATAAAGCCGTGTGACGCGACGCGTATCGATTCCTCCAACTTCCATGGAACTATGCAACTTCTGCTAGCTGGTCCAGCTACCCAGGATCTTCCGTAGCCGCCGCAAGCTTCGCTAATCTCCGCGAGTATTTGTTTAAAGCGATAGCTACTCAATCTCTAGGTGTCTATCCACGAGCCGTGTATTCAATCGATTCTGAAGAATCGTTAGAAGGGGATAAACGTTACTGAAAGTGTCGATAATCCTAGTGGGATCCAAGTATTTAGCTTAGGTTAAGCTTGATAGGTTTCTAGTAAATGGACAAAGGGGAGGGAAGCGAAGTGTAAATGTATATGCTGGTTTGCAGTGGCGCAGACAGGTTTTAATCTTGGGGGGTGGTGAGTCGAACGGATAAAAATATTTTTAATGCAAATTCAATGAAATTCATTAGGTGATTATAAAAATTTATTTAAAGAATAAATCCCAGTTTTCTTTTATTTTTACAAAGCCCCTTCTTTGGGGGTGGTAAGGCCCCTAGGACCCCCTCTGGGCGCGCCACTGTTGGTGTGCACGTGTGGAATTATTGTTTGCTGGGATAAATTAAGTTGCTTTATATTCATACGAACCTTTTTGCTGTCCATTGCGGACGTGGAGCTGGTCACCGGCTGGTCGAGCCTGGAACAGAAAGAAGTAAGGGTAACAACGCGATGCTTGCAAATTTTCTAAGATAAAATGCATAAGTAGTTGTACGATTAAGGTAATTGGGTGTAAGATATCAAATTGTGTATGAGAAAGATTGTTGTTTTTATTGGATAATATTTAGTTTCTGTTAATTTAGTAGTGTTCTTTTATAGTACCTATATGATTTAGATAACAAATAAACTTTGTTGATTTGATAGAAACATATACATCAATTTTTTTATAAATTTAATAAGAAACCTTCGGCATCTTCCCCCTGATTACCTTAAGTGAATATATTCGAGTTAGCTCAGTTTATTTATTGAAACGTTCCAAAGCGAGAGTTTTTCAAGTGAACGTGTTTGAGCTCGGCGACGTTTTCATCGCAAAGTCGAGTTCCTTTCAGCGGAATCCACTCCCTTTATCGACTCCCCAGCCTTCACTTTTTTTCCTGTTTCTGTTCCGAGTCCCGACGCATGTTAACAACTTCACCCCCCTGCCGGTGGGTGCATACAGAATCGACTGGGAGCCTTTGAACAGCCCTTTAAGCGAGTCGGCCCCGTCAATTAGAAGGAAAAGGGAAGCCGATCCCGTTTTGTTTCGTTCCGTGCACGGGGTTTTGCGCCGTTTCACCATGAGTCGACTGACATTCTCTTAACCAACCCCTAGCTCGCTATCGAACCACCGAGAATCGGGTATAGCCGAGCGTCGCGACGCTGTCTTCTAGAAAATTTATCGTCGTGTGCACGTTTCGGTTCTTATCGATTAGGGAAATAGGAAGCTGTCTTCAGGTATTTTAGACAAAACTTCTGACGACTCCATATTGCCACCTTTCTCTGCAAACGGAGCTACTAAGTAGACACATTCCATTCGCTCAGATACTAAGCGATTTTTTCCCCAAAAGGAGCACTACTCCTACATTTGTGGAACGTGGGAATGCAGCTGAGAGGGATGGGAGAGAGAAGGAACCGAAGGAACGTTTGCTCAGGGATCGTCAGAGAACTCTGTCCCCGGGAGTTGAAATTTTATTCCATCCGGTAGATAGGGAAAGGAAATGCAGCAAGGTGTTCCGCTGGATGAAACGACCGTCCTCTCCCATCGGAAGTTTCCCATAGATGAAAGAGAAATCGTAGAGGGACGGGCTTCCGAGCTTCCGTGCAGCGCGACGGTAATGCGAGGAGAAATATCGCGCGAGTTTCCCTCGTGCAAAGTTACTGGAACGCCAACGTAATCTGGTATTGTCCCGAAAGAAAAACTGCGCGAGCTGTATGATCCGTCCTCCGTCACCTCTTCTATTTCCCACCTGCACTTTTCCTCCATCATCAACTCCTGACACACATTTTACTCGCGGGGAACGAAGTCGCTTCGAAGTTCCGTCGATTGATAAGCGATTTCTCTTTCCTCTCTTAAGAGTCTTACGCCCTTCTCCGCCGTTCCTCTCGTTTCGATTCAAACGTCCGCCCTTTATTATCGACATTGGCGTGCCCAAGTCCCTTCTTGCCGCCGTAAAGCTTGAAACGACGCGTAAAGCACCCCGAGCTCGCTTAGAATTATGCAACTTCGGCAAACACGGTTTTTGCCCGCGTGGATGGTTCGATGGCTGGAATTTTAAAATTCGCTGGATTGTTTCTTCTGCCCCCGGTCAGTGGATTCAGCCGAGTCGACCCGCTTTCCCAGCACAATAGGCGGCGACGGTTTTTACGCTGATGCGGTTGAAAATTTATCGAGCGCCTCTGCAAAACGCTTGATTCATGCGAGCACGTGAAACGTCTGAAAGGAAAGAGCTCCGCAAGGCCCTTTCGTGCCGATACACGGCCGCAAATTGCTCGATATCTCGGCCTCCCGCGATTTATAGACACCAGCCCGCGCCACACTCTTTATTTCGCCCCTCTAGTTTCCCCTTCCAGCGCAAGCGACTTTGAAACGTTGTTCCAGCGACTGCGACGCTGACAACGTCTTTCAGGAGATTCGTTATTAGCGCTTTCTTCAAAAGGAAGTACCGTTAAATTTCCTCGATTTAAATTCACTCGAGTCGCCCTAACGAACGGTTAATTAAAATTTAATTAAAACGGCGCAGAGGCTGGGGATACCATTCTTCTTTCCGCTCTTATTGCTTGCCAGAGTTGCTGGATCAAAAGAATTATCTTTCGACGGGATACTCTTCACTTTAATAATAAACTTTTCGCCCCAAGAGAGGAGACGTGGCAATTACGATTGCCAGGTATTTCCAAGCAAGCTTAGAAGTCGCTTCTAAATTCGCTAGTAGGAGATCTTTGCGTGTTAAGGCGAGAAGACCCTATAAATCGACCGAAAAATCGACAAAAAATTCCATAAATCGCTTTTAAAATATTTCAGGAGGTCTATTGTATGGCCCCGGAATGGCAGATTAGCCTGCTACAGCTGGAAGACTAAATAAAGTACAATTTTTCTTGACTTTAAACGCGTTTTTCTCGAAACCACGTTTTCAAAATTGGCCCCGGGGATAACTCCAAAACTATTCGACTGATCAACTTCAAATTTTACACACTTTTAGTGTATAATATTACTCACAACATAAACCTAAAGGTTTAACCAAATTATTGATTTTAACTATTTGTATTAAACAAGTAAAGCGCAAAGTTTTTGCGAAAATCACACTTGATTGTTTGAAGTGGCACCGTTTTTAAAATATGCCATTTTTTTACGTCATTTTAGGTTCATATTCTTACAATAGTAAAATAAATTGAAAAAAAAATTGTATGGTCTGTTTCAAATAAGTTACTACCAGAGACACTACAACCGCTGCCGTTTTGCACCTCGAAAAAAAGCCTATTTAAGATACTGCTCTATTTCTCTTGTATTTATCACAATTCTACTGTCATAAAAATTTTCTTTACTTGTTATAACGTTAAATAAAGTACACTTAAAGTTCACGAAAGCATTAGCACATTGCTGTGTTTGCAAAAAGTTTCTAAAAATTTATAAAAAAAAATAAGCCGTTCATAGAGACTTCTCCCCTTAATGAAATAACAAATTATTGTAAACGTTTCTCCACGGTGTTGTTCTAGCGATACTCGTCCATTAAATTCCCTTCAGACTTTCTTTCACCGACGATAAAGAAATTTGCAGCATGCAAGCGCCATGGCCCGATAAGGCCGTAAACACACGACAATTAGTCGACATAATCGATGCAACGTTACGCTCGAAAAGTGGGTTCCGACTTGCCGTGTTGGATTTAGAGGTAGTCGCGAGCGAGACAGGGCCAAGTTCCAAGCACGATGATCGCGCGCCGATCGGCCGGAGCCCCGCGATTATTACACGCGTCCGATTTACAATTAGGGATAATGTACGATACAACGGCCGTTAAATGGATCTTCGGTGTTCCGTGGCCAGGAAAATCTCGTCTCGATTTATGGCATCGGCCGCATTCTCGTGGAATATGAGCGCAACATTTGCATGCGCCATAACCGAGCTGTAACACGCTGCATCGGTGTAGCGACATGCAAGATTTGCTTGTTCAAAGTACGGCAATCTGTACAAGGAGTGTTAATAAGAGGGGTTGAATGGATCGTTTGCTGCCTCGTGATCCAATATAGCTGTGTAGGTATACTTGAGAATCGAAATACTGGGGCAAGTTCATGGGTATCCATAGAAATAGTGTTAGAATAGTACTTCGCAACCTTTTTTTAGTCGCAACCCCCTTTCATAATATTTCAATAACCTGCGACTCCCCCCCCCCCCCCCCGCCCCCCATGTAAGGTAATGTAAATTTAATAAGGTAAAGAAGACTGGGAAAGTGGTTGGGGACCACTGTGTTAGACCAAATCTGTATCCATCCAGGCATTGGAATATTTTCTTAAACAGCCAAGCCACGTGCCTTCGAGCTCTCTTTTAGTTGCAATTCGTGCAACAATTTCAAAATCCCTTCGTCCCCTAGGAAGCGTGCATGGTAAAATGCAACGAGGTGGGGGCGGCTCTTTTACATTCAGCCTGGACCAGCGCTATCGGATGGAAGCTCGGCGTTCGAGAGGAATCGATTTACCGGAGCTCACTTTGTTCGCGAAGGCTGCGGCCAGGCTGGTGCTCATTCGATAAAGTGGTGTAACGATCCAGCGCGAGCAACAATGCTGGCGCGGTGTCGCCAGCAAGATTTAGATACTGGCGCGCAGCCGCAACGCTCGGCGCACACGTGAGCCTCCAACAGCCGTGCACCGGTGCACGGGCCTGAAAATGGGAAGGCAAGGAACACGAGAATTGCTGGCCGGTAAATGGGAAGCTTTGTAAATGGAATTACACGCGGAAGGGATGCTCGGCATCGCTGCTCGTCTCCTACACGCTCCACGAGCTTCCTTCAGCTACTCCGTTCCCTTATTCCTGCTGCTTGCTTGTCCACGCGTCTTCTGGAGAAGTCTGCGCTTGTATCTATGTCAGACACTCCAAATTCTGTGACTCTGTACTCAGACACCTTTTTCATTATTAACCTGTTAACTGGGAAATGCGAGTTTATACGTCATTAGAAAATTCCTCCGCGTTGGATAAGATGAATTAAGACAGTGATTCCCAAGCGGTGGGGTTGCGAAGTGTTTTCCTAGGGGGCCTGTTTTTTTTTTATTTTAATACTATTAAGTTAGAATTATATTCTAAAATATCTATTTTAATGTGTTTTCTTTACCTTATTAAATTTACCTTACCTTAGGTGGGGAGGTCGTAGGTTATTTGAATATTATAAAAGGGGATCGCGACTGAAAAAAGGTTGGGAGACACTGAATTAAGATATTTACTGTGCACTAAATAAGCATTATTTTGCAACATAAAATTTTTAATACACTAGAGATGTTGCTGATGGCGAAATTACCCAGCTAATAGGTTAAAAGCAACACAGATATTTAGGTGTACGCGCTTAAGTGCCTCACAATGTACGCGGTTAGTAGACCACCTAACGCGCTCGGCTGTAAAGACGGGTGGCCGTCCGCAGACGCCTCGTGCCTGTGTTTGGGAGATGTAGCATGTATAGTGCATAACTAAACACTTATATACTACACATTATTATGACTTATTCTCAGAGCCCATTAGTACTATTTCCTCGCCAATAAATTTCGAAAAATCTGCCAGGCCTTCATACGAAATACAAATGGTACAAGCATATAGATAAATTATATAATAGATTAATATATTTCAAAGTAAGATTTAAATCTCGCTCATTGCACTGCAGAGGGGGGGGGGGGGAGGTAAGGGTACAGGCACCCCCAATGAAAAAGGAAAAAGAAGATAAAAAGAAAACTGGATTTTATTCTTTAAATAATTTTTTATAATCACCTAACGAATTATATTGAATTTGATTAACAGTACACTTAATGCTTCATATTAATTGACGGTGTAATACTATTATTATTACTACGAAAGCTTTTTTATTTATTCGGCTGTGCCGAATCGATGCCAAGAAAATGTCCCACGTTCCGGTTCGCACCTCGTGTTGCATCCCCACGAATGGTTCGAGCGAATGCCGGAAGCTCGCGCGAATAACCGAGTCACGCCGAAGAGCCGAAACTGCGCATCGCTGCACATAACGCCGTTGCACGCCGCGTCATTCGAAAGCTATAATATTCTCCGAAAATATCAACGGGCGTAGCAATAATCGTAAAAGCAGCCCGAGCCGCAGTAGCGCGTGGAAATTAGATCGCTTCTCAGCCGTATTATTGAGATTAGAATTTCCATTTCCATTCAGCCGCGGCAGCAATTAAACGGCAACGCGGGGCTTTTTGCGCCGCTTGTACGCGATAATGCTCTCGTTGCGTGACTTTTTACACGCCGCGGAAAACAATTGCCTGGCACTGGCCGTATCCAGGCAGGATAGCCTTGCGCTCGCAAACCGTGCCGCTGTCGTTAACAGCCCGATGCAAACCACCCTTTCAAACCAGAGGCTGTCACAGCCCCGTGAAATTTTTCTGCTTCCATCCCTCCGAATTCTTCCATTCCCATGGAATATTACTGTTGGCTTTAGAGAACCGAAAAATAAAAAACAGGTGCCTTTATTTTGGCCCGTTTGTATGTTTAAGGGGTGAAAGCACCCTTTAAAATTCATAAGAAGCGGCTGAAAGTTTGAACTTTTGACGTGATTGTCTACAAGAAGATCATCCATACAGCAAGCTATGACGAAAATAAAATTTATATCAACTTTTATTCATCACAATATTATAATATTCTTTAAACTAACAATAGGAACTTGTGTATCTCCTGTTATGGACTTTGAGGGGTGGCTACACCCCCTAAACATACAAACGGGCAAAAATAAAAAGGCACCCAGGGTGACCGTACCTAATATCGCCCATGTTCCTAATATCGCCACTCGGTATATCTCGCAAAGTAAGCACTAATTTTTATCGGTTATGCACTGAATTAGTAGCTAAATATATGTAGGAAGACATACTGTAATTGCAGCGTCATGTGGTCAACAATTACGGAAAGGGAAGGATTTTAGAGAATCTTAATACTGTAAAAATTTATTGGACTGCCACAAATTTACATCACATTCGGAGAAGGTAGGTCTAATAATTCCGTGAATGCAAGAATATCTACTAGAAATACCTACTTAATGATGTACTTAAGGAATGAAATCGATACAAATATTTTTCGTAATGAAAATAGTGTTTTTCTTTAAGCAGTATGCGGGTTCTCAATGCCGCCTACCGGAGAACAATGGTTTCGATGTAATGTTTGTTACAGGTGGGGTCACGAAATATGTGGAGCAACCGAAATAAACTTTATTTGTCCAATATGTACATCGGAACATAAAAAATAAATTATTTTAAAATTCTATATTTTTCTAATAAAAATAAAATCAAAGATGGATAAAAAACATTTATAGAGCAAGAAATAATAAAATCAAATGTGAAAACGACTTTAAAAACTCATATATATCTCATATAATCAATATTTCTTAAGTAGGCGATATTAGGTACACTTTTTTCAGGACCGGATTTTTGCATGTCATGTGTTTTTTAATTCCTAATTCAAAATTTATGGGTTTCAACGATTCTGACTTATACTACATGAAAAATGCATATATTTTCTCTTTACTTTGAAGCAAATTGCTTGCCAAAATATCAATTATTATTCAATTGACAGCGATTTAACTTTTACTAGGCGATATTAGGTACAGTCACTCTATTTCTTATATTTCGGTTCTCTAAAACATCTCCAAAAACCAAAGCAACGGGGGGCGGACACCTAAAAACCTCTTCTTGTGAGGTCGTTGAGCCCTTGCCACTGCTCTTCGGTAATTTATATTTCATCGGTGTGGCGGCGAAAGTGCTGAGAAACCGACGCTAACGAACAACAATGCAGGAGAGCCGAGTGCATCCAATCGAATGAGCAGCGCGAGTCCATGAAACGCGTCGGGACGTGGTAATTGTTTTACTCGCTCCAGGACACCGGAAGTGACTGGAATCCAGCGGGCGAAACAGTGGCCGCAGCAGCGATCGATCCCCGCCGTTCCTTCCCAATTTCCACGATTCGTGCTTTCCATTAAGAGAGCTTCTTCCAGCGAAGCCGGAGCCGTGCCGAGCCGAACGGCATTACGCGCGACATTAAACCAACGGACTCTAATGAACCCGAGCGGAATTCGCGCTGCGTCTCCCGGTGACGGGGTTCCGAGAAACCGATCCGCGGGAAACGGATGCAAATGAGAGTGTCGGGACAGACGGAATAGACTTTGCTGGATCCCGTGAACCGCAATTCGTGCCGCGCCCCTGAGCAACCCTTGATTTCCACCACCCAAGCCGAAAGATAAATCGGAAAACGACGACTGCGAAAATTCTGCTCCCGCTCGCGTTCCAATTATCCGGGGCGAATTAAAGGAATCGAACAGCGAGATGAGTGGAAATTAATTGGATTAAACGCGGGAAAAGATTCGATCTGGCTGTAACTAGATTTCCCCCGCTTTTATATCCTCAACAGGTTGCCCCCCCCCCCCTCTCCCCCTCCCCCCCCCGTTAAAATAGACCCCACGTCGTTTAGGATACGGGCTAATCTCCAACTGACCCAATTAATTCGCAGTTTCGATCAACGGGTTTCCCGCGACTGGCCCTTCTTTTCCAGATCCTCGAGGCGCGTGAAATTAATACCCCCTCGATGAGAATCTTCATCCACTTCTACTATCGTTTCCCAAGCATTTTCCCAATTATTATCTCTTTCGAGTTCGACACTGGCCAGTGCGGGATAGAGAATGCCAGTATCGACGAAATGCGACGACTCGCTTTCCATTTTTGTAGAGCTCAATCGGCTGGACGAGTGCAATGCTTGCCGTAGCGACATCGATCTCGAAGAATTATCATCTGGTTCGGGAATCACTAATTTACGCTGTTTACTTCGCCACCTACATAATTGCCGGTATTCATTACCGGCTATGGTCGCGGCATACCGAATTGTTGCCGAACGCATCGTCAACTCGGACGTGGAATGGATGGGAGAACGTACGAGCGCCACGGAATACATATTCGCGTTCCGCTTCTGGTGTACGCGCGGAGGACGTTATCATTAACAACAGGTTTGGAGGATCGTTGGGAAGCCAGTGATGGAAAGTCGCGGGAAATTTACGATCCTGCTGTGAACGGGATCTTATGCCCAGACGAGGAAACGTCTATATATATATCATTCGGATTGGTCGCAAATTAAACGGAAATAATATTTCGGAATTGAAAAACGAACAACTATAGAACTGCCAGGATATGAGAACTTGAACTTTCAGACTTTTAAATATTTTACAATCTTTTCAACGTTATCCTTCGCAGTTACAATGTTATTCACCACGGTGTAATAGACTGGTGTTCCGACTCCTATTCAGAATGTGTGACTTTTTCGTCCTAGTTCTTCTAGCGGCCGCTAAAAGCTCTACTAATGCATGCGTACATGGATTTCTTATTACGACGCCTCTCGTGACGGCCAAAGGAACCACACAGAAATCGGTGCACAAAATCGCTGGGGTAAAGGTGCTGGAGTCGGAACACCTGTCTATGACACCGTGGTTATTCACAATATCCGCTCTGATTCCGCTTGATTTCTTTTCAAACGATATTTCTATGCAACGAAGTTGGGCTTCGCTAACACGCTGGACTCTCGCTGATCAAAGTGAGCGCCCTTTACTGTTTGATAGTTCGTTTCCATTTCCAATTATTCTGCTTCGAAATTACCTTTTCTGAAATGGCTTTGAAATAGAGCTCGCTTCTGGAGTTAGCCGAGATGGCAGATTTGATTGCCAGTGGAATTTCGCTTGGCACTATTCTTCTGGCGAGTGGAGTCCGCACGCAACTCGGAAGCCATTGCCGAGCATCCCAGGCAATTGCTGCCCAGGCATAGTAGCATGAGCATTGTCCCCATCCGCCATCGTTTCTCATTCCTGATCGCTCTAATCTATCACCCTTCCAAGCATTATCACCGCTACCCACTGCCGGCTAGGGTTATTGATAGGCGTCCAGCAGAAGAACATCGACCGCAAAGCGCTCCATCATCGATTTCGTCGTCGATCGAGGGATCGACGTCATCGATTGGGGTCTTCATAATAGAGGAACGCGTCCTCCCTCCTCTCTCGGTTACACGCGTGTAACATCCGGAACCGCCGTTGCTGGACGAGAAATGGGGGGAGGGGGGGGGGGGAGTAAACTGTGCGGGGCGCAGGTGGACTGACGTCTTTAAGGATCAAGGAGGAAAAGAAAGAAAAAGGGAGGTTTTTTTCTTTCCGGTTTGTAGGAGAAGGGGAGGAACACCATCATTTTACAGCAATAACGCGGTATATAAATATTATTTGTGTTGTTGCTGGTGTCGCAAGGCGTGAGAATTGGACTGCACAAGTCGTATAATATTATTAATTAGGTGTGTATATATCGTTATATCGTTATATTATCATTATATTATCGTTATATTATCGTTATGTCCTTATATTATCGTTATGTTATCGTTATATCGTTATATTATCGTTATATTATCGTTATATTATCGTTATATTATCGTTATATTATCGTTATATTGTCTGCGCACGCGTTAACAACCCAACTAGAAGGGGGTTCTGGTTCTTTCTCCCGGCAACGCGCTGATCAGTACGCCTGGCATCCCTGATGGGGACCAAGAAGAATAAACTTGGAACTTGTATATATACAAACGAGACTGGAACTTAGGACTTGTGAGAAAGTGTTAAGAAGATTAGACCTCTGGTGGCGCTGACGAACACTACACTCGCGATCCCATGGTGGGGCTGGTACGTTACTCGCGAGTGGGAACACTTTGAATTTCGATACCAGCTTGAAACATCTCCATGCTTTTCAATAACGATCCATGCATCGCAAACCCACGGCAACGTTTCCTTCAAAGATGCTTTCAGATTCAAGCTTCCCTATCCAACAATCGTCTCGACCTGAGACGAGTGTTGGGAGTACAATACCACGATTGCAATGAACGGGACGAAAGGAAGATGACATTGGTTTCATATTTTACGCAATGGAAATGGACAGGGACTGTCTTAGGAGCTGCGAAGGGGAATTAGGTCGGCGGTATGCGCCACGACGCGCCACGGTCTCGCTGTTTAGAGTTGTTAGGCACACACGCGGCCGTTTAAACTTGCAACTTGCAAGTTGCCGCGCCTCGTGCATCGCGTAATGCAGCGAAGCGCCACGCGGAAGTGTTCCGTCGCGACGGTCCAAAGCGTTCAGCGAAAACGTGCTTCGCCCCGTCGGCACCGTGTTTCCTAGACGCTCGGATCTTTCCATATTTCCCCCCTCGTGCCTGCTCGGTTCTCCAACCCCTCGTGCTGTCGAATCGCAGTAGTTTTTAAACAAGTGATCCCCCGACGCGCGTTCTCCCGATGCAACTTGTAAATATCCTCCCGCGGTGTACGCGTTCCTCGCTTCATGTTTATCAAACTCCTACCGCGAGAGGATCGATGCAATCGCCAGTCCAATATATCAGAGGCTGATAAACAATCGGTTTAATATTTCGATTAAGGAAGCAATAACTCGCGGGCGATTTGGAAAACGCCGACAAATAAACCGTACAGCCATCGAAACTGTCGCGCGCGATAAAAGTGTCGACATCGTGCCGCGAGATTGAAATTTCCGAATATCTCGGAGAAATCATACGATTTATCGGCTACAAATGTTTGCGCGGATGATGGATATCGCGTGCATTTGCTAGCTCCAACAATATTGCTACTGAATAAGGGATGAACGTGGAAACGGTGGAACGAGGTGCTTTACATTCGGTACACGAATGGCTCGCTTGACCCCGAACTTTATATCGAACGCGTTGGAAAAAAGGTCGATATTCCCGCGACAGAGACAGAAAGGCTGCATCGAGTAATAGAATATAATAGCATCCATGTTTCGGAAACTAACGACAAAATGAGCCTCCGTTGTGTAAAAGCAACGTGCCCCTGTTGCAGACGCTCGACATTATCAGATACATAATATTCCGGCCAATGGAATTCATAATGCAGCGACTGAAGCGTGTATAGAGGCAAAGCGCTGCGAGGGAATAAACGGCGGGACGTTTTTCAAAGCCAGAGCACGGTTTGTTGCTCGTTCTTTAGGACACAGTTCTCCCATGAAATGTTTTCAGCGTGTTCGGCCCGCTATTGCGGAGAGCCTGAAAGGGAAGGAACGAGGGGCGACTGGGCCAAGGGAGAACGATAGGCGGAGAAGCGGAAAAGAGGCTTTCTATGAAGGCCCGCAAATATTTTTGCATCCAGCGAGAAAGCTCCCGTAATCCAGCCCGAGACGGTTTCTTTCGCGTGGCTGGCCGTGCGTCGATAGAGGCTGGCTTTAATGCATTCGTGACTCATATGGCCAGGATATAACTCGATCGGAACGTCGCATCGCGTCGCGACCATCCTTCCACCGAAGCTTCTCGCGTAATTCTTCCCCTGACGTTTCGGAAGTTACCATGGAAATTTGTTAGTAACGGAGGAGTCGCTGCCCTTCGCTCGCTGGGATTTCGTGCTGCAACTTTTAAGGGCCTGCGGAGGACAAGCTTTTCAAGGGAATAAGATGGGAAAAAAGAATCGACATTGTAATTAAAAGTTTCAGAGTTTTAAACACTCTCGAGACAAGTTCCCTTTATAACGAATAGTCTCGTGTGTCGACCAGTGGTGGGTTTACTACGTTAAATCGAATTTACTACGTAACACGCGTGAAAAATGTAAATAATTGTACAAAATGTAGAAAATTTATTTAATGTCAAAAATTCAAATACAAACTATTAACCTCCACCTATTGCATTGAACTTTACTGCAGAATATTTTTAATTACTTTAAAAAGAAAGATTGAAATATAATTACAACAAAATTATAAATAATATGAATTTTTTTAGTCATATCTTTGGTGTGCAAAAGATACTCGAATTTTTACGTATATCAACATGGATTCTGAAGAAATTGATAAAGCTTTAGCAGATTATTTCTTTGGATGTACCATTCCATTTAGTATTATTAAATCTGACCACTTTGGAACTTTATTCATAAATTGAATCAAGCTTATAAAATTCCAACTCGAACGACATTGTCGGTTAATTTACATAACGCAAAATTTCAAGATTACAACCAATTTGGATTAAATAAAAAAATGCAGTTCTACTTTTAGATGGTCGGAAAAATTCAGCATCCAACAATAAATATGTTGTTGCAATTCTGAATTTAATGAATACGATATGTCCATGCAGGTTATGGCAT
The DNA here is from genome assembly GCA_947577245.1 of Andrena bucephala. Taxonomy (NCBI): domain Eukaryota; kingdom Metazoa; phylum Arthropoda; class Insecta; order Hymenoptera; family Andrenidae; genus Andrena; species Andrena bucephala. The sequence goes on from OX387715.1 coordinate 69,666,879, forward strand.
TCCACAGTCTGCAATGCTTTTTCAAACAATATGATTTTATACAATAAAATACATGAACGTAATAAAGTTGAGCTATTTAATACGTCTTATTCTACACGTAGAGAATTCACTTTTCTACGTTAGGTAAAATACGGATCCACCACTGGTCTTGACACACCAGCGAGAATCTACGCTTCACGAATTTCACGCACCCCATCAGTTCACCCTCTACACTTCACCTGCCGACGGTGGTCTGCAACGTGCCCCTATTGCAAACGCTCGACATTATCAGATACATAATATTCCGGCCAATGGAATTTCATAATGCAGCGGCTGAAGCGTGCATCGAGGCAAAGCGCTGCGAGGGAATAAACGACTGGACGTTTTTCAAAGCCAGAGCACGGTAACAATCGGTTAATAATCGTCCGGCTCGCGTACGTTTGGCCGATCGTTACTTTTACGAAATACATATAAAGTTGCATACCATATCACTCCGATATCTCTGACTCAGTAGCTTGTGTTATGACAAAGATTCTTTCATTTTGGATGGGTCCTGATTTTGGACTTTCGTCCCGCTAGGCCATCAATAGACAGACTTCCACCCGTGACAGGTGCCCCTTGTAATTGATGATGGCGGATAGGAAGATACCTTTTCAATTTGTACGTTGCCCCGCGGGATCAAGCCGCAATTGCACGGGAAACTATCGCGTCTTACGGGGACGTTCCTATTCGCCAGCGAATCCGTGGACTCGGCCGGCCGACCAACTTTTACAATTTTCCCCTCGTCGCGTCTCTTCCCTTGCATTTTCCTCGCGAGCTTGTCGTACAGCCGCCGCAGAAATTACGCGGCAGACGGGAGTATAAACAAGCGCGAGCCAGCCGGGGGTGTGGTCCCTCTGCTCAGCTTCCAATATGCCGGGCCAGTCGATAAAGCTGGCTTGTTCGTCTTCCCTGGGATTCTTCCTCTTTCCTTTTCCTCCACTTTTGCATTCTCTTGCCCGGCGCCCTCCGCAACGAAACATCTCGACGATGAACCCGCGGAGATTGCGGAATAAGCCCGGGAGATGGAGAAACTCACCCGACCGCGGAGAAATGTGAGATGGAATATCGAATAGTTTTGAGCGTGCCAGGGCAACGGCTCGCCAGCAAATTAGCTCCGGTTACGAGGGAAAAGAGAGATGACAAGTGGAAGCTGGGAGCCACCCAGAGCTTCCAAAGTGGGAGGGATCTTATTCTGGATTTTATCCCTTGGAACTCTTCCTCCATTTGTTCAGAATTTTTTTTTAGGGTTTAATAGGTACTCTGCAGATCAGATGTTCGAAACCTTAGGCGATTCGAAGAAAATCCAACGTATGGTTGAAAAAGGTTGTAAAAATCCAACCTTGTAATTATTCTAATCAGTTTGTTTTTAATCGTCCCTAGTGGCAACTTAAGGGAATTTCAGTGGACACAATCCTGGCTAACAATTAAACTCACTTATCGAAGGGGGAAGGTGGGAGTTTAACAACACATCTGGGGAAGCAAGAGCAAATTGAATTGACCGAGTTCGTTGACAAAACGACAAAGTGGAAGAACCTGTGTACTCACACGTGTTGAATTCGAGACAATGTTCGGGCCGTTAATGGAGAAATTTCATTAGAATTCGGATTCGAACAGGGACGCAAGTTAACCGGGAACTTTGCCGAAATTAGTTTGTGTATTGACCGAAATAGGGAACGGCTGCACCCGAACGAGTCCTTCTTCGTGAACTTTCGACGTTGATCTCGACAGAGTTCGACAGCCACCTACTAATACGTTTTCAACAGTTCCCTGAAATCGCTGATTAACTACAACTGGCTTCGAGTCTTTTACCATTTTTATTCTGCTTTTGATTGCTTAGAGTATATCTTCCTTAGCTGCTCGAGAACTCAAGGAACGATTAAGGGGAATCCAATTTTTGGGACTAAAAACATAGCAAAATTGTATTTTTTTTTATTAATTTTTAATAATAAATATAGGAGTTATGTATGATCGACCATCACACCAGCGGACGACGAATTTTGCGCGGCGTGTTGGTAGATTATGCATAACTGCTATATTTATTATTAAAAATTAATAAAAAATAACCGCAACTTCTTCAAAGATGCATAAAAACATGGCCCAAATTTCATATGAAGCGAATCGCTAGTTTCTTAAAAAAAAATCCCAAATATTGCTATGCTTTTAGCCAAAGTGGCGCGAAGAACTGAAGAAACTGGCCAGCAAAATTCTGCTAGATTTCTTTTGATAAACGACGGGAACTTGACGAGTAGAATCACTTTCAATATCTCCAGTTAAATGCGCAAGAAAATGACTGACAGGTGATTGTAGCGTGGATCCTAAACTTGTGTAACATATGCCTGGTTGTTCATTTAATTGAGTGAAGTCTGAACGTTCCCAGTGTTGATTATCCGACTGGAGACTGATGTAGCCTAATTGCTCCCTTAAACTAACTGAACTTTGAATTGACTGTTGGAAGCCTCAGTATTCCCAGGACCTCTAAGTGATTGCTGAATACCAACTAACCAACTGTTCGAAGCCTGATTCTAACCGAGTGCCGATCGATAACTAACTTCTAACTGACTAATGACTGTATTTGCCCTAGGGTATCGCGCGCGACCTTACTTCCATTCGGCGCGCACAATGAGGTACTATTTCGACAACTATTATACTAATTTCCGTCCTACGAATAGCACAACACAGTAAACCTCTCTTTACCCCAGATTCTTCCAATATCCTTGCATTTCCAAGTAGAACCGAGCTTCGGTAAACTTAAAAACGTCTTACGTACGGGAGCATTCTTCTTCATCGAGTCCTGAAACAGCGGGATCGAAACGAAACGGATCTACTGTCGCGGATACGAGGAACCCTTTCTTCATCCGATTACTCTTTACTCCTTCTTTCTCGTCATCCTTCCCTCTGTTCCTCTTTACAGCTGTTCGAAACGACGCAGGACTCGTTCCACTCTCGACGAGTTTAGATCTTATTTCTTAAAAGAACGAGTCTGCCTCTTCCCTCCTGCCTTCCATAAAATTTCAAAGCAATTTGTCGAGCGCGCCGTCTCGAAATCGCTGGTGATAGCTCCAACTTCCATTCGGAAACAATGGGAAGTCTGCTGCGATCGATGTTAATCGAAAGGTTACCATGAAAACCTAATCTTTATCGCGCCATTTTAAGTGCAACTTTCGGAAACGAATTTCGATGTTACACGTTCCAAAGTCTTCTCGAATTTCACTAACAAGGGAAGATCCCGAACCCGAAAATTCAAACAATTCTGAAACTTTGTGAATATGTAAGGGATTTCATCCTGATTACAACGCAATTTTTGTTTGCTGCCCAAATTCACTCGAAGGGGGTGAAATTAACCCCTGAAAAATTGACTATTTTCCGATTTTGTGTTATAACTTGCGAACTGTAAGAGATGGAAAAATGTTTTAATACAAAAGTTACTTATGCACAAGGATATAAATATTTCTAATGCAAATTCAATAAAATTCTTTAGGTGATTATAAAAATTATTTAAAGAATATCATCCAGTTTTCCTTTCTTTTTACAAAGCCTATTTTTGGGGGGTTGCCAGGGCCCCTTGGCCCCCCTCTGGGTGTGCCACTGCACTACCGTATATCTAAATAAATGTTCAATACAGAGAAATTGGTACATATTTGAGCTTCAAGTAGAAATAGAAGGAAAGATACTTTCTTTGCCATGTCCTCCACAAGATGACAGTGACGTCGCAAAATGCGAGGCATTGTTGGCCACCGTGGACACGAAGCAATACGACAAAGTGAATCGATCAATGTCCGATCGGTTCGTAGGTACCTATCGTTCTACGTCCCCCTCGGCGCAGAGAATTGGCACACTTAGCGAGATACATCCATATCGGCGGCCGAAACGTGAACAGTTCTTTTCAATTCTACGTGCAAGTAACTTCTATCGACCCGCTCCTCCACCCACGACCCAGCCGCGTTCCTCTCTCTTTAATGTTGACAGGCATTCATCGATAAAGCCGGCGCGCCGCGTTACAAGATTTATTTCATTCCATGCAGTTGTGCGGTTTTCTTCCCGTTCTTTTTTCGCGTTTCAACGCGATGTACGTACAGCGTCAGCTAGTCTCGTAAACTCCGTGTTCAATCGCCGGAGTCGACTATCGAGGGCGAAGGGAAAAGGTATCGTGCGCCGGAGCCGGCGAAATTGAATCATGGGGAGAGGAGGGCTCGAAGATTTTTAGCGAGATTGGACAATGGCGGTGTAACGATGCAGGGGACAGTGTAATTCCAACTTGTAGTTTCGGGGCAAACATTGGCGTGACACGGACCTTTTTCACATTTTCAAATCGCGATTTTTAGATCGAGTTTCTACTAATGATAAATCGAAGTCAGATTGAATTTCTGGACTGACACGCAGGGCCGATTGAGACCTTTAGAGGCCCTAAGATTAAAAAGATTTTGAGGCACCTTTATACAGGGTGTTCGACGTAATGTACGATTTCTTAAGCATTCCCGATATTTTCACTAAAAAGTGTTTCTAAGAAAAGTTAGATTTTAATATTCAGAAAATTTCTATCGTGCCCCCTGTCTCTCGATGCCCCGAGCACGTGCTTATTTTGCATATTGGTTATTTTCCATTTGGTTTAATAAAGTGTTGTAACGACGACTATTTATCCAGGACGCAATGCTGGATAAAATAAATTCCTCGCAGCAAACAGAGTTGTAAAATGAATTCCACGGGATTGTATAAAATCATTACACCAATTTAAACATCCTCCAATGAAAGTATGCCAACGTTTGCACCTATATCACCATTTTATATTTCAAACTCTAACACCTATTTCCACATTCCACGGGTGCCGTTTTTATTCTACGGACGGTACACAATTTTCGACATGTTTGTCTCCCTAGCATTTCCCCCCTCTATTCTACCTGCAATGTGCAGCCTTAGAGATGCGTCCACCGTGCGTATCATCATACGTGTGTGCATAGACAATGTTTCATTTTAATCGATCCGGCGCTGTGTTCGAAACAGAGACGCGTGTGCAGCCCCATTGTTACCAGCTCGTTTAGCCCTCCCTGAAGGGCGATGGAATCGTTAAACCCGTCTTTCCTTCTAGATACAATCTTGATGGTTTTAAATACTCTCGGTCATTCCCTCATTCATTTACATTCCAATGCATTTATGTGCCTGACGCACCTGATGGATGCTTCTGTTCTACCTTTCCATCGACTGAAACAAAACACCCTGTAGATACACAATAACATCGAGGCGACATCTTTGTTGGACCCTCTTCCTATTCTACATCGATTCGCGTACTCCCATTTCCCCCGGCCTTTCCATTTGTATTTTTCCCGGAACAGCGGTTATCGGCGAGCCGGAAGCCCGAGATACGTATCAGTAAAAATTCAGTCCAGATTGAAAGCCTCGGTGTTCACGCTGTATTCACAGGGATGGTTCTCGTGGCCCGTGTATCCGTCGATCGAGGAAAGGCAGCAGAACAACAGGACAGTGACTCCAGCCATGAAAGAGACGGGAGGTAGAGCAGGAACGAAGGAGCAGAGGGAAATGTGGTAAATGACGCGGAAGATGGTTAAGGGAGGATCGAAGATCGTGGAGGATCAAAATAGAGTCACAGGGATGAAGAAAGGGGTGGGGATTGTGGAAGCTGGTAAGGTGAAATGGAGGAAAGTGTACAGAGATGGTGAGAGCGAGGGAAAAGGAAATTTGAAGAGGCGGAAGTTGCCACTGCGTGTAGTCGAATGTTGCGCTGGAATATTTGGAGTTTCCTCGGATGCAAATAAAATATTTCGGCGTGTAAGGCACCGACTTCCTTTGCCGAATCCATCTCCTTTTGTCGAAAAACTTCCACCGCTGGTCGCGGTCGAGGATCTCGAAGTGTATTTGGGCAATTTTCCAGCTGGCCCGTTGCTTCGAGGTCTCTGGATTTACACCTGGAGGTTTTCAATCGATCAGCCGCATTCTCAGGCCTGGCCTCAGGACGGGGGTGGAAAAATGGGATCGATTTTTTGGGGCGGCGCTTCGAAACGCTGCAGCTCTGTCTGCCAGGCTAATTACACTTTGTCCCTTTTTTCTCGGGCAGACGTTCTTCACTCATCGTCAGGTATAAGCTCTCGATCAATTTTAAAGAAAACTACATGTAACTTCAATTTGCATTCTACAACTTCTCACGAATCATGAACAAACTTATCCCTAAAAGCGAATTTACACGGTCCACTTTTATTGAACAACGCGTTTGATTCAATAAAATTCTTTCTTCTACACTTCCAGATTTGGTCTCACGGACCCATTTCATAGGATCTACAAAACTGGAAAATTTGCATTGGGGTGAGATTGGTCTCTTCCATGAATCGCTTTCCTCGTTTGAACCACAGCGTGCGATATCAACTGTAGGGGAGGGTTGCCTATATCGTAACACTTAAGACATTTTACGTTATATTTCATATTTGGTACTAATTTGAACGCAAATGACTATTGGATATTGTAGCTTCATCTTTTAGGCACCTACTATTATACGCTTAACCTTTTGTTCAGAACAAATTAATTTGTTATTAATCGTTTTGTCCCATACTGTAATAGGTACGATTTAGGCAACCGGTCTCCTAAATCGTACCTCCACTAAAAATAGTATCAATAACAAATAGAGTAGAAAATATTCAACATAAAGTAATGATTATTATATAGTTACATATATATATATATACGTATATGGATCACACACAGGCCACAATAACCTATGAATATGATATATATACATAACCTATATAACATACGTGTTGTCAAATTCTACTGGTACGATTGTAGTGGTACGATTTAGGAAACATGGTCAATTTATTTATAAATATCAATTTAAACTTTATAATGTAAAATATTCAACATTAAACCCGCTTTTAGTAAAATACAAAAATACAGGACAAAATTGCATTGTTTGATTATTATCAGCTAAAATAAGCTGGTAAAAAGTTACATTAATCATACCTAATTTTTTTAAATGTTTATAGCAGACAAAATTGGGTGTAAGCTCAAAAGCTTTTGTTTCTATTTCTTATTTTGCATTTACTTGATATTTTTATCATTAGATGTCGTTTATATTCATTAATTACTGAGAAATTGATGAGGTACGATTTAGGTGACCAGTACGATATTGGCAACACTCCCTTAAATAGGACTTGAGTCATTATTATTATTATCTTTTATATTATCTCTGTAACTTTCTGTTTTTGCTCAGTGATAACGCTTGTTTCTGTACTTTGTGTCCTTTCCCCTCCTTCTGTTACAAAATGGGTCTTACCCGTTCATGAGAAAATAAATAAATAAATAAATAAAATTGAAAACAAAGCGAACAGTGTGAATTACTTCTCTGTTTATTTCTTCTTTAGGTTTATTTAAATTTCCTGACACAATGCCATTATATTTTTAACGTAGCATTTTTAAGTGAACCAGTCTGCTCAATTTCATTGAAACGTGTAAGCATTCGCCTTTCAATTTAGTTGAATCGATCAAACTGAGCCCTGTAAATTCGCCTTTAATTTCCATACTTTGAGAAACGCGACAGGGATAACGGCTTCAGAATTAGGCTGCGTTTAAGAGAAGTCCCGTCAGGAGCAACTTCCGCCAAACTTTCGCTCGCGACGGGATTATTCTTCGGCGATAGTCGGCTTCCTCGCAACACGCCTCGTCTCGAAAGTTGCTCGCTCGCATGCTCCGAACGCGTGTCAGTCCCAATGGCAGCGAAAACTCCCGAACGTTGGGAATGCTGGGAACGTTGAGGCGGCAGGTGAAGAGGCCCCGCGTAACTGCAAGACATTTCGAATGCACGACGGCTTTGTTCGTCATAATTTCCTCGCCATTCACCCGCGACAGAGGATCCTAGAAGATTCGGGTGCGGCGCGCCTTGCAGAGTTTACGCTTCCTTCAGCGATCGTGTGTAATTCGCAGCTGCACGGCCCCGTTCTCCATAATGCACCACGGTAAACGTTTAAGCGCCGCTGCTCCGGAACTCGATGGCGGACATTATTCAAGGCTACGAAAGCGCCCGTCCTATGCATCACTCATGCAGGCGTTTCCTTTGTAAACTTCCCAGAGGGAATTAAACTTTTATCGATCTACGCCTGGAGTGTTCAACGGGTTTTTCGGGGGAAGCTAGCGGATCCTTTTCCGGGCGCGGATAATGAAAGTCGAAGCTGAGTGGATACGTATTGCTTTGCGGAGGAATTTTTAGTTCTATTGGAAGAAAAATTATGGTAATCGCGAAGGAGGAGATGCGTATTTTCCGTCAGGCACGTTTCCACCACCACGAATTGAAGCTGCTCGTCCACGGTGTGTACAGCGGAGTGGAGGAGCTCGTTACCTTCTCAAATATGATATGCGAAGCCTCGAGAGCGTAGTTATCCCATGGCAACGCTCTCGACTAGACACCGCCCGCGTTCTACTTAATTACAGCGTCTTGCGCATCGTAGTATGTCAATTTTCTCCTGCCCACATCCCTCGAACGTGCACTTCTCCCTGCCCGTATAACAAGTTGGCTCTGTTCGGTATAATTCACGTTTGCATCTCGTTAACTCGCGGGCATGAAAAGTGCGCATCGCCTGGTTGCTTCGCGGGTGTTTCGACAAGTGTCGCGGGAAAAGGGTTGAAAACGATCGACCGGGGCTAATCGCGCGCGAAAGCTGGGAGAGATGTAGCGAATGGGGCGAGCTTCTGAAAATCGAGCGGCGAGCCAGCGATGTTTACACGGGGACGGATTGCGTTTCCCGTTTGGGGAGCGCGCGACATTCACGCGACATGGAAATTGCAACGCGACGCTAATGCGACCGATAGACGTCGCGACGACAAGGGAATTGCACTGTGTACGCGCCGCGCGATGGAAAATGGATTGCAAAGGTCGACGAGCTTCCAGCATCGACCGCCACTTCCCTGTGTCTACTTTTTCCGCGCGAAAGTGAACACTGCTGCCAGTGGCTAGCTTCTACACAACTAGACTTCATTAATTGTTCGCGAAGTACTACAGATTTCTCCTGTAGATTAATATTGAGTAGTAGAGACAATAAAAAACAAAAGGCGATCAATTTAAAATTAAGGCGGATCGAACAGAGATTAGTCTAAAACTAAACTGGAACTGAATTTAAAATGTACAAAGGAACAAGCTACGAATCTCTATATTCAAACGCTGTTATCTAAATAAAGATTGGAAGCACGAAAAAATAAATATATATAGGAGAGACCGGGGGCAAGTCGATACGTTTTTCAGTTTTCAAATTTTTTAATTTTTGTTTGAATTCATTACTTAATGACAAATATGCTAAAATATACTTTGGTCCTTCCTCTGTAATATATTGTAAATAAAAAGTTGAAAAAATGCACATTTAAAATTAAGGTGGATCGAACAGAGATTAGTCTAAAACTAAACAGGAACTGAATTTAAAATGTACAAAGGAACAAGCTACGAATCTCTATATTCAAACGCTGTTATCTAAATAAAGATTAGAAGCACGAAAAAATTATATATAGGTACAGTAATTGTAGAAAGTTGAATGCTCTTTCAATATTATTTTAAGAAAATTTCGATAGGGCTTACGATTTTCGAGAAATTCTTTAAATCCAAACCATTGATGAATTCTAAAGTTTAAAGCCTGCTCGATACCCTTTCCTGTTGTCCAATTGCAATAAATTTTTTCAGGGATTATTTTCTTATGAAATGGAAGCATTCTAGAGGATGCGTGCAAAGAAATACGAAAAGAAAATCGAGACGTATAAAGAAGAGCCACCCCAATGTAGCACGCATCTGTATCTCAAATGAATCACTTTTCCGTAACCTCCAGCGCGTCATTGGCAGCGGCTCGAATCGGGTGTTTCAATAGGATAATCCAACTTAACAGAATCCGGGAGATCTTACGTAATGGAAGTGTCTTCCGCTGCTAGTAACCGATTTCCAATAACTCTATAGCCGCAATTAAATCTGTCAGCCTTTGCATAATTGAGGCTCTCGCTAAAAACCCCTCAAGACCTTTTTATTGATCCCTTTGTCCGATATAACGGTCTCGATGACGTGGAGAACTCGTTTCCTGCCCCCCAGGAGTCTATAATTGTCGACTCAGACCTCCGTGATATTCCAACATAGACTATTCCGTGAAACAAGCGAGTTCAATAAAAGATTCCTGCAGGTTACGAGCTGAAATTGGTCTCGTCAATGGAGTTCGAGATTCCATCGAAGCAATATATCGCGTCATTAAGATATCACGTGACAATGGCCATCGAGTGAAGAACGGTTTGAGGATCCAATATACAGATTAAAGAGGATAGATATCTCACCCCTTTCCCGGCTATAACACCGTGACCTGTTCAGGGTTAGGCTCAGGGGAGCCCAGCAGGCCTTGCCTTTGGCGCGGGGACATCATCCGCTGCTAGAGAGCACGTACACATAGGGATCGATACCTGAGCAACAACCTGCGAGAACAGGGAACCGATGGAAAGCCCTCCCGTAGCAAATTCATGAGGATCCTTCACAAAAGGAGGTGTTTTTGCGCCCGTTCGTCAATGCCATTTAGCCTCGTTCATCTTCGCCCCGTCTTCCATCTTCGTATTTTCAGGTCCAAGCGGAATCTCGCTTAAAAACCTACATTTCCGCCTCGATTATTCCCGTGACGCTCAATTATTCGGAATTGTCCCCGAGTCTCCCAGATGATTAATACCCAACCTGGCGAGGAATTCTTATCTGCGACTTGCACTCCCATTTTAATTCCGCGAACGTCGCGCGCTCAGGCTCGAGTCTCGCGCGGTTCCCGGGGCCGGCTATTCTCGACTTCCGTCAGAATTCTTGTCTGGTAAATTGCAGCACTTTAACTCTCGATCAGCCGCGGCTTTCATCGAGCTTCGGGCGAACGCTGGCAGCTTGCGGGCGGGCAACCTGATCCATGTCTAGGAGGCGGCCGCTAAACTGCACACCCTAACTTCGTCGCGTTTTCCTGGCTGTTTCATGGCCGAGCAGCGTGCGACGTTAATACTCAAGGCTGGACTTAGCGGGAGTCTAGCCCCGGACCTAGTGTTCCGTCTCGAGAATTCATTCTCGACAGTTTCTCGAGAAATTTTATAATTTCTTATTTCTCAGTTCTCGAGAAATGACAGTATTTCTCGAGAAACTTAAGTGCAGGAAAATTATTATAAATCTCATTTGTTTTCAGAAATGAACTTTCAGTTCGTTCAAATTGTGTGTTACTAGTTAATCGTGAATATATAAACACATCTACAAGCTGTAATAAATGTTAGCAATACATAAGAAGAATTGCGCGATTGTTTATAAACTTTTCTCTTCGCATCGCCGATGTTCTATATACACTTAAACCAACATCCACTCAACATGACAGAAATTTGTCTACAGCCGCAGATTTTTTCATAAAAAAAAAGGGAAGTAGATTGGCTGACACGACATTAGACGCATTGTGCTTTTTAAAAAACTATTTTAAAACCAAAAAGTAATGTTTCGCCTTGCTCACATTTTGTATTAAATAAGTAAATTTATCAATTATATTTAATATCTGTTTTTTTCATTTACACAAGTTTTGTTTAAGTTAGACACGAATAAAAATTAAGATAAAAATATTGTCAACATTCTTCCAAAAATATAAAATTTGCAATATTTTTTAAATTCCTGAGAATTCTCGAGAATTCTCTAGAAATATAATCTGATTTTTCATTTCTCGAGATGCGAAAAACACTACCCGGACCCCACTTCCCAGGAGGGTCCAGTTCTAAGCCTTACACTTATGTATGTAAAAAAGTAATTGAAATAAATTTTATTTACTGCTTCCGTTTTTTAACGGAATTTTTTTTAAACTTAAAAAGTTTATTTTAAAATATCTTTTCGATATTATTTGTCTTTTAATATTATTTATTTGTAAATTTTTATTTTTCATTTAGAATAAAGTTAGAATAATTTTAAAATTATTTTCATTTAGAATAAATTTCAATTTTTTTAAACTTACGTGCTTTATTCTATGTTTTATTACAAATTCTCTCCCACCCCTCGCTTTTTAACCAACAGGGCCCTCGAAGGTTTGATAGGCCCGGGCCCGAAAAATCTTAATCCGGCCCTGTTAATATTGCATACGATGTTAAGGGTTACACCGAGAGTTGCAAGCGATCAAATGATTTGACAGCATCACCGAGCATTCTGGCAGGTTTGGGACTTCCTTGGAAGGCGCGCGTAAAGTGAGAGAGGTATCGCGCACCGTGGGGCTAGCCCCTCGAAATTGAAGGGTGGAACGAGGGGGAAGAGGGGGCTTGCATTCCTGCTGCGACCATGGGCTCCACGAGAATTTCACTCGAATATTTACACCCTTTTGATCGTTTACGGGGCGAGTCTGCCGGCTGAAAGAAAATATCCTCCTCTTTTCGGCGTAATTGAAGTGGGTGGCGTGGCTGCTTCTACCGCGGTATGGATAACTACATTACTGCTGGAGAACCTACTTCGGATGACGAATTTTCTGTCACTTTATTAACGCCGGAGTAGTTAAGATCGATTGAAAAGGGTGGAAAAGACGGTGTCGTACAGTGGGACAATCACTTTTTTTTAATCTTTTTGTAGGTTAAAGCTAAGATATTGTAGAATAAAGGGTAACATTGAAAAAGTATGATCAAACAAGTTTTGATCTTGAAACTGTATGTCAAAGTTGACATTTCCGAAGAAAATTACGGTTTTTCCGTAATAATGTGTGCTTGAAGTTTTTCCTTCACTTGTTATAGGGTAAAGGACTCAATTACTGCCACCAACCCGATTACTGTCACCCTCAGCTGTTTTACGTAAAATAACGAATAATTTAAACATCATTTCATAAGATTTATATCTTGTGAAATGATGCATAAAAAAAATTTAGCGTACAATTGAAACTGTTATTTATACGAGGTAAAAAACAGCACTTCATATTTTCTTCGATAATTTGGATAAAACGATCACAAATTTTAAGCGGATATTAGGAGAGTGAAAACGATGACTTCCTGACTAGCGAAAGAGAAAACAAGGCGTTAAAGCAAATGCTGTAAGTTTTAAGATCCACCAAATTTTGTTCATCAAGTAAACATATTAAACAATAATAAATAACAAGAATAACATATAGGTACCTACTTTTAGTTTATAACTACAAAACTATAAGATAATGTCAACGTCAAACTTAAAGTCTCAGTAATTGGGTCCTTCACCCTAGTACATCTCTTCCTATAGATTTTGACGCGCTGAATTCAAATCTGAAGCGCAGAAATTTTCTACCCCTTTAGGATCTTTTAACATAGATTTTTTAATATCAAAATTTGTTTGTCATACCTTTTCAATATTTTCCCCTTATTCTGCAACATCTTAGCTTTAACCGCCGAAAAGATTCATCTCTATCTTATTTCTATAAAAAGTTCTACGATTTTGACACAAGAAAATGCAGTTTGTCTGTCTGTGCGTCGCATCTGAACCCTCAAATATTCGAATATTAAGGCAGCAGGCAGAAAAAGTCGGCTTATGAAAAATACGCGCAGAGTGGATCCTGCTTTCATCCACCTTCTTGAATCGTTGGAGCAGGGAAATATTAGATTGCAGCCGAGAGTGACCAGTAGCGCAGCGTGACGTGAAGTCTCGCATTCTGCGACGGAGGAAGAAGCATGCCCGCGACGTATTTGTCCGAGGGAGTCCAGGCACGCTTCGGTACACGCGATTCCTTTTATCGCGTCAAACTTTTCCCTCCGGAAACAATGAATAGCCAAGCAGCGAAGGAGAAAGGGAGGGCAGGGTTGCGGCTTCCACTCGTCCACTGATATCGATTGCGCCTTGCCAAAGGGGGTACCGATTCAAAAGGTTCCGAGTAAGAAATATCGAGGCGACGAAGACGGTGATCCGCGTTTCCAAGCCGGCGTCGATTTCCCGCTCGAGTTTCCGACGCAATTACAGGCGGCGCAGCCGTTGAAAGCAGCGGAAGAAAAATTAGAGGAGAAAGGCGCGGGATGGCGGCGGGAATAAGCAAACGGTTTCGTGCCAGATAATGAGACTAATGTGACCAGCCGGCAAGGAAAAATTTCCTGTTTCGTGACTCGCGCGTTCCGTTTACCTTCCGAATTAGACCAGCTCTGGCCGAGCGTTTGTACCTAATTGGCAATGGAAAGAATCCCGGCGCAAAAGTGTGATGCGCCTTGCCACGTCACGCTTCCCAGTTGCGATATTCTTTGCTGTTCCCTGGAGACTTAAGTCTGCATCCTAATTTCAACCGATCCCATCAAGTTCTAATAGTTTTCAAGATATTCGACCAAATATGTTTCTCACGTCCAACCTTGAGGGCTGTTTTCACCTCTTCAGCATAAATATCGATAAGATAAAATACGTGTTAAATATCTTTGTAAGAACTACTTTCTACCAACGTCGCAAAAAAATCGGCAATAATAATTTTCACTCCGATAATGTTCCCTTGTAAGGCAGGGTTTACTACAGTGGCTCACAGCCATAATCGTACACTTTTTAAAATCGCATAACATTTTGAAAATTGGTCCAAACGACTTGAGTTTTTATGAGAAGCTAGAAGGATTAGTTTGCTAAGTGACGTGTTTCGTCGTTTTGAAAAAAATTGCAATTGGTCGGAATAGCAAAAAAAAATAGTAAAGGTCGTTTTTTAAACTTTTTTTGTGAGCCTGTAATTAAAATTCAAAAAAACCGTTTGTAGATTGAAGTAAGTTGTATACATGCTGAAAATTTCATGTAAATCGATTAACGTTGCTCTGAGCTACACACGTTTAAAGATCGCAGAATAAAGTCGAAAATCGCTGATTTCGGGAATATCGCGATTTTCGCCTTTATTCTGCGATCTTTAAGCATTTATAACTCAGAGCAACGTTAACCGATTTAGATGAAATTTTCAGCATGTATAGGGTAAAGGCAGGTAATATGGAACGGCACGTAATATGGATTTTCTTAAAATTTCGATAAAGAAATAACGAACTCTTCAAGTAATCGTGTATACTAAGTAGATCCCTAGACACAATAGACGATGATACTGACAATTGAGTATCAGTCGGGCATCTATCATTGAAAGAGAAACGTTTATATCTTTCGTGGGGTGTAAAAGTTTCAGAAAAGTGCATCAAACAGTTAAATATTGTAGTGAAGGTATGTTACAAAGTATTATTTTGATATAATTTATCATTAAATATATGTGTTCTTGATTATTCAACAATAGTTTACCAATAAAGTTACTTTCTTCTTAGTATAATTCTAAATTTCTTGTCGGAACATGTGTGTACGTAATATGGAACATACCGAGTAACATAGATGAAATTGATAATGACGATGACGACGATGATGCGGAATGCTTATTTTGCGATGAAATTTATAAAAATAATAATAATGAAAAGTAGACCCAATCTATTCGCTGCTTTCAGTGAGCTTCCGACGAATTATTCACGTGCCCAGCGTGTAGGAGACGCAGAAAGCAGGGATAAATTCCAAAAATCATGTATATTTATTTATTTGTATCTTCTACTTAATAAATCTTTATTTTTAGTAAAAAAAAGTAAAGATTTTTCAGTATTCTTTACAAATTTCCTAGGTGTTCCATATTAGGACCCATTTTTTCGAACGGCCGATTTTCACTCTTTTTAGTTTTTTTACTATAATTGCAAAACAATTGAATTTTTTACATTTGACTATGTAAATATGATTATGCATTAGTTCCATCGTCCCCTCATGTCAGTTTTATTAAAAAAAAAAAAAATTCCCCTACTTCTGACAAGCTTTTGAAATCATATGTTCCATATTACCTGCCTTTACCCTACAACTTACTTCAATCTACAAACGGGTTTTTTGAATTTTCATTACAGGCTCACGAAATAAGTTTAAAAAACGACCTTTACTATTTTATTTGCTATTCCGACCAATTGCAATTTTTTTTCAAAACGGCGAAACACGTCACTCAGCAAACTAATCCTTCTAACTTCTCAAAAAAACTCAAGTCGTTTGGACCAATTTTAAAAATGTTACGCGATTTTAAAGAGTGTACGATTATGGCTGTGAGCCACTGTAGATAATGCCTTACTGATGAGTCCTTGGTCCCCTAGCAGGCCCAACACGAGACGCAGACTTCTTCCCTTTTCTCCTTTGCAGTCCCACCCCCAACTCTCACCTCCCATCCTGTACTCCTCACTCTAAAACCTCCGAATAGAGATACAGAATAATTTTCCAAGGGTTGATATTGAAATGCAATTACCGTCGAGCTGGTTCCCTTTGAAAGTACTTGACGAGCGAACAGAAGCACCGTATACAAGTCTGTCTTCTGAATATATTCGTTACTCACTGGCTGCAATTTCATCATAGCGCAGTTGAGTCCCGTTAAAAGGAGCCGGCTGGCGTGCAATAAACCTCTCGGATCGATGTCGCGCTGCCTTCTTTCACGGGTAAAATACGGAAGCAATATGCGCGGAATTTAACGTCGGAGCGTTCCTCGATCGGATGCAATTCCTCGAGGCGCCGCAGGCCATCGACGACGCTCAACGATCAACCTCGCCGAGATTCGGGCCCCAAAGACGCTGGGTCTTTCGTTCATCCAGATCGATTAGCAGACACGATTCCTTACCTCGGAAATTTCATTCGAATGACGAGCGGGTCGCCGGCTTTCGAATTGAACAGGGAGCTCTCGCGTCACGCGCCGTTTTTATTGCCCAATTCCACCGCGTTTCATCCTCGCTTGATTGCTGGCGTCTTCAAATTAAATTGCGCGTTGACACCGAAAAATTGCATTCATGGGGTATACGGGTCAACCTTTCATGGGTTACAAAACTATAAAGTACAGAAGTAAAGCTTGTAGAATTGTAGAAGGTTGTGAAATCGTGAGATATGGAAATCTACCTCGGTAAGTTAAAGAAATTTATCTGTTTAATAGTAGTGAATATCGAGAGCATAATCCTGACTCTCCTAAGAATCTGAATAAAGTTCATCTTCAACGTAATGTGTCTGCCGAAAGTTACGAGGGATTGAAACATTGCCGCATACATCAACAAACGATTTTCTTTCTTTTCCCAATAATGTAGCTCTTCCCTCTGCAAGGAGCGCAAGGTATTTCTGCTATGATTTTCGCCAGGGGTGGCTCGACTATGCCGCCGCGCGTCGCACAAAGAACTTCAATCAACCCAGAGATAAAGAAAGTGGGAGCCTAGCATTCTACAGAGTTTTTGTGTATACAGCTCGCAAGGTTTCACGCGCCCTGCTCCGCGATCTTAAAAGGTATCAGCTCGCAGCGCCTTCGACTTTGCACCTTGCACAAACGAAACCTTCTGTCTCATCTGAAAGCAGCGGGGCACGAGAGGGAGGCTCTCGCGAATTTTGCCCTCTGATCTGACGCAGACGTTGCAGCGCGGGCGACAACGCCTCCTGAAATAATCAGAGAAAAACGGGCCTCTGTCTTAGCTGCATGTTAATGGAATTACCGAAGTTCATGAATGTGCCTCCGCGGCGCTCGCTCCGGAGCTTACATTATTAACTGTCGCCTAAATTAGTCGCGGTATTCTACACAATTTCGCGGCATTGTACACACCCTGCCTGTATTATACGCTTCGACCCAGCCGTCTAGCTCCATTGTCTCGCGCTCGCTACTTAGATTTCGTCGTAACAGAGAGCAAAGTCGATTAAACCGTTCCAGCGTCGCCGGGCAGAAAGAAGTCGAGGAATCGCGAGAGGCAGCCTCTACTCCCGGCATAATTTCTCCGCCGCGTGGGAAACGAGATTTATATCGGGGTAAATTGCGTCGCTGCGAAGATTCCGCCATTTCCATTCGCCTGTCGGGGCAAATATTTGACAGTGGACGCGCGACCAATCTTCACCGTCTGTTCCTCGGCAAAGAATTCTCTATTACAAGAAAATTGCAGTTTAAAGTTCTCGACTGCCGAGAGATTTCGATGAACGAGGAATATTCGCCAGTCGAGTTGTCCAATTCTCTTGTCCCAAAAGATACACCGAACTTTCTTATCGAACATGACAGGGATTGCGGTTCCTATGCAATACAATTTGACTTGCTTATAGCTAAGGAAACTAGTGCTTCGACTTGCGAGTTAGAAGCCACCGCGTTTCCTTCAATTTTGCAATAATTTTGAAGTTGGGTTTGTCGGTTTTTAAAAACCGTTCTTTTTTTTATAAATGTGTAAAATTCGCAAATCGGTTTGTAAATTTAAAACCCGGTTTGAGATAATAGAATTAGTAGGCAAAAATTAATTAATTGTTTAATTAAAAACGTTGACATTTTTATCTGAAAGCCCCTCGGGCACAAGAATATTGTAGTAAAAGTTTACTGTAAAATTAATCTTAATGAATGCATATTTCCAGAAGAAAAATACTAAATGAAATAAAGATTTATAATCTATATTTTGTAGGGATTTTTGTTATTCTAATTTCATTTCAATTGGTTTTGTATGCAGTATATTTTATTTTATTATATTTATGTAATTCCATAAATATTAAATGAACTGAAACATTCTACGGATTTGTACATACCTACGGGTTTTAGTTATTTTAGTTTTTTTCTTATTTATTTGGTTTTGTATAGATAGTAGATATGTATATTTTATTGTGTAATATTTTTGTAATTTCATAAATATTAAATAAACTGAAAATTTCTAAAATACGTATATATATTTGTGTACGGTTTTAAAATTATTTTTGTAAAAATTCTAAATCCGACTTTTTTGGAATACTGGAATTCGAAATCTGGATTTTCAGGAATAGCTTTTTTTTCAAAAGTCGGTTTTTGTAAAAACCCTAGCAGTAACCCTTGACTCAATGCGAATTTGACGTTTAAGTGAAAGAAAGGTGAGTCTTACCAGTCGAAGAAGTTCCAGAGGCACGTGAACATGGTGGCGGCGGGTCTTGCACATTGAACAAAACTCACGACACGCGTCGATTCACTCGCGGCTATTTTCCACACGACTCCGCAGTGTCGTTCGTTACATTTCCCCGTTAAGACACGCGTTTAAAAATTTCGTCCCAGTTTTTCGCGTGGCATTTTCATTGTACGCGCGACACACGTTGTTCTCAGTGGTTTGGAACTCTGCCATTGCGTTCCTACGCGTTCCGCGGTTGCAGTGAGATGGTTAATCGTTTCATTAAGCTCGATTATGGCAGCCTTTTAATCGCGCGAAAATAATATTGCCCCGCCGTTGTTTCGCCACTGCCGAGCTGCGCTAGGAACTCTGATAATGCAAAGCGGAATGCAAACGACTCGCTAGTGGACCCCGAATCGGTTCTATCGCAACTTTCTATTCAAACGTTTCGAAGCAAGTCTGGGTGGACGCGACGTTTCCCGCTGAAAATTAGAGTTAGGACCCACCGACAAAGAATCGCAGTCTAGGACCATTTCTATACAGCGGAGGAAATTGCTTTGTCAGGATGTTGCTGTCCACGTGAAAATAGAATCCCCGCGGTGTCTGTTTTCCTGTTGCGCAAAGAAATAGCAGCAGACCCTTTGAAAGTCGGAATATTTCATTTAAGAAGTTGAAGATTGCTCGTTGAGGAGCGAAATAGTAAATACCACCCACGACATTCAGAGTTCTCAACAGCTTTCGGGTATCGAAATAGAGTATTACTTTTTCTTCGTTATTATTACCGAAGTTATTATTTCTCGTCGTTGATACATAACCTTATTGGCGACGGACATTGACAAATTAACAAACGAAGTGTTTATTAGAAAAAAAGAAAGATATTTTTGAGCGCTTTTATCGCTGTCATCTGATCGACGTTCTTACAGCTTCTATCGCAGCTCCAACATAAACATAGGTAGATGTTTCAGTAAATGAACACGTACCAGAGAATGGACAGTTTTTATTAAAATGGGTAAAATAAGTTATTAAAATAAGCAACTAATTAATTAGAGATTTCTTTTAATTTCTTGCTCCATTTCCAAACAATTTTTGCACCACGTGAAATCAATCGCGCTGCAAACATAATTTTATAATAGTGTTCATTCATTAGCCCTAAGGGGTCATTCTTGTAATCACGCCGCAAAATTCGGTGACATTCAGGGGTTTTTTTCTCAGTGAATACAATGAATAATAATGTCAAATTTTTTTTTCATTTATTAAGCTACTTATAATGTATACGGAACAATTTTTTAAACACACTTTTAATTGTGTTTTGCAATGTTATTTGGAGTTGAAAATCGCGCTTTTGAAGAGACGGCGGGAGTGACTTCAGCTCACAGACTCATCTGAAACAAAAAAACAAAACTGATTCTTAATCATTATGAGTACCGCTATCGCGGGTGTCAGAATTAGCCACGTAAGTCAAAATTGAACAAAATTGCGCGCATTCAAACTTCAAGTATCAAAATTTTACATTCTTACTCGAAGTTTGAATGCGCGCAATTTTGTTAAATTTTTACTCGCGTGACTAATTCTGGCACCTGCAATAGCGGTGCTCATAATGATTAAGAATCAGTTTGGTTTTTTTGTTTCAGATGAATCTGTGAGCTGAAAGCACTCCCGCCCGTCTCACAGTGTAACGAGTATATAGGAAAAAATAAAAATCAAATTTCCATTAAGATACAGTTATTTACACGTAATTGATATGTTAATCATATTTATACCCAAAAAAAATAATTTTTAACATAAAATAAATGTTTAAAATATATTTTTGAACATAATAAAAGTAAAACAAATAAAATATATATTTTGTTAAATACATTTAAACACAAATTAATAACAAACATATGAAACAATTATAAAAAAATATAATTAATTTTTTAAATAATTCGTATTGATAATAAATTTTAAATTATTCATTCTTATTATAGATCTTCATCACTATCAGTGGAATATGAAGGAATTCAAAGCTCAGTGTCTTTTAAAAATAAATATTCGAGCACAGATATGCCTAGTTTTTTCGTTTTATTATGTGTATTTTGTCTTATGTGGGAGCACTCGGGAGCAGATAAAATTTATACCAAATTAAAAGGCTTAAAAACAACTAATTATAGTAAAAAAATAAAGGAACCGATATGATTCGTTTTTTTTTTACGTCTCTCCAGAACTTAAAAGATGCGACAAAAAAGTAATAATTTGAACCACTGTTACGTTACCATATCTTTAAATGCAAGAATTTTTAATTAATCAAACAAAAAAGGATATATTTTGCTTATTTTTTTTTTAAAAAGAAATGAACTTATAAATACAACAAAAATACAGTGGGTAAATATTTCCTATGTGTAGTCTGTGGCAGCTTGCGTTTGGTTATTCGACTTTGAATGTAATTACTCACCTTAAATCCATTATTTATGCTACTAAGTTATGATGCTCTTATATTGGAGGACTGTTTACTATCAATTCTATGAAATAAAATACAAAATTTCTAAACTCAAATTTTTGCTTTTTGAACACGTGCCGCGACACTGTGCGTCTGTTTAATGGCGCGATTTTTAACTCCAGATAACATTGAAAAAACAGAATTAAAAGTGTATTTAAAAATTTGTTCCGTATGCAATATAAGTAGCTTAATAAATGAAAAAACCGTTGGACATTGTTATTCATTGTATTCACTGAGAAAAAAAAACCCGAATGTCGCCGAATTTTGCGGCGTCATTACTAGAATGACCCCTTAAGTGTTCGTTCATTGGTGCGTTTACCCTACCTACCCTTAGCCAGCCGCCGCGGGACGAAGATGCCAAGTATCGCGAGAATAATGCCTCCTTCGAATCACCTGTTCGTTAAACGAAGTACAAACACTCGTACAGCCCTTTTTTCCTCCCTCGGAAAGCCTGGCAATTTGTCAACTAATTCGAACGCGGAATTGCAAATTAGCCTCCGCCTGGAAATATCGGCCTTCCCTCGGCGGAATATGTAATCTCATGCTAACGTAAACAGACGGAAGAAAATTGCATACGCAATTTCGTAGTCTCCGGTCTCTTTATTAGCTTTCCACGACTCCGCGCTACATTTTCGCGACAGAACGTGAAGCCTAGTCATCCAAGAGAAAAAAAAAAAAGAAGCTCCGCTAGCGAATTTATCGCGTTACTCGCGAGTCGCCCTTCGTCGGCTCGTCAGCGATTTAAATTCCGACGAATTGGTAGAAAACTCGGGACCTCCCTGTCACGATCCAACAATCTTCCACTGAGAAATACAGATGGAAGCTAGGAACTATCAGGCGAAGAGGAGTAAAGTCATCCCAGCAAATTCAAAGTCTATCGAGAACGCATTTCCCTGGATGCCCCAGCAGGACGTGCGGCCCGGGGAGAAACGACCCTCGAGCAGCTGTTACGTTTCACCGCCGATTACAACGGCGTGCGCGAAAAT
Source organism: Andrena bucephala (assembly GCA_947577245.1). NCBI lineage: Eukaryota > Metazoa > Arthropoda > Insecta > Hymenoptera > Andrenidae > Andrena > Andrena bucephala. Next base: position 69,689,178 of record OX387715.1, read on the forward strand.
CTGCAACCGTCGTGCACCACAGGCGACGCGCGTCCATATGTTCGTGACAATGCGGGAGGCCTACGATGCAGGAGGCAATGGAGAACAGAACAAGGATCGACAAGGTCAGTGGTGCAACGCCAACATTTCGCGCCCCCACTTTTTAATTCACGGGTGACGGAGGACGCGTTCTCCGATTAGCATTTACTTCTGTGCCCAGGGTTCGTTCAACGATGTCATTCCGGGGCGGTGGTGGGGATGGTTGAGGGTGGCTGAAGGGGATGGCAGCGAGGGAAAGAGGAAGAGAGAAGGGGGCTGGGTGAATAGAAAGCAGGGGAGCAAGAGGGAGGCTGCGATGGGACCGATTCAATATTTGCGAAGCCCGGATGAAGTACTGGCGCGGGAACAATGGGCGCCGAGAACGTTCGCTGAATCGGAGCAAGCCTCGCGACGCCTTTTATTTTCGTTGTTTGTCGATTCTAATTGCGAGCCGCGACGGTAATTTTTAAGCGGCCGGTTTCTCCATCTATCCGACCGCTGGCGCAGACTTCCATCCGTAACATTCTTCCGCCTTCGATTGTCGTGCAGCGCTTTTCAACTGGACAGATGCTATGGCGGTGGATTCAGGTCGCCCTTAACGATGTGTAAACGGTTGACACGATGTTCCTCGCGTTCGCGAGGGATGCAAATCTGAGAAAAGGGACTGAAGACTTGGAGACCGATAAGAGTTCTAGCGTTACCATGTTTCTCGGGGGAAGGAACACCCTCAACACCCTCAACACCTTCCGCGGGAATGGATCGAACCATTTGGAAAGCAGCTCGTATCGAGGGGAGGTTGAAACCGGGAAGACTTTCAAGACCCGCAAGAACAAGCGAAAGCCCTCGAGCTGCTCGAGATCAAAAATACCAGGGAGAAACTTGAGAGATTCGCAAGATCAACGAAACCACCGAGACTCTCGGGGCTTCAAGGCCGTCGCAGCGTTTAAGGGCCAAGGAACTCGGCGAAATTTCCAGATTAAAGAAGATTCCGAGTAATCTTGGAAGTTCCCCGTTGAAGGGATTGAAGTTGACGAGATTAGCTACTTTCGGTGCCACCGATCACGAGTGATCGGTGACGAAGACGGGATTTCTCGTTCCCCCTCTTTCATGTACCTACCTACCGGTCTCTACATTTTTCACGAGCTGTCCGCATTAGCTCCCTCTCGCTCACCGTTCGCGCGTGAATATTTCAGCCCTTCATTTCGCGATACCACATCCGTGAACTTGTCGAGTCCTCGACGACGCCCTTGGCCTTTTCACCCGCCCCTTGTTACACGTTTCGCGAGTACTCCTTGTCTCTATCACGCGGAGGTCCTACCTTCGCTTTTTTTTTTTTTCAATACGCCCCTTCTGATCTAACCACTTTTTCGATGACCTACTCCCGTTTATCCTGCTGGCTGTGGAGCGCGGTTTCAGAGTGAGATCCGGCGACACTTCCCCAATTCCCTGCAGACACCGTGTATTCCCCCGATATGTAAACTCATCTACAAACGTTTACCTTTGTATCGTGTTTACACAGAACACTCCGTTCCTACTCACCACCCCTCTGCTCCTGTAACCAAGCCCGAAAAGCTCCCAGTTTGTGTACATTTTCCTCCAGAAACTATCCGCAACAGTGTCCGAATTCCGACAACGTTGTTTCACAGATATCGTGCCGCATTTCAACGCGCTCAAAGCTTTTCCATACTCACAAGGGCTGCTCGGTTATCCGAGCATTTCGATTTTTTTTTAAAACTGTGCAGATCTGTGAGGGACCTCGATAGAAATACCAGGCAACTTTTCGTTTGTGCCCATTTTTGGTTTTTCAGGGTGTAAGCATCTGTTAAAGCTTAACGTGCGATTTCCTACTTTCGTGTATATCGCGAAAAATGTAGTAGATGTAAAAAAAATGATTGCAATGAAAACTGAACAGCCTTTCATGCTCTATAAAACTGTGTAATCAAATTGTTTAAAGTTTGTAGTTTCAATAAAAAATCGTTCATCATTCCAAATTTTAAATAATTCGATTGCATAACTTTATTGAGAGTAAATAAACATTAAATTTTCTTTAGAACAATCTTTTTTATATCTACTATAGTTTTCAAGATATACAGAAAAGTAGGACATCACACATTAACCTTTAAGGGGTGTTTTCACTCCGAAGAACCGAAAACGGGCACAAACGAAAAATTGCCTGATACTTCTATTGAGGACCTCTACAAACCTGGACAGTTTTAAAAAAAATCGGCCTATTATTATTATTATTATTTACAATAAACTGGATTAACTCTTATCATGAAACAACATAAAACATATCTAATACAGAGTCTATCTAACACACAATTACATTTGCGCGCACATCCAACACATCCCTCTGCAGCAATACGCAAAAGTTACCCATAGAACAAGAGAACAGATCAATGTCCAGGAAGTGGTCATTGAATTCACGCATAGCATGGTTGATGGGATCAGCCGTGTGATGAGCATACGACGGCAATCTGAAATTAAACACAGGCCGAGTGCGGAGGTACCTGCGCGGGGCATAAAAGTTTAACCTGCATAGCAAGTCAGCGCAATCTAGGGTAAACGACCCAATTACTGACACTTTAACCCTCGTACAACGAATGCAGGGTCATTTTGATCCAACTCTGACAAAGTCTATCACGATGTTATATTTGTGTTGGCAATGGGAAAATATAGTATAAGATGCTTAAATCGCAGTAACATTATTTGTAAAAATCATACAGGAGATACATCTATTTTATGTATCAAATGTATATAAATAATGTTTTTTTTTGTATTTCTTTATTAATAAATTTTAGTTCGTTTTAGAAATTCGAATTATTAAATTCATTTTATATTCAATTTTTTCGTGCAACCCGTGTACCATAGAAATGTTGCTATGGGTCAAACTGATCCTGTATTCGTCTCACGCGACCATATCCACCATTCGTCTTCCGAGGGTTGAGCGTTGACTCTGATATTATCCTATAGTTTTGTATTTATAGACGAAAAGTATATGTTATTCTTGTTATTTATTATTGTTTAATATGTTTACTTTATGAAAAAAAAATTGGTGGATCTTAAAACTTCGATTTTTATGTATAAATTCAGCAATTTACAAAAATATATTTCGGGATCTATTACTGACAACCTTAAAATGTATTTGATTGAATTACTGACACCCCAATTACTGCCTAATACTGTTTATCTCATTTTAAGGTTATGTCGTCTCATGTACATGAGCAACTACAGCTATGACAGTAATACCAAAATGCTTGAAACGCTTGTACCAATCACTGTCACCCAACTATTAAATAAAAACATTTATTGAATCGTTGAATTCCGATCGTTATTACTTTCTATGATGCTTATATTATCTAAAACATTATATTTTGTTATGATAATAGCTTAAGTATTACAATTACAGCATTTTCTTTGACGCCTTGTTTTCTCTTTCGCTAGTAAGGAAGTCATCGTTTTTCACTCTCCTAATTTCCGCTTAAAATTTTTGATCGTCTTATCCAAAGTAACGGAGAAAAAAATAAGTGCTGTTTTTTGCATCGTATAAATAACAATTTCAATTGTATGCTACATTTTTTTTTACGTATCATTTCACAAAATTTTTTCGTTACCTATATTAAGTAAAACAGCTTAGGGTGACAGAAATTGGGTAGGTGGCAGTAATTGGGTCCTTTACCCTATTCGGTTGTGGAATAGTTTAAACAGAAACAGCATATCCGCCACGCGTCTTCCCTGAGAAACCGACCTAATATTGAACGAGCGGAGAATCGGACCATAGTCATGGTCAGAGAACGCCATCGGGTTACCCAACACCCAGGCAGCAGATCTCAGGAACTTAAGCTGAGCTCTCTCAAAAAGGTTGATATAAACCTTGTGCCTAGGATTTCAGATCACCGACGCATACTCAAGGTGAGGCCCTGCCAGAGAGGAGTAGAGAATCCTCGATGACTCCCTGTTCTTAAAATGTTCGGCAAATCTCAATTCAAAACCGAGAGTCCTCATCGCCTTTCCCGTTACATTCTCGTAATGTTTTCTAAAATTAAGGCATTTCGTAAAGGAGACACCGAGGTCAGCAATCTCCTCCACCTCTGAAACGACTTCATTACGCAACCTATACTCGAACTCGATCCAATTGTTGGCACGCGAAGATCTCATGCAAAAACATTTTCTATTCGGGTAAGCCAGTGGTCGGCAAACTCATTGGTCAACGGAACCAAATATCAACAGTACAACGATTGAGATTTCTTTTGAGAGCCAAATTTCTTAAACTTAAACTATATAGGTAGGTACACTGTTTGTTAACTTAATAAACTTTAATTATAGTTTTAAGTCTTAATTAAACTATAGATACACTGAATAAAACTTGATATCATACTTAATAATGATCTTATTTATTGATAAAAATTAAATTGTAATCATTTGTGGCAGAGCCGCATTCAAGGGGCCAAAGAGCCGCAGTTTGCCGACCACTGGGGTAACCGAACTTCCCTTGTCAGAGGCAGGTGTAAAAACCGAGGCATCGAGAAACGGTACGTACTTCTTTCGCGTCTGCTTCTACGATTCCTATCCAAGTCATCTTTTCCTTACCTTCCGACTACTATTTTCCAATCTACCCAACTTGCAACTTTTAATTCACGATTTGAATAGAATCATGGTAAACGCAGAAGCTTCCAGAGAGACAAGTCAAAACGTCCCATCGGACGTTTCTTCCCCGACCGTTCAAAACTTCATTCTGCTGCTCGATTTCCCTATCTGCAGTTGGTGCGTGGAAAAGCGCACCTCCAAAAATTCATGCCCCGGTCACGTAGCCGCGAGATTCCGTTCATCGATTACACTCGTGACACGGAGACTTCAGAAGTGACAGGAAGACAAAACGATGCATCCGAACCGTCACGGTACCCCAATTTCGCGCAGAAAAAAAGAAAGGAAGGAGAAAAGCGAAAATGTAATTGAACGTCGAAAGCGGGGGACACGAGGTTCCGCGTGGAAAAAAAAAAGGAAGAGTGTCGCCAAGAGCGTTGGGAATGATACTCGAACGAGCGAAAAGGAGAATAACGGTTTGTATTTGCGTTTATCCCGTATGGGGCAAGCTTCCTGCATTGCTAAACTCCTTTTGCGGTGCTGCGCTTTTCCACCCCTTTGCCATGGAAATTCGTTTTGGATCATACGGGCGAAAAAACCTGCAACTTTTTTCGCCCCTCGCAGGAACGTGCACGGGGAGCCTGTTTTTACAGGTACGCTCGCTTTAAACGCAATTAATCGCCGTGAATCGGAGGATAAATCGATGCAAACAATATTGTTTTCACTCCCGCTCAGCTCGCCTTTTTCCAAGCTGTTTCTGAACGAGTCGATTACACTTGGTGTCCCTCGCGGACAGAAAAAGAATCCTCGCGATTGGGAACGAGTCTTTTAACGGGAAATTAGAGTGGGTAGATTGTTCGATATTTCATGGAAGATTGGTATTTTTAACGTTCATTCGGAGGATCAACTTCTGACACTGCTACTGTACTGAATATTTCATCCTAACCTCGCCACTGGTATTTTTGTAACAGTCAGTTCGTTAGCCACAGCTCGTGCAGTGCTGCTCGACTAGAAAATATATTCTGACAGCCGAGGTATTTTCAGAGAGCCCGGGAGTGCGCGCTATTAGACTTCGAAACAGAGTGGCGTGAGAGCTTGAAGGGGTTAAGAGATTAATATGAATTATTACGATTAAAAATGCCAAATTTCGACTCGGCAAACATTATACACGGTGTTCCTCTACCAGTGGTCAATACTCTAGGGCGTGATTATACCGGCAAAAATAATAAGGAAATCAAGAGTGACGAAATTACGGTAAAGGCTTCGTTCTCGAGAAAATTTATATACTTTGAATTTCATCTAAATACGCGGGGCACGCGGAGGTGAGCGGAACGCGTCAGCTGCCCATAAGACGTACTAATGAAAGTATTTCTAACATATAAATGAGATTTTCCTGATGAAAATATTGACTCACTTTCATATACGACTGTCGTTCAATCTTTCTCATTCCCACTTTTTCTTAAGGGGGTATACCCGTTTAAATCCTCGGAAAATGTGTACATTTTGTGGATTTTTTACAAGTCAACGGCTTGATAAAGATTTCCTGTTTTATTACTATCTTTACATAGTATTATGAACTACTTAAAAAAAAAGTTTCAATTAAAAAACTATTGTTTTTCGGAAGTTATGCATACATATCCGAAAGTCTCTCGATTTTAGACGGCTAAACGGTGGGCCTAAAAACTCGCGCTACGTTCAACCAATTCACTTCCAATTTTGCATGCAGGATCGTAATATGATTCCACATTGTCCAACGAGAGTTTGTTTTATTCCGATTCCCCGTTTATTATTTATAAAGAAAAAAGGTGGCCTTTTCTCTTAGAAAGATCTAACTTTACCTTTGATCTCTCACCATTTCTTTATTTCTCAAAATTTTCAAAATCGGCCCCGTTGGACGATAGCTATTGACATACTTTATAAGATTTTATTGTTTTTGATTTCAGACACGACATATATCTGTTTTCAGGCCCACCGTTTAGCCGTCCAAAATCGAGAGACTGTCGGATATGTATGCATAACTTCCGAAAAACAATAGTCTTTTAACTAAAACTTTTTTTTTCAATTAGTTCATAATACTATGTAAAGATAGTAAAAAAACGGGAAATGTTCATCAAGCCGTTGACTTGTAAAAAAATCCACAAAATGTACACATTTTCCGAGGGTTCAAACGGGTAAACCCCCTTAAACACTGTCCTTTTCTTCGGTTGCCGATTGAATCGACGGTATCGCTTGAATAAACAAGCCAGCTCGAGCCGAAATTCGTGGCCTCCTACACGTTGTATGTTCGTGCTCGGCTGGTGAACAGGTAACGAATATTTACTGTAAAATTCCAGGAGAAAGGAGAGTGCCCGTTATTTAAGTTGCTCGCGATTCAACGATAATTCCTCCGCCCCGTCCCCGTCCCGACCCCCCGTTGCCCCCTTTATTCCTTATCTTTCCGGCGACTAATTCCCGCTGAAAGCCGCCGGTGCAGGCTGATGACACGCGTCACTCGTGGCTGAATGCACAGAGCACGTCAGGCTGATATGGAAATCCACGGCGCTGCCGGTGCACGGAGCCTGTGTGCAGTGTCCTATCGCGCGTCGAGGAGCGCGGCATTACGCCCTTCGAATTACCGAATCAGCAAGGAGCGCTGTATTTCAGCCAGCGGCGCGCGACGGCGTTTACGACCTCGGCGAAGATCTCCGCTGTCGAAGAAAAATAGCGCTAGGGTTTCGGCCGGATTTAATGGAAGCCGCGACGCGAGATTGCTGGAGGAAATCGGATGAAAGCTTTCCCGATGACTCTTCGGGGCAACGGGATTCGTTAGATTACGTTGCGCAGGTTTCCGGCGAGTTTTAATTAATCTCAGTCGCCGCGAAACTGGGCCGACTCTCGCAGCGTCTCGCCGATACTCCGGCGATCCGAAAAATTCTCGAGGGGGATCGATATCAAGGGCACGGATCGGGCACCCGGCGAGCAAGTTGTAAATTGCCGGGTCTAATCAGTTGCTGGGGAAGTTTAACGCGCGGTGGGCGAATGGGGAGCGAGGAGGAAAAAAGGAGGAGGAATGTTTCCTCCGCCCTTTACGACGGAAATTATCCTGCTATCGCTGGGAATTTAAGGCGCCCCGTATGTGGCAGCGAGGAGCGAGAATTTCAGGGGCTGCGAGCAACTCGAGCTTCCTCGGCGCATTTCCTTTTGCAGCGGCACGATTCTTCGAGATTCTACGGGAGCGTACCTCGACTTCTGACAATTGCAAATAGTCGCTCCTTGGTGATTAAGAAATTCTCGGGGGAAAAGCGTTGGGTTCAGAAGGAGGTTTAGCATCAAATGCAACAAATAATGGATCTGGAGGATGGGAAATGGAAGAGGCCTTTTAGAAAACACTGTAAGTGCAAAAAAAAATCAAATTTTATGCTATAGTATATTACCATTGACACGTAAAACATTTTCCCTAAATTTTTTGTTAAATTTGGCACTTAAGTATTTTCTACAAGGAGTCTTCAATTGATGTTTCGAGCGATTAATTACAATGAATCTTTTCCCAGTCCATTGTTATCTAAATCGTGTGATTCACCTTAAACACGACATGAAATGTTCTGTTCTTTGCAAACCCTTGCACCCCGTCTTACTTAATTACGCTTTTAATGCAAGTATTCGCGTTGCTTTCTGAAAAAATTGTGGATAGCGATGACACCATCGAATTCTCATCTACGAAGGAAATTGAAGGAAGAGAAAGCTACTCGACTATTGTCAGCAGGAGGAAGAAACTGGCCGTTGCGGCGATCGTTGCGATCGTGGAAGCGCCCGATCGAACCAGGTAACGACAAGAAGTTCGAATAGTCGAAAAGTTTGTAATGGCGAGGCGCTGAACTTGCATACAAGAACGAGGGACACGTTTCCAGCAACTTTTACAATAAACCCTTATCGTCGAGGCTGAAAAATGCTCGTGGGCTTTCCTTCCTTCTGACTTTTTTAACTTAGCACGTACTGACGACATTTATTCCAAAGCAGAAGCGAGTTAACTTTGGGGGCACTTTGTTAACAATAACCTAGCACTATTAACTGCTCGCGAAGATCCAAGCTACCACCTACACGCAACGTAGAATGCAATTATAATATTTAAATGGAGTGTGCCATGTTTCCAATAGCAGAGAAGAAAAAGCTGGCAGGTCCTACAATTTACTCGTTACCCGTCGCGTTTCTCCTCAAAGCAGCAGCTAATTAGCCAAACAACGTCCTCGAGTTTCGTTAACGAGGGAGACACAGCCGCGGTTTCCTTAATCGGGAGCATAAAGTGGAGAAAAGTGGAATCGCGACGCAAAGGGACTCGTCCCTTTGTTCTGGTCGGAGCGCGAGGCGTCCCGTTAAAAAGTCAAGGTCGCCTCCACTCGTTCTAATTGCCTGGTCTGCCATTAGAAACGTCGACGACGGCGCGGCGTTGAGAGGCCACCAGCAGATCGACGCTATCACTCGGCTGGATCCCGTGCATTTCTATCCCGTCGCGACCCCCTCGTTTTCGGGCCAAGGAGGGCGCGAAGACTGGCAATTTTCTCGCCGCGATAATGGCCCCGCGATAAGCCTCGACCTCGCGTGGCCATGCATTGTAGGTACATATTCCGCGGTGCTGTGCTTCGATTTTTCCACCCGCCAGCAGGTCCACCCGCGGAGAAATCACGTCTACCGATTTCAATATTCCGAGAACTCTGAAACCCCGCCACACACTTCGTGAATCCACGATAACGTTGCAATTTTTTAACCTACTTTTCTCCATGGTTTTACGCTCCACAGTTTAAATCAAATTCCAACTTCAAAGGGTCCACGGATCCCCGCTGTCTGTTCGAGCAAATGTTCAAGGTTCCCTTAAAAAAAAATCCACCCTTCCCACTGACAAACCACCACTCCCGACCGCGCGTGTTTCGAGCGGTGGTATTTCTACGCAGACTTCGTGATAAGTAACCCCCCAGCGAAAAACTACCCCTAACGAGCGGCGTTGCAGCGCGACACGTGAAAGTCGCCGAGATACGGCGACGACGCCGCTTCGAGGCGTCGTTTATCCTCGACAAGAATCACCCTCGAAGGAGCAACTCGTGGAGGAGGTCGTTGCCCCCCGGCCAGCAGCCTACCGCCGCTAATTATCAAAAACAATCGATCAGGCCGGCTGAATTGGAGCGGGCACGAGTGGCAATCGGCAAACTGTCGTCGCGTACCATCGTCACTGTTCACCGCGGCGGAGAGAGACACTGTTTGTCGATGGGGTTGGTTCACGAGTTGTCCGAGGGATGATTCCGCGGCAAGGGGATGATCGAGGCTGCAGCACGAGGAAAGAGGAAGCGAGGAAACACACGATACGCGGTCACTCGAGCCGGGGAAATTCGCGAGAGGGTGCAGGAGAAAGGCCCAGCCTGCTGGCCGGCACGTAACGCGGCGACGGCACAACTGGCATGCGCCTTTTCCACCCTCCTTTCACCCTGTCGGATTTCGACCCCTCGCGCCACCGCCGCCACCACCCCTGCGATACCACGCGTCTCTCTCGCCCCACCTCTGCCTCTATACAGGCGCACCATCCCCTCCACGGGGGGCTAAATTGTCGACGGCGCATTGTCCTTACGGGAGCCACCTTTCGAACCGACGATATTCGTGGTCGAATACTAGCGTCTACTGCCACGCCAGGCCCGGGCTAGGCTCCTTCTGTCCCTTTGGCGGTTCATTGAAAAACGTTGGGCTGTCTCTGGGGGAAGTGAGACGCTCGGCCGTGTTGCCCAGAGGCCTTTCTCCGCGATGCGGAAAAAAGAGAGGGGCGAAGCATTTTGGTTGTTTTTAGGGTAATGGGGTAGTTTTGAGGGGTCTTCTTAGTGTGACGGCACAAAAAAAAAATGATTTTCACGGAATTAGAAAAAGAAACAAGTATTGCAAGTTTGGAGCTTTATTCTTTCACCTTTTAAGACTATAAAAAAAATATTGTAGGGTCACTCGGGGTAATATGCCACTTCTCAATAATTTTTTAAATATTGCACAGATGGCGTCAAATTTGCACTAATTCCGTGCAGTTTAGTGTAACTGCTAAGACGACAACACATTTTGGCTTTTACCTTCTTTTATTTTCAGTAAATCCTGGTAAGTTATAAAAGTATCGGCTTGATCTAATTTCACACTGTAACTAGAATGCAGATTATACATTTGTGTGAACGGTTCTACATAAAATCAATAGATTATGATAAAGTATACTAACAAACGAATTTTATAACCTCTCAAACATCCGTTAAAACTACGTACTTTGTGGAGAGATTTGCCATCCTTCTTTTTATGGCCGTTTGGAGTAATATATTTGTCGACATGGCATATTATACCGACAAACTCTTGTCTTTATAACTCTTTCTATTTAATGCCATCGAGTTGTTTTTTCGTATTAGAACCATGCCTAAGAAGTATGTGCGAACTTCAAACCGTGCTGCTTGGTCAGAAGAAAGTTTAAAGGAAGCCATTCAAATGGTGAAGGAGGCTCGTACTACAAGATAGATATTTCTTATGACGATTCAACTGATGCAGAAAATTACAACTACTGTGCAATATGTGAACTCTATTATTATGATAAAAAAGGACTTAAATGTAAGTAGGTAAAAACTACTTGTTGCAAAAAGTGGGTTCATGAAGACTGCGTAGAGATTAGAGACTGTTTAATTTGTAAGAAATAGCTATTTTTTCAAATATATTTTACGTTTCATTGAGTTCAGATATTTGTTATTAGCTACTAATAGCTTAAATAGTTTAAAATATTGTTGAATCTCCAAAATTTGAGTGATCACACTTCATAGCTTGTGGCATATTCACCCACCACCTGGGTAATATGCCACTTTCGAGGACTTTTGTATTTGTACGTTTCTCATTGAACTATAAAAGTTACATATCTCTACTTATTAGTCAATACACAGAATTAGTTACACTTTCATATGGTTTTATCTTTTTCCCTATATTTATTAATACTTGCGAGATATCGCGTTTCCAAGTTAACTGTGGCATATTCCCCCGAATGACCCTAAATAGATATATCCATTTATAGCGGAATTTTGTCACCCATCACACCAGGACGACCCCTTAAGGGGAATTATTATCCTCGAGTTTTGGATACGTTTTGCAGTTTATTGCGCTTCGATGAAGTTTGCTTGTTAATTAACGATGAATGACTAATCCTACTTTGCAGTTGCAAGTTACTATGTATTCATGATCGTTCGGCCTTTATCTTCGAGTTTCCTCCCTGCTGGAACTTCTAGCTGCAAGGACAGTGGGGGGGATTAGAAGTTCTAATTGGGGGAAAAATCGGAAAAGTCTGATCCTGGATTTAGGAAGTGTCCATAGATGGGGATGGGGTGTAGTAGCTTGACGTGAACGACACAATAACTGTAATTTTGCCAGGGATAGAGTTAATATCTCGTGCAGAGTAATAGATGCTCTTCTTCAGTGCTTATAACGTAAGAACAAGAAAATAAATTTATATCTCTGTGCTTTAAGGAGGGAGCCTTATTTAGGACGCTAGGAACAAGGTGATTCTTGGGATTTTTTTTTCTACGAAACATTTAAGCGAATCTTTTCCAAACTTTCAGGGTATTTTAGTTCACATTCAAACAATAAAAATTAATTTTTACGTTACAAAGTGTTCGGTAGAAATGAAGATATATGAACACGTTCGTTAGGACTCGCGCGCCGGAGTTGCAAATTGGCGATTCTAATGGTGGCCACATATCTTCCTTGAAATAAAAAACCAAGGATTTTCTTATTTCTAGTATAATTAGATTGTCGATGAACCTAAGACATTGATAAATAAATTGAATTGAACAACTCTTTTTCCATAAATAGTATCTACGAAATATCTTGGAGCAGAATCGTAACTTTTTCTTTGAAGTCCCACCAATTTGCCAACTTTTAACTTTTTCTTCGTTTGTTAGGTTCATCGACAATGTAATTATAATAAAAATAAAAAAATCATTGGTTTTTTTATTTCAAAAAAGAAATGGGGCCACCATTACAATCACCAATTTGCAACTCCGGCGCCCGAGTCCTAACGAACGTGTTCATATATCTTCATTTCTACCGAACACTTTGTAACGTAAAAAATAATTTTTATTGTTTGAAAGTGAACTAAAATACCCTGAAAGTTTGGAAAAGATCCGCTTAACAGTTTCTTAGAAAAAAATTCCCAAAAATCACCTTATTCCTAGCGTCCTAAATAAGGTTCCCCTTTAATATCTCAAGATTTGGAGAAATATATTGTAAAGTATTGTAAAGTAAACGGAAATCGAAAGAAATCTGCAGAACGCGTTCCCGATAATTTGATTCGATGTATCGAGTAACTAGCTCGGTCTCTGCGACAAAGGAGGAGTCTGTGCATCAGAATTTTATTATGGAATCGTGTAGCAGAAGTTCCTGTACTTCGCAATACCCTGCAATTTCGCCGCTGAGACATCCATGTCGCGATGTATTTTGAGGAAATCGGACGAGGAACACGTCTGTGGAAAATGTTTCCCAAGTACTTATCCAGGTAGAAGAAAATAAGGATCGAAGCACACATTGTCACAGGTGCACTAAAAAATAAAAATCGGTAGTAAAACATTTGATACACGAAAATCGTTATATCCATACGCCGAGAGCTTTCGGTTTCCCACTATTCCCAGCGCCAAAGGGATGAAGTTTGCCTACGATAAATCTTGTCCCCCCCAGCACGAGATTATAAAACTGTAACAACGTAAAGCAACTGAAAGTTTCGACGTTGCGACGAGAGTTGGCTGTCTCGCTGGGAGCACCTTAAAAATTAAGTATGGACGCGGCGACCTCTGTCCGCGTGCATTTTCCTGCTTGTCGACATCACCTTGGTATCAATTAAAAACCACGAACCTTTCAGACGCGCTGAATTAATTCAGGGACCTCGACGAAACGGAAAGTCGAGGATAGACAAGAAGCACAATGCGGTCGAGGCGCTGTACATACATGAATATTTTTAAGCAGAGAACGGTGAAACTTTTTTGCGAAGCAGTCGTTCTGTGTCCACCAGCGAGGAGTACGTTCGCGGCAACCTAAATTCAAATTCAGAATTCTCGTCTGGGTTCTGGTGGGTGAAAGGGAAGGGTGCAAACAGTTGCGATCCGCCACGTTACTCACAGCTCTCGGGCAAAAAAAAGAAAAGAGGGCAGAACTCGTTTCTAGGCCTCCCCAAGCATCCTGCCATTCATCTAATCGCGAGAGTCGCAATTAGCGTTGCCACGATTATCCCCGTTGAATGAACGCCAGCGCTACGTCCACTTTATTATCGTTATTCCCTCGCAGGAGGGAGGACGGCACGAACGAGCTTTAAAGAAGACCTTCCGAGGCAAGACATCCATCCCCCTGCTGGGTTTCCGTTCATCCTCTTCCATCCTCCTTCACTCGATCGAGCCTCGTCACGGGGATGAACCGTTGGCCATGAATAAACAGCTGATGGAACGACTCGCGCGCACGCACACACCTGCAGATCTAACGATTGATAGAGATGTGGGTGGTAGTCAACACCATTTGCATTGCTAGGTTAGCGTGAAGTGGAAACTGTATCAATTGCTTTGGCCACCGCAGTCCATAAAAACAACAGGAAACTTTGGTCGTTTTTAACAGTTTACGTGAAAACACTTTACGCGGAGCACCCGCGCGACCTAAATCTCGCGGAGTTCTTCTTCGGTCCGCAATAAATTCGACCGTTATTAACCGAGAAAATACACGAATTAACCTTGGCCCTCGAGCCGTTGCCGTGGATGCTCGATATTTGTAACGAAAATCTGGATAAACAGTCGGAATATATGGTATCGGAACTCGGTCGGTTGGACGATCCCCGGTTCTTCGCGCGTTAACCTACTAAAGCCCAGTGTCCTCGTTTTAAGACAGATCTGAAAGCTTCCTTTACGACCACGTAGAATGTGCTTTGCCTACCAAACGCCTCGACGCAGACAGAACTTCTCAAACGGCAGCACTGGCACTTGATGTATTAAACAGATATTCGTGGTAAGAAATATTTCCTTCGCGAAATATTACAGGAACGGAGAAAGCCTGCAGCGGTGTTGAGAGGCATTGCGGGTTCACGGGACTTCAAGAAGCGCATCCAAAATTCTTCTTCGTAAAAACAATATCAAACAAAAGCCTATGGCCAATTTTATTGACTCGCGATTCCATTCGTGCCACGTTGATCCCCGGCGAAAAAGTTGGTCGGGACACAAGCTTTTCAGCGCAAGGTCGCCCGAATCCCCGATTCTCGATCCCCGATCGCGAGCTAAGTCGCTTAGCTTTCGTCAATGTCCGCGAACGGGGTCACCGGAGTGAAAACTAAGAAGCTTTTACATTTGGTCAGCTTCCAACTGCGATCATCCGTTCGCGGTCGAGCCACCCTGGCCTACTAAACACGTCCACTATTTATTATCGTGCGACCCGGTCCCCGCGGATTCGTTTCTGCTTCCTCCGTCACGGTCTCCTCGCCCCGCGACCCGAATACCGTCGTCCTGATTCCCTCGAACGCGGACAAGGCGGCAGCGAAGACGTCTTTCGTCGGAGCAAGCCGAGCGTCCGTCACTCCAGACATCGATGGGACTTTTATTAGCCGATCGAGAAAACGGTCAGCCGACGGCGACGGGAAGCTTCCCCGTGTCCACGAGACCTGACACGCGATCCATGAATCATAGGCGAATTCGTACGGTGAAATATTACGAGAAGGGCAGACTCGAGGCTTGCGCCGCGGTAGCAGCCAGTATCGACAGAAGTCTCCGACTTCCGGGCGTTGAACTACGTTCTACGGTATTCTACAGGGTGCTTCGTGGCGCCTGGGGCCCGCTTCAAAGATGCTTCCAAAACTCCAAGGCGATTTATTTAGCCGCGGCACCCGTGCCAGCCGAGCTGATCCGCGATTCCCGAATTTCGAGCACGATCCCAGTGAAGTGTAGCGCGATTTTTCTACGGATCTTCCAGCGATTGACAGGTCTTGTGTGCGCTCCAGAGCGATTTAGGGGATGCTAGGAGATCATCGCTGAGGGAACTTTTTCGCGAGTTCTATGGTAATGGGATAGTGCCGAGTTACTTGGACAGATGCACTTTCCCTGTTGCGAATATCGCGGAATAGAGGTCCGAGTGGAAACACGGCCTCGCTACGCGAGTGGACTGTTACCTTGCATTACCCGCAGGGCAAACACCGTCGGCAAATATTTAAGAAAACAGATGGGGCTCACCTGCAACAGAAAAGGGACAAAGAGACGGTGAACAAGCAGGTCCATTCGGAAGGTAAATGCACGCTCGCGTATCGTTAATTACGCGGCGCCCGAGTCAAGAATCCAGGAATTCAGGAATTCAGGAATGCGCGGGAAATTTCGCGAAACTGTGCAGCTAGAATACTGTGACGAGTGCAGCTTATCCAGCAGCTTAGTCAGCGCGCGAATTCGAACATTTACGACACCGGTATAGGGGTTGGAAGTTCTTGAGTGCAAAAAAACTTATCTTCTCGGTTGCTCGAGCAACGTTCCAAATTCACTGAGCAATTTTTTTACTCGCTAATTCTACCAGGATAGAATGCCATTACATCAGCAAAACTCTAACAATTTCATGTGCATCCAGCGCAGCGTTTCGTTACTTCTCTGCGCGTCGCTCTGCCGAGTGAAAATCTACAACAAACTGGGCTTGATTTCAGCCAATCAACCCCCGTGGCCATTCGCTCCTAGCTAAAGGAAAGCGTATCTCTTTTGAAAAAAATGCGGCGGCTATGCCTGCTACGCTGTGTGACGGAGCACGTTCACGCGTGCACATGTCGCTCGGCGAATAGCGAGACGGGTTCAATTGCAACGGTAACGGAGAACGAATTTGCCCGATCGTTATTTTCGCGCGAAGCCTCGTTTCAATGGGAGCGACTTTGAATGAGGGAATCGAAGCACACGTCGAGGCTTCTATTATATTTGATTGTTCACCGACTTTTCAATCGGCCGAATATGTCGAGCGTCGGATGGATTGTTGATTGTTTCTGTGGCTCTTTCTGGCCTCAACCGGCAGGATTGCATTGATTTTCTTCGCCCCCCAACAGAGGCGGAAAGTGTCACATTCCGAGGGACTTTGGGGGACCTAATTTCACGCGGCTCGTTATTTCTGCTGCGTTTACGTAGCGCTAAGCTGTTTATCTTTGACGGTCCAGGTGCTGGAATTGATTCCACAGATCTACGGTCTACGATCTTTGGTTCTACTGCGCGCTGGCCAGCCGCCGTAACCGATTCCCCGAACGCCGACAAAAACGTAGTGTACCTACCTTTGATAATTGTTTGTGGGTAAACAAAGAAATTAGTTGAAAATCTGTCTAAACGCCTTTAATAAAAAAGGAAATAAAAATAGCTTGAAACTACTTAAGATGTGTATAAACATCTTAAGTAGTTTCAAGCTCTTTTTATTTCCTTTTTTATTTTTCAAAATGGCACTTTAAGGGGTCATTCTAATTAGACGGTTTGAGAAAATCGATTTTTTTTAACATTTTTCAAAAGTACATATTCTCAAGAATGCAGTGCTAAATTTGCATGGAAAAATTCCACTTATTTTAGCTTCTACATAGGCATTTCGTAGGGAGCGCAGAGGCTCGACCTTTATAGATGAAAACTTTAAACGCGTTTTTCTCGAAACGGTATTTTTTCAAATCGTGCAGGTAAAATCTCAAAATCTATCGAACCGATTGCTTTATAAATTGCACTGCTTATTCTGCACACCTAGGACTCTGGGAGGGACTACTACCAAGTATTTTTATTGAGTTTAACCTACTTTCAAAATCGGAAATAGCAGAAAAAAAAAACGAAATACATTGATTCCTGTATTTTGCCCGCCGTTTTGCTAATTTTGAAGATAAATCACTAAATATAAACAATTTTTGAGCTGGACGTGGTGGTGAATGCAGCTAAAGAGTGAACTTTTTGTTCAAACGCTTTCCATTTCTAAAGGAATCAATATTTTACAATATCGGTATGTGTTTCTATGGAGAATGTAGTTTAGAAGCTACTGTAAAAATTTCAAGTGAATCGAATAAAATTTTGCCATTCTGGTAAAAGAGAAGAAATTGCATAAAACTACTGAAGATATGTAGGTATAATAAAGGCATTTAAGGGGGTATAACCGTTTGAAAGTGTCAAAAATCGAATTTTTTCTTTTTACATATTTCCATAGGTTAATGTTTTAGGAATATTAAAAATCAAGTTCGATGTAAAAATTCGGAAGACTGACAAAGTTATAGTTATTTGATCACAGCGGAACTACATTTTTCATTACGGTGGCCTGTTTTACAAATTTTCATAGATTGATGTTTTAGAAATAGTATAAAACAAGTCTGATGTAAAAATTCGGAAAATTGACGAAGTTCTAAGCATTTGAGTGAAACATCCCAGGTAGCACGGGGCGGCGGCTCGACCGATCGCAGCGAAACTATATTTTTCATTACGGTGGCCCTAAAATCTCGCGCTACGTTCAACTGATTCACTTCCAATTTTGCATGCAGAATCGTAATAAGTTTCCACATCGTGCAGTGGACGAGGACTCTTTTTATTCTGATTCCCCGTTTATTATTTCTAAAGATAACAGGTGGAATTTTTCTAAATCCAGATAGAAAAATCTAACTTTACCTTTGATTTCTCACCATTTCTTTGGTTTTCAAATTTTTCAAAATCGGTCCCGTAGGACGATAGCTATTAACATATTTTATAAGGAAAGCTTACTGTTTTTGATTTCAGACACGACACACACTTTTTTTCAGGGCCACCGTTTAGCCGTCTAAAATCGAGACTTTCAGATATGTATCCATAACTTCCAAAAAACAATAGTTTTTTAACGGAAACTTTTTTTTTAAGTAGTTCATGATACTAAGTAAAGGTAGTAAAAAAACGGGAAGTCTTCATCAAGCCGTTGACTTGTAAAAAAATCCACAATATGTACATTTTCCGAGGGTACAAACGGCAGATTTTCGACTAATTTCTTTCTTTACCCACAAACAATTCTAATAGATACACTACGTTTTTGTGCCATTACAGTGACGTTACCCCTTAAGGATGCGATTAAGGGGCGCCACCTATGTGCCATTCGCACCATAGACTTTTCCCAAACGCCGAATGCCTCCAATATAAATATTAGTAGAGAACAATTTTGTCGTAAACAACGTGCCCACAAGAAAATTCAATATACCCCGACGTCGGTAGACAGAAGAAGCAACTTGCAGCGCAGAAGTAAAACCGAAAGTTGTGCAAGTCTGGGAGCGAGTGGAGAGTAAATCCCGAGCAAATGGTACGCCGTTCATCGACAAGCGGAGAGGCAGCTCGTAACGAGCAACAACGACGACGTAAAGAGCCGCGTGTACGAGAATCGTAACTTCTCAGCCGGCGCGGCGTCTGGCAATGATAAATGAGCCTTTACGCGCGGCGAGTTACATGGAGTAGCACGCTCCGTCTGTTCCCAAGTTCCATCGAAACGCGTCTGCAAGCCCGAACACCGTTAAATTCGCTCGCCAAGTATCGTCTGCGTGTTCGCGGGATCGAAAAACCGCTGTTCCGCTCGCGATGCCCGCCGCTACATTCCATCAACCGTCAAGCTTTGTCGAGCAGCGTCGAAACTTTGCGATTTTCGCTCGCCTCGAATCGATCCCCAAGATAAATCCTCCCGAGGCTGTTGTAGAAGTGGACGAGCAGTTGGAAGCGTAACGTCTCCTCCGCTACAGAAGTATACCAAGGTCCGTCGGAATTCAGTCCGCCCTGAGTGTCCACTGTTCCAAATGGCCGCTCTCTGGAGACAGCCTCGCGAGGGGAAAAGTCAGTTTCCTCGACTGAGATTGGAATTCGATTCGCGTGATTTGTTTGTCCGAGCGAAGTTTGCGGCAAGAGCGCCTGGATGGCCCTTCCCTTTAACTTGTTAACAGGGTTATCCCTCGATCAGAAACCAGCTCTAAGCCCCAGTAACTAAGGAATAACGATGACAAAGAATGTCCCAAGCGACCGGCGGCCACGGTACGAACTGTTAGCAGCGCGGGGCTCGGCACCTGTAACGAGTCTCGACCCCTGCCAACTAACTTTCGCCTCGCTCTCGAAGCGAACGAGATCGCGTCGGCGCTCGCCACAGGATACGCGGGAATTAATTGAATCGCTCGTCGCTAATTAATATCCAATCCCATGGAACTCGTCCGTGGCTGGTCCCAAGCGAGTCGGCCGTGCCGTTTCGATCCGGCTACTCCTCGCAGTCTCGCCCACGGAATTCCATTACAGGCTGAGACCGGGGCTGGTCTACGCATGTCGCGTCTCCAATGACTGCAATCCCATTATCGGTTAACGTCGCTGCGGCGGGGAGTGTATTTCAAGCATTCGTTCGCCGTTGAAGCTCACGGGATCGGTCGATCTCCGAACACCCTGCGTCGAGCTTAGGGGTAGCGAGCCCTAGCGATGTATCGCGGCGACGGGCCATTTAGGAAGATCTATACGCGGCTCCGGATCCACGTGATTCTGCCGTGTAACCGTAGTGTATCTCGTGAACGAGACAGCCCAGAGATTAGCCCTCCGCTTCCCCTGTCCGACCACTTTTCGCGCGCGTTTACCTTTCGTTGCCCCGGCGATACTTTTGATATCCGCACCTGCTGGCGGTAGAAGCGACCCAGTTTATAATGACAAATGAACAGATACCGTGTCTCGGAAAGGTACATTGTCGCCGTTCCGCGGGAATTTCTTCAAAGGACATTCTACCCGCGAAATAAAGGCGGCGGATGATACAGAGGACTGGAGAAAGTAGAACGAACACAAAGGACCTGGAGGAACTGCTCCGCGGAGCGACGATCGCCCGAGGGACGTTTTGCAAAAATTTCGGCCGAGAAGGGAATCACCCGGATGGCTTTCACGGCGGAGGAAGGGTAGAACGGTATTTATGCAGGGACTTTCCTCTGCCGAGCTGGAAACGTATGGATCGGTGTGCGCGCACGTGCCCGTGCATGCCTGCGGCCTGCAGCTGCATGCACATGAGGCCCGTGCACGTGATATCGCGGCCAGTCAACGACGTACGAGTACCCTCCTGCATTATGCACCACGCGGGATGCAGCTACGTGCGCTTACGCACCCGCGTAACCATCACTCTCGCCAGTATCCCGAGCCGAGCGCGTGTCTCCGGCAAGAAAAATTCAGCTTCCATGAATAAGCGAGCCGGTCCATGTGCGAACATGGAATCGTTAAGCAGTAACGGATAGGTGTCTCGCGAAACATGTCACTGGCGTTCAATCGCGAAGAGGATTTGTATTTCGTAAGGCGTAAGGGTGTTGAGGTTGATACAGAGAAATTACCTCGACACTGTGTATCCGTAGCTCCATATAGTAGGTATAGTTGCTTGTGTATAGTTATCTACATAGATTAAAATTTTATATTTCAAATTTATTATTTATTCATTAAAAGGAAATTTTACAGATGTAGGGGAAGGGGGGGGGGGGAGGGTGGCATGACGGGGTAGCGAGGTAAGATGGGTTATCGTAGAAAAGCCATAATCGAAAAATGCTAGACATTTGATGAAAGTACCAAAAGGAAGCCATTGTATTGTAACAGTTAGGTCGTTGATAAAAATGAGTGGGGGAGCACGTGTCTTTGGTTTAGAGCTGTGAAATCTTCCACATGCTGCGTGGATCTTATTTTGTGTACTAAAAAGAACTTATAATAAATATATATTTAATAACGGTAAGTCAATTATTTTTGTTACATTATAATCGCCATTCTATTTAGTTTAATGTACAATATTAAAAACTTCGATATTTTTTTATTTGTTGCACAAATAACATCAGTCTCTGGAAAACGATGATTTGAGGCAAGATGGGGTCTTTGATACAGGGAATGATGTGGTACCCCACCATACCCCGGATTATGGTTGTTCATGTGAGGTGAAAAAACGCCATCGTTCACTATTTTAATTTAAGTCGAATTTTCGTTACTTTTAATTCGGATTTCAAAATGGTAAAAACACATAAGAAGAAACTAAACGAGGGAAATGGTCAATAGAATTTATGAAGAAATCTGTAGATGAAGTTCTAAGCAACAAAATGTGGTACAGGAAAGCTGCTCGAGAATATTGCCTTTCACAAACAACATTGGAACGTTATGTCCAAAAATTGAAACAGGGAAATGAAGTGATCATGGGTTTACCATTAGGTCCAAGTAAGAGATTTGGATAAGAGAATATTTAAAATATATGGTCCCACAACTCCTGCCCGAGGGTAGGAAGAAAATAATTTAGAAGAAATTCATATTTACATCGATTGTGAATATATTTAGAGGAACCGTGTTGCCCCATTTTCGGTACCCCGTCATACCCCGTGGCAGAGGCAAGATGTTTTTTCATTACTTTTTTTTAAAAGTTTAATAACTTCAAATTTGTATTCAAAAGTTGCTGAAACTATGTACCAAAGATTAAAGTATTAACTTATAATTATATATTGATTCATAAAAACTTAAATAAAAGGTATAATTATCAATTTTTTTGCATGTTTGCTTACCTTTCCCATCATGCCCCCCTCCCCCCTTCCCCTATCAACTTGCCCCGAAGTGGGGTACATTGAGAACACTTTGCTTACATTAAGTTTTCATTTGCCATATATTAAAGAGGCAGGACCAAAGTATATTTTAGCATATTTGTTATTAAGTAATTAATTCAATACAAAAATGACAGAAATTGAAAACTGAAAAACGTATCAACTTGCCCCGGTTTCCCCTAGACTTATCAAAATAAGTACTGGAAGTAGTACAGATCACTGAAGCAGAGCCTGAAACAGCAGCTGACCGCCACTAGGAAAAGTAATGTTTTCGAAATAGTTCCGAGGACGTTTCATGGATGGATGGCGAGATTAAAGAGAACAGAATGGTTAGAAAGGAAGAGAGAAAGGTTCGAAAAGGTCGCAACAACGTCTGCGTTGGAAACTCGGATAAAACCACTAGGCGGTTCGCGCCAAACCAGCCGTGTATTAATAATTACAGTTCTGAAGCTCGCAGCGTCTACTCGCTCGGAGTTTACTCCCATCGACCGCCGCGCCGCGCTGGCCAGCGTACTTCCGGTAACCCTCAGAGCCGATTCATCGCAAGGAATTATCGCCCGTGCGGCTCTGAAAGCTCGCCGTGTAATTGGCTTCGATACCACCGACCGGGAATTTCCGCGAGAGCAAATATCCGCTGCAATTGACGCGTTTTACCAACAGATATTAAGACCCCGCGCGTGTTCCTCGGCTCCTCTGCGAAATTTCGTGATGCTTTGCGAGGGCGCCCTTTCAATTCCCTGTTCCCAATATTCCTTGAATATCGCGTTTTTCTTTTCACTTCGGAAACTCGAGAGCTGACTTCCCCAGCTCGCGAGGCGTTCGCAGGTTGGCTTCCATTAGGGGATGTAATTTCTGACTAGCGACGCGGGGAGGATCGTCCGACCTGCTTGTAGAAGCTTTCGTAAATGTTTCGTGATTCGGTGCAGCCATCGATAGAAGCCTCTACAATTCCGTGTTCCGAGAGCTTCCGAGAACGAACGAACTCCTTAACAAAAATACCGCTGTCCCGGTTCTATAAACAAGGGAGGGCCGGTCATACATTGAATCCTCGAGGCGTTAGATCCTTCTGGCGCGCCACCCTCTCCCTATCGGGTTTTCGTATTTCTCCTGCAGCTTTAACGGTGTTTAACTGCAGCCAGGAAATACTTTCATTAACCCGGCGCCACAGTTCTCCGAGATGGCTTTAGAAAATTGTGCTTTGTTTCTGGCTGTGCTTATGTGCCAGCCGGATCGAACTCATCGGAATTGATTCTAATTCCAGTGGAAATTGAAACGGGCCACTGAGCCGTTCCTCCTGATCGCCGAGCGAATGTCCAGCTCACGCGGCTCCGAGAAGAGAAAAAGCGAAAAGGTGACACGGAAAACGAATTCCTTTAGTAAAGCGGGGGGGGGGGGGGGGGGGGAAGGGGGGAAGGGTTATTCATTAGGCGTACTTGTAGCCCAGAACGTCCGTAATTATGATCGCGGGCTCTCGTTCCGAGGCGCGCCGGTGAAATTGGAAAGCGGAGACAAAAAGGCCAGCCGGGATTCCAGCGGGTCGATTGAAAAATTCTGACGAGTTTCCAACGCTCGTTTGTCATGCCGCTTGCGCTGCCATTTCGAACGCACTGATGGATCGCCGGGCAATTATTTTCCGTGGGACAAACGGTACCTTCCGCGACAACGTTTAGTCCCTCTGTTCGCCGTGAAAAGCGCGGACGCAACTAATCTGACGAGCAACAGAGCGGCTTCTCTTATTACAAAGAAACGCCTCCGAGGGAGCCGTTTTCCTGATAGAAACTAGGGTAGAACCTCGGCTATCCAAACAGTTCGTAATCGAGTACGAGCCGCTGGCAAAAGGATAACAATATTCGAAAGCCCGATGCCGGATTCTACCTATGGAAGCTCCCCTTTTACCTCGAGTAATGCAACGTTATTACTTCTGCCCCTGCAACGAAACAACGCCCCGGTACCTGCACGGGGAGAGAGGGGCAAGGAGCTCGAAGCTTCAACTTCTGAAAGCTTAATCCAGTTGCAGGGGCTACTATCCTTCAATTTCCTGAAAATCGATCGGGGGCGCTGTTCTATTCACGACGCCCTGACCTAGCCTCCGCGAAACACGATTCTCGCCTACGTGCTGTAAGTTTATCATTCTTCCCTCGCCAACGACACCGAATCCACATCCCCCTTGTCCACCCCCTTGTCTTCTCCCCTACACAGCTCATTCGCCCCGCGACCCACAGCTCGTGTGTCCCTCGCTCTTCCCAGCATCCAGCCAGCTTCCTCCCTCCCAGGGAAACGAAATCGATCAGCTTCCACAGTGTAGAACGCACTCGAGCCGATCCATAAATTTGTAGGTTTATAGGGGATGATAGAAACTGGGCTACAAGCCTTTTTCTTGTCAGTTCTGCCTGGTTGTGACAATCGATACGCGTCGTTCTAGCTAGGAAAATGTCAGCGAATACTCGCGACATTAAAAGCAGATATATTTATGTTTCAAAGTTGCTAAATGTGGATCCAGCTGCCTATTAGACTCTTGATATTCGAGTGCGACTGTCTTCAACGTTAGCTGTTCTTTCTAGGAGTTGAAGATTGCCCAATATTCCAGAGGCATTCGCATTCCGCGTGTGGGAGTGTTTACAATTATCAGGCAATCGTGATAAAGGGATAGAGACCGTAAAATTGCCCTCGTCGTATTGGCGAGCGGCGCGCAATTCCGCGTTGGCGTGCGGGAAAAATGGCAGGGACGGGCGCGGTGCACGCTGCGCTCTGCATTACGCTGCCGGGAGCTTTATGCTCGCTGGATAAGTAAAGCTTTTTATGATGGGATAAAATAGATGCCGCATGAAACCGTCCGACGTTTTCCGAGGCAGATGATAATGGACGTTGCTTTTGGTGCGGCGCGCCAGGTTGGATGGAAAATCGGAGATTCGTTAACGACTACTCGCGATACCTATACCTACAACGCGCAGGTTATGCGAATGTATTATACACAGTATGCTTCTTAACCCCCTCGTATCTCGTTTCTTCGTCTGTAGAAGCCTTGGCGGAGGTTTAGATTGAGCGAAAGATAGGATCGAAGGGAAGGAAAAGGAGGTTGCGTTTCGTTCTGGGACTCTGCTAGTGGACTCATCGGTATATAAAGCCTTGTTCAGAATTAGTGAAGTAACCTTACTAATGAGAACGAGGTTTAAGTCTTACCTAGCAGGCCCTGCCTTAACCCTTATGTACGCAACCAAAAGTTTCACGGTTGTTCGGCAACCGGGACACCCGGGTACCCCATGTGTCCTGTTCCGATACGTCTCAAATGCAGCGATAATTTTACTTTCATACTTCTTGGAAACACTTAGTTTTCCATTCCTGTAATAGGGTAGATGTACCGTTTGTGGCCATTGCACTGTTTTTGGCCATGTGCATAATTATCTTAACTTTAAATTGCTTGCAGATCATTGTTGTGTGGAGAATTTCACATCATAACTATTTTGTTTAGTATATCGCTAGAAATATAAGGTTACATTTATTGCTTACACGGAAAAATATTATATTTTTTAAGAAGTGGCCGAAACTGGTACAATACCTTAAAGTGGCCACAAATGGTGCATCCACCCTACACCAAGTGCCGTTTTAAACTATTTGAGCGGATAAATTACTCGAATCTACAATATAAATCGATGCTAAAGTCGATCGTCCATGTCATTTGCGTTTCTCGACTCTCTACGAAGATGGTTGTCTCTGGTTCAGTGGTGAACGGAATAAACAATATTAGTTAAGAATTTTGTGTCCTGTATAATTTCTTTAGAAAACTTCCGTTCATAAATCATCCAACTACAGCCTGCCTTACATGGGCACCCGTGTATCCCGGTTATCCAACAAGCGTATACATAAGTTTGAAGCTTTACTATATAAAATCTTTTACATAAATTTTTATTTTAAAAACGTATATCGGGCAAAGGACTTCCAAGAATGGGGATCCGGAGTGGATTTGCGATATTTTCACCAGAACATAAAAAATTACCAAAGGAAACATAGAAATGGGTACCCCGGTACCCGGTTACGTACATAAGGGTTAGGCGGTCTGTAGACGCTCAATATTATTGTGCAATATATTGCACAATATTTTTGCTGTGTGCCCCACACGGTCAATAATATTGTGCAATATTGAATATTGCACAATATATTGACCGTCTAGGGACTGCTTACTGTCAATATTATTGTGCTATCTATTGCACAATATTTATGCTGCATGTCCCACACGATCAATATTATTGTGGAATATATTGCACGATATATTGACCATCTAGGGGCAGCTTACGGTCAATATTATTGTGCTATATATTGCTGGGTGTCCCACAGACGGTCAATATTATTGTGCAATATTGAATATTGCGCAATAATATTGAACGCCTACAGACCACTTTAAACGCTGGGATGTTAGGAGATAGGACGAAACAGGTATATATACAAATGGGTAGTTGAGGGAGAACTTGCGGGAGAGCAGAACGGTCGACAGAGTTATCTTTCAACCAACTTCCTCGCATACTTTTCACCACCACCCTTCGAAGAAACGAAGAAAATTGTCGCTTATAAGTCGATCTATTAGCGTCAGATGGCAGAAAGAAGCGAACATGCTACCTATAACAGTTGGACTGCAGCTCACGTCCGAGTTATTCGGTTCTGGAGCAACGAATCCCTGGAAGGCTTCCGGTTCATTGGACTCCAAGTTCGCTGCCGCGCGAGCCCATTAAAAGTCTTCGCTGCTTTTCTAATTAACTTTCGAGGCCGGCTGAATAAAAGCGTTATCGTCTCCCTGGAAATCCGGAACAGTGTTTTTTTTTTCACCCCGGTGCGATCGAAAGAGTAGATCGGGCTGCGAGTAAATCCACCGCGGCAGCTTGCGGAGCGTACACACCGCAAGTTTGCCAGCCGTAATTGAACTTCTTTATGAGCCACTATCACGCATCTCTTTAGGGCCCCCGAAGTTGAAGTAAACCGCAAGTTTGTCCTCGATCTACCACGTGGCATCTACCGGCTGGCGTCTTCCGTTCGCGACAATATTTGCACCGAGTGGAATCTTAATTAAATCGTATCGGTTTTCGTGACGAATCGCGCCGCTCGCTTTCCGGATACTGTTTCGAAATCGCCCGTAAACACGCGCTTACCTCGACGGCAGATTCGATCGATTTTTAAATAAATGAGGGTCGAATAATTTCTGAGCGAATGATTTACCAAAGCTGCATCGATCAGCGGATTCGCTGGAAATGATGGAAATCCCCTTCGTTTTGATCGCGAGCGTTGCTGTCGGCTCGGGTTAAGCTCGCGAGGTATGAGGCTCATCGATCACTGTTTCTATTTGACGGTTTAAACGCTGTTGTCGAATTTCGATCGCCGATACGCCCGACGTTCACGCAAACAGCTTTAAGGGTTAACGCAAACACCTACTCGTTAATAGTTGATAGTTAATTAACTCCCTCTGCGAGGCACGTAATTAATTCGATACGCTCGTCGACGGATCTCTGTAATTACTATAATTTAAAATTCCTTTATACCCGCGGTTAAGTGACTATACCGCGACTCGTTAATCAGCCGATAACGCGTAGGTACTTCAAGGTACAAATTTCCGATTATGAATCTGCGCCTATTGTCCCGCCCCAAGTAGTTTAACGTTTCCAAATTATTTGCGAGTAGAATTCGCGTTACGAGTTGAATTCGCGTGGTGAAACAAATGTTGACCGAAGTTTCTCCTATTTCGATGAAACGCATTAGAGTTGAATCCCCGCCCTATTTGCCCATTAAAAAACCAGCGGGCCTAATGGATTCCTGCCAGATACATTAAGCGCTTGTAGAAATCGGAGCTGCGGCATTTTAATAAAATATACGCCCGCGATTCAGCAAAGTATTTCAGCACCGCACGATTCCGATAGTGGGACAATCGGTGATGCATAATTACAAGACTCCCCTCATGCAAACGGGCATGTGGGAAGCATTGGAACCGAACAGACAACGTAGCTCCGCTGGCACAACCTTTTCTCCTCTTTCGAATGCCACTGCGCGCTTCGGAAATTTGTCACGGTGTGTCGTGACACAGTTGGTCGTAATACTGACAACGAGACAGCAGAATAAAACCTGAAAATATCGTTAACTGACGTGGGTTTGCCGCGAAACACGTACCACGTCTCTCTCTGAAAGTTTTCTATTGCGAAGCACCTATGATTTCAATTATCAGAGTCAAGTATTCAATCAACGACTCAGTACGAGAGAAGCTAAGTAGAATAGAAGTGAAAAAAAACCAGCTTTAAAACTTTAAGGGGTGATGCCTAATTGGCAGGCGAAAAAGAACGTGATTTTCGGGAATTTTTGGGGAAAATTTAATGTATATTTTTTACAACTATTTAACCTTATTTTAAAAGTACATATGCGCCGCAACTGTCGGTAATTTTGTTACAGAAAAATATTAAAAAATAAAAGAGTAACAGGCAATATACGAGTACATCTGTTATTAGAACGAAGGATTTAAAAAAAAACAATGATTTTCGGCGAAATGGCGGCCATGCAACGCAAAACCACGATTTTTTATGTCAAATATGTTCGGTTTTCATTCATTCAAAATAGAGTTTTCATCGAAAACAAAAATCCTTCGTTCAAGTACCAAATAAACTCATATATCGGCTGTTATCCGTTCATTTTTTGATATTTTTCTATAACAAAATTACCGAGAGTTGCTGAATATATGTACTTTCCAAATAAGTAAATAGTTATAAAAAATATAGGTACATTAGATTTTCCACAAAAAATTCCCGAAAATCACGAACTTTTTCGCCTGCCAACTAGGCATGACCCCTTAAGCCATAGCATATGTAGTGTACGAGAGAGATAGAGATTCCTTTGTTCCTTTTAGCTTCCTTTTTTCCCTCATTATTTCCCTTCTTGCCTCCGCGAGAGAGAAAGAGAGAGAAAAAATAAAAAAAACAAGTAAACCCACGTTCGAAAGATATCGTAACGGAGGAACCACCCCCGATATTATTCCCCCAAGAATCTTCCAGCCCCAGCCCATCGCAAGCCTGTCGCGCATTATCTGCTGGCCGCAGCGCGGCCCGTTGCTCCTCCGCCCCGTCAAAGCCGCGCGAAACAATCCAGCGCTGCAGCCGAGGGGAAACTGTTAACGAACTCGCCGATGAATTTAACGTAGCCGCGCATAAATTCCCCGCTATCGAGACCGGGGGCGAGAAAAAGGAAGCAGGGAAGTGGGGAAGCAATAAAAGAATCGCGCGGGCGCGAGCGGGGCGACGGGGTTGGAGACCGGGGACAGGGGCGAGAACGAGGCGACGTGGAAAAAGGAAAACAGGGTGAGGGGCGAGGGAGGAAGAACGAAGAGAACTGTAAGGGTCTTCCGTCCGGTTGATTATTTAAATGGCTCCAGCGACGGCGAGAAGAGGAAGAGGGTCCGGCGAGGGGCGCGGGGGTGCAGACGAGCGGAGGGGTGGTCGATAAAGGAAGCGGTTTATTTTCTTTATCGGTGGGCGAAGAGGAAGAGGACTCGCGGCACGGGCGCATATGTGTGTCGATCGTGTATGGGGTGGCGATCTGTAATTTGTACGCGTATCCAAGCGTCCCGTAATCCCCGTGAAGTCGGTGAAACGTGACCCGTGGGGACGATTTTTACGCGAGGACATTCATCGAGACAGCGAGCACCACCACCCGACGGCCCCCTCGATCGAAAAGGGAATGCGAAATGCATCGCCATTCCATTCGGCCACCGAACATCGGGGTTAACCGTGCGCGACTACGATCAGTCTCGCGCCCGATGGAAATTAAAATGTTACTGGGCATCCCCCGGTCAGGATTTTCCTCCCGATCGCTGACAACGCTTTTGGCTAACCGTCCTGACGAATCTCGGTTGCCCATGCTCGCTGGAGTCGCCGCTGAACGGGGAATTATGTCCATGCGTCTGACTCGTGGCTGGGTGATACTACTTGCTGCGACACTGCGGCGTGTTGCATTGCTTTCGGGAGGATATGTAGAGGGAGTTCAGTTTGTGTGGAGTTCGTGGAGATACAGGGCACTGCGTGGATGTGTGCAGCTGATTTTTGTAATGACTGAAGACGGTTTTATGTGCTTGCGATTGCAATCATTGCGTCAATCCTTGATTACGTACGGTTTTTTTTTAGGGGAAGGGTGTCGCGAATTTCTTCCGTTTTCTTATGGGGGGAAAGAGGGGGTCAGGTAACGTGTTACGTAATATTTTTTAAACCTAATTTTCTGTATGAGTAGTCTAAAAAAATTTTGTTTTAAATCGTGAAAAGAAAACTGAATGAACAGAATATTACTTAAGGAAGGAGGGGGGAGGGGATTGGAATATAAAATCTTGCAAATTCTTAAACTGGGGCAGGAAAGAGGTAAAAAATTGCCAGAAGTACCCTTCCCTAATTTAAGGGGGGATTGAGCCTTGTTGGGCTGAAAAATGGGTAATTCTTTGTGATTTTTTTGCACAAAAACGGTTCGACAAATTAATTTGAAGTTTGGCAGGCTGTTTCACTGTATCTTGAACTATTCTTCTGAATTTTGGTGTGACAAAGAAAGGCAGATACAAAGAGAGCGTTGAAAAATAATCGGGTGGTGCTGGCGTTGACGAAAAGTACTGTAAGGGTTATCCGAAACATAAAAAGGAAAAGAGATTCTTAATCTATATGAATGTGGCTATCGGTGGTGGTAGATGTATTAAGAAAATAAAAAAATGTTAAAATGGCAGCCTTCTGAGGAAGGCGAAGCGTCCTGATTTGAGTCTGAAACAGGTTTTGCCCCAAAATCGGAAAAACTTCTTTAAATAAAAACGGAACGGGGTAACAGATACGGCAATAAATCTATTACCACCGATAGCCACATTCATATAGATTAAGAATCTCTTTTCTTTTTTGTGTTTCGGATAAACCTTACAATACTTTTCGTCAACGCCAGCACCACCCGATTATTTTTCAACGCTCTCTTTGTATCTGCCATGTTTTTTTTTTCACTGTCACACAAAAATTCAAAACATTAATTCAAGATACAATAATACAGCCTGCCAAACCTCAAATTAATTTATCGAACTGTTTTTGTAGAAAAAATTCACAAAAAATTACCTATTTTTCCTAAGTCCTCTGCGCAGGTGTGAAAAATAGGTAAAATTGGTGGTAAAGAGAGGACAGTAAATATGCAGGCAATTTGCATGTCAGCTTCCGAAGGAACACATGGGAAGCATCAGCTTGCGAAATTGCAGCTACGTAAAATTCAATCACCCTGTAAATGTTTCGTGCTTCCTGTGTATTCTTGACTATTACTTTCTAACATCCCTCGAGTCTACCTCGACTTTTGTCACTGTAATCTCACGTTCCGCTCCGTCAAAGTGTCTCGAGCAGAGTTATTGCCCACGAGTTACGCGACTCGGCTATCGTCGAGCTGACGTGGAGCAGCGACACAACCGGCCAACACGTTAAATTCATCAAATGCTTTTAGAGCCGCGTCGGCACGAGGTCGTTACAGAATGGGCGTTATAGTAGCTGCTCTTGCAAAGCGAGCAACGAGCACGGAAACAGCCTCTTCGCGGCCACTAGACTTCTTTCAACGAGACCTTTAATCGCGGCTCTGTTCTGGCCCGTTCGAAACCGAAAGCCACTCGTTATTCCTGCCTCCACTTGGCTCGTTCTTAGCCTCCTTTTACTCATTCGCTTGCTGGCGAATCGGCAGGGGAAAAGTCCACTGTATCTACGTCCCCCAACTGTCATCGCAAATCCATAATGCAAGTCTCCAAGAGAAATTCAGGATATCGCGCGTACGCAGATCCTCCGAGAAATTCTTTCCCATCGCCCGGAACATTTCCGTTAATTTAATCCCCAGCTATAGTACTCGCGCGTTTCCCATCGATCGACTTGCAATCGTACATGTTTACAGCCCTCTGTATTTTTCCCCGTTCCGCGCAAACCCACCGAACCAGTCACAGTTTACCCCAGTTACTCCCCCATTCTCCTCCCCTTACATAACAATTATCTAACACGCTGCTACATCCCCGCGTGTCCACTCTCTCGGAACGAACGGAACCTTTTCTTCCCCTAAACTTATCCCTCTCGTGTCCAATAATGTTACTGAATAGTAGTAATAGAAAAATACTATTTTTCGCTTTTTCGAAAGCGAAGAGGATATTAAGAGCCTAGTGCTCAGACCTCAAGACATTACTGTCTAATAAAAAGAAAACAGAATGTATCCCAGCTTGTAAATATAATAACCCAATGTTTACAAAATAATTCAAATTATTAATTAGTTAGTATCGCACGTTTAATAAGCGTTGGGTGTTCACACTTTCGCTTGTCACTGTACATAGGTACGGCAATTAAGCCTCTAGGTGCACATGGTCAGGGTGTGCGACTTACCTCGAATGCAGGGCGCAACCACGCTGCACTGTGGGGTAACTCGAGGACGCCGGCGGAGGTGGTGGTGTGCAGTAGGCTGGTGGTAGCGGTGGATCATGTCTGTGGAGGTGGTTATGTCGATGGCTGTGGGAATAGCTCAGAGAAGCTCGTAGACTCCCCGGTAACTGGCGATGCGGCGTTGACTGATCGCTGAAACACAGAAAGGAGAGCGCTCTCAATATCTTCTGCTTCTTACTTCCTAGGTGGTCGTCGACCTGCTAGATCCTTGGCACCAGTATAGATTTTCTGCTCTTCAACATTGCATCGACTCGCCTTTACTATATTTCTGAGTCTATGAAATGCAATCTTGTTAATTGAGATTGATGTGGCAAGTGAGACTTTGATTATTTAGATTGGCACTACATCCTTCGAATAAATTTCTTATCCCTGCTTTTGTCAGTGTACGCTTCAAGCTTTGTTCAGAGCCGAGTCGAGGATCACTAAGCTAGTATCCGTTTGCATGAATAATAAGTATCGATTTCTGTATCAACATTCTTCAACGACCTAAGGTCGGTATCAGATATATTGACCGGTGAATTCGGTTTTGCGAGCAGCGATCGAGGAGAAATCAGCCATCACCATCTGACGATCGTGAGATTTGTCAGTTGGAGTTGCGTGGCCCTCGCAGGGAATGGTGGGGAAACGGGAACGCTGCTCGGCTTCGCCTGAACCTAGCCGTTTGGCTGTTATTTATTCTTAGCGTAATAGTTGTGTGCGTTAAGAAGCTATGTGTAGACCAATACGAAATGAAGCTATCGAGAAAGAATCAATGTTCTGACCAATAAAGTTCCTGAATTTTTTCGGAGCTAACGCACACCTATTCTGATGTGTGCATTTCTACGCTGACAGCTCGGTTCGGCCTACACGCCAGAAGCTTGGCACTATCCCCACCACTTCTGGCTCACTCTTGTTCTGCGAAGGCGAGAGCGAATCAGAAAACGTTGAGAAAAGGAGCACCGAGGCAGGCAAACGGTGTGGTGGGAGAATACCCCTCACGAAACTCACCGCCCAAAATATCTGATACCGACCTTAATTTGTCCGAATGTTTCAGAGACCAACTATTGGTAAATGAGTCGATCTGCTTTATTCGTCGTGGATATAATCGAACTCTTAGAACTTAAGATTTATCGGCAATCGTACACGTAACTTGCTGCTCACACTGGCAGAGTTTATCGCTGGAAGGTAAGGTAGAAATCTGTGGTAAAAGGCTAAGAAAATTCAAGTCGCGCATTATCTCTGTAAGGTAAGAAAAGGAGATGGTTCTCAATGGATAAAACGAATTTCGAAATGTACTTAAAATGCTTGAAGATCAGGAAAAGAACTTCAAAAGAGTATATAGTAAAGTATGTTTTCCAACATATTTTTAATCAGAAATATCAGTATCCCCGGAGCTTCGGCTACAAGTCTTATCAGAGATAACAGGTTCGAGATTCGATTAGGTTGTCCAAAGAACCGATAACGATTCATTCAAATTGAACTAAATTTAAAATTTATCATCAATGACGTCAAGCACGGTTTCCCAATTCCAGAGAATAATCGATCACCTTTAGTACTTTTAACGTACCCCATCCATCTCATCTATTATTGACTAAAAAGACAAATTGAGCACGTTCTACATAAGAAATGCTTCTTTCGAAACAAGTAGCTGTCGTTTCACTGGCACAGGAAATAATCAAGGTGATCGAGCTAATATGAAACGCAATTAAGCTTTTCCTCTACCGTTATCGATTTATTTTCCAGCTCACAACAAATCTATCGGACTTCACACCTGCTAAATAATTACGCACAAAAGAACTCTCGTTACATCCGGTGACGGCATCGCAACCCACCTGGAGTCCACCCAACGCACGAATTCCCACGGAACACGAAACACGAAACACTGCACCGCGGATAACGAGCGAACACCCGAATGGAACTTCACGTCCTGTACCGTTGCATTTTTTACGGTGGCCATCTTCTACGTGCGCGACGCTCGATATTGTAAAATGACATTAAGAAAAAAGGCAAAGCAATTTTTTTTTTAAAATACCATGACACTGGGTACATTTTTAAACTAATTTAGTATATGTTTGAGTAACTCTATGGAATTAAGGGGTCATTCTGGTAATCACGCCGCAAAATTCGGCAACATTCAGGTTTTTTTCTGAGTGAATACATTAAATAACAATGTCAATCCTTTTTTTCATTTATTAAACTTCTTATAATGTACTAGCTTTACTACTCGGCTTCGCCCAAAATTTAGATTCTGATTTTATAAACAAAATTTTTTTTATTTTTTTTTTTTGGTGAATTTTCATAGGATGACCATTTGGTCACATTCCTCTGGATTAGTCAGACATAATTAGCTGAGGCACATTTCGTGATCCCAGAGTTTATCGTTCGAAAGTTTTTGGGCGACAGACAAACACACAAAAATATAGAAGCTTCCTGTTTTATATATTAAGATACGGAACAAATTTTTAAATACACTTTTAATTGTGTTTTATCAATGTTATCCGGAGTTAAAAATCGCGCCTTTGAAAAGACGGCGGGAGTTATTTCAGCTCACAGACTCATCTGAAACAAAAAAACTAAACTGATTCTTAATCATTATGAGTACCGCTATCGCGGGTGCCAGAATAATCCACGTAAGTCAAAATTTAACAAAATTGCGCGCATTCAAATTTCGAGTAAAAATGGAAAATTTCGATACTTGAAGTTTAAATGCGCGCAATTTTATTAAATTTTGACTTATGTGGCTAATTCTAGCACCTGCCATAGCGGTACTCATAATGATTATGAATCAGTTTGGTTATTTTGTTTCAGATGAGTCTGTGATCTTAAATCACTCCCGCCAGGGAGGTATTTCTGTTCAAAGTCTCGATTTTTAACTCCAGGTAATATTGAAAAAACACAATTAAAAGTGTATTTAAAAATTTTGCCGTATACGTTATAAATAGCTTAATAAATGAAAAGAAAGTTTGAGATTGTTATTCATTGTATTCGCTGAGAAAAAAAACCTGAATGTTGCCGATTTTTGCGGCGTGATTACCAGAATGACCCCTTAAGTTCCATTTATGTCCGTTTTGTTTCAGACTAAAAAATTCTTTCACTATGTCATCAGACACACTTGGAAAAAATACCTTTTGCATGAAACATGTATTTTCACATTAAATTTTTCCAAAAAGAATTATACGTATTTTGTAGTGTATTTTGCCACTGGGGGTTGGAATTTAACATTATTAAGACGATGCCGTCAAAATTTGCTTCAACGCCAAAAATGGAAATATGCCCTTTTTAACATATTATGTAGAAATACATAATGGCACCTACTTCACAGAACTTCCCATTTTGGAGCATCCTGTACACAGAAGCACGCCACGTAGCTTCCTCAACTTTTGATTTCCACATCCTATCGTTTCGTTTTTGAACATTCCACGGTGCCCCGTTCCCAGCACGTTCGGCATGGCGTAAAAGACCAATTTCGAGGACGTTGTTGCTTGTTATCTAGATCTCGATTTCGCGACTATTGTTGCGCCAGCAATTAAAGCTTCGCCGACACGAGCACTGCAGGCTACATTCTAGCAGAATTATGAAAAATCACGTTGCTCTCGCATCAAGCTCGACTCGGCGTATCACTTTTACTCGCGCCGTTAAACGTCACTAATATTATACAATTAACGGCCAGCGCGATCCAGCGGCCATCCAGAGGAAAAAGAAGTGTATTAAACTGCGCGCGTGTACTCTGTGCCGGCGCAACGGTTTAATTCTAGCGCGAGCAAACGATTTTATCTACCCGTCTGCAGTGAAAACCAGTGTGAGACCGGAAATGTCGAAAGGGCTGACTAAAGCCTCCTTCGCAACGGTTGCATTCTTATCTAATAACCAAACACTTTAAACGGCGCGGTATCTTGTCGGTGACAGATAAAAAAGGGGGAAGGTAGACGAAGAGGGCCACTCCGAAAGGGTCATCCAAATGGAGTTGTTGCATCTGCTCGGAACATCGAGACACGGGCAGTCGACTGTGCAATGTGTATACGCCTTGAGTTACGTTAGTCGGGAAATATTCTCAATATTCTTGCTGCGAAGAATACGTATTCGAGGGCAGAGAATCATAATGGTATAAGTCCAAATTTTGGTAATTTGAGATAATAACAGTTTTTAGGTCTTAAACGCTCTGTTTACTTTCATAGTGAATTAAGTTATAACTTCATTCCTGACTGAGAAATAAGAACATTTCTCTTTAGCACTTAACTAACACGAGTAGAGCATTTCGAAACATACTGATATAAGTCCGACTAACAATAAGTGTCGTCATTCTTATCAGCACAACGCACGAAGAGTAGGTATAAATTAATATGTGTAACGAATGTGCTGATGCTGATTGGATGTTGTTCATGCGTCGTGCTGACAAGTGAAAAAATAAATACAAATTAAAATACTTTAAAACTTTCAAGTAAGTATATATGTACATATTTATTATTGTAGTATTGTGAGCCTAAATATGTGCTTCCACAACTGCAATGTATATGTAGAGTTTTTTATAACAGTAAATGCAAAACATTATTTTACGAGAAACACCATGCGAGTGACTCACACCACTGTGAGTCTCACAAGGGCACCTTCAGGTTTGGCAATTTCAGAAAATATTGATACTTAGTGTACGTGAAGGTCTTCACTCTGACATTAATTTCCCAAAGCAATAAGACGCGCTTTTCAGCCAAATTCGAGAAAATTGTCTTTGAAAAATTCTGAGTTCCTTTATATGCAGGATGTTCCTCTACCTATGGTCAAAACTCCAGGGGATGATTATACAGGCAAAAATAAGGCGAAAATTAAAAATGACGAAATTGCGATAAAGGCTTCGTTTTTGAGAAAATTGAATTTGAATTTCACCTAAATACGCGTGCATCGTCGGCACTGGAGGGGCACGCGCTTACGATGCACGCGTATTTAGGTGAGATTCAAAGTTAATTTTCTCGAAAACGAAGCCTTTATCGCAATTTCGTCACTCTTAATTTTCGTCTTATTTTTGCCTGTATAATCATCCCCTAGAGTATTAGACAATAAGTAGAGGAACACCCTGCATGTAAAGGAACTCAGAATTTTTCAAAGTCGATTTTCTCGAATTTAGCTGAAAAGCGCATCATACTCGTTTGAGAAATTAATGTCCGAGTGAAGACCTTCACGTACACCAAGTATCAATATTTTCTGAAATTGCCAAACCTGAAGGTCCCCTTGTCAGCCCTCCAACTGTTGTAAAAGATACTTTAGAATTTAGATATCCTCTAACAGCGTGTATGTTAGGGTTTAAATATTTCCTTCTGTGACTATTTCAGTGACTCTTTCGATAGAGTAAAAAATAAATATAATGGAAAGTAATGGGAAAGTAACTTGGAGAAGCATAAGATTAAAGTATTTAAAGTTGCCTATATTTTCGGTCGCCCCCGGGAAAAGAGCGCCAAATGGTTTTACCGAGAACGACGTAATTACTGAAGCCGAATGCGCGTGCACCTATGTCGGGTGCAACATAGCAGAAACTAGATCCCTGGTAAATAAATTACGCGAGCTTAACCCGCGAATCCTCCAAGGGGAGGATCAAAGGGCCTGCATTTCAATTACGAGGAAAATATGTGGCAGGCTGAAATATCGCCGTGCAATATTGGATTTTTGCAATGATACGCTGGAAATTAGACGCAAATAATCGCCGGGGGTCCACGTAATTTACAGGGAAAGGCTTGTCTTCTAACACGAGATTTAACCTTAAGAACAAGACGCGTGCACAGGTCACGTCTCAAGCCTTCTCGGTGCTCGAAATTAATTAACGATTAATTCGTATCGCCAGAAGATATTCTACGTTATCTATCACTCCCGATAAACGTGTTTGTCCACCGTATCTCCGTTCACAGTTCAATAAAGAAAAGCCGGTTTTGTTTTAACCGCGATTGCTTCTCGATCAGAAGTACATAATACCTTGTACAAACATTCTTCATATCCCTCTAAACAAGCAACAACGAGGGCACAGAGGAGTGTTCCATTGCAAAGAACAGTTGAGGAGCTTGTAGAAAACAGTATGAGTGACAAATTTAAAAAAAATTATTTTTATTGGAAAATATTCTACGTGCCAATGGTAATACTATAGTATAGAATTTTAATGCAATTTCCCTTTGTAAATAAATCGCCAATAGTGCTAAAAGGTATACATACATGGTTTTCTACAAATACAATTTTTTTTTTCATGAATTTCAACTATATTATTGGAAAAATTAGAAAAATTTGTGATGTATTTGGGTTATTGTATACTTAAGTATATTTAGCGATCAAAACAAATCAAATCTCGTAAATAATTTAAAGTGAGGGAAATTTTTTCTCTCTTCTGAAAAATTTGCTTTTTATAACATTTTATTAATATACAAGATGTTCCAAAGATGTGATTCTTCTCACACTTCTTTTTTCTACGGAATCTCCATACTTTCGGTTACCATTCGAGATTTAAGACAGCCTGGACATAAATGGCGAAGAAATATAGGCTTCCAGTCCCAAAACTGTTCATTTGGGGCGGGGCGTGGGTTCAATTAAATCCCCCGGCTTTTATCGATAACCAAGCGGGCCGCGTAACGAGTAGAGCAACGTTAATTACGCAAACGAGGGTAAAGTTGCGCGATGTCACTGTACGCGCTGGAGATCCTCTGAAAGCCAAGCTTCCGGTCGCGGGTTCCTGCTTAACGAGGAAAGACGAAGACGCCGGTGCGAGAGGAGGAAAAAATGAAACTTGGTGACGCGACTTCGTCCAAGGAAAATATCATTAGGGTGTCGTCGCGTCGTGATGGACTCGCTACAGGTGCTATTAAGAAGGTAAATTCGAGTCCCGTGTGCAACGAGGACTTTCGCGTGCCCCGTATAATTCTAAACTGTCTGCACAGACCCGGAAAACTGCCGTCGTTAAATTGCGAAAAACCGGGACAACGAAGTTCGCTGGCTTGAAACGATTATGCAACTTTGATGGTCGCTGGGCGACGATTAACCCACCTCCACCGGTGAGCGGGAATTATTCTCATTTTTCCAACGCCCTGGGTCCTACACACGTACACCTTTCAAAAAATATACGAAGCCGCAGAAAATTACGTCGGAAGTATATCGAGTTGTAACGCCTTTAAACTGACACCTCGATGTTTGCAACCTGAATACTGTTTGTGCACACTGCAAACACGGATTAAATCATTTGAGGTTATTTCTATTAAATTGTAAGTTGTATAATAGATTTGTTCTTACTAGTGATAATTAAGTTTAAAACTAGATTGAAATTTATAACATCGCCAAATAATATAGGAAGAAAAGAGAGACGGAAAAGTGGGGGAGTAACTTCGCTACCTCATTCTAGCCTCAACGAGAGAGAGAAACCGTGAGGAGCTGCGAGAGCTAAGCATTTATTCAGCAATTATTGTAAATACATAAATATATATGCGTTTTATAATAAAGTGTGCCACTTTATTAATATCCCAATCAATGTTTCCAACAACGAATCCTTTGTGCGAAAAATTCGCGAGTCTTTTATTATTTAGTGCGCGCGAGTCACTCTTTCCACGCACTTGTTGCCGTTCCTGCGTCGAAATATTTCAATAACTGCATGCTTTTATCGTCTACATTCGAGCCGATGCCACCTTTCAACGAGCATAACCCAGTTTCGCCGGGGGAAAAGTGAAAAGCCCTTTCTTGCGCTCGGCGTTCCTGTGTAAACGCGAAATCCGTTTGAATGTCATACGTATCGCGCACTCATTAACAGAGCCTTTATGCCGTGTCCCGAGAAAAACGACTTTCATCAACGCACCACTAAATACCTAATTAGTTCTAAAACAAACGTCTGTCTGTAATTTTCATCAAACTCCGTGAGTCTACAGGAATTACATAGAATTTATTTTATAAAATTCTTTAGAGGCTCTCCACGAGGAGGAAATTTCCACCCCCTCCATTTTTATTGGCGTTTACTTCGGGCGAACCAGTGTACCTAGGGTAAAGGACCCAATTACTGACACTTTAAGCGTTGACGCTGACATGAGTTTTATACTTATAGACTAAAAGTATATGTTGTTCTTGTTATTTATTATTGTTTAATATGTTTACTTGATGAACAAAATTTGGTGGATCTTAAAACTTCGATTTTTATGTATAAATTCAGCAATTTCAAAAATATATTTCGGGATCTTTTACTGACACCCTTAAAATGTATTTGACAGAATTAAGTGACACCCTAATTACTGCCAGCTACCCTACTTAGGTAGTTGTATTTATGTATTTAATATTAAATACATAAGTAGTAGGTTTCCACTTGTGGCCCACTTCGGACAAAAGGTTGCTCGCCACTGGTATAAATAACAGTTTCAATTGTATGCTAAATTTTTTTTATGTATCATTTTACAAGATTTATTCGTTATTTTATGTAAAACAGCTGAGGGTGACAGTAATCAGGTAGGTGGCAGTAATTGGGTCCTTTACCCTATTCGCAAGTTTTCAAAGACCCGCGAGGTCCTCAAGAGTTTAATATTCCAGCGGATAGGAAGCGGACGAATTAATTTCTCGCGAGGCTTTTTATTTAGACCTCCGTAAAATTGCCTGCGGCATAGGATGGAAGGGGAGTGAAGAGAGTGGAACGGCGAGGATTCATCGACTTCCGGAGATCAGCGTGCAAGCATGTCGGATTAAAGGTCACAATGGCCCCTTTGGGAATCATTTGTCACGCTTCTTCCGCGTTTATTATTTATACGCGTAAAATCACGATCCATCATTGGTCGAGACGAGCTCGGAGCAAGGCGGGCGTAAAACGTTTAATCGACGGTGCAACAATTCCACCGTTCGACTTCTCCTTCCTTTCTCCCTCATTACCTTTTTTCTTTCTCTTTGCCCTACGAATAAAATTTCCCCTCCCCCTCGCGAAAACTGGGGCATTCAGCGACAGCTATAATTGAGAATATAGGCGCAATTTGCACTAACGCAAAGTCGTTACAAGTTCTTTCATTCCGCCCTGGAAAGGGACCCCGTTGAATGCAGCGTAAAAGGAAGTTGCTACAGTTAGTTTGACGATTGTAGTTTCCTCGGCTCGCCTTAAGCGGGCTTGGAATATTTTATGCACGGGGAATAATCTGTGGAAACGGCGATAACCGTGATAATCGGTACTGGTTCTCTCGCGGATGCTATTTTCGCGTGACTGTCTCAAGGTTTCGCGTTTAACAAGAAATGGGGACGTTTTATTGGACGTCTCCCGTGAAGGGAGCACGCGACGGTCGCCGAAAATTCGTCGAACCCGCAGCCAAGTTTAGACAACGGACGTTCTATACTTGACCTTAATGGCGGTCGTCCAATGCCACGAACTTTGCGGTGGTCCCGACATTTCTCCTTTCATCCCTTCTAACCCATACCCGGAGACACCGCGAGGAGCACTTTCGACGATAAATCGAACGCGATCTTCGGAAACTAAATTCTCCAAGAATAGGTCTGGGTTAGGTCCTGTAGATACTAACGGCGACAATTCACAGCGAAATGTAACGTCAGCGCACAAAAGGGTAAATGAATTAAAGGGTTACATACACCTAAAAAGGTTGAAAAAACCGATTTTTCCGATAAAGAATTCGCAGAAGCTACGACATCAAAGGAAGGTCAATTCTATGTCCTCGGGACCGACGATTTTCTGTAAGTTCAAAAAAAAAAAAACACTTTGACCTGTACCTTGAACTTTAAACGCTGTTTTTTCGAAACTATGTTTTTTTTCAAATCGGTGCGAATGATATTTCAAAAAGTACTGAACCGATTTGAATGCAACTTGGCACGATTATTCCTCACATCAATATCTACTTACATATTTAGTCTTTATCATAGCGACTTTTTTTTAAGAGCCACAGTTTGTTTTTAATCATTAATGAACTGATGAAAATTCTCTCAGAAGAACAGAAAAGAACATTTCAGTAGAACAATTTTTTTTTTTGAACGTACAGAAAACCGTCGATCCCGTGGCCATAGAATTGACCTTCCTTTGATGTTGTAGCTTCTACGAATTCTTTATTGGAAAAACCGATTCTTTCAACCGTTCTAGGTGTATGCAAGGGATTAAAGGAGGAAAACCTTGAACCCTGAGAACTTTAAGTGAGCCTGACAAACATGTGAAATACCACTCTTCTATCCACGAATAAAAGAAATAGCGAGGCAACACGTAGAAACCTCCATTCGTTTCAAAGATTTACCATGGTATTTTAAAAACCTACAGTACTTTTGATCATCACGTAAGAAAGTTTAACCGACTGCTTTACAATTTCCGCCCCTCTCAACGACTTCCATCGTCCACATCCCCCAGCCTCCCAAACATTGTTGAAGCCACGATTTACCATGATGTAAGAACATTATGTGTGCTCTTGCGCAGCCTTCCAGATTAGCCAATTAAGGAAGACCGGGGATGGTTGTCTCGTTTTCTTATTTTGATTTTTTTAGAGGTTATAGCTGCAGGGAAGTTCATTCAAACTTAGATTAATATAAACTAAGTACGTCCGGCTTTATAAAAAAAATTGATCCTATGGATTTTGTCAGCCAGATTAGGAGCTACTTCACATTATACGCGGGAACTATTTTCTGACTACATACCCCGAGGTCGGGTTGGTTGTCACAGTATCTGGGGTTAATTGTCGCACATTTGGATAGCTAAAGTCGATTCAATTAAGAAAGTATATCGCCATGGAGTATTAGTACATTCCTATTGTTTATAGTTACTTTTTTATAGCGGTTGTGACAACCTACCCGTGTAACAACCACCCCCCCCCCCCCCTCTCCCCTATTCCTTCCCAAGATCCTCCATATTGGATTTCAACCAATAGAATAGAATGAATTTGTCAACATTTCAATAACGCGTCCGTACACATACATATGCATTCATATCCGTACATACTTTAATATGGCGGAAATTGGGAATGCGCAGTAGAAGACGAAAATGAGCCGCTCATTGAGCACACCTAATGTCCTTACATCATGCGATTTACCAGCACCCTGTGCAAGCAACGGGACCATCGTATATAGATCTCGAATATTCGGTACCCATCGCCGGATGGGAGCGATCGTAACGATATTCACGTTGCTGGATGTAATAACGTTTCGTCTGCGTGGGTCGTTAACAGATTAACCGGGCATCGATATCGTTCGGTAATCTGTCGACGATAGGATCGCAGCGAGCATCGCAATCTCGGTACGTCCTGCATAATCCTCAAGATCCAATCAGAATACCTCCAGCCATGGATGGAACGCAGTCTATCGCAGCGGAAGCGCCACCCTCGCCATCGGCAATTTCGGCTTCGGAACTTGACAATGCACCACCCTCGACTCTCACTACGGGCCAACAACGTTTTCACAATTTTTTTTTTCACCCCTTTGCTCACGCTCATTCTCGGGTGAACGATATCGATGGGTTTGGGGGCAAACGGGCGTAACGCGAGCAAATCGGTACCGCTACGCGTGCTCGCGAAATGCATCGGTGAAACGTGGTTGGGGAGAAGGATCCGACACTCGTTGGCGAGTAGAGAGGTCGAAATTAAAAGGACGAGGTCGTATGATTGATTTTGGTGTACTTTATGTACTTAGTGATGGAAGTGAAGTAGGAAGATTATATGATTTGTTTGGTGGAAAATAGTAGATTATTTGTGACAAATAACTGGAGTTTGGTTTGGGTAGACCGGGGCGAATAGGATCACAGGTAGTGTTCCTTCTCGAGAATTCTTTCTCGAGAATTTCTCGAGAAATTTTATAATTGCTTATTCCTTATTTCTCGAGAAGCTTAAGTCTAGGAAATCGCGAACGCTTAAACGCATCTACAATTTATAATAAATTTTATTAGTAACATTAGAACCTGTATGAATTACAATAGAAAATCTCAGTAAAGAAGATTCGACATTATTGACTGGTGAAGGTGTTCAATAAATTCTTATTTAACAATTTAGAAAAATTGTATACCTACTGAATTAAGTAACGAGTTTCTTGTGGCCATTAAAGAAGAAATATCGAAAAGAACTGACAAAACTATTGTATCCCTTATAAAATTTAAGCATAGGTAATCCAGAATCTCTTTCAAAAAGATTCAAAAGACGCGCTTTTTCGTTTAATATCCAAGACAGATATGTATAAAACGGCAAAACAAATTCCAAGTAGCTCGACTTTTCGAAAAATAAAACAGTAACCACCATTCTCTTGAAAATACTGAAAAAGACTTACGGATCCTCAACACAAAGAATT
The DNA here is from genome assembly GCA_947577245.1 of Andrena bucephala. Classification (NCBI taxonomy): domain Eukaryota; kingdom Metazoa; phylum Arthropoda; class Insecta; order Hymenoptera; family Andrenidae; genus Andrena; species Andrena bucephala. Next base: position 69,733,983 of record OX387715.1, read on the forward strand.
ACCATTAAGAAAACAATTAGAGTTAGCCATCGCAGAGAGCCTGCAAGAATTTAGTATCAACCAAGAAGAAGATAAATTCCGGACTTTAACAAAGGAATTTCAAATTTTTCAATCCACTCGAAGCCCAATTTACCATAACTTTTGGATTTTTTTCAATCTCTCGAGAATTCTCGAGAAATCTCAAGAAGTATGATCTCATTTCTGATTTCTCGAGAATGAAAAAATATCGAGAAATCAGGAACACTAATCACAGGGCGAATCGGATCAAAATAAGAATTTAGACCATATTTTTTACATCGCGATAGAAATGAGCATTCCGAGCGTTTTTAGTACATCGCCCCTCTCCCCCGCACCTACCGCAACGGCCCGTTAATCATTTTAAGTCTTTGTTTAGAGCTGGCATACGGTAGCAGTCATATGGACGCGCGCGAACGTTACAATTTTGGTACGTATCTAACCAACGTAATCTGCAATTTCGTATTTAAAATAAAAAGTAAGCTTGAAAATGTAAATGTGTTTAATGTTATTAGTTTGCACGGTGTTCAAATTTAGTATTTGGTGTATTTTAGACTATTATATCATAATACGTTTATGTAATCTACTATCTTTGAAATACTTATATATGGAGCTAATCGGATCACGTCATTTGGGGCGATTCGGATCACCCTTTTTTTCATTTGAGTATTTTCGTGATTATAAATATGATAATTGTTTATATACAAATGGTTCGTACGTAAATCGGGGATCATGGTGTCCCAAAAAAAATAGAGAAAGCTGTGATAAAAATCTAAAGAAATGACGAAAAAAAATACATAAATTAATGATCTTAAGAAGATGGCGTTGTATTTAATGTAGTGAAAAATTAATTCGTCCACTTTCAGAAGATTGTCTGAGGCAATATCCTTCCGATCTCTGTTCTAAGTAGCGTAACTTGACTTCACTGTCATTAAATTAGATTTTTTTAACTTGATTCTAAAGATTTTGTTATGAAAATGTTAGTTTCTTCCGAGATTTCTGGGTTATCCAATTCGCCCCAAGTTTTGGGGCGAATCGGATATTTCTCACTTTTTCGTTTTTTGTTTATAAATGAAAGATTTTTATGTTTAATATAAATTTTTATATGTTAATGTTCAAGCCAAAGGCGTACTAGTCACGAATATATAATATAAAATTAGTTTTTTAATGTTTGACTATTATTCTTTTACCATCAAACGCAAAGTGATCCAGTTCGCACCGGTCTACTCTATGGCGACTGATTCAGAGATAGAGAACAGTTGGAAAATGTTGGACCTCTGAGAAACGAGGAAGTACTCCAATGATAAATACGTGGGTTTATTACTCGACGAGATCAAAAGCTACCTATCCTAGAAAAGCACAGAAGCGCGTTTATTATCTAGCAATACTTTCTGTTATCATAAACAATGGTCTGTTTCTGGGAAACGAAGCATTGTTGGCTCGAATTGAAAAGCCTCCGGTAGTTATATAAGCTTGTTAGAAACGCGTGGACTACATGAAAATAAACGAAAAATGCATGAAACAATAATTAAATACTCCGAGTTGAAGTTTGGGCAGCAATTTCCTCCTATGCTATGAGCAAACGGAGCGAAACACGGTGGAATATTTATATTCCGTCATAATTCGAGGGTTGTGCCCTTCATAAACATACGCTTGTGTCAAGTGACAGTTGGCACACCTGTCCGGAGGACATTGAGACGCAGTTCGCTTCAAACACAACCGTGTGCGGCAAGAAAATTTGTTTCAAATAATTGATACTACTTAAACACAAATTGCATGCAAGGTAAACCTGGGTCAGTTGGTGCAGTTATTATATTTCAGACTGTATATTTATATTTGCTGGCATCTCGGGAGAGATGGTCAGACGTCATGACTTCAGTTTTCGACCCAATTCTCAGCAAATATTATCTTAAAACAAATATTGACAAGTTTTTCTAAATCAGCATAAAATTCTGAACATATCAGGTTTATTCTGATAAGATAAATAATATCAGTATTAGTTTTAATAATCATTTTATGTTAAGTGAACCGACTGTCCTGGACTTGCCTTGTCCACAACAGCAAAGAGCAAAATATGCACCCGGTCCTTGTATACTCCATTCAGTGCTGGATTAACCAATAAGTCAAAATAAGCACGTGCTTATGGCTTCGGGAGAAATGAGGGCAGCATAGAAATTTTCTGAATTTTGAAATCTAACTAGAAACACTTTTTACACAAATTATCGGAAATGCCTAAAACATCATACATTGCGTTGAAGCGATCACCCTGTATAAGGGGGCCTCAAAATCTTTTAAATGCTTGGGGCCTCTTAAGCTCTTAATCCGGCCCGACTCCATTCTTATTACAACTCATACAGAATCGTGTTACCATCGCTCCCCCAATAACTCGGCAAAATGAGCCGCTGGCGTTTGTCAAAGAATCACCGAGCATCCCATCGAGCCGACCGCTGAGCCACGGAATGCAGAGGTATGAATATACTCCTGCACAGTGGCGCGGCTGAAGCGTGCGACGCGCTGGGAATCCGCATAAATGCGCGCCGGAGCGTACCTGTCTACGTTGTTGTTCTTGAAGCTGACCATTCCGGCCGGGACAGCCTCCCTCATCGCCGACCTGCACTTTTTCACAACTCGTTATGCACCACACAGGACTCGTCGCGTCGGACGCACAAAGAATCGAGGAGCGCGAGCACAAAGGGGCATCGTCACGTGCACGGGACGGCGAAAAAGCGCGGGGGAACCGTCCTATCGAGACCGCGCTTCCGGACTGACTGGAGAGGAGCCACGCTTCGCGGCCGATCCACCCCCACCCCTGCGACCCGACGCTGCACGACTGCCCCCTCTACAGGTATCTAATTGCAGCGTTCCGGCGAGCCAGCTGACGTCCTTCTTCTTGTCATACTATACTCGTCCTCGTCTATGATCACGACCCGATCACCATCGGACACCGCTGCTAGTACTGCTACTCGGGTTGTCCAGGGTCTGGGTTAGACGATAGGTACTCCAATATGTAGGTGTAGGTACGTTTGGTATGTAACGTGTGCGGTGCAACAGCGAGGGATGAATGGGATACAGGGCGGATGCAGGCATTACAGGCTTCGCTTGGACTTATCTTAAATGCTAGCACGTTTCCTGATATTCGTCGTACATCTCCATCACTTTTCGTAGACATTTCTCATCACTTTTTATAGACCCAATAGATATTCAAACTTCCACCGTGACGCGGAAAGTGTTGGGCTATGTATGGAGTAACTTCTTGAATAGATGGGAACGTAGTTTGAAGACATGCCCTAATAATGGTTCTCAACAAGGAGCTCGCGAAGTGTTGGGGGGGGGGGGGGGGGGATATTTTTTGTTGACGATTCTTAGCACTTATTTATTTTAATATGGTTACATTGCCGTACTCTATTAATGTAACACTGATTTTTCATAAATGAAAGAAAGAAGAAGATGGTTAGCCAGATGCAAGCACTACCATCACAGTAGATAAGATAATTAAATATATTAAATATCTTTTAGTATTTTTAATATATGTATTAAGTTAATGAAATATTATTAAGTTAGAATTATATTCTGAAATGCCTATTTTTAACACTAGATTGCCGGATGTTGGGTATATACCTATTTTTCCTGAAATGAGTCAATTTGACTTAAACATCAAAATTGATGTTTTTTAAAAAAAGTAAAATTGTATTTTAAAGAAACTTTATTCAAAACAATTTTTAAATATAGGGCAAACCAACCAGTGAATGACCGAATTGTTGAATTTATGGACCTTTGAGGTTAATACTTGAATATATTTATGTATAACAACAAAACAACTGTTGAAATTGCATTTAAATTTATTTTTCGTGAAATTTCTATAAAAATAATTACTTATTCTTATCGTAATTTAAAAAAAAAACGATTATAAAATGCAAAACGTGTAGAAGCCCAGTAAATGACCGCATACTTTTAATAAGAATTGAACTTATTAATGTTTGCTTAATACGCGTAACTAAAAATATGGGATATTAAAAGTGCAACTACACTCCATTTATAAACATATAATATTTTTAAATTTATAATTGACATTTCTTTGCTTAATGCTCATTCACTGGTATGCGGTCAATTACTGGTTGGTTTACCATACGTATATTCTGTTTTGAAAATACAATTTCCGCAGATTTGTTTATTACATTTAGCACAGACACCCTTACTTCTATTTTTTTTGCATGATACTTGAATTTGACAATTCAACCGTTCTTCAACATTCTGTATATTAGATAGAGACGTGAAAGTATTTTCGGATTCATGGTCATAGTTACCGCATAGTTCTTCAGTCAATTGTAAAATAAATTCTTTTCTTGAGATTTTGACTTGAGTGACCTCTTTATATAAAACTCAAGCATTGATTGCTGCTAAATCTAGGATATTATAAAATACGTGAAGAGGCCATCTGCGAGAGCCCGCTTTGATACTATATTTTCACGCCATTTGATCAAGTATATCGACACCATACTTACAAGTAAACATTCATTTACAGGGAATGGAGTTTCCCGATTTGGAATATATATTTTTAAAGTACTCATAGTAACTAAGAAATCCTGAAAATTATATCTGCAATGGACCTATTTTACTCATGTTATCAATAACATTCAATATAGCCTCAATGCGTATGCGAAAAACGGCAAAATCCTCTTATTTAAGAATAATTGGCTAAAACCTGGCATTTGTATGTTTTTTTGTGGTGCTGAATCCAAATATGACGTTATTGTTTGTAAAAAAAAAATTCTAGGGTAGTTCTCTTAATAAAAAAATCGGTTTTTTGGAGATAACTCAAAAAGGAAAGGCCGAAGAATTTTTAAAATATTTTTTCGGATTCCTCGCACCAATTTACTTCAAAATCAATGTTAAATTCACATTGACTGCTCTACCGTGTTCGAATAAAATTGTATGTGTTTTCGTCGTGTTTCGTCATGTTAATTTTGAAATGGTCTATTTAAAAAATTCTCCAGCCTTTCCTTTTTGAGTTATCTCCAAAAAATCGATTTTTAATTAAGAGAACTACCTCACGAAATTTTTTTACACAAAAAATAACATCATATTCGGATTCAGCCCCTCGAAAAACATACAGATGCCAGGTTTTAGCCAATTATTCTGGAATAAGAGGATTTTGCCGTTTTTCCCGGACGCCTCAATAACATGAGTAAAATAGGTCCATTGCAGATATAATTTTCAGGATTTCTTAGTTATTATGAGTAGCTTAAAAATATATATTCCAAATCGGGAAACTTCATTCCCTATAAGTGAATACTTGTTAGTATTATTATAAAATATTAATGAGTCAAATTGACTCATATCCGTCAAAATAGGTACAGCACACATGGATTTTTGGAACTAAGGAGTGGAGAGGGGCAGGAATTAGTATTTGTATATTTTTAATAGAATTTTATAATTCTATTAAAAACCAACATGTGTTTTACAAAAAAATTATTTAAGTATTTCTATATACATAACAATATATATAACAATAAAATCGTAAATGAGACACATTGACTCGGGTCCGGCAATCTAGTGTTAATATCTGTTTCCTTTACCTTATACGGGAGTAGAGTCGCAGGTTATTTGAGTATTATAAAAGGGGATCGCGACTGAAAAAAACTTAGGAAACACTGCCCAAATGGCTTTGGGTATATTTGATTCTTCTAGTGTAATCGAGGGACCACTTTGTTAATATAACTCGTTGGAGATTAGAATATTCGTTTGCCAGTGAATATCATTCAGACCACCTCCCGCCCATTACTCGGAATCAGCTTAACAAATTCGATGGTTACGTTAAAAGTTCGAATTCGATTTGATATACCTCTACTGCCTCCTTCGCAAGATAAACGCGATCAGTCCGTTTCTGAATTGCGACGCTTGGAGGGACCATTATCATTCAGTTCAGGAAGGTCTTGCGTAATTTAAAGAATCGCGTGGCAGGAATTGCAAAGAAGATTATTATCCATAAATCAGGAGCCCTTGTGACTTTCTTGATTAAATAGTAACGTAAAGAACGTTGACTACGTCGTGACACTGTCTCAACGAATCTTTACGGGCGCAGTTCGCGAAACGTGGGGCATCTGTCGTTTGTCGTTGCTTCCGAGAAACGAGTGACTCATAATATATTCGGCCAAACAACAAATTAAGTCATTAATAGCGATGTGACCTTCTCAGAAATTTCATTATTATCAACTCCCAAGAATAACCGATTCAGACGAATCCGAGCTCCACCTCAAAATGGCAGAAGGTCGAAGGAATCACTCAAAGATGACCTGAAGCTTCCCTGCACTGGAAATTTCGCGAGGGCTAATAATAGAACTGCAGTGGCTCGAGAGTATGCACCGGTAGCCTGCAATTCTATTTGAGGTGGAAGGTGGATCGTTTCGCAAATAAGAGGCTTCATTTACGTCTAGTACAATCGTTACAGCGAAACGATCGCAATTTCCAGCTAATATAAGAATTCTAGCGCAAATTCGAAACCTCCCCCGATGAAAATCGGGGAAGCTCGCTGTCCCCCCTCCTTCGCCAAGAGGAAAATAATGTTTCCCGGGAAGAGGCTCTCCGCAATTTCGCTTACGAAACGATCGACAATTAAACATCGTTTCAGTCGCGCTGTAATACCATGCGAGTTGAAAGTTCAGGGGAGTTGGCGTTCCCCGTTGCGTCGACCTAATAAATGGCTGCTTTGAGCCTGGCTGGTTCGTCCGAGGCGTCGAGGAACTCGTTACAGTGGCTGGAAATATAGTCAAAGGTGTGAAACACGCAGCGTTAATTTCGGCGTTCGTTAAAATCGAAACTACGGCCCGGGCGAACAATGCGCGGCGCGGCGCCGCGGCGGCGGCAATTGAACTTTCGCGTCACGTCGATCCCTTCCCCGACGGGGAAATTCCTTTGGACCCGGGGCCATCAACTTCTCAAACGGTTTCAAAGCTGCTGATGTAAAATTCCATGAAAATGTCGCGCGTCCTTTCCAACTTTCCGGTGTCGTTTGCTATTTATGGAGCTCCCTTGGATTTCGGCCCTTCGCGATCCACGAGGCTCTGCCGATCGCTCGCGGACCTGTTTATTATTTCGTGCGCCACGAACGGTGCCTTTCAAACGGCTGTATACGTCAATGACCACTTTTCTAATCCGTAGCTAAGGAAACGTTAATTGCGGAAGGAGTAAAAAAAACTAGCACTTAAGGCGTGACCTCGGTGATAGTACAAAAGAAATTATAACGACCCAGTGGATATAGGAAACTGGGTGATTGGTAGTCTTGCGCCGTTTTCTTTTCGACGGTAATACGCACGACCCACTTTACCGCAAATAAATCCCTCGAGCGTTACTTATTGCCCATTATGTGCTAACGTCTCGCGAGTAACGTGCGAATTCGGCGATTGCCCGTACGAGATGCATAATGAACGAGATGTTCCTTCACACTTTCGAGCCATCCAGCGGTACATTCACGGCCTTCTTCCAAAAACTTGTTAATATTCACGTTAACAATGAATGATACTGAGGGAATAAAAGGGGAAAGCGCGTTACAAAGGGACACTGGGAGCAAAGGGACTCGCCGTGTATTCCGAACGTTAAACACACAGCCGTGTCCTGAATGCACCTGACGAGGCGCGCTCGGCGACACAGGTGAACACCTCAGGTAAAAGGGCCCCTTTCTTTCGCCGGCATTGTTGTGAAACGCGACGGTGAATCGGTCGAAATGCATGCACACGTTCACGGCAGGGGGAGCGAGTGAATGAGCGCAGGTATGCACGCGCGCTCGTTAATTTATTTCGGAGAAAAACCGCCTCTGGGTCAAACGAGCAGAAACTTCTTTCACGCGCCGGGCAAATAATGCTTCCTTTGCATAAGTGGAGCAACTTGTGCAATTAAGAGAGCCTTTCGCTATTGAGGTTAGAAACGGGCTCCCTTGTTCTCGGTCCTCGCGCCGAATAAATCAACGGCCAATAATTTCCGTGGAAAATACGGCGCTGCTGGATTATAGGTAAATGGATAGACGGGCGGGGAGGTTTTATTTATTCCGGGGCTGCCTCTTCCGGGACTGTTCACGGGGAGCAGCCAATATCCGATACATCTATGCGTAAACGTAGCAACCCGGTGGAACGCGACGGTGCAAGTTTGATTAAATCTGATTAAAAAGACGGGTTTAATTTTCTTCTTGGGTTTATGGGAGACTATGTTAAATATGCTGGAGGATCCAACTATGAAGATAGTGGAGCTCGGGGAAAGTTTGCTTAAGGGGTTAGGACACAGTAACGGGCCAAGAAAGCAGACGATTTTTAAACGACGATAATAAGAAAAGTGAACAATCGATTAATATAAGGTTTTGTGTTTTAGTTCACTATATTATGAACTATAAGAAAAGCATATAATATTTACAAAATAACATTTGTACGCCGTGCAATGTCTCCATTTAAAATGTCCATTTTTTTTCGGATGGCCAACTGGTGGGCCGGATTCCGGCAAATCGGATGAACTTTAACAAAAACCCCAAAAATGTCATAAACTATAATATATTTCCTAGGCATTGACGATCCAACATTTAAATTTTTGCGAAAATTGACATAATAGCCGCATTGACGATCCAACATTTAAAATTTTTTAATTATAGTACAAAATATAAACAAAAAGATCACACACTTTTGTCGAAATTTGATCATTATTTTTCAAAAACATCGGCTATTTTGTCAATTTTCGCAAAAATTTAAATGTTGGATCGTCAATGCCTAGGAAATATATTATAGTTTATGACATTTCTGGGGTTTTTGTTACAGTTCATCCGATTTCCCGGAATCCGGCCCACCAGTTGGCCATCCGAAAAGAAATGGACATTTTAAATGGAGACATTGCACGGCGTACAAATGCTATTTTGTAAATATTATATGCTTTTCTTATAGTTCATAATATAGTGAACTAAAAAAACACAAAACCTTATATTAATCGATTGTTCACTTTTCTTATTATCGCCGTTTAAAAATCGTCTGCTTTCTTGGCCGGTTACTGTGTCCTAACCCCTTAATGAAAGATGGATGTTGCGGAAGCGCGTAGAACGCGGTTCATCCTTATATTTTTAAAAATAGATTGAAAGTGAAGTGGCGTAGACCGAACGTGTATTTGCTCTTCAAAACGAAGAAGTCTAGGGCACTTCTATCGTTCTAAATTCTAAATAGTCAGAGCACTAAGTAGGTACAGCGTCCTTTTCATTTATAATAACTTCATCCGCTTGGGATGTTAAACACACAGTAACATGTATAGGGAGACCGGGGCTGGTTGTCTCAAGGGGTAGGTTGAATAATTGTTAATAACTTTGCATCGATATATGCTCTACTGCGGAAACATTCACTGTAGAAAGAAGTCACTTCTATTATGCCATGCATTTATTGAAAATGCATTTGTCGAAAAATTGACTACGTAAGTAAATATTTTTCTTAAAGATTTTATTTTTTCACGCTCTATATAGTTACAATAGAATAAATCTTAAGGGACTATTTTAAAGTTTGTTTATTAGACGATCTATTGACATAGTATTTTTGTTTATACATAAATAATTGAAAGTTATATAGATTATTGAAGTCAAAATGATCGGTCGGGGCTGGTTGACTAATAACGTTAATAATGTTTAAATTGTTATTTTGTTATTCATAAAGCGATTTTTATTTTATGTTTAAATTTCACTATGCTATAAATACATTATAATTAATGTTTAAGTTGGAAAAATTTCAGCTTGTTATTAAAATATGAAAGAAAGAAATTAATAATGAAATAATTTTATAATGAAACAAGTCTTGTGACATTGTGTTATTTTATTACCACTGAGATAAGTTACTAATAACATTTTCTTAACTGATCGTACCTATAGTCAACCTACCCCATAATGTAAGGGGCTGGTTGACCAGCATGGAAGGTGTTAGAAAAACATTAAAATACCTTAATTGTTGTCACATTGAGTCAACATTAATAATTTAATCAGATAGCCAAATGTGTGCCCTATCAAATATACTAACCGGTTTAATGATATTTCGCCCACATAATTTATTAAAAACCAAAAACTGAAAAACTGGCCAACCAGCCCCGGTCTCCCCTACTGATCGACACTATTTTTTGTCGAATATATGATTCCGAAAACATTAATTGAAGCATAAATGCCCAAGAAAAGGCATATACAATCTTCTTAAAAATGATGTAAGAAGTAAATAAGACAAAGAAAAGAATTTGAATACACGATATTTACATACAACTTTAGAAAACGTATAACGAAGGCTAATTTATTGCGACACATTTTTTTGACGATTAAGTTTGTCGCTCTGAATAGTCACTTGTTCACTAATTCTTATATTTGAAATAATACGCCATCTTATTTTTAACTAATAATTGATAATTTAAAACAATGTATTCTGGTCACCTAAATCGTACCTCATCAATTTCTCAGTAATTAATGAATATAAACGACATCTGATGATAAAAATATCAAGTAAATGCGAAATAAGAAATAGAAACAAAACCTTTTGGGATTACACCGTATTTCGTGCGTGCTATAAACATTTAAAAAATCAGGTATGAATGATGTAACTTTTTACCAGTTTATTTTAGCTGATAATAATCAAACAATGCAATTTTGTCCCGTATTTATGTATTTTTCTAAAAGCGGGTTTAATGTAGAATATTTTACATTCATTTTAAGTACATATTACATTCATTATAAAGTTTAAATTGATATTTATAAATAAATTGATCATGTTTCCTAAATCGTACCACTACAATCGTACCAGTAGGATTTGACAACTCGTATGTTATATAGGTTATGTACATATATCATATTCATAGGTTATTGTGGCCTGTGTGTGATCCATATACATATGTATATGTAACTATATACTAATAATAGTATGTGACAAAACGATTAATAACAAATTAATTTGTCCTGAACAAAAGGTTAAGCGTATAATAGTAGGTGCCTAAAAGATCAAGCTACAATATCCAATAGTCATTTGCGTTCAAATTAGAACCAAATATGAAATATAACGTAAAATGTCTTAAGTGGTACGACATAGGCAACCCTCCCCTATGTATAACATGATACACTATTTACTTGACATGAATTATTTCCCTTAACTGTTCGCGTGACCGATCGGCAAAAATAGTGTCCAGCAGTATACAACACAAGGTGATGTCGGCTTGAACTTTTAAACAATTGGGTGGACGGCCCAAGGTTGATTTTCCTAAATTCGGTGGCGCCTCGAATTACGAAACGATGCTTCCTCCACGGCGAGAGCCCCATCCCATTCTTCTCCGCGTGGACGTTTCGTTGGGAAAAATTCCAATTCTGAAGGGATCAAACGTAATTGAATTAAGGAAGCTTCTCGTTGGACTCGCCGCGAGAGTCGGCCGAGGACAATTTGTCGCTGCTAGCGGATCCTGCGGAATGAAAGCTTCCGGGCGCACCTCCGCGTGGACCGTGGAAATTGGAACGGTTCGATGAAAAGACACATACACGTAATGGAAGAAGCAGAAGAAGAAACTGAAGGACGCTGCTGCTTCCGCGTCCCGACTTCCAAGTCCCTGCACGTGCGGCTCGTTCCTTCCGAGCCGATAAACTTCTCCCGAGATTTCATATTTACTGGTGAAGTTGCGCGGCCGTTGAATGGAAAAATGCTGGGTAATTCACCCTCCGTGGAAAACGTCACGCTGACACCTTTAAGTTTGCCCCTGCCAAGTCTCGCCACTTAGGAAGGCTGTTTCGTGAGCCGAGAGACCTGGAAGAACACCCACCAACTTCCGCAAACATACTTTTACCAAAAGAAACGGAATTACTGCTTCCAAAATGAGAATTCTCAATCAACATCCGCAGAATTATGTCGGGGACACATTGACGTCTGTGTTCAAAGAATCCGCCTCAATTTTCGTCAGACTTCGCGCAAGTGGATGGCCACTTTAGTTATTCCAGCAGAACCAGAATGCCCAAGTTGCCAAAGCGTAGAATCCACGGCAATGTCTTTGCCGTCCCTTTGGCCGTTTTGACGGGAACAAAGAGCATTGCTCGAGCGTCTGGTTCTTTGGTCAAGCATCTGGCCCGTGTTCCACGGAACTTGGGCTGCGAGACTTTCGACTGGTTCCCTTCAAGAAGTGTCTGGCCTTTCTAGAAGACAATGCCTGGAGTGTCCTTTTCATTCGCGATGCCCTCTGCCCGTTCTCTCACGGCCCTCTGGGCGTCACGTGGCGCGAAACTTTTCTACCGATCGCGAACGGTTCTCATGGAAATCCGAGGCACACTTGGAGCATACGCGCGCCACGTGGGCACAGTCAGGCTTCCGTGTCCTCCAGGAACACTGCAATCCGATCTTGCTCCGGGAACTTCTGTCGCTGCCAACTTTTACCCTCTTGGGGCGCTCCCCGGGCCGCAGGCACCCGAGGCGGTCGAAGAAAAGGGTTAGCGCGATTCCTTGGCGTCTTTTTTTCTAGATCTGGACGAGAAGCGACGATGGATGGGTGAAAAGTTTGCGGAATTCTCGGGGAATACGTAGGGGGACCGGGGTAGGTTGTAACACGGGGTAAATGGTAACATAAGTAAAATTTTTTGAACGACAAATCTGGTAACTTACAGCATGCGAGAGCTGCTTGACGATATTAGCACCGCCGGTTTTAGTGACACAAACGAGGGTTATGTATGGTCATTTTGTGGTTATAGCCCAGAATTTTAGTATTTAGTTACGTAAGTAACTTTGTAAATTTGTAAATTTGTAATTAAGTAAATTTTGTCTTACAGGGGAAGATCCCGAACCCGGAAATTCAAAAAAATCTGAAACTTTGTGAATATGTAGATTGTAGGGGATTTCCTCCTGATTACAACGCAATTTTTGTTTGCTGCCCAAATTCACTCTGAGGGAGTGTAATTGACCCCCGACAATCCGGTTATTTTCCGATTCTGTGTTATAACTCGTGAACTGTAAAATAATTTTTTTACCAAATGATAGATCTAAGTAAAAGAAGTAACTTTTGTCTTGAAACTTTTTTTCTATCTCTTACAGTTCTTGAGTTAGAACACAAAATCAGAAAATAGCCGAATTTTCAGGGGTTATTTTCACCCCCTTCAAGTTAATTTGGGCAGCAAACAAAAATTGCGTTGTAATCAGGAGGAAATCCCCTACATATTCACGAAGTTTCAGAATTTTTTGAATTTCCGAATTCGGGATCTTCCCTTGTTAGCACTTTTATTTCAATTAACCGTCATTAGAAACCGTTTGAATTTTTGCTTCTTTGTGGCAAACGAATCAGTACACATTGGTTTATTATAATGTGTACGCATTTTAGTAATTTGATAAAACGCAAAAATTCAAGCACGGGGTCAATTGTAACATGTTACTACTTACTTCGCTCTAAATGGTGATAAAACAAACATGCTATTTGCTGACACACCGGAAAAAGATGCTCTAGACGAACACCAGAACAATCGAGAATCCAAAAAGTAGAAAAAAGTATAAAGGCAAAAGTAAAGAAAGCGAAAAAGATTTTGATAGAATCAGATGAATAAGCAATGATTGTTTAACTCGTGTATATCAAATGTTTAATAATGATCTGTGTTTTGATTTATTAAACGATTTTATTCAACTTCGATCCTCTGTTTGTTTGTATGCATGGTTCAAATCTGGCAACTCAAATTTAACCCACTTCCAACAATCCAATTGTCTTGAAACTTTGCAGGTGTGCGTAGTTTGGATGGCAATACAATATGTATAAAAAAAAATTAACCCCGAGCAGGTGAAAAAATTACCCAGTCATCAATAAATATAACCCATAAACCCAAATCCAAAGGACTTGAAATCAGCCACTCGCGTTCTTTACGAAAACGACAAAAAGCCGCTGCGTTCGGATCCCTATTAGTCGCATCGCGATTTGAAATTAAATAAAAGATATTTCTAAAGAAGTCTGAGCTGTGAAATGTAAATCCATAAACACTAAAAACTAGAAAATAAAATATATATAAAAAAAATGTATGTTAAACGCTTTAATTAAAAATTCACAAAAACTAAAAAATAATTCTTTTCTTGTACTGCAATTTCGATGGTGTTTTTTCACTTTAAATAAAATCGTGGAGCAGGATTTTTCATAACAGAATATGAATCAATTTAATACAGCATCAAGCGTCGAAATGAATTTGTTGGGAGATACCCTGCTCCACGCTTTTATTTAAAGTGAAAAAACACCATCGAAATTGCAGTACAAGAAAGTAATTATTTTTTAGTTTTTAGTGCATTTAATAATAAAATCGTTTAACATAAAATTTTTTTTTATATATTTTTAGATTTTAGAAATGTTTATTTGTGTTCATATTTGTATTTAAATAAGTAAAACAGATGTGTTACAATTTACCCCGGACTGGGGCACATTGTAACAAAGATTCAGAATTGCTTAAGATGAAGCTAGACGTCTAAGTGGCCAAGAATTTGTGACGTATTTTCACGCAATCGGTTCACCACATATATAACTAGTAAGTCACGCAAATTATTTCCTGATTGTGGAAAACACTTTCGAGAGAAAACTGTGAAAACTTTTTTTGTTACAATCTGCCCCGGTCTCCCCTATGGCCCGAAGGGGTGCAGTTAATAGAGCAAATCGATGGAATATCCAACGTCTGTTTGCAGCGTTCGACGGATTTGAAGTTTCCACCGCGATTCGAGGGGGCTCGCATCGATCAGCCGCAATAAGTTCGCAACTGATAGTAAAACTTTGAACCAGAACGCTCCTTCCTAATGGCCGGAAATTCGCTCGGGATAACGACGGGCACGAAATTCGTCGATCACTCGAGACTGCCCCCCGACCGTTGGACAAAGTTGTGGCTAGTTCACGAAAACACTGTGTTCCGTAAAGCTTTCGCGTGTTAAACTCGCCGTGGAATCTTCCCTCGCGGCTATTCCCCGAGTGTTTGACATTTACCTAGCGAACAGTTCGTTACGTCCACGTTGGAAACAGCGTGCCATTATTCCGTCGCGTTCCCGCGGAAAATGTCAGCCGCGCGAAGGCATGCTTGCGTTATTCCCTCGTCCTTTTCGCGAATCCAGGTGACAAACTACCGAGGCCTTCGATTCTATCGACAATCACGTGGCCAGTGACAGGTGTACCTGTTACGATGCAGAAAACTGCCGTTAACTGGAGTGGATCCAGGTTGAACGGAATTATAGGGGTGGTTCTACCCGTGGACCAGCGTCAGGATTATTTTTATCGCGGCTGTGGTCGCAATAAAATGCTGTGGCGCACGTACCGAGGCGGACATTAAGCAGTAACTCTCTGTGTCGTTTAGCGCGGAGGGAAAAGGGGAAAAGAGATGGCTAACCGCAAGTTGAAGGATTTCGTACCCCCCCCCCCCCCGCCGCCGGTTCAACGTATTTACTTTCCCCACGGCACGGGGGTAAATGTACACCCTGCGCCCAGAGGAAGTTCGACTCAGTGGGATCGCTGAGCCGCCATCCCACAGGTACGTAAGAGGCTTAGGACAACGGAGAAGGGGGCTGGCTCGGCCTTATTAACGAGACACGTCTGGAAATAGGTATACGCGGCTGTTAGCTGAATTTCCGACCAGACTACCCACTGTAAATTTCGCGTTCCCGCGCTTTTCCCACTTTACGACCTTGCCTCCCTGGCTTTTTTCTATCCCGTCCGAAAATGAATACAGGGGTTATACAGATTTATTTATCGATGTCCTGACTCCTAACGCGTTTAATTGTGCGAGGGAAGGGGTGTATGTAAATACTATACGTCGCATAAAAGATGGCAAGGAACGTCGCGAACTAATAGAACGATGGCAAAAGAATTTCGCGGGCAAACTTTTTCATCCCCGAACCTAGGGGCTCGTGCAGCCTGTGGCTTGCTTGCCGCGAACACGAAGCTTCTGCGTTCCTAGTGTGCACATCTACTTTGGTAAGCTCTGAGAGGATTAAGGAAGATGTCCGCGAGCGCGAACTCGGGTCCAACTTTCACCATTAAATCCTTATTTACCTACTTCGGGTAATTTTTGAGCCCGGACCATAGCGAATGCGCGATACACAGCACGGGCATAGAAGAAGTGCCTTTGGAAGTATGTAGGGGGAGGGGGGGCATGATGGGGAAGCTAAGCAAACATTAAAAAAAAAATTGATAATTATACCACGGGATATGACGGGGTACCGAAAATGGGGCAACACGGTTCCTCTAAATATTTTCACAATCGACTTAAATATGAATTTCTCCTAAATTATTTTCTTCCTACCCTCGTACAGGAGTTTTGGGACCGGTTGCCTAAATCAAACCTTTTACAGTATGCGACAAAAAGATAAATATCAAATTAATTTGTTCTGAACAAAAGGTTAATCATATAATAGTAGGTGCCTAAAAAATCAAGCTACAATATCCAATAGTCATTTGTGTTCAAATTAGTACCAAATATGAAATATAACGTAAAATGTTTTAAGTGGTATGATATAGGCAACACTCCCCTAAAGGTAAACCCATGATCATTTCATTTCCCTGTTTCAATTTTTGGACATAACGTCCCAATGTTGTTTGTGGAAGACAATATTCTCGAGCTACTTTCTTGTACCCCATTTTGTTGCTTAAAACTTAATCTACAGATTTCTTCATAACTTCTTTTGACCATTTTCCTTGTTTAGTTTCACCTTATAAATTCTTACCATTTTCAAATTTGAATTAAAAGTAACGAAAATTTGACTTAAATTATAATAGATAACGATGGCGTTGTTCCACCTCACATGAGCAACCATAATCCGGGGTATGATGGGGTATCCCATCATTCCCCGTATCAAGGACCCCATTCCAGAGACTGATGTTATTTGTACAACAAATAAAAAAATATTGAAATTTTTAACATTGTACATTAAACTAAATGGAATGGCGATTATAATGTGACAAAAATAATTTACTTACCGTTATTAAATATATATTTATTATAAGTTCTTTTTAGTACACAAAATAAGATCCACGCAGCATGTGGACGATTTCACAGCACTAAACCAAAGACGCGTGCTCCCCCACTCATTTTTATCAGCGTACTTTCATCAAATGTCTAGCATTTTTCGATTATGGTTTTTTTACGATACTCCATCTTACCTCGCTACCCCGTCATGCCCCCCTTACCCCTACACAAGTTTTTTAATGACCAGTATCCAACCAAGTACAAAGGAAGTAGCATTATGTTGCGTGAAAATTGTCCGACGTTTGAGAAAGTCTTCTTCTCGCTGTTTAGAATAGTCCCCGCTCCCCGCGAGGTCAATAAGTAATAACAGGAAGGGCCGAAAAATGAAATTCCGCCGTGTTTCGTCAGACATTCGTCGAGCAATACAGCGGAAAGTTTGAAGGCGCCGAAGGACCACGGCGCTTCTCTGGAGCGGAAGGGGAACGGAAAAAAGGCGAAGAAATGGTGGAGAACGGCAGAGGGGATCCTTTCGTCTTGCATTCCTCGCGAGGATCCTCGAAAACTTTTCGAACGGAGACCGCCGTTCGGAATTTCTTCGAACGAGATCCGCGCGCGTAACTTTTCCCTTGGCGAGCACGGTCGCCACCCAACGGGGGAAAAACCGAGCGAGATTTATCTACGTGATCCTGGGTGAAAAATCTGCACGCGCTGGAGCTGGCGGTGGATATCAATTTATTGGCAGAATCGTCGCATAATCGAAGGCGCACGAAACTTAAAACTTAACTCGCCGCCTTGGATGCTCCGTGCTAGAAGTCTAATCACCACCAAATCGATAGCAAACGGAGGAGAATTTGTGAGTCAAGACTTGTGCAGGAGGAAAAGGAATCGATTGTCGTACGGAGGAGGCGACTCCTCCGTAGATTGACGGGAGCCATGGAGATGGCGTTCTTTGAAGTCACCAAAGGTCAGTTACGTATGCCAGGAATGGTAGAAGAGACTCCGTGAGAGGATATTTTGCCCGGAAGGCTCCGCGTTTGATACGAAGGGCCAACGACGATCCAACGATCAAAGCGACACGAGGCTCCCCTCGGCGCGCAGCGTCTCCGCTTTCCCGTTGCGAAAATCCTGATGTGCAACAAGAAAGTGCGTCCCGAGAGCCGGCACGTTTTATCTCGAGGAAAACGCGATAACGGGGAAAAGGATCGCGGGATGGAGAGGTAGTGCGGGAGGAACGAAGCTGAGGCAGATAGGGCAGATAGGGGAAACCGCTTTTTCCATGAACGCTTTCAGAGTAACCGCACGCTCCCTGAGCAATTACCAACCACTCCCTTGGCCCTTTATGGCCCTAATTCCCGACTGCTGGATTTTTTCAAAAATTCGTCGCGTTCCATCGCGCCTCTGCGTCTACTCTGGATTAACTCCTTAAGGACCGCGTTCGTGAGCTGCATCCTCTCGCGGACTCTTTCTTTAAAGTCTACGGAGCCGGGAATTTGTGGGGCAATCGGGAAACCGATTCTACGTGGAAGCAGCCGCTGTAAGTGTGGAATCAAGCTTAAGACAGCAAAAGGGGATGATTAAGAGTTACACATTAACCCTTGGACGGTGGACAGTTCTCTGCTCGGCGGATGCAGCGGCCATGTTGTCTTACAATTCTTATCTTTTGCAAAAATAATACTAATAATAAGTGACACCTGTAGTTTGATACTTAGGGTGTGTCAAAATGGACCCTGCACCTACCACCCGAGAGTTTAGGAAGGGGGTCTTCCTAGTGTAACAGTTGAAAAACTTAATTTTTCGGGAATTAAAGAAAAATAAGTGATACAAGTTTGTAACTTTATTCTATCACCTTTTAAGTCTAGGATAAAGGACCCAATTAATGCCACGTACCCAATTACTGTCACCCTCAGCTGTTTTACTTAAAATAACGAATAAATCTTGTAAAATAATACATAAAAAAAATTTAGCATACAATTGAAACTGTTATTTATACCAGTGGTGAGCAACCTTTTGTCCGAAGTGGGCCACAAGTGGAAACATAAATATAACTACCTAAGTACGTTAGTTGGCAGTAATTAGGGTGTCACTTAATTCAGTCAAATACATTTTAAGGGTGTCAGTAAAAGATCCCGAAATATATATTTGAAATTGCTGAATTTATACATAAAAATCGAAGTTTTAAGATCCACCAAATTTTTTTCATAAAGTAAACATATTAAACAATAATAAATAACAAGAACAACATATACTTTTAGTCTACAAGTACAAAACTATAAGATAATGTCAGAGTCAACGCTTAAAGTGTCAGTAATTGGGTCGTTTACCCTAGAAACAAAAATTGTAAGTAAAAATATCCATTTAGAATATCGCTGTATTCACAAATGGATATTTTTACTTATAATTTTTTTTTTTAATCGACTTAAAATGTGATAGAATAAAGCTACAAACGTGCAATGAGTACTTATTTCTTTTTTCAATTCCCGAAGAATTAATTTGTTTTCAGCCGTCACACTAGGACTTGCACTTGGCACACGATTAGAGTTTGATCCGATTAGGATGGTCCTCGATAAAAATGTCCCTGCACACATTCGAGCGGCAACGGGCTTTAATGTTTTCACTGCGGAGCCTGGTTCAATACCCTTTGGATCCCGCTGGAGCACCAGACCCAGAATCGCCAACCGACCGAGCCGATTTTCACGGGGAACAATGATTCGCAAAACAATGAGGGGGCGTACAGTAGTTGGGTTCCGCAGGTGAAAGAGGAACTCCCATCGAAGAAACTTGCCCCGATCCCCTGGAAAACGGCAGCATTGTTGCGGCCCAACTTCTCTGAGATATTGAATCCCGGGGACGATATATTCCCACCGATGGAAACGAAAAATCTCCCAGCGATTCGTCGAGCTACTCGCCGACCAATAATTCTCGCGTCCAATTCTTTCTTAGTTGAAGCTCCGTGTCCCCAGCCTGTCCTTCGACAACGGCCGACGAAGGGCCGCTGGGACACGCGACCGGCTGTCCTTGACGTTTCATTAATTGAACCGTGAAATAACGTATTACTGGTCGAGCTGTCTGGCCGGCGAAAACAATCTGTGACACCGACTCTTACGTAATTTCCACTTTATTGGCCGTTTCTTTTACGTGGAAATCCTCTGGGACGCCCAAGTGCACAGCTTTTCAATGGTATTGGAGTATGCGTGGAAAAAATTGCAAAGAGTGCTTCAGTAGACGTTGCTGGATAAAGGGACAATGGCGCATCCAGAGAGGGGCCAAGGGGCCCTGGCACCCCCGAAAGAAGGGGCTTTGTAAAAAGGAAAGAAAACTGTATTTTATTCTTTAAATAAATTTTTATAATCACCTAGTGAATTTGATCGAATATCCATTAAAAACAGTTTTATCATGATTAAATCCTGAGTGCGCCACTTTCACGGTTACTGTTTTCTATTGGATTCTGCACGAGATAAAGGTAGCGGAGACCGGGGCTAGTTGACTAATTTTTGACATTTCTAATTTTTATAAATTGACCATTGGTATTTTGTTGACTTGCTGCATACCAAAAGTTTACAAATTTCATTAGGTATACAGGCTTAACTTTGAAAATCGTTTTAATTGAGTCTAGGTTGTAGTTTTTATTGTGTTTAGAGTAGTGAGACGAATAAGTCAACAAACCCCGGCTGCGGGGTTAGTTGACAAATATGATGGAGTTAGTTGACTTGACATTTACTTTTCAGTTTTAACCCTTTGCCTGCGAAAGGCGTATATATACGCTGCCAATTCCATCAATATAGTATACGAATCGCGTACATATGTATACTACGACCAATAAATTATTTTTATTTTTTTTGTTCACTCCTTCACAGTGTTATTTCTTTTATTAATTATCATGGTGTTAGGTACTGTAATTATTTTGTACTGGTTTGTTATGGTCTATTTGGAAGGCCTGAGATTTTGAAGGGAGGATAGAGTGTAAACCTGGTAAGCGTGAGGTTGGAAGGATTTTATGGGGGGGGAAGTGGACTTGAGCAGCTAAACTCGTTGCCTCGACTGCATCTTGAGGATAAAAAATGCAATTTTTAGTATTATTCCTATGCTTAGTCAAGTAACCCCGTCCGACATTGTTAACATGTTAAGGGCCGTACGTACAAAACCTCCACGCACCGAATAAAATAAAATACCGTAAATTATAGTGAATTTATCATGTTTCCACAAAATATTCATGAAAAAAGATCAAGCAGTACTCAGTGGACAAAAATTCATAAATAGTCAAAACAAAAATATTTACTTCCCGCCGGCCTTTTTAGATTTTTCATTCTCACTGATCGAACACGCAAGTTTTTGTCACGGCGACACATTAAATGGCAAGCTGGTCATTCATATGCTTCAATATCGCGAATCGCAGCATAATTTATTCCATAATACAACAATTAAAAGGAATTAAGTAGTCAACTGGCCCCGGTCTCCCCTACTTTCTGATTAGACACCGAGAACATGCGTTCAAGTTAGTAAATTATAGTGTATTATAATATAAATGAGGAAAAAG
The DNA here is from genome assembly GCA_947577245.1 of Andrena bucephala. Lineage (NCBI taxonomy): Eukaryota > Metazoa > Arthropoda > Insecta > Hymenoptera > Andrenidae > Andrena > Andrena bucephala. The sequence goes on from OX387715.1 coordinate 69,755,456, forward strand.
TGGTAAGAACGATTATATGATCGAGAAGTTGCCGATGAGGAAGTTCGAAAGCGGATTGTTCGGTGGACGAGTTCATTAACGGGTCGGTAATCCAGAAATGGCCGCAAAGTCGAACCGCTTTCGTGACTTTATCACTGGACGCGGGCTTATTGTCGACGTGGAGAGTGGTAAGAGATAAGAGATTCCGCATTCGTAACGAGGAGGAAGAAGGATTCGCCGTTGTCAGGCTGGAGGAGTCGTAAATCGCAGGCTGCGCCCTGCGATAAATAGCTTATAGGGAGCGGAGGAGGAAGGTGAGACGGACTCTACTTTAGGAGCCCACTCTGTCTGAATCACCGAGATTCTTTCCGACTTTATTTTCATCTCCCGCTGAAGTTCGCGTCGCGATGAAACTTCTCGTGGCCCCGTCGCGTCGCGCCGTCCCCGTGCAATGGCATGGGAGAAATTAGATTGTCAGGCATCGTCAATTTGCTCCGCAACAGCGGCGATATAAACACGCGGCTTAAAGTTGAAACCACGAGCGGGATTCGAGGATTGCGTCGCGACGATCGACTGGATTTCTGCGCGCTCAGAGAGCCTCGAATTGGGACGAATTGCGATCTCAACTTTGGACGCCCTTCTGCAGGATGCGAGGACCATTTTGCTATGAAAGAGAACGGAGAGATTCCTCGAGCGTAAAGTTTGGAAATATAAATCAAAGGTGGAGAGTGATATTTTTTGTCATAGACGTGACTAATCGAAGGGGTAGATAAATATAAATGGAATGGCCCCTGCCCAGAAGCCCCCCAGAGGTCCATCTTCTAAAAAAATCATGATTTTATCCAAACAATTTTTTTTTATTCTCATAATTTTCATACTTACGCGCGTAAATTTATTTATAATTCTGTTAGGGTAAATCCGAGAGATGCGGTCGACCTAATATAAAATGGCTATTAAAACTAATACAGACATTACTTATTTTATCAGAACAAACCGAATATGTTCAGAATTGTATGCTGATTCAGAAAAACTGGTTGATATTTGCTTTAAGACAATATTTACTGTAAATCGGGTTGAAAACTGAAATCGTGTCATCTGACCACCTCTCCCGAGGTGCCGGGAGAAATGGTTTTCGTCGTTGGCAAATACCACTCTCATAATTATTCATGGAAAAATAACAAAGAAGAAAGCAAAATTATTTATGAGTGAATACAACTACAGATTCTTTGATATTTAATATGTTTACGCTAAATAAGTAAAAAACACATCAAAGAAAAAGTGAACTACCTACCGGCGATTAGCAAGGCAAATGAATACAAAAGTGAATAAATGAAATAAATAAACAATAATAATAATAAAATAATGATAAAAAATGATAATATAAACAAAAATAATTCAAAATTCATAACTCGACCATCTCTCCTTTTTGCAGCGAGAGGTGGTCTTCTCGTTAGCTTTGGGAGGAAGAGTTAATATAGCCAAATACTTTGGCTGCATTGTTCCTCAATATATCTATTATCTTATTATCCCAAACATTAAACAAAAATAAATTTTTAAGTATATTTTAAATACGATTCTGTACACCGTTGTTTGACAAAAGAGATTAAATATAACCTCAATTTACCTTTTGTAACCTATAAATCTAGAAAAACACAGAAGGATGCGAAGTGACGCTATGCATTCAACTGTTTGGCTTCTAGAGAAGTATTTGGTCTGCACTTTAACGCGTTTTTAAACGATTTTATTCAGCTTCGATTCTCTGTTTGTTTGTTTGTATGTTTGTATGGTTCAAATCTGGCAACTCAAATTTAACCCACTTCCAACTATCCAATTGTCTTGAAACTTTGCAGACGTGTGTAGTTTGGATGACAATACAATATTTAAAAAAAAAAAATTAACTCCGAGCGGGTGAAAAAATTACCCAGTCATCAATAAATACAACCCATAACCACAAATCCAAACGACTTGAAATCGGCCACTTGCGTTCTTTACGAAAACGACAAAAAGCTGCTGAGTTCTGGTCGCTAGTCGCATTGTGATTTGAAATTAAATGAAATAAATATATAAAATAAAAAAAGCGTTTAAAAATCCACAAACACTAAAAACTAGAAAAAAAAAAATTGTATGTTAAACGATTTTATTAAAAATGCACTAAAAACTAAAAAATAATTCTTTTCTTGTACTGCAATTTCGATGGTGTTTTCCAGTTGAAATAAAATCGTGGAGCAGGTATCTCACAATAAATTCATTTCGACGCTTGATGCTGCATTAAATTGATTCATATTCTAATATGAAAAATCCTGCTCCACGATTTTATTTAAAGTGAAAAAAAAACACCATCGAAATTGCAGTACAAGAAAAGAATTATTTTTTAGTTTTTAGTGCATTTTTAATAAAACCTTTTAACATAAATTTTTTTTTATATATTCTTTTATTACGTATAGAGTCTGAAATATAGCGACTGAACCAACTCTCCGGCCTGACCGCGTCTCCCGGATTTACCCTATGTCTATAGGGTGTCCCAGAAAGTTTGTCATCTGAGCATTTTTCCTTATATCCGCCACTTGGAAGGTAGTTTTGAATTCGAAGATCTATATAGGCCTTGCAACCAATTTTTGCCCTGCACAGCGTGTTTCGCTGCTTCCAGTAGTCGCCCACTGACAGCACGCACATAATTCATCGCCTCTGTTCTGTCTTATTGCCAGCTAGCAACGCTGCTCCCGTTGTCGATGACAGCGAGGCAAACTCTCGTAATTCGTGCCGGTGGGAAGTTGTCCAGGCACCATTAATGCGAGCTCAACAGGATCCTAAGTTAATTTTCGGGGTTCCCGGGTAAGAGGGTCAAATATGTAGTTTGTGGCTGAAAAGTATGATTCGTTTGGACCCGCGCCAGCGAAAACGGCGTCATTGCATCGGAAAGAAGCAAGGGTCGGTGAATGAGATCCTGCAAAAAGTAACCTACAGGCTACCTCCGCTCGTAATTAAACCGGCCTCGATGCTTGTCGAGTCGTTAAACGTCTGCGTTTTTAAAGGGAACATGTTCTACGAAGAGCGATGACTTCTGCGGCTACATAGCTGAAAGTTGTCACTGCCACGAGTGCCAACGTTCATGGCAATATCGACTGGGCGACAGTGACAGCAGCCGCGAAAACTTCGTCCGTTAACGTTGCTTACAATTTATTACAGTGCGTGGAGAGCCGACGCGGCGACATCCACGCGGAAATGTCCCTCTGGCCGGGGTATTCCTGGAAAATGGAAAGTCCAGGGGAAAATTCGCGCCGCTCGCGTTGTTCGCGACGCGGCTGCACCCGGAGCCCGATCCAGATGACGGAATTTCGTTTATTTGTAAATTTAACCACTCGTCCGGAAATGTTCGATCCTGTCCCCGGCTCCTCGAGCGTGAAGGTTCTAAAGTACCGTCCCGTGAAACATATTGCGCGACGCAGAGCGGGGGAAATTCCTGAAACACGCGAGACTTCGCTGCGCCAAGTCTCTTGGAGGCGCGCTATCTCGCCGTGCCTCGCGTTTTCTGCTCGCCTAAGAACCAGCTCTACGGAGCGGTTGGTTTTTGGGACGAGCAAGAACGTCGGCTGGATGAATGGGCAAACGAAAAACGAGCGTCGTCTCGTGAAATGAAGTTTTAATGGGCGATGGATCTTTTGTCGCGGAAGGATGAGGGAAAGGGCGAAGGAAGGGTGGTTGTCTTTTGTGACGGCTGAGGCTGGTAGAAAACCCCTTCGCCGATATTCACGCTGGATAAAGGGGCGCGCGCACATATGAAGCGAAACGCACGTAATGGTTTCTTTATTTCAGTGCGAGTAAGTAACATGGACAAGTGTGAACTGCTTCATTGCAAAACAAGGAAACGATACTTTGTTTAATTTTTTAGCAATTTTATTTAGCTTCACTCCTGTCTCGTTGTACAGTCAGAATTAGGGATTGCAAATTTACTGACTTTTTCAATTACCGGTAATTCGGTAAAATTTTCAATCAAAACCGGTTTACCGGTAATTAACCGGTATTTTTTTAAGGAATTAAATGACTCTTAAAATATAAGAGTAAACGTTACAAAAAAGTTTTTTTGAACTCTAATCGTGCATTATAAAAAATATATGCATGTGAAACTATTCTGAACATAAAATATAAAATGATATAACACAAAATAGATATATTTGTATAACTATTTACAATACTTATTAATATGGATCTTCACCAGGCAAACAATGAAAAGAATCTTATCTTACATACATAATTAAATATTTTTTATTTAACAATTCTTTTTAACAAATAAGTACGTAAAAAATATAATTTGTCTAAAGTTTAGTTTCCTGATCGCGACCTAATTTTTGTAAAAAATAATCCAGCCACGGATAAAGCGCTCTCATATTCTACACTTTTTGGTCGGGTAATCATTAAGAAATCATATGCCATTTGTATATACTTTCCCCTTACTTTTTCTACTTGAAAATGCGTCCATTTTTTTGATGACATGATTCAGATTCTTAGTTTTCTTTTGGATCAGAGTTGGTTCTCCATGAGATACTTCGGTTTTCGTCTTTATTAGTAACTGAAGTTCTTTTTCACTGATAACATAGTAGATGTCGACGGAATTAATAAACGCTTATATGTGTTATATTGCTATACGTAATTTATCGAATTACCGGTAAAAATTTGGCAAATTACCGGTAAAAATTTAAGGGTATTTCTCGCGATTTACCGGGAAACCGGTAAACGGGTTTACCGGTATTGCAATCCCTAGTCAGAATACTACAGAGTCAAGCGTCGAAATGAGCGATGAAAAACGATGAAATATCCTGCCCCACGATTTTATTTAAGGGACATATCACCATTGTAATTGTAATACAAGAAAATAATTATTTTCTAGCTTTTAGTGCATTTTTGATCAATTTAAATAAAATCGTATCACTTTCAAATTGTTTTTATATATTTTTTTTACCAAGTCACCCTGACGGCAATGAACCGTCACGGAGCTGATATTTAGACCTTCACTGTGGCGTATCAAGAATATGTATGGTAAGTAAGTGACGACTGGTAGCTCACGAGTTCCGATTATCTTTGAAATGATCAGTGATAGCTACAGCTCACTTTCCTTACGTGTCTTTTCCACAAGGGTTGCTACTTCTGCGCAGATAAGTCGTCAAGTGCTCGTGCCAGGCACTCGTTAACCTGTTTAAAACGTGCTCCAGAAGACAGGTCGGCTCGAGTGTTAGGCCATTGTTTGGCAGCGTTGCGAGATTACATAATCTTGAAGAGTTGCGCGGGGAATTTAGAGTGTAAAAATTCTTCCGTAGAATTAATACCGTTTCGCGAGCTTCCCCGTAAAGAGGGACCAATTTCCCTCGGCGCAGAAGCAAGCAAATAAAATTACGAACGAAATCCGACGTCCGAACACAATCAAGCGGAATCCAGATTGAATGTGAAATGCCATTTGAGCTCTCAGGATTGTCCCTCGGAATTAGAATTCTTTTGTGGGCGTTCGATCACTCCTGCCTTTGTAAAATCAATCTCATGGCACTTGCAAGTGTCTCCTGGTTAACATGGAACGAGGAGAGAAGATTAGTCTTACAATTTCCTTGGAAATCGCCGTCCACTCGATGCAAACGAAAATTCCAGATCACTATCCACGGGAAGTAAAAAAGAAGCGTCGGACCTGCAAACGGCTCAGAAGCTGAATTTCGATTCAGTTATCGAGGATAACGAATGAGTTTCAAAGGAGTTTCGACCGGCGGAGAACTTAAAGTCGTTTAGGAATCGAAAGATTTCAATCTTGGACAGCTGAGAATTTAATTCCACAGCGCTTCAAAGGCTCCCCTTTATTTTTGGGAGACAGTAATTTGCAAGGTAGAAGACTTTACGCGAGAAACGCCATTCCAGCGGACTCCCGAGGGTGGTTTCCGTCAGGAAGCCTATCAAATGTCCCGAAAATTCAGAAAAATTGCCGCGTCGTCGACCAATCGAGGGACAAGCCTCTGAAACGTCAATTAAAGTTTCCGCCAGTGGTCGCGAATGACATCTCGAAACTGAAAGCTCTGGTGGAATCCCTCCGGATGCTTTCATCGCCGACTTTTCGCGGGAACCGCGGTGTTTCCAACTTCCCCGCGAGATTGACAAAGTTTAGGCTTCGTATCATCGATGAAATCTCTGTGCTCGCAGCCATCTATCTCCACAAACGTAATCCTTTCGATTTCTGTGCCACGATAGAATCCAATTTGCTTCGCTCGTTTACTAGGTATCCAATCTTCCAAACATTCTAAATTCACTTATTCCTTTCCCACCTGTTAAGACTCAAAAGCCTCCGTTCTTTGCGCTCCATTGTTGCAGTTAATTAGCACAGGAGCCCACAAAGCCGTCCACCGCGTTGTCAACAACAGCTAAATGCACATTCCACGCGTCCCAAGACAAAGACGCGCGACTTGTTCGTGACGTGATCGTGATAAAAGCGGGTCGAACAACGTCCTCCCTCAACGTTAATAATCATGTGCGCCGTGAGGGGCCGTCGTCGATGGATTGCCTCGATGAAAGCCCCAATTATTATTATTATTTATTTCGCGGATAAAGACCCTTTAGTTTACAATGTGTATATAATTGATAAAGTTAACAAAGAAAACAGTGTGAAAGAAAAGAAACGAAAAGCCGGTACAAGAATTAACAAACGATAAAATAAGAAAATTTTAGCAAAATTAATTCCACGTTCGTTCACGATTTTTGCTGCTCGTCGGGGATAAGGTTCGTGGGATAAGGGCCTTTGATCTTGTAGAACGACGCGTGTGTTCATTAAACGATTTCCACTTAGGTTATCCCGTGGCACTAGCTGGACTTAATCACGGACCAACGTGCCGGCGTGAGCCGCGCGACATGCCGGAAATTAATAAATATCCGGCCGGAAATTTGCCGTGGGACATCTGTTCCGTGAATCTCGATTACACTATCGCCGTCCACCCTCCGGAGGAACTTCGTCGTATCGACAAATTGACTAACTCGGAGCTACGCCCCAAAGTTGCAACTTACTGCGTTTAATCAATTAGGAGCATTGCTCCAATTGCTGCGATCTGGGGCAGTGCGTTTGCTTCTCTTAGCGAAGAGATCGTAGTTATTTTAACTTAACCTATGCTAAACGATTTTAACAGTCGAGAGACTTGCCAAAGAATTCTGCCCAATGATAGATCCTCGAGCAGGAAACTTTTCTCAGCGCTGGATTAAAGGAGGAGCAACGTTCAAGGCAGAGTTGGGAATTATTCGAATGAAAAATTATTCGTTATTCTCGAATAACATCGTTTTATTCGAAATTTTTATTCGAAGATTATTCGGATAGAAACTTATTCGAATAATGCCCAACCCTGTTTCAAGTATCCTGTTCGCAGCGGCGTTACTAACTAGCAATCGATATTCTTTAATTAAACGACCTATGGGGATTATTGTCGTTTAACGCTTCCGCGATTAAAAATACATTTACAGAGAGTTCGCTACATCGGTCTGGCCCCGCGTGAAAATATTACTCAATCAAGCTGATGGGTACCTACATTCGGCCTGAGGATGATTCGCGAACTCTGAGAGGAGCTCCCGAGGATTTCGCTTTCGTTCGCGAGCGATCTGGAGTTTCGACTCGTCGGGAGAGAGTCCTCGCTCGTTCGCGGGGCGCTGGATTCGAGGCAGAAGCGCAGAGTGCATCTTGCAAAAGAGGTGCAACGCGAGCGCTGGGAAGAGCAAGGGGAAGGCCGGAAGCGGTCGCGGTCAAGGTAAGACGTTGCCTCTCTATGCACGCAGTATGCACATTCATACATCAGCTGCGCTTTCCACCGTTTCTAATATTATTTTCCCCCTGGCCCGTGTAATCGACAGTCGACCATTCCCGGCGTTGCGATTAAATGCTAAAGAGTAGTCTTCGTGCGGTTGCCTCGTGATTGTTGCAGCAGTTCGCGTAACAGCTAGCGATGGAATCGAGCATCTCGCGAGCAAATCCGAAAGATCGTGTCACGGAGCATGTCCTCTAAAAGTGATACCCCTAATCGTGTATCAAGGAAGTCTGAGCAAGTGCATATCGAATGCGTATCGATCATGATAAAGCTAGGTAAGGACTGCAATATTTATCCGTCCCCCGTGATAGCCAAGTTCGCGCTGCGCCGCGCAGATGCAAGATGGAAGGAATACCGTTAGAGTCATAGCAATTCTACGCTAACTACACACATGGTAAGCGGCTGACTTACGACTGCTATCGGCTCGGAAGCAACATTGGCTTGGCACAGGCTGATCCACGAGTTACGGGTTACGGGTTATGGCAACTATGAGATATCGCGCTAGGGAATATTTATTCGCGGATTATCGCGGCGACTTTTCCTGTCCCGCGAGAAATTCGATTACTTGCTCTAAAAGTCACTCCAATTCGAGCGATTCCTAGATTCCAAATTGAAAGTGCTACGGATTCGTGTTCCTTAAGGAGGAATTCTACTGTGACATGCGATTTTTAACTTCTTTTAGGAATTTTTTTATGGACTTAATGAAAAAAATTTATGCTGAACATTTATTACGTCTTAAGAGGGGAGCCTTTTTTTTGCATAAATCAACAGTTGAACATCACGATAATATGTTCCCAAAGCTGCAAAACGAAACTCGAAAAATTAAAGCGGATATAGCCGATTTTGCTACGGAGCACCAGGTTACCAGAAAACTTGACATGTGTTTTTCTCGAAACGACAGTTTTTCAATTGGCGGGCAATATAACTCCAAAAATATTCAACTTCGCCTTGGCCTTGTGCACGGATATTTGTGAACATTTTCTTCACAGAGCTTAGTTATTGGCATAATGATATTGTTTAAATAAATAACATTTTTTACACATTTAAGGCAAAATTTCGTTTGAAAAAGTGAATTTTTTTTCAAGGGACCACCATTTGTTCAATTTTGCATCTTTTAAGTTATTAATTTATAAGATTTGTGCGTGCACTCATAAACTAAACAAAAATTGTTCGATTTTTGGTTTTAGACGCTACGTTGCCCGTAGTGGAACAATTGCGTCGCCATCGGACTGGGCATAAACCCGTATAACTCTGTTATTTGCTGCTCTTTTTTAATAATTTTTTTTTATCTACCTTAATCTGATAATACAATATCCTGAATGTTTCAGAAAGATCGATTAAACACTTTCTTTAAAAAAAATTCCCGAAAAATGCCTCGATTTTCAGCTAGTTACACCAGGCTTCCCCCTAAAGGGGGGAGCCCTATTTAGGACGAAACTGTTAAGCGGATCTTTTCCAAACTTTCAGGGCATTTTAGTTCACATTCAAACAATAAAAATACATTTTTACATTACAAAGTGTTCGGTAGAAATGAAGATATATGAACACGTTCGTTAGTACTCGCACGCCGGAGTTGCAAATTGGCAATTGTAATGGCCCCATTTCTTCCTTGAAATAAAAAAACCAAGGATTTTCTTCTTTCTAGTATAATTATATTGTCGATGAACATAACAAACGAAAAAAAGTTAAATGTTGGCAAATTGGTGGGACCTCAAAGAAATAGTTACGATTCTGCCTGAAGATATTTCGAAAAAGAGTTGTTCAATTCAATTTATTTATCAATGTCTTAAGTAGGTTCATCGACAATGCAATTATACTAGAAATAAGAAAATCCTTGGTGTTTTTATTTCAGGGAAGGAATGGGGCCACCATTACAATCCTAACGAGTCCTAACGAACGTGTTCATATATCTTCATTTCTACCTCACACTTTGTAATGTAAAAATTAATTTTTATTGATTGAATGTAAACTAAAATACCCTGAAAGTTTGGAAAAGATCCGCTTAACAGTTTCTTAGAAAAAAATTCGCAAGAATCATCTTATTCCTAGCGTCCTAAATAGAGCTCCCCCCTTAAACTATGAATAAAAATGTTCAAGTGTCCAGGGGCTCATTTCCCCCTCATCGAATGGGGCTAAAAATTTACACAGATTTTTTTTTATTAATTGGAACTATTCTAGTGTATATCGCGAAGAAAATTCAAAAGTCGAAAATAAGAACCACCCTAATGGTATACTCTCAACCGCCATATTGGTTTTTAAAGAAAACATGGAAAAGGAAAATTGTATATAATATTCAAAGATGTCTCTAGCTCTACTAAAAAGTTTAAATAAAAATAAGTGTTTTGTCATTTAGAAATAAATTCCCAGATATGCGGTGTTTCTCGACGTGGCCAAATGTGGTTCCCAATGTGCACAGCTACAACACGAGTCACATATTAAATTTTATTTCACTTCCAATTACTTTAGAGTGTCCTCGACTTTAATCAACAGATTGCAGGAGCTTTGTTTGAAGAGGCCAGCCAACTCCGTGCGGCTTGTGTACTACTCGAATTACAATGCAAGGTGTTTCATTCAACATCCACAGGATACTTTCCAATCTTCTCTGTGTCCAGGCGTTTCCCAGCTCTCAGCATCCCTCGCACTTCTCCGAGACCTCTGAAACCATCGACTACCCTGAACTCTGCCGCGTCTTCCATAGAAGCTGCACCGAGACAGTTGCTCTCTATCGAAATTGATTTTTGCGAATATGTACCCACTGCGATTTTCCTTCCATTCAGAGTTCGATCAGGGCGCGATGTAGATGACGCGCGTGCGGGGCCTCTTCGGTCGATGCGTGATGATCACGATGATCTGCCGAGGGTCAGCAGCTGGTGCAGCGTCTGCATCTTCCACGGCCCAGGATAACAGGGTCGCCAGGATCACGATCAGCCAAAGCGTACTTGGACGCATCGCTGCTGCTGTGATTTCCCGACGACCACCGCTGCTGGCTTTTATAAGCTACCCCATTATCGCGACTCGTGCGAAACGTGACGAGCCGCGGTATGAAGACACCGGCCCATAAACGCGGCAAGTGCTCGCGCAATCGCCGAGCGATACGCTTTAACGGGGCAAAATTTTCCAACGATTACACATCGCGAATTTCAGGCGCACTTCCTTTGTCGCGTATATGCTCCACGCTGGGAAATTCATGTCGCCCGAATTACATTGGTATTTTGTTAATCGGAGCAAGTAGCTCGTGCAGATTCATCGCTGCGCCGGAGAAGTCGAAAGAATGGTAACACCGGGCAATTGATTTAATAATTAATTCAAATTTCCCAGCTACTCAAATATTACGAATAAAATATAAATCTTTGAATGGAATTGTTTCGTCGGTGATGAATATGAAATAAATTTGAATTCAAAGTGTTAATAATTGGATCAAGGTAAGTTTCCTGAGAGCGTAACGCGCCCCGCGACAGAAATTGGCCCCGATCGATGTGACACGATCGATTATCGTTATCGCGCGAATTCCGGAAGCGCCGAGCTCGCTCTCCGCCGATACATCCAAGTTGATAACGGGCCAGCAACCGCATCTCGTTTCGCTGGTCCGAACAGGGATCGTTGCAGCTTTCAGCGGGCCGCTTCGATCGCGGCTCTCTGCCCGTCTGTGTTTGCTCGCCCGCTCCGAGCGATCGTTACCACCGTATAATAAAGGCCCAACGATAACGACCAGTCGCGGGATCGAAAGTTTCCAGCTCCACCCTGCAGAATCTCCTGCAATTTATACGCTTCTGATGAAATTCGCTGCTGCCTCGACAAATTACGTTGTCCTCGAATAATTTTCTCCTCCACCGTGCTGGAGGGTTGACTCTTCGATACTTTCAAGCATCGAGTGGTAAAAAATATCGTTTCCCTGTTTTGGAAACTAGCAGTTCATACTTGTCCACAAGTAACCATAAGTTGAAAATTAAAAAAAAATTTATTCGCCTAAAATTGACACTTTTTCAAGGATCCTCCAAAAATTTAAATACACAGTGAAAGGGTTAAGTGGTGAGTGACGGTGGAAGAGTACGTTAGGGGAGAATCAAGGACGGTTGAAAGAAGCAGCGATGAATCTCAGGTGTAGAACAAACACGGTGCAGGTTGCTCGTGCAAACTTGCAGCAGAGTGCCACGATGGACCAGCGTTTGCTCAACTTCAGCCAAGTCGGACACGGTAATCTTGTAATCAAAAGTCCGAGCGTATGAATAGAATTTAATCAAACTCAGGCGCACCGAATCCCGTCCAGGCTCGTTTCAAACCGAACTGAAACCACGTTCTGTCGCTTTTAAGGTTTCCTTCTACCTGATTCATCGTGGGGTTCTTCGTACCCTTATACCTGAAGGGTAAGGGATAAAAACGATGAATGCCCATTTTTCGTGATTTTGCAATTTATAGCGTGTTTTGTAGGTGGCAACTGGAACTACAGGACTGTCAAAATCACAAAATTTGAACTTCAAATGTTCCCGTAAGATAACGGTAAAGTTTTGTTATATGTACTGGTAAAAAACAGATAATGTCCACTCTGCACTGCAACAAAACACGGAATGTCCCCATTCTTTGCCTAAGCATAAGCTTCTGTCGTCAAGGTAAAACAAGAAATTATGATAAGGGATGAAGAGATGTCCGTTCCCCATTCAGCAAGTGTAGGAAATGCGAATATTACGTAGGTACGTGATAATTTTTATTGAACCAATAGGGGTGACAGGGGTAGGTTGTAACACGGGGTAAATTGTAACATAAGTAAAATCTTTTATTATTATTAGCACCGTCGGTTTTAGTGACACAAACGAGCGTTATATATTCGTTTTGTGATTATAACCCAGAATTTTAGTATTTAGAGCACGTAAGTAAATATTGTCTTAGCACTTTTATTCCAATTAATCGTCATTAGAAACCGTTTGAATTTTTGCTTCTTTGTCGCAAACGAATCAGTACACACTGGTTCATTATAATGTGTACGCATTTTAGTAATTTGATGTTTAGTTTCTCGTTTGTTGAGATGAAACGCAAAAATTCAAGCTCGGGAAATTGTAACATGTTACTATACTTACTCCGTTCTAAATGGTGATAAAGCAAACTATTTGCTGACACCCCGGAAAAAAAGCTCTAGACCTAGACGAACAACAGAACAATCGAGAATCCAAAAAGTAGAAAAAAAATATAAAGGAAGAAGTAAAGAAAGCGAAGAAGAAGATTTCGATAGAATCAGATGAATAAGCAATCATTGTTTAACTCACGTATATCAAATGTTTAATAATGATCTGTGTTTTCATTTATATTTTTTAGAAATGTTTATTTGTGTTCGTATTTGTATTTAAATAAGTAAAACAGATAAGTTATCCAAGTAAGTAGTAAATCACGCAAATTATTTCCTGATTGAGGAAAACACTTTCGAGAAAAAACTATGAAAACTTTTTTGTTACAATCTGCCCCTACATATAATAGCTGTTGGTTGTGTAATCTCATCACCATTAAAAAAAAATCCCAATAGAAAATACACAGAACTACACCCTATTTCCAAAGCAAAACACGAAGCCCTCATATTCTTAAAAAAAATTTCGATCATGAGACTCAGTTAGGTATTTCTCATGCATAACAAATAAGTGAGAAAAAATAAACTAACAATTAATAAAAATCTAACAATTAATCAATTGCGTGGCCTTCCTTATTTTCATAACATTAGAAGTGGAAATTTATTTGTATTTTGTTTTAGTATGCAGCCCTGTCCAAACGTGAAAAAATATTAAAATAATGTAAAACAATTAGGGTAAATCAACCAGTAATTAACCACATACCAGTGAATGACCATTAGGCAAAGAAATGTCAATTATAAATTTAAAAATATTATATGTTTATAAATGGAGTGTAGTTGCACTTTTAATATTCAATATTTTTATTAAAAGTATACGGTCATTTACTGGGCTTCTACACGATTTGCATTTTATAATCGTTTTTTTTCAAATTACGATAAAGAATAAGTAATTATTTTTATAGAAATTTCAAGAAAAATAAATTTAAATGCAATTTCAACAATTGTTTTGTTGTTATACATAAATATATTCAAGTATTAATCTCAAAGGTCCATAAATTCAACAATTCGGTCATTCACTGATTGGTTTACCCTATTATTTTATTGCTTATTATTTTCTGATGCCTAATTACGGTATAAGCTTCATGATATGAAGAATGCAAATACATTCCTTGAACCTTGTTTCTGTCCTGGTGGACTAAAATATTAAAATTTAAGTCTCCCGGTAAAGCTGTCTTGTAACATTCCCCTTACCCTCCACCTGATAATTTTTAGCAACTAAACGATTCCCTCAGTGCTGTCCAAATGTTCAAGAAACAAAAATAGAGCTAAGGGAGGAGAATCGGCGCAGAAGGAATAATTTTAAGTGGATAATTTAGTCCCGTGACTACATAATAGTCTCAAATCAAAGCTACACGCGCCCCCCTGCGCAAACCAGCAGGCTACTTCCGATCATCGCGTCTGGGGTAATATTTCTCGTGTTACAGGGAAACTTTTGTCGCTCCGTTCGTTCTCCATCCTGCCCCAAAGAATGACGGAGCTCGAGCGGGCAGAACCAGTGTGTAATTTAAACTACGATTTCCTGCAGCTTCGAAGGAAGATGAGATTCCGTGCAGCGGCAGTCGCTCGACTGCGCTTTGATTAATGCGTTGGATCGTCGAAAAAATGCGGCCCGATTTCTCGGTCTTCTTGCTGCACATCGAGAACACGTCCCTACGTATGTACATACGCGAGGGTCGGTTGAAAAATGAACGCCAACCTCCTCGTATCTCGCGTGAGACAATTATCACGAGGATGCGTCCTGGAACATACACATTGCTTTTCCATACGCTGCTGCGAGAACAATGTTTCAAGAATATTCTACTCAGTTACTGGAGCTTGCGAATAGATGACAGATTTATCTTCCAAACAGGTCCGTACCGTTACCGAGATTTTGAGAAACGACGCAGGAGCAAGGTCTCATCAAAGAGCAAACGATATGCAAGGTAGGGCGGCAGATACCGCTGGAGGAAATTGAGTGGCCTTTGGAGAATTGGAAGCGAGATCGGATCGTGCTTCTATTTAAGAGAACCTCGGAAGGATCAGCTGGTCTTTCGACACCAATAACGGTAGAGACCTGATCGCGTTCTCGCCTTTATCCAGGGATGGTCGATTTATCTGGATTTAGCTGGTCGACGCCGTGATAGCGCGGAGGAAAATCTCTTCTCAGCCGTGCTTCTTTGCACCCTGGCGCGTGTATTTAACGGCGAGCGGCGCTGATATTTACATCACAGGGAACGCGGAAATAGGACGCTGTCAGATTTCGTCCGTGGAGCGCAAGTTTGAAGAAGAATCGAGCTGCATCTTCTAAATAAAAAGAGGAGCGGGCGCGCGATTGAAATGGGAGTGGATCCTTTTCCAATTCGCCGAGTTCTCCCCTCCGTGGAATGGTAAAAATCCAACGGTTCCACGGATACACGGCAGTCGCCGTTTTTCCCAGCTCCTTCTCGCCTCTCGCGTCAAGTAAACCGTCGAAGAATAATAACGGGGTTTGAAGGTCCGCGGGAGAAGGGCTCGAACGGAAGAACGATTCCTGGATTTCCGATTTCTTTGCCAAACGCGGAACGACGTTCCCGAGAGTCCTGCCAACTGCTCGTAAACCACGAAATAATGCTGCCACGGGCGCTAGTCGAAAGAACCAAAAGGGCGGTCTCGGAAAATCACTCGAGGGTTTATGCGGCGCACCGCCCAGATTTGCTTTTCGATACCATTTTTGTTCTCCTAAAAAGCAGCCGTCCACGCGCGAGATTCGCAGTAAATTTTGCAGCGGGTCACCGGTTAATCATTGATGCCCTGAATTTGGAGCAAACTCTGCGAGGTAAGGGTAAAACTTAAAAGTTTTTTAACACTATGTCGTTTACTTTTTTTTAAATAAAATCCTAAAAATGATCTATTTTTTAAGTGACATGGTGGGAGGGTACCCTTAAAGTAATTCTGCACTCAATTTTTGCCTCCTCGGTCGGATGGATACTGTGCTTGTAAAAATTTTCTTGTAAAAATGATAAATTGGTTGGGTAATTTATCAATGCCAATCTCAGCGAGTGCAGGTAAGCAAGGGATTTTAAGCTTGTTAACAAACTCGCGACAGTTGGCGAACTTTAAAAAGCAAAATAACGAATTAAAGGAAATTTATCGCCGTTCCCGTCTCCATCCGTAAGAATCTCTTGCTGGCCGCGCAGCGAAACACTCCGCATCCTTAATTCACCTTCCATTTATCCTAGTCTCGTTAAAATCCTCCATCCATCGTTTCCTTTCTCCTGGAAGCTAGAAGAAGCCTGGCTCGATAAACAAAATAAAGAAAATAAAGAAGCGCCTCCAGCCGTCTCAATCGATACGTTTCCCGTTTGATCCTGTTCCCGCGGCATATTTTCCTTCGAACCACGCTCCGAAGCAATTAATTGTTTTGCGATCGATAGCGGGGCTTTTAGATTCTCTTGGCTCCTTGGTTATTCTTGGATTCGAGCTAATCGCGCTGGAGAGCGAAGACGAAGATGGATACGTTGCTCCAATTCCGAGGGAGCTGCTCCGGTAATTAATTCTACAGATACGAAAGACGGCGAAGAATTAGCAGAGTTGTGAAAAGTACAAATTGCCAGCGTTTCAACGGTCGCTCGGCTATCAGTGCTCTCGATAATTGCGCGTAAATATTGGAGCCACCACCCTTGTTAATCGTTCTCAAGCACTCGCAATCATCTCACGCGGTGAAACGGGAAAATCAAACTATTTCGGGCTGTAGCACCGCTCGCGCCCTAATGATTCTGTTCAAGCTCCCGTTCTCCAGGGAAATAACGTTGCTCAACGGTTGGGATTTCCACACGCGGGGCAAATTAACTGGAGAAGCTAAATATACCGTTCATTCATTGAGTGGCTGTTTGATGAAGTTAGAATTCGTCGACGAAACGATTCAAATGAAATCCTGAGCTACTGCGAGAACGAGGATTCTTGTTTAAGGGGGCATTCTCATTAAAAATTTTCAGAGAATTGATTTATTTGCATAGAGTAGACGTAGGTAAAAGTTCGCACCATGAGTTGGCGGCAATTGCCAATGGTGATTGACACTGAATTGTTAATCAAGTCACCAGTGTCGAATTGCGGAGCTGCTCTTCGTTTTGTTATCGTACAATGCGGTAAGTTCTGAATTCGTTAGTTCTGATGTAATATTCTCATTTTAGGAATCAATATTATTCCTATAAATTGATCAGTAAATATTTTAAATAATACGTCGTCTGAAAGAGCTGAAATTCTTCCATTCAAAAGTACTAATAGAAGTTTTCAGTTCTTCTTTCAGATAAAAGGATTGATTAAACAATGGAAAAGTAGCTGTGGGGTAAGAGTTCGCACAATGCAGTGAGGCAAGAGTTCAAATGCAAACTCCCCATTTAAAAATCAGCTTGAAGTAAATGAAGCAATGAAAAGAAAACCTGAATGAGAACGCGTAACGGAATAATTAGAGAAGCACAAAAAATACCAAAAAATAACATCTACTTCTGAAAATTCTTTAAATAAACCAAACAAATCGGTTCCAAAATGAGGAAGAGGCCCAACCAACAACGTCTATGGAAAAAATAATTTGTCCTGCGTGGGAAGAAGAATACACTGATCCTCCAGATTTAGTCCAAAAGATGCCTGCGCAAACTACGAAGGTGGGGGTAATGTTATGTGCTATTACTGTTACCTTGATTAAAAAAAAATGAATTGTGAACTATTAGTCGATTTGCTATATTACAATTATTGTATGTAGGAAAATAAAACACTTTTGTGAAAATTTCTCGTTGCCTTCTTTTACCCCACAACATGCGAACTTTTGCCCCACATATCGGGTAAAAATTCGCGTTTGACAATTTTTGGTAATATTTATTTTATATAAGTTGTGACAGGTAAATTTACACAAAGTCACTGCCTACCGAATAATAAGGGATAGTAGTTATTTCTTACCCCATGATATCACTGTCAATATAATACAAAGGATTTTAGGGAAGTCTAAACTTTAAGTGCGCACTCTTGCCCCATAATACTTGCCCCACGATACAGTATAGTATCTAAAGTATACTCAGTAAAAGTTATAATATACGATAGCAATTGATATAACATATAATTAACACTAATACCCCTAGTTTTTCACTACTGGAAAATGAAAGAAAAAAATTCGTATTCTTGAATAACGAATACATAAAGGGCATAAAGTTTTTTTATTACGTTTTTTTTTTTTTGGTACTTATACTTTCTTGAAAAAAATCCTAAAGATCAGCTATTTTTTTAACGATTTGATGAGAATGTGCCCTTAAGGTTCCGAGAGTCCTAGGGACAAGTGAAGGAGACCATCGAAGGCAGAGGATGCCGTAAAGGTAATTACGGCGAACGACAAGGTCGTTACAGCAGAGTTATCGTCCGACCTTGGCTCGAAAAGCCGTGACGATATCGAAAAAGCGTGAAATATACGGGCTGATTTCCATCCAGGGAATTTCATTGAAGCTGCACGCGTGGTTTGATGCCGCGGCCCCTGGAAACAACTATAATCAACTGCCTTGGCTTGCTGTTTGCTAACCAGGGTCGTTCAGTGGGATCCTGTCGAGGCTCGCTTCGTTTACGGCCAAATGTCACAAGTTACTGCCACATTAATGCGGACAAACTCTATTTCATATTCATACTACGCAGGACATTTCAAGACAATCGTATCATTACAACGGCACGTAAAAATCGCAATAATTATTCTCTGAATAGCCATTGTACATACACCGAATAGTTAGAAGCATTGGCATTCACTTCTGTATAAACCCTTGAATAACGTTCGCCCGCAGTTACGATCTCCCGTTAATTCTCGTGTCGTAAATTATTTTTTCTCCTACCCCCCCCCCCCCTTCTGCCCCCTACGATTCGTTATGGCGTAAACTCCACGATGAATAGAAGGTACGAGCCGGGCAACAATATTCGCAACAGTTTGAAGCTCTTTCAACGCGCCCTTGTACCTTTTATCCCACTGCTGCACCCGTGCTGAGCACATTTCCAACTGACTCCGGTCTGCCCGCTCCTTTTTTCTTCCCGCCTTCCTTCCCCCGTCCTTTCACCCCGTTGTTTCTACCTGCCTTTGATTTACGCACCACCGTATTGCGTTTCTTTCATTGCTGCCGCCAGATTTGCTACGTAAACAGGCGAACAGATAAATCTCGCAGCGGCGATGGGTTTTCCTTGGATCCTAGCATCCGTGGATGGTGGTGCACTCTTTAATCTGTCTTCCTCTTTATCCGGATTCATAGATTTCAAACTGTAGTGCAGCGTAGTAAAACATTTCTGTGATATTGTGCAGCGTGGAAATAAATAAGTAAATTAAAACGGGTGCAAGGCACCCGGGCCCGGGCTGTACAGGGGCCCAAGAAAAATGAAAAATGAAGAAAAGGAAAACTAAAAAATAAAAAATATGGACGAATTTTTTTGTATTTTTTTTAAATTTAAAAGAAATTAAAATTTAGAACACAATCCTACTAATATAATAAATGCGAAAGTGTGCTTGGATGTTTGTTACTCAATCGCGTCGCAAATACGCAACAAATCTTTCGGAAATTTTGTATAGGTATAAGTAGACTAGGACCAGGAATAACATATAGGATACTTTTTATCACGATTTTGTTAACTGATCTGGACCAAATTTCGCATAATTACTCTCTAGAACCTTGCGGAAAATATAGGCTACCATGAAATCTGGACATCCCACGCCTCCCCCCTTATTTCACCCTCTTGACACTCCGTGATAATCGAAGTTTATGGGACAATGCCGGGTGCTTTAAGCTAGTTTCTAATCTAATAATGTAATAATCTAATATTATTAATGATATCGCAATAAAAGAGTCGTATATTTAAATATGTTAAAGTTTATTTCTTTTAT
This sequence comes from Andrena bucephala, assembly GCA_947577245.1. Taxonomy (NCBI): domain Eukaryota; kingdom Metazoa; phylum Arthropoda; class Insecta; order Hymenoptera; family Andrenidae; genus Andrena; species Andrena bucephala. Next base: position 69,775,218 of record OX387715.1, read on the forward strand.
TTTTTAATTTCGTTATTTTACTTTCTTTATTATTGTTATTATTATGTTTTTTTACCGTTAAGAAATTGGTTAGGCCTCGAAATATTTCTCGCACCCGGGCCATTTTATAGAGAAGCCTGGACCTGACCTGTCGCATAACTTGTTATAGTACCTACCCCTAAAAGTGACCAGGTAAAAGCATCAACCCCTGGGTCACTTCGGTGGTCAACTACTTAGCTTCGTTGAAAAGCAACAAGTCTGAGAACGCTGACAAGTTACACAGAATAAATTCATCGACGAATCCGCTGTAAATTTGTGAAACAGTTGCAACGCTCGAATTCACTTCTCGCCGAAGCGTATCCCAGCTGGGAAATTCCCTAGAGCTGGCATAGGTCATGGTAACCGTGCAGACCGCCGCGACCTCGAAATTCCCGGTTCGCGATTAAATTAGGCGGGACGAGGGTGTGCAGGAATTTCGATGCGGGCTAGCGGGCCGCCAACGCTGGCGAGCATAAAGAGGCCCCGTGATCAGTAACCAGAGATACAGAGATACAGATCGTTATGTCCCGCTTAATCCTTCAGTCGCGCGGATATTAATTTCTCTTCCGGGCATCCTTTGATCTTTTCCAACTTGAAGCAGGCCAACGGGGTAATCCGATTTGCTTGCGCGAGCCCAGCCATTCCGTGTGTCCGTTCCCTGTTTGATACTTAAGCGAGCACCCAGGTAATTAAACGGCCGGCCATTTTGCGCCGTCTCAGCTTTACGTTTCCGACCGAAATCCTGACCCTGTAAGCTTGTTCCCACGCCGCGGGCAAAATGCAAGCGCCACCCCAGGTCCTGAATATTTTAAGGGCTACGGAGGCTAGCGACGTAAGTCGAGCAGGGATTAACACGTGCTCATACACCTTTCGGAGTCATTCGACCCTGGAATTTCCATATAATTTCACCTCTGTTTCCATTAATCTTACTTCAGCATCGAATGCAACACTGAGCAGGTCCGCTTTACTAGAATCTATTCTCTGTGCTGTATAGAGAGCTACTAATTCGCGGGCAGATTAAGAGAAATATCCTCGCCCATGGTAATGGCATCCGAGGCAGCAGCTCCGTCAACAAGATCGCCTGAAACTCCAGGAGAAAGACTCTCCTGCCCGGTCTAATCACGCTGCTCTGCTTTCATCCAGACAGCCGTCGGACTTGCTACTCGACGTTCTGAGCCGGCGAGTGGCGCGTTTCCGCGACCTCCGGTCCTCCTCCACCGCGGACCGCCGTCCTCGCCGCGCCGGAGGTGCATAAAACAAGAGTATGCAGCTGCGGCGGGACAGAATTCGCCCGCGAAACGAGAAACTTTCCGCATTAGCCTGGAACTGGGAAAGGAAGACGGCGAAATTACCTAAATCCCGTCGGACTAAAAAGTAGCAGTCGGACGCCAGTGCGAGAGATTTACCCCTTCAAATGACCACCAGTGCACGGGATGCTCCGAAGACCAGCATTTTCGTTGCCCTTCCTCCGATTCGAATCATTTTCCGCCGGGCAATCACCATTTTTAACGCGCCGACGTTTAAATAAAGCGTGGATGGCCGTGATACGTTATGGTTGGTTCTGCTCAACCGTGAAGAAGTAACTTTTAATCAAATTAGTCCGTGAATAATGATGACACCAGACTTAATTTGGGTCAGCCACGGGGCCCCTGTAAAAAACTATTCGCTTACAGAGGCGGATTTAGAGATTTGGCGCTCCTAGTCTGCCGCCCTTTCCGCGAGATATCATCAAATATTTTAATTTAAAAGAGTCGGGAGAATTTCAAAATTAATTCAATGTGACAACTCACATATGAATTATTGCTAATTCGCTATATGAAAAAGAAGGGAATTGTTTTTAAAATTGTCTCGAGCCTGTGTGTTTAAACCTTTCCCAATTTCTTTCGCTCAAAAATTGAACACATCCAAATTTGCCACCTCCTAAATTTTCCACTTCCCAAAAGTTGTGGCTACCCACATTTGTCAGCCCTCCCCAAATTTGACGCCCCCAAATTTACCACCCCCAAAATTTATCGCCCTAAGCTACAGCCTACTTAGCCTATACATAAATCATCCCCTGTCCGCATAATAATAATAAATCGTCTTTTTTTTTACTCAATAATTAGCACTCGCGAGGGATGCGCTGTTTTCGTGACGCGGTTTCATTCTTCATTTATTTCGTTCGTGAAACGATCTAAAATTCCAAATAAATATTTCGATTTAACAGTGTTCATATCCTATATTTCGCATTGAAGCGTGGCGATTCACTTTTTCCAGTGAAACACACATTTCCAAGACCCAATGAAAGCGAATAACGATCGAGCCTCCGTGATATCTACACACGAATCTACCAGCTCGTTAATTTTGCACACCGCATATTTGAGCAAAGCCATTCGATGTCAGGGCGAAAATAGAGAGAGAGAGAGAGAGAGGAGACTGTCAAAGGCGGTTTTCAGGGCAGCGAGAATATTCCAGAGGGGGAATTAATAGATGCAAGCGCGCCCCCTGACATTTCCGCGACGCGGCCGCCCGATTTTTTAAACATCCCCCAACCTCCAAGCGATCCGCTGAAATTGGAGTTAAAAATAGTAAAAAAAAAAAATCGTGCGCGAGAGGCGGAGGAGGAAGATAAAGCCAGAGGATGAATGCGGCGTACGTATCCCTTTCACGAAAGGAAGCTCAGGGTCGCGGTTATTTCAAAAGCAGGCTGAACCCAAGGAAACTAGAACGATTCTTCTGTAGCTTTTTGAGCCTCGCGCCTCCCTCGCCAGGCTACAGGAAAGCCACATCCCCTTCCTTCCCTTTTCTCGCTTTGCACAATGTCACGCGAGTCGCTAATCTCATCCCCTGCCTTTACCCACTGAATTATCTACGCGAAATTCCTCTTCGGCCAGCGAAAGGGTTCGGCGGAGCTTCGGCCAACGCAGCAACTATCTCCGTCCAATGCAATTCGGTGGAGAGTCAACGTCTAATGATATTTCCCGGCAAACGTTCGAAACGCTGTCCCAGCCGTTCCCGAAAACAAACAGCGGAGTTAACCGCGTACTCGCCAAGTGTAGTCGGGCATTGTGAATGCAGCGAAGAGCATCGGGGGAGGCGACACAATGAACGATGTCCTGCGCGCGATGCCCCGCCGTGAATATTCAACGAGAGCGAAATTCGCTCAGCCAATTAGGCGGCATTGTCATTCTTATTTCACGTGGCTGGCCATTGTTTAGCTAACTTTAGCGCTCGGAGCGTCAAACGAGCAGAGGAATGCCGGCGTCCTTTCGCGCTTCGGAGAGCCACCCGAGCAATTCTGCGACCGCGATTAACCCGAGCCGCCGAGTTCGTGCGCCGAACCGTTCGATAGTAATCGGCGCGACCCGCCAATACGAATATTACACGGTCGAAAGTGGCATAGATTCTCGGAGCACGCAAACTTGCAAGCTTGCAGGTCGTGGAGCGACTGGGCAACTTCTCGGAATGCTGCAGTTTCGATTCAATGCGTCCGGGGATATCTTTTACGTAACTCGCATCCTGATTACGAAATTCTAGAATGTTGGGTGGGTTGTTTCCTGCCGGCTTGCTGACGATTCGTGAGTAGATATTGCGATATTGGTAAGGATTGAAAGATATAGAGTCAATCGGAGGCGATCTTTCACCGCGAATGTTCGCAGTAATTCCGCGGGGAAAGAGACAGACGTGTGGGCAATCTAATCGCATTTACAACTTTTAATCGAATTCTGTCGGGTTTACCGCGATACGGGTGCCGCGCAGCGCCGCTTCTAATTGAGTTTTTATCGAGCCGATGCACACGATCCGATAGCACTTCTTAATCGCGGCGACGTATCCTCCTTCGTATATCCAGAAGGGAACGGTTCGATCGCCGTCTCTACTGCCTCGTTAGCGACGAGGCTAATCCCAACTGGATCGAACCACGAATCGTCTAAACTCTATAGTCTATTAGTCTATAGCAGCGTTTCCTAATTACTGTTCCGCGAGAAATTATCTTATAATGGAACTAGGCACGACAACACAGGGAATTTTGATTCTGATTTTATGGAAAAAAAAATTTTGCGGAAATAGTCACATTCATCTGGATTAGCCAGACAGAATGAGCTAACAAGGGAAAATCCCGAACCCGGAGATTCAAAAAATTCTGAAACTTTGTGAGCATGTAGGGGGGATTTCCTCCTGTTTACAACGCAATTTTTGTTTGCAGCCCAAATTCACTCGAAGGCGGTGAAATTAACCCCCTGAAAATTCGGCTATTTTCCGATTTTGTGTTATAACTCGCGAACTATAAGAAATAGAAAAAAGTTTCAAGACAAAAGTTACTTCTTTTGATTAGATCTATCATTTGGTAAAAAAAATTTTTTACAGTTCACAAGTTATAACACAAAATCGGAAAATAACCGGATTTTCAGGGATCAATTACACTCCCTTAGAGTGAATTTGGGCAGCATACAAAAATTGCGTTATAATCAAAAGGAAATTCCTTACATATTCACAAAGTTTCAGAATTTTTTAAATTTCCGAGTACGGGAAAGTACTATTGTGAGTAGGGAATTCAATCCCGGTCATTATTTACTATCCCGGGATTGCGGGATTTTTTAAAGTCTATCCCGGGATCCCGGAACTAATCCCGGGATTGGGTAATAGAAAAATTCAGTAATTAAAATGATTTACTATATGTTAAGATTCTAAATCTTTATAAGTAAACAAACATAAATTAAAATCATTTTTAAGAATAAAAAAACAGTCTGAATAAGTATAGGTAATATCAGTAAACCATTATGAAGCGTTTTGAAAATGTACATGAAGAAATAGCAAAGCATCTAATGTATCATCTCCTAGCTGACTTCTTATTTTATTACCTATATAACCGGCCGCTGAAAAAGCTCGCTCTGCTTCAATGCTTGTCGGAGGAATTGATAACAAATATGCTTGTTCTAGGATTCCACCACCCTCAAAGAGATGTAAGCCGGTTCAGCGCATTTTGACCTACAAATTTTCGACTTTACGTATTCAGACAAATTGCAATTTGCAACTCGCACGATTTCGAAATAGTGGAAAGTGGGAATGTCATTGTAAAAATAAATACAATTTAGTTAGTTATATGCGATTCAATATTTCTATTTAAATAAATCATTATTATTATTGTCCATATTATTATGAATGACTATATTGATTTATTCTGTTTATTTTGATATTTTTCAGTTGTTCATAAAGTAATTCGCATTTTTAAAAAATCCCGAAAATCTCGGGATCAGTGATATCAAATCCCGGGTTTTTTTAAATTAAAAAAATAGCCGGGATCCCGTATCCCGGGATTGAATTCCCTACTTGTGAGACACCTTCCACGAGCCCAGAGTGTTTTTAGACAACAGACAAACACAAGATTTAAATATTAACCCTTCCTAGTCACACGGGGTGTATTGCACCCCAGGCAATTTTTCCCCAGAAATATATATATGTCTTTGCCAAGATTTCTGTAAATTTTTAGTCCTTTATGTTGAAATTTAAAAATTTGGTGAATTTTAAGAAGAAAGTCCCCTTTTCCACAACTATCTCTTAACTTGAAATTTCATCATATCGAAAATTAGATTTCTAGAAAAAGACTGTTAAAAGCGTTAAAAAAAATGTGCAGATTATTTAAAAGCTCGCTCACTCGCTCCGCGAAAGTTTAGTGATTTCGGATGTGTTCCGCGAGAGAATTCCATTGGGAAACGCTGGATAGCAAATGGATGGAATGGAAAGACTGAGTTATGGCAATTTCGCTTCATAACATTCCCGTTCAACTTGGGCGCAAAGAATCGACGACAAAGCTTCCCATTCTGTTCACCGTCTCGCCGGGGATTCAGCGGAATCGTATAATTTCCCGGGGAACAACAATCTCGCGGAACATATTTCACACACGATCATAAATCTAGCTCGCAGAAACGGAACAATTTTTCTCGCGAGGCTGTCCCGCGAGTTATCTCGTCCTCGCCGGGCAAAAGGGAGAAGGAAGCGCGCGCGCCAGCAAAAAGGAGACGCATCTCACCTCAGCGTGGTATCCAGCGCACAAAATGTAGGTAGATCGACTGCTCGACCTGTCCTCGGTGTCCGTGCAATTAATCGAATTCAGCGGTACCACCGCCGGCAATCGGCCACCTTTTTTCCACTTTCACTCGACGCGGCCGCGAATTCGTTGCCGTGCAAAACGCTGGAAATAACGTTGCTCGTTAGCGCGACGAAAGGTCTTCGAGGAGAATTTCCCTAACGGGACTCGTTGCCGAGGCAAACCAACTGGGGGAAAAAGAGGAAAGGATCGTGGATTCGCGAGCGGCGCTGAATATTTATGGGGTCGCCTCGCATAAACAAACGTGGCCGACTGCAATCATTCGGAAATTATTTCGCTGTTTCACGATCCACTGCGAACACCCCATCTGCATAACCAAATACCTGAATGGGTCTGGCACAGGTGTTTCGCAAGAGAAAATAAAATTTCCTTAATTTCGATTGTTCTCGATCGGGATGTACCGATGGTTGTTTCCACAATCAGTATTTAACGAGCTCACGTCACGAAGATGTACTTGATAAACTGACGATGACCTTAGCCATTGGTTACTATCTCAGAAGAACGTGAGACGTTGCACGGAGTTGAACTTGAAAAATGCAAAGTAACCTAGAAACCATGTTGAGAAGCATGGGAAAAGAGTCGAACAACATCTTGTTCTTCGTGTTTTACTGGAATGCCCTATGTTTTCGCCGGAGAGAAGTCGAATCAACATCGAAGAGAGTTTGAATATAAACTTGAATAAGTCTGAAAATATTCTGAATGTGATCAAATCTGCTTGATCTCTTGTAAATGGGAACTACTTAGGTAGTTTCATGTACGGTTTAGATACTTTGTAACTAAATCTTCAGGTGTGTAATCTTTGTGCGGAGATGGATGGTCGCTAATGACTCCAGTGTGAATACGACCACCTTAAAATAAACACATTGGTGCATGAATTGAAAAATATATAAAAAAAAATTTTATGTTAAACGATTTTATTAAAAATGCACTAAAAACTAAAAAATAATTCTTTTCTTGTACTGTAATTTCGATGGTGTTTTTTCACTTTAAATAAAATCGTGGAGCAGGATTTTTCATAACAGAATATGAATCAACTTAATACAGCATCAAGCGTCGAAATGAATTTGTTGCGAGATACCCTGCTCCACGATTTTATTTAAATTGCAAAAACACCATGGAAATTGCAGTGCAAGAAAATAATTATTTTTTAGTTTTTAGTGCATTTTTAATAAAATCGTTTAACATAAAATTTTATTTATATATTTTTTATTTTTTAGTTTTTAGTATTTATGGATTTACATTTCGCAGCTCAGACTTCTTTAGAAATATCTTTTATTTAATTTCAAATCGCGATCCGACTAGCGACCCGAACGCAGCGGCTTTTTATCGTTTTCGTAAAGAACGCGAGTGGCTGATTTCAAGTCGTTTGGATTTGTGGTTATGGGTTATATTTATTGATGACTGGGTAATTTTTCACCCGCTAGGGTTAATTTTTTTTTTTTTTAATATTGTACTGTCATCCAAACTACACGCGCCTGCAAAGTTTCAAGACAATTGGATAGTTGGAAGTGGGTTAAATTTGAGTTGCCAGATTTGAACCATACAAACAAACAAACATTCAAGCAGAGGATCGAAGCTGAATAAAATCGTTTAAGGTAGTACCTGAATAATCTACTAAATTCAAGAATTCTTTCAAATTTCGTTCAAAACTAATTAGGAATACAAGAAACCCTTGTACAAAGTTTAAAATCGATTTACCACATAGTTATCGAGGAATTGTTAATTAAAGTTGATGCATTTTAACACAGTGGCATATGGCAGAGTCGAAAAGAGGATCATAGTTTCAGTTTTTCTGCTGTAACAGGAAAACTATATTCAAGAAGTGTACCAAAATTGGCACCAAAGTACATCGAAATGTCACGAAATGAATTTATTTATTTCAGCGAAACGGACCACATGGTTTCTTCGTAAATGCCCATAAAAAACACGTTTACGTGCAAATTTTTTAGAAACTATGTGGATCACTGAACATGGCAACGTCGCACAATCGATGTGTTTAGACATTTAAATAGCGAACGAAGATTCAGATTCATATGAAAATTTTTTCTGACATTTTGGTTATAAAAGACGATCCTATTTTCGTATTACAATTATTTATATTAACATTGAACTGTTTAAAATATATATACATGATGTTAAAAATTATTATTATTATTTCCATAGTATCATACTACTTTATACTTGTCGTTTATTACCCAACTCTAATTTGACTAATATAGTTGGTTAGGAACTACCTTAAAAAAAAAGAAACTTTGTTCTTCGTCCTTTTTAGCAAGATCATTGTCAGCAGCCTTCTGTGTATTGAAATGAACACATCCGCTCTGTACTAGGTTTCAAAAACACACAAACACCTACAGCGAGGAATGATTTCAGAATTGCTGAATTAACTGTATTTTTAGAAGTAACAGTACCGCCGAGAACACGGTATAGGTAAATGCCAAGAGTAGCGTTCAACGAGTCCCACATTCTGCCAGCAAGTTTTTCCAAACGCATATTCAGCCTCCGCCTGGCTTTTCTTGGAGTTTTTGCTGGAATACGGGGCAGCTTATTCCAGCCACCGATGCATTCCTCTTTCAATGAACTCGAATCGCAACGTAGCCCTTTTAGGTAGAAGAGAAGCAACCACTGGACGCGGCGGAGAGAAAAATACGGGACGTGATAATCTGGAGATACACGAGTTTTCAGCGAATTTAACCAGAATTCCTGAGAGACGACGAGGCAGAACGTGGCAGAGGCGTCGACCCGGGACAGTCGGACTAACCACAATCAAAATCGCTTTGTCCAGGTCAGAGATAGTTTCACAATGGCCGAGCGTTAATCAGAGTGCTTTGGAGCCGGTGGCAGAGGGTACGCGCGACAGCAATTTCATTTATTCCGACGCGAGTGTGACGCGTTATTTGCGCGAGAAAGGCGGCGAAAAAGAAGTCCGGAAAAGCAAACCGCGCGGGAGTTGACAGCGAATAGAAACGTTAAAAGCGCGATTTTGACCGCCAAATAGCCCTGTCTGTTAATGAGATGCAAACTTCAATCCGCGATAGGAAATCGTAGAAACCACGACTCGATGACCACGAATTTTCAGTTCCGTTTATTTTTATCATTACTCTTTAGAAATGTTCACTTCAAGATTTTAATAAAAAAAGGGTGACTCTAAAACGGTCCGTTCTGGAACGGTCGGTGACGTGTTATGCAAGGTGGGAGGGGTCACTAGGAAATCGTGTAAAAAGCAGAAAGGGGCCGGGGGTTTTGAGGGTAGATAAAGCGGGATGATAAACGGAAACGAATGGCGCGGCGGACGCGAGAGATCGCGACTGGTCACGCACAGTGGAGAGAAGCAGGCGAAGGAAATCCGTGAACGTCCGAACCGCGTCAGAGTTCCTGCGGAACTGACTGCCACTTCCGCACGGTCGCGAAAAAATCACGAGACTACCCCTTCTCGGGGGAGACAGTCACGTGACTCCAACCCCTCGCGCACCCTCCTCGTGGCGCTCGTATAATAGAGCTACGCTACGCTGATCGATGAATGATCCCCGAGGCTGTGATTTCAAAAATATTTACGCACTTCCTGCTTTTTTTTTATATTTCTCTGCCGAGAGGCACTAACGATGTGTCCGGCGCTGATTTATTTCTCTTTCAAATATGTTGTTAAGCTGAAAAATCTGTGAGACGTATTTTAAGGGGTGAAACAGCCCCTCAACGTTCGAAAATCGGCATTTCTGAATAGCTAAAGACACAAATCTAAGAAATTTACGTGTATTTTAGAAGAAATACATATTATAAAGTGATCTGTATTAACAATTGCAAAAGTGACATTATCTTAGACAAAGACCAACTACCCTAAGTAAGTAATATCTCTTACCTCGTTTGAAAATTATCACAAGTACTGTACGCGCCAAAGGAGATCCATAATGACTCACCTGCAACAAAAAGATGATAAAGATTATTAACTTCTACTGCTCCCAAATGCTCTTACTATAATAACAAATTTGATAGCGGAAGTGCAGCATATTTGGAATACTGTTGGTAATTTGGAATACCGAAGTATATAACAAACTACTAACGCTATTTAATTTGTAACACCGTAGATTATAGGGGCTAATGACCTGTTCACTAATGACATTTGTGGATGAACCGCAATTTTTACTTTTTCGACTTAATCTGCAGAGGAAGCAAACGTCAATCTGCAAATCTTTTTCAGCGCGTATTCAATCGTTCCAATCATGGTTAAAATATGTCAAACCTTTAGTGTTAAACACTTAATCGACTCATTTGCATGTTCCTTCTATGGTTCCGTGCCAATTTTGCGATAATTTCGAGAATACAAAGTGTGACATGAAATTTTAGGTTTCAATGCCACGTTGCTAATTCGGAATACCGAAGGTGAAGGTAATTTGGAATATTCCAAAGCCTACCCATGCTTTTGTTTCACGCGTAATGGCTACCACCGCGTCAATTTCGTCTGTCACCTATATAACCTTTTTAGCATTTGTGTAAATATTGTCTTATAGATATCTACATAAAATTGTTCCTTAATTGTGATTTCTTAGCCTGATTACGCCATAAAATAAACTAATTTTATTATCTACATGTTTTGTTTAAGTTTATAAAGTGAAGGTAAATTGGAATATCGGTATTCCAAATTACCTGCACCTTAACGAAATCGATACTTCTTGTCATTTTTCATTCAAACCAAAATTTCAGTCACTTTTTGTTTTTTATTTTTACTGACACTAAGAAATATGAAAGTTTATTAGTTTCCCTATGATATTATGTAGTTTAATTTGTTCCCATCCTCTGTCGTAATTTTTTATTCGTCTTAAACAAACTGGTATTCCAAATATACTGCACTTCCTCTACAGTTTAATGTTAATATCCCCGAAACCTCCAACTGCCTATACAGGTAAATGCTCGGAAAATTCGCTACTCTTTTAGGAAAACAATGAAGACACGATTAAGGGACTAAACTGCCAGTGGGAACAACTGGTCCCAGGCGTTCTAGGTCGCCAGGTTCCGCAACCAGTTCGAGTGACTGCCATCGCTTACTGCGATCGTTAACGCAACGAGATTGCCCGCTAACCTTGCGGATCCAGCTGGTCTGACGGCATCGTAACGAACGCTGAGCTTTCTGCGCTGATTCCTCGGGCTCCTCAGGCTTTCCCTACTGTCCTTCGGGAGCTTCGCGCTGCCCCGAGAGATCTGCGACCTCAGCGGTTGATAAGTGTCCGCGGTGCAGCCGCCGATGCAGCTGCAGCAGTTAGACATCGCGGTTTCCAGGAGGCCAATATATAATCGGGCCCTCTCCTCGACGTGGAAAAACTGCTGCTCGCCCCGTTCTACCAAGTTCAAGCACCCCCAAGCACGTTCAAGCGTGCTGGGGTGAAAGGGTGAAATATTATTTCTGCGAGTCCGCACGCCACCCACAGGACAAGCACCGCGAACGGCATCCAAGCTTATATCGATTCGTGGATCGATTTACACCGCCGGCACAGGTCCTCGGAGGACCTCGAAACTCCACGTACGTGACCGGGCGGTTTATGTTTACGCGTGTTTCGCTCAAACAGATACGAATTGCAACGCAAACGGGCCGGCTTCCGGGTTCCTTGACACGTCCCCAGCGACCGGATTCGTAAGTACCTTACGCGCTCTCCGGAATCTCAGGAAACGGTTCTTTGCATCTCCAGCCGGGGACGTTTCAAGCTTCGTCGTGTTCGGCTCGTAGGTTCTGTGAATCCGTGTTATGTGCCGTGCTTTCGGTGCTTGCACACGGAGATATTCCAGGGACGTTCTGCTAACTCTTAAATGACCTATCACCTCCACAGAAGATTTCGGTTTCTACTGGAGATTTGTAAGTCAAGGATGTCGCCAGTGTGCTGCCAACGGTTCCCTTGTAGTGAAAACGGGGAAACTCGGAAGAAGTTTTGAATCGCACGTTCGAGTGAAACTCGATGGGGCAGAGTAGTCGAAACGAAAGTTGGTGCAGAGGACGCGAAACAATGTCGTTAGCGAATCGGCTGCGTGGCCAATTCTCCTCGCGCATTTCAGGCACGTAGGTACGAAACGCCGTTCGAGGTACAAGCCTCTCGTTCGTCCTCTATCGTTCCCGTCCCTCCTCTACAGACTGGCCGCCTCCTTCGATAATTGTTCGACCATTCTTAATATTCAAGCAGCGCCTCGAATGCTGATTCTACAGCGGGTACCTGCCCCTAACGGTCCGCGGCGCTTTTCCAGCGAAGGCACGCTCCTTCGATTTTCCTGGAACCTTCGAATTCTGTGAACCCGCCTTAACGTATTCGACTTGAGGATTTCCATGGAGTTTCAAAATCTAAGTAGTGAACTACGTCATCGAGATTTCACTTAGATCTTAGATCACACAAATATCAGATGAAATCACAAGTGCCCGAAGAGAACTTTGCACGTGGCGTCACATCTAATGCAAGCGTGAAGCAGGTCCCCTTCGTTTCAGCTCCGAACTCTGGACACAGGGGACAGTTGAGGTGCAAGAATTCGATAATAGGATTAACAATCAAGGCATCGCCGATCTAATTTCGCGCCCCTTTCAAGCTCGCAGAATTCAATCGGCGGATCACACGGCGTTCGAATGTCGGAACGCGAATCTGGACGAGCACTCGCGCATGAAATCGCGATCGACTCGCAGGCCGGGGGAAAACGCCGCGAGAAAGTGCGCTTAGACGAGTGTCGAGCGGACGACGGAATTTCTGGAACGTCCGCGGGTCATCGAGTTGTTTCGCGGCGGCTGCTTGGAACGGGACTGGCCGAGAGAAGTTCGCACCGAATCGAGCGGCGAACGAAGACACGCAAGAAGAATCCAAGAGAAGAGAAGAAAAGAGAAGAGGCGAGGAGACGCACGTGTTCGCGCGTATGTCAGCTGGGGATGTTTGCGCGCGGCTCCGGCAGAGGATTCCGACCAACGTGTCGGCAATTTCTGCTTAATTTAGTCCTCCGAGTATCAGAATAAAACGAGAAAGCTTGAGAGCATGGCTGCTTCCGACGTGGGATCGCCAGTCTCATTGAAGATAGAGAGAAAGGCGCCGGATTCTCGGAGACGGAGATTTCAATGTCGACACCTCGTTTTAGACAATCATTATTCAGTGGGCGAAATGGGCTATAGCCCAGGGGCCCCAGTGATCCAAGGGCGCTTAAGAATCAAGTGTATGGTAACTGTACCCAGAGTTGGGCAAAATGTAATCTAGTTACAACTTACAAATTGCGATTAAACTGTAATTGTGTAGTTGATTACACATTATTTTCCGTAATCGTTAATTTAGGTAGTTGATAAAATTGTGATCAACCACCTACATTAACGATTACAGAAAATAATGTGTAATCAACTACACAATTACATTTTAATCGTAAATTGTAAGCTGTAATTAAATTACATTTTGCCCAATAGGGCGGGGCGATACTATATAGGCAAAAATTTAAATTTTATATTTTCCGTTGGCCTGGATGCGGGATAATTGTCTTTTGATTAACCAAACACAACTGTAAAAAAAATTTGGAAAAATATTCATGTCTGCAGGTTCCTATTTTTCTTAAAAATGTAAAAAATAAGATTCACATTGTGAATTTTTACATTTTTAAGAGAAAAAGGAACCTGCAGACATGAATATTTTTTCAATTATTTTTTTACAGTTGTCTTTTGTTAATCAAAAGACAACTATCCTGCACCCAGGCTAACTGAAAATTCAAATTTAAATTTTCGCCTATATAGTATCGCCTATATAGCGTCACCCGCTATATCTCGCAAAGTAAGCTCTAAAATTTATCGGTTATGCACTGAATTAGTACCTAAACATATGTAGAAAGACATACTGTAATTGCAGCATCATGTGATCAACAATTACAGAAAGAGAAGTATTTTAGTGAATCTTAATAGGGTAAACTGTACAATGATTGGTACCCTAAGCCGAAATCCCAATTGGAATGTTTATATTTTTTTGTGAAGTTTTTGTATGGTCTTAATTTTCAGTTATTATCAATGTTTATGGATTTCTTATTAAAATAAAACATCTTGAGTACCTATTAAGTCTTTTATTTTAAAAATATTCAATGAAAAACAAAAATAGGCATAAAAGTACAATGATTGGCACCCTAAAATTTGAGGTTGTATAGAAAAACATATGTAGTTAAAAACGAAGTGTAAAGTGTTTAAACAGACTATTTCATTCACTATTAAATACGTACAACACTTAGTAAATCTGTATTTCAATCCATTACTTATTTATAAAGCGATAAAATATACTTACCTACCCCTTATCAAAATTTTAAGAAAACGCCTAAAACTCAACCCATTGTCCCACTTTGTGGTGTTGCCAGATGTAAAATGTGTTGTTCAATTACTGGGCTTTGCAGTGTTGTAGTGAAAGAAAAATAAGAAATTGTAAAAAAGTACTTTCTAAGCTTGTACTTCTTAATATTTGACTTTTTAATCAGAAGTGCCAATGATTACTGCAGTGCCAGCATTAGTACAGTTTACCCTAGTGTAAAAATTTATTGGACTGCCACAATTTTACATCACATTCGGAGAAGGTAAGTCTAATAATTCCGTGAATGCAAGAATATCTACTAGAAATACCTAATTAATGATGTACTTAAGGAATGAAATCGATTAAAATATTTTCCATAATTAAAATAGTGTTTTTCTTTTAGCAGTATTAGTGTTCTCAATACCACCTACCAGAGAACAATGGTTTCGATGTAATGTTTGTTACAGGTGGGGCTACGAAATGTGCCGAGCAACCGAAATAAACTTTATTTGTCCAATATGTACATCGGAACGTAAAAAATAAAATATTTTAAAAATCTATATTTTTCTAATAAAAATGAAATCAAAGATGGATAAAAATACATTTATACAGCAAGAAATAATAAAAGCACATGTGAAAATGACTTTAAAAACTCATATATATATATATGTATATATGAATTAATCAATATTTCTTGAGTTGGCGATATTAGGTAGGGTGGATGCACCATTTGTGGTCACTTCAAGGTATTGTACCAGTTTTGGCCACTTCTTAAAAAATACAATATTTTTCCGTGTAAGCAATAAATGTAACCTTATATTTCTAGCGGTATACTAAACAAAATAGTTATGATGTGAAAATCTCCACATAATAATGATCTGCAAGCAATTTAAAATTAAGATAATTATGCACATGGCCAAAAACAGTGCAATGGCCACAAACGGTACATCTACCCTACCTACACTTTTTTCAGGACCCGATTTTTGTATGTCTTACGTTTCTTGAGTTCTAATTAAAAATTTGTAGGTTTCAACGATTCTAACTTATGCTACATGAAAGATGAATAATTTATCTTTACTTTGAAACGAACTGCATGCAAAAATATAAATTATTATTCAATTGACAACGATTTAACTTTTACCTGGCGATATTAGGTACAGTCACCCTATTAAAATATTTTGATCAGAATTTGTTTAAGTCTTTCTCTATTGTGTGTATTTTTATAAATATCTACAAATAAACTACCTGTATTATATTATTAGTATATTATGGAGTTAAATGAAATTTGTTAAGACGGCCCTGGTTACACCCCTGTGATTGCGCACTTCAGCGCGCCATCAAAGAGCCAAAGAAGGGGTGCCGTTGTTGATTAATCGCTCGCCACGCAAGAAGTCAAGGAATCTCGCAGCAAAAGCTTCATCGAAAGAACAAGATAACAGGGTAGCAAACGATTGCACAGCCCTGGCAGCGGGTCGTACAGCTGCAATTAATTTGGTTGCAAAGGTTGTCGCGGAGTTTTTCCAGCGGTATCGTGCGGAGCTGCCCTTTGCCTGCTTGCAGTTCGTGCTGCAGCTCGTTAAACAACCGCGCTTCTTTCGGTCAGATCCGGAATTCTTATTTCCACCGGTGTTTTCATGCTTGCTACCTAATGCGAGGAAAGCTGTCGGCCGGCGAGGCTTCTCGGAAACGGTTCCCCGGCTGGTTGCAGCAGCAGTACAAAAGGGCTGGTTATTGCGCGGCATTATCTCGTTTAGAGGCGAACGGATCGATGCCGCTCCGTTTCGAGGAAAGAATGGTAATTGGCGTCGATCCACTCGCGATAATTACGCGCGCACCTGATGCTGACCTGGTATCCAATCAAAGAACATCCAAGTGCCAGCGATGCCTTTCAAGTTTCTCTTTCCCCAAGGGATGCTGCATTTGACGTTTATAACTTTAACTGAAGACACCACCAGCCTCGGCCACTACCCAGAAGGCCCCCTCTTCCAAAAAAAATTATGATTGCGTATCGCACGCGCGTAAATTTATTTATAATTGAGGCATTTGATGGACAGAAGTCATGATTTGGAAATGATATGTGTCTTTATTTATGAGTTTCAAGCAAGTGGTTTATGTGCCCCTTTTCCGTAAACGTGGTAAATTCGTAACAAAGTTGCTTCTTTGTTTAGTTATTTAAATATAATTTTGTTTACTTACTTCGTCACACATTTTATATACATTGCTTAAATAAAAAATACAAAATGAAGCGCAAGAATAAACAAAAAATGTAATGTTTTAAGTAAGTATTAGTTTCTTCGATTTTTTGCAGCAAGCTGTCTTCCAAATAAATTTTTTCTTTTCTAAATTAGCTTCTTTCCTTGCGGATTCGATACTCGCCTCACTTTCCATATTTCCTCGCTTACACAAAATCCTCTATGAAACAAAAGTACTTCTTGCATGACAGCACAGTAGCGCGGCTACTCAGTAGTAGTGGAGAACTATCTATGGTACTATCGATAGTTATCGATGGTTCTCACTATCGAAAACTATCGATGGCTTATTTTCACTATCGATAATTATCGATATTGAAAATCGTAGGTTAGTCAATTAAAAAATAATAACAGCTAAAATTCAGAATCCCAAATTTAATTTGTAATATTATTACTTGTATTAAAAATAAACTGTCGGAAACTATCGATAGTGCCGACTATCGATATTTTTCCACCACTACTGTTCAGCGACTATGTAGCTGCGTGTCGATCACGCTATGTAATAAAACAGCATCTAGGGTAAAGGACCCAATTACTGACACATTAAGCGTTGACGCTGACATTATCTTATAGTTATGTACTTATAAACTAAAAGTATATCTTGTTCTTGTTATTTATTATTGTTTAATATGTTTACTTGATGAACAAAATTTGGTGGATAACAATAATATATTTCGAGATCTATTATTGACACCCTTCAAATGAATTTGACTGAATTACTGACACCCCAATTACTGCCAGCTAACCTAATACTGTTTATGTCATTTTGAGGTTACATCGTGTGTCATGTACATGAGCAACTACTGCTATGACAGTAATACCAAAATGCTTGAAACGATTGTACCAATCACTGTCACCCAATTAATATGTAAAAAGACTTAATGAATCGTTAAATTCGGATCTTTATTACTTTCTATGATGCTTATATTATTTAAAACATTATATTTTGTTATGTTAATAGCTTAAATATTACAATTACAGCATTTACTTTAACGCCTTGTTTTCTCTTTCGCTAGTAAGGATGTCATCGTTTCCATTCTCCTAACATTCGCTTAAATTTTTTTATCGTTTCATTCAAATTAACGAAGAAAAAATTAAGTACTGTTTTTGTATCGTATAAATAACAGTTTGAATTGGATGCTAAATTTTTTTTATGCACCATTTTAGAACATTTATTCGTTATTTTACGTAAAACAGCTTAGGGTGACAGTAATCGGGTAGGTGGCAGTAATTGGGTCCTTTACCCTAGCTAATCTGAACGCGAGATAATTAGTTCCCTTGATATATTTTATATATATATATATACATACACCTGAGTCGATTTAAATGATTTAAGGAAAAAGGGCACATAAGCCTATTTGTCCTTTTTCCATTAAATGCCTCAATTCTGTTACGTATACAGAATGTCCCAGAACGTTTGCCACCTGGGCCATTTGTCCTTAAATCCGCGGCTGACCACCAGCTATCGTACACACACTGGAAATATTACTGCACGTTGGCATCGCACCCGTAGCAGCCGAGTATGCTGAGGCAAGGCAAAAGAAGCTCAAGTCCCGAGGAACGTCCGGTTGTTGATCTGGCAGACTACAGAAGCGCGTGTGTCGAGAAAGCGCATTCACCGACCGTGTGTGCTGTTGATGAACCTTCTTGTACGATACGATACGACGCGATCGCACATGTTCACCAGTGGCGTAGGCAAACGATCGCGGCTTCACGCGAAAACTTCTCTCCGTTCGCTCCTCGACTACCAGACGGTTTACGCGGAGTTTACAACCGCGCGATGCAAAATTCCATCCATCTCCCGTCCCCTTGTTTCCAATCATCCACGTTTACCTAGGACCTCTCGCTGCATCCCTTTAACAATTCCTTCGCACAGGCTCGAGACCACGAGAGTATCGTTTCGACCACAATTTGACCGCACAGCACGGCGATCAATTTTCCCCGGGCAATTCCATGAATTCGTTAGTTGAAAACGAGCGGATTGGAATTTCAAATGAAATCGTCGGATCGTTTGTTATCGGTGGCGTTTAAAAATTCTGTCCCCATTATTTCGGCGAATGTTGGCCGGACGGTTAAACGATCGCAATTATTCAGTTGGATTGGAAGGATCCTTCGTAGCACGTCGCTGGGACCACGCGGAGAGGTGTTAAAATTAGTTTTCGCATCATCGAGACGGGATCCAGCACGCTCGATACGATTTTCGCGAGCGCTCGAGAGGAGAAGTGAAATCAAGCCCGGAATTAACTCGGTGCGATCCATGCGCCGCGCAATCGTATTAATTGGAGTGCGCTTCATCCGATCCTTTTAATTGCGCCTCCTTCCTCTGTGAAGTGTCCTCGAAATAAATGTCGAAACCTGGAGAGTTCCCTTCGTGTCCCGTGACAAGGTCCAATTTCCAACGGGGTCAGGAATACCGGCGGCATTTCACCGTTTGCATTTTGCATTCCTTCTAGTCTAGCTATCGCGTGCGTTAATAAAACAGCGCCGGTCCGAGTGGCAGACGCTGCGGAAATTCGGAAAATTCGCGGAAGGAATTCGGCCCGCCCGAGCCGCGTTATGAATACCAGAGAATTATTATCCCGGGCGTGTTAATCTAGCCGCGCCGATCCGTTTGCTTAATGCTCGCGATGATCGAAGACGGATGAATATTTCGCGTCTCCTTTCGAGCCGAGCTTCTCCCGGGCTGATCAATCCAAATCGAAATCCATGAATAATAAAGTACAGAGCAACGCGAAGGAATAGCGGAGTTAACCCACATTCACCTTCCACTCGCGTAAATCTAAAATACTACGTGGAAAAATGGAACGCTCGGAATTCCACGGGGCTGGCGGCGGCTGAAGAGCGGAAAATGAAACGCAATTTACGTCGGAAAAGGTAGCAGCGAGTCGAGCGTTTCGCAAATTCGACGGGCGCGGAAAGTTGGTCGAAACGGGGCGGCTCCCGCCGAAACCGAATGGAAGCGGTTGGAAAATCAATTCCACGGGAAAGTTGCGGCCCGAATACCGCCTTAATACCGTGAATATTTCCCTCGCGTCCGGGAGGGAACTTCTCCGCGGCAATTGCACGATTCCGCGGCTGGGAAAGTCGGCGGTACGCGGGGCGGTGTATTAGCAAGAGGAGAGCTCGAAAGCTCCGGATCTCTTAGGTGCGTTCGCACGCATCCGTCGAGGCATGTGCTCGCCAGAAGCGGGACCATCTCACGCCTCGTCGATCCGGCCACCCGTTTTTATCCGTCGCCGTCGCCGCGAATAAAAGCTCCTCTCTCGCGTAACATCGGGTAGCTGCGAGAAAATAAAAGGCCGCCGTCTGGTGAAATCAGAATTCCGCTTTTTTCACTCGGCCGAGAGGAAATCCTCGACGCTGCGACGTATTGGCACGATATTCTGTGACATTAATCGAATTCTGAAAATTGCGTGCGTAATAGATTCAGCCGGCTGTCCCTTCGCCAGCGGCTCGGTGGCACGGAAATTGTTCGGGCGAGCCACAGAATTCAATCCGTTCGTTGCGACGTCCGTCAAGTTCGAAGGGGGTTTTCGTTGGGAATTCCGAGGTCGCTACGCTGCGTGGAGTGGAGTACGCGTTGGTTGCTGAGCGCGGTAGACCGAGCAACGGCGCATCCACTTCCGGTTCTCGCGGCAGGCTTAAATGACGCGTGCAGAAGTGGAAGGCGGAGGACGACCAGGCGAGGGAAAAAGGAGCAGCGGGGCTACGGTCCAGGGAACCGACCACTCCAGACGATTGATTTTTCGACGGTGGGATCCGCCGATCGGACGTGACCGTGCTTCGCTGCTATCCTTCTTCCCTGGCCAGTGATTCTTTCCGAGCATTGCTCTGGCACCGTGAGAGATACCAACAATCTTCCGCCTCGAGAGTGATTCGGCGTCTCTTTGGCAACGGACTGCACGCTCGATTAACGGACCACGTACATAGATTGTGCAGCTGATCGTCCAAGTAGAATAATCAATATAACTGGTATTTGTAGAGCCAAGGGTAATATACGTTTTAATTTGAAAGCCAAGAAAAAGGGAACCTCGCGGGCGATGGGACTCGAACCCATGATCTTCGGATTCACTGCGCACTGGACAGCCGCCTTAAGGGGGTAGGTCACCCTCTATAGCCCTAAAACAGGCCTTTTTTCAAACGCAAATTGTAAAGTGATAAATAACAATGGAGACATCGTTTTTTTTCTAGTTTTAATCGTTATTCTATGAGCTTTAACACGAAAAAGAAAAGTCTAAATATCCCTATGTACATAAAAGTTGTGAGTAAAAACGTAAGGTAACTGTACCAATGCATGGCCACTGATGCAGATATTAATTATTATTAAGCTATGTATATCAATCAGGCACAATATATTGATTAATTTGTGTTATAAACTTCGTACCCTAAAAATGATTTTGATAAATATTATGTTTAAAACACTTAAAAAATTGTTTGAAATCTCACAGAAAAGACGCATGACGAATTTTGCTAGATTCTTCAGAATTTGCTAAGGAGAAAGCGATGTTTGTTAAGCAAATAATTATTGTTATATTGGGTTTCTTTATATGAACGAATAACTTATGGAATCCTAAGAGTATTTAAAGCAAGTAATTAACGCGGTATTACGCATTTAGATTGTATTTTATGTAAAAAAATACGTGGCTATATATCGGTACATAATATTCGTGTCTGACCCAATTACTAACCAAGCGTACATGTATAGGGCAAGTCGCGATTTAGTATTCTCAAAGACTTGTAGTAGTGTATAATCAGGAGTATATTTTGATACTATAAAGTGTTTTCATTAGGTATAAGTTGAAACTAATAGATAAAGTGTATGTCAATAGCTATCGTCCACCGAGGGTTTTTTTTTATTCCGAATCCCCGTTTATTATTTATAAAGAAAAAAGGTGGCCTTTACTCTTTGAAAAATGTAACTTTACCTTTGATTTCTCACCATTTCTTTATTTTTCCAAATTTTCAAAATCGGCCCTGTTGGACGATAGCTATTGACATACTTTATAAGAAGATTTTATTGTTTTTCATTTCAGACACGACATACAGCTGTTTTCAGGCCCACCGTTTAGCCGTCTAAAATCACGAGACTTTCGGATATGTATCCATAACGTCTGTAAAACAATAGTTTTTTAACTGAAACTTTTTTTTTAAGTAGTTCATAATACTATGTAAAGATAGGGAAAAAACGGGAAATCTGCATCAAACCATTGACATGTAAAAAAATCCACAAAATGTACACATTTTTCGAGGGTTCAAACGGGTATACCCCCTTAAAGGCGTGTACGCGGTGCACCGTTTGATGACTTAAACCTCAAAAACCGCTCCAATGATTTGCATAACAATTTAATGAGAGATGCAGAAAACCATCCCCTACGATGTGTCTGGAGCAGAATTTTTAGATAAATTCTTAAAAAAAAGATAAAAAATATTTGTCATACAAGAAATCGATAAAATCGTATTTTTCAACATAAAAATTGTATTATTTTTTTTCGAAAATCTGCTCCCGACACATCGTAGGGAATGGTTTTCTGCATCTCTCATTAAATTGTCATCCAAATCATTGGAGCGGTTTTCGAGATTTTATGTACACCATCAAACGGTGCACCGCGTACACGCCTTTACGTTTTTACTCACAACTTTTATGTACATAAAGATATTTAGACTTTTCTTTTTTTTGTGTTACAGCTCATAGAATAACGATTAAAACTAGAAAAAATGTTGTCTCTATTGTTATTTATCACTTATTCACTTCACAATTTGCGTTTGAAAAATGGCCTGTTTTACGGCTATCGAGGGTGACCTACCCCCTTAACCGATTCCGCCAACGCCGCCTGCCAGGGGTCTCTATGTTTCAGACTCTACTTAACGGAACGCCACCTATGGGCCAAATCGCATCATAGGCCGTTTCCCAAACGCCGGATGCCTACAAATGCTTATTGAACGAAATTGTAGGCTTGCCAAGTTTTTAATGTTTGCTCGATAGGTAGTCGCAGACGGGCAAAGCGACACTGGCTTCCGGACAAATGGACACGCCGATATACAGCGCATTCAATGATCGTGTCGCGTTGTAAAAGGCAACGCTCCCGTAACTCAGCCCGGCAAGCAATATCCAAGATCTACAGAGGCGCAGCGACAGCATGCTTTCGTATTTCATGCGAAACAGGTGGATATTGCCGCCAATGTATCACCCACGGCTGTGCGCCGTGCCCGCAGCCAGGCCAACATCCACAATTTCGATTGCTGGCTATTTATTTTATCGACGCCAATTCCTCTGATCCCTCGACGAGCGCCCGCTAAAGCGCCCTTCTCGCATTAACGAGTGCAGCCGTTGCTCGCAAGCTTTCGCAGCTCAGCCGTCAATCTTCTTGGCTCGGAGTGTGGCTCAGGGTTGTAAAGGTGGAATCAGACGGAACGTGAATCGGCGATCTTAGCGCGTGAATCGTCGAACCCACGCGCCGTCTGATCGGTCATGGCTCGCCGAGTCGCGTTCGCCAAGCTGAATCGCCGAACCTGGGCGAACCGAAAAAACTCGCCGATCCACGCGCCGTCTAATTCCACCTTAAGATTTCTAAGCGAGCTTCGAGAATAGCGGTTTATGGCGTTACCTGCCGAAATTTCGGTAAATAGGGTTCTTCCCTTCGCCGTTATGCTGCGAGGTTACCTCTGCTAACTAAATTTATCTACTCTTTCCATCGAAACGCTACTTTCTTCGCTATATTTTACTCGACGTCATATGTGAATCCCTGTATTAGGGCTGTAACGAATATTCGAATAGTCTAAGTATCCGAATACCAGAGAATTCGAATAATCAGAAGTATTTGAATACCAGATAATTCGAATTTGAGATTCGAGTATTCGAATATCAGTGAATTCAAATTTCAAAATTAAATATTCGAATATTCGAATATCAGAGAATCCAAATTTCAAATTTGAATATTCGAATATTCAAATATCAGAGAATTCAATTTTCAAATTTGAATATTCGAATAATCGAATATCAGAGAGCATTCAAATTTGAAATTTGAATATTCGAATATTCGAATATCAGTGAATTCAAATTTCAAATTTGAATATTCGAATATTCGAATATCAGAGAATTCACATTTCAAATTTGAATATTCGAATATTCGAATATCAGAGAATTCAAATTTCAATATTCGAATATTCGAATATCAGAGAATTCAAATTTCAATATTCGAATATTCGAATATCAGAGAATTCAAATTTCAAATTTGAATATTCGAATATTCGAATATCAGAAAATTCACATTTCAAATTTGAATATTCGAATATTCGAATATCAGAGAATTCAAATTTCAAATTTGAATATTCGAATATTCGAATATCAGAGAATTCACATTTCAAATTTGAATATTCGAATATTCGAATATCAGAGAATTCAAATTTCAAATTTGAATATTCGAATATTCGAATATCAGTGAATTCAAATTTCAAATTTGAATATTCGAATATTCGAATATCAGAGAATTCACATTTCAAATTTGAATATTCGAATATTCGAATATCAGAGAATTCAAATTTCAAATTTGAATATTCGAATATTCGAATATCAGAGAATTCACATTTCAAATTTGAATATTCGAATATTCGAATATCAGAGAATTCAAATTTCAAATTTGAATATTCGAATATTCGAATATCAGAGAATTCACATTTCAAATTTGAATATTCGAATATTCGAATATCAGAGAATTCAATTTTCAAATTTGAATATTCGAATATTCGAATATCAGAGAATTCAAATTTCAAATTTGAATATTCGAATATCAGAGAATTCACATTTCAAATTTGAATATTCGAATATTCGAATATCAGAGAATTCAAATTTCAAATTTGAATATTCGAATATTCGAATATCAGAGAATTCAAATTTGAATATTCGAATAATCAGAAGTATTCAAATATTCGAATAATTACAACTCTACCCTGTATACATCATTCCACAAAGGGTAGTTACAAAATTGTCCTATCACAATCTTGAATGACAATTGGAACGTAGAACCCCCAACCCCTCGGTCCGCAAGACTCGAGACGAGGGAATCTGTCGATAGCCTGGATACCTTAATGACCCTGAACCCTCCAGTGTTCTTTTCCTCCTGCAGGTACATATTTGTTCGACAAATTAAACTGCGAGGGTTCTCACCAAAGACTCACCCCCAGCCCGCTACAATTTCGTGCAGCCCCGTAACGATATGCATCAACAAAGGCGCGGCAACGAAAACGCTCGTGGCTCCGACGATTTAAGACGCTGGTTTTCGCGCGGAAACTTTCCCAGCTCGTCGTCGTTCACGGTTAAATTACACCAACGAAATTATTGCTGCGCAAACGAGGCCAAGGAGCGGGGGAGGCCTGGGGTAAAGGATGACGACAAACAATTACGCCACCCCTAGCCCCGGGGCTCGGTTTCGTCGCTTCCACCGGCGCTTTCGTACAGATATTAGAAAAGCGAGCGTGGCTCCTACTTCTCGAGGGCTGCGAAAGGCGCCAGCAAAGGCTCGCGATGAAAATTCACCGAGAGATGTATATACAAACGATGCAGCCTGATGAAGAAACTAACATCGAGCTGGCTGACTTTCTTCTTTAACGTTGCTGTTCAATCATTTCACGCGCCCTTCGCTTCTAGTCTCACGGTGCTGATTTATTTCCAGCTCAATGGAATTACAAAGGGCTCGCGTCTTTCTTTGTGAGATCCTTTATTAATTAGTGGCGACCTGTGGAGCTTTAATGGCAGACGAGCACGAAGAGACGGAAGAGAAGGGAGAAAAGGAGACTCGAGAGGTCTTTGAGATTCTTCTGCCGCCAAAGACTCGAAAGAAACTGAAACGCCCAAGACGCTCCATCGAAAGATACCTATTTGCCAATGCACGCCGTTCGTTGCAGAGACAAAGGCATCGACACGTAAAGAGGACCACAGAGGGGGCAGTTTGCAGTAAACGAAGGGGGAGAGTACCCCACCCCTTGCTGCAGGGAGTAATATGGCTTCCATTGGGGGTGGACTTCCTGCTGCTCCTCTCCTCCACTTTCACAGCTTGTTTTTTCCCTCTCGGGAAAGCCCGATTGTCCCCGGCGCAATTTAACTGCAGGAGAAAGTACGCTCCGAGACTGTTAAGAGTCGAGGAAAGCTCTCGCCAGGTACTGTATAGGTATAAGGCAGCTGTAACCGTAAAAACGGACTTCTTTTTCCTCCAGCCGTCGCGTCGCGTCCCATCGAACCTTATCCCGCAGCCTTTGTCCCTTCCTTCCTCGCTGACTACGGAAGCGAGCTTACGTGACGCGCGAGCCTGCATGTAATTCCCCGGAAAACGGCTTCCCAATTTCGACGAGACCCGTGCAACGAATGCACGGCTAAATAATTCAGGTATCTGCGCGGAGCCTTAGATATTGGCCGAGACAGCCGGAGCCTTGTCCGACTTCCGACTCGGAATTCACTCCGACGAAATATGCGAGCGGTGTACGTGCACTTGTATCTTTCAGCTCCGGTGGAATACCGCTCGCTTCGGTCGGGCAGAATCATTTCTAAATAAGGATGCACGACTGCTGCGATTAACCGCCAAAGAAAAAGGGGCACGTCTCTGTGTTTGATTGACATATTTTCATTTTGTAGATTAAGTGGACTTTCCAATTTTTTAGTAATCCAAGCACAATTTGGGTATATTTGGGTAAGTCAGGGGGAGATGGTCATACGGGAGGGATGGCCGGTGACAGTATTTTTTAGAAGGAAACGCCAAACGGCGCTGCTTCCACGTGGATAAAAAGTGTCATAGTAAAGCAACATTCTCAGTTCAAACTGTTGGAATAGAACGTTTTTAAAAGTTTGCAAATCTACTGTGAAATTTAAGCTAGTGCTTCAAAATGTTTGGTCTATAATTTGGTCACCTTGTTTGTGTTATTTATGCTGAATGTTCTTAGCTTTCAAGATGTATTTTGGATAGTGTATTGTTTACAGTGTTTTTAACCTTAAAGTATTCAGGGTTACGTTTGTTAGCCTAAGTGAAATGAGAATGGCCATCTTACCAGGGCTTTACGGGAGAGATGGTGAATGTGTGCCCGGGAGAGACGATCATAGCTGTATTTTATGTAATTTCAGATATTTCGATGAAATTCGGAGAAAATTATTTCGATACCAAAAAAAAAGAAGATTGGCTAAGACGTATGGTAAAGGTCCCAATTACTGACACTTTAAGCGTTGACGCTGACATTATCTTATAGTTTTGTACTTGTAGACTATATGTTATTCTTGTTATTTATTATTGTTTAATATGTTTACTTGATGAAAAAAATTTGGTGGATAACAATAATATATTTCGGGATCTATTACTGACACTCTTCAAATGTATTTGACTGAATTACTGACACCCCAATTACTGCCAGCTAACCTAATACTGTTTATCTCATTTTAAGGTTATATCGTATCATGTACATGAGCAACTACTGCTATGACAATAATACCAATTAATAAGTAAAAAGACTCAATTGAATTCCGGTCGTTATTACTTTCTATGATGCTTATCTAAAACATTATATTTTGTTATGATAATAGCTTAAATATTACAATTGCAGCATTTTCTTTAACACCTTGTTTTCTCTTTCGCTAGTAAGGAAGTCATCGTTTCCATTCTCCTAATATTCGCTTAAAATTTTTTATCATTTTATTCAAATTAATGAAGAAAAAATTAAGTGCTGTTTTTGGTATCGTATAAATAACAGTTTTAATTGTATGCTAATTTTTTTTTATTCATTTCACAAGATTTTTTCGTTATTTTACGTAAAACAGCTGAGGGTGACAGTAATCGAGTAGATGGCAGTAATTGAGTCCTTTACCCTAAGTCATGTGGTTATTGGGCCCATGAAAATTGGCCCATATGGTCATACATGCGGATTAGAAGACTCACAGCAAAAGCCCAGAGAAGTTTTGAGCGGGCAAAAACGAAAGTAGACGAAAACTAGAAAGAATCAGTGATAACCAGGCAATGCCCACAACTTATTATATAGCCTGAAAGGTACACATGGCCATATTTCCCGGACATTAAGGGTAAGATGGGCAATGACACTTTTTTTATTTGTAAAATTTGTGTATTGAATAATAACTTTTCAAAGGATTGAAGTTTTGTTTTACATCATTTTCGCTGCTTTATTTCAAAATGGTTGGCTGTAGGAGGTTCCGAACGAAACTCTGACCATCTCCCCCAGACTTACCCTATATATGTATTTGAATCAGAGTTGGGCATTAACTAAATAAAGAATCATTTAAATAACGGATGAAATACCCTAAAAGTTACTTTAACCTCAGACTATTCGAAGAATAAAGTTAATTTTTTTATTCGACACAAGGCGAATCATTTTTTTTTTTTAACTTTTATTCGTTATTCGAAATTTGTATTTAAATAAAAATTTTACCCATCTCTGATTTCAATTAAGAAACGGGAGCACTGACTATTAGTGGCAAATTTCTTTCGTGCCGAGTGCAATAACAGCGGGTCGAATTAAAATAGAAAAGTGTTTCTATCGGTGCAAGGTGCGGTGCTCCTCTCGAAGCTTTTATCGATCACGAACTCGGTCGTTTCAAGAGAGAAAATAAGAACGATGGAAAGGCGGGAGAGGAGTGAAAAAGGGATAGGGCGCCGTGAGTAAAGGAACCTACAAACATACGATGCCATTGGCTTTTGTTGGAATGGTGCTCGGCAATGGAAATTTGTCGATCTCGAATTCATTGCTCCGACTATTTTTTAAATTTTTAAAGCGCTCTGGCAGCGTCTGAAAAGGCGCCCCATTTCTGCAGAGAAAACTGGACAGGAGACTTGTGCTATTATTTCAACGCAGAGAAATTCACTTTTTCGAGAATTTAAGGGGGAATTCTACTTAAACTAAAGTTTAACGAAAACAATTGTATGGATGCTCTACAAAAATATACCAAAAATTGTGTAGAAAAGCGCGTTTTAAACTAGAATACCCCCTTAAAAGGAGTTTTATTCATCAGTGATAAGCTTGGAAACGAGTGCATTTGTAAAAGTGACCGTATCAGCAGCAACTACAAAACGAGGCCTCCAGCTGGCAGCGCGTGGAAAAGTGAACCAAACGCTTTGCCTTTCGAAACTTGTCCACCTGAATTCTGACACTGTTCATCAAGTGATTGCGTAATTCTTTCAACGAAAGTTTCATCTCAACAGTGTCATGAGGCAGTGATGGGGTAAACCAACCAGTAATTGACTGCATACCAGTGAATGACCATTGGACAAAGAAATGTCAATTATAAATTTAAAAATATTATATGTTTATAAATGGAGTGTAGTTGCACTTTTAATATCCCATATTTTTAGTTACGCGTATTAAGCAAACATTAATAAGTACAATTCTTATTAAAAGTATTCGGTTATTTACTGGGCTTCTACACGTTTTGCATTTTATAATCGTTTTTTTTTTTAATTGCGATAAGAATAAGTAATTATTTTCATAGAAATTTCAAGAAAATTAAATTTAAATGCAATTTCAACAGTTGTTTTGTTGTTATACATAAATATATTCAAGTATTAATCTGAAAGGTGAATAAATTCAACAATTCGGTCATTCACTGGTTGGTTTACCCTACGATCAGGAAACATTTTCTCCAAATCAGAAACATCAATCGCTACCGCCTCCTTTTTCGCTTTTGAGAGGGCTGCGATGTACACGATCCACACCTCCATTTCAATTTCCCAGCTGTATTTGCCCGTGGAAAAGTGTACTGCTTGTCGGAGCTGAAATTCAATCTTACTTAAACCAATATGGCTTATGCGACTATGCGGTATAACTCCCACCTTCATAGCCTGATCTTGGAACCGTTTCAAATCCAGACCCTTTGAACCGTAGAGAACCCATGCTTGCCGGCCAGTAACTCGCGAAAAATCACATACCATCATCGACGACAAATGATACCGCAAGCTGCGGGAAAATACACTTACAAGGGCAGTTTTTTTTTTTCGTCAAGTATTTTTTTTAACCTTTTCTTCAATATTTCTGTAACGCCAATTTAAAACGCATATAGCACTATTAAACTTTTGTTTGAAACATTTTTTTCTGTCTCTTGTACTTTAGGAGTTAGGGGAGAGTAGGGTAAAACGGAAAGGGTCCTCACAGCATTTCGTGACAGACCATAGACCCGTGCACACGTTACTTTTCCGTTAAGAGAGTTGGAAAAATTTCCGGTATCGACGTTTCAATATTGTGTTGTACTTTCGACCACTTTTCGGCACTTGGATGTCGAAAATTAATAACGATAAGTACATCGTTGGATTCTATAGTCGATACGCTACATTTTGACGTATTAAAAAGTTCTTTACCTCACGCTGAAGTGTAAATATTAAATGTTTACTAAATGACTGCATGTGGGGCAAAGCGGAACACTTTTCGTGGAGTAAAACGGAACACCTTTTTTAACCCAATTCTACCAATCCAATTGTCTTGAAACTTTGCAGGCGTGCGTAGTTATGATAACAATACAAAATTATGAGGAAAAAAACGGGAGGGGTGAAAAAATGACGCAGTCATCAATAAATATAACCCATAACCACAAATCCAAACGATTTGAAATCAGCCTGTAACCACAAATCAAATCAATTCAATGGATATGCAATCAGCATAGAACCACAAATCAAAAGTTAGACACTAAAATGTAAATAATGAAAAAATATACAAAAAATTGTTTAAGTTAAACAATTTGATTTAAAATGCACTAAAAACTAAAAACTTCTCCATGCACGTGTTGATATTCATTATTCATGTAAAAATCCACGTGTATTTCAGTAAATTTTATGTTATCTGGTGAAATATTTTTTCTTATGTGTATAATATATATTTTTGTTACATTTTATTTGTAATAGTTATACCTAAAACATATATTTATAGGTTTTTACATAAATGAATACTTTTTAAATCATAAGAATAAAGATTTTGTACGTTTACACGGTGTACAAGTAGGTGTTCCGTTTTACCCTACCACTTGAGCGAGGCGAAGATTTCACTACCTCCGGTAAATCTTATTTTCCTTCATTCCCAAAGATTTTTCATAACAATGGCTTTGATTTTCTCATAGTCTAAGGTCCACTGAAGACTCCTGTTGAAGTCCCGTGTCGTTTTCTCCTTCCAATTTTATGTTACCACCCTCCAAAGTTAAGCGTTCCATTTTACCCTACTCTCCCCTATACGCGAAAATGTGGGAGTGCCTATTTGCCTTACAGTGAAATACACCGTTGTTCTTGTCTTGAGTCACTCCTTGCTTGTTAGTAGCAAAGGTATCGCTGAAAGAGTCGATAGAAATGGATGTAGAAGCGATCGGTTTAGATCGTTCAATGCAGGGAGCCCGAATCGACAGAAGTTTCATACTAATCTAATCGTTAACCGCTATTACTATCCATTTGCCTCGAATGTTGGACAAGACACAACGAGTAAAGTGGAATAAGTGCATAAAAAGCAGTCGTTCGTTGGCTTCCATTGCGTTTCCTGTTCGCGGGGCCCCTATCGTTGTTATCGGGGTCGCATACCTGCTCGTGCTTCGCAAATGCTCTTATCTCCGTATTGCTCTAGCGGGGAGCATGTCGCCTAACGTAACGAACTCTATTCGCCTGTCCAAATGGACGAAGGAGAAACGGCCGAGCGGTGGTGCGCGCGGGCAACAAGAACGCCACTGCGGCCGAAGAGGTATGCGCGCAACCGTAAGTAGAATGAATGTATGTACTCGCGGAGAAAGCGAATGGAACGAACAAACGAGAGTAATGGACGTTCCGCTGGGAACACGGCCACTTGGAAAAAAATTCCACGGCGACCGTAACGCAAAATGAAAGCGCCGTACGTACTTTTGTTTTCGCCGCAATACCGAGGCGTTCCTCGAGCCCCGGCATCGGCAACAATTCTGCGCGCCTCATTTCCATCGAGTGATCGAGGCTGTCGCGAAACGCGGCCCCCTTTTCATCGCAATTTCTGCAAATTGGAAATCCTCCATCGGGCCAGATTCGAACGAGCGACGAACTGAAACGCCACGCAATGTATGCAACCTCGTAAAAACGAAATGACGCGAGAGATCCAATTTTCAAACGAATATTTGTATCAACTGAATTGGAAAGAGCAACCCGCTGGCGTGCAGCGTCCATCGAATTCCTTACACATCAATTTTAGCCACTCAGGGAATCGATCAATTATCCCCTCTCTGGCGTAGAGATCCACTGAAACCTAGATTCCCAACTCTTCCAGAATGTGAACCTACAGTTTCCGCTACTCCGGACTTATTTTAACCGCAGGACCACGATGCCGAAGAAGGTCGGCGTGAAATTAGCAACGGTGTTCAGAGGTAGCTCTGCTAGTAAATAGATCTCTCTCATACTCGATCTCTGACCTTTCTCCCCGTATTTCTACCTGGCCTGGCGAGACAGCACGGGATTCTCAGGAAAGAGCGGATGCGGCCGCACAAGTGCACGCGGATGAGTTCGGGAGGCTGCAGCGCGGTTTACACGGCAGGAAAGCGTGTAAACGGGCACGCCGACGCTATAGCAACCAGAGAAAGAAAGAGAGGAAAGCTGCAGGACCGCAACATCAAAGTAAAGAGAGGGACGGCGGGCGAGTTCTGTCTGGCCGCGAGCGAGGAGACGCGCGGGTTGAATTCAGCCGCTTGCTCGCTCGCGGCCCATCAGCTATTGTCGAGGCGCACCCCCCTATCGCGGAAGAAACGTTATCTCTCATCTCGATTCGACTCTCGCTCGTTCTTCCTGCTGCTTAGACACAGAAGTAGTTCTACAAAGCGGAACTCTGTTCACTCGTGGGAACTGCTCAACTTTTTCGAGAGGGAAAGCGCGTTTGCTGGAACAAGAAATTTATTTTGGTAAGTGGGTCGTCGCGCGGCGTTTCATACACCTTTCTTTATTCCTCCCCTCTTCGAACGATCCCCGCCATGTTTTAAATTATTATTGTAGAAGAAAAAACGATCCTCGGGCGATGGGACTCGAACCCAAGATCCGCGGAGGAGTCCTCTTGCTTACTGGTCAGCCGCGTTACCAACTCCGCCAACGCCGAATCTCCGATATTACTCTTTTCAGAACTCTACAAATAGGCAAACTAACGTGGCGCCACCAATGTGCCAATTGCACCACGGGCATTCGACGAGGAATATATGTAGACGAATTTGAGGGGAGCCAGTGTTTCTACAGGGTAGCGGCAGAGTAAGTAGCAGTTTCTCATACATACTCTTAAATTCTCTGGCAGCAATAATGCACCCCGATCACGCACATAACGCAACATCGTTCCCAAAGAGGCAACGTTGAACGGTAGCCTCGTTCCTTTTGCCCTGCAGCTGATCGCATTATCGCGTTCCAGGGGAAATTCCTCGAGCAGCTCGCCTCTAATTTGAATCGCAACGCGGCCCGGCGCAATGCACGCCGCGAGAAAAATCATCGCCGTCGTCTTGTCGGAGTGCATTACGAGGGCAGCGTGGCCACGCGAAACGAGATTACGTGGCGTGGTATCGATATGGACGCGGGAGGGCCGATAAGGACACGCGGGGCGAGCAGAAGGTTGAAAGCAAATCGCGCGATTGCCTACAACTAGCTGTTCCGTTAAACCCGCCCGTGGATTTTCTGGAAAAGCTCGAGGCATCCGCTTGGAAGCAATTAATCGAGCCAGTTTAGCGACTGAACGTTGCCCTTCGTGATTTAAACGGAGATAATCGGTACATACTGTAGTCTCTGCAGTATACAGGACGTTTCAAGGAGCTACGGTTAATAATTCTGAATTTTGAAAGACCTCTTAGTATAAAATTTCTCACCCGGAACTACCTGCGGAATCTACAGAATTAATATACGCATGAGTCTTTTTAAAGAGCTATTCGATTTCCTTCAATGATACCGTAGAAGATATTATGTATAGTAAAAAGTGAGAAGGAAGGTGACTGGTTATCAGACACTCACCCAACGCGCGGCGTTGTAAGGTTCGAAAGTAAAAAGATTCTTATGAAAAGAACACTAAGAAAGTTGCAGTATCACCTAGTAACATTCGGTGAAAGGTACCCAGGAAAGTTGAGACTTAATTTTTTATGGTTTCGGGGAGGTTCGCTGCAGTAACGATGGGATACCGTAAAGCGAGAAGTCTCGAAGAACTGCTCGCAGATTTTCAGTACTTTAGTTCCTTTTTAAGAGAAAGCGTGCTCGAGTTATTACTAAAGTTAGGGGAATTGCATCGGGATCGTTGGTTGCCGAAATGAATCACGGGAATAATAAGAAGAAATGAGAATAGGGGTGGCGATACAGAGGCACCGGAGCGTTTCTCCGACCACGAATTCGTCGGTAGTCGGTGAAACTGGTCCCCGGTGGTTCGTACAAAAGCGATAAAGGCCATTCTTCGGTAAGAACGCGAGAAGCAACGCAACATTCCAAGGAGAAGAGAACGGACACTCACCTCTGCTTGCGGTCTCAGGCTTCTGCTTGGACGAACGGCCTCGCGGCAGCCAGCATCCTCCATTCTCCTCCTCTTCCTCCTCTTCGTTATCCGCTCGCCACTTTCTGCGTGCACGCGTAATCGGACACTCTGCCCTACGACAAAACGCCACGGGATTAGCATCGCGAACGTAGCTGCTTCCCTTCGAGCAGTTCTTTTAATTACGCAGCAATTAGTGAGACGAAAGGTAATAAAAGATAAGCCCTTGTCCACATCCATGAAGTTCGGGGATATTTTCATTTATTTTAGCGTACCGAGGGGGGAATTTAGAGTCTAGAAATCTAGATTGTAAAATCTAATAGTAGAAACGTCCGTGTCGAAGAAATTTTTGTTTCTCTGGTTAATCGAGGGGCAAACGATCGTTTTCTCGGCACGGTCGAGTGCTAACGACACGACGAGGAATTCGAGAGTCCGCCCACCACTGAAATGCCTACCTGCCCGAGCGGTTCTCTCGAGGTTATGAGTCACGAGGCCGTCGCACGCTTTGCTAAATATCTCAACATTTTGCCACGCGTTCCTCTCCCCTTCGTCCCAACGCGATCAACCAGTTACGCGTTTTCTACTTCGCCCCATCGAAACATCGAAGAATGAAAAGTAATCAGTAGTTACTCTTTTACGTTTCATAGGTAACCGACACGTTCCAACGTGCATACAGAAAGAGAAATAAAGAAATGGAGGACTCGAAGAAATTTGTTGATAAAAGTACCTTCTGAGAAAACTAATCTTCCTTAACCATTTTCGTGATAATTGCACAAATCCGCAGATTCTTAACTCTATTCACTAAACGATTACCTACACGAACGTTCAGCGCTTGCGTTTCACTAATTGACCGGTCGCTCATAAAGTCTCGCGCCGCGGAATAGGTTAATCGTGGAAAGAAAGCGGTTAGAGACTTCGCAGTTGATCAAGCAGGGAATATTGTCTACGCAGCTTACCATGGCTCGGGGTCTCCTTTACATAGGACGAAACGCAGGATAATGGAGGTCCACGAACGATATGCGTTACTCCTCGAGTGTATACTTTATTCCATTGCACACTTCACGCACGTAAATAACCAACTCCTTTGGTAGGACGCGAGGAACTCACATATTCCGCGACACGCGTTCCACTTTAACTCGCGATGTCGACACACTAAGTTCGATCGAGAAATCGAGCATTGTATTTGACAGATAGAGGACATCGATCGATTTACAAGAGATCGATTCGCATACGCGTGAGTCGGGCGCCATTCGAGAGAAATAATTTCCCACGGAAATACCAATCGCGTCCGCTTAAACCCGCCCGCGGGTATTTCGCTTTAATTAACCCAATACGTAAACACACGCATGATAAAAATCGTTGCCGATCGAACGTTGATCCTATCGCGAACGGTAGATGACCCTACCTCTCGGAGTCTCCCACAGCTGATTATTCCCCGTGAACAAAGTACGACTCTTTAGAATTTAAAATTTTCAGCGTAACGTCACGAAGCGACGCTATCTCGCGATCGAAGCGTTTCTAAAAGCTTCGCCGGCAATGCCCCCTAAACGGTAACCAACATCGCGGAGCAAAGCAGGTAAAGAGGGACGCTATTCGAAGAAAAGGAAACGGTTCCCCAAGGTGACCTAGACACTAGGTTTACAAAACAAATCTAAAAGTCCCCTCGAAAACGCGCACACCTTCCAGCACTCCAAACGAATCGAGTCTACTGTCCCTCTCGCGCTCACTCAGTGGCGTCATTTTCAAAGAAACCTTGCGCTCACTGATCACGTTCCATGAAAAGAGTCTGCCAAACCGAAACTTCGCACGAGATGCGCGCGCCACCACAGTAATCGAACTTCGGAATGTACCGATTACAAGTCCGTTGACGAGGACGTAACTTCCCGATAATCTCACTCGCGGCGCTCACAAATTATCCTTGCACAGTATACATGGCCACCGAGTTAGTACACAGCGCGAGATGAAATCGTGGAGGCTGGACGGAGAAG
Source organism: Andrena bucephala (assembly GCA_947577245.1). Lineage (NCBI taxonomy): Eukaryota > Metazoa > Arthropoda > Insecta > Hymenoptera > Andrenidae > Andrena > Andrena bucephala. The sequence goes on from OX387715.1 coordinate 69,811,276, forward strand.
GAAAAGCTGCTTTCCACGGGAAAAGGTTCCCGATTATGATCGCGAGGCGAAGGAGCGAGATCCGCCGCGATTTCGTTGATGAATTCTATCCACCGATTTGTTCCCGGAGCGGAGCCACGATGAACCGCGCACGGCCGTCGTGAAAGCGACACGACACTGGATGAGAACGGGCAACAGGTTCGTCGGGTTGCCCTGAGGAACGTGACGAAGGTACGAACAGGAGGGAGGGGGGCATAGATACTGGCCAGGTAAGCCAGTGCCGCCATTGCTCCTGACGCAGCATCCACCGATTTGCAGTGGCGTAAACGCGCCGATATCCTACCGAGAGGCCAGGGAACCAAGCCTCCCCTGCCATCTCGATTCGCTTTACGCAATTTATGCCCATTCGCTTACCCTCTGTCTTTTCTTCTTCCGAGAAGCGGTGTTCCTTCCCAGCTCCAACTGTAATTATAGTCCGTAACCCTACTTTCTACCAAGTATCGAGACTTCGTGAAAGCTTGCTATTCGCGATAAAGGTCCGCTGGGATAATAAATGTAAATGCTACGCGACGAGCTTGAACTTGTCTTGCAAATCAAATTTAGGCAAACAAATCTGTACTGCCATTGTCCTTAATGCGGTGTCTGCCGATTTACAGTGGCGTAGACATTGAACGGGCATTTAAATCAGTGGTTCAGAAATTCTTCGGCAACGGTTCCATGCCCTTTTTACGATCATATGCCACGGCTGAAAGAGCAAAACATCCGATACTCGATTCAGCACAATGCGAAAAGGCTAGCAAGCCATCAAACCGCGACTTATCGCGTTGACATGAAACATATGAGACACATGGTGGCATCGGTGACGTAATCAGACAGGAATTTTGATGAGTAACATCTTTTTGCAAGCCACTGATATACTCGGCAAGAAGGACGTGCAAAATGGTTTTAACAGAGAAGCACTGACACGGCTATCTCGGAGTCAATTAATTTCTTGCGTATACCTGGCAAAAGGAATTTAAATTCCCCATTACTGTAATTCGGTTTATCTACTTGAAACGTATAAGATCGAAGTTATCCCGACGAAATTTTGATTACGCCACTGCAGCAACAGGTTGTCGCCAATGAGAACCGCCGTGAATGGGCGCGTTCGTCCATTTGATAGTTACACGACCTGCCACTACGAGAACACACGGGGATCTTTTAAATCTACGAATCTATATGAATTCAATTATGAATTAATAACTCACCCCAGATAAGCATACGCGAAACCTGAGTCTACGAAACAGTAGAACAGGTCCGTGCAAATCACGCGAACATAAACTCCCGATTCCCTAATCCCATATCAAATATTTAGATGAAGATCAATCATGATAGTGAATCAGAGAACAAGCTTGCACTCCGCATTACTTAATCCCTTAACCAACAGCTAACAGAACTTCACTTTCCATCTTTCAATAGACCGAATACTTTCGAAGCAGCAATTTCTAAGAACAACGTCAGAGGACCATTTTTACCCTTTAGAATTTCTTATGATCTTCGTCACACTGAAATGATAAAAATCTGTGAGAAAACTGTACGGAACCACGTTGGAAATCATTTGAACTGAATATATGAAGTTCTGGAGAAGTCGCGAGGCACGAAAGCCGACTGCAGAAAATTCCAAAAAGCAGGTATCACAGCAGAAACTGATGGATTTAAAAATGTGAGAACCCCTGGGAGGAAATAGCAGGGCTGGTATCTCAGGGTCAGTGTTGAATTCGATCGCAAGGTGGAGGCACGGTGTACATTTCAAAGTACGAGTACCACTTGTCAAAGATGAATGTTTGCACTGTGAATCCGTGCTGCATAACGAGAGAAGGTCCAGTGAAAAAGGCGGCGCGGTAGAATCGACAGAGTACGATGCACCGAACGGATAACAGCTATCCCTCCCTCTGATGCAAAGCAGTCGATATTGACAGCACTCTCTGGCCACTATTCAGGATAACCTCTCGGCCCGATCGGCAACAGTGACAGCTCTTGCCACGTCCCAAGTAGACGGCTATCAAAACGGGCTTCGAAAAGAATGGCGTGTCTTCTGTTGAACCAGGAAAACGTCCACATCAAAATACCATCGGCGGACACCGCGGACGGTGTCACTTATTATTGCATCGAGGTTAGGATAGCTTCGATCAAGTGGACCGTGAAGCACAGGTGAGCGTTTACGCTTACGGCTCGCATACTCTTCGCTATCACGTTGGTCTCGCCTTCCGATTGCCGTTTCAACGTTCTCTAGGTACCGATGTCAACGCTGCGCCGTTTTTTCTTCGTCAGCGAGATAACGGCTCGCTGACATCTGTCTAATGTATCCGTCGAATAGTGTAATCTCTTGCAGCGCGATGTATTTAACGCACAAACTGTTCAAGGCCTCGTTACTGGATAAATAGCGACCTGGTTGCTGTGAACATTCTAATGCGATGACAATTGAAGAATTTGTTAATTTGTAGATCGTTCGTAAGATAATAAAGTCCAACACGTTCTCGTATGAAATTCCTTTGTGTTTGATTGTTGCCTGTCATGCCTGATAAGCGTACACACAGGTGTTATCGCATTCTTTAATCTGTTACAGGTACAATGAATTCGCCGAGCTTCACGACAAGCTCGTCTCCGAGCACTGCGTGGAGAAAGATATATTGCCACCAAAGAAGCTCATCGGCAATAAGTGCGAAGCTTTCGTAGAGAAACGCAGGGCGAGCTTGGAGATCTACCTGAGCGCTGTTTACAACTATTTGAAGAAAGCGATGCCTAGGGAGTTGGCCGTATTTCTGGACCTGCATGTGTACGATATATTCTTCCTACTGCAGAGTATGGCTTTAGAATTCTTCACAGATGGCGATAGTTTGCTGCAGAAGTCGAAAACCTATAAATTTAATCCAGTGCAGGTAAATATAAAGCTCCAAGACTTCCACTTATCCGCCTTTGAGAACAGTGCTTTTTTATTGCACCCTCTTTCAGTTGTACGCGATCAGCGAAAGATTGAAGCAGCCTTGCCCGTCGTTGGAGGTAGTCGACAAGAAGTACGACTTCAGTCACGTTTTGGACTTCAACTCCCACCTAACTGAGCTGATAATCGAAGGGAGTCCGGAGCCTTACAGGACCAGCAACATTTACTCGTCGACGCTGTCGATCGAATTGTCCACGTTTAAGAACATAGAGGATCTGACGATCGATCAATACCCAGTGGACAAGATCTATCACATGGGCAATCTTCGTGACAGCGTGAAACGTTTAACAGTGAACAACACCAAGCTGAGGAACATCGTGGAGCTGGCGATGTGCGAGGAGGTGCACAAGATCATCCAGAACGCGAACGATTCCCACGTCTGGTTCAAGGTGACCCACTTGGACCTGAGCGATAATCGAATAGAAACGATAGACGAAGCGATCAAGCTGTTGCCTCACATAGAATGCCTGACGCTGAACAACAACCTGCTCTCGGAGATTTCCAACATCACCCTGCTACCGAGACTGTCCCAGCTGTACCTGGCGTCCAACAACTTCACAACTCTGCCGAGCGATCTGCACACGAAACTCGGTTACATCGTGTACATCGACCTCTCGCAGAACAAGCTAACGTCGTTATCCAGCTTCTCGAAACTGTACTCGCTGGAGGGGCTGGACGTCAGCTGCAACCGTATCGAGAAGATCGAGGAGGTGAAGAACATTGGACACCTACCCTGTCTGGAGAATCTGAGACTAACCGGTAACCCGGTGTCGACCATCGTCGACTACAGAGTGAAGGTGCTGGAACCGTTTGGAAAGAGAGCGGCAGACATCTGCCTGGACAACGAGAAACCTAATCAAAAGGAACTGGACACCGTGTCCGTTCATCAAGCGCTTCGCATCGCGAGAGAGGGCAAATCGCCGACGTTCACAGCGTCGGACGCCCCATTGTTCTCCGCGGAAATCCCCACTGTATAGAGACGCGGAAGGTACAGTTTCGTTCGAGACAATAGATTTTTGACTTTCCGTGTAAAAAAAAAAACGCTTTGGTATGAATTCTTACGGCCGACTTTGCCCGGGGAGAGAAGCTTTCTCGATATTCTGTTTAGGAGAGGATAAAATGTCTGTGTAAACTATAAATTGATCATGACGCGACATTACTTGCAGAACGGTTGATTAAACGAAGCGAATGTGTATACATACGTGGGACGGTTCTTTCATATCGTGAAATTGAATTGCTATTTCAGTCAGCGAATATTGGCTCGAATCTCGCCTGTAACAGCCCCTTTTTATATCGTATTTATTGTCGAGCGAGCGAGTCGGTGGTTTTTAGTCACCGTTTCACAAAATGATATTCAATCAGTATAAATATATACCAAAAGAGTAAACGAATAATTTAAGCCCTAGATTTGTCCATTGTATTTATGTAGTTGGATCCAAATATTAGAAGAATTAGTATCAGCCGGAACAGTTGTGAAAATTAACGTTCTCTGTTCAAGAGCAACGCGCCAGCCGTCTGTATAAAAATGAAATTTGTAAAATGATTTTCTGTACATAATTGCTTTCAAATTATATATAACGTGTTACCATTTGTATATTTTTTATACGAACTCGAAGAATAATTGTAAATTAGAGTAATGGAATAGGTTGAAGAGATTTATTGATGATTTCGTGGGATGCGAGGATATTATTTAGTCGTGTGGATCATTACAGCTGCGGTTCCCATTTTGTTGTTGAACTCTCAATTAATGAGCTTACAGTCTTTCGATCAAGAGACGATGGATTTGATATTACGGAGAGCAAAGCACTGCTTCGGAGGACACTAATTGCTTCAGATTAAAGTTATTTATACCGTGCATTTAGAAAATGTTTAGTTTAATATGTGTATCTTCGTATGCTTTTCAACGACGCTCTGGAAACGTCGATTCAATGCTCGAGTGCTAATATTAGCGTATCTGTTGTTCGTTCTATGAAATCTAAAGCGACGTTACGTCCCCTGGATGTAACCGCGATTGGTGTAACGATTTTATAATGGTTTAAACACGAACTATCTATACATGTATATAAGATGATATTATAGAATATTTTGTTAATAAAGCTCTACAAATGAATAAACTGTGATAATCAATGAAAAGAGAATTTTTGTTAATTTCGAATCGTTAATTTCGTGATTCTACGCGGGACGGGGGTACACCAGACACGCACGCGGACAGTTTAAAGTTTATCTTTATTTAAACTTCCACAATGGTTCGCATTACCTTTTTAAACATTATACGTATCTCGACAATAGTAAAATATTCATAAATAATAATAGTAATAATAATCATTACAATGCTTACGTACTCCAAGCATTCTCGTGTTATAGTCTTTTAACGTAGTACACCTAAAACTAACACGTACATAAGTTATCGTTTACATGATCGCATTATAATTTCTTTTTCGTTTTATCGATAGACCCCGCGGTGCACAAGTACGCGATGCGTTGTTCTCCCTTCGTGCTGCCCACGAAGCAACATCTAACAAAGTACACTGTCAAAGGCAATGCGCGTTCCTGGAAAAGTTTTCTGTTTACTTCTAAAAAGGAAGTATATCAAAGCTGGTGAAAAAGCTGGTCGTACCGAAACCAACAATAATTTATCAAACATCCATATCAGTTTCCTCTACGATATACATTGTCGACAGCCGCGTGCCGTTAAACCTTAACGTTACTATCGTCCGTTTATGTATTTCTGGTTGACGATAGAGGCTCGTGAAAAACACGTGTATCCGAAAGAAGTATCAAAGCGACAAAGCTGATCGAAAACAAGGGAACACTGCATATCAAACACCTATACATTAATTTTTATACAAAATTAGGCGACTCGTTACGCGGACATCCTGCAGCCTCCGAACGAATGATACTCTTTCCCCGATATTTGATTATCGTTATGGTTCAGCGACGCCGATCGAAGTCAATTAATCTCTTTGATCGTGTAAATCAGTGATCCGCGATTTTTGATCGTTCAACAATCCTTTCACGCCGCGTAGACGCCATCGGTCTACTCTGGTGCAAGTAAGAATTTCGCAAAAATAGAATTTCGTCAAGGTTCTCCGTCAACCGAACGTCGTTGTCTCTTTCCAAAAAGACGCACCCCGATTCAGCATCTTGTACTTTGCGGAGGCTCGAGTAAATTGGTCGAAAAACTCACGAGTTCTCACTCGAGAACTTCCCCTTCGTTCAATATCCGTTGCGAACTTCCTTTCCGCGCTATTTCTTCGTATTACGTCGATATCTTTGCTTTTCCAAAAAAAAAAAAAAAAACAGAACTAGGAGGTTCGAAAGGGAAGAATTTATGTCTGTTGAAACAGCAGGAGAGGGAAGAAAGTTACTCGAAAGCGAGCCAAAGGCGGTGGTTGGGGAAAGGGAAGTTCGCAGCGAAAGGATTAAGAAGAAAGTGAAGAGAGAAAAGAAGTTTAAATGGATTTATAGGAAGGGGGGCAGGAAGGAGCGGTCTGACGGACACGACGCGAATGATGGAATATTCAAGGGAGATTTCGGGGTTCGTTCTCGCGTGTTCGCCCGATGGATTGTGGTTTTTTACTGGTGCGCGATGGGGATGAGCTTCTCGCCTGACCCGATCGCCGGAAGTGGAGCCTCCACGGTCAGGACACCGTCCTTGCTCAGCGAGGACTTGATGCTCTCGGGGTTGGTTCCCTTCGGCAACAGGAACTCGCGGTTGTACTCCCTGTACACCGATTTGCTCTCCGTCTTCTCCTCGTGTTTCGCGTGGACCTGCGCAGAGAAACATACAAGGGATTAGGGCTACTATAAACAGCTGTAATACTTTGTAAAAAGTGATTGTTTTTCTTTTATCATTTTTCGGAAATATACATAGGGTAAACCAACCAGTAATTGATCGCATACCAGTGAATGACCATTAGGCAAAGAAATGTCAATTATAAATTTAAAAATTTTATATGTTTATAAATGGGATGTAGTTGCACTTTTAACATCCCATATTTTTAGTTACGCGTATTAAGCACACATTAATAAGTACAATTCTTATTAAAAGTATGCAGTCATTTACTGGACTTCTACACGTTTTGCATTTTATAATCGTTTTTTTTTTTAAATTACGATAAGAATAAGTAATTATTTTTATAGAAATTTCCAGAATAATAAATTTAAATGCAATTTCAAGAGTTGTTTTGTTGTTATGTATAAATATATTCAAGTATTAATCTGAAAGGTGAATAAATTCAACAATGCGGTCATTCACTGGTTGGTTTACCGTATTTCAGAATGTACTGTTAAATTTTGGAAGAGAAATTTCAAGTATTGTGGCTTGTGCACAGAGTTGGGCAAAATGTAATTAAACTGTAATTGTGTAGTTGATTACACATTATTTTCTGTAATCGTTAATTTAGGTAGTTGATAAAATTGTGGTCAACCACCTACATTAACGATTACAGAAAATAATGTGTAATCAACTACACAATTACATTTTAATCGTAAATTGTAAGTTGTAATTAGATTACATTTTGCCCAACTCTGCTTGTGCAGCCCTTGACAGCCTTAAATGCGTTTTTCTCAAAACGTACTTTTTTCACTTAGCGTAGATAAAATCCGAAAAACTACTTAGCCGATTGCTCTGAAATTTTTACAGCACAGTCCACATACTAGTAGCTCTCGTCGGAAGCAAAATTATATTTTTTATGTTCAGCTTATCATCCTTTTTTTTATTAAAGAATGATTAAACTTCGAACTTTACGATTCAAGCACTCGCCATTTTGCCAATTTTCAACATAAATTATCTCTCTCGCTCCCGACGATAACGACAAACATGCTGATTAAAAATCTTCTTAATTTTTTTTGTTTATCCCTCCCCCCCCCCCCCCCTGAGAGTTCCAATTATGTGCGTCAGCAAGGCATGATTCTTAAACACACGTTTATTGCGGGCGAAATAAACCCATAAAACAATTAATTTAAAATTGAATAAAAAATATTTATGTATGACAAAAAAGTAACTAAATAAACTACAGAAAGAATCATAGCGATTGACGTACGTATCGATTCAAAAAAATTCACGAAAATTCCTAGACTTTTCAGGGAACAATGGTTCGAGACGTCAGGCAGTAAACTCCTTTTAATTGCGTCACGATCTTCAGCTCAGCCCTGCACGCTCGAAAGCGTCTTCGCCAGAGGGCTAATATTAGACCCGTCGATAATCAGCTTTTCAGGGAAATTTACCAATTTTCGTGTACTTGTGTGTCGGGACAAGGCCGCGAAATCAGGTCGCCGATTCGATTAAGTGTCCGTATTAATAAATCAGCTGGGACAGGCCCATTTCTGGGATCACGCGAGCCGATCGTGGCGAAAGTCGATCGACTGGCCGCGGTCAAAGCACGCGATAACCAACACTCAGGGGTGGTTCCAGCGCGATGCTTTACTGCGACAAACACCGAGCAATGCTTTATCCGTCCGTTGTACCGAGGGGTTGGCGAGTCAGGGACACTTGCAGTAACAGATAACTCGGAGCGAAATATTGGCAATGCACGGGTAACAACAGGATCTATCTCCGCGATAAACTATTGAACCGTGTCACTGACGGTGTGACTTAAAATAAATTACGGTAATTACCAGAGTCGCGAGAATTCGATTATAAATCAAACAAAACATGAGAAATGAGCGATAAAAAGCGATGAAATATCCAGCCCCACGATTTTATTTAAATTAACATATCACCACCGTAATAAATTATTGTAGTACAAGAGAAGAATGATTTTTTAGTCTTTAGTGCATTCTTTATCAAATCAAATAAAATCGTTTAACTTAAAAATTGTTTTTTAATACAAAATTGAATTTTCAATCTACGAAGGCTCCTCTTTTCAGTCTCCTCTATCTCCCTACAAACCAGTTTTCCTTGGCGAATTTTCAAATTTCACTTGTTTCCATAAAAGTCGGAATAGCGAACTTCTTTCCGAACTCGCATTTACCCAAGATTCCCCGTTGAATTATTCCGAAAGCGCTGGTGTATATACCGTGTTGGTTTCATACACTCGCGGTGAACAAGGGTGAGCGCGACGGGGTGAGAGCGAGAGGAGCGCGTGTGTCTCGTAAAGTGACACAAACGTTCTGGGAAAGTAGGTCACGAGGGGGGGGGGGGGGGGGCGATAATGTCTGAGCACGAGTCTGTTTTACGAGGCTCGTTGGGCGAACTGTTATCAGTCTGGACGATATAGCGGCGGGGACGAAGCAGGACGAAAGTAGCGAGGGTGAAATGATAACGCGAAGGAGATGGCGACGTAGAGGCGCCGCAGATTCGACCTTGTCCATCCCTTCGCTGTTCTCGCGCTGAATCGATATCGGAAAATTGCGTCACTCCGCGGTATGTAACTACCTGCTTCCTTCTTTCTACTCTCGCCACGCTGTCGTCTTCAGCGCGGAAGCTCGATTGCTTTTTATCCCGATGGGCGAAGACGGCGGGTTCCGCTTTTATCGAGCTTGATATCAGCGGGCGCGAACTGGCACGACTGGGGATTAAGTTGGACGACCCAGCGCGAAGGATTACTTAGTTCTGTTGTGGACAAACGGGTCGATGCGGCGATCAAACTGCACGCGAAATAAAAATGCATTCATCGCGGTGGACGTTTCTGGGACGCGGTCAAATTCACAGCCAACGTGCAAGTAATTAATTGTGTTTATACTATGAATCGCGAATAATTCGTTAATTAATCTAAGCGGGGTTACCAATAAATATCATTCTTGATGAAACTTTGGTTCAATTTGGGGTATTTACCTATTTAATTTAAATTATTTCGGGAATTTTCTTTTCGGTACATTATTGGCCAAATGTTAATTTTGCTTTTGAAAGAATTATTTACATTGTGAAAGACGTAAATTTAGGTTGATTGATTCGATTAATTCGTGTAAATAGTGCGTATTTTCTTTATATTTTATCAGTATATACCTACTTACATGTTGGATGAATTTATTAGTATTCTTTTAAATCCACATCTGTATGAATTATAGGTGTAATCATCATTTTTATATCAATAGCAACAGCATTTTTAGCGTGTGTTTTACTATGACAAATATCTTTTTGAGGTGCAACAGTAATTACAAATTTATTATCAGCAATCCCTTAGATTGGACAAATTACAAATTTATTATCAGCAATCCCTTAGATTGGACAAATTACAAATTTATTATCAGCAATCCCTTAGATTGGACAAATTACAAATTTATTATCAGCAATCCCTTAGATCGGTTGATTTTCAATTGAAAATGTTATCTACTTTAAATCGATGTTATTCATTCCACTTCACATTACCTTTATTATTATTATTACCGTAATTATTTTAATCTTAGTAATTATTCATTTATTCTTTTTACATTTAAAAGTATCAAATAATCCTCTAGGTATAACTAGATATAAATATAAAATTCCTTTCCACTTACATTTTACAATTAAAGATATTTTAGTCTTATTATTACTCTTTGGATTACCGTGGACCTTGCACGATTCACCGATTAGCGTCCAATCTCATTCGAGTAGGCTCGATATCGATTATCTTCGTCTGTTAAACTCCAAGAGCTCGTATATGAAATGAAATTAGCGATGCCACCTGTTACGATACTTCGACACTGTAATTGCCAAATGCTCGTATTCGCGGCGGCCTCACAGCGGCTGCCAACGTTTCACCATCGCTTTGGCTATGGACCCAGCAAACGATCCTCTAACGCGGAGACGCTACTCGATACTAAGTAGTATAAATCTCCGAATAATTTCCATCGATCTTCGATATTAAGGGTAGAAACATTCTCGTGTAATCCCTTAAAAAATTTAGAATTTTTTTTAAAGGAAACTGTAACACAGGCCAAAAAGTCTTTTTTGTATTGATTTATACATATTTTAAGATGGAAAAAAATTGTATTGTATTTTGTGTACCTCTGACAGTGATAAAAAAAAAAAATATGTGAGTATAAATCAATATGAAAAAGACTTTTTACCCCATGTGTTACAGTTTGCTTTAAAAAAATTCTAAATTTTTTAACGAATTACTCGAGAATGTACCCTTAATCCTCAAACGATGGACAGTGTCCATTTTCACCGACAGCATGAAGTTCATACAAATTTCAGATTAAATTTTTGGTACCACACTTTAATCTCAGTTATAGAGAATTCTTATTTTCGTGTAGGAAAAATACCAATATGTACCTAATGAGTAAGATACGTGTTGGGTCCCAGTGGACCCGGCGTCCGCCAGGCGAAGTTGCCAAGTGAGCAACCACCGAATTCTACGAAGTTTCAAAGCAAGAGCGAGTTAAACGTTCGCCAAAAGCCAGAGAGGCTCCAAAGGACTGTTCGGTGAAATTAACGATAATTACGGGTGATTTGCGTATTATCGAGCCATCGTCCACTTCTTAGCGTAGGTAGCTAGCGTTCAGAGTTCCTGGAAGGTTGGGCTCGCGTGATCCGTCCCCGACTTCGTTGTTAGTCGTACATATTGCGTTGTGGAACACTTTTCAGATACGATCAACGAACAGGGGGTTTGTTTCTAGTCGAATATACATGAGACTCTATTTGCTGTCGCCGTTGAAACGCGCGTGCCTCGAGCTGGGCCGTTCTATTCGGTAGCAATAAGCTGATATAATGTATAAAAGCTAAAGAACCCACGGAACCGTAGCAATCAGCGGAGACGACAGGTATCGACCGTGCTTCTGCTCAGACTTTGCGTGCACGTATCCAACAATCATTTTTTTCCTATATAAGAAAGCGAGATCGTGCGGTACCAGAGGTCGTAGGCTTGGTTACCGAATGCTTCCGGGTTAGAAAATGGCTTGGAAGTGGTACCAACTGGGATACCTCCTTGGAGAGCTTTATTCTTTAGCTTGTACATGTTTATCAGGGATTGGTAACTAGAGACACTAAGAAACTGGAAGACCTCTATATTCTTAGTCTCATTATTATTATTATTATTAAACGGGTGGTCACCCTTTGGTTACATAAAATAAAGTTCATGAAGGAAGAGCAAAGTTATAAGTTATTATGGAGTTAAAATAGAGTTATAAGGTACGAGCAGTGTCACGCGACGCGTCAATGATTGAGGACCTTGCAGCTTAAGAGGGGTGCAACTTTATATTTGACAGTTTTGAACTATGACGTGTAATATACATAAAAAAAAAATCTACACCGTTTGGTGCACGTTTCATGCAAATCCGATAACAAATGAGCGATTTGTTGCAAAATTTTAACCTGTTTTGTGCAACATTTTTGTTTTGGACAGCTCCAGATTTGAAAAATTCCTTGAAAATAAGAATCAGAACTTATCAACTCAATAACTGCTACTTATTGTGTAAAAATATATATTTTCCAAGTGCTTAGTGAGTGTTTTCTTTTTAATGTTAAGTCAGAACAATAATTGTATAAACAGATTTTTCTAATTTACGCGAAGTTGGTAAAGACGCTGCACTCTCTTGTCGCAAGGTCCTCAATCTGTCTTTTGAAGGAGATGGTAAAGTTGTACAATAGGGCGGAGCGATACTATATAGGCGAAAATTTAAATTTGAATTTTCAGTTAGCCTGGGTGCAGGATAGTTGTGTTTTGATTAACCAAACACAACTGTAAAAAGATTTGAAAAAATATTCATGTGTGCAGGTTCCTTTTTCTCTTAAAAATGTAAAAATTCACAACGTGAATCTTATTTTTTACATTTTTAAGAAAAATAGGGTCCTGCAGACATGAATATTTTCCAATTTTTTTTTACAGTTGTGTTTGGATAATCAAAAGACAACTATCCCGCACCCAGGCTAACGGAAAATATAAAATTTAAATTTTCGCCTATATAGTATCGCTCCGCCCTATTGTACAAGTACTGAACCTTAATGCTCGATTCCCCAAAATAAGTAAAATCAATTTCCTTCTCTTTTATTTCTAAGAATCTCCGAAACTCAGAGTACTAATCGCAACTCTTCTTCTCTAGAAGCTTCAGAGAACCTACTTCCTCCACTTGACACAGAATTCCTCCCCCGAGTTGTTCCTTACACTGATCTACTTAATATCTTTAGAATCTTGCGTAAAGCTTATCACCCAAGGACTAAAAATACAGTTTTCTGTAATCCGTAACAGAGATTGTAGATTCCTGAGCAGAGAAGCTTCTCGCTCGCGTCGATTCGCGAAATCGGACGACACCCAGAGGCTGGCTTGTGCGACGGGATGCATTATAAATAGATGTTGCATCAGGCGGCCGGCTAGCATCGAGTGTCCCATTCGATGCCATGCAAATATCGCGGCGCGGCAGGTAGTTTCTTACGGGATTTCGTATACATGAATCTCATTAGCGGGCGAGTTACGTCGCGACGGTGCAGGGCCGCTCGTTAGCCGCTGTCATCGACGTATTTAGAAAACCGTAAGGATCCAGCGGCTTATCTCGAGTACCGAACAATTATCTGCCTGAGCGTCCTCGTTCGTTCTCGCGATCACGGAAGTCTGTCTCGATCAGAACCGCGGTGATTTCTTCCTGGTCGCGTTCGCGCGTCTCCGATGGTATTAATTACTTCAAACCTGGGGGATATTCTTCGTGGGATACGTAACTTATTGTTAGCAGTGTAGAACAGTCGTGGAATTTTTCTTTAAATATATAAATAATTATATTATATAATAAAATATATATATATATATAAATTTTGTATTATATCTTATCAACTACATTTATAGGTACTCTAAGAAAATTATATTAATAATAATAAATATTAAAATTATAAAAATTAAAATTTAATTTTTATACCTCTAATTGAATCTTACACGTATACAACTTACTTAAATCTACAAACGGGTTTTTTGCATTTTCATTACAGGCTCACAAAAAAAAGTTTAAAAAACGACCCTTACTATTTTTTTTTGCTATTCCGACCAATTGCATTTTTTTCAAACCGACGAAACTTGTTTGGACCAATTTTAAAAATGTTGTGAAGTTTTAAAGAGTGTACGATTATGGGTGTGAGCCACTATAAATACAGGTTCACATCAAAACAATTGTAATCTTTAATTTTCAATGAAATTTAATGTAAAATCATTCTTTCGTTCATAAACCTCCTCCAAAGGTGGAGAACGCTATTCACCCGCCTTAGCTTCCAAGGTGGTCGATTACTCAGCTCGCACAGAGTTTGGGGACCCTTTCTGACGGAAATTATATTCTGAAGAATGCAGGTGCAGGGTGTAAGCACATAATCGACCGCGCCCAAGGAATCGGGATACGCGTGCAGGCGAGGGTGGGCGAGGTCGAGCGCGCTAATTGTGTTACGCAAACGACGCTAATGAGCTGCGTTTCGCTTCTACTGCTGTGTCGAAGGTGCTCTCGTTCTTGGACCAGTTCGACCGATCTGTCCGCGTGTTCGCTGCTTGCCAGCCAACCGAATAACCTGGCCTTAACCTTGCGACGAGTCGCGGAACGACTGAATCGAACGCACGCTCCGACCCCTTACGCAACCCCGACGATCGAGTTTCATTGATCGGACGCATCGACCTATCGGCTGCACAAGGTGTTTCGTTACTCGAGAGTAGTCAAACTGCCGGCGACAAAGCTCGCGTGCGAAGACAAGGGTGAAGTCGAAATGGTAAATGGTGTAGGGTGAACACGGATAAGTTCGTGGTACAGGTTACCCCGTGTTACTTTTTCATTTATCTGTAACTCGAAATTGTCTGACTCAATTTAGATGGAACAGAAACTAACAGACAACGTTGATCTTCTAGTTTATGTTGTGGTAAAATAATTAGTCAACTGAAGTTAGTGTGATAGAGTGAGAGAGCATTTCGTTCCAGCAGCGCATTATTCGTGAAATTCTTCGTGGTAGTTGTGGACGATCGCTTGATTATGTATTATATGTGCTTTAGAAGATAAATGGGAAGTTCAAACTGCAGGTAAGTGGTGGTAAAATGACACTTTAACAAGTCTTACTCTTGAAATTAACATACAATAAGGCATCAGTGTTATTTTTGCTTATGAAAAGTGACTGAATTCTTATTTTTCGTGCGCCCGAGCCTGCGTTTCTGATTGTGCTGTTAGGGAAATTCTGATGGCAAATACCAGATACCATGTTTCCTTACGTCTCAGACATGTAACGATCATGAAACGATTGATTATACACAAAATAACAATAATATAAGATAGTATGAAATAATATAAAATAAAATAAAATAATGTAAAATAATTTAAAATAATGTAAACTAATGTAAAATAATATAAAATAATATAAAAAAAAAAGTAGCTGATGGCCATATCACGGGCTAGCGAGAACTATCACGGAGTTACCAGAGTTTACCCTATGTAAGTGACAGAAGCAAACAATTTCAGTATCGCAAACTGGGGGAACATTGGAATGTCTTTGGAACATTTTGTTACATAATATAAAAGTGGGGCATCTTTTCATTTGCTTCAAGTAGATATCCTATTATAACACTGCACCTTTTGTGATTGAACTACAAGTGTCAAAATGCATAAAATTTTCATCCTTTTCCTTCTTCAATAGGTACCTAGACCTACATGTTAATTAGCTGCCAATGCTCCCCCACTTTAGGGCACTTCCTTTTTACTTAGATCTCAGCTCTATCTTGCGACAGACCTAGGAGCTAAAAAATATACTTGTCACCCTTTTTCACTAAAAAAAATATTTTTCATTTCAAAGTCCTCAATCGAAGAAGCCGACTGCAAAGCAGTCCCAAGAATCCAGTAATTGGATCGATGGTTATTAAGAAAGTTTGCAAGTAGGCCTGAAGAAATGTTACTGACAATGGTTCTTCAGATGGTTCGTTGAAGAATACGAGTAGAGAGGAGGATAAGAGCAAAGCAAGCGGAGAATCGCGGTTTTTCTGCGCAATAAAAGCAGTGCAAGCTGCCCGCTGCGGTCTCGAGGTCTCATCTGAAGAAGGAGAGGAAGATTGTGTTACGGCCGAAAGGCGAAAAGGAAATACAAGAGACCCGTGTAGCGCCGTGAAAGGCAGCGGGCATGTAAATGGAGCGTATTGCAGCGATAATGCGACTGCAAACGCCCCTTCGGAGAGGAGGCTCGCTGGGAACTCGAGCGTCTGCTAGACGGAACATCCGCGAAAGTACGGTCTAGACGGCGATTAACGGGTCAGCGCGGAAAGGGGGCATTAAAATAATCCTCCTCAAACGGTCTCATCAAATATATTTGGTTACTTTGCCATCGGGCGCCGCGAATAGCAACTACGCTCCCAGGTCTCGCACCTCGAAATAGAATTTCTACTGCAAAATTCTACGGTGTAGCAAGTTCAAGGCTTCTGGGCGTAAGCCATCACCCTTTACAATGCACTGGTACCTAATCACCAACACACTTTCCACTGTAACGCCCTAGAGAATTGTCGTTCATTGAAACTGTATTTTGTCGCAAAAGAATGGTTTTGCTGAGTAGAGGTTGTTTCTATTTCTTAAAGCGTGTTTTGGGAATGCAAAGGGATTCATGTCACATTTTTTTAATACTTGCTCTCGCTAAAACAGGTGTGTGTATTATGCGCTGTAAAAAAAAAGTCGTCCGGAGTGTGCGATCGGTTAAACACCTTCTTTTTTTAGAAAAAAAAGTTCCAAACAACGGTAATTTTTTAAGACCCCCTTAAACTTGCTCGTTCCTTTGGATCACTTCTCAAGGATATTTACACCCCTACTAACAATAAATTCCACCTACGAGATAACCTTACATTTACTCCTCCAGTGGCCAACAACACCTCGCCAGCTCGTTTCGCCCACTGCAGAAGCGTTGTCAAGTGACCAGTTAACCCTTCTTTTTTTCCACTCAACCTCCCGGCCCCTTGCATTCTAGGTTCTACCCCTGCGGACGGCCCGGGGGAACGCAGCAAGGCGTCGCGTGGTGTATCTTTTGTTCGTGGCGACGAGCAGCATCCGTGGAAATCGATACCACGGAAGAAGGATGATTTCTTGGTGGAGAGGAAAGCTCGCCTGGCTCGCGGCGGCTGCTCTCCGCGGCGTTGCTCGCGATATCGATCGGGGTTGCCCGTAAAAGACCAAAAGCAAGCGCGTGAGCGAGCGAGCAACCGGAGCGCCACAGGTAACCCTAGACAGGGTGAGGAAGAGGGAAGGGAAAACGAGCAGGGCAGAAGGGAGGCACCAACACGGCGCTGGTAACTCAACTCTGCCTCGGATCTAAGCTTTCCAGCCCGCGTATCGCCTTACCGCGGGGGATTACGCAAACCGTGCAACCGGCTCTAACGACACTCGATCATCACCGAATTCACCGGCGACAGCTTAGGCTTGCAGTTTCGCCGCGCTTTCCGGCACCTGAGGGACCTTCGCTGGTAGTTCCATTGAAACACGAAAACATAGTGTCCGGTGGAAGCCTACGAGAGCCGGAATCGCTTCGAGGCGAAGTCTATCGGGCAAAGGAACGCGAGCCACCCTGACTCACAAAACTAAATATAACCATCAAAATTTTGACGTTCCCGCCTCTGCTCCTTTCCACGGCCGCTCGTAAAACAGACTCGCCGAATCGTCCCAGGCTTTCGAAAAGTCAATTAAAGCGTCGGCGTAACGTGAGACTCCTTCCCGGACCGTCTAATGGCGCATTCTCCTTGGCCGAAAAAGGAAAGCCCGCGGGACGCCTCGTGGCTCCATAAACCCATCCACGACACGAATTTCACCATCCAACGTGGTAACCATAAAAGTCCAGATCGTAAGAAACATCTACCATAAAATGATTTTATCCAAACGCTATATATTTCTTTTCTGCACTACTACACTTAGCTCGTGTTTACTAAACTACCCCTTCATTATCCCGAAAAAAAATTGGCTCTTCAGAGCGTTCATCATCCGGGCCATTTTCCTTAAAACTGCCACTGGGTACCTTGTTCCCCTCGATGGGTGCCCCGCTATTCCCCAAATTCTAGCCTCCCACCCAACGTACCTATCATCATTCCCCGCAAATTGCAATGGTGCCAGGAAAACTAAGCGGCAAACACCTGTCGCTTGGAGTAGCCACAAGTGCACAGATCGAGCGACTCATCGGCGGTGGCCGTTGAAGATCGATGGAGCGGTTGTTCGCAGGGAGGCGACCCAGTTGCCCGAAACGGGGCAACTGGAGGGACATTTCGCAATCGTTGCTTCGAGGTGGCTGGCGGCGCTCGTTTAAATAAAACCGGTCCCCCGTTCTTATTTATCCAGCGTCGTGTACTTTATCGAGCCGAGGATGACGTCAGCCATGTCGCGGCCAGTTAACTCGCACAATCAGCTCCGCGGCTCGGTCTGCTGCTCATCCTTCGACAGGCGTCCTTGGGCGAACCCTTTAAGGACAGGCCACGGCGGGCTACGTGGGGCCAGCCGACCTCAATTCCCGCTGGACCTTGACCACGATAGAGGAGCGCGCGGGCAACCTGTTTCCAGGGGCCGTTCTTTAAAATTCCGCGGCAAAAGGGACCGGTTTAGGAAGATCCGCGGGGATTCGGCGCCGGGGATAGCTACGTAATCGGTGAAAAACGCTGGGGACTTGGATGCTTTGGGCAATTTAACCCTCGCCTGGTGCGTGTAATCGGGTTTGACTAGGGTTGCCAATCGTAAATAGGTACATAGTATTGTAGTATATTTTTGTCTGGTGTACCTGCTATATAGGAGAAATTAGGACAGAACCGGGTACCTGAGTAAAACAGGGACGTGCTATTATTTTTAAAACGGCTTTGAGGGGTTATACCCGTTTGAACCCTCGGAAAATGTGTACATTTTGTGGATTTTTTTACAAGTCAACGGCTTGATGAAGATTTCCCGTTTTTTTTTACTATCTTTACATAGTATTATGAACTACTTAAAAAAAAAGTTTCAGTTAAAAAGCTATTGTTTTTCGGAAGTTATGTATACATATCCGAAAGTCTCTCGATTTTAGACGGCTAAACGGTGGGCGTAAAAACTCGCGCTACGTTCAACCAATTCACTTCCAATTTTGCATGCAGGATCGTAATAAGATTCCACATCGTCCATCGAGGGCTTTTTTTATTCCGATTCCCCGTTTATTATTTATAAAGAAAAAAGGTGGCATTTTCTCTTTAAAAAATGTAACTTTACCTTTGATCTCTCACCATTTTTTTGTTTTTCAAAACTTTCAAAATCGGCTCCGATGGATGATAGCTATTGACATACTTTATAAGAAGATTTTATTGTTTTTAATTCAAACACGACATACAGCTGTTTTTACGCCCACCGTTTAGCCGTCTAAAATCGAGAGACTTTCGGATATGTATCCATAACTTCCGAAAAACAATAGGTTTTTAACTGAAACTTTTTTTATAAGTAGTTCATAATACTATGTAAACATAGTAAAAAAACAGGAAATCTTCATCAAGCCGTTGACTTGTAAAAAAATCCGCAAAATGTACACATTTTCCGAGGGTTCAAACGGGTATACTCCCTTAAATTTTCCCGCGTCGTTGCAGCGACATATTGTCACGATGTGCATTGTTTCATCGACAAAAGACGATCGTCTTACAATCGTGCATAGTAAGGTTATATCGTCTTGTGTGTTTTTGAAGGCTCTGATCTAATTTTCGATAGTATAGAAACTTCAACACTTTTGACAGTGTTCAGGTAAGTACTTTTTTTGTGTGAATTATGTTAATTGTTGCATATTAAAGTGTAAATAACTAAGACAGTTTGTTTGTACTTCGCCCTGGTATTGTTGATAATTTGTAATATTTACAAAATTGTATGCTGGGGCAAAACCATGCGGGGTAAAACCGGGTACCCCGTTTTGGACAAAATGTGTATAACAAAGAAACGACAAAGAGGAAGTTATCAACGTTAAACTAAATCTTAATAAAGGACTACAACTACAGAGAAAGAAAACCACAAAATTAAACACACGGGAGGATAATGATAACAGTGGTGATGATGACGGTGAAGACATTTGCATTTATGTCCACGAATCCTATGGTTCATCCAAATTGAATTAAGGTTGGGTGCAGTGTACATCTTATTGTAAGTGGGCTCACGAAGACTGCACTGGTTGGGGGACTGAAGAATTGGACGAATTCCGTTGTTATAGGAGCTAGGGCCAGTTTTTAGTATGGTACCCGGTTTTACCCAGGCCATGGGGTAAAACCGTAAAAACGGACCATATTTTAAATCGTAATTTTTTGTATTTGTTACTGCATTAAAAAAAATGGATATATACTATTATTTAATAAAGAGTTTATTCTAATGAATCCTAATTTAAATTTATTTTTTACATTAATTATGTTAAAGTTTTGAGCTTTTATCCTTAACGTCCCGGTTTTGCCCCTACTTCCCCTAGTGTTAGAAAAAGATATAGTAAATTCTATAGTGGGCAAATCTTCAAAAGACATCCCGACGCCTCCAGAGGGGAATCCCCGAGGGAACCAAGGTGGTGTGGGATTTGTACCCACCAAAACCCCACAGCCACTATGAAATGTTTAATAATTTACATGTAAATATCTATATTATTAAGGCTTATTAGCTTAAACGCTCGGACACCTATTTACTTATTTTCTACATAAATCCATCAAAATCGATGTGTACCACACCATGTCCTTCCCATGTTAGTAATTTTATAGTTGAATAATAAGTAAATGAAGATATAGTATAAATTCTACAATTTTTACTTATTTTTCTATTCTATGGCAACATGGAAATTTTACTTTGCGAAGTTAATCTTTAAACTTTTGAACGCGACTTAAAAAAAGTGTTGTCTCTGATCTGTTTGTCAAAATTTATATAAAATAATTTCATACCTTTCTCTATTCCCGCCACTTCAGCTCTCACAGAGACAATTTATTCCAAGCATAATGAATATGAAGTGGCGGGAAGAGAGAAACAGTGCCACTCTGTCTCTCATAAAAAATGACCCCCTGATATATGTTAAAATTTGAACTTTCAATGTAATAATAATACAAAAAGCACAACAAATATACATTTAAAGAATAATATGTGTTTGTTCTAATGTAATTTTATTTCGTACCACTTTCCTCCGAAAAGTACTACCTATATTCATTCACAATGTACTATATTTTTTATCACATTTGGCCGTAAAATACAAATATTTTCCCGAAAAATAGTTGGCAACCCTTTGACGCGTCGTAAATACTGAGCTGCATGTGTTATTTATTATTGGCATCACTTCTTGGAGAAAACAAGGATTTTATATCATAGCAAGATCAGATTTCGATATAGGAGCTTATTCTGATGGGTGCGTCAACAAAATTGTGTCACCGTTGTGGCCAACCTCCTGTCCCTATATCTCCCTTTCTGTGATATGCTCCAGGATTCTTATTATACCTAAACAGGGATATGTGATACATTGATGTAGGTACACGAAAGAGGAAAGATAAAACAATCGGTGTATCGCTGAAGAAACGTGAGAGAACAATCTCTCGCAGCGCGGACCAACAGCAAACAGGGAATCTTTCAATCGCAGGGACGCAACGCGAGGCGACTGCTTAATGGCAGCAATCCCCGTCATTGTTTCATAATCCAAGCCTGGAAAAAGCAGCGGAGCCGGGGGTTTATCAGAGGCAGACTGGTCGTTTAGAGAGGAAATCGGAATAAAGCAACCTCTGTTCGTGGGTGTACACTGCACGGTAGTGTACACGATCCTCCTCCGCTTTGATCTTCCTTCCATCCAGCTAACAGAGACTATCGCAGTGCAACGACCTTGCCTCCACGTTTGCATAACGGTGGAGCCGGCTTTTTATAACACGATCGCCCGAAACCTTTCATTTCATTCTACCTTTCACAGGGAAAGATAGCTTAAAGCTCGTATTCCGTCGTTTATTAATTAAGCGAAGACGTTTCAAAGTACTTCTGTCATGGCGTTCAGCGCAACGCCACCTCAAGCTCCTCAGGGTCGGAAGAAAAGAATCCGGCGGCCCAGCGAGACGCTCGAAACGCTTGAGAAATAACAGAGGTCGAGGGGAAAATCGCGCGAGACCGGAGTGTTCCTAGCTGTCGCGTACCAGCTTCACAATGGCCGAACATTATTCCAAGCCGTCGCGCGGTGTGACGAGCGGCGCGTACTTATTTTCGGCGCTGGTTATTTCCGTCGGCGGGTCGACGGGAACGCCGGACCAGAGGAGAAACTTGAACGCACGCACGCTTCGGAGAAAATTCTGGCCTCGACTTCCTGCGAAAATTCTCGCCCCCGGCCGACCGGAAGCAACCTTCCTCCACCTAGCAGGATTTACCTGGTAAGTGGAATCCCCTCGAGCAACCTAACGAACCTCTACGAGCCTCTGCAATAGTCCTGAAAGTGACGACGCTATCAAAGTCGAAGTGCAAGCTTTAAGGGAAGCTGGTGAAACCATTAACGAGGAATCGGTGAAAGTCGGCAGGCGGAGCGTGAAGACGATCGGACACGGTTGCCGCTCTCCGTGAATAATCCGAAGGAAGTGTCAGCAACGGTACTCGAGAAGCTGAAGCTAGCCCAGCGCAGTCCTCGCGCGACGACGCGGTTGGTAATTCGTGGTTACAACGGGGCAACTCGCAGCTAAGACACACGGTGCTTTTAAGTAAGAAGAATCGCCCTTAAGCGAGTTACACCGCTTCGGCCGGTGGAGCCGACTTCCTGCCGGGAAGTGACGTAAGAGGAGCAATTAGAATGTTCCACATCGCTCATAAAGAGGTCCGAGTGCCGGTGAAGCGGCTGAAGATTCCGTGCCGCTTCCTCCTCGTCGTTCCTCGCGCGACACACGCCAGATACCTTGCATCGCCTTCAAACTTTGGCTGTCTGGCGCGTTCCGAGCGGATGCTAACGGGTGCACGATGATTGAGTACCCTCGCGTGAGACTGGCTCAAGATTAGCTACTGGGGGAACCACGCATCTCACCTCTAGTGAGCAAGTAGACGGAGAAAGTTTTCTTTCCCGATTCTGTGGGGCTGATTTTGTGATAGGGACGGGGAGGGTGCAAGCCGCCCGGGGGTGCACAGCGGCCCCAGAAAATGAAAAAATTAAGAAGAGAGATAATAAAAACGAAAAAACTGAGAACGCAAATTTTTGTCAAACTGTCAAGAAGGAAATGGGAATATAATTTCTAATACAATAATATAATCATCTAATATTATTAACCCTTCGTGTTCAATTTTTTATTTGAAATGTCGCACCTATACGTCTTCCAAAGGGGATTCATCGCAAAAAAATAAGAAAAAAAAATTTAAAAATCGGTTTTTTCCCACAACCATGGAAAATCGCTCATTTTCAACTACAAATTTTATCATATAAAAATTTACATTTCTAGAGAAAGACTATTAGACCATGACTGTATAAATATTACGAATGTACAATCATCACTGAAAAGTTAAAAGATTCAAAATTACGAAAATGGTAACTCAAAAAATGACGCTGGGGTACTGTGAACCCCGTGTGACCACGAAGGGATAATGATATGGCAATAAAGAAGTGATATATTTAAATATGTTAATGTTCATATGATTATTTCTTTCATTTTTTAAATTTTATTTTCTTTAGTATTTTTAGGTATTATTATCGATTTTTTTTTCGTGAAAAGATGTTATAGGTACTTTTTTAGCGATGAGAACTGTTTGGGGTCCCAAAATATTTCTTGATAGGGATCGTTATTGTTTGAAGACCAATCAACATGCTAGCCCTAATCAAAAAACTCTAACTGTCCATTTCAAGGTCGAAATTCGATAACTGCGCGTTTCTTGGATATTCTAAATGCGCAACTCTGCGTCACGTTAGCTAAACAACTCTCGATGCCACCCACGGTGCATTAAGAAACCGTCACCGAGACACATTATGCTGTTACAATATAAACGATTTACAAGCTTCTTTCCTGGTACGCAACGTAATTGAAAGAGAAGCCAAATTCTAGAGCACCCTGATTAACGGTTGGGTTCTCCTCTGGATCAGCGGTGCCAAGGAACGGAGAGTTCCAAGCGCGCACAGCCTATTTAGTGTACTTCACAGCAACGAAGTTAACTCAAGCCCATCAAGCATTCTGGATAAGACAGAGCGTGAGTTGATGAGAGAGTTGTAAGCAGAGGTAGGTAACTAATAATTTGAGATGGTTGGCTACGGCGATCGGCTGCGCCGATTGCGCAAAATGGTGGACCAGATTCGCGCGTTGCCAAGTTGTGCAACGAGTGGTCGAGAACGAAATATGCTCGGGATGAGTCAGGCATAATAATTTCACATTTGTCACGGGCGAGTCGAGAGTATGTCCCGCGGTCGCGATCCCGAGGAAGAAAGTCGCAAGCCAATTGTCTTTACGGCCCAATTAAACTACACTTCGATGGAAATGGAAACGGGCTGCTCGTTTGACGCGAGGTCTCACCGTTGCCAGCGATTCCTCACGCACGGAAATAACGCTGGATTCTTTCGATAAAGTAGCCGACGAGGGGAGGCCGGCCTAGACTTAATTTAACGCGCGAGAAATTTCTAATGGAAGTAGGTCCCGATCGAATGAGACGCTGCAGAATTATCGCGTCGAGATCAGAAACTGCAGGAACCAAAATACGCAGTCTATCATCGATCATAAAATAGGTTTTTGATATCCAAAGGAAATAAAATACCATGTAGACAAATCGGGTCTTCTAAATAATTACAGTAGTGGCCAGAAGAAACTAGTATAAGTCGAATTTTACCTCCAGCTTGGACTGTTTATTTTTATGTGAATCGAAGTTAAAAATAAAAATTTCTTTTAACATATATATGTTATCAACTCTCACGTTCAAAATTTAACACCTGATCTAACCTGCCACTTTAAATATTGTGGATCAGGAACCCCTGTAAGATTCCTCTTAAGCCCGGAATAAGAGATCTCGGAGGATCAGTGACGCAGAGGACCCCGAGGATTGTGGGTTCGAGTCCCGTCGCCCCCGAGATTTTTTTCCGTGGCCCCAGGCCCGTATTAAAGGAGGTGGGGCTGCAGCGCCGGGCCCCACTTTCCATTTAGAACGCTAAGCGATTAGCTCACTCTGTCTTCATTGGAAATGTTGTATCAAATAAATTGTCTATGAGTTCCACAACTTCCAATTTTATGATTTTATTTTAAAATTACATTGTTTAAACCTCCTTTATGATATATATTTAAATTTTTACTAATTTTTGAGAATTATATATTTTTAGACATATACACGGTATCCCGTTTGAAATTTCGCACGCAATTACAGTGAATTCTCTTTATATGAGAATTTAAACTCGTTATTGTTTAAATATTTTACCCCACCCCCAGCTTTTCAACCACGGGTGAGGGGGGGGGGGGCTCTTTATATGAGAATTTAAACTCGTTATTGCTTAAATATTTTTCCCCACCCCCAGCTTTTCAACCACAGGGGAGGGGGGCCTCGAAGGTTTGATAGCTCCGGGCCCCAAAAATCTTAATCCGGGCCTGCGTGGCTCCCGAAAAACATAGTAATTATATACGAAACCTATTCCTACAATATTCTAAGTGTCTTCCTGCGAAACTAATAATTCCGACTTATTCTCGTTTGCCTGCCCACCAGAGATATGTACAGTAAATCCTCGTTATGAGCCCGTTTCTACCTCTCGTTGACAGCCCGGCGACTCTCCCCACCATTTCTTGGAAGCCTGCGGACGAGAGTGAGAGAACCGGACAACGAGCGAGGGGAAACGAAGGAGTCAGACACGAAGTTGCCGTCGGGTACGACAGAGAAAATCATGTCGGCAACCCACTATGAGCCCGCCACCAGCCCCGTTCGTCGGGCTCATAACGGGGATTTACTGTACGATAATACACAAAGTCTTGTGAAAATATGAGTTTAAAAACTTCCCTTCTACCCCGATTTCATGATTCTTCAAACAAGAACCAAGGACTTGCTCGTTAAAGACGAAAAGTAAGATGATAACTAAGTAGGTATGCACTCACCAGCAGCTTGTTGTCCACAGTCTTGACGACGATTTCCTCCGGGGTGTACTGGGAGACATCGAATCGGAGCTTCAGCATCTTGTTGTCGCCTTCATCCTGGATGAGAGGGCTGTTGAGGCCGTCCAGCCATGCGGAGTCCTGCTGGGGGCTCAGGGAGCTGCTGTTCTGAGTGCTCTGCGTGGTGGTGCTGAAAGGGACAAGTGGAAAGGACCGATTATCGTGGGCCTCTCTGTCTCGTCGTCGATGGTTTTCGGGACGAGTGCGCTTGAACGATGAACGAAAGAGACGTAAATCGAACTTATGCATCGACGACAGTGACGGCGTGATCGTGGAGTAATAAAAAAAAAAATGAGAAAGAAAGGAGGAGCGTGGCCCAAAACTCGTTCGCCTGCGGGTGACCTAGGTGCGCAAGTTCCAGGCAGCCTTACCTACTGTGGTGATGCAACGAACAAGGAACACACACACGCACATACACACACACACACAGAGAAAGGTAGTGACGAACGAAGGGGTTAAACAAGATCGTGCTCATCTAATTAACGGATTAAATTAAATGCTAGCGTGCCATGTGGTTTCATTCGCGAGACACGCGGAAACGAAGCTGCGCCAAGCGTTGTTAATACTATTTACACTACTTGTGGCTGGTTAACTGCCGCCCGCCAAATGCTTTAGGTTAATTGCCGTCGGCGACCAACGCGAACGATGCTTTCCCATTACCTTGCACGCTGCGCTTTCGACGGTGTCTTTCTGTTAGCTGCGAGGAGAAACGAGGCGAAAATAATGCGTTGGGATTCCGCGATAGGCAGATGGACTCGGTGTCAGCGGCTGATCGAACGATGGCACTCGCGTATCATATTTGTTAGTTTAAAAAATCATGATGTAATAACTATTTTTTTTTATAATATCTTTAATTGGTTAGGACGTTGAACACACAGTTGCCAATTTTTCTAGATTTTTGCAGAATTATATGACAACGTGAGAAAGAAAATTTGGAAATTTGTGCACCCAATTTACATTTAGCCGGTGGCGGATTCAACAG
Organism: Andrena bucephala; assembly: GCA_947577245.1. NCBI lineage: Eukaryota > Metazoa > Arthropoda > Insecta > Hymenoptera > Andrenidae > Andrena > Andrena bucephala. The sequence continues at coordinate 69,838,133 of OX387715.1, forward strand.
CGCCTCATTTTCAATGAAAAAAAATTAAGATTAAATCCTAACACTATTTTTCCCCCATAATTTTCATACCACGCGCGCGTAAATTTATTTGCAATTCTGTTATGTATTACGGGTGTCCCAGAACGTTTGCCACCTGGGCCTACCTCAAATCCGCCACTGCATTTAGCAGATGGTGATTTCAACTCGTAACCAATTGCGTGCGCTCCGATTGCCCGCTACGGAAAAAGTGCCATCGCCACCGAGCAACGGCGACGCCAGTCGTCTGGGTGCTTCTACGGCGGCTGGTGCAACGTGTGAAAAAGAAAATGGCGGGTGTCTATCGGGGTTCTCTAATGAAGGTGGTCCCGAGCAGTTGTTTTCTGTACATTGATAGATCGTTCGTGTCTGTGTTTACACAGAGTAGCGTCACCTTTTGAAGCTGTCGAATGCGGAGCGCGGTGGCGGTGCTGCGGAGTCGACCTTGTCCCAACCTCCCGTCTTCGAGGTCGTCGACGTACGGTGTTCGCTGGAGCTCGTGTGATGCCGACTTCGAGTTAGTCACCAACGTGCCAATGCAGAGAGCCAATCAGAAGGCGAGACAGAAGTCGAGCAGGGGGGAGGGAACAGGGGGCAATTATTATTTTGTTAACTTCGGTGTGCTGTTAGTTTCTGTTCTCGAGTCGCTCCCGTTCTTTCTTCCGGTCAATGTTATCGGGGCAGACTCGCTAGCACTCTTTTAGAAACTTTCCAAATGCCCCTTGGCGACAAACCGTCAGATCCCTGCGACAAACAGTTCGCGCTGCTCTTAGGACTGAACCTCCTCGACAGTAATCCCCTCGAATTCTGTCGACCGTTGTTCAGCCGCTCGGTATTAAACATTCATGAGCTCGGAGGTTCGCGAGGCGGGTTGTAAAGTGAACTGCTTTGGCCGGTGGAAGCTGCAGTTTGTCACCAAGGAGCTTTGCCTTCGAGAGGTGTTCCAAAGAAGGTACATTGCCAGGATTAAATTGGAGACTTTCCTCCGTATTTACAAGTAAGAGAGGCGTGAGAGTAGCACCGATAGTTACATCGTTATATCCCAAGTTTACTGGAGTGTACATATTTTCTCGATACACGTGGCACTCTTGTTTAGAACCTCTGCGTGACTTTGCTGCTCGTCGAGTTGCGGAACGACGTAAAACTCCGATTGTACCCGCGTCAAATTCAACAGCGCGCTCCAAGTATTTAGAATATTTAAGCAATGCTGCGGAGAGCTGTTTCAGGACCGTCGGTGCAAGCTGCTCGATTAGTTTTACATCGTTCGACAAGTCGGTAATTAGGTAGGCTAAAACCAAGTGCCCGCATCATGCCAATCAACTATCATTAAGGAATAATTACTTTGGCAAGCCAGCAATCGATCGCGGTGTGCCGCGAGTGTCGTCAACATCCTGGGAGAAAGATCTCAAAATTATGCTGTACAAAACCGCGCTGTGTTTCGAAGTATACCTTCCTTTCTTCGCCGGAACGCGATTAATCCCTAGCTCTAGCCGGTATACCTATTGCGCAATTTGCGAGCGAACTCAAGAAGGGCCGTTTTTTAGTTAAATATTAACCTTCCGTGGTCACACGGAGTGTATGGCACCACAGAATTTATTTCCAGAAGTATATGTCTTTGCCAATATTTCTGTAAATTTTTAGACTTTGACATTAAAATTTAAAATTTTGGTGAATTCTAACGGAAAATCCCTTTTTTTCTTTAGAATTTACATTTCTAGAAAAAGACTATTACAGCATTACGAATGGAGATGGAATTATCATTGAAAAATTCAAAAATTCAAAAATACGAAAAGGGCAATTGAAAAATGACGCTGGGTTGCAGTGAACCCCATGTGACCAATTTGTGATTAAACGAAGGTGTGACCACGGAGGGTTAAAGTTTTAATATAAATTATGTGAATTTTAACGTTGGCCCTTCTTGAACCCACCCACAAATACAACGCACGTACATATGATAACGCTGCTGTTAAGAAGAGCGAATTACATCAGAGCCCAAGATTAGCGCTCGCAACTCCAAGCGTTAAATAAATCAACAGAACAGCATTATTTCATGAACAAATAATCCAAGAATTTTTTAACCTCTGAAAAGCAAAATGGACGTCAATTCCACTCAAGTAAAAGAATCAGCTTCGTATTTACATTGCGCACGAGTATCGCATAAAAAACAACAGCCAGGAAAATCATTATTGCTCGATTAAAACGCGCGCGGAATCAAAGATGAGCGTCGCACACGTCTGTTTTTCATTAACTGCGCCGCCCACTCGAGTGGCCAGGCATTGTCGATCGATGCTGCGCTAATTGCCCCGGTTAATCGATGTTAAATTGTTAAAGCAATCGTCGGCCCGTCACGAATCAACTTATCACCGGATCCAGGTCGACCGTGGTCGTTATTTATAGGCGGGTCCCGCGACGAAATGTCAGCACGCCGCGAGTTTCATAAAACCGATAACCGGAAGTCGGGGGCTGCGCTGTTCGAGGAGGTCGCCGACCCGGAGGATTCTAAAATAGTGCACCCGCCGTGGCCGCGGCGGCTTCGCCTCGAGGTTCAACCCTCCGCCTAGCTATCGTCCTCACTCGTCCAATAACTAGTTCGGAAAATTTCATCTACCCCACGAGATAAACCTCCGTCGCTACCCTCGATAATTTATTAGGTACTTAACTCGTGGCGAGCAAACATTCGAGGACGCTCGGATAATTCTTTCGAGGTTTCCCAGAAAATATGAACGCCAAAATTGTGAAAGGGGTGCAAATCCCTTAAAGTAGTAAATTGAACTAGGCAATGTAGAAGATTGATCATTTTGATAAAATTGTTACACGCGGAAGTATTTTAAATGTTATTATTTTATTAAACATAATAAAGTATGGTTGAAGTTTTCACACGTTTTCTTCTTAAAAATGTTAATTTGATAATATTTCTTTGCTATTAATATACCCAACTCGGTGAAGTGAAGAAATTTGAATTTTCCGGAATTTTGGAAATGTTTATCTTAAATATGAGACACTCGCGAGGGAACAAGGAAAAGTAGAGAAAAGTGAATTTGGGTAGCAAAAAAAAAGGTGTAATACATATCCCCAAAGTTTCATAATTTTTTGTGGATCTTCCCTTGTCAATGAATGGTTGCTGGAAATTGAGCAATCTCTCGAAAGAAATGTCTTTTAAGGGAGCCCACTGTGACGGTTTGAAAAATGAAGGTATTTTTAAAGATTCGTTTCTTCGTAGATACAACATATAATGCAACAAATCTTATTGATATTTATTAAGCTACTCATATATTACACCAAAAAAAAATAAAAGAATTGTTTTAATTTGTTTTAAAACTTTAAACGCGATTATCTCAAAACAACATTTTTTCAACTGGTGCAGGTGATTGCAAAAAAAACTATTTGACCAATTAGTTTGAAATTTTTACACGTTATTCAGCACTTCAGTGGCTATGACCGGGACCATGATTATTTTTACTGATAAAAAATTAACAAAATGACGGAGGTTTGAAGTTTAAGTGTTGAAATACGGTAAATTTTTCAATCATTTTGCCGTGTAAAAACCTTGTGAAAAGTATGAAATGGTTAATCGAAAAAGGTTTCCGTGGTCCCGGCCATAGCCACTGAAGTGCTGAATAACGTGTAAAAATTTCAGACTAATTGGTCAAATAGTTTTTTTGCAATCACCTGCACCAGTTGAAAAAATGTTCTTTTGAGATAATCGCGTTTAAAGTTTTAAAACAAATTAAAAAAATTCTTTTAATTTTTTTTTGTGTAATATAAGAGTAGCTTAATAAATACCAAAACGATTTATTGCATTATATGTTGTATCTTTTTCAAACCGTCACAGTGGACTGACCCCTTAAAAGGTTTTAGTATCGACGTTGAAGAAACAGTTGAAACAGCGCAAGATCAAGAAATTATCCTTAATAAGACAACAATTTCGCGAAGAAAATGTCATCGTATCCCGTCACGCGATGTAACGTGTCCACATGCTCCACTTTATCCCTGATAGCTGTAAAAACCGAGCCAGCGCGCAATGGGAACGCTGAAACGATGAAAAAGGAAACAATTCCATAGATATATATCTCGGACGTGCTAAATTGAATGCACGGTTATTAGCCCCGCGCAGGAAGGAATTACTTCTTCGGTCGCAGAAAAAGGCGAGGATGACAGATCCAGGACAGGGGAAGCTACTGCCGCATTCTTCGATTACAGGCAAGCAAAACGATCGATCATAAAGCTACGTCTTCCAAGTAGAACATTCTATAACTGAAAAGCTGCAATTGCTTCCTTGGGAAACAGGTATTTCTAGTCTGAAGGTAAGAAGACGACTCGATATCTTTCAATTCCATTAGCAAATGCGAAATGGAGATACTGTAAGGCTTGAAAACCTCCTCAGGCGGTGCGAATCCACGATGACGCAAAAATATCGCGTCTCACATAAGACTTCAATCTCAATCATCATTTCAATTATTTTGTCATTAATTTCGTGAAACTAGACTCTCAAGTTTCATGATATATTTTCAAAAATCTCATCCCTCCCGACTGTTTCCATTATTTACATTGTCTCATATAGAATAAAATAGATAATATCTTATTGTGGATTCGCATCTTAAGACTTCGAGCAGTGCCAAAGCGAATAGTGTCCTAATCGACTCAGCTTTAAAACAAACTCCGTCTGGAAAGCAAGTAAGCTTGGCAATTTCTTCTCAGCGCCAATTTTTCCGCGACACCCATCCTCTGGGAATTGAACCAAGGACAAACGCAAAGTACATACCTTAGTAACTAGCGGTGAAGGGCCGCGACGGGGGGGTATAAATGGGGTGTGTTTTCGCAAACATCCGTTGAAGGTGGCACGAGAAGGACAGGAAGGAGAGGAGACGGTAATCGCGTGCAGCGGAGGAGCCAACGAGCCCCAGAAGAAATTTAAAGAGCCTCCACCTCTTCCTTTTCTCTTTAGAAGGCCTCTTTCACACGGAACAAAAGCCGGGCCATATCGAGGGGATCGCGATGTCTGTCAAAATGTCTTTCAAAGTGAAACGCGCAGCACGTGTTTGTGGGGGAGGGGCATATAGTAGGGAGCGATTATCCTCGCAAGGAGAAAGGTCCTATCTCGTCTGCCGAGGAGCAAGCCAGGAGAGGTCAAGCGTGCCGAGCAGGATCTCGCCGAGGCGGAATTGTCGAGCTGGAAAGGCCACGCGATACGTCACCGCCTCTACGCGCCAGTTTCTATGGGGCTGGTCGTTCCTGTGACCAGCTTTCAAAAAGCTTCGCGTACGATTGCCATCGTAGGGCAAGTGGTGAATGAGAAATTGAGGAGTTGAAATTTTAAACGATGAAAGTGGCAGTAGGTAAAATTTTCTGTAGAACCAAAAAACGCAGGTTTGTTTATTTTGTCAAATTCATCTCAACTTGATCATCCCTCGCTATGGACTTTCAGCGTATACAGGAGCGTAGCTAGGCTTTCATTCAGGAAAGGGCAATAGATACTGGCGAACTTTGAATTTGTGTAATGCGGAATTACTTCGCAATTTAATTTAAGTGTTTTTATTTTGTAATAAATTAATTTAATTTTGAACGAACCTTCGCTACGCCTATGAGCGTGTACCACCTTTACAGATTTAGGGGAAACGAAAAAATTACGGCCATGAAGATTGCTAGCACTTTCATGGCTTTTCATCATAGTGAAGTTGACATTTACGATTTTAGCTCTATCTTGCGATAGTCGTAACAGTTAAGATAAATTATTCTAGCATTGTAACTTTTGCCACCGTGTTCCGCATTGAATTCACAACCTTTTCCACTAAAAAAATTATTTCCTATGTTTTTAGCACTTGTATCGTTTGCCATTTCAACTCCTCGATTCCTTTCAGTTTCGTTTAAATTTTTGTTCAAGGAAACAAAGTCTCGCTCGAATGCTATTATCATAGGATCTTGGATATATCGTAGACGAAGCATTTTCAATACAATAGTGCTCCCGCCTGTGAGAACAAAGATAGGACGGAGGACACCTCCGATTCATTTCTGGCAAGGATTCAACGAATAGCTTATAAATTTCGCGACATGGAATGCGAATCGACGCGTACTTGACCCACAAAGGTGGCTAGAAAAAACGTCAATGACTGCGATATATGGCTGGCGATCGAGCGATCGATCCACTTCCCCGTCGATTAGCTCCGCGCGCCGAGCGCTATGCAAACTTGTCGGTGAACTTTCAATTAATGCTCGGAAAGCCGATACGCTGCCCGCCTAATGGCAACTTTTCTCATCGATTACGAGTAATGGGTTAATTCAACTTTTCTACGAAATCTGAGACCATCGTGGAAAGTGTGCGCAGGGTCGTGGGAAAGGAGAGACTCCGGGGACCAGGAAGTGACCGGGCTTCTTCCTAACGATCTTAATGAACCCTCCAGTAATTACGTCGACCAGTTCAATTCTAACAACGGCTACTCTATCGGAGATACACCCTTATTAATGGAGTGTGTTTGTCTAATGTCGTTATCTCCAAAGAAGCTATCGCAAAAATTAATCGGCGGAGATGCGATCTAAATGGTGGAACAATTGCTCGCGATTGTGCTTTCTCGTTGGGCATTGGGCACGGACGGTAAACGGCGAGTCGGCCGCTTAATTCAATCACGAGGAATAGGTCAAACGGTGAAGCAACAGATTACCCTAAGCCTAGGCGAGCTGCATAAGCAGGGGAAAGTTGCCTACAGTGGAACCTTTAAGAAAGTACCTCACCTATTCATAGTTATTAGCAGAAAAATTTTAGAACAATTTCGGGATTGTAATTAACAACACAAATCTAATAAAACAGACTGAAACGCTATGTAGCTGGTTACAAAAAAAATATTTTGAAACTACCGTCAATGGTCCAATCTAGGAAACTGATTTCTTACTTTGTAGGTAAAAAACTTCTATTTAAAAATATACTTACACTGTATAAAAACAATAAAAATAACTCTGAAGAAGAATATTACAATATACTGAGAAAAAATAAAAATGCATTTGACGAAATAATCAGTCGCTGGCGGACTGGCAATTTTTGCACTCGTAATAATCGGTATTAGACTGTTAGAGCAGCTCGAATGCGACTGAACCCTGTACAGTCCGGGGGCTAAGAAAAAAGAGCCGAAAGAAATGAGGAATCTGAAACGACAGCCTTCGTTGCAAGCACCAAGCGTCGCGGGGAAGAATAACCCGCTATCCGAGGAATCTGAAAGGGAAGTAAGTGCACGTGGCTCGATGCGCACAGAGTGCGAAACGCTCGGCTAATCATTCTAGCGAGCGTGCACCGTGCACGGGCTTAATCGTGAGTGGACATAAATCTCGGTAGTCGAGCAGCTCGCCTCTAAAGTTTCGAGCATCGATTCGGCATGCTCGTACAGCGAGTGTAACGTGTAACACGCGACCAGCGAGATTAATTTCCTTCCGTTGCAACGGCCCGACGCGCCAACAGCTCCGACGTCTTGCTATCTGCTGCGAAAATCGCGATCGAACAGACTGCTTCCATGAGACTCCTTCGCGTCCACTTCGTTCGACGGAAGGGTCATCACTATAAATACACTGGTGAAGCCGCACAGGCCCGCGGGTAATTACACTCCAATCGTCTCCTAGTAATTGAAACTAAGAGGACTTAATTCCACGTGTGACAAATGAAGTTCGTGGAAGGAGAAAGTGGCCGATTTTATTCTGCGAAACGTATCCTCCCCGAGGCGATGTTATTATTATTTATTACGGGGCAAGTCCAATTTATACAATAATGAATACAGTAGCTTACGTACAAGAAACACAAGACATATAACAGTAAAAGTAAAATTAAACATTGCACCTTAGTTGATGACAATTTTGCGCAGATTGCTTTTGAAAGTTAGTATGGATCCACAGAAAAATTCAACGTGGTCTGAATATCAATTCGAAACGCTGACGATCCGGGTTAAAGGATCGCGAGCACCAAACTTAGATTTAATGTTTGAACAGTAAAGGGATGCTCTTCTTCTTAAGGATGTATCGGACGTACAATATTAGACAAAAGTATATGAAATTTGATATACTTGAATATCTACATCTTACGCATAGTAAATCTAGATGTAAGGAACTCGAACGACAATTGGAGTCTCATTTTTACTCCCAGAAAGGTATTTTTCACTTTAGAAATGCTTTTTCAACCATTATTTGCTAAACTTTTGACAGTGAAAATGCCCTGAATTCACAATTTTCCCAAGTTATAATTTATTTCTTTAAAATGGAGTAGTAAAAACAATTGAAACTCGGCAGATATTTTCATCTATCCATATACTACATGTACAAACAAATTGAACACATTGGTACCATTTCTTCAACATTTTTTCAGCTGTTTTATCTGTCAAAACCGTCCCTTTCCATAAGAGTACGTGTAAAATCAGTGAAAATTAAAAACGTTATAATTCAGCAACCGTTTAGTGAATTCGTTTAAAATTTTTGGGGCACATCAAGAAGATTAAAAATAACAATCTCACGAATTTTCATCAACTTGGTACCATTTTGAAGATAGTTCCGATACATCTTTAAGGTTCTGGATGGTGCAAAGAGGAAGATATCCTGTAAAATCGATTTCAATAACACGGTCGATAGAAGGAGAAGAACTAGAAGATGAAATTTCGAAACGATCCACGGCGCTTCAGGATGAGTCATCCCCCGCGCGATAGAAAACATTTTCGAAAGAAGCTCAGGAGCATTTATTTCGAACGATACTTGTCTATTTGCGGCGATCCGTCCCTGAGCAGGGATTACGTCAGCGCCACGCGAGTCCCCGACACCTCGTAATGGTCCATATTCGCCTCCCACGGATCTACCGACGATTCGTGATCGATACCGAGCACCTGCGCGCCATTTCCAGCGTCTTTGCGCGGATCGATAAAAGCGAGCAATGGGAAACCGCGGTCCGGCACTGTGGAGCTGGGTTTATCGAGCTGTCATCTCCGCGGCAGCATTCTTTTAGAATTTAGGCTACCGGTAATAGGTATATACTTCGAGGTGTCTAAATGTTTGGACAAGGTAATGTTTACTGCATGCGAGTGTTCGCGTAGCAGGATATCGAATCAAGTTTCGTCTGGATTTAAATTCGTTCCCTTTGTTTGCAAACGAAAGATGTTCTAGCAAGCTGCGAGTTCGTTTTTTGAAGAAGTTGAAAATTGTGGACTTTGCAACAAGAAGGGTGCGAGTCCATATTTACCAACTTCAAGTAAATTAGAAGAAACTGTTTATAAAATTATTGCTTTGACTTCACTTTAAAAATAGAACACTAATTGGAAAATATATTTTTTCACGCAATAAGTATCTAATAGTTATTGGGTTAATAAATTTTTATTTCTATTTTGGCAAATTTTTCAAATCTGGAGCATTCGTATTGCGCAAAAATGGGTGCAGATACGAAATTTGCAATAAATCACTCATTTGTTATCGGATCTGTATCAACCTATGTAGAATTTTTTCATAGCTCAAAAACTGTCCAAAATGGAGCTGCACCCCTCTCGCTGCAAAATCCTCAATTATTGCACTGTCATAGGCGTCGCTACCTACCGAAGCTTAATCACGGTCTTGTGACTGGGTGGATAGAGATCCTCGTCGATGAGCATGGTCTTGGCTGCCTGATCGGCGGAAATCGACGGGTCGATGGACGAGCGGATAGCAAAGAAAAGACTCAACCTGTCCGCGAGAGTAGAGGCACTTCCGTGTTGCTTTCAACGAGACGGAAAAATTACTGCGCAAAACGGGGCAGGATGAATGCAAGCTCGTCACCTTTCCCGCGCGCCGCGATTACGATTTAGTGCATGATACCGAGTGGGGACTGACGATCGCTGCAACGTGTCACTGTCAAGGATGCATTTACGCAATGCACGCTTATAGCTTCCAGCGTAACACCTATTGAGTAACCAGACACCCAGGGATGCTGATGAGCTAGGAGATTCTGAAATTCGAAAGCTCAGGGCTTCGAGCGATCCACGCGCAGAAATTCAGAGATCCGAAACACAGCTGTAATTATTCCAATATTTGAATAATTCGAATAGTTTTGAATAATTAATTTCCAATAATTTCAGATGATTTCGCATAATTTCGAATGATTTATAATAATTCGAACAGTTTTGAATAATCTCGAATACGAATAATTTCTTCGAATATTCGTTACAGCCCTAATTCTAATATTCAGTAATCAAGTAGAATAACGGATCCAAAAATCTACCATACTCAGAAATGCAGAACTCCAACTGTCTCTGTATCTATATTTAATAGAGCTACTCGACTACCTATTCGATAAATTTCAACGCATAAAATTCTATCATTGTTGAGGTTAGGCAGAGCAGCAGTAAAGGGACCATTAAATTAATTCTCCAGGCAGATCGCGTAAGCGCAAAGTCCCGCGATCAAAAGATGTTCCTGTCCGATGACGCGCCGTCCCGTCATCGCGAGGCGTTTATCGAAATTACAGGAAGGACCGTGTCCTTTGTCGGCGCAACAAGTCGCGTTAAACGACACCCTGTTACGCAATGTATCGCTCCATCTGATGGACGAGCGACCACGGACATTTGCATAATCATCTCGCCACTTGCGAGGCGAAAAATCGTTTCACGATCCGATGACTAACCGATTCGGTAGCTTTTAATTACATCATGCGGTACAAGATCACTAACAGACACCCATTCGAGTAGCTATTAATCCCAACAAGCTGTTTACTGCCACTGTCATCACTGGAGCAGAGCCTCTGCTCCAACTCTTCTCCCGATTCTGCTAGCGCTTTCAACTCGCTCAGCCTACTGAAATTTCAAGTCTAAAAAAAGGAACGTTCGATGGACGAATTTGTCGTCCTTTTTACGAGGAAACGAAAGTCGACTCGGAGCGAAAATATGTTACTTGGAGAAAAAGAATGGTTGGGTATATTGAGCCAAATGGGCGGTTCAGTGGAATTTCTACTAACACTGCTACCGATACTTCAATTCGATAGGCTCGGAAATTACGAAATTTATCGTAAATTTTGCGCGTCCCGGATTCCCATTTGCCAAGACGGAGCAGAATTCGTAGAAGTTGGTCGAGGCTAGCACCTGCCACGTTTATTACGGCTGATAAAATTTATCGAACTGAGGGGTGAACGTACCCCTCGGGAAAGATAACGAGGGTTCCCCAAAATTTATGCTCGAGGGGAGAGCTTCCATCCCAGCCGACTCGCCGAGTTTTCCTTGCTGGGAAATCGAACGAAATATTCTCTTTCGATACAATGCCACTGTTTTATTGTAATTCCATTTATACTGGACGGTACTATAAATACATCAGACATTTATTTTTGCTAACTCTGTATAAAATTTATGTCGCATTTGTTTTTTAATATAACTCTGTAACAGTGCAAGATGGAACCAAACCTTAAATATAAAAATTGTTCACTTTTTATGTTCTATCGCGTTATCAAAAGAAAGAGAAAATTATATTAAATAAATTAGAATCTTGATAATTTTAAGGGCTGATCTCACCCCTCAAGAATGAATTTCCGTATAGAAAGAAAACTGCTCTACATTCACACGAAGTTTCGTTAAAATCAGAATTTTCGGGTTGAGAACGTTTGCTCGCGAGTAATAAATCTAGAGCGGCTATTCTATAATTAGTGGCTTCGAAGGATTGCGGCTAGCAATATCCAAGTTCGAGCAGACCTCCTATTAAAATAACACGACTGTTGGGTTTCGCGGTGTTGGCATGCAAAAACCACGGCACATGGCGCGCATTCATTCGACCCAGTGGATTCGCGGTTCGTTCAACGCGAATTCCTACGCGAGTATTTGAAAGCCTCGAGGAGCGTTCGGGTCGTAAAACCTTGCCCGAGGAATCTCCAACTTCTCCACAGTTTGTCAGCCTACAAGCATTGCAGCACTTTTACTTCAAAAAGCTGAAAGAATTCTTACCAAGGAACCGCGATCGGTCATTGCGAATTTATTTCCCTTTTCAGCTTGCTTGCTCACTTCAGAATTACAATTTGAATTTTCTAATGCAGGATGGATAGTAAGGTTTGTATTTATTTGAGTGAAGTTTCAAGGTCCGTCGTGTGTTTGGTGTGTCAGAGAACGCGCGGAGGAGCAGGTGCAAATTTTCGACGGTCGGAGGTTTGTTTTTTCGTATACCCCCCGGCAAGAAAGGTTGGAGAGAGAATATCGAGGGGGGCTCGTGTTGTTCGCACCGAACGCACTGACGAAGCCTCTATAAATAGCGAGTACGTTACTGAAATACGTGAAACGAATGTACATATGTATGCGCGCGTCAAACAAAAAAGAAACCGACACCGACATGACCTTAATGTACACATACCACGACCGACCAACGATTTCATTACCTTACGATAATAAATACGTTTGCGCCAGTGTTTCACGGGCCTTTACTACTACATTCTTTCCGTTCGCGATCTCGTAATCGAGCGGAAGGCTTCCTGGAGTTCCTTCTGAACAAAATGGTTTGCCCACAATTTTCAAATTGACGAAAGTTGGTCGGGAACTCCAAATATTAAGTTGAATTGATACTTGAAGTATTTGAATATTCGAAGTAGCCAACTAATCGAAAGTATTCGAGTTCTTTTATCCGAAATGCTCGAATATTTTAAACAAACTCGATTCCGTTCGAGTCCTCCAACAACTGTGGTGTTTACACTGGCCATCGAAGCAACGCGGATACACAGATATGCTAATTGGTGTTAAAAATCAACAGTCGTGTAGCTGTGCAAACATCGATTGCAAAAAACAAGTCCGTGTATTAAGTGTCGACTCGTGGACACTGTTGCGTCTTCCGTTGTTGTGGCACAAGTGTTTGCGAGTGTTGAATTAATGTCAAGCGATCGATAATTTTGCTTGCCATATTCGATTCCCGTTTAACAACCCGCGATGACGTAAGATCAAAAAACAGCGATGCGCTTATGTAAGTCCAAGTCCAATTTGTAAACCGAGGCTTTCGTACGATATTCGAATTTACATTCTGAAGTACCGTTGCAGGGTACGCTGGATCTAGACGGTGATAAAATCGATTCTTTATCTTAAATTGGAGCTCTATCTGGCCACTTGGAAAATAGCATTTGGATTGAATCGCTTCTTAAATATCAACATTCCGATGTACTTAAGTAATCCCCATATTGCAAGAGCGCAGTATCAATCGATATAATTCGTACTGATTAACGCGATTAACCTCACTCAGTATCAGTACATACAACTCAAAATGAAAACCGTGAATAAAGGCAAAAGTGTATTAAAACAGGCGCTTCTTATTTCTGCAGCGTTAAAATATCAATTCAATTGCAGTAACGATACGCGTAGACACTCTTTCCCTACAATTGCGATGAATTTCCATTTCAATACCGTCCAAACTCACCCCCCTATCTCAGAACCAACGGCATTTACGTTCGAAAGTCAGACACGAGTTGGTCTGTAAACAAACAGTTTCCACGGGCCACCATCAAGAGAAATACGACTTAATAGGTCGTTAAGTTCTATCGAAAGCTGAGTATTACTCCAATCTTAGAAAACCTCCAAGAATTTCAAGTATTCGATTTCCAAATATTAAGATAATAAAAGTTTCGAGCGCGGCTTGAAATAGGTATTAATCTGGACGGTACTTTATCTGTACAAAGAACAGTAATCCTGTTTGGAAAATGCATCGCAAAGTGGGGAAGAGTGTGATCGTGGCGGGTGTGCGCGCGTGAGAAGGTTAGGTGCGTCTCGGCAGAAACGCCGGTAGCAACGTACCTGGTGGTGCTTTTAAAGAAGTTGTTGCTTTCGCGGTTCATCAGCTCGCTACGGAACCGTGACATCTCGTCCTCCATCTTTCTCATCTCGGCGTCGAAGCGTTCCCGTATGTTGGAGAACTCGGTGTCTATCACGCTGAAGTCACCGAGCTTGATGGGGATATTGCGCTTGATACCACTGTCAGCCATGATTCCCTCTTTTCGACCGCACTCGTGTCTCTTTCACCAAAAGCCACTGAACAGATACTCTCTTGTGTTTTACTGATGTAGCACTGCTCTGTCGCGAACGATCGCTCTTTGTGTGTAAGCGAGAATACGTTTTCTCAGTCACGTACAACCGTACTGCACGCTGTCTTGCCTAAGAATGAGCGCGGCTCACCGACTGCTCCTTAAATAGTCGCGACGCAATCGGCCAGCCGCTCGTGGGAGTTCGTAACCGCTCGGCCATCCTCGGGCGGTCTCGTGCGCCGAGCCGTGCACGCGGTCCAAACCGGCCGCCGGAACTCCACGAAGTTTCACCTGATCTGGACGAAATTTCCCTCGTGTAATATTCCACGAATATTCTGAACGAAATAAACAAACTCTTTTCGGCTCATATTAAAATTTATAAGCATTCAGGATTTGGAATTCGGTCAATTAACCAAACTTTAGGTTAGACTAATTCAATTCGTTATTCTCAGTGAATCAAAGAAGTTTTCGTTGGAACTTCAGAGCCGAGAATCGAATACTTCGAAAGCATTTGGCATTGCATGTATGTACTACATTCTTCCAGTACCTAGAACAGAAACTTCTAGAATCTAGATAAATCTCCATATAATGAAGGAAGTCGCTTCGAAGTGTATATAGCGTGCAAGCGTTCTGAATAAATAAATGATCTAAGAAGAATTCGTGGGCGTCTATGGGCTACGATTTCACAGGCAGGACGAATCATTGTGTTCTATGCGGGAGGCGATGACTAATACGACCGCGCGATCATTTCCTTATCGATTGTCTCCCTCAAAGATGTACGTACAAGTATACGTACAGATTTTATTTCAACCTGGTGTCGGATTTCGAAAAATTCCGCTGGTTTGATGCAACAGACGTGAAGGACGACCTTATTCGCCATAAAAACAACTACAAGACTTGACGTGTCTGCAAAACGAATTCTTTTATTACTCCATTCTTTACGTAACCGTCATCTCCTGGTAAAAGTTAACGAGACCAGATCAGGGATGATCCGATTTTCACGATACTAATTGGCTAATTAGATTACATGGTACATCAAGGGTTTTCTGAAGTCAACTACGCGCGTGAGCACGTCAATTACCGTAGCGACCCAGTTTAGGGGAGTCATCTTCGTTAAATATGTTTAATACGAGATGCTATCTTACATACAGGGTGGGCCATGCCAGCGCAGGCGAGCTGTTTCTCAGCTAAGGGACACTTTATCGCTGCTCCTAATAATTACTTGCTTGCGAAACATTACGCGACATTCGAATCCGTCTTCGAGCTTCCTTCAACAAGAATTTCTCGCGACGCTTTCGTAAAAGCAGCCCTGTTAACATCCCGGCCGACAATAATTTACATTCTATATCACGTTCATTTGGCGATAGTCGGAACGATGCGTTAGCATGCATTCTTGTTAATCGTGGCGCGGCGACGGGCGTTCGCGCGCGTGTCCGCTCGAACATTCAGGTGTTCTAATTTGGACAGGCGTTGAGAGAGGCGCGAAGGCCGCAGGAGCATGCTACATAACTTTCTGTTTACGCCGCCGGACTACTGCGTGAGATTTTTTTCGCCGTGGTAAATCATGCTGCAAATGATGCCGACGCTATTTTCGCGCGGTTGCAGCGTCACTGACAAGCCGAACTGAATGAAGCGCCGCGCCGCGTCACGACGCCTCCTTAATTCTTCATAAATAGTCCTGCCGGCTGCCGCAGGCCCCCCTCCAACGTTTCCGCTGAATCAAACGACAAGGAATGCTCGCCTAACACCCGTCTAACGGCGGAATCGAGGGGTGGATGCCAACAGGGGATGAATCACCCTCCCTACTGAAACTGGGTGAATAAGAAGCTGCGCCTATATCGCACTTTCTCGCAAATGCATCAGTGAATAATTTCTCACCGAAATTCCGGGAAAATGTCAATAGAGGATGTGATTCTAAATCTGAGTGAAATGAAAAGATTAATAGATTAAGGGGGTAGGTTACCCTAAAAATTTTCGAGAATTGGTTTTTAGGATGTTTGCATATTCCGCTAGCTACAACTTTTCTACGTATTTTAAGCGCAACCGGGCTCCAAAATTTCAAAAAGTCAAGGAATTACAGTAAAAAATGTAGGAGCCTGCACATGAGATCGTATAACGATGTCCAACTTTAAACGCGATTTCCCAGAAACTACGTTTTCCAAAACGGTGAACATAAAATCTCAAAAACCGCTCGACCGATTTGAATGAAAATTTACAGCGAGCTGCAGGAAACTATTCCCCTCCATGTATTGGGAGCACATTTTCAATATAAATTCTTAAAAAAAGGATAAAAAATATTTTTCCTACAAAAGAAGAATAAAATCAGAAACATCAACATAAAAATTGTATTAATTTGTTTATCAAAATTTTGCTTCCTGCACAAGATGGAGACTGTCTTCCAGATTATAAAAATGCCTTTACTTTATGTTTTAGGTAATTCACCTGTCCGGAATCGTGTTCACCATCAAACGGTGCATCGCGTACAGCTCTCACATTTATATTTATAACTTTTTTCCTATAAATATATTTAAAGTTTCCTTCTTGCGCATTAAAGTCAACGAAATGACGCTTAAAAATTAAAAAACAAATTATCTCTATATTCATTTATTACTGTAGAATATGCGTTTGAAGAAGGGCCTGATTTTGGGCTGTTGAGGGTAACCTACCCCCTTAAAGGAAAAGACTGAACAGAAATTCAATTTCGTTTGAAGCTACACTGGACTGGATTTCTCCCCTACTTCGCCTTGCAGAACGCAACATCCGCTTTCGAGCCATAAAACAAAGGCAACCGCCGATGGGCCACATTGAAATTTATGGCAACGAAACGCCCAGGACCCGAGAACGGTCAAGACAGTTGAGATTCGTGATAAAGTGTGTCAATGTCAAAGTGCCCGAGCCTCCAGGCAACGTGGCCAGCTCTCTTCGAGACCGATTCGTCTGTTCACCGTTGTGTTTCAGAAACCTCCACGGAATCCTTAAGTCTCAGCTCTCGACTCTGCGTGGGAGAACGTTGCTAACATGACGTCACCCTTGTGGGGGTTTTAGTGATCGATAAAACGCGTCACAATGGTGCCTAATATGGATTGGGCATACGTTCATTACGTAGCGCATTGCTGCTACGAATCTTGCCTACCCTACTCGCGCAATTTATTCCAGGAAGCCTGTGCTCATAGCTCAGAAATATTATTTCAGCTAACTAGAACTACTTGTATAGCTGAACTCGTCAGAAATATTTCGTATCCCAACGTGACGAATTCCACGGCCGACTCGGAAGATTCTAAATACTTCGAAGTACATATTTTAAGGGGCCGTTGCTGGGGATGAAGGTCCGAGTTTAAATTAAACAAAGTAATTCGCAAGGTAATTACATTGTCGCGGCTGGTAGACAGAAGGCAGAAGTGAAGCTGCTCGTGGAGCAATTATATGCAGCGTGGTATGCCGAAGAAAACAACCAAAGCGAGCTTGTATGTAGAAAAGATAGTACCTCGACGCTAGACGCCGCCAACTATTAATAGCTGACAAAGTCCGAGAGGGCCACAGCATCCGAGGCCAGATTCAACCCAAGGAATTCTCTAACCATTCGACCCTTTCGACCGTCATTCTTCGGCGATTCAATGTCGAGGGTACGATCCAAGGTAGCGCGACCTCTTCACCCTTCTCGGCGCCAATTTTCCTCGAGGAAGGCGCGCCGCCGAGACGCGAGAAAATGTCCCGGCTAATCCACCGAACAATTGAAGATAACAGAAAAATTAAGGTGGGACCCCGCCCAGAAGCCACTAAAAAGTTTGGGATTTTTTTGTTCGTATAAATGAAAATATCGGGCTTGGATTTTTTATACAGTTTTAAAGCAATCTTTATTTTGCTAGAAAATTTTTTTTCTAGCAAAATTGTACAAAATGTCTTCCCGGAGCACTGCGAAAAAAACTGGCACCCAGTCTCGGGAATGACTGGATCATCTGAGAAGGAAATACAAAAGAGATATATAAACTAGAATATATTATCTTCCATGTAGCGTAGGATTTTCTAAAAATTCGAATTATTTTGGAAATTGTAGCAGTTTGAAGAATTTACTTTAATTTTTTACATAAAAATTTGTACTGAAATGCTTGTAAAAAGTCGAATAATTAAAATACCAATAAAATCCTACGCTAGGTTGGAGAGAATAGTGTTTTAAACTTAAAAAAAAATTAATAAGTAGGGTAAGTCGGGGAGAGATGGCTCACGTTTTTTAAAACCGTAAATTACGTAATTTACACCGTAAATTTATTGGTTGAATAAAGGACAAAAATAAACGTGATCGAGCCATCTCACCCGCAAGGCCATCTCACCCGGAATTACCCTAAATTGGATGAAAAGTTTCGGAGATATATTGTGGGCCAGGTTGAAAATTGTTGTTTCGAGAGAAACGCGTTTAAAGTTTTCATTAACGTTTTCATAGCGTTCGATGCTTGAACGCCACGAAAACGTCAATGAACACTTTAAACGCGTTTTTCTCAAACTTCAAGCTCTCGTTATTGTTCTGATTGAAACCTCCTTCGCATCGTTTAGAAGATCGTCCGAGGTGAGATCTTCGTCCCTAATTTACTTTGATACCTAATACATCTATTTCACTATAATAAAAGAGCCCGCTTTCCTTCCAAATGCGGTTCCAGGCTCCTCTTTACCTGGCGTGACGCGGTGTTACAGCTTTTACTATAACTCCTTTAATACTGCGAATATCAAAAAACCGTTTATCACAATATTCTACAAACCTTAAGCTTTCAAATAAAACAAAAAAATTTGAAGTTTTCAAAAATTTCTGGGTGGGGTCCTCCCTTAATGGTACCGGACAGTAAGCAGAGATATTGACTTATAGCTCCGAATGTAGCTCTCTGTATTAAAGTGGTGCTGGCAAGAAAAATGGGTCAAACACCAATTTGCGAAAAATGAAGGTAGGTGTCGGTAAACAGTGGGTTGCAGTTCGCGAAGGGTTATTTCATTCAATGTTTCGCTACCAAGCAGGCAATGCGCGCTTGATAGTCACTTGTACTTGGCTTACTTAGAACGATTGAATGAGGAGCCGCTCGGTGTCGTCGTACGACGACTTCGCATCGCTACCACTTACTTGACTTGGGTACAAATGGGGCCTGAGGTTAACGTGCCGTGATGTCACTGTCTGATATCATAGGGCACGTAACGTTTTCTACCTTCGACGCTTGGGAGGGACGTAATTTAGGAGACTGCTCGTTGAACTTTGTGGAGGCCCGAGGGTAAATTTAGACCTTCGCATAGACCTCCGCCAGCATCGGCACCGAGGACTTTAACGGCTTCTCCAGTGCTGGATTAACTAATAAACAAAATGAGCACGTGCTTAGGGGATCAGAAGAAAGGGGGCATCATAGAAATTTTCTGAATTTTAAAATCTTTTATAGGGTGAACTGTTGAGTGAATGAACACTTAAGCTGCATGTCCGTTAAAATTAATATTCAAAAGTCGTTATTTAATCCCTTAAAATGTTATTGCTATAAGCGAGCTGTTTTATTACCAAAGTCAAACATCCTGGAACACCAATCTAAAAATGTTTGTTAGCCATAATTTTCATTAAAAGTCTGGCAGAGGATTAAATAAAAAATGGGCCAACGACCAGTGAATGAACATAAATTTCCAATGTATTTAGACGACTTTTTGTGTAAATAATTTTTCATTCTCAAATTGCAATAATATTATTGATTTGATACTTTACTGGTCTTATTAGATCATAATTATGCATAGTTGAAATTTGGTTTCTGGCGTGGGTTAAACCGACGTCCACACTGGCGGCGAAAGTGTCAAGAGAAAAAAATACCGGGTAAGTTGTTCATTCATTGGTAAAGTAAGAAATGTCCACGTTTGCCAGTGAATGAACGGCCGTGAGAACAACTGTTGAATAAACGGAATTAATGCCGTATAAGTTATAAGCAGAGTTGGGCAAAATCTAATCTAATTACAACTTACAAATTACGATTAAACTGTAATTGTATAGTTGATTACACATTATTTTCTCTAATCATTAATTTAGGTAGTTGATAAAATTGAGGTCAACCACCTACATTAAAGATTACGGAAAATAATGTGTAATCAACTGCACAATTACATTTTAATCGTCATTTGTAAGTTGTAATTAGATTACATTTTGCCCAACTCTGATTATAAGTAAAAAGATAAACGCTTTTGCGAGACGTCTGTGGGTGTCTACTCTAAATTTCGGTGTAAGTTTGAGCGTGAAGTGATGGGCGTTAATTTTTCGTTTTATATGAGAAACGTTCATTCACTGAACAGGTCACCCTATCGTAATAATATTGCTAAGCGTTTGCGTGCGTGTGTGTGCGAGAGAAAATATAGAAATCAAACAGCGGAAATATGAGAAGAGAAAGAGAGAGAAATTGAAAGAAAATTGACAATCGAGAAATGATTGAGATTGAACTAAAGAAACGTAGACTGTGTTAAAGTGATCACCCTGTATAAGGGGGCCATAAAATCTTTCAAGTGCTTAAACTGCCTCTAAAGGTCTTAATCCGGCGCTGGGCCTCTCTGTATTTCAATTATTCCCGCGGGGAATATTGAGATTGCGGCTGTAGTAATTAGAAAAGATGACCAATGCTCGGCGACATTTATCGCGCATTGCTGCACGGCTACTGAAATAATATCAAGCGAATTCACGGTGCAACGGAGCTTATCACCGAATTTTCAGCTACTTCTCTGCAGACCCGCGTAACACGATACCAACCGGTTTGTTGTAACATTCGCGATACGTGGGTTTGCAATACGACCCGGCTGCAACCACTTAAAGCGCCCGTGCAAGCGTGTACACGCCGCGCAAATGAAATACCTCGAATAAATGTTCAATGTCCAAGCTGGGTCGCCAGTTAACAGATATTTCAGTGGTTAATGTGCGTGAACGGACACTTCGATCGCGCCAGCTACTCGAAAGTGTCGAAATCATCTGTTTGATAAGTAAAATGGAAGTGTTCTCGTCAAATTTATTATATCAAAATGCAAATGACCATGCGTTCGGAGTGGATCAGAAAATTGTCGCGCCAAGGACTGCGCGATCAACGGTTGCTAATCGTCCTTTACTTTATCCGAGCGCGCGTGAAAAAAATGCCATTGCATGCAGTATAATGCGGCGGTGGCCAATGTCACTGCCACGAATAAACTGGGCGATACGTAATGCGATGACAACCGGGCGATTGTGCAAGTACCGTTCTTTTATAATTCGCTTTTCTTAGTGCAACCGCGACATTGTGCTCGCCGCATTGCGATTCTAAATGCGATGAGGAAGTGTCTGTTAATTACTTCCCCATTGCTTC
Source organism: Andrena bucephala (assembly GCA_947577245.1). Lineage (NCBI taxonomy): Eukaryota > Metazoa > Arthropoda > Insecta > Hymenoptera > Andrenidae > Andrena > Andrena bucephala. The sequence goes on from OX387715.1 coordinate 69,859,436, forward strand.
TGCTAAATCAGAACTTATCGGCCTCACGCGCCCCCCTTTTATCTTCCTAATAATATTCCCCTGCTCTCGAGCACCTAGACGGGAGATTGTCTGACCAGCCTTAAAGAAAATCACGCGACAACGATCAACGTACTTGAATGCACTCGTATTAAGTGAAGGAGAGGAGGTCCATTTGAATTGTCGTCACTTGACGCGCTACTTGATTGCTCTTAAGTCCCCCTTGCGTTTACCGTCGGTACTAAATTAACGTGCCACCGCGAAGGAGCTTGTCAACAATCGCCGATGGCACGCGAGAAAAATGTTCCTGACAGAGATCAGGGGAAGCAAAGGAAGCCGGCGGACGGGAAGGGTCAGAGCACTGAGAAAAAGCCGTTTGACAAAAAGAAGTATAGATTGCAGAAGTACAGTACCAAATACAAAAGTATGTCCGAAACAGCGCCGCTAACGTAACTCGCGTGTAGGTTAGGTTCCGTGATTGCTGGAAGCTGGTCGCTACGAGGTGGTCGGCACGTGGTTTTGAATTGTATTATTTTTCCGCAGTTAATCAATGGGAGGAACGCAGGAAGAAGGCAATTTTACGGGACTATTACAAAGAACTGGACAAGAGCGAACGGCAGACGGTGAAGAAGCCATCTTCGCTCAAAGATGCCGAACAGAATGAGAACGATAAAGAGTGTGTACGCCACGATCGTAATTTTATGTGATTAACGATAGAATTTACCGAAAATTGTATCTTGTTTTTAAAGGACGCAGCCAAAGAAATCAAGCGCCTTTTATAAGGCCAAGCAGGAGTATCTGCGCAAGAAGGATGAGAAGAGGAAAGAGAAGGAAGAGGCTCTGCTTGTAAAGTCAGAGCGAAAGGAGGCTCTTGAGAAGTACAAGGAAAAGAAGATGCAAACGTATAAGAAACTCTCGAAGAAAACGAAAAAGGGCCAGCCTGTGATGAAGGACAGGATGGAAATGCTGCTGGAGAAGATACAGCAACAGGTATCTAACTGATGCCGTAGACAGCTGTCGCAAGTCATGCGACACGAAAACAATGTTACGTGTTTTAAATTAATATAGGTGTGAATAAAATTGTTATATGTGGACGAATGGGGAACTTGAATAAAACAGTTTTTTTTGTAAAATAAGTGTATCATGTATTATAAGTTTCATAGACTGAATAAATCACAGTTGTTGCAAAAAATTATAGTGAAAAACACCATCGAAATTGCAGTACTAGAAAAGAATTATTTTTTAGTTTTTAGTGCATTTTTAATAAAATCGTTTAACATAAAAATTTTTTGTATATATTTTTTATTTTCTAGTTTTTAGTGTTTATGGATTTACATTTCGCAGCTCAGGCTTCTTTAGAAATATCTTTTGTTTAATTTCAAATTGCGGTGCGACTAGCGCCCCGAAACGCAACGGCTTTTTGTCGTTTTCGTAAAGAACGCGAGTGGCTGATTTCAAGTCGTTTGGATTTATGGTTATCGGTTATATTTATTGATGACTGGGTAATTTTTTCACACGCTCGGGGTTAATTTTTTTTTTAACTATTGTATTGTCATCCAAACTACGCACGCCTGCAAAATTTCAAGACATTTGGATAGTTGCAAGTGGGTTAAATTTGAGTTGCCAGATTTGAACCATACAAACAAACATACAGAGGATTGAAGCTGAATAAAATCGTTTAAAAACAAGTTTTATTAAAACCTGCTTCTTTCCCTTAAATTCAGACGAAAAGTCACTTGAAATCGAATTCTTCCGTTATTAAGACGTTACCAGCAGAACAGTTAAACGAAACGAAGTAAAACACTCCTGAACGGTAGTTTGTAGATTGAATACGCTTACCCGTGAAACCACCGAAGATCATCCTAGGTTAGTTACGGAGTTTAGAATGCCGAAAGTCCGTCGACCGGGCGATTAATCGCGAGTTTGATTCTTCTCGCAGCTAACGAGAATTCGAATGCCATGGGATAAATCTCCGTTGGGACTTGGGTCAGAGTAATCGCGGACGTAATCGGGGAAAAAGTTGAACGATCGATGAAGATTTTCCACGATTCGAAATACGAATTTGCCTGCGCAGGCAGGGACGGCGGAGGGCGCAGGCGCAGTGGCATTTGACGGGCAGCCGTCAGCTAGTCAGCGGTTGCAAATGGCGACAGCCACGAAATCTCTGGCACCGACTCGCGAATAGTTTCACGCCTACCGAGTGCTGCGTGACCGAGCCGTGCGTGAACGTTACCCTAGCTCAGATCGGTATGTACTTAAAACTGATCGGATAATCGCCGCCCGCTGCGGATAACCTCTTTCCACATAAAAGCCAGTCCCCGCTTGGCTGCGCTCTCCTCCTGTGCACGACAGCTCGTCGAGAGAGGCAAAAAGCCACCGTTCGACCTGTCTCTCCCCATCGAAATATTCCTTTTGCCCCCTCGATCGATGCATCTTCGTTCCCCCGTGATCCCGCGGCCAGCGTTACCGCGATCCTCGCCCGCGATTCTCCGAGTTCTCCACGTAACGGGTGCCACTAACAACGTTCGCACGGCACTGCTGTCAAAAAGTGTTTGCTAGCGGAATCTAGGACGCGGTACCGGCTTAATCGCTCGATTTTCATTTCGACCGTCTCCAGTCTCTGTATCTCTCTGTTCCGTGTCGCGTTGCTTCTTTCAATCTCTGCCTTTCATCCGATTCATCGCATTCATTGTATATCATTCGGCCGCTCGTCTGCCCGAATTAATTCTGCCGAGCGCGTTTTCAAAGTTACAGCCAGCACCGAAGGGCTCGTCGGCTCGAGTACCCTTAATCAACGGGTATCGTTCCCATCGTTTTCTTCAACCCTTTCCCCTCCCCGTACATCGACCGCGTGTCACTGAATAGCGATGCACAGTGGATCGCGGAATAACGTGCTCGAGTGCCTCTGTAATTGAACATTTTTCGTGGAGATGTCTAACTTAAACAGAACGTTTTAACTATCTTTACTATAATTATAAACGCTTATCAGGTTCGGACAGGCAGGCTTTGAAAAAGAATTGATAATGTCTGGAACAATTATATTAATTGCTCCTGCGGCGAGTAACTAACATGTAGGCTTGTTCGAGAAATCATTAACGCATACTCGTATAGCAATAGTCTGGTATTCAAATACCTCTGCGACCCACTGTATGTCCGCTAGTTTAGAAATTAATTTTCACTCGTTCCTGAATTAATCTCTGTTAAATCTCACAACCGTATTCGCCCAAAAGCAGTGTACAGCGTTCGCTGTAAAGGAAACCAATCTATTCTCCTTTAATTACTTTCAGACACGCAGGGTGCGTTTCTAGTCGCGAAACGACCTGGTTAATGGGTCGAATTGCTGATCGCAGTATCTTTCAATGTATTTAATTTCGCAGGTGGTATTGAGAAGAACAGAACAAAATGCCGGCTGTGAGAGGAGATGGCATGCGTGGGCTGGCTGTGTTCATTTCTGATATTAGAAATTGTGAGTGCAAACATTCCTATTTTTATTACAATTTAACTTCCGATTAAATTTTAAATATCCGCTGAAAAGTATTATTGTTGAAATGCCGCATTTATGTATAATGTTACAACGCTAGATAAAAAGAAATAGAAGCTTGCGTTCGGATCGCTGAAATTTCGATCCATATTCCATCCGTTAAGAGATATGATGCCATTGAAACTAACACGACACAAAGTATTTAAAGCAGTCAAGAGTAGGAGACAAGGGGGCGGAGTTCTGATATAGCCATATCTTTCTGATATAGCTTGTCTTTCGAACACCAATATGTAATACTTGGCATAATGTAATAAATCTCTGTTAAAATAAACACGCCGAATTTCCTTGTGAAATTTTTGCGAGGATCAATGAATAATAAAATTATAATTATTTAGTATCTCTGTATTTTTTTGCACTCGTTAATTTTTGTAAAAAGTAGGATAAAAGACTAACTGATACAGAACGAATCAATACATCTGAACTTTGATGCCAGTCCAAGTGGCATACAGCCATTATAGTTTTCTATAAAAACTACTACAAATGTATATAGTTCGGTAGATCGTACATATTCGAGATACAAATATTGTGTACCGGCTATAATTGTAAACTTTGTTAGAAGAAATTATTCTCCCACAATTTCAATGTGTATACATTTTGGTAATTGCGTAATAATTTTATCAGGCAAAAGCAAAGAAGCAGAAATCAAGAGAATAAACAAAGAATTGGCAAATATCCGCAGTAAATTTAAAGGAGACAAGCCGCTCGATGGTTACCAAAAGAAGAAATATGTTTGCAAGTTGCTTTTTATTTTCCTGCTTGGTCACGACATTGACTTCGGACATATGGAAGCTGTCAATTTACTTTCGTCTAATAAGTATTCAGAAAAACAGATTGTAAGTATGAATTCCTGAAGGAAAGTAGCGTATTAAATCGAGCCGTGCGTGCAAAATATTTTAAGTCCATACTTTAATTTCTTACGGCGGATCATGTTTCTTTAAAACTGTGTGTGTGTGTGCTTAGCGCCAGTCGAGATTAAATTCAAATGTACAAACATTTTATATATTTTAGGGTTACCTTTTCATATCAGTCTTAGTAAATACGAATAGTGATCTCATTAAACTGATAATTCAGAGTATAAAGAATGATCTTGCATCGCGTAATCCGATTCATGTAAACCTTGCGTTGCAATGCATTGCCAATATCGGCAGCAAAGAAATGGCAGAGGCGTTTGGTAATGAAATACCAAAGTTACTTGTTTCTGGGTAGGTTGACGCAGTAAATGTTCCATACATTTAGTTTAGCCGGTTAATGCGCAGAAGTTTGTAAAATCATAAATGAATTTTCCATTTTAGGGACACTATGGACGTGGTAAAGCAAAGCGCAGCACTGTGCTTGTTACGATTACTGCGTACAGCGCCAGATGTTGTTCCTGGCGGAGAATGGACTTCTCGTATAGTCCATCTTTTGAACGATCAACATCTTGGTGTTGTTACGGCAGCTGCATCCCTCATAGATGCTCTTGTAAAAAGAAATCCAGATGAATATAAAGGATGCGTTAGCCTGGCAGTGTCGAGATTGAGCAGGGTATGGCATAATTTGTTGGTCCGGCCCACGGTCGAAAGATAGTTCTCTGATATTTATTTTATCTCGTTAGATCGTGACGTCGAGCTACACAGATCTGCAGGATTATACATATTACTTTGTGCCAGCGCCATGGCTGTCTGTTAAATTACTACGATTGTTGCAGAACTATACCCCGCCTGGTAAATTATTTGGCCTACTTTCCTTGTATGTTGATAAACGTGGATATTTAACATTATTCCTGAACATTTAACAGCCGAAGATCCTGGAGTGAGGGGTAGATTAAACGAGTGTTTAGAAACTATATTAAACAAAGCCCAAGAGCCACCGAAATCGAAGAAGGTGCAACACTCGAACGCGAAGAATGCTGTGCTGTTTGAGGCCATTAGTTTAATTATTCACAACGACAGTGAACTGCCTTTGTCGGTCAGGGCGTGCAATCAACTTGGCCAGTTTCTATCGAATCGCGAGACTAATCTCCGCTACTTGGCACTGGAGTCTATGTGTCACCTTGCTATGTCGGAGCTGTCGCACGAAGCAGTAAAGAAGCATCAAGAAGTGGTTATTCTGTCTATGAAAATGGAGAAAGACGTGTCTGTGAGGCAACAGGCTGTGGATCTTTTGTACGCCATGTGTGATAAGAGCAATGCAGAAGAAATAGTACAAGAAATGTTAAACTACCTCGAAACTGCTGACTACTCGATCAGAGAAGAGATGGTTCTGAAGGTTGCTATTCTAGCCGAAAAGTACGCTACCGATTACACCTGGTACGTGGACGTTATTCTGAATCTTATTAGGATAGCTGGCGACTACGTTTCGGAGGAAGTCTGGTACAGAGTGATCCAGATCGTTATCAATAGAGACGATGTACAAGGCTACGCAGCGAAAACGGTTTTCGAGGCCTTACAAGCCCCAGCTTGCCACGAAAATATGGTGAAAGTTGGTGGTTATATACTTGGAGAATTTGGAAACCTGATTGCCGGTGATCAACGTTCGTCCCCAGCCGTGCAGTTTCAACTATTACATTCCAAATATCATTTATGCTCGCCAATGACTCGAGCATTGCTGTTGTCAACGTACATCAAATTCGTTAATTTGTTCCCCGAAATGAGGAATCAGATCCAAGATGTTTTCAAGCAACACAATAACTTGCGCAGCGCAGACGCAGAGCTACAGCAGAGAGCTTCGGAATATCTTCAATTGAGTATTATTGCATCCAGCGACGTCTTGGTAACTAGCCATTGTGATTTCCATCGCGATCAATTAAAAGTATGTAAATAGAATCCTCGGCACTAACGACAATTTACTTTTCACCATTTCATAGGCAACCGTTTTGGAAGAAATGCCTGCATTCCCCGAAAGAGAATCTTCCATTTTGGCGGTTTTGAAAAAGAAGAAACCAGGCCGAGTGCCGGAAACTGAAATTAGGGAAAGTAAAAGTCCTGCACCAAATACTAATCACCATGCAGAAGCACCCGCGATCGCAGCAGCCGCGGTTAACAATACATCGGCAGATCTGTTAGGTCTCTCCACGCCACCATCTTCTCAGCCAACTAGTAACACGGGAGTTCTTCTCGACATACTCGGGGATATTTACAATATGCCGAACAAAGTCGGTGCTACCAATGGTGCCCAAAATACGTACAACCCTAAGAAGTAAGACGCCCCCAATAGCATTTGAATCCCAAATAAAATCCTCCTCGTGCGTTATTGTGTTCGTAACGGCTGCATTCTGTGTTTACAGATTCGTTTGTAAGAACAACGGCGTGCTATTCGAGAACGATTTGATTCAGATCGGAGTAAAGTCAGAATTCAGGCAGAATCTGGGCCGCGTCGGTCTTTTTTATGGGAATAAAACTCAGTTCGCTCTTCATAGTTTTCAAACTCAACTTTCCTGGTCCGAAGAGAATCAAGCGAAATTAGCCGTGCAAGTGAAAGCAGTGGATCCAGTATTAGAAGCTGGTGCTCAGATCCAACAAATGATTAACGCAGAATGTATCGACGACTACAACGGTATGACAAAACAAGTTATATAACATTCCGAGAAATATTGCATACGTCTCGGTTACTAAATTGAACGCCGCGTGTAATCCAAGGTTGTTGAAGATATTCTTGAATCCTTTCCCTGTACACAGATTCGCCGAGCATGCTCATCTCCTTTATTTATAATAATGTGCCACAAAAAATAACGATGAAGCTACCGTTAACGATCAACAAGTTTTTCGAGCCCACAGAGATGAACGGGGAATCATTCTTTGCACGATGGAAAAATCTTGGAGGGTACGTAAATGTTTACGAATGACATTTCAACAGACTTATATACGTATTCAGATAATCTTAGAACCAGCTTAGTATATACGCGTGTTCTCTGCACCGAAGTTAGCAGTTAAAGGTGCGTGTTAAATGCGAACGATGTGCTTTCAGAGCGAATCAACAGCGTTCGCAGAAGATTTTCAAAGCGCAGCAACCGATGGATCTCGCGCAAGTTCGCACGAAATTGCAAGGATTTGGAATGCAGTTGCTCGATGGCATCGATCCGAATCCTGATAATTTTGTCTGCGCGGGTATAGTACATATGAGGGCACAACAAGTAGGATGTTTGTTACGTTTGGAACCGAATAAACAAGCGCAGGTAACTATTATCACAGTACAAATTTACCCACGAAACACCATCGAGCTTGACTTTTTCACGGAGTTTTTGGTTTAATCGTTGACTAATCACACTATGCTCGTAGATGTTCCGTTTGACAGTGCGCTCGAGTAAGGAGTCGATGTCAGTAGAGATCTGTGACCTGCTGGTGGACCAATTTTAATCGGCCTAGCAGGCGTGAAACTAATCTAAGATACATTTAAAAAACGCCGTGGGAAGACATATCGTGATCATAAAGGGATGTCGTCTCTCGACGTTCAGAAAAGATACTGATGATTATTTGTTAAGAAATATTCGTTGTACCCAAGCTTACGCTCACAGCGCGGTCGTGAGAACTGAACCCTTGCGTAGGCGAAGCGTTGTTACCCGTATAATCATACAAGCCGCGGCATACGATTGCCGAGGAACACAATCAACGTTAATTGCGTGCATGAAAAGCGAAAGGCAAAAACAGAAAAAATAAGAAAAAACCAAACGACGTATATAATATAATAATGACTATGGCGGACAATATTAGTCCACGTGCGAAGGTAACGAGTATAGGCATTACCTTTTCCTTTTTCTTAATTCAATACGTGTCATTAGCGAACGTTATAAATCGTAACTTGTCCAATGACGGGTAGATGTTTTTTGCCACGAGTGTCCGCAGAGCACGTCCGGATACCGCATCGCGATCGGATCATACTAGCGTACATTTTTTACGGGAGATTTTTATAGTCTGTTGTCATTTTTTTGCCCACTGTACGTTTTTGGATGAGTTTACCGTACCGAGTAGCATCGTCCGTGTAAGCGGTCCCGTACAATTTGCATCCTCGTGGCGCGCTTTCATCTATGCCTCCATTAGCTCTTCTCCTACGTACGATTACTCAATTCTTTTTTTTCGTACCCGGATCCCCTTTTTGAGATTACTATTGTTGCGTGAGCGAGAGTAAATTTGGGCACGATGACAGTAGCTGTATGATATTAGTTGTTTACCGTAGATTTTCCTTGTATTTAACGGAGCTCAAAATTTCTCTTGTAATTAGTAGGTTCGATATCGTCGCTCCCGTCCCGACCCACCCCTTCATTCCGCTTTTCTCCCCTCCCCACCTCCCCTTAGATTTTCTTTACCTCAGACGTGTTGATGTATAAAAATCCATGGCTGGTTACGTTCTTTGGCTCGCGGAGTGGAGCGATCGAGTTCAACGAGAGGTAAACAGGCGCGAATCAGTAGAAGAAAATTCTTTTTCTAATCGTCTTTAACGAGTCTTGTGTGAGATGTATATTTCAGTAGTATATCTTGTACAGATGATATTCGCGGATGCGTTGGAGATTAATTATGTTCGGCGAGTGCTAGCGAAGGGAAAAATATGAGCAGTTCTGTGCGACGTTCGAGTCGCGTTTGCATTGCGACCACGCTTCGATTACTCCTGTCTTTGTTATGGAAATTGTAAAGCTCTAATTCAATTGTACATAAGAAACCCATTGATTAAATGCCCTGATAAAGGAGCCATTGCACGAGACACAGAATCCAGTACTTGCAGGCACGAGGATCTATAATTATCGTCTCTTCCTGCTCATTCGTTTGTATTTCTTTATCATGCGAACACGAGATGTATATTTTTTTTATGTTCGTATAGTATAAATTTATATTCGAAGCCCTTTCTCCTTATTCCACCCCCGTAATTTCTCTATCATTTATTTTGCTGTATACAGAGCGTACTATTTGCACTGGCATGCATCGAAAACCTGGCATGGCTGTAGAGATCTAAACGCGGAACGCGTTATTGGAGACGCTAGTACCTCTTCGCTTAAACTTCTGGCGCCGTTAAATGTAGGAGGTTTGACTTCTTTACTTTCTGCAACATTTACGAATATATTTCAAAGATTAGTAATAATATGCCTTAAGTGTAATTGGCGCCAGTAGTTTAAGGTCGGAGAGCGTTGACATTCTCGATAATCCGTTCCCGAGTTTATTGCGAAGTATACTTTTATTTGCCAAATAACGTTTCGTTCAGACGCTATGTCGAGTAGTGGAATAGTTTACAAGATACGTATGTGTTATCCACAGAAATTATACAAGAAATTAGTGGTGTTTATGTGACGTGTGCCCGAGATATTTAGTCTACCTTTGTTTAAGTAAACGAAACATTATGTACATTACGGAGGAACAGAAACATTCCTGACCCTATTGATGCGAACGAAGAAAGTTGATAGCCGTAGGAACACTTAGTATGTATATCAGTTACGTTTATATTCGAAGGTCTATTACTTTGCCTTAATTATATTTCTGTACAGACTAAAATTTTTTAATCACCCGACTCAAAATTAAGCTCGCTTGTACTTCTTTCCATTTAATGAACATATTTTTTAAGTACCTCTTTGCATTAATTTTACTTATTTTTTTATATGTATATAACATAATATATTTCGATAATCTCGACTCTCGAACAAGAGGCAACCCTGCAGAGAAACAATAATGTAAATATAAGTAATAGTCGAGCTGTCGGACTCAATGAATCGCTCCCAGTCATGGATTTGTTAAAGCGATCTGCGTTTTCGAAACTGCTAAATGAGATCCACGACGATTCCCACTACTTTCACGCGTGTCTGTATGTACATGTTTATCATTGTGGTAGCGTGAATCATGTTGTTCACCCGATTAGACTCACATTCGAATGACTCTCGCAGTATGCATGCAGGGTATCTGACCATTTTTCGGGCTATCTTTGGCAGCATGTGCAATCGCTCAAAGTAAACGGAGAATGTCAGAAATGCGCTTTGACCCTTGAACGGTGAATAGCCTAGCGCGTATCGCACGCCGGGTCCATTTTGACCCATAGTTCTGTTCACATGCACCCTAAAATAAGATTTTATAGTAGATTTCGACTTCGTCACAGTCTAAAATTCTTATCTTTTTTAAGAACTAAATTTAACGAGTAACGTATGTAATTTGATACATGTAAGATGGGTCCGAATAGACCCGTGTCCGCTAGACGAGACTTAAAAAGTGATAAATGGTCTGATCTCTCAAGTACAAGCATTGAAGGTGACCATATTTTTCGTGGCGTTTCCGGGGACATGAGATATTTTTTTTTAGGGATCACCTCTACTTGTAGACTCGGTTACACCGTTGCCAAATTAGTAGAATCTTAACAGCAAACTCGTGGCTTCGGGGTTTTCATATTGATTAAATAAATCTAACTATAAAGAAGAAATACAGAATTGGGGACTATTACAGAAAATCGGTGACAAATGATTACCTTTAATTCAGAATTCAGGACATAAAATTATCGGGGACACAAATCGTGTTGTAAACAAATGGTCACCTTACATTAAACAGCCCATACTTTCTATAATTTCTGCAAATTTAGATACATTTTGTGCTTGCCTTTGGCCATAGATTGTGCTGCCAAAGTTTTATGGGAAGGTTGTCCGGTACCTTGCATAAATATATATAAATATAAACACACAAGGAGGGTCATTCAGCTGACATTGGAATTGCAAGTATCTTTGGTGTTTCTGGTCTTACGAGAACCGTTTACAATTTCGAATTTCTGGCGTATCAGCAGAGATAACGAGGACGATTGGAATTTCAGTATCAGCCGCGAGTGGCCTCCTGTATACACGCGCGCGCGGATACATATATGCATATAAATAAAGTATACATATAATTCATATAAATATATTATATATATATAATACGAATTATTGAGAAAGACGCGTGGTGACACACGATTGTTAGGTTATTGTGTTACGGTGTCCCTGATCGAATGGCGATCGTGACATAGAATTGAATCGCGTTTGTTACAACGCTACAGAGATTTATTCCGGGAAATACTTTTGTCGTTCTCCTCGTTGCTTTCTCGACACCCTGTGTATAGATTTAATGTAGGAATTGGATAGGGAACGTGACTGTGAGCGGACTCTGACAGAACTTTTCCAATCGAGTGCTTGAATCGAGTCTGAGGCCGGTATTATCAGTCGTTACTTATTCTTAAGCAAATGCTTAAGCATGCGGCATCCTCTACTAACCTAGTAGTTAGTAAAGGATGCCGAATGCTTAAGCATTTGCTTAAGAATAAGTAGCGACTGAGAATACCGGCCTGAATTCTGTATTGTGATTCTACTAGCTGGGACAAGTTTAATACTCAGAATGAACAAGGTGTTCAAAGTTATACATAGTTGGTTATGTATAAAATTCAGAGCCGCGTCCGGTGTAGTGATGATATTATACTCCTTTAGATCTCACTCGTTTTATTTGTAATTATCCTATACTCGTTTCTATTTATTTGTGATTGTAGTGTTGTAGGTGCCGGTCAGATGTGGGCAAAGTTTTTATTTAAATAAAATTTCGAGTAACGAATAAAAGTTGAACAAATTATTCGTCATTCGTTTGTTAACCCGAATTAACTTAGACACATGACGAATAATTTTTTTAACTTTTATTCGTTATTCGAAATTTTATTTAAAAAAACAATTTACCCGTCTCTGGTTGCGGTGGCTCAGGGGGGATGATCCCCAATCTGGAAATTCCAAAAATTATGAAACTGGGGATACGTATTATACAATTTTTTTGCTGCCCAAATTCACTCTAAAGGGGTGAAATTGACCTGTAAAAATTGGGCTTAATTTTTTTTCAGATTTTGTGTTATAACTCGCGAACTGTAAGAGATAGAAAAAAAGTTTTCAGACAAAAGTTACTTCTTTTAATTAGGACTACACATTTGGTAACATAGTATTCTTGAGTTTTTACAAAAAATCGGAAAATAGCCGGATCTTCAGGGGCCAATTTTGGGTAGCAAAAATCAATTGCGAAATACATATCCCCAAAGATTCATAATTTTTTGAATTTCCGGGTTGGAGATCTTCCCCTGTCAGTGGATCGTTTAAGTGATTTTGATATAGACAAAATTACAAAAATTCTCAATGTCCTCAAGAACTTAATTAACGCGAAATTCCACTGCGATCAACTGAGCCAGTAGTAGTTCCTCGTTCGTCTCTCTTCAATTTACAAATCCAAGTCTGCTCTGCGTGAATGTAAGAGGCGTTGACATGTCTACGATATTTCGTTGGACCATGAATCGAATACTCGAAAGTAGCAAGGTGTTTTGTAAGCGATATTTCTACATTCAATCTTTACGCAAAGGAAGCTCTGATATCATCAAATTGTCTACAATTATTCAGGTTTCTTTCTTCTTCCATTACCGGCAGTAAAATCCGCTTTCGAAATCAGCCATTCAATCGTTTTCCAACCTTTACCTCTACATAAATGTATGTTTGTAAAATACTCTTAATTTCTATTATTAAAGTACACATACATATAATCTCGTACAAAGTGTGCCCCTTCGATCGATCGACTCGACTTCTTATCACTGTCGCTTAATTGAGTAATCGATCGATCCGTTTCGAAGAAAAACACGTTCACAAAACCAGCTTTAATCCAGCTGCAATTTCTGCAACTTTCGAAATTGGATAGAGAGTACAACGAACTGTCTGAATTCCATTACCAACGCGAATGACTTTGTAAGAGCTTTAAATTATCCAAATCATTATCCAAGTTGACGATTTCCATCATTATATTTTTCGAAATCGTCCATACAGGTTCTTTCACACAGGCTTCGCGGCATAGAAAATCGACAGCCTCGTAGATGTAGTCGTTCGAAGATTTCGAGCATCGTGCCAAAAACCAAAAGTCGCAGTTTCTTCTTCGATCTGAAAGTACGGAAATTTTCATGGGGTCCACACAATGCGAACGGAGGAACAAATTATACGACTGTGCCGGGAGTATTGCGGATTTGCACAATGTCCCGCGACTCGTTGCATTCGCGGTCTGCTTTTCAGAGTACGTTTACACTGCTCCAGCGGGTCGATAAGTCTATATCCCAGAAACAGCATCGCTTCATTCTGTTATTATCTTTGAAGGCTGTTAAAAAAGGGCACCCAACAGCCGAGCACCTATTCGTTTCATGGCCATGTGTAAAATTCCAGACATGCTTTCCCCAACGAACCACAGTTAAGAGGTAATGCCCCTCTTGCGCCCTGAAAATCAGCCTAACTTTGAGAATTTTTTATGCGAGTATAGTGAATGGAATATAAAATCTGTTTGGAGGCCTTTATTGTACATACTCTGAAGTATGATTACAATTTTTAAACATTTTTTTTAGTACAAAACGGCGGCGCCAGGTAAAAAATTGGAGAAGAAGTCTTTCCGGCTACGGAACACTATCCGTCAGAAGAAGCTTCCCTTGTTGAGCTGTAGCGTCACCGTTTTGTACTAAAAAAATTTTTAAAAAAATTGTGATCATACTTCAAAGTATGTACAATAAAGGCCTCCAAACAGATTTTGCATTCCATTCACTATAATCGCATAAAAATTCTCAAAATCAGGCTGTTTTTCCGGGCGCTAGAGTGGCAAAGTGGACACTGCAACGGAATGTTTGCAGCAGTGTAGACGTGCGCTCACGCCTAATTTAAAGAACGTCCTGGAACCAACGCGACGGTTCCGCGTGCGGTGTCTTTGTCGGTAGCGATAGCACCGACGGCGAGCCGATTCTCGCTGTCGTCCTTTTTCGAAAGTTTTTTGATCGGTGCGCGCCGTAGTTGGTCGGCGGTATCGAGTAGTAGTCGCAAGAAACACGCGTGTACACGCGCGTTACGTTCGATGTCCGAGCAAATATCGTACACACAGAAAGATGCTTCGTAATAGTATTATGCAGCACAGTTTTGAAAGTTACGCGCCGCGGTGGCGGGAGAGATGGTGCAGCCACTTAAACTTTTTCAAGCTGAACTTATAGCTGAGTAATGAGCGTTTTATATGTACTCTCAAAGTTCCTTAGGAAGATAGAGACACGTTACATATAGCCGAGGTTATATCGTAATTAATAGAGAGTAACTAATGGCAGTTGAATCGATACAATGCGAGGATCATTTTAATCGTATCTATCCCATTACGGCATGTTTTACAGTGACTTATTTTTATATAGGTAGATTTTACGGTTGCGAGAGTATAACGACGTTACTTCGGATCATTTATAGAGCATTATATTAACGACACACCAGCGTTGTAGCGATCCTCATTTACCGGTCGAATTCATTGCGAGGCGGCTTGGTTCGTTAAGGCACATTCCCGCTTTCTGTTTCGATGCGAGGCGAGGCGTTTCGGCTGCTACCAAGTCAGTGGCGGATTTAAGGGCCGGTCGATGGGCAGTCTGGGCCCCTGCCCATGAGGCCCCTCCAGGACCCAATCTACAAACAAAAAAAATTATGAATTTCTCCAAACACTATAACTATTTTTTTTCTGCAGTACTACACTTAGCTCGTTTTTAGTAAACTACCTGTTCATTTTCCCGAAAAAAATGGGCCGCTCAGAACGTTTGCCACCGGGTAACCTTTTTCCTTAAATCCGCCACTGTACCGAGTTCGTCCAGACTTCCGGAGGGCTGGATAAAAGTAAAAGATGCGAGCTATGCGAATCATTATTGTTTTATATCTGCCAAGAGAAGCGAAGCGTGCCCTACGTTTGGGAACGAGGGACATTTTTATAGGACTGTTAGAGGTGTGATAGGACGATTAAAAGGACGTACGTATCAAACGCGTTGAGCCGGGGATCCACCTGGAAGCTAACTTAAGCTACGCGGGGCCGGATTAAGACCTATAGAGGCCCTGAGCACTTAAAAGATTTTGAGGCCCCCTTACACAGGGTGATCACTTCAATGCAATGTAGAATTTCTTAAGCATTTTCGATAATTTGACTAAAAATGGTTGCTAAGAAAAGTTAGACTTTAAAATTCAGAAAATTTCTATAGTGCTCCCCTTTCTCCTGATGCCCTAAGCACGTGCTTATTTTGCTTATTTATTAATCTAGCACTGAAGCTGTGCCATGTCTGGCTGTGCTATAAAAAAAAATATAAAAAATATAGCACAGCTTAGCTTAGCTTTTGGTGGAAACGGTCCCATTAGAATGTATCGAAGCCAATTTTTTAGCACACCATATCATAGCACAGCTTAGTTTCACAGGCGGATTTGTATATAGGCTAAGGGGTCGTCCTTAAATTACGTAAGGCTTTCTGGGGGGCGGGGGGGGGGAGGGAGTCGCGAATTTTGTACGGTTTCTTACAAGGGCGGGGGGAGTCAGGTAGCGTGTTACGTAATATTTTTTAAACTAATTTTCAATAAATACAAATTCTATTATTAATGTTCCAAAAAATTAGTTTTAGTTTATATTTTCCGAAATCGAGTTAAATAAATTATATAAACCTTTAAAAGAATGTTAATAACTGAAAAAATTAAATCCAAAAAATATTACGTAAGGAGGGGGTTGGAATATCAAATCTTACGAATTCTTATACTGGGGGAGGGAGGGGGTAAGAATTAGCCAAAATTACCCTTACCTAATTTAAGGACGGCCCCTAAGTAGGTTGTAGCCTAGAGCAACAGAAAAAGGTGGCAAAATATTTTTATTTTGTGGTGATTCTATTACCGGGTGATCTTTAAACACAGAGGCTTGAGACAACTTTAAAAACAATTCACTTTTTTTTTTCATCCAGCAAATTAGCAATAAACAATAACTCATACGTGAGTTGTCATATTGAATAATTTTAAAATTGCCTCAACTCTTTTCAATTAAAATATTTGATAATATTTCGCGAAAAGGGCGGCGAACATTAGTCAGCCTAGGGGCGCCAAATCTCCAGATCCGCCCTTGGTTAGCTTAGCCGTCAGGTGGATCCCCGGCTTGACGTTGTAGCAGTGGAAATATCGAATCGAACGAACTCACCGTTAACTTTCGATCCCAGAATTTCGACTTCCCCGCGACACCATCATTTCGATTCTATCTTTCTCCTCTGTTTCGTGTTTATAAATCGCGCGTCGACAAAGAGGAAGGAAAACGAAACAATCATCGAACTGCGCCCGTGTGTAGCCCGAGGTAGCATCGCAGAAGCTGTCCGTTTATATTTCCCCCCGAGAATATTATACTACCGGTTTGTATCGTAGTGCACTGTGCATAGTAATTCATGTATCGCTAATACCTGACGAATCGCGTATTACCTGATTAAGAGGCGAGGGGGCGAATGGAAGCTGTACTTTGACAGGACACGACAATAGATAATTTCGAGAATCGTAGCACGTATGCGTGTGCATCGAGAAATGCGTAACTCTTTCTATCTCGTTCCGAGCGTGGATGTAACAACGGGAGGGGGTGTAATAAAGAGAACTTAGATTATATCTGTATCTTTATTGTGTCTTTAGTGGGCGTCTGTTGCGGCTACGTCCATCGACGGAACGAACAATTACGTAAATAAATAAAACGAATTGAAAATACAGGCTGTCACTTTGGCGAATCTCCGTCGGCGATCGATACTCGCGCGCCAGCGTCCCGCGGCACAGAATCGAGCGTGGAATCCAAAGAGTAAGTACGTATCTGGAAAATGGAGGAGAAAATCCCGCTTACAATTACTAGGTACGTCCCGACGGAAATTAGGTCGCCTCGTAGCTTTTATATTTACATGGGTGTATTTACACGCTTCGTATACGCGTTCACTCGGTAACCGTGTCGCTTCCGGTTATTCGGAAGTCGAGGGGTCGCTGGAGCATGGCTCTCCTATGATAATAACGAGTCTCCCCAAAGGGAGAGCGAGGAGTGAGGGGAGCGAGAGTGCTTGGAGGTCTTTGGATAGAGGTGAATCCCATTTCGAGGGACAGGCGGAGGGATTCTTCAATTTTTCTTCAGAGAAAAGCCGAAGAACCGTGATCCCTTTTGGAAGAAAATAATTCTTCAACATTTAAGGGGCCATTTCAGCGGCGGATTTAAAGGAAAAGGGCCCAAGTGGCAAACGTTCTGGGACACCCTGTATACATAAGCGAATTGCTAATAAATTTACGCGCGTGTGCTATGCAAATTATGCCAACCAAAGGAAGATATAGTGCTTGGATAAAATCTTTGTTCTTTTTTTTTTGAAGATGCGGGCCCACTTTTAAATCCGCCACTGCTTTCCGCGCATCCAGAGACATCCATAGAGATCTTTGGATATACATAAATATGCTTATACGATAAGTGTACGTATATCATACAGGAGTCTATAGTCAGAACGCGTAACGAGTGTTTGGAATTACATTTGAGCGAGTGCTAAACATGGACCGAAGGTGTTCGGAAAGCCTCAGCCACTAGAGCTCCGTTTCAATCTCGAAAAAGAAGCAACATGCTCGATTGATAACTGTTTCTTTTACCGCCGATTTGGTAAAGTCTTTCCGAACACCGCATATACTCGACGAACTGTACAATTGATTTGAAAGGTGCGATACAATCGTTTCTTCGTACTCGGGCAAAGGCAGAGCTCGCTTGCGTTCTTCCAACGACGTTAATTATATCGGAGCTCACCTGTAAAGGTGCAAATCCATGATGAGATTTTACACGAGACAAGAATCTCAGCAACAATTAAATGTAAATAATGGAAATTTATTTTTCAAAATATATCATGAAACTTGAGAGTCCAGTTTCATGAGACTAATGAAAGGGTAATTAAAAAATAATGAATTAATTGTCTCGTCATGGATTTGCACCTTGACGGTTGAACGAAAGAAAACACGCGCGTAGTTACACTCTCGTTTGGACGCGACGTCGCGTTTGATGTCGTATATTACACCTTATAGACTACTTATCGGCTAACTGACTAGCAACCGAGGATCGAAGGACGTGGACCACTGGTCGGTCGATCGTTCCTCTCTTCGAGGAGGTTTCCTTAGCGTAGAAGAGAATTAAGAAAGTTGACAGAACGAGCACCAGAGTTGAAAAGTAGTCCTAGAGAGGTTCTAACCGGACTGGTTAGAACCGAAAGCGTACATTCGAGCTGCGCGCGTCAATATTAACGAATTGCATTCGAGTCCTTCAGTTAATCTTCTTAGGTCCTTGGCGAACTTGTTGGGAAGATAGTTTATGGGTATTTCCAACCAACTAATCAGGATTCATCCAATCCCTTTGGCTGCTGCAACGATTGTTCTAGACTTTAGAAAGCTTCCACTTTCTTTAAATTCTGTGTATCATAGGAGGAGCGTTCCAAGGTGTTGACCTTTCTCCCCCGTTAAATATTGAAACGCGAACTATACAGTCTCCCCGTTTCGTTGCTTTCATTTGCCACCGCCATGAATTCTTGAGGCACCTTATTCCGCCGGCGATCTGAAATTTCTCCAATTTCCTTCGCTGCGTCGTTCCAGTAGACTCCAGAGGCCCGAGAATTCAGAGAGATGTCCTCTCCGCGAAAAGCCAATTCAATCTTCAAACAACCTCAATATCCTATCAACAACACCCAAGCTTCCCCCCTAAAAACACTTCCCAAAATTCCCCAATGGGTCCCGCATCCAAACCGATGACGACCGAAGCTCATCATCAGCTCTCGCAGAAACGCCAGCGTCTGCCAGAGACGCTTCTTCCCGCGCTTTTCAAACAAACGGAACTTCGCCAACCGACGTGAAGCTCCGGAATCGTTTCAAGTCGTCTGTCCCAGCAGGCTTTTCCGTCTCCAGGAAACAAAGGTATCGCCGCCCGCTGCAAGGCCTTAGAGCCTCTCCAGGGAGTTGAGCTCCTCCGCGAAGATCTCCGCCTCCGCGTCCTTCTCGAGGACTTCCCTGCCGTCGATCAGCTGGTCCTGGCCGTCCGGGTCGTTGACCAGGACGCTCTCCTCGCCGGTGCCCTGAGCGTCCTCCGGCGCGAGGAACAGGCTGCTCCGTCCCTTGCACTTCCTCTGGTAGTCGGGATTGTCTGGAACCGGCCTGTGGCAGGAGTCGCAGACGGTGTCCGTCTTGGAGGTGCAGGGGTGGGCCTCGTAGAGGCCCGGCCCGCACCGCGAGCAGATCCAGCAGGGCTGGGTGCTGTGATGGGGGCTGTAGGTGCCCGCCGAGCACTTGCCGCACTCGGTGTCGCGGCCGCGGACACAGCGGTTCACCACGCCCCAGCCTGGACCGCATCTGCTGCAGTGAGTGCCGCCTTTCTGGTGCCTGATGCGTGGCCTGGCCTCGCTCACCTGGAACAACGGCAGATGCATGCACGGTCAGAGGTGTCGGCAGCGAGGCTAGCTCGCCTCGGTTAATGGCTTTCTTTTCACAAAGGGAATCGAAGTTCCGCGGATCATGTGGATCTAACCGCGCCGTACTTCCCAATCGGATCGCCTCCACGTTGCTGCGGCGCGATCAGATTGTGAGGAGAACAAACGTGCTAAGGCGGAATTCTACAGTTTGGAATTTGATTCTGAATTAAATAGATCAAAGCTCCTGTAAACGTGCCTACTTTTGTGTGCGATTAACTTCTGTCCTGGGTGTAGGGTAAAGAGAACGGGGTCAAATAAATCGCACGTTTCTAGGGACTTTGGTAGGGGTGTGCGAATATTCGATTTATTCGAATAACTTGAAAGTTGAAGATCTGTCCGAATATATTATTATTATTATTACTATTATATCTATTGTTATTATTATTATTGTTATCGATGGTAAACCCTTTAGAATACAGAGAACTGAAAAAGTAACAAAAGGAGAATAATACGGTCTGAGGAACTTTTACACTAACTACTTACTTAGTACATGATTTTACTTAAACCATGGGCGTCCGGAGGGGGGTGCAAAAAGGGCAGTTGCCACTCCCTGGCTTTTGTGAAAAAGATCGTTTATTTTCAAAAACTGGTCTTTGTTAAGTTTATACTAAAAAAAGGTGAATATTTCTAAATTTCGGATTTAAATATTTAATTAAATTGGCACTACACAATGAGTTCAAAAAACCAAGCCGGCTACTCGTTTTTTCATTACTATATTTTTCTTCATCGTCACCCTAAAGTTGCCCCCTTCTAGAAAAAAGTCTACGAACGCCCTTGAAGTAAACACACCTGCGCAGGTGACAATCGAACGGCAAATCGACTGTGCAACAGATTTCGGAAGGAATTGAGAGTAATTTATAATATTCGAGTAATTCGAGGTCTTACGAGGTCTCGAGTATTCGAGCCGTTTGAGTTTTTCAAGTGGCTCGCATTTTTTTCAACCAGTTCGTCCGTTAATTTCGGGTACTCGCACACTCCTAGACTTTGTTACGTACAGTCTACAAGTGATATGGGTCCTCTGGTAATATAGTACTGAAACGCAATAGAAGTGGAATATTGGAATTTCCAGGTCAGTTAACCATAAGTGTGTCGCGGAGTAGCATGTACAATTCAGTGTGCCGTGATGTTATAGGAGACGATCGAGCAGCTCCAAGCTGTTCCGCAGATCCCGATCGGGGGCTAAAAAAAGTTTAACAAAAAGTATCCGCATAGTTGACAAGCGAAATGGAATTAACCTTCCATCGAATCCATCGACTAACGCTGTAATTTCGTCTCAAATGTCCCGGCGAGGCTCGAAGCCATTTTCTTCTAAATTTACTGTGTAGCATCGGGGAACAGGTGCCAAAGGATAAAGCCACCTGACCGCAGGAGGAACACCTTGCGCCTTTCTTTCGTCGTCCACCGAACCGCGATCAAGATACAGCCGAAAACGCGCTCGCCCGAGATGCAAATTAGGATTTCTTCTTACTTCACCCTACTCCATTAAACCTTTCTGCCTTTTACAATATCCCACGAGCCGCGCGCAATTTCATATAATTTCCTATCCAACGCGATCTCAACGTACCTTCGTCAGGTACCTACGAAAATTCTCCTACGGTATAATCGTCTCCGAGAGAAAAGCCTGCAACGATATTTAAACACGCTTCGACCACGAGAAGAAGAAGAGACAGAGACAAACGTGTTCCATCGATTGGGAAGGTGCACTCGCGTTTCCAGCGTTCCCAGTGGAAACAGATCGGTGAAAGTGCAGTCTCACGCGACATCAAGTGCAAACAGCGAATTCTGCGGCGGAGCCGCGAGCAGTCAAAGTCACAGAGGATTTGCAGCGACGAGGTAAACGCCTCTGCTTCCCAAGCCAAATGCTTCTCCGTTTACTCTGTCAGCGATCGGCACCGTTCGTCGCCAATGTACTCGGTTGCTCTCCTCGAGGACGATAAAAGGGTCAAAGATTGTTATTGGCAGTGAAAAGCAGCATCGGGTCCAGTGAGTTTAGTCGCAGCTGGCAGCAGCCGGCTGCTGGCACGCGCCAACGGTCACAGAGGCATCAGGTGCATCAGGTGCATCATTGCACCGGGCCCCCTTCGTCAAAGCCCGTCCATCTTTTTCTTCCTTTTTCACCGCTTTCCTTTTCCCTTCCTAGCTAATGAACAGCCGCGATTCCAAGCGCCTCTGTCCCACGAGAGGGTTCCGGTTCCTTCCAACGCCATAATGCACTAAATACTTTTTACTACTTCACAAAGGTAGCTCCTCGGCTTCACGGGACCCACGCCCAATCTTTCATTCACCAGCCGGCTGCTCTAATCGAGTGAGCTATTTAGGCTGCCCCCAGATTCCTTCCTCCAAGCCTAATGACCAGAATGTCTGTTGCCCACTACAGGGCCCGATCTATTTAGCTCTTCCGCCGCCGTGGGCAAAAATCATTTTCGCCTTTATATTTAATTTTAAATAAACATTTGAAAATATTATTTTTGACAGTGAGTGAATTTTTTAATAGATATTTGTTGAGTAACAAAAGCCTTTTGTTTTATAAGCAAATTAACGTTCTTATAAAAAACTGCAAGAAAATAAAATGTATTATCTACTTTTTCACCGATTTTTCAAAAAGTTTTATTTTTTATTGGTTTCTATTGATTGTAATTTTCTCCTCCTACCAAATTTACCACTCTGGGGAGTTGCCCTGCTTGTGCCCCCTTCGATCGGGCCCTGCCCTACTATCGCGTGAAATTTCTCCTGTGGAGGCTTATCAATTCTTTTGCGCTTCACGCTTCGCTTGAGCCTGGATTCAACTGTTTGGCTGATCCAGCGCGGCATTCCTGCGTCGACCACCTCTCGGCTGACACTGTTCCCTAGGTGTCATCTGTTCTTCCCAGAACGGAACAATTCCATCGACCTTAGCTCGGAAAGCTCGAAGCACCCTTGCACGCAAATTCATAGCGCTTTCTCCTGAAAGGCGACGTGACTCGTCACCCTGTGTTCTTCGCACAGCAAAGGTGTTCATTTCGCTGGGCGGGAAAGCTTCGTTCGATCGCGACTGCAATTCGGTTAAAGAAGCAGACCACCGTTAACGTCGCTTTCGTTCGCAGCAGCCCGATAGGATGTTCATCGCCAGGTAATAGCCGGGGATCAGTCGATTTCCATGAGAAAGCGACTTTATGTGGGACGGGCCTGGGTGGAACACGTACAAGTACGTGATCGGTGCGTAATACGTTCGGGCAGCCGACATGCACGCGTGTAGGGAAGAGTGTCATCTTATCGGTGGCGTAACACGAGCCACGCACTTGGCGTATATGTAAGGATGCACCCTGTCAATTTGCGGGTAAAAAGGGGTTAATAATACTGTATTACTGCACGCCAACCCTGAGGGACAAATTATCTGTCGAGTTCACCAGCGCGTGCGACATCTGCCATTCCGTGAGCAACGCAGCCAAAGGTCGAGTATCGGCTAGCAGTCGGTTCACCGCAGCACGACACTTGCGGCCGGGCTTTCTTTGCCCCGATGTCTCTTTGGGACCGATGAAACTCGACATGGTAACCCGGTCATCCGTCACCGAGGCAGAAACTGGTCCGCGTGGACACGGAGCTCGTCACAATGGACGTTTCTCTTTCGATTCTTGGCGCAGTGCATTTGGATTCCACCCATCTTTCCATTCAATGGCTCTAGATACTTGGTGGTCGTTCTTAAATTACGCAAGGCTCTTTTGGGGAGGGGAAGGAATTTTTTTTATGTTTTCTTACGAAGTGGGAGGGGGAGTCAAGTAGCGTCTTTTACGTAATATTTTTTAACGTAAAGAATTATAGAAACCGTTAAAATAATTTCAACACCTGAAACAACGCAATGTAAAAAATATTACGATTGGCAGGAGGGGGAGGGAGTTGGAATAAAAAAAAACCCTAAGAATTTTAATTTAAGAATGGCCCTTTGCACGGGCGAAGTTGTATAGGTAGTTGCAGCCTTAGGCGATCGTGGACGCCAAATTTTGGGCGAAAGGAATTAAGAAAGATAGCAAAATGTTTTTGCCTGTAACTTTCTATTTTTTATTTTTAAAATAAAATGTCTATTTTACCTAACGCCGAAAGTGAAGAGTGATCTTTAAACACTTAAAAACAATTCCCTGTTTTTCATGTAGAAAATTAGCAATAACTCTGACGTGATTTGTCACATTGAATTGAAATTAAAATAGCCTCAACTCTTTTAAATTGAAACATTGGTGATATTTCACGAAAAGGGCGGCAGAGGCTTGCTACCCTAGGGGCGTCAATCTCCAAATCCGCCCCTGTCTACCTGCAATAATTTAAGCCCTTCCATGGGAAGATATCTCGTGATATTCATCTCTTTCCATAGAAAACCCTCCACCCTATAATCCTCCACGCTCGCGATCAAACTATTTCGACCATCAAATATCCCCCAACACTCAAGCCCAAGTGCATCAGCAGTAAACTACTTCCCTTCGAG
The DNA here is from genome assembly GCA_947577245.1 of Andrena bucephala. Taxonomy (NCBI): domain Eukaryota; kingdom Metazoa; phylum Arthropoda; class Insecta; order Hymenoptera; family Andrenidae; genus Andrena; species Andrena bucephala. The sequence goes on from OX387715.1 coordinate 69,883,660, forward strand.
CACCGATCGCTCGCAGAAGGATAAATTACGCTTTCGGCGTGAAATTACCCGAGCAGAGTAGCTGCGGCGGCTGGCAGGCGAATGGGAGGTGAAAAATAATTTTCATTGGGAAACGCGAGCGACCAGAGGAGTTCTTAGCCGCGATCGATGGCGAAAGGTTTCGCACGGGAAGCAAGGAAATTACATCTCCTCGGAAGGAGCGGAATACGAGCAGACGAGTGGCCGCTTCGAAACGGCCTTTAACAATTTCCGATCGTTTTTCCAGCCTGTAACTACAGCCCCCGCGTCTTACAACGCTCTCCGGCCGCGTTGAAACGTGAGCCTGATGAATCCACGGAATTCGCCTAGCGCCCGTAACCGAGACGAGCTCCACTGACCAGCTTTCCAATAAGCCGAGCACGAATGCTGGGAAAGAGGATACCTGCGGCGGCGCGAGGGGGGGAAATAGTTTGCAAATTTTTCCAATCAGGCCCGTCTTTTGAAGATAAATCTGCTTTCCTCCCAATTATTTTGGCTTTTTAAGCAACTCCGCTTCGTTTGTCCGAAGGGAAACGAGTTACAGTGGAGAAAATCAATCTTCACGGTGGCACGGGCAAAAGAAAAACGAAAAGGTAGAAAGGGAGTGATTTACAAGCGTCCGCGGGCTCGTAACGCAACAATGACGGAAGTAACGGCGCTCATAGTGACGAGTATGAATAGAACTTCCGGCAGAACAGGCAAAGCGGAAGTAGTAATTGCGGTGGCTTTTGTGTGCCGATTTTTTTTCCAGCGCCGGTATGCTGCCGTCGCGCCGATAAATTCCAATCGAAAATCATTCCTTCCTGGTCGACGAACCGCGTGGCATAGAAATTTCTACCTCTTTTAATTTCCTCTTCTGCTGAAACTACCCCGCGCTGTCGCGCGATTTAGCTGTTCGCGAGCTAGAAAACTGTCGATATAAATAAGCGGGTACACTTCTGCTTGACCAAAAATCGTAATTCTTGGGTTTATATAAAAAAAGGAGCAAATTGAATTTTATCGATTTATGACACCAAAGTAGGCGATTAGGGTTTGTCGGTTTTTAAAATCCGGGTTTACAAACAGGCTTTTATTTATTAATTTGAAAATTAGAAAACCGGATTTTAAATTGAAAAAAAAATGGTTTTATATACTAGAATTAATATGCAGAAATGAATGAATTATTTAATTAATAACCTTAACATTTTAACTTGAAATCGCCTCGGACACAAGCATACTGTAGTAGGTAACAGTTTACCGTACAACTAAGCTTCGTGAGTTCATATTTTCTGAAGAAAAATACTAAATGGAATAAAGATTTATAATTTGGTACCATCTTTTAAAAGATTTATATTTTGTACAGATTTTAGTTATTTTATTTACTTTTTCATTGGGTTTTGTTTGCAGTCTATTTTATTGTGTTATATTTTTGTAGTCGCATAAATATTAAATGAACTAAAAAATTATACGCATTTGTACGGATTATAGTTATTTCAATTTTTTTATATTTATTTGGTGTTGTATAGATGGAGTATATTATATTTTCTTATATTTTTGTAGTTCCATAATATTAAGGAAACAGAACATTTTTAAAATAAGTACAAATATATATTTACCATTTTAATTATATTTTTTTTGTGAAAATTCGAAAACCGGTTTATCCGGGTTTTTGAGAATAGTGGAATTCGAAAACCGGTTTTTTCAAAAGTCAGTTTTTGTATAAACCCTACAGCAGAGTTGGGCAAAATGTAATCTAATTACAACTTACAAATTACGATTAAACTGTAATTGTGTAGTTGATTACACATTATTTTCTGTAATCGTAAATGTAGGTAGTTGATAAAATTGTGGTCAGCCACCTACATTAATGATTACAGAAAATAATTGTAAGTTGTAATTAGATTACATTTTGCCCAACTCTGCCCAACAGGCGATCATTTGGAAAGCAACTTGCAAGGACGTTTGAATTTTCCAAAGAGAAAGTTAGAGTGTTCATTCAACGTGACGAAGCGAAATTAATTTATTTTGCAAATAATTTTCGGATCGACACGGCTAACAGGACGCAGGCATGAATTCTGTTGCTATATTTAGCAGTGGTTCACGACCCGCACTCGAGTTGCGAGCAGATTCAGCACTTAGCTGAAAACGGGGCACGCATTAATCGGTGCACTCTGCTGCATATATGCAACGACGTGTGCTCGAGTGTGCTCCAGCGCGAGCATCGGCCGATTTAAGAAGAGCCTTCGATGACGCTTACCCCTCTCCGTCTCGCGAAGCGTTCGCATTAAAATTCTTCTTCAATTTCAGTACAATGAAGAAAAAAAAACTGGCGCGGTTGCTGTCGATCGAGGAAATTAATTCTGCTCTTTTTTTTGCCAAAAGTTTATCAATTTTCTTATTTTATTCGAACGAATCGTCTGCTTTTCGCTGTAACCCTGTCAACTTGTAAATAATCTCCCAATTTTATTTCAATTAGAGGGCGAAGGCTGGAAATAGAAAGGAAACGAGTGCGAGGAAATTGAAGCTCGTTGAACGGCTGCTCATGGCTCCAATACACATTTTGGCATTCCGCTAAATTGCTACCCGCACCCCACTGTGTTTATGCAACGGCGCGTGCAGCGGCGAGCACGCCGTCCGACTTTTTGTCTCCGCCTTCCTGTGTCACTGCTAGCTACAAACACCACGCGCAAATATACAGGGTATTTTTCCTGTATTGTGCTCTAGAACCATTCTATTTTTCCATTGAGAAGTAACAAGTTTAATTCCAGGGATTCTAACTCATTCCCACAGCGAGCACAACTCCAAACGCATTTATATCCAACAATTTCCAAGTGCTTTTAAAAGAATAAAACTTCTGGGAACTCGTATCCCAGAGGACAGAGAATTAAAAGTCTGAAATCCCATATTCATCAGCAAACTTGGCTTTCGCTTATCAAAGCTAGAGGAATATTTGAAAGCCTGTCCTCTAACCTCAACGCTAAACCCTCCCCTTTGCCTCTAATACGGCAAATACCTGCTCTGAAAGCAACAGTGGGGGAAAGGTGGAATAGTTGATCAGAAGGGATACATGATCACAGAGGTGTTATTATTAATATATTGGCGTCCGTTAATTTTAATTTTAATTAGTTCCATTATTTTCTTGTTTGTTTATTTAGTTTGTACTGGTTTTTTTTCTTTTCTTTCCTTTTCTTCTCTTTCACACTGTTTCTTTGTTAATTTTATTAATTGTATATTGTAAACTAAAGGGTCTTTACACGTGGAATAAATAATAATAATTGTAATATCACCACACCTCAAACTATAGCTGCTATTCGGGTGCATAGAATAAAGTGGCAAATAAAAAAGAAAAATTGAGGCAAAAAGAGGAAAATGTTTGCATCCTCTTCCTAATTCTCATCATCGATTGAATCGTATGATTTATGTTATGACATGCATTTTAAGAACGTATTTTAAATATTTATGTTGTGTAATGGAATAAAGTTTATTTCTTTCGCGTTTCTATGTTAGGTATTTACTGGAGTATCATTTAGTTTTTACTAACTTACTGTTACTTGCGTGAAAAAGTAACGGTGTTCAAGTCTTTATTAGAAGAAAATGTTTAAATGTAGTAATTAAAAATACTTATCAATTGAGACAAATGGTAAATGAAGAAGCAAAACTGTGACCAACCATCCGACCTTCCCCTAAGTATCTCGAAGGCGATGAAAAGACCAGGTTGGACTACCACGTCGAACTTTTCCGCCGCTTGGAGTCGGTTGGCCGTCGCACCCTGTTGCATTTATGCAGCGGCCCGTGCAACGCGTGGCGTGCTCAAAGGGTTGCGCACGTGTTCGGGAGGTGGACAAGGCGGAGAGGTCCTTCGGGGGGACCAGGGCAGCCAGGGAAACAGCCGAAGCCAGAGTGCGGTGTCACGGCACACTGAACTCTTCCCCATGGCTTTCGACTGTTCGCCGGTGAGGAGGCACCGTCGAGGCATCGCCTGGCCCCGGTTCCAGCAGGAAGGCCCGCTCGCCTCGAGGGTGGAACGAATCGGCGCAGCTGCGCCGCCGACACTCCGATAATTATCTTTGCTCGCTACCACCCCATTGTTCCTCCAACCGCCTCCTCCCCATCGGCTGTATTCCGCCCTGCTCGCTGGGCCGCGGGGCCCCGGAGCCTCCTACGCAGCTGCGCCTCCATCGGTCGAGTATCGAAAACGAGGGGGCGGGAGAGCCTCGAAACTTTCACGTGGTCGGATTCACCCGTGAAAGGGGCTACAGATCCACAGCGGTGGATCGGAAGAAAGCTTGAAAGTTAATACCAAGCTTCAAGTATCACGTTGGTTCCTCTGATTGTAGGGTTGCCAACTGCAGGTACTATAATATATAGTATTGTAAAATTTTATTTTCCGAATTTAAACTTTAACGAACGACGATTTTTTCTATAATAAATTTAAATGAATTGACAATGCAAAATGCGCAAGAAATAGACATTTGAAAAATAAGACGTGGGTGTTTTGATGTAGTTTTATTTCCCACCACTTTCCTCTGAAAAGTACTTTATTTTTTCATTATGCTACTACTATATCTTCCTGAAAGAAAGTGGCAACCCTATCTCATTTAGCCTCGCAACTCTTCAATTTTCTGGGATACGGATTTTAAGATTGATTTATTTATTTATTTATTTGGGACATAAAGGGTGAAAAATCATTTAGGAAGACAAGTATGTATATTAGATTTAACAAAAGCAGTAAGAGAAAAAAATAAAAAGATATATAGTTCTTTCTAATTTTTCTCACTGTTCAGACTTTAAATTTTCTGTCACCACTACTGTATGTACCTCGGGCATGAATGTTGAAAGATTTTCCTCCGCAAACGATACGAGAAGAAGTACTGTTTCGTTGCTGTCAGATTCCACTAATAAGTGATGAAGGAAAGCCCTGCCTAGCGGACACGGTTCTTTTGTCCCGACGCGACGGCGGACTTGAACTGCAGCAGGCTCTTTGATCATATATTCCTACACGAGTTTCTCCATCTTCCGAGGAGAGCTGCAGCCCGACCTAGTTACGAGAATCGCTGTGTGCATTTGGGAAAAGAGATTACCTACGCCTCCGGTTACGCTTTTTTTTTTCCACCAGCGCCGTGGAAAACAGAGGAATGCGATTCATCTGAGAGGGTTGCTTGCGTAAACTCAGCCCCCTTTGCGAGCTTCTTCAAAGTCTGCCAGGTGGTACATTTGGCAAACGAAATCTGCTACAGAGACTTTGCTTATGTCCCTGCTTCTCATTTTAATAGCACAGCTTTGATCGGACACGGAGTAAAACTGAATTGAAACCGAGAAGCCAGCGGTGAAAGGGAAGAAGCAAATGGTAAAAGTAAACCATGGAAGGCTCTTTCATGCCTCGCGTGGCGAAGCCCAGACGAACCTAGCGAGCCAGAGAAATAGACAATTAAGAGTACCGAGACCCGAGTTCGTTATTTCGAAAACACGTAGAAAACTTTCCCGTCTCTTGGGCGAGAAAAGTCATCGTCGACAACCCCCAAACGACACTCGACGCGCAGCCCGAGCGCAATTTTGCGAATCGCTTGAGCGTGCCCGCTAACGAGCCGGCCGAAATTAATGATGTCGCGAATACCTTAAGACGGCACGAGCAACAGTTAAGAAAATCGCCGGGCTGAATCGCTCTCGTGTTCCTCTTTTCCATAGAATCACAACTGGGCTAAGAATCCGCGGCTCCTAGACCCTGCGAGTCGTTTCAATTCAGCTGAACTTAATCCAGAGAAGGAAATGGTCATTCCCAAGGAGAGGGCCCAGAGTACCTAGACCCTGGGCAAGGCAGGGAGGAATCTTGGTGCCCACAAAACCGGAGGAATCATTGTTTCAAAGGCTCGGTAGACAGAGATGCTTGAGAGAGGATAAAGTTCCAAGAGCACTGAAATAATAAGAGTAACGTGGCAGGGATAACCGTATCAGGGATCTAACGAAGGTAGCTTTAAACGAAAGAAGAAGGCCACCGTCGAGCGAGGTATATTTAAATGACACGTATTTTTTATTCATGCACTCCTGAAAGAGTGGCCCAGAAGTAGAGTAGGTTTAGTCGAGAATACGCAATTTATCGGGGGACCATTTTATGCGTGCAAGCCGGCTCGAGGTAAAGTAGAATACGTTCCTGCTGATCATACATCCTGCTGATACAATAATAATGTACAGGGGGTACAGGTTGCGCCCTGAGCTAACCAGGGATCATTGAAAATGGAAGGAAGTAGGTATAAGAGAAAAGTCTGGCGGAGCGAGTTGCACGCTGACGTTCCCGTAGACGTCGCCGGCGAGTTATTCAGTTCACTGGGGTATTCCGTGGTTTACGTGGCTCATTAGCATGCCATGGGAACCGGGAGTCGCTGGTTCCCCCAGTCCTCCGCGCTTTTCGCGATCCCAGTCGACCCTGGGGCTCGACCCACGCGCGCACCACCAACCTGCTCGCTATCCTACGCTACCTGCGCGCTTCTTCGGGGGATATCCGGCTTCCGGCCTCTTATCCTCTTAGAGTGCCAGCGTTTGGTTTTACTTTCGCGGCGCGGAGCTCGCTGTTGATCCGAGGTGAACTGATCTGCTTGTTGCTAGTGGCAAGGTGGGCTCTCTCACTGTGACTTCTTTTCTTACTCGCCTCGGTTTGCCTTTACTTTAAGGTTTGGTTAGTCGTTCAGAGAACTCACTGCCAGAGGGAGTGATAATTGTCTTGTTTCATGGCATTGCATTTTCCTCATTCTCAATTTCTAAGTTTTCCTCAAAGTTTCTAAGATTGATCTCCAATAAAACTGGGTCAAGTAGGGGACAGGTGGGATAGTTGATCACAGTTTTGTTATTTTATTAAAATAATAATAATAATGGTTTGCTTTGTTTCTATTTAATTACTTAACTTGCGATTCTTTGAGTAATCTCAATATACTTGTACAAATTTGAGAGGTGAAAACTAATTTTAATGACTGAATTTAAACATTTTCCGGCAGTGACGTTATGCAGAATATCCCCCACTAAAGGGGAGACTTGATCAAAAGGTTAGGAAGACTTGATCAGTGAACTTTAAGAGTAAATAACACATTAATTTTCTAAAAAATATTTATTATCTTAGTCAATAACATGAAATAAAGGGAATATCATAAATGGAAAGTAAACTATAACTAACTTGAAAGAATTACTGAAAAAATAAAACCGAAGAATGACATCAAACTCTATGACATAAAACAACATAAATGCATTCTTAAAAGACATTTCACTTATTGTTAGATATCATCTAATTCAGATGATGATGAAGAAAAGATTTTCCTTCTCACTTTCTTTGCCGTATTTTTCTGTTTCATTAGCCGTTCTATGGTTTTTACTGGGGCTTTTTCACCTGTTCAAGTATCCCGTCTCACATACTGATCAAGTATCCCTCAATGCACTCGCGATTTGGAAAAGGTGAAAAACTAAACTTACCTTAAATATTAAATCAATCAATAAATAACATTAATTGACCAGAAATGGCTGTTTTTACTTAATATATTTTAAACCGTTGAAAATGCAACATTCAGTCGAAATGGAGGAAGATCAAGGTGACCGAAATATTTACTTTTTGGCTGCAAATAAGGTTAAAGCTACTAACTACATTATTCTATGCTCTGGAAAGAAAACTGCAACATGGAGCGTTGCGATAATGCAAACATTACCACGATAACGTGACAGCAGGCACAAATTGCCAATATATTAATGAAAAAAACTGACGTGATCATGTATCCCCGATGATCAACTATCCCACCTTTCCCCTACTCTTTTTGATTATCATAAATAATATCTCGTGGATACCCAAGTATGGGTTGATGAGCTTAGAGACACCAATAAATATGAGAAATCTGCATTTTGTTTATAGTCTCATAAGCAATCACATTAATTGCCCTGAAATCTTGGTGCAATTCAAATTCTATTTCCCTAGTAGAGATATGAAGCATCGCCCTTTCTTTCATATTGATAACCATCACACTCTCTACTGTTAATTGGGAAGTGGAAAGAATAAAATGAAGCTCGGCGTACTGAGAGCCTCCCTTTCCAAATACTGCCCCTACAAAGTACAGCAAACCCTGACAGCAAATGTCCGGCTTACAAAGTAGAAAGCCAGACATTTGCTGTACATTTTGAAACCTACATTTTCCCCCAGCAAGCTGCGTGGCACGATCTCCCATCTCGTTTCGAAAGTTTCCCGCTAGCTGCAGCGGTCGCGTGTTTTGTTTTTTTCCTGCCGCATACGAGTCGGAAGCTCCGGCAACCTCGGGGTAGTTCGACCCCCGCCGGAACCGAACACTTCCGTTTCCATGTGCACTCGAGGGACGCGAAATTTGCACGGCGAAAGCGAGTCCTTTTACGCGCGACGTTTTTAAATCGACTTGCCCGCTTTTCTCGGGATAATCGATCTTCCAGCGCGCCGCGCGCTTCAGCCTCCGCGTTAGCGATGCGCTTTGTGCATACACGCCAACCGAATCCGCTAAATATCCCATGGGCCCGCGAAATCCGTTCAAGAAACGCTTTCGTGAAAAGCGACCCATTTATTCGCGAGCAGAATTCGCTGAAACCCGCTCTGCCGTCCGACCCTGTTCATTTATGCACTCCGGGACGCGACAGCCTGTCGTTTAATTCATTTTCCAGCCAAGTCTATGAAAATTCTAAAGCATCCAGGAATAGCTGGGTACTCGATCGGTGCTATATCCTCCTGCTTACGAAGCACGTGCAAGCTGTGCGAGCCGCGCGTCTACAATTTGTGCCTTAAAGCATCGTTCTATTTTTAAAAAACCGCAGCGAATGGATTCCAAGTTAAAATTCCAGGGAAAGCTTTTCCAATATTTCTGCTTGCTCGAGAAAAACATTTCAACATTTGTACTGCTGCCGTGGAAGGAAAGTACGGTGGCAGAAGTTTCGATAGCTGTGTGTACCCCGTTTCCAAGCGTGGAACTGAGTTAATCGAGTTAATCGAGTTGATGAAGTTAATCCAAGGAGATTTTAGAGAGACAAGTTTGACCGGGCGTGTCGGCCGGTTCATCGAGGTGACGGTTTAAAACGTTTCCCGCTGATATTCGATTATCCACTCTCTGGATCCGTAGTCGAGCCCTCCCTCGGCTCGCGTGCAAGTGGACAGTGACAGTATTTCGCACTTTGTTAGCACGCGCGGGAATAGCTGGTAACGCGGAGGAAACTAGCTTTCTCGGGAACAGCCTTTTGTCAGCTCCCACGACTTCTTAACGGCCGTCCACAGACTTTTCACCGGCGCTGATCTTTCCAGCTCCTCGCTCCTCCAACGCCTTTTTCCTTTTCCCACGGAAATCCCCCCACTTCCATCTCGTATCGCTATTTCCCACTTTACCAGTTGCCAACAGCAAACTTGCAATTTCATCTACTTTACTTTTATCATAGATGAGGTGTCATCTAATTTCCATTGCACGCTGCACCTCATTGCAAGTTTCGAAAAGAATACCAACCAAGTTCAAGCTATATAGTTCCCATTATCACAGTATGAGAGCATCGCTACCAAACTCCGTCGCACAGTGGTGAATTTCCCCCAAATTGTAGCCGAAACTACTATCTTCAAATCGAAGTTAAATTGTTGAAATATATTACAATAACACGACTCTAGAAAGATAATCAGGTACTTTTTAAGGGGTTATGCTCACCTGCAAAATCCGGAAAAATGGATTTTGGGGTTTTGACATTTTCTTAAAGTACAATATCTCAAATGTATTGTGTGAAAGTTTCAATTTGATCCGACCAAAATTGCCGGAGCTGTGCGAGTTTTAGTATAGGCATGTCTTGAAGGATGTAAACCTAACTTAAAACTTTAAACGCGCTTTTCTCGAAACTACATTTTCAGAATCGGTGACCAAAATATCTCGAGAATTCAGCGTTTATATGCTTATTCTATATATAAAAATCTTGTCCTTAATCGTGTTTTATTCATTTCCGTTGCATAGTTTATATTTTACAGATGAAAATTGAGTGATTTTTGCGGCGAAAATCGATGTTTTAATTTGAACAGCCGCCATTTTGTAGAAAATTAATTTTTTGGGATAATGAACGATTAAGGACAAGATAATTTAATATACTAACTAGATTTCTTCGAATTTTTTATTTCAGATGAATCAGGTCAAAATTAAAGTGGTCACCGCAAAGTACTGAAAAAAATTCGCTGCTGGAAGATTACTGATATTTCTTTTATTTATTTATATTTATCATTGGAATAATTACTACAAGTAGTATAAGATACACTTTCGAATACATAAAGTTTTCTTTAAAAAAGCCTTAAAGTTTTTCCTCAAAAAATTACCGAATATACATGTTTTTTCAGATCTCACAGGTGGGCATAACCCCTTACTGAAAAATATACTTTTATAATATACATAAAACACATTCTGCTTGATATTTAATCGTAAGTAATAACTGTTATAATAGAATGTTGAACATATTCAATAATATACCCACTCCTTTTCAACTATAGAATTAAAAATTGCAGACAAAATTAATATTTACAAATGACGATAATTTTATAAAGTCGCAGATTGTCGCAGTTAACTTCAATCAGAACTTCTTCTATGACTTTTAAACTTTATTTAAAAAAAAAATTGAAGTTTGATCTCGCTTGATACGCAACTATTCGTTGAAAAAAGAAAAAGAAAAGCATATGTAGGTCTTGTATTTTTATCTGCCACAGCTGTAGAAATATTTCCAAAATATTACAGTTAATGTAAATATTAATTTCGAGCATATTAGATAATACCAACATTGACAGATTATCTTGTTACGTCGACGATAAATCGAAACGTAATTTCTTGTTAGTAGTTTTAACGCTATTAAGTTTGAAGTTCCATATCTCTTAGAGAAGACCAGATTAAAAATTGGTTTAAATGGAAGACCATGCTCTGATATTTCATAAATCAAGAACAAAAAAAAATTGTTTCTTCTTTTGCTATGATTTCACACAAATTCGCCACTGTGAGCAGCTAAGTCCCTAAAACTAAGTTCAATTTCTTGAAGGGGATCAGGTATAGCGAGCGGACGATTTTCTCCTTGCCCCTGTGACATTTCAACTGGGTAGCGCGACTTCTTTGCAGCTCCCAATAGTAGATCTCCGATATCTGAATCGACAAGAGCGCGTGGGAAACGCAGCAACGTTGCAGAACACTAGGGTCAGCCGGTTACATAAGCAATTATAAATTAACCCGGCCAGCACAACCCGAGCGATTCTTTTCATACGAACCGCGAGCCTTTCATACATACGTATGCAAACACACACTTCACACGAGGAAGGTGAACCCCTTTGGAAAAAATGTGCAAAATATATTTGCAACTGTTGCCGCGCGGAAAAGCAAGGCAGAAAATGCAGCGGAAACTCGACTAGCCCGGCTTAAATCCAGTAGGTCTCTCTGTGTTCCCGTATTCTGTTTACACCGGTAACTTTCTGCCCCGCCACTCCTCCGCTGCATCTTTTCATCCGCCAGCCTCTTTTCCGCTTAATCTTCTATTCCGTTTCCGCGTGCCTCCCTTTGTTCCACCTTCCCTCGCGCCGCCTTCTTCTTCCGCGCTGTTTACTCTCTTCCCCGCGTAGTCTGCAACCGCGCCGCACCGTTTCCGGCTTTCTTTCGCCCTGCTGCCTCGGTTTCGCGAGCTTTCGTTAATTTCCACCCTGCCCCCGCCCTTCCGGACAGCCCCCCCTCCCCCCCTCCGAGGTGTTATCTCTCCGCTGTGCGTCGACCTTTCGGCCTGGATCCTAATGCATATATGCATGCCCACGCGGACACCGAATAAAGGGCTCCCTTCCTGCTGCTTCCTCTTTTTTCCCTTCCCCTTCCGACTGTCGTTACCAGGCCGCAGCATGTGAACCGATTGTATCTATCGGCGATGACTTCTGCGCGTCCGCGACCGTAATTAGCCAGCTGGAGATGGCTAAGGGCCTGCCGATGGACGGGGAGGATCTGTCTACCTGGCTTCCTCGATTTATCGCGCTGGAGTTCTTCTCCTTCTTTATCTACCGGCATTGTGCATACCGCGGTGTACGGATCGAGGATTGCAGGCTGACGTGACACGAGGCGCTACTACTAGAGACGCTGCGGCTGCGGGGTGTGTATGGTACCTATTGTAAATATTTGAAGACCGGTGGATCTGAGGGTTTACTGACAACTCCTAGAATTTATCTCTGCAGGGTGGTGGAAGTCCGAAATATCTTATACGATACTAACAAACGGACCTTCAGGTTTGGCAATTTCAGATAATTTTGATACTTAGTGTACGTGAAGGTGGACGTTCACTCTGACATTAATTTCCCAAAGCAGTAAGACGCGCATTTCAGCCAAATTCGGAGAAAATCGTGTTTGAAAAATTCTGAGTTCCTTTATATACAAGGTGTTCCTCTACCTATGGCGAATACTCTAGGAGGTGATTATACAGGCAAAAATAAGACGAAAATCAAGAGTGACGAAATTGCGGTAAAGGCTTCGTTTTCGAGAAAATTGTATTTGAATTTCACCTAAATACGCGTGCATCGTAAGCGCGTGCCCCTCCAGCGCCTACGATGCACGGCGTATTTAGGTGAGATTCAAAGTCAATTTTCTCGAAAACGAAGCCTTTATCGCAATTTCGTCACTATGTTCGTCTTATTTTTGCCTGTATAATCATCCCCTAGAGTATTGACCATAGGTAGAGGAACACCCTGCATATAAAGGAACTCGGAATTTTTCAAAGTCGATTTTCTCGAATTTAGCTGGAAAGCGCATCATACTGCTTTGCGAAATTAATGTCCGAGTGAAGACCTTCACGTACACTAAGTATCAATATTTTCTGAAATTGCCAAACCTGCAGGTCCCCTTGTAAGCTTAAAGTTTCCAAAAAACAGTAGCACACTGAGCGTGGGGGGAGGGGGGGGGGTGCCTTGGCACCCCCGAAAGAAGGGGCTTTGTAAGAAAAAAGAAAACCGTATTTTATTCTTTAAATAAATTTTTATAATCCCCTAATAAATTCTATTGAATTTGCATTAAAAATATTTTTATCTTTTTAACTCGACTCCGCCCAAGATTAAATCCTGAGTACGCCACTGCATACAAGAATAGGTATTCTGATAAAATAAATAATATCAGTGTTAGTTTTAATAACCATTTTATATTAGGTGAGCCAACTGTCTCCTCAACTTACCCTATGGGTTCTAAACTTTCTTCCAACCACCACTGTAGGTACCTAACAGAGCCAGTTCAATAATTGTCCCCGGATATCATCCCAAAAATAAAAACCACCTTCAAAACCAGCGTGTGCGAATTTTTTGTAATTTTCTAAACGAGTGAGAGCGAGAGAAACGAATCGGCACCTCTGAACTAGGTACCAAGATAGTAAGGAGCTTCTCTTTCCTTCCCTTTTCTAATTCTCGTAATTGCTGGCACCGGGGAGGAGACTTTTTATCCTTGTCCCTGTCGGCCCGTTTAATTTACCGTGTTTGGAATCGGCGAGAGGAATGCCGCTGGATTGAAACGCGACTGTTTGGGCGAACAGCTGCGCGGAATCGATTCTGTATAAATATTTACCGACGGCTCCGTGTAATTGTCAAGAATTATCGTTTCCTCCGCGGTGTTCAAGATCGCAGCGCTCTTCCTTACGCAATTCATCCTGTTTCCACCGTAAATTGCGCCCCGCTGCGCGCACACCACGTCCCTACCCACGCCAACGGCGAAACAAACGTTTTCGATGGAAAGAGAAAAGTGGCCCAAGGGTTTGGTTACTACGCTGGCAATCCTGTATTCGTTACTGACGCCGCACAATTTTATTTTAACAATTGTACAAAAAGAGCAACGCGCAAAAGGAACATGGAACGAGTTTCGCAATATTCGAGCGTCGATTTCAGCGAATCTATGGCACAAGTAAATCAGAATTAAGCTCCGAGATGGTTGCGCGAGCCAAACACGTTCGATAGAGATTTATCGCCTTACTTCTTTGTTCCCCAGACGTATATACAAGGTGATTTTGTACAAAATAAGAAACCTAAACCAGAAAGCTTTTACTAAATCCAATTCCAAAACGCCGCTATAAAAATCGAGTGACCAAACGGTCGGAAAGGTCCACAGGGGGTGAAAGAAACGAATGGGGGTGGAAATAAAAGAAGCGCCAGTTGGAAAGTCCGCTTACCTCGAGGAGAGCCGACAGCAAACAGACGGCCAACGCGACGACGATTAATCCCCGTCCAGGAAGCATCTTCCACTCCTCCTCTTGTCTTCTGTTCCTGGATACCTTCTCGATTCGAAGCTGCGATCGGCCTGTGCTTCGGCTTACAGCATCCCACGCGATCCCTTCGAGGCGCACATCGATCACGAGCTGGCTCGAGTCGTCCCTTCGGCTTCCCAGCGAGACCGGGGTCCGTTTAAAATTTCGATTTACCACGATTCACCACACGGTTCCCTTCGATCACTACGGCGCCGTGTTCTCTATCGATTCCCTCGATCGAACTGGTAGCTGCGCGATCGGTTCCAAATTATTAGAAACTGGAGACGTGACGTTTTAGTAAACGAGAGCTGACGAGTTGCTTTTTGGGTAACTGGAGGTGAAGGTGGCTCGGTTTATGGAGGATCTTTAGGGAGCAAAGATCCTGCTTCCACGGAGGCTGAACGTGAATTGAGGGAACAGCAACAGTGCAGCTGTTATTGTTGAACACGCGCTCGGTCACGTGGCCGGCCCCCACCACTCGCTGCAACGCCACCACAGGGTAACTTCTGTCGTTGATTGAAAAGGGATGTTACGATTTCAGCGATGGTCAGTGACCCGTGCAATTTCGATTCACTTTTTAATAGGAGCTTTTTCTGGCCAATGAACAGGTCTTCTCCTCCTCTGCTTCTTCACGTTTCTTTTCGCTTGTCGGTGGAGGAATGGTTTAAAATCTCAAATACGTTATCAGTTCAGTATTATGTTTAATTATATTTTATATTTCTAAACAGATTACCCGTTTGTTTAATATTCCTGTTTAGATATGTTTAAGGGTCTACTCGGTGCTTTTTGAATCGGTTTGAGTTAAGTCTGCTTAGAAATTATAAATAATGCATAATCAAAGTTAAACGTAATACTTAAAGCCTAGTAGTAAGTTTGGGATGATGATAAAGAAAAATATACCCCTCTTACTTTTTTAACCCATTTCATAGTGCCAATTTAATTAAAAATATAAAACCGAAATTTGAAAATATTCACTTTTTTAGTATCAACTTAATAAAGATCAGTTTTGAAAAATAAGCCATTTTTTCTCAAATGCCAGGGGGGGCAACTGCCACTTTTTCTCCCCCCCCCCCCCCCCCTGCGGACGCCCATGGGTATGTAACTACTTCACCAATTAACTCTGTATTTCTTAATCTAATAATAATTTCTAGTGCCAACCCCAAAGCCAACGTAGGTAACACCAAAAACCAAAAAGCATCGGCAATGGAGAAGCTATCACCCCAAGGAGAAGCATTTAATTACTCCCGCGTTTCATACGTTGGCCATTCCCCAGCTGCGTACTTCGAGCCCTGGATTTTTAATTTCTACGCGTGTTTGCCGCAAAACAAACATAAATAATTCCCGATACACCGTTCCCGCAGGCTAAAAACAATATGCAAAGCGCGCTCCCCCTCGCGCTGGTCAAATAGCCGCTGATTTATTCACCGTGCCCGTTGAGCGCCTAGGAAGAACGTGGCCGCGCCGTTTGACCGCCTAACGATGAAATATAATCCACAGTAACTGTGCGGCGAAAATATCGGGAACGCACGGCAGATTGAAAAATCTCTGGACTGCCCGAGAAATCGGAGACGAGGGCGGGCACGGTCCACGGATCGAGAGGGCGAGTCTCAATAATCTCGATCTATGCGTGTATCGTCATCTCGTTGGAGGGCGATCGGTTACCTCAGCTGCGGCAGCAGCTGACAAACCTTCTGCCGCGGCATCCTCGCCGTCCAATATCCAGCGGTGGATATTTTCTGTAGGACAGGTGCTTGCAATCTGCTCGGGCGACAGCCGGCGTTCGTGACCATTCGTTACTACGCAACAATCATCGCCGAATGATACCTGGAGGAGGATTTGGTCCACCGATCCGAATGTCGAAATCTCCATTTCGGGGGCAGACCTCCGCGGCATCGCGACGCTCCTTTCGCGATGCGACGCGTTTGCCTCGCGTTGTCCTTGAGGGGAGCAACTGGGATTCGACAGCTAACGCGCTCGGGGGCTGGCGAAACGTTTGTACGAGCAAAGTGTAATTGCATCTTAGTGATTCGACGGGGGAATACTCGCGAAGCGATCTAGCTCTTCTGTCGTCGATTTTTGCCGCACTTTATATTAAATTTAACTCTACGTTGTCACACCTTCTTATAATCAGAAATCGGTCACGTTCTCGTATTTTGGAATCTTTTAACTTATCAGTGATAATTGTACATTCGGAATACTCGTAAAATGTAAATTCCGATATGATGAAATTTATAGTTCAAGAAGAGTGACTTTCCAGGGCTGTGGAAAGAAGCAATATGGTTTTTGCGATAAATCTCCTATGGAAGTTGTAAAGGCGCGACACTTGAGCTCGAAAATTGTTCTTGGGGTGTGATACGCACTAATTATAAGGTTTGATACTAAATTCAAACATGTATTTACCTATTACCGACTTTTTACCGATTTTAAAAGACTTTTATTCAGCTTCGATCCTCTGTTTGTTTGTTTGTTTGTATGTTTGTACGGTTCAAATCTGGCAACTCAAATTTAACCCACTTCCAACTATCCAATTGTCTTGAAACTTTGCAGGCGTGCGTAGTTTGGATGACAATACAATATTTAAAAAAAAAATTAACCTCGAGCGTGTGAAAAAATTACCCAGTAATCAATAAATATAATCAATAACCACAAATCCAAACGACTTGAAATCAGCCACTCGCGTTCTTTACGAAACGACAAAAAGCCGCTGCGTTCGAGTCGCTAGTCGTATCGCGGTTTGAAATTAAATAAAAGATATTTCTAAAGAAGTCTGAGCTGCGAAATGTAAATCCATAAACACTTAAAACTAGAAAATAAAAAATATATAAAAAAAAATTTTATGTTAAACGATTTTATTAAAAATGCACTAAAAATTAAAAAATAATCTTAATGTGATTATTTAACGTGAAAAAACACCATCGAAATTGCAGTACAAGAGAAGAATTATTTTTTGGTTTTTAGTGCATTTTTAATAAAATCGTTTAACATAAAATTTTTTTTTATATATTTTTTTTCAAAAAGCTTTACTTTATTTATTGGATTTTATCGATTTTAATTTTCTGTTTATACCAATTTTGCTGCTCTGGGCAGTTGCCCTGCTTGCGCCCCTCTATATCGGACCCTAGGACTACGAGTTCCACTTCCACGAGGGTCCCAATTTGTGCATATAGATATCGAGTTTGAGAAACGATAAGGAGCTTTGTCTTCTTGGCATTGGGACGTCGTTTTTATTAACACTCTCAAACTTCTTGTTTCCACCAGATGGTATTGCTTTGAATTAATTACCCTTAATACTTCACCGTGCCCCCTGTTCAAAGTCGGTCTTATCATTTTACCATAATCGATTTTATGGTAAGCCCAAGTCTACGCGAAACTCCCTGCAACTTGCTTGCAATAAAAATACTTTGTATTGTGAGAGATTAGCTGCATACATTGAAGGGCATGTACTCTTCGAAAAACGAGGGGAGTTTAAACCAACGGGAAAGGAGATTCGAGTTGAAATGCTTGACACGAAGAGAAGATAGAATTGAATAAAAATGCAGGAAAGGGTAGATTTGAATGAAAATGTACGAAAAGATAGATTTGAATGAAAATGTAAGAAAAGATAGATTTGAATGAAAATGTAAGAAAAGATAGATTTGAATGAAAATGTAAGAAAAGATAAATTTGCATGAAAATTTATGAAAAGACAGATTTGCATGAAAATTTATGAAAAGATAGATTTCACTAAAAATGTAGGAAAATATTGTTCAAGACAAAGGCACGAAAGATAAGATGAGATGTTTAGCTATCTGGATGGCATTCTGTGGAAAAAAGGACCGTGAAAAGACAGATTAACAAAGTGGAACCGGATTCGAGATCGATGATAGTTGAGAATTAATACGCCAGCACAAAGCAGCGCAATGATAATTAATGGTCGAGCCGTTAGGTAGATCTAATAATATCGAGGAGAAACGGCAAAACGAAGATTGCGAAAGGTTCTAGTCCAGCTGTTGATTCCACGGTCCCTCTAGTCTGTAGACTGTAGACCGAGCGTTTCCCATACATAAATAACGCCTCGCCTACACCCACCGTATTATATGGTCCCATTATATCGTATTATATCAACCACCCATTATCCGAGCTCTGCTCTCTGGTTGCTTCACCTCGTCTCCGGATACCATCACCTAAAGTCTCGACAGTGCCTCGATGGATCGACTCGTGACAGATTCTTCACTCGTCAATGATTATGTCCCCGTGGTGACTGCGTAGTCAAACCTTCTTATAATCACAAATTGGTCACATGGGGTTCACTGCAATCTAGCGTCATTTTTCAGTCACCATTTTCGAATTTTTGAATCTTTTAACTCATACAATCATGCTCTAAAAGTAATTTTCTAGAAACGTAAATTTTGATATGTTGAAATTTGTATTTGAAAAAATAGTTGTGGATAAAAGAATTGTTTTTCCGTTAAAATTCAACAAATTTTTAGATTTTATTATTAAGTGGTCATGCTGGTAATCATGCCGCAAAATTCAAGTTTTTTTATCTCAGTGAATGCAATGAATAACAATTTCAAGCTGTTTTCATTTATTAAGCTACTTATAATGGATCCGGAAACATTTTTTAAATACACTTTTAATTATGTTTTTTCAATGTTATCTGGTGGTAAAAATTGCACCTTTGAAAAGACGGCGGGAGTGATTTCAACTCACAGACTCATCTGAAACAAAAAAACCAAACTGATTCTTAATCATTATGAGTACCGCTGTCGCAGGTGCCAGAATTAACCACGTAAGTCAAAATTTAGTAAAATTGCGCGCATTCAAACTTCAAGTAAAAATGGAAATTTTCGACACTTGATGTTTAAATGCGCGCAATTTTGTTAAATTTTGACTTATGTGACTAATTCTGGCACCTGCGATGGCGGTACTCATAATGCTTAAGAATCAGTTTGGTTTTTTTTATTTCAGATGACACTGTGAGCTGAAATCACTTCCGCCCTATTTTCAAAGGCGCGACTTTCAACTCCAAATAACATTAAAAAACACAGTTAAAAGTGTATTGAAAAAATTGTTCCGTATACATTATAAGTAACCTAATAAATGAAAAAAAAGTTTGACATTGTTATTCATTGCATTCACTGAGAAAAAAAAACCCGAATTTTGCGGCGTAATTACCAGAATGACCCCATAAGGTCTAAAAGTTAACAGAAATGTTGGCAAAGACATCCTGGGCTACGATACACCCCGTCTGATCACGAAGGGTTGAAAAACCTTCGAGCTTACTAAATTGATTGCCTCGATGCTGTTATCGCACCGCAGCCTTTCGCTCTTGCTCCTCGTTTCGAGTATAATCAACTTTCATCGTCACTAGACTCAACTTAACGGAAACCTTCACGGTGCACGCGCTATGCAGAGTGCTTGCAGCGCTTTCGCTCCGATTCCCGAGGAAGAATAATCGCGTAATCGTGAGCGATGAAGAGAGATAATCGCGAGCGTGTAGCCCATCTGTCGAACATCGAGGAGGAAATGTATTTCTCGGAAGAGCGTCGGCGTACCGTAAACTACGACTTAAATTCAGCCCTTCTCCCCCGTGCTTGCCACCGTGAACGATCGCACGAATTAACATTCTGATGTCGGGAATCGTGGGCTCGTTTCAATTCATAATTAAGACCCCGGGCTAATTGCAGTCGGGCGCGGGTCAGGCGTGTAGTTGCAATGTCGAATAATTAATCGCGCTGCACTCCGTCATATCAAATCGTGTTTCTTACCCGGTCAACCTGCGTTTTCATCCATATCGGTCGAACGGTTTAATGGGTCCTTCATCGCCGACGCTGTTAATTGAGACCACGACTCGATTATTCACACGTGTACCTACTCTTTAATATTAATGTTATTTTATCAATGAAACGAGCGATGGAGAAAGGGGGTGATCGTGGTAAAGAAAAATCGGTCAATTTCGCAGTGGCGGCGGTTGCGGAGTAAATCGTAGGTAGGATTGTTATCATACATTATTATTTTTGTTACGCTTGTGAATATAATGGCACAGACCGGGTATGGGATGGATAATAATGTCCAATGTCAATTTTTGTCATAGTGATCGGGGTCTATTTAGGGGTCTATAGTTCCCTTATCATTTTTGTAACGCATGCAACGTTATCGATTTAGAGAAGACGATCACGACTTTACTAGCAGTTAGAATTATAATTACGTAAAGCGACATACCTTGCCCTGTATCGG
This sequence comes from Andrena bucephala, assembly GCA_947577245.1. NCBI lineage: Eukaryota > Metazoa > Arthropoda > Insecta > Hymenoptera > Andrenidae > Andrena > Andrena bucephala. The sequence goes on from OX387715.1 coordinate 69,904,114, forward strand.
TACATGATCATTTTATCACCCAGCCGGTAAGTTCGTCCCTGATGTCCGCCTCGCAGCGAGCCAGCTTCGCTGATATCACAGGTTAGGTGTAGAATAAACCGGACAATGCATTTTTCTGGCCCCGGTTTGTCGGGTTCTGGTCATTCTGTGTAGATGTATGTAAATTAGAACAGCTTACCAAGGAATTGATTAAACCTAACTGTATTGGGAAACTTAGAGGAGGCGTGGCTTAGATTTCAGCGCTGTGGTGGTCAGTTGGCAAACTATTGAAAGTAGGCTCGGATCCCAGCAAACATTCCGAATAAGTACTCAGCAGTAATAGCTTTTAACAAATTAAAGTTCTCTTAATTAAAAAAAAAAGCGAGTTTCTATTCAGGAAATTTGTAAATTCCGGTGTGCTACACCTCAGAGCAAAAATGTTATTGGTGGTGAAAATATAATTAATAGAGGTCACCTGTTAAATTGTGAAAAAGTGAATGAAGAAGATAACAATGATGTTGTCCAAATTATTGCATTTTGTCTACAAACTGCAAATTTAAAAGATGATCCGCATGAGGGAAGCATATACCGAAATATGCGAAAAAGATGAAAAAATTTTTTTTTACTTATTTTCAGTGTTTGATGTCTTGAATGTTTCCTGCAAGTTTGGGACCGAAATTCGCAAAAATATCAAAGATATAGACTCAAATTTAGGACCGAAATTCGCAAAAATATCGAAAATATAGTCTACATCTTCGATATTTTTGCGAATTTCGGTCCCAAACTTTCAGGAAACATTCAAGACATATCAAACACTGGAAATAAGTAAAAAAGAATTTAAATCTTTTTCGCATATTTTGGTATATGCCTCCCTCTTAAATGTTTAAAAAATAGTCCTCGAAAATGAAAATTTCATTTTTTTGTTCGTCTTCGTAAATAAAAAGTGTTCCAGAAACTTTCAAAATTTGAGGAAAAAATAATTTTTTTTTAGTTTTTCGGACTTTTTTCAAAAATCGTTTGTCGCACGAGAAAAAGTAATAGAACATTAAAGATGCTCCTTGTCCGGATCTACAACTTTTAGTTGATATATTTTTTTATTTAATCAATAACTCGGAGGATATTATACAACTGCGACTTTGCGAGGTGTTTGAATAATTATTTGAAATGTTCAAGGGCCCCCTTTCCCGTTATCCGATCGAGCTCAATCTTTACACGGATTTTTTTTTAATTATTTGGAACTATTCTGGAGGGTGTCCCGAAGAAAATTCAAAAGTTGTAAATAAGAGCCACCCTGATGTACACTGATAATCATATCGTCGGTGATAGTGTAAAACCGCGTATGAGCAGTTTGTAAATACCGCGGATCTGCAAAAGTAGCAAAATTGAGATTTCGCCCCACGGTTGCCAAGCGCTGTTTCACTTTTTTTAAAAGTCACACCATTGATGTTAGATTTATTACAAGGAGTGCTAAAACTGTCCCAAAAAAGTTCAGTCAAAGAAATCCCTTAAAATGGCTAAAGTATTAAGTTTTCTCTTCCTCCTGTAAAATCGGTAGAATGCAGATCCGCGGTATTTACAAACTGCTCATACGCGGTTTTGCACTATCACCGACGATATGTACTTCGACGGATTTCGCCCTACTCACAGTAGTTCACTTTTCTGTCACTAGTTGGCGTATCGAAATTCTAGGTTTCCCAATATGATTTAATGGTTCCCCTGAGGGTTACATTCTCCTTTACATTCTCCCTTCTCCTTTTCTTCTCTTCTCTTTCCTATCCTTATTCTCTATCGTACCCATTTCGCTAGTATTCCTGTATAGAGACATGGTGGCTAAAGTGTGCCTATTGATACAGAGGGAAGAGGAATTAGCTTCCAGACGCGACCATCGTCTGTTGATAGAATGTAAGAATATGATAAAAAGAATTGTCTGTCCAAATAATTAAGGATATTTATCATTATTAATGTCGATATCATAATGCATGTTTCCGTAATAAATCTTGAAGTTGGACAACAGTTAAATGTCCATGATTCACCTTTTATCATTTTAATTTTAAAATCAGCAGCCAGCAAAAAACGAAAAGAATGTGAATAAACAGAATTTCTAATATAACATTTTATTTTGATATGTGCGCTAGTGGCGTCCGCTGCGCCGAGTTTCTGCGCTTCCCCATTGGCTACCGTTCCTTGCCCTATAGTGACAAATTTGAAAGACATCGCCAGAGTCGCAACAGTCGCCGCGTTAAAATATCAACCGAAGATTACCATCTACAGATTTTCGTGATCCGTGGTGCTCCGCTGTGTCCACTCGAATATCAATTTTGAAAAGACGCGGCGCGTACTTCCGTCTCGCGACTATCTCGTAACATCCTGTCGCGATCAGTCGATATTTAAGGAACCCATTCATCGAAATTGCGATTGTATATGTACGTGGCCGAAGATGCGAGAAACGGACGTTCATGTGCGATATACTCGCAGAACGTCACCCGATCCGATCGTACCAATCGCCTGATTAAACCTAAATAGACGATAAGTTGAACCAAGCGGCAAAAGTCTCCGACCAGTTCGAAAAGAATGTCCACTTGATTAGTAACACTTTAAACAAATCACGACATGAGTGTTCTCGCGAAAAACACCCGAACCCTTTCGAACCAACAGAACAAGTACCTCGATGAATTAATCATCTTTATTCCGCGTAAATTTCCACGATCAACAGATTGCCCGTTATCTACATAGACTCGTTCGAGATTAATTTACACATTCATACGATGCCACCCAGCCGTTTAGACGCCGTTTACAGAAGTATCCTCCTTACGAAATTCTTCACCAAGGGCTGGGGTAGCCCCCAGAATTTGAAAAGGTAAGACAAACTGGGCCTAACCTTGTCTCCGTTCGAAAACCAACCCCTGCAATTCTACTCTTTCGAGATCCATCTCTATTATTGGCAGAGTACTCGTTCACTTTAAATTCCATGCATGTCGCCCGAGCGAATCTTTCCTTCAACTTGTCCTTGAATAATACCTGCCTCTGCGAAATCCGATGTAAACAATTCCGCGGAGATCTGATTGTGGTTGTTGGAGAATGGAATTCAAATTTTCGGGAGCGAAGTGCAAAATTCGTAACCGTTAAATTCGTCAGTTTCATTTAAATCGTGAATCACCAATGTAAATCTTTGCAGTATAAATTTCCTTAAAAAGAAAGGGAAAGTAAAGTGAATAGAAATGGAGGTGACGAACAGTTTCCATTGTAAGGCTATCGAATTTGTGTGTTTCTAGGATTTTTGAATTCAGAAAAGTCATTGCCAACAGAGAAACATGTTACAATCTCATACCACGGGATTACCCAATCAACATAACTAAGGTATAGCACACGCATAGTGAAATCACTTTGTAACACAGAGAACACACGTATTTATAGATATTTTTTATATATAGGACGAGGAATGGTCGGACTGTCATATAATAGAAGGATCTTTTGAAAGCCCGTTTCACAAACACCTTCCTGGAATAATGCCAACTGAAACGATAACTGCACATTTCCAACTGGTTCTACCACGGAGATGGAACTCCCATAAAATGAAACCGTTATGCTTGCACCTCGCGGGTACAGGGGATCACGTGAGTTAATTTCATTTCAATTACTGCGCCATTTTATGTTAGTATTATATATATCGACTTGTGCGTTCATTAGTTCTTCTGGCGGAGAAGAAACTTAATCGCTAAACCTTTGCTCAAAGAAACAGGGATTGCATCCTTATTACTGGAGAATCCATTTTATGGACTGAGGAAACCACGGAATCAAATGTAAGAATTTATACTCAGAAGGTTTGTAACTGTAAAGACATGTTAAACCTCAACGGAGTTTTGTGCCTGTACTGATCTTGACATACTTCGTAGACGATCTAGCTTACATAATGTTTGTGACATCTTTATCATGGGTGGATGCTTGATAATGGAATCGATTGTTTTACTGAATTGGTGCGAGCAACAAGGTTTCGGGCCATTGGGACTGACAGGGTTGTCGATGGGTGGCCATGTTTGTACCTTTAAGTTTTATCTTAATATCGACATCCGATGTGTTAGTAAATCAAGTTATTCTATTCATGCGCGCTTTTAGATGGCTTCGTTGGCAGCGACTAATTGGCCAAAACCGCTGCCGCTAATTCCTTGCCTTTCGTGGTCGACAGCGTCGCCAGTATTCACTCAAGGAGTGATGAGCGCATCTATTAATTGGACCCTCCTAGAACACCAATATTTTGCAAACGAGCTTTACCAAAACGATCTCGCCAAAATGGTGCGAATCGTTGGCGAGGAAGTGAGTGGCGATCTGTTTCATCGGAGTGACAAGCATTGAATAGCGATTAAAAGCAGATATTTCCTTAGGATGCGTTCCTAGCTGGCCAGCATTTTGCTCAACATTATCCTGCCAGTCTGAAAAGGGTCAACGAAGTAAAAGAAAAGTCTGAATGTACTAGCAAAGAAGCAAACACTACAACTGCCACTCAAACTGTGATCAATAATAATAAATTAAACGAGGGTTGTGATTCTCAGAACAGAGACAATAATCTAAAGATACAAGTTGCCGAAGAGAAAGCAGCGGCGAAGATATTTCCTCTGAGCCTAATTTCTAACAGATTTAAGCCGAAAGATTCAAATGGGCTGAAAGGCAAGTTTTTCTGTAGATACGTATGATTTGTTGGTTTTGTGGTTGGAAGAAGCTTGTATAAAGCTTTTGTAACGTGCTATAAATTCTGTTCTTTCCCTCTAAGACAACAAGTCGTATGTATCCACCGTTCCATGATAAACGTAAAACAACCAGAAACTGAATCCTTAACCCGGCGTTGGTCAAGTGGGGTCTCACAGACCACAGATTTTAAATTGAGTATAACTTTTTAACAACGCGTGGCAGTGTTATTTAGTTTCTTCATTATATAAGCTATTTAGGAAGTATATTGTTGTTGAAAATTAAAGATGTTTAATTAGTTAAATATTTTTGGGTAATAAAAATTTAATTAAAGATATGGATTTCTATAATACACTAAATTAATTGCGGGGTCTGTGGGATACCACCTTACTACTCTTGTTACATTTCCCCACGTTACCAACGCCGGGTTAATAAAGCGCGAATTCATAATTAACGAATTTTTACACTTGGGACTAACATGTATATTTAGTTTTGCAACACGCGCATACTACCATTTAACACAACAGACTAAAAGCATGGTTCCTTGGCAGCATGATCAATCCGTACATTCCTTTGGCAATAGGCGTTTGTTTATTACCAGTTCCAAGACATCCAGTGTTTTCGGACTACAAGTGGCGTGAACGGGAAGCGTTGCAATTCATGTGCGGCATAATGGACGAATGCACGCATTTGAAAAATTTCGAAGTACCTGTGGATACTGAACTTATCATCGCTGTGTGCGCGAGAGACGACGCATACGTGCCGCGCGACGGCTGCATGAGCTTGGAAAAGATCTGGCCGGGTGCTGAGATTCGGTACATAGAGGCGGGTCATGTGAGCGCGTATCTTCTTCATCAGAAAGTATTTAGGTACACGAGCAAATTCGCTACTTGTTCTGTTCGTAATTGAACAAATAATGGGATATTTCATTTTATTCGATTATTTTCAGAGCTACTATAGCAGAAGCATTTGCACGATCGTTGAAGAAATATCCGTTGGAAGTCAGCTGATGTACGTGCAATTTTATCGAAGCCTAAATCAATTAGACGGTGTAAAAAAAATTTTACGAATCACTATTTTTCGAAACGGGGCCATTTGAAGCGCCGGTTGGTGACACTTATACAAATTTGTATTTAGCCTGTTTTCTAATAACTTTACAATTTCGAAAACCCTATATTTCGACAATCTTACGAGAACTAAAGGTGAGGAACAATAATCATGCACGCGAACGCATGCGATCCTTTATGCACAGGGTGTGTATAGAATGTTTTAATACTGTTAGTTGTAACAAAAAAAAGAGAAAAACTATGTAAAATGAATACTCTGTTAAATGCAAATAATTTGTAATATATTCTGTAAAGAGAAATAAATTATTAATTGTTTATCCGGCTATTTCGTTCTACGATGCAGAAAATGCATAATAGTATTACTCTAGGTAAGTAAGCTTATCTCGACTATTTACCGCGATCGTAATATCACTTGCAGTTTTTAAGTGTTAATACTGCGAATAGATAAACTTTACAACCATGTGTGCGCCTTTAACGGAAAACGACAAATGAAGCTTGATTCGAATTGCGCGGTAATAGACGAGAAAGGAAGCAGCGTGGCGCTACCTATCGGCGAGATGATAGAATCGATTAAACCGGAAGCTTCGTAGCCGCTCGCGTAAAGGCCAGGAGCCAGCGTTGGCCACATGTGTTTTGCGGACCGCTTTTCCGTAGAAAAAGATCGCCGAAAATGCCGTGTTTACGTAATCCGTGGTAACGTGACGTTGTAACGGTGCTCCTGAACTCGTTGCGGTAGTGACTAAATTCTTTGAAGCCGCACGAAAACCAGTCGGCGAGAGGATCCACGAGAAATACAAAGAAGATCCGGAACGAAGAAAAATTAGCCGTACCAACGAGGTGCAGTCCGGTTGTCTGCTAGCTTCCTATTTCGCAGCTCGCACGCACTACGAACGCCGCGTGCACTCCGTCGCCGAGGTTTCGCCGAGAAAAAGGTAGATGAAAGCATCATTCGAACAGTAATCTCGTGCGCCGGCTGATTCCGAGATCGCCCCGTGAAATCGCCGAGTCAGCGTGTTCTTAACCACACAACCTCGTTCGGACCTCGTGCACGTCGTGCTCCGAATACTAGGGGCGTTCGAGCGGATCCCAGGGCGCCGGGGATATTCCCATCGATTCTATTCTACTTTTCACGGATCTCGGGTGAATTCGGGGCACGTGCGAGAGAGGAAGATAGAGATTTCGGGGGCATTAATCTGTAACGACCGCGTGCGTGAACTGCGTGCACGCCGCACCTTCTGGAAAGAGCGATCCCCTCGTGACACGAGTGGGCGTTCTCTCGCGGAAAGGGCCGACGCTCGTCCTTCCACGCCTGCATCGCCATAACTTTTCTTAAAAATCGAACAGGCGTTCGTGCGACAGCACGGACCTCGGGGAGACATGCGTCCGGTCTACGGCGCGGAGGATGTCCCTAGATTGGTGCTTTAAAGCCGAACCGACCACGCACGAACACGTCTCGAATCATTCGATCCCGCGACGAGACGGCTCGGCCGGATTAATGTGCCCGGGGGTGAGCGGCGTGTCTCAGGACTCCTTCACCGCCTGAGAGGGAGCAGCATCCTGTGAAGAAACTTTTCGAGCCAGATCCCTCGTATTCGGGGCCGCCTCGTGTTTTTGTCTTTCGGCGCGTACCGTTCAAGATGGCGGCCAAGGTGGCCAGCGGCGCTCAGGGAAGTACCGATAGGGAAGAGGGCCCCGGTGTCTCTTACGCAAGTATCCTCAACCCCAAGAGCGGCACCGAGAGCCGTGCCTCCAACAATAAGGGTAACAATAAGGAGAATATCGGCGGTCAGGTTCAGGCCCAGCAACCTCTGCCCATCAAGGATCGTATCGCCTCTCAGAATCTCACTGCCAAGGGGAAGTTCTACCAGAGGAACGGACGGAGGTTCAACCCGCAGACTAAACTGGACAAGCGGTACGGTAATGAACTGCCGCCTACCTCCGAACAGGGCCAACCGATCGTACAGAAGGAAGTTTCGGTCGAGCAGCGACAGGAGAACTCTACTGAAAATGTCCAGGTGAACGGCGACATTGGAAGCGACGGAGAGTTTCAGACAGTGGCACCCAAGAGCGCCAGGAGGAAGGAGAAACTAAGGGAACAGCATCGAGATCACAGAGAACGACACAGACACAGAGACCACAGGCATCCACTTCGCGGGCACAGTGGAAGCAACGAGAGGTCGCACAAGGAGCGCGATCGAGGAGATAGAAGTGGTTTGGAGTATGTCGTAGGCAGTAAAGAGGCTGCGAGAGACAACGAAGACCAAGACACGGATTCCGAGAGTCAATCGGCGTTACCGGTTAAATACGTCGAGGCTCCTCTACCCACCGTCAACCCTTGGACCAAAAGTAAATCCACAACACAGGCAGTGCCTTCGAACCCCGTCGCTGCCGCACCTCCTGCGGTCTTAACGCCCGTCGAGAAACAGACTGAAAAAGAGAAGAGGGTGCTCCAGCCGCAGCAACAAGGAATTGTCGGTAAGTGCTTGATCCGTGATTGATAGAGTTTATTTCATTACCATTTACCGCTGCATTTAAATTCCGAAGTTTTGTATTTTGGGCATCTTTCTTTCTACTCCAACGTGCGACGATAGATGCTTTATAGTTTGAAAACAGGTTTGATATCCCTCTGTTGAGATATAACTTTTTTACAATCCCATAATAATAAAAATGTTACTACAGTTTTTATTGTATTCTAAAGGCTGCATTAAACTTTCCAGTTATCTTCCGTCCTACTCCGTTACTTTTAAGTAACAGTTGCATTTGCTTGATAAATATCGAATACGTTGAAAAGAATTTACCAATTTTTCTAGTTTTTGCATTTTCGTGATGCGTTCTAAAATGAAATTCTATGTAAAAATTGTATATGCTACGATTGCAGTGAGCATCTTCAAAATATATTTCTGCTATATTTTGGAGAATTATAATAACAGGGGAAATAAATATATTAGTATAAGGCTCTAGAAGATTTTGAGTGCTTCTACTTCATCGTTTTTGTATCAAAATGGCCTCGTACTTTGTACGTGTGATGAAAGAGGCTCTTATCAAGTTCAAAAATATGGAACTATACTTCTTTATAGGTAGTGCTAATGTGGACTAAGTATCGGAGGGGAGCTTCTATGGTAACTTGCACAATGAAACTTATATAACACTGTATTTAATATACTTGTCTTATATATACAGTACGAAAATTCTAGTATATTTTATATCAAATCATCACTTTAATCAATTTATCAATACTCAAAAACGTGGAGTGCCATGTAGTGCAATTGAATGGATTTTTCCTTTAATTTCAATGCACGATTCGGGAAAACAATAAAAGCATGCAGCTTCCTATGTGTATAGAACTGCAATAATTATACACATAGAAACGCGAGTCGTGACATCGTTGCATAAAGCTATTCTGTAACAGTAAAAAGTAGAGAATAATACTGTCAAGGCTCCATTTTGAATAATACACGGGGAATTAGTAGAAGTTGCGGAAGAAAAAACAATAAACGAAGGTTATTTCTTCTTACACTACTGTTATTAGAAAAAAAAATTCAAGTTCAAAATAGCGTCAAATATCGAACTCCAACGGTTTCGTATTTCGAGCACACGCTACTCGAATTTCTATTGAAAAATTTGATCATCTCGGAAGTTTTCGCTAGCCTAAAATGCTTCGTCATTCAAATAATATATCTAACTTGAAAGTAACATATGGTAAAATTCTTGGAAACGTTGCAACTATTTTTGCGTTTCGTACAGAATCACGGAAGGATGAAACCATACGGTATAGAGAGCAACTAGCTTCTTTCCGTGTGACACGGGTTTTGCGCAGAGTTTATTCAGGTATGAAATTAGCGATAAATGAAAACGTGTTTTGATGAAAGAAAGACGCGTATGCACGTGTCCCATAGTTGAGGTGTTTGATCGTTACGGCGCCGATAATAGGGAATTTTGTACGACTAGTTCGATCATCTTATCTGTACACCGCCAACGAGTCTTCGATACACGTGGCAAGAAAACAAGCATGTTGGCAATCAATTCTCAACACGTCACCTATATAGTCTTTCTTCATTTGCATAACAAATTTTGATCTCTTGCCCAGCGACTCTTTCTCTACTTCGTAAAATACCTCGTCGGACCACGTGGTCCTGGATACCGCTTCGGCCATATTTTTGGAATAGTGACGCGATGTTTAATCTTCTTTCTGTAATTCGTTACCGCCTCAGATGTATTTAGTGTTCTTCCACGATTACCGACTGTAACTTCAGAAAAATTACCGATTTTTAATTCAACTTCTTTAGAATACAGCACGCGACAGAGAAGGGCTTAAGGGAAATTTAGAAATGGGAGAGTTTTGAGGTTAATAATTTGACTAAGGAAAACGACGTTTCTGATGGTTGGTAAGTGGTCGAGGAAAGAAGGGCGCGAGTTTCATCTTGGCCCTGCCAGAGGACTCGCCAGTAAAACCGGATGCTCGGTCAATAAGTTATTAACCGAACGCAATTGGATTTGTCAATTTTAAACCTTCATCGTACGCTCAATGATATCGTGCGCGCATTCGATTAACCGTAACCGTATTACCCGTACACCTACACACCAATTGAGCAATCGGTTGCTAACCGGTTAATCGAGTATCAGGTACCTGATACAATCAGTTAAATCAATACCACTGTATCAGATCCTTATCTTTGTCGCAAGGATACGCATTGCTAGGACGAAGAGTCCGCATAAAGCGATTCGGGATGAGATAGGAATTCACGAGCGTAGGGATCGATCGTCTAACGCCCTCTGCAAAGGCTATCAGTTGCGAACGGTCGAAATGAAGAAGGAATAAAAAAGCGCTAGCACAAATTAGGAATTACAAATTAGATACAATCTAATCGCGTGGTCCATTATTTTTCGCGCGGCTGGAAAATGCTAAGGCATAAAATACAATTAAATAATCCTTGTCGATTAGTCCAATTGTTTAATTAACGTATAAAAACGTCGAGGGCAACGACATTGACACTCTTTCTAAGCGGTCGACAGTGGGTCGCAGCACGTGATGCAATTACCAGAGCCTCGTAACTGCATTACGTTCCTCACACTGTAATCCAGACATTCACTCTCGAATTCCTCCGACATCTAATCGACGAACGGCGAACGCGATCGTGCGCAATAGTAGGTACACTGGAGTCTTAAGTGGAATCGTGATTTTAGAAAATCATCAGTGATTTCCAAGTCGAATTATCACTCGGCTATTGTGATATTTTTGCCATTAACTTGCGCCCCCCGCCGTATCTTCAATTTACCAGCTTACTCGTCTTCCTTCAACTATCTTTTTTTTTTACTACTTATTCGAATGTCCCTTTGTAACTGTAAGATCCACTGTCGACACATGGAAACGTATTTTGCGACGGAATTGCAAGGCAGAGTGAAGTAAGAGAAACGGTCAAGATGCAGGTCTGTTGGGAAAAATTACAGTTATCGATTCACTCGTTATCCCGAGGCTCGATACACATTGAAATGTGTCGCAGAAAGTGAGAGTGGTGAGAGGAAACCTGTTTCAGGCCTGAGGCCTTCTACCCTCGATAAAAGTAGAATCGGTAAAGGCCAATGAATGCCTCTCGACCGTATATGCGTCGAGCAAGTATTTCGAGCAAGAGTGCAAACTGCAAAAACCAAGCAAAGTGTCAAGATCATTTCCTTTTCCTTTCGAAGCAGTCTACGACGCTAAATTATGCAAAGATAACGGCGGAATACCGATGACCACGGTCGGCTTTGATATTGGAACTCTGCGATTTCCGTTTCGGCGTTCATAATATTTTGCGTCGTTAAAGAATTCTAGCTGAGTGAGTATTCAGTGGACATAGAATCTTTCAGAATGGAAAAATTATTCACACATTGTATTTAAATGTTGATTCTTGGCTTTGAATGATTAGCGTTTTACGTAGTCCACGTCACCAGACAAATTTTCCCCGGTTTAGAGTGGCCAGACTTCTAGCGTGCCATCTACGAATTCTTTCTACACCAGAATTATGTATCGAACTGACCGGAAGTTGTTTGACGCACGTACGTGCCGTATTGTGCCTCGGGCCGGTTATCGATAAAACATATCGGGGCGAATCAGTTGCCATCAACTTCGCTTGGTTACTACACTCGTGAGACTCCCATTCCTCGCGCGTGACTTGAAATTGAAATTTTTTTAAAAGATTCACCACCCGTGATATTATTCTAATACACTAAGAGGGAAGGTCTTAACGAGTAAATGCATTTCCAAGAAAAGCAGCGGGGAATGACGTTGAGGACTAATTTTAATTATCAACGGAGGTAATTGAGTTACCCACTTTAAAGTAATCAATGGATGCAAACGTGAGTTGTCATTTGATTCTATGGAATTAAATAGAAGTGGGGATGACAAAGTATTAACTGCGAGAAGATGAGTACATACGTTTGCATTAAATGTCAAAACAAATATTGATAAAGCTTTACAAGTATCCGAGATTGGCTGTGGGTCAATATTTGAAAATGTATTGTCCAGTAACATATTTGCTAAAGTTGCTTGCTCTTAGAACAGCCTAGGAGCGAGTAAAATATGAAAGATCGAAACTCGCGTGGCGATTCGATCGATACGTCTAACGTACCTAGTGTTCGTTTAATAGTGTACGATTCTCGGTCTCCCTCGGTTGCGAGGGACCTACTCCCATCGCTATCTGGCCGGTAACGGACTTTCCCGAATCGACAACAAAGGGGTCCGGCAAGGAAAGAGATCAAAGCTGCATTTAATGCCGCTTGCACGTCAAAGGCTAGCGAAGCAGCTGCGCGGGCATTTACCGTGCTTGGCCGCTGCAAGCCTTCTTCGATTCTCCCTTTTTGCCTGGCAGCTCAGTGTACTCTTGACTCTCGAGCTGCAGTCGCCGTTTCGAATGACAGCTTATTCGTCATCGTTACATACGAACACTTTCCTCCAGTGTGTTGTGTCGAGTAACCAAACTGTGATTATAAAACCCCCCAGCGAGTTTATCGCGCTTATTATCGCGTAAATATTTGCAAAAGATCAGTAGAAAATATATCGGAGGTTCGGGTGGTGGGGGATGTATTCTTTTATCCCACCGATCTGTTCGTCAGGAGTGTTCTAAATAGTAAGATTCGCCGTGCACTAGTTTCATCGGGAAATAATCTCGCCATTAAAACGCGTTCGCGCGTTTTATCTGTAATTGCTGCCCATTATTCTCGACGGCCGGTACGCAGAAAACATTATAGCATATGGCAAGAAGTATACGCGACCTGTAATCGGTGTTCGTCGTGCTTATTTCGTGAGCATCGGCAAGGGCATTGGAAGCACACCCTAAGAAATATCAGAGTCTATCATTTTTCAAAGTGTTTGAATCAGCTTGCTTTGATTCGCCGAATATTTTTCCTCGATTTTATTATTCCTCTTTTTTGTTGGCTTTATGCAATCGCGACTTTTACACACCCTTTCTCTTTTCATTCGAAACGGTAGACACGTCCAGGGCGAAGCTAATAAGAAGCGTACGTGCACACCTGTTGCGCTGCTTCGAAGGTTGTTCGAAAAAGCGACGACAAAGATAAAGTGACCGCGCCGAGTGTTAATTGCGAGCGCGATCGCAACGTCCGTCGAACATCACACCCGTTATGCCATTTTTCCCCCGCACCATTCCCGGAAAGTATCGGCTTACGCGCGTCCACGTTTACATAAACGTTATGTAAAAGTTTGTGAGTGTACCCTATCTGGCGCGCGCGCGCGAGCAACGCGAAGCCCACCGACGTCCCGAACGTCCGATGAAATCGATGTCCAGCAGGTGAAGGAAGTTCACGTACGCGACACACCATGAAGATTAACAAAAATAAAGGTGACAACGTTGAACGTGAGTCCCTCGACTCTCGCGTCGTTTCTTTTTACACTTCTCCGCAAATATCACATTCGATACCAGCCTCGTCATATATGTCCATACGTTTTACGATGAAATATCGTGTCACGGCGGACAGTTTGGAAAAGGTGTTCGACATTCAGCTGCGGCGGTGTACATAGCGAAAACGCAATCTATTGTTTATTGTTTACGAATTGGCGCTTGTTTACAACACAGGTCCATACCAGCGTGCCATTATTGCTACGCCGTAGACTGGCCCCCCTCGGCACAAACTTGGCAGCAACACAGAACCGAGGTGGCCCTGCCTGCCAACGAGATAATGCTCTAAGATAGCTCTGGCGGCCAGCAAACAATGCGTTAAAACTGGAACCGGGATTTCGACGAACGGGCGTAGAATAAAAAAAAAAAACACGCTCGGGAGGTTCTTTTTCTGCGCGCGCAAGATTCTTTTTCTGTCCTTTCGGGGAGAACTCGGGCCTCGGGACGTTTAGGTCATGGTTCTTAGGGTATCGTGTTGCTCTCAGCAGAATGTTTTTGCGCTTGTCTGTAAGGTGACACGGTGACGAGCTGTTGCGCAGTTCATTGGCAAATACACTTCGACTTTTCAGAATTCTATCTGATATTCAGCTCGGTGTGCTGTATAAATTGATCGAACTGTCGATTAATACGCATCTGATGGTTGCAGATGTTTATTCCGCTGAATTATTCATTTCAATTATGAAATTTTAAAGCACGATGTACCACGATCCTGAAACGCAGACATGTCTATAAAGTGGCGGGGGAAGGTTTATGGGTAGTTGGTAAAGAGAAACAAGGAATTACGAAATCGACGTAAAAATGATGATATACTGATATTATATTTAAACAGCAGAGGGCAGACATATTTTCAGCGACTGTCGGTAATTTGCTGTCAACGTTTGTCGATAACTCGAACGGAATTCTCGTTAGAATGAATTTGTTCCTTCATACGTAATACACTCGAGTGAAAATTACCTACATTTAGTCGCTCTTGAAAGTGAAGGGGGCAATAAGTCACTAGTATCCGATGTTTACAGCGAACTTTTTACACGCTCTTTAGTACGTCCCACGAAAATGACTCCCGACTCGCTGTTCGCTAGAATTACGTTGCAAAATACTGCCAAATAGAAACACTAGGTACATTCTAGTTGTACATCTTATCGTGGCCAAAAATATTCGGGTCACAATTTCGATCTGTCATTGGCGTATTTATTTAAAACTATCGATTGTTGGGGAATCGCAGTTTCGCACGATCGAAAGTCCGTTGGTGCTTATTTTAAAAGTGGCATTGTGCAAGGTACAGCCGCGAAGGTGCACTTGCTTTTGCGTGTATCGTGTTACATCGCGTTTGTTTGGTGCTAATCGTCGCGCAGTTTTTCCTCGGTACGTTGTCAGCGGGCGGAGTTAATCGTGGCTGTAACACGAGGAGCCACACGGTGGCTTGTTACTTTCGCTTTCGCGGTGATTTGTGTTTTTGAAGCGAATGAAAGATCGGCTCGACTGAAAAGGGGTCAACGAGCAAATCTACGGCTGTATCACTTGCGTAACGCGCTGCGGTTAGAGTTAAGCTGTTCACTTCTAACTCAGGCTGCATTGATTATTTATAGAAAATAAGAAAAGACACGATAACGTCCCACTCTTTCGCGGGGATGCTTTCGCGGGACAATTTGCGAAATTCCGTGACTCCGTGCCGCGAGGGGAATCACACCGGGCGCGTATCGGAGGGCAAATCTTTCTGCAAAACATTTTCACGACCGTGATTGTTAATTACGCGAAGACTCGCGCGCACTTAAGCGCCATAAATCCTGGCGGTAATACTGGGTAATAAAAAAAGGAACTACATATTTTTTTTACTTCGGCGATTCGTTGGGCTGTTGTGCCGTGTCGAAACGGTTATAGATAAAAATATTCATGGAGCACGCGCGTGTACTCAACGAAGATAATCGAGGTCACAAAGTTTCGAATAGATTAAGAGCGACACGATAAGAATTCGTGAGACGTTCAGAATTCGGCGTTTTAAACGGTACGTGCCCCGTAGTGACGGAATATTTCGCCATTTTGTTACAGAAAACGGCATCAACACCGGAAGCCATCCGACGATAGTCACAGCATCGAAGGATAGAAGAAAATTTAATCAAAAGGTAGGCGATAATGTTAATTGAACGGTGCGTCGATAATGATAACAATGCAATTCAACTGCATGTAATTGTGTATTAAAATTAAAAACGTTGAGGAATTTGTTAATTTCTTTAAAAAAGGAAGCAGTTATTTACTATCACTGAATTTGGATATTTTTATCAGTGATTAAGCCTTTCCCTGTATTCAACGACTTAATTAAAATTTAATTGGTAATTTATCAGGCGAGCGACTTCTCGGACATCGGCGATTGGCCAACCTTGGGAGCTCAAGGAGAGGTGGGTTAAATTTATTTATTGTTTTTCTGAACAGTTGAGTTTAGTCCTCCGAGGAATTGATTTTTTTAAAGCATAAAACAGGATGACATCCAGGCGATTTCGACATTTATCACTTTCGTGTGTATAATTGTTGAGATATAAAAATTACGTTAGTCTGGAGGTCATCAGCAATCAATATTTCGCAGGACAATATAGATATTGTAATCGTCATCTAGCGATATATAATTCTCACATTTTGAATCGCTAAAGAAAGACATCATTAATGGTAATCGCCGAACATGTTACTTTTATCATTCAAACTTCGTTCCTTGGAGGTTTAAATACAAGCGAACTAATTAACGACTCCAAAGAAATGATCCGTGCAGAAGCTAGAACTTATAGAGTATCTTTACACGTACCTATGAGCGTAGACTTTTTGCTAGAGCAAAGTTGAATGCTACTTCGTCGCGGGTGTATTTGTTACCCGCGAAGAATTATGGCATTCATACATTCACCTGCTCTAACTCTGTACAGTATAATTAATATGTCCTACGGAGCTTCTTTATTAATACTAACGATCAAGAAATGTATTGACGTAGAAGAAGGCAGCTGTGACAACGCAGAAGCAGAATGGTGTGGTTGAACAAAACAGCGCTAAAGAAACTAGCGGAACCACTGTCGAAAGCAGAGGAAAGGAGAACAAGGAGCAGAACCACTGCCAAGATGATAGCGACGAGCACACGGACGGCAGCGAGAAGAAAAAGAAAGGTAAACCGTCACTTCGTTCTGCCGGCTATCACGAAAGAAGAGAGACCAGCGGAAAGTTTTCCCTGAGCTGCTTCTTTCCCACCTGTTTCCTTCTAATTGTAATTCAATGATATTATTGCGGATATTTAACAGTTTCTTCTCAACTTCGCAGTGAGCAAGCAGAAATGGGTGCCGCTGGAAATAGACATAACAAAGAACCGGAGTAAACGAGAACGCTCTCCGAAGTATCATCACCAAAGGGAAAAGAACGGAGAAGGTACGCGATGTATATTTAATTTAGTTTCGTAGCCCGCGCAATAGTCTATTCGCGAAGGGACTTGGAAGGTTGTTGTTTATTAATCTTGAAATTCTGGCATTCAGCGGAAACGGACTCGTACAGAGATAGGGATCACGATAACAGGACAGGGTACAGCACGAGAGGTGGGCGTGGTGGACGTAGTTACAGAGGGAGAGGAGGACGTGGTGGACGAGGAGCTTATCGTGGTAGCTTTAGGCACAGGCATGACCAGGACTATTCCAGTTACGCAGCAGACTATATGCAGGTAATTGTTTATAAAGTATCTATTAAATTGTACTCTCTGTATTATATAATGATGAAAAAAAGAAGGGAATCTCTCAGAATATTCCTTGATGTTACACTGGAAAGTAGAACTGATTTTAACCATTCTAAGAAAAAAGTGTTTACGAGCTTTCGAAGCGTGTTGTAAAGTAAGATATTCTTACAGATGCATAAATATGGACATCTGGATCCAGCTTACATGATGCCTTACATGGGAAGATTTTATTTCAATAACACAAATTACATTAAGGTAGACACAACCACGCTCAAGGAATATATAAGGAATCAAATGTGAGCTTTGTAATTTGTAGCATTATTTGTTTGAAAAGAAGTGGGGAGTGCTAGAAGTGAATGTTGTTTTATCATAAACTTTTTAACGGTTACAGAGAATACTACTTCAGTGAGGAAAATCTTTTAAGAGACTTTTTCCTGCGTCGCAAAATGGACGCACAAGGCTTTTTACCCATTACCTTAATCGCTTCCTTCCACCGTGTACAAACATTGACGACAGACGTCGGTCTCGTTATCGAAGCGATTATGGAGTCCGAGAAATTAGAGCTAGTGGATGGATTCAAGGTAAAATTAATTCTGTCCTTATAATTTTTACAGGGCACAGATCACGAAACAAGTCCGTGCATTTTACATGTGTTAGCGGATTAATGATTTGTGCCAGAGCAAATGGATGAGGATTCGCTGACACCATAAGGACTTAGTCCGATGAATGGCGTTTGAAAGTAGACCTCATTACAACTTAATCTTAAAGGAAATATAAAGCTCATTAGAGTATTTAATTATGATTGATGATATTCAGGGGTTGAAACGGTTCCGAAAATTACTGTTTCAAACTGTTATATATCGGTTCTGACTGAAACAGTTATGAAGAACCGATATTCCGAATAACTGTTATAAGGAATCGAAATTTCTGGCTATATCAATTTCGTTTACGGTTCTGTAACGGTTATATATCGGTTTTATAACAGTAATGTATCCTATCGGTTACACATCGGGTATGCGTAGCACGTTCCAAAATATTTACGATCAATGTCACATTTTTTTAATGGAAATTCGATTTGTTTATGTCTTTTTATCGCTGGGCCTCTCTATCTGGTGTCTCAGTTTTCAAAACTCCATCGATGCAGGAAAAGCCGAAATGAAAGACAGCATCTGTAAATTAAGTATTGAAAAGAGGGATTCTAGATAGAGCGGCTCAGCGATGCAGGATCTTATAAACAAACTCGAAGAGCGATTCTCTGGGTCGGATGGTTTAAGACCAATGGGCCAGAGTCACTTGTATTCCCGAGCTAGTGGCGAGCACGTTGAATTTAATAGAAAAAGTATTATATTTCGCAGCAAGACACGTTGTCGTCCTCGAGACACTGTCTTTATTAAAAAATGATAGTTGATAATCTTCATAATTAACCCTTTAGCGCGCAGTGTGACGTATACGTCACATCATTTTCAGACGTATAAAAAAATCGATAGTCGATAATTTTGGGTCCCAAAACGATTCAGTTCTCTAAATGGCTTCGAGATGCAAGCCATTGATGCGTTTACCGCTGTAAATAATGTTTACCGTAACCATGGATTCGTTTCTGGCGAATGCATGTTGGACATTTTTCAAAAACCTGAAACGTTGCTCTTGTTATCTTTAAACAGTTGAGAATAAAATTATTTTTTTTTACATTTTATTTGGTAGATACGTGTAAATTCATTGTTATACTAAAAGAATAATGCTTGTAAAGTTTGATTTAGGAAAAAAAATCACTTTTTTAATCTGTACAAGCCCAGTTTGACGTATACGTCGCATCGAGAAAATCATATTTCGACTGGCTTTTTTGGGAAAACAACAAGTGCATGTATTGGAACTATTTTTCAGTTAACTAATCGCAAGAAATCATTTTTTTTCCGCCGAGAAAAGTGTCTGGGCCTTAAAGGGTTAATATAAAATTAGTAGTAAGTTTGTACAGATTAGGAAAGTTATTGCTGTTAGTGTTAGCAATACTTTAAATGAAGTGTCAAATTAATATTAGTCGTAGTGTAGAATAGTTATTAGTGATATTTAAAAACATCGACATAATGGGCCGAAAGAAATGCGACATTGTTCGTAAGTATTTTGAAACGTGCGATGACAGCATGAAATGCGATGTATAGTTGGAAGTTGCTTTGCAACAATTTCGGTATGTATGTACAATTTACTTTGTTTAAATTTTTAGACACCTAAGGGGGCACCGCCACATTAATAAGGGTTTAACTTAAACGTAACTTAAAAGAAAAATATATTTCAAACTACTTTTGAGAATCAATTTATTCTTCACGGATTTATTATTTAACCATAATTTAAAAGGCGCTTTCGCATGGTTGGGGCGAGCCCAGCCCGTAGCGAGAATTGACTGTATAATCGATATATAACCGTTACGGAACCGATATAATATCGGTTCTGTAGAACCGAAACCGATGTAGGGTAAACCAACCAGTGAATTATCGAATTGTTGAATTTATGGGCCTTTGAGATTAATACTTGAATATATGTATGTATAACAGCAAAACAACTGTTGAAATTGCATTTAAAATTAATTTTTCTAAAATTTCTTTAAAAATAATTACTTATTCTTATCGTAATTTTTAAAACAACGATTAGAAAATGTAAAACGTGTAGAAGCCCAGTAAATGACCGCATACTTTTAATAAGAATTGTACTTATTAATGTTTGCTTAATACTCGTATTTAAAAATATGGGATATTAAAAGTGCAACTACACTCCATTTATAAACATATAATATTTTTATATTTATAATTGACATTTCTTTGGCTAATGGTCATTCACTGGTATGCGGTCAATTACTGGTTGATTTACCCTAGGCCAGAACCGTTTTCACTCGTAACTGTTTCAAGATTATTTCGGTTCTCATAACTGTTTCGAGAACCGAAACCAATTAAACTGTTTTCAACCCCTGATGAAATTACTCGCGTTACTGAATGTAAAGTACTTAAAATATATTTTTAGTAGACGGTAATTGATGTTTCGCTTTTAGGTCAGAACGAAAACAGAACCATTGAAGTGGCCAATCCTTGACGCAGCTGGAAATCCTGTGTTCTCGGAGTCGTCCGATCCTGCGAATCCGTCTCAAAATGAAGTAATACTCTCCACGTCCGAATCCGATTTTTGCCCCGCTGCCAGACCTTTACCAACGATTCCTATTCCCCCAGTTCCACGCGTTCTTCAATCCAACCACATTATCTCGACAATAGGGAGGGTCAGTGAATCGGAAAGTATATCCTCGTCGATAGGCGACAGTTTAAATCCTGACGTGCCGGAGTTCGTACCGAACGATCTGACGAGCAAATATAACGAACCTGCTCTGCCCAATAACGGAAGCGATCCCGCGAAGAGCGAGGAGCAGTCGGAGGACGCGAAAAGCATTCCAGCGCCGTCGAGTAACGAATTGTCGCCGCTCTCGAGCAATGAATCTTCGAAAATTGGCGATAAAACGTCAGCGACAGACAAGTGTTCTAGTCCAGCTCCGGTACCGGACGCGCAAGTGAACGGGGAGTCGTCGAGCGGCGACGTCTGGCAAGAGGTAAGTTGTCTTTTCGTGCAACATCGGCGTTAACATGTAAATTACATCTTCGCGCTTTTTTTTTCTCTCTAATTCACAGAAATAGCACAGTTCCGCTTTTACAACTTGTTCGAGATCTTAGGATCGAATCTTCTTGTCCTAAAAATGTATAAAAAGAGTGCGAATGCGATTTAACAAAAGCTGTGATTGGATGTCGTTTAAGTAAATTCTAGTTTCTTTTGATACGTCCACGTTGAAAGTTGGATGTTCGTCGTGGATCTAGTTGAAAAAAAAAGTCGTTACTGTTAGAGATAAGTAGTAACCGAGTTCGTCAAAATACAATAGGTAAGGCGAAGGGTGAAACCGTCACATAAGGAGAGAAACGAGGAGAAAGAGAAAGTTGATAACATAAAGAGCGAAGAGAGGGAGGAGTTAGACTTTCAGTTTGACGAGGAGCTCGATACACCGCCCCCGACCGGCCGGCACAATGCTTTTTCCGAATGGTTAGTTGCCCATTTTTCTAATGCCTTTTACTACGAGTGTATCTCCTGTAAATGCTTATGAATTGACGAGCGATTAATCGCACAGGTCCGAGGACGACGAAGATTACGAGCTGTCGGATAGGGATGTAAATAAACTTTTAATTTTCACACAAACAACTGTGTCCATGCCGACACGGATTCCAAAGCACGAGGGTCATAATCGAACCGGTGATTGGACAACTAGGGTGAAAATGACTCAGGATCTCGAACAAGCTATCAACGATGGCTTGTATTATTACGAAGAAGACTTACGGATAAAGGACGGTCAAAGCGTGAGTTCGATGTTCATTGAATATTAGACTGGAGTCTTAATAGTTTTACTAACATTAATATCCTGCGATTTTATAGTACGGTTCCTCTTCGTCAATTGGAAGTTACAAAACAATAAACATGATTAGTCAAGAGGACTTTGAGAAAATGGCTCCAAAGGCACCCAAGAAAGCTAATCCAGAAGTCCCACCTCCGCCCCCGTCCGCGATGGAAGACATGGAGGTGTCGCAGTCGCTTCCAACGCTGGTACTTCATTTATCTTCTGGCATATATTTTCCTAGACGTCACCCGAGAATTACGCTAATACACTTCCTTCGAAACTAGCTGCCAACGGCTTTCGATAGCCTGGAGAGGAAGGACCGTCGAGGGGATAGAAACCGCTGGAGCGAGAAACCGAGGCTCGGCAGGAATGGCAGAAGAGGCGTGGTTCCGCGTTTCTTCGCCGTGGTGAAGGACGAGCCGTCGGTTGATCCTAGGACGCCGAGGAAAAGGAAAACGCGACACAGTAATAACCCACCTGTTGAGCATCACGTCGGCTGGATCATGGACGTGCGAGAGCACCGACCACGTACATATTCTACAGGGTACGTTTGCAAGAATCGGTGACAGAGCGAGGGAAGATAAGAAGATCATTTGATAAATCTACATTTCAAAATATTTTATCCTGTATTTCAGAAGTAGCGCCGGAACAAGTCCCAACGAAGGCTACCTCGCAAGTAGCTATGGAAGTGCGCCACAATCTCTGCCCACCTTCCAGCACCCGAGTCATGCTCTCCTCAAGGAGAACGGTTTTACTCAGCAAGTCTACCACAAGTACCATTCGCGTTGTCTTAAAGGTAATTACCAATACGCAAATACCTTTTTGCATACACGTCACGATCGTCTGATCAACTGTAATGATGAACTCTATTATTGTCTTCTTTTCCCGACTGACAATTGTGCTGAGAAATTAAGATCTGAGAATACTCTGACTAATCTAGGAACGTACTACTCGCTCAAGGATGGAAATACTAATCACGCGTGCCGTGTGTTACAGAACGCAAGAGACTTGGAATCGGCCAGTCGCAAGAGATGAACACGCTCTTCCGTTTCTGGTCGTTCTTT
Organism: Andrena bucephala; assembly: GCA_947577245.1. NCBI lineage: Eukaryota > Metazoa > Arthropoda > Insecta > Hymenoptera > Andrenidae > Andrena > Andrena bucephala. The sequence goes on from OX387715.1 coordinate 69,926,907, forward strand.
TTGCGGGAGAATTTCAATCGCACCATGTACGAGGAGTTTAGAAGTTTAGCCAAAGAAGACGCCTGCGAAGGCTACCGATACGGGCTGGAATGCCTTTTCAGATTCTACAGTTACGGTCTGGAGAAGAGGTTCAGACACCAGCTTTACAAAGACTTCCAAGTCGAAACGGTGCAGGATTACGAGAGCGGTGAGTGAATTTATTACCTGCTCGCGAAAGCTCTTTTAACCAGAGACCAGAAATAACGTTTTTTTAAAAATTTTTTCGAAAAAAATCATTGAGAAAATGTTAATTTTTATTCAAATGGAAGTCAGTCTTCATTGAATACTGCATAAATTTTCCGAAATATGAAGTGATTGTCAAAAGATAACCATTATTGATAACCATTATTGTCGACGGAAATTGTTTTCGGACACTAATAACTGTTATTGACGACGGAAATTGTTTTCGGTTAAGGAATAACCATTATCGATGACCAGAATGTTTTTTCGGTTACGAATAACCATTATTGATGACCAGAATTTTTTTTGGTTACGGTGTAATTAATATCTATTGCAGGACTTTTTTTGGGTTATGGTGTATAACGAATATATCCTGCGGGAATTTTTTTTTTGGTTACGGTATGACCAATATATCTTGCTGGAATTTTTTTTTGGTTACGGTATAATCAATATATCTTCCGGGAATTTTTTTTTGGTTACGGTATAAACAATATGAATTAAGGGATTTTCTTTTTGGTCACGGTATAACTATTGAACTATATAATATCTAAAATATTGTGGGTGTTAGGAGCCGCAGCGCGCTGTTGAAAAGAGATAGTTGCACAGCGTGGGATGCTGTTTCACTCTTATACACAAGTCTATACCTGCCTATACTCAAATTTACTACAAGATAGAAGTATATTTACTACAGGATGGTGTATAATACAGGATAGACACCTATTCAATGCCACTATCTCTCTCGGCCTGACCAGTCCGGGTTTTTCCGTACCGTGTTCGCATTCCAGATATTCTATAGTTCAATAGTTATACCTTAACTGAAAAAAAAGTTCCGTAATTCATATTGATTATACCGTAACCAAAAAAAAGTCCTGCAATAGATATCGGTTATACCGTAACCAAAAAAAAACTCTGGTCATCGATAATGGTTATTCGTAACCGAAAATAATTTCCGTCGTCAATAGCAGTTATTAGTGACCGAAAACAATTTCCGTCGTCAATGACAGTTATTAGATAACGGTTATTAGTGACCAAAAAATATTTCCGTCGACAATAATGCTTACTAATAACCAAAATCATTTAAAGAAAGATAGTAATTCTTATGCCATAACTTTTAAAATTTAGGATATAACAGTTATGGTCTCTGCTTTTAACAGCTAAACTGTGCATGAGATTCGTAGGCAATGAACACGATAGAAAAATTTTGTGTACTATTACAGGTCAGCTGTATGGGCTAGAAAAGTTCTGGGCGTTCTTAAAGTATTACAAACAGGCCGATCAACTTCAAGTGGACGCCAAGTTACAGGAGTATTTGTCTAAATTTAAGAGCATTGAAGATTTCAGGGTTGTCGAGGTAAGCTTTGGTACACTTCGAAGCATCCAAGACTCGTCTCCCTTCGAATCCTTAAGCTTCACGACCGATCGTCTGTTGCAGCCCCAGATAAACGAGATGCTGCAAGCATTCGCCGCGAACTCGCGATCCCAGGCGGCGAAGAGGCGCAACAGAAGCGTCTCGGAGAGCGCGGGTGGCGGCGACGCCTCGCCGACAAGCAGAGTCCGCCGACTGTCCGGCGGCTCCAGCACCGTAACGTTGCCGACCTCCAGCACAACCTCCGAGAACAATCCTGCCGGGCAGAAGTCTCGCGTGGACGTGGTGAACATTTCACAGTTCCGGAACCGCGCCGACTCGTTCGGCTCGGGCCGATTGGGCCATTCCAGGCGGCGGAACGACGCCGCTCCTTTCTCGTCGACCAGCCAGCGTGATCTCAGTAAACAGCAGCCCCGAAGCAGACAGAACTCCGGCTCGTTCGTGAAGGCTCAGGAGGCGAGCAAGTGCCAGAACACTGCCAGAGATCGATTGCAGTCGACTGGCAAGCCCGAGCAGGCCAAGTCGGTCACGATCAAGATCGACAGCACGCCGGTGTCCCAAAAGTGATCGGGAGGGGTAAGGGTAAGTGCGCCAGGCACTTACTCGATCGCTAGAAACAGTTAAGTGCGTCGCTCTCCGGGGGGGGGGGGATGAATAGGATGTTTGCTCTAACAGAGAGAGAGAGAGAGAGAGAGAGAGAGAGAGAGAGAGAGAGAGAGAGAGAGAGAGAGAGAGAGAGAGAGAGAGAGATAAGAAACCCCGTTCGAAATAACAGCAGGAGTACACGGTGTACTAGAGTGTAAGAGAATGAGCACAAAACTCTCGTTCTCCCTCTCTGCCTGTATATGTACATACGAATATCAGCACGTCCTTGGCGTTGAGGATCGTTAGGAAATAAATAGTAATGAGAAAACGAAACGCTATAAGGCGAAGGTGGCAGAGGCACACGCACCTTCGCCCCCCTCAGACATGTACACGGGAGGTGTTCTTAAGGTAGTCCGTTAAGGTTGTATTTTACCGATATATTCCGGCTATGTTCCTCGCTTAACGGGAATGATGTGTACCGAACTCGAGTCGATACACTGCTCAGTTCGTCCTACGGATGCTCGGATGCTGGGCTCATTGTGGAGAAACAGAGACCCACAGTGAACGAGCAATCTCTGGGGGGGGGGGGGGGGCACAGGCACGACGTACGAACGTGCAAAGTTTCTTGGCACTGTCAACAGATTCGAATGTTTCGCCGCAAAGACAGGGGAATAAAGTTGCTCGTCCGAAGTATCGTGCAAGGAATGACAACGTCCTTTGCAGAAAGTTGCTCATCAGTTGCCGATGAAAGGACTCTCTGTTCTGCCGTCATTCGATTACCATTTCCCAAAGCACGCCGAAATGTCACACTTGTACTTTTTACGACTAAAGTCGCGAAGCAATCGGTCATTTTACTGCTTCATGATTTCCGAACGTGGCATTCTTCAAATGTCTCGCGAGTTTCGTAATAACGCGTAAGTACTCGTTAGATCGCAGAATATAATTGAACTCTTTAAACAGTAAATGACGAGCGCCAGATCTTTGTTTTTTGTCTGATCGGTGTCGAGAAAGCAATTGAACTTGAAATTAATGCGACCGTCGGTTTATTCATCGTATTATTGTTTCTTGATTTTCAATGAGTAATACTAATTATTGAATTGTTGAACTTATGTCGTTTCTTTGAGAAATATAACCATACACAGAACTTTGCCGAGGTGCAGATACGGTCGAAATTCCGGGTTTTCGGAATAAAGGCGTGTATCGTCACCGACATTCGATGATGTCGGGAGAACGTCATCACAAAATGTACAAATGTTTTTATAGCAATACGTGGTAGTTACTTTTTTTTTTAAACTTGTAAAGCATGTTACGTCAGGTTCTCTATGTAAATGATGTATAATTTCACAATATTGAATCGTTAAAAAAATTGCATCGATTAGGCTAAACGTTTCTTCCAGAAAAAAAGAGAAAAAAGAGGAAAAGAGTGGCAATGAATTCTTCAAATGAATTTTGGCTGTTAAGTAATTTCAATGCCCGAATGAAATAAAAGAGAGAAGAAGAAAAGAATTACAAGAAATGTCACATTGGCAAATGAAACTTGGTCAGTCCGTGGTCGGTGCAGAACGAATTATTATATTTTAAACATAGAAGTTTGCGCGGTTATTTTTTTTTTTTTTAATAAGACGAATGTGAGTCTCGATATCGGTACTTGGTTTCGCACAGTCTGAATGTCAATGTCGAACCAAACGATTTCAAGCTAAAGAAGAAGGAAAGTGAAATGGCTGAGGAGCGAAGATTTTTTATACACGCTCTAGATCGAAATGATTACTTTGCCTGGCATTTACTTTCCGTTACCAGTAACTGAGAATTAATGTTAAGAATTCGAACGTAACAGTCAGAGATTCATTTGCAGACTTGGAGATTTCGTTGGCTTTCGGTTGTTTGCCAGCCACAGAACTGAGGCACAGAGTGCTCGTATTCGAGAGGGAGCCTTTCTATTGTGTACTTTTGACAATTGCTAAATAGAAGTCGTTCTACGTTATAGCCACGATCCAGAAAGTCGAGCGAAAATTTTATTTCTGATTTGGCTGATTTCGAATCGAAATTCTTGAAGAGGCTGGGCAGAATTTCTGAATGGATTACGTGGGGCAGTGTCCGGTGATAGAACAGAGCTCTGGAACTCGTCGAGCGACCGAGGTCGAAGCAGAAACATTGGAATTCTGTCGTTTAGATGTTAGAGCTTTTTAATCGTGCAACGAAAGCATTGAATTTATTGAATATCGATCCTATATAAGAAATAACAGGTTTACGTAGGAGTTATGGTTAAGCGTACGGTTATTTAGGAATGTAATTAGGCTAGCTAGGATTTGTAAGTGGGCAAAATTGGTTTCCAAGTTCAGTGTCGAATGAAAGGAATTATTGTACTCTTAATTAAGAACGAATAGTTTTAGACCAATTCTGTTATTTAAAAAAGGAAGCACAAGCTAAAGATTTAATTCAGTAATGCCGTGCCTGTGACCGTGAGTACTAGAATTTTAGAATCAGGCTTAGTTAAAAGGTCGTTAAATAATTAACAATTTACCAGTACTTTTTAGCCGCGTTTGAATCTGAAATTATTATATTCACAGTCGCAAGTGCGACAGTAGAAAGTATCTCGAAACACGAATGGCTGGCACATTCTCGTAATAACTCATTATCACAATTTCTCGTCGACAATTTTTTAATTATCCACGTTGTTGTTAATAGCAAAAGGGTTGGAGGGTCGACATTAAATCGCATCACGCGTGAATCGCATGTAGATGTCTGGCATCCTTTACAGATCCGTTCTCGTCTCTTTTGTTTCTTGTTTTGTTTAATGTACTAGTCACGCACTGAGTCAACGCATCGTTCTGCAAAAGTAACGTTCGGGAGCAAAAAGAAAAAAAGCTGATCTTCGGATTGAAATATAGCCTTAATCAACGACACCGCCACAGTCGTCCTTGTTTTCTTTATTTTACAATAAGGATCACGCTCGGCTGGGTTCCCGTACTTGTCGTAAATTTATAAGAAGCACTGTCGCGCGAAACATGCTCGTCTGTTTAAATTTTACCGAGGAAAAGTTGAGTTTCTGTTAAACATTATTCCGTACCATTAACGCGCTGCGACCGCCAACTCAGGCGAAAGGTGAAAAGCCATCATCTTTAACGGTATCGTACTATCGCGGGGTCATTTTTTTACCAAGCGAACATTTGTTCTGTTTTTTTTTAAAGAGAATTGTACATTTTATCCGAAAGGGATCGGAGGACGCCAAAAGCAATAGCAACGCCCATAGAGCAGGCGGCTCGCTGCTCCCCTTGTGTTCATATACGCATACGGAAGCCGTTCAAACGCTCGCGATGGAAGCTTCCATTAATTTCTTACACTGGCTACGAGTTTCTTATATTTTTTACATTCAAACGACACTCTTCTGCTTGGTGAACAACACAGGCACTACGTAGTTTTATTTCCGCGGGCCGCGCGTCGGATTGAACGCGACGCTCACTAAGAACCAATGTAATTGTTATGTAAATGCGTAGAAAAATCTCGACGGTGTTCAACTAGATAACAGTTAGTGAAACGAAATGCGGCTATCGAGACAGCTCATCGAGTTCTACTAAATTTCTTTCTTTTCCAGTGGCCTTAAAGGGAATCTAATCACGGCCCGAGTTTAGAGGGGCCACGTCGAAAACTTCGTCCGAATTCTCTTCAGCCGGGAGCCGTTGAGGAAATTTCGAAAATTTAGTTGGATCAGAAATTTTCTCAAGCCCTCGAAGGCTCCAGAGAAGAAGGAGGAGGCGTCTGCTTCTTTTTCCAAGAAAAATTGTAAAGCAAGCTTAACGACAAAGTGAAACAGCTATCGAAACACGCCATCGACCCACCGTTTCACTCGAGATCTCATTCTCAGACCGGAGGTCAATTAATTTTCCCTGTGTTCATAGATTCCAGTAAAATTAACGACGCAGATTGTACTGAAAGCCCTCCGCGTTCGAACGTGACGATTGGGAATTGCGAGCGAATTACCTGAACACTCTCACCTGGGATTCAAAAAGCTGTGATCGTGTTTTGTATTGTATAATACAGTATCTGAGAGGCATTTACCTTTGGGGACCGCCCACCGGTTCCGTGGAAATTGTCCGGAAACTTAATGCTCATTCATGAATTGTTTCATTGTCCAATGTATGACTCGCGAAACATCCGAAATTGTGCGTTATAACGGCGATTGCCTTTCAACATTTAACGCAAGGGATCGTCTGGCTTTATTAGGAGGCTTTTGGTACAAGTTTTTAAAGAATGATATTTGTAGAAAAAGTGATACAACGTTCCCCGTTTCTCGCGTTCTCGCTCCCCCTCCATCGTCTTCCCCACGAATGTTCGCCAGAGTTTCATAAAGTTCGTACTTGCATTCACAATCTCGTCTCCAGACTCCTTCTACGACTTCAGCGTAAAATCGATGGCAGTTCATTCGATTCCCTTAGTTCGTAATATTTAATCGATACTTGTTGGCTCTTTAAATGAATTATAATTATGAAATATATATGTATATGTATTTTGCACACGTTACGATTAGTTGCGCGTCGATTGTCCTTCAGAAACTTATCTCCTCGTACCGATCGCGGCGAATGCGATTCGTATTTAATAGCGATCGATCGTTTCAGAGTTCCTACGTCCGTTCGAATCAATTTACTTGTGATAAACACTGCAATGAAAACACCGCGACGTGAACAATTTACTCGTTACTTGTTTTAAATTTCATTGCCATCGCTGTGTCCACTTCTAATCCCCTTGCAGTCCTTGTTTCGTCAAACGATTGTACACGTCGACCACAGGTCCGAGTAAAATTATTTGTAAAACAACGACAGTATTACAGTGAAACGTTCTCAAGATTCAACAGTCAATTAGCGCAACCGATTTCAGAGAACTGAACGCAATAACGGAACCCTCGGAGTGCCGACTCTAATTGTAAGCCAGGCTTCTGAGCACCAATGGTAATTGAGTTTAAGCGAATCGTATGAAAAGGAAGACAAGCTTCCATCGAGTTTGGTTCCCGCGTTGCTGGAGTCTCTAGGGGTGAATAGAATTTTTTTACACAACAAAAGTCTGTTTGAATTCGTGAGAAGCGACGCGTAGTAGCAATAAGAAGGGCGGGAAAGGGAGGAGTATTCCGCTGTCTCCGAGCGCGAAGGAAGAGAACTTCGAACGGACGAAGATCGGTTAGCACACAGCGAGAGTAAACGCGAGCCGTGCGGATGAATGCCAGGAGGAGTAATGAAAGGTGCCAGGAGAATCGCTAAGGGGAAGCATTTTCTGTACATAGGACACGTCCGTAGCCTCCATTTTTTGCCATTTCGTACTCGGCGACGTAGGTTTAGCTACCTTAGCTTTTAAGCGAGTGACTACGCACTTGTAAGGCAATGATTTAAAGAAGAAAAAAGCGAAGCTGCAAAAAAAATGAATGAACGTAGGCTTAAATCGAGCTAAGTTAAGAAGTAACGATAAATCTCGCTAGGGTTCGATCGTTATCACGCGCTTGTCACAGCTCAGACCTTGATGATCACAATGGTCACTCAAGCTCCACGATCTCATCCCCTTATTGTACTGTACTTCCGCCAAACCGTCGTTCCGAAGAGCTTCACTCTTCGTTGTTACTTTAATATATTAACGCTTTAAGTTTAACGATGTCGTCGTTGCCACGCCATTCAAATCCTCCAAGCTCCAACGATTCCACGCATTGCAGCGTTGAACTTTCTTGCTGCAAGGATAGCCACGTTTCAGGGATTCAATTAAGGGTACATTTTCACAAAAACTTAGAATTTTTTTGAAAGAAAATTGTAACAGAGGGTTAAAAGGTCTTTTCGGTATTGATTTATACATATTTGAAGATGATTTTCTTTTGTTTTTTCTCCGATGTAATCTTGAATAAGTAGCTATAACTAACAGTGTACATAAAAACAAAAGAACTAATTGACGGATTTAAAAAATTCTTTCGGGATTATTTTCGTAAATGAACTCACTGTCGTATTACCAACTTTCATAAGTTTTGGTCCACTCAATTTGATTTTATTTAGCTTAAAAAATTACCGCTTTCAGGACACTTTTACTAAATCGTGTATCGATCATCGAATTTTCATTATTCTGCAGCAACGATTGGTAATACGATAACCACACTCGTATATTTTAAGGAAAACTTTCAATTTTTAATTTCAAATGAGTCTATCTTCAAATATAATGTACACCGTGCTTCCATCGCCGGCAGAGTCACGCCTATTGCTTCGAGATTATATCGGAGAAAAAACGATAAAATAAAAATTGTATCTTAAAATATGCATAAATCAATACCAAAAAGAATTTTTACCTTACCTGTTACAATTTTCTTTAAAAAATCCTAAACTTTTGAATTTGTTATTTACCCTTAAATATCAGTGGAAAGTACGAGCGTAAAAGCACACGGGACAATTTATAATTCTAGAAGAGAAAACAAAAGTGCCTCAGGATTAGTCTTCCAGTTGCCAAAACGAGAACGCGGGTGTCTCAGGATTTTGCCTGCAGTGTGTTGTTTAATTGATCGCGATTATCAGTTCTCCCGCGACGATTAGCAGGGACCAGACTCCCCGTAACGGAACAGAATACAACGGTCGCGTGGACGAGGGTAGCGGAGAGACAGTACAGCATGGGGAAGGGGATCGGAATTGAAAGGGAATTCTGCCGAATACCGCTTTCTTCCGCGAACGACGATCTTGTAGCAAGATAATGTAAATAGTTCCTCGCCGGAAGTCCATGGAATCGCCTCGCCAGGCCGATGTCCTGTCGCGAAGCAAAGGAATGCACTGTACACGCTACGAATTCATACATCGTTACTTATATACATACATACATACATACATACATACATCCGCGTATTCGTGTGTGTACGTATATAAATGTTAACTTTACACTTAAGCCTTAAGCGTACACTTACGCGGGTGGGGGGTTGCCGGTGGGAGATAACGGGGTTTAAATGAAAATGTATAAAAAAAAAGAAGAAGGAATGTTTCCTATAAGATACACTTTGTACACGAAGATTAACTCCAGCCCTGCTATATATGTATATATTTCGTTTTCATACTTTGACCGCGATTAATCCCTTGTATTCAGTGTATCTTCGTCTTGACGATCGTCTTTCCGTTCTATTCCCCTTCTGAATACGCTCGTTCCGTTTGTAATCCGTTGTAACCGTTCTCACGAGACCTGTAAACATGAGGAAAGGATTGTTGCTAGCGGGAAGTGCGTGGGATTAGGGAAAGAAGAGGAGCTTGAGGTTTTAAAAGCGGAGAATTTCTCCTTTTTCCCTCCCCACTGTCTGTTATCAGTCCCGCGAAAGAAATGGTCCACGGTGCATCTCGATCGAAGGCGCACGTATTTCGAAAGCGCTCGGTGAAATAAGCTTTTGCTATTCGTTACTCCAGTGGTGCGCAAAGAGCCGCTCGGCGCCCAGAATTGCAAAGAGCTCCGGGCGGCCACTTGTGCAACTCTGCACTATTCGGTCAGCCGAAGTCTCCCGAATCGACTCCCAGAGCCACGAAGCGATGGAAGAAACGCGAGGATGCGATATGATGGATACTGTCGAGAAGGACGAAGGGACGTTTGTTGTCTCTAATCGTACCGTTTCCCGTGTCGCAGGGAACCGTGGCAGATTTTCGTTCGCGAGTGTGTGCCTTCGACTGAAATTCGATCCGTGGCCACACTCTGGATCGCGACGCCAGCGACACTTTGACGGTAGAGAAAGAAGGACCGGCGACCCTCGGCCGATTCATTTCTCCCAGGCGGCCGATCAGCTGTTCGGGGCGCGACTGTTCACGGGAGTTCTAGGACCTCTCGCGATATATCAGAAACGGTTTTTACAATTTTTACACTATTAGCGACCGGTACACGCGATTAGGTGGCGCTAGCCGAGTAACGATTAGGATCGACTGAGAACTTAGAGGGTGGTAAACGAGGCATTTTAATGTTAGAGTTTTCTTCACGAGTTTTTTAACAAATGTACGAAAGACAAAGCCGACGAGAGGATAGAAGGCGCCGAACGGACTATTAACGTCGACCACTGTCTACTGTGAAGCGAGTAGTCGCGGTAGAGGCAACGTCTAATACTCTAATCTCTAATCTAATGGAAGAGAATCCGCGTGACGTCTCCTGTAGTAGAGTAGGCTTATTTACCTCTGGTAATGCGAGGGGTTTCGATAGGGCGAGGTTGTAAAATATTCGAGGAGGACGAAATCGCGTGGGTGCTTGTAATAATATTGTATTGGGTAGCCAGGTGATTGGAATCGAACCGACTATTATCGTTTACCGATGTAACTTCTCAGATTTAGCCACGAGGCGCACGTAGAGAATGGGTAGGGAGGTTTTTCTTACGATTTGACCGTACCGACGATATTTTTGCATTAAAGAGGAGTGATGAGTAAACGAATGGTAAATTAAATCGATCCTCCTGCGTCGATTGAAGTCGACCGTGTAAATACGAGGTATACATACGTATAGTGTGTAAGAGCATTGTAGCGGAGTATGGGAATAGCGAGAGGCCGTGTGAGATGGGGGTTGTGTATGTGATAGAGGAGGGGAGATAAAGTAAACGAAAATTACAGATATCTATATAAAAATATATATATATATAATTTACATATTGTAGATGTAACGCATTGCCTAGGTATATGTACGATAAGGGTGTAAAAGGTGGTGAATCGAGAGTGTCGTGTGACCGATCTCCGAATCCTGTACGCGTAGAAAGGTTGTAACGTTTGCGAATGCATAAAATAAAGCGAAAAAAGGACAAAAAAACCGAGCTGCAAAAGAAAGCCTGTCGTTTAGTCTTTGATTATTTAACCTACAAACTGTGAAACACACCGACATCCTCTTAATCCTCCCAACAACTGAATCATGTGATTCGAATAATATTATCCATTTACTTTAACAACTAAATTCACCCGCTAATCAAGCCACCCCCTTTTACAAATGTTTAATTAATTTAAAACTTTACAATTCCCAACAATCTAAATAAATGCTGAAGAAATAAAAATAAATAAATGCTTAAACAATCCAATTCTCATACAACTCGTCAAATTCGAGCAATCCAAATAAATTTTGGAAGAGTAAAGAGAAGTGTTCCTTTATTTCACAAAAATACCTATACGAAAAGTAAATAGTTATAGTAAAATTTTGAAAGTATTTAAATGTTCTTTAGTTCACAAAAATGCATATTTCAAATAAGTCGTTACATATTACTTATTAAACATTTTTAAAAGTGGTAATTCTCTTACCGATCGTATGTTGCATTTAAACGTCTTATAACGCGTTATGGCGCTGCTGTATGTTCCTATTAGGCACAGAAATTCTCCCGAGTTAACAGGAACATAGGAAGTCGAGGAGGCGAGTGTATAGAGTGAGAGAAAGCGCCAGCGGGTTCGAGAAGGATAGCGCTACTCTCGTGCCACTAACTTTAGTTATGCGCGTCTGATACTGCATCCGGAGTGCATCCCGCGAGGAAGTGGCACCCGAGAGTGTGCGTGAGAGCAAGGTAGCGCGTGCGACGAGACATAGAGATAGATCGCGTGCCACTAACTCTGGTTATGCAAGCCTGGTACTTCTGTGCCCTGGATAACAGGAGCATATGATGCGAGGAGGTGGCGATTAGAAGTAAAGAGAATGATCGTTAGAAAAGGATAGAGACACCCAGAACGGACAAGTTTCCTTAGTTGACAGTTTCATTGCAAGATCGCTGTAGCTTCTCGATGTCGATAAATGAACTGCTGTTTAAATTATATTATTACAGACGAGGTATTATAGGACAAACCACAGACGAGGCATAGGATAGACCAGCGCTGTCCAGCGTAGGGGCCCCTCACGCGCCTGCTTCCCCTTCCAATCTTTCTTTCGAGCAGCGTGACTTGTTGTCAAGGAAACCTCGCGACGCTAAAAAGGAGACCGTGACAGTTCCGTAGACAAGGAAACTCAGACGCGAGTCGCAAAACAAAAGACAACAATTGTATTCACGCGGGAAGCGATCGGATTAGTTATTTTGACTCGGCCGCGACTTCGCGCCATGATGACGACGAACGGTGGTGGGGGACAGGTTTTGTCGCTCAAGAGCCAAGTTGGACGGCGCTGGGATAGACCTATCAACCAATGCATCTTTTTGTCACCGGTTTGGGGTGTCCTAGTGCCCCTTTACCATTTTAGTGTCGTATGCAACGTTACCGGTGAAGTCTCGAAACAGATTGTAACGCTACGCGTGGTAGGAATTAGAATTCAACACGTGTAAAACCACAGACGAGGTATAGAATAGACCTATCACCTTATGGGACTTCGTGTCACCACCTAAACTGTGTTACCGACCCATAATTTGAGGACTGAATTTAGCGACCTCTGTTCATGAACAGCGTTCAACGCAAGAACTACTCGGAACTACTGAAAGTGTGTTGAAATACTGAAAGATGTGTGCGTGCTTGTATACGTGTGACTTGTTTAGAGCGAGAGTTTAACATAGAGGGCGGGCTTTCGCTAACAATAAGCTACGCTTTGGCTCGGTTTGTCAACGACCCACGCGGATTTCTCTCTGAAAACCTATTTTGGAGATCAGGAGCCTATATGGCGCTTCTTGAGAGCTTATACAAGCTATATATTGCAAGATGAAATTGATTTTAGTATTTTACGTCAAGTCGAACATTTAACTAATATTTTCACGTGTCGCACGCTGAAAAATATTAAAAATTGACGCTGTTACTGCCATTCTTGCAAATCTCTGCTCTCCGCGTGTGTCTAAATAGACGATGCCCATCCTACGACACGTAAAAATCATTGAAAATAATGAATTGAAACGTTTTTGTAAAATTTATATTGTAGGTTTTGGGACCCGAGGCCCCTAAATCCCTACGTTTCATTACAAATTGATTGACTCTGCCCTTATTAAATATTGAATGGATTTAAAAATTATAAAAACCATCTACGATGTAAGTACACGAGCATAGGTATCGCTTACGTTACGCTTACTGGGCACACATATCAGTTCCGTGTCAGTTCACGTAGAATTCAAGTACTCTCCATTAATTTCCTCAATTACATTACTCAAAGTACTTTCCATTACAGCCATTAAAAATAATTCGAATTATATCATGTTTGGTGCCATTTTCATCAGAAAAGCACTAGTAATCCATTAGTGATACTTATATTATAGAAATTGCCATACTCATTACTGAATGGCCTATTGCTGACTTTGTCCTTATGCTATTAGTCTAGCGTTTATGACCCCCGAGCCGCGCCTTCGGATAAAGGCCCTCACCGAAATTATTCGAGCTTCGAATAACCGTTCGAATAAAGTTACAAATAAAAATGGAACGTAGTTTACTTGAAATTGGCCACCAATGTTCATAAAAATATCCGGACGTGGCCGAAACCGAACGTCGAGCCCGTCGACATCGACAAAAGAACGAGACGATCGGCGGCCGACGAAGGCAGTCTCCTGCAGAGTTGGGCAAAATGTAATCTAATTACAAATTGCAAATTACGATTAAACTGTAACTGTGTAATTGTCTTCTGTAATCGTTCATTTAGATAGTTGACAAAACCAAATGGTCAAGCTTCCCAAATTAACAATTACAGAAAATAATGTGTAATCAATTACACAATTACAGTTTAATCGTAATTTGCAATTTGTAATTAGATTACATTTTGCCCAACTCTGCCGCCCAGGCTAGGGAAAATGCACAGGCTGGATGCGCGTGATTATTATATGGTTGACGCCTCAAAGTGACAGAAAATACAGGATTGTCTGCCTGAGGGCTCGCTGGTCGGGACCGGCGATGAACCCTCATGGAGACAAGTGATAGACCTATCACGCAATGTAATTTGTGTCATGCTCGGGGGGCTCGCGAGCCCTCTTACCATTTTCGTATCACACCCAACGTTATCGATTCAGTCTAAAATAAGATTACATTGCTACGAGTGGTAGGAATTGAAATTAAATCTTATCGGAAACATTTAAAATCTAAAATGGCCTGAACGTTACGAATAATTTCAAGAAACATGTTGCATAATTCCGTTTACTAATACATTTTGATAGAAGCATAATTTGCACTTATTTCCATAGATTTCGGTCAGAAATATTATATAAATACAACCGCGTAAAAAATATTGTACAGTCTCTTAGTTAGGTTATATTTTCTGTCACTTCGAACAATCTACATGACAATAAATGTTTATTAGCTACTTCGTTCTTTTACGTTACATTTGAGAACTTTTTATGACTTAACATCCTTTCAAAATATTATTGTTACGCCGTAACGGTATTTTTATGAAATCGAGAAATGTAATTACGCGTGGTTAGGAAATCAAAATTTCCATTCGCACGAGAATAGGAATGGCGCTACATGTCAAATGTATCTAGTGATCCTCCAGGGAGTAATCGGTATAACCGCAGCCATTTTTCAAGATTTGGAGCAAAACCGGAAATAAACATAACCTAACCGTTCACTCTATCTCTTTCTATCAGTATTTCAGTCTCTTTCTATCAGTTTTTCTGTCTCTTTTTATCAGTTTTTCTGCTTCTTTCTATCAGTATTTCTGTCTCTTTCTTTTTTACAGTTTCTTTCTCTGTCTACTTCCGCTTTTGCTCCAAATCGCAGCAACCAATCAGCGACGATATACGTTGTTCCGATCACTCTCTAAATAAAGGATCACTAATTGTATCGATATTTCGTACCGATATTTATTTATCTCTTATGCGTGAAACGGAACAGTACCCGGGATAAGAATAAAATGCTGTGTATTTTGCAAATAAATATAATATTGAATAAGTTTGCTTTAAAGTAGTAAGAACTATCGAGTGTATTTAGTGTTCAATTAGCAATTATATTGAGGACTGGTTAATTAATTCGGAGCTTTCGTCTGTCATAGGTAAGCAATTCTTTCCTTTGGAAGCGTCGGTTCGTGTCAACTGGTCTAACGAAAACGCACTGGACGAGTACAGCATTTACAATACCTATATGGTTTTTAAGTGAAAGTTAAACTTAAGTAATTAGACAATGGAATTATTATAAGCACTCCTGTACGAAGTATCACTGTACATTATTCAAAGTATTTTAATAAACCACATTTAGAGAAAAACCGCATCTTTCAATTTAGAACAGCAACCTATAACTTCCATTTCCTAATTAAATCCCAAATTTGACAATCACAAATAAAGTCTGCCTCTGCGTTGATTAGTTCTCCGCCTTAGATTCTCTCTACGAAGACGCTAACTTTGTGCCACCTTTTTCGACATCATGTTCTCCTGTTACAACCTCAATTTTGGAGCGTTCAGAAAATTTTGGCCAGATTTTAGCAAATGTATCAGGAGAACATGAAGCGAAAGGAGGTACGCCCTGAATTTCATCGTCGAAGCCTTTCGAAGACGCTGCGCCTCTACGTCGAATAGTTCTCCGCCTTAGATTCTCTTTCCGAAGACGCTAACTTAGTGCCACCTCTTCCGACATCATGTTCTCCTGTTACAATCTCAATTTTGGAGCGTTTAGAAAATTTTGGCCAGATTTTAGCAAATGTATCAGGAGAACATGAAGCGAAAGGAGGTATGCTCTGAATTTCATCGTCGAAGGCCTTTCGAAGACGCTGCGCCTCTACGTCGAATAGTTCTCCGCCTTGGATTCTCCCTCCGAAGACGCTAACATAGTGCCACCTCTTTCGACATCATGTTCTCCTGTTAGAAGATCAATTTTGGAGCGTTCCGAAAATTTTGGCCAGATTTCAGCAAATGTATCAGGAGAACATGATGCGAAAGGAGGTATCCCCTGAAATTCATCGTCGAAGGCCTTTCGTCAACTCTGCGCCTCTACGTCAAATAGTTCTCCGCTTTAGATTCTCTCTACGAAGACGCTAACTTTGTGCCACCTCTTTCGACATCATGTTCTCCTGTTACAACCTCAATTTTGGAGCGTTCAGAAAATTTTGGCCAGATTTTAGCAAATGTATCAGGAGAACATGAAGCGAAAGGAGGTACGCCCTGAATTTCATCGTCGAAGCCTTTCGAAGACGCTGCGCCTCTACGTCGAATAGTTCTCCGCCTTAGATTCTCTTTCCGAAGACGCTAACTTAGTGCCACCTCTTCCGACATCATGTTCTCCTGTTACAATCTCAATTTTGGAGCGTTTAGAAAATTTTGGCCAGATTTTAGCAAATGTATCAGGAGAACATGAAGCGAAAGGAGGTATGCTCTGAATTTCATCGTCGAAGGCCTTTCGAAGACGCTGCGCCTCTACGTCGAATAGTTCTCCGCCTTGGATTCTCCCTCCGAAGACGCTAACATAGTGCCACCTCTTTCGACATCATGTTCTCCTGTTAGAAGATCAATTTTGGAGCGTTCCGAAAATTTTGGCCAGATTTCAGCAAATGTATCAGGAGAACATGATGCGAAAGGAGGTATCCCCTGAAATTCATCGTCGAAGGCCTTTCGTCAACTCTGCGCCTCTACGTCAAATAGTTCTCCGCTTTAGATTCTCTCTACGAAGACGCTAACTTTGTGCCACCTCTTTCGACATCATGTTCTCCTGTTACAACCTCAATTTTGGAGCGTTCAGAAAATTTTGGCCAGATTTTAGCAAATGTATCAGGAGAACATGAAGCGAAAGGAGGTACGCCCTGAATTTCATCGTCGAAGCCTTTCGAAGACGCTGCGCCTCTACGTCGAATAGTTCTCCGCCTTAGATTCTCTTTCCGAAGACGCTAACTTAGTGCCACCTCTTCCGACATCATGTTCTCCTGTTACAATCTCAATTTTGGAGCGTTTAGAAAATTTTGGCCAGATTTTAGCAAATGTATCAGGAGAACATGAAGCGAAAGGAGGTATGCTCTGAATTTCATCGTCGAAGGCCTTTCGAAGACGCTGCGCCTCTACGTCGAATAGTTCTCCGCCTTGGATTCTCCCTCCGAAGACGCTAACATAGTGCCACCTCTTTCGACATCATGTTCTCCTGTTAGAAGATCAATTTTGGAGCGTTCCGAAAATTTTGGCCAGATTTCAGCAAATGTATCAGGAGAACATGATGCGAAAGGAGGTATCCCCTGAAATTCATCGTCGAAGGCCTTTCGTCAACTCTGCGCCTCTACGTCAAATAGTTCTCCGCTTTAGATTCTCTCTACGAAGACGCTAACTTTGTGCCACCTCTTTCGACATCATGTTCTCCTGTTACAACCTCAATTTTGGAGCGTTCAGAAAATTTTGGCCAGATTTTAGCAAATGTATCAGGAGAACATGAAGCGAAAGGAGGTACGCCCTGAATTTCATCGTCGAAGCCTTTCGAAGACGCTGCGCCTCTACGTCGAATAGTTCTCCGCCTTAGATTCTCTTTCCGAAGACGCTAACTTAGTGCCACCTCTTCCGACATCATGTTCTCCTGTTACAATCTCAATTTTGGAGCGTTTAGAAAATTTTGGCCAGATTTTAGCAAATGTATCAGGAGAACATGAAGCGAAAGGAGGTATGCTCTGAATTTCATCGTCGAAGGCCTTTCGAAGACGCTGCGCCTCTACGTCGAATAGTTCTCCGCCTTGGATTCTCCCTCCGAAGACGCTAACATAGTGCCACCTCTTTCGACATCATGTTCTCCTGTTAGAAGATCAATTTTGGAGCGTTCCGAAAATTTTGGCCAGATTTCAGCAAATGTATCAGGAGAACATGATGCGAAAGGAGGTATCCCCTGAAATTCATCGTCGAAGGCCTTTCGTCAACTCTGCGCCTCTACGTCAAATAGTTCTCCGCTTTAGATTCTCTCTACGAAGACGCTAACTTTGTGCCACCTCTTTCGACATCATGTTCTCCTGTTACAACCTCAATTTTGGAGCGTTCAGAAAATTTTGGCCAGATTTTAGCAAATGTATCAGGAGAACATGAAGCGAAAGGAGGTACGCCCTGAATTTCATCGTCGAAGCCTTTCGAAGACGCTGCGCCTCTACGTCGAATAGTTCTCCGCCTTAGATTCTCTTTCCGAAGACGCTAACTTAGTGCCACCTCTTCCGACATCATGTTCTCCTGTTACAATCTCAATTTTGGAGCGTTTAGAAAATTTTGGCCAGATTTTAGCAAATGTATCAGGAGAACATGAAGCGAAAGGAGGTATGCTCTGAATTTCATCGTCGAAGGCCTTTCGAAGACGCTGCGCCTCTACGTCGAATAGTTCTCCGCCTTGGATTCTCCCTCCGAAGACGCTAACATAGTGCCACCTCTTTCGACATCATGTTCTCCTGTTAGAAGATCAATTTTGGAGCGTTCCGAAAATTTTGGCCAGATTTCAGCAAATGTATCAGGAGAACATGATGCGAAAGGAGGTATCCCCTGAAATTCATCGTCGAAGGCCTTTCGTCAACTCTGCGCCTCTACGTCAAATAGTTCTCCGCTTTAGATTCTCTCTACGAAGACGCTAACTTTGTGCCACCTCTTTCGACATCATGTTCTCCTGTTACAACCTCAATTTTGGAGCGTTCAGAAAATTTTGGCCAGATTTTAGCAAATGTATCAGGAGAACATGAAGCGAAAGGAGGTACGCCCTGAATTTCATCGTCGAAGCCTTTCGAAGACGCTGCGCCTCTACGTCGAATAGTTCTCCGCCTTAGATTCTCTTTCCGAAGACGCTAACTTAGTGCCACCTCTTCCGACATCATGTTCTCCTGTTACAATCTCAATTTTGGAGCGTTTAGAAAATTTTGGCCAGATTTTAGCAAATGTATCAGGAGAACATGAAGCGAAAGGAGGTATGCTCTGAATTTCATCGTCGAAGGCCTTTCGAAGACGCTGCGCCTCTACGTCGAATAGTTCTCCGCCTTGGATTCTCCCTCCGAAGACGCTAACATAGTGCCACCTCTTTCGACATCATGTTCTCCTGTTAGAAGATCAATTTTGGAGCGTTCCGAAAATTTTGGCCAGATTTCAGCAAATGTATCAGGAGAACATGATGCGAAAGGAGGTATCCCCTGAAATTCATCGTCGAAGGCCTTTCGTCAACTCTGCGCCTCTACGTCAAATAGTTCTCCGCTTTAGATTCTCTCTACGAAGACGCTAACTTTGTGCCACCTCTTTCGACATCATGTTCTCCTGTTACAATCTCAATTTTGGAGCGTTCAGAAAATTTTGGCCAGATTTCAGCAAATGTATCAGGAGAACATGATGCGAAAGGAGGTATCCCCTGAAATTCATCGTCGAAGGCCTTTCGAAAACTCTGCCCCTCTCCGATTTTCCTCGATTGTTACCGATTTCTCAGTCACCCTGTATCGTAGGGTATTTTTCACCCCTTAGGAAAGTACTCGGTACGTGAAAGCGCATCCAAATAGTATAATAAAAGTACCCTTTGATCGCCGATTTTCCTCGATCGTTACCGATTTCTCGGTCACCCTGTACAGTAGGGTATTTTTCACCCCTTAGGAAAGTACTCGGTACGTGAAAGCGCATCCAAATAGTATAATAAAAGTACCCTTTGATCGCCGATTTTCCTCGATCGTTACCGATTTCTCGGTCACCCTGTACAGTAGGGTATTTTTCACCCCTTAGGAAGGTACCCGGGACGCGACACCGCGTCCAAAGAGTACAATGAATGTACCCTTTGATTGCCGATTTTTCTCGATCGTTGCCGATTTTTCAGTCACCCTCTATAGTAGGGTATTTTCAACCCCTTAGGAAAGTACTTGGGACGTGAAATCGCGTCCAAAGAGTACAATGAAAGTACCCTTTGATCGCCGATTTTCAGCGATCGTTGCCGATTTCTCCATCACCCTGTATAGTAGGGAATTTTCCACCCCTTATGAAAGTACTCGGGACATGAAACCGCGTCCAAAGAGTACAATGAAAGTACCCTTTGATTGCCGATTTTCCTCGATTGTTGCCGATTTCTGAGTCACCCTGTACAGTAGGGCATTCTTCACCCCTTAGGAAGGTACCCGGGACACGAAACCGCGTCCAAAGAGTACAATGAATGTACCCTTTGATTGTCGATTTTTCTCGATCGTTGCCGATTTTTCAGTCACCCTGTATAGTAGGGTATTTTCCACCCCTTAGGAAAGTACTTGGGACGTGAAACCGCGTGCAAAGAGTACTATGAAAGTACCCTTTGATTGCCGATTTTCCTCGATTGTTGCCGATTTCTGAGTCACCCTGTATAGTAGGGTATTTTTCACCCCTTAGAAAAGTACTCGGGACGTGAAACCGCGTGCAAAGAGTACAATGAAAGTATCCTTTGATTGCCGATTTTCCTCGATTGTTGCCGATTTCTGAGTCACCCTGTATAGTAGGGTATTTTTCACCCCTTAGGAAAGTACTCGGGACGTGAAACCGCGTCCAAAGAGTACAATGAAAGTACCCTTTGATTGCCGATTTTAGTTCTCCGCCTTAGATTCTCTTTCCGAAGACGCTTACTTAGTGCCACCTCTTTCGACATCATGTTCTCCTGTTACAATCTCAATTTTGGAGCGTTCAGAAAATTTTGGCCTGATTTTAGCAAATGTATCAGGAGAACATGAAGCGAAAGGAGGTACGCCCTGAATTTCATCGTCGAAGCCTTTCGAAGACGCTGCGCCTCTACGTCGAATAGTTCTCCGCCTTGGATTCTCCCTCCGAAGACGCTAACATAGTGCCACCTCTTTCGACATCATGTTCTCCTGTTAGAAGATCAATTTTGGAGCGTTCCGAAAATTTTGGCCAGATTTCAGCAAATGTATCAGGAGAACATGATGCGAAAGGAGGTATCCCCTGAAATTCATCGTCGAAGGCCTTTCGTCAACTCTGCGCCTCTACGTCAAATAGTTCTCCGCTTTAGATTCTCTCTACGAAGACGCTAACTTTGTGCCACCTCTTTCGACATCATGTTCTCCTGTTACAATCTCAATTTTGGAGCGTTCAGAAAATTTTGGCCAGATTTTAGCAAATGTATCAGGAGAACATGAAGCGAAAGGAGGTATCGCCTGAATTTCATCGTCGAAGGCCTTTCGAAAACTCTGCCCCTCTCCGATTTTCCCCGATTGTTATCGATTTCTCAGTCACCCTGTATCGTAGGGTATTTTTCACCCCTTAGGAAAGTACTCGGTACGTGAAAGCGCATCCAAATAGTATAATAAAAGTACCCTTTGATCGCCGATTTTCCTCGATCGTTACCGATTTCTCGGTCACCCTGTACAGTAGGGTATTTTTCACCCCTTAGGAAAGTACTCGGTACGTGAAAGCGCATCCAAATAGTATAATAAAAGTACCCTTTGATCGCCGATTTTCCTCGATCGTTACCGATTTCTCGGTCACCCTGTACAGTAGGGTATTTTTCACCCCTTAGGAAGGTACCCGGGACGCGACACCGCGTCCAAAGAGTACAATGAATGTACCCTTTGATTGCCGATTTTTCTCGATCGTTGCCGATTTTTCAGTCACCCTCTATAGTAGGGTATTTTCCACCCCTTAGGAAAGTACTTGGGACGTGAAACCGCGTGCAAAGAGTACAATGAAAGTATCCTTTGATTGCCGATTTTCCTCGATCGTAGCCGATTTTTCAGTCACCCTCTATAGTAGGGTATTTTTCATCCCTTAGAAAAGTACTCGGAACGTGAAACCGCGTCCAAAGAGTACAATGAAAGTACCCTTTGATCGCCGATTTTCCGCGATCGTTGCCGATTTCTCCATCACCCTGTATAGTAGGGAATTTTCCACCCCTTATGAAAGTACTCGGGACATGAAACCGCGTCCAAAGAGTACAATGAAAGTACCCTTTGATTGCCGATTTTCCTCGATTGTTGCCGATTTCTGAGTCACCCTGTACAGTAGGGCATTCTTCACCCCTTAGGAAGGTACCCGGGACACGAAACCGCGTCCAAAGAGTACAATGAATATACCCTTTGATTGTCGATTTTTCTCGATCGTTGCCGATTTTTCAGTCACCCTGTATAGTAGGGTATTTTCCACCCCTTAGGAAAGTACTTGGGACGTGAAACCGCGTGCAAAGAGTACTATGAAAGTACCCTTTGATTGCCGATTTTCCTCGATTGTTGCCGATTTCTGAGTCACCCTGTATAGTAGGGTATTTTTCACCCCTTAGAAAAGTACTCGGGACGTGAAACCGCGTGCAAAGGGTACAATGAAAGTATCCTTTGATTGCCGATTTTCCTCGATTGTTGCCGATTTCTGAGTCACCCTGTATAGTAGGGTATTTTTCACCCCTTAGAAAAGTACTCGGGACGTGAAACCGCGTGCAAAGAGTACAATGAAAGTATCCTTTTATTGCCGATTTTCCTCGATTGTTGCCGATTTCTGAGTCACCCTGTATAGTAGGGTATTTTTCACCCCTTAGGAAAGTACTCGGGACGTGAAACCGCGTCCAAAGAGTACAATGAAAGTACCCTTTGATTGCCGATTTTAGTTCTCCGCCTTAGATTCTCTTTCCGAAGACGCTTACTTAGTGCCACCTCTTTCGACATCATGTTCTCCTGTTACAATCTCAATTTTGGAGCGTTCAGAAAATTTTGGCCTGATTTTAGCAAATGTATCAGGAGAACATGAAGCGAAAGGAGGTACGCCCTGAATTTCATCGTCGAAGCCTTTCGAAGACGCTGCGCCTCTACGTCGAATAGTTCTCCGCCTTGGATTCTCCCTCCGAAGACGCTAACATAGTGCCACCTCTTTCGACATCATGTTCTCCTGTTAGAAGATCAATTTTGGAGCGTTCCGAAAATTTTGGCCAGATTTCAGCAAATGTATCAGGAGAACATGAAGCGAAAGGAGGTATCGCCTGAATTTCATCGTCGAAGGCCTTTCGAAAACTCTGCCCCTCTCCGATTTTCCCCGATTGTTATCGATTTCTCAGTCACCCTGTATCGTAGGGTATTTTTCACCCCTTAGGAAAGTACTCGGTACGTGAAAGCGCATCCAAATAGTATAATAAAAGTACCCTTTGATCGCCGATTTTCCTCGATCGTTACCGATTTCTCGGTCACCCTGTACAGTAGGGTATTTTTCACCCCTTAGGAAAGTACTCGGTACGTGAAAGCGCATCCAAATAGTATAATAAAAGTACCCTTTGATCGCCGATTTTCCTCGATCGTTACCGATTTCTCGGTCACCCTGTACAGTAGGGTATTTTTCACCCCTTAGGAAGGTACCCGGGACGCGACACCGCGTCCAAAGAGTACAATGAATGTACCCTTTGATTGCCGATTTTTCTCGACCGTTGCCGATTTTTCAGTCACCCTCTATAGTAGGGTATTTTCCACCCCTTAGGAAAGTACTTGGGACGTGAAACCGCGTGCAAAGAGTACAATGAAAGTATCCTTTGATTGCCGATTTTCCTCGATCGTAGCCGATTTTTCAGTCACCCTCTATAGTAGGGTATTTTTCATCCCTTAGAAAAGTACTCGGAACGTGAAACCGCGTCCAAAGAGTACAATGAAAGTACCCTTTGATCGCCGATTTTCCGCGATCGTTGCCGATTTCTCCATCACCCTGTATAGTAGGGAATTTTCCACCCCTTATGAAAGTACTCGGGACATGAAACCGCGTCCAAAGAGTACAATGAAAGTACCCTTTGATTGCCGATTTTCCTCGATTGTTGCCGATTTCTGAGTCACCCTGTACAGTAGGGCATTCTTCACCCCTTAGGAAGGTACCCGGGACACGAAACCGCGTCCAAAGAGTACAATGAATATACCCTTTGATTGTCGATTTTTCTCGATCGTTGCCGATTTTTCAGTCACCCTGTATAGTAGGGTATTTTCCACCCCTTAGGAAAGTACTTGGGACGTGAAACCGCGTGCAAAGAGTACTATGAAAGTACCCTTTGATTGCCGATTTTCCTCGATTGTTGCCGATTTCTGAGTCACCCTGTATAGTAGGGTATTTTTCACCCCTTAGAAAAGTACTCGGGACGTGAAACCGCGTGCATAGGGTACAATGAAAGTATCCTTTGATTGCCGATTTTCCTCGATTGTTGCCGATTTCTGAGTCACCCTGTATAGTAGGGTATTTTTCACCCCTTAGAAAAGTACTCGGGACGTGAAACCGCGTGCAAAGAGTACAATGAAAGTATCCTTTTATTGCCGATTTTCCTCGATTGTTGCCGATTTCTGAGTCACCCTGTATAGTAGGGTATTTTTCACCCCTTAGGAAAGTACTCGGGACGTGAAACCGCGTCCAAAGAGTACAATGAAAGTACCCTTTGATTGCCGATTTTAGTTCTCCGCCTTAGATTCTCTTTCCGAAGACGCTTACTTAGTGCCACCTCTTTCGACATCATGTTCTCCTGTTACAATCTCAATTTTGGAGCGTTCAGAAAATTTTGGCCTGATTTTAGCAAATGTATCAGGAGAACATGAAGCGAAAGGAGGTACGCCCTGAATTTCATCGTCGAAGCCTTTCGAAGACGCTGCGCCTCTACGTCGAATAGTTCTCCGCCTTGGATTCTCCCTCCGAAGACGCTAACATAGTGCCACCTCTTTCGACATCATGTTCTCCTGTTAGAAGATCAATTTTGGAGCGTTCCGAAAATTTTGGCCAGATTTCAGCAAATGTATCAGGAGAACATGATGCGAAAGGAGGTATCCCCTGAAATTCATCGTCGAAGGCCTTTCGTCAACTCTGCGCCTCTACGTCAAATAGTTCTCCGCTTTAGATTCTCTCTACGAAGACGCTAACTTTGTGCCACCTCTTTCGACATCATGTTCTCCTGTTACAATCTCAATTTTGGAGCGTTCAGAAAATTTTGGCCAGATTTTAGCAAATGTATCAGGAGAACATGAAGCGAAAGGAGGTATCGCCTGAATTTCATCGTCGAAGGCCTTTCGAAAACTCTGCCCCTCTCCGATTTTCCCCGATTGTTATCGATTTCTCAGTCACCCTGTATCGTAGGGTATTTTTCACCCCTTAGGAAAGTACTCGGTACGTGAAAGCGCATCCAAATAGTATAATAAAAGTACCCTTTGATCGCCGATTTTCCTCGATCGTTACCGATTTCTCGGTCACCCTGTACAGTAGGGTATTTTTCACCCCTTAGGAAAGTACTCGGTACGTGAAAGCGCATCCAAATAGTATAATAAAAGTACCCTTTGATCGCCGATTTTCCTCGATCGTTACCGATTTCTCGGTCACCCTGTACAGTAGGGTATTTTTCACCCCTTAGGAAGGTACCCGGGACGCGACACCGCGTCCAAAGAGTACAATGAATGTACCCTTTGATTGCCGATTTTTCTCGATCGTTGCCGATTTTTCAGTCACCCTGTATAGTAGGGTATTTTCCACCCCTTAGGAAAGTACTTGGGACGTAAAACCGCGTGCAAAGAGTACAATGAAAGTACCCTTTGATTGCCGATTTTAGTTCTCCGCCTTAGATTCTCTTTCCGAAGACGCTTACTTAGTGCCACCTCTTTCGACATCATGTTCTCCTGTTACAATCTCAATTTTGGAGCGTTCAGAAAATTTTGGCCTGATTTTAGCAAATGTATCAGGAGAACATGAAGCGAAAGGAGGTACGCCCTGAATTTCATCGTCGAAGCCTTTCGAAGACGCTGCGCCTCTACGTCGAATAGTTCTCCGCCTTGGATTCTCCCTCCGAAGACGCTAACATAGTGCCACCTCTTTCGACATCATGTTCTCCTGTTAGAAGATCAATTTTGGAGCGTTCCGAAAATTTTGGCCAGATTTCAGCAAATGTATCAGGAGAACATGATGCGAAAGGAGGTATCCCCTGAAATTCATCGTCGAAGGCCTTTCGTCAACTCTGCGCCTCTACGTCAAATAGTTCTCCGCTTTAGATTCTCTCTACGAAGACGCTAACTTTGTGCCACCTCTTTCGACATCATGTTCTCCTGTTACAATCTCAATTTTGGAGCGTTCAGAAAATTTTGGCCAGATTTTAGCAAATGTATCAGGAGAACATGAAGCGAAAGGAGGTATCGCCTGAATTTCATCGTCGAAGGCCTTTCGAAAACTCTGCCCCTCTCCGATTTTCCCCGATTGTTATCGATTT
This sequence comes from Andrena bucephala, assembly GCA_947577245.1. Classification (NCBI taxonomy): domain Eukaryota; kingdom Metazoa; phylum Arthropoda; class Insecta; order Hymenoptera; family Andrenidae; genus Andrena; species Andrena bucephala. Next base: position 69,953,037 of record OX387715.1, read on the forward strand.
CTCAGTCACCCTGTATCGTAGGGTATTTTTCACCCCTTAGGAAAGTACTCGGTACGTGAAAGCGCATCCAAATAGTATAATAAAAGTACCCTTTGATCGCCGATTTTCCTCGATCGTTACCGATTTCTCGGTCACCCTGTACAGTAGGGTATTTTTCACCCCTTAGGAAAGTACTCGGTACGTGAAAGCGCATCCAAATAGTATAATAAAAGTACCCTTTGATCGCCGATTTTCCTCGATCGTTACCGATTTCTCGGTCACCCTGTACAGTAGGGTATTTTTCACCCCTTAGGAAGGTACCCGGGACGCGACACCGCGTCCAAAGAGTACAATGAATGTACCCTTTGATTGCCGATTTTTCTCGATCGTTGCCGATTTTTCAGTCACCCTCTATAGTAGGGTATTTTCCACCCCTTAGGAAAGTACTTGGGACGTGAAACCGCGTGCAAAGAGTACAATGAAAGTATCCTTTGATTGCCGATTTTCCTCGATCGTAGCCGATTTTTCAGTCACCCTCTATAGTAGGGTATTTTTCATCCCTTAGAAAAGTACTCGGAACGTGAAACCGCGTCCAAAGAGTACAATGAAAGTACCCTTTGATCGCCGATTTTCCGCGATCGTTGCCGATTTCTCCATCACCCTGTATAGTAGGGAATTTTCCACCCCTTATGAAAGTACTCGGGACATGAAACCGCGTCCAAAGAGTACAATGAAAGTACCCTTTGATTGCCGATTTTCCTCGATTGTTGCCGATTTCTGAGTCACCCTGTACAGTAGGGCATTCTTCACCCCTTAGGAAGGTACCCGGGACACGAAACCGCGTCCAAAGAGTACAATGAATATACCCTTTGATTGTCGATTTTTCTCGATCGTTGCCGATTTTTCAGTCACCCTGTATAGTAGGGTATTTTCCACCCCTTAGGAAAGTACTTGGGACGTGAAACCGCGTGCAAAGAGTACTATGAAAGTACCCTTTGATTGCCGATTTTCCTCGATTGTTGCCGATTTCTGAGTCACCCTGTATAGTAGGGTATTTTTCACCCCTTAGAAAAGTACTCGGGACGTGAAACCGCGTGCATAGGGTACAATGAAAGTATCCTTTGATTGCCGATTTTCCTCGATTGTTGCCGATTTCTGAGTCACCCTGTATAGTAGGGTATTTTTCACCCCTTAGAAAAGTACTCGGGACGTGAAACCGCGTGCAAAGAGTACAATGAAAGTATCCTTTTATTGCCGATTTTCCTCGATTGTTGCCGATTTCTGAGTCACCCTGTATAGTAGGGTATTTTTCACCCCTTAGGAAAGTACTCGGGACGTGAAACCGCGTCCAAAGAGTACAATGAAAGTACCCTTTGATTGCCGATTTTAGTTCTCCGCCTTAGATTCTCTTTCCGAAGACGCTTACTTAGTGCCACCTCTTTCGACATCATGTTCTCCTGTTACAATCTCAATTTTGGAGCGTTCAGAAAATTTTGGCCTGATTTTAGCAAATGTATCAGGAGAACATGAAGCGAAAGGAGGTACGCCCTGAATTTCATCGTCGAAGCCTTTCGAAGACGCTGCGCCTCTACGTCGAATAGTTCTCCGCCTTGGATTCTCCCTCCGAAGACGCTAACATAGTGCCACCTCTTTCGACATCATGTTCTCCTGTTAGAAGATCAATTTTGGAGCGTTCCGAAAATTTTGGCCAGATTTCAGCAAATGTATCAGGAGAACATGATGCGAAAGGAGGTATCCCCTGAAATTCATCGTCGAAGGCCTTTCGTCAACTCTGCGCCTCTACGTCAAATAGTTCTCCGCTTTAGATTCTCTCTACGAAGACGCTAACTTTGTGCCACCTCTTTCGACATCATGTTCTCCTGTTACAATCTCAATTTTGGAGCGTTCAGAAAATTTTGGCCAGATTTTAGCAAATGTATCAGGAGAACATGAAGCGAAAGGAGGTATCGCCTGAATTTCATCGTCGAAGGCCTTTCGAAAACTCTGCCCCTCTCCGATTTTCCCCGATTGTTATCGATTTCTCAGTCACCCTGTATCGTAGGGTATTTTTCACCCCTTAGGAAAGTACTCGGTACGTGAAAGCGCATCCAAATAGTATAATAAAAGTACCCTTTGATCGCCGATTTTCCTCGATCGTTACCGATTTCTCGGTCACCCTGTACAGTAGGGTATTTTTCACCCCTTAGGAAAGTACTCGGTACGTGAAAGCGCATCCAAATAGTATAATAAAAGTACCCTTTGATCGCCGATTTTCCTCGATCGTTACCGATTTCTCGGTCACCCTGTACAGTAGGGTATTTTTCACCCCTTAGGAAGGTACCCGGGACGCGACACCGCGTCCAAAGAGTACAATGAATGTACCCTTTGATTGCCGATTTTTCTCGATCGTTGCCGATTTTTCAGTCACCCTGTATAGTAGGGTATTTTCCACCCCTTAGGAAAGTACTTGGGACGTAAAACCGCGTGCAAAGAGTACAATGAAAGTACCCTTTGATTGCCGATTTTAGTTCTCCGCCTTAGATTCTCTTTCCGAAGACGCTTACTTAGTGCCACCTCTTTCGACATCATGTTCTCCTGTTACAATCTCAATTTTGGAGCGTTCAGAAAATTTTGGCCTGATTTTAGCAAATGTATCAGGAGAACATGAAGCGAAAGGAGGTACGCCCTGAATTTCATCGTCGAAGCCTTTCGAAGACGCTGCGCCTCTACGTCGAATAGTTCTCCGCCTTGGATTCTCCCTCCGAAGACGCTAACATAGTGCCACCTCTTTCGACATCATGTTCTCCTGTTAGAAGATCAATTTTGGAGCGTTCCGAAAATTTTGGCCAGATTTCAGCAAATGTATCAGGAGAACATGATGCGAAAGGAGGTATCCCCTGAAATTCATCGTCGAAGGCCTTTCGTCAACTCTGCGCCACTACGTCAAATAGTTCTCCGCTTTAGATTCTCTCTACGAAGACGCTAACTTTGTGCCACCTCTGTCGACATCATGTTCTCCTGTTACAATCTCAATTTTGGAGCGTTCAGAAAATTTTGGCCAGTTTTTAGCAAATGTATCAGGAGAACATGAAGCAAAAGGAGGTACGCCCTGAATTTCATCGTCGAACCCTTTCGAAGACGCTGCGCCTCTACGTCGAATAGTTCTTCGCCTTAGATTCTCTTTCCGAAGACGCTAACTTAGTGCCACCTCTTCCGACATCATGTTCTCCTGTTACAATCTCAATTTTGGAGCGTTCAGAAAATTTTGGCCAGATTTTAGATCGATGTGTCAGGAGAACATGACGTCAAAAGAGGCGGCACTAAGTATCATCTTCGGAGAGAGAATCCAAGGCTGAGAACTAATCAACGCAGAGGCAGAGTTTACTTCTGATTTTCAAATTTGGGATTTAATTAGGAAATGGAAGTTATAGGGTGCATTTCTAAATTAAAAGATGCGGTTTTTCTCTACACATGGTTTATTAAAATACTCTGAATAATGTACAGTGATACTTAGTACAGAAGTGCTTATAATAATTTCATTGTCTAATTACTTAAGTTTAACTTCCACTTAAAAACCATATAGGTATTGTAAATGCTGCACTCGTGCAGTGCGTTTTCGTTAGAACAGTTGACACGAATCGACGCTTCCAATGGAAAGAATTGCTTACCTATAACAGACGAAAGCTCCGAATTAATTAACCAGTCCTCAATATAATGGCTAATTGAACACTAAATACACTCGATTGTTCTTACTACTTTAAAGCAAACTTATTCAATATTATATTTATTTGCAAAATACACAGCATTTTATTCTTATCCCGGGTACTGTTCCGTTTCACGCATAAGAGATAAATAAATATCGATACGAAATATCGATACAATTGGCATGTATCGTCATCCCTATTCTCGTGCGAATGGAAATTTTGATTTCCTAACCACGCATAATTACATTTCTCGATTTCATAAAAATACTGTTACGGCGTAGCAATAATATTTTGAAAAGATGTTAAGTCATAAAAAGTTCACAAATGTAGCGTAAAAGAACGAAACAGCTAATAAACATTTATTGTCATTTAGCATGTTATATTTTCTGTCACTTCGAGGACAGAAAATCCGCTCCTCAAAGTGGCAGAAAATATAACCTAACTAAAAGACTACAATGTTTGTTACGCGGTTGTATTTATATAATATTTCTGATCGAAATTTATGGAAATAAGTGCAAATTATGCTTCTATCAAAATGTATTAGTAAACGGAATTATGCAACTTCTATTTCTTGAAATTAGTCGGAAAGTTCTGGCCATTTTAGATTTTAAATGTTTCCGGTAAGATTTAATTTCAATTCCTACCACTCGTAGCATTGTAATCTTATTTTAGATAGTGATCCTCTAGAGAGTGATCGGAACAACGTATATCGTCACTGATTGGTTGCTGCGATTTGGAGCAAAAGCGGAAGTAGACAGAGAAAGAAACTGTAAAAAAGAAAGAGACAGAAATACTGATAGAAAGAGACAGAAAAACTGATAGAAAGAGATAGAGTGAACGGTTAGGTTATGTTTATTTCCGGTTTTGCTCCAAATCTTGAAAAATGGCTGCGGTTATACCGATCACTCCCTAGAGGATCACTAATTTCAGACTGAATCGATAACGTTAGGTGTGACACGAAAATGGTAAGAGGGCTCGCGACCCCCCCCCCCCAAGCATGTGACACAAAATTCCATTGCGTGATAGGTCTATCCTATACCTGGTCTGTGGTAAAACTACTGGTCGGGTTCAGATAAATTGGCCGGTGAGTTTCATGAGGGGTATTCTCCCACCACACCGCTTGCCTGTCTCGGTGCTTCTGTTCTCTACGTTCTCACTCTCTCTCGGGCTACGCCTTGTCGTCTCGCGGTGGGTTAGAATAAACCATAGAACAATAGCCACACGGCTTCGTTCAGGCCGAGTCGAGCAGCGTTCCCGTTACCCAGAGATGGGCATTATTTAAATAAAAAATTATCTAAATAACTTTTTAAATAAAAGAGACATTATCTGTATGTGTCATAAATAAAAATCACCCAGAATTATTTATTATTTGAAGCACCATAAATAAAATTTTGAATCGGCAGGAATTCATCCGTAGCTTCGGCCAATTTTTTCACTTTCATTTATTTATAAATGACTCTGGGCTTGGCTTGGAGGCCCTCGGGCCTCAAACGCCTTTGCTCGAAGCCGCCGGGTCCTCGAGGCGAGCGACATAATGTCGCATCCTTTACTAGCTACTAGGTTAGTAGAAGATGCCGCATGCTTAAGAATTTGCTTAATTGAAGAATTGTCTTATGTCTGTTCTCTATAAAGATTTCTCATTTGGCGCCCCCCGCAAATTGGCGCCCGGGGCAGAAACACCCGCTGCCCCCCCTCCCCACCCCTAGTTTCGTCACTGCTTTAAAGAACTCGTTGTTATGTTCTGCCTTATGTACTGCGTGATAGATCTATCCTACACCTCTTCTGTAATATTATCAAGTAATAAATAAACAATTTTGTGATTAATTATGGATGTATAATGGATGTAGCTAGAGTTTATTGCGACCATGGGCGTCCGGAGAGGGGTGCAAAAGGGGCAGTTGCCCTCTTCTGGCTTTTGAGAAAAAAATCGTTTATTTTTCAAAACCGATCTTTATTAAGTTTATACTAAAAAAGGGAACATTTTTAAATTTCGGTTTTAAATTTTTATTCAAATTGGCACTACAAAATGGGTTAAAAAAGCAGGAGAGGTATATTTTTCTTTACTATCACCCGAAAGTTGAGGCTCCCCCTCCCGTGGATACAAGTCTCCGGATGCTCTTGATTGCGAGGGATGTAGAAACGTTGACTGAGAGTAAATTGAGATATTAGTGGATTTGTAGATTCTTGAATGAAACCTCTTTTTCACAAAATTGAAGTACTTATCGCGGATAATTAATGGATTTAGGATTTTCAGAGGTAATCTGTGTATTTTCGTAATTGAGACTTGAAGCAATATTATTTACAAAAACCCCTCATTAAGAATGAGAGAATAAAAAAGCGCTTCCTTCACCTCCATCTCCATGCAAAAAATTAAGCCGCTAATTAACTAATCTGTTCCTTCCCAAATGCAAGGGCGTCCCTTTCCAGCTGGAGAGAGGCAAGGAGCAAGGGTGGTTTCATTCTTGAAGAAGCTTCAATTAAAGCCGGGCAGGCTTAAATTCCCGGCCTCGGTCGAGGAAGGAGGCGAATAAGGTCGACAAAGATGGGAAACGTCGACGGTGGTGGGGGGCGGGAGGGGGGGGGGGTGCAACTACGCGTGTAATTCCTCGACCGGAACTACCGTGGGCCATGTGGCGGCGTAGACTCTGCTCGTAACCATAAAGCTCGGATACAAGTTAACTTTCCGCCTCTCTTTGCTCGAGTAACCATCCACCATCCTGGACAGACAGGAATAACACGGGAACATCTTTTTAATCGAGTCAAGCGCCCGGGTCCACGAAAATCGAAGACTAGAGCCTACGGCCGTAGGTACTACCTACTCCTAAATCGACCGGAATATTTAAACAAACCGAGCACTGCGCACCTAAGTTGACAGTAGTCCTGTGGATATTTTACTGCCGACTGATAGTTACTCGACTCTTTTGTCAAAGAGTAATCTATCACTTTAACTAAGGTAAGTGCGGGTAATAAGGCCCAGCAGATCATAAAGGCCAGCCGTTATTTTCCTCTGGTTTTTAAATACATAAAAGTTTTCGCGTTTGTTGTGTTCATATTATAGAGTAGACGTCGCAATTACTGTAGTGTTCTTACTACTGGCACTTGATTTATTTTATTTAATAAAAATGTAAAGTATGAAGACTAATGTAGGTATAAAAAAAATTATTATCAAATTGGTACTGTTCTTCTTCTTATTATTATTATCTATTATTGTACACCATTCTTTAAACGTTAGATTTTCTTTAAGTAGCACAATTAAAGTGGCAATAATAAGGACACTGGCAGTAATTGGGACACCTACGCTATTACTCAAAATATCTACATTTGTAGTTTAATATTCATAGCTTCCCATAAAACAAAGAGTTCCCAAAAATATGTATAATTCTTTAAAAAAAAAATTATGGATCCTTAAGTGGACCTTATTATCCGCACTCACCTTACTTATTTCAAAGGTAAAGGAAAAGGATGAGAGGGTTGAAAATGATGGAAACCCGTCGAGCATTGTTCTTTTTTTTTATCATACAAATAAATACAATAGTCCTTTATCTTCTCGTTTTCGCGTCGGAATCACACTATGTCTTCGGCTATCCTGCTGTGTTCGATTGAATGGGCAAGTCTCAGAAGCGCGAGTCCTCGGGGTACTGTCTGGGCTTATCAAGGATGGTGTGCAACTGTCGACCCAGCCTCGGCGTGGGTGTCCAGGGTAGTCGGCGTCCGAGACGTGGCGCGAAAAGTGGTGGGAAGATCTGCTCCTCCGGGTACAGCTCCTCTTGATCCCTGGGCAATCCATAGGAGAAGAATTCCTCCCCCGATTCTCGACCCAAGCGGGGAGTGAACTGGGTCGGTTGACGTTTCTGCCCTCCTGGAAAAAAATTTCATTCGTCAAATCGATTGGAAGCTTATGCAAAGTGATCTAATTATTTCTGGAAGCGAGGGAGTTTCTGTTCTCCTTTCAAAAACGAAACTTCTTTGTAGGTATTTCCATGGGCGTCCGCAGGGGAGGGAGCAAGGAGGGGGTAATTTCCCCCTCCCGGGCTTAACAAAAAATCGGTCATTTTTAAAAACTAACTTTTATTAAGTTTATACTAAAAAAGTGAATACTTTTAAATTTCAATTTTAAATTTTAGATAATAGAACCAGTTAAACCAGTCAAAGTGACTGGTTTTATTTAACTGGTAAGAATAAATTTACCATATTTTAAGTAAGTATGAAATAAGTGTATTTCTAAGTAGTATAAATATGTATAACATTATGTGTATAGTTTTTAATAATATAAAAATTAAAAAAATATGGATAGAGGTATATTTTCCTTGCATAACGTATTTTATAAATAACCAGTCATTGTGACTGGTCTGGTAGAAATAGGTATACGTTAATTGTCGGTAGTTCTAGTGTTAATTAAATTGGCGCTACAAAATAGGTTCAAAGAAGCAACCAATCGTCGCCTATCAACTTGCTTATTTCTCAAAATTGCCTCCCCACCACTGAACAAAAAGTCTGCGGAAGCCCTTATATATCTCCTAAGAAGAAAGATTCCTCGAGAAAGTTCACTTTCACGGATAATTGTAATCACCCACAACAATTAGTATCGAATAACGAGGAAAGTTGACGAGGTATCAAGTAGCCTTGGTCGAAGCCTGCGTTACAATCTATTTCTGGAGGCCTGCAATTTTTATATCTTCTTCGAGGAAGAATGATGGACACCGCGGGATAGCCGGAACAATAACGCGCGAAACGGCAAGGAAAATAAGCAGGCAAATGGAAATACCTGGAATTGTGATGACGGCCCAGCGCGCGCCATCGAATATGTTCGCGAGGGCTTCGAGGTCCGGGTCCACCTCCAGCTTCCTGTCGGCTCTTCGTCGCCTGCCCAGTCGCGGCCCGAACCACATGCCGCTCGTGATCTCCTGCGAGGTGCGTTTTATGCACTTGCCATCGGTGCACGAGCCGAACTCGTTGTTCGGTGTCCTGTCGTTGGTCACGCTGCTCGGGGACTCCCTTCCTTCTGCAACAGATAATTCATTCAACCCTTATCAAACTGCTCCGCTTAAACGTCTCTATTACTGAGCACATACAAGTTAAATAGCCTATTCAGACAGCTGTGCATGCTTCTGTAAAAGACGAGATGCAGCCAGTAGACTGTTACTATTAGGGCTGGGACTATTTGTCGAATTTTTCGGTATTCCAATATTCGAATACTTCAGTTGCTCAATTATTTGGCGAATATAATTCGAATATCCAAGTATTCGGATGCTATTCGAATATTTAAGTATTCGGATGCTATTCGAATATTTAAGTATTCAAATACTGAGGTATTCGAATAGTATGGTGTGAATTATAAATCAAGTTCTTTAGGTTCATTTGTCAGAGTGAAATCTTGTAAGCTAATTTTGACCCACTTCACATCATACTATTCGAATACATCAGTATTCGAATACACCAGTATTCGAATAGTATTCGAATAATAACATTCGGATATTTAAGTATTCGGATACACATGTATTCGAATAGTATGGTGTGAATTATAAATCAAGTTCTTTAGGTTCATTTGTCAGAGTGAAATCTTGTAAGCTAATTTTGACCCACTTCACATCATACTATTCGAATACATCAGTATTCGAATACACCAGTATTCGAATAGTATTCGAATAATAACATTCGGATATTTAAGTATTCGGATACACATGTATTCGAATAGTATGGTGTGAATTATAAATCAAGTTCTTTAGGTTCATTTGTCAGAGTGAAATCTTGTAAGCTAATTTTGACCCACTTCACATCATACTATTCGAATACATCAGTATTCGAATACACCAGTATTCGAATAGTATTCGAATAATAACATTCGGATATTTAAGTATTCGGATACACATGTATTCGAATAGTATGGTGTGAATTATAAATCAAGTTCTTTAGGTTCATTTGTCAGAGTGAAATCTTGTAAGCTAATTTTGACCCACTTCACATCATACTATTCGAATACATCAGTATTCGAATACACCTGTATTCGAATAGTATTCGAATAATAACATTCGAATACTCAAATATTCGAAGTGTATTCGTAGCATTCGAATACTTGTAAAATATTCGAATATTAAATTATTCGAATAGTCCCAGGCCTAGTTACTATACCTGACCTTACAAATTAGAAGCTACCTAAATCTATAGTTAAGAAACAAAACAAAACGAACAAATATAGTTACTTACAGCTATCTCTAGATATATAGACTAATTTCATACCTTTAACGGGGTATTCTACCCCAAAAATTCGATTTTTATTTTGATTTTCTAATAGTTTAGGGTTTCGAAAATATGTCCCTAAAATATTAAGGTGAAATTCGAAAAAATCCCAGAGTCATAGGGGCTTAAGGCCGCAGCGTGGCCGGCAGTCGTTCCCTCGACTCTTGGAACTAAAGAGGCTATGACTGCCAGCAGAGAAGAGAGAGCTGCCCAACATGATTTTTTGAAGCTAAGGAAGGTTTCCTCTACGGTCCTGGTATAGCAGATTAGGGGAAAGTTACAGAAATTAGTCGTTATCTACCGTAACTTCAGTCGTATAGGTCGTACCTGCATGAAAAACTTTAAACGCGTTTTTCTCGAAACAGTTTTTTTTAAATCGGCCGCACATTTTTCTCAAAAACTACAGGACCGATTGAGCTAAAATTGTACACACTTTTAAAGTGAATGTGTACCTATAGCCCGAATTAGAATTATATGAATAGTTTTAATACAACCTCCCCCACCCCTTGTTTCAGCTCATGAAAAGTCGAAAAAATCAAATATAAATTTTTAAACAGCTGCGATTTCGATAACAATGTCCGGACTTGGTTACATCTAGTTCGGGCGATAACTACACTCATATAGATTAAAAAAATCTTTGGAACTTTCGTTTCAGATGACTAGGACGGCCGCAATTCGTGCGCCCGATGGGCCGGTTTTTTATGACATGCTCTGCGCTTCGGCGTGTAACTTCTACAAATTCCAATATAATGCATTCCAAAAAATTGTGTTGATAGTTCAAACGCTACTAAATATGTGCGCAAAACCCCTGCCCTGTAGGTGCGATAGGTTTTCCAGAATTAATTTCCAAATATCACCTTCAAAAACGAGTGTCTAGACTAGAATACCCCCTTTAGGGGTTAGGACACAGTAACGAGCCAAGAAAGCAGACGATTTTTAGACGACGATCATAAGAAAAGTAAACAATCGATTAATATAAGGTTTTGTGTTCTAGTTCACTATATTATGAACTATAAGAAAAGCATATAATATTTACAAAATAGCCAACTGGTGGGCCGGATTCCGGGAAATCGGATGAACTGTAACAAAAACCCCAAAAATGTCATAAACTATAATATATTTCCTAGGCATTAACGATCCGACATTTAAAATTTTTTAATTATTGTACCAAATATAAACAAAAAGATCACACACTTTTGTCGAAATTTGATCATTATTTTGCAAACATCGGCCATTCCTGTCAAAATTCGCAAAAATTGAAATGTTGGATCGTCAATGCCTAGAAAATATATTATAATTTATGACATTTCTGGGGTTTTTGTTACAGTTCATCCGATTTCCCGGAATCCGGCCCACCAGTTGGCCATCCAGAAAAAATGACATTTTAAATGGAGACATTGCACGGCGTACAATTGCAATTTTGTAAATATTATATGCTTTTCTTATAGTTCATAATATAGTGAACTAAAACACAAAACCTTATATTAATCGATTGTTTACTTTTCTTATGATCGTCGTCTAAAAATCGTCTGCTTTCTTGGCCCGTTACTGTGTCCTAACCCCTTAAGAAGATTAAGACCATCTAGAATCAGACTCAAATGACACTAATCCCCGAGCGTTTTAAATTCGACTGACGCCGAAGTCCAGGTGAGAACGTACCGTACTCGCCGGAGGTGCAGGAGACCAGGTAAGCCAGGCAGAGGAGAGCGCAGGCCGAGGTGGCGCCCGAGGGTTGCAGCAGCACGGAACCGATCATCCTTTCTTCGAGTGCACCCTATCTCGAGACTCGTCGGCGAATGGTGTCGATACGGCCAGGGTCCACAGGTTTTATAGGGGTGCGAGCTACCCTCTGAGATTGCTTACGCGTTCACCACCTTCTCGTTCCTCCTCCGGCGAGGACTATCTTTCTCCCTTTCTTTCGCCGCGACTTCATTCGCGTCGCCGTACGCAAACACCCACCCCGTCGGGGGCAGTCTCGGCCGATTCGTCTTCATTTCAATCGAGATCCATGGCCCTCCATACCTAATGAGCGCCATGGGTATGGGAGATCCTGCGACCACCCCCGTCCCCAGCTTCTGCAAGCCGGAAGTGTTCGTACCTCGTGGATTCATTGACTCTGCCGGGATTTGCAGCAACTGCCTCTAGCCTCTAAGACCATCTGGCGGTGTTCTTCCCCTTTAGAGGGGTAAATAACAGTTTTAATCGAGCTCGAGCGCTTGGACACCTTGCTGCGAGGCGAGGGGGTGGATTTTGCTTCAGCGCGGGAATGGTGTCGTTTATTCTATTGTAGATGTAGGTACTACTTAGTCTTTAGTGTGGAAATATGGGGCAATTTAGGTTCTCTGTACCAGATAAGGACAAAAAATTATTTAAAATAAAAATTTCGTACACACATTTTTATCTTCTATATAAATAAAAATGTAAGTGTTCGTTTGTTCAAAATCTTAAATCTCCGAAAGTTCTTCACCGATTGCTTTGAAATTTTTACACAACGTTGCATTCGAATACGCGCGTGTTTTTATATACCTACTATTATATAGATGTCACACCTGTGACAGGTAAAAACATTAGAAACGTGCGCTTTCTTTTTCTTTCTTTTCCATTTAACCAGACTGAGCCACGGCAACGCGTGGCCCGGCACAGCTCGTTTCAAATAATTTTTTGCCCATCTCTGGTCTATACACTGAATGTATTCAACTTGGAAGAATACTACACTGGGGGACAAATAACTTTTTTTAAAAACCGTCCAAACGACTTGAGTTTTTTCGAGAAGCTAGAAGGATTAGTTTACTAGGTGACGCGTTTCGTCGTTTTGACAAAAAATTGCAATTGGTCGGAACAGCGGAGAAAATAATTAGGTTCTTTTTTCAATTTTTTTAACAGAGCCTGTAATGAAAATTTAAAAAACACCCTGTGTAGATTTAAGTAAGTTACAAACAGTTGCAAGTGGTGGAAATCAAAATTTTCGGCCTATAACTGTAATAAACATAAAGATTCTTACATATTTAGATGCTTGTCGCTTGTGTCTGCATCATTTTAGAAAATGAGATATGAAATTTCAATTATTTTGACCGGCACTTGAATTAGATGACAGATGACAACTATTGTCTTTTAACTAAAACATTCAGTTTATTGGGTCACGTCGCTCCAAGGAGACGAGTGACAAGGGCGCCTTTTCCACTACGCATTTGTGTTTTCTCAACGCGGAGAAAATTTAATACCTATTCAGTAGGAGTATAGAATTTTCATAATTGAAAATAAATGTCAAAATCGTAAGAACATAATGAACATAAAGAACTACATGTTATTATATGAGGAAATATGATGGAATTGCACTATTAGGGTTTGTCGGTTTTTATAAACCGGTTTTTATTTATAAATTTGTAAAATTCGAAAACCGGGTTTTAAATTTAAAAAACCGGTTTTATATACTACAATTAATGTGAAGAAATGATTTAATTATTTAATTAAAAACGTTAACGTTTTGACTTGAAATCGCCTCAGACACAAGCATATTGTAGTTGGTGGGTAACTGTTTACCGTAAAACTAATCTTCATGAGTTGATATTTTCAGAAAAAAAAAACGAAATGAAATAAAGATTTATATGTTGGTATCACATTTTAAAAGATTTATATTTTGTACGGATTTTAGTTATTTTAGCTTTTTTTCATTTGGTTTTGTATGCAGTCTATTTTATTGTGTTATAGTTTTGTAGATCCATAAATATTAGATGAACTCAAAAATCGTACGTATTCGTACGGATTTTAGCTATTTTAATTTCTTCTTTTATTTGGTTTTGTACAGATAAAGTATATTTTATTTTGTTATATTTTTGTAATTCCATAATATTGAGGAAACTGAAATTTTTTAAAATAAGTAAAAATATTTATATACTATTTTAATTACATTTTTTTGTTGTGAAAGTTCGAAAACCGGTTTATCCGGTTTTTTGGTAATAGTGAAATTCGGAAACCGTTTTTTTTCAAAAGTCGGTTTTTGTATAAACCCTATACACTACATTGCAGGAACGAATTACCGGCACAAAGAAACGAAAATTGATGCATATGTGGCACGTGCCTTTTTTCCACTGTGCCCCACAAATTCTTGAGTAGGTACTTGATGAATTCGAAGGCATCTTCTCCTTCCACTCTATACTCTAATAATCCTCCTTCTACTGCTCACATTTATTTATTTACCCACTTGATTAGCATTACCTATAATTGCGCACAAATTTTCTAATAGCTCCTCCATCCTCTGACGGAACTGGGGCGGAATGGGATTGCCCGATTAATCGGTGATTTCGCAGAACACAAACGGAGACAAATGCACGTCGCATGACTTGCAGCATTGGATTAAAAACGAGGTAAATAATGGTCCGTTGGATCTGTGGAAATAAGAATCCCTGTACCATTCCCTGACGCGAGGACAGAATGGAGGCAGCACTGCGGGCGTTCCAGCGGACAATCTGTTCTCGATTAAGCCTGTCAATTAGCCAATTCAATTTCGGGATCAACGAGATCGAGGCGAAAGCAAGGACGCTCGTATAAAAGCTCGCCTGTGCTCGGCGATCTACGCACTAGCAGCTGATCGACGAGCGACAACGCTGCTCGATACCCAGCAATAGTCTATATCGCTAACAAAAAGTGCCTAATTGTAAGCTAATTACGGAACAAAATTCAGAAGAAAGACACCTATCACCGGTGGCGGGCAACTTTTTTCTTTGCCTATATTTCTGTACATTTTTAATTTTCACTTAATTTTAATCGACATTTAGTGGACGATTCTTAGCTCTTATTTATTACACTAAATAAGCTACTTAAATATATTAAATATTCTTAAAGATATTTAATATATTTAAAGATGTTTAATGTACTTAAAGATATTTAATATATGTATTAAGATAATTCAATATTATTAAGTTAGAATTATATTCTGAAATACCTATTATTTACATCTTTTCTTTATTTAGAAAATATATAAATAATAGGTATTTCAGAATATAATTCTAACTTAATAATATTGAATTATATTTTGAAACACCTATTTTTTATATCTTATCTTTATTTAGAAAATATATAAATAATTGGTATTTCAGAATATACTTCTAACTTAATAATATTGAATTATCTTAATACATATATTAAATATCTTTAAGTACATTATATATCTTTAAATATATTAAATATCTTTAAGAATATTTAATATATTTATTAAAGAGATTATGTATTATTATTATTATGTATTATTAAGGTAAACCTTATTCAATTTACGAACATTATAAAACGGGGTAACGACTCAAAAAAAAGGTTGGGACACATTGTTCTATTATAGTTTCAAGCTACTAAAACGTCATTAACATTTTTATCATAAGCTGGCACCCTGGCACTCCGCCACTGCCTATCACATATTCAAAAGTAGAACGTCAAACATCCTTCCCCATATCACAGCAAGCATCCCCGGTGGAATATTTGCAAGACGTTAAACTGCAAGGCTCGGACAGAAGACATAATCTATTTCAGAGGGGAGCAGTATTGTTTGCGCGCGCTATGCAGTATATAATTCCCCAGCGTAAACGTTTCCCAAGGAAGATTTGTAGCCCCGCAAACGCAGTGCGCCTCGTTTCCTAGGCATTTCTTAGGCATTCGTCCCAACCAACCACTGTTTTAAGGCCGTCGCGTATTTCGGCGAAGCAAAGAAATTAATAATAATTACTTCGGTCATCAATTGTTTGGAAACATTTCTGTTCGTATCGCCGCGCTTCGCCAAAATGCGCGAGGGCCTTAATACCGTTCGATCGAAACGGGCCGGCGAGTTGGTAAACAGAATTCTAAAGAAAGAGCAACGACTGCACAAGTCCTCGCGGTGGCGACGAAAGAAAAGAGACGATGGCAATTAGGGGGTGTACGACACATGCGAGGGATAGTTTTTCATGCGGAGGATAAGTGGCCGAGTCGTTGCTCGTACTTTCCACTCGTACGTGGACCTTCGATACTTGTCAAAGCAAACAAACGCTTGGTTCATGCTTTTTTCTTCGACTCCGTGCGCTTGCGTGCACGGTGAGCACAGTGGACGCGGGCGCGCACACGCATGTGTTCCGTTCTTTAAATCGATGGCTTGAAAATATTCCCACGTAAGGGGCCTTTCTCTTTTGTTTTTCGCTCGCCACGCTTAAGTGGAGTGGACAGAGAGGATGGAGCGGGAAGAGGAAGCGAGTAACTTGGGGAGGAGGAGGGAGTAATTGAAGGATTTATTGAGATCGAGGAAGAGGCTCTGTGATTCAATTGAGAGATTTCTTTTACTGGCATTCGAACAGCTAGATATCAGATGAATCAGGGGCGAATCCAGGGGGCGACAGCGGTGGACACCTCCTCCAACAGTAATAAAATATATAAATATTGGGAGATTATTTATTATTATGTATACTGACCTCCTTAGTTAAACTGTCCTATCTAGCATTTTTTCATTTTCTGAGATATGTTGGAATATTTGAAGTTCCACACGTCTTTTACCTTTTAAGTAAAGTTAGAAAACACTACGTGCTTCGTAAAGATTTATAAACAGTCTAATGTATTTAACTTGACTTTTTTAAAAATAGTTAAAATATCTTATCTAAAACTATTGATTAATTGGTACGTTAATAATACATTCCCTACCGGTACACTTATTACAAAAAATTATATTAGGCTATTACAAAATAATGACAACATGTTTTAATTTGAATGAAGGAAAATAAGGATGGTACAAAGTAAATGATAAAACTTCAGTTTTCTCGGTTGTTTCAAAATGCTAGATAGGACATTTTAACTAAAGAGGGCAGTATAAACAATTAATGTGAATTTAATTATTTAGGCTATAGTGAGAAGATAGAGTTGTTAAAATATAAATTACAAGCAAAGTTGAAATCTTGTAAAAGATGGTTGAAAAATGTACTTTTATACTTTTACACATTTTGCCTCCAACAAGAAAGGCACCTGAATCCACATCGGATATGAATAATTCCAATTGGTGATTAATTTGCTTAATGACGAGAGCATATTCCACAATGGGGATCACAGTTTTGGGTCACAGATGGAGCTACGATGGATCGCGAGGGGGTGAATGAATTTGGAAATGGTTGGAAATAAAGTGCCATTTCAGATCTAGATGAATCAATCGTGAGCGAGTATTGGAGATAGCATCAGGAGAACAATGGCTCGTTTCTGGTTGATCTCGATCTCTTCTAGTGCACATGATCGATACCATCTCTGACTACCACGTTCGTGGGCTCTATTGACTCCTTCTGCTCCAAAATTCAATTTTACTCCAATTGTCAGAGACTGGGGACACTCTAAATTCTAAAAGAAGGAAATACTTCTTCAGAATTATTCTTTGACATTTGAGGGCTAAAGCTGGAGTGCTACTAATCACTTATCAGTGCCAAACACAATGAAATTAAGATCAGAACACAGATGATTCTCATTTTGCAAGGCCATTGACACGTTCTTCTTCACTTCGAAGCTCGTGCGGAACACCTCTTCAGTTGGATCGCCTCTTCTACTTCATATACGAGGAAACTTTCATTATAGAAAAACGGAAAAGGAGTAGCGTAATATAGCAAGACTTATAAAATGTCAAAAAAATAAGGGTGCAGGGCCTCTTTGCGTTGGCGAGACCTAGTAGCAACATTTCGACAAGAAAGCAACGATCTCTTCGTCGCTACCGAGAATAACCGAGTTCCGTACGCACCGAGGAGTGTTTATGGTCGATTCGGGGTTCGGAGGTGTTCTGGGCTTCGTCAAGGGAAGAGTTTACAGAGCGGTACCGATTCACCTTCTCGTGTTTAACACCTTCTAGCGGGGTAGCACGTGCCTCTTCCCCAAAAAACATGTACATATGCGCTTCAATTCGAGACTCGTGCCAGCCGAGGGAAAAAAACTTGATTCTGCTTTTCTGCCGTCTACTGGTAAAATTATTAACAAATCTACAGGGCGTTTCATAAAACGTGGGTATAACTTTGTGGGAGTGTTTAGTGTGTAGAATTGACGAAATGGGATCGTAGACTATGTGCTCCAAGTAAAGATAGATCAGATAGATATACAGTACTGGAAATATTTCCAACTCCTTTTAATACTAATACTAACACTGAAGTGTTACTCAACGCTTTGTGAAGGAGGTCGTCCTGCAATGTAATCTTGCAGGGTGAAGCCGAGACGTGTGGATCGCTTGAGTTGTGGATAAAACGAAGAAGGAGGATATTTTTAGGTGATAGAAGGACACTGCATTTCAGTAAAAAAAAGGAGGGCATGTCCTTTTGGATACCATAGGGTGACTAGGGTACCTAATATCGCCCAAGTTCCTAATATCGTTACTCGCTATATCTCGCAAAGTAAGCTCTAAAATTTATCGGTTACGCACTGAATTAGTACCTAAACATATTTAGGAAGACATACTGTAATTGCAGTGTCATGTGATCAACAATTACAGAAAGGGAAGGATTTTAGGGAATCTTAACAGGGTAAAAATTTATTGGACTGTCACAATTTTACATCACATTCGGAGAAGGTAAGTCTAATAATTCCGTGAATGCAAGAATATCTACTAGAAATACCTAATTAATGATGTACTTAAGGAATGAAATCGACTCAAATATTTTCCGTAATGAAAATAGTGTTTTTCTTTTAGCACTATGCGTGTTCTCAATACCGCCTGCCGGAGAACAATGGTTCCGATGTAATGTTTGTTACAGGTGGGGTCACGAAATGTGCGGAGCAACCGGAATAAACTTTATTTGTCCAATATGTACATCGGAGCGTAAAAAATAAGATATTTTAAAAATCTATATTTTTAAATTTCTATATTATTCTAACAAAAATAAAATCAAAGATGGATAAAAATACATTTATACAACAATAAATAATAAAACCACATGTGAAAATGTCTTTAAAAACTCATATATGCGTGAATTAATCAATATTTCTTAAGTAGGCGATATTAGGTACACTTTTTTCAGGACCGAATTTTTGCATGTCGCGTTTTTTAATTCCCAATTCAAAATTTGTGGATTTCAACGATTCTAACTTATACTACATGAAAGATGAACAATTTCTCTTTACTTTGAAACGAATTGCATGCAAAAATATCAATTATTATTCAATTGACAGCGATTTAACTTTTGCCAGGCGATATTAGGTACAGTCACCCTAACCCTAATTGTGAAACACCTTCCCCAAGAAGAATACCTTCAGAATCCATGTGTCTTCGAGTAGATGGAGTAGAAGGATGAAGAGACTAGGGTTCATCGGAATAGAGGTAGAAAATACGATGTTGGAAGCCGCCGAAGAAGCCCGAAGTGTTTACGAGGCGAGACGGAGTTGAGTAACGGGTATCTACGTATGCCGCTAAAATATAGTGCCACTCGACGTGCATTCCAATAAACAAACAG
Source organism: Andrena bucephala (assembly GCA_947577245.1). Taxonomy (NCBI): domain Eukaryota; kingdom Metazoa; phylum Arthropoda; class Insecta; order Hymenoptera; family Andrenidae; genus Andrena; species Andrena bucephala. Next base: position 69,972,379 of record OX387715.1, read on the forward strand.
TCATCAATCGGCCTGCCAGTGTCGGCCTTCGGCTTCGCCATCGCTCCCAGCGAGATCTGCCCAAAGAGTGGCGACGCTTTTTGCGCGCTAGAGAAGCAGCGCGCTCGGTGCCTCGATTTAATCGGCGTTAGTCATTAACGCGACCTGGAGGGGGATTTGATCGACGATTCGCGGTGGAATTAAGCAGCTTCCGAGCTCGTGTCGCTTGTAATCGCCTGAATTACGAACTCTCAACCTTCTCTTAACATTTCAATCGCAGTTACTCGAGAAAAATGGCCCCTAAGATCAATCAACATTCTTAAATATTTAAATCACAGAATCTGCTCGCAAAGTATAACTCGAAAAATGATTACCCAGAATATCTAAATATACTATTAATTTCTCTTTCTTGCTTCCTAGTTCTAGTTTTAGTTTTAGTATTGTTTTTTAGTTTGATCTGCTTTAATGTATTACTGATTATTTTCTATGTATATTTACTGAGTAATAAAGACGAATAAAAATAATAATAATAATTATACAGATATCTTGAAAGAACAGCCTCTGTTAGCCTCTCATTCGCTACACGTTAATTAATTGCGAAATGCCTTAGCTCAGTTTAGCCTTTCGTTCATCAATTATTAATCGTGTTTTAGCAATGGAGACGCGACTGTTATCGTACGTGCATTTATAGTACGTGAGACAGCTCTCGGTTACAATATACAAGATCATAATGTTATTGACGCAACGATTATCCACTTACCTAAACACCGGGACGTCGTTGAATAGAGACGTCTTCGATCGGCGCCGCAAATATTTAGTCTCGATTGATAAAGGGAAGAAGGCGTGAAGAGGACAGAGTGATATGCGTCCCGTGGAGGAGGGGAAAGGGGCAGTTGCCCTCCCCTGGCTGTGAGAAAAAAAAATCGCTTATTTTAAAAAACTGAACTTATTAAGTTTATACTAAAATATGAATATTTTTACATTTCGGTTTTATATTTTTAATTAAATTGGCACTACAAAATGGGTTGTTCCATCGTCAGGGTATGTGAACGCCCTTGGACAAGGGTAAGGTAATAATTGCCCCAGTTGTCGATCAGTTAGTAGGAGGTCGAAATGTTTTTAATAAAAAAATTGATGTACATGGACCAAAATTAATTTTTTTTTCTTTTAGCAGTTAATTTTAACATTAATATAGATAATAGCAAAGTAAAAAATTAGAATCTATGTATATTTAAATGTGGAAATTATAATTGAGAATAAAAATGTGGATGCCCCAGATGGCGATCACTTAATTACGGTTGGAACTAATAGTTGTCGATCAGTAATTGCTCTTGTAGTCGATCAAGAAAAGAGAGATTATAAAGAAAACTTAAAGTGCGAAAACGGGTATCTTTCTTTCTTTAGCCATAGTAGATCCCCTCACAACAATGTATTTTCATCCGACACATAAAAATGTATAAAACTCGTTAGAAACACATGTTTGATCAACCAGTGCCGGTAGCTCTATGATTAAGGAAGTCTCTTGTTTGCACACGGAACAGAAGCAGACTACGTACCTCCTTCCTTTTTTCATGGTTGGAATTATTATCTCTTTTTAAAACTTATGATAATAATTCATATACAATTTCACATTTAAAAAACGTCATTTTTATTATAAAAATATTGTTAAAAATGCTATAAAATCATAATATTTGTGAAAATGATCGAGAACTGGGACTTGATCGACAACTGGGGCAATTACCTTATGTAACGCTTTCGAAGGCGACTTTATCTACGTTAAAGAACTGCTGTTCCTTTTTTTTTATGTGAAACGAAACACGAGAGAATTGGGAGATCGGTGTAGTCGCGTGGGACACCCGAGGGGATCTTCTTCCCTTTCAATGGACGTATCAGCGACACGGGAAGATTAAGGGGCTACCACGGATCAAGTGCCGGCGCCAGGATATCCAGGAAACTCGAGACCCGTCGCCATTGAACAATGCTGTCCCAGCGTGTAGCCGAGGGAAACGCGTTTCCCTACGAGAGGAAAGGCCTCGACACGGGAGCTGCGATCTGCTCCACTTGAAAGCCCCTCAATTTGCGCAAAACATTTGTCTTTGGTGGAATTTGTAGTAAATTTTTTTTTTTAAAAACAATCTTTTATAGAATTGAATGTAGATAGATAGTAAAGAATAAAATTCTGGAACACTAAAAAGCATAAAATAATTGATAGTTAATTTCTTTTCTAAAAAAATAATTTTGATACCGGACTAAATTACTGCCTTAAAAGAATTCCCTCATATAATTAAAAATAAAGGTGTGTGGCGTGAATATTGAATATTAAAAGTTATCCTGTTTTCTATTTTCAAAGGTAGAAGTAGGTTGAAAGGGAACTGTGATAGAGAGATAGCTAGGAGCTTCCTATTTCCTTCCAGGGCATTGAAAACGCTGAAACATGGTTTAAGTTACGATAGTCTATTTATTGCTAGTGACTGTTTATACATCGCTGATATACGGTACCTACTTTATACAAAAGTTTACAAGCATCTTAGTGACTGCTCTTAATCCTAACGATCGAAGTGACAAGTAGAACGTGTTCGGAAGTCTTCGATATCTTTGCGACGCTTTGAACTTTGGAACAGCAAAAGAAGTGGAGATTGTGTTTCACTTTTCATCTGTAATAAACGAAGAAAAGGAACCACGTCCTACCAGTTCACTATGAAAATATCAGGTCAGTGCTAAAGTTCGTTTGCTCACTGTCAGGTGATGTTAGTCAGTGGTGATGAGGTCACTTTTACCAGAAAAGTGGCGAATGGCCATCGATGTAATATATTTTTACTTTTAATGAAGGCTTTGGTTTGATAAAGCGAACGAATTTCTGCACCGACCTAATGCAGTTAATTTCTGTGTCCCCTTAGCTTCAATGGCATCTATCGATGCACACCCCCCATAATTTGTTAACTCTCTGTACCTTGGTCTCGCTGGAAAATAATACTCTCCTCTTGGTAATTGACCTTTCAAAACCCATTATCCTTTAGAATGAATATTTACTTCCATATTAATTTCACTGAAGAAACTCACCCCGTACAATTTCCAACCCCAAACGCTTCAACGTTCCTTTTCCCACCTCATCGATTAAACAAACGCGCTTCAAAGATTAACAATAAGTTTAAAAAAAAGAAAGAATCTCACAGCTGCCTGAGCACTGTTGTCCCAGCGTCAATATCTAATTTCTTGTTAACGCGTGAACAACGAAGAGCCAAAGTAGAGGGTTAACATATCTCTGGGTGGGCGCGCAAAGGAGTATACGTCAAATTTTACCTGAAGCTTAAACAGTTTCTCTTTGTACTTTTCCTTAGAATCGAAGTTAAAAATAAAAGTTTCTTTTAACATATATGTTATTAATTTCCACGTCCAAAATTTGCAAAGCACTTTAATTATTCTAAGTGTCCTCCTGCAAAATTAATAAATTTCACTTGTACTCGTTTGCCCGCCCACCAGGGATATGTGATTAACTACGAAAGAAGACACTTTTATTTACACGCGTGACGTATACTCGGCAGAGACGCGTATTTACAAACGATCACTCGCTTTTTACAGCAGCCACGTCGTTTCCACGAGGCAAACTCCACCCTCGTAAACTCGAAACAAAAGAATAGAATTTTCCCCAAAATCTCGAATTCTCTAATCACCAGGAGCCCCGTGAATGTATTATTCAAGTTTACTCTAATTAATCTTACGTCGTTAATCTTCGTACGTTTCTCCAAACCGCGATCGTTTAAATAAATTAAGTTACACGGAATTTCGTGATTCGTTGGGGAAAGTGGAAAATAGTGGATGGAAAGCGTTAAAGCCCCCCTCCTGGTTGACCAGCAGCTTTGATCCAACGTTCCCATTCGATTCATCTGGATATCTCTGGTCGGACAGCAGCCACTGGGTTCAGAAATAGATAGAGATCGGTTATTTTATTGCATCTGGTTGGCCTGTGATTCTTGCTTCAATTCGAGGGCCCACATATGCTGTGGCCATCCGGTTCGTCCTTTGCTCTTCGACGACTCCTCGGGTCCTAGGCTCGAGGTGGGGTGCAAACACGACTCGTTCTGTAATAAAAAAAAAAGGAAAATTGAGCGATGTAAATAAATTCCTTCTTGGAAAATTTCATCGGAAGATTATTCGAATGAAGATTTATTCGGATAATGCCCAACTCTGGTTTCAAAGCTTCGCGACCCTTCGAAAGGTAGAAAACTCTCCGTGGGTGGTGAAAACCACAAATTACGGGGTCGGAGGAAAACACACGTGCCTGGAGTAAACATTAGGGAAACAATGATACGCTTTGATCTATTAACTGAAAAACTGTGATACCTGACGATCCAACCGCAACCAATTTCCTTCATCGCTTCCCGAAAATTATTTTTCCTGTACCCACCACAGACTACTTTTTTTTTTATCGAATATTTATTATTCAACACATGTTTTAGACAGTTTAGACTACTGTTCTGGATTACATTATCAATTCTACGATCGTTTTATCGTCTTCTAACAGTTCTAAAATTAAGACTGCCGTATTTGCGTTCCTTCTACTTGAACTCTAATAAATTTCAGAGCGAGGGACAAATTAGCCATGATTCGATGGAAATGTCTCGACTGGAGGTTCATGGCACGCGCGTGCAATGAAAACTTCCCTCTTTTTCGCCCCTCTGTACCCTTGCGTTGCTTCAAACAATCTTAACACACGATGACGAGTTTAAGATCGAGTTCTCAAGCGGCGACGAACGAGACCCGATTAAGTGAGCGATGTTTACTCGAAGGCAACGCTTACGAAAGTGCCCCGAGAGGCTCGGAAAAAGTCCACAGGGAAAGTAGAAGTTCTTCTACACCGTATGCAAGCGTGCTTAGGGAAGCCTTCCTGTGAAAGCAATCGGTGTGACTCGAGTGCCTCTTTAGACCCGAGCTTCTCAAATTATCGAACAAAATTCTCTTTTATTCCAGCGCCTCTGTATTATGAACAAAGTAAAGTAAAGCTACCCCATCCATTAAAATTAAAGTAAGAGGCATTACCCCAGCACGAGGTCTTGCGAATTATTACGCAGAAGATATCGCAAAAATTTTAGTTTATAAGGAAGGTCAGTGCTGGAAATATTTGTTGTATCACTCTCAAATTTAAATACATAAGTAGAACGTACCATTTTCGTGGCAATGCGATCGATAAAATGATTCGTGTGCAACTTATTTTTTCCCAGATAGGTAACAAACGACACAGCATTTCCCAAACAACATTTCCCAAGACTAATAATAAACAGGGGTAGATAAAAGTTCGCACCATGCGAATTTCATGGTTTGAGTTGTGGCAGTTGCCAATGGTGATTGACAGTGAATTGGCAATCAAGGTAGAGTCACCATTGTCGAATTGTGTTGCTGTGTTTCGTTTTGTTATCGTACAATGCGGTAAGTACTGAATTCGTTAGTTCTGATGTAATATTCTCATTTTTAGGAATGAATATTATTCCTATAAATTGATCAGTAAATATTTTAATTCATATGTCGTCTGAAAGAGCTGAAATTCTTCTATCCAAAATAGCTAATAGAAGTTCTCAATTCTCCTCACAGATAACAGGATTCATTAAACAATGTAAAAGTAGCTGTGGGGGAAAAAGTTCGCATAATGCAGTGGGGCAAGAGTTCGAATGCGAACTTTTGCATCAAAATAATTTTACGGGTGGTAGGGTAAACTATACAATGATTGGCACCCTAAGCGGAAATCCCAATTAGAAAGTCTATGTTTTTTTTGTGAAGATTTTATATGGTCTCAATTTTCAGTTATTATCAATGATTATGGATTTCTCATTAAAATAAAACTTCTTGAGTACCTATTAAGTCTTTTATTTTAAAAATATTCAACGAAAAACAAAAATAGGCATAGAAGTACAATCATTGGCACCCTCAAATTTGAAGTTTTATAAAAAAACATATGTAGTTAAAAACGAAGTTTAAAGTGTTTAAACAGGCTATTTCATTCACTATTAAATACCTACAATACTTAGTAAATCTGTATTTCAATCCATTACTTAATTATAAAGCGACAAAGAGTATTTACCTACCCCTTATCACAATTTTAAGAAAACGCCTAAATCTCAGGCCTTTGTCCCACTTAGTGGTGTTGTCAGATGTAAAATGTGTAGTTCAACTACTGGGCTTTGCAGTGTTGTAGTGAAAGCAAAATAAGAAATTGTAAAAAAGTACTTTCTATGCTTGTACTTCTTAATATTTGGCTTTTTAAACAGGAGTGCCAATGATTAGTGCAGTGCCAACATTAGTGCAGTTTACCCTATATGTTCATTAAACTTATTTTATTTCTAGAGTTTGCTAAATTAGTAACGAAAACTGATTAAACCGACTATAAAAAATAGATTTGAAATTAATTATCAATTACAACATGGAAATCAATTTTGAGTTTATGATAGTTGAGATAGTTGAGTTATGATTTTTAAATCTGCAATATTTTTCCAAAATACGTTTTTTACTAACTTTTTGACTTAAAAATATGACTTTATTTTATTGTCTTATTCATTTATTGTTAGAACTTATAAGAGGGCAACCGGCCGAAAACCAATTAGTGAGGAGATGCTTCAGATCGCTCGAGACAAACTAGAAGCAGGTCTTTCAAAAAGAAAAATCGCTGCAGAATTGAAAATAACCCCAACTATGTACCTATATGCAGGGAAATAAAACACTTCTTTGGATATTTCTCGTTGCGTTCCTTTACCCCATAACATGCGAACTTTTGCCCCACATATCGGGTAAAAGTTCGCATTTGACACTTTTCGGAAATATTTATTTTATATAAGCTGTGACAGGTAAATTTACACGAAGTCACTCTCTATCGAATAATAAGGGATAGTAGTTATTTCTCACAAAATGATATGACTATCAGTGTAATACCAAAGATTTAAGAAAAGTGTAAACTTTAAGAAAAGTGTAAACTTTCCACTCTTGCCCCACAATACTCTATAGGTATTAATTTTGTATTTTTTCTCAATAAAGGTGCTTAATAATAATACTACTAACAATAATAATAAGCGCTACCGTGTTTACTCGAGTGACTTGATAAATAATTCCAGTCCCATATTACTTTCAAAATCTAACCCCAGACTTGCTGCTGTTCTCTATAAAAATCGCAAACCTACCAACCTGATTCGCCTGAGCCGTCTTGTTCCTCCTGCCATTCGAGAGGATCTCCGCGCGGAAGGTTTGCGGCTCGTCTCCCTCGTCGCTTTCAAGAACAGCCATCAGGTAGCCGATGTAGGAAGCTGCTAGCCTCAGCGTCTTGATCTTGGACAGCTTGGTGTCCGCTGGTACGTTCGGTATGCAGTCCCGAAGATCGGCGAACGCAGTGTTTATACTCTGGGTCCGTCTCCGTTCCTTCTTGTTCGCTGTGTTCCTCCTCTTGGGCCTGACCACCACGCCACCCTCCACGACGCCCTGTCGAAGGTGTTGCTGAAGGGCACTGTCCGCGTGGCTGATGGAGGAGACTGCAGTGTAATCCGCGTCCCTTCGGTGGCTCAATTGGTGGTGGTGGTGCAGGTGATGGTGAGAGATGTCCTGCTGGGGCGGATAGGGGTGGCTTGGGTAGTGCTGGCTCATCGAGGGGTGAGGGTACTGCTGCAAGGGGGAGTAGCTGGTCTCCTGGACGCCGATCTCCTCGATCAGGGGTGGCGTCGAGGCGGTGGGACTCCCTGCGCCGGAACTACCCCCGGAGATCCCGGAATCCGCGCCCCAGTACGTCGATTGGCTGTCCGCGTCGGGCACGTTCAGTGGACCTGCACAGAAATGGTTGCTCGAGTCAGGGGGTGCGTGGAGGTTTCTCGCTTTGAATTATTGAGCTGTTTCTCGAGCGGGCTGTTATGATCTTTTAGAATGGAGCATGTAGGGTAAACCAACCAGTAATTCACCGCATACCAGTGAATGACCATTAGGCAAAGAAATGTCAATTATAAATTTAGAAATATTATATGTTTATGAATGGAGTGTAGTTGCACGTTTAATATCCCATATTTTTAGTTACGCGTGATAAGCAAACATTAATAAGTACAATTCTTATTAAAAGTATGCGGTCATTTACTGGGCTTTTACACGTTTTGCATTTTATAATCGTTTTTTTCTTTAAATTACTATAAGAATAAGTAATTATTTTTATAGAATTTTCAAGAAAAATAAATTTAAATGCAATTTCAACAGTTGTTTTGTTGTTAGACACAAATGTATTCATGTATTAATCTCAAAGGTCCAAGCACGCGGTGCCAATTATGGGAGGAAAATGGGAAGTAATTCGGAAATTTCGATTAAAGTTCTGTGGTCAAAATGATATAGGAGACACGAGGCATTGAGAGCAAAAATGGGCTAATCCACATTGATAAAAAAAATTTCATTATTGCTACTAACTCAATTTCCCCAAAAGTGGGAGTTAGTTCATTTTTGCTCTCAATATTGCATCTCATTATTTTCGAGGAAACAGTTTTGTTGGATGAAGTAAAGAAAATATTTTCTTCAATAGTCAGCTGTCTTGGATAGATTTTTGGGTGCTGAATTCGAAAAACAGAATAACAACTTCATAACACAGTTCATTCCCCAATACTAATTTAATTCAATCGCATATTACAGAGTGAAAATGTCAAAGCAAGTTGCGAAATTAAGTTCTAAGGTTAATTTTGCGTATAAAAGTGGAAATTCCTATAAAACCAGCATACATTTTTAACCCGCCGTGGTCACACTTTCTTATAATCAGAAATTAGTCACATGGGGTTCACTGCACCCCAGTGTCGAATTTTCGAATTTTTGAATCTTTTAACTTTCAAGCAGAGATGGGCAAAGAATTATTTGAAATAAAAATTTGTGTACGAAATTTTTATTTCAAATAATTTTTTGCCCATCTCTGCTTTCAAGTGATAATCGTGCATTCGTAATGCTCCGCTAGTATTTTTCTAGAAAAGTAAATTTTTCAAACAGTGGTGGAAAAAGGAGATTACTTTTGTTAAAAATCACCAAATTTTTAAAATCTAATATTAAGGTCTAAATTGTTATTAAGGTCTAAATGTAAAGGCGCCGGCATCTGAATTCGAAAATTGCCCGGGACGCGATGCACCCCATGGAATCCCGAATGGTTAAACGAGCTCTTACGATCCTCAATTTTGCATCCCTGTATCATTTTATTGTTACTACTTACCGTAAGGCAACTGCGTGACATAGTTGTAGGGTTGATGCCACTGCGGATAGTATTCCGGCTGCGCCTCGTAACCCCCCAGCATCATTGTTCTCCCTTTCCGAAAAACTCAGCACAATTCACAGGAAATTCCACCAACCCCCAAAGCCGAGTGAAATTCTTCAAACTCTGTGTAACTCAAACATCCACCATCGACTCCAACGGAACAGTCCGACGGAAGTCCTCCAAACACTACTTTCCGCCCAATGTCCCCCGATCCGAAGAAAATTACTCCACCGCGACGGCTAATTAACGACCCGGTTTCCCTCAACAAAATGTCACTCCGCTTTCAAGCAAGAACCACGTTGATAGTTTGCAAAACTATAAAAGGTGATCACGCCACCGTCACCCAAGATCAGAAATTAAATCTTCGCGAGAAGGTCACTTCGCTATGGAGGACTTTGGGAAATGATCACTCTATCGTTACCCAGATAGCAAGGGTTGGTTTCCCGCGAGGTTCACTCTATCTGCTTTCTTCAGCCACTGACAGGGGTTGATTTTAATTGAATACTGGACACGAGGCCACTCGCAGAAGACACGCGTGACACGCCGTGGACGATGCGTTTCCGGATGCAGTCCAAGTGCCACTGAGAAGGGAGATTTGGGATGACGCGGAGGTCGCATGGAGCGCGTGTGGCTGAGTCTGGCTGCTGGTTAACTCGAAAATTCTTGCCAGTGGGTGTAGAGGCGAGGGAGAGGGTCGTGGAGCTTGGTCCGAAGGGCGGAGCGCCGAGTGGTCGACGCCCATGCGGATGATTCTCGATTCAATTAGTAAATTGAAGGGGAATCAGCCGCCGCGCCGCGGGCCATGATTTAGGGTACAACGGAGCAACCGCCATATCCTACGCTCCGATTCGCGATAGCAACCGAATCCCCCACGGCTATTAGTCACACCATCCGCGATATTTCCGTTCGTCGTTTTTCCTCCACGATTTCCACCGCTTTCGACCGAGCTGCGAGTCTTGTTTCGGGGAACTCGCATGCTACGGTGAAGTAGATCTTGCATGGAGTTGTTTTGCTCCTTCGGTACACTTTATACACTTCACCAGCGAGTCGCTTTGTTCCTCGAGTAGATCGGTAGAGTTCCTCTAGATTGAGAGGTTTCTTGTTTTATTTATTTAGTGATCCTTTTAGTGCGATTTAGTTGAGGACTTGTCAGTGGGATTTTATTGCGACGGAGGGGTAAGTTCGATTTGGAGATCGTAGATATATTGTAATGTTACAATTATTTTTGTGACACCCGCTGGAAGGAGAGAGTTAGAATGGGAAGGGGACATTGAATTCCAAAAGTCTTGCCGACACACTTGGGCCATTTGGAATTACCGTGTTACTTTTATCTAAAAATATGCTTCTTCACTTCTTGAAGTACATAATAATGTAGCCTGAAAGATTTAAAAAGATTGCATGTAGGGTAAATCCGGGAGACGCGGTCGACCTAATATAAAATGGCTATTGAAACTAATATAGAAATTACTTATTTTATCAGAACAAACCTATATGTTCAGAATTTTAAGCTGATTCAGAAAAACTGGTCGATATTTGCTTTAAGAGAATATCTACTGCAAATATTCTTGAAAACTGAAGTCATCACATCAAAGCACCTCTCCCGAGGTGCCGCGAGAAATTGTTTTCGTCGTTGGCACAGACCATTCACATAATTATTCATGGAAAATTAACATAGGACAAAGTAAAATTATTTATGAGTGAATGCAACTACAGATTCATTGGTATTTAATTTGTTTACGCAAAACAAGTAAAGCGTATCACATCAAAGAAAAATATATAAAAAAAAAATTTTATGTTAAACGATTTTAATAAAAATGTACTAAAAACTAAAAAATACTTATTTTCTTGTACTGCAATTTCGATGGTGTTTTTTCACTTGAAAAAAAATCGTGGAGTAGGATGTTTCTCATATTAGAATATAAATGAATTTAATACAGCATCAAGCGTCTAAATTAATTTATTGTGAGATACCCTGCTCCACGATTTTATTTAAAGTGAAAAAACACCATCGAAATTGCAGTACAATAAAAGAATTATTTTTTAGTTTTTAGTGCATTTTCAATAAAATCGTTTAACATAAAAACTTTGGTTTATATATTTTTACTTTCTGTTTTTTTTTTAATTTAATTTCAAATCGCGATGCGACTAGCGACCAGAACGCAGCGACTTTTTGTCGTTTTCGTAAAGAAGGCGAGTGGCTGATTTCAAGTCGTTTGGATTTGTGGTTATGGGTTATATTTATTGATTACTGGGTAATTTTTTCACCCGCTCGGGGTTAATTTTTTTAAAAAATATTGTATTATCATCCAAACTACGCACGCCTGCAAAGTTTCAAGACAATTGGATAGTTGGAAGTGGGTTAAATTTGAGTTGCCAGATTTGAACCATACAAACAAACAGAGGACCGGAGCTGAATAAAATCGTTTAAAAAGTGAACTACCCACTGGCGATTAGCAAGGCAAATGAATACAAAAGTGAATAATTAAACTAAATAAACAAAAATAATAATAAAATAATAATAAAAAATAAAAAATAAACAGAAATAAAAAAATTATAACTCGACCATCCCTCCTTACAAAAGATTCCTAAAAAGAACCTTGATTTCTGCCGATTATAGTAGGTTCCTCCCTTAAAATACTTTATCGAATTTTTTCGTAAACCACATATTGACAGAAGAAGTGGCGCAAGGGTTGAGATTCAGCGAAAAAGAAGATTCTTCGCTTTCTACCCTCTGATAAGCTCTCTATGTGTACAGCTCGTCCCAGCGCGGGGGCACCAGGGCACGTGAAAGGGAAGATCCTTCTTCAGGCCACTTTTAACCCGTCGGTTTATAATTAAACACGGAGAAAAGCGTTGCATCCGTCGGTGGATCGCGTGTTTCGTCGAATTCCGACGAGTAGGACTTGTCCTATTTTAAATTCGTGGCGGACTTTTAATCTGAAGTGTCCCGGTGCTCGAGAGGCTTTCGATAAAGGTCGGCTTCCACGAGCGCCGTAATTAGTAGCAAAAAGAGCTGAAAATAGTAGCGGTCAGCCGCGCGATCTCTTCAGCGTAGCCAGTACGGTCATAAGTGGCTTTATCTGCCTTTTTCCCAGGGCAATGCTTCCATGGGATGGCAAAAAGCGCCCACTGTCACCTTGGATCAACGTCAACGCGTCGTCGCTCAGCTTTTTCACTCGTTCTGCACGCTGCTCGATACTCGGCCGATTAATATTCTTATCGCGCCTAGTTTTAGCAGTTTTAAAATGAATGTAATCGATAAATTAATAATTATGATTAATTGCATAAAATCAGGCGGCGGAGAGCTCTAACTCTCTCGCCCTTTTCTCTGCTTTTTATTCGTCTCTTTTTCTTTTCCATTGCATATTGGGTAATACAAGGGATGTATTACGCATTAAATAAATACCTAAATAAATAAATAATCGCGGGGCTAAAAGAGAGAAGAGTGGAATGGAAGGACTTCATCCTCCCAAATGGGAAGGAAGCAATTTATTTTTCAATAATGTAATTAGGGGAGGACGCCAAGCAACTATAACTCAGAGTTTATCCAGTAGATATTAGCAAAATTGCATTGTATATTGTAGCACAAATACATTGATAGAGTTGTTAAAAAGGATATTCACTTGGCATGTTTTAACAAACAATATAATACATGTTTTCAAGAAGGTTATGCTGCAGCAAAAAAATGGCACCGCAATGAGATTGAGAAGCTTAACAAATATGTTTTTTATATTGCAAATGTATAGGCATCTTATCCCAAAATTGTGTATGAGAAGAGTTGCTGTTTTCATAAAAACCCACAGGATTTAGTTTTTGTTAAGTTACTAGTGTTCGTTTCATAGTATATTTATTTATTTATTTATTTATTTATTACGGGGCAAGTCTAATTTGTACAATAGAGAATACAGTAGCACACATACAAAAAGAAAAAGGAGAAAAAAAGGAAAACAAATAAAAAACAAAACATCTATCCGTAAAAAAAGAAAGAGAAAAATTAAGCATTGCACCTTAATGACAATTTTGCGCAGATTGTTCTTGAAAGTTTGTATTGATCCACCGAAAAAATCAAAGTGGCCTGAGTTTAATTGAAATTGGCAACGCTGACGATCCGATTTACAGGATCGCGAGCACCAAACTTAGATTTAATGCTTGAGCAGTACAATAATGTCCTTCCTAATTAAGTTTCTTGATGGTGCATAGAGGGAGGTATCCCGCAAAATTGATTTAATAATTTAGATAATTGAAATAACAAGTAAAGTTTGTTGATTTGATTGAAATAAATATATATGAAATTTTTATAAATTTATTAATAAAGCTTAGGCATCTTGCCCCCAATTACGAGGAAATTCGAGGAAATGGGCTCCAGAAAACATCGGCCCATGTTCGCCGCCATTTCGTGCCTCCTCTAATCGGCTACAGTCTCTGTAAACAACCTTTTAACATTTCGTTACACACGGTCGTGAATGGACTCAACGCGTCGCCCGAACGAGGCGTTCAAAGTGAGGTTTACGACGATAAAGATGATTTAAGATGGATTTTCCAGGAACAGTGGCCTTTTCGGTAGCTCGTGTCAGCGTGCTCACCCTTTCCAGCCTGGTCAAAGGACTTTATGTACCTAATTCCCCAGCGGGTGAATCGGACGGCGGTGCTCCTTGAAACGCGACACCGTTCCAATTTTTATTAACCCAGATCAGGGACCTGGTCCCCTTAACAACGAGCCACTGTGCGTCGCTCGACGACGAACAAAAAGGGTTTGTTTATTATTCCGAGGAGTAACCCCTTCGTTGCACCCTACTCGGGCGAGAAGATGCTCCCTGTTACCGTTATCGAGAAAGTAACTTCTTCTGTTTCCTCCGAGAAAGTGGCAACTGCAGTTTTTGTTGAAAAATGAAAAATGAGGAGGATGCAGTGACGCGCCTAGGGGAGGGGGCAGGGGGGCCTAGCACCCCCAAAGAAAAAGGGAAAAGGAGATTAATGAAACCACGAGTCAAGTATAATTCAAGAGTTTCGTGAAAAGAAAAGGAAACTGGATTTTTTATTTTATTTATTTATTTTTTTATTTGTAGCTTTATTAGATAGCTATGAAATTTTTATCCCTTCAACTCGGCTCTCCTAAGATTAAATCCTAAGTCCGCCACTGGGGGGATGGCTAGGCAATGACTTTTGATAGCCCTTAGGAATATTACAATATTACAAAATCTGAATTATTAACACTCGTCATTTATTTGCTACTCGGATATTAATTCACGTTCGTTGAAAAGAAACCTGCGAGGAGAAAAGAAGGTCCCTGGTTAGGGGGCCATTACAGCCTCGTTTACGGTTTAAAGGGCCGTCAGGTTTTCATGAATGAACCCGAGAAGCGGACGTAGTAAGCAAGAGGAAAAGGCAGCCAGCTATACAGGCTTCTCGACCGTCCAGGAGTTTATGATATACAGAGGACACGTGTACGAGGCCAGTGTTTATGTTTTCGATTTGTGACACCGGAACACATCCGAAATCTGGCACGATTATGGCCCTCCTTTGGAGTCACCATAGCCCGAGAAACTAGGTGTCGTTTCCTTTCATTTCGCAGGCTTGGCAATGACAAATTTCAGAGGAAAATGTGGAACTCTTTAATAACGAATATGGTAGACTGAAAAGGTCACAATTCAAACTGCAATCTTCATTCAATTATCTCTCCGACCACTGCTCCCCAAGAGATCCGAATGATCGCTGGTTTTAGGGGAAAATGGATCAGTTGGAAGATGAAAATTGGTGGATCGTTCGAAACTTGGACCACACAGAAGCTCCAGGAAAATCATTAAAGCCCTTGAACTTTATCAAACTCGAAAGAAAATATAATGTGGAAAGTTGGGCATTAACTAAATAAAAAATTATTTAAATAACGGATCAAGTAAAAGTTACCTTAACTTTAGATTATTCGACGAATAAACTTAATCTTTTCATTCGTCAATAATTTTTTTAACTCTTTTTTGTTATTCCAAATTTTTATTTAAATAGGATTTTTGCCTATCTCTGGATTCGAGCGACGAGCGCTCTATTTCCAGTTACTTCTCAAATATTTAGAGAAATGTGGAAACAGTGACTTGAAAGTTGACAGATAGAGGGAGACAAAGAACAGTGGGATGACGAGACTTAATTGAAAACAATCTACGGCACGAAAGCAGAGATACAGCAGACGCGTGAAAAAATTCGTATAAATCAGTTCCCCCGCATTTTCGGCAGCTTGGAACAACAAACACGACTCGAATTGACTGGGTGGGATTCCTTCGACGATAATAAAACGGGCCTTTTTTAAAAAATGTGTAAACTAGTTAAAAAGGGGACATTTTGTGCAAAAGAATCGAGTCAGTCACAAGCTCACGCCATCTTCGTTAAGCCTGCTAATAATTATTATTATTAAATATCTTTATTACACCATTACACTTACAAATGTAATAAAAATGGCGAATATCGTAACTGTTGTTCTACAACTTAGTGCTCTAGAATTATTTCTAAAAAATCACTTACTTAGGTATCCTGAATGTATCGACAGAAAATGAAAGAAGTTGTTATTGACGCGAGATCGACGGCGTTATTTTGGATTTCCCGAGCTGGCGTCCGTCTCTGTCCTTTCTATAGAAGCTCCATTAATACTCGGTAACGCAATAAACTATATTTAGGGGGCGGCATGGCGTACACGTAGTATGATTTGATATCTCCTGAAACGCCACATGGCCCCTCTGAATTTCTCTCTTCCTCTCCGCTGCTCTCTCTCTCTCTCTTCCTTCCTCTCCGGGCCATTTCCAACTTCGCTGCTCCGTCTCTCTCTCTTTATGGAGCCTCACCATTTACCCGTGTAACTTCTGCTCCTCTCTGAGAGATTAACTTTTAACGATTATCGATCTCTCTACAAATGGCCCCGGAGCCGCGTCTCCTTTTCCTCTGGAGGCGTCGACCGCCGCCGAATATATTCTCAATAACAACTGTATCTTGTTAAACAATGGCATGAGTCGAGTTTCTCGGAACTGGAGTGTTATCGGTTGAGTAAAGAAAATCGCCAGAAGCTTTGAAGCTTCTGAAATGGGGGTGACTTGAATGGGCAGCCTCGAGGGCGGCACGGGAAGTGCGAGAACCTCGGGGGAAAACGGAGAAAGGCGGTGGAAGAGGAACCACGTGTCATCGCGTGGAAAATAAATAAATTCCGGTAGCTGCGCGGCGATAGATCGCAGAACACCGCGGCTCAACCCGTTGTTTACGCCTGTCGGGCCTTTCCCGAAAAAAAATAGCCTACTTAGCCGGGAGGAAATAATAATTAGCGGACGCGTAGCCCCGGAAATTCGAGGCCACGAGACCGGCACGCGTTTCTCCCGAAAAAATTGTTTGCCCCCCCCCCCCCCCCAAGTAGGTCAGCGATTATGGCGGCCTCGGGGCCAGATTAAGCAGAGTTGAAGGCTCAGCGGGTACCTCGATCGAATTATTAAGTCACCGTCGCCGTTTCGGTACTATTCAATTGTCGCTCTTAACCCTTCATGGTCACACGGGGTGTACTGCACCCCAAGAGCAATTTTCGATTTGAAATGTCGCACCTTTACGTCTTCCAAACGGGATGTATCGCAAAAAAATAATGAAAAAAATTTTTAAAATCAGGTTTTTCCCACAACCATGGAAAATTGGTAATTTTCAACTACAAATTTTATCATATCAAAATTGACATTTCTAGAAAAAGACTATTAGACCATTACTGTATAAGTATTACAAACGTACAATTATCACTGAAAAGTTGAAAGATTCAAAAATACGAAAATGGTAACTCAAAAAATGACGCTGGGGTACAGTGAACCGCGTGTGACCAATTCGTGATTATAAGAAGGTGTGACCACGAAGGGTTAATTCTAAATGCTAATTACTTTGAGGTATTTAGAAGCATGGATTTACTTCCTTCTCCGCGGTTGTGATATGTCTGTGAGCCCAGTCTGTATTAAATCTGTGGGCGAGTTCGGGGAGGGCCAATGTTTTGAGTTAAAGAGGGCAATCTATGTGATTTCTTTTAATGTATTTTTTTAATGTATTCAGTCTTCCCACCAGAAATAATAAATCAGGGGCATATTTTAATTAATAATATTATAACTGTGCGATTTGTATACCGAGGGCTGGTGTCGTTTAAATAAATAATAATAATATTAAGAATAAAAATTAGTGACAAGTGTCACTTTCGACATTAAACCTTCTTGAGCTCAGCCACAGGATTTATAATCCATTGCCGAGGATAATCGACCTTTTACCACAACCCTCTTTCGCCCTTATCACCGGAAGTCTGTTGGTCGTGGCGTCTATGGAGTAATAATCGCGACAGAGGGGGTAAAAAAAGGAGCGTGCGTCGCATGGCGCCCTGTCGAAGAAGGAGGGAGGGGGGGGGGGGAGAGGGGGATGAGAGAAGAAGCTGCTGCCAACCCCGTATCAGCCAATTCGGTGTCTGCTACTCGACTCGGGGGTGTAAAAGTGGCGAGGGGAGCGTGGACACGCACGGCGGCCGCTTTTGCGGTGGTGGGACGCAATCCAGAACACCTTCTTCTTCTAATCACCCTCTAATCGCTTCTACGGGCTTGTGGGAAACCGCAGCGCACGCACACCCCTCCAATCCTCTGATTCGTGAACGCACTCCAGCCGTCTCTTTCGATCGTCTTCCTCCCCTGCTCCCCCTAGTGCTGCGCTGTATAATTTTTTTAGGCGGAACAGAGGTCCAAGTTGATGAAATTACGGAGTGAAAAGTCCAAGTCGATGAAATTGGCGGGGTGAGGAATCGATGTTGATGAAATTCGGGGTGAGAGATCGAAGTCAATGAAATTGGGGGTGAAAGGGAACGCTGACTTTTATTTCGGATTCTTGTGGAATTCTGGGGCACCGTGGAAATTATAATGTATGGGATTCTATTATGTAGGTAATTTAGTTTTTGCAATTACTTAGGGGTTGGAAGCTTGTTCTTCTTCTTGAATAGACACCTATTCTAATTTCGATTGTAGGGGAGACCGGGGCTGGTAGGCCAGTTTTTTAGTTTTTGATTTTTAATAAATTATGTGGGCGAAATATCATTAAACCAGTTAGTATATTTCATAGGGCATACATGTGGCTATCTGATTAAATTATTAATGTTAACTTAATGTGACATCAATTAAGGTATTTTAATGTTTTTCTAACAACTTCCATGCTGGTCGACCAGCCCCATGATCGGGGTTGGTTGACTTACAGTATAGGGTAGGTTGACTATGTGTAGGTACAATCAGTTAAGAAAATGTTATTAGTAACTTATCTCAGTGGTAATAAAATAACACAATGTCACAAGAGTTGTTTCATTATAAAATATTAATTTCTTTCTTTCATATGTTAATAATAAGCTGAAAATTTTTTCAACTTAAACATTAATTATAATGTATTTATAACATAGTGTAAAGTTTAGGGTTATTATCCCTATATCACCCTAACGAAAGGGTGTAGAGATCTGAAATTTCCCTGAGTGGATTTTTGGGGAAAGAGTGTTACTCGGTACACACAAATACTAAAAATTGGTGCTGGGGCCGTTTCCCTATGCTTACCCGGCTAGACCCTTTAAACAAAAAATAAAAATCGCTTTATGAATAACAAAATAACAATTTAAACATTATTAGTCAACCACCCCGACCGATCATTTTGACTTCAAAATAATCTTTAAAATAATCCCTTAACATTGCTCATAAAACTGTTCACAAATATCCGTGCACAAGGCCAAGTCGATTGGTTGAATATTTTTGCAGTTACATTGCCCGCAAATTGTAAAACTGTCGTTTCGAGAAAAACACATTTAAAGTTTTCTGGTAACCTGGTGCTCCGTAGCAAAACCGGCTATATCCGCTTTAATTTTTCGAATTTCGTTTTGCAGTTTTGGGAACATATTATCCGGATGTTCAACTATTGATTTATGCAAAAAAAATTGGTTTCTTCGCCCCGCTACACCAGGCTCCCCCCTTAAGGTCTTTAGGTAACGAAACATGCACTTTCGTGGTCTCGGTAAAAAAACTTACACCCCCCTCGAGGAGATTCCATCGGAAAAGCGGGGTGCTCAGGAAAGGCGTGGTAATCGGTCGCCTGGCATCAAAGGGAAGAAATTAGTCGTCTTTAGAAGTGGTTGCTCGATCGCGCGGCGTTTCCCTTTGACAGTGTCTCGAGGTCTGTCAAGAAGTTTCTGCGACGCTTACGGGGCCCAGACTGGCAGCCCGCCACTCGACCAATCACTTTCTCCGCTATCTGCCAGAAGAAGCAGAAAAAAATGAACGAGCAGTGAGGAAAAAACGGGGAAAAGTGTAACAAGTCTCCCCGCCAGGGAAGAATCCCGGAGAAGGGAGGAAGGAGGAAAAAATTTTCTCTAAAAAGTATCAATAGATTAGCCGTCATTCTGTTTTACTAATTACACGCACAGTATTATATACATATCTTTCAAAATTAATTACCGATTACAGCACTCGACCAGCAGCACGCAGTGTTTCACTTAAAAGCTCATTCCTGTTAGTGATAACTGGGAATAATTATTTAAGCGTGTTATCCCGTGTCTGGCGACATTCGAGCACAAAACCAGACGCCTTCCCTTATCACTAGGTAACAATTTACTACCGTTTTTTCTCTCCTCGACTAGTTTCCTAAGTTCCTAATGGATGTTTAGGAGCGTGGCTCGACTAATTAGCATCATTCGATGATAATTCTATCAATTATTCATACGATAGCTTCAAAATAGGTATATTAATAAAATAGTCGTTCACGTAAGAACATATTAAGTTTATTGTGATAAAATAAATTATTATTAATTTACCAGTTTTTCTGATAAAATAAATGATTATTTATCTGAAAATTCAGAATATAAAGTAAATTATTATTAAATAAATTATTATTTACCAGTTTTTTTTACCACTTATTGACCAGTTTTTTTCTGATAAAATAAATTATTATTTATCTGAAAATTCGGAACATAAAATAAATAATAATTTATTCTATCAGAAAAAACTGGTCAATATTTGCTTAAAGCCAAAAAGTTTTTACGCGAACGATAATATTCACTTTGAATTTGCCGTATGATTAATTCACAGAACTTATTAGTTTTAATAGCCATTTTATGTTAGGTGAACCGACTGTCCCGGACTTACCTCATACGGTCAATAGGATTGTTATGCTTTTGGTGTCGGTGCACTTTAATTGGATTAATTGGAGCGATCAGCCCGATGGAGGCGCACGTGTGACCGCGAAAGCAGGAAAACAGGTGCCAGCTTGTGTATTTATGCGACAGGTTGCCCCGACCAGAGGAAAATCCCTTGGGACGTCTACCGTTTAGGGCGAATCCCTTTGGCGGTGCAGGAGATTCCCGGATGTTCCCTTAACCCTAGTCGCAAGATTGAAGATGAAGTGATTCGTCCTACCCCCGGAAACCGCGCACATTAAGGCTGAAACATGTTCCTTTCCAATACTTGCTTCCGCGTCATCAATCATGCGAACGATACATCCAGCAAAGAATACACCGTTCTCTTGTTTACAGACATGGGAACCTACGAGATTTAAATTTAAGAGTCCTTGTTGAGTGTCAAAATTGAAATCTTTTTCATCGGAAAATGTTCTACGTACAAATGGTTATACTATAGTATAAAATATCAATGCAATTTCCCTTTATAAATGAGTTAGCAATAGTGCCAAATGATGGTACCGTTTCTGTAGAAAAGAATGTAAAAGTTAATTAAGCGATAGGTAAACAGAATTAGCACTTACAGTGCTTGCAAATTTAAATGAATGGCGCATTCAGTTCTCTCTACAATTAAGAGGTGGCATAGAGTTTTCTACAAATGCAATTCTTTTCTTCACGAATTTCGACTATATTAATGCAAAAAATAGAAAATTTTGTGATGCACTTGGGTTATTGTACACTTAAGCATATTTAACAATCAAAACAAATCAAATTTTGTGAATAATTTAAAGTCAGGGAAGCTTTTCTCTCTCGTGAAAAATTTGATTTTTGGCACTTATTAGTGTTTTCTACAAGGACTCTTCAATTCATGAACTTTTGGGATTAGCTTACAATCTTTTGTACCTAAGTAAATACAATTGCGTTTGAAGTCGGCTGCGTCAATCGACGAAGCAGAATCAAAAGGAGCAGAAAGCGAAGAAGAAGAAGAAGAAGCTTGTCAAGAAGGATAAGAAGTCCCCAGTTACGCCCCCATCTCGAATTACCCGCGACGAGATCGTTGCAGCAGTGGGCGTCGATCGGTGGGATCTTTTACACGAAACACGACACAGATTTTTTCCCCACGACTAAACGGTACGCAAACTTTTTTCAAACCTTCATACCAGCCATCTTCCGATTCCCGAATGATTTCTCACTTAGGTAACTGTATAATCACGAAACAAAGCTTCCTCCAGTGCCCATGGCGCCAGCCTCTTGTGGCGGATCGGCTTCTCCAAAAATCACCATCCTCCCTCGGCTTCCTGAATGGGGAGAACGAAAGTGGGAAATCGCTGACGTAGGTCGCCGAAAAGCCTAGCCCCCCACGTGCAAACACTTCAACTGTTTTATTGCTACCAGTTCCCGTTTCACACTCACACATTTCTCCTCGCAAAATCTCTCCAAAAAGTCCCCAGTCTGCTACACCTTCATCGTTAAATATTTCACAGTGCCTTCGTCCCGAGTTCCTCTCCCAAAGCAATTGGGACATCGCCAAGGACACCTAACCCGTGCACAGTTACCAGGATGCAAAGAAGGCTCGGAATTAGTCACAGTGGCGGGACGTTTTACAGTTACCCCTTGCGTAACGGTTGAAGGGGCAAAGGAACGTCCATTTCGCGTAGGTTGCTTCAAAGTCATAACCCCGGGATGGCTTCCACGTGCGCGCCAGATATGAAGGCGAACCGTGTTTCCTTCGTTTCAGGGGTACTCGGGGATCACTAAAACAGGACGGATCCTCGGCTGGCATTGTGTCCTGACAGATGCAGCCGCGTATTGTGTCCTTGGGGCCTCCGGTTACAGTTTATTGCGGCGGTCGAGTTGCTCGGTGGCGCGCGACACACGCTACCCGCTCGAAGCCGAAGAGGACGTTCCTTGGTTTCGACGACGCTGGAAAGGCGGGCGTCGCGGGAGGTCGGCGCCAGTCCCATCGCGGGATCCGTCTCTCCTCTGTCGATCTCGCGAAAAGGAGCTGACACCGTGATCGGCGTCCTGGAAATCGGAGAACGTCGACTTGGTGCCCTTGAAATCCGAGATTCCGAACGGAAGCAAGGTGCGTAACCGGGGGCCTCGCGGCTCTAGTCGAATTTGCATTTTTAGGTTCCTTCTAAGCTTTGGGATTTCAGGATGTAACGTTTCCGAGCGATTTTGTGGTCGAGGATACCGTTAGAATATAAGAGTATGTTACTAAATTCCAAAAAGGTTTATTTCCTTACTAGCTTTACTACTCGGCTTCGCCTGTAATTTAGATTCCGATTTTATAAAAGAAAAAATTTTTTTTATATTTTTTTGGGGGGAAAATAGTCACATTTATCTGGATCAGTCAGGCATAATGAACTGAAGTTCATTTCGTGACCTCAAAGTTTACCGTTCGAAAGTTTTTAGGTGACAGACAAACACACAAACGTACGATACACTTTCTGCTTTATAGTATAAGATAAGGTAAATGTCCCAATTAGCGACCCTGTAAGATCTACGCGTGCGTTCTAACATATTTACATATTAAAAATATTTATCGCAGTTACTCATTAATAGCCTATCATGTGGCTGGTTCTTTCCAGTATGAAAAAGGCCCTTTTCTATAATGAAATTGTTCGAATATGATTATTAATAATAAATATATTATATGGTGCATGTGTATCTATTTTTGACTTTCAATTCTCTCTGCGTCCTAAATAGTGACCTATTTCGGACCGCATCATTGACTCGTACATAATGCGTGGAATACCGTGTCATTGATCGGGACATGCAATCTAATGTCCCAACTACAAACTGTAATATTACGGTATTTTTCCGTTATATTTATAAAGAAGTGTCGTTTTTGGTATGCCATATGATTTGCTCGCACTTTTAATGCGTGTTGTTGAGTTTTTTCGTCGATTAGGTATACCTACTCTTTACTACTTATTAGACATCTTCACTTTTTGGGGTTACGATGCAAACTGACAAAACACGCAAGATGGAAACATGACATGGTATCTCGTATCAAATTCATATGTACATTTTACGAGTACCGTTTATTGGCCCCCATAATTATTATGAATTTAATACAAAATTCGATGCAATTTTTTTAAATAATGAATTTACAATTATTTTTAAACTTATTTGAATATATTTTTCTTACATTAATATACTCATGCAAGAATAACTTAATACTTAAAATTTGGCCGTTCTTAAGTTCGGTAACAAGAAACTACTTTTTCACGGATTTGTAGATGACACGTAAAAAAGTTTATTAAGTACTTAATTATATGTTGTGATATACATCAGCGCAACCATCAGTAAGATACTTTGAATATTCACAAATCGAGTTAAATACTTTTAACGCCCGTTCCGAACAGAAAAAAAATTCATATTTAAATATAAAGGATAAAGTGTCAATAATTGGGACTGGGTCGCTAATTGGGACCTAATTTACAAATTATCTAATTTACCTTATGTTGTATTTATTGAGAAAAAATTGATTGGCCCGATCAAAGTAGAATACCCCTTTAAATAGAAATATAAAAGAATTTCGTCAGAAATGTTAAATAAATTTTTAAATATTCAAATTTCAATTTGGGGTCACCCACAGTGTCGTTCTGGGGTAAAATTGTGTCATTTAACACTGCCTGTTGCATTTTTCATAAGAAAAGTGGGAGCAGGTACGAGGATCAAAAAGGATCAAGCTGAGTCAAATAAAGAAACTATCAGTGGGTCGTACAACAGGACCCTTCAGCCGGGCCATCCTTGAAGCTAAGGTCCCGTTAATAACACAAAGAACGGTTATTCCCGCGGACAGCGTAGGGGTTGCAAATCAAGCAATAACTTTCTCCTCGAGGACAGAAAGGGAAAACACGAATCGATCCTCGCAACGGCCGTCCGAGGAAAAAGCTTGCGGACATCTGCTTTCCATACGATCCCATGAGCCGCGGAGAAGCAACCCCTCCGACCCCGAAGGATTCGCCATAAATGCGGCAACCACGCGGATTTTCGTCCACTGGCCTGGCGAGCTCATTGTGCATGCTAATGACGCGTGGAAAAAAAAGGCTGGGACAGCCATGAAAATCGGAGAGGCATAAATAAGCGGTGCGAGAGAATCGGGGGAGGGGGGACGTTTCTCCTCTTGCGTTTTCATTGCGGAAAAACGGTGGGCTCGCAGATGTCGACCACACGCCCGGGGGCACGGACCGTCGCGACGATCAGTCTGAAATCCATTCTCTGTGTTGCGCTCTACGGGGTGCCGCCACTCGGCCCTTGTCCCGTTCCACCATCGGACACCCTCGTTTACGCAATCACGACCTTCCCACCGACTCCTCCGCAATTACTAAATGCGTTACATTAGAGAGGTGAGCGAACGACAATGATGTCACTCGGAAATGACACTCAGAAGTGGCTTATATAAAAGGCCGTTTTGTGGATATTTCGTGGGCATTGCTTTGTGGGTGAATTAGAGTGCATTGCTGATCGATGCTTGATTAGATTGGGAAGAATAATTGAGTCTTCTAGGCTGCTTTTGGTATTTTGTTACTGATTGGGGCTTTTGGATCTTGCTTTCATTTGTCGTTCTAAATTGTGAGGGAATGTGTTCTACTGATTGCTTGTTTAAACGTTTAGATTAGATTAGATTGAATTTATTTGGCGTGATTCAAGTTAAAACAGGTGAAGCCCTCAAATCTATACGCATAACAGATAATTAACCCTTGGTGGTCACACGGGGTGTATCGAATCCCAGGATTTTTTTTTTCTTTGCCAATATTTCTGTAAATTCTTAGACCTTAATATTAAAATTTTTAATTTATTTTGAAGCCGAAAAGCAAAATATAAACCTATTTGCTACTATTACAATTTAAAGATTGGGCGAATTTTAACAAAAAAATTGCCTTTTTCCACAACTATTTCTTCAAATGCAAATTTCAACACATCAAAATTGACATTTCTAGACAAAGACTATTAAAACATTACGAATGTATAATTATTACTGAAAAGTTAAAAGATTCAAAAATACAAAAATGGTAATTGAAAAATGACGTTGGCTTGCAGTGAACAACATGTGATAAAATTGTGATTATAAGGTAGGACCAGGGAGGGTTAATCAAACCTGTTGTAACGTAAACCTGACTTAAGGATGTATCGGACCTATTTTCAAAATGGTACCAAGTTGATGAAAATTTGTGAGATTGTTCTTTTTAATCTTCTTGCTGTGCTCCAGAAATTTTAAACGAATTCACTAAACGGTTGCCGACTTATAACGGTTTTAATTTTCACTGATTTTACACGTACTCTTATGGAAAGAGACGATCCTGACAGATGAAACAGCTGAAAAAATGTTGAAGAAATGGTACCAATGTTTTGAATGTTTTTGCACATGTAGTATATGGATAGATGAAAATATCTGCCGAGTTTCAATTGTTTTCACTACACCATTTTAAACAAATAAATTATAACTTGAGAAAATTGTGAATTCAGGGCATTTTCGCTGGCAAAAGTTTAGCAAATAATGCTTGAAGAAGCATTTGTAAAGTGAAAAATACCTTTTTAGGAGTAAAAATAAAACACCAACTGTCGTTCGAGTTCCTTACATCTGGATTTACTGTACGTAAGACGTAGATATTCAAGTACTAATATTGTACGTCCGATACATCTTTAATAAAGGTCAGTCGTAAATTGAAAGCAATAAATATAGAAAAGAATTTAAAGGACTTTCTGTCGAAGCTACTGAAGTCGTCAGAGACAGGCTTCTTCAGTTGGTTCCTGGAGTTGTTAATTACCCTGAGAGGCGCGCGGATTCTTCTCAAATGCTTGACTCGTGAAAATATGGGGATCGTTTTCCCACGGAAGGGAGAAGCTCCCAAGGGCGCTCTAAGCACGTGTTGCAACTGCACTTGCAACCCTTGAAACCATCCTCTGTTAATGATGTCATCGAATTCCCACATACACACCGCCGGCGCCGTTTTGCCAATGTTTCGTAACAATTTACGCCACCCCAATTCAATTCCCATCTCCCCTCCATTAGGGGGTAATAAAAATCAACCCCCTTTCGTGCCATATAAATTCTTTTCATTCACTCAAATATTTATTTCTCTAAGTAAACGTTTCTAAAAATCTTCATAGATCCCGTTATTGTACCAGTTTTCCAGCTTTTGTTTTAAAGCTCGAGAAGCTCTTGACTTTTGTGCGATTAAGGGAGAAAATGAGTCGGAATTGAATGTTGGGTACTTTGAAGAAAACGAATTTCTCGAAAGGCCAGCGTATCGATTTCTTCCATGGACAAAACAGGCGGCTCATTCTCTTCTCGGCTTACCCGTCAGCCCCTGAAATCTTGTATCGCGTGCGGCTGACGAAGAGCGAAGTAAGAGAAATGTTGATGGAGGTAAAAACACTGGCCTAAGTAAACAGTGACATATTAACTTGGAATTAGGAGCTCGTTTCTACGCTCTCCCATTGCTTCTATTAACTCGAGATACCCATATGATCTCTCTTCCCTTCATTCGAACGCCAACTGCCTTTTTCTGGGTGATTATTGAATAATTTTACCGTTCTGCTTGCTCCAATTCTGGTCCTGTACAGATATAAAGAGGTACTTACAAATGGGAGCAGAGAAAGATTGCCTTATAAAATGCTTTGAAGGAACAGTGAAGAAATAAGACAGACGGTTTATCGAACAATTCTTCTTTTTCAAATAAGAGCTCTTGCGCGTCAGCCGAGTATATTACACAATATTAAATTCCTATAGTTAGTAGTTAGAAAAATACTCAACGTTACGTTTACTACTAAAACGATTGTGTTCGCAAAGGGTATTAGTTTACATCTACCGTGTACCTTATGCATAGGACAGCTAAACTTAAAACAAAGACTATTTCATTTTGGAGCGGATCCAATAATTAAGTGAAGAGTTAATTTCTTCCTCTGCTCTTTTAATTCCCCCGGCATCGACTCGCGACGTACGGTCACAAGGTTTAATACTTTAATACTGTTCACGTTTCATTAAAGTGAATCGACAGATTGATCCTCCAAAAATGCGCACTGGATAGCTTAAACACTACTCCTCGCATAAATATCGGTTAACAAGTTAATAAGTTCTGTTAGACTTACCCCTACATCTCGAAACAACAACAATGAACAACCGTTTATAAAAACACAAACAAAAATATTTACTCGGGCGATATTAGTAGTATGGTTAGCTAGTTGTTAAATGGTGGCCCCGAACTGTGAGTTGAACGCGTCTAAGTAAGGCACATTTCCTTCTGAATTCATAATACGCGCTTCAGTTCTCCCAGAATAATAAAAGACAACGTTATTGCTACTGTTTCGCCGGCCAAACGAAGGCGGGAACCCGCGATCCGTCCTAAAAAGGCACTTAAGTAACATCTAATAGTAATTTCAACGTCGTTGACGATCTCGCTTATCTCTACGTCTCTTTTATAAAAAGAATTTCCTCTTACGCGATCCTTTTGCGAGGACTTATGCGCACTCAAGACCTCGCTACTGTTCAATTTCCACTCCTACAGATAAACGCTCGGCGAAATTCTCACATTAAATATCCCGTAAGCTAAATTAACCCACGCGGCGATCAACGCGTTGGACCAACGTCTCTGTAAAGGTGGAATCTGACGGCACGTGAATCGGCTTAGCGGACGCGACTCGGCGAGCCATGAGCGTTCTCACGGCACGTGGGTTCGGCGATTCGCGCGCAAAGATCGCCGATTCGCCTGCCGTCAGATTCCACCTTAAGAAGAATACTCAACACCCCCACCACGAGAAGGCCCGCACGAGATGCTCGACGAAGCTCTCGATAATTATCAGGACGAGTCCCTGCATCAGTATCAGAAGATCGTTCCAGCGGATCCTCGCCGTCTCCACGTTCCAATAATCGTCCTTCCCCGGCCCCTTCTCACATACGTCTACGGCACACTCCCCAACGTCCCCCCCAACCCGGTATAAATTAACACTTGACCCGCAAGCTTGTTGAACGCTGTTGGACGAGCCGCTCCATCAACTACCGTTCATCTTGTCCGACTCGATGGAGCCTTCGTTCCTGCCGGAGTCCTCGTTCAATATGGACACGTACCCTCGCTCCATCCCGCCCTCCATCTTCGACTGCGAGACGTCGTCGGAGTCGCCGTCGAAGCCGTTGTTCTGGTGGACGTTCCTGACTTTCGGCCAGGAGTCGTTGCTCTCCGGGCTACCGATCACGAAGATGAACGGGCACATGTCGTCCTTCGAGCTCTTCAGGTCCTGCGAGGAGCCGGACTCGTAGATCCCCTGCGGGTAGCTCACGCTCCCGGCGGAGTCGTACACGCTGTCCTCGCTGGAGTTGCGATTGAAGCCCTCGTCGCAGATCGGGGCGATCGAGGTCGGCCTCTCCTCCGTCGGTCGGTAGATCTCCTTACTGGAGTCGGTGGAGCCGAAGAGCTTGCCCTGGTTCGGCTTGGATGTCAGCTTCCATTGCCTGCCGGCGCGGGATAGAAGCGTGCGGTCCAAGGTCATGAACGGCATCTCGAAGCAGAGGGTCCAGAGGGCGGAAAGGAGGACCGTCAAGCAGAGGTTGCTGAAGAAGCTGCGGAGCTGGGAGATTGAACAGTGGCGTGAGTATTTTGATTTCTAGGCTTCGGTTGAGCTTCTTCTGTGGTACTTACGATTGACATTGTGGATACTATTCCAGGGGTTCGAGCCGAGCCGACCTCTGTCAGCAGGAACAGGTAGTGGCACAGATAGGCGCTGTAGGTGATCTTGCTGAAGGGCACCCATCCCTTCCATGAAAGACACTGGCCCAGGAAACCTTGAGCAAGGATGTGCAATTGAAACCTCGGAGAATTAATTGGGGTAATTCTGGGAGATGGCCCATGACACTTTTTTTCTTTGTGAAATTTGTTTTTTAAATGATCATTTTTCGTTTGTTGTTATTAAGGGATATGTAGACAAAAGATTGAAGTTTTTTTCTATGGGCATGCTCGTTGCTTTATTTAAAATAGGCTGGCGATAGGAGACTCCCAAAGAAACTATGGCCATCACCTCTGGAATTATCCTATTAGGTCGGTGCAAAAGTTTATACTTCTTTATTCAAACTATTTGCCTTGGCTATCTGACTTTCTGCCATTTTTCTGGTAAAGGTACAAGTAGGTGTAGTAAAAAAAGGTATTTTGTTACACTATTTAAGGGGTCATTCTACTTTAATCGGCCGAAAAATTAAGCTATTTTTAAAGATTTTTTGTATTTATTAAGCTACTCTTATATTCTAGAACAAAATTTGAAGAAACTGTTAACTGTTCGTTAGGAGTCGCGCGCCGGAGTTGCAAATTGGCGATTGTAATGGTGGCCCTATTTCTTCCCTGAAATAAAAAACCAAGGGTTTCCTTATTTCTAGCATAATTACATTGTCGATGAACCTAACAAACGAAAAAAAAGTTAAAAGTTGGCAAATTGATGGGACTTCAAAGAAAAAGTTACGATTCTGCTCCAAGATATTTGTAGATACTATTTATGGAAAAAGGGTTGTTCAATTCAATTTATTTATCAATGTCTTAGGTTCCTCGACAATGAAATTATACTAGAAATAAGAAAATCCTTGGTTTTTTTATTTCAGGGAAGAAATGGCGCCACCATTACAATCGCCAATTTGCAACTCCAGTGCGCGAGTCCTAACGAACGTGTTCATATATCTTCATTTCTACTGAACACTTGGTAACGTAAAAATTATTTTTTATTATTGGAATGTGAACTAAAATATCTTGAAAGTTTGGAAAAGATCCGCTTAACAGTTTCTTAGAAAAAAAATTGCCAAGAATCACCTCATTCCTAGCCGTCCTAAATAGGGCTCGGGACCGTTCGGTCTAAAAATCGATTTTTTTTTATTGCGTTTTTGGAATGTTCAACCTTTTAGGGATATGTGTTTAAAAAGATTCTTTGAAATTCGTAAAATTCCCGAAGTTATAGGCATTTGAGTAGCGGCAAATGCGTGTGTAAGCCCCGGCCACTTGGCACTCACGTAAAACTTTAAACGCGTTTTTCTCGAATCATGATTTTTCCGAACGGTAGACAGCATAACAAATGAAATTATTAACCGATTCCAAAAAACTTGATGGCATTTTCTTTGAAATTGAATTCACTATCGCATCACCCTTTGACCATAAATTTTAGAAGTCATAGTTCTTCGTTATTCACATTTTTAAGCGCAGAATTACCCCCCTTCTCGCATGTTTGTGTACAAACGTGTACCAAACATCGCCATTTTGCTTTATTTGCCTTCTTAAAGGCTGATGCGATAGAGATTGATACAACCTATAAGAATATCTTTGATTTTTTTATTTCAGACAATCCTACGTCGAGTTCTACTGTCTACCGTTTACGCTTCTTTTGTTGCAGCAGTGCACTGAGCGCCACGTAAAATTCGAATCATTATAGGAAAATGAAAGAAAAAGAGTTTTTATATCCTTGAAGAACGAATGAAGAAAGGCC
This sequence comes from Andrena bucephala, assembly GCA_947577245.1. Lineage (NCBI taxonomy): Eukaryota > Metazoa > Arthropoda > Insecta > Hymenoptera > Andrenidae > Andrena > Andrena bucephala. The sequence continues at coordinate 70,003,248 of OX387715.1, forward strand.
TTAAAATTTTTTTACTGCAAGTTGTATACTTGTTTGATAAAAAAATCCTAAATATCACCTATTTTTCGAGCGTTTTGACCGGACGGTCCCCTTGACGAATGTAAGAAAATTGGCGGATGCTGGGTACAGTAATTCAAAATGATGTATATTTAGATAGTATTTATAAGAGAATACGAATAATCTGTACCAGCGTATCCGTGCACGCAGCAGAAGATGATCCAGGAAACGAAAAGTGCGAAAACTTGTCTATGGAATCCTGCGTAGAAGCTTGCCTCCAGCCTATCGTAAGGATGGTCGTCGAAGTACATCCATCGTGGGCCAGCGATCGCGAAGAATCCAAAGACAGCAGCAACCAGCCACCCTAGCATCACGTAAACCTGAAGAAAGTGGTGGATTAGCAACGGTGGCTTTGAGGAGAAGTAACGTGACTTTCGATAAAGCCCGTCGACATAGGGTTTCGTCGCAAAGATTCTCTTTTCTCTTCGCCAGACTAAGTAGTCTTCGTTCTTTTAATTTCTAAACCGAGAAGGCAAACGCTAAAGCAAGCCTCGCCGAGGCTTTCAATTCTCGGGGTAGGTACTACTTTTCGTTTGACTTTAACTTGGATACGAAGGAACAGAAAGTGAAGTGTATCAAAGCTCTTCAAATCCTAGGGGGAATAATATCAAATTAAAGTGCTTGAAAGAAGAATTTTCTAGTAGGTCCTATTACATTCGTGTTCATATCGAGAATCACCTTCCTCTCAACATGGAGATAGGGTGCGTTGCTTCGAATTTTGTAGACAACTCGAGAAATAATTATATTTATACTTTATGTACTACTGCAGAGACAACAGATGAAGTACACTGAAATATTTCTAAAAATATGTACTTACGGGAGGTATCTTTATAGCCCGTGCCCGTGTCTTGTACAAAATGTAACCAAGAGCGAGTCCAATGATGTAAGCCCCGTATCTGCTGTAGACCCTCGTGTAAATCTGCACGTAGACGTCGGCCACTGCTGTGGGGCTGAACACATAAGCAAAGAATATTAATAATTGCTTTTAATTATTATGAAGAGTACATTACTATACCACGATTATTCCGTGCTATCAATCGGGGGTTAAGATTGAAAGATAGTATAGAGCGCTTTCGTGGATATTTCCAAACGAGGCACGAAAGGGAAGCGAGGGATCTCGAGGAGCAAGTGATCACGAGCGAAACAAATCAGACGTCGCCACGTCGAGAGGTACAGAGAACGGGAGAGAATGGGAGATGGGTGATGTAAATTTCGTAAATTTCAACACTCACTCCTTGTAATAGAGCATCGTTCCAGTGAGCTTCAAACAGAATGTTATTAAAAACGGTATGAGGATGGAGGTGGCCAGGCCAAAGGCGAACACGAGGCAGAAGTAGATTTCCCGGGTGAACTTGAGCATGGGGTACAAGAAAATCGGTGACAGCCAGACCAGTTGCATGTCGGTGGCCAGGTACCAGGATTGGGACATGCACTAGAAACAGAAAGGAAAAGAAATTGCAAAATGCAGAAGTTCGTTAAGATTTCATTGAAGAATCTTCTTGTCAACACGTACGATTCTAGGCAGGTTGACGTAATTGTTGACGTAGAGAAGATTGGCCCACCAGTTCTCCCTGCAGTAGTCCCTGTTCTCGCCGACCCAGAGGTTCCACTGCGGGCCGGATCCGATTTTGTAGAAAAGCGTGGCGTAAAAGCCGATCATCATCGCGTACGCTGGTGTCAGCCTCAAGTAGCGATGAAGGTAGAGGCCGACCACGTCGAAACGCCCCTTTGGGTCCTTCTCGTTCTTCGTCATCGCAGTGTATGCCATCAGTACCCCGCTTATGAGGAAGAACGTATCGGTCACTATGTTCGCGTTCAACACCAGCATGTTGGTCCAGTTTAGATGCATCTTAAATGTTAAACGATCGTTAGATTTTTATGGGGATTTTAGAAACTTAATAGAAACGTGAAATTGAGGGGTTTCTTCAACTCGAGTAATCGTTTTGTTGTGCCTAAGCGTTATGATTAGGCACGCGGAGTTCGTGAAATTGTTAAAAAATTAGAATCCTCCGGATGAACTTCATTAATCGTTGTTTCATTGAACAAGTCAAGAGAGCGTGGGCTAAGTTCACAAGATTCTTTATTACAGTGATTCCCAACCTGTGGGTAGTGTTTTCTGCACGGTTATTTTCAGGTTACGATTTTTACCACTTATTTATTTGTATATAGCTACATTCCCATATTCTGTTAATGAAGTAACACAGATTTTTCATAAATAAAGGGAAGGGAATATTTACCTTACCTTATATGGGGGTGGTCGCAGGTTATTTGAGTATTATAAATGGGGATCGCGACTGAAAAATGTTTGGGGAACACTGTTTTATTAAATAAATAAATTAAAGACCGTCGAGATGGTACTAATGTAACTTGTTCGAATTGTATTCTACGAATTCCTCGATTCCTCTAGATTCGGCAGTTTTGTTTGATCTATCGAAGAGGGTACGGTCGAGGTGGAGATGCATCAGTGGGAAGTGGACACTGAAAATGAATCGCCGAGCGACCTTGCTCACCTGTGAAACCTCGCTGAGGTTCATTTTAACGCCGACGATCTCGCAATAATGCGTGTGGCCGTAGATTATCCAGCAGATACTGATGTAACGCAGTCCGTCGAGACACCTGATAGAATCTCTGGGCCTTTCCGTCCTCAACAGCTTCCTTCCGTTCGTGTAAACGGAGAACGAAGTCAGGAGAACGTGTCTCGTATCTAGACAGACGCGACGGATTATATATTTCTGCGAGTTAACGATATTCTTTGTTGCAACGATAGCAAGTTATCCCTGTGCAACAGTCTAAATAATGTACTCTGAGAAATCCAGCAAAATGGGAATATAATGTCGGGGAAGAAGAAAGTCCCTGCTGTACATTAAATGGTAAATATAAATATGTTTGTTTCCAGCCGATTACTGTAGATCAATCAAGAGAAACGGCGACCAGGCAAACAGACTCGGTACGGATCGATAAACGCTTGTCCAAGACAAACAAAGTGTCCTTAACACTGATCCTTATCGCGAACGGCCAAGAATTGCTATCTAACGATCCGATCGACCCACGGCATCGCCTCGCGATGGATCGATAAGCTACCGCGAAATTTACCGAGAACTCTTCGTTTTATGTAACAGAGCGCGAGCAACCCACCTTTCCGGTTCAGCGTGCTCAGATGGCCTTGCTTAGCGATGTCGTAACTCGTACTGGCGATAATGATCACCGCGAATACCGCCAGGATCGATCTGAAATGAAATTTGACACGACCCATATCAACGTGTTTTGCAAGGCAATTGGCGTGCTAAGTAAAACAAAGGCTTGTTTAAGGAGGCAACGCAGAGACAACAAATTGTAAAAGTGACCGAAAAACGATTGGTTTGACTAACAACGACTTGCGTTCAATGGGATGGAACATTTTTCTTCCCTTCCTGTAAATACAATTCAAGAGCCCTATCGTTAGGATCCAAATGCACGATGGGACAAAATTATCGTGTCTCACATGAGACTTTAATCTCACGAGACAGTTCTATTTTGTTATTTTGTTATTTTGTTATTTTGTTATCTAGTTATCTTGTTATCTTGTTATCTTGTTACTTTGTTCCTTTGTTACTTTGTTACTTTGTTACTTTGTTACTTTGTTACTTTGTTACTTTGTTACTTTGTTACTTTGTTACTTTGTTATTTTCTTATTTTCTTATTTTCTTATTTTCTTATTTTCTTATTTTCTTATTTTCTTATTTTCTTATTTTCTTATTTTCTTATTTTCTTATTTTCTTATTAGTTTCATGAAATAAGTTTCATGATATATTTTCAAAAATCTCTCGCAAATATTTCCATCATTTACAATTAGTTGTTACTGTGATATTTGTCTCGTGATAGTAAAATCGCACCTTTAAAATATTCTAAAGTATTCTTCCTTCTGTAAGCCACTTACGCTTCGTGAACTAAATCAGTATTCAGTGAACGACGCAAATTTTCATGCCCCGGAGGAAGTTCAGCATCTTGAACCGAAAGATGCGCAACAAAGTGCACAGTTCGGTATACTATCTCGAGATTGCTATTTATCATCGGCGCATCGCTTCGGTTTTCCAATCGCCACTGTCCGTTGGGGGGAAAGGAACAGGCGAAATAACAAAACTATCCGCGGCCGATCGTGTGCTGTGTGTCGCAAGCCGACAAACAATAGGGTCAGAGACATCGCGCCACTCGAAACACGATAAACTCCGGACCGCTGAGGTCGCAGCAGCGATCCTGCTGCAAAATTTGGCCTCGTCCTCAAGGTCTCCCGGCAAACAACGACGCACCAGTGTCTCTAGTTACTCTGAAAACCGCGGACGCTGCAACGCGATAACGATACTCACATATAGGCCCAGTCGGTTACGTCGAACACCGGTCGATCCGTTTCCGCGGTGTGGCAGGAGCCCTCTGAAACGTTCACCACCATGTCCACGCGACCCTCGACCTTCAGGGGGTCGAGCACGATCTCCAGGGCCTCCTGGATCTCCGTGTGGTTGCAGCTGGACGGCACGCACCACATCCACTCGTATATCACCGTTTTGCCGGACGTCCATTTCGCACCCTGAAACATATTATTATTAAATGGGTGGTCACCCTTTGGTCACCCAATTATAATTATTTCCTCGACTGGCAAGGGAAGTTAGGCAGAAATTCAGTAGTTCATGCGGAAGATAAGCCTATTTTTGTGCCATAATACGGGTTTAGGGGATGAAAGTACCCCTCGAAAAAATGCAGAATTTTCTTTTTTGTGGAATACCTGAAGAACGGTGAGAAATATATTGAAAAGAAGTTTAAACAAAAATTGAGTCTTTTTTCTAAATCTACAAAATTGGGTAAAAATAATTATCGAATTAAGGATTGGTGGTGGAGGTAACTTGGAAAGAATAGATTTTTCAATAATTATTTGTACGCAATTTTGTAGTTTTTGAAACAAAGATGCAACTTTTGTTTAAACTTCTTTTCAATATATTTCTCACCGTTCTTCAGGTATTCCACAAAAAAGAAAATTCTGCATTTTTTCAAGAAAAAGTAGGTTACACATGAAATTCTGTACTTGCACACAAAGTTGCATAATTTTCTAGATTTCTGGGTTGCCTAACTTCCCTTGTAAGACATATACCTTTGACTAAAGAAGCATTACGGAGGTAGAAATTCCCTAGTAGCATTTATTTGTTGGGAGTTTGTTGGGCCAATGACGTGTTATCCGTTGGCCAAATGTTGAAGTGTCGCGTTATTTTTAAATGGGCCAACGATTGTAACGAACGCGGGCCCAACTGAAGGTTTCTTTCCAAAAAACGTCTTAAAGACGTCCAGAAGGCGTCTTGAAAAAACTTCAAAAGACGTCGTAAAGACGTCCTTTTCAGGTCTGGTTTAGGAGAAAAAAAATTTCGCGGTGAGGAGAATCGAACCGAAGCTTTCCGATTACGAAGAAACCGCTGTGTTCGCACCTGACCAACACAACTAACCTTCCTTATAAACACTTCTAATTTCTAGTTACATAACTACTACTTATTAATTGTTTATAAAAACTGCTCAGTGACGCGGAATATTCTACAAAATATCATCATTCGACCTTTAGACTCATTCCTTAAAATTTCACATTCGTCTTAAGACAGACGTCCTCATTACGTATTCATAAATAAGAAAAGGAAAATCACAACTTGGAATATAATATAACAGGTTTTTGGATGTAGCAAATTTTCTGACGTTCCTAAGACGACATTTACGTTGTAAATGTTTTGTTAATTAACCAACCATAGTAATTGTAGGCCCAACATTGAATATTCCTTAGCAAACTGTCGTAACTCTTTGTTAATTAACCAACCATAATAATTGTAGACCCAACATTGAATATTAGTTGACAAACTGTCGTAAGTTTTTTGCCGTAGGCCCTACGTTGTGGAATTTGTAGACAAAGCACTAACTATATCCCAACTAATTCCCAACTGTTAGCTACCGTTGGCCAACCAAAAATGCTACTAGGGAAGCGATCTCTAAAACTACCTTCGAAGCTAAACTTCTACTTACCTAAGTACATTAGCGAACGTTAATAATAGAAGTCGGAATAGACAAATAGAAAATCTCGTGGAGCTCGATAACGGTAATCGTTAATAAGATCGGTGGGTGATAATGCTCGCGAAGAATGACCGATAAGGTGTTAAATGGATCCGGGTTCAAGCGCGATATCACGCTCAAGGAGGAAGTACCTCCCTACGGCTGGGTTAGATAGAAAAGCGGTTGCATCTGAGGCAATAAAGTGTGCTCAGCTGAGAGTACAGCGCTTTTGATGATAATTCTATGGGCGGTGCATGTGAACCGGGCTACACTCACCGCTGCGATGACTATGTTGAAGAAGAGATCGCCCAGGTCGCGTTCCCGTGGCTGACCGTCGTCCACCGCGATGTCGAATTGCACCATGGCACTGCAGGCCTTCCCCGCGAATCCATGCCCGCTCCTCACCTGCAGGCACTCGTCGTAATTGCCTAGCTGCTTGGAATTGCCCGTGATTACCCCCGATGGAATTTTCACGGACGAGTCGTACACTGGAATTCAGAGGACGGTCTTTGCACTTTTCTATCCAACACTCGTCTCATCTATACGCTTAAGGGGACTAGGCAGCCGTTTTCCGCAAAAAGAAACAATTTCTTTTTAATGTATTTGTGAAAAAATTAAAGCATATCCAGATGTATGTATTTTACCCAATGCTTATTATTATCATAGAGATGGAAAAAAGTTCGTATGAAATATGCATGTGTTTTAAAAATGGCGGTGCTGACTGGTAAACATTTTAACGTCCTTCTGTCGTTTTGCTGTAATATTGGTCTTAAAATGTGACGTAATTCAATTTCAAGCTGTGATTCTTGTTTGTTACATCCGTAGTTTCCCGCGAAACCAATAAGAACTGAAATTAAAACAGAATTATTAAATTGGTGGCCGAAAAACGGCGATTTTTCCAAGAAAAATCCTTGCGCTATTAGAAATCCGCCACTTTTTAATTTTTTGATGAAAATCTCGAATTTTTTCGGACCATATCAGAGGTTTCGCGGGGAACGGCACATGTTTCACACATCCTGTAATTTTTTCAAGTCGATCTGAACCTCCTTGCATTCGTAATTTGTGCAAAACTAAGAGAAAAAAATATTCGAGAGAAACGCGTTTAAAGTTTCTGGACAAAGGTGACGCTGTAGGTTGCCGCTTGACGTTTTTAGCTGCCAAATTTACAATTTTGCGAATTTTACTATAAACCAAGCGGCATTTTATTCAGAAAAGATAGTACTTTCGGAAAATGCAATAAAAAATCGATTTTTTGACTGCCTAGTCCCCTTAAGTGGGTATTCTATTTTGACATACGATTTTTTCAACTTTACTCAGAATTTCTTTTGTTGGTGGACTTAATGAAAGATTTTTACTTACGGGCGAGGCGTGACAGAATAGGTTTAAGTAGAATTCTCTTCACTAGCTTGCGAAACTTTAAACGCGTTTTTCTCAAAACGGCAATTTAGGAAATGGCTGGCACGGTATCTGAAATTCTACTTGACCGATCGGGCCCATCTTATGCACACATCATCAGCAGATGTGTCGTTATCGCCCCTAAGAGAATTGGGCCGAATTATTTATTCTCCCTAATTTTTGTTTTTAATTTTATCGCGAAAGTCGACACTTAATGGTTAAATTGCAGCCCTTTTAAAAAATTTTGAAATTTCAATCCTAATCTGCCACCTGCGATAGTCATGCTCCATTAATTTAAGAATCTTTTTGGTTCTTTTTTTATTTCGGATGAACAGAACGACCAGAATCGTGGCAACAAATCGAGCCATTTTCTCGAGGTGGTCGGCTTTCAAGGGCTGTGACGCTATCTTTATTTCATATTATCCGTCGGAAAAAATTTTATTCATAATTTAAGATGTAATAAATATACAGTGAAATGTTCGGCATAAAAATCTTTCGTTGAGTCGGTAAAAAAAATTCCTGAAGAAAGTTGAAAAATGGCATGTCGCAGTAGAATACCCCCTTAACGCTCGCCGCCCAGGTCTGCACCGATAGTGTGCTGACCTGTATATGGGTCAGAGGACTATGGACGTGTCAATTATCAACGCTGCTGTATCTTTTTCGAACGTGTTTCTGTGCTTGTACAACCGCAAGATTACTCGAGATGAATCAGGAGGAGATGGAGTTTCATTCAGGATATAGAGCAACGAAAGTAAGAGGAATATACAATGAATTCTGTAAGTCGATACCGCGTAGATTGCAGATCGTGGAATCGCGTCGTTAATCACCGAAACGGGACAGAGCTGATTAAAATGCTAATGGATGCGAGTGGACGTTTTTAGTATTCGAGGATCGCGGCATCCAGCGGGCACGTGCCACTCGCTTTGGCATTTAATAATCTCTTTATAACAAACCCAATGGAACCGGTTGACGTTCCGCCGCGAACAACCGAGGCGTCAAGGAGTTCTTCTGTCCTCAATATTATAGGTGATAACAGCACTCCGCATTTTCAGAAAAATTCCCCAGTAGCAACGAACTCCCATCAACCTTTCGAACCATTCTCTATACATACTCTATGACGTCTTTCGGTCTTTCATCTTTCCTTCAATCTGGTAGAAGCTTCCCCCAACCGAGAATCTAATAATTAAGACTGGAGGAAGTCGTTAGGTAGTACCTACTCTTTCAGAACGATAATAGATTTGAAGAGCTTGTAGCAGGAGAGTTGCAACACCATTTTTTACAGTTTTTGGCTTTGAGTTTGAAAAAATTCTACATCGTTTGATGCGAATCCAATAAAAAATGAGCGATTTATTGCAAATAAATAAAAATAGAAATATTAAATATCTAAATATTGATATTAATAAATAAAATAAAAGTAATAAATAAAAGTATCAATATTATTATTTTTATATTAGAATACTTTTTCGCCAAAAATAAAAATAAAAACTTATCAACTCAATAAGAGGCTGTCCTTAAATTACGTAAGGGTAATTTTGGCGATTTCTTATCCCCTCCCTTCCCCAGTATAAGAATTCGTAAGATTTGATATTTCACCCCCCCCCCCCCCTTCTTACGTAATATTTTTTACATTGAATTTTTTCAGTTAGGTATTAAAATTCTCTTAAAGGTTTATATAATTCATTTAACTCGGTTTCGGGAAATTTAAACTAAAACAACTTTTCTGGAACATTAATGATAGAATATTTGCATTTATTGAAAGTCAGGTTAAATAACATTACGTAAGACGCTACCTGACTCCCCCCTCCTCTCTTGTAAGGAAACGTAAGAAATCCGCGACCCCCTTCCCCCAAAAAAGCCTTGCGTAATTTAAGGACGACCCCTAACCACTGCTTATTCTGCGAAAATATATATTTTTCAATTAGTGCTCTCTTTTTAACGTTAAGACAAAGCAATAATTTTATAAACAATTTTTTCTAATTTATTCGAAGTTGATAAATATATAGAGCTGCACCCCTCTTGCTGCAAGGTCCTCATTTCGATTAAATATCCGTCATACACAGTCGTTCATAAATATTAGAACACCTGCTGACTACTTTTCACTGCTTTAATATTAAAATACCAAATGAAGTGAAATTTATCAAAGGTCTTTAATAAATTTGCAACGTTCTTCGCAATTATTGCGCCCAGAGTGTTGATAATTATGAACAATGGTGTAGATACATATCCGAGGGTTTCGCTCTTTTCAACGGCGAACAGGTGAGCGCGCGGAAATTAGCGAACACCTAACGTCCTAACCAGATGCCCCACAACAGACGCCCACCTTGACTTCGAAACGTGATTGGAAACGAACGGCCGCTGGATAAAACGGCGTCGCAAGATGAAGAGCAATGCGTAATTCAGACGGTGATCTCGAGGCGAAGTATCATTAATAAGTAATGAGCTCGGTTGCGTTACGAAAGGGAAGGGAATCTGGCTGGTGGTATCTTGACTGTAAAGCAAAACCGTAATTTGTTTACAGTGTACTCCGCAGCCTATCTAAACCATTAATCTCTCCTTCTTCCTCCTAAGTAGTTGTAGAAGACTTATTAACCTTCGATTTCAAGGTGGGCACGTTCCTTTCGATCAAACCGGATCCACCCCTTGCGCATGAAAACCGCAGGTTTGCAGGGAAGGGAACTTCGATGTCCGGGAAATTCTGATTCTCATGAAACTTGGCAGATTTGTAGAGGACCTCAACAGAAGTATCAGAGAATTTTATTCTTCCGCTAATTTATGGTTTTTCAACCCTTAAATTTTTCTATTTAATTACCACTTATTAAATTCAATTCCCTTTAAATTATCACCCCTTTTTCTTGCGTATCTTCAAAACTATGGCTAAATTTTCATCGTTACAATTTCTTTATATGTAGCAAATTTTACTGCAAAATTTTCATGTAACAATTTTTTTATATCCAATATAAAATTTCTTATAGCTACTCTATAAAACTAAGTAATCGAATTCTTTAAAATTTGTAGTAAGGACACATTGTTTGTTGAAACCCGAAAGTAGCAGAAGCAGAAAATTATCTGCCACCTCCATTTCAGAATTCCCTAATCACCGAGGTTCCGCCGCGACTGTCGCCCGGGTTGCACGTCACGGGGCAGTAAATACGGAAGTGCAACGCGCGGGCGGGCGCGATTACGCGCGAGAATTGCGCGGCATGTTAACGCAAAGTTGCAAAACGGGTCGGCCGATAAGGGTTCCGCTGGCGGGAAAAATCGTGGCTGCCATATCGGTGTGAATTTTTGTCGGTGGCCGTTGCCCGATACCAATTGCGGCGGGGGGGATGGCGGCGCTGAAGGGTGGGGGGAGGGGGGTCCGCGTTCGATTATGCGCGACGCATTCGAACGCAACGAGCGCGCGGCGTTCAGCGAAGAAAAGGAAACTATCTAGACGAAGCGAGCTGATAGTCGTGTAAACACAAGCGCGCCAGAGAGAGAGTTACATAAACGCCGCGGGCGTTGCGCAAAAGTGGAATCGCAAAAGTGCACGCCGGGGCAACAACACGGGACGGAATCGCTTTAGCGGCGAGTGACGGCGAAGGAACGCGGGCGCGACCACGCATTCCGCTCAAGGATCAGCGCGGATGAAAACTTTCCGTGTCCCGTGCCGGGGAACGACCCCGCGGTTCCGTGGCAACGCGGGTGTCTTTTACCTCGCCCCGGGAGACCTTGGCACCTTGGGGCCTTGGGGTGATCGTTGACTCGCCGGGATTTATTATTGAGCTCCGCCTGAGAGGCGCGTGGCACCGATGCAGCTTCATTGTTTCACGCTGAAGCGTGCATGAATTATCACAATAAAAGAATCTTTATTGCGTGGGTAGGTATCGTTGCTAGAAATGTCTCATGGCTTTAGTTCCTTGTTCTTTGAGGACAATTTGATGGTGCAGGTGGTGTTGATAAGGGAGACAGTTATGGACCATGGGCCAGGGGTTGGCAACATAATGAAAAAAGTTTCTTTCTTTTGCTTTAATTTATTTAGATTTTATTTTTGGTTTAAAATTATTGTATGGCTCTTGGGTACGTAAATATGGCACTTTTTATGGGCGTCCGCGGGTGGAGGCAAGAGGGGACAGTTGCACCCTCTGGTTTCGGAGAAAATCGTTTAATTTTAAAAAATAATTTCTATTAAGTTTATACTGAAAGGTATAATTTTTAAATTTTTATTTTTATTTTTTAATTAAATTGCAACCAATTGCCTGTCAACTTGACTGGTTCTCAATGTCCCTCCCCTCCCCCACCTGGAAAAAAGTCTGCGGTCGCCCTTGTTTGATACTTGAGGGGATGGAAAAATTTGCAAAGTTGCCGACACCTAATATGATTATTAATATACTGTGAATTTGTAATCAGAATGGCTTTGACGTACCGCATGCTTGTTATGTACTTGGTTCATCTACGCGGGCTATCTTTATCCCCACCAATGAATCTGTATTTTGGTTTATTAAATTTCTATGGTTATTCTAAAAGTAAAGACTGTATATTTTACAACTTCTTGACCCTTCCTAAGGGTACTAAGCTTTAAAAAAACATGTTTGTTTAGTCAAAAATATGCATTATATATAACGCTACAGATGGATCATTAAAGAGGCTTTTTAAAAAGTTTCTTTTGTTTTGCAGTGATAACTCAAAAACGGAGGTCCCAATCGATTCAAATCAAATTCGAGCATGTTCACAAAATGTGTAGCTTCCGCCTGAATCTAAATTGAAGTTAATAAAAACTCTCATTCTTTATGAAAATAAACTAAAACCTCATCTTTGTCTACCGAAAAACGCTCTTTTTGAAAGATCGCCGTTTCGTAGCTGTCATTTTCATAATTTTCCTTTTTTTTTTGTAGGTCCCCTGCAGAACCAGAAGTATTCCCAAGTAGAATTTACAACCAGTTCGCTGAATTTCGTTTCGTTGCGTCAAAATCGCCAGAAAACAAAAGAAACTTTTTTAAAAATCCCCTTCCCTGATCCATCTGTAGCGTCATATATAATGCATATTTTGACTAACCAAATTCGTTTTCTTAAAGCTTACGATGTTAACAAACATCGAGCCAAAAAAACAAGTGTCAGCTTCAATTTATTTCTTTGCAATTAAATGAAAAAGAAATACCTCATTTCCGATAAAAACGTCTGCCTAGTACCCTCAAGTCCTCAGTTGCCGACCCCTGCCATAATGTCACCCCACCTTGCCGCCGCGTCGCACCGCCGCGAAACATTCCTCCTCTGGATGAACGCGAACAGCGCAATAGATCCAGCGATGCATACGCATACAGAATCGTCTCAGGCGTAAAATCGCGAAGGATCAACGTGTCAAATGTCAGCCGCGTCTCGCATGCTCGATTAGGTAGAGAATTTTCCTCGACCCTATCGAAAAAACGTCCTCGCTAGATACGCAGAGCGCTCTCTGCGCCGTCATCGATGTAGATATCCAAGGGGGAGCAAACGAACTCGTGACCTTAGAAATGCCAATTCACTGGAAATGCGCGTCTAAACAACACGGCTCTTCCCCGAACCAGCTGCTAACCCTTCCATTCCCTAGAAAGATCCACTTTACTTGTTTCGTACCTTGCGGCAAAGAACGCTTTGGAATTAATCCCCATGTCTTTTTGACATAGTGGCAACACCCGGAGCAATTTTTGAACGGCTGCCATTGTCATCTAGAGAATCCAATTCGTTAAGAAAAAAGGCATGGACCAATTTCAAGGTCTCTAGAATATACTCCAATAGTTTTCTCATTGAAATTTTATCACAGTTTGTGTAACAAAAAATTCTGGACTACCGTACGTCGAGAAAAATCGAAGAACATCTTCAAAAAAATGGTAACTTTACAAATTTCAATATTTGAAGGTAAGGATCTACAGAGTTGTGGTTCGGATGTAATATTTTGAGAAAAAAAAATAGATTGCACGTCAGCTTTGGAAAAAAGGTATTTGTTTTGCATATAGAAGGTGGGCTATTTCTGTAATTGAAGAAACAGAGATGTTCCACGAATGTCCACGATATTCTACGTATTAGAAAAGGTACAGAGCGTCGAAATCAACTTATAGGTGATACACACAGATTGTCAACAAAGTTCACCCTTTCAACTTGAATTCCCCACTCTCGAATGCTTCGCAAAACGCTGAGAATTTCTTAATAACGAGCTGCATTCGAAGAGTAATTAAACGTTCCGCCCACGTCGTTACACTTATGGGAGAACGAAGGCCAGAGAAACGTCTGCCGCTTAGTTCTATTTTGTCCATTCCACCTGCCAATGTTTTCTACATTCAATGGAACGAGCCCCGATCGCGTGACTCACTCCGCTCGCCAGCTATTTAAATAAGAAGGCGAGGATCCAGGTAAAAAATAGCGTTCCGATGTATTTAAAAAAAGGAGACGGCCATCCGTGTGTTCATCAATTATCTTGCACTTGTAAATCCCGCCGCTGACGTTCATTATGTAAATCCTGGTCTTCCTGGGGCCTCGTTAGGCATTCAATATTCGACTTTCGATTTTTGGCACGGTAGTTGCAATCGACCAGCCTTGAACTGCTCGCGCCGCGCACCTTGGTCTCCGATTTTTCACGCCCAGTTTCGCAACAACGGTCCCCCAAGCGTTCGATTCGTGGAAATGGGACAAAGGATGCTTAAAAAAAAAAGTCATTTAAAGTTTCCGCTGCTGTGTCACGGTGACCGATCGGAGCACCTCGGCCGTTCCCCGAAAACTTCCGAGGCAAGGAGCCTCCGCTCCGTTATGCCGCAAATATTCCTTGTATAACGTGCCGCGCTTCGAACAATTCACTGCGATGCGACGTTTGACATATCATTAACGACGAGCGGCGATCGCTGTATCAATGAAAGACTCATCAAACGATCGTTCGTCAATAATATACCAAACAATAACACTACAATCATAGAAAATGCTCGTACCATGCTCTGACTCTGGACAGAAATAGATAGCGCTATCAAATCTGTGAGAGGCTTATCGAGACAACAAGTCTCCGACTATGGTCCCATAAACGGAGAACAACATTGGGATTAGAGGAAAAGCGTCGAGGCAATCGTTCCGTGGCACCGAAACTGTTAGGTGCCGGCGTCGGGATGGCAGAAGAAGCGGGACGTTAGAATTATTGAAACGATGCGACAAAAACGGCCTCCTTCACGGGCAAGAGATTCGTAGGTCCCTCGAGTAATTGTTAACACTGTCCGATTTCAGATGCAGCCTGTGTGGAAGAAGCCTAAGAGCCGCGCAGCGCGACGGAAAGAGGAAAGATCGATCATCGGTCAGCGAGCAAAAAGACCGGCTCCGATACACAAGGACGGTCATCGGCACCGACGTTATTCCTTGTTGACCCAGTTCGCGTGCGACACATGACGCACATACCGATTCACCGATTCCCTCGAAAGACTCGCGTTTCTATTCACGGGCTCCTCTACTTCTATCTTTCCACGTTTCCTCGTGACATCACCGGACGACCCGTGGCTTCCTCCTCGGGCAAGAAAGTTTGGATGCGAGCGCTCGCGTCTGTTACGTACAGGAAAGGACGGCCGAAGGAGCGCCTCGGTACCCTGTATCTCCAATTATTTTCCTCCCCTTTCGTCGAGGCGGCCTGTCGAAATGGCAGCGTGATTAATGGAAATTTCGAATGTTTTCATCCGCTCTGGCTTAACCCTGGACGTGAGATTAGCTGTAATGTTCGTGGCGAAGTTCCTGGGAACACGGGGATAAGTTCAATTGCTATTAGAAATGAATATTAGTATTCCCTATATTAACTAGGAATAACGACTATTTATTAAGTAGTTATTTTTTTTAATTATCGTTCCAAGAGGTTCAAGTTTAGGTATTTGTATTCCATATTGTTATTATTATTATTATTTTCAGTTTTTCACGAGCTCAACGGATGTTGTTGTTATTATTATTATTATTTAATTGTATTATATTATTATAAATTGCCTAGAATTCGAGGGGGGGGCAATTTAGTCTACTGAATCGATAACAGCACACCTGCTCTGGAAATAAATATTTACATCACGCAGTGAACGAAAGAGCGAATGAACATAGGGATGGAGAAAATCGGACGAGAAAAATTGTACCCACACTTTTCCAGGCACGTGGATGAATTAAGAAGTGACCCGATATCGACGTCTCTCGAGGCGATACAAGTTTATTTATATTAATTGGGGTTCTCTGGAGTTTATCGGGGATCGTTTCAGGTACATTTATCTGCTGGTAATAGACACTTGCCCGACATACGTGATTCCCCGGGGTTATCCCGAAGCTCTTCCGGCAGACACGGAGGCACAGCCACGTGTAAGGTCGCGAAAAATACAGAGAACGAGAGTATTTGTAAGCAGAAGCCAAGGATCGTGATGTAACTGTAATCGCGAATGATTACCCCCCCCCCCCCCATCCCCTTATCCTCCGTCTTCGATTTTCGCCCTGTTCGACCAATGTCATCGATGTTGCATCACCGAAATTCGGTTCTACACCATCGCGGATCCATCGACGTTGGCGCCGGCACCGTTCAAGGACGTCCTGCCATAATCGCCGCGATATCGAAAAGCACGTTGCCCGTGAACACTCGGTTTGGTCTCGACACTTTTAACCCCTCGTCCACGCTTCCAGATTACTCCAAGGCTGCAGATACCGCAAAGCTTTCTTTATTCTCTGTCTGCGCTACCAAGTTAAAGAGCTGGATTGATCGAGTGCGCGGTGGATTTAAGGAACTTGTGTAATCGAGGATGGAGTCGAAGTTTTTGGATGTCGCGGGTAGTATGAAGGCGGATAGATCGTGACAAGTGTGAAGATGGTATGTGCGTTGGCTGTACAATGCCACCTTTCTGCAAGGGTCGCTCCATGTTATTGCCTCCTCCAGCCAGATAGATTAGGAACTTAGAAAATGGTCTTTTATTCGTGGTACAACCTTGAAGGGGGTTGATTCTTCGCAAAAGATAATTGGAAAGTGCAGAATAAAGTTCTTGCAAGCTATAAGTTGCCGGGTTTGCGCGTGAAGCTAAGATATTCAGGTTTAATGTAGACTTATTAAGGCAGGGAAGGTGTATCAACCCAGTGGTGCGCTCAGAATTTAATTTTGAGGGGAGCCTTGTTAAAGGGATACAAATAGTTTTAATGCAAATTCCCATGCAGCAAACTTCTTGGCAGCAACGTTGCAGGAACGTTGCAGTGTTGCATGGTTGCAGCGCAATGTCGGTGTAACGTTGCTGCGACGTTGCCGTGCAACATTGCACGGGGCGGACATAGAATTATTGCTGCACAGTTGCATCAATATTGCGGTGCCATATCGCACGGCAACGTTTCTGCAATATTTCTGCAACGTTACGGCAACGTTCAGCAACGTTTCCACAATGTTGATGCAACGTTCAGCCAGTATTGCGGCAACTTTACTGCAATGTTTCCACAACTTTCCTGTAATGTTGCTGCAACGATCCTGCAATTTTCCCGCAGCGTTGCCACAACTTTCCAACGAAGTTGCCACAATTATCCTGCAACGTTGCCACAACGTTGCGCCAACATTGCAAGATCATTGCAGCAACATTGCGACAACATTGCGGCGTTAGTAAATTTCAAAACACAATATCTCCAAAAGCGGCTGAAATAAAGTGTTTACATTATAGCTTATTGAATTTGTCTTGAAACGCACTATCGAGTGATCTCTTAAAAAAAAAGTTCCATTTAAAAAACAAAACTTGATCATCGTATCTCGTAAAATAATAATCCAAGAAAAAAATCGTCCGCCCCAATAAATTTGACCCCTCCAACCATGCAATTCCATATAAACAATTTCTTTTATATCTCCAATGCGCTAGGAAATATCCCGCGGACATCCTGTGTAATGAAATAAAATATAAAATATATGTCGGAGAAGGCAACCATTTAAGGCAATATTGAAGAACCTAATTAGGTTCTTTCTACAAACCCGTTATTTGGAGGGCCCCTTGGCCCCACTCTGGGTGCACCACTGTATCAACCCCTACAGGGTGCAGGCACCAGTGAGGGACCATCCAGGTTTTCTAAAACTTTATGTCATAGGTGACAAATCCTCGATTCTTAAAAATAAGATACAACAAAATGGAAGAACTTTATACATCTGAAAGGAACGCGCCAACCTTCTTTTTTTGCAAAATATGTAAACGGTGCGGCGTAGTGGAACAGTGTGGCTTCTATCAGCTGCCGAGCGTTATGCAATTAATGCGATGTTTGATGGACGCTATCGTCGCAGAATGCGCAAATTTCCGTTTATCGAGCACTAATGGATTTACGGGTCAGTAGTTGGGGCGGGTTGTAGTTAAAATGAGCTGAAAACAAGAGCGGCTGGACGTTGTTTTTCATTGCGCATGAGGCAGTGTTATGTTTCCCACCATCGTAACTCTCTTACGTCGCAATCGACAGCTTCATTAAGATTGACTCGATTACAGGAAGAATTGTATGCATAAACAGAGCCACGTTTATTTTGCGCTTTGAACACTGACCAGATCACTGGGACTATGTTAAACCTCCAAATGGTACTGCCACTTCGGATAAATCGAAGACCAGAGAATCGCCTAAAAAACGGACGGTTGTTAACCTTAGATTACTACACTGTCGTGAAAATTACGACAGCAAATTGACAATTCCCAGAAATCTTGCGCTTTGTGTCCATCTGAGTCGAGGAAAATGACCACCAACTTTTCCATGAAATCACATGAACATGTGTCCCTGTTGTGTCGAATAAAAACATTTCATTTGTTTTATTGTTTTCTGATCTCTCAAACCCAAAGAAGTAATTATGTTAGAAGAATTTACATATGTTTCCGCTTGAATAAAAATATATTTTTTCGAAAATATTGCTGTTTTATTTTAATCCTTCTGCGCCCACTGTGGCGTATACGTCACATCGTTTCCGAGCGTATAAATTACTCGATTCGTAGTAAATAATTTTGGGAAACCTTCCCGGAATTTTTTCAGGGTGTCTGCGCGCTAAACGGTTAAAATCATAATTTTTAGTAACAACGTCACCCACAGGGTAGTTTAGTAATCTAGGGTTAACTTAAACACCTATTTCCAATACAGAAAATGAAAAAACGAACCCTTGCTTTCATTTCTATTATGTGGGAAATATCTGGAAAATACCTTTCAATTTTAATAAATTTTTTTGTTAAATTTATACTGATCAGGCGATTCCAAACTATTTATGAAATTTATGGTAGGTATCTATGAACGATGAAAGCTACGTTTACAGGTAGGCAAAGCAATAGACAACCTGCTTTCCACCTTGTTCTTCTCATACCGTTTTTGTTAAAAAAAATCTCTCACCAATAACTTTGTTCTTCTCTCTGAACCAAATTCATAGCTTCTTTCCCGGAATCCACGGGACATGGGTGACCGTAAAAGAAGAACTTTACCCAAGAAATGCAACACGTCCAGTAAAAACCAAACGATTCAACAACAAACAGTCCTTGAACCGAAGCTGATCGGCGACGAATTTACAGCTGAGATTCGTAATAAGAATGGATTAAGGAATCGACGAGGTACGATGTTCGATTTCTATTTATAAGAGCAGATCTGTTGAGCAATCATGGCTGCCAAGGGGGGCGGAAGCTTTCCGATGTTCGCGGTCGCAAAGCACGTGCTGCTGAACTCCTTGAAGTTTCCATGAACAACAGTTTCGACGATAATTGGCCGTTCGTAGCATTGGAACTTGACCCTAAGCTGGCGGCGAGTAGTAGACATCAGTAGGCACGTAATCGCTGTTAAGTATAACAAATGGCGCTACGTGAGGCTGGCATTGTTGAATCACGTAATTCGACGAAGGAAACTCGGTTAATTTTCAAAGATACCGATAACGGTTAATCTGTCTATTCGCAAGGTTAGCGTCGAGGTCAATGCCGATATATATATATTTCCAACTTTCTTTGCGCTTTATCGTCGCCCAACACTGTTCTCCGGAAGTACCCGAAGGAGATAGAAAGTTTCACGATGCTCCGACAACCCCTGGTTACCTTCAACCACCCCTTTGCATTCCTTGGTGACGAGTTTGCCACTTTTAAAAATGCAACTCTGTTCAGTCAAATTTAAATAATCTCTTTCACGTGAGACAATAAAGAAGCTAGGGGAGACCGTGGCAGATTGTAACAAAAAAAGTTCTCACAGTTTTTTCGCGAAAGTGTTTTACTCAATCAGGAAATAATTTGCGTGACTTACTACTTACATATGCGGTGAACTGATTGCGGGAAAGTACGTGACAAAATCTTGGACACTTAGACATCTAGCTTCATCTTAAGCAAATCTGAACTTTTGTTACAATGTGCCCCAGTCCGATGTAAATTGTGACACATCTGTTTTACTTATTTAAATACAAATATGAACACAAATAAACATTTCTAAAAAATATAAATGAAAACACAGATCATTATTAAACATTTGATATACGTGAGTTAAACGATCATTGCTTATTCATCTGATTCTATCAAAATCTTCTCCGCTTTCTTTACTTTTGCCTTTATAGGTACTTTTTCTCTACTTTTTGGATTCTCGATTGTTCTGTTGTTCGTCTAGATCTAGAGCATATTTTTCCGGTGTGTCAGCAAATAGCTTGCTTTATCACCATTTAGAGCGGAGTAAGTACTAACATGTTACAATTTACCCCGAGCTTGAATTTTTTCGTTTTATCTCAGCAAACGAGAAACTAAACATCAAATTACTAAAATGCGTCCACATTGTAATAAACCAATGTGTACTGATTCGTTTGCGACAAAGAAGCAAAAATTCAAATGGTTTCTATAATGCCGGTTAATTGAAATAAAAGTGCTAAGACAAAATTTACTTGCGTGCTCTAAATACTAAAATTCTGGGCTATAACTACAAAATGAACACACAACGCTCGTTTGTGTCACTAAAACCGACGATGCTAATATCGTCAAGCAGCTCTCGTATTCTGTGGGTTACCAGGTTTGTCGTTCAAAAGATTTTACTTATGTTACAATTTACCCCGTGTTACAACCTACCCCGGTCTCCCCTCCAATTTTTTTTTCACAGAGTCTTTCTTTCTTCACCCTGAATTACTAGTTTCGAAGATTTGTAAAAATTCGGTGCTCGGTTACTCAGTTTCCTATGTAGCTCGTTACGATTGAATCTGCACAATATTAATTTGCAAGAACTCTTTTTGCACGTGATGCGATCGTGGACACTGACACGCACCTCGCTGCAGGAGTTGAAGTCACCGCGCATTGAAATCTTTTCAAGTAGACCTCGTCTCCTATCATTTCCAAGACTTGACCCAGAATAGCCACTCTGTCGCGTAGATATATAAGTAGTAATAGGTATTTTACGAAAAGGGATCATAGAGCATGACTACCTTACTACTTAATTGTCTTATTCCAAATTATTAAAATTGTATAACAGAATAATGAATTCACAGGAAGCATAAAATCCTTCCACGAAGTTCAAATGAGGCATTGAGAGAAAAAATGGACCAAGCCACATTGGAAAAAAATAATTTTCCCTATTTTGGGATCCTGGCACCCGCTATAGAAAAATGCAAAAGGAGATTAATGTAACCACGACTGCAGTAATTCGAGAGATTTGTAAAAAGGAAGGGAAACTGGCTTTTATTCTTTAAATAAATCTTTATAATCACCTAATGAATGTTCGCCTTATTGAATTTGCATTAAAAATATTTTTATCCCTTCAACTCGGCTCCCACCAAGATTAAATCCCGAGTGCGCCACTGAATAGGTACCAGTACAGCCTATTGGAATACGTTATTGCTACTAATTCAATTTGGAAAAGACCTGGGCTAGTCAATTTTTGCTCTCAAAGCCTCAAGTAATGCCCAAACACCCGCGTTCCCCATCCGTCATCGTAAACCCAGAATCTAATCCAACGCGAACGTTTGAACGAAGCCCTAAAGGCGCCGAAGAATCGTTTCCACGCGAAAGCGACTGGACCGGCGAGCGATCGGTACCGAAACCGACCGAGCCGCCGGTCACTGACCGTTTAAAACGAAATCTCTATGTTCCGAAGGAGTTCCCAAATTTTTCTTTTCGTGTGTGTCCGTGTGCACGGGAGCGCGTTCGTCGTCGGTGTTCCTTTCACCCAGTGTGTACACACTTGGGTTCCTTTCTTCTTAAATGTCAGCAAGAATCGTTCACCCTTTGTGGGCCACGTATTCCAAACGCGGGAAAAAGTCACTCGAATCAGCCGTCTAATTCACAGAGCGGATTAAAAATAGCTGCTGGAGGTGAAAGACCCCGCACCCACATACTAGACCCGCGAAATCGCTTCACATAGAAACAGAGGCCACAGACAGACCGCCATAATCGATTGAGGGTTGATCCTGAGGGAAACAATGAGTGGAAACTGTGGAATAAACCCTTTCATGGGGAGTGCCATGGTTCATTTGCAACCAGTAGATATTATTTTAAAAGTTTAAATTGTTTTATTAATTTTTGTTATTTTCGCGTTGTTTCAGGAATTATTTTATTATATTTCTTTATCATTACATACCCTTACGAACACACACACATATATGTATTTAGGTATATGGGGACTTTGCAAGGGTAGCGCATGCTGAACCTATAAACAGGATATCCAACTTAGCAAACAAATATAGTTCTCTATTAGACTTCTTTAATAAGTCAATAGGGGCCTTTCAAACTTTCTGCATAAAATTACCGATTAACCGAGAGCCGTTGCATAAAATTACCGATTAACCATCGGCGAAATTTTGTATCTACTTACAAGGGAACACCGCGAACCCGGACTCACCGAATGGAACGCAACTTTGTGGGTTTTTAGAGTGACTCAAAACAAGAACAACGGTGTGTTTCATTTGGGCCGTATCGCCCTTTAAGGGGGTGAAAACTAACCCCAAAGTCAAATAGGCATTTCCACTTTTTTCGCGTATAACTCTCAAAGTACAACAGACAGAAAAAAATGTTTCAAACAAAAGTTTAATGGTGCAATAAGCGCTACAAACTTGCGTTACAAAATTTTTGAAGAGTTTAAAAAAAAATACCTGAACGAAAAAAACGTTTTTCAAAATTTTGTTCACGCAAGTTTGCAGCGCTTAACGCACTATTAAATATTTGTTTGAAACATTTTTTTCTGTCTGTTGTATTTTGAGAGTTATACCCCCTTAAAGGGCGATAGGGCCGAAATGAAACACACCGTTACTCTTGTTTTGAGTCACTCTAAAAACCCACAAAGTTGCGTTCCAATCGGTGAGTCCGGGTTCGCAGTGTTCCCTTGTTAGATATTACTTCACATATTTTTTTCATTACTGTACAATTTGTATACTAAGGGCTAGTGCCGTTTAAATAAATAATAATAATAATTATTGGTTATCGTCGTCGCGAGACATGGCGGTCGAGAGGGCATGGAAATGTCCCTTTCAGTCGAAGCAAGTGACGCCAGTGCACCTGATTATTCCAATATTTCCCAGTTCACGGGAGAAAGTTATCAATTCTTTTGTCCGATCTTGTAAGAATTGGAAGCCAAGAAGCGATGGACTCGACACAGGCGACCGGATCTCCTGTATCGCGTTCTCTTAGTAGATCGGTGGGTTATCAGGTGAAAAAGGCGACCACGCGCGAATAGATACCGAATAGATCGCTCGAACGGTATTTTTTTTTTCACCGCGGCGATTTCTATTGCTCCCTTTCTATTTGGGAGCTCCTGGTGGCGGGTTCACTGACCTGCGAAACCAATTGAGCAACCCACGAAACCGAGTCGCCACATCCGTCATCGGAGGCAACTGAAAACCTACACAGGCGTCCTAAAAACGCCCGGGCACCGCCGCTGGCGTGGAAGCAGGCCTCGCGGGGAAGAGGATTGATCGAGTCACCTACTGACTGGTCGAGGAATACAAATTTCGACGTGTCATCTCGGATATCTGCCCCAGAGACGAGCCTTCCGCGAGGAACGTCGAAGGTCCGACGCGAGAGCAACGGGAGAATTAAAGATTCGACAGAAACACGGTCGTCGTCTAGGTTCGTCTAATCGTTTGTTGAATAGGTAGGGGAGACCTGGATAAAACAGGCCTAGACAAATTTGAAGTAGAATAAATTTGTTTTCTTTTCAAGAAAAATGTGTCTGAATAAATTTATAATATAATTTAAAAATTACTATTGAAAAGTCACGAGTGGGGATTAAATTCAGATTAACTTAGAATATATTGAAATTCAACTTGAGGAGAAAAAACCAAAACAATATATGGGGTAAAGTGAGCTGAATCAAAATTTGAGTTTT
Organism: Andrena bucephala; assembly: GCA_947577245.1. Classification (NCBI taxonomy): domain Eukaryota; kingdom Metazoa; phylum Arthropoda; class Insecta; order Hymenoptera; family Andrenidae; genus Andrena; species Andrena bucephala. The sequence goes on from OX387715.1 coordinate 70,027,008, forward strand.
AATTGTGGGTATAATTATTAAATTAACTTTATTAGGACCTTTTAAATGAATTTACATTTTTTAATACCTGAATGTGCATAGGTAATTATCGTCGTTATATTATACAAATTTATTACGTCACCTAAATTTGTAAATATACTCTATTTTCGAATAAATTATTAGAAAAGTTCACTTTGTCCCAAGACTCGAGTCTTCACTTTACTCTGGTGTCCCCTATGCTTTCTTTGTAAGTGACAGTGAACTATAAATTGAAGGTGCAGTAGATTAATAGCGCGGAGGTTTTTAAACCCGCAGTACCTATCTACTTCTAACGTTAAACGCTAGATGAAAATAATAATAATAATAATAATAATAATAATAAATGACTTTATTGCACCATTACAATTAAAATTACAATGGCGGGTAGGCGAGGTTCAGCATTAACTGCTGCTCTACAACCTAACCTCACTAACCTCAAGGGCTCGCGAAAGTGCGTGTGTTTAAAAAAAAAATCGTTACCGGCACGGTTATTACCACCAGTGCAGCGAAAATATTGTTCTTCGGAGGAAAAGCTGGTAGGACGTCGGCGATTACGTTTTATTGCCGTGGATTATGCGCACATACGGTGCCGTTCTTTTCTTCTTTTGGATTTAGTCAGTGCCGTCTGAACCGTCGCGGTAACGATAAAAAAAAAAGCGTTACGTTCGATTACTGTAATTGAGGGCCTTGGAGTATTAATAGCATAAGTAAATCGAGCTTGAAATGAAATATCGTTGCGAGCAATTTTGAGATTTAATGGGACGAAATTAAATTGTACTTTCTTCTTCTATTCCAGCATTTCCCAACCTTTTTTGAGTCGGGATCCCCTTTTATAATACTCAATTAACCTGCCCCCCCCCCCCCAACCGCCCTATAAGGTAAGGTAAATTTAATAAGTTAAGGAAAACAAATTAAAAATAGGTATTTCAGAATATAATTCTAACTTAATAATATTAACCTTCCCTTACCCGCGCTGTTGTGAAAAATACAGCAGTTGTGAATAATTATTTCGGCTTTGAACCCTTTTCTAATCCTCTAGCTATGCTTTCTGCGCTGTCTGGGAAATTCCCGCCTCTTTTCCAAAATGGAACTATTGTGTGAAAAGTGTCACCAAAGCAACGGCAGTAAATAAAACTCTGTTTACTCTGTTCCGTCTTTTTTCATTTTTAAAGCCAATTACATCGCTTTTTAGTTTATAATATAGAATTATTTTTAAAGGAAAGTATTCTTAACTTAAAAAACTTCAGAATATTAATTACCAAATACACCAAAGAACTGGTAAAAATTTCAAAAAACATAATAAAATCATGATGTAATAGAGCACAACGCGTAGGTAACCATGTTATAAAATAGTGCGCGGGTAACGAAAGTTTAAAAAAAAAAACCGTGGCGACCGCCGGAAAACACTTCGCGACTCACAAGTTGGGACTCACTGTTCTATTCTAATATTCCCAGTGGTTCTTTTCCATCAGAAAAGTGGATATATCCATTGAATTTTCGCCCAGAGTTTCGCGAATTCGTGGCTTCATATCGCGAGGATTCCATGTGGCTGCGAAAGACGCATCAGCGTTCACCGGTTAAGTCCCCGATCTCTAAGTCGACAATCTCGCAGCGGTGTACAAACAAGCCTGAGGTCAGACATGCTAACGTTACATAAAATATACTCGAGTTTTTCTCTCGTATATAATACTCTATCGTTCTACTATCAATCGCTCCAAGTTTTACAATTCAAAGAGTAGATAAGGCCACCGAAGGCCGCCGTCCATCGAAATGCACGCTCGCTAAACATCTAGCCGCCACTGTGCAATTATTTCGTCGAACATTCAGGCATTTTACTGGCCGTTTGCATCCGAGATAATGCTCGCAGTGAAACAACACGCCTTTGAGGCTCGCCCGACGCTCTGTTCCGCGAGCATCCGCGCTCCCGGCTACTTACTGGAGCGTCACGGTGCTCCTTCTCTATGCTCGAATTCGCATTAATTTTTCCCCGCGGGCGACGCTGGAATCTCTTGGAATTTTCTCGATTCATTCGATAAGGAAGCACGGGAGTCCGCAACGTGTCCACAATGCACGTCGAACTCGCCCGATAATTCGGTCAACAATCCCGTGGCTGTGAACCCCTACGGGCGCGTCGCGTCTTCCCTTCTCTTTGTTCCTTTTTTTATCATTCGCCTCTGCGTATTACGCGTGTTTTCTCCACGATACGGCCGATCGACCGGGCATTCTTCCCTGGAATTGGCGCACATCTTCCCCGCGTTTCTCTACGACCCCTCTGCAGCCTCTTCCGCGCGGCCATCTCTCCGGCGCCGAGGCGGCCGGGTCGGTAAAATCTCAAAAAGGAACGATACGGCGAGATCGCTTCTTCAAAACATTCTTGGGATATAAAAGTTCAGCGGGATTGAACAGGAGCATCGGCAGCTGATATTTTTTTCTGAGAAAACTTTCACGCAGGCTTTATGAATACGTTCGTTAATGTCGAGGGATTCTCGGCACGCGCTGACGACTTTCGTTACTGGGAACCGAGCTTCGTTCATCTATTTAATAGGCACTCCGGGGAGCTGGATTTTAGCTAGTTTCTTTAGATAAAATTGTTACGCGGTGCAACGATTACTGCGCTTATCACGCCGCTGCTGATAGTTGTTGGATCTGAGTAGCTACTCGGCTTCATGCTCGGCGTATCGTTCAGACGATCAGGTATTATCTTGAAATCCACAATGCAAACAATGTTGATCGCTTTGTACGTCAGTTGTGGCATTTCTTTTTGTGGTTTCTTTGGATTTTGTCAGAAATTTCTTTTGCAACTTCTTCGGAAGATCACAGATATGTTGTATTAGAGTTCAAGTGACCAGACGTCCCGGATTTAGTTGTTTGTCCCGCATTGAAAACTGTCCCGGATTGGACATGTTTCCTTTTTAAGTGTTTTTAATTTTGTATTAATTTGTCAGAAGTGTGTCTTTATTATATAATTAAATAAACTAAGAAAATGGTGTCCTCACGAATGTGTGAAGCTTCTTTTTTACACATGAAATATCTGGTCACTTTAATTATAGCATACTAACGCTTAAATTCAGCGCGAATCTACCTTCGTGGAAGAAAGCAAACGAGGAGGGGTGAAAGGGGTTGAAAGGAGCGCGGTGGCCATTGGGACACAGAGGCGTAGAAATTCAAAATTAAAAGATACTCTGATCCTAAAAAAGTTTAAGAGTTTTAACGTTTAGTTTATTTACCTATACGTCACACTGGGTGCCACCCTAGTAGTATTTATTGTTGGTATTTTGATGGCCAACTAATTCCCAACTTGGGGATACTGTGGACCAACTAGAAATGCTACTAGGGTAAAGGGTTAAGATGAACTTAAAATTCAATTTTAACGTGAAAGTTAGCAGACAATAATAGAAATCCTTCTGCTATCAAAACTTGCACATCTTCGACGTAGTAGGTACGTTCCAGCGACACGTTCTCCCATTTAAAATGGCACCACCAAATCCGTCCTCGTCCATTCTACATTTCCACTATCTACCTTTCCTCCCAGCTTCAATCACCAAAGGTGTTATTGTTCAATCTCGCTGGTTCGCGTCGAAATGATTGAGCGTCTAAACTGTATTCCCCGTTACGAAAATAACAATCATCTGCCCAAGGCAGAGTCAGCGGAGCAAATTTTTCCCGACTGTGAAGTTGGGAGCGGGGAGAGTAGAAGTTAAAAAATCAAATTTCAATAGCGTAAAAAACAATAGTACGCAAGCAAAATATAAGAAATGGTAAAAATGCCGTGAAAATGCCTTGAAAATTCCAGAATGTGAAATTCCACGAGCAGCAAAATCTCGAAAAACTCCACACTTTTCACACAGCTCACGCGAGCCCTGGCACAAGGTGGAAGAAAATCGACGCGCAACGTCACCTTGCTCTTCGCCGTCCCTAACTCGGCGAAGGGTTGGAATCCCGTGTAAGAAGCAAGGTACTTTGCCCCTTCAACTTCCAAATATCCCAAAAAAAAAGAGTTTAAAAGTTGACTTTATTTACTACCGATTTATTTACACGCTCGGGAATAACGCGAGCCACGATTTCTACGAATGACATGCTGCACTTACTCTGAAGGGCCCAGGGCGTGTACTTGCCGACTTCCCTGAGGTAAACCGCGCTGTCTCCGAGGCACCGCTCGGACGCTCCGTCGGAGGGTGCGAAGGGTTTCGCGAGGAAGTCGAGTAGCACGGCCTCCGGCTTGGCGGCGGGGCTGGCCGCCGCGGCGCCGCGTTGCAGCAGAAGGTGAAGCTGAAGAAGAAGATGAAGGAAGACGGCGGACGGCCGCGCCGGTGCGGAAACCCGGTTAAAGGCGTTCGGACGCATAGTCGGGGCGGCGGAGGAGAGGGTCTGTACTCCTCTGGTCGGCGGTTACACACGTGTCTTTTGGGGCCGAAGCACGTGGCGCGCGCGCGGTCACGTGTCCACCGTGGTGTGCTGACCACGGCTGGCTTGTGTATGTGTGGCGCGTGCACACGCGTTAAACGAGCGCGTAAGAGACGTCAAAACGTGAACTGTACGTTCTGTCAATCGCTGGTGCATTTATATATTACCCGGAGCCGGCCGCACGATGATGGGGGTAAGAGCATTCGGCCGGCTCCGATGGGCAGCACCTCTTATCGATGCGACGAGAGGATTACGCGGCTTCGCCGATGTGTTTCTTCTCCTTCTCGTGGCCGAGGAGAAGTGGGAGCGTGTCAGCGTGGCGTGCCGCGCCGCGCCGCGCGCCGGGGCACCGTGGTAGGAATTCGACGATCCGAGAAAGATCCGAGTTCTCGCCTTCTCGCGGAGTCCTCGAGTCTGACGGACCACGGAGACGACGGCCGCCGGCTGCGGGGAACCTCCGCGGCACTTTTGCCTGGACAATTTTTTTCAGGCGTCCGTGGATCCAAGCGCGGTGGCTGTCGAACCAGGGGAACAATGCTTCCGGTAGCCATGAGTCACTGAAGGGTCTAACTTTCTAACTGATAAATCTGCTTTATTGCTTGCTAAATAGGTACTTGCGACGTAGCGCGTTACTCATCCCTCTTTAAGTCCGTGCCGATCCTAATCGTCCGGTGACTAAGGGCGCCGTCTTCTTAATACTCTTCTGTACACAGGGTGGCCTGCAAGAGGGATGGATTAGTTTGAATATGAAGATCTAGCTTCACTTTTTTCTATTTTATTTGCTTTTGTGAAAATGGCCACATTCATCTGGTTTAGCCAAGAATAATGACCCCAGAGTTTACCGGTTGAAAGTTTTTAGGCGTCAGACAAACTCAGAAACGTGTGAAACTTTCTGCTTTATAGTATAAGATGATAGTATACCGATCATAGGTGCGCCAAAGAAAATCTGCAAGCATGGAAAGTGCCGCGAGGCTGGATGTGAACGAAGCTTCAGCGCCAAGAACATTTTTCTGTAAACATATTGGTCGCGATAAACGGTGCATTGAATTTTGGCCGCGCGTGGCGTTAGATAAGTGAGCAAAGGAAGCAAAAAGGTGGAGAGGCTCGGGAGAGAGCGAGGGGGTGTGAATGGCCACGCGAAACTTCCCACAAGCGAAGAGTCAGATTTATTCGCTGCCAGAGATCGTTGTCAAGGAGGAAAATAGAGGCAAGGAACCGACGGAAGAACGAACGAAGGGGTTTACGTAAACGCGTGGCAGAGGCACGTGTTTCGCGGGCAATTGTTGCATAGAATTAGAGGAAAATTCCGCGAAAACTGCGCACCGAGTTCATTGAACGAACTCACGTGTGCATGGAGCGGCTCACGCACCTTTGCCTTTCTATTTTTCTCCCTAAAACGCAATACCTACCGATACCATAGATTTTTCATCTAATATATGGGCTGGCTTTACTGCGAATTCCCTCGAGCATCAAAGTTACTCTTATTTTTAATTCTAAAACCTTGTAAATTCATCAAGATCCCATTATCTTCTCGCGCAAAGAAATTGGGATTCCCAAACTGCTTAGTCACATAATACTCGGGAAAGGTACCATTTTCATCAGTTCCTTTAAGCCTTCTATTGCATACATACGAACTATTCACAGCCCCTGATTCTTCTCCACCTCCGTCTCTGAATCGCCCTGTACACCGCGCGGAGCGATTCGCACGCTGAGAAGTCGCCGCGTCGGTTGTAAAATAGCGAAGGAGCACGGTCGTGCGCGCGGATGTCGCCAAGAAGCGGAAGCTCCGCGGAATGGCAGCGTGAAAGCTAGGAAAGGAGGCGGCCGGTGAAGTGTCCCTTCTATTCTCTAACAACTCGCGGAGGACACCTTGACATCTTTCCCCGATCCTCCGTCATCAGCAGCTTTTGCACGCGTAATTCGCTCACTTTCCACCAACGTGCGTCCAAAGGTGGAGGCGATTACGCGATCGATAGCGGTTCATTGACCCCGCGGCGATTACGAATCATTCCCCCAGGGTTGCCCTTATCGCGCGCGGCGAATAATCGCGATCGATCGCGATACGCGCTGACAGGTTGTCGACGTTTTCGCGGATAACGCCGACGAGAATGAGACGCGCAGAACACTCCTCGAAACGGAGGCGCAGAGATCGCAGGGAGCATGACCGATAATCATTGCCATTCGCGATAGAAGCGCGTTCGCTCATTTTTTTCCCTCGGTGATTCAGAAAATCGATAAGAGGAAATTGAGCCGCGGTCGTTAGACGGGGAACCCTGACACGCAGCGCGCGTTAGGTATTGAACGCCGATTGGAATTGTGGAAATTTTTGCGAAATTCCTCGTCGGGCAGGCGAGCGCTCGCCGCTTCGGGACCGCGCTCTTATGCAACGGAGAGGGGTTCAACGCACAGGTCCTTCCTCGCGAACGGTCGCCACGAAAATCCCAAGGCTCTCCTTTGTACCTCGGCGAGGAACCGTTTTTTTCCCCCTGAACTCGGCTATCCTCCGAAGCGCATAATTTGGCGAGAGCCTGAAATCATTATAAGTAATTTAATAGAAATCCAGAGGCTCCGCAAGAAAGACGGAGAAATGCTGAATAATGAGAGCTTTTTTGAGTCGTGACCTTCTTCTTCAACGTATTGCGGTACATCGGGTACTGTTGTGGCCCGATGAACTTGGAGAAACCTCTTACATGCTTTGTGACGTTCACGGAAATTAAATAGCTCGAATGAATGCCGCCTTTCAATCGAATGGCGATCTGGTTCCTGGAACGATGATCGAAGCTGCATAGCATCTGATATTATGGCGTTTTGGTGGAAATATCTGTAGTAGATACCATTCTATTTAAATAGTCCTCGGATGAGAGCTGCATCGCGCGAGGGCTCGGTCTCGGGGCCGGGGAATTATTTTCACGCGTTTCGGAGTTTCTCGCCGGCGGTCGGCGCCTCATTAACGATACAGATTTCGGCTACCTCGATGAGAAAGTTTAAAACGGGTCGATCTTTGGACGGTGAAGGCGCATTAACGTCGAAACGCCGCGGTGGCGGGGATCGGTTTTATGATCGGTCAACGAAAGAAGTCAATGCTCTTTAAATGCAGAATTCCAGCCTCCGCTTTTTGCCTTTTGTCCCGTCCCGTAAATAACAAACTGCATTCGCCCATATAAGTACAGCGCGCTATAAATTGCTCAATTAATAAGCGCACGACATCGGCGAATAATTCGCAAGATTTATGGCCGGGCTTACGGGCTTATGTATATAAAAATCAAATGTTCTCCATTGGCTAGATAAATGGTACTCGTCGGTGTAGACTTCTCCGAGCAATTATAAAAACGCAACTGCGATAGTAGACGTTCAGACTAGGGCTGTAACCAATATTCGAATAATCTAAGTATTCGAATTTCAGATTCGAATATTGAAGGAATTATTCGTATTCGAAATTACTCGAATTGTTCAAAATTAATCGAATATTTACAACTCTAGTTCAGACCCCTGTGAGAGTATTTTTAAAAATACTACAATTTAAACGTCCTTGCATTGAATTACATTGATGTTACATTGATACGAAATAAAGTAGACTAGCTTCTATCGGATTAAAGGAAAGTAAACGCTTCGTGCATTCGTGACCTGTTGGCTCAACTTTGTAGCTCGACCAAAGAATTCGTTTTCTATGCTAACACACAGGGTGTCTCAGAATTACAGATACAAACTTAAGTCGCGGGCGGAGCTTACGAAAAACGGTGGTAAGGAAAGTTTCGAGAGATGTCGACTCGAGGAAACATCGCTTTCGAACTAGCCTTCCAAGACTTTTAGTTTTTAACCCTGCAGGATCCTACCGGGTGTTCGTTAATCCTTGGTAGGAACTGTTAGCGAGAAATTGACAGCGCCTACTGCACCGCAAGCTAACTTACACCACGCTCGATTGCCATCCCACAGGGGGTCAACGGTTTAGACTTCGGATTTAAAGCGCAAATATGTTGCAACCTCCATTATTCACAGTGCAATAACCGGCAATTCAAAGAAAATCGTGTATCTCTCCTAAATAATCGTACCTTATCACTCTCGTAATTCACTCTCAATGCGAAACCGATAACGATACGAAAATGTATGAAATTGATTTTGGTAATGACCGTGCTGATGATAAGAGGGCATTGACCTTTTCAGAAAGGTTCTAGAAAAGTAATAAGGTTGACGCTTGACCCGACAGTGCACGCCTGAACTTTTGAAACACAAGTTCCCACGTGGGGTGCTCGTGGACCCCCAGTAAAAAGAAACATTGATTGACCGCGATAAAAAAAATCTGTTAAATACAACTCTTTAATAACACTCAAACAACATTGATCTAAACAAACAAAAAATATTAATAAACAATTTAATTTTTCTTTACTGAATACAAACAATGTATCTGAAACCTAGACTAAGTTTCAAACCCCATTGCTAAGAAACTAAAGTCGGCGATAAGATTTTCTACGGGCAGGGGTCCAGTGGACCCCCACGTGCGCACTGCCGGGTTAATAAATCAACTTTCGAAGCGAATAAAGCGTTCATTGTACGCCTGACGAAGGACATGGACGTTTACTCGGTTCAACTGTAAAGTTAGGTGAAACGTAATGCGCTTTTATCTATGCATTCATATCGTATTATGTAACGTAGACACCCAAGTCGAAGATTTAAACGCAAAGTCCTCCTATCTTCGAATCGTCCGTATATCGAAGCAAAGTTCAGTAGACAGGTTTTTGGAAGAAGCAGCGGAAACAAGCTTGCGGTTGCATCAAGAATATATTTTGTCCATCTAGAATTAACAATAGCAGAGATGGTTAAGCCATTCCCTATTTATACTCTTCGAATTTATACAATGGTGTCTGGGGTCAATCAAATTCCAATTTTCTCAAGTAACTCTTGGATACAGAGCAGTTGTTTTCAAATATATAAACTGCGTGTAACAACAGTTCATATACATATCAACGTACCACAGGATTCCTGACGATATTCTCTGTACAAGCTTTTGGTAAAGGTTCCGACAAGATATTTCTCAAGTTCTGTACAAACTTATTAGCATTAATTTAAGAATGGGAATGCATAGTAAATATCACGCTGCTCGTAGTAGAAAGAAATTAAAAGCATAAGGTATCTAATATTTCTATAAATGTGCTAAGTTAAAATATAAAATACTACAAAGAAAATTACATTATAAAATGTAACTACGCATCCTGCGGTAATACACATTCAGGTGTGACTGGAATAAACCTCAAACTCCTCGGAATCATTAACCTTCCTCATTCATCCCATCACCATCCTATCTCCGATAAAATTTTCCAAGTGTCCTCGGCCACCTTCTTCGGTGGCTGCATGCTATTCACTTTGTAAATCTGACCCTGCTTCTCGAACTGCTCGATTATAGGCATTGTATTCATTAGGTATGTCTTGTGTCTTTGTATCAGAACTTCTTCGTTGTCGTCGCTCCGGCCGCTGCCTGCGGCGCCACGCTTCAAGCACCGCTCCGTGCAGACTTCCTTACTACATTCGCAGAATAGTACTCCCTTCACTATACATTTGTCAGACATCGCCTGCGAACAGGAGAGTACATTAGACGTGCGGCAAAGCGAAACACCTACACATTGCCCTACCTCGTTCCATCCGTCAATGTTATCCTGGTTTCGTGGGAAGCCGTCTATCAAGAATCTCTTGTGCGGATTGTCGGAGGCTTGCATGGCGCGATCGAGCAGGCTGCATGTGATCGCCACGGGCACGATCGAGCCATTTTTAATGTGGTTCTCGATAAGCTCGCCGTACTGCGAGCCGGGCTTCGTGCGTTCCTCTCGCAGCAGGTCGCCGGCCGACAAATGTACATAACCGTACTTTTTCGAGATGTGATAGCACAAAGTGCCTTTTCCGGCACCAGGACCACCCAGAATGAACAGCACCTCGAACTTCTGGATTGCAGACATCGTGAAAAGTCGCAGCCCAGCTGTGAACACCGTCAACATACAATATTACGAGGCTCCGTTTCGCGCTAATCCCCAGTGCCTTTCAAAGCCACTTCCCCGGATCGTGGCGCCATTTCTTGGCGCGCTGATCATTTGAAATGATGATTGTTGATCGAAATGTAATCGATTAATCGAACGCGATCAATTTCTTTGGAATATACGTCGGGCGAATTCCACTTCCGCCCAAATCGCCCGTGATTTTCATTAAGCTAAGATTTCCTGTACGCGACTGGGCGCATCGTCGAGAATTTCAAAGTCGATTTTCTCGAAAATGAAGCGCGATATGAAAAAAAGTTACTCTTTCTTTTCGAATTATAACAAATAAATGAGTCGAGAAAAAGGAATACAATTTTTTGATATTGCGCTTCATTTTCAAGAAAATCGAGTTTGTAATTCTGGACGATGCATCCAATTGCGTATAAGGAAAATTATCGTAATGAAACTCACGGGCGATTTGGGCGTAAGAGGAATTCGCCCGGCATCGTTTATAATTATAGATAATGATAACGATATAGTGTTTGTGCTTTTATAATTTTATAGGGTATCTCGAAATCTAAGGTACGAGATAAACGTGGAGGATTCTTTGAAAATATGTACATATCTCCTCACGCGAGTCAATCCATCTGAAAGATAAGCTATGCTGTGCTACGCTCAGGGGCGTCCGGACACTTTCCAGGGAGGGGGGCAACTTTAGGATGATGGGAAAGTATTAAAACCGACTTCAAAAAAATAAAATTGCACTAAAAAGTAAAAAATAAGTTTTTCCCTTATTTAATCTACGACTCTCATATTTTTTAAGTCGGCGCCAGATTTACACAGTGCAAATTATGAAGCACTGACTTAAAATCGTAGATTAGATAAGGGAAAAACTTATTTTTTACTTTTTAGTGCAATTTTATTTTTTTGAAGTCGGTTTTAATTTTTTTTTAAATGTTTTTATTTTTAACTTTTTAGTTTTTTATATGTATTGACACAACACGCTGAGGAGATATGCGCGTACGTACATAAAATAGTAATAATTAAGCGACAATAGTCTTTATTATTAACCAGAACTGACAAAATATTGGGCCAATGTTGATGCAATGTAGGATGGGACCACCGGGACATCGCCCTCTTTCGAATAAAAAAAAAAAGATCATCAAAATCGGTCCATATGCTGAGGAGTTATGCGGGGAAAAATATAACAAAAAAATACAAAAATACAAAAAGGACGAATCTATAAACTCCTCTATTTTGAAGTTGATTAAAAATATACCCCTTTTGCGTTTTTAACCCATTTTATAGTGTCAATTTAATTACAAATTTAAAACCGAAATTTAAAAATATTCCCTCTTTTAGTATAAACTTAATAAAGATCAGTTTTGAAAAATAAGCGATTTTTTCTCAAAAGCCAGGGCAACTGCTCCTTTTGTCCCCCCCCCCCCCCCTTCTGCGGATGCCCATGGCTACGCTTGGCTGTGCTATAAAACCAGGGGTAGATTTGGAGATTTGCCACCCTTAGGCTAAAAGCGTTTGCCGCCTTTTCTGCAAATATCATAAAATATTTTAATTTAAAAGAGCGGAGAGAATTTTGAAATTAATTCAATATAACTCACATACGAGTTATTGCTAATTTGCTATATGAAAAAAAATGTATTGTTTTGAAAGTTGCCTGAAGCCTCCGTGTTTAAACCTTTTTCAATTTCTAAATACAAATTCACCCCTGTATAAAAAATAAAAAACAACATATGTAGCTTAGCTTAGCTTCCAGGTGGACTTCTGGCTTTATGGAATAAATATCAGTAAAGTATTTAAAAGTGCACGAAATACTTTATTAAACAGCTGATTTCACGTACTCACTTATAAGTTCGCAAAATGTATGTCCAAGAATAAGATTCCTTTTTAACCGTAAATACAAGTTAAATACTACAAATGTTTTAAACTACAACTGAAACGTTTCTTCATCGTCTGTGCTCTTTCATCAGCTGTACCACGAAAAGTTTTCCTATCTATTAGCTCGTGAAAATGTGATTAATAACTGCGCATGACGAGCTATTACGTAACGGTTGCGTGCATACCTAAATTTCTGCATTCTGCTGTAAAGCATGACCACTTAACCTTGTAGTATGGTTCGCCGAATTAATTACATAATGCAAAGAAACGCCGGCAGGTTTATCACAATGACTTAGGAACGGCAAAGGAACAGTGCTGACGTAAATATATAATCACGTGTGAGAACGTATTTAATAATTGCATTGAGTTTACGCGGAGTTGAGGTTACGTAGAATTCATGATCCCCGTTTATGACAGGTGTAAAGCAAAAAAACAATGATACTAGTCCGAAGGTGTCAGCGATTAATCGGTTCCAGCAAACTTCTGTTACCTTACGTAGAATCTAGTCAGAGGAACTGCGCTGTTACCCATTTCCACCCTTGCCTCACAGTTCACACCTCAACCATTGTATACGATAAACGTAGCTGTAAGGCTGATAATACATTGACAAGGAATGTGTTGAAGCCCGTCGGAGACCCACCGAATGAGAATAACGAAACGACACGTGTCGGAGGAGAAAATGTACAGCAGAAACGGAGCGCGAAGTTCGCTGCGAGAATGGTGGATAGTTCTCCGCCTAAGATACGACCCTACTTAAAACTGCTAAGAATGGACAGGCCCATAGGTGCGATAGTAATATACTTCATTTCGTAAATTCAATTTGTTAAAGAAATACAGTATCTTATAATCGCTATAAGCACGTGGTTCGGGACTCACTTAGCCAGTAGCTGAAAGCTCGCCTGGGAAGAATCGTCTCTGCTACTGGCTAAACGCTCGACGAGATCCGAGCCACGGGTCTGTAATGAAAGGATACTTATTAACTGTAAGTGTATCAATAATCGATGCGTGTGTAGGATCTTGGTTATTATTCTGGCCTTGCGGCTGGAGCATAGCGATGGCAGCCACACCAGGTACGTGGCCAGATTTCCAACTTCTTGCTCTGTTCGGGATAGGCGCGTTCGTGATGCGCGGAGCGGGATGCATTATAAACGATATGTGGGATCAAGATATCGACGGAATGGTAATATTCAATCGAGGAATACATCGGCGGTAGACATTATGTGAACTTCTTAATGCTAGGTAGCCAGAACAAAAGATAGACCGTTGGTCACAGGAGAAATTTCACCTCTACAATCGCTTACGTTCCTCGGAAGCCAGTTAACTTTGGGATTACTTGTATTGTTGCAACTAAATCTTTATAGTATTATATTGGGTGCAAGTTCACTAGGTACTGTCTTAGACACTAATACGAGACAGTATTTCTCAATTTACATCGACTAGTCGCGTCGACAAGTCCTCATTAATTTTATCAATAATATCAAGTATCTGTGTTTGATAATTTGTTCAGTCGTCGGTTTAAGAAGTCCGTGAATTAAAATTTGGGAAATGCTGTTTGAAGTATGTATAAAAGTACTGTAACTTTTGAATTTCTTTTATTACAGTTTTGGTAATATTATATCCCATTATGAAACGAGTAACATATTGGCCACAGCTGATATTAGGAATGACTTTTAATTGGGGCGCACTCTTGGGTTGGTCCGCTGTGCAAGGATCCTGCGACTGGTCCGTATGCATACCACTTTATGCCGCTGGAGTTTGCTGGACTCTTTTATACGACACTATATACGCGCATCAGGTACAATTGATCGGCACTGGCTTTGGAGTTCATTGAACACTTTCGTATTATTCGTCTTCGTATTGCAGGACAAAGTAGATGACATTATAGTAGGGATAAAATCAACAGCTTTAAAGTTTGGTGACAGGACAAAAGTGTACCTGACAGGATTTAGTATAGCGATGCTAACAGGGTTAATTACGTCAGGCGTCTTAACTGCGCAGACTTGGCCATATTATGGAGCAGTGGGATTAGTTGGTGTCCATCTTGCCAATCAGGTATAAAATTACAACCATCGTTAATGGTAGAATCCTATTTCTTGGGCTAAAAGCATAGCAAAATTTGGGAATTTTTTTTTAAGAAACTAGCCATTCGATTCATCTGAAATTTGCACCATGTTTTTATGCATCTTTGAAGAAGTTGCAGTTTTTTTTTTTATTAATTTTTAATAATAATTATAGGAGTTACACATGATCCACCAAAACGCCGCGCAAAATTCGTCGTCCGCTGTTGTGATGGTCGATCATGCATAACTCCTATATTTATCATTAAAAATGAATAAAACAAGAACTGCAGCTTCTTTTAAGATGCATAAAAACATGGTCCAAATTTCAGATGAATAGAACCGCTAGTTTCTTAAAAAAAAAATCTCAAACTTTTCAATGCTTTTAGCTTAGAAAGTAGGATTCCCCCTTAACATGCTGAGAATTAAACAGTATTGAGTCGCAGCTTAATTGCTTCATTTAATGCCTCAGAACTGAAGTTTATATTAAATTACACAAGACTGATATATGTATATAATACGTTTTAGGTACATACTTTGAATATTAATAATTCTGCAGACTGTGCCAAGAAATTCATCTCGAATCACAGGGTAGGAATGATTCTATTTGCTGGAATTGTATTAGGGAATCTAATGAAAGATTTTGCATATAAGAAAGATAAAAGTATCGAGCAAGAAGCGATAGAAGAATCTACTTCTGTTAAACAGATGCATCGCTTCTCAGCGTTATAGTTACATAAATTCAGCCGAAACCGATGAAGCATTCAGATCGAATGGCACAAGCAAAGCTATGTATATTAAAGACAAAAGAGTTATGCGAATGACTGGCTGGTCCCAGTAAACTAAGGAAATTAGTTTCAATCTTTTCGTGGATACGTGCCATAAGAATACTTTAATTTCCAGCTACAAACAGCATTCTTCTTGGAATTCTGAATGATACAATTGAAACAGTGAAAAAAAGGAAATGTTAACAATAAAAACAAGTTACCTTTGACAAAATACTTATTTTACACCAAAGATTACACCATTGTACAATAATATTAACAGTCGAAGATAGTATTACAAAATATTAATTGTAACAACAAAGTGTAAAAGAAACAACAAACAATTTTTCTTCTCCCTCAAGGATGCATATACATTTATTACAAATAATGTAGACGAAAGATGGCACGTTTATACATTAAATCAACTTGCAACGGGTAATGTAATCTGATCCTCGTTAGAGTTTAATTCAGAGCCGTTACCCATTGGTTCCGAAGTACTCTTCAATGATATTTTCGTTGTGCATACATCTGATATTTCCAACTGATTCTCTGCACTCTGACGCTCCAACATCTTCGAGTCGTACTGTTCACGCGTTAACAAAGATTCTTTCATTTTATCCAAGAGTTTTATGTTCGGGAGTACGATAGCTAAGTAACCACCCTTGTGTGGAGGGTCCAATAAAAGCTTTGGATTTTCTAACAAGCTTTCGTTCACTTCCACCAGCTTTCCAATTATGCAACACTTTATGGTATATGTTTTTCCATCGGAGCAAGTGATTATACAAATATTGGAATTAGCCTGCAACGGTTGAGCGCCGTGTTTACTTTTACCCGACACTTTGTTCAAAACTCTGTCGAGCTTATTGCTGACTTTGAAGTCCACTTTTACTATTTCTGTATCGCTTCGCAAAGCTGCGTGACTAGGAGCTAGAGAAAGCATGCATATACGATTGCTATGCATTAATATACAAATATCATCCGCAGAGCTTTGTACATCCAATTTGTAATAAGCGGTGAAGTATCGTTCTGTAATTGTTGGAAACGATCCATGATATTTCACTCCTTCTAACATATCCGTGATATCATTGTCCGGTGGAAAAGGAAATGAACTATCATCTTCGTCATTGCTCAATAAAGATTTCTCTTCTTCGTCTTCATTGTCTAGTGGTTCTGAATTTCTCTGATCTTCAGAATTCTTATCTATGTTATTATCCACTTGTGAAGTGTCTGTATTTTGCGATCGCTTATGTGCATTATGAGAATCCTTTTCCTCGTCAGAGGAGGATTTTATTCTTTTTGAACTTGGTTCGTTTGTATCTGAGTTAGTGTTCATTATTGGATGATGAAAGTGTACTATCGACAGATTTCTAATACAACAGAAAATGTTTAAATTTTTATTAAGAATACATTTCGAACTAAATTATTTTCAGTGACTCGTTTGTTCGCTCTTTTCTTCTTCTTGTTGTATCTCAAGTGCTTTCTGAAATCTTCGTTTAGCAATTTCCCTGTTTATTCCTCTATTAATTTGACGCTGTAAAAAGATATTAAAAAAGTAAGTGTATGTTCTAACATTTAAACCGATTTATGTTTTTATTATTATATGACATTGACTTGATCGCACAGTTAATTCAATCGAGGGTACAGAGAATTATGGTTTCAGGTAATTAAGCGGCAGAACGTACTTGTTCCTTTATGCACTGTCGCATTTCTTTCTCGACACCGTTACAGTAGCCAAAAAATTTTCCGAACGGGTGCTGTAACGAAGAATCGGAGAAAATTGTTAGGTTAGGTCCGCACTATTGAAACTGAATGCATGTGTAACTTATGGATTAATGAACCACCTCGTATTGACAATCTTGAAATTTGTAAAAGAATTCATTGCAAACAGAATTATGAGCTGCCAGCGACTGGTAGTTTTTCATTTTGTTATTATTGTAGATAGTTACACTTTCAAGTAATATCAAGAACAGTCATCGTATGCCTATGAAAATAATGCGCTTTTATGCATTAAGTTTAAGGTTACATATATAGATGGTTGAAAGAGCAGATATCTTCGTTAAATAATTCGCCTTTAAATTTTTCATTTATTATCTAAATTACAATGATAATATCCGACTGTTTTAAATATATGAATTATTATGCCATTACATAATAGTTGTACAGATTGTTGTATTCATTTATTTGGAGTCTAAGAATCTATTTTTTTTTTACAGATTTTTCGCACACATAGTCAGGTTTAGGGTCGTTCCGGGATTTCACTGTACCAATAGATAGACACGCGAATAAAAAACTAATACGAACTTTAATTTGAATCTTCCAATAAAAAAATAATACTACAAGGTACCATTTTTCTAAAACTGTATTAGTTGTACCAATATACTAAACATCGAAGGCTTCTACAGCGTGCATGGTACTGGCCAAGAGTGGATTCTAATTTTAACAAAATTCACCAATGTACAGTATCAAAATATTCGTCTTTTAATAAAAAAATTCATTTTAAGGTTTGAAAAATAGAAATAGCTCAAATAAAAACTACGGAAATTTAAAACGAACACAAGAAATTGAGGCATTTGATGGAAAAAGGGCACATAAACCACTTGTTTAAAACTTATAAATAAAGACACATATCATTTTTAAATCATGACTTCTGTATTCAGAACGCTTGAACGACACGGTAACTACATCCTTAAAAAAATTTGATTCAATTGCATTACTTTTTATTAAGTTATACTATAATGAAAACTTTGAAATCGATTTTCTTGGATTGGCATTTTGGCGCCGGATCTGCCGGCAGACCTGGTTATCAGGGTAGAAAGATGCTTTTTAATGGTTCCACCAATTGGTTGGATCCGTGTTTTAATAATACAATAAAAGTACAAAACTATACAATGGTATTCTTTTGTAATTGTAGTCATTTGTAACAAAACTCTTTGATAAAATTATGATAAAACACAAAAACAACAACACAATCACTATAATATAAATTTCAGTATATTATCTGGTCTTCTTATAACTTTTATAGTGTTCCTGTTCACTACATTCTTGGTTTGAACGTTTCTCAACATAAAATTAATTGATCATTGTCCTACAACACCAGTATACCGACTGAGCTAACCGGCAGATCATAAAAGCAATTTAACTGATTTTATTTTAATCGTCAAGGGAACCGAAGTAACGCTGGCGATATCGATCATTTTCATTTAGTTTCGTGTTGAGGAACGTTTAAAGAAAGAATATAGTGAGCAGAAACATTATAAAAGTTATAAAAAGACTTCCAAAACTCGAGCTTTGTACATCACTTCACTATATACAATTTATACGACTCGAGCTTGAAGACTCGAGCTCTCAAGGCTACAAGGTTCGAGCCTTTAGGGTTTGAACCGCGACTCGAGCTCTCGAAGCTCACGGCTCGAAGCTCATTTTAACAACACTATTCTGAACTGATTCTGGCACAGACCAGGTATAGAATAGACCTCTCATCCTATTGTCTTCAGTGTCTCCGTTCTGAAGTACCGATATTCTGAAACAACCACTTAGTGATCCTCCAGGGAATGATCGGTATAACCGCAGCCATTTTTCAAGATTTGGAGCAAAACCGGAAATAAACATAACCTAACCGTTCACTGTATCTCTTTCTATCAATATTTCTGTCTCTTTCTATCAGTATTTCTGTCTCTTTCTATCAGTATTTCTGTCTTTTTCTATCAGTATTTCTGTCTCTTTCTATCAGTATTTCTGTCTCTTTCTATCAGTATTTCTGTCTCTTTCTATCAGTATTTCTGTCTCTTTCTATCAGTATTTCTGTCTCTTTCTATCAGTATTTCTGTCTCTTTCTATCAGTATTTCTGTCTCTTTCTATCAGTATTTCTGTCTCTTTCTATCAGTATTTCTGTCTCTTTCTATCAGTATTTCTGTCTCTTTCTATCAGTATTTCTGTCTCTTTCTATCAGTATTTCCGTCTCTTTCTATTAGTATTTCTGTCTCTTTCTATCAGTATTTCTGTCTCTTTCTTTTTTACAGTTTCTTTCTCTGTCTACTTCCGCTTTTGCTCCAAATCGCAGCAATCAATCAGCGACGATATACGTTGTTCCGATCACTCTCTAGAGGATCACTAACCCTCATGATTTAAATTCAATCTACGTTAAAGGCGCATTTCCAACGAAAAGTTATCAGCGTACGACGCACAATATTCCCAGATTCGTGTAGTTTCTATTGGCGGAGCAGACGCAAGTCGCATCATACACAGAAAAAGGAAACAGTGAAGTGATAACGAACTGCGGAAAAGGAAATGGTCTCTGCCAAAGAAATGCCAAGGAACGTTGGATGTAACGCGATGAAAGGGGCCCTTCTATAATTATTCTTTTGTCCTGTGGCCAGCTGTGGTTCTTCTGAAAACAAGTTAAAATACCCGAAAAAAAGTTCCTACCTTTGTCCGTGTGTGGTTATGTCCGTTGATGTCTGATTAATTTTAATATGTATGCTTTCGAGCCGCGAACGGTGCTGTGCATTCAGGAATTTTGTAAATGATTTGTCAAGGCGCGACACTATTTTTATATGTCTACCACGTCACCCAGTCCGCACGCGAAAAGGCGCTTTAACGGTAAAATATGTGTTCATCGGGACTTCTAGCTTCGTAATTCCAACGAAACATGTCCGAAAGGAAAGTGGATGCGGAAATCGCGCATAAGGAGTACACAAACGATGCCAGTCTCATCGATAAAGTCGAGATCATTGACGTGTCTGCTTTCGATTTCGATGACACTGATACCTGGTAAGTGGTTTTACCCTAATCTTCAATTACTATTCAGTATTTCCCATTGAACGTAATTGCTGCCCTTAAATGTCGATGTACTAAGTGATTTTAATTCCTTTCCAAGGTCAACGAGACGGTATCCGTCGCCATACGTATCCTATTCAACCGCTTTTGTTTGAAAACTTTCTCTGTTACTGTTCTTACAGTGTCGCTACTAAATTTGAATTTGTAACGAGACGAGATTTGAATTTTTTTTTGACATGTAATTATTTTTTGTCAGGTTGTGTGTACCGATAGGGTGTCAAACAGAGTCTGAGGTTCAAGATTTGTTCGTCTGGTTGAGAAGCGTACCAGTGTTACCTTTCTCAGGTATATAATACAGTAGTTAAGGCTGGCATTCACTTCGCCTCGCCTCGACTCGTTTTATCGTTCCTAACTTTTCATATGCAGTTTGACAATTTGACTCACGCTACGCCTAGCCTCGGCTCGGAGCGACTGCGATCAACGGGTTTGTCCTCGTGAAAAAGTGAGAGAAGAAGTTGCGCCAAAGCGAGGCGCAGTGAGAGCCAGCCTTTAATCATCTTTGATGTAAATGTATATAGTTTGGTGACTATGTGTCAAATGTAATGTTTTTACAGCTAATAGGAGATCTATTGATACGAGAACTTTCACGAGACCTAAGAAACGGCCCGTTAGAACATGCTTTGATTCTGTTTTTGAAACCTTGTCTCCACGTGTGGTAAACGCATGGAAAACTTCGTGTACAGATTTTTCAAATATAGAAGAAAATGTGAGTTTGTTTATAATTGCATTGTATACACTGTACGCGTTGTAGTAGCATGTAGATTTTAATCTGATCTTCTTTGTTCAAAGCAGAGTAAATATTCAGATATGTCTGCTGCCAGTAAAGAGGACGCTGTACCTCATATGTTGAAAATGGCATCTATAGCAAATACTAGTCTCCTTTCTGACGAAAGCATGGCAATGTCCGGCCCAGAAAGTATGGAACTTTTCTTCAATATGTCGAAGGGAAACGATTCTTTTATTCACTTGGCGGAACCTGGAGTCGGTGATACGTTGATGAACGTTTCGCATCCGTCTATTTTTTACTCGTCTATCATATCGTTGCCTAGGGATGACTCTTTACATAACGAGGATTGTAACGAAGAGCCTGCTAATTTGACTCGTACGTGTGACCAGCACGAGCATTCCAAGAGTTTGGATATCAATGAGACATTCTTGAAGGTTGAATCTGACAATAACAAAAGCTACTGCCTGAATCCAACGGACAAAATATTTACAAACGAATCTTATACGATTGACAAAATGGAATTAAACGAGACTTATAGCGCAGAAGCAGCTGCTAAAGCGCTTGTGCTGGCTAATTTAGATAAAGATAAAAGGTGTACAACTACTTTGTCTTCCACGTTTGTAAACAAAGATGATGCGAATAGAATATCGTTACTATTAGGGAATAACGAGAAGAAAGAATTGTATAATTTAAATGCTACGTATCTCTCGACGTCTCAGAATGTCGAGAACCCGCTCGTTTTAGATTCCACGTATTCTACAATGGAAGTTGGGAAAACGAATAAGGACACAACTATGGTTATTAAACCTGATACGGATAAGGACGGAACCTGCGAACCGAGGAAAAGTGCAGCTTTAAATGTCACAGGGAATTTGATCAAATTTTCCGCGCCTCTTCTAAATTCTCCTTTCTCATTTATGCCTAACAACGCTTTGGACTCTACATTTAAGTTGCCCATTTCTCATTGCAATCAATCGACCCCCAAGAACGCAGACGCGTTAAATTCCACATTTCAAACTATGAAGCATTTAGAACAATCGCGAATATATAACACGGGTTTAAGTTCGAATTTCAAAGCACCTATGTCGCTTAGAAAAGAATTGTTAGCAGAGATACACCGAGGCGGAGATCATCGGCTTGATCGTACATTCAATCATGTGGGTAATGACCTTCAGGATGGAAAGGTTAAGGAAGAAATAGCCAATGAAGCTCCTAACCGGAATGTTAGAAACGATATCCCTGCAGAGAATAAATATAATACGTATAAAAAAGAACCGTCAATTAATAGATTTAAATCCGAGGGGGAAATAGTTAGCGAGGCGGGAGCGTGTGTTCAGAATCCCCAAGACAAAAAGTACTACACGTTTACGAAGAAGGCTGTCGTTCACGGTGGGAAGAGTGATATGGAAAACACGGAACCTTCGGAGGCGGTAGACGCTACGTTCCTGAAGCCACTTTCGAAGCCGCAGAAGACGAAGCAGCATATTCCGCGGATGCTATCAAAGCTGCCGCAGTTCCTTCAAAAATCCAATCCCAATCTCGTATCCAGTTCGTTGAAAACTATCAACACTACAGGATGTACGAATCCGTCTAGTATTGGATACATGAAAGGCTCGCAGCCCAACATCGTAAGAGATGTGGAGAAAAGTCTAGCGAATAAATTGTACTCGTTGGGGAAGATGAAGAGTGGTTCTGAGCAACGACTCCTGGAGCTCAATCCTGGCGTAGGGGAATTGCAGTTGATGGGTGCTGGGGGGTCCACGGAGAGTATCGAAAGTACACAGAGTGCTCACAGCGCGCCTGATCTAGACGACAGGCTCAGCACATGTTCGGACAGTAGTCACAACTCGTACACTGTCCAGCCAATGAACATCGAACAGTTGCATCGGATAGTGCGGATGCAAGAAGAGAGTGAGTATTACTTCATGTTAACTTCTCTTTTCACTGTTCTTAGTGATGAGTTAATTCTTGAAGTGGATCCCGATTTGAAACAGCATAAATTTAAGCAATTACAGAGGTTCAGAATATACACATCTGTATATATTTAATTATTATTAGGCTTGAAACAGGATACACAGCCTCCGTTGAATAGACGAGTCATAGAAAACGCGTGGGTCGACATAAAGAAAGAGTTACCTTCCCCTATTCGAAAGAATGCCATTGGTGGTTGCAAAAGAGAGTCTAATTCGCCGTTAAGTATGGATTACAGTGTTAAAACAAGTTCCCCGTTGCTAAGCCCGAGCAGATCCAATCAGTCGATAAATTCTGATGGTAAGCTAAACAGTCAACTAACAAGGGGACCTGCAGGTTTGGCAATTTCAGAAAATTTTGATACTTAGTGTACGCGAAGATTTTCACACGGACATTAATTTCCCAAAGCAGTAAGACGCGCCTTTCAGCCAAATGCGACAAAACCGACTTTGAGAAACTCCGATTCCCTTTGCCCCATTTTATAATGTATAATCGCCCCCTTACTGGGACACTATACGGTTGACGATGGAATCGCGCAGATTTTTTTTAAAGAAACAGTGTTCGCTCGTTGCAGTCACTGTGAAAATTATTATTGCTTCAATCAGTTATTTAAATCTTCTTGCCGACAAGATTATCATAAATGTAATGGTTAATTACCCACTGTTGTGATTTCAATAGTATTGTCATTAATTTTGTTCTAATTGTTATCTATCACTAATCTATTATCATTCATTTAATATAATGCATTTTCATATAATAGAGATAATTAAATTTCAACAGACGGTGCTGTCATTCTCTTTCCCTCATTTTTCTTCTTTCCCCTGTTCCACCTTCGTTGATTTTTCAAGGTCAGTCCAGCTGTTGGGAGCATCTTTAATTTACATATTTGTGACCGTGGCAACATATACTTTCGATCTATATAAAAAAATCTGCGCGATTCCATCAACAACTGAATAATGTTCCTGTATATAAGGGAATCAGAATTTTTCGAAGTCGATTTTCTCCAATTTGGCTGAAAAGCGCGTTTTACTGCTTTGGGAAATTAGTGTCCGAGTGAAGACCTTCGCGGACACTAAATATCAAAATTTTTTTAAATTGCCAAATCTAAAGGTCCCCTTGTAAGTTTAGAGAATGCGTAATCATGCGGCTGCGTACAGCAGTGTGTCTCTGTTCTTTATACTCGTTACCGATAAAGGATTTCTTACAATTTATCTTTTAAGGTCACCCTGCGGAGAACGCACTGAAACAGGAGAACGAAGTGGATATAGAGAAGAAAGACGTGGTAAGTTTATTATGTTTTGTATCACAGCTTGCGTGTTACATCGAACGTGTTGAATCGCAGGTGTTTAATAAGACGGTGGTGAAGGGTGAAAACAAAACGAAGCTGCGACAACCGACAAATTGGAACCCTGGGAATAGAGCGTCAAATTTGACGAGTGCTATTCCTAGACCAGCGTCTCGTATACCAGCTCCTAGGTTGGCCAGGCCCACCGTGAAGAGTGCCCAAGGTGATGTAAAAAAAGGATACATGTAAAAATTCGGGGAGCTATTAATAATAAAAACAGGCGTACGTATTTTCTAAATAGGGCCCTTAATTTAATCTGCATCGGTAATTTGTATAAAAGACGTTTAAGTTGTGTCCTCGGAGGGAGAAAAGAAGGACTCTTTCGAACGTGGCAAAAGTTCAGTATTATTAAACTTCCAAATGATGAAGGGTCTAATCAACTTCTAAACCCTTTTCGTTTCTATTTGTTCGCATTTAAAGGAAACGACAGAGAAACGAAACCGTTTCGATTAAAAGTAGCCACAAATTTCGTGTGTTTTCTAAAAAGATACAATGCAAGTTTGTCGAGATTTGTTAAAAAATTCTCAAACCGTAGGTAATGTTTTATGATAGTGTAGCAACGATTTTTTTCTCACTTTTAAATTGTTTTATATAAATGAAAGGAGACATAGTAGAGTGTTGTAGTTGTTTCGTCTAAATTATTATTTCTCAGTCTTTTTTCGCACCGTGTTCCTGCTCGCGTTTTAATTCAAGATTTTAATTCATTGTGAAACTGCAGTAGCCTGGTGAACACAAATTGGTATACTTGAAACTTGACACTGTCCTCACTACACGTGTAGATATATGAAAATAATTTTTTTTGTGTAAGGATATTGTTAAATATGAAATAATATTGTATTTCAGCAAGAGAATCTATGCGCGATGCGTGCATTGCGTTTTGGAAACTTAATAACGTACCGTTAATTTACTGCAGATACCTAGGTAGGTAGAATTCTGAATCGTGACTTTTGTACAAATCTTACGTCTTAAAGCGGTAATTAAGAAAGTAGAAGTGGAAGCAATTTGTATTTTATACGAAGCAATTAGATATATAAATTGCAATAAAACAAATTGAAGCAATAAGAGTAGGGATTGTTGAACGAACGCGTTAGGAAACTAATTTTCGTACAAACAAGTTATTCGTCTCAATGAAAATAAACTTGCAAAAGTATTTAAACAATTCATAAGCAATTCTTTATAGGTAAAAGGTTCAAGACTAGAAACCAAATTTTAATAACCTTTTATGCATTTTTCTAAGAATATATAGTACTATCTTTAAAAATAAATACAATAAGCTACTTTCTTAATGCAACTGGCCTACACAGAATTAGAAACGCAGTAATTTAAGGTACATTATTAATTCCACGCGATACATCTGTACTTGCATTCAGGCATAATTGTCTTGCTGATCTGCGATAAATATTTTTTTAATTGTAATTTTTATATCAGCTCCTATAGCCTGGGAAACTCTTAGACAATTTTAATGTATAAGAATCGATAGAACACTTTTATCATTTTAAACTCTTTTTAAATTTTAAATCGTATGTACCAGCAGTTAATTACAAAACTGTTTGCATATCATAAAGAAGGTTGATGTTAATCCGTAATGTTAAGGATTGTAAATTTATAACAATTTAATTCGTACGTCGAGGCAGCAGGAGAATACGCTTTACACGCAGAGGCTTAAGAATTCAGAGAATACGTGTCGATATGTGTATATAAAGCGTCTACGATTGTAGAATTTTACAATGCCCTTTTATTTAATAATAAAAAGATGTAATTGGTAACAAACTAGGGAAGGCAATTGCAAACAAAAGACTGGATCTGTGACTAATACATCCGTAACAAAATTACTAAAAAGTCTACTCGAGCGAACGAAACTATAAGGAGCAGAAATTGCTAGAATCTTACAAAGAATTAAGATTTTTAATAAGATGGGCGATCACTTGATCGTATAACTCATACGTACTTTTCATTTCCGTCCTCGAAACTTCATTTCTCCCAGCAAACCAAAAGCTACGGCAGATCGTAGCCCACAGATATCGAAAGAAGGAAATTGTATCGATTAAAATATATTTGTATATTCCATTCAAGTAACATTAGTATTTCAATCGCTGGCAAAGTAATAAGCTATAATGATTATATTAAATATCAAAGCTTTATGAATACGTAAAAGAACGAATAAAGAATAGTTATCGTAGAGGGGTTTTGCGAAGAGTCCATTGATGATTCAAATCGACGGTACAGTGGCGTGCAAAAGTATTCGGCCACCATTTAAAATCGCATAACTTTTTTAAAATTAATCCAACCGACTTGAGTTTTTTTGAGAAGCTAAAGGGATGAGTTTGCTAAATGATGTGATTTGTCGGTTTGAAAAAAATGCACTTGGTCGGAATAGCAAAAAAAAATAGTAAAGGTCGTTTTTTTTTGTGAGCCCTTAATGAAAATTCAAAAAACCCGTTTGTAGATTTAAGTAAGTTATATACGTGTTTAAAATTTCATCAAAATCGGTTAACGTTGCTTTGAGCTATGACCGCTTAAAGATCGCAGAATAAGGTCGAAAATCGCTGATTTCGGGAATTTCGCGATTTTCGACCTTATTCTGCGATCTTTAAGCGTTCATAGCTCAGAGCAACGTTAACCGATTTTGATGAAATTTTAGACACGTATATAACTTACTTAAATCTACAAACAGGTTTTTTTTGAATTTTCATTAAGGGCTCACAAAAAAAAGTTTAAAAAACGACCTTTACTTTTTTTTTTGCTATTCCGATCAAGTGCATTTTTTTCAAACCGACGAATCACATCATTTAGCAAACTCATCCCTCTAGCTTCTCAAAAAAACTCAAGTTGTTTGGATTACTTTTAAAAAAGTTATGCGATTTTAAAGGGTGGCCGAATACTTTTGCATGCCACTGTAAATGATTTTTTAAAGGGGAGTATTAAACTGTTTTAGAAAGATTTGCCTGGCAAGTATTTTGGAAATTGGATAAAAGAATGAGGTCAAGTGTATTATTAGTTCATTATACAAGATTTTTCTACTGTTATAGCAGATGCAATATTTTATAATATTGTTGACTCTTCTGGAATGTTCCGTACATATAAGATCTTTATATTACAATATATGTTCGTACTTTTCTTAATCAACTCTGCGAATTACTCGTATTAGTTATTACACTTGTGCTCGACGCTCTGTTCGATATAAATACCTCTTCTGTAATTCTTCGCTGGAAGCAATGACAGCAAGGGGGATAGCGGAGTGCTCGTTTCGTTTTTTAGAGAATTTTGTCAGTTTTAAGCACACAGCTGCAAACCTGTTTTTGAATTTTACTAGTACATATTTTACGATAAATCGTTACGCTTGTTGCGTTGTGTTTGAAGTTGCAGTAACAGTTTGAGTATGGATTTATAGTGACTTTGTGACGTACGTGATGCAAAGTATCCTTGATGGCAGTGAAAATCTTCTTCGTATGCCAACAATTCTATTAAAGTAATGTCACAACTCTCTCTTTCTCTCTCTCTCTCTCTCTCTCTCTCTCTCTCTCTCTCTCTCTCTCTCTCTCTCTCTCTCTCTCTCTCTCTCTCTCTTCGGTTAATGAAGAATCTAGAGAACAGAAAATTGAATAAATCTGCATATATTTTTTAACGATATAAAATCACTGGCAAAGGTGATACGATAATGGTGACATATCCAATCGCAGGAATAGAGAGGATAGATTTTAACGTTCTTAAACATCTCTTTCTCGTTTCCCTTTTCTAAAAACGTTTGAAAATTTGTACCCATATTGTAAATAATAAAACAGAAAAGTGATAGTCATATTATATTCTTTATTTATGTGTTTAAATGTTAGACCTTAAGTGCCTTTATTGTATTACGATACTACAGAACTTTTTTATACATTCAAACTAAGGAAACTGAATTAGCAGCTCCGCTAATCGTACTGCCCATGATTGGTGTAAAAAAAAATGCAATGTGATCTTTTTCTATTAGAGCCTATGATAATAAACGTTTTACTATAGCAAAATAAATATTTCATGTTAAAATATCCCCTACTCATTGCTGTTCGCCCTTTAATGTTTAACTTAAGAGCAACATCAGCTTATTCTCGAAAGTCTAACGTTTATTATGTAAGTAATAGGTTTAGAAACATTCCGTACAATTTGCAGTTTGTATTTATTTTTCAGGTGATCATTGAAAATATCAATACCCATTGAACACTTCGATTTACAAATTTCGAACGTGATAAGCTAACTACAAGTTTCTATTTATAATTACTTTCTAGTACACACGCACGCACATTGAAGTGGTACCAAGGGTGTCTTAAATATTATCCAGTATTTAAATTACCAAAATAAAAGATAAATCGATTATGAAATATTACACTTATTACAAAATATCCAATTGGCATTTTAAATAATAATACTGTCTTTAATTACATACATATAAATTGGATTGTTTATCCCTCTCTTTCTCTCACTCTCTTTTAACAAATTAGTTTCAGCAGTTTTAAATAGCACCTTCCTTTTCATAAGTCATATGATTTTAGCACACAAAGATTCACTTAGAAAAATTTAGTTCTACAGTTTCATACGCAATCTTCCGATACGGTAAAGGTTCCAACGCGCAATTAACATTATAAAAAGGCACGACGTTAACATATTTTTACGTCACCGTTCTTTTTTCTTTCTAACTTCCTTTTGTACCAAGTGCAAGTACAGCTGTAATCTTTGGTACTTCTCTAATCGAGAGAATTGCAACAGCGATCCGTTTAATTATGCACATGAGTCTGATATGTCGATGATAGAAATGGGTACATCGAATAATAAATTACGTGGAATGTACATACGCTTGATATGTAATTGGAATGATATTTTCGGGTGATGAATGATAAAATGTTGTACATTGAGATCACGGATGTAATAAGTTTGGGGATAATCATTCTGATCGGCGCGCCTTCGGGCATTTCGCGAAGAATTTCGTGCAGCTAAATTCTTCGATAAACACGCAACAATGCTTTCCATAAACATATGCGAAATAATGTGTCCTTTGCGATATTATTGTACGAAATAAAACACCAGTGTGTAGAAATGATAATTGTATAGT
This sequence comes from Andrena bucephala, assembly GCA_947577245.1. NCBI lineage: Eukaryota > Metazoa > Arthropoda > Insecta > Hymenoptera > Andrenidae > Andrena > Andrena bucephala. The sequence goes on from OX387715.1 coordinate 70,056,070, forward strand.
GCAAATACATGTTCTTTATTATCTTACTATTAAAGTAACAGTTTTGTGTTTGAAAATGCACCAGGTCTGTATATACTTTGCACTATCTAATTACCAAGCTCGTGCTTGAACTGTTCAAGCGAATGCGTATTAGCTTAGAAAAGGAATCGATTTAACATACAATATGTACACTCTTAAATTACAAAGAAACATTGTCATCTCCTTAGGCAGTAAATTGTGCAGTGTATTAGTATCATCATTATTGTATACTGAACGCATTACACTCGGGCATACGAAATATCGTTTCACGATACACCGAATAACGATGAAATTTCTGGACTCCGGTAACGAGTAATGCAAATTTAATTAAATATCTCATCCAGCGGCGCACCCAGAGAGGGGGTCAAGTCAAGGGGCCCTGGCACCCCCAAAGCAGGGGCCTTGTAAAAAGAAAAGAAGACAGGATTTTATTCTTTAACCCTTTAGCGCCCAGTGTATACGTCACATCATTTTCAGACGTATAAAAAAAATCGATAGTAAATAATTTTGAATCCCAAAACTGTTCAGTTCTCTAAGTGATTCCGAGTTGCAAGCCACTGATGCGTTTACCGCTGTAAATAATGTTTACAGTAACCATGGAAACGTTTCCGGCGAATGCATGTTGGACATTTTTCGATAATCTGAAACGTTGCTCTTGATTTCTTTAAAATGTTGAGTAAAATTATTTTTTTTACATTTTATTTGGTAGATACGTGTAAATTAATTGTTATGCTAAAAGAATCTTACTTGTAAAGTTTGATTTGATTAATTTTTCCACTGGGCGTGTACGGATTAAAAAAGAGATTTTTTTTTCATTGTGTAATAGTTTCTATTGCGCGAACTTCCCCCGGTAAATGCTCCACCATCAAAGAAGTCACGGCAAGCGTCGACTTCTGTTTCTAAACCCTCGGATCTACAGCGCTTCGACAATGTTGGCCATTGGGTCGTGTTCAGCGATAACAGACAGCGCTGTAAACTTTGCCCTTCTGGCCACATTCAATCAAAGTGCTATAAGTGCAATGTTCACTTATGATCAAGCGCAAAAAGAAATTGTTTTGTAAATTACCATGGTAAAAATTAAGATTTTATACTTCGTTTATACATTCTACAACAAAAATATGTATTCTTCTTTTCATTTGTAAGAGATCTTAAAAGTATAAATGAATAAAACACGGGTATATCGTTTAGAAATGTTTAGAAAAGATATACTCGTGTTTTATTCATTTATACTTTTAAGATCTCTTACACATTATAGTAAACATGCATTTAAAACACAAATTTTGTATTTTAAATATTGATTACATTTTATTCCATACACGCCCAGTGTGGCGTATACGTCACATCTAGAAAATCATATTTCCACTAACTTTTTTGGGAAAATAACGATGAAGTGCATGTATTGGGACCATTTTTCAGTTAACTAATCGCAAGAAATCATTTTTTTCCGCCCGGATAAGTGTCAGGACACTAAAGGGTTAAACAAAATTTTAATCACCTAATGAATTTTCAACTCGGCCCACCCCAAGATTAAATCCTGAGTGCGCGCCACTGGTCTCATCAGATATGATTTATTCGAATTACGAATGATTACCGGTACCATTACGTGTCGATCACCCAAAGCCCGTAATGTGTTCTCATTACTGATAAAAATACAGCTTCACAAGTGTTACAGAAGTCGAAACGTGTAGTATAATACAATGCCTGTGCGTTAACAATCACACAATTGCAGCTGTTAACGCGTGAATACGTTAAAAATGTTTTCCATACGTAAGAAAAGTGAACACACGTTTTATATTGATTATTAATACACAGTACTGTCTCGCCAAGCGATACATTCGTGATTCCACGAGTGACGACCTTCTATCCCCACTACTTATCTTGTAGGTGCCGTTACAAGTGAGAAGGACTGGAACCCTTTTAAGGTGCGATTTCATACTGACGCTCGACGCTCGATTTGAGCGTCAAAACCAGTCACGTGATCGGTCCACGGGATTTTCAGCGTCAGCGCTCATTTTGAGCGTCAAAACCAATCACGCTCTAAGCAATCACGTGACCGACGCTCAACCAACGAACGAGCGAGTCAGAGAAAGTCAGAGTGAACGAGCGTCTAGCGGAAAAGCTAAACCGAGTTGATGCTGAAAGTCACGTGGACTGATCATGTGACTGGTTTTGACGGTCAAAACGAGCGTCGAGCGTCAGCATGGAATCGCATCTTTAGGTCGTTTTGAGTCCCTCTCACTTGCCACGGTAGGGAAAGAAGGCAAGGGGCCGTCCTTATATTACGTAAGGATAATTTTCGCGATTTCTTCGTCCCTCCCCCAGTATAAGACTTTGTAAGATTTTATATTCCAATCCTCTCCCTCTCTTCCTTACGTAATATCTTTTAAATTGCATTGTTACAGTTAATAATATTCTTTTAAAGGTTTATATAATTGATTTAACTCGGTTTCGCTGACCTTGGAAATTACGTTAAAAAATATTACGTAAGACGCTACCTGACTCCCTCTCCCCCTTTGTAAGAAAACGTAAGAAATTCACGACCCCTCAAAAAGCCTTATATAATTTAAGGGCGACCTCCAAGCGAAATAAACTACCCGATTCAAAAGTTGAAACTAGCCGGTCCCGAGCCAGTTTCAATTATATCGGAGACAGTACTGTATCAGATTTTGGTAAAACAGTTGTCATTGCGTAGATTTGAAAAAAAGACATTGCAATCTATTGATTGTCTATTGCAGACTTTTCTGACCCAGGTAGTTTACCAATCACAAACTCGTGACGAATGTTGCCCTTAACGATCCATTATGTTGTTACTCACAAGCCAACTTACTATCGAAGCTGCTTAGAGCGATGGCGAACGCTTGCAGCGTGCATAGTGGAAATCTGTAGTCCATCGTGAAGACATCTTCCGCCACGCGCCCAAATTGCATTACAACGTAGTCGACTGTAATGTAGAATCATTGTGTTAGACGGCTCTCATTCTACAATCTTTGCATCTTTAACTTCTGCACATGAAATACAGACCATCGCTGTCGTGTACAACTTGAAAATTCTTTACAGAAGCTTGCGTCACCCGTCCGTGGAAGTTAAGCACGTACGATTGCGTGTCGTCGTTCCACACAGGAGTCTTGTTGTGTAATTCTATCAAATTGTCCATGTTCTTTATTTTCCAACGTTCTGTGAAAAATAGCGCGTGATAAGAATTTAATCACGCTGCCCTCGATACGAGTAACGTACCGAGTAACGTTTCCGAGTCGTCCCTCGGGCAAATCTCGACCCTTTTCTGATCCGACGTCATTCCCGGAATGATGACGGTCATCTTGCGAGGCCCTTTGAATCCTAAAACATTAGTGTCGTATATCACCGCGGCCAATTCTTGTCTAGGATTGAAGCGTTCGTCTCGTTTGTCGTCCTTCATTAGCGAGTATCCATTGTCGTAAACGGTGAATTGTGTTCCTAAGAGGTTCGACCTCAACTTTCCAATGTAAGACTCCCCTGTTCTCGAGAGGTCCGTTGGATCGGTCGAGATTAAGTAATTGCTGGTTGTGCTCTTTTTCCTCTTACGGCCAGCCAATAAGAAAACCTGTGAGAAGCAATGAAACCACTATCATCTCTTCTATTAAGGAATATACAAGTGCTTCTGTACAGTGGATGCATACTTTCTTCCCATAATCACGTTCTAAATGTAGAAAATAAGTTGGGTACAGACCGCGATCCATACCCTTTCTATCGCGCGTTATTCTACACTTGTAATGCATTTTCTTGTTCGCTGGTTGCAGTACAAAATGCTCCACATTTCCTTCCACGTTCCCCTCTAATTCTGGACTCTGGATAAATGTTAGCGTGTTAGCTTCTAAATTCTTACTTGTTGATTGTAATACATATACAGTAAAAACCTTTAACTCCCGGTGTTGTTGTTTATATTTAACATTTCTCAGCAACTATCTGCATTTTTCGTGATGCTAAAATAGCTTTCAATGTTTTCAATTCAGAGAATCAAACATTCTCTTCAAAAATTTATTGTGGATTATTATAAAAAAAAATGAAAGAAATCGATATTTTCCTTTTCAAGATAACAAGATACAAGATATATATCAATCTCACAATTTTGAAGTACTGGTTCAAGGGTCTGGGTGTTAAAGGGTTAACGTTATCATATTCTTCTTACCGAGGAATTGTTTTCCCTACTAATAAGCATACCAGCACCATCGGACGGTGCTACTCTGAGGGGTGAAGGACACGGTAGAGATTCCGAAGGTGAATGTACATCTATGGGCGACGATTCTTCGTCCGCACAATCGGTGGCTTCCATCGTCTGGTAGAAACCTCCCTCTGTGCTCATTTCTGGGAGGGAAGGATGCGACATTAGCGTTTTCTGTTGTTACTATCAAGTCGGAATAAATGTTTGGGTAGACGTTATACCATTTATTCTCACTTCCATGTCTTTGCTCTCTGTAAATGCAGTTAAGTCAGGGTTTGCCTGCGACATGTTGAATTGTAGTGGTCCGTCGTACCCTGAAAAGTATTAAATTTTCGCATAGTTCGTATATGTATATACAGTCGCGTCGGAAAGTAAGTTGACGCTCTTTAAAATCGCATAACTTTTTTAAAATTGGTATAAACGACTTGAGTTTTTTTTAGATGCTAGCGGGATTAGTTTTCTAGGTGACGTGTTTCGTCGTTTTGAAAAAAAATGCACTTGGTCAGAATAGCAAAAAAAAATAGTAAGTCATTTTTTAATTTTTTTTGTGAGGCTGTAATGAAAATTCAAAAAACCCGTTTGTAGATTGAAGTAAGTTCGGGACTCCTGATTTCGGGAATTTCGCGATTTTCGACCTTATTCCACGATCTTTAAACGTGTGTAGCTCAGATCAACGTTAACCGATTTAGATGAAATTTTCAGCATGTATACAACTTACTTCAATTTACAATTAGGTATTTTGAATTTCCATTACAGGCTCACAAAAAAAAGTTTAAAATACGACCTTTACTATGTTTTTTTGCTATTCCGACCAAGTGCATTTTTTTTCAAAACGACGAAACACATCACCTAGAAAACTAATTCCGCTAGCATCTGAAAAAAAACTCAAGTCGTTTGGACCAATTTTAAAACAGTTATGCGATTTTAAAGAGTCAACTTACTTTCCGATGCGACCGAATGTTTATTGCTCTTTCTTATTACCTCGTAATTCTTTATTCGGGTTCATCCATTTCGTGGAGTGGCTCGTTAGCTGGGTACTAGATATGTTAGAAGCCTGTACCATTCCACTGGCACCGGTCTGTCTTTTCTGTTTCATTTTTTGCGCGATCAGTTGCCTCTGTAAAAAATTATGTTACATTACAGCAACTTATTAAGCAAAAGTGTGCGCTAAGGACAAATAGATAATTTGTAAGATCGCGATCCTCGTTCATCTGTAAATAAATTTAAATTTCGATGTAGTTTAATGTAATCGTGAACTTCCTTACTGTTATCCCACGCTTCTGTTTACCAATTGTATTTTATACAGTTCACTGGAAATCTAAACCTTCTCGCACAAACTGAAACGCATTCTTCCGGCAAGTAACTGCATTCTTTAAAAATGATTAACTAACCGTTTAAAACAAATATCCGTATTACTAGAATTTTTAAAATAGAAAAGCGTAACTCCGTGACCGTTCCAAGTACTTACACTCGATGAATATTTAAACTTGACCTACTTTTTATTTCGCTTATAATTAATCGCGTGCAACATATGCACGGGGAAAGATCGAAGAAGGGATAGCGCCCTTTAAAAGACACAACGCATTCGCGATACCCCATCGTTTACCGGATTATTTGACACGCAGGAGCCGGAATCGCGATCGAAAGGAAAACCTGATACTCGTCGATTATCGCGCACGAAAGTGTAGAAAACCTCACGGCATCCCGTACCTGTTGTTCGAGTTTCTGTTGCCTTAAATCTAGGGATGTCATTTTGCCGATACGTATTAACAGGAACTGTCACATGCAATTGATTTTCACAGAACAATTCAGCTTGTCAGAAAACCAGTTTGTTTACACCAAACATATCTCGTCGCCTTTGACTACCCAGGCAACCGTTGCCGCGAAAAGTCCTGAATCAGGATTATCGAAGAACCTAGTGACATTCCCGTTTAACGCAGGCTCCGCTGTACCTAACCTAACCTAACCTAACCTAACGCGCCCGTCTAACCAATTGCAATAATACTACGCGTAAACAAATGTTTCAAACGATTATTTAGGGAAACGATTTCTTATTAAATGTACAGCTTAAAAATGTTTAAAAATCTAGCAGTTATGAGCTTAACCACAGTATTGTGAAGGATTAAGTGACTTGTGTGCGAGAGTGTAATGATCGTTCACTGATTCACAGCAATGAGTGAATTTAAGTTACATCATTTAGTGGTTGAATTGATTGGGATATTGGGGTAGGTATAAACGATGCATTCCACGCAGCATTTCGTTAACATATACAAGAATTCTGGTTTTAAGTGTTACCAAAAGCTTAGTAAAAGTTCCTACATTGTTGAGGCAATAATTATATAGTAAGAGTATAAAGAGTAGATTTGTTGACGAACAGGTCATCGTCCGCACCAGAGAAGCATGTAGAACGATTGCAGAAAGAAGGCGTACCTACGGGTGCTAGCGCTTTGACTATCGTCGCCTCTCAGAGCTGCGTTCGTAACTTGGCGAAAGGTTCTCCGGCTCCTGAATTGTTTCTTCAGAAATACGAAGAACTGAAAGCGAAGAAGCGAGTAGTTTTACACATCCGTTTGTTCGACTACGAATGCGAGATATCGACGATCTTTTTCTGTTTCTAGGGTAGATTTATTAGGTCTGTTTGCCCATGTCTTGGAACTCATATCTGAAGATAAAGCGCTAAAGAGCTGCTTGGCTAAACAAGCGTTGGCGTTAGCGTCAAATTCTACAAAGAATGCTGCGATTACTACGGAAGATTTGCCACAGGTTTTCCTTGTTCATTTCTTAGTGTACTATGTGTATGTGTTATAATCTGAGTTATATCATTGTATAATATAGATTTGTAAAAATGTAATCAAAGCCGCTGTGGAGGGAGAAAAGAAATTGAATAAGCAAGTGAGTATCGTCTCGAAGAAAATAGAGCCGTCTATAATTAAGCACAATTGGGTTCACGAGAGGCCTCGAATAACGTGGGACTTCTATAACGAGTTAAACGCGGCACCTTGCCAAAGTAATAAGCTTTTATAAACCAATCTTACAAAGAAGTAGTGTGATCCTGTTTACTAAGGGACAAATTATTTACAGAAGTCGTACCTGCTGTTTCTCAAGAATCTATATTGCTTTGGGACCTTTTATACTGCTTAAAGGGTATCGATGGATCTTACATCGTTTCCGAGCCTTTATCTAGTCCATATGCGACGAAAACGTTTAACATATCTCCGGATGTTTGTACGAAGAGACATGAAAATTGTTTTGTAGCTTTGAATGCATAAGCTATGTCAATTATTATATTTTTTATCATTTATAGGTATATCCTATAAACAAATGGCACTGCAAATATTGCCTCTCGCTTCTCACTACTCTATGACAGTCAGATTTGTCGAAGAAAAAGTTCTGCCGGAAGATGGTCAAGTAAATCACGCCTTGAGAGGAGCTATAAAGAGTTTACTAAAAGATTATTTAGTACGTGTTGTAATATATCATTGGCATACACTTAAATTCAAATAATTTTTAATACTAAATGGTGTATGATAATTTGGTATTCTTAATTTTTCAGTTATTCGTTGTACAATTGGAAATGGAGCACGTGCGTGGTAAATTGAATTTACAAAAATTGTGGTTTTATATCCAACCCACTATGATTGCGATGTCTATCCTTAACCAAATTACATCTACTATATGCAAGGTCGGTTTATCTCTCTTCGATCGTATCTAGTCCATTTTGCAATGTATTTATTCTCACGTATCGAAGTACTCCATTTTAGGCAAATGCAAAAGGTGGTAAAGTACTCAGCCTCTTACACGAACAGGCGAATAATATTAGCGGAGAGGCAAAATTTAAGGAACTGTGTTTGTTCCTTATACAAACGGCGAATGTCCCATACATGCAAATATTAGAGAAATGGGTGTACAAAGGTGTGATATGCGATCCGTATGAAGAGGTAAAGAGAAGTCGATATACCTTTTTATCTACTTTTTTCTATAGCTTATTGAATTTTTTTTAATATTTTTCAGTTTTTTGTAGAGGATAACGAATTAATTCATAGAGAAGAATTGCCTATAGATTACTCCGCAGATTACTGGGAGAAAAGGTACACCATGAGGGCAGAGAGAATTCCTACATTCCTTAATGAACATGCACAAACAATTTTAAGAACTGGGAAATATTTCAACGTGATTAGGCAATGCGGTATGTAACACTCTATAGGGGAGACCGGGGCAAAGTGAGACGAAAAATGTTTGAAGTCGAATAAAATTTTTCCCTTTCAATAAAAATGTGTGGAAATAGATTTATAATATAATTTGAACATTACTATTGACAAAATAAAACAATTTTAAAGAAATTAAGACCGACTTAAAAAAAAATAAAAAGTAAAAAATAATTTTGTTCCTTATTTAATCTACAACCCTCAATTTTTTTTTGTCGGCGCCTCATCATTTTCTCTGTGTAAATCTGGCGCCGACTTAACAAAATTGAGAGTCGTAGATTAAATAAGGAATAAAATTATTTTTTACTTTTTAGCGCATTTTTATTTTTTTTGAAGTCGGTTTTAATTTTTTTTAAATTGTTTTATTTTGTACTTTTTAGTTATTTAGCTGTTTTTCGGATGCCTGATACTCCGTCCTTTGCCTGCCCATGCATACAATGTATTAAAATGAAACAGATTTCTTATTTTTTGGTGTAACTTGAAAACTACTTGACCGATTTTGATAATTCTTTCTCCGTGACCTAAGTTGCTTGAAGCCAAACTAAATGCAATAAGTTTCACCAAAATCGGTTCAGTAGATACGGAGAAATTCGCGGACAAACATAATACGTATAACATACATACAAACACCTCGAACTGAGAACCTGTTTCTTTTTGAAGTCGGTTAATAAATGACGAATAGCAATACTTAAAAAAAACTTAAAGTATATTAAAATTCAGCTTGAAAAGCAAATGCCAAAACTACTCGCTGCGCTACTATCTGGGGTAAAGTGAGCTGAAATAAAATACGAGTTTTAATGAAGAATATAATTATAAAATTAAGTTTATTAGAACTTTTAAACTATTTAAACTATTTTTTAAAAATATATTTCATTAATACAAGCTTAACGTTAATAATTTGTACTTTGTGTAAACACATTTTTTTCTGAAAATGAGTTTTTAAATGAACTTTGTTTACATGAACAGTCTGACATATTATTACTAAAACAAATACATATATATAATTATTAATAAAATACGTACTTATACTATCTAAATAATTTTTTTAACAAAAACATTATATATTTTTCTATGACAATTTATTTTCAAATTGGCTTCAATAATTTTTGGCAGACAGGTTTCACATAAAAATAATGCACATATCACTCGCGCATCTTTTCTTTGTAGCTCACAAGGGAAGATCCCGAATCCGAAAATTCAAAAAATTCTAAAACTGAATATGTAGGGGATTTCCACCTGATTACAACGCAATTTTTGTTTGCTGCCCAAATTCACTCTAAAGGGGTGTAATTGATCCCTGAAAATCCGGTTATTTTCCAATTTTGTGTTATAACTCGTGAACTATAAAACATTTCTTTACCAAATGATAGATCTAATTAAAAGAAGTAACTTTTGTCTTGAATTTTTTTTCTATTTCTTACAGTTCGCGAGTTATAACACAATATCGGAAAATAGCCGAATTTTCAGGGGTTAATTTCACACACTTCGAGTGAATTTGGGTAGCAAACAAAAATTGCGTTGTAATCAGGAGGAAATCCTCTACATATTCACAAAGTTTTAGAATTTTTTTAATTTCCGGGTTCGGGATCTTCCCTTGTCAGTTTACTCCAGCCACTTTGCCTCGAATGTGTACTAGTGGAAAATTAATTATTTAATAATGTTAGGATTAATGTTTTCTCAAACGCGTGTACATGTATGTTTATAAGCTTGTTATAAACGCGCAGAAAAAACTTGGAGTTAAAATAACACATTTAAGACTCATTTATCCAAAAAGCTAATTTGAAAAGAAAACCAATTGGAAGTCTCTAAAACTTCATTTTTAATTTTTTAAATGCATTTCCATTTTTCGATATCTGAGTGTGCATAATTATCATTGTGGTATTACACACATTTATTACGTCACCAAAATTTGTAAATATATTCTATTGTTAAAGAATAAATTAAGAAAGCTCATTTTACCCCGAGGTTCACTTTGCCCTGGTCTCCCCTACATAGTTATTACTACAATGCGACAATGTAATTTAATAAAAACTTCTTGGCTATCGTTCATTTAGGTAAAACAATTCAATGGGGGAAACAAGAGCCCTTGATCTATCAGCATCAAGGGCAAAAATATATAGCTGCCATTGACAGAGCATATTCCGAAGCAGCGAAAACTTTATTAGAAGTTCTCATTCATGAAAACGATTTGATGGGACGACTTCGTAGTGTAAAAAGTTATTTCCTCCTTGCGCAGGGAGATTTTGTGGTATGTTTATACGACGAACCGTTTCATTAACAACCCACGTAGCATCATAATAGACTTACGTTTAATTGTAGGTTCAATTCCTGAATTTGTGCGAAGTGGAATTAAATAAAAACATGTACGACATCGTCATCCATCGATTGGCATCTCTTCTTGAAGTCGCATTGCGTATGTCTACCGCGGATTCAGATCCATACAAAGATGACCTGAAACTCGAGCTTCTACCGTATGACCTTCAGTTCCAGATGTTTAGGATACTTTCCATTCAGACTAGAGACGAGAAAGGTATACTTTACTAACACATCTGTCTTTTATTAGATTCTTTAGATATTCTTTTTAATGGAATTTTCTGTTTCAGAGTATTGTTTTCAAAATGACAGGACTTTAACTGGTTTGGAGGCGTTTGTATTTAATTATGATGTTAAGTGGCCTGTGTCCTTAATACTCAACAGAAAAGCAATAGCTTGCTACCAAATGCTTTTTAGACACCTGTTCTATTGCAAATACATCGAAAGACGTTTATGCAGGTTGTTATATGAACTTTATAATTCTTTGCGCGTCCCCATAACCCGGTCCGCGCTTTAAGGGAGCAGACCACTGTAACGGTCCGAAATGTAAGAGTGTTTTCGGGAATTATTTTCAACCAAACAACACAAGTAAATCAACGTATTTCTTAGTATAGTTAATAATGTACATATCGAAGGGTAAGAAATTTTTTCTTTCAATCAAATTCATAAATCCGTTTTCTGTATACTCTTCGTTAAAATGTGCGCTGCGGCAAAATCGTGCTTGTCGCGTTGACAGTGCTCAGGCCGTACGGTTAATCCGAATTGAAAAAGACAAAAATATTTAGAAACTAGAAGCCTACCTCTATTACGTGACGATAAAAAAAAGTATAAACCGCAAAAATTTACAAAATGACGGACCACTGAAAAAAATCATGTTTTCGGGGTACAAAATTGGGGAAATGTTGGTGAAAAAATAGTTATAAAAAAATATATAGTAGATATTCCACAAAAAATTCCCGAAAATCGCGTACTTTTTCGAAAGCTGATTAGGCATAACCCCTTAAAAGGCACCGCAGTCTACGAAAAGCTCATCACAGACAAATTCATCACATAGATATTTATTATCATAAAATCTAGAAGTAGACTATAAATCCGTTTTTCCTTTGGCCCCGCACAATTTTGGAACCCGTCCCCGCGAAAGTTCACGCCGGCTCTCTGTATTGTCACGATTTAAAAAACAGACAATGGTGAAAGTGATTTTATGTTTCAGGGTATGGAATAGTAATAAAATTGCAAAAACTTTTACCCATGCCGTGGCAATGTCGTACAGGCAAGCGTTTTCTTTACGGCAGCGGATGCTTGATTGCATTCAGCACCTGGCATACTACATGATGGTTGAAGTTATAGAACCAAATTGGCTTACATTTTTAAATAAGATGAGTAAGGTATGATCTTTGTTGATGATATTTAGATAATTACAGTGGCGGACGAAAGAAAGTTTACAACTTTTAAAATCGCATAACTTTTATAAAATTAATCTAAACGAGTTGAGTTATTTTGAGAAGCTACAAGGATTTGTTTGCTAAGTGACGTGTGTCGACATTTTAAAAAAAAGTTGCAATTGGTCGGAATACCGAAAATGATAGTAAAGGTCGTTTTTAAATCGTTGATTTCGGTAATTTCGCGATTTTAGACGTTATTCTGCGATCTTTAAGCGTTTGTAGCTCAGAGCAACGATAACCGATTTTGATGAAATTTTAAGCACGTATACAACTTACTTCAATCTACAAACGGGTTTTTTGAATTTTCATTACAGGCTCACAAAAAAAGTTTAAAAAATGACATTTAATATTTTTGTTTGCTATTCCGACCAAGTGCATTTTTTTTCAAAACGACGAAACACGTCACTTACCAAACTAATCCTTGTAGCTTCTCAAAAAAACTCAACTTGTTTGGATTAATTTTATACAAGTTATGCGATTTTAAAAGTTGTAAACTTTCTTTCGTCCGCCACTGTATATACAAATCTCAACCCTCTTCAAAATTTAAAACTCTGTATTTAGGTGAGCAACGTGGACGATGTCTTAAGCGTGCACCAGGACTTGCAGGATAGTTACCTGAAGGAGTGCATGCTGACAGACCCCAATCTCCTCGGCTGCATCACGGCTATCTGCGCCGTTTGCATCGAGTTCTGTAATTTTATGGAGGTGAGTCTCGTAATCTTGACACGTAAATGCATAAATGTATACAGGTAACGCTACACCTTCTAGCCATGTACATGGCACACGTTATAAGCAAGCTACGAATTAAACCGTTTCTCTAAGTTGCATTCTTTGTTAAAATTCGAATTCTTTCAAACATCTCTGTTACTCACTATAGCATAAGATAGGTGCTATAGGTGTTCTTTTAACAAAACCATTCTGCAGATTTCAAATATGAATATAATCGAGGTATATGCAGACTCGGCTGGTTGAGTGTGCAAAAAAGTGCTTAAAAAAGTTAAAAAAAAATGCGAGATAAATTTTTAAGCAATCTAAATTTGTATGATCAGGACTATTTAGGGCATAAGATCATATTGCAGAGAGGTTCTCATTTGATTATCATTTCCTCTTCCTTTATTCGCAATTAATTTAAAAAAAAAAATTGGAAAGGCGCTAAATATTTATCGCACACAAGAAAAACGCCACGCGCCGGGCCTGCGTATATGACTCTGGTGTTTTATTTAATACTGTCTGTTAAGCGGAATGCAAAATACAAGACATTGTTCCGCGTTTAATATTGCGAGAGACACGAGAAAATGTCTGCATGGCGTGTTTATTATTAACATACACCGATAGCGCAATGTACTTTCTATATTACATGCTTGTAAACAGCATAAAAATTAGCGGTGAACTGAATCTTAATATTTTGCTGATGTTAAGCGTATGAGCCCATACTACATTGACGCCGAATTGACTTCCATGATTGGCACCTATCAGGAAGATGTCTATGATTTCGAGGTATATCCCTAAATTTTAACTTTGCTTCTATGCATTTGTGTAGTGTTAGAATCATGAAGCTTTTATTTTCTAGCGGACAGAGATCAACATAGAGTCATCCATACATTATTATTTACTAGGAATATGTTTTTAACTTCGCATGACATTTTGTATATATCATATAAAAATCTAGAAACTCATTGGAAACGAATTCGACTCCTTGAATCGATCGCTGCGATAAATGGGATGTACATCAATTTTTCATCATCATTATCGTAATAGTGAAAGAAATTTTATTCTTACAATTAATGACGTAGTTTCGGAGTTATAGGAAACTTAATTTTCTGATAGATTCTGGCTCATAACACGTTGTAATTATATTTATTAATAATATTCAAGGTTGACCGTAGTAGATTTTAAAAGAGATGAACGTGCTATGTTAAATTTATCCTTTTGTTGCATATTTTATTTTATATATGCGTAATTACCCACTGTTTCCAGAATATTTAATGTATTATACTTGAATCGATGATAATGTTGCATGCAGACTTTGTATTAAACATAAATATATGATTGTTCATGCGTAAATGGTAATTTAGATATAATTTTGTGTTTAAGGGGTCGTGCCGAGGTAGCAGACGTGATTTTCGGGAATTTTTTGTGGAAAATCTAATGTATATATTTTACAACTATTTGCTTACTTTAAAAGTACACATATTCAGCAACTCTCAGTAATTTTTTTATAAAAAAATATTAAAAAATGAACGAGTAACAGCCACTCTCCCGGGCGCTATTTTTTTTAGCGGTGAGCACGATTTCTCAGAGCCGGATCATCTGATATCGAAAAGTGAAGAAGATTCTGTTAGTATATGAGTTTATCTAGTTCGTGAACGGAGGATTTTTGTTTTTGACGAAAACTCTATATTTAATTCACGAAAAACGAACAATTCAGACATAAAAAAATTATGATTTTGCATTAAACGGCCGTCATTTTGTCTGAAATCATTTTTTTGAAAAATCCTTCGTTCACGAACTAGATAAACTTGTATACTAACAGAATCTTCTTCACTTTTCCATTTCGTGCTGACCGCAAAAAAAAATAGCTTCCGGGAGAGTGGCTGTTATTCGTTCATTTTTTAATATTTTTCTATAAAAAAATTACTGAGATTTGCAGAATATATGTACTTTTAAAATAAGCAAATAGTTGTAAAAAATATACATTAGATTTTCCACAAAAAATTCCCGAAAATCACGCCTGCCAACTAGGCATGAACCCTTAAGTGTATCTAAAAACAGAAGTTTCTTTAGAATCTTTAAAGTTCAATTGTCTTGTACGAAAATGCACGAGAATTGAACTTCGTGTAATTCGTAACAGCTTTTCTCCTTAAATGCGAATTACATACTGATTTCATCTCGCAGTGAGAATCACTAAATCGTGGCATGGCACATACTCGGTATAAAAATTACAAACTCTGATTATAGAGTCGTATTTAGAGTTATTTGGTATGTTAGATTCGAACAGTAAGGTGCATTCGCTTTACAAATTCTGGCTTGTAATCTTTAATGTCACTGAAACATTACAGATATCATTGTACATGTTTTACTCATTTCCTACGATATATGCTTCTTAATCTTGGTTCTACAAAGGGGTTCTGGTACATATACTGAATGAGATGCAAAGATAACAGTGTTATTTTTATGTAACTTGTTAGGATGAGAACGGAGACATGTCTAAGGAGAAAGGAGCAAGTTTCGAAGAGACAATTCTGTCGCTGGATGAGAAATTTACACAAGTATTGATACGTCTCCTGGACAGAATCTGTGATTTGGGATGCGATAACAACAATGAAAAACTCCTAAACGTCTTTTGTAGGTGCGTTCAACATTCCTTACACACATATTCTTTAATTCGCAAAGATGTGAGGAACGAGTCCTTCCGGCGTTATTACTGAACTCACGTAATTGTTAATTAGGCTGGATTTCAACTTATTTTATACCGACATTTTGGTGCGTCGTGGGAAAGAAAAGACCGAAGCACAAGAAATCTCGGGTTAAACAAGGGACATTTACTCGAGGTAGGACGTCCATATTTATCTGTAAGTTTATGTATAGTTTCTTAACAATGAAAATTGTGAAATGAGTCTCAGCAAATAAATATTTGTATACAACATCGAAACGTCCACAGGACTTGATCTGATACCGAAGTTTCTTTAGGAAAATATCAATTTAGTTATGCAGAGCATTGTTACTGTTACAGACTGAGAGCTGTGTAGATTCTTTCAGCGTTTTGTCACTTCGTAGTCGTATAAGCATAAGATTGTTATCGACGGTCACCTATTTTGTACATTTCAAAATTAAAATGTATTTTCTAATAATAGAAGATTTATATTGCATATCCGAAGGAAAAATACTCATGCTAGGACTATTTTTATAAGAACTACGTGTCGTTAAAGCCAGTGAAAACTGTACTCTCTATTAAATAGTTGGAATACTAATTTTATTTATTCTACAATTACTAATTTAATTTAATATGTTATACAAATTTCACGATCAGCATTTGGAAGGTCTTATGCGAGAATTAATCAATCCACGTTGCGATCTACATTTCGTACGTGAAATATAGTCAGTTTATTGCAATTCGATAAACTATTTAATTGCCTGCGCATGCACACGCATTACGTTCTAGCGAAGCGATGATTGTTTGGTACAATTGAGATTGTATGATTCAGTCTTAAAATCAGTCTCTGTACGATAGTTTATATATATCTTTAGTTAAATTTAAACAACTTTAAAATTTTATATAAAACAACGTTAAATTTTTACACTTAATACAATTAGCTTATTAAATTTGATTGACAAATATTGTAATAAGATCGGACGACTTCTACTTTTCTGATGTAATTACAAGCAGTGACTGACAAGTATTAACATCTGACTGCTACCATAGTTTCGCTAACATATTATATAATTTAACCATCACAAAAATAAAACAGAACAGTTACACCTCAATTCCCATCGTCTCTACTGGCATTAAGATTATTATTCTCAATGCCCTGCTTCAGGGAATTCAAAGTGATCTCTATTAAAGCTAATCTCTCTTTCATCTTCTCCAATTCACCCATCACCTTTTCAGTGTCCGATTCTCTGCCCCTCTGCGAAAGGATCTCTTTAGCTTGTTTTAGAACATGGGGGTCCATTTTGAAGGTAGGGAATACTTTATCCTTGGCGTCTTCGTCCGATCGTTTATGCGCCTTATAACTGAAAGCCTCCACCAGGCTGTCATACGGTTTAACGCTCAGCTTGCCGCTCTTCAGGTAACTCGGGAAGAGGAGTATCTTCCTGACCAGAAACTCCAGCGGATTCCATCCCCAGGAGTGCACGAGACCATGGGAAAACAGACAGTGAGGCCCGTGAACGAGGGGAGCACGAACCACCACGTTCTCCACGTAAGCGACCAGTCGTATCCTGGAGATCAAGCCCACCAGTTCAGCTTTACCGAGGATGTCCGCTGTGTCGCTCACAGCTAAGCCATTCAGCAGATTGAACAGCACAATGGCGATCAGGAAGACGAACAGCACGAAGACCAGGTGGCTCATAATCGGATGCGACACGAACGGTATATCGTTGGCATCGAATTCCCCGGTGAGCATGATGATGGTCTTGAACAGCGAGTGGCCAGGGTCCGGGAAGTTGTCGTCGCCGCCGTCCTTGAACAGGGCGAAGAAAGCCAGCGCGAAGGCCAGGATCAGGAAGGCGTATAGAAATAGGAACCGCATGAAGTTGACGGACACCGTTTTGAACATCTCGATGCCAGTGGACATTCGAGGGTGCTGCCCGATCAGGACTACTAGCTCCCAGGCGGATAAGAGGATGGTGACGGCGGTCACTTGGGCCCCTGCACCGCAGAGTGTGGCAAACCCCAGGAATATCAGAGCCATTTCCAGCCAGTTCTCCAGGCTCGACACGTAATGGCACGGAGCGGAGATTAGCTGAAGGATCTCCCTCAACGCGAGCAACGCCAGGGCGACACCCGTGAGGATTCTTAAAACACTGACGGAAGCTAATTCCGATGCTCCTCCGTCGGCGTTCTCGCTCGAGTTCATCCGCGTGCTCGGGTCCTGGTAGGTCGCGTTCAAGATGTACGTGTTCAAGAGTAGATAGAGGATGACGTAGAAGGAGAAGTTGAGGTAGAGGATGTGCCTTATTCTGTGCCACTTGAGGTACAGGAACGAGGAGAGAAGGGGGTGCTTCAGCAAGTGTTTCAAGCCACTGTTGTCAGCGATGTAGCGGAATACATCCATCTCGCGTTTATGTCCATCGGTGGAGGCTTGGTCTTCCTCGCGGTGTATGTCGTGGGGGATCAGACACTTGTAGTCGAACTCGATGGTGTAGTCGTTCGTTCGCTCTTTCCTAGCTTGGATACAGTCGTCGAAGTACTGGGACAAGCTGGACATGGGGATGTTGGCCACGGGTGGTACGCCAAAGTTGTTCGCGTGGCCGATGTAGCTCCCTTTCTCGAGCAGCAACGTCACCGCCTCGCGGCAATCGGCTCTGGCCGCGTAATGCAGCGGAGTGTTCCCTTTACCTACGAATTGACATCGAGTCGTTGTTAAATAATCGCAAATTTGCAAACAGGGCGAATACGTGCAGGGTCATTCCACGACAAACCGATCACTCTTTTCCCTCTATGTCTGGGATTTTGTTCAAACTAGACTATGTTTTAGTCCTCGTGAAATTAGGGGGGGGGGGGGGGGATTTAAGTCACCATTTTGCGGATTTCTAATTTGTTTAAAAAATACAGAGCCTGGATTTTTGCGATTTTTACCTATTTTTATCAAAATAGGTCGCATTTATGAAATCCTATAATTTTTCGACGGAAAAAAATTATTCAGAGAGGCCGATCTGTCTAGATTAAAATAAAGGTGGAATCAGCTAAATCCGACAAATAGTTTCCGAGATAAAAATTCATAAATACAACGCATTTTTACAAAAATAAACAAAAATCGCAAACTTCCAGGCCCTGTATTTTTTAAACAAATTCGAAATCCACAAAATGGTGACTTAAACCGCCCCTAATTTCATGAGGACTGCAACATAGTCTAGTTTGAAAACGATCCCAGACATCAAGGGAAAAGAGTGATCGATTTCGCGTGGAATGACTCTGCAGGAAGAAGTACCCACTGTCCGTGCAACGAACATCCACGTCGTCCCTGTCGAGGATCAGCTTCAGGCACTCCAAGCGATCGGACATGCTCTCCGAGTCCCCTTTTCCCGGTATGCCCAGCTCCAAACAGGCGCTCAAGAGCAAATCACTGCTGCCGATCTCAGCGTCCCTACTCAAAATCTGACGCAGAATCTCGGGCGAGCCTCGTCGAATGGCTATATGCGCAGCTTTCTTCAGATTACACCCAGCCCCTTGGACTCTCTCCAGCAGCGCAGTGACCGTGCCTTTGAAATTCCGTTGAGCGGCCATTTCTATGAGATCTTCCGCCACGTTGTTCACCACGTCGTTCTGAACGGCGCCGAGGCACTTGAGGAAGTTCACCTCGTCGTTGGCGTTCAAGTAGTACTTGAGATCGTGGACATTGACGCTCCTCTTCTGAACAGATGGAAGAGGAACATCGGGCAGGTTCTTCAGCAGCACCTCCCTAGTACTGTGATTCTTGTAGTCCTTGAAACTGTCAAGATCCAGCGCGTGCTTCGACTTCTGCAGGATCAGGTCCACCATGTCCCTCTGGCTCTTCATAGCTGCCATGTGGAGGGCGGTCACGCCTTTGTTATTGGGGATGTTGGGGCTCGCGCCCATCTCCAGCAGCAGACCCGCGGAAATCAGATCGTTCCTCTTCACCGCCATGTGCAAGGCCGTTTGCTGTCCAGCCTCCAGGTTCGGATTGATGGTGGGCTCGTCCAGGAGCACGGCGAGGACCTCCGTGTGCCCGTTATTCGTGGCGAAGTGGATCGGCCCTCGGTTATGAGCCTCGTTCACCCTGTTCACCTTCGCTCCTTTCTCCAGCAGAAGCTTGGCGAACTCCGGCAGGCCATCCTTGCAGGCGATGTCCAGGCACGTCTCGTCCGAGCGGTTTGGATAAGCGTAGTTTATGTTGATGCTGGGCGGTTGCTTCTTCAGGCTCTGCTCCACAAGGCTCTTGAAGTATCTGAAGTCCCTGGAGCGCAGGCTGTCCAGAAGCTGCTTGTAAATGATCTGCGACCTCAGGGGGCTCGGGGTGTAGTCGTGCAGCAGCTGCATCTGCAAGGACTCGTCCTCGGGATCCATGCTGATGCCTGAAAAATTGGTAGAGCGGATGGAGCGATCTCGTATTTTGCGAGAAGCACGTCGGCGGTCGGACACCTTGCGTGGGTGGATGTAAATCGTCAACGCGCGATCGCGGCCTTCTGACGTCACTAGAGCATATTGCAACGAAAGTGTCGCTCTGCAAACATTCGTCCATGCTTCCACGAAGTCCATTTGCGCACAGAAATTCAACGAACACCGGCGGATTCCGACGCTCGACGCTCGACCGAGATATTTATCATGCAGAACGACAGAAATACTGTCCGGACGTGTTTCCTGCCGTTAGCATTAATTCAAGTTCAAATAAACGCGGACCCTAAACGGCAGATGTCTAGTACAATAACGCCAGCGATATTACTGGCGGCGTTATCGCCCGCAGAATATCAAATTTCCATTGTAAAACGATGCATGAGATCAATCACTGTAGCTTGGAATTAAAACAGCCGCCGCTGATTAATTTATGCTAATTATCTGTGCTCCAGTAATCCCTCGGGCTGGGTTACCCAGGAGGTAGAAGAGTTTCTCACGATAAATTCCATACACGGGGTGTTTAATTAATGAAACAAACAGGTGGAAGATTGAAGTTGGGAGTTTCTCGCGGAGTACTGATAATAAATCACACTTTGCTTGTTACCTGAACAAAGGTATTATTAGCTAAATGCATGAGAAGCTGAGAACAATTGTATCCCAATGCATCGTTGTGCATAGGCACGATAATAAGAGCTTAATCGTTCTGTATTGGGAAACCGAAATTTCGATACGCCAAAACTAGTGACAGAAAAGTGAACTACGGTGAGTAGGCCGAAATCCGTCGAAGTACATATGATTATCAGTGTACATTAGGGTGGCTCTTATTTTCAACTTTTGAATTTTCTTCGGGGCACCCTCCAGAATAGTTCCAAATAATTAAAAAAAAATCCGTGTAAAGATTGAGCTCGATCGGATAACGGGAAAAGGGGCCTACGGGCCCTTGAACATTTCATATAATTATTCAAACAGCTCGTAAAGTCGCAGTTGCATAATATCCTCCGAGTTATTGATTAAATAAAAAATATATATCAAACAAAAGTTGTAGATCTGGGCAAGGAGCATTTTTTATGTTCTATTACTTTTTCTCGTGCGACAAACGGTTTTCGAAAAAAGTCCGAAAACTAAAAAAAAAAATTTTTTTTCCTCAAATTTTGAAAGTTTAAATGCTTCTGGAACACTTTTTATTTATGAAGATGAACAAAAAAAAATGAAATTTTCATTTTCGAGGACTATTTTTTAAACATTTAAGAGGGAGGCATGTACCGAAATATGCGAAAAAGATAACATTTTTTTTACTTATTTCCAGTGTTTAATATGTCTTGAATGTTTCCTGAAAGTTTGGGACCGAAATTCGCAAAAATATCGAAGATGTAGACTCTATATTTTCGATATTTTTGCAAATTTCGGTCCTAAATTTGAGCCTATATCTTGGATATTTTTGCGAATTACGGTCCCAAACTTTCAGGAAACATTCAAGACATATCAAACACTGAAAATAAGAGAAATTTTTTTTTTTATCTTTTTCGCATATTTCGGTATATGCCTCCCTCATGAGGATCATGTCTTAAAGTTACAGTTTGTAGACAAAATGCAATAATTTGGACAACATCACTGTTATCTTCTTCATTCACTTTTTCACAATTCAACAGGTGACCACTATTAATTATATTTTCACCACCAATAACATTTTTGCTCTGAGGTGTAGCACACCGGAATTTACAAATTTCCTGAATGGAAACTCGCTTTTTTTTTTAATTAAGAGAACTTTAATTTGTTAAAAGCTATTACTGCTGAGTACTTATTCGGAATGTTTTCTGGGATCCGGGCCTACTTTCAATAGTTCAACTGACCACCACAGCGCTGAAATCTAAGCCATGCCTCCTCTAGGTTTCCTAATGAAATGACACACCTTTCAACGCGAGTTGTTTCAATTGCCTTGATGGTCGAGGCCCGTTTATGAGGATGTTGGAATTATTTTAATGATATCGAAGCACAGGCGAAGCACGAAGCTTCGGTGATATCGTCCAGCACTTTCTCCGCCCGGGGATCAAACGTTCACCTGAAATGACGATGCGATGGAAATGTGTATCCCTCGATGTACACAGTCTGCCACCGAGCAGACTAAGCCACTCCGCTGACCAGTTCTCTGCATAGTGATGTCAGCGTGGAAGGAGAGGGGAACGATCAAGTGTCAGGCAGTGGTCGTAACAGTGCTGCTTTTGACAGCGAAGAGCCTGTGCTTCTGGAGGCGTTAATTGAATAGAGAATTAAAATGGCCCCAACGAAGCTGGAAATAAATTACGAGGGGGCGTTCTCCGAGCAAAATTTCTTAATTTTTGCAAACACTTGTGGTGTTTTGCTTTTTATAATAAATTAGGTAATAATAAAAAGTTAGTCCATTGAATCCTCGTGCGTAAAACTATTGAGGTAACTTTAAAGTAAAATTAAAGTAAAATTAAAGCTGGAAATAAATTACAAGGGGACGTTCTCCGAGCAGAATTTCTTAATTTTTGAAGACACTTGTGGCATTTTGCTTTTGATAATAAATTAGGTAATAATAAAAAGTTAGTCCATTGAATCCTCGTGCGTAAAACTGTTAAGGTAACTTTAAAGTAAAATTAAAGTAAAATAAAAGTAACTCATATTGGAGTGGAAGTAATTAATTTCTGTCAGGTTTGAGAAGCTGCTTCATTTTTAGCAGAATTATTTCTCTGCTCTTGCGATGTCAACTCAAGATAGATGCGAGCATCGCGTATTGATTGACATCGTAGTCGATGGTACAAACGGTACCAAATTTTTTCTGTACGTTCGATAATTTACAAAAGCGGAAGTAGGTCTTACATTCACTTCTACGTATCGTCATCCATGACGAAGCCCCTAATTTTAGCTGACTTTTACCCGAAGGACAGGACACCGCAAGGCCGAAAGTGTCGAGGATGGCGAGTAAGAGCGTTAGGGTGCGTGGGTTGTGAAATCAAGTATGTCCAATAAAGGAGCCAAGGTGATACTTTTCCAATGATATCTTTAACGTAACTTTCCAAAATGCATCATTACTTTCTACGATACTCCCCGCAGAAAGCCACACTATAGAACCATAATAATCATTTCAATTTCAAACCCAGAGAGGGGCAAAATTTTTATTTAAATAAAAATTTCGAATAACAAATAAAATTCCTGATGTGTCGAATAAAAAAATTAACTTTATTCGTCAAATAATCTAAAGTATAAACTAACTAGATAAATAATAAATTAACTTTTATTTGATCTGTTATTTAAATAATTTTTTATTTAGTTAATGCCCAGCTTTGTTCAGAACTACCAAGTTCCTCCTACGAAACTGAAGCAGTGAACTTCATTTTGCATTTAGAAATCGATGTCCCCTACTTCCAGTTTCAAAAAATGAAAATTGAAGCGCGCCATAACCTGGGAAACAGTGAAGGATCATGATTTCTTATTATTATAGAACCAGTATTCATATTTAAATTGTATATAGTAGTATTTAGTTAGCTCTTTCCTTGAATTTTCATGCTGTTTTATATTCTGTTTTCATAAACACTTAATGTGACAGCAAACAGATTAAAAAGGACGAAAGTGATTTAAAATTTAAAAGACTACGATAAGCAGAGAGCGCACGCGCAGAGTGTCTGCGCGGCTCAGATGGAAGGCTGTGGTGGGGGTAGATGCACATGCCGGCAAACCACGACGCGCCAGCTTCAGTCACACGTAGTGCGTCTCGCGTGCAGGTGTGAGCTGTAACTGTTATCACCAGTGGTTTCGTGTTACTCCGATAAACCACTTCGCTTAAGGATCTGTGATTCAACGAGTTACCTTGCTGCTCCTCTCGAATCATCGTTGGACTTTGAGCAACCCAGGTAAGCGTTATACATACATTTATATTGAATCAACGTAAAAATTACATGGAATCTAACCTTCGCGATTGTGATAATAGAGATTTGCTAGTATCGCGAAGATAAGACGCGCTTTGTTTCATAAACTTACATCGTAAAATGTGAAATACCTTGCAGGACTAAGTGTCCTGAACTCTTTTAATAAATTCTTCCTTAGGCGGAGTAACTTTCGTTTGTAAAATTTAGAGAATTTGTGGTGTTAGTGTGTAGGTACATTATCGACATGAATATAACTATTGAGTCAGTGATACAAGTTCTGTATTGTTGGGAGTATAATTATTCACAACTCTGTCTGTGCATGAAATTATAATTCTGTAGGATTTTCATGAAATCCTCATTTATGTAACATTTAAGGCAATTAGGTAAAACGATTTCACCCTATTATCTGACTTAATCGAGACAGTATAGCATTTCACTTTTCATTCAGAAGTAAAAATTAATCTACTGCGTCATCGTCAAGGATATTTCCACTTAAATTACATACACCTTTACGGTAAGAAACGGCGATGAGTAATCCTGAGTAATCGAGCGCGTTGTACACAAATATTATGTCATCGCTCCGTATTAATGGAATTCACTGCCGGTATCGTTACCAAGGCACATGTACATAAATGGTAATTTGTCACTTGTTGCCTATCATTATTCGATAACGATCGGCAATTCACCCGGTTAAACATGCAAATTCTTCGATTTCGCAATGCACAGACAATTTTCATAATTTGGAAAACTGCTTCGAGAATTTGGTATGCGACTGTCAATTGATAACACAAATATAGAAATGACACTCCGCTAAAAAATAATCGGTTTCGCGATATTACAACATATAACGGTAATTTAACCGACTTGTTTGTGCTTTGAGTCCTTAATCGAACCCTACATATAAATTATTACATCCTCCGTGAGTCTAACTCAAGGAAGTCAATGTCCCCAAGGAAATCTAATTTGAGAATCCATTTCAATACAAAACACAACCACTTAGAAAGTTTCGAACGAAAATGGAATTGGGTGGTTCGCTGATGGCCAATCCGGGCAAATTTTTTCGCCATTTTCATTGTACGCGCGTACAATGAAGCAGAGATTGTGGAACGCGTGTCCTTTTGGTACAGTGCCAAACAATAGGGAGCAACCATGCACGGACGAATGCAAATGGTGAATTCCCTATTTACATATGGGTGCATGCGCGCATCAGGGGTATTCATTATCCGAATACGGAGATGTGATGGGCGATTAGGAGACACGTGTACACGCGAGCTCGCACTCTGTATAACCAAAACAAGAGTGAATACAGCGGGCGATTCGTGGAAAACGAAATCAGCACCTTTCAAGGGCAAACGCTGACGCGTTGTAAATAAAGAGGAGTATATGTACATAGTCTAGAGTCGCGTTTCGCCATTGAAGGTTAAGGTGTATTTTTTTATTTTCGGGGTGCTTTTGCCCTAGTATTTATTGTTAGCATTTTGACAGCCAACTAATTCCCAACTTGGGGATACTGTGGGCCAACCAGAAATGCTACTACGGTGCTTCGAAGAACCGAAAGTAGTAGAAAAGAAAAATTTTAATATATAAAATAGGAAATTTATATGTTTGTGTGTTAAGAAATAAAATAGATTTCTATTTAGCTAAAATAATAAAGTTTCACTTCGTTATTATGAATTTATTATGAAGCCACTCATTCCTATTAAGAAAAATTAGTGTATCCACGTTTTTACGTTTTAATCTTAATAATAATTTATATTTTAATATTCGCGGTATTAGGTATTATCTCTGCTGTCGATAGGGAAACAAAACTACCGATAGTTTTCCATAGTGAGGACCATCGGTAGCTATCGATAGTACCGTCGATAGTTCTCCACCTACAAAATTTCAAAGAATTTAAAATTTTCGGGTTACCGAAGCTCCCTTGCGAGCGGCAACCATTTTACGAGCTTTTATCTTATATTACTAATTATCTTCGGCAACCCCGTTATATGTAGCTGTGACGTTCCGTTTGTGTGACCGATCGAGAGTCCCTGTGTTTGCCATATCGGGCAAGCCCGATCAAATGATTGATTCTCAATGATCGTGGAATCGTGTCGTATAATCCTGAGACGTAACTCTGTCGCGTGACATTTGACTTTTTTACCTTCGTTTCATAAGTAACTTATTCAATTTAAAAAAAAGTTTGAAAAATTCTTTCTATTTAGGACGCTAGGAATAAGGTGATTGTTGGAAATTTTTTTCTAATAAACTGATTAACGGATCTTTTCCAAACTTTCAGGGTATTTTAGTTCACGTTCAAACAATAAAAAATAATTTTTACGTTACAAAGTGATCGGTAGAAATGAAGATATATGAACACGTTTGTTAGGACTCGCGCGCCAGAGTTGCAAATTGGCGATTGTAATGATGGCCCCATTTCTTCCCTGAAATAAAAAAACCAAGGATTTTCTTATTTCTAGTATAATTACATTGTCGACGAACCTAAGAAATTGATAAATAAATTGAATTGAACAACTCTTTTTCCATAAATAGTACGAAATATCTTGGAGCAGAATCGTAACTTTTTCTTTGAAGTACCACCAATTTGTCAACTTTTAACTTTTTTTTCGTTTGTTAGGTTCATCGACAATGAAATTATACTAGAAATAAGAAAAGCCTTGGTTTTTTTATTTCAGGGAAGAAATGGCCACTTTGTAACGTAAAAATTAATTTTTATTGTTTGAATGTGAACTAAAATACCCTGAAAGTTTGGAAAAGATTCGCTTTACAGTTTCTTGGAAAAAAAATCCCAAGAATCACCTTATTCCTAGCGCCCTAAATAGCCCCCCCCCCCCCCCTATCAGTTGGTAATGGTACCATTAGCTAGCCAAAGGTTCGCCACCACGTACATATGTGTATGGTACCTTCTATTGTCTTACTTGAAATTGAGTTTTCACCTCGAAATGTGTACAATCAAAGAGATTATTCAGCTAATTGTAAGTGGTATCTACCAGGGGTCGAATGAAACTGTTAACTTTTATAAATAAAAGTTATTTATCGAACTTTTAACTTTTAAATGATTTATTTTCTGGTTTAAGTTAACTTTGTACATTAACACTTTAACCCTGTTTTAACAATTCCATTTTAACAGTTACTTTATATTCGATTAATAAAACTTTTGAACAGATATTTATTAAGGGTAAAATATAAAAGTTAAGAATATTTTTTTAAATAGCATTATTTATAGAAGTGGAAGATTTAAGATTTCAACTTCAGATTTATCTGCCCCATAACATTTTCAGGAAATCTGCTTGTCTCTCACACCTTTAATTTTTTCAGCGCAGAATAAACGTTCCTCTTTAACTATAAGTTTTTTTCTACTTTCATAAAAGTAAAAGTTTCTTATTTACACAGATATGTATGGAACGAAAGTTTCACTTAATACACTGCACTTTATATCAGTTTTCTCGGAACAGAAAATATAATAGTCATAAAATTACACTTATTTCATAATTAATTGAAAATTTTAACAGTTTCATTCGACCTCTTATATCTGCCCTTGCACTCCTTCAATTTGTACCATTCGCGGTCGTACGAATCGGACGGTGAATCCCACAAGAATGGAGAAAACACGATGGACCGCGTTTCTTGCAAATATAAGTAGAATTAACAAGGTTATTCAGGATCTGTAGATGTAAATTAATATTCTAGTTGACTGATATTATCCTGGAGCACAGGAGCAATTTATTCACATAAATCTCCATAATCGAAATCTGCTGGGAGATTGTTCCAGTTGCAATTATTATAGATCACGTTACGCATGTATGAAGTAGATACTATAAGTAGGCCATGAGTCACCCGTTTGACCTGCATTTATTTGGGTTGTTTGAACGCCGTACAATTTGTGATATTCATGTTTTATTCAGTCCAATGCCGAATGGTGGGCGATTCTGGATACCCACCATGGACATATTCTTATATGGTACCTCGTGAGTCGTTTCTGTGGCCCGTCTGTCGAGGCCACCGTTCGTTGCACAATACCGTGGAGGTCTTGTTATCTCGCGGGGAGGGGGGACAAAAAAGCGTAGTAATTCTCGGATCTTCTTCTCGATGAGAGTTCAATAATTGCACTTGGCGAACAAGCTAAGAATAGACCGGAGCACCGTCAAGGTTCAGAAAGTAGAGGCTAAGCAGAGCACTTAGTCATTATGGGAGACCGTTCTCGAGCTAATTAAGGGGGTACATATTCTACTGTGACATGCGATTTTTTAAACATTTTTCAGGAATTTTTTTTATGGACCCAATGAAAGATTCTTATACTTAAGTTTTTACTGTGTATTTATTATACTTTAAACTATGAATACAAATTTTTTTGGTTGAAAATGTGCAATAAAGATGGCGCTACAGTCCATGAAAGCCGACCACGTCGAAACAAAATATTCGGTTTGTTGCCATTATTCTGATCGTTCTGTTGATCTGAAACAAAATAACAAAACAAAAAGGTTCTTAAATTATTCGGGCATGACTATTGCAGGTAGCAGATTTGCATTGAAATTTCAAAAATTCTTAAAATGGCTGCAATTTGAATATTAAGTGTCGACTTTCGCGATTTTCCGCCGTCCTCTTCAAGCTCAAAATTAAAAAAAAATTATAAAAAAAAATATTTAGGGCTGATTCTACTAGGGACGATAGCGATAAATCTGCTGAAGATGTGTGCACAAGATAGGCCCGATCGGTCTAGTAGAATTTCAGATATCGTCGCAATCATTTTCTAAAACACCGTTTTGAGAAAAACGCGTTTAAAGTTTTGCAATCTTTCTGGGCTGAGTTTTCCTCTGTCCGACCGTCACAGTAGAAGGCCGCCCCCTTAAGCCGCTTATCAACCAGCTCCATTAATCTAGATTAAGCTCTAATTAAATCGGTGATGGTTTTATTCGATGTCGAGGAAATTAAAGTTAGATTTTGTAATTTTTTTTTAAGGATAAAGTTGTTTCGTGAGAGAAATATGGGTGGTATGACTCAAAGATCATGGACGCCGACGAAGAGACGTGGACCCATTGCTGCTGAGTACAGCAGCCCGGGGCCTGCCTGTGTCACTCTGCCGCCACTAATTGGTAAATTTAAAACTGCAGTGGCATTACATGTTTGCGTCGTCTGCTCGTTAAGATTCATACGTATCAAACGTGCATCGAACTTTCAGGGAAAACCGCGACGGACTCGAAGCGAGGCAGAGCACCCGCCTTTTCATTCGGCAGCAGGTAGAACGAGCATACTTTCTTAAAGTCGATATTACTGTTTCGAAATTTTTAAATTGGGAAGTTGAAAATAAATTTATAATAAATATAAATAACCGAATATTGCGGGTCGAAATTAAGGAATGAGGGAATATTGCAAATGTATTTTCGAAGCATTAGATTTTTATTAACATATCGCAACATAAAAAATGTAACATAATTTTTTTTATTACACTAGTTTACAGCCTGTTTGCGCAGCAGATGCCACTATTTTTTTCTTATGTAAAATGGCTCGCTGATTCCGAAAATAAGATCCAAAAAATTTTCTATGGATACATCTTCGAGATATCGACAGATGAACTTTTTACCTGTCTGTTAAAAAGGTGGACCCACTTAATTGCGAATATCTCGTGTTGCGAATGACCGATGTGGTCGAATATTATATTAAATTAAAGATAATTGAATCGCTAATAAATGTTCCTCACAAAATTTTCAAATCCGTTCAGTAGTTCGGGTGAAATCGATGGAAACATGTGAAAAGAGTAAATTTTTTTCGACCGAAATTGAAATCGACAATCTTTTAATCATCTGGGAATAATCTAAATCGCAAAAATGAGCCGAGTTTCTCATTTCTTACGTTGAGTCTGCACTTTCACGAAGAAAACAAGCTGCTACTGAAGAAAATCTATGGATAAATACCCAAACTAGACACAATTGTGTGAAAACACTAAAATTTCATTTTTTCTCGATTTTTGTTTTTTTAAATTTTATTGTGTTATTTCAATTTTAATTCATTCTGTGTTTTAGAAATAGTAAAAATGCACTAAAAACTAAGAAATAATTATTTTCTTGTACTACAATCGATGGTGTTTTTTCACTTTAAATAAAATCGTGGAGCATTTTTAATAAAATCGTTTAACATAATTTTTTTTATATATTTCTACTCGTAGTTCATTTTCTATTGTATGGTTTTCATTTTTTTTTCCAACAGACGGAAATATGTCCCTGAAGATCTATTTCTTGTATTCTCACTCGAATTTTTTCGCGGAAAATCGTGGTGACGTAAATGACGAACACGGAGAGAGATTCCATCATGATATGCAGGGTATTGAGCGGTGGTATCATGGATTTTGGGATGAGACAATGATGGGAGATTATATTTGGTTCCACATAAGAGAAACGAATGCCAAAACGCACAAAAGACAAAAAACAGCCAGAACTATTTCTAAAACACACATACGTATATTAACAAAATACTTGAAAGAATGTACAGAATGAATTAAAATTGAAATAACACAATAAAATGAAGAAAAAAACATAAAATCCAAGAAAAAATGAAATTTTAGTGTTTTCGCACAATTGTCTCTAGCTTCGGTATTTATCCATACATTTTCTTCAGTAGCAGCTTGTTTTCTTCGTAAAACTGCAGACTCAACGTAAGAAATGAGAAACTCGGCTCATTTTTGCGATTTCGATTTTTCCCAGATGATTAAATGATTGTCGATTTCAATTTCGGTCGAAAAAAATTTACTCTTTTCACATGTTTCCATCGATTTCACCCGAACTACTGAACCGATTTGAAAATTTTGTGAGGTACATTTATTAGCGATTCAATTATCTTTAATTTAATATAATATTCGACCACATCGGTCATTCGCAACACGAGATATTCGCAATTAAGTGGGTCCACCTTTTTAACAGACAGGTAAAAAGTTCATCTGTCGATATCTCGAAAACTTATCCATAGATTTTTTTAGACCATGTTTTCGGAATCAGCAGGCCATTTTACACAAGAAAAAATAGTGGCATCTTCTGCGCAAAATTCTTTTTTTATTTTGTAAACTAGTGTTATCTTAAAATATGTATAAATCAATACGAAAAGACTTTTTAACCTATGTGTTAGTATTTTCTTTTAAAAAAATCTTAAATGTTTGAAAGGATTAGACGAGAACGTATTTTCAACCGACAAAGCTGTCTGAGTAATCCTTTAGATTGCAATGACCACTTTGCATCCCTTAGTCTTTCGAATCCTTCAGAAACGTACCTAATCTTCAAATCCTTTCGAGCACAATATATGCAGGATTAAGTAAACGTAAGCTTACGAATACCATTATAATGTATCCGTACATACTATCAACTGATTGAACTGAATTTATTTAAAACCTTTTAGACACTCGGCGAAAAACGACAGCCCCGGACCAGGTCCTGGCCAGTACAACGTTTCTGGGCTCAGCGCAAAAGGTAAAGACGCTAATTACAGAAATATCGTAAAGTAGAAATGTATCGACGTCGTAGAAGCTATATAGGGAATTTATTTAATGTGATAACGCGAAGCGAATGCTGCGAGCAGCGTCATTCCACCATACAGATGAAGTATCGATCAAACTCCAGAGCGGCAATACACTACAAGAATGTAGGCCTCCTAATGGGCGTCATTCACGAAATTCCTTCGCTTTCCATTTAATAATTTATATGCTTCTGAGAAGCTCCTTGCGTTTCCCTCGATTCGATGCACTCTTTTTTTTTTTTTAATAACGTAACTATTTACGTATGGTATCATTGAACGTCTCGAATCGATTTTATCAGAGTTACATCCTCTACTCTCGTGTTAGAATGGAGAAATACACGTTGCATGGATCACTCCTCTTTTCCTGCAGGAAAAGACGCAGCACCAGCATCATCTCTGCACGGCCGCACGAAATCCACGAAACAGGAAGTGACACCGGCACCTGGTGACTACAATCCAGAAAAGGCTGAGAAAATCATTCTAGACAACTCACCGAAATACTCGTTCGGCATTAAAACCCAGACCGAAAAGATCAGCTGCACACCTGGTGAGCACACGTTCCGCATACTTGCGTTTCTATATTCGCAACACGAAGTGTACCTACGATTTAAGGAAAAAGAATATCTCAGTTAAGGAACCTGAATTTGTTGCGTCAGCCGTCGTTATCTGAAGAATGTCTCGAGATAAACATTGCGCGGAATAGGTAATTGTTAAGCGGTGAGAGATACGGAGGAGACCCGTCAGAACTGATTTCTCTTACTTTCCATTTGGGATCTGATATTAATAAAATAAAGACATTACTATGTCAAGGCTGTTTTAGGGTCACAGTATTAAGTTTTGAATTTAAAGTGTCTTTGAGGGAACGAGAAAAATCATTTACCTTTGCAAGCTTAAGAACCTTAACAAGGGAACATCCCGAACTCGAAAATTAAAAAAATTCTGAAACTTTGTGAATATGTAAGGAATTTCCCCCTGATTTCAACGCAATTTTTGTTTGCTGCCCAAATTCACTTTAAGGGGGTGTAATTGACCCCTGAAAATTCGGTTATTTTTCGATTTTGTGTTATAACTCGTGAACTGTACATTTTTTTTTACCAAATGATAGATCTAATTAAAAGAAGTAATTTTTGTCTTGAAACTTTTTGTCTGTCTCTTACAGTTCGCGAGTTATAACACAAAATCGGAAAATAGCTGAATTTTCAGGGGGTTAATTTCACCCCCTTCGAGTGAATTTGGGCAGCAAACAAAAATTGCGTTGCAATCAGGAGGAAATCCCCCACATATTCACAAAGTTTCAGAATTTTTTGAATTTCCGGGTTCGGGATCTTCCCTTCTAAGTCCTAAATGAAACTTCTGTCGCGTTTCCTCTTTCTTTTCACTACTTTGGCGACCGTTCCGCGCGGCATTTATCCCGAGCCATGCCCGTATTCGTTACTGATCCGAATTGTTCGATAATTGAATCTTAATCGTAGCACCGAGCGACTATTCCACCGAAAAGGTGTATCTCGACAAAGCACCCGAGTACAGCTTCGGCTTGAAAGCTGTACTGGAGAAACCGAGCGAAATTCCTGGTAACTACAAAACCACGATAAGACTTGCAGCCATGCAACTCTACATTTTCTTCTATCCCACTAATTGATAAACGACTAATCGTAGCCTTAACAAACGAAGGTACTCCTCGGTGAAACTAAAAAGCGAACCACTGCGAGGATTATTGGTAGCCGCGATGAAAGTCGGTCGGAGCTGTTTTAATTACTTCTTCTCTAACCCTAGATGAAACGCGCTCGCCGCGCGTAATAAGTATCTTCGGCAACGACTTTCCGTCGATAGATTGTAAAACTGTAAACGTATCGTGACGAGAGAACGATGCCTTAGGAAGGAGCCCCTATACAACTGATCATTAGTTAGCGATTGCCTAAGAAGGAGAGTCGATCCTTGAAGAATAAGCTTTATTAAACCTTAGGTATTCGATCAAATTTATATAACAACGATCCCTAATGTTGTGCCCCTGTAGTTATATACGTAACCAGCTTTTTATTTTACATTTCGCAAGTGTAGCTTGGTAAACGATTAATTTTGCATCCCTGCTACCTCGATTTTCTCTTTCAAGTAGACTGTTAATACCTTTGCAAGTAGAGCGTAGTAGATGGACAGTGCTTGGAGCAAGTAATTATATTTTATTGCATGTGTAACAGCTTGCACTCGAGATGTTTACTTGAGTTACGTTATGAAATGCTCGGAATATTAACGTTCGTAGAATGTTTCTGGATTACTCCAGCTGAATGATAAAGAGTGCAAGCGATTAGATCAGGTATACGGGGTGGTTCACTTGCTTTGGTCCCACCGACGCAACGTCAAGAGTTTCAAACCCGATTTTCTCGAGAATAAAACGCAATATCAATACATTTCATACTTTTTTCTCAACTTATTTACTTGTAATAAGTCGAGAAAAAAAACAGTAACTTTTTTTATATCGCGCTTCGTTTTCAAGATAATCGACTTTGAATTTCTTGACGCTGCGTTCCGATACGCGTATAGGAAAACATACCTTAAGGTGATCGAGGAAAGTGGACCGCCCCATAGAAGCCAGGATAATTATATTTATTAACGAATTAACCAATATTCCCTCTATTGCATCAGCACCCGGGACTTATTGTCCAGAAAAGGTAAGATTGGACAATACGCCGCAGTTCAGCTTCGGACTTAGGCCACTTCTCGAGAAGCCAAGCGACACCCCAGGTTAATATAAATACATATACATTAGTAACACTCTGCTGACCGAATCGCTGCTGCTGGTCGTTTTAAAGATCGTTAACGGACGGCCAATTTAATATCTCTGACATTTTTTAAAAAATATATAACACAGTATACGTGCAGGGGCGGATCGGGAGATTTGGCGCCCCTCGGCTAAATTAAAATATTTTAATTCAAAAGAGTAGAGACAATTTCAAAATTAATTCAATATGCTAATTCGCTGTGTGAGAAAGAAGTGAATTGTTTTTAAAGTTATCTCAAACTTCTGTGTTTAAACCTTTCCCACTTTCTTTCGCTGAAAATTTGTCGCTACCGAAAAACTTGCCGCCCTTTCCGAGAAATATCATCAACTATTTTAATTTAAAAGAGTAGACACAATTTCAAAATTAATTCAATATGCTAATTCGCTATATGAAAAAGAAGTGAATTGTTTTTAAAGGTGTCTCAAGCTTCTGTGTTTAAACCTTTCCCACTTTCTTTCGCTGAAAATTTGCCGCCCTCAAATTTTCCGCCTTAGGCTGCAGCCTACTTAGCCTATACACAGATCGGCCCCTGTATACATGTCTGTTTGAAATTCCAAGTAAACACCAGATATGGGTTCCAAGTTTTGTATTATCACTCAGTCAGCAGAGTGATAAAATATTTGAGTAATGACACACAAAGCACCTGTTTATTTAATTTTGTAGCGCCCGGCACCTATAGTCCTGAAAAATTCAATTTGGACAAAGGTCCTCAATACAGTCTTGCGGGAAAGGGTCGTGTAGAGATACCTAACGACACCCCTGGTATGTTATTCTTTTTTTACATTAATTTTAATAAGTTCCTCGGCTGATACAGCCTTTGAAGTGATCCCTCTGTGGAATATTTCAATCGCAGCACATGCAGGTACATGCTGCCCAGAAAAAGAAATTCGAATATAATTTCTAATATGTCAATCTAATATTATTAATGATATGGCAACAGAAAGTCATATTTAAATATCTTAATGCTAATTTCTTGTATTTTATTCTCTTCAATTTTCTTTATTGATTATTCATTTTTCATATTCATATTATTCATTTTTCTATATTTTCTTATTTTCGTTATTATTATCCTTCTTTCGTGAAAAGATGTTATGCTTTTTTACCGCGGAGCAATTTTATTGTTTGGGGCCCCAAAATATTTCTTGCACCCGGACCCCTTTATAGAGAAGGCCGGCCCTGATTACATGTAATAGAATTTAAAACTTGTTAAAGTGGTTTCTTTTTAAAACTCGAAATGGAATAGTACGCGAAAGTTGCCTTGGGCAAGTACAAATTCGACGCAAAAAAATGTTGGAAATCGAATGATATTTAACCATCGCGCATCAAGGTCGAAAATTCAAAATTTGACAAAAGTACTCATTTTTTTAAAAAAGTTTAAAAAAAAATTCTCGCGTTATTTACATTTACAGAAGTGGTAAAATGATATTTAAACACACCAAAAGCCATTTCCGGTATAATGCAGTTATTATTTAAGTTAAGAGGTCTCCCTACTTTGACGGCCTGGAAAGAAGCGCGATATTTGGGATTTTCTTTTAAGAGAGAACCTCAAATTATATTAATTGAAAACTTTGTGCTTATACATGTACATATTTAGGCAACATTTAAAAAAAATTTAATTATAAAAATAACAGTATCTAAAACTTTGAACGCGTCTTTCTCAAAACGATGTTTGTCGATTTGGATAGCATGATATCTCAAAAACCAATCACCCGATTTACTTCAAACTTTGTACATATGTATACAAAAAAAAAGTAAAAAAAAATGGCAGTGTCTAAAACAAGAAATTTCGACTTCTGCAAAAAATTCACTGGTTTTTTAAATCGCAAAAGTATAATTTTGCAATAACTGATTCATGATCGGCCGCAGGGGGGGAGGGGGCAAAAGGGGCAGTAGCCCCCCCCTGTCTTTTGAGAAAAAATCGCTTGTTTTTCAAAACTGATCTTTATTGAGTTTTATACTAAAAAAGAGAATATTTTTAAATTTCGGTTTTAAATTTTTAATTAAATTGGCACTATAAAATGGGTTAAAAGAGCAAGAGGGGTATATTTTTCTTTACCATCATCCCAAAGTTGCCCCCCCCCCCCTGGAAAAAAGTCTGCGGATGCTCCTGAACTGACTTATTGTTAGTTTTTGGAGTCTCCTCAATCCGGGTGGAGGGGGAACCAACCTTGGCGTCGATTGATTTGGAGTGAACACCTAATATCTTGGCGACCTTGGCGGCGATTGGTTTGACGTTACGGCATCATCAAGCGCATGCGTAGCGTGTACCCTCACCCCCCGTTGACATTCCGTTTACCGGTAACCAATTTCCCGACGACGCAGTGTCACGCAGTTGACGCAGTTGACTGGTTGACAGTTGACAGTTGACAGTTCACAATTCATGTGGACGAGTCAAGAACTGCACAGCAAATCTTCATAGAAACTTCCCCCCAAGTCATTTAAATAATAACTGCATTATATTGGATATGTCTTTTGGTGAGTTTAAATTTAATTTTATCACGTCGGTAAATGTAAATAACAGGAGGAAAACTAACGAGAACAATTTTCTAGCACCGGGAGATTATTGTCCAGAGAAAGTGAACTTACATAAAGGCCCTGAGTATAGTTTTACTGGTAGAGGGCCATCTGAGAAACCAAACGACAATCCTGGTCAGTGTAAACGATCATTATTTCTTATAAATTTGTTACTATTTTAATTGCCTACTTTATCATTTAGTTGTTACTGCTTTTAACATTTGATATTTAATTCCATGGTAGCGCCCGGAACCTACAGTCCCGAGAAAGTAAATTCAGATAGAGGGCCTCAATATAGTTTAACGGGAAAAGGGATGCAGGAGAAACCGAACAGCAATCCAGGTGAATCTTTAAGTTTAACGAGTCTCAGTGCGCGTTTAGACTATGTTTACCAAATTGAATTTCATTTATGTTAAAGGGCCTGGCACCTACAGTCCTGAGAATGTAAATTTTGATAGAGCACCTCAATATAGTTTAACTGGAAAGGGTACGCCGGAAAAGGCCAATGAGAATCCAGGTGAATTTTTAAGCTTAACATGTCTCGGAGCCCATTTGCCCTACTTTTACCAGGTTGAATTTTATTTCTGTTAAAGCACCCGGAACATACAGTCCTGAGAAAGTAAATTTTGATAGAGGGCCTCAATATAGTTTAACAGGGAAGGGGTCGCCGGAAAAGGCCAATGACAATCCAGGTGAATTTTTAAGCTTAATACTCTCGGAGCGCATTCACCCTATTCTTACCAGATTCAATTTTATTTCTATTAAAGCGCCTGGGACCTACAGTCCTGAGAAAGTAAATTTTGATAGAGCGCCTCAATATAGTTTAACTGGGAAGGGGTCGCCGGAAAAGGCCAATGACAATCCAGGTGAATTTATTTGGACTGCTACTAGAACCAGTTATTCTGGAAATACAGTTGGTATAGGCTTAACGATCTGTAGAGATGAGAACTAATGCTTTTGATTGCTTCGGTAGGCCCTGCTGATTATCATCCAGAGAAAATATTAAATTTGGAACATAAACCTTATGTCAGTTATGGTAACAGAAAGTACTTGCATAGGCCCAACGATATTCCAGGTGATGGTGGTGATTAAGGGTGCCATCTCTCTGGGCCTCGAGGTGTGTGCGTACGCTCTTACGAGCTAAGAAAAGGGCGTGCGTACTCGCGATGTAGCAAATATACCGTATTTTTCAACTTCCGTCCGGGAATCGACAAGAAGGAAGTTTCTGCGGTTATAGTTGCCTTCAGTAAACATCCGTGCAGGGTGGTCTGGCGCGTTTGAACGCTAATAAGCACCGTCCTAATAATGAATTTATGAATTGTGTGTTGTGGACACAATTCTCCGTCAGCGGCGCTGATGGTGTATTCGAGCTATGTAGCACCAGCACCGGTGGAAATCCGAGCTTGCCGATAAATGTAAGAGAGACATAGGGCGGTATTCACAGTCGTTACTTATTCTTAAGATCACATTAAGCTTCAGAAGCGACTGTGAATACCGCCCACAGTTGCCGACACGTTCCCAGATAGCACACGTCCTCTATAAGCCGTCTTTAAGATGCTTTGAAAGTCTGAAAAACGTCTTAAAGACGGCTTATAGACGTCGTGTGCTATCTGGGTATTGAGAGTCGTATCGTACTGTTGTCGCATTTTCCCTATTACTGTTTTGCAGAGTTGGACATTATTTAAATAAATAAAGAATTCTTTAAATAACGTATCAAATAAAAGAGACTTTATCTTTATCCGTCGTCGAATAAAAATCACCCGAGTTATCTTCAATTGATGCGCCACGGATGAATCAGTTTATTCGACGGGAGTTCATCCGACGGCCACAGATACTTTCTTTATTCGAAGGAATTTTTCAAAATTATGTGTATCTTTGTTCGAAAATTATTTGAAGCTCAAAAAACTGTGCCGACAGCCTTTATAGGAAACCGCGTTTCTTCGTAGTCAGATTTAAATTATTTTCTGTCAATTTAATTGGGAGAATAGCAGGAATCCATTGGTGTCACTTTTATATTGATATCATGAATAAAAAAAATTTATGTTAAAGGATTTTAATAAAAATGCACTAAAAACTAAAAAATAATTATTTTCTTGTACTGCAATTTCGATGGTGTTTTTTCACTTTAAATGTAATCGTGGAGCAGGATTTTTCATAACAGAATATGAATCAATTTAATACAGCATCAAGCGTCGAAATGAATTTGTTGTGAGATACCCTGCTACACGATTTTATTTAAAGTGAAAAAACACCATCGAAATTGCAGTACAAGAAAATAAATCTTATTTAGTTTTTAGTGCATTTTTAATAAAATCGTTTAGCATAAAATTTTTTTCATATGTTTTTTTATTTTCTAGTTTTTAGTGTTTGTGGATTTTTAAACGCTTTCTTTCTTTTATATAATTATTTAATTTAATTTCAAATCGCGATGCGACTAGCGACCAGACCGCAGCGGTTTTTTGTCGTTTTCGTAAAGAACGCGAGTGGCTGATTTCAAGTCTTTTGGATTTGTGGTTATGGGTTATATTTATTGATGACAAATAAACGAATAAACGAAGTATTTGCGGCCGTCGGATGAATTCCTGTCGAATAAACTGATTCATCTATCGCGCTTCAGATAAAGATACCTCGGTTTATCTGAGATAACCCACTACGTTATCTCGTGATAACTTATAGATAACTTATCTCTATTCAACGAGTCACGAATAAAATACCCTTTTCCATGAGTACCCCGAAATGTAAAGAAAATACAATTCGCGTATCAATATCTTTTCATTTATACGTAGAATGATATAATATTTTCTACAAATTACAATCGCTGTGCGATTTCAAAGCATAGAATATGAGTTTGAATAAGGTACATCGCCCAAGTGTAAGACGCCGATGATGAAATTGATGTATGATATAATTCTTCGAAAAAATATACGACACTTCTTTTATATGTAATCACACATTTTAGTTGAAATTGCACATTGATTCTACAACATATTACATCATTCTACGTATAAATAAAAAGATATTGATACACCAATGAGGAGGATGACGTAAAGCTCGGCGCAGAGGGCGCCACAGTACTGCGGTTTTCTATCGCGCGCGAATTTTGCATTTCTGGAATGTATAAACTGGGTATTTACATAATGTTTTACCAGTGTTCTGGTGGCATCCTTAGAGCATATAGACATGGGGGTCTCATTGAGAGCTCGAAACTGTCGCCAACATCACGCGAGAGAGAAAGAGACATGTGCGAGCAAGAGAAGTATAGAGTCCTAATCGACCGTAATGCGCATACACCGATATCGTGCGAGAGAGAAAGACGGGCGATTGAGAATCTATACTTCTCTCTGTCGCACCAGTTCACACATGTCTTTCTCTCTCGCGTGATGTTGGCGACAGTTTCGAGGACAGGAAACATAAGGCAATGAGACCTCCAGTAGTATATGCTTTAAGGTGGCATCACGGGTGGGAAAAAGTTGCAGTCATCTTCCCCATTAGTAGGTATTATTTCATCAACATCCTTCCTACTTAACTCCCGAACCTCTCTATCTTTCATTATTGCTATCCTCTTTTACGTTCAGCGAGGCTCTGACGCTAGACGCAGCTCTCGTGCTCGCGCCATATTCCTTCGAGACTTCTCGATAGAAAGAGAAGAAATTTCAGAAAAAATTAGACTACACACAGTACTGGGAGATGTCACCTCGGTAGAAGTTCTTTTTACCCACCGCAGTAGTTTCATTAGCGTCCGTCTGTTTACTAGGGACGCTTCGATCGATTCGGACATAACAAAAATGAGAGGGCACCCTTAACGAGCTACTATTAATTTTGCAGCAGCTTGCAATGAATTAATTTTAATAAGAAAAATCTAGAGCTATTAATTACTTTTCTTTACTCAAATTTCACGAGCTTCTTCCTTGTCAGGGCCGACGTGAACTTTTGCGGAGGCCGGTTCTAAAATTGTGTATGGCCAGAAAAACGGCCATGATTCTAAATTTTATAATAATAATTATAAGAATAATTTATAAAAATCCGCCTCGCGGCGGCCCTGTTTCTTGTACTTGGTTTAAATTATAAACTAAAAACATTACATCGTCCAAAATCATTATTTCTTTAAACATAAATTGCGATAACTTGAGTAAATATTAAGGGATCGTTATGAGACTTAAAACATAACTTCAGAAAACTCTAGCGAAGCCGTAAAATGTATGCACAAAACCCTTATGTTGAAAAAAGTAATAATATGTAATTAAAAAGTAATACTGGACATTTTTAGATGTTTTCTGCTAGAGTTTTCTGAAATTATGTTTTAAGTCTCATAACGATCCGTTAATATTTACTCAAGTTATCGCAATTTATGTTTAAGGAAATAATGATTTTGGACGATGAAAAATTTTTAGTTTATAATTTTTATCTCGAATAGTAATGATTGGATAAACAAACTGTAAATAGAAAAAATGTGTGTCGTGACGAGCTTTACAACACTACATTTTTTAAAATTCAGTTTAATAACATTTAATTTTCCAATCTTTCTTAGCATTTGGACAATAATTTTTCCCATTTTCGAGCGCTAGTCCCCTCATTGCATCCGACCATTCAATTATTTTACAAGAGTACTATTATTCTTCAATTTTAATTTTGTAGCTCCCGGCACCTATTCTCCAGAAAAATTCAATTTAGACACATCTCCGCACTACTCATTCGGTTTAAAGGCATTTGTTGAGAAACCTAATGACGTTCCTGGTAAGCAATATGCTACTTTCTCGCTATTCGTTAATCAGAGTTTAAATGTTATGTACAAGTATACTTAAAAGTTATTTTAATATAGCGCCTGGGAGTTACCATCCAGAAAAGGTAAATCTGAACAAATCACCTCAGTACAGCTTTGGAGTTAAGACCGAGCCGCATGAAACGGATTCTGTGCCAGGTACAGCAAAGCTTTGGAATCTATTATTATTCATTTTCTTAAAAATAAGTTCAATAGATATAATGTCTCGTTTAAAGGTCCCGGCGAATACAGCCCAGAGAAAGCTATGCTTTTATTGGAAAAGGCATTGCGATTTACTTTTGGCCTTAAGACAAATGTAAACAGATCGAACGACATACCAGGTGAATTCAAAGCATTTACAATTCTCACATCTGCTTCTTTAATATTACTTTGCATTGCGCTGTTAACGGCTGGATAGAATAATCGTGTCTCGTCTAAGTTCCCCACACGGTAAATTTCATTCAGACTTGCCTGCAAGAATTATATTGACACGACAACTTGTTCGCTCAAAAGTAAATCTTAATCATAATCATGGAACTGTGATAACTGTTTTGTAATTTTCCTTAAGTTTCCCCTTTGCTATCTTCTTCTGTTTCAGCCCCAAACGTTTACAACATTCCGTCCGCTCTCGGCGGGACGAAGGAGGGCAACAAGAAAACTGCACCAGCTTATTCAATGTCCGGTAGACAGAAGGTGTTCACGGACGATCGCGTGCTGGTTCCCGGACCCGGAACGTACGAGGCCGTGAAGCCGGACGCGGTTAGGGCAAAGAGTCCCGCTTATAGCATAAGTGCTCGCTATCAGATGCCCGACGATCAATCGCAGATTCCAGGACCAGGAGCTCACTGTCCAGAAAAAGTATTTGTAATTTCCTTCTGACCTGTAATGTTCAATCAAAAGATCAGATCTAAAGAATATCCTTGTTCAACACGAGTTTCCTTATTCAATTCTTCTTCGGTAACAGCAATTGAATCTTAAAGGAATATTTGTAAAACTAGTACAAATTGGCATTTACAGGTAGTTCTCGACATTCCCCCTGCACATTCGTTTGGCATTAGACACTCGCCGTATATATGCAACCTGAAGGACGTTGTTTATTAACGGGAAAGCCTTGCTGGAATCGGCTTTCATTATCCTGTCTTGGGATAGCGAACCTACATACGACCGCTATAACAGTAATAATGATTCATCATTGAATGACGATTCTTTTAACGCTTTGCAGAACTGACTGCGAAACTTGGTGTTGCTGATTAGGTGCTGTAAAAGAAAGCATAAGAGTATTTTGATGAGATGATATTGTATTCAAGGATACTTACATGGGTATTGATGAACAAGTATTTAATA
This sequence comes from Andrena bucephala, assembly GCA_947577245.1. Lineage (NCBI taxonomy): Eukaryota > Metazoa > Arthropoda > Insecta > Hymenoptera > Andrenidae > Andrena > Andrena bucephala. Next base: position 70,098,825 of record OX387715.1, read on the forward strand.
TGAGACAGTAATAGCTCACTCTTTTATCTTTTAAATGCGCGCTAAGTTTGACCGATGCAACTTTTATATAAAATTCATACCTTCTACATGCAAAGTGCAGTTCGATGCATGCGAATCTGTTCTTATTGCCTGCTTGGGAATAATGATATAGATAATCTAGAGAAATTTTGTTTTGAAAAAGCTTGGGCTTATGAAATAAAAGTTTATTTATTTATCAACATGTTAAACCGTGTTTTGTTGAATCCGTTACACAGAGTATCGCTATAATAGAAAGTGTAGATTGATATAGGTATTATAGTTTCACGAGACCAGAGATGGGCAAAAGTTTTATTTATATAAAAATTCTAATGACGAATAAAAGTTGAAAAAATTATTCGTCATGTGTAGACTAAAAGTTAATTTTTTTATTTGTCGAACGTTTCAACTTTAACTTTAACATTAATCGTAGTATAAGCCGTTAAAGTTAAAGTTACAGTTAATGTTAAAGTTGAATAATTTATTCGACACTGAAGTCGACATGAATAAAAAAATTACCTATATTCGTCGAATAAGAAAATGAACTTTATTCGTTAAATAATCTGAAGCTAAAGTGACTTTAATTTGATCAGTTATTTAAATAATTTTCTATTTAGTTAATGCCCAACTCTGCACGAGACTTTGCTATATAAAAAACAACTGGCGCTTCTATAGAAGTTACTGACCTGTATGTTTGAAGCACGTGGTCGAAGATACAAGATGCGTATAAAATAGACGATACAAAATATCTCACAGAAATTTATCTTTGTAAAATGATACTAATCATAGAATGTCTATATTTTGATCAATATGGCTAGAGGAGTATTCACAGCCATTGGATGTTACGTAGATAAAATACGTTTAAGGCATTTAAAATATACCACGCTTTTGATTTACTTTACTGGCAGCATATACTGTAAACAGATTCCCCTGAAATCCATGTCGATAACAGTTTCAAATCTTCATCTAACATCACGAAATCAGCATCTGCTCCATAACTAAGGACTCCTTTAATTCTTTCTATACCAAGTGTCCTCGCTGGATGAAGAGTTGCAGCTTCTAAAGCCTCCACTACCGAACAACCTAACGAATTCAATACGATTGAATAGACAACAATTGCCTATGGAAGGAAAAGTTAATATAGAGCAGCAACGAGCAATCTTTGGCCCGTAGCAAGCCAAAAGTGGAAACCTAATTCTCTAAGCGGGCCGCAATATTAAATACTTAAATATTGGGAAACCAAGAATTTTTATACGCCAACTAGTGACAGAAAATTGAACTACTAAGAGTAGGTCGAAATCCGTCGAAGTCCATATGATTATCCGTGTTTAAATATACATGTTGTGAAAAACGAGTGTTTTTAAATTTTTCTTAACACTAAACTTTTACTTATTCGATTAATAAATGCTTATTCGGAATGTTTGGTGAGATACGGACCTACTTTCAATAGTTTGCCAAATTACCTCCGATTGCTTTGAATTTTGGATATGTTTTAGAGGGCCGAAAAATAAGATATGCGTGTTTTTTTATAGCGGCCCGTTTTCATATTTAGGGGGTGAAACCAACCCCTAAAGTTAGAAGATTTTCAGGTGTTCATCTCCGATTGCTTTGAATTTTGGATATGTTTTAGAGGACCGAAAAATAAGAAATACGTGGGTTTTTATTTAAGCTTGCTTGAATGTTTAGGGGCTGAAATCACCCCCCAAAGTTCATAAGAATACTTGATGTCCGCCTTCGATTGCTTTGAATTTTGAATATGTTTTCGAGGACTGAAAAATAAGAAATTCGTGCCTTTTTATTTTGGCCCGTTTTCATAATTAGGGGGTGAAACCAACCCCCAAAGTTCATACGGGGTACAAAATTGTGTTGAGTAAAACTTGATATAAATTTAACTTGCATCATAACTTGCTATATGGACGATGTTCTTGTCGTCAATCACCGTTATTAGGGGGTAACTATGAGGGGTGGTTTCACCCCTTGAACATGCAAATGGGCCAAAATAGAAAGACATGCATTTTCTATTTTTCGTTCCTCTAAAACATATCCAAAAACCAAACCAAATCGGGGGCGAACACCTGAAAATCTTATAACTTTGAGGGTTGGTTTCACCCCCTAAATATGAAAACGGGCCGCTATAAAAAACACGCATATCTTATTTTCCAGCCCTCTAAAACATATCCAAAATTCAAAGGAATCGGAGGCGGACACCTGGGAACCTCTCCTTGTAAGTTTCCCAATATTCGTCAAAGAATTTTAATTTATAAGGTGAATTTGTTATTTCCGACATAGATTTACAAATGAAACAATTGCGGGCCGCAGGTTGCTCACCACTGATTTAGATTAAACAAGAAATTACCTGTCGCTTCCTTAAAATGACGTACGCACTTCGACATTTCTGCTGTGCTACCGCACAGAGTATCTGTTCCAGCAATATACGCGCATCCCTTGCGTATTTCTATTTCGAATTGTCCTAACTGTTGTATGCCTTCTTCCAAGCCCAGCGCTGATATCGCATCGGTCACTAAGACAAGTCCTAAAATATAGAACTAAATGAAGCGACTTGAAAAGAAATTTGATTCAAGTATTAGAAGACATTCGAACCTTCGGGGTGCGTCCTATGAGCTATACGCAATGCTGCGGGATGGGTATGAATCCCATCGGCGATTATACCATAGTGAACAGTCCTCCCTTCTGGGATTTTATCGGACGTTAAGAGACCAACTAATCCTGGATCTCTGTGATGGAACTATAAATATAAATTTACTATTTACTCGACGACGTTCTGTACTGAAGAGAAGAGAAATGGTTTCCATAATGTTCTGCATAATTACGGGCAACATTGCGTTGAAAAGATGCGTGATAAACGAAGCTCCGCTCTTCACAGCATTCTCTCCTTCGTGCAAATTTGCTACAGAATGTCCTGAAATATTCAGTTAAAGAATATTTTTTAAACAAGATATACAACATAGCTGCAGTGATAAAAATAACGTAGAACTACGTCGCCTTACCCACAGAAACTTTAATGTTCCTTTTACACAATTCGGCAATAACGATTTGAGCATTGGGAAGTTCTGGAGCCAAGGTAAGAAGGCACACATTGTCCAAGGTGCCGTACATATCGATCAATGACTGGAAACCCTAAAACGCAAAGTAGAAAGTGTCGCAGAATATTCATTAGAAACCGTGTAATATAAATGTTTAAGAGCAAGTAATTACGCATTCATGGAAACACTTGCTTTATCAAATTGCCTAATAAAATTCTCTGGGTGAGCTCCTTTTTTGCTCGGGCTAATAAAAGGTCCTTCTATATGAACACCAAGTACAGCCGCCCCGTGTCTTCCACCGTTTCTCTTCTTCATATTTGGCAATATTTTATAATAAGTCTCGCTAGGCGAAGTTACTAACGTCGGGCAGAATGACGTTACACCAAATTCCAATAACTTCTTAGCCACTTTATTGATTCCGTTCTGTACATTATCAACATTGTGCGTAAAATCTATGCCGAAGCCACCTAACAAGCAAAACGAGGTGAATAAACTGCATTTATGATACGTTTATAACACAAACATTCTACTTTTTAAAAATGATCTTAATACATATTTTTTATTGCTGTATTAATAGCAATAATACTTGCAGAATGTTAAAGTAGGGACAGAGAAATTAATGATCAATATATCGATCGGTAGTCTTAAGTCGTACACCGTTTTTAATCGCGCAGAAGTCACGTAAGAAAATAACGATACAGGAGTGGTGATATTTAAGGTAGATATATGTATTTAAATACATCAAGTACCATTAATTTGAAGATCGATATATCCAGGTGAGATTAATGCCCCGTTGCAATCGATCCTAACGTCCGGTTTGATTTTTTCATCGTAGAAGATCTTTTCCGGGTCGATGATTCTTCCGTCGCGTACCCATAGATCCTCGATCAGGATCGCGTGGTCGCGTAAAATCCGACAGTTGTAGAACTGCTTGAGAATCCTTCGATCCTTTTGCGACATGTCCACCGCGACACGAAAGTCACTCGCATTAAAATTCGCGAACGCGCGTTCCCCGAGAAACTATGTACTTCGATTTATGAGTGGAGTATTTTACATTATCAATGACGAGTGCAGTTATCAAAATTCAGCGGAACACAAAGGACTGTCGAGTGGCATTGACCCCAAAATTGTAACAATTTTTCAAAGATGTCGCTCGTCGTAACTCCGACGCGTTTCAATAAAGAAAGCAAAGAAACCTGAGAAGGTACGGCAATTATTGATAATCCCGTCACATCGCTTGTTGGCTTTGGAATCTATTTTGTTAGTACTCGTTATACAACAAAGTCTGTTTGCGTTAAAACTTACCTTGGCGAGATAAAAATTGATACCGATAAGGTGATCGATGAAAAATTTCCTTACGTTATATGAATCGATTTTGTAAAACCGGAAATAATTTTGAAAGTTCCATTATCAGTGAAAGAGTAATTCTCGACTAAATATTTACATTTAAATACTTACTGGGTCCAGTTTACGGGAACTTACGGACAATGTCACGAAGAAACTAAAGTTTATATCGTACGGGGATAACAAAGTAAAACTCCGTTCGTTTCAGAATTTAATATAATTCAAATCATTTGAGTCTATAAAAACTTGCATTAAAAAAAAAAACAATTAGTATAAAAATCGTATGAAAAGAGGTCTTCATATTGTTGTGCAATTTATGGAAATTGTAAGAACGTATGGGAAAAGTCCTTCGGCTTCGTCAGACGTAAGAAATCTCTTTTCTCCGTAATTCAATATACTCTGCATATATGTATTTTTCTGTATTATTATCGATAATTTAATCTAGCTGCTCATTCGCCGCATTGCTTATGTATTATTTCTCTATTATCGTCTGGTGTATATAAACACAAAGGCTGGGCAATTCGACCTCCTTACCTTTTCCCATAATTTAACAAGCGTCGATCATAGAGAAAGGGAAAATGGCACTACGTACGTAACACGGCAAAGAAGAAAGAAATCGCTGGTCTGCAGGTGTTTTCATATTTTTTTTTCTCAATTTTTTTTTGTATTAAAAATGCTTTAACAGTACCCAAAAATTTGTCAATAGATCAACGTGCGTTTTGAAAAAAATTCAACTAACTCTTCTCGTTTGTATATAAACGTAACAATATAGTATAAAATGAAGCAATTAAAAATGACAATGATTATTATGTAGAGCTGAGGAGCGCATTCTCGTTTACACTTATACGAAACATTATTAGATCTTAGCTAGTAGTGAGAGCCCGTATTTCTATATTCATCGTCAACGTCGGATAATGGAAAGGGGAGGGGGGGTGGGTACGCATAATTTTGTCACCGGTATGTCGAAGAGTTTAGGCTTGATCTGGAATAGGAGACATGATATGATTAGATGCATGATACGGGGCAGAGTTACGTCGGAGCCAGAGGTGCAGGATTATCTAGGCAGTTGTCGGTCGGGTTTTGTTAGTGTTTGTCTCTTACTGCACGCACGAACGATTTCTCTTATCTTAATTCTTATATAATTCTACTGTGTTTTACAGTCGCCAGGATCGTTTCCTTGTTTTTTCCCACCTGATGGCGCATTAGTAGAAGACTCCTCGTCGTCTTCGTCTTCCTCTTCGGGATCGTCCTCGTCTCCTTCCTCTTCGTAGTCTTCGTCCTCGTCCTCCAAACCTTCTCCTACAATTGCCGACTTACGCTTTAATATTATTTACTTACGCGGGAAGATCCCCAACCCGGAGATTCAAACAGTTCTTTTAATTAAATCTACCAAATGGTAAAAGTTTTACCATTGTTAGATTTACCGATTGTCTTAACAATTGATAAAACATTAACCATTTGATAGATCTAATTAAAAGAAGTAAATTAAATCTATCGAGTTGTAAAAGCTTTACCATTGTTAGATTTACCAATTGTCTGAGCAATTGATGAAACTTTTACCATTTGATAGATTTAATTAAAAGAAGTAACTTTTGTCTTGAAACTTTTTTTCTATCTCTCGCAGATACCGAGTTGCAAAATAAGATCGAAAAATAGCCGTATTTTCAGGGGTTAATTTCACTCCCTTAAAGTGAATTTGGGCAGCAAACAAAAATTGCGTTGCAATCAGGAGGAAATCCTCTGCAGATTCAAAGTTTCAGAATTTGTTGAATTTCCGGGTTCGGAGTCTTCCCTTGTTAGAAATGATAACGATATCTGCTTTTTTCTTTGCTGAAATTAGTCGCTATATTAACTCGGATTAATTAAAATGACAGGGGTGTACCTGTGTAATATAGTACAGCTCTAGGAACTATACGCTCTCTTATATAATGACCAATTTCAAAATCGGTGGTCAACAGAGCCTGAGTCTCGTCGTCTAACTCTGCTTCTGAATCATCTGGCACTGGAAGAATATGATAGGTTTGTCAGGAATTACGTAACGAACGGATCAATCTCGGTATGGAGATAAGGCCGTAGAATATATAAAAATAGAAGTAGCTGGATTCTCTTACCAACTGGTGGAGTGAAGAAGTTGAAAAACGAATCGTTTTGTACAGTTTTTGTTACTGTTCGCATGGATCCTCGAGACTTGTGTTTCTGGTTCTTCTTAATCGTTTTTACAGTAATATTCTTCCCTTTCTTCCAATCTATTACACATCCCTGTTAGGAGAGAATTTTTAACGAATGTAATATAAGCTCGAAAAGCTCGGAACAATGTGTTCTCATTACCACGAAATAAAATTAAGGTCATTTACGTCAAGGCTAATTACTTACCTTACATTTATATATTTCAGGTCCTTCAAAGCTAAATGGATCAGTTTTCTCGGGAGTACATTTCATAATATATTCTTTAGTCAGGACTGAGTTAGTAAAATATTCATTTGGCTCAAAATGGAATTCAAGGACGAAACCCTATAAAAGAAAAACTCGTTATTTTACAGAGCGATTCAGTTTCCCTGCGTTCACATTTCGTATTAAACGCTTTAGGGGCCGTCCTTAAATTACGTAAGGGTAATTTTGGCGAATTTTTACCTCCTCCCTCCCCCAGTATAAGAATTCGTAAGATTTGATATTCCAACCCCCTCGTTACGTAATATTTTTTGCATTTAATTTTTTCAGATATTAAAATTCTTTTAAAGGTTTATATAATTCATTTAACTCGGTTTCGGGAAATATAAACTAAAACTACTTTTCTGGAACATTAATAATAGAAATTGTATTTATTGACAATTAGTTTAAAAAATATTACGTAAGACGCTACCTGACTCTCTCCGCCCTTGTAAGAAAACGTAAGAAATTTGCGCGGACCCCCCCCCCCCCCCAGAAAGCCATACGTAATTTAAGGACGACCCCTTATACGTATGTGTAACACAGAAACCGCAGCGTTTAGCATGCGACTTACCATTGGATTAGTTTGAAGGAATATCACTTTGATGTCGTGCAGATGTTTCAGGATTGGTTCGTCGTGTTCTTGAACCATATCAGCTAATGTCCCGACGTTTTTAAATATTGTCAGCCAAAATTCTGGGATACCCTTAATATCGTCATTTTCGCTCCTAAAATAGTTAAAAGTAATGTATATCGCGGAATAAATGACTGAACAGGAACGTGTCTACGCGTAAAAGTGAAAGAGGCGTACTCTTCTTCCTTTTGTTCTTTCTCATCTTCGAGCTTAACTTTTGTTTTCAAATCATTAGTTAATCCTTCTTCCTCTTCGTCGCTCTCCCATACGCACTGCTCGTCCGTGGGTTCGTAAAGGCCAGACACTATTTCGCTCCTTTTCATGTAAAAGGGTGCGCACATTTTGTAATAGGCGCATTCCAAGGCGTGTACCTCCTCATAGAATTTTGCCTCAATATTGGTAGTAACTAATTGCAATTGTTTCAAAGCTTTAATTCTGCGTTTCACAGGAGCTCGAAGAGACTGCATTTGCTAAAAAATCGAAAACATTTCTTAGTTAAAGAGCTGTGCTTCATCTTTTGTATTTTTCAGCCATACTCTTCGATCTCTTTCTGTAAAGCAAATTGCCTAAAATAATGGAAAGAAATTTTAGTTTCGTAATGTTTTCCTTTTAATACTAAAAAATTTTATCACTAAAAATTGATAAATTTATATTAATATTCAAAAATAGTGAGCAACAAGAAATATAATTGAAAGATATTTAAATTTCTTGCTATACAAGCGAATATTCCAAACATATTTCTCCCTGTTTCATGAATTAAGCGATGCTTAATGCCCAAGATATTCTAAAAGTACAGCGTTCTAATCTACTAATTCATAGCTAATACTAATAGCTGAATAAACAAGCCATTTAACAATGCGCATAAACGAAAATCTTTAAATTGTGATGCCACATGGAATGATATGTGATTTGTACAGGAGGAAATTAAATGACTTTGCACAATATTAATGGTAATGCCATAAAAGGAATGCACATGGAACCTCTTTGAAGTAACACTTTCACCGTTAAAAATGTTACAAAAGGGAAGACTTGCATTTCTTTCAAAATATTAGTATTTCACATTATTTACATTGTTTCACGTTGTTAATACAATAACTGTGCGATGTATTGATAGAATCAATATCAAAGTATCGATGCATGAAACAAAGAAGTTCTAAACGTCAACGACACAGTATTACAAGTGCTATGAGGATTTAGAATTTACAGCAGAATTAACTATACCCTTCTCGATACGATTTAACAGCTCGTTCTCGCCGAGACCCGAATAGCCGAACCGTTTATAATTTGCAGGATAATTTAAATACCTCCATCCCCGGTGCAGGAATATGATCTTGCAGTGCAGCTAAAATTTGGGAAGAAAACTCCGTAGTGTTGTTATCATCTTCATCCTCAACAGATTCCATATCACTATTATCGCCAGCACGCTCTGGATCAGTGGTCATAGTACTACAATCCAGATTGGTTTCTTTTTACAAAAAAAAATTTCCATACACGAGAAAAAAAAATGCTTTCTTTAACTACGACGTAAAAAGACAAACAGTCTTTCTAGTTCCACTGAAATTCACAAAATCTCAAGGAAAACCTATGTCATCCTCATTTCGCACAGTTTCTTCAACTGTTATTTCTTTCCCAGATCTTTGCACCGTTCGCTTTTATTACAAAATTGTATTCCTAATGAATCTGTTCGTATCGTTTCACAGATGATTATTAGGAATTGATGAGGAACGACGCTGAATAATATAGAATCTTTATTTGAATCAGGAAGCTTGAAACGTAAATGTTTAAGCGCATACAAGCAAAGCAACAGTTACTCGAATACTTTCAAACGGTTCGTTTCTGGCGAAACAAACCTTACGAGAGTATGTAAGGTTTTATGCGTATCTGGATTGCCTGAAGATTAATTTGGCAGTTTCGGAATCGGGCGATTATTTTAAACGCGGGTCGAGAGCATGGGCATACGGAAAGATTGTAAAATCGCCGAACGTGCCGAAACTCGGATTGCACGTTGCGATTGGATATTCGTGCACGCGTACGTGCATCGCGAATACCTCAAACGCACCACGAGTACGTGAAAGAATATGTTCCGCCGAGTGGGAATTGTGCCTGGGAAATTCCTATCGATTCGATTGAAATTTTGCGCGACGTTAAACTGACATTTGAAAGTCACCATGTTCGCAAGGGAGAAAGGTTATTCGCCAGGACACGCCAGGCTACGTGAAAAAAATTGCGGAAATTTTACCAGTCCGTGAATTACTCGACGGATTTGAATCCTGCCAGATTTATTATGCTCGTCTCCGTTATTAATCCACGGGAGAGCTGCGAAGATCGCGATGTCCAGTTTCGCGACATAAAAGAGCGTGCACATGGGACAGATGAAAAAAGCCACGATTTTTCGGTGGGGGGGAAGTTGTAAATGCGTGAAAACTTAAACGGGAAACGAAATAGAAATGCGTTTGGGTGAAAGCATTGTTCGGGAAATGTTTCAATGGAAACGGAAATGTTTTAATGCCGATGAGAAACTTACCTTTCAAGATCGTAGCTGATCACAAAAGAAGAAACGAACCACGGAACGGAACAACGAACCGGTCGCTGTGTCGGTAGTATCGTTGTGTAGTAAATCGCACGATACGAAATTAGTTCCTCTTCTGTCCTTTTCTGTTCCGATCAAGGGCTGCTATCGCACGGCTCTGAAATTCCCTATGCCACTTTTTCACTTTCGTTTAACGCGAAGCTAACCGTTTGTGATCCGAAGCTAAATAGAAGAATTGATGAAGATGACTCGTAAGAATCGTCGCATTTTCGTAGAAAAATTCTTGGAAACGCGAGCTCTTCAACAATTTTAATAGACAGCGTGTATACTTACAGAGATAAGACACTTATGTAATCTTCTTTTCTAGTTTTTTTCTAGGAATATGATAGAAAGAAAATTCTCTTTCCGAGATCACTTTTCAAACGTTTCAAGGTAACCAAGGTTTCGTTCTGGCAAAACTACACATATTTGTTCTTGCATACCTTAGCTGATATTAATAGATGCGCATTTACATGTAACGTGACCTTGAAATGACCTTGAACTTTGAAATTGGTAACTTTTCATAAGCTACTTCGTATAAATAAGCTACAAATACATAAGAAACTCCTTTATTAGAAACGGACACGGTGAAATAATTTCGAGTGTTGTGCCAGAATATTTTAAATTCCTCCCTCCATCAGAATTCGAAAACTTTGAAAATCAGGAGATCAGAAAATGGTGAATTTTCCCCCGAGTAAAATCATTTCTAAAAAAATTAATAGTAAACAAACAAATAACCTCCAGTTTCTTTTCCCTCGCTTCGATTCGGCGAATAAAGACTGTTGAACTTTTCAAATTTCATTTTTAACGCTCCACCGTGTTGGCGGCTCTGCCCCGTTCCAGTCGCCCGACGCCACCTTCAATTCCCTCGGTTATCGCGCGGCCAAGGGAATAAAGATGGCGTAGTGACGTCACGTCCGTTCTCAGGCGAGAAACGTAATGTAATTCGCCGACACGTTTCTTCCATAGAACACACCGCCATCCCTTTAGGCTTGGCGCCTTCGTCAAATGCAGTGAGCGTCGGTGTACCGTAAAATGGCGGACGGCGACATTGATTTGTACGCCGATGATCTCGAGCAAGATTTCGCGCAGGTAATTCGTTTTTCTGATTGTTAATAAGCAACCGGTCGGCGGGCACGGGTTATCGCTGACGAGCCGGTCGCGCGAGAAATGTTCTGGACTGTGAGAAAAATGGGACGGTAGAGCGGGGCGCACGGCGTCATGGTGGAGAGACGGTAACGATTGCTCGCTAGCGGGGTATCCGTGTCGTCTCCTCCGACCGGGGTACATCGGTTTCGTGCAGCGTTTTCGTTCGCGGCAACGAGCGGCGGTCGCGTTCCGTCCTTGCCAAAGGGCAAGCGCAAGTCCACTAATTCCGTTGTGCAATTAACGAACGCTCGCGTACGTTTATCGCATCGGAGTAACTAAACCGAGTACGTGTAATACAGGCACACGGCGAGAAAAGCAAAATGGTGTTAGCGGTAAGGGCCGAATGTCGTGAAGTAGCTTATTCCTCCGCTTCCGTGTATCGGTGTAGCTTCGACGGATTTACCTGTTCCCCTCGTTTCCATCGAGGCATTTCGATGCTTTTAACGCGCAGCTGAAAGAAATTCGAGGTTTCGAGCATTCTAGTATAACAGTATCGCTTAAACAGTGGACGCCAGAATGAATGAAAACGAAGCGTGTAGTAGCTTTCGATGTAACGCGAGAATAAGATGTTTCGTCGAACAGTCGGGAATGTGAAGATTATTTCCTTCCGTTTCGTGTCTATGGAATGCCGAGTAAAATAAGGGTGGAACGAATTGAATCGGGTTTGGTTAAGCTCCGAAATAGAGATATTGCGTGTACTATTGAATTTAGAAATCTTTTTGTTGCGAGATGAGGGTATGAATGAAAACTTTATTGCACTTTAATGGTCTGGAAGAATTTGTTAGAGAACGTAGAACTGTCTTTGGACTGTGTACTCGTGGGAAGTGTATAGTAAATTCAAGATGGATTAAATCATTTGCCCAAACTTGAGAATGAATTTTGGCTATTTTTATAAACTTTCGATGAAAATCTTCAATTTCCACACTTTTACCGTGTTAAAGATACTCGAGTTTTGATTTACTTCAGCGCTCTTTGCAAAGCGAATGTATTTAACACGCACGTTTCTTATATTAATAGCCATTTGTATATACATTGCGAATGTATCCGTAAAAAGAAAAGCAGAATTGAATTAGGCGTAGATCGTTTATCGTGTAGCATAGTTCATAACAATTTTAGTTGAATCTATTAACTGTATTACATAATTGCTCTGTGACGTTAACCTTTTCCCGATACATTTTTAATAATCTCTTGCAGGATGAGTTTGCTGGTGATGGCGTTGATTTGTATGATGATGTGATAGCAGCTCCTGCTGGTGGTAACGGTGGTGTTTCTACAGGAAATAGCGGAGATGGTGGAGGTGACACTACGTCGCCAAATGAAGAAACAAACGGTAGCGCACCTTATCATCAACTTGGGAATAACATTCAACCTAACCAAATTGGAAGACGTCATCAGTTGTATGTCGGCAATTTAACTTGGGTACGTGATCGAACATTAATTTACTAACGCGCGTCGGTAATTATTTAGAAGTATTTCAGCCTCGCCGATTTTTAATAATTTTTGGATATGTTGTCGGGGACACGATTCTGAACAGCTTTGAAAACTGCTGCTACTACCACAATGTATCTTGCCGTATGCCAGCATGGGACAAAACAAATGACGAAGTTGACCCTTGTTTCCGAGATATTTGCAAAAAACTTATTTTGACTTATTCCGACGCAACGCATTCCTCTTTCCAACTTGTCCGGGGTAATAGTATTGGTTGGGCTAGATTAGTGCGGGGGGCGTGTAAAGCATGGTAGGGGACCGATGTGAGATTAGAGATTTGAACCAGAAACTTGCGGACGCCTGTCAGCACCCTGACTCTGTTCGACGGTGCCGCCGCTGCCGGATATTAGGATGACTCTGGTTCTAAAATATAATGTTTTTGCAAGGATGAGGGTGCAATCGAGAGCACCTTTTGGGTGTGTGGGGACTCCCGTCAACACCCCAACTCATCGGTTTGCTACCATGCTTTACGGGCCCCCGCACTAATCTAGCCCCAACCAATAATAATACCCGCGACAAGTTGGAAAGTGGAATGCGCTGCGTCGGAATAAGACAAAAGAAGTTTTTCTGCGAATATCTCGGAAACGAAGGTCGAGCGCTGGTAACATTTATAGGAAAAAGTTGTTCAGAATCGTGTCCCCGACAGCATATCCAAAAATCATTGAAATCGGTGAGGATGGAAAACTTCTAAATAATTAACCGCGCGTCGACCGTTGGCGTTGATAATTTGAGAACGGGTTACTCGAATGCAAGCTTGTGCGTTACAGTGGACGAGCGATCAGGACATAACTGATGCTGTACAGAGTATCGGTGTATCCGATTTCGTCGAGGTGAAATTCTTCGAGAATCGAGCGAATGGACAATCCAAGGGTTTCTGCGTGATATCTCTGGGTTCGGAACAAAGTATGAGGATATGTATGGAAAGATTGCCGAAAAAAGAATTGCACGGCCAAAACCCAGTAGTAACGTTTCCCACTAAACAAGCTCTGAACCAGGTAAGCGTATTTATATATATATATATGTTTATTATCTACAGATCAGTTTGTTATATATAATTCTGTATCTTTGAAGATTAACTTGTATTATTAGGTCGTCAAGAAATTAGTGTCGGATTAGTGACTCGTTTTAGTCTAACCGTGTAGTACTCACAGTAAAACTGGACATGTCTGCAGCATTGGCTACGAATATTTAAAACAATTTTACTTTGCAAGGTTTCCTTTTGTTTTTTTTCTTTATTTTTTTTATTGTTGCTATATGTACAAAATATACACACATTAAAACATTTATTTCGAAGTATTGATTTTCTTTTGGAAGAGCAATATGAGTTTCTCGACGGCTTACAAGAGAACATGCCGAACCCTAAAATTCAAAAAATTCTGAAACTTTGTAAATATGTAATTACCTAGTAATTACAACGCAATTTTTGTTTGCTGCCCAAATTCACTCGAAGGGGATGAAATTGACCCCTGAAAATTCGGTTATTTCCCGATTTTGTGTTATAACTCGCGAACTGTAAAATATTTTTTTTGCCAAATGATAGATCTAATTAAAATAAGTAACTTTTGTCGTGAAACTTTTTTTCTATCTCTTACAGTTCACGAATTATAACAGAAGATTTGAAAATAACCGAATTTTCAGGGGTTAATTTCAGCCCCCTTCGAGTGAATTTGGGCAGCAAACAAAAGTTGCGTTGTAATCAGGAGGGAATCCCCTACGTATTCACAAAGTTTCAGATTTTTTTTTAATTTCCTGTTTCGGGATCTTGCCTTGTTAGTAGGTGTTTCTTTTTTCACGCTCTGTGAGTTTGAAAAATTCTCTGTTCTCAGTTTGAGTCCCAGTGCAAGACACGTCCGGCTCCAGCCCCACAGCAGAGTCAGAGTCAGCGCCCCCATAATCCGCATCAGCATCAGCCACCAATGCCACCTCATCAGCAGCACCCGCAACACCCCCAACACCCTCCGCATTCGCAACAGAATCACGGCCCCAGGATGATGATGGGCCCTCCGCAAGGTGTGCGACCACAGAGAATGCCACCACCGGGTATGGGTCCGCAAGGTCCAGGCGGGCCTGGGCAGCAAGGCCCACCGCGAATGCACGGCCCACCAATGGGTCCTGGGCCGGGACCGCATCATCCCTTGCCTGGGCATCCTAATCAGGGCCCACCACCTCCCGGTTATCAGCAAGGACCATGGAATGGGCCTCGGCCTACTGGTCCACCGCAGCAAGGACCGCCTGGACCTGGTCCTGGTCAACATCGGCCACCTGGACCTGGTCCTGGTCAACATCGACCACCTGGAATGGTATGCGCTTCTGTTTTTATTAAAATTATTAATAGCATGCGGTTGGCCATTAATTGATCATTAATTCTTTGGAATAATATCGATCAACTAGACATCGTTTTGTACGTACACAGATTTTAATTTGTGGGCATCTTTCGTTTGGTAAAGTTCTATTCAAATTCTTTTCAATATATTTTCATTCAGTGCTTTCTCAGGTTTTATTTATAATAGCGTTGCATCTGTAAATGTATCTTAATCGTTTGAATATCTAATTATGCAGAATCTACATTTTCTCGATTTTCATGGAAAAGTGATGCTTCATTTTTAAATAGCATATTCAGCACATGTTAGATTGATCGAAAGATTTTGTAATAATATCTCGAACATTCGCTGTAAATTTGTAATTAGTGTCGGAGTTAATAACTGGTAAAGCGAAGGGGATTCTGCATAGATTGTAGTACTGGTAAATTCTGTAACGTATGTTGTATAAATTGATATGTAATTATGATACAAGTTACAAGAATATTTTTTGCACTTACATGTCTTACGCTCCGCGTAAACAGAGTTGCACTAGAGACCTTTCAGAACCCAGTTACCATATACCACAGGTAACACACAATGTGTTCTTCCTGCTTTTCGCATCGTAAGAATTATCTATTACCGTTGAGATCTTCAGCATTTATTTTCGAACGTGTGGTCTAATACGAGGCTATCAAAATTAATAAATATTGTATCGTTGGAACGTATTATTTGGCAGTTTCAAAAGGTTTCAAGTCAAAGAGTGACCCAAAAATGAGGCCTTTTTAGCCTCCTTTTGGTCCCATGATTTTGGAACTGAATTTTGTGCCAAATAATACCTTATTATGAGACATCAGTCACAACAAATTTTCAAATTGAGATGACAATTAGTTTCTGAGATATGGGATATATGTCCATTTAGTGGGTGCTTTTTTAATATATCGTCCACCTTATTGATTCGGCCATTGTGAATTTTGATATATTAAAAAAAAACACCCAGTACACAAATATTAATATTTCTTGATCTTAATTTTTTTTCGTGAATTTTGAAAATCTAAGTTCAAATTCATTGTTAGCAGTCAGCAAAACCCCTGGAAATAATTGTTTAAATTATCGGACTGACATAAAAGTCCGTACATCGAAGCGCATGGGCTGACGCGTTAACGAATTTTCACTTCTTTGACCTCCCGTATCTCAGAAACTAATTGTCACCTCAACTTGAAAATTTCGTGTGATTGGTGTATCATCATAGGTATCGTTTCGCATAAAATTCAGTTCTAAAATCTTGGGACCAAAAAGAGGCTATTTCTTGGGCCACTCTTTGGCTTTGGCTTTACTTTACTGAAGTTTCACTTTCTACTATTTTACAGAATATATTCTTCCTTTTTTAAACCAATTTTTCTTATCTTCTTCATTTAAAATTCAGTCGTTCAAATGAGAAGCTTTCCGATTAACTCCCGCCTTATGTTGAATTAGATTTTGCAGTCCTGCGATGAATACTTTGTTAATAAATTACTGGCTCTGATAGTCAAAGGTTTTAGTATAAAGTGACCTAACAGGGCCGGCGCGAGGATGGTTGGCGCCCTTATGCAAGACAATTTTCGGCGCCCCCAATTTAGGGGCTTTTAATTTTTGGACCTTTTTTCTATTTAATACGTTTTGCCTTTTTCGGAGTACCACCATATACCTACAGTGTCGTCTTTTAAGAGAAAACTGTAACACTTTTTAACATTGTTTTTTTTTTAATATTCATTTATTAAAGCAAATGTTAAAAAGTTTTACAATTTTCAAATTTTACAAATTCAGAGAACTCTTCTTAACTTGTTAACTCAGATGGAGAAATGGACTAAAGAAAAATAAGGTAGAGAAACAAAAATATATCACATATATTTCACAGATAAAAAACATAAAATACTTTCACAGTCTTTGGGTAAAATTAAAGATCACAGGGCTTAAAATTAAGATCACATGTACTGTTATAGAAAAAACGAACTATGAACTTAAAAAACCAAATCTTCATTTATCATAGGCAGAACAAAATAAAACTTCAAAAACTCAACAAAACGATTCAGATCCAGCTTCTGATACCCTAAGCTAAAGTAGATAATTAATATGAGAAGTATTATCACAGAGAAAAAACTTATGGATCGATTTAAAATAAGGTAAAATAAATTTTAATCTGAGAAAAATTGAAACAATCTTTAAAAATAAAGAAAATAAATTTAAATTATAAAAACACTAGAACACAAAAAACTAAATATTTAAGTTAATTTTATTTTACGAGCTTTAACACTGGCAAATTCTAAAATTAAATCTTTTAATGGAAGGGATTGGCAAATATCATTTTCAATCGTTGTGTCAAAATTTCAAAGCAATCGGTGAAGAAATTTCGGAGATTTAAGATTTTGAACAAACGAACATTTACATTTTTATTTATATAGATTGGCCAGTTCTTTGCCTTCGATATCTTTGTCATTACCGTTAGTGAGGTATATTTCTAAGTCACAGCAAAATTTTATCAAATCAGATTCTTCAATTTCATTCATTTTTTCAAAACTATAAAGGAAACTAAAATACGAAAAATATGTGTTTAACTGAACATACCTCTCTTCCAAAGAAGTGATTGTCGTATCCAAAATGCAATAAAAAAAGTTTATGCGAAATTTATCTTTTGGGTCGAGTGGTGGTTGACTTACAGCTTCATAGTCAAATTGCTATTTTTTTTTACGTCTTCGAATATTATGTGAGGTTTCAAAATCAGCAGATACGTCTAGGGATTCTGCAATATCCTTACAATCAACCAACATTCGTGAAAACCCAATTTCCGATCTTGGCATCAAAGTAATATTTGTTTGAATGTTTTGCAGCATTTTACTTATAACATTAACACGGATTAAAATATCATGCCAAGTAACAATTGAACATATAAATTCATATTTTTTAATTTTTTCGCATAAACTTTTTACTTCAAATTTTGTGTCGTTATTATTGCCATTTTCATATAAATGAAAAAATGCATCACAAATTTCACCGATTTGATATCTCAGAGGAGTTATAGCATCCGTCCAAGATTCCCATCGTGTATTTGAAAGAGGTTTTACTGTGATCGTAGAAACATGTTCTTTTAAAATATCCCATCTTTTAGTGGAGGCAGCAAAGAAATTATATATTTCTTGAACTATAGAAAAAAATTTGACCGTTTCCAAATTAACTTTTGCTGCATCAATTACTACCAAATTTAAAGTATGAGCTGCGCACGGAACAAACACTGCCCTTTGATTCTGATTTAGTATATGGGCTTGTAATCCATTACTTTTCCATTAATGTTTGCTCCGTTATCTTATCATAGCCTTGACTTCGCAAATATTTAATATCCAGATCTAATTTTTTTAAAGTTTCGCTAACACAATTTGTTAGTCCCAAACCAATGGTGTCTTTCAACACTAAAAATCCAAGGAAATGTTCTCGTACCTCGTATGCATTATGTACAATAGACACAAAACGAGCTACTAGAGTTAATTGTTCGACTTTGCTTATATCCATCGTCGAATCTACGATAACCAAAAAACACTTAGCTTTTCTGATTAAATCGAGTATTTTTTTTTTCAAAATTTGATTTGAGATGAAAGATATTATTTCGTTTTAAATATCTTTACTTAAATAGTGAATATGACATTCTTTTTTAATAAATCTTTGTAAATGATTAGACAAGACGGAGTCAAATGTTGAAAACACTTCTATCAGCTTCATAATATTTCCATTTCGTTTTTCAAATAATTTATCGGACGAGCCTCCAAATGCCAAATTTTGTTGCCCTAAGAATTTTATTATCTCTATTATTCTTTCTAGAACCTCTTCCAATGTTTTTTTTTTTTTCATTTTATAGAGTTTTTCAAGACTATTATCAATTGTTCGTTTTTTAAGTAAATTTTCTTCCATATCTTTTCAGTTTTTTAAGTTGGTAATATGAAATAACGACTTTTCGTGTATTTTCAGAATGTCGACAAATTTTGCCAATCTGAATAACCTGCTTTAGATATAAGTTTCTGTTTGTGTTCTTGTTGAGAAAACAGCTTACAACAAAAACAATAAACGCTGTTTGCTTTATGGGAGTATACAAGCCAATCTCTTTGCAGTTCTTCAGAATTTGTTAATGTTCGCGTAAAATATTTATCACTAAATTTCCGTCCTTTATCGTCAGTCTTGTAATTGACTCGAGATGTGTCACGAAAAGGGCCCCGTTCTACTAATAAGTACTTTTCTAAGACTGTCAGTAGGTTTAGGTTTTTTATTTATTCCTTGTACATTTTATACAAAAGAAACGGCGCTTCAAGACATTGTCTTATATTGCCCAACGAACGTTACATCACTGTAGTCTTTATACCCCCTCCTCTTCTAGGGCATGGTGCCCTGTCCTTCCCTCTTACTCATTCATCCTCTCCTCGTCTACCATCCTCTCTTACAATATCTTAAACTGTATCTCATTCTCTCTCCGTACTCCATTCATTCTTCTCCCACTTTGGACTTTACTAAAACTCAATACTTATGATCTACGCCTCGAGCACCGCTTTACAGTGCGACCAATCAGGTATCGTTACTTCATCACAGCCATCTATCACTAAAGTCTTTCAGGTTTTTACGCCCTTTAACGTTTCATACCCCCCTGAATTATCTTCTCAATTTCGCTAACCATTTTACTTCTCTCCCTCTCATATTTCCCTCCCTATCTTCTTCAGAAAGCCAACTATCAGTCTTCCCACCGTTGGGTTCTTTCCACTAATCCTTTCCAACACGTCCTCTCCCTCTCTCACCCCCTTCCTAAGTAGATTTTCCTTTAGTTTAGATTCCCTCACCACATTCACATTCTGGGGAATCTATCATATCCTTTCGGTGCAACGATTCCCTTAAATTATAATGGTTCGCCCTTAAGGGGGGACCCCACCCAGAAGCCACTAAAAAGTTTGGGATTTTTTGTTCGGATAAATTAAAATATTGAGCTCAGATTTTTTATATAGTTTTAAAGCAATCTTTATTTTGCTAGAAAATTTTTTTTTATGGAAAATTGTACAAAATGGTGACGAACAAAAATTCCACTCCCGAGAATGACTGGATCGTCTGAGCAGGAAATACAAAAGAGATATATAAACTGGAATATATTATCTTGCATGTAGCGTAGGATTTTCTCAAAATTCGAATTATTTTGGAAATTGTAGCAGTTTGAAGAATTGACTTTAATTTTTTGCATAAAAATTTGCACTGAAATGCTTGTAAAAAGTCGAATAATTGAAATATCAATAAAATCCTATGCTAGATTGAAGAGAATAGTGTTTTAAACTTAAAAAAAAATATAAGTAAATTGGATGAAAGGTTTCGGAGATATAGTGTGGGTCAGGTTGAAAAATGCTGTTTCGAGAAAAACGCGTTTAAAGTTTTCATTAATGTTTTCATGGCGTTCAAGCTCTCGTTATTCTGATTGAAACCTTCTTCGCATTGTTTTAGAAGATCGTCCGAGGTGAGATCTTCGTCCCTAATTTACTTTGATACCTAATACATCTATTGCCCTATAATAAAGAAGACTTCTCTTCGTCTTCCGCATCTTCGCTCCGCTCCATCTCCGCAATCTCCATTTTTTTCTCCCCCTGCATCTCCTCTTCCAGCCATTCGGTCGTCCCCGCACTTTCGTAGTCTTTCCAGCTAGTCGAAGAACATGAGCCGGAACCCTCCCCTCCTGCTAAGTCCATACTCTCCGTGTCCTCGTTCTTTGTATACATAACATTTTCCACCTGGATGGCTACCTTCGATACTTCTATTATATTTGGTTATCCTCTTTTATATCTTCTTGGATCCCTATTTCTTTCTCTTCTCTCTGCATGTTTAACTTCCTTCCTCCCTTTTTTCCTTTTTTTTCCCGTTTTTCCTTTCAGATTAGAGGTTTGGATGTTATCTTCTTTTTCTCTTTCTCCTTCTTCGGGCTCTCTGGCTGAGTCCCTCTCAGCGTATCCTCCGTCTGTTTTCTTTATTTTTAGTTTCTTCACTACCCTTTTTTTAGTGGTCAGATCATCTTCTTTCTTTCCCCTTGGTTCTTTTTGATCCTGAGGTAAATCACTCGTGATACCCCAGTCCTTTTCCAAATAGATGGCTGTACTCTGGTCTTTAACTTGGTTCTCTTCAATTCTGTCTTTTATCTTTTGTAGAAGGTCCATTTCCCTTATAATTTTTATGATGTCCTCTATTAATTCATCCTCCATTTGCAGTTTTAGTTTTTCAGAAGTTTGTCTAACTTCCTTTTTAGCATTTCTTTCTTCCCACCTGGACCCTTTCCTGGGCCTTGATGTCTTTCTCCATACTGTGTACGTACGGCGCATCCTTCTTTGCCGGTGTGGAGTTCTCCTCGTTTGCATGATAGTGTATTCTTGGGATATAGTGCAAAGTTTTAGGTCTATTTCTTCAGCTTCTCTTCCCTCTTCCGCCTCAGAGGCTCTCTTCCCCTCCCCCCAGCCTCTCGGCCACTTAACCCTTCCACTCCTTCACCCTTTCCTTCTTTAAATTCAATCTCCCGTACTTAGACCACTACTTACATGCCGCTAGCGCCCTCTCAGCTTCTATATTGTCAGTAAGTTCGGACCATTGTGAAGGATCTTTAAATACGTCAAAGGAATCGGATATTATCAGTGCCGTGTTTTGTTAACTACTATCATTAACTTCTACTTCTATTTCATCGACTACATCGACTTCTACTTCATTTCGATAAATATCACAAGTATTGTCTTCTGTCGATGTCGCCAAAGTGTCGCCATGGTGTATATTTCCTTCAATTTGAGAGATATTGTTGTCTTGAGGGGATGTGATGAGTGGAAGTACTTTCGAATTCAGGAGAAGTTTTTGATGAAGGCACTTGAGGACTCTCATGAGCAGCTCAGCAGGCCGCCTGTTCGCGTCAAGCCACCAGGCCATAAGATTCGGACTTGACTATTTTTTCTTTGGTCATATCGCGCGTGCAATAATGAAGTTACCGAATTTACATTGTGTTTATGTGAGAGTTGGATTCCTGTATTATTAAACGTGCGATATAGTTTTTGGCGCCCCCTTATGCGGCGCATTACTTGCATAATGGGTTTCCGCCGGCCCTGCCGCCTAATCTACTATTCAAATGTATAATAATTACTAACAAATTTTCTTAACTCACCACTTAAGTTTACAAAGAATATGATTTTAGTTAAACTTCAATTAACTACTACCTGTTAATTAAGTTACGTGTCGTTACTTTCCAACTACCAAGAAAATCATTCCTAATTCAAATCTGGCGGATTGAAATAAAATCTTTGTTTGTCTTGATTCAGCAATTCCACGGTGGTCCACCCGGCCAAGGACCCCCACGCGGTCCACCTGGACATCCTGGCGGACCTCCAGGTGACCCAAGAGGTGCTCAGCCACGCCCCGAATGGAATAGACCACCAGGTTTGTGGACTATCTTACAATTACTGCTAGATTACGTACTGAAACATCTTGGACTCAAGTGCTCTGTTATTCTTCCCCTTCATTTTGTGTGTTATCGTTGTAAAATTTCTCTTCTTCCCACAGCTTGTAATCTGCATGAATAGAATAGGTGTGTGACAAATTGTGACTGTAAAGCGTGTCATAAAGCATCAGAATTATGATGCGGAGTATGGCACAATGAACTTAAATAGCCACTTTAAGTAACAAAGCACTATGTAATAAAGTTATTGTAAAGGAAGTTCACTGATGTAATTATTCAATGTGCATAGGAATGCATCACGGGCCTCAGGGACCACCAGGTTTCCCTCAACATCAACATATGCAAGGCCCGCAACCTGGTCAAGGCCCACCACAGAGAGGACCTCCTCCAGGTTCTATGGGTGGTGAGAACTTTAGGATGTTCATTGAATATTAACAATATTATTATTCATTTTTTGTGTAATAATTATGCATGATATTGAGGGAAATTTATGCTTAAGGAGTATGAAGGTACAAGGTGTTTCAGATAAAAATAACATGAAAAATAATTACATTTCGACTTGATAAAAAGGGAGAAAAAATACAACTGAAACATATGGACACGATAAGAAATACATATAAATTCATCTTGGGGAATTAAATTAAATTAAAACGAAGCAATTCGATGTCACTCATAGTCAGAGATGGGCAAAAATGTATCTATATAAAAAAAAATGTAAATGTTTGTTTGTTAAAAATCTTAAATCTCCGAAAGTTCTTCACCGATTGCTTTGAAATTTTGACACAACGTTGCATTCGAATACGTGCGTGTTTTTATATACCTACTATTATATAGATATTATATAGATGTCACACCTGTGACAGGTAAAAACATTAGAAACGTGCGCTTTCTCTTTTCTATCTTTTCCATTTAACCAGACTGAGCCACAGCAACGCGTGGCCGAGTACAGATAGTTTTAAATAAACAATTGATTTCGAATAAAAGACAAAAATTTTATTCGAGAGTCGTCGAATAAAAATAATTTGAGTTATTTTTATTCGAAGCGCCTCAAATCACTTTTTTATTCGACGGGATTCATTCGACGGCAATGCATGATTTCTTTATTCGACGGGAATTCATTTTAGGCTTCGAATGATTTTCTTAGTTTCATTCGTATTTTTATCCGAAAGTTATTCGAAGTTCGAATAACTTTGGGCGAGCCTCGAGAGCCTTTGATTGAAGCCGCCGGCTTCTCGAGCCAAGCGACATTGTATCGTTTACCCATACCTATAAACTGCAGCGCGGAGTTGCTGGGCGATGTGCCATCGATTATACAGAAACGGAATTTCTTTATTTTTCGTCGTATCAATCTGAAAGTGACACCAATAGATTCCTTGCATTCTCCCGATTAAATTGACAAAAAATTATTTAAATCGGATTACTTTTAACGAAACGGGCTTTCAATCCAGCAAGTTAATTTTGTGGTTTATATCGTTAATTATTCTTCAAATTATGTCAGGTTTGGTATCATTTTCGTCGGGAAAACACAAGAAGACGATTGATATCACTTTCGTGCAGATTCGATGAAGAATCTGATTTCACATTTTTCCGTTCTTAATGGCTAGTGCTATCTACATACATATGTCTTCTACGGCCCCGTGGTTCTCGGCTTTCGAGCGCCAGAGTTGGGCATTATCTAGATAAAAAATTATTTTAATAACGATCGATGTAAATGATACTTTATCTTTATTCGTTATTCGAGGTTCGTATAATCGAAGTTATCTTTATTCGAAGAGCAACGAGTAAACAATTTTATTCGATGAGAATTTATTCGACGAATGAAGATAATTTTTTTATTGGGTGAGAATTTATTCGACGAATAAAGATAACTTTTTTATTCGATGAGAATTTATTCGACGAATAACGATAATTTTTTATTCGAAGGTTTTATTCGAATAAATGCGTCGAATTTTTTATTCGTAGCATTCATCTTTTCGAAGACTTCGAATAAAGCCACGAATAATTTTCGTCAGCGTCGAGCGTGTTCATTCGAGCCGCCGAGGGCCGAGCCCGGCCGAGCGGCGAGCGCTGAACACAAAGGACCGGCGGCGGCGGCGATCTTATAATGTAGTATCGTCAAAGAGAAGGTATACTAAGAGGCGACACTCCGAGCGGCATCTTTGAAGTTCTTCGTTGACTTGTCCCTTTAAATTGGTTGTATAGGCAGCTGAATATCTTCGTCTTACTATCGCCTCTTATTAATCCCTCCTCCTTCCGATTAACGACTTGGCATTTAAATTGGTTGTGTCATTCGTCTCTCTCTAAAACTGGTTTCTTCGTCAGAGTGTCGCCTCTTAGTATACCTTCTCTTTGGTATCGTGCAATGACGAAAATATCAATTTACATAATTTTCATCCTATCTTCTTGAAAATAATACCAATGGACTGGTGAGGGTTTTCCGACGAAAATAAGCCAAAACACGACATACGTCGCTCTAGTTTTAACAGTAATCAATTTCAATATATTATCCTGCATAAACTACTCCTATTTACAGACAATTATTAAAGTACATACATTACGTGAATTTACAATGTTTCAGACAATACAGGAATGTCTTTTGTGATGTTGTACTTTATATTTATCAATATTTTATTATTAATGACTTAAGTGTTTTATCGTTTCAAAATATTTGTAACCTTAATTATTAAACGATTTAATAACTTCATTATTTTTTAAACTTTTGTGCTTCTATAAAAGTATAAACATTACAATTCACCAGTAAAAAAGCAAGGTTCAATGAATTTAATTTTCTTATATAATTGTCTTCTTAAATAATTTCTTGTTTTACCTTAACGGCAGAAGCTTATGCTTATGCATTACGTATTTTGTTCCAGTGCAGGGTGGACATTTCCTGTTTTTAACCAGAATACCACATTTTTAACGTTATCTTATGGAATCATTTGAACTTTATAATCCTTTGCGATTCGACAGTTTCGTAGTCCCAGTTGCTACCAACAAAATGTGTAAATCGCAAAATCGCGAAAAATGGACATTCCTCGTTTCCCCCTTCAAGTACTAAACTGTTTATTAATTAGAGTTAGGAATATTTTGAGAAAATTGCATTATTTATTAAACTCGCTTATAAAGAAGCATTATTAGAAATAAAATACAATGTCACAGAATTTATATGCAGATGTTATAGATGCAGTAAAGTTTACGGAATTTGTTGAAATAAATGTGCAATGAGTCATAAAAGTGTGTATACGCTCTCTACGTCTGTAATGTTTATACTTTTATAGAAGCGCAAAAGTTTAAAAAATAATGAAGTTATTAAATCGTTTAATAATTAAGGTTACAAATATTTTGAAACGATAATACACTTAAGTCTAGTGCAACGTATGCCGTGTTTTGGCTTATTTTCGTCGGAAAAACCTTACCAGTTCATTGGTATTACTTTCAAAAAGATAGGATAAAAGTTATGTAAATTGAGATTTTCGTCATTGCACGATACTACATTGTAAGATAACGCGTGCCTCAGTCACTCATCCAATTAAAAAATTATCTTTATTCGTCGAATAAATTCTCATCGAAGGAAATTATTTATTCGTTGCTCATCGAATAAAGATAATTTCGATTATTCGAGCCTCGAATAACGAATAAAAAATATTTATCTCTTCTTCGTTATTTGAGATTTTTATTTAAATCAACTTTTGCCCAACTCTGTCGAGCGCTCGCTTCTGAAAGGTCCCAGGTCTTAACACGGTCAGGCACGCATTTCAACTGCAATATTGACAATACCGAAGATTCTGGGGCCTAGAATATTAGCTTTGTATTGCGATGTTCTTAACCAGAGTTTCGCATCAATCAATTGAAGAGTAAATGGTTTGGTCAACTAAGTAGTTACAATTAATAAACTGTGCATGATTTTAATGACGCCTAATTTAATTGCATTTGAAAACTGAATTACTAATTGTAATTAACAGAATACTTTGGACGCGCAACATGAAGCCACGCACTCATATGATTGCGCGCATCGCCGAAAGCATCACGAAAAATATGTACATATGTAGGGTAAACCAACCAGTGAATGACCGAATTGTTGAATTTACGGACCTTCGAGATTAATACTTGAATATATTTGTGTATAAGAACAAAACAACTGTTGAAATTGCATTTAAATTTATTTTTCTTGAAATTTCTATAAAAATAATTACTTATTCTTATAGTAATTTAAAAAAAAACGATTATAAAATGCAAAACGTGTAGAAGTCCAGCAAATGACCGCATACTTTTAATAAGAATTGTAGTTATTAGTGTTTGCTTAATACGCGTAACTAAAAATATGGGATATTAAAAGTGCAACTACACTCCATTTATAAACATATAATATTTTTAAATTTATAACTGACATTTCTATGCCTAATGGTCATTCACTGGTATGCGGTCAATTACTGGTTGGTTTACCCTACATACAGTCTTCCGATTGTTGAAAAGCTTTAGGGCTCGGATTATCGGGAAAGACCTACCCACCCCACTGTTTTGCTTTCTCGCTGTGAGCAAGGACCTTCGGGTCCTAGCAGACCGCCCGTTGACAGCCGAGAGCAATAAAACCGACGGGCCACATAAAATGTTCATATTTTTGATAAGTGTTGATGAACGTATTACCAATGGATTTTTTTCAGGGTTTCTTGACGAAAATGATACCAAACCTGACATAATTTGAACGATATTAGGCATAAAATTAATTTGCAGGATTGAAAGCCCGTTTCGTTAAAAGTAGTCCGATTTACATAATTTTTTTGTCAATTTAATCGGGAGAATGCAAGGAATCCATTGGTGTCATTTTCATATTGATACGACGAAAAATACAGAAATTCCGTTTCTGCATAATCGATGACACATCGCCGAGTAATTCCGCGCTGCAGTTCTTCGCATCAGCAGGCTTCGATCAAAGGCTCTCGATGCTCGCCCAAAGTTATTGGAACTTCGAATAACTTTCGAATAAAAATACGAATGAAACTAAGAAAATCATTCGAAGCTTAATATGAATTCCCATCGAATAAAAAAATCATGCGTTGCCGTCGAATGAATCCCGTCGAATAAAAAAGTTATTTGTGGCGCTTCGAATAAAAATAACCCAAATAATTTTTATTCGACCACATATAAGTAAAGCCTCTTTTATTTGATACGTTATTTAAATAATCTTTTATTTAAATAATGCCCATCTCTGGTCAGAGTATTGTGCAAGCATATCCTAAAGCAACAGTATATAGTTTATTGAATGTATTACAGAAACGAGAACATCTGTAAATAGTACCTTTTCGAAAGCTTGCCATACGCATTGTCGCAAGCTAACGTAGATATTGATCAGGAATGTTACCAGGTCCAGGAGGGCCTCCGCCAGGACATGGAGGGCCTCCGCCAGGGCATGGAGGGCCGCCTCAAGGACCACCGCAGGGTCCTCCAGGAGGACCAGCGCCGCACGTGAATCCGGCATTTTTCCCACAAGGGCCACCGCACCAACATCCAGGGCAACATCCACCGGGTCCTCCTGGTCCACCTCACGGGCCGCCTCACGGTCAACCTCATGGACCGCCTCATGGTCCTCCCCATGGACCTCCACACGGTCAGCCTCATGGACCGCCGCATGTACCACCGCACGGTTATGGGCCACCCGCGTCACAGGTATAAGCACTTTACTTTTAATAATTAGACGCGTGGTTTTAACAAACTATAAATTGTAGCAGGCATGACATGTCTAATAAAATCTTTTGAGAAGCTATTTCTGTCAAAGAAATCTAGAAATTCGATATTTTACAGCCACCCTACGGCGCACCAGGACCTGATCATCGCCCAGAAGGCCCCCCTCCACTCACCGAGCAAGAGTTCGAAGAGATAATGAGTCGAAACAGAACGGTTTCGTCCTCTGCGATCGCTCGAGCAGTATCAGACGCCGCGGCAGGGGAATACGCGAGCGCTATAGAGACATTAGTCACAGCCATCTCTCTGATAAAACAGTCTAAAGTCGCTGCGGACGATAGGTGCAAAATTCTAATCAGTTCTCTTCAAGACACGCTACGCGGCGTCGAAACCAAGAGTTATGGCTCCGCTCGTAGAGGTAAATTTAATATCAATCATGCATAATTAAAAAAAGTCTTTATTATCAGGGTTTGAACAAGGGCGGGGATGATTCCAAAGTGACAATGATATTTCAGTCTTAACGTCGCTTCTTGCAGACACAATTTCACCGGTTGTAATATTTCTTTCGCCTCGATGAAGCAATCCTATCAGAGAGCTAATACGCCGAACGAACTGTTTCAGAACGATCACGCTCGCGCGACAGAGAGCGCAGCCACAGAAGGAGGCGCGAGCGATCGAGGAGCCGGGACAGGGAGTACAGGGAGAGGAGCAGGGACAGAGACCGGGAGCGCGACAGGGAGCGGGATCGCGAGAGGGAGAGGGACCGTGACCGTGACCGAGAGCGCTATTACAGTGAGCCATATCCGCGGGAGAGATCACGGAGCAGGGAGAGGGATCGTGAACGTGAGAGAGATCGCGAGTATAGAGAGCGAAGCAGAGAAGAAAGGTAAGATCAACATCTCACGTTATTATTTTAACGGTCGCTAGTGGATATATTTTCTTATCCAATTCAGTCGAAAGTTTAATTGACAGCCAAGCTTGACTAACAGTTCTAGCAATATATCACGTATGCGTGTGACTTAGGGGAAAGATACGATAAATTTGTGCTGACATATAGCCCGCATTGTAACGAACTACATAATATTGTGCCTCGAAAAGAATCTAACGTGCCACAACTAGTTTCGTGAATGGGTATCGTTATCTTGGCGATATTACTTGCGTAAGATTACGTGTAACATTCGTTCGTGTAACATTCTCCGGACATTTGAAGCCGAGCTACAGAGGATTTCACCTCGTGAAATTCATTGAACAGATTTGAATCGTAAAATCTTATTTGATGTAGCAATAAGCAGTTCAGTGTCACGAGGGTGCAAATATATTAAGTGAATAATACCGTAACAGATTAATGCACGATGTTTTAGAAGAGTAACTTACGATGTAAACGTTTATTTATAATTGGGAATCTATTGTGAAGCAGTTAGTAATGTTTACTTACGTACTGAAGCCAGTCACTTCGAGATTTGAACTGGTTATTAAACATAATAACACTCGTTGTCACTTTCCTTTGTGTTATTGTACTATATCAATCAATTGTTTAAAATGGGTTGGCTGTGTGATAGGTGTAACTTGCAGATGAAGGTCATTCATCATTTTTATGCAACCATGCCGCGATAATTTGTAAGATATTAATAATTTACAGCTCAGTATATTTAGGATTTATTCATTATACAAAGTGGCTTAACCCTGTTGCTTTCGTTTAGAAAGTGTGTTTTATAATTGTAGATGCTACTGATAACAGATAAATTACTGTTTGTTACAACATTGACTGAGTTAGTGATGGAAGATGTGTTACCTCTAATCGAGCAAAAGTAATTAATTGCTCTTATTACTCACGGTAACAGGGTTAAACAGAAATAATTTTAACACATTAATTGCTGATACATATTTTTCCTTTTTAACCGACTTCAAAAAGAAAGAGGTTCTCAGTTCGAGGTGTTTGTATGTATGTTATACGTATTAACTTTGTCCGCGAATTTCTTCGTACCTACTCAACCGATTTTGGTGAAACTTATTGCATTTATTAAAGGTTTATAATTCGTACATTGCATTTTATTTCTCATAAAGATAGCAGTCATCGTTCAACATTAGCTTGTTTACTAATAAATTTCATCAATTCTTGTTTCATCTTTTCTAGTAATTCAAGTCGATTTTTTTTATTTATTATTATTAATCGTCTTTATTACTCGAAAAAGTTGGCAAAAGTACAAATCAAATTTCTACAAATCCTTTTTAACGTTTTTTCAAATTATTCTATTGTTTTATCATACGTTACAGAAAAGAACATATTTGTAATAAATTTTATACACAAAGAAAGAACATAAATGTAAAAATGTCGATTCATTAGATACATAAGGCAGCAGTTAATGTGTTAAATAACCAGGCGTTTTTTAATACTGTAAGTATCGAGTTACCTATAATAATGTCTACTTCTTATATTCGTGACATATAATTATGTTGAAGTAGTAATTACAAATTCATAGGTAAACGAACAAGTTTGAATAAGCAGGTTCAATTTGTCGTCACTGAAACCTTGCTGTCTTTCGATATAAAAAGCAGACATTATTCCTCGGGGAACTATCTATTTGTTAAACATGCCGTAACAGTTTACAAAATGTGTCAGCAGTTTTATTTTATCATGTGACTCTGAGAAAGAAACAAAATTTGTACTTTGTGTCGATAACACTTCAGCAGAATATTCTTGTTCCGATACAGTATTCAAAATACTTGTGCAACTGCACTCGACATCGCAGTATGTCCTTCGCATTACATTAATTTACATCGATATAGAGATGAAGGTCGAAGCTGTGGAACATAGTCTTCTTAAGGGTGTAGTGGACTATTGGATACGTAAAATCGTTAGTTTCTTTGGCGCTAAATTACTTTGATACCAAACAATCGTTATATTCGTGCTTTTGACAGTCTATTGTGGGCATCTTTGCGAGAATTTACAAAAAACAACAAAAATTGTGGAAGGTACACAAGAATCAATTTTTTCCCCACGTTTTGACCGGAAAAATTGTCTTTAATCAGTTATAAAATATTTTACAAACATCCAATGTTGATGCGGAATTTCTACACGATAGAGAATGGAATTCTACAGCTCCAGTTAAAATTTTAAGCGAAAATATTTATTGGTTCAATAGTTATGATGTACATCGTTTCTGAAAATGGTGTTTCGAGAAAACCGGCTTCAAAGTTAAGTGCCCTATGCCGATACCGCTCTGCGAGGCCGTTACTCGACAGTGCATTCAATTACGTTCGCTGCTATAACTTCGACAATTATTTGAATTTCTTCATAAAATTTTATTAAAATTTTCATAAAGGATAAGACTTTTAAAATCAGTAAAAAAAGGTAATTGATTTTCTGAAGCTGAAATAGTCCACTACTCCCTTAATGTGCGACGAGTAACTTAAGCCGGGAATCCACCGGGAAGCTAAGCTATGCTATGCGATGCTATGCTATACCATGATACGTTTTAAAAAAATTAGCTTCAATACATTCTTATGGAACCGTTTCCACCGAAAGCTAAGTAAAAACATAGCACCCCATAGCATAGCTTAACTTAGCTTCCCGGGGGATTCCCGGCTTTAATCGAGAAAGGGAGAATTTACCTTATCACCTTAGTGCCTGTACCTTATTGGTATCAAGTAAACAATTAACTAGTAACTCTTGAGTACAACGGTTCACGAATGGAATACAAACAGCGAAGTACGTTTTCCGAAATGCAGATAAATAAGAAATATACGGAGCAAAATAATTCGTAATTTTTACGTGTAATTACTACTATTCAAGAAACAAGTACTGTGGTATAAAACTCATTGAAATATTTGTCAGATTTGTATGGTAAAGTACTACGCGAGTATTTATGGTTCAGAAAGAAATTGTAATTCGTGGTATTTTAGTGTCGAGTAAGGCTGAAACCATGCTCTTCTTAACTAAACGTTGAATCTCTTTCGTATTACTTGCGAACAGTTGAGCATGGTTTCAGGATTCACGATTGATTATACAAACTACCTTTAACGAGGGTGCATGCCTGAATGAGTATACATGCGTTTACACGAGTCTCTACTAATTGTAGTTATATATCAATCAGTGGAACGTGGCATTAGTAGAATTTACCACCGTGCAGAGTTAATGTATACCTTTTTAAGCTAGTTTGTATGTTCTAACGATACGCAAAGAGCAATTCTACCACTTACGTAAATATTAAGTCGTAGGATAAGTGAAAATCTATTGCAATTCGATGTGTAGATGATCGTTCGCAAGTTACGATTCTACAGTCAAAACGATCGAATACTTTCTTGTTTAAACGTAGCTTGTTTTAACTAAAGCGATGTACTAAGCCTGGTAACCGTATAAGTCATAACAAAAGTATGCATTTTCCATTAGTACGACACGTCAGTCAGCCAGGCCAAGAGTTAAAGAAGAACCGCCAGAGACGGCTCCCGTCTCGTCTTCCAAGGCGTCTAGGTAATTTACTTTTTTTTCCATTAAAGTGAATGCATGTAGATCTTGTGAAAAGTTCTATCTTGTCCAATACAACAAAATGAGTGATCAGAGCAAAGTACCATTCGTCTGAAAAGTCACATGTTACCCCTCGATGTGTTAATAAAGAATGCTTTAGACTTTAAACGAAAAAGTGAAGTGTAAAGGAGAGAGAGGAGGGTGAGGGAAGGATATGAATTATTTAAATGTCCCGGTTTTCCGTGCCGTATTATCTACATATCAGTTATCCTTTTATATGCACATAACGATGACAAAGGTACATTGTAATATAACGGTTTAGGATTGCTGCACAATTCATTGTTTTGCCTTTTAGAGTCATTGTTTGCATCGCATAGTTTGGAGATTAGGTGTTGCCGCTTCTGTCGTATAAAATTCTCAGCTTTTCTCTGTCACGAACTGAATCTTCTATTAGTAGTACATATCAGAAGCAATATAAAACAGAACGATGTGAAGTGGGATGGAATGAAAGGTAGCGTAAAGTTAGAAAAAGTAGTATAAGGGTTCAAGTAATTGTAAATATTTATTTAAAAAAAAAGAAAAAAAAAGAAACAAAAAAGCTGCACCGCTAAAGTAAGATAATTGGCTGACGTGACTTGTGTAGGTATTATGACGATCGCTACAGAGAGCGTGAACGAGAGAGAGATCGAGAACGAGAATCAAGCCGCAGACCGTCGGAGAGAGAACGAGAACCGGAGCGTGAACGGGAGCGAGAACGGGAAAGGGATCGTCGCGACGAAAGAGGAGACTCTTCGCATCGTTCGAGACATTAAACATGATATATAGTACACAGTGAAAAAAAAAAGGATTCGTCTTGAATAGAGAGGCAGAGGAACGCCGGCGAAAGACGGTAGTAAACGCCGCAGAGTGTTTGCGGGATCTCGTCGTTGACTTTTTTACAAGCTCATCGTTTCGTGAAGACTCCAACATGAACCCGACAAAAGGACACATACGTTTATTCATCGACAAGTACCTTAATACTTTCCTGATCGGCCCTACGATCACGGGCCGAGAACGGCCGAGCGAAGCGTGCACGTTAATGAAAGTATCTGGGATTCGATTGCGAACGATAGTTTCATCAGTTTCTGTAGCAGTAAGAAATAACGCATAACTTCTTCCATGATGTACGATTTGCTAGCAACTTATCACTGTCCACAATTCCGCTGTGCCGGCAAATCACGTTTCACGCAAAACGTCTATTTTTAAACGTACGACTCTCGTTAATCGGTATGCGAAACACGTGAACGGCTCGGTCAGGAAAGTATTCAGCCAGCTTAGAACGTATTCCAAGCCTTTAAACTGAACCGCGAGTTTTACAGAGTTACCATGGGTTCTTATGGGATTCTCATATACGCATATGTGGGGACACTGTAGAGTTGTACCTATGTTTCTTTTAAAGTCACCACTCTATTATTCTTTTCCTCTTTATACGCAGCGTACACTATATTACACTGATAACGGCGGAACGAGACGCATACACACTTATGCATACATATATCTCTATGTAACATTTAAGGAGACTGTTCGTTTAGTTTTGAGAGTACAGAGATGCTATCGATGAAATAACACAGCAAAAGCGACCGACGCAAGCGCGACGAAGATGTGTTGATTCACGAAGTCGTGTTCAGTTGCGGTTTACAGAGAAGCCGAACAAGCTGAAGCTCTTGGAGAACCGTTGCTCCTGTGGCCTCTGGGAAGAACGAAGATTCCTCTCTGTGCGGACTCATCAATCTTCTAATCTCCGCGACGATGCAAGATTGTATCTTAATCTAATACATATATACGCTTTCAAAAAAAAAAATATACGTGATAAACATGTCTTTACTTTATTCATCAGTACACACAATCTCCTGAAAAATGTTATTTTTGTTTTTGTGCTATATATACATATATATATATATATACATATATACATATACCCAACGATGCTCGAAAGGTGGAACCAATTGAAACGATAACAGAGAATCGTCGACCCGCACTTTCGGTCCCTTCACAATTCATTTCTGTACATTGGTGTCCATAATTGCGGCAGGGGCTGAAAGTGCAGTACTGGATGAAACACAATATTTTACATACGAAATAAGCAATATTTTTACCATCGAGATTATGTTTCATTCCAAATACTAATCTCACCCGCGAGATCTCGAAATAATATCAGAATCGTTCGTTCTGATAATATTTCAAGCCTTCGTGAACGCAAGGAGCACGTAGAAATTAATTTATCAGGAGTGGCCGAGGTCTCCGTGAGGTTTTAAGAGCGAACGTACGATGTATTTGTTTCGAATGTTTATACGTGTAATTCTATAGGACCTCCGCTGATTCTGATGAATTAATTTCTACTCGAAGTGGCACCTCTTTTCTCAGTATTCGTTCCAAACATTCGATACGAAAGTTATTTACAATGATGCACAGTATTGTGAAAGCGCAACATGTTCACAAAAAAAAAAGCAATCGTGATCGTTTATGTGGTGTCTAACTCACCAGGCAGTTCTCGCACCACTCGCAAGCAGAGTTTCTTTCTTAAACTGCTCGTAGAGCGTATATACTTTAATTCTCATGTAATCAAGATCCCACCAAAGCTGTGTAGACAAAAAACGATGCACACAAGAATCATAAATATGATATAATACTAGATACGGTTACGTGTTTTGGAAATATGTAACTCTTACATGTAACGCCATAGCGACAATTGTTCTTGATTGTACAAGGATTAGAAAGTGATTACAGTTATCGCAACAGCGCCGAACTCTTTCATGCGTTAGGCGATACAAATAAGTACCATTGTATTATTCTACGATTGTCATAATATTCTAAGGCTTAACGTATAGTTTTACTTTAACATTGATCTCGTCTCAGATGGACTGTCGCCAATTTTGAATTCTTTTTCATTTGCCTCCGAAGTTTGTACTAGTTTGTTGATTGAACTACTCTACCCGCTTACTCTGCTCTACGAGAACGGAGAAGGGGTATTGCGAGCACTTCTCACGCATGAAAGAGTCAGAAACCGCTGTACCTAAACTGGTGATTATCAATAACATAGTTAAGCTTACTCTTCCTACGGGAGAAACCAGTGAAACGTATCAAACGTAGCGTGAATGGTTCACCTTTCGAAGGGACTTTTGATGAAAGATTACAAGAAACACACGTGATAATTGCTCTGTGAGACTACGCTGTACATATTAATCCTTACTGTATGAAATAAGTGTTCGTTGTATGACTGAACCCTTTGCGGTCCACTTTTGTTCAGTATGGGAACGATCTTTTAAAAGAATTATTAATGACGTGCTTTATATAATTTCTTGTTTATGATTAACAGTAACTATTATAATTTGTATGTGTAAACTTTCGATTTCGCCTTTTCGTTGATCGTATTTTATTGAATATTTTTTAACACGTGGGCTCATTTTTTAGAGACTATGAAAAGGGAAGAGGACCGCAAAAGGCTGAGCTTCTGGTACCTTTTAACGAGTACCAGGAAACGGACAAGGAAATCTCACAGAGTACAGTTCAAGATAGTTAATACTGTCGCACGATAACAAAGGAAATCCCCGTGATTTTTATGTTACGAGACCGCTTTGCATGATCACCGCGTGTGTCTCGTGAACGATTATGTTTCAATGTGCCATTTAAAAATACGTAGTAACTGGAATACTATACGAGTAGCGATAAGAATTGTCGGATCGAGCATGACCAAACTCATAGTCCAATTGTTTCAGTTATTATCATACATTAATCCTTTGCGATTCCGTGCTTTTCCTCGTAGACCGTATTTCAAGTCGATGACACATTACATTTCTTAATTGGCACAGTTTTCCTTCGCTTGTATGTTAATTCATTGTAACTGGGACGATCATAGTTTCTCGTCAAATTCAAATTAAACAAGAAAAGAAGAACCCGGCAATTTTTACAGTAGTTTCAAAATAATTGATATTGTACACGTCTCACATTTCGGGACAATTTTGCCTTCAATGCCTTCTTTTTTTACTTGCGAACGGAGAAATATTTAAATTACTCAAAAATCAATGATGGATCGCAAAGGGTTAGCGAGTGCATATTCACTTGAGCTATACTCCAAACAGAAGGCAAGCTCCCTTGCCATTGATCGCCCGAGTACAATGAAAATTAACTCGTACAAGCATAGCTGAGAACAACAATTTGACTGTAAGTATAGTTTTAGATGATAAAATGTAATCGTAGCCCTTAAAGTCACACACACCGCAACAAAGCCCTATACTGCTTCTCCCGGATTTGTTGGAACTCTGTGTGCGACCTTTTTTGTACAAAGTTTCCGAAACACGAGTGCTTTTAACTGCGACTTACTCGAACCGCCGATGCAGCGATCGTTTCATTTCGTTTTTTTTTTTTGTTACCTTCTCGGTCGTATCCTGAACGAAAAGAAAGACGTTGCTTCATCCTGCCAGGCTTGAAAGAATTTTTGTTTCACATCAGTTAAAATGTCAGTCTTAACGAACATACCTAGGCGATCGATTGGCGCGATAATGGTGAAAGGCTCCCAATTATACACCTCCAAATTTGTTTTATACCTTCAAACATGCGACACTATGTTTCTTTTGCGTGCTAATAATGATTATGCATTTGAAGCGCAGCTATTAAGTTGGAAGTTAAATTTCCTCGAATTTCAATTCGCCGGCGTCTATTCTTTCTTCCGTTTCTTTCTTTCGATTAGATAATCCTCTTGGATAATTGCTCAAGCTTTACGATATGTAATTATAATACTTATCTCGTCTTGGGAGGAATAGACAATTAAAGCAAAAGGGTTTGCAGGGTTTTTTTTTAGTCTAATTTACTTTGTGGTACTGCTTTTGTGTACGTAGGTTTATAAATTCAACAATCAAGCTTCGAATAACACTTCCCAATGATGCTTGCGTTTTGAATGGATAATTATGGACACTTCATTTTTATCGAGAGTACAAAGAGCTGTGACATCATTTTTAACTGTAGCTTTATTTTTTCTCTTTTTTTTTTAATTCTTATATTTAATGCCACACAATATCATATTTATAGAAATTATATTTCGTTCGTCAGGAGTCTCAGTGAAGTGAATATTTTATATAGAATGACATGAAGAAATTATAGCATTATAATTTTATAAACCTAGGAGATGAATGATATTGTTTCCGGTCAAGCAGGAAGCACTTTGTATTGAATAGTATTACAAAATAAGGTATGGTTCCAAATAATATCAAAACTATGCGATAATATCAAGAAACTTTATAAAAATAGGAGCCGAAAGCTAACTTCTATGATATTGATAATACTACACGAGCAAAATTGTTACTACCTTTTGTAAGTAAGTATATCAGCGTATAATATTTAATTGATTAACATTACATAATTCTTTTCATTCCATTTAGAAATTGCTAAGCATTTAAAGAAAAATTATATCAGTATTTACAATGTTAACGCCAATACCAGAAATATTGTATATACATGTAGGTCATGCAGAATTATGGATTTATAATCTCGAAAGCAAAAACAAAACGAATGTGCAATCCGTGAAAAGAAAAAAGCATTTGTAAAACGACTCGAAGAGAAAATTGCTGTTCACTGTATACAATGATATTTAAACAAAAAAAAGAAAAAAAGCAAACGAAGCAATTACACGATAGGCGTTTTTATAATCTCTAACGACGTGTAGGAATTATATATATTTTTTTTGCAGTATAAACTTTTTAAATTAGGTAGCCGTACGAACTTATGATTAGACAATTAACAGAAAGCAAGAGAAGTAACGCGTAAGTTACAGACTTTCTTCTGTGATCTCGCAAACCACTAAGTGAGGAAGAAGAGAGGGAAAAAAACAAACGTTGAGGATGTATATAATTACTAGTATAGTATTGAAAAATTTTACAGATTCACATATTTATCGTTTTTGTGACCTTTTATTATTAAGCACGGAGCCGAGATCGGGCGATACACTGTTGTACAACTTTAAACTACGAATTTCTGAAGATCTGCGACTGCAGGCGCAATTAATTTTTGTGATTAATCACAAGCAAAATCGTTTACAATTTATCGTAATCTATTCGAAACGAGCGGATGATGTATTATACTGCGTGTATTTGCTGAACGTTGGCGTGAAGAATTTACTTTCTTAGGCGCATAATGCTAATGTTGATCGTGCCGTTGACTAATTGTTAAAAAAAAAACCTTTTCGTTCTTTTTCTTTTGGCATAGCATGCCGTGTTTTGTAACTTCTTAATGGCCATCGTATTTATTAAACCGGAGGTAGAATTTGCCTGGAGAAATGTGTATGGAATTGAGGGGTAAGTGTATCACAGAATACAGCTCTAATTCACTCTTCTCTGGATCACCTTTCCCTATACAATAGTTTCTTATCGGACGTTTCTGCTTTCAGACGATACACGAGCTAAAATTTTGTTCAGACTAACGTGGTCTTGTCCTGCTTCCTCTAAATTGAATTCTATAGTTAAATCATTGCTTTAATTGTGTAAGGAGAAACAGGGGTCTAAACAGATTTGAAACTGCGCCCTGTCAGAATTCAAATAGATCGGTAACATGTTGATCGTTGGGACTCACAGTGTTGTGATGTCT
Organism: Andrena bucephala; assembly: GCA_947577245.1. NCBI lineage: Eukaryota > Metazoa > Arthropoda > Insecta > Hymenoptera > Andrenidae > Andrena > Andrena bucephala. Next base: position 70,138,028 of record OX387715.1, read on the forward strand.
CATTGGACTTGTTTTGCGAGTGAAAGAATTCAGACACCACGATCGACATGTTGGTTTCTACGAGTTTCTGAAAATGTTTACTTCAAGGATGCTCAAATTTCACCTGAAATCGATTTGTAGACTAGAGCTGTATTGAGAAACCGAAGTTTGAGCATCGCCATAATTTTACAAAAGGAATGTTGTGCGCTTTTTGACGATATCAAAATTTTAATACTCTACGTTGCACCGATCAATCTGCCGATTTATGTTTGTATAGAATTGGAACAAACCCGGCTGTTGATCAAGATTGAGTAGATTTCCCCGATTCAGGAATTCGGCATTTTAAAGATCGGCAGCAGAAACAATCAGCGACATTGCCTGTGCGCCGCAATCGATTTGCAATTCTTTATGTGAACGTTGAAATAACGATTACTGAACGTTCCGTTTGGTAAAACAGTAGGACTAGAATTTGCGGAGCCTTGCGCAATATACATCGAACGGTATGAAGATACCTGCATGAAATCATGATTCTCAGAAATGAGCAGGGCAATAATTAGCACTTTACATCCTGTGGAAATATTGAAACTATCTCTTTTTACTTTTCATTAGATTCCATTACATTGTATTTACAAAGTTGTAAGCTTATGTGATAGACTTAAGTATCGTGCGAAGGAAAAGGCTGTTATCTATCTAGTCGATTACGATCGTCTTGAATCGTAGCATATTTATCTATGAAGTATTGTGTCTTCAATTCGATAGAAATTAGGGATTCGGTTTTCAATTCCTGTGTAACGAACGTAACCAGCGCGAATACAGTACATTATGTTACGCATTATAATATACAACAACGAACTATCATTTCGTTTACCGTAATTCGAAATATTTGACAATATTTTGGCTCGTTACCGTGAACCTTTGTATTACATAAAATATTATTAATCGTAAGCTGGCCATACAGATTGAGGCGTCTGTAAATATCGAGCATTCCTTTTTCTAAACTCAAGCAAATATTAACATTATTTTCAAAGGACTTGTAAAAGTACGATTGCAGAATATCTCCTGCACGATCATCGCCACCTCTTTTAATGGTACTTTACGATTTACGTACTCTTCGTAATAAACTACAAAATAACCGTTAATGCGTCACTTTGCACGGGCATATCGATATAATCAATGGGAAAGTATTCATTCGAACGTCCTTATTCCATTCCCTATGGAAATTATATTTCAGGCATTGACGAGCAATGCGTATAAGTGAAATTAGCTTTACGAATCGAGGTTATGTACAATTGGAAACGCTGCGCGGGCTTTCGCGAGCGTGTGACCCTATCGAACGTACCCTCTGCATTCGTTACACTAAAGACATAGTTATTATACATGTTAAACAGTGAAGCAAAGAATCGATGGAAGCTTGATCCCTCGCGTGTCGATCTATCGACTACTATTCCAAGAAAATTTTCTCATAAAATGCATATATTCCATGCTGACGCTTGACTCATATATTTCACGCTGACGCTTGACGCTCGTTTTGAGCGTCAAAACCAGTCACGTGATCGGTCCACGGGACTTCCAGCATCAAGCGGAAAAGCTAAACTCGCTCGTTCGTTGGTTGAGCGTCGGTCACGTGATTGGTTCTGACGCTCAAAACGAGCGTCGACGCTGAAAGTCCCGTGGACCGATCACGTGACTGGTTTTGACGCTCGTTTTGAGCGTCAAAACCAATCACGTGACCGACGCTCAACCAACGAAGGAGCGAGTCAGAGTGAACGAGCGTCGAGCGGAAAATCACGGAAAAGCTAAACTCGGATTAGCTTTTCCGCTGAAAGTCACGTGGACCGATCACGTGACTGGTTTTAACGCTCAAAACGAACGTCGAGCGTCAGCATGAAATTGCACCTTAACATATCATTCGTGTATTTTGAAAAAGAAGTAGACGCGCTTAAAAGTGGCGGGAGAATCGTATTCTTCTATTTTTAAAAGCTTACGACTCGATTTTAAGTAGAAGCTAAAATATTACGAGTCCTTTGAAAGGATCGTCCATGGTTTTTTATACATACAGGTTGAATGCCTCATCCTGTATAAACATTTGTCGACTTAAGCAATAGAAATATCAAATAAGGTAAGTGTTCAACTGAAATTAGAATTCATCGTTTAAATAAATATATTAGGTATATCGATAAACAAACAGTACAAACTAGGTACGTGTATAAATATAAAGCTGCGTGAATGTTATTTTTTTAGGGGATATTGGGAAAGGAAATTAAGGGAACGAATACGAACGATCGTTTCGTGTGTGAAATTCATTTGATTTCGCACGATAATTATAATTACCAGCGGTTCAATGTGAGCTCTTTCCATTGTTTTAATAATATATGTATCCTTGTGCTCGATTTTTATTCAAAGTATAACGATTACGATATACATATTATTTATTGCTTTTCCATAAAGACAAACTTGTAGTTTACAAAGCTGTTTAATTAGTTACAGTTCGATTATATCACGAGAGATCCCGGCATGAACGTTTATTTTTTAAGTTTCCGAGACATTTGATCGTTGAATCGTGAGATTCTCTACGATAAGGATCTGTACTAAGACGAGAAATTTTTATGTGCGCTTACAAAGCTAGTCGCTCAAGTTATGTGAAAGCACACATGAAAAGTCTCTGTATTTGCGTGATTATACGAGCAGTATGCGCAATCATTCGTTTCAGAGATTGGTCACATCAGATATACACTTATACGTTAACAAACTATTTTCTCCTTTTTTTTTTACAAGATTTATTGTTCGTTACATATAGCGAATTCGGGAGACCCGCACTGGCCGCACTGAGTGCGACTTTTAGCCAATTGGAAGCGAGAAAACTCGCACTCAGTGCGGCCAGTGCGGGTCTCCCGAATTCGCTAATATATACAGTTAAGAATGAAGATTGCAGGTTGTAAGTTTCTTCTCTATCATACAATTTACATGATAAGCGTGTCCGCAGCCAAATATCGCGATTCCATTGTTACTTAATAGAACCGGTGTTTGAAGTGACAGAGTGCAGCAGGGGCATGTAGAGAATTTGTTTTGATAATGCATCCCCCAATGATGGGCCCCGCTTCCAAATATGTTTCTGTTAATCGATCTACCTAAATCTTTCTCGAGAACGTCCACCAGCTGGTCTCGAACCTGCAGAAACAATGGCGAGATGTATTTACCATGAATAACTTACCACAGAGCTCTCTTATCGAAAGATCGCTTACCTTTGCAGAACACATTGTATTGTACTCGGATGCCTCGAGATTATTCTGACTGAAATTAACGGTACGTTTCATTCCATGCTGGTATAAGATTTTTGTAAATACAAGTGACTGAAATATACTGCAACAAATTACGATTGCTTTACAGAATGTACGTATTCAGTGATTATTACAACCCGAGCCTACGTCGCGTGTCGGGATTAGATAGAATCAGAAAGGCATTCACCTTTTATCGATAGGAACATTCGGCACCGCTTTCTCCAACTTCGCTAAAACCGCCATCGCGATATCGGGTCCCTGTCTTTTTATTATTTCGTGTATCACAGCGTTCCAGTGTATCGACACTTCCTTGTGGCCGTTTTTTATACATTTCCCACAGAATAGACACTGCCCTTCGCGCGTTTCTTTTAGATACGTCGCTACGAGACTCCATTGCTTTCCGTCTAATACAGGCAGAAGAATGGAGAGCAAGACGTTGTCTTTGATCTGAAGGCACTGGCGCAGTGAATCGTTCGTCAGAACGCCACGCTGCTCTACGTGGATCAGCAAATAATCACGCCACAAGTAAGGTACTGTGTTACACAGATCGACGCATTGCTCTTTGCTTTCGCTTACAAATCTTTTAACAAGAGATCTACCAATTTCTAGGAACTTGGGTTTTGCTAAATCGTTCGTTAGGTAAGGGCTGCCGCAGGCGCACCTTCTGTAACTCTGCGCGTTTATACTAACGAAAGCTATCAGTATTTGCTTAATTATATGCTTGTTACCAGTCGATTGAACTAATTGCACGGAGGTGTTCTCTAGCAGAGTGTTAAAGTAATTCAATTCCGCGGTTCTCAATATCTCGTAGACGAAGCTTTTCAAGTCTGTGAAACTCTCGTAGGAATCTTTGAAAACATTCATTCTGAAATTCGCGTCTGATATTAGTTTCTCTAGTTCTCCTTCGTTCGCGGACAGTCTAATATTCGCGACCGACGCGTATATAGCTTCCAAGTCTATTTGCATTCGTTGCATCGGATTTTTATTCGAGTTCGATTCTTCTTTCACTTCTGAGGTTTCTTCATTGCGATTTTCTACTCTGCTCGTTGTGTTGGAATTTGCATCCTCAGGTTCCTCCGCTTTGCGAGCACCGTCGATGGATAACTGCGCCAACGTTTCTATCTGCGTCGCTGATTCCGAAGCAGGAGGATTCTCGTCGTACTGCGATAAACAGTGCGACACAGATTTGTGCCTGAAATTGTCCTCCTCCTTCGAGTCCAAGCTTCCGGAATTAACGACGACGATGCCCGAATCCAGTTTCTTTGGACTCGTCTTAGAATTAGATTCCAGGAGAAGCGTTAAAGGGTGTAACAACGTCGACAACTCGTCGTCCCTGAGCAGCTTGTTCTCGATATCATATATGTTGTCGATCTCCATACTATTTAGTAGTTTCTTCAATTGCACTTTGTAGAAGAGGCATATCTCTAAGCATTCTTGATATTTCTTTCTATTATACAATCGTAGTATCAAAGAATCCAAGAAAGAGAATGTTAAGCAACGAAACTCTCCGTTGGAAGTCATCAAATATATTCTATTCTCTATGGTCTCTGCCATGCATATATTTGAAAATTCGTTGTTCCACAGAACCACAGTCGCAGTTAGAGGATCAATTACGTATAAACCGCTGGATGTATATGAAAATAAATATTTCTCTGCGATGACAAACAGATGAGAGAAGTTAACGGACTGCGGCGACCAGGCTTGCGCTGTCTGCTTCTGGTGAACAGATTTCTTCACATTTGGCCTACATATTGTTGCCGATGGAACAGCTAGCGCTTCTTTAAATTGATGGGTCTTCATTACAACTCCGTTCGCAGATACTTCCCAGAGTCTGGAACCCGGTCGAGCACAGAAGATCTGAGGAATGTTCTCCTCTTGTACGTTGCTGTTGTCCTCGGGAATGAAGTTGAAAGAACGCTTCTTACTGACTGGTTTCTCTTCCTTTTGAATAACCGAGGTACTCGTGTTCTCCGCGTGGTAGGTTTTGTAGAAACAAGCACCGAACTCTCCATTGCGAGTCTTGTTTCCTACTTGCTTGTACTGTTCTTGTGCCGTGTCGCATATGTAGCAACGCGTTAAGGTTGAAGCTAATAGCAAAGGCGCTGAGAAACTCAGTTGCACCACTGCTGAATCTAAATTCATTAGTGTACAGGCTGGAGCTTGAAACATGCCATTAACCTAAACAATCGAATCGTGCTTTTCGTTATAGGCATTTTTTTAAATTTATCAGTCTAGTGAGAATCAAGACTTACCGCGAAAATGGACAATACCATAACGGAGATTTTACCATTCCAATCTCCGATGTACACTTCGGAACTGTTATCATTCCAGCAGAGACAGTTAACTTGCTCGTTTGCGTGCTCCGTTGATATTCCTATCAACTTTGGTGTAGGTTTTAAAGCTACGAGGCAGACTATTCCTCGCACCGTTGTTAGAGCGATTATCTTTTCATCAGGTGATATGAGAAGATGAGACACTGCTCCTTCCTGTTACGATAGCAATTCCCGTTATAGTAAACAGTTGTGCAGGAAAGAGTTACTTTAATTTTACGATAAATTTGAATAAATCGATTATTTTCTTACTGCGGTACATTAAGAAAAGCTTATGTACCGATAAAGGTATTAGCTGTAGGAAAGAGCATGGTTTCCTTGAAAACAGATATACGCTGCCACTGGTTGAACCCAGTAGAATATAACTGGGAGACGTGCTGAAGCATGTATACTGGAAAATGATAGAAGAGCGATTAAAGCCGAGAATCCAACTGATAGCTAAGCTAAGCTATGCTGTGCTGTTTTAAAAAATTAGCTTCGATACATCCTTAAGCGGGGAATGCACATGGAAACTAAACTAAGCTAAGCTGTGCTATGTTTTTACGTTTTATAGCACAGTCAAACATAACATAGAATAGCTTAGCTTTGCCAAAGAGAAGGTGTATTAAGAAGCGACACTCTGACGAAGAAACCAGTTTTAGACAGAGACAAAATGACACAACCAATTTAAATGTACATTCGGTAGATGGAAAGAGGAGGGATTAACAAGACGCGATAGTAAGACAAAGATATTCAGCTGCCTATACAACTAATTTAAAGGGACAAATCAACGAAGAACTTCGAAGATAGCGCTCGGAGTGTCGCCTCTTAGTATACCTTCTCTTTGGATTAGCTTTCAGTTGGGTTCCTGGCTTAAAGTTGTATTAACAAACTTGACAAGGATGAAAGTCTTGAAATCTTTACGACTTTGACAAAAGAACAATAGATGATCAGTTAATAATGGTATTATAAATATTACAATCTACGATCATTAGAGTGTATAAAAGTGTAAGTACCTTGATTCGAAGAGTTGAGCTGATAGGTTTATAAAGAAGAGAGTTTATTTCCTCGTATTCTGACAAGACGTAAGGGAATTCCTGCATAATTTGTCAAATCTCGTACGCAGTAATTCGAGCTGCAGATAAAAACATAAATACACAGGCGAGTCAATCGTGATTGCTACGAATTTTGACATATACGAACACGGAACACCAAATTGTTAAACAGTTAAAAATAATTACTTCGCTCAATTATTTCCAATTACTGGATATAAAAGTCTTCTTATAGAAACATTGCAACTCATTATGCAACGATATTCATCGATACAATTAATTTATTATATTTAAAACGGTACTGAACATTAGTTCGATCACAGACGAGGTGTAGGATAGACTTTACATCTTATGGGAGTTTGTGTCGCACGAACTGAAATACCGACTGCGCAAAGAAATCAGAGGTTTCGACGCGCACTCTGCATTTAAGGTAATAAAGGAAAAAACAATAATGATGCATTCATTCTCTTGTTTGAGAAATTTTACAGTCAATCCTGATGGAGTTACATCATCCACGAAGTATAGGATAGACCTATCACCTTATGGGACTTCGTGGCATCACAGACCAGGTATAGAATAGACCACAGACGAGGTATAGAATAGACTGGAGGTGCGACGGGCCATCGCGAGGGCCAAATCCAGATCCCGGGAGGAGTTCCTCGCGATCCTCGAGGAGAATCCCTGGGGGCGTCCCTACAGAGTCATCGCGTCTAGGATGGGGCCCTGGACGCCCCCGGTCACCGAGGGCCTGGATCCCCAATTCCTCGGCGAGATTATGGTGGCCCTTTTCCCGCCTCCTCCCCAGGAGGGGCGGCGGCGCCCTTGCCGGAGATCCATGGTTGGGCCAGCCGACGGGCTGGTCGAGCGACTTGGAGATCGGGGACGAGGAGTTCGCCTCCACCGTCGCGCGATGCCGCGCCAAACGAGGGGCCCCGGGGTCTGACGGGGTTCCGGGCAGGGTCTTGGTGCACGCGCTGAGCGCCCTGGGCAACGGCCTCGTCCGTTTATTTAACACCGTGCTGAGGACTGGAAGATCTCTGCATGGAAGGAGGCGAGGTTGATCTACAGGCCGATCTGCCTCCTGGATGAGGCGGGCAAGCTTCTGGAAAGTCATTGCCGCCCGCTTGGTTGAGCACCTGGAGTCGGGTGCCGGCCCGGACCTGTCGAGTCGCCAGTACGGCTTCAGGCGACAGCGCTCCACCATAGACGCGGTCCAAAAGGTGAGGGAGCTGTTTGGGGTGGCCACGGAAAGGGGCGGTATCTGCGTCGCGGTGTCGTTAGACATCGCGAACGCGTTTAACTCCGTCTCGTGGGCGGCGATCGAGAGGGCATTGCCATTCGCACGAGAATAGGAATGGCGCTACATGTCACTTGTATCTAGTGATCCTCCAGGGAGTGATCGGTATAACCGCAGCCATTTTTCAAGATTTGGAGCAAAACCAGAAATAAACATAACCTAACCGTTCACTCTATCTCTTTCTATCAGTATTTCAGTCTCTTTCTATCAGTTTTTCTGTCTCTTTTTATCAGTTTTTCTGCCTCTTTCTATCAGTATTTCTGTCTCTTTCTTTTTTACAGTTTCTTTCTCTGTCTACTTCCGCTTTTGCTCCAAATCGCAGCAACCAATCAGCGACGATATACGTTGTTCCGATCACTCTCTAAATAGAGGATCACTAATTGTATCGATATTTCGTACCGATATTTATTTATCTCTTATGCGTGAAACGGAACAGTACCCGGGATAAGAATAAAATGCTGTGTATTTTGCAAATAAATATAATATTGAATAAGTTTGCTTTGAAGTAGTAAGAACTATCGAGTGTATTTAGTGTTCAATTAGCAATTATATTGGGAACTGGTTAATTAATTCGGAGCTTTCGTCTGTCATAGGTAAGCAATTCTTTCCTTTGGAAGCGTCGGTTCGTGTCAACTGGTCTAACGAAAACGCACTGGACGAGTACAGCATTTACAATACCTATATGGTTTTAAAGTTAAACTTAAGTAATTAGACAATGGAATTATTATAAGCACTCCTGTACGAAGTATCACTGTACATTATTCAAAGTATTTTAATAAACCACATTTAGAGAAAAACCGCATCTTTCAATTTAGAACAGCAACCTATAACTTCCATTTCCTAATTAAATCCCAAATTTGACAATCACAAGTAAAGTCTGCCTCTGCGTTGATTAGTTCTCCGCCTTAGATTCTCTCTCCGAAGACGCTAACATAGTGCCACCTCTTTCGACATCATGTTCTCCTGTTAGAAGATCAATTTTGGAGCGTTCAGAAAATTTTGGCCATATTTCAGCAAATGTATCAGGAGAACATGATGCGAAAGGAGGTTTCCTCTGAAATTCATTGTCGAAGGCCTTTCGTCAACTCTGCGCCTCTACGTCAAATAGTTCTCCGCCTTGGATTCTCTCTCCGAAGACGCTAACTTAGTGCCACCTCTTTCGACATCATGGTCTCCTGTTACAATCTCAATTTTGGAGCGTTCAGAAAATTTTGGCCAGATTTTAGCAAATGTATCAGGAGAACATGAAGCGAAAGGAGGTATGCTCTGAATTTCATCGTCGAAGGCCTTTCGAAGACGCTGCGCCTCTACGTCGAATAGTTCTCCGCCTTGGATTCTCTCTCCGAAGACGCTAACATAGTGCCACCTCTTTCGACATCATGTTCTCCTGTTAGAAGATCAATTTTGGAGCGTTCAGAAAATTTTGGCCATATTTCAGCAAATGTATCAGGAGAACATGATGCGAAAGGAGGTTTCCTCTGAAATTCATTGTCGAAGGCCTTTCGTCAACTCTGCGCCTCTACGTCAAATAGTTCTCCGCCTTGGATTCTCTCTCCGAAGACGCTAACTTAGTGCCACCTCTTTCGACATCATGGTCTCCTGTTACAATCTCAATTTTGGAGCGTTCAGAAAATTTTGGCCAGATTTTAGCAAATGTATCAGGAGAACATGAAGCGAAAGGAGGTATGCTCTGAATTTCATCGTCGAAGGCCTTTCGAAGACGCTGCGCCTCTACGTCGAATAGTTCTCCGCCTTGGATTCTCTCTCCGAAGACGCTAACATAGTGCCACCTCTTTCGACATCATGTTCTCCTGTTAGAAGATCAATTTTGGAGCGTTCAGAAAATTTTGGCCATATTTCAGCAAATGTATCAGGAGAACATGATGCGAAAGGAGGTTTCCTCTGAAATTCATTGTCGAAGGCCTTTCGTCAACTCTGCGCCTCTACGTCAAATAGTTCTCCGCCTTGGATTCTCTCTCCGAAGACGCTAACTTAGTGCCACCTCTTTCGACATCATGGTCTCCTGTTACAATCTCAATTTTGGAGCGTTCAGAAAATTTTGGCCAGATTTTAGCAAATGTATCAGGAGAACATGAAGCGAAAGGAGGTATGCTCTGAATTTCATCGTCGAAGCCTTTCGAAGACGCTGCGCCTCTACGTCGAATAGTTCTCCGCCTTGGATTCTCTCTCCGAAGACGCTAACATAGTGCCACCTCTTTCGACATCATGTTCTCCTGTTAGAAGATCAATTTTGGAGCGTTCAGAAAATTTTGGCCAGATTTCAGCAAATGTATCAGGAGAACATGATGCGAAAGGAGGTTTCCTCTGAAATTCATTGTCGAAGGCCTTTCGTCAACTCTGCGCCTCTACGTCAAATAGTTCTTCGCCTTGGATTCTCTCTCCGAAGACGCTAACTTAGTGCCACCTCTTTCGACATCATGGTCTCCTGTTACAATCTCAATTTTGGAGCGTTCAGAAAATTTTGGCCAGATTTTAGCAAATGTATCAGGAGAACATGAAGCGAAAGGAGGTATGCTCTGAATTTCATCGTCGAAGCCTTTCGAAGACGCTGCGCCTCTACGTCGAATAGTTCTCCGCCTTGGATTCTCTCTCCGAAGACGCTAACTTAGTGCCACCTCTTCCGACATCATGTTCTCCTGTTACAATCTCAATTTTGGAGCGTTCAGAAAATTTTGGCCAGATTTTAGCAAATGTATCAGGAGAACATGAAGCGAAAGGAGGTATGCTCTGAATTTCATCGTCGAAGGCCTTTCGAAGACGCTGCGCCTCTACGTCGAATAGTTCTCCGCCTTGGATTCTCTCTCCGAAGACGCTAACATAGTGCCACCTCTTTCGACATCATGTTCTCCTGTTAGAAGATCAATTTTGGAGCGTTCAGAAAATTTTGGCCAGATTTCAGCAAATGTATCAGGAGAACATGATGCGAAAGGAGGTTTCCTCTGAAATTCATTGTCGAAGGCCTTTCGTCAACTCTGCGCCTCTACGTCAAATAGTTCTCCGCCTTGGATTCTCTCTCCGAAGACGCTAACTTAGTGCCACCTCTTTCGACATCATGGTCTCCTGTTACAATCTCAATTTTGGAGCGTTCAGAAAATTTTGGCCAGATTTTAGCAAATGTATCAGGAGAACATGAAGCGAAAGGAGGTACGCCCTGAATTTCATCGTTGAAGCCTTTCGAAGACGCTGCGCCTCTACGTCGAATAGTTCTTCGCCTTAGATTCTCTTTCCGAAGACGCTAACTTAGTGCCACCTCTTCCGACATCATGTTCTCCTGTTACAATCTCAATTTTGGAGCGTTCAGAAAATTTTGGCCAGATTTTAGCAAATGTATCAGGAGAACATGAAGCGAAAGGAGGTATGCTCTGAATTTCATCGTCGAAGGCCTTTCGAAGACGCTGCGCCTCTACGTCGAATAGTTCTCCGCCTTGGATTCTCTCTCCGAAGACGCTAACATAGTGCCACCTCTTTCGACATCATGTTCTCCTGTTAGAAGATCAATTTTGGAGCGTTCAGAAAATTTTGGCCATATTTCAGCAAATGTATCAGGAGAACATGATGCGAAAGGAGGTTTCCTCTGAAATTCATTGTCGAAGGCCTTTCGTCAACTCTGCGCCTCTACGTCAAATAGTTCTCCGCCTTGGATTCTCTCTCCGAAGACGCTAACATAGTGCCACCTCTTTCGACATCATGTTCTCCTGTTAGAAGATCAATTTTGGAGCGTTCAGAAAATTTTGGCCAGATTTTAGCAAATGTATCAGGAGAACATGATGCGAAAGGAGGTTTCCTCTAAAATTCATCGTCGAAGGCCTTTCGTCAACTCTGCGCCTCTACGTCAAATAGTTCTCCGCCTTGGATTCTCTCTCCGAAGACGCTAACTTAGTGCCACCTCTTTCGACATCATGGTCTCCTGTTACAATCTCAATTTTGGAGCGTTCAGAAAATTTTGGCCAGATTTTAGCAAATGTATCAGGAGAACATGAAGCAAAAGGAGGTACGCCCTGAATTTCATCGTCGAAGCCTTTCGAAGACGCTGCGCCTCTACGTCGAATAGTTCATCGCCTTAGATTCTCTTTCCGAAGATGCTAACTTAGTGCCACCTCTTCCGACATCATGTTCTCCTGTTACAATCTCAATTTTGGAGCGTTCAGAAAATTTTGGCCAGATTTTAGCAAATGTATCAGGAGAACATGAAGCGAAAGGAGGTATGCTCTGAATTTCATCGTCGAAGCCTTTCGAAGACGCTGCGCCTCTACGTCGAATAGTTCTCCGCCTTGGATTCTCTCTCCGAAGACGCTAACATAGTGCCACCTCTTTCGACATCATGTTCTCCTGTTAGAAGATCAATTTTGGAGCGTTCAGAAAATTTTGGCCAGATTTTAGCAAATGTATCAGGAGAACATGAAGCGAAAGGAGGTTTCCTCTAAAATTCATCGTCGAAGGCCTTTCGTCAACTCTGCGCCTCTACGTCAAATAGTTCTCCGCCTTGGATTCTCTCTCCGAAGACGCTAACTTAGTGCCACCTCTTTCGACATCATGGTCTCCTGTTACAATCTCAATTTTGGAGCGTTCAGAAAATTTTGGCCAGATTTTAGCAAATGTATCAGGAGAACATGAAGCGAAAGGAGGTATGCTCTGAATTTCATCGTCGAAGCCTTTCGAAGACGCTGCGCCTCTACGTCGAATAGTTCTCCGCCTTGGATTCTCTCTCCGAAGACGCTAACTTAGTGCCACCTCTTCCGACATCATGTTCTCCTGTTACAATCTCAATTTTGGAGCGTTCAGAAAATTTTGGCCAGATTTTAGCAAATGTATCAGGAGAACATGAAGCGAAAGGAGGTATGCTCTGAATTTCATCGTCGAAGGCCTTTCGAAGACGCTGCGCCTCTACGTCGAATAGTTCTCCGCCTTGGATTCTCTCTCCGAAGACGCTAACATAGTGCCACCTCTTTCGACATCATGTTCTCCTGTTAGAAGATCAATTTTGGAGCGTTCAGAAAATTTTGGCCAGATTTCAGCAAATGTATCAGGAGAACATGATGCGAAAGGAGGTTTCCTCTGAAATTCATTGTCGAAGGCCTTTCGTCAACTCTGCGCCTCTACGTCAAATAGTTCTCCGCCTTGGATTCTCTCTCCGAAGACGCTAACTTAGTGCCACCTCTTCCGACATCATGTTCTCCTGTTACAATCTCAATTTTGGAGCGTTCAGAAAATTTTGGCCAGATTTTAGCAAATGTATCAGGAGAACATGAAGCGAAAGGAGGTATGCTCTGAATTTCATCGTCGAAGCCTTTCGAAGACGCTGCGCCTCTACGTCGAATAGTTCATCGCCTTAGATTCTCTTTCCGAAGACGCTAACTTAGTGCCACCTCTTCCGACATCATGTTCTCCTGTTACAATCTCAATTTTGGAGCGTTCAGAAAATTTTGGCCAGATTTTAGCAAATGTATCAGGAGAACATGAAGCGAAAGGAGGTATCCCCTGAAATTCATCGTCGAAGGCCTTTCGTCAACTCTGCGCCTCTACGTCAAATAGTTCTCCGCCTTGGATTCTCTCTCCGAAGACGCTAACTTAGTGCCACCTCTTCCGACATCATGTTCTCCTGTTACAATCTCAATTTTGGAGCGTTCAGAAAATTTTGGCCAGATTTTAGCAAATGTATCAGGAGAACATGAAGCGAAAGGAGGTATGCTCTGAATTTCATCGTCGAAGCCTTTCGAAGACGCTGCGCCTCTACGTCGAATAGTTCTCCGCCTTGGATTCTCTCTCCGAAGACGCTAACATAGTGCCACCTCTTTCGACATCATGTTCTCCTGTTAGAAGATCAATTTTGGAGCGTTCAGAAAATTTTGGCCAGATTTTAGCAAATGTATCAGGAGAACATGATGCGAAAGGAGGTTTCCTCTAAAATTCATCGTCGAAGGCCTTTCGTCAACTCTGCGCCTCTACGTCAAATAGTTCTCCGCCTTGGATTCTCTCTCCGAAGACGCTAACTTAGTGCCACCTCTTTCGACATCATGGTCTCCTGTTACAATCTCAATTTTGGAGCGTTCAGAAAATTTTGGCCAGATTTTAGCAAATGTATCAGGAGAACATGAAGCGAAAGGAGGTACGCCCTGAATTTCATCGTCGAAGCCTTTCGAAGACGCTGCGCCTCTACGTCGAATAGTTCTTCGCCTTAGATTCTCTTTCCGAAGACGCTAACTTAGTGCCACCTCTTCCGACATCATGTTCTCCTGTTACAATCTCAATTTTGGAGCGTTCAGAAAATTTTGGCCAGATTTTAGCAAATGTATCAGGAGAACATGAAGCGAAAGGAGGTATGCTCTGAATTTCATCGTCGAAGGCCTTTCGAAGACGCTGCGCCTCTACGTCGAATAGTTCTCCGCCTTGGATTCTCTCTCCGAAGACGCTAACATAGTGCCACCTCTTTCGACATCATGTTCTCCTGTTAGAAGATCAATTTTGGAGCGTTCAGAAAATTTTGGCCATATTTCAGCAAATGTATCAGGAGAACATGATGCGAAAGGAGGTTTCCTCTGAAATTCATTGTCGAAGGCCTTTCGTCAACTCTGCGCCTCTACGTCAAATAGTTCTCCGCCTTGGATTCTCTCTCCGAAGACGCTAACATAGTGCCACCTCTTTCGACATCATGTTCTCCTGTTAGAAGATCAATTTTGGAGCGTTCAGAAAATTTTGGCCAGATTTTAGCAAATGTATCAGGAGAACATGATGCGAAAGGAGGTTTCCTCTAAAATTCATCGTCGAAGGCCTTTCGTCAACTCTGCGCCTCTACGTCAAATAGTTCTCCGCCTTGGATTCTCTCTCCGAAGACGCTAACTTAGTGCCACCTCTTTCGACATCATGGTCTCCTGTTACAATCTCAATTTTGGAGCGTTCAGAAAATTTTGGCCAGATTTTAGCAAATGTATCAGGAGAACATGAAGCGAAAGGAGGTATGCTCTGAATTTCATCGTCGAAGGCCTTTCGAAGACGCTGCGCCTCTACGTCGAATAGTTCTCCGCCTTGGATTCTCTCTCCGAAGACGCTAACATAGTGCCACCTCTTTCGACATCATGTTCTCCTGTTAGAAGATCAATTTTGGAGCGTTCAGAAAATTTTGGCCATATTTCAGCAAATGTATCAGGAGAACATGATGCGAAAGGAGGTTTCCTCTGAAATTCATTGTCGAAGGCCTTTCGTCAACTCTGCGCCTCTACGTCAAATAGTTCTCCGCCTTGGATTCTCTCTCCGAAGACGCTAACTTAGTGCCACCTCTTTCGACATCATGGTCTCCTGTTACAATCTCAATTTTGGAGCGTTCAGAAAATTTTGGCCAGATTTTAGCAAATGTATCAGGAGAACATGAAGCGAAAGGAGGTATGCTCTGAATTTCATCGTCGAAGCCTTTCGAAGACGCTGCGCCTCTACGTCGAATAGTTCTCCGCCTTGGATTCTCTCTCCGAAGACGCTAACATAGTGCCACCTCTTTCGACATCATGTTCTCCTGTTAGAAGATCAATTTTGGAGCGTTCAGAAAATTTTGGCCAGATTTCAGCAAATGTATCAGGAGAACATGATGCGAAAGGAGGTTTCCTCTGAAATTCATTGTCGAAGGCCTTTCGTCAACTCTGCGCCTCTACGTCAAATAGTTCTTCGCCTTGGATTCTCTCTCCGAAGACGCTAACTTAGTGCCACCTCTTTCGACATCATGGTCTCCTGTTACAATCTCAATTTTGGAGCGTTCAGAAAATTTTGGCCAGATTTTAGCAAATGTATCAGGAGAACATGAAGCGAAAGGAGGTATGCTCTGAATTTCATCGTCGAAGCCTTTCGAAGACGCTGCGCCTCTACGTCGAATAGTTCTCCGCCTTGGATTCTCTCTCCGAAGACGCTAACTTAGTGCCACCTCTTCCGACATCATGTTCTCCTGTTACAATCTCAATTTTGGAGCGTTCAGAAAATTTTGGCCAGATTTTAGCAAATGTATCAGGAGAACATGAAGCGAAAGGAGGTATGCTCTGAATTTCATCGTCGAAGGCCTTTCGAAGACGCTGCGCCTCTACGTCGAATAGTTCTCCGCCTTGGATTCTCTCTCCGAAGACGCTAACATAGTGCCACCTCTTTCGACATCATGTTCTCCTGTTAGAAGATCAATTTTGGAGCGTTCAGAAAATTTTGGCCAGATTTCAGCAAATGTATCAGGAGAACATGATGCGAAAGGAGGTTTCCTCTGAAATTCATTGTCGAAGGCCTTTCGTCAACTCTGCGCCTCTACGTCAAATAGTTCTCCGCCTTGGATTCTCTCTCCGAAGACGCTAACTTAGTGCCACCTCTTTCGACATCATGGTCTCCTGTTACAATCTCAATTTTGGAGCGTTCAGAAAATTTTGGCCAGATTTTAGCAAATGTATCAGGAGAACATGAAGCGAAAGGAGGTACGCCCTGAATTTCATCGTTGAAGCCTTTCGAAGACGCTGCGCCTCTACGTCGAATAGTTCTTCGCCTTAGATTCTCTTTCCGAAGACGCTAACTTAGTGCCACCTCTTCCGACATCATGTTCTCCTGTTACAATCTCAATTTTGGAGCGTTCAGAAAATTTTGGCCAGATTTTAGCAAATGTATCAGGAGAACATGAAGCGAAAGGAGGTATGCTCTGAATTTCATCGTCGAAGGCCTTTCGAAGACGCTGCGCCTCTACGTCGAATAGTTCTCCGCCTTGGATTCTCTCTCCGAAGACGCTAACATAGTGCCACCTCTTTCGACATCATGTTCTCCTGTTAGAAGATCAATTTTGGAGCGTTCAGAAAATTTTGGCCATATTTCAGCAAATGTATCAGGAGAACATGATGCGAAAGGAGGTTTCCTCTGAAATTCATTGTCGAAGGCCTTTCGTCAACTCTGCGCCTCTACGTCAAATAGTTCTCCGCCTTGGATTCTCTCTCCGAAGACGCTAACATAGTGCCACCTCTTTCGACATCATGTTCTCCTGTTAGAAGATCAATTTTGGAGCGTTCAGAAAATTTTGGCCAGATTTTAGCAAATGTATCAGGAGAACATGATGCGAAAGGAGGTTTCCTCTAAAATTCATCGTCGAAGGCCTTTCGTCAACTCTGCGCCTCTACGTCAAATAGTTCTCCGCCTTGGATTCTCTCTCCGAAGACGCTAACTTAGTGCCACCTCTTTCGACATCATGGTCTCCTGTTACAATCTCAATTTTGGAGCGTTCAGAAAATTTTGGCCAGATTTTAGCAAATGTATCAGGAGAACATGAAGCAAAAGGAGGTACGCCCTGAAT
Organism: Andrena bucephala; assembly: GCA_947577245.1. Classification (NCBI taxonomy): domain Eukaryota; kingdom Metazoa; phylum Arthropoda; class Insecta; order Hymenoptera; family Andrenidae; genus Andrena; species Andrena bucephala. The sequence continues at coordinate 70,155,259 of OX387715.1, forward strand.
TTCATCGTCGAAGCCTTTCGAAGACGCTGCGCCTCTACGTCGAATAGTTCATCGCCTTAGATTCTCTTTCCGAAGATGCTAACTTAGTGCCACCTCTTCCGACATCATGTTCTCCTGTTACAATCTCAATTTTGGAGCGTTCAGAAAATTTTGGCCAGATTTTAGCAAATGTATCAGGAGAACATGAAGCGAAAGGAGGTATGCTCTGAATTTCATCGTCGAAGCCTTTCGAAGACGCTGCGCCTCTACGTCGAATAGTTCTCCGCCTTGGATTCTCTCTCCGAAGACGCTAACATAGTGCCACCTCTTTCGACATCATGTTCTCCTGTTAGAAGATCAATTTTGGAGCGTTCAGAAAATTTTGGCCAGATTTTAGCAAATGTATCAGGAGAACATGAAGCGAAAGGAGGTTTCCTCTAAAATTCATCGTCGAAGGCCTTTCGTCAACTCTGCGCCTCTACGTCAAATAGTTCTCCGCCTTGGATTCTCTCTCCGAAGACGCTAACTTAGTGCCACCTCTTTCGACATCATGGTCTCCTGTTACAATCTCAATTTTGGAGCGTTCAGAAAATTTTGGCCAGATTTTAGCAAATGTATCAGGAGAACATGAAGCGAAAGGAGGTATGCTCTGAATTTCATCGTCGAAGCCTTTCGAAGACGCTGCGCCTCTACGTCGAATAGTTCTCCGCCTTGGATTCTCTCTCCGAAGACGCTAACTTAGTGCCACCTCTTCCGACATCATGTTCTCCTGTTACAATCTCAATTTTGGAGCGTTCAGAAAATTTTGGCCAGATTTTAGCAAATGTATCAGGAGAACATGAAGCGAAAGGAGGTATGCTCTGAATTTCATCGTCGAAGGCCTTTCGAAGACGCTGCGCCTCTACGTCGAATAGTTCTCCGCCTTGGATTCTCTCTCCGAAGACGCTAACATAGTGCCACCTCTTTCGACATCATGTTCTCCTGTTAGAAGATCAATTTTGGAGCGTTCAGAAAATTTTGGCCAGATTTCAGCAAATGTATCAGGAGAACATGATGCGAAAGGAGGTTTCCTCTGAAATTCATTGTCGAAGGCCTTTCGTCAACTCTGCGCCTCTACGTCAAATAGTTCTCCGCCTTGGATTCTCTCTCCGAAGACGCTAACTTAGTGCCACCTCTTCCGACATCATGTTCTCCTGTTACAATCTCAATTTTGGAGCGTTCAGAAAATTTTGGCCAGATTTTAGCAAATGTATCAGGAGAACATGAAGCGAAAGGAGGTATGCTCTGAATTTCATCGTCGAAGCCTTTCGAAGACGCTGCGCCTCTACGTCGAATAGTTCATCGCCTTAGATTCTCTTTCCGAAGACGCTAACTTAGTGCCACCTCTTCCGACATCATGTTCTCCTGTTACAATCTCAATTTTGGAGCGTTCAGAAAATTTTGGCCAGATTTTAGCAAATGTATCAGGAGAACATGAAGCGAAAGGAGGTATCCCCTGAAATTCATCGTCGAAGGCCTTTCGTCAACTCTGCGCCTCTACGTCAAATAGTTCTCCGCCTTGGATTCTCTCTCCGAAGACGCTAACTTAGTGCCACCTCTTCCGACATCATGTTCTCCTGTTACAATCTCAATTTTGGAGCGTTCAGAAAATTTTGGCCAGATTTTAGCAAATGTATCAGGAGAACATGAAGCGAAAGGAGGTATGCTCTGAATTTCATCGTCGAAGCCTTTCGAAGACGCTGCGCCTCTACGTCGAATAGTTCTCCGCCTTGGATTCTCTCTCCGAAGACGCTAACATAGTGCCACCTCTTTCGACATCATGTTCTCCTGTTAGAAGATCAATTTTGGAGCGTTCAGAAAATTTTGGCCAGATTTTAGCAAATGTATCAGGAGAACATGATGCGAAAGGAGGTTTCCTCTAAAATTCATCGTCGAAGGCCTTTCGTCAACTCTGCGCCTCTACGTCAAATAGTTCTCCGCCTTGGATTCTCTCTCCGAAGACGCTAACTTAGTGCCACCTCTTTCGACATCATGGTCTCCTGTTACAATCTCAATTTTGGAGCGTTCAGAAAATTTTGGCCAGATTTTAGCAAATGTATCAGGAGAACATGAAGCGAAAGGAGGTACGCCCTGAATTTCATCGTCGAAGCCTTTCGAAGACGCTGCGCCTCTACGTCGAATAGTTCTTCGCCTTAGATTCTCTTTCCGAAGACGCTAACTTAGTGCCACCTCTTCCGACATCATGTTCTCCTGTTACAATCTCAATTTTGGAGCGTTCAGAAAATTTTGGCCAGATTTTAGCAAATGTATCAGGAGAACATGAAGCGAAAGGAGGTATGCTCTGAATTTCATCGTCGAAGGCCTTTCGAAGACGCTGCGCCTCTACGTCGAATAGTTCTCCGCCTTGGATTCTCTCTCCGAAGACGCTAACATAGTGCCACCTCTTTCGACATCATGTTCTCCTGTTAGAAGATCAATTTTGGAGCGTTCAGAAAATTTTGGCCATATTTCAGCAAATGTATCAGGAGAACATGATGCGAAAGGAGGTTTCCTCTGAAATTCATTGTCGAAGGCCTTTCGTCAACTCTGCGCCTCTACGTCAAATAGTTCTCCGCCTTGGATTCTCTCTCCGAAGACGCTAACATAGTGCCACCTCTTTCGACATCATGTTCTCCTGTTAGAAGATCAATTTTGGAGCGTTCAGAAAATTTTGGCCAGATTTTAGCAAATGTATCAGGAGAACATGATGCGAAAGGAGGTTTCCTCTAAAATTCATCGTCGAAGGCCTTTCGTCAACTCTGCGCCTCTACGTCAAATAGTTCTCCGCCTTGGATTCTCTCTCCGAAGACGCTAACTTAGTGCCACCTCTTTCGACATCATGGTCTCCTGTTACAATCTCAATTTTGGAGCGTTCAGAAAATTTTGGCCAGATTTTAGCAAATGTATCAGGAGAACATGAAGCGAAAGGAGGTATGCTCTGAATTTCATCGTCGAAGGCCTTTCGAAGACGCTGCGCCTCTACGTCGAATAGTTCTCCGCCTTGGATTCTCTCTCCGAAGACGCTAACATAGTGCCACCTCTTTCGACATCATGTTCTCCTGTTAGAAGATCAATTTTGGAGCGTTCAGAAAATTTTGGCCATATTTCAGCAAATGTATCAGGAGAACATGATGCGAAAGGAGGTTTCCTCTGAAATTCATTGTCGAAGGCCTTTCGTCAACTCTGCGCCTCTACGTCAAATAGTTCTCCGCCTTGGATTCTCTCTCCGAAGACGCTAACATAGTGCCACCTCTTTCGACATCATGTTCTCCTGTTAGAAGATCAATTTTGGAGCGTTCAGAAAATTTTGGCCAGATTTTAGCAAATGTATCAGGAGAACATGATGCGAAAGGAGGTTTCCTCTAAAATTCATCGTCGAAGGCCTTTCGTCAACTCTGCGCCTCTACGTCAAATAGTTCTCCGCCTTGGATTCTCTCTCCGAAGACGCTAACTTAGTGCCACCTCTTTCGACATCATGGTCTCCTGTTACAATCTCAATTTTGGAGCGTTCAGAAAATTTTGGCCAGATTTTAGCAAATGTATCAGGAGAACATGAAGCAAAAGGAAGTACGCCCTGAATTTCATCGTCGAAGCCTTTCGAAGACGCTGCGCCTCTACGTCGAATAGTTCATCGCCTTAGATTCTCTTTCCGAAGATGCTAACTTAGTGCCACCTCTTCCGACATCATGTTCTCCTGTTACAATCTCAATTTTGGAGCGTTCAGAAAATTTTGGCCAGATTTTAGCAAATGTATCAGGAGAACATGAAGCGAAAGGAGGTATGCTCTGAATTTCATCGTCGAAGCCTTTCGAAGACGCTGCGCCTCTACGTCGAATAGTTCTCCGCCTTGGATTCTCTCTCCGAAGACGCTAACATAGTGCCACCTCTTTCGACATCATGTTCTCCTGTTAGAAGATCAATTTTGGAGCGTTCAGAAAATTTTGGCCAGATTTTAGCAAATGTATCAGGAGAACATGAAGCGAAAGGAGGTTTCCTCTAAAATTCATCGTCGAAGGCCTTTCGTCAACTCTGCGCCTCTACGTCAAATAGTTCTCCGCCTTGGATTCTCTCTCCGAAGACGCTAACTTAGTGCCACCTCTTTCGACATCATGGTCTCCTGTTACAATCTCAATTTTGGAGCGTTCAGAAAATTTTGGCCAGATTTTAGCAAATGTATCAGGAGAACATGAAGCGAAAGGAGGTATGCTCTGAATTTCATCGTCGAAGCCTTTCGAAGACGCTGCGCCTCTACGTCGAATAGTTCTCCGCCTTGGATTCTCTCTCCGAAGACGCTAACTTAGTGCCACCTCTTCCGACATCATGTTCTCCTGTTACAATCTCAATTTTGGAGCGTTCAGAAAATTTTGGCCAGATTTTAGCAAATGTATCAGGAGAACATGAAGCGAAAGGAGGTATGCTCTGAATTTCATCGTCGAAGGCCTTTCGAAGACGCTGCGCCTCTACGTCGAATAGTTCTCCGCCTTGGATTCTCTCTCCGAAGACGCTAACATAGTGCCACCTCTTTCGACATCATGTTCTCCTGTTAGAAGATCAATTTTGGAGCGTTCAGAAAATTTTGGCCAGATTTCAGCAAATGTATCAGGAGAACATGATGCGAAAGGAGGTTTCCTCTGAAATTCATTGTCGAAGGCCTTTCGTCAACTCTGCGCCTCTACGTCAAATAGTTCTCCGCTTTGGATTCTCTCTCCGAAGACGCTAACTTAGTGCCACCTCTTTCGACATCATGGTCTCCTGTTACAATCTCAATTTTGGAGCGTTCAGAAAATTTTGGCCAGATTTTAGCAAATGTATCAGGAGAACATGAAGCGAAAGGAGGTATGCTCTGAATTTCATCGTCGAAGCCTTTCGAAGACGCTGCGCCTCTACGTCGAATAGTTCTCCGCCTTGGATTCTCTCTCCGAAGACGCTAACATAGTGCCACCTCTTCCGACATCATGTTCTCCTGTTACAATCTCAATTTTGGAGCGTTCAGAAAATTTTGGCCAGATTTTAGCAAATGTATCAGGAGAACATGAAGCGAAAGGAGGTATGCTCTGAATTTCATCGTCGAAGGCCTTTCGAAGACGCTGCGCCTCTACGTCGAATAGTTCTCCGCCTTGGATTCTCTCTCCGAAGACGCTAACATAGTGCCACCTCTTTCGACATCATGTTCTCCTGTTAGAAGATCAATTTTGGAGCGTTCAGAAAATTTTGGCCAGATTTCAGCAAATGTATCAGGAGAACATGATGCGAAAGGAGGTTTCCTCTGAAATTCATTGTCGAAGGCCTTTCGTCAACTCTGCGCCTCTACGTCAAATAGTTCTCCGCCTTGGATTCTCTCTCCGAAGACGCTAACTTAGTGCCACCTCTTCCGACATCATGTTCTCCTGTTACAATCTCAATTTTGGAGCGTTCAGAAAATTTTGGCCAGATTTTAGCAAATGTATCAGGAGAACATGAAGCGAAAGGAGGTATGCTCTGAATTTCATCGTCGAAGCCTTTCGAAGACGCTGCGCCTCTACGTCGAATAGTTCATCGCCTTAGATTCTCTTTCCGAAGACGCTAACTTAGTGCCACCTCTTCCGACATCATGTTCTCCTGTTACAATCTCAATTTTGGAGCGTTCAGAAAATTTTGGCCAGATTTTAGCAAATGTATCAGGAGAACATGAAGCGAAAGGAGGTATCCCCTGAAATTCATCGTCGAAGGCCTTTCGTCAACTCTGCGCCTCTACGTCAAATAGTTCTCCGCCTTGGATTCTCTCTCCGAAGACGCTAACTTAGTGCCACCTCTTCCGACATCATGTTCTCCTGTTACAATCTCAATTTTGGAGCGTTCAGAAAATTTTGGCCAGATTTTAGCAAATGTATCAGGAGAACATGAAGCGAAAGGAGGTATGCTCTGAATTTCATCGTCGAAGCCTTTCGAAGACGCTGCGCCTCTACGTCGAATAGTTCTCCGCCTTGGATTCTCTCTCCGAAGACGCTAACATAGTGCCACCTCTTTCGACATCATGTTCTCCTGTTAGAAGATCAATTTTGGAGCGTTCAGAAAATTTTGGCCAGATTTTAGCAAATGTATCAGGAGAACATGATGCGAAAGGAGGTTTCCTCTAAAATTCATCGTCGAAGGCCTTTCGTCAACTCTGCGCCTCTACGTCAAATAGTTCTCCGCCTTGGATTCTCTCTCCGAAGACGCTAACTTAGTGCCACCTCTTTCGACATCATGGTCTCCTGTTACAATCTCAATTTTGGAGCGTTCAGAAAATTTTGGCCAGATTTTAGCAAATGTATCAGGAGAACATGAAGCGAAAGGAGGTACGCCCTGAATTTCATCGTCGAAGCCTTTCGAAGACGCTGCGCCTCTACGTCGAATAGTTCTTCGCCTTAGATTCTCTTTCCGAAGACGCTAACTTAGTGCCACCTCTTCCGACATCATGTTCTCCTGTTACAATCTCAATTTTGGAGCGTTCAGAAAATTTTGGCCAGATTTTAGCAAATGTATCAGGAGAACATGAAGCGAAAGGAGGTATGCTCTGAATTTCATCGTCGAAGGCCTTTCGAAGACGCTGCGCCTCTACGTCGAATAGTTCTCCGCCTTGGATTCTCTCTCCGAAGACGCTAACATAGTGCCACCTCTTTCGACATCATGTTCTCCTGTTAGAAGATCAATTTTGGAGCGTTCAGAAAATTTTGGCCATATTTCAGCAAATGTATCAGGAGAACATGATGCGAAAGGAGGTTTCCTCTGAAATTCATTGTCGAAGGCCTTTCGTCAACTCTGCGCCTCTACGTCAAATAGTTCTCCGCCTTGGATTCTCTCTCCGAAGACGCTAACATAGTGCCACCTCTTTCGACATCATGTTCTCCTGTTAGAAGATCAATTTTGGAGCGTTCAGAAAATTTTGGCCAGATTTTAGCAAATGTATCAGGAGAACATGATGCGAAAGGAGGTTTCCTCTAAAATTCATCGTCGAAGGCCTTTCGTCAACTCTGCGCCTCTACGTCAAATAGTTCTCCGCCTTGGATTCTCTCTCCGAAGACGCTAACTTAGTGCCACCTCTTTCGACATCATGGTCTCCTGTTACAATCTCAATTTTGGAGCGTTCAGAAAATTTTGGCCAGATTTTAGCAAATGTATCAGGAGAACATGAAGCGAAAGGAGGTATGCTCTGAATTTCATCGTCGAAGCCTTTCGAAGACGCTGCGCCTCTACGTCGAATAGTTCTCCGCCTTGGATTCTCTCTCCGAAGACGCTAACTTAGTGCCACCTCTTCCGACATCATGTTCTCCTGTTACAATCTCAATTTTGGAGCGTTCAGAAAATTTTGGCCAGATTTTAGCAAATGTATCAGGAGAACATGAAGCGAAAGGAGGTATGCTCTGAATTTCATCGTCGAAGGCCTTTCGAAGACGCTGCGCCTCTACGTCGAATAGTTCTCCGCCTTGGATTCTCTCTCCGAAGACGCTAACATAGTGCCACCTCTTTCGACATCATGTTCTCCTGTTAGAAGATCAATTTTGGAGCGTTCAGAAAATTTTGGCCAGATTTCAGCAAATGTATCAGGAGAACATGATGCGAAAGGAGGTTTCCTCTGAAATTCATTGTCGAAGGCCTTTCGTCAACTCTGCGCCTCTACGTCAAATAGTTCTCCGCCTTGGATTCTCTCTCCGAAGACGCTAACTTAGTGCCACCTCTTCCGACATCATGTTCTCCTGTTACAATCTCAATTTTGGAGCGTTCAGAAAATTTTGGCCAGATTTTAGCAAATGTATCAGGAGAACATGAAGCGAAAGGAGGTATGCTCTGAATTTCATCGTCGAAGCCTTTCGAAGACGCTGCGCCTCTACGTTGAATAGTTCATCGCCTTAGATTCTCTTTCCGAAGACGCTAACTTAGTGCCACCTCTTCCGACATCATGTTCTCCTGTTACAATCTCAATTTTGGAGCGTTCAGAAAATTTTGGCCAGATTTTAGCAAATGTATCAGGAGAACATGAAGCGAAAGGAGGTATCCCCTGAAATTCATCGTCGAAGGCCTTTCGTCAACTCTGCGCCTCTACGTCAAATAGTTCTCCGCCTTGGATTCTCTCTCCGAAGACGCTAACTTAGTGCCACCTCTTCCGACATCATGTTCTCCTGTTACAATCTCAATTTTGGAGCGTTCAGAAAATTTTGGCCAGATTTTAGCAAATGTATCAGGAGAACATGAAGCGAAAGGAGGTATGCTCTGAATTTCATCGTCGAAGCCTTTCGAAGACGCTGCGCCTCTACGTCGAATAGTTCTCCGCCTTGGATTCTCTCTCCGAAGACGCTAACATAGTGCCACCTCTTTCGACATCATGTTCTCCTGTTAGAAGATCAATTTTGGAGCGTTCAGAAAATTTTGGCCAGATTTCAGCAAATGTATCAGGAGAACATGATGCGAAAGGAGGTTTCCTCTGAAATTCATTGTCGAAGGCCTTTCGTCAACTCTGCGCCTCTACGTCAAATAGTTCTCCGCCTTGGATTCTCTCTCCGAAGACGCTAACTTAGTGCCACCTCTTCCGACATCATGTTCTCCTGTTACAATCTCAATTTTGGAGCGTTCAGAAAATTTTGGCCAGATTTTAGCAAATGTATCAGGAGAACATGAAGCAAAAGGAAGTACGCCCTGAATTTCATCGTCGAAGCCTTTCGAAGACGCTGCGCCTCTACGTCGAATAGTTCATCGCCTTAGATTCTCTTTCCGAAGATGCTAACTTAGTGCCACCTCTTCCGACATCATGTTCTCCTGTTACAATCTCAATTTTGGAGCGTTCAGAAAATTTTGGCCAGATTTTAGCAAATGTATCAGGAGAACATGAAGCGAAAGGAGGTATGCTCTGAATTTCATCGTCGAAGGCCTTTCGTCAACTCTGCGCCTCTACGTCAAATAGTTCTCCGCCTTGGATTCTCTCTCCGAAGACGCTAACTTAGTGCCACCTCTTCCGACATCATGTTCTCCTGTTACAATCTCAATTTTGGAGCGTTCAGAAAATTTTGGCCAGATTTTAGCAAATGTATCAGGAGAACATGAAGCGAAAGGAGGTATGCTCTGAATTTCATCGTCGAAGCCTTTCGAAGACGCTGCGCCTCTACGTCGAATAGTTCTCCGCCTTGGATTCTCTCTCCAAAGACGCTAACATAGTGCCACCTCTTTCGACATCATGTTCTCCTGTTAGAAGATCAATTTTGGAGCGTTCAGAAAATTTTGGCCAGATTTTAGCAAATGTATCAGGAGAACATGATGCGAAAGGAGGTTTCCTCTAAAATTCATCGTCGAAGGCCTTTCGTCAACTCTGCGCCTCTACGTCAAATAGTTCTCCGCCTTGGATTCTCTCTCCGAAGACGCTAACATAGTGCCACCTCTTTCGACATCATGTTCTCCTGTTAGAAGATCAATTTTGGAGCGTTCAGAAAATTTTGGCCAGATTTCAGCAAATGTATCAGGAGAACATGATGCGAAAGGAGGTTTCCTCTGAAATTCATTGTCGAAGGCCTTTCGTCAACTCTGCGCCTCTACGTCAAATAGTTCTCCGCCTTGGATTCTCTCTCCGAAGACGCTAACTTAGTGCCACCTCTTCCGACATCATGTTCTCCTGTTACAATCTCAATTTTGGAGCGTTCAGAAAATTTTGGCCAGATTTTAGCAAATGTATCAGGAGAACATGAAGCGAAAGGAGGTATGCTCTGAATTTCATCGTCGAAGCCTTTCGAAGACGCTGCGCCTCTACGTCGAATAGTTCATCGCCTTAGATTCTCTTTCCGAAGACGCTAACTTAGTGCCACCTCTTCCGACATCATGTTCTCCTGTTACAATCTCAATTTTGGAGCGTTCAGAAAATTTTGGCCAGATTTTAGCAAATGTATCAGGAGAACATGAAGCGAAAGGAGGTATCCCCTGAAATTCATCGTCGAAGGCCTTTCGTCAACTCTGCGCCTCTACGTCAAATAGTTCTCCGCCTTGGATTCTCTCTCCGAAGACGCTAACTTAGTGCCACCTCTTCCGACATCATGTTCTCCTGTTACAATCTCAATTTTGGAGCGTTCAGAAAATTTTGGCCAGATTTTAGCAAATGTATCAGGAGAACATGAAGCGAAAGGAGGTATGCTCTGAATTTCATCGTCGAAGCCTTTCGAAGACGCTGCGCCTCTACGTCGAATAGTTCTCCGCCTTGGATTCTCTCTCCGAAGACGCTAACATAGTGCCACCTCTTTCGACATCATGTTCTCCTGTTAGAAGATCAATTTTGGAGCGTTCAGAAAATTTTGGCCAGATTTTAGCAAATGTATCAGGAGAACATGATGCGAAAGGAGGTTTCCTCTAAAATTCATCGTCGAAGGCCTTTCGTCAACTCTGCGCCTCTACGTCAAATAGTTCTCCGCCTTGGATTCTCTCTCCGAAGACGCTAACTTAGTGCCACCTCTTTCGACATCATGGTCTCCTGTTACAATCTCAATTTTGGAGCGTTCAGAAAATTTTGGCCAGATTTTAGCAAATGTATCAGGAGAACATGAAGCGAAAGGAGGTACGCCCTGAATTTCATCGTCGAAGCCTTTCGAAGACGCTGCGCCTCTACGTCGAATAGTTCTTCGCCTTAGATTCTCTTTCCGAAGACGCTAACTTAGTGCCACCTCTTCCGACATCATGTTCTCCTGTTACAATCTCAATTTTGGAGCGTTCAGAAAATTTTGGCCAGATTTTAGCAAATGTATCAGGAGAACATGAAGCGAAAGGAGGTATGCTCTGAATTTCATCGTCGAAGGCCTTTCGAAGACGCTGCGCCTCTACGTCGAATAGTTCTCCGCCTTGGATTCTCTCTCCGAAGACGCTAACATAGTGCCACCTCTTTCGACATCATGTTCTCCTGTTAGAAGATCAATTTTGGAGCGTTCAGAAAATTTTGGCCATATTTCAGCAAATGTATCAGGAGAACATGATGCGAAAGGAGGTTTCCTCTGAAATTCATTGTCGAAGGCCTTTCGTCAACTCTGCGCCTCTACGTCAAATAGTTCTCCGCCTTGGATTCTCTCTCCGAAGACGCTAACATAGTGCCACCTCTTTCGACATCATGTTCTCCTGTTAGAAGATCAATTTTGGAGCGTTCAGAAAATTTTGGCCAGATTTTAGCAAATGTATCAGGAGAACATGATGCGAAAGGAGGTTTCCTCTAAAATTCATCGTCGAAGGCCTTTCGTCAACTCTGCGCCTCTACGTCAAATAGTTCTCCGCCTTGGATTCTCTCTCCGAAGACGCTAACTTAGTGCCACCTCTTCCGACATCATGTTCTCCTGTTACAATCTCAATTTTGGAGCGTTCAGAAAATTTTGGCCAGATTTTAGCAAATGTATCAGGAGAACATGAAGCAAAAGGAAGTACGCCCTGAATTTCATCGTCGAAGCCTTTCGAAGACGCTGCGCCTCTACGTCGAATAGTTCATCGCCTTAGATTCTCTTTCCGAAGATGCTAACTTAGTGCCACCTCTTCCGACATCATGTTCTCCTGTTACAATCTCAATTTTGGAGCGTTCAGAAAATTTTGGCCAGATTTTAGCAAATGTATCAGGAGAACATGAAGCGAAAGGAGGTATGCTCTGAATTTCATCGTCGAAGGCCTTTCGTCAACTCTGCGCCTCTACGTCAAATAGTTCTCCGCCTTGGATTCTCTCTCCGAAGACGCTAACTTAGTGCCACCTCTTCCGACATCATGTTCTCCTGTTACAATCTCAATTTTGGAGCGTTCAGAAAATTTTGGCCAGATTTTAGCAAATGTATCAGGAGAACATGAAGCGAAAGGAGGTATGCTCTGAATTTCATCGTCGAAGCCTTTCGAAGACGCTGCGCCTCTACGTCGAATAGTTCTCCGCCTTGGATTCTCTCTCCAAAGACGCTAACATAGTGCCACCTCTTTCGACATCATGTTCTCCTGTTAGAAGATCAATTTTGGAGCGTTCAGAAAATTTTGGCCAGATTTTAGCAAATGTATCAGGAGAACATGATGCGAAAGGAGGTTTCCTCTAAAATTCATCGTCGAAGGCCTTTCGTCAACTCTGCGCCTCTACGTCAAATAGTTCTCCGCCTTGGATTCTCTCTCCGAAGACGCTAACTTAGTGCCACCTCTTTCGACATCATGGTCTCCTGTTACAATCTCAATTTTGGAGCGTTCAGAAAATTTTGGCCAGATTTTAGCAAATGTATCAGGAGAACATGAAGCAAAAGGAGGTACGCCCTGAATTTCATCGTCGAAGCCTTTCGAAGACGCTGCGCCTCTACGTCGAATAGTTCATCGCCTTAGATTCTCTTTCCGAAGATGCTAACTTAGTGCCACCTCTTCCGACATCATGTTCTCCTGTTACAATCTCAATTTTGGAGCGTTCAGAAAATTTTGGCCAGATTTTAGCAAATGTATCAGGAGAACATGAAGCGAAAGGAGGTATGCTCTGAATTTCATCGTCGAAGCCTTTCGAAGACGCTGCGCCTCTACGTCGAATAGTTCTCCGCCTTGGATTCTCTCTCCGAAGACGCTAACATAGTGCCACCTCTTTCGACATCATGTTCTCCTGTTAGAATCTCAATTTTGGAGCGTTCAGAAAATTTTGGCCAGATTTTAGCAAATGTATCAGGAGAACATGAAGCGAAAGGAGGTATCCCCTGAAATTCATCGTCGAAGGCCTTTCGTCAACTCTGCGCCTCTACGTCAAATAGTTCTCCGCCTTGGATTCTCTCTCCGAAGACGCTAACTTAGTGCCACCTCTTCCGACATCATGTTCTCCTGTTACAATCTCAATTTTGGAGCGTTCAGAAAATTTTGGCCAGATTTTAGCAAATGTATCAGGAGAACATGAAGCGAAAGGAGGTATGTTCTGAATTTCATCGTCGAAGGCCTTTCGAAGACGCTGCGCCTCTACGTCGAATAGTTCTCCGCCTTGGATTCTCTCTCCGAAGACGCTAACTTAGTGCCACCTCTTCCGACATCATGTTCTCCTGTTACAATCTCAATTTTGGAGCGTTCAGAAAATTTTGGCCAGATTTTAGCAAATGTATCAGGAGAACATGAAGCGAAAGGAGGTATGCTCTGAATTTCATCGTCGAAGCCTTTCGAAGACGCTGCGCCTCTACGTCGAATAGTTCTCCGCCTTGGATTCTCTCTCCGAAGACGCTAACATAGTGCCACCTCTTTCGACATCATGTTCTCCTGTTAGAAGATCAATTTTGGAGCGTTCAGAAAATTTTGGCCAGATTTTAGCAAATGTATCAGGAGAACATGATGCGAAAGGAGGTTTCCTCTAAAATTCATCGTCGAAGGCCTTTCGTCAACTCTGCGCCTCTACGTCAAATAGTTCTCCGCCTTGGATTCTCTCTCCGAAGACGCTAACTTAGTGCCACCTCTTTCGACATCATGGTCTCCTGTTACAATCTCAATTTTGGAGCGTTCAGAAAATTTTGGCCAGATTTTAGCAAATGTATCAGGAGAACATGAAGCGAAAGGAGGTACGCCCTGAATTTCATCGTCGAAGCCTTTCGAAGACGCTGCGCCTCTACGTCGAATAGTTCTTCGCCTTAGATTCTCTTTCCGAAGACGCTAACTTAGTGCCACCTCTTCCGACATCATGTTCTCCTGTTACAATCTCAATTTTGGAGCGTTCAGAAAATTTTGGCCAGATTTTAGCAAATGTATCAGGAGAACATGAAGCGAAAGGAGGTATGCTCTGAATTTCATCGTCGAAGGCCTTTCGAAGACGCTGCGCCTCTACGTCGAATAGTTCTCCGCCTTGGATTCTCTCTCCGAAGACGCTAACATAGTGCCACCTCTTTCGACATCATGTTCTCCTGTTAGAAGATCAATTTTGGAGCGTTCAGAAAATTTTGGCCATATTTCAGCAAATGTATCAGGAGAACATGATGCGAAAGGAGGTTTCCTCTGAAATTCATTGTCGAAGGCCTTTCGTCAACTCTGCGCCTCTACGTCAAATAGTTCTCCGCCTTGGATTCTCTCTCCGAAGACGCTAACATAGTGCCACCTCTTTCGACATCATGTTCTCCTGTTAGAAGATCAATTTTGGAGCGTTCAGAAAATTTTGGCCAGATTTTAGCAAATGTATCAGGAGAACATGATGCGAAAGGAGGTTTCCTCTAAAATTCATCGTCGAAGGCCTTTCGTCAACTCTGCGCCTCTACGTCAAATAGTTCTCCGCCTTGGATTCTCTCTCCGAAGACGCTAACTTAGTGCCACCTCTTTCGACATCATGGTCTCCTGTTACAATCTCAATTTTGGAGCGTTCAGAAAATTTTGGCCAGATTTTAGCAAATGTATCAGGAGAACATGAAGCGAAAGGAGGTATGCTCTGAATTTCATCGTCGAAGCCTTTCGAAGACGCTGCGCCTCTACGTCGAATAGTTCTCCGCCTTGGATTCTCTCTCCGAAGACGCTAACTTAGTGCCACCTCTTCCGACATCATGTTCTCCTGTTACAATCTCAATTTTGGAGCGTTCAGAAAATTTTGGCCAGATTTTAGCAAATGTATCAGGAGAACATGAAGCGAAAGGAGGTATGCTCTGAATTTCATCGTCGAAGGCCTTTCGAAGACGCTGCGCCTCTACGTCGAATAGTTCTCCGCCTTGGATTCTCTCTCCGAAGACGCTAACATAGTGCCACCTCTTTCGACATCATGTTCTCCTGTTAGAAGATCAATTTTGGAGCGTTCAGAAAATTTTGGCCAGATTTCAGCAAATGTATCAGGAGAACATGATGCGAAAGGAGGTTTCCTCTGAAATTCATTGTCGAAGGCCTTTCGTCAACTCTGCGCCTCTACGTCAAATAGTTCTCCGCCTTGGATTCTCTCTCCGAAGACGCTAACTTAGTGCCACCTCTTCCGACATCATGTTCTCCTGTTACAATCTCAATTTTGGAGCGTTCAGAAAATTTTGGCCAGATTTTAGCAAATGTATCAGGAGAACATGAAGCGAAAGGAGGTATGCTCTGAATTTCATCGTCGAAGCCTTTCGAAGACGCTGCGCCTCTACGTTGAATAGTTCATCGCCTTAGATTCTCTTTCCGAAGACGCTAACTTAGTGCCACCTCTTCCGACATCATGTTCTCCTGTTACAATCTCAATTTTGGAGCGTTCAGAAAATTTTGGCCAGATTTTAGCAAATGTATCAGGAGAACATGAAGCGAAAGGAGGTATCCCCTGAAATTCATCGTCGAAGGCCTTTCGTCAACTCTGCGCCTCTACGTCAAATAGTTCTCCGCCTTGGATTCTCTCTCCGAAGACGCTAACTTAGTGCCACCTCTTCCGACATCATGTTCTCCTGTTACAATCTCAATTTTGGAGCGTTCAGAAAATTTTGGCCAGATTTTAGCAAATGTATCAGGAGAACATGAAGCGAAAGGAGGTATGCTCTGAATTTCATCGTCGAAGCCTTTCGAAGACGCTGCGCCTCTACGTCGAATAGTTCTCCGCCTTGGATTCTCTCTCCGAAGACGCTAACATAGTGCCACCTCTTTCGACATCATGTTCTCCTGTTAGAAGATCAATTTTGGAGCGTTCAGAAAATTTTGGCCAGATTTCAGCAAATGTATCAGGAGAACATGATGCGAAAGGAGGTTTCCTCTGAAATTCATTGTCGAAGGCCTTTCGTCAACTCTGCGCCTCTACGTCAAATAGTTCTCCGCCTTGGATTCTCTCTCCGAAGACGCTAACTTAGTGCCACCTCTTCCGACATCATGTTCTCCTGTTACAATCTCAATTTTGGAGCGTTCAGAAAATTTTGGCCAGATTTTAGCAAATGTATCAGGAGAACATGAAGCAAAAGGAAGTACGCCCTGAATTTCATCGTCGAAGCCTTTCGAAGACGCTGCGCCTCTACGTCGAATAGTTCATCGCCTTAGATTCTCTTTCCGAAGATGCTAACTTAGTGCCACCTCTTCCGACATCATGTTCTCCTGTTACAATCTCAATTTTGGAGCGTTCAGAAAATTTTGGCCAGATTTTAGCAAATGTATCAGGAGAACATGAAGCGAAAGGAGGTATGCTCTGAATTTCATCGTCGAAGGCCTTTCGTCAACTCTGCGCCTCTACGTCAAATAGTTCTCCGCCTTGGATTCTCTCTCCGAAGACGCTAACTTAGTGCCACCTCTTCCGACATCATGTTCTCCTGTTACAATCTCAATTTTGGAGCGTTCAGAAAATTTTGGCCAGATTTTAGCAAATGTATCAGGAGAACATGAAGCGAAAGGAGGTATGCTCTGAATTTCATCGTCGAAGCCTTTCGAAGACGCTGCGCCTCTACGTCGAATAGTTCTCCGCCTTGGATTCTCTCTCCAAAGACGCTAACATAGTGCCACCTCTTTCGACATCATGTTCTCCTGTTAGAAGATCAATTTTGGAGCGTTCAGAAAATTTTGGCCAGATTTTAGCAAATGTATCAGGAGAACATGATGCGAAAGGAGGTTTCCTCTAAAATTCATCGTCGAAGGCCTTTCGTCAACTCTGCGCCTCTACGTCAAATAGTTCTCCGCCTTGGATTCTCTCTCCGAAGACGCTAACTTAGTGCCACCTCTTTCGACATCATGGTCTCCTGTTACAATCTCAATTTTGGAGCGTTCAGAAAATTTTGGCCAGATTTTAGCAAATGTATCAGGAGAACATGAAGCAAAAGGAGGTACGCCCTGAATTTCATCGTCGAAGCCTTTCGAAGACGCTGCGCCTCTACGTCGAATAGTTCATCGCCTTAGATTCTCTTTCCGAAGATGCTAACTTAGTGCCACCTCTTCCGACATCATGTTCTCCTGTTACAATCTCAATTTTGGAGCGTTCAGAAAATTTTGGCCAGATTTTAGCAAATGTATCAGGAGAACATGAAGCGAAAGGAGGTATGCTCTGAATTTCATCGTCGAAGCCTTTCGAAGACGCTGCGCCTCTACGTCGAATAGTTCTCCGCCTTGGATTCTCTCTCCGAAGACGCTAACATAGTGCCACCTCTTTCGACATCATGTTCTCCTGTTAGAATCTCAATTTTGGAGCGTTCAGAAAATTTTGGCCAGATTTTAGCAAATGTATCAGGAGAACATGAAGCGAAAGGAGGTATCCCCTGAAATTCATCGTCGAAGGCCTTTCGTCAACTCTGCGCCTCTACGTCAAATAGTTCTCCGCCTTGGATTCTCTCTCCGAAGACGCTAACTTAGTGCCACCTCTTCCGACATCATGTTCTCCTGTTACAATCTCAATTTTGGAGCGTTCAGAAAATTTTGGCCAGATTTTAGCAAATGTATCAGGAGAACATGAAGCGAAAGGAGGTATGTTCTGAATTTCATCGTCGAAGGCCTTTCGAAGACGCTGCGCCTCTACGTCGAATAGTTCTCCGCCTTGGATTCTCTCTCCGAAGACGCTAACATAGTGCCACCTCTTTCGACATCATGTTCTCCTGTTAGAAGATCAATTTTGGAGCGTTCAGAAAATTTTGGCCAGATTTCAGCAAATGTATCAGGAGAACATGATGCGAAAGGAGGTTTCCTCTGAAATTCATTGTCGAAGGCCTTTCGTCAACTCTGCGCCTCTACGTCAAATAGTTCTCCGCCTTGGATTCTCTCTCCGAAGACGCTAACTTAGTGCCACCTCTTCCGACATCATGTTCTCCTGTTACAATCTCAATTTTGGAGCGTTCAGAAAATTTTGGCCAGATTTTAGCAAATGTATCAGGAGAACATGAAGCGAAAGGAGGTATGCTCTGAATTTCATCGTCGAAGCCTTTCGAAGACGCTGCGCCTCTACGTCGAATAGTTCATCGCCTTAGATTCTCTTTCCGAAGACGCTAACTTAGTGCCACCTCTTCCGACATCATGTTCTCCTGTTACAATCTCAATTTTGGAGCGTTCAGAAAATTTTGGCCAGATTTTAGCAAATGTATCAGGAGAACATGAAGCGAAAGGAGGTATGCTCTGAATTTCATCGTCGAAGGCCTTTCGAAGACGCTGCGCCTCTACGTCGAATAGTTCTCCGCCTTGGATTCTCTCTCCGAAGACGCTAACATAGTGCCACCTCTTTCGACATCATGTTCTCCTGTTAGAAGATCAATTTTGGAGCGTTCAGAAAATTTTGGCCATATTTCAGCAAATGTATCAGGAGAACATGATGCGAAAGGAGGTTTCCTCTGAAATTCATTGTCGAAGGCCTTTCGTCAACTCTGCGCCTCTACGTCAAATAGTTCTCCGCCTTGGATTCTCTCTCCGAAGACGCTAACATAGTGCCACCTCTTTCGACATCATGTTCTCCTGTTAGAAGATCAATTTTGGAGCGTTCAGAAAATTTTGGCCAGATTTTAGCAAATGTATCAGGAGAACATGATGCGAAAGGAGGTTTCCTCTAAAATTCATCGTCGAAGGCCTTTCGTCAACTCTGCGCCTCTACGTCAAATAGTTCTCCGCCTTGGATTCTCTCTCCGAAGACGCTAACTTAGTGCCACCTCTTTCGACATCATGGTCTCCTGTTACAATCTCAATTTTGGAGCGTTCAGAAAATTTTGGCCAGATTTTAGCAAATGTATCAGGAGAACATGAAGCAAAAGGAAGTACGCCCTGAATTTCATCGTCGAAGCCTTTCGAAGACGCTGCGCCTCTACGTCGAATAGTTCATCGCCTTAGATTCTCTTTCCGAAGATGCTAACTTAGTGCCACCTCTTCCGACATCATGTTCTCCTGTTACAATCTCAATTTTGGAGCGTTCAGAAAATTTTGGCCAGATTTTAGCAAATGTATCAGGAGAACATGAAGCGAAAGGAGGTATGCTCTGAATTTCATCGTCGAAGCCTTTCGAAGACGCTGCGCCTCTACGTCGAATAGTTCTCCGCCTTGGATTCTCTCTCCGAAGACGCTAACATAGTGCCACCTCTTTCGACATCATGTTCTCCTGTTAGAAGATCAATTTTGGAGCGTTCAGAAAATTTTGGCCAGATTTTAGCAAATGTATCAGGAGAACATGAAGCGAAAGGAGGTTTCCTCTAAAATTCATCGTCGAAGGCCTTTCGTCAACTCTGCGCCTCTACGTCAAATAGTTCTCCGCCTTGGATTCTCTCTCCGAAGACGCTAACTTAGTGCCACCTCTTTCGACATCATGGTCTCCTGTTACAATCTCAATTTTGGAGCGTTCAGAAAATTTTGGCCAGATTTTAGCAAATGTATCAGGAGAACATGAAGCGAAAGGAGGTATGCTCTGAATTTCATCGTCGAAGCCTTTCGAAGACGCTGCGCCTCTACGTCGAATAGTTCTCCGCCTTGGATTCTCTCTCCGAAGACGCTAACTTAGTGCCACCTCTTCCGACATCATGTTCTCCTGTTACAATCTCAATTTTGGAGCGTTCAGAAAATTTTGGCCAGATTTTAGCAAATGTATCAGGAGAACATGAAGCGAAAGGAGGTATGCTCTGAATTTCATCGTCGAAGGCCTTTCGAAGACGCTGCGCCTCTACGTCGAATAGTTCTCCGCCTTGGATTCTCTCTCCGAAGACGCTAACATAGTGCCACCTCTTTCGACATCATGTTCTCCTGTTAGAAGATCAATTTTGGAGCGTTCAGAAAATTTTGGCCAGATTTCAGCAAATGTATCAGGAGAACATGATGCGAAAGGAGGTTTCCTCTGAAATTCATTGTCGAAGGCCTTTCGTCAACTCTGCGCCTCTACGTCAAATAGTTCTCCGCTTTGGATTCTCTCTCCGAAGACGCTAACTTAGTGCCACCTCTTTCGACATCATGGTCTCCTGTTACAATCTCAATTTTGGAGCGTTCAGAAAATTTTGGCCAGATTTTAGCAAATGTATCAGGAGAACATGAAGCGAAAGGAGGTATGCTCTGAATTTCATCGTCGAAGCCTTTCGAAGACGCTGCGCCTCTACGTCGAATAGTTCTCCGCCTTGGATTCTCTCTCCGAAGACGCTAACATAGTGCCACCTCTTCCGACATCATGTTCTCCTGTTACAATCTCAATTTTGGAGCGTTCAGAAAATTTTGGCCAGATTTTAGCAAATGTATCAGGAGAACATGAAGCGAAAGGAGGTATGCTCTGAATTTCATCGTCGAAGGCCTTTCGAAGACGCTGCGCCTCTACGTCGAATAGTTCTCCGCCTTGGATTCTCTCTCCGAAGACGCTAACATAGTGCCACCTCTTTCGACATCATGTTCTCCTGTTAGAAGATCAATTTTGGAGCGTTCAGAAAATTTTGGCCAGATTTCAGCAAATGTATCAGGAGAACATGATGCGAAAGGAGGTTTCCTCTGAAATTCATTGTCGAAGGCCTTTCGTCAACTCTGCGCCTCTACGTCAAATAGTTCTCCGCCTTGGATTCTCTCTCCGAAGACGCTAACTTAGTGCCACCTCTTCCGACATCATGTTCTCCTGTTAGAAGATCAATTTTGGAGCGTTCAGAAAATTTTGGCCAGATTTTAGCAAATGTATCAGGAGAACATGAAGCGAAAGGAGGTATGCTCTGAATTTCATCGTCGAAGCCTTTCGAAGACGCTGCGCCTCTACGTCGAATAGTTCATCGCCTTAGATTCTCTTTCCGAAGACGCTAACTTAGTGCCACCTCTTCCGACATCATGTTCTCCTGTTACAATCTCAATTTTGGAGCGTTCAGAAAATTTTGGCCAGATTTTAGCAAATGTATCAGGAGAACATGAAGCGAAAGGAGGTATCCCCTGAAATTCATCGTCGAAGGCCTTTCGTCAACTCTGCGCCTCTACGTCAAATAGTTCTCCGCCTTGGATTCTCTCTCCGAAGACGCTAACTTAGTGCCACCTCTTCCGACATCATGTTCTCCTGTTACAATCTCAATTTTGGAGCGTTCAGAAAATTTTGGCCAGATTTTAGCAAATGTATCAGGAGAACATGAAGCGAAAGGAGGTATGCTCTGAATTTCATCGTCGAAGCCTTTCGAAGACGCTGCGCCTCTACGTCGAATAGTTCTCCGCCTTGGATTCTCTCTCCGAAGACGCTAACATAGTGCCACCTCTTTCGACATCATGTTCTCCTGTTAGAAGATCAATTTTGGAGCGTTCAGAAAATTTTGGCCAGATTTTAGCAAATGTATCAGGAGAACATGATGCGATAGGAGGTTTCCTCTAAAATTCATCGTCGAAGGCCTTTCGTCAACTCTGCGCCTCTACGTCAAATAGTTCTCCGCCTTGGATTCTCTCTCCGAAGACGCTAACTTAGTGCCACCTCTTTCGACATCATGGTCTCCTGTTACAATCTCAATTTTGGAGCGTTCAGAAAATTTTGGCCAGATTTTAGCAAATGTATCAGGAGAACATGAAGCGAAAGGAGGTACGCCCTGAATTTCATCGTCGAAGCCTTTCGAAGACGCTGCGCCTCTACGTCGAATAGTTCTTCGCCTTAGATTCTCTTTCCGAAGACGCTAACTTAGTGCCACCTCTTCCGACATCATGTTCTCCTGTTACAATCTCAATTTTGGAGCGTTCAGAAAATTTTGGCCAGATTTTAGCAAATGTATCAGGAGAACATGAAGCGAAAGGAGGTATGCTCTGAATTTCATCGTCGAAGGCCTTTCGAAGACGCTGCGCCTCTACGTCGAATAGTTCTCCGCCTTGGATTCTCTCTCCGAAGACGCTAACATAGTGCCACCTCTTTCGACATCATGTTCTCCTGTTAGAAGATCAATTTTGGAGCGTTCAGAAAATTTTGGCCATATTTCAGCAAATGTATCAGGAGAACATGATGCGAAAGGAGGTTTCCTCTGAAATTCATTGTCGAAGGCCTTTCGTCAACTCTGCGCCTCTACGTCAAATAGTTCTCCGCCTTGGATTCTCTCTCCGAAGACGCTAACATAGTGCCACCTCTTTCGACATCATGTTCTCCTGTTAGAAGATCAATTTTGGAGCGTTCAGAAAATTTTGGCCAGATTTTAGCAAATGTATCAGGAGAACATGATGCGAAAGGAGGTTTCCTCTAAAATTCATCGTCGAAGGCCTTTCGTCAACTCTGCGCCTCTACGTCAAATAGTTCTCCGCCTTGGATTCTCTCTCCGAAGACGCTAACTTAGTGCCACCTCTTTCGACATCATGGTCTCCTGTTACAATCTCAATTTTGGAGCGTTCAGAAAATTTTGGCCAGATTTTAGCAAATGTATCAGGAGAACATGAAGCGAAAGGAGGTATGCTCTGAATTTCATCGTCGAAGCCTTTCGAAGACGCTGCGCCTCTACGTCGAATAGTTCTCCGCCTTGGATTCTCTCTCCGAAGACGCTAACTTAGTGCCACCTCTTCCGACATCATGTTCTCCTGTTACAATCTCAATTTTGGAGCGTTCAGAAAATTTTGGCCAGATTTTAGCAAATGTATCAGGAGAACATGAAGCGAAAGGAGGTATGCTCTGAATTTCATCGTCGAAGGCCTTTCGAAGACGCTGCGCCTCTACGTCGAATAGTTCTCCGCCTTGGATTCTCTCTCCGAAGACGCTAACATAGTGCCACCTCTTTCGACATCATGTTCTCCTGTTAGAAGATCAATTTTGGAGCGTTCAGAAAATTTTGGCCAGATTTCAGCAAATGTATCAGGAGAACATGATGCGAAAGGAGGTTTCCTCTGAAATTCATTGTCGAAGGCCTTTCGTCAACTCTGCGCCTCTACGTCAAATAGTTCTCCGCCTTGGATTCTCTCTCCGAAGACGCTAACTTAGTGCCACCTCTTCCGACATCATGTTCTCCTGTTACAATCTCAATTTTGGAGCGTTCAGAAAATTTTGGCCAGATTTTAGCAAATGTATCAGGAGAACATGAAGCGAAAGGAGGTATGCTCTGAATTTCATCGTCGAAGCCTTTCGAAGACGCTGCGCCTCTACGTTGAATAGTTCATCGCCTTAGATTCTCTTTCCGAAGACGCTAACTTAGTGCCACCTCTTCCGACATCATGTTCTCCTGTTACAATCTCAATTTTGGAGCGTTCAGAAAATTTTGGCCAGATTTTAGCAAATGTATCAGGAGAACATGAAGCGAAAGGAGGTATCCCCTGAAATTCATCGTCGAAGGCCTTTCGTCAACTCTGCGCCTCTACGTCAAATAGTTCTCCGCCTTGGATTCTCTCTCCGAAGACGCTAACTTAGTGCCACCTCTTCCGACATCATGTTCTCCTGTTACAATCTCAATTTTGGAGCGTTCAGAAAATTTTGGCCAGATTTTAGCAAATGTATCAGGAGAACATGAAGCGAAAGGAGGTATGCTCTGAATTTCATCGTCGAAGCCTTTCGAAGACGCTGCGCCTCTACGTCGAATAGTTCTCCGCCTTGGATTCTCTCTCCGAAGACGCTAACATAGTGCCACCTCTTTCGACATCATGTTCTCCTGTTAGAAGATCAATTTTGGAGCGTTCAGAAAATTTTGGCCAGATTTCAGCAAATGTATCAGGAGAACATGATGCGAAAGGAGGTTTCCTCTGAAATTCATTGTCGAAGGCCTTTCGTCAACTCTGCGCCTCTACGTCAAATAGTTCTCCGCCTTGGATTCTCTCTCCGAAGACGCTAACTTAGTGCCACCTCTTCCGACATCATGTTCTCCTGTTACAATCTCAATTTTGGAGCGTTCAGAAAATTTTGGCCAGATTTTAGCAAATGTATCAGGAGAACATGAAGCAAAAGGAAGTACGCCCTGAATTTCATCGTCGAAGCCTTTCGAAGACGCTGCGCCTCTACGTCGAATAGTTCATCGCCTTAGATTCTCTTTCCGAAGATGCTAACTTAGTGCCACCTCTTCCGACATCATGTTCTCCTGTTACAATCTCAATTTTGGAGCGTTCAGAAAATTTTGGCCAGATTTTAGCAAATGTATCAGGAGAACATGAAGCGAAAGGAGGTATGCTCTGAATTTCATCGTCGAAGGCCTTTCGTCAACTCTGCGCCTCTACGTCAAATAGTTCTCCGCCTTGGATTCTCTCTCCGAAGACGCTAACTTAGTGCCACCTCTTCCGACATCATGTTCTCCTGTTACAATCTCAATTTTGGAGCGTTCAGAAAATTTTGGCCAGATTTTAGCAAATGTATCAGGAGAACATGAAGCGAAAGGAGGTATGCTCTGAATTTCATCGTCGAAGCCTTTCGAAGACGCTGCGCCTCTACGTCGAATAGTTCTCCGCCTTGGATTCTCTCTCCAAAGACGCTAACATAGTGCCACCTCTTTCGACATCATGTTCTCCTGTTAGAAGATCAATTTTGGAGCGTTCAGAAAATTTTGGCCAGATTTTAGCAAATGTATCAGGAGAACATGATGCGAAAGGAGGTTTCCTCTAAAATTCATCGTCGAAGGCCTTTCGTCAACTCTGCGCCTCTACGTCAAATAGTTCTCCGCCTTGGATTCTCTCTCCGAAGACGCTAACATAGTGCCACCTCTTTCGACATCATGTTCTCCTGTTAGAAGATCAATTTTGGAGCGTTCAGAAAATTTTGGCCAGATTTCAGCAAATGTATCAGGAGAACATGATGCGAAAGGAGGTTTCCTCTGAAATTCATTGTCGAAGGCCTTTCGTCAACTCTGCGCCTCTACGTCAAATAGTTCTCCGCCTTGGATTCTCTCTCCGAAGACGCTAACTTAGTGCCACCTCTTCCGACATCATGTTCTCCTGTTACAATCTCAATTTTGGAGCGTTCAGAAAATTTTGGCCAGATTTTAGCAAATGTATCAGGAGAACATGAAGCGAAAGGAGGTATGCTCTGAATTTCATCGTCGAAGCCTTTCGAAGACGCTGCGCCTCTACGTCGAATAGTTCATCGCCTTAGATTCTCTTTCCGAAGACGCTAACTTAGTGCCACCTCTTCCGACATCATGTTCTCCTGTTACAATCTCAATTTTGGAGCGTTCAGAAAATTTTGGCCAGATTTTAGCAAATGTATCAGGAGAACATGAAGCGAAAGGAGGTATCCCCTGAAATTCATCGTCGAAGGCCTTTCGTCAACTCTGCGCCTCTACGTCAAATAGTTCTCCGCCTTGGATTCTCTCTCCGAAGACGCTAACTTAGTGCCACCTCTTCCGACATCATGTTCTCCTGTTACAATCTCAATTTTGGAGCGTTCAGAAAATTTTGGCCAGATTTTAGCAAATGTATCAGGAGAACATGAAGCGAAAGGAGGTATGCTCTGAATTTCATCGTCGAAGCCTTTCGAAGACGCTGCGCCTCTACGTCGAATAGTTCTCCGCCTTGGATTCTCTCTCCGAAGACGCTAACATAGTGCCACCTCTTTCGACATCATGTTCTCCTGTTAGAAGATCAATTTTGGAGCGTTCAGAAAATTTTGGCCAGATTTTAGCAAATGTATCAGGAGAACATGATGCGAAAGGAGGTTTCCTCTAAAATTCATCGTCGAAGGCCTTTCGTCAACTCTGCGCCTCTACGTCAAATAGTTCTCCGCCTTGGATTCTCTCTCCGAAGACGCTAACTTAGTGCCACCTCTTTCGACATCATGGTCTCCTGTTACAATCTCAATTTTGGAGCGTTCAGAAAATTTTGGCCAGATTTTAGCAAATGTATCAGGAGAACATGAAGCGAAAGGAGGTACGCCCTGAATTTCATCGTCGAAGCCTTTCGAAGACGCTGCGCCTCTACGTCGAATAGTTCTTCGCCTTAGATTCTCTTTCCGAAGACGCTAACTTAGTGCCACCTCTTCCGACATCATGTTCTCCTGTTACAATCTCAATTTTGGAGCGTTCAGAAAATTTTGGCCAGATTTTAGCAAATGTATCAGGAGAACATGAAGCGAAAGGAGGTATGCTCTGAATTTCATCGTCGAAGGCCTTTCGAAGACGCTGCGCCTCTACGTCGAATAGTTCTCCGCCTTGGATTCTCTCTCCGAAGACGCTAACATAGTGCCACCTCTTTCGACATCATGTTCTCCTGTTAGAAGATCAATTTTGGAGCGTTCAGAAAATTTTGGCCATATTTCAGCAAATGTATCAGGAGAACATGATGCGAAAGGAGGTTTCCTCTGAAATTCATTGTCGAAGGCCTTTCGTCAACTCTGCGCCTCTACGTCAAATAGTTCTCCGCCTTGGATTCTCTCTCCGAAGACGCTAACATAGTGCCACCTCTTTCGACATCATGTTCTCCTGTTAGAAGATCAATTTTGGAGCGTTCAGAAAATTTTGGCCAGATTTTAGCAAATGTATCAGGAGAACATGATGCGAAAGGAGGTTTCCTCTAAAATTCATCGTCGAAGGCCTTTCGTCAACTCTGCGCCTCTACGTCAAATAGTTCTCCGCCTTGGATTCTCTCTCCGAAGACGCTAACTTAGTGCCACCTCTTTCGACATCATGGTCTCCTGTTACAATCTCAATTTTGGAGCGTTCAGAAAATTTTGGCCAGATTTTAGCAAATGTATCAGGAGAACATGAAGCGAAAGGAGGTATGCTCTGAATTTCATCGTCGAAGCCTTTCGAAGACGCTGCGCCTCTACGTCGAATAGTTCTCCGCCTTGGATTCTCTCTCCGAAGACGCTAACTTAGTGCCACCTCTTCCGACATCATGTTCTCCTGTTACAATCTCAATTTTGGAGCGTTCAGAAAATTTTGGCCAGATTTTAGCAAATGTATCAGGAGAACATGAAGCGAAAGGAGGTATGCTCTGAATTTCATCGTCGAAGGCCTTTCGAAGACGCTGCGCCTCTACGTCGAATAGTTCTCCGCCTTGGATTCTCTCTCCGAAGACGCTAACATAGTGCCACCTCTTTCGACATCATGTTCTCCTGTTAGAAGATCAATTTTGGAGCGTTCAGAAAATTTTGGCCAGATTTCAGCAAATGTATCAGGAGAACATGATGCGAAAGGAGGTTTCCTCTGAAATTCATTGTCGAAGGCCTTTCGTCAACTCTGCGCCTCTACGTCAAATAGTTCTCCGCCTTGGATTCTCTCTCCGAAGACGCTAACTTAGTGCCACCTCTTCCGACATCATGTTCTCCTGTTACAATCTCAATTTTGGAGCGTTCAGAAAATTTTGGCCAGATTTTAGCAAATGTATCAGGAGAACATGAAGCGAAAGGAGGTATGCTCTGAATTTCATCGTCGAAGCCTTTCGAAGACGCTGCGCCTCTACGTTGAATAGTTCATCGCCTTAGATTCTCTTTCCGAAGACGCTAACTTAGTGCCACCTCTTCCGACATCATGTTCTCCTGTTACAATCTCAATTTTGGAGCGTTCAGAAAATTTTGGCCAGATTTTAGCAAATGTATCAGGAGAACATGAAGCGAAAGGAGGTATCCACTGAAATTCATCGTCGAAGGCCTTTCGTCAACTCTGCGCCTCTACGTCAAATAGTTCTCCGCCTTGGATTCTCTCTCCGAAGACGCTAACTTAGTGCCACCTCTTCCGACATCATGTTCTCCTGTTACAATCTCAATTTTGGAGCGTTCAGAAAATTTTGGCCAGATTTTAGCAAATGTATCAGGAGAACATGAAGCGAAAGGAGGTATGCTCTGAATTTCATCGTCGAAGCCTTTCGAAGACGCTGCGCCTCTACGTCGAATAGTTCTCCGCCTTGGATTCTCTCTCCGAAGACGCTAACATAGTGCCACCTCTTTCGACATCATGTTCTCCTGTTAGAAGATCAATTTTGGAGCGTTCAGAAAATTTTGGCCAGATTTCAGCAAATGTATCAGGAGAACATGATGCGAAAGGAGGTTTCCTCTGAAATTCATTGTCGAAGGCCTTTCGTCAACTCTGCGCCTCTACGTCAAATAGTTCTCCGCCTTGGATTCTCTCTCCGAAGACGCTAACTTAGTGCCACCTCTTCCGACATCATGTTCTCCTGTTACAATCTCAATTTTGGAGCGTTCAGAAAATTTTGGCCAGATTTTAGCAAATGTATCAGGAGAACATGAAGCAAAAGGAAGTACGCCCTGAATTTGATCGTCGAAGCCTTTCGAAGACGCTGCGCCTCTACGTCGAATAGTTCATCGCCTTAGATTCTCTTTCCGAAGATGCTAACTTAGTGCCACCTCTTCCGACATCATGTTCTCCTGTTACAATCTCAATTTTGGAGCGTTCAGAAAATTTTGGCCAGATTTTAGCAAATGTATCAGGAGAACATGAAGCGAAAGGAGGTATGCTCTGAATTTCATCGTCGAAGGCCTTTCGTCAACTCTGCGCCTCTACGTCAAATAGTTCTCCGCCTTGGATTCTCTCTCCGAAGACGCTAACTTAGTGCCACCTCTTCCGACATCATGTTCTCCTGTTACAATCTCAATTTTGGAGCGTTCAGAAAATTTTGGCCAGATTTTAGCAAATGTATCAGGAGAACATGAAGCGAAAGGAGGTATGCTCTGAATTTCATCGTCGAAGCCTTTCGAAGACGCTGCGCCTCTACGTCGAATAGTTCTCCGCCTTGGATTCTCTCTCCAAAGACGCTAACATAGTGCCACCTCTTTCGACATCATGTTCTCCTGTTAGAAGATCAATTTTGGAGCGTTCAGAAAATTTTGGCCAGATTTTAGCAAATGTATCAGGAGAACATGATGCGAAAGGAGGTTTCCTCTAAAATTCATCGTCGAAGGCCTTTCGTCAACTCTGCGCCTCTACGTCAAATAGTTCTCCGCCTTGGATTCTCTCTCCGAAGACGCTAACTTAGTGCCACCTCTTTCGACATCATGGTCTCCTGTTACAATCTCAATTTTGGAGCGTTCAGAAAATTTTGGCCAGATTTTAGCAAATGTATCAGGAGAACATGAAGCAAAAGGAGGTACGCCCTGAATTTCATCGTCGAAGCCTTTCGAAGACGCTGCGCCTCTACGTCGAATAGTTCATCGCCTTAGATTCTCTTTCCGAAGATGCTAACTTAGTGCCACCTCTTCCGACATCATGTTCTCCTGTTACAATCTCAATTTTGGAGCGTTCAGAAAATTTTGGCCAGATTTTAGCAAATGTATCAGGAGAACATGAAGCGAAAGGAGGTATGCTCTGAATTTCATCGTCGAAGCCTTTCGAAGACGCTGCGCCTCTACGTCGAATAGTTCTCCGCCTTGGATTCTCTCTCCGAAGACGCTAACATAGTGCCACCTCTTTCGACATCATGTTCTCCTGTTAGAATCTCAATTTTGGAGCGTTCAGAAAATTTTGGCCAGATTTTAGCAAATGTATCAGGAGAACATGAAGCGAAAGGAGGTATCCCCTGAAATTCATCGTCGAAGGCCTTTCGTCAACTCTGCGCCTCTACGTCAAATAGTTCTCCGCCTTGGATTCTCTCTCCGAAGACGCTAACTTAGTGCCACCTCTTCCGACATCATGTTCTCCTGTTACAATCTCAATTTTGGAGCGTTCAGAAAATTTTGGCCAGATTTTAGCAAATGTATCAGGAGAACATGAAGCGAAAGGAGGTATGTTCTGAATTTCATCGTCGAAGGCCTTTCGAAGACGCTGCGCCTCTACGTCGAATAGTTCTCCGCCTTGGATTCTCTCTCCGAAGACGCTAACATAGTGCCACCTCTTTCGACATCATGTTCTCCTGTTAGAAGATCAATTTTGGAGCGTTCAGAAAATTTTGGCCAGATTTCAGCAAATGTATCAGGAGAACATGATGCGAAAGGAGGTTTCCTCTGAAATTCATTGTCGAAGGCCTTTCGTCAACTCTGCGCCTCTACGTCAAATAGTTCTCCGCCTTGGATTCTCTCTCCGAAGACGCTAACTTAGTGCCACCTCTTCCGACATCATGTTCTCCTGTTACAATCTCAATTTTGGAGCGTTCAGAAAATTTTGGCCAGATTTTAGCAAATGTATCAGGAGAACATGAAGCGAAAGGAGGTATGCTCTGAATTTCATCGTCGAAGCCTTTCGAAGACGCTGCGCCTCTACGTCGAATAGTTCATCGCCTTAGATTCTCTTTCCGAAGACGCTAACTTAGTGCCACCTCTTCCGACATCATGTTCTCCTGTTACAATCTCAATTTTGGAGCGTTCAGAAAATTTTGGCCAGATTTTAGCAAATGTATCAGGAGAACATGAAGCGAAAGGAGGTATGCTCTGAATTTCATCGTCGAAGGCCTTTCGAAGACGCTGCGCCTCTACGTCGAATAGTTCTCCGCCTTGGATTCTCTCTCCGAAGACGCTAACATAGTGCCACCTCTTTCGACATCATGTTCTCCTGTTAGAAGATCAATTTTGGAGCGTTCAGAAAATTTTGGCCATATTTCAGCAAATGTATCAGGAGAACATGATGCGAAAGGAGGTTTCCTCTGAAATTCATTGTCGAAGGCCTTTCGTCAACTCTGCGCCTCTACGTCAAATAGTTCTCCGCCTTGGATTCTCTCTCCGAAGACGCTAACATAGTGCCACCTCTTTCGACATCATGTTCTCCTGTTAGAAGATCAATTTTGGAGCGTTCAGAAAATTTTGGCCAGATTTTAGCAAATGTATCAGGAGAACATGATGCGAAAGGAGGTTTCCTCTAAAATTCATCGTCGAAGGCCTTTCGTCAACTCTGCGCCTCTACGTCAAATAGTTCTCCGCCTTGGATTCTCTCTCCGAAGACGCTAACTTAGTGCCACCTCTTTCGACATCATGGTCTCCTGTTACAATCTCAATTTTGGAGCGTTCAGAAAATTTTGGCCAGATTTTAGCAAATGTATCAGGAGAACATGAAGCAAAAGGAAGTACGCCCTGAATTTCATCGTCGAAGCCTTTCGAAGACGCTGCGCCTCTACGTCGAATAGTTCATCGCCTTAGATTCTCTTTCCGAAGATGCTAACTTAGTGCCACCTCTTCCGACATCATGTTCTCCTGTTACAATCTCAATTTTGGAGCGTTCAGAAAATTTTGGCCAGATTTTAGCAAATGTATCAGGAGAACATGAAGCGAAAGGAGGTATGCTCTGAATTTCATCGTCGAAGCCTTTCGAAGACGCTGCGCCTCTACGTCGAATAGTTCTCCGCCTTGGATTCTCTCTCCGAAGACGCTAACATAGTGCCACCTCTTTCGACATCATGTTCTCCTGTTAGAAGATCAATTTTGGAGCGTTCAGAAAATTTTGGCCAGATTTTAGCAAATGTATCAGGAGAACATGAAGCGAAAGGAGGTTTCCTCTAAAATTCATCGTCGAAGGCCTTTCGTCAACTCTGCGCCTCTACGTCAAATAGTTCTCCGCCTTGGATTCTCTCTCCGAAGACGCTAACTTAGTGCCACCTCTTTCGACATCATGGTCTCCTGTTACAATCTCAATTTTGGAGCGTTCAGAAAATTTTGGCCAGATTTTAGCAAATGTATCAGGAGAACATGAAGCGAAAGGAGGTATGCTCTGAATTTCATCGTCGAAGCCTTTCGAAGACGCTGCGCCTCTACGTCGAATAGTTCTCCGCCTTGGATTCTCTCTCCGAAGACGCTAACATAGTGCCACCTCTTCCGACATCATGTTCTCCTGTTAGAAGATCAATTTTGGAGCGTTCAGAAAATTTTGGCCAGATTTCAGCAAATGTATCAGGAGAACATGATGCGAAAGGAGGTTTCCTCTGAAATTCATTGTCGAAGGCCTTTCGTCAACTCTGCGCCTCTACGTCAAATAGTTCTCCGCCTTGGATTCTCTCTCCGAAGACGCTAACTTAGTGCCACCTCTTCCGACATCATGTTCTCCTGTTACAATCTCAATTTTGGAGCGTTCAGAAAATTTTGGCCAGATTTTAGCAAATGTATCAGGAGAACATGAAGCGAAAGGAGGTATGCTCTGAATTTCATCGTCGAAGGCCTTTCGAAGACGCTGCGCCTCTACGTCGAATAGTTCTCCGCCTTGGATTCTCTCTCCGAATACGCTAACATAGTGCCACCTCTTTCGACATCATGTTCTCCTGTTAGAAGATCAATTTTGGAGCGTTCAGAAAATTTTGGCCATATTTCAGCAAATGTATCAGGAGAACATGATGCGAAAGGAGGTTTCCTCTGAAATTCATTGTCGAAGGCCTTTCGTCAACTCTGCGCCTCTACGTCAAATAGTTCTCCGCCTTGGATTCTCTCTCCGAAGACGCTAACTTAGTGCCACCTCTTTCGACATCATGGTCTCCTGTTACAATCTCAATTTTGGAGCGTTCAGAAAATTTTGGCCAGATTTTAGCAAATGTATCAGGAGAACATGAAGCAAAAGGAAGTACGCCCTGAATTTCATCGTCGAAGCCTTTCGAAGACGCTGCGCCTCTACGTCGAATAGTTCATCGCCTTAGATTCTCTTTCCGAAGATGCTAACTTAGTGCCACCTCTTCCGACATCATGTTCTCCTGTTACAATCTCAATTTTGGAGCGTTCAGAAAATTTTGGCCAGATTTTAGCAAATGTATCAGGAGAACATGAAGCGAAAGGAGGTATGCTCTGAATTTCATCGTCGAAGCCTTTCGAAGACGCTGCGCCTCTACGTCGAATAGTTCTCCGCCTTGGATTCTCTCTCCGAAGACGCTAACATAGTGCCACCTCTTTCGACATCATGTTCTCCTGTTAGAAGATCAATTTTGGAGCGTTCAGAAAATTTTGGCCAGATTTTAGCAAATGTATCAGGAGAACATGAAGCGAAAGGAGGTTTCCTCTAAAATTCATCGTCGAAGGCCTTTCGTCAACTCTGCGCCTCTACGTCAAATAGTTCTCCGCCTTGGATTCTCTCTCCGAAGACGCTAACTTAGTGCCACCTCTTCCGACATCATGTTCTCCTGTTACAATCTCAATTTTGGAGCGTTCAGAAAATTTTGGCCAGATTTTAGCAAATGTATCAGGAGAACATGAAGCGAAAGGAGGTATGCTCTGAATTTCATCGTCGAAGGCCTTTCGAAGACGCTGCGCCTCTACGTCGAATAGTTCTCCGCCTTGGATTCTCTCTCCGAAGACGCTAACATAGTGCCACCTCTTTCGACATCATGTTCTCCTGTTAGAAGATCAATTTTGGAGCGTTCAGAAAATTTTGGCCATATTTCAGCAAATGTATCAGGAGAACATGATGCGAAAGGAGGTTTCCTCTGAAATTCATTGTCGAAGGCCTTTCGTCAACTCTGCGCCTCTACGTCAAATAGTTCTCCGCCTTGGATTCTCTCTCCGAAGACGCTAACTTAGTGCCACCTCTTTCGACATCATGGTCTCCTGTTACAATCTCAATTTTGGAGCGTTCAGAAAATTTTGGCCAGATTTTAGCAAATGTATCAGGAGAACATGAAGCAAAAGGAAGTACGCCCTGAATTTCATCGTCGAAGCCTTTCGAAGACGCTGCGCCTCTACGTCGAATAGTTCATCGCCTTAGATTCTCTTTCCGAAGATGCTAACTTAGTGCCACCTCTTCCGACATCATGTTCTCCTGTTACAATCTCAATTTTGGAGCGTTCAGAAAATTTTGGCCAGATTTTAGCAAATGTATCAGGAGAACATGAAGCGAAAGGAGGTATGCTCTGAATTTCATCGTCGAAGCCTTTCGAAGACGCTGCGCCTCTACGTCGAATAGTTCTCCGCCTTGGATTCTCTCTCCGAAGACGCTAACATAGTGCCACCTCTTTCGACATCATGTTCTCCTGTTACAATCTCAATTTTGGAGCGTTCAGAAAATTTTGGCCAGATTTTAGCAAATGTATCAGGAGAACATGAAGCGAAAGGAGGTATCCCCTGAAATTCATCGTCGAAGGCCTTTCGTCAACTCTGCGCCTCTACGTCAAATAGTTCTCCGCCTTGGATTCTCTCTCCGAAGACGCTAACTTAGTGCCACCTCTTCCGACATCATGTTCTCCTGTTACAATCTCAATTTTGGAGCGTTC
Source organism: Andrena bucephala (assembly GCA_947577245.1). Classification (NCBI taxonomy): domain Eukaryota; kingdom Metazoa; phylum Arthropoda; class Insecta; order Hymenoptera; family Andrenidae; genus Andrena; species Andrena bucephala. The sequence continues at coordinate 70,189,045 of OX387715.1, forward strand.
AGAAAATTTTGGCCAGATTTTAGCAAATGTATCAGGAGAACATGAAGCGAAAGGAGGTATGCTCTGAATTTCATCGTCGAAGCCTTTCGAAGACGCTGCGCCTCTACGTCGAATAGTTCTCCGCCTTGGATTCTCTCTCCGAAGACGCTAACATAGTGCCACCTCTTTCGACATCATGTTCTCCTGTTACAATCTCAATTTTGGAGCGTTCAGAAAATTTTGGCCAGATTTTAGCAAATGTATCAGGAGAACATGAAGCGAAAGGAGGTATCCCCTGAAATTCATCGTCGAAGGCCTTTCGTCAACTCTGCGCCTCTACGTCAAATAGTTCTCCGCCTTGGATTCTCTCTCCGAAGACGCTAACTTAGTGCCACCTCTTCCGACATCATGGTCTCCTGTTACAATCTCAATTTTGGAGCGTTCAGAAAATTTTGGCCAGATTTTAGCAAATGTATCAGGAGAACATGAAGCAAAAGGAGGTACGCCCTGAATTTCATCGTCGAAGCCTTTCGAAGACGCTGCGCCTCTACGTCGAATAGTTCATCGCCTTAGATTCTCTTTCCGAAGATGCTAACTTAGTGCCACCTCTTCCGACATCATGTTCTCCTGTTACAATCTCAATTTTGGAGCGTTCAGAAAATTTTTGCCAGATTTTAGCAAATGTATCAGGAGAACATGAAGCGAAAGGAGGTATGCTCTGAATTTCATCGTCGAAGCCTTTCGAAGACGCTGCGCCTCTACGTCGAATAGTTCTCCGCCTTGGATTCTCTCTCCGAAGACGCTAACATAGTGCCACCTCTTTCGACATCATGTTCTCCTGTTAGAATCTCAATTTTGGAGCGTTCAAAAAATTTTGGCCAGATTTTAGCAAATGTATCAGGAGAACATGAAGCGAAAGGAGGTATCCCCTGAAATTCATCGTCGAAGGCCTTTCGTCAACTCTGCGCCTCTACGTCAAATAGTTCTCCGCCTTGGATTCTCTCTCCGAAGACGCTAACTTAGTGCCACCTCTTCCGACATCATGTTCTCCTGTTACAATCTCAATTTTGGAGCGTTCAGAAAATTTTGGCCAGATTTTAGCAAATGTATCAGGAGAACATGAAGCGAAAGGAGGTATGCTCTGAATTTCATCGTCGAAGCCTTTCGAAGACGCTGCGCCTCTACGTCAAATAGTTCTCCGCCTTGGATTCTCTCTCCGAAGACGCTAACTTAGTGCCACCTCTTTCGACATCATGGTCTCCTGTTACAATCTCAATTTTGGAGCGTTCAGAAAATTTTGGCCAGATTTTAGCAAATGTATCAGGAGAACATGAAGCGAAAGGAGGTATGCTCTGAATTTCATCGTCGAAGGCCTTTCGAAGACGCTGCGCCTCTACGTCGAATAGTTCTCCGCCTTGGATTCTCTCTCCGAAGACGCTAACATAGTGCCACCTCTTTCGACATCATGTTCTCCTGTTAGAAGATCAATTTTGGAGCGTTCAGAAAATTTTGGCCAGATTTTAGCAAATGTATCAGGAGAACATGATGCGAAAGGAGGTTTCCTCTAAAATTCATCGTCGAAGGCCTTTCGTCAACTCTGCGCCTCTACGTCAAATAGTTCTCCGCCTTGGATTCTCTCTCCGAAGACGCTAACTTAGTGCCACCTCTTTCGACATCATGGTCTCCTGTTACAATCTCAATTTTGGAGCGTTCAGAAAATTTTGGCCAGATTTTAGCAAATGTATCAGGAGAACATGAAGCAAAAGGAAGTACGCCCTGAATTTCATCGTCGAAGCCTTTCGAAGACGCTGCGCCTCTACGTCGAATAGTTCATCGCCTTAGATTCTCTTTCCGAAGATGCTAACTTAGTGCCACCTCTTCCGACATCATGTTCTCCTGTTACAATCTCAATTTTGGAGCGTTCAGAAAATTTTGGCCAGATTTTAGCAAATGTATCAGGAGAACATGAAGCGAAAGGAGGTATGCTCTGAATTTCATCGTCGAAGCCTTTCGAAGACGCTGCGCCTCTACGTCGAATAGTTCTCCGCCTTGGATTCTCTCTCCGAAGACGCTAACATAGTGCCACCTCTTTCGACATCATGTTCTCCTGTTAGAAGATCAATTTTGGAGCGTTCAGAAAATTTTGGCCAGATTTTAGCAAATGTATCAGGAGAACATGAAGCGAAAGGAGGTTTCCTCTAAAATTCATCGTCGAAGGCCTTTCGTCAACTCTGCGCCTCTACGTCAAATAGTTCTCCGCCTTGGATTCTCTCTCCGAAGACGCTAACTTAGTGCCACCTCTTTCGACATCATGGTCTCCTGTTACAATCTCAATTTTGGAGCGTTCAGAAAATTTTGGCCAGATTTTAGCAAATGTATCAGGAGAACATGAAGCGAAAGGAGGTATGCTCTGAATTTCATCGTCGAAGCCTTTCGAAGACGCTGCGCCTCTACGTCGAATAGTTCTCCGCCTTGGATTCTCTCTCCGAAGACGCTAACATAGTGCCACCTCTTCCGACATCATGTTCTCCTGTTAGAAGATCAATTTTGGAGCGTTCAGAAAATTTTGGCCAGATTTCAGCAAATGTATCAGGAGAACATGATGCGAAAGGAGGTTTCCTCTGAAATTCATTGTCGAAGGCCTTTCGTCAACTCTGCGCCTCTACGTCAAATAGTTCTCCGCCTTGGATTCTCTCTCCGAAGACGCTAACTTAGTGCCACCTCTTCCGACATCATGGTCTCCTGTTACAATCTCAATTTTGGAGCGTTCAGAAAATTTTGGCCAGATTTTAGCAAATGTATCAGGAGAACATGAAGCGAAAGGAGGTATCCCCTGAAATTCATCGTCGAAGGCCTTTCGTCAACTCTGCGCCTCTACGTCAAATAGTTCTCCGCCTTGGATTCTCTCTCCGAAGACGCTAACTTAGTGCCACCTCTTCCGACATCATGTTCTCCTGTTACAATCTCAATTTTGGAGCGTTCAGAAAATTTTGGCCAGATTTTAGCAAATGTATCAGGAGAACATGAAGCGAAAGGAGGTATCCCCTGAAATTCATCGTCGAAGGCCTTTCGTCAACTCTGCGCCTCTACGTCAAATAGTTCTCCGCCTTGGATTCTCTCTCCGAAGACGCTAACTAAGTGCCACCTCTTCCGACATCATGTTCTCCTGTTACAATCTCAATTTTGGAGCGTTCAGAAAATTTTGGCCAGATTTTAGCAAATGTATCAGGAGAACATGAAGCGAAAGGAGGTATGCTCTGAATTTCATCGTCGAAGCCTTTCGAAGACGCTGCGCCTCTACGTCGAATAGTTCTCCGCCTTGGATTCTCTCTCCGAAGACGCTAACATAGTGCCACCTCTTTCGACATCATGTTCTCCTGTTAGAAGATCAATTTTGGAGCGTTCAGAAAATTTTGGCCAGATTTTAGCAAATGTATCAGGAGAACATGATGCGAAAGGAGGTTTCCTCTAAAATTCATCGTCGAAGGCCTTTCGTCAACTCTGCGCCTCTACGTCAAATAGTTCTCCGCCTTGGATTCTCTCTCCGAAGACGCTAACTTAGTGCCACCTCTTTCGACATCATGGTCTCCTGTTACAATCTCAATTTTGGAGCGTTCAGAAAATTTTGGCCAGATTTTAGCAAATGTATCAGGAGAACATGAAGCAAAAGGAGGTACGCCCTGAATTTCATCGTCGAAGCCTTTCGAAGACGCTGCGCCTCTACGTCGAATAGTTCATCGCCTTAGATTCTCTTTCCGAAGATGCTAACTTAGTGCCACCTCTTCCGACATCATGTTCTCCTGTTACAATCTCAATTTTGGAGCGTTCAGAAAATTTTGGCCAGATTTTAGCAAATGTATCAGGAGAACATGAAGCGAAAGGAGGTATGCTCTGAATTTCATCGTCGAAGCCTTTCGAAGACGCTGCGCCTCTACGTCGAATAGTTCTCCGCCTTGGATTCTCTCTCCGAAGACGCTAACATAGTGCCACCTCTTTCGACATCATGTTCTCCTGTTAGAAGATCAATTTTGGAGCGTTCAGAAAATTTTGGCCAGATTTTAGCAAATGTATCAGGAGAACATGAAGCGAAAGGAGGTTTCCTCTAAAATTCATCGTCGAAGGCCTTTCGTCAACTCTGCGCCTCTACGTCAAATAGTTCTCCGCCTTGGATTCTCTCTCCGAAGACGCTAACTTAGTGCCACCTCTTTCGACATCATGGTCTCCTGTTACAATCTCAATTTTGGAGCGTTCAGAAAATTTTGGCCAGATTTTAGCAAATGTATCAGGAGAACATGAAGCGAAAGGAGGTATGCTCTGAATTTCATCGTCGAAGCCTTTCGAAGACGCTGCGCCTCTACGTCGAATAGTTCTCCGCCTTGGATTCTCTCTCCGAAGACGCTAACATAGTGCCACCTCTTCCGACATCATGTTCTCCTGTTAGAAGATCAATTTTGGAGCGTTCAGAAAATTTTGGCCAGATTTCAGCAAATGTATCAGGAGAACATGATGCGAAAGGAGGTTTCCTCTGAAATTCATTGTCGAAGGCCTTTCGTCAACTCTGCGCCTCTACGTCAAATAGTTCTCCGCCTTGGATTCTCTCTCCGAAGACGCTAACTTAGTGCCACCTCTTCCGACATCATGTTCTCCTGTTACAATCTCAATTTTGGAGCGTTCAGAAAATTTTGGCCAGAATTTAGCAAATGTATCAGGAGAACATGAAGCGAAAGGAGGTATGCTCTGAATTTCATCGTCGAAGGCCTTTCGAAGACGCTGCGCCTCTACGTCGAATAGTTCTCCGCCTTGGATTCTCTCTCCGAAGACGCTAACATAGTGCCACCTCTTTCGACATCATGTTCTCCTGTTAGAAGATCAATTTTGGAGCGTTCAGAAAATTTTGGCCAGATTTCAGCAAATGTATCAGGAGAACATGATGCGAAAGGAGGTTTCCTCTGAAATTCATTGTCGAAGGCCTTTCGTCAACTCTGCGCCTCTACGTCAAATAGTTCTCCGCCTTGGATTCTCTCTCCGAAGACGCTAACTTAGTGCCACCTCTTCCGACATCATGTTCTCCTGTTACAATCTCAATTTTGGAGCGTTCAGAAAATTTTGGCCAGATTTTAGCAAATGTATCAGGAGAACATGAAGCGAAAGGAGGTATGCTCTGAATTTCATCGTCGAAGCCTTTCGAAGACGCTGCGCCTCTACGTCGAATAGTTCATCGCCTTAGATTCTCTTTCCGAAGACGCTAACTTAGTGCCACCTCTTCCGACATCATGTTCTCCTGTTACAATCTCAATTTTGGAGCGTTCAGAAAATTTTGGCCAGATTTTAGCAAATGTATCAGGAGAACATGAAGCGAAAGGAGGTATCCCCTGAAATTCATCGTCGAAGGCCTTTCGTCAACTCTGCGCCTCTACGTCAAATAGTTCTCCGCCTTGGATTCTCTCTCCGAAGACGCTAACTAAGTGCCACCTCTTCCGACATCATGTTCTCCTGTTACAATCTCAATTTTGGAGCGTTCAGAAAATTTTGGCCAGATTTTAGCAAATGTATCAGGAGAACATGAAGCGAAAGGAGGTATGCTCTGAATTTCATCGTCGAAGCCTTTCGAAGACGCTGCGCCTCTACGTCGAATAGTTCTCCGCCTTGGATTCTCTCTCCGAAGACGCTAACATAGTGCCACCTCTTTCGACATCATGTTCTCCTGTTAGAAGATCAATTTTGGAGCGTTCAGAAAATTTTGGCCAGATTTTAGCAAATGTATCAGGAGAACATGATGCGAAAGGAGGTTTCCTCTAAAATTCATCGTCGAAGGCCTTTCGTCAACTCTGCGCCTCTACGTCAAATAGTTCTCCGCCTTGGATTCTCTCTCCGAAGACGCTAACTTAGTGCCACCTCTTTCGACATCATGGTCTCCTGTTACAATCTCAATTTTGGAGCGTTCAGAAAATTTTGGCCAGATTTTAGCAAATGTATCAGGAGAACATGAAGCAAAAGGAGGTACGCCCTGAATTTCATCGTCGAAGCCTTTCGAAGACGCTGCGCCTCTACGTCGAATAGTTCATCGCCTTAGATTCTCTTTCCGAAGATGCTAACTTAGTGCCACCTCTTCCGACATCATGTTCTCCTGTTACAATCTCAATTTTGGAGCGTTCAGAAAATTTTTGCCAGATTTTAGCAAATGTATCAGGAGAACATGAAGCGAAAGGAGGTATGCTCTGAATTTCATCGTCGAAGCCTTTCGAAGACGCTGCGCCTCTACGTCGAATAGTTCTCCGCCTTGGATTCTCTCTCCGAAGACGCTAACATAGTGCCACCTCTTTCGACATCATGTTCTCCTGTTAGAATCTCAATTTTGGAGCGTTCAGAAAATTTTGGCCAGATTTTAGCAAATGTATCAGGAGAACATGAAGCGAAAGGAGGTATCCCCTGAAATTCATCGTCGAAGGCCTTTCGTCAACTCTGCGCCTCTACGTCAAATAGTTCTCCGCCTTGGATTCTCTCTCCGAAGACGCTAACTTAGTGCCACCTCTTCCGACATCATGTTCTCCTGTTACAATCTCAATTTTGGAGCGTTCAGAAAATTTTGGCCAGATTTTAGCAAATGTATCAGGAGAACATGAAGCGAAAGGAGGTATGCTCTGAATTTCATCGTCGAAGCCTTTCGAAGACGCTGCGCCTCTACGTCGAATAGTTCTCCGCCTTGGATTCTCTCTCCGAAGACGCTAACATAGTGCCACCTCTTTCGACATCATGTTCTCCTGTTAGAAGATCAATTTTGGAGCGTTCAGAAAATTTTGGCCAGATTTTAGCAAATGTATCAGGAGAACATGAAGCGAAAGGAGGTTTCCTCTAAAATTCATCGTCGAAGGCCTTTCGTCAACTCTGCGCCTCTACGTCAAATAGTTCTCCGCCTTGGATTCTCTCTCCGAAGACGCTAACTTAGTGCCACCTCTTTCGACATCATGGTCTCCTGTTACAATCTCAATTTTGGAGCGTTCAGAAAATTTTGGCCAGATTTTAGCAAATGTATCAGGAGAACATGAAGCGAAAGGAGGTATGCTCTGAATTTCATCGTCGAAGCCTTTCGAAGACGCTGCGCCTCTACGTCGAATAGTTCTCCGCCTTGGATTCTCTCTCCGAAGACGCTAACTTAGTGCCACCTCTTCCGACATCATGTTCTCCTGTTACAATCTCAATTTTGGAGCGTTCAGAAAATTTTGGCCAGATTTTAGCAAATGTATCAGGAGAACATGAAGCGAAAGGAGGTATGCTCTGAATTTCATCGTCGAAGGCCTTTCGAAGACGCTGCGCCTCTACGTCGAATAGTTCTCCGCCTTGGATTCTCTCTCCGAAGACGCTAACATAGTGCCACCTCTTTCGACATCATGTTCTCCTGTTAGAAGATCAATTTTGGAGCGTTCAGAAAATTTTGGCCAGATTTCAGCAAATGTATCAGGAGAACATGATGCGAAAGGAGGTTTCCTCTGAAATTCATTGTCGAAGGCCTTTCGTCAACTCTGCGCCTCTACGTCAAATAGTTCTCCGCCTTGGATTCTCTCTCCGAAGACGCTAACTTAGTGCCACCTCTTCCGACATCATGTTCTCCTGTTACAATCTCAATTTTGGAGCGTTCAGAAAATTTTGGCCAGATTTTAGCAAATGTATCAGGAGAACATGAAGCGAAAGGAGGTATGCTCTGAATTTCATCGTCGAAGCCTTTCGAAGACGCTGCGCCTCTACGTCGAATAGTTCATCGCCTTAGATTCTCTTTCCGAAGACGCTAACTTAGTGCCACCTCTTCCGACATCATGTTCTCCTGTTACAATCTCAATTTTGGAGCGTTCAGAAAATTTTGGCCAGATTTTAGCAAATGTATCAGGAGAACATGAAGCGAAAGGAGGTATCCCCTGAAATTCATCGTCGAAGGCCTTTCGTCAACTCTGCGCCTCTACGTCAAATAGTTCTCCGCCTTGGATTCTCTCTCCGAAGACGCTAACTTAGTGCCACCTCTTCCGACATCATGTTCTCCTGTTACAATCTCAATTTTGGAGCGTTCAGAAAATTTTGGCCAGATTTTAGCAAATGTATCAGGAGAACATGAAGCGAAAGGAGGTATGCTCTGAATTTCATCGTCGAAGCCTTTCGAAGACGCTGCGCCTCTACGTCGAATAGTTCTCCGCCTTGGATTCTCTCTCCGAAGACGCTAACATAGTGCCACCTCTTTCGACATCATGTTCTCCTGTTAGAAGATCAATTTTGGAGCGTTCAGAAAATTTTGGCCAGATTTTAGCAAATGTATCAGGAGAACATGATGCGAAAGGAGGTTTCCTCTAAAATTCATCGTCGAAGGCCTTTCGTCAACTCTGCGCCTCTACGTCAAATAGTTCTCCGCCTTGGATTCTCTCTCCGAAGACGCTAACTTAGTGCCACCTCTTTCGACATCATGGTCTCCTGTTACAATCTCAATTTTGGAGCGTTCAGAAAATTTTGGCCAGATTTTAGCAAATGTATCAGGAGAACATGAAGCAAAAGGAGGTACGCCCTGAATTTCATCGTCGAAGCCTTTCGAAGACGCTGCGCCTCTACGTCGAATAGTTCATCGCCTTAGATTCTCTTTCCGAAGATGCTAACTTAGTGCCACCTCTTCCGACATCATGTTCTCCTGTTACAATCTCAATTTTGGAGCGTTCAGAAAATTTTTGCCAGATTTTAGCAAATGTATCAGGAGAACATGAAGCGAAAGGAGGTATGCTCTGAATTTCATCGTCGAAGCCTTTCGAAGACGCTGCGCCTCTACGTCGAATAGTTCTCCGCCTTGGATTCTCTCTCCGAAGACGCTAACATAGTGCCACCTCTTTCGACATCATGTTCTCCTGTTAGAATCTCAATTTTGGAGCGTTCAGAAAATTTTGGCCAGATTTTAGCAAATGTATCAGGAGAACATGAAGCGAAAGGAGGTATCCCCTGAAATTCATCGTCGAAGGCCTTTCGTCAACTCTGCGCCTCTACGTCAAATAGTTCTCCGCCTTGGATTCTCTCTCCGAAGACGCTAACTTAGTGCCACCTCTTCCGACATCATGTTCTCCTGTTACAATCTCAATTTTGGAGCGTTCAGAAAATTTTGGCCAGATTTTAGCAAATGTATCAGGAGAACATGAAGCGAAAGGAGGTATGCTCTGAATTTCATCGTCGAAGCCTTTCGAAGACGCTGCGCCTCTACGTCAAATAGTTCTCCGCCTTGGATTCTCTCTCCGAAGACGCTAACTTAGTGCCACCTCTTTCGACATCATGGTCTCCTGTTACAATCTCAATTTTGGAGCGTTCAGAAAATTTTGGCCAGATTTTAGCAAATGTATCAGGAGAACATGAAGCGAAAGGAGGTATGCTCTGAATTTCATCGTCGAAGGCCTTTCGAAGACGCTGCGCCTCTACGTCGAATAGTTCTCCGCCTTGGATTCTCTCTCCGAAGACGCTAACATAGTGCCACCTCTTTCGACATCATGTTCTCCTGTTAGAAGATCAATTTTGGAGCGTTCAGAAAATTTTGGCCATATTTCAGCAAATGTATCAGGAGAACATGATGCGAAAGGAGGTTTCCTCTGAAATTCATTGTCGAAGGCCTTTCGTCAACTCTGCGCCTCTACGTCAAATAGTTCTCCGCCTTGGATTCTCTCTCCGAAGACGCTAACTTAGTGCCACCTCTTTCGACATCATGGTCTCCTGTTACAATCTCAATTTTGGAGCGTTCAGAAAATTTTGGCCAGATTTTAGCAAATGTATCAGGAGAACATGAAGCGAAAGGAGGTATGCTCTGAATTTCATCGTCGAAGCCTTTCGAAGACGCTGCGCCTCTACGTCGAATAGTTCTCCGCCTTGGATTCTCTCTCCGAAGACGCTAACATAGTGCCACCTCTTTCGACATCATGTTCTCCTGTTAGAAGATCAATTTTGGAGCGTTCAGAAAATTTTGGCCAGATTTCAGCAAATGTATCAGGAGAACATGATGCGAAAGGAGGTTTCCTCTGAAATTCATTGTCGAAGGCCTTTCGTCAACTCTGCGCCTCTACGTCAAATAGTTCTTCGCCTTGGATTCTCTCTCCGAAGACGCTAACTTAGTGCCACCTCTTTCGACATCATGGTCTCCTGTTACAATCTCAATTTTGGAGCGTTCAGAAAATTTTGGCCAGATTTTAGCAAATGTATCAGGAGAACATGAAGCGAAAGGAGGTATGCTCTGAATTTCATCGTCGAAGCCTTTCGAAGACGCTGCGCCTCTACGTCGAATAGTTCTCCGCCTTGGATTCTCTCTCCGAAGACGCTAACTTAGTGCCACCTCTTCCGACATCATGTTCTCCTGTTACAATCTCAATTTTGGAGCGTTCAGAAAATTTTGGCCAGATTTTAGCAAATGTATCAGGAGAACATGAAGCGAAAGGAGGTATGCTCTGAATTTCATCGTCGAAGGCCTTTCGAAGACGCTGCGCCTCTACGTCGAATAGTTCTCCGCCTTGGATTCTCTCTCCGAAGACGCTAACATAGTGCCACCTCTTTCGACATCATGTTCTCCTGTTAGAAGATCAATTTTGGAGCGTTCAGAAAATTTTGGCCATATTTCAGCAAATGTATCAGGAGAACATGATGCGAAAGGAGGTTTCCTCTGAAATTCATTGTCGAAGGCCTTTCGTCAACTCTGCGCCTCTACGTCAAATAGTTCTCCGCCTTGGATTCTCTCTCCGAAGACGCTAACATAGTGCCACCTCTTTCGACATCATGTTCTCCTGTTAGAAGATCAATTTTGGAGCGTTCAGAAAATTTTGGCCAGATTTTAGCAAATGTATCAGGAGAACATGATGCGAAAGGAGGTTTCCTCTAAAATTCATCGTCGAAGGCCTTTCGTCAACTCTGCGCCTCTACGTCAAATAGTTCTCCGCCTTGGATTCTCTCTCCGAAGACGCTAACTTAGTGCCACCTCTTCCGACATCATGTTCTCCTGTTACAATCTCAATTTTGGAGCGTTCAGAAAATTTTGGCCAGATTTTAGCAAATGTATCAGGAGAACATGAAGCGAAAGGAGGTATGCTCTGAATTTCATCGTCGAAGCCTTTCGAAGACGCTGCGCCTCTACGTCGAATAGTTCTCCGCCTTGGATTCTCTCTCCGAAGACGCTAACATAGTGCCACCTCTTTCGACATCATGTTCTCCTGTTAGAAGATCAATTTTGGAGCGTTCAGAAAATTTTGGCCAGATTTCAGCAAATGTATCAGGAGAACATGATGCGAAAGGAGGTTTCCTCTGAAATTCATTGTCGAAGGCCTTTCGTCAACTCTGCGCCTCTACGTCAAATAGTTCTCCGCCTTGGATTCTCTCTCCGAAGACGCTAACTTAGTGCCACCTCTTCCGACATCATGTTCTCCTGTTACAATCTCAATTTTGGAGCGTTCAGAAAATTTTGGCCAGATTTTAGCAAATGTATCAGGAGAACATGAAGCGAAAGGAGGTATGCTCTGAATTTCATCGTCGAAGCCTTTCGAAGACGCTGCGCCTCTACGTCAAATAGTTCTCCGCCTTGGATTCTCTCTCCGAAGACGCTAACTTAGTGCCACCTCTTTCGACATCATGGTCTCCTGTTACAATCTCAATTTTGGAGCGTTCAGAAAATTTTGGCCAGATTTTAGCAAATGTATCAGGAGAACATGAAGCGAAAGGAGGTATGCTCTGAATTTCATCGTCGAAGGCCTTTCGAAGACGCTGCGCCTCTACGTCGAATAGTTCTCCGCCTTGGATTCTCTCTCCGAAGACGCTAACATAGTGCCACCTCTTTCGACATCATGATCTCCTGTTAGAAGATCAATTTTGGAGCGTTCAGAAAATTTTGGCCAGATTTTAGCAAATGTATCAGGAGAACATGAAGCGAAAGGAGGTATCCCCTGAAATTCATCGTCGAAGGCCTTTCGTCAACTCTGCGCCTCTACGTCAAATAGTTCTCCGCCTTGGATTCTCTCTCCGAAGACGCTAACTTAGTGCCACCTCTTCCGACATCATGTTCTCCTGTTACAATCTCAATTTTGGAGCGTTCAGAAAATTTTGGCCAGATTTTAGCAAATGTATCAGGAGAACATGAAGCGAAAGGAGGTATGCTCTGAATTTCATCGTCGAAGCCTTTCGAAGACGCTGCGCCTCTACGTCGAATAGTTCATCGCCTTAGATTCTCTTTCCAAAGACGCTAACTTAGTGCCACCTCTTCCGACATCATGTTCTCCTGTTACAATCTCAATTTTGGAGCGTTCAGAAAATTTTGGCCAGATTTTAGCAAATGTATCAGGAGAACATGAAGCGAAAGGAGGTATCCCCTGAAATTCATCGTCGAAGGCCTTTCGTCAACTCTGCGCCTCTACGTCAAATAGTTCTCCGCCTTGGATTCTCTCTCCGAAGACGCTAACTTAGTGCCACCTCTTTCGACATCATGGTCTCCTGTTACAATTTCAATTTTGGAGCGTTCAGAAAATTTTGGCCAGATTTTAGCAAATGTATCAGGAGAACATGAAGCGAAAGGAGGTATGCTCTGAATTTCATCGTCGAAGGCCTTTCGAAGACGCTGCGCCTCTACGTCGAATAGTTCTCCGCCTTGGATTCTCTCTCCGAAGACGCTAACATAGTGCCACCTCTTTCGACATCATGTTCTCCTGTTAGAAGATCAATTTTGGAGCGTTCAGAAAATTTTGGCCAGATTTCAGCAAATGTATCAGGAGAACATGATGCGAAAGGAGGTTTCCTCTGAAATTCATTGTCGAAGGCCTTTCGTCAACTCTGCGCCTCTACGTCAAATAGTTCTCCGCCTTGGATTCTCTCTCCGAAGACGCTAACTTAGTGCCACCTCTTTCGACATCATGGTCTCCTGTTACAATCTCAATTTTTGAGCGTTCAGAAAATTTTGGCCAGATTTTAGCAAATGTATCAGGAGAACATGAAGCGAAAGGAGGTACGCCCTGAATTTCATCGTCGAAGCCTTTCGAAGACGCTGCGCCTCTACATCGAATAGTTCTTCGCCTTAGATTCTCTTTCCGAAGACGCTAACTTAGTGCCACCTCTTCCGACATCATGTTCTCCTGTTACAATCTCAATTTTGGAGCGTTCAGAAAATTTTGGCCAGATTTTAGCAAATGTATCAGGAGAACATGAAGCGAAAGGAGGTATGCTCTGAATTTCATCGTCGAAGGCCTTTCGAAGACGCTGCGCCTCTACGTCGAATAGTTCTCCGCCTTGGATTCTCTCTCCGAAGACGCTAACATAGTGCCACCTCTTTCGACATCATGTTCTCCTGTTAGAAGATCAATTTTGGAGCGTTCAGAAAATTTTGGCCATATTTCAGCAAATGTATCAGGAGAACATGATGCTAAAGGAGGTTTCCTCTGAAATTCATTGTCGAAGGCCTTTCGTCAACTCTGCGCCTCTACGTCAAATAGTTCTCCGCCTTGGATTCTCTCTCCGAAGACGCTAACTTAGTGCCACCTCTTTCGACATCATGGTCTCCTGTTACAATCTCAATTTTGGAGCGTTCAGAAAATTTTGGCCAGATTTTAGCAAATGTATCAGGAGAACATGAAGCGAAAGGAGGTATGCTCTGAATTTCATCGTCGAAGCCTTTCGAAGACGCTGCGCCTCTACGTCGAATAGTTCTCCGCCTTGGATTCTCTCTCCGAAGACGCTAACATAGTGCCACCTCTTTCGACATCATGTTCTCCTGTTAGAAGATCAATTTTGGAGCGTTCAGAAAATTTTGGCCAGATTTTAGCAAATGTATCAGGAGAACATGAAGCGAAAGGAGGTTTCCTCTAAAATTCATCGTCGAAGGCCTTTCGTCAACTCTGCGCCTCTACGTCAAATAGTTCTCCGCCTTGGATTCTCTCTCCGAAGACGCTAACTTAGTGCCACCTCTTTCGACATCATGGTCTCCTGTTACAATCTCAATTTTGGAGCGTTCAGAAAATTTTGGCCAGATTTTAGCAAATGTATCAGGAGAACATGAAGCGAAAGGAGGTATGCTCTGAATTTCATCGTCGAAGCCTTTCGAAGACGCTGCGCCTCTACGTCGAATAGTTCTCCGCCTTGGATTCTCTCTCCGAAGACGCTAACTTAGTGCCACCTCTTCCGACATCATGTTCTCCTGTTACAATCTCAATTTTGGAGCGTTCAGAAAATTTTGGCCAGATTTTAGCAAATGTATCAGGAGAACATGAAGCGAAAGGAGGTATGCTCTGAATTTCATCGTCGAAGGCCTTTCGAAGACGCTGCGCCTCTACGTCGAATAGTTCTCCGCCTTGGATTCTCTCTCCGAAGACGCTAACATAGTGCCACCTCTTTCGACATCATGTTCTCCTGTTAGAAGATCAATTTTGGAGCGTTCAGAAAATTTTGGCCAGATTTCAGCAAATGTATCAGGAGAACATGATGCGAAAGGAGGTTTCCTCTGAAATTCATTGTCGAAGGCCTTTCGTCAACTCTGCGCCTCTACGTCAAATAGTTCTCCGCCTTGGATTCTCTCTCCGAAGACGCTAACTTAGTGCCACCTCTTCCGACATCATGTTCTCCTGTTACAATCTCAATTTTGGAGCGTTCAGAAAATTTTGGCCAGATTTTAGCAAATGTATCAGGAGAACATGAAGCGAAAGGAGGTATGCTCTGAATTTCATCGTCGAAGCCTTTCGAAGACGCTGCGCCTCTACGTCGAATAGTTCATCGCCTTAGATTCTCTTTCCGAAGACGCTAACTTAGTGCCACCTCTTCCGACATCATGTTCTCCTGTTACAATCTCAATTTTGGAGCGTTCAGAAAATTTTGGCCAGATTTTAGCAAATGTATCAGGAGAACATGAAGCGAAAGGAGGTATCCCCTGAAATTCATCGTCGAAGGCCTTTCGTCAACTCTGCGCCTCTACGTCAAATAGTTCTCCGCCTTGGATTCTCTCTCCGAAGACGCTAACTTAGTGCCACCTCTTCCGACATCATGTTCTCCTGTTACAATCTCAATTTTGGAGCGTTCAGAAAATTTTGGCCAGATTTTAGCAAATGTATCAGGAGAACATGAAGCGAAAGGAGGTATGCTCTGAATTTCATCGTCGAAGCCTTTCGAAGACGCTGCGCCTCTACGTCGAATAGTTCTCCGCCTTGGATTCTCTCTCCGAAGACGCTAACATAGTGCCACCTCTTTCGACATCATGTTCTCCTGTTAGAAGATCAATTTTGGAGCGTTCAGAAAATTTTGGCCAGATTTTAGCAAATGTATCAGGAGAACATGATGCGAAAGGAGGTTTCCTCTGAAATTCATTGTCGAAGGCCTTTCGTCAACTCTGCGCCTCTACGTCAAATAGTTCTCCGCCTTGGATTCTCTCTCCGAAGACGCTAACTTAGTGCCACCTCTTCCGACATCATGTTCTCCTGTTACAATCTCAATTTTGGAGCGTTCAGAAAATTTTGGCCAGATTTTAGCAAATGTATCAGGAGAACATGAAGCGAAAGGAGGTATGCTCTGAATTTCATCGTCGAAGCCTTTCGAAGACGCTGCGCCTCTACGTCGAATAGTTCATCGCCTTAGATTCTCTTTCCGAAGACGCTAACTTAGTGCCACCTCTTCCGACATCATGTTCTCCTGTTACAATCTCAATTTTGGAGCGTTCAGAAAATTTTGGCCAGATTTTAGCAAATGTATCAGGAGAACATGAAGCGAAAGGAGGTATCCCCTGAAATTCATCGTCGAAGGCCTTTCGTCAACTCTGCGCCTCTACGTCAAATAGTTCTCCGCCTTGGATTCTCTCTCCGAAGACGCTAACTTAGTGCCACCTCTTCCGACATCATGTTCTCCTGTTACAATCTCAATTTTTGAGCGTTCAGAAAATTTTGGCCAGATTTTAGCAAATGTATCAGGAGAACATGAAGCGAAAGGAGGTACGCCCTGAATTTCATCGTCGAAGCCTTTCGAAGACGCTGCGCCTCTACGTCGAATAGTTCTTCGCCTTAGATTCTCTTTCCGAAGACGCTAACTTAGTGCCACCTCTTCCGACATCATGTTCTCCTGTTACAATCTCAATTTTGGAGCGTTCAGAAAATTTTGGCCAGATTTTAGCAAATGTATCAGGAGAACATGAAGCGAAAGGAGGTATGCTCTGAATTTCATCGTCGAAGGCCTTTCGAAGACGCTGCGCCTCTACGTCGAATAGTTCTCCGCCTTGGATTCTCTCTCCGAAGACGCTAACATAGTGCCACCTCTTTCGACATCATGTTCTCCTGTTAGAAGATCAATTTTGGAGCGTTCAGAAAATTTTGGCCAGATTTTAGCAAATGTATCAGGAGAACATGAAGCGAAAGGAGGTTTCCTCTAAAATTCATCGTCGAAGGCCTTTCGTCAACTCTGCGCCTCTACGTCAAATAGTTCTCCGCCTTGGATTCTCTCTCCGAAGACGCTAACTTAGTGCCACCTCTTTCGACATCATGGTCTCCTGTTACAATCTCAATTTTGGAGCGTTCAGAAAATTTTGGCCAGATTTTAGCAAATGTATCAGGAGAACATGAAGCGAAAGGAGGTATGCTCTGAATTTCATCGTCGAAGCCTTTCGAAGACGCTGCGCCTCTACGTCGAATAGTTCTCCGCCTTGGATTCTCTCTCCGAAGACGCTAACTTAGTGCCACCTCTTCCGACATCATGTTCTCCTGTTACAATCTCAATTTTGGAGCGTTCAGAAAATTTTGGCCAGATTTTAGCAAATGTATCAGGAGAACATGAAGCGAAAGGAGGTATGCTCTGAATTTCATCGTCGAAGGCCTTTCGAAGACGCTGCGCCTCTACGTCGAATAGTTCTCCGCCTTGGATTCTCTCTCCGAAGACGCTAACATAGTGCCACCTCTTTCGACATCATGTTCTCCTGTTAGAAGATCAATTTTGGAGCGTTCAGAAAATTTTGGCCAGATTTCAGCAAATGTATCAGGAGAACATGATGCGAAAGGAGGTTTCCTCTGAAATTCATTGTCGAAGGCCTTTCGTCAACTCTGCGCCTCTACGTCAAATAGTTCTCCGCCTTGGATTCTCTCTCCGAAGACGCTAACTTAGTGCCACCTCTTCCGACATCATGTTCTCCTGTTACAATCTCAATTTTGGAGCGTTCAGAAAATTTTGGCCAGATTTTAGCAAATGTATCAGGAGAACATGAAGCGAAAGGAGGTATGCTCTGAATTTCATCGTCGAAGCCTTTCGAAGACGCTGCGCCTCTACGTCGAATAGTTCATCGCCTTAGATTCTCTTTCCGAAGACGCTAACTTAGTGCCACCTCTTCCGACATCATGTTCTCCTGTTACAATCTCAATTTTGGAGCGTTCAGAAAATTTTGGCCAGATTTTAGCAAATGTATCAGGAGAACATGAAGCGAAAGGAGGTATCCCCTGAAATTCATCGTCGAAGGCCTTTCGTCAACTCTGCGCCTCTACGTCAAATAGTTCTCCGCCTTGGATTCTCTCTCCGAAGACGCTAACATAGTGCCACCTCTTTCGACATCATGTTCTCCTGTTAGAAGATCAATTTTGGAGCGTTCAGAAAATTTTGGCCATATTTCAGCAAATGTATCAGGAGAACATGAAGCGAAAGGAGGTATGCTCTGAATTTCATCGTCGAAGCCTTTCGAAGACGCTGCGCCTCTACGTCGAATAGTTCATCGCCTTAGATTCTCTTTCCAAAGACGCTAACTTAGTGCCACCTCTTCCGACATCATGTTCTCCTGTTACAATCTCAATTTTGGAGCGTTCAGAAAATTTTGGCCAGATTTTAGCAAATGTATCAGGAGAACATGAAGCGAAAGGAGGTATCCCCTGGAATTCATCGTCGAAGGCCTTTCGTCAACTCTGCGCCTCTACGTCAAATAGTTCTCCGCCTTGGATTCTCTCTCCGAAGACGCTAACTTAGTGCCACCTCTTGCGACATCATGGTCTCCTGTTACAATCTCAATTTTGGAGCGTTCAGAAAATTTTGGCCAGATTTCAGCAAATGTATCAGGAGAACATGATGCGAAAGGAGGTATCCCCTGAAATTCATCGTCGAAGGCCTTTCGTCAACTCTGCGCCTCTACGTCAAATAGTTCTCCGCTTTAGATTCTCTCTACGAAGACGCTAACTTTGTGCCACCTCTTTCGACATCATGTTCTCCTGTTACAATCTCAATTTTGGAGCGTTCAGAAAATTTTGGCCAGATTGTGGAGCGATGTATCAGGAGAACATGAAGCGAAAGGAGGTATCTTGTAATTTCACCATTGAAGGCGTTGCCTTGAAGTAGCGAACAAGAGCTGCGCCTTCTAAAGGCCTTTTACCATGGAAATCATAGGTTTGGAATTTGGATAGGAATTTGTAAAAGGTATTTGTAAATAATAATACAGTTCTTTCCCAATTATTTTCCACTTTATTTGCATGAAAGGCCTTTTTTACAGTGTTACAATATTGTATAATTTCATTTTACTTTTTGTATAAAAGAGCCCTAATTCCGAGTGTTTGTTTCTCGCTTCTTTCTAGTCGAAGGGGGGAGCGAGATGGAACGCTTTACGTGCGCGGCGGGCGTGCGCGACGGGTGCGAGCGCTCAGATGGAATCGTGACTGCTCGATGCATGCGCGCGACGGTCAGATAGCCAGGCACGGCACGACTCTTTTTTGGGCCGTAGGCGAACTTGCCAAATTCCGCCATTTATTATAATACATTTAATTGAGCTTCTTCATGACCTTACTCTTAACTCTTACTCGTAGTTTAAAACCGTTGTAGTATAATTTGTAGTATTTCATTTAAAAATTTATTTTCAACAATTAATTTTCAACTAATTTTGCAAAGTAAAGTCACAAATAATCTCAAATAAATGTAATATACTAAAGGGCGCAATTTGACAATTACGCCTAGGGCGCAAAAAAGACTTATGCCGGGCCTGCGTCAAGATTTTGCGAAACGGTTGCCGTGCTCACCGTAAGCGCTTGCGACCATCGCGCACGCCCGTCGCGCACACAAAGGACGGAGTGTCAGGCGTCCGAAAGACGAAGCGAGACAAAATATCAACGCGTCGTCTGTCTCGTACTGTCCTCGCTCGCTTTCAGCGCCTGTCGCTCGCTCTCGCCTTCGCCGGACAAAAGTGAGACAGAAGTGGTGGGGATAGCGACAAGCCCACATCGTGTGCACCAAACCGAGCCCATAGGGAGACAATGCTGTATAACCTATGTATATGCTATATGACAATAAATGTTTATTGGCTATTTTGTTCTGTTACGCTACATTTGTGAACATTTTATCATCCTTCCAAAACATTATTATTATTACGCCGCAACAGTATCTATAGGAAATCGGGTATAGCATATAGGTTATATTTTCTGTCATTTCGAGGACAGAAAATTCGCTCCTCGAAGTGACAGAAAATATAAGCCTAACTAAGAGACTGTACAAATGTTTATTACGCGTTGTATTTATATAATATTTCTGATCGAAATTTATAGAAATACGTGCAAATTATGCTTGTATCAAAATTTATTAATAAACGGAATTATACAACATGTTTCTTGAAATTAGTCGTAACATTCAGGCCGTTATAGATTTTAAATGTTTTCGATAAGATTTCATTTTAATTCCTATCACGCGAAGCGTTACAATCTGCACAGACGAGGTATATACCTCGTCTGTGCAATCTGTTTCAAGACTTAACCGGTAACGTTGCATGCGACACTAAAATGGTAAGGGGGTCCTAGGACCCCCCAAACCGGTGACAGAAAAATACATTGGTTGATAGGTCTATTCTATACCTCGTCTGTGAATAGACCTTCCATTCCTTTGTCTTTCGTGTCACTCGATTTTGGGGCTCTAGAGCCCCATTACCATTTCCGTGTCGCATCGAACGTTAACGGGTAAGCATGAAATAATAGTGCAGCGCTGTAAGCGGTAGGAATGAAAGTTGTATTAGCGGTGAGAATTTATATACAGGGTGTCCCGATGTCAAATTAATACAGCATTTTTAAAAGGCAAACAAAAATTTCTTCATTTCTTTATCATTCAGCAATTCTACAGACCCATACAACGGAGAAGCATTATACAACTTCGCTTACGATGTAACGAATCTCTGCTATCTTATAATTCCCTAATAAATTATTTGCGGACATGGGTTTATATTAACTTTTTCAACTTTTTCAATTTTTTTTAACTGTGTACCCGGGATACTCTGTGTACACTTTCATTTATCATTTTGAACACTTCCTATAATAACTAATTAAAAAATGATTAATAAATTATGGTAATCTTATGATGTATCTCGTATCAAGCAGCAGAGTAGTGGTGGCTCCATGCCTACATATGCGTGTAACTCTACACAATCAACTCGTTCCGAAATCTTTAACAATTTTTCTTGTTACCAAAGGGTTCCTTTGCGTCATATGGCTTCTTTCAAACATTTTCCCTTTTCAACCCGTAGAATACGTTGATGTAAAAAAAATTGGTAAATTTGTCAAACCGCTACCTCTTCACCGATTTCAATGACCTTCACATACAGTAGAGTAGAGCGTCAATTATCCGAACTGCTTGGGACCGAGGTAGTTCGGAAATTCGAATTGTTCGGATAATCGAACAGTTCGGAGAATGAAGCATGTACTTTACACAGTTTATAACTATAGGAATGACACCTAAAATTACTTATTAAATATAAGAGTACTACTGCGTTAATTTATATTACGCAAAAGTCAATCAATCAATCAATACCGTTACACTCGTTCTAAGCAGTGGTGGGGATAGTGATGATGCAGCACTGGTTCGGATAATCGAGGTTCAGATAACTGATGTTCGGATAATTGACGCTCTACTGTATGTTGTCAGTGCCGTCATTCTGAACAACATTTTCCTTTAAACTTTTTGACGGTCGACCTCAGTTTCGGAGATATTAATAAAAAACTTTCGGCATAATATATTGAAATCTGTTTCATAGCCGACGGTATTAGTATTGGTTGAGGCTAGATAATGGCGGGGGGGGGGGGGGGCGCGTAAAGCATGGTAGCGAACCGATGTATGTGTTAAACTCGGTAATTCTAGTGTTAAGTAATGTTTTGTGCGAATATTTCGTAAACCAAAGCCGACCGCCAGAAAGTTTAAAGGGAAATGTTGTTCAGAATGATGACTTTGACAACATATGTGAAGGTCGTTGAAATCGGTGAGGAGGTAGCTTTTCGACAAGTTTACCAAAAAATTATAGGAAAAAAAAACGATGAAACGTGCTTCTTTTCGTGGCAAACCGAAACGTGCTAGTTTTCGTAAGAAAACTGAAACGTGCTACTTTTCGTAACGCACGTCGTAATGAATCTTATTTGCTGCCGATATTTAATTCCAATTGTTCTTTTATAGTATGAATAAATGATACATGAAAAGTACCCCTTTCGCTTGCTTTTTAAATAGTCCCAGCGCCGACCACGCGAGAGAAAGTACAGGCACCCGAAAAATAGGAAAGTCTCGTAAGGGACGGTCCGTCCGTGTCAGTAGGAAAATCGAATCATTTCTCGAAGAACACGGGACGGGACCCCCGACATAAGAAAATTTAGGCTTGCTGCACTCGCGCTGGTTCGACTCGATGTTGGGTCTTTAACCGTCCCATTGAAAGGATGGCACACCGACATAGCGCGAACCATTGTAGTGGTGCATCCCTATCACTTACACTACTGCGACTTGCTGTCGCCCTTCCCCTTGAAGGTGTGAAATAGTGAAAAGAGACAAGACAGGTAGCTGAGAAACAAAGTCGCATCAAGTTCGATATAATATGTACTCTGCGAATGCTTAAAATACTTCCGAAAAATTATTTGAACTGGTTGGAATATTCATTATATTCTGCTGCGTGATAAATTGAATTATTTGTTTAGTTTCTGTATCATGCTTTAATAAATATATCAATATGTTTGAATTTATATTAAGTGTCGTTCAATTGGTTTATTACACACGCCTCACATGGCATGTTTATACTTTCAAGAGTAAAAAAGCGCCCTTTCACGTTCGTATTTATTGTTTCATTCTATTATTTCCGCATTCAACGGCTGGCTATCCGAAATGAACTGAGCATAGCTTTGAATATGTTTCATAATCAAAGTAATAGGTTGGACAACGTTGAATATATCAGAAACAATAAGTTTTAGGATTAATACACTTTAGTACTTTCATACTCAGAATTCGCTATTCTATTGAATTTGACGATAAAAAATTTGACAGTCCATTTGAAAAAATAAAATTGACCTCCACATTTGATCTATGCCTGTAAAGAAACTAGTTTCACCGTGTTTTGTGTTTCTTACAACCAGACAACTTCTATAAATAATATTTTCGCTTATTACTTGAAATAATAAATATTTTAGGTGAACCGAGTTAGTGGGACACCCTATATAACACAGCTTCTATACTTTTCTCGGTGATACCGGCAGCTTTACCTGTGTCAATGCTCGAAACACGTTATGTTCCTCGCACTCACCGCTCGAAAATTCAAGAGGGCGCTCGAAAACCAGTGGTTATTTCAGAATATCGGTACTTCAGACCGGTGACACTGAAGACAATAGAGTGGAAGGTCTATTCTACACATGGTCTGTGGTGTTGCCCCACCTACAGTGCCGGTAAGGTAGGGAATGACATTAAAATGGTATGAAATTAATTTCTGAATCGCCGAAAATCCCTCTCGTAAACATTATTTCCATGCAAAATGAAACTTTTATAAAATTTTAGCTAAAGCGGAGCATCGACGTTTTCGGAAGCTAGCCTTTACTAGATACTCGGGTTTATTAATGAATTCTGGACTTCCTCTAAGTAATTTGGGCACTTTTATAATTTTACACAAAACTATAATCCTTTACCAATATTTACCAATAAATTGCATCTAATAAATTACATCTAATAAACTCTCCTGATGTATTTTCCAAAAAATAAAGCACATGCTTAATTAATTACATGCAAAATCATTGTTTGCGTTACACAGGAGAGTAATATGGAGTCTATATTTTGAAAGGCGACGACACATTTCTTTGAATTGCATCCAGAAACCGCTAATAACAAAAAAACTGTAATCAATATACTTGCAAGCACTCATAGGATATTATAAAAGTTTAATAACTAAAAATAACTAGAGAATCTTTCAGCAATGATTGCGAGCGGAATGCTATCGGTTATAATTAGAATTTACATGCTCACAGTATTTAGATACCGGAGAAATGACAACGCCCCTTTTGTCCCATTATATTTTCCAGCTTTATTATTATTTTATATACTATGAACTAAATAAATTGCAGTTAAAATCCTCATTATGCTACAGACAAAAATATGATCTAATATTTACAAATGAGGCGTGTAACGCAAGCTTAACAATAAGTTCTCAAAAGTTTGATATACATGTATCGACAAGTTCATTACAAGACGGCACAGTATGTGGACACGCCTCGCGTCCACTCTCGTTTAAAAATTATCAACAATTACAAGACGGTTCCTCGCAGTGCACGCCGACCTTTACATCGTAGAAAGTTACATTTTACTGTATAGAAATATCCTTGCCGCGCCGCAAACACCTCTCTTATGCTGTGCCCTATTGTAAGGAATTGGAATATTTGTTCGTCTCTTGCGCAACGGATAACAAAACTATATCTATTCTGTCCAAGAAACCCTTGAGTTGAAAAAATCTCTAAGACCGTTATTATCCAATTTAATTGTTCGTCACACTATTTACATGTGAGTGGTATTCCTTTTTACCTAAAAGTAGCGATAGAACGTAACGTCTATTCTATTTAGAATTAATTATGACGTGCTACTTTAAAATTAACATTATGAATCAGAAAGCAGAGGAAAAGTGCTTAAATGCTTCTGAGTCGAACGGTGAACGCGTCAGAATGGGGAGAACGAAACGTTTCATGTACACCAGCTAATAGAGAGCGACTTCTCGCCGCGAATGAATATGGTGGGTATTTGTCGCTACGTGATTCGAAAATCATTGATTCTCCACTTTGTTTTTCCTCTCTCTTTAGAAACGTTTAACCATCGTCGCTTTTATGGCATGACACACTCCTTATTCTATGTTACATGTACGATAAGATACTTGGCTGCGTTCGAAATGATACATCGCACGGGGGACATATTTGGCGAATAGGTAAAAAATTCCATACGGCGAATGGGAACGTAAGCGCGGAGGGGGGATTCGTGTGACGTCGGGGGTGAGTTACTCGCCACTCTGTTCATCGTCGAATCTCTAATTACACCCAGGTGAAATTAACACGCGCAGATGGATTAATCATTGTTAAGAATCATCGACGCGAGCGGCGTACGTGCGTAGTCCTGTTTGGTTCGACCACCTTGCCACATTATCGCTCCCTCTGAATCACATCGCGTGCTCGAATCAATACGGGAGAGTTCATTAACATCGGTTTTATTAACATAAGGTCTACAAAAATTATTGCGTGTTACATTTCGTTACACCTCTCAGCGTTAGTACGTCGGATCGTTTTTCTTACAATTTCACACGCATCGATACGTTCACGGCAATAATTAGGACAGCGCCTCAAATAATGTACTTAACATTCGCCATATTCTATGTAGGACGGCCAGTTGAAAAACCTTTTTACACATTCTCCCTTATCGATGGGACAAAAGACATTTTACTGTTAGCTCGAGGACCGTTTGAAAAGAAATTGCCAGTCGACGCAGCGAGCGGCTCGGTCCGCGTTGAAATCGTTTTGAATTTCAAACAGGTGTTACCATGTTAAAAGAAAGTTATCAGTTACTCGTCGCTCGAGGATAGTAGAGATGATCAGAAGAATTTTATACAACGATCTGATTTAGATCTAAATGGTAGGCGTTGCGTTGCGCGGGTTCCAAGTAAATTATACATCCCGATTTGCGTATAAAATTATAGTTCGCTTTGTACACTTTTCTTTTGTTTTCAAATCGAGAATCCTGGCGCGCCGATAAGGATCACGCCCGATAACACGAACGTCCCATGTTTCCTAAGCCGTGTTACGACCCGCTGCCTCGCCGAACAACGAGATATTCTACGGTCACGTTTCGAGAACGTCAACATTGAACAACACGGAATTTCTAACGATTTCTCTATTCTTCAACGCAGCTCACGCGGGTAATCAATTGAGGGTGGAAGGGGAGACGTCGGGGGGGGGGGGGGGGATTCGTATCAGCTTGGAATGTGTTTACGAGCAAACTGTTTGGCGGTCGATTTATTTTTAGGCGATCCCCTCAGCAGAGATTTGTTGACGTTTTACCACTGTGGGCTATTCTCGCGGATCATTTTGATTTTTAGATTTGATGCGTTCCATTGATTCATCCTGTTTACTGGATGCGATAAGATTACGAGTCTCTTTGTGATCTGGAATACAGAAGGTTCAGGATGTTTTCGTTGATTCACAGTGTGCCTTGATGGTCGATGAATCCGCTTCACTATAGTCTGGACAAAATCAATTGGCTGCTCAAGCTTCTTCTCTTAAACGAGGAGTTCTTGTAGAAAACACTCTAAGTGCCAAAATTAAAAAGAAAACTATTTGTCGGAAAATGTTCTGCGTGCCAATACTAATACAATAATATAGAATTTGATTTTTGGGACTTACAGTGCTTCTCAGATCTCTCAAAATGTTTGAGCACAATAATGCTGTCATGGAGCAAAATATATTTAGCTACTGATACCCTGTTCTACTTCTTGTACACGCAGAACAACGAACAAGATCGTTTGAGAGAAAATGTAGTCCCAGCTTCGCCTCAACATCCGGCAGATCTTGCCCCGACTATAGCGAGCAAAGTTATTCTACCACGAACGAAGAATGTCGATGGGTACGTTTGATCGAACTTGTCCAGCGTGAATTGGCCTGACTACAGCTTTCGGTTCGCGCGCGACAAGAGATCCCGGCGGCAGGTCGTTCATCGTCCTCGACGGGACTCTTTTCTTCGCCGCGGAGATAGATCGCGTGTACGTTCCAACACAATGGAACGGAACGTTTTACAGTTCTACATTCGCGGGGGACTGTGCTGTCCACGCGCGTGTCGAGGATCCCGACCTCGCCGCTCCACCTTTTCCTTCTCTCCGCGGCGCACGCGATGGAAATCTGCAATCAGCCCGTTCCGCGCGAAACACCATTAACGAGAATCGCTGTGACGACCCTCGATACGCTTCCCCGTTCGCAGCATGCGCGCCGGACTTCTGCGATCGATTTCTCTATACAGTGACGTCGCGAGAATCAAATTCGCTCGCACGTTGTCCAACACACACCCATCGAGACGCGTGTACAAATAAACCTACGCTTCCACTCTTATCCGCTAGGATTTTGATATGACGTAATGCGTTAAGTATATTCCTCCGGGTAGACTGCGCATGCTTATTTCATTTCTTTTTTTGTTCGTATTCAAGAATACCATTTTCATCTTTATTCGAGTGTTTTCGTCGTTTCTAGCTTCTTTTATTTCGGTTTAAACAGCAAAGAGAAAGGGGGAGGGGGGGAGGGGGGCTCTTACATAGCGCTGGGCGTTCAAAAGCTGATCGCTTGGAAATTCATCTTCCCTGCCTCGGATCGTAATATCATTCGAGTCTGGAGAATTCTCGAAGTTTAGATCGGTCCGCGGAGTTTCGACGGCTCGTTCGTTTCGCGAGAAAGCAACTGCGTTAAGAGTCAACGGGTCCGTGCAGCTTTTCAAGGGTGAGTCCTTTCAATTATCGAGACTCGAATGCTATTTTAGGTGATCGCCATCTGCCGCCTCGAAGCCCGCCGCCAGCCAGAGCCGTGGTAGTTTGATATTATACACTCTATGATTAGAATTAACGAATCCTTTCTCCCTCGCGATCTCCTTGGGAGTAGCTTCCCACGGGCGCTCGAAGTCCCCGTTTCGCCGCCCAGCTAGCGGCTGCGACGCGCCTGTTCTCGTGGCGTTTCGGTGAGATCATATCAATCGTATCGAGGTACCGACGAAATGAAAATGAGAACAACGGACGTTTAATATAGACACAGAGAGTGAGAGAAAGAGGGACGGGGAGGACCACCGTTAGAAACATTCCCGGGACAAGATGGGACCGTGTCGAGTGATCTCTGCTTCGCGAAACACTTTTATACAAAGGACCTTACACGCGCGCCGAACAGTGGCGAGGTTTTCAGCGCGCATGCTCCGACTACAGTTTCAAAAGCGGGCGTAACTTCCCCGTTCTCTTTTCTTAACTACGCCGGCGAACCTCGTTACTGCTCGGCACACCTATACGCGTATCCTGGCAACGTTTGAGATAACTCGATTCTGGAATTTGGATTCGCCGGCTCGAAGGAGACGCGCATCTCCGCGTGGAGAAGCAGCCCCGACGGCGTGGCTTTTCGTTTCTCTTTCTTCCACGTTCTTCCTCCACCGTACCTTCCAAGACTTTAAAGTAATATTGTAACGTCAAAGGAACTGTACAGCAATGCTTGGTTACAGAGCGACTCCTTGTTTCGTATGCGACGCGACTGTGCACGCCCGACAGAGCCGGAGCCTTCGGGACTCGCCTAGATGAATCCCAGGGGGCATGGTCCCCGGACCATCGGCGAGATCATCGACGAGATCGCCCGTCGAACGCAGGTTCGCGCGCCGGGTCTCTTTGTCGCGCGTCCATCCCCTCGGACACAGTTTCGTTTGTCTTTCTCCTCTGATAGTCCATGTACAATGTGATGTGTTTATTCGCAACTTTAAAACTTACGTGCTAAACAATTTTGTTACTTTATAAACAGCATTTATAGGTAAGTCTACTTAGTCTTAACATTATTTAGAAAATAATAGAGAAGGGGAGAAGAGAGAGAGAGAGAGAGAGAGAGAGAGAGAGAGAGACAGAGAGAGAGAGAGAGAGAGAGAGAGAGAGAGAGAGAGAGAGGGAGGGAAACGTGAACGAACGAGGGCGACGGTGCTCTGCGAGATCTTGGCTAACGATCGATTTCTCCATGTAGGATGTGCACGGCGGAACGGTGGATCGTAAGCTGCCCCGGTGCACGCCCGACCGGTGGAAACCTCGATAATAAACACGAACGCAGCTGAGATTATTCGCACGGCTCGAGGGGGGGATCCCGGTACTCGCGGAGTAAGTGGATGGACGTCTGCCGGATGTTCGTTACGGAATAAATTAAATAAAGACACGTACTCGTTTCGTCAATTTTCGATCTGTTCCACTACGTAAGAACATTATTATATTATATACACGTGTTACGCATTCGGTAAAGAGTCGTAGTACATTACAGGTATAGTATAGTTGTGAGTATAGAATAGGCTACAACTAATCGTAAAACGGTTCACGGTCGTGTACCTAACTATGTAATAATCAATACCTCGAAATGGGTGGTATATTCGCCTATCAACGTGAATTGATCGTCTCGGTCTATGAGTGACGTTCTAGGCCCGATCGATTTAAAAATGGACGGGGTGGGGGAGGGTTGGAAACAGAACAAAGGGGGAATCAAAGTGCGACGACAGGGCTGGACGGGGAAGGTGGACGATGGGGATTGGGGCGAGGGTGAAGGACAGAAGGTGCTAACAGGAAATATATTTGAGTTTTTATTTAATTCATAACTACCATTAGAGATCCAATGTCCTTTCATTTTTTTTCCTCTGTAATCTTATCCAGAATACTAAACTCTCAAAGTGGCGTCATAATATTACTTTAAATTCATGATAATAAAGTCTATCCGTATGAGAGTTTTTAACTGTGTGTCAACATGTTCTCATACCATCATATATATATATATATAATATATATTTTATGTAATTTTAATAATAGTATGTATATATATATATATATATAATATATTCACTACCTGCATTATCACAACATAAATTTACTCTCTTCGCGGACCTTTCAAACGCGACCCACACACATTCCTACGCGTCATATACACATACACACGCGACATATACACACGCTCCCGCGCACACGTACACTCGAAAAACATACGCTCGCAATCCCGTCTACGTATAATTACTATAACGCTGCGGTAGTCGGATAGTGGTTGAGTTTCCTAAGCACTGTAGCGCCGTTCCAGAGAGCTCTCGGCCACTCCTCCATCCAAGGCTCTACCTTCCTAATCTCTTTCAGAAATTTATCTTGCTAATTAGACGTTTTACGTCCCGCGCAGGAGATCTCGTGCCCGTCGAAACGCGCGACCCTCTCCCCGGCTTTACGCCCGCGTGGTTTCCCCGCGACGCTACGCGGCTCGGAAAGGCTGTCGGTCGCATCCTCGCCGATCCGACGTTCCTAAACTATCCCGCGACGATCTCCTGCGGCGATGCCTCATAAATAGACCATTTCCTTTCTTCTCTCGGTTAATCGGGCACACGCACACGCACACGTCTATCAATATACATACGCCTGATTGCCGCGGAAACGGAGCGGGCAGCGGCTGGCGTGGGATCTCCGGCCGCGTCGATCGATCCTCGTTCTCGCGCTGCCAACGCGATAGATCCTGTCTGAGAAATTGTCTAAAAACGAGAGGATGATCTAGGAGTTCGCCTGGGACTGCGGCCAGCCTCGGTCGTGTCGTTTCCTGTGCACCGCGGCCGAGCCAACGTGACGCGTCCGCTCGATCCGGCGACAACGGCGTCGCGGTCTCGTTCCCTCTCCTGCCATTCGTTCCTTCCCTCGACGCACCCTTCCTCCCCTCACGCTACACTGCTCGCGAGCTCAGCCACTAACAATCATACACCAGCATAAAACCTTAGAAACCATGGCTCAGCCTGAAGAACGCGTGCGCTGGCTCAGCGCGCCGAACGACACCTCGACGATCCAGGGCAGCCGGGCGTTGTTTTTTAAAGTATGTTACAGGAAGCTGAGCAGCAACTACTCCCGCCGCCTTTACTCTTTTGCCTTTGATCTGCAACACAGAGAACGGGCGTTTCGTTAGCTTCTGTCCTTGCGTCGCGCGAACTGGATTCTAGCAATCTACGAGTCGGTCGCAGACGATTCCTCTGCGAGCGATGTGAGTGGGGGTGGAGAGGCTTGCGCGGAGGTAATGAGATGCTTGGAGGCAAGAATTTGAAGAGGGATGTGGAAAGAGTGTGTATCAAATAGGAGTGTTTGTTTGGGGTTGGTGAGAATTGTTAAGGGTAGTTGGAGCGCGACGAGAGCCACGGCTTCTGAGAGACTCTACAGTGGGAAGAAAATCAATTGGCCCCTCGAGGCCTACCCCTACTTTCACTCTTGAAAACGTCCACCTTTGGCCACATGCTTCGCGGAGAGCAGAATTTTCAGAGAGTGGAGGCCCGAAGGTCCTTCTCAGGAATGAGAAAGAAACTTTAACCCTTAAAGGGGTAGGTTACCCTCAAAATTTTCGAAAATTGTTTTTTAGGATGTTTGCATATTCCGCTAGCTACATCTTTTCTACGTATTTTAAGCGCAACCGGGCCCCAAAATTCTAAAAATTGAAGGAATTACAGTAAAAAATGTAGGAGCCTGCACATGAGATCGTATGACGATGTCCAAATTTAAACGCGATTAGGCAGAAACCAGAGTTGGGCAAAATGTAATCTAATTACAACTTACAAATTACGATTAAACTGTAATTGTGTAGTTGATTACACATTATTTTCTGTAATCGTTAATTTAGGTAGTTGATAATATTGTGGTCAACCACCTACATTGACGATTACAGAAAATAATGTGTAATCTGCTGTACAATTACATTTTAATCGTAAATTGTAAGTTGTAATTAGATTACATTTTACCCAACTCTGCCAGAAACTACGTTTTCCAAAACGGTGAACATGAAATCTCAAAAACCGCTCGACCGATTTGAATGAAAATTTACAGCGAGCTGCAGGAAACTATTCCCCTCCATGTATTGGGAACACATTTTCAATTTAAATTCTTAAAAAAAAATTAAAAAATATTTTTCCTACAAAAAAAGGATAAAATCAGAAACATCAACATAAAAATTGTATTAATTTGTTTATCAAAATTTTGCTTCCTGCACAAGATGGAGACTGTTTTACAGATTATAAAAATGCCTCTACTTTATGTTTTAGGCAATTCACCTGTCCGGAATCGTGTTCACCATCAAACGGTGCATCGCGTTCATGATCTCACATTTATATTTATAACTTTTTTACCTATAAATATATTTCAAAATTTCTTCTAGCGCATTAAAGTCAACGAAATGACGCTTAAAAATTAAAACAAAAATTATCTCTATATTCATTTATTACTTTAGAATATGCGTTTGAAGAAGGGCCTGATTTTGGGCTGTTGAGGGTAACCTACCCCCTTAACTGCTATACTGCTTTTTTTTTCAAACGTAACTGGTATCTTGGGGTCGTGGCGGACCTCAAATAAAAAAGGACACAGAAATTTGTAAAATAGACACTGGATCAATCTCGATGAATATTTTGTTCTTAGGTAATGTATAAAATAATAGAAACGTAGAAAGTTAAACTATTATTATAAAATTAATTAGAAATTCAGTTTACAAACTTAGACAACCAAAAATTTTCCAGCGAACTTTGCGTCCTCGGGGTCATGCTTGACCCCAGGATACCAGTTAAGGGTTAAGTTTAGCTTTAAATTTTAACTTTATCTTTAAACTACAATTTTCTTCTTCAGGCTGAAACGAGCCACTGCAATTTTGTTGAAATCTTTCAAATAACAGAGATACCCGAATTTCTCCCAGCAACTCGGCCAGGCTCGACGGAAATCTTTCAGCTCCCCCGGGCTCTCATTTCGAACGGACCCGAATATTTCGAGCCCTCTCGGGCGAGTATTCATTCCGAGGGGGAGCGTTATGCATTGCAACGCACACGTTCATCATTCCTACTAAACGCAACGTTTCCGCTCCGCGGCGAGCCGCAATTCTTTCCCGTGCGCGAAGGACCGTTGTCCTCGACTTCCGCAGGCGAACAGTAAACCGAGGTAATATTTTTCTTTCCTCCGCTTCGTTCCTCCCGGAGAGAGCCCGGGATAAGTATCGCTATGAATCGCCGTGGCTGCCCGAGCGTAACGGGTATTTGTCAGTGAAAAAGGAAAAAAAAAAAAACAACGACGGCAATATCGCGAAATAAACAGCAATTAAGTACCATCTATCCGTGATATTTCTCAGTGTTTCTTCGATCTCGACGAGGTAGGAGCATGGGGTTTGAAGGCTCGCGGACATGGATCAGGGAGTCACTTCGGATTTGGGATACTTGGATTTTTCTACTAGCTGTTGTTGGAATATTCGGAGTCCACGGTTAGGATGTGCATGTATTCGCCGTTGGGGAGGAGACCTGTAATTGGCAAAAACTTCAATTCCAGCTAAGCAATGCTGTTTTGTACACTAATTGCCATGGAACTTTATTACCATTATTACAATATCTTTATTGTAATTTGTAAGGTAATTAAACGGACACGAGTCCATTGTAAAATTTACCACAACGCTCAGCTGAATCCCCTCTTACCGCTATAGGAGCATTTGAGTTTGACTTGAACGAGTTCCATCGCCGTTTACGGTTGTTTAGCATGAAAGGGTGGAAAGTGTTGGACGGTTGTTGAATGGCGGTATGGAAGAGGTCGATAGTCGATAGCTTACCTTGAGAATTAGGCTCGGGAAGATTCTCTCGCGAGACCAGATGCATCACCGTGGTTTTCCCGAAAGGAAGCCCAAGAGCACCGAGCGTGACATTGCTGTGCAGAAAACGTCCCTGGTAGATTAACCGCAGGATCTCCGCTTTGGCGACCGCCTCTTCCGCCCAGTCTGAAAGACAAAGGAGCCGCCCTATCAGACACGGCCTCGCCTTGAATATTTTCAGAGTTTCCCGCGGCACGGGGAAAGAACCGTGCACCCGCTGGGCCGGAAAACGCGGACACTTCGTCACGTTGATAATTTCATCAGCCCCTTTCCGCCTCGCTGCGACGAACGACCCTTTATTTTCCACCCCCATCCCCGTCTGGATTCGTGAGCGTGGAAAGTACGGAATAGAAGCAGACTCAACCCTTGAACTATGAAACTACCCCGTTCCTTAAACCGTCTCCCAGAAAGTATTTAAAGAGAAGGTTGAAGTTGAAGAAGAGGGTGAATTGGACAGAATATTTTTTTAGGGATGTTGGACCATTACGTTTCAAAGTTCGCTCGTCGACGAGGGTCTCGTCGATACGACCACGGGATCGAGGGAATTTCCAGTGACAGATTAACGCGTCCCGCCGTTTAATCGGACCCTGCCTTACGTCCATTGTTCCCGAGACGTTCGATTATCGAGCGATTATCTCGCGAATGCACGGGGACGGCTGACAAAGCGAGGAGGCCCGTTTTCACGGTTCTTATATTTAAAAGCCGCGACGATTCTCGAGGGGCCCTGGCCCGTTTTAAACGGACGGACGCGTACACCGAGCCCGCGGTAACGAATCGCGACGAAGTGGCAACGGTAACTCACCTTCCGGCCAGTTTTCAAACACATGGTGCGCTATGTCCCCCGCGGAGTCGCTTGGACTGAATAGGAACTCTTTTGTCTTACCGCTGACAAGAATGAGGCGTAGATTTATCTGGAAAACAGGAAAACACAACACCATTAACATCTTCGACACCGTAGAGCCCTCGCGGCAACCCCCACCCATCAAGAATCATTGCAAAAGGCGAGAAGCCTCGACGCTCCCGCGTCGCAATTACGGAGAAGGACGCTGCGCGCCGTAATTCGCTAAACAGAGCAATAATTTCGTTCGTTAAAGCTCTCAAGGCTCCCACTCTCTCGGCCCACTGATATCCCAAGGACCAGCGCTTTGTCTTCCCGCGGTATTGACTTACAGAGCAAGCTCAGCCGCAAGTACACCGCGGTGCCCTGCCGCCCCTATCCCTACACGTGTCGTAATTCCCGTTTCTTTCAAAGCCACCCTTAATCCCCGTTCTCCTCGCCGTACACTTTGAATCACAAATGTCGCGGCCCTTCGAGGCGTATCTCTCCACAGCGCGTTTAACTCCAAGGGTCCCCGCCGACCCGGAGGGAGTCGCTTCGCGTTTCAAGGACGAGGGAAGAGTGTGTACATTAGGGTGGCTCTTATTTACTCCGGGTGAAATTTTTTTCAAGATTTTCTCCGCCTCCCCCCACCAGAATAGTTCCAAATAACAAAAAAAAAAAAAAAAAATCTGTGTAAATTTTCAGCCCCATCGGATAACGGGAATAAGTGCTCCCGGGCACTTGAACATTTAAATAATTATTTAACAGCTCACAAAGTCGATACAATATCCTCCAAGTTATTGTTTACATAAAAAAATATGTCAAACAAAAGTTGTAGATCCAAACAAGGAGCATATTTTATGTTCTATTACTTTTTCTTGTGCAACAAACGGTTTTCGAAAAAAGTACGAAAAACTAAAATAAAAATTATTTTTCAAATTTTGAAAATTTAAATTATTCTCGTAACTATTTAAACTTTACACAGATTTTGTTTTATTATTTTAACTATTCTGGGGGGAAGGGGTGCCGCGAAGAAAATTGAAAACTTGAAAATAAGAGCCACCCTAGTGTACATACACGCTCGAGGAGCGGCGAAGGAAAAGCTTCGGGAACCGTGACACACAGGGGGAACACTCGCTGCGAACGGTATTTACGGTTCACCGTGTACATATACGTCTCTTATCTGTCTTTACCCGTGGGCCGTATGAAAAGGAATTAGACCCCGTGACTTCGCCCTAAACCTTTAAGCCTGGCTGTTGCGTTCTGGTCACGTAGTCGCGCCTTCCAGCGGTAAACATGTCGAAAAGCGACATTTTTCTACGGACGTCGAGTCGGGGCTGGGCTGGGGCGCGTTGGGGGATGCTGGGACTTCCGGGTGTGGAGGCGGAGACGGTCGCAGGGTGCGCGAAGTTAGATGAGCTTAGACTAGAAACTTGCCGGGACGTGCAATGAGAATTCTTCGCTTTGGAGCTGGTGTAGATGCACATGGAAACTTTGAATAATGAACAATGGTAAAACGTGAAACATTGATGCCTCTCTTCTAGGGGTGTGTTTGCTGCTAAAAGTTAGGATCAACTGGATTAACGTGTTAACAGTAAAAAGACCATCGAGCATACACTCTTCAGCACCCATCCCGAAGTGTTTAATGAGTCACTTGCAATCAGCCCATTCATGGATTCCGATATAAAACGTTCCCTTGGACCAGCCAGCTCGTTTTTCACAGGAACAGAGGGTCGTAATTCGTGCGTTCAGACGGCATAAGATCCTGTTAACGAGTGTTCAATTGCCGCGGACGGGACGGGCACGTTTCATTCGCGCGACGACGGGGACAATTAAGAGCGTATTAATCGTCTCGGTTTCTCCGTTTTTCTTCGGCCCCCTCCCCGGCGCGCTTTCACGCCCGACGAATTACGGTCAGTGGCCGTTCTACGACGGGGACGCAAATTCAATTACCGTCCCGCGCGAAGACCGGCCAACATAAATAATTACCGACGAAGCCAGACTCGCGGTCGCGCTGAAGGGGGTTGCTCCGTGGCCCTCTCTGCGGTCCCTGCGGTCGCGAGAATCCGCTACGAGTTGCTCGGGCATAAATCATTGTCGCCCAACGGGCACGAATTATCGTCCCCTGGCGGCCAAAGCGGAGGCGGTCGTCCCAATTTCTCCCTTGGAAATCGCCGATCGATTCGAATCGGTTCCGACCGTGCTCGGAACCGGGGGCTCTTCAAAGTCCTCGATATAGTCTTGGAAATCGGGAGGATTTGGAAGACTAAAGGACTGGGCAGACATATCAGTTCCGCGAGTGTCAGTGGTCTCTTTGTGTCAGTGCCGGTAACTGATACGGACAAGTGTGAACGGCTCCATTCTAAAACAGGGGAACGATATTTTTCATCACTAAATCGTCACGGAATTGATATGTGTAGATCTTAAGGTAGTTCCTAACCAACTATGTTAGTCAAATTAGAGTTGGGTAATAAACGATAAATATAAAGTAGTATGATACTACAGAAATAATAATAATAATTTTTAACATCGTGTATATATATATTAAAAAGTTCATTGTTAATATAAATAATTGTAATACGAAAATAGAATATTAAATTGGTTAGCGTAGTGCATTCGTTGCATTCATTCGGGGCGTCTTTATAACCAAAATGTCAGAAAAAAGTGACTATTTAAATTTCTAAACATATCGATTGTGCGACGTACAGTGGGAGACGCGTACAAATTCCCGGATATTGGCGAAAATATAAAGTACTTTTTTTTATTGATATAATTATATGAGCATTATCCTTGAGTACTAATGGATACGAAATTATGAAAAAAGAAACTTTTTAAACATTTTAAATCCCGAATTTTTAACAGTAAATACGTTCACTTCTGGAGACGGCTGTCGTATGAATGTAAATAATTAGTATTAGAATAATGAAAAATAAATCTACCATCATACTACATATTGGGGTTGATTGTTAAGAAATTGTTTATGTGAAAGAAACCCAACATTTAATGATTTTATTTATGTTTTTCAACCTGTCAAAAAAAATTTGTTTTTTGTCGATTTAAACAAATGTCCAAAATTGTCCAAAAAAATTACATACCCATATAATCACTAAACATTCTAGTTTTAGAAAATCCAAACTCCAGCTGCGCCAAATTGCAACATTGAGCAGAATTAATAAAATTGTGCACGCATGTGGGACGAAACGAGTAAATATGTATCTAGACATTCCTTTTGTTGTACCCGACTGATTATGTGTTTATGATGTCTTTATGGAAACGAATATAAATATGATATAGCGAACCATAATTCATTAAATTAGGTTACTATTATTAAAGTTAGTTAAACCTTAATAAATAAACGACGAAGCATCGTATCGCTTTCTTATTTTCTTAAAAAGAAATATATGGTTTAGAAATAGATTTGGGCAGTCGAAATTCTGATCAAACGTAATATTTATATAAAATACTATGCATAAATTGAGACAAGAAAACAAACTTTTCAATATCTGTAGTAATTTCCGTCTCATATAAATACTGATTCTATGTAGATCCTTTTTAAGGCTTGCCGGTTTCACTGTCCGTGTCTACATCACATTCTGGTGTGTTCTGACACAATATTGTTACTCAAGGAGAAGACAAATGAAAGGAGTACAGAAGAATCGGTGGATGTGGTATGCTCTCTACGAAGTGATTTGGATAGTACATCGGAAACATTATGAAATCATTTTTGTAAGCAACTTTTCTTATTAATATCACTATACGTATTTATCGTCGATATCTGTTTTTTGACCGGTTATTAGTTCAAGATCAACAAAAAATGACAAGAATAAAATAGTTTATGTGTATAATATTTATGCAAATTTTGATAAAGATATGATAGGTCACATACATGAAGTTTGAATGTCCAGCAATTTATACATTTCGTCCCACTGTCTGTTTTACCTTCCTTTCTCATATTCATTTTTGCAGAAAATACTAGTTCATCTCCTGAAGCCATTTATATTTGCACCGAAAACCAGACAAAACTATTTTAAAATTTGCTAAATTTTCAAAGTCTCATAACTTTGCTAAAATTCATCCAAAGTTGATGAAACAAAAACCATTTTAAAGTTTGAACTTTCCACTTTTCGACTCCTTGAATCACATTTATTGAAATGGGTGTCCAGGGGGTAAAATCCGCCCTCAAAGAAGAGTGTGCCAAACTGCAAAAATTTGTTGATGTTTGTCAAATGCTAGAGAGTGCAAACTATATTTTTTGCAATTTTATGTTCACTGTCGGAAAGTATGATCATTTGCCTTTAAAATAAGTTAAGCCTCATCAAAATAGGATGTTTTTTAACAAAGATACGGCCATGTCCAGAGATGTCTACGTTTCGTCCCACTGTGCGACGTTGCCACGTTGACTGGTCTATGTAGTTTCTAAAAAATCTGCACGTAAACCTATTTTTTATGGGCATTTACGAAGAAACCATGTGGTCAGTTTCGCAGAAATTAATAAACTCATTTCGTGACCTTTCAATGTACTTTCGTGCCAATTTTGGTACACTTGTTGAATATAGTTTTCCTGTTTCAGAAGAAAAACTGAAACTTTAACCCTGTTTCTTTCGACTCCGCCATATGCCACTGTGTTAAAATGCATAAACTTTAATTAAGAATTTCTCGATAACTGAGTGGTAAATCGATTTTAAACTTTGTACAAGGGTTTCTTGTATTCGAAATTAGTTTTGAACGAAACTTGAAAGATTTCGTGAACTTAATAAATTAATCAGGAACTACCAAAGGCCGTCGCGCATTCTACATCGTCGCAAATCGAAGAAATTAATAATAATTAATTAATTGACGCTGCGCTTCGGTCATTAATTGTTCATAAACTTTCCTCTTCGTATCACCGCTCTTCAGTTCGCCGGGCTTTGCTAAAATGCGCGACGGTCTTTATCCTCTTTCCGATGCATCGAGTTATAAAACAGAATCGAAACGGGAGCTGTGAAAGTAGAATTGAAGAGTCCTTGTAGAAAACACTGTAAATCTTAAAAATCAAATTCTATACTGCAGTAGATATTACCACTGGCACGTAGAACATTTACCGATAAATTTTCTTCTTTAATTTTGGCACATACAGTGTTTTCTACAAGAACTCTTCAATTATGTATCCTAAATGTAGTTTGAAAGTGAGAATTTAAAGTTTCCTGAAACTATTCAACCCGCTTTTGCTCCACGTTTGTTCACCACCGACACGAGAATTCTTCTCTTTCGTCGATTGCTGCGTGGTAACCGATTGTCAGAATACAGGGGAGAATTCTTAACGAGGGGAATGGTACGTGTTTGGTTAGAAGAACACCCTGGAAGTCGGATCCCAAGGGTTATGGGGGTGGTCTGTTCGCCATAAATCGTGGTAAAAGCGACGACGTGTGGGCTTTGATGACGCCGTCGCTATCTGCGCACCATGTGCCAGTTTTTATCATCTAGAAGGAGTTATTGTGACACTGGCTCTTCTTTGCAGCAGTTGGGGCTTTATCTGGCTATCTACTATGAGTCATGATTTCACGGAGGTAGTCGACCTTGTTTCGCGTCTGTCAATAGTGAATACGTGCAACTGAAAGGTTGCAATCTTCTTTGTAGCATGCAATCTAGAGTATATTTAATGAGACGCTTAAACGAGTTGGCGGGGTTAACCCCGCCGAGTGACCTCAGCAATCAATAACACCTTCTTCTATTATAGCTAAGAAAAATCAAGGAAGAATGATCAGAACTGTGCCTCGTTTTCTATTTCTACTTCGAACGGCAAACAAACCAATCGAGGGATGATTCTATCCGCGATAGAGTCGATTGGAGGGTAGTAGAGGGTCGGTGCAAGAAATTGGAAGACACGATGGTACCTCGATGGCGCCATCATCCTTCTTACATGCTTCGCCATTGTGTTCTTTTCGTGATGGGAAACTTAATCCAACGAAGTCCTGTTTTTGCGACGTCTATCACAATCTGACGAACTTCGGGATCGACTACCAAGCGTAGAGCTTTACTACGCGATAGAGCGGAGCATCCGCTCTTCCGATAGCGAATGGGATATTTCACCGAGATACTTTGAAACACAATCGTGCCCCTTTGAAATGGCATTCTACGGCGCTCTATTCTTCTAGTATTCTTCTCCCTACAACAGTGCCCTTTTGTACGCGCTACTGTATCGCGTTCTATCCTTTCCTGTTACGCTTTCGACATTTCTCGCGCGGCTCCGGTAATCTCAGAAGTTTAATCCTTCATAGTGGAAGTCGGGGATATTCCTCGGAGCAGATGCAAGATACAAGTGGCGACGAATACCAGAATTCTGCATCTTCCCGCTATTCCCAGACCTTGCTCAATCGTTACATTTGCGAAGACAATTGTGCAAGCTCACACTGGTGTCTAGCTTTACTTATTAACACCTGAAGTCCCTTTAAAGGTCCGTTAAAAGATAGAAACTTTTAAACATTTCCACAAAGAGACGATAAAAAGTCATTGCCAGCATATACTTTATCCGAATTTATATACCAAAAGAAAATATGTTATTTCCATTACGTAAAACGTTATACACTTCTTACGCGACGTGGACACTTAGGTAAGCAT
Source organism: Andrena bucephala (assembly GCA_947577245.1). NCBI lineage: Eukaryota > Metazoa > Arthropoda > Insecta > Hymenoptera > Andrenidae > Andrena > Andrena bucephala. The sequence goes on from OX387715.1 coordinate 70,229,044, forward strand.
CTTTGTCGCGGGAATTAATTACGGGGACGGTCGAACAGCACCAAGAATCAGCGCATAATTTTATCGGCGCATTCGTACACGGTGTTTGTCGCGAAGCTGGGCGAAATTGCGCGCGAGAGGTAATAGGAAATTAATTAGCAGCCGCGAGTCGTAAAGCCGGCTTCGGCTACGCGGCTCGTAAATAGAATTTAATGTCATGCAAAACTCTGTCCGCGCGCCGCTGTTAACGCCGTTAGTTCGTAGTTTATAATTAATCCGTACGAGACTGGCCCCGCCAACTAACGATACACCGGGACAAATATTTCCAAGCGAGCCAGCCTCACAAAAGGCTCGATCGTCCCACGCGACGCTCGTGGGCGTTGGATACGCGGCACGTGCATCTTGCTGGCTGAAACCGGGGACCAGGGATTGTCGCAAGTCGCGACTGCCATTAACGGTGACAGTAAGTCCAAGGGAAATCAGAGCTGGAGTCGATCATGCATCGACACGCAGTGTTCGCATCTCCCGGAGCCTTCAACTTCGAGGAAAAGTTATACCTATCGAAACGTTTGCAAGTGGTAGCGAATAAGGGTTGCATAAATGATGCAGTGGGCTCCGCAAGGCCACTTAAATTCTTAATCGCCCGTAGTACCACATTTCTTAATAATTCTATAATATAGTGCAGTGTTTCCAACCATTTCTCAGTCGCGATCCCTTTTTATAATACTCAAATAACCTGCGACCCCCCTCTCCCATATAAGGTAATGTAAATTTAATAAGGTGAAAACACACGTGAAAAACAAGTATTTCAGAATGCCTACAATTCTAATTTAATAATAAAAGTGAATAAATGGGGATTATTAAACCATGGAGACCGTCCAGAAAACACTTCGCGACTCACGGGTTGGGAATCACTGATAAAGTGGGTTCCCAACTAAGTAGACACTTCTGAGAGCTCTGAAAACCGCGGCGGGCACAACAACTCTATAAAATTCAAATACACCAATCAGAAGTGAGAGGCCAGAACGCTCCGCTACACCACACGCCGTCAAAATGCACCCGTTTGAAACGACTTTCAACGCAGCACACAGCGTCCCCGTAGATCCTACGCGCGTACACAGATCTGGATTGGCCGAGTGGCGGAAGGCAACCTGCGCGGCACCTGTGTGAGGCGGACGTAAAGCGTGAAGGGATGGCAGCGGGACCGTCGGCTGAAGGGGTTGAAGCCGAGAGATTTTTCGGAGCGAATCGTGGGAAGGTGGGGACGTTCAAAGGGACTTATTCATGCGGTAGCATTCGATACTCTGTTTTTTGCCGTGCACACGCTCCGAGGCAGCTATGTTCACGGGGGTTGGGGGGGGGGGGCGGGGGGTTGGGACGTGTGCGCTACCTGATGCGTCGCCCACGAGCCGATGCTTTTAAAAAGCACCCGCTGGGTGGGAAAGGCTGTTTCAGCTTGACAACACTTCACTGCCTCCCGGTTGCCGTGCAAGTTCAACCGCACGTTCAGCAACAATTAGTCCTCAAAGATAAAGCGAGAGAAGGGGGCGCACAGAAAGGGGAGAGCTCTCTGTGTCTCGTGGCTCGGCGGCGGTGTTAAATATGGACCCCGTACGTTCTGTTAAGAAAAGACCAACCCGCGGGGATTAATAATAAAAAAAAAATAAAAAATGAAAAGGAAAGGAAGGAAGAAGACAGGGGATATATCGACGGGGTCGTGCGCGGGATGAGCCCGGAGCGACAGCAGGGAGAAAGGAACTCGAACGGAGGGACGCAACGAGCGTTCTTCTGACGCAGTTGGATGGCTCGCAAAGTGACGCTTTAAAACGGTGCTTCAAAGATGAATGTAGTGTCGGCCCGGACGCCCATGGTCTTCTCTCTTTCTTCCTATTTGCCTGATGAGTTTTCGAGCTTCGAAAGAGAGCCGAGCTTGTCGCCACTTCCTTCTTACCACTGATCGCTTTAAGCGCGATATTGGACAGTGCTAATTCATCTCATTTTCTAGGGGTGCGCTATTTCAGGGGCCGGGGAGGTCCTCTGTGTTTCAAACACTGGTTACTCGGATTCAGATACCCATGGGGAGCGGAGCGTTTGAAAGGCTGCAGGCATCTCCCATGATTTTGAAAGTACCGGGATTGCCGAGGTGCTCAAGCGTCGACTTATTATCTCCGAGTGGATTGGACATGGCTATTATTCTAAAGCGCGCAAACAGAGATGAATTATTTCATGGAAACTTCGCGTTCCATCATCGGGAAAAGCAATTGCACACATCATGTTATTACGGGCCCCTAGTAATTCCATTTCGAAACGGTCAAATCGGTAGAGATAACCGTCGCTGATAAAACAGAATGAAATTACGGCGTAATGGACTCGCGGGACGACTGATTCAATACAGTAGCGGCTGGTTTTCGGGTTTCCATCGGTCTTCTCGAATGCATATTGAAATTGCACGGTGATGGGATCCAGGGAGGGGGTACCCGCGGCCGGGGAGTAATTTTCCAAAGAACTGGAGCGGGCAAGTTAGATGGGACGAGATAGAGAGGGGAGGGAGAAAAACGCTAACGAGAGAGAAAGGATAATGGAACTTTACCGTATTATGGAATGTTTTCAGCGAATTGCGGAGGAATCCATTCTAAACCAATTTCGGTACTAATTAATGGACTAGCCTGTAGCCATCGGTTGTAATAACAACGGTGCCATGGAGTCCCGAGGGGACGATCGAACGCGGGTCATTGATCGTCATGAAAACTCGTCGGCCGGAAACCAGATGCGAGAACACCAATTTGTATTATGCATCGTGTCACAACGTGCCGGTTCGGCCGACCGCATTGCTGCTCGCTGTACGAGTCACCACGGCTGTTTGCAGAAACGAAATTTCCACTGTGGAACCCTGAAAAATAAAGGTACCCATTCCCGTCACCTTTTTTAAAAAATCCATTCTTCGAAATCACCCTTCGCCCGTTCACGGGGCAACTCTTTATTGCTGGTCGCACACAAAGAGGAAAGAAAAATAAATATTTTACAAAAATACCTTGTTAACAATTTCACCCCTAAAGTTTCATACAGAGCAATTTTATTTTTCGCACCTGTCTTCATATAGGTTTGATATAGTTTCGTGTTATTGGAGTGAAAGAAAAAAACCCTTCCGCAGTTACACATGTAACCAAAATCCTATATTTCCTCTCCATTCGTTTCAAATAACTGCGGACGGCGCAGAAAGAATTCGAAAAATTCGAATAACACGGCAGCGTTTATTGAAATGAATTTGCGCATTTTTTCCAAAAATTCATAGAACAGATGTAGATACTTGTTTCACCCTCGTGAAAATGGTGGGTTTTCACGCGTCCCTTGTGCATCGCGGAAAAAGGACCGTTCAATCGCGTGGGCGAGCCATTCATTCGGCTTTTGTCGATAATGTACACCGAAGCGTACCCGAAAACACGTGAAATCTGTCAAAAAGTGTCATACCCGGGACGCGTGATGTAAAATTCAGAATTAACGTGGAAAAGGGTGGAGCGCCGAGTTGCCGGGGACGCTGGAAATGGACAATGGGGTCGCGCTTCAGAAATATTCGCTTGTTCCGCGCGCCCGTGTGTACAACAGCAACAGCGTCGACAGCGATTGTTTGCCCGACAAACTGTTCGCGCAAAATGCTTGCCTTAGAACCGTGACACGGTTCGGAGTATTTTCAGCGGGATCCTTCGAGCGCGGGCACAGCCGCGCCGCGATCCACTTGATTAGGATCAAGGTTGCAAAAATCTAGCGGCACGCTTATCAATGCAGATGGGTTAAGTGTACTCGTTACCGTTCGAGTGTTAAAGCACTCGTTAAGCGAACGTAACGAACAGCTGTGCTTCGTTATACCTTTTCCATTTGCCTTAGGTGCAATAACGGGGGGGAGCTGTGGAAATAGCAATTCCCCAATCAACTTGGAAACTGCACTTGGAAGGCTTCTATGAGCAAATTGATCAACTGCATGAAGTGAAAAGTAGGAGAAATTAGTAACTCGAGCGTTAAGGTAAGCGCGGGTAATCAGGCCCACCTAAGGATCTATAATTTTTTTTAAATAAAAAACTTGTACGTATTCCTGAAATTTTTTTTTACAGAAATCTGTGGACATTAAACTATAAACTGTAATATTTGTAACAATATGTGAACACAACATTTATGAAAATTAATAGTTTTTTAAAAACCTTGTAAACGGGCTTTGTTTCGTGTAGTGCAGGTAATAAGGCCCACCTATTTAGTAGGGTAAACTCTGCACTAATGTTGGCACTGCACTAATCATTGGCACTCCTGATTAAAAAGCCAATTATTAAGAAGTACAAGCTTAGAAAGTACTTTTTTACAATTTCTTATTTTTCTTTCACTGCAACACTGCAAAGCACAGTAGTTGAACTACACATTTTACATCTGGCAACACCACAAAGTGGGACAAAGGCCTGAGTTTTAGGCGTTTTCTTAAAATTGTGATAATGGGTAGGTAAATACACTTTGTCGCTTTATAATTAAGTAATGGATTGAAATACAGATTTATTAAGTATTGTAGGTATTTAATAGTGAATGAAATTGTCTGTTTAAACACTTTAAACTTCGTTTTTAACTACATATGTTTTTTTTATATAACTTCAAAGTTTAGGGTGCCAATGATTGTACTTTTATGCCTATTTTTGTTTTTCATTGAATATTTTTAAAATAAAAGACTTAATAGGTACTCAATATGTTTTATTTTAATGAGAAATCCATAATCATTCATAATAACTGAAAATTAAGACCATATCAAAACTTCACAAAAAAATATAGACTTTCTAATTGGAATTTCCGCTTAGGGTGCCAATCATTGTATAGTTTACCCTATGTACAGTTCGGGTGAACAAAGATATCTTCTTCCTCAGGTGTGAGCCCACCGCAATCCTCGTGTATCCAGGTGAGACACATGACACACTGTCGCATATCACTCTTGAATGCAGTTCTGCATAATTTGCAAAACCAATTTTCTGCAGAATTGTCGTCCACGTTTTCTCTGGAGGTGGATGGCATGGGCTCTTGTTCACACAATCTTGTCTTTTTTCTTCTGGTTGAAGTGACACGTGCTTTGGAGATCTTCTCAATATCCTTCCAGCTTTGGAATGGATCTCTGGTTACTTCCTGGGCCTTAAAGCCCGCTTAATATTTTGGTGGGCCTTATTATCTGTTTTGTCACTGCCTCATTGCGGAGGTTATATGTTAAGCGTGCACTTTACAAAATCATCCATTTTTCTGGGAATATGTTGTCAACATGTGTACTTATACATACCTATACTTGTACAGTAATTTGATAATGAGTACTCCCAATACAAAGCCAAGAAACCGACGTAATTCTTATAATTGTAGCAACGCTAGTTGCCGGCGAAAGATTTCTTGAATTTACAGCCGACAAATGTTATATTAATCGCGCGGAAACTCTTCGAATGACATTTTCGTATGTAATAAAAGCAATAACTGACACTACCAGTATTGTAGATTGATCTACTAAGGGTAAATGACAGGTGGGTCTTATTACCTGCCGGGCCTTATTACCCGCACTTATCTTAATTATGTGCACCTATAATACCACTACTATACTACCATGTTAGATCCTCAAATTTCAAATAATATATAATGCATCAGTATTATGATACAAGTTTACCCCCGAATTGGACCAACAACCCTTTTAACGCCTGAATAACAGGGGTAAGTAGTTTACGGCTAGGTGAAAAATTTCCTTTGTCAGTTGACAAACGGTGCTATGATACCGTCCTGCGAAGGATCGGCCTATTTAGTCGAGCAGACGTAGGCGTAGCCCGCCTAGAATCGAGGCTCGTATTTCATCCTCTTTCTACTTCTCTGTGGAAGGACAGAACACTGGAGGTCCATAGTCGGGAACGAGTGTAAGTCGATACCCAGCATTTTTTTTCAATTCGCCCGACATCTGTTCAAAGTCACTTTCAAAACCCCCGCGTATTCGTTAATGCCCCGATGAGCTAATTATGGCGTAGGCCATCGTGAACCCATTAAGGATGCACGTCCATTAAGCAAATACGCGTGAAATAATCCCTCGCTGAGTAACGGAGTGGGGGGGATAAGGAACATTTTCTCACACATATGTCGCGGTGGATTCGAAAAGCGGGGCCTGGCGTTTCGTTTCTCTTGGCGTTAAAAAGTAATCGTAAATCATCCATGACGCGTCTTAGGTCGAGAAGATTGAAAGTCGCAGCGAAGAAATCGTCGGGAAGGAAGCTTCGTTGTCAGTCTATTTTTATTAATCTCAAAATGATTGTCTAACGACTGCAAGTGGATAATTAAAAATGTACTGAGATAAGCTTGAACCGTGATGCTGGAATAGTGCAGCCAAGGCAACGAAAATGATTCATACCCTGCCAATTGAATCGTTTCGGGATCTAGCTCGAAGGCTATGGTTTATTATGGTCACGTTAGAGTGGCGGATCCAAAGAAGAAATACATCTTTAAAATTCTAGGTCAGAGCCGCGCGGAGCACCACTCGAGGAGGCTGAAGTATAAAACGTGGATGGAAGAGCGAGCCGTTCTCGCGCAAGAGAAGGCGAGCAGGCGACACTACTTCGCTCGGTCCGTTCGGATATCGTTTTTCATTGCATCCCGCGATGTTGTCATCGTGCGCTGACATTCAACACTCGAGGCGCACGCTCCAGCCCTGACCGTTTCGAGTTGAAATGTCAATTTCACAATTCGCTCGACGATAGCCACCATCACACTTCGACGCCTGTTTTGTACTTTTTCCACCGAGTACGCGTCTTATTTGGCTTTCACTGCTTTCACTTCAAGGAGAAAGGATCGATCATTCCATCTGCAAGATATTTCGTACGGTAGCGTGGCTGATGGATAAATTTCCCTTCAGCTCTACCATCGTCGGCTACAATTTTCCGTCGAAATGGATGAACTTCTATCGTTTCGGAGTAAAGACCCCCTGCAGGTACAAGCGTACCACCGATTTCTCAGTGATTAAGGGTCGCGTTGCTCGAGTAATCGGGATTGATACAGGGTGTCGCTGGAAGAGACTGCGGAGAGAATGAAGGATGAAGAGCGGACGAGAAGTTGGATTGGAAAGCGCGACGCGGTTGGCAGGAAACTAATCGAGACATGGTTGTACCGAAACGTGTTAGGTCGGCCAACGAGAAAAGATTAAAAGCAACAATTTGAATAAGAAGCTTAGTGGGGGCGGGACAATAGTAATTCCGCGCAATTTACATACTTAAGCGGCAGCTGAAACGGGTCACCGCGTCATTACGTAAATACTCGAGAAACGGGGAATTTCGCACGGAAACGGACAGCGGGCTGATGGGTTACAACAACGTGCACCGATTCTGTTCAAGCGTCGACTAACCGACTCTACCTCTAATAAAATAGACCACCGGCGACGTCCTTCCCTACGCCAATCGCCTCCTCCAAAAAAAAAACGAAACAACGGTACGATGTACCGATGTCAGGATTTATCGACATGTCAATATGTAATGTCGATACACCATTTATCAATTTCGCGGTACTGCTGTGTCGATAATGCTGGATGTACGTGTCAATATCATCGTGTCGATACTGTTACGTCAATATTATCGCTATCCTATCGCTATATACAACAACAATACCGTTTTTGTTGCTCCGTAAATGAAAAAAAATATCTTCAAGATGATTCAAAGGGGGAGCTCAGCGGACAAGAGAATTTTGGCTACCCGGAAATTCAAAAAATTACGCAGCTTTGTGTGCAAGTGGAGTAGTTCATCCGTAACACAGAACAATTTTTTGTTGCCGTCGTAGTGCGGTTTTAGGGTGTGAAATCACCCCTTGAAAAAAAAGTCGTGGAATATTTCGAGAACGGTGAGAGATATCGAAAAGAAGTTTAATCAAAAGTTGCATCTGTTTTATATTTACAAACCTGCGAGAAATAAAAAAGACACACTCGTGTCACGTCTTATATGAGATCACAGAAACCTAGTGCAACATATGAAGAAAAAAGATAACCACGTCATGGCGAAGATTTCGTTGCACCTACTTACAGCCCCCGACGACGAGGATGGACGAAAGAATCGCGTACAAAGGCTCGTTTGCCGGGGATAAAGAAGGGAGACGAGTGGCCTAATAGCGAGTGCGATGTGTGCGTGCGTGTGTATCGGGGGGTTTACCTTGATTCAGCGAGTGCGCGCGTCACGTTGCCGAGGCTACGCGTTTGGATCCGCGAACCGGGTCATTGGGGCACACGGGTGCAGGACCGGGTGCATCTATGCGCATATGCATACAGAATGACCCACATCGCCGCGCGTCCTTCGCCCCGAAAGAAGCTCGTCGAAAAATATGCCCCGTTGGATGTGTGTCGATACCTTCGGGACTTCTGGACGGGCACGAGAGATAGCCAGATAACGGCTGCATCATCCCCACCGTGTCTCGTCGCCCGAGCCTCCCCCTTTTCGGTGCCGCGGCTCTACCGTACCGTTGGCGTTGCTCCGTTTCGCGTAGTCGCGTGACGTCAATGCGCGACTTGCTTAACAAATGAGAAGCGGCACCGCCAAGCCCCCACCTTCCAATGCAATTATAAGTTCATACGACATTTCGTTCGCCACTGTTCCTTATTTTTCTCTCCCTCCCGTTCCACCCTTCCTCGCAGTCGCGTGCGCGCCATTATATTTCCCTCGCGCGTCACGCGGCTATTAACGTTCAGAAGCCGCCCCCGTTAATTCGAATACGCGGGACTCGCGGCGTGCTTCCCGGTGGAAGCGACGCGAAAGGAAATTCCCGTTTTCGTTGAGCATCCGAGCCGCCTCGACCGGAACGCGGCAAGCTTTATCGATTCCCCGCTCCGTTGCTTCAAGTTATTCCCAAGGACTCCGCGCCGCGATGCCGCTGCAACTCCTACGGACGCTGCTAGGGAACACAGCAACCGATCCTCCCCTTACGATTCTTATACCATTCCACGGAATTCAATTTTCCACTGCCTCCTCTGTAAACAGTGCTCCAAATAATCCCCTTTACACGCTCCACGCTCCTACTGCCACCAATAACAACCCAAGGATCCCCCGCGATCGATGCTCCAAGGCAAAAAAGGGATCCGAAAGAAATCTAAACGGGATCCAGGAGGATCCTTCCAATTCTCCTCGAGACCCAGTGCAGGGAATAATTCAGCTCGTTATCCATGGAGCCCCGTGAATCGGCGCAGCCCTAGTAAAAGTGTGCTCAGGCGTAATCCAGCCACTCCGAATTGAAATGTTCCTCGGCGAAGTAGCAGAGAGACGCCGTGCGTCGTCTGCCCTCGGCTGTTCTACAGCGGACGCATCGAGCAGCGAGATCCGTATCGCGGTGTTGCTTTTGCTCGTTCGGATCACCGAGCGCGACCTTCCCTCGAGAGAGGCGCGGTCGGCAAGCGCGTGCTGCCTCCGTTCGCCCGCTCCCTCGTGTCCAGGTCCTCGCGACCTCGACGGCGTCTTTACGTCGCGCTGCGGAGGCGCCCAAGGTGGCGGCGCGAGGAGTGCAGCCGCTTTGTTCCGCGCCCCTCTCTCCTACGCTCATCCCGAGATGGGTCAACGAGATACCAGGAATTATTCAGACGGAACGGCGAGCCGAACGTGACTCGGGGTCGGGCAGCAGATAACGCCGACACGCTTCCGCCACGGACCGAGCATCCCTGCCCCGGGATGTCGCTCCCCTGTCGGGCATCACGTCCCCGGCTTTATTGCTGCCGCGGGATGCACCGATGCGATGTATTCCTTTTTTACGGGGGCGTACAGGCCTGGGTTAGGTGCAGTCCGTGCTCGACTTTCGTGAGACGCCCTCCTGGCCGCGTCCTCGATTCCCACTGTGGCCCGGTTATATGGGTAATGGCTGGGCGAGCTTGGCGCTGGCTCCTTTTCCACCAAAATCGTTTCGACGGAGGTGGAGAATTCGATTGCAAAGGCGATGAGTGATTAGCAGGGATGGCGTCAGTTGTGTGGAGTATTCCACATTCGGGAAATTGAAAGGCATTTTATTATTTTTTATTCACTGTTTGGGCGCTACTGTGTTTTAGGCTGTGGTTACAGTGGACGCGTTTTCGCGCGAACTGAGCATCGCGCGACGTCGTCGCGAAATTTCGCGCGAAAATTTGTTTTTCAGAAATACGTGGCTGTAATAAATAGATATTTTTACTCGTATATGACGATAGCCAAAATGAATACATCGTTTTTTAGAGGTGCTTTTCCATTATCCGGGCGCCACTGCCGTCCCTAAATTAATGGGTGGAATTTTTGAAAAAACTAGAACTAAATAAAAAATAAAATTTATTCATTTTTCGTTTGGTTTAGGTTTTGATTAACAATGATTGTTGTACAAACCAAGTAATTTTTCTGAATATTTTAGAATGTCCCCAGACACATTCTATTATATTTTAAGCAGTGTAGAAACATAGGTATATTTGTAAAGTGTCAAATTTTCGTGACTGCATTTCGTCAGAAGAAAGACCTGCCATTACATTTTTAGCCAAATACATACTTTATTTCCTTTTTAATTTATGTTTGTATTTTAAAAATACAAAGTATTTTATTTTGTTTTTTGAGCAGTATTAAGTAAGTGTTGCTGAAATACATTAAATAATTCAATGGAAAATGAAACAAGAATGAAACAATAAAATAATATTATTTATTATTTTTGTCTCTTTTTTATTATTTACTATTTTGTATTATTCAAAATATTTGTTTGACAGCTGCATCAGATCTGTTTATAGTGCGAGGTTAGACATTGTATATGTGTACGTAGTGTGACGTCGTAGATATTGTAGATGTATTGGTGTACAGAGATTGTCGCCGGACTTCGCGCGACCAGTAACAAATTGATTTGATATTGCCAGCGAAAATCGCCTATCGTCGCTTGGCATTTGAAATCAATTTCTGATCGCGTATTGATAACTATGGACGCCGAAAAATTAATTAATGCGGTGTTCCTACGAAAGCCCTTGTGATGGCAAGTCTTTCTTCTGGCGACATACATTCACGAAAATTGGACTCCTTGCGAATGTATTTTTCTATACCACGTAAAATATAAAAAAATGTCTCTGGGGACATTCTAAAGTATTCAAAGAATTTGTTCGGTTCATTTAATAAATCTTTGAATAGCCTGTGGTATTCACCATTCTTTTTTCGAGAAACAAAAATAGCATTTACATGCTCCTTTCTGCTACTCATTAATAAAATTCTTAATAAAGGATTGTCTGAGCAAAAATCATCGATGTCGTCCACTTCGATATACGCGATCAGAAATTGATTTCAAATGCCAAGCGACGATAGGCGATTTTCGCTGGCAATATCAAATCAATTTGTTACTGGTCGCGCGAAGTCCGGCGACAATCTCTGTACACCAATACATCTACAATATCTACGACGTCACACTACGTACACATATACAATGTCTAACCTCGCACTATAAACAGATCTGATGCAGCTGTCAAACAAATATTTTGAATAATACAAAATAGTAAATAATAAAAAAGAGACAAAAATAATAAATAATATTATTTTATTGTTTCATTCTTGTTTCATTTTCCATTGAATTATTTAATGTATTTCAGCAACACTTACTTAATACTGCTCAAAAAACAAAATAAAATACTTTGTATTTTTAAAATACAAACATAAATTAAAAAGGAAATAAAGTATGTATTTGGCTAAAAATGTAATGGCAGGTCTTTCTTCTGACGAAATGCAGTCACGAAAATTTGACACTTTACAAATATACCTATGTTTCTACACTGCTTAAAATATAATAGAATGTGTCTGGGGACATTCTAAAATATTCAGAAAAATTACTTGGTTTGTACATCATTGTTAATCAAAACCTAAACCAAACGAAAAATGAATAAATTTTTTTTTTTCATTTAGTTCCAGTTTTTTCAAAACACCACCCATTAATTTAGGGATGGCAGTGGCGCCCGGATAATGGAAAAGCACCTCTAAAAAACGATGTATCCATTTTGGCTATCGTCATATACGAGTAAAAATATCTATTTATTACAGCAACGTATTTCTGAAAAACAAATTTTCGCGCGAAATTTCGCGACGACGTCGCGCGATGCTCAGTTCGCGCGAAAACGCGTCCACTGTAACCACAGCCTTAGGCTGTTAAAATTTAATCTTTTCATTTGTTACTCTCCCTCTCTTTCCACCGCAACTTCATACTCGGGGAAAATCTGCTCTCCGCCGACCCTGGTGATTAGGGGAGGTTTCAATTATGATTTCTGTGGTTAGTGAAGGAAAACACGTAGAAGTAACCCTTTTCGAAGTGACAGTTGATTCAAAGTTACACTTTTGATTCCGATTAGATCTTTCCTTGACTGACGGTATCTCGCTGAAGCATCAGACGTCGCGCAGCCTGCTCCGCTCGAATTTGTAGTAATAAAGGGGATGGATGCAGGGCCGTTCCCTTTAATGGGAAAAAGTCCACGGGATTAATAAAGTAGCGTCGTATTTACGAGCTGATACCGCGATAGGAGGGGTGGCGGATAATGGGATCAATGTCGAGGTGAGTAATGGCGTTCTCTACGCTACGCCGACGATGTTTCACACGATATCGTCCCGTGGCTTTTTAAGGAGGTCGCTTTTTCAGACCTAGCGCGACACGCTTCTGTGGTTGGTAACGTTTCGACGGGAATCTTTAAGGAGACTAATGCACCCCGCGCGGGTTATTAAACGCGGCGAAATGGAGCACGAGCTGGTGAGCAACGATGGCAACGCGATTATGGAAAAATGGAAATCCCCCACGCCCCTCTCGTATTGTCCGCAAGGAAGAAGCTCGTATACCTGGGCACAATGGCGCATTATTTGCAGATACCCGACTCGCAGAGATAATGGGGGCGATATAAACAAAGACGGATTAATGACCCGTGAAACCAGATACTTCTAGCCATTCGATTCCTCATTACTTTCGTGCGACGTCTCGTTTAACGACCGCTGCGCCAGCTAATTATTGGTCCGAACGGATCATCGCGATTGCCGAACACAGTTTACGTAGTTCCGCGACTCGATTAGGTTATTACCGTTACGAAACCACTCCCCTTGAATGAGAATCCACGGCTCCATTGAAGACAGAGTAGGAAAATAGCGAACGACCTGCGCGCGTAGTGTGTCAAACACAATTTTCGTGGGCAAGGGAGCGCAACGTAGAAGCGAGACGAATTGATCCAGGATTCTACTTCGGCGTGTCCAACTCAATTTTCCTTCAAGAAAGCCTGTGCTTTGAGACTTGCAGTGCAGAGTAGTGCTTCGTGTCAGTAACAGTTTCTCTGACAATACTCCTGCGAGGCTTCTGCTCAAGATCAGCGATCGCAGTGATCAGGGAACTCTTGGTTCTCTTCCACCGAATTCTTGCTTCTCAAATAGGGCATAAATCTGCATCTTCCTCCATATTTCCCTTTCCCACGATCGAACCAAACACGCGTCCACTGCGGAATAACGAGTTACGTTCCGACGTGCTCCAACCCCTGCAGTCGTCCGCAGCGGGACGGTATTTCTCCCCGACATCCCGTAGAATCTCGCCAAGAGCTCACAATATCCCTTCGAATCGTCTGGCGAAAGGATCGACTGTGCACGTCGGCCATTGGAAAGCGCGGGGGGTTGCGCGTAACGGTCGCAGAAACACCCCCTCCCCCGCCCCGCCATCCGTTCACCGTGGTATCCTGGCCACCAACTATCCCCCGCAGACTCGGCCGTCCTTTGCGAAAGCGGGCCGGCATTGTTGCGGCGGTCGTGTTCGCGGAAAGGATACAGTCAGCGGCGGTGCAAACACAATGCGTGCCTCCAGCTAGAAGGCAGCTCGCGAAAGAGGAATCGGAGGAAAAAGGGGGGGGGGGGGCCTTGCCGAGGCTTTCGCAGAAATTACGGCGAAACGCCGGTCAAGATAACGACTGGTCATTGTTCGCTGGAATCGTTTCTCTCGGGGAGTCCGCAGCTTTTCTCGGGATCCTTTCAGTGCCTGGAGCCACGTCTCCCAAGGCGACGCGATTGACGTATCGCCCGTGGACGATACCCTGCGCGTGACGCACTTTTAACCAGCCAACCTGCAGCTGATACGCTCGCTCGGCTGAATAGTCGGCAAGCTATCGCGGGAATTCCGCCGCGCTGCGTTCTCTTCCCTGTCGGTTGCAGTTACAAAGACTGCACCCCCGGAACTCTCGAATTTATTAACTTCCTCTTGCCCAGGCTCGCGGAGCCCCCGGCTCCTCTTCCCAACTCTTTGTAAACTCGTGAACGCGCGGTTTGCCGGCTCGTATCGTTACAATAGCTGCGTCGCTACAATCTCTAGCGCACTCAAGGTTCCGAGCTAATGGCCACTTTGTCTGCCGTTTCCCTATGCAGCATAGCTCTGTTTCACCGAAATTCATCCAGACTGCTGGAGAATCGGGCGCCTGATCATCGAGCCTCGCTGGGAGCTGCGAGGGTCGTCTTCGGGCAACAAAGCCGACTGTCCTGGCACGGGCAGATGGCTGGATGCACGTTGCTGCCTATCAACAGATGATCAAACGCGTCTGTCCCGATGCATTCGGACGTGGCTGCTGGGTGGACGCTAGAGATTTCAGGGGTCCGCGATATCTCATCGATCGCGAGGCCGGGAGAGTGTACGTACGTATATCTGATGTTCCTTGGAATTCCAGAAAGGTAGTGTGGCTGAGGAAGAAGGGACGGAGGGGGCGATCAACGTGGGCCGTGTACGAATGTTTTTCGTGGAAATGATGACAAAACGGTCCTGAGTTAACGGGCCGCGGTAGGATTTTCGGCGACTCGAGTTACACCCTCCCCGTGGCTGGTTTCCAGGAAAAGGTGCACCGACACCTGGGCCCAGGTAGAGCCGAGCTTCTTTCAGCCTCCGAGAGCTGCGGAGTGTCTGGAATGGGGCACGAACTCTCCTGCCATACGAGGGCTCCCTTTCAGCGCGAAACGACAGGAAGCTAACTGCGTTAGGAGACGCTCCATTGAGCAAGGAATTTTTGTATACGCCTCTCGGTAGGCCCACCTTTCAATGCACTCCATGATCACATTCGCCAGCCACTCGGAGAGACGGAGGCCTTTATAAAACGGTTGCGCGCATAATCGATACTATCTGAACGCGCCGCCTCGGCGAAACGGAACCGAGCATTTTGTGTGCTCCAATGCGAAGCAGATAAATGTCGCTTCTACTGTGAAATGCCAGAGGAGCGCCGCACCACTGCGCCAGTGACACAGAAATCTCCCACGTTAGCCTCGCGTATATTAAAGCACGCGCGGATCGACCCGAAGTACCCAGTGCACCCAAACTCCCTCCCAATGCATTGGGCACCGCAAGCCTCGCAAAACAGAACGTTCGCCCCGAGCCGTGGACAAAACAAGGAATCATCAATTACCAACCGCTTACGAAAATTGCTTCCATAACGCCAACTATTCACAACTTTCCTACCACGGAGCTCGGCTCCGTTCGCACACAATATCGACAACTTCCCATTACCTTGTTACGCCAGTGTAAATTAGATGCATCAGTGGAGCATCGATCATCGTGAACGGACCCGACGCAACGAACCGACTATTCCCACACGGCCACGCTGCACGCTGCCTGCGTGCATAGCAGGAGGCGTGCGAGAGAATTTCTGACAATGAAACGGAAAGACGCGTGTCGACGTGGAAACGGCTTACGAGTCGCGAAAAATTGGGCGGGAGGGGTGCTGCACACGCACGGTAGCGTTTTATCAATATCATTGCATCTAACCGCGGATTATGGATGGATCCGAATGTCGGTGTGGCGGCTCGTCGATAGCCACGAGGCGCAGCGAGGATTCCCAAGCCGACAGACGGGGCCATTAAAATAATTGTAGTTCCCCGTGTCGTTAACGAACGGCTATGAATGATGACCGGGGCCCGATTTATCATCACGCTGGGACGACAATGTGGTTTTACCGCACGAGGAAGCACGCCGAGGAGCGGGCCGCCGCCGTTCTGTCGCGTGCTACCAGCTCGCGAGGAAGTTCGCTAATTGAGATTCGGATCTAGATACCCACCGATCCGATCGCTATCTCCATTATTTATGAATAAAACCGCCCCTGCGTCGGTGATTACGTCGCGTTACCAGCGGGATGAATTACGTATGAGGATAAGTACGATGGTGTGTCAAACGCGCCGTGGCAACGAGATTTAATAGGGAACCGTTAAGAGGCAGATATGTAATTGAGTGTTGCGTGAGCAGGAGCGTTGCGCCGCTCGTGCGAAACTGTAATTGATAATTGCACGTGGAAGCACGGCGATTAGCGTTCATCGATTGCCTTCGCTGCGACGGACGTAACGAGTAATTTTACGAGCCCGCGATTTTCGAGTACATAAACCCGCGCGATCGATCATCAGCGTTCGTTAACGATTACATCCAGAGTGCTGATGACTACTCGACAATTTAGGACCGTACCGTTT
Organism: Andrena bucephala; assembly: GCA_947577245.1. Lineage (NCBI taxonomy): Eukaryota > Metazoa > Arthropoda > Insecta > Hymenoptera > Andrenidae > Andrena > Andrena bucephala. Next base: position 70,245,459 of record OX387715.1, read on the forward strand.
GAGGGTGAAAGTATGAAGCTGCGGACATCTCGCGGTGGAACCTGCACCGGGGTGCAACGAGGGACGTTCGATGGCAATTAATGAAATTCCAACGACGTCGTTAACGAAGGACGGGTGCGCACGACCGGCTGATAGCGAGTAATTTTCCCTATCTTCGCGGAATATCTGGAGCCTGGTAATTACGTCAATTACGGGACGACCTTAGGTTAATAAATACTAATGCTGCCCTATCCGTTGCGAATGTTTCTGTAGCCGTCGAGGCTTGTTGGCGGCAGCGAGTTCTAGCTGGCCTCGTGACGGCGATAATTTCCCTCAAGGCGATGACGCGAAAAATTTGCACTTCCTACTAGATATCCGATGGGCGGCCATCGCGGCTCCTCGTAATTGGACACTCTGACGCTCGATAACGTCCCGATAAATCCCTGCTTTTCGCCTATTAAGCCGCGCTCCTACGTTGAGCACTAACCCCCAATGGCGGATTTAAGAAAAACGGCCCAAGTAGCTAAAGTTCTAGGACACCCTCTACAGAGATGGGGATCAAATAAAAATTACTTTAACTCCAGGTTATTTGACTAATAAACTGAATTATTTATTTTTGAAAAATTTATTCATTATTCGTATTTTTATTTAAATAAATTTTCCGCCCATCTCTGACACTGTATACATAACAGAATTTGAAATATGTTTACGCGCGTGCGGTATGAAAATTATGGGAAACTAAAAAATATAGTATTTGGAGAAAATCATCATTTATTTTGGAAGATGAGGTGGACCTTCTGGGCAGGGGCCCAGGTTAAATCCACTACTTCCTCTGATATATATTCGCGAAACGCTAACTCGCAACGATTAATCTACCGAAGCTTGGGATTACCCTTGAATAGCTGAATACTTCATAGAAGCCTGCATAAAGGTGATTTTCAACGTAAAGATTGGCTATGAAGACAGCAATGAATGCGCAAGCATCGTACATTGTGATCGTTGAACGGTTCGAACGAGCCTTTCATGTCCGTACAGCTTCGAATGTATTCTACGATACTCGGGACAGTCGCACGCGTGGGAGCGCGGCTTTAGCCCAGCAGCCGGATGTAAGTGAACGTAGCGCGGGAAGGAGAGGTTTATATCCAGTCAATTTCACTTTTACAGCGTTGTCGGGCACATTGTCGAGAATATCGGTGTACTAAAATATTCCAGCGATGGGAGAACAGTACCATTATCCGAATTGAAAGCGTCGCGCTGGTAGATAGGGCAATAGGCAACCTGAAGAGCCGGCCAGTTTCACTTTCTGGCTTATTTCCAACGTCCCGGAGACCTGAATCCATGTTACGTGTCGATCGATATTCTTCTCGCCGCTTTTTTTCCCGGCGAGCCGTCCATTAATATCTTGATCGCGGATTTATTCGTTCCCATAGTGCAGGGCTGCTTTCCATACAACATCCTGCGCTGCTTATCGAGGACACGCGCGGTCAGAATGTCAAGCCAGTGATGTTCACATAAAAGCTTTTTATCCCCCGTCTTTTTTCGCTGGAATATTGATGTTCGGAACGTGGGGTGTCTTGTTGCTAGTGGGCGTTACTTTGAGGGCTGAATTTGGGAGGGAATAATGTCTACCCTGTTTCCAGAATATTCGCTAAAGAACGAGCTGGATACGAGATTATTTATAACGCATCCTTGAGGCGCGGTCATCTCTCAAAATACTTGGTACTTTAAATGGCTAACTTCGGCTATAAAAATTGTTAACCTCCTATTTTATGGAATATTAAAAATTTGAAGGGTGCGTTCAGAGTTTTGGGACACAGAAATTTGTGGGGGTGTCAGAGTGCACCGAGAGGACAGCGATAGGCACCCAACTCGCCTCGGTGCAAGCGTACTCGACCCAGAAGTGTCGCTAATAAGCGACGCGTGCTGACGAAAACCTTAGGGATCAATTAGGGTTAACAGTTGTAATTTCGCTGCATTCCGGGTTCCTATCCGTCGCGCGAATTGGAAGAGCCGTGGATCCGCGGAGCTGGGCTCGAAAGCCCTAGAAATTCCCACTTGAAAGCGCGTGACGAGCGTCTAACGCTGTATATTTAATTATATAACAGGATTGACCGACATACCCGGCAGGGGCGTGTGCCAGTTTAAACGGACTGTTGAATACGTGAAATTTTAAACAGATTTAACGAATCTGTCACACCCGGCCACGCGAGCGGAGGATTTCACTTAAAACGGGCTGTATCGATTCATCGGGGGTTGTTACTGCTTCTGCCGGTCGTTTAGCTCGAAAAGAACAATGTGGCCTAATTGGCGACAGAAGCAACCTAATTACGGTCCTCGATTCACGGTTCTTTCAACGAGGACCCGCTCGTCGCTCGCATCCTTCTATCAAAACTCCATTGTCTCTGCATCGTTCCCCGAGAGATCGGGAGCACCGGTTCGATCGAATAATCGGCGAGCGTATTCGCCGCTGAATCCGAGGATATCCGTGACGTTAAAACTGCACACGCTTATGGAGCGTTTAACATCGACACGGAGCGGTCGGCTCGGTCGATTACTTACGGCCGAAATCGGAGGAATGCTGACAGGGGCTTTCGCCAGATATCGCATGCAAATCCAATGGAGGCTTCCATCGTAACGTCAGCGCCGATATTAAATTTCATACGTCCTGATTGCGACCCGAATTCTGAGGAAACCCTCGTCCGGCAGGAAGCTCGGCGAATTTGATACCTACCCGACAGCCGGCCAGGGTGACGGAACTTGAAGAAGTGCCGCTGCGCCACGCGTAGGTGATCCTAACACATTCGTCCTCCCTGAGAAAGACGAAATATAAATCCTCTCTGAGAAATGATAAGCCTCGCTACAAACATATTCACGTTGTCTTTCTTTTTAAACGATTTTATTCAGCTTCGATCCTCTGTTTGTTTGTTTGTTTGTTTGTTTGTTTGTATGTATGTTTGTATGTATGGTTCAAATCTGGCAACTCAAATTTAACCCACTTACAACTATCCAATTGTCTTGAAACTTTGCAGGCGTGCGTAGTTTGGATGACAATACAATTAAAAAAAAAAAAATAGCCCCGGGCGGGTGAAAAAATTACCCAGTCATCAATAAATATAACCGATAACCACAAATCCAAACGACTTGAAATTAGCCACTCGCGTTCTTTACGAAAATGACAAAAAGCCGCTGCGTTCGGGGCGCTAGTCGTATCGCGATTGCCGAAAATACACAATTTATCGAGAAATGATCCGTCACGTATACCTATACCTATGTTCATATTTTAAAAGCAAACTAAAACTTTGCAGGCGTTCGTATTATATCACCATCGAAACTGTAGTACAAGGAAAGAATTATTTTTTAGTGACATTAGCACTATAGCGTTTAAGCAAACTGTTAAACACTATACGGCAATAAAAGATATGTATTTGTAAAGAAGTCTGAGCTGTGAAATGTAAATCCACAAACATTAAAAACTAGAAAATAAAAAATATATAAAAAAATTTTTTTATGTTAAACGATTTTATTAAAAATGCACTAAAAAGTACAAAATAATTATTTTCTTATACTACAATTTCGATGGTATTTTTTCACTTTAAATAAAATCGTGGAGCAGGATATGTCACAACAAATCCATTTCGACACTTCATTCTGTATTAAATTGATTCATATTCTGTTATGAAAATTTCTGCTCCACGATTTTATTTAAAGTGAAAAACACCATCGAAATTACAGTACAAGAAAAGAATATTTTTTAGTTTTTAGTGCATTTTTAATAAAATCGTTTAACATAAAAATTATTTTTATATATTTTTTTAATCTACCAGGAGAGTGCATCAATGTAGCTGAAATTTCACATAGACTAAGGCTAAGGTCTACGGCGCACTTTAATGCAAATTCAATAAAATTCATTAGGTAATTATAAGAATTTATTTAAAGAATAAAATCCAGTTTTCTTTTGTTCTTGCAACGCCCCCCTTCTTTGAGGGCGCCAGGATCCCTTGCGCCACTGCACTTGCCACCAGCCGTATGGATCGCATTAATCAAAATTTAATAGCAGAAAATGTCCCCTGTTTAGAATGTCTAGAAAAGTGGTGGAGCCGTTTTCAAAGTGCTACAGTAATATTTGCTTTGAATAGAATGCCCCGCTTTTTTTTTTCATATTTATCTTCCGATAGCAAGAGTACACAGCTCGGAGGACCGGCCAATGTGTGCGCTCCATCGATTAGCCTCCACGCACGTTATTGAAACGTCGCGTCCGATAAAGGATAATGCTTTGATTGCAATTATCAGCACGTAGGTAGCGACTTAATACTTGCCGCGATGCTTGCCTGCATTATCAAGCTGGACGAGTGAAAATGCCGAGGACGTTGAATATTCATCGACCGCTTAACGTCCGATGGATCAAAGAAATTTGAATATGCATGTTTCTTTAGGTGAGCTCGTGAATGGTATGCGCTATCAGGTACTTCGTATTTATCGATCGCCCTTTGCCGTCCAATTTTTACCATGCCAGGCGTTCGATCCCCAGCGCGCATCGATATTTAACATTTAAAGGGCAAAGTTTACATTTTCAAAACTCTTCTAAATCCACCCGCGCTGCCCGAATTCAGCATTGCAGTGGCAAGTTATCCACCTCGAAACAATCCTATTTTCCTACGTCATCTTCGAGTGCCACTCGACACAGTTGCCCGCCTGCACGCGTTTCTTTCGCCTTTCCGAATATCATCGTTCCCCGCCGTTTGTGCGAGCTCACGCGATTCCAGGCTCGGGAGAGAGGCCGCGGAAGATCGTGTCTGTCGTAGGTACCGAGGCGTTTCATTAAAAGCTCGACGTTACGACACGGAGGGACGCGTGTGTGCTGCGCCGGATCGCGCGCGCGAATCTAGGCACGCGACCTAGACCTGACCTTTCCCAAGTTCCTGCCAGAACGAGGCTAACGCAGGCACCGCGATCGCCCCGGGAATCGAACCAAGGAATAACGCTCCACGTGCATATACGTGTACCGTGGCTGCGAGCCACTCGAAACACCACCCGGGGGCCGCCGGTGCCTATCGACCCGGCTTTATAAGTGGCGCGATCGTTCTTTCCGTCGCCACCGTCGCGGAAAAACGTCACCCCGGTTATTGTCTGTCTTATATTTTGTTTCACGGTCTCGGATACATGCGAAATTTTAGGAGAACGCGGGGAATAGAAGGGAAATGCTACTCGGGATAGGATCTAATTGGTGAAACACGTTTTCTCTGTAAGATCTAATTAAGCTTTCTTGGCGGGGGTTGAAAATTGGTGGAAAGTAGGGCGAAAGGAGCGAAAGGGAAGCTTGCAACGTTTCGTCCTGGAGCTCTACCTCAGACGCGCGGATGTTAGGAGGTATGTAGGACGAAACAGGTATATATAGGAATCGGTAGTCGAGGGAGAACTTGCGAGAGAGCGGGGTCGTTCGGAATGCCATCTTGCGTCGGATTCGGAGGTATCGCTGCAAGCTGTTTCGACTTAAAAATGCAACTTGCTTTTCTTTCAATTATTCAGAAGTAGGTACAAATGTGTTTAAGGTTTATTACGAAAATCGGCGCGCGTGTCAGGTTACAGACAGATATGGATATACCGTGCGAATCGACCCAGCTGACCGCCACGCCGCGCCAATTACGTCCCTATGGTAAATTGCACGCTTCCACGTGCACGAAGACGTCCTGCAAGTTCGACGTTTGAATAAAGTTGCGATCACAGATGGGGCGAAGGGTGAAGCCCGATCGATGGGGCGCCAGTAATATTTCAGCGCGTGGTTTCTCTTCGACAGTGGCCCGACAACAGTCGTCGTTCCAACTCCGGCGGAACAGGGTCGAGGAAAGAATAGAGATTCAATCGAAACGACTAAGAAACATTGATATGGAACGATAATAATACAAGTTAGAATTGCACTCGAGGGGTCCCTGGCATGTCTGTTCGCAAGATATTCGATCAATCTCTGAAATATATATTCCGCCCCTGCCGGCGAAGGAAGTTGCAATAACCAGGCGCTTCGTATCTTCCTAGCGCGCGGGATGCTATCCCGTGACAACATTCGCGAGGCGAAAGAGCTCCGAGTGCTGCGGTACGTGTCGCGCGTGCACCTGCTGCACGCCAGCTTGCGTCGACCAATTTGCAGGTCCCGCGGCCGTGGGTAACGAAAGAAGCATCCACGAAGCCGTGAAAGCCGGCCGTAATTCCGTCGGCGGGCAGAACGTATCGCGGTAACGAACTTCCGCCGCCCGGGGGCCAATATTTCACGAGATAATAAGGAACAAACAGCGTTCCCGTGTCGAGCGCGAGGCGACCTTTATTATACACGGCGAGCGGGCCATTCGTTCGGCCGGGGGCCAGGGGCCACGGCGTGGCCCAATAAACCGTAAATGGATTACGAACTAAGCTCCTGATACGAGGCTACGGTGATCCAAAGTGCCACGGGGGCAGGGGTGGTTCGGTGCAATCTCGCCTGAATCCACTGTCAACGGACCACTCTAAGAAGCCATTACATACATCTTTCTTTATCCGCGGAGACCACAGTGAGTTCTCTGGGAGAGCGGCACCCACGGGGCTCGCACATTTGTCGCGCGATCATTTTCCCTCATCTTAATGTTGAAGTTGAGTTCGAATTACGGAGACGCTCATCTTGGATTTCGTCTACTTGGATAATGGCCCATTTACAATTAAACGCGCCGCGTGAATGGCGAACGATGTTGTAGGCGCGAGCCCTAGGACGAAGGGAGTTGTACGCGCGCGAAGGGTGGAAAGGTAAGGCTAGCCCGAGGCGCAATGGCCCCGTTTTTCCGCCGATGCTCGACGAACCGAGCGAAGGAAAAAGGTAGAACTAGCTGCAGAAAAAAGAAAGGCAAGATGCGTGCGAAAAGAACGTTGCCCGACGTAGCGAGGAAAGAAGGGAATAATTTTTTTATCGCTGCTCGGGGGCAAGAAAGTGTAAACAACTGGAGCTAGAAAAAGGGAGACGTGGCTCAAACGAGCACAAGGAAGATGCGTGAAAAAGTAGACGCGTGCGAGGACGGGCGGAGTCGTGCATCGTTGCAGAAAAACAGGCGCGGGCTGCCAGCGAGGAAGAAAAGGAAAAGGGAGAGAGGAGGCTCGAGTCGCGCGGCTTCCTTTTTCGCCGCTGCTCGGCTGGCCAGGGAGAAAAAAAAGGTGTGAACAACTAGTCGCAGAAAAAAACAGGTCGGCGAAGTTTCAGACGCGGGCAAGAACGAGGGGAGTTGCACGTGCGTTAGGTGCGGCGAGCTGGCTCCTTGCGAAAGGCGCGCGTATTTATGAGAACGACAATGGTTATGTTCTTTGGAATACGGGATCGAATTGTGGATTTCGGGAGCCTCTAAAGATGAATCTATCATAGAACGACATTAATCACAGAGTACTTCGCTCTTTCCACTAGAAATCAACCACGGAACGACGAGAGCCGCGGGATCCCGTGATTCTACAGAGGTGGACCCCGAATCCCATCGAACGCATCAGTCAAGCAACGTTTCTTCCATCGGCAGCGGTTGTGTTCCACCCTCGCAGCGTTCGTGACCGCGTAAGGGCCTTTCATTACGACTTCGTCGCGGTCCTCCCTCCAGGAGGGTTTCCTTCGAAGGGAGAAAATGGGCGACGGTGATCGAGGAGGGTGGAACTGGTAGAGAGAAAAGGGACACGGAGACAGACAACAAATATCGAAAGAGAGAAAAGCACAGGGACAACTGTTGGGAACAGCTGCTTCTACTGATGTCCGTCGTTCATCAGAAAACTCCTTGGACAAGGGAGAGGGAGAGAGAAAGAGAGTAAAGAGTCGTGTGGTAATCACGTGGAGGAGGAAAAAGAAATACACAGTCGCGAGGCAAAGAGATGCAGGGGCTGGGGGGGGGTGAGGGGGCTGGGGGGTGAGGGGGGATGGAGCGACCTAGAGGCACAGAGATAGGGGCGGAGAAGGATGAAAGAAGAGACCGTGGGTGTGGTGGTGGTGCAGGGTGCAGAAGAACATGTCTATATACAGGGAACCCCCCGCTGGTTGGTGAGTGCCGATCGATCGCGGCATTCGCTCGTCCTCTCGCCAGTCTCTCTTCCTCTCGCCCTCTCTCGCTCCCGCCTTCTGCCACCCTGTCTGTCACTCTTTCTCTCCAGCACACGCTTCCACCCTCCCTGGTCCGTATTATGTGCTGCTAGGCCACCCGGCACAGCCAGAGCGCCTGCCCGCTCGCTGCAAAACCCGTCTGGCTTGGCGCGACGCTCGCATTACCACGGTCATGTTTCTGCTAAGATTTCCGTGGAGAATAACTACCACAGGAAAAACGGGGGCGAAAGCTTTCCGATGCACACGCACGTACAAATACGTGTGCCCAAGATTCCCATGCTTCCGGGAGTTCAAAGCTGCGAGATCCTGCTTGTTTCGCTGGAATTAGAAACGGAAGTTCGTGCTCTGAGTTGCTGTGCTCGGATCTCCTGTGTAGGCTGTCCGTGTGGGATCTCATGGTCTCTTGATGGAGGTGAACGATAATGATGAATACCTTAAATCCTTCGGTGGGTCGAGCATAGTGTCATATACGTCGTTATATGAAATGTGAAATAAGTTTCGTTTATTCGGAGCTGACAGTTTGTAGAATCCTTGGACCCTGTCTGGCGTTATAGGTGTTCGATCGTGAGAGTAATGTTCGGTTGAAGGAAGAATCGACTTGGGTGATAGGGGAGATTTCAGAAGCCAAAGGCCAAAGTGTTAAGGAAAATAACGCCCGACTCTACTCTCCGCTGTCTGACGCACATCCACGCGGCGCATTTATTAATTTTGGCTGCTGTTCCTCTCCGTGGAGCCACGAGAGGGTGCAGAATTGGTCCTTGCACGCGTCGGTTCACGTTTGTTAGGACGTGCTATTTCGGGGGACGTTTATGAAGACAATTCGCAAGGCGGGCCCGCCTGGAATGTTATCCCGGTCCAATGAAAATATTTGCAGCCATGCTGGGCCGCGCGGATGGAATCGCAAAGGGGGAAAAATCGTATCAATCGCGGCCGTGACTTTGCGCCAGCCTCTTTGAAGTCGGCTGCGGCCAGACCGCCCCGATAATCGTCATTTGTCGGGTCAAATAAGCTCCGTAAATAGGCGATCGCGAACGGTCGTTCGCGGTAGTTTTATTTCGGTTTCAATGGTCACGCGATCGGACTGAATCGCGCGTAAAATTCTCAAAACTACGGAGCCATGAATTTCGATCGTGAAAAAAGTCGTAAAGATTGAGAAAACATGGGGAGGCTCGAAAATATGAATGGAAAAGTAAAAGCGTTCGATAGTTTCGTATTCCAGGACCTTGGATCTGAGAATTGATACGGCTTCAAGCTTCTGATACACAAAACTGTTAAATAATATATTTTGATGTTGAAGTTCAAGATCAGAGGATTTCTAAGATGCTACCTACTTCAGTACCTCCTCACCAAACGACCTAAATCAGGCTGACCCAACTTCGACCCACGCGTGGAACGCAGCGTGTACCCAGCAAATGCAATTTCCCTAGCCCCGCCATACACCAAAAAAATATCGTTTAAAAACACCTCCACCGAGAGCAATTATACAAACGAAAATAACCTTCTTTTATTTCAACCAACACCCATCAATTCCAAATTCCACGCACAAATTTCATTTCACGCTGACAAGTCCCTTTAATTCCCATCCCCTCTCTCCCCGAAGCGGAAGAAGCGAACAGAGCAGCGCCCAGTTTCCCTCGAATCCAAACGAAGCTGCCGAGGATGAAATTCATATCCCTCCTGGCATACAAAATTAACGTGTGTGACAAGTGGAACGAGCGTGAGGAGAAACCCCGATAGAAATTCCGCGATTAGAAACGCCTGGGCTGCCCGATATTAACGAAACTGGCCGCGTGTCACGCGTCCACCAGCCTCGCGTCGCGTTATCGACTTCATTTCGTCCGCCGCGGACCCAGCCCATGCCCAAGGCCCAAGCCTTTCGATCAACGTGTGCGACGGATTTCGATTTCCAAGTGAAATTCCGCTGGCATCCCAATCCCTTTTCATCAGCCGCGTCTCGTAATGGAGTTGCCTGCCGTGTCTAGGATTTCTCGGCCAAATTGCCGGTCGTCTTTGTTTAGCCACGGCCGGATTCCTGCTCCCAGGTGTGGGGGCAGGAAATGAAGCTCGGTCTTTGTGGGAAATTACGGTCAGCGCGGCGCCGAAATCGGGGATCGACCGTGCGTTTTATCGCCTCGGCTTCGTGGCCTGTACTTCGGGGTGATCGCGATCCAAGCGGAGGGACAAAAATCGCTGTAGGGACCTGGACGAAAGATGTAATGGTGATCCCCTAATTGCCTCACACAGTAGACTTTAATTCTGCTGATTGATTATATTTCATAAATAGGTGGCACGCGAGAATAGGGGGTGAAATTTTATTGTCAGCGGGCCGCGCGACTCGCGCAATATTAATTGACGAAAAAACACGCGCACGGCCTCGCGTATACACTGTGCTCGGCTGTTCGGGCGTGTTCAGCAGCCGGAATGGAATTATATTCCATCGCCCAGCGCCAGCCATTCTGCTGCACTCCACTTTTAACACAGTCGCGTGAGGATTAATTTGAACCGCTCGCGCAAAAGTCTCTCTTTTATGAAACCGTATTTACAATCCATTGAAAGCACGCCGGTGGCCTGTATAATGCGCAAACATTTCGGTGACATTTCGATTCCCCCAGGAAATACGAGGCGGCTAGCGATTCTAGCCCCGTCGTGTATCATTTATAAGCGAATGGAATACTGGAATATACGAGCGTCGCTTATGCTGAGTTTACACCTGACGAGTGTTCGGCCGAGTGAGCCCACTGGGCCGAGGCACTCGTCCTGTCTAAACGCACATTCTCGTACTCGGCCGAGTAATCCGGCGGACAAATATGCCAAGATTTTCACTCGGCCTAGTCACTCGTCAGGTGTAAACTCAGCTTTATGGATTACGCGAAATATCGACTATCCGCGTATGTACCTCCGGAGAAGCCTACTTTCTAATCAGAGCGAAGTGTAGGAAGTTCATATTTCACAAAATACACGCATTGAAATTTATATTGGCGAGGGAGGACCATGGGATTTCGAAGGTGTAGAGTTAATCTCACCTCGCCTTACTCTTTCGCGTAACGAAGGAACCGAGATTGGCTTTCCGTGGCCGCGTCTACTTGGCCCCGAAACCGGACCGTCTCAAACGCGAATCTGAGATTGGTTTCTGGTCAGGGTCCTGCATCTTTTCCCGACGATTTCAGAGGCGTATTTTCCTTTCCCCGTTCCCTCTGCTCTCGCGGTGAAATAGGTTTCCTGTCCGGGGCAAGAGACAGTCTCCTTTCTGCCGCAACGGGTTTCTTGCGGAAGTGCATTAGACACGTCTTGATTAAAGAGAAACGGGAAGTGGGAGAGGGATTATTATTTTTCTCCTGGGAGGCCGGACTGCCAGTAATTTCACTAATGAGCGCGATGTTAATGCCTGACGCAGTGATTTATTTCACCTGCAAATAATCCGCCAGAGTTCCCTCTCTGTTTTTGCATCTCCTTTTCCATTCACAGCGATCCGCGTGCCCGCCGGTTCGTCGATTCCCTGCGCTCCATACTTTCGTCTCGTTAAAAGTTGGGAGACTTGGAACCGTCAAGCCGCGCTCCCACGTGCATTACAAGCGCACACTTAGGCCACGTTCCCACATGCCTCCGAACAGGCGGCTATCCAAAGATACCGTTCCACAGATTCTCGCGGAATCTAATTACCGCCGCAAAATTGATAAAATTCCACGCCAACCTCGCAGTCCCTCTATGACTCTGCAATTTATTCGAATCGCTCCCAGCGGGGACGAGGTTCGCTCTGGATTACGTTTGCTTTAAACCATCGATTTCACAAACCGGGGAGAAGCTATCGCCGAGAGATACGCAGAGACGACGAGCTCGATGGATCCAAATCATCGGATTACCCGACCGGATCTGGAGCCCGTTCGTACGATAAAACTGAGAACACGGCTCGTACCTGATACCGGGAATTCCCAATAACGCGCCGAGGCAGCCGCGGCGTAGTGATCTACCCGATCCTCTTCCGTTAGGTGTTCTTCCCACGTTAAGTGTAGGCAAGCCGAGATATTACACAGACGGATTCGGAGCGCCAGCTTATTCCACGTATTCTGGGGGCGGCGCAGCAACCACGCACGAAACGGGGCGAGAAAAGGAAACCTTCTGGCAGGTAGCATTCAGTTTGCTAGCGATACCTGGAGAAGTTGACGCCAGACGGAACCGTTGGAAACGGCCTCTTGGGGACCTGGGAAAGCAGCGATCGCCCAGGCAGGAACATTTGCAGAGGGGCTCCGAGATCCGCGCGTTATCGACGATTCCAGGGAAATGCAGGTCCTCCTGCTCGCCCCCTGAGCGAGGGACGCGTTACGTAAGTTTGCGTGTGACATCCTGAGGACGCAAACGTCACCGAAGGACGGGTGGCTGCTCGCAGTGCTTACCGTTTGGTGACGCAACGCGGAGGTTGCAGATAAAATGTAATTCTACGTTCTCTGATGACGCTGCCAGTTCGTGGTGAGTAAATGTGCAGCTTCTCCCCACGCAGGATTGTATTTCCGACGAGTAGGATCTCGAGGACAGGAGTGGCAGCGGTACACAAGAGTTTAAGGCTCGAGAGCACTCGCTACGACGATTCGATTAGCTAACGGAGTCGCAGGAGTTTGCGTCTGGCCCCTGGAGGCACCGATCGGATCAGGCTTATTGGACCGATTGCCTGTTCTCAAACTGCGCGCCCCGCTCCACGTAATCTGCTTTACATGCAGGCGACTCGTTAGATCCTCCAGCCCCGCCCCGCGTTTAATCTGACCTTTAATTATTATTCATGGACCCGAATGGGCTTCCGTTGTAAAGGTGATAAGCCGTGAATTTTTTAACGAGATCGTTCCGCCGCTCCGCGGGCCCGGTTTTATTCGATCCAAAACTGTTGCGGCGCTCGGGGAGCTGCTGCCCCCTAATCTGGCGCTTCATTAGCCCGTGCTCGTCAAACAACGAGGCACGGGATGCTGTTTAGGGAGAGAGGGCTGAAGTAATAGTGGGGTCAAAGGGGAGCTCTGGTAACATCGAAAAACAGAGGCGATTAGTTAGGTACAAGAAGCCTTTAGGAGACCGAGTTCACCGAAATTTGGCACACGTTAGGTATGCCCTGCGTGTCTCAGCTACTCGACAGAGTAGATAACAACTGAGCCATATGGAAACGTGAGTATATGTATCAGGAAACAGCAAAACGTTCTGAAAATGTGCTCCTGGAAAATCCCACCGCGTAGAAGTATCTCGTAAAGCGTCTAAGGCTTCCAAGAACTACCACGAGACTTCAGCGAACGCCGAGCTGCTCCGTTAAATGGATCGCAAACACGGCCGAGTTGCCAGGATTAATTAAGGGGCAAGTTGACGCGATAAGCCGAGCGGCTTTTTCCACGGGAAAAGAGGCGGCGGTTCGAGAAAGCGATCACTGCTATTTTTACAAAAGAATCGCCGCTTTCGGGAAGGAAAGCTCAAGGTTCCGGGAGGCGTTGAAAAGGGACGGTCGCGGCACAAGTATACCGAGAAGCAATTAGGCCGCTCCCTAAGGGCCTGAGAAGAGCCGGGCTAATCTCGAATCTCGAGTTTCTCGAGAGGCTGCGATCGGGCGGGCCGACTTTTCGTTCTAACCACCGCGGCCCACTGTCGCCACTCTATGAGACGTTAATTGTGCCTGTGTGCCTAACGATTTATAATTATTACAGCTGCCGAGCCATCATTGCCCAAAGCACAGAGAAACGTGTGTACAAACAAGTAAAATTGAAGTACAATTATACCGAGGAGTAGTGAGGCTACCGATGCGCATGCCTGAACAGAACGTAGCTGGAATTCGGTGGCCATGGCGATTAGAGTCGACGAGGAATAAATAAGTGTAACGATGGGCATCGGTGGATTGGCACGCTAAGATCAGTACGAATCAAGTTGGAGGTAAAGGGGTAAGTGGGCTGGCAGTGCAGTGTTGTGTGCGAGGGAACAAAGGCTCGGTTATGAACGTCTCGCCGCGAATTTCTCGCTGACTGTGGAAAGAGATGTATCGATCCCGGAGACAACGCGCTCGAACTGTCCAAGTAGATTTACAAGGTATTATCAACGCTTCCGATTGATGACGTCAATACCGAAACCTCGCAAGCGCACACGTCAACGATATAGCCTATCGCCGAGTGGCGATATCAGCGGCTTGAAAAAACGATTGAAATCTTTCGATAACTCCAGAGCAAATGGAAATCTGGTTTACGATGTGCCAGTGATATGGATACTGAGAGCCGAGGGGAAAGTCCGAGCTCTAATTAGAAGCTTGAAGTTTTTCGGCTATAAATAGGTATGTCGACTAAAACTGATACGATATTCTATGCTTACGTGGCCTGGATTCGTGTGAAGCGTATGCATGCAAAACCGTAGCCTGACGTATTACCCAGCACTGTCACGAACTAATAACATTAATTATTCGTGTATTAACAGCCAGGGATGTACAAGCAAAGAAGCTTTTGCTCCGGTTTTGCTGGATACTCGAAAAGGATTATTTATTGCGAAATTCTAGCGAGCCGCGTATACATTATTCAGTAAAATGCTAATTCCGCACAAAAACATTCCCTTCAAATTTTCCTGCAACTTCGATATGAACTTTCCCAGCAATCCATGTTTAATAAAGTGTTAAGTGCAGTCTTACAACCGTGTGCATAAGGGTAGACCATTTTTCATTGTCTCTCATTCGCCGAAACATCCCCAGTGTTTCATTGAAAAACAATTCCAAATCCTCCGCCTCAAGCAACATCCCCAACTCCCGCATTCTTCGCAGCCCTGTTTAGAGCGTTCCCAGCCGAAGCACCGCCAAGTCTCCGCGAAATCAGCTCGCTGAGGAAAATCGTCGAACGCCGGAAGCTTGTGCAGTTCCTTCGATTCGGAGCCCGTAGGAGCGTCACTCGGCTTTCGGGGCCGGCGTGAGGGGGTGGGTAATTGAATATGAGACCACCCAAATAGCGTCGCCTGCGAAATAATCCAGCGGCGAGTTAGCGGGCGACGGAGGACTGGTTAACCTCGACCCCCGGCCTTCTCGCGTCGAGAGGGGCTGCAACGGGGTGGCGACGCGGGGGTGGCTGCAGACGCGAGACTGATCGATGAAGAAAAGTATGCTATTTCAGGAGGCCTCGAGTAGTCGTGACGCGGGCGAATCTGGTGTGCCCCCTCCCCGCCGCGCTGTAACACCTTCTCGAGAGCTATCGATTCTCGGGTTGCATCCAGGTCTTCTTCCTCTCCTTTTTCGTTTCCGTTCGCCCCGACCGTGTGCACACAACCCACACGCACGCGGAGGCGCGCACCGCTGATATTCTTATGTAAATCGATTCCAAGGAAGTGCACACGCGCGCGAGCGCCGTGGCGCACCGCACACAGCGGCGTGTGATGCAGGAAATGCCACGGATCCTACCGAGAGACGTACGATCCGCAATACGTGTCGGTTATGTCCCCGGGATAAATCGATAAACGGGACGATATTAGAAGCTCTTTCCCGGGGGGGGGGGGGGGATAAACCTCCCCCTATCCTTGCCGATGCAAAGAGGGGTGGATTTCAATGGGACGCGTGTACCAGCCTTTATCCCTGTATTACGGCTTTGTACGGCGAGAGCGTGGATATGAATTTGTTGGCGCTGCGTTCTTGCATTATCCAGCCCCGTGGAAAACGCGGCTATCGACGGGGTCCTCGAGCTGGACGAATGAACTTTTGTCGCTCGTTAGTTTGTGAACGAGATTTCTGGTCGTTAGTCGAGCCGCGTGCGCTGCAAACGTGGGCTTGATCGTGATTAGATTCTGAACCGTGGTTGGCAGTGATAACGATGCTTTCGCTGTAGCCTTTTATGTAGAGACTTCAAATTCTGGGGAATAAGTATAAGGGACATGCGACCGAGTTGGAATGAAATTTCTGTGCTCCGAGTAGATATTCAGAGAATAGTCGCGTGCTTTATTCTCCCATCCCGTTAACGTCATTATAGCGGATATTTGTGTAATCGCCTTCACCTTTGCTCGAAGATACTGGGAAAATGCCCCCTCCCATCGATCGGTCGTTTAATATTAAATCGCGACCGCTCGCTGGGGAATCTGTTGTAACGCGCCTCTCCGAGCGATCCTGCGCGGAGTGTGTTTTTTGTTTTCTACTTTCGCGCTGAAGGGAAGAGAAGCCGTAGCTGGCTTGAGTATCGGTAGATCCAGAAGTGAAACGGGGGTGATACGGATGATAAAACGGTCCGCCAGGGGCCAAAGGTCAACAGCAACGGCCCCAGCGACTGCGATTAGTCACTTTCATTCTTAATTCGATCCAGGCTACCGAGATAAATCGATATTAATATCGCCATGGACTACTGTTCATTTATCTCTTCCTGGGTAGAAACGCGCCGGGCTTCACGCGCATTTCTGTGCAGCCGCGTAAAAACGCAACGATATTATCCCCCACGGTTTGAATATCTACCACTGCAACGTGTGTATTTTTCCAAGAATCATACAATGTTAGAACGAAAATAATGCATTTCACGTCTGCATCATGCGGTGCGCGAGTTTTGTTTTCCCTCCGACGTTTTCGAAAGCACTGTGCTTCGAGGAAGCGCGCGTTTTGTAGGAGGATTCCAGACACCGGTGTGATATTTTTCTAAGCGATATTGGACCCAGCGCCCCGCAGAACAATTCAAACTTTCGCGAGCCAACTGCGCCGGCTAAAGCCCTCCAGATACAAATCTTCTCTGTCGAAACTGGCACCGTCTCGGCTTATTTCTCGCGGCACGCATTGTTCACGCAGTCGACGCGTTGCCACACCGAACCGAGCGGCTTCTAAACACCGGATGCGCCGCGCAACGCTCAAGAAGGCTCTCTTACGAAACCACCGCTCCCATGCAGCCAGGAGCCGGGAATTAGAAAAAGTGCCAATGCAAAGCCCGCCTTCGTCGAGGATTATGATAGCGAGGACGTAACATCGATGGGGTATTAGAGTAAAGGCTGATTCACACGTATCACTTCCGTGAGGATATTCGGTGCCGTCAGTGTCAGCGGTAAAAAAATATCGTTTTCCTGTTTTGAAATGGAGAGTTCAGTTGCTGACACTGACACGAAGATACCACGAACGGTACTGAATCGTCGCGGAACTGATATGTGTGGATCCGTCTTAAGGGGAGGTGCCACCTTGGACGCATGAAAATCATTGGGGTATTTAGCAAATTTTTTAGAACACAGTTTCCCAACCTTTTTTGAGTTGCGATCCCCTTTTATAATATTCAAATAACCTGCGCCCCCTCCCTCCTATATAAGGTAACGTAAATTTAATAAGGTATAGAAAACACATTAAACATAGATATTTCAGAATATAATTCCAACTTAATAATATTAAAAACCAGCTGTACTACTCGGCTTGATCAGAAATTTAGATTCTGATTTTATAAAAAAAAAAGTTTTTATTTATTTTTTTTGCGAAAATAGTCACATTTACCTGGATTAGCTAGACATAATGAGCTGGGACACAATTCGTGACCCCAGAGTTTACCGTTCAAAATTTTTAGGCGACAGACAAATACACAAACACTTTTTGCTTTATATATTAAGATAAACTGTGGCGATCCCTCAGAAAACACTTCGCGACCCACAGGTTCAGAATCACTGGAATAGAAAATCTTATTAATGCCATTTAAATTTTTTTTAGTCTTTAATACATGTACAACAAACGCCGTTAATAAGATTATCTATTCAGTTCATTATTTCAAATAAAAAAATTACCAAATAAACCTATGATTTTCATGCGTCCAAGGTGGCACCTCCCCTTAAACACGTTTCGAACGCCACGCAAACGAATTGCCAGGACTATGAGAATATATCGAACCGAATTCTCGATCAGAGTTATATCGGTCTGTGTCATCGATCGATGCTTCAACTTATGCCGCGTTTACACCAAGGCGAACACGATCAAAAACATTGTTCGCGAACGTTTTCATCTGTTCTTGCCGTGTCCACACCGCCGCAAATAGAACAAAACGTTCACATACGATTCGTAC
Organism: Andrena bucephala; assembly: GCA_947577245.1. NCBI lineage: Eukaryota > Metazoa > Arthropoda > Insecta > Hymenoptera > Andrenidae > Andrena > Andrena bucephala. Next base: position 70,263,519 of record OX387715.1, read on the forward strand.
ACTGAGTTTCGTTCATGTTTGCAGCGGTGTGGACACGGCAAGAACAGACGAAAACGTTCGCGAACAATGTTTTTGTTCGTGTTCGCCTTGGTGTAAACGCGGCATTATATACAACCTCGCTGATATCCTTTCCATCTACTGTACCATCCCTTTCCCGAAAGTACGGCTGTCGCCATCGACTGACCAGTGTGATGGCCCGAAGGAGTCGTTTTTTGCCCAGCAGAAGAAGAAATAGGAAACAATTGCACGCTGGTTTACTTTGATTCTACGCGCGAGACGATCGTGGATAAGAAAAGTGAAAACGCTTCCTCGCTAGCCACCGGTAATTGAAGTGGCTCGAGGTGGAAGCGTCGCTTGCAACCGGATGGAATGTTATTGTCGACGATCATCCAAGCTGTTCCTGGAATAACGAAGCCCCTCCCTCCACGCACTTTCACTCGTCATCGTTTCTTGCCGCGTGCTCCCCGGGGATAATTAACAGCCGGGACAGGAAAGCTCGGTTACGAGGGAGTTTCTTCTTTCCTACGGGGGCCCGGGCCATCCAGCGACTGCTCCGCGAGCTAATTATTCGCGGACGATTGTTAATTAAATAGATTCCGATCCTCTGTACCGCGGCCAGCCACCGAAACGGCTCCTCGCCCTTCGAAGGGGGATCGAGGGGTCTGATCGTTCCGAGGCAGTTAATACGGCTGTAACGTTGCGAACGAACGGGGATAAGAACTGATTCCGATCTCATTCCCAGTTTAATTGGATAACTTAATCTTCTTGGGATCTTTGATAGGAGGGTGGAAGGAGGCTGGTTCAGTGGTCATATCCAACTGATTCTCTGTGAACTGCGAGATGAGTGACGGGGAATGGGGCGCGCAAGTATCGCTCTAGAATTGAAGATGAGAAAAAAATGTGGAGGGCTGAGGATGTGGATGGTTTTGGGAGGGATTCTACGATTTTCTTCAGGCACCTTTTTTGTTATTTATGGTTCTAATCAAGGGTTGAAACAGTTCCGAAAATATCTGTTTTAAACTGTTATATATCGGATCCAACTGAAACAGTTATGAAGAACCGATATTCGGAATAAGTGTTATAAGGAACCGAAATTTCTGGCTGTATCGATTCTATAACAGTTATATATCGATTTTGTAACCGTAATGTGTGATTCCGAGAATTTACTGTATACTATAACCGATATATAACCGTTATGGAATCGATATAATATCGTTTCGGTACCAGAACCGAAATCGATATACCTAGTACATAGGCCAGAAACTTTTTTACTCGTAACTGTTTTAAGATTATTTCAGTTCTTATAATTGTCTCGAGAACCGAAACCGATATCAGAACCTTTTTCAACCCCTGATTCGAATGGAGGTATATAATGTAGTTGATGTAAAGGCGAAGGTAGTCACGTGCGATTATAGATTCTCGATTTAAAAGAGCTTAGAATAAATTATATAATAAAGTTTTAGAGTGCGATGTTAACTTGCTTTGGTTACCATTTCACTCGTGATAGATAGTAATTTGCGTGTGAATTTAGAAAGTCACGGCGCACTTAGAATTGAGGCATTTGATGGAAAAAGGGCACATAGGCTTATGTGCCCTTTTTCCTTAAATCGTTTAAATCGACTCAGGTGTATGTTATATATATAATATATCAAGGGCACTACTTATCTCGCGTTCAGATTAGCTAGATGCTGTGTTATTACGTAGCGTGATCAACACGCAGCTACATAGTCGCTGAGCAGCCGCGCTACCGTGCTGTCGTGCAATAGGTAAGTACTTTTGTTTCATAGAGGATTTTGTGTAAGCGGGGAAATATGGAAAGTGAGGCGAGTATCGAATCCGCAAGGAAAGAAGCTAATTTAGAAACGAAAATATTGATTTGGAAGACAGCTTGCTGCAAAAAATCGAAGAAACTAATAGTTACTTAAATCATTACATTTTTTATTAATTTTTGTGCTTCATTTTGTATTTTTTATTTAAGCAATGTATAAAAAATGTGTAACGAAGTAAGTAAACAAAATTATATTTAAATTACCTAAACAAAGAAGCAATTTTGTTACGAATTCACCACATTTACGGAAAACGGGCACATAAACCACTTGCTTGAAACTTATAAATAAACACACATATCATTTCCAAACCATGACTTCTGTTTTCAGAACGTTTGAAGGACACGATAACTACATCCCTGAAAAATTGGATTTAATTGCATTACTTTTTTTAAAGTTATTCTATAATGAAAACTTTGAAATCGATTTTCTTGAAATGGCATTTTGGCGAATGTGCCCTTTTTCCATCAAATGCCTCAATTCAGATTCGCCCAAGAAGTAGATGCTAGGGTGGCTCTTATTTTCGACTTGTGAATTCTCAAACCTTACACAGATTTTGTTTATTATTTGGAACTATTCTGAAGGGTGACCCGAATAAAATCTCGAGAAAAAAATTTTTACCAAGAGTAAATTAGCCACCCAATAGCCACCCTAGTAGATACATTAGCGATGGAACAAAATTAATGGCCTCTAAGAACCAGTTGCATTATTTTCATGAATTTACTTACACGTTGAACAACGCTTATCCTTTTAGAGTGTCGAAGAATATGCAAAGTCCCTTACCTGAAACAGACAGAGATACAAATATGAAAACCCAATATAGAAAGGATTACCACAATGTACAGAAATCTGATTAACGCAAGGTATGATATAAAAGAGCACATAAATATTCGCGAGCAGGAGTTTCCAAACTGATAACCGAATCGTTTGGCTCTGCCACCTTGTCTCAATACGACTACAATGTCAGCAAACGTATCGAGTTCATATTTGTGATCGATGATATCGATCCTCCGATTGTTTCCCAGTGACCACGTAACGCGACGTCGCTGTCGATAAATTGACACCGAGACGCGAGCTAGCAGATAAGAGCGTTAAAAAGTGACGATCGTTCGATCGGAAGTGACCAAGGACACGATCCAACGATACCGTTCAACTGGGACAGTCCCTAAGGTCGCGTTGTCGCGTGATCAACGCGTCGTATCACCGAGAACAGAGGGCGAGAAAGAAAGATCGGCGAGAAGAGTGATTTTTCAGGCCCCACACTCGGCGCGGAGATAATTAGAAAATTCGAAAGCCCTCGGAGCTCCATTGTACCAAGACACTCCACCCGGCGTCAAGCAGAGATTCGAATTTTATTCCCGTAGCATATTACCCAGCATGAAAGTGCTCGTCACAAAAGACCGCCCAAGCACGGTATTATTACCCTTAAGATCAGCAGCACGCGGGGCTCTAAGAATAGCGAAAGTAAATCGATCGTGAACGCTCGAACGCGATGCGTTCCTCGGGCGATAACGAAGTACGTACGCTCGCAGTCGCCGAAAAGAAACCTCGCTTTCCCTTGACCAAGGTGTAATAACAGAGCAGCTTTCAGCTTGCACGCGAAACCGCTGGAAAAACCATGGGGAGCAGAAGCGTGGATGGAGATCGTTACTCGATTACGCTCAGCTGTGCGGCGCGAGTCATGAGCAACTACTGTGCTAAACTGTATTACGCCACGCTGTAAGTAGTTTGCCTTTGCGCATAATTACTGGGAAAATCTCTTAATTAGTTTGGGAAATTCGGGCGAACGAGTTTACGCCGCGTCCTGATAACTTACCGCCTCGATAAACTTGGAAACAGACGCGCCAAATTGAAGCCCCGTTATATCTTCGAAATAGAGAATCTCCTAAATAGTTAAGGGAACCTTTTTATCGATGAATGTCACCTCCTTTGATCATTGTGGATCGCGAAGCATACAAGGAAAAGTGTTTATGCAAATTGCAAAGCACTTACGAACTTATCGTGAATGACGATAAATTGCGCCGACCGATTAATTTGAGGATGCGCCCGATAGCCGGGGATATTCTGTTACCAGGTTTCACTGCACCTACGGGCGCGTGTTGCAACGAGACTTGCGCCACAGAGGCGGGTTAATGCAACGAGTTGCTTGTCAGCCGATTTAATCGCCACGTTTGATTACATCGGGACCGCGGGCCGCTCTTAATTGCGCCCGACTTGATTGCAAAAGCTCGTGGAAGATGTGTGCTAGTGTGGTTTGTCGACTGTGCCGTGTAAAAGGCAAAGAAACGGTGCGCGCGTGGGGCGAGCTTCTCTAGAATGCGTTTTGTATACAGAGAGCGATTAGTTAGTGTTTAGAGAACCTTGCCAATAACTTGAAAACAATCCGGCTAGTTATGAAGGATTTATATGGGATATAAACAGTGCTTAAGGGGTAACGGTTTATTTGTAGCATATTTTCCCTACCATTCCAATCAGAAAAATACATGCTGCGACAGTGCAAGGTTGCCTCCGCGCTTAGTTTATGATAACATCGAATATTTTGTATTCTATTCAACGTATAAACTTTCCAGTTGCTTATCGAGAAGAAAGTGAGAGTGATTTCCAGCAATTCTAACCCTCGGACGAAGCAAGCATCTCCGAAAAGCAGAGACGATCGGTGGGTCGGATTTAACTGGCAACAGAGCTCGATGCAACCATAACCATGCGCGTGTAAATATAGACACCGTGTCTCCACGCTCGACGCGGCTGGAATTTACGAAAACCGTGCCCCAGAAACGCCAAGAGGGGTTTGGAAACGGGGGAGTCATTGTTTCGAACCCTGGCGCCGCTAAAAATACCGTCGAAATTTACGAGCTACGGGCAAAAAAATATCGCGGCGGGTGGAGAAAAAGGCGACGACTGTCTATTCCGAGGAGCGAGCGTATGTGGCTCGGGACGGAATCGTGACGTTCTCGTTTACGTTGTCGGTGAAGGCTTCGGAGGTGGGGGGAGTAAACATTTATAGCGGGCCCATTTAGCCCAGCGAAAGTTTGCTCCCTTTTCCATCGTGACTCGACGAGAAAACGGAAAGGCAGGAATAATATAATTGATGATATCGATCACCGTTTATAGCGGCTTCTTCCTACTACCCGTTTCATTCCGCCCGTGGATATGCCCACGCGAATTAGGAGCTGCTTATAGCGGCGATTCGCTTTTTCCAAACGGCCAACGACCCGGCCAACGATCGATAAGGAAATTTAGCGAACATTTGCAGTGGAGCTTAAAGCCGTCTGATACGTTCAGTGTTCCACCGGTCAAGAGTACGGGGGTAGATCCTAACGAAGGAGTGGAATGACTTTGTGTGTGGGAACACGGTATGGTCGACGAGAGTACCTATGGATCGGAGGATTATTCAACTTTGTTGACAATGAAGAGGTGCTTCCTGAATTCTTTAGATCGACGTTTGAAGCTTGCAGGAAACTATGTAATATGGGCGTCGAGATATTAAATCCCCGTGACTAATGACATTCTTCCCCTTCCTAGATTACTTCAGATTTCCCTTTAGAAGCACAGTCCAGAGATGGGCATTATTTAAATAAAAAATTATTTAAATAACGTATCAAATAAAAGAGACTTTATCTTTATTTGTCATAAAATAAAATAATTCAAATTTATTTTTATTTCAAATAAAAATAAGGCAGAGTTACTTTTATTTGAAACGTCACAAATAATTTTTTTTGTGCGACGTGAATTTATTCGACGGCCACAAATCATTTTTTTGTTTGACGGGAATTTATCCGACAGGCACAAATAATTTTTTTATTTGACGGGAATTCATTTGTACTATTTGAAAATTATTTGAAGCTCAAATAACTCTGGGAGTAGAGAGCTAGAGAGAGGGGGAGCGTGTGCTAGAAGTGGTAAGCAGGAGAGCACAGGGATCGGCGGACTCCAGCTCCCGCTGATGGAGGGGGAAACATCTACAGGAGCGGTGGTTATGTGTGCGTGACTGACGCAGGCGCAGTTCATCCACATATTGCCACCGCTCCTGTAGGTGTTTCCTCCTCCATCAGTGGTAGCTGAAGTCCGCCGATCCCTGGGAGAGCATGATGCGAGGAGGTAGTTGTTAGAGTGAGAGGGAACGAGAGGGAGCGAGAGACCCGTTCCTAATATTCCTTTCTCTTTCTAATCCCCGTTCCCTCTCGCTCTAACAACTACCTCCTTGCATCATGCTCTCCTACTTACCGCTCTCTAGCACACGCTCCCCCTCTCTCTAGCTCTCTACTCCCAGAGTTATTTGAGCTTCAAATAATTTTCAAATACAAATGAACGAAAAGGCGACAAAGTTATTTGAAAGTTAAAATGAATTCTCGTGAAATAAAAAAATTATTTGTGGCCGTCGGATAAATTCACGTCGAACGAAAAATTATTTGTTACGTTTCAAATAAAAGTAACTCTGGCATATTTTTATTTGAAATAAAAATAAATCTGGGTTATTTTTATTTGATGAGTGTCGAATAAAATTTTTGTCTTTTATTCGAAATCAATTTTTTATTTGAAATAATTTTTTGCCCATCCCTGGCACTGTCGACGCACGGGCAATTCAAAGTCCGCTTCGAAAGCTGCTCTGGTCTGTATCGCCTCTGAATATTCCATAACGAATTTCGAAAGACCGCCGCGAACGGACGGGCTGTCGCGTAAACGCGTTTTCCCAGGGGGCCAAGGATGCGTCGCTCGAATTACATCCGTGGCTCAGAAAATTCCCACCGAACGGTCCGACCGGGAGAACTTGGCCCGACAACACTTTGCGTCACCCCGCGGCGGAAACTTGAAAAGTTAATCATCCTCGAGTTACTTCTCGTCGCTTACCCAGGTCCCTCTAACTTTTTCACCCCCGCCCGCCCAACTGGGTCGCTCCTCGAGCTCGCGACCTGTCTCGGATATGAAACGCTGTCCAAAGCAAAAGCCCGGATACACAATCACATCCAGGAGGTGCTGATCTCGCGGTACCTACGACACATTCGAGTGGTTCAGAAACGATTAGCCAGTAATTTCTGCGTTTCGAAGACTCCTGGCAGGTCTTCGTGACCGGCCGCCTCGCTTCGCCCGCATGCCCCGCGGGCACCTTCAGATTCGCGACTTCCGTTCCACCGAGCACCAGTCGGCTGGGGCTTTCGAATTGATTTCCTCTTTTCGCCGTGGGTGTTTTACGTCTGATTCGGCGCGGCCATAAATTCCAAGCTAACTTAACCGTTCGCTTGGAAAGCTTTCTTCGTTAATGCCTCGGGCGAGCCTCCTCCTACTTCCTCCTCCCTCGCTCCCCACGCCATCTTTTCTTCTCTCCATTCGCCGACAGACCTGGCATCGGTAGCCGCTCTCCCTTGGGCTCCTTTTTTTTTCTCTAGGATCTTTGAATCCCCTTCCAAGGGACCGCGGACGGTGTTCCAGCGGGCTTATTATGCCGCTCCAATATTCAGCGGGGAATATGGGCGCGGGAAAAAGGCGGCTGGGGTAGTTATGCGCATAATTTAGAGCGACGCGGGCTGGCCGGGACGTGGTTCCATTCGACGGAGCCTTCGCGCCCCGATAACCGTTTAGTGGGAGTGGAGCAACTGGGGGTATTAATTATCGGTGGCCGATGGTTTGTTGCCTCACAGGCGCGGGCAATTTTTCATGGCATTTTCCACCCCGCCGTAGGACGAAGAGTTTAACTGGAACTCGAAAGGATTCAACTCGAGAATAAAAGTCGAGGAGCGCGGTTGGGCTTAAGGGAAGCAGTCTCAATGCGAAATCCGTGAGACCAACCGAGATTTAATACCCATGAGAGCCGCGAGAAAGATCCTACTCAAACTTCCCGCGTATTTCATGATTTCTACTTCTCAGACACTTGCACGCTCGCTAGAATCTACTTTGCAACGCAGAATGCTGTCCCAGCTGCTAAAACCCGACCACAGAAGAATTCTCGACGATGGCCCCGCAACTCGAGAGTCTGCAACGTGCCAATTTCATCGCGACACGATTTCTTTATCTTTTCAATGCGATTTCGTAGCGAAAAAAGGGGGCCGTTTCGAAATACCCTTAACCTTGGAGTCGCTCCAATTACACGTTCAATAAATAGAGAACAGCGGTTCAGCACTGATAAAATGCCAAGTATCGGGCGGTTAGCGCGCGCGACTCGCCGGGCGTTCGAGCGGGACGAGGGAATTGACGGGCGCAGGAGAGAAAGGTAAATCCAGCTGGTCGTACGCCTCCGCCGCTATGTATTTTCTCCGCGATTTTACGCTCGCGCTTTATAACAGGTCTGCGTGAATTTATATAGCAACAGCCGACAATCGAGATTACTTCAGCTAGAATAAACTCGAAATGCTGAAATGAAATTCGTTTAGCCGGGGCACCGCCCGTCGGTTTTCGCGCCAACGGAGAAGAATCGCATTCGCAGGGACTGCAACAGCTCCTGTCCGGATTATAGCGACTTATTTCCCGTATGAAAATTAGACGATCCAGATTTCCATTGCGAGATAGCCGGTCTGATAGACGAAAGGAAGTTTCGAGCAGCAGATGTGTACACTTGTGGACTGTTTGCGGAACAGAAGTGGAGCAAGAGACTGTTTCGTTGTTTGAAGACATTTCGAACTCGAAATTTGGGAGAGTGTATTCAGGTGCTTCGGATCTTTGTATCAAAGTTTCCAGAGAAAGGAAGCAGCTTGAAGTTCGCGTCGAAGGGACAAAAATTACCGAGCACTCTTAACGTCGGTTAGCGTCGGACAACCTTATCAGGGTTTACGACCCACTGAAAGCGCTAAGTTCGGATGGAAAAATCGGGCGGAATTTAGGGAGAAAGTTTTTTCATTTCGGACCCGTAATCTTGCCTCTAATCTTTTCCACGGAATCGAGCGCCAGATTAAACCCGAGGATCTGAAGTTTAATTTATCTCGTCTCGGTGACTAATCATCTCCGCGCGCCTTCCTCCCAGTCTAACAGGTAAAACGGAAAGTGGTCTAAAAGAGTAGCATAAAAGCAATGTACGAGGCTGCTTCGCAAACTTCCTCGTCACCCTTGTGATCTTAAAAACTTGAGTAGATAATCGACGCTGGATCACAACTTCCAAGTTCCTGTCCAGAATTGGATCTCAGTGGAAAGCAATTTCTTGCAGGTACCTTTAATTCGTTTTCAACTCCATTAAGGTAGCCGAAAGAAGCAGGAACTAAGCACCGGGTATATCCGAAGCGCGGTAGGACAGGCGGGGCACGGGTCCACCGGCAAGTAAGTGTTTGCCACTTGAAAGTTGCACGCAACAATGGCCCCGGGAATGGCCCTTCTCGCTTTATCGTTTCAAGGCTGGTCGGGTGCAACTTTCCGCGCGCCGGTTGCTCGTACCGCCTGTAAATTAGCCTTATTCACCTCGGCCCCCGGCCACGGGCTCGGATTTTCCACGGGCACCGCACGCGGGCTACAACTTTCGGCCGTTATGCCCGCGAAATTGAGCGAGCCCCGCCCGACACGTCCACCCATTAGTCTAACGAATTTGAATCGCAAAGCGTGCCACGAATACCAGCCGCATCCTGCGGCTGCCGGGCCCCTGGTGTAGCCGGCATTACTGCGACGTACTGCGACGTCCTGCGAGGACGGATCGCCGTTGGATAGGTGGTCCAATACGGTTTGCCATGGAGCTTCGTCAACCGTTTAATACGTTGGCCGATTTGCGAGGCGAACGAGACCCGTACGTCTCCCCCGACGGGTATTAGAAACGCATACGGTTCAATTCGCTGCGGCCCGCGGTTTACGTGATCTTTGCGCCACCATCATTCAACGGCGAAGCGATTCCGCTTGGTGGGTTACGTCCGAATCGAAGACCATTGGAAATATCAAGCCGCCCCATTTGTTCCGTTTCTATCACGGATCATAGAGATGTCTAAGCCAGTTACATGGGAAGAAAGAAGATCCAATTTCTATGTAAATTCTGCGAATTATATGAAATGCGAGGGGCAATGAAGCACTCCGCGCTTCTAACATCGCGGCTGATGCTGAAGCGTAAAAACTTTTCGCAACACGTGAAAAGGTTTCGCTCATTTGCAGCAATAATCCCGTTATTTTGTTTTTCGTGTCATTCTCCCCGGTAGCCTTTTAGAGGCCGAGAATCGTAAATTGGCGCCGAGTTTTAATGCTTCATGACGCGTTGCCGTAGTTACGTTATTTTTCCGCGGGGCTGCTCGAGCGTTAAGCTGTAAATGACGAGCGAGCGGCGAGTCCCGGATAAACTTTTCCGCGGCCCGAAAGCGGCACTTCGTGAACTACTTACTACACTATAACAACAACGTTACGGTATACGTGAACGGTACTTCGGGGTACACGCGATCGAGTCTCTACAAATACCGTTCCGAGGCTAATCCGGTTCCATCTTACGGCATTACGCCCTGCCAATCCGCGATTACCTGCCGCGGCTCTCGTAATTCTCTTTCACAATTACCCGCGGCAACCTTCGCGTACGCTTCGTACGCGTCGATCCGCCGCCGTAACTTTCGCGTAATTTCTCGTACGTGCGGGAAGAACGAATTAAGGGAGACTCGGGGAATGCGAATCGCGGTGGAGAGGAAACGCGTACCGAGAGCCACCTCGGCCGGCGCGGATTTCGTCTGGCATCGAAAGTCGAAGGCTTTCTATTGAGATAGCCTGATTTTCCTCCCATCGGCGGAGCGCTATTTGCGGAGAACTTGCGCTCGGCTGCGGCGACGAGACGCTTCAACGGCGTAGCCGTGAAAAACGCGGTTGCTCAAACGCGAAACGCAAATGCGCCGCGTAAACGAGAGACGGGCCTCGTCTGTGGTTAATTGTTTGCCATTGCGAAAACAAACTAACACGGTAGCAGCTTCGGCCGGCCGTAAAACGCAATTAACGGAACATTTTGCCGAGCAATTTCGCGCGGGTATTTCGCAAAATTCTATCCCGTCGTTGAATCGGTATCAAGGTTACTAGCTCGCCGGTAATGAGATATCGCGATCGACTCCTTCAGCGATCCATAACACAAGTGGCAGAAAAAATTAATCACTATTATCCATTATTGATAGATACGCCGCGTAGATTGCGCGCGCAATATTCTCTAATTAACGTTTCCCTATATTCGCGGTGCTCGAATAATTTGCAGCTCATTACTTTGCAAATACAGGCCACGCGCGACACAGAACAACGTGGTTACATATTTGTTTTTTTCTTTATTTTCCAACCAGCGCCGTGTCAATTTAGAAACGGGCTGAAGTTGCGCGCATTTTCAGCTATCACAATCCACAGTGTTTCGCGTAGTGCACAAAAGTCAAGAATCTGAAGTGTCCGATCCACAAGTTCTTGTATGTTAAAATGTTAATAAAGGAAAGGTAGGTTTTAATGTTACCCATAACTTTTGCCGAATTTACTAATTTGATGTAAAAAAAATGATGCTTGAAATTGTTTTCAATTTTCGGTGCGTTTCTTTAAACACGTGCTATTTGCCGAATGCTTATCTGATTTATTTGATTTTTATAAGTTATGTTTAGTATTATATGATCTTCCCAGCTGCCGAAAAACTTTTTTGCAATATCAACAATTTGTCCCAATTTTTTATATTAAATGTTCATCATCTTTTATTTGAATTTTAAAATAGTACCAAAAAGTACCTCCGTGATTTTTTGTATACTAATTGAGGGAACATTAAACTTTATATTAACATCAATTTCAACTGCCCGAATTTGCCCGAAACGGAAAAAATAGCCGAAATCATTCAGACTTTCTAACCGCTCAGGCGCGTGATACGCCCGGCGGACATAATAAAATACTTGATAGTAGATGATTCAAATTATTGCGAATCGTCAAATACAAACCCAGACACATGTTCCGAGTCCGATTCTGATTTAGTGTGACAAACAAATTTTTTCATTTTATTATTATTTACATTGTTATTTAATTTTTTTATTAATGTTTTCATTTTTATGTTATTTTTTATGTTTTACGTACTACGTAATGAAAATTACAAACCAAATACAAGAAAAATTTTGAATAAATACGAAGTTATGATATTTGTCTCCCAAATCCATATACATATGTAAAACGACCGCAACGGTTTTCAGGTATTTCTGATATATCTGGTATATTCTCTTTAAAAAAGTATCAGGGTACTTAGGTCGAAAACTAATTAGTTCAGAAGTTATGAGTTTTGCTTCGAAGCCCATTTACGCAAAACACTGTGCAATCGCTGGACGAGTTCAATTTGCGCAGTAACTTGGACTGAAAGAAAGATATAACGATCGCGACTTGTCACACGTGCTAATTGTAAATACTTGATATGTGAGTAGTAGCAAAATTTATTCCGCGGAATTCCTTGAATTCCTGTGGCCATTTCAGATCAATTTCTTCGTTGTTTATACCTTTAGGGGACTGGCAAAGCCCTTTTTGGGGCCTTGAGTAAGCACACTACTAAAACATAATTGAAAGTATAAATACGTAGGTAACCTCGGGTAAATTCGTGGTACAGGTTACTCCGTGATACTTTTTCATTTATCTGTAACTCGAAATTGTCTGACTCAATTTAGATGGAACAAAAACTAACAGACAGCGTTGATCTTCTAGTTTATGTTGTGGTAAAATAATTAGTCAATTGAAGTTAGTGTGATAGAGTGAGAGAGCATTTTGTTCCAGCAACGCATTATTCGTGAAATTTTTCATGCTAGTTGTGGACGATCGCTTGATTATGTATTATATGTGCTTTAGAAGATAAACAGAAAGTTCAAACTGCAGGTACGTGATAATAAAATGACACTTTAACAAGTCTAACTCTTGAAATTATCATACAACAAGGCATCAGTGTCATTTTTGCTTATGAAAAGTGACTAAATTCTTATTATTTGGTGCGCCCGAGCCTGCGTTTCTGATTGTGCTGCTAGAGAAATTCTGGTGGCAAATACCAAATACCATGTTTCCTTACGTCTCAGACATCTAACGATCATGAAACGATTGATTATACACAAAATAACAATAATATAAAATAATATAAAGTAAAGTAAAATAATTTAAAATAATGTAAAATAATGTAAACTAATACAAAATAATATAAAAAAGTAGCTGATAGTCATATCACGGACTAGCGAGAACTATCACGGAGTTACCAGAGTACTACTACGGAGTAAGCAGAGTATGTCATGACAACTTAATTTTGTATATTTTCAATTGAATATACTTAGTAAATTTCTGTTAACCTATTATTTGTTTCTCTGATGTCTGACCTATCATTATATCCTAGACTCACTTTCAGAATATGTAAATATTAGCAGTTAATAGACAAATTCTAAAACTATCACGGACTTACCCGAGTTTACCCTATGTGTGCATTAGTGTTCGACTGTGAAAATAACACAAGAAATACGACAAAATAAAATAATTCCTGAAACGACACAAAAATACCAAAAATAATAAATAAAAACAATGAAAAAAGAAGAGAAGAAGAAAAGATGATAGAAAAACTTTCTACGTCTACGTCGTTAGCTCTGGGTAACGCTAAAAGAAAGTTCTCTGAATTTTGGTATATGTTCATTCGTTTAGGTCAGAAAAACTGCCATGTAGGTCACAGATTGTTAGAATCCAACTACAGATTCGTAATGAGCAGTATCAAAACCACCCAGACATACTGTATTTTTTAAATTAAAAAATGTTAAAAATTGTATTACCGTTGCGAACCGGCAAAGCCCCCTTTGGGGCTCTGTGCAAGTCCTCTAATTCTGCACAAAAGATACGTATATATATATATATACGTATATATATATATATATATAAATTTTTGGAAACTAAAAATCACTATTTAAAAAAAAAGCCGGTTCTCTAAAGGTTAAACAGGCGTACCTTTGACTTGAACTGGTTGTAGTCTAATACAAGAGCAACTATCTGCAGAAGGACACAAAGGAGCCCTGTCGCTACTAAACGGCTGGTAACGCGTTCTTCTCCCGTTTTACTCAATCACGAGATTAGTTAGGCCCCCATTATTGGGATTACAGAGAAAATGGGGCAAGAAGAACCGACCGGGGACTGGGTGAAGGTAAGGCTACGGAAGATCGTATGTACTTCTAACGCTTCTAACGCGACACATGATACGTATGTGCGATCGTATCACATATCTTATTCGTTTCTCTTGCGTAATAATTAATTACGAATCGAATGACGCTGCGTTTCAAACATCTTTCCACGTCTACTCTCATCTTTTGTCCATCGCACACGACCTGACTCAATTTGATGGATCTAGGATTTGGCTACAAATCCACGGTCCTCTGGAATTCGGTGATTCCTTTATTTTAAGCATCCTCGAGCAATGCGTCCTTACACTGGCGGTAAAATAACGACCCCCTCTCCGCCGTCTTCATAAATATTCATCACCGCCCGTTATTCGCTTACACGAAACACGATTGTCTCGCGTAAACGTTCTCGGACCGGAGAAAGTTCGCCTCTCAAACGGCGTCGAAAACTCGGTGTAATTTCGCCGATTGTAATTTCCGGCTGTCACACGGTGCCGCTATCGTTCCCCGCCACGTCCGTTTCCGCAATTATTTCACCAAGGAGTACACGCTCGCGAACGATCGGCGGAATCGGGTTCAACACTTGCTTTTCATCGATAATAGGACACTCGAGTTCCTCGTGGCTCGGAAAAAGTACACCAGAAGACTACTCAGATTTCCTCTGCACCACTTAAAAATTCTTTCATCCTCAATACTGTAAAATTATAGACAGCGAGCGTGCGAACCGGACACGGTGTAACAGATAATAAATTACTATTACCCAAGCCCCAAGAAGAGTATGATCTTCCAAAAAAGGAGGAAGAAGGAGATTGCAACTTCATTGAATTTAGTTTGACTTTCCATTTTTTGTTGTTTGCACACCATATTTCAGCAGCTCTGTAGCCCAACACCATCTAAATGACCACGAGTCACGATACAGTGAACCGGGCCACGCGCGAATCGGAATTTCGCAAGTACGGCACAAGTAGTCCGTGCACTTTCTCTTTGCGCGCGGTCAGGTACACTTTTACGAAAGCGTATAAAAACTTCCGCAGAATTGTGGCAATGAAAACGTTACGCAGGGGCCCGTTTTGTTGCTGGCGCGCAACGGAATCGGCGCGGCGCGCTCGGCTCGCTACGGAGCTGTTGAGTAATAGCCAGGAGCGCGTGAAAGTTCGGCGGATCGACACGTTGCGAGCGCTAACGTTTGCAGTGTCCCTGTTTTCGGTTGCTCTTTACGCGAACGGTGCTACGTGACGGGCTACTTAACGCTCCACGCGACGTTTTCGAGTGACGCCGGCGACGGCTGAAATATTAGACCGAAGCAGGAGTAATGGAGGTGTGTCCCTTTGACGGGCCGCGCGGGGGACTTTACGCGCTGCGGCGCGAGAGTATTCGGGGAAATTCAATTACGCGGGATTAGGGTGGTTAATGTTCGTCCCATGAAGTCGATTTCTTCTGTGGATTCTAGCCCAAAAACGACACTCTGGGGAAATTCTAATATTCTCTAGAAACGTGTCAGTAGGCGCTAGAATATATCTTTCACTTCAAAATGTCAATTTTCTTACTACATATGCTGTAAATATATTTTCCAAAGATATCTACAGAGAAAAACCTACAGAAGAATTTTTCAGAAATGTTAAGTGAATTTGGAAGCACTCAAGTGGACGGAAAGCGTGACGGTGTCGTTTCAGGGCTGGGTATCGCAGTACTTTTTGAAATATATGCAGATCGACTGCCGCGAAGATCACAGAGGAGAATGATGGTAGCGACGAAGGGGGAACACGATTTGTGAGCTCCCGAAGACATGAGAATTTTTTTCACGCTTGGTTCATTTTCCAAAGCAAACCTTTTTTGCGCGTCCTACGCGGGGAAACTGTGCCGGGGGTATTAAATTTCACGTTCCGCGGCCGTGGAAGGCGGAGCAAAAATACGCCGGCGGAATAATTCGGCGTACCCCGTAAATACCGCGGAAATGGAAGATCGCGAAAGAACGAATTTAGGTTATCTCTGTGCCGTTCTGCACGCGGCCACGTAATGCCAGGGAAATTCGAGCGGTTTTGCGCCGCGGCCGGGAAACTGTTACCCGCAAAAAACCTCCTCGTAAATTTGCTTGCCATGTCGTAACGACTGATCCTCGCCCTTACGTGCGAGTTTTAGGGCCGTTCCAGGCGCGATACACCTTTCTGGCTCGCGGATAGTATCTGGGACACGTTCACTCTGCGAAGCAGTGGGTGCCTCTGACGTCAGAGCCGCGCCACAGAAGGAAACTAGCGACGAGCGTAGCATAAGCATGATTACCAAAAGTTCTATTACCAGCTAAAAGCCCTAACACGAAGGGACAAGTGGCCTATCACTGGGCGCTCCGTGTCCTCGTCATTGGCGTTCCATTATTCTGACTCAAATTATGACTTGGCGGACAGAAGACAAAGGATATTAAATGCTCCACGTCGCAGCGCGAGTCACACTGGTGTCTTCTTCGAGAAGACCTTTGTACTTCCACCTTTAATACACGAGTTTACGCGATACCAATCTCTGTTACAAAGAGGCACAGATAGCGGGAAGCACGAAAAGATAAGGTCAACTCCGTGTTGGAGACTCTGTCATTGACGATACGAGACTCGAACTCCCTGTTCGTACGCACAATAGTGTTTTTCGTATTCCGCGAAAGGAGTCCGATATATGTATATATATATTCGAGCGGCCCAGTACGAATGCACTCTGTTGCACTTACGGGACGCTGACGTCAGGCACAAAGTCTTTGTCTGGCCAGTTCATCCGCCTTTCTCTGTTCCCTCTGCGCCCACTCTCCTACCCGTGATCACCGCCAGTCACGGTCTCTCTCTCTCTCTCTCTCTCTCTCCTGCTCTGGCTGTTTCTTTCTCTTCGGCACGGCCGTTACGGTTACCGTTTTCCGTGGAACCGCGGCACGATGAGTCTTCCTCCAGCCTTCTCTCTTTTCTTTCTTCCCTCCCTTCATTATCGTTCGCTTTGAAGCTCTAAGTAATTAATAGCGTAACGGAGATAACCCTTACCCGCTCTCGCGAATGCCTCGGCGTATTATTACGCTTTCAGAGGATCCCGCCCCCGGCATTGCGTGAAACGCGAGAACACGTAGGTGGAATATAATTGCGCGTTAGTTTTACCGCACTACATTGGTAACGGAAGTCGCCCTCCCCCGATCCCCTCAATGGAACGTTCGTGCGACGGTTTGAACGATGGCGAAAGGTTTCGGTGGAGGATGAACTGACATCGGGCGGTTACATTGAACGGACGACGGCGGGGTGGTAAGAGGAAAAGGGTACGAAAGGAGAGACAACCTTTGGGACCCAATACCTGAGGAGAAACTAATCTGTTCCTAGCTCTTTTTCGTCAAGGAAGGCGGTGACTAAGGATCTGTGGCGCTCTCAGGATTTAATCTTGAGGGGAGCCGAGGCGAAGGCATACAAATATTTATAACAGAGGAAGTGCCAGCAGATTTGGAATACTGTTGGTAATTTGAAATACTGATGTATCTAATAACATCGCAGATAATAGGGGCTAATGACCTGTTAACTAATGAAATTCGTTGATGAACCGCCAATTTTACATTTTCAATTTAATGAGAATAAGAAAATGTCAATCAGCAAAACTTGTTCAGCACGTATTCAATCGT
Organism: Andrena bucephala; assembly: GCA_947577245.1. NCBI lineage: Eukaryota > Metazoa > Arthropoda > Insecta > Hymenoptera > Andrenidae > Andrena > Andrena bucephala. The sequence goes on from OX387715.1 coordinate 70,280,987, forward strand.
TCCAAACATGGTTAAAATATGTCAAAACTTTAGAGTTAAACACTTTATCATTTGCATGTTCCCCTTCTATGGTTCCGTTTTAGTTCTGCGATAATTTCGAGAATACAAAGTGAGTGAAATGAAGTTTCAGGTTTCAATGTCATGTTACTAATTCGGAATACCGAAGGTGAAGGTAATTTGCAATATTCCAAAGCTTATCGATGCTTTTGCTTCACGCATAACGGCTACCGCCGCGCCACGTCGGTTTTGGCCAGCGCTGTCCATTTATAGGTACTTACCTAAGATTATTCCTATATTGTGATTTTCAGCCTCATTACATCATAAAAGATAATAATTTTATTATTTACGTTTTTTTTAAATTTATAAAGTGAAGGTAAATTAGAGTACCGATATTCCAAATTACCAGGACCTTGACGAAATCGATACTTCTTGTCATTTTTCACTTAGACCAAAGTTTCAGCTGCTTTTTGATTTTTATTATTACTGAGCGTTTGAAATATAAAAGTTTATTAGTTTCCCTATGCTATTATGCAGTTTGATTTGTTCCCATCCTCTGTCGTATTTTTTACTCGTCTTAAACAAACTGATATTCCAAATATACTGCACTTCCTCTACAAATTCAATAAAATTCATTAGGTGATTAAAAAAATTGATTTAAAGAATAAAATCCAGTTCTCTTTTCTTTTTACAAAGCCCCTTCTTTGGGGGGAGTCAAGTAGAACGGAGAAAAATATTTTCAATGCAAATCTAAAATTGATTAGGTGTCTATAAAAATTGATTTAAAGAATAAACCTCTTTTTCTTTTCTTTTTACAAAGCTCTTGAATCATTTCAGTCGGGGATACATTAATCGTTTTTTTTTCCTTTTTTTCCCTTGCTCCCCTATGTACATATTATTTTCCTCAAGCTACGGTGGTTGTCAAAAGTAACTACGATACTTGAATCTACATAAGCGCGAATGTGACTGGCCTGTTCTACGAATCGCCGTATCTAGTTTTATGTCCCACAATCATCTTATAGTACCGCCAGCCGTATTCTATCATGCTATTACAATTATTACGCCTATCCCCATGAATCGCGCGGTCTGGCTCGTGTCTGCCAGTTCGAAAGTGGAATTACGGTGTGTAATTGCTTAATTCTACTTTATCACCGGCGACCAGGCACAAGAGGCAAACAGATGCGTCGCTTTTTACCACCCGCTCGCAGAATTCCATCTGTTACGGTGCCCGCGGTTCATTGTGCCGGTTTATTATGGCAGGGATATCGGCTGGTTATGTGCCACTGTCGGATATTATCGCCGCTCGAAAACGATCGTGAATAGCTCGGTTGCTTATGCACCTGTCCGTCGGCCCTGTTCTGCGCCGGTAACGAATTGAGCCGGCAATTGCGATACGAGAATATCGGCCCCGATGCAATCAGTCGAATGCAGTCCGCCAATGTATGCTTAACGTATCATGAATTTCGCAGAACCTAACTCATCGAATTTACATAGGTATCAGGGTGCTATTGGCTCCGGCACGACCGACGGTTCCGGGCCCATCTGAAAACTCCCATTTCGACGTCGCTACGCCGTGACGCGCGTACCGCGAGAAATTTCTCGGCAACGATTAATTAAACCGCCCTCTGTAATGAAGTTTATAAAAATCTGGATGGCGATAGCAAAAGTTTCGCGAAATATGTTCTCTCGCCTTCTGAATGTACCAGAGCTCTCTCAATATTTGATGCAGACTGCAACTGTCGTGGAAAGTTCGATTATAGGACTGAATTTATAGGAATTATCCAGGTTACAATCCAGCTCTGGAGTATAAAAAGAATGGCGTAGCTGTAGCGGCGCTGTTCGCCCCGTTTCCAGCGTTACTGAATCAATATTTGGCCTTCGGAGGTGTAGTATAAACGACACCATTAAGCGAACGCGAAAACGTGGCAAGCAGAGAGAGAGAGAGAGAGGAACTTTGAAGAAGGCAGCGGAACGAGGCGCGAGCAATTAAAACGGCGCAACTCTGTATATGATGCGGCGGTTTCTTTTGTCCTCCGTTTACGCGGAGGTAATTTGCCACGAGTCACGGATCATGTAAGCCAGCCGGAGTGTTTCGCGCACTTGTTGACGGCGGCCGGTGTTCCCCGTGAGATATTTGCAGGACAAACGGAGCCGGGCGGCGGGACGCTCCAGCGCGAGCCTCTTCGAAATGAGCGCGTGCCGCGACAAATTTTTATTTGCTTCGCGCGTAAACAGGACCGGTTCCCCCTTATGAGCCGCGCCTCGCCTCAATATAGAGTCCCCATTAACGAGGACTTCCGTGGTACCGAGTGTAAACACGCCACGTGTTGTGCCCGGCGAGCAAAAAGAACAAGGGATTTAAAATAGAACGGGGAAACGGTTCCAAAGGCGAGTTCGTGAGCGCCAAGGGGGTCTCGAGTATTCTCTCGACGAGGGCTCGTGGCTCGCGGTTAGTATCCGCCGCGGGTACCCCATCGGGGACAACACTGTTATGGAAAAAAACATCCCATCCCCCTGGCAACGCAATTCATCGAACGTATTCATGAGAAATGGCACGGGGGTGTTCAAGTTTGGCGTAAGATTATAAACTAGCTTACCTCCACTAAAAATAGTATCAATAACAAATAGAGAAAAAAATATTCAACATAAAGTAATGATTATTATATAATAATAACTTATGAATATGATATATGTACATAACCTATATAACATACGAGTTGTGAAATCCTACTGATACGATTGTAGTGGTACGATTTAGGAAACATGATCAATTTATTTATAAATATCAATTTAAACTTTATAATGAATGTAATATGGACTTAAAATGAATGTAAAATATTCTACATTAAACCCGCTTTTAGAAAAATACAAAAATACGGGACAAAATTGCATTGTTTGATTATTTTTTTAAAATGTTTATAGCACGCACAAAATAGGATGTAAGCTCAAAAGGTTTTGTTTCTATTTCTTATTTCGCATTTACTTGATATTTTTATTATCAGATGTCGTTTACATTCATTAATTACTGAGAAATTGATGAGGTACGATTTAGGTGACCAGTGCGATATTGGCAACTCTCCCCTATATATTAAGATAGGGAAACAAGCGGAGAATGTATAATTATACGAGAATCCGTTGACAGTGACCGTCGACAGTAATTTTTTATTTCAAGCTTCTTAACCAGTGGCGAATTTAAGGAAAAAGGCCCAGGTGGCAAACGCTCTGGGTCACCCTGTATACAGAATTATAAATAAATTTACGCGCGTGTGGTATGAAAATTATGGGAAACAAATGGACAGTGTCTGGACTAGTGTTTGGACAAAATTATGATTTTTTGTGAAAGATGCGACCTTCTGAATCGTTACCACTAAAATACCACTCGAAACTGTAGTCTGCTCTATCGAATCGTTCCACAAGCCGTCACCTGAGATTAAGAATGGAAACAGCGAGGTTCGCGATAACAATCAAGGTTTCCTCGTGTAAAACGCTTGATCGGAATACGTTCAGCGAACAACGGCAGAAAAAACATCCACGTGACGGTGTTTTTTAACGAGCCGCGATCCCGCATCGGTCGTGCAGTTCGCCTTGATCCTGAGCCACTTAGGAAGCTGTACGCACGGCATCGATCGTATTCCCCCGTTACGCTCCGAGTGCTGCGCGCCGACTGCCCGGTTCGTATCGCCTTTTCGCTTTTCCAGTGGGTCACGATACGTATCGTAAAATTCAAGTAAGCAGTATCTCGATCCCGAGCGGCGTTAAAATGGGCCCCAAGCAGCGAAGGCAACGGTAACTTTCCCTGGTGAATAGGGGACGCGTTACGAGCGGAACCGCGCTGCCCGCAGAGGTAGCGAGCGGCAGCTTCCGCTTTGAAACGGGACGCATCAAACGGGATCAAGCGCGTATCAAAGAAACAGAGAGGGCAAAAAAAAAAAATGGGCAGGCAACGGGTGATCTGCTCTCGGGTTTAAAAGCGTTCGAGCCTCTCGGGGAGGGAAACGCCTGTGTCCTTTCGACCAATGTGTTCGGAAGTTCCAGCGGCACTGCAGCCAGCTTCATCGCTACGCCCTCGAATCGGAGCGCGTGTGCTCAGAAGAGCTTGATCGCTCGAATAACTTGCGCGCACCGACTGTGCTCGGTGGGAATGAGTCGACGCTGGCCCGATCGATGCGGTAACAGAACAGTCCTCGGTGTGCCGAGCAAAGCTAATCGAATCGTTTCGAGTAGGTATTTTTCATCAACGATCATACGCGGAGGTTCGAATACTGGCTTTCATGAAGCTGCTTCTTGATATGAAATATGAAATATCTAGCAAAGCACGCGCCTCTCGATGCTTTTCAATAGAGAATAACGAGGGGGATCAGTGTACCTATGTGGAAAAAAAAGATGGTAGACGCATATTGCAGGTAGATTTATCGAGAAAGTATAATGACGAGAGGATGTAACACGTTAGAAAAGTTCTCCATCTTTATTTGGAAGGGACCAGAGGCCACTCTAGACTCGGCCTACACTTTCGACGGGGAAAAAAAACTCACGTCCCGACACGGGAAATCGATTTGGACGTTGGACAATAGCGGACCTCACCTTGATCCGTTCGTCAGCCGACTCTTTCGTACGGATAGCTCGATTTTTACTTGTGCGAACGATCGAGGCGAAACGAAGAGGGGCTGGCCGCATTCACCACGGTTTATTGTTCGCGGAGGAAGAAACATCTCGTGCAGACCGAGCCTGGCATCCCTTTTCCAGGGAAAGAAAAGAAATGTATTCGTTCTGTTCTTTAATCGACCTTGACCGTGCCCCTCTCCCCATTTCGCTCTTTCTCTCTCTCTCTCTCTCTCTCTCTCTCTCTCTCTCTCTCTCTCTCTCTCTCTCTCTCTCTCTCTCTCTCTCTCTCTCACTCTCTCTCCCCCCCCTCTCTCTCTCTCTCTCTCTCACCCGCGCTCGATATCAACGACAATGGCGCGGGCTGCAACGAAATCGCCCGCAATGAAACACTTTGTTCCCTTCGGGCTTTATGTACCTCAAACAGTCGAACTTGTGCGAATATCATTGATAAACCATGTATGCCGCGAGCGAAGCGAACGGCGAGGATTCAGCGACGATCAAGGACTTGCAGACGTCGCGGTGGAATCGAATCTAAACTCTCTTTACTTTTTCCTATTTTGACGAGAAATGGAGATGAAAGACTACTTTTTTGCCTCTATGTAATTTGAGTATTCTAGATATCTTACGCACTGTGTGTACTATGATTGTGTTAGCTTTGTTAGCTCCCAAATTCGAGATGTAGGGGAGGGTTGCCTATATCGTACCACTTAAGACATTTTACGTTATATTTCATATTTGGTACTAATTTGAACGCAAATGACTATTGGATATTGTAGCTTAATCTTTTAGGCACCTACTATTATATGCTTAACCCTTCGTCGACACACTTCTTTCTTCGACCAACTTTGACATACTCGGTGGCTCACACCCAGAGCAATTTTTGAACGACTGCCATTCTCATCTGAAGAATCCCATCGTTATGATAAAAAATCATGTATCAATTTCAAGGAGTCTAGAATGTATTCCAATAGTTTTTTAATTGAGATTTTACCACAGTTTTTGTAGAAAAATTCTAGATTGCCATATCGTCGGTGATAGTGCAAAACCGCGTATGAGCAGTTTGTAAATACCGCGGATCTGCAAAAGTAGCAAAATTGAGATTTCGCACCCACGGTTGCCAAGCGCTGTTTCGCTTTTTTTAAAATGTCACACCATTGATGTTAGTATTTACTACAAGGAGTGCTAAAACTGTCCCAAAAAAGTTCAATAAAAGAAATCGCTTAAAATGGCTAAAATATTAAGTTTTTTCTTCCTCCTGTAAAATTGGTAAAATGCAGATCCGCGGTATTTACAAACTGCTCATACGCGGTTTTGCACTATCACCGACGATATGTCGAGAAAAAAATTAAGAAAATCATCAAAAAATGGTAACTTTTACAAATTTCAATATTAAAAGCTAAAAATCTACAGAGTTGTTGTTCAGATATAATATTTTGAGAAAAAAAAAGTTTGTAAGTCGGCTTTGGGAAAAAGGTATTTATTTTGCATATACAAGGTAGGCTATTTGGGTAATTGAAAAAATAGAGATATTCCACGAATATCCTCGATATTCTACGTAGAATCTACGTATTGGAACAGGTACACAGCGTAAAAATCATCTTATGGGTGGCTCACACCCAGAGTGTCAACGAAGGGTTAACCTTTTGTTCAGAACAAATTAATTTGTTATTAATCTCTTTATCACATACTGTAAAAGGTACGATTTAGGCAACCGGTCTCCTAAATCGTACCCCTCGGTTTCCAAAATCGTACCTCCACCAAAAATCGTATCAATAACAAATAGAGTAGCAAATATTCAACATAAATTAATGATTATTATATAGTTACATATACATATGTATATTGATCACACGCCGCAATAACCTATGAATATGATATACGTACATAACCTATGTACGATAACATGATCAATTTATTTATAAATATTAATTTAAACTTTATAATGAATGTAATATGTACTTAAAATGAATGTAAAATATTCTACATTAAACCCGCTTTTAGAAAAATACAAAAATACAGGACAAAATTGCATTGTTTGATTATTATCAGCTAAAATAAAGTGGTAAAAAGTTACATCAATCATACCTGATCTTTTAAAATGTTTATAACACGTACAAAATAGGGTGTAAGCTCAAAAGGTTTTGTTTCTATTTCTTATTTGGCATTTACTTGATATTTTTATTATCCAAAGTCGTTTAGATTCATTAATTACTCAGAAATTGATGAGGTACGATTTAGGTGACCAGCACGATATTGGCAACTCTCCCCTAGTATCTTTCTGTTGGCTAACTAAATGGAAATAACGGAAAGCAGCAATTATTGTTTCAGGTCTGCACAGAAACCGCGACCTGGGCAACTTGCTCCCTCCATGCGAAGAGGGAGAAAGTTTCTTAGAGAATTTCAGAATCGTTGAAGCGAAAATTTTGCTTCAAGTAGAATTTATCAATTCGTGTGAAGACTTGTTGGTAAGCTAGTGCGCAAGGAACAATTCATATTGGAGCAAAGTGGAAACTAATGAAGATATACAGTTACTTCTAACGCCCACTCGGCTCGAACCATTTAACGTTCTCCTGCGAATACGTCGCCCGCAGGATTAAAATAAATAACGGAACGCCCGCAACATCGGCAGTCGAAAGGTCACGGGATTCGCTAGTGGAGCAGCAGTTCGCCATGAATTTCAATTTGCACGATTAATTCTAACGAAACTAACCTCCGGGTCGCAATTCTCCGCGGAAAACATTTCTTAATTGAAAACTCACCGTCAGCGTGGCGGAACGGCTGCCATTTGCTTACAGTTTTTCGCTGCTGCGTCGTATACTACCCATATAATCTTAATTATCGCGAATTTTTACGTAATTCTTTCGCAAATTATTTTAATCCGTTCGGGATTTTCTACGAACCAGCGTATCGATCTGAATGAAAATGCATTACAGTGACCCACATAAATGCTGTTTCCGTTGCGAAGAATTTTCCTTAATTTTCTTTCATCTCTTTGCTAAAAATGCAGGAGCTAGCACTCCGACTAAGATCCATTAAACAAGCATCCGCCAAAGTTATAGCAACCCCGCTGAGGTAAACGGGGCGTCGAAGGCCCCATTTTCAACGTGGCGCGACCAAGAAAGTGGCGACCTTGGGCGATGAAAAATTCAGAAGGAACAGCTACTACCGCCGGGGATTAATAAAACAATGGATCGTCTTAGGCGATCTTTATTTTCCTTCCCGTTCCCATCGCTCCACTCGCTTCATCATAAATCTTCATTCGCCCGTGGCGAGGAGCGTGATCAATATCGCCAATTAATCGCGAAGAAGGCGGTAGACAAAAATAGACGTGAACAGCCGTGCATAATCGGCGCGATGCAGGCGCACAAATATTTTGCATCTATTTTACGGTCTATTGGTGCCACTGAATTTTGAACGGCCGCGATATTTTTAGAGGGATAGGCCGGGTCGCGGATCTATTCTAAAGCCCGCGCGGATAAACGCGTCCCACGGCTAACGAACGTGCCCCTGCTGCCCGTTGATTTAATAACACCCAGACGGCAGGCGGACGCGAGAATCGATGGAAGAAGGCGCAACGGCGAGCGCAAAGGCTTCTTTTGTGTCACGCTAATGCGATTGGTGGTAATTAAACGGGCCCGTTTAGAAGCGACGAGTGCACTTCGCATAGGCGCGAGCGACTTTGTAAAAACGCATCCAGCGGGATCGAAATACGCGGGGAACGTTCGCTGTGTGTGTCACGGAGCGACTGATTCATTAGGAGCGGAGGATTCCGACCAGCGGAACAGAACAGACGAGGCAGGCTCTCTGTTCGAAAGAGGCAAAGAAGGAGCACAAGTGCGATAGCGAGTACAGCTACAGGAACATAAAGGGGAGTCCCCAGAAATCGAAGGCGCACGCGATAATTAATTACTGGCGCCAATTTACGGCGGCATTGAAACGGTTACGAAAGGGTGAATCTCTGCTAACGAGGTTACTCTTCCGAGGTACACAATATAACGGTACCTGTCCGCGGTGAATGAAGCGAGCGTCAAAATAGTAGGTACATTGGTGCGGTGTAACGCGTTTGCCGCGCGAAATTCGGTTCCGCCGTTAAATACTCGATCGGTCGAGTGGGATCTCTCGGCGACTGTGCACCGGAGGAGTGTCCGAGCGAGTGACATTTGCATCGACGGATTCGGAGGAAACGGGCAGATAATGCACCGACAACGTGAGAGGGCGATGAAAGAATAATGATACTGGTATCGCTGCTACGAGGCCGCACATCCGTTGCCCGATCAGAAAAGGAGGCAGACCCGCCGATATGTGCGGGGGCATCTCTCATTGATCCGGGGGAGATTTTACGCATTGACGGTTTCATGGCCGTGGCTCGGTGAATAAAAGCGCGGCCCGAGTAAAATGATAGCCCCGGGGATCGGTGACGGGCGCCGTGTGCGGGGGATTGCGTGGATGCGAAGGACGAAGGCGAGCGAGGAGGCGGAAGGGTGCGGTAGACATGTTAGAGAGGCCGAAGTGACAAGACTCACCTTGTCCGATGGTATGTTGCGCGAACTCATCGTAGATGGGTGACGAGGGTGCCGCGAGGAATCCAGAGGCCGCCCGTAATCTGACCCAACGCCGAGCTCCCCGTGTGACACAGGCAATGGAGGGACGGTGACAGGAGCGAGAAAGCCAGTGCGACGCACTTGTACTCTTTGATGAAAACACACTCACGCTATCACAGCTCACTATTCCGGGACCATCTCGGCCCGAGCCCTTTCCGCTGCCCGATCACTCACTCCGACACCTGTCGTTACTTGTACATGTCGGGCGCGAAATATTTCGGTAACATGTTGCGGGCAATGCACACGGAATACGCTCTGTAGTTTCAACCGCACGCACCCACCGTCCCAGTCTCACAGCCAAACACATAAAATGGCGATCCTGAGACGATGCAGCCTTACTGGGCAAGCTTCGGTCACGGACTACGCGCAACGACTAGTCGCCCCGTTCGACTCGCACCCCCCGCCAGTAGTGGGAGGAGCTCCCGCGACGCTCCTATTGGTGGGCCGTGCAACTATTAAAGAATATGCGAATGAAGCTTGAGAATAATATACACGGTGTCTCGTGATGGAAACTTTATTACAAATACTTAATTGGATTTATGGAATCGTTTCTGTACTTTCCATCTTACAGTTTTCATGTTTTCTTGTCGATTTCTTATTACTTTCCACGTGTGTTTTAGAAGGAATGGGTTTTAAGGAAACTCGGGGACTGTTACGCTTTGTATGGGACACCCTATACATGTTTAATCACGAATTGTAATTAATTTTTGTATCATTCTATCGTGATTAATCTTGTTCTTTTTAACAAGATGTGGAATTATTGGTAAATCTATTGTATTCGGGGGATACGTTGTTGGAAAAAAGATAACTACTATTGGTGGCATTGTAAACAGTGCCTTACGCTGGTGGCACATCAATATTTGTACATAACCTCTTTTGCTCGCTGTTGTACAGTTATTAACATTTTGACAGTTTGCGAATGACAGATTCTATTGTTTTGTTCCGGCGTTGATTCGCGTACAGGCGTGAATGATGTATAATGTTACGCACTTCATGTATATTTGACGCACAATAAAATATCTGTGATAAAGTCTTTGATGAAAGTATTTTAAAAAAATGTCCGCAATTATAGATGATAAAGTGGTCGCAGGGGCGCAATCTGCGAATGTTGTCAAAGAAGATCCTATCGTTGCGTTGACGGTACATACCGTTTCAAATTTTAGATTTACGCGATTAATAGTCCTGCCTATACTTTCTTGTCGCTTTGTAGAACATATCCTTGCCCTTTCTCCTTCTAACCGGCAGCAACGTTATATTTATCGCTATAGTTCCAATATCTGAGAAACACCGCGACACAGCTTTACATGCATTCTTTATTCTTCTAATGTCTGTTGTAGGAAAAGGTTGATACTTTGTACTTTTTTCGGGACCATTACTTTGAGAATCACTCCATCGAGGAAGCGATTAAAAAGAACGGCGACGTGGAGAAAGAAATGAGAGATGCGTTGAACAAGTTCGACGAGTGTAAAGGGTACGAGATCGACGGATCGCGGGCAAAGTATTATTATCTGAAAGGGAAAGCGTTGAATGTTACAGAACGTTTTACCCAGCAAGCGGAGGAGTTATTAACTAAAGCGGTGAAACTAGAACCTAACTTAGTAGAAGCGTGGAACGAATTAGGAGAATGTTATTGGAAGAATGATGACATACAACAGGCGAAGAATTGCTTCGTCGGTGCTTTACGCCATGTAAAAACTTTTCCGCTTAATAATTATATATCCATCGCCTTGTTACTCTTTTATTATAATAATTCAATAATAATCCTTGCAGGGTAGGAATAAAATATCTTTAAGAAATTTGTCAATGGTACTAAGACAGGAGCCTGTTTCAAACGCCGAGCAACGAATTCAAAATGTACAGCAGGGAATGGAATATGCTAAAGAAGCTGTCAGTCTCGACACAGCGGATGGTACTTCTTGGGCGATCTTAGGAAATGCTTATTTGTCTTCCTTCTTTACAATAGCACAGAGCCCTGCAACTTTACGCTTTTGTATGTCAGCTTACTTGCAGGCAGTGGGTTATTTACCATACGATTGTTCTTAATCTATAGCTTCGATGTCCAAGAGTAACATTCGTCAATTATTTTCAGGAGAAAGACATCGTAGCGGGGAGTAATGCTCATCTGTTTCACAACAAGGGAGTGGCAAGTATTTTATAAACTCAAAATGTAGCGCGAAAGTTAGCATAAATACTTAGTAATCGATAAACATTTATATAAATTGTATCAGGCTTTAAAATACCAAGAGGAGTATAGTTGCGCATTGAAGTCATTTGAGAGAGCGATGCTACTGGATCCAATATGGGAGACACCGCACAGTAAAAGGGACGAACTGTTACAATACTTGAAAGATGTACAAAATTTAGTAAACAATAACGGAAGAGTGAAGCCTAAAAGATTGTACCAGATGATACGGGTATTTAATATTAAAGAAACATATGTGTTCTCTATAAATTTAAAACGACTTGACAATGTCTTTCGTCTTGCAAGAGTATATAATCGTAACGTATGACGTTGGTACATATACATATTTATAGGTTTCTGATTAAATGTAGGCATTGGATGTTAAGCATTTGGGACCATACAAAGGTGGCTCTTTTACGTCTGGCCAGAAATCCGTAAAGTTAGAATTAATATCTCTGAAAGACTTAGCTGTTGGAGCGAATCCCGAGAAAGTTATATTGGGGAAAGTAGTGTGTTGGATACAAGACACTGATTGCGTACCTTTGTGAGTGTAATTTTTGATGGTTGGAAAACGGTAACACGTAGGAAATAGTGTTTATTATCTTTGCTAATAAATACACATGTAACTTTTCAGCGCATTTTGTCTCGTCGACGAAGAGAAGACATGCATCGCTGTAACTATATACAACCTGGCCAAAGGTCGTGGAGTTACCGTGGGAGACTCTGTTGCTATACCCGAACCTTACGTTGTTCATCAAAAGTTCACTTATTTGAATAACGTGAGTGAAACGCGTATATACGTATATTGAAAGTCGAAGTGAAAAATAATCTATGGAAATATGTCTTCTTTCAGGAGTTTGACTTCAAATCTATACGCGTCGAAACACCAGTTATATTGGTCGTTAACGGGAGGAAACTAGGTAGGGAGCAACAGGCCTCTGCGAAGTTTCACACTTTTAAGAAAACTGACTAATGAGCTTAATGCACAAACTTTCATCTAAGAGTTTATAGTAAAATATAGTTGACAATGAGACTTTTTCCTGTAACTCGAGCGCGGAAGTGTGTCATCGTCAATAGCCGATGTGATATTCGAATTTTAAGTCCAAGTATTATCAATACATACCTAGAATTAAATGATCTTACCACAGTCAATATTGCTGGAGATAGGTGATTAGACATTACATTGTTGCGCGTTTACTCGCGAAGATATCGTTCAAGTTGGAGAGAATTTTAAAAACGTTTCACATAATTTGTTGCTTACATGAAAGTTCACGTCCCGTAAGTATTGTTATATTTTATTTACGCCACGCTTACCTTACAAGGGAATCTTAGGAGCCTTAATTCACCGATTGTGACGAAACCTTGTTGCATAGATGTAAGAAATCGTTGAAATTACGTACAATGACATTTTTGCAAAGTATCTTCAATATTGCAGTAGCATATTTTTGTAAAACCTTGTTAAACGTTAGATTCGAAGGGTAATGTTACTTCTTAGGAGCGTTTCAAGCAACGTTTCACGAAAATCCGTGAGCTCAGGTTCGCAGGGTTCCCTTGCTAGCTTAAACGTCAATTACAATACAATTTATACAACGTACAGTTGAATTACGTATAAAAATACTGATTTGTGTAACACATTCCTGTGTATCTTTTAATCTATACACGATTTCGAATTCCTCGTCGAATGCTAACTTTAACATTACAAGCCTACTTTTCTGAGAGACAAGATTTAAATGAACATTACGATTAAAGTAGCACGTAACATTTCACTTGCAAACAAACCACGTAATTTTCAACAGAACTTTTGTTCATCAGTCCTTTCACCGTGCCAATAAAGTGAACTTTGACTTGTTCGTATTATCGACGTAAACTAACTCCTTTTTTTATACGTACTCAAATATTTATATCCATTCATTAAAAACTCGACTAAAAACGTCCATAACTTTCTAAGGATGAAATCTACTTGTAATAAGCATCACGTGTATCGGTTCATCGATCGAATTTCACTTCGCTCGACGAAAAAGAACAGAATCAAACTCAACAGAGAAGAGAAAAAACCGCGAATCTTGTTTCTATAATTATCGCGTTATCCTCGATTAGGAAGTGAATCAAAATAGTACGATGTGAGCCGGTGGCAAGGATACAACGATGAGTACAGGAACAAGCGGTCGCTTATTTTTCAGTCAGGACACCTTTTGCGAAAAATGCTTGTGATATATTTAAAACGTTTGTATAAAAATGTTTTCTATTATCGATTATAATAATAAATACTTATTTATAACAACACGGTTGTCAGCCGTTTCCCTATTGTATCCTAGCGTATCCGCTCGACGTAAAACGATAGCGAACTTTTCCAGTGGACCATGACTAACGGCTTGATCGTCTTTTAGTGATCGTCGTAATGTCACAGATGATCGATCCTCGTCGGAGTCATCGGTCGACACTTCCCCCATCGTCATTTTTCCTGTGTGCATCACGTGAGCGAGCAGCGTGGGCCTCTGCGCGACAGATACCATCGCGCGCAAGCGGAGCAGAGGCACGGCCTGTCCGTCTCCTTTCGGGATCAGGTAGGCACGGTGCATCCTCCTCACATGTTCACCTCCCACAATTTAAAGTAATTGTCGATCACCTCGAGGAACCACTCGCGTCGCTGAGGATCCTTGAAGATTGGCGCCAGCGTCCGCAGCTGCAGCTGCAGCAGAGCCTCGTTACCAAGCAGCCCGTCGAGCTGCTTCAGCAGAGTCGCGTCTCCATGCAATTTCAGCAGACTGGCGTATGTGAATATGTAGTATTGGTTCCGTAGCCGTTCCACCGCCCATGCCTCGACGGTGCGGTTTCCGCTGGCCGCTTGTATGGAGCCCATGTGCTCCGCATACCACGGCGAGAAGTAGTTGCTTAATTCAAGATTAGAGAGGTCTGCCACGCCGCGCGTCTTCAGGCGCTCCTTTATGCGCAAATACGCTTGTGGCGTGTAGACGAACACCTGCAACAGACAGTTTACTTTAATAACAGTCATTTACTTCCTGCTTCTTTGTCTAATCGATCGACGTAGGCGATACGGTGCCATCGCCGTCGTACCTGCCAGCAATTTAATTAATCATCAACTACAGACCGCAACACATCCGTAAGATAGAGATACAATAAACCACCTACGTTTACCTTCGAGTCATAATTGCACTCGCCTCGGGAGGTCTAACAAGGGAATACCGCGAACCCGGACTCACCGATTGGAACGCAACTTTGTGAGTTTTTAGAGTGACTCAAAATAAGAACCACGGTGTGTTTCATTTGGGCCCTATCGCCCTTTAAGGGGGTGAAAACTTACCTCAAAGTCAAATTGGCACCTCCACTTTTTCGCGTATAATTCCTAAAGCACAACAGACAGGAAAAAAGGTTTCAAATAAAAGTGTAATGGTGCACTAAGCGTTACAAACTTGCGTTAACAAAATTTTGAAGAGTTTAAAAAAAAAATACCTGAACGAAAAAAAACTTTCAAAATTTTATTACCGCGAGTTCGCAGCGCTTATTGCACCATTAAACTTTTGTTTGAAACATTTTTTTTCTGTCTGTTGTACTTTGAGAGTTTTACGCGAAAAAGTGGAAGTGCCAATTTGACTTTGAGGTTACTTTTCACCCCCTTAAAGGGCGGTAGGGCCCAAATGAAACACACCGTTGTTCTTGTTTTTAATCACTAAAGACCCACAAAGTTGCGTTCCAATCGGTGAGACCGGGTTCGCGGTGTTTCCTTGTAAGAATTCTTCACAGATGAAGATATTTATCATTATCAAAGCACCAGAGTCTAGATGCTCGACGAGTGCTCTATACACCGTGAATTTCAGCTAACAGAGTTGCGCAACTACCACCCGAGTACGATGATGGAAATTATCCAACACTCCAGAAGACAAACAAGTCTCAAGTAGACAAACAAGTCTCATCGTGCATCCCGAGAGTCTCCCTCGATGTTAAAGGACAAACATTAATTCCACGCCCTCGGCAACGGTGAACCGCGTAAAATATAGCAAGTACCTCTCCATCGTCGTGATCCTCACCTGATACAAGGAGTTCCCCGTGACGTATCCGGTGATGTAGTGCGAGCCGAAATTCTTGATGAACCGTACCACGCTCGCCGTGTCGCCGACCGTCACGTTCTCGGTTTCCTTGAGCACAGCCTCGTCAAGGACCATCGAGTCCGCGGTGCCGGCCAGCTTCTGGTTCTCGCGGAACCTGGCCACGCGCACCAGCACGTAACAGTGCTCCCCGGTGATGAAGGACGAGTTGATTCCCAGATGGCGGGCGATCGCCGCCTTGGACCAGCTGCCCGTGAACGCCCGCCACGGCCTCTCCAGCCTCTCGAACGTGAAGTCCCGGAAGTAGGCCTGAAGTAGCTGCCTGATGTTGTCGCAGAACTCCATGTGGAAGTCACCGTCGAACACCGCGGTCTGCTGGCGTTGCTTGCTCGCCGCAGAGATCGGGTTCCTGAAAACGTCCAGGGTCGGCTCCCGGAATATCCAGGTCTCGGTGTCGTTCCTGGGCACCACCCGCATGCTGATGCTCAGGTAGCCGTACCGGCTGAAAATGTTCACGGCGCCACCCAGTCGCGGCTTCTGCGACCCGTCGCTCAACCCTCCTCCCACCAGCAACGCGAGCGTCCACGCCAGCACCAAGAATCTCGTTCCCGACCACATCTCTCGCGGCTGCCCGCGGCGGAAGCACCTGGACACAAGAGGCGGAATTCAGTCGAGAGGGTTGTATCATGAGTGGGAAGGAATATAGCGAGGTAATAGAGGTAACGATTAATCTTGGAACTGTTACTGACTATAGTACTACAAGTATTAACATCGGTACTGGCATTCGTGTAGGTATGTAATTAGATCTGCTTGGGACCTGTTAAGTTCCTGAATCAATCTATAAACCGATACCCTACGGTGGTTCAGCAAGATGGAAACTATAGATACTTGACAGGAGTAGACACAAGTAATTGGAAACGACTCAGATCATCACACCCCGAACGACACTTGCGCTGCGATAATAGCGACTAGGAGTGCCCGTCTCATCGATCACGAATGGAGGATCGATACGATCCGCGCGTAGTCGAGCGACACGTACGTACACCTCTCGCGCGATCAAGCCGATCTAAAGGCGACACTTGTCAGACGGCGCAGAGGTCTTCGTTCCCAGCCCCCAGTCGGTGGCGTCTGCGGGCACCTCGGACCGGCAAGTGCACACGCGATGCGAGTCGCCGGTAGATAGCCGCGAGTTATCTCGTTTTGTAGGTCTAGGTGTACGTTGCCGAAGCATTTGCTCGAGGGAAGCAGTCCCGCGGCCTTCATCCCCACCTGGCCGCTGGAGGAACACTTTGCTCTATCGGTGCTCTCCGTTTAAGCCTTCACCTTTCTCCTCTTCGTGGCCGGTGGTGATCGGGAAGGCTGTGAGAGGAACTGCTCGATCCCTGAACCGAGGTGCCCGATCGTCTCACCTGGTCGCGTGCAGGCGAACCTGTACATGCATCTTGATAAACGTCTGTCTGGCGCGATTGATTGCTATGCACTGCGATCTATACGTCGACCCGTGTTAACGGTATCACTCGAGGGGGACATTGCCTGTCCGATCGGAGTGGTCATGGTTCCGTGTCGTTGGGCGCACAAACAGCAACTCCCAGGCAACGAGGATGGACTGTCGCTGGACAGAGTTCTTTTTGCCTCGTGAGTCTATTAGTACGCATTAGAATCTGTAACGAGGCGTCTCAAGGGTAACCGTACAGTCCTTGGTGGCATCTTTTTGCGCGGCGATGCGACCGAAGAAGTGTTTCAAGAGCAAGGTTCTGTGGCGACATCATTGAATGGTTTCAGTCATGCTTAGGGATCACGTAACACGCCAAGCTTCCGCTCGAGCCCTTGGATCTCTTCCAACGTGGCGATCGTTCTAGGGACACGGTCCATTAAGGATGTATCGGACGTACAATATTAGACAAAAGTATATAAAATTTGAAATACTTAAATATCTACGTCTTACGGATAGGAAATCTAGATTTAAGGAACTCGAACGACAGTTGGAGTCCTATTTTTACTGTTGACCCCTATACAATGATTGACCCTCTTCCCCAAAAAGTAGGAAATATAGTATCATTTTTTTTTATATAATAAAATATATCTATATTTCGGTGGCTCAGATATTTTTGTTCCGAATACAATTATATTTTATTATATTAATAAAAATTATATTATATTTCCTATTTCTTGGGGAAGAGGGTCAATCATTTTATAGGGGTCAACATCTGTACGTGTTACCCTATACTACATGTAAAAAAAAATTGAAAACATTGGTACCATTTCTTCAACATTTTTTCAGCTGTTTTATCCGTCAAGATCGTCTCTTTCCATAACAGTACGTGTAAAATCAGTGACAATTAAAATCGTTATAACTCAGCAACCGTATAGTGTATTCGTTTAAATTTTTTGGAGCACATCAAGAAGATCAAAAAGAATAATCTCACAAATTTTCATCAACTTGGTATCATTTTGAAGATAGGTCCGATACATCCTTAACCACAACTGAGGCAACACTGGCCCTACTTGTTGAACGGGCTTCTCTGCTTTGAGGTACGTTGGCAATTGTACGGTTGCCTCGGGTTCTTTTTTATAGTTTGGTTGTACGAGAGAAACTTTGTTTCCTTATGTCTCTGTGAGATAGGATATATCCAATTAGTGAATAGCTGGCTGGTAATGTTGATGAAACTTTGTACTGTTTTATAATACAAATTATGAAGACACAGACTATATCTACGAGCTGCGTCGATAGTAAAGAACCATCTCGCTATCTTGAATCATTCTTATGACACCATGGCAACAGCGGAACGAAGAGATGGGAAGAAAGCAGACAAATCTGGGCTGGTCGGTGTGTGAGCCCGCGATTCCTGGACTGTAGCATTTCTTAGTACGGTCTGCGATGTAGGCGTTGCGTTCGTCTCGTGACAAGACACGAGGTACGAATTCGTTGGTCGCGTACGGAACCGTTACGGTAACGAACGACGTGGAATGTCACCTGCAAAATTAGACCTTTCACCGCGGCGGATCTACTGCTTCGGTAGAAGGATCTGTGAAGACCGTACACAGTCATTTGTTCTATCTATGGCAATTCGCGGATATACAGCGTGGCAGTAAACGTAGTAGTAGGACCAAAAAATTGCTGAAAATTCGACGGAGAATCAGAAAACTGTATGCCTGAATCAGAGTATCCCTGGTGTTTGCATCGGTGTAAACGCAGCCTTACAAGAATCGAGGAAGGTATGAAGCGCGATCGGAGTGAAAGTGAAATTGAAGTCCCCCGCGCGAGACTTTAGCCCCGCCTGCAGCTTCTTAACAAGCACCGCGAAATCTCACATTCGCGATTATTCTCGCAAAGATTCTTCCACGGTCCAATTAATCCTTCCGCGGCGAAAGAGATGCAGTAACACCAACGTAACATTCAGTCATCAAACCTCAATTAATCAAGCGAGCTGGGAATAGTTGTGCGTATCACAAACACATTATCGCCCTTGACCCACATCTCCCGCTTTCGCCAATTCCACTCCTATCGAAAATCGTCTGCAATCGTCGTGACGCGGCACGGATTTCCCAGAGCCACGTAAACTCTGACATTCCTCGTTGCATCTTCCTCCTTTGTCCCATTAACCTTTCCGGCTGCCTTTGGATAACAATTCACCATCGGACGGAAAGTTTCGAAATTCCCCAAGAGAAGACCACAAGTGGAATCGAATAAAGTGGCGTTCCGCGACGACGAGTATCGCGAGTATCGTTGCCTCCCCAAAACGTTTCCGCCACGATAGCGGAGTGGCTGGTCCTGTTCGGTATCCATCACGGCCCAAAAAGTCCCCCGCTGATAAAACACCCACGCCCGCACGGCGGCGGGCTTACGTAATAGGAAGCTTTTTATCGACTTATCTCGAAAGGAAGATCGTTCCACATACTCAGATTCACGATTACCGCGTTGTGAACGAAAGCGACCATACATATTCATGAGATTACGACAAAGGGTTCCGTGGTGATTTCATCTGTTACGGCTTTCGTACCAAGACTGTGATAAGGAACACGTCATTTCATGTGGTACCTACTATTCAACATCGACACCTGACGTACCAACGGGGACGTTAATTTTACCGCGTACAGGAGAACGATCGAAAGTTACTACTTCGGAATTACTGTTTAAGCGACTTAGTCATTGTTTCTCGAATGTATTTAAAGCAGCAAGGCACTAAAAGTTTATGTTGGAGCTGCGATAAACGATCAGAGCGACGATAAGAGCGGTAATAAAAGCTGTTTGAAAATATCTTTGTTTGATGTGTTTATAGTGGAGCTGTCATAATAGTACTGTGCCAGTCATTTAAGGTTTCTCATTATATGTCGATGAGATCGGCGGTAATAGCGTAAGAAAAAGAAATATTTGTTTCTCGAACCTTTTATCGTCGGTCATCCTTACTTACAAGGGAAGATCCCGAACCCGAAGTCATACTTACAAGGGAAGATCCCGAACCCGAAAATTCAAAAAATTCTGAAACTTTGTGAGTATGCAGGGAATTTCCTCCTGATTACAACGCAATTTTTGTTTGCTGCCCAAAATCACTCGAAGGGGGTGTAATTAACCCCTGAAAATCCAGTTATTTTCCGACTTTGTGTTATAACTCGTGAACTGTAAAATATTTTTTTACCAAAGGATAAACCTAATTAAAAGAAGTAACTTTTGTCTTGAAATTTTTTTTCTATCTCTTACAGTTCGCGAGTTATAACACAAAATCAGAAAATAGCCGAATTTTCAGGGGTTAATTCCACCTCCTTCGAGTGAATACATATTCACAAAGTTTCAGAATTTTTTGAATTTCCGGGTTCGGGATCTTTCCTTGTTAGTAAGAGTTGCCCTGCTCGCTGCTGCAACGTAAACACTTCCATTATAAAACAATATAATATATTTCGACGCTTCGCTCTTATCATTGCTCTGATCGTTTATCGCAGCTCCAACATAAACGTACCCTTAGAAGCAAGTAGCACTGCAGGCTGCGTGTTCTGCAATGCACATTCGTCTGGCCAAGACGCTCCAACTTCCAAATTAGTAAAACGGAAGTGGAGCAGGTTCCACTTTCGCCGTTCTCTGTTAGGTGCAGGAATGCGGCTTGTCACGTGGATTAGAAGTTCACGGGCGTACAAACGGGTGAAGTTCATGCGACCCACGCATTGTTCGCGACTTAATATATTCGGTGTCCTCTTAAGAGTTCCAAGGATAGCTCAGTCGAGATTTAGTCGTCTGAGTTATTCAGTGGATCCTTGCGTCGTCTTCGGGAACAGTATCGCTCTTGTGTTAGAGCCTATCGCTCTTCGGGCCCTCAGCTCGCGAGGAATAGTTCCGTTCGCTAGTATGAAGCAGAGAAAGTGTCATAAGATTTAGCGTCACGATCATAAACAGCTGGCGTTGTTCCTGTACTCTGGGTTGATGGTGCAGCAAGGGATATATAAACGGTTGTGTAATAAGCGTTATGCATTAAACGCGCGGCTGAACAAGGGGACTTGCTTGCAGATAAACGGGTTTGTCGGTGATTCGCAGAGGAGAAATTCTGGAGCTTCGCGCGTAAAACTTACGGCGCGCAATGTGGGAACGCATAACCAGAACTTCTAGAACTGGTGCACCTATACACTGCTAAGACACTACATTAGATTCTCAGTATTGTATTATTTCTCTGGTGGGCGGGCAAATGAGTATAAGTCAAATTTTACCTCAAGCTTAAACCGTTTCTTTTTCATCCTTTTTTTTGTGGATCGAAATTAAAAATAACAGTTTCTTTTAAAATATATGTTATTAACTTTCACCTCCAAAGTTTAACACCTGATCTTTGCCGAATAATCTCTTTGCGGAGATTAAAACTGCGTTGATAAAATAAAAAAAAATAACGATTTCGTCTTAGAATATCTGAATGTCAGGATTCTACGTATCCAAAACACTTTGTCAGGTCACGGCACCACTGGAGCTAGATACTTGCAATTGATTGAATTTAGAAGCCAGCTCTTAAGAGGTCATGCTCAGTCAGAAGGCCGAAAAAAGGTGGTCTTTGGAAATTTTTTACTCAAAAGCTATAACACATTTCTCAAAAAATCTTTTTTCCTTTTAAGGATTGCATCTAGTACCGTGCACCGTGATTTTTTTATTTAAAAATATTTATCAATAACTAAGTTATTGTCCATCACTCGAAGGTTCTCTAAAAAAAAGGCTTCTGCGGTGACCACTGCTGCTCGAAAGTCGGTCATCTAAAATAAAAAATTCAAAAGAATTTAGTTATTATATTATATTATCTAGTATTTGAACGAAGGATTTTTCTAAATATTGATTTGGGAAAAAATGGCTGATGTTGAAAGTAAAAGTTTCAATTTTTATCATAAATCGTGCCTGATTTTCGTCAATTAAAAGAAAACTAAGCATCGGATAAAAAAATCCTTCGTTCAAATAATAGATAATGTAATATAATAAGTAAATTCTGTTGAATTTTCTATTTTAGATGATCGACTTTCGAGCAGCAGTGGTCACCACAGAAGTTTTTTTTTTAGAGAACCTTCGAGTGATGGACAAATTACTTAGTTATTGATAAATATTTTTAAATAAAAAAATTACGGTGCACGGTACTAGATGCAATCCTTAAAAGGAAAAAAGATTTTGTGAGAAATGTGTTATAGCTTTTGAGTAAAAAATTTCCAAAGACCACCCTTTTTTCGGCCTCCTGACTAAGCATGACCCCTTAACACTTCGAACGCTGGTAACAAATGCGATCTAGCGTGTCACAGACGCGTAGGAATGCCTAACCTCGCGGTGGGTCGAGCGAACCGTGAAGAACGCGCGGCAGGGCTGGATTTAATCGTACCTTTTCGCAGGAACGGTGCCTCGAGGATGCAGGCGCAACGAACAAGTCCAGAGAAGATATCCGCGGGAATGAAGCAACGCGCGTACGATGCGTTTCCGTGCGCGGCCGATAATAGCGCGACGAGTAGCCGCGTCACGAAAAATCACCATTGAAATAACAATCGAGCACGCGGAGACGGTGCGATTCAGTTGTCGCTGGTTACAAAGATACGGGCTCTACGTGACGCAGAAGTCAATGGGGAAGAATTATTTAAGTAGCGTCGCGTAGTTGGGAGACTTGAAAGGGGCTCTTGCGCGCCCGATTAGACACAGGAAGCGGTGTCATAGTGAAGCGTTTCAGTTTCTTCCAACCGACGATCTAAATGTTCCTCATCGCACTGTAACGTTACATGCTTCCAACACATTTATGTACCTTTTCCATGGTGACCAACACACGACCCATAGGGCCTGCAAGGAAATTGGATACTTGCTTTCTTCTCGAACTACTTCTCGGACTAAACTTCTCCCAACTCCACTATAACTTCATGGTTATCACCAGTGTCATACCCAGAGGGGGTGGGGGGTGGGGGGGGGGGGGGGGAGCAAGAGGTACTGGCACCCCCAAAAGAAACGGGGAAAAGGAAATTAATGTAACCACGATTGAAGTAATTCAAGAGCTTTGTAAAAAGAAGAGAAAACTGGATTTTATTCTTTAAATAAATTTTCCTAATCACCTAATAGATTTGATTGCATTTTTATTAAAAGTAGTTTTATCCATTCAACTCGGTTCCCCCAACATTAAATCCTGAGTGCTCCGCTATCACTATCCACAATCTCAGCAATAAATTCAGGGCACAGCTAAATGTCCAAAATAAATATCCAGGGAATGTTGAAAGAATTAACGAATCCTGGATTCCTCGAACGTTCCACCGAATTCCTGCTCGAATGCTGCGCGGGCTGCGGAGCTATGAAGTGTGAAATGCATGGAGCATCGTGGGCCTTTCGCTCCGCGTGCCCATCAATCTCATTGTTCCGCGGGTGCAGAATTAAGATGACGTGTTCGCGCCATTCCTCGCATTGCAAGCGTATGACGGGTTTAGAAAGGGAGGCAGGCGATTCGCGAATAGAATCCGTTTGGTCCACCGTGCTACGCGGCCGTGATTTCATTTCTCTACCAAACCGTACCGCGAGCGGGGGCTGCTAATGGTTCGAAAATTTATAGTCGCTTACGCGCACTCGTGGCAACGGCACCACTCCGTGGCCATTATTCATCGGTGCGTTGACTCTGTGCACGTGCACCACGTTCCCTTCGAACGAAACGAGCCACTTGGCTGAGGGGTTCCTCGATTATCAGTCTCGTTTGTTCCTATCCGATACTCGTTTAAACGGTCTCCTTTACACGGCAGACGTGACGAACGTACGGAGGCGCTCTTGAATTACCCGTGCATTTGCAAACGCTTGTCGCGTGCGCAGATTTTCGCGGAGATCTTTATCGATGCAGGATCGATGGCAATCTGCCGTTCGTCCTTGGAGCTTGGTGATGATTCCGCGTACATTATTAGTATTCACACGTACGAGCTACGTGGAGATTGTTTTCGATGTTTACACAGGTTTATTGTGCTTTGGTTGCTTGGGGTGTCGCACGGTGAAGAGTTTGCTGAGATTTTTGGGGAAATGCATGGCTCTCGTTGTTCCTTAATAAAATCGATGTTAACTATTCATGTATTTATATAAATAGAGTTTTATCTCCGGCGATGGTTGGATTATACCTAATCGAAGCAGCAAGCTCAGGGTCCATTTTCATTTCTACTCTCCGCACGAATTACAGCGAGGTACGCGCCTAGGGTCAAGAAATCGAGATGGACTTACCCTACCGGATCACACA
The DNA here is from genome assembly GCA_947577245.1 of Andrena bucephala. Taxonomy (NCBI): domain Eukaryota; kingdom Metazoa; phylum Arthropoda; class Insecta; order Hymenoptera; family Andrenidae; genus Andrena; species Andrena bucephala. The sequence continues at coordinate 70,305,126 of OX387715.1, forward strand.
AGTTTATTCCACTTCCGTTAATCAACATTCCCCTCTGTACCGCGCAGCCTCCCTTCCTCCTCCTCCTCCCCCCCCCCCCCCCCCACGACACTAATTGTTATGGGTCACTGACTGAATGCTTGTTGCAAGACAACCAGAAGATAACGCGCGAGTACCCAGCGTTGCCGTTCCAATCACAGCCTGCACTTGTTGCGACTGCACACTTGTTGCACTAATTCCACCCGCCACGAGAACAATCACGCTCGTAATTTCGCCTTCGTTAATCGCCGAGCTGCACGCCTTTCCATTTTTCACACCTTCGACAAACGCGCGAGCTTTCCCTCAGAAAACGTCAACGCGAGGTACCATTTATCGTCTACGCGCAAGTAAATTACTCTACTATTGCCCCGATGAGGCAATCCTTCCTACTTCGAAACAAACGCTGCAGCGCTCCGCAACGATTTTGATGCAGCGAAGCTCACACGTTGCTCACGCGTGAAGATACATTTGCAACGTGATTAACGTTATCGTTCGCTAAAGCTGCTGGCGGATGAGAGTGCGACGAAGTGTCGTTGACATGGGGCCCGCGATAAATATTCGCGAATCGTGCAGTATTAGCGCGGAGTTGCGAGACCTTCTTTAAGTCCCGCGAGCAGAAGTCGAGGAGTTCAAGTGGTTTCTAATAACGCCAGTTTATGATGAATATATCTGTCTAGCGCACGCTTCATCCGGGATAGAGAGCGGATTGCTTTATTCTTCATAGTGGATTTCGTATTCGTGGCGGTCGAGGTCGTTCGCTCGACTGACGCACGAATGTAAATTAATTGCGTGACTCGCTTGGTCGCGAAAACCAAACGTTCCTTGTATCGGGCTGCGATAGATTACGGGCATTATGCGGTAGGAAATAAGTCTGTAAACAACGCTTTGTAATCTCGTGGCCCGGCGTCGTTAATCGCGTACTATTACTGTGGCAACTGGGGCAGTTCGCTTATTCAATTACTCGTTCGAGTAACTCGCAGCGCTGTTATCAATCTCCTCGATCCACTCTGACAATGCTCTGAAAATTATATTCGATACGTTCGATGGGAATATGGATATAAATATCGATGCATTTTAGGATGAACGTTGAAGATTGTTTGAAAATTACTGAATAATAGATTTTAGTTTGCTCAAAACGTTCCCATATGCAAAAATAGGTAGCTGCCACGGGCGTAAAGTTGACGAGAGGCGCAAAATGGTCTTCTCGTTGCTGGCATTTTTTAAAATAAACTTTTAAATGAAATACTACAAGTTCTACTATAAATATTTTAAGCTACAAATAAAAGGTGTCAGTGTAAAGTGATCAAAAAGCTTAAATAAATGCATTATAAATAAAAGACGCCATTTGGCAAGTTCGCCTAAGGTGCAAAAAATCTTCCGCCGGGCCTGATTAGAATATATTTGGATTATACGAATATATTTTCTATTCGACTGTTTTCTATAAGCAACGCTATATGCCAACGTGATGCTGCATCGAGATTATTAATGTGACGGGTATAGGGTTGCTTGTAGCCAATGGACCATGATCCATTAATTTCCTAACAATTTGTGTTTACGACAGGCCATGTTTGCATGAATTACACATGCGTCAATATTGAACGCGGCACCGTTTATACAACTGATTGATAACGAGTCGGTAGCGCTCGCGTTATCCGTCGACTACATTCTGCGACGTCTTCTACTGCAGCAGAAAATATTAGATATGCATCGTCTACTGTTCCACCCGCATAGGAAACTGGGAATAAGCTCTTGGAAATGTTCTCGAGCAACGAGACAAGCTGAAAATAAATAGAGATCATTCGTTTTCCTCCTACTTTCACAAAAGAGAATTTAAAGGAGGAGCACAACCAGAATATTTCTTCCTCGATAAAGAAACGACGTTACCAGAGATGAAGCCTCTTATGTTCCAACGAAGAGGACTTGAATAGGTATATTAGATATTAACAGATGTGTACAGAAACGTGTCTTCTAAATTGCTCGGAGGAGTGTGCCACAGTATGCAGAATAATAACCCACGTGCCCTCGAGTTTTGAGTCATATCTCCTTTGTCTTGGAACGAGTTAAACCAGATTTTTGCAGCCTTAACCTCTTGGTTGTAGTATCTACGTCTCGCGAAGGAAGAATAATATTAGTATTCCTTTTATATCCACGAGTATCAAGCTGACATTTGCAGTCTTTTTAAGTGTTCATATCCATAAGAACTTATGGCACAAGAGCAGTTACTTGCCGCAAGTACCTTGCACGCTTCGTCATAAACTCCAAAGAAGTTCTCGGAGCAGCAAAAAAAAAATGTCCTTCTCCTATGCCTCTTATCTTCATCCCTATTACCATAATTGCATTAGCGGAGACAGGTTCCAGTCGACCATGGGTATTTTTCACACCAAACGAATAAAAAGTTGGTGGGAGGAATTAATGTATTCTGCGAATGGAAATATCAGAAGGAAGATGGTCGTCGTTATTTACAGCCCTGTACTAAAAATAATCAAGCAAACAATTCCTCGCCAGCCTAGAATGAAAGACACACCCTCGTCCTCGTGATCAAATTTCAAGTTTTACTGTTATAGTCGACGACGATGGAATTCCGTGTTTTTTTAATTCATAAACGTTACACGGAAAAAAGGGTAAAGAGTGTGGGCAAGGCTGAATGAATAATTCCCTGTATAGGTCCCGCAACACTTGGCGTGACATTTGCACGAACATGCAGCTGGTGTCTGGTTTGCGGGCTCGATGGGCCGAGGGAACGCGTTGTTCTTCGCGAATCGAGGATCATCTTGCGCCATGTATCTTAGGGGAAGAGGACTCGGCGTGGAAAAGGTACGTTGTGCCGCATGAGAGGCCAATCGCCGAGATCTCGAAAGGAGTCACGTTTTCATCGGGAACGTACAGCTGGGGAGTTTTGCAATGCCCGGCATGGTCTTCCAGAGTTCAGCGTTTCAGAGGCGCTCCGTCGCCTTTTTGCTTCTACTTGCACTTTCTCGCGAAAACATTGTGGGAATTTAAATGGGTACGATACATTCTTCTTTCGTTTGCCGTTTTCCATCGACCCCGTTTAATTGCTCAGCTGAGGAATTTGTTACTACAGCTGAAGATTAATTAGTGTTTCTCAAGCGTAAAATATATAATGAGCTGCATAGTATATGTGCATTCTTACATCTTTTGTTAAATTCGGGCAATTTGCGTAAAAAATTAATGAACCGATTTACTCGAGGCTTTGCAGGCTTATTTTAGGGTTAAAAAACTTAGCGCTATCGGGAGCTTTTCCTTTTTTTTTTTGCCTAGATTTTGTACACGAAAAACGAGCGATTTTTTGCCAAATATCGATGCTTCAACTTTGCACAACCGCCATTTTGTCTCAAAATAATTTTTCCAAAACCGGGCCCGATAGCGGCTAGATAATTTCATATATTATAGCTAAAAAATTAAAATTTCCAATTTTGGATGATCTTGCACCGAGCTACGGTTGTCACCACAAAGCGCTTAAAAAAGGACATCACGGGCATCACCTATAACTCACAAATCTTTCAATACTTTTTACCACAAAAAATACCGAAATATCCGTAAGATTTCCAATAGACTAACGTTTAATAATACCTAAAAGTTTATCAGTTTTTCTAAAAAAAATTCCCAAAGAAGCATGTTGTTTTGACCGTTTTAAGAAGGCCTCTCCCTTAATTAGAACGAATTAGAATACTAAAAACGCTATATTATCATGTGATATATCGAGGAAGCTTGAATAAGCGTCGCATCGTTGCTTCATAGAGCACGGTACGTAAGTACAATCATTCAGCTGGAAGGGCAGTGTTCTCTCCAACGAGCGACGTGAACAGCTTTGAGACATTAACCTCAAGCAATTGTCGCGTTGGGCAACGATTCTGCGGTTTATACTTGATTCGTTGGAGCGTGATAGCTGACGAGGCGGAGTGCGAGTGGTCGAATCGCGAGCGGCAGAAAAGCTACTCCGAAACATCAAGAACAGATTCATTTCCACGGGTGTCCGAAACACTCGTTCATACGCTCACTGCAGCCTGGTAAATCACACCAGCACTCCCATACTCCGAGCTCCGGACATAACTCGCGCCTGCTCATCCATTTGGAGCAGCTTGCTCGCATTTATACGGCGGTTTCACGATCTGCTGCCTCTCCAAGCGATATCCATAGACGGCAATAACAATGTTTCACCAGCGGCGCACGAAGTAATCAGTTTGTATCGCGGCGATCGCGGCCGATGACGTGCGTAAGGTCGAGGCGCGTTGATTCGCATCGTTGGAGCAGCTTGAAAGTGCAAGTTCCTGGTATTTTTCTTGCAAAACATGGACGGCGATCGGCGGCACCGCTAATAGTATCCGTATCGTACTATTCTTAGGCTTGTTCCTGGTTGAAAATGTGGGTAAGTAGCATAAGGACGGTCAACCGCGCCCGCACGTGGTTGCGGGTCGTGCTCTCTCTTCGCCGCGCGCGTATCCGTGTGTCGCCGCGATATCGCGCGCATTCAACGAAGCGGGAAAGCGCGACGCACGATGCCGGTGATAAATGTGGCGGGAACGTGTAGATAACCGTGCTCGATTTATCTATCGCATGTGTACGCTCCGCCTCGGCCTGCAAGTGGCCCCTGGCTGCACCTGCGATCGTTTCGAGCCACGAAACTCCGCGATCGATACGGGCAATAAGTTGATCCTAATGAACTGGCCGAGCTCACTTGGTTCCGCTGATTCACGGTGACTTGGCGGATACTGTGTTTGGGAAAAGATCGGAGTCGATGGGAAATGTATGGTCATGCGTTTTCACTGCTTCCTTTGCAGGGAATTTTATGCTCCACCATTCTGACGAATCATGGGGTGACGCAGCGTCTATGGGAGAGGATCGAAGAATAGGAGTAGGTAAGTACATGTTTATGCAGATGTGAGGGTATAGCGAGAGAGTGAAGAAATTTCCCTACGTCATTTCTTCCGCGAGCTACTTTCACTAATAGACATCGGCATTCGCTTCTTTCTTCTACGTTAATATCAATTAATATAGGTGAAGGGTAAGGGGTAACACCGAGGAAGGCCCATTTTTCGTGATTCTGCGATTTATGGGATATTTTGTTGGTGGCAACTGGGATTACAGGACTGTCGAATCACAAATGGTTGTAAAGTTAAATATTTGTTATAAGTACTGGTTAAAATCAGGAAATGTCCACTCTGCACTGGAACAAAATACGGAATGTCCATCAGTCTTTCACCAATCACAAGCTTCCAGCTTCTGCCGTTAAGGTAAAACAAGAAATTAGGTATTTCCAAAGAAAATTCATTGAACCTAGATTGTTTACTGGTGGACTAATGTATTAAAACTGAATTTTCTCGATAAAGCTGTTTTAAATCATGATTTTCAATGAAATGCAAAGGAAGGCATTACTCGCTGGCTGAATAAGAATTCCAGATTCATTGATTGCCAATTACCACACGCGGCGGCGCGGTTTCGCGCAATGCTGACTCACATTGTTCCACTCTAATTTTTCACGCTCGTATTCTACACCCATTAGCCGTCGATAATCGCGCGTACGAGTAAAACAACTCGGATTTATACGTGCACGAGCACCGGCGAAATCACCTCGCTTACTGAAACGTAGCCCGGTATTGAGCAACGTTCAGTGGGGTGTTCTATTATAAGTATATCGAGCCAAATTAAGATAGAGAAAGTGTAATAAAGGCAACGAAAGTTCACGGTGATAATTCGTTATGAAACGAACCACTTTCGGTCTCCAGTGAATTCTAGAACCGATATCCTCGGTTTGGGAAACAGATTCGCTATCGCTTTCGAAACTTTTACCCATGATCACGTTAATCATTCATCTCGCGAGTGTCAACGCGCAAAGTAGATGGACGTCTTCAACGTCCACCTTGACCCGTATACCAAATTCGCTTTCAGAAGCAGAGCAGGAGGTATCCTTGAACGATTTCGAAAACTGCCTGCCTCTGTGTTTCGCGTTTCGGCCGACATTCCGAAATTCGTTTGCATATTGAGCAACGTTGGATCATCGAGCATCGCAGGGGCCATGGAACGCTGACCATTCATTCTTAGAAATTGAAAATGATTTACAAAATACTGTTTGGAGGATCGAAATGGAAGATGGCGGGTTTCTGTTAAGGAATTTCCGCCAAAAGGGAACTGCCAAGCTGCCTCGCGCGCACAGCTTGCCGTGCTATTAATCAACCTAGCAGCTTTCCGCGGGAATGTGGGCATCTGTGTGTTGGGGCAGAAATGAAGACCCTTGTTTTCGCACGTGTTCGGCACGTGTGTTCTAATGGAGGGGTACAGAGCATCCCTTTGTTATTCGAAATCGGGAGGAATTGGAATTATTAATGGGTCGTTCTCAGTTCTAATCGTTATTGAGAACTCAAATAAACGCTGTTGCTTTCTGTCGGTGGAAGAAACTCTGTTAGAGCTCTATCCACATCGTGGTTTGAAGTTGCACAGAGATACACGGTTGACTTGAATGAGCCTGCTGGTCCCCTAAGTACAACGAGTCCAAGGCTACGTTGCCGCAATCCAACTTTCAGCGGGCCTCTGTCGTCTTCAGCCTGGTAATTATTACTAGATATTTAGGTATCTCTTTCGTCTAATCTCGCGGTTTCTCTGCAGACCGTTGCACTCCGATAGCAGTTTCAGAGGAAGTAGGACAAAGTCAAGAACGTTTGTGCAATTTTTAAACTATCTTCCCTTCAGGAGTGGATTTGTATATAGGCAAGTTTTGGGCAAAATAAATTGAAGAAGGTTCAAACACAGAGGCTTCAGACAACCTTAAAAACAATTCACTGTTTTCTCGTGTAGCAAATTTGGGAGTGGTCTAATTTATATGCGAGTTGTCATATCGAATTAATTTTAAAACTGTCCCAACTCTTTTCAATTAAAATATTTGGTGATACTTTACAGAAAGGGCGGCAGACACTTGTTAGCCTAGGGTCGCCAAATCTCGAAATCCGCCCCTGTCTCCCCCCACTTCTATTTGTGAGAAACAAACTTGGTCGTGTCACTTTATGAGACCAATTACTCCAAACCAAATTCGTATTGTGTCAGAAAGAGTTCACGTTACATAAGGAAGTGTTTTTAAAGTCATAAAATCTTCCAGCGGCTCTCTTATTGCACTCTCCTCTCGCGAAGATGGGTCACGCTGAGACTCGCAGCTGAATATTTCATCAACTGCATTGTTTCCTCGTACATTTTTTTGTGTTTTAATCGTTTTCTTTTCAGGATATTTTGGCGTGCTTCGATTGCGATAACGAGTGATCCAGATGGAGATTTGGGCTCGTAATACGGCGTTTAGCGGTACGGGAGGTTGAATAACGTGTTGGGTAAGTCGATACGCAATATTCGAACTGAAACACTCACGTGCTAGAGAGTGCACGTTCGTTTCGAGGATATACAAGTTCTCTTCCTGAATGGAGGCCTAGTTTAACGAAGTAGCTCGCGACAGATCGGTTCCATGAGGCCAGACATACACTACCTTGCGCGATTCTTAAAATTATGCTCCTTTGTTCTTACGTTTATGGGCGATACTGATGGCTACTGGTCCTTGAAAATACTTTGAAAGTGTAATGGGAGAAGTTGAAGGCGATTCAGATGACTACTGTATTAAGAAAATCGCGGTTCCACGAGTTCCAACACTTCTGAAATTCGACTATTATCCTTTTTAATATCACAACGCTGGACAATAATTCTTCTATAATAATAGGTGGAGCACGAGGATAAGCAGCATTCGAATACTTAATATTCTATTGGACCAAGCAGAGAGATAATTTTCATTTCCATGTAAAGAAGAATTTGGTTATTTTCGGGTAGCCACTCTTGTGGCATTATTTCAACCATTTATGAAAATAAGGGAGAGTAGGGGAATTCCGAACGCGGGGTAAATCCGAAAATCGCGATTTCGCTGGTTTCGCTTGTCCTGTCCTCCAGTGATATTGTTACATGATGTAATTAACTATTATTAGTACTAAGGAAATTATCACATCGGAAGATTGGGCGCAACCGCGAAGATAAGGGTCGTGAAATATTTTCGTAGCTTTCTTTATGATTCTACGCTCGAGTATTTAGAGTCTTTAATGCATTAAAAATATATTATCCAACAAAGTATCATTTTTTCGTACTTCGGTTACTTAATTCTAAATAAAATCACCGGATATATATGTTCGTATTTGTTTTATTTGAAATTTCTCAACTTCTGTCCGTTGAAGTTTTTTATATGTCCAGTAACCTGGTATTATAATAGGAAGAGTATACGTGCATATTTGTTGAAAGATCTTCAGATACCCGTGAAAGAGGTTAAAGATAAAATACTTTAAATCCTTCAGGCAGAAAATAAATATTCAACGCCACGAGCAACCAAAATTCGATCAAACAAGAAGAAAGATTGTGTCAGACCAACAGCGTGGAAGAAAACCAGTGTTTAGAAAAGATCAAGAGATCTTTAAGCAACCGTTCGCAACCGCTAGCTACGGTTAATTGCGGACAGAGTTTGGATTTTCTTCCAAAAAATGATTTATTTATTAAAGTATCTATAATTCTCCGCGTTGCCTTTGTAGATAATTAACCAAAGTTCATTTATCTATAAAACAAATCTGATTAGAACCAATACTTTTGTTTCAATTTAGCTTCTCCCTTAAGTGTTCGTAATTCCCCTACTCTCCCCTACACGTGTCACGTAACAGAGAAAAACAGTTATATACTTGAGCAACTTGCTCGAAACTATGCATTATAAGTAGGCACGTGTATATTCGTCCGCCAGTTCTCACGCTGCACGCTCGATATTAGAATATTCCTCTGAGCCCCGATCCCTTTTTCCATTCAAACAGGACACCTCTCCTTTCCTAAAATTCTGTTAAAACCTAAGCACCGCCGGAAGCAATCTCAGGACGGGGTCAAGGGACAGGTGTATTGTGACAGAAACGTTAACAAAGAGGGCCTGAATGCTCGTTTACACCAGCCCAGCAAGCTCAACCTACTATCAAACGATCAGCCAGCAAGGAGCGCGCAAAAAAGTGTGTGGAACTTAATTAAACTTCCCTTGTTTCTTCAAAGAAACGCGCAGCCGGGGATTGTGCAACTATTACGCAAAGGGGCTCGAGATCTCAATTACACCTGTTTCGATATACAAGCGGCGTGGCAATTAAGCGACTAGCATCGATATTGGATCCAGGCATCGATCGCTGTCCCACGGCGATTGCCTCACTCGAACAGAATTAAGCGTCCGCCACCGAAATACACGGCTGTCTAGACACTGTGTTAAATAATTAACAAACCCCGGCTCACCTGAACGTCTCAAGGATTCTCCATCTTCCGACGTCCCCCGTTGATCTCCCAATGGCGCTGCGGCTACGTGGATCCACCGGCTGGACGTTTGATCATCGCTCTCCGCGGAACTGTTATTAAAACCGCCACCCCGGGCTCCTCCCTGTGCACTGTTCACACACTTTTATTCACCGTGTCGGTGATTTAACGCGCGGCTTCAAGGCCTGGGTTGGGTGTACTCTACCGCGATAGATCACTGGAAGGATATCTATCAACAGTTTGACTGCCGCGCCGCGTTCAACGCGTTGTTCTTAGATCGCAGTGGAAGCATATATTTAAGCGACATGTTACATGCAAATTGTACGTGGATACGTGAAACCGATCCTTTGCTCCTTACGTGTAATTCAACTAACATTCTGGATCTAATAAAATGGACATACATTATTAAAGCAAAGAAGGATCAGCGTGAGAAAAATGAGTCTCAGTTTCACTCTTATCGTATACAGTCACGCACACCTAACGGGGCAGTCAAATTGTTAATACCTGCTCCAGAAGAATCCACGCGATCCATAGATCCAGGAATCTGGCAGCGTAGAATGGCACTCGTATCTCAATGAAGCTTCAAAAGGGTCCGAGTCGATTATGGATACACCTCCATCGATCCTCGACGATCGATAAGAGGCCGTGAAACGTTGGCGGCTTCTGATCAGGTAAAACCTCGTCCCTCCTTCGATCAGCTCTGCGCTGAGGTAGAGGACTAGCGCCTCCTCCTTCGCGGGGATCGATCGATCGATCACGATCACCGTTCACCGCTCCGTCGATCGCGACGCGCCACGATCCAACCGCGAGCACCGAGCCTTCGCGACTGCGGCCCCCTTTTCCTATCTGCTCGCGGCAAGCGGAACGGCCGATCGCCGCCGCGCCGAGTACGCGCGCGCACCCTCGCGTGTATGCACGCGCGAGGCGTTAATGTTGATGGACGCGCCCGTTCACGCACACGATCTCGCGAACGGGGGACGTGGATGAGCGAAAGACCCCAGCCTCGCGGTGGGTGGTAAACCGGAGATAAGGGCGATCCTTTCCAACGGCCACATCGATCCTTTTCCATGAGGATCCAGCCGCGGCGGGCGATTCTATTTTCGGGCCCCGCTGCTCATTGGAGAAACGGGTTTCCACGGTCCTGGAAAATCCACGATTATTACCGATCTTTATCGGGGAGTTACGCCTGACGGGGCACTCTGCGAGAAGAATATTTATCATCCCGGATTTGCCGGAGGGGTGCGGGACACCTGTGATTATGTAAATCCAGGGGAATGGAGGTGTGCAGGCTGGTGATGAGTGTGTTGGAAGGATAGGTTTGTTGGAATTGTAGTTAGAGGAGGAATGGAGAGATTTTGTGTGGGGTACACGGTGGCTGGTGGTAGGCGTAGTTTCTGGGGTGACTATTATACACTATGGTCTGTTGGTTGACTTGACACACTTTTCAGAGCAAGTCAGGGGACTTGGCAGTGAATCGGTATGTAGTGAAGGATGTATCCTTGACGCCAGCATCCATCGGTTTACCTCCGTCCCTAGGCTGACCTTTACGAAACATTGGGCCATCCGTCCAATTGGTCACAAGTTAATCAACATCTGCTGAATGTAAATTGGATGCAGAGATTTCGAAGTTCTAGAGTAGGGTGGGGCTAAAAGTCCGGCGGGTAAAAAGTCCCGAATTCAAAATCTCTATTCCTAAACAATGTATTGAGTTTCGCAGTATCTTATATAATAAGACGCTTAATCCTATATAATAAGACGCTTATGGTGGATGTTCGTTTGTTAGCAAAATCTTTCCAGAGGCTTTTTTTCGTACTTCCCGATGACCTACGAGGTTCAGACTTGGCATGAAGTTTCCTCGGCACCCAAAGATGCCGTAAAAAATTCAAAATCTGGAAAATTCAAATATGGTGCTTACCTTAGGCATCTTCTTATACAGGGTAGTAATGCCTGTCGGAGACAGGCTTAAAGACTAGTACTAAGTAAAAGGCGAGAGGAAACGGAGATGACCACAGAGTCGCCAGTCGCTCCTGGACGTTTGTGGGAATTACACGACGCCTTGGTTATTTTATGTATCGAAAACTAAAAGAAATACGTCGTCTTTGTTGTTTTATACGAAGTAAACCACAGTTTAAAAGCGTATCAACCAAGTACGTTAAGATTGTATGTTCCTTTAGTAATGTGTGCGTGATATTGTTTATTGCTGAATGATAATATTATCTAACGTATATATCGCAGAAACTATAGAGGTACCATTGGGGAAAAAGTCCCTCAGACTGAAAATATATATTTTATTATTTGTTTACATAATAAAATGGCCAAACTATAATGAAATGATGCCAAAGTCTTTAAATAGTGTTTTTGTTTTAGTTGAACGATTTTTTTTTAGTTTTTAGTTCAAAGTGTGCCTCTGACTTATATTTATATTTTTTGGTAAAGAAGTCATGCTTTCCTTTCAATATTATATACCAGAAAGAATTGGTTTAATAAATATTTTGTTAATTTGAGTAGAGTTTTGTACTTATTTAGTTGATTACATTAGGGTTATAAAAGACATTAGGGACTTTCTACCCTACGCAATGGACTTTTTGCATCAAGAAGGGCAAGAAGTCCATTTTGCATTGACAAACATTTTGTGGTATAACTCAACAGAAAATAACAGTATCAACAAACGAACTGCGTGAACGTAAAGCATAATAGTTATAGTTTATACAAAATAACGCCAGATATCTCTAGATTGTTAGTACTAAATTTTACATATCTAGGTTTATACGAAAAACGGGACTTTTAGCCCCACCCTACCCTACAAATATAATTGCAAATAAAGTATTACAAACGTTGCGTTTGTATAGAAAATGGCAGTGCACTGGGGCACTCCCACGCACGATATAGCGATCTTTGAACAGTGATCTGCAGCAGGCTCGTCCGAAGATGGATGTGCCAAAGTCTTTCGAATAGCCAGGGCACGCTGCATGACACCGTGTCAGTAGAGCGTTTCACTGGCGACCGTGCGACCGACAGAAAAAAAGGCGTGAATATGCAAGCGACAAAACGGGGCATAAAAAGTGTGGCAATCGTTTCACTTTTGAAACCTCATCGACGTCTGTTGCAAGGAGAACGATCGCGTACCTACCTATTTCGTAACCGACCGATCCGATTCGCCTCATTACGCGCGAGCTTCCACCTTGTCTCGCGGATAGCTCTTCTTCCTGTCGTTCCTTGGATAACAATGAAGCCTAAGTCGCGGCAACTTCAACACTTCCTTTCCTTTCTCACGATTGCCCATTGTAAGTGGAATCGACGACGTTCTCGCACATCCACCTACCACCTGCCACATTGCTGTTCATTTAGAATTTAGAAACTTGCACTTTGGCAACGTCGATTGTTTCGGCCGCTAATTTGGCGAACGGTAAAACAGAGAAAGGATGCTGGAAATGCGTCTGGGTACCCCTGAATTTCTTTAGATTCCTCTGAATTTATATCAAGCTTCTAAGATCCTTCATCAAACGAGTCTCCATTTATTAACCGAGTTAAAAAAGAAAGAGGTTCTACGTTCGATGTGTATGTATGTATGCATGTCAGTATGTATTATGTTTCCCCGCTAATTACTCCGTAACTGCTCGACCAATTTTCGTAAAACTTATTGCATTTAGTTTAGCTTCAATCAATTTAGGTAATAAAAAAATGAAAAATCGGTTAAGTAGTTTCGAAGTTACACTAACAATAAGATATCTGTTTCATTAACCGATTTCATTATTTAAATAAATGTAGTTATACAACTTAAATAACTAAAACGTAAAAAATAAAAAAAGATTTAAAAATTGAAACCGATTTAAAAAATAAGCGTTAAACAATAAAAAATAATTTTGTTCCTTATTTAATCTACGACTCTCAATTTTTTAAGTCGCCGTTAGGTTTGCACAGTGCAAATGATGAGGTGAGACGTAGCAAAATTGAGAGTCGTAGATTAAATAAGGAACAAAATTACTGTTAACTTTTTAGGGCATTTTTATTTTTTTTAAGGCAGTTTTAATTTTGTTTTAATTACAATATTATCTCGAGCAGCAAGTTCAACTTATCGTCCAAAAATAGCTTCAATCCTCCTACTGTCGTTTCCTCTGCTTAAATTACATTGGCCGATACGTGTAACTAATTAACATGACCAATGAGATACGCCCCCACAGAGTAGGCTATCTCGTTTCTACAGTTGCTATGTATTCATGGAACCAATTGCGACCTTGGGGAACACAAATGGCCCATAATCCGTCCAATACATCGATCTGCGTTTCTTCCGGCTGCGATATCGATAGGGGCAATTAACACAGGCTTATTATCGCTGTTCGTGTAATTGGCATTTGATATAAGCGAACGGCAAGCCGCGGCGGTTGTGCAAATATCATCTGATTTCGCAATCTATCGGCCAGCATTTCGAGCGTGAAAGTTCTGATATCGCGCGGCCGCGCGGGAAAGAAATGGCACGGGTATCGTGCGAATCGGCGCTGGCCCCGATGCAAAAGAAAAACACTTAATCGACGTTAAGTAACGTTACCGAAGCGTTATGCGATTCCACCGTCTTCTGGCGATATTCAGTGTCCCATTGGAAAGATCTCCACGGCCGAGGAACGGTTCCGTTGCCGTTTGTAAACGATCGGGAAGGTAGATCCTTCAAGTGGTGATTTTCATTGGCTGTTTTCGGCGACGCCGCTTGCAGCGATTGCAAATTCGAGGTGAGGTTGTAGGGGAAGTAGGGGCATGATGGGGAAGCTAAGGAAAAATGCAAATAAAGTGATGATTTTACCTATTAATTAAATCGATATTACTCCAAATACAACTATAAGTTAATGATTTAACATTTGTTACACACTTCAAACTATCTGAGGTCAGGCGTCTAAGTTATTAAACTTTACAAAACAGATGGAAAAAAACCGTCTTGCCCCTACCACGGGGTATAATGGGGTACCGAAAATGGGGTAAAACGGGGTACAGAAATGATTTGCCTAAGTATTTTCACACTTGATACAAATGTAAATTTCTTCCAAATTGTTTTCTTCAACCTCTGCGCAGGAATTGTGGGACCACCGTCCACAGAGTTGACATGCAACCCAATCCTCTGTGGATTGCAGGTATGAATCCTGACAATATAAACATTCGCAGTCTCCCTTCTGTTTTTTTCGTATATGTTCTGACCATTTTATAAATTCGAACTAAAAATAACGAGATTTATTTGTATTAAATTATAATAGAGAACGATGACGTTGCTTAATCTCACATGAACAACCCCATTAGAGGTTAGGTCGAGGTAACCCATCATTCCCCGTATCAAGGACCCCATCTTACCTCAAAGCATCGTTCTCCAAAGATTAATATATTTCTACAACAAATAAAGAAATATTGAAATTTGGAATATGTCACATTAAAATAGATGAAATGGAGATTATCGTAGAAGAAAAATAATAGACTTACCGTTCTAAAATATATATTTATTTCAAATCTTTTTATCACACGAAATAACATCGACGCAGCACGCAAACGGTTCACAGCTATAAATAAAAAACGCGCGCTCCCCACTCACTTTTGCCAGCGGCCACACTATTATAACACAATGGCTTCCTAATGATGTATTTGTCACGTTCCTAGCATCTTTTAATTAGGGTTTAGGGAGATACCCCATCTTACCTCGCTACCCCGTCATGCCCCTACTTCCCTAAGTAGTAAATCACGCAAATTATTTCCTGATTGAGGAAAACACTTTCGAGAAAAAACTGTGAAAACTTTTTTGTTACAATCTGCCCCGGTCAGCCCTACCTAAGATGTTAACTTTGAATTGGTCACCTGCTAGAGATGATATCGGGTGGCATTGACACGCTAGAGGTGATAGTGGAGTTGGTAGAACTTGTTGGAGTTCTTCGGGTATTTTGGAGTTCTTTGGCTCTTGAGGTTCTTGGGGTCCCTGAGGTCTGAAAGGTTCATGGGGTTTTTGAAGCCCCGACCTCTAGAAAGTCTCTGGAGTTCTTAGGGTTCCTGGGGTGCTTGAGGTCCGCGATTCTTGTAGTCTGTAATGTCTTCAAAGTTTCCACGGCCCTGAAGTCCTAGAGATTCCTAAGATTCCCTTAGGTTCAGGAGGTCCTCAAATCCTACAGGTGCCGAGCATCCTAGAAGTTCAGAACTTCCTCTTCTCTTCAGTATTCCTCTTTCACCTCCTAAACAATTACCTATCTGGTGCGCGACTAATAGGTCCTTGCTTACAACCTCACGGCTCGCTGTGGCGAACGCTATTAAAATGGGCGACATAGTGGCGTGATCAACTCACACGGAAAAAATAATTTAAAGTAAAACGGTCTTTTCATTTTGAAGATAGAACCGTCGGAACAACTTACCCCCGGAACTTTTAGCCCCGGTCTCCCCTACTTATTCGTTTGCGCCAAAGAACCAAAAATTCAAACGGTTTCTAATGACGGTTAATTGAAATAAAAGTGCTAAGACAAAATTTACATATCGTGCTCTAAATACTAAAATTCTGGGCTATACCCACAAAATGAATACATAACGCTCGTTTGTGTCACTAAAACCGACGGTGCTAATATCGCCAAGCAGCTCTCGCATACTGTGGGTTACCAGATTTGTCGTTCAAAAGATTTTATTTATGTTATAATTTACCCCGCGTTAGAACCTACCCCGGTCTCCCCTACCACTTTCTACATTCCTTCTCCACTACAATCTGAAGAAACCAGTTAACATTAGCTAATTCACTAGACTATGAAAGTACGGAGTACCCAAAGCCTTGCACTTTGGACGAAGGCACCGCATGCAAATGTCAACTATGCAACCCTGCATGGTCCCATCACCCAAGCGCCAGCAGCCAGGCCAGCGGCCAACGCTACCTCAAGAAGTTAGCCAGCCACTTGCGAGAGAAATGACCAGCCGGTGAAACGAGGCAAGGGTGAAGGTCACATTAGTCACGATCAACGCGTGTCTCAGCAACTCGCTCCTATGCAGCTACAACTCCACCGACTTGCGGCCAGGGCGTAGACAAAGGCGCTCGCTGCCGATGAAGAACGTATACGCGATCCTATCGCGCAGAATGCGCAATTCTCGCGCAGGACACGCTGTTGCTTCGCAAAAACAAAAAGGGACACAAAAAAGAAAAGAAAAATGACTTCGTAGCCGCGGTTCTCGCGCGCCTGCTCGTGAAAGTGAACTCGACCCTTTCGCGAGCGACCAGTATGAAATACGGTCGGACCGGTTAACCGGCAGCATAAAACAGAGAATATTATAATTAGGCAGGGAAGGCTCGGGGAAATGCGCACGCGCTGTTCGTTGCAACACAGTAAACGCATAGGTTGCAATGCCCGTTACAGGTATTAGTTTACAAAGGACAGTTCACTGTTTCTGCTTGTGGGAAAAGTTATAGCCTATGCTAAATACAGACGAATTCAAGAAATAATTTATCTAATAACAACTACTTAGTGTCAATAGTGATTTGCAGTGCGAATTCCTCGACTATGGCGCCACGAAGAGCCACTCAAAACACTTGGCTACGAAACGTGAATTTGCATAAACTTGACTGTGCTTTGATCGCGTGGTAATGATAGAAAATTTCATGGTTCCTTGTGTCTCGTGAAAGTGGCGCGTCTTTGCTCGTACTATTGGCAGAGTCTAAGGAAACCGGTTGCACGAGGATAGGTAAGAGTGCATTGGCGGCCTTGAAATCGAACGTTATCATAAGTGCAGTCTCCCAAGAATCTGTGCGCGAGCGTCCAACGGCAGGCGCACACGCAGAAGCGAATGGTCGCTGGGCTTTCGTAATAAATCGAAAGTCCGCGATCGTTTAGGCAGCCGCTGCACGAGGTAACCGATTAATGTCACCTGGTAACCGGCTTCGAGTTGCTAGCGATTCCTCGGCGTTAGGAGACAAACGTTAGACGATTGCGTCGACGAGCGTTCCTCTGCATCTCGATTCTCCGACACACGAGCCGACAGGGAGATCAGCGTTTCCGCGAATCACTTATATGCCGGTGTACCCGCGCAATATGTTGCCACGATTTTTTTATCGCACTGCTTATGGAACGTAAAAAGGGTACTAGAATGCGAGTAACGCGTTCATGCGTAGTAGGAATGATTAATGGGGACGGAAAGGAAGAAGATAGTTGCGACAGATTAGTCGACCAATATGGCATAACTGTACACGAGATTAAATTGTTTTTCGTGTTTCCTCGTGGTTTGAAATAATCTTTTAGTACTGAATACTTACTCTGACTTGTGTATATTGTTTTTAATTAAGCCCTACGTTCCGAGATTGTAAGGCTCTGCCCTTCGTGTTTATTCTTATACGTATATTTATATTTATTAATGAATAACTGTTCTCGTAACTGCTGCATGATGATCACGATTTGTTTATGAGGAGTATTGGAATTTGGAGTTTCTGTTAGTTACGAGTATCTTGCTTGGACTTATGTGACCCAAGTACTTTGTAGCAGTGCACGCAAATTAGATAATGCCATTTACTAGTAACCTCGAGTTTCTTGCACTTAAAGGAACTTCTAGAATACTTAATTACGAAAGAGTAAGAATAATTACCATACCTCCTTCTGAGTGCGTGGTACCCAGCGTGAAATCTATTAACCACTTGTGCCACAGGTCGCCCGATCACATGCCATTTGAATTCTAATGGCTTACTGTTCTTGGTTGATTTGAAATCTGAATTAATTATGAAACGGCGCTGTTGCTGGCGTCTGTTCGCGTAACTACATTTACTGTGACCGTTTGACGATCAGTGGAGATATTCTGCGCTTGGTCATCGACGAAGTATAGGATAGACCTATCACGCAATGTAATTTTGTGTCACACGCTCGGGGGGCTCGCGAGCCCCCTTACCATTTCCGTGTCACACCCAACGTTATCGATCAGTCTAAAATAAGATTGTAACGCTAAACGTGGTAGGAATTAGAAATTAAAAATAGGACATTCGAAACCCGCGATTTACAAATGATTCTCATAGAGTAACAAGGTAAAGATCGTTTTACAAACGTATTCCGTGCAACGACAGAGAAAAAAGTGTCACAACAAGAACACATACGCCTTTTAACCTTGCTGTCCTATTCGAGTGTATTTAACGCAAAATAAATTTATTTAACATAAAAATATATATAAACAACAACATTAGTTGTGGAAGACATGCTTTCATGATGTAACGTGGGATACCTCGCAAAGGAATTGTAACTTAGTATAATTCAATAAGGTGCTGAAGCAGAGAGGACTTTAAAAATTGTCATAAAACCCATCAGTTCCAGTAGGTATCTCGCTGAATGTTTCTTTAAAAAAGTAAAAAAATTACGTCAAGTACATGAAATAAAAAAAGATGTGAAATCAAAATAAGCTGCAAGCACATAAAGGTGCTTTCCTGCAGCGTGCAACGGCGACACTGTGTAACACAATAAAAGACAAGAAAATATGTCCGCGGCGTGGAAGTCAAATACTTGGCGTGGCCAGGCAAAGTATTCTCAGATCATCAATACCCATACCTTCCCCCTCCGCAGGCTTTTAGATAATTAGTCTATTTAAAACACAGCCAATATGAGTATATTTTCATTATATTGCGTTTTAAAATAATTGTAAGATCATTCATCGACACCGATGCCTTTCCTCTCACAAGCTTTCACATAATTTGTAAATTTAAAACTCTGACAATATGAATACACCTTCATTATTTTGCGTTTTAAAATAATTTTAAGATCATTCATCGACACCTCGACCTTTCCTGGCCACGCCAAGTATTTGACTTCCAGGCCGCGGACATATTTTCTTATCTTTTCTAGTAACGACGTTTGTTATGACTGAACGATGCCCCAGCTTTGGAAGTCACCTCTGTTCAGACGGTTCGGCCACGAGACGCGATATATACGTCACTCGGCGTGCAATAACCGACCGATATTCCAACACTTCGTAAATACGTACGCGTGTATTCTCTCGCGAGGCCTGCTTGCTCTCCCCCCACCAAAGCCGCGGTACATTAGCGGGCCGCGGGGGTCATTCGTTCTGTGGACATCGTTGAGTTAAGACGTTTCAATAGCTGCGTACATAAATGGTACGTCTACATTATCTATCGTCACATAATTACTTCTAATCATTATTAGGCTTCTTCTTTACTGTCTACCGTCACTTGCTGCTCCTATTAATACACTTTCGTCCGAAATTGATTAAATATCGCGAGAAAACCATTAGACGATCGTCGCGTATTCCCTTCGTTGGCTTCGTACCGATATTTCTGCACATTTAGTGCACACATATCGTGTCTCGGTATTCAATTACATCCCTTTTCGGGCATATTTCAAGTTTATTTGTTGTTTAATTGCCTTACGAATGTTTTAATGCGTTTGTTTCAACTTGTTGCATCGTTCGGTTACAGATGTTGAGGCGGGAATCGAAACCAAAGGACAGGCGACGCCATGACACTTGGCGGTTAATTTGAACGGTGCTTGGATGGTGACTGGTCATTCCTTGGAAAAAGAAGGTGGCAATACGTGTGGTATACTTTTATCGTTATTTTATTGAATCATTGTTGGCTGTGAGGGTGATGGGTAACTTTGCAGTCAGTTAATATCGGGATGATATGGGAAAAGATTGAATTATGATAAATTGAATAATTCTAGTCGGATTTGTTTAAACATTTCAAAATGGCGTCAGTAGATGTTTACGAAATATTGGAATGATCGAATTCTATTGCATTTCGGTCGCGTTTACGTAGAATTCAATAATATTTCAATGATTTTTAAGAATCTATCTCTATGAAGCTAGTGTAATTGCATTTACGTTCGGTTTTGGATGCAAGTTTTGTTCTTTATGTACAGAAACTGCGTAGTTGATCGAGGACATGCTATTCAAGCATGAATAATTAACAAATTTTGATTCTTGCAATGAATTTTGGATATTTATAAAGATCGTGATATATTTTAAAGTATTATTCGAATAACACGAACGTGCTTACAACTTTAATGACGAAAGCCACTACTACGGTTCATTTAAATGTAATAATTATTTCTGATAATTGTTACTGAAATGTTAAGCTGCTCCTATCGAGCGAGCATTCTGTATTTTCGCATCTCACCTTGTATTCTAAATAACAAGGAGTGAAAGTTCCTTGGCTGGTTCCAAGAAAAACAATATTTCCTCGTGAGAAACACTCGATCAAACCACATCCACCCCACCCTCCTATCCTACTTATTTTTCAGAGATTGTGACCGCGTGCAATGCGGCCAAATAGAGTCAGTGTTTATGTCGTACGAAGTTTTTCGTTTTGAAGAGCACAGTTGCTCATAGTAGAGTGTCGTTAACAATTTTGGGATACGCGAGGGTAGAGTCAGTGTTTTCTACGCAATTTATATTCTTTTGCGAGCATCGGGGCTCTGACTTTCGAATCGCGAGAATAGATTCAGCGGTTTGTTCGACAATTATGATCTTTGGGGCGCGTTGATAGTCTATTTCTTTATTTTTTTTACTTTTGAAAGCGAAACTCGTTATCGGAAATTAGAGTCAGTGCGTCAGCTGAAGAGGAGATTTGTGCGCAGAATATTATTGGAAACATGTAAGTATCTATGTATTTCATTTAATTCCTTTAAAGTAGAGTTCATTCTTCAAAATTCCAGAAACAAAAAATTAAAAAATTAAGAGAAAATTAATTTCTAGAATAGAATCACCAAGAAATTCAAAACTAACGAAACATTTTACAATTTAGACATTTTAAGAAAAAAAATTTGTTAATTTTATTTTTTAATATTTAATTTTTTAATTTTTTCTTAAAATGTCTGAATGATAACAAATTTCGTTTTGAATTGTTTCGTGGTTCTTTATTAGAGTTCGAACAATCGTAAGTTTAGAAAGAAATTATAATCGTGTTTTGTTCTTTCGTTACAGTCTAGGGGCAGCTGAGCAATCTGATGACTTTTTCTAGCAGCTTGATGACTTCCCCTGAGCAGTTGCAGAGGTGTTGGCGCCTTCGTCACCGGGGCACAGCGAAATGTGAGTGCGCATGCATTATGGTTCCTCTGGTCACTCAGTCATGTCGTAGGACGTTTGGTCCAAATCGACACGAGTGACCGGTTGTATACTTTGGCGAGCATAATGACCGCGGGTATGGTAACCATGCCCGTGAATTGTAACATTTTGTCTGTGTATGTATTTCTTAGACGAGGGCTAGGGTCTTCTTGTGCACCGCGTCTTTTCAATAGAATCAAATTATAATCATAATTTCCAAGATAAACGTTTCCTAACGCGAATGTTTATCATTGATCATACATTGATGTAGATATTTATTAAATAATGCACCTAAAGATGCATAGCAGCTCAGAAGGTATTGATATTTGATATGAATATCAATACGGCTGAATTCTAATTTTTATGTAGCGAAGAAGTCTGATACTCTCAGACTCCACAGCTACGATCATTTTTATCTAATATGTAGTCGAAAAATCGGATGCCCTCCGATTCCGTCATTGCGACGATTATAATGACTTGAATTTCTTTTATTTTTCTGATACTACTTACGTGTTCAAAAGTAACTTGATGTCTAAATGATGATAATAGACATACAAGTGTAATTCCTTTCTTATAAAGGTCACTCGTTTGCGTACACAAAGAATAATTAATTTCCATGTGCAAGAAGACAATTGAGGGTGGGCAAATTTCAAATTCAAAGTAATTAGCATGAGAACATACATTCTTATTACCTATATGAAATTTACTTTGACGATGGAATCGCCCGTTTTAAATTCTTAAATTAAATTCTTCATGTTTTAGAGTCATTTTCTTAAATAATTCAATTTTATAGTCTTTTTTCTCACTAATTGAATGTCGAGTAGAGTCCTTTTTCTTTATCTAAAGTAGAGTCCTTTCTTATTTATCAAACTTTAATCTATTGACAAATTGAAAGTCGAGTAATTTTGCTTTATAATGTTAAATGAAAGAATACTAGCGCGCTAGACACTATACAGACTAATCATATTTTCTAGTTGAGGATTTTCAGGATATCTTTCCGTACCCATTGCCTTTTAACTCATCCACGTGCCCATGCGTTACTTGGGTGGTTGAAGGCAATGGGGCACGATGACTTTCTTTATTAACTAATTACATGTCGGCGGCTGGCATTGCGTTAGTGTATCGTGCACGCCGCATTTTCCACCTGTGTGTGTTTGTGTGGTTAGGCGGTGGAATTTGCGTCGGTGAAAGATTTTTATCAAAGACCATGTTAACGAAACTATAACATTATATTATTATTCATTGCAATAACGATACCAATGTATCATATTCCTTGTTGCACACGATGATCATTCTAGTAAAAAATCTTGGAATATGAAACTTAATCAATCTCGTACAATCAAACGAGAAAGTAATAACGCTTGATGCATGTACCTAATACGTACAATGCACATTATCAAGTAATCCATTCTTTGAAATTGAAAATAATTAATTGCTATATAAATCATACTTATACGCAATGGTCACTGCCGTTGCCAGCCGATTTCAGTGAAAATTGGTACGTACTTATTAGAGTGTGATTGTGGCCAAGCTCGGGTGACGGAGTCGTCCCGGGACGGTCTCTCTAGTGTAGGCTTTGCACCCGGGCGGTGATGCTTGAGAATCGTGGAGTGGGTTGTCTGCTGATTGTGTTTGAGAGACTGTTTTGATATTTTTTAAATATAGGTTTTGTGTAGGATAGGTAACTTACCTTCTGGTACGAATGTGTGACTTAAATATAAGTAGGTAGGGCCGGGGCAGGTCGTCGTATTCTCTGATCGCATGTTCCTCCGCGCGATGACCTGCTTTCAGGAAATTTGTGAGAAAAGTCGACGGCCAGACTAGTGCGAGTGGGGTATGCCCTCGCTTCTAGCCTCGCTATGTCGACTTTTTGACGCCAGTGGGACATTGCACATTGTCGCTGGTCGCGGTCGGCAGGACGGGCTTGGGCACACTATTCACTTTCAGAAGGGCGGACCGCCCGAAGCAAGAAGTGGCCAAAGAGCCGAAGATAGCCCGGCCAGAGAAAAGGCCACATCATGTGGGCTACCAAGAATGGCCCTGCATCCTCGGGTGCAGGGTCATTCTTACGTATTACATTGCCATTATGCTCGCCGGTAGTTGTAGTAGTAGATATATAGTAGTAGTTTGGTTGGCCATAGGCTGACCCATCGAGACAAGGGTGGAACGAAATATAAGGGTAAAATATTTTTTTTATTATTCATGACTTCTAATAGTGGGCAAAAGTTCCCTTTTATAATGGAATTTAAGCTGCCAAAGTTTGAACGTGATCATCAAATTTTTTCAGGTGTCGCAAGCCCTTCAAATATTAATATTTACTGAAATATTAATTTTTTAAAGGCTTGCGGCACTTGAAAAATTTGTTGATCACGTTCAAACTTTGGTAGCTTAAATACCATTATAAAAGGCAACTTTTGCCCACTATTAGAAGTCATGAATAATAAAAAAATATTTTGCCCGTATATTTCGATCCACCCTAATCGATACCCCCTCCCCTGAAATTGAGCCCACCGCCTTTTCAATTAGAGTTGCGAAGAAGATTACGGGGCCAGTTAGTGTTGCGACTAAATGTTGATCACGGTTTGAATTAGCGTTGCGAATCAAGCATTCCCCGCGTCTGGTTCTAGCATAGCGTTGCGAATAAATATCGATCGTGGTTGCTTGTAGTGTTCCGAAAAAAAAATCGCGATTGTTTTTCAGATTATTCTTGTATTTTTAATTGGACTTACTAGAGTTTGATTCATTGCATTACTTTTGATTCATGGTATTCTTTTTATTAGAGTTGCGATGCGACTGATCGCCTTTTTTTAATAACTCGTCCTAGTTTGATTCTTAATATTTTTTTTGAGTTAGTGTTGCGATGATGACTGATCGCGTTTGTAATTGGAGTTGCGACCCCCACCCCCCAATGCCCCAAAACTATCCTGGGACATGTCCAGAGACATGTTCCTGGGAAAAAAGAGTCCCGAGCAGCTGGATCTGCTGCACATGGGACTCTACACAGCCTTCAGGAAGGCTGCAACGAATTAAAGTTAGAGTTGCGTATTACGAGACACAGGTGCACTGAATTTTATTAGTGTTGCGATAAATGAAACCACCCACGTGGTGGTTCTCGGTAGCTTTTTCGTTTGCTATTCGGGATTTGTATTGAGTATAGTAGAATTTTCAGTAATGAAGCACCATCCGGGAATTTTGAATTTGTTTGAGAAATTAGTGCTGCGGGTAGTCCAAAGTCCTAGTGACTATGCTCGGGAGTTGATTTTAGTCTGTAGTGAGTTAGCGTTGCGAAAGAAAGAAACGGTCCACTCACGGTTTTTTTGCATTAATGAGTGGACAATGATCAGCTGCCCTTCTGGCTACTGATCATTTTTTCTAGCAGCCCTAAGTGGCTGCACCATCCTCCTTCTCCTACCACCACCTACCCACCCTTGAATCGAGTGTTTGTCACTGGAAATATTGTTTTAAAAGTATATTCATATCTTGCAGATAAATGTTTTCTATTTTTTTAGAATATTTTTAAATTTGAAGTTCCAATTTTTATGGAATAGCATTCCAAAATTTTATTCTGTGACTGAAAGAATGGCGATGAAAGGTGTGATTCATTATTTGTAATAGAAATTACAGACTTCTGACACACCTCCATTCAATTGAAGTTCTAATTAGAGTCTTTGCAAAGTAGTAGTAGCTATTCCTCATTAACGTTGCTGATTTTTGCATAGTAACTTCGTCAATCGTTGTATTTCCTATCAGATTGATAAGAAATGTAGTTTTTTATTTTTATAAATTTTCAACATTCCTTTGCATTAATCAAAATTCACCCGCGATTGTTGCTTCATTTGATGATATTAAAAGGAAATTTGCACTGAAAAAGTAGGTAAATGCAATTCATCACTTTATATTGATAGTAAATTTTCAATATTAACGCGTGCTCGTTGTTGCTACTTTCTGTATGAAAGTAATTTCGATTACTGTGCAGTAAAGTGCAATTATTCCAATTTTCAACATTTGCATAAATGTTTTTGATTACCCATTGTATATTATGATTGATTGTCGAGTCATTGATACATAAACTTTGAAGATGCCAATTAATGAGAAACTACAAGGAAATTATTAAGTTGGTGTAACAGAGCACCCAATGTGCTTAATAATATGAATATCAATTGCTTCGGAATGAAATGTAATATGATTAGTAGCTTCTTTTTCATGAATTACTAAAGTATTGCTAAAGGTTAATTGCCTACTTTGTCTGCTGATAATGAAGCAGTATTTTTAATCTTTTCCTTCTTTCATTTTATTACCGAATCGATATTCCATATTGAGTTTTAAACTGTAGCTTCAAATGTGATATTTCAATATTTGGGCAATAGCGATTCAATGAAAAGACTATATCTGTTGAAATTACATTACTTAATCGAGATAGATTGTAAGTACTAATTCATTGAGAAAGTTTCTGTTGCAGAGTATTATGTGTGAAGAATATTGCAAAAATAGGATTTCAGGCTCATCATCCTTGAGAAACGAAACCTCAAGGAATTTTTATTAATACTTTTAAAAATGTTTCAGGTAACATCGTGGGTCCATCGAGGGAAGTAAGAAACACATGACAATTTCAGATTTTTATTAGGCAGGTCATTATTTAAATTTAAGTAGATATGTGTATGGTTAGGTAAGGTGTTTAGTGGCCACATAGAATTAAGTAGTTTTTAAGGAATAAAATAAGCACTGCAGTGTTTAACTAAATATAAGTAGCAATTATTAAATACGAGCGCTCGTATCCGTAGGAATTATTAGTATTTAAGTAGCCATAGGAAATATGCACTGGCATATTTCCTATTAATGAGTAGAAAATTTGAATTATTCACTAATTGGGAAATATTCCCCCTTTTTTCTTTGTTTCATTTCCAATTAGTGAATAATTATCATGGTAGAAATATACCAGAAAATTCTTCCAATTTTAAATGAAAGAAACAAAGAAATGTTTTAAATTCTGCTTTAGTTTCATCGCGGTAGGTTTTTACAGAAGAACTCCTTCTGTTGCCCGGTTGTGGAGCGATCGAGGATCGTTTTGCAACCGTGCATCAGGGGGATCTATGGAAATGAAAATAAAATTTTGCATAAAAGGAGGGTGGATGGGCCGCGGTTAGGGCGGGTCTCCACTCGCAGCGCCTCCACGTGGTGAGACCTGGGCAATCTGTATTATTTGAAGTATAATTACTAATCGTATCGCAAGTAACATTGTAATACAATTATTAATTACGTGACAAGTAATACGAGCCGATTGGCTGCGATCATCTATCTTCGTCAATCTCTATTCCATACTCAAACACGTGTTAAGTTGCCGAAATTTGATTTGCGACATGTTTAAATATCATCAAACTGTTTTTTATTTGTAACCAAAAACTGAAATTTCTCAGGGCTAGACTAAATCTTATTTCGCAACGCGGGTTTCGAACGTAACGCGATTTCCAGTTGCATCCATGCACCCCACGCCACTCATGCATCATGCAACGTTCTGCGAGGCTTTTATAAATTAGGTTTTACTGTAAATATCAATGTCGGCGGTAAACTAATACTCGGAGCAAGTAGAATCCAATTATTATTACTTCACTGAAATGATTAAGCAGTGCATTAGAAACTTGCGGGAATGTCAGTAACGGCGTGAATTTTTAATACTTTTCGGCGTACGATACGCGAAGGAGTTCTACTACACGCAAAGTACTACTTAATAACCAATGTCGTCTTGCAATCTATAGCTTACACGGGCTTTGAAGAAATACCATTTTTGAGCGCCATAGTCTCTTGATTCCCGAAATGGATTTTTGGAAAGAAATCCGCGTGAGTCGTAGACAAGCTGTGCCAAAGCATAGCGTAGCAAAAGCCCTGCCTTCTATGTCAAACTCTCGCACTGAACAAATCACACGTATACAAGCACGCACACACCTTTCAGCATCTCAACACATTTCAGTGTAGTTGCTGAGCTGGACGCTGTTCATAAGCAGATGCCACTATATTCAGTTCTGAAATTATGGGTCGGTAACACAGTTTGGGTGGCGACACGAACTTCCCTAAGGTGATAGGTCTATCCTATACCTCGTCTGTGGTGTCACCACCCAAACTGTATTACCGACCCATAACTCCAGAACTGAATTTAGCGGCCTGTGTTCCCGAATAGCGTCCAACTCCGAAACTACTCTGAAATGTGTCACTTCGAGGAGCGGATTTTCTGTCTAAATATTACCTGACTAAGAGACTGTACAATGTTTGTTACGCGATTGTATTTATATAATATTTCTGATCGAAATTTATGGAAATAAGTGCAAATTATGCTTCTATCAAAATGTATTAGTAAACGGAATTATGCAACATGTTTCTTGAAATTAGTCGTATCGCTCAGGCCATTTTAAATTTTAAATGTTTCCGGTAAGATTTAATTTCAATTCCTACCACTCGTAGCATTGTAATCTTATTTTAGACTGAATCGATAACGTTGGGTGTGACACGAAAATGGTAAGAGAGCTCGCGAGTCCCCCGAGCATGTGACACAAAATTACATTGCGTGATAGGTCTATTCTATACCTGGTCTGTAGTCCAAGGACCCCCCAAACCGGTGACAGAAAAATGCATTGGTCGATAGATCCAGCCTATACCTCGTCTGTGGTGTGACACAAAATTACATTGGATGATAAGTCTATCCTATACTTGGTCTGTCGTGTTGCCTTACGAATCCATATTATCTTCTGAGAATATGGAATATTGGGACTGTAGATGCATAGTTACGTAAGAGACAGTCGTATGAATTTCAATCAGAGTTTTGATATTCGTAACAGTCGATATATATTATCATGAATACATCAGTATAATTATACAAATCTCTGAAATAGTAACTCCAACGTAACCGACCGCTGGGCAACTTGTATTATCTCGGTAAGTTACCAACGTGGAGGCAACGAGCTACGGGAAAGTAGTTCCAAGTGACATATCGGTACGATGTTTGTATTTCCTTCCATCTAAATTCTAAATTATGAAACATACACCATACCAATATTCTCAAAACATATTTTTTCAAAGACGCGTGACGTTTCGCAGATTTTAAATGCCTGCGAACTAAAAACACACTAATCCACACGTTCTTTACCGCTCTCCCTATTATATTTCCAATAAACACAAGAGTTTCCATCGCCAAAAAGTGGTTCTTTAAAGAACATTCTACAAACCCCTCTCAAATTGCTGAAAATTCGAAAGATCTCATGATCCACCACATACAGTACGATTCCCTTCGTCCTCGATCGTAAAGTCTACTATTACACGTTTAATACCGAAGAGTTTCCCGAGGCGCGCGAACTTCCGCGGAACTGGCAGTGGGCAAACAGAAAAGGGAGCCTCGGTGGTACGAGCTGGATGACTATATTTCAAGTTGGAGCGGCGTTATGGAACCGTGACGACGTAAAACGAGTATGAATGAAAATTTCGACGCCCGTATAATAAAGTGGTTCTCGCGGGGTCGGGGTTCTCGAAGCTCTGGAGGGGTCGCCCCCGTGCATAATTCACGGGACACGGATGCCGCTCGTGTAAAACACGCGCGTGCACAAAGGCCGTGGCATTGAGGCGGCGCGACAACAGGGAAACCGATTACGATGACGGGAGAGTCGATTCGCTGCCCCCCTCCCCCGGCCCGTTCGAAAAATATAAGGAGAACCCAAAATGAGATGGAAGGCGAGAGAGGAGTCGCGCCACCGCAGCTGCCCGTGGCGAATCCGTTTTCATTCCCGCGCAGGGGTCGCGGCAACCCCCTCGATCCGGCGCAGTCCATCATCCTCGTCGGCGACTTGTCAACCCCATTAAGCTATGAGTAGGCATGTGCGAATATTTCGGCAAGTTTTCAGCGCCCCCGAGCAACCCCTCGCGATTCCATTCAGTTCCTCGTGCTGCAAGGGTTGCTCGAGTGTCTGGAGCACCTGAAACGAGGCTGGAAATAGCACGCGATCGTTATTCAAGTATCGTGGACTTTTATTACTTTGAACGGCATAAATTAGCTTCCGGAGGGGGTTCCACTACCGAATTCTAATGATTATATTTACACGACACTTACTCGTCAAACTCCCCGCGGCAGGCGTAGATATTCGTGTTATAACCCTTCGCAATTCAAAATTCGAAGTTACGAAAAAGGAATCTTGCACAGTAAAGGAAGGGAGCAGACATTACTCTGGGATACCCTGTATACATAACAGAATTTCAAATAAATTTACGTGCGTGTGGTATGAAAATTATGGGAAAGAAAAAAAGTATAGTATTTAGATAAAATCATAATAAAATCATAATATTTTTTGGAAGATTGGGCCCTAGGGGTGAGGCCTTCTGGACATGGACCCAGTAGACAACTGCTCATCGGTCGCCCGTTAAATCCCCCACGGGTCCTTGGCGATTCGATTAAAAACGCTAATCACTTGAATCTAACCAAGGTCCGCCGTGAACCACGACTATCAGCTGACCGATAACAAAGCTGGCGTAACGTAATTCAGAGAGGGCTGGAAAGCGACGCGGGGTGTTCGTACAAAAGGAGAAGGTCTGCTGCCGGCGCTGTGGTGGGCCGGAACGTGATGCGGCGTGACTCGTTTACACGCTACCCTGGGACAATGCGTTCTTCGCTAGCGTGGCGTAACACTGCCGCGTCCATGCCTCTGCACACACAGCACCGCTTACAATTACTCAAACCACAGGGAATTTATACAATTTTATTACTCCAGACACGATCCAGTCACGTCTGACGATCGTTCAGCCGCGTAACTCGTTCCTTAATCAAAGCATTACGGGATACTGCGTTACACAGAACTATTAAACAGCCGTGTCTAAAGTACGAAAGCTTCCAGTCACTCAACCTTAGTCTCTTTTACGTCCGTAAGAGCCATTGCGTTGCATAGTTTCGTTGCACGGGGCCGAATACTCGTCGACGGATCGTGACGGCACCCAGTGCGCGCGCATTCATAGATTCTACAAGCGGCGGCCCGAACGCGAGCATCAACGCGGCAGGCCCCCGTGCTACCATCAAGCTGATTGATTACGCGAGCTCTCCGCTCCATCGCCGCGGCGATACGCGCGCGTTTTGTGTCGAGCCGCCAGTGAAAGGGATGCCCGGCGTTGCCTTTTCAGCCGCGCGATCTTGCCCACTTTTACCGCGCTCCACCTCTGTGTTTGTAGACCCCTCTGTACGTGGCTGTTGTCTTTGATGTTAAACAGAGGCCGGCGCTCTTTTGCCGTGGCTGCACGCCCGCGATTTTCTCTTCCGCGCTGCGAATGATCTCTCGTTAAGCTGGCATAGTGCTCCGTCTGTTTGGCTGGAGGCTGGCGTGCTTCTTTTGCAGCCCTCCTCTTCCACGCCGGTAGCAACTGTATCTTCGTGGGCGCGACGCTGCGCGCACTTTTCCAGGCGGCTGATGGGAGCAGCAGATTTGGTTCGGGGAAAAGGGGTCATGGTTTTTCCGAGGGAAATGATGAGTAATAGTAAATAACGTCACTTGGGATTTCAAACTTTTAATACTGTTATTTTATTTAGTATCGATTTTCATGGGTAATTGGATCATTTCTGTACAAATTCTGAAGAAATTCTGAAGGAAGAGAGGAGAAGTTTGGCTATGAATTCTTGCACTGTGAATGTACAAAGACGACACTTAGGTACCAGTGGTATATTAGCACCCTCCAAAGAAAGAGGATGTAACCACGACTGAAGTAATTCAAGAGCTTTGTAAAAACAAAAGAAACCTCGATTTTATTCTTTAAATAAATCTTTATAATCACCTAATGCAAGTTCACTTGCATTATAAATATTTTTATCCGTTCAACTCGGCTCCCCCCAAGATTAAATCCTGAGTGCGCCGTTTATTTATTAAGACCAAATAGTCTTCCATCTTGACTTACCTGTATAAGTACATACGAAAGGAGTTACGACTCGATTCCTCGCTACGTTGTGCAGCACAGATCCTTCGTTAACAGGCAAACAAGTAGATACAAGATGTTTACGCCGACCAGGTATCCGAAAGCGAAGGGGCATGGTTCAGGTATTTTGAGAGTAAAATGGAGGATTCGTTGGAAACCTCCAGGTTGAATTGCTCGAGCGCGCCGCCCCAAGAATTACAGATTCAGCGCGAAGAATGTTTGTCATCGGATCATCGAATTCCCGTGTCCGTGCGACGGATAGCAAATAAATATAACGGAGGAGAACAGACGTCTCCCGCGGTACATATTTCATAAGGGGAGGGGACGGGGACGGTCCTGAATTTCTGATTATATTAACGTAACCAGAATCAATTCTTTGCGATGCTCGTCACCCCTCGGCTCCCTGCCCCGTTATACGATTACAATTAGTAGCACCCCCTGCGTATTCCCTGATTACATCAGAAACGAACCTCCCGAGGCTTCACAATTGGCTAGTTATCGATATCGGTGGGGGGGGGGGGGGGGGCAGGGGCTGTTTTGTTCGCGGGGAGTTAAACGCCGTGACTTTTCTTGTCACGCCAACTTGCGTCACTCGCCATTATCTCGAGTCGAAAAATCAGAATAGGTATCAAACATTTCTATGTTACTCGTGAAATTTCAAAGTGTCGCACACCTTTAACTCTGGAGCAACACTATGACAGCCTTACAGAGTATCTGACACTCTGGGGTCGTGGGCGACCCTAAATTGAAATTTGAATATTTCAAAATTCACTTATAATTTCTTAATTATTCTTTTGTACCTACTTCTCTTTAGATATCTTTGCAGAATATATTCACAGTGTATGTAGTAAGAAAATGGAAATTTGGGAGTGAAAGCTTGATATTCTAGCGCAGTAGTTCCCAACCTGCGGATCACGACCCCCAAGGGGGCGCGAAGTGTTTTCCGGGAAGGTTGCCGTGGTTATTTTTAATTGACGATTCCTAGCACTTATTTATTTTAAACGCTGTGATCTCATAAATGGGGATAGGGGAAAGCAGGTTACCCAAATGCAAGCACAACACCATCGCACTAAATAAGATAATTGAATATACTAAATATCTTTAAGTACATTTAGTTTATGTATTAAAATAATTAAACATTATTAAATTAGAATTATATTCAGTAATACCTATTTTTAACGCGTGTTCTTTACCGTATTAAATTTACCTTACCTTACATGGGGGGGGGGGGGGGGCGTCTCTCAGGTTATTTGAATATTATAAAAGGGCGTTGCGACTCAATAAAATTTAGGAAATCTAGCGGCCACTGACACGTTCGTAGAGAAAATTAAATTTTTCTGCTGTCACCGGCGACCCCACATTAACCTGCACCGTAGACACTGTTCTTACAGTGATAAAAACATTAAACACATCCATGCTCAATATCGATACCAAAAGTGAGCCATTCGGCATCACGAACGACGGGAATATTTCCTAAATGTCCAAGGGGCATTCTGCCGATCTCCATAGATCTCCAGCTGCTCCGGCAGAGTAAATACGGGCAAAAAGGTATGCCCTCGACGTAAATAGCGTATAGCGAGGGCCGATAATTTATGGAGAACCGTAAGATCGCGGGACAACATTATTTCGTTGCGAGGAGCAGCAACATCACGGCGCGTCTTCATTCATGGAGCGGTTCCCCGGGAGTATCTCCGGGAAGCGATTCATCGTGGGCTGCACAATTCGTCTCCGTCTCTATTGAGCCGAACGAAAAACGGAGTCAATGGGCCGTCGTCCTTGTTCGTTCCCGGTCGAAGCTTATTATTATATAGCCCGGAATTACTTCTGGGGATGGCTGTCCGGCGGCTACAGGTGTACCCGTTCATGGATACGCTCGAGGATGCATTCATCGCCCGTTGTTGGTCATTGAGGAGAAGTTTTCGCCGGTGACGAATCGTAGGTAGCGATCCTCCGGGGAGCGTCGCCGCCGTTCCAAGGGACGGGCGCATTCAACGACGCTCCTCCGCCTCCGTTTTTCCGACGATCGGCCGCCGAGGGTGAAAAGTGCCCCGGGCTCGTCTCCAGTCCCGCCAACAAACGACCAGCGATAATTGTAAAGGTGGAAGCACGCTGTCCGCGGACAACGGGGACATTTGTCAGCAGAGTATCGATGAGCACTTCATTTTTCGAGCGGTCAGAAGTCCTCGAGAGCACACGCCCAGGCTATTCCGCGATTCCCCGGTCCAACTACACTTTCCCTGGATATTCTTCTTTCCGATTTCACTTTCGGAAATGTTATTCGAATGCTACGCTTTGCTGGGCGTTGGTTTGGGTTGATACAGATTTAGGGGTATGGGAAGCATGGTTGGTATATAGAATTAAGGTAATGTTTCAGGCTTTTGTGAATATAAAGTGGTGAAGGGATACGTAGCGACAAATCTTCTGTTTTTATGAATCCCTTTGGGGATAGTTCGAAGTAAGCCTTAAATTGCCAGGAATGGTAAACTTTCGGACCTCACAGAAAGGGTTTCCAACTGTACAAGCGTATTTATTCTGCGCCATTTGAAATACGAAATTCTGTATTACCATTTGTCAATGAATTCACAAAGGCTGCTATATTTTGTCCCATTTCCTGAGGTTGCTCCGAACCTATCAAAATTCTTCTCAGAAAATGCAAAATATACAATCATAGGTACTTTCCCTAATAGGTATACCAAATTGCTTCTTCATCGCAAAAGCGATTTATTCATCCGTAAATTCGTGTGACCTACAAAACAAAGAGTAGGTAGGGGAAATGTGTCTAAAACGATCCCTTTACGGCGTAATTCATATAAAAAGTACAAATGCACATTATTTAAATAAAAGTAAAGTAGTTTTTGTAAGTTAGTTTATCTACCATTTTATTGGCTTAGATCAAACTTAGCTACCTGATCAATTACATTTTTTATTCGCATTTTTGCGAAGGCATACTAAAGGATCCCTACGTGGAATCCTTAGGAAAATAACCCCTAGGATCATTTTATATCTACTGAAAATGAATAAGACGGACATTAAAAAGCATTGATTTATTTAAATAAAAACAGAAATTGAACTGAGTCACAAAATATGCGACCATAATAAATTAAAACAATTTTTTTAATAAGTCAAACCTTGGATAATTTTGGGTACATAATCAATGAGTAGAAATATCTACTTAAAATCAACTAAGAAACATAAGAAAATGAGATCAGCTTCACAGAATCAAATTTCTTCGCGCACAGCCTAGGAATCCTAGGATCATTTTATCCTACTAGAGAGGGATCATATGACCCCAAACATCCAACTCACATTCAGTGGTTGAATTGTTACGTCCTGAAGGGACTTTTGTGAATCACCCCGAGCGGTTTGGATAATTCACCGGGTTCTTGCTCTCGTTAAGGTGCTAAAGCACGCCTTGACTATACTTACCATGGAAGGATAGGGAGAAAAGTACTAACTCCGTTTCCTAGGCGAGATCACGGAGTTACTATCGCACATACGCGTGTCATTGACGAACTCCGAAATCCGAATCGATTGTCCGTTTCTCAGCGATCCGATGAATCCCTATGGTGCTGATCGCTTGGTGCGGGGAAGCTGTGGCTTTCCTAGTATATTGAGTGGCAGTTCCTCGTATCGTTTGCCGTCGAGGAGTTTTCGAGTAGTCCCCGTCGATGACCTTGGTAGTGGCACTCATCCAGAGGCACGTGAACAAATACAGGCCACGTCCATCCATGGCGGTCGAAATACGGGATTTTCCGAGAATGACTTTCGCGGGGGAATTCTATTGTTTTAAGTAAATGTCTACTGCAAATACGAAAAACAAGTGAGATTAAGGAAAAGGGTAATTAGATATATGGAATGTGGGACCTTGGTTATGAGGGTCGGCTAAATGAGCCCTTCCGCTGGTCCGTTACGCTCTGTTGGCGTCAAGGTGGTTTATCTTTAATATAAGCATGTTTCAATTTATCGAAATGTTTGATGATTTGATGGTCCTTATCCAAAATCATTGCAGTTCGTCGTCCAGCGAACGCTCGCCTTGCCTCGTCGGCGGGGTCGTTGGCTGGCGCGGCGGTGTTGGTTCCCGATAATACTCGTCTTGATAGCGAGCAGAGCTATAAGCGGAGTACGGGGAATGCGGCTCGTGATACGAGTCATCGTCGGGCGGCTGTCTCCATTCGGTCCATCTACGCTGGGGGTCGTACGGTGACGGGGGACGCGCGCCACTAGTGTACCCATACGTCTTATCGCGTGGCAAGCCGGACAATTCTTGTTCTCGCCTTTGGGCGTGTAACGGCAAATCGAACGCATCATCCAAAGATTCGGGATTTGACAAAGCTACTTTAGTCGAAATTCTTTGAGGTAATGCCGTGATAAACGAGGTCCGAGCCAATCGCTCCACGTCCCTAATGGTCCTCTCGACGTTTTCTCCGATTAATTCTCTCGCTCTCACGGTCACCTGTCGGTACAGGCGGCCCACGCGATGAATAAAGTCTATTAGACGCTCCCGGGGAAACATGCTTATACGTTCTAGTTCCAGTCTGAGCTCCTCATAACCGCGGCATGGGGAATATCGGACCCTTAGAAGGGAGAGCAGATCGGTCACGCTTTGACAACCTTGTAACCCCATGTAACAGAATATAACGTCAAATTATTACATTCGCTAACGAAACATACTTACATTAAATTATTGTTGAATTGTCATTAAATCCGTGAAAAATACAGCTGTCACGCTAAGCCGTTTATGACAAAAGTTAAACAACATTGAAAAATACTTTACCCCGGATAAAAGGCAGTAATTTTGATATTTTCTTATTTATAACACACACAAGCGCTGATATTTAAGTACATGGCACTTCGTGCGACACTTGACGACGCACGGGCTGGACTTCTGAACATCGATATTACGAAATAGCACTAGCTAATATCCGCAGGACAGCCAGGAATCATTTTACCCTGAGGGATCGTTTTAGACACATTTCCCATACGTACGCGAGCTCGTTGTCGTCTTCACCTTTTCGTAGAGATCGCGGATCGTAGCGGTGGATATCTGAAAATCACGTTGTGCCCTGGGAATCTTGGCTGGTGGTGTCCCGATAACAGTACTGGGTGGTTGGATCGGATCGGCGATGCGGCTGAACGAGATTTCCGTGTGATGCGAGTTCCGCTAAGCGATATCGCGGCGGCCGATCGATCGCGAGGAGGACATCAATACTCATTAATGTTGGCCGGATCGGCGCTCGGAACGTCCTGGACAAAGATTTCAGTGACTGGGCCGGGTAACCATAACGGATGACCGTACGGTGAACGTGCAGGTCTGTCGAGGATGACGATGCCTGGGCCGTTGGTCGCACAAATCAAAGGTCTAGGAGGGAACTGTCGGCGGAGGAGCAGAGACGCGGCGGACAGGCCAGGAAGCGCGCGAGTAACCAGTTCCGAAGTCCGTCGCTCTAACAAATGTAACGAGGTAACTTCACTTTAACGCTTCAGCATTGTCCAAGCGAATACAAACGACACGTGCACCTTCGTGTCCCTTGCACGATCTTTACGTGAGAAGGAAATTTTGTGGAATATCTGCTGTTATAGAGAAATGAATGGAGGTACGGATAAAGTGTCTCTTTCATCCCGAATGTATCTGTGCTCGTTTCAACAAAAGCGATCCCCTAATTGTTTCGAGTAACGTGCACGTCGAAGATCGCAGGCACAGCCCATCGTTTCACACCCCCGTTCTCTCGAACGTGGCGCGTCGCTTTGCTGCTAAGCGATTCGTGGGGTGGCAGGGAATAATCGAGTGTCATTTTCGTGCTGTTTGCAAACTGTGTCGGCAGCGGGAGGTCTAAGACCGCGGTGTGTTGATAGAAAGAGTGACACAGGGATGAAGGGAGCTCGGGCTCGATCGAGGGGTGGCACGATCGCGCATTCAGGCGAGCAGTCGAGAGTTATGTGTTGCGCGCAGTCCTCCTGTACCTATTTAACACAGTACATACATATCGTATTTACTATGCATTTGATCTCTTTATCATACTAGGCGTCAAGATTTAAACTTGAAAGCAAGGTGTACACGTAGGACCATTACCTATCAAACTTTAGCATTGGAGTTACTTTGCCCACGGAACAGCACAAAGCGCTACCAGAAAATAAATATAACCCCTAGGGAAAATTATTTCATATTGCTCCACTTGCAGTTTCAGTGCAAGTGCAACGCAGACACTTACAGCCCCCAAAGTCACCCGACTCACCCCCCTCAACAACTTTTACCGACGCAAACGAGAAGGCAAAGGTGGTGGACGATTTTAAGTCCGACCGACCGTACGAGTTCGAGGGGGTTGTTGCCGTGGCGCCCGATTCCACCCCGTTCACGATCTTTCGGGTGGCGAATCCGCGTGCACGCGCACAAGCACGTGAGAGGGTGCGTACGCTATTCGCCCGTTTCGAGAGCCAGCGTCGATGTAACGCGCGAGATGACGTGCGGCAAACATCAAAGCGCCCGACATCTTTTAAAGGCCGCCACCGCCTTAGAACTCGTCCCGTCGAGCTGCTTTGCCCGCTCTTTCTCGATACTCCCTCCGCCCTTCTCTTGCGCGTACCACCCCCCCCCCCCCTCCCCCTCGCCCCACGCCCCTCTTTGGTTCTGATGATCGAACTGACTCGGTTCACCGTCCGCCGACGATGGATTTCTCTCTGTGCTCTCCCTATTCCCGCGTCCCCCTTGCCACCCCCCCCTTTCCTCCTCCCCGCTTCAGTCTGCTCTTTATCTCTACCTGCTCGCGTAAGGATGTATCCTGCATGCATACCTGTGGCCGGACGTTCGACTGATTGCGAGTAACGAGTGGAAGGGCAAGAATCGAGCGGTGGCAGACGCTGCCGCAAAGCGGCCCGGTCGCTTTTTACCTCCATTTTCTCCGTTTCTTGATTCTCCCACCCCTGGGATCATCTGCTCCTGTTTCTTGGATCGCTTTAGCCGCGGCTCTCCGCGGTATTTACTGCGCGGAACGGATGGACGACGAGTGGGAAACCAGGGTTTGGCATCTGGGTGGCAGGAAGCATGAGTTCGCGAAGGTGCAAGTGGATACAGTGGCAGAGGTTCTAGGAGCGGTGCTTCAGAATGTAATTGAGGCGTTCAGAGTAACCGCGGGCTAACCCACGTTGAAAAAAAATTAATCTTTCCTATTCGATTAGCCCTAGTAGCATTTATTGTTGGCATTTTGATGGCTAACTAATTCCCAAGTTGGGGATACTGTGGGCCAATCAGAAATGCTACTAGGGAGAAGAGCCTATTGGAATACATTTTTGCTGCTAAATCGATTTCGCAAAAAGTCTGTGTTAGTTCGTTGTTACTCTCAATCCCTCAATTCTAACTTAATAGTATTGAAGGAAAAAATAAAAAACCGTGGCGATCCCCCAGAAAACACTTCGCGGCCCACCTGTTGGGAATCACTGCGTTACGTAATTTGTAGACGATCGCCTATCGAGTAATAGGTACTACCGACTCGTAATTCGCATTCTTTAAGTCTTCAGATATTTCTACCCCTTGTTCCGGGACGTCGTACAACTTGTACACCCAAGTTCAGTGTCGCGGCACACCCTCCCACAGTGAAGTCGCATTTGTGAACGGGGAGCAGTGCACCCTGTTCAAATATTTAGGCATTAGGAAGGCTATTTGTCACCTGACTTTCCCTCCCCATCGCGTTCAAGGTCGCAGGGCGGCCGTTGATCGCACGCCACGTTCCACAGCCGAGGGCTGGTCGACCACCGTATCAGATGGTTTTCACGTTTTGATGGAGTTGTTGACCCTTGTAAAGGTACCTGCGTGCCGCCACGATTACACACTTTCAGCGCGCTAGTGTGAATGCGCGTCTACCTGTCCGGTGGGAAGGTAGACGATCCATCATCGTGTCAACGGAGCGTTATACTGTGCACAAGGAATGTTCCAACGTGCCCCGTCCCTATCTCTCCCTTCGGCCCCGAAACTTTTTCCAACCGGGTCAGAGATAAAGGGGCCCCGATAGTGGAGGGGGTGAAGTGTATAAAAACGGGGCCGCAATTGTATCGAAGATAAGGGCTAGGGGAAAAATGAACAGAGGAAGAGAGCCGCCAAGGTGTGCCGTAGGTTGGGAGAAAGGTACGTAGGAGCGTCCGAAGCTGCGATTTAAGTGGCACGTAGGAAGCATCCTTCCATTTTCGGTTCCCGTTCAAGCCGAACGGATAATCGCTTGTTTGCTACCTCGTCCTCGAGCAACAGGATCTCCCCTCCTCTTCCTCTTCTTCCACTCGCTGCCTGCAACAGCACGGATATCGGCGAATTAGCGTAAATCCTTTTTAAATAATATACCCCTCGTTAAGTGTAATGAATCCGTTGGGAGTAAGAGCTCCAGGCTCCATTGTACGTCCAACTGGGCCCGGTAAACGGTGCCAGTGGGCCAAGCCTGGCCCGAGAAAATGGGCCAACTATTCACCCGACTAGTCGCCGCGTGATGCTTAGCCTCGTTATTAGCCGGGACTTGGATATTTGGATACCCTTAATCCCCTTTCCACAATTCCGACGACGTCTAATCTACCTGACTGAGGGGTGACAAATAATATCAAGTTGCCTGCCGCCACGCCGCCACCAACGCCCGCTCCACTGGACCCGCTATCTGATTTTAAAGGACCTGGTCGCGAAAGATGATCCTCCGATGACAAAGGGCGTCCAGCTCGACCTAACCGACGGTCCACGGTGTTTCCACTGAAATCGCCACCGAGAGAGGTAAGCCGTAGGCTATTTTTCCACGTACCGATCTCTGCAACTCGCCTCGCTTGCGCGGTTACCGGGGATCGTAACGGTGTCGCAAAGAAATCTTCCACCCTGTACAAAGCATCCTCGAGCCTCGAGCAGGAATTATTTGCCTGCCTCGTGTCGAGCGCTGTTTCTACTGCGGAGATTCTTTGCAACTTTGTACACTTGTGTGTGTGAATTGTTGGTATAGTATTAGGTCGGTGCAAAAGTTATTTCGCTCGTTGTTAAATAGGTGATATTAGGGAAATAGCGGGAGAACAGGGTAATTGCCCAAAATTAAAGGTATCTTTGGAAATTTATTAAAAGCAAACTACTTAATGAATCTTTTTGAAACTTTCAGGACTTCTTATTGGATATTTAAGTCATACGATTTTTTTTAAAAAATTTATTTAAAGCAGATATAACAAGCTGTACAGGACCAGTAACTTAACGTTGCTAAAAAATCTGGTTGACAGTTTTCTGACGAAAGGGTGCTTCTAAAATCAAGAAACCCAAATGTTTTAGAAACTATATGCGGATGGCTATGGCACAGCGGAAGATTTTTTTAATTGGTCGGTTTCTTCTATTTCACACAAATTTCACAATTTTCTTCAGAGCCCTCTTAAAGAAACACGTAATTTATTTTTACTTTATTCAAGCGAATATCCTATAGTCGTCGCGTTGCATAGAGAATAAAATTTCGTGTATATCGAAATGCTTTTTGGGGGCAGTTGGAGGGAATTGAAGGGAAGTGTACGATTCTCGTTGGCGCGACACTAAAGTGTGGAACGTGTCAGGATTTCATGGTAATACGTATTAATTCGGCAGCCATTGGGCGTGTTATAGGATTCCCACAAACTAGATTCGGCCAGAAGAAAGGACGAAGGGTGGGCGATTACAATAAAGGTCTTTGCACGAGCAGCTAGGAGTTAAGTCGTGGGTAATAATTACCGATCCCTCGTTAGCACTGTCAATAGAGTGCCTCGCCCACCTGCCCACGTTATAATAATCTAAGCCGCCTCTTTTGCGGTTGGCGGAACCTCGCACGTGCCGTAGTCAGAGCCTCCTTCATTCTGTCCTCTACCCTTCGTTTCTCACCCTTTGTGCCATCGACCGCTGCATCGGCACTCAAGCCTCGATATGTCTCCGTTCCTCTCCGCTGCAATGTGTGACCGATCGAGAAACTGTTCCTCTTTTATAGAATTCTACCGGAGGAATCGAATTTCACGTTTATTCCCCCTTCATTCCTCCCATTTAAGAACATAAAACATGAGTTTGGTAAATGAATTAGTAATTTCAACTGCAAGCGTTAAATGCACAGGCAGGCGTCGCAGCAATGTGGAATTCAAGAAGATTTTGGACAGAATCGAATGGTCAGGATGTGAGGTGTCAGCGGAGCACGACGACACATTTCTCACAAACGAATGCAAGAGCAATGTGCACTAGGATATTGCTCCTCGGGATATCTC
Source organism: Andrena bucephala (assembly GCA_947577245.1). NCBI lineage: Eukaryota > Metazoa > Arthropoda > Insecta > Hymenoptera > Andrenidae > Andrena > Andrena bucephala. Next base: position 70,346,625 of record OX387715.1, read on the forward strand.
ACGTCCGGCGTTATTTTTCAATTCACTACGATATTCTCGTATAATTAACGGAGCAAGATTCCCGTTCGGTTAATTGCGTTATTCAGACACGATCAATCAGCAATTAGCGATACACTGTCCATCCCGGGGTGACCGAACCGGGCTGGATGAAAGCGAATGAAACGTCGCTTGCACGATGCAATTATGAATCGTAGCGAATTATTCTTCTTGAGCGAAGTGTGTCATTAAATCGTTAGTGTCCAGACGTGAATGGTGATCTCGCTTCGTCGTATAGAATCCTGTCGCCTAATTGCTCGGAATTATACGATTCAATGTAACCACAAACAAATGTGGGTAACCAGAAACGGTAACAATAAGCCAATTCGATGGCAGCCAAATCAGACAACTACTGGTCTCGACAATAAATTAAAAATAAAACACTCTCACGTAATAGAAAGTAAAGAAACGTACCTAATACCATCCGCGACATACCTATTCAGCGCGCTGAAACTTCGCAAGAACCTATTCTCCATGCAGCCCTCGCGATTCCTCTTTCGACTGGGCAACCCTTTACCCGTTCGCATACCGGTTCCACTTATAAGCCACGAAGATTGGTATCTGCACCGAGGGGACAAGTTCTAAGGCACGAGGACGAAGGCAGCAGTATGAAAAATATACGCGGGATGCTGACTCTAATTATGAATCTTGAGACCTCGACCACCCCTGATTGGTACGTTTACGTCGGTCGCGGCTATCTCGTTTGTTTTTTTCACTGCCAATTTGCGGCGGGTCGAGAGCCGCGGGGGAAAGACACGGCGGGATAAGAAAGGGAGCGCGAGAGGGACGCGCCGTGGCGTAGGAACGAGCAGGAGGTGGAATGGAAAAAAATAAAGGAGATCGGTCTGGTCACACATGACAATGTACGACGAAGGCATGATGGATGAGGGGGCGGCTAGTTTACGTGATCGGGACATGATCGCCGGCAAACGGGGTGGTCCGTCTGTCCATCCGTCCGTTTCTCTTTCTTTCACACACCGGGGCTGACTCGTCCTCGCCTCTTTTCGCCCCGTCTTCCTGCCCTTCACTCGCCCCCCCGCCCCCTCTGCCCCCTCCGCCACCCTGCAGCACCACCATGTTGGCACGTTGCACCGGACACACCGGAGCAGCGGAACCCACCCCTGTCACCGGTCTGAGCGATCTCGTTGTCATATCCTACGGATGGCTACGAGAGAAGCTGCCTCTCTCGCGGGCCCTGCGTGCCGGGGCCTCTTCTTATGCCCTGTTCACGCTGCTCGGAAACGATCGTCGGGATCGGTCGATTCTCGGTGGTGAAAAGTGGGATGACCGCTTGCCTATTTCGCTAAACGACGGCCACCTCTCTCTCTCTCTCCTTGAGTTGTCAAGTGGATTGGTTTGAAATGGATTTATAGAGAGGGTTAGAGCAAATATTGTTACAGAGGATAATTTTTCTACAGTATTATCGGGATCGTTGGCTGATCAATTAAGAAACGAAAGCAGGGTGCCGCAGATGGCGTTAAGGGTTAAGTGATAGCCCCGGAGGACACAGCTTACAAAGAAAGCTCTGAAACAGCATTAACTGTAACCCGGGAGACGGAGAAGAATCACAGGGAACAATCTCTGGCTTAAAGGAAATAAGTAAAAGTAAATCTTCGTCTTAGCTTCCTTTTGTTTCTGCATCCGCCCTTTCGAGACTTCTAAATCAGTATCAATTCAATACCCCTTGGGATTTCGAACCCTTTGAAAATTACAAATCCTTTAGGTAATGAGAAGCCACGGGAGGGGGGGGGGGGGGGGAACGGGTGCTCGTGGTTGCCGTTCGCAGGATCCGGGACGCGAGACCTTCGTCCACGATGATTTAAATCTGAAAGCGGCCGTTCGGCCGCGATCGAACGTCCCCTGCCCCTGCGACGGTACTCCTTCTCTCACCCCATCCCCGTTTTACATGCGGGGGCCATTCGTCCTGGTCCGACGAAACGCCGCTGAAATTCGTACGGACGTCGGGTGGATAGAGGCAGTTATAAACGCGAGGCTCACGCTGTGACGTGCAGGGCACGCTCCCCGAGTTTGACGAAGGAGCGAGCGACGCGGATAGGAGGCCTACGCGGACGAGAGACCAGTAGCCCCTCGTCGAAGTATCCCGCTGACCTTTCTCGATTCTCATCCTCGCGGAGGATCAGCCGCCCGGTGAAGTCCTGACGTAAGGAATGCTTTGCCGGCCGCCGAGCCAGCCCGGGCCGCTTGTTCGTGCTACCGGACCGAAATGTGAACCTACGTCCCGATCTCTTTTTCCACCTCTTTATCCCCCTCCGCCCCGTCATTTCGACTTTTGTCCGCCGTTTGCTCCTTTTTCCTCCGCGCTCGCTTGAGATGCACCAATCGTCCCGGCAGAGGCGGCAGCGCGAGAGCCAGCTGGATGTCCACTTTGAAAAAATTCTTAATTAAATCTCCCTCGGACGGAGCCGAGCGAAGCTGCGCTGTATCGTGGACGGAGCGACGTGTAGGGACAATTTATTCGGGGTATTAGAAGACGCGTGGTTCTTGGCTTTATTAAGAGGCTAGGCGGAATGATGAAGATACCTAAGTAAGAGTATCGCGAGGACACGATGGATCGTGATTGCGCTTTGCCGTTGAGACAGCCTATCTCCGAGCTTCCGTTTGTAAAATATTCCCGGTCGCAGGGGAAGCTGCGATAACGCGACCGGGGGCAGCGGAGAAAATCACAGGAACGATGTTAAGCCAGGGGGTTTCGGGGCGGACGTATCGAGTTCAGGCGGACGTTTCGCCCCCTATCGAGACAAATGCAGGGCCGCCGATACCCGCGTGGCAAGCCTATCGATCCCGCCGTCCAAGGGCATTCGTTTTCGTCCTAAATCCGGCGAGATTGAGGGACGCGACTCGATAAACGTCGCCGCAGAAATTGATTTAGAAGATTTTCACGGCCGGCTTGACTGCCGTTGCCCGTGGAGAGAGACGTTGGTCCCGGCTCACTGTCGTGTGCATAACGCGGCCAATCACGCACAGATGACCAATCAGAGGGCGACTGTTTCCCGAGGGCCGGGGGAAACGTCAGAGAATAGAAGTCCACTGTGTGTTGCCGTTGCTTACACGCTCTGCTCCAACGATCCTTCTCTTAGATTCCTTCTGTTTTCGAGTTACGTTTTACGACGGATCCCCTCGACTCTGTGGAAGCAAGAACTTCTCCTAATGGTAACAGATTCCCTCCCGCGCAGTGCCCACTGTTCGCTGGTTTCGAGCCAAATGGACACATCTGCTTGTCCTTTCCGACGAATGATAGAAAATAGAGGGAAACGCTGCGCGATCGGTAGCTACGATTTTGTGATAAGCAACGTTGCGTAGGGCGCAGGAACAGCGTGCAAGGATCGCGCACACACGCCATATGCGGCCGCGAGTGTGTACACACGTGCATAAAGGTTGACATATCGCGGAAGTTAAGATAATTGGTGGTAGGACGATCGGGGCAAATATTATTCCGCGGAAGGGCGTGGAGGGATTATATTTGTATGATAATACTTGATGCATGAGTGGTTCCCTATAATGGCAGAAGGGGGACACGTCGGCTGGGGGAGCATTCAATGATTCGCCATGCTATTATTCGTTGTAATCGCTACTTCATAAATATCTGCGAATTGACTTTTCCCTTGGCCCAACGTTTACCTAACTCGAGTACCTTCGCGGGCTCCCAATTACCAATGCGTTGATCTCAGCGCGTAAAGGAGGGTCTCGTTAATTAAGGGATGAAAATCTTTCTCCACGGAGCTACATTGCGCGAAGCTCTTAAGGGGTAGCTGTATGTATTCGAGCTCTTAAAATACTCGAAACATCCATCCGACGATCGAACTACCGAAACCGTAGTCAAACAAACGCGAGGCGGAGCTGTTTTTAATCTGTTGACCGGACGAAACGGTACGTAAGTATTCGTAGGATTCGGTTGATCGAGGATCTACCCGATCTTCAGCCGGTCTTCAAACAATGGACCGGCCGGGACACTTTCATATCTGTCGAGCGGACGCACGCGACTGGAAAGAATCGGGCACGACGCGTTCGAACGATTGGAGAATTCGGTAGCTTTCGGTTCCCCGAAGATGATACCGCTGTTGCGTCCCCAGGGTGCCTTTGTAGCCGCGGGCCCGCCACCCCCGCGCGAAAGCCCCCGCTCAACGGTCGGATAAGAGGAAGAAACAAATCCGCCACCTTTTGGATACGGGAAGACGAGCGATGGCCGCCACGATAACCGGCCGGTAAGCCGTCTAGGAATGCGGCCCCCTCGCTCAGTCTCCCTTTCTAGTTTATTCTCTCCTCTCTTTCCCTCCGTTACAGCCTGACACCCGAGAAGCCTTCATCAGGGCCCGATATCGAATGCGCTCCGCCGTTACCCCGTCAACGGATCGAATACACGCCTTTAACTTCGATCGCGGTCAGCCCGGGCCCCTTCGACTTTCCGGAATCTCTGCGGGCTGCTGCTCCTTTTGGACACCCCATGGTTCACCGATTCGATCTCTGGGGGAGAATAGTTTCAATTCGAGAATTCCATAAAAATTCAATAGGGTAAAAGTAGGTAATACGCCCCATCTGACAAAACGCCCCACCATTGTTTCACGCACACAAATAAGAATAGGTACATCGACGCTATCATCAGATTCGATCTTGCCTCAGTCGCCCACAACTGCCGCAATAATAATACGAGAAAAAATTACGGCTTTTACAAAAATATACCATAATTTGTATTTTCTGCTTTCGGACAATTTGCGGTGAGTAGGGTAAACCAACCAGTAATTGACCGCATACTAAGTAGTTAATGACCATTAGGCAATGAAATGTCAATTATAAATTTAAAAATATTATATGTTTATAATTAGAGTGTAGTTGCACTTTTAATATCCCACATTTTTAGTTACGCGTATTAAGCAAACATTAATAAGTTCAATTCTTATTAAAAGTATGCGGTCATTTACTGGACTTCTATACGTTTTGTATTTTATAATCGTTTTTTTTTTTAAATTACGATAAGAATAAGTAATTATTTTTATAGAAATTTCAAGAAAAATAAATTTAAATGCAATTTCAACAGTTGTTTTGTTGTTATATATAAATATATTCAAGTATTAATCTCAAAGGTCCATAAATTCAACAATTCTGTCATTCACTGGTTGGTTTACCCTACGAGAGAAATTCAATTTTCTAAGTCACTATTGTTTTTGCGATAAATTCATACATATGTTTCGAAAGTAGACAAACTACCCTGTTTAAATCGTTATTGCTCAAACCTTTTTTCACTACGTTGTTGCTAAATTTAAGCCGGGGTGTTTTGTACTCCAGAATTTACAATATGCCCCAGCAAAGAGTTTACAATACGCCCCACCTAAAATCATATTGTTCACGAATAACGTTTTTTGTTTTTTTTTCGTTGGGAACATAAATGTCACGTAAATATGTAAAGAGTAGGTACATTACGGGCTTCATGGTCCGAAAATGATCTTAATGAAGTGATGGAGAAGGTAAAAAATAAAACATCGGGAGTTAATGAAAGAAGCAGAATTTATAATATGTATACTTTCAAGGACGCTACCTATGAAGGAAAGATTCGCGCTCTGAAAGCTTCCTACAATCAGGAAAGTCTAAAAAGAAACGAAAATTGATGATGGATAAAAGGGAAAATTTTTGAAAATTTTATTCAATATTGTTCTATTTTTGTTAGTAATATCTTTGCTAATATATATTCTATAACATTTTGTTAAAAATAATAAAAAGTAATTACTTATTTATGTCGGGGCGTTTGTCACATTGGTGGGGCGTTTTACCCAAGTAAACTTCAGGAAAATGATTATTTGCGGTTATTTCTGGTTCTGTTTTCTTCACAATTACGGCGTAGTTGTGAAGAGTAATGAACACTGAATATGTTTACACAAAAAATTGAAAGAATTATTAAAAAATACTGGTTTTATTGTATCTTTCTTTGAAAGTGAATCCTAGTCTTACCCTGGGATTAGGAAACACGGCCAAACGTATCCAAGAACAATCACCCCGTCCATCCTCCCCCAACCTTATCCTGAATCGCACAATTCCTTCCTCCAATTCAAAACCGCGTTTCCACTGTCCACCCGAGCCAGCGCTTCGGCGTCCACGCGGAAACGCAGTCCAGCGTCCCGGGCGGGGATCTTAACCCTCCGTCGGCCTCCTTGCTCTCACGATTTTAATCCGTGGAAATTGTGTCGGCAAACACGGCGATTGTTCGCCAGCCGGGAGGGGGAACGGGCGCGTTTACGTCACGCCGCCCATTCTGAAAAGTAATCTACACCGTATTGTCGGGGCCGCTGTAAAAAGGAGAGAGAGAGAGAGAGAGGAGGACTGAACTCACGGGCTGTCCATCCATCCACGAGGACTTAGCGCGGCTGGCTCTCTACCCGCTCTTTAGCGCTGGCTTAAGTTCGATTCAGAGGCGCGCAGCTTCATCTGTCACGGGCATTGAGGATCGCGGTCGGATGATCGCGCGTAAGCACGTTATTCGTAGCGGCTTTTCAGCCCGCGGTATCGTTGCCTCTTACAGGGGGTTGGCCGGTCGGCTGTCGCTGGATTCGGTGGGGGTAGCAAGTCCCAGCGCCGTCGCAGCCACGGATTAGCTGCGGTCGGTGCGGCCCCGAGTGCACCGGCACCGAGTCCTCTCGCTACCTGGCCGAGGATCCGACAGATAGTACGTTACCTGGTTCGGTTCCCCGCCCGGGCGCGACAATGCCCGAAATTCGTCGAGAATGGCGAGGATCCTGCTCCATCGCAAATGTCGGACCTTGTAACGAATACGGGCTACTCGCGTTACCTAACCCCGCTTACACGCCCTTCGATAATACCCCCCGTAGGTACCTTGAAATTTTAATTTCTATCCGTAAATAGTGGAAGAGCGAGAAGAGGAAAGCACGTGGCAGATATCCACCCAGCGGAGCAGCATCCTCGGTCCGCGACGCTGTTGCGGACCGCAGCTGTGTGCATCGGATTCGGGCTACCTAATTTTCGAGAAGGCGGCCGGAGAGGGCAGAGGGGGAGGGGGGGGGGAGGGGACAGAAACCACCTGGAATCCCCGGGATCAGGGGAGTGAGACTATTCGGATGCGCCCAGCCGTACAACGAGCCGCCACGGTATAAGGGATGCTCTCCCATCCTGTCCTCGTCCCTCCTGAAGGCCCTTCGGGACTCCGCGCCGTGCACCGCGCGCTCCAGCCTCTGGAATACCACTTTTTATAGTGCGGTGTACACGAATATACATATAACTAATACCTACCCTCCTGCCGAGCCACCCCTGGCACGAAGGGTACGGGCGAGACTTAAACACCAGGATACTTACCGCATGTTGCCATAATGAGTCGACCGTGGATAGGGGAGCCGGAGGGGCGATGGATGGGGCGCACCCCCACCCTGTTGCCATCTTTTCATTGAACGCCGCAAAAGGCGGCCGATGCCTCGAAAAGAAAGATTAAAGTGCCGCGATCCACGGCAGTTCGTTTATCGGACCGCCTTTTTTTTTCTTCTCTCCTTTCATCCCGCTTCTTTGCGTCTCTTCCACCTTCTGCCTGTTCCTCAAACGGCGCGCGCATCTCGGCCCGAGTTGCAAAGGGAACGACAAAGTCTTCAGAGGAGACGCGCCGTCGCCACGGAATATTCTTTCCTCGACATGACGGGCATACGGATCGAAGGATCTTCTAACACTGTACAACACCGTGCAACGTTAAACGGTTGCATCAACGTATACAACTATGGGTAAATTTGTATGGGGTTCAGCGTTGAATCGCCTGCCTTCCTCGAATCCGCCACTCGTATCTAAACTATCGAAAAATGTTTACTTCATTTCCAGCGCTAGACAGCGTCAGGCTTCGTGGAAGATTAAAAATGAAGAGCAGTTGGCGAGCAGATATTTTATTTATGATGAGGATCGCGTTTACATATCTACATACTACGTACATTCATTGGAGAGCATGTACCTGTGTAACTACATACAACCCGGTTAGTTTGCATCAAACGATACGCGGCCGTGATTATTATTGGTACCTACATATTGCGTTTTCTGCCTCGCGCACGAGCCCCGTAAAATGTATTCCTCTGACGCGCATACCGACGCGTAGGTACAAGGGTTCGGTCGCGGTTTGGCGAGGGGTTGGAAAATCGGGCAAGAGGGATGAGCAGAATGGGAGGATGGGACGGAGGGGGGGGGGGGTAGATATTTCGGGAGCAAGGGCGGACCAGTGAAGGGAAAACATGGTGGCCACTGGTTGCGGCATTCATCAGAGGCGGTACTCTGCGTATACCTTTTCAGATCTCCTCTCTCTTCACCTTTCTTCTCCTTTTTTTTATCCCTCCGTCGTTCACGTGTGCGCCGGCACGGCACACGGGGCGCTGCCTTTGCCCGGAGGGATTGTGAGAAGAAAAAACTTGCCATTGAAAATATTCGCAATAAAGGGACCGCCTCCGTCGGCTCCTTTCACCTAATGTTCCACGATGCCCGGGGAAAAAAATCGCCTGCTTGTATTTACACCTACTTTCAGCTACTTGGAAACGCATTATCGCACTCTTTCTATCCGGGGGCGCAGCGGTCCGCGGCAGCCCTCTGAAAAGTTCCACGACTCCGAATTTAGCGGGATCCTCGCGCAGCGCTCCATTGTGCCGCTTCTACTGCCAGACGAGATAATAACTTCTCGATGAAAGATGCGGCTAGCCTCTTGTCGCACGAATAAGCTCCGGTGCATCTACATGCCCGCGACCATAAATCGAGTGGCCGCTCAATAAACACACAACTATCTTAAGTATAGATAGGGGAGGGTTGCCCATATCGTACCACTTAAGACATTTTACGTTATATTTCATATTTGGTACTAATTTGAACGAAAATTACTATTGGATATTGTAACTTGATCCTTCAGGCACCTACTATTATACGCTTAACCTTTTGTTCAGAACAAATTAATTTGTCATTAATCGCTTTGTCTCATTCTGTAAAAGGGACGATTTAGGCATCCGGTCTCTTAAATCGTACCTCCACTAAAAATAGTATCAATAACAAATAAAGTAGAAAATATTCAACATAAAGTAGTGATTATTATATAGTTACATATACATATGTATATGGATCACACACAGGCCACAAACCTATATAACATGCGAGTTGTCAAATCCTACTGGTACGATTGTAGTGGTACGATTTAGGAAACATGGTCCATTTATTTATAAATATCAATTTAAACTTTATAATGAATGTAATATGTACTTAAAATGAATATAAAATATTCCGCATTAAACCCGCTTTTAGGAAAATACAAAAATACAGGACAAAATTGCATTGTTTGATTATTATCAGCTAAACTAAACTGGTAAAAAGTTACATCAATCATACCTGATTTTTTAAATTGTTTATAGCACGCACAAAATACGGTGTAAGCTCAAAAGGTTTTGTTACTATTTCTTATTTCGCATTTACTTGATATTTTTATCATCAGATGTCGTTTATATTATTAATTACTGAGAAATTGATGAGGTTCGATTTAGGTGACCAGTACGATATTGGCAACTCTCCCCTACCTAACGCTAACCCTGACCCTAGGCAGCACTCTAGGGTAAAACTATACAATACACCCCACTTTTAAAGAAACATCTATAAAACTAATATTTTTTAATAATTCTTTAAATTTTTTGTGTAATCACATTAAGTGTTCATTACTCTTCACAACTACGCCGGAATTGTGAAGAATACACAACTGGAAATAACTGTGAATAATAATTTTCCTGAACCTTACGTGGAGCGTTCCACCTATGTGACAAAACGCCCCGACATAAATAAGTAATTACTTTTTATTATTTTTATCAAAACGTTTTAGAATATGTATTATAAAAGATATTATTAACAAAAATAGAACAATTTCAAATAAAATTATTACATTATTTTTTATTTACATTTTCTCTTTTGACTTTTCTGCCGCAAGGATTACATAGGGGATTGTACACTTATTTTTAACCTTCTCCATCGCTTCATTAAGATCATTTTCGGACCATGATGCCCGTAATTTACTCCTTACATATTTACGTGACATTTCTGTTATCGGCGAAAAAGAAAAGAAATACGTTACTCGTGAACAATATGATTTTGAGATGGGGCGTATTGTAAATTCTTTGCTGGGGCATATTGTAAATTCTGGAGTACAAAATGTCCCGGCTTCAATTTAGCAACAACGTAGTGAAAAAAGGTTTGGGCAATAACGATTTAAACAGGTCAGTTTGTCTACTTACGAAATATATGTGTGAATTTATCGCAAAAACAATAGTGACTTGGAAAATTGAATTTCTCACCTAGGTAGGGCTCACCGCAATTTATCTGAAGGCAGAAAATATAAATTCTTGTATATTTGTGTAAAAGCCGTAATAGTTGCTCGTATTATTATTGCAGCAGTTGTGGGCGACTGAGGCAAGTTCGAATCTGATGAGCGTGTCGATGCATCCTTGTTTGCGTGCGTAAAATAATGGTGGGGCGTTTTGTCAGATGGGGCGATTGTATAGTTTTACTCTAGATTCTAGAAGAAGAGTTCGGTGAAGCGTACCCTAACCTTCGCAATTGGCAATCGCGAAAAGAGCGTTAGAAACGTGTCCATGGGACGAGCTGTCGGCTGGAGTGAGCAGGTGAGCGCGAAACGGGGGCAGCAGAAATCACGGAGAAGCGACTTTTAATTGCGGAACAGAGGGGGGTGGCGCTTCCGCCGCCGTGCCGCGGCCAAGGAAAGAGGAGAAGCAAGAGGGAGCGGCACGGATCAGAAGCACCACGGATGTTTTCAATTACATTTTACATCACTCCCCACGAACGGTGTCTGATTACACCGAGATGTCGGGGAATGGCCGGTTGCCGCAGAATGCACTTGCCGTTTCGGTGCCGCGCTGCGATCCGCAATCGGTCGAAGAGCAGGCCTCACCCTCAGCTACGAGTCTTCTCCTTTTATCGAAATGTCGTCGCCCGACGCACGCGTCCGATCCATCCACTCCCTTCTGGAAACACGCCTTTCAGTAATTCGATACGTCTTTTTATTCGCCTAGTCGGCCGACTTTTGCTCCCTGCAACCTCGGCGCTGCAACCAAGGGAGCCGTGATTCATTCTTCGGCGCGAGTTTGTTTTGGCTCGGAGCTTTCAAGCGATTCATTACGTAAACTTGTGGGGAGAGTCTAGGGTTGCCACCCGTACTTTAAAATAAAGTATCTTACGTTATTATACGTAAATGTACTCTGTGCTTTTGAATAACAATAAAGTATGCAAGAATACTTTAATTCACGAAATGATATTACATGAAATGTAACACAAACCATGATAATTTCAAAGTAATTTCTTATCTTCTGTCTGTTCCTGTCATTCAGCATTTATTGAGAAAGTTTTCTCTGTCATGAATGTGAAGTGGCGGGATGAGAGAAACATGGCTTACCTTAATTTAATAAAGAACAAATTATTTATATATTTTAATATGAATATTGAGTGCAATAATGCCATTCAGTTATTTAAAAATGATGAAAAGTTGATTTGTAATACTAGAAGCAGTAAAAAATATGTTTGGAAGAAATAAAACCTAATACGATTAAAATGTACTTTTAGTTTCTTCGAATGTACTTTTTTTATATTCCAAGAAAGCAAATTTACGTTATTTACCGGTGAAAAAGGTGGCAACCCTACTTAGAAGAGGCGAACGTTACAGAGAAGGTTCTTGGGTGGCATTAATATAATAAAATTGTGCGATGAAATGACAATTCTGAGATGTACAAGTTATATATTTTATTTAACCCTGCAGTGCACAGCTAAATTAAAATTACACCATTGCACACGTTGGGCCTCAGCGGCCCATAGGTATCTCCAGATCTAGAAATGCATGGATACTTTGAGAAGAAAAATGTTTAGACTGCGCGCAATCTATTGCGCTCAATCTTTATTAAGAAAGATATTTACTAACTAAATGAAATACTGAACAAAAATACACCCCACATGTGCATTTTGGGTTGAAAAGAAGGCATTCCGGAGGTTTGTAGTTTCAACAGCAGTGCCACCTTTTAATCTACCCAAAACCATTTGTTACAGCAACCCACGAAAATAAAATTATATAAATCTACGCACATTATTCTGCCACACGAAAGCAGCCCCGTTTTGCAATATCTACTTTGTTCCATTGACAAAGCGTCGCCGACATTGTATCACACCGTAATCGAGTTTTTGTATAAACGCGTCTCGGTATTATATTCGGCGGATCGGACGCTGGAAAGCCGGAGATGAACGATCTATTGTTTACGCGGATAATCTTATTAACGGCACGTTAATCTCCGTGTTCCCTCCGATGTTCAAACAGCCGCCGGTTGCAGTTCGTTAACTTAATGGTTATTATTAGGATGGAACACGCAACTCGTAAACGCTCCGGCGCAATCCGGATAAGCCGAAAGGCAATAAAGAGAGAATTGTAAACGCTCCGCTGGAAAATGTTGCCAACAATACAGCGCCGGGGGTTCCGTTCGCGTTAATCGTTCAAATAATACCGCTGAATATGAGATTCGTCTAGTTGGAAGCACCGATACGCGCCGCGCTTTATTCTCGATAATGGAGCCGCGCGGGGGAAGCTCGCGGGCGGGAAAAAAAAAAAGAGTATTTTTCAGCGCTCGTGAAGTGTCGCGCTAACCCCGCTCGTTAATTATAACGATACGAGCTTTGAACGGAAAAATTTGCGCAACGGTCGGCGACTGGATGCAGCTTTTGTTCTGTCCACCCTGAAGCACAGAGAATTGCCAATAGAGTTTCGTAATTACCTATGTTTAGTTTGCGTCACTTCGTTGACCGGGCGCACGGCGTTCTAAGGGTGCTTCCAAACGCAACAAGTTATCCGAGTCGAAGAATAATGAGGAACTATCGAGCGTTAACAGTGAAATCAATTTTAACTGTCCTTCGCCACTGATTCTATTAATCCTCGTGTTCCCGGCGAAGCGAAGCCGGAAAAGTCGAGCATACTGAACGTCGACGGCCAGAGAAATAAAGAAAAACGTCCAACGGCTGTAAATTCGCAAATCCTTCCTGGATATTCGTCCCAGCATTCCCAGCCCCGGTGGAAGTTTTACAGTGAACCCGCTCGACGCCCTCCCACCGATGTTCGACATCCGCGTGTCGCGGGGATCAGCGGACGTCCCAACCGTGCATGTCAGCGTCGCGCAACGAGCGCGTGGCACTCGTCGCTTTCGACTTTAACTAGATAAACCGAATTGTACGCGGTGGGTAAGCTGAAAGGTGCACGAGAACCGTGGCGAAACGGGAGGGCCGACATTCTGACAGCGATATGACTGCTGCACGTATCACGGAATATATTGATAGAAACGCTTCCCTTCGAATGGAACTCTGTTTCGAACGATTGACAACCCTCGCTACCAGTAGATCAGTAGATCAAAGAAATAGCTAATTAATTAGCGGGAAAATCCTTGAGGAATTTTCCTCAGGAGAGTGTTTAATCACGCGTCCTATGAACTACTTATCGCCTCAGACATCCCCCTATATCTACGCGACACTTTCCACATTTCGAACTCCCAGAAATGATAAGCACGCGGAACTTTCGTAGATCTCCTTCCATCGATCTAGCGTCCCAGTTACGGTCGCGAGGCGTTCCGCTAGGAAATTAACGCGTAAAGTGAACGCTCGGTTACGGGATCAACGACCGAAATAAATGAGAAGTGTCACTGAAACGTTCGGGAGTAATTACCTACGTATATCTATCCGCCATTACCCGTTATATTCTAATCTAAATAGTTATCTAGATCTTCCATCTTCCCCTCCCGCGCCCTCCCTGTCGGCCAGGAAAATCCACCCCGAAAAGACTAACTGAAAGGTGAAAGTAAGCTTTCGGCGAGCGTCCGCAGCGAAGCTGAAACTCGATCGGTTCACGGGCCAGGCAAACTCTCGCGATCAGTTTCGATTAAACGCGCGGACATCGGGATCGCGATCCTTGGATGTCTGATACGTACGATGCAGGGCAGGGGATCTCTAAGATCAGACTGGTCGCGTCGATTTGCCCTCGACCCTAACCATCGGCGAAATACTTTTCACCGGATGTCCCGGCGTGACGGAACTTTCGTTGAATGGACCGTGCGCGCGTCGTTGCTCCGTGGGGCTGATCGATTCCCTTGCCTCGCCACCAATTACCCACGGATCGGTGATTAATTGCACACACGGTCGAGTACGCGTATTTAGTGTCGGCGAGGAGGATCGGCACGTCCTTGGGCGGCCCTGTCTTCGGGGCTCTTCTCCCGACGCGAAGTTCGGGTGTCGTGTGACCAGTCGCGCGTAGCGAAACCAACGGAGCGCCGGTTGCTGGTGTTTTAACTAAGCGCGAGCCGTTTGTGGTGAAAAGAACCGGGACCCCGTGGACGTGACCCTGCTTGCTCTTCGTTCGAACGGCGAGTGCGTCGGCAGCTGTGGCGCGCAACGCTCCACCGTTGATTTGGAATTAGAAAATTCACACGTGAATTACATCTTGCTGGGCTTGATGCTGAATACATAGTTAGCGCAGTGCTGGAATAATTGCAGAGTCTTCTACTTGAATAAAATTATAGGGGCCTTCGTTTATCTACTGACAAGGAAACATCCCGAAACCGCAGATTCAAAGAATACTGAAACCAGAGATGGGCAAAGAATTATTTGAAATAAAAATTTGTGTGGGAAATTTTTATTTCAAATAATTTTTTGCCCAACTTTGACTGAAACTTTGTGAATATGTAGGAAGTTTCCTCCCGATTATAACGCAATTTTTTACTGCTGCCCAAATTCACTCTGAAGGGGTGTAATTGGCCCCTGAAAATTCGGTTATTTTCCGATTTTGTGTTATAACTCGTGAACCGTAAAATAATTGTTTTACCAAAGGGTAATCTAATTTATTTAATTAAAGAAGTTAATTTATATAATTAAAAGAAGTAGGGTCATTTCGGGAGAGACGCACCTAGCGGAGAGATGCACCACTTCCTGTTCCGGCCACACTACATAAGTGGCAGCATTGTTTTAACCGTTAAGACGCGTGTTCTTGTCTACAAACATAACCTTATTAAACGAATCACATCGATCGTGCGGTTTAAGATCATTAAAATTGAGAAAACTTTTCGTTGTGTTGGATTTTAGACGAAAAATTTGTGTGAACGGAGAGTATATTTTTTATTACTTTGTTATCGCGTAGCTTTAACTGTTATTATTGGTTGATATAGGGGCAGTAGTTTCTTCTCTCGCTATAACAACGTGTTTTAACATTTCCCCCGATTTAGCATCTCCCCCGAGTCTAAAGTGCATCTCTCCTTTAGGTATGGAGTTAGATGCAGTTTTTCGACGTTTTTTAGAAAGCGTATTCTAATATTAAAATAAAGCTTTTATATATTTAACATGTTATTTTGTAAAAGAGATTTAAATAAATAATCATTTAAGAGATTTAAATAAATAATCATTCTCAAATAATCATAATCAATTACATTTCCCTAAATTTTCAGTTGTATTTATTTAAGACTTTATAAGTAATCGAAAAAAAGTGGTGCGTCTCCTCCGAAATGACCCTAAGTTTTGTCTTGAAACTCTTTTCCTATCTCTTACAGTTCGCGAGTTATAACAGAAAATCAGAAAACAGCCGAATATTCAGGGGTTAATTTCACCCCCCCCCCCGCCCCTCGAGTGAATTTGGGCAGCAAACAAAAATTGCGTTGTGATCAGGAGGAAATCCCCTACGTATTCACAAAGTTTCAGAATTTTTCGAATTTCCGGGCTCGGGATCTTCCCTTGCGACTCACTCGAGTAATGTGATCTTTTAATTACCTACCTACTCGAAGCGGTGCATCTTCCCCTGCAGCTTGAACAAAGTGCAACGCAGAAATGGATTAATGTGCCGAATAACCTGCGCCGTGCAATCCGTGGGAAAAAGCTCGGGAAGAAAATGTACAGGCAGGGTGTACTCCACTCTTTATATCGGACCGCAAGTTTATTAGTGCTTGAATTCGCCCGCGGCTTGAAACGCGCGCGGTAAACAATTATAAATATTCAATATGATTAACAGTCGGAGAGGGGAAGGAAAAATACTGTTCATTATACACGGTAATTAATATTATATCGGGTATGCAGCGCGCGTGCTCATTACCGCTGGAATACCACGGAGACCGGATGAACGGGACCATTGGCAGGAAAAAAATCGGGCCACGAACCGCCGCCTCGAGCGCGCGAAAATAATTAGCCCGAACGACGTCGGCTCTCTTTTCCTACGCGGAACGGGAAAAACAATCGCGGAAATTTATAGGCGAGCGGGCTCGCCCGCGATCCATTATTATGATTCGTATCGGTGCTCCGTGGCTGTCGTTAATAATGATCCTCTTCTCCCGCGTTCATTTCGACGAGCGGCTCGTCCTCGAATTAGCGCTCGGACGGCCCCGTCAAAAGGGAATTAAACGCACAAGTAATTGGAGGATAATTGGTGCCACCTGTTTCGCGCGACGACGGATAAAAGGATGTCGACTTGGCGATACGATCGTTTCCATGGAACTCCAGAGTATTATGCCAAGCGTGCTCTTTCTCCTCAGTAACGTAATATTTCAATTGTATGCTTCAGCGGTGAAGTTTACTTTCATTAACCTCGGAAAGAGGTTGATAGGTAGGATACTTCGGCGCGTCACTGACACACTCGGCGCGTTTCTTGGCAAGGTGCAGCCATCTTGGTAATCGAGCAGAACACACTGTAAACTGATCACGAGTCCCTACGTCTGCTTGGATAGTTTTGCACATCGAGCAACCATTTCGCGGGGAATCTGATAAATTCGTAGGCAGACGCGAGCCGGGAGGGTTGCGTTTGGCCGTAACAAATCGAGAAGATTAAGAAGTACCTCTCTGCTACTAAGCCTTCTACATTAGCATACACGCTTCAACCTTCATTTCACCCCTCGCGTCTCTGCCCCTCCTATCCGTCCAGTTCTACTTGGCCCGCTCATCCCGTGCTTACGTTCGAGTCCTAATCCACGCGTGTTCGCGCAACACAAGAGAGTGAAACGCGAAGGAAAAAACGCGTAGGAAACAATGGGAGGCAGGTGGGTGGGTGGGTGTTTGGCTTGGGGGTTGGAATCGTTGAGTGAGACGGGTGAAAAAAAAGGCAGACGGCGAGCGAGCGAGATAGAGGCAGAGAGAGAGAGAGAGAGAGAGAGAGAGAGAGAGCGAGAGAGATACAGCGATGTGAAGCGAGAGGAGCGCGACACACGCCGTCCGTAAGAGATTCTTCTCGCGCACACACGCACGATATACGCGCGAGTACACACACACACGTGCACGCGACGCACTGTCCCACACACGCGCATACGTGATCGTCGACTTACCTCTTGGCGCAGAAATTCGGAGCGGCCGGCCGAGCACGGAGGCAGAGAAAAGAGGCAGGCGGATGAGGACGACGGCCGCGACGGCGTTGCGTGCGAGAGTGGCGTCGCGACGCCGGGCGTCGGCGTGCGTCGCGCGCCGTCGAGGCTCGCCGCGCCGCGCCGCGAGAACAATGGCGTCCCACGGCTCGGTCCAACGACGAGCAGCGCCGCCTCCAGCAGGCGCCGCCCATCGGCCGAGCGTCCTCGCCGTCGAGACGCCGCGAGGCGCGGACGCCGCTGCGCCCCGACGATCGGGGCTCCGCTCTGCCCCCCCCACCAGCCCCCCGGCGCCCGGCACGCTCGCATGGTGTCGGCGGAACGACAAAGCGAAGGGACCATGCCAACGTGCCGTGGCTCCACCCAGAGGCACGCTACGCCGAAACAGGACGCTCTCCCGTCGAGCCTGGCTCCCGTCGTCCGACGACTTTGCCCCGGAGGCGAGGGAAGCTCGCTCGGCTAGCGGCGAGCGAGAGGGAGAGAGAGCCAGCGTCAGGGGGATCGCTGGCGGGAGAGAGCGAGAGAGAGAGAGAGAGAGAGAGAGAGAGAGAGAGAGAGAGCGGCCCCGGTTAGAGGGAGAACGAGCGAGGGACGCTGGCAAGGGGTGGGGGTGACGAAATCGTGCGGCAGGGATCTTCGCATGAAGGAAGGCAGACTCTGGTGGTCAATCGGGCGCCGCGCACCGCAGCAGTGACGCGTCACTGCACCCCTGTTTTCCAGTCGCACGTGTTTCTTTCCTCTTCACCGACGATCGCCTCGAAATTTCTCCTGCCCTCGTTCTCCTTGGTCAGCTCGCCAAGCGGGGCCCCACGACCAAGCGATCGCGGCCGGACACGCGGACCCACCGGCCCGAAATACCCGCTCGACGGCAGAGAGAGTTATAATAGCTGAAGAGCCGCGGCGCCGTTCCCGTTTCACTTGCGACGCTACGTTGACCGCGCGGGTCAGTATTCCCCGGGGGACTGTGGTGCGTCGCGTCGCGTCGCGACACGTCGCCTGTGCCGATTCCGCGGTGTGGATTCCGTCACCGGGCCCGCCCGTTAAACTGTGCAACTCTCAGTGATCAGTGAGACCGTTTTATCGTCGTCGGAGACACGCGACGGCGGACTGTCTCGCCTGCCCAGTCGAATCGAGGGGCTCCGACAGTGGCATCGCCGGCCGAGCTGCGTACGGAAAGTGCTGTGAACGTCCCGCGGGGACACGTAGCTGCGGATTGTGCTTTTAGCTGGTGACTGGATCCGGCCTGACCACGGCCATTCTCGACACGGTACGTTCTTTTCAATTTCAATCCAACGACGGGTCTCGAGGTGGTGGAAAAGTAGATGCAGGAGGTGGACGGTCGTCACAAAAGTGCTGTTCGTAAGATATCGACGAGTGGACCGGCCCCTGCGCGGCATTCTTAAGCGCTCTTCTTGCCACGCGAGGGTGACTAACGAATCGCGTATTGGAATGGTTGATAACACATGGAAGCTCTATCTTGCATTATTCTTGCCTTATTTAGTCTCGGTGACGCGTTTAGTATGTATTCGATATAAGTTAGAACGATAGGTGTATTCGTTCTACGTCCCATTACGTCAACAGCTTTTTGCGCAATGAGAAGCGATAGTAGTAATTTGCCGCTGTTCGTAATTTAACAGTGGTCCAGTAGAAATAGCTGTAGAAACTGTAACTAACGACTGTAGCCGCCCGTCGGTGGGGAGGAAGCAATTGCTCTTCCGCGAGCAACAAAGTGCCTCAGCAGAATTCGTTTCGTATCAGTTTCATTCAGAAATTAAACGACCCCGCGTTTCGCTTAATCCCTCCAGGCCCTTCACTGCTCGTTCCAAATCGACCCGGAAAGAAGTTCATTCCTGTAAATTCCGTCCGCCGTCGGCGCCCGCGGAAAACTAATAAACCGCCCGGATAGAAGTAATAACTCGAAAGAGCACGGCAGCGTGACGCTTGGTCCACAAATTGCGCGTGCCACAATGACGCTGTTAACACCCCGGTGGCTCATTGTGATCGCGGGAAAAAAAATCCTGTCAACTGAAAGTGAATTGCACCGGATTTGTCTCGCGTGGAGGGGCGTGATTAAATGACACGGCTCGGGATGCATTTGTTATTTGCCAGCGAAATCCACCGGGCATCCCAATTACTGCCGTGCAGCGTGTAGATGGTTATTCACGGTGTACAACGGGATGTGGTAACACGAGTATCGTAGAAGTCACAAGAGCCGGAAACGTTGAGAATCTCCATTGAATTTTAGGTACGGAGGTGTTCTTATTCGATAATTCCGAAAGTTATGGGCAGCAGGTTCGTTCGCCGTGCGTTACAGTAGAATTCTGTGAGAATATCCTGCGTAAATGTGTAAATAAACTAGAGACGATTTCACGGTAAACGAGCGTAACACGATTGTGTGCCATTAGTAACGCAGTCGAGGCGAGACACTTGGAAGAATTTATCCGTAAACATCGAGTTAGAGAATCTAATTAGCGCCTGTGCGAATAATGACGTCTGTTAACAGCCGCGAAGTGAGACTCTGTACTTCGCTCGTAACCTGTACACAGCAATCGCTTCCCCTTCGTTCCCGTCTCTCGAGCAGCGGCACTCGTAGATCGATTTCAGACAGACATTTCAGCTTGAGCTGCTCCTCGCGAGCCTCGCTATTTCGCGCTAGGTAATCGAGCGTTCCCGTTCGCAGCTATTTTCGGCTCATTGTTACTTTCAACATTTCGGAATGTTCCGCGAGCTCGCATATTTCCGACGGAACGAAACAAATTTTTTTGCCTTTATGAATTATTCATCCGCCGTCGGCGCCCGAGTTAGGGATCGCGGTGAACACGTCGCGGAACACCTGTCCGCCTTTATTATTTTTGCGCGGGGTCGAGGGAGGGATGAGGAAAAGAAAAGGAGAAACATCGCGGCTCATTGAAAGTGATACAATCTCGGAAAATAACAGATGTCCCCTCGTCGCTCGAGTGCTCGACAAAGAAAGCCTTCGCGTACCTCGGAGATTTCACGGAAAGCCCTTTGTTGTACTTGAAACGCTCGAGGGCGAAGAGACAACCGGAGGGGCTCTCGCAGGAGAGTTCACCGATCCAAATTATTTACTAATTCCGTGCACCCTTTTCGACCTCCTTGTTAGTGGATTATGGGCGGAAAAGAAATTAACCTTCTGGATGCTGTGAGCCGTTGGTTGATGCGGCACGGTGCTTGCGTTGAACGCGTATGGGCGTCGGTGGAGCGTGCTTGGCGAACGTTTATCGCGAGGCTCCGCACGTGGAATGTGCATCGCGCGTTCGAGTAGTTGGAATAGAGGGATGAGTGTGGTTAAGGGTCAAAGAAGTGTGGTGTCGTGTAAATGAGATAAAAATGAGCGACGAATCGAAGCAGTTCGACCTACCATTTGTCTTTATTTGGGATTCTATTTTTATTTTTCAATAGGATTGGTCCCTTTGGACTACTTAGATTATTTTCACAGGGTTCGTTCCTCCGATTTCCTTGACGATCTGCGTCCGACGGCCATAGACTTAAACGAAACAATAGCAAAACCATCCACTCAAACAGAGGAACAGCAATGTTTTTATTTATCTCATTCCTCTGGCACGGAATTCTCAGGCATCACGTTACTTCACAAAAATCCATCGCGTGTTTAACGACCCGCGTCTCTCGCGTTCTATATGCGGCCGCGTTAATGAGGCCACAGTAATCTCAAGACTTTTCCAGCAAGCGTTTTTGCAAATCGAGCGTCAAGAATGTCGTTACCCAACGGCCGTCGCTTTCAGTCACCATCGTTTCCCATTCTCCGTCGCACCGTCGCGACGCGTAATTTTTCACGCGAAACACCCTCCCGCGGCGATATTAAATAATTTAATGCGTTGCAGCTTCTTCTGTGCTCAACACGGGGAAACGAAGGAACCGAGTAATTAGTAAACTTGCCGCAGGTTCGTTTAATTTCTGCGCGGGGGCTTAAACTTGCCGCCGTTCTCGCCGCGGGCGGTTCAGCCCTTAACCGGCGGAATAATGCATTTATTTCGGTGTCGATTGATTTTCTTTGCGAGCTGTGCTTTACGTGAATTTAATCAAATTTTTTAAGGCTGGGTCTTGATCGAAATTCTGTTTCAAAATCCCCTTCGTCCGAAAGCCACGACGCTCCCATTAATACTCCTATAAAGTACAATTTTCAAATCCGCAAGGAATGGGAGAAATAGTAAGCTCGATGGGAAACGTTCGTTGCTTCCCCACCAGGAGCGGTGTTTCCATTAGAGCGACGTTAAAGTAAGTGGCTGTCCTTTTTAGCGCGATACAAAGCGATCCGCTCGGTCGTCGGGATACTAAAGCCCATAATCAGTGGACAGCGATACAGCTTGCACATTTCGATCGAGTCGAATCGTGTATAGATCTGTACACCCCCCTCGCCCTTTGGTCGTCGCGTTCCCGGGCCGAGGATGAAAGGAGCTAATGATCTACGAAGCGGGCCGAATGATAATTAACACTCGTAACCGCGACGTGATTAACTGTGCCGAACGAAATCGACGGTGGAATGCGCGCGTAGGTGAACGCCGCCGCTCGTAAACCCGCCTTCAGAAAGGCATTCTCGATCGGCAAAGAGCATATTACTGCCGATGTAAACACGAGTCCAACCGCAAGTATCTCAGCCGCAAGAGTTTGAATTACACGCTCGTTGGTAGAAGCTTCTTCTTACCTTTCAATGGGACGGACGTTTTTCTTCCATCGTGCGCGCTCATCGACATCCGAACCGTCCGTTTCGTTCGGTCCCTCGAGGTTTCTTCGTGGACGCTATTTAGGACGCGACGAACTCAACGAAGGATGTTGGAAAAGATTTAGTAACCACGGTGGCCCTGGCTCCCCAAAGAAGGGGCGTTGTAAGAAGAAAAGAAAATTGGATTTTATTCTTTAAATAAATTTGTATAATCACCTAAGTAATGAACTTTATTGAATTTGCATTAAATATGTTTTTAACCGTTCTACTCGGCTCCGCTGAGATTAAATCCTGCGTGCGCCACTGAAGGGTGGTATAGGGGAGACCGGGGCAGGTTGTAACACGGGGTAAATTGTAACATAAGTAAAATCTTTTGAACGACAAATCTGGTAACCCACAGCATGCGAGAGCTGCTTGACGATATTAGCACCGTCGATTTTAGTGACGCAAACGAGCGTTATGTTTTCATTTTGTGGTTATAGCCCAGAATTGTAGTATTTAGAGCACGTAAGTAAATGTTGTCTTAGCACTTTCATTTCTATTAACCGTCATTAGAAACCGTTTGAATTTTTGCTTCTTTGTCGCAAACGAATCAGTACACATTGGTTTATTATAATGTGTACGCATTTTAGTAATTTGATGTTAAGTTTCTCGTTTGCTGAGATAAAACACAAAAATTCAAGCTCGGGGTAAATTGTAACATGTCATGGTACTATACTTACTCCGTTCTAAATGGTGATAAAGCAAGCTATTTGCTGACACACCAGGAAAAGATGATCTAGAGTTAGACGAACAACGGAGCAATCGAGAATCCAAAAAGTAAAACAAAATTATAAAGGAAGAAGTAAAGAAATCGAAGAAGATTTTGATAGAATCAGATGAGTAAGCAATGATTGTTTAACTCATGTATATCAAATGTTTAATAATGATCTGTGTTTTCATTTATATTTTTTAGAAATGTTTATTTGTGTTCATATTTGTATTTAAATAAATAAAACAGATGTGTTACAATTTACCCCGGACTGGGGCACATTGTAACAAAGGTTCAGATTTGTTTAACATGTTGTCACGCAAATCATTTCCTGATTCAGGAGAACACTTTCGAGTAAAAACTATGAAAACTTTTTTGTTACAATCTGCCCCGGTCTCCCTTACTTTATATTCGTTTAATTGTTAATAAGATCCACGTGCATTTATCCGGTCGCGAGGTCCGAACTTTTAGATTTCTTGGGCACCGTTCTAACAGAGAATTTTCAAAGCGGCGGCGTAAAGTAACCAAACAAAAATAGAAGAAGGGGAATTTGTAGCCCGTTCCGCGGCTTTGATTAATTCGCAAGTGTTTGTAACAGTTCGCCACACTTTGTGACGAGATTTAACATTTAACCTGTGTCCAAGCTTGTGTACAGTGTATATAGAGCCGCGACTGTTAGATTCGGGAGTAATGTGTTCCTACTGCAGGGGGTTGACAGTTGTGCAAGCACGTACGACAACCTGACGAATTAGCCTTTCGCCATTTTCTTGCCGTCAGACTGCCGCAGGAAACGAATTTCTTCGCCGATTTCTCCGTGGATTTTCCAGCGAGCGAATAAAGATCCCGCGTTAAATACCAGGGCGGATAAATTCATGCGTGGCCGGTAGGTACCTAATCAAGGCCAGTGGGAGAATGGAAAAAAATTTACCGCCGACACGGCGATGTTTATTATTCGCCGCGGCGTTATTTATTTTCTGGTGCACTTTGAAATTTGCTTTTGGCGAACCAGGCTCCGACCCGGCGGTGCCAATATTTACCGCCCCTCTCCTCGCTTCGTGCCCGCTCGCGATAATCCCCTGAATTATGTTCTTTGAAGCGAGTGGCCGCGCGCACGGCTCCGCACGCGTGGAAGGGTCGCGTGAAAGAGCGCGCCGAAGAGTGCAGCGTCCGGGGGTTGTGACCAATCGAGTTTCCGTGATTTAACGGCGGCTTATGAAATCGGCTGCAACGATATCGAAAGTTATATTCCGAAACACCGGCTCCGGGCTTCGCGCGGAAACATTGATCTACTTTTATGCGCGGATCTCTGTGGCCGTCGGGCGGGCGAAATTTTCGCTTCTTCCTTTACCAGCCAAAATGCTTCGAACGCGCGTTCAATGTACCGCGATTATAATATTCCACGAATTTATCGGGCGACGCGC
The DNA here is from genome assembly GCA_947577245.1 of Andrena bucephala. Taxonomy (NCBI): domain Eukaryota; kingdom Metazoa; phylum Arthropoda; class Insecta; order Hymenoptera; family Andrenidae; genus Andrena; species Andrena bucephala. Next base: position 70,370,916 of record OX387715.1, read on the forward strand.
ACGCGACGCTTCCTGTTGCGCTGGAGATCTCTAAATTTATTAATCCCGCCGATTTACGGGGATAAGAATTATTAATGTCGGAAGAAGCGTGCCGCGTTAACAGCTTCGTCGCTACTGTATCTCGCGGCGCGTTTCGCTGGATGCTCGCTGTCGACAGGCTCGACACCTTCACCTTTCTCGACCTTCCAGTCGCATTGCGTGCAACACAGCCATCACCGCGGTTATCAGTATGCAGCATCCTGGTTTTAATTAATTTATGCATGCCCGGCGAGAGTTAGAAATCGCGCAAGCGGCCGTTTTGCAACGACACTCCGCGATGCTCCTTGGTTAACAGTTTCCATTGTTCGGGAGGCGTCGCGACGGTTAGGAAATTATTTTCACCAGATGACGAAAGGGATACACGCGGGCGTTCGATACTCGGCTGGAAACTCTTCTTAATCGGCTTATTTGAGGCGTGCACGCGCGAACGACTCGCGGAATAATCCCTCGGCATCGGCGAGCCTCGAAATCAAGCTCGCGCGAAAGAAATCGCTCCGACGCGGTTCTTTTCATCTGCAGTTTAAACCGTCGGACCACTTGACACGTAATACTCGTGCCGGTGACGTGCCAGTTTAACACCGTGTGCCCGAGGTCGGAGTGAAGTTTTAACGAAAGACCCCGGGGGAAGGACGGAGCGTTCGCCAATATGGCGGCGCGCCGACAGAAAAACGGAATTCATTGGCAGACGTGTCGCGACGCTTGTTTTTGCCCCGCGGAAAGAGCAGGCTGCGGGTTATATATTATTTACGATAAAGCAGCCGCCGAAAGAGAAATCGTGCTCTTTGTCGGTGGCTCCTCGCTGCCTTCGAAATGCGAGTAGCACCTGGATCTTTCGGGCAAAGATATTCTCCATGATTAAAATGGAATTATATACAACATTTCGCGAAGCACAGGCTTCGAGGGAGAGTACTTCGGAACGAAGGAATTATGCGAATAAAAATGATCTCCTTTGTACTCGATATCCCCTGTCGCAGTAGAAGCTCGAAGGCGAAGCGCACCCTTTGTTCGATAGAACTCGACACGCCGGCCATTGCGGAGCAACAATTTGCTTGCAAATCTTATGCATTGGCCTCGGTTATTTTGCAACTTCCTACTATTATTACCACCGCGAGGTCGTAATTCCTTCCTCCTTATCCCATTCTCGTTTTTTTTTTTCCAGTGGTTCATGTGTAATTATATTTTATTAACTGCTGTAATTATATTTTATTAACTTTTAGTATACGTGCATTCAATCAGCGATTATCATATAAAATTCTAAACAAACCTCCTCGGTGCAAACGCTTTAGTGCTCGTACGTGGCGTTGTTTCAACCATTCCAAACAAAAAGTTTTTCCTCCCTCCTGTCCGAAGGGTAGGCGAAGGGGTGGCTAGCGACAGCAAGACTCGCAAATGTTCGATTACTGACGATTGACCTTTAATTTTCAGCACTGTGTTAGCGTGGCCGGAGGTGGCGGCGGCGGAGGAGGAGGCGGCGACGGAGGAGGTGGTGGAGGCGGTGGCACGGTCGGCGGCGGTCGGCTGAACCTGCACCTTCGTCCCTGCGGAGGCGGTGGCGTCATCGGCGGAAGTGACAGCGCTTCGGATTACCCGCCAAGCGCTGCGGCAGCGCGGAGCCGGGAAGCGGCGGCGGCGGCGCTGCACGCGGCAAGGACCCTGTTGGGCGCGGGGGTGGCTAACCCTTGCTCGCCCACCCCCGAACCGCCCTTCTGGAAGATGCCACATAAAGGTTGGTCCGACCACTCTGCCTCTTTGCGCCAGCGAAAGAAATTCCGTGGTCGCTTTTTCTTTCCCTTGAATTCTCACTTCCACGCTCCGGCCATGCTGCTTCGAAAGTCCAGTAACTTGTACTCTTTTCAAATCCGTTATACTTTTCCCGTCGTCTTGGAAAGAGATCACTCTCCTCGGTATGATCACACTTGTTGAAGGAGCGTGGCTGTTGCATGCCGGTACTGTGGTTCCGTTGGTTGGTTATCGCGCTTATAGGCTGGCTTTCATTCTATAAAAGCACTTGGACAATTTCTCTCGTGAAAGGGATAGAAATATAAGAGCTCCGGGGATTGTTGCGTCTTAGAGACTTCCCTGGGCAGATCTAATCTTGGCAGAAGACAAAGGGGAACGGAATGGTTAATCGCGAAGCCTGAGAAACTGAAAGGTGGCCGATTATCTGTCGTTCGGATACTGTGTCTGCGCGGATCCAGGACCTTCGTATCTCGTCGTCTGTGCTAATAGAAGGCCGTTACAATGCGGTCGAGCGTCGGTCGCCTTTCGTATTGTCACCGATCGTTAACGTCAACTCCGTACCGTGTACCGTGAAACCCGAGCCTCGGGGCGCCTTTTTTTTCTTTTTATCGATACAGCCGGGGGACGCGCGATGCCCCGTATCTTCGGGATGGATTTCGAGTTCTACCCAATGCGGGGCGAGGGGGCAGCTTCCCTGAATTGGGCCAAACCTTGGCACGAACACCGAAGCGCCGACAAAACGATGGGCAAGTTTAATTTTCCATACTACTTTTCGACCACCTAGAAACATTGTTGCGTAGCAGATAGGTTACATAGAGGGTTGTGAACTTCTTCCCCGCTTCATCATTCATTCCCTTTCTCCAATTTTACACTTGTCTCGAGTCCCGAAGACCACCGAGGTCTCGGTCAACGGTTTTCGTATTAGTTTGAACTTTGAAGCGGGAAGCGGGCGCGAAATTTTCGGTCTGCCGCGGGAATCGCAGCTGAAATAATGGAATATAGCGCAGCCCTTGCTAAACGCGCGTCTCAATTTACATCTCGTTACTTTGGCGTTGGCGTGCAGCCTGCTGGACGGTAGGTGGTATTCGGATCGTCACCGCAGCCTTCGGCTAAATTTGTGACCTTCGCGATGAGTTATACGAGGGTCAAGCGACTACGTGTACGCTTATGGGCTTAGGTGGGGTTCGCGGTTACCCCCGGGGGTTAGCCAGTAACCCGACACGCCTTTCCTTGGCTTCTGTCGGGCCAACAGCCCCTTCGCCGTAGTCTCGACGGCGAAGGGTGGCGCCTTTTACCCCAAAAACCCTCGGACGATTCGGTGGCACGGAACCCCGGCTCTACAACACTCGGCACAATCGGCTGTATACCGTTTCGGGTCAGGTTGGGTCGGCCGTTGGGTTTAATAAGCGAGCGCCTACACCGCCAATTTGTCTCTTTCTTTGTGTAGGTACGTTCGCTGGGTGGTGAGGCTGGTGTGTGTATACGCACGTGGCGTTATAAGTGGACGTTTCATAGCGTGGTATTAATCTCTGAGTGATTAAGATCCCATTTTCAAGATAATCTCTTGTCTTTTGCACTGCAAGTGTTACGATGAATAGGCTTCGCCGTGAATTTTGTTTGAGGTCTTCCGAATTCCAGGGGATTTATCGTGCTCCAATATTTGTGTCCATACTCCGAGTCACTTCGAACGCCACTAACAAGGGAAGGTCCCGAACCCGAAAATTCAAAAAATTCTGAAACTTTGTGGATATGTAGGGGATTTCCTTCTGATTACAACGCATTTTTTTTGCTGCCCAAAATCACTCTAAGGGGGTGAAATTAACCCCTGAAGATTCGGCTATTTTTCGATTTTATTTTGTAACACACAATCTGTAAGAGATAAAAAAAAAGTTTCAAGACAAAAGTTACTTCTTTTAATTAGATCTATCAAATCGTAAAGGTTTTATCAATTGTTTCAACAATTAGAAAAAAGGTAAAAACAAAATTATTGTGTAATTAGAGACAAAAGTATATAAATTATCTTACTTTCTTACTACGCGTCGCGTATTATTTCCTAATAAATGTTAGAAGAACATTGCTCGTGCAGCTTAAGGCACGTTACAATGGGATCCAAAAGTTCTTCGATTGTCGCGGAACACAGTTTCGCAATACAATAATAGTTGAAATCGTATGGATAAAAATATGGATTATTCTGTTTCATAATTACTTAAACATCCGGTTCAGATTTCATGTGAAAACCCGAATTTTAAAAAGCATTCATATTTTTGTGTATAACTTTTTTCTAATTGTTTAAACAATTGATAAAACCTTTACGATTTCATAGATCTAATTAAAGGAAGCAAGTTTTGTCTTGAAACTTTTTTCTATCTCTTACAGATTGTGTGTTACAAAATAAAATCGAAAAATAGCCGAATCTTCAGGGGTTAATTTCACCTCCTCACAGTGATTTTGGGCAGCAAAAAAATGCGTTGCAATCAGAAGGAAATCCCCAACGTGTCCACAAAGTTTCAGAATTTTTTGAATTTTCGGGTTCGGGATCCAGTAGTTGACCACGTTTCAGAAAAACATGAAAAATAAGGTTTTTAGAAGTGACGATCTTTTGAACGAAAACCTAATTTTTCATGTTTTTGGTCCACTACTGATACATGGTCAACTACTGGTGCCTTTACCTAAGTAGTATTTCTACTTGCGCTCTTCGTGGACAATAGTCAATCCAAAAGCCTCCCCACACGGTGTCATATTTCCAGAGATGTTCATCTGCGGCGCGACTGATTCCACCTTTTAAAAATCTCTCGTATTCCACGCAACGTGCTGCAGACGCCGCGGGACGAATTTCACTCCCCGCGGGAACACAGCTTCATTCCCGTGGCGGCATAAATTATGAAGGAACGGGGAGAATCTCGAGATGTATTACGAGCGATATCCTATTGCCTCGGCCGCGGATAATCCCGCACCCTCGACATTTATTGCCCCTTGAAAGCCAGGGCGCAGGTAATCTCTGCAGCCTCGGCTGGCACGCGAGACCCGCACGAGCTCGCCCATAACCATTAACAAATCTTGTAGCCTAGCACGAAATAAAGTGCTGCTCCCGTGAATCGGCCGTTTGATTCCAATAGCTAACGGGTGGGGGCTCTTATGGCGGGAGGGAGGCAGGGCGAGAGGAACAGGAGCGAATCGAGGCGGGGACGGGAGACGAGAAAACCGTGGAAGAAAGAGGGTTGCTCGTGCCGCAAGGGTATTGTCGGTTTCCTCTGCACAGGCTCTCCGCGATGCTCGAGCAGCGCTCGTTCCAAGGGGTGGAAGCTCTCCTCTGTACACCCTCTGAACCGGTATTATGATCACGTGTAGAAGGTAATACGATCTGGCCAAACTTCGGATAAACATACACACCCCCCCTGTCGACGGCGCGCGCTAGTGTTGGAATCAATTTTAACGGGCCGAAATCGTACGGGATTATCAGATAGAGGCGGAGGCTTAGATTCGAGGGCTCGCAGCAATGCAAACTGTGACTTTCATCGGTGCTTGTAATCAGTTTGCCCGAATGGTATATCGTGGAAGAATAGGGTGGGATTCGAGGGTGCAGGATCTCGGTAGGTACTCGTTTCGTTGAATATTCTCACTGGCTGGCGCGGGCCTTCTATTGACTTATTTCGCACGAAAAATATATAAACGCGACACAGCTTCTTCTCTGTGATTAAATTAAAAAGAAAAACGGAAGAACTACGAGAGATATCAGGTCGCCCTGAAATTACCCGGCGCGCATTTAAATAGCAATTACGTTACCGTTAGCGACATGGCAATTATAATTAAGGAGCGACAAAGGGGAGTGAGTGTAATCGGCCGACTGCTAACTTCGGCGCCCCGCGGTTTCCGCGGTTTCACGGTGAAAAGCGACGAAGACGCGCGCGACGCGCCTTGCGGCTTTAATAATAAGAGGCGCCGGGTAACGAGTATACGCCGTTAGGATGGCGTTGCTTTCGCTAATTCAACGCTGCTTCCTAACACTGGCCGTAATGAATTCGCCCAGAGGAGGCGGAAGCGAGGCTGAAGAGGAACGCCGTGCGCAGAGAGAGAAAGAGAGAGAGAGAGAGAGCGAGAGAGAGAGAACGGGGAGGGCCGGGCGGAAAAGGAGCAAGCGGTTAAGAGACGGGTAAGAGCATCTCTCGCTCTTGCCCGCGATTCAACTCATTACAGAATATGTATATGCGCCGCGCGCCATCTTTGATGTCGCGGTAGGACGCGTTCGGATGAAACTCTTGCCGCATCCTCGTGGCGTGGATTTACCCATCCCTCCCGCCCCCGAATACGCTCCGAGCGGGTTGTCGACGGGCGCGTCCTCTTCTCCGCACCCCTCCTCGCCCGCCCTCACCTTTCGAACCCAGCGACGACGTGATAATAACGTTTAACGAGAGTTACCATTCTCCGCGGATAAATAGAACTCGCGGGCGCGGGGATTTCCCTTCGTTTCTCATTCACGCGGCCGACGAGAATGGAAGGGAAATATTTTTCCAGCGGAGCGCCGAGTGTGTATTCTCGACGGTAGCCTGCCGGCACTCGTCCTCTCTTTGCTTAAATGGGATTCCGCTTGTTACGCCTTTGAACGCCGTTAAGTCACGGGACACCGATTTCCGAACTGTCGAGCTTTGAAGAGACTGCGCTGTAGCTTCGTAATCGGGTAGGGGAGGGCGAGAAAAGTTGATTTTAATTCGCAGCTTCTATTTGCGCGAGTTCGTTGAATATGGGGGAAATGTCGCGATGGAAGGAAGAAAGATCGCGGGGATTTCGAAATCTTCTTTCGATATCATAAAGTGTGATATAAGTGATTATTATGCTGAAAGCTAATTTCTCCTCCGAGTTTCGTCCGTATGAACGCATAACGAACGTTCAACATGCATCTCGAAGCGCCCTCGAGGGTTTTCCGAAACATTCCTCAGCCCCGTTTCAACCGGGCCTCGAAGAGTTGGCGTGTTTTTAACGAGAACAGCACTTTACATCCGGCTCGAGTATCGCAATCGAACTCTGCACGACACTCGGCCCGGGGTCGGGGGAAAACTCGTTACACCCGGACGGATGCCGCTGGAAAACGCGCCGCGTCTAATTACCCGCGTAATATTATCGCGTCCCATTAGACCGACATTCTGACGCAAACTTTCCGTCATCGCTCGGATGCTGGAGTGGAGAATTAGCCGGCTGGCCGACCCCTTTCCTTTTCTCTTATCGGATAACGATCAATCGCTGTTCTTTCCCAGCGGCCATTCTGCCCGGCCGAAACAGTTGTTCTGCCTCTCCCCCCCCCCCCCCCCCCCACCCCCACCCCATTGGGAAACTCCGCGTTATTACGCGCACGGTGGTGCATTTCAGAGATGCAAAATCGACTGGTTCCGCCCGCGGCCCGGGTTGCAAGTCAGCCATTTCTCCGCGCCGTTAGAGAGGAAAATATTTTCGCGCAGGGGTGGAAGGTTTCGCGGCTCGGTTTACGAGCGGCCGTTAGTCTGGCGCGTTTTACCCGTCGACAGAAACCGCGGCTGGAATAAAGAACGCTGTAAACGGAACACGGATATCACCTAGGAGGCCGCGAGCTACGTTACGCCGGCTGAAGGAACAGCGCGGCAGTCTCCGCGGGGGTGGTGGTTATCGCGGGACGCGTTGCGGTATAATAATGCGCGGACAGGGTCTGCTGCAAAAACGTTTCAAAAGCGGATTCTGTCGCGAGCCTTGGATTTTTCAGAGCGCCGCGCCGTTTTTATGCGAGCAGTAGTCTCGGGCAAAGAACATTTCGCGAGTTATTTCGCGCCTGATGGGTCATTGAAGTTGGTCAACATTTCAGCCCCGTTGGCTCTCGAGCTTTAGTTTCCGAATGCGTTATACGGAGGGAAACTTGGATGCTTCTTTCATCGGTCGACTGTGCCAATAACTGACCTATCCGGATCATCGATCCCGTCCACGAATGAAGCATGGAATTGCGAGCAACTCGAACGTAAAAACAGGAGGGCAGAGTCTACTGTCGAAAATTATAGGAAAGGATATTCGAACCATAGAATTTCCTTCTACCGTGTAACTGTTCTACCAATTGAGCCGTGGAAAACGTGGACAAAATCGCGCGCCAGCTAAACACGAGGGCAAACTCTATCTCTGGAAATCGCAGAGGTAGAAACCGAAGCTCGAATCATTCCCTTACCGCACAATAACTGCTACGCGGATTGATCCATCCATCCAGGCGACGAGCTCCTTCCCTTAAACCTAACATCCAGCGTACCCTCCTCTCTGCGCCAAACCCGTCGACTTCTCCATCTCCCGGAAAACCCAAGAAACTTCAAGTTTCAAGAAGAATGTTTCCAGTCGCTGTTTGACAGACGCGACGTATTCTTCCCGGAGGATCGAAAGTAGCGTTTCTGGCGCGAATCCGTGGTGGAAAGGGACTGGTTAATCAGCGCGGAGCCTATTTGTATGCGTTAAATGCCGGGCAAGTATTTCCACGCTTAAAGAGAACGAAATGGCAGAATTTTCCCACTGCCACCCCTCTTGTCTAGGGCGTAGTAGCGTTAGGAACGTCGGGTTCAGGGGGTTGTTTGGCGAGGGTGGTCGGCGGCGGGTTCGCGGGGGCGAGGGCGGCAAGCAGGGGTTGGTCGGCGAGCGGGGGTGGACGCTAGGAGCGGGATGAAGAGTAGGGCGGTCGGGGGTTGCGGAGGGCTCGGGCGTGGGGTGGTTAGAGGGAGGTGGGAAGGGTGCCGCGACGTCGTGCGCCGGCAGGATGGGATTTAATCTGTGTCCCGTTTCACGCTCAGCCAAGTGGAACCTTTTTGCCTCACTTTGCGGCATGACTCGCTTTTGCGCGCTGGTCGTCGCGTAGATTAACGCGAAATTATATATAAAGAATGTGTGCGGACGGCGTGTGCACGGGTTGTCGGTGCCGCTACGGACGATTCGCTCTCCTCTCGCACGAGACAGGGGCGAAACGGGGAGAGAACGAGCCAGGCGCCGCGGCAGGGAGCAGGAGAGAAGCTTACCACTTTGTGCGTTCCTTCATCCCGTACGCCGACGTGCTCGTGTCCGAGTCACACCCTCTTTGTAATGAATTAAACTCGCGAAAAACTCGCCGTACCTCGTGCCGCACGGAAAGCGACAGAGACTCGGAGACACGAGGCTTGCCGCGGTGGAAAGGGATTTTGATGCCTCGATGATGCACGAAGGGAAGTCAAGGGTGCATGCTCCTGGGTGCTCTGACATTTGCTTCGACAACTCGGATATCAGTGACCTACAATGCTTAAATGCTTTTCTTAACATCGAAATGGTCGTTGAACTTGGGAAGGTTTTAATGTAAACGTATAAGGGTGGGGGAAAGTCGTGCAGTACCGACCGTTCCAAGTTTTTTTGTTATATCTTGGGGTAGAGTCGATGAAATCAGAAATTCAAAAACGTGTTTGTAGTATAGATGGAACTTAGTAAGAGGAGGGAAATTATTTTTGTGAAATTTAATAATAAGAATTGATAATTCGCGAAAGTAATAAAGTTGTAATTTCTAGGAAACGAAAAATTGTTGTCCAATACCGACCAACTATTAAATTAGTAGATTTTCAGGTCTAAATGATTAACAATGTTTATAAAAAGACATTTAATTAGTACAATACAAGATTTTTTCAAATTTTATTTGTAGATACAAACTTGCAAATAAAATAATTAATATTCTCCTGATCTGTGCATTCGACGTGTGCCCAACCGTCACAGTCGGTACACTGCACCCAATCTTTGTCAAATGATTCCTTGCAAACAGAGATGGGCAACATTTTTATTTAAATAAAATTTCGAATAACGAGTAGAAAAATTAACTTTGTTCGTCGAATAAATTCTCAACGAATAAAAAAATTAACTTTATTCGTCGAATAATCTAAAGTGAAAGTAACTTCTATTTGATCCTTATTTACATAATTTTTTATTTAGTCAATGCCCAACCCTGCTTGCAAATAACACACTGGATAACTTTTTCATTAAGTCCTACCTTCCTGTTTGTTAAGTTATCATACCTGTCCTTACTTACTTTATTTTGCTACGGGAAAAGGTAGAAAGAAGGCTAAATGAACATCTTATAAATTAATCTGAGTTGCTAACAGATTGAACTTACAGATAAGAAAAATTTGGTCTCTACTGGTTGACAGAGTCTGTTGGTCGGTACTGCACGACAGTTGGATGGTCGGTACTGTACGACAAACACGGGGAAACATTTTAGGTCATGGGATATTATGTACAAAAGAATATTGAAAAACTAGGACGTTTTATTAAACTTAATATACTAGCGATAGTATACATAATAGAACAAAATCATTTACTTACACAAGAAAAGATCAGCTTTAAAAAATTACTTTTATCCCACTGAATAGCAACGTATACGTTTAATGTCTCAGAACATCGAGAGCAATGGAGTAAACAATATGACCCCGAAATAGGTTATAAAGAATTGTGATTTTCATTGATTAATTCAATTAAAGTGCTAATATCTGGTCAAAGAAGCGAGAAACTAGCTTTGGTCGGTACTGCATGACTCTCCCCTATACAAGGAAATTTTAGATCTCCAATCGTCAACACGAGTGTTCGATATGACATTATCGTTGAAGACGCGATCGCTAAAAGGCGCGCCAGTGGTCCCCGTTCCCTCGCGAGACTAAAAATTCCATACCTCGTGTCTCTTTTGTACATTAACATACACGTTTATCGAACTGGCCGTTTAATGAATATTCATGGAATAACTGGGACAACGGAGAACTCTCGGAGGGTAGCCGCCGTTTTAATCGGATCAAGGAAAATGCCTTAACGTTCTGTCGTTATCGTCTGTTTTACGTGGCATGCATAATCGAAAGGACTTCATTTCGCTCGACGAGAGGCCTTTTCGTTAAATGCCACGAAAAGGCGTCTGCTCGCTTCAGCTGCACCTTCGTCCTGTTCACGGCAAACCTGCGTATGTCTTTCTTGAGAAACGAAAATTCGCGCGGATGACTCGGGCAGCTGAATTGCCGGAGGAATATCGAAGGGAAGATCCTACCTCGAACCTTCGCCGAGTACAAGGCCTCGGCTCTCAAAATTATATCCACCAAGCGTTCGTGATTATCGCGTCACGGCAGCGATCCCCCGAAGGGTCTGCCGTTCGAGGAACGGGGGTGGAAAGGAAGAGTGACAGACACTCGGAGGCGCGGAAGCGCGTCCCCTTTGAGCGCGAAATAAGCACGGAGCGCGCGGAATCTCGCGGGCGACGGTAAAGGCTGATGAAAACACGCGGTGCGACGTTACACGCAAAGTGGTTTCATACGGCGCCGCGGCTAGACCATTCAAATTGCGTTTCAACAATTTCTTGTCGTTTTGCGCGCCGCCAAAAGCGGTAGATTAATTAAATTCGTTAATTGCAAGATGCATTTAGCTCGCGCCGCGGCCTTCTCGCTTGTCCCGCTCCACCCTTATTCTTCGCGCGCCGCCAGCGTCGCCGCGTGAATTTAGAACGGCCAGCCCCCACAAAAGGGTGAAAAGGCCCACTTTGCGCGTCCACCGGTTGTTCCTTCGTGCAGGATAGAAACAGTCGGCGCTCTTTCCGGCGACCGGGGACGTCGGTGTCCCCCGAGGACAGGATTTTTCTGCGAAATTTTATTCCACCCATTCATTCACGGTTATAGAATCGAGGGATGGAGCCATTTTTCGCCGCGCAAATTGCACTCGGCAAGGTCGTCATTTGTGACCATTTTGCGCCGGTAATCTGCGCAAAAGGGCCCAGCGATTTTTACAGAAATCAATTTCCACTGGGGAAAAACAAGTTAACCGTGGGCGTCGCGTGTTTCCCCCGATTAACGAACACAAATATTGTTGGAGCACTCTTTGGTGTTTGCAGACACAGGAATTAATGCGACCCTCGAATTTCCACCCCCTCGGCCGTCGGTTCGTGCGTTAAACAACAGCGGTGTTTCACGGTGTTCTGTGGCGGCTGTCGCGCAACAAAAATATGAACGAGACCTGTTGTTTAATCATTCATGGACGCTCGGCAATTTGTAACAAATGTGTAACTGCAAAAATCGCGGCTATTCATTCTCTCGTATTTCGTCGGGCGAATTTAAAATAATGGCACAATATGGTTCTCGCGGTGGAACGATTTCATTGTCTCTTGTTACCCAAAATTGTCTTCTGTTGACACGTTACACGGTACGGTGACGATCGGCGCATTAGAATCGAATAGACACCCTGCATATTACTTTAAGGCTGGAATAGACACGTCCAGTAATTTAATCGAGTAGAGAGTAATTTAGTAATTTACCATTGTTTTACTAAGCTAAGTACGCGACTAAATTTTAGTGTCCACACACGAAAAATTACTGAATTATTTGCTACTCGACTAAACTACTGGACGTGTCTGAACCAGCCTTTAAACCTACTTTACTCTACTGTAAATTGATGTCGATATGCGAGTGGCAAAGAGTTGCTCAGCAATTTATTCTTCTTGCGTCGATATTGTTTTGTTTAATTTAGAGAATGCCAGTCCTATTCATCAATGCGTTTTCGTTTCGTTCTATTAAAATTCATGGAAAGGGAAGAAGGCGTGTGCCTGGTAGGATTTAATCTTGGGGGGAACCGAGTTGAACGAATTAAAATATTTTTAATTCAAATTCAATAGAATTCATTAGGGGATTATAAAAATTTATTTAAAGAATAAAATCGAGATTTATTTTCTTTTTACAAAGCTTTTGTTTACTAATTACTTTAATCGTGGTTACATTAATATCCTTTTTCCTCTTTCTTTGGGGGGTGCCACGGGCCTTGGCCCCCTCTGGTTGCGCCACTGCATATGCGAATTCTACCTATTTACACTCCCGAATACTTAGAGAAGTGGTAAATTCGCATACCTATCAGCTCTGGCTGCCCGAGCATAGTCAAATAAATAACCACTAACTATATTCCAGTATCAAATACCTATTGCAACATCCACAGAAGGGTCGCCCGATAAGCCAATATGGAGGTGAAATGTCGCTGTAGAATTACACAGTAATTCGAGGCAGAAGATATTTATGTACCATTCGACGTCACATCTTCCTTTATACATTCCTTATCATCTTCTATCTCGACTGTAATCCTTGATTGCGAGGTCCGCGAGCGTATTAAAACGCAGACGCATCCATAGCGCGCGATCAAATGCGATCACACATGCCCATGGCGGTTTAATTAGTCTAATGACGAAATTCCGCGCTGGCACGTATGATCGGCATTTGGTCAAACATGCACGCTGGCCAAGTGACAGAATACACGTTGCGCGCGTTTTGATTCACAGAGGAGGACTTGATGCACGGGGGTGGTGCGGGTCTTGGGGGTTCTATGGTCGGACAGAACTCAATATTTGGGTGCTCGGCAGCAGGACACAGCGGGGTTAATCAGCTCGGCGGTGTTTACGTGAACGGTCGACCATTGCCGGACTCAACGAGGCAGAAGATCGTGGAACTGGCCCACAGCGGTGCCAGGCCCTGCGACATCTCGCGCATACTGCAAGTCAGCAACGGATGCGTGTCCAAGATCCTCGGCAGGTCAGTCATCGTCGATCATCTCGACGAGAAACGCTCGCGCACACTACCTATCTGTATATTAAAAAGAAAGAAAAAAAAAAAAATGAGAGAAAAAAACCAAGGGATCGTTCGATAGTTTGTTGGACGTCCCGGGAGAGTGATATCCTCCTTGCATACTGTCGTTTTGTTGGGGCCGATGACCTACCAGGTCGATACCCCAGCGTATCAAACGACATCATCGACGCCCGTTTTGGTCTCATTTTATACGTCTTCTCCATCGATGACATTATCGTTTCAGGTACTACGAGACTGGCTCGATAAAACCTCGCGCAATCGGCGGCAGCAAGCCACGCGTGGCGACCACGCCGGTGGTTAACAAAATCGCCGACTACAAACGGGAATGCCCGTCGATTTTCGCTTGGGAGATTCGCGATCGGCTCTTGCAGGAAGGCGTTTGCAATAACGACAATATACCCAGCGTAAGTACCTGCCCGTTAGTTAAATCACGTATCTAGATTCCGCGCATCAATTCTGCTCGTTTGCTCTTCTTCTCTTGCTCGTTCACACGCACCTACACACACCACAGAAACATCCAATCCCGCACAGTCGCGCGCCTCGGAGAGCGCTGGAATTCGTTGAAAACGCGGGCGATCAGCGATCCTGCGATCGAATGACCGAGCCTCCCCCCGCGTTCCAGGGACGAGGGAAAAGCGCAATGACTCCGCAGGAGCCCACCGCACCAGCCCATGAACAGCGTGGCTCCTGGTCCAGGACGGGGGATGCTCGCTCGCTAGACACAGAGTCGCTTTTGTATGTGGCGGGGCGGTTTATCAGGGTGCGCACCCATGTCGGTACTTACCCGTCGGATCCGGCCACTCGACCCTAATCAAAGTCTCGTCAATACGATCGGCTGGGAGGGGTAATCGGTCCATTACGCGGACCTCGGTGTATTGTCCACCCTCGACGTTGATCGCCCCTCCGCGATCCCAAAGAAACCTCCCTCTCCCACGAGCGCTCCGTCTTCCAAACATCCTTTCCATCCCCTTTCCATCCCCCGGCCAGCGTCGAACGTCCGATCCCCTTCCCTCTGCGCCCGTGCGCCGTTCGATTCGAGGAACGTCCCGAAAAAGGTCGTGGCCAGGTCCCTTTGGCGGCGGCTCCTTGGAAGCGGCCGGCTCTCCTCGCCGCCCCTGCGATATCCAGGGTGTCTGTCGCGAATACCGAAGGGGATGGCACGCGTACGAGTCGTTATACGTCGGCTGCTGGAGGAACCACTCGCTTTTGTGCGCTCTCTCGCTGTTGGGAACAGAGGAGCGAGCCCCGCCGGAGAGGCCGGAGAGCGGGAGGGTGATCAATCAGCCTGGCTACGCGCACACCGACAGGGCATCCTTCTCTATCGATAGCTCTCCGGGCGGCATTCGAGAGGAAACGACGTCGATCGGAGCGTTTCAGCTTTTAACTCGGAATCGTTATAATGATCACCGTGGCCCCGGGACACGGTAGCGGCAAAGAGGATCGCGATAGGATTGTCCGTTGTCTGTTGAATCCAGCACGGAGCTCGGCTGGGTCGCAGAGCTTGACGGCCTCGATCGGTCGATCGGTTCGCGTGGTCTTTTCAATCGTTCATTCAGAGTCGGTCCTGTTTTGTAGCCAGGTATCTGCACTGATAAACTATCAATTTGTTTCGCGAGATTCAAACGTGATTTAGCTATAACAAGACTCGTTGGAAATGCAGGGGACGATGAACATAATGGAATCCTCGAATACCTATTAGCTGTTAAAACTGAAGTGTTCTACTGTCATTGTAGTCGCCCGTCACTCCCTACAGTCCCTCTATCCCCATTCAAAATTCCACTCATCCTATCGTAACCTCCCTTTGTTACTATCGTATGTTACAAAATCATTCTAAACTGGTAGGGTAGAGTGAGTAACTCCCGTTTTTCATATAAACCTATGTAAAAATTTAGTAATAACAATCTAGAGATATACGGTGTTATTTTGTATAAACTACAACTATTATGCTTTACTTTTACAAAGTTGTTGGTTAATAGTGTTATTTTTTGTTGAGTTATATCACAAAATGTGTGTCAATTCAAATGCTCCATGCCCGGGGCAAAAAGTCCATTGCTTGGTGTAAAAAGTCCTTAATATCTTCTAACTAGCTTTTCGTGTAAAATAAAACAAAATAAGTAAAAAACTCTTTTGAAATCAAAAAATATTTATTAAACCAATTTTTTGGGGGGTATACACTATTGAAAGTATACGGCAACCTTTTTTTAAACAAAAGGATTAAAATACAAGACACAGATTCAGCTTGATTAAAAAATTGCGCAATAATCTTGGCTCAACATAAAGACGTAACTCTCTTTTAAGCACTATGGCCTCTTATGTCTTAAACTCAAATTATTTTAATATAAAAAAAAAAATAGGAAGAAAGATAGATAATTATGATTTTACGAATTGGTTTACTTCAACAGAGGGAACCACTCTTTTTAGTATTTTAACATGATTTCTTTAACAAAAAATAAAAATATAAGTCAAAAATATAAGTAGGGGACTTTTTGCTTCAATGGTACCTCTATAGTTTCGCCGATATACCTACAGGTTCGAAAATATTATCATTCAGGAATAAACAATGTCATGTGGGGTAAATTCGGGTAAGTCCGTGATAGTTTGATTAGAATTTGTCTATTAACTGCTAATATTTACATATTCTGAAAGTGAGTCTAGGATATAATGATAGGTCAGACATCAGAGAAACAAATAATAGGTTAACAGAAATTTATTAAGTATATTTAATTGAAAATATACAAAATTAAGTAGTCATGACATACTTTGGTTACTCCGTGATAGCTCTGGTTACTCCGTGATAGTACTCTGGTAAGTCCGTGATAGTTCTCGCCAGTCCGTGACATGGCTATCAGCTTTTTTTTTATATTATTTTATATTACTTTACATTAGTTTACATTATTTTAAATTATTTTATATTATTTTATATTATTTCATATTATTTTATATTATTGTTGTTTTGTGTATAATCAATCGTTTCATGATCGTTAGATGTCTGAGACGTAAGGAAACATGGTATCTGGTATTTGCCATCAGAATTTCTCGAAAAGCACAATCAGAAACGCAGGCTCGGGCGTACGAAAAATAAGAATTTAGTCATTTTTCATAAGCAAAAATAACACTGATGCCTTATTGTATGATAATTTCAAGAGTAAGACTTGTTAAAGTGACATTTTACCATCACTTACCTGCAGTTTGAACTTTCCATTTATCTTCTAAAACACATATCTTAATATATAAAGCAGAAAGCTTCTATATGTTTGAGTGTTTGTCTGTCGCCCTAAAAACTTTCGAAAGATAAACTTTGGGATCACGAGATGTGCTTCAGCTCATTATGCCTGACTAATCCAGATGAATATGACTTTTTTCACAAAAAAAAACTAAAATAAATACTTTTTTTTATAAAATCAGAATCTAAATTTCGGGCGAAGCCGAGTAGTAAAGCTTAGTAATACATAATCAAGCGATCGTCCACAATTAGCACGAACAATTTCACGAATAATGCGCTGCTGAAACAATATGCTATCTCACTCTATCACACTAACTTCAATTGACTAATTATTTTACCACAACATAAACTATAAGATCAACGCTGTCTGTTAGCTTTTGTTCCATCTAAATTGAGTCAGGTAATTTCGAGTTACAGATAAATACAGAAAAAGTATCACGGAGTAACCTGTACCACGAACTTACCCGAGTTTACCCTACACATTACTAAAGGAACATACAATCTTAACGTATTCACCTTATACACTGCTAAACTGTAGTTTACTTCATATACACGCCCGAAAGCTCAAAAACGACTGGCGACTCTGCGGTCCTCCCCATTACCATTGCCATCAACATAGTTATGCTGCAATATTCAATCGATTGTTTACGAATGGAGATTTTGCATTCGGGGCTTTTTACCCGCCGGACTTTTAGCCCCGGAATATTAGCATGTTTCTGGGACATTTTGCTATATAATATTAAAATAACATTTTACATTAGCTTTAAGTAGGTATCCTGTCATAACACTGCGTTTTTTGTGATTGAACTACAAGTGTCAAAATACATCAAATTTGTATCTTTTTCCATCTTTGATACATGTTAACTGACTGCCAATGTTACCTCGTACTGCCAATGTTCACCCAGTTTACGGCATCTATCATACCTAACATACAAAAAGAAACATCGGGCAATTCGTAGCCGAAATTGACTGTACCAAAGCCACCGCCCCTCGCGATTCCATCTTTCAGGGGTTAATTTGCCAAGTTTACGGTCCGAATAGGGGGGGGGGGACGAGGGAAGAGGGGTGGGTCTCGGGTGAGCAGATCGATCGTGGCCCCGGTGTCTCCGATCCGATGGACGATGACGACGATTGTCTCGGCGATGGCAACGACGTTCACGGTAATGATAGCAATGACGATGATGATAGCAGGAGGTGGGTAGCGCTGGCTGTTGCGGCGGGTACATATCGTGGCGGCAATGGGGTGCGACGGGGGTTAGTCGGCGACGAGCGGATGGAAGCGGGTAGAATCAGGGTGAATGGGATCAGTTAAGCGTGTTGCACAATTATTCGTGTCCGGTCGCGCGTGTAATGGTCTGCATCGGTGCTCTGCGGCTGTTGTGCGGCGAGAGCCGAGTGGAGCGGAGCGTAGAACAGGCCAGGTTGCTTGGTTTCATGATGGAAAGCAGCTAGGCTCTATGCAGTTAGTCTGGAAACGTCCTTTCTCACTCGAAGCGCTCCCTCTCTCTCTCTCTCTCTCTCATCGCCGTCCCCTCTCCGCCCCCCCCCCCCCCCCCGCCGTTGCCATTATTCCGCAGAATTGAGACGAATCTTGCGATACGAACTTTCCAACCCCATCCCCCGACGGATTGATTCCACTTACGGAATCGTAGCTCGGCCTGCCGATCGCGTTTCTGGTTTGTTTGGAACTGTTCGCGCACCCCCTGTCGATAGCTCGCGTAATTTCTCAAGGAACTGCTGCGTCACGGGTACACACAGCGGCGGGGGTGTAGGAAAATTTTGCGAGACGTCACCTTCGATTGTCACGGATCAAAGGTGTTTCGCGGTACTGTTTGAGAAGACGCGTTCCGATTAGGGATCGAAAACTGTTGCGAACTTAACCGAACACTGATTCTCTCGGCAGTGAATCCTACCGATTCCGACGCGCCTCCGCGACAAGTAATCGTCCCGTTCTTGGCTGCGCCCTGTGGCAACAGCCCCTTGCCAGTCGTTCCCGTAACAGTTTCCGTCCCCGTCCTGAACAGAGACTGGCGAAAGCGCCTCCCTAAGCAGAGGACTCAGTGGCCATTGAACGTTCCGATGCGCGGTCTCACTTATTCTGAAGCGTTACTCGCGATAGAATCCGGCCCTGGGTCGATCCCATCGAGCTGGCCGGGGAACAAAAAGCGGCGATTGAATTTATCGGCTTTCATTCGGCGTAATAACGCGGAGGCAGGGCCCCTCGCGGCTTGCATACGTTGTTGACCCGGCGCGGGGCGGCCGGGCGCACGGCGGCAGCACTCGAAACCAAACAACGTCGTTTGGCACCCGACACGGCCATACACCCATTATTCCGTGGCGGTCTTAAGTCGTGCCACGCGAGAAGGATCGGCTTTTGCGCCCGTGCACCTCTCACGTCGAACCTTTCACCGAGAGGCAGGGCCCGTAATTAAGAAGCCTCGCTCGATATCCTCCATGGGAGCGAGCCTGCGGTTCGGTTGTGCTCGACTTCGGTGCGCGCCACCGGCGTCGACGCTGCGGAGGGGTCGACGGGGGTGGCTGAGCGCGCGTAGAACACCGAGACTATTATGTGCGCGAGTCGAGAGCACAAGGCTCGCCCCCGTGGCTCGTTATAACTTTAGAGTTAGCCAGTGGTTCGGTCGCGGTACAAGGTGAAGAAGAACCGTGGCTGCTGCCGCCACCGACGCCGACGCCGTTGGTTAGGGGGAGCGAACAGCCATGGAAACCGTTTTATGTAATAATAATTGGATGGCGGTGTCCTTTCATCTGGCGCTACCTCTCTCCCTCCGCGCGAAGGTCGGAAGCGAAACAGAGGGAGGAAGAACCGGCCCCTGGTACACGCGGGCGGTGGGGCGGGGGGGGGGGGGGGGAGGTGTGGCCGAGGGTGAGACACAACCGATGTAACTATAGAATTGATCGTCGCGCCACGGAGCAAAGAAGCTCGTGATACTTTTCCAAGAAACCCATCCACCCCTCCCACGGCACATTCTTCCACTCAGAATCGACTGACTGTTTCCCTGCACCCTCCGCTGTACGTACAGTGTAAATCCACGGCGTTAATTAAGCGAGAATAACGATCGAAATTCATGGCAGGTAATCGAGTAAATGGCGAGCACAGCTGTGACACGGGGATTATCGTTGCGAAGGATATGGGACGGGGATATCGCGATAAACATTGCAATTTTGGTGGACGTTATTTCTGACGCCTCGGTATACGCTGGATTCTATTGTCACACGGGCCGGCTCGTTTTAATTCGTTCGTACGCGTGTTGCGGAAATCACTGGGGATATGGAGGCACGCTCTTCGTTAGAGATCAAAGGGATGAACGGGAGAACATCGTGTTCCGCGACGCAGGAATTTCTTCTCCACAGTGGAGGGATATAGTACGTTGCACTCCAGCGGACGCTACTTCGCGTTCTAATTCATGGACCGGTCTGTTCGCAGGTGTCGTCCATCAACAGGGTGCTGAGGAACCTTGCCTCGCAGAAGGAGCAACAGGCGGCGGCAGTGCAGGCGCATCAGGGCGCAGAGAGTGTCTACGATAAGCTTCGGATGTTCAATGGACAGGCTGCAGGTTGGCCACCGGCATGGTATTCCGCGACGCCCTCCCATCATCCCCTGGCCACGGGAATTCCAACGACGGCCACCCCGGGCTCTGGCCAGTCCCTGCTACCCGGCAGCCAACTTCACAGTCGCGACGATTCCCTGCTCAAACGGAGCGGTGAGTTCTAATTATACGCCAACTGCTAACGAGTTTATAAGTCTTGAGCGTAACACACGGAATAAGAACTTAGGCGATCCTGGCCTTGGCATTGATTCCAACAGCGATGGTTCACTTTTCTGTCCCTGATTTGCCAAGTCAATATCAGTCCCACGTTGTATAGTAAACAGTAACTGATGAATTATGGGGTAGCAATCGATCAGCGAAGATTGAACGTATTTGTTAAGAAATCGCGAGGTCTCCCGCGTTCCGCAGAGTGAGTATTAAAGACGAAAGTGTGGAAGAATTGTTGTCGTAGGCTTCGCCCCCGGAGTTTTCCAGTTTATCATTCGTAAGCTGCGTTCTCGGAACCGTACCTCTTCGTAGCACGTACTCGAGGGGTTCCCTTCGGCTTTCACGCGGTCGAGAAGCTGTGAGACGCAAACGCCATAGAGGCATCCAAGCTCAATAGTTGATCCACTTCTTGCCGAGCGGCGGGAGAGAGGCACAATGGTCGAAAGAAGGTAGAAGTCAAGGGAGAACCCTCGAGGCATTATGATCTGCCCGTACGCGCGACACCCTCGCCACGTTCTTACGAGAGCGTTCCGCGAACCTCTCCTCCATTGTGTCCCTCTAATTCCATCCTGCGCATCCGCCGATGCAGCCAGTTTACGTGCCCAAAGGGAAGGAATACCTGGCGTCGTTGAATCGAAACGTCTGCCCTAATAGGATTACGGTAATCGCGCCTGCGGTCCAGGTCGCGACCGAAATTGCTCCGCGGGGTGAGAATCCCGACCGTGACCGCGACCGATAAGCAGATTACGGGAATCACGATGAATAGACGGGCAGACGTTACTTTTCTGAGTGACGAATACCTTGGGAAGCCTTCGCCGAGCATCCCAAGCCGCGTGAAAATTATTATTACATTCTAACGTACGAAGTATTCCGCGATCTTCAAACCCACCACAAGCATCCCCATTTCGCCCTTCGACAGTAATAAGATTCGCCTGCAATCTTGTCGCACAGATTGCACCACCATTCCCCGATTCAAGAGACACGAGAGAACGTCCAACCGATATTCCCACCCCCCCCCCCCCCCCCGGCACCGTCGCGGTCATGCGTCGTCACCTAGAAAATTAAAGCCAACGATCGGGCCTGCGACGGGCTAGCCCGAAATCGTCGGTCGTTACGCGCGCCTGGAGGGGCTGCTCGCGAGGAGAGAAAAGGGCAGGATATTCCGGGGGTAGGGGTTGGTTTCGCCGGTGGGCGCGAGGGACGAAGCGGGCAGAGTATGTTTGAGGGTGGCGGTATTTCGAATTGCCAGGGGGGTACGGGGAGGAGGTGGAGAGGGTCGGAGAAGGGGAGAGATTTCGTGGGGTTGACGGCGGAGGAGGGTGCGCGATGCGCGAGAGATGAGCGAACGAGAAAGCGAGCAGCTGACGAGCGGACGATATATAGGTACGCCTAGAAATACATATGTATAGGCACGTACACATAGCTACGCGTATATGTACCGTAAGGGCGAATATATAGGTACGCGTACGGAGGGACCGACACGCGGGCTGAGGGAAAGGGAAATGGCAGGAAGGTATCGGGAGGGATGGAAAGAGGCGAGGGTTCGGTGCGCGGAGGCGGAAAGTAATCGCGGCTCCCCGAGAGGCTGGCTACGGCTACCCGACTCTGTATACGTGCGCCGCTGCTCATAGGTGCCTGCCACGTGTTCTCTCGGCGTCCAAAAGTGTGACAAGCTCCTCGAAAATGTCCTGATAAGTAGGTATGTTGGACCGCGGGCCTG
Organism: Andrena bucephala; assembly: GCA_947577245.1. Taxonomy (NCBI): domain Eukaryota; kingdom Metazoa; phylum Arthropoda; class Insecta; order Hymenoptera; family Andrenidae; genus Andrena; species Andrena bucephala. The sequence goes on from OX387715.1 coordinate 70,393,014, forward strand.
ATTTCGTATGCTCGTCCAGAGGTAACTGGCTCTTTGTGTCTTCTTAGGTGTCTCTGCCGTTCTCTTAGTCGCCTTTTTATGTGACCCTCGATATATCTCTTGCGATGGAGCAGTGATAAAACGTCAACACTGCCTGGGAGGCAATGACTGGCAATTCTAGCCCCGAGGACTCCGACCTCTGTCGTCCAGGGATCCCGAGGACGTTGGTCCTTATTGTTCGCCGCGAAATCGCTGAAACGATACTGCGGGCCAGTGGGGCACGGCTTTTAATTGGATCGCTCTTCTCGAACTGAGCGGCGGAAAGTTGGAATGGCGCTGGTTGAGAGTCACTCGCCCCTCTGACTTCCGAATTTTCTCCGTCTTGCCGCGTCGCCACTCCTCGAACGGTAAATTAGCCGCGCGTTCTACGGTTAACCAGAGAATAACCCTGAAGAAACTGTGCCCTGAACTGTGCCCGCCAGACGTCGATTCACGCCACTCCTTAAGAGTTTACGCGGACTGCGAGCACTGAGCTTCCATTTTGAGGAATGGCTTCGAACGCGGGACTGATATTGAGGATGCTTAGGTCTTCACTGGATCGCTGCTCGATTAGAAACGATTGAGAACGATGTAACTTACTTTATAAATATTATTAGGGTAATTAATTGTGTTTGCAGATACTGGCTCCTTATTGTCGCACCAGCAGGAGACCACGTCCGATGGCAACTCGGAGCACAATTCGTCTGGCGACGAAGACTCGCAAGTACGGTTGAGGCTAAAGCGGAAGTTGCAGCGCAACCGGACGTCCTTCTCCAACGAGCAAATCGACAGCCTCGAGAAAGGTTAGCACACGCCACTTAGATGAACATTCAACCTAATAGCCGTGCACCGAGGCTCTACACATGTATCTACGTGCCAATCCTCGACACCCATCCGCGAAATAACAATAAGTACCTTTGTACATCTTTCGCAGCCAATTCTCCGAAAACGTGTCGCTCTAGGCGCGACGAGAGATTAATATGAACGGTAGGGTAAAGGACCCAATTACTGCCACCTACCCGATTACTGTCACCCTAAGCTGTTTTACGTAAAATAACGAACAAATCTTGTGAAATGATGCATAAAAAAAATTTAGCATACAATTGAAACTGTTGTTTATACGATACAAAAGACAGTACTTAATTTTTTCTTCGTTAATTTGGATAAAACGTTGACAAATTTTAAGCGGATATTAGGAGAGTGAAAACGATTACTTCCTTACTAGCGAAAGAGAAAATAAGGCGTTAAAGAAAATGCTGTAATTGTAATATTTAAGCTATTAACATAACAAAATATAATGTTTTAAATAATATACGCATCAGAGAAAGTAATAAAGATCCGAGTTCAACGATTCATTAAGTCTTTTTACTTATTAATTGGGTGACAGTGATTGGTGCAAGCGTTTCAAGCATTTTGGTATTACTGTCAGAGCAGTAGCTGCTCATAAACATCAGACGACATAGCCTTAAAATGAGATAAACAGTATTAGGTTAGCTGGCAGTAATTGGGGTGGCAGTAATTCAGTCAAATACATTTGAAATTGATGAATTTATCATAAAAATCGAAGTTTTAAGATCCATCAATTTTTTTTCATTAAGTAAACATATTAAACAAAAATAAATAACAAGAATAACATATTTAGTCTAAAAGTACAAAACTATATGATAATGTCAACGTCAACGCTTAAAGTGTCACTAATTGGGTCCTTTACCCTATAGATATTAAATATCGATCGATGGAGCACGTACCTACCGCGGGCCGATTCGCGGCGGTACATAATAATATTAATAATACCTACATACATCGAGATGGTGCGAGAAGTAAATTACTTCTCTCGGTACGGATATATCGTGGCTTCGACGAGCACGGGCTCGCGCCGGCGATGTATAACGGCTTTAATTGGATCGGCGGCCATTCAAGTCGGCCAAGTCGATTCGAGTATCGTCGATATAATTATCCCTTTTAATCTTGTCTCGCGGTGATTCGAAATTATGCGCGATTAATGGGTACGTAGCGGCGTGTCTGTAGCCGGAGCACGCTGGCGCGAATCGCGTCAACGATCCACGGCGGAGAGAGAGAGAGAGAGAGAGGGCCACGTTTAATAACGAGCACTTGTTGCAAACTGGTTTCGTTTTAGAATTCGAGCGGACACATTACCCGGACGTGTTTGCACGGGAGCGTCTCGCCGAGAAGATTGGATTGCCTGAGGCACGTATCCAGGTGAGTGTGAATGTGCGAATGCGGCGTGTGCTTCCTCTTTCTCGTTCGCTCCGACCACCCCGTCGCCACCCCTCTTCCACCCTCTTTCGCCCGCTGTTTCTCGCTTCCCGACTTTCTTGCCCTCCCTGCCAGCTCACTTTCTCCGTTCCTCGGTGGTCCTCCACTTTCCACGGCCGAAGTCTTCTCTTCCCGTCTTCCGGTCGCGCCGGCCTCAAGAGCGTGGCCGGGTAAGTGCGACGACGTCCTTTCATTAAACGCTCTAAACGCGTGTCCATGCCACGCGGGCAGTACTTTGGGAACTTCAGCTGCTCACTGGCCTCACCCGCTTCCCCCCCGGCCTTAAGACTTTACACCCAGTTTCGCGGCCCCGCGCGATCCAGACCCTACCCCGTCTCAGGTTTAACGGTTCATCAGCGGCACCGTTACGTCGGATGATGCGCAGGTTCACCCATTTTCCATGGAGCTCGTAGAAACTTCCGCAAATGGCCATCGACTGTTGTCATCCTCTCGCCTGACACGTTTTCGTGGCCCCGACGGGGGCGAAACGCATCGCGGCGCGGTGTATCGCAATTAATATAACATCGGTTGCTCGAGCAGTAGGGTGGCGTATCATGGTTATACGAGCTAATATGTACGCAGCCTTATCGAACATTGTTTGGCCGCGCGGTGCCGCTGGCTCACCCTGTTCTACCCTCTTGCCTATCCGACCGCCCTTGCCTCCCTCCTGCCCTCCCGCCGCCCTCTCACCTGGCTCGACGATAGGCGGGGGTGGTGAAGTGGCCGGCGGGCTTTCGCGTCGGTGGTAGTAACCGGGCGCTGAGCGTTATGTGGACGTACAAACAGTGCAAGACCATGTTGACGCATGTTTTCAAGCCTCGTTGGCTGGTATTGATCTTGCTAAGTGCAGGAAACCGGGAGTGCCGGTGCGAGAGGTAAAGGCAGAGAGGCAGGGTAGAAAGAGAGAGACAGAGAGGGAGAGAGGGAAGGCCGCGAGAGAAGGAGGGCGAGGGAGTAAGAGGAAGCAAGGTAGACGGGGATGAAGAGAGAGAGAGAGAGAGGGAGAGGGAGAGAGAGGGCGGGAGAGAAAGATGAAGAGGTGAATAGACAGAGAAAGAGAGGGTAAAGGGGGTGAAAGGAATCATTCCACCGGCGGACTTGGCCGTCGTCGGACCAACGAACAACAAACGGAGTGAGGAATGCGAAGGAGCGAACGAGAGGAGAGAGACAGAACGCAGAAGAGGAAAATGGGTAAAGCGAAGCGTGGCGTGGCAGGACATGGCGTGGCACGGACTCGCCGCCACGGCGTGGTACACGAAACGCCACGGCACGGAACCGTGAGGGATCCAGCAGACGGCCTAAGAGGGTTCGAACGCAACCATGGCAACGTCGCGTCCCCAGGGAGGTTGCCCTCTGATTGGTTGTTCCTCGCTTTTCCACCTATACCTTGGATATATATATACTCGCACGAGTTTCGCCACGCCACGCGCAACACCACCGGCCCCGATTATCATCCATAGCGATGGACGGGATCCCCCGTGTGTGCGCGATGGCCGATGTGCCCCGATACGCGAGCATTAGCATTTCCAAGCCGCGAGGAATCGCCCGTCGACAAGCATCGGTGGCGCTGTGCCTCTTAGGGCTTTCACTCCTTTCTCTTAAACTTTAGCCGGGCCTCTTCTCGCTCCATTCTCCCCTCAGAAGCATCTTCCGAGGACTGATGCCGAACCGTAAACCGAGATATCGTATCTTATTGGTGTCATAGTCTCCCCCGAGTGTCCTTCCTCTCTGCTTTCACTCCTGTTCCTCGAACTTGAACGAATCCTTCACTTACTTTCCACCGAATCCTTCCGCTTCTTTAAATCAATGAACACTTTCCAAGCACAAAAATTAAGGACGAATGATTGTTTATCGGGAGCTGTCTGAAATGTTTGCAAAATCGAATGTTACGCTGGCGGGGGTGATGTTCTTAAAATTCGCGTGCGTCGCCATCTTCTAAACATTGCCAATCAAAGTGGAGAAGCTACGGCGCGGCCGAGAGGGAACGGCGAGGGGATGCAGCCGGGCTTCGTGGAATTCCGAATGGATCGATTCAAACGAGTTTTCGGGACGCGGTAGGACGAGTTTACGAGGAACGACGGTATTGGGCGAAAGGAGCCTCGGTCTCTGCGGGCTTGCGAATGGTGGATATTCGCCGGCGGGGTGCTAGAACGCGATTTGCTACGTCGCCGGGCAAGATGAAATTTATTTTTTCATTCGATCGAAGGCCGCCGGGCGTGCACTGTTCAAGATCAACTTTCGCCCGCGCAGGAAATGGTCCCCCGGGCCCGTACCTCCGCCGGCGGATAAATACGCGCGATAATCACTCTATTATTCTGTTTCTCATCGATAAAGCGAACGAGCGCGCGCAAATTAGCGGGTAGAATCGGCTGGCGAAATAAACGATACACGCCGGTTGGCCGCGATCCTCCGGCGTATTGTTAGCGAATGGTAATTGAAAAAGTTGCGCCCGCTCGTCGGCCATCGAATTTTTCTACCGCCGTGTTCTCATTATCCCGCGGACGAAACGGCAGACGCTGGCAATTGCCGGGCCATTAATAAAGTACCTGTACTGCAGTGGCAAATGAGGAAAACAAGGAGCGGTTCTGTGTCACTTTTTCCCTCCGCAAATGAGTCGAACAATCGACTGGGTGAATTATAAAATGGCCAGGGGATGGGTCCTCTTTTTCTGCTCCCTCGGAATTGTCGCAAACGCGATTGCGAGGGAAATCATTCGATGGAAAGCGAAGGACGACGGGAGGCGGACGCATTAGAGAGAAAAATTACAATGTAATCTGGGGCGAGTTTGCGCTACGAGGGATTGGGGGAAACCGACATATCGGAGGGAGAGGGAATCCTCTTATCGCGACGAGGTATCTTCGAAATCAAGAGATCCATGGAAGCGCGACAAAGAACTTAAGCTCCGATTTGCTGCTCGAGGTTATCGGTTATTAGAAGCACCATCTCGAGTGCTCGGGCGAGAAATCTCTGGGAAGACCCACCGCAGGTGCCTATAGTCCGGGTTAGTATGACTACCAAGCTTCATCGTCCGACGCGCGATTAACGACCCTCGAGAATCGGTATGCAAATCATGTAGCGTTTCCCTGAATCCATCACGAGCGCATATTTTACCACCAACTTCGCGCTTTCGCGGAAAGAAACCGCCTGACGGGGGGCCCAGGCGTTGCCACGCGGCCAGCTTCCACGGGGGCCGTAGAAAATCGCGCGAAAATGCAAAAGAGGGACTGATGCACGAAACGGGGATTGCGTCGGTAGGTAGGGAAGATGGGGGTAGCAGCGAGGGTAACTCAGTTTCCCGGCCGACAACTGCTCAATCGGAATTAACAAACTGCAGGAGAGTCTCGTGCAAACTCGGCTGCGCGGAATTTCCGGCGCGGGCGGGGAGGAGAAAAAGAGTATCTAGATTTCACGCTGTAGGACAGGGAGGGCGGCGAGGAACGAGCGGCGGAGAGGGCGAGGGGGGGGGGGGGAGAGAATGGCGAGGGCCGGGGGAGAGGAGAGTGAAAGAGGAGAGCCGTGTGCACGAGAGGAGAGAGAGAATGAGCGGGTGAGAGTGCGGGGATGGATAGGTGCGGATAATGCGAAATACATCGCGCGGAGTGACGCCCCTTATCGTGACAAAAGCACCGTCATTGCGTCGGTTGCAGGTGTGGTTCAGTAATCGCAGGGCGAAGTGGCGTCGAGAGGAGAAATTACGGAACCAAAGGAGAGCAGCCGTCGATCAGGTAGTCGGCGGCGGAGGCAGCGGGGGTGGCAGCAGTACCGCGCCGCCGGCTGCAACCCCTGCCACACCACGGTTACCCTTAAACGCCGGATTCAACGCCATGTACTCGTCGATACCGCAGCCGATCGCTACGATGCCTGACACTTACAGGTAACTCGACCTCTACCTACCCCTTCTTTCATTATTCCGCGACACGTGGCCACTAGCGGGGTCCTTTGATCCCGTTCGTGCCACAATCACGGGGGAACAGGTTTGAACAAGTGACGTACGGTGATTCGTTATTTAGCAACGTAATAATTAACCCTCTGCAGTCTAAGTGTTGAGTACTGTATCAACTCCTATAGCCTGGAAGGTGTTAATTAGATAAATGCTTGGAGCCCAGAGGGTTAACACTTTGACGTCCATTTTGGACTTTGCTCCTGGTTCTGTTCGTGTACGAGAGTGTTAGAAAAACTTGTAGCAATGCTCTACTCTACGATAACAGCGATGCATTGTTGGGAGGTTTGCTGACCGAGCGAGATAGAGTTCGATTTGGTCCGCTTTGTTGTAGAGATCGACGGATAACAGGTATCAAAATCGTGGTATCTGACTTGTTCAAACAGTCCCCGTGTGCGCGGTTTTCTCCCTCGATATATCGTTCACCGTTACAGATTCTTATCGATTCCTTTAAACCCCCGTTACAAATTAAACGCCCTTTCTAAAGGGGTGAAGAAGGTAGCGCTCTTGAGTGTCGGTGGAGAAGGTATAGCGAGCTGCTCAAGCCTCGCTCTTCTGTAAGGCGATTATCCTTCAGGGTTAAAGCCACTAGATACGTTTTCCGCCATTCACTGCAAGGTCCACCTTGGTCCGCTCTCAGTTCCAATGTACCGACGTCCAGAAACTGTGCCGACTGGGTCCCTTCGCTGTTGATGGCCGTCACTCAAGGGCGCTAACCGTCTTCGACACCTGCTGCTTTTACAATTTCGCTGTATCTGTTCTACCAGCAGTGTGTACACGTCGAATTACACCATTTTCTCTGACACGGGTCCGTGTTCTCGTCGCAGCTCGATGTCAAGCAGTTTGGGCGGGTCAATGGGTGGAAGTTGTCTTCAGCAGCGCGCCGAGGGCTATCCGGCGTACGTGTTCCACGAACCCCTTCACTCTTTGACGCAGTCTTACTCCCACGCACACAGCACTGCTGCGCACTCGCAACCCCATCGCGGTATACCGACCTCTCACGGTGGAGCTCCCACCACGCCAGGAGGACAGCCTGCAGGACCAGGTGGTGCGCCCTACCAGCCGACGACCTCGACCGCGACTGGTGAGTTTCCGCTTAAAGGATTATTTGTTTCTTCTTGCTGAATCTTCAAGGCCGCCCACTGCTACGCGATAATCAAGGTCGCGTCCCCTTCGCTGGCACGCCGAATCAGCTCGCGGCGTAAATTTAAGTCCCTTTCGCGATTACATAGGAAACGTTAATCGGAAACTGTATCCCGTGGAATCTGAAACTCGCGATCCAGGGTGAAGCCGACTCGGGTCGGCTCGTCGGAATAGACAGAGCAAAGGTGCACTCGCGTTAAACAGAGGCCCGAGCGAACGCGACGGGCAGAAAATCAAGAATTGTGTCGCGCGTCCCCCGTTGCTCCACGCGTGTCGTTTGTAGAGCACGGTGCACCGATTCTGTACCATTGAAACTTTGTGGTTTATTACACACGCCGCAGGATTCTGTGCGCGCGGTGAAAAAGGGATGCACGCGCGTCACCGCGGGAAGTAGTTACCGTGGCAAACGACGGAAGTGGAAATACGTTGAATGGACGCAAGGAACTTTGTTCCGGCGGAGACGCGTTTGAAATTCACGGCTGAGGCGGAAAATCGTACATAAATTCTACGCGCTTTCGTAGCAACCTGCTCGTCCCCCCTTTTTCTTACCGTCGCACAGTGTTTCGAGTATACTACATGCTAGCTGGAGAAAATTATTTTTTCGCGGGTTTGGGTTTATATGGGGTTCAAATTGTTAGAAAACAAACCTGATTCGTATTACAGTTTATTATTTCACTAAAAATATCGATACAATAAAAATATGACTAATTCAATAAAGGAAAAAGAACAAAACGACAGTATTGTACTTTAACTATAATTATCAGTTATAACATTATGTCTATTCCTGTACTTTCTGAGTTTTGAAGTTTAAAACCTGGTTTTTAAAATCAGTTCTCTCTGCATCGCTATTAAAATTGTTTTAATATATGTTCCACGTCGTTCCACGCGACATGGGTTGAATGTACGGAAAGTAGAGTCTTTCTAGTTTTTTTTTAATCAAATGATCGATCTGCAAAAATTTGCAAAACCATGTTTTGTGAATTGTTTTCGAGTGCGACGCTCGGTAGCCACCACTCAGTGGTTCGAGTATATTGGACAAACTTATTTTTTCGCGGTATTGGGTTTATGCGGGGTTCAAATTGTTAGAAAACAAACCTGATTCATATCACAGTTTATTATGTCACTATAAATCTCTCCTGCCGGGCGTCGCACACGAAAACAATTCACAAAATACAGTTTTTCAAATTTTTGCAGATCGATCATTTGATTAAAAAATACTAGAAAATCTCTACTTTCCGTATATTCAGCCCTTGTCGCGTGGATCGACGTGGAACATATAGTAAAACACTAGCGATGCAGAGAAAACGGATTTCAAAAACCAGATTTTAAATTTAAAAACTCAGAAATTACAGGAATAGACATAATGTTATAACTGATAATTATATTTAAAGTACAATACTGTCGTTTTGTTCTTTTTCCTTTATTGAATTAGTCATATTTTTATTTTATTGATATTTTTAGTGAAATAATAAACTGTAATACGCATCAGGTTTGTTTTCTAATAATTTTGTCCAGCCAGCATGTATACTCGAACCACTGTGCGTCGTTCGTTACGTAGGATAAGTTGTTTTAATCGGCGCGGAACGTTGAAAGTATAAGAAAAAGGTAGAGAAACGTGTATTCCTCAAAGCCCGCGGAAATCTCGCAGAAAACTGCAACCCCTCCGCGTACTCCATCATCAGCGCTTGCAAATTTCATCGTGCTCGCCCTGTTACTTCCTCCACGCGTCGTAGCCGACGTGGGAGGGGCGAAATAAATCGAGGATTACTCCGGGAGCCTCTTCTCGCGTAATCTACACAGCGGTCTGTTGACTGCGAGGAAGTGCGCCGCGATGGTTGGCAGGTGAGACCCCGCGCTGGCGATGGAAGTTATTTAGGCAAGCGACGGATGGCGGTGATGGTACAGAGCACGTGGGTCGTTCGTCCATGGAATTGTAAAAGGATTTTAAAACAAATCTCGCATGGCGCCAGCGGGCTGAATCGAAGAATGGGATGTTCGGTGGTTTTCCACCACCCTCATCCGACGAGACGTGGCTGGTGAATTTTCCATTCTCTCGATTCTCACTTTCTCCGTCCTTTCCTCTCGCCACCCTCTTTTTCCATACAACTTTCCGTTCTCCTCCGGCTCCTGCTGTCCCTCGGCCCCCTTCCCTCTCGTTTAGCGAAAACTGCGGAGGATCGACCCTCCTGCTATCTCTACCCTTCATCCCCCTTTCTCCCCCCTCAGCGGGAACCCTCTCCCTCTATCTCTGTCTCTCTGCCTCTCTATCTCTCTATCACCCTATATCTCTCTGCCTCTCCCTCTCTTAAGCCCGTTCGCACTGTCCCTGTCCCGCTGGCTCTTCCTCTCTTCAGGGTGTACAGAGGGGCGAACAGAGGATGTGGATGGGTTGGGTCTCGCCTCGGCTGGGCGAGCGCTCAATAACGTGCGAACCCAAAGGGGAGGAAACACGGGGGTGCGCGGCGTACCTACAGGAATGGAGTGGAACGCCGTAGAATGGTGGAATACTGCGGAACACGCGCGGCATTCCTCTTGTCTTTCGCCCCGTTCGCTCTTCCTTTCGCTTTTCCATCTTCCCTCAGCCACGGTCCTCTCTCCCCCTCCCCGCTAACCCCCCCCCCCCTCCACTGTTCACCCGCTCTCGCTTCTTACGTGCGGAACGAGCCGCAACTTATCCATCATAATCGTTTTACGTGCATGAGCGCGGAGGACTTTCACCGCGCTCGTTACCGCCGCCGCCTCCGACGATGGTCCCGTCGTCGTTTCCATTCCCGAGTGCCCGCCTGCCTCTCGACGTATCGCTTTCGAGAATCTCGCACTTGATCTGCTTCGCTCGCCGGGATGATAATCGCGCCGATACGCGCGGGCTTCGAATGTGTCGTTGAGATGATTTGCTTCGTCGTTTCGTCCACATATCGGCTTTCTTCCTTTCGGCATAGGTCATCGATAGTTAAGGAATATTCATTACCACCAGTCATTTTCTATAGTTGCTACATCCACCTCCAATATTCACGCATCAACAACTGCTTACCCTTAACTAGCAGAGCCAAGGCAAAAGGCACGGAGTTACTCCGTCACCTAAATTCTACCAGCCTCTATCCTCCGTGATATTCTTCCATCGTCGATCTTACCATCACCTCAAAGTCTAAGAGTCTTAAAGCATCCTGTGCTCAGTCATATTGTGATCTGTGCTGGAGCAAGGGACCTCGAGCAGCCAGAGATCTTTTCCTCCAGTTACGTAACATTGCCATCCACTCGCGCAATCACCGAACGAAATAGATCTTCGTTGATCTAATCACGCAGCAAATCAATCTGTTCCAGGCGTGATATCTGCAGGCGTCTCGGTGCCGGTGCAGATCCCGTCGCAGACTCCGGACTTGACGGGCAACTATTGGCCGAGGCTCCAGTGATCCCAGCTCTTCGGGTTCCCGCCTGCGAGCCTGCTCGTAGGCCAGGAGAGCCCGCCGCCACCGACAGTCACCCCTGGTGTAGTGCCCCGGCCACTACTCGCCTCCCTCGGGATACCGACGCAGCCAGCTCAGCATCAGCCACCGAACACGCCGGCCACCACCCCCGTGCACACCTCCGACACCAGTGAGTGAATCAACCGATCAAATCTCTTGGAACGCGGTCTCCTCCTCGGAGATGGCCCGTACGTGCGCGCGCGACACCCCGACTTCCGCGCGGTTACTCGCCGTCCGACGGATCGTTGACCTCGATCACTGCGCTCGACGGTTGGCTCGCGGAGGCAGCCGCTAGAACTCGCCGCGGGGATCCCTCGCGGGTGAACACAGCGTACGGGGTGCGGTAGCGGTTCGATACGAAAGTTAGCCCTTTGGCGGGGTCACTCGGGTGGCCTCCGTTCATTTCCTTTTAATTTATTTAGTCGATTCTTGGGGCCCTTTCGGCTGGGAGTCTCTGATGGTTTGGAAACGCGGAAAGGGAATTGGTTCGTCTTGCTCTGTAGCTTTATACTGGGTTCATTTTTGCGAGTGTAGTGGTACACGTTTGTTTAACCGTTTTACTGTGATTGGATACCAAAGGAAGGCGCCATAGATGCATCTAGGATCAAACATATTTCCTTTCGTTCGGTTCGGGAAGAATGTAAGATTGCCTGCTCCGGAAACGTGCAAACAACTTTATCACAGAGAAGGGTGAAAAAAATCGTACCTGTAGACTTGTTAAAGGAACGATGCAACAGGAGTGAGGAAAAAAGAAGTTAACGAGTTTGCTGTAATTCGATTAAATTACCTAGTTGGAGGCTCGCCAAATTTCACGGACGAGCGGACACTGCTGGTGCTACCTTCGCGAACCAGCAAACAGGAGCATGAGCGTTCCTGAGTTTGTTACTGTAGCCTATCCGATTTGTACGACACGCGAGCTATTTATTCGCTCGCGCGTGGGATCCTCTGGCTATCTTGCCGGTAGCATCTCTCAGTCGTGTTCGTAAGTGGTATCTGAAGACGAATGCCTCCGCGAGCCATGCGTTTCCGACGGTGCGTAGCGACGGGACCGTCGGCTGTTGCGCGATCGCGTTTACATCGAGGATGATCGAGCTGAAATCAAGGGTTCTTCTTCGATTAATCTAGAGGTCGTAGAAGTATACGCATGACCCGGGTCACGCAGGGTAATATTATCCACCTACTCACGACAGTACGTACAAATCAACGCCGTAAACCTCGTTGCAACGAAACTGCTCGTTGGGCGATCCGCCGCAATCCTCCGACACACAAAATTCAACTTGGGGATCCGAAGAATGATAATTCCGTTGGCTATGGCGAACTGTTTGTTTGCATTCATGATCGCATAAACTCGCAGTGCAGAGACCAAGTGGAGCATTACGTCTCTTGATGAATTTCATGAACGATCCAAATACCAGTGACTGAATTTGTATCTGAAATGCTAGTAGAATATTAGACAAGCTTCCTCTCGTTTTGGGAACAGTGTGTATCACCTTGCCGATTCGTTGGATTTTGTTCTGCTTCTCCGTTTATCTGTAACATTTCATCGAGCACCGTGTACGCACATTTCCCTCCACGCAACAGCCGTGAATCGACGGTGGAAATTTCGAGGGATTCGAAGACACGGGAGGCGGGCTCCCGCTGCGAATATTCTCGCGAGACTTGGGGTGGTTCGAAGCCTGGCGGCCTTTCGTAAGGGAGGGAAGGCCTGGGATTGATAGCCGGTTGGAGGGTGGCTTTTTTCGGAGGCCGGCCATCACGCTTGCTCGCAGATATGGCGTCGGCTGACAACGCTCTTCAGACCAGACACTTAATGGTTCCTTCCCTTGCCCAGGGGAAGTGGTCACGATCGAATTCTCCCTTCTGACTTTCGGGATTCTCGAGCACCAATTTCCGCTTGAAACCTCCGAAATTCATTTACTGCAATATTAATATTGATTTTAGTAAAAAATATTTATCATCTCTTTTAAAACCTTCTAAATCACATTTTGCGATTTGAATGAATTTTGTGACATTTTAAGAACTTGGTACGTCTTTGATGTATTTCTCTTTTTGTTAGTTAAATATGAAAGGTTTCTGTCGAATGCGATTCAAGAAGAAAATTTTCATTCCCATTTGTAAAAGTTTCAAAGCCTCTTGAAACTCAAGAAACGTGTCAGTTTTTAGAAAATGGTGGCTACATATGTTTGCAAACTGCCCGCAATAGCCTGGCCCCATTACCACCAATCTCTGCTAAAAAGCTTGCCAAAACAGTGTCTCATTGCGGGGGATCGGTCTACGAGCAACATTCAGAACCAGTCGCATCCAACGGACCCCCCCCCCTCCCCCCCGCAGGATTCGTCTTTACTGACTCCGCGCGTAATCCCGTTAAAAGTCGACCCTCTTTCTCGCAGACTTTACGAAGGGTTCAAGGATAACCCTAGCTTTAGACTCCTTCGTGTGTACCTCGACGAGGAAAGCGTTTCCCCCCACGAGTTTTCGCTCGCGCCGACCGCGCTCCCTCTTGTTCAGAAACGCAACGAGCAACGATTTAACTCGCGCCCAGCGAGCACCGAGCACACTTTTACACTGTATATTTTCCCTCCAACTACACGCTAACGGACGATCGTTACACACTTTGGTCCAAGCCACGCGCGATTCTAGATTAAGACAATCCGATCTGTAGCTGGTAACCAGGATCACTCTCGCGTCGATTGCTGTGAGCGATGCGAGGCAACTCGGAAAGGACAATGCGGAGGGCTATTTGCAGAGGAACGGGAGCCGAAAAGACGTCGGAGTGACGGGTTCCTCGAAGACGGGCGTCGAAGGTGAGAATGTCGAGCGGACGCCGCGCGTTTCGTAAATTTAACTTGGAGTCTGGAACTGGCCGGACACGCTTCAGGGCTGCTTCGCCTCTAGCGAGCAGATCGCCGTGTTTTTGGTGTTCGCCAGGAACTGAATCTCGTCTCTTTTATCCCATCTTCCCCTGTCCCCCCGTTCTTGGATCACTCGCGATGCTCGCGATCGAAGCGCGCTCCGCCGAGCTTCTGTATAAAGACGATTGTAAAATAGCGATTTGTTACACTTCTTAGCCTGTAATGTACATTAGAGAGGATCGTCGACACGCTGTTGTATATACGTGTAGGTAAGACAGACGGTATATTCTCGGTGCCGTTCGATCGTACCACTTCATAGAGATCGTACACACACATACACACAACTCTCTTCGACCCCATTGTATATTCGGTGTTCTCCCTTGGACCGGAAGCGAACGATGGCTTCCAACGCTGCTGCGCGAACAGCCAGTGGAGCTATCCTCGTTGACACGCTGGTAAGACGCGACCTGAACCTACATTTATTCGCTCAACGTTCCCCTCCCACGGAGTCACTGCTTGCCGAACGAGACCTCGCAACTGGCCTCGTAACGACGCGTCGCAACGAAATTCTTTCAAAGTGAGAACGTTCAAACGGGGTATACAAAAAGATTCAAGTGAGGTTCGGAGATATAAGGCCTCGGGATCGTCGATTTACGCTGCACATGCTGAGGTTCATTCACAGTTTATGGTGTATTAATCAAACTTCAGCTGGACTTGCATTTTCGTAATTGCGAAAAATTAGTGTCTCTATTTTATTTCTCGATAAGGTATCACAGTGCTCCGAGTTTCAGCGTCCCGTTCCATTTCCGCCACTCGCCCTGACCCGCTCAACTAAAGCAACAAAAACCACCAAGTCCAGGGGAACTTGCTCGCGCCCCACAGAAGATTAATCGCGCGAGCGCTAATCGACGATCGCGCGGCTTTGAAGTAAGTTGCTCGCGGTGTGAACCCAAGCTCGCGAAGTCACTCGAGCCGGGCAAAAGCGACGCTGTTCGCCAGGAGTTCCCTCGGAACTTGCGTTTCCGGCGGCACGGGGCGCGAAAGTGGGGAAAAATCACGGTACAGGGTAATTTGATATATATGCACTACCTCAGGCAAGGCTATTCGCGCGATAGAAAACTTGTAATTAATCGCGTTACCAATGCGAGCGAGGGAGGTCGGTGAAGGGGCGCGCGACCGCCAGCAACCGCTTGAGATTTCCGTCGTTTGGCACAGCTCTTCGACGACCACGGCTTCGCCTCCCTCTGTTTTCCTCTTTCGTTCGTTTACTCGAGACTCGTGTTTCTCGCTAGTCGATTAAACTTCGTCGTCGGTGTTCGCGGCTCGACGCGGAGCAACGGTGCTTAAATCAGTGACTCCGTATCACTTCGGCCCTCTTTCTTCTCCTTGCCCCTCGACCTTCGCCGTGCCGGGGCGTACTCGGACCCACGTTCATTTCCCCACCGAGCCATCAGCATCCACGCTTATATATGTATATGAGTGTTACAAGCAGCCACTTGTTTATAACGGATCTCGCGACTCGATCTCCGCGCAGTTCGTTAATCAGCAGACACTGCCTGGAGGAGCTTCGGGTGGAACTCCGTCGCGGGGATCGCGCGAGATCGGCGTAGCGGACGGAACTATCTAACGATTTAATCGACAGTCAATAGGGTAATCACGTAATCGTGCGCCGTGTCGAACGAAAGAACAATGTTACACTCGCCAATGTTGCGCAACGTCGTCCCGGAAGGAAGCGAACGCTGGCACTGTACGAATTCGTCGGGAACGCTTTCTGCCGGGCGAGCAGATACGCAGGACACACACACACATGCACACACATAGGATACAACGTACACACATACACACGGTAAACGGGAATTGTACATTAGTAAATTTATATTTTTGGAAAGGACACGAAAACAATGCAGCCGCGCTAAGGGGAGAATCTCTCGCGGATGCGAGCACTGCCGCCGCCACCCCCGATCGTCGAGGGTGGCCTCGGTTTCGATTTCGATCGTACAATTCGTTCAGATCCGCATGCACCACTTCCTCGTTTACATCGTCGCCCGTGAACCAGAGCTCCTCGCGAATTATTGCTTTGATATTCAGTTCCCATCACTCCCCGCCCCCTTCGATAGACGTTACCATCGTGCGCGCTCCTTCGAATCGACTTGCGTTTGACGCCCTTCGCTGCTCAGTTTTGTAATGTCGCGGAGGCTGCACGAAAGGCGAACGATTTCGTTACACGCGATGGACGTAGGACCGTGATTTAATCTTCGACAGATCGACCCGTGACGCGGAAGTGGTTACGCAGTTTTCTTATTATCTGTAACAATGATACTTAAAAATAACGAATACAGTGTATGAGTATTAAACAAATTTATTAATGAGAATATAATATATTATTGCGACAGTAATCTACGTAAGTGTTGTGAATAATGGAGATAATATTGTTGCTGTGATTACCTTTAAGATTGTAAGTAGTAGGATATATATAGAAAACCACTGTTAGGTGTCACTGTCTCGATTCAATAAATGTTATTTCATTTTAATGACAATGCAAAACTCACGTGTATTCGTTCGTTACGTCACAACCTTCCGTCCTTTACTTACCTATGTGCATTCTTATATATACAGGGCCGTTTATCATCGCATATGGGCACTATAAAGATAAGCTGTGCTGGAAAATTTTTAACCGACTTCAAAAAGGAGGAGGTTATAGATTCGACCCGTTTGTTTTTTTGTTACGCTAGTCTCCGCATAACTCCTCAGTATATGAACCGATTATGATGAACTTTTTTTTATTCGAAAGAGGGCGATGCCCCGGTAGTCTCATCCTACACTTATATTGGCCCAATATTTTGCCAGTTATGGTTAATAATAATTTATTTATATGTTTGTCCCCGCATAACTCCTCAGCATATGGACTGATTTTGATGAACGTTTTTTTATTCGAAAGAGGGCGATGCCCCGGTGGTCCCATCCTACACTGAATCTATATTGGCCCAATATTTTTCCATTTCTGATTAATAATAAAGACTATTGTCACCTAATTATTATTATTTTATATGCGTACGCGCATATCTCCTTAGCATGTTGTGTCAATATATATAAAAACTAAAACGTTAAAAATAAGAAATTTAAAAAAAAAATTAAAACCGACTTCAAAAAAATAAAATTGCAGTAAAAAGTAAAAAATAAGTTTTTGAGTTATTTAAACTACGACTCTCATATTTTATAAGTCGGAGCCTCATCATTTGCACAGTGTAAATCTGGCGCCGACTTAAAAAATATGAGAGTCGTAGATTAAATAAGGGAAAAAATTATTTTTTACTTTTTAGTGCAATTTTATTTACTTGAAGTCGGTTTTAATTTTTTTGTACCATATAAGCAGGCATCTCCTTTAGCCATCCATTGCAAATATTTGAGTAGAAGGCAGGATTGCAAGAACACATCGGACGTAAATTGTACTTCATATTAACTTTATTTTGGTTATTCAAGCTATTACATATAAACTAGTAACTATCTTAACGTTATTTTAAGGAACTCGCCCGTTCTTGAGCCGTTCTTGAACTGGTTCGCTTTCAGATCTCTTCAAACACTAATACATACGCGAATAAAAACGTTTACAGACTAAAAACCTCAGTCTTTGAATATTTCTTAAGTCTCTTTCTTCGGCCCGATCTAAGACAGGCCATTTGGATGGACTTGAATGTTAGCATTAATACATTCATTTTCTTATGACAACACGACCAATGAAACGCGATGCGATCAGAGGTGTCGTCTCCGTCACGAGGCGTATCGAGGGCATTATCGTTATTCCTGGGATCCACTGCTTCAGGAAACGGTACAATGCCAGTAATACCCAGAGAACGATCAAACATACGTCTGAAAGTGTAATGGTATGTTAAACATACAAATCTTGGTGAAACGTGTTCCCATTGACGTTTGGCAGTCCTGTCCAAGGTGAACTCCCGGAGTCCAAGCACCGATCTTATCCTGCCATTAATTAGCAATAGAAACTACGGACACATAGTGGGACTGTAAATTGTTGGAGGTTAAGAGGCAAACTAGAAGGAACAGTTAACAGGGATAGATTTTCAGGCTCACCAAAAAGATCTTCCCGAGTTCGTCCGTGGAAAGTTTTAGGGCGACTAAGTAGTTCAGGCAGTGGCACATAATAAAAAATCAACCGAATCTAATGATTTCTATCCCCAACTTTTAGCGAAACTCCGTCGTGGGAGGCAGCACGGCGTAAAGGGCTTCACCGTGGACAGGTCTGATCCATAGGAATCAGAATCAGCCGGTACCTTTGGTTTGAGTCGGTGGGTTGATGACAGCCTGATTGAAGTCGCTGACGGTAGCCCTCCTAATCACGTTTATAATGATATATTTCAGAGAGGACCCAGCGTAATAGTCGATCGGCAGGACCATCATGTAGGACGAGAATATGGCACACGTAATAGCGGGTGTAACGATAGATAATAATGCGATCGCGAACGATGAAACGGTACCGATAGCAATGAACAGCGTCCAGAAGATCCAGTCACTTTCCAGAACTGTGAAGCTATCTGAAAAGTAAACGCCAAGTTGCATGGTGACCACCGAAAGAATTCCACCCGGTATCATCGTCACGTACGCGGCACGAAGCGAGGGGAGAGCATCTATCGCACACATCTACTGATAGTTAACGTTTTTGTAGCTTCTCCGATGCGCGCGACACTACCGCATGCATAAACCACGAGGACGCGTCCGAGCTGCGCGAAAAACAGGGCAGAGGGTGAACAGCACGATCATCTGTCGACGCCGGGGTAGGTCGGGCCGATACTCGACGCAGTTACGCATGCATGGACCGTGTAATCTAAATAGGTCCAAGCGAAAAATAAATATAGGGAGCGAGAGGGGGGGGGGGGGGGCGGCACAATTAGGTGAATGTGAATCTTCGAAGCTGGTTAGGTCGCTTCGTGGGAGTCCGCTTTGGGGTGGGCTGTCTGCACGCGACGACGATTTTTTCGCGCGTGTACGTACGCATACGGGTGCGCGCGCGTGTCGGTGAGGGTGGCATGGAGGGTGATGTGCCGCGTTATGGGTGAGAAAGGTAGGAGGCTATGCGAGTGCCCGCTGCTGCACGAGGGGATTCGGCAGCCGAAGTTTCCACATGAGCGGGCAACATTGATAAAAGCTACCGGGGGTGGGGGAGGGGGGACTCTCTGACTGTGCTTCATCCCTTCGCCAAACTCAAACTAACTTCGATTCGGGGCGGTGAGCTGTCCCTTTCCATCCCCCCCCCCCCAAACCCTCCCCAATCCCTTTTCTTTTCGCGTTACTACTCTCCGCTTTTAAGCCGGCTTTCATTATTTTCCTATAATTTGCTACAACCCCCCCCTTCGCCCCGGCGATCCTTCAGACATTATACAGAGCATGCAGAACGCTTTATTTCCGTTTGCGTTTTGTCGATCGTTTCGCCGGTTTACTCTGAGAGTAGCGTGTACCTGGAGACTGGAAGTAGACCACGCACGAGATGAAGAATCCTAGGGTGAGACTGAATAATGCTATGGCGACGACCTGGAGGCCTTTGTAGCAAGCCCCCCATAGCAGCGTGAAAGTCAGGCCCAGTCCCAGAGCGATCGCTATGTTGGCTGAAACGAACGGAACGGAATATTTCTATGTTACTGCGCCGCGGGCACGATCGATGATCAGAATCGTAAGAACAATTCGCGAGACTGAAGCAACGGTGGAACGTGAAATAGAAGATGAGATTGAACACTCACCGGACGATTTGGGTTCCTGGCTGATGGCGACCGCGGCGGCGTAACTGATCACGGTCGAAGTGAACAGAATGGGCATTGCCATGTCGCCTGGATATAACGCGTTCCCTTGGAAGACCGCGAGGACACCGAGGAAAAAGCAACCAGCGCAGACCAGCTTCGGGAAGATCTCACCTGGAAAGAAAGGGTGGTATCGCCGATATTTTCACTGCAACGTTAATTATAGGTACAGGATTGACGAAGCGAAACGTACTTAGAACTTCACACGACTCTGGGTCGACCAAGGGGCTGCAGGCATACGAGAATGTCGGCACGTAAGCTGCGGAGTAGCCTCCGTAACTGGCGACCGTCACATAAACCGATCCAGTGCCGGTGTATGCGCTGAAGTATCGCCTCATCCGCGTGAACACGTCGGCGTTCGATACCTGACCGCGAAACAATTCTTCGCTGTATTAGGATCAAGAAGCTTTACGCGATCGAGTTGCTGAATCACGGTACGGGGAAAATACAGGACGATAATACATCACGAGAGTAACGTAAATAAATCTAAGGGGCATGTACTACGTAATTCACAGTCGACGGCCGGTTGATTTTCTTCTAACTGTACAGCTCATTTACCTTAATTTCGAGGGCATTTGTCTACATTACTCGTAACTGAACCCTCTGTACAGAATTCCACGAATTAATTGCCACGCGAAACCCTTTGTGCGATTCAACGAAACCATTTTGTTGTACTCTTAACACGTTAAACGATTATTTAGGATGAAAGGAGAATCTTGTTTTTTGTTTTTCATTTACATAGAAACATGTGGCGCGTAGACGGTTAAGCTGCCAATACCTTTCGGCCGTTCTGCATGATATCATCCACGGTCAACATATTTATGATGGCCGTGAAGTAGCTGTCAAGATCGAACTCCTGCGATGTTAAATACAACTGATACATATCGTGTTGCACTGGGTTTTTCTCACAGGTTGAGCTGCCGTTCAATGGCACAGAGGATGGCTGAACGTCGACCATTACCATCGCGTTCCGCACGGACACCATCGCGTACGGCGCGATTTCGGTATTGAACTCCATGTTGCATCCACCCGGTATGGGTGCTGCGAAGAGAACAACAAACTGATAGGCGAAATCGGTGGCCATTTTTTGTTACATAACTTAACCATGGAACCCATTTGAAATTATCGATGTTATACTCGGCGATGCAGTAACTGTTATCACTTTAATCAAATGATACGCAACTTCTTTACACGCTCTGCGCAAAGATGCATCATCCGGAGCGCCTGCGGCGTCGCAATAAAACCGAAATGTAGGATTCTCAACTTCCCTACAGGAGGAATCAAAGGTGGTGGTCAAAGAATCTACGCATCCGAATTAAGAATTTTTTTTTAAAAGATTCATTGAAATCGAAGGACGAGCTTTTCTTCATTTCTTCTTTTTATCATAGTGTCGATTCTGTTAAAGTGATAACGGTTTCTGTATCGCCCTGTATATCAAGCGCTGAATCGGAACGCAAAGTTCGCGAGAAATTTGTCTGGTCATCTAAATCAGCAGTTTCTACCGCAACGTGTGGTGTTATTTGAATAATTTAAAGCTTGATACTGGATAGTCGAATCGATGTAGTTGCACGTGCTTTCGAATTAGTTGAGTGTCAATCGCACTATGGGCAGTGGCGGATTTAAGGAAAAAGGCCCATGTGGCAAACGTTTTGAGGGGCCCATTTTTTCGGGAAAAATGAGGAGGTAATTTACTAAAAACGCGCTAAGTATAGCAGTACAGAAGAAAAATGTAGCGTTTGGATATAATCATAATATTTTTTCGAAGATGGGGCCCTGGAAATTTTTTCGAAAATGGGGCCCGTTAAATCCGCCACTGACTATCGGGAATTTCTTATAATTTTGCTGGGGAGACATGGTACAAATGGATCGATTGTAATACGCTAAATGTCGAGAGTACTCACCATTAGCAGTATATGGGATAACAACGAGCACGGCGTCAACATGGTGGACGTTATCGTTTTTCAAAAACAACTGCGTCGTTATTTGCAAACCCGGCTTAACGAACAGGCCGATGTTTGATCCGAACACACTTCTGTTTGAAACTTTATGGAGATGGTCTCTATCGTACGATAGAGTGACATTGTATTCATATGCGTGAACTTGTGCGATAATGAACGATGCATCGGAAGAGACGTTTGTTACGTTAAATGTTATGTTACTACTGGGGGCAATGTTTATCTGTTGGATGAATGCATCGCCGGTATGAACATTAGATAAAGCCACCTTCAATACACTGCCACCTGTAAAACGTATTACACATTATTTTCATAACTTACACACCAACTTTTACATTTAAATAATCCTGCCGTATTTTATTATACGCAAAAGCAAACAACAGAGATAGTTTGTTTTGCTTGCGAGCAGAAATAAGACCTAGAAGTTTCATTTTTCTTTTTACTGTCCAGAAGTGGAGTAATCATAAAAGAGCGATAAAGCTGTGAGTGCATAGTTCACACTAGTCTGATCAGTGACGTTTTGCACAAACGCGCAGCGACTTCGTCATATGCATTGATACGTTCCGGCTTGATCAAAGTATCTGTACGCATATTACACACGACAAAATATATATGTAAAGCTGATATAGTATGCGTGTAATAAATGCGATGAGTGATTAAGGATAAGTAACATGCGTATTATAAAAATATTCACAGAATATAAATATAATAAACTTTCTTTGGATCAGATTGTATTTATTTAAATCTTCCTTTACATTTACACATTTCTACTTGTTTCTCTTCAACGTTGTTACTTCCTATATAATCAATAGTGCCTTACGCAATAAACAAGGAATATATTGCAGTGCGAGTTTGTATTTGTATCCTATACACACAAACTTAGTATATCTACGATAACAACTGCCAGTAATTAGAGGACATTGTCAAGCTGTATCAACATATACTATTATACCCACTGACTCTTTTCTGTTGAAAAATGTTACGCAAAACGGAAGTTCATCAATGCGACCAGCTGCCCGACACTGTCTCATACATCATAAATAATGGCGACATGTACACAAATTAGCTACAATATCTAATAACAAGTCTACCTAAGATATCCTTGAGTAAGGAACAGTTTCTCCCTTAAGACTGAAATTTTCCTCCAAATGCACAATCTTCAATATTTATAACGCGAAATGCATTTACATAACGCCATTCCGCAAATGCAATTAATCCAACATCCCCGTGAAGCTTAAGAAACACGTATGCGTATGTTTATACCAAGGAAGAAAGGTTAGGCCGTAGCAATAACAAAAACAATTCCGTTGGTAGTCGGATGATTGAGTTTGAAATTTTCCAACGTACGTAACGGTATTTGCAGGCCGTGCAGCAGAAATTGATGGCATTTAATCGAATCGAAGAAGGAATTAGACCCGGGCAAGAAGGACAGTTTACTGATAAATAAAAAGACTATCGAAGTTTGAGGTTATGTGCTCACCATCGAGAGACTCGGTTTTCGGACTTTTCTGTATGGCCAGACAGTTAGCGGCGAGCAAGAGAATGATGAGTGGCTCTCTGATGAGTCCGCGACTCATGTCGATCCGGCGTTACGAACCGCGTGACACACTTATTCGATTAAATTGCTGGCGATGCCGAGAGCTAGCGGGAAGCTACGGAAAATCAGTACGGCGCAACAGCTGGCACTTGACAGTCGGCTAGATGCCTGAGCGCGGTACACATCGCAGTCCTCGGGCTGCGTCGCTCCGTCTCGCTTCAGGCCGGCTAGGAAACGCGGGTCCCGCGATTCCCGTCTCTTTCGCGCGCCCCCGTGTTGGCGAAGTGACCGCGAGGTGGCGGGCCAGTCGGCCCCAAGATGGCCACGCTGGATCAATGAAACGCGAGTAATCGTAGTAAAAACAGAAATTGACAAGTGTGCAGGTGATCAGCAGGCCTCGGTTACGGTGTAAATGGACCATGGGGAAGGACCAGGAGCTGCTAGAGGCAGCGAGAAGCGGAAATGTCACCGTGGTCGAGAAGATATTGGGTCAACGAGCGAAGAGGAGTGGTCCACTGGCAAGGTGGGTGTCACCGTACCAGACTTTTGCTTTTCCTCCGTCTCGTCGATCGTTCTGCCGTTCCGTTTCGCCTTTAACGCGGCATCGCCTGTCCGAGACGGGATCCTCGGCCCCGCTCGTACGTGACACGTACACGTTTTCTGTCACGTCGCCGAGCGATCGGTGTCACGTTCCCTTCGAATCTCTCCTCCCGACGATTTCTGTCCCGATGATATCGCTGCTCGTGCGGGGCTATTCACTGTCCTCCCGGATTGTTTTCTTTCGTCTCGACCAGCGGTTCCGCGTCCGCGTTGCACATCGGGCACGGGTAACTGTGTTCAGACGTAAAACTGCCCCGAGCGAGTCATTACACCGTACCGGTGCCCCCGTATCCGCGTTAAATTACCCACGCTCGATTGATCGCCGCGTTTTTGTAATTAATCCCGACGGTTTGTGAAGTGGTTCCCGTGGATGCGTGTCCGTGCTGCCACGGGAAATAGCACGGATCCGCAGCCCCGAATAGTTCTCGTAATATTAATTAATGCGATGGAATGCGTTTTAACCGTAATAAATTATCCTCCATTTTTATCGTTAATCTGTTTGCTGAAAGCGCTGTAATTAGTGTCTCGTTCTGTTCCTTTTTCTCGCTCGCGTGATACGCTTTTTCATAGATACCTGATTCCGTGCTGCGAACCGGTAATTGGATTTACGGTGCGTGTTTTCATGAAAATTGTAACCGCGTTTTAATGCGAGATCGCGCATCCACCGTGCCGGTTTGTGTACGCCGCTTAACAATCGAGTATCACCGTGTAACGTGTAGTATACGGGGTGTCCCACAGAATTTGACAGTTCTTTTCTTTCTGAAGTTCTTAAAACTTGCATGTTTTGTGTATGGGACACTATAATCGTTTCGATTCCGTTGTAGCATGTATTAAAACGACTTCAGCAAGTACCGCGGAAAAGTATTTTGAAAAATAGTAGAGTCCGACTTGTAAGATTGAAGATAACCTTAAAAATTTAAAATAAGAAGTAACTTATTAAAAATCTATCGCTAGCAGCTCGTAGGCCCCGTTAAACCTAATTATCTAATGGAAAGAATTTGTGATCGAGTATTGTGGTCCACCGTGTATAATACGTATTTTATTAGAAATAGACGCGGGTATTTTTTATAGTATTTTCCTGAGAGAATCAGGTTTGCTCTGAATGTCTATAGGGAATAACACGCCCGGTACGTGTCGGCTCGTTATTGTCCAGTGATTATTCATGATTTCACCGTGACCATGAATCACCCTGTGCGCGAACCGTATGACGATGCACGAAGGATGCGTTGATACGGTCACGCAACGATTCCTCTGTCAATAATTGTTATTGAAATCTGTACTTAACGTTTTACTCACAGTGCACGCAACTATTATCCTATCTCGGACGATAGCCGCCTGTTAGTTGCGTGTCACTTGGACTTTACGCAGGAAAAGATTTTAATTAAACCCTACTGATTACCGTTGAAAAATGTCAGAGGCCGCGCTCGTATCTACAAGCGACACCGGAACATCTATTACGGACTTATCGAGCCCGTACGGATTTCTATTTATGGGGGAGCAGATAAAGGGGCTTATTTGGTGGGTAGCTATTTATTCTCAAGGGTCAATGATAAACCTCGCTCGGACGCGATAGATCGTAGACGAAAAGACGGCACTGAGACCCCGTAATATCTTTGTCCTTATCCTTCGGCCATGTGCGGGTGACAGTCCTCAACTCCATCCTTCTTAACCGCGTGTTCTGATGAACGATAAAACCTCAACTCGAAAACACCCGGTATAAGAACGGCGACTTGCACGTTTAACTCGTTCCCCCTGTAAAAAGTAAGTAGTTACTCTAACAACTTAGTCATCCTTTCGCCCGAGTTAGCATAGTTGAGCAGCATCGTCATCACCGAACCCCTAAAACGAGTCATTTAACCGCACACACGTGGACGGAACGAGTTCCACACGCAGTTCGGGCAATTTGCAAATCAATTCGCGGAGATGATTGCGGCGGACGGCTCGCGAGCGAATCAGTGTTCGCGTCGAGTCATGAAACCCGAGTGAAGCGGGTCGCAAATCTGAACGAATTCGCAGTAAGGTCAGACGCGTCGATCGTCGATCATTCTTGATCGGCCCGGGTCGTGGCGGCCGATCGACAGAGGCGGCGCAATTAGTGGCAGACCAGTCAGTCGGTGGTCTCGCGTCTTTATTGACCCAGTCCCGCGAACTTCTCGACAAAGACGACTCTGTCGGCGCTCCTCGGCGCTTCCCATTAATTAAGTCACGCCGTGCCGGGACGAGAGGCCGACGCGTTTGTTTTGAAGAGAGTAGGTGCGTGGTGCTCGTGTACAAGCTGCCGCGCGTGCTTCGAGTGCGCTCACGCACTTTAACGCCGATTGTCGTTCGCGTGCAAAAACCTCCGGCGAGAAAGAGAACAGGAGTCGAGTGGTGCGCGGGAGGGAGGGGCGGGGGCGGGGGGGGGGGGGAGAGGAGTTCAGCAGAAAGGAGCGGAGAGCGCAAGAAGCGTTTCCCCTCAGTCACTTGGCAGAAGTAGATGAGGCGAAACGAGCGAGAAAAGCGCGGACAGAGAGAGACGGGGAAAGGAAGGTTCGAGCACACGACGAATCTTAAATGTATCGCGATAAACGACGCCTCTTATCTTCTACTATCAGGCACGAGAGTAGCCATTACCCTCCACCTCTCCTTCCGAGCAGTTTAAGTGTATTAGAATTTATAGATACTTGGGCATCGATCGTTTCAGTACCTGCATCTCGTTTCAGTGGAGTCGAGCAGTGCTCGTTAAAACAAAAACACTCGCGGTACGTTCGAACCCATTGCTACCACCGCCAAACAGTGCCGAACTGATTACCCAAGCCCATCAGCGAAGGAAATAAGTGGGCAGGAAAAGTTCCCCTTGCCAGGATAAACGGTGGAAGGTCTCTCGAGTCGATTCTTTCTTCGACCCTAGGATAACGAATTGCCTCTTTCGCTCGTCACCAGCGGGTGCAACTTGTCCATAACTACAAAGCTCGCCCGCGGCAACGTTCTGCCAAAGCTTTTTACCCGTTCTCTTGTGGTTTCTGCTCGTCTGGCTGCCGCGTGTCTCTCTCTCCACCCTCTGCTCGCCGGGAGATCACAGGGAAGCAATATAAAACGCGGCCCGGAGCCCGCGCTATAAACGACACGGGCGACACGCCACGGGGGTGACGAGAAATATTTTTGCGATGCTAATCGCGGAATGGGCGCGCGCCCCGTGTACCGTGTACCGCTGCAGAAGAATGTGTTTATCCTTTGTTTGCGCGGCGTGTTGACTTTGGGTCGGGCAATAATTTTAATCACGGCCCCCGGGGCAACGAAAGGGCTCCTCTGCTACGAAAACGTCGCCCCAGGCCGCTCCCGGGGTCCCGCGAATTGCAACTTTTAACCTCATCGTCCGGCCGCGATAACATCGACTCCCTTTGATGTCTCCTGGGGTAGGGACGGCCAGCTCGGGATTTCCAAGACGACGAAATTCTCTTTTGCCTGGTGGCCGCGGTTTTTGGAAATTTATACAGATTCACGGAGCAACTTTAACTTCAGACTTTCCCTCTTTTTTATTTGTTTTACGGGAAACACATTGCAGTCGTGTTCTTAACGCGCGTCAGCGAAACCTTGGCGGGAAAGCGTGCAGTTCAAATCTGCGGTAGATCTGTATCGTTTTATTTCTTCACTTCAATTCTTCTGTTTTGATTATGCAATGCAGCTTGTTTCTAAAACGGCACCGAATTTGAGAATTAGGTCTGCGTCTAATGACTCTATTATACTAGATCGATGTCACCGCAATGTTTTGTTCATTCCTTGCTCTTTGGGGAGAAGGAATCGAGTTATTAAATTAGACGATCGCCGAGGGGATAATTAGCCGACAGCAAGGCAAAATGCCACGAGGAGATCGTTCGCGTTGGCTGCGTTCAACGCTAGACGGATCGATGTAGGATCCTCCGTTCGAGAGCTGCCATTTCCTCTTTTCGAGGGGGCGCGAAACTGCATAAAGTGCAGCTATGAGAGAGTCTCGGTTTTTTTTCTGTCACCTTTCTGGAGTGACACTTG
The DNA here is from genome assembly GCA_947577245.1 of Andrena bucephala. Taxonomy (NCBI): domain Eukaryota; kingdom Metazoa; phylum Arthropoda; class Insecta; order Hymenoptera; family Andrenidae; genus Andrena; species Andrena bucephala. The sequence continues at coordinate 70,420,615 of OX387715.1, forward strand.
GAGTGTTTGCGAGGAAGGACCTTTTCCGCAGCATCAGCACGTATCGTGCCTCTCTTCTGCGGCAGAGGAATTTATCGATTGATGCCTTAACACCCCTACCGCGGATACGACATGGCTATCATTTGATTCTAGTCTATCCGTTTCTAGTTCCTTCTATTTTGTCGCCACACACTTTTTTCTTCGACATTGTCTTTTGTACCTAGCTTTTCCCTTCTTTTGATTTTTTTCATTTCTTCATCCCCTTGCTCGCTTACTCCCTCGCTTCCCTCTTCTTTCTTTTTGTTTTTTATAATTACTTCGCCCCACCGCCTTCTCTTTCCATGCTTCTACCCATTTTGCCTTTACTCTCAACCATTTTACATCATCCGCCCCGTCCCTCCTCCAACCCCTCAGGGGTCGTCCTTAAATTACGTAAGGCTTTTTTTGGGGGGGGGGGAGTGGGTTCCGAATTTCTTACGATTTCTTACCAGGCATGGAGGGGGGAGTCATGTAGCGTCTTACGTAATATTTTTTAACTTAATTTTCAATAAATATAATAATTCTATCATTAATATTCCAGAGAAGTTGTTTTAGTTTAAATTTCCCGAAACCGAGTTAAATGAATTATATAAACATTTAAAAGAATTTTAATAACTGAAATATTCAATGTCAAAAATTTTACGTAAGAAGGGGTTGCAATATCAAATCTTACGAATTCTTATACTGGGGGTGGGAGGGAGCAAGTTATCGTCAAAATTACCCTTACGTAATTTAAGGACGGCCCCTTAAGGGCAGATGACCGTATAAATCGAACGAGAAGTAGAAATAAATATTTGTCCATAAATCAATTCTAAAACATTTCAAAAAAAATATTTTCAAAGTTTTAAGCCGAAATTCAACTACGTATTGATAATATAGCTTGGTGAGTCAGCACGCCCCCCAGTGTCGAGTATATCTAAAACGCATTTTAAACGCGTTTTTCTCGAATCCACGTTTTTTCAAAAACTATTTGATGAATCAACATCAAATGTTTGCACACTTTTACTTTATAATATTCATCAGAATATGAACCACGAGATTTAACCAAATTATTTATTTTAACCACTGTTTTTAAACAAATAAAACGCTCATTTTTGGCAAAAATATCACAAGTTACACCATTTTTAAAGTATGAAATTTTTTCACACCATTTGTGGTTCTTATAATTGGCACATAAATTGAAAAAAAACCTTATTGATTTGTTTTACATCACTACCAGAGACGCTACAACCTTATTTCAGATACGGCACTATTTCTTCTGTATTTATTATAATTTTACGGTTATAAAAATTTTGTTTTCTTGTTCTAATGTTAAGTAAAGTACCCTTAAAGTTCCGAAAGGATTAGCGCATTGATATTTTTGCAAAATATTTCTAAAAATTAATACAAAAATAAGCCGTTTGTATGGGCTTCACCCCTTAACCCTATTTCCCACTTCTTCCTACCCTCTCTTCTGAACGTCTCCTTTTTCCCCCATCTCCCATTGGCTTCTTCTATTCTCATTTTTTGGTTTAATTTCCGTCTATTACTCTCACTTGCCCTCGTCTCCTTTCTGCTTCTTTCAATTTGTATCCATCCCTCGCCCTCCTCCCCTTTCCCTCCCCGTTGGGTTCCCTCCGCGGCTCATTCTCTTTCTTTATCCCTCCAAGAGCCACCCTCGACCGATGCGCTCAGTTTTCCTCTTCTATCTGCCGCGTAAGGGTGCGCGCGTAGCGAGCACTCACGTCCCTGGAACCCGGCGAGGGCTGGATAGAAGTTCTCTTATCCCTCGACATTTTATTGCGCCTCTGGCCCTCGAGTACCTACCGCGGGAGGAGAGGAAACCGCGTAATTCAATGACGCGGGCTTCCCCAACAAATTTCGTTTTAAATGCTACTGTTACTGTTTATCGACGGGTCGGCGATCCTCGGGGCTCTCAACTGGACGACATTGTCTCGAAATACTATTTATCACTCGTAGCTATTGATACTTTCCGGATGGTGGTACATCTTCGATTAGAGAGCTTCGTTGAATCAATTGCTACAGAATGCTCCAATTTGTACACGCTCGCGTCGATGCAGAAATAGTTAGGAAAACAACTTTTTCTATACCGCGCTACATACACCGGCGCAGAGCCTTTGAGAAAACCTGACCCCGCGCCCGATGGTTCAACGTCACTTTGATCTTTTCCATGACACACGCGATCTAATTCTAACGTACGATCCACTTAAGCCTCATCACATATTATTAATACGACACTGTCCCGTGTCGTAAACGGCTCTCACGAATCCCCGCAGTGGCGTCCTTCGCTGCAGCGCGCTTCCGTTTCCGGCGCCGGGCGAGAAAAACAACGGTCACTATTTGATTATCTCCCCCGCTGGCCGGCCGATTCCCGCCGTTGATCGTTCGGGTGTCTTGATTAAAGCCGGCAAGAAATTGCCATTACGGATGCCTGACAGACGGTAGGTATACTCTCGCTCCCGTTCCGGCTCCCCTCCACCTATCCTGTATCTTTCATGTCCCCCCATGCCCGTCCGATTCGTAACGTCCGTAGACGTCGAGGGCCACTGGGCGATGTCCTTTTTGCAGAGAATCTTCAGGGTTTAATTAAGGAACTTGGGCGAGCGGATAAACTCGATGAATGGGGCAAACGAGGAGCGAGGGGTGCGACAGACGGAGAAAGACGGAGCGACGGCTGCGGAAGGAGCGAGGAGAGGGTGGGAAAGAAAGGAAGAGTCAAACGTCCCCAACTGGTCTACGGACCAGGGTGAGCGGGTGGGGTGGATGGTTGGGTGAGACACACGCTCGTGTACGTTACGTCCGTACACCGACGTATGTAGACGCGTTCAGATGGTTGACGGCGTTTTCGTGTATACTCGGCTTTAAGAGAGCCGACGACCACCCCCGCCCCGTTGTTAGGGCGCGGAAAACAAATACGCGCGACTACGGGGCCGTGAAGAGCAAGAGAGTCGGGACACGGAGGGACGAACGGAGGAAGAATGGAAAGGAGAGGAAGAGGGAAATTCAACACGTGCCGTCCTCCTCTCCGCGCGTTAGCTCTTTCCTATTCTTCTCCTGGCCGAAAGCTCCTCGAACTTCCAAGCGTTCCGAGGCACTCCCCGCGTAACCCTCGAGCGTTCGTTTCTTTTTCTTGCCAGCCCCTCCAGACCCCCCCCCCCCCCCCACCGGGCCCATCCCTCTCGCCACTTGACTCGCGACCGGGGACCAAGTTTGCCTTGGTAAAATCGACAGTTTCTCTCGTTTTTGATCTTAGCTACAATGGATTAGAGGCCCGTCGAGAGACGGAGGGTGGCCACCTCTAAGGGAGCCGTCAGCCGCGATCTCTCGCGGGTGCACGCGTGCCCGGCTGCCGCGAGCCGCCGATCATTTAAAGTGCCGGTATTCTGAAAGCTTAATGACGTCGTTGCTTAATGACGACCACGGCTACCGGGCCCTTTGATCTGCCCCTCCCCCTCCCCATCCTCTTCGCGCAGAGAAAGGCCTTCGGTTCGCGTAATTGTTTTGGGTAAACTGAACGGGATGCTTTGATGCCGGCACCCGACGTAAGCGTCGATTCAGACCGCGTCCCGTTAACGAGGCAAATCCACCGGTTTTCTGCTTTCTCTCGGCCCCGTCGTCCGAGAACGAAATGGCTCGGAAGCCGGGCGAACGATGACAATAACGCCTGCACCGTTCGATTCTTTGCCTCGGCTCGTGCCGAGCTCGATACTATTTGCTCAAGTCGAGTATCGAGCTTCCTGTAATTTCCTGTCACAATGGGCGAAGTGCAACGGCATTGGTTTTGCAATCCAAGTGACAAACCATTCCAGGTTGCAAAACAATATGCACTGGAGACAGACATCGCTGGTCAGGTAGGCCGGACCAATATGACTAGCTAAGTAGGCCAGTGGCGCACTCAGGATTTAATCTTCGGGGAGCCGAGTTGAAGGGATACAAATATTTCTGATGCAAATTCAATAAAATCGAGTAAGGGTTCCTAAAAATTTATTTGAAGAATAAAACCTAGTTTTCTTTTCTTTTTACAAAGCTCTTGAATCACTTCAGTCGTGGTTACATTAATCTCCTTTTTCCTTTTTCTTTTGGGGGTGCCAGGGCCCCTTGCACCCCTATCTCTGGATAAAGTTCCTGGAAAATACCGTGGAAATGTGAGTCCAAACACTGCGATTTTCAATCGTTTGTTTACTAACAACAATCCTCGATATGGACAAGTATCATTCGTCAAAAAAGCGATGGTGATGATTGTTTACAACTGTAACAGTTCCAGGAATATCGACGGTAAACGAACTCTCTTTACAACCGCGGGACAATCACGTAATTGTACTTTTAAGTGGTTTACACGTTACCCGCGCCGAAAAATGAAACACGAGTACTACACGCTGAAAAATATACGTGGACGGTACCGCTACACAGATTGCCGCGTGATATTGTTTGCGGACGATATGTAGCACTGTTACGTGTTGTGTTTGTATATGGCGTTACGAGCGGGAATCGCGGCATTTAATATCGCCGCGGTGCTCCGCGTCAGTTCTAATATCGATGGCAGAGTAACGCGTGTGACAGTTGGAAGATCGTGGGCAAACATACATATTTTTGCGACTCTCTGTCTTCATATTCGGAATCATACGGCAACTGAGTAAATACCGTCGTATATGGCGGCCCGCGTGCTCGGTTATGATGTGTATTAATCGGGCAAGATAAATATTGCGCCCCTTACGTTGTTTCCCCGCGGCGTCGATTCTGCCTCGACCAATACCGAAAATACTCTATTTGCTTGGCGTTCGCAGAGCCTACGGATTTCGTTGGCGAGTACACTTTCAGCGGCGGTGCGCTCTGTTAACCGTAATTCCTATTTGAATCTGTTCCCTTCGCGAGCCATACTTGCAGACTCGTCGATGATCCCTCCCATTCGAAAAGTTGCGCGTGCAGATGCATCGTGGCGATCGGATGAAATGAATCGTTTAACACCATTTCGGTCTTTACGTTCGCAGGAAGACAGTGGGAGTGCTTAAGTGCACTGTTGAGTGTTGTTTTGACGAGTTAATTGCGTGCTGGTGTGGTGAAAGGATAGGGGCATGGTAATGGTGTAATTGCGACCCAGCATTGCATATTCCACCCACGATTTCCTCAATTCCGTCATTTAAATTCATGCATATCGTATTCATGTAAGTAAGAACAATCTGTGACTGTGAAACCAGGAAGGTTTTCTGTTTATTATTCCTACATTCCACCCAGACCCCGAAGCTCACATTACTACGCAAAGACGTCGCGAGTAAATGATGAAGCCAGGTTGCAATCATCCCCGGAACTCATATTCGATTCCAAACGGCACTTTTCGCGACTGGACGGATCCCGAGGTGCCTGAAAACCCGAGCAATCCGATCGCCTTTGATCGCGCGCCACTCGACTGCTCGAGGGTGGCGCGAGTGGCCAGCACCAAGTTGCGCTAATCGAATCCACTTAAGAAGAACACGGGATAACGAGAAACTGCAGCCCGCCCTGTCGCCGTCACCTCCGGTCGGCTCGATCGGGCGAGAGGGCTCGGGAGGAATCGAATCAGTCTGATCGAAAAGAATCGATCTGGGGATGGAAGGTGTCGGGGCTCGTCTCAAGGGGGGTTTCACGGGGTAGGGGGGGGGGGTGATGCGTTTACGCGGTATTTTCGGGGGTGAGGAACGTTTATCTCGGCTGGAGCGCGACAAAGGCGCGTAATGAGAACGTGTGCTGGATCCAGGAAGCTTCATTAGCGAGGCTGTTCCTGTCCACGAGGCCCATTGTGCCGCCCCGGCTGTCTGCGTCGCGCTGATACCGCGACACGGACGCGCTGTATCGCGTTGCGCGCTGTTCTTTCCCACTCGGCGAGCCTCATATTGCCATTGGGTATTTGTTGTCGGCGGTAAACATGAATTCCTAATTGCGGAAATGGGCCTCGGTCGCGGCTGGGCGATCGTTACCCATCGCTGCTGATCTGACAATCAGGGGGGGTGGCTCGAATGTCGCGGGCGAATAATGGGGCGCTTCGGGGCAACGTTGCTGCGAGCTTCGAGGACCGTGGTGAAAGGCTTTAGATTAGGATCTTGTAAGTTAAGGTGACGCGTTGGTAGTGCACGTTGACGATGGTGTTCGCTTTGAATAGGGCGGAGAAGTTTGAGGGTATCTGGGCGGGAATGTAGGTTGTCGCGATGGAACAGAGGGGCTCATGGAGCTTCTCAGAGAGGTCAGAGGCTTGTAGGCATCGGCTTCAAAGAGATCATAAGCTGGGTGACATATTTCTTGGAGAATCCACGAACTTTCTTTTCAATTAGAAAATAACAGTGTCTTTGAAATGTCTGAGGCGCCCTCACGTAAGACCAAGTCACTTCTACTTTTTTTTATGATATTTGGAACACCCTTAACTTCACTGTATACAGATCAGTTTAATCAATTAGAGACTGTTTAATCTTGAAAATAAGTGACACGCCTCCCGTCTGCGAATATAGTAGGCTGATTGCGTGGCTTGGTAACCATTCACTACAAATCACCCAGCCTATTTTCTAACTTCCTGCGATTAGCGTTATGACAGAAATTGATTCAAGTGTCCGATTGCGTATCTGTTTCATGTTGGGGTTACTCACACTTGACACCAAATATTGCGACTGTTTCGAAATAAAATACAAGGTTCGGGATAAAGAAACACAAACACAAACGAAGGTAGTGTTTTCTAAATCATTATTATCGTTACTGTTTCTTTTTTTGCAGCCTACGGCGGGGTCCGGGGGCTAACGTGCAAGACGCCAGTGGATATTCCGCCCTTCATCACGCAGCTTTGAACGGGCATAAGTAAGTTTCGATCGGAAATCAAATTCGTTTGTCTATTGCTTTTATTCCACCGAACAAGTTATCAGATCTTGCTCGACACTGAAACCTAGCTGCCATACTTTCTCATTAATATTCCTATGCTGGTTAGTCGATGTCGCGGCTATTTTGACGATAATTCGGGGTAACGCTTTTATCCTCAGGGAGGTGGTAAAGTTATTGCTCCAATATGAGGCTTCCACTAACGTCGTCGACGCTAAAGGCTCTTCGCCGCTTCATTTGGCAGCTTGGGCGGGCGACGCTGAAATCGTGCGGTTAATTCTTACCCAAGGACCCTCGGTGCCGAAAGTGAATCTTACGGTCAGTAAGTTTACAACTTTTCCCTGTTTTTAAATGATTTTATTCAGCTTCGATCCTCTGTCTGTTTGTTTGTATGTTTGTATGTTTGATTTATGTATGGTTAAAATCTGGCAACTCAAATTTAACCCACTTCCAACTATCCAATTGTGTTGAAACTTTGCAGGCGTGCGTAGTTTGGATGACAATACAATATTTTTAAAAAATTAACCCCGAGGGGTCAAAAAAATTCATCAATAAATATAACAAATAACCACAAATTCAAACGACTTTAAATCAGCCATCCGCGTTCTTTACAAAAACGACAAAAAGCCGCTGCGTTCGGGATGCTAGTCGCATCGCGATTACCGAAAAAAAATACCCAATTTATCGAGAAATGATCCGTCACGTATGTACGAATAGTAAAACTAACACTTTGCAGGCGTTCTTAGTATATCACCATCGAAATTGTAGTACAAAAAAAGAATTATATTTTACTCATTTTAGCGCGGGTTTAAGCAAACTGTTAAACTGTATACAGCACTAAAAGATATTTGTAAAGAAGTCTGAGCTGTGAAATGCAAATCCACAAACACTAAAAACTAGAAAATAAAGAAATATATAAAAAAATTTTTTTACGTTAAACGATTTTATTAAAAATGGACTAAAAACAAAAAAATAATTATTTTCTTGCCCTACAATTTTTTATATGGTGTTAATATCATTTTAAATAAAATCGTGGGGCACGATATTTCATGACAAGATATGAGTTACTTTAATACAGAAGCAAACGTCTAAATGAATTTGTTGTTAGAAAGTTTTCATTCGCATTAATAAAACAAAATATTTAAATTGCGGGATACAGATTGTAATGTGACATAAAATAGATAAACTGTAGTTGATGATGTTCCACTTGCCAACCGATACTTCAACTTGTGGTTGCACATGGGGCCCCACGATTTTATAAAGAGTGAATTATTTTAAGCGATTTTAACACCATCAAAATGGTATTACAAGAAAATAATTTTTTTTTAGTGTTTAGTACATTTTAATTTAGTTTTTAGTACATTTTTAATAAAATCGTTTAACATAAAAATTTTTTTTGATATATTTTTTTATTTCTTGATTAAAAGTAGGAAACAAAAGAAGAACGTCCTTGGAGTAACATTAATACAATACTCAACCCATTCGAATCATACTTGAATCGCCCATTTGAATTCGATTCGAATGGGTTAAAATCGTATGAATATTTTCAAAACACCGCCGCTTTATTACACCGATCATAAGGATCACGAAGGATTCAACTTGGTTTCGTGAAAGTCACTTGCCCCCCCTTTCCCGTGGAAACTACTTTGTTCATCGTCATTTCTGACTGGATAGCAAAGAGATGCCTTCACCCCGCGTGATATTTCGTGTACACACGAAGTTCCCTAACGCTCCGAGCGGGGACCAAGCGATTCGTCAACTCGAAATACGGGCTTTGTATGATCGCAGACGAAGGACAACGAGACAGCGTTGCACTGCGCGGCACAGTATGGGCACACGGAAGTGGTGGCACAGCTGTTGCAATACGGATGCGACCCCAGCATCCGCAACAGCCGGGGAGAGTCTGCGCTCGATCTCGCTGCACAATATGGCAGGTAAATTCCACCTACGATTTCTCCTTTTTCGTCGAAATTCAACGTTCGCCTGTAGCTATCTTTTTTCTCCTGACGCGGGGGTTTGAAAATCGCGCAGCCCACGGCCATACCCGGTCGCTATTATGGTCGCGGGGCGTTCGCATAATCGACCCTTGAGATCGAACAATCGATGGCGGGCTGCTAATTGGCTTTGCGCGGCTTCTGAAAAATTAATTATCTCTTACAGACTGGAAACCGTGCAGTTGCTCGTTAGCACGTATCCGGAGCTGATCGTGCCTCTTCGGAACGCCTCCTCTTCGGTGATTTTCCCTCACACTCCGCTGCACTTGGCCTCGCGAAATGGTCACAGGTAAGTGCAATACGTTTCCTTCGCTTTCACCCCTGGTTCCCTCGGGCCCACTTGATCTGAAACCATCTTTATTTTCTCCGCGATGCAAACGTTTTCTAACTATATACTTTGTGCTTGTATTAAGTTGAACGAGGGGGTTTGAAAAATCTATCTGCTTTTCTTCGCGAAAGGTAATTGTGCATCGATACAATATGATCGAAAGATTATGATCGCTACTGTTTTAAAACGACACACCTTACACCCAGAATATCAATTAACCCTTCGTGGTCACACGGTGTGTATCGCAGCCCAGGTAATTATCTTCCACAAGTAGGTATACATATGCCTTGCCAATATTTCTTTAAATTTGCAGACCTTTATATTAAAATTTTAAATTTCGCGAATTTTAACCAAAAGGATCACATTTTTCCACTACTGTTTTTTCAACTATAAATTTCATCATATCAAAATTTACATTTCTGGAAAAAGACTATTAGAGTATTAGGGGAGGGTTGCCTATATCGTACCACTTAAGACATTTTACGTTACATTTCATGTTTGGTACTAATTTGAACGCAAATGACTATTGGATATTGTAGCTCGATCTTTTAGGCACCTATTATACGCTTAACCTTTTGTTCAGAACAAATTAATTTGTTATTAATCCTTTTGTCAAATACTGTAAAAGGTACGATTTAGGCAACCGGTCTTCTAAATCGTACCTTCACTAAGAATAGTATCAATAACAAATAGAGAAGAAAATATTCAACATAAAGTGTGATGCCTTTTGGAATTAAAATTAAAATAAATTTAATATAATATTGAAATTTATATAAATCTAATAATGAATAACTTTCAATTAACAAAATAACAGAAAATATCGTTAAAAACAATCTTACTTCATAAGAAACTGATTGCGAAATTGATCGAATAGCCCCTAATATAGAATTATTAGAATTTGAAGCTCATCCACCAATCATTACAGGATAAACTCCCATTCTTAAAATTCTCAATAAATATAAAATTCCAATTTTTATAGAATATAAATTTAAAAAAAACGGATAAATTAATCAAACCGTTATTGACAATAATACAATTAATACAACTCTAAAATAATATAAATATAAATTAATCTTATCAATAAAAAAAAAATTAACCCAATATAGTTACATATACATTATATAGTTACATATACATATGTATATGGATTACACACAGGCCACAATAACCTATATAATATACGAGTTGTCAAATCCTACTGGTACGATTGTAGTGGTACGATTTAGGAAACATAGTCAATTTATTTATAAATATCAATTTAAACTTTATAATGAATGTAATATGTACTTTAAAAGAATGTAAAATATTCTACATTAAACCCGCTTTTAGAAAAATACAAAAATACAAGACAAAATTGTGATTGTTTGATTATTATCAGCTAAAATAAACTGGTAAAAAGTTATATCAATCATACCTGATTTTTTTTAATGTTTATAGCACGCACAAAATAGGGTGTAAAAGGCTCAAAAGGTTTTGTTTCTATTTCTTATTTCGCATTTACTTGATATTTTTATCATCAGATGTCGTTTATATTCATTAATTACTGAGAAATTGATAAGGTACAATTTAGGTGACCAGTACGATATTGGCAACTTTCTCCTACGAATGTATAATTATCATTCAAAAGTTAAAAGATTCAAAAATACAAAAATGCAGTGAAACCCCATGATACCAATTTGTGATTATAAGACGGTGTGGCTACAAAGGGTTAGATATCTGATCGATTTTCTATGTTACGTCGCAAAGAAATTGCCTAAAATCCTATGTACCTTAACCGCCAGCAACAGCAGTGGGTAAAGCGACAAATATTTAATCAAAGTGTCTTAGTACCTGTTACCACTTTCTTTTCATTCATATTATTGTTAAAACGCCCCATGCGTTAGCACAACTTGCATAGTTGATTCAGTTCTTCATCTGAAGTTCAGTGTCGCCAGTCAGCGTTCTCCGTCCTTACCCAGCGGTTTGCATTGCAACATGTCGAATAACTAGACACTATCGATGAACAGCACCGCGTCCTCTCTTTATTTAATCAATCGGAGCCGATGCTCGCGCGCGTCGCTCGATCAACACGCGAGGGTGGCGGCTCGCGAGTTTACCATCCCTGTCCATGAAATCTATTTTATATTGCATTGCAGATCAGGGATCGTCGTTCGATTATTCATGATCTGCGGAGCCCCGACGCGGCGGACTCGTGTACACTCGGCTTTTGAACGCGTACACGCATCGCGCGATTAATTTGCGTTCGTTGTTTGAGACCGAAAGGAAACTTTATCGGCTCATGAATGATACCCGGCGCCCTACAGCATTAATCCATAATTGACAGGGTGAAATGTATGTTACGTAACCAGGGTTGGGGACAATTTCACCTCAAACGAACAAAAAAAAAGTAGTTTTATCTCATTGAATGCGTAACTGCACTCATTTCTCGTGCTGGGTCACATCGTTTAATCAGTGGATTTCGAAATTGATACAGACGAACTTCGTTTATAGTTTAATAACGAATTATTATTGATTATTAAATATGTAAGTGACTGTAGATAGGTTGGGATATCAGTGGGATGATAAGATTTAGAAGAGCGCTCTGGATTTTTTTTAATTCGAAGTGCTAACCAGTCCTTGAGCTATTTGTCACAAGTTTAACTAGTTTAGTTCTCTCTCTAATCTTCTTGGGGTTTTAAGGACGGCTATAAACGAATCTCGGGTGAGTGGCTCCGAACGGTAGAGCGCCTAGTCGTACCTGTGCTTTGTTTTATAAGAAACCTGACGCGTATTCGTTAACCACTTCACGTTAACGATTGGGCCTCCAGACTGACAGGGGATGCACATATTCCATAATAGAACGTCAACGAAAGAAGCAGAATAATGCGTACGAGTAACGTGGTCGACTGGTTCACCCAATTAAGCTCAGCTAATTAGAGCTTGGATTGTGGATCTGCGCTGGTCGTGTCGTATCAGTGAAGGATCAGCAGTTCTTCCATTTACCTTCGTTTGGAGCTATCAAAACTAAATCATCGAAAGCGCCGTAGCAATAGCAGCAGAAGGGAGTTGATCCGGGACTTTCCAGCAAGTGCCATGGCAACATCTCATCTCTCCGAGCGTCGAAACATTTTATCTTTGGGACCGAGGGCCGGTAATTACCGAGTAATGCGCCTCGCGGCATTTTATCCCAGAAGGAACAACAATGGGCCTCGTTTCAGTTGACCATAACGATGTCGTGCCGTTTGCAGCGTTGCCGATTACAGCCAATCGGAGAGCACCGCGTTGCGTAATCCCGTGGAATACGATATGCACGTCCTCCGACTGGCATGATCCGTCGCAACCCTCTACTGGTTCAACGTCCTATATCACCATCCCTGCCGATTGCCCTCGCCCTCCACCGTTCCTCTTCTCGGCCTGTGCGAACGCATTTCGATCCGCATTCGCGCCGCCAACAGCTCCCTTCAACCGCGCGGATTGCCGACCGCCTCTCGATTACGAGGATCGTATTAATCATTATCTCCTAAACGTATCGACCCAGATCGCCTGGCCGTATATAGCGATTGCTCGCCTCCCACTGAACCGGGGTACGTTTAACCTCCCTTTGTGCCCAAAGGTGGTCTGTCGATTGGTTAGCCGCACGACGCTCAAGCGTCGGTTCCATGGCCATTATTACCGAGTATCACGAAACGTTTACTTTTTTTTATAGCTGTTAGTTATACGCAATTTTTCTATGACTGCTATTCTTCTGGGAGGATCGGAGAACTGTGGGCGAGGCATATTGAACGAGTGGAATTTGTTTGGGAAAGTGGATTTTATTGTGAATGATGGAGGTTCGAATGGTGCCATTGTGAAACGTGTCTCGCTGTGATAGGTATTTTCTGATAAATAGAAACAATCTCTGAAACATCGCGCAACGCGGCGCTCGACCGAGTTGCTAGTATTTACCGAAGTAATTGTCGATTGTTGCATCGCGCCGCAAAAATGTTCAGTTAAATAAACGGTATTGTAAGCGAGAGGCGTTCGTTATTTGATTAATCGGACCGTTCAATCCGATGATACAGGATTAACCGGATAATCGGTTACGCTGGTGCTGTACGATTAAATAACGGAAATGAATTTCGACCCCTCCCTGGATTCGGGACAATTCTTTCGGCAGCTATTTGCAAGCTTCCCCGCGAAAAACATCACGCGCGAAAAGAATGGCAAATAATTTGCCTTGCTGCTCTAAAGTCAAGCATATATACTTGCGTCTTAACGTACACTGCAACGTACCTATTTTCCCAAACAGTTGAAACATCAAGTTGTTGAAATTCTACTGGGATCCATAATTACACAGTGATCAATTCGATTATCATTCGCGGCTACTTACACACCCCTCTTAAAACGGTGCGCGTTAACAAATAAAGGCGGGGATTTCTCTCGCGCGCAGAGCGTCCGCTAGCGTGGAATGGAATTTCTTTTGTCCCTCGCCGGCCTAAATTCCCCCATCGTAAATTCCATCGGTCGGAACACGCGATACGGATATTCGTTTCGAGCGAAGCCCCGAATCGGAATTCTATTTAACGCTTTGCTCGGCCAATTCGTTCTCATTTAACATCGCGGCGTCACGCGCATAATCCGGCTGGTAAGCCTTTAAAATAATCGGCGTTGTCGGATCGAGTAGCGAGCGGGGGTGCGGGCCGCCGATGTACGGGGATCGAAAATCGCTCGGCGCCCGTGAATCGCCGCGAAACGGCAGTCACATTGTAATCGGGTATAACGTCGGTTTTTCTATGCAGCCTCGCAGCTCGGTAATCGCTTTAACTGCCGCTCGCCGCTTATAATGCGATCGCGTCGCGATACACAGTCCGATGAATGCATTTTCTGCCGCTGGTGACTCGCTACCCCCCTCCCCTTCCCCCCTCCCCCCCCCCCCCGAACCATCCGCCCGATCTCCTGCATCCCCTTCTGCCGGCCAACCCCGTTTCCATCCCGTCGGTCGTGGCACCGCGATGGACGCCGACTGTACGCGGTCGCTGCAGGGGGAACGCGACGTTCCGTCCATCGAATTTTGGTCGGACAACACCGCGTGATACTGTTACTGTGCAATTAAGCATGAAGGTGCCGAAGTATCAATGGCACTCATTGCCGGAGGAGCGTGGGGTGGTTGGCGTTCTTGGATCGAGTGCGCGGTCGTTTTAACAGATTAATACCAAAGAATCTTCCTTCGCCCCAAACGCGTCGCATAGTATCGTAGGTAGGCGCATAGAAATTGCGGGACACCCTAGAAGCGTTGGAATTTTTGTCGGTAGTACGCAACTGAATGGTGGCCAGGTATTTCGCGCCTCTCACCCCCCCCCCCCCGCTCCCCCTCCCGCCGTTTATCGGAATGAATTTCTACCTATCCGCTCTCGTCTCGCTGATTAGGCGCTAAAGGGTCCGAGGATCTCCGCGGTCAAACAGCGTGTGCACGCGAGCGTTTTGAATGTTTGGATAGGCGGGAAACTACGGTGGCCGTTGCGCAGAACTTCATCGTGCACGCTCGTTTTCGACGTTACCGCGGCCATGTGGACGCGCAAGCGGGGGCCGAAGTGTACACACGTACCTAGCCGCGCGACCACGTTCGAAACGCGGCGGGATTCGCCCTGTGTACCGATGCACGCTGCGATGATTGCGTTCACGCACGCGTTTCACGCTCTCGCCACGATATTTGGCGGATCTGCTGAGTGCGGGGGTGGCTTACGGTGCAGCCAGAGGGGGGCGGGCAGAGGGAACGGTGAGCGGGGGTGGGGGCTGGGAGGGGCGGGGGGGTGGGGACGAAGGGACGAAGGGACGAAGGGATTGCGAGCGGGACTGGAGTAATGTCTATTATCGGATTCAATATCGGTGCTCTTGGTAAGCCAGTATACAAATACCCCTATGGCACGGTAATAACAACATAGGTGCACGTGAATCCGATTCCCAGCCACGAATCCTATATGCGACGGATGGCTGCGGTCACTGCAGTCCGTGTGCACGCTACCCCCCGATAGATATAAAACGAGATCTGGGTTTCGTGTCCTGCCTGCCCGTCGAAATGGGAATTGCGTGCGAGCGGGGCCCCAGTATCGGGGGACGTCGATGATGACGATGATCGAACGATAGGACGCGAAACCTTCGCGGATTGGCTCCACTTTTCTTCGGGGGTAGAATTCTCGTTTGATCGTCGAGGAAGGTAGGATGGGAGTGACATTCGGGACTGGACCTTCGAATCTTCTTTAGCGGTCCCGTGAAGTCGTAAATGGCTTCTTTCGCGTGGAAAAGAAACCCCGAGAGAAATGCTTGCAATGCGCGGTACCTATGCAATGCAGGATTGTCCTTTTTCTTTGCAGAGCCGTGGTGGAGGTGCTGCTCGCCGCGGGGGTGGACGTCAACACGAGGACGTCCGCGGGAACCGCGATGCACGAGGCGGCACTTTGTGGCAAGATGGAGGTGGTGCGGACCCTTCTCGATCGAGGGGTCGATCTGGCCATTCGGGACTCGCTGCAGAACACGGTGCTCGATCTTCTGGGACAGTTCCCGCCGCACGTCACCCAGGACATCACCGCGGTGATAAAAAGTACGTATCCTAGGTCGCGTGCTCCTCCTGTATGTCTTGTTTCCTTCGATAACTGTACTACATATCTATACTCCTTACGCAAACCGGTCGTGGCAATTAGAAGTCGACGCGCAAAAACCAAGTTGCTCATAAAGTAGGCTACGGTATTCTATATTTAAACGAGTATCAACCCAGTTTCCAACTGGCGCCACTCGTCCTTCGACGAATGCATTTGCAGTCATCCTTTGCAGGATTCAATTCCGTTGCATTGAGTTTCGTTAGATAGTACGTTTATCACAGTAACATTCTTTCCGTTCGATTCTGTGCTACTTCGAAACTATGTTTAGTACGAAGCTCAGATAAGTTAGTAACACGTAATTGCGAATTACCTGGTATGAATTTAGAATGATCAACACTTTGGAGTTTATGGATTAACCCTAATGTCTACCTTTCCGCAATTTGTATCACTTGAAAGAGGAATAAGGTGGAAGTGTGAAACGGAGGATACGAGCCTCTGTTGAAGGAATAAGAACCGTGAGGAACGTGTTGTGAACAGGGCATAGGTCCTCCTCCGGCGTGGAGAGCGATGCTGACAGTGAAAACTTGCCACCGATTCCGGTCCAGGGAGGCGATTCATTGGGCAGCCCTTACGAGAACGTTCGACCAGGGGACGATCTCTCCCCGGCGGAAGGGACGTCGCCCACTCAATGGCAGTTCTATCATAAGCCTCGAGACGACGATCGTCGCGTTTCCGGCACTTCCGTCATGTCCTTGTGAGTATATCTCTTCTTTCTTCCTTCCCCTCTCATCACTTTGCCACCGTGCGTGCGTGCCGCGGCTTGCAACGCTCCTCTCCCCTGTTCGGCTGTCTTCACGCGCTGCTCGTAAACCATTTTCGCGATCTTGCGCGCGTCAATGCGCCCAACGCTTGCAGCTGCGTGCAATGTTGCTAATGTAACGGTAGAAGATGTCCCCACTCTGTGGACGCTTGCTACTTTCGAGTTATCCCGGGTGATAGATAGCAATGTTCACGAAGGTAGCAGGAAATACAGGATATTGAGACCCAGTTTGCAGTGTAAGCAAAGAGACAAAGTGCGAAATTCGCTCGACCATTCCACACATTAAATTGCCCCACCTGTTTCCTCACTCTGTATACCGTTCAACGAATTATCACCTACATATCGCCATGAATCACCACACAGCTGCCAAGCCGGCTGATGCATCACTCTTATCTCGCATACATAATTACCCGCCCGTTTCCACTCAGCGACAAGTGAAGCCCGTGGTGACATTTCGAATTACTTGAATAAGCCGCGGGCCTAAATCGTCCTCGGTTTGCGAGAGATCGAAAATAGATAATCCGCGGTTCGGCCTCGCGTAAGAATGACTGCGTTCGGGCGTGACCGTCCGCGACTACCCTCTTCAATAACCTACCGGTGCCCGCCGCCAGCAACGGGGTGCGCGAGCTTCGGCGTAGCGAGGAATAATAAAGAGGGAAGGGAAACGACAGAAAAAAAAAGAAGTTGGCAAAAAAGAAAGGGAGGGAAAAAAGGACGACGGTGGTGATGCAGGTTGCCAGTATTTGTGCTCATCCGGCGTCATCTTCGCGGTGGAGAAAAGAGTACCGCGTGGGTGGATCGGATAAGAGCGGCGGCGGTGGGGCTCGGTAATATTTTCTAGAAATACCGGATATATGGTATAGGCGAGCGCGTAACCGTGGCGGCTTTAATATAGGAGAGATGTTGGGTAAACAAAAGCGTAGACGTGGACCAGGCAAGCGGGCAGAGTGAATGAGCGAGAGCGGAGTGCACGGGATGATGGTTAACGGTGGTACCGCGTTAGTGGCCGATGCTGGTGCACACCGTGGCCTGGCCAGAGGCGGAGGAGAGGAAAGGTTCTCGGGGGCCGAAAAGGGAAGCTGAAACCGGAGGTGGAGGCTGGAGGAGGTGGCGCGGCCGCGTGTAGCCCCAGCGCGTTAAGCACCGCTTGGCTTGGTTTAATTTTCCTGATGTAGGCAGGCGATGGTGGGTCCGACCGCCTCGTTCACCCCTGGGTCACCCCCGCCGTATCACCCCATTGGTACTACTCACTCTCTCTCTCTCTCCTCCCTCCCCCCCCCCCTCTCTCTCTCTCTCTGCTCTGCTCGCTCGCTTTCTCTGTCTGCTAGTGGTACTGGTTGGCCGGACCAGACGGAGAAAGCGGACGATGGGCGAGCGAAAGACTGACAGCGGGAAAAAGAGAGATGCTGAATGAAGGAAAGAAAGATGGACGAAGAGGACAAGGTTTATAGAAAGGGAGAGAGAGAGAGAGGGAGAAGGAAGGGGGTGAGTGGTACCAGGGCTCTCCGCACCTCCACCGTCAATGTTTGACGTTGGTAGCCGTGGCTCGGCCGCCTCGAGATGAATCCATCACGTTAAACAATGTAAATGTTAGCCCGTCTCAGCATAAAACTAATAACCATTGCTCTCTCCCTCGTCCTGCGGGCATGGCCTCCAGCCGCGGTTCGCCGGCTTCTCATTCACCTCCACCTTCGCTCGTTTCTACTCCTCCTCCGCCTCTTCGTTCACATCTCTCTCGCTCTCTCTCCCTCTCCCTTTCTCTCTGTTTCACCACTTGCCTCTCCGACCTCGTCTACGTGGCCTCATTAAAAAGTCGGCACTCGGCGCGCGGACTCGTCTCTAGTTAAAGTTACGCATTGTTGGGATGGAAACGATGGTACCCGACCGCTATTCTTCCGCTGTTCCCTGACCGATGAACAGTCCCTGCCTCGTTCCGTTGCAGTGTTCTTATGCTCGGTCCGGTTAGGTGTATCCGCGGCTGCATCTTGCTGTACGATTACAGAGCCCGGGCATCTCCGTGGCTCAGCGCCTCGAGTGACGCCTTTATTCTTGACACGTCGAAACCTACCACGGCGCGGATAATGTCAGAAATATTCTGTAATTGCAACGGAAACGAGGGGTTCTCGTAGGGTAGATCGTTACCGAACGAAACGCGGCTTATGAGGGGAATAGCGAAGGTAGCTAGGGATGATTTAGTGGTATTAGAATGGAGCAGGGTGCTTTTACAGTGGCACGTTATTCTGTGTTGGCTTCGGCAGCGAATGACAGTTGCGTTGCTTCGCTTTCGGTGTGCCACGGCAGACAAATGCTCAGGCATCGTTGCAAATTTCACGATACACGACGGATTGCGAATTCCAGCGAAGACGAGCAGATTGGGGGACCAGTGAACGGAGTACGGAGGGCCCTCCAGCTGACAGAGGACTCCGACCCCAGTTCCGTCTTCGACAGCGTCTTTATGTCCATGTCCGACACACTCAACTCGATAAATACTCTTGAAAGTTCCGATCAAACTCCCGACGAAAAACCACAAAACACTACCACCAACAGAATACCGTTAGTACAGCGCGACACCACACGGTAATGACATGCAAACATTCACCATTAACTGGTAGCGCTTTCGATTCCTTTACGCTGTAACCTTACCCTCGCTGAATCGTCTAGAAAGATTTTCAACGAATTTCATTCGTGACTGAGCAGCGCCTCGAGTAAGATCACTCTAATTTCGAAGATACAAACCCTTCTCAATCTAAGACAGTCGTAAAAACTATAAGCCATAGTTAAGAAATGAATGCAATTTTACAAAGCTTGCCTGTATTTTCAAACGAGATAATCTTTGCAATCATCGCAAATTTAAAACCTATTATATCGGGTAGCGTTTGTCGTCCAAAGCGCTACTAAACGCTAGCCAATTTGGCGATTGTGCACACCGTTGAATATCCAAATAGAAATTAATAAAAACAGAGAAGAAATGAGAAACAGACTTAACGAAGCAAACAGAATTAACGATTCCTCGCCGATCGTGAATTGGTCCCGCTGAGACGTTCAGTTTGATTGCGCAGGGGTTCCGACAGCGGATTGTACCAAACGCCACCGGTACCTCGAGGAACAATGGAGGGTAGCTTCGTGTCGGAGGATCTGTCCTTGACATTACCCACGGGATACGGGGGTGGCAGGGAGTCGGACCAATTGAGCGTTTCCTCGTCCTCGAGCGTCGGTGGACCGAGCCCACGGGACCGGCGTTGTTTGCCCAACGATTCCAGCGCCGCTGGGATTTACTTGCCAATGGCACCCTTGTCCAGTTCACTCCACAGCCCCGCCTCCAACAATAAAGTCTCGGTAAGAAGCCAGACCCCTTTTACGTTAAGATCATCCCCGACTCGATCAAGGGTTGCACGAGGTCGCGCCAGCTGAGCTCGCTCGAGCCGTTCAAACGCTTTGCCGACTCGTTTGACGAGTACCTGGGGCAGCTTACACCATTCATCAATTACCAATTACTTTGCATGCAGATATTCCAGTTAAGACTTTTCCAGATCCTTTTGTCACGGTTCTGTTTATTTTACAAATGCCTTATGCCGACGAATTACTTAGTAGTTCGTTTACTAACATGACAATTCATGACGACGGGCACTTTGTTCCCGCGTACCCTATTTCCCTTCCTCTTGCCGGTGATTGAATCTTTTTACACCGAGAAACTCTGGCGTATAACGCGGCAATGTATCATCCTCCGCGCCTCGCAGTTCGTTAACGTGGACAAATTGATCGCGGGTTAATTGGCACGGCATTCCGACGTTGGCTGTCGTTTTTCCTTCCAGCCGGGAAGCTTCGCGAATGCGGGGGCATCGTGTTCCCTAACACTTGATTCGAAAAATGTCCGTTTGATATTTTTGTTGGAACATTACTTCTCTGTGAAGAAAAGTTCCTATTCTTTTTCTTCATCCAGGATTAATCTTCCATCCGACCAACCAAAGTTCCCCCAGAATTCACCACTATTGTAACCCCACCAATCAATTTCATTCTACCATGAACCAGGCAACCAACTATCCGCGTATTCCCCTTGTACCCGCGCAAAGCTGTCAGCTTCCTCAGGGAAGGCATTTCTCCCATTGCAGCCAACACCACCGAAGAAGCCACCAAGGCGCAATCTATCAGTGTCGCCTACGCACCTGCAGACCCAGATGTCCTTGTCCGCGGACTGCTCGCTGGGCCCGAGCAACTACGAGTACTTGTTCATGGCGCGCAGCGGCGCTCGCAGCCACATAGATCTCGAGCAGCTGCAAAAACGTCGCGAGCAGTTGCGCCACGTGACCAGGAGCGTGGACCAGTACGTGGAGATGAAGTCCCGGATGCAGGACGGCGAGGAGAGGCGCGAGCCGGGCGTGGAGCCCGTCGCCATCACGTCCATATACGAGAACAGGCCCATCAAGACGCTGAACCCCCGGCGGAAGCTACGCAGGCACGCGTTCGACGCTTACGAGGCGGAAGGCGGCCCGGACAAGTCGCCGTGCAGCGAGACCAACTCGATCATACCGGAGCAGACGTTCGTGTCGAACGCGTTCCTCACGCTCAAGTCCTCCCAGGAGAGCCTCCTGGACGAGAAGAGGGACACGGGCGACGAGCAGCAGGCCCACGAAGCCCGCGAGGCGACCGACAAGCGCCTGAAACGAGTACAAATGATGTTGCCGACCAGTCCCACCCACTACGCGCAGCCACCGACCCCTGACCACCCGCCCCCTTCGGCGATGCAGGCCGAGAAGTCTATCCACGAACGAATTCGCCCGTTGAGTCAGGTAAGCGTTTCAGAGATCCTTCGTCATTGATGGTGTTTCTTGGTCTGACTGTGTTTCGTACTTTCTGGAGCAGTGTTTGGTATCTGGTAATTATCGAGATGTATTTGACGGGTCTGACGGGAGCGTTGCTTGACACAAGTACCTACCTATTGAAATTGGAGTGGATCGTTGAAGGGATTTGTCAATGGGGTGTCGAAGTAGGGTTTATTAATTCGGAGAGGTGTCATTAGGTGAGTTTTACCGTGCGGTGGGTACTTTGTGTTCCTATGCCTTTACTATGCCCGAACGGAGTGTCGCCCGAGAAACTAAAGGAACGGGGGTGAATTTCGCGCGCGCGGAGATTTCGTGCTTCTTCGCGGCTGTTGCCCGCAGCCAGACACCACCAGACGATTTCCCGTCGCGCGTCTTCCCTGACAACAGGACATTAACTTCCCAATCGCATCGAAAGGGCCGCGGGGTAGACGATCGCAAGCTCCAAAGCAGTTCTGAAGCGGCTGACGAGCCAAGGCGTCTCCGCGATTCGTCGCATGCTCTCCATCGGAGCGTGCGTTCAATTCTGCATCCTCGGATGCTCCTCAGGAGCACGCAGCAGCCGCGTCTGTGCGCCCGTATCCGCGCCAGACACGCGGGGATGTCAAACGGTGGTGTCTGACGCGTCGGGACGCGAAAGTACTGGTCTGGAATGCTCGTTTCGGAAGCGGTAGCAGGCCCAGAAGAGTTTATCGCCCGCGGAGATCTGGGCAGCGCGTCGCGGCCGCTGCCACGTCGTGCTTCTGTGGGAAGAATGGCGCCGCCAGAGGCCGAGGGGAAGCGATCGCTGTGGCTGCTGCGCGGCCCAGACGCTTGGACAGTAGATAAGCAGTCGGCGGGACGCCTTAGCAGGTTACGTTTAATACACAAGCCGTGTTTGATCTTTGATGCGATTTGCAAGGAGCCCGATCTCTCTCTCTCTACCCTCTCTCTCTCCGTTCCTCCAGCTCGCAGCCTGTATCGCTCGTTTCCCGCCGTTTGCCGCGTCATCCTGTGATCGTTCTGCTGTGAGACTGACTACGCTCGCTTCCCATCCACTCCGAATGGATATCCATAACATACACCCTCCTCGCACGGGCTTCTATTTCTCCTATATCTCCTCTATCTCCTGCCCTCTTTATCCATCTCCTGCCACCCCTGGCCCTCTTCGCCACCCCCCGTTCGCCTCCTTCAGCCCTCCCCCGTCTCCTCTCGCTACTTCCTTCCTCGCCGGCTGCTATATGCGTTCGCAATCCGTGTCTTTCAGCGGTTATACACGCTCCACGAAATATCACATAGTGAATATATCCTTCGAGCGAGGAGCTGGATGACGGGAAGACGCTTTGGGATCGTGTGCGCGCTGCTATGCGGGGCTCGAGGGGGCTGCAGGCGGCTTGAGAGGACGCGTCGCGACGCTCCTTCGCTGGATCGAGTAGTTAGTGCCTCGCAGATTTACGGATGCCGGATACGATCATCGTGTATGCCGTTTGCCAGACCTTTGGCGCGCGAGCCGAGCACGCTTTCGCGTTTTCTGAACCGACGTGCTCGTAACGCCGGGATATAGGGCTTGAAACGTGTATATGTACGTCGTAAACGGTGCGGATGCTAACACCGTCGACTGACTTTCTTTTATTAGTTTCTGTGACACGCGGCCAAGCAACTTTTTTTACGTTTAACACGAGCCGGGGGAACCAAGCTGGTCACGCGTTCGATATTTTTTAATTGGCAAAGCGTCGATTTCAGAGCCCCTTTCCGTTCGATTAGAAAGTACAGAAGTATTCAGCATGATCCCGTGAAAAGAGATACTCTGTACACGAATCTCGCAATTTAGCTGTAATTGGCGAGCTCAGGGGGTCGCGACCGGCGATAACGAATCACCCTCTATTCCGATTGACGCTCGTAAATCTCATCAACGAGGACGAGGCGTAGCCGATATTTCGGCACAATTTAGCCATGCTCCTCCAACGTTAACAGCGACAAAGGTTTCACCGGAACGCCAACCGTTTGCTAACTGGCACCGTACTTCCGCGTTACGTTCTGCTCGCCGGAGCGAGTGGATGAAGGATAGGCCAATCGATTAGCCAGATCGAGATTAGAATCTTTTATTGAATCGGGCGGATCCGAACGAGCTATTCTTTCTTAAATTTAATACATATCACAAATGCCTCACTATTGACCAGATGCAAAATTCAGTCTCCAATAAGCCAGAAAGAGGCAAGAAAACGGAATGCAGAGGCGTGGATATGAATTCTACTTTCGAGAAGCAGTAGAAAGAACACTCTGCTCAATCAGAATCTTTATTTGAATCCTTTATTTGCTCTGACCAGCCGAGCTAGTCGAAACGTCTGCAGCACTTCGGATTCAACATTCGCAACCACTAGCCACTACATACCTACTGGAATATTTTCGAAACACCAATTCTCGACTGAACAGGACCCAGTGCTCCAAACCAAGCACACGTCCAATTAAACCACCGAAAAGACTCCCGCAGTTCATTCCGTGCACCGAATCTTCGCGACTCGAAGAAAAAAAGCGTCGAATGGAATCCGGCAGTCACGGGCGTCAGAGTCGGCAAACGAAAGCGTCGTTTCGGCGATCGTTCGGCTGGCGGGCGCCGCAAATCGTGAGAGGCGAGGGTGCCAGATGCGATTCGACGACGGGATCAAGCGGTATCGCGGAAAATCCAGGAGGATCGAGGAAAAGAGGAGGCTGCGCGAGGCAGCCAGAAGCCTCCGTCGGCGGAGGGACGAGGAGGTGGCGACGGCGGTGCAGGAGGGCGGAGAAGGAGGGAACTGCTCACGGATGGTTGCTTCACACCCGTCAACTTCCGCGGATCCAGCAGAGCGGCAGAATGCAAGACGCCGACACCCTTTGAATAATGAAGCCCTCGGCTTCTATGCCTGTCTGACTTCTCCTCGTGAACGCCCGTTCTCCTTGCCGCGGCGAGGAGAGACCTACGAATTTGTAGCGACGCTTTCCGGCGGCCGTTCCGCAGACAGCCCGCCAGATAACGTCCGTCGAGTCCGTGGCGTCAAATTTTAATTGCGTTACGCCGATCCCAGGCGATATCTTATCTCATCCGTTGGCGAACCTCTAGGCCCGCGTTTTGCGAAAAACTCTGGCGTATAGGCACCACGGGTGGACGCCCGAGTTTTATCGAGGATAGACGATGTTTCTCGTGGGTTGATTCGAAGTGGTCGGAGTTAGGTCTTCCTGGAAGCTTCGCTGAATGCTTTCGCTTGGGATAGAAAGTAAATTAGAATGCCTTCTGCGTGGAAGGGGGAAGGATGTCCTTTGAGATCCTCGGTTTCCAATATCTAGGCTTTCGTCGGGGGAGGATGTAGAAGCTGAACGTAGTCTTCCACTGGTTGCGTGGGATCCATAGTTGAAACGCTGCTGGTTTTCGAGAAAGCCACTGCCCCTCAGAGTTCGTGCTGTAGATGACAAAGTTAAGGGTGGAATAATGCACCAGACGCCTAATTTCTCGGTTTAAAAAAAAAAATAAAAATAAACGACGCGTGGCCACGAATAATAACGTTGCGAGGCGTTTTCGATAAGCCTGGTAGATTGAAATTTTAATATCGCGGCGCGCCTGAAATTGCGAATCGAAAGTTGAGAGATACATTTCCCCCCCGGTCGAGATTCGCTCGCGCGATCTATATTTTATACAGTTTATTTTATATAATCGTATCAAGCGATCGGACCCCGATGGATTTTTATCGAGTCGGAATCGCTTTTACTCGCCCCCTCCCCGACCGTGGACGCGCGAACGACAAAACGAGTTTCTGTATCGTTTATAAAACGTTCTACCGCGAAACGTCATTTTTCATTAGTCTCCTCGGTAATTCTCGGACGTATTACCTCGCGAAAAAATTAGCAGCGCGGGTCGATCAGAGCGTGGAGCTGACGCGCAAAATTCTCATTTGCATTTCCATGGTAACGATGCTAATTTTTCAACGATTAACCACACTGCACAATAACCCAAATAGAATTTTCAGCTAAACTTATATTTAAAAAATAAATACCCACTTATCCCACGCATTTTCGTGATCCCCCAAAATGCTCCACAGCTCGAATTCCGTGGGGTATAACGGTTGACTAGTTTCGAGGCATCCGGAGCGATCTACCATCGAAGCATTAACATCGTGTGGCTGTCGAAAGAATTGTACAACCTCCGCTGTTTTCGAAGTCACTATTTGACTCATAAAAGACATCACCAGCGTTAGGTTGACCTATGCTCGCGTTTACGTGCCGGCAGGTTTACAAGCGGCGGTCCCGCGACATGGAGACGGAAACCGAGGAGGATTTATTGCAGTTTCCGGCCGGCGGCTCCCTGGACGCGTCCAGCGGCTCGTTGTCGAGCGTGTCACTGTCAGACAAGAGCATGTCGACGGACAACGTCGAGGAATACTTCGGGGACGTTCCGTTCGCAGGTAAACAGCAACGCACGCTTGGCTGCACCGCATGACGCTTCTTTCTGCCCACGTGTACATGCATAATCGTTGTGTTCGTACATGTCTGTTGTTCTGTTGAGTTCGTCTCCGATCGCCGATCGAGGAAAATCTTCCCCGAAGGAAACACCCGCGAGAATATCGAGAAAATCATGAGAACCGAGTCTCGCGTCGGTTAATTACTATTTCGATTCGACCCAGCCGCGAGGGTTGCCATGTACGCTGAGAAGCAGCGCGATTTTCGCTCCCGCGATTATCGTTTCGCGAACGTATGAATGGGTGCGTTTTAGTCTCCTCGGGTTTACGATCCGCTCGTTTCGCTGGGTAACCAGGGGATTTTTTAAGTATTTTCTTTACGTTTCTGTTACTATCGGCTTCACGTTTGTGGGTGCAAAGTGTGCACGCTCCTTCGGTGAACCGGTCCCGGGAGGAAAAGATGCGATCGATAGGGTAGAGTTAGAGATACTTTTCCAATACGCTAAAGTACGATTAGATGATCGAATAGTTCCTTAGATTACCGGCTATCTACCATAGTTCGTTAACTGTGATGTATATACGCGTGTTTATGGTGTGCTCGGAGGAGGATCCCAGAGTTCAGGGGTGCCTGATGTTCTCTGAAATGGGTGAAATATAGCTCCTCTCACTTTAGTGGCAGCACACCCCTGAATTCTTAAATCCTCCTTTTATTGACACTCCATACATACCAATGTGCCTGTCGTGTACATAATACCTGCATCAAACTTTACGGAGATTCTTATATCGATATTTTCCTGTTTATCGTTCGCCAGGTGCATCGGTGATCATTGTTCTGTAAATACACTGCCCCATTTTCAAACAGCTGCCGATGTACCGTGAATTTTTTCCCATTATACCTACACGTTAAATCATAGTTAACGTAACATTCGTCACATAGATGGTGTATATCCTTACTACGTCGTAGTAATTTGTCCTTTTTCGTTGTAACTCGCATTCCGATGAGAGTAGGGGAAGTAGCTGTAAGAGATCATACGAAGTATTGAACGGCGTCCCGAGTTCTTTAGGAACGTCGGTCCTTTTAAACCGAAAGAGATATATCTATATGCCGTCGTTGTAGATCGTAACGAAAGTAATACGTAAGTGAAAGTATTCTTCGATGAATGGGTATTGTAACGGGTGAGTTGGATCACGGAGAATCGTGCTCGTCTATCGGGACACCGTGGATAGGTTGGCTTTCGATGTTCGTGAACCTGTGATCATCTTGTTGCGCAATCGCGAGATCGGGCACACCGCTTGGATCCTTCGAACAGCATCCAGGTGAAAATCTTGTCTACGGTATTCTGACATTAAAGTGATACGAATCTTTTAATCGCTGTGAACTTACGGAGCATAATTGCCGTGAGAAATAAGTTGTTATTAAGTTTCATGTTTTATGGCAGTCTACCTTTTCAGCTCAGAGACGAAAGAGGCATATAAAAGTGTTTGGATAATCACTTTTATGAGACTTTTATTTAACAATCCGTACTAGGGGAGAGGCTTGTAGGTTGCCACCCCTTAGCTTTTTTTATCATAACTCGTCATAAAATTAACGTATCGATGATTTATGGTATAAGTTGGAAAGAGGAAGGGTAAAGCTACAATCCTGAGCTACAAATCATGTAAACTCTCGAAAAAG
Source organism: Andrena bucephala (assembly GCA_947577245.1). NCBI lineage: Eukaryota > Metazoa > Arthropoda > Insecta > Hymenoptera > Andrenidae > Andrena > Andrena bucephala. The sequence continues at coordinate 70,448,061 of OX387715.1, forward strand.
AAAAATTATACTGCAAATTATCGAAAGTATCTAAAATTGACTCCTTGAAAATTTGGCTTGCAGGTTGCCACCCCCAAGAAAAATTGCTGAAAGTGTAAAAAAACTCAAGCATATTGATGTTGTATGCCTTTGCAGTGCTCTTCCTTGATTTATTGCTGATTTTGATTGCTTTAATTGCGTCGAGCAACGCTTCAAAATCCTTAATGCCGCGTTCAGATTTTCTTGATCTGCGTGCTGCCATACTAAAAATGTATCAAGAATGTAAAAAATAAACGAAAATATGACTAAAATGCAATAAAAACACTTCGCTTCAAACTGAATGACAATATTAAACATCACATAATCACGAAAAATGACATTTGAGTGTAAACAAGCGGGAAAGAGAGAGGTGGCAACCTGCAAGCCAAAAAAGGTGGCAATTTGCATTCCGACGCATTTTTAGAAAATATGAGAAAAATATTGTCAATTCATGTTATGTTTGGAAATCTGTTTGGCATATGTAAATTAGATGAAAAAACAACACAGTACGAATAGTTATCTTGAATTGTCGATGAAAATGTTCAATTTACGAGCACAGGGAAGACACACAATTTCAATAGTTCAATTACTTGACAAACACTATATTACCCTTCGCTCAGAAAACACAGCGTTATTGCGTCTGTCCGCTCCAGAGGTTAATAAATAGTGACTTCTACTCTTTTAACATCGATTTGAGTCAGAGTTCAGGATATGACACTGCTAGAAAGTCGAAATAAAGCAGGGGTGGCAACCTGCAAGCAGTGGCAACCTGCAAGCCTCTCCCCTATTAGTTGTTGATCGAGAGCCGAACTTATCCACGACCAGGCGCTGCACAGTAATGGTGAGACACGTAGATTAAGTATTTTCATTTGTTACAGATTGAATTTTTTCCCCTGGTATATACGTACATACATAGTTTATTTTTTGAGTGATTTTAGATTTTATTTTATGTTAAACGCTTCGTCTAGTTATTGTAATCGCTCGACGAGTATTACGTATGAGAGTATACATTAAACCTAGGTACACTTTAGACGTATTAAAAATTAAGCGATTATAGTGCGTTATAATATATATATCTACCGTTGGTGTGCTAATAAACGTTATGCTGCTATGGTATGCGATGTCTCGAATTATTTTGTCGCTTTCGTTCGTCCTTTGTGCTTTCGTGACTATTTCTTGGTCCCACTTCAATGTCCATTCCGTTGAGCTTGTTTTTGCGATTTGTTGCCGTGTCTCTTTCGCGGGGATCCTAAGTAATTTCCTTAGCGTTCATCGAATCTCCTGTTTATTACGATGCAATTCACTTGTCTGGGGCATAATTCTGTGTACACTTAAATATTTATGTATAACGTGAAAGAATATTCTTTGATCTGTCTTGCCCTTTACGTCGATGAATGGACATCTCTCGTGGAAAGGAAAAGTGAACAGATTTCGCGTTAGATTGATTTTCAACGAAATGCAGGGCTTTCAAAGAGTGTACAGTAAAGTTTTTAAAAGCTGTGTTTTTGCTGTGACAGTGTATTTTAAGTGAAACTGCATGCGAGTAAAACGAGCCTCGAGGGGATTTTCTTTTTCTTAGATATAAGGCACTTTTATATAAATACAGATTAACAGCGTCGATCGTGATTTGCTCGCAATTACGTACTTCCAAATGCACTGTTCACGCTGCACGGTAAGTCACCAACCATTTTGTATATAAATAATTGTATATCCTTTCCACTCGATACTTGCAACCGCTTTCAACTCTAAAACTCACATTTTATACGCTGTACATACGCTGTAAATATTTCAGTGCACTCGTTTCCATTCAGATCTTTATCCAAACATGATAGTTACAAAGTTGTTATGAAAGATTGAATTTATTTTCCACCGATTTTTCAATGCATTCTTCTCTAAGCATGCTCAATTATAGTCACACTTGTCCTGCTGATCTCGTCTATCTTAATCACTCAATTTGTTAATCCAAGCTGGGGAATACGATCTTCCACTGACCACAAACCTTCCACCGATATAACTGAACATGCTATCGCTAAGATAATCTTTACAAGATTCCGGTAATCATTTACAACTCCCTTCATGGACACTGTGGGTCCAATAGGCCCGCCTTTTAACTTTGGAGCTTGATACCGGTAAGTTTCTGACTTCGAAATAGCATTCGCCTGACGTTTTACGGAAATTTGAGGTTTCCGCTTCCGGTAGGGACCGCCAGTTTTTGAATAACAGCGTCCGTTGGTGAGTGGCAGTCGTTACAAAAACATTCAAAATAAATATCTCAAAATAAATACCTTTTTAGAAACGCACACTATGGAACTTTATATTTTCGAAAAGGCCTATATCTTATTAGCATCAGCCACAATGGTACGAAAATTAATTGATAAATAGTAAACAAAAAAGCTTATTTTTCAAGACTTTACACCTTTTCGATTTTTTTTTTTTACATGTTGTCATTCAATTTCTTACTAAAACGCGACTGTTCCATGTTCTACAATGTTCAAAGTGTGTATTATAATTTTTGGGTTTAAAAAGTCGGCCGGGTCGATTGGACCCAGTCTGACCACCGCGGAACTTCACAGAAGTGTGACCACGAAGGGTTAAATAAAATTGAAGCCAGCAGCAACATACGAATGCACTGTAACGTCACGTTACAGATGCATTTCCCCCATCAACCTGCCTACTATAAAAGCCATAGAACTTTTCAATACTTTCTACCAAACTTACACAATATTATTCCACAGATTTACACTCGTGCGCGTACCCCTGTAACCTCTCGTGCAACGAGAATGTTGTAATCCGTGTAATTGCACACGCGACGAGCGCGAGTGGAAAGTGGAGCAAGGTGAGATCCAACCAACGGCGCGTCCTTTAATATTATTAGCCTCTTAATTATTTTCATCCGTGCGCGGCGCTGGTTGCACAACGTCGAATATTGCACGGTGAAACGTTGCATCGAGACATGCAACGATGGATTGCACATTATCGAAATTAATATCTCTACGGGGATATCTGTGGCATAATCATTCGAAAAGCAACCCTATCAATGCTATCAGCGCTTACTCTCGCTTGACGTTTGATATCTATATATGCTATGAACGTTTGATTCCATTTTGATACTATAAAACTGAAACACTTTTGTCTTGTAAACGAGGAGGGTTCAAAGGCAGAAGGATCTGTTGAATATTTTCAGCTACCAGCCGTTCAGTAATGCCCCGATAATCACTCGTTAAACTTCCAATTTAGTCATCGTTATCCTCGCAGCACTTCACTCCGGCCACTTTCCCATCTTCTCCTCCGAGCATGCGCTTTGGAAACTTCACTATTCCCGGCTACAACTAGAATTCCCTCGCTTTCACCCGACGATCGTAAACTCGCGGCGCGGTCACTGCATCGCGGTGTAATAATTCATCCGCCGCCACGAAACTACCGGTTTGTACATTAACGCGTGATATCTGCTAGATAGCGGAGTGTCGCGCTAAATCAACAGACAGAGCCAGCCTTATCGACGCCCCGTGAGAGTTACGCTTGCTCGAGGTTTTTTTTCACAGATAAACACGCGTGCCCGTGTTCCTCCTCTGCGCGCTATCGAGGAGGCCGTGCTTGTCGTAGGTTGTGAACTTTCGATAATGCGGCCCAGTATTTATCCTGAGCGTTCTTTGCTGGCAGAATCGTTGCCCAGAGCTCGCCTGCAACGGCTGCGTCGCAATCAGGTTCCTTCTTGCACCTCGATATATGCTCCTCCTCTTTTCTCAACTGAGAAGAATAAAATTTGTGAAGGGGTCAGGACGCATTCCGATATTTCTTCAGAATATTATAAGAAGCAATTGGCCTGCTTGCTGGATCAGGATTTGATTTTCGCAAATGAACCTTAACTGGGATATCTAGGTCATTCGTAGATTCTTCTTCCCCAAGTCTGACATTCAAATAATAACCAACAAGAACAAGTAGCAAGTGAAAGTTGGACCAGTGTTACCAACCCTACGGATTTTTCCGTAGATCTACGGATTTTTTACTTTATCCACGGATCTACGGATTGTAAACTGAAATCTACGGATTTTTTACATTTTTCATGAGTTAATTGATAAAACAAAAGCTTCTGATTCTGATTAAAAAAATCATTTACTGTTTAATTTGACCCATTGATTTTACGTTCCAAACCGCCGATTTACTGCGGGTCGCTAAATTCCACTTCACTACAAGAGCTTTTCATCACACTTAATCGCTGGAATTCAAGCTATTATTTTCTAGTTCTAATACCCTACATTTTGAACGAGTACAATAGGAATTAGCAATGTTGATTTCAGAATCTTTGCATGTGAACTTTGTTAATTCCTTTTCGTGAATTTACGTCGGGACGAAAGTCTTTGGCGAAAACGACTTTCGGGGAAACATTATTTTTGGGAAAAGCTCTTGTGTTGAAGTGGAACTAGTAAAAGTCGATTTCGCAACTTTTGCACGTGAACTTTTTTTGTAATTTGTGTATTTGTGTTGTGACAATAATTTTATTTAGGATGTTAGGGGAGGGTCGAAATATAAGATTTCTAGAAAGGATTTGGGAAAGGACGGTTTCCATGAGCAAGGAAATTAGCTTCTCTCGTACATGTAATAATTAACACTTATGAAGAAAATCCGTCGATCAACGGATTTTCTACGGAATGTTGAACTTTTCTCTACGGACTTTAAAAAATCTGAGTTGGCAACACTGAGTAGGACAGTAACTTCCAGACTTCATTGACGAAGTCACATCAAACTATCTACCAGATAGGACAAGGTGACGTGCAGGTGACGGCGAACGAGTAAGTTAAACGAATCGAGGCGAGCTAGCAAGGTGAATACTCCAGCTGAATTAGGGCTGCGCTATCACATAATCCAACTCGATTAGCCTCGCTCGTCCGATTCGGCAGCAACGTCCGTATGAGCTGTAACAGCTACAATAAGGCAAACCGCATCACGACTTCCGGTAGGCTACGGTACACTTTACGGCACAGGCATGCGTTCCCAAAGGAACAGCGGAGCTTGGTGACTGGAACGCTTATTGCTACACTGTTCTGTGTCAAAAAAATGGACATGGATTGCTGTAATCGAGGTTCTAATCACCAAAGCTTTTATACGTATCGTTCTCGTGGACCCTATTTCGACGTACATGCGTCCCACGGGGCAACATGGCGCGCATTGCGAAACAGGCGGCTTCTAACGAGCAGAAAGTTTTCTTCTCTTCTTTGGTCACATTCGCAGAATACAGCACTGGGCGTCAATACGTAGTTACGTTCCAAGAGAAATTGATCTGTCACGCCGTATCACGTGCTAAGGAACCTGCGGCCCTCCATTAGCATTGAATGCAAACATTTTCACGTGAGCACGCGAAGGTACATTACCAAAGTGCATTGCACCTCGGTGTACCTGGCAGGCAAGGGTATTAAAACCCGTTTCGAAGCACGTACCAAGACTGTCACGACAATAGGTGAGACTCTGGCCCATGCAGGGAGCAGGACAATGTCTCGTTTGACAAACGATACGCTCTATCTTATCGCTGTTTATCTCGTCGCACGGCCGACGATCTTTCACCATCTTCAAATAAATCAGAGTTCAGTCTCGGTTCCGGCATGTCGCGTGTGGAAAATCGCCGTCTCCCATTTTCTTCCTTCCTCTTCGTCCCTTCAGCTTCTTAAAGCACCGGCGATTGAATCAGAGATGGGCAAAAATTTTATTTAAATAAAATTCTGAATAACGAATAAAAGTTATAAAAGTAATTCGTCATGTATCGAATAAATTCTCGTCGAATAAAAAAATTAACTTTATTCGTCGAGTAATGAAAAGTTGAAGTAACTTTAATTCGATCATTTATTTAAATAATTTTTTATTTAATTAATCCCCAACTCTGGGTTGAATTCAGGTCATATGTCTTATTCTCTCGTGGTGTCCTTTCATATCGCGACAAAGGAAGAAGATTTCAATGATTTCATTATCGAGAATTATCGAAGGGCAGGAAGAGGTTTCTTCGAGATACCAACAGTACGCAAGCTGTACGCTGTTTTATCTCGTCGTGAGGAGGAGGGAAAAACATAAACTGCATCGAGCGGGGCTGGTTGCAACCGGGAGGGAACCGGAATTTATTTTCAGCGGGCTAGTTAACTTCTCATTGTGCTTCGTTTATGACCGTAACGGAAAGTGCGCGCCTCTTTGTTGTCGGCCGGAAGAACGCGGAAATTCGTGCTCAAAATCGACGTTAAATTGCGACCCCTGTCGTCCTCCGTTCATCTCTTGCGCGCCAATAGCGATTTTCAGCCGAGTACGTTTCGGAACTTCCGATTCCGTGATATAGAAACTTGGAAATATTTCCTTTTGCCTCTGTGATTCTAATTAATTTTACGGTGACATCTACGATCCCCTCGGAGCTTGAATTTATCGTTCAACTACAAGAGGGTTGAGTCACGAGCAGTCTGTTTTAAATTCTCCGACCGTTTCTTTTCAAGTCCGCAAGAATCGAAGAAAGCTGTGGGGTCGAATGCTTTCGTACGATTGACAGTAGCTGGTGCATGGGCCAGATTATGACATCACGCAGGAATGTCCGCTCTTTCGACGGCATGACTGTGTCCAGCGAGTTTTTTGCCGCGTTCCACGAAGCACGAGTTTGTAGATAATTCAAGCATTCTCGTAATTGACGCGATAAGTGGGCCGCGCAGCGATCGCTCGGTGGGAAAGGCGCTTATCGCCGCATCGAAATTAATTTCGCAACTGGGGTCATTCGTTAATTAAAAATTCGTTGGCAGATAAGTAATCGAGGGATTCTTCGGAGTTATCTCCAAAGCTGGGAGGACTTGGAAGATACACAGATTCTCGTGAGTCAAACTGGTAACTAAACAAATAAGAAAAATTCAGCCAGGAATTTCAAATTCCAAGAATTTCAATTTATTTCAAGATCCAAATGGCAAGTCTCCATGATCCACATACGTGATCGTTCTTTCATCTCGACCATTAAATGCGCTGACTCCGTTAACAGCGGTGCGATAAACTGCAAGTTACTCTTGCAATTTGGAAAGGAACTCTTCTGGCTTTCACGCGCGGATACGGCTCTCGCCAGGCGTAATTACTCTACGCTCACGCGCGTCTATTGATCTTAAACGGAAGCAACGCCGGAGTTCTTCTGCGTGTTCGCTCGCACGCACGTTGCATTTTAATGGAAGACGTGTACCGTTTCCTCCGAGCGCAGAATGGATTAGTCATGACCTCCAAGAAGTTTCCAAGAAAGCCAGACGAACGAACTCGACGGATCCGTTCGACTGACGTGGACGACCAGTCACGCCTTCCGTAATAATCTGTTCGTCGGTGTTCTGTCCTGCGCTTGGTGTCACACGGTACGTCATTGCGCAACGCTATCCAACGGGCGAAACAGCACTAACCACAGATCGATTGATCAATCATCGTATATACACGCATGCGATCACGTTTCGAGCACAACTTGTTGCTCCAGATGTCCCTTGGACGATCTGCTCCAGTATTCGATCGTTGATCGCTCGCGATCACTTGCATTTAAAATAGTGATCCGCGTTGGGAGTTAATTTCGCCGCCGCTGATAGGAGCCGCGATAGAAACTATAACAGATCAGGCGGCGATAAAAGCTGCTCAAAAATATCTTTCTTTGGCGTGTTTATAGTGGAGCTGTGATAATAGTATAGTTCCAAATATTTAAATTTTCTCAAAGATGAACTATTTAAACATGAGTGATTCCGAAGAAGAATTATTATTATCTTCAACTTCCGTAAAATGGCACACCGTAAAAAGTCTACGGAGTAAATGTAAACATTGCACACTATTAATTTATCTATCGACAAAGGGGTTGTTTCCTATTCGGACAACTTCTACGTGCAACCTCTGGCGACCCGTCACTTTCGAGTCTCCCATTTTCAAGGAGTTTCGGCTACTTCCGTGCTCCGCATTTCGCGCCATGTTGTTCACGTATAAGGTAATTACGTGGCAGGGAATCCGTGAGCGGACGCAACTTGCAGACACGGGTCTTGTGTGCATTAACATGACAATGGTCGACCCTGGTCAGCTGGAACGACGCTTCGCCATATGCAAGCGTGCTCCACGCGAGTGTGGATTCATTGTCTGCTCCGTGCCATTCAATTCTTCTTCAGGGTCGTCTCCACGTTTTCGGGGACCTGGAACTTTGCCGGCTTCGGAACAGGATGTTCCAGGCTTCTACGCGCCACATGGCCTGCCCAACGTTAACAGAAATCGCACGATTCTCCCAGCATTGCACCTCCATCAATTCCTACCCATCCACCTAACAACGGATGAAAATCTCAAATATCCTCCAGCCGGTTCCTCCAATTCACCCAACGCTGACTCCACAAAATCAACGTATTCCAAGTGCTGCTTGACGAATCCAAGGCAACTTTCTCGGGCGTCCACAGAGCGATATCCCAGCGTCGCCTGCTACGGAAAAGAAAAATAAAGAATTTGATTTACACCGCTGACGAAACGGCCTCCCTACGTGTTCGGAGCCACTCGGTGTACAATTCGGTCTGGGGTCCCAGCGGTTGCTAGTCCCATCTCTGGGGTCATCTTTCGTTTGCAACCAGCATGCTGGCCGGCTATACGTGTCGAGCGACTTTCTACGCGTCTCCGTTGCTCCTTTCCGCCTGTGCGCATCTCCCTTTCCATCTAATTGTCCCGATGGGTAGAGTGCGGGTGGCGAGGACCGGGCTCCGCTCCTCTCCTCCCTCCCGGGGCTCCACAGTTCCTCCTACTCCTCCTCGTAGACTGCCACCACCAGCAGCCAAGCGACTGCTCCTCGTGGACCTAACACGTTCGAATTAGTCGTCTCGTTAAGCAGCCTCGTGGCACGTCGAGGAGCGAGGTCCGTCGCGTTTACTCGGATGACCGCGTCGCTCGACGTTTGGCGAACGATAAGGACACTACGGGTCAACGGTGTTCGCTGACGTGTGCATCCCGTGCAAACTGTTGGGCCCTGCTGCATCCTGGGACGGTGTTCCGGCAGCGCCTCGACTCCGCGGCCGAGCTGTGCGCGGCGGTGCCCGATGGATCGACCACGGCGACGATCACCTGTGAACCTTGACTCGTGGCTGCTCGGTGAACCGGTCCCGTCGCTCCTATCCTCTCGAGTCGTCTGCGAGCCACCTCCAGGTCACGTGCACCGCGGGCCAATTGTTGCACTTTAGCGCGGGGCTCGGGTGAAAGTGATCTCGACTGGATTCCTGGGATACCGTCGCGGAGGGACATTTGTACTGGTGGTTTACTTTGGGCGAGCACACTTTTGGATTATCCTGAGGGCCCCTCGGGGAGGAATTGTGGGGGAAGAGAGGCTTCTGGGGTGGATGATAGGCTGCTTCTGGGTAAGCAGTGCGTGTTGCGCAGAGTCGGTAGATCCAGCTTTGGATTTTAGTGTATTATTTGACGAAATTATTTGGCACAGCTCGCGCGGAGGGACTAGAATTAAGTGAAAAGCTAAGTTTATCAAGGAGAGCTTGGTGGAGAACGAAATTATCGCCACGTGAGTGTGTCGGTGGATTCTATTCCAGTCGAGTGGCAACTGGCGCGAGGCAAGCTATTTGTTGTTGCTACAGCTACAAACATTGCGAGCGTGGTGGTCACCAGAGGCCACACAGCGAGAAGAACGGAAATTCGACGATAGTCCATCGGTTGACTCACTGGCAGGTAGACGGGAGGTGGCAGCGGAGGGTCACGTGTCCACGAGCCGAAGGAGGACCGATCGATCCGGCGGGATCGAGCGTCAGTGTGCGGTGGAACGGGGATCGATCGGGCAGGTGGATCATCGCGCGCGGCTCGTGCAGCCTGGGCGTGTCGGTCTCGTACAGAAAACCGCCTGAACCTTGTTTTCGTGGAGGTGAAGAAGAAAGGAATTCCTCGGAGGAGTTACAACAGCTCGTGAACACTAGGGACCCAACATAACGCGTGGACGTTGAGCGTCGAACGCTGAGTCTTCCAAAACCGTGACTGTTCTTCAGCAGTGTTAATACTTGATACTCTTCGAGGTCCGAAATTATTTCGTGGATACTTGTTACTAAACCTAACGAAGAAGTCGAGTAAAAAAGAGGAATAAGTGATGCAGCGGTGAAGAAAGCAATCTGAACACCTCGTGCCTTGACAAACTTTTACTATAAAAAAGACTAAACACCTCGGTGCACAGGTAGTGGCCCAAAGTAGCAGAAGAAGCGGAGCACCGGACGAACGGAGTAACTTGAAATAATAAAATAAAAAACTTAGCTACCGCGTAATTTCACAAAAATCTATAAGCACAGTAACGCTGAACGGTGACATCACGCCCCGATAAACACAACACCCGACGAGCATTTCGACGGTCGGAATCGAGCGCGCGTGGCGTGCAACAGCTGCGCGGCGGGGAAATTTTTACGAAAACGGCACACGCGTGCACCGGTCGAGGGGCCTGGGTTTTCGAAAAATCAACGAGGCATCGGTCACTCGCGCAATGACGCCGTGAGGCCATTGTTGGCGGTGCAAGGAAACCGGAGGACAGGTACACTTATACCGTGGCGTTTCGGGAGAGAAAAGGACATCTGGGCAAGTCGGCGGAGGCGGGAAAAGGACGAAACGCGCCGAGGGACGGCCAGCAGGCATCCGCAATAGGGGAACGCCGGACTTTCTGTGCTCCTCGTGGTACGTGCCCTCTTGTTCGAACGTGTTAGTGCGCGCGCGTGTAACCGCGCGCCACGTGCACTCCGCAGGAATCCTGCGTGTACAAAGTTCTTGGCGTGTCTGGCAAAAACCGCGATACTTGTTGCTCGCCCCGTTCCCCGATGTAATAATAGTTGGTTCGTTGGTCGCGTCACCTTCGAGTATGCACGACGAGGCGAGGGCTCGGTGTTTTTGCCCCGTTCTGTCGGCTCCGAGGTGTTTAAGAGGTAATTCAGGAGGGAAGGGTGGAGGTTGAAATGGCGGGAGTGGTTTTGGGTCGTTTTCTGTTGCAATGGGAGTGGGATTGTTTGGGATGTGAGACTTTCAGCCTTCCATCGATAGCTACTAACGATTCGTTCAGTTTTCTGTTCTCCTCGAGGACGCACGACGAGGTAAAAAATCGATGTGCCGTTCCCATTCCTTACCTGCTTGACTCCTCGATCCTCTGGCAATATCCTATCCTTCCTTATAACAAGAATAGAGAGGCGTTTGGACTCTAGAATGACTCTGGCATTTGTGTGTTCCTCTTCGAAGCTAGCTTATCTTTTGAATCATAGGAATACTTCCTATTTATTCGGTGGATGCTTTCTACCATGATCTCAGAATTTCTGCGAGTTCCTCGCATCCATGCCTGACTTTTTCCTTCATTCCACGCGAAGCGAGCATAGCTGCTCCGAATCCAGCCAAGAAAACACCAGGCACATATGTCTTTCTGCCATTTCGACCCGCGTTCCATCGTCGAAGCGCATTCTTTCAGAGAAAACACTGGCGAAGAAAGTTGGAAACATTTCCTTCCCCACGCTTCGCGTTTAAATGCCGAGCGTAGGTACCTGTCCCGATAAGAGGCGCGCGGGTAATTCACGATCCTACGATCAATTCGCCAGATCTCTAATCTGCGCTGTCCCTGATCGATGCCCACTACAAACACGCCGGGGTCATCTTTCTCGTAGAATTCGTGTTGTCGGCCGCGGCTATTTCGGGCTCGCAATTCCGATATTTTTAGCGGCGATTCTAAGTTTGGCCACGGGCACGGGTTCTTGCCGTGTGCGTTATGTTATAATCCGGCCCCGAGGTGTAGCATACATCTGGGTAAATATACAATTCCCGATTCCACGACCGTGTAAACGAATAACAATTGACCCTTTCATTTGAACCGGTCGATCGTCGATAAATCCCAAACGTTCCCCTTTTAAATCCAAGAAAACAAACCATTCTACACACGCGATACGAATATAGCTGCACCGTTTGCTTGAGTAATTCGTGTTTTCTTAGAAAAATAATATATTCGTAATAGGGAAATGTTTAATAACTGTGGAAAATAAAATTAGAAGATCCATCGATGCCACACGAGTGTTTTTAAGGCTAGAGGAATTATCGGCGTAGGCAGTGGTACGTTCAAGTCGATTCACCAGCAATGAATATACACGACGATAAGCCCAAGGTAGTTAGTTGTTCAAGGTTTTGATTAAATCAACGTGAAACGGCCGGCTCGTTGCGATTCTACCCGCGAGTACGTTGCCGTTTCCTCGGGCGGCGGCCTTCTTCGAAACGATTTCGCGGCGATTGTGCGTTTGAATGTCAGCAATGCTTCATTATAAGAACGCGGTATAGGTTCGTAGAAAGGTAAAAGCAGGTGGTAGACGCGTTACCGCGTAAATGGCCGTGAATTCGTGGAATGCTAACGCGCTGTTCGACAAACGCTCCTCGTTCTATCACGATAACGATCGTCTCGTAAAGATAATGCAGGAATTTATGTGGACTGCAAGAATCGAAATGTGAAGCCTGATTTCTCAAAGGAATGTATATTTCGTCCAGGGCAATGATTGTTTTTTTATACGATTTTAATGAGATAACATATGATATTAAGGGGTCATGCTCAGTCAGGAGGCCGAAAAAAGGGGTGGTCTTTGGAAATTTTTTACTCAAAAGCTATAACACATTTCTCAAAAAATCTTTTTTCCTTTTAAGGATTGCATCTAGTATCGTGCATCGTAATTTTTTTTATTTAAAAATATTTATCAATAACTAAGTTATTGTCCATCACTCGAAGGTTCTCTCAAAAAGTAGGCTTCTGCGGTGACCACTGCTGCTCGAAAGTCGATCATCTAAAATAGAAAATTCAAAAGAATTTACTTATTATATTATATTATCTAGTATTTGAACGAAGGATTTTTCGAAATATTGATTTGGGAAAAAATGGCTGATGTTTAAAGTAAAAGTTTCAATTTTTATCATAAATCGTGCCTGATTTTCGTCAATTAAAAGAAAACTAAGCATCGGATAAAAAAATCCTTCGTTCAAATACTAGATAATATAATATAAGTAAATTCTTTTGAATTTTTTATTTTAGATGATCGACTTTCGAGCAGCAGTGGTCACCGCAGAAGCCTTCTTTTTGAGAGAACCTTCGAGTGATGGACAATAACTTAGTTATTGATAAATATTTTTAAATAAAAAAATTACGATGCACGATACTAAGTAGATGCAATCCTTAAAAGGAAAAAAAGATTTTTTGAGAAATGTGTTATAGCTTTTGAGTAAAAAATTTCCAAAGACCACCCTTTTTTTCGGCCTCCTGACTGAGCATGACCCCTTAATATTATTCATTATTACTGGCTGGGACGTTATCAGGAATTGATTGAGCAGCTGGATTGTGTGGTTTCCAACTGGAACCCTGTTTCATAACCGATCGAGCGGCGCAATCGAGCTTAATTAGCGGTATTATGAGTCAGCTGGAGCCGTTAGAATATCCAAATATGTCCTAATGTGCAGTTATTAGATATAATTGAGAGCTGAAGGCCAGTCAAGAGGCGATTCATATCATTTTGACTCTTTCTCTATCGTGTATATGCAGACTCACCGTTTCTATCTCTAAAACCAAGGGATATTCAAATGAAATCCAAGAAAAAGGTCGTGTTCATAGAAACTACCTATGTCCAGGGCTTGAATAGGTTCAGAAAATAACTGTGTCAAACTGTCATATAAAGGTTCTGACTGAAAGAGTTGTGAAGAACCTTTATTCTGAATAACCGTTATAAAGAACTTAAATATCAGACAATATAAGTTTAAGTTATGGTTCCTATATAGCTCTATAACTTTTATTTTTTAGATTCTATACAAGTTCCAAAACGGTTATAGAACCGATTTAATAACTTTTATTTTTTAGGTTCTATATAAGTTCCAAAGCGGTTATAAAACCGATTCTTAAAACGATTGTACAGAATTTTATAGAAAATGAAATCACAACATATTACACATATGGACTACTGTGTATAACCAAAGTATTTAAAAATTATTATAAATAAGTAAGTAAATATATATTATGGATATATCAAATATATATTATGTATTTGTGCATACATATACAATTATTTTGTAATATGAAGTGTACGTTAATATAAATGTTTGGTTGTTATACCGGTGATGGTCTAGCAGTCTAGCTCATCGATTTGAATGATATTTTAATATCTATATTGTCAGAATCATGGTCCTGATGGTGAGGTGGCTCCTAATTGAAAAAATGAATTTGACAAATAAAAGTTTCGATCTATGATATTAAATATTTATTGTACTTTTTGCAATAATAATACACAGAATAGATATTTACTTACTTATTTATAGTAATTTTTAAACAATTTGATTATACACAGTAATCTATAGTTGTGATTTCATTTACTGTAAAATTCTGTACAATCGTTACAAGAATCTGTTCTATAACCTCTTTAGAACTTATATAGAACTTAAAAAATAAGAGTTATTAAATCGGTTCTATAACCGTTTTGGAACTTATATAGAACCTAAAAAATAAAAATTATAGAGCTATATAGGAACCGTAACTTAAACTTATATTGTCTGATATTTAGGTTCTTTATAACGGTTATTCAGAATAAAGGTTCTTCATAACTCTTTCAAGAACCGAAATCTTTATAATAACGGTTTCAAGCCCTGCCTATATCATCCAGTTCTGTGCTTATACAACACAAAGTTGTATTGTCTAATTTCGCTGCAATTTCCATCCGATCCCCATTGAAGATGAATCTAGAAAGCTTGTATGACAAGCTCGAGTGCCTAGAAATGCATCCCGCGAGCTGACGAGACTCAGATCGTGCCTACTTATCTCGGTCTGCTTAGCCATTAGCAAATTATCCGTTTCCTTAATGGAGTCATTACATCACCCGTAAATTGCTGCATCTATTACGGAGCTGCGATTGGACGACAACGATCACTCGTGGTTCGCCTAAGAATGGCCAGCACCTACGATCAATTGAATTTAATTGGTGAACCGCGACTTCCAGCAGCCGTCTTCGGAACTCGTATTTCCCTCGTTCCTTATTGTTCTTCTATCAGAGGGGGCGCGATTGCAGCGGCACGAAAGAGCATTCGCTGCCTAACGAGATAAACGAGCTGCTGGTAGATACCGCCGTCTACGCTTCAATGACAAATGCCCGCCTAATTCGTCTACCAGCGGCTGCCGCGCGCCCCGGCGCTGAAAAGGGAGCCGATCTTGACTTATCGGGCGTGACACGCGCGTCCACTGTTCCTGCGAACGGCACTGAAGAATTTCAGCTGGACGACGGCCTCCTGCGTGCGCTCTGAATAATCACGCGTGGTTTCTTTCACGAATTTCAGCACACGGCCATTTCTATTCACGGCAGATTACGCTGTGCGATTGGAAGCAATTGTTAATGACTCTATCCTTGCGAGCACGGGATGCCGTGCCCCGAATTCTTCCGCAGCCGTATACAACACTTTATCAATGAGTTCCCGGAATTCGTGCTCCTTAATTCGCGGCGGGCTCATTGAACGCGAAATTGACACAGTTTTAAGGCGGCGTTAAATTAGCGTGAGATCCAGAGATACCGCGCGACTCGTGGAGAGCCTGTAATGCGTATTTTACATTTAAATTACCTAGGGGGGATCCAGTTTTTTTCGACGAGAACGCGAGCGTCTTAACTCCGCTAAAATTGAGACGCGAATCGACCGGTAGCGGTGCCATAAATTCTCGAGTAAACGCTGTAATTTGCATGAACAGCGAATCCAGGACAAGTGAATATATTTATTCTATCTTCTGCTACGGTGTCCACTTCGATAAATTTCCTCCGCCAATTAATATTCTTCGCCGATGACGTAACCGCGGTCGTTGAAATAACGCCCCCCAGCTTTCATCCGCGGGTAATTGCATTTTAATCGCAGTTGTGTACTGAAACAGTACCACGAATTACAGAAATTAAAGTGAACCTTGAAAATGGCGAATTTTAATTTAAAGAATTCTTATCGATATCCTTATCTGCACACGGAGAGATACATTTTAACGATCCCTCGTGCTATTCGTGACATCGCCATCGGTCAGGCTCGTCAGGTATATTTTATTTCATTCTCGTTTCTGAGGACAACGATACAGGCGCGACCAGATTCGAAGATCGTAACGTCGCGTCGTTTACGACTGGCTTAATGGCCGAGGATTTTTAATATCCAACGGAATCCGGTATCCCTGGTCGAATAGGGAACAGTGCCCCGTGAAATCCACGGCGGGCGCTCTTATTTACGCAAGAATTACTTTAATGTTTACGACGGCGCGGTGCCGCCGCATCGCCGCAAATTTTCCAGCTTTAATGGAGCGCGCCCATCGTAGACAACGGGGAAGGAGTTAAGACAAGCGGAAGTTATGCTTGCTGCGAGCTAAGCTGATGCAACGATCGAGGATTTCGGCTCTTAAATATGTAAGACTAACTTTACTACTCGGCTTCGCCCCGTAATTTAGATTCTGATTTTATAAAAAACGAAATTTTATTTATTTATTTTTTTGTGAAAATAGTCACATTCGTCTGGATTAGCAAGGCATGATGAGGCGGGGCACATTTCGTGACCCCAGAGTTTATCGTTCGAAAGTTTTTAGGCTACAGACAAATACAAAACACTTTCTGCTTTATATATTTAAGGGTAATGCCACTGTAGAGCCCGGAAAAGCAGACTGATTTTGAGATTTTTTTATGTGAGTATAGTGAATGGAATACAAAATCTGTTTAAAGGCCTTTATTGCACATAACTTGAAGTATGATAACAATTTAAAAAAAAAAAAATTTTATACAAAATGGCGGCGCCTTAGCTCAACAAAAAAGCTTCTTCTGAAAAACAGTGTTCCGCGGCTGGCAAGATTTCTCCTTCAATTTTTTTACCTAAAACAAAAAACCGAAAAATGTTGAGTTCTATATAAGATTATCTCGGGAAGTACACGAGGAAATTAAAAAATACTGATTTTTGTAAGAATGGTGCATGATTGAACAAAACACGGAATTGCCACAACCTTGAAATTCTTGAAACGTTTTGTTCAATCACGCACCATTATTACAAAAAACAGTATTTGTTAATTTCCTCGTGTAGTTCCCGAGATAATTTTATAGACAACTAAAAAAAAAATTGGTTTTGTGTTCTAAGTCAAAAACTGAAGGAGAAATCTTTCCGGCCGCGGAACAGTTTTTCTTTTCAGAAGAAGCTTCTTTTGCTGAGCTGTGGCGCCACCATTTTGTATTAAAATTTTTTTTAAAAAATTGTAATCATACTTCAAGCTATGTACAATAAAGGCCTTCAAACAGATTTTGTATTCCCTTCACTATACTCGCATAAAAAATATTCTCAAAATCAAACGGCTTTTCCGGGCTCCACAGTGGCATTACCCCTTAAGATGTTTAGGAAACTCTGACTAAATCTCCCTGGAGAAAATGGACCATTTTTTATCTTCTTTCGCGTGTGAAAGAAAAGTTTGCCTTCAAATCTGATGTTCCATTGTATTACCGTCAACAAATTTCTATCAATTTAGCATCACTCTAGGTATCTTGAAATATTACTGCTCATCAATCTTCCGTTATGGTCCCAAAAGAATAGAATAGGAGAAAGAAAGTTACAGCGGAGGGAAAGGAACAGAAACGGACGGCGAAAAGTGGCGGGCAGTGTACAAGAGGGGGAAGTAAGAGAAAAAACGCGTTGGGCGCGCGGCGCGACGCGCGCTCGCCAGTTTCTCACGACGGGAGCTTGCAAACCGGCGACGAAATAAAGGAGAAAGAAAAAGCGCATAATGTCGCAGGCTCTTCCCAATTACTGCGATTAAACGGATTCCCTCGTGAGGGAAACTATTACGCCGTGAAAGCCAGCGGTCGCTCGTGCGACGACGACGGGAAGAATGGCACCGTGGAGGGGCGGGGAGAGGCTCGGCAGACACGGGGCAACAGGGACAGAGGGATGAGAGGAGAAAAAGTAAAAAATCCGCGGAGAGAAGCTGAACAGGCGGACGGGAGAGAGAAGGAGGCGCGGATGGGCGGCGGGGGCAGAGGGAAAGGCAGATAGAAGGTGGAAAACGGGAGAAAGGGACGGCGATGAGGATTTATGTAATTTGTGTATATGACTTGAATAACTGCCTACATAATATAACGCTGCTGACTGGAGTGCGCGCGAGCAGGCGACGCCCTTCATCATGGAGCTTTAATTAAAATTACGTACGTTTGCTGCTTGTAACGTGCGCGCGAGCCCTTCCCCCGGCCCTCACCCGGCCCTCCTCTTTTCTCTCTTTTCTCTCGTTCTCATCCTTCACTGTACGGGCCCCTCTTTCTCTACTCCCCCCCTCCCATTCCACGTCCCCCTCTCTGTTTAATATTTTTATGAGCTTTCCACGACACGGGGATGTACGTACACGCGCGTACATGCCCGGGGCCGCCCTCTCGAGCGCACCTGTGCGGAGAGGATACACTACGCAGCGTCTTTGAAAGGCGTTCATAGCCGCTGCTTAAAGTGGTACTTTTTCCTTCTTTCTTTCCTCCTTTCACCGCCCCGCCCCCGCTCCACCCTTCGTTTTCTTTTCTCCCGTCTGTGGCGAGTCGCTCCCGCCCCTCCGGCGCCCCTGCCCCGCAGAGGGTGGTATTCGCGCGGCGTACGCGAATTCTCATTTGCGAAATTCGTATGAAAGAATTTGCATGGCGAACGCGCGGCATTTCCAAGGCGTCGATTGTCAGACGCCGCTGAAAACGACGGATTGTCTTTAGTGTCGGCGTAGCTGCTGGGGCCCACCCCCTTACGGGTGCTGACGGGGAAGGGGGCAGAAGAGGTACGCCGAGGCAAACCTCCAGACGATGAAAAGAACGAAGAATGGGAGAACGGGAACGAACGTGGTAGAGGGGAGTCAGGGGCTGTTATTTGCACCTGTCGGAGGGTGACAGTGCGGTCGTTTAAGTGCTCGAAAGGTGTATCGCGATGGCTGTGGCTGAACGTGTCACGTTCCCGGCAGACATTGCCGTTCATCGGCGACATGCAAGTGTTTAAATTGCATTCAACAGCGCAGATTGCCCGTCGCGATATGCCATTGATGGGGATTGGGGAGCGCTCATGTCAGGTCGTCGGTTTCCATCAATCTTTCCAATTTTTTTTATACAATACGCGGGCTTTACAATAAACGTGGGTGTGCTATTAGTGGTTAAACTAACGGCGATAGAGGGCAGGAAGTATGAGAATTGTATTCTAGGTAACGTAGGGTGGGAGAAGAATCAGTCGATATTTAATTGATCGAAAGATAATCTTTCGATACTTTATCCTTTGTTTGCCGTGCCATTATCAACAGGAAGCACCGATTCCCCAACGATCTTCGTCGAAACGAATCCGTTCGGTACACAACCACCCCTTCTACATCCGCGGAGCCACTATTTATTTGCACGCTCCGTTCGATCACGACGAATGTAATGTCCGCAACAAGTGCACGGGCAAATGATTTTATTTTCCATGGTGGGTGCTTTGACCCCCAAATGTTTCATCCGCGCTCTTTATTTACTCGAATCCGAAATTTATTTGCGAGCCGATCGTACGCCGCCGGGACGCGGAGCGCACGGCTGGTTTCGTTTTGAATACCTACCCAATGCGTCGGTATGTTGTAGGTACCGCTCTTTCATTTTTTATTTACATGTAAATATCGCGCGACGGGTGGATGCAAAACACGGGGGCGCGAATCGGGCTTAAGGAGGGAGCCCTATTTAGGACGCTAGGAATAAGGTGATTCTTGGGATTTTTTTTTCTATGAAACTGTTAAGCGAATATTTTCAAAACTTTCAGGGTATTTTAGTTCACATTCAAACAATTTTTTCGTTACAAAGTGTTCGTTAGAACCGGAGATATATGAACACGTTCGTAGGGTCTCGCACGCCGGAGTTGCAAAATTGCGATTATGTTGAAGGCCCCAATTCTTCCCTGAAATAAAAAAAAAACAAGGATTTTCTTATTTCTCGTATAATTACATTGCCGATATACCTAACAAACAAAAAAAAGGTTAAAAGTTGGCAAATTGGTGCGACTTCAAAGACAAAGTTTCGATTCTACCCCAAGTCTACTATTTATGGAAAAAGAGTTGTTCAATTTAGGTCCATCGATAATGTAATTACGCGAGAAATAAGAAAACCCTTGGTTCTTTGTTCATATATCTCGATTTCTGCCGAACACTTTGTAACGAAAAAATTAATTTCTATTGCCTGAATGTGAACTAAAATACCCTGAAAGTTTGGAAAAGATCCGCTTAACAGTTTGATAGAAAAAAATTCCCAAAACTCACCTAATTCTTAGCGTCCTAAATAAGGCTCCCCCGTTAAGAGCGACGAGTGCGGCCGACGTAATTGCTTAACGACATCGGTGTCGAGTGAGTCGGCCTTGATTATCTTCCGGGAACTAATCTCGTGGAGGCATCGAACAATGACGAATCTGTAATGAATATTCAACGTATCCCTGGATTCGTTCGTATGTGCAGCATATCCATTATGGATATCCATAGGCTGATTCCAGATACCCTCTCAGCGTGTTTGCGCTTAAAACCCTGCAGGATTGCTGCTGGTCAGGCTGGACGTTGGATCGCGAATTTTGAGGGGGTTGCTGGGTGTAATGACGAGTCGACTGGTACCTTAAAATGGGCATTTTTAAACATGGATTACTTATCCGGGGAGAAAAAATGCTCCACTGACTTTATTCTAACCAATCACTATCATTTTTCATAGCAAGCAGAGCTAACAGAGGGGAACCAGTTGCAGAGCTGGTGAAGCTAAAAATCTGTCACAGAAACACTGTTTAGATTCATCCTGCGACACTATACTCTAATTTAAGAATGACCCTTTACTGCTACGAAGGTATAGAGACACAAGAATTAAATCAAAACAAATCTTCACAACCCCTCTCGATAACCCAACACACCTTTTGAAGAAACTCTTGAAGCGAGTGACCCTTGCTGCTCGATTACAATCAGTAGACTATTTAATCTCTTTTTATTCTTTTTTACTTGTACCGCGGTCTGTCACTTCTACCTTTCATTGTCGCCGTATGTGATCAGTACTGTTGTCATTGTCGACAGGTTTGTTGAAAGGATCCGTGACGGCTGAGCGGCCGCGCACGCTGCGTCGGTTGCGGAACGTTTACGGGCCGGCCGCATGCGGAATGGGAACCGGCGGCGAGGGTGGAGGCGGAGAACGCATCGAGGACGGGGAGGTCGCGTTCCGATTGTCCGAGCGTGACCGCGAAAGGGACGAGAAGTCCCTTAGCATAATGAGCCCGTTCGACGAGCAGGAGGAATGGGCCAAGATCTCCGAGATCATGGCGTCCTTCGGCACTGGCCTGGTCAGAGAGTCCGTTTTCGTCACCGAGCTGGAGAAGGAGTTCCAGACGAGACTAGGTACTGCAGTACAGTACATTGAATTTTTTGCTCTTCCATTTGCGTAGACGGTAGAAGTTGCTCGCTTTTGGTAACGGCGAACGAAAACGGGATAAATAGATAAGAGGGATGCTTAATTATAATTGTTAGGTATGCTTGGGAGCAAGTTGCCACCTAAGTAAGTAGTTTAGTTGGGACCAGTTTTATTACAATATTCTCGCGTGATATTTGTACGGTGATAACGTTTCGAGCCGCGCGAGCAACTTCAGATTCCGTCCGATGGAAACGGCCAAATACCTATCGAGGCGCAGAGGCAATCCCCCGTGAATTAAACCCGCGGTTCCAATCTGATTTGTACGCAGGCCTGAGTTCGGACACCAGCAGCAGCCCCATTGTCTCCACTTCCGTCGGTCAGTGGCTGTCAACGCTGGGCCTGGCGGATTACGAGACCCTGTTCATTAATTACGGTTTCGACGACCTCGACTTCATAGTGAGTAATATCGTCGGGTCCGTCGAGTTCTTTCCTCGCCCGAGGTCACCTTGGAACCGATGGTTCGTCGTATGTTCGCAGAACGGGGTGCTAGACGAGGCGGACTTGAAGGACATCGGGATCAACAGCGACCAGGAGCGCACCGTGATCATGGACGCGGTCGGTCTGCTGAACAAACGCGTGGAGAAACGGCATAGCGGGGTTGGACAGTCGGTGGACGAATGGTTGAAGAGCATTCACCTGGAGAATTACACGGAGACGTTCAGGAAGCATCTGTACACGGAGATGGATCGCGTGAGATGCGTGTGGGAGGTGGAGCTGGCGGCCGTGCTGGAAATCCAAAAGCCGGCGCACCGTAAGAGGATCCTCGCGTCGGTCAGCGACTCCAGCACGCGTGCCCCGAATCGGAATTGCACTGGGCCGAACCTGGAGGATCTTAATAAGGACCTCAACACCTTGGTGAGTGAAATCGTTCATCCCTGTTGAATAGAAATCGTCTCGATGCAAATTGTCGCGGTAAACGCGCCGAGTGAGCGCTCCACGCTGCTTCAATCATCAACAACCTGAAATTTCATCCTAACCGGGATGAAAGCGTAGATTCTTTTAAACACCATCCTCCTTAATCGACAATGCATCGGAACGTTCTCAAGTGTAAAGAAACATTGCACCTGTCAGGCTTTGAGCATTTGCCGCCCAAAAGCCAAGTTCCCCTCGACACCCCCCAATTTCCCATCAATCCCAGCGTGCAATATTGCAAAACACGATCCGTAGCCAGAGTCCCTTAAACCTCTGACACGTTGGAATGAAAAGAACGAGTCGCAACCCCTGCACCAGCGGCAGGCGGAAGAGATACATGGACTGGAAGGGTTTAACGACGTTCGTCAGTATCATCGTCATCTTACTCGACACTCTTTCCCCCTCGATTCTCTCACCTGCCTGATGAAGAGGAGCGGGGGGGGGGGGGGCCGCGTCACACGGTGAAGATCGTGCGTTTTGAGAGCCCGAATGAAAACAGATGTAGGGAAAGGGAGAGAGAGAGAGAATGGGGGCGGTGGAGTCAGCGAGCGAAGCGATCCTGTTAAGAATTACCGGTGAACGGTTCACCGGGGTGTCTGACAAGGGCCGTCGGAGCACTTGGCCGAGAAGAGGGCGGAACGGGGCCTCGAGGGTTGGCGCTCGCGACACCAGCAAGCTCGATCGCTTCCGACGGCTTTCAGCCGATCGCGTCATAATGTAAATATCGCGGCTAATTGGAGGAGCCGTTATTGTAACGCGTGCATCAGCCGGCAACAGCCAAGCTACCTGTTCGACGGGGCACATGCACGCCGACGGGCACTCGAGGCGAAGCTTTCAGCCTGATCGCTCGAGCGGACGCTAATGGTTTTTGTTCGGGCGCCTCGAGCGCGATACGCGGCGCATCCCCGTTAACGAGCCACTCCGTTGGCTCCGTCTCTCGTGCCCCGTCTTTTCGGCGCTGCTCCCTTAATTAGCTAATTAAATTCGATTAATGGCCGACGGCCGACGCGCACACGTACGTGCAAATTGCTCGTTTTTGTTCCTCCGTTTCTCTGCTCCTTGCGCCCATTCTTTCGCCGCAATCGAATTTCACGACTGCCGGCCATCCGAGTGACGCGCGACCGCCCTCCCTTCTCGTCTCATTAATCGCCCGTCGAACAGCGCGGCGCCCTTGCAGATGCAGATAGACGATTCCTTGGGCAGCTGACCCGCTCTGCCGCAACGTTTGCACTGTTCGTAGAACGCGAATGACAGGACACGCGGCGCCTCGCGCGCGGTCCATTGCAAACGGTCCGCCCCTGCCCCCCGAAACTGTTTACTCCACCTTGCTCACCGTTACCTTACGCTCCCCCGCGTCGCGATGGTTCGGCACCCCTTGCCGCAGATATTTCGACGGGTGGGTGGTTGTCCCTTTGTTTTTCAAGCGACCCGCTGGCTGGAGCCGCGGCACGACGCGAATTACACACTGGCGAGCCAGATGTAACAAACGATTCGCGGCGTGTAATCCGAATTGGAGATACGCTCGCGTGGCTTGAATCCGGTTTCGATCGTAATTCCCGGGACGCCGCGAAACGGCCGCTCGCGTTTCAGCCCGGACAGAGATTGCAAAAAGTAGTTTCCTTTTTTGTAGGTTCTCTGGAGGGGGGGGGGGAGGGGCGGGCGGGCGGAGGAGCGATAGGGGTTGGGGCGGGGGCGGTGGGGGTCGCAGTTCGAAACGCGACGCTTTTACGAGTGTAATTGTACGTCGTGTAACGCGAGCCGGATTTTCCAGCGTGGCTTTGTAACGCTCACGCGAAAATTTCCCCGCGAGAGGCGAGGGGGTGCTCTCTTTTTTTTGTGGGTTTCTTTTTTTTCCCGTTCGCCAACGTATCGGGGATTCGTCGGCGAAACGGATGCAACGGGTAACGTCATCCGGTTCGCCGAAATGGGCGAATATAAAAGGAAAAAAAAAAGCTCCTTTCTGTCGTTCACTCGTTCGCAAGCCCGTCAGCAGGCTTTCGCGTTCGGTAAAAATTTGATGAAACGCGAGGGGTCCGCTGTTTTTCGTGCGTCACGGTGCCGTGTCGATACTCCGAAACAATGGCCCATTGGGAATAGAGTTGATGCGTAATGGATTAATAATGGCCTCATTCGTATTTCGTTAAATCGAATGATCTATCGCAATGTGAAATGTATCGAAGTTCCCGTGACAGTTTTTGCATCGTCTCGGGAACTTTCAGCGTGCGGTTGAAGCTATCCCCGCGTGTTAATAAAGCTGACAGGAAAGAGGGTTTACCGTGATAACACCGTATCAGCTATTGCGAAATTTGGCGCCGTGTGAGTCAGACTGATAGGCACACACACCCGTGACAATATTTTCTTAAAAGCGCGTATTCTTAACTGACGACAAAGTCGAAATGGGTGTCTAGGAAATCGTTGGCCAAACATTGAAACAAACACTTCTAACTCTCTGAAGCATTCTTGCAAACCTGCACCGCGAACAAAGAGTAGATTTTTAACTGTTAAAAATTCAGAGTGCACTCGTTCCATTGCACGCGACCACGTGACCTTCGTGTTGACGAGTCCACTTATCTCTGAGACAACTCACGATCCCATAATCACTTACAAGACTACTTAGATTAACCGGCAATGTCGCGCGTGACATAAAGAATAATGACCCTTTCGAAGGAAAAAAGTGAAACAATGAAATGAGAGTGAAGAAGAGTTGAAATCGAAAGACGTGTCGAAGGATCGCGTCCCTCACGCGGCCGTTTCTTGCCGTTTCCGCAGAAGACGAACATACAGCAGCTGAAGGAGGAGATACGGGAAAAACTGCCGGAAACAACGGCGGAGGGTAATGGCGGGACGTCGATAACCGGAACGAATACGACTACGACGGGCACATTAAGGCACCGCAAAAACAGACCAGCCCCCCAGCCACCCCAGCGACCCAGTTCGCATAATGGGGCGATCTCGGCACCGGAACAGCTTGAGATCAGGGCACCGTCGGAGCTGCTGTTCGGCGTGCCGTCCACCCTCAAGACGCAATGGAGGCACCAGCCAAAAGCTCTAGTCACCGGCTGCGTCACGTACGTCGCCAACGTAAGTCTAATTACTTCCGTGTTCCCTCTGGCTCTTGGCTTGCTCCTCCACCCGCTTCCTTTCGCGAAGCTGCTCCTTTACCGAGCCAAATATCCTTAACTAAGCTTCCAATGCCTGGGTGTTCGACATAATTCCGTGGGAATGTACGGCTGTTTAATAGTTGAGTTCCTTCCGACAAAGTTGCACGCGTATTTAGTGAATTTTTGTGCAGTTTCTTTTTTGGTAGTGTAACTTTCGCGGAGGAAGGAGGTTGTTCCTTTTGCTGTGAAAACTTAGATCTCTTGTGGCTGTATAATATTTTACAAGCCTTTTTTTATTTAGCTTCCGTTGTGAGTTCTTAGTTTGTCAAGGTGAAATTCTGTGAGTTAATTTTGACCCATTTTCGCATATCCGATCGACTTGAAACTTTGCACACATACGTAGTTTCGGCGACAATACAATAATTTCACTAGCAAGCTTAAAAACATTTATAGTGGATTTTTTTTTTTTAAAAACTAAGGAACGATTGAGGAACCGTTTTATCTGCGAAAGTCTGCTTTCTGTGCTATCTTATTACGTAGTTAAATACTGAGGTGTAGGTGTTTCTTTTTTAAGAATAGAGTAACAGTCGCGAAGATAGTCGAGTAGAATCTGCGAAATTCTCGAAAATGCAGGCGGGGTGTGCGGGATAAAAGGGAAGCCGCAATTGCACCCATGGAAACGAGAATATTTCATGCTGCCGTAGTAATTGTACACCGTAATTCAGCTCCGTCTCTCTCCTTCCCTCTGCCAGTCGTATTACAGGGTTCTTGAATAACAAGCGCGTTTGCGATGTCAGCCAGATAGTCGTGACAGAGCCTCAAGGTGAAGGCTATTATCATAATCGTTGCGTGGGTGTAACTAATAACACATTTCATTCCGGCCATTATCTCTCGTGTAGCAACTTTTAACGCGCAGAAGGAACGTTTAACGCTTTCTTCCTTCGTGGAATCGCTCGGCTGAATCCTCGATAATCGTGCACTTCCTCGAGCAAACGAACCCATAAATATTACGTTACACAATAATTTCGCGATAACTGCGATACGAGTGGGATTTCCAAGAGCCTCTCTCCGATTTGTCTCTGTAAGCCCCGGGGAACTTACGCCGATCTGGAGTCCGGTTCTTTCGTGGTGATTCTAGAGGCGAGGTGTTTCTTTCTGTTTGAAAATCGCGTAGTATCTGGGCTCCACCGTGGTGAAGGAATTGCGTGGCACCGAGTCCACCAAGAAGTCCATACAGAAGTTGAAGAAGACGTGTCGCGAGCCGAGGGTCACACCCGACATCACTCTGGCGATTTCTTATCGCGGTGTTCGATTCCTGAACACGGTGACTAATGTAAGATATGCTCGTGGGCTGGAGTTATCCAGCGTTTATCACTGTTGATCCTTTACGACGCTACGCTTAGCGAGAAACCTGCACTCACATCGTTTCACTTTTATATTTCACGCGTCGAATATTTCCAGTCGTCGAATCGTTGACAGTAGTGAATATGAAATACAAAAGAAGAAGAAAGACCATGTTTCTTTGCCAGAGTGCTGGAAGTCATTAATGGAAGTCCACTTTCTCGTTCTTTTTATGTAATAGCAGATATCCGTACGATTTCAATCGTGTACAAGTAGAAACCTTAAAAGTGCAAAGTTCTGTTCACGTGTCCGTCGAAACTCTTCGCAGGGAAGTAATTTCAATCGGTGTCGTACTATAAAGGATTAACAGTGAAAGTACGCTTATCGTGTCTACATACGTTTTGCATTTGGAACGATACGGATCGATAGGAGCCGATTTGCGAGCACGAGATTCGGAACATTCACTGCGCCTGCCAGGACGCCGACGATCTCACGCATTTCGCGTATATCACCAAGGACCATGCCAGCCGCACGCATTTCTGCCATGTCTTTTCCGTGCCAACGATGGTGAGTCTCTTTATTTGAAATTTCTTCAAGCAAGTAATGAAACAGTCGTCGTTAGAGCTCCTCCGCTCAACTGTACCGCGTCGTATGGTACCTTCCCCTTAAAATTTGCCCAAAGATCATCACTATTCAATCATTAGATCTTCGACCCAAGGCAAAGGAACCCTCTAAACATGAAAACCCTTCGACTGCTCAGTCTACATAGTCTTACAGCGAGCAACTGATCTATAAAGAGTGTACGAAGCGAAGATTACCTGTTCCAGGACCAAGCCACGGAGGTGATCTTGACCCTGGGCCAGGCCTTCGAGGTGGCCTACCAAATGGCGCTGAGGGACAAGCTAGGAGGTCAGACGGTTCGATCTCAGTCCGCCAACCAGTTGACAACGTTCTCCTCGAAATCCCCAGCGCCCATGAAGATGTCCGTGTCACCGGATACCGCGGTGGACAGCAATCGCGTGCTGGACCAGCCAACAGCCCCGGTTCCGATCCCGAACTCGTCTGCCGCGAACACCAAACCAAAGCCACGGTCCAAAACGTCCATCCCCAACCTCATCGTCCAGTCCGCAGCCTCCTCGCAAGACACGAACTCGAACTCCAGCTCAGGCTCGAGCAACACCGCCAACTGCACCTCCAGCTCGAACCAAGCCACCAGTCCCAGCACCAACTCCGTCAGCAGCTCCAACTCCAACACCAGCGCCAATCAGACGGCCAAGCCGCTGGTCACCCACGGTCGCTCGCACTCGGTGAACGACATCAAGCTGAACGGTAACCAGCTGAAGCTGGCCCCGACTCCAGTCGACGACATCGGGATAGGCGTGAAGGACATGAAGCCCGGCTCCAGAGCACCCATCGCTTTATCCGAGGAACTCTAGGCTCTGGGACCATTTGGAATTCGCCTGGGAACCTGGCGATAGCGGTCTGCTGCCACGAGAGGCGACCACTCCGATAGTCGGCCCCCTGGTAGGTGAACGATCGCAGCTCGATTTCGCGACTTCACCTCCAGAGCACCGCCCGCCATGGCTGAGCAACGGTAGGCTCTGGGTCCTCTTGGGATTCAACTGGCAATCCGGGGAAAGCTCGGCTTTCTATCGTCACGGGAGGTGATCATCTCGATTGCTTGATCGATGGTAGGTGAATGATCACTGTTTAACTCGTGAACGAAAGTAGAATGTTTTTGGGGTCGGAGGTAGACTCTTTTCGTGATGTTTTTGCGGGAGTAGATGTTGGGGAGTGTATAGGATGAGGGGTTCTAGAGAATTGTGGAAGGTTTTAAGAAGTTGTAGAGCTCTTCGTTTTGGGGATTCTGGGGGGCGTATGCTTTCGTTTGGAAAGTGATTTGGGAGTTCAACACTTTCTGCGTTGAGTGATCGAGACTCGACGTGTTCGGCACCGATAGCAAAGAGTAGATCAGAATTTGGTATTAGAAAGCTAGTGGAGGAGGCTGACAGGTGACTTTCGGTCTGGTTTCGCGATCGTAGAATCTTCTCCAACTTAACACGTATGTAGGCTAGCATGCCTCACACGTCTGCGACGTTTCAAATCCCGCGGCAGATGAACGCTACACCGAGAGCAAGAAGAAGCAGACCCTACCTGCTCGGTTACATATTTCTGTAGCCGATCAGTAAACCAAACGCTACGTCGAACTAAATTACTCAGATTGTAACGTGGTCTGCAGCAGATGGTTCTCGAAACGTCACTGGTGAACGTGTTAATACTATTTGAGTCTTGTAGCTCGGCTTCGCTCTACGGAAGTCGGGCCGATTTCTGACTCCGAACGAGCGCGATCTTTCACGATTAGGATTAATGCTCGCGAATCGTAGGCGAGTCGGAGGGCGCCGGAAGCGTGCCCTCAGTGTCTTTTTAACTCTCCAAACTTTTGTAGTAACGTTATACACGTGGCGTAGAAGCGCCCGCCGCCGACGTGCAACTTTGTACAATTACTTTTTCCCCCTGGGGGCGAGTCACGGGGGAAGAGGACCCGTGACGGCTCAGGTAAGTGGACGGACCGTCGACACTCATTGCCAAACTCCGCCAAAACTTCCGGCAACGGCGTCCGAGCGAGACCTGGGCGTCGCTGTGATCTTCCGCGTGCATCGAGGGCATTAGAGAACCGAAAAGACTCGCCTGGAAGACGGAGATGCTCATCGTTTTACACTACCCCTCGCGTTATCGCGCGGCGAGGTAGCGAGGTGTCCGAGAGAAGGTAACTCAGATCAACCTAACGGAACGATAAAAAAAAAAAAAAAAAAAAAAAACAACGAACCCGAAACGCCGTGCGACGCGCGATCGTCGCGAACAGTATTATATTTGACTAAAATAAATAGAAGCTCCTCGACACCGTAGATACTTTCTAGCTTCACGATGTTTTGTCGGTACGGAAAGTGTGACCAACGTTTACATCGATGTCTCGCCTAAAGTAATCGAAAAGCGAAAAAGAAGGGTGACCCGAGGCGGAACCCTCCCTCCTTTGTGGCTCGTAACAGTCGCGAGCGCGCGAACGGGGCATTGCATTTCGACGAAACGAACACACATTCCCCTGCCCCCTTCGCGTTAGAATGGCACCGGCGAGCCGAGGTGTCACGGGAATGCTCAATGAATTTTTCTTTCCGGCTAAATAATAACGACTGATGAGATTCTGAGGCTGAATCGTTTGCTAACCGTGGCACGGTGACGATCCACGGGCAGATCCGTTTCTTCCACGATCGATTATCCCACCCTCGTTCGAGTCGCCACCGTTTTTCCGACGTCTCGTCGTCATCCACCCAAGACTGACAGCCCTTATCTCGTTTTATATTTCACATTTAAGCGTTACGTATAGAAGCTCACACACGTGTACAATTCGTGCACAGGAGAACACGCAGGAAGCACGTACTATCGTAAAAGAGGCGCACGGGGAGAGGAAGGCCCCCCCCCGCGTATTTATTCGAGTGCTAATTCGACGAACCTCGCGATTAGGAAACGAATCTTCTACCACGGAGCGGTACCAAATGTCTATCTAATGTATATTTAAATACTCCACGGGGCCCGTTCGACGGGCCGAGTCGATAGTGCCGAGGTAAGACGCATAATCTATTTCGGTGGCAGCTGATATACCTAGGCTCCGATCCGAGCCGACTCAAGGTGTCATAGTAGTATCGTCGAGCAACGCGTAGCATCGTATCGTAGCTCCGTTCTACGAACGAGCCAGGCCTAAGAGACCTCGTTGATATCGAATGGGTACAAGAGCGATTCGTCGCCCGATTTACTGTACCAACGTCGTTGGAGAGGCGCGTGTTTGGGTAAGAGGGTGTTGGTGCCATTGGAAGGCTACCCTGTACACAGATAGATTGCTCTGTAGCGAAACCAAAGATTGCATGTATGTACATAGACACACGAGATATTAGCGGAGGAAGGAAAGGGGGCGAAAGGTACGTAGTCGTTGCGGGAAGATGGAAAGACGAGGTGGGGTGTGCCCGCCACGGTGACAAGGGGTTGCAGAGGGCACAGGAGGCGAACACGAGATACTGCCAAATAACACACCACCAATTACCACGTGGCTATACGCACACTTTGTATTTATCACGTTTACAATAGCAGATAGTTTATACATAGAGGATTATGGTGTGCTAGAGGTGGACGATTGTCCGTGGCCGTCGCGTGGGAATCGTTCCGCCGCGGAATGTAATTAAACGCGCATCCTCCTCTAAGGATTTCGGTGTATAATCGCGTAGCGCAGCTATATCGTAGAACCGTAGTGATTCACGTAGATCAGCATGCTTTCCTCGATGTGTCAGTAGATACGAGCTAAGGAAACCACTCGCGCTAGAGTGGATAGTCGAAGGGCGACGCGTGCAACCGATTGCAGGGGTCGCTCGCCCTGGATCTGTCTCAAGGGGTCCGTTGTTCGACAGCGTCGATAGTTTGGACGACTGCTTGTCGTGGCACTGGGACGAAAGAGAACGAGAGGAATGCTTTCGATGACATGGCACTATCGATCTATAAAAAACACTAATTACAGAGCTAGGTAACATTTAGGCGCGTAAATCGTGGATGGACTCATTGCTGGACGACGGAAACGTAGTACTACGCGAAGGTACCTATATCGAAGCATTCGAGTTTCATGCTCCGTAGTTCGTGATTACGCGGCCAATCGGTAATATTCAGTGGAATGTTAAATGTATTGTAAATGTTTGAGGAAGTAATTGTTGATCTTGAATGCGAATGCTGGGAAGGACTGTCTGGCAGTCTGAACAATTTCTTCTTTAGACATTTTGTCCGAACAACGTCCATATCTTTGTAAAGCGAACGTTCTACTACGTGTTTCGTGTACCGTCACGAAGCGTCCTTCGTGTAGGAGTCAGTAACGAGAAATTATGCCAAAACGTTCCTTTTTAGATCCATTTTTTTTTTCATACACCTTCTCCTTTCTTACTAGAAAACTATATACACGTATGCTCGAGAATTTTCGACAATTTTTTTCAATCAAATCGCGGCTCGAAGCAACAGCCATTTCGTCCGTCAACGAAACAGTACACACACTTGCAGTGGGATGCAAGCTCGCGAAAGTGCCAACGATGGGAGCCCGTTTTTATACTCGACGCATTCGCTGGATCCGATCGCAGGAGACCGCGCGCGAGTCGTCGAAGCACATTACATTTACCCGAGGGACATTACAGACGATAGACACACGCACTGTGCTCTATTAACTGTAAATATATATCGAGCAGTACGGTAGCTATCTCGTTTCTCGTACGCTGTAAATTACCTCCCCCCCCTCTCCCCCCCCCCCCCCCCCCCCTCACAGTGGACAGACGTTTGATTTGTTCGCAGAACGAGCGCAATAGATAGCCGCACGAAATAATTTATTATCCGGCAGAGGAGCCGTGGAGGGCACGGCGCTCGCCGCAATCTCTCCGCACTAACGAAACAGGCATCTACGATAGCGATTTAACTTTAAGTATTTATATGATTAACTATCGAATAAACGTTAGCTGTGTACACGCGATATTAGGGACTCGATATTCGAGCGGGTATCGTAAAAGGGTTTTCGGTGCTCAGACCTGCCAATCGCGCAAAAACGAAACTCATTCACGGACCAAGCGAACATAAGAAGACTAAACGAGAACGGCGACGATAGTTGGTAAACTGGTAGTCCGAGGAGAAAAGGGAGCCGGGCGTTAAGGGCGAGGCGCCGGGAGATTCGGAGGCTTCCGATCTCCGCGTGCTTCCTCGTGAGTAGAGTACAGAGTTTTCGTAGCCGGAGTAATGTCGAGTAACAGTTTCAAGGTGTAAATGTACATAGGCAATATGGTAAAAAGCTAGAGTGTCCTAGAGCGATCACCGTGAATCAGTTCAGTGCAACGATACCAAAGAAACGATCGAAGCAAGGCTTCCTAATTGTACATTAGACGACTATGTGTGATTAAAGTGACATACTGATTACCCCTTGTGGCTGTTGTGTTGTTGTTCACTCTCGTGCACCACCTCACGTACTCGAGTTTCCTTCAAGCTTTCGAGTTCTACGCTTCGTTTCTGGTACATTGCGGAAACTGTATTTTTATTCATATCTTTTACCCACTGAATGCAACTGTCAATGAAATTATCTATGTTCTTTCCATTCAGACAACGACAAAAAGAAGAATACATAATTCCATTTGCAAAAGTGTATGAATACTGATAGTAGTTTGAAAATCAACGACCATAGAAAAAGCTTTTGTTTCTAGTGGACCCAGCGTGCAAATCTACACTGCTTCTCTGCTTCTCACTTCTCAGCTTTTCGCAATATTAACTCACATTTGTTGGTCTCTTGTTGCACGTTTCGATCTGTTTGCACCCCTTCCCATAATTTTTTTCATCGCTCATTGGAGACAGATATTTAAGTATCTCTCGCGTCACCGCGCGTCTGGCGCGTTCCTTCAGAAGCCGAGTTCAGCAGAGTGAAATCGCGGTCGTCCTGATTACGCGCGCGTTTCGCCGGGAAACGCGATGTCATTAGCGCGGCGCTTATCTCCAAATCGCATCAATTTGCGAGGTGAATTCGCGTGATCGTTCTCTCACATCCGTCAGGCGGTACGCGACGCGAAACGTGCTGGCAGAAAAAAAGAGGACGCAACTTTCAAATCTGTCTCGTTAACATGCCCCCCGGCCACGAGATTCTTCAAATTAATTATGGCGGGTGTCGTGCGCGTTTCAGGCTTATATTCGCCAGTTCGTTGAACGCGGAGCTCGCTAACCAATTAATAAAAAACCTTCGACTCAGCTGCACACTTTCAAACATTACTTATTCTCTCACAAGTACATAAAAATTTATGAACGTGAACATTTGCGGATGGCCACTGTCAGCAATTGCACGAACCTTGGAAATATATGTTTCTTGTGCTCGCTCGTCTTCCTCCGCGTTCCGCTATCGACGTAGAAATAAGTTTTCACTTTAATCTGTGTCCTATATCATTGTCTTTCATGGAATGTTAGATTATTAGTTACGAACGTAGATTAGCTTGCGAACTGATTCCGGTGGAAGCGTTTCTATCTCTTCTAGAATACTTGTACAATCGTCGAGCTAAGGATTCATAACTTATAAGAACTCTCATTCTCTTTGCGCACTATAATCTGTCAGCGATTTGTTTACGCGATTCAGAAGGATATCCAGTCACTCGTAAGTTTCACACTCCCGCGTTGAAGATCGCGTGGGAGATTACGCAAGCGATTACTTTTTGAATGTCAACTCGCCGAGACCGCGCGGCGATCGATGTTCGTACGCGTGTAATTCTCGCCTCCCACTCGATAATTCAGCTTCCCTTTCTCACGTCGAACCATCACCGCGGCAATACTTTAGATTTACGTCCGAGCGCGAACCAATCGGTAAGACTCTAACCTTTGCAGTCGCGTAATCGTCTTTCGCTCTCCTAATGGTAACGTTCTTTAGCAAATTAAGGACTCACGATTTCGATTTTCAAATTTGCACCATTTCTCGTAGGATTGTCCGTCGATGGACCATCGATCGTCATTGCTCGCGCGATCAGTATCCTTCTCGCAACGAAGAACGTCTGTAGGCGTCGAGGCTTTCGGTCACCCGAATTAATAATTTCATTGAAAAAACAAAAACGACCCGATCGTTATTCCGTCAATCGTTTGCAGCCCTCGACACCTAGAGCGGGCGTAGATTCGCGTGCAACAGGATCGTGCGACCGCGCTTGCGACGAGCAAAGGACAGGTACCGTGGTCAATTCTCTCTGCTATTCCCGCAGATACAATTCGTGTCGTCGTTGTGAATCGGTAGAAGCTTTTAATGGAATTATACTCGTAGCCAACCCCCTCGCTCCAGCCACCCATCACCCTGAGGAGCATCGTCCTCCAGTTGTGTTCGAATGGCTTGCGACACCGGGCTTTTGCGTTTCACCGGAGCGCGAAGGTGGAACTGAACGATGATGTATTCGGGGGCAGGCGCACGGAAGCCGCTCTTCCGTGGCCCAGTGAGAATTTAGGTCTGTACATAGGCGGGATCGGGAACGTGTAAAATATAGTATACTTATGTGTGTAGCAATGTAACACGGTGATCAGCGGGTGACGGAGAACGAGAAGGTTGTAAGACGATCGTCGATCGTTCGGTTACACTTTGCTTCCCTTGCGTCGATGTTTCCTCCTAGTCGTTGTGATTCTTCTCTTAAACGGTTCGTAGAGATTCGATTTTTCGCTTTGCGCGAGACCATCGACGCGTTCACTGCCACGTGAAAGGTTATTCAGCGGGGAACGGGACGATTTCGAGCGAAGATGAATATTATGATAAAGCGGCTCTTTAGGCGACATAATCTTGCTGGGAAAATTGTGGGTGGAAAATCGGCAGTGGACGTGCGATGACGCTCGTCAAGTACGATGTTAGATGTAACGGCAGGTGAGAGTGAGAATTCGAATCGCCACGCGGTGCAATAATTTCTCGATCCATCGATCTCGTAACAGTGCTGTTTTCAATTCTGTTCGTCCGAATTAGTGTGTGGTATTAACTGAAGATTGGCACATGCGTTCGATTGTAAAACAAGCTGATCTCGAAACTTCAACTGTCACTGGGTTGCATTCTTTGTAACCGCCAAGTGCATCTGCAGCTATTTGTTAATGTATTTTAAATTTCAATGCTCGACATCACGTTTCCTTCGGCTCAAACTTCAAACGATCGCTGTTCTTGAATATTCGACCCAGGGACTCCGTTTCGCGACTTGGATAACTCATTCGGTGGAGCATTTCTCAATCCACCTGACCCTTCTACTTTCCACACGCGTGCGTATTCAGTTTCTCACGGTTTAAAAAGAATGCAGCCATCGAATGACAGTGATTCGCATGCTTTATATTCCCAACCCCCCTGCGGTTACTGTGTTCGAAAAGGAAAAATTAGGGCAGCGCTTGATCGTCGTGCAATTCAAGAAGTGACTGAAGTAGTGATAAAAAAAAAAAGAGAGAGACGAGTGTATTCGCTGATAAACTGTGCGCCCACGGTGTCGTCCATCTTCGTCTTTCATCGTCCATTTCAGGAGAGCCTGTTTAAGCGAAGGAGTCTTGTGTTGGAGACATTTTTCTGCGCTCAAAGAAGCTTGGACCGTGCGGACGAAGGGGGGACGCTCCGTGGGGCACGACGATTGTGCAAAAGAACGTACAAATTTGAAAAAGGTGAAGGTGGATAGAGGTGAATATGATCAGTGTCTTTTGAAATCAAAAGGATACGCGTAACGGAAGCTATTGCCGAGAGAATGCCATATATAAACGCGCTATTTTGTACCGAGCAGCCTGATTAGACGCAAAACTTCCTACGTTCTTGGACACATTATATTTATTATTGTTCATGTTTATTAGAATGATATATATATGAGACAGAGATTATTCCCTGGATATCTATAACGCCTTGAAAGAATAAAACGGATACTTTACGGGAGGAAGCAGCGTTCTTATTCACACCCGCACGACTCTTCTTTTATTTTGAGGAAACAATGTTATAAAATTTCAGTTTTTAAAAAAATTGATAAAGTTTCAAATACAGTTTTAGTTATTAGCTCAATTTTCCCACGAATTTTAAGGAAACCATCTTCCAAGATTTCAGTTTTTAAAAGAATCAACAAAAGTTTCAAACATAGTTTTAAGTTTCAATTATTAGTTCAATTTTCATACGAATTTTAAGGAAACCATCTGCCAAGATTTCAGTTTTCAAAAAACTGACAATGTTTCAAGGATAGTTTCAATTATTAGTTCAATTTTCCTACGAATTTTAGTTCTCTAAGACGTGTATTAACCTGCTAATCGTAATTATTCACAATCGCACGCTTCTTTTTATGGGATCCCATTTTCTAGAAGTTGTTCCCGCCGATATTCTTGGTTTGGGAATAATTTGAAGCGTTCCAGTGTTTCTTATGGATGCAATTCAAAATTCGGCAGGGCAGAGCCACCGCCGAGGCACGGTTCTGTTTTCAACCAACGGTGGATCTTGAACATACACTTTCGCGTGTTATTTCAGATGTTCGAAAAGCAAGTCGCGTTAGATCTCTAATTACAGATTCATGCGTGTTCGCTGACACGTGTACGTCAGAGGATTTTATTTGCTCAATGATCGTCGATCGCGAGACACAGGTAAGGTACATTCCTCGCTGCCCCCTTTCCTGGTAGAACATTAAATTTGAATTTCATTTTCTATTTTCTTACCGCACAGAGAATATATGTATAATTAAACAGTCACTTAATTCCGAGAAATGAGTTAGTTTCTGGAACTGGATCGAAGGGAAGGGTTGCTCCTCCGAACTAGCCGTGTTCCCCTATCAAATTAGCATTGTTAGTCGCCGAATCGATACCGCGGCCTGCACTTTGTACAATTTCTTCGTCGTTTCTTCCGGTCGTGCGGGCCCCTGCAACGTAAGCAGCCAGCCAGCCCGTTGAAGATGCTAATTAACCAAGTTTCAGTCTTAACAAAGTTTTTCGATTAGCCGGTATATTGTTATACGATGCGGGCTGGTTGCCGCCGTTGCTCGTTATTATCTTCCCAAACAAACCGGCAATCGCACGGTGAAACGTGGCAAAATAATGGGAATGCTCGGCAAGTTTGGTCGTTAAAATCGCCAGTCGACCCTGTGGATTGTTACCCTTGCTGTATTCTTCGAGAAACTAAAACTTTCCTAACGAAAAACGATGAGACGTGCGTCTCGCTCGGTTCCGGGCGCGGGGACGCGGCTAGAACGCTCTCGGAGCGAACCGATTGGATGGTTATCAATTAGCGGAGGTTTCTGCCTGGTCTTTGAAAGGTTCAGAATTTTGCAATGGTGTTACGGTTGATCTTTGTCAAAGTTGAGAGCAAAAGAGGTAGATCTCGACAGTGGCGCACCCAACGGTGTGGGAGGGGGAGGGAGGCAAGGGGCCCTAACACCCCTAACGAAGGGGCTTTGCAAGAAGAAAAGAAACCTGGATTTTATTGTGTAAATCGATTTTTCGATTTTTATATTTTCTTGAAGTGCAATATTTTGAAAATATTTCCCGAAGGTGTCAAGTTAGTCCAATCAAAAGTGACAAAGTTATACGCGTGTAAGTAGGTAGTGTTGCTCGGCGACGTCGGTGTAGCGCTCAAACTCAAAACTTTAAACGCGTTTTCGTCAAAATCATTTTTTCAAAGTCGGCGACGTAAATGACTCAAAAATGAATGAACCGATTTACTCGAGGCTTTGCAGGCTTGTTTTAGGGTTAAAAATCTAAGCGCTATCGGGAGCTTTTCCTTTCTTTACTCAGATTTTTTTTACACTCGAAAAACGAGCGATTTTTTTCCAAATATCGATGCTTCAACTATGTACAGCCGCCATTTGGTCTCAAAATAGTTTTTCCAAAATCGGGCCCGATAGCGCCTAGACAATTTCATACATTATCTAAAAAAAAACCCGAATTTTCAATTTTGGATGATCCTGCACCGAGTTACGGTTCTCACCGCAAAGCGCCTAAAAAAGGACGTCTCGGGCATCGCCTATAGCTCACAATCCTTTCAATACTTTTTACCACAAAAAATACGGAAATATCCGTAAGATCTTTCCAATAGACTAATGTTTAATAATAAAAGTTTATCGGTTTTTGTAGAAAAAATTCCGAAAAAAAGCATGTTATTTCAACCGTTCTACATAGTCCTCCCATCTTAATGAATTCTACTGAATTTTTATTAAAAATATTGTTATCCTTTCAACTCGGCTGTCCCCAAGATTAAATCCCGAGTGCGACACTAGATTTCGAGATGAAAGAGACCAGAATATCTACCTCAGGATGGAGGTTCGAGGGTATAAAAATACAGTGACAGTTTCAGGTAAAGTTCCCTTGAACAGATAATAAAGATAACAGTCTCCTCGGTCTCTGTTTACCTGGAGCTACCTCATCCACAAATTAAGGCAGGCCGATGCACACGCCAGAAATAGTTAACACGCTGGCCCCACAGCGTGGAAAGTCAAGCAGAAAATTAAGGATATCTGTGTTTTACGTTGCACGTTGGCCTGCTTCGGACCAGGCCTCGGTCCCGATCTGCCGTTCGGCTACAACATTCTCGTACGTTTATCGTTCCGATCTGGCACGTCTCCCCGATTGTCAAAACCACCCTACTCCAGCGCGCGCGGAACCCCTGGCTGCGACGCGGAACAAAAGAAATAAACGAGGGCGTGGTGTGTGCGTGACATTTTTATATATGTACGTACATACAGGTGCGTGTAAACAATGACGCGACGGCTTTCCCTGGGCGAAAGGAGAAAAAGACCAGGGAATCCCGAAAATCCTGGATCCCGTAGCGGGTGAGAGGGGCGGGGGGGGGGGGCGACGACGTCGACGACGTGCCTGGCAACAGTAAAATCGTCGGCTTCGACAGAGACGCCCTGTCGACAGGCGTATTCCTTCGACAAATCGTGCCACCTTACCCTCTTCCGTTGCTCTTGCTACTGGCTCCTTTTTCTGGCAGGGCAATCCAATTTGTTCTTGGATACGTCATTTGGTCGACGGTCCATCAATCATGCCGTCGGTTTACATGCGCGGAAGCAACGGCTTTCCACGTTCCTGCCTTCTGTCGGCGGCCGTGCTCCTTCTTCGACAGCTCTGTCGGACGCCGCGTGTTCGTCTCGGCTTTCGAGAGTCCACGAGGCTGATTGTGGGTAAAATGAGGTGTGCAGGGATATCCTTATGGCTGCGCAAATTGTAACGCTGGGAGTGTCGGAGGGGAGGCTGGAGTTATGATTCCTGGTATTTCGGCTTTCGAAATTGGATGAGGACAGGGGGATGGGAGTGGTGAGTTGTAGTCAAAGGCACAGTATAGAATTAATAAATGCAGAATTTAGGATCAGGACGTGATAGATATGTTACGGTGTCCTTAGAAACTGCTGATAGCTCGAAACGACTCTGCAACTTCTGAAGAACTCGGGGTACCCCTAGAAGCTTCTAAAGCCTCGGGTGATTTCTGAAGTTGTTGAAAGCTCGGGGTAGCCTTAGATGCCGCCGAATCCAGGCAGTGATTCAAAACTGAGGGTTCTTTCAGAGACACCGCTGCTAAGGGAGGCTACTCAAATCTAGGGAGATACCCAAGTACACGTTACGGATCGAGGGAACTCTGTGAAGCTATCGCAAACGGCAAATGGACTTTAGAAGGTACGAGGACCGAAAGGCTGATAAAGTAAAACGGACTCTATTAGCTACGAGTGACCTCAAGGGCTAGCCCAGACCAATGTAGTCTAGAAAAAGAAAACTCTCTACTTGACAATAAGAAGCCAGGAAGAGCCTTCAGCAACCCTTGCAAACATTGCCCTCTTTCATCCAACAGATGCTCCCTCTGAACATCTACTTCCATCGTAATACACGGACAATTCTCAAGAGTTTTCTTATATCCCAACAAAGTGTGTACGATCAGCAGAGACTGTCACCCTCGACTCGAATGAAGACGACGATTTCGCGTGCATTTACCAAGCGACCAACCCCCGGGGCCATTAACCGTGATCGAGGTCCACGCAGCAGCGAGAAGACGGCCCGTGAAGAGACTGGAAAAAGCTGAGCGAGGCGTCGAGCGGCGAATTAATTAACGCACCAGGCCCGCGGCCCTTTCCCTGGATGGAGCGCAAGGGTCATTACGAATGGGTTGTATATCAATCTCCACGGGAGCGTGGCAAGGCGTAATATACGCGGCCGTAGGTTAAAACGAATGGGGTCCTCGGCGATGGCGCGAGCCCCGATACGTTATCTGGCCAGAAGGGGGGCTGCTGGTTTCCGT
The DNA here is from genome assembly GCA_947577245.1 of Andrena bucephala. Classification (NCBI taxonomy): domain Eukaryota; kingdom Metazoa; phylum Arthropoda; class Insecta; order Hymenoptera; family Andrenidae; genus Andrena; species Andrena bucephala. The sequence continues at coordinate 70,488,656 of OX387715.1, forward strand.
GGACCCAGGTCAACGCGACGGGGGGATATCCAGGAGGTCAGATAAATTTGGCCCCGGATTACGTGCCCGTCACTTTCATATTCATCGAAATACTTCACCCGAACGACCGCTCGTATTTTTCTATCGGGGACTTTGCTGCTCCCGCGCCTTCTTCCTCCTCGCGCGCTTCGCCTTCCTTTCGATACCCGCCCCCTGCCCCGTGATAAGGGTGGCGGGCGATTTTATGGGAGGATATCGTTGGGCAAGCGGAGGGAGGGTGGTTGTGGAGGGAGGAGTAGAGGGTGGCGAAGGAAAGGAGGAAGTGTGTGGTAGGGTAAGATGAGGGAAACGAGGGATGGTAAATGTGAGAGAAGGGATGGACGGGCAGAGGATGGTGAGGAATAAAAGAAGGAGAGCAGTGCGAGAGGGCGAGGTGGAAGTGGATAACAGGGTAAGGACAATAATAGACGGTGTAATTGCTGTGTATACACGTAATTACTATTACATACGTGTACGAGCTGTGTTACATCCATTCTCAGCGCATCAGGTATCGAATTTTTGCGGGACAAAGCGACAGTCGACGACGACCAGCAGGAGGCCGCCCATTAAGTTGTCTTTATATGTCTGGAGCATCCTGCAATGATACGTGCCCTGTTTTCTTACCCGGGGCCAAAGTATCCCTACAGAGATGTCTGTTTATCTCACTATTAAACCGCCGGAGGAGCTGCGACAGGATGGCTGCGGCAATGTTTGCGCAGGACGATCCTCCACGCCGCTGGCGATGGTCCTTAAACGTCCATTAGATTTTTTGTTTGCAGGAAGTCAGACAAGCCGGAGCGTTGGAAATTGAAAAAAGGAGAAAGTCCTTCTAGCTCTTCACGAGAAGATGCACCACGCGATTCTTCCGTTTGTTCCGTTGTACCTGTGTCGAACAGCTTGGATTTTATTGCAGGAGAAGATTCATTCTGTGGAAATTTGATATAAAAGAAATTAAGTGTGATTCACGCACTGTACATGAGTGTACACGGCACAAGAGTGTACTTGAAACACCTCATCGAAGTTCTTCCTCGTGGAAAATATTTAAATTACAAACATTAGATTCATTTTCACTTCGATTCCTCTTAACGGGAGCATCCCAAAGATCTACAACGATCATGCCACGCTATTTATTCCAGAATCTCTCCACAGAATTCCCCTCATCCTATCACCAAAAACGAATACAATCCAATCGAAAAAATTCTCACCTCCCACATTGAACGAACCAAAATGATCGGGAATTCGAACCCGCTGACACGATTCCTCAATCGTCCACCGATTAAACACTCGTTAAACCTCCCTGGCCTACCTTGGGCGCAGCGTTCCTGGCTCGTGCTACGGTGGTCCTCCTTCCGTGTATCCTTTTGAACGGTGCAGGGCCTCGAGGGGGGGGGGGGGGATCCCACCCCATCGAACCGTGACAAATGCTTGTACAAACTCGGAACAAACGGTGCGTGGCCAGATCTGTTACGTGTCGCCGCGATGAATCGGCGTCTCCGCATTGTCGTCGCGGGGGCCACGTGGCCCGAAAAACGTGGCGAATTGTGTTTTTCCTCGTCGTCGCCACGGCAGGGGGGGGGGGGTGCGGTATGCGAGACGCTGCTAGGAGGGAGGGGTGAGTTTAGACGCGGGGCGTTCGACGAGAAAATGCCCCAGCACGGGATCGGGCGGGATCGTTTTCGGGAGAGACACTCGATGACGAGGACAGTCGGGCTTGGGGCCCCGCACAGAAACGTCAGTCAGGCTTAGGACGAGCAGGATCTAGATGTTATCTAGGACATGGGACGGTGCAGAGGCCGATGCGCCTCCGTTGTGTGTATACCGTTAACTAATTATTCCGCGGACCCTTCGGCCCTCGACGCCGAGGGGGAAGAGGCGCATCGAACTGCTGCTGACTTTTAACCGCTCCGAATCGAGGTCGAGGAGAGCCATACGAGCATCGCAGGACGATGCTCTCGGTCGGGGGTAGTGGTTATAGGGCTATCGAAACCGCGGGACGCCTGAGATTTCCATACGCGAGATCGTTAGCGGGGAGAAACTTCTGTTCGACGGTGTTACGAGGTAATAGAATACTGGCTGCCGGGACTCGGGCGTTCTTGGGTGGAGTGGCAGTGGAGTGGCTCGGGTCTAATTGCGACGCCTTTCCTGTGGCCTCGCAGACTGTCTGCTTGACGAGTGACGTTGAGGAACAGTGGAGTCTGACGGTGCATATGGTTAGAAGGGTTTTGATGTTTTTCACGAGATAGGATTTAAGGAATTTTTTAACTATCTTCCAGGAGCTAACTTCGTGTCTTAGGTACGTGCCTTTTTCGTTGGCATGATGTTGCTTCGGCGCGAAGGGGGACGTTTCTGTACGATGCCGCCGAAAGGGAATCATTGCTTCAGGCACTATTACGCATTTCATTGCGCTATCCGCGATATTACCCGCTGGCCGACGAATTAATAATTATTTAATACATGTGCGAGGATCGTTGATTCGATATCTGAAAGTAACATCCGGTAACGAGATTATTTGTCGATCAATGACCACGAAATCATGCCGGGCCGTATATCGGAGCATAGAGTAATTGAAATTCTCGTGTTTGGAATAAACAGTGCGGGCGTGCATAGTGTTCGGCGATGAATTTAGCATCGACGCCATTCTGTTTGCACACCGTGGCTCTGCGAACCTCAATAGAAGTCCCTAGGGAGCGATTAATGACCTTGCTGCCGTTAATGAAGCGACATAGGTAATGAGTTTCGATGTTTTCCTCAACTAAGATCTTACACGTGGTTTTCAAAGCTTCCCCTAAATTCTTTCTGTCTCGCTACATAAAATCTTAATACTTCTAAGCAGCCCATTTATCCACAGATTGAATTGTAGTTCCGCCCAAAGTTTCATACCTTTTCAGAATGCATAAGCTTATCTAAAACCCAGACCCACCTGCTCCAAAAAAAATGTTTCATCCCGTCAATTAAGCCTCTGCTTCGTTTTCTCGACCCTCCAACTACCCCAATTCATCAGCCATCAAAGAACTCGGCCGATCGTGCGAGAAAGCGATCAGAATCGGCCAAAAGAAGCTTCCCCATCGGCGGCGTTAAACAGATGCAGAGCTAGCCTAACCCAGCCGACTGATCGTTACATACCAGGCCTCGATATTGACATTCGCCGGTGGGATTGATATCCAGGGATGTCGCCGAAGGACGGAGCGAAATGGAGAGCGGCATGCAGAGAGGGCCAGAGGGCGTTGGAGAGATATGCGAACTGCTCGTTCCATGGAATCCGCCGATATTCGCCATATTGGCAGTATTCCTCTCCGCTTTGCTCCCGTTCCTCGGTTCGCCTCCCTTTGCCATACCCTCCGCCTCGCACCACCCCCCCCCCGCCCCTCCCCCGCGCCGCCTAGCCACCACTATTCCGTGCACACGGGAGCGCGGCTGTGGCTGACGCCGGGCATCGGCAGAGCTCCCGGGTATCTATCGGATAATTAGCCGGTGATTACGTGGCAGTCATTCGGGCGGATATCAGTGCCCTCGACCCTCGACCTCACCCTCGCCCTCGGGCAAGAGGGTAGTACCATACAGCCATGCTTGCAACCTGCATTCCACTCCCTCTCCGTGTCCCTCTATTTCTCTCGCTCTGTCCCGCTCCGTCTGTCTATATCTGCCTATCCATCTAGCCATCTGTCCGTCCATCCATCTTCCTCGCCGCCCTCTCTCCCCGCCCGGCCGCCCATACCACCCACCCCCGGCCCTCGCCACCCTCTCCCGTCCCTCACCTAATTCTCTCTATTTCTCGCTTCGATCCTCTGTTCTCCTCCAGGCATCCTCCGTTCGCCTCCTCTGTTCGCCTAGCTCGTGTGCCGAACGTCCACGGACCCAGGCACAGTCGCTGCTCCCCAGAGCACCCTAGCCCGCACTTCCTGCATCTCGTTACTGACGCCCAATGCACTGCTGGCTCGCATTATGGGCCGTGGAGATACCATAGTTTCAGGTGTACGCCAGGCCAACGTGCTGCGCGCATACATACACCCCCGCGGAACGGTGTTGACGGTGAATACCTGTGCACGTGCATACACCCTGGCGGATGGCCTGCGGGGTGGTGGCCACCCAGGCCACCGAGCGACACCGTCAAACAATCTCATTATCATTCGATTCACGGTAACAGAGAGGCCCGCCACGCTGCCTGGAACTAAAGGGACACCCTTGTGGATCGGGAATGATGCCCTCTTTATTGCTGGCAATCATCGCCGCTGGTCGCCCGTCAAATTGACCCGAGTCGCGAATTGCTTTGCTCACCTCCTGTCGGATTCCTGCGCTTGTATGGAACCTATGGAGATGGATGCTTGTTTCTTTTTCAACGATTTTAAAATGGTCTGACCTACATCATCCACATAATCGCAAGGATCTTCTGCATCCTAAGAGAAATGGCTTAGCCTTGTGGGACGAAAGTAACTCCTCCTACTCGCGACACCCGCGCTACTGCTCCTCTAACCCCGTTTCACGAGCGAGTCGACGGAAAAGAAGACTCCCGCGGCGTCGAAATCCGAGGGCCAAGGGAGGGCTGCTCGCCAGGAGGATGAAGGGGAGGGTAGAAAGGAAAAAGGTAATGCGGCGCAATTAAACAATTTGAACGGCGGCCGGCGCACGCGGCGCGAGAGACTTCAAAAGTGCCACACCACATGTGGGCACGAGATGTAATCAGGGAAGTTAATTGAAGGCCCCACATCTTCCGCCCTACTATCCCCCCTCTGTCCACGCCGGTTTCTTTCCCTGCTCTATGCGTGGCGGCGCGGTGCGCGGTGCCTCGAGTGCTCCCATTGGGGCCACCGGTACTTGTGCAGCCGCGGATGCAAAGCCGAACCGATTGACTCATTCAACGGGAATAAAAACACAACAAACTTCTGGCGAGAAAGGGGATGGCAGGGCACGAGACAGAGTAGGCGAGGGGTGTGGGCGAGATGGAGGGAGATCGCGAGGGTGGGGTGGTTAAGGTAACGAAGAAAGAAGGGAAGCCGCGGATTTCACGTGACGTCACGAGCAGAAGGCATTCAGATTGAAGAGCGCTCGATGACTCTCGAGATTTGTATTGCCATTAATAACGAGGCGGGGGTTGCGCCACGCTCCCTCCTACGACACGGCAATTGCTCCGCGGCGCGCGTTCACAATGTGTACAAGTTGTACGAGCTGTGTACGGACTCGTGCTAGCCGGGCACTTGCCTCTGCCGGCGCACAGGACGCGTGTACGGTACCGCGACCGTAAAGCAACGCCGCGCGGCAGAATATGTAGTGGCTTTGGCGGTGCCTTGACGAACGTTCCGACGGCCACTTGCGGGAGGACGCGCGAGCTGACGCTACTCGCGCGTGCACGGGGTCGGGCGAGGCGCGTTGTCGCTCTTTTCAGGCTGCCAGGGGATTCCTGACGGCTCGGTGGCTCCGTACTTTGACGGATGCCGGTGTTCCATCCGGGGGATTGTAAATGAGGAACGATCCTTCGAACAGTGGCATTACAACACTGATTGCTTCGACTAATCTATTCGGTACACGAAGGTGAAACTCATCTGCGGAAGAATGAACTTTATTACTCCCGCTTTGAAGAGGAAACTCCTCCTCCAAGGAACAGCCGTTCTGTATCGTTCAAACTTTACGCCCCGTGTATTGATAACACCCTTCGCAAAGGCTTGAATTCATCGCAAGTGTGTATAGAGCCCGCTCCATGAGGATTCCCGAATAAAACACTTGATACCTAAGTATCAGCGGGCTAGGGGATGCTCTCCTCGAGCAGGCTGAGGCGTCGAAAGCAGATTAAACGGCAAAGTATTACGCGATATGCCCCTGGAAGCTGTGCGGGAAGAAAGGCCGACGTGAGAACGGGCCGTGGGTGGCTGACGGCATCGATTTCAACTCGACGGAGCGATGCACGTGACCAGAAGTGGCCAGGAACCCCCTTCGGCCGAGTCCTACAGCCCCCCGAACAACCCCTGGGTCTGTTCCTCCTCCGGTTTCCGTACGTCCTACGGCGGGTGGTGCGCGCCGCTCGCCAAGTCAAGCGTTCGACACACAATAGAGACGGCTTAAACGGCTGTAATTACATTTGCGGCTGAGTGTCGGCTGGATGGCAGCGTGGTCGTTGCTGAAAGATGGCTTGGGGTTCGTTATGGGACGCGTACGTGCACCAGCACGCTCGTATGCAAGCGTTTTGCCACGGAGCTCGAGTGAAACAGTGATTTAACCGGCGCAGTTGTTACGGCACAATGGAACATGTGTCTCTGTGTAACCTTACGACTTTGCATTTATCGTAGTTGCTCATGAATTCAATACTAATGGGCGTCGTGAATAAGTTTGACGCGTTGCACCGGCCATGCGATCTAAGGATATATCCCGAGCCTTTGGATAATCCATAGTCCCACGAAGAACGCTTTTGCAAGCAAACCTGAGTGCTTTCGGAAGTCGGCGATCGAGAGATGCCACAGGGACGAATCGTTTTTATATGAACAACAGGATTCCATTATGAAGTTCGAGCGGATTCTGCGTTAAAAAGATGGGGGCTCGGCTTGGCGGTATTCGTCTTAGGCGGTAAATTGTTTTCGTCGAGTCTCGCAGCCGTCATTTCACACGTTCCCCGAGAGTCACGCCGCCCGCGTATCCTTCTGTTCCCCGCTTTTGACGGGCGTTCACGAATATCGCGTGTCATTTCGCAAGCCAGGGCTGGCGCGGATCAATCCAGCAACCCCCGGTGGCTGCGGCAGTCGCAACGTCACGCGTGAGAAATTAATATGTCATCGTCCACGCGTGAAACGGCTAAACTGTCGTTAAGTCACGGCTCGTACGATTCGCGTGTCTGTTCTCGCGAAATCTTAATAATAGGTAGTATAAAATTTTCCGACCACAGAACACGAAGCTGTCAAACATATTTATGCTAAATCAGGGACTTGTGCGTCCTAGGAATTCGAACCAAGTCCTCTACATTCGAGCAAATCTGTAGAAACGAACGTTCAAAGTGATTCCGTAGAAAAGGTAGCAAAAACATAAAAAGTATCAGAACAGGAAGCAGAACTCTTCCTATTCAATGAATACTGATTACTTCCAACATCAGCAGCAAACAAATACAGGCCCTTTTCATTCATCTGGCATAAAGAAACATCGTGGGACAGCATATTGATTCAAAACACGCAAATCACACCACAAGCATCCAAGCAAAGAGACCACTTGTACTCGTCACGATTCAGCAGCCCTCCATTCCGGAATTCTCCGAACGTTCCCATAGGGTTCAATCGAGTGTCGGCCAAAGAAGATTAGCCGGCGAAGGGAAAATCTTTCGAGAGAAGTGGAGAAGAAGTCTTCTCGGTGCTGGGCCATTGTCGAGGTTGAATCGATGGGGGTGAAGCCAGGCAAGAAGAATTCTGGCATCTGTTTCTGTTTCCCGTTTTCTCATCCGCCTTATTGCCATTCCCGTCCTTCCACCCTTACCCTTTTGTCCCTTTGTTTTCGATACGAGGTTGAAACTTTCTTTTCACGGCTGGATACCGAGTATCGTCTGATCGAAGACGGTGCTGTCTCGCTTGAAACACCACCCCCTATCGTCCCCCGTTTATTCCTGGAATATGCATTTACGAGGGACCGAGATCGGGATGCACGCGAGAAAATTCCAGTTGAAGGACGAAAGGTTCCGTCCCCAGAGGCGAGGCGCCGATGCAAATTAGCCCGCGCGAGGGCGCGTTTCGATTAAGCTCGATCATTTAACCGACATTGCTCGCATTGTAATTTGACTCGCGGGTGACGCGAGCGCGTAGCGACTACTCGACTTCCTCCGCTGTTTCTCGAGTAATTTGAGGGAAATTAATTACTGTGACACCCGCGTTTACCGGCATACCAGAGCCAGTGCGTTCCGTGCGACGAGGGAAACGCGCGTGTGTCGAGGGAAATGCACGCCTTGCGTGTCACCAAGAAAATTCACCCGACGGTGTGTTCCTTGTTCGCCTGTGCAGTCGTAATTACATTGCTGTCTCGCTTGTGGAAGTCTTGGCTTCTCACAGTGCTACTTAAATGACATTCATTTATAATCGATACTCATATGCTGCCTTGCGCTGTTATAAAATTGCTTCGACTCTATTAATAGGGTGAGATATTTACCAGAGAGAAGTATCTGTGATATTACAAGTCTAGAATGTTGAATCTAGAATCCAGAATCTTGTGATGTTGGCATAGGCTTAAGAGAAGACATCTTAACTGTTAACTACTACAGTATCCCACTTTAACGATCCGTAGAGTGATTTCCATGATCTTTGCCTCTTCTTCCACGCACGAAGCACTTCATCACCGACCTAGCAAGTTTCCCATAGATTCTCAGGATGTTCTCGTGGAATCCGTTCCTCCGCATCTTGAGGAGCCGTGATCGATTTGCACGGTGTTGACGCGCGACCCAACAACCGTGCAGGCCTGGAATTAAAAAAATATCACTCGGCCAAGTTGTGTCCAGGGGTAGGCAGAGGGTGAATGGGGTCGTGGAGGGCGTCCGTTCGCAACGGGGACGGTCGATTCGGCACGGACGGAACGTTCCCGATCGAAAAGTCAGGGTGGTCGGTCAGGTGAACGATATCCGTGTATATAGTTATACAGGAACCCTAGGAAACGAGCTTACTGGTGCATTCCCGGCGAAGGCTCCTCGCGCGCGTGCAGGAGCGCCCGCGCGTTCGTTCGTCTGACGCTTAATACCAGTTTCACGGCTTGATAAGCCGAAGCGTGTAATTTTGCAGCGGCTCCGGAGTCGGATAAGCACCAGGTTTTCTAGTTAAGTGGACCACAAAATTCGGGGAAGCCTATATAAGGGTTTTCGAGGTGGTAGGCGATCAGTCGAGCCACAGAGCTCTGCGGCACACCATCCGCCACCGAATTGTTTCTCCCAGTATCCCCGTATCTTACCGCCCCTTTTCCGTACGATCATCCCTTTCTTCTTACACGTCCTCGAGGAACGTACATCCGACGCGTGCTCGCGTGGCGACTCATCCGCGAGGTCGGAGAGGAGCAACGTTCGAATCGTTGGATGGGATGCCCAATGGCGGAGAATGGGAGCCAAGTGAATTTGAATAGTGCTCTTTTCTTATTGTCGTGCTTCTTTCTTTTATGGACGAGAGAGATTCTCTAAAGGGAAGAACGAGGAACTCAGTTTCATTCGTGGACACCTTTCTTGGACTTTGTGACTCAGTTTTAATTTATCTACACGAGCTTCCATTGCAAACAGTTTACTGACTTTTGGTGTGAGAAATTGAAGAAATTTTTCATCCCCGTGTTGCTTTTTAGCCCCGTGTTCTTTTGAGATTATTGCTTGCGATATTTATGGACATTATTAATATTGATGCGCTGGATTGAACGGGGCGGCTGGTTTCGACACGAAAGCCATCAACGTGTTACCGATATTTTGTACGGCTAGTTTGGTACAAGCGAATGTATTATTTTACATGATTCTTGCAGTGTACACAATTTGGTGAATAAACATCCATGCATGTAATAACGTTTATCGAGGAGCGATTCATTTGGTTGGCACGTCGCTGTGCAAACAAAGCGTCGGCGGCTGGTCGATGGGAAAAGTATTTACCCGCTAAAAGACAAGCAAATTTAGTTGAGGTTTTTTCCGCGTTCTGCCATCGTCGGTGATTTGTCGGCGGGCGATTTTCGCCACGCTACGTAGCCCAGGCCAAATATCCCTGTTTACGCACGCTACACGCGATAATGCCTGTAAATAATGGTGGAAGTTTGTTGACATGCCATTTGTCGATCGACGCTCGCCGCGCGAATAACTTTGCCCGTCGTCCATCACCCGGTCACCCCGAATTTCCGAAAAGTCGAATCAAGTCCCAGGAATCATCCGCCGCAGGGGGAGAAAAGCTATCAGCTTCCAATAAATAATACCAGTAACTTGCAGCGATATCAACAGACACCGATCCATTAAAATTACAGCAACCTTGAATCCTCGAAAACTATAAACCTACCCATCTTATCGCTACATAAATCACTAATAAAATTCATACCAGATATCCCCAACATCTTTGTAGAATTGCAGCCCGCCTGGCGGACTTTGAAATCCAGTTACGTTGCCCCAGCATTCAGGCGTCTATCTGAAAGTAGCGTGCACGCGACGAAAGCCACGGAGAACGACGGTGCGCGCTGCAAAAGGAGAAGATCGCACGGGTAGGGGCCAGAAGGAGTAGGCGAAGCAGCGCGAAAATAGGGAAGAGAGAGCGTGAGAGCAGCGTGGGAGGAGAGGCACAGAGAGAGGCGAGTAAGAAGGCAGCGCGGGAAGATGCTTCGCAGCCGAATCGAGGATGTAGATTGTAGACAGGAAGGATGTTCGTCGAGTGGCATCAACTTAACTTGTACCATGGCACAGCGAGCACGAGCCCACCCTCTTCGGCCGTGAAGAGAGCCAAGCCGGCATAATAAGCTTTGTGCGCCGACTGTCGACGGATCCCTCTCACGGAGGGCCTGAAGAGGCAGCGGATGCAGCCAGCATCGGCAGCGGCAGCGACAACGCCGCCGAGGACCGGCTACAGAAGCCTTTTGCTAGCGTGCCTATACGCGAGCATCCGAGGAATCGAGCATCTCCTCGTGAAACCAGTCCACCCTTGGGATACGAATGTTCCCTGTTCGGTCGGCGTGCACCCGTCGAAAAAAAAAAAAAAAAAGAGGAGAGAAAAAAAATCTGGAAAGCTAATTACGCTCCCTTCTGCTCTGGCGATCTTACGTTTCCCTTGCTACCCCGAGCCAGCTCTCGCTCCTGAGGATGACGATGTGACTCGCGGGGCCCGCTTTCGCTCGATGATCTCGACCGAAACCTTCTCTGGCGATGTTCTTTTCCATTGGCCTGCTCACCGCGCGGTTACCGTCTCTGGTTCGCTGCGGGCGATTGTCGAATGCGCACGAGGCGGACGGTGAAATTTCTATTTCATAAGGGGCTGGTTTTTGCGCCAAGATACTCGACGAATTAATTAACAACGGCGGATCTTTGCGACGAAACGGGGAACCTTAGCGGGCAGCAAACGGTCAACAGCGCTGAAATTAATTTCCTTTGCTAGTGGCGACACTTGAGCCGCCTCGCAGGGTAATATACGAATTTCATATTTCAAAGGGACTCGGAGGATATTTACCGCGCTGCTAGTGGGAACCGCCAGAGCCCCGCGACACCGCATAAAACGACCATCCGGCAACTTTGCCCGGGAATATGTGTCTACGGCACGTTTGGGGTTGTAAGTGGGTTAAAGGTACTGGTTGTTTAGGGGGTGGGGCGCATAGTTCGCTCGCGCTCGGAAACAACTGCGAGTGGATCGGCTAACGAAGTGTGCTCGCTGGCCCAGAGGCAGCGGAATATGAAAGGGTCCGACCGGGCCAAGGAAAACACAATCCGGCGAAATCGTTAACAGTTGACTCGTTCACCCTCCCGCTGGCTCGCTCCCTCCTCGATGATTGCGCGCCATAACGCCGCGTACATAAATCGCGGGCGGAGGTTGAAAGAGAGCGACATGGCACCCTCGTGCTTCCTCCACGCAACAGGGAAAAAGCAGTCGAACCCATGCCACGGTGTTTTGTACTTTACCTCGCATATACACGTACGTACATATGTAAACACGAGCGGGGATCCCGGACCACTTGCCACGAGTGCGCGAATCTTCTGTCGCTCCGATTGAAGCGACCTTCCAGTCCTTTCGGGAGAATCGACGGAAGTAGTCTCTTGGAATGTGGGTAGGCTTCCCTTGTACCACAATTCGCGTCTCTGTATTTGTGGCGAGGATGGCAGGAAATTGGAGATCATTATTCTCGCAATACTTCGAAACTCTGCGTCGTTGCTCATGAAAGTACTGGCTCGTAAAGCTTCCACGGGACTCCCATAAAATTTCAGAGGCTCGCGATCCGCGACCAGGATGTTAAATGCCAAATCTCGCCGACAACGTTAGCTGTTTGTCGCACGGCCGAACTATCTGCCTCGAAAGCCGACCGTCGAGAAACGGTGGATCGCAGCGGTGTCACGGTTGAAGCGGCAACGATGAGAAAATACGGTGAAAGATCTGCGCCGATACACGGATGGGAAAAAAGCCAAGCCAAGGGACAGGGGAGTGACAGAGGGGCGGGGGAGGGGGGGTGGGGGGGGGGGGGTGGGAGGTTCGCAGAGAGGAGATCGGGAGACATCGGGCGTTTTCACGATCCGGGTTAACCGGGAGATCCAGCGCGACTCCCCGCTAATCCAGCGTGGCACCGATTAAGCCACATCCGTTGTCGGGGTATCGTTGCGGCGGTGGTTTTCACGGAGCCCGATGGTCGGACACGATATAATTTTTCTCCACCCGTTTCCCCTCTCCTTCCTTCCGCGTCTCTATCCCTTTGACTCGGATTCGACAAAGCACCGGGGGGCCCGTGGAAATCCCGCCTCGCGGTGTAGTTGGACGACGGATGCGCGTTGAACGGACAGAGACCGTTAGACGGGGCGAGAGATAGTAGCCCACGGACGATAGAGGCGGCCTGGAGCAAGAGGGATGAAACGGGGACAGAAGACGGGCAAAGAGAGAGAGAGGGAGAGAGAGAGAGAGAGAGGGAGAGAGAGAGAGAGAGAGAGAGAGAGAAAGATAGAGAGAGAGGGAGACAGATAGAAGGGGAGGCACTCGTTGATTTCCCGTTTTCATATTCAATATGATCTGCCCCGGCATTGTATTCATTGAAAACGAGTCAACCGCACGCAAGATCAGGAGCCGGGCGCCAGAAACGAGAGTGGATCATGGAAGCCTGGCCTCGTCGGTGATGAGGACGTCAGTGTGGTGGTGGTGGTGGCGGTGGGTAGGTCGTTGCGGTGGTTGGATGGATGGTTAGTTGGTAGGTAGGTAGGTTGGTTGGTTGGCTGACTGGCTGGTTTCCTACTCCAACTAATGAAAGGAGACTCCAACGGCAGGGTCTGGAGGCTGCCCGTCTGCCTGAGGTTTAAAGTCGATGTGTCCTCTTCACCGTGAATCACGACGAGAGCACGCCGCGGAAACTTGCTGGCTACAGGGGGGAGGCAGCCTGGGATGCTTCTGGATCATTCATCCGGGCCCAGAGGTATCTTTTAAGACTCGCCCCGTCTGCTGAATGCGAGCCTCTATTAGATGCCTCTGCCACCCCGCTGGGGGAACTTCCGCGCATCCGTGCTAACTTATTTTTCGGAATCCTCGCCGCTGCTATGCGATGCCTCGCTTTTGGCACGCTTCCTTTGGCTGCTAAATAGCGAGCCACGTCGATCACTGCTCCGTTCGCGATGGGATCTTCAGCGTGATGGTGCGGGGAACATGGGGTGGGTTTTCTTTTTTTGGTTGGTGTCGGGCCTGGGTTTACCTTTCTGCGGTGGATTGGAAAGATGAGAATTGGCGAGGGATCGTTCAATCGGTATTTACAAGATGCTAATATAGAATTGGGGGTAGATTTACGCGGTTGTAATGAATTGGCAGTTTCTTTACGAGAAAAGCAGTTGAATTTCTGTCACTCTGTGCTGTATGAAGTTTTATAATGGTTGGACATTTCGTACAAAGTATAATGAACGAGTTACACGGTATGCGAATTATGCGACAGTTTCGTCGTCTGTCGCGTCGACCAGCGAGATAAATGTGTAACATAAAAGCGGAAAGCATACATATGAATATGCCTCGGCAATATTCAAATTAGCGGTTCGCCGGTATTTTTCGAGTTTCAATATTTGGTCTACAAAATCTGCTTGCCATTTATTCCCTAATGTATTGGACGCTGCTGGCGTTCCCGCATAACGAGAATAATTCTTTCATCTCTGACGTTCCACCTAATGTGTTGATTCGTTGAAAAACGCGGTCTAATAGTATCGAAGCCTCGCATCCGGCGCACACAAAAGGGGACCCCGTCTGCAATAATTAAAAAAACATAATCAACAGCGCCCCGCACCACGCACCAAAGAGACGCGTCGCGCGAAACGCGTCCAATTACCGAGGCCCTATTAAAATCCTGTCCCTAAATGCAATAACAAAAACCTCTCCTCCCCGGTTCAAAGGGAGTGTTCCTCCCTGATTAAAGATCTGCCGTAGGAGCGAGACTTTTAATCACGATAAGCGCGACCCCGTGGCTCCTCTCGCGGAAACGAGAGAGATATTATACATATATACCGTAATGACGGAGGCCCATCTCGAAGAATCCTGTCCCGTCTCGCCCTTGGATATTTCTCATCTTCCAAGCTCTTTCAACCCCCCCCCCCCCCCCCCCCCCCCGGAAGCTGGCTGGTGCACGCGCCCGTCGCGCTCGCGCCGCGAAAGAGGACGAGGCTGGCGATGAGAAACGGGTAACGCCATTGTGGCAGAAAAATGGAAGTCTCTAATAGAGAGACGCGCGCATAGACACGCGCACACACGTATGCACCCAGGCGTGGAGGGGCTGCTCGGAGGTTTGAAAAGGAAGGGGCGGGGGGGGGGGGCTCGAGAAAGCCGTGCGTTATACATCGGGGGCGAAAGAAACCGTGCGAAGAGGGTGAGCGGCGGCCGCGGCCGCGAGAGGGTTGGCCCGAGGGTGGAGGGCTGAAAGGCGAAGTATCCGCGAGAAGTTAACGGCGACGATATTCGAGGCGAGTCCGCAGCTGGCGAGCGCCGGATGAGATGGATGGCGAGGAATGTAGATCGCTGGGAGGGATGCAGATGGACGGACCGACGGACGGACTTGGCGAAGGGTTGCGAGTGAAAAGGGACGCCAGGCAGCGATTGCAGCGTCGCACGGTGCAACCCTATAGGCGACTATACGCGGCGCACCTCTATTGGGGTGCAGCCAGAGTGGTGGCACGGGGCGGAGCGATGCCGATAGGAGGGTTGCAACCGGCCTCTCTCGGGGTGCTTTTTCGGAGGGTTGGATCAGCGCGGCGCCCCATGCGCGCTGCGTCGCGACGCTCGCTTCTAAGCGCTAGCGCGTCTACGAATAGCCGAGGCGTGCACGCGATCGCGGACTTTTCCCCTCTCGCGATCGCACCCGCGATTCTTTATCAGCTTGAGGAGATAGAGAGCCGAGGATGGACTGTCGATTCCTGAGCTTTAATCTGCCGCGCGATCACCGAGAGCAGAGGCTCGGTTTACGTGATTTCTTCATCCCCATCGCAGAATTCTTCGCGAATTACGTTAGTTTTAAGAGCTGATGATCGTGGGAGGAGTCTTGGAGATGTTCGGCAGATTTCGCAGATCCTCGGCAGAGTTGGCGTTGAAATATGGGACGTACTGGGGTGTTGAAAGGCTCGAAAGTCAATATGCAGAGATGCATTCAGCAGTGCTCCTGGTACACGTTGGTACTCGCGGTACTTCGCTGCATTTCTTTCATCCACTGTACTTTAGTACGCCTACACCGTTTCAGCGACGTACGAAATAATCGCCCGAAGGAATTTAATTACATTAACAAGCTTACACCCGTATCTGGCGAGTGGTCGTTTGCTTTTTGGCGGGTTTGTGCGCGCGAACAGGGTTATAGGTGCACGCACACGTTAATGAGAAAAGGGGGCGCGCGTAATTTACTGGCGAGGAGAACAGCCAAAGAGGGAGGACAGAGGAAGGACGTGTAATAGGCATATTACTCTCAATATAGCCTAGGGTAACTTAGCGTGGGTTAATTCGGTGTTTAAGTGCGTGTATTGCATTATAACCCATAGTAATTACTATTATTATTCCGCACTGTGAATGCGGGATTTTCGAGTGTCGAGCAGATTGCTATTGCTGGAGGGTTGAGAGTCGCGCGTACGATATCAGGATTTCTATTTTAACATACACACAGAGAATCGACTGTTCCTTCATCGTTCCCAATTTATTATTCATATTTCGTATTTTTTAAAGTCTCCGCGAGAATGGAAGAATAATTCGAAGAGACAAGCAGCCAGCACAAATATTTTATCGTACTTAGGAGAAAGCAACTTACAGAGATAAGAATTTATTGCTATTTAATAAGAAATTCTGGATGGGAACCATTTCTGAATTATAAAGTTCTGACGGGTGCTTCGAAGCGATCCTGACGATTCCACGAAATATGTTATCTAATGTGCTTCATTAATCTCAGTTAGGAGTAAAATGCGTGTGCCTCGACACTGGCCGGATTTGTAGCTCCGCCACCCCATTCTACCAATGCTTGCACGGTTCCTACGGTTAAATCGCGTTTCAATTTAAAACGGCATAGCTTGGAGTCCAGCCGCGCGCCGCCGACACGTGCGAATCTAGCCAGCTAGAAAAAATTCGATTCGACGCAAGAACGTTTTTTGGATTAGCCCGATACCGGGCGATCCGGCCGGGAGGATCGTAATTTTAAGCATCTGACACTGCCACGCGTGTCAAATCACAATGACGCCATTCCGGATGGTTGCGTAAAATCGCGTGCCACGCATAGCCCTGCAAATGACAACGACACGTTAGCAGCATTCGATTCTGCCTGCGAAATTGCAACGAACGGACGCAATCGGACGTGGAATTCTTGCAATTTTTTAATTTTCTCGATCGTTGGTATTCCCTGGCTGTAACGTGTTTCGGCTACCTTTTCACATAATTTAGTGATATTACCAGACCCTTGATAAAATATTGTGATATTACGAGACCCTTGATAAAATAGTACGATTGACCTATGAAAAATCCTTTTCGTCCCTGGGAAAAGTAACTTCTGGAAATTATATTGTCTATCTTTGAAATTTGGTTGAAAGAAAAAATCGAGCATCTAAATCTCTTGTTCCACTGAAGGTGAAAGAGCAATATCGATTTTTATTTTAACTTTAACTCCAGACACTTACATCGTTACCATCTTCAACCCCTGTCGTTTCTATAGGGTAAATCCGGGAGACGCGGTCGACCTAATATAAAATGGCTATTAAAACTAATATAGAAATTACTTATTTTATCAGAAGAAACCTATATGTTCAGAATTTTATGCCGATTCAGAAAAACTGGTCGATATTTACTTTAAGACAATATTTACTGTAAATCGGGTTGAAAACTGAAGTCATGACATCTGACCACCTTAGAAATGGTTCCGGGAGAAATGGTTTTCGTTGTTGCCAGAGACAACACACATAATTATTCATTGCAAATTAACATAGGACAAAGCAAAATTATTTATGAGTGAATACAACTACAGATTCATTAATATTTAATTTGTTTACGCTAAGCTAGTAAAGAACATATCAAAGAAAAAGTGAACTACCTACTGGCGATTACCTAGCAAGGCAAATGAATATAAAAGTGAATAAATAAACTAAATAAACAAAATTAATAATAAAATAATAATAAAAAGTTAAAAAATAAACAAAAATAATAGAAAAATCATAACTCGACCATCTCTCTCTTTTTTGCAGCGAGAGATGGTCTTCTCATTAGCTTTGAGAGGAAGAGTTAATATGGCCAAATACTTTGGCTGCATTGTCCCTCAATATTCCTACTATCTTATTATCCCAAACATTAAACAAAAATAAACTTAGAAGTATATTTTAAATACGATTCTGTACACCGCTGTTTAACAAACGAGGTTAAACGTAACCTCAATTTACCTTTTAAAGCCTATAAATCCAGGAAAGCACAGAAGGAAACGAAATGACACTATTCATTCAACTGTTTGGCTTCTAAAGAAGTAGTTGGTCTGCACTTTAACGCATTTTCACGTAGAGAGTCTAAAATATAGCGACTCGACCAGCTCTCCGGCCCGACCGCGTCTCCCGGATTTACCCTACACGCTTTCTACCTAAGGTAAACGCGACATCCGACATCCATTTTCCTTACTCAGTCGAAGCATTGTCTCCCAAATACGCATCTTCCTTCACGCGAAGCCGTTCGACCGATCAGTCGATTGCTGCCCCGCGAGCCTTTCCTTCTGGGATCGGAGCGGCTGCAACAGGGTAGCGGAAGTCGTCCTGGGAAAACGAGTGGCGTTCATCCCGCGAACGAAGCAACGCGTACCTAGGCGGATGGTTACGCGCTCGTACCCGCGCGTACGCATGTAAATGACAGGGTGGGATGTGCGAATCGCAGCGCCGAGGGTGGTTTGAGGTTTGCATAGAACGAAGGATAGAGCCGGCAGTGGAAGAGGCGATCGCGTATAGTAACAGTGGATGGAGAAGGAGGGCCGAACGTATGATGGATGAAGGGAGAGGAGGAGAACAAAGAGAGAAACTGAGACAGAGGGGGCGAGAAACGGAGATAGAGAGGAGCGTCCCGTTGGAGAAAGGAAGAGGCATAGTAGGCAGTAGTCGCGTTACTTCCGGCCGAGCGGGCGCTGTGCCTGGCAGCTGCGGAGTTTGCAGGACGGGGGTTGTTGTTGCACATCCATGCGCCCCCTTTTGCGTATCCATCCAGCCACCCCCTGTCCAACCATCCGCCTCCTCCACCCCCGCTGCCTCTCTTCTGCCACCCACCCCCTCAACCCTCCCCCAGCACCCCCTTGCTTTATCGTTCCGTATCGTCACATCGATTCATTCTCTAATTCGATTAGTTTAAATGGCATTAAAACAATCCTGTTGCGAGCGCGTCCGACGCGGCTTCTCTCTGCTTGCGCTCGCGTCGCCGCAGCTGTTCGCTCTCTCGGTGGGGGCTCCTCGCCGCGGAGATCTCGATTTCTGTGCTTTATCTCCTTTCCAGGCTGGAAAACCTGGCGAGGTAGAGATCGACGCAGCGCGAATGGGTTTCACCTGGACGTGGTTAGCGACGACGGGTTTTTTTTGTATCGTAATTCGAGATCTTGAGAAGACCACCAGAAAATCTTCAGAGACAGACTCGACAGATGCGAGGACACATCCATCGTCACTGATATTTCGAACGTGAAACGTCCAGCACCACCGAGCCTCGAGGTAGTAGATGAAAAACGGAGGAAAAAGATTGTACGATCCACCCCCGCGAGCATCGAAAACGCACATATATCCTTGGCCGTGTCAAAGGCAGTGCGGAAGGCAGCTCGGGGTATCGCCGTCCCGACCGGGTCAAAGGCCATTAGGCCCGTGAGTTATGAGACAAGTTCTAATACTCTAATAATCTGGCTGTTGATCGCTTGGCCGTCCACGCGAGCGTGTGCGTGCGTGGAGGAGCGCTCGGTTCCGTGCTCAGGACGCGAGACTTTATTCTGGCCGATCAGCCGCACGCCTCCCTTCCCATTTCGTTCGCCTCACCCCCTCCGATTCTTCTCCCTTCCATTGCCAGCTCGAGCAACATCCTCACCCCTTCCGCGCCCCATCCCTCCGTGGCGAGCCAAGTCAGTGTGAAATTCGGCAGCCCTTATTAAACCTTACACCCCTCGCGACGACGCTGCCCCTCCAATCATCTTGGCCCACGCCAGCGTTTCTCAAATTCCAGCTTGACCGTTCTTTACGATCTTGATTGCCTCCAAGCAACTTTGATTCGAGGTCGGACGTCCTTCGAGTCACCGCAGAAAGTAGCTTGAGAGGGACACTCACGAATCAACGATTTCATCCAAGGGGGGCGACTTTGAACACCTGTCACCAAGGTGACGCATCCTCTGAAAGAAATGAAGTGTGGGTCCACATTTACTGGGAGCTCCCCTTAATTTTCAAACGGCGAATACTCCTCCTTGCTTTGCGCCACCCTGTACACTCGTTCCGTGCAAAATAAAGTAGAGGGAAGAGTGAAGGTTCATCGAATATCCTCTCACCAAAACGCACACCAACGCGCCAATTCGAGCCGCTTCTCTGAGCTGAGGTGTTTCTTCGTGGAGCAGCAGGGCAATGCCGCGAAGTTTGAGAAGCGCTGTCTGGTAACACCGTGATCCACGACAGCGTTTCCCTTTCATTGTCGTCTGTAGTTGCTAGTTACGCGCTCTGACTCATCCTGTCCCACATTCGCGGCGCTCGCAAACCGTCGGGCGCACGCGAGCAGTAACTAAATTTTAAATTTTTACTTACTTCCAGGCTGCTGCTCACCCCTGGGCCCCGTCATTACCCGGCTGCAATCAGCGGCTCGCTATCCACACCGACACCATCCCCTATACGGGGCGACCTCCCTTTCGCCTCCATTCGCCTCTCTTTACAATCTCCGACCGTCCGTCCTCCTGGATTGCTCGTAACTGGATTAACGGCGGATATTTGATAAACGGCCGATGGTCTTCGACGCCGACGGGGGTCTGTTTCCTGCGGCTTTCCCGTCGCTGGGCAGGGAGAAGCCACCCTGCGCATTTTCCTCACGGAGTCTCGTGGATTTGCACCAATGACGCAGTTCTCGCCGAGGCGTGGAAACACTGCTCTGTTCAGTTGACAATTGGACGGGATTACTTTCTTGGTCACGTGGATCGAGGTTGTATCTTGGTGTTTGTATGCGTCCCTTCAAGTTCGACGAGGGGCTTGATTTTTATCAGAGCTTTCAGAATGAACGAGGATTCTAATTACTTTGACCAGAGTGTTTCATGAGATTAGTTTCTTTTTCGATTATGCACGACTGTGCTTCGTATCCCAAACGAAGGTAATAGCAGCTACATCTTCAGAAACGACTGTGGATCGCAGCTCGATGAAAATTCGAAAACCCAGAGTTGTCCCCGCAGCAGTCTGTTCGCGTTCACTTTGCAGCCCCCCCCCCCCCCCCGACTAAATTGCAACCGATCGAAACGATATTCTATCGCCCACGCTGTCCACCCCCGAGAAATAAAGAGTTCCGTTGCGGAAATGGTGTCGCGGCGCGCGGAAAATGAGAGACAGCGGTCGTTCGTCGTGTTTCACTTAACGCGAGGCAATGGAATTTAATGCCCTTTGCAGCGCATGAGATGGCAACACGAAATTAAATTCGAACAAAACGCATCGAACAGGCATCGATGGGCGAAGTCAAGCGTCGCGTTGCCGCGCGTTCCATTGAAATACATATATCAGCAAAAAATGAAACGTAACCATTGGAGACGAATCGCACGTGTTTTTGAAACACTGGCACGTCTAACACGCTTCAATAATTAAAAACTCGACAAACTAGGGAAGCTCAAATGCTACAAACTCAACCCCCCCCACCCCTCCCCCAACATCCCTATCGAGAATCCAGTATATACCTACACCTTCCTTAATAGAGACGGGCTAATATTCGTTGGAGAGAGATAAGTGATTGTTAACACATGGACGGTGTGCTCCAAGCTCGCCTCGAGTCTCACGGAAATGCGTTTTTGCGGGGGCGGGCTGGAGATACACTGCGTTGTCAACGGAAAGTTCCGCCGACGGTGGGGCAGGGGGGCGAGGGTGAAATTGAAAAAGTCGGGAGCCGGCGGTGGAGGGACGCGGAGAAGTCGCCGGCAACTCTTACCAGGAGCAGGGAAGTTCGTCCTTTTGTCTCGAGCACCCAGACAAGTTTTTGCAATTGCAAGTTTTCTACGCCCGCTCCGCGAAACGAGATACCGAACGACGACGACGTTTCCTGGGAAGAAGTGAAATACCGCGGTTCCAGAGCCGAGGCATTACGACGGAATGTTGCGCCCTGCTATTTCGGGGTCGCGGATATTAATCACGGCCGTCTTATAGCGACTCGCGCGGCTAACGCGTGGGGATTTGTGAAATTGAAATTTATCCTGGAAGGTCTTATGGATCTCTTCTCTTCTTCAAATTAATAAAGAACCCCGGACTCATGGCGTTCAACGAGCATTCAGTTACGCAAGCAGAGTCATATCAGTTGTAACCAACCAACGATGGAAATTAATTGGATTTAATCATTTCACCAGAAGAGCAGCAGTAATGTGCAGGATTCAATTGCATCGCTTTTAACGTTACCCCGCACAGCATCCAGGCAACGATGGAAGATACTGTTCCATTCGGAGCGTGGCTAAGAGGTTTGTTGCAATTGCAATTAGCAATTTAGTGCCGGTGGCCTCCCATTTTTTCGCTGTTAATCCAGCCGTCTGCAGAGGGGTTGGCCCGTTGAGCGTAAACAGGATTGCGGGGTAACGCGGTCAGGAAGTCGCGGAGAATCTTATTTATTATCCCCGCTGCGGCGGTACCCGACCAACGGCGGAAGAACAATCGCCAACTAATTCAGCCGCCGTAATTACAGGCGCAAGAACAATAAGATTTAGCGCTCTTTTGTCCCGGCAAAAATGAGAGATTGCCAGCGGTTCAGGTCAGCGGCTCGGTGCAGCGCATTCGCAGGTAAACGGGCCGTGGGTGCATCCTCCCCGCGAGTCAGCCACCATTGTTTCGCCAACCAAAAAGGTCACCGAGTGGATGCACTTTTCGATTTCACGGAGTGCGCTGTGTTTCTTCCGAGTTTATCTCGCTCAGCTTCGAGTCGTTCTAAAAACCGAACTATTGTAATAATTCACGGCTGCACGCAACATCCGATGTGCAGCCTTTCTGTGCCTTTCACACGTGTAACAAAAAGGGCCTGCTGAAAGAAACGTGACGACGGGGGAGTAGAAAATGCGCGTGCTTCTTTGGTCGAAGGTTTTTTCGTGTCAACATTTTATTGGGATTTGTGTCCACGGCGATTCTGGAACACGCGCGGCCGGCAAACTGGCAGTATTATTTTTAAGTAAACTTACCTTGTTGGTGGTTTCTGGGATCGCGTAACAGAGACGCGTTTGGTATTAGAATGTAACGGGACGAGGAACGAGAGACTGCGAAGTGCAGTGGCGGGTTGCGTGTTTGTTCTGTACTTTAATTTCCTTGGGTGGTCGTGGTGGCAGCCATGGTTGAGAAACTTTCAGCTAGCATTAGGAATTGAAAATACGTAAGGAAGCACGGTAGATTGTGTATACTTGATTTGCTAGCATCGCGGAGTAACAGAGAATTAACCTACACTCTGTGTACTAATAGTTTAACGTTAACCGTGTACAGGGGTATAATTAAACCCCACGCGTTTTCAGTCCCAAATCTACAGAGAAAACTGTAAGCTGCGTACGTATTTGTGAAGTTTTATTAATTTTTAAGAAGATAAGTAGAACAAATTAAACTATTTAATTTAAAATACAAAAATTGAAAAGATGTATATAAATAATAAAAAATAAGTCTAGGATGCATCGTCAGAATCGGTGTGCATTATTTCTTCATCGTGAACTTCGGTGTTTATGCATTTGTGACAAATATTGTTACTATGATTTTTACAATGTTGATTTTTTACAAATGTAGCAGCTCAAGCTGGTCTTGATGTCTCTACACCGAGGGCACAGGTAGCATCTGCGTTGAGATCTCTTACTTCTCTTGCTGGTGCTTGGTTAGGTGGAAAGAAAATAAATAAACACACTCTGAACATATGTTATTGTACTAATTACCATCATCTTTACAATGAAGAAACACTATAATTTACCAAACACTTACCACTAATTCAATAAAAAACCTATCTTATTTCTTTGAAACGTAAGCAAAGACCGAACTGAAACTGCATCAAATCATTTTAGAGATAATGACATTACGCTGAACAAAAAATTATTAAAAACCATATATTTTAGGCAACAGGAATGTAAATACAAAACACACTGTAGAAAAATACTAAAGCAGCTGCTTACAAAAATTAATTTTTGTATGGGGAATAATATCGGGGTCCATATCGACCCCTGTACACGGTTAAGCGCTCAGGTGTCTTTGAAGTCTACTACTGCACTCAAATTCAGCGATTTCAATGAATTTTTTATCAAATTCTGTGTGAAAAATATCAGAGATAGCGTTCCTAAAAGATACATGGGAAAGTTCCATTCGGTAACTTTTTATTTACGTTTTTATTAGCTCGGAGTACATTTATACCCGTGTACACAGAGTGAAGGTTAATAATTGAGGGAACGTATTAGAGTGAGATAATTGAGGGAACGTATTAAAACATGTTAAAAATGCTGCGCCGATATGTCAAGAAGCTGTCGAAGCGCAAGGAGCACGGAATCATGGGAAGAATAAAGGATCTGCGGTGGCATGTATGATCGGTCTTTTGTAGGAGTCAGGTTCACCGCTGAATTCTTCGACGTTTCGATAAGTCCAAGATTCGTTTCGCCGGAACACTGGTTTGGCGATTTTCCAGACTGCGGCGATCGAACATGTCAATAATACTGCAGATAGAGGACAGCTTCTTTCTACCTCAGAAAAACCCTTGATCGTGTGTTCAAGGGCAAATATAATTTAAGAATATCATCGGCCGTTCGATTTACTATTAAAAAGCATTAGGAACTATGTTTTTAATCAAATACACACAGCTTTCTGATCACAGTGATTCATTAAAAGTTACACTTTTCGATGATCTGTGTGCAGCAAGATTGTTAAACTCCCCTTAATGGAATGTAAGAATGTGGAATTTCATAAAGAAGAATGCCTGGACAAGGGGCTCGTTGATCCCGCTTGTCACACAGTCGAAAGATCACAGAGGAAGATTCGTAGGCCATTTTTAACGAAGATAGGGCCGAGAGGGTGTAGCAGGGGATAGAAGTGATCGAAACTTCCGGCCCGACTCATCAGCACGCGTCACCCCATATTACGGATAACTATTCTTTCCGCTCGTTGCGAGCCCCCATTGTGAGGGGAGCCCCTCGCGTAAGCGATACAGTTTGGGGATCCCCAATTTTCCCCATACTCCCTTGCCCCCCTCGTCATTTTATAGCAGATACTCTCCCGGCTGCGGACCCCTTGGTGTTCCTTCTTCCTCGCCATCTTCTTCGATTTCTATTTTACCCCGTGTCTCTGGTGTTCCTCCTGCGAGAATAATTTCAATGCACTAATTTCTAAAGAGAGCGAAGATAGTGCAACAGTCGCGGAACAGAAGGAACTAGTATTCAGTTAGAAGGGAGGATTAAAAGATTAGAAGGGAGGACGTATAAAGGACGACAGAGAGAATCGAAAGTAGCGAAGACATCGTGATCCGATAGAGAAAGAATATGCTGCGAGTAGGGGCAGAGGAGGAACAGAATAATACAAAGACGATGGTGAAAAAGGACCGGCAAGAAGGTGACCAAGTGAAGAGTGGAGGGGAGGAGGGAAGGGGCAGTGAAACAAAGGGTGAAGAGATAGAACGGAAGAAAAAAGGGGGTAGGGCTGGAAGATGGGGAAGGGGTGAGCAGCAGGAAAGGTGGACGAAGGGGCTGGTTCTCTCGATCCTGGTTCCGGATTAAACTTTAATTGATTCAACTCCGTGGTCTGTAGTCAGCGAGGCGCATAGGAGAAGAGGGCACTCGCCCCCTTACCGTCGAGCCTGGCCAAGGTAGAAGGCACTCCTTTTCCTTTCAATCTCCTGCTGCAGGATGCGCCTATTATTCTGTTCCGCGGTAGGCCGATAAGTCGAGACGAATCGACCTGGAACGGGAAGGAGGAATATAATAATTGCCGAGAAAAGAAAAGAAACCGTCGGAGCTATCGTGCCCGTGATTGTTGTGTCCCCGTTCCCCGTCAACAAGGGGTAATTATTTTTAATGACGCAAATTCGGTCAGAAGGATGCCACCTCTCGTCTCGAAATCAATTAGTCGCGCACTTCCCTCCTCGACTTCGAGATCCCAGTGTTCGTGGATCTTTGGCGTGCGATCACTTGGTTGATCGCGAAAGTACAGTTATTGTACCCGCAACAAACTAATTGCCCCTCCGTCCAAGCTCGGTCGTAAGTCTCTGTTATTTCGACATTGGATATTCTACATTTGAATTGCAACTCATCTACCCCGTTTAATTTAGTTCAATGCCCAGTTAAGAATTTTATTACGGATTTAAAGATTCGTTCCAAGCACGCCCGCGCTTTTATTCGCGGAAAGGATTCAACGTTGAGAAACAAGTAAAAATACCCTTAAAGCTCCACTTCTCCGTATCGAGTTTGTAACGTAAGACAATTTACAGTGAAACGATCTCCCCCCTCCCTTGCCTTTCGCTCCAAATACGGGACCCAGGATAAACCTGACGGCGTCTATGAAGCTCCGCCCCTGGAACCTGGAACTTCCCACCCAAGAACAGCGTTTTAATCTTCCAGAAGCCAAGAGGCGAAGGGGCGAAAGTTCGCGTTACGAAAGTAACGGAACGGGAGCAGAAGGAGGGTCTGATAGAACGAGAGAGAGGGTACAGCCCCCCCCCCCCTGCGAGCCCTTTTATTTGGGAATAATTGAAAGGGCCGCGTGGAAAACAAAGGGCAGGCCAGTTCGTGGCTACCCTTCTCTATCCTCGAGGGTAGCGTTGCCGCGGCCACGGAACCACGTTAGGAACGGTCACGGGAATCGCATTACCGTGCTAGCCCACGAAATAAGTGAGAGGTAACAGCGGATTTCGGTAACTCGATTCCGTCCCGTCCCTTCCAGCCTCCGTCCCGTCGGATTCATCGACCCTTCTGGTTCTTCTGGTCTCGCCTCCCATCGCGTTCCTCTGAATATTCCTCGCGCTCCCGTCCCAAGAGAAGCGAAGGGGGGGACAGCGAAAGACGCAGGGAAAGGTGACGGAAGGCGGGGTGAGAAGAAACACGGAGAACGGGGGTTGGTCGACCCGGCTGACGCGCGGCTAGGCATCGTCGACGTTGATTGGATTTTACAGCTAACAAGAAAATTATATTCGAGATTGGGCAGGTAATCGTGCGAGCCATGTCACGGGTCGCACACACTTGCACGGTGCCGCGAGCTTCTCTCTTTTTGTGCATACCCTCCTCTTGCGCTCGCCTCTTACCGGCGGTTTTCACCCTCACGCGCGGCAAACCGTTACAGAAATAACTCGTCAAGGCGATTACCGGGTGAAGATTACTCGATATTATCTAGAGAGGGGTCGTACGTGCAAAGTGCCGATCGCGAGGCTCGAAAATATCCGCCGCAAGACTCACGCTGCTCACCCTTCTGCGACCGATTTAAAAGACCCCTTCGACCGGCGCGCGATCATCACGCGCCAACTTTCCGCGATGGTCACGGCTCGCTTGGCTCCCCGTGCTGACAACACTTTGAAATTTTATTATACTTCCACGGGAATAAAAGAAACACGAGGCAAGCGTGGAGAGAGAGGACGCCAGTAGTCGCGAACTTTTAATAAAGCATCCATCCCCTCATTATCAGTTATGTACACAACTAATGTACACGCGTCACCTTACGTCACGTGATCAAGGGACATGAGAAATAGCTGTTAGAGAGGATGAACGTGGAACGTCGAAGGAAACCATCGGAAAAGGGTGGGCGGCTTGAATTTTAGAGGGGTGGAATTATACGAAATCGTAAAGCCACGCGACCGGAGACGCCTAGCAGGCGCGTCGAAGCAACGGGGAACGTTCGCTCTTCCGCCTTGCCTGGAATAACTAAGTTTTCGGTTCTGCGGCTCGTGGGCCGCGCCGATATAGACTCACATTGGCCCAGCGTGCTCGAGTCACAGACCATTAAGTCCCAGGTTTACCACAATAAGCACGCTATTCCGCCCTGGACGGCGGGTTACCGCTATTACCGAACCAATGAGCCACGGACACTGATTCACCGGATTCTTCCCATTCCCGGATGCAGGATTTCGATGCACTCTTAGCTGCGTCTGCCGCATTCGACGCGCCCTCCCCTTTTATGGGACTCGGTCTGCGTTGAAATTGCTCAAGCACCTGCAATCGCTCTGAAAATACCTTCGCAGGAGAGCGTTTCTTTCGTTCCACACCATTCTCTTCCTAGGCGGAGAATGAACATTACAGAATCAGCTAAAAGAACTTGACTAATTACGGCTTCCTTGAAGCGTGATGTGATTCCTTCTGGAATCATTTCCGATAAATTTGAGCGCTGAATCAAGCGGATACGAAGAGATTTAATTGAAATGTATTTCAGACTAGCGAGTTCTCCAAGTCAGCAATCGTACTGCCTTCGGAAATCAGGCTCGAGGCTGAACTGGCATTTTCACGTTTTATTGCATGAAAGATTGAGCCACGATTCGACGATGATCCACTCCATGTTCGCCATCGCCGACAATGGAACGGTGCCTGTGGAGTGGAGGGGTCGCGAGGGGGTGGCTCGAAGTATATTACCAGCGTTACGCTGGTAGCGACCCCGCTGTCGCTATAATCTGTTTATAAAACAATTTGCGGGCCAAGTGATGCGTGAGATACAATATATCTACAAACATTGTTAGCATCGGCCCAATGAGGATTCCAGGGGGTTAACGGGGGATAGTCGGAGGGAGGAGGAGGGCCACGCGGACCTCCAAGGGACAGTCCCTTCTGTTCTTTCCAGGAACGACGGGAACCGACGTCTTTCTGGCGAGTCACCGTGATTTAATAACACCGAGGGCGAAATCTCTGATGCTCGCCTCGAAATTCGTAGAAAATTCAAATAGACTCTGATGGCATTTCCCGTGAAAGTACATTGGGCAAAACGAAAAGTGAACTCTATAATCGTTCCTCCTTCTGACATCGATAGTGTTTTTCTAGAACTTCATCCCATATGCCCCTTCATCGACAAACGACCCAGCTCGCATCCCTGGCGAAGAAATACCATTCTTCCACTTTCCTTCAGTCGGACAATATGCATTCTTCATCACATATTACGACGAATCATCGGAAGAAGGAGAACACCCCGCAACGGCCGCGGCACAGCGTTAAAATATCGTCGAGCTGACGATACCTGGGCATCGAAGCGAGCGTTTTACAGTGTCTACAGACGAGAGACGTGCGCGACTCGACGCGATGCGCGTATTCGGAAGAACCAGCAAGGGGGCTCGTTTCCTCGAGCCGCGCCCGTTCGTCGTTTTAATTAATCGGATCAGAGATTTCGTTATTACCACCGATTGGCTCACGTGCCAGTGGGCATATTTTTTCGAACGTAAAACGCGAGTAGAGGCTAAAACATCAACGCGCAGACACCGGTGACGGACGGAACGCGCGTCACGCTCCCTCCCCCGTGTGTACACCTATCAACGGTCCATGGAACAAACCCCCTGCGCCCCCATGGACCAGCTCCCGTCGCCGTGCGACCGTAGGAGAGGAAGGCGGGGGGGGGGGGAGGGGCCCCCATCCCGTCGTTCCCGCTGGACGCTCGTCATCCTTTCGCACGGTGCACCGTTGCATCGGTGTCCCGCGTGACGCTACACTTCACGCAACAGTAATTTCATCGTTATTTTTATAAATTGGGTGGCCAGGCTTAACGCTCCGGCTGGCTCGACCGTCGGATTACAGCTTTTTGTAATATTAAAGTTCAACGCCGCTCACCGGTTGTACATATTCTCGCACGGCCGTCTCTGTTTCCCTCCTCGCTCGCCGTTCTGCAGGCAAGCGTTGTTTGCGCGACCGGGAAACGAGGAAATTATCGCGATGCCGGTGGCAAACGAGCGCGAAGCGACAGCCGCGACTCGTCTCCCATTTTTTTTATTTTGTTGCCTAAGAAGGGCGGAGGGACGGGATTTTTCGTGAAACTTTCGGGCGCGTTGGGAGTGTCGGTATTTTCGGGATAATTGGGGTGTGGGCGGGGTTGTTGCTCTGGAAATTGGCGGACGGTGTTGCGGAGGGGTTGAAAGTATGTTTTAAGGGTATAGGGAGAATATGTTAAGTGTGAACTTTGTAAGCTGCTTGAAATTTCGATCCTTTCGAGGAGAAACTTAAGCTGAGGGTAGATCGCTGCAGTCGAAGTAGTACAAACCGTGATTAATCAGACATAGCTTGCAGTTATTTTGAACTGTCACCGATTTCGAATGCATATGTATAGCAAGTACCAAGGATACCCTACTACTAATTTCGAATCTCCATCTTCCCGGAAATCAATTCTATCAGACAGAACTGCAAAGGAAGTAGTACAAACCGTTCTATGTCAGCCAACGACTTTCTACCGAAACCAAGCACATCGCCATCACTACACTCATGCGCATTCTATTTCCTCTGCAAGCTGCCACTGCCCTCATCGACAGGGAAGACCAAAGTAAAAGGGTCCCAACCCCGGCTGCGAAACACGGGATTCCGATCTCCGGGATGATCCCAATCAGTCGGTGCTCGCGTTCCATGAAACGACACCCCGCCTCGTAAAAGCTGGTCTCGACCGAAGTGGCGTTAATCGTCCCTTATCAGCCGGCAATAATTCCGTCCCTGGGGCGCCTACGGGCGGCACCGAGAGGCGTCGGCGTCCTTGTTGACAGCGTCCAAAAAGTAAGTAGCTTTTTATTAAAGCGGGCGAGGGATGGAAAGTGGTGTCGAGCGAGAGAGACAGAGAAGGGAGTGAGAGAAACTCGAAAACGGGGAGGAAATGAAAGCGGGCTAGCTCGTTGCAGAGGTGACGAGGGTAGGTTGTACCCGGGGCATATTCTCTCCGTTCCTCTCCCCGTCTATCTCTTTCCCTCGTCCAGGGGCGTCTAAAGTGGGCGGCTTGGTGACAGAGGGGCGGGTTGAGGGTCGAGGGAGGCTGCTCGAGGGGGGCGCCCGAGGCACGTGACTGCTCGTGCCGCTGCAGGAGGGCAACCCATAAAAAGAACGAGCTTATGCGCGCACGCAGAAGAGAACGGAACGGATGATCGCTGGCAGGATCGACGGTTCCCGGCGCGAAATGCATTATCGTCGCGGGGGAGGGTGGCGCGGGTCGCGTGCACCCCTTCAGGTCGATCTGGCCGAGGGTGAGCGAGCTGGCCGCTCGGGGTGATTGATACGCGATTTAGACGAGTGTAAATTCTGATTGCGCTGTCCTTGTATTATGATCGACGGCACTGCGAGCGAGGTCCCTGGTCAGTGGGGGTACAGCAGGGGCACGGAAGGAGTGTCCGCGCCTCTAACGGCTGCGGACATGATCGTGATACCGGGATTCAGGCGTACGTTTTATTGGGGGAAATTGTGTCTAGCGTAATATGTTGACGTTGGTAGCATTCCCTGCTCAGGAATGGTAAAATATACTGTAGTTCCAGATGCGTGTTCCGAGCTAATAGATTCAGTTGAGTATAGGGGTGAATGGTAGTGAACTCTTTTTTAGGGGCGGGCTATGGAGTTTATATTTGCTTAAGATGTGTACCTAAGGGGATGCAAATGTATATAGTCTGTTATAGAAGCGATCTAGTAGTTTCCTTTTGCTGTTGGGCAGGCTTATTGGAGCAATCTGGCAGGAGTCTTTGACGTTTATGAATTTGTCGGGCATATGCAACAAGTTCCGCTGGAGATTACAGGTGGAAAGTCGTATTTTCTATTGATATTATAATTTTGGGTGTACTGGATTCTGAACGTGGCACTGCTTGAGTCTTTTAACGTAATCTGTTCTTCACAAATTAAAAACACTGTAAAATAAACAGTACATACCTACATTCTTATACTAGGCATTTCATTTCTTCAGTCCAAATATTGCTCCTCATAGAACAAGTGTCAGGCATCAAGCCCATCCTGTAGACACGCTCTAATAACGGGTGTCTCTGCTCGAACGCAACCCCCTTTCTACATCCTGTGCCTCGTTCATCGAGCCGTCTCCCATAACAATCGCCGTGTAATTCGATTCGATACCGGGAATTAGAGTTATGATTCCGTAGGAATAATATACGAGCAGGTCTTACTGTGATCGGACGGCGGCCCGATCCCGGCACGTGCTGGACGTACGTATACGTCGACGTCCCAATTATAATGCGCGATTTGATACGCGTTGCAGCAACGCCTGCTGACGACTCAATTCGCTGAGATTTTCTGCGCGCCCTGCTCTCACTATCTATCTCGTAACACGCTTGGGTGATGAATTCACAGATTCGTCGAAGATGGCTTCAATCCGATTGTCATTATTCTTCACCCACAACTATTCCTATTATCCTCATTGCCATTGATGTATTGCATTTGCAACTATTGCAGTACCTATTTAGTATTTGTTGCATTTCATATAATCATATAAAAATATTAATGAATTAAGGGTGCAAGCTGTATAAATTGGTAAAAGTGAAAGTCGCATAGAATTCCATTTTCCATTTCTGACTAGAAAATCAGTTGTTCAATCGTCGAAAAGTGCCCCTTTCCACCGAGGAGGGCGGTCACTGGGTCGAGTTGCATGAAACTCTGAAATCAACAGGGCTCGTGTGACTTTTTCGACACGCAGCGGCGCTGATAAGCCTCGGTAACGCCCGCGAGGGTAGAGGGTGCCAGGCGAGGTTATTAAAATGCGACGAGGAGGAGAGAAAAAAAGGTGATCGGAGGGCAACGAGGCGCGTGTCGAGCCGAGTGACGGCCGATTCTCACCCCGTTAACGTGGCCCGAACCCCTAAACGGTTAAACGGCGTTACGCACGCCGCTTGCTTGTTCGCCGGTTCGCCGTGGGACATGCTGCAAACTCATCGATCCTGCTTTCGCCGCGACTTCCATTTAGTAATGACCGAAACGTGTCTGTGACTGTTGGCTGCTGATAACTATATTGAAAATTCACCGATCTGTGGCCCGAGTGGGCACAGCATTCGCTAGTATAAGTGACCGAAAGTCTGTTGGTCGCGACGGGGAGGAAATTGCAAGAGGATTCTGACCATCTCCTAAGAACATGTAAATACGCATCGAGTTATCGATCTTCCGCGAAAACTAGCGAGTGCTTGGATTTGACAAGCAGATATTCAGTGGTCCTATGTTCGTTATACCTATCCTCGCATTTATCCACAATTTCTCATTTGTTACCTCAAATGCTCGTAGCCCATTCGCGGCCCGGAAATTCGGCAGTCCTTGTTTCGTAATTTCGAAAAATTCCGCACGAAAGCGGCCCCGACGATGGCTGAAACGGGAGCAAAAAGGCAGGGGGTTGGGGGTGGACAGAGGGACAGCGGGTCCGCGTAATATAATTCAGTAAGTTTATGACTGGCCCGGGGGAACGGTGGCGGTTTGCATATAACCAGGGGTAAGTTCGCAGCGAGCTTTCGAGGTTGGGGGGCGGCGGGGTGGGGGGTGGGGGGGGGGGGAAGGCTGGGGACGGAGAAAGATGAAAACAGATAGAGAGACGATGCAGAGGACGAAACGGGGAGAGGGTGGTCGGTTGGCCGTATTTCTTGTCTGGTGAGCTTTACGGTGCCGCGCTGCGTTATGACCGTCGAATGGATTATCATTTCTCTCTCTTTCCGTCCACCCCACTCCCTCCTCTGCCATCTTCGGCTCTGTCCCCTTTTCGCCGCTTCCTTCCCTTTCGCGTCCTTTCTTCGTCCACCCTCCGGCTTCTTCCCGCTGTATCCTGTAAGAAAGCTCATCCCACGGCCGGCCCTCTCCTCTCCCCTTGCCCGCAAAGACATGCAAAGTAGGGTGAGCGGTGGGTTGAGTGGGCCAGGCAAAAAGATGGAGCGTGGAGGAGGGATGGGGGGGGGGGAGGGAGGAGAGACGTTTAAAGAAGAGGAGGGAAGCTCGGGAGGAAAGGAGAGGGAGAGCGCAGAAGACCGAGTCACGGAATATCCGCGAAATGTTCCTTTTTCCGTAGCTCCTTGCCTCTTTCCGAGCGTTGTTACCAACACGCTCGAGCTTCCTCTTCGCGCACGGGGGTGGATGGCTCGACGGATACCGGGAAAAAGGAGGAAAACGGCGGACAGGGAGCCGACCGATATGCCACCGTGAAAAGGGGTTAGGGGGCTGGTCTTCGGCATGTACCCCCCCCCCCCCCTCCCCCCTCCCTTGAACGGATATGTAGACCGCGACAGGTACATGAACGCGATTGACGGATGTATGTATCTACATAAAAACGTTGCCGCGTAAGCGTGCCGCACGCGCACCTACGTGTACGTGTACGTGTGTTACGGGCTGATAGAGCCGTGTGCACGTGTACTATGTGAGCGTGTATTCCTGAAGGAGCGCACGGGCGGCGGGGGGGGGGGGTGGCAGGGAGCAGGAGGTCTCATCTTATGTTGCACAACATTGGCCGCCATCATTGGAGCAACCCGGCTGGAATTAATTTGAATGTTTTTTGAGCGGCGCAGCCCGGGGGTCTCTGTCTCGCAAGAAACGCCAGAAACCTCCGTCCCCACCTACCCACCCTGCGATCCTCGTACCCGCTACACCCCCGCGAACCCCATCCAGCCTCTCTCTCGCTCGCCTCTTCCCACAGGCTCGTAAATATACACCGATATTGCGTCCGCGGTATCCAAGAATACCGCAATTTATCTTTTCCTGCGTCGATCCGTAGGAATCCCCGTTATATTGGCTGGATACGAGTATCCCCGGCCTGATGTGGTCGAGGATGGGCTTGAAACTACAGGTGCGTGACGTTACGGTGCTAGAGCTTCAGTAGTTCTTTTTTATCTTCGAGTTAAGTGTAATCTGCCTCCCTATAGTTCTCTCCGCCACTTGGAAACACTTTTGAATTTCCCACTGTCTGCTGTCGAACTGTCAAGATTCCAAATCCAGTACTTCATGTATTTATCCACCCTTCACGATATAAGGGAGAGTGGGGTAATTGCGAGCACCTAAGCAAATAAGCAAACAAAACGAAAACTATGTGAGAAATTAATTTGTTTATTATTTAGAAACATAATTAAACTATTCATCTATAAAGTACTGTGACAATTTTTTGAAAGATTATAATAAAAATCAACTTTATAGTGTAAGAGCAAAACCCTTGGTGTTCGTGATTACTCGACTGCCGTGGGGTAATCAGGAACAGAGTGCTAAATATCGCAGAAGTCGCACAGAAGGCGCGACTTCAATGGTCAATCCATAAAAAATATTGCTGCAACCTATACCTAATGTATGTATTTTTCAAATTCCTCTTCTTATGCGTTTGAAAAAAATTGCAATTGGTCGGAATATCGAAAAAATAGTAAAGGTCGTTTTTTAAACTTTTTTTCTGAGCCTGTAATGAAAATTCAAAAATCCTTTTTGTAGATTTAAGTAAGTTTTATACATGTTGAAAATTTCATCAAAATCTGTTAACGTGGCTAATCTCGAAGGTTCGAGATTACCCCATTCGATTTGTTTGTCAATACCCCACGACATCAAAAAATAAAAAAGAATTTATTTCAGAGGTTGGAATCATGAAATGTTAGTAAAAAAGTGCTTCATCTCAACTTAAAAAAAAAAATTGTATCATTAATTCAACAGTAATTACATGGAATTGAAAATAAACAAAATATTACTTGAAACATGATGAAAATAATAAATTGTGTTTATCTTGACTAGCATGAGCGTTTTGTATTTATTACTTTCTGCCCTGCGTTGGATACGATTTAAACTATTAGCTAGTGGAGAGGGATCATCGTTTTTATTTATTAAAACGCCGTAGCCATCGCATTCGCGATTACCCCGCGCTCGTGTTTACCTCACTCACCCTTACATATCCATTAACTTTTTCCTAATTTAGCGCAACTTACCTCCTCGGACGATCACCAGGATCTCGGAGACACCCGAGCACAGAAATACCTGTTCCATTCTG
Source organism: Andrena bucephala (assembly GCA_947577245.1). Taxonomy (NCBI): domain Eukaryota; kingdom Metazoa; phylum Arthropoda; class Insecta; order Hymenoptera; family Andrenidae; genus Andrena; species Andrena bucephala. Next base: position 70,523,826 of record OX387715.1, read on the forward strand.
ATTACATCTAGAGCCACCCTCCTCGCAACGCTATCGCGAAAGGGCAGTAGAGTTTGTCGATTGCACGCGACCAAGATCGATCGTTGGCCACGATCGACGAAGCCCCAGCTCGCGAATCTTCCTCTCTGCCAAGCTATAATCGACAATGTGTGTCGGTGGCATCGCGCACGACCACTATCACCGTCATCGGCGTCGGCGATGGGGGAGGGATGGCGGCGGGGGTGGGTTTGGCGCACAGGGTCGCGGGGTTTTATGTAGCAGAAGTGATGGGTACATTTGTTCGTTATTTCGTTGTGCTTTTGTTTTTAGAGGGACTTTATTTACGACCGGATAGCGGAGCCACAAATATGCGACGAGATCGGCTGGCGCGTTTTGTTCGCTCGCACGTACGTTTGCACTTAGGTGAACGTGGCTGTTCGTTCGTTCGGCAGCGTTATTTCACGGCGCTTTTATATCCACAATAATTTGCGGGGGAGGGTGTCGGTGACCAACGTCATCCGCCACCCGTACGTTTGCCGCGGCGTGTCACGTGAACCGCGAGTAATGATAATGAACCGCGTGCCACCGGCGATGGGTGATACATGCGCGCCTATCCCCCTTTTCCTCCGCTTGTGCCCCATGGATTTTTGCAACTATTCCAGAAGTTAGGTACCGATTTTTGAAACGATTGTTCCATTGTCGGCTGGTGATTCTAGACGGAGCAGGAGGAGTCCTCCAAGATGATCGCAAAGCTGTCGCAACTTTGCCAGAAGCGTTCATTCCAATCGAACTAGTTACATTACGACCTACATCCTTTTATGTATCCTCAAAAGCAAAGGGCATGTTCAAGTGTATATCCCTTTGCACGGGACGAATAACACAAGCTCCAGCAACGTTAGTATAATTCAATTCCGTGCTCCCTGTGGAGAGACGTTTAATTAGAGCTCGCGGATATAATTAACGAAGGAGTGGTCAAGCTGAAAGGCAAGGTCGTAATGAATCGCGGGCTGAAAAATCAACCGACAGCCGGGGAAGTTTCTTTTCGCCGGCGTTCCGTTTTCATTCTACTTAATACGGCATAAGACGTTGATCTTGAAATCAAACTTATTAAAAAGGGCGGTCTCGTCCCAAGTCTCTCGACGCTGGACCCGCGAGGGGGGGGGGGGGGTGGCGTTTCTTCGCCCCGTGTCTTCTACGAACGGCATGCACGACTGCCCGCGAAAGAACGCCAATTTTTTGCCCTCGAAACTTTCAGGAACGTAGCCGCTCGACGCCGCGCGCCCAGGACGGACGGGGGGGGGGGGGGGGGCGGGGGTGGTTTCGCATAATAAATCCGGGAGATATTTGCCAGGGGGCGGGCGGCAAGCATTTGTCTATGTTAAGGGGGTAGAAAGGGCGCCGACAACACGGGCGCCTCCATCTATCAACGGCTCTGGCAAACACATCAATCCACGACTCACGCCACGATGGACAATTTTAAGGGTGGGAAAAAAATAAATGCCCGATCGGTCGACACGTCACAACCGGACGTGGCTCGTTCCTTCGAACCAGGGAATAGATTCCAGCCCTCCAATCTTCCAGCACCGTGTAACATGTATTTCGAAAAGTTTGCGTTCATTGGTGGTAGAGAATATGATTAAGGGGGTAGGTTACCCTCAACAGCCCAAAATCAGGCCGTTCTTCGAACGCATATTCTGAAGTAATAAATGAATATAGAGATAATTTTTTATTTAATTTTTAAGCGTAATTTCGTTGACTTTAATACGCAAAAAGAAAATTTTAAATATATTTAGAAAGAAAAAAGTTATAAATACAAATGTTAGAGCGTGCACGCGATGCACCGTTCGATGGTGAACACGATTCCGGACAGGTGAATTACATAAAACACAAAGTAAAGGCATTTTTATAATTTGTAAGACAGTCTCCATCTTGTACAGGAAGCAAAATTTTGATAAACAAATTAATACAATTTTTATGTTGATGTTTCTGATTTTATCCCTTGTTTGTAGAAAAAATATTTTGTTATCTTTTTCTTAAGAATTTATATTTAAAATGTACTCCCAATACATGGAGGGGAATAGTTTTCTGCAGCTCCCTGTAAATTTTCATTCAAATCATTGGACCAATTTTCGAAATTTTATGTTCACCGTTTTGGGAAACGTAGTTTCTGGGAAATCGCGTTTCAAGTTGGACATCGTTATCCGATCTCATGTGCAAGCTCGTACATTTTTTACTGTAATTCCTTCAATTTTTGGAATTTCGGGGCCGGGTGCGCTTAAAATACGTAGAAAAGATGTAGCTAAGTAGTGGAATATGCAAACATCCTAAATACCAATTTTCGAAAATTTTTAGGGTAACCTACCCCCTTAACAGAGGGGGTTGAAATGTGTTAGCTTGATCTTAACCTGAAGCTTATCAGTTCGTGATTCATTAACATCGCATAGTTAAAGAAAGTGCGAGAATTCGAAAGGTGGGATAAAAAAATTACCAGAAATTTAGACCTCGAATTCCGTTGCAACAAAGTGGATACGTCTACTACTGCGTTTGAATATTTCGCTTCTATTCCACTCTTCCCTCGTACTTCCTGCATCTTTGTATATGTTTCCGCGACTCTTGGCGCGTGGGTTTTCTAGTAGCCACCAACGAATTAAAATGTGACGTTGAGCGGGTCGCAGAAGCGGGCGACAATGAGCCCCCATTGAAAATGTATCAGGAGGTAAATTTCCATTAGAGACCAGCCGGTTGTATCGACCGCGAAAACGCCGACAATAGGCAATTTCGCATTTCAAAGGACAATATAGGCACTCGTCGCGATCAGCATGTAATTAGGTGCGGTACGTGGGCAGGCACGTGCGGACAATTCATCAAGGGGGCCTTGCCCCTGAACGTGCCTTGATCCGCACCACGTCATTTACGGGTGTTACGGACGCAAGGCATTTTGCACAACTCGCCGCTGGTATTACTACGGCGATTTCGCAATTGGCAGCGTATTAGTTTCGCCGTGGTGTTTCCTTAAATACCCGAACGCCCGTCGCCTACCGTTCCACCCCTCCAACTATTTCGGAACGCGCTCGCCGACATTGATTCCGTATACTTTGGCAAATTCCATTTTTTCTTTCATCACCACCAAACTATTTTCCTACCGCGAAAATTGCAGTTTCTATTTTCAAGAAAATGTTGCGAATTGTAGGACAGTGGATTACATGTATGTCTAAAGGGAGACAATTTATTTCTCAGTAATTAAATAAGAGACTACAATTAAGGCGAAGAAAGAGAGAGCTGTCCTCCGTCACGATGCAACTGTTGAAAGAATTCATTTCGGTCAAGGAACAGCGGTAATCGCAGTCAGCCGAGCTTCGCGGCTCCTTCCGCTTTTCTTCCTTCGAATCCTCTTTTCCCCGCGCGCGCGAAATTCAATTAGGAGTCGCGGGATAGACGTGTAGCATCCAGTATTTCTGAAACACAGCTCCCGAGCCCGTCCTTCGCGTCCAGTTTCGCGTGGGCCAGCCGAACGAAGTTAAGAATACAGAGGCTGGGGAAAAAAGCGCTTCGCGCGACACTTCGCGGGTAATCCACTTACTCCCTCCCCCGCGCTGAGTACTCAACCCAATTAACCGAGCTTCTCGGCGCTCTTCCGTCTGCTGGCGACCCTAGCGGCGACGAAAAAACACGGGACCAACCCCGCCTTCCTTTCGTGCGACGATTTTTTTTTTAAAATGGGTCACTCCGGACTCGACGGCCAGCACGTGGGCGCACGCATGCTCCTGCCACCCCCGCCACGGATGGGTTGGGTGCGCGCGTGTAGGTAAACAGCGTTCTCTTGTCTGCCCTCGGTGGCGGGTTGCTATAGAGACGTGTAACCATCCAGCAAAGGGAACATAATGGCGGTGGGAGTGGAGCAGAGTGAAAGAGGAACAGACAGCGGGGCGGGGGTGTGGGTGTGGGGCGAGTTTCGGTGGTAAGAAAGAGGGATATCCGCTCCTGGACGTAACGGGAGGGTGAAGGCAGCCGGCAAATGGGATTAGAGTCGGTGGCGGTATCGGAATCCCGAGGCAGGCTTTTTGAATTTCGATCGGTTATCGTGGGGGTGGTTTTCGCAGATTTCGTTAATCGATGCGAGGGACGGCCCGGTGCTTCAAACGCACGGATGTTCTTTTGAATTGTATCCACTGAGCCATAGTAGAAGGAAAGTAATACCTACTATGTATCGCAGGCGTCGATGATGCTCTCTGTTTCCAAGTATAAACTTACGAACCCTGCGGCGTTCTCAAAGCCTGCGATTAATTATAACGCGATTTAAGTCCCATCTGAATTATCACGCGCAACTAGCGATCGAAGGGTTAAAGGCGGCCTATATAAATACATTAATGCGTGGCAAGCTATAAAACCGCGGGTGGGTAAACTTTCTTACTGGCAGGATCAAGCCGTATTTATGGAACCCCGCGCGAGGGGACAAATTATACTTGGGGTGACAGTGAGTGTAATAATGGAAAGTAGTAAACATCAACTTAACATTGCCGTCGCATTATTTAATATACAAGAAAGAAATGTCGATATAATCTAGTGAAAGTACCAAGCACCTTTTACACGTTTCTTCCCATTGCCCATTCAGCTTCCCACACCCCCCCCCCCCCACCCTCTCTTGCGTAATTTGCGGTCTCCGCGGGTAAAAGCTCCGCTCCTCGTCCAATTACCGTATCCGTTTCTTAAAAGCGTATTCCTGCGTCGAATTGCTTGAGATTGAAACGTTAATTACTGCTTTGATCCTGCCCTTCGGCGCGGCATCGACCGAGCACTGTTAAGTGCCAGTGACATGCAGAAGCGTAGGTAAGCAACCTCTGCGTCCTCCCTGCGAGCAGTCACCTCGGGGTAACCCTCTTCAAGCTTGGCCACGTGGGGAACGGAATACCTGCTGTCACTTATCGGTGGCCTCGTTACGAGCTCTCCTGGTAACGAGTCATTAGACAGCTGACTAGCCCGACTTTGCCTCCTCTTTTCGCCCCCCTGGTCCACCTTCCCACCTGCCCCTAGCTCACCCTCTGCCGCCACTTACTCGCGCGTCCACCCCCTAAGCTCCTACTGATATTAAAATGCCACCGGCATTCTCAGCGCGTCTCCTAACCCGTGTTTCCCCACTCGGTCCCATGTTTCACGCGTCTTTTTTCACCTCCAGGAGGAGGACCGCGGTGGTCATAATCCTGCGCAGCGAGGAAGACAGTAATTTTCAAGATGGCTCGCTGGGTATTCAGTGGAGAGTCTTTTGAAGCGGCCTCTAAGGCGATGTTACATTTTTTGTTTGGGGATCCTTCGAAGTGGGGTGGTAGTTTTACGGTTTGTCAGAAATTTGGGAATTTTCGTCCTTGGGAATGTTGCTTCGTTGAATAATATTCTTGGGAAACACCTCCTGTTCGAAGATTGAGTTATATAAGATGATTTTATCTAGGAATTTTACCACCCTAAGCTGGTGGCACGTTTATTAGCCTCGTGCGCGAAAGAGGAGCGAACAATTTAATCGTTCTTTACATTTTAATTAACGCATAATCTGCGAGCGGAGCCCCCGCAAGGTGGAGGGAGCTCACGTTTAAACCAACTGTTTTATTTTACGCGTCTCGTGTAAATGCTATTATGTTCTCGCTCCGAATAGCCATTTGCCGGTTTACCGACGATTTTCATTAGAAGAAAACAGCCGGTGGACGCGCGGAAAGTCGTAATCATACGGTTACCCGGGGGGTTCCGCTTGCTGGGACCGCGGCTCCCCAGTGTCTAAGGAGATTTCGTAAGCTGCACGCTTCCCACAAGGATTTTCCGCGGGGCGTTGAGTCCCTTTCCGTCGGTTTGCCCGCCGGAAAACCAAAATAACTCAATTAAAGAAGTTCCATGAATTTCAGCGGTTACCGGCGGGGATACATATTTATGATCTGATCATTCTCGCGATGGAAATTTGAATCGGGCCGCAGGAGCGGAAGCGTCGCTATTCCGTGCCTTGGCTCTCGAGTTTTATTGGTACGAGGTCGGAATGAAGAAAGTTCGCGAATCGTTGAACAATTTTTCAGATAAACGAATCTGCGGATGGGACCGCGGAGAGACGGTCAAGGCCGAAGTTTTCCCTGTGTCGATATTAGGAAATTGGTGCTTGGTGTTTACTTCAAAATAATATCACACTGCGGTAGCACTGCCACGATAAACAAAAATGCACTTTGCGAGTGTCATATTCTCCGTATCCGATTGTGGTTTATGTTTTACAGTGCTTAGTTCATTTGTTAATAGTCAAATGATCATTTAAACGTGGGAAAGGAACTCTGCTTATGGTATCCAAGTAGTAGTGCCAGTTAATGTGTAGGGCGTAGAACAGTTCCGGCACATGTCTGACTTATCGTAGGTTGTACTACTTGATTCAGGCACTTATTAGCCACTCTACTGTCTTCAGTCCGATATTTTCACATATTTCACTGGGCACTACCATTCCCTGTGCTCCTCCATTATTCCCACAATTCCAAAAATCTCTCACCTACTTTCAAAATTATTTTACCCACCGATCCCACTCTGAAAGCAGCCACTTAGACGCCACGCGAGTAACAATGGGAAATATCTCAACCACCGCCGCTCGAAGAGTACAATCACACTCGGGAACCGACTAAGTTTTGTCCCGAAAAAGCAAAAAAACCGGAGGAAGAAAATAAACAGAAGCCCGAGTATTTTACGAGAAGCATAAAAACCATTGACACGTTCAGCTTTCGTGGCTCTGAAACGCTGGGGGCCGCAACCAAATTACATACGGCCACGGCGGCCACAAGGCAATTACTCTGGCCCAGGTCTGAGGGGTGAGGGAGGGGGTTCTTAAAAATTGCGTTTAACACCGGTGGAGCAAAGCTGCCGCGGACGATCCGGGAATTGCGGGAGAAACAGTACGCTCTGTGCACAGACCGTCCTCTGGGCCGCGTAAAGGGTTTGCGTGCCCTCTTCCGCGGCTCTGTCTCTGCGCGTCCTCCTCTGGCTTGCTGTTTCGAGAACGAGAGGACTGGCAAGAACGAGGCAAGGACCGGGAGGGGGTGGCCGGTGGATGTAGAGGGGTCGGTCGAAGCGGATGTGAAGTACCGAAGACTGCAGAAAAGGCAAAGAGGAGGGGAAAAAAAGCGTGGCGCAGACGGCGTAGCAGGAAGTCGGGGCTAAGAAAGGAGAACGGATAAAGGAACGGGGGACGGGGGGTCGCGAGAAGAGAAGAGTGGTTAGGAGAGGTGAGGAGAGGAGAGGAGAGTCTCGAGGCGGGGTGGCGACGGGCAGCGGTTGGATTTCATTTCGTCTTGTCTCTTTGATGTCCGTGATGCGTGCTGCTGGCCCGCTTCTGCCTTTTTAACAAACTCATCTCCTCGGCGACCCTTAATCTCCGCCCTTTGGCCCGTTCTATCCACCTTTCTTTCCTTTCCGCGCCACTCTGTATAAGGGGACCTGCACGTGTACGCATCTGTACGTGCGAGTCTCCTTATGTGTGCGCGTGCGAGCCCTTCTCGGAGGGAGACACGGAATATATATAGGAATGTGTGTCCTGGTCTCTTTATAGAACTGCAAATGTCTGAGCACGGCACGCATTACGCCATTTATGTGGTGGCAGCTTCCTGTAAAGATCACTATCTTCCGCATGAATCGCTTAACTCCGCCCGTTTCCTGCTTCCCGGAGATTATTTCCCAGCCGGGCAATACGATATTTTATCGACGCGGAGATAATGTTCCTAGCCAATTTCTTTGGCCGATTCGCCACGGTGGGGCATCGATTTAAGGCAACGTTTGAATACCCTCGCGATTGTTCCCGTTGCGCTCGGTTATGGGGAATATAAAGACACACGCCGGGGGATTGTTCAGAATGCAGTCGTGGGAGGTTTGCATACTCGTCGTAATAAAATGTAGAATATTCCGTAAGGTATTCGCTTCTAGAAACACTAGTATTGTACTTTTATAAAAAGTTAAATAAGTCTCTTAAATTAGGTCCCGACACTTTCATCAACTACGACAAATTCACAGTCACGACAAATTCATCCCCGTCAGGTTCACGAAGTCCTCCGTCCACGTTCCTGAATGCCCAAAGCAAGCCTCCAAATTTGCACCACCCCATCGGTGCCCTTATTTCCGTCGAATTTTTTGCTCCTTATTTTCAAAACACGATCATTACCGAACTTTATTACTACGTAACGATCGCGTTCCCCATCCAGTCAAGAGCATCGTTTGCGGGAAAGGGTCACATCCGCGTTGTGCCCGCGAAAATTAAGTGGTCCCTTTTGTACGACGACCCCTCGTCGTCGACGATCGTCGTAGGCTGCTCGTGGCTATTACGCGAAAAAGGGCAGAACGTTTTAACACTGCGAGAGCACTATTATGACCGTGGAACGACGACGGTGTTCTATGAGCATAAGTCATGGCCCGGGCAGGAGGTGTCGTAAAAAGGGGTGAAACGAAGGAAGTTATGCAAAGCGGAACGTTGCACGCGATGGACACGGGCGTTTAGGCACGCGTGCCGATGTCTCGCGACTCCAGCAGCGAGTGTGGTTTTATTCAATGCCTCTGATTCACACGACTCAGTGAATATCATATTAGTGAATCGAAATTATAAATGAACAGGGCACTGTTTAAAAGAAACGAAGAAGAAGGAGAATCCCAAACACCAAAATCACCGTTTCCCGTGCAAGCACGAAAGGAAGAAGCACCGCGTACTTATGGAAATAGGGTGGCAAAGGGGATGCCAAGCCGTGGAAATAGCCCGATTCAGCCCGTTCGCGTGGGAGCAGCCGCGTGCTGCTATTGCGCTATCGTTATTAGTATATGGAGGTGAAAGCGTTTTGTAGAAGCGTCGATATGGCCACGGCCGATGGGGGCCCGCCGTTAAGGGGTTGCTGGCGGATGGAGAAGGGTGGACGTGGGAGGTCCGGGGGGTTTCGGTTTAGCGTTGGCCGAAGCGTGGCCGCTTCCACGCGCCGCGGGGGCCCTTGTTAGGGCGAGGAACGAGGACGACGACACGCACCCGCGTCGTCCCCGGGGGCTCCTTTCTTCGGCGATGACTATAACCTCACGCTCGTTACCGCATTTACCACCTTCCTCGGCCTTCTATTTTCGTCGCCATTTGCATTTATCGTCCCTCCGCGGCGCTCGTCGGGCTTTCCACTAGGTTGGCTATATTTTTAATATCAATGGATCCCCTAACGGGGGGGTCCCGCGTGAGGAATCCGTTGCTCGTGACGCTTTGCGGTGGCCCCCTTGTCGTCCCTCCTCACGCATTGTAACGTCTCGGGCGGAAATAATTTACAACTGTACACGCATTGAATTCTTTTGGACACTTTCCCCGTTGGTCGTTTGATGGCGGTGCATTGGGGTGGTTTTGTAAGGTATCAACGAGGGCTCTTGAAGGCACGGTGATTAGGAATTGTACGTGACTGGCGGTATGATCGTCTGTCGTAATACGCACAAGCAAATTTTCATACATAACTTGGAGTCCAGAGTCCACTTTCATCGAGGTAGGACAGTTAAAAATGAACGTTCCACGTTTCTGTAACAGCGTTCGCCAGACATGATACCTAAATAAGGATCATCATTACGATTCCGCGTCGCTTCCAGAACGAACCAGCGGAACGAATTGCAGAAACATTCCACGTTACTTGGAAGCGTACCGACCGTCGCGACGCTATCCTGTTCGCCAGCTGTTATCGAACGTCTTAGTCAGATCGTCCGTTGCAATGGTTCCATTTGGCTCGCTCTCCGTCGCGTGGTAACTCCCGCTAAAAGGAGGCGAATAGTCTTGGTCGTTGGGACGAAACACGATGTCCGCAGCCACATGGAAACCCATGGCACGCGTACAGGTATGCCAAGATCTCGATGAATAATCGCTGGTCGCCTAAGAGGGCGAATTCAGCGCGGGATTCGTTTACACGTTGGTGGACGAAAACGCCCGTGCCATCATGGACGGCGCTCCAGATTCCCAGTTCTCCTGGGTGGGGAAACGTAATCGCGGGATAACGTCTGTTTTTAAGCGGTAAATTCGGACGTGCGCGCGAATGGCTGTGCGACACGTTGTAGAATCGGCGGTCGATCGGCGGTGGAATAGGTATCGAGCGCGGCCTTTAAATCAAAAAAATCCAATCCCACGTGGAAAACACGAGTCTGATGGCACTGGCGGGCCGGACGGTCCACCCAGTGTTTCGCACAGCCACCGTGCACTGCCATCAATCCGGGGTTATACGTGCTCGTAACGTATCTCGCCCACCGTCTGGCTAGCGCGAGCTGCTCTATATCTCTCTATTCGATAACCCAAATAACGAGCTCCCAGGGAACGGCGACAATACGGGCCATGATCCTTTTCGACCCTTTGCCCATTGGTAAATAGAGCCACCTTTATGGTCGGTCAATGCGAAAGCGAGTAATATCGCGTGGCTCTCTGTGGATCGGTGGTGTCGAGGCTTAATTATGCGCGATGCTGCTTGTGGTTCGATTTAAAAACATCTCCTTCGCTCGGTGATTATTTTGTGGAATATTATTTGTTCTTATGTAATCGTTCGAAACCTTTTGAATCTTGTATTGACGTGAACAGAACGCTCTCGCTCTCTGTCTCTCTCTCTCTCTCTCTCTTTCTCTCTCACCGATTCGGTATTGCAGGAAAAAGCTGCGTTCTCCGGTAATGAATGCGAAAGTGTAATATTACGCAATAATCTCCGTCCGTGGTAATGACGCTGGATTATTCGCGACATTGTTTCTGGATCGATTCAGGAACAACGGCAATATCGCAAAAGAGAGAGAGACATTCGATAAAGAATACAATTTCTATGAAATTCCTTAAAGTTTACTTACTGCAACGAATTGGAAGGCAGTAGTGGAAGCTCTGCCGAACATAAAATTAAATGATACTACGCAATAGAACTTAATCCTCCTCCAGAAACGGTCTCCCAAATTAAAGACTTCTCAACATTCCCCCACCTCAACCCAATTCTCTCAGAAATCCCTCTGCCCTCACAATTAACAACCATCCCCCACATTAACTTACCACGGACCATCGACGTGGCCAAAGCACCTTAGCCCCATAGATCCTCGACTCCATCGGTATCGGCGCGCGTTATCTGGCAGCCAGATCTTGGATTGTGTCCCGAGCACAGGTGGTCCCTGTGCATCTATCGGCTCGGGATCGTGCGTGTGTGCCTGCCGGGACGGAGGATTGGCACCTGGTCCATCTATCCGTCTCGAATGTATCTGCTGGATCTCGCCATCGGCGGAAGGGGATCACTCGAGGATTGAGAGGCGAACGGCGCAGTAGATTCGGTCGGTACGTAGACAGACGGGCTAGCGACGGTGCCCTGGCGAGGCCAGGCAGAGAGCGTGGCGCGCGTAGACAGAGCCAGGTAGGAAGCAGGCATTCAGGCAGCCACGCTATGTTAGGCCGTTTGGCTGCCTGACTGGCTGACTGGCGGGATGGCTGGCTATCGAGCGACGCCGATGCAATTCCAATTCCTGGCTGTCAGCGGCAGAGCTGCGGGAGACGCGTCCATTCGTGATCAGCCTCCCGTGAAATCCTGTGCCTCCCCCCTCGGCTCACCCCGAAACGAAACCCACTCCTTCTCTCTCTCTCTCTTTCTCCCCGTCCCTCCGCCCTCTTCGTCACTGCTCCCCTGCTCTCTCTCTCTCTCTTTCTCTCTCTCCCGCACGTTCGTCGGCCGTGTCACGCTCCTCGTCCAGCCTTCTGTCTTATTCCCTCGTATCTGGCTGCTGTCAACCAGCCCGAAATTCCCTGCCATCCCTGTTTCCCGCCGAACATCGAACCCCCTTTCGCCGTTCCGTCCGTGTTAATGCGTCAAATGCGTGGCGTCCGCAAGCCTCGCGTCCGAAGCAGGCGGAAGCCACTGTACGAGCGAACTGCTGAGCTGGCCGTGCCGTCGAAGACGTCACGCGTCAACGGCGTCCAGGTGACCAGAATGTAGCTAATCGGTGCGAATTCCTGGACTACGTGGATACGCTTGTATTCACGGAGGAACGTATTTGGAGCTTCCTTCTGGTAAACGGTTGCTTGAAAGTGGAGATGACTCCTTGGAGGATCTCTACGTCGACATTCGAGGACAATTTATGCCGTTCACGCGGCGGAGTGTTAGCTCACGCCTCGAGCAAATTGACCATCTGCACGGCGTAGCTCAAGCAACCCCCAGCAATACCAACAGCGTGGCATTGTAGGTAAACTTATATAAGATCTCTGTAATCCTTCGGTGGTTGTCAAGACTTGGGAAATCAAGGGGGTGCGCATGCATCGATGGAGCTATCGGCGGATCTTCCAGGGACAGATCGCCCGGACGTGTGTGTGAACCGAAGCAGTTACGCGGGAGACAGATACGCCGCTGCACACGCCGGTACACGCGTATTGTCAGGTGGGCGCAGCATCCTCCCTCGACGTCGGGGTGCATCGGTATCTCCGGCCATCTCCTCGGCACCGTCAACGTTCTGGCTTCTTTCAGCAGGGGCGTGCACTCGGCTACGGACGGTAATCGAGACAACGGGCTCGGAAGAAAGGGGGAAAAGGGGCACGGGCAGGAGGAGAGACGATAGGCAGTCGAGGGCAGGAAGGATACACACGGCGGCGAGATTGCCCTAACGCACAACACAATCCGGCGGCTTCCTCTGCTTCGATGGATTTTAAAAGATCCCCGAGATTATTACTTTTTCCTTTTCTTTCATTTTCATTCTTCTATTATTATTTCAGAGGAGCGAGGAACGGATGGTTGCGCGGGCGCACCCTCCCCTCCCACCCTCTCTCCATCTCTCTCTCTCTCTCTCTCTCTCTCTCTCTCTCTCTCTCTCTCTCTCTCTCTCTCTCTCCTTCTTCCGTGTGTTTATACCTCCACACACGTGCAACGCGGATACGCGGCCGGGGTCTGTTGGATACGTGTGCTCGGGGTTCCTGTACGTGTTGGTCGCGTCCCAGGTTGAGCTAGGCCGGGGTTTGGGTTGGGTTGGATGCGTGGAAACCATGGACGACTTTGGGTAGGCTCGTTGGTTTCCCGCCGCGACTATCGGCGCGTATTGAAGCTCATCGTCACGGAAGTAACGTCGGGACAACGGCAGCGGCCTGAACGGGAGTGAGGACAGGGAGAGCCGCCCAGAGAAAGAGGGACTCTGGGCGATGAGAGCGTGCAGAAGTGAGAAAGAGGGTGACAGGGAGAAGGGACGGAGCGATACGGGGCCAGGGGGTTAAAAACGGAACGGCGGAAAGAGACGGACGGTGTGGAGTAAGGAAAGAGGAAGCGGAGGGAACGCTGGCACCAGATGCTCTCCGCCAACCGCTGGAACCCACCGCTCGTGCCTTTACTTCCATTTCGTGTCGATGCTCCTCGGCTTTTTCTGCCAGCCCCGCCGGGGAAAAAGGGATGCACGGGATGCAGGTGAAGGACTGGCTGATAATAGTCCACCGAAGCCGCGGACTGCTCGAGATTTATGGGATCAGCACGATGAGCTGTGAAACGCTCTTATGCTGATCACTGGAGTCGCGTCGGCGTTGGTTTAGACACCGTCTGAAGTTCGACTCATTGTTGGCGAAGACAGTTGGAAGGGCTCACCCTACCTAGCTGAGGATTAAAATATCCTTCGAATTGTATAATATTTCAAGGTTACGTCCATTAATTCCCCGTATAATTCCACGTCGGGTCTGAGTTGCGCGGGATGTGGTACCTCTATCGATCCAGCTCCAAAGATAGAATTAATTGCGATCAAGATAAATAACGATAAAGTCCACTTCGATTTGTTCTCCAAATGATTAGCTGCAAGCAACGAGCCTCCTCTAACTAGGAAGAATCTGAAACCTAACTGGAACCTTCCCCGGCAGCGTTCGTTTCTTTTTCCTCTGATAATCCTGTCTGGTTGGGCGTGAAAGGCGAAGGCATCGTATCCTGTCCGCGTGTATCCTCTCGGCGAACATAAGAGGGCACCGTGCTCACGGAAATCCCCACGAATCCCACACGAGCTACGATCGTTGGCGGCACAATACATCGTCGGCCGGGCACAAAGGCGAAAGCCCTGCGCTATTATTAACTCCGACCGATTTCTTACAATGCTGGATTTAGTAAGGGTTGTCCCATTACGTACACTTGATCACACCCGTGCTGCAGGTAAAGTACAGGTGTGGGGTATCAGGGAAGTTAGATCCGGTGGCGAGGCGAAGAATAGAGCGCGGTGCTCGTTCGGCAACAACCTAACCGGGGAAATAATGAGGCCGGGTGGTTGCGTCACAGACACACGTATATATCGCGCAGGTACTGGATTGTACGTTAGTGGCTACTTATCTAGGACCACTGAAGGTAGAAGTGAGTTAGTTTAAATTCGAGAGACGCCTTCGAGTACATTTGTGATTTGGATTGTGCTTAGATGATTGGTGAATAATCAGGGTTTGTTTCTCCGCTAAATGCCGAACGCTTAATTATCGATAAACCTGCCAGAGGTGAATTTATATCAGCGATTAGACGTCGAAGGGGATAAATCGTCGAAGCTGCTCTCACATAAGGGAGAGTGGGGTAATTGCGAACACCTAAGCAAATAAGCAAACAAAACGAAAACTATGTGAGAAATTCATTTGTTTAATATTTACAAACATAATTAAACTATTCATCTATAAAGTACTGTGACGAATTTTTGAAATATTATAATAAAAATCAACTTTATAGGGAAAAAGCAAAATCGTTGGTGTTCGTGATTACTCGACTGCCGTGGGGTAATCACGAACAGAGTGCTAAATATCGCAGAAGTCGCACAGAAAGCGCGACTTTAATGGTCAACCCATAAAAAATGTTGCTACAACCTATACCTAATGTATGTATTTTTCAAATTCCTCTTCTTGTGCGTTTGAAAAAAATTGCAATTGGTCGGAATATCGAAAAAAAATAGTAATGGTCGGTTTTTAAACTTTTTTTTCTGAGCCTGTAATGAAAATTCAAAAATCCCTTTTGTAGATTTAAGTAAGTTTTATACATGCTGAAAATTTCATCAAAATTGGTTAGCGTTGCTAATCTCGAAGGTTTGAGATTACCCCATCCGATTTGTTCGTCAATACCCCATGATATCAAAAAATAAAAAAGAATTTATTTCAGAGGTTGGAATCATGATTCAAGCAACGCCTTGGTCACAAAATGTTGGTAAAAAAGTGCTTTATTTCAACTTAAAAAAAAAAACAATTGTATCATTAATTCAACAGGCAATTGTATCATTAATTTTACATGCAATTGAAAATGGACAAAATATTACTTGAAACATGATGAAAATAATAAATTGTGTTTATCTTGACTAGCATGAGCGTTTTGTATTTATTACTTTCTGCCCGGCGTTGGATACGATTTAAACTATCAGCTAGTGGAGAGGGAACATCGTTTTTATTTATTAAAACGCCGTAACCATCGCATTCGCGATGTACCCCGCATTCATGTTTACCCCACTCTCCCTTATGCCTCGTTCACATTAGTCAAGTTTACTGGCTTCAAGTCGCTTGAATTCAAGAATACTGACTTCAAGTTGGTGTTCAGATAGTGTCAGCTGCCTTCAAGTTACTTTCAAGAGTACTGGAAGCTTGAAGCTGAACAGTGAAGCAAGTAATTAAGATATCTAAAATCGCGTCAAAGAAGGTGGTATTTGCTAGTTTGTGCATAATAAAAAACGAAATTAGAAAAGAATTATTGAAAATATTAAAAAAAAATTATGAAAATATGTTTTAACTACGCACGCCTGCAAAGTTTCAAGGCAATTGGATTGGCGGTTATAACCTGACTGTAAGCTGTCAAAATTTGAAGTAGATTGCATAGTGAAGGTAGCATTTGACGAACGAAACATGTGTTAGTTTCGTTTTGGCTGAAGGTGTGCGTGTAACCCGTATACCAGTCGGCTTACCATCGTAACTCTTGTACATACGTTCACACTATTCAAGTTGTATTTCAAGGCAAGAAAAGTTGGAACACTCTCTACTTCGCTTGAAACATGAAAGGATATTTCAAGTGAAGTGAATAACAGGTTCACATTATCAAATTTACTGATTTCTAGCGACTTGAAGTCAGTAAACTTGACTAATGTTAACGAATACTTCGCTTAAAACTTGAAAGAAAGTTAAAAAGATATTTCAAGTCAAGTGAATGACAGGTTGACATTAGTCAAATTTACTGGCTTCAAGTCGCTAGAAATCAGTAAATTTGACTAATGTGATCGAGGCATTAGGGTGAATCCGGGAGACGCGGCCGGGCCGGAGAGTTGGTCGAAACAGTTGATTCTTAGAGAATTAATTGTTCTGAACCTTAACACACTTTTACATATACACAGATGTAGAGTCTGAATATAGCCACTCTGCATCGAGCAATCTGTAATATCACTCAATGGAAATTCAAAAGCACCGTCGAGTAACGTAAGTCGAAGATGTTAGGCCCACTGAACCGCGCTGGGTCGGAAATAAGGTGACAATGGCCGTCTCGGTTAAGACAGTATTACAGAACGGTGCCGCGGTGTAACAAGGATAAGCTCCTAAAAGCTGCAGTCTATATTCCCGCCGGCCAATCGTCCTGTACATTGATCCCCGTTTCGCTCCACGATGCTTCATGCTTCGCGGAGCGTCTCGCGCGCTTTTCAAAGGATTTTTGTCAGCGACACCTCCGCTGACACTGTATTCATCGCCAGGATTTGTCATCCCGGCTACCCACATCCCACGCGTTGCCCAAGTGCCTCGCGACACATGCCGCGCTAAAATTTACTGAAAAATCAACGCGGATCATCTGCAACAATTCACCCCTCACAATTACCATTTACACGTACAATCCATCACAGAGTCTTATCAACCGCTCCCTTTCCTTTCCACACGAGAATCAGCTGTAGCAGCCCTTCACGCACACGACGTAGGTACCTATCTCGACATCGCGACAGGACACGCCAATCGACCCCCTCTCCACCTTCGCCCTGGCGTCCCTTCGTCCAGTTCTTTCCTAACGTAGGTGATTTCTTGGCGGGGGGTACGGAGGGTGGCGGCTGAGGCGGGGTAGTTTGGCCGATTCCCGTGTGTACGTGCCGCGGTACCTACGATACATCATTTTCGGCTGGGATGATCTTACGGTAGATTTACCATTTGTACAGTTTATGGGCGTCGGTCTGGGCCATAAACTTGCTTGGCAATGACGGCAGCGCGGGTCGCCGTCGACTAAGTTGGGTAAGCTGGACCGTAGCCGGGATACTAGGGCCACGAGGAGCAGAAGGAGGCGGCGGCGAACGGGAAGGGAAGAACGGGACACAGGCTCGGAGGGAAATCTCGTGGCCGGTGGAACCGTGCGGGGGTGGAAGTAGTTGGGGATCCTGCGGAGGCAATAATCGTGTCCCCCAGGTCGCCGGCACCGACGAAAGTGCCGTCGATCTATTGCTCCCCGCTAACCTACGTCACGTCGAGAACCATTACTCGAACCAGGCACTCGGAAGACTCCTGTTTTTCTGCGGAAAAATTGGTCCTCGTTTCTAGCCCGCCGCTCGATGAAATGTAATAGTTACGCGGTGCTTGCCGTTCTGACAGAGTTGTCGCGTGGGTGGTTGCGTGGCGTCGATAGCGAGAGTCCGCTGCGTTGTGGTTTGTATAATAAATGGGGTAGGAACGATATCCTCCGCAGGCATTCGTCAACGTAATCCGTGATAATTGACTCGCGTTAATCAATAATTATCTACGTAGCAGCACGAGCAAAGTTTTAGAACCAGGGGTATGCTGCTTAAAATGAACCTCCGTGTAGCCACATGTCAAATTTCTACTCATAATAGCATCGGGAAGCAGCGTTACATGCTTGTGCACGTTTCCCTTTTTCGCACAGGCCAGCCCACCCCTGCGATTCCTCCCCCCCCCCCCCCAGGTATGCAATCGAACCAGCGGCGATCGCAAAAGCTTATTAGCGAAAGACTCGCGGCGATCGTTCATTGCGCGGATAAACAATGCACCGAAAGCGCAATTATCGGAACGCGCTCATTTTCCAGGAGGATCGAGGCGGCCGTGTAACGACGCGTGCAAATTCGTTGGGGCGCGCGCGCATTGCCGCGTCGCGGGCTTAAACGCGAATCGGATCATCGTCGATTCATCGTGGAAACGCGGCAAATCCTTTTTTGCGTGGTGTCATTCATCGGGCGCGCTCCGATTCCAGGATTTCCGGCGATAGGAACGAACGGCTGCGGTGCATGGAGATTCGAATAGCGGGGTAAACCGACGCTGCTGCCAATTCACCCCCTTTCCGCCCCTTGTTTCCCTTGATTCCCAGCTTCCCTTTATTTCCTTCCTTCCCTTCCATCTTAAACAAAAAGTCTCATCGCTTTTTGAGGGGCTTGATTCATGTTTCCCTTTTCTATCAGAATTCTCCTTTCACTTTTTTCTTTCACAGTTATCCTGCCCGTCCCTCCACCCCCCCCCTCGCCCTGCCTCGTTTCCCCATCTTTCCTCACAATTTGTCTCTCCTCCACAAATTTAATACCGTATCGCGCACCGTATTTCGTCCTTCTCCCATCATCCCTCCACCGCCGCGTCCTAAATCTCTTTTGCGTCAATGTTCGCAAATTACACTCTCATCCTTTCCTTTTAACCCACTTTGCGACCCTCCCCGTTCCTCCGCTTTCGCCGTTCACCACCACGAATCCTCTCCCCTCCCCGCGTCCCTACGTCCCTCTGCCACCTCTTTCACTCGCATGGCCTCCCCGATCTCTCCTCTCGCATCCTATTTGTCCCCTCCGCACCACCCCCCCCCCCGCCACCCGCGCCGTATATCCCCCCTACCGCGCGTTGCTCTGCCACGGCCCGCGCGGATCAGGAGCCGAATGGAAATTAAATGCGCAGTCGGCCGTTACGCCGATTGATTTGTATTCTCCGATCTGCGAGGAAGTGTGCTAAACTGCGGGATTTATGTTCTCTCCTAATTGCGTCGCTCGCCACCCTCGAGCCCCGAGCCACCCCGAGCCACCCCGAGCCGTCGTTGCCTCATCGCCATTCAGCCCGGCCTCTCTGCCCTTCCGGCTGCAGCCCTTGACAGATTGCTCCTGCGTTTCGTCGGAAGTTCTGATCGAGAGTGGTCGTCTCGTTGCACGAAAAATCGCGCCCACCCCCCGAGGTAAAGGATTTGTCCGGGTCGATCGACGAATGGAAATTAGTATTAATTTCGGCGACTTTGATTGCCGCGAGAGAACGGGGATGAAAGTTGATGAAAGTGTGGAAGTATCGAGGTTCTCACGCGGCTGTGTAACAAACTACCCACCGCCGGCGGAAGAATATTTTTAATCCTTCGACGTATTTTTAGGCTCTCTATCGCGCACTGAAAGTTAATCATCCGTGGCAGGCTGGGGCACGTCCCGTCGAACTACGCGGAACAAACTTTGCGAAAGGGGTGGGTGACATTTTGTCGCGTTTATAAATAGAGGGAGAGCTGTCGAAGGAGGACGAACGTTCGCCGGTTTCTCTATTAATTCGAACAGTTTTGTCCCAGTCAGCTTGGCTCTCGTATACCCAGCTAATGAAATTTCTTGTGTCGTTGCACAATTGACGAGGAAAGTGACAGTTTACGGAGAGATTCACGATCGGGGCTGGCGAGCGTTTAATTATCAGATTGATAGACTGACTCCGATTATCGCATGCTCGATGACTTTCTCCCCTGACGACGGGATAATCGTTAATGTAATGTAATAACGCGGGGGAGGAAAAAAAATCAGGCGGAAGCGTGTAAATCAAACCCCGTAGAAACATCATACACTCTCCCCTTATTAATAATAGCGTACGTATGATAACGCGTCGTCGGGGCTGGTCGTTGAATGGAAGTCATTATCATAGATAACTCGAACCCCTTGTATCGTGCACCCTCCTCCCTATGCCCGTACATGTATATATATATAGAACATCCGTCGACCCTTTTTCTTTCGCTCTACTTACTGACGGCCAGCGAATTTATATAATCAGGTTTACGTAAATTGCGTCCGTAAATGCGTCGTATTGGGCGATTGTGATGCCGAAAGATACATATTATGCTATTTCAGAGGTTATTTAATAGACTGATTTCCGGCAGTGTTCTAGAAAAGGGTGGTTGACTTGGTATATTTATTCTTCGAACATCTCAATCGACTATGGTGAACAGTATTTGCCAATTTATATTTATATCTCGTTATATTTTCGAATTGTGTTTGTGATTGTATAATAAATGAGATGTTTAGGGGTTGAAGCGTGATGGTTTCAAACATGTTTTGTAATATAGCGGTAATGTACTTGGAATCGTGCTGTCATCTGACGTTCTTGTATGGAACTAGAAAGTAAATATCTGGGTGTAGATTTTAAGTTAGGGACTGTAGGTGAAGTTGCAGCATTATTTAATTTCGAACTTCGTGAAAACTCATTGATTTTATCGTACACCGTAAGTTAAACAACTGCTGTAAGTTAAACGTGCTTCTGTGAACCATATTCAACTCAATTACGGAAGTTGATAAAGGCAATAAAAGTGTCTTACTTCATTGTATACAGCGTCCAGCTGAATCGTTTCAGGCAACCGTATGTACCATATGGAGAGAATGTACCATATGGTGGCTCCTATCTAGGGGTACGGGCGAGATACAGAATCTTACCTATATCATCGACGAAATATAGGATAGACCTATCACGCAATGTAACTTTGTGTCACACGCTCGGGGGGCTCGCGAGCCCCCTTACCATTTTCGTGTCACACCCAACGTTATCGATTCAGTCTAAGATAAGATTGTAACGCTATGCGTGGTAGGAATTAGAAATTAAAAATAGGACATTCGAAACCCGCGATTTACAAATGATACTCATAGAGTAACAATGTAAAGATCGTTTTACAAACGTATTCCGTGCAACGACAGAGAAAAAAGTGTCACAACAAGAACACATACGCCTTTTAACCTTGCTGTCCTATTCGAGTGTATTTAACGCAAAATAAATTTATTTAACATAAAAATATATATAAACAACAACATTATTTGTGGAAGACATGCTTTCATGATGTAACGTGGGATACCTCGGAAAGGAATTGTAACTTAGTATAATTCAATAAGGTGCTGAAGCAGAGAGGACTTTAAAAATTGTCATAAAACCCATCAGTTCCACTATCTCGCTGAATGTTTCTTTAAAAAAGTAAAAAAATTACGTCAAGTACATGAAATAAAAAAATATGTGAAATCAAAATAAGCTGCAAGCACATAAAGGTGCTTTCCTGCAGCGTGCAACGGCGACACTGTGTAACACAATAAAAGACAAGAAAATATGTCCGCGGCGTGGAAGTCAAATACTTGGCGTGGCCAGGCAAAGTATTCTCAGATCATCAATACCCATACCTTCCCCCTCCGCAGGCTTTCAGATAATTAGTCTATTTAAAACACAGCCAATATGAGTATATTTTCATTATATTGCGTTTTAAAATAATTGTAAGATCATTCATCGACACCGATGCCTTTCCTCTCACAAGCTTTCACATAATTTGTAAATTTAAAACTCTGACAATATGAATACACCTTCATTATTTTGCGTTTTAAAATAATTTTAAGATCATTCATCGACACCTCGACCTTTCCTGGCCACGCCAAGTATTTGACTTCCAGGCCGCGGACATATTTTCTTATCTTTTCTAGTAACGACGTTTGTTATGACTGAACGATGCCCCAGCTTTGGAAGTCACCTCTGTTCAGACGGTTCGGCCACGAGACGCGATATATACGTCACTCGGCGTGCAATAACCGACCGATATTCCAACACTTCGTAAATACGTACGCGTGTATTCTCTCGCGAGGCCTGCTTGCTCTCCCCCCACCAAAGCCGCGGTACATTAGCGGGCCGCGGGGGTCATTCGTTCTGTGGACATCGTTGAGTTAAGACGTTTCAATAGCTGCGTACATAAATGGTACGTCTACATTATCTATCGTCACATAATTACTTCTAATCATTATTAGGCTTCTTCTTTACTGTCTACCGTCACTTGCTGCTCCTATTAATACACTTTCGTCCGAAATTGATTAAATATCGCGAGAAAACCATTAGACGATCGTCGCGTATTCCCTTCGTTGGCTTCGTACCGATATTTCTGCACATTTAGTGCACACATATCGTGTCTCGGTATTCAATTACATCCCTTTTCGGGCATATTTCAAGTTTATTTGTTGTTTAATTGCCTTACGAATGTTTTAATGCGTTTGTTTCAACTTGTTGCATCGTTCGGTTACAGATGTTGAGGCGGGAATCGAAACCAAAGGACAGGCGACGCCATGACACTTGGCGGTTAATTTGAACGGTGCTTGGATGGTGACTGGTCATTCCTTGGAAAAAGAAGGTGGCAATACGTGTGGTATACTTTTATCGTTATTTTATTGAATCATTGTTGGCTGTGAGGGTGATGGGTAACTTTGCAGTCAGTTAATATCGGGATGATATGGGAAATTGAATAATTCTAGTCGGATTTGTTTAAACATTTCGAAATGGCGTCAGTAGATGTTTACGAAATATTGGAATGATCGAATTCTATTGCATTTCGGTCGCGTTTACGTAGAATTCAATAATATTTCAATGATTTTTAAGAATCTATCTCTATGAAGCTAGTGTAATTGCATTTACGTTCGGTTTTGGATGCAAGTTTTGTTCTTTATGTACAGAAACTGCGTAGTTGATCGAGGACATGCTATTCAAGCATGAATAATTAACAAATTTTGATTCTTGCAATGAATTTTGGATATTTATAAAGATCGTGATATATTTTAAAGTATTATTCGAATAACACGAACGTGCTTACAACTTTAATGACGAAAGCCACTACTACGGTTCATTTAAATGTAATAATTATTTCTGATAATTGTTACTGAAATGTTAAGCTGCTCCTATCGAGCGAGCATTCTGTATTTTCGCATCTCACCTTGTATTCTAAATAACAAGGAGTGAAAGTTCCTTGGCTGGTTCCAAGAAAAACAATATTTCCTCGTGACAAACACTCGATCAAACCACATCCACCCCACCCTCCTATCCTACTTATTTTTCAGAGATTGTGACCGCGTGCAATGCGGCCAAATAGAGTCAGTGTTTATGTCGTACGAAGTTTCTCGTTTTGAAGAGCACAGTTGCTCATAGTAGAGTGTCGTTAACAATTTTGGGATACGCGAGGGTAGAGTCAGTGTTTTCTACGCAATTTATATTCTTTTGCGAGCATCGGGGCTCTGACTTTCGAATCGCGAGAATAGATTCAGCGGTTTGTTCGACAATTATGATCTTTGGGGCGCGTTGATAGTCTATTTCTTTATTTTTTTTACTTTTGAAAGCGAAACTCGTTATCGGAAATTAGAGTCAGTGCGTCAGCTGAAGAGGAGATTTGTGCGCAGAATATTATTGGAAAGATGTAAGTATCTATGTATTTCATTTAATTCCTTTAAAGTAGAGTCCATTCGTCAAAATTCTAGAAACAAAAAATTAAAATATTAAAAGAAAATTAATTTCTAGAATAGAATCACCAAGAAATTCAAAACTAACAAAACTTTTTATAATTTAGACATTTTAAGAAAAAAAAATTGTTAATTTTAGTTTTTAATATTTAATTTTCTTTTTTTCCTTAAAATGTCTAAATGATAAAAAATTTCGTTAGTTTTGAATTGTTTCGTGGTTCTTTATTAGAGTTCGAACAATCGTAAGTTTAGAACGAAATTATAATCGTGTTCTGTTCCTTCGTTACAGTCCAGGAGCAGCTGAGCAAGCTGATGACTTCATCTAGCAGCTTGATGACTTCCCCTGAGCAGTTGCAGAGGTGTTGGCGCCTCCGTCACCGGGGCACAGCGAAATGTGAGTGCGCATGCATTATGGTTCCTCTGGTCACTCAGTCATGTCGTAGGACGTTTGGTCCAAATCGACACGAGTGACCGGTTGTATACTTTGGCGAGCATAATGACCGCGGGTATGGTAACCATGCCCGTGAATTGTAACATTTTGTATGTGTATGTATTTCTTAGACGAGGGCTAGGGTCTTCTTGTGCACCGCGCCGTTCCAATAGAATCAAATTTTAATCATAATTTCCAAGATAAACGTTTCCTAACGCGAATGTTTATCATTGATCATACATTGATGTAGATATTTATTAAATAATGCACCTAAAGATGCATAGCAGCTCAGAAGGTATTGATATTTGATATGAATATCAATACGGCTGAATGCTAATTTTTATGTAGCGAAGAAGTCTGATACTCTCAGACTCCACAGCTACGATCATTTTTATCTAATATGTAGTCGAAAAATCGGATGCCCTCCGATTCCGTCATTGCGACGATTATAATGACTTGAATTTCTTTTATTTTTCTGATACTACTTACGTGTTCAAAAGTAACTTGATGTCTAAATGATGATAATAGACATACAAGTGTAATTCCTTTCTTATAAAGGTCACTCGTTTGCGTACACAAAGAATAATTAATTTCCATGTGCAAGAAGACAATTGAGGGTGGGCAAATTTCAGATTCAAAGTAATTAGCATGAGCACATACATTCTTATTACCTATATGAAATTTACTTTGACGATGGAATCGCCCGTTTTAAATTCTTAAATTAAATTCTTCATGTTTTAGAGTCATTTTCTTAAATAATTCAATTTTATAGTCCTTTTCTCACTAATTGAATGTCGAGTAGAGTCCTTTTTCTTGATCTAAAGTAGAGTCCTTTCTTATTTATCAAACTTTAAACTATTGACAAGTTGAAAGTCGAGTAATTTTGCTTTATAATGTAA
Source organism: Andrena bucephala (assembly GCA_947577245.1). Taxonomy (NCBI): domain Eukaryota; kingdom Metazoa; phylum Arthropoda; class Insecta; order Hymenoptera; family Andrenidae; genus Andrena; species Andrena bucephala. Next base: position 70,548,546 of record OX387715.1, read on the forward strand.
CATGAAAGAATACTAGCGTGCTAGACACTATTCAGACTAATCATATTTTCTAGTTGAGGATTTTCAGGATATCTTTCCGTACCCATTGCCTTTTAACTCATCCACGTGCCCATGCGTTACTTGGGTGGGTGAAGGCAATGGGGCACGATGACTTTCTTTACTAAATAATTACATGTCGGCGGCTGGCATTGCGTTAGTGTATCGTGCACGCCGCATTTTCCACCTGTGTGTGTTTGTGTGGTTAGGCGGTGGAATTTGCGTCGGTGAAAGATTTTTTTCAAAGACCATGTTAACGAAACTATAACATTATATTATTATTCATTGCAATAACGATACCAATGTATCATATTCCTTGTTGCACACGATGATCATTCTAGTAAATAATCTTGGAATATGAAAGTTAATCAATCTCGTACAATCAAACGAGAAAGTAAAGTAATAACGCTTGATGTATGTACCTAATACGTACAATGCACATTATCAAGTAATCCATTCTTTGAAATTGAAAATAATTAATTGCCACGTAAATCATACTTATACGCAATGGTCACTGCCTTTGCCAGCCGATTTCAGTGAAAACTGGTACGTACTTATTAGAGTGTGATTGTGGCCAAGCTCGGGTGACGGAGTCGTCCCGGGACGGTCTCTCTAGTGTAGGCTTTGCACCCGGGCGGTGATGCTTGAGAATCGTGGAGTGGGTTGACTGATGATTGTGTTTGAGAGACTGTTTTGATATTTTTTAAATATAGGTTTTGTGTAGGATAGGTAACTTACCTTCTGGTACGAATGTGTGACTTAAATATAAGTAGGTAGGGCCGGGGCAGGTCGTCGTATTCTCTGATCGCATGTTCCCTCGCGCGATGACCTGCTTTCAGGAAATTTGTGAGAAAAGTCGACGGCCAGACTAATGCGAGTGGGGTTTGCCCTCGCTTCTAGCCTCGCTATGTCGACTTTTTGACGCCAGTGGGACATTGCACATTGTCGCTGGTCGCGGTCGGCAGGACGGGCTTGGGCACGCTATTCATTTTCAGAAGGGCGGACCGCCCGAAGCAAGAAGTGGCCAAAGAGCTGAAGATAGCCCGGCCAGAGAAAAGGCCACATCATGTGGGCTACCAAGAATGGCCCTGCATCCTCGGGTGCAGGGTCATTCTTATGTATTATATTGCCATTATGCTCGCCGGTAGTTGTAGTAGTAGATATATAGTAGTAGTTTGGTTGGCCATAGGCTGACCCATCGAGACAAGGGTGGAACGAAATATAAGGGTAAAATATTTTTTTTATTATTCATGACTTCTAATAGTGGGCAAAAGTTCCCTTTTATAATGGAATTTAAGCTGCCCAATTTTGAACGTGATGATCAAATTTTTTCAGGTGTCGCAAGCCCTTCAAATATTAATATTTACTGAAATATTAATTTTTGAAAGGCTTGCGGCACTTGAAAAAATTTGTCGATCACGTTCAAAGTTTGGTAGCTTAAATACCATTATAAAAGGCAACTTTTGCCCACTATTAGAAGTCATGAATAATAAAAAAATATTTTGCCCCTATATTTCGATCCACCCTAATCGATACCCCCTCCCCTGAAATTGAGCCCACCGCGTTTTCAATTAGAGTTGCGAAGAAGATTACGGGGCCAGTTAGTGTTGCGACTAAATGTTGATCACGGTTTGAATTAGCGTTGCGAATCAAGCATTCCCCGCGTCTGGTTCTAGCATAGCGTTGCGAATAAATATCGATCGTGGTTGCTTGTAGTGTTCCGAAAAAAAAATCGCGATAGTTTTTCAGATTATTCTTGTATTTTTAATTGGAGTTACTAGAGTTTGATTCATTGCATTACTTTTGATTCATGGTATTCTTTTTATTAGAGTTGCGATGCGACTGATCGCCTTTTTTTAATAACTCGTCCTAGTTTGATTCTTAATATTTTTTTTGAGTTAGTGTTGCGATGATGACTGATCGCGTTTGTAATTAGAGTTGCGACCCCCACCCCCCAATGCCCCAAAACTATCCTGGGACATGTCCAGAGACATGTTCCTAGGAAAAAAGAGTCCCGAGCAGCTGGATCTGCTGCACATGGGACTCTACACAGCCTTCAGGAAGGCTGCAACGAATTAAAGTTAGAGTTGCGTATTACGAGACACAGGTGCACTGAATTTTTATTAGTGTTGCGAAAAATGAAACCACCCACGTGGTGGTTCTCGGTAGCTTTTTCGTTTGCTATTCGGGATTTGTATTGAGTAGAGTAGAATTTTCAGTAATGAAGCACCATCCGGGAATTTTGAATTTGTTTGAGAAATTAGTGCTGCGGGTAGTCCAAAGTCCTAGTCACTGTGCTCGGGAGTTGATTTTAGTCTGTAGTAAGTTAGCGTTGCGAAAGAAAGAAACGGTCCACTCACGGTTTTTTTGCATTAATGAGTGGACAATGATCAGCTGCCCTTCTGGCTACTGATCATTTTTTCTAGCAGCCCTAAGTGGCTGCACCATCCTCCTTCTCCTACCACCACCTACCCACCCTTGAATCGAGTGTTTGTCACTGGAAATATTGTTTTAAAAGTATATTCATATCTTGCAGATAAATGTTTTCTATTTTTTTTTAGAATACTTTAAATTTGAAGTTCCAATTTTTATGGAATAGCATTTGGAAAATTTTATTCTGTGACTGAAAGAATGGCGATGAAAGGTGTGATTCATTATTTGTAATAGAAATTACAGACTTCTGACACACCTCCATTCAATTGAAGTTCCAATTAGAGTCTTTGAAAAGTAGTAGTAGCTATTCCTCATTAACGTTGCTGATTTTTGCATAGTAACTTCGTCAATCGTTGTATTTCCTATCAGATTGATAAGAAATGTAGTTTTTTATTTTTATAAATTTTCAACATTCCTTTGCATTAATCAAAATTCACCCGCGATTGTTGCTTCATTTGATGATATTAAAAGGAAATTTGCACTGAAAAAGTAGGTAAATGCAATTCATCACTTTATATTGATAGTAAATTTTCAATATTAACGCGTGCTCGTTGTTGCTACTTTCTGTATGAAAGTAATTTCGATTACTGTGCAGTAAAGTGCAATTATTCCAATTTTCAACATTTGCATAAATGTTTTTGATTACCCATTGTATATTATGATTGATTGTCGAGTCGTTGATACATAAACTTTGAAGATGCCAATTAAAGAGAAACTACAAGGAAATTATAAAGTTGGTGTAACAGAGCACCCAATGTGCTTAATAATATGAATATCAATTGCTTCGGAATGAAATGTAATATGATTAGTAGCTTCTTTTTCATGAATTGCTAAAGTATTGCTAAAGGTTAATTGCCTACTTTGTCTGCTGATAATGAAGCAGTATTTTTTAATCTTTTCCTTCTTTCATTTTATTACCGAATCGATATTCCATATTGAGTTTTAAACTGTAGCTTCAAATGTGATATTTCAATATTTGGGCAATAGCGATTCAATGAAAAGACTATATCTGTTGAAATTACATTACTTAATCGAGATAGATTGTAAGGACTAATTCATTGAGAAAGTTTCTGTTGCAGAGTATTATGTGTGAAGAATATTGCAAAAATAGGATTTCAGGCTCATCATCCTTGAGAAACGAAACCTCAAGGAATTTTTATTAATACTTTTAAAAATGTTTCAGGTAACATCGTGGGTCCATCGAGGGAAGTAAGAAACACATGACAATTTCAGATTTTTATTAGGCAGGTCATTATTTAAATTTAAGTAGATATGTGTATGGTTAGGTAAGGTGTTTAGTGGCCACATAGAATTAAGTAGTTTTTAAGGAATAAAATAAACACTGCAGTGTTTAATTAAATGTCAGTAGCAATTATTAAATACGAGCGCTCGTATCCGTAGGAATTATTAGTATTTAAGTAGCCATAGCAAATATGCACTGGCATATTTCCTATTAATGAGTAGAAAATTTGAATTATTCACTAATTGGGAATTATTCCCCCTTTTTTCTTTGTTTCATTCCCAATTAGTGTATAATTATCATGGTAGAAATATACCAGAAAATTCTTCAAATTTTAAATGAAAGAAACAAAGAAATGTTTCAAATTCTGCTTTAGTTTCATCGCGGTAGCTTTTTACAGAAGGACTCCTTCTGTTTCCCGGTTGTGGAGCGATTGAGGATCGTTTTGCAACCGTGCATCAGGGGGATCTATGGAAATGAAAATAAAATTTTGCATAAAAGGAGGGTGGATGGGCCGCGGTTAGGGCGGGTCTCCACTCGCAGCGCCTCCACGTGGTGAGACCTGGGCAATCTGTATTATTTGAAGTATAATTACTAATCGTATCACAAGTAACATTGTAATACAATTATTAATTACGTGACAAGTAATACGAGCCGATTGGCTGCGATCATCTATCTTCGTCAATCTCTATTCCATCCTCAAACACAAATAAAGTTGCCGAAATTTGAATTGCGACATGATTAAATATCATCAAACTGTTTTTTATTTGTAACTAAAAACTGAAATTTCTCAGGGCTAGACTAAATCTTATTTCGCAGCGCGGGTTTCGAACGTAACGCGATTTGCAGTTGCATACATGCACCCCACGTCACTCATGCATCATGCAACGTTCTGCGAGGCTTTTATGAATTAGGTTTTACTGTAAATATCAGTGTCGGCGGTAAAATAATACTCGGAGCAAGTAGAATCCAATTATTATTACTTCACTGGAATGATTAAACAGTGCATTAGAAACTTGCGGGAATGTCAGTAACGGCGTGAATTTTTAATACTTTTCGGCGTACGATACGCGAAAGAGTTCTACTACACGCAAAGTACTACTTAATAACCAATGTCGTCTCGCAATTTATAGCTCACACAGGCTTTGAAGAAATACCATTCTTGAGCGCCATAGTCTCTTGATCCCCGAAATGGATTTTCGGAAAGAAATCCGCGTGAGTCGTAGACAAGCTGTGCCAAAGCATAGCGTAGCAAAAGCCCTGCCTTTTATGTCAAACTCTCGCACTGAACAAATCACACGTATACAAACACGCACACACCTTTCAGCATCTCAACACATTTCAGTGTAGTTGCTGAGCTGGACGCTGTTCATAAGCAGATGCCACTACATTCAGTTCTGAAATTATGGGTCGGTAAGACAGTTTGGGTGGCGATACGAACTTCCATAAGGTGATAAATCTATCCTATACCTCGTCTGTGCCTATATTCGTGGAATGGCGAATACTTGCTCATTAGATTATATATTGGCAGCCAGTAATTTTCCAATACTTGGTAACAGATTTTTACTTCAGTTTTCTTATATCAGCCAAAGGTGACGATCTTCTGTACCTTCAGTCAGTGGAATATTACCAGCAATGTAATTTTGTGTCACATGCTCGGGGGGCTCGCGAGCCCTCTTACCATTTTCGTGTACACTGACACGCACACACCTTTCAGCATTTCAACACATTTCAGAGTAGTTGCCGAGTTGGACGCTGTTCATGAGCAGATGCCACTACATTCAGTCCTCAAATTATGGGTCGATAACACAGTTTGGGTAGCGACACGACATCCATGAGGTGATAGGTCTATCCTATACCTCGTCTGTGATGCCACACAATCTGAAATACCGACTTCGTGAAAACCCCCAGGTTTTATTGCGCCCTCTGCGTTTAGGAGCGGGGATTATATTCACAGCTGAATTTTCCGTAGCAATTTTCATCACACTTAGTTTCAATTCTATCCGCCAGTAGGATTGCGCTCGAATTTCTCTCTGAATTGATAACGTTGCGTGCAACACGGAAATGGTAAGCGGACTCGCGAGCTCGTCCGAGCGTGTGACACAAAATTACATTGGATGATAGGCCTATTCTATACTTTGTCGATTGTTGAAACGTTTGAATTGTTAAGCGTTTACCACTTTCAGTCAATGTAGTATGGCCCTTTACTGGCTACAGGTAATCCTAAAATTATCGTTCCTAAAATCGAGTTCCGCCATTCCCCTGTAGTCTGGACGACAGCATTATTTAAATTTTATGAAACTATAAGAATAAAAAATCACACGAATAATTCTCCTGCTTAACATTACGCTTGAAAATCTTTCAATCCTTTTTACGCACACTAAAGTCAAACAGCAACTAGCCAGACAAATAAACTAATTCTATTTCCTCTCTATTTCTCTGCTTTGACGTCACAATAGCTACGTCCCCTGCTACAATCCCTACAGAAGCCGAATTCCCAAAATATACAATCATGCCCATAATTGTGTCCAGCGCTTCGCATAGCAGCGTCACTTCGAATTCACATTTAATTGCAAACCTGCCAATCAATCGTCTAAAACGGTACCTCATTAAATACTTCTAAAGTGGGCGAACAATGCGAGGTCCCTATAAATACAGCCACTCGATATAAAACGGGTTCGCGTTCCTCGAAAAGAATATGGACCGATGATTCGCCAGCACGGCGCGACGATACGTATCGTTAGAGAAGCGAACACTTCTCAGTCGTCACTAATTCAGTAGGAAACGATTTCACCATCAGGGCTATATTTACAGAAGCTATACGTCGCGCACGGTCTCGAGGAAGACTTAGCTCAACCCCTTGAATCGATATGGCGATTCCACGAAGGAGCAGACATGCCTTGACACACCGCGTTTTATCCACTGAAATATTTATGCACCATCTGTCTTTACCGCTCGCCGTCCTTTATTTGACGGATCCGCCGCACTTTCGGGCGACCCCCTTCGCCGTGGCGACGCGCGTTTTCACCGGACGCTTATCGCGCACGCGATTCTCCGCAAATCAAGGAAAATAAGAATCCCCCTTGGCAGAAGAAAGCAGCCCCATTGTACTGAGGGTGCAGCCGGGACGCTTCGTTTGATTCTAGAACATCTGGTCGTAGGAGGAAAAATAGAGCTACTTCTGGGGTGAAATTCGAGACAAAGTTCAAACGATCGAGATTCCCAGGTCGACGACAGATTCCTCTCCTTTAACCTGCGAAGTACTGTAATTGGCCTATTCCCATCGTGGCGGGATTAAATTTAATAACAGCTTCATTTCCTCTTCACTGTGCCTCGCCCTTTGTATCGTTCCCAATTGATTTCTTAAAGAAACTTATAGCGGGATAGCGATGGAACGCGAAGTATTATTAAAGAGCGGAATTCGGATCTGCTTTCGACACAGTTAGCTCGATTATCGACGGAAGTTCGCTGGCTTTCCGAGGCGGAGAATAGTTCGCAAGTTTCCACGCGAGCATCCGATACATATTTATTTACAGGACGTGTACCGTCTGAATGGAACGATCGATCTTCCTACCCCTCGAGATACTTTTCATGCTGTTACAGTTGCTCTTAATGCCGTATAAAGGAATCGACGTGCATACGCGAGAGGAAGTTTCATATCCATGGAACGTTGGCTGCGTGTCTGCGCGTGTATCTCCTCGATGCAGGTACTGCCGCTGGATAACGTTCGATCTCCTTTCAGGAAACGGACTTATTGTACGGAGTTATGTCTGTATCACCGAATAGATCGAATTCCGCCAGGATTCTGTGTACAGGAATTTAATCTCGATCCGAAGAAGTGCGGACGAAATGTGTCCGTCATAGTCGGGCTTCTGGTGGAATTCTGCAGGAGAGTTTCCTTGCTAAAGGTAGCGCATATAGTGCATTAGTAGACACGCTCGTTGGCAAGCTTCTCTTTACTTGTCAAAAACACGAGAACTGTTTAAAATTCAACCATTTTGGTAGATATTTTGACGCACTATTTCTGCTCAATTTCAACGACTGATGATTCACCTGGCGAACACAATCCACCGTTTTACGTTAATCGCGCGATTCCTATGTGTGGCGAGCACGCAACGGTTATAACCAAGACAGGAGTCCCAATGCTATTCAGAAACTCCGCAGGAATAAGACGAAAACTTGCATCGTGCCTTTGGCGAAGTTGAAGAGCCCCGTGAACTTACATATCGCGGAGTTTCCACGGACTTCCTAGTACAACCTACCTACATTCCTACTTAACTGTTCGCTTCTTTCGACTCCGCGTCACGAAACCAGGGCATCGGTCGTCCGACGATTGTCTTGATCCCATCAGTGGAACGTGTGGCTCGTACTTTAAGGGGTTATACCTAGTCAGGCGACCGAAGAAAAGGCGAATGTTTGTGATTTTTTTTTTAAAAAACGGAAGCATATATTGTTACAAAACTTTTTGCACTTAAAAGAGCAACGTTTAAAGAACATTTGGTCATTTTTTTGTAGAAAAATATTTACGTTTACAATAAAATAAAAATCGACATCCAAGAAGCCTTTTTAAAAATTTGGTTTTGCGGTGAGTACGACTATTCGGAACCAGATTATCTAAAATCTAAGAACAAAAAAGATTTCGTTAGGATATTAATGTATCCTCTGATTAACGGAGGGAATGTCTGAAATATAAATTTATAACAAAACGGCGGCTATTTAAAGCTAAAATCCTGATTTTTTCGTGCAAAAATCACGCGAGAAAATCAGGATTTCAGCTTTAAATAGTCGCCGTTTTGTTATAAATTAATATTTCGGAAATCCCCTCCGTTAATCAGAGGATACACTAATATCCTAACAAAATCTTTTTTGTTTTCAGATTTTAGACAATCTGGTTCCAAATAACAGTGCTCACCGCAAAATTAAGTTTTTAAAAAGGTTTCTTGGATGTCGGTTGTTACTTTATTATAAACATAAATATTTTTCTAGGAAAAAATCACCAAATGTTCTTTAAATATTGCTCTTTTACGTATAAAAAGTTCTGTAAAGATATATGCTTCCATTTTTTCAAAAAAAATTCACAAACATACGCCTCTTTTTGGCCGCCTGACTAGGTATAACCCCTTAAGCGTGTATCACGTGACCCGTCGCGGTTCCATTTCCTCAATGTTCACCGCGTTCGCACGTTCACTTAGGCACATGTCTGTTCGCGTGGAGCAGTTGCCAACTTTTCCCCATCGCTCGGCGATAGGAGGGAAACACCGTTCCGATATTCCTGGCTGGCCCGTATCCGCCGTTATTAAGAGCGGCCATTTAATAACTGCTTGATGAAAACTTGAGAAGATTCCTTCCTCGGATTGTCAAGATTAATAACGGCCGATATGTATCTGGATCCCCGAAGGGGAAGCTTCCCAGGGACGAGGGTAGACACGGGGCGGGGAAGAAGAATGGAGGCGGACGAGAGGAGGAACGAGTCGGGAGAAGCCACTCAGAAAGTAATTTGCTCAATGCCTGGGCGAACAGGGGCGAACCGTGTAGAAGCCGTTGGGATACGTTCATAGATGAAGAAAAAGGGAGGAAGCAGCGTGTCTGGTAGGGACGAAGAACGATTGCCTTGGGAAGGGGCGAGAGGGGGATAGAGCTAGAGAGGAGACGGGCTCCGTTGTACGTGAATGGGGAGAGAAAATCGGTGACGGCACACACCTACTGCTAGAAGGAAAATGCAAAATGGCCTTTATAAGGCGTTCCAATAAGAGAGAGAACCTGTCCCGCGCCTCCTCACCCTCGCTGCCCCAGTAACGTCTTCGTTTCGAGAGTAAATGAAAGGCGTACCCTCCGTCGAATGCGCCGCTGCGAAAACATAAACAGCACGAGGCTGGCGATAAAGGAGGAAGAAAAAAAAAAGAATTGGGGATTGGAGCGGAGGGAGTGGTGTCGAAGACGATGTAGAAGACTGAAAAAGCTCGAGTCTTCCCTTTGCACTTTGTCAGTCGGTCGTGGCTCGCCGGCGAGGCGCCCGGCGACGATACGAAAGAGTGTTTCCAGTTGGACGTTTCAGACGCTTCTCCTTGCTTTCGTATCGGCTCGCGCTTCGTTTTATCGAATCGTGAACGACGCTCTTTAAAGGCCTTGCCGCTTGGAATCAAGGCCCGCTCTTTCGCGTTGCGGCGATCCGAGTGTCTTCCACCCTTGATCGATCCTTTGTGCTTTTCTTCTTTCACGGCGCAACGGAGGCTCTTGCCGGGCGTGCCTTTGTTGTCATTGACGTTGCTCGATCAGCTGATAACAGGGGGCGCAAGTTTTTGTAGTGTTAACTCGAAGAAACTTTCCCCCCCCGATCGTCACTGTACGTGTGTGATCGACTTGGGATAGGAAGAGGAAGATTCTTTTGCTTTCGGGTGGTCAGTTTCTCATCAGCAGCATCTACCTCGTGATCGGTATATTCTAATAAAGTAGCTACGGCGAAATAAAAGGCAGAAGGATAAGGGTAAACGGTAGGGAAAGGTGAATGAGAGGGGAGCTTGATAAATAAGAATGTACCGAACAAGAAACCGCGGAACGAGGCAATTGTAATTCTTTAATAAAGCGGCAAGAATAAGGGAGAAGCGTTTAAAAGCGAAAGCAGCAACGACGAAACAAAACGAGAGGAACGAGAAGAAGGCATGGTGCGGCAGAAAGTGGAGCATATGGTGGAGAGAAATGGTTTCCTACAGCTGTTAATATTTTTGCCAAGCGTCATATTGTCACGAGGATGTGCTCATTTTTTTGTGTTTTTTTTTCGCTGAGTAATACGGCTGATAAAAGTTTCCCAGCAAGTTCGGCGGGATTTCGCGCGGCGCGGTAGGAACGTGCGTTGACATGCCAGCGAACAGAATAATCTCATTACGCGGCTGGAACTTCAGGCCTGGAATAATAAGGAGATATAAATGCAAATGAAAATTATGAAAATGAGCGATTTAACCGGCCATTTAGGATACAAAACTGCCGAACCAGGTATCGAAATTTCCGATCGACTTCTCCACGACGCTCTCTGAATAATGTGGTTCTGTGAATAATGAAGCTTGAATGTGTAAAGAGATACACAGGGTGCCCAGTTCAAAGTCGTACGTGATAATGTCGATAAAACTACGAAAAATATGGAATCATTGTTTTCGGAGAATAATTAATTTAATTGCAATTCAATTCTTATTAAATGACAATATGTATTTTAAAATATCCATGTCTGTAATCCATTCCTTTGCAAATAAATTGACTATACGCAGTGGAAACCATGTCAAGAATAATTCTGGATATAACAACACTGGGTGGTTACTTGTATATCTAAGAAGTTCACAAAATATATTTACTTCACAGTTTAAAACACTCCATTTATTGGTAGTGCACTTACAACCGAATTTGAAGTCTAATTTCAGGCGTGTCCGCGGCATAAACTACTGTGGCGCGTCTGACTAAGCGCGGGCCGATTCTACTGGTCCGTCGTACCTGGCAAGGAAGCAGTCTATATAGGGTTGATGTACCAGTAAATGAACACGTACCAGTGAATGGACATTTTTTATTAAAATGAGTAAAATAAGCTATTAAAATAAGCAAGTAATTAATTAGAGACTTCTTTTAATTTCTTGCTCCATATCCAAACAATTTTTGCAGCACGTGGAATCAATCGCGCTGAAAACATAATTTTATAATAGTGTTCATTCATTAGCATTAAGTGTTCATTTATTGGTGCGTTTCCCCTACACAAGAAGCCTATCGTTATTTTCCCAGTGTCCTTTCACTGCAAACTTTCTTGACATTTATTCCCATTTCAAAGAACTCTATCATCGTATCGTATTATAATTCTGGTGTAATAGGATGTGGCATTTAGGCTTTTAAACAACACCCGTCAAATTCCACGAATCTTCAGGTGGCATTGGAATAGTTCGACTGCTTCTTCCTGGCGTATGCAGCGCGAAAACCGCGGCTGTTGTAGCCCTCGCCCGATTACTGTCACTCACTTTTACCACGCAATCAGGGGCGGTTTTACCGGGCGCGTATCACGGGCGTACAACCGCAGAAAACCATCGAGGCTGAGAGGTTCTGTCAAGTGTTCGACAAATACGCGACGTGTTTGCCGTCATCTTACGGTAAAATTTGATTACTTGCCCCTCCCTTTCCCTCTAGCCTCCCCCTCCCCCCCCCTGCCAACCCCCTTGTCTGGAGAGCGCGGGTTGACGTAAATCTTACCCGGCTGGTCCTCTTTCGCTCTGTAATGCGACAACTCATGAAAAGTCCTCGCGTTTACCGCGGCTTTATCCGTAATCTCCCTCGTTGTTATCCACACGGAGGGAAACGTAACGCGACAGACAGCGGGGGGGGGGAGGTGGGGGGAACGATCGAAGGCAAACCGTTCGACGTTCTTAGCCCTCGTCCCATCAGCTTTTCACGCGCGACGACTCGAATTAACGCAACGCCGAAGCAGAGAGCGCGCCATCGTACGTCGCCCTTCGTTGCTGGGAAAAAATGTTACACCGCGGAGGGGAGTGTTCGAAACGTTACGAATGAAGCGCGACACTTTTCCATCGTCCGAAGCGGCATTTTAGCGGTGATCGGAAGAGTCTTGACTCTGCTGTTTCATCCGAATGAATGGAATGAAAACGAAATGTTGTTTAATCCCCTGAAATGCTTCTGTGCCAGTTCTTGACACCGTGATGGACCTCTCGTTCAATAATATCCTGAAATATTCGCTGCAAATAATTAATTGGAATGAAATGCAGGGTAGCAAGCCCGGCCAGTTATCTCGTTTTTCAAACCCAAAACTAATTATGTTAATTATTCTGGTTGCTGCGTAAAATTGGATATCATTTTTATATTATTATTATCTCAGAAGAACGGGTGTTGTGTTTCAGTTGAAATGGTATTATCTACTGCGCATGAAATCGGAGCAAAATGATGTTTGGTATCGTCGTTTCGTCAGCGGTGGGCAATGTGATGGATGTAATGCTGGGGCCGCGGAGGCCGTACGGAGCACAGCAATTTCAAGGATGAATGAAGGATGTCCGCCTACGTGTGCGGCGCGGCGCACTGTTGGCAGAGCGTACTCTTCAACGATACAGTAAAAATTCAGCCTCATGCATTATTTAAACGCGAGGAGTCCCGTTTCATGCGTGCGGTACACTTGGGAGAGGTCGATTCTTCACCTTTCCTTTTGTTTCCAAGGCGCGAGCATGTGCAGCGACAGTGATATACGCACTCGTGCACCGCTAATGCACCTGTAGATTCTTCATCCCGAGGAGGAGGAACCTGGCACACCCGAAAGAAGAGTATTTCGCTGGAGAGATGTGTTTTCGATTTGATTGAAACGCAGACAATCCGAGCATACACTTTTCTTGTCAATTTCTTTGTTCGTTTTTCGAAAATGATAAAGAAGATTCAGTCCAGTAATATGAGAAGCAAACTTGAACCTAGATCATCCGCTTTTCAATTTGATTACCCAGACCACATAGGTAGACGATCGCTTCCTAGCCTAGTTCCGATCGAATCAAAGACCCAAACTCGCCCACAGAGCTGTTCTCCGGTATGACACGTTAAAGACCCGTAGTGCATCGAGGTGAACAAGCGTTTCGGCCCGACGCTACCGAGTTACAAGTGGCAAGGCACACATCTCAACGCTTACGTCCTCAAAGGAATCACATATCACTCGAGCGTGCCCCGAGCGACTCACTAGATTACTTCCACCCCGCAAGTAGCAATTCCCCGGTGCAAAGCCTCCGGTTTTCCTGCTCTCAGGCTTACCCGCATTATCGAGTCGAGTTTTCAGGAAACATTTTTTCCCGCGAATACGCCATAGTGCTTTATCGTTGTTACGTAATTTAACGGGGGCTTAATGGCGGAGGCGCGATGCAGTTTATAAAAGCAACATTTTCGTAAACAGGATACGCCGCGTCTCGGCCCTCCCCTTTCGCCATTTATACCCGGGCGTTTTTACGGCGGAAATTTATATAAGGTATAAATTATCCGTGTATCTTTTTAGTTCCCTCGGTTACGCGAATGGAAAGGATACTTGGGGTTTATATGTAGATAAGAAAGAGGGGAACAAGGAAGTGCACTTAACGGAGAACGGCCGAGTTCCTGTACATTCCGGGGCTGGGAAATAATTTGTTCGCTTGTTCGTGCGTCACGACGAAAAAGCGCCGTTCGCTCGTTAGCCGCGTTAATACGGCGAATTAATAGAATCCGCGGGAGAAGACAAAGAACAGCTGCGCTAATCGTAGATAAATAGACGCGCAACGCCGAATGTCAGAAGCGTTGCGAGCAATATCGGTTACACGTAATTTGCCAAATGTCCGGGGTGATCAACGCGACGGAACTTCTTCCATTTCCACGAGACATTGTTTACTAGTTCCCGTCCGAAACTCGCGCGTCTATATTTCCCCATGGTTTCGACGGCGCGGTCAACGAATTCGCGTAAAATTGGACGGGCCGAAACTGCAGTGAAAGGCGGCGGGCAACTCCCTTTTTTCCACGGGGATAGATCGTTGAATGGTGCGTCAGGATTTATTTCCTGGCGGCCCGGATGCACCGGTGTTCCGGTGCGTGCGCGCGCGCCAAATTTGAAAAATCCATCAACGAACAGAGGAACAAAAGGTTGCGCTAGCTCGAGGCTTGATGGTCCTATCGAAAGTTTCGCAGAAATCGGTAGAACGGGCCTGAATAGTGAATGCCCCTCTTTGAATTACTTTGTGGGCTTTCATGTCCAAAGCTGTACGAATTTTAAGGAAAATATAATGTTCCTTTTAAAATACTACGAATCTTGTTGCAGTTGGTGCTATACGATTTACTCTCGAAATACACGCTTGCTCAGTCAAGTTTTATTTCAGTCACAGTTCTTTCCCCCATGCAGGTACAATCTATGAAAATTGTTGCGAAAAGATTAAGATCTCTTTAACCACTGCAGCGAGAAGATAAAATTCCTAGGTTCCTCTTTGTTTGACAATTAAGACCGCCGTATCCATTAAGCTCCCGCTTCCGGCTGCGGCGGGCGTTCATTAGCGGAGACGTTTCCGCGATTCGATCGTGCACGCGAAACTGAAATTCGATTGTGCTGTCTTTGAGCCGGGGAAACGAAAGTGCGCGCGTGTCCCCGCATGCAATCTCGTTTACCCCCACGGTGGAATTTGCATTTTGGATTTGAAGAGCGCGACGGAGGCGTGCCTTCCGCTGGTAATACGTAGCTTGGCAATTAAGTTCCAGGAGCGAATCCCTGGTGCTCACTTGGAGGTATCTAGAATTAAGCGAATAAGGAGTGTCGTGATAAACAACCACACAAGTCCCAAAATACTAAATTACTCTATCGAACAAACATTGTAACACCAAAGTTCCCATCTACACAATTAACCAATCACACAAGCTGCCAGTTTAGTAACTGCTGAATTATCCAGCTACCCAATTAATTAACTGCTCGCATGCCCAAATACCTAATTGGCCAATTACGCGCAATTATCGTGATCACTAATCTTACGTTCCCTGAATTGAAGGGTCCTTGTAGAAAGCACTGTAAGTGCCAAAAAATTAAATTCTGTATGTGCTATAGCATTACAGTGGCACGTAGAATATTTTCCGAAAAGGAGATTTTTTTAATTTTGACACTTACAGTATTTTCTACAAGGACTGTTCAATTCAAGTTCAGTTTGTTAGGTGGAAAGCTTTGAATAACTACGCGCAAACACGCGCTCCATCCTCCCCCGTCGGCCGAGGATGGATTCGTTTTAAGTTTCCTAGAAGTCGGTAAGTGTACACTGATGGGAATAAAAGTGGAAAACTCCTCTCCTCTCCTTTCAAAAGCACGGGAGATTATATCAAGAAAGATGTCGATACTTTATTTTTCCGCGATATTGCGAGCCACCACGTGCAACAAAGGAACCGACCCGGTCCCGACGGGCCGGCAATCCACCGGGTTCTCTCTCTGGAGGAACAAAGGGCGATCGATCGGGAGTATCGCCGTGAGCACAGAGCACCGAGGTTTAGACACAGCAGTAGGAAAGGCCAATATAAGGGACCAATAAGATGGCAGTTACCGCTGCCTCTGCCCACAGATTAAAACGATTCTGTCCGATGTTTCCTCGATTTTCTATCTTCCCTGTGAACGAACCTCCTTGGCCAACACACTCTGGGCCCTGAAAGGATCGGCGAGCTTTCATTTATAACGTACAAATGTAGACACGTGCATCTATTGGCGATCGGTAAATCTAACACGTAGAAATTCTTCATGAGATCCAAGGTTCCCATTTGTTTATTACTCGTGCTTCTTGGGGGCTTTGTAGCTGGTTTTGGGTTAACAAACATACGTCCGTAATTAATTGAAAACCCTTACAGATCCTTGGGTTCTATTAAGTAGATTTTCTATCCTCAACGAGGGTTGCCTGATATTCCCATTATTCCACCTTGAAATAATCCTGGATTGGTATACACGAAAATTAGACGATCGGTTCTGTTCATCGCGCGAGAAACTTTCCGCTCAGAAGCGGATCGACGCATAAGCGTGTCCAGGATACGGGGTCGATGCGGCAAGGGTCGTGATTGTCGGAACGACGCGAAAGGTGTGTTCGAACCAGCCGGGAACAATGCTTAAGTGGCTGTTATCGCGTTTGAGCACAAGCCGCCAGGCGTTCCTGACCCATTTCCAGGGAGGTCCTGTGGGATGCAATAATACCATCTCCTGCGCGAGCACGTACCACGGATACTCGGCAAACGGTCCGCCAGCGGTGCAATGAGAATTACATTCTGCATTATCGTAAACGCCTCGGTCGACCCTTCGCGAACGTCTCCCGTGTAATTATCCGCCAGTCGAAGGGCGAGCTAAAAGGGCTTTCAAACCAACCCCGAGGGGCTGCTGTTTTGTTTTCGATTGACAATTCGGGATTGCCCGAATCCCCGACAATGTTTTGCGGATCTCTGCGTTTTCGATACAACGTTGCGCATGCTTCTCGGGTTATCAACGGCGGAGAAATCACTTTAATTATTTACGGCTGCTATTGCCCGTTAACGAGTAAAGAAATCGCACGAAAAAAGGGCAAAAGTCAATTCCATCGATGAACACATTTTGTTAAAAATTTTCTTGCTCCCGAATCAGAAGCAGCTGAGAAGGGGAAAGCGTGAAACGAGTCCCAGGCTCGTTAACACGAGAAACCGTGGGGGATTGGCAAAAGTGTCGTTTCTTCTGACCGAAGGAGCAACAGGGAAATTACGTTCAGCCATTTAACAGCGCTTCCTTTCAACGGCGCCCCGAGGACAACAAAGGCCCGTGGGAATAAGCTGGACCTTTTATTCGCGCCTTGGGATTTATGGATCTTTCCCGTGCAGAGGTAATGCCAGAAATAATGCGTATCGCTTTATAAAGTTTCGCGGAAATGCCGTTGCCGTCACCGATAACCGTGATGTTCAGTCGTTTCAAGCATTCGCGAGTGATGCGCGGGAATCGTGTCGAGAAGGCTTTCTTAATATCCTAGAGGGGATTTATTGCAATCTACGAACTTATTCACTTGTTTGTATGCTCTGCTATTCATGGGAATTAATTTAGAGTACAGCGAAAATGTCTTTCTCCTATACATAGCTGCAATTACTTGTGAAAGAGTAGAATTAAGTTTCTTTGTATTTACAATCCATTTGGAGTGGTGAATCCTTGGAGCTTTCCTCGGTTACGATTAATTCCACTAATTAAATGCAGTTGCTATTTATTTTAAGAGCGTTTAAGCGACAGAGAATAGTTATGGTAATGAGTTTTACAATGCAATATAGAGAGCTATAATTACGAATAAAACTGGCGCAACAATGATTTCGTGAGTACAGCAGCGCGATACCGCGATAATGATGGAAATTTCAATAGCGGGCTCCGCATAGTCTGCGTTAGGAACGGCCACCAGTATCATCTGGGGATACTCGGATGCCGGGGTATATTAAATTTTACTGCGTTCAAGCTTGTATCAAAAGCTAATGGCCGAATGTCAGTTTAGCCCGGCTTCAGTGTACGTGGAAGCTGATAAAGTGAGTCGATCCGATCCCTACAGCGATTTTCCCTTTTTCGGGAATAGCATGTCGCGAAACGAGTACGTGTCGTCGGTCCATTCGAAAAACCTGAGGCACTTTCGCTTAAATAAAGTAAAAAAAGCATACTATAGAAATCTCTGCCGATCGTGCGATCCTTTCGTGTTTCCCGCAATTGTCATTTTATTTATTTCCATCCATGGTGACACATTAAACATTCAAATAGAGCTCTAATCATGACAGCTTATTAAAATATGTTCGACAGCGTACGATATTAATCCCGTTACAGTAAATATTAATTCGCTGAAATGTCGGTTCGTTTGGAACGAAATTCGTACCCCTAATTGATTGGATAAATTGCAGTCCTATTATTTTCGTAATTACCCTTTGCAGTAGGTATCAGCTTTAATTTATCAAATCTGCCACTCTGTGGAAATTCATTCAAATCACGTGTATGCACTTATCCGCGCAATATTGGCGAAACATTGGAGTAATCTCTGCAAAGGAAACCGCAAACACTGATACAGTTACGGTCTTTTTTACTCCACGATATTCCCCGGACCCGCGGATCGTGCACTCAGATGACAAGTGTTCCTTTGTGACCGCGTGCAAAACAGCGCAAAGCAACGGGAGGGTTGGACAACCCAGCGTTCCCATTTTCCATGGCCCCATCGATCATCAATAATTCATCGTTCGTAATCAGATCTGTGGCTGAGGAGCGTGGCTTTCTCGACAGCCCGCGCTCGCCCACGGTCCGTGGATATTGTGTGGGATTCGAGAGGGGTCGAAAAGAAGCCGAGCGGAAGTGGAGCGGTGCCGCGAGACAAGGGACGAGCGAAGAATTTCACCGAGCCCGTACGGGGGCGAATATATTCCACGGAGGTGCTGTAATTCCGTGACCGGATGTCCCCGCTTCCGGCCGCCCTTTGTGGGGACGCCATCGCCGGATCGGTGGTCGATGGTGGAACGCGAAAGGGCCTCTCCTCTTTACGCGAGGAGCTTTCTGCTTCATCACGAGGAACTGGCTTTCCGGCCCCGGCCACGACTTTCCAGCGACGGTCACGGACAGCATTTTTTTCACCCGAAGATCCCTTTGACGCGCCCTGGAAAGCAGCCGACGAGGGAAATAATATTGAGTGGGCGAACGTGTTCCCACCAGTGTGGCTGAAGGACGGACAGAGGCTATGGCGGATACGCGTCCATCGGTGGTTTTTTGTTAAAGAGATTCTTCTGTTCGAGTTGGGTTAGGTCTGGAGGTGTCGATGGAGGAATGCAGGGAAAGAAGTGGACTCTTCACTCGTGGCAGTCGTTTTCTGTAATATAGCTCGGAGGAGTAATTGTTAAATATGCGGAAAGAGCAGTTCTGTCTGGAGACACTTTTCGTTCAGTTTTATGTGCTTGGCGATTCTGCGAAGGTGGGAGCAAGCTTTTGGCTGCTCGCCATGCTGTGGCACTCAGTTGTGTACACATTTTATGCTAGAGGTACCTACGTGTAAAGTGTGCGATAAAGGGAGGTTTGTAAATATCAAGAATGAATATCTTTCTTGGGTATCAATCTTTAAGTTCCCACGACTGGTATTTTAGTACTGTCAAAGTGTCTAGTACATCAGTAGTAGAAGACAGATGGTGTATTGTTTTCTACTGCAATATATAATACAACGATGACCTGTAAGTTTTAGAACGTTTAGGGAGGCCCAATTGATGGCTGAGAAACAATATCAACGGGCAGAGGCAATAGCTGTTGTTTAATTATGTCAGGCATGGATATTACGCCAGTTGTACTGTTAAATTTATTATCACAGTATGCGCTGATCTATTGTGCACGTTTCCCATTTGGAATTCTCATATTGCGCACGGACATTAAACAAGTAGGCACCGTCAGTAGGAATGCAAACCCTAATAACAGGGTGTGCACGTGAAATGTGCGCACTGCGAATGTGAAATTCAGTTTTATTCCTATCGATCGGCGGATGCTGGAGTATTATACTCGGATAATCCCTAGAAACTCCTTCGATACTTAATTTATGGTTTACAGGAAGCTTCTCATCTGCTTTGGGGTTTATAGAACGGCGCTATGAAATGATAATCCTAAACAAGCTGCAGTACATCCATTTGCACGGTTCGCGCAGATGAATGACACACAATCTCCGATTATTCCAGTCGACGCGATGGGGTGCGCAGCGCGGCCTTCATAACATTAAACTTCACCTTCTGTAACAACCGCCACGAAGTTGCGAGGAATCTCATCCCCCATCGATTCAACGTTCCTTTTAACCGTGAAAGATTAAGGACAAACTGGAGCCATTTAATCGTTGACACGTTGTCGAATATCCGCGTGGGGATTCCAAAAAATGTGTACAACGAAGGGAAACAGGAATGCCACGGTAGTTCGTTTAATTACACCCGTCGAAATTAATTACACATTCCAGCCAAATTATTTCGGCTTCCCGGCACCGTAATGAAACGCTTTTTGTCGCTGCCCCCGCCCTGAACTTCCGATGATACCCTACACCAGCCTCTGGGCTGAACTTCAAAGGAGAAGAACTCGTATTCTGCAGCGTCTCAGACACCTCGAACGAGAACGCCCACTTTCGTCGGCGATTTCCGCCGGAGCCAGGGCCTCTCCTCTTTGTAATTAGAGTCGCCAAACATCGTAGTCACGTCCCCCGCGTAATCACTTCCTCGTGTTGCCGTTCACGACGAATTTTCCAGCGAAAAAAATCAGAATTTCCACGGGGAAGCTAGGCGCGTCGAGGAAGTCTTTAAGGCAAAGCGTCAGTTGCGAATACTGAAGAAGTAGGTATAGGCACACATATCCCTTCATTGCTCCGCGACTCAATCAAGCATACTTCGAAGAAGCACGCGAATAATCCTTTAAATAGTTTAAATCGTTCATCCAATCCCGCGCAAATTGTCGCTCAGCCATTCAGGATTCCCCGTTATACATATACCTACGTTAGGTAGGTGGAATCAGAACGCTCCGACGAGACACTCGTTGTGTCGTGGTACACGTAATAACACCTATTACCGCCTACACGTGCTTCCTTTGTTCCGCGCTCGCGGGCGCCTCGTGAGCACGGGGGCCAACGAATGCCGGCGCGAATATCGTGGCCGCGATGTAGCTTCGTCGGCGCTGGTGGCACGCGGTGGCGAGGGTTCGCGACACAATAAACCATTCTACGGAAGGCAAAACACAAGCCACGGCGCCGCTATAACCGAAGCCCAGCGTGCTGCTTCATTATGCGGCCCGACGTGGCAAAGTGCCAGGGCCTTTGATAAAGAGGGGGTGAGGAGATGACGGTAGGGGGAGGAGGTGGAGGTAAAGGGGTGTATAGCAGAGGTACGAGGATGGCTACGTCCTACCAGATTCTCGCTCCGTTCCACCGCCTCCGCATTTCCGCCCTTTCGTCGTAACATGGGGCTGCTGTCCACCCCCCTGACGCACATCCTTGACTAACGCCCACCCCCACCCGCTCAGCAGGACAAAGAACGGAAAGCCGCGGGGGAAATGCGTTCCTGATGTATGCCGCTCCCGTACATCGCTGCGTGTCGCGTTTTTCCGGCTGGGCTGTGCTACCGTCAACCCCTGGCGAACTTTCGCTGTCTTCCTGTACGTCGGCTGACGTTTGCTTGCCTCCTAGGCTGGTCCTGTTTGTTTCTCTGCGGTTAAATCGCTCCTTCTGGTGGAATATCCGTGGTCAGGGTTTAATGTGATCTGCTATTTTCGGCAAATCACAGCGCGCAAGATTATGTGAGCGCGAATGACGTGAAACGGGTTGACCTTTGAACGTGATTGTACATTCAGCAAAGGCGAGGAGTAGATCGGCGCCGCAGCTTTAATCGGCGAGATTTCGGTTTGAGAAACGTTGATGGACGTCTACATTAGCACCCCAGCTGATTCGAGTAATCGAGCCACTTAATCAATTCACGAGCACGGTCGAGTCAATATGTCCGCGATATGCACGTAGTATGTCCGTGTGGGCGAGATACCTGTGTCGTCAGTGTGGAGGTAAAATTTTGGGCGTTGCACAGTGATTCGAGTATACTACATGCTAGCTGGACAAAATTATTTTTTCGCGGGTTTGGGTTTATATGGGATTCAAATTGTTAGAAAACAAACCTGATTCATATCACAGTTTATTATGTTACTAAAAATATTAATAGAATATAAATATAATTAATTCAATAAGGGAAAAGAAACCAAAACGACAATATTATAGTTTAACTATAACTATAAATGTGCCTTATAACTATTAATTTCTTGTTAATTACAATACACGCTAATCTTATTCACTACTTGAATCATCCGAAGAACATTCAGTGGAATGTGATGATATCTCATGTTCATCAAGCGGAATGGTGCTTGCAACTTCTCTTTGCAGAGCAGTTTCAGTGGAATTATTTGTTAACAACTCAATTATTTCTAGGGTTAGTGAGCTGAGCTTTTTTGGGGGCATTTGCGTATAGAGTCTGAGATATAACAACTGTGCTATCTCTCCTGCCGAGTGTCGCACTCGAAAACAATTCACAGAACAAAGTTTTGCAAATTTTTGCAGATCGATCATTTGATTAAAAAAAACTAGACTTTCTCTACTTGCCGTACATTCAATTCTTGTTGCGTGGAACGCCGTGGAACATATAGTAAAACACTGTTTTAATAGTGATGCAGAGAAAGCTGATTTCAAAAACCAGGTTTTAAACTTCAAAACTCAGAAGGAATTGACACAATGTTATAACTGATAATTATAGTTAAAGTACAATACTGTCGTTTGGTTCTTTTTCGTTTATTGAATTAGTCATATTTTTATTTTATTCATATTTTTAGTGAAATAATAAACTGTGATACGAATCAGGTTTGTTTTCTAACAATTTCAACCCCATATAAACCCAAATCCATGAAAAAATAATTTTATCCAGCTAGCATCTAGTATACTCGAACCACTGTGCGTTGGTTCCACTTTGAATAACTTCAAGTAGGTACGTATGGCAAGTGTCGATCGATGTGAGTTAATTGATGGAATATATCCGTTGCGCGATCTACGTTGCGTAAGTTATATAGAAGGTACTGTTACCGTAGAACTTACGCCCTTCACGGCGCACGATAACTTGTTCGCAATGTAAGAAAAGAGAACCGAAGGATGAGCTTCTTCGCCTCGCGATTCTCGAGACACGTACGCAACAATTTCAAGGTTCCAGAGAGTCATACGTATAAGCCGCCTCCCAAGGTAGACTGGTCAGTTTCTGTTTTGCAACGGGTCTGTGGTCTGTGACGTTTCGACCATCGTTATGCGGAAACTCCTGCAGCAGTGCATCGGTTCCTGATCAGCGACGGGTAAATATTGACGGGACGTCTGAAATACCCTCGGACTTCAACTATATTGTGATGTAGTCTGAACAGTTGATATCTAATCTAACAATAGGCTGTTAGTATAGATAAGTACGGTACTAATGATCTTGATAGAGGGGTAGTCGTGTTATTGCTCGATTTCATTAAAACATTCTGACGGGAGACTCTGACCGCTGCTATAAGGTCGAATAGTGGCGTTATCTTTATGCTCGGTGATACCAGGAAGGTCGTGCTTTTATTTACAAACCATCAAATCAGCAAACGAGTACATTTTCGACCGCTAAATGCGATTCAATTTCTTGTACCCAGATAACGCGAGATCTGGCGTATTCTCGACATTTAATTTTAATGGTTTAAATCACTATCTAAGGGACCAATTAATTACTATTATCATTAACTGCGAGCGGGCATAATTAACTGATAGCTGATAAGAAAAATCTGTACGTAATTATAGTTTATTGTTGTTGATATTTACTCTACAGTCTACATCAGCGAGTAATTCATCGTTCTACTCGAAGGTGATTTCGCAGCTATAAATATTACTTGTTATAAAAAATTGTCAAAGGGGAATTTTCGCCTGGGACGTGCAATATAACCTGCAATGAATTCGACGCAAAAGTGGAAATAAATAGTAAAGAAAGGAAGAAAGGGAGGGGAATATAGTGCTCTGATATTCAATGCAAAGATCTATGGGCGGAAAATGAAAAAGTATAGGGACGGAATGAATTTTACCAAGGAAATATATGAGAGTGGAAGACCAGAAGCACTAATGTATTTGCTTTTATCATTAATCACTCGAATAGATGATGTTTCACGATTAGCCAGCGGATAACAAATCCGAGATACCCGATAAATTAAATTAGAGAACAAACGTAGCATGTGCCATTAATTAAAATTTAACCATTTTACCACTTTCGCGTAGTCCCAAGAATATTTTAAGAAAAGGTCTTTGGATCAATTTTTGCCACAGAAGTGGTTGTTAAAATCCAAGTAACGTTGGAAACCTTGCATTTTACAACCTTCGGTTTAACTTAGAGTTACATTAATAATTTATTTCCTGCAAAATGTTGCAGTTCGCGAATTCTACGAGAAGTAACATTCCGTGTAAGCGGTTACGCTAAAAAGGTGATGTTTTTGGGGCAGCGCAGCGTGGCATTATAAAAACCGTCCTGAAGTTTAGATCTCCTGCTTTGCTTAATTATTCGAGTAAACAATTTTCGTGGCTTTACGACTGTAGGGTTCAGCGCAAAGTCTGTTGTGGAGCTTTGGATTCAACTGTATTCTTCTGGAAAATTGTATCCACCTTTCGTCACTGTTATGAAATACTAATCACCAACTACAGATTTTTAATTCGTCAGCTGGTCAATTAGAAAATGTTTGACGGCTCTTCCACAAAGTGTTTAAATGCTATTAGGGTAATCGTTGTTTGCAATCTTCTTACGAATAGTCTCATCTTTATTTAGAGTTATATCTACTTGGAAACTCCACAACATCGTCAACTACCTACAGGAGTCACGGACAGAATTTTCGATCAAACAAGAGCGGCTATTTGTACATACGCTATGTATACATTTAACGGGGCCACATTACTGCGTTTAGCGGACTCTACGAGCGCAGTTTCGACGATAAGGGCAGTTTTGACTGCAGCCCATGCGCGCACGATAATCGGGAAATAAAGCCCGGCTTAAAGCTATCTTCAAGTCCGATCGTTTGTCCAAGTAGCGCGTTAATACAATCGATTCCCGTAACTTCGGCCCTCGTTATCGTTTCGCGGCACACGCACAAATTAGCAGTGTTTTATTTACCTCTGATTGGGAATAATGAAATTGGGGACAATGGGTCGTGGTGTATGGCACAGTTTATCTCGTCCTCGACGATACTGTCCGTGAGATAATTCAAAAGCATTAACGCAGTCAAGGATTGCCATTCGCTAATAATAACCGGGGTGACTCATTCTAATTTACAAACTAATGCGTATTAGAGTTTTAATGTCATTAAAATCCTTCGTAATTCGAATTCATTATTACTAAGAAATAGAAAATCGATGTATTATTCTTTATTATTCTATGATCCAACCTAGAACTAATACAATAACCACTCGTGAAACAACGACCAATAAAGCAACTATTCCTTTATTCTCGACCACTCCATATTGCACGAGGCTTTGAATTCTGCACTTCGTATATAGTGGTTTAATCCGTGCAGCGAAATTTTCATGAAGAGTGGAGATGGCAGGTGTATTTTATGGTCTTTGAATCTTTGATTTTCTCTATTAAGTCGATCGGTTAGTATCGCTGCTGTGGGATGATTTCGAGAGGACAGAAGGTCGTGGTAAAAATGGGAGGGCATCGAAGTATGTAACGTCTGTCCGCATCTTGGATTGTGCAGTGAGTTTAAAGGGTTCAGATGTTACACAGTCGTAGCCAATCAGCGAAAGACTCTATTTACCGAACTTCCCTTACGCAGGGGAACTTTTTTTTATCTCATTATCTGTGATAACAGGCCGAATTGCCTCTGACAATGAGGGAAGAGGGTAACTCCGACGCCGTGGCAACATTTCTTAATCATATTTCAATTAAGGTGCTCGTTTGCATTGTGCATGGAATTCCACCTTGTTACCAGCTACATCCGAACCACCAGCATCCGGCTTTCAGATGAAAATTCTGCAATACGCGTACACAAATCCCGACGAGCTTTGCGGGGTCGATTACTGAGCAGATAAGGGATATTATTTGCCGCAGCGTTGAACTTTGTTGGCGATAGTAATTTCGTTGTAACTGAACAAGGATTGGAGAGTTAATAAGCTTCAAGTACAACTCTGATTGCGAAAATTCACGTATTAGATTTTGCAAGATAAATCGCTCGTGGTCAACACTCGAGGAATACAAATATCCGAGTAGGTATAACAGTTTGCTATCAAGGTGTTCTCGCGTTTAGATATTCTTCGAACCTCCGATCCGTCTTGACTCATCCACCAACGTCACCTGAATAATGTTTAATAATCCTGACAATTGTTACCGCGTGGATTCTGGGAAATGTGCAGGAAAAGAATTATTATTCATTATCCCGATGGGGACAGAACACGTTCCGTGGTCACGTGTCGGTTAGATCTACGCGTCGCGTTCAAATCACTGTCTCTCGCATGACGGAATTATGTTTGCCAGGGTCCCGGTGATACGGGCGTGTAATGCTTCCTATCTATCAGAGCAGGATACCCCTCTGATCCACTTTCTTCGCAAACTGTCGTAAACCCACGCCTCCCGGCGCGCCACAACATATTTCGCATCAGGATATCGAGAAACAAAATGGAGAGGGGAAGCGTATTTCGCGGCAACAAAGTTTTCGTGCCTCCGCGTACTTTTCCATCTCGCCCCCTATAACCTTGAAGCCAAATGTTTCGCGGAGATTACCTGTCAGTATACGTATTTCCCCGTGGCGAGATTTCCTCTCGGTGCTCGGAAGGGTGAAAATGCCTCGACGCGCCCGAGAGAACCACTTAAACGCGTCTGTTCGTTTTATATCTGTCTACCCTCTGCCCCCTCTTTTCCTCCGTTATTACAATTATTCGCGTTCGATTCCTCGGGAGTAAAACTGCAGCTGATAGGATCCAGCCTATCGGAGGAGTCCGAGAAGAGCCGAAGGCCGTCGATGGACCTTCCAAAAGCGGAAGCCAGCGTTGGGGCAAATACGATTCGCGCTCCGTAATTTAAAAGTCACCGTAGTTGTTGGATTATTCTCCAGTGAAGATACGGAAGATTTTATCAACCAAGGAGAAATATTCTTTAAGTAGACGATAAGGAGTTATTCGATACGTTCAACATCGTGTGATTTCGATAACATCACCAACTTTTCCATCCACGTGATCGTCTACCACTATTTCCCATTAAGTGACGAGCTAGCAACTATTGCACGTCTACTTTAGTAGCTGTTATTATTTTCCAGACGCTGGGATCGGGTTTGCGACAAGCGACGAATGCAAATAAATAAATTATTCAGCGATTAGATATCATCGCGTCGATAAAAAGGCGAGTAATCAGTAACGCACATCATCGGCCTCCCAATAAAGCATGAAAAGTTACGTATATAAGTGGCACAGAAGACCGTCGGTCCATTTCTAGACTCTAAGCAAACATGCTCGCCACTTTGTCGCTCAGATCGAGCATCGTCTTTCTCCTGATGTGAGTATCTCGCTTGTGTTTCAATTTCGCGATTTTTAACGAAAGGCGATTTTAAGTGGAACAGTCGGCCACTCGACCGATACGTTTCTCTAATTGTAAGCTTGACTTTTCTAGCGCTGTGAATGCCGCATCACCGACGCAGAATGACGAATTACTGAAGTTCCCGCCGGGCTTCCTCTTCGGGGCAGCCACTGCCGCATACCAAATAGAGGGAGCATGGAACGTGAGCGGTAGGTCTCTCAAATTCAAATACCCTGCCATGGAGATGCAAACTTTTCTAATGCTTCGCCTCTGTGACTTGAAATCGCAGACAAAGGTGAAAGTACCTGGGATTGGTACACCCATCTCCAAGATGGTCGTGTTTTCAACAATGACACCGGCGACGTCGCTGCGAACTCTTACTACAAATACAAGGAGGACGTGGCTATATTAAAGAATCTCGGGGTAAGTATCGATGGGGCGATTATAGTTTTTCTGTGAACCTTTCGTTAAATACATCACGTTGTATCAGTCGAGTTAGTGTGACGTGACGTATTTAAATTTACTTCGACCAAGACGATTAACCTTTTGTGGCCACACGGGGTGTATCGCGCCCTAGGATATATATTTGCCAATATTTCTATAAATTTTTAGAACTTTATAATAATATTTAAAAATTGTATGAATTTTAACAAAAAAAATCGCTTTTATCCACAACTATTTTTTCAAATGCAAATTTCAAAATTATCAAAAGTTACATTTCTAGCAAAAAAACTATTAGAGCATGATTGTATGAGTATTGCGAATTATCGCTCAAAAATTGAAAGATTCAAAGATACGAAAATGGTAACTAAAAAAAGACTTTGGGGTGCATTGCACCCCATGTTACCAATTTGTGAGTAGAAGGTGTGGCCATGGAGGATTAATAGTGATTGCTCTACTGCAAAAACAAAAAGGGGAATGGTTCGATGAGGTTACAGAGTGGCAGCTCTGGTTATTCTATGCAGAATCACTAATATCTGGAATATACCCAGCAAAAGAAACTTTCAACCCGCAAACCCAAGTCACGTTACAGGAAAATGTCACCGTTCCGCAGAATTAATTTCCACGGAACGTATCGAGCTGGGGGATCGAAAAATTTCTATTCACCAGTTTCAAGCAGTTGCGTTGCAATTTCGAGCACGAACCGTGTTTATGTGGCTTTCGATACTTGACATAATCCCAGCCCACTTGAGTACCCATTTAGAACAGCAGAAACACCGGATCCGCTTGGTTCGAGCCAGGAAATCGATGGTTCCTAATTGCTTTTCAAACGGAAATCAGTTGAACAGCAGGAGCAGGCCAATTATAGACTGGGAATAACAGTACACTTTTCTCGCTCGTCGACAGTTCACCACGTACAGGTTCTCCGTAAGCTGGCCGCGAATTTTGCCAACTGGATTCCCGAACAAGGTGAGCAAAGATGGCGTCAGGTACTACAACGAGCTCATCGACGAGCTTCTGGCGAACGACATCGAGCCGATGATGACGATTTATCACTGGGATCATCCGAAAGTTCTGGAAGACGCAGGCGGCTGGTTGAACTCGGAGATGGTCGATTGGTTCGGGGATTTCGCCAGAGTCGTGTACAAGGAGTTCGGCTCGAAGGTGAAGAAGATCATCCCGATCAACGAGCCCACCGCCATCTGCAAAAATGGCTACTCGGTCGGGAATCACGCGCCTGGCAAGAAGCTCCACGGTTTCGGCGAGTACTTGTGCATCCACAACGTAATGAAAGCTCACGCTAGAGCGTACAGGATCTACGAGAAGGAATTCAAGCCGACGCAGAAGGGCCAAGTCGGCTTCCTGCTCAACTCGAGCGGTTACATGCCCAAGAATCCAGGGGACATGTTGTCGGTGGAGATCGCGTTCCAGTTCAACGTTGGCTGGACCTTGAACCCAATCTACTTCAAGGATGGTGACTATCCACTGATCATGAAGACCATGGTGGGCTTCAAGAGCGAGGAGCAGGGTTACGCGAGGTCCCGCTTGCCAGAGTTCGACTCCGAGTGGATCGCGTACATAAGGTATCGCACGATTCTCACTGAATTTCGCAATCGGCGTGGTTACGGTTTACTGAGTCGAGCGCCGTTTCTCCAATAGGGGTACCGCTGACTTCTTGGCGGTGAATCATTATACCTCGAGACTGGTCGAGCCTGGAGAATCAGGGATGGTACCGTCTCACGAGGACGACCAGGGCCTGGCGCAGGACGTGGACAAATCTTGGAAACCGTCCGCCTCTAGCTGGTTGCAGGTACTAATTGTTATTGTACTGTCAGTTAGAGGACACAGAGGGATTGCTTCTCAAGGCATTTATGTACTTCTCATGTTTATCAGGTGGCGCCCGAAGGCTTCCGTGTCCTGCTTCGCGAAATAGCAAGGAAATACGGCAATCCACCGATATACATCACCGAAAACGGCGTCTCTGACCATGGAAGGCTGGATGACGACAGCAGAGTCGAGTACTATCGCGAATACTTGAAGCAGATGCTCCTCGCCGTTCATGTGGACGGCGTAGACGTGCGCGGATACTACCTGTGGTCGCTTCTTGATAACTTCGAGTGGGATAATGGTTACAAGTAGGTTTTTGTCGTGCACTTACATCCTCAGAAGATACCCACACGTCAATACAAATATTTGATTTCGCAGCGAACATTTCGGCATCGTGAAGGTCGACTTCAACGATCCAAACAGACCACGCACTTATAAGAAGTCTGCTCAGTGGTGGCAGAAGCTTATAGCTGACAAGAAGATATCCGAAAAGTGAGATGTCGAGTGGGATGATTGACGATACCTTCCAAAACCTGTACATACCTGTAGAATTATTCATCCCCATAGGGTAAGTCCGGGGGCGGGATGGTCATAGTTTCGTTTGGAGTCTCCTACAGCCAACCTATTTGAAATAACGCATCGAAAATGATGTAGAACAAAACTTCAATCCTTTGTCTACATATCCGTTAATATTAATAAATGAAAAATTATTATTTAATACACAAATTTTACAAATGAAAAAAAGTGTCATTGGCCATCTCTCCCTCAAAGCCTTGGCAAGGTGGCCATTCCCATTTCACTTAGACTAACAAACGTAACCCTGAATACTTAAACAATACTTAAAAACACTGTAAACAATACACTATCCAAAATACATCTTGGGAACTAAAAATATTCAGCATAAATAACACAAACGACGTGACCAAAATTTAGGCCAAACATTTTGAAGCACTAGCTTAAATTTCACAGTAGATTTACAAACTTTTAAAAACGTTCTATTCCAACACTTCGAACTGAGAATGTTGTTTTTATATGAAACTTTGTGTCTACGTGGAAGCAGCGCCATCAGGCGTTTCCTCCTAAAAGATACTGTCACTGCCCATCTCTCCCGTATGACCATCTCTCCCTGACTTACCCTACATGACATCACCCTTGCAAATGAACATTGAGCACCTGAGTTTCCACTCGGCTTCCTAGTCAACACTTTACAATAATTCAGACCCACCACGTCAGCTTTCATCCTTTTATCACATTAGCCTTGCATTTCAGGAATAAAGTTCGTTGTCCTACGATCATTTACATACCTCTATTTCGTCATGACCCTCTTTCTCGTGAAACCATCGAGCATACACTTTGCAATATACGACCAAACGCGTACGTCGGTTTCACGGGAGGGAAGTTCATTCGTTGGCCATTGATCCGTCCCGCGCTTCAACCCCATCCGTATTGGAAGATCGAATTGGCTGAGGGTGTGATAAGGCGTTAGGTACGAAGGGGTCTGTGACAAGGGGGTGGGATGGTCGGAGTTGTAAATGCTAGAGTGCCTATCTCGTTTGTACAGCTTCCTATGCAGCCAGTGAAAAAGGGCGAGAATGGAAGGCGGAATAACGTATCGCGCTTTGGCAAGCAGAATCTACCGTAATTATCTCGAGGCATTGTGCGTGTAGCTTCGGGGGACGGCCACGAAAACGTATGAAACAATCGAATACAGGCGCTGGAAGGTGCACACGCGCTGGGATCGATGGCCTCTTCTCGTACGACACGATGATTTATAGGGGAAGATACGTTTGATGCATTATCGTGTGCACGACGTGGGCGCGTTTCGGCCGTTCCAACCGAGGAACGTTCAGCTCCGTATAAATCAGGAACGATTCGACGAAATTTCAAGCGGTCACAAGCGCTCCCCAAGATGATTAACAGTTACCTCGAGCGGTATTATCGTCATTAGACACAATGTCTCAATCTACAGTAACAAAATTTCTGACGGTACATGGAGCAAACTATCATTTTCATTTCAATACGTCTCCGATTACCCTCCCCGCGTTACGTTTACCTACTCGCAGTATTCTGGAGAGGGATAGCCGGATTTTTAGGGGGGATCGCATAACTTTACATTCCACGCGCTTTAAAGCGCGAACGGGGCCAATATTTGCACACCTTTAGCGCCAGATTTACCCGAAGAAAGTCGGCGGGCGGCGTAATTGGCCGTGGCCCGGGCCCTCTGGGTCGTCGAAAATAAAATCGGCCGGGTCTAAGGGCGACTCGAGATGCTCAATAATCCTTGTTCCCTAGAGCAAATATTACGTACGTATAATGTATGCAGAGAGCTCGGAAATCCGTGCTTCGGAATCCCATGCGAGGGATTAGCTATCCGCCATTCGGAGTGCTGAGTAAATTCGGAGGACAACGGCCTCGGAGAAGTGCAGCTATATACCGGTTAATTTTATTACTGCTAGAAAGTGGTGGGATAGGGAGGAACAGGTAAACGCTTCGTATAGGCGCAGGGGGAGCAAGGGGACGTGGGACGAACGAAAATAAAGAGGAGAGTGGAAGAAAGTACGAACGGTACGCACGAGTGGTGGAGAGGGATTCTCGCGTTAAATATTCTATGTACCCTCGTTAATCCTCCCTAGTCGCGTTCAGGCTGGATTCCCCCTGTCCCTGATACCGCGTGGCAGCTTCCCGACTGAATGTTTTTGCTTGGAAAACAAAACAGTTACGGTCCCGTTGCTTTTATTCAGTCTTTGAGGTTCAGCGGCGTCCAAGAACGATATCTAAAGATATCGAACAACACGAGACACTATGATCTAGATTCTCAGTAAGTGCTAGGTTATCGTGTTCAGTCGGGTTTCATCGAGCTCATAAGAGCTCTGTTATCAGAGCTGCCGTAAATCGCGAAAAGAGGACTGATGGTCTAGAAATCATTCGGTATGGATGAATTATAGCAATTCTTCGTGTAGATCTGAAACGTATGTTCGGAGGTCTGCTATCGTTTGGTAAATGTTACGGTTCAACGGCTTGTTGACAGTGCTTTTCCTCTGTGTATCCTCTGCTGCAAATTACACACGTGGGAAACTGCATGCTGCTGCATTACCCCGGGCGAAAATGTTTTGATCTCGTGATTAGCGACGAGCGCTGTACTCAGATCTACGTTAACCAAAGAAAGAATTACCGTTTCCATAAAAACATATCCAGCATGCGAATCGGCAGCGAAATGATCTAGTGACGCGAGAAGAATTCTTTCGCAAGAAAAATCCGTTTCTCGCTGTCCCCTCGAGCTCGCAATAATCGGCGATTTGATAAACGCGGCGAGATAGTATCCGCGCGGAAAGGCAGCCCTTTGTGCGAGCATGAAGCAGTCGGTAAAGTGTCCGAGAGGCAACCGTGGAACGCTGGGAAAAAGAGGGCTGGTAGGGGTAGCGGAGAATCCTCGAGACGTCGGCGTTGTAATTGTAAAAGTTCGCGGCGACGTACGAAACAATAACTGCCGGCAAATCGTATGAAACAATGGAGGGAACGGATTGTATCTCCCTTCCCCAGCCACCCCCCCCCCCCCCCCCCCCCTCCCCGTCTGTTCGCGATCCATCTTTTGTGCCGGCCGTTATTCGCGTCGGTTTCGACTCGTCCCCCTGACAAACAGCTTTCGCGCCAAGTATCGTCCCGCGGCATCGCGATTCTCCAAGGCGTTCGCCTTCGCCGGATCGAAAGGAGGTTGAAAACTGTCGGGGATGTAGCCGAGAGACGGGCTGGATGGCGCGCTATCGAGCGAAGAAACAAAGAAGCTTCCTGTAGCGTCGGCCCCGGGAACAGAAAGCACTCGGAGAAAAGAAAATGTCCCCTCTCTATCGTTTTCTGATAATCTCCTTTGGTACGCCGCGATGAAAGGGGTTTTTGATTCTAGCCCCGATTGCGACCCAGCCAGGAACGGGGGAGAATCAGGGTAGCTGAAGGGGCGGGGAGGTGGGGGGGGGGGGGGGAGGCTGGCGGTGGAAACGCTGAAACGAAGAACGGTGCGCTGACAATGGGGGCTGAGTGATATCGGGTTATTGGATATTACGGGATATTAATTGACGCTGTGTAATATTCAGGAGTGTCATAGATGTATGGATATAGACGAAGGAACCATCCATTCGAGATTACATCTTTTACACTGGGTGTTCTGTAAGTGGCGATGTAATCGAGGTATAGGGTTACTGTGGCGTTTCTGTTAAAAGAGGAGCTGCTGGAGTTTGAGATTTAATATTGAAATTAGATGACCGTCCGTAACGAATGCAGGGCTTTATAACTTTCAGAATGATAGATGTGGAATTTCAATAGGGGTCGAGAAGTTGTTCAATTAGGAGAGAGAGTAAAAAGCATCGAGTTGCGTTAACAAGGCGTTTCATTAGGAAACTTGTCAAACGATTTTCGTGAGGAAAGTTAAATCTCTCGTAACTAGCAGAGCTGTCTTCGATTGCCCTATTTCAGTAATGAATGAAGTCGAAGTCGTGAGAGGAACTGCGTCGCAGGGATGCTCCTCTCTGTAAGTGCTCATCGAGGTGTTTAAAGTGAAATTTATGTCAAAGATATATATTGACAGGTGATGCTACGGTATCGAGATGATTTCAGGGAAATTTATCGAGGTACATTCATGGGAGCTGTTATATCATTTGTAGACTGCGATACTTTTCTATCGATCAGAAGCTGGGACGGCGTAGGAAATAAATACCGATTTACTTTGTAGTAATTTACTTCCAAGTAATTGCAATTACTCCGTTTCGTTCTACAGTAGTTTAAATTATAATACGGCAGAAGAACATTTACTCGCGCAACCAGTAATGAAATAGAATGCTATGATATGTATAATGCGATGTTTCGTTTCTTCGATGTTTTCTGCTACATGCAACTGCCCTTTGTTCTTAGTCCTTTCCTGGGAGAAATAATTACTTCGACGATGTTATGTAACATTAATTGACAACGCCGTGACAAGAGAAACATCGCGAAATAGTGATTTTCTCTCGATTATTGCTCGCGTTACACCGAGTGTAATTATCTAATTTAATTAACTAAATTAATACACATTCTTGCGATAAAAGTACAGAACTGTATCGATGTTATACAACCTCATTTACTCTTCAACGCTTTTTGGTTAAAAATTTTGTTAAAGTTGTTTTTCACTATCCCATTCCTCAGCTTTCTAGAAACAATACTCATTACCAGTGTACCTGAGCCGTCAAATATTCATAACAATATCAACAGTCTGAGATTCTCATAGGTACCACTTGAGCGTTCCTTTGCTGAGCTCTCTTAAACACAGTTTTATAGCAAAAACCATGCACAGTTTTTTTTTTTACACTTGGATGTCATCACCAATATTTTCTACTGTTGGTAATAAAATCGTCTAATCAATTCACTCGTTATTATAAACTAATTAACATTTGTGTTTCTTGTCCAGTATCACCAGAGGTAGTTTCGAACATTATGTCCTATCATCCAGTGGTTAACTTAGCTTCTGTTTCTGACTGGCAGAGTGTGTGTCGTGTCGTTTGTAGACGCGTACGATAATCTTGGCGCTCAAAGATAACAGATTCGAAACCACTATGAACGCGACGATAGTCAAGAACACCACGATGTCCATGTCGCAGCGTTGGTACCACGGTTGCCTGGCCAGGTTGCTACGAAGATGCGGAGCACCTTTGTGACGGATAATATATTCAGTCCACCAGACAAGATTATCCATGAAATCGTAGGGATTGTCGTTGATGACAGCGTTGAGCTTGATCATGTTTTCCTTGTACCTAGAAAAGTTATAATAAAGATACAGCAACTGAAATTTTACAACGGGCATTTCAATCAGAGAAAAAAAGCGTCCATAAATTATTACTCGCGCGTGCATGTTAATAAAACGAAAAATGACGATGCACGCTAGTTACGTGACCGCTGATTGTAGCGTTGCGCAACGCTTCAAGAGAAATACCCATTGCATAAAGTACGTAATAAATCGTTCCTACTACTCAATTAACCCTGTCATCTGGTCAAGGATCGGAATTATTCTACACATTCTACACTTGCAAATAGTTAGTGTAACACGGAAAATATTGATCGATGTAATAAGAAGATTTTCCGCCCATAGCAATTACGCGTGTCTGAATATTTACACTTACTTTTTGTCGCTTATAATCTCGCGAATGGCACTTTCCAGCTCATCTCTCGTCACAGTCAGGATTTCCATTCGCTTCCCAACACCGAGTACATCCATCCTAGCCACTTGATAGTCCTGGTCCGCCAAAATTGGGAACCCTAGGAGTGGTACCTTGAAGTGAACAGCTTC
Organism: Andrena bucephala; assembly: GCA_947577245.1. Lineage (NCBI taxonomy): Eukaryota > Metazoa > Arthropoda > Insecta > Hymenoptera > Andrenidae > Andrena > Andrena bucephala. The sequence goes on from OX387715.1 coordinate 70,584,395, forward strand.
CTCGGAGCTTTGCAATCCACCTTGGTAGATGAACAGCTTAATGTTCGGGTGTGCTGTATAACAAAGAAGCTCGGTTCATCACAAACAGCTCCGGAATGTTTTTTTGCTCCTCTGACGCTCGAGAATCGTACCGAGAACACTGTGCTGAGGGAACCATTTCACGGTGAACACGTTGTCGGGCTTCTCTGGCAGGTCTTTCTCGAACTTCCACAACACTCTGTACGGCAGTTTGGCGAACACGTCGAGGAATACCTGTATAGTTTCCTTCGGCAAGTCAGAGCTCATCGCGTTGCTGCCCAGGCTGAAGTAGATGAATCCTTCGGGCGCGTCGTCCGCGAAACGTTGCAAATCCTACGTAACAGGAGACTGATGATAATAATTGCATGCCTTCGAAGGAATTGTTATAAACATAATTATAGGAATAGGTTTTGTAATTCCTATGTGCTTCGAGAGCCACGAAAAAAGTGGACCTCGGGCGATTGGACTCGAACCCACGATCTTCGGATCCGATGCGGTACTAGCCAGCCGCCTTACCAATGTTGCCAAAGCTGATCCTCCGAGGTCTCTTATTCCGTGCTTTCTCTTTATGGGTGTTCCTGATCCCACATAATGGTGAAGATTTTAAGTAGAATGAGGGAAGGAACGCGTACCTTCGAAAGGGGTGGTGAGTTCTGCTTGACGTGGGACGAAACGAACGTAATCATGTTCGCAAGTTTCGGCCTGGCTGGAGTTATGGCATCCGACTGTTCGATAAACACTGCACTAATGTTTTTTAGTATGTCCAGCATGGGTGGCTGACCCTTTCCAAAGTATTGTTCGACCAACTTTTGATGAGCTGGAAATATGTTATGGTAGGAGTCCCATAAGAAATGCCACATTGACACGAAGTTCTTTAGCCTCTTCCAGAACGGCAGGTTCGAACCCGTGTTCGCCTCCATTTCCCACGTGTACTCGTGGGAGGGCATCGGAATCCCGCCGAGGGCGTGCTCATTCATGGCCAGTATCCCTAACGATGATACTCCTGCAAATACACAAAGAATACGTGGTTAACCGAGATCGTAAGCATTTAATTGTCGAGTCAATGTTAACGAGACTCTTAATATTGCCGACATGAATAAATCCTGTTGTTAGTTTTAAGTCGTTGTTAGGTCTAACTCTTCAATTGCGTTTACCACGGTGTTGGAAGTCGAGCAACTGAAGGGCACCCCTGATCGAAGATTGAACGAAACGATTGATCTAATTACTTAGAATATTCGTGTGGTTCATCCCTCCGTGGTTACACCTCTTTATAATCACAAATTGGTCACATAGGGTTCAGTACATCCCAGCGTTATTTCTGAGTTACCATTTTCGTATTTTTAAATCTTCTAACTTTTCACTGATAATTGTACATTCGCAATACTCATGCAATCATGTTCTAATAGCCATTTTTCTAGAAATGTAAATTTTGATATGATGAAATTTATAGTTCAAGAAGAGCGATTTTCCACGCTTTTGAAAAAAACGATATTTTAATATTTTTTATTTCTTTTTCCCGATAAATCCCCTTTGGAAGTCGTCAAGACGGGGCGTTTACACTCGAAAATTGTTCTTGGAGTAGGACACACCCTGTGTGACCACGAAGGGTTAAATGTACAAACGCAAAACTTCGAAAACCGAGGCTACGGTGTATTCTATAGGAGCAACTTCGACTTGCTTGTTAATTTTACCTATCTGGGGCGCGTTAAATCTGTGAGCGAAGGCGTATATGCCAGGCTGGTATAGCATCTCGGTGATGACCAGATCAAACTTTGCAGTACTCTCCGGCGCGTAGAGCTCCTTCACCGCCGTATTGTTGAACACGTTTTCCGTGAATGTGATGGAAAGGGGCAACATTTCTCTCGCCATAAAGTCCAGCCAGGACTCCCCTTCGAAACGGAGACGAATGAAGTCGATCGCCCTGAGGGTGCTGTAAGAGGCACCGACGTCGATCTGCGTGAAGTTCGTCAGGTTCACGTTCGGAATGGGGTTCGCGGTGATGAGGACCACTTCGTGGCCACGATCCACCAGCTTCAGCCATAGCGGCCGGTATGGGACCTGGTGGCTGTAGGACGGCGTCGGGATCACCGCCAGGATCCGAGCGCACTGCAGCCGCCTCGCGACAGACAACAGGCACACGACCGATAGCAGAGTTGCGGCCGTGATCTTCATTCTGTCGTGGATTAGGAAGAACTGTTACTGGGAACGGACACGGTGCTACTAACAGTAGATTCACGGCGCAGACTTTACGCAGTCTGATAGTTGTTGTGGCGCGCTATCAGCGGCAGTATATGTTGTGCGCGTTATTGCTGAGTCATATTGACGAAGCTCGGATATAAATGCTTTTGTAACATCAGTGATATTTTTTCTTAAACAACCGCTATTATTATTAACGGCTCCCCGACAACGTCTGCGATAGGATAGGTGCTGATTGTTGTGGGGCTAGAAGGGCTATCGAATTCCGTTTCAGTTATTAATTTTGGTGACGCAAATGCGTGATTGATAAAGAAGTAGTTTTCTATGGGCAGGCAACAAAATAATGGGGGTGCTTTATTCAGAAAGAAGGAATCGCTCCTTCCTCGTGTTTGAGAAATGAGGCATTGAGAGCAAAGTGAACTAACCCACATTGAAACAAAATTAATTTTTCCTATTTTATATGATTAGCACAGTAGGGTGGATCTTTTTTTCGACTTCCAAATTTTTTTCGGGACACCCCCCAGGATTGTGTCATTGGGGAAAAAATAATGCGTGCAAAATTTGAAATCTATCGGAAGACGGGAAGCCGTGCCTCGTCGCATTTGATTTATTTTTTATTTTTGTAACTCATTTTTCATCAATGTAGTATATCGTTAATATACATGTTTATATATTGTTGATTTTTTCTTTTTACGCTCTGTAACAATATAGAATCAAAGTATAAGATTACTTAAACCAAAAATCATGACCTTGAAATCTCATAAATTTACATTCAGAAAAAACTTTTTACTTTGGAATTATTTTTACCTTGTTAAACAGTACAACTTTTGTCTAAGAATTTGTTCTCATATGTTTATAAATAACAGATTTCAAAATTTTAATGAAATAACCGATACTTTCATTAAGAGTACACTGTTCCAACAGATTTTAAAAATATGGATTCTATAGAATGGGAAAATGATCCCAATCATAATATTGGATTAAATATAGTAAATAATGTAGCAGCAAACGATTCGGCCGAAGGAGCAGTCAAACTCATGCAATAGTTTAATAATTGTAACTATTCAACAGCCATCTGGACTTGTAACATTCAATACCCGTTTGTTATAGTTTTTTGTGCGCTGAATAGGAATTCGCCATCCCCCTCTGTTTCCGAAATATTGGTTTTTAAAAAAAAAATGCAAATTTTAAAATTTGAACATTTTTCGTGTTGAAACAGTAATAGTTATTCGGTTGCTTGTACCGCAAAATATTCTATCAACCCTCCCGAATACAACGATATAAGTTATTATTGCATTATTACCATTTAAATATATTTAAACAACGATCAAAGGGTAAATGCAGCCGAAATGCATCAATTTTTGCAGATATCTTTCAATTTATTTTAAAAACTAAGGGTTTAGTAGAAAATCTGACTACTCCACCCGATGCAGCAGACATTTTTCCTTCGGAAAACATCAACAAAAGTGCTAAGTCACGTTTCGTTTTCAACACCGGAGCGAAATAGTTTGGCAACGCGTACGGCGTTGACAGTGGTAGTCGCGCGCGTTTCTGTCGCTGAACGGCAATGGATACGCCCGCAGCTGTTGTCTTCTGTATTGTAAACAAAATGTGACTTACCACTTTTGTTGATGTTCTCCGGAGGAAAAATGTCTGCTGCATCGCATGGAGCAGTCAGATTTTAAAATAAATAGAAAAATATCTGCAAAAATTGGTGCATTTTTGGTGTACTTTTCCCTTTAATCTGTTATTTATAATTATATGAAAAAAATTTTACAACGAAAGTTGTACTGTTTGACAGCGTAAATATAATGCCAATGAAAAAAGTATTTTTTGAAGGTTCATTTTTGAGATTTCAGATCATGATGTTTTTTTTAAGTGATCTTATACTTTGATTCTATACTATTGCAGAGCGTAAAAAGACAATTTCAACGATATATAAAAAGGTATATTGACGATATACTACAATGGAGAAAAACGAGTTACAAAAATAAAAAAATTTCAATTGCGATGATGCACGGTTTCCCGTTCTGCCATCGATTTCAAATTTTGCACACATTATTTTTTCTCGCAATGGCAAAATCCTGGAGGGTGTCCTCGCCAAAAATATCAAAATTATTTTTCGACAAGAGTAACTAAGGTCCACCCTATTAGCACAGCCGATTGGAATACATTATTGTGTTCTGCCCTACGTGATGGCTAACATGGCTGGTACGGGATCAGGCGTTGTCGTGGATTCGGGAGTGATCAAAGGATGAGAATCCACCGAGTGAACTACACAATGTTTTGATTAACTCCAAAGACTAAGTCTTTATTCAGAAACAACTAAACTAGATTGTGGTAGGTTTTTGCCGTGATAAATTGGTTTTGTTTCGCTACTCGACGCGGTGTCGTCACTTTGCGTTACCATAATAAATGGTCGCGACGAAGCGTATATATTACAATATAATGCCAATGTATATTACAATATACATTTTTCTGATTTTGTGAATTCGCGGTTAGCTTAGGAATTAGTCCTATTATGTGTGCTTTTGCAACAATTGCTAATAACTAAATTTCGTAAAAAATGTGGATTAGTCCGTTTTCACTGTCAATGCCTCAAATATAGTATCCGTTGTTGCATCATGCATGTTCGCAGTTAGAAGCTAAATAACTAGCGTTTATATCGTAATACAGAGATACAAATAATTTCCATCTTTCGTCACCATGGCAAGATTTCGAAGGGTGTAGCGTCAACCATGTCGGCAATAGTCTGCAGACATAATTCGTTACTTTGATTATATCGTGAAGTTGTGCAATCCAACTATCGTCATCTCCCACATTACGTAGTTAGGTACTGGGTACGTGTGGGTGAGTGATGTTACATCAGGGATTCTACTGCTCCGTCACACCAGTAGCATGACTAGATAACTTTGCACGTGGAGAACATCGAATCAACGCAAGAGGAGCGTTGCGTGGACGCGTGACAAGTTCACACCGAAAAACTGCTGCTTCATCCTTCCCACTCTTTGGAGTTGAAATAGATTAGCTTGCTTAAGAGGTAGATAAAATTCGATATATTGCACCGAGATCTGCTACCCAGGCTAAAGGAGCCAATATAGAGCAACAGCCTGTCCTCCTTCCCTCCGATTACTCGCTAAACCGCGACACGTGCCAGATCGTTCGTAGGTACTTTTTAGTCGCAGTTAGCCGATGCCTCGACGCGGATGTCCGTTACGCCATCGCAGGCGCGGTAAACCGTGAAAATTGATTTTGATAGAGCGAACGTCGCCTGGCGGGGCTGCTGGTGGCCGGGTCACGGTCAATTTGCACGGCGCTAGGCAAAAGTGAAACTGTTTTCGGTTAAAACGGCGAGTTCCGATCGAAAGTAAGAGCGCGTCGCGGCGGCGGTGTCGCCAGCGGAGCGTGCTGGGCGAAAAACATCCATCCGATTCTATCCGAACGTCGCTGGGGGGACAAGTTTCTCCCCCTTCTTCTCCCCAGGTACTTTCCTTCGCGCCTGTTTTCCCGCGGACCTGCGGTTTTGCCTCGCGAGCCGACGTGCGGGAAAGTGAAATCCCACGGCGTGGCCTGTCGCAACGTGACACGAGGCGAGACAGCTTTCCGCGTCCAGTTTTACCAAGTTTCTTAACCGCCCTCGCGGGGACTCTGTCCCTCCCCCGTTAAATCGCTCGATAATTGCCCGCCCCGCGCCAACGCACCGGGAATTCAATTTCCAACGTGTTGGTAGAAAAACCAACAGCTTTTCCGCGCAGGCCAAAATTGGATTCTGCGGAACGGCTGCTAGTTTCTATTGCCCCGCTATTTTCTCCGCCGACGTCGATGGAGGGTGGTTTACGACGTTCGACGAGCAGAAGCTGTTTACTTAGTTCCAGATAACGAGTGTTTGATAACGACTGTTGAACTTATGTGTCGTTTCACGCGTTGTCTGTCCGTACATAAAGCTTTTAACACATAATCATAGTATTCGTAGGTAAATGGTGAGACAACAAAAACAGATCGTGTTCCCCGAAATCCCTGAGTCGATAAGTACTTATCTCTAGGAATAAGTAACAACCGTATGGAGCGTTTGAGTGATGAAACCCATTCCTTCAAACGTTGATGACACCGAGTGTCGCACTCAATTTATCAATTTCGTCAGTCACGATACGTAACGAGCACGTGTTATACACTATATCCCTAGTAGCATTTTTGGTTGGCCAACGGTAGCCAACAGTTGGAAATTAGTTGGGATATAGTTAGTGTTTTGCCTACAAATTCCCAACATAGGGCCTACGGCAAAAAACTTACAACAGTTTGCCAACGAATATTCAATGTTGGGCCTACAATTATAATGGTCGGTTAATTAACAAAAAGTTATGACAGTTTGCCAACGAATATTCAATGTTGGGCCTACAATTATAATGGTTGGTTAATTAACAAAAAGTTACGACAGTTTGCCAACGAATATTCAATGTTGGGCCTACAATTATTATAGTTGGTTAATTAACAAAAAGTTACGACAGTTTGCCTACGAATATTCAATGTTGGGCCTACAATTACTATGGTTGGTTAATTAACAAAAAATTTACAACGATGATTAAATGTCGTCTTACAAACGACAAAAAATTTGCTACATCCAAAAATCTGTTATTATATTCCAAGGTGTGATTTTTCTTTTCTTGTTTATAAATACGTAATGAGGACGTCTGTCTTGAGACGAATGTGAAATTTTAAGGAATGAGTCTAAAGGTCGAATGATGCTATTTTGTAGAATATTTCGCGTCACTGCGCAGTTTTTATAACCAATTAATATTAGTTATGTAACTAGAAATTAGAATTGTCTACAAGGAAATGTGTGGAGTAAGTGGGAACAGCGGTTGCTTCGTAAGCGGAAAGTTTGGGTTCGATGCTTCACACCCCGAATTTTTTTTTTTGCCCAATAAAGCTCCAGAATTTTTTCGGAACTAACGCACACCTATTCTGATGTGTGTACTTCTACGTTGACAGCTCGGTTTGTCCTACACGCCAGAAGCTTGGCACCATCCCCACCACTTCTGGCTCGCTCTTGTTCTGCGAAGGCGAGAGCGAGTCAGAATACGTTGAGAAAAGGAGGACCGAGGCAGGCAAACTGTGTGGTGGGAGAATTCCCCTCGCAAAACTCACCGGCCAATATATCTGATACCGACCTTAGTTCGAATTGTCTCGTGACCAGATAAAGTTTGCTTCTGGCAGAGCAGATAGTCAAAGGTCGCGGCGCCCTTCTGGCACTCGTAGGTCGTAGGCAGCGATTCAACCCTAATTGTAAGTAGCAGAAGCGGCTCATAAGTCAGCGTATCAAGACTTCCGCCGGCAAGTCGCGTGTGTGCACGCTCGAGCAAGTGAAAGAAGCGAATCCTCCCAGCGGACAAACATTTGCTAGTGTAGCCAAGCTGACGCGATCGCTGGGCTTCCCTTTTCGCTCGACGGCGTTGCTAGACAGCTGGTTGGATTCCGCGCGGAGGACGCGGCCAGGCCCCGTGTGTCTGCACGCGATAGATATGCGAGGGATGGTCCGCGCTCGTCTTGCACGGTCGCACAGGGCCGCTCTGCCAGCTTGCCAAAGTGCCATCGATCTCTTCCATCTCGTCGAAGAAATTGCACGGGTACCTGTGTACCGTGAAGCGTGTCCGTACACGGGCCGCATACGAGCTCCCCTCTGCGCCGCGAGGAGATGATTGCGTCGCGCCACCTCGTGAATCCGCAACAGGGAGCGGCTGGTTGGTAACGCCGGCGGGTCGATTCGCTCCATTTCGAACTTTCAATCGGCAGGATCGTTGTCTCGTTTAGAAAAGCCTCGAGCATTGGTGCAAAGTTGAAAATGTGCGGCGCATATCAGTCTCTTCGCGTGACTTCAGAACTTGGAAGGGGTTTACACTAGGTATTTACGAGCAGAATAGTTGTCAGGTCTTTTAAAATTCTAATGATATATGGAGCCACGATTTGTTATTGCACGATGGCGGAGTTGATGAAAAATTTATGAGGGCCTGGAAGCTTGTCACTATTTAGTCAGCGTTCCTCGTTCATGTCCTCAGCCTTCAAATATTTACCGAACACGGTGACACTTTCCCAACATCTTGTACAGAAGTCGTAAAGATAATTCGCGCGATTATTATCGTTTGCTTGCTCAAACTCCATCGCCAGTATTCACGTGTATATACCCACTTAAGATTGTTTCTCGAGTGTCGCGCTTCCTACATTACTTTAAACGCGAAATTGTAGCCCCTGTTTCAGAGTTTACCGGATAAGTTATCAGTCGCAATAAGAATGACGGAGCAGTAGGACGGTACTGCCAGCTGCGTGACTTTCACGGAACGACGAAAATGATTGGAGAACACGGGTGGATACACTTATAGACCTTGTCCCTCGTGTTTCGCGTCGAGCAACGGGGAATCGTTCCTTAACTATGTACGGACGATATTTTCACGTTTGATACCTATTTCGTCCGGGTTCAGTTGAATTAACTACGATGCTTCGGAAAATCCTAGTCTCCACATATTGGAAAATATAAATTCGTTACTCTGTAAATTGCATAAGCCCGAGGTAATAAGAAAAAAATCAGGATATCTCGAAAGGGTCAACTGGGGTGTCTGAATCGCCAGAGACTTGTCGATGACACTGCATGTTCTGGACCTCCCCCTCCCTTTTCCCAGCATTTCTGAGTTGCGAATTACGTAATATTACGCTGAGCGAGCTACGCCCGTGTGATAATACATTCTATGGTACACCCTGTAGAAGTAACGACGTTTCTGTCGTCCCAGGAATATTAATCGTGTCTAGCCAGGCGAACAAACGATTCATGGGAGGCCCTGTCACGAACAGGATTCTTCTGCAAGTTCATCGTGCGTCCCCCGAGCAAAACTCGGTATTACCAGGCCGGCGATTCGCATGTTGTGTCTCGTGCTGGGTAGCTGGATAATTAAGAAGGCCCCGGGTTCCCTGTTGACTCACGCGGTACCACCTGGCACTCACGTTCCAAGACATGCAACCCATCCTCTCTGCTCGCCGCCTCCGCGTTCTCACCTTACAGAAATACTTCCTCTTGCGCAATGTCATCGGCCAATCGGTTCCCGATAGCTAATCGCCGCGGTCTGACGTTGCTAAACGCACGGCATTCGACTGCACGAAGGTTATTAAACGCTCCACGAGGTCGGGAAGGGAAATTGCACGTTCATCGCGGGATCGATCTGGGAAAAAATAGGAAACACGTTCGGCGACCGTGCAATACAGAATTTTTTCTACTCTATCTCGTACGTAACGTTATGACATGCGACTTTCCCGCGAGAGGAGTCGAGATTAGGTTATCAGCCTAGAAACGATAATTCAGTTTCTAGCGGCGATTAGAAAACCATGGGAATTAGTGTGTTGCGATTAAAGGAGCTTTGTCAAGCTACAAGTGATCTCTGACAATAAGTCCGAAATCAAGCGCAAACATACAAAACTAACCAGAAATACCAATATTTTTTATATATAAAATGCAACTGTGCACATATGAAACGAGTGGTAATGTTAAATTGCTCTGTTCTAAAGTAAAAACACCAAAAATAATTACGAATCTCGTTTATTATGTAATAAAAAATATAGAAGAAACAAGATGTTGCTTGGAAATAAGCATGGAACGGACTGAAATTGTGAACTCTGAAGTATTTACATAATCATGTATTAGAACACTTTGTAATACCGAGTTTAGAACAGTAGTTCGAGTATTCGGACGATTTTAATTTCAAGCATGACAATGGAAGCTGTCGGCGAAGCAGAAAAGTAGGCGGACATCTTACTTTTGCCAAATATGCCGCCTTTTCTTTATTAACGTCACTAGCGAGATTATTCGATGCTCGCTCGTGAGTCGTAGTCCCTCGTTAATTATAGTATCCATGCACTCGCCTTGAATTTGCGGGCACAATAAAATTGGGAATCGTCAAGTACGGGGCTCTCGGATCTTTGAAATATTTTTGCACCCTTTCCCACTCTTCCTTTCGACGTACATACCCTCGTCATCTCTTTCTCTCTGACCGGCCAGCCGTGATGCCTCCATATCACGCGGTCAGCATTGAACAGTTATTCGTCGCGAACGGTTCCAGGACACGAGTCAAGCCACGGGATAAACTAGAAAATATTGTCCCGCGTTATACGGTTCGGGCCTTGTCATCAGCATCTCTGCCCCGTGAATCAACGCTGCTCCGACATTCCGTAATGAACACCAGATGCATCGCGGCAGAGCGAGCTTGGTCCCGTTCCTCGTAATTCAAGGTGATCAACCACTGCCTCCATTTCCTGTTCTCTTCGCATTGCTCCTATGACTTTTATTTACATAACTTTGGGGGACATATTCCCGAAGGTAAATAAAGAACGCTGGATGCACTCGGATCCTTGAATCACCTGTTCTCAGGTTATAAACCGTCCCATTTCTATTTACTTCTATTTACTATGGAATTGTTTAAGTAGCGTTGCTAACAAAGTTCGCGACTTCATTAACGTTTGCAGCATTGGCAAATGTGCAAGGAGTAGTGTCGTTAAGCCGTTGGGTAAGCTGCAGTTCCTCTATTAGGTCGAGAATGCGAGTTCGCAAGTGCCGCGAGAGACGCTCGCAGAAGCTTTTTCCCGGCTCATTAATCTTCATTATTATCACTTTTGCTCGACGATGTTCCGTGTAGGTAATCCCCTTTGTAATATAAATCGCAACACGAACGAAGTGGGATGTTTCGGGGGGATAGGTCTCAAGTTCATTTTTCCACTTGTCAGATATGATTCAAAGAGTTTGTCATGGTGTACATGGATAATTTCTAAATGCTCGTTGCTATTATCGGCGCCGTCGCCTAGCTGTCGATAACACCGCGGAGCCCCGCACGCCACCGTCACAAACGTTAATTTAACCCGAGTTGATTATCCCGTCGCGTTCAACCTGTTCGAAAGATTGATCGCAGGCACTTGGCCGCGCAATCGGCGCAGCAAGACGAGCTCGAACGTAGGACGACTCTGTTTAAAGCTTGCTACCATCGGGAGAAAGCAGAGGAAACGCGAGCAACAGAAGGCGAGGAGGAATTTGATTACGCGGCGACATCGGACTAGCAACAACGGCGACGTGTTTCACGGTTCCCCGGGTCGATTCCGTTTTTCCGCCGTAGCTCCACACGCTGAGAGCTTTAATGAGATACGCGCATTATCGGATCTGTAGGGGTGGCAGGCGACCAGCCCTCCTTTTGCCTGGCGGAGCGCTATTGTCGTTGTCGAAATTTTCACGGGCGACTCAAGCGAACTTGCGTGTACTCGCGTGTACCTAGACGCGAGCAGCCGGGCCACTCTCCCGTTCTCGTTCCATCCCTCTTTCCCGGGATGAACGGTCCGAAGCTCGAGAAAAATTCGTCAAGTGCGAATTTCGCGCCCGGATCACGGTGCGATTCTACCCCGTCCCCGGTGGGGCGGCACGCTTCCGGTGTCGTATCGACGCGAGTAACGGCAGGATCGCACGGTACACGCTCGGCTGTGTACACGCACATGGCGGAATCCCGATGGAATCCCGACCGAATGGGCTAAGAGAGCACTCCAGGGTGCCTAGCCCCTGGCAGTGAATGGCAGGAGAAGTGGCGGACATTCGGTGGCTCCGAAGCTCATTGGTCCGCCAGCTGACGTGTACAAGGAAATGGCATTTAACGGATTAAAAGCGGCCAGCCAGGACAAGCAACCGGCGAGAGACCGATAACGGGACCGGATCCAGCTGGTCCATTTCTTTTTGTTTCTGTTTTCGCGCACTTCATTTTTTTGCCCACCCTCCGACCCTTCGCCTGCCCCGCGCGTGTACACACGCGCGACTTATTGATTTCGAGTAAAGTAACAGCCCCACTGTCCTGGGAATCGGTTTATCTCGAGCTCGGTGACCAGGGCACCTTCGATTCTCGCTATGGGTTCGAGGGACCTTAGGAACGGGAAGGAATTGTTTATTGATTGATTTTTGTAAATGTTTCTATGGGAATGCTATGGAAAAACGATGAAGGTGTTCGGTTGATACTGATTAGGTATTTCTGATGACGCAAATAAACGAGTTCAATTTCCATAGCTGCCTATTTTTTCTTCGGGACGCGTCGAACACGAAGGCACAGAACTCGCGAGCGTCAATCGCCAAAGGAAGCCCCGGAGCACTACGGAAATTTAATAATTTCCATCGGATGCAACGCCATAAAACTCGCGGAACGAATGTGCAGAAAAAAATAATCCCCATATCTGTGGTCGTATTGTTAATAATTCTGAATGGCGGGGGTGCCTGACGTGAAAGCGACACGCTGTGCGATCGCGAAAATATTTCCGCCTGGCAAAGCTCGAGCCCTCGCGGCGCAGTAATATCCTTTCGCGCGTGACGCCGACAGACGCCCCCTGGAAATAACGAATTTTCGAAAAGCGATGATGTCGTCGCTCGCACGTTAACGAGATTCACGCGTGCCTCGCCGACGTCGACAGGTTCGCCATTAAAAAACTACGGTCCTCCAGAGCGATGTCGATGGGATTGGGAAACAACTATCTATGTATAGGCGCGGGGGAAACACGGTCTTCCTCCGATCGCGACGAACGAAGCCACTTCGGTGCTCAAATATAATTGACACGTTCGTCGAAATGTAATCGAAACGGTGGAAAAAGCAGGCTCGATTGCGCGAGTTGCCCGTGACAATTCATTGATACGAGAATGTTTTCCCTAGCTCGCCTGGCTGGGCAGCCTGGAATAAAAGGGGGATAGAATCACGAATTACGTTAGCGACGCAATCCTGTAGTTACCAATCGCCACGTTTCAACGGATTATCCACTAACTAAATAAAAACAAAAAAAAATTTATTTCTCCCGCATCCGATGCAATTTCACAGCGCCTATTCGAAATTCCGCGAACAACAGCCGCGTCACAGATGCGCGCCGCGTCACATGGTTTCGTTTGACCAGAGGCTAACGAACTATGAATTCACGAGGCAAAAAAGGAATCAACCGACGGCGAGACGGTAATCCCTGTTTTTCCTAAAAGCTGGGCCAGGACTCGATGAATTATTCATCGGCCCGGTGTTTGTCCAGCCGATCCTCATGAAAAGGAACGTCGGTTCGTTCGCGGCGACCGCCTAAAACGCCTGGAACGAGATAGACGGAGAGTGGAGTGGCCGAAGGTGGAGGAGTCGGAGTCTCGGTGGGAATACGTCGGACAGGAAGCGAGTAGAACGTGAACAGGGCCGTTGACGCGCGAAGATACGTCAACAAGCCATCTGGCCGTTAATGAGAACGCATGGGGGACCTGCTAGTAGCGCGCAAACATCACGTCCCGGGGATGCTCACGCTCCTCCACGCGTCCTCGTCGAGAAACACGACGATCTACCATGAACGCGATCTGACGACCTGCATTAATCGCTGTCGTCAATCAGAGGAGGCCGGGAACGCTGGTGGAATGCGATTAATCTCGATCAGCTCGTCCACCGTGGACAAACGGAGCGCGCTGCTCGTGGAAACGTAGAATCGGCTCGGTTTCAGTAACAGTATTGGGGGTCTGGATCGCTTGCAACACCGTGGATCCTTACAGTTGGCCAGAGCCGTTGAAGAATGGGCATGGTATCGCCGGGAATCGATGCCCCATTAAAGGAAACTGGAGGACGCAACATCAGGGACAGATTTTCTGAGCAAGCGTCTTCCCAGGTTGCAATAAAGTAAAGTAGAAATATTAAGGGGAAGGATGCACAAGCTCACGTTAGTATCATCCCTCGAAACGTCATAATTTATAAGAATTAACCACCAGAACTCCACTTTTACTCCCTCGGACTTTTCCGATCTGCACCCCGCGCTTTTCTATCGCAAACAGAACGGTGGTTCGCGAATCGGGTAAGTTCCGAGATCGGGGCAACCCCGTTCCCGAGCTCGGTCCATTTATACGGCCACTGCAGGCGAGCGGAACGATTACGCGCGGAAACCACCGACGAAATGGAACGTTTTATTAGGAGCGTGCCTAGCGTCTGACGCTAGACGGATCGGCGAGTTCCTCGTCGGTTTGTAGCGGATGAAAAGCTGATTAAGACCGATTCGGCAAAATTATCCCCCTAATCCCTTCCCGGTCCGGATTAAAGGGATCGTAACCAAATAGGATTTCGGACTGGAACGATAGCGATCCGCCCATCCTTCCTCCGTCTCTCCTCGAGTGTCCTTGGGAGGATCCCCCCGCCGAAATTCACGGGGTGGCACGATCGGGGATCCATTTGTAATATTCCACGGGGAAGCTCGTGAGAAAATGAGACGCCGGTGGGTGCATATAAAAAGGAATTAATTCCACGGCGTGTTGGTCCCCGTGGATCGTCGAACGGCTAGAAAAGAAGGATGCCCACAAAGGGAATCTCCTCGCCTGGGAGATCGCCTAATGAGGAACGTGGTCGCAAATCCCTCGTCCGCGGCTCATTGTAAAATCGAATTACGCGAACGGGTCCATGAGTGGCGGTGTCTTGGCCAGCTTCCTCGGGGCCGTGGACGTTAATTAAGTTTACCATTAAAATTAAACTGCCGCGTTCGGGGCCAGGAAAGGTTAAGAATCGATGGCGTCGAGGAACGCTGACACGGAGAAGGAACGTTTGCTTCACGTTTATGGGGTCGTAGGAACCGCTGGCAGCTTTTGCGGCTTTTGCCAACAGAAAGTTCGTTTAATATTGCCCCGGAACGAAATTGATTAAGAGGCCATCAGCGGGTGACGGAGATCTGCACAATTTGGATACTCTTGTTTCTGCTCGACTATCTTGTTAATTACAGTACGTGACGGTGGATAGGTACAAATACCACGGAGGCTTTCAAAACATATTTATTTATTCTATCTCCTTCTACGTAGTGCACCGTACATTTCGCTTTCACCGATCGACCTTAATGAGACCCTATCTCATTGTTTGTAGAACTTGAAACTCGAAAATCTACTTATCCTACTTTCCCCCGCTTCGAATTGCGACCAGTGAGCAACAGACAAAGCGTCACGGGGAATAAAAAAAAAGACTGCTTCCCTGACTAATGAGGGACCCGACGTTTTACTGTCATTTGCATTTCAAATCAAATCAGGAAAACGAACCTGACTAGAATCTCCCCTCACCCTGAATGTCGGCAGAGCGCGACGTTGTATATTCTTACCTGATGTTTCAGCAATGTGTACGTAAAGCCGGAGAGTACCTATGCAGTTGCTTTGTTTGTAACGTTTCAGTATAAAAGTTCTAGGTTCCAGTGACTGTAACAACAATCCTCTTTGGTATTAGTCGTTGAAACGATGCTTCTAACATTGCTTCATGTTCACTGGGTGCCTATAGTCAGAATGATTAATTATTCCCGCTGTTTCATTTTCTAATCCCTAAATGGAATCCCTAATTCTAAATGGAAAAGTTAGCCGAAGCAACCGTAGGAGAATATTTCATTCTATTTCCTCTCTGACCCCTTTCAGTAACTTCTAACGAAAAGCAAATGTTGGATGCAAAGTGTTGTAGGTATATACACATTCCATGTCATGGTAACAGTATGCGCATACCGTTCCCCGTTTGCAGAATTACGAAAGATCCCAAAGTTTAAAGTCTCACGTGGTGCGAATCGTGATGTCCACAAATCTCGAAACACGCGTTATGCCCGCATGGACGGTATAGCTCGCCTAATTTCGCATTAACCCAGATACCTTGGCAAACGAACCTGACTTTCGCGGGTGCATTCCGCATGGACGGGCGTTCTTGTCTCCGTGGATGCAGGTGTATTTATGTCATGGTGTATTTCAGCGGTGCAACACCGCGTATTAATGAAATTTAGCGGGCCGTTTAGCCAGGAATTATTGCGTTCATACGGGCGCGGGTCCGAGAATTGCGTTTTATATGGCTGCCGAATGCGAGAACCCGACCCGAAATACACCTTATACCTACATGCTCCAACGCTGTTGGTAATTCGAGGTATGCTGGGTCTCTTGAAATCATTTTCCTTTGGCCTCGTGGTACACGTGGTTAGTTTCAATTCATCTGTTATTATGCCTCGACGGCGAGGAAGATTAATGTACTTCGGCTCAATGGTAAGCTCGTAAAGTCAGCTCATGTGCCAGTTGTTATGGTAGCTCCATTGTAAGTGACGAGTACATTCATTTTTTTCAAACTCTAAGCTCGTTTGAACAGGGCTATTGACTTTATGACTTTGTTCAGATAGGGAAGTTAGAAAGACCAGCTTTATAATTATTATTAGGGTAAATCCGAGAGACGCGATCGACCTAACATAAAATGGCTATTAAAACTAATATAGATATGACATATTTTATCTGAACAAACCTATAGGTTCAGAATTTTATGCTGATTCAGAAAAACTGGTCGATATTTGCTTTAAGAAAATATTTCATGTAAATCGGGTTGAAAACTGAAGTCATAACATCTGATCACCTCTCCCGCAGAGGTCTCTGGCAGAGACCACTCACATAATTATTCATGGAAAATTAACAAAGGATAAGGCAAAATTATTTATGAGTGAATACAATTACAGATTCATTTATATTTAATTTGTTTACATTAAACAAGTAAAGAACACATGAAAGAAAAAGTGAACTAACTACTGGCGATTAGCAAGGCAAATGAATACAAAAGTGAATAAACAAACTAAATAAACAAAAATAATAATAAAATAATAATAAAAATAGAAAATAAACAAAAATAATAAAAAAAATCATAACACGACCATCTCACCTTTCTGCAGCGAGAGATGGTCTTCTCGTTAGTTTTGAGAGGAAGAGTTAATATGGCCAAATACTTTGGCTGCATTGTCCCTCAATATCTCTGTTATTTCATTATCCCAAACATTAAACGAAAATAAACATAGAAGTATATTTTAAATACAATTCTATACAACGCTGTTTGCCAAATGAGGTTAAATGTAACTTAAATTTACTTTTTAACGCCTATAAATCGAGAAAAACACAGAAGGAAGCGAAATGACGCTATTCATTCAACTGTTTGGCTTCTAGAGAAGTAGTTGGTCTGCACTTTAACGTATTTTTACATAGAGAGTCTGAAATATAGCGACGCGACCAACTCTCCGGCACGACCGCGTCTCCCGGATTTACCCTAGTGGGGGTCAGCATAAGGTGCCCGTTGAATTGTCGCATATTTACAGATCCCTAAGTGCACAGTTCGATGGTCTTTACAACCCCCAAGTGACAAGTATCGTGACATCAGCGTCACACCTTCAACACCCCGCGAAAAATTCTTCCAAATAGTTAGCCCCGGTTGAGACGAATGATTCGCCATCCCGTCCCCTCCCATCTGCTGCCAGGCGGGCCTGAAAATCCGTGGCACGGCGAGAACACGCGAAATTAATCCCTGCCGAGCCAGCGGTAAATTTCGTGACAGCCGCGCGAAAGGAGCGGCGTGCTTTTTCGAGGGGTCGGTGGCTGTAAACGAGATACCGCGGTAATACAACTGGTAGGTGGCCGGTGAGCGCCGGTGACGGTGTCAAAAATATATCGTCGACGGTCGTTTTTCCACGGCCATCGTTGTCTATGCCCGCGTCCATCTAACCGTGGATCCTGTGAACGAGATAAATACACGCGGGCGCCACTCGCGCCCGTAGAAATTAAGGGTGGAAAAGGATGAGGGCTTTTTCAACCCGTTTTCAAGCGGAAAGCTGCGACCCCCCACAGAACGTAGCATTGGGCTTTATCGCGAGCGTTCGTTTGTTTTAAACTACGTGTAGTCTGTTTCGCGGCGGTAGGGGAGGAGGGACCAGTTGAACCGTAACGATCCTCTTAAATCGTCGATGAGTTAGCCCGAGCGCGAGCGCGAGCGAGTGGATAAATTTTCGTTAATGTCTCCTGTTATTTGGCGGGGCGGAATTTATACGGTGGCGGGGAATTCGCGACGATTTTGCACGATTTAATTCGCGACGCGACGTCAGCGGGGAATGACACTTTCGACCGGTTCAAAGCATTTCATTGCTGCGCAAAGGCACGCGGAATTTGTTGGCCTTCATTGTAACGAAACTATTGCGGATTCACCGTGAGCCCTGATGAATCGTGGCACGGTACGATGGGATAGGACGGAATGGTCAGCGTGTTATTCGAACTTCCTCGACGTCCCCTTGTGCTTCTACGAAACATGTATCCCCAGAATTTGATAAAAATTTCAAAGGTATAGTAGAGCTCTACATCCATTTACAGCGAGTTTACGGAGCAAAGCGCTGAGCGCCGTGGTGCAAAGCCCCCGACTGCAGTTAATAACGAATGGTCTATCTCTCTATGGATAATGGCTTCCATTACACCGAGAATCATTGCGCCTCTCAGCCCCCGGTCCCGAGAATCCCGCGGAGAGTACGCGAGTTCGCACTTGGCAAGCAAACAGATTCTTAAAGAACGCTCGACGGCGGATTCACGGGAGCCAGCAACAAGGAGACGCCGAAGACCAACCAGTTTATAAAGCCATAATAAATCGCGCGATATGTAGGTTAACGCTGGAGTGGAAGAATTATCCGGCGAATTTACGGCGAGCTTGTTGCCAAGACCGTCGGCGTATAGAAGGGTGTGAGGGTCCAGACAGGGCTGGAGGGGGATGGATCTGCGACGATAATGGCCCCTAGGCAGGGACGCGGCTCGTTCAACCGACCGAAGAAGTTAATTTAGGATAGAGGATTCCGTCGCGGACAAAACGCTTCGTAATCCTTAACAGAGGCTGGTCAGAATTTTCGGTCGAATCACGTCCCGAGGAACTTGAAATTCCAAAGAAGGGATAGTCGGTGGGAATTTTATTCTAATTTTCCACTTACTTGTTTTGCCTGCACAGTTTCAACTACACTTAAGTACTTCGCCCGAGTGTGTTCGACTCGAGGGTTGCGCAACACAAAATGTGCGTGACGATTATATCTGTCCTAAGCCATTACGGGGTTAAGGGAAATTGTAAATGAAAGGAATCGATGGTGGAGCAGACGTAAGTGGTACGAAAAGGGTAGCTAATTGCTGTTCTGTAATATGGTTATGTGGATTTAGATTGTTGAATGTTAATCCGAGGTTTTTCTCAGCTTAGTAACTGAGGGATGCTATCATCTGTAACATGCATGACGAGGGACGAAACGATCCCCCAAATCGGAGTCTGTATGACCTCCTCGATGAATTGACTGTTTATATTTACCCTGCAAGTTGCGGGGCTGCCGCGTTCAATGTTTGATCATCGATCAGTCGACGTTCGCACTCCGCGATATCACCGGTTAAATATGAAAAACGCGTCGGTTGGTTTATTCAATGGCCGATCCAGAGAACGAGGGGGCCGAGCGTAAATGAACGAGCACTTCTATTTACGCATAAAAACACCCGGACGACCATTTATTCGTGCAACATGATCGATACTAATGTCTTGACAGGCACCAACATTTTTTCGAGTAATAAATAGAGGGAAATAAATATACAGGGAATTGAGGTCAGTAATAATGCGACGTGTAAATCATGAAAAAATAAATTGCACCTTAAGCTCCCGAGTAACATTGGCCGTAGCATTTTTAAAAACCACTTTATGCTTCATCATAAATATTGCAAATTAACATACTATGTACTCTCGCCTTTTCCATTTAGGCTGAGGGCACACGAGCGTTTTTTTCGACGTCAATTTTGACGGACATACGAATACACCGCACACTAGTGTAAATCTAATATACTGCTATGTATTGTCGTGACGTCCGTAGAAAAACGCTCGTGTGCCCTTAGCCTTAATTTACAAAAAAATGCGAATCACTACACAATCATTACATACACTAATCGCCGAACAATCGAAAAATTCGAGTTTCAATCCACACCACGCCAATCAGATCGAAGCTCAAACAGAACCTTCCCGTTGGAGCAACTGACCTGTACACTGATAAAGACACTTGAGTACTTGAAGCACACCAAACTGGCAAATATACCGAAGCTGTTCACATTCGGAAACCTGCTGTAGCTGTTGCGTTTGTAGGATGCATGCCGAAGTAATCACGGGTCGAAGCGCAGATGCCGCAGTAGAGGGCGAATCAATTAACGGAATACGGGATCTCTGGGAGGGGATGGACACAGGGAAACCACAAATCGGAAGCGAATGACTCCTTTCGACAGGAGGCAGGGTGGCGTTGTTTTGCAACTTGGTGGCGACCCATCGCGCGTTCCCGCGGAATTGCAGCCAACAGCAGCAGCGGCAGTAGCAGCATTGTGGAATGAGAGGACGCAGGCGGCGGTGGGCAGCGTGCATAAATTACGAGGAGCCCGTTCGCTCCGGTAATAAATCATACCGTTGGTCCCCGGCCGACAGAGAATTCAGTTGGGACGTCATTGCGTATGGAACAATTTAAGATGCCTGTGTATGTACGTACCGCGCCGGCCGATACATATTTTAAGCTTTCACAATCGCACGTCGACGCGTCCGGCCGGTGATTTATGGGCGTCGTGACGCGGGCAAAAATTCGCCGCGCCTGGTAACGCGACGCCTGTAACGAATTTAATTAAAAAAAATTGTCGAACCCGCGCTGCAGTGTTCGTTCGGACTTCATTCGAGGCACGGTCGACACGTGTTCCAGCGGGATGTATGGTAAAACGGGAGAAATTCCATGGTGTGTTCTTGGGTTAGATAAATGTTCCTACGACTCGATCTTGAAGGATATTTTGCCACCATTCGTGGAGATGAAGATACTTAGAAAGGCGAAGGAGAGGCAGAGGTGTTCACAATGAGCAGGCCTACGGTCCTCGTAAATCAACTCAGCTTATAAAGTCGCTTCGCCTACAAATTAGATCTCTAAACTGACAAATTATCTCCCCATCGTCCGCCATTCATTTTCCCCCGTGACTGTTGCACACCCTGCCCAGATAATGGATGGTCTTTGAACGTTTTTCGAGATAGCCCCGTCATCGTTTCGATCCACCACGGTCGGCCTAACGAACGGAAAACCGCCTGGAACAATCGGACTTCCACTCCCCTCCGGGGCGGCTCCCTTCGCGAAAATCTCGAGATGGAGGGACTACCCCGTAACCTTGCCCCAGCGTCTACGTTTCACGATCGCGGCCCCGAAGGAAAACTCGAGAGGGATTCAATCTGGTCTATGTGACTAATGAACGCGTAAAACGCTCCTCCCTGTCACGCTCCTACTCTCCACTCCCGCCGTGTTTCCCTTGAGGAGAGAAAAAGGAAAGGCGGATAAAGGCCTGGAGTCAAGGTGGCCGTTGAGAGGAAAGTCTGTCGACTGGGACGAGCTCCCGGGGGCTAATTCGTTCTTGGAAGCGGGGGTAACGTCAGAATTTAAGTCTTCATTTCTCCGCGAGACTGCGCGGGCTTCTCCCCCTTTAATCTCGTCTCCCATTTTTCTAGAGGCAGCGGCGCGCCGTAGCGTCGTCTCGTTTGTGAACAATTTGCCGAAGTTTGTCGAGGTCTGATCCATTCTTCGGATTTCGTAGCGCTAGGGGGATGGCAAACGCGTTGGAAATTATTAGAGCCCGCGATAAAGTGCCCGGGGCGGCTGAAACGAGTCACGAAGATGCGGGATTGTCGTTGCTGCACGTAGCCAGAGAAAAATGACGGTGGTTGAAAATAACGACGCAAACACTTGCAATTCTCCGAAACGCAATAAATTGTTCAAGCTTAAGTTTCTGTTCTACTTTATGTTCTGAGTTAGCGGTCCACGAGTTCCTCCCCGTTAATAATTAATTTCAAGTGTTCCTGCAACTTTGATACCTGACAATAGCCAAAGTTCACTTAGAGCGTACTAACTACTTAAAGGTGTTTATATTCAAAACACTGATTTTCCTGCTTCGAACTTGTTTAATGACCAAGCATGCTAAAGTTTGACAAAATTAAGCTTGCAGCCCGTGCGTAGAAACTGAAAAGCGGCGGCTACCGCTGAAGGGCTCGAATAAAAGTCCAAGTGCTAGGGCTGAGGAGTTTCGAAGTTTCAGGTGCCTTCTATGCGAGCCCCGTTCAAACGAAATGCAATTTAAGGATCACCTAAGGGGAAGGATGGATCCTAGTACTTTGACGTGCTACGATTCGTACCTTACGACTCGTCAGAACAGAGACGATGCTGGTCAAATAAATTTTACTTCATGTCCCATTTTCAGTGAAACTCAACTCTTCTCCCACATCACCTGACTGAATCATTCTCCACACACTTTACTTGCTTCTTCCATTAATACCGCCAAACTTAATCATCCAGAAGATCCACATTCGGAGGCAAGAATTTCCACCGTCGTTTATCGCGCCACCATGCACTTTCATTCCTTCCTATTGCGACAGAGTGGATGCAAATTTTCCCCGTGGTCGAAAAATTACGAGCGCACCGTTGAATAGGTAATGACAGTGGCGGGAAGCCTGATAAGTGTTAGTTTCGGTGGCCGCGAGAAACCGTTCGAAACGGTTTCCACGAATCGTCGTTAGCTCTTTTGTATATTAGCGGGAATTTCGCGAGGCACGCAGGATCAAACGGGCCAACCTTGCCGCGAGCAAAGCGCGTAATCTAACTTCAAAGCGGCTCGGATGAAGTATGCACGCGTTTCGTTGCTCAACGTTAGCTTCCACGTGTATTGGAAACGTGAAAGTATTCGACGGGAAAATAGGGGGGGGGGGGGGTGGTGGTCGGGGGTTGGCAGAAGGGGAATCCACGAGTCGGTTCTCCACGACGATAAAGAGAGTTCGACAAGAAACTCGTCCGTCCTTTCGTTCGTTCGTTTTAACTCCGGCAAGTTTCCCATCTGATTATGGAAGTTCGCGGAAACGTTCACGCGGAAGGAAACTTCCGGGACGGCTGAGCGAAACGCGACTGAAAGAATCGCGCACGGATATTTGACGATGCTTATCCGAGCGACGTTCTTAATAATTAAAGCTGCGAACTTTCCTGTCCGCCGCTCGAGGGATGCCCGCGCAGCCGTTCGAACTTTGATGAGATTAAATTTTCTTTTTCATTTCGGAACGGCGCGCTGAATGCTCGTGTCATGCAATCGCTTAAACTGTCGAGGGCGAGTCCTTTAATCTTATTCATCGTTTAGCCTTGTTTGAAATTACGAGTGGGAGCACGACAAGTGAAACGACAAAAGCAAAGCACGACAAACGGACTTTATTTCGAATTTCTGCACTGAGGAAGGAATCTTAATTCACGCTTCCGCTGTGTTTCTTAACGAAGGCTGTAACATTTATGAAAGTATAATTAATCTTCGCAACTTGGTGCATAGCGGAGGGACGATTTTACATATTGCGATTCAAGATGCAGCGACGATTTGGGGAAGGGAGGGTGCACGAATCGTAGATAACGTTATCATTTGCCTTCCCGTTGCGTTAGCTTTGCTCCGTTTATTAAAGGACGCCATCCGTTCTGGCGAGCAACGGGCAAGTAGTGGCCGCAGCCCGCGGATTCCGGTGATTTATTATCCCGAAGAGCGGATTCGGTTTTGCGCCGGACAGAAGGCACGTTCGCTTAACACACAACCCATTAAGTAAGTAACATGGTACGCCGGTGCCTGCTGCAAAACGTGGCGCAGCTACCGCGCCGAACGTATTCCCTTCTGTAACATTAACGACTGATATTTTTCATACAGTTCTATAAATAAAAGCTGGCTGCCTCTGTTTTTATCACAGAGCCCCGTGTACTGGGGTCGCTGGGAAGCTCCGGCTATACATATACATTCGAAGAAATATATAGATACAGATCTTGCTGGGAAATTTCGCTCCGATCAGAGAGTTGGATGGCCCATACGATACACCAGAGAATTATTTTGGTGTCGAATATAATTTCTTTTTCTCCTTAATTGTTCGACTACAATTTCCAGCGTTCAAGCTCGCGTCGGCAACAGAAGAAGGTTTAATTAACGACACGATCGATACGTCGCGACGTGAAAATCACGACCGAGCATCCCGACACGCGTTTTCTTCCAGAGAAGAAGACCTATCGCGCGCCTTCTCACCGTGGGACGATTAATTATGTAGGTGCACCACTGCGAGCAAGTAGTATCGGTAAACGAAAAATCCACCCAAGCTGGACGCGTGCCCCTCGCACAACGAAGCAGGGCTGAATCGATTGGCAATCGAATTAATAGTCTCCACGACGCTGCCGTGCAAGTCGCACACAGTACGGCCTTACGCAAGCACGAGGACCGCGCGCGCATGTGTATGTGCGGGGGTGTTATTAAACGCAAAAGACCGCGTGTTGCGCGCCGTCGTTAAACGAAGGAGCAGGAGAAAAGGTAAGAAGAGGAAGAAAAATTCGAGGTTTATACGTTCCCTGGAATAGAGAGCAGGGTAAACGAGAGACAGGGGAACAGGGGCAAAAAAGGGGGTTTCACACGACGCCCAGTGAACACCATTTAAAAGCATCCTAGCCACGTCCGACCTCGAGAGAACTTTAATTACTTTCGGCTTCGATCTAGCATCGGAATGCTGCGATCCAATACCTGGCTTCCTTTAGCTGACTTTAAGTGACCCAGTCCTTCATGTATTTAACGTGTTTGAGATCGGGTTACCGAAACTGGGACCGTAGCTCTTCACCATCGTGGTAGTAGACCGTGAGTTACTCACCACTAATGACGAAATGGAAGTAGGTAGATTATGGATGTTATAATCAACGCGATGTCAAAGTGGTCTTTGAACAGATGTTTTTGGTGGCCCTCATTGGCTAGATTGATGTTACTAAAGGCTTTTACTTGCATGCGCTGTCCTTTCAGAAGAATATTTCTCATTTCGTCAGCATCGCAACGTTAAAATATCCTTCCAAAGGGACACAATTTACGCTGCGGATCCTTTGACAAACGGGCTCCGAACTTGCACACCTATGGCGGTACAGCTGCTGGGTAATACTACTGTGGCCTGTTGCCTTCTCTCCTAATAAGTAGAAGGAAATGCTACGTTCCATGATAACACACACTGATCGGTTAACTTAACGGATTCAACAGCTTCAGTCTTTACTTACAAGCACCACTATCAGTGCCCCTAAACACGTATCACTTGATTGTAAAGAGGACAGGAGTGCAGGTCGCTGGCCCTACCTGCCATCGACTAGTCGACGCTAATTATTAACGTTCCAGTAGCTGGAGCGGCCGTTGGCCAAGCAGCCTTCCGCGAGTGGTTCCCCGGTCTCCAGCCTGGCAGAAATTTGCCAGCGAAAAATATACTCGGCTGGCGGTAATTGCCGCGCGAGTTCACGGGGGAACGCCACAGTGGCTGTTCGAAAGTTCGAGTAGCGGTCGATCTGGCCAGAGTTAACAAGTTTCGCTCCTCTTTCGATGAATGCAGGCCTGCCTGGCAATCGGGCCGCTCAAGCCCCCGTCGAGATTGTGCAGTTCGAGTGGGCTGGCGAACTAAGCCTGGACCCGCGGCTAAACGCCGCGAAGGCAGGGGCGATTCCACGAGCCCCGTCGAGTGCCAACTTTCCGTCGTAAGAACGGGCCGCGCCAAAGGGCATGGTGGAACGCGGGAATTTCTTCGACTGGTTGGACCGGCGACGAGGGCCGCGGCGTTCTGGAGCAACTTGAGCAACGCAGAACAATGTCGAGTTAGTTAATTAAAATTTCCACTCGTTAACGAACTGTCCGAGGGAATCGGCTTACACCGATTATTATTATTCCTTCACTTGTATTCTGCGTCCATTCCTTTTGCTTCCATTTCCATTCAAATTCTTCGTTGTTAACAACCGTTCGAAAGATAAAATAGACAATATTGGAAGACGGAATGGAGTGTTCCTTTACTCTTGATGGATGGAGTGGATACCTTTTTCTCAGGGGGTAGTTTAGAATCTGGTTGCTGATAAATTATTTCGGAGGAGGGATATTTGAGTACATTGGTCCCTTTAGCCAGACGTCCCTTAGCTTTGGATGGTCGAGCGAAGTTCCGTTCCCATTTGCTTCGTTGAAAGCTTGTGGTGAAACTGCAGAGGGGAACTTTGAAGCATGTTTCTTTTAGCCCTGCATCGCGGGTAGGTTTCAGCAAGGAACATCCCCATGGAGTTTGATATTTTTTTGTTCCGTATGTGGACATTCTGATAGCTGCACTTTGAAAATATCCTGAGGGACACTCCCACGCCAGTATGCTTCTGTTTCCCTTCATTTTCCGGGTCCATAGAGCAGGGGATCGGCTTTAAACGCGCGGAAACGCCTCATACGTTTCCCAGGCTCTGTATATCATCGTAGCGTTAAAATTAGATCACGGCAGCTCCGTTACCTCCTATCAATACAGTGCACGCCCTTCTGGAATCGAAGGGGATATTAGTTTACAATCAGTTGGAAACATCGTTCTGTCGTCGAGGTATCCGGTATCCATCCTGGCCGAAGTTTCTACTTCGCCTCGGCCAGAATACGTACAGATATTCCGTGCTGGGGGCAGGCGCTGCGCGATAGATCCCCGGGGACCTTGTTAGGACCAAGTTTAAATGCTTTCAAGGTGTCGTTACTGACCCAGTTTGCCCGACGACATTGGTTTCAGCCTCTGAAGCAGTGCATCGGTTTGTACGTTCCAAGACGTTTCCAGGACACGAGGATAGTAACGGTGAATTCCAGTGTCCGACTCACGGTGTAATAGAAAGGTGTTCCGACTCAGCACCTTTACCCCAGCGATTTTGTGTACTCATTTCTGTGTGGTTAGAAGTGCGTCGTGATAAGAAATCCATGTACGCATGCATTTATGTGATTGTAGTAGTAGAGCTTTTAGTCGCATTATGTGCAAAAAGTCAGCCTTCTCTTCTTGAGCGTGAATCTAGCGGTCGACAGAAGAACTAAGGACGAAAAAGTCACACATTCTGACCCGGCGTCGGAACAGCTGTCTATTACACCGTGGTCCGTCTGGCTGAGCGCATTATTCATCTGTTTTTGAATCTGCGGAGGTCTCTAATGACTGTCAATTACCAAATTTTCCGCTTTGTGCTTGTGATATTGATAATAATAGTTCCCCGGTGTTACATGAAAGTTAAACCGATAATTGTAGCCACAGGTTATACTAGAAGCGATAGGGTAACTCGGGGTAAAATGCCACAGTTAACTTTGAAACGCGATATCTCGCAAGTATAAATAGATACCGGGAAAAAGATAAAACTATATGAAAGTGTAACTAATTCTGTGTATTGACTAATAAGTAGAGATATGTAACTTTTATAGTTCAATGAGAAACGTACAAATACAAAAGTCCTCGAAAGTGGCATATTACCCAGGTGGTGGGTGAATATGCCACAAGGTCTGAGGTAATATGCCACAAGCTATGAAGTGCGAATTAATCACTAAAATTTTGGAGAATCAACAATATTTTAAACTATTTAAGCTATTAGTAACTAATAACAAATATTTGAACTCAATGAAACGTAAAATATATTTTAAAAAATAGCTATTTCTTACAAACTAAACAGTCTCTAATCTCTACGCAGTCGTCATGAACCCACTTTTTGCAACAAGTAGTTTTTACCCAGTCACATTTAGGTCCTTTTTTATCATAATAATAGAGTTCGCATATTGCACAGTAATTGTCATTTTCTGCATCAGTTGATTCGACATAAGAAATATCTACTACATTCTCAAAATTTGTTCTTCGATTTTTTTTTTTTTTTTTCGGTTTTTTTTATTTCTTACTTCTTAGGCATGGTTCTAATACGAAAAGCAACTCGATGGCATTAAATAGAAAGAGTTATAAAGATAAGAGTTACATAACATGTGGCATATTACTCCAAACAGCCATAAAAAGAAGGATGGAAAATCTCTCCACAAAGAACATACTTTTAACGAATGTTTGAGAGGTTATAAAATTCGTTTGTTAGTATACTTTATCATAATCTATTGATTTTTTGTATAACTGTTCACACAAATGTATAATCTGCATTCTAGTTACAGTATGAAATTAGATCAAGCCGATAATTTTATAACTTACCAGGATTTATTGAAAATAAAAGAAGTTAAAAGCCAAAATCTGTTGTCGTCTTAGCAGTTACACTAAATTGAACGGAATTAGTGCAAATATAACGCCATCTGTGCATTATTTAAAAAAATATTGAGAAGTGGCATATTACAGAGTAACGAGAGCCAGAGTAACGAGTAGACTCGATACCGAGTGTTACATTTGCTATTGTTAGAGTATATTGTCATGGTTCAGGGAACACCGAAGTTTTGACTGACCATTTCGTACCTGTAAAGAAGAGGTCGATTCCAGTGATCCCATCGGTACCAGTGTCCAGGGAAATCCTTAACGTTGAAATGCTGAAATGCAGCTCACTGTGACGGCACCGGAGATTTTACCATGTTACCGATTACTCCGTTTACCGATTACTATTTACAATCTGGAGGGGAAGCGCGCCTTTCTGCTTTGTGCAATTAAAGTCCGAGTGTAGACCTTCACGTACACTAAGTATAAACAATATCTGAATTTGCCAGTCCTGAAAGTCCCCTTGTTAGAGCCCTGAAGGGCGTCAGTGTCGCTAAGTAGAAGCACAATAGTTGCCTGATCCAGTGACTGTGTGCAGTTGGAGTTGCATACAGCTCGCTAATGCCACCGCGTGCAGCTCCCTGCGGATCGTTTCCGAAAGCTACGAATCGATGCCTCCGTTTACCCGCAGTCTACCGAGCGAATGTTTAATTATCAGAAAGCCCGGGAACTCCGGGCGTGGATTTACCCTTCATATCTCCCGAATAGTGAACTCCCGTGCGCTAATTATCCCGCGCGCCATCATTTCCTCCCCGCAGCCCCGTCGCGCACTACTTGTCTGCGTACTAACCAACTTCGGCGTAAAACACTTGTAGCCCTCAACCTACAAAAGTTTGTTAGATGAGTTGAAATGGATTTTGCGTTTTCGGCGATGGGGCGCGTGTTGCCAGCATGAAACGGCTTTTTGACTTCCTCTTCCGGCCGCCTGATGCAGGTCGATACGTCCAACGAACCGCATAGGCCTCCGTCCTCGCCGCAGCGTACGGTGCCACGCTTTTCCCATATTCCCGAGCTAGTAATTCTGTTTAGGCGGAATAAAATTACCCCCCCCCCCCCCCCCGTTATGAGTGGAAATTCTACGTGACGGTGAACGTCGCTGGGGAAGACCAAATTGGACGGTGCTCGTCTACCTTTCAGCCATTTTGCACTGCTTCCAGCTAGGGGAACTCTGAATTAACCAGTTCCCGAACGGTTCTCGGAAAATGTATGCCACGCGCGGACTACGAGACGGGGGCACGTTGAGTACTAGTTTGGAAGCGCGTGGAGTAGAGTGAAACGTGTTTTCCGTCCATTAACGATGAAGAAAGAAAGAACAAGCCTCTGGACAGCTCGTCGGAGCCTTGTTTCTCCCACGAGATTTATCTCAACTCTGTCTAAGGATCATCGTATTTCCCTGGATGCTCGAGGCCCGCATGACAAAGTGTCGGCCGAGATTGCGCGCCGTTATCGTTCGTGAAAAAGAGAAGATTGTCGGCGAGAGAAGTTGCTGCGAGGAGTGGAGGAGACTTTTAACGCGGCTATAAGGAAACGCGAACCGCGAGGGAAGAGTAATTGGCCGAGAACAGCCTTACGGCGCTTAGCCGGGCAACACCTGGCTAATCGGGAGTGCACCGAGGATGCTTTTATATTCATAATCTTCGGGGATGGCTGAAGGATAGAGGGGAACATAATGCGAAGCGTGGTTGCCTATCTCAGAATAAAAACAAAGTCACTTTATCTCAAATTTTTCTTTTAATACCCGTTAAATAAATCCTACGTAAAGTAAAGTCTAATTATATATTCCGAATAAAGCGACTTTACGGAAAGGTGATCTCTTCCCCGAGCATTGTTCCTGAATTACTCGTCGATGGAATTAAACCTCTGAACCAGCGCCGAGCCCGATTTGTCAGTGT
Organism: Andrena bucephala; assembly: GCA_947577245.1. Classification (NCBI taxonomy): domain Eukaryota; kingdom Metazoa; phylum Arthropoda; class Insecta; order Hymenoptera; family Andrenidae; genus Andrena; species Andrena bucephala. Next base: position 70,614,402 of record OX387715.1, read on the forward strand.
CTCAAACGCTCCGGCCGCCCCCTACGCCACGCGTCTATATCGCTGAATCTGCCTTTCGTCCTCTCCGCCCAGGAATTTTAACACCTCCCGAAACGCAAACAGTCGAGACTCGAGAGTTTAATTTCCGAACAATTTGAGAGCGACCGTTCCCCGGGCAAAAAGGAAACGAACCTTTGTGACGGTCTTTTTTTTTTGTCCCTTTTCCCGAGGCCGTCGCGCCAACGTCCACGAAATTCATCTATTTTCAAACAAGCCCCCGCTCTGGGGAAAAAGGGAGAAGCGGCTGCTGCGCTTCCAATTACCACGAATCGATTCGAGCAACGTCTAGTCGGCTCTCCACCGAAGATCATGTATTTGTAGAAACTAGAGGGAAGGGAAGATAAAGAGAGAGGAGCGAGAGAGAGAGAGAGAGATATAGAGAGAGAAGGGATGGTAATCGATACAGACGTCGCATTAACGGCCAGAGGCTAGAATATTTTCGATATTCCGCATTTGGCGTGCGAGTATCCGACGTTCGAGCTGGCTGGTAAACTGAATGGCGGGAACGGAATGGAAACAGAACGGAAATAATAAAAGGCGAAGAGGCTGCGAGAAGGGAAATCTAGTGGGACTACTCGGTGGTACTATATTCCCGCAATTATTCTCCGGCTGGTCGGTGGAAAGGAACAGAAAAGGCAGGATAAGGAGACGGGGGTGTAGCGGGGGTGGGAGCTGCGGGTGAATTCGAAGGGAAACTCCCACTCGTCCGAGGGGTAGGCCGGCAGAACTGAGGTGGCGGGTACCAGGTCTCGTTGAGCACTTTTGTTAATTAAATGCCGTTGTTCGGTTCAGACCGGCTCTTTTAATCGAGTTATCGTTTAAACAGCGCCCACCCGGCAAAGCGAGTCGCTTAAGCGGATAGCGTTTAAAAAGCAGCCCCCTGTGTAAACATATCAAGCTGCCGTCGTCTACTCTTAATTAGAGCCAATTCCGTCCGCCATCGCCTTTTACCGTTGCAAAACAACGATTTCTTTGGGGGCCAATGACTGTTCAAACACTCGGGCACTCGAACATTTGGATTGTTGAATACAGTCCAAAAATGGGGTATTTTTAATGAAGGGAAAGTCGTTTGTCAGCGGTCAATGGGTAGTAATCTTTGGAGCCCGATCCTAAAATCAGGATTTGGGAAGTGGTACGTGTACTAAGTAGTACTAAGGTAAGTGCCGGTAATAAGGCCCAGCACGTAATAAGGCCCACCTATAATTTATCCTTGGTAGGTCAATCTACAATACTGGTAGTGTCGTTTATTGCTTTTATTACATACGAAAATGTCATTCGAAGAGTTTCTGCAAATTCAAGAAATGTGTTCGCCGGCAACTAGCGTTGCTACAGTTATAAGAACTACGTCGGTTTCTTGGCTTTGTATTGGTAGTACTCATTATCCAATTACTGTACAACTATAGGTATGTATAAGTACACATGTTGGCAACATATTCCCAGAAAATTGATGATTTTGTAAAGTGTACGCTTAAAATATAACCTCGGCAATGAGGCAGTGATAAAACAGATAATAAGGCCCACCAAAATATTAAGTGGACTTTAAGGCTCAGGAAGTAACCAGAAACCCCTTCCAAAGCAGGAACGATATTGAGAAGATCTCCAAAGCACGTGTCACTTCAACCAGAAGAAAAAAGACAAGATTGTGTGAACAAGAGCCCGTGCCATCCACCTCCAGAGAAAACGTGGACGACAATTCTGCAGATAATTGGTTTTGCAAATTATGCAGAACTGCATTCAAGAGTGATATGCGACAGTGTGTCATGTGTCTCACCTGGATACACGAGGATTGCGTTGGGCTCACACCTGAGGAAGAAGATATCTTTGTTTATCCGAATTGTACATACTAAATAGGTGGGCCTTATTACCTCCACTAAACGAAACAAAACCCGTTTATAAGATTTTTAAAAACCTATTAATTTTCGTATTTGTTGTGTTTATATATTGTTACAAATATTACAGTTTATAGTTTAATGTCCACAAAATTTTATAAAAAAAAAGTTTTCAAGTATATGTACAGGTTTTTTTTATAAAAATTATAGATCCTTAGGTGGGCCGTATTACCCGCACTTACCTTATGCATAATAGCTAAAGGCTGTTTAGGAGAAGAGAAAGAGTGAGGTGTGGAGGATCTACAATCTACTGTCTGCCTTCTGTGCTCTGTTACTCGTATCCTTGTACATTCCTGATATCGTTCACATTCTTAAGTGGAGTGGTTATTATTACGAGTTTCAAGTGGAGCCATTCACCAATTTCAACATCTCGCAAGTTAGGATCAGGCCTGGAGAATGTTACTCCGTTGCATACCTTGCATATCTGTATGTCATATGCAACAGGTTCTTCTTCTGAGCATATGCAAAATCCAGGAAACTGTTCAAAGGATCTGCATTAGTAGTCCCGTGCTCTCTGTGCGCGTAGCCCTTCCAGACGGATTTACAAGTTACATTTAGCAACAGATCCATTTCCAAGAGCCTTTCGAAAACTCATATCAGACCTCAGAATTCCCTTGGAACTTATTTTGCAGCAGGTACTTATACTTTCGAATTCCCTTTGACGTACAAATCGGATCTCTAACGTTCCACCTGTTTCCATGGACAATTGCCTATAAACTTTACCTGCGCGAACCTCACTTTAACTTCGCGCTATTCTCTACCGAACCTCTGCTCTTATTAAAACGCATTCCATTTGCAAGGCAATACTTCTCCTCCACCGAACAATCGCTGCCGCCCTCTTGGAGTTATCAGACACGATGAAGAACTCTTTAACGAGCACCCATGCGACGTAATAACGCAATCGCGGATCTTACCACGGGCGAGTCCCTCGTCCCAGAAAATCTGTAATAAGAACGCATTATGGGGCCGACTTAAAGTCGCTTCAATTGTGCCAAGGGGGAGGGGCGGGTGTCGCGCAGTGGGCAGCGATGAAAGGGTGCCCAAGGATGGAAATCAAGAAATGCGCTTGCACATCGATTTGTTTGCTCTTCCTCTAACCGCCCGTCGGATCTGAGCCACCCTTCTGCCGTTTCCCCCCACCCCCCCCCCCCCCCCGATGCGCCCGATTCCCATTCAACCTTTTCTCTTTGCTACTTCAAGTGGAATCCGACTGACGTAAGAATCCTACTTAAACCTCCGTTCTCGCCTTCCTCTGAGACTTCTCCACCCCTGCTCTCGCCACCCTCTTCCTGCCTCTCGGTAGCAACCTATCCGTTGTTGCCGCTTTACTTCCGTCTCTTCTGTACCGAACTTTCCCCCCCCCCCCGTCTGCCCCTCCGACCCTCGACAGCTGGCGGAGACTGACAGGAAATGGTGACTTACGGGAACTCGTGCCGCTTGACAGGAACGATCTTCCTTTTTATGGGTACGGGCAATAACTCCGTTCGTTAAAGGAACACGAGTATCCTCTGGAAGCGTGTAAAATGGCTGTTTTTGTTGGGGGATGTGAAGTCGTTACGAGTCACTCTTACCGCCACAGTCACTTCTTCGATGCAAGTGGTGTATATTTTTTTTAACGAGTGTTTCTTGCTTTGGCTTGCTTCTCTTGTATAGCAATGGATTCATTTCGGAGGTCCCTGTGTCACGAGGATCTCAGAAGTATTGTGTATACCTGCACTCGACCCTCTTAGTTCATCTGCCCCTAGCACCACCCATTGTCTCCAAGTTAATTAGTAGATCCTCTGGCCACGTTTATAATTTGTAGACATACAGCGGACACCTAAAATCTTCAGATTTCCCTGGGTCTTGTTTAGATGACCCTGTTCCTCGCTAGCTTCACATGGTGTTCTGTAATACTTCTCCATCTTATCTTCCAGTAGTGATTGTTTCAATAAACATCAAACATTAAGCCTTCGGTAGTTTCCGTTGGAGGATGAGACAGCACTTTTAGTGTAAATTAAACAAAGCCCCAGCTACGCCTACGTCAGCCAGCAGGTTTAAGTGCAGTTAATTCACTTCACTGCACAGTCCCCCGATTTGTACATGCTTGCGATGATCAGATGAAAGTATCAAGACCCAACGAGCAGCCACCACACCCTCATATCGAATTCCACGCGCAGGATACCTCGGAGAATTACACCGCGCGCGTCCTTAAGCCGCCCATCCGTGTGTCGAGCAGATAGAATTTCACTTCGCCGAACCCTTCGCAAATATCCGAGCTCTCGGCATCGAACCGCGATATGCAACTGACAGCCACGGCAAGGCGACCGGGTTCTCGAATCCAGACCACGTAGCTCGGTGCTCGTGGCACCTCGTGATTCCGCAATCTTCCAGCGTTTTTATGTCCGACCGGCCGTCCCCGGAACAAACCCATCGTTCGACCGAAAGAAATCTCGTCCTGGGGGGATGAAATGTGTAAAGGGGTCGTCCCCCTAACGCCCCCCCCCCCCAGGGACCCATCTTCCTCCCGCGGAGAGAAAAAACGGCGGAGGCGGGATCGGCGGCGAGCTGTGCACGAGGAAAAGGAACAAGGAGGATGGGTGAACGTCCACGGCTAACACGAGGGGCTAATTCAACCGTGAATTCGTCTCCCGTTTCCCGTCGATTACATAATTAATCGCGTTATAATTGAGGCGCCCAGGTCCCCGCGGCTATTAATTAAATGTCCCCCATCAAAATGATCGCCGGCTGAGCGGTGTCCCGGAATTATATCCCGAGTTCCGCCCGTTCTGGCCCCTTCCGCAGAGGTTTCGTGGTCGGCCGACCTGAGCTTCCGAACCAGAGTTCCCGGCGAGTTACGTTTCCGTACGGGAACTTTGTTCTTCGTGGAGTTCACGTTGAATTTAACCGGTCTTAACGGCATGCACAAGCTCTTCGTTGCATCCCCCATTCTTTTCCATTAAGGTGCGATGCCTGAAGTATTTAGATATTTCGATTCACATGCGGGAACCCGGTTGTTAAAGTGGGCAAACTGCGTTATCTGTCTTTTAATGACTGTCAATCGGAAGATCGAAGATGACCCAGATAAAGGAACATCTCAGTAGTGACTTTTCATTTTTTATTCACTATATGAACATACTTCTCACAAGTGTCTAGCTGTGAAAAATAATTGTTATCAATAGGTATTCGATTTTATGAGGCGTACTTATCGCACGATAGTTTCCCCGTTATTCAAAGAAAATCTTCATTAAAGAGAGTACAGTAGACGTACCAACGATCATCAAACGTTCTACCCTCTTTTTAAAAGGACAGACATCGAACGAAACTGGGATTGTCTCCGCCAGTGATTGACTCTGCTTCAAGCGGTCCAGTCCCAGCGACACATACGTCCTCGGGGAACCGGGAGCAGCAGAAAAGATCGTGGAGGGGTTTCAGCTTAAACGGAGCAGCGTCGGGGGAAAAAAGATTTGGAGCAGACGTTGATAGCGACGGATGGGCCCGGTTTCTGCGATGATTGCACGGGATCCAATCAACCGGCGGAATTCCCATCTCCTCGCATTAAAATAAACAGCGAGCGATATTACGTTTTCGCGATCCGCCGGGGAACAAAAAGCAACGGCGAAACGGAAGTAGGAAAAGAGCGGAGCGGCGAGGAAAAGCGACTAGTGGGGGGGGGGGTGAGTCAAAGGGGGTGGAGGGGGGGGGGCGTTGTGAGAGAGAAAAAAAAAGGAAACGGGTCGTAGGAGAGAATGAAAAAACGAGAAACGCCGTGGGAATCAAAAGTAAATGTTTATACTGTTAATTACTTGGGCAGTAGTTGAAACGCTGGGAACAATTATTCGTCTGTCGATTGAAATTCTGTGGTCTTAGCCGAAAGGTAATTAACTTTTAATTGAGAAAGTTCAACGGGTTTGCCACCCGTTCCCCCGCCCCCGACCCCGGGATCGCTCCTAGTCGATTCCTCGCCTCTTTTTCCTTCCCGACAGGCTTCTACTGCCACTCAACTTGTCTAAACGTCGGATCGTGACGCTCCCCGGGAAATCTACGCTTATCGGGAGAGTATTTAAGCCGTTCGTGGCTTTTTCTTTTCGCCGTTCCGAGCCGCGGTCTCACGCGCTCGCCTCGTTGCCTCGCGGCATATATTATTCAGCGGGCGCCTCGCCGCCGCTGAAACAACCGACGCACCCCTCCGCCCGCACCTTAGAAGCGGGAGGCTTAATTTATTTAAAACTCGAGATTCTTCCCCCGAAAGCGGAACTTCCCCGCGGCGGCGGCGGGAGGGGGGGGGGGTGGGGGAGAGGGCTGCTGGAGGGCCAAGTTTATTTCCCCCAGGACGCGGTTGGCTCTCTCTGTATCGCGCGGCTTATAACGCTATACAATTTGATAAACTGCACGGGCACGGTGTAAGACCGCATTAACGCGGGAATATACATGCCCGTGGAGGTGATTTAGGGATGTTTCCGTTAAGTTTCGGGTAATGGTAATCTGAACTGGATATATCTGACGCGTGGGATTTCATTTTTAGCCGAGACGGGTACTTCGATCGCGATCCTACGTAAAAGCTGACGCTGTTATCGTCGCTGCGAGATAGGCTATCAGTTCATGGATAAAAAATCATTCGTAAGAATTGTATTATCAGTGAAACTGTTGATCTTCGATACTTGCTGACTGAAGTTTGATAAAATATCTCGCGTTGTGGTTATTTATGGAGCTAAACTATCGAGTCGACTTCCAGGGAGATGCACTGTGGTCGCCGGGAATCGGTGACTGTGCAGAAACAAGAGCGCGCAGGCTCGAATCTGTCGGCGATATGAAACGGGAACCCCGCTAAACCGGCTGAAAATTGCGGAATCGGTCGCGTGATACTATAAAGGAAACGATCCATTTGCGCGGCACCGAGCCCGCTGAATACACCGTCAAATTGAAATGAACGTCCAGTTAGGAACGCATACGGACCCCGTTGCGCGCTCCTAGCTACGTTTGTCTTCTACGATGGAAATTTACTGGCCGCATTACCATCTTCTTCGGCCGATCTGCATCGCGCTACCCGCGACGGTGCAATTTACAATTTCCATAGGCAAACCCATGGATTCGAGTTATGAGCGTACGATAAACGCGCGGACACGGTTCCGCTTGGGACTTTCGTTGCCTTTAGGCCACGGGGCTTGACTTACTTCGCGGTCATTGAGACTCTGTTATTCCCGATCGTTAAGGAAAATCGAGAAAGCAATACGAAAGACTGCATGATATTTAAAGTGTTAGAATCTCGGCCACTTCGATCACTGAAACGTTGTGATATCTAGAGATGATCAATCTAGTCGTACCCAGATCAATGAATCTGACGAAACCACATAATACGTGTGTCGAGACCGTGTCCTCCATGTCCCCGAGAATCGAATCGAAGAACAACCGGCATAAATTACAAACTCGTTCTCCGCCGCGATTTGTCAGCTGGCCGGGAAGGAAGTCGCCGCCGATGAATCGAAATAATCAAGAACAGATTTGCATACAACACGAGGGTGTTGGGGGTAGGGGGAGATCGAAGGTTCCTCTATCAATTCGCGTGAAAGGATTCTTGATTGCGAGTTCGGCGACCATTCGCGGAAGGATCGTGCGTCAAACTTTCAAATCAACAGGGCTGGAGCCCTTATTTGTAATCGTTACGGTGTCACGCGCGAAAAGATGAGTGTATAGACACAGCGGAGAGTAAAGGGGAGGTGTAGAGTTTCATGTCGCGAATGTTTCCCACCCTACGAGAATGGAGTAACTTGGTCGATATAAATCGCAGCCAAGTTGCTGAACCGTCGCGTTTTTTGGACACGTTGCAGCTTCAGCACGAGAACTCCTAAATCGTGGTGCAATTTGACGAGATTGCAGGGGTGAAATTGGGCGTAAAGTCGTTAAGTAAAGTCCCCCGAGGGGCCAGAACACCCCCAAGAAACAAAAATTCCATATCTGGTAACGATCTTGAATTTACACCCCGTGCGTGGCTGGCAGGACGCAGGATCAGATAAGGGTGGTTGAGCCCGAGATTCCTCGATCGAAGGGTGAAACACGGTTAAGGAAGTTGGCGGAAGTGGTTGAAAGATGGCTAATGATGAATTTGCCGACAGCTTCACGAGCCCCTCGTCGGTGTTCGCGATTTTTCCGCTCGGCTCGCCACGCTCTCAGACCGAGCAGCATCTCCCGGTCTGGCTGACGGATATAATTACGGTTGATACGGGATTTACCTTCGCCGCGCTAATGTAACGGCAAATATTTACGAGGCGTCGGGGTTTAGGGCATCTTCCGCGGCGGAAGTAGAAGTCCGCCATCCTTCACCACCCCTATCCTCCTCTCAGCTGTATTTGTCGAGGCCTATTTATATTACCTTCTCGTTTATGCGAGTGTTTTAATGAAAATACCGTCGACTTTTACGCCACGGGTCCCCGTCCCCCTCCCTCCCTCCCCCTCACATTTCTGCCGCTCCCCATTGCGCGTTGTATATCTCTCCCCCGCTTCCCCCGCCGCCCCGCGCCCCTACAGTTACCTGAGCCCGCAAAATGGATAAAAAGGAAACGCGGAGAGCGTTAGTCTTCTGTCTGCTCTTCTTGCCATTTTCCCTCTTCCTTTTTGTCCAGCCTCTCGGCCCGATGTACTCTACGGAATTGAAGACACAGAAACGCCCCGCGAACTCACGCGTTCCGATGGATAATCCTGCTTACCTGGCTGCAGCAAGCCCGAAGTCATCTGAACACCGGGAATGAATTGCAATGAATCTTCGAGAGACAAGGGGCGACGTCGCCCAGACGCATGGGCCTGTTTCGGGAACCCTGCTATCCACCTATGTCGAAGAATACTTTATATTCGCGGATCACGGTGATTTATGGTCAGCCGTGAGCTACCCAGCTGCATGAGCTAACACGCGTCGAATTTACAGGCGGTGTCGGGCTCGCGATGATAAACTACCGAATTTCATGTTTTGTGATCTCCAACGGGTCGATGGGTAAAGTGCTACATATTGTGCGAGGTTAAAACGAGGAAATAGTGAGCTAGCTTCATAGCTAGTAAGACGAGCAAGTAGAAACGCCCAGCGCCTTGTCAGACTTACTTCAGTAGCACGCGCTGTCGACAGGCCTGACGTTGCCAACGCAATTTAAAAGGTCATTCTACTCGTCGGGAAATGGACTACGAACGTGGGTATTTAAAAGGGTATAGTTACCTTTAGGAAGCTCAAAATACCCTCAGCGTAATGTAGCGTGGTTTTATATCCCGCTAAGGCTTACAGCTATTAGCTGGTAACATTCTGTGTACTGGGAGCGGCACCTTCGCGCACATAAATTTTTTCCCCCCTTGCCCCCCTCCCCCCCCCCCCAACCGCGGGGGAACGGGGTGCATAGGTGAAGCGAAGCTCTCAAGCGGTGGGCAAATTTTCGCCTCACCCTTGCCTCGCCGAGTTTAAGCTTTCCGCGTAATTACAATAGTCCGCGAGTTTTCGCGTACATATTTTAGTGCTCGTCCAGCCCGGCGATTCGTGCCAATCGCGGGCGTTCGTTTCTGAAAGTAGGAGAACGCCACGTGGGACGGGCAAGGAATTTGAATACAACTGGGGAAACAAAGTAACGCGGGTGGATTTATTATTCGCCAAGGCCGGCCCTTTATTAAAAACATCTCTCGCAGTCTCCTCTCGCGCTGGTTGACTCTGTAAATGAATTTCTGCGTCAAGAATACCAATTACGCCGGCGGACTAACGCTCCTGGCCGGATCCCCCTGGAAACATTCCAATTCTACGAGAGGTCTGCCAAGTGCGTTAAAATCTATCGATCTGCAAATTGCAGCTAGAGCCCATATAATCTCCGCGGCGCTTTCAGGACCGAAGTAAAACTGCACCGCCACGGTATTGTCTCCTACATAAGGAACGTTTGTACGATGTAATGGAGCCAGAAGTTGATGGTCCTCCTAGGTAGTTCGCTGCATGTTCGGACGCGTAATTGCCACGTTATAGAAAACCCTTTATAGCAGCTGTTTACTTGAAACTGCGTCGTATGTCTTTACATTAAGACACAAGAACGGTTAAGTCACCTAAAAGCACGCGAATGTATCTTCAATTTACACAACAGCACTTTGATGCTTTACTCGAGTGAAGCTATCGTTATAAATATCGAAATTACTACGGAAATTGTTACTGAAATACGGCTGAAAGGGTAGGTTGCAAAACAGCGGGAATGCTTAACCTCGCCCATTCGTCGCTTAATTACTGCAATGTACATTTGGTGATGCAATAAAGGCGAATTATTATTATAAATTCGTACAATTTAAATAGCTTCTAATTTTAAACGAAATTATCGGGGTATAACTATGTGGGAGACGGCGGAAAGACAGTTTGAAAGTACGAGCTTCGTTAACGGGCCATCTTGCGCGATTAAGAAAAGGAACAAAGACGTTTGACCGCGGTCGCGGGCCGTAAATAGCACGCGAGTCTATTTAAACTTTTCCAATTACTTTGATATCTTCGGTATCGTCGGCGGCACGGCATCTACACAGACTTCCAAACAGACCAGCCACCATTTCCTGGTAAACGTTTCATAAACAAGCCTTTGCGCGGCCCATCCGAAAATTGAATTGGCGAAGTTCGCTCGGCCTGCGTGGGAGAGCGGAAAACGCCGTGGCGGTTTCCGGTAGCCGCACGACACCGCGCGTCACGCTAACCCCGCCAAAGGGCGTCCATTTTCTAAACGATTTTTCCACAGACGAGTTGAACGTCGCGCCGCTATGAGTCTTCATTTATTCGTATTCAACTCACGGAATGGGTCTAGCAAGGTAAGCACGAGCAAACGGCCCGCGTGACAAATTTTGTTGTTACTATCTGCTAAATGATGCTCCCCACCTGAAACACCAGTCTGTGAAGTTTCAGATCTGTACCTTCTTGTTTAAGGATAATAGGGGGGTAACGCTTTGTCTTTGTCTAATACCTACGTCGAGAGTAAATCGCGACAAAGTTTATGCGTAGGTAATCCTTCGGCTTTGAGGGACTTTACGGGAGAAAGACGTTCAGTGCTTGACGCGTTAGGGATGTCCTCTAGGGTGGAAGTCATCGCTTTGCCGCCTTTCATTTTTAAATCGCGTTCGAGAACGATCGATTGAGAGGGAGAGATGGCCTGGCAGTAAGAACGCTGAATTACCAGAGGAGAAAAGTGTCGCGGCATAAATATTAATTGCGCGTAAAATTGTGTAGATAAGAGGGATCAGATTCCTCCCGAGGCAGAGAAATAAATCGTCCGCGCCGGACGATTTAACGTACCGTGTAAGTGACGATGAAGTTTAAAACGGGAACTTTATGTAAGCGAAGTTTACGCGGGGGCGGACGTAATGGCCGGCCGGAGTAGAAAAGTTATTGAATTGTTCATCGTGGCTCGGTTGGTTATCGATTATCCGCGGCTGCTCGAAGCAGATAAAATTTAAACATCCCTCGAACCTACTGCCGCAAGTTACGAGACCATTCGATTTATCGCTATCTTTCAATGCCGACCTGGCGCGAGAAGATGAAATGTGTGACGATTAGTCTGGTTCTGTGGCAAGAAGCGCTATCTATTATCTGTGACAGTACAGCAACTATTTGCTAACCCAATCTGCTTACGATTAGTCAAAATGATTTACCATTCACTTTCATTGCGCAATTCTTTGCTCAAGAGGAATTCAAGCACCTCCCCTCGTCTTTTATAACTCTCTAAACTTTACTATCTCTAATTTGAGTAATCACAGTCTTCTTTTTCCGAGAAACTCAACACCTGCACGGAGATTCATGTGGGCGAATATTCCGCGGCCAATAATTGGGCGATTCGTTCGCTTTACGGTAATTTCTCTCGGCCGTAATTTTTCCAACGGATGAACGGAAACCGTAGCCTCCCTATCCGCTTAAAGTCACACTTTCACGGTTTTATCTGGCTGCGGAACCGTCCGTGGCGAGATTCAGATACGCTCGTTCTATTCCAGTTTCACCCTCCTTTACCGCCGAGCTCGGCCGTCATAAACTGCGGCATTTCGATTCGAACTCGCGTCTGGTGAAAACGTGCATAACCGTGACGGCGGAGCTGAACGAGTGACAAGAGTGTTTCTGGGCCAACGGGATGGAGAGTGGTGCCAGGTTACGTGTGCGGAACTGTAAAGCAAGGCGAGACCGTAGATTTTAAACAGCCCTACAAACATCGAAAGCCGTCGCCCCGCAAATTTTCGATGAAGTTTCATCTCCAGATCCCCGCAATGTTTTACCATTGAAGTAAGCTTAAAAATAAAATGGGCATCTCTGAAGCTTTAAGCAGCGAACCATCACTATCGCACTAAACGTCCCCAGTGAATATTCCGATGCGCAATTCCACTTGCTTGGCACCAACATCCAGCAGTTCGATAATCGCGAGTAGATAACAACCCCGAACCACATCGAGCAGCTTTCCCCGTTGAAACTTAAGGACATTGTGGAGGGAGAGCAGCGAGGCTCGGTAATAACCCCTCGTGTAAACAATGCGATTTACGGCGGCCAGAGACAGACGGAGCAGCGCAACATACGTGGCATAGCGTTGTAACAGGAGATCCAGTGCGGCATAGTCTCCGGGCTCGCAGATATGCGCGTGTCGCGATTGTACAGGGCAGCGCGCGTGTGTTAGCCACTCGTGGATGTGCATATGCAGGCATGCATTCTGCGCGACGGTAAAGGGCCCTCCCTAATTGTTGCTACGGTGTTCTTGGAGCACCCACCCCTCGGCCACTTCGTTTTGCTGTATGCGTTCCATTGCGATTCGTGGATCAGGCCGGTGCACGTGCACGCGCCGCGCCACGCCACGCCACGCTCTATTACGTGGACACGCTGTCTACGTGGATGTGCGCGTTCCTTGGCACGAACATACGTGTTAATGAATCCTTGCACGGTGAGTTAGGTCCATCTGCCAAATGGACGTGCACGGTGCCAGCAACCGAGCCCTAATTAACGGGACGCCCGCCGAACACTCCGGCCCGTACGACAACGATATGATTTTCCAAGCTAACCACCGGTGGGGGAGTGCGGAACATCTACAACTGGTGGGTTTCGATGCCAGTTCGATCGGGTAACGCGGCCGGGGGCTACGGGAACCCTTATCGCCGATGGGACACGCGACCGTCGACTTGCACGTGTATGGCGCGGTTATACCGCAGTCTCGGAAGTGTTCGGGGATACGTCGAGCGATTTTGCGAACGGACGGCACGTTTCGGAGTGCCGATGAAAAATAGTAGGGTAAATTCGGGAGACACGGTCGGGTCGGAGAGTTGGTCGAGTCGCTATATTTCAGAGTAAAAATACGTTAAAGAGCAGACCAATTACTTTTCTAGAAGCCAAACAGTTGAATTAATAACGTCATTTTGTTTCCTTCTGTGTTTTTCTGGATTTATAGGCTTTAAAAGGTAAATTGAGGTTAAATTTAACCTCTTTTGTCAAACAGCGGTGTACAGAATTGTATTTAAAATATACTTTTAAGTTTATTTTCGTTTAATGTTTGGGATAATAAGATAGTAGAGATATTGAGGGACAATGCAGCCAAAGTATTTGGCCATATTAACTCTTCTTCTCAAAGCTAACGAGAAGACCATCTCTCGCTGCAAAAAGGAGAGATGGTCGAGTTATGATTTTTTTATTATTTTTAAAAAATTTTTTATTTGCAGTAAATATTGTATTAAAGTAAATATCGACCAGTTTTTCTGAATCAGCATAAAATTCCGAAACATATAGGTTTGTTCTGATAAAATAAGTAAATCCTACATTAGTTTTAATAGCCATTTTATATTAGGTCGACCGCGTCTCCCGGATTTACCCTATTCTGTTCCTTAGGAGCAAATATTGCAGCTTAATCAACCTTAACGGGACTAACCAGTCGTTTTCCATGAAAGAAACACTTTCTTTTTAATGTATTTGTAACAGAATGAAAGCAAATCCAGATGTTTATTATTGGAAAAAATAATAGAGATTGTAAAAAAGTTCGTATGAAATATACAGGTGCTTGAAAAATGGCGGTGTTGACTGGTAAACATTTTAACGTTCTTCTGTGGTTTTGCTGTAATATTGATCTTAAAAAGTGACGTAATCCAATTTCAAAATGAAATTCTTGTTTGTTACATCCGTAGTTTCCCGCGCAACCAATACAAACATAATTATTAAATTGGTGGCCGAAAAGTGACGATTAATTCAAGAAAAATTCGGTCGTGTTTGTGGGTTACTAAAAATCCACGACTTCTTAATTTTTTTATGAAAATCTCGAATTTTTACGCACCACATCATAGGTTGTGCGGGAAATGGCACATGTTTTATACATCTTGTGATTGTTTCAAGTGGATCTGAACCTCCGTTCATTCGCAACTAGGGGATAACCATGAAAAAAAAGATTCGAGAAAAACGTGTTTAAAGTTTCTGGGCAAAGGCGACGCTGTAGGTTGCCGTCATGATGTAAGGATATATGGTTGCTGTTTGACCTTTTTAGCTGCCAAATCAACAATTTTGCGAGTTTTAATATAAACCAAGCGGCATTTTATCCAGAAAAGATAGTACTGTCGGAAAATGCAATAAAATAAATCGATTTTTCTACTGCCTAGTCCCCTTAAGAATTAGTATTCTCGACGAGTGTGCTAGCAGCTGAATTGAGTCATTCAGGAAATGAAAGAGGCCAAAGGGAATATTTGAAAATGCTTTCAATTCGTTTTACGAATTAACAGCGAATTCTGAGAAAGAGACTTCGGCGAAGGGAAAGTCCTACATAGAGAAGTGGGGGAACAGAGGAATTAGCAGAGTTGCTTGTGATATTTTTAAAGAATACGACCACCCAGTTCACCTATCTCCAACGCTCCATAAACAGAATAGATAATCTTCCGATTACTACGAAGTTTCTCGTATTCCCTTTGTCAGCGAGTCACGCGAACGCGGAGGAAAATTTGTTTAAAGTATAATACATAATAAAATAGGTCCAGTGAATCTGTCTCCCCTTTCATCCAATTCCAGCGAGAATCGACCAACGAGAATCTACCTTGTACTACACGAAACATAGAACATTCTTCCATTAAATACTTGACAATTCCTGAAAGAATTATTAAAAATTCTCTTAAATCGCGCCACTCGAAAGGGTAAATACTTGAAATAACAAACGAGAAGAGTTAAGACGCGTCTTGCGATCAGCCTCCAGAGAAAAGCATCGTTGGAAGAAGAATGCTCGCTGGACGTAAGAAAAAGGGAGGATGGAAAGGGTGAGAAGGGTGGAGCATGAACTGTGAAACAAGGAAATCAAATTCTTTCGTCAGTCAGCGTTGTAGCGGAGAGTTGCCAATATCGTACTGGTCACCTAAATCGTACCTCATCAATTTCTCAGTAATTAATGAATATAAACGACATCTGATGATAAAAATATCAAGTAAATGCGAAATAAGAAATAGAAACGAAACCTTTTGAGCTTTCACCCTATTTTGTGCGTGCTATAAACATTTTAAAAAATCAGGTATGATTGATGTAACTTTTTACCAGTTTATTTTAGCTGATAATAATTAAACAATCACAATTTTTGTATTTTTCTAAAAGCGGGTTTAATGTAGAATATTTTACATTCATTTGAAGTACATATTACATTCATTATAAAGTTTAAATTGATATTTATAAATAAATTGACCATGTTTCCTAAATCGTACCACTATATAGGTTATGTACATATATCATATTCATAGGTTATTGTGGCCTGTGTGCAATCCATATACATATGTATATGTAACTATATAGTGTATATGTAACTGTATTGGGTTAATTTTTTTTTATGGATAAGATTAATTTATATTTATATTATTTTAGAGTTGTATTAATTTTATTATTGTCAATAGCGGTTTGATTAATTTATCCATTTTTTTTTATTTATATTCTATAAAAATTGGAATTTTATATTTATTGAGAATTTTAAGAATGGGAGTTTATCCTGTAATGATTGGTGAATGAGCATCAAATTCTAATTATTCTATATTAGGGGCTATTCGATCAATTTCGCAATAAGTTTCTTATGAAGTAAGATTATTTTTAACGATAGTTTCTGTTATTTTGTTAATTGAAAGTTATTACTACATTATTAGATTTACATAAATTTCAATATTATATTAAATTTATTTTAATTTTAATTCCAAGGGGCATCACACTTTATGTTGAATATTTTCTTCTCTATTTGTTATTGACACTATTTTTAGTGAAGGTACGATTTAGGAGACCGGTTGCCTAAATCGTACCTTTTACAGTATGTGACAAAACGATTAATAACAAATTAATTTGTTCTGAACAAAAGGTTCAGCGTATAATAGTAGGTGCCTAAAAGATCAAGCTACAATACCCAATAGTCATTTGCGTTCAAATTAGTACCAAATATGAAATATAACGTAAAATGTCTTAAGTGGTACGATATATGCAACCCAAAGTGTCCCACCCAAAGAACACGACGCCCGATGTAGACGTTCTAACTAGAATCAAAAGTGGTACAGATCCCTACCTGACACAGGTGAATGCTGTTTCGCGCAAAGCCACGGTGGCTCGCTGAAATTCGCGACAGCGATAAAAATTGTCCGTTAAACGGACGTCGAGACCGTCGTACGGGTTAAACGAGCTTAACTCGGTTTCGACTTTCGACTGGAACCGATCGATCAGTTCAAAATTCCACGATGATGATTGGTAGCGATGAAGCTGGGGCGCTTATCCATTCGAAAGTTCGACAGAATCGTTTTGACGGGAAAGTTTAAATCGAGTTCGTATTTCAAACGACACGTTGAAACGGTACACGCATGAATATGCTGTATTCCTCGATCGACACCCGTCATTTCTCTCCTCAGGGTCAGGGTCACATTAATCTTTCGGTCGCCGTGGTTATTTCCCTTGGAGCTAAATCTTGATCGAGTGTAACTTAATCGAGGGAAGATATGGGGATCTCGTCGAACAGTATAAGTCTATTTTAACGCAAATCACGCGCAGCAACATTTTCCTCTTGTGCCATAAATCATGGAGAGATTTAAATCACCTAATGGAAAATTATACCCATTACTCCAATTACTGTTTGCACTGAAATCAGCACAGAGGCATCACACGTCCGCCATGTATTTCAGAAGCCTTACTACAGAAATCACCGACAACTCTCAAAGACCAACGCCCCGCCATCCGGCACGGTACCGCCGAAATCGATCCAATCAACTCAATTATGAAACTCATCATGAATTACCAGTATCGGTTCGAGCAATCATCGGGATGTGCGCCTCTCGAAAATTACGCAAGCCCGGTTCGAACGCTCGTCGACGTGGATGCCGAATGATTAATACCAACTCGTGACCGACGTCGGGGCGTTCGCCATAGGGCACGCCGCCTGCCGTAGGAATGCCAGCTTTGATAAGACCATGGGTAATAACGGCGAGTCCTCTGAACGCGGATTAATGCGTGCGAATTCCACATCGGGGTTGAATCCTTTAACGCCACGGCGATCGTTCCACGTGAAACAATTTCGGCGGAGGAGGGGGATGATACCGACGCTCGGGGCACGCATGGTCGCGATGATAGTGTTCACGACGGTGGGCGCGGGAGGGGAAGAGGGAAGTCTCCGGCCGAACTATTTCAATTCGGGCAAACAATTCCCGATATTAGTGGAATTACGAGCGCTAGACGCGCGTGTTCCGCTGGAATACACGGCGACCCGCTACAACCGAGTTGGAATTATGCAGATTAAGCTCGTTCACAGCGTGTCCAAGTGCACCGAGCCCGCGGCGAACGTCGGCTGGGGCGTGTTCTTCGCTGCTCGAAAAGGGAGAATCGCCTTTGCCGCGACAGCGATTCCCTTGCTGAGGACCGTAACTCGCCCGTTCAAGTTCAATCGGCTATGGGATCAGTGTTTTGGAATGGAACCGAGGTCTTAGAAAGGGTTGCATCACTTGGCAATTTTTCTAAGTTCACAGAGTGTTTAATTAAATAATTCATGTCTTTGCAACGAACCAGTTGAAAATTACCAATTACGTGTAATTAAATTATTATGGTTCTTCCATAGGGGAGACCGGGGCTGGTTGTCTCAAGGGGTAGGTTGACTAATTGTTAATAATTTTGCACCGACATATGCTCCACTGCGGAAATATTCACTGTAGAAAGAAGTCACTTCTACAATGCCATGCATTTATGTCCGACCCCACGATCGCAAGTTTTTTAACAGTTATCAGCGTTTGTCGAAAAATTGACTACGTAAGTAAATATTTTTTCTTAAAGATTTTATTTTTTCACGCCCTATATAATTGCAATAGAATAAATGTTAAGGGACTATTTTAAAGTTTGTTTATTAGACGATCTATTGACATAGTATTTTTGTTTATACATAAATAATTGAAGGTTATATAGATTATTGAAGTCAAAATGATCGGTCGGGGCTGGTTGGCTAATAACGTTAATAAGGTTTAAATTGTTATTTTGTTATTCATAAAGCGATTTTTATTTATTGTTTAAATTTCACTATGTTATAAACACATAACAATTAATGTTTAAGGTGAAACAATTTTCAGCTTATTATTAAAATATGAAAGATAGAAATTAATAATGAAATAATTTTAAAATGAAACAACTTTTGTGGCATTGTGTTATTTTATTACCACTGAGATAAGTTACTAATAACATTTTCTTAACTGATTGTACCTATAGTCAACCTACCCCATACCGTAAGTGTAAGTCAATCAATCCCGATCATGGGGCTGGTTGACCAGCATGGAAAGTGTTATAAAAACATTAAAATACCTTAATTGTTGTCACATTGAGTCAACATTAATAATTTAATAAGATAGCCAAATATATGCCCTATCAAATATACTAACCGGTTTAATGATATTTCGTCCACATAATTTATTAAAAATCAAAAACTGAAAAATTGGCCTACCAGCCCCGGTCTCCCCTACTCGGCCCTTATGGTCCTTCCCTACCGATACTGAATCCAAAAGTTTACCACCATCCGCCCATCTCAAAATCATACACTATTCATCAGGATCAGTCATAATAGCATTTTAAATACCGTAAACGGTACTAAAGGGAGGATTCTCGCCATACTGCGCTTTAAAAATCGACATGGGGAAGGTATCTGACCGTCATCGGTCGTAGCTCAAACCTGGCCCTCTATGGAGGAGGAAGATCGACGTCGATCGTAACTATACCATCCAAGATGGATTAGGATTTGAGTCGTAGCGACTGCTCGTTCAGTTCGTTCGGCGCCGCCTCTCAAAAACGATCTCGAGCCGATCTCAAAGCCGTAATGATTAATGGAGTTAGGGAGGCGTGCGCAGTTCCCGGTAATACCGTGGCAACTATCGAGTCGGAATTACAGTTGAGAAACTTCGGGGTGAGTTAGGGGACCGACGTCGTCGTCGCCGTCTCCAGGTCCGGGGGAACCTCCTGCTGCTACGTCGTCTCCTTGGCTCCCCAGCCATCCGGCCAACACGTTCCAAACTCGATTTGATTTTGATTCGACGTACACTGGAAACGCATTTAATGCATGCGCTTACGTGCGAATCTACGCGTGTATCGACTAAGTATGAACGTCAACGCCGATGATCATCCAAGGCAATTGTCTCATATGGAGGGCATTGTCTAGAAATGCTTCTGAGTCCCCCCTATCAACTTTCCTGTCACATTCTTCATTAAGAAAATATTCTTCACGTAGGGGAGACCGGGGCAAGTTGATACAGAGGCAGGTTGATACAGACGAATTATCTCGACACTGTATATATTTAACTCCTTGTGTGCGAGATATGTGAAGCTCCTTGTTCAATTCTTTGCTACGATCTAGCGTACGTCTGTGTACCTTAACGTTCGCAATCCATTTTAACTGTTTTTGTTTCTATAGAGAAAAAGTAAATAGTTGTGTTCACTTTCCCATCCGTCTTGAGACGGGATAGAGAATTTTATCACTCAAATTAATTGGGCATCACATTGAGTCCTTTGAAGGTAAGGTAATTACGTTTTGTTATTTTGTTTATATGCTCTACATTTTTTTTAATGGAGATGTTTGTACATAATGACTTCCTGTGGGGTAAGTTGATACGTTTTCTCTGGGGCATGTTGATACGATGTATCAATTTTCCCCGACTACTTTTAATTAGATTTTTCCTATTATTTCTAGGCAAATGGTACGAAATTATGGCAGAAAAACGAATGGCGGCAAAATACTGAAAAATATTTTTTAAAAAGCGTGTGTCGGTGTAGAAAAGGGCAATGTCGTTACGTCAAAGCGCGAGAATATACGAAATAGATAAAATAGCTTTATTAAGATACACTAATGAAAAGAAGCAAGCACCACGTGTTAAAGTGGGATATTCCAGACATCCATCCTTTACTCATTAAACGGATATTTTACAGATGTATCAACATGCCCCAGAGCAGTGTCAACTTGTCCCGCAGTGGGGTAAGTTGATCCATTTTACCTTCGTCCAAATAACATTTTTTCATTCATTTTGTATGTATTTTCTCAACATTTAATTTACAATATATTAAAGAGGAAGGGCCAAAGTATATTTTAGCATATTTGTTATTAAGTAATTAATTGAAACAAAAATGTAAAAATTGAAAAAGGAAAAACGTATCAACTTGCCCCGGTCTCCCCTATGTGTTTCGAAGTCCTCGTCCTCGGCAGGCTTTATTTCAGATTACAGCCGAAAACTCACTGCTTCGAGTCTGCCTACTGGGAAATTGGCGCATATACAGGCTTTGAGAGCGCATCATCAACAGGTACCAGGGCGACTCAGTCTAGAAATGGTGCGGGCGAGGTACTCGAGATGATGTAAAATTTAATTACTCCGTTCCTAGCGTCTGGGATCGCGCGACGTAGAACAATGCGCTGCATAAAAGGAAACTGCACAATGGGAAACACGCCCGGTTACCTCGAGCACATTTAGCGACGCGTTGAAGATTGAACGTGGCAGTCCTGTTTCGCGTAGAAATCGCGCGGATGGCGGAAGAATGAGAGAACGTTCTTTGCCCGTCTATTCGATATTACCACGGGGTCGAGCCGCCCCGTTCGAAGGAATTCAAAGGGGGGCGACGAAACGTCCCGTCGACCGGGATTTCCACCGCAGAACCGTGGCTTTTCCGCTGAGAAAAGCCCATTCGAGCTGGCTCGAAATCTGACCGTTAATTTAATTTAGCCTTAAACGCTTTTCTGTTTACACGAAACGCGCGAGCCACGATGCTCGATTTAACACCCCTCGCCGTTTCACCTGGTAATCGAACCTGCGGGAATTTCGGTACAACGGGAAGACGGCATTCTTCAGAGAACAAGCAAAATCTGCCAGTCAAAGGGAGGACAAAGCGAAGAAACAGCCCGTCGCTCCTCTAGTTAAGGAACACCGGCGTCGCGCTCTTCTCGCCTCCATTGTATGCAGCTCCATTTTCTTCCTTAACAACCCGTAACGTGGTTGTATTATGCGGAAACGGGTCAACAGAGGAATTCTATCAAGATCAAAAACCCATTTGGAGGCGAAATTGCAGTTACCGTCCATGTGGCTAGTTAAACACCGAAGCTTGCACAGCTGGTTGCGCATTAAATATCTTAGCAATACCTGGGGCTACGATATTAACGAGTTCGATAACGTCGAGAAACTTCAATACTGTAACGACAAGCATAAGCTTCGATTACTCGCGGAGCACAAATCTCATCTAAGTAATCCACTGGGCCGGAATTTGCATACCCTAGAGCTGTCGTGGCGCTTGTGGCCGTTGCTACTGTCCCTGTTTGCGAAAGCATTCATTTCGAAATTGGAATCGACGAACAACGGCGTGTATTAACATTGCAGCTCATTTTAAACGAGAGCGCGCCCTATCCAGCCCCTCCCCCAAATCAAAGGCAATCTCATAAAACGACTGCGGTAGGATGGTTAAATTATGGTGGCCGGGGCATGTTTGCAGCCGCCGTTTCCGAATTCCGGCAATAACAGGCCGGTAATGGACGATTGAGCGGCCGTCTGAAATTGTTTTACAAATGAGTCAACTCGGCCCGCAATAGATCAATTCGCCCGGCAATTTGCCAGCCAGTTTCGGGCCTGTTGACGCGGTAAAAATGCGTGGCCGCGCGATTTATGCGCCACAGATCGGTTTTATTCCGCGCCGGTTGCTCGTTACGGGGACGAATCATCGGGCTCGTCGACAATTACTTTTCTAACGATCCGCCACCGCGCGTTTAATCGACGTTCCGAAACGATGCAGCGGGGCTCTCCATTCCCCGTGGCGAGCTCCGCAGACAAATTCGCCAGGGTTCGAGGCTCCCGTGCCATT
Organism: Andrena bucephala; assembly: GCA_947577245.1. Lineage (NCBI taxonomy): Eukaryota > Metazoa > Arthropoda > Insecta > Hymenoptera > Andrenidae > Andrena > Andrena bucephala. The sequence continues at coordinate 70,636,605 of OX387715.1, forward strand.
TCTAATTCCGTGGCTGGCAGAAGTCGAACTTCCAAGCACCGGGCCGAGTCAATAGGTGCTTACAAGACAAATATCGGGGAATGTAATTTGAGTGCTATCGCGTATGCATCCCTCCGATTAGTTAACATTCATGCGCTCGATAATTTCAGCCATTCAGCCCGACGGATTCATTATTGCAGCTGTGAAAATGCTCGAGTGCTTTGCGTCTAAGAAAGCTTTCACTATTTACAAACATTGATTTATTGGTACATTGCAATACTTATTAGCAGTGCTAGATTAAATCAGTCGATAGACTATTAACTGAGGGAGGGTGAAGAGCATTTTATTTTGCCTCTGGCTCCATTTTTATCCAACGTCTGAGGCGGACGATAAGTTTTATAGTACGTGAGGTGATCGATGAACACCTGGCATATCGTGTGCGGCTCCTTGACGCACTTGAAGACGAGCTCGCCGTTTCTCACGTACTGGCCGAACGGTATGCTCCAGACTGCTTCCCATCCGAAATCTTGGCTTATTCTCGCGCAGTACCTGCAGCCAATTGAACCTCGTTACACCGGGCATGCTTAGAAACGGCAAGAAATAATATAAGGTTCGCTTCAATTTTTCACAGAGTAAGAATGCTTTACACTTGACGCGAACTCTGATAAACTCCAAAGCCACGGTCCACCTGTGAATCGCGTATTCCCAATAGCAAAATTGAAATTTCTCAAACCAAGGGACTGTTTCTCAAACCAAGGCTCCTCTCTCCTGCGGTCGATCCTGGGATTCCCAAGGATTCGCCAGAATTCGAGTTGGTTCGCGGGAAAATGGCTCGAATTTGAGATACAGTGGCGCACGAGCTACCACACCTAAGTGCCGGGCGTTCGACTCACTTGCTGTTGCACTCTATGGAGAACAACGGGTAGCCACAGTCGCGCGCCAACAGCCAGCTCTCCTCGATGAGCCTGGTGGCGATCCCCTGGCCACGGTACTCGGTGTGCACCGCTAGGCAGCTCTGCTCGAAGATCCTGGAGACGCAGTACCGTTCCCAGAGGTTGGACTTCTCCGCCACGTAGGCGAAGAACTCTATTATTCGTCGGACTGGGGCTGGCTCGCAGCACATCGAGTACTCGTACAACCTCTGCCCGTCGGATGGGAAGCTCGCGCAGTTCAGAGCCGCGCCGATGACGCAGTGGTCCCAGTTCACGGCGATGATCGACATGCCCTCTTTCACCTGGTTGTAGAGCATCTGCCGCCAGCAGGGCGGCGCCTCTGATCCTGCCAAGCCGATGTTGACGACCGTGGGCTCGTTCTTGTAATACTCCTCGCACATGAAGTCCACCACGTTCTCGTAATCGGGTGGCAGGGCCAAACGCGTCGTGTAAGCTGGACCCTCCTGGAAGGATGTTGATAAGAGGTTTATGGGTTGGCCGCGAGGTGACTAATGGAACTTTGTTTGCCTATGGTCCGGTGACCTGCCTTTCATTCTCTAATGGGGATCAACTGATTAGGTCGCGTGGGCGCGCGGAGTAATTGTGTGGTAGATTTTGGTGGTGAAAGTTGGGGTGAGCGTAGAGGACGGTTAGATGGAGACCGGAACAGAGAAGACATGGGTCTGGTACCAATTTTGTTTAATTTGGCTATTGAGGTCATTGGATTTTAGTCGGAGGACGAAGCGAAACTTGATTTCAGGTATCAAGATTGCGTCAGGTGGCAGGTTTTGTTTTTGCCAGCGATTGGTGAAAACTGAACTTGCGAAAGAATTTAACACTTGGTTGGCGATCGAGTCACGTTTGAAACACGCTGTCTTGGTTTAGCACGTAAAATGAAGATGTAGAACGTTGGAACTGGAATTGAATTAAAGTGTTCCGATATTTACATGTGATATCTTAAATTTTAATAGGCTATTATAAATTATTACAGAATAAATAAATAGAAGACTGTCATTAGCAGTGCTTTAATATTCAAGGTGTCAATTATTCCAGTGCACGGATATTGGAATTTGATATTCTACATTATACGGAGTGGAATATAATCGCATTTCACGCGGAGCTGTCAGTTTAAATTTATTTAGACAGAAATGTCATTGGTTTAGTTATGCATAGGTACTCGTATAGGTTATCTAAACTTTCTTGACATTCGTAAAGATATTCGTAATGCCATTCAGCTTATGCAATAAGTAAATAAAACTTGTAACCCTAAGGGTAAGTCATTAAAGCAATACATACATACAAGTAAATAAAACTTACGTTACATGGTATTTGAAAATTTCTTCTCGTGATGTGATAATTAGCTTTTCTTATTCCGATTCTGTTACAATTCGAAGTAATCTTACGGCATTTGACGACGGAACTGACGAATGACTTTAATAGCAACGCAGTCATTCCGTTTCGTTTCGTCTTTCTTTTCGATAAAACCACATTTCTCTTCTCACAAATTATTTCTAGCTTCTTGACAGATAAAAGGCATATATACGCAGACACCTTTATTGGTATCGAACGACTGCTTCGTTTCTGAATTCATTTATTCATCAACCCTACGATAACTTCCGCCAAGTTTGACCTTTTGGAGTGATTTCAGACTGCTATTGATTGTACAATATGTATGAAGGGATTAAAGGGCACAGAATGATGCTTGAAAAAGAAATATCGGCATTTCTCCACTTTGATGAGTGGAGGGATGAATAATGGAATACGAATTTGACTTGTGAAACGTATCAGGACGTCTCGAATCGAGACCTACAATGTAAGCGATTAAATTTTATATAAAAACTTCAAGTTTACGGGATAAAGAAGATTGTGGTTTATCAAAACGTCAATTAAAATATAATTTTAATACCATTCTTGTAATTTTCTCCGTTCTTACAAATCCTTCCAGGATTAAATAACCAACAGCAGCAAAGGGAAATGACCCCCATAGTTTCATAATCGTGATAATACAAAATCTACATTAATGATAGTTAATGACGGCGCGTGACATCCCATTTCGATATCGCAACAAAATATTCCGCTCCTGATATTAATTCAATAAAGCGTAATTATTTCGACGGTGTTGTTTGATCGTCGAAAATAAACGGTGAACAGGAATTATCGCGTGCCGAGGGAAGTTGAAACCATTCAACTTCGACAATTTGAATATCGGTTATTTTTTAATGCTCCGTAAATCTCTCCGACGTATTTGGTAGGTATTTATTACGGATACCATGTGACTTCAATTCAAAGCCCTTTGTTCCTGCCACGATACCGATATCCTGGCCCATTCTGCCGTCGAATCTTTCAGCGACTATTTACCGTAAATTACAATTTTACCTAGTCCCGAATTATACAACGTTCTTTTTCACATCGTCCTACAAGAGACCACAAAGTATAGTTGCATCAATTACGGCCTTTTATACTCATTTCACCCGATACAGGAAAGACTGCAATCTGTCGGGGCCACGATGCCCGAGTATTCTTAATTTCCATTAATCAAGCGGCCTCCGGTTGCTGACGCGGGAAACAAGGCTACGTCCGCGATGGAGGGTGGAATCATTGGCCGCTATCGCGTAAATCGAAACTGGAGAAAAAGGAACGGAACAATACGTCCTGATGAACTACGGGGAAATATGGAAGTAGAATCTGGTTCCCCGTTTCCCGTCGAATCGATGACACTAGAAATGAGAAATTTCGAGCTGCGATGGAAATGTTGCCGCACAAAAAAAAAAAGGGGACGAGAGTGGATGCAGTGGGCGTGGAATAAAAATTGGAAAGAAAATAGATTTGCCCTGGACGTTGAAACGTGTTTGTTTAAAAGAAGAAAATTACTGTATCTGAAATTTGTGCAGCACCAAATATCACTTATCCCCTCACCTTTTTGCCTCAAGTGTATCTAATTAGTCGTGGGATCGAAGGGATGCTGGAAACGGAGTGCACACGCTGAGTTTATTACAGCGATCGGATATTTTAACGAGAACAGCTTATAATTGCTTATTAATTAACAGGTAATATAACGTGTAACGCATGATTACTCTCAGTCGAATGTTTATCATATTATGTACATATATCGTGCCAGTTCATTTGCTGTGCAGAAATTCTTGATTGATTGGATGAGCAAGCAGAGCCAGTCGGATGGAAGTAAATTACAAAATACTGGGAATTTATTACAAAACGTTGTATATCTTACACATGCCTGTACATATCGCTGCAGTTTTATTCAGAGAAGCTAACGCGCTTCCGCTTCAGCGAAGCCAAACCTTTTACCCTCGTTCTTGTCGCCCTGTTTCGCGAATCCCTGCAAGTTCTCAAAGAATCCACCGTAACCGCGTCGAGCGTCGTGACCTTTGGATTCCCCCTCGACCCGGGAGTTCCGCGCAATTCCCTCTTTGTGGAGTTCCGCCCCGTCGAGGCTCGAATCCGTGTCGTCACCTTTCTTAAACGTACCCTCGGTGGCGATATGCTTCTCATTGTATCGGCCGTGTTTCTTCAAGTGCCCCCCGTGATCGTCGTTGTCATAGAAATCATGGTCCTTGTTGTACTCATCTTTGTGATACACATTGCGGTAGCCAGTGGCTTTGTGATCCACGTTGCCACTATTCTTCCTCCGATGACTACCCCCCCCTCTCCTCCCGGCCCTCTCCTCTTCGTGCCCAGAATCATTATCGCGATCAGAGTGCGTCCTCCTCTTCCCACCATCCTCAGCGTACTCCGTCCTGTGTTTCTTCTTCAAACGATCACCCTTCTGCCCCTTCTCGAAGGAACCCACCCTCTGGTGTCCTCCGTCGCCTGCCCCAATCTCAGAATTCTGATTCACCGACGTCTGCCGGGTGTCCTTACCTTGGCTCGACTTCCCAGGCGCCTGAATTATAGGGGTAGCCTTTAGTACCTGCGACTCTGCGTATTTCAGCTCCATATGATCGACTCCTGGCGGTTTCACGCCCGTGTAATGAGCAGGCAGCATCTCAGCGTCGGGCTCCAAAGGCAGAGTCGTAAGACGTTTCGTGCCCACTCGAGGTGACCTTATAGGGATTAGCCTCTTCTCGTAGCCGCTCGCATGGGGAGGATCGTCACACCGTGTCTCTCTGAAAGCGCGGCTGGCGTAGATGGCCCGCGTCACTGTCGAGTGCACGCAGACGCAAAGGACCGCGTAAACAGCCTGCCACCCACTCCTCGAAATTCTCATTTTCCTTCTCCAGCACTGTCTCCTGGTCCACTTTGCCCTCCGATCCTAGAATTTAATCTAGCCTGCCTGCATGCCGGGTAAACAACGACCAAGCACCGTCTCCCAACCGCGCTGGCTCACGGACACGCGTTCAGATGTACTCTAATCACGCCGCCATAAGTCCCAGCTCTTTTATATGTCGGCTCTGGCCGCTCGAATCGACGCGATCGCCACTCTCGCTCGCATTCGACTGCACAATGCATTCGGAGGGACGGACCGCTGGACGTTTCGACAAAGTTGCCTCGGCGACCACTTCGCGGTGAAATTTTCGCCACCTCGGCGATTATCCAAGGCTTCGTGTGCTTAGCATTGTGTTCCGCGGTAGCTAATAGAGGAGGGCGACCATGAGGGCGATGGCTGGAGGGGTTTCGAAATTGCTAGGCGTTAGATAGGTACGTTTTTGCTCTGCGATTTCAACGGATACTTCAATTGTAAAGGATATTTTTAATAACGCGAGATAGTATGTGATCTCTGCTTTTTCGCGGCTGTGACTCCTGCCTCCAGTGAATTTTTACAGCGACAAGTGCATTATGTAACCTGTCACTTACTTGGGTACGAATTTTTGCACAGAGTCGCTGGATTCAATTAGATCCACCGTACTTTCCGCGACCGCGGGTTTTTAAAATCGCCGAGGTGCTTCCGTTATATTTAACAGGACCAATCAAGCAGCAACGGCAGCGGGCAAACAATCGCTGCTCGAATCGATGCCTGCTCCAGCTTCACGCTACGGGGCAAGTTTCTGCAACTGGAATCTACACAAGAGCGATCTTGCGGGTAGTTAAAACTTGTCCATTTCGAATTGCATTTCACATTCCGCTTATGCTATCCTAGAAAGTAGGTTTCGGTGTAAAAACGTCGGGTAAAGTTGACTTTCGAATCGGTTGAGTGTTCGGTGGCTGTTACATAGGCGACATATCGATAACTGTCTTATATCACTCAGTGACTTGTAAAGTTCTTAGAACGACGTACGATATAGTTGCTCTTTAGAACTCTGCATGGCAGTTTTGAGTTCAGAGTTATTTCTAAGGGCAGACAATTTACTTTTATTTATTATAGGACAGTGTTTGCCAACATTTCTTGTGTCGCAATCCGCTTTTATAACATTCAAATAACCTGCACCCCTCCCCCCATGTAAGGTAAAGTTTTAATAAAGTAAAGAAAATACATTAAAAATTAGTAGTAGTAAATAGGTTTATTTTTTACCTTTCGGCCTCAAAATGGGGTTACATGTGTTATGTGTGTAAGTGTTTTTGTGACTGTTAACTCAAGATTGTGCTTTCGTTATGACTTCTTCCTTCATCTTGGTCTTCTTTTCTTCTCCATTTTTCCAGAACCATACGCATCCACTCCGCTCCTCCTTCTTCTCCCTTTAGTATCCCTCTGATCGTTGAATTTTCTCGTTTCAGCTCCTTACAGTCTTGTAGCATGTGACCCAGCGTCTCTCTAGCCCCATTACATTGTCTGCATACGGTCTCTTTTTCATCCTTCCAGTACTTGTATTAAAAATTAGTATTTCAGAATATAATTCTAACTCAATAATATTTCATTAAAGTTATTCAAAGATATTTAATATATTTAATGATCTTATTTAATGTGATGCTTGTGCTTGCATCTGGGTAACCAGCTTTTCCTTTTTCATTTATGAAAAATCAGTGTTACGTCACTAATAGAACATGGCAATGTAACCATATTAAATTAGGTACATAAGTGCTAAGAATCGTCAACTAAAAATAATCGCGGCGATCCCCGAGAAAACACTTCGCGACCACATGGGGGCACAATCTTGACACTAAACTCGGGAATCCAAGACTGTATTCACGATCCTCTACAGAGCAAACACCCTTTCATCCTTGAGGAAGCAAGTTACCATAAAACTTCGGAATTGAAATCGAGCGCTGGTCGCACGTCGACCTTCCGCGGGCACGCGTTACGCAAATCCCGGCTCCCAGGAGCGGCCAGCAAGTAGAACAACGCCGTCAATAACACGGCGTACTTGAATTATCGAGCTCGAGCGTGGAACGCGGCTGGTTCCACTCTGCGATCCCTTATTCGCCCGTCGCAGGCCACGTTCCTCGTGTGTACCTATATAAAGCAATGCCGCAATTGCTAGACGCACCAGTGTACCATTCCGGTTCAACCTCGAGGAGTAACAGTCTATAACAGCGCCACCGTGATCCCGGATCGTGTGTGCACGGCGCCATGTCACCCAAAACGCTGCTGATGTGCGTGGTGCTTATGGTTAGTGGAGGCGATGCGTCGCCGACGAGGGAGCGGCGCACGACGACGGCCAAGATGAGAGCGAGCGATCTCGATGGCTCTGCCACCGCATACGTGTACACCCAGCAACAGGGTCTTCCGGTCTACTACGTGCAGTACACCGATCAAGGAAGTGGACAATACTACCATGCACCGGAGGCTGTGCAGTACGTTGCACCTGTTGCTCAGACCGTTCCGGAAACGCCGATTCTGCTCCCCTACGCGGCTGCCGGGGATGCTCTTGGCGCGGACAAACGGACCCACGATGAGGCCCTAACCCAGGCCGCGGCTTATAACGACGAGCAGTTGGCCAAACAGGCGGCCGTGCCTGTAAAATCGGGGCCACGAGCACCGTATTACGGTTCCGAAGAGATTGCTGCTCAGGGCCAGGGCGAAGGGGTTGGGACACTTAAAGAGGACCACATCGAGGAGGATAAAGCTGGAGAGAGTGACGAGGATGACAGCGGCGAAGACGATGAAGAGGATCATGGGGATAGTGAGATCAGCCACGACGAGGGGATTCATGGCGAACTTGGTCATTCAGCGAGGAACTTCAACTCGGGTGATGGGCACGGTTATGGGGGAAACGGTGGATCTCACGGCGATGGAGATTCCTCGTTTGAAGCTGGGGGTGGCGAGGAGCATGCGGCTACGGAGCACTCTGAGCATGGGGAAAAGGGGGAGAAGGGTTATAGAAGCTACAAGGAATCTAGCGATGATGAAAGTGGCTCGCGTGACAAGGGACATAAGCAAGGTAATGTTTTTGAATGTTACTGTACGTTCTTTGAATTCGTGGTTTTTATAATTTGATGGGAGTTGAAATGTAATCGATGAATTACCAGGGTACTACAGCAACAAAGGTGGACACGAGAAGGGGCACGCGGACGAAGCAGAAGAGGACGGTTCCCACAGTGAAGCGGAGAAGAGCAAAGAAGGCAATGAGTACGGCCACTCGTCGTCGTACAAGAAGGGGCAGAAGACCAATGGCTTCCACAATGTCTACCACAAAGACGAATACAAGAAGGAGACAGACTTCTACGACGACGATGATAAGAAGGGGCACTTCGACAAATTCGAGGAATTCGACAAAGGCTACAAAGAGGTCGAAGGTGGCTTCAAGAAAGGCGGCCATCGCTCTTCTGGGCACGATCAGCAGGACGGTGGAAAGAAAGGATACTACGATAAGGGGCATCATCAGAGTCAGGATCAAGGCTACGAGGGTGAAGAGGGTGGAAAATCTTATCACGAGAACCACGCGGGTTATGGGGCGGATAAAGATTCCAAGTCATCCAGAGTCCACAAGTTCAGTAAAGATTCGTAATGTTTTGTAAAATTGTAGGTGACTGAGATTTGACTCTGTTGTTGTTTTATTTGTATTATAGTCTATGTATGGCAATAAAATAGTCGTCACGTTGACGCATTTGTTCTAATGGAATTTCCCTTAACTTACTGTTAATATTCCTGAGAATCATTTCTTGATGAATGGTGACAGTTTTCGGTAGGCTAGATATCGTTCTTTGATGTCTGATATAATGATAGTTACTTGTTAGAAAGCAATCGACAGCATGAAATTTAGGCTGTTACTCAATCCCATGAAGTAACTTTTGTGGAAAGTGTTATTGACCCAATTTTTTGTAGTAAGTAGCGTACTGTACCGTGTCCAACACAAAAACGCAAAGCCATTGAACTATTGCGAGAATCACTGCCGCCTGACCAGCAGCTGTCTTTTATCGTGTCTAATATTGCAGACGTATCGGCGAAGTGAAATTTTCAAACAGCCGCTGAATTCCCTACCCTATGATATCTTTTAATTCGATTTTTATACTGCTTCAGTATTTGGACCTTGTTTCTAAGATCGTATGAATACCACATCACTAAATCATTCCGACGTGTGATCTATAAAATGTATGCACAAGTATTAGCACTTGGTTCTTCCCTAATTTCATCTAAACAAGCAAGATTACAAAAGAAGGAAACGTTTATTCCGCTGAACCGAAGTAGATCTCAAAACACATTTATTTCGATGAAATACAAAGACCAACGTAACACGATGCTCAACAAACATAACAATCAAGGAGAACAGCCCTAATGCCCCTTCTTAAATCCCCACGACTTATGATCGTCATGTCCTCCTTTCTTGCCATGTTTAGAATGATGATGATGATGCTCGTCGTGCCCACCATCGCTCTTATGCCCCTTATGATCGTGATGATGATGTCCCTTCTCAAATTGGCCCTTCTTCCCGTAATGATCCTCATGGTCTCCATGATCATGGTGGCCTTTCTTGAAGTGGCCGCCCTTCTTGTGCCCATGCTCGTGGTGATGGCCACCGTGATCCTCGTGGTGTCCAGAATCGTGGTGCTCGTCGAAGAACTCGTTGTCCTTCTTAAACTCGTCCAGCTTATGGACCTCGTGGTGTCCCTTGGTCTTGTGCCCTTTACCATAGTGCCCCTCCTCGTGGAACTTGTGCCCCTTCTCCCCTTTCTCGCCCTTGTGGTGCTCGGAATAGTAACCGTCATCGTGGTGGTGGCTCTTCTTGTGTCCCTCGTCCTCGTCGTAGTGGCCCTTGTGCTCGTCCTTATCGTGATGGCCCTTATCCCCTTTCTCGTGGTGGTGGGAGGACTTGTAGCCCTTATCGCCTTGGTCACCGTGCTTGTGATGATGATCGGAATGGTGTTCGTCGCCGCCACCTTCCTCGTGATGATGGTGGGACGCGGCAGCCATCATATCGCCGTGCCCTTTGCCGATCTCTCGAGCAAGGGTCGTGCATTGGCAGGCGATGTAAGCGAACAGGAGGAGAAGCACGTAGTGAGGCTTCATGGTGGCGTCGGTCTGCTCGACGGGATTCGATCGGTGCTACCGAGACGTTCGACTCCGTCGCTGTGTTCGGTATGATTAATCCGGTCACCACGCTCGGATTATATATCGAACGCGGAATAATCGATATTAAGGAAGCAGCGGCTCTTTCCTGGCCGGCTCCTTAGCGCGACTAACTGTTGCGAAAGTGACGTCTCCTTAACCCGCTTCAGGCCCGCAATTCCGTCGATTTCAGCCGATACCGACGCTGTCAATCGAGACCGTTATGCAATGCGATCGAAATCGCTTGGCTCTCTTGCTGAAACCTGGCGAACAATGTTCCGTTTCTTCTCGGTTTTTGCGTTATTGTGCGTGCTTACGTAAGCGGACCGATTTCGATTCGTGACTCGGTGCAGAGATTTTCGGCTGCGGTTCGATAACCGATTTTAAATTTATTCGTAATACCAACGGCGGCCGCTCTATTTAAATGTATATTCCACTATGCTTTATTTGTTATACGCGTACAAATATTCCATTTCGTTGAAATTACGTTCCGTATTTGTTATCGAATTTACCATGTAACTATAACCGTATTATCGGCGCAGACGCAAATATTCTTTTAAAATACAAAAGTGGAATCCGATTCGACAACGTTGCAGCGTTCTGTTTGCTATCGAGAGCGCGGAACCTGCTTCAGCGTGGCTCGCGGATCCGAAGCGTCCATTGACGGATGATCATCGATCCAAGTGTGATGCGGGAGAAAATCGATAGCGTCGTATTTATCGACACGATTACACTTTCATCGTCCAGCGACCGCAAAACAAATCGAACGCCCGCGTGCCCCTTTTATGGAATTTCCCGACACGGTTGGTCTCCTCCTCTAACGTCCAGCGTAGCTATGGTACACTCAAATATGTTACATGAGAACATTTAGATTGATTTAATTCGATCGTGAAATGCTTTCATATTCGTAGCTGCAGCTGGCAGAATCCCGTCGGGGATTATAGAAATCCCCGATAAAAATTGGGCAACGTTAAGATTGCAATTAAGAACGAAAGCGAGAAACTATCGCGCGGTTACGCAAAGAAATCCCGTGAACGGTGAAAACACTGTTTCCACGTTGCAGGCTGCCGTTTGTTTTGTAATAGGCGTCACACCGTACTCCGCCGGATACAAATTGATTGGCTTTTTACGCGGCCGTCGAGTTTAGCGATGCTTGATTTGCCTCTGTACTTTCCACGGCCCTTGTAAATATCGTGAATTTGATTTAAAGTTAATTGCTCGTGCGAGGGGAGGCAGCCCTTAAATCCCTACAACTGCGTGGAAAGAAAGGGATGTGTCTCTAGCACAGGTGTTCTTAATTGTGATGACCGTTTAAGGAACAAGGGTGAGTCTCCGTTCCACCTGGAGCAACGAGCTCTAGGTGTCACGATATAGGCCAGGAGCCAGTGACGTTTACGAAATAAGGATCCCGTGTTCTAGGAGCGAGAAGCCGGGAAGGAACGAAAGCGATTACGTATGAAACGCCAGTATGACGGCTGGTATATAAGGTTTGCGTTATAGCGACGTGATCAGTCGATAGCACTGGTCGCTCCCCAAAGTACCAGCATGGCGAGAAATTTGTGGCTCTGCCTCGGCCTGGCCGTGGTCTGCGCGTCCCTCTCCCTGTCCACAGCGAGGGAGCTGAGGAACAGAAGGGACCTTGAGATGGCCGCTAGTCATCACGGCCACCACCACGAAGAGGGTGGCGGCCACGACCATCATGGCCACCACGAGGAGGACCACGGAGAAAAGGGCGACAAGGGTTACAAGAGCCATCATCATCATGATAAGGGTGATCACGGCCACTATGGTAAAGACCACGACGAAGGCCATCACGAGGAGCACGGCGGGCACAAGAAGGGCCACCATGACGAGCACGAGGAGCATGGGGACCACCACGAGCACGAGCACGGGCACAAGGGCGACAAGTTCGGGCACAAGAAGGGCCACAAGAAGGGCGAGAAGACCCACGGCTACCACCACAAGTCCCACAAGGACGAGTACCACAAGGAGCACAAGTTCTACGACGATTACCACAAAGGTGGACACCACGAGAAGCATGGCAATCATCATGGCCATCACGAGAGCAAGGATGGGCACCATAAGAAGGGCGACCATCATCATTCCGGGCATCACGAGGACCACCATGGAAAGAAGGGCCACTTTGACAAAGGACATTTCGATGAGGATCATAAGGGGTACCATGGCAAGCATGGCCACGATGAGCACCACTCGAATCACGAGGATTATGGGAAGAAGAGCGAACATCATGGGGGAAAGAAGCACGGGTATTCCAGTGGCGATGGCGGTCATGGTGGCGGACACCACCGCCGTTGATGGGCCCTGCCGACGCAATAACATTTAATCATATTTGTTGTATTACTTGTTTTTTACTTCGTCGTTGATTAATTTTTAGACACTGCGATTGAAATTTTGTCATGATGTTTTTGTTTTAATTATTAAAGTGTCTCGAACGACTAAAGTTTTGTCACTTCTGTTGTCACCTGCTTCCTCCTCATCTTATTCCTCCCTCTATACGAGCCTATACTGTAGAGTACTGATAACGTTAGTCGAATAATTGTAGGGCAGTTATATTTAAAGTACAACTTTGAAGAAGTTACGATTGTGGGCACAATACAACAGCTCATTTACTCGAATATATCGTAGGGTAAATGCAATTGGCTCCCCTCTAATTTTAATGCGTGCACTGTTCACTTCGTTGAAATTACTAGTGGCAGAATCTGAAGTAACTGGTGCTAAGATTTTGAAATTTACTTACATTGGTGGAAATATGAATTCTCTCACCATGGACGTATTTAAACAAGATTAAATGTTTCAGGCTGTTCTACAATGCAATACTCGCAGAAGAATTATTAGACGGTGAAACTAATTATTAAACGTATTAAACTACTGAAATATACAAGGAATGAAACTTCAAACTTACAGACTGAAAAGTGTAAATTATTCAGTCACAATTTCATAATACTTATTTAATTCGTATTCTTAAATCTTCCGAGAATATCCATTATGGGCTATTATTTATTAATAATGTAGTATAGAAGCTTCCTGAGCTACAACGAATAGATACCTATAAATAGTAAAGACGAAGGCAATGAATATTGGAAACAGTAAAGTGGCAAATAGATCCAATAGGTACGAGTGTTTTACTTATTATTCCCTAAATCGTTCAGAAGGCAAGATTCCGAACCCAACAATTCAAAAAATTCTGAAGCTGTGGATATGTGGGGGATTTTCTCCTAATTACAACGCAATTTTTTTGCTGCCCAAATTCACTCTAAGGGAGTGAAAAAATAGGGGAGACAACAAATAGGTATAGGTACATATAAATTATCTTACTTTCTTAATATGTGTCACGTATTAGTTCATAATAAATGTTAGAAGATCATTGCACATTGGGCAGCTTAAAAGTTCTTCGATTGTCGAGGAGCACAGTGCCGCAATACAACAAAAGTAGAAATTGTATGGAAAAAATATGAATTTTGCTGTTTCATAATTACTTAAACATCCAGTTCAGATTTCACGTGAAAAAAAAACGAATTTTAGAAAACATTATTAATATTTTTGTCTATAATATTTTTCTAATTGTTTGAACAATTGATGAAACATTTACGATTTGATAGATCTAATTAAAAGAAGTAACTTTTGTCTTGAAACTTTTTTTCTATTTCTTACAGATTGCGTGTTACAAAATAAAATCGAAAAATAGCCGAATTTTCAGGGGTTAATTTCACCCGCTCAGAGTGAATTTGGGCAGCAAAAAAATTGCGTTGTAATCAGGGGGAAATTCCCTACACCACAAAGTTTCAAAATTTTTTGTATGTTCGGTTTCGGGAATCTTCCCTTGTCAGAATTTCTAATAGGTCTTTTAGATTATGACTAAAATATATATTCTAATTTCACATTTAACTAAAAATAAGCAATCAAAATATTTGTGTCGTATGCTCAGTTTGCTCATAGAAAGTCCCTTATAAATTGCTTATTTTTAGCAAAACCTCAGTGGGTCACCCTTGTGCCTAACATAGAGGATTCTTAAAATAGACTAATCGACTAACGAAGTAGCCACACAGAGCTACCAAAATTTTGCCCTCGCCATATCGTTTCGCCACACCATCAATTCTATTTTGCCCCAACTTGCACGTGCACGCACCTTTTCAAACAGAATTTCCAAATTTTCTAAACAGAAATTGTCATATAGAAGTAAGAATCATACTTGACATGTTTTACAGTAAAAAAAAACTCTTCTCTAACAGTCAATTGATAATGTCCAGACTATTGTAGCCCCTAGTCGAAGCGTAAACGTCACTTTCCTCAATTTCCCACGCTATTCTTCTCTTCTTCGGCCGCTTGCCGAATGCTAAACTGCAAAGAACCCGTGACGAAGTGCCAAAACCTCGACTCCGTTGCACAATCAAAATTATATAATTTTTCACTAGGAAAGGGGTGGTTGAAAAACGAACGAATCCGCGATATCGCGTTAAATCCCGTAACACGTAGCAAATTTATTCTCCGCCGCGGTGCCGGACGGAAATCGAACCGTGCACACTCTCCCTTCACAGACGTTCCCAAAGCATTAGCAACGTTTTGCACGTTTTTCCTAACGGCGACTGGCGGTGCATAGAGGTGCCACAGGTGAAAGACATATAAAAGTTAGATCTTCGCATATCCGCACCATATTGGCCGGAGCAGCGATCACGTTTATTGCAACATCGAGCACTCGAGGAGTCACTACCCTGAACGGACGTTCACGAAACACGGCGAATGTTTCTAAGTATTTCGCAGGTATATACGTATAACAGCAGTGTATTTATCTTTCCGGAAACATTTTAAACACAACTTTTCGCTTGCACGAGTACGCATTTAAAAGCTGTTACAGTGCATACTGCACCGAGGTCCATTCACTGGAGAACCAAAACAGTTACACTCAACTCACAGTGTTATAATATGTCTGTGTCCCTTTAATTACATCGAGCACTGTACACTACAATTTCCAAATATTATAAGTTCAGCATGGATTCGCTTAATGAATGTATCTATATTTCCGTAAAAATTGCAACTCCAAAAAGAACCAGCTTGGAGTACGTGAAGTAACGATCCACGAATCGATACGTACAGGTTTCCAGTTCACAGGCCAGTAGCACCCAACCCTGGGCACACTGATGCGCGTTCTTGGTGGTAGGAAGCTGGCCAGCGGGAAATTAAAGAAAACCGATATGTTTGCTGTACGTGGAGTTCTGCCAGTCATGGTACTTCTGGTCGTTTTGGCGTCGGCCAGCATCGGGACAAGCATAAATCACGGGGATCTGGAAACGGCCGCCACCTCTCATTCCCATCGTCACGAGGAGGGCGCCGGTGGCGATCGTCACGCTGGTCACGAAGATAAACATGGGGATCGTGGCGATAGGGGTTACAAAAGCAACCACGAAGCCGAAGAATTTAGCAGGGGCCACCACGACGCGGACAATGACCACGGGCACTACGCCGAGGATGCCGGCGGAAAGAAACATCATCATCACGATGACGGCTACTACGAGGAGCACCACGAAGGCGAGGGTGGCGGAAACGGTGGAAGCTTCCAGGACAAGGGACATTACGGGAAAGGGCACAGTACGCAGGGTCGTCACGAAGTGAAGAGACTGGACGAGTTCCAGAAGCACAACGAATTTCACGACGAGGACTACGATTCTGGTTTCGAGGAGCACGATGGAGGGCATCACTCTGATCATGGGCACCATAAGGCTGGTTCTTACAAGGGAGGGCATCACGACCATGATGAACATCGTGGTGATTATGGGAAGGCTGGCCATTACGAGAAGGGCCACCATCATAACGATCACAACGGACACAGAACCGATGACAGTCACGAAGGTCACTATCGCAACGATCATCGTCATGGCAAGGAAGCTGATTCTGGTGATGGCAGGAAATGGGGGTACAAGAAGGGTCATTAGTTGTACTTGACCACGCGAGTGTTTATCGAGATTATTATTTTGTTCCTTGATTGAAAATTTGGAATGGGAATCAGTTTTGTACTCCTGACTGTGTGTTTACATCTGGATGGATTCTGTTGATAATAAAATGACAGTTGAGCGAACGAAGTTTCGTGTGTTATTAAGTATTTCGAGGGAAATGAGACGATATTTATTATGGAATCGGAGTCTTAATGCATTCGACGTTTTTCGATGGCGTTCGATTAATGTTATTCGACGAAATTAAATTATTCGATAATCAGTTTCTCGCCATTAAGCGGCACGTAGAACATTATTATTGAAAGCGGTCTTTCATACGAGTTAATTTCCATATGGAAAGCGGCTAAAAATAATACATCCTCGTGTCTGATTCGTTTATCAAATAGCGTTATTGATCACTCCGATGAATAGACCGTCATCCTTCATACCTTTCACTTCCACGAAATCATTAATCCTCAGTTTACCAAATTTAGAGGAATATCCGACCTACAACATTTATCAGTGAAATATATTTGCACGTTGAAGAAGCGGAGCGGACTAAAGTGTGTACAGTAACTAAATATTCATAAATTCTGTTCAATTTTGATGAACATGGCCACATTGGCGAGACACGTGGAGAATTATTTTACTCTTCCGTAAAGTTTCGAGGAGGCGAGGAAGCTAGTGAAAAAAAAGCGACATACGCGCGTTCACATGGGCCATACGTTAAAATTTCAACGTATCATAATAAATTTGTACGTTTTACCTGACGAGAGAGCCGAGCGTATATGCGCCCGCCTCTCTTGACTCCTTTGAAACGCACAGCTCCGAGCACACACATCCTGCCCTCGTGCAAACATCCCTATACAGGCGGTTTCAAAACTAAGGGCACAAACGTAATTGGATACTAGAAGTTCTTCAGCAAAGTTCTTTTTATAGAAGTGCTCGTTTCAGACCTCGTGACACAATCTAGTAATCGCACAGAGAAGCATTTCAGCTTGTACCAATAAGCTTTATGTACTTAATAACCACGAATGGGATCCTTTACACACTCAGGACCCTCTTTACTTATTCTGGCAAGAGGCAAAGTGGTGGAGCGTCCCGTCCACGGAAGCAAAATCTACGCGATCTAATTGGCCAGAAGTTCAAAAACCTTGCGCTGGGAAACGTTTCCTTCAAAACACATAGTCCTTTTCCAATTTTTTGCCCCCCCCCCCCCCTTAATAAACGCGAAAGCCGTGGTCATCGCTCCTCGAACTCCCTATACACACACACACACGCTCCTTTATTTTTCTCATTTTCTTCTCGCGCGCCCAGCATTTTCGCTTTATCACGCCGCGTGCATGCTACAAACGCAGGCATTTGCAGCCGCACAGAGGGCGGAACGCGGGCGAGCGGCGCGGGCGACGGGATGGGAACAGTCGCAGGCTTCTAGCTGGTTTGGCGTGGGCGCGGGTTTGATTAACGATTCCGCCCCTTCTGCAAATGAAATTGCCGTTGCCATTTGTGGGTCTATCCAGACTGGATTCCGGCGCGTCGGACACGGATTAACGGAGCTTTATACGTTTCTTTTAGGTTGCGAGCCCGGGATGCTGCAAACCCGCCGCGATCACGGCTGCCCATTCCCGGCCGGAGATTGCGTACAAGCGAGCGGATCTACTTGAAATTCCCTGGCGTGTGACAATTCCGCCGCGTCCCTTCCCCCGCCCGCCTAGACCATTGTTCCATTCCGCGATGCAGCTACGTGTGGCTGGCTTAATTAATCTAATTGGAGTGGTCGCGCGACTGGCAAAAGAAAAGAAGGACCGGCGCTGCCACCAACCCCGCTGCAAGAAGCATACACGTGCACAGCGCCGTGCTGAAAAGGGCCAGGACCATCCAGCCCGCTCCTCCTACACCTTTGAACGATCCGCGCGACAATCTCCTGCCGTCCGGTCGAATTAATGAGAAACCTCGTGGCGACGAGCGATCAGACCCTTGCGGCGACGCGCGCAACGAGAAAAATTAACCGATCGTCAGGTTTTCCAACGAATAATTGCCACTCGTCGCCGGAGGAAGCTTATGGTGACGCGGGTGGTCTTTGTTGCTCTTCGTTTATTTCTGGGAAATGTGATGCGTAATGATTTATCGGTCGACCGGGTTGCTCAGGGAATGGTTTGGTCCAATTAGCGCTGTTTGCATGCCAGGTGAGGTTAGGAGGAAGAAGGGAAATCTATTTGGAAACTTTTGGCAGGACCTTTTCCCACGTTAATGCACGCGTGATCTACCATTGTCGGCTGGAAAGTCTTCCTCTCGTTCCAGCAGAATTGAGGAAGCTTTCTTGCTGGCCAAGCCGGAAGCGAGGCGAGTGCAGCGGGCTTCTTCGGGTGAATTCGATCGCCTTCGATTAAAGGCTTTCTTTCCCACTTAACCGGCTAGAACGGGTCCGTGCTATTGATCAGCTGCACGTCGGTAATTTATCTTTCCCCTCGACCGACGAAGATGTTGCTGTGTTGCGCGCAATTGCTACATTTAATTCCAGTCGTCCGACATCGTTCGTCTTTTCTTGCTGGGGCCCCCACGCTGGAGAACTTGTTCACTGCCGCGTGAGTATAAATCGAATCGATCCCCGCTGAAGAAACGGAGGAAACCCTCTCATTCACTCTGCGATTCCTTTTTTACATCTCTCGCCGCGCTGTTGACTAGCCCTTGATGGATGCATCGACGGAGTTGGGCGATTAATCAAACGCGACTCGATATTCGGGCGAACGGAACGCGCATTTCGCCTGATCCGTTAATTAGGATTATTTCGCCGGTTTCTTTAATTTTCCTTTAGAATTCCTCCGCGAGACACTTCGGCCATGATCGACCAAGCTGTGACGGCGCGGCGTCCTGCGTTGCCGCTCGCCAGACACGCTGAATTAGTAAGCAAACCCAGACCTCTCGCAGCCCTGACTTATTAATTCCCCAGATATCTCGGGAATGTCGTGACTGGATAATTCGCAGGGGGTCGCCGTGAACGTGAGGCCGCTCCACGATACCCGTAACCGGTTTTGTTTTAATGAAATCGAGTCGCGAACGAAGCTGCTAATAGAGTTTACACAGACACGCAAGTAGAAGGTAACAAGGACTTAGTATGCGAGCCGGGGACAATGGGAAGCGTTTAAATTAAAGGGAACGTGTAAATTCCGGCTGCCACGGACGAAAAGCCGCGTTGAGAATACGGAAATATAGCATACGGGCCCGTATGCTTCACCCTTGTCGGCCTGTCACGGATGGAACAGCTAAATAAAACTGAAAGTCCAAAGAGATCGCAAGAAAGGCATTAGAATTAGACAAAACGGAACGTGTTACGTGAAATTCGTGTCTTTTCGAACGCAACCAAAAGAGAATCTCCTACACGTGCCTCGCGAATGTAGAGACCGATTTTTCCTGGAAACCGCTGGATTCCAGCACTTGGAAGCAAGCGGGTGTGACGCTAATAAAATTCTACGGTCACACGTAACTCCGTGCATGGCTATTCGATCAGGGGGTTCTGCAGAGAAATTCCAATCGAGGGAGAAGAAAAACGCCCCGAGTTCTCTTAGGGGTAATGGAATACCGAGTTCAGCGGTGGACTCGAGGGCAGCGAAGTTACAAGTCGCCGTACGGAAGGGAATAAATGTTATCGGTGGAAAGCAGTGGGAGTAATAAGAAAATAATCCCGAATTAACTGAGATGCCGTTGATAAAATGTTCACAAGGCAGTGGAATAATAAACGGGCCTCGTAGTTATAGTTACCGTCCGCTGGAAATTGCACGATAGGACCGCGCAAGAAAGCCTTTGATGATATAAGCCAGTCGGATTAAGTGGTCTCGACTGAGCTTACATTGTTTGCGCATTCGCGTATTATTTCGAGTGGCTGGCTAGGGTGACGCGCGTGTCCTGCGATCGCGTAATTAAAAAAGGAAAACATTCGCGTCTCGGACCCCGGCCGTGGTCGATAAACGCGCGGACATTGCAAGATCCGACAGGGGCGGGCTTACATTTTTTATCCAAAGCGGGGACGAAAAGATTGCATTGCCGTAAATTCGATTACACTCTCGTCCCAACGAACTTACAAAATGTAATAATAACGGGGGCCCATTTAATTCCCAGCTAAAGCGATTAATAAACCACATTAAACCCTCGTGCAAATTTCATGGAATTCTCGGTCGGCGGTGTTTAACCCGCGACAGGTCCGAAATAAATTCCACGGGTGTCACGCAGGGCGATGGGTTTTACAATGAAAAACCCATTACCGCGCCGACGTGGAAAAACAGTTTCCCGATATATGGCGATGGTCTTGCATAAATAGTAAAATTGACCGGATTACACGGCGAGAACGAGCCCCCGTTCGATTAAACGCGAACGTGCCCGCGCGGAATTCGCCCCCGCTACTTTTCGATTGCTCGTCGAATTTTTGTCGAACACGCTGTTCCCCGCTTCCCGTCAGCGCGGACACCACGCGCAACCAATTCCAGCGAGTGCAAACGCGGGCACGTGTCCCCGGTGCGTTGCAACCAGCTGCCCGATGTAAATAAAGCTCCCGAAGGTGTGGGATTATGGGGGACGGACTGGCAGATGGGTAAATAGAAAGTTGCTCGAACGGCCGTGTAAACCGGCACGCTATCAATATGAACGTGGATCAAGGGAAATTGATAAACCGAGAGGGAGCAACGAATGCGAGAAAATGTGGACGGGGCAGATTCCTGGGTAAACGTCAAGTTCACCAATTATTTAATCACGATCCAATACGGTGCATCGACTCGTATACTAGAGTAGGGGTGGACCTTATTTTCAACCTCCGATTTATTTTGCTCTCACCCTCTAATATGGTTCCATTTCATGAAAAAATAGTCCCTGAAAAATATTATTGCAATCGGATAACAGAAAAGGGTGCCGACCGGACCTTAAAGTTTAGAATTCATCAATGGTTTGAATTTGAAGAATTTCTCAAAAGTGGTAAGCCCTATCGAAATTTTGTTCAAATAATATTAAAAGAGCATTCAATTTTCTACAATTACTGTATATATCATTTTCTCGTGTTTCCAACCATTTTTTAAATAATAGATACATGTACGGCGTGACGTATTGTCTATACGCGTAGTGCGGACCTTTCTATATTCAAACGCTATTATCTAAAAAATGGTTGGAAGCACGAGAAAATGATACATAAAATAATTCTGGAAAATTTAATGTTCTTTTAATATTGTTAGAACAGAATTTCGATGGGGGTTACCATTTTTGAGAAATTCTTTAAATCCAAACTATTGATGAATTCTAAACTTTAAGGCCTGGTCGGCACCCTTTCCTGTTGTCCGGTTGCAATAAACGTTTTCAGGGACTTTCTTATCAAATTCTAGGGGGTAAGAGCAAAGAAAGAAAAAAAAATTCGACTGGTATAAATAGAGGCCACCCTAGTATGGAGAATAATTGTTAATGTAGAACTGTTTACGAAGAAATATTTATTATGGACAGGGGGCATGCATGAAAAATAAATTGAAAAAATAATTCATCCTCCCGCGTGCTTTTTATTTACTGTTTATTCTTGCGTGCTTTTACGGTCGTTCGGTTGCGAAGGAGTTCCCGTATGGAGAGCAAGCCGCGCACTTTTGTGCGCAGGTGCAGTAAACCTTTAGTAACCGGGCTATTCTGTTTTTAAGGTTCGAAGTGCTTTGTGCTCGTTTTCCAGTCTCCATTAGTTAAATCATATAGACTTTATCGACTAAACAGACACCTATATTTATTAATCTAATGTACAAATCCAAGGAATATCACAATATTATAGGATTATAATCCGTTAAAATATACCGTTTACATCACAGAATTACGCGCTGTGTAAATTGATTCCCGAAGTGCGCACGATACCCAGACAACGTTGCTTGCCACAGTTTAGATTCGCAACGTGGACAGCGCATAGGCTGTGTAAACAAATTACAGACACGCAGTTCGAGGCCAGCAAGTGCACAGCTCAGAATATAATTGAATAATGTAATTACAAGCAAGCCATTGGCGAAAATCCGCGGAGCATGTGTTATTTATTCGGAAATTTAGCCGCGTTAACGCGCAATACACGAGTTCCCGTGGAAGCGGCGCATTAATATCCGAAAATCAATTGAACCGTTGAACGCGACCGATTAAACTCTATCACTAGCCATATTACTGACTTTCTCGGCGCATAATTAAAATTATTTAGGTATACATATACATGCTTGTACATGGTATATGCGTCTGTTACACCGTTTGTTCGCGTTGCACTGAAAATGCGTTTACTTTGTGACATTTTCAAAGAGCGTTTCATTCGTCACGTGAAACTTTCAACATCGAAATGTCCAAACTTTAAATACACATGAATACGGTATTTAGTTTAAACTTTGCTGAAAGTTTTTTTGAGATTAATTTGTGGTGACACTGGAATGAAAGTAACAGAAGTCTGAAGCTAAGGGACTTGGTGGAAGCAACAGATACCCATTGAAAAATACAAAACAGTCGCGACGCTCCCTTTGATTAATGGGAACGCCACGAGGCAAATATGGGCAGAGGAGAAACTTACTTGCAGCACCGCAAGAAAGGTGAAAAGAGAGCAAGACGGCGACGCCGTATCGCTTTTTTCCATGCAACTACGCTGTCTATTTACATAATGTATTTACACAATGCCGGGGCACAATACATACATCGCGCCGCGATACATTATTCCGCCGTCACTTTGGAAAAACTTAAGACCGACAGCCGTGAAATATTTGACGCGTTAAACGCGAGAAGGAGCGTAAATAATGCTCCGTTATAAATAAAATTCTACGATGCATCGCAAAAATGTACCGCGACGTAAGAAATCTAAGGTTCAACCAGGGTTCCGTGGTGCTTAAGATTTATTACTTAAAAACAGGAAGTTTCTAGAGGCAGCGTGTACAGTATTTTTCAATCATATTTTCAAGTCTCGCGAAATAACATCGCGCCTCTTTATCATTATCTAATCCATTCAAAGTTTAACAATTTCTTTCTATGAAAATATGCTTTTTCCAAACAACGCTTCACAGCATCGATGTAGAACGAAATTATACTCAAACGATGCTGAATATATGGCAATCAAAGTGGCTGTAAACTCAGCAATCCAGAACAGTACCGTCTTACAAAGAAGAATCCACCTTCCGCGGTACGTAATCAGCTTTGTCTTCCATTCTTCAGCCCTTGTGGCCTTTGTTATATCCAAACTTCTTCCCAGAGTGTTGATCGCCCTTCTTTCCATAAGAATCGTGATGGGTGTAATGGTCGTCGTGCCCATGTTTCCCATGGTGTCCCTTATGCTCTTCATCGAGATGGCCCTTGTCGTGATGCCCCTTCTTCCCGTGATGATCCTCGTGGTAGCCAGAATGCTGATGCCCACCCTTCTTATGCTCTCCCTCTTTCTTCTCATGGTGTCCATGGAAGTCCCCATGCTTGTTGTGATGCCCCCCTTTGTGGTAGTCGTCGTAGAATTTGTGCTCCTTGTGGTACTCGTCCTTGTGGAACTTGTTATGGTACCCTTTAGTCTTGTGGCCCTTCTTGTGGCCTTTCTTCTCGCCGAACTTCCCACCCTTCTGCCCCTTCTCGGCCTCGTGGTGCTCCCCGTGCTTCTCGTGCTCGTCGTGGTGCCCCTTCTTGTGGCCGCCGTGCTCCTCGTGGTGGCCGGAATGATGTTGCTTGTCGTGCTCGCCCTTGTCGTTCTTATCGTGATGATGCTGGCTCTTGTAGCCCTTATCACCCTCCTCGCCGTGCTCGCTGTGATGGTCCGAGTGATGACTCTGACCGCCGCCGGATTCGTGGCGATGGCCCTGGTGACCCGTGGCCGCCGGGACAAGGTCGCTGTTGGATCCCTGAAGGCTGGGGATCGACGTCACTGAGACGATCGACGGCTGATGCGCGTTACTTTCCTCGACCTGAGCATCACGGCGCTCCCGGTAGACGTTCAGATCTCGAGAATGACACGTATGCAACGACAGCTGCAGCAGCAGGCAGAAAGCGACGGGGGACGCGGCTCGCAGCATCTCGATCTGCTTTCGACGCGATCATCCGACTGATGATCGACGCCGCCACGGGTGACACTTAAATATCCCACGGTCCGATCGTTCCGTCACGGGGCTTCCGTTCGTTTACGCCGGTTACACTTTCATCCGCGAGACCGCAGGCCTTCCTCAGCGTCGTTCTGGCGGGCGGGGCGGTCCTTTCACACTTTCTCGCGGCCGTAATGAAATGGCCCGGTGCTTTTTCGCGTAGACGATTTCGTGAAAAAGTCCCTCGACCGTTGGCCCGTCGCTCTCAGTGACGTAATTCAGATCGATACCTCTCGAATGTATTGTATAATTCGAGTGGAGGCGCTCTTCCAGGGCGGCGAGGCTTAAGAAGGAGACGATTAGAACGTTTCGAGTAGATTCAGCAGATTTTCAAGAATCGTTGTAGAAGGATTAACCTCTTGCATGGTAAATTGAGGTGGCTATTTTTGTGATGCATCTACCTTTTGATGATAAATCAGGATCAGTAATCAGTGGATTACTGAAGATTGTAGGAGAGATACCTAATTCAAGTCGAGGCTAGCTATGTAACAATATAATTACCTACGACATGATTAGTCAATTATGTTGCACACGTTTCTCCTTCTATTAGTAGATTAACATACATGATTTTTTTTTCCTTCGCGTTATACGGGACGAATTCATGTGACAGAGCTTGACTGGTTGATTAATTACCCTCGTCCTTTTTGCTGCGATGAATAACTCAGTAGTTGCAGGACTCTGTAGTTCATCATTACCACTTTCGTTTTTCCTGCGCGCCCTGATAAAAGTTTCTTCACAGTTCCTTGCATACCCACCAACTTTCCAAATCGAAGTAATTTGTTCAGAAAATACAGCGATCAGCTACAAAGTCTCTAATGCTCCCCCACAAAACCAATACTGCACACTTTTACCAAAGCCTCTGGTCGTGTTTTAGGCGCCCCGACGAACCAGTGCATGACTGGCCGAAACAGCGAAAAAGTCCGTAGCAACGCGGTGTGTAACTTTCTACGACGCAATGGGCGCGAAATCGCGTTACCGGTTACATACATAGTTCCGCCAATAATTTACAGGGGTACCCCGAGCTTCGTTCGCGAAACAGGGCCGATTAACGGCTTTGTTTCACACGCTCGATAAATGGAAGCCCGTGACCTCGATCGATGGTCGAAGTTAAGTGGCTTACCAGGTGTTCGTACAATGAATTTAATTAACGCCATGACAAACGACTGGCGGCCGGTACACGTATCGGTATGCGCATCGCCGATGGTGTCGTCGCCGTGCCCTTCGCGCGAGTCGAATCATCGATAAACAGCCTAATGTCGCCATTAATCCTATTACTCGCGGCATAAATCCGCCCCTCCGTCCCGCCGCTCTGCCTTACCCTCGTAAATGCCCCCGCTATTTATACTCGTCATAAACCAAAAACAATTTATGGAATTTTACAGACGTCGGCGACGCGTATATCACCCCTCGATGACCGACGCTCGTTGCTGGGAACGTTTCGCTAACTGTTCGCCCATTCGTTCCGTTTCTGCTGACGGTTTTATCGCACGACTTTGCAAAATCCCCGGCGATTCGATATCTTTAAGATATTAGCCGCAAGAGGCGGCTTCCATCTGGCCGGTTCAGTCGGACGTGCGAACACCTCCGGCGCCGCAAATCCGCAGCACTTTGATTTGTGGTGTAGCGGATGCGTGGCCAAAATCACTCCGATTTAATGAAATTTGCGAAGGCATGGAGGGTTGTAGCGGGACAGGAATATTTGGTTCGTTTATAACGATGCTTTAGAATAGTCTAATAGATTTGGGTAGAGAAGAGCGGGGACAAAAGAAACATTCTTTACATTTGGCCTAGCCTACAATTACCTTTTATAGATATAAAAATTACAATTATGCCTTAAGATAGTATGTTTCTTGGTCTACCATTTGGGCACAGATTCAGCCTTACGCGATAAGTAATCAAAGAGTTATTGTTACTTTTGTCCTGCAGGGGTAGGACGAAAGTAACATACCGTGGGGACGAAAGTAACACTAATTATTTTGAGAAGAATTAAGTAAAAACACTTCTTCCAACGCAAAAAAAGGATTTTTCATTATAAAAAATGATAGAGAGAAACATTTAAATATACATATTTTAAGTAATGATAAAAACAAATCAATTTTAAATAACGAAAGGTAGAAAGCATAACCAGCTTCGAACATTTCTTTGGTATTGTGTATTTAGCTGAATGATAGGTATTAAATTTTACCTACTCTGAATTAAAATTATGATAGTGGAGATCACTCATGGTGCAGTCTTCGTGGGACTAACCCTTAAAATCTAGACATTGGATCCACTCTCTCGAACAGCTTTCACTGGAAGGGCAAAAATAAACCAGACATAGACAATCATTATCATCTGGAGAATTCCTATCCTGTATGCTATTTTGCTTACCCGAGTAACATGTTACTTTCGTCCCCGTAGTGACGTGTTACTTTTGTCCCCAGCTATGTTTTTCAGAATAGAACTGTTATAACATACAAACTATACGAGACTTGTTGAAATCAAATACAGGAACTTATAAAGACATTATCTCAGAACGCTCTAGCAAATAATTGGCTTAATATCTATAGTTTAACTATGAATATTAACAAAAAAAAAAAACAGAGTAGGAGACACTTACCTGAATGATCTAAATAACAATATTAGCTTGCCCACAGTAATACGATTCGTGTTACTGCTCAGCGTCACTCAGTACAATAAAACAGACACTATACACATGCAACTGTGTAAAGCAAACGTTTTAGAAATGTTTGTGGAATGGGGGAGAAGGCGTGTTACTTTCATGACGCCGTTACGTTTGTCCCCGTTCTCCCCATACAGTCCTTCTTTCTTTGAATCATAATTTTATTATTATTATTGTTACTTATAATTCCATAATTACATTAAGAGAAAGTTTCGCAGACGACGCTATCCCAAGTTCCACTCGATCCAACGTCCATCATCAGTGGGAGAAGAAATTTCCAGCCAGGGGTAGCAAGAAGTATCCAGCTCAATCTCATAATTGACGACCAGGGCAATTAATCAAGCTCACGTCTGCTAACGAATTGCTCCCAACTGCTTCTGCACGTAGCTGGTTCGCGGCCATTAAGATTCCCGCGAAGTGTTCCGAGATAACCGATGCGATAGGGGTCGCTTCCACGGGCTCGATACAGAATCGAGGTTTCTTTCGGGCTACTTATTCGGCCGGGCGCATCGCCGTCCTCGCTCCAATC
Organism: Andrena bucephala; assembly: GCA_947577245.1. Lineage (NCBI taxonomy): Eukaryota > Metazoa > Arthropoda > Insecta > Hymenoptera > Andrenidae > Andrena > Andrena bucephala. Next base: position 70,664,121 of record OX387715.1, read on the forward strand.
TCCATTGCAAATCAGGAAAGCCGAATTCGCAGTTTGAAACGGTGATCGATAGATTCGGCCTCTTTACGACCTTATTTGGCAGGCTCCTCCGCTAGAGATTGGCTCCTCCGGCGTTGGCGCTGCATAATCAAGATAAAGATTGGTTACTGCCCAGCTTCCATCGGGCGAGAGGGGAAGACCGGGGCCTTCTCCTTTAGACAGGGAGAAAACCGGATACCGGAGGCTCTGCCAAGTTCGATTTGGACTCGGCGTCGTCGTAACGGAGATTAGATTAGGTGGCGTTCCCTTTGGACCTTCCAGATGGAGAGATTGCTTTGTAAGCAGATCCAAGGACGACGGTCGGATCGCAACCGTGAACGGTATCCACCCCCTTCGTTTGGAAAAGTAGAGGCCGCCCACTATTAAATTAAACCCTCAACTGCCGCTGGTTACCTTGAAAACATTCCCGCTAAGTGTTACCACCGGTTGTCGTGGCTAAGCAATTCCCTCTTTACTAGGGGAGAGCGGGGACAAACGTAACACTTTTTACATTTGGCTAAGCTGCCAATTACCTCTTACAGATATAAAAACGAAAATTACGCCTTAAGATAGTGTGTATCTTGGTCTATCATTTGTCTATCAGTTATGGTAATTTTCCGCAGTGACTGTCAGTGTTACTTTTGTCCTGCACGGGTAGGACGAAAGTAACATACCATGGGGACGAAAGTAATACTAATTATTTTGAATACAATTAAGTAAAAACACTTCTTCCAAAGCAAAATAGGATTTTTACTTTCAGAAACGATAGAAACAAACATTTAAATAAACATATTTTAAGTAGGTAACGATTAAAAAGCATAACCAGCTTCAAACATTTATTTGATACTGTTTGTTTGATTTAATATGGAATCTCGTGTAATGGCCCCAAAAGTAACTAATACTTATGATTTTTTAAAAAAAAAGCTATTGTTAATATTGGATTCAACTTCTCCCCGTAATGAGGTGTTACTTTTGTCCCCAGCCATGTTTTTCAGCATAGAACTGTTATAACGTACAAACTATACAAGATTTATTGGAATCAAATACAGAAACTAATAAAGACATTATCTAAGAACGCTCTAACAAATAATTGGATCAATGTCTATAGTTTAACTACGAATATTAACAAAAAAACCAACAGAGGAGACACTTATCTGAATGATCGAAATAACGAAATCAGCTCGCCCACAGTATACGAATCGTCGTATTGCTCAGCGTCACTCCGTGGAATAAAAGAAACATTAAACACGCGTAACTATGTAAAGCAAACGTTTTGGAAACTTTTGTGGAAGGCGGGAGAAGGCGTGTTACTTTCATGACGCCGTTACGTTTGTCCCCGCTCTCCCCTAATAAAACGCGACTTTATTTCCAATCTTCTAATTCAAACGCATCAGGGAGGCTCCTTTGAATGCAGTACCTGCAGTTTGATGAATTTTTAATGAATTGGGGGACAGAATCCGGCTTCGGTCTGAACTTTTCTTTACAGCGATGCAAGTGGATCTTGTTTTTCACACAGCGGGGTTACGTAACAGTCGTTAATTTAGATGCGAATACCTGTTCTGCAGATTTGCTTAATTACAGCAGGTCTCTCTGTTGTTTGCCGGCGAGGTGAGGCCACCTCCCCCGCCGCACCGAGGGTGTGCAATCAGTTGATGGCGCAACGAAGGCCGACCCTCTTTCGTCCTTCGCAGGAAGCTTGTTTCGTATTCAAGTCTAACGCTTCGTCGACTGGTCCGGCTTCCTCTCGCCCCTTTCCACCCATCGATGGATCGTCCCTTGTCCGGCTTTTATTCGCCGAATAAAATTGCCCCACCGGAGGCAGGCGAACAATGGAGCCTGCGTCGTCTCCCAAACCGCTAATGATATTGTTTCCCTATCTGAATTCACTGCGTTGGAAGTTTCGATCGGAAGCGTGAGCGTTCGGAGCGAGGAGGGTAACTAACATTGACGCTCGATGGCTCGAGCTGACTGTTTCGAGATGTACGAGGTGATTCCGATTAAGTGCACTCGAACGTGGATTGCGTGCCGTTTGATATCGAGTCGTGCTCGAGGACGGGTCGTTTGTTCGTGAGGGATGTTCGAATTTCACGCTAGCTTGATATTTTCGAGCACGACAGCGGGGATTTTTTCGTTTCCAAGTGCGGCGCGAGCACCGATCGCGATGTTAATGAAGTGTGGCGTGCGCGAGAAGCAGCTTGGAGCTCGAGTGGTTTTGATTGAATCATTCAGAATTCAGATAATCCACAGAATTAGTGAAATTTACACCTTTCAACTTCCACTAATAAGAGGATCTGAAAAGGGATACACGTTCGAGCCTCCTTCACCCTCATTCCCTCAATTTGCTTATGGGAAAGTACGGCCGCAGTGGCACGCTCGAACTAGAATCGGCCGACGAACTTTTAGCAAAGTTTTATGTCCGCGTGATGGCCGCGCGCCGATTGTTGTTTCGCGAATCCACCGAACAGCGAATTAACCGAGGCTCGGGCGATGACAGCGGAATCATCCTTTGTCACGCGCTCGCGGCGTTTAACAATAATTATCTCGCGCAATTAACGAACCGATTCCAGGGCCGCGCGGCCGTCACGAAAGTTTCCTCGTTATAAATAATTGCAAAATCCAGCGGTACGAACGGCCGTATTCGCGCGTCAAGCGTCGTTCCCCGGCCGACGCCATGCTCGCGTGACCGAGCGTACTTTTTAACGAACATCAGCGAGTTCTTCGTTCCTCGACTTAGCCCATGCTAATGGCGTCCCCCGACGATGTATCCAGGTCCTCTTAGCCCCGCGAAAACGCCACGATTTTAAACTCTGCGCGTCGCGCGCATCCTCCCTCCAAAAGCGGCGATCGTGACGCGCAATCGTTGAGTAGTGTAAATACATTGTGAAAGCTAAGGGTAGGTAGGTACGTATTTGAGAAGTTGCAGTTGTTAGAATTTGGAAATTTCCGTTGTAAAAGATCCTGATGGAGGATAGAGTCCCCTCAAAATTAAATCCACTATGCTTTCAAATTAATTTCAATTTTATCGTCAATCTATTTTATCCATCTAATTCAAAACTGACTTCTGTATTGCCAAATGAATGATCAGCGCTCCTGAGACAGACGCATCTATCTGTCGCTCAGTACTGGGGCACGGAAGAATGAATTGGCTGCCAATAATCGACAGTGGATGGACAATGGTAATGTAACGAGCTACGCGCGGCCAGTAGTTCCGAATGACTAATTGCAATTTAGATCGGCTCATCAATGCGATACACAAGCGTAATATCATTAAATTCTGTAACAACGACACCCCCTGCTTTTAGACAGCGTCGAAATTACGGGGGCGTATTCGTCAAGCAATAAACGCAATCTATTTCTGAAATAATTGACGCCCGCGTTATCCGCGGAAGTAACAATTGGAACGTTGCTACCATTCAACGCAACACGCTCGTGGAAATTTCGAGTCTTAACGAGCCCCATTATGCTGCAACATAATCGTATAAAACCGTGCCCATCGATTTTTGATAACATCGTAAACAGAGGTGTTTATGTACATTTATCAGGTAACATTTAATAACAATATTGCTTCTGGTCGACGGACGCGCGTACAATGGCAACAACGGGCCCAGATGGTAATTGCATTAACCTATAACCCATGATCCACGTCGCTGTTATTATATTGAAAGTCGCTTTGCGATGTAGTCCCGAATGATTACGTTTTCCAATTCTCGCTCGATTGTCCTCGTAATTGTTCGTTTTTAATGGCTTCGTCCTTGATTGATAGCGAAGGTCCGCTCCACTGCCTACTCGGCGCCCTTTTTAAACACGTTTTTCCAATTCGTATAATTTCGTTGCGGAGCACTTCCAGCCTGGAACGGTCTCTAGTGACTGCAAAATGTATTATATTTTATTGTTCAAAAATCAATTTCCTGTGTACTCTGCATCGCATGAATCGCTGTGGCAACATTCGAGATATTTTCTACAAAATTGGGGCACAGCTTCATCCCCTAAAGCCTCTAAAGAGCCCGGTAAAATTTTGTTATTAAACTGATTTGTACCCGGAGACTTATAATTCACTGTTTCGCTTTTCACGTAGTTATCAAGAATGTCTAAGGTAGCGCAGCATGGGAAAGGCACATCTGTTACACAGACGCTTGGAGTGGAAGGTCTGAAAAGTGAAACCCAATCCACTCGCCGGTGGATTAATAATAATGGTCTCCCTGGTTTCCATGCTCGCCGCCATAGTTCCTCGAGTAGGAGCTGCGGGCTTCGTAAGAACCATCCTCCCCGTCCCCGTTCCTGTAGCTTTCGCTGTGGCCATAACTCGAGGATCCTGGTACATGATCCGTATAGTGGGCACCATCGTGGGCAGAGCTATCGCCAGCTTCGACGTGTTCGTTACCGTGATCGCGAAGATCCCCCTCGCCGGCCGCGTAATGAGTATCGACGATGGTACCTGCGGGCCAGTTTATAATAATGCAGCTCGCGAACGAGCCCGAAACAATGGCTTTCACGGTAATAACATTAACTACGTCCCGCGGCTTTTTCAACCGGTGACGAAATTTAGATGGATGTAAAACAGTGGAAGCGTTCGCGTAATGGCATCGAAACGATAGCCCGCTGCGAAATAATTAGTAGCATGGCCGCGCGCGCGTCGCTGAAATTAATACGAAACGGGAGCGTCAACGTGTTCGGTTGACACCATTAACTCCACGGCGGAGTTTTATTGGCAATCGGTGCTTCAGCCACGAAGTTTGCCGAACAAAAATAGCGATCGATGGCTGGTAATGTGTCCCGCGAAAGTAATACGATACTAAATTTGACAATTTATTTTGTGAGTATGACAAACGGAATAGAATTTCTTTTCAGAGGGTTTATTTAACACATATTGAAGTACGAAAAACAATTTTTTTTTATTGCCATTTTCATGCAAAATTGCGGCAACAGAGCCCGTCGTCGAAAAAAGCTTTTTTGAAAACGCCGCCACGGGAGGACGGATTTCTCGGCATGTATGTCAAAAATAAAAAAAATTTATAATCTATATACAATTGGCTTTGGAAGTACGTAGCCGTTTTTTGATTGAATGTAAACTTTTTTTTTATAAACAATTTAATGCTCATTTTTAGGGCAAAGAATCGATTCATTTCTTAAAAAGTGCACCACTTCCACAAAAATTGATTAAAAAAAATAACCCTACGTACTTCCAAAGCCAATTGTATATAGATTATAAATTTTTTTTATTTTTGGTTCCAGGACTCATACATGCCGAGAAATCCGTCCTCCCGTGGCGGCGTTTTCGAAAAAGCTTTTTTCGAAGACGGGCTCTGTTGCCGCCATTTTGCATGAAAATGGCAATAAAAAAAAAAATTGTTTTTCGTACTTCAATATGTGTTAAATAAACCCTCTGAAAAGAAATTCTATTCCGTTTGTCATACTCACAAAATAAATTGTCAAATTTAGGTCTTCTTTTTCTGCGTCTAGAGTGGTGTTACCCCTTAAACGGCGCTTCTGCCGACCACGGCAGAGGAGCTTTGCAAGCTCGGTAATAATTCAACATTTCGCAAGAGCAAGATCAAAAAGCACGGTACAATGTTGCCGGCCAAGTGGGGAGATTACATCCGGAATTAAACGACTGTTCGTTGCCAAGAATTGAAAATCGTGGCTGCTAGCGAGTGTCCCTTTAGCCACGGCATGGACACCGTCGAGTTCTCGCCAATTAAAAATTCATGTCCCCGAGCTCGCAAATTAGCAAGGAGCGCCGTTTCCCAGCATCACCCCCTCGTGCACAGCCCCATAGTTGCCGTGCAATTACGCGCTTTACATTGTGCTGTTTCGCCGTACCTGCGCCCTCGTGATCGCCACCCTTCCTCGAGCGAGACCCAGCGCTGTGGGCATTTTTCTCGTCAGCGCGCGCGTTCCCGTAGGCAGCGTGCTTCTCGAATGCGTACTTGTCGCCGTCCCGCTTGTGGAATGTGTCGAGAGCCTTATACCCGTGATTGCCCTTGCTGTAGGTTGCCTTCAAGTAACCCTTCTCGCCCTCGGCGTCGCTGCCGTACGTCTTGTAGTATCCACCCTCGTCCGATTTCCCTATAATCACCATGTTCTTCGTTCTCGTTATCAACGGCGCAGATAGCTGTGCCAAAAGGTCGAGGGAGAATGCTGGAAGCATTATATCCCTACTTAGGCGCGAGAGGTTCATCGAAATTGCATCGAAATTACTCTATTTCCATTACCTCGCCGCGGACCGTTTCATATTTATGAGACAATTACCCAGCCGCCCACTTTGTATGTTTTATAATATTTTCCACGCGTAAATATACGGCGGAGTCAATCAACTGATGGAGATTCATTAATTAAGTAAACAGAATTGTGTATAATTCGCGAAACATCTGCGCGTCCCGATGCGCGGCTGAATTTTCCATTTGACCGGGAAATGTGGTAGGTACTTCTAACTGAAACTCTGATTGCCGACAAACAGTTTGGGTAGAACGTACCAGATGCATTTTTCATGCGCTTCTTTGGAGCTTGATCCTTGCCAGGCGTGTTCCCTTCGCCCAGGAGATCCTCGACTTCCGTGGCGAGCGCTAATGGCGCCGGTTCGCGAACATCCCGACGAAGCGACTCGACGCTGGCGACGTCGCCCCTCGGAGACAGCAGCTGCCAGGCACTGACAGGCTCCGCTGAGGAGCAATGAACGAGAAAGGCCAGCAGCAGCGGTCCTCGCCACATATTCGCCGATGCTACCGATTCACCGATATCGATGTCGATTGTTTGTTGGTAAACTTGAGCAGAGGCTACTTTATCCACCTCCTCCCACTCGGCTCTTGACGCGAATTTTCTTTCCAGCAGAAGGGATGCCGGGGCAGATGCCGGCGATCGAGGGAATTTCGCAACCACCGCCGAGCCATCGGCTTCTCGAATAGTCGAGCTTGGCATGGTCGTACTGTGAACAGTTGTAAGTATTTGGAATTGGCGTAACGGAGAATTAAACTGGAACGTGTAAATAGTCAAATGTGAATAGAATTTTAAAATCGAGGATACATTTGTGATGAACGTAGGCGATGTGGTGCAGATGCATAGATTTTGAATTCAGAAAATTGTAAAATGTCGATTAACCGGCAGCTGTTGTATCGACGAAATGTTGTATTTAGATATTACTGAACAATTTGTATACTAAGGGTATACTTCCGTTTAAATAAATAATATAAAAAAATAATAAAATGTGAGCGGAGAGAAATGTATACTTGTGTGATAAAATATTCAGAGACTCGATATACACTGCCATTGTTTCCATGGCACAAAGATCTTCCCGAAAGTGATTGTATCAAAGTCCTGTCGATAATAAAACTTTCTAAAGCCACGGAATGGCTTTCTACGCGAATAAAGATTGCCAAACCCGTTTCAGTGCTTCAGAAATCGAAAAATGGGCAACTGAGACTAAATCGAGAACAATTGTACTGTTGGACGCACGAGCGATTTCACGCTTTCCACGATCGCGGGAATAAAACGACGTCGAGATCGAGCAGCGGCGCGATCGAGTGACATAACGACACCGAGATCGTTGCTCCCGCGAAAGTGTCCCCCTTTTTTTGCTAGCCCGAGAGATTGACACAGGATCGTGGTTCTTGCGGGAAATCGTTTTTCGGCGGTGTATTATCTCACGTTTCTTACCGGGACGTTTCCAGTCAGTCGATTGTTACGCGGTTCGTTAGAAGCCGCCCGAGTGACCATTCTTTGATACGTTTCTTATTCAGCTGCTTGCTGGATCGTTGGGAATTATGTAAGCGAAATAGACACAAGACGCTGTTACGTTGACTTCGTAATCAAGTGTACAGGATGATCAATGGATCTGGGTCGAGTTGCAGCTCTTATCAATGTGAAAATAGAAACGATTCACCAAGGGATAGGGTAACGCATACAGATGTTGATCCCTATAATATGATTGACCCTCTTCCCCAAGAAGTAGGAAATAAATATAATGTTTTTTTTATAAAATAAAATATAATTGTATTCAGAACAGAAATATCTGGGCCACCGAAATATAGATATATTTTATTATATAAAAAAAGTATTTTATTATATTTCCTACTTCTTGGGGAAGAGGGTCAATCATTTTATAGGGGTCAACATCTATATGCGTTAGCCTATTTGTATCGATCTCTTCTCGACTCCAATCTCCTTTCCCAAAATATAATTAACACGAAATAACTATCAAATATAATTGACACGAAAATCATTGTAGATACTCCACCGTCGCAACCCCCGCACCTATAAAGCTCTACAAGAATGATTCTTCAAGAATCCATTTCGTTGAACCACCCAACACCCTCGGTAAAATTCCCCCCGTCTCCCCGCGCAGTCGCAGGGAAACCACAAACTCGTCCCGGCTCCTAGATTCGCCCTGTACAAGCACCATGAAACCCGACGTACATCGAATTCGCAACGGGCGTCAGGATCGCGACGTTCGCTCGCAACGAGAAATGACACGGATATCGTCTAGTACGTGATACGGATGTTACGTAAAACGATTTCTAAAAGATGTTGGCGTGCAGTTATTAAGAATTTCTGCTTTGAATGGAACGCATAACTCGGCGCCGCTTCTCGTCGAGAATAAAATATATCGTCGCGTAGAATGTCGCTCTTGGGACGGGGGAATTTCCCTCATCCCCTTATTCGAGCGGAGGGCGGCGTAATTTTTCTTTTCCATTTGGGGAGTAGCAGCGGAGACGGAGGAAAGAAGGAACGAAAGAACGGAAGCGTCAGAGGCGTGGACGTAATCGAGCTTGAAACCGCGCTAACCGCACGCCGCAAGCCGACGCTAAGCGGCCTAGATGGGCCAGCTACGCCAGCTACTTTCCATCGGTATAATCCGGTAATTTGAAAATCTCGGACGGAATGTAACTCCCCCGTAACTGCTCCCCAGTCTTGTTCCCGCTAAGATCCTCGTTCTCTCGCTTGTTGCACCGGGTCGCCGTCGCGAAGCCCGCCGCCCCTGCTGATGAAAGGCGGCCGCGTTTGGAGTCGCGGTAACCAACGCGAATTAACCTAATTGATACGAAATTCCGATCCAGTTAAAGCGCGGAATCCTGCGCGTTTTAAGAGGCCCAAGCGATCCCGGCAAGCTGGAAAATTCAGCGGATCGGGAGATTTCAGGGCGTTAGAACTTTGTGGATTAGAACGTTTGAGAAATGCAGAGAATCTTCGTAATTCCAGGTGCTTTGAGAAACTTTCATGGGCTCATTAAGAATTTCGGATAATTTAGCGAAGTATTTTATATTCTGAGAAATGTGGATGTTTGGAATCTTCGAATGCGCTGAGGAATCACAGAAGTTTCTCGAAATTCCACGAAAGTGATAATCTACGAAGTGAATCTGGCTGAATACGAAACCCCCCGAGTGTATGTACGTGGAAGATTTGACGTGTATAATCGATAGCAGCTGGATTGTTGGCGGTGCAGACGTCCTAATGTATTCGGCGCCGCGGTTATCGACGTACACGTGTCGTTATACATAAAGATGCTCGATACCGTGCCGCGACGTCGTGTCAGAGCTGGTAGCCCGCCCACAAGGGTGGAAATATATCCAGCGTGTGTGTGCAGTTGCCTGGAGTTATTTCGGAAGAAAGCCTGCCGTTTCCCTGGGCCGATGCGTCGCCACAAGTCACGCGATTCCCGTCGAAACGGCGACGATTTTTCCGTGCCCGTCGCTCGGTAGCTACGCGGCCGAGCTTAAATGGGTAGCCGGGATAAATCGCGGGGCGATGTTTACTTTTAATTTCATTACACCGAAACGGACTTAGTGGTTTTAATAAAGAGCGCCGTTGCTCCGTGAAAATTGCACCGCTCTGTTTTCCGTGGAAACGCATTCCCCGGACTTATCTCTTTTATTTCCGCTCGTACGTGCAATTTTTATCACGGTCGCTTTATTCAACCCGTCCCCGCCCCTTGTTCCCCTGATTTCCCTTTAAACGCGAACGGTTGAACGCGTTTCCCCTCGATGCCACGTAATATCCTTTCTTTTAACGTGCCAGCCGTAATTTCGGTATTCAACGGTCGTCCGTCAAATTCGGTACGTGCTCCAGCGGACGAGCCGTTCTCAAACATTTACGTTCGGATAATATTTAATAGAGGCCGAGACGTTGTACGTCAGTTTCTGACGATCCTGCGCCGACGGCGTGGGGGAGAACCGGGGAGTTGGCACTGGCGAAGAACACGCTGATTAATGGGTATCCTTTAACGGGTTCGGGGGAAGGAAAGAATAATGCCGGCGCCTGGAGGATGAACTTTGATAAAAGCTTGTTGCTCGTTTTCCAATGCTCTCGGACCTATCGATGACGTTGGTTCATGGAAAAAAACCGAGCTTTATTTATATTTATCTTTCGAGCAGGTTTCTTGTCTTTCTTAAGATTGATGGTAACTCGTTAAGGAAGCAAACCCCTTGGCCAGAGAGCGCTGAGTTTTACATTTTGTTTTCGGCAACGGACGTTTATAGCTGCTTTTTGAAAGGGGCTGCAATATATCATTTCGCGGCGGTTGCAACTTGATGGGCGTGGTATCTTAATAGTGGCTGCAGTAAATATAAATGACCGTTGATGGTTACTTGTGATAAATGGCACTGGGTACTGATAAATGTAATGTAGACGTTTCTTTAGATAGTAAACATATCAAGATACTTTGAAACCTGCTGTGGAAAATATTACTCGGGGAAAGGTGATGTAATACTTGAAAAGTGTCGACTTTCAGAGGCGGGGTACATAGAGAGGAATAAAAATATCGATTTTCAAAGAGCTCTGTCGGAGCAATGTAGAAGGATTAAATTATCATCAAAGCATCATAATCAAACATAAACACAGCAAGGAATTAAAACGCAAAAAGAACAGCCTCCATTTACTCGTTTCAGACGTTTACCTCTGATCTTAATAACACCAACTTTACAGCCTGCGTTTAAAGCTCTGCTAAGCACGAGACGCCATTCGCGTGCACCCTTTAAACTACAACCGTAAAGTTTCACTTCTTGAACAATCCTTTTGTCAGATTTATTGAGGCCAGTAATAGATTTTTAAGTTCCTTCGAGAGATAGCGTTCACGAAGTGCAAGCGTTTTCTTTCTAAAAGTTCTATTTGATTTTGTACATTGCTTTTATTCCAACTTGAATTGCTTTTGAATGTTCCAAGCCCCTTTCCTCTGTCGAATATCTTGCTCTGTTCTTCAAATTTCAACATTGTTTCCAGAGGTATGGTGGAGGTAAACAATGTTCCGGGAAGTTTAGAGTAGACCACGGCATCGTGCAAATGCAGTTGAAAGTGCACATGCAACTTTCACCACCAATAGCCCTCCGTGACAGTAACTATGCTGAATGGGAACAAGCATAGTGTCTACTCTGCACACTATAGACTTAACGTCTGACGGCGCTTTCCGCCCTTGTCTACTGCTTGTCCCGGAAATGTGATTCTCGTTGAATATGGCTTTCCTGCTACTGCGGAATATTCTATCCCACTTCAACCAAATAAAATAGTCATCCGATTGGTCCGCAACAGATATTCCCTCTAAATCTAAAATTCTCCTGTATATCTTTCAGAGACAAGTATTTAAACGAACTCTGATTTACGACAGCAGAATGGAAAGGCGTAATATACGCTTTCATTGTTTAAATCACAGTAGCGTGTAAATCACGAGGACGTTTAATCAGTAGTCTCATTTCAATTGTTCGCACCCGCGCACAGTTTCACAGTGCATTATAACGTAGGAGTAACACAGATAACAAATGACGTACGATGCGAATACAATACAGGAATGCAAGATCGATAGCCAAATTTCTGGCCACTTAAGTCCGAATTCCACGCGAAGAGCAAATCGCTTAGAAGAGATAGCGAACGAACTTTTACTTAAGACACATGCAGCGTGTCTAATAGAAATTCATGGATCTCGACACTGAAATTGCCGTGGTTATTTAACGAGAATCTCAAAGTTTCATCGTGGCACAGTAGAATTCCTGGATTAACCCCCGGCGATGTATTAAAAATGAGAAGCTTCCGGAGACAGATGTAGAATTTTCAATTGGAAAGTTTCAAAGGTGCGACACGGATTGAACGATTGAATTAATTTCGAAAAGAACATCCCGGGAAGTTCCCCCCCCCCCCTGGTTTCGAGGAAGACAAACCTCGGGTTAAAGCGAACGACTTAGATTTATCGGCTCGTTGGGAGCGATGCTCAGGGAAAAGTAACGATCGAGTTATGAAATCGAACGGCTCCTGGACACATGGCGTAACGGTTCCATCCGTTTTATCACGGCCCCGTGATATTTGGCGACGCTGAGATAATACAGAACACCGTGAAACACGCCCCCGCACCCCCCCCCCTCCCCCGCCCCAACGCCCCTCCCGGCCTTTTTGCGCGCGCGGAATGGAGGGAATAAATCGCGTAAGGAAATCAGGAGATACAGAAGTTCGATTCCACTCGAATGACCTCATTTCTGGCAAGGATTCCGACGATTTTATCGTGGAAGCTCGCTCTTCCCAACCCTCCCATCGCCCCATGACGTGCATCGATAATACTCAGCTATCGAGCGTCCCTGTGAAATGTGCGAACATCCCATGCTTTCTTGCTTGCTAAGTGATTCCTATCACTTTTCGATTACTGAGCTATTTGTATCGCTTCTTGCTTGCCAAGCGATTCGTAACACCTTTCTGTCGCTGGCCGATCCGTATCTTTTTCTGATTATCCAGAGGACCCGCCGAGCTGAGGATGACCGATATAATTGACAACTGTTCGACTGCTCAGATTCGACGATCAAGGAAACGGGGCAACGAATTGAAATCACCCGTGGTACAATCTCCAGAATGGCCACGTTGAAACCCCTTAGAGCTTGATTGGATTCCGAGGGAGCTGTTCAGGACATCGTGGCGTCTCTCGAGGTATCGATCTCGGCTCGTTTTGCGCGATAACATCGCACGTACACCCGCTGTAAATCGTGTCCCTCGATTAGGGACTATTTTCGCCGATTGTCCTGATAGTTCGTGGCAATGGTAATATCGAGATTCTCGAGCGCCGAAAGAGATATGCGCAGCATGGTCGATGATTATTTTAAGCGTTCAACACCCCTTCGGTAACTTCTGTTTATATATTAGCTACTCGTAGGGGAGAGTTGCCAATATCGTACTGGTCACCTAAATCGTACCTCATCAATTTCTCAGTAATTAATGAATGTAAACGACATCTGATAATAAAAATATCAAGTAAATGCGAAATAAGAAATAGAAACAAAACCTTTTGAGTTTACACCCTATTTTGTGCGTGCTATAAACATTTTAAAAAATCAGGTATGATTGATGTAACATTTTACCAGTTTATTTTAGCTGATAATAATCAAACAGTGCAATTTTGTTCTGTGTTTTTATAGTTTCCCAAAAGCTGGTTTAACGCAGAATATTTTACATTCATTTTAAGTATTTATTACATTCATTATAAAGTTTAAATTAATATTTATAAATAAAGTGATCATGTTTCCTAAATCGTACCACTACAATCGTACCAGTAGGATTTGACAACTCGTATGTAATATAGGTTATGTACGTATAGCATATTCATAGGTTATTGCGGCCTGTGGGTGATCCATATACATATGTATATGTAGCTCTATAATAATCATTACTTTATGTTGAATATTTGCTACTCTATTTGTTATTGATACTATTTTTAGTGGAGGTACGATTTTGGAAACCGAGGGGTACGATTTAGGAGACCGGTTGCCTAAATCGTACCTTCTACAGCTACCTACTTTTGTATGTAATACATTTTTTTAAATTCTTTTTACGTCATTTTGAAATGCTAGTTTAAATTTTAATTTTTCCTACCATTTTTAAGTCATTATGAAATTTCCTATAAAAATTTGACACATTTGGTACTTTCGCCCTAAAGCGCCCAACATGCTTCCCAGCGACGTTACTGTCTCCTCGGAGAGAGGGTAGTAGAAGTCGTCCCACCTTAGCTGAAGGCGCAGCGTTGGAAGGAGAACCGAAACATGTGTTCCAGGAGCAGATTTCCCCTACTTGGGAAGGCCTGTTTTACAGTATCTGGCAAAAAGATTAATAACAGATTAATTTGTTCTGAACAAAAGGTTAAGCATATAACAGTAGGTGCCTAAAAGATCAAGCTACAATACCCAATAGCCATTTGCGTTCAAATTAGTCCCAAATATGAAATATAACGTAAAATGTCTTAAGTGGTTCGATATAGGCAACCCTCCCCTACATAATAGAATTTGCAATTTTTATTTCTTTATTTTCCGGCTTTACTTCACCAATTTTAATACTTAGACCTCAGTTTCAGTGTAAGTGTCACATCATAATATTAGAATACAAAAGATAAAGACAAAAAATAAAACTAAAAACTAAAAACTAAGTTGTAAAATGAATTTGCGGAGGTGCTAAAAGTAAAGGAAGTGAGAGTAACAAAATTCATTCGTTGAAGGCTGAGGATTCTTTTTACAGAATAAGAGAATAATATAGAAGAATAATTATTTTTTTCAAATGGAATTATTTGTTGTCCCATTGAACTTTGAATGGCGAAACAAGTCAAGATCCCCTCCTTAAAACTGGGCAATCAAACATACTGTCACGTCCGCCGTGACATCGAAGGCCAACATAATAAAAGACAGTGGAAACTGATTCCACCGAGCGCCTCCCTGGAGTATCATCTCGTTTCGCTTCGATCATGTTGTCGTAGACCGTATACGACCCTGTTCCTCCCTGTTATCCGACGCTCTTCCCCCGCGACGCCATTTTCCGAAATCAGCCCGGCTTTCGCCGCTGACGGGGAAGATCCTAAACTTCTTTGACAGTGATTCCGCAATGGGGTAGTTTTCCGCGATAAAAAGAGTGCACTCCTGCCCCTCGAGATCCTTTTATACCCTGGCTATCATTCGGGGCCACGGGATATCGTGGAGCATACAAAATCGGATTCATTTTCAGCTGCGTATTAACCTTGTACACGTTACGTTGTAAATAGATTTCTGCTTCGCTATGTTTAGAATTAACTTCCGAGTTTGTACCAGAAAGAAAAGCATGAAATTCCGAAGTAACAAATCCCAGATATTGCAGAAAGTAAATTTCTGTAACGAGGAATTTTAAAAGTTCCACATTGATCGTTTAATAAATTCATCGTGACGGTTTCCTGGATTGCTAAAAATTTCCTCGAGGCTTGAGTGAGAATTGAAACATCCTGTCGGGGCAATATCGTTCGTGGAGGGCAGGGACTCGGTCTCCATGCCAAGATCAATCGATTAGAAAAATACGATTTCAGGGAGAACGGCGAGCAGCCCGTTAACTCGCACTCATATTAAAATAAATTGTGTCGCTTTCCTTGCAGTCGAAGATAGCGTAACATCCTGGACGAGCGTTCCTGCCTTTCCTTGATGTTCGATGGAATTCTCTGCCTAACGAGGTGCCGGGAGATCCACCCCTGATTCAATTTCCCGAAGAACTCTTCCCATTCTTCGGCGAAATTCAATTTCGACTTGAATCTCGGGGCCCTGCCACTGGGCACCTTAGGACGCATTTAAACGTGACAGGCCGGCTAATTAAAAGCCCCGAACATTTGCATTTCCCGCCCCGATCAACTGAACATCCCTCCAATTTTTCCTTCCAGTAAATTCCGGGAAAGCGTTCCAGCGAGATTCTTCCTGATAGTTCGCTCGGACATAATTATGCAGGAACACGTCGCATGAAGTCGACCTAAAGCACTTTGCTGGGGTTCGGTATGCTGCCATATCTTTCCCGAAGACAGTTGTGCTTACCCCCACGTTTCCTATTAATAATCATCTATGCCGTTTACTTGCATCATCTTTTACTTAATCACGTGGACGTGAAATATGAAATGTCAAGATGGTTAGCCTCTAAAGTCACTCTTTTTAACCTATCAGCGCTTACTGCCGATTATCTTACACGCCCATTAATCAATTTCTTAATTATATTCTTCTTATTACTTTTGATAAATTGTCTCGCAAACTGTCAGATAATACAGGTAGATACTCAACCCACTCTTGTACGCATTCATTTATTTTTCACTTGCAAGATAAAGATAGGAAGAGATGGTCACCAAAAGGGACACGATTGCTAGCCAAGGATATCACCATTCCTCTATTTGCAAACCTTTAAAATAAAATTACAGTCAGCGCACGCCGGAGCTGGTGCAACGTTCCATCCTTAATTCATCGATGAACGCGCGATAATGATCGCAAAAATGGAGGTGTGAATTGCCCGGTGGAGGTGATCGTAACGAGGGCTGGAGGAAGGCGGAGGTAGCAGAAGAAGAAGATGGCCTCTGCAGGCCGGTAAGTCGGAGGTGGATGGGTTGTGTCAGGACTCAAGCTGATGCCATTCATCTTCGTCCGTTGAGTGAGCGACGAGCTGGCCTCGGCTGCTGCGCTGCTCCCGGGACATGCTCCTCTATCATGTCCACCAATACTTTGATCCCTTCGCCGTTTCAACCCTGTTCCTCGCGTGTACGGATCCACGCCCCGTTCCGACTTATTTTCCACCCTTAACTCCGCCATCCCCTCGCCGCGAGCGCATCTCGCGAGAGTCCTTCCCTGTCGAGCGTTCGCCTCTTTATCAGCCGCGCGTTCTTGCCCCTGAAACTTTCATTTGATCAACGACAGAGCGAAACCCTTTTGGCGTGCCTCTACGTTGATAATTGGGTTGCGTACTTCGCCACGGGCCGGTCGCTCGTCTACGAAATTGGAGGATTAATATTGCAACGGAAGGTATTTCGTGAATGTTTTAATGTATGATGGCAGGCAGGGAGCGCCCGCTGGAAGTTCATTTTCACCCGAGCACTCCCTTCCCGCACGGGGCCGTTCTATTTTAATCAATCAACTCGAGTAGCGTCGGAATTATTGAAGATACAGAGTGATGTCGTAGGTAAAAATCGAAGGGTGTCGTCGAGGCGACCGTTCTTGATCACTTTCTTTTAAGGGGTTAGGACACAGTAAAGAACCAAGAAAGCAGACGATTTTTAGACGACGATCAAACGAAAAGTAAACAATCGATTGATATAAGGTATTGTGTTTTAGTTCGCTATATTATGAACTATAAGAAAAGCATATAATATTTACAGAATAACATTTGTACGCCGTGCAATTTCTCCATTTAAAATGTCAATTTTTTTTCGGATGGCTAATTAGTGGGCCGGATTCCGGCAAATCGGATGAACTGTAACAAAAACCCCAAAAATGTCATAAACTATAATATATTTCCAAGGCATTGACGATCCAACATTTTAAATTTTTTAATTATAGTACAAAATATAAACAAAAAGATCACACAAATTTTGTCGAAATTTCATCATTATTTTTCAAACATCGGCCATTTTGTCAATTTTCGCAAAAATTGAAATGTTGGATCGTCAATGCCTAGGAAATATATTATAGTTTATGACATTTTTGGGGTTTTTGTTACAGTTCATCTGATTTCCCGGAATCCGGCCCACCAGTTGGCCATCCGAAAAAAAAATGGACATTTTCAATGGAGACATTGCACGGCGTACAATTGCTATTTTGTAAATATTATATGCTTTTCTTATAGTTCATAATATAGTGAACTAAAACACAAAACCTTATATTAATCGATTGTTTACTTTTCTTATTATCGTCGTTTAAAAATCGTCTACTTTTTTGGCCCGTTACTGTGTCCTAACCCCTTAAAGGGTCATATACGTTTCTCGGCGCTAAAACGTGGTCAATGTTTGGGAGTAATTCAGGGATAAACTGTTAGTCCGATTGGTTTAATTCATTTGGGTTTTATAGGTATACGTTTATAGATTATAAAACAGGTATGAGAATTGGAAAATTTTTAAAAATGTGGCGTCCGCGGGCAGTGGCGTAGAACATGTTTTCTGGCGCCGCCCAAAACGGTGGGTTTAACCATGATTCAGCCCGTACGAATGGTCCGAATAAAAAATCACCGATTTTTTAACAATCTTTGGGATCAGTTATCCGGTGACGTCGCCATTTTTTTCGAAAAAAAAAAATTGCGACAATGGTAACACTTTGAAGAAAAGGGCCGTGACTTTGGCTATAAAAGTCGTACGTTTTTGCTTGTTAATAAAAAATGGTTCAATTTAATTGAAAAAGCTCGCCGTCACCGGATAACGAATCATATGTAGAATATGTGTGTAAATAATGAAGTTAATCAAATAAACGGTGCGGCAGTTATCTTGTCCACCGTCTTGGAAAATGATGTTTCGAGAAAACCCACATTTTTAAAAATTTTCCAATTCTCATAACGGAGGTATATAACCATAGGTATTTAAAAATACCTATACCTAGAAAGCACAAAAAGAATTAAACCAATCGGATTAACAGTTTATCACTGAATCACTCGCAAACATTGACCACGATTTAACGCTGAGAAACGTATATGACCCCTTAAGTACATCAACATATGTAGGTACTATTTCACCCGGAATGCCTTGAAGAGTAATAACCAAAATCACTTGCATCGCCCAACATCGGTGGGGATCATCCAACTCTGTAATGCAACGCGTTTGAACAAATCTAGGTGATTCCGCACTCCAGTGAATCATTACAGACTTCTTAAGGATACTTTGATCCACACTGATTTGCAGAAGCCGAGCCCACTTAACGTCCCTCTCCCCGGGACCCGATATAGCTGTTGCCCAACAGCCGAGAAAATACCACGATACTACGTCAGTGTCCTCCAGATTCTGCCTCCCTCCGCAAGAAGTTGGAGCGTTTCCTGACGGGAGCCATCCAGCCGCGGAGGAAAACACATTCCAATAGGTCGAATCAATTGTTAGCTGGTAGCCAGCCGGCTCCGACGTACTTTCCTCCGACGTAAACGAGATTCTTTTCCATGAGAAGGCCATTAATCACGCGCGTCTACACCCAAGTGATACATTCCAGCTGGATGGATCGGTTCGAACGGCTCGCAGAGGGGTTTTCACTCGATCTCATTTGCCGGTGCAGTCGAGCATAACCCGCGACTCTAAACACTTTTCCAACCCCGATCTGGCTGCCCGGGATCCAACTTCCCCGGGCCTCCTCGATGTTACACCACACTTCCAATCCTTCCAAGCCTCCGTACCTCCCGCGCTTCCTTCTCGCCGCTTCCACTTTTTCCTCTCACGCTCCTCAGGCCCGATAACCCCGCGTCCCATCGATTTTCTTCCCGTTAATCCGCTCGTCCCTCCATCCGGGCGTCTCTATCGAGGCGATCCCCTCGATGAGACTTTCCACCCAGTCACCGACGTCGAAACTGTCGCTACGAGTTCCGTGGCACATCGAACACACTGTGTCATTCTTATCTACGCCGAGCTGCAAATACTTCGGTATTTATATACATTAATAGGGAAATTCTGAAGGGAAAATATGCAGTCGAAAATGGAAAGTCAATTGTTTATACGTCGACCTCGTAGAGTAGAATCGTTGGAATTTACCAAATTCATTAAAAACAAAGTGTAAACAGCATTTATCCGAGCGTTATATCGGTCTACAGATATTCTAAGCTGATCCTAGTAAACTGAGACAGTTCCGAGCGTGTAGGTGGCTATAGGAAGGCAGGGCGCGTATGCGTGTGCACGAGATCCCTTTTTCCCTTCAGCCCCGTTTCCGGTTCTGGCGGGGGCGTGCGCCGAATTGAAAGGTACACGGACGGGACGCTGGTGTGTAATGGAGAAGTCGAATTATCGCACACTCTTGCGCCGAATAGCTTTCCAATCTGGAAAGCGGGCCGGCGCGCAGATTTCCCGCGCAATTTTAAGCGGCAAATGAATTCGAAAGCACCGTGCCCCGGGATACCGCTCGCTCCCGAAACGGCAGGAATTCTTTCCGATATTCTCCAAAACTGCTCCGACACCCTTTTTCTCTTCCCCCTCCATCTTGCCAGGGATATTCCCTTTTTCGTCGGGAACGTTTCGCCCAGCGGTGTGAAATTAAATTTTTCGCTCCGGACCCCGCCCCCGCTTGTCGTTATTAGCGTCCGCCGAAAATCGATTCGCGAACAGAGGAGACCGCGTGGAAGCACCGTTCGAATAAAGCTCTCTATGCACCGTGCCTGTTGCTACTCAACAGTAACTTCACACGACCAATGCATGTAGCTTTCCGCTTTTTGTACACTAGAATTTTCGTTGGCAACACGTGCTTCGAATGCACTTTATCAGAGAGAGATTTCGGGAGTAATATATCACCATTTCACACAGGGTAATCTGTTCTGAGCCCGGAGTTGCCACCTTTTTCACAGGAAAATAGCGTAAATTTGCCTTTGGTCGAGTGTAAAAAAAAAGTAAGCTCGAAGAAACTAGAATTAAATTCTAATCTTATTAGTTTTTATTTCTTCCAAACATATCCACGCGTAACTTGACAGGTGAAATTTGGAACTAATCAAAAAGGTATTTTTCAGATTCCTTGACAGATGGTGGTGAATGCCGTGTGGTGTCGTTTGGAATCGGAGATGATCATGAATTCTGTACCTTTGGGAACTGTACAATAATATTACATTACGTTTCACGTAATATCATCAATCGTGAAATAAAGTATTTCTGCATATTTTGTTGCTATCCGAAAGTGTAGAGTACATTTACGCATAATAACGCAAGACACTTTTTTAAAAGTACGGGTGGCAACTCAAACTGTGCCTGTGAATATCGATAAAGAAAACTTGATCCAAACCCCTTCGTCTTCTGAACTCTACCCTGCGTAACCTAGTTTGATTCATCGATCGAACTCAACTACCTAAACCTTGCCATGTCCTAGGTATTACTCTTGCTCAAAAAGCCTCTACAACCCCAGTGGAACGACCAGTTTCAGACGCCATTACATACCGCGACTGTGGTTGCAATAAATTCGCTCCTTTCCAAACGAGGACACGTTAAATCGCGTAATAAGTAAACTCTATCGGTGGGGCGGACGGTTCGGGGACATTAAATGCGCGGAGTGAATAATATATACATATGTAAGGTAGATAAAGCCGTAAATCGTGGTCCAGCAGGGTGAACCGCAGCCCCGTACGACAACGGTAATCCATCGCGGCATCGGCACGATTATAACCCATAACGAACAGAGCAATGTCGCTGGGGCTGGTGATTTACGAAAACCCTCGACTTCATGGCGATTCATAAAGAAACCACTGTCGCTCGCTGAATCCAACGTTCGCGTAATCGACAATCAAGCGGCGGACGTTCGAGGCACGGACAAATCAATCTCATTTTGTCCCACGCTGCTAAAATACATTAAAATCCCTGCAACTACTCTGTCACGATAGATTTTTCTCCACGTCGAGTAGCGCAATTCATCATAAGTGCAACGGTGTATGGTGAAAATGCATCAACCTGCATCCACTCGCGGTGACAGAGTGGGACAGGTAAACACGAATCTGCCATTTTCACTGATTTCACCGGCCTGACAGCTAATAGAAATTTTCGGTCGCTGTTCCGCCACAAATTACCACCGCCGCGCGCGCGTGTTCGTTGGGGAATGGACTGCGGCATCCGTTCCGTCGTAATTTCCCGCGGCGTCTAACGAAACGCTGCGGGGATTCGCGGAAGACAGTGGGAGGGTGGATAATTCGCGTTACGGTGTGCACGGAATAAAGATTAGCCCTTGTTTATTCATACGTACGAGCGGGTGCATCGGTTCGCTCGTTTCTTTTCAGTTTCCTTCCGTTGCGCAGTCGCGAAACGCGAGAACTGCGGGCCCGGCATTAAGCCAAAGCTTTATGGCCAGGATGGTCGGCGGTGTGCTGCATTCTTGACAGCTTAACCACTTTGGCTACACGGAGCGGGAGGAAAGGTGGAGGGTGGAAACGATGCTTGTTCCTACGCAATCGTGGTAGCAACGCTCCTTTGCCCATGCCCGCGCGCGTAGTTTTGTTCTATCCCGGTTAATGCCGCCTTTCAATGAAGAACAAGAATATCGTGTGCTTAGACGGGCGGGCATCTCTGCCTGGGAGCAACAGAAAATTCCACCGCGAGAAACGAGGACGGCCGAGAGCCTTTTTCAAACTGTATCTTTCAGCTACCCCCTCAAACGACTTTCATCCCCCTGCAGCTTCCGTGGAGCAAGAATTTACTTGCGTGCAAGGCGATCCAAAGGGTTGCTTATGTAAGGTCAGGTTGCAAAACAGTCCTGCGACTGAACTTCCCCTTTGCGATATTCTGTATTTACTTCCTTCCTGTGTAACCATCTTTTGTGCAATGAATACGTTAAAAAGGGAGTACGAAGAATATAGTTCCAGAAAATAATCTTGACGGAGATGAGGCAAACTGGGGATGATTTTCTAATTCAAGTCAAATTTTCACCTCTGTTCGCTGTGAAATTAGTTCCGTGTAAGTATCTATGCTTTGTTCCAGAATACAATTAATATCATCGTGGCGAAGCCCCGAGCATTTTGAGAAATTTAGGTCACTGCTTGTGCGTTCCTTTTCTAGAATTACTTACAGGAAATGGCTAGCAAGATGAGTTTGATAATAGATAATTAATTGCTGCGTGTTTTCTCTCATTTGGCTCGTTCGGTGGTAATTATTATTCTCTGCGCGAGTAGCCGAAATTGGAGAGAATTTGTTTCCAGTTATACATATATCAGTGTTCCTCATTAAAATATACTGCCGCTAATATGAACCGTTAAATTGTCCAGCGGGTCGAAGTTAATCAAAATCGTTTTTATCGCTCGGCCAACAGGAAGCGTCATCAACGAGTTAAATGGAAATCCTGGTGAATTTATTAGGGCGTTTCTGGGTTAATGAGCATTCGACTTGCTACCGCCCTGCAGAGCTGCGCTATTTTCGGAATGCATTATAACCATTTCGAAAATGGAGCACGTTCGCGCGATAGTCATGCGCGCGCGTGGTTTTCAACTTGCATCAAGCGTAAACACGTTCGTCGGTTTAATCGACACGCTGGCTAAGTAGTACTTTTTACAGATGGTGTCAGCAAAGGCATAGCGCAAAATATTGGAGTATCCAAAGTAGACAAGCAAGTATTGAAGAAGGAACACTCTGGACCTCCCATAGAATTAATAAAATTAATCAATTCCTCCAAACAATGCCTCCTACAAAAAATGTATCCTACAAATTCCCTTCACCTACTCACAGAAAATGGCCAATTAAAATCTTCCTACCCCACCAGCCACTAGACACCCCATATACAATCATGCAGGTACCTCCCCATCGTCGGTGCATTGAAATTCACCAGCGAATCCAGGGCCACCAGAAGAGGGAGGAGAGGAAAAGTCAGAACATTGGCGATGAGGAAGTCCTTTCTCTTTATCGGTGGCTGGCCAAGTCCCCCGTGGTCGGTCGTCCGAATCTTCGCGGGGTGAATCGGCGAAGGGGTGGCGGCGGACGTCGGGGGAGGGGGGGGGGGCCGAGGGTGAACAGGGCGAAGAGGACGAAAGGATATCGGCTCGTTTCCCCCGCTGAGAAGTTCTTGATGCAGTTCCGCCGGATATACTGGGGCAGAGGATGCGCCCCGAGGAAAGTCGAAAAGGTACCAGGGGCTCCTATTTCATCGTGGCCCGCGGAGCGTGCCATGCAAACTTCTCTGCTCTGGCAAAAGCCCCTTGGACTGTTATCGATAGTACGTCGGATCGTGGCAGGGCCTCTCGTAAATACACAGACGGCCGTTAGAGCTGCGGTGGGATATTCGAGACACAGCGAGCTGCATCGATATCCTTAATTCATTCATCTGAAACGGGTAAGACAATTTCTCAGCGCCTGGAAACCGGGCTGCATTTGCAAGACAGATACGGGATAGCCGATTCTCCGCGTCCGGGATAATATTTACCGTTTGAAGCTGGCTCACCGGAAGCCCACTGTAACCTCGCTACCCGCCGCCTAATACGTTTAAGCGCGATTCCGGGCGAAGTTCGCGACTATCGTCGGAAGCCGCGCTTCGGTCAGCACAAGGTGGGATTCACGTCGATGGGATTCTTGGTGTTTTATGCTTTATATGGGCGCGCTGGAGATAAGAGAAGCTGCTGGTGGGAATTTCCAAGTTTTACCTGGAATAAGAGGGGGATATCTGAGACCACTTCCGAGAGGTTTTCTGGTCAACTCTGAGAATGGATATTCTTGTACAATAATTTTACCTCTTTCGAATTCAACGTTTTACGGTATCAATTAGATTTTCACTTTGAACCGGTAGGAGAGCACTGTGTGCTAGCATAAAGATGTAGGATTGTGTTGTTTGTCCCATACAGTTTTCCTGTCCGCGTGCCGCGTCGACGATGATGATACGTCAGACGTCGCGACGCGATGGTCCATTTATCCCGAGCGTTTCAATTTTGCCCCATTTGCGCAAAAGATTGCGCTTTGAACGGATCCGTCGGGAGCGACTGCGTTGCTTGAGAAACGGCCTTTATCGGCCCCCCTCGGGGGCGGGGAACAAATCGCTCGTGTATTAGTGGAAAATGATCTAACTGCTCGGCCTCCAGGGAAACGTAGATTACATCCGCTGAAAAATGATCGCGTTTAATCGCGATCACTCGACGAAATTGGAGTCGGGGCTCGTTGCATTATAAAATGAATCTCGAGCGGCGGAACATTCCGGGCTGCCGGATCGATTTTCGAAGGCTTTTGGGAATCTGAAGTGACGAGCTTGAAGTTTCGCGCACACGCACGCATCGCAAACATCGAATCTCACGCTGCTAAATACATTACATTACAGGATATCACATTCCAAAGAGTGTTTCAGCACAGAATTGTGAAACGTGACACACTATTCCCGGGTTTCAACACCTCCACAGTAGGTATACCTTGTTAGTTGAATTACAGTCGAGAAATTGATGATTCTAATGAACAAATGTCTTTTGTCTTTCCCCCAGTCCCTTACTTCTGTTCTCTGTTCCCTCACTTTTTTTTTCACTTCGTCCCTTTCTTTCGATCCGAAAGAGAACATTGCGGAGTATCCATCGACATTTTGGACACCGTGAGTTCAATCACATTGGAACCAGCCAGCAGGACACGTACCTCCCTCGTACCCATAAAAATGCAACCACCCCTAAGATATTTTCTCGCAATTACATCCAGGCCAGTTACCAGCCACTCGCCATTGTCATTTAACGCCGTTCGTGGCACACCAGCAGGTCTAAGTTAACATTAAAGGAGTCCGGTGAAAGCGTCGACTTCGTTAAAGCTCACCGGCCGTTCCGCGTTGCTTTTGTCCCGGTAATAGAGTATTAAGCAGCGCAGATCTGATAAGGCCATTCCTGCAAACAGTGTTCAGCGTCGCTAGTGGAAGTCCTGATTTTCCGTGTCGTCGGGGCACGGACGACACCGAGAGGGGTTGGATGAAGGGAGGACAAGGGTTTAAGGAGGAGCTGGGATCTTAATTTAAATGAGATCTTATCCCGCGACATTATCGATCAGCCGTGTGCAGTGCCAAGCATCGAAATACTTACCATTTCGTTTGCAGCCCCCCACGAACCAAGGGATGAAACTTTCTCGGAGAAACAACAGCCCAGGAACTTCTCTGTAGGAATGGCCCTCCTACGTCTTCCCTACTTTTGTATCTTACAGAGGGGAAAAGTCCCTTCCGGTTACTCGAGCGCGAGTCTTTCGTATGTTTCCTCGAGCATCGTTGTAGGGTAGACGCACCGTATGTGGCCACCTTAAGGATTTCCGTGACTTTCATCGTAATTATCTTTAAAATTGTACTTAAAATCAGGAAACTGTAAGCTATACCAAATTTTACACTATCTTTACTATTAATATCTAAGTTTTCATTAACTAGAGAAATCGTTAAATAATTAATAAAGTTCAAAATATATAAGAAATACATTTTTCACCGTTTGTGGCCATTTGTACACTAGTTTTGGCCATGTTTGGTACTAGTATTGGCCACTTTCAAATCTTTTTAGGTTTTAGTGCATTTTTAATAGAAGCGTTTAACATAAAATTTTTTTTATATATTTTTTATTTTCTACATTTTATTGTTTATGGATTTACATTTTGCAGCTCTGACTTCGTTAGAAATATTTTTTATTTAATTTCAAATCACGATGCAACTACCGACCCGAACGCAGCGGCTTTTTGTCGTTTTCGTAAAGCAAGCGAGTAGCTGATTTCAAGTCGTTTGGATTTGTGGTTATGGGTTATATTTATTGATGACTGGCTAATTTTCTCACCCGCTCGGGGTTAATTTTATTTTTTAAACAGAGGATCAAGGTGAATAAAATCGTTTAAAAAGCATAGTGGCAGAAAATAGAACAATATTTTGATAAAGTTTCCATTTCTGCCCGAGGGTGGCCAGAACTGGATACTCTATCTATTGTATCAGTTTTGGCCACCGCATGGCCAGAAATGGAAAAGTTATTAAAATACTGTACCATTTCTTGCCACATAATTTTTTCGTAATAGTGAATTGAATTTGATAATTTTATACTTTCAGAATAATTTTGAAACTACATTTAACCTATATCTGCCATAATTTATATATTAACAAACTTTGATTAGTAAATATGGGAATTTTATTTACCGTATATCCTTCACGATTGTTACAAGAACAGCGAACCGTTTGCACACTTCTTAAAAAATATAATGTTTTTTCGCGTAAGCAATAACTGTAACCATATATTTCTGGTGGTATACTAAACAAAATATTTACGGTGCGAAATTCTACACATAATTGTGGCTGCAAGCAATTTCAAGCTAAGAAAACCGCGAAAATTATAGACATGGCCAAAACCAGTACAGTAGCCACAAACGGTGCGTCTACCCTAATTGACGCCAGGCGGAAAGTTTTTGATCACGCCAGGGAATAAGGTGTACAGTTCAATCGCAGGCCTCGATAATCGTCGAATATTTAGCGTAATTGGTTCAGACGTCACGAATAAACAGGCGACGGCGAACGATGGTGTATGAAGAGAAATCGTCGACCTTCGATCCACGAGATTTAATCGGCGATTTTCAGGAATGCAATGCCATTAGTGACACTCGAAAATTGCTATCATCAAGGTAACGAGGGCACGAAGTCGTGATGGAGGAAGCTCTGGACGACGGCGACCGAAGTCAAGGGCGACTCGAGATCGGGACCGAGGGTGTTCCAAAGAAAGGAACACCCCATTTAAATGAGATCTTATCCGCGTCGCTATTGATCACGGCCGACGGGATACTTTCAGAACGCTCGTGATTTCTTTCGCGTCTGGTTTCAACGGCGTGGGAAACGAACTGGCGAACTTCTTCGCCGTGCAACTGAAACACGAACTTTTCCTACGGCCGGCGCAAGTTCTGCTCGCCTGGCGTTTAACTACTTTTATAGTTTATAAATATGTGGTCGACCGCCCGTGCCGACCAGTAATTAAATTTCTTGCAGTTCTTGTTGCGCGTTCGGGGGAATTTTCTGGATTCCCCCGCCGCGTCGAGATTTTAAAAGGAGGTGAATCTGACACGCGCCGATGGGGCTTCAGCGGGAAATTCGGAACTAGTTTACTTCGAGGAAAAAACCGGGGGTGGAAGTTGTATTGCTGGTAAACGGGGGAGAAGTCGGAGGCAGGTCGTGTCTCGAGGAAAATCGAGACATGGTGGAGCAAACTTGTATTTGCGTTTCTTGATGAAAAACTATCCATCGATTTCATAGTCATTTAATTCTTAAGAATAATAAATTTTTACCACTTTCCGGTTTCTTAGCTACGGTTTCCGATGTTTTCTGGAGTTCCAGCGAAGTCTCGGCGCGGTATTTCGCGACAGCCTCGAACTGTCTGTAGAGAGATCGAAGCAGCTCGAAGCGTGGAATAAACAAGCAGGGGAGAAAGGAACTCCTGTCAGCTCGGTAGAGAAGGCTGTTTCATTCCGCCGAGAAAAGTTACAGTGCAGACGTCTGCGCGTGATTACGATCCCACCAATCCGTCCGGGTATTTAAATAAAGTGTGGCCCGCGTCGCGCTGACGTGACTTTACGATTGGACGGGGGTGGGCAGGCTTGATGTCTGCGCTGCCGGGGCAAGGGGGGCCGCGTTGGAATACGAGATAAGAATGCTTAAATCCGGTGGAAGCAAAGAGAGAAAGAAAGGCGGGGACGGGGAACGGGATACAGGGTCGCGAATGCAGGGGGGTGGGAAAGGGGAGAGAAAAAGATGGGAAAAGTAGTGGTAAATAGAGAAAAAGGGCAGCTGCGAAGGGACAGGATTCTCTAGCTGGAAAATAGAAGAGAGAAGGAAAGCCGAAGCTGCAGAGAAGAAACGAAGTGCTAAAGAAAGGAATATAAATCTGCAGAGAAAATGGAGCAAGAGAGAAGGGGCAGGTGGGCTCCAAGTAAGGGGGTTAAGGTTCCAGTACGAAAATAAAGGAAAAATGAATTGCTGATGAGGGTAGGGAAGGAAGAAGGCGCAACAGGAAGATACCAAGCTATCGAGAAAGCAGAGCGAAAGACAAAAATAAACTGCTTCGCTAATAGCGACACGAGCTCCAATCAAGAAAATTAACACGAACCAAACGATAGACACTCGACTGGCAATGAGAACAAGTGGATGGCCTGCAACTGTATTCCTAAAATAAAGCATTAGCATGGTGAAGCTGTTAATCCGTCGAGTACCGCCACTTGCTGCAGCGCTTCACGCAGATACACGCCCCGGCCGGAATGAATGGTTAATAGCGAATTCAGTCGCTCTTGATATCGAAAATTAATCCCTTGCGGCGTTTTCATCGGTCCACAGTACCAAGCAACGACACGCATAGTACCAAATTGAGCCGATCAAAATCCACATTCAACGCATTTAATACAATTGGCACGATAGGGGCGAGCAACGTCGCCCCGTTAAACGTTCAGAAATCGGAGGTGAAGAACAGAGGCAAACAGCTTAACCCTCGCTGCAGCCCGCGTTCCTCCGAATCGTGTGATCGATCACGCGAATAGTGAAATGCACCCTCTGTGACGGGATATTACGCGACGGTCTCGAGAAGACTCGTCGGTGGGAAAGGAGTGGCGGCTGTGCACACTGTACACGCGAGGCAGGATATCCGCGCGACAAAGAAAATGGAACAACGTTGCGGGGGCAAAGGGGCGGGGTGGAGGGGGGGGGGGGGTGGAGGTGGACGGAGCGCAGGTGCATGTGTCGGATAACCGTGGTAATGTCGCATTGATAGCACAGGCACGCGCTGCCGTGTAGTTACACCACGGGCCCGATCACACGGTAACCAGGGTGTGTACAATTACCTGGGGTATTCGAGGCGGGCTCGCGCGATGGTAAGGGTTGGGGGGGGGGGGGGGGGGGAGGCAGTAGGGCCGCGCAGGGCGAGTCGACCGCTGAATGAAATACTCGCAGCGTATCTGCACTATCTCGCAACGAGTCGTTGGTTGAGCGTGATGGAATTGGTAGGTGGACAGATAGCTGCGGTGGCGACGTCGTGTGTCGATGCGCCATCGGCCACCATTCGTTGAATTGTCCGTTGATTGCTTTCGCTTGCTATTTACACCGGTACAATTACCCAATAGCGGTCGCGGCGCGGGAAGTGCCGCGGAATTTTGGGGTAGTCTTGTAGGCGGTAAGGAGAAAGGCGATCGCGTGGTAACCCTTCGTTACCTTTCGTCACACGAAAGCTGTTACGTTTGCTTTCGGATACGGTATAATTGTTTCCTTAGGAACAGCTTCGGTGAGACAGTTCATTCTGCCGCAGTTCAACCCCTCCTCCGCCATATTTCTTTTACTTCTGTCCACTGTCGCCCGGTATTTATGATGGGAAGTAAATTTCGTTGCAATTCCGCGATGGTCGGCATGGAAAGGGAGAAGCTTCCGTCGGCAAATATTTGGCCAGCAGAGAAATGTCGTATCGTTCAATTTGCTATGGAAACAACGTGCCTTCTATCTCCGCGGTTGGCAAACGTTCTTACTGCTTACGACGTAGAGTCATATTTAATACACTTCCAAGACTTGTATTACACATAGGAACGTAAATGCGGCGGGGTTCTTGTTTTATTGACCTCTCGCGCGGCCCAACGCGACTTAAAGTATTCGAATCGATCCCAGACACCGTTGGGGACGGAGCTATGTTCTGAATCTAAACTTCCTTGGCGTTCAGAGGTGCATCAACGGCAGTGTGTCATAAAATCTGCACCGCGAGCGGTCGTGTAGCGTGGCCGAGTGCTTGCCAGGGTTCGAGTAACTCGTCTCCTTCCGGAAAGGATCCGCCTTGGTCATCCAAACGGAAATTGGACGCATCTGCGCCGTATTCGCTACTGCTACGATCGAATCCGTGTAACCAGCTGACTGTTATCGGCAACTTCGTACGTCCAGTTTCTAATTGAACTGCGAATAAGAACACTGGGAAGGGCAGAGTGCTTTTCGCATGCCCCCTGGAAGGATAATTATATTCTTTGTTGAAAACTTCATTCCACCGACCGTGACTGGACCGTGAATACTGAGGAGCGAGTGTTTAGCTGCTGGATATGACGTGGTCGCTCCTCTGCGTCTAGTTTCCCTTTATATTGACCTCTTTCACTGGAAACGAAAGCTAGTTCTGCTTAAGGCGGATCTATATAGATCTGTATAGGGATCTATATTAAGGCGAAAAAGAACTGGAAAGAGCCAATATCCCAATAGCCTTCATAGGTATGGAATTTGCAAACAGGGGTCATTCACATGGTAGGCAAGAACACGTTCCTACCGGCGCTATTTTATATTTTTAACATTCGAGACACGTAAATATGCCTCTCATTTTCGTCCCCTAATGGCTGGCCCTTGTTCGGGGAAAAAAGTTTCGCCGCGGTGTTATTAGAGGACCGGGTTCCCACTAATTATTCATGGCGCGAGCTCGCAAATAACGCGCGTATTTGTTACGGCGCGATTTGCTTGCTGAAACATTGAACACGTTTCGTTTCGTCTAATGCCAAACACACGGATGGGGGTTGGTGCATTATTTATGGCATAATCACCGAATCGATAGCGAGGCAGCGGGAACGTGAGAAAAGTGGCCCCCAATATTCCATTCGTCGCTGATCAACGGACTATTCCCGTAATGAATTTCCTGTGTAATACACGACCCCGCCACAGAGGGAAACGTTCGTGGCGCGCATTCGGCGTAAATGACCGGTTGTAATCGTGAGAAAAGACACAGCTCACGGAAGATCGATAGGGGACAAATATTAAACGCGTTTCCCATTGCTGAACCCTACGTTATCGTATTTCATAGCGATTAATATCGATGCAATGTGATACTGCATTAGTAATGGAATTCGACAATTATACATGCAGTGTTTGATTTTCGTTTCAAACATGGCAGTCGAGGTTTCTGTGATTTCGAATTCTAATTGCAGCGAGAAGAGTTTAAGCGCCAGTTTTATTCGTCCAACGTAAGATTCGAATGACTGCGTACTTACCTTAATTTTCGCTTTAACCTAACATTTCTTCGATTCGGATACTATGAGTAGATTCTCCATGCTCCTCAGCGTTCACTACTTACGAGAATACGAGGCGAGAAACGATAACTCACGTGTACATTCCCCGTGATATGCATTCGTTCCAGAGACACGTTCGCCCGAATTTCCAACGAAAATGTCGCCCCACTTTTTCTTCCTCGCTGATACGCGACGCGCCCCTGTAATTGCAATATTTCAGCATTACGTTTTAATACGTCCATATATCTCCATACAAGTTGTTTTTCGTAGAAGCTTGCTCGGCCGTCGTTCCCGCGAAGCAATATTTCACGCGGTTCGCGGTGTTTTGACACGCGCGTCCCCACACACCGCCGCAGAATTTTATCGTTCATCGAATCTCGTTAATGAGGCGAGGATAAAGCGACGATAGATGTTCCACGACGTGATTGCCCGCACGTTCGTTAATTTAACGATTGTTGATGAACATCGACGGTAGGATTTCTTTCTCCCACCCTCCCGATTTTATCGATAATGAATCCAATTTACATGCACTTCATATCACATGTATACTGCATTTCAATGATATCTGAACGTTGCTCGCTTTTCGAGCTGTTTTAAATGCGGAGTCGCGATCAAGTTATTTTAATTATTCGTTCTACAAATACCTTGTGTTTAGTTATTTAAAGGGTTTCGAAATCTCCTTCTATTTAAAAGCTGATCGACACAGTGGCGGATTCAGGAACCTTTCTTGGGGGGGCGAAATATGTAAAAGTACATAAGTACATTTTTTAACTTCCTTTTACAAGATTTAAAATTTGCTTGTAATTCATACTTTAATATCTCTATCTGATAATATAACCTAAATAATTAAATTCGCATTAATTATTTATACAGAATTGTACACAATGTCATAATATTTTTCTATTTTATTACTCTTGGGGGGGGGGGGAGGGCGATCGACCTTATCGCCCCCCTCTGGATCCGCCCTTGGATGGACAGCCTTGTCGCGACGAGCCTAATTATAGCACTGGTGCTACAGGAACTACTACGACGAAGTACCTAAGTGGTGTACTCGCAATTTGACTTGAATCCGTTGGTTGAAAGGTATGGTAGAATATCTGGAAACGTCTGCCTTTGTATTGAAACTGAAAGCAATTAGTCAGGGCTCGAACGCTATCGATCACAATACCTCCCCCCCCCCCCCCCGCAGCCGGTTAGCAGATGCTAGACAGAGCCGAGCGCAATTAAAGTAACGCAACAGATCGTCGGGCGCGATCGTTCGGCGCTCGCGTTATTTTCCGTGTTTGACAGGTATTATATCTGGAGGCACGGCTGCGGCGAAGCGTAATTGATAACGAAACGGCGCATAATTCAGGCCGAAAACGCGAGCGCACGGCTGAAAGCATAACGCGTATGCAAACGCACGCGGCGCATCCCCGGCGCCCGCGTATAATTTGTGAGCTAAACAGTTCGTTACGAGCCACTCATTTCCCGTGCAATACGGCGAAAATGTAAATTCGTTGGGTTTTGCAGCGCCGAACGGACGGGTGGCAGCATCTGCCAACGGGCAATGTTGCAGGCGATGCTCTGATAGACGAGCGTCCAGCCGACAACGTACAGCGGCATCGCCAGTTTCCCCCCAAGCACATAGAATTTCATAAACCAAATTCAGATCGGCTGGAACAGGACAGCTGTCAACCCGTTCAAACCCGAATAAGGGTCTCTGGAAATGGATTTTTCCCCTAAAATCGGGGTGGATTTAGACGCGTTAGGAACCCCACGGACACTGCAACCCTTGAGATCTCTGAAAGCTCTAAAAGCTTCTTGGAGATTCCTAGGTCAACCAGGATCTCCTAGTCCTACCAGACTGCCAATATCTGCAGGACTCAGAACGACGCAGGATAACAACACGGAACGAGTGTAAGGTACACAGAGAACGTTGAATCCATTGGTCTGCGTTTTTGAAGCGCAAGATCGAATTTGCACGTGCGAAATGTTCCTGCGAGCTCATCGGGGTGGCTCGGGCACACCTGGTCCAGGCTTGAGGGCCTGGATAGCCGTTAAACCGTATCATTATAAATGGAGATTCACGGATCGTTAATGCTACCTTATAGCCGTCGCGAATGCATACCACAACGGGCTCGATCGATTAATTGGGTAATTACTCAGATTCCAGTATTAATAGCGCAACTTCCTGAGACGAGGCAACGTTCGCGAACGAGTGTTTCCCAGAAAATTTGTTTTAAACTATCATAATATTGATTATCATCGCAGCTTATTATCTTGTTAACCACAGTTTGCTTCGCAGCGGTCTAAAATTAAAAGGGCTAAGTAGAGTAAGTAAAACTGGTCGCTCTATCGTTAGACAAGCCTCGAAAAGCTCTTCCCAGCAATTTGAACTTTTTGATCGTTCGAGCTTGCAACGCTCCAAACTCAAACCTGAAAGCGATCCGTTGGACCGAAAAATTATTGCGCCGTTCGGTTCGCGATGAATGGAATCCTGGAGAAAGGGTTGCTGGATTGAAATCGAACGCGAACGCTTCATATATCACGGGTTCGATGTTCGAAACTGACCGCAAGGTCGCAGGAAACAGCATTTCCAGCGGGAACCGAGCTCCTGGCCATTATTGTTCGATGAAAGGAGCGGCGGAGGGAGCCGGTGGAAGGTTTCCGCGGTTTGCGGGGCCGCGCTTGTGTTCCTTCGTCACGACCTTTGTGAACGGGCCGGGGGAAAACGGATTATCGGTGATTGGTCGGGCGAACTGAAAGCATATACGAGGGATCAAAACGCGGCGGTGTCGACTGGCGACAATGCAGTCGTTAAATAAACTGCCGCATCCCCAAACAATTTTTTACAGAGCAACGACACCAGCTATCGTTCGAATGTCGGTTATATAGAGGCTTTCGGGGGCGGTGTAAAAAAAAAAGGGTGCACCGTCCGATCCGAGCCAACATTCGCTTGTCAGTGGCGCGTGGCCGCGGAACCCGACAGTCACTGCGTGTTTTCCAAAATGCCCCATTTGTATTCGGATCTTTTATTCACGGCTGCCTGGCTAATATGATTTATTAACCGCGCAGGCTCCACTGCGTAGCATTACACTTTGAAATATATATCTAGTGCCCTTAGAATTTCGAACGAATCCTACGCGTAGCGACTCTCAATCTCTGTCACGTTTGTAGAAATTCATCACCCCCGGCCATTATGCCACAATTCCCTACCCGACTCGTCTTTCCTCGCACCGATGATTCCTCAAAGCACACAAATCTCTAAGTAGCTCAGCTTATGGCTACCAGTCTTGGCCAGTCAGCTGTTATCGGGGATGTTCAACGCGAGAGCGTATTTCGTACGTATGCTAATTGCGCTTGGGGAACGCGATGCAGAAGATAGAGCAGTGAAATCGTTGTCAGACTTCTGGCGCTTAGTCGGGGCTAAGCTCATTTTCAAACCCAGCACGAAACGTGTCAGTTTTTATAGCGCACTTTCTGGAAACCGTATCTAACGATGCGCTTATCAGATGCCGGGGGTTCCATTACACGGCTGCAGTTCCCCGAACCCGATTGTTTAGATTCGCACGTGAAAAGATTATTCGCGGCGTTGCCGTGCGGTGGCGGGCATTGTTCCTCGTTGCGCGTGTGCTTACGAATCTCTGTAATAAATTGCTATCAGGAGGCCATGATAGTTGTTCATGCACTGTCGCCCTTCCCTAATGTACGGCGAACGCCGATCGATGGGGCGTTTGGTCGCCCGTGGCTCGTGGAATCGCGATCGAGCTTTATTCACTGCTTCCCCCCCTTTTGTTCCAGGCCCTCTACGTTCCGACGGGGTGTCGTCAAGTATGAGATTTTATTGCAAAGAAATATCCGGCTCACGTAACGATTCAGCATGCACTGAAACGTGGCTGGACTTAGAAATCAGCGAACCCCCCTAGGAAAACGGTGTCCTACACGGTTAACCCTTCTATTCCCGATTTCAGGGGGGGGGGGGAGGCAAAGGGGTTAGGAGGCTGTTCCTTTAAAAGAAAGATGTTGGAGGCTAATGGGATGTTAGAAGTAGAGAATTATGAAGATATTTTTGGTCATATAGATGGACTAGGAAGTGAAGGAGGGTGCCATTTATGGTACATTGCAAACTTTTAATAACCATGGTCAACAGGAATCGAGATAATAAAGCAATTAGCAACGCTCGGATGTTGCTGTGACTAAGACAAAACAGTGAAAGTTTAAAGTCGATTAGAGCTTTTATGGTACATCACTTGGCTGTTCGAGTAAACCAGCCTTACAAGAACTTTTTAGCGCCTCGATCCATCATGATCGGTCTTACACGTGGCTCATTGACGCTTCTGTCTCCAGATTTCCAGATTTCTCTATCAATCACTGCTCAGATCGATCACGCTGTTCCTTACCGCGACGAGGAGCGAACATTTCAGCCTCCATTGTGCCACTCATTTTGCAGAAACCACGTTTCTTGAACTCCTAAAGAATTCGGTGCATCGGAGAGTTTACGTTGCAGATCTTGCGACGAGCAATCGTGGAGAAACAATTCTTACTTTTCTTCCTCTCCAATTCAACAGCGAGGGGCAGCAAACAAAATGTTTTCCAGCCTTTCGAACACAAGTTTCGGCGTTGTTCGACTATGGACTTGACCGATTGTATGGGAAAGAAAACGAAAGGATTGGCCAGGGGAAGGTGAGTAAACTCGTACACGTATCGGTGCACTGCACACGGATATGGCGACCAGCTTATCACAAGCAGCGAGTTTGCGGTTTATCGTGGATCGTGTATGCATTGTGGATAGAGACTTAGAAGTCTGTATGGTCGTACCAGATACCACACTCGGACACGTACGTTTTATCGCGCGATCGTGCAGCTTGCCAGCATTAATTGTGGCTTGTCCTCAACACCCTTCTCGAACTTACAACGATCGCCGACGAATTCAATAACTGTTTCACGATCGTGCAACCTTGGCGCGGTCCAGCAGTGGGCACAACTTTGATCTGTTTTTTTTTATGTATCTCGTCATACGTCAAGACCGTGGAATAGGTAATTCTGCTACGCGAAAAAGAGAGAACCGTATTACGGTAACTTTTGACGTGGAGTGAAGTTTTAACGACGAGTCATGCTTCCTCTGGTTTCCTCCGGCTCTTTCATTTTATTCTCGTCCTCCTCCTTCGAATTTAGGTATCCTTTCTCCCGTGGACGTTGCCTCAGTTGCGTCAGAGAGCACACTGTACATAGAAAATGGCTGAGAACTTTTAATTTCGCTGGAAATAGAAAGCTAAAAAGAAACACGTGCATTAAACTTGTATGGCCGTCTAACTGTTCTCGAGCCATCCGCTTAAGGGGCTAGGACATAGCAACGGACCAGGAAAGCAGACGATTTTTAGACGACGATAATAAGAAAAGTAAACAATCGATTAATATAAGGTTTTGTGTTTTAGTTCACTACATTATGAACTATAAGAGAAGCATATAATATTTACAAAATAGCATTTGGAAAATGTCCTTTTTTTCCGGAACAAAAACCCCCGAAATTTCATAAACTATAATATATTTCTTAGGCATTGACGATCCAACATTTCAAATTTTGCGAAAATTTACAAAATGGCCGACGTTTGCAAAATAATGATCAAATTTCGACAAAAGTGTGTGAACTTTTTGTTTATATTTTGTACAATAATTAAAAAAATTTGAATGTTAGATCGTCAATGCCTAGGAAATATATTATAGTTTATGACATTTTTGGGGTTTTTGTTACAGTTCATCTGATTTCCCGGAATCCGGCCCACCAGTTGGCCATCCAGAAAAAAAGGACATTTTAAATGGAGACATTGCACGGCGTACAATTGCTATTTTGTAAATATTATATGCTTTTCTTATAGTTCATAATATAGTGAACTAAAATACAAACCTTATATTAATCGATTGTTTACTTCTCTTATTATCGTCGTCTAAAAATCGTCTGCTTTCTTGGCCCGTTACTGTGTCCTAATCCCTTAATAAACCGTAAGGCCGAGATGCACGGTCGAATAAACAATAGACGAGGGTGGTAAATTTGATGCTTGGTTGCACTGCCGATGGAATTATATCCCTCTAAACCTGCAGACCGCATAAATGTTTCCAGTCGTTCAGAATTTCACATTATATGTACTCGTCCCAACATGAATCTTGAAACGAAGTTGCTGCTTTCTGAGCCTTGGAAGAAGATAGGATCTGAACCTTGAGAGAAGTACTTTCTGGGGGGTCGTCAAGGTTTTTTTTTAATATTATTTAGTTAGAATCATATTCTGAAATACCTATTTTTAATGAGCTTCCTTTACCTTATTAAATTTACCTTACCTTACCTTTGGTCGCAGGTTATTTGAATATTATAAAAGGGAATCGCGACTCAAGAAAAGTTAAGAAACAATGACCTCGTAGTTCCTAGAACGTTTAAAGTTCTGTCAGGAATAGAAGGAAGAAACGAATTTAGAATTCTGCTCTTTACGATAGAAATGTCATGAATTAGGTACCCATATCTTTATCGTTGCGCATGTGTATTTAGTAATTGGTAATTGATAAGTTCGATTTGTCGCGTTTTGACATTCGAATACGTTAGTAACCTCCTCACAATGATCTCCTGACCCCCTTCTAAATGTCTTTCGGCATTTTCGTTTCCACCGAGCCTTTCACCGTTGATAAAGGCGAAACGTCGAGGAGGATCTGGCAGAAGTATTTCCAGCCGGTTGGTGTCAAAGACGTGCGCGAGAATTGGAGGTGCCGCATTACATACCAAAGTAGCTGCCGCGAGGGCACTTCGGTAAAACACCTTGTTCGCGTTAAGAGGCTGTTTAGTATGCGAGAACAGCTGCGAACAGATTAACTTAGCCCTGTCTGGCGAACGTGGTGGTTCACGGTTTGATGTTGACATAGCTCGCGTGCCACGTGACTGTCGCGAAGTGATTTCGATGGCGTTCAACGCGCAGACCTCCCGCATCCAGCGCGTGGGCAACAAAGATCGCAATTCAAGGCACACCTATATTTACCCCGATCAAAATGTTGGAGTCAAAATTACGGGATCACTGTCCGTGCAGGTTATAATCTTAGCCGATAATTGGATCTCCCGAAATACAGTTTCTATCCGTGTAAAGATTAGAGAGACGTCAATCTCCATTAGAGCTCGCCCAGAAAATAGGAACGACATTGCATCTACTGTTGAGTACGAATATGCTACTTACAATTAGTGCGAGTATTGCCAAGCCGGATTCGTTTCTCTGATGCCGAAGTAGTTGTGTGGATTGGTGATAAAGAAATTACACTCGCGTAACAACAATAAAATGGACTGTATTTAACAATGAGTATAACAATCAGCAATGACAGTGAACTTGTTCTAAGGAGCGGTTGTTTCGATCTGGTGTTGGATCGCGCGTTCTTCTTGCGAGAGGATTCATTAACGCAAGCGATTAGTCGCCTTGAGAAAGGGTGGATGGAAAAGTCCACGCCTATTGGTTACTTTAACCATGGTAAATTCGATGGTGCGAAAGGACCTCGTCGAAGGAACGCTGCAGTACCCGGAACTGCGGTTCTGGACAATCTCACCTCGCACCTCTCGAGAAACCCAAACAAATCAGCGTCACTACAAAGGCCCTGCTGCCAAACACTCGTAAATAAAGCACTATCTATAATGCGACCGTGAGAAAGAATCCATTCAAACCTCAACCACTACTTTATCTCAGCTCTGAATTATTCGACCAGCAAGTTAGTTTCTACTTCTCACTACTGGCATTTTACTGTCAGACGGATCAGAGCACGATATCGAAGCAGTGGAATGAAGTATGAAGTCTCTAAAGATCCTTGACAGCCGAGCGTGCTTAGACATTTGACCCAGAGCACTCTTCATATCTCCAAACCATTATTTTCACATATAACACACAGCTTCCAAGTTGGTAGCTAACCGAATGGAATACCGATATGTCAATCCACTATGTCAGTCGAAATATTATATGAAGCTGCCGCGTAATTTAACTATTGCACAGTATAGTTGAAATCGTAATCAGCGGCACGTAAACTCGCCCAGGGCGAGTACGTTCCCCGCGATCGAACCTCAGTCGAAAGTTGCATCGAATCTCCGTTGCACGGAGTGGCCTCACTTGCAGCCAGTCGAATTGTTCGAAGATTCGTGTTTATAGGTAAGCGCGTATTCCCCTGATGGACCTCGCCATCGGCAACGTTCACCGGGCGGCCCGTAAATCCTGCGTAACATGGCGGCGGTTATCAAGGAACGTGTCTATATGCAAACGGAATTGCCACAAAATGGAAGCGCAGCTTGTAACTTGATTCCTCGATACGAAGCACGCGAGCCACTTCGTACGGGCAGGCACAATAATTCAACCAATATCGAGGCAGGTTGTAAGGGGTGGTGTCCCGCGGGCAAAAGTGCTTATATTTCCATCCCTGCCAGCCCCGTTTCGATGGCGTGGAACGATAGTCCGCTCAATCGTTCATTTTAATGATACCAGGAAGAGGAGCTTGGCCTTTCCAGTTTACGAGCCGTGCAATTTACAGATCTTGCCGCTAATAGAAATATTTATTGCCTGTGGACTTTCTTGTTAACGTCGGGGGTGTATATCACGGCGGCGTGCCTCAAAGTCAAACGAATCGGGGCGATTACTGTCGTAGAGGTATTCACCTGCATTTTGCCTTTGCATAATTATTCTATTTTATTTAAGATGTAACACTTATTTATCTCTTTTGGTTAGGTAATATTGAGTGCAATGTATAGTGCCATTATTTTACTTGTTTTTAAAGGTGCAGCACTTGGACCTGGTAAGCTAGGTACAAGTTAAAGGGTAAACAGGAAAAATTCATTCCCAGCACGATTCTCGTATGCAGACTTGTTTGTAACATCCGGCATGTTTTTGGATTCCCGAAACATATGCTGTTTACCCGCCGTGTTTACGCAATATCCAGCTTTTATAGCCTAAGTATCTTTCGCAATATTGGACGATCTACTCAGCGATGACGTCACTTTACGGCCGACGAGAGGCGAAGTAGCACGTGGCTATCGGCTATCAAGATGGGCTATCAAAAATATGAAACTACAGCTTCCAGGTCACCAGCGAGAGAGTAATTTTTGACATTACGGGGTGGAGGGCCTGACATGAAAGCAGGGAGATGGA
The DNA here is from genome assembly GCA_947577245.1 of Andrena bucephala. NCBI lineage: Eukaryota > Metazoa > Arthropoda > Insecta > Hymenoptera > Andrenidae > Andrena > Andrena bucephala. The sequence continues at coordinate 70,704,591 of OX387715.1, forward strand.
GAAAAGGGCGAGCGAGTATCACGGGTCGTTTCTGTACTCGTAAACTTATTTCCTTCAAAATGGTACGACAAGGATGATGGAAGATACCTTGACGCAAGGTGGATGTTGAAGGAAACGTTGGGGATTAATAATACGGACGTAAATGCTTGCACCGGCTGCCTATTTCTTTGGCTTGCAACAGTTCCGTTCAATTTTATTTTGAAAACGGCCGCCGACGATTCGTGCCGAAAATACTTCAGACCCGAGAATTACGCAAAGACCGTGGGCGCCCGTAGGAACGGGGGTAAATAGTCGGCAGTTCGTGTCGCGGCATCAGGCACAGCCTGTGTGTGTTTGTGTGCGCGCGAGGGTGGGTAGGGGTGGATAGGGGCTGGCTCGAGGGTGGAACGGGTGCGCTTAGCGTATATTTGAATTCCCTCGAGGTGAATTCTTCGGCGGCGCTGAAGCAAATTTCTCCCTCGACTGGCGCAGCTTTGCTCGCGCGACTCTGTATCCTTTTTCCACGGCACCGGAAAGGAGAAATTCGAAGGAACGGAGACGTCACGCGTATTCCGTCGTTGCCCAGGCGCGAAACGTTTCGCCCGTAAGTTATTTGCAACGTCGCCGTTCGCAAGGCCCCTCGTAATTGTTATTCGGCCGTTATAAAAATTCAGCAATTAGCCTCACCGGGGTGAAAAGGTTTATAGAGATTCTCGGGTGGGGGCCGAGCGCGTATAGTGGAAGTCAGCAATCTGTGATTTACGAGCGGCCGACGGGGCAGTTCTACACCGGGTGAACGAGTACACTTTTACTTCCGGCTGTGTGCTTTTAAGCACGGGAACGGCGTCAATCTCGGGCGCGGAGGCACTAGTGGCAGCGAGCCGGCCATTTAAACTTTTGCACTGCAAAATAAAAGTTGGCCGCGGCCAGATGGCCGGTCGCCAAGGTCTCATTGTCGGTCGGAGGAATTCTATTTACTTTAGGGCCACATCGGAGCTCGTATCGCCCCCTGCCACCCTCCAAACCTCGGTCCCTTTAGAGCCTCGTTCCTGTTCGATGGTTCGCCATTAAGCTACGCGATTAGGAAGGGAAGTAACAGACGGAATGGATGTTAATTACGTGTATCGCGAGCGTGTAGGAAAATTTCAAAGGAAGCGAGATAGCTGGGCGTGGCTTTCAATGGTATACAAGAGACACCTCTGTAGTCTTCAAATCCCTTAGTACAGATTGGGTACATTTCGAACCACTAAAACCACGAATGTAGCTGCGTTTAGTATAGCAAAGTGACCTAGGGCTCTCCGAATGATACGCCGTAAGACCCCGCAGACCTCTCATGAATCGGAAAGCTCCAGGGATTCCAGAAACTCCGCAAACAACTGAAGAATCACATGACTCAAGAACAACTTGGACAGGCTTCAAGATTTTATAGTTCCAAGTTTCGAATTCTTGACAGATTATCGCCCGCGCTTTTCCATAATTCATTCCTCTGGAATGGATGTTGACTTTCATACTCGGCAAGCTAAGCGCGGTTTGTGCAAGGCAGGGGAAGTTTGCAGCCGGCCTCGGCCAATCCGCTTCGATCCGGGAGAGGATTCTTGTAACATCCACGTTTCCGCCACGCTCGAACCTAATCGCCTTAATCGATCGACCCTTCGAAGCGTGTCCCCCGTTGAGACCCATCGTTTGTTTTCATTACGTTGAAGATGGCGATCAAGCGACGTGTTATCGTCCTCTTACCCGGCAGCCCCGCTTCTCCCTTAATCTTTTACTGTGTCGTAAGGGTCCGTTGTCCAAGTTTCAAGCCGAAGGATCACGGTTACGCGGGTAAAAAAAGATCCGAGGATAAACCGGGGGAAGGCAAGCGCGCCTTCAGGTGGACACGCCTGGAGCTTAGAAAAAGTGAAGCAGAAACGAGCGCTGACAGAATCAAGGGGAGCTGCCCGAGAAGGGAGAATTAGCGGTAGAACAGAAATAGATGACAGGAGAAACAGGTGGATATGAAGACAGTGGCAGGGAGAGCAAGACGGATGGTGGAGAAGAAAAGGATTAATAGAGGAGAAGTGAAATGTTACTCGACAAAGTGTAAAGGAGAAACGGAGGGGAACGGAGTTGACTATTAAGCTAAGGGTGGAGGAGCGTGGATGGTCGTTAAGAGTAAGGAAATAAGAAAGGGGGAGGAGAGATAACGAGGAAGAAGACGACGGAGGAAACTAAGAAAGGTAGGTGGAAGGGCACGAAGGTGACTGGAGCACAACGTCCCCGCACTTACATAATGTATCGAGGGGAGCTTGACACCGGCGGCACAAACTACTTGGCAACTACTTAGACAGGGAGGGGCGCGAGTCTGACGAAACTCTCGGCAGACTACTTATAAACTTATTTCGTGGCACGTCTTTAAAATGATATACCTCGGGCGGCCGGATGGCGTGGAGGCGGGAACACAGCCTACGAACGAGCCATTCAAGACGCGCGGCCGACCGTGCCAATCCTCTGTCTCGTCTACCCTTCTCCGTCTCCATTTCCCAGGGATAAATTAGTTTTTTATGGTCGGACGATCTGCAAGGACGCGCCACCCGTCGGAATAATAACTTCCCCCTGGCCATCTTGCGTCCGAGCAAGGCTTTCCCTCTTCCCCCTTGCGGGGGGGGGGGGGGGGAAGCTGGGAGCGGCGATCTTTTACAATTAGTCACGGCCCACGTTTCTATCGAGGCGACGACGCTTATCTGGGAATGTCGAGCTCCTGGAACTTGGTACCCGCCCGCCTGGTAAATAACACCGCGGCGAAGTTATCTGTGCAACCCGTTGGAAACTGAGTTTCGCGGCGACGCCGAGGAACGTCGCCAATAACAGGAAGAAAGGCTTTTGTGAGCCCGCCTCCCGTTAATTTCCCGCGTTCCGTTCGAGGAACAGATTAGCTAGTTAACGTTATTACACTGGGAGCGCGACGCGACGCCGCGCGGGACTCGTGCAGTGCCTACGCTTGGTTAAGCGAACTTGAGACGCGACTAGATATGGGCGATTCAGGGATTAATTCTGTAATTCGTGATAGTGTGATCTTTGCGCGATGGTGAGTATGAAAGTTCGTGCTTTCAGTGGCGAGACAGTTTACAAGGCTGAGTGTGTGCGAAGCGGTGTGCGCGGCGAATTGCTTCATTACCCATAGAACTGAAGTTCCATTTGAGCAATCACTTACGGCTATTAAATCTTGCGAAATATGGTTGCGAATAATGTAGTTTGTCAGTCAAAGCCACTCTAGTTTGCTTCCAAATGATACCGCGCAAGTAGTGATACTCGGTAATAGTCAGACGCGCCAGCTCTGCAGGGGACCTACACAACTGATTTCTTTTTATTATTATTAAACGACTTTATTGCACAACACAAGCAGAAAACAACGAAGAGAAAGTAAACAAGGACAAAAGCAAAGGCGAAGTTTAGTCAGGGACTGTTTTTCAACATAACCTGAAACGATAACTTAACCTAGGCTTGAAATAATACAGAAAAATTAATACAAGAAAATAAGACAGAACATACTAACCAGACCGCAAAGTCGGCTATATAACATTATAACGGGTGAAGCAGCAGAAAAGATTTACAAGAGCATCTGAAAGAGGAGAGAGTCGGAAGTTCGCGGATTTCAGGAGGGAGCGAATTATAATAATGAGTGGCGACGTAGGAGAAGGAAGCACGAAGGTAGTTAGTACGATGACAAGGGATGGAAAGCATGTCTTGCGAACGAGTAGAGTGAGCTGTATGAAAGGAAGCGTTGGTAGGAAGAAGGTTAAACAGGTAAGGAGGGGAGCAGTCGCGTAAGGTCTTGTAAATGATGCAACAGAGATGGAGAATCAATCTCTGTCTCATTGGGAGTCAGCCGGATTTTTTCAGGAGAGGCGAGATGTGGTCAAATTTACAAGTTGAACACAGGAGGCAAGAGTGCAAGACTGGCAGGTAGACGAGGACCATACACAACATCACAATAATCGAAGAGAGAGATGATAAGCGATTGTGAGAGGAGAAGCTTCTGTTGAGTAGTAAGGAGATATCGCGAAGAGTAAAGGATACGGAGACGAGTATACGCGGCACGGCAAAGGTCAGAAATAGGGGAGACCGGGGCAAAGGGACACGAAAAAAGTTTGAAGTCGAATAAAATTTTTCCCTTTCAATAAAAATGTTTGGAAATGGATTTATAATATAATTAAAACATTACTATTGATAAATGACGAATAGGAATACTTAAAATAAACTTAGAGTATATTAAAATTCAACTTGAAAGAAATGATGCAAGAGGTATCACTTTACTCCTTGTATGGGGTAAACTGAACTCCTATCCGGGGTAAAGTGAGGTGCCACAAAATAAGAACTTTAATTCGACTATAGGTAAATATTAACCCCTTGCGCTGGAATGACGTGTGTAGCACGGCACCTTCTGGCTTTTTTGCACTGTGGTTGTCAAAAACTATTGAAACTTTTTTGTGGTTAGCTTCTGTTCCACCACACCGCGTGGCTTTCTAGCCAGCTGACAGGTTAGGATATTGCGCACATTACTTGGGCATTGGTTCTTAGCAGCCATTTGCAACTCAGTTTACCCCGGTCACTTTAACCCGAACATGTACTCAGTAGAAAATTAATTATTTAATAATGTTAGGATTAATGTTCTCTTAAACGCGTGTACATGTATGTTTATAAGCTTCTTATAAACACGCGGAAAAAATTTGGAGTTAAAATAACACATTTAAGACACATTTACCCATAAAGCTAAATTGAAAAGAAAACCAATCGGAAGTCTCTAAAATTTATTCTTCAAGTTTTTAATTGAATTTCGATATTTGAATGTGCATAATTATCATTGTGGTATTACACACATTTATTACGTCACCAAAATTTGTAAATATATTCTATTGTTAAAGAATAAATTAAGGAAGCTCATTTTACCCCGAGGTTCACTTTGCCCCGGTCTCCCCTATGATTTTCATAGTTTAAAAGATTTCTAACAGAGAAGATCTCCCGCGGGGGAAATGATGCCCTCCACGTTTCAGATTTACTTTTACACGATGAATCGTCCTCTTCTCAACTACACCGCGAGAGAGTAACACCGCGAAGCTTTGTAAAGTATCATCTTTATCCGTCCACGCGAATCCTCCCACGCGTTACAATCACCGTTCAACCTACTTGGTGACAAGACACGTTAAAAGTTTTCAAACCCGCGGAGCCAGGTCTTGGAATGGAGGAATCAAAGCTGCGCGTTTACTAGCCGTTAAGTCGTAGCACGCGGCAACGTTATAATGCCGGGAGATAAATCACCGGCAGGAAATCCCCGTTGCCGCGTGGGCAGTGCGCCGATCGAACCGGAAACCGATGTACGCCGTGACAGCGGGAGACATCGCAATGTTCAATAGCCGTGGCTCGGATTCCACGCTGCTCGACATTCCACGCATACGAGCGAGAGCCGCGCGCGTGTCGCCGCCGCTGCCCTTTCGCGTATCAAGAGTTTAACGAGGTTCGCCCCGCGTATCGCCGAATGAATATGGATGAAATATGTATTACGCCGCCATTCTTCATCCAACGGCTTAGACCGCGCCAAAGGTTTCACCCTTCCACCAGCGTGAGCCGGCCCGTCGCCCTCCCTTTGCCTTCCTCTCGCTGCGACCATTTCGTATTCATTGCTCGTGGCCGTCGATCAGCTCGGAAAGGATCGTCGCCGCTTGGCCGGCGAGCTCTCTCCGCCTCGTCCTGGCAGAACCGTCTCCATCTTTGATGCGATACAGCGATGCACAAAGCGTCCCGGGACGTTGGTTAATTGGATCGATTCGAATAGCTTGTTCGCGGTGATAACGCCGATCGGCGGTGAGGCTGGAAGGAACTAGCTGTGGACGGAATTGTGTCATGACGGAGCAGGCCCTTATACCGTGGATAAGCTTCCTCGGCGAGAGCTGTGAATACCTTTAAACACGATCGGAGGAAACTCGAAGTAGAGACCCTATCTGCAAAAAGCGAGAAGAATGAAGGGAGGGGTTGAAGTGAAAATTAATCAGATAAAGGAGGCAGCGCAGTGAAAATAAGCTTGCCAATAAAACGAGGTGAGGGATGGAAGAAGACGAAGGAAGGGCGAGAGTACCTGGAACCTGTACACTGGGTACACTGTAGCAACTGCAGAAATTTAATTTACCGCTTTGTTGTAAGATTATTTGGAGAATGTACCTATTTAAAAGTACCGTATTGTCCTTTGTGTGGAGGGTGACTGAGGTCTGCGTGGCTGGCGCGCGAAAAATACACGGCCTTAATAAAATTACACCGGCGGAAAGGGTCGCAGAGATGCTGAAGGAGTTAACGAAATTTTCATGGCTCCGCAGAGCATTGTCTACGCGCTAGTAATAGAATAAAGCGATTATCGTCGCGGAATACAGAGATAGATTCTCGAGATTCCGCTTCTTTCAGGATCGATACCTATGTCTCGTTTGAATGGAAATTGTGGATATTTGTAATACTCCATCGGCGAAGACGAGTGTTTTTCATCGACAGCGTTAGATTGTTTTCTAAAGGTACGTTTACACGACGACACTTTTCTGTCTAGCTAGAGCTAATTGCAGTGTCTTCAGCCTAGCTCTAGCTGCAACTCCCGCCACGATAGGTCGAATTCAATGTCGCGAACTGCTCTAAGCAGTTTCTACTCTTCCGGAAAATTTTTTGAGTGTCGTAGGGTGACCTGTCCAGTGAGTGAACACTTAAGCTGCATGTCTCTTAAAATTAGTATTCAAAAGTTATTATTTAATCCCCTGAATGATATTGCTGTAAGCGAGCTGTTTTATTAATAAAGTCAGACATCCCGGAACACAATTCTAGCAATGTTTGATAGTTATAACTTTCATTAAAAGTCTGTCAGAGGATTAAATAAAAAATGGGCAAATGACCAGTGAATGAACATAAATTTCTAGTGAATGAGCAGGGGTACCCCAGTGAATGAACGGGATAATAACTGTGGTTAGGTTTCCAATGTATTTAGACGATTTTTTGTGTAAATAATTTTTCATACTCCAATTGCAATAATATTGTTGATTTGATACTTTACTTAGTCTTATAAAATCATAATTACGCATAGTTGAAATTTAATTTCTGGGGTGGGTTAACCTAATCTCCCACACTGGCGGCGAAAGTGTCGAAAGAAAAAAAGACCGGGTAAGCTGTTCATTCATTGGTAAAGTAAGAAATGTCCAGTGAATGAACGGCCGTTCATTCATTGGTATTCACTGGTATCTCCCATCCAATGCATGAACACCTAAGAAACTCGACAAATTCTTAGAAATCTGTTATTTTCTCCAGTATTTTTCGTTAAAGGAACATATAACAATGTAATTATAACCGCAAATTTATCATAGGGCCATTAAATGCACCTCAATATACAAATTGTGGACATCACGTAATAAGCCTTGCCTTGAACTTGTGGGACGCCATGAGGACAACTGTTAAACAAACGGAATTAATACCGTATCGGTTATAATTAAACAGAAAAACGCTTTTGCGAGATATCTGTAGGTCTCCAGTCTAAATGTCAGTGTCAGTTTCAACGTGAAGTGAGCGCGATAGGCGTTAATTTTTCGTATTATATGAGCAACGTTCACTCACTGGGGGGTGTTCACTCACTGTACAGGTGACCCTATACAGTTGATTTAGGTCGGTATTCTCAGTCGCTACTTATTCTTAAGCAAATGCTTAAGCATGCGGCATCCTCTACTAACCTAGTAGCTAGTAAAGGATGCCGAATGCTTAAGCATTTGCTTAAGAATAAGTAGCGACTGAGAATACCGGCCTTAGACACAGAAGTGTCGTCGTGTAGACGTAGCTTAAGGAAACGATCGTGGCAGCCACGTGACGTCGAAGAGTCATTGTACGGTTTCTCCCCCTGTCGCCATTTAACGAACGGGCCCAGGCGGCTCGCGAGCCTTGTAATTTATCCGAAAGTCTAAATAATGCAAAGTTTTAATGACTCTGCGATTCTTAGCGACGAAGCTCCTGCGTCTCGCGACGGCCGAAGGCATTATAGCGCTCGGCTCGGTTGGAGCTACGGCGAACGGCCATTCTCGGCTTGGAATGATACAATGGCCACTTTCAAGTTTTTTCATAGCCAAGTAATTACTTTACTCCTCTCTCCGAGAGCTTAATGAGTCTGTGATTTAGATACGTCACGTCCCGTGGCGCATTTAGCAGCTGAAAACTGCTTTCGCTGATTAAGGGAACGAGGTTGAGGGTCAGGGCTGTGAAGGGGTAATGAATGCCACTGACTCAATCAGTCCACGATTAAGATACATGTTTCATCATTCGCCATCGATCCACCGCACACGTCTCTTGCAATTTGCGTCCACAGGCGAAACGAAGAAAGGCTACGTGTGGCGTAATTGAAAATGAGTTAAGTATGCTTCTTCGTCAATATTGAATTCTCATCCGTAACACATTTCCTTGTGTTCACGTCACGTCAAGACACTGGCTAAAATTCTATTTCTCGAGTGCATAGACACGCGGATATAGAGGGGCAGTGGCAGTCCACGACGTGTTGTTTGTTTCCAACAGGCGCGCGTCTTTTACGACGCTCGCGTGGCTGGATGGAAGCCTTTAAATATTTAGTCGGGACGAGGGAACGAAAAAAATGGCCGGTTAAACCCGGCGGAGTGGTGAGCGAGGTCGAGGGAGGGTTGCCTAGAAGAATCCACCATGGGGTCACGGATCAAGCATCCCCATGCATTATACATGTCCTCTCGCATCCATTGCCTTTGGACAGCCTATTCTGCACGAGCTATACCGTGGCCGGGCGATGGCCCTCGCAGCTTTCGTCCCTTCCCACCCCCTCGACCGATAATGCTCCCGATATTCGCCCTTCTTCGCGGCCAGGCACCCCGGGCTGATGTACGCGGACTTTAAAACCGGCGCGGGCAAAGAGGCCGCTTCTTAATCTTGCATTCTATTCGAGGACGGTGGAAGGGGAAATGGAGGCAAAAATGAGACCACGGGAATGGGCAATTACGGTGAATGGAGGAAGCGGAGAGATGGAAGGGATGCTCAAGGGAGGCTGACTTCGTGGGGGGATGAGTTAAGTGGTTTCGAGTGTATTGTATTGATGGGCAGGGTGTGGAATTAATTATCTCAGAGGGGCAAGGGGGGGGGGGGCAAGTCGAATTCGACTGGAATAAGGACAAGTTGGATCTGGGTTTGGTTGGCAACTATTACTGCGGCTGGTGTGGAATGCCCGAAGTGGAACGGTATCCCATTTCGTCCGTGCTTGTTTCGCGGCCCTCCCCAGCGTGCAATGAGGAATTCTTGAAAATGCACGAGCGGAAGGCGAGAAAGTAGAAGGAAAGAGCGGCGAATGGCAATCCCAGCAACAGTTCGTTACCACGGCGAGGCGAATTCCATTAAAATTAATAACGCATAATCCGCGTGTTCCTCGCGGTACGTCGAGATTATATCGACTGTTCGCCGGGGCCGGGGGAAATGAAAATCGCGGGCTCGTGCAAAATGTAGCGATTTTCGAAAATGCGGGAGCACAGCGTAGCGAGGCAGATTATCCAGGGCGACGCGCCGGCACCGGGGGATTCGTTTATTGCGTGCGGAATATTACATGGCGTCGGCGAGGGGATTAATAATGAACGGCGACGGTGTTGCACGTAGGCACCGGCGATTATCGCGTTTTACAATGGAAATCGCTCGCGAAATGTCCGTGTAATGGCAAACATCCGATCCGATTTAATAAAGCGCCGATGCACGATCAAAGGGCGACTGGCCTCGCAGTTTAAACGATACCGAAACGAATTTGCTCGGGACATTTCCTCGTTTCGTTGTGGCCTTTAGTTGAAACCGCGCCAATCTCTTTATTTCCAAGGTCTCGCTCACAATTTCACTACTCCAGACAGTCTTAACTCTGATAGGGAACACTCTACTTTGCAGTAACTCTACTTGCAGTCTATTAACTGCTAATATTTACATATTCTGAATGTGAGTCTAGGATATAATGATAGGTCAGACATCAGAGAAACAAATAATAGGTTAACAGAAATTTACTAAGTATATTGTAAATCCGGGAGAGTTCGACCACTTTTTGGAAAAGAAATTGTAGCATCGTTGTTTTTCACATTTTTGTCGTTTTGTGCACATTAAAGCAAATCCCAAGCAATTTAGGGTATATATAAATTATAGTGTGCGATAATTTCAAATATTTACTTTCATTTTCAACCAAAAACATTGGCACTGCAACCATGTCACCCGCATGTCGGGGTTAGACCGTCCACCCACTATGAGTGAGACCGACCTTGAAAAATAACAAAAAGTGTAGCTTATAAAAAGTATAATACACGAGTAAATTATTTGATATTTTATTTCTTCTTTGGTTTTCCACATAAATCACAAAAATTCTCGTATTTGGAGCATCTATCATAAAACCAACGGCTGGAGCCCATACATTTAATCCAATTGTCGCTTTTCGAGGTTTCAAAATAGTTTTCTCCGCATCCCACGCATTCATTTTTGTCCCACTCTTTTAACGACATATCACTATCTTGTTGAATGGAATTTTCGCACGCTGAATCCGAATATGCGTTTACAATAAAAAAGACACATGTAGGTTGTGTTTAGAAAATATTTCGATGTCAATTACAAGAATAAGAAATAAAAAATACGAGCATGCCATGTCTCCCTCGACATCCTACAACTTTCGTCTGAAAGAAGTTTTCGTACCATTCATATTTTTCGAGATAGTTGCACATTTTCGGATACAACGGACACACGGTATATTTAACTAATGTGGTCGGACTGTTCCGCATTAATGTGGCCGGACTATCCCATAATCACGGGAGTGATCGATGACTTTGGCAAAATAAATTAAAAAGGAATACATACGCAATGTTGGGGTGACACTGTAGTTGTATGCATATTATATCCCCCAATATCGGAATAGTATAAATAAACTTACCTGTCTTTCAAATATCACTGTAACTTGGTCTAAAAACTTTTAGACTCGCAAAAATTCTTAAGGGCTTCTTATAATTTAAATATGGATTTGTGACACTGGTCAATGCAAGATCAACGACAAGCGCATTCATTTCTTTTGTGTCAATGACACACAGTGCCCTATCTTGCGTTAGGCTTAAAATATCAACACTGGCCGGACTCTCCCGGTGGTCGAACTATACCGGACTAACCCTATTTAATTGAAAATATATCAAATTAAGTTGTCATGATATACTCTGTGATAGTTCTCACTGGCCCGATACATGTTCACCAGCTACTTGTTTATATTATTTTACATTATTTTACATTATTTTAAATGATTTTACATTATTTTACATTATTATTATTTTGTGTATAATCAATCCTTTCATGATCGTTAGATGTCTGAGACGTAAGGAAACATTGTTTCTGGTATTGACCATCAGAATTTCTCAAACAGCGCAATCAGAAACGCAGTCTCAGGCACACGAAAAATAAGAATTTAGTCACTTTTCAGAAACAAAAATAACACTGATACCTTATTGTATGATAATTTCCAGAGTAAGACTTGTTAAAGTGTCATTTTACCATCACTTACCTGCAGTTTGAACTTTCAATTTATCTTCTAAAGCACATATAATACATAAACAAGCGATCGTCCACAACTAGCACGAAAAATTTCACGAATAATGCGCTGCTGGAACAAAATGCTCTCCCACTCTATCACACTAACTTCAATTGACTAATTATTTTACCACAACGTAAACTAGAAGATCAACGCTGTCTATTAGCTTTTGTTCCATCTAAATTGAGTCAGACAATTTCGAGTTACAGATAAATGAATAAGTATCACGGAGTAACCTGTACCACGAACTTACCCGAGTTTACCCTATTAAGCAAAGCGTCTCGACAGTCCTCAGTTTGATCCTTGATCAATTACTTATAACGTTTATGTGGCATATTTAGGCGGCAACTTTGAGTTAAAATGCATCCACTGTCCGTTCGGTCTCCACCTATACGTGCACCCGGCTCGAGCTAGTTTCATCCGTGAATTAAACCCGTAATTTTGTTCGTTAATGGGATTTACATCCCCCTCCCCGTGGATGCAGACTTCTGCCCGCCGAAATGAGAGCGGAAGTACTTGATACCGGTATAAATTATTCCGATATTTTTCACCGGCACTCGCGGTTGGGGCAAAAACCCTCCGTGTCGGGCCCCTCTGACACGGGTAGAGCCATTCAACGTCACAACCTCATTTATTCTACTCGTAACGGACGCCACCCCGCAAATAAAGTATTCCATATTACCCTGCACTTTTTGTAGGGGTGTATCGTGATAGAACGTCTGCAGGCATCGAGCTTCCAAAGCCGGCGAGTCTTTCATTAGGATTAATAAACTCTGTCACAGCGTCGATCGCATGGGACTGGCTAATAAGTAACATAACTCTCCTGTTCCATACTTAATCCATTACAAAGTGGCAATGGAAAATACTCCCGGCATATTCGCGCAACTGCAAACGCAGCCCCACATCTCATCCCTTGCCTTCACCGAATAAACACCACTTCTACGAAAACACCTGCCACAAAAGTGTGACACCAACACTCGAACATATACTCCTTAAATTTCAAGTATAATTCGAGATTCCGCGGTTGCTCGTCGACGGGGCGCCTATTTTATATGCCTCGGAATTCTCCTGGTGGCCTGTAAGTAACAGCCACGCGCTTACGCGATGCATTCTCCGCTAGAAGGGAACGATAAAGCCGGAAGTGGAGCGGTTCACCGTGCCGGTCAACCGACGATATTCCTTTTATTTTCTTTTCATTTCGCCCGTCTACCCGACCGTCGCCGCTAGCTAAGGGAAAAGTAATATCGTCGGAAGGAAAGCCTGCCTGGAAGCCATACGGTGTACAGAGCCGCTGAAAATTCGATAAAACAAACTCGCTACACAGCCAGCCAAGACCCGCTGAAGGATGGATCCTGGACAAGTTATCGTTCGGCGGGGTAGGTGTGGCAGCCATCAAAGTTTCGCGACGTGAAATCGCCGTGGGAACGCCGTGCCGATCGAACCTGGCAAGCGTGAAATTCGCGCGACAGATTTCCTCCAGAGACTCGCCGGGAAATGTTTCCGAAGATCGCGCGACGGATTTGGAAATCGGCGAAAACCTGCCCCGATCCAGCCGGCTACGGGGGTATAATATCGACTCGCTCGCTAGCGGGACCCCTCGGCTCGCGAAACTGCTGACTCGGGGTGTATAAGAATTTTACAAATCTCTGGAATTTTCGTAGGATATTCTTGATCCTTTTTGTCATGCTAAAACATCGTACGTGGGACGGAGGCTACCCGAATCAACGTTCTTCATTGACTCTGTGGAAAAAGATTTTTAGGATCGAAGTAGATTAAAGAAGGAACAAGAACAATTTGAGAAAGATACTTGTTTATTGAACTAATTTTCGAATCGATAGGTATCAATTCTATACACTTTTGTATTTCAGTAAAGCAGGCAGTTTCCTTGTGGAATTTAACAAGCCTAATGTACCTATTTGTAATGAGCAACGGGGTGAAATTCCGGATGCAAATCGGATTACTGGTAGCCAAAAGCATTTCATGGAATATATAGGAAAGAGTCCCCTCCGCGTAAATACATATTCATGTTGCGATCATCGCCCGAGTGGATCGCAGAACTAATTACAAGTTGATAGAGACGCGGCCGCGGTAAGACACTGGCAACTGGGTGGAACTTTTGACGAATTCTATATTCATGGTATAAATAATTCATGGACGCCCCACGTTCACAGCTGAGACACGAATAAACACCGCCAGACAGTGATAAAACCTTGATCGGCCAGTGACTTATGAAACCATCACTCAACTTCATTGCTTCGTATTCGGTTGCACAGAAGTCCCCGAGATAATAATAATAATAATAATAATAATAATAATAATTCGTCTTTATTTATCACATTTACAAACAACAAAAAAGAAAGAAAAAAAAACTTATGTGATAAATAGGCGAGGTTCAGCATATATGCCGTTTTGCAACCTAACCCAAAAACAATATCAAACAGAAATAAAGCTAACGAAACAACAGATGAGCGAGAGAGAGGACCACATGACAAGGGGAGTTAGGGATAGTGAACAAGAATAAAAGAACGGGCAGCACATTTAAAAGCGGGCATAGAGGTCAAAGAACGAATATCCAAGGGAAGAGAATTATAGTATAAGGATGATAAATAAGAGAAAGATGCCGTAAATTTGACCGTACGATGAGCAGGCACAGACAGGTCAGCACCACGCCTCGTAGATGGTGCATAAACAGAGTGCATAGATGAATTACTACATAGTAATTCACTTAGATAGATAGGCGTTTCAGATTCCAAAACCTTGTGTACGATGCAACACAGGTGCAAAATCCACCTCTGTCTGACTTTGAGCCAGCCAGAGCGAAGAAAGAACGGCGAAATATGATCAAACTTACGGACATTATAGGAATAGCGAAGACACGAATTCTGGATACGTTGAACTATTGACGAGAGACGAGTAGAGAGACAAGGGCCATGCAAAACATCGGCGTAATCAAAGAGAGAAATAACAAGTGACTGACATAGCGAGAGCTTGATGTGGGTGGACAAAATACGACGAGAAGGATACAGGAACCGTAGACGAGCGAAGGCAGAGCGACACAAAACAGCTACGTGTTGGTCAAAGCACCAAGAAGGATCAAAAGTAACACCGAGGATTTTAACAGTAGGTTGCATAGAAAGAGATGCAGAGCCCCAGGAAATAATAAAAGGAGACAGCTGTTGACGTAAAGCGGGAGAGCCAACCACTAATAAAGAAGATTTAGCAGGATTTAGCTGCAAACCGTGAGCGTCAGCCCAAGCCGTGAGGCGTAGCAGGTCAGAAGCCATCTCGCATTTGGCAGACTCAGCCCTGCCAATAACAAAATCCTTAACAAGCTGAGTGTCATCCGCGTACATATAGACCCGTAGATATTGCAGGTCAAGAAACATGCCGTTTTAAACTTTTGAAATATCTACATAAAATAGATTGACACACTTATTGTGACGTGCCAACATTCGCCCACCATCTAAAATAAGCAATGCCGAAGCGCTTGGTCATCGTATGACATGCGTGCTTAATAACTTACGAGATCTGGATATACTTCAAGCAGCGGCAGGTGCAATTCCAAATACGGTCTCCGGTTAGTCCCTTGAATCCTCGAAATATAAAAAATGTACAAAGGAAAACTAAAATATGGCAGCAAATTTGGACACAGTTTGCTCGGTTGCTTTGTATTTTCTCTTAAACAACGAGCGCTTTGTATCGCGTCCCTTCGAGGTCGTGAAAAATACAGTTTATTCAGGAGGAGAGACACGTCGCTCTGCCCTATTTGCTCGAGAACGATAGAAATGAAAAAATGGTGTATTAAGAGCGAAGCTTCCCACCGCCGCGGAAACAAATGGCGGAGCTTTCGAGCTTTCTGTATAAGAATCGACAAGAAACGTGTGCCGCTTACTTGCAGCCTGATTTATGCCTGCTCGTAAGAATTCCGACGCCCTGAATATATCCCCGTCATATCGATTTAACGTCGTAGTTATCTTCCGCCCGCGGAGTCAGTTAACCAACGGATTCCCCCGCGCGGCAACTATGAAATAACGCCACCATTCGCTGTAAACATTTATTGGCACCGGTGCACGTACTCTCCCGAATTAACCGGCGGGCGATACTTCAAAAGCACGCCTCGTACGGCGTAAGAAAATTCCTGCCCACCCCGCCCCTCGTGTTTTACGCCCGCTGTTTTACATCGAACCGTAAAATCGCTCGAAATTCCCGTAAAACCCTGAATTCCGCGGGACGCATCGCGGGTACATGGATCCACAATCTTCGTAAGCGGGGAAGGAAAGCGAAGCTAACCGCGAGGCTGAAACGAATTACGAGTCCCCGTGAAATATATAAACGCGTTGTAAAAGGAAATACTCATTGTTGCCGCACACAGTGTTATATCGGATGGTTGTGCCATTTTCCGCGTTGCATTTGTTTCTTTTACGGTAAGTTAATATTGTGAGATGTAAAGTGTCTGGGAAGCCAGGGTATTCGATGATCGTAAGTGAAGGTATTTAATAGTGCGGCCTGCGCCGAATGGCCGAGTTCTCCACGCCCGGCGATAGTAAATCAGCCAGAATTGAAGCTATAACCGCGAATTTACACTTGAATGGAACATCGCTTCGCCATCTCGTACAGCGCTGGGACACCAAGCGCAGCAACTTTCCTCGTCCTTCGGCGCTCCCCGTTGCTTCTTCTTTTCTTATCGCGGACACCGTTGCTCGCGTGCTCCTGGAAACTCATTTTTCTCGATCCACCCGCGAACTTGTCCGAAAGCCCGCAATCGATACAGGACGGCCACGGTGTTTCTTCGTCCGAGCGGCTTTTTGCGAGCAACTTGGCCGGCCTGTCGGAACGTGGGTCCTTGGGAAACGTCGCCACAGCGATAAACTTTCGGTGAGATTCTCTCAAGTCGGTCGATAAATTCACTGCGGTTGACGTCGAAACCTTTGTTGCTTACATGTTTACGGAATTACCGTGGAATTTCGCGTTCGCTGCGTCACGCTGAGTGCTTCTTACTGCGTGGCAGGCACACCACGTGTCTACTCTTAGTTTATTATCCGAAGGAAGCTTGATACACTTAGAGTATCTCAATAAATGACCACGAGGTAGTGAAAATCCGGGAGACGCGGCCGGGCCGGAGAGTTGGCGAGTCGTTATATTTCAGACTCTCTACGTAAAAATACGTTAAAGAGCAGACCAATTACTTCTCTAGAAGCCAAACAGTTGAATTAATAACGTCATTTCGCTTCCTTCTATGTTTTTCTGGATTTATAGGCTTTAAAAGGTAAATTCAGGTTACATTTAACCTCTTTTGTCAAACAGCGGTGTACAGAATCGCGTTTAAAATATACTTCTAAGTATATTTTGGTTTAATGTTTGGGATAATACGATAGTAGAGATATTGAAGGACAATGAAGCCAAAGTATTTGGCCATATTAACCCTCTCAAAGCTAACGAGAAGACCATCTCTCGCTGCAGAAAGGAGAGATGGTCGAGTTATGATTTTTTTATATTATTTTTGTTTATTTTTTATTATTATTTTTGTTTATTTAGTTTATTTATTCACTTTTGTATTCATTTGCCTTGCTAATCGCTAGTAGCTGGTTCACTTTTTCTTTGACGTGTTCTTTACTGGTTTAGCGTAAACAAATTAAATATCAATGAATCTGTAGTTGTATTCACTCATAAATAATTTTGCTTTATCCTTTGTTAATTTTCCATGAATAATTATGTGAGTGGTCTCTGCCAGAGACCTTTGCGGGAAAGGTGGTCAGATGTCATGCCTTCAGTTTTCAACCCGATTTATAGTAACTATTGTCTTAAAGCAAATATCGACCAGTTTTTCTGAATCAGCATAAAATTCTGAAGGTTTGTTCTGATAAAATAAGTAATTTCTATTTTAGTTTTAATGGCCATTTTATATTAGGTCGACCGCGTCTTCCGGATTTACCCTACATAAGAATCTCGAGAAGGCCTCAAAAGCACCCTAAAACACAGGTAATTAAAATCATCTCCGCCGTAAAATCTGTCATTCCCCGAGAAGAGTGAACACCAGGGTGACCTTAATGTCTTCTTAACATCCAACTTTTAACATTCATCTTCAATCAGAACTTTCCCAAATTACCTCTTTAGCCCATGAAAAATCTACTTCGTTTGCGCCAGCCCGACCATTTTCCTTTCATAACCGGAGTTAGGGCGCCCACCCTCTCCGGAAGCAGCCCGATTAGCTTCAATTAAATTCCAGTAACTCGGTCGCAAAGTCAACGGACACGTTTTTCTTTCCTCCCGCGGCGGAAACGCCCAGCGACCCCGCTCCGAAACGCTCGAAGTTGACCGTCAAAGTTTCCGAAGGGAACGCCACGGCTCCGGCCTCGTCGCTGCCGAGGACGATGTCAAAGTCACCAGAACGAACGGTTCCGTAGGCGGAGAATTGAAGATTCAGAGTGACATGGAACGGGTGAAACTGGAGGCTGAATTGTATGTAATTGACCCGGCAGGAACAAAGCCAGCTCATTAATCAACGGTGACGCGGGGCTGACGTCACGTCCCACGGGCTGGCGCAATGCAGCCACGCTTACTGGTCCATTTATTTACCATTAACGGCTCATTAGCGCGCAAGCATTCATCTGTCTGACCTGTATGCGACTGCGCTCTCCCCTTTCACGCGACCGAGAACGAGGACCCCCGTTCCTCGCCGAATCGACGGTATCGCTTTCACTGCGAGCGATTCTTTCGCCCTCCTGTCTGCTTTCACTTATTCTCGCCGTCTGTTCGGAGCTTGTCTAGACAGACCGAGAACCTCCTCGACTTCCGTGCAAAGGGGCAAGTGGTTCGTTTACCTCTGCAGCTCTGCCAATAATTTATACCACTGCAGTCGTATTTTCTGACATCTAATCTAATTACCATTTAGTCTCTGGGATACTCTATCCTTATACCCTAATAACTAATTGTTCTACTAGATTGCGAATACTGAATTCACATGTATTTTCCTATAATGAGTAATAATGACGATTAATAACCATAATAATAATAATAATAATCCTTCGTAATAATAATAATAATAAGGTCGTTTCTATTGGGAACGTTGCAATAACGGTGGCCAGTGAATCGCGGAGAAAATGCATTAGGTGCACACGCGGTGTAATAAGTTTGACTGGAGCGTGGAAATGGGTTGGGCGGAGGGTGTTAGCCAGTGTTTGGTTGATCTCTGAAACTTCACAGCAGCCGGGAAGTTTAATTACACGAAGACATAGCAGCACCGCAAGAAACTTTGACCCGCGTTCTCGCTCGTGGCACTGACCACATCGAATACAGTGTCTTCGATTATACTTCGCAAATGGTATGCATTTCCCCCTTGCCCCTAAGTTCAAATAAGTGTAATCTTCTACAGCCATTTCTAGCAAGCACGGATTCATTGCCCGTTATCCTCGCAGCACATATAACGTTATATTAGCAGGATGAAACGAGAACGTACGAGAGCTCGAGCTACGTCCCTCGGTATTTTTTAAATCTGGGCCACCTCGATGCGATACATTTTAATGCCGTTTCACTGGATTATTTCTACACAACGCTGGATAAAAAGAGCGAGTAATTTCCCTACTAAAATGAATTAATCGTACCTGGAATCCAACAGATATTGTAGCTGCCCACGTTGCAAAGTTTAAAATCATTGCAATTTATCGTCTCACTATGTGGACGATTAACGTGCCATTCATATGTCACGTGGAAACTGACAAAGTGGATACACGAAGAAGCCATGCACTCACGCTGCGCATACAAATCTTCCAATAGTAGAAAATGTGGAATTAAAAGGAATTCACAGAAAGTGTCCTGTACATGTCTCGAGGCCGGCAATTATTCCGCTCACAGGCAGCGACTCCGCTGCAAGATTTTCCTTCTTTCGAGGAGAAAGAATGTCGTTACCCAGCTACGGTTGAACCGCGGATCTGGCTGATCCTCGAAACGGATAAAACAGCGGCAAATAAAATCCAGAGGGAGCGCGCACCGGGCGAATAAAGTGCGTATTCGATACACGTACGAGCGTAACGGTAATAAAGAAAGGTAATAACTCGGCTTTGCCCTATGAACGTACTGCGAAATACCTGGTCCGCCTCTTCCCCGCGCTATCTATTAACCTCCCTATCCTTTCGAGCGTCTCTATCGTCGCGTCGATCCTCCTCTGTACAACGTATACGTATATGTACATCCAGCGGATCGCAGGCCCTCGATCCTTTACGATCGGGATAGAAATCGGTGGCGAGGCGTGTCACGATTTTACGGCGCCCGCGGCCCTTGCTCTTATTTTTTTTTTTTTTTTTACGATCGATCCTGGCAGGTCGAAGCTGCTGATATTTCCATTCTGGCCGTGATTCAATAGAGCGCAGCTTGATCTAGTCGTTGATCGTTAACCCGGGAGTAAATACAGCGACTCGCGTGCCGTCTGCATACAAGCTGCATCGATGAAACCAACTGGGAACCGGGGCTGACCATTTCTCAGCACGTAGCTGTAGCCTTTTACGACGCCGGGCCGTGACGGGATCAACGCCGCCGGGCTTACAATTTCCGTATAATTTTTACCTTCGCTTATGAGGTGAGAGTAAACCGCGATTCATTTGTTACGATACAATGAAAGTTGGGTTCCGTGGTAAATATGTATAGAGAAGATGGAAATTTTAATTAAGTAGAGCTAACACGGAATTTATTTTCTATTAAATTCCCTTTATGCGGTACCACTGATCAATTCGAGCACAAAATGGTCACTTTAATCATCCCAGTAAAATAATCACTAGTGAATTAAATCTACATAGGTATCTAGTACCTATTGAGGTGCATTCGCAACCTGCCTGCGCCAATTCAGTTAACCATTAGGGGCCATTATCCCAATCGAAAATCGTTTTCATACAGGCCACTCGGACATTAGCTATGCCAGCTACGATCCTCGCGTAAATTGCTGGACGGGTGTGTCGCTAATTTAAGAGATTTCAGGCCGGGTTAAAGGGGTCATTGGGCAGAAGAAGGCTCGAGCCCCGTCTACATACGGGATCTCCCGTTCGAATGAATCCCGATCACGTAGGCGCGTCCGATGCAGCGGAACGCACATCCATTCCGGGTAACTGAGGAGCCGCGGCTCGCCGGGATAATGTCTGGATTCGTATTCCCACGTGGTGCCAGGATCATGTAGATCCGCCTGCCATTATCGGCAAATCCGCCTATCGAAAACGTGATACCCGTCTTTTGCGGCGCGTAAATCAAACCGCACATACGCCGCCGCGCCTCCGGGTCGCGGGGATATTCCGTTAGCATTAGAGGATTTTACAAGCGGCCCGACCCAGCCGGGGACAGGGCTCGACGACGCGTCGGTCTCGATAGGAATTGGTCGTCGCTCCAGACGAGGGCGAACAGTTTTCCAAGTAGATAAAGATCCTTGGTCTCGGCCAGGCCGGTACGTCCGCCTCTAACGAGGGAAAAAAGTCCTAACGAAGGCAAATGGATAGCGAGGATAGTTGAGGAGAAGGTCGACGGGCGGTGGTTAGCTCGCGTTTTCGTTGCTCCACCTCTGTGACGTGATTTGGGATCTCTTTGAGTGGATCTTGGGAATAGCCCGAATGGCTGCGATAAATTTTTCTTTAATTTCCGATGCTTCTCCTTGAGTGACTTGTTCGTGGAAAGTGTTCGACGCGAGAGATATTTCTGGCGTAAATTTTGAAGGTCTTTCGTTGTTACTGGAATACCGAGCTATAATTGTTTAGTGCTCTTCACGGATGACACTGAGGGTAATTTTCAGAAAGCAGCCTCGCTGATCCCGATCGAGCGCGACAGAGGGCCGGAGCTTCTAGGAAGGATCAAAGTCACAAAGTTGATAACCGATTTAGTGAGGCGAGCGTAGATATCCTTTACACCGAGGTCCGCGACAGTTGCCAAATCGAATCCAGTCGATAATTGACGCAACGTCCGTTAACGTATAACCCCCGTCCTCTCTTTTCTGTTTAAATAAATCAAAAGGCCGATCGAACGAACCCGAAACTCACAAACAAGGGAAAACAAAAAAAAAACACACACAGGGACAGAGTACACCCGCTGTCCGATTGATTTAACCGTAACTTGGGCTGCGTCTGGCGGACGCCGCGGGATTATCAGGAATTTAACGAACCATTGAAAAAGTTCACCGACCGCCACGTTATTTAATTATTTCCTCGGGTCCGTTGAATTCCGCGCGAGCCGGGCGAGCATGGACGATACACGCGCAGAGAAAAAACACACGTTTGATCCGTCGACTACCCTCTGCACACCGCTGACAGTTTTATTTATTCCACTGTGAACAATATTGACGCGCGCTCCTTTTTCAACAGAGTCCAGAAAAATCGAGCCTCAGCAATTCCTCAGTATACAATGATTTACGTTAATCGACACGTCAAAGGTGCCAGTTGCCTTGGCGCCGCGAAACGGCCTCGCGCGAGAGCCTTTATTCGATCGGTTTGAATCGAACAAGCATCCCATCTTATTTCCACGCTGTTCGAACCTTTCCGGCTAAAGATTTATAAATATTAATAGCCGTGAAAGTTGTATATACGCCGGGCGGCAGATCTCCATGAAAATGGGACCGCGGGCTTTCGCGAAAGATTTATGCGGCGAGTGGTTTGTATCTGAAGCCCGCGAATCCGCCGTTTTCATTGATATTCGACGCGATATTCCGCGGCGGTTATTTGATTTTCTGCTCGATGCCGCCACGCGGTGAGCTCGCTTGCATCCCCTGATCCTTCGTGGGCACATTTCAATCATTCGTCTCGACATGCGAGCGAAGCAGGAGATGCCAGCGCTCCTTTAATGGGAAATCGAGACGGGAAGTAATGCGAGCGAGTGGAAATGTAACCGCACATCGAACGCTACGAAACTGCTGTTCGAGTGAGATCGGGTAAATAAAAAATGGAACGGACGTCAGTAAGAAATACAAGTAGAGCATCTGCCACATTGTTCGTTGCTCCCCGAGAGGCGCAGCCTCTTCCCCAGGCGCGGAAAAACGACGGAGAGCCAGGAAGCAGGGGTGCTTTCCCCCGACGTAATCGCGCGGAATTCAACCAAGCCTTTTCAGCCCTTCCTCCGCCCCGCTCGCCCTCTGGGCCGCGGCGAGCCTAGGGGTTCCATACAAGCGGCGAAATAAGGGCTATTTCAATTGTGGCACGCTAAACCGCCTGCAATTACCGTTAAAATTACACGATACTTACCGGGGGGCACCGAAATTCTGCATTGCGGCGGGGTCTATTATTCCCAGGCGTCGCTGTGTGCTGGTGCCCGCGGTCATTGTGAGCCGCGCATAATGCCCTGCGACTCTTCAAAACCACCTGCGCGCCCACGCCCTCCTAGAGACGTGCTCAGGTGTGCCGGCAGCCTCGGATTTATCCAAACAGGTCGGATCGTTGTCAACCGTGCGCGCCGTTTTCCCTTCCCCGCTTGCGGAAAAACTTCTGGCGGAAATGGCAACACGACTGCCGCCAGCAGCGCGCGATTAAGTGGCAGGGAAGATCTGCGATTTAAGGAGAAACGAATGGATGCACGTCTGGAAGTTGCGATTCCGTTATCTGCTGGTCCTATCATTTTCCATTCGCGTTGAATTGAGTGGCGATGTCGACTAAGTAGTTAAGCGATATCGGTTGGGAACAGCCCAACTTTTTCCACTGATAAATATATTACTGAGCATCAGATAGTGCTTATGAATATGGATGGTGCAGTGGAGTGTAAAAGTTTCTCCTCGGTCAACTCGGAAATTATTTATCAAGTGCGGGAGAATTTTTATCATGTTTCATCGACTCGCGGTTAATGCAAAATATTCAGCCGCTCGATTCGCGTTGTTGAAGAATTTCTCGCTCTCGTGATTGAGTATAGGAAAGCAAGGTGATTGTATATCCCGCCAATGTAGGTTGAATAAATAAGATTGAATAGTACGACGCTTAATGAACAAACGTCGAAAGGTTTCTACAGTGTCCTATTGCCCTTAATGATATTGACCTTGGCTTCGGAATGATCGCCACGTCCAAAGAATCCTTCCTGCTGACTCTTCCCAGCTCCAGTATGTCAACCAGCTCCTGATGAAGCAAACTGCAATGTTTGCGAAAGCTCGGCGACAGGAATCTGCAGGGACCCGTGGAGCATCGGGTAGTCGAGGCCAATACAAAATTCTTTCTCCCAGCAAGTTACGCTTCTGTAAAATGGAGCCGGACGAACAGAAGGGCGAGGCGGAATCAGCTCTAGGATAAACAACCGGTACAAACGGCGAATTTACTTTGAGAATCCAATCAATGAAAAGTTCCAGAGGAATCCTACAATTTTATTAAAAACCTTTTCCTCTCCCTTCCGCTGAGAGTCTTGATTCTCCCATCCAGCATTCGTTTCAAGAATCCAAGGCACGGATAGTTACTAGAAACTCGAATAAAGAAGCGTTGATATATGTCGTGACGGAAACGATCCACAAATTCGTCCCGTTCTGGTTATCGGCAACCGCAATTTTCACCGAGCGGCCGTAATTAAACGGCTTGAAACTGGATAATTGATTAGGCGCGGGCCGAGCAAGTGGTAGGAGTCAGCAATATTGGCGGCGGTCGAGGGTATCGGAACATAAATCGAACGAATACCCCGGTACATGTATATAAACATACACTTTATTATGATAATTTATAATTGCCTCGTATTCACAACGAATATGCGCAATAACGTATTGTAATTAGATGTACAAACTGGTCTATGGAGTAGTAACCTAGACTAATCAAGTCTCGCGGCTAATTATCATACGACCCACGTACAGGGGATTCCGCGTAGATCCTAATGGCATCGACGACACACCCCGTTTGGTTTCCAGCCGTTATTTTTTCCGCTCTCGCTCCTTCACAGAGGCATTCCCACGTCGTTTTCCCCTCTCGCTACGCCGCCGAGATCGCCGAGCTTCGATCGACACGGAATCGTGACTTGCACGTCCACATCGTCGAGTCCCGGCGACGATCGACCTTGCGGAACAGTCAACCCTGCCAATCAGAAAGTTTCACGGGAAGGGAAAAGGGAAGCGCGAGAAACGAGCAGCGCGGCAAGCAGTTACCGCGGATCGTTTTCAACTGTTCGCACTCGTGAACGCTGGTTAGGAACTGAACGGATTTTGGCGATCCATCAGCGAACCTAGAAATCTCTCGTCGATTATTCCTTTGTGTCTAAAAACAAAACTTGAGCCTCGGTTCCGCAGGTTCTCTTCTTTTACGATGCTTCCATGTCGTATAAGTTCTTCTGCACGGATTTCTGCTGTAACCAACGCGTGATACGCGACGAGTAAATGCGAACGAGAACGATCGCGGAAGTTAGCGTTCGCCGTAGATCATTTAAGGTTTGGAAAAGTAGCTATATTTGTTTCTTTATTCGTGTAGGTTGTTGTACTGTACACATCAAGCGATGAACAAATCGCCGCCACGCCTTAACCGCTGAGCAATTATTGTAACAATCTCAGTACCGTTCAGGTAGTAAAGCATAGCTATATGAATACTTCTCCGTTACTATTCGTTACGATAATAAAATAACGTTTACATGTCGTCGTCTCGAGGAATTAGCTGGATCCTTAATCACATCGATTACCATTGGAGCGCTGCCTCGGGCGAGAGCTCGGTATCCGCACTCTCCCCGAGAATCTAGCCACTCTCATTCGTGCGCGCGAAAATTCAAGCTATCAATCGTCACGTAAATGAAACACCGTGAACAATTTATTTTACATCGAAGATGGATCAGAGTTAGTTTCGTCGTGAGTATACAAGGTGCTGCGTACACGTGGAACAGCTGCGTTCTTCCAAGTCATAATTTCTCTTAAAACAACCACTCAAAGTACAATACTCCCTGGCAGTCGATGAGAAACAATATCGGCCAGAATTTATATAAACTCATTCCTCAAACCTGACCCACAGCCTCTGCGATTATCTCGACGTTACTCATTCTCAAACACTCTCTATCCCGCCTTAAAGTTCCCCGCAATACAAATCCAGAGTCTAAGCCGTACCGTTAATCCAACTCATTCGAGTCCCCTCGATCCACCGGGAGCGAGCTGTCAACGAAACACCCTGTATACAAGTACCCGTCGAAGCAACGTTGGCGCTGGTGCAACGGCACGGTTAAAAAAATATTTCATCTCGATCGAATCGACCTTCAAGGGCTGCTCGCCATCCCGCCGACCTCGTTGCTCACGTCCGTCTATCCGCAATGAGATCGTCCCGTCGAGTCGGTACCGCGGGGTAAATTTCTGGGCTGGCCGGTGGCAGTCTCCTCTGTATCGTCGCCAACGTGCTTTGATTTAAAAATTCTCCATGCGGGCGTGGGAGGGGGGGGGGGTGAGTCGGGGGTTAGCGGGGGAGGAATGGAACGTACACGGACCAACGCAAATGTCGTCGATAAATTCGCGTCACGTCTGCGCATTTGACACACGCGAAATCTTATTCGAAGCCTCGATCGCGCCCTCGTGCCACTCTGTTTTCAAAAACTCCCGAGTACGACCGATACCCACACACATTCGTCCAGCACACGCACACACACGCACGCATACCGTTTTTATTACTTGAACGATAATCGTAGTAGAGAATTTCAATAAGCATCGCCGAACATTTCGATGTTTCAACGGTTGGTTTTTTTTCTTCATTTTTTTTTTCTGTTTTTAGTGTACAGGATATATACATTGGTCTTCCATTAAGTTTTGGCAACGTTTCGGGGCCGGGGCTCGTTTGAAAGCGACGATTTACGAGGACAGGCGAGCGCGGCCGCGCGTAAACCGACTGAAAGGGGAACAACGGAGGGAGACGATGGGGGGGGGGGACGTTCCGCGTCACCTTCGACCCCGTTTAAACAAGAAACTCCGACGTTTTATCGGGCCAATACCCGCAGACTCGGGTAGATACACAAAAGAACTTGCTATGATCGAAGTGTTCCTGTTAATTGAAACCCGCTTCGTTTCGACTGCCCCTCGAGCATGGGCAGAAACACCGCGACCCGTCGGTTTATCGGGGGAAACGGTCCCAGCGATTAGACCGTTGGCTTCGCCGCGGTGGGAAGCTGGATGGTTCCTCCGCTTCGAATTAAATATTACGGCTCGTTGTTGGCTGAGGGACGCTTTTAATGAGAACGCTTTAATAACGGCCATAACGAGCTTCGCTTAAATCTCCAGAAACAGAGGACATTGAAACGTCGAATAGTTACCATTGTGCCCGCTGAAATACAGCCCCATCGCGCTGTGTTTGATCGACGGGAACGTAGATTCGAGCCAATTACCTAGCAATTTCGAAACACCTGTTAGAAAAGGCATTGGCCGTTAATCGGCTAGAAAGCGGATTATCTCGAGGAGCAACGAATCAGCGACGAATTACCAAACACAATGGCAATTTAAAAAATTTAAAACCGTTTAATCGAGCTCGGCCAGAGCGAATCGCGCGCCACCGAACGCCAGAAACGTTGCCGCACGAAGCTCATCGAAGAATGACTTTATTCTTATTCCTTCCCTTATCGACGTATGTACCACTCGCTTAGCCGTGTCTCTTACAAAAAAAGGAGCCATTTCGAAAGGCCAGACTCGGTGGTACGTTTATTATGCTAAGATTGGCACCGTGTAATTACGTGCGAAGAACTACGTGTTCGGCAATGAGAGGCAAACACGCGAAGAACGATCCGAGGGAAACGATTACAGCCGAGCGGAGAGTGCGCGCGACACGGTTCTACCATCGGCGTCGAGCTCGTCGTCGTGTGAAAAATAAATTCGAGAGCGTCTCGACGCTCGGTACCAACGTCCACCTTCCGTCGCGAAACGTCCCGGCGACGAAAGGACTAACGTATTTACAAACCGACGGGCCTTCCCCTCCTCGACCACGCTGCATGCAACGAAGGCGTGCTCTTTCGTCTCGTTAGGAACGAAGGTGAAAGGAAAATACTCTTCGAAAGGATGCTTCGAACGAAAGCGCATCGCATCGCCCCCTCGGGACCGCGGAATTCTCACCGGCGACCATTCGCGTGCTCTCAATAGTTTCCGCGCAACCGAAATAATCGTGCTCACGAGTCCGCGATTCGGGAATCGTAGAAATTTCTTCTGAGATCGGTCGACAATTGATTTAGTCTATATTTGCGGAGTAATGTAATTGGGACGGCGATGCATATTCTAAGTTGGTCACTTCTACTTTTACGTTCGCCTTGTTTTAGGTATTAAATTAAATTTAGTTATGTTAAATCGTGTTAAAACGTTGGCTTACTTTTAATAATATATAACGTGCGGAATTTATCTTCGAGATTCACTGGATTTAGCTCGATTCGTTTCGTGATACCGTGAGCACGATTCGGGACGCGCGTCTGTGAACGCAGAATCGACGTGTCTCGAGGTATTCTCGAATACCTGTCGTCGTCAAAGATCAAACAGGGAAAAACACAGCGATGGGTACCATCATGGCGAGAATTGTTTCTCTGAGAACGTCGAAAGCACACTCGAAGTACAGCGAATATTTATAGAAACATCTCGACACTACTGATAGTAACTATATTACCAACGCCGGTAGCCGCTTGTCGAAGTACACGCGAGGATTATCGTCAGACTGGAACGATTATTCTCTGAAACGACACTCTGTAGTTTTTGGTACAACTTTTCTCCCAGGTTTTGGTACAAATTTCCTCACGATCTCATCATCCTACTCGTATAAGGTGAATGTCCCAATTTCTGCTCATTTAAGAGGTTACTCGTCATAAAGAAGGTGTAAAAAATTTGTTTGTGATCAAAAGTAGCAGAGTAATTGATTAATTCTTTAATAATAAATCAACTAATTCGAAAAGTATTTAAGAAAGATATTTCAAGATGTTTAACTATTAGTAATTTGTAATGAAACACAATGCTCCAAATGTCCGTATTTCTGCTCACGAAACATAGCGATGTACGTATTTCTACTCACCATTTGTACCAATTTCTGCTCACATAATATGTTGCCTTTTCACGTTAAAATAAGTTACAACCTTTATGGAGAGGTTTTATAACACAACGGTAAAGCATAAAATAATGATAAACAAAAAATAAAATGCCTTCGAATAGAAATGAAGGTTACAGCGTACATTGAATTGTGAGGTTATGTTACTAAAATTTTGGTGAGTAGAAATGACGGACATGACGGTGATTTCACTTGACCCTAAACCTGCTCACCTGTTTTCTACATAAAAAAATTAAAAATAGTAAAAAAATCTAAATCCAGAGCACAATACGACATCTGTTTATGTTATTAAATGACAACTTCTACTGCATAAACTATTTTCTGCCCAATTATCGAATACCACTAGCGACGCTGTTCCTTAGCACAACCAGCTAGAACACGATCGAAAAATCATGAGTCCCTCGTTTTAAAAGTTTTTTGTTGCTTATGCTGCACTTTGATTAGCCCCAACCTCGTGCAACACTCGCGTAAATGTTCAAATAATTTAGAATTATTTTGTTGCAACTATAGTACAAACGTAATGCTTATAATAATAAGAAAAATACGAAATGAGCAGAAATGGGGACATGAGCAGAAATGGGGACATTTACCTTACAGGCCGTTGTAGACTTGTAGATGCAAACTTCATTGGGTAATATTTAGAGCACACGAAAAGGAACGGAAAGGTCTGTAAGTTACCTCTTCTTCGAGTTTACAGGTTCAGCTTTGCACACTCCGCACTCCACATGACAAATCCCAATCTCAATGATAAAAATAATTGCTAGAAATGAAACATGAAAAGACCCACAACAGAAACACATTCCAAGATTACCCATTAGTCTTTAACACACTGTAGGTACTTCCGAGAAATCCACTTCCTCGTATCTTTTAAAGCCGATACGACGCCTCCCAACTAAGTTTCTACCTACAGTTTCCAAACACCCTGTATTACACCGAAAGCCGGCCAAAGTGCAGCTCGCTTGGTCCTCACTCGTGAAAACGTAGCCGCCTGACCAACCCTGGGTGCGTCCATCCTCGTAACGTTCCGTGATCGTCGAGTACACGGCACCACGAATTCAAGCGAAGCCGATCATCTGCCCGCTCCTCCGTTTGTCCTCGTTTTCACGGCGCGTGTATCGTTCACCGACCGGGGCCAAATCCGGCGAGCATCACACGGGGAGACGCGCGACCGACAACGACACACGGGGCCCAGACACCATCCTTCCTTCTTTCCTCGTTTCGTTGAAAGGCAGCCCGGCGTTCCATAGGGAGCCCCGACTCCGCACACCTGAAGCCGGAGAACCCAGCCCGTTGCCGAATGTGCCGGAGGGCTCTCGTCGATGGGGTGGCCAAGGGACGGGGCGAGCGTAGGGGTTGGTTAGTCGAAGATTCGCGTGAGCTAGAGCGTCTCCAGGAGGTTCTGTACTAGGAGCGCTGGCGCGGTCACCCGCGCTTTTCCCTTTCTCGGCTGTCTACAGGTACGTACGTTACAACGGGGCGCCCGTTCCAGCTGCTCCGACTTGTTGCTGTCCTGCTCAAGCTGCACCGACACACTGGCGACACGCGGTGTCGAACAGCCGCCCTCCTGCAACAGACAATCCGACATGTTTGTGAGGGGAGAGCCCTGACGTTTACCAGGCTGCGGAGAGTACACGCCTGAACACGCGTAAACGCGGGACTTCCTGCCCCCGTCGACGCCGGCTGATCGATGCCAGTGTCTCCGCCGAGTCGTTAGGCTGATCGAGACTTTGTTATTGCCGGATGACAGAGGGAGATTGCTCCGGGGGGCGTGGGTTTGGGATTGTTCGACGTGCTCGGGGATGACCAGAGCTTCTTTCAACGTGAATTTGTGGGAGAGGTTATTCGCGTTGGATATGACAACGTCGTAAAGTTCAATTTGATCGCGTCGAGGGTGTTTCATTCTAATTCAAGAATTTCAGGTACCTGTGTCTTCTCAGTCCTACATCGTTCGAACTCGTTGCCATTTACTACGGTTTTTCGAGGGCCATACCTATTCCGAATAGAGGACACTGCGCCGAGAAACGAAAAAAAAAAAAAACAAACAAATGGCAACGGGAGAGGAGGAAACGTCGCGGTCCAAAATACCCCAAGTTTTTACGAGTTGAACCTTTAACGACTGAAACGAATTGCGCCGTGGGAACGCGAGTTGAATAGGGAACGATGGGACGGGGGACGCAGACAGGCAGAGGGCAGCCAAATCTATTTAATTAGAATTATGGCGATACGACGTGACCGAAGAATCTCAATTAATCTCCGAAAGAGTTTAAAAGGGCACCGAGAAAACGGAGGCTACACTCTGTTCGCCGTGTCCGTACCTCCTCGGCAGATCCCGACTAATTTGTTCAATTACTTTTATCGGGATGTTTCCGCGACGGTAAGTATCCAAAGACAAAAATGAACTGAACGAGCGCCGCGGAAGAATGACGAGAAGATTAAAACCCGCGGATCAAAGTAAAAGGTTCGCGAAGTGGAAGCAACGTCGAGGAGACTGGGAACTTAATAGAAGTATTAATATTATGTACTCGTCTCGTCTCCTTTCCGTCGTCCCGGCCCTCTGTAGAAATACCTCGCGAAATAAAGGTAATAACTTTTACGAATATCACCACGGCGTTGCACGATTCGAGCACCGTTGTAGCATCGCACACGTTTCCCTACCTTTACAACGCTGTAGTGCAGTGTTACGTTGCACTTACTGTATTGCGTTTGAATTATAACACGTTGGTACAGGTTACTTCGCGGTACAATTTTACGATACGATCATTATCCTGGCCATTAACAACGGGGTTGAAAATTTTCCTTCACAGTCTGGGATTCGATGTTTATGTAATGGGAAGGCTACCATTACCTGACCCTTTTCCAACCGTAACTCTGGCTATACCATCGAAGATCATGTTTCAAGCAAATATTATCGTGTAATATCCAAGAAAAAGAGAATAAAGAATGCTTTATATACTGCCCTCTTGGGGCCAAGCGTGAATGAAGCTACCCGTAATGTTATCCCAAGCCTGAGTGCTTTAAAACGCGTTCCATTCGTGAAAAGTGCCCCCACGGTAAAGCCAGGGATCGAAAACGGAATATAACAGTTAAAATTACTGACCGATAGGCAGATGTTCCCCTGATGCTGGTGAGCACGGCGACGAGATTCACTCTGCAGCTGCCACGCGCGTATGTAAAGATCCCCGCGATATATGAGGCCGCCTCGTTTTGCTCGTAACATCAGGTGCCATCTGAAACGTAAATGCGAAGGAAAAATTTAACATCTCCTGGTATACACTATCCTCGTTCAGCGGATCTAAAACAAGTAAATTCAATCCCCATCTTCTTGCGCGCCTGACCAATGATACGCCCTTTCTACTGACTTACGTTTCACCCGAGACCCACTGTCTCTCGAAAATGTTCCGCACAGTGTTTTATTCTCGAGAAGAACTGTGTCGAAAATTCACTGTGCACTTTTCAGTACATACTACCTTGCGCTCTGCGTAATAAAAACGATATCGAAGGGAAGTCGGGCAATAATCGTTCGATCCTCGGGCAGACGTTGGGATGAAAACACCCCTCGTCCTTTATCCCGACCAATATTTCTGTTCGGCTGAGAAATATCGTCGCGCGACTCGCGTTCAATAATAAGAAAGGGAACACGCGTTTAACGTACTCGCGATATAAATTGCCAGACGGTGGCAAGTCATGCCAGCATTCACGGTGATGGAGTTCCCCTAGGCGTCGTCCCCGGGAGCCGTTCACGCCCTCTCGATAAAATAAATTCGTAAATGACATACCCTTTTCACGCGTCACTTCCGCGCGCAGTTCATTCTGCGGGGCTCGGCTTTTTTCGCGGGCGAGCGGCGTGTTTACGAGGCGGAAAAGAGGGTGAACATCAGGAGTCAATAGTCGAGCTCCACGGGAGGACGCGCCCGATCCTTTGTCATGTCGCATACTCGACCCGCGGCATTAACCACCGAGCATTCGATACCTTCTCGCGTTACTAGGTCGAGCATTTGTCAAGGCTACTGTACAATCCATCCTTTCACACTCGACGCAATTAAACTGCAGAACCCGACACTGTTGCGTGAAAATTCGGCGTGGGAGTGGTTCCTCGAGAAATCAGCAAAGAGGAGAATATTTGAGCCCTGAATCAATATCATACCAGGACACAAGAGGGGACGTTATAAAATTCCGCTCCGAGGGCAATATCCCGCGAACGTCTAGCTAAACGCATCTCACGAATATTTGCGCACTGCTTCCGCTAACGTAGTGGGCCGTGATAATTTCCATCACCCTTGGAATTTCCTTCGAGATAGAATGTTCCTTGCTCTAGCTCTTCGCTCCGTTCTCTTCACTGCGGAAGGAAATAAAAGGCAGTGTTCCACCTTTTCTTGCTTCATCCCTTTCTGCCTCTTTCCTATCCTCTCCCTTCTTGTCTGAACATCGTTACGCTGCTAATTGCTCGCTGCTAACTGTAGGTGCTGTAGTTAATTCTCCTTCAATCGAGGTCGCTCTTGCCACTTCTTTAACACCGTGTTGAAAGTTCGTGTCCCTTGTTTTCTCTGGTATTTAATTTTTCTAATTAATCTGGTCATGCTAATATGATCGGGTCACGCGAAGCTACTCTTTCATTTATGGCTGAATGATTCCCACGAATTCTCACTGCGCCAAAGCCTCCATGGCGCATTCAGTCAGCAGAATAATCCCGATCGTTATCAAGGCCGTCGCATTTATCCGAGAACAGTTACGCCGTACTCGAGGTGGCCCGTTTCCATGTCGCGTAAATCGGGTGTATTGCTCGCATGCATCGGCCTGTGATCAATCTGCCTATATTTTCTTCTACTCCTCGTTACCGAAATTTTCGCTGTCGCGAGTCATTTTCTCCCCGCATTAGATTAAAATCATTTCTCTCCCTTTTCTCCTTGTCACTGATACTATTTCGATCTGAACCGCGTTTTATAAGAAGGATCCAAACCTCCGAACAATATATATTTATTTATTTATTTATTTATAAATATATTCACCAGTGATAACTGTGAGACAGGACCGAAATCTACGCGAAGCTGCTGCAAGTTGTGAACTCACAAAAGAGCAGATAAACTGTTCAAATAAATTCCCAGAAAAGAGCGGGCCGCTCTAAAACAATTCATAGATAGAGAAGCGTGCGCCTGCGAAACACTCTGCCGCCGTAATTCTCGCTAATCTACCATCCGAACACTTTCCCCGTCCACCAACAAGAAACCGAATTGTTTTGTCCGACAATGCACACCACCCTTCCCTTCCTCGCCCCGTACTTCGTTCCACCTGTTCGCGACACGAAACCGACCTCCGCGCCTCGAGTGTTTCCTCCGCCCTTCTCAATCCCTTTCGATGGAGCGTTCCAATATCGAATTGGAAATTGAACATCGTCGACGAGCAAAGGGGATGAGGACGATGGGACGGGTTGCGTTCGAGCATTTGCGCGAAATAGCCTTGTACTGCGCAACGGTCATAATGAAGTGAGATCGGTCAGTTGGTAGGAAAACGATAGACAGAGTGAACCACAGTGCTCCATGAATTATGAAATGGCTATTTAGTAGGGGAAGATAAAGGTCGTTTCAGAGGGAGGGGTGTAGAGGAAAGATGAAAGTTAATACAGGTAGTGATGGGATCAAGTATAATGGATGTGGGTTCGAATCTGACTGTATAGTTTCGAACAGTTCACGAGTAGGGTGGAAGCACTAGTGGTCGACCACTTAAAGCTAAACTCGAATGAAAAGTTCTAAAAAAAATAAAACAATCAATGTTATAAAATATATAAAATGTATTGAAGTAATTCAAATGTATTTAGTGTATCACTAAAAATTTTGTGTTAGTATAAAAGTTCGGGGAAAATAAATAATTAGCGTTAAAAATAAAGTGTCCGAATGCTTTAATAATCGACCGCTTAACTCTAAAAGTCGACCGGTCCGATAGCTAGTAGTCGACCACCTATTTTTAATATGAAATTCAAAATAGGTTACGTGCGCATTACAAACTTAAATTTATTTTTAAATATAATGTGCAACAACGGTAAATAATTAATAATGACAGGAACAATGCGTAATTAAAAGTTCTTTTTGAAAATCTTTATCAAAATTTTAATAAGAAATAGAAATTATTTTTTTTTAAATGTAAATTAAATTTTTCGGTTTTAAGATAGGAAGCAATAACAAATTTTAAGTTTTTAAAGTATTTGTATTCTATAAATAAATTATGTTATATCAACTGAAATTTAAACTAATATTAAGACAGCGGTACTTGCAAGTATAATCGAACCCTGATCATTTATAGATTCGAACCTTTTATGATTACCTACTTTAACCAGGAGTTTTCTATTCTGTGCAAGTGTGTGATTTGTTTTCGGTGAAAATTACCTATGTACTAGTATTCCACATTACATTTATTTAACATATAAGAATATCTTTGGGTTTTTTATTTGCGACAATCCTACGTCGAGTTATACTGCCTACCGTCAACGCTGCTTTTTATTGTAGCAGAGCACGGAGCGCCACTTGAAATCGAACCAATACAGGAAAATGAAATTTTTTTCATATCCTTGAATAACGAATAAATAAAAGCCATAAAGATTTTTTACTGTAAGTTGTATACTTTTTTTCCAAAAAATCCTAAACATCACCTATTTTTTTAGCGATTTGATGAGAATGTTCCCTTAAAAGTATTGTTTTTCTTTTTCGAAGCACTCGTGAGTCGCGAACTGTTCGAAACTATCCGATAATCAAACTATCTGGTCATATAAATCGTACCTCATCAATTTCTCAATAATTAATGAATAGTACCGACATGTAATGGTAAAAACATCATGTAAATGCAAAATGAGAAACAGAAATAAAACCTTCAAGCTTACGCCCTTGTTTGTGCGTGCTATAAATATAATCATTTAAAAGAATCAGGTATGATTGATGACATTTTACCAGTTTATTTTAGCTGATAATAATTAAACAATGCAGATTTATCCTGTATTTTTCTATTTTTCTAAAAACGGGTTTATTGTAGAATATTTCACACTCATTTTATGTACATATCACATTTATTATGAAGTTTAAATCGATATGTATAAATAAATTGATCAATCATGTTTTCTAAAATTGTACCACTGCAATCGTACCAGTATGATTTAAAAACTTGTGTCATATGTTATATGTATAGGTTATGTACAATTTTTTTAACTAAAAACTATGCCTAAAACATCAAGCTACAATATCCAATATTAACTTGCGTTCAATCTAGTACCAAATACGAAATAGAACGAAAAATATCTTAAGTGGTACGATATTGGCAATTCTCAGCTATGTAGATTTTTGTCTTTCAGGGTTCGAATACTATTTTTACGAGATTCGATTCTTTCAAACGTCGAAGTACTTAGAACTACATTCTCGAACTCTTCCGGTACTTTTTCTGAGGTTCGAAACCGGCTTCTATAACACAAGTACTTTCGAAGTATAAAGAATGAAACGCCAGCTCTTACGAGTAGTATTCGAATTCCATGAAGTGAAACTTTTGTATTGGAATTGACTCGGATTCACGAGTACATATTGACATTTAAACTTGATCCCATCCCTAAATACAGGGCGGAAGTGAGTGAGAATAGGGGTAAGAGAAATGGATCGTCCAAACGGCCTAAGCAATATTGAATCGAGCTGGTCTACCGTGAAAACGTTCGCAGGTAGCTTGATCTGACATTATGGTACGACTTCCTGCCAGTCGTCATTTCCCCTCCTGTGTCGCGTTCGATCGGAATCGTTATTGCACCGTGGGCAAGTGATTGTCGACGCAGTATCGTTTGACGATATGGAGGTGATACCGTAACACTGACTCAGAGAGTAACCTGCATTCCTGTTCGAATTTCGAATCCCCTGATACGTTGTATGTGAAAGGATAAAAAGGAAGGCGGAGAATTGTATGATTTATGTACTTGTTAAATTGTGGCAAAATTGACTGGATATGACGTGCAATAATTTAAGATAATAGAGAGAGGGGCAGGAGGGGGGGGGGGGTGTACAGATGAAGGAATAATTTGCTATACGTGAAAATATTTGCCTTTCTCTGGAGTAATATTTGAGTGACTGGAAAAATCTCGAAAAGGGAACAATGTTTTGAAGCCATTGTTTTTTCCAACTTTTAAAAAGTACGATCTTTCGGGAATGTATATTTTCGAAAAAAAAGAAGGAATGCTCTCGAGTGAACAGGTGCGCACGCAATTCCCGACTCGACGGGTTGAAACTATAGAAAGGGAGGTAGCGTCAGTAAATTCCCGATTTATCAGCTCGACGAGCGCTTAACGCAACGGTGACGACGTTATCGTTGCCCGTGGAATCATCCCCCTGCGAGCAGTGGCTTTTCTCGGAATTTATATGTTCGGAAAAGGTGGAACATAAAGAGTATGTCGCATATCGCGATGGAATATGACAGTTGGAAGCTTCGTAATACGTTCAGACACTTTCCAGCCGGTATCTTTCATTTCAATCACTAATTGCGCTCTTTGCAGACAGTGGACGTTATAATAACTAGAACCGTTCGAATATTTACCATCTAAAGTTTCATAAAGCTATCGGGAGTGTATCATGAACTGTGATTCTCTGAAAAAGTATCCACCATTCCAAAAATTGCAAAACAGCAAACTTTTTGGTTTCCAATTGTACCTATTCCTTTGTTCGAGGCCCAGACACCTCCATTGATTGCTGATAAATACAAACCTCGCGTGGTTTCTAACAAACGAAGAGCACACGTCGATGCATGCCTGCAGACCTTGTTCGTTGTTCATTGCTCTCGATAACGCCCTCCCCCACCAGCGACATCGATGCGCATATTTTCCGAAAAACGGAGAAAAGAGATATTGTTTACGCGACAAACACGAAGCGCCACTGTTATCCAATATTTCCATCGTGGAAGTCTGCCACAGTTTTGTGCTTTATGCCGCGCCGCAGCGCGCCAGGCTTTTCGAATTTTCAGAGCGAATAAAAACAGATCGAACGGGGGTCAGTAATGCTCGATAATTCCCTATGAAACGGCAAAACGGTTCCTGTGCTCACGAGCGCGCGGATAATGCGTGACGCACCTCTTTGGTAATGTAATTTTAATCCTGTGACGCGTTAATCTCCGCCATGGGAACGCTATCGATTGAAAGTGACCGCTTTTTGATCGTGCATTTAAATAACATCGACTATGATAGACGGTAATGCTCCCGATAGTCGATTGCAAAATATGCTCGACAAATCGCGACGCGTGCACGGTGAAATTTGAAAATTGCACCGCCGAACCATTTCGCAATTTCTGCATTCCTCTCGCGTTCCAAAATCTCCCCCAATGGCGAGTA
The DNA here is from genome assembly GCA_947577245.1 of Andrena bucephala. Lineage (NCBI taxonomy): Eukaryota > Metazoa > Arthropoda > Insecta > Hymenoptera > Andrenidae > Andrena > Andrena bucephala. The sequence goes on from OX387715.1 coordinate 70,742,452, forward strand.
AATTAAATAACGGGATTGTTCAAATATCCTTCTCGTTGCGTCTTTGAATCGAATTAAACGGCGAAACAAAAACTTTTAATCTGACATTATTGCAGGTGGTGGCACGAACGTGCGAGAATGTTCTTAAATTTCCTAATTGGAGAAACCCAGGTTTTACGTTCTGTGGAATGGGGTAAATCCAGGAGACGCGGTCGACCTAATATAAAATGGCTATTAAAACTAATATAGAAATTACTTATTTTATCAGAACAAACCTATATGTTCAGAATTTTATGCTGATTCAGAAAAACTGGTCGATATTTGCTTTAAAGCAATAGATACTGTAAATCGGGTTGAAAACTGAAGTCATGACATCTGACCACCTCTCCCTAAGTGCCGGGATAAATGGTTTTCGTCGTTGACAGAGACCACTCGCATAAATATTCATGGAAAATTAACAAAGGATAAAGCAAAATTATTTATGAGTGAACACAACTACAGATTCATTGATATTTAATTTGTTTACGCTAAACAAGTAAAGAACACATCAAAGAAAAAGTGAACTACCAACTGGCGACTAGCAAGGCAAGTGAATACAAAAGTGAATATATAAACTAAATAAACAAAAATAATAATAAAATAATAATAAAAAATAAAAAAATAAACAAAACTAATAAAAAAATCATAACTCGACCATCTCTCCTTTCTGCAGCGAGAGATGGTCTTCTCGTTAGCTTTGAGAGGGTTAATATGGCTAAATACTTTGGCTGCATTGTCACTCAATATTTCTACTATCTTATTATCCCAAACATTAAATGAAAATAAACTTAGAAGTATATTTTAAATCTCTACTATCTTATTATCCCAAACATTAAATGAAAATAAACTTAGAAGTATATTTTAAATTCGATTCTATACACCGCTGCTTGACAAAAGAGGTTAAATGTAACCTCAATTTACCTTGTATAGCCTATAAATCCAGAAAAACACAGAAGGAAGCGAAATGACGCTATTCATTCAACTATTTGGCTTCTAGAGAAGTAATTGATCGTCACTTTAACGCGTTTTTAAGTATAGAGTCTGAAATATAGCGACTCGACCAACTCTCCGGCCGGACCGCGTCTCCCGGATTTACCCTATGGCATTTTTTCAGGGACAGTGTATTCGAAGAAATTAGAAATTTATACCTGAAACAACGATGGAAGTGGCGTAAAGACGAGAATTTACTTTCATGGGGCACTATACCATTTATTCCAGTGATGATACTTGGGTAGCGTGCTTTGTAAGGTTCAGTTTCGATTAATTACATTAATTTATCTTTGTACGCCGGATACAAGAACACAAGTACATAAAATGGCAATGGATGTTCAGAATGGCCCCTCTCGAGACCTGAAACGATAGCTGGTGGTTCGAAGCGTAAATGGTTGCTGGAGTTAATCGACGGAAACCACCGACGATTTATGAGAAATTAATCTTACATTCGCGCAACCGCTGCAAAGTGAAAATCGACTTGCCGTGTATCGAATTGGCGTGAAAGCAAACAAACCGGAAAAATGACGGGGATGCGCGAGCTCCCCAACAATTCGCTCGTTGCTCCAACCGCACATAAATCGTCGAATATTTTGCGAATAACACAGAGGTGAAAAATTTTCATCAAAATTTTTAATTACGGCTGTTCCAACAACAGTCCGTGCAGTTTGTGTTTGCATATTGAATGTAAATATTGGAGGCACGCGCAATAAATGATATTTCACAAACATAACTGATAGTATTAACTTGCACGTTTCATGCGCTGGAAATAATTCCAAAACATTATACGTCACTCAAAATGTAATCACGAACTCGCAAGTGACATCCGTTTAAATGTTTCCCATTGAATTTCATGAATTTAGAAGTTACGTGCATCCGGATATACAGGGTTTGGAATAATTCACGGTAAAATCGTAAAGGGGATGGTGATTCTTATAATAAAATAGGTTAAAATAAAATAGGTTGCAACCTGCCAATATTTCTGTTCAACCCGTTCATCGATAGTGACTGGCACGGTTCTTGGGGATTTATGCGTACCCTGATTTGTATTATATACAACAGAGAAAGAGAGAGAGAAATAGAGAGGAGGGGTGAGATCACATGGTTAAACGTTGGCCAGTTCCGCAGTTCTTCTACTGAATAATGCATAACCGCTGAATAATTCATAAGTCGAACGTAGTGACGGGATGAACAATGAAACGGTCGAAAATGTGGTGTAAGATTTGACAAATTTATCGCTTTATGGTTTATTTACAAGCGCGTTGGCGCGCGCGCACAAGCGTGCCGCTTCAGTATAAGCGCAATCCACTTAAACGGCGAATCAATATTTTCTGGAACGCGGTGCTGTGCACGAGCGCGGGGGAGGGGAGGGGGGGGGGGGGAATAAATAAACGTTCGGCTGTATGGTATTTCATTATTATTACGGGAGCGGGTTGTGCGAGTAGATATTCCTGGACGATCGTGTCGAGCTGTTTTCGAATCGTCGGCTCCGAGGCAATTGCTTTCTGGGAGGAATGCTAAATTCGCTCCAACAGGTTTAACCAATTTCAAAATATATAAAGGTATATCGGTTCCATTAGTAATTAAAAGTAGCAGTGAATAGTTAATAATAGTGACTACTGGCCCTGATTGTATCCGTTACGCCTGCAGCACGAATATTTCTGAATCGCGGCTAGTATTTTCAGCTAAACTCGGCGGCGCGCGCATTAATTTCTCAAAGAAAAGAGTCAGGTTACCCAGGCACGTAAACAAATCCGCAAGCTCCGCTCGTTTCACTTGCGCGACTATTAAGCCCGCGCAAATGAAAAGAAAAAAGATCTCGTAACGAACTTCGAACTATCAACTCGGCGGAAACTACACGCGACGCGGCTGCCCCTCTAATATAGACTTCCGCCGGCAGAAAACAAAGAGGCAGACTATTGTAATTACTCCGTTCTCCACCACCACGGGTGCACACGCACACGGAGGAAGCCAGCCCGTGAAACCGTTCTTCCAGTTCCGTACTTCCGCTGGTCTGCGAGAACGCGCGCCGTTTACACCCCCTTTCGTAACCCTCCGCCATCACCCCCGCCGCCCTATCTTCCCGCGCCGATTGCGGTCTGGGCGGAAGATTTATATTTGCATTTAAAATCTGCACGCAGCGGCACATCTATCAAACGGCGCATATTGAAATCCCGCGCGCGGCAGTTACAGACCGACACCCTCGCCCGCTGCTGTCCACTTTCCACCTTGTTTCCCCCAAAATATACCACCCCCCTTCCGGTGTGGACAATCGACCCCGTTTGCCACGCCTTCGTCACCCCGCAGTTTGCACAGCAAAACTGCACGTGGCTGGGCTGATTTCTGTCTGGAGAGTACACGGGGAGGGTGCTGCCCGCGGAAACAATTTTTAGGTCAAAGGGTGGAGTTTTCATTGCATAGAGGACCTATCCACTTTGCCGGAATATCGCTGTTCAGTTGCTGAACGGATATTCTCAAATGCTGGTTTGCGAAACAGTGTTCGTTGATCAGTTTGAACAGAAACATGAGATTCGGGAAACGTTTGAGGATTGGAGGGCGAGTTTAATTTCGTAGTAGATTTAAAGTGAGTGAATTGACGTATGATCTCAGAATTGTTTCCCAAAGGTGCGAATCCACGATGTGATTTTATATGATGAGACAAAAATCTCGACAACAGCTAAATGTAAACAATGGAAGTAGTCGCGAGAGATGGGATTTTGCAAAATATATCCTGAAACTTGTCTCGCGAGAGTCTAATCTCATGAAACTAATGACAAAATAATTAAAAAATTAAAGCCTCATGTGAGACACAATATTTTTGTCTATCGTGGATTTGCACCTATACACTTTTATCTCCTCATAGTTTTTGAAACGTATTCGAGGAATCCTCCAGTCGGACGGATCGAACCCCTCGCCGAACCATTCGCCGACGCGTGGATTATCGATCACGGAATCGAGCCATAATTTCGTGCAGCGAGGAAGAATTGATTCCAGGGGGTGCGCGTACGGTCGTGCAAGCCCAACAGGGGGCACCGGCTGCAAAAGCAACGGGAATCGTCAGCGGCAAATTTACCGTGGCTGTTTTATAGACGCTATTTGCGCTGCGGGGCACGGGAGGATTACAGTGCGCGGTAGAGGAAAAAGAAACGGGGTGGTGGTGGGGGGGGGGGGGAGGGGGTTTAGGGGGGAAGGGTGGAAGAACGACGAGGGCGAGAACACTAGGGGCGAGCTCGCTATGCATATCCTATTATCAGTGTGCGTACGCATGCATGCGAATGTGTCGCGTACAGTTGAAACGATCGGTGGTCCAGCGATTCGGGGACGAAAGTTTCGCGTGGACCACGAAAATCGCAACTCCTTCAGTTGCTCCGATCATCCGTTTGCTCGGCAGTAAATGCTCACGACTGTGCATTTTTAATTAGAACTCACGGGAACGAGGCAGTCACGGGGAGCTTCCGTTTACTCTTGCTAATTTACTTTGAGCAGTTGAGGGTGAGTCGCGGCTGCTACGCTGGGATTTCTGATTTATCTTTCCCCCTGCCGGTGTCTCCTCAAATAAGATCTCTAAAATTCCTTATCACCTCGAGCTAGTCAGTGGAATCAGAAACCTCTGAAACGTATTTCCCTCGAATTTTTAGGATAGATAAAATCAAGCGGAACCGCGAACAAGTAGACGCATCATTTTTCTATCGCACTTCGTAATTCTGTCGATCAGAAGTGGCATTAGCGTTACGTTTACTCACCTGGTGATAAGCTGATGAACTCTCGGCCACTGACCCCGCGACCTCAGGATCCTGACCGTTCCCAAAAGCGACGATCTGTGCGAGGGCGAGACTTCCATGGCTTTGAGATAGTACTTGAGGGAGTGTAGCCATTTCCCTGAAGAGACGAAGGACGATTTGGCGTGAGTATAAAGCCGGGACGAGCACGACGGAGGGGGGGGGGGAGGGGATGTACTACTATAGGGCTGTTTCGTGGCGGAGTTTCGACGTTGTTTGGCTACTTTAAACTACTTTAACCCGTACTTTGGACCGTCGTAATGGGGACGCGGGGGGTTTATCCCTCTGAAGCAATTCAGTCGTTTTACCGCTGTCACTTACCGTTTTGGTACAACCAGGAAGCATATTCCGCCAGATGGTCTGGGCTTCGGGGCTGCAGACGGACCACGTGTCTGAGAAGAACCCCCGCAGCTGGACCGGTTGCCAATCTTGCTAGAACTAGGTAGGCGGGCGTGTACGCTGGATCTAGCGATACGCATTTCTGCAGCATTCGTATGCATTCCTCTGTCCTGTTAGTTTTCCTGAGGAGGGGCAATGAATTTGTAGCGTATTAAGTTAGGCAGTTCGGATATATATATATATAGGGTGAGAGTTGCCAATATCGTACTGATCACCTAAATCGTACCTCATCAATTTCTCAGTAATTAATGAATGTAAGCGACATCGAATAATAAAAATATCAAGTAAATCAGAAATAAGAAATAGAAACAAAACCTTTTGAGCTTACACCCTATTTTATGCGTGCTATAAACATTTTAAGAAATCCGGTATGATTGATGTAACTTTTTAGCAGTTTATTTTAACTGATAATAATCAAACAATGCAATTTTGTCCTGTATTTTTGTATTTTTCTAAAAGCGGATTTAATGTAGAATATTTTGCATTCATTTTAAGTACATATTACATTCATTATAAAGTTTAAATTGATATTTATAAATAAATTGATCATGTTTCCTAAATCGTACCACTACAATCACACCAGTAGGATTTGACAACTCGTATGTTATATAGGTTATGTACATACATCATATACATAGGTTATTGCGGCCTGTGTGTGATCCATAAACATGTGTATATGTAACTATATAATGATCATTACTTAATGTTGAATATTTTCTTCTCTTTTTGTTATTGATACTATTTTTAGTGGAGGTACGATTTAGGAGACCGGTTGCCTAAATCGCACCTTTTACAGTATCTGACATAAGGATTAATAACAAATTAATTTGTTCTGAACAAAAGGTTAAGCATATAATACTAGGTGCCTTAAAAGATCTAGCTACAATATCCAATAGTCATTTGCGTTTCAAATTAGTACCAAATATGAAATCTAACGTAAAATGTCTTAAATGGTACGATATAGGCAGCCCTCCCCTATATACATATCTCAAACGTAACATACAAGTAATAAAACTCAAGGAGATTGGAAGCGAATGATGGGGAACCATCAATGAAATTTCTTCGTCTAACTGTGACAAGTTCGCTTCATTACGACTCCCAATCATTGAGTACGTGACGCTTTTGTTAGTTGCAAAGAGGGATTTCGTTGGAAAATTCCTCCACCGGGAAAGGCTGAAAAATTTATAGTCTATGTTTCCCCGTGTCTCGCAACGGTACGAGACGAAAATTCAGTGTAGCGTGGCGGATATAGGTGGTGGTGGGCGCACGCACGCACAGCCTCGCTCCTCCCGTCAATTAAACTTTAATTTATCAAGCAGGAGGCGTTAATTAAACTTTAATTTTGACCAGGCCGCCAGAATTACCCTGCCACGATGAATTTATCGCGGAACATGCACTTCGGTCTACCTCGATATACCATTAATAAAATAGAACGCGCGGGAACCGAGATTCTTCCTGCGCCTCTGTTTACTCCGCGCGATGGAAGACTCCATTAGCGTCCCCCGGGTGTTCCGTGTCGTGGGAGCGAGAACAATCCCTGATTTCGACATTGTTCCCGCCTGTCGAGCTTTTTTCCCGTTCTCTCACCTGAGCAGGTGAACTAACTTTTCCGCGCGATCTTCAATGTTACGCAGTGAAATACTCAAGGGAATATAATGGTGATCCTCACTAATGCCGAACCTCAAACGATTTTAAGTAGAAAAATTTGTGGGGCCATTATTTTCGGTGCCCAATTGATGGTAAGCTGTTAAGCTCGCGAAAGTATTTTAAATTTGTTGTAACTAAGACGTTGTTACACTTCATATGTACATCCCTCGCGTGATCTCACGAATTTCCCACAACTGCTCATCACACGTATCCACTCACTGACCTGTAAAGTTGGCCAAGATTGTAATGAGCGTTCACGTGCCCCGGCTGAGCGTTTATCGCTGCCAAAAAGTGTTGCTCCGCTTGGTCGCCCACCGTGAGCGTGCCCAGGTTGTTATGCGCGCTTGCGTACGTTGGCCATAGCCTGAAATCAAATAAACGCCGCTTATTTGCAAAGTGATTAATGGCCAGCGAAACGCGGGGCATTATCGTACGATTAATCGTCGGGGTTAATCCATTTCACCGTACGATACGTGCACGTGCAATAATTGCCGATCGGGGTGGAAGCTCGTATAGCCTTAACTTTACCTTCGCGTGTTTTAAAAGTGAAAAACATAAAATGACTGCAAAATAACAACATATTAAAAGCGCACTGACATTAAACCTACAGCCACGCTTAAATAACCAATCGTCCGTGGAACTCTACGCAGAATCCTCTGCATCAGAAACCAAGCATCGACTACTTTAAGTAGCACAGTCAGAAATTAATCAGCCGTCACTCGTTACGAATCGATAATGGCATATTGCTTCCCTTCCAGAGGAACAGGGGAACTTCAATACATTCATCAGCTCCGATTGGCATTATCCACGCAATATTCACAGCTTGCTTTACCCCGCAAAGCCATGATTATTCCGTCGACTACGCGCACTTGCAGCGGGATTGTCATTTCGAACAGGCACCCTCGTTCTCGGCGCGCTTTCAGCGCGCTCTCAGCGCGGTGCCCCCTGTCGTTTGACCAGATAATTTGTGAATTGCACCAAAACACTATTTTCGGCCCCGGTGGCGCGGCGGGCGAGTTAATTAACGGGACTGTGCGGATGCTCGTGCACAACGAAGGCAGGGAACGACGGCTAACGAGCCGCGACCATCGCCCAGGGTCAATAAGAGGTCGCTGCTCCCTCCCCTGTCACGGTCGTACGCCGCGTGCTTCCCTGTTGCCTCGCGCACAACGAAATTGTTGCAGTTTCCCCCGTGGAAAAAGGGAAAACCGCGGGGGCTGGTGTGACGCGCTATGAATCTCGCGACAGTGACAAAGCGCGGTGGCGAGCGGGGTTTCGCTGCAACTTCGCCGACAGGGATTTAAGGATTACGTACGTACACGCGTCACTGTGGACAAATAAAGGGTGAACGTGGCAAAAGCAGGCAAATTAGTTAATTCCTCCCCGGGAAACAGTGACGCGGAGCTGCGCGCTGGAAATTACATTTTTACAAAAGCCCCTTTATTCCGCGGATATATTAAAAAACGAGACTCCGCGCGCGGGGATTGAAGAGCGCGACGATTTAGCCGCCGGTTAATTTCGCCGGCCTTGTCGGCTTCCGAAGGCAATTTAGAAGGAGCGTAGTTAGCGGAAATCTATTACGGGCGGGCAGCGCGTTCGGACAAAAGTTTTCTTAACTTCCTGACGGGGAGCGCGTATATATTCTGACAGCGACTCTTTGAAGCGGCGCAATTTTAGGTAACATCGGGCCGGGGATTAAAGAGCAATATTATATTTCTGCCAGGAAGCTGGCGCGATTCTGGAAACTCCACTTTTCCGGCGGAAGCGAATTTAAGAAACTATAGCATTCAACTTCGGTGCCGAGGGGGGGGCGCGGGCATCTGGAAGATTCCTTCGGGAGAAGGGATCGCTGCGTTTCGCAGTAACCACGATAACGGGAAACGATAGTGTCCCTGATTCAATATCAGCGACGCGAGGTACCTATAGAGGAGCGGATTTGTAGAAATAGAAAGATCGCGATGAACTTCTGAAGAATGCGAGTTTCGATCGCCTCGATTTCCTTTTTACCTAAAAACAAGCGTTCTTAATGAAGTGCTACGCGAAAGCGATCCAAGCCAGCGATACATAATTACGAGGCAAAGGAACTCGCGAACAACCGGTCGAAAACGAGACCACTTTAAATCACCGCGCTCGACTTCCAAGATTCAAATGATTTTCCCGTGCGCTGGAAGCCGACATGAAACTTCTGCCTCGCGGTGTACGTCTGAATTGCTTCTAAGCATGAAACTCTGTGCTTAATAAAATGTCACTCGCACCCTTTCGGCTCCCCACCCCGTTCGTGCCGCGCAGTCAGCTACAGAATCGTGCTGTCGCACGGAGAAGCGGAATTTACGTATCCGAGATCCGCTGTTTCTCGTTGGAGCAGCACGTTAACGCCGCGTGAAAGGTTACATTAACACAATCCCGATCCAACCTGCGAATTGTTTCGGTTTAATCAACCGAATAGTAGTGTTGACTTCAATCATTCCGCACAAAAACGTAGTCTACATTTCTTACGCTTCTGAATAGCTTCAACGCCGGAGAGCACAATTACCTATCATTTTATGAATAAATAGGGGAGTGCGGGGACAAACGTAACGGCGTCATGAAAGTAACACGCCTTCTCCCCCATTCCACAAACATTTCTAAAGCGTTTGCTTTACACAGTTACATGTGTATAGTGTCTGATTTATTGTACTGAGTGACGCTGAGCAGTAACACGAATCGTATACTGTGGGCAAGCTAATATTGTTATTTTGATCATACAGGTAAGTGTGTCTTATTCTGTTTTTTTTTTTTTTTTTGTTAATATTCATAGTTAAACTATAGATATTAAGCCAATTATTTGCCAGAGCGTTCTTAGATAATGTCTTTATAAGTTCCTGTATTTGATTTCAATAAGTCTTCTATGCTGAAAAACATAGCTGGGGACAAAAGTAACACGTCACTATGGGGACGAAAGTAACATGTTATTTGGGCGAGAAAAATAGCATACAGGATAGGAGTTCTCCAGATGTTTATGTCTGGTTTGTTTTGACCCTTTCAGTGAAAGCTGTTCCAGAGAGAAGTGGATCCAATGTCTAGATTTTGAGGGTTATGCTTTCTACCTTTCGTTATTTAAAATTTATTTGTTTTATACATCATTACTTAAAATATGTATATTTAAATGTTTCTTTCTATCATTTTTTATAATAAAAAATCCTATTTTGCGTTGGAAGAAGTGTTTTTACTTAAGGGGGAACACCACTGTGACGGTCGGAAAAATAAGCCATTTTTAAGAATTTTTTTCTGGAATAATATACAGTTTTCATAGTAAATTTTTATTACCTATCTTTATTACACTGTCTTAAGAGACTATTAAAAAAAAATTAATAGAAAATCATCCATAAATTTTAATATATTAATTAATCTTCTAAACCCCCCCACGCGAGATGGTCGAATGTGTAAATATGGAACAGCAAGTCCGAAATCAAATTTAATATTTTTTTTATAATCTATATGAGTGTAGTTTCCGTTGTGCGTGCCGATTTCTTAAACAAATTATTTTTGGAAAAATGGTGCACTTTAGAAGAAAAGTTTCGAAAATCCGCGAATAAGATGGACAGTTTTTCGAGCGTATTTGAAAAAAAATTAATTTCAATAAAAAAATCCGTACGTACAACGAAAACTACACTTATATAGCTTATAAAAAAAAATTAAATTTGATTTCGGACTTGCTGTTCCATAGTTACACATTCGACCAGCTCGCGCGAGGAGGTTTAGAAGATTAATTAATATATTAAAATTAAGGATATTTTTCTATTTATTTTTTTTGTATAGTCTCTTAAGACAGCGTGCTAAAAATAGGTAATAAAAAGTTTCTATGAAAACTGTAAATTATTCCTGAAAAAAAAATCTTAAAAATGGCATACTTTTCCGGCCGTCACAGTGGTGTTCCCCCTTAATTCTCCTTAAAATAATTAGTATTACTTTCGTCCTCACGGTATGTTACTTTCGTCCTACCCCTGCAGGACAAAAGTAACAATGATAGTCACTGCGGAAAACTAACATAACTCTTTGACTACTTATCACTTAAAGCTGAATCTGGGTTGAAATGACAGACCAAGAAACATATTATCTTAAGGCCTAATTGTCATTTTTATATTTATAAAAGGTAATTTTAGACTAGGCCAAATGTAAAAAATGTTACTTTTGTCCCCGCTCTCCCCTAAACAGCAATAAGGTAATCTAGACTATCTCCCAGCCCTCTTCACATTCAATTTTCCTCCAACACTCTGCAGGAATGAACACATAAGGAATAAGGATCCATCGCAGAACCCAGTGATATATCCATCATCACCATGCCGTAAGATCGACACTTACAGCTTCTCTCCGTTCAGAAGAAACCAAGTGACATCTGCACAGCCACGTGAACCAACGAATAACTTTGATCCCGTGACATCTGTCCCAGCAAATTGACTTTGCCAGAACGTCGTCGAAACGACGGCGGCCTTATCGCGCGGTATTCGATATTAAGAAGGGGTGTCGCGGGTGGCGATGCACGGCTGGCCGCCGTAACGCCGGCTGGTGTATTAGGGGGACAATGGCGGACCGGAGGAAAAACCGGAGGACAATGTGACCGGGGGTAGGATATCCTTGGTCTAGTTGCTTCGTAACGGTGTAACTGGTCCGCCAGGGGTTGGCTGCGAGAGGGCTCAATAAGGGAGGCGAAGTCGAGATCGAAGAAAAATACGGAGATGGGATTCTCGCGCGGGTTACACACGGCTGGAACGGAGGAAAGCGGATAACGGGGACAGAAAGGAATCCGACGTGAGTGGATCGGCCAGCGTGGAAAAAGAAAAGTATAATCCAGACGGGTATTCTATCGCGTCTGTGATGCATGTTCACGCTCCCGCGGCGAATCCGTTTTATTCGACGCGCCCGGGATGGATCGTGCGCCTCTTTTCCTTCCTCCTCCCTTCCTTTTTTTCTCTCTCTCATCCGTTTATCCTCCGAAGAGTTTCATCTATATTTAAGTCTCCGGCAACAATATTGATTCCCGGCTGAAATATTTCGACGACCGATATTTTTCGGACGTTTCCAACGATTTACTGCACCAGCCGAAACAAAACTGTGCCGGAGAGACGAATTTATTGGAATCCGCGACTGATTGCCGCTTCGTTATCCGATCTGTTTAGGCGGAACGATCGGTTTTAATAGACGAACGTAGTTTTGGAATATTTAAATTGGGAAATTGGGACGCAGACGTTGAGGGTTAATCATAGCGAGTGTCTTTTCAAAGTGGAGGGGAAAGAATTGCGGAAGAGCCAAGGTATTCTTTATACGATTAATAACGCGTAAATCAAACTCCACAGCCTGGAATCCCGTTAAAATTATCGTTGAATTAATCTAAAACCAAACTTTACATTGTGGCGAGATAAATGGAGGGATAAGCTCGCCCGCTGATTATACCCCATCGCCATTCACCCTCGCCAGGCGATATAAAACAGTTCCCGACAGCGAGATGTATCAGACTTTCCCGCGGAACGTCGATGAGAGTGCCGGTTTCTCGTGAAATACGGTGACGTTAAATCGCGGACAGGTGAGCACACTTGAGACGTGATTTAGCGATGATTTCGGAGCGACGTTCCTACCCCATTCGATTTCCTTAATCGCGAGAAGCGCTGGGCCATTCGCTTCCGGCCGAGTGGAAGTTTCTGTTGGAGGACACGTGTGGCGAATACCAGAAACGGGGAGGAAAGAGTTTCCACGACGCAGTGCGTGAAGCGCGAAACGAACTTCCATCTTATAACATTACAGGATTGGGGCAGGACCCTTTCGGCGTCTCAAAAGGGAGAGATACTCGTCGCACAGGCCGCCACCGCTCTCCGTGCTTGTATTTTTCAGAAAGAGGATTCCTCGGGAAACGCGTTGCTCTTGCCGTAGATAAAACGCAATCCCTGGGAACTGTTAAGGAAACGTGCGGGTGGAATGCGCGGAGGAAGATGATGGAAAGATGGCTGTGTCAGGAATTGAGATATCGCAAGGAGTTTCGCGTGGAGATTCGGACCGAGGTCGATTCCAGGCATCAGGAATGTGTGGTACGTGAGGAATTAAAGGGTGGAGCACTGTGTTTCGTTCTGCTAATGTATCTTGAATATTTCTTTAACTACCGACTCACCAATCGCCTTAAACGACACAAGGCGAGAAACTTTCCCGATAAGTTTAAATAATAGGAATTGCTTTTGGAACGAGTTTAAAATTGGAACGAAAGAAGCGAGGCAGGTTCTTCTGAACCGTTTGTACGCAGAAAGTCGGAGATGCTTGAAAGGCTTTCTTAATAAGTTCAATTAGAGACGACTGACTACGATTCGAGCGAAAGTTCACAGTAAAATGCTCCTTCCACGATTTCTTTCTTATACGGTGAACGGTACAATATTGCCATTGCAAGTGATACTTTTCCGCGGAAAGTTTCTGCTTCGACATGTTTTTAAATAACAATATATGTTTTAGTTAGCTCTTTCGTTTGGAAATTACAGATTTTGGGGATATTAAAAGTGTTTTTTTTATTGTTGAATAGATAGATGAGGCGAAGTATTCGAAGAAATCCTTGCTTTGTGAATGTGAATGGTGAATATTACGGTCAAAACTGTTTGTTTCATTGAAATGTGTACCTAACGACATAGATTGTTATACAACGCTCGCAGCAATGCTTCAATTATCATTTCAGTTACAAACACAAGCGTTCCCTCGGGTCTAGTAACAATGTACAACTAAATTATTACCAATTACTCTGAATAACCAATTATTGATGCAAAACGTATCGAATTACGTGAACAACAGCCTGCCAACCAAGGAAGTAGAACTCGATTCTTCAAACTTCAGACATACCTACTACCAGTTAATTTAACGCCTTCATTAAACTTCCTCGTACTACTTCCTCTTGAAAGATCGCCAAGACGCGTAGCACGCTCAGGAGAATAACTTGAGATCGAGTTAAGAGAAAATCAATCGACCGTCGCTTCTAAACTCGCTCGTACGTTCACGCGAGCGCGAGCGCGTCAACGTAGACTCAAGGAGCAGCGATTTCAACAGGGAATTCGCACTATGGCAAAGCTTCGTGGCAGCGATAAGGGAAAGAGGATTCTCTGTAATAATTCTCTAAATTTCCTATAGGAAAACATAGAAAGAAAGATGAAGCTGACCTGAAACTCAGTTCACGTGACACAAATTAAATCAAAAGCGAAATTCGAATGAAAGTTAGAAATATCTAAACCCACGGAGGAAGTAGCTTCTGCTTCATCAGTTTGCTAACGGGACGGTTAACGTGGCCACGGTGAAATCGATAGACATCAACAACTACCATCTTCAACAGATGTAAGACATCCTCCGCGGCACGTTGGAAACCAAACACGGTTCGACATTCGACGAGCCTTCATATCTCGTGATCTGACCAGCAGCATCGAGGGGGTGGTCTGCTCAGAGCTTCCCTCTCAAGCTCCGACTGCTTACGCTCGCCCGAAAATATCCCCGGGGCTATCCGACTCGCAGGAAAGTTTTAATTAAAGCCGCTTTGTTGAGTGTTCCGAGTACACGGCCACTCTTTTCTCCCCCCCCCCCCCCCGCCCCACCCCCCCCCCGCCCCGGGTCCCCTTCATTCTTCTTCCGCTCGCGCTGATAAAGGCTGCGGACACGAAATCTTTCCGCGAGATACGATCGTCCGCGGGCAATTTAAGAAATTGTGGCTATTAAAGCGTGTCCTGGGAATTCTCTCGGTCATGCGATCGAACTCTTTTGTTCCGCACGCTCCGAGCTCGTGCGGCGTTGCGCAGCTCGCTGCTGGCACGAGGGAGAACGATCCAGGAGCGCAGACGTGGGTGGAACGGGTCGCCGGGATTGGGTAAACGAGCTTCGATAAAACTTCTCCGCGCGACAGATATCGCGAAATATAATATAAACTTATATTGGAGGGTGGCAGGAATTCTTCCTACTTTCTCGCACGCTCGGAGATACCCCGAACGCCGCCATGTTAGCGAGATTACAAATGAATCCCCACTTTCGTACGTACATGTTTGTTTTTTATTAGTCCACCTAAAGTGTCCTTTCAGCCGTCGAAATCACCGTCAGAGGAAGCGCTCGCCTCGAGATTCTTCCGAATGACACGGCGAACATGCGGTGACGAAATTGGCAAGGAGGGGGGGGTGGAGGGGGTGGGGGGGGGGAGTGAAAGATGGAACGGTCGGTCTCCGGAGAGGGTGACGGTGGAAACCTCGATATTTACACGTCAGAGGATAGAACCCCGGCGATGTAACCGCAAGGGTGTCTCCAACCAGCGGCGTCTCTTTATTGGATAATAAATAACCTGTTTCATTTATAAGAAGGAGATAAAGTGTGGTGGAGTATGTTAGATATCTACCCCACGGCGCAACCCTCTTTGCCCGCCATCTTTTCACGGGGGGTTGGGTAAGGGTTACCCGGTTCCTTTAATAGTTATTTAATGTCCCCGCTGGTGTTTCGCTGACTTTGTGCTTCGCGTCAAAAATGTTCAGAACGTCGCCGTGACAAATGGACGGTCGTTAATCATCTTGTGTATTTTAGACAGCGCGACGTAACACGGCCACGCAGGAACGGCTTGTTATGTGTTCAGGGTGGACAGACGCGAGCGGCCACACTTGCTGGACGACGGTGTAACAAATCGTCCAGGTTGGTCATTTCCTTTGGAAGAACTGCCGGGTGGTTGCTCTGTTTCGTAGCTGCGGGACGGCGGGGGAAGGTTTGACCGAGTTAAAACAACGTTTGTAACTTGGAAGTCGTCTTTTATTAGAAAATACGAGTGCGCAATCTTTATAGATCGTGCAATCACATTTCTCGCGATTCCCTGTCTCGATAAATATCTTCGAATTATTAATCTGGAGCTACAATAGTCTGCTCTGGACAGAATAGTTCGCTCAGGCAAGTTTAAGTAGTACGACCCAGGGAAACGTATCAAGTCAGACGCTGCGCATCTCATAGATCGACCCACACGCGCACTTTACTTTTATTCCACTACGTGCAAACTTCGCTATCCTTTCATTAACTCCGTCTATCCCGTTTGCAAATGGATTTAGACAATATGCGTCAGCTTGATGGCAATATCCCGCGAGCGGGAAGCTTGCTCGATGGCAGTTGCGCGTAGTTCGGTTCTTGCAGGATATCCTGCCCGTAATTTTCGATAGACCGAGTTTATGGCTGCAGAGGATCGTAAAGTTAAGGCAACGACAAAGCTCGGATAGAAGTACATAGTGTGGGCGAGGCGAAGCAAGAACGAAGAGAAAGGGGCTATCGGCTGTACGGCGGGTCCGACTTCCCATTAAAGCGCTATAATGGTATTCCGCGTGTCGGGGGACGTACTGGAATTGAATAAAAGAAACTGCTAATTTAACTGCATCTCGCAGCTCATAGGTTGCGCAACACTTCATTTTCTCGGTGTTCGCGAATCGTAAGCAGTCACAGTAGTTAACCCTACAGGGTAGTAATGCATTTGTTTTGTATAAAACACTTTATAGTCCCTTCTTTACCACAACTAGAACTAATTTCAATTACTTTTTCGAGTACAATGAGTACATGCTCCTGGTGAGGTGTGATGACTTTAGGTAGGGGAGAGCGGGGACAAACGTAACACTTTTTACTTTTGGCTAAGCTGCCAATTACCTCTTACAGATATGAAAACGAAATTTATGCTTTAAGATAGTGTGTTTCTTGGTCTATCATTTGACCACAAATTCAGCTTTCCATGATAAGTAGTCAAGGAGTTTTGGCAATTTTCCGCAGTGACTGTCATTGTTATTTTTGTCCTGCAGAGGTAGGACGAAAGTAACATACCATGGGGACGAAAGTAATACTAATTATTTTGAGGACAATTAAGTAAAAATACTTCTTCCAAAGCAAAATAGGATTTTTATTTTCAGAAACGATAGAAACAAACATTTAAATAAACATATTTTAAGTGGGTATTGATAAAAAAAGCATAACCAGCTTCAAACATTTCTTTGATACTGTGTATTTGATTTAATATGGAATCTCGTGTAATGACCCCAAAAGTAACTAATATTTATGATTTTTGTTTAAAAACTTTTGTTAATATTGGATTCAACTTCTCCCCGTAATGAGGTGTTACTTTTGTCCCCAGCCATGTTTTTCAGCATAGAAGACTTATTGAAATCAAATACAGGAACTTATAAAGACATTATCTAAGAACGCTCTAACAAATAATTGGATCAATGTCTATAGTTTAACTACGAATATTAACAAAAAAACCAACAGAGGAGACACTTATCTGAATGATCGAAATAACGAAATCAGCTCGCCCACAGTATACGAATCGTCGTATTGCTCAGCGTCACTCCGTGGAATAAAAGAAACATTAAACACGCGTAACTATGTAAAGCAAACGTTTTGGAAACTTTTGTGGAAGGCGGGAGATGGCGTGTTACTTTCATGACGCCGTTAGGTTTGTCCCCGCTCTCCCCTACTCAGCTACACTTCCGCTTTTCATTTTTGAATTATTAAAATGACAGATCATTAATCATTGAGGATAGTAGAAACATCGATTATTCCATTCGAGCCGATGAACTAGTGTGACGCGAACACCGAGCATCAGAACGTATAACGAATGTATGGCTGCGATGCGGGATAATAGCGCGGCACCGTGGAAACTGTGCGGCCAATTTATTCACCGGCATTTCCGGTGGATGAACAATACCAGCCTGTAGTACGTTCGCTGGTCTTTCCCACTACGGCGAGCGCGGTCCCATCATTGTTCGAAAACTACAATGATGTATTAACTCGTGGAAACGCCCGCCGAAGGTGGGCTGATTCTTAATTGCCGTCCGATAATAATCGTCCATCTTTCTTTTCAATTTCCCGGTCGATTATTACGTCGATAATACGACCAACTTAGCGGACGACGTTCAATTTCTTGGACCGTCTTACTAGTGGAGCTTAAATTAAAACTTGCAGAAGAATGCTTACCAAGAACTTTCCAAAATCACTTTTAAAAGAACAAGCAACGTATAAGCGTCACTTTTCGCTCACCCCGACTTAACGAATGAGTTGGTACTTTTACTTAGCCACCATTCTGCGGCACCAACGTTCGAGAATTCTCCGTTTCAGTTCGAAGCTCGCATCTTCAGTTTATCGCGCCGTGATGGCATTACGAAGCATTCCACTTTCTGCCTATAAAAATATTGAATTCTGATGCGAGAAGGAACTGGTCCCCAACGCGACATTTCCTTCGACAGCTGAAGACTTAAGTGGATCGCGTGACATCGAGATACACGTGCCCACTCTTCCAATGATTGCGAGCTCCAGTAAAAGTGCGAGAAACTAGTGGAACGATCATTGCAAATTCCCCTTTCGGTAAAATGGAAACGAATTGACCGCAGTTCCCTTTTGTTCCTCAGCCTGGACAGGCGGGCTAATTAAAAAGTTCAAAACCACGGTATCGACGTTTACATCAAAGTTCCTTAGCGATCAGTCGAGGCCACCATCGCCCCACGTCGAATACTATCTCATGACGAAAATCCGAGCAGCTTCGTGAGGAGCCTCCGAGGCAATAGCTGTAAACGCGCCCCAACGTTTCCCAAGGATTCGTTTCCATACCAAGGATCGCAGTTTTACGATCCACGGCTACGATGGAAAAAGGGAACCGTGATCTGTGCCGTTCGCATTGTTGCTGTTTCAGTATCAGACAACGGACGAAATAGATATCCCCCACCCCCACCCCCACCCCCCTCTCCTTTCGCCGAGAATCTTTAGACGAGCATTATGCAGCCTTATATTTACGATAATGCATTATGCGATTGCGATTTTATGGCCACCGCGCTTTTACTATTATCCGTGGCAGCCCATAAAACCCTGTCGAGGGCTGGTGTGTTTAGATATATGTATACCGAGGCTCGCTGTAAATCAAACTGGAAGAAAATCTCCCGAATACGTTGATCCGCAGTAAAAATGGCGGACGCTGTCGCTCGTACCGGGTGCTCCATCCCCGCCACGCTAATGCATCCGGTTTTATTGTTTATCGATCGTCACGGGGCGCGATCGACTCAAGCCTTTGGCCATCGTTGAAAATAGCCCGGCGAGATTCAGCTTTCTTATGGATGAAAGCAGGGCGGCTTCGAGGTGCCATTTCAGCGGGAGAAAATAAAACAGTAGGAATGGAAGCTGTAGCAGTAAATGGGCATCTAAGAAAAAGGCACTTGAAAGGTGTACGCGTAACGTTCATCAGAATCTTCAACCTAAATAACAGAGCATTTGACAGAGCTTACAGAATGTTTATCCCCCCTGGCAGGACAGGATCAAAGTGTTCGAAACGTGGAATTCAGGGGACTAGGCAGTCAGAATCTCGATTTTTTATTGCACTTTTCGAAAGTACCACCCTTCCCGAGTAAAATGCCGTTTGGTTTATGTTAAAATTCGCAAAATTAAGGATTTTGCAGCCGAAACGGTCGAGCGCGCCATAAATCGTTTCTCGGAATCATATTTCCTCTTTGCTTTGCAGTGATTGCGAAAAAACGGGGGTAAAAATCGATTTGAAAAAAATGAGCATATGTAAAAGATGACTAGTTACGACCTCACCCTACGCATAAATCTGTGAAAACTCCTATTTTGTCCAAAAAAAAATAAAATGGCTCTTTTCCCTGGCGAAAAATCACGTTTCTTTAAAATTTACCGTTTTACAGCCGCCATTTTTATAATTATGATTGTTTTCTTTTTCAATAGGTTCAGGGCGGAATGGGAGCCAGGGCATAATGTAAATTTCCAAGGATATTTCACAATTCAATTTCTTACGGCCAGAATCACTGCAAAATTAAAGCGGCTCCAGAAAAACGCCTGCACATCAGACGACTGTAGCGTTGTCATACATATGTATCTATTATTCAAATAATTTTTTTTTACTGTTTATAGTATTAATAAACATCACCCAAAAGTACTAGTCACAATTTGTATTCATCTTCTTGTAATTAATTCGCAAACAATAAGGTAAATGTACCAATGCCCGGAGAAGCAGCCTGATTTGGAGAATTTTTTAAGCGAGTATAGTGAATGGAATACAAAATTTGTTTGAAGGCCATTATTCTACATACCTTGAAGTATGATCCCCATTTTTTGTTTAATTTTTTTAATACAGAATGGGGGCGCTACAGCTCAACAAAAGAAGTTTTTTTTCTGAAAAACAGTGTTCCGCGGCCGGAAAGATTTCTCCTTCAATTTTTGACATAGAACAAAAAACAAAAATTTTTCGGGTTTTATATAAGATTATCTCGGGAACACAAGGAAATTAAAGAATAATGTTTTTTTGTACAAATGGTACGCGATTGAACAAAACGTTTCAACAATTTCGAGGTTGTGGCAGTTCCGTGTTTTGTTCGATCGCGCACCATTCCTACAAAAATCAGTATTTTTTAATTTCCTCGTGTTCTTCCCGAGATAATCTTATATAGAACTCAAAAATATTCGGTTTTTTGTTCTAGGTCAAAAATTGAAGGAGAAATCTTTCCTGCCGCGGAACACTGTTTTTCAGAAAAAACTTCTTTTGTTAAGCCGTGGCGTCGTCATTTTGTATTAAAATTTTTTTTTAAAAATTGATCATACTTCAAGGTATGTAAAATAAAGGCCTTCAAACAAATTTTGTATTCCATTCACTATACTCGCATAAAAAAGTTCTCAAAATCAGGCTGTCTTTCCGGGCTCTACAGTGGCATTACCCCTTAAGCTCCTTAAGGAATAGCGGCAAAGTTTGTCTCCTAATTTTATTTGTAAATCCATCATGAAATAAAATAATGTTGTTGAAATGTGAAAGATAACACAATATTATACTATCGGAAACTGATAAAAAAATTTATGTATTATAATAGACGTATTTATTAATGAAAATACGAAAACATGCAGATGTCCCAGTAACCGGACAACCTAAAACTGCATGTCCCAATACCTGAATTATATTGTCGCGGTAAGCGGACAACCTAAAAATGCATGTCTGAATTACTTACATTCACGAAATTCTTCTACCAGTAAATAAACTTAGACTTGTTTAAAAAAATATTAATTTTCTTGCAAATTTAACTATCTTAAACTAAATTTAAATCTATTTACTATTATAATAATGTATTATTATAATATAAATAAGAAATGCTGTCAATATTTTCTTAGTAAATGACAGAAGTGTCTTGACAGAAGCTTAAGAAATTTCTCGAAATCTGCTATGCGTACGAAGTGTGTTACAAAATAATTATTTCTATCTAACAATTTTTTGTTTTCTAGAATAATGATTTTAATTAATATTGCTAAATACTTATGCATTATGGTACTATTTTTTGTTTTTAATTATATTAAAAATTAAGCTTAAAAATAAATAAAATTCGCATTGCTGTTCAGGTACTGGGACATGGCCGGGCACTGGTACATTTACCTTACTTGATTTTTCGAACGATCTGATTGCCTAGTCCCCTTAAACAAACGCTCGAAGAAAGTCTAAAAAATATCGTCGAGCGTGGACTGCGTGTTCGAGGGCTGCGGAACGTGCGGGACCTGCCACGCGAAGCGCGGGTGGAAGGTAGTCCTCTGGAAGAGGACGATGGGAACAGGAGGACACGATAGAAGGAGGTGGAAGACAAGGTCTGAAGGAAACTCGGCCAGCTCTCACCGGGCGAATGAAAAGCAAACAGGAGCCGCCGTCCTTCCTCGATCCTGCGAGCATTCCATCGATTGACTACCGTATTTTTCTCGGTCCTCCGCGCCTATTTCATTCCTCCCTGACAATCCTCAAGACACCCCTCGCCATTCTTTCCGCGAGTGCAATAACGACCGCCGCCGTAGCGGGGTTTCCCGTGGGCGCGTACAACTCGGGCGTTCTTCGCGGCGGCGTTCAATTATTACTGGCGCACGGAGCGGGGGTCAATCTCGGGCTACTTTAAATTACTTAGCCGATGTGCCAGGCTCCCACCGGACCGGAAGCTCAGGCGGAATGTCTCCTCGGGGAAATTTCGCGCGGCTGATCGAAAACTAATTCGTCGCGCGCGGAGGAACGTCAACGAGGATGGAACTCGGCGAGAACGCGAGGGGATACCGCAGACCGCACGCGATAATAAAATGATGAACGTCGATCGCGATAAACGCCAGCCTACCCGCGCCCTCGCGTCCTATTTTCGCCACTTGATTCGTACGAGCCGCGGAGCACGCGCGAATTTATTCGTTGCCTCAATGCAAGGTCCCGCGACGAAGCGTCTTCAGCTGTTATCAAAAATGAAAAATGAAAAATGTTTCCAACTACTTAGGTATTTGGTAGGATATTTGAAAAAGCTGAATTATTGTCTTCGAGCTGACCGCTCTCGATTACTCTATTCATTCTTGGATAAACTTACGGACCTTGCAGTTTCCCTAAATGACTCTTGACACGCGGTCCGCAGCCCGTGGAAAAACGTAGCCGACGAGAGCGAGGAGAACGTGTGGCGTGTCGATTTGCCGAACGAAACAAGCAGGGGAAATTGGCAGTTAGTCGAAGGTTCAATTTTTCAGGGCTAATACCGCTCGGTTGGAGAAAGCTAGGCGGGCATGCAGAGGGAGGGGTGGCGGAGGATAGAGCGACAAAGAAAGGTCGAATGAAACGAATGGGACAGTCGGCGAACTCAGCCTAGGAAATGAGACCTACAAGCCAGAGAGCTGGACCAGCGAGAGTGTACAGTCCAAGTGCAATTTTCATCCGGCTGCAGTCGTTCCCCGACACTGCAGCTGCTACATCGTTTTTGCTGTCTCCCTTGCCACCACCCTCGTTGTCCATCCCTACTTTTTACCGCCCTTTGCCACGTTTTCCCCTGTGTTTACCGGACTGATTGCATTTTCGCGAACAAATGTCGCGACATCATGACCTCAGCCGATGATTTCACCAAGGGTGGTGAGGATTTGAGGGGGAGGGATGACGAGGAGAGCGATTATAGTGATTCGAAATTGGGTGTCTTGGAGTTTCATGATATTTGCAGTTGGAGATGTTGGAATTTGGGGTTATAGGGATTCGGTATCTTGGAATTTGGTTAATGTCACACTTAGGGAACTTGGGAACTAAGGACTGCAGAACTTGGGGCTTCTGGAACTTGAGGACCACGGAACTTTTGCAGCTTGACTAGGCAAGACTCGTCGTTGATTCCTGAAATGTGTTGCATACAACTTTCAGAATCCGCGCACCCGAAGTCATGCTACGATAAAGCATAGGTAGCAATGTCAGTTGCGCCATCGCGCGCAATATCAGAGCAACGAATTCTTTGACGATCAGTTTTCTGTCTTTAATATCCTGCGCTACTGCCGCGCCCCACTGAGTGGGTCCAATTATTTCTGCATTAAATCGTTCCCATCGGCGAATTAATACGTTCCGCGAACGCGAAATAAATCTTGCCTCGCGCTGCCCCGTTATTCCGCCGAAACGAAGGATTTTTACAATTATTTGTACGAAATATACGTCCCTCGCATCGTATCCACTTACGCTTTGTTCCTCGTTTACGTAACGATTGATCCATTCGTGCTCTGCAAACTGTCGCGCTCCCAAAGCGCAGTGCTGCAAAACGAGTGCCAGCCGCGAATTAAACCATTCCGTGCTGGCATAGGAAATAATAACCACTAGCACCAAAAATAAACCGAACCCTGGCGACAGAGGACTGATATCTCCAAGCGGAAGTACTCGTACTTGAATTATACGACAAAAGCCAGCCTCGGAAATCACTTCTTTAATACACGACCACTAATTTTCATTCATGAAAATGTCCAAATGCCCCAAAGCAATTTCACAGAACGAAAGGGTACGTGGAAACGTTCACGGTCCAACCTGTCCGCGTCCCTATGGATTATCGCGCCACCGGGACGATTCAGAGGGTGATCGATTCCACTTTTCGTGGGCAGAGGAGAGGAGCCTGTTCACCGGGCGAAGATACTCCGATTTTAAAATGAGGTACATTAGCCTCGGCCAGAGGGGAAGAGCGTAAGAAGTGGCTTGCGGCTTGCAGGCTGGAAAAAAAGATGGAGAAGCGAGGGTGGAAAAATGGCGGAACGGACAAGCCGGGGGGGGGGGGGTTGAGCGGAGGGGAGCAGGCGGGAGAGAGAAGAAAGAGGAGCGAGTCGGGTTTGCCACTTCATCTCGCGCATACCGGGGCTATGGCTAATTAATGCACTTTTGTTGGCTTTCTGCGGCATTGGTCTGGCTGTGTACGTGTGCCGGGAAGATGCAGGGAATGGTTGAAGGGAATACCTCGCCAGGGGCTGGAAGGGAAATATTGTAGAGCGTCATTCTAAGCCTGTTACCCTCGCCGATAGAATTTACGCCGCTGATAAGCGAGAGCGGACCGTGTCGACGGTCTCGTGCGAAATAATTAGCTCGACACAATACGCCACTTATCTTCCGGCGGGAGGAAAATGCATGGAAAAAAAGACGAGCACTCGGCGAGCTCATCTCGCGGGTCTCCTGAAAATTTCTACAGTTCGCGGCTGTGCAGCGCCCCTTATTCGGGTCACAACGGAACGGGAATTCGGATAACGAGATAGACACTGTGGAAGTCTTTGTAGAAAAGAATGTGTGTTGCGCAAATAGAAGGCACTCTCGGGCGCTCTTCACGGCGCGCCGAAACGCGGTCGGTGAATTCTGCGGTGGATAGATTCAGAAAACGAGGGGGACACGGTTTTCGCAACGGTATTTAGAGTTTGCCTGATTAGATATATACTTAAGGGGTCATGCTCAGTCAGGAGGCCGAAAAAAGGGTGGTCTTTGGAAATTTTTTACTCAAAAGCTATAACACATTTCTCAAAAAATCTATTTTCCTTTTAACGATTGCATCTAGTATCGTGCATCGTAATTTTTTTATTTAAAAATATTTATCAATAACTAAGTTATTGTCCATCACTCGAAGGTTCTCTAAAAAAGAAGGCTTCTGCGGTGACCACTGCTGCTCGAAAGTCGATCATTTAAAATAAAAAATTCAAAAGAATTTACTTATTATATTGTATTATCTAGTATTTGAACGAAGGATTTTTCGAAATATTGACTTGGGATAAAATGGCTGATGTTTAAAGTAAAAGTTTCAATTTTTATCATAAATCGTGCCTGATTTTCGTCAATTAAAAGGAAAACTAAGCATCGGAAAAAAAAATCCTTCGTTCAAATACTAGATAATATAATATAATAAGTAAATTCTTTTGAATTTTTTATTTTAGATGATCGACTTTCGAGCAGCAGTGGTCACCGCAGAAGTCTTCTTTTTGAGAGAACCTTCGAGTGATGGACAATAACTTAGTTATTGATAAATATTTTTAAATAAAAAAATTGCGATGCACGATACTAGATGCAATCCTTAAAAGGAAAAAAGATTTTTTGAGAAATGTGTTATAGCTTTTGAGTAAAAAATTTCCAAAGACCACCCTTTTTTTCGGCCTCCTGTCTGAACATGACCCCTTAAGGGGGTAGGTAACTCTCAACAGCCCAAAATCAGTCCCTTCTTCAAATGCATATTCTGAAGTAGTAAATGAATATAGAGTTAATTTTTATTTTAATTTTTAATCGTCATTTCGTTGACTTTAATGCACAAAAAGAAAATTTTAAATATATTTACAGGAATAAAAGTTATAAATATAAATGTAAGAGCGTGTGCGCGATGCACCGTCTGATGGTGAACACGATTCCACGCAGATGAATTACCTCAAACACAAAGTAAAGACATTTTTGTAATCTGTAAAACAGTCCCCACCGTGTGTCGGAAGCAAAATTTTGGTAAACAAATTAATACAATTTTTATGTTGATGTATATGATTTTATCCTTTTTTAGTGGGGAATATATTTTTTATCTTTGTTTTAAGAATTTATATTGAAAATTTGCTCCCGAAACATTGTGGAGAATAGTTTTCTGCACCTCCCTGTAAATTTTCATTCAAATCGATGCAGCGGTTTTCGAGATTTTATGTTCACCGTTTTGGAAAACGTAGTTTCTGGGAAATTGCGTTTAAAGTTGGACATGCAGTTTTGTCGTTATGCGATCTCATGTGCAGACTCGTACATTTTTGGCTGTAATTCCTTCGATTTTTGGAATTTCGGGGCCCGGTTGCGCTAAAAATACATAGAAAAGATGTAGCTAACGGAATATGCAAAAATCGCAAAATCGAATTTTCGAAAGTTTTGAGGATTACCTACCCCCTTAACCTTCACTCTGTGAACATGGGTACAAATGTACCCCAAGCTAATAAAAACGTAAATAAAAAGTTACCGAATGCAACTTTCCCAAGTATCTTTTAGGAATGCTACCTATCTCTGATATTTTTCACATAGAATTTAATAAAAATTTCATTGAAATCGCTGAATTTGAATGCAGTAGTAGCCTTCAAAGTCACCTGAGCGCTTAACCGTGTACAGGGGTCCATATGGACCCCGATATTCCCCATACAAAAATTAATTTTTGTAAGCAGCTGCGTTAGTATTTTTCTACAGTGTGTTTTGTATTTACATTCCTGTTGCCTAAAACATATGGTTTTTAATAATTTTTTGTTCAGCGTAATGTCATTATCTCTAAAATAATTTGATGCAGTTTCAGTTCGGTCGTTGCTTACGTTTCAAAGAAATAAGATAGGTTTTTTATTGAATTAGTGGAAAGTGTTTGGTAAATTATACTGTTTCTTCATTGTAAAGATGATGCTAATTAGTACAACAACATATGTTCAGAGTGTGTTTATTTATTTTCTTTCCACCTAACTCAGCATCAGCAAGAGAACTAAGAGATCTCAACGCAGATGCTACATGTGCCTTCGGTATAGAGACACAAGACCAGCTTGAGCTGCTACATTTGTAAAAAATCAACATGTAAAAATCATAGTAGGTAACAATATTTGTCACAAACGCATAAACACCGAAATTCACGATGCAGAAATAATGCACACCGATTCTGACGATGCATCTTAGACTTATTTTTTATTATTTATATACAACTTTTTAATTTTTGTATTTTAAATTAAACGGTTTCATTTTTTGTACTTATCTTCCTAAAAATTAATAAAACTTCACAAATACGTACGCAGCTACAGTTTTTTCTGTACATTTGGGACTGAACACGCGTGGGTTCTAATTATACCCCTGTACACGGCTAACGTTAAACTATTAGTACATAGAGTGAAGGTTAAATGAATGCTGCCATCTCGTATAGGTACTGAAGTTGCTAGAATGAGAGACTAGGTTCAACTTGACACCGATCTGAATATCATACTTATGCTTGATAAGCCTTCGAGACAAATGAGGCTATCTTTAATGATAAACAGCTAGCAGAGCAATAATTCACATTAGCATGCGTCCCACATAGAAGCTGCAGCAACTTCCTGCTATCGGAAAATTCACACGGATCATGAATTCTAATCCGTGAATTTGCATGCCGTGCCTCTTCGAAAAGTAGAGTCGCTTTCAGTAGAATCCTTTCTGAAGCTCCGCTCAGAGTAACGTGCCAAGTCAGCCGTCCCATCACACGCTCCCAATCTTGGCGCTGTTTTTTTAATAAACCCCGAAACACACGAGGCATCTCCCCCATTAATAAACATTACCCAACCCGAGCCCCGGGCTGCACAAAAGAATAAACCATAAAGCCGCGCAAAGATTACGAAAGAATCGGCCGATTAAAATTCTTCATCGCTTCGTAAATTCGTCGGGACACCTTTCGCACCCTATGAAGCTAGAGAATCACCTCCAAGTTACTTTGTCCTCTTCATCTTCGTGTATCCATAGTCATGAGAATCGCACTGGCTGTATTGCAGTTGGTCCAATCTACAATCGTTCGACGAGGATCTCCCTCACTAAGGTGTATTCATGAACCCGTCAAAGGCCTCGCTTCGTTTTATCTTCTCCCAAACTTGAACGGAATCCGCTAACTTCGACGTGTAAATGTGAAATGGACGAAATGACCGGCATCCCTCGATTGCTGTGACGAAAGGCATTACCTTCCCTTCGTAAAATGCCTCCGAGGAAGCGGGGAGACTTTTAATATCGGCCATCAAGAAGTATATTCCCGAAGAATAAAGATATCACGCGACCGCGGAATCGCGAGAAGTATTTAACTGCGAGATCGTCGCGATTCGATGCCTGCCTCAGCTGATCCACGGATAGCTCCGAGGCTCTTTAGAGCACTTTTATGCCGTTTTCTCATCTCGAATGTAGAAATTCGAATCTCTAAGTCGCTTCGAGAATGCCCCGTTCAAGCTGATGCGACGTTTTACGAGGGAAATTGATTCCCGCGGGGGAATCCTATGCAGTGATATCTCGCGCGCCGTGGAACACGCCGCAAACACTTGATTCCTCGTATCGGCGAGATATCGAGTGCTCCGCGACGAGTTCTCGCGTGGATTTAACGGGGCTGTGCACGCAGCGCACACTTCATCGCGCTGTTATGCTTGAATTATTTAACTGGATGCACTTTACTGCACCTGTAAACCGGTGTACACCGGCGCGCGGATTAAAATTGCTTGCCGGGTCTGAATGCGAAGAAACGGGGCCGTAAGCGTTGGCGAGCAGTTTCAAAAATTCACGATTCGTTGCACTTTTCCGTTCAGCTCCCGGCTCGCCGTTCCCTGGCGTGAAATTCGCACGGAGTTATGGCTCGGAAACGATATGCGCGGCGCCCGGAACTACGCGGGAATGAAATTAATTCTGTATCGTTTCGTGTACCTGCCCGTCAATTAATTACCCCATAAAAAACTTCAAAAAAGTAAAAAAATTACGCCAAGTACATGAAATCAAATAAATCACAAGAAATAGAAGATAATAATAACAAAATAAAAAAAAGGTGTAATCAAAATGAGCTGCAAGTACATAATGGTGCTTTCCAACTACCCTTAAGATGGCCCAACTACATATACACAGCAAAAATGGTGTCTTCATACATTCAATTACCCATATCGTGGGCATTTTAATAATATGCAGATAAAATGTAACATCAAGATATTTGCCTAGATGTCCGCGGCCTGGAAGTCAAATACTTGGCGTGGCCAGGCAAGGTATTCTCAGATCGCCAATACCCATACTCTCCCTCTCGCAGACTTTCAGATAATTTGTCAATTTAATTAATTTAAAATTCTAACAGTATGATTACATTTTCATTATATTGCGTTTTAAAATAATTTTAAGATCATTCATCGACACTGATACCTTTTCCCCTCACAAGCTTTCATCAGATAATTTGTCAATTTAAAACTCTGACAATATGAGTACACTTACATTATTTTGTGTTTTTAAATAATTCTTATTTATCGACACCTCGACCTTTCCTGGCCACGCCAAGTATTTGACTTCCAGGCCGCGGACATCTAGGCAAATATCTTGATGTTACATTTTATCTGCATATTATTAAAATGCCCACGATATGAGTAATTGAATGTATGAAGACACCATTTTTGCTGTGTACATGTAGTTGGGTCATCTTAAGGGTAGTTGGAAAGCACCATTATGTCCTACTTGCAGCTCATTTTGATTACACATCTTTTTTTTATTTTGTAATTATTATTATCTCCTATTTTTTATGATTTATTTGATTTCATGTACTTGGCGTAATTTTTTTACTTTTTTGAAGTTTTTTATGGGGATCTCACTTCCTTTTACAAAGATAAGTTGCATAGGGAATGACTTCAGATAATTTTTAATATTATATTATTATCTTCTATTTTTTGTGATTTATTCGATAATACTCTTTTCCGTCCTCGACTTTTTCATGTACTTGGCGTATTTCTTTTACTTATTTGAAGTTTTTTATGGGTCTACATATACATAAAATCCTCAGTTTAGTTACAAATAAAACACAGTTTGATAATATACAAACATGTCGCAATTCAAATTTCGGCAACTTACCTTGTGTTTGAGACTGCATTTTGGTTGCAATTCAATGGTACAATGATACATATTTGTAAAAACACGTGGCATCTCAAATTTTGACAACTTACCTTACTTCACACTCGCCAGGTTATAACCTGACTGTAAGCTGTCAAAATTTGGAGTCGATTGCATAGTGAAGGTAGTGTTTGACGAACGAAACATGTGTTAGTTTCTGATGGCTGAAGGTGTGCGTGTAACTCGTACCGAGAGTCGACGAATGAAACATGTTAGATTCTTTTTGGCTGAAGGTGTGCGTGTAACGCGTATACGTATTATGTTGACGACAATTTTGACTGGAGAATCAGAAGAAGAAAAATCTTACCGTTTCAGACTGATCCATGAGACGATATTACGATATGTCTGTTATACGTGGACCGATTTTATTGAAATTGGTCTTATTCGAAAGCTTATGTGCGGTTTACATAAGAAAAATGCTTTTAAATTTAGAAAATATTGCAGGCGTGATGAGATATTAATGAAATAAGTTTCAGGTTAGGTTGGATTAGCCGGGCGACGAGTAAATGATAGCGGTAGCGACATTCGACATATACGGGGTGTCGAAACATGTACTTGGCGTCGAGACGCTGCCGCGTCTCTAGATATCCAAGTGACGGTATTAATACATAACGTTATATCATTATTATTAGCTAATAGCGGATCGATTTAATCCCATCCCGCATAAATTGATCCTATCAATGAAATAAAGTTAACTCGGCGTTCAAGGCCGCGATGAAAGGACGACCAGGTTTGCGCGAGGCTGCGTCTGGACGAGACGACACGAAACATGGCGGTCGCGCTGGAAAAGAAACGGTGAGGATGGGCTGGCTCGTTCGATGGAAGAAGAACGGGATCGGTTCATTGAAGCGCCGACTTCAAAAGGATTCGCGCGAACGGGGACGTGGAATTTTCATTATCGGAATACCAGTCGCTGTCAGTAAACCTCTTACCGCTTTAATAAGCGCGTCCTTCGTCGGGCGCAGTCGCCTCTCGCTAAAGAGGATACGAGAGCAAAAAACGACCGTGTAGATTTAAGCTTTCGCCCCCTTTCCGAGAGGGCGGACCGTCTCGTCGCGACGCGGAACGGGCGACTGCTAGCTTCGATAACAACGATCGACTGTAGGCGACTCTGATTTCGAGGAAAAATTTGTTCATCAATTTCAGCAATCAGCCATTGTACATTCTTTCGAATCTGGGGATCGCTGTGTCTCGGGATCGTGACGTTTATAGAATTTTCATCGCACGCTGTGAACCTTCGTTTCATTCTGCAAGTAACGCGTCACGTATCGCTGTTGGCGCGCACGCACAGCTCATTAAATTCCCATTTTTGCGCGTGGCGCGCAGAGAGCTTCCCGGGGGAAACACGGGGGGGGGGGGGGGTGAAATTCATCGGTCGGCGGTGGCTTTATATCGTCCGCGGCAGACGTCGCCGTCTACGGAAATCTGAGAGCCCCTTTCGGCGGGAAACAGTCGGTCTACGTGTATCTCCGAGCGATTCAGTTTAATGCAAATAAAAGTGGGGTAGTTGGAAGCCGCAGCGGACTTATCGGCGGCTTCTCCCGGGAAAAGGGATGCCGTTGAACGAGAGAGGATGATGTCGGCCGATACCGTCTGCGCTTCTGACTGGAAAATTGAAAACGCCGCGCGTGTGTGCGTTACGCGAGTCATCGTAAATGATCGTCGCTTCTTTTTTGCCTATCTAAGGGGTAGAAAGGAAAGTCACGCGTGGTTACCTACCAAAGAGCACGTGAATGGATCATTTCAGTGAATACGGTTTTGTTCGGAATTTAGTAAACCTCTGACGCGAGGGTGAATGGCCCCTGTTATCCACCACGTCTCTTCCGTCGAGCAACAGCTTCTACTTTTTCTGAGCTTCAATGCAGAGGATCTTTATCTGCTAAGATATTCATAATTTATCTCGTCGCTAAAGGTAAGATGTTGGTGAATACTTGAGTATGCTTCTATACTAAGTAGGAACACTATTCGGTTGATAATGGAATCGCGCAAATTTTTTTATATAGATCGAAAGTATGTCACCACGGTCACAGAAATGTAAATTAAAGGTGCTCCCAAAAGCTGGACTGACCTTGAAAAATCAACAAAGGTAGAACAGGGGAAAGAAGAAAAATGAGGGAAAGAGAATGACAACACCGTCTGTTGAAATTTAATTATCTCTATTATATGAAAATACATTATATTAAATGAATGATAATAGATTAATGATAGATAACAATTTGAAAAAAATTATGATAATACTATTGAAATCACAACAGTGGGTAATTAACCAATACATTTATGATAATCTTGTCGGCAAGAAGGTTTAAAAAACTGATTGCAGCAATAATAATTTTCACGATGACTGCAACGAGCGAACACTGTTTCTTTCATACCTTGACCAACGAGACAGTCGAAACATGTCACTGCGAAGACTGATCGATAGATCACACATATACTGCGCGACACTATTTTTTGCCGAATATATGATTATGTAAAATTAATTGTAAAATAAATGCCCAGAAAAGGCATATACAATTTTCTTAAAACTCATGTAAGAAGTAAATAAGACAAAGAAAACAATTCGAATATACGGAATTTACATACAACTTTAGAAAACTTGTAACGAGGGCTAATTTATTGCGACACATTTTTTGACGAGAAAGTTTGTCGCTTTGAATAGTCACTTGTTTACTAATTCTTACATTTGAAACAATACGCCATCTTCTTCTAACTAATAATTCTGTCTTATTTACTTTTTACATGATTTTTAAGAAAATTGTATATGCCTTTTCTGGGCATTTATTTTTCAATTAATCTATACATAATCATATATCCGGCAAAAAATAGTGTCGCGCAGTATATGTGTGATCTGTCGATCAGTCTTCGCAGTGACATGTTTCGACTGTCTCGTTGGTCAAGGTATGAAAGAAACAGTGTTCGCTCGTTGCAGTCATCGTGAAAATTATTATTGCTTCAATCAGTTATTTAAACCTTCTTGCCGACAAAATTATCATAAATGTAATGGTTAATTACCCACTGTTGTGATTTCAATAGTATCATCATAATTTTTTTCTAATTGTTATCTATCATTAATCTATTATCATTCATTTAATATAATGTATTTTCATATAATAGAGATAATTAAATTTCAACAGACGATGTTGTCATTCTCTTTCCCTCATTTTTCTTCTTTCCCCTGTTCAACCTTTGTTGATTTTTCAAGGTCAGACCAGCTTTTGGAAGCATCTTTAATTTACATTTTTGTGACCGTGGTGACATATACCTTCGATCTATATAAAAAAATCTGCGCGATTCTGTCATCAACCGAATAGTGTCCCTAGTAAGTACACAGTGAACGTACATGTTTACCAGCATTTGCACATTGTATCTCTTTAAAACCTGCATCCTTTCTGCCGGCCACCCGAAAACAGCTCGAGTGCTTTTCGGTGGTGGGCAGTGCTAATTGCCTTGCCGTGGTAAGAAGCCAAAGACAACGCATTTGTAGGACTCTGGAGGAAATAGAGGCAAGCGTCGTGGTACTCACCAAAGGGCCAGCTGGTAATGCAGAATGGCACTGTTCGGTTGCGACATGTCCCTGAGGAAGTTGGCGAAGTTGTAATGCATCTTGGCGTTGTGGGGGAGAGACCGCAGGCCCGCTCTGCAACAAGGCGAATTCGGGGGTCAGGCGACCGGTGCCGACCCACGACACCACCTCCCCTGGCGCTTTCCTCTTTCTCTCGTCACCCAACCGTCGTTATCTACGCCTGATGCCTTGCGCTTCGTATCGTCGCGCACGGTCCAATTGCTCCCGGCACAACTTTCCCTCGTACATGTAAGCACGGGCCTGGCGCGTAGCCAGCGGCGTTGTTCGACTCGTGACGTAGAGCCTCTCGTAAATCTTCGCGGAATTACTTCGCGATTCGGCGGAATTCAGACACGAGGGATCATGGTGCGCCGCGAACAGAGGGTTACGCCGTGAGAACGACTCTCGAGAAAGGGAGCGCGTCAAGTTCGCTGGTCTTTGGAACGAAACGAATGTACCGCGAAAGATTTGCATATTTGGAAGGCGTTTTATTGGGAGGAATTGAATGGTGCCATTTTTGGTTCGAGTAAGTGGGGTAGCGTTGACATTTTTAAGATGAGATTAGAGTTCGTGGTTTCGATAGCTGTAGGTACAAATGAACGTGGATAATTATTGCGCTGGGTGGAAATGCAGACATGAAATCTAGTTGCAGAGCTACATTGGTGTCCAAAGACTTCTCGGAAGAGAGTTTGATTTCTTGAATTTTTAAAGTCAAGGGTGCTATTGTTTCCAATACTTCTAATCTAAGATCATGCTATGTCTGCAGGTATCGAAATCACGAACTTTAGGTTCATTTTTTATAAGGGCTGACACACTTCTCGAGATTTGTTAAGAGTCTCACTTTTTTGGTTCCTTATCAGACAAACCTGAGCAGAGTCTCCCTGGACGTCCAATCCCTATTTCGAAGGACTGTTTTGTATGATCCCAAGATCAGAAGCACCGCTATTCCCGCCGTTATCAAGCTTCTTCTGCGGGAAATCGCCGTCCAACTGATCTGCATCCCGTACACAACCAACAGGATCCATCCAATGCTGCAAATTTAATTATTCCTCATTTAATTATTCCTCAGTCGCGTCTACGTTTATACAGCGATGGAAGCCGATGCTTCCATTTCAAGCTTGCAAAGTGGTTTGGAGAGTTTGCTTTACTAAGGAATAATACAGAACGTACTGCAAAGCACGGCCGTAATTTGAGCGTTGAGTTCAGCGTGTAAAAATCGTAAAAGGGAAAAGATCCTCGAGCTGTTATCCTGTTTGGTTGCAGCAACAATGTGCGAAACTGCCCACGTAGTAACCAACGCTCGCGTACACTCGATTAAAGTGTTAAAGTACAGCGATCTAGCCTAGGAACGTGGCGAGAAATTAATATTACCTGGGCATGTACAGCACTCGTTCCGCAACGACGAATCCAACGGTAATAAAAAGATTGGACGCGGGCAGGAACGGCAGTACCAGGAACATCCAACCAAGAAGAAGAGGCGGATGCCTCTGTTGCTGAAAATGAAAACGCACGTTGCTGCGTTAGACGCGGTGGAAAGCGTCCCGCCTTTAGAATTAAATTGCTCCGCCGCGGTATGTTGCGTTAGACGGTAACTACGCATTAAATAAAGTTTATACGATGAAAGAACGCAACATTGCGTTTAGCCACTGTTCCCTATTCCCCGTGCTGGGAGTCTAATCTATCCAGCAACGTTTCGCCAAGAAATTCTGATCTATGCACAGACGAATTAAAGAATTAATTAAACTTTCAGGGAAACTGATCAAGAAACAGCTCAAACGAACTGTACTCCATTTTCTCAATCATCTTCTGTTGCGATCTGTGAGTTTACTGGTAACAGTGATATCTCAAGGGAGCGTAATGTATCAGTCGCAATTAATCAAGTGTACGAAGAAGAATTGGAGGCGAAGAAGACAGTGGAACACGGCGTGGCCGAGGGTGATCCATCTGCACGCCACAATTTCAAAATGATTGGTAATTTGTCACTTTAGAATGGTGAAAGAAACGGAGTGGTCAAAGGAAGGGGGATGGAACTTACGCGTCGAAATGCAGGAAGGAGATCAAGCATTAAATTTTAATAAGATCGATCATTAAAGCGAGTGCTTTAAGTGGTACTAATTGTAAGTTTCTGAATTTAAGCTTAGTAATTCTAATGAGCTTTAATATTGGAAATAATACTCCCGTTGATTCGAACTTCGAAAGCGCGAGGAAACAAGCCAAGTAGACTCTATTTGAAATGAAACTTTTAGATAGAAGCATGTCGATTATGTGTCATCTAAACACGGAAGAAATATAATATTTCAGACGGCAAGCACTATGAATATTCAAGTGACTGAGAGTAATGATGTAACCGAGGAAAGTGAGGAGTCATCATCCATGGTATACGCGATAAAAGCGATGGAAGGTACGTCGCCACGGTTCAACCGTCGGAAGTTCCGAGGAAAATGATAAATTGCAGAAAAGTGAGTGCAAGGAGGCAATAATTCCGATCGTGCGGACATGGATGTGTCTGAGACGTGAACGAAGGCAGAATGATCCTACAATCGTGTAAGTGGAAAGAGTTGGAGGAACACGAATTACCATCTGCGAGCACTATTAATCGAAGACAGCGAATCTGGGACGCACTCTATCACGAGTGATCGAACTACTTTGAATACCAAAACAATCGGCGAAGCACACCCTTCGGACGCAGATGAGAATGCAATTACACGTCGTTTAACTCAAGGATCCGCGGCGTAACCTACTACTTGGACTGATAACGAACGAAATGGAGGACTATTGACTGGAACTGATCAAACACGCGGCGAGATGCTGAATAATAACGAGGCGAGCAGCCCTGATGCAGAAAACTTGTTTAAATTACGATCCGCGGTAAGGTGAATGTCCCAATACCTCGACACGTCCCAGTACTTGGACACTAGTCCAAATAATACTGATTACTACATTTAATATTCACTTTATCCATAAAATAACTATTTTATTCAATTACTCAAATATTTAATAAAATATATCCATATACATATTTTTTTTTTAGTAAACTTATAACACTCGTAATAAAAATAATTTTTCTTGAACTTTCCAGTTTACACCATTTTAGTATTGCTCTTATCTGATTTGCTAAACAGTCTCTACTTTTTCTTAAGCGAATATTATTAATAATGTTTAGTATATTGGTATAACTAATACAGTTTTAGAAAAATGGTACCTTGTAGTATTATTTTTTGATTGGATGATTAAAGTTAAAATTCGTATTAGTTTTTTATTCGCGTGTCTATCTACTGGTACAGTGAAATCCCGGAACGATCCTAAACCTGGCCATGTGTGCAAATAAGAACGCGTTATTGTTGACACAATAATAAAATAATTATTACTTTGTATTCTTCGTATTTTGTTTTAATGATAATATTTAATTCATGTGTAAAATTCGTGTTACACATGAATACACATAACCTTGAAATTAGTCATTCAATAATAGATTCTGTTTACTTAAGATTGTTTACTGATTTGAATAAATTACTTATACAGAAGAAATATGCCAAAAGCAAAAACTATTGTGTTCTTTTTTTTTTATTTAATTTCCCTAGAAAATATCCAAACTTCATCATGTGTCCAGGTAATGGGACAGTAAAATCGGGACACTGGGACATACTAGTTAATCTGTCCAGGAATTAGGGCGTTGTAAGGACTATGAATTTTCAATATTTTACAAAATTATTCTATCCTACAATATGTTGTTTTTTTAAATGATAAAGTACACACGATGCCCCATGTAATTGCAAAATCGTTTTTATATAAATCGATTTGTATAACTGAAAAATTCTGAAACGTGTGTCCGCCGTACCTTAAATGTCCAGGTATTGGGACATTTACCTTAGGCACTGGCGTACAAAGGTCTTCCGAACCGATAGCAGCGTATGAAAGGGACTAATGAAATAAATGTCAAGAAAGGTGGCGAAATTACTTGTAAATTCACATTTGAATTAGTCAGCATTAATGTAGTATCGGAATAGGTTTAGTAAGACGATGAGAACCTCTGAGGAGTCAGACCCGTTGGGAAAAACCCAACGCGTCACCGGGCCCAGCAACGCGCGCAAGGGTTTGTCGGGGTAAGAAAGTGCGCGGCGAAGGAATGTCCATATTTGGGCATGAGGGCGACTTGGAAAGCGTGCGTGGTGGGGGTGTAGCGTCCTTTGTCGGATAGGTGGGCTTTCCGAAGGGATGGCAGAGTTGGAACAGTCGGCATAGTGTGTGGACGATCGGAGGAGTTGTGTGAAGTCGAGTCGTTTTTGTGTTGTAGTCGATTACTTTGTATTAGTTTTAGTTAATCTTCAATCTTGTACATATATCTATTCCTGTTTTCATTAAATATATATTATATCCCGCATTAATTTAGAAAGAATGATTTCAGTAGAATTACGCGGGGGAAGTATGAATGGAGGAAATGTTTACTCAAGCCTCCCTGAACATTTGCATGAATTTTTTAATAGGGACGAGGAGGATGCCGAAGCAGCCCGCGTCCTATTTTCCTCAGGCGGGATCATCCAAAGAATCCAGGGAAGAAATTTCAGACGTTAAATTCGTAAGGGAACTGCAACCTAGTTTCGCCAAGTTTGCGAAACCACCCGCAGAACTAGTGTATAAAAGTGAACCTTTTGTTCCTTTGAAGCCATTTAAACCGCGGCTCAATGAGAAAAGAACAGTGGGTTCCGCGCAGCCCACATCGGCTGCATCCCCGAGCGAAGTTTTGAAGAGCGAAGTCACGAATCGGCGATTTATACGCAGCCCCCGCAACCACATTCTCATCTGCGCAGACTCTGGAAGATGTAACAAGCAGCGAAGTCGAGGAGATGTACGACAGTTCGATCGACGTGGTAGCGTCAAATGTTTCGAGGGACGAGAATGAGGAGGGTTGTAAACGCTGTTGGCATCCACTTTGGTCAATAAAGTCGCGACACTTGGGAGGGGTAGGTAATAGAATTTAAAGCGTCGCGGAAATTTTTCTATTCTTCGATCCCTATTGGAGACGTTTATTGGCCAATCTTCATTGAGGCATCCCATTAATCGACCGTCGGTCCACTTCCAACGGACGATCGCTTTTTTTTCCGCCCAAATTGCCGCCGTTCGTCACGAGCAGCGCGAGCAGATACGCTCGAAAGATGGGGGGGGGAGGGGGGGGGGCAGATGATGAAACGATTACCGGACCGGAAATGGATAAATGCGAGGCGGGAGAGGCGGGCAGTTGTCGCCGCGTATTTCAAAGATGTGTTCAGGCGCGAATCAATTTCAGGTCAGCAGTTTTGTGATCACCGCTGCGTGAATTGTACGTACGTTTCAATGGGCCGGTATGTACCTACAACGAATGGGGCGAACGGGAAAATTACTGCCTGACATATTTGCATATCGCTCTGGATCCGAAATGGAATGATAGGCTCATAGAGACTGTGGTATGCAAGCGAGCTGTTTCTTCCTGGCGCTGATCGATTTCCTGATACCTTCGCTGACGCCAGTGGAATACTCAATGCCCCACGATACTATATTTTACTTCAGCTGATAAAACCTGCTAAATTTTCTGATCAGAGTCACTAAATGCATGGTAGAGATCAAAGGTACCATTCGCACTAATCCCAGCAACCCTTCTTGCCACAAGCATCCACTCAACTATCGATTACTTTCTACAAATCCTCAGTCAACTGTCAAAGGTCACAGAGCAAAGAGGAAGCCAGCACCGCAATATTAATCCCTATTACACGAAAGTACAAAAACATCTACATAGGATACGACCAAGTATGTACACGTTCCCTCGTTCACACTCCGCAAGACACTTTCCCAGCCTCGCCTTCAACGTCAGGAAGCTCCAACTTCGAAATTCGACCGTCGACCCACAAAAGCCCGTTTCTCGGTCAGAACGCGGCACATCCAAGAGCACCATTCCGCCCCTCCAGCTACATTAGAGCAACGAAAGTCTCCTACCCCGTTTCCCTTTCCCCGCTGCGAAGTGTGTGAAAGACGTGTGCCCGCTGAATGAGGACAATACAGCATCGAGAACAATGGCGGAGAGGCGCTATTACAGAAACATCTCTCAAATCGGATGTTGGGCACAAAGATTATCGTGAACGCGGGGGGAAGGCGAGAGCGGCCTCGTTCCTCGAAAAAAAAAAAAAAAAAATGAAGAAGAGCAGTGAAAGAGGAGGCATCATCCGCTAGCAGTTCCATCTACGCGACAACGGTAGCTTGATCTCGGTCGCGTCTAACTGCCTCTCTCAAACGGCGAGCGGAGGAGAGCGCGCGAAGGGGTTGGCGGGAACGCGGGGCGAGAGGACGTTAAAACCACAGATATGGCCTCCTTCGAGGAAAGTGGCCGCCAACCCCCCCGCGGACGGTAAACCTTCAAGAGGTCATTACGCTGAACGCTCAGCCGCGTTACTGACGGATGACTCCGCCGACGCGAGAGTTGCAGAGGGTAGGGGTTGGCCGCCCCACGCCGAACAGTCGTGGCCGACGGGAAACTTTCTTTACGGCTTTCGAGTGCAAGTAGTACAACTTCATCATAGGCGGCCGCGTCGCCCGCGGGGGCCGGCGAGCGCGAAACTTTTGCGGTTCGTTGGCCTCGAGCGTTCGTGGTCGAAACGTTTAACGGCGGAATGACTTCTTGCGGACGATAACTGGCTGGTCATTTAACTTCGTGCTCCACGCTGGACGGAGCAGTTAGTCGTGGCCTACCTCGATTACAGAATGCTTTTTTACCCTCGACGCTACGTTCGAAGCGTGTAAGCCACACGTGGGGAACTCAAGCGGTGGAAATGATGTTTTTTTTAAAGGGTGAGAAGCGCGACTTGGTGCAACTCTTAGTGCAACTTGGAAAAGACGAATCATTGCTCCGGGATGCATGGTTCACGAGGGAAACTATTTTGGAGATTAATCGAGTACGTACGCGCGTGATTGAATGACGTGTCTGACTATTACGCGGTATTTCTACTGGCGCTTCGACGCTCGTGAACGATCTCGATAGCGTAACACGGGTAATACAACGTATTGATGTATACTGTCGATATATTGGTCGAATGGAGAATCTATGATAAGCTCACCTCGAAATCGGAGAAGGCTTTGTACGTGAGAATGAGACAGCCGCCGAAGAAGAGACAGGTGGCCAGATTTCTGGTGTCGGCCAAGGAAGCGACCAAAGGAACGGATCCCATCTGCCAGTCATGTGACAGCGTCGCCGGGCACAACAGCAGCCAGCAATTTAGGGCTGCCAGATAGCAGAACGTCAATAACCTGAAATGAAAAAGAACAGATCGCTCGTTAACGGTGCGTCGTTATGCAATGCGCAAAAATTGATGTATCGGACGAAAGATTGGTGGCGCGGCATTTTCGCGAAATAATCGTATTTCAGCGCCGACAGCTCCTCTGGAGCCACGTTTATTACACGTGCGGCTTATTACTATCCAAAAACGTCAATCACGTGTCACGGAGGCGGCCGATCGAACGTGTCAAAGCCAGACCCGGCAGGAGTGTTAAGCAGCGAATTCTGTATTGCCCACTTTTTTCAAATATCACTGCAAATGTTTCTGTCTGTCTATACAATTCCGCTGCATTTCTCAAATCGTTGATTTTCTGGTACCAGAAACGTCCACGCCACTCGCAAGCGACAGTCGCCCGTACATTTCAAAAAACGAACGACCGGTGTTCCTTTGAATCACGCAAATCATCCCTTCTCGAGTCCCCGTCGAGCACATTACCCCCGCACAAAGCAGAATCGCTTTCGACCAATATTCGAAGCGTCCTCGATGCATCGTCGCATTAAATACCCGCAGACTCGTCCGTCGGCCGTT
This sequence comes from Andrena bucephala, assembly GCA_947577245.1. Taxonomy (NCBI): domain Eukaryota; kingdom Metazoa; phylum Arthropoda; class Insecta; order Hymenoptera; family Andrenidae; genus Andrena; species Andrena bucephala. The sequence goes on from OX387715.1 coordinate 70,783,561, forward strand.
CCACTCGAGCAATTACCGTCGATACTCATCCGTTCCTCTCGATTCGCTCGTTCCTTTGTACACGCACGAATCAAAGTCACTTATCAAGCATCGTACCCTGCCCGTCGTCACACTCTTTCGCCGCCGCACTGAGGTTCTTGTTTCTGGCAGTTCTCCCCCCCTCCGTCTCTCACTAGATTTTCCGCGTTCCCGCGCAAATTGGCCGACCAGATACTTGGCGGGAGAAAAGCGAGCGCCAGCAGGACCCGGCGCTTTGTTCGACTGGCGGTGACGCTGAAGAGGTCGAGCGTCGCCGCTGGAGGGCCACCCTTCGATGCTGACGTGGGGCTTCCATTTTCCCGCTATCAGCGTCTACCGATATAATCACCGATATAATGCCCAGGCAGCCGACGAGCGGGCAGCATCTTCGAGGAGGACGGCCTGGGTGTTCCGTCGCGCTTAGAACCGGCTTACTCGGCAAGTCTATTGTTTGGGAGACAAGGCGACACGCGCACAGCCATCCACGCAACGTGTCGTTAAATATTCGCGCGACTGTCGGCCCCAAGTCTGTGCATGATCCGCCCTAATCGCCTTCGACGTGAAGCATGGCATTGTCAGGCCCGCTCGCCTGCACAAGTGCAATCAAATTGGAAATCGAAATCGAGTCGATGGCTGTGCTTAGATAGTGAGAGCGGGACAGTTTAAGCGATTGTTGGCAGATGAGTGAAAGTAATCTTTCTTTGGGATAACCAGTGTTCTTATTAAGATTTGCACCGGGAGAAGGTGCAATTACTATTTCCATCCCTTTGATCTCTACAAAACGTTATTCTATGCGAATGATGTATATCTTCTGTATTACAGAGTGATAATTGCTTTGTGTGAAGTTTGCCAGCGAATTATTCGAAAGTTTCCCTGGAAAAAGTGGCTGCGGTGAATGGCACTCGCGTTTCCCCACTTAACGTGTCCCCGTTCGTGTACAACACGGCCAGATGACGAGTCCCCTGTACGCTCCTCTCATTTTCTGGATTTAATAATACCCTGGCTAGAATAAGCCCAAGTTTAGCGCGTGCATTATATTTGGCTTTATTGCAGAATACGTTGCACCGAAATCCCGAGGAACGTAATTATCCGCATTAACGAAGAACACGGAAAGAGGGCATTACACACGAATGGAAAATGTAAATACACCGGGGGGGCAAAGTGACATTGTTCCTCTTCCAGTGGCCCGCCTCTTTCGCGCGCGTAGAGAGTAACGCGCAACGTTTCCCGCTTTCACCGGGCACACGTGCACCCTTCAACAATAGAACGTCGCCCGAATTTGTTTTAAAAAAGCCTTCACTCTGGATTATTAACACCCTACAACCGAGTGCCCCGCGTTGCCTTTCGTTGGAAGCGAGACGCTCCTGGCACAGAAACGCAGCGGAACGACTCGCCCATTGCTCTCGCATATACCATTGTCGATTTGCTACTTCAATCGGGTGGTACTCAATTTCTTGACCCGCTTATAATAAACGACGGTCCTAATAATCTGGACCAATTGCCCTTAAAGCTTCGTGGTCCCAACGAGGACGTAAAACCTCGCGTTGTTTGCCATGCCAGGCAATTCAGGAACTTGGGAGCCCAGAGTATAGGTATTCAGGTAGAACGATGGGAAAGAAGAGGACGTTGCTTTCCATACGTCGCTTAAGCGTTCCAAGATCCACATTTCGGAGATCGATTCGCCCCTGGAGCGTCGTCGCTCCGACGAACTGAGCGTATCATCCCGTTCGTCGTGGTCGAAAGTTGCGCATCGCGTCGGTCGACCGCTTTGAGAACGAGTTCCCCAACAGGAACGACAGTGCGCAGCGGTGCCATTATGTGCACAGCGGCGGCGACACGCTTCAGACGAAGGATATGGGACGCGGTACAAGGGATACGCGGTATCCCGAACTGCATTGCGGTATACTCGACTTCCCGCTGAGCAAAGATGACCTTCCGACTCTGGCTTCCGTCACGGTAAACTGATCCCGGGGCTTCGACCCGGTACAATGTGTCTTGTGTTTGCCCTTTTCGGGCTGGCCGCTATCGAGACGCGAAACCCCTTGATCTGGAGTATTCCACACTCCGGTTAATCCTTCGACACCACTCTTGTTTCGGGATTGAAACGGGTGGAGATAGCGGAGCGCTCTATCCGAGCTAGTCTTAACCCCCCTCACATACCAAATTAATTTAGTTCTGTGTCATTTGAGGAAGAACTGTTTGCATCGCGATGTGAACAATTGCCACTGTTTTCTGACCAAGGTGAATGTCCCAATTTCTGCTCGTTTAAGAGGTTACTCGTCATAAAGAAGGTGTAAAAAATTTGTTTGTGATCAAAAGTTGCAGAGTAATTGATTAATTCTTTAATAATAACTCAACTAATTCGAAAACTATTTAAGAAAGATGTTTCAAGATGTTTAACTATTAGTAATTTGTAATTAAATACAATGCGCCAAATGTCCGTATTTCTGCTCACGAAAAATAGCGATGTACGTATTTCTACTCACCATTTGTACCAATTTCTGCTCACATAATATGCTGCCTTTTCACGTTAAAATAAGTTGCATCCTTTATGGAGAGGTTTTATCACGCAACAGTAAAGCATAAAATAATGATAAACAAAAAATAAAATGCCTTCGAATAGAAATAAAGGTTACAGCGTACATTGAATTGTCAGGGTATGTTACTAAAATTTTGGTGAGTAGAAATGCGGACATGACAGTGATTCACTTGACCCTAAACCTGCTCACCTGTTTTCTACTTAAAAAAATTAAAAATAACAAAAAATCTAAATCCAGAGCACGATACGGTATTTGTTTATGTTATTAAATGACAACTTCTACTGCAAAAACTATTTTCTGCCCAATTATCGAATACCAATAGCGACGCTGTTCCTTAGCACATCCAGCTAGAACACGATCGAAAAATCATGAGTCCCTCGTTTTGAATGTTTTTTGTTGCTTATGCTGCACTCTGATCAGCCCCAACCTCGTGCAACACTCGCGTGAATGTTCAAATAATTTAGAATTATTTTGTTGCAACTATAGTACAAACTATACCACTTATAATAATAAGAAAAATACGAAATGAGCAGAAATGGGGACATGAGCAGAAATGGGGACATTTACCTACTAGTTTCGATACGAACAGTGATTTCTTCGTGTTAGTTCAAGAGAATAATTGTAGAGACCAGACTACTTAGACCCTAGTTCCTCTAATTCGGTTAAAACTATAGCTTTGTTGTTATTATATCATTTTATTTATTTAAGGGATTTCGATCTTACGCCATGTCACACCGCCATATATTACCCACAATGGCGCCAGAAGTACGATGCAAGGATTTAAAAGAAACAGAACGACTGTTTGCCTCGGTCGCCTACGCTACCTAGACGAAAGAAAAGAATTTTTTAAGCAAACGTTGCGCTGGGGTTTAGGAGAATACGAGGGTATTATTTTCTTTCGGGGAAGATTAATATTTGAAGGCCCCCAATATGGCGGCAATCCTGGCCCCGCGTTACTATCTTTTAAAATCCTTATGTACACAACTTCAGCGAAACGCGCGCTGCCGTATCGCGCTTCGAAGTTTCGTAACACCATGCCCGCGTACAAAACGCCCCTCTCGCGAATCAGAATGAAATGTAGATCCAGCAAATAGGTTAATTGTTTGATTCGAAACTACTCCCGTTTCGCAGCGCTCGTCTCGTGAATTAATTAAATAAATTCGCTCTGTTTTACGATTCCACGTCGAGAGTTCCGGCGAGATATTGAATTTTAAAGGGGAGCGCCGTGCATCTGCCGCTTTCAAAAATGTAAAACAACCGCTGGTCCAGTTCGCGTGCTCCATTTCGCGAAGAAAATATACGCGGCAACGTTGCCATTCAAACCACCGTGTGCAACCGAAAATGCTTTCCACCTTCAAAATGTCTACAAGCCGAAAGGAAACGCGCATCGTTCAAAATGGTGCAAACTACCGCGTTAACTTCCAGAGAAGCACGTTTCTTTCGATAAATACACTCTTCTAGGATCAGCCCAGTAGAATACACCGAAGCTGCACGATTTCACCGGGCCACCCCTGTGGATGTAACGCATTACGCTGTCAGCGCACTAATTAATGTCTCCGTGTGAACGTGGAAAATAGAAGAAGGAACGAATCTGAAGCGTCGCCCGTTGCAAAAAGCAATAACAATAATGTATTCCACTCGGTGGCCGGCGATCTCTTCTCCCGTATCATTTTTCTCAGCACCCGGCTGCACACTTTTATTTCTGCTGACGTGATTAATGGCCCCTGGCGGCTTAAGAAACGTAGACTCGGGAGATGCGGGAAGAAAGGCTGACCCGAAACGTCAAAATAATAATTCGGGGTATATATCAAGTGGCCCGCCGCGCGCGTTACGTGAAAGGGCTGGATTTTCTTCGAGGGGGCGCAGGTTCTCACTATTCTAAACTGACGTGCGCGCGCGCACGCGCACGTTACTCGCGAGCGACAGCGATTTTTACAAAACCCCGTGCGCCACCGGATATTGCCGCGAACGTACGACGAATACACGTCGGGATTTATAGGCTTTTATTCGTTATTTGGAACGGATGCATATTGTTGCGCCTCTTTTCGCGCGACGTATGAATCAAACGCGGCAGAAGAATGTTGGCCTCGGCGACAAGGGGAACGTATCGTTGCGAGTAACGGAGAAAGGGAACTGATTTATTAGGTGTCTGTGTCTTAATGTTTGAATCAGGGACCCTAACTGTTATAACCTAAATTTTAAAAGTTATGGCATAAGAATTAATATTTTTGTTTAAATGATTTTTGTTACGAATAACCATTATCGATGACCAGAATTTTTTTTGGTTACGAATAACCATTATCGATGACCAGAATTTTTTTTTTGGTTACGAATAACCATTATCCTTGACGAGATTTTTTTTTGGTTACGATATAACCAATATCTATTGCGGGAATTGTTTTTTGGTTACGATATAACCAATATAATCTGCGGGAATTTTTTTTCGGTTACGGTATAACTATTGAACTACAGAATATCTGGATTGCGAACTGTGGGTATTAGGAGCCGCGACGCGCTGTTGAAAAGAGATAGTTGCACAGCGTGGGATGCTGTTTCACTCTTACACATATGTCTATACCTGCCTATACTCAAATTTACTACAGGATAGAACTACATTTACTACAAGATGGTGTACAATACAGGATAGACACCCATTCAATGCCACTATCTCTCTTGGTCTGGCCAGTTCGGGGTTTTCCGTACCGTATTTGCATTCCAGATATTCTATAGTTCAATAGTTATACCGTAACCAAAAAAAAATCCCGCAATTCATATTGGTTATATCGTAACCAAAAAAAAATCCCGCAATTCATATTGGTTATATCGTAACCAAAATAAAATTCCCATAATATATATTGGTTACGTCGTAACCAAAAAAAATTCCCGCAATATATATTGGTTATACAGTAACCAAAAAAAAATTTTCGTCAATGATAATGGTTATTCGTAACCAAAAATAAATTCTGGTCATCGATAATGGTTATTTGTAACAAAAAAAAATTCCGTCAACAATAATGGTTATTAGTGACCAAAAAATATTTCCGTTGACAATAATGGTTATCAGTAACCAAAACAGATAAATCTTAATATTTTTTAATCACTTGATTTTTTGGAAAATTTATGCAGTATTTAATGAAGACTGACTTCCATTTAAATAAAAATTAACTTTTTCTCAATGATTTTTTTCGACAAAATTAAAAAAATAACTGTTATTTCTGGTCTCTGGTTTGAATGGACCAGAACATGGTAGAAGGATTGAATGCATTTCTATTTATACAAGCAAGATTGTTATATTTGTGCTTCGTCTGACCTGATTTCGAGAGGTAATATTACGAGCTTGACACACCACGTTTCCTCGAATTAAATTAAAACTGTAACTTCATTCGACAACCAAAGATGTGTTTCAATCTCCCTTGTCATGACCGCTCGCTTCACACTCGAACACAAAAATCACGCGACTCCTCGACGTCGTAGTACAGCGTAACGCCCCGCTGCTAAAGTTCCTTTATTACAAATTGAAATTAAGCAATTACAGTGAAAGTTCCGGCGTCTGGCGATACGTTGGAATTGGTTTGGCAAACTAGTGCCCCAACGAGGAATTGTTAATCCACTTTAGGTAGAACATTATACGTAAAGACAGGGCTGCTTAAAGCTCTCGGAACTTTGGCCATTAGGGCACACAATGCGTAATATCGGCGTGGAAACTTAACGGTCGCGTGAAAACAAAAGAGACACGAAGAAGTATAGAAAGTAATGCCCGCGCAGTTATCCGTGGCGCATCGAGCTCGCAGTCTCTCTCGGCGTTCCGTTTCGAAAGGGCTCGAGTACATTTCCGTATGCTTCGGTCCTATCTGTGCGCCGTTAAACTCGATTGCCATTGAGGGAATAAGAATATATACCGTTCTTGCAGTCTGAGAGGCTCTAACAGGTAGCCTTGTACCCCGGTTTCGGTTGGAATTGGAATACAAATCGACAGGCGAGACGGGGGTATATTCCCGACACGTAGCCCGTGTATTATGAACGCGCACTTTGAGTTTTATGGTCGTGAAATTTGAACAATGAGCGCGGGCTATTCCGCGACGCAATAACCGTAAGTTACGAAGCGTCATTACGGCGTATTAGTATTCAAGCAGTTCTACCATTCTTACGTTTCATACGCCGCGGGGTGTAGGGGTAAAGAGTACAGTGGTTGGCCACCTGACAGTGATTGACCCTATTTTGAGAAATAAAAATATATAACGAAATACCAATGTTATGCTTCTTTTAATGAACATATTCATATTCCTTGTACTTTCTTGCTTCGGATGTAATCAATATTTCTCCACTCATTATATACTGTGATTATATTTAAAAGCAGATAGGATGACTCGGCTTTGCAGCTTGAAAATTACAGCGATTCAATCAAAAAATCATAAGAGTACCTACAGTTGAAAGTTTTCGAATATTTTAATGTATTTGTGATATCTATATCTCTCATATTCTGTATATATTGATAAATAAAGGTTAAAACTTTATAAAAAAATTATTTATTTGTTAAAATTATACATATATTATGAAAATTACGGGGGGACAACAACTGCCATATGAATAATGTTGAATGGCAATAATTGGTCGGGCGGCCGGCGACTATTTTATAACCATGATAACGGTAAAACAGTTATTGGCCCCCTATTCATTCGCGGTATTGAAACGGTTATGTTTAAAAAAGATTCAACATCGACATAATTATAGTACAATTAGATAGAAAGAAGAAGTACTGTTAGGTATGTTACATTGTATAGTTATATTTTAAGTTTCTTGTGATTTGAATTTTAATTGGTGTATTCAAATTCAATTTGATTATTAAATTTATTTAATTAAATTGGAATTAAGAATGAAATTTGATTGAATTAATTGGATTATTCAAATTTAATTTGATTACTGAATTTATTTAATTAAACTGAAGTTAAAAATTAAATTGTGCTTAGTAGATAAATTGTAGAAATTTTAAATTTTTTAGTAGAACTGAACCTATATTACCCTACAGTAAAAAATGCCAAAAGTAAAAGAAGGTGATAAATTTGGGAAAAATATACAGATGAACAAATCATACAAACATAAGATATATCCATTTTTATTAAATAATTTTAATCCCATTTCTATCATCAAATCATATAACATTTTCTTTTAAGTTATATTATGTGTCAAATAGCGGCCAATCACTGTCGAACCGATCGGACAACTACTGTCATGGCCATGCCAATAACTATATTTCTTCTTAGTCAACACATTTTTTGTATATTTCTATAAATTCTTGCTTTTTTTTATAAATTCTATTTATTTTTAGATTATCAGGGCTTTTTCGCACTTATTTATATTGATTTTCATTTCAAATTTACTAAATTCACATTTATAATTCACTATTTATGTGACACTCTTACTTAAGTGGCCAACCATTGTACTCTTTACCCTATTCAACGTTCGAGCGATCGCAGTGGAGTATCTCATAGCTGAACAGCGAGAGCCGCGTGGAAATATTAGTCAGACGAAATGAAAGAGGACGTGTGCAGCGAGATTCTATCGCTATAAGCTGTGAAAGACTCTTTCTTGAATTTCAACCAGCGACACAATAATGTAGAGAAAAGGGATGTTACTTGAACGGGATAGCTGTACGTGAGATATCTGCAGCAACTGTGAATGGGGAATAGTAGATACTGAGAGTTACGGAGTCGACAGGACATGATACATGGTAAATCATGACGTTTCCGAAGTCCTCGACTTCCATGTACATATATCCTTGTAATATCAAAAGGTGCGGAGGGTGCCCCATGTCCCTGAGGCCCTCAACATCCCTAAAGTTTTCAGGGTTTTAAAGTTCCCTGAGAGTGTTCTACTACACTTGGTGCCTCCACTATCATTCGACAGTGACAGTATATACCATGAAGCTTAATGGGCTCGTCCCGTAAATAAATAAATAAATAAATAAATAAATAAATAAATAAATAAATAAATAAATAAATAAAGATCTCCCCATTTTTACACAGAAATAACCAGACTATTCACAAACACCATGCATAATGCAAGAAATATCCGTTTCTTATACGAATAAAACTTGTCAGCCGCTAAACAGTGTACAGCAATTGGATTTGTCAGTGCATGGAGGTCGCTTAATTAAGCATGCGAGTGTACAGCTCAGGAAGCGAGACCGATGTTGATCGTTTCCGACATTCGTGCAGATCAATCACGGCCTCGCAATTCCCGAAACGAGGCGCGAAGTGAAAAGTTTAATCGACGCTCGCGTGATGTATCCTCGAGGCCGCTGTCTCGTTCGCTTCCATATCGTCGCGCGTAAGTAACTTTGATCTTAGGCGAGTGCACGCCTTCCGCGCCCTTACAAAAGGAATACCACCCCCTCCACCCCCGAGCCCTGCGGGCATGAAACAACGCGAGGATCGATTCCCGCAGCGTATGTACTTTCTAACCATCCGCCGGGCGACTTGAAAGTAAGATTAATCACGCGCATAATGCCGGGCTTCCTCCAGACACGCGAACGCCACTCGTTTTTCAACGACAAATTAGTCACGTGCCTCGGTATCCATCTCTCCTTCGGCGGCGACGATGACGGGGCACTTCTTGAATTCAGTTTGCATAAATCGGGACGCGTTTCGTTCGCTGCGCGTGGAAAAGAAAGTTAATGAAATTCTTTTAATGGTTCTAAATAGTGCAGTAAAAAGTGGCGAGCGAGATACGCTCGTTAATCCGCGTCTCTCGTGGCACGACGGAAGCCGAAGTTTTTCGTAGGGAATACCGTTGAAAATTTGCAAAAGACGAGGGGGATGTTGTCCCGGAATGCAGCTGAACCGGATGATCTTAGCCCGCGGATGAATGGAAATAGATGAAGAGGGGTAAGCTACAAAGTGTCTCTTCTAACAAGAAGCCCTTTTTATGAGATTCACTCGGAGGGCCGCGAAAGGGGTGCTGTTGGCGTCGAAGGAACGAACTCGTTACCAAGTAATTCCCTGTTTGTTTCTAAAGCCAACTTTATAATCGCGCGTTTCTCCAGCTTTAAAAGATTACGCGAAATCCACATGCCCCGAGGCTTTCGAGACAGTGTATGTGCATAAACCTCCTTGATCACTTGGCACTTCATCACCACCGCGTACGCTTTAGATCTGCCACATTCAAACTCAGCTGTACAGCCAAGAACTGCAAACTGCCTTCCACGCGCTACAGCGTCGATCAAAAGTAGCATCGTTAAATCCAATACGTCCATGGTGGAACGTGATCGATATTCATTACGCCCGTCCATGAAAACATTGCCCGGCAATGTTGAACGGTGTCGGAGGGAAACGCAAACCGCTCCCGTAGATAGCTCGTTAGCAACCGCCCCCGTCGGTTCACCTTTAACGCCGCTCTGCCTATAATGACGTTTCGCCGCGTAAAATCTGTAACGGAATTTCAGGCGAGCAAAAGCCACGCGAGATCTGGCTGGCTAGGGAGCGGGTGGCCGGGAAACGACGGTGCGCCACGAGAAGAGTGACGGCACGGGAAGAGGTCCCTGTAATGGAGGTTTATTGGCAATTAATCTTGCGGACCGGATGTGCCCGCTTCGCCGGGCACGATACACTTCCGTCTCGCCCAGCTACCGTTAAACCGAGGATAGATGTATTGCATCGTCGCACGGAATCAAACGTTGCACAGCCCCGTTCCGCGCCCCCTCCCCCCCGCGCCCCGCGCGCTGTCGATTGCCCGGGCTCTCTAATCGCGGAGACTCGTTGGTCCGCTCTGTCGATACCGATCTTCCTCTGCGCGTGCAGGTCTTTGTGTCGTGACCGATCCATTGTTGTGCAGCATCCTCCAGATACTCCCCAGACACCCGCCAATATGATCGAGCGAGGATGCGGTGGTTGAAAGGCCGCGACGCGGTCTTCCGTGGCACCGCTGGCTCGGTGCATTAGGGAAATACGAGTGGAAAGAGGATTGTACAGTGGCAACTGTTATCGGCGACGTGTATGCTGGCTTCCCGGGCCGGGGTCTTATTCCTGCGAGTGGGTTTTCCGCGGTTAAGCGCGGCGGTACGAAGAAGGGAGGCTGTACGAACGGTGTATTTCGACGGAGGCTTTCGATTACACCCGCAATAGAAGATGAAGGATGAAGTAATGGGGTGTGCTTGTGTGGTGGTTTTGGTTCCTATGGAGGATGTTTCAACTCTGGGGGTGTAGGGGAAAGCGGGGTAATTCCGGCAAGCGGGTAATTCCGGCCACTTCTATTTCTTTAAGTAAAAACCGCGTAACTTGAATCTGTATGGTACTGCCACATGTTAATAATGCGGCGAGCTAATATTCATGGTTTCCATGACGATAGCAGTCTTTTGTTTCAAACAAATCCGGGAGCGTTCGTTTCGCACCGTAATCTTATAACAGTGGTCGACTGTTAAGCAAGGTAAGTTAGTACATGGAATAGATATGAATGATTAATATTAATCTCATTAAATAGAGGAATGTTTCTGCTTTCAAACTTACATTTGGTTTTTGGTGATATGTAAATTCAATTCAGTGTATTACTTTAAATCCCTGAACACGAGGTGTGGGGGAATACCGATCAAAAGTGAGGGGTAATTCCAGCCAGCTTTTAACATTGTTTTTGTCTGGCGTAGATGCCACGTACATATAAAAGAATTTCGAAGAAGTCAGAATGGAACCAGGAAAATTTATTTAATAATTATCAATTAAATAAATGAATCATTTATTTATTTATTTATTAATTTACCGGAGAAAAAAGAAACTGAATTTTGAATCGGACAATTCAGATATTTGTGACGAAAAAGTAGACCACGATATTTGCTCCTTTTGCAAAGAATTCGGAAAAGCTGATAAAAATTGTGGATCCGGTGCCCAGTATGTGGTCAATGGGCACATGAAGAATATTCAGGATGCGATACCCCTGAAGAATACACTTGTGATATATGTACTAATTAATTTTAAAATAAAAAATAATACAATTTTTTATTAATTTAACAGTTTTCCTATCCCTTTTATGAAGAAAAATCATGATTATTTTTGTGTTATAGCTCCCAATTTTGTTACAACGTAAATTTATGCTTTTTCGGTCATACTAATACAAACTAGACACTTCAAACTATCAATTAATATGAGAAAACTAACAAATGTGTAACTTGTTCAAATTATATAGCATTTACTGCTTATCTGGCCGGAATTACCCCGCTTTCCCCTACAGATGAACGATAAGAATAGGAAGAGGTTGTAAGCGTAGACAAGGTATAGATTCGTATTCAAGGTACAATAATTTGGAATATATTTAATGAAGACAGAAGGTAGAATTTAAATAAAAATATTCTTGCCAAATTATCCGCACACCTCTTCCGTGTTTGCGTGCTAGGTTTTGCTAGCAGTGGCCACAATTAGCCGTAACTTCCATGCCCCCCGATGTCAAGCACAAGAAGCAGGCATCAAAGTTCCCCTTTAACCGGCAATCCCCGCGTTGGAGGTGAAAAGAGTAGTGGATCGAAGCCAAGAGCACCGCACGGAGGTGTTGCCTTCAACTCGAACCAACCCCTCTGCCTCCCAGACTCCCGGCCCTTCTTTCCTCTGTGTCGCGCTGCATACCCCGCCGCGAACCCTTTTCTCCCATCGAGAGGCGAGTTTCCTTCGCCCGTCGTTAATGACCGTGTACGCATTAATTCGACCCTCCCGACCTACGACGCGTTTTAATTGAACGTGCACGCGAGCATCGAGGCTCCTCCGCGAGCCGTAAAGAGGAGAATAATTACTGGCGAGCCGAGGGACGATAACGTCGGCGTTGCTTAGGCTCGAGAACCCTGGAACAAATACTGAAAAACGATCCCCGACCACCCGTCGCGCTCGCGTCAGAACAGAGATGCTTCACATTTACGTTTCCTCCTATCGATCTGTTACCCTTTGTACGAGAGATCTCACTTCGATGCTCCTGCATTGTCCTGCTGTTCTGATCTATGCTTGTAGCGAACAGTGCAGTGAGAACCGGGGTTAGAACATACAGAAAGTGTGTTCTCGTGGTGTAATTCAGTGCATTGATACACCAGCCGATGGTAAATTGATTCTGTTGCCTAATAAGTAAACATTCGCTTATAGGGAATGGAGTTTCCCGATTTGGAATATATATTTTTAAAGTACTCATAATTAACTAACAAGGAGAATATTTTAGGTGTCCGCCTCCGATCATTTTGATTTTTGGATATGTTATAGAGGACCGAAAAATAAGAAATACGTGTTTTTTTATTTTTCCCCGTTTTCATATTTGGGGGGTGAAAACTGCGTTCAAAGTTAGGGTTGAAAAATCATTTTTGTGGAAAAAATTGACTTTTTGAAAATCTGGTGAGTCAGTCATATTTCGCATTCAAAGACACAAAATTCGTCCATTGACACTATTCCCCTATCTCTAATAGTTCTCGAGATATTCCACAAAAATGATTTTAACCTTCTAAGAATACGTGTTTAAAAGGATTTGTTGAAATTCGTAAAATTCTCGAAGTTATAGGCATTTGAATAGCGGGAAATGTGTAGGTAAAACCCGGCCACTTGGCACTCACGTAAAACTTTAAACGCGTTTTTCTCGAATCATGATTTTTCCGAACGGTAGACAGCATAACAAAAGAAATTATTAACCGATTCCATAAAACTTGGTGGCATTTTCTTTGTAAATGAATTCACTATTGCATCACCCTTTGACCATCAATTTTAGCGAATTACCCCCTTTTTCGCATGTTTGTGTTCAAATGTGTACCAAACATCGCCATTTTGCTTTATTTGCCTTCTTAAAGGCTGATGCGATAGTGATGGATACAACTTATAAGAATATCTTTGGTTTTTTGATTTCAAACAATTCTACCTCGAATTCTACTGTCTACCGTTTCCGTCTCTTTTGTTGCAGCAGTGCACTGAGCGCCACGTAAAATTCGAACGATTATAGGAAAATGAAAAAAAAAAGAAGTTTTTATATCCTTGAAGAACGAATAAAGAAAAGCCATAAAGTTTTTTACTGCAAGTTGTATACTTCTTTGAAAAAAAAATCCTAAAGATCACCTATTTTTCGAGCGTTTTGAACGGACGGTCCCCTTAAGAATAAAATTGACTAAAACCTAGTATCTGTATGTTTTCTGAGGAGTTGAATCCGAATATAACGTTATTTTTAGTGTAAAAAAAATTCCTAAGGTAGTTCTCTTAATAAAAAATCGTTTTTTTAGAGATAACTCAAAAAGGAAAGGCCGCAGAACTTTTTAAATAGACGACTTCAAGGTTAACACGGGGAAACATGATGAAAGCACTTAAAATTTTATTCGAACACGGTAGAGCAGTCAATGTGAAGATCGTCGAACAATGGATGACTCAAACATATACTCATCTCACACTGGTGTTATTTGCGTCCCCATGTTAACTTTGAAGTCGTCTATTTAAAAAATTCTCCGGCCTTTCCTTTTTGAATTATCTCCAAAAAACCAATTTTTTATTAAGAGAACTACCTTAGGATTATTTTTTTTTACACAAACAATAACGTCATATTTGGATTCAGCACCACAAAAAACATACAGATGCCAGGTTTTAGCCAATTATTCTTAAATAAGAGGATTTTGCCGTTTTTCGCATACGCCTTAAGGTTATATTGAATGTTATTGATAACACGAGTAAAATAGGTCCATTGCAGATATAATTTTCATGATTTCTTAGTTACTATGAGTACTTTAAAAATATATATTCCAAATCGGGAAACTTCATTCCCTATAAGTGAATGTTTACTAGTAAGAATTTCAATACGAATGCTTAAATAATTTGTGAACTCTGTCCAGTAATTACAGATTTAATTAAAGTTCGTAGCTAGCGTGTTGAACGTTGCTGACTTCCATTTGTAAAACAAGCTCAGTTAGTGTACATTGCCCTTAGACGATTAAAACGATGGGAATGTCAATAAGAGATATGCACCGTGCAGTAGGTACAAGAGGATCATCCAGGGTATATTTACCGATGGCCATTGAATGCTCTCGATACATTATCCGGAAGCCAATGTAGCTCGAATTCGCTCGAATATTCAGCTTCAATAATATTTCCAGAATTGTGGGTGGAAAGTTACCACGACAGGCTGCTCGATCGAGCGTGATGGAATTGGTTTGCTCGTGGTACGTTAGCATTTGTTCCAATCTCATTGTTCCTGATCAAAACGTTACTTTGAAACTTCAGTGAAACCGTTTGCTTGGAAGATTGGCAGCAGTAATTTCCTGGCATTGCAAGCACGTGACATTAATAAAGAAGTATTTTGAATCGATGAAAAGAGAATGATTCCAGGGTAAGTATTTGCCCGTGTATGTTCCCAAACCGAAGGTTGTGGTCACTTTACCGACGCGACGCCGCAAGATTTATTCGCGTGACTACCACGCCGCATCGCTCCATGTACACACTCGGATGCGCAAGCCAGATAAGCGCAATACTTCGTGTCATCTGCTAGATTACACCCAGGTAACACTTGCTATACGTGCCGTTGCTGCAGTTTGTATCTATCAGAGCGGCAGGAAATAGAAAGAGTCCAGAACGGCGAAAGAAAAGCGCGCGCGCACAAGGCACTGGCAAGCTTGACTTCTTTAAATGAAAAAGAACTTGCTTAACATTTCTGCTTTCATTCCTTTGTACCTGAGAAAGTGTGCCACGGAATAGAAATGTCTCTTGCCCAACAGTAAACCGTTCTCCACAGTCCCGAATATGTAACTGGAGCTTTCCCCCAGGGAGGATTAATAATTACAGTGCAGCCGGCTTTTGAATTAATGACCCCGAAAGATTCTTTCCCGAGCAAGACATTACCGAACCACCTTTGTCCGGTCGAATCGCCACGAGGGATCAAATTCTCATTTTCCAATTTTCCCTTTAACATCTTCCACGCTTCCGTTGACCTCTTACGGAACAAGCTCCCCGAGTTTGGCCATCAATTTCAACGACAGCCTCTATAATTCGTGTAAACTTTCAAGCGCAATAGAGGCTCTACTAACTTCGTCGATAGTCGGTGATAAATAATCAACGAGCTACACGAGCAAGAGTATCTCCCCGCTTCGTCCAGCCTCCAATCACGATCTCTCGCTTCCCCCCTCGCCCCCGATACTCCCAGACAACCCAGCAAAACTGCATATTTCAAGTCCATCCCCCGCAAGTGACGTCCACCAGAGAAAGGGTGCGAGCACACACAGCGCAACCTGACGTCAAGGCAGAAGGATCGACGAAACCTGAGACTGGCGTCGGTTTCAGGCAGAAGCAGGCGGAATGCCCGCTCCTTCAGGATAGAGGGGAGCCGCCGCCGGGAACAGAAAGGTGGGCGGGGAAGTACAAGGCGGAAGACAGGGTGGTATGGCGGTACGAGGCGAGAGAATTAGTGGGTGGTTCTCTACGCAGATAATTTGTGGCGTGCAATCCCGGCCCAGCCATCTAGCCGGATAGCTAAGGCGTAGCTATACCCGTTTCGCAGTAATTTACCAAAGGGGCTCCCTGGACGAACGAGTGCCTACCCTAGGAGGCGGCGGGGTTGATTGATCGGAGACGAAGCATCGCAGCCAGCGAGTTAGAGGCAGCTGGTATCGGTGGAAGAGCGATGACGGTGACACAGTAGCGCGCAAGATCACGGAATGCCCCAGGAAACGCGGCCTACGAACCGCCATCGCTGATTTACCTGTTCATCATCCTCCCTCGACGCACCCCTCCGCCGCTGCAGTCCTGACGTCTATACCAAGCCCGACTGTGTCTGCTGTCACATTATAATGAATGCAAGACGTCGACGTTGATGATGATGAACAGAGATTTCGGGATGCAGGCAAATATTCGGGTTCGGTTACGCGGCCACGGTGCACGGGACCCGTTGTCGGGGGATGTCAACGACATCCCCTGCGGTCTCCGTGTCATACGGCCCGGTCGCGTACCCGCTGCATGGTATAATGGCGACCGCCGACCAGGACTCGCCGGGAGTTGAGTTTATGACGCGCGTTACTCAGCGGGCGGCGAAAAATATTCGAGTGATAGGGCTTCCTACGTTCGTGTCAGTTGTAGGACATCCTAGGGGAGGCCGGGGTAGGTTGTAACATTAGGTAAATTGTAACATAAGCAAAATCTTTTGAACAACAAATCTGGTAATCCACAGCATGCGAGAGCTGCTTGACGATATTAGCACCGTCGGTTTTAGTGACAAAAACGAACGTTATGCATTCATTCTGTGGTTATAGCCCAGAATTTTCGTATTTAGAGCACGTATGTAAATGTTGTCTTAGCACTTTTATTTCAATTAACCGTCATTAGAAACCGTTTGAATTTTTGCTTCGTTGTCGCAAACGAATCAGTACACTTTGGTTTATTATAATGTGTACGGATTTTAGTAATTTGATGTTTAGTTTCTTGTTAGCTGAGATGAAACGCAAAAATTCTAGCTCGGGGTAAATTGTAACATGTTACTACTTACTGCGCTCTAAATGGTGATAAAGCAAACATGCTATTTGCTAACACACCGGAAAAAGATGCTCTAGAGTCTGGACTCTAGACTCTAGAGTGTAGACGAACAACAGAACAATCGGGAATCCAAAAAGTAGAAAAAAGTATGAAGGCAAAAGCGAAGAAAGCGAAGAAGAAGATTTTGATAGAATCAGATGAATAAGCAATTATTGTTTAACTCATGTATATGAAATGTTTAATAATAATCTGTGTTTTCATTCATATTTTTAAGAAATGTTTATTTGTGTTCATATTTGTATTTAAGTAAGTAAAACAGATGTGTTATAATTTACCCCGGACTGGGGCACATTGTAACAGTGGTTCAAATTTGTTTAAGATGAAGCTAGTTGTCCAAGATTTTGCCAGGTACTTTCACGCAATTAACTTCACCACATATGTAAGTAGTAAATCATGCAAATTATTTCCTGATTGAGGAAAACACTTTCGAGAAAAAACTGTGAAAACTTTTTTGTTACCATCTGCCCCGGTCTCCCCTACGTCTGTTTCAGCGAGGGCTAGGGACTTGACTTACGTTTCCACAGATCTATACAGTGTAATTTTGACTTGGTTAAGTAGCCACAGATTTGTTCTCAGCGGAAGAAATTTTGGCGGTAGTAAATCGTACACCCGGTATATGCTCCGTAATGGAGCAACAATTTCTTCGATATTACTCGAACCGCTATCAAAGAAAGGCTAAATGGTGGCGTTAAGTGCGTTGCGCTCAGAATACTCATTAGGAGGGAAGCCCGCGATTCGGTGTCGCGTGGAAACGCGACGCGCGGAGCGTTCACGCTCGAGAGGCCGCGTATCGTTCGCTAATATCCTTGACACGGTGGGTACAGCCAGTGAACCGCTACACGCCGGGAATACTAATACCCGTCGCTCGAATTCCATACGAATTTTGTATTACACCGGGTATTTCCAGTGAAATATCGGCGACGTTGCTCGTAAATCGAAAATGGTAATGGGACCCAGGAGCCGCCATTACCGCGAACAAGAAATCCCGCAAGGCGTCGAGATTTATCCTGTTCCCCGAGTCAACGATGATACATTATTCTCGGGCGTCGTTAAGACCGCAAAGCTAACCCATTATCGTTCTGTGACGTCCCATCAGAGAAAGGGGGCTGAGCGAACCCTTGCGCCGCCGCTCGTCTGACTGCGCTTGAAACCGTCTCCTCGTCCCCGTCGCTGGCACAGGGCTCGTAATTGAGTACGATGGTCGAGTGGTTACGTACGATACGCGGATATACTTATGGGGGCAGGCGCACGCATGTACACGTAAACCAACGGCGAGGGGGTTTGTAGACGCGGCGGCAGCCTGCGTGAAGGGCCATTCGAGAATTTACGCCGGCCTGTTCCAACGGCTGAGTAACATTCCGTGGCTACGTAGCTTCGCGTAAACGCGTGCTAACGGCGAGGCCCCTGCTGCTGCCGGCCTTGCCGAGATGGGTCGAGCAATAAACTCAAGTTTAGATTCAGATTTCGGGGAGCAGTCGAGATAACGATGGTTAAGGACACTTTAAACTTAAAGTGTACTTTGGCTACGTTTTAATAGAAGCTTAGAATTTGACTATTACTCGGAGACACTTTCCACAACACAATACGCAACAGCTTCTTCCGGCAGACCATGAACATCCCCATTCCTGTGCACGAGTTATGCCCGTTTTCTCGCGCCGATTACTTGCGGCGTTATATTATTCAGACTCGCTCAGCCTCAGCCTTCCACCGGGATATTGCGCTCCGCCCGCGTGTACCGTAGCCAAGCGGAGTTTAATATCGCGCGAGGAAGGCCGGGAATATGCACCAAGGGTTGGCAACCCTGACGCAGACGCGCGAACATCGCCTCCCCAAGGAGCGACGTGCCCGCGTTCCGTTCCGTTACGAAGGCCAGGGCGAGCGGTCCTCGCGTAGACGGGTTTCTGGTCGCAGCTCTGAATGAAAAACTTGGATCGAGGAGGGACAGACGCGGAAGGTTGGTGGGATCCCGGCGATGCCCGTTGAGGGCCAACCAAGCGGAGTTAAGTAGTCCTTGCTGGTACTAGAAACCGTAACGCCCCGTGGAAACGCGACGCGGGCGAGTCGAGTGAGCGCGTATGTACAAGCCCCCAGAACCGAGGACAAAGTTGTTGGCCAAGATGCCCGCGGGCGATTCCCAGGCCCAAGCATCCACTGTCTTCTCCCGAGCACCGGCTAATTGGACACTCTGCAGCCGACACTCGTTTCTTTCTGCGAGTCAACATTCCCCTGGCCCCTACTTCTCCATTCCGGAGGTCATTACGCACGGGTTGAGAGCACCGATCGGGGCTGCGTTCGCGTGGAAAATGCCTGACCGCGAGGGGAGGAGATCGCGCTGGCGCTAGCGACGGGCCGCGCAACTTGCTGGGTTGTGTAAGTGATAATCAGCGAGGAGGAAAGATTTCTATGAGGAGTTAGGTTTGGATGATGGTAAGTCGACACCCTTAGTTTGATAGTTTCCATTATAGAAGGGCAAGTCGCGGATAGCGCGTGGTCAGGTTGGCTCAATCAGGAGACAAGAATAAGATTAATAGAGCTTTATTATCGAGACGGTCTCGCACGGGACGGTTCCTTCTTCCGACGTATTTCGTCGGTCGCCAACAGAGAACTGCTTCAAACAGTCAAAAACCTCTCCTCAACCGCCACTTGACTCACCACCATTTCGTCGCCAATACGTCATCGATGGTCGCCTATTTATGGCGCGGCCTGTAACCGTACCCCTAAAACTAACAATCGTTTGGGACAGTCGGGCGACGATCGGCCGACTGCCTGGCTTATCTCTACCTCGGTCTATACCATCGTCCTCAAAATGCCTACACCATTAACGGTGTAGTTTTTATCAGAGTTTGAATATATGCAGTAGAATTTGTAATTTGAGAGTGTGAAACAGCTGCTTCTTGCAAATCTTACGTCACTGAACCATTTAGGGTACGTCAATTACCTAGAATTGGATGTTTAAGGCATGAATGTACGGTTAGACTTGCTGATAAGTCTACTAGCCGACCCTAGACCCATGCTGCGCTTTATGCAGCCCACTTCACCGTGGTCTTTACACTAATAACGTATTCGCTCACTGGCCCTTGCATCGCGATGTGGCGATACAGATGTAACACGGGGAGTAGGGATTTGCATGGAACGCGACAGCGTGCCTTTAGTCTAGAAGCGGTTTTCAAACTTTTAAACGAGAACTGATCATAATACCTAAGGGATATCATTATCAACTAAAGTATCCCCGCCAATCCAATCTACATCGCTATTACTGGGTACTAAAACTGTACTGAACCGCGTTTGCGCGCGCGGCACTGAATCCCAAAGCAGCCAGTTGAAAAGCCACGTCGCCAGCAGAGCCGGAAAATGAGCGCCGAGAATAAAGCGAAGCTAGGGCAAGCATTCAGAGAAAACGTTACCGTCACCTCCCGCCGTGTGAACGGCTTGTCGCAGCGGCGATGTCGAAAATAAGATTTGCCGCGGCAAAAGAAGAGCGGGTGCGTAGCCAAAGAGCCCCAATAATGAGACGGCCGCTAATTCTTTGATGTCGGGCACCGGGCGCGGCGGAAACGTTGCAAAAACTGTTTGATATCATCTTTGTCCCTTTGTCCCGTCGCGAAGTATAAAATTCACTACCGCGGGGGACTCGTCAGAGGGCCGGGGCCCTCCGGATATAACTAATTACGCGCACTCGCCGGGTGTCGTGCCTCTATCCTTTGTCAGAGGCGCTTTATCTACCGCAGCGCGACGGTCTCCAGTGCCCAGGACATTTCCACTTCGTATCCACCTGCAGAGGACTAGCGGACCCGTAAGAAATAGCCTAATAGCATTACCGCCATCGTTCTTCTTTTTCCCCGTTTGAAATCGCAGGATCGACGCGGTCGTCTGAAAGCACTGCCGTCTGCGAGCCTCATCCCGCGTTTCAACGGCCACCGTAAACTTTATTAGAGCCCCACTCGACTGTGCAATTGTTTGCCGGGTGCTGGCGATCGAAGGAATCCGCTTTAATTGCCCCACGTCTGACGATCCCCAGCGACTTGAACCGCGGCAGACATTATCTGGCCAACTCCGCTGATCACCCATAAATATCACGGCTTCCTATAAGGCGCAGAGACACTCTCCGAGTGGAAACGAGATATGGTACCATAAAATCTTTCTTTACGACGGCTCGCACGTTGTTCCTTTCACCCATATCTCATCCATCTTCCCAGCAATTTGCATTCTTATTGGAATAAAGCACTCTGCGTTTCGTTCACGTGGTAAGTAAACATTCCCATCATCCACGATACTTAATTTTATTCCCCGGCACCGCGCGGAACACGCGATCCCGTAATTTCTTCCGTGCAGCCCAGCGAAACGAAGGAGGAACCCTGAATTGTAGGATATATCGCTCGCGACAGGGGAACGTTTAAGGAGGAGCTCGGCGATGGTAGAAACTTATGATTAGCTTTAATTGTGTCTACAAGTTCGCGGTCCTCGGGGCCGCTCGGTAAGGCGGCGCCGCCTGAACGAGGAGCGTAAATCGCGAGACGAGCGCGCCGGCCAGCCACGGGAAAGCACTCGGCGAAAGAAAGAAGCGCCTATGAATTCGTGCTCGAACCCGCGTACTCTGAATGCGCGCGTATAAAAGTGCCGTTTAAATCGTAAATTCGGAGGCCGCGCTTAAATCAACGCCAGAAGATGCTTTCCACGAGTGCACTCGCCGAGCTTTGATTCCGCGCCCGTTGTATTTCACGCTTTCAATGTACCCTTCCCCGCCCCCCCCCCACCACCACCCTCCTTCCAAAAGCTCTCTCCGCTTTACAGCCCCTCAGGCGAGTATCCCGAATGCCGAGCTCGCTACCGACGTGTCGAATATTCCGCGTCCGTCCTTCGCTCCTTGACTTCAGTGTCTTTAAACCGTCTTGAGCGGACCCTCCGCCGTCTCTTTTTTCCCCCCCCGTCGTTCTCCTCTTTCTTTTTCAAGCGCCACGAGATAGAATCACTCCGGCGGGTTAAAGCGCTTCGGCGGAGCGAGCTGCCGCGGCCCAGTGGCCCCGTGTATTTACATGACGCCCGTTCTAAATTTCAGAGATTGCGCTCACGGGCGTACAGCCCCGCGCGCTCAAATTGTTTATGTGTCGGCCGCGCCGTACCTTACGGAACACATCGCAGAACGCTGAAGAATAGGGACGGAGGGGAAGGGTGCTGCGGACGGGCGGCGGGGGAGCCCGAGAGAAATAAAACCCGACGGTTTTCACGGCAAGAATTTGTTCACGGGGGAACATTTATTCCCGCTATAAACGGTTTTACGGCGAATAAATTTCTCCCGCTGTATCGAACGAAATTTATCTGTCCAGCCTGAAAAGCAGGCTGTCCCCGGAACCGCGGGACAAGCAGCACCGAGGAGTCGTTTATTATTTTCCGAAATCGGAGAATCTGACTTGCCACGAGGCCGGTACGACGCCTGAGTAACATGATTCATGATATCGCCGGTCGGAAAGCGATTTTAGACGCGTCGACGGCCGTCCCGCCTCTATATTCTCGGTCTATAGTGCAGCACTCGTTAAGGGCTGCCGCTCGGGCCGTTCCCCCACAAGGAAAGAAGGAAGACTCCACTTAAGAGAGATACAGCTTGACACGTTAAACTGATAAATGGACTGCGACGAACTTTTCGGCGACGCCGGGAAGACGAGTTTCGCGACGTCTCTTTGTGGAAACTTCCAGCAGCGAAAATTAATCGTTCGCCGGCCCTCGTGACACTGGATCCTCGGATTTAACGTCCCCGTCGGATTATCCGTCCGCGGATGAGGGGTGGGGTCGCGGGGGCCGGGCGGGGGGGTGGGGGGGGGGGGGGAGGGCGCAAACTCGAACGCTTGCGGATCGATTGAGGGAACAACACCGGGCGGAGAAGTGTCGTTCGCGCGTCGTCTTTCGCTTTTCTATCGTCACCGTCTCGTAATCTCCGATCCCTTTGTGCTCGTGGCTCCCGTTGACGAGCGGAACGGCCGCTGGAACACCACGCCGTTCGCGTTATTTGCGAAGCAACGCCGGCACGCGCAACTGAATTTCAATCATCTCACGGCCCCCGGGAACGAAAGCTGAAGATCGAGCCAATCCTTGGACAGGTCTTTGTTGTTTCCCTATCCATGCTGGTTTGATTGCTAGGGAAATCGGGTGCCAGGGTGTTCAGCGACTGTACGCGACGAAACTGGCGTTTCTGATGAATTTTGACGAATCATTACCCAGAGTGGCAATGTAGGGTGACTGTACCTAATATCGCCACTGTTCCTAATATCGCCACCCGCTATATCTCGCAAAGTAAGCTCTAAAATTTATCGGTCACACGCTGAATTAGTACCTAAACATATGTAGGAAGACGTACTGTAATTGCAGCATCATGTGATCAGCAATTACAGAATGAGAAGTATTTTAGTGAATCTTAATAGTGTACAAATTTATTGAACTACCACAATTTTACATCACATTCGGAGAAGGTAAGTCTAATAATTTCGTGAATGCAAGAATATCTACTAGAAATACCTAATTAATGATGTACTTCAGGAATTAAATCGATTCAAATATTTTCCGTAGTGAAAATAATGTTATTCTTTTAGCAGTATGGGTGTTCTCAATACCGCCTACCGGAGAACAATGGTTTCGATGTAATGTTTGTTACAGGTGGGGTTACGAAATGTGCCGAGCAACCGTAATAAACTTTATTTGTCCAATATGTACATCGGAACGTAAAAAATAAAATATTTTCAAAATCTATATCTTTAAATTTCTATATTTTTCTAATAAAAATGAAATGAAAGATGCATAAAAATACATTTATAGAGCAAGAAATAATAAAAGCACATGTGAAAATGACTTTAAAAACATATATATATATGAATTAATCAATATTTCTTAAATTGGCGATATTAGGTACACTTTTTTCAGGACCCGATTTTTGCATCTCTTACGTTTGTTGAGTCCTAATTAAAAATTTGTAGGTTTCAACGATTCTAACTTATGCTACATGAAAGATGAATAATTTCTCTTTACTTTGATACGAGCTGCATGCAAAAATATCAATTTAACTTTTGCCTGGCGATATTAGGTACAGTCACCCTACTATTCTAATAGTTTAAAAGCCATTCTTTCTCTTGCAGAAGGTCTCACGACAGCTGAGGAATAACCCATTTCATAAGCTTTATGAATCCTCGAGACGCTTCAAGCGTACAAGCGTAAACAGAGGCTTCCTGGCCAGTCGCGCTGACTAAATTCTACTAAACTTCGGTGGCGATTTAAGAATGCAATAAACTTCTGCGATAACCGGCGTAAAATCATTCCGAGGACGTCCCGCAGTTCGCCAGGGCAGGCGTCGTGTACGAGAAGCGGCATTCGTGCCGTTGCATGCTTAGTTATAAACAGAACTCCCCTGCATCAAATGTAAGGAACACGCGTGTTTTCAGTCCGTCTGAATAGTTGTCGAACCTATAAAAAGCCTCTGTCGACTATGACTGGAACCGGGACCGACTGGAAATTCCATGAGCCGAGATTTACGTACGATTTACAGCGCAGTGCGTACTTTCAGTTCGCCCGTGTCGTAAAAAGTGTTTCTCGGTGCTTAAAGGATACAGTAGGTACATAAAAAGCAGAGAATAAGCAAAGTCAGCGATATTCCTAGCGGTGCGATACAACGGGCACTATATCGCCGCTAAATTGATAATGAAAAACGAAAGTCCATAGATTGAACGCTCTATTGCGAACTGCATACCTATACGTTTCCATTGGCGATTCCGCCGAAAACAGAATTCTATTGCGCGACCATTTATTTTCCTTTGGTCTGGTACCATTCCCTGCCAAAGCTGAGCTAGTAAAAACGAGGTGGGTTCAGGCGGGTGGGGGTGGAAAATTCACGAGGGCTTTGTGCGATATGCGAAACACTCGGGGCACATTGAACCAGCTTCCGGCGGCGGCTGTCCCAACGCCATTAATATTTTAACGCGAAAACGACGCGTGCACACCGATAGAGGGATGTAATATCGTTGCGCGTGCAACGAGATACGTTGGATAGGGTGGGATTCCGCGTGGAATTAATCACCGCGTCACGAGACACACGAGAACGTTGTAACGCGGCCCTTTAAGCGTTTCGACCGCCGAGTTCCTCGACTTCCACCCTATCTCAGGCGTCTTTCACCCTGCCAGTCGGCTCCGCTACCGCCCCTGGCGGCTCGGCAGTGACGCGTTCGTTGTCAAATACTGTTATACGCGTTCTAATATTGTATATCCACCGCGAAGATTGCGGTACCATGACGAATACCTTCCACCGTTCCAGCTATCGCGCTATAGTGACTGCGGGGATGGGAGCTATATTTTCGGTTCCCTTGGTAACGTATACAGAATTATGGTGAACATGGAAGATGCTAATAAGGTAGATACGAAGGATCATAGGAGCTTCTAGTAGCTTGTGTATTTTACCTCCCTAATTCTGAGGGGTTGCTGTGCTCTTCAATGCCTTTCTAAATGCAATATCGCTTCATTCTTGCGTCTACTTCTCGCATTATTCACAATTCTGTATAACCGGTTTAGACGGAGAGCGAAGGAAGCATGTTTTTCCTTTCAAGATACCAGTCATACGCGTTACTTGCAATAAGTATCAGGTTCAATTTTGTCCGTGGTATTTCTCCTTCGAAGAAACTGTTATCGAACCTGTCGTTCACGGCACGAGCGCGAAAATAACGCGAAACTTGGCTGAGCCCTCGGCTGAAATTGTAGTTCCGTGCATGCCGCAATAAAGTCATAATTGCGGCATTTTGCGAAAATAAGCGAGGGTAACAAAACTTACATTGCCTCGGGTGCTTTGCTCGACACCATCGCCTACCCTTCCAGCTTGTTCCTTCCCTAAAGCGCGATACTTGAAATTTCACATATTCGCCGATCTACTTCTGCCGGAAGGCATGTTCTACGCAAGCTACACACGCTGATATTCATTTAATCTAGCAATCACAGTGAACGCAAAAATTAATTCCCCTAATGTCCAGCAAAAAATAGAAACCATGTCACGCTACAAGCCCTAGAATCTTCCTCGTCCCCGAGCAAATACCGCCACCACCTTTCAGAGTCAGGTAGCCACATCCAAAGCACCACGAGACGAGAAGTAATTTCGCAAATCTCTCTAGGTCGCGCGATATTAGCAGACGCCCTGGAAAACGAAATATCGCGGTCGAATTTCCTCAGCTTGCACCCTCGGCCAGAGACACGTGTCGACGCTAAATTGTGCCAGCCATCCGTGGCCAGCCAGTGGCGAAAATTCGTTGTAGGGGTGCGGGAACACGGATTGAACGCGAAACGCCTTGCACCCTTTCGAATGATCGTCCGCCATAGACTTGGAACGGTCGTAAATTCCACGGAACGACGGTACATCCGTCCGAATTATACATCTCGTAAAGTGTTCCCGCCGGTTCCACGGAGCCGGCCAGAAAAGTATTTCGCATAATATCCCGCGTAGCCCCGGCGGGCCCCTCGCGTCGGTACGCTCGGTTGGCTGCTGCGGAAGAAAAGAGCGAGACCGTGGAAGGATGGGCGGAAGCCTGAGCACGGTAACAGCCAGGAAGAAGAATAAATACGGGAGCAGACTTCGGGAGAGGAAGCCCAGGGATCCTTCCGATACGCTGATACGGCGGAACGGAACGAAAAGAACGAAACAATATTTCAATATGCTAAAATTATCGAACGCCTCCCTCTGGCCGTGCTTCACTTAAGTGAACCACCCTTCCTCTGATTTCTTCTCCTCGTTTTGGGAAAGGGGAGAGCTTTCTGCCCTTTGTAGCGATTGTTTGGATTGACTGAGAGGGGACTCTATAGAAATACAGACCCGAAGGAGAAAGTAATATCGTAAATGGCGTAAATAATGGAGTACTTCAACGTCCATTCACTATATAGTACGTATTTATTCCAAATTAACGTCAATACTTCTGTTAAGAAAGCTATTGATTTAAGGATCCATGTATCGCGAATGCCGTCGGCTGCCGTGGTCGTTGCCCACGGACCGCCACGAATCTCCGTGGCAATATGCACCGGAAGGGTGGCTCGAAAGCAGCCGAGCCTAATTGAAAACAGAGCCAGAGCAGCGCGTTCTGTTCCTCGAATAATACAATAATTCTTCGGTGGACGGGGGCGGAAGCCAGCCGGGCCGGACGCGGAACGACCGTGGCGTCGGGTCGAAAGGAAGCGCACCACGTGATATCGAGATATCGAAATGGAGCGTTACATCGGGACACCAGGGCTATTTTCCCGGCGGCGTAAACCACCGGGGCATATTCCTCCTTTCTCGCGGCGCGATAGCTATCGGCCGGCCAGTCGATATCGTCAGTCTTCGGGGTAGATAGGGGAATCGGATTTACCGGACATGCCCGTCGGACCGTAAAATCGAGTCGTATATTTCGGAATTTTTCGTCGAGCCACTCGACGGGCCACGAGGAGGCGCACCCCCCGGCCCCGCGCTTCCTCCTGTCCTCCGCGAGGAACAGCCCTCCCGGCGGGGGTGAATGAGCACGGGCGTGCAGCGAGCAAGTTTCAAAGGAGCCAGCGAAGAAAATGATCGAGAATCGAGAGGGAGGCTCTTTCTGGCTGCCGAGAACCGAGCGGTTCCTTGAAAGGGTGCAAACTCCTCCCTCCCTCCCTCGCGCGGACCGTGGAATTTTTTGAAAAGTTGCACGAGCGCTTCGGCGCTTTTCAGGGTGTACCAATGCACCGTCGCCATTCCCGTTCCCACCCCGTTTCCGACGTCTATCCCTGCTGCACGATGGTAAGCAGCTGGGAAAGTTGAGGGCGAGGCGGCGGGTTTAACTCGGCCACGAGAATCGGGAAGCTCCCTCCGTGCTCCTGGATTCGACCGACGCCCTCCGAACTTCGAGATATCGCTCGGGGCGCCGGCCTAAAGAGGGAAGAGCGAGGCGTTTCAACCTCGAGCACTATCGTAGATTCGGGTCAGCCTGAAAGCTGCGACACGATTTAAACGATGGCTCTTGAAGAATACAGGGTGAACTGGAAGAGGGTTGAAGATACGACGTACATCGAGGAGTTGGCCTGATGTTTGCGCTTGTATCTTGGTGTTTTGAATGCATCCCTGTAATGTCCATTAGTGATAACGTACTCTATGCATATGGTACGTGGGAGGGTGGAAGGATAAAATATAGCGCAGGGTCGAGATACAGCCGTGCCTTGTTGTAGAATCAGATTAGAAAGTCCTAGGATGTCGTATCGCAGTTGTTAATACTGAAGCATGGAATAAACTTGTATCGTTACTAGGGTAAGGTGAATGTCCCAATTTCTACTCATTTACGAGATTACTCGTCATAAAGAAGGTGTAAAAAATTTGTTTCTGAACAAAAGTAGCAGAGTAATTGATTAATTCTTTAATAATAAATCAACTAATTCGAAAACTATTTAAGAAAGATATTTCAAGATGTTTAACTACTAGTAATTTGTAATTAAATACAATGCTTCAAATGTCCGCATTTCTGCTCACGAAAAATAGCGGTGTACGTATTTCTACTCACCATTTGTACCAATTTCTGCTCCCATAATATGTTGCCTTTTCACGTTAAAATAAGTTACATCCTTTATGGAGAGGTTTTATAACACAACAGTAAAGCATAAAATAATGATAAACAAAAAATAAAATGCCTTCGAATAGGAATAAAGGTTACAGCGTACATTGAATTGTGAGGTTGTTACTAAAATTTTGGTGAGTAGAAATGCGGACATGACAGTGATTCACTTGACCCTAAACCTGCTCACCTTTTTTCTACTTAAAAAAATTAAAAATAGTAAAAAATCTAAATCCAGGACACAATACGGTATCTGTTTATGTTATTAAATGACAATTTCTCCTGCATAAACTATTTTCTGCCCAATTATCGAACACAACCAGCTAGAACAAGATCGAAAAATCATGAGTCCCTCGTTTTAAAAGTTTTTTGTTGCTTATGCTGCACTTTGATTAGCCCCAACCTCGTGCAACACTCGCGTAAATGTTCAAATAATTTAGAATTATTTTGTTGCAACTATAGTACAAACGTGATGCTTATAATAATAAGAAAAATACGAAATGAACAGAAATGGGGACATGAGCAGAAATGGGGACATTTACCTTAGATGTCTATTACTGCCACTTTATTTTACCTACTTCAAGAAAACGTAAGGTATAAAGAATCGTGTACAATAATAATAATAATAATAATAATAATAATGAGAACAGTCCCCCGTTTGTAATGCAGTAGGTAGTTGGGACGCCCACCCTATCGTGCTGTGCTTAATTTCTGTTCTAAATATTCTTCTCGTTAAATCGAGCACCCCATTCTATTCAAGCGATAAGATATATTAAAAGCAACTACCAATTATGCCAGAAATAACAGCCAACATCCCATGAACCGTGTACGGGTGTGCTCAAAAGACAAAGTCATCTTGTTCTCCCTTTATTTCGATTTCACGTTCATCCGACACGTCGGTTTCGGAGGAACGACAACGGTATACTGTTTCCCGGGGGTCCGGAATCGCTATGAGTTTTGAAACATTGTAATTGTAAACCTCGTTACGAGTCGCGTAGCGTAAAGGACTTTCCGGCTGGTACTCACCTGACGTGGAAACAGGGATGAAAAGCTGCTGGATTATCCTGCGGCGAGAACTTGGGCAGAGCGCCGTGAAGGAGGGCGAGCCGCACAACCAGCAGCACACCGAACTGTAAATAAAAGGAATCCTTTAATAACCAGACTGTTAATTGCCCGCGGGCAGGTATTCAGGTAGAAAAATTCCTTGCTGGCGGCGATCCAAACGCGGCTTCGCGTGAATACGTCCGAACGCATCCGAGGAAAGATTCGTAAACGAGAAAGATCCGCTTATTTACCCTGCCCGTGTATTTGCGCGCGATTCATTGTTGCATTGCGACGGGAATTAAAATTCAACAAATTTCAATCGTACCGTTATTAAAGGGCACTGTTAGTTCTTACTCCACAGCGTGTATTAATACTAGTTTATCGAGCAATGAAAGCATGTGTTTGCATGCGTTTATTGCTTTCCAATATTATGCAATAATAGAATATGGCCACCATTTTATGTTCGCTGCACTGTGCAGACATGCGAGTATAAACAATTAACAAGCCAGGCAATTACGAGCGATATTTTTGTCGGAGAACCGCGATACCGTTGTTTGAGCGACTCATTCTGGTACATGGCCATGATACTGCCAATTTATTTCGTACATGTGTCACTGGAGAACACGAAGCACTTGCTTAACTTTTGCTCGGTGACTCCATACAGAAAGTAGAAGTTGGGGTAAAACCGTGGTAAAATATACCTCGGAGTCTCTGTCAGCAAACACCCCCGCCAAAGATCTTCAGCGACCCAAACGAATCAACGATCATCCCTACAGAAACGCTAACTCGATCGAGAAAAAAAAAAGAACCAACGATCGACTTTCGAAACGCGGAAGCCCGGAGGGGTAACATTCCAGCGGCGTCCCATGTCTCAGCGTAGCCGTATTTACGCAGAGGGACACTCTTCGCGGCATTTCCGTCACGTCCTGCGCCAGTTCGCTAACCCAATAGCCGTCCACTCCGTCCCCCAACCCCTGGCGGAGACCGGCGTTCTTTGCGCCTTACCCTTCAGCCGGGGAACCCCATCAACCCTTTCTCTTTCTGTCTTCGCCAGGGCCCATCCACGTCCAGTGTTCTTGCGAGCGGACAGACAGAGGACGAGGGTAGGTTCTCGAAGGGTTCTAGAGCCGAACAATATCTGCCAATCCAAGGTATTCATATCTCCTTGGATCGAGGAGGCAGCGGCCAGGAACACGGCAACCCTCTTGCACGGCGAATCCCCCGGCTGTACGTACACACGCTCGATACAGCTCCCGCACCTCAACGTCTCGCGTACACGATGTCGGACACCGCCTCTCGTTCGCCGTCGTGTCCTCGCCTTTCGATAGAGAGGGGCGTGGCGGAGGGGGTTCTGCCTGGAATATTGTATTATGTCGCCACGGGGCTGGACCCGGCCAGCACCGGGGACGAGACAGAAATTCAATTTCGGTAAATATCTGATGCGCGGGGGAGAACGTCACTGTCGGCGGACCCCGCATACCTATAAGCTTGGAACTCTCTCTCTCTCTGGCTGGGTAAGTCGCAGTAACCCCGGGGTTGTATTATAACCACACCGGGGAATATATTTCTCGCGGGAGAAGAGCGGGAATGCGTATTTTTATGCGGCAGGATCAGCCAGCTGTGTGTGCGTCTTGTCCCTGCGCCAGATGCGCGGCGGTCTCGTTGTGTCGCCAGGTTTTAGAGTCGGCGATATAGGGACGCTCGGGTGCACGGATGGGATCAGCGGGAGAGGGGATCCCGTTTTGGCAATAGTAACTGATATGTAATAAGTTATAGTAGAGAGATGTAACTGTTCATGAACAACTGCTTTAAACGCGGACGCGCGCGTTTCGGGGTTCTGTCGGTGTGCGTTCTGTCGCGGAATCTCGGTGGTTAAACGTTCAGATTGCTGGCGGACCGAACTAGTCACGACGGTGTGTCAATTTGGCGAACGCAATTATAACTGCGCTGCCGGCATTAAGGACAATTCGAGGCACGGAGGTAAGATCGAAGCGACAAACCAATCGATTAACAACAGGCACACTGATGTAGAATTAGTCAACAGTGTCTATACCTAATGCATTGGCTTATCGATTACGTCTGTTGCGCCGCGGCAGCCATAACGTGCCTTCCGGTGCATCCGGAAGTGAACACTGCTCGGCTCAGGCTAGCCGTGTATCTCTAATAATAATTGTGGCTTCGCAATACCCCTCGAGGCTTCAATTCCCAATTGGCTTTCGCTATCCGTGGTTCTGCGGACAGGCGAATTTGCTGCTCTTGAAATTCAGGAGGAACTCGAGGGAAAAGAACGTTAAGCAACCCTCCTGGAAGGGACGTATCTCGAAACGTGTAAATGGCAATAGGTGGCAAGAGCAAGGAGGGTGGAAGGGAAGTGCAACGTGTGTGTGTGGTCCCCGTGTGAGGGTTGTGCTCGCACGACCCCCTCGTTTCTTCACATAAATTAGCATAACACGGAATCGTGTTCGGTCAGACTACGTTCCGTGCGCACCCTCGACTTCCCACAACGGTCGTATGATACTTTTACAACGCCGCCCTAACTCGCCGCGTACGATACAAATTACGAGCGATGGAGGGGCAGGTGAGGGCAGCGTTGCTGCCCAGTCACGACTGCGCTAAAAATGAATCTGAGCTCTCAGTTCATTTATAATCGACGGTGTTCCTATACATACGTATCAACCGTAGCGCTCGTTAATGAAACCAATGAATCGCCAATAAAGTTTGCCTGCACAGCCGCCGGACTGTTACGTATAATTTACGAAGTACAATTCAGTCGTTGCATTATCGTAATTAAAATAAATCAATTAAACGAACAATAACTTTTCGATATTAATTAACAACGTAACGATGCCCGTTAATAATCATAACCACCCGGAGGTGGAGGCTTCCTGAATTAATGAACGCTGGAGTAGTTTTCGGACACTGAATGGAACGAATAGCATACATTTTTCGAGGTACACTCCGCGCTTCTTCTATATTTCTAACAGTAAAATTCTCGAATAATGTTGCAAGCAGTATTTACGACGAAAGAATGACCGGTTGCACGGTTAGTTTCGTCCAGAATCAGATGCCCCGTATACTCAGCAACCACAAGTCAGCATGAACGATGTTGCGCTTACGAGAAGTTCATTACCAAGTTCTCCGCCAGCATTTCGACCTCGTCTTTCATCGTTGGCTACTTGAATCCATGGCCAAATTGCAGCACGGCGGAAGAAACAATTCCTCAGAACGCAGTTCATTTTTCGCGATCGTAAAGGGGCAACTCCACTGCGAGTGTATCTGCGTTAACGATCGTTAAACTTGCTTAAGGCACGAGATGCTGCAAACATCGGCGGCCAGCTACGCCGATAAAAACGAGAGATATCGGCCGTTAAGAATTAACGACGCGGGCCCGAAGCCGCTTGCAAATGCCGCGAGCGGAAGCTCGGAATTTTCTTGGAAGAATGGGATCTCCTGTTCCCAGAGGCATAAATCTTTACGCGCCATTCGAGGGTGGTGTGCTTTACCCGTAGATCTTGTTCAGCCACTTCACTCCGACGTGAATATGATATCACACAGTCGCGAAAGTAAAACAGACAGTGAAAAGAATCACAAGGGGAGTAGTCTTGCACTATATGTAATCGGACAGCGGATTGCTTTCCGGCTAGCCGCGCAGACAGTAGTTTCATGCCTGATATAGTCAGACCCAGCGTTGCGCCGTGTCTGAGCACGGAGTAAGTGGTTTCGTGCCATGTATGGCCAGACGCCACGCTGTGTAGCTAGAAAGAAATAAAGCAGCTACTCGAGATCACTCAAAACGCAAAAATGAGTAATTGACTTATGAATTTACACAGTTATTTGAAGCAAGAGAAATTATTTTAAGAGGTCTTGCTAGCATGATGATTGAAAGAAACTTAATTTTTCGGGAATTTAAAAAAGAAACAAGCATTGCACTTATCACTTTTAAGTCTATGAAAAAAATATTTGTAAAGAAAAATATTCATTTATGGCGGAATAGGAGCATCGCGAAGAGAAAAATATCCTTCCGGAAAGACTAATCGCAGTCTCTACTTTCCCGGCATTCTGTCTCCCATTCATTGCAAATTTAAATGTCTTTGTGGAACACTTTCGTCTATTCTAATCCATTCCCAAGAGAACTCGATTAGACGCGCGTTTCAATCAAGCCTCGTAGCCACAAAACCGACCAGACAACGAGTCTGTCGTAGGACAATGAAGAAGGGGCTGTTGCGCAACCACGATGGGGTGAAGCAAAGGGGGTGCGAGGTTAGCTGAAATCCTCTTAACGAGTCGTACTCAGTCGCGCGTTGAAGCCCTGCATGATTTTCAGACGGAATCA
This sequence comes from Andrena bucephala, assembly GCA_947577245.1. Taxonomy (NCBI): domain Eukaryota; kingdom Metazoa; phylum Arthropoda; class Insecta; order Hymenoptera; family Andrenidae; genus Andrena; species Andrena bucephala. Next base: position 70,817,570 of record OX387715.1, read on the forward strand.
ACGACGCGTCTGGTGTGCCTTACTGGCATTCCCGTTATTGTATTACCGGCAATGTCTACACTTCTGTCAGCCAGGAACAAATGAAGTGGTAGAGGAAAGTCGACAGATCCATTTATCCATTTATCCTCGTTCGGACTTGATCGCCTTCGCGCTCGAGACTCCGTCCAGGAAGCTTCGGGGCGTGCTCGGCGAGACGATAATGCAATCGAAACGCGTGCCACGCGATCGATTCTTCTGCAGCTCGAAAACGCTTCCCCGCGCAATAGATTTCAACGCTTACGTGGAATTATCCGCGGGCGCCGTTTGTCGAAACAATCGCGAGCACGCGCCCTGCATTGCATGTTTGAAATTTCGCAAAAAGTTTCTTTGCCACGGTCTAGCGGAGCGAGAGCGATTGTCGTTTTACGCGCTCCCGCCGGCGTATAATGGCTTTCACGCTGTATTAGTAACCACTGCGTGCGCGCAGATACGTTTTCCACGGGAGCGCGATGGAAATTTTATCACGTCAAATTGAACGCGTGTTTCGAGAGTTTACTGCCGCGGCGTAGAAATTGATTCTATATTCGTATTCAAGCACTTGCTGATTTTCATTTTTCAACGGCATTCTATTTCTTTCCATATAGATCGCGGGTAAAGGATTCAAACGTGCCGCTGTTATATATACTCTCTTGACTCGAGTCTATTTAAACTTGTCTCGTTAGTCCACTCACCGAAACGAGCAGAGCAGCGGCGCGCCGAGAGAAGTGTCTCGAGTCGTCGTTCCATCTGGCCTCGAAAATAGATCTGCAACGTGAAAAAGTAATCTGTTAAATGGCTACTATTACCGACGCTGCCGAAGAACGGGTCACGGAGATTTCAATATTATATTGTCATTTTGGGATTTGATTATCTTCGCCAAAAATTCGCGCGTATTTCCTGCCGGTCTGTCAGCGAACCGAAATATCTGTCCCAAGCCAGAGATTCGAATAGCTAACGAATAGAAAGAGTGCAGCTCTACCTTTACCAACATCGAGTAAATCAGAAAATATTGTTTATAAAATTATTGCTTTGACTTAAGGGGTTACGCCACCCTGAGGCGCTCGAAACAGCACTAAACTAGACCAATTTTTTTTACTGATACTATGAGGTTGAAAATTATTTATTTTCTTCTTATGTGTAGAGCATGTATTAGTGCATATATTGTATAAATACTGTACGAAAATATTAAAAAATGACCGAGTTATTTGCTCTCCCGCGAAGCTCGTCCGCCGTTACACGCGTGACTAACCTAACAAATTGTAACGCCCAGGTTCGTCTGAAATTAAATAAATGATGATTTTCGTGTTCCTTAATAAAATACCTACGATGTAGCATACGGATTTGAGAAAAAAAAATTATTGCACAAATGAGAGGAAAGTGAAGAAAATTATACGTTTTTCACGTGAAAAAAACGAATTTAAACCATTAATTATATACGAATGGGGTATCCGATGGAAAAACTGATATGCTACATCGTAGATAATACCATTAAGAATATGCGTACCAAGTTTGAAATCAATCGGACAAATAGTTTTGGAGATATTTGATAGGTCACCTTTGAAAATGTAGTTTCGAGAAAAACGCAAAAGAAGTAAAGTAGAATGGTCGCTACCTGCTACGGAATATCGACATGCGCGTCTCGTTTAAAGTCTATAACTCGGCTATTTTGGGGAATCTTTGCGTCTACCATGGCTTAAATTATTCTTAGAACTTCACGTAATAAGGAAATGCAAGAAAAAAAAAATCGATTTTTTAAAACATTCAGGGTGGCGTAACCCCTTAACATTAAAAAGTGAACACTAATTAATTGACGGGAAATTTTTAAGCCTCGAAACTTGACTACTCGAAATCTCGTCATTAAACGTAATCATGCGTAAACGGTTAATACGATTCAGTTGTTTCACGACCGAATATCTGAGACCGAGCATCGTCTTAATGTCTGTGGGCTGTCATGGATTCTGGGCGGACATTACGCAAATCTTGCACGTACAACTCCCATTTCCGCGCGTATGGAAGAGGATTGCCCGGCGATATTCGTATATCACATTTCGAGGGTCACGCGGTCGCAGGATTTTATATTTCGCTCTTAAATATACTTTAAGCCCGCGGTCGCGACGTAGTCCAGAAGAATAATTCACCACGCTCCACCGACTCCTCGTCGATTTTAACAGTCTACCCTCGAGATAGGGATACTTTACGACCCTCCATTGAATAGACTCTATTTGTTGCTCGGTCCGACGGAACAGGGACTTCCTCGATAGAAATCACGCAGGAAATGGCAATTGAATCATTCGGACCGTAAATACAAATCAAGCATGCGGCACGGAATATCTATAACCACCGTACGATTGGTCGCCGTAGCAACCCCTGTTTCCTCCACTCGAATATCTAGCCAGCTCGCTAAGCGCACACTGCTCGGAGGAAGATAGCTATAACTTGAATCACTGCTACCTGATATTACCTCACCCTAAGCAACAATTTACCCCGTGCCCGGTGTCGCCTCTACAGGTTTCTGGTTAAGGAAATATAAGGAAAAGAAGGCGGAGCAGGGGCATCGCGTAAAGTCGCAGGGGATACGAGGCAGGGACGAGGGGGGGAGCGTGTTACTCCTTATTTCGGGATTCATTGCGGGCGGAGGTGGGTGTCGCTTTCCCAAACTGCTCTGCGAGCGCGCGCTTAAACGCTTACCTCTTGATTGAATGCCAGGAGCGACAGAGGTCGTAAAGAAGGTTTAGAGGCAAAACGGTAATGCCGGTCTCCTTGGCTAACATCGACAACGCGCCCAGGCATACGCTGCTCCACACGTAAGCTGTCTGCTGCCTGCAACCCAAGCAAATCCGAAAGATTTAATTTAATGCCCGCCACGCCGGGCTTCCGGTCATTGTCGCCGGAAACAGAGTTTACACGCTGTGCCACGGCTAAAGCCTCGCCACCGAAAGGCGCAGCCGCTGTTCTGGCTCCGAGGTACATTCTGCTGAACGTTGTTAATTTCTTCCAAATTGAAGGACAGGGTGGTTTCACCTTGACTTACTTCGGTAGAATTCACATTACTGGCACGGGGGAAGTGAATCAAAACAGAATTGAGGACCTTGCAGCAAGAGGGGTGCAGCTCCATTTTATACAGTTTTCGAGTTATGACGTGTAATATAAGTAAAAAAATTCTACATCGTTTGATGCACGATTCGTGTAAATCCGATAATAAATGAACGATTTATTGTAAATTTTATTTCAAAATATTAATATTAATATTTTTATAATATTAACATTAATATTTTTATTGTAGAATATTTTTTCCTCAAACATAGAAATAAAAACTTATCAACTCAACTACTACTTGTCATGTGAGAATATATATTTTTCAATTAGTGTTCTCTTTTTTATTAATATTAATATTTTTATAATATTAATATTAATATTTTTATTATAGAATCTTTTGCCCCAAAAATAGGAATAAAAACTTATCAACTCAACTACTACTTGTCATGTGACAATATATATTTTTCAATTAGTGTTCTCTTTTTGATTAATATTAATATTTTTATAATATTAATATTACTATTTTTATTGTAGAATCTTTTGCCCCAAAAATAGGAATAAAAACTTATCAACTCAACTACTACTTGTCATGTGACAATATATATTTTTCAATTAGTGTTCTCTTTTTGATTAATATTAATATTTTTATAATATTAATATTACTATTTTTATTGTAGAATCTTTTGCCCCAAAAATAGGAATAAAAACTTATCAACTCAACTACTACTTGTCGTGTGACAATATATACTTTTCATTTAGTGTGCTCTTTTTCATGTTTAGTCAAAGCAAAAATGGTATAAACAGTTTTTTCTAATTCACTCGAAGTTGATAAAGATGTAGCTGCGCCCCGCTTGCTGCGAGGTCATCAATTTTTCGGATCAAGAAGTTCGTCACGGATCATCTTCCAAGACAAAATAAATTACAACATCCAAGTTTCTCCCTGTACACGTTATTTTAAAAAATATTGCTAACCAATGGCGAGCCCCGAGACGCGGAAGGTGGCCAGCAACGTTCGCTGGAAATCTCTTGCAGCGGCGGGGGCCGTTCCTCGAGCCAATTACCGCTTTGCATATTGAACAGGTGTCGGTCAAAGGAGAGGCAGAGATTGGCGCGCGTCGGGCACGCGAGCGTCGCGCGATTGTCCCGATTACGATGCCTCGTAATTTCGTTTGATCGCAGCTTGAAACGTAGAAAAACGGAGCGAGAAGGGGGCGCGCGATAAAGCGGGTCGGGCGCTATCGATCGGAACGGAACGCACGTGAACGCACGATTAAATCGTCCGCGCGAGCGGAATCGCAGCCTCGCTCTGCCCCAGCCGCGAGTCGGGCGAGCCGCGAATCGCGTCACGCGAATAAATATTTCGTCGGCCGAACTACGGGCCTTTTATTAAATTATGCATGCGATGCAGGCTGCGCGGTGCGTGCTGCAGCTCCATTTGCGCAGGATAAAGCTTCCCTTCTACAAGCGAGAAGTGGCGAGTGCCGAGTCAGTGTGCAAGGGAGACATCGTTACTCCCAACTTTGATATCTGTAGAATGACAGTGAAAGCAGCGAGCTATAGCCGGGCTGCGTCCGTGAGAAAGAAATTCTGCTGGAAGCCAACTTTATTGAACTTACTACAGAGCTGTTATTGTCGCAAGTGCCGTGGCGAGGTTACTATACACACGCACGTGTGTTTGCAGAGTCGTTAACTTGTGCATTTCGTGTAGCCAATCAAAGAGACACTCTGGTTTTTATTCGTCGGGTGGGTCGTTTTCAAGAGGCTCGCAACTTGTCGTTTTAATGTGGCAGGTCGGTAAGATTCTTCTTTCACAAGAAAGTTGGGGAAGAGATGCGAGGAGATGCTCGTTTTTTATCGCCCCCGGGGCTAGAGTTTTCTGGGGAAGTATCTGAACTCCTTGAAATTAAATTAGGATATCTTTGAAGCACGGCGTCGATGTACAAAGTTCGGAAAGATCGAACATCCAGGCGCAGGGGCGTATTGAAGGAGCGTATAGGGTAATTCTGCCTTTGACGAGGTAGACAGAGATGAATGGAACGACGAAGTGAGGCGGAGACAGAGAAATAGCGTGCGCGTTTCTGGAAATGACCGTAACTTTTCAAACTTCGAAAATGCAAACTTTTTCAGTGGATTGAAATGGAAATGCAGAGCCACGGGCAGGAAACTTGTTCCCACATTACGCAACGTCGGGAATTAAACAACTATGTAAATTCCCCTTCGCGGTAACACTTTACAGTAATTACGCTGCAAGGTCGCCGTTTAACTCGCGCGAAATTCCTACTTCCAGCCGCCTCAGCGGCTGAAAATTTCGCGATCTTGTCCCGAGCGCTTATTCCCGCTTTTGCTCCATTAACGCATCGTTCATCTGCCGAATGGAAGCCTAATCAGAGTAATCGAATGAGTGGAAAATTACGAACGAACGCGGCGTGGAATTTTTAAATCCAGCGCTCTTGCTTCACGTCGCAAATCTCTGAAACCAGAAAAGTGTCTGCGCTTTGCGTCAATGCAAGAATCGCTCATTGCAGCCCGTCCCAAAGGAAACAAAGAGCCAGATAAATCCTTGCTGGTGCCCAGATCGAAGGCAGGCAACTACCGACGAACGATATTCAGCGAAACCCGGAGACTCCGATAAGACAGCGGTTCGATCGCGTTTTCCTGGCGCGCGCGTCAATCCGCGACGGATCCTCTGCGAGACGCGGCGCGATTTCCAAGGCAGCTGCCGTGTTTACGCGGAAAAGGTCCGTCGAGATGTGAAAACGCGAACTTTGGCCCCGTAAAAACGGGCGGGACGTCCACGGCAGGGTGGCGCAACATTTCTTACAATTTACATCGGAGCTTCGTAAGCAAGATTAATGGACGGCTGACGTAACGAGGCGGGTAGAGTGGCGAGTTCCGAGGCAGGCTGGCAAAAACGTCCAACAGTATGCTGTGCCACCGGGAGGCAGAGGATTACGCGTAGAAATTGTTACTTATTGAATATTCCGCGGTAATTGACGCTGCGACGTAACCTTTTTGGCTACGTGGACTGTTTCACCGACTGTACATTTGTAACGAGCCTATCGAAATTGCAGAAGACACAGTAGATACTATAGGATATTGTTTGGAGAGCGCTAGCGTGAAGGTAACTCGTTGGATTGTGATTTTTTTGAGTTTGTGTATGTATTATAAAATTTCACAGCCTTCAGTTTTCATTATTCAGGTGTTCTGTGTTCGGTGGAAGGTATTAAGGGGGTATACCCGTTTGAACCCTCGGAAAATGTGTACATTTTGTGGATTTTTTTACAAGTCAACAGCCTGATGAAGATTTCCCGTTTTATTTTACTATCTTTACATAGTATTATGAACTACTTAAGAAAAAAGTTTCAGTTAAGAAACTATTGTTTTTCGGAAGTTATGCATACATATCCGAAAGTCTCTCGATTTTAGACGGCTAAACGGTGCGCCTAAAAACTCGCGCTACGTTCAACCAATTCACTTCCAATTTTGCATGCAGGATCGTAATAAGATTCCGCATCGTCTAACGGGGACTTTTTTTATTCCGATTCCCCGTTTATTATTTATAAAGAAAAAAGTTGGCCTTTTCTCTTAGAAAAATGTAACTTTACATTTGATCTCTCACCATTTCTTTATTTTTAAAAATTTTCAAAATCGGCTCCGTTGGACGATAGCTATTGACATACTTTATAAGAAGATTTTATTGTTTTTGATTTCAAACACGGCATACAGCTGTTTTCAGGCCCACCGTTTAGCCGTCTAAAATCGAGAGACTTTCGGATATGTATGCATAACTTCCGACAAACAATAGTTTTTTAACTGATACTTTTTTTTTAAGTAGTTCATAATACTATGTAACGAAATTAAAAAAACCGGAAATCTTCATCAAACCGTTGACTTGTAAAAAAATCTACAAAATGTTCTACTTGTAAAAAAATTTGCAAACATTTTCTGAGGTTTCAAACGGGTATACCCCCTTAAGGGTACTAGGCAGTCGATTTCCGCAAAAAAAAACACTTTCTTTTTAATGTATATGTGAAAAAATTGAAGCATATCCAGATGTATCATTTTACCCAATGCTTATTATTATCATAGAGATTGAAAAAAAGTTGGTATGAAATATACATGTGCTTTAAAAATTGCGGTGCTGACTGGTAAACATTTTAACGTTCTTCTGTAATTTTGCTGTAATATTGGTCTTAAAATGTGACGTAATTCAATTTCAAGCTGTGATTCTTGTTTGTTACATCCGTAGGTTCCCGTGAAACCAATAAAAACTAAAATTAAAACAGAATTATTAAATTGGCCGAAAAACGGCGATTCTTTCAAGAAAAATCCGTGCTCTACTAAAAATCCGCGACTTTTTAATTTTTTTATGAATATCTCGAATTTGTACGGACCATATCAAAGGTTTCGCGGGGAATAGCACATGTTTTTCACACCCTGTAATTTTTTCAAGTCGATAGGAACCTCCGTTCATTCGCAATTAGAACAAAACCAAGAGACGACAAATTTTCGGGAAAAAGCGTTTAAAGTTTCTGGGCAAAAGCGACGCTATAGGTTGCCGCTTGACGTTTTTAGCTGCCAAATCTACAATTTGCGAGTTTTACTATAAACCAAGCGGCATTTTATTCAGAAAAGATAGGAGAGGAGACCGAGGTAGGTTGTAACACGGGGTAAATTGTAACAAAAGAAAATCTTTTGAATGACAAATCTGGTAACCCATAGTATGCGAGAGCTGCTCGACGATATTAACACCGTCGGTTTTAGTGACACAAACGAGCGTTATGTATTCATTTTGTAATTATAGCCCAGAATTTTAGTATTTAGAGCACGTAAGTAAATGTTGTCTTAGCACTTTTATTTCAATTAATCGTCATTAGAAACCGTTTGAATTTTTGCTTCTTTGTCGCAAACGAATCAGTACACATTGGTTTATTACAGTGTGTACGCATTTTAGTAATTTGATTTTTAGTTTCTCGTTTGCTGAGATAAAACGCAAAAATTCAAGCTCGGGGTAAATTGTAACATGTTACTACTTACTCCGCTCTAAATGGTAATAACGCAAGCTATTTGCCGACACACTGGAAAAAGATGCTCTAGACGAACCACAGAACAATCGAGAATCCAAGAAGTAGAGAAAAAGTATGAAGGAAGAAGTAAAGAAAGCGAAGAATAAGATTTTGATAGAATCAGATGAATAAGCAATGATTGCTTAACTCACGTATATCTAATGTTTAATAATGATCAGTGTTTTCATTTATATTTTTTAGAAATGTTTATTTGTATTCATATTTGTATTTAAATAAGAAAAACATGTGTTACAATTTACCCCGGACTGGGGCATGTTGTAACAAAGATTCAGATTTGTTTAAGATGAAGCTAGATGTCTAAGTGTCCAAGATATTGTCACGTACTGACACGCAATCAGTTCACCACACATGTAAGTAGTAAACCACGCAAATTATTTCCTGATGGAGGAAAACACTTTCGAGAAAAAAACTGTGAAAACTTTTTTGTTACCAATCTGCCCCGGTCTCCCCTACTTTCGGAAAATGCAATAAAATAAATCGATTTTTCGGCTGACTAGTCCCCTTAAGTTCACAGTTCGCAATGTGCACGCAGTATAGAAGTCGTTATAGGGTGACCTGTCCAGTGAGTGAACACTTAAGCTGCATGTCTCTTAAAATTAGTATTCAAAAGTTATTATTTAATCCCCTGAATGATATTGCTGTAAGCGAGGTGTTTTATTAATAAAGTCAGACATCCCGGAACACAATTCTAGCAATGTTTGATAGTTATAACTTTCATTAAAAGTCTGGCAGAGGATTAAATAAAAAATGGGCAAATGACCAGTGAATGAACATAAATTTCTAGTGACTGAACAGGGGTACCCCAGTGAATGAACGGGATAATAACTGTGGTTAGGTTTCCAATGTATTTAGACAATTTTTTGTGTAAATAATTTTTCATACTCCAATTGCAATAATATTGTTGATTTGATACTTTACTAGTCTTATAAGATCGTAATTACGCATAGTTGAAATTTAATTTCTGGGGTGGGTTAACCTAATCTCCCACACTGGCCGCGAAAGTGTCAAAAGAAAAAAAGACTGGGTAAGCTGTTCATTCATTGGTAAAGTAAGAAATGTCCAGTGAATGAACGGCCGTTCATTCATTGAATTTCGCAACCAAGAGAATTGCAGCACGCTAAATTGCCGGCGCATTACGAACGCATTTAGTAATCTTTCACCGTGAGTTTTATTTCTGCCCGCCGCGCCGTTTCATATCTCCCAATTCTTACGCGGAGAGTTACGAGAAAAAGTGCAACGACATCCACGGCTCGGAAATCACCGGGTAGATAAAGAATCTCTAATTTCGCGGATCACGAGTGAAACTCCATGATTTATCCGCGGAATATGAATTCATTTTTCTTATCCAAACAATCTTGCTTCCTTAATATCGCCCGCGAAATCTGTTAAATATTCAGTCTGGTAAAACTTCATTGGAATTACGCCCAATCCTGAGCAAGAGAATTCATTCCAAACCACGTACTGCGATGTATGTATATAGGTACTTACCTATGCATATTCGCGATAGCCCCCGTTTTCAAGTACGTGAATAACACCACGCGCAAAGAACAGGCTTTGACGAGCATAAACATTTTACGAAATACTTTTCGGCCGCCTAAATGCGGACTGAAGATCGCGCGTCGCGTAAACATTTTGGAGAATCAGCAACTGGCTCGCATCGAGGCTGTTTTTTAAAAAACCCGTAAAATGAGTTAATACGCGAATGGAAGCGCATAATAATCCATTAAATGATCGCGCCGGCTGTCAGATAATTATTAAGCTTGGCAGAAATTAATATCAATGAACGATGTTAATGGTCATTCTTGTAAAATATAACCAGCCGTGCCGCGACGAGCAGTCGACTGGCGTTAGTTGTAAAATTCATGCATGTACATTTACACCTGTATATCGTGCACCGGTAATTTTGTCCCCTTTGTACTTGACAAATTATCTCTGCCACGATGCGATTCCTTTTTCGTTCTATCAACTACACCCCCGAGCTACCTATTCTACGTATCGGTCAACCGTATGTACGCTTTGAAAGAGCGAGTAGCTTCCGTACCACGCGACCACAGAAATTCAACGAAAATGTCAAGCTTTTTAATCCTTTTACCGCTAATTTTGTATCCTTTCGCGAGAGGACCTATCCATCTACCTCTATTCACATCGGAAGTACGGTAATTATGTATTTCAATCAAGATTTCATGAAAAATACCGTTATGGGCTAGCTGCCTCTCAACTACCGATTCGCACGACCGTAGTCTAGATAATTCCCTATAAGTATAATATCCATTCACTCACCACTGCCCAGTAGCCTCGATTCTTGCGCTGAATGCTCTGCCAGATCGTTTGATGCGGTAAACCCGACGAATTCGGCAAATTGAAGTCCATAATCCATGTCCAAGCCGGAACCATAGTCGTCACCTGAGAATCTCTCGCCTGTAAACCCGTAACCGTTCGCAATCGTATTCCACGCACTTAAAATTCACAAATTTTCGCACTAACACACGATATCACAGAAAAACTTTATCATCTCCCGTTCACGCACGTATTCCAGATGGTGATCGCACACTTTTTCGCACTGTGGGGAATAAATTCCCAACCGAAACGCGGAGGACACTCGCGACTACTACGGATCGACTAGACGCTACGCCATTTTTTCCGGAACTGATCGGATCTCGTCATTGTCTTCCCGCGCTTTAGTGCGGTCACGTGACCAACTCAATTTCTACGCACTATATATGCATATTAACGGTTAACACTACGCGAGTCAATAATGGCACTTTTTAATTAGTTTCACGTATGTGCTTACTTGCAATAAGGAAAGCTTAACGCATAAATTTAACGCATTTAATAGAATCAGAATTATTCCAACAAGTGTTGATAACTGTGATAAGTAAAATGTTATGTTACGTGTGAGACTAATGACCAACGGCACAATACCATGGTTGGTGTAGAACGAAGTGTCGCGTCGTGTTACAGATGTTTAGACTATCTTTTAATCTTGATCAGTGCCGAGGAGCTACCGTTCAAACGTAAATAACTATGTAATTCTTCGAAATAACCTCCAAGTGTTTACAACAGTGACATCATTCTGCTGTAGTTTATACTAGAAACGGGCAAGGTATCTTAAGCATATTTTGTCTGTTCACATACTAATCGTAAAAGCATTTCGCTGTATTGATCTCTCATGAATATTACGTTGTTCGTTACTTGAATATCCATTATATTATACATCGGACGTACGATCGGTTATTTCATTCTTTGATCAGAAAAACGAAGTGAAAGTGACACGATAACGCGTTGTCTGAAATTCCAGAACAAGCATTTCGATATAACTGTACGTCGAAAATACATTGGTCGAAATATTTATACGGAACTGGGCACGTTCTCCGCGAAAACTAACCTCACTCTGCCGCAAGGCGTACATGTATGAATTGAGAAATTAGTCAGGCTGTCATACATGCCTCGATTATTTTTAATGCTGTTCAACGGGGTAAGCAATGCATTCATACATCTCCCGTTAAACGACACGATTCGCGAATCAGCCGTTATATCCACTGGCAAAAATGATCGTCGAAACGTTGAACGGATGACGGATGGCGATCTGATGCGTTTTAATCCATGTTTTTGGATCATCTGTCGAATTTGATGCATGTAGAACTCTACTTGATCGCGACGTGAAAACGACGGTGTTTCTAGGTACGCTTTAGTCCGTTTTCAATGTCGTGCCGGTACACGAGGCTGCGTAGCGTGCACGTGCACGTTGCAAACTATCTCTGTCTCGTTCCTTTCATTTCCGATTCCCTTCTCTGAGCTTATCTTTCTCTAGTCTCTGCGCACGTTTTCGCTTCTCTCGGTTTTCAGTTTCTATAGAGTGAGGTTAGTTTTCGCGGAGAACGTGCCCAGTTCCGTATAAATATTTCGACCAATGTATTTTCGACGTACAGTTATATCGAAATGCTTGTTCTGGAATTTCAGACAACGCGTTATCGTGTCACTTTCACTTCGTTTTTCTGATCAAAGAATGAAATAACCGATCGTACGTCCGATGTATAATATAATGGATATTCAAGTAACGAACAACGTAATATTCATGAGAGATCAATACAGCGAAATGCTTTTACGATTAGTATGTGAACAGACAAAATATGCTTAAGATACCTTGCCCGTTTCTAGTATAAACTACAGCAGAATGATGTCACTGTTGTAAACACTTGGAGGTTATTTCGAAGAATTACATAGTTATTTACGTTTGAACGGTAGCTCCTCGGCACTGATCAAGATTAAAAGATAGTCTAAACATCTGTAACACGACGCGACACTTCGTTCTACACCAACCATGGTATTGTGCCGTTGGTCATTAGTCTCACACGTAACATAACATTTTACTTATCACAGTTATCAACACTTGTTGGAATAATTCTGATTCTATTAAATGCGTTAAATTTATGCGTTAAGCTTTCCTTATTGCAAGTAAGCACATACGTGAAACTAATTAAAAAGTGCCATTATTGACTCGCGTAGTGTTAACCGTTAATATGCATATATAGTGCGTAGAAATTGAGTTGGTCACGTGACCGCACTAAAGCGCGGGAAGACAATGACGAGATCCGATCAGTTCCGGAAAAAATGGCGTAGCGTCTAGTCGATCCGTAGTAGTCGCGAGTGTCCTCCGCGTTTCGGTTGGGAATTTATTCCCCACAGTGCGAAAAAGTGTGCGATCACCATCTGGAATACGTGCGTGAACGGGAGATGATAAACGTTTTCTGTGATATCGTGTGTTAGTGCGAAAATTTGTGAATTTTAAGTGCGTGGAATACGATTGCGAACGGTTACGGGTTTACAGGCGAGAGATTCTCAGGTGACGACTACGGTTCCGGCTTGGACATGGATTATGGACTTCAATTTGCCGAATTCGTCGGGTTTACCGCATCAAACGATCTGGCAGAGCATTCAGCGCAAGAATCGAGGCTACTGGGCAGTGGTGAGTGAATGGATATTATACTTATAGGGAATTATCTAGACTACGGTCTTGCGAATCGGTAGTTGAGAGTCAGCTAGCCCATAACGGTATTTTTCATGAAATCTTGATTGAAACACATAATTACCGTACTTCCGATGTGAATAGAGGTAGATGGATAGGTCCTCTCGCGAAAGGATACAAAATTAGCGGTAAAAGGATTAAAAAGCTTGACATTTTCGTTGAATTTCTGTGGTCGCGTGGTATGGAAGCTACTCGCTCTTTCAAAGCGTACATACGGTTGACCGATACGTAGAATAGGTAGCTCGGGGGTGTAGTTGATAGAACGAAAAGGAATCGCATTGTGGCAGAGACAATTTGTCAAGTACAAAGGGGACAAAATTACCGGTGCACGATATACAGGTGCAAATGTACATGCATGAATTTTACAACTAACGCCAGTCGACTGCTCGTCGCGGCACGGCTGGTTATATTTTACAAGAATGACCATTAATATCGTTCATTGATATTAATTTCTGCCAAGCTTAATAATTATCTGAAAGATTACTAAATGCGTTCGTAATGCGCCGGCAATTTAGCGTGCTGCAATTCTCTTGGTTGCAAAATTCTGCCAGATACTATGAACGTGCGTGTTACCGCCGTGTCCTTCAAAAAACTACCACGTCCAGTCGGTTTCTCGAGCATGCGATTTTGGTGATTCCGACATCGGCGTACGTTATGGGAGTTATCGCGGTTAACGGATCTTTGTGTGCACGCGAGAAACTCGCTTTTCCACCGGCCCAAAACCACGCTCCCGGTGTACGTTCACACTGCTCGCAACGAGCCGCGTTTACGCTGCTTCAACAAGCGGCGAGGAAGGCGGTTGCATGAGTTCTAACGAAATGATTTCCATCAGCGATGATCTTTTAGAGACAAGTAGAGGAGACCGGGGCTGGTAGGCCAGTTTTTCAGTTTTTGATTTTTAATAAATTATGTGGGCGAAATATCATTAAACCGGTTAAGGTCGGGGCCATATATATTGGCCGGTGAGTTTCGTGAGGGGTATTCTCCCACCACACATTTTGCTTGCCTTGGTGCTCCTTTTCTCAACGTTTTCTGACTCGCTCTCGTTCCATCTCGCTCTCGCCTTCGCAGAACAAGAGTGAGCCAGAAATGGTGGGGATAGTGCCAAGCTTCTGGGGTGTAGACCAAACCGAGCTGTCAGCGTAGAAATACACGCATCAGAATAGGTGTGCGTTAGCTACGAAAAAATTCAGGAGCTTTATTGCTTAGAACATTGATACTTTCTCGATAGCTTCATTTCGTATTGGTCTACGCATAGCTTCGTAACGCACACAACTATTACGCTAAGGACAAATAACAGCCAAACGGCTAGGTTCAGGTGGAGCCGAGCAGCGTTCCCGTTACCCCACTATGCCCTGCGAGGGCCACGCAACTCCAACTGACAAATCCACGATCGTCAGATGGTGGTGGCTGATTTCTCCTCGATCGCTGTTCGCGAAAACGAATTCACCGGCCACTATATCCCACACTGGCGGCGAAAGTGTCAAAAGAAAAAAAGACCGGGTGAGCTGTTCATTCATTGGTAAAGTAAGATTGGTATGTCCAGTGAATGAACGGCCGTTCATTCATTGGTATTCACTGGTATCTCCCATCCAATGTATGAACACCTAAGAAACTCGACAAATTCTTAGAAATCTATTATTTTATACAGTATTTTTCGTTAAAGGAACATATAACAATGTAATTATAACCGCAAATTTATCATAGGACCATTAAATGCACCTCAATATACAAATTGTGAACATCACGTAACAAGCCTTGCCTTGAACTTGTGGGACGCCATGAGGACAACTGTTAAACAAACGGAATTAATACCGTAGCGGTTATAATTAAACCGAAAAACGCTTTTGCGAGATATCTGTAGGTCTCCAGTCTAAATGTCAGTGCCAGTTTCAACGTGAAGTGAGCGCAATAGGCGTTAATTTTTCGTATTATATGAGCAACGTTCACTCACTGGGGGGTGTTCACTCACTGGACAGGTGACCCTAGAAGGGGGAAACAAAAGCCGCTGACTGACATAAATCGTTAGCTATTGAAATTCCGAGTAATTGAAGGCTGGCTGCCGCGGAATGGAAGATCGATTCAGATCGACGGGTTTAGAGGACGGCAATTACGCGCGAAAGAAGTAGCATGAATGAAAGGCCGGGTCAAACCAAGTCGACGCGGAAAGAGGGGAAGGAATTCTTCCAGATCGTAGATATCCGCTTTATCTTGCATCTAACTGTCAATCGATCGACGGGGCTTTACTTTCTTTTCCAAAGTTCTCCTCAGCTTGAAGCGTCCCCCCCCCCCCACCCACCGCCACCCCCAGACTGAGAACTTTCCGCCACCTAAAGGAACGAATAGAACTCCGCGACGCTCTTGAAACAGTTCAAACGCCAACGACGGCTCTTCAGATTGTACATTTCAATGAGAGATAAAGTAGTAAATTCCGTGGAACGAGGTCTCGGTTTACGGGCGAGGCGAACACTCCCGATGCTTTTTCACGGACGATTATCAGCGATGGGTGGAGTTGCTCTTCAATTTACAAGGAAAGAAACGTTTCTCTTGTGAAATAATGGAACGCTTGAGCCCCGTCCCGTCGAATATTCCCGCGAACCGTTTTTCGCGTCTCCGCGGAGAAATAGATTTGAATAGATTAGCGAAATGGGAAATTGCGAGATCTCGGCGGAATCAGAATGTTTGCTTGGCGAACAATCGAATTCTTACCATTAATTCGGCGAACGGTGTCACTGACTTCGGACAATGAACATTCGTCCCCAAACCGTTTCGTGCAACTCCCTCCACGGTTTCCATCCCTTTCTCTCTCTCTCTCTCTCTCTCTCTCTCTCACTCTCTCTCCCTCCTTTGTTTTAAATACGAATATTCATTCGAGATTCATTACTTAAAAGCCTGGAGGTTGACACAGTGACCCGGTTCGAGGCCCATTTACCCGGAGCACCCGTTTTCCCGGTCGTTTACCAGCTATGCGCCTTCAGTTCCCTCGATATACCGCGCATTTCACACAGCTCGCGCCCGCTTTCGATATTTTTGTTTCTCTTTCGACTCGCAGTGGGAAAAAATAGCGCGCACGTCGGCGAGGCGTGCGTTCGCCCGAGCCGTTCCCTACCGAAATAGGATCCTTCCGCCTCTATCGATCGCGATGCCAGCAATGCCACTTCCCTCATTCGCTAGACAGCTCGCGCGCCACCAAAAGTTCAAGTTTAATTACGCCACCGCCTCGCGTAGCAATTAGTTTCGCCGGTCATGCAACCGTTACATCTATTCGATTACCTACAGCGCTCAAGTTGGCGTTGCCATAACGAAAAAGTCCCCGCGACATATCGCGAATACACTCATAACCCCGAGTGGCAGAATATCGATAACGAACTGGAAGGATTTTCTTCGAGAGCTCGCGTCAAGTGCAGCAAACGAACGTCTTTGTTCGGGGCTGGTCTAGCGCCTGCCGCTGCGCCGTTTACCATGCATCAATCCGAAATCCTCTTACATGAACGATAAAAAGATGCTGGCAAGTTGTTGCGCCGCGCCCGCGAGGCACTTCATATTTTCACGGTTAAGGATCGATGTGAACGAGCCGGGGAACGTTTACAACGAGCACAATGGAGCCAGCGACGTACACACACGTGAAGCCGCCGTGTTTCTTCGGGGGTAGCAAGTAAATTAGTTTAGTTTATAATTTCCACACACCGCCCCGGCGTACATGAGAATGAATGGGTGGCTGTTTCGGCGTCAGACTGGCGTCGTCCCGACGCTAAGCGACGCCCGACATCGCTGACGTATGTATGTGCAGCCGGTAAGTTCCCTCGAGTTATGGTTGTATTATGCCACTGACACGCTACCTTATTGGATTACTCGTGAACAGGCGAATAGGGGGAGGCAAAATCGCCGAGCTTTTTCACCGGCAGACGATTGTAAACCTCCTCGTTGCGTTCTGCACCAGCTCTTAACCTTTAGAGAGCTGGACCACTATAGTGGCCACTGAAAATTTTTAAATTTGAAATTGTTTCTGAGGGTTTTTGATATCGCTAATCACGATTCTACGGTCAGAGTATCGAAATTTTACGCAGAAACAGTGTTGCCAATCTAAACAAGCCTAACTGAATAACAGCAGTTACATTCATATATTATTCTTTCCTTTGGCGTTACCCAGGGCTAACGACGTGGACGTAAAACGTTTTGTGGTTCTTTTTTTGTTCTTGGGGTTTTGTTGTATTATTTTTGGATTTGATTTTTTTTAGTTTTCTCATTTTACTATTTATTATGCGAGCTGCAGTCGTGCAACTCACTAATGCCCATGCATTATAGTAAAATCAGAAAACTAAAAAAAAAAACAAATCCAAAAATAACACAAAAAACCCCAAAAGCAAAAGAAGAGCTACAAAACGTTTTACGTCCACGTAGTTAGCCCTGGGTAACGCCAAAGGAAAGAATAATATATAAATTTAATGCTGTTATTCATTTAGGCTTGTTTAGGTTGGCAAAACTGTTTCTGCGTAAAATTTCGATACTCTGAGCTAAGAATCGTGATTAGCGATATCAAAAAACCCTAGAAACATTAAAGTTCAAATTTTAAAAATCCCAGTATATGCCATACCGTTCGCGGCCGGGCTGGCCACTATAGTGGCCACCTAAGAACTTGGATACTTTGCCAGCCATTTTGGTGGTATATATGCATAAATTTTAAGTAAATAAAATTTACAATTTCAATGAAAAAATCCCGGCCCTCTAAAGGTTAATGGCGAGAGAGGGTGATTTCAGCGGCGGTAATTTAAAGCGGAAGGAAACGCGTTGCGGGGCTCTCTGGAAGTGGAAGCTGATAACGCATTCCTGGTAATCGGCATTAATGATACACCGTGTATGGAATTTACTCCGTTGGAATCGGGCGACGACTAGCGATCGTTCATCCGAATGTACCTCAGCTTCAGACATGGCTTTTGTATAAATTAACAAGGACGTAAAATTTCAAGAGACGGATCAAGTTCGGTAGTAGTTTGTACTCACCCGTGGTAAGCGAGAAACGACAGCAAGAAGAAAATACACGCGAGCACATCGGCCCGTCCCACGATGCCCGTCACCTGAAACACAAAAGGAAACATCGCGATAAGAAGCAGCTTCGTCACACCCGCCAACGCTTACGCAATGTTAATCTGAAATTCCATCAGAGAGCCGCCTCCCCGTCGTCGTGGATTAACGCTTTCCCACCCCGAAATCGGTTCGAAGACGATATCACCGGAGGGGCACACACCCTCTCGAAAGTTCCAACGGGCTGCTTAACGAGAGGAGATTACACCGAGAAAGGATCAACCGTTCGTCCCCGGGAAACGGCGGTGGGGCACAATGCCGGGGCGAGCTGCCCGCGAACATCCCCTTCTTCAGGGGCGGCGCGATGCTGAAATTGGATTTAGCGGCGTAAAACGAGAAGGTTGCCGCAGAAAGCGCCGGTGAAAGCCAACTTGAACGGATCTCTTTCACCGCGCGCACGCGATGACGGACAGTGCGGGCGAGCACGTGAGCCAAAAGGAACAGGCGAATTGAAAGAGAAGAGAGTCTCTGGCCAAGTTATTGGCAGCCACGCCGCCAGTGAATAACGGAGATTCTCTAGGATCGCCTCGATCCGGCGATCCGTATGTGCCGAGACTCCCAAGGATCGCCCCGAGATCAAGGATTCGTATGTGGCAGCGAAGTTCCCCGCGCCTTCCTTCTCTTCTTTACCCTATCCTCTTTCTACCGATCTATCGCTCCTACCCAGCCAATAGAGCGGATAGAGTAGCAGGAGCAGGTGTATCTGGGAAATTCACGGACACCGTCGGTCACGACGGATCGGTCGCTCCTAATGAATTAACCAGCAGATCACTGTTACGGATACGGGCACTGATCGAAATGAGAAATTTTGGGGTCCCTTTTAATTCAGAACTTTCCGACGCCGCTTCGTTAAATGGGGCCAGTTCGAAGAAGTTTCAATCGAGGCGGAGGGGTCGGTTCAATTCCGACGGTTCCTGGATACTGCGGTGCGATTGCTGCGTGCCTATGCAGCTTTCTGGGAAGTTGGTGATCAGTGCTGATTTGCAACGATGTCGATGGCTGTTGGGTGTAATACCTCTGCCAACGTTTCATTTTCTAACACGCCAATAGTTGTAATCGGCTTTCACATTTCTATCCAGAATTATCTCCGGTAGTCTGAAACGCTACCGTTCGTGGCTACCGGTGTTCCGAATTAACGTGCTCGCTTCAAGTGGCATTGTAAGGGGCGCGCAGTAAGTGTATAGCGTTTAATGCCGAGGCAAACATTTTGCGTAATTATCTGGACGTATTAATATCGATTAACGGGACAGCAACATCTGTCCATTTGGCTACATTAATTTCCTACAGACGGATGACACAGTGATTAACAACGGGCGGGCGTTCAGCCACGCATATTCCTACGATCGAAAAATGATTAACGTCCGCTCGGAAAATTTCGATGCTTCCCGATGCCATTAAATTCCCATCATTATTAACTGTCCAGCACGGCGATAAATTACGTCACCGTTAATGAAGCACCGCTACACACGCCCGATCCGCTAATTTCATACGTTTTACGGATGGTTCAAGGATGCAGCGAAGCAACTCCAACACATGCGCCGGTGTTATTATCAAATTTGGACTGTAATTACCGTAGCGTGGCTGACATTGATGAATATGACTTTCAACGTGAAGGCTGTATCAGAAAGCGATATATCATCCGGGTAATAAAAGAAATACGAATAGAAGAAAGCACCATTGAAGCTTTCATACTGGAAAATAATGCTCTTGGAAAATTCATAACTGCGCTCGATATGAAAACTTGATATAGGTATGTTCGATCGTGTACAATCATATGGCAGCGTGGGCCAAAGCACGATATGTAAAATTCTTTCTATTTGAGATCAGAACTACCGATGCCACGATATAATTTGGCGCGAGATTCGTGCGGTGAACGAGTCTAAGCGAAATCGGTGTAAGATAAACAACAAGTTGACGGTTTCAAAGGGTCCAGTCCACCAGCCTCTTATCTACCCTATCCGCTTAGCCGAGGGCGGTCCAGGGAAAATCTCGGTCGGGGAACAATACTCTGTCAACGTCAAGGGGATGAGGAAGGAGTCGAAAGTGGCCGCTCTCGAGGACCGAGGAGCCATAAACGAAGGTCTACTTAAGATAACAGAGATTACCTCGGCCACTTCGCGATAGATTCTTTCACGCGTCTCCAACGTCCATCAAAGTTATGGACAGGGATAATGGCCAATTTCGAGAAAAAAAACGTCCAGCGTCGATTATCCTAACTGGCGGCTATAGTTCATTCTGGGAACTAGGAAGAGGGACTGAATCGAAGGCGGCGAAGTAGGTGGAATTTCTAGCACCTCTGTATTACTCCAACGTAATCACTGTTACGTATTACGCGAGCTCTTCTCTATTTTACTCGACGTTAGAAATGATAATGTAATCTCGACGCGCAATACTGGAATGAATCCTTAAGATGTCGAGGATCTCTGTTTGCGCCGAGGGTGGACAGGGTGGAGGAGCCGATCCAGGCAAAGGGGAGGTGGTTGATACGTTCGTTCGAGTCGACGCCAGTTTGCTCCAGTTTGTACTTAGCTCAACTCCATTACCATCCCACTCGTTCAAGAGTTCTAATTGATTATATGAGGCGGTAGTTCCGCAGGAGTTCCCTCGTTACTCCGAGGCGGCTCATCCCCTTCTTTGCGCCGCCAGTTGCCTCCTCGCCCTCTCTCGGAAACGGCCCGGCGTTCCTTTCACTTTTCCCAGCCTCTCCGTACTCGCAGATGCGTGTAATTAACGGGAGGACTCCTGGCCGAGTCTCGTCGAGACCGCTCCTTTGATTTCGCTCGCTTTCCCACCGTAACACCTTCATCCCATCGAGTATTCGGATCCTCGAGCGCTCATCCAGTTAATCTATTTTTCTTTCCCACCCCGCGCCCCATCTGGCCACCGCGAATTCTTCCGATTATCGAGTTATCGATCTGTATCGGAGCCCTCCACTCTAATGTTCAACTCCCCGAATGCACGCCGCTTTATTACGCCGGCAGCGCGGTGTGATTAAAAATTTCGTCAACGCGAACTTTCGCACCCCGTAAATCGCGAGCGCAAATATCCCGCGGCGATAATGCGCTCCTGTCGATTCCCCTTTTTTGCTGATCCTGTGCAACACACACGTCCGCACAGTGCGCGTAACATCTGTGTGGATGTACGTTACACACGTTAACTGGTGGAGCAGATATGCGGTTGACCACGTAATATCGGCACACCCGCAAATTAATTAATTCTGTTATATTACACGGTGGATCACTGGCAATCTGGGAAGACGAACAAAAGTTGGGCTGTCGGCGATATGATTATATTAGAGCTCATGGCGCATTCGATGGTAGCGAGTCTACCGTCTACCAATCGATTACGAAACTTCGCCTATCCGTATTCGATCGTCTTTAGAAGAGTCAGCAGTTTCATTACGTTTCGCTTGGCACAGCTGTTGGATGATTTATTCCATCAGCACCTTCACTTTTCTCTTTACACGTCCTTACAGACTCCACCCCAGCTGCTCCAGACATGTACCTACATTTGTTGATATTCACGCGAAGCATCCCCTTACTTAGTTAGATCGCTCCGCCCTGGCGGGGATTAATTAAATCGAGTTTGCTACCATGTTCCCGGGCGTGGAATTATGAACTTCAGCTTGTCGGAGTCGATCATGGTTCTCCGATTAATTATCGCCGTTTGGTTGCCACCCTTTACCCCATTTGAAAACAACATCAATAGCCTTCAAATAGCACAGTGTACATCCATCCCCTTACACCGTGCTACCCATTCTACTCCAACGACTACGTTAACCTCCCCAAAGCACGAGTGATTCACAGTAGTACTAAAGAAAACATACCAGCCGCCACACTTGACGTTCAATTTATCCGCGGGCCCGACGTCCTGGATAAACGCGGGATTCCAAGATCGCTGTCCCTTGCGACCCCAGATCCAACCTCCCCTCTAAAACCGTGGCCCCCTTTCGTCGACGTGTACACCGATACGGTAACGACGTCGTAACCGCGGAACTGCGTCCGCTCGCGTCTCTGCCTACCCATAAATGAGACGCGGTTCGCGCGGGGAGACATTAACATAAGGTATACGAGTATCAAGAGGGATATCTCTGGCGAGCAGACGCGGCAGCGCGATTACCTTATCACGGGATACGACCATTAATAACGCGCGTACGACGAAGGGAGCGGAACGGAAAAAGGCAGCACTGCCAGCGAACCGAACCCCGCCGTGCGAAAGTGTCCCTTTATTACGCGCTGCGACGGCCACGGAACTGATAAGCGCGATCCCTTTCACGGGGCGTTATCAGGGTCAAGTGTACGTGTACCTGGAGCTTCTTTCTGTTGCGGACCTCTCGTGGACTCAACGGCGCGGCACCCTGATGCGGTCGCTATTTCGCGGAATTTCCTTTCGATGAATACGTCGCGCGGTGATTCTCAACACGGGCCTCGATACCTTTACCTTGCGAAAAGGAGTTCTCCATAATTGGGACGTCCGTTGATCGAAGAGCACTGGTTCGTTAATTAACCGAACGAGAAACACCGATAATTTCGCTTTTCTGCTTGTCTATATTTAGCTTCGCGCTTAATAATTCGGAGCGTTTAAAATTTATGTTATTACAAAGCTGTAAGCACGGGTTCCTCGATGAAAGTGCCAAAGCTTCTGTAGTTACAGACTTCACTGGCTAATCTATTCCAAGTGCGAGAAATTCTGTGATTATAAGCTTCGATGTGCGTTTGAAGCTCTGGATTAGGGTTGAATGATGTGATACTGCTCTACGACTACTTAGAAAATGTCAACTGGAGGACGAGATTAGGATGATCCTACAGCAGTAGGGATTGCAAATTTACCGACTTTTTCAATTACCGGTAATTCGGTAAAAATTTCAATCAAAACCGGTTTACCGGTAATTTGCCGGTATTTTTTCAAGGCATTGAAAATATAAGAGAAAAAAATTACAAAAAAAAACATTTTTTGTACTCGAATAGAGAATTTTAAAAAATGTATGTAAATAAAAGTATTCTGAACATAAAATATAAATTGATATAACACAAAATAGATATATTTGTATAACTATTGACAACACTTATTAATATGGATCGTCACCACGAAAACAATGAAAAGAATCTTAACTTACATAAATATTTACATATTTTTTATTTAACAGTTCTTTGTAACAAATAAGCACTCAAAAAACATAATTCGTCTAAACTTTGGTCTCCTGATCGCGACCTAATTTGTGTACCATTCTTTGATGACTTGATTCAGATTTTTAATTTTCTTTTGGATCAGAATTGGTTCTTCATGAGATACGTCGGTTTTCGTCTTTATTATTAATTCAAGCTTTTTTTCACTGATGACGTAGTAGGTATCGATGGAATTAATGAACGTATATATGCGCTATATTGCTATACGTAATTTATCGAATTACCGGTACAAATTTGGCGAATTACCGGTAAAAATTTTAGGGTATTTCTTGCAATTTACCGGGAAACCGGTTAACCGATTTACCGGTATTGCAATCCCTATACAGCAGTATAGCGAAACGATGCAGGGGAACGTCCCCGGAAACATTGAGTTCGCAAGTGCAAGGAAAATATTTGGCTGGGTAACAGGGGGTTGGCACATTAAGGGGGAATGCGAGGCATTCGGGAGTCGCGTGATTCGCAGGGGCGCATTGCGGCGCCGGCAATCCGCCCCTTTAATATTACAGCAGTCTTTATTAAAGCTCCATCTTCTTACAAGCTGCCAGCTCCATTCTAGGCTGTATCCCCCCCAGCCAACGACGTCGTTAACTTCCCTCGAATTTCGTCCGCGAAACGGCAGCCGAAAAGACGAAAGGGGTGGCAGAGAATACCCGGGGGCCAATAATCCTTAGTGCCGCTACAACAGGCTTATTAAGGACGTTAAGACGTTTATAACGCCGCGGTTTGCAACGTGACAATATCGTCTACTTTCATCCCTACTTGCCCCCGTTGCTGCCTACATCGTGACAACGGGGCTGTTAACCCCGTTCCAATCCCGCGACAGTTGCCTGGCGCCCTGACAACGGTAATGGAATGGAACCTTCGAAAGGGAAAACCGCCTACCTTCTCTGTTTTCTCGTCTGCCTAATTACAGACTCTCCGCTCGGCGACTAATTCCCGTGCCACATTTTAAACGCTCTCGTATCACCCTTTTACCCTCTCCGGCCATTCTGTTATTCTGAAACGTTTCGCAGAGCGATCCACTTTGACCGTGTTTTGCTGGATCAATACTGTTTACATTTATTTACCCCTTTTCATCGATTGCTAAATAGAAACGACTCAATGATAAACTACTCTGTGCACTATCCGAGAAGTGAGATTCGTTTCCACGCTGAGTGCGGGTTAATAACTTCGCCCCGTTATTTCGCGTCAGCTATATTCGCCACCACGCGACTCTCCCCGATTGACAGGTTACAAGGGGAGCGTGAAAATTCCCCGCTGGATTTTAACTATCTGTGGCGTTTCGAGTAACCTCCCCTCTGATATCCGCTTCCCGGAGGAGGATCGGAGCGATCCTATTTTCGTGACGAGCATAAATCTTCCGGATGGAATATTATTATCGACAAAAATGCCAGGCTCTAAGAGGCATTACACTTTTTCCAGCGACTCCATACCACGAGGACTGCTGACGTCACAGTGGAAATTGTCCGCTGGAAATAGTCGCGCACGATGCCACGTTAAATCGCGTGTCGTATCCAGGCTAATCGAATAGCACTCCGAATATATCTCCCGTCGAATGCCTTCCACCCGTTCTACCGCGTTTATAATCGGTTCGTTAAACGAGGCGACGCCGCTGCTTGCCCGCCGGAGGCTCGTTTAAATCGAATCAACACGGTCACTTTGTCCGTCGGAGGCCGGCAAAGGCTGATATCCTTTAAAGAAACGGGGTCCGGCCGCGGCGGGCGCAGGGATAACCACCGTTGCGCCAGCTATCAAAAGTCCTTTCTCTATTTGTCTCCAATTACTGTCACAGCCGCCCGTCGACCTCCTTAGAGGAAACTCGGGGAACGGAGAGAGCTGCGGTCAGTGGCTCGGTTGGCCAGGCAACTTTTACGGAACAAAACGTCGGATGGTGGGAATACACCGCTATCGCTCCTGCCATTCGACCAGGCAACAGTTCACACAAAGGGATTTCCGCTCGATACGTAATTGCGCTGATGCCTCTAATGGCTGTAATACCTCGCGACAAGATGATAAGCGGGAACGGTGTTTCGGGATGATCCTCCTTGTGATAGAAAAACATACCTTGATGACTGATGTAGGCAGTGGAGATGTGACTGATACTATCGGCATTGGAGGAATACCTTCTAGATCCGTTTCCTCATTGAAACATAGGGCAATGGCAGCAGGATCGGGGTAATGGGAGTGGATTGAGATTAAAGGGTGTTCAGCAGACAGTCGAGTTTCATCCGATTGTAGAGCGAGAAAGATGCAGAGTGTCAGGCGGCAAGGGGAGGTGATCCGTATATGGTCAGGCGCACTCCCCAGCGAGATGCTTCATTTGACACAGAAGAGATTATAAACGAAGTATAGTAGTATTATATACATATATGTTTGCGTGAAAAGATTTACAATAGCTTGAATCAATTTGTAAGCTGGTGTCATTTACAAAGTGACCTCACTTTCTGTATTAATTATAGGTTTATGTGAAACTGCAACTGAGAGTGACTAGATATCTCCTAAATAAAATAAATTGAATTTCGACCGTAAATATTGTACTAATTAAAAGAGATGATTTCGGTGCACTGGTTCGGTCTATTAAATAATTAAATGAAAGCTATTGTGCAATTTTGAGAATTTTTATCAAATTCTAACGTTTCGGTCAATGATTATGACCATTCTCAAGAAAAGTTACATAAAAAGAAAAAATACTGCATCTGTTTTTATACTAAAATCTTTTAAATTTAAACAAATATCACGTTATATTCACGTGATATTTGTTTGAATTTAAACATTTTTGGTATAAAAGCATACGCAGTATTTTTTCTTTTTATGTAACTTTCCTTGAGAATGGTCATAAGCATTGACCGAAACGTTGGAATTTGATAAAAATTCTCGAAATTGCAAAATAGCTTTCATTTAATTATTTAATAGACCGAACCAGTGCGCCGAAATCATATCTTTTAATTAGTAGATATCTCCTAGTTTTTAATGAATATTATTATTTCCCAACAATACTAGCAATGAAAATAATAAAATGCGTGATCAAATAGTGAAACCCTTGTGCGTAAGTACATGTACGAGAATAGTATTGGAGCGCGCAGATATGCCAGAGATCTCCGATAACTCCGAACAGAAAGTTGCCCGAGTTGTACTGCGAAACGCTTTGAAGAGAAGGTCGTCGACGAAGGGAATGCACCGATGTCGGAAAGAAAAAGGTAGCAGACGAAGAGAGAAAGCAAGCGCCACGGAGGCAAAGTCCTTCCCCCAAGTGGAGTTGGCAAGCCTCTTTTCTTGCGACTTGCATAAAACCATTTTCCAACCCCAGTCAGAACCGGGTTCCACGAACTTTCTTTCCGCGGGCAACTAATGCGTCGTTTCAGACACTCGCCGTAGCCTTTCGCTGCTTTAAGTTGTACCTCTCGACCACTTCTGAATTTCTGGATCAGCTGTTCTCCTGCATGAAATGGCGTAGGTACGGCGCAGGGTACAGAGTTGGAATGGTACCAGAGTATCGCATGCGATGTAAATATCGCGAGTAGAGTGGCTAGAATAAATATCGTAAATAATGACAGTAGTGTCTTGATAGTCGAGAACGTGGAAAGTGTAAAGAGTACAGAAAGAATAAAAAAATAAATCAAAGTCGTCCACTATCGAACGAACCGTGAAGGATTTTGAAAACAGTGCTCATATAAACTAAGTTTCTCCGTATGTGCAACGACTAGAATTTAATTGAAGTTAATTAGAGTTAATTAAAATCGAGGCTCCGAGCACGGCCGTTTTAAAAGGCAATTAATACGTGACGCGGGCCATCCGTGTGGCATTCTAGTTTACGCGTCGACGTTCCTAAACACAGCTGTCTTGGAGAATCAATTTCCGATGTTGCGTTGAAATGCAAATTCCACACTTGTGCGAAACTTGGCGCAATTCCGCCGCAAGCGATATCCAGAATCCATCGTAGCGTATGTTGCCGCCGAGAAATTGTTATCTCTGCCCCGGAATACCGAGCAACAACTCAGCCATTTACATAGCGTCGCGATAGCGGCTGAGTTATGTCGACTAATGCACTTGTCGACTAATGCCCTCGAGTTGCACCAGATAGTCGAGGGACTAGCCTTTGACCCGGAGCCCTATCGCATCCTTCGAGGATAAGGATTCGGGTTTTAAGCCCGATATCGAGCGTGGCGAACCGAAAGAACCCGCTAATGATCGCGAAAGCGTCGCAACGTTACTTCGGTGGTAGCAGCCGAAATTGAAGCTCCTCGTTTCACCAGGCGAGTAGCAATCGCACCCTTCGATCTAGATCTGGAGTTCGTCGGTGGTATTACCTTTGTGGCGTTCGAATAGACTCCTGAAAAGAGCATTCGAATTGTGCGCCTCTGCGGAGAGTCTTCCTCCGAGGAAACAATCTTTTCCCGCCTTGTAACAAACGGGTATAATATAAAGAGAGCCTTCCGGAGTTTCAAATGCAAAGATTAAACTATTACAAGAATTCAAAAGGTAGATTCCTATAAATATTCCAAAGCTTCCTAGGAACCAATAGCCTTCAGAACAATTAGCTTTCACAGAAGCACGAAGAAGGAGCAGCTCGAATACTCGCACGCATGATAACTCGCGTTAATTTGAACCGCGGCAACTCGGAGCATTTCTAGCGTTAGTTTCAGCGCGGCTGGGCGATTTAAGCCGGCGTCGTTGGGGAAACGGCGAATTTGTCCAAACTGTCGTTACGGATGAGTTAGTGGCCTCCGGGAAAAGAACACCCGTCCCGTCGTTACATTCCTCCAGCATTTGCCGGAGCGGCGTTGCGGTCATCTCCGCGTAAATTCCACTTTTTCAGCCGTAACGAGCGATCCAATGCCGCGAGGATTGGAAGGCCGGCGGTAAAGGATGGCGAAAGGGGGAGCGGTTAGACAGAGGCGGAAAATAGAAAGGGAGGATGAACCCCCAAAGGATCCTCGCCGCTATGAATCGTTGCAATCAAGGCTGAAGGCACTCCAGCCGGGACTTTCAGACAGCTGATGCCTCTCTGCTTCCGGTTGTTGTTAAAAGGGTTCAGGGACTCGCAACTTCTGTCGCGGAGGGGTGGTTTGCTGTTACGTTTTCTGCTCGAGCGAGCCGAGCAATTTCGACAATTACCACCCTGAAAGCCTTCTGAATGCTAACGAAAATGGTCACCGGAGCAAATAGCCTTCTTTGACTTCCTTTTAATTCGGATATTTCGTTCCAGAGATGCCGTCCCCCCACCTGTTCGTCCTCTGTCTCTCGTTTTGTCCGTGCTTTATTTGTCCTGGTTAGAAGCGAGCGAAGAGGTACATTAATTACCATAATTTTTATCTTTAATGCGCTGCAGCAGCGAGGCATTCAGAGGGAGCAAGTGTATTTGTACCGGAGGTGGGGATGAAATTTAAGCTATATTTTTGCAGTCTTGTTATCTTGGCAAATTGGGGCCTTCGATTGGCCAAACACGATTTGATGGACGTTGCAACATCCACTGCAACGTGAATATAGAATGACTAAATGCAAATAAATTATGATATTCTGAGAAAGGGGGAGGTCATTGCCGATTGGCCGGTGCAGTTGGAGCAACATTATTTAAATAGCAGCGCGGGCTGTTCGCCGGTAGCCTGCTCGGCGAAATCCCTTTAGGGTCGAGAGCATCGTCTGATGTCGCGATGTCAATTCAAAGAGGAGAGCACGCTGGCAGACGACGAGAAGAAGAAAGTTTCGTCCGCGAGAAACGAGGTTACCTTCTCTGCTTTGAATCGACGTCGGGCGCGAATCGTGCACGGATTACGCCGGCAGTCTCGAATTCCATCAGCATGAATATTTCACCACAAGATTTCGCGACCTCGCGCAAACCGGCCGAAAAGAAACGAAGACGAGGAATTTTTTTTACCAGCGACAAGGAAATGCTTCTGGATCAATTATTCATGCGTCTGCAGTCGCGTGTCGCGTAAATACACATAAAGTAAATTATACCTTTTTTACACCCTCTGCCCCGGGAAAAAGAAGACAGCTCGACTACAAATATCTGCCACGAATTACGGCTAACAAATATCCCTCGAACCGGAATTACGCTCGATGAATATTATCCACCGCTGAATTTACCATCACACCTTTGACGACTGGCGCGACAGAAACACCAGTGAACACCCGTACAACCACACGTATCAAATATCGTTTCACCAACGACTCAACTCTGCGAAGCCGAAGAAGCCACGCTCCGCGCCAACTTTCCGCGTAAAATTTGAATTACGTCCCCCGCCGTGGGCCCTCGATCACCGGTACCTCCTCCCAGGAAGGTGCACAGATCGCAGGGGGCATAAGACACTTTTTCTATCCGAACGGAAGAACCGCCATTGTCCGTTTTCCCTTTTCGAATCTCTCCGCGGAACAAACGGCCGTGGGATTCGACGTGTAAACGATATCACCGCCTGTCCATTGTGCCCCGCCGATAATTCTTTCCGCCTGGTCGCCGAGGAGCCGAGAAACTTTCGGCTTCCGGGCCCAGGGCTTCCTTCCTCCATAAATCAGAGATAAATCACTTTTAAACTCGCGCTGTTAACTCCAGCCCGTCGCCGCCGACTTGGCCGGCCATCGTCGTCGCCCCCTCGGGGCACACCGGAACCGATGGCCCGCGCGATAACGAATACGTCCCATGGACCCCCTTAACGCCGGACCGACGCGACGGGTGGACGAGAGGCTCGCCCTTAATTAGCATAATACGATAATGACCCGAATCACCGATCCACTCACGGTATCTGGGTTACCTGATGACGCGGCGTTCCGGAATTGCTCATTAATAATGCACGTTAAAGGAAGCTTTAATCGACCTTGTCACCGTTCCGAGCTTCCGAGGGCCCGCGACCATCCAGCGGCTCGTAAATACAGAGAAAAGAGAGACAAGTTTCGCGTTCAGACTGTGGTAAAACTGGGTCGGATGATTTTTAAATAACTGGTGTGCTGATATGTGCAGCATAGAGTTACAGCTTGGCTGGTCAAATTAAGTTCTCGAACGCGCGAGGGATGATTTCCGGTTTTCACTGATTGTACGTTAAGGTGAAGGAAAACGGATGGATGA
Organism: Andrena bucephala; assembly: GCA_947577245.1. Classification (NCBI taxonomy): domain Eukaryota; kingdom Metazoa; phylum Arthropoda; class Insecta; order Hymenoptera; family Andrenidae; genus Andrena; species Andrena bucephala. The sequence goes on from OX387715.1 coordinate 70,848,065, forward strand.
TAGAATAAGTGACGAAACACAGAGCGATTTTAGTTTTAGTGAGAGAATCGGAATCACCAGGTCTCTCCGAGTAACTGTAGGGGAGAGGTGCAATAAACGTGACAGGTCTTAAATGGGACAAATAGAAATGCCAAAATTCTAAACGCATTACACATGCAAGTTATTTTCCTGTTTATGACAACACTAGTGCCCAGTCATTTGACGTAAACTTTACTGCGGTCTCATTTGCAACAGAGTAATAATCCGTGGTTAATGTTTATCGGCAGTAAAAGTAAAGTTTTCGTTGATTTTCTGTGTCGTTTTCTGAGATCAAGATATATACAAAGTTTTAAAGTGATATATCATTAAAATAGCCTGTATTCAACTGAAAGGAAAATACTTAACAGGTAAGCTTAATTGATTGTTTCGTTTGTTTTGAGGTTATTTTATATTAAACTCACTTATAGTCTTAAAAGTGACAGCATAACAAGTCTTAGGGGAAAGCGGGGTAATTCCGGCCACATAAGCAGTAAATGCTATAAAATTTGAACAAGTTACACATTTGTTATTTTTTTTATATTGATTGATAGTTTGAAGTGTCTAGTTTGTATTAGTATGACCGAGAAAGCATAAATTTACGTTGTAACAAAATTGGGAGCAATAACACAAAAATAGTCATTTGGCCCGAATTACCCCACTAGTGGGGTAATTCCGGCCATGATTTTTTTTTATAAAAGAGATAGGAAAATTGTTAAATTAATAAAAATTGTGTTATTTTTTATTTTAAAATTAATTAGCACATATATCACAAGTGTATTCTTCAGGGGTATCCCATCCTGAACATTCTGCATGTGCCCATTGACCACATACTGTGCACCGAAACCACATTTCAACACCTTTTCCGTTATCTTTGCAAAAGGAGCAAATATCGTGCTCTATTTTTTCGTCACAAATATTTGAATTGTACGTGGCATCTAAGCCAGAAAAAAGCAATTTTAAAATCTGGCTGGAATTACCCCTCACTTTTGGCCGGTATTACCCCACACCTTATATTCAGATATTTGAAGTAATACACTGAATTCAATATACATATCACCAAAAACCAAATGTGAGTTCGAAAGCAGAAACATTCCTCTATTTAATGAGATTAATATTAATAATTCATATCTATTCCATGTACTAACTTACCTTGCTTAACACTCGACCACTGTTATAAGATTACGGTGCGAAATGAACCCTCCCGGATTGTTTTTAATCAAAAGACTGTTATTGCCATGGAAGCGTTAATTTTTTCATAGATTCCATTGTTTTGTATCATTAGGATTTACAATTATAATTGTAACACTTGCTAAGTTTATTTTTATTAACGTATCCCTTTCATGACTTATAATGTCCCATTTAAAACCACCTAGTCGTAAAAGGGACATTTCCCATTTATTTGAAAATCGAAGATTCCGTTATTTTCTATTATAATTTATGAATTTGTAATATACTTTTATTGAAGGGAAATAAACACGCTTTCTATTGATGTAGTTGCTTGTTAAATACCTATAATGACATTGTCAGAAATAGGCGCTAAACAAAAGTGTCCATTTTATAGCACCTCTCCCCTACATTCCATCAAAGAGATTCAACTGCCCCATTCCCTTCGCAGTAAATTACCGAGCTCCCATCTTAAATTACGATCTGCTACGATGTTAGCCAGGAGTGTAGCGCCTGAAGACCCTTCTCGTGGAACGATTAAAGCGGTGTTAAGTATCGTGCAGGGCGAGGTGTAACCGTTTTCTGAAGTTGCTTTCATTTTTATCACTCGCACGGTTTACTGGGCCATATCTCGCCAGTAATTACGTTCCCCAGCAATTAAACAAAGGACGACACCATCAACCGCGAAATCTTCAGTTCTGCGACTGCACGGGGGCGATATAATTTTTACGATCACACCCTCTACCACTTCCTCGCACACCCTCTACCACTTCCTGCGATTGTTTCTCATTCGTAAATAACCAACGTGAATGGAAGAGGATGGAGGGATGTACCGCCGATAACGTCACGCTTGGTAATAATAATAGTAACGTCTTTTATCCACGGTTCAGCCGCTGAAGGCAGCATAATAACATCGGTGGAAGAATGGTCTGCGGATGGTTCTCCAAAAGACGCACCAGCGGGATAACCCACAGAAGTATTCGTAAATTACTCCGTTAATGCGCGTCGACCCGGCAAGTCCTCCGCTAATTCAGCGTCGGGACTTCCCATTATCCTTATCGAGCACTGAAATATCGTGTTGGGGGCGGTAGTTGGCGCGACTATTCGCTAAACAGGAATAAGAACGCAACCGGGCGTACAGGAAGCTATGTACGAACGGTAACAATCCGCGATTACCCGTGGCAAAACCCTCTTTAATGGGGAGGAAGGTGTTTTCTATTTGGCGACTAATTTCGCGGCAGCCACTAGCGTGCGAGGGATTAAAAGGATACGGGCGAATCCTTGGATGCCTGTTTCGAGATAAAATAGAAGGGGGTACGTATTGTTCTGTTCTGAGTGCTGGGCGTTATTCTGACAAATTATTATCAGTCTGTTACCTACGTATAACGCTCCCCACTTAAAGCCACCCCAATATTCTGCTTTTCATACACATCCCGAGGCATTCTTACATTTTCCCATTCGAAAGCAGAGCCCTTGAGGCCCGTTGATTTCACTCCCCCGCCGAAGAACATTTACAAATCAGACTGGCGGAAGTGTATTATAAAAATTTTCAAGGTGAACGAAATTGTCATCATCATCAAAAAATTCAAAAAGTAGTACAAAGTTAAAACGTTAATTTTGGGTATTAATACTATTTTTATAGATTTTTTATAGGTACACGAATGCGCAGGTGCCTACACAGACGTGCGACTTTAAATTCGACTTCTCCTCGAGCATCCCCGCTCCCCTCGTTCCTCGAACTCTGCAAAAGTTCCCTTTTAACCCGCGTAGCACGGCTTTTACCGGATACACTTCGTCGATGATGCATGGCGGTTCCAGGAATTTCTTGTCCGTTCGTCTCCGTCGGCCAGACGAGCTGCCTGCTCGACTGGAATAAAATAGAAACGAAGTAGCCCCGTGATCGACATTAACCCCCCACCCCGCCTGGAAGTTTCCCTCTACCCAGCGCGAAATAGTCTCGACGCACCCCCGAGCGACGTCGACGGTGAACGTCGATGCGTCGCGTCAGGCCCTTTAATTTCGACTTGCCACCCCCTTCGCCCCCACTGGAACGGATCGCGGAAGCAGGCGGGAGCCTGTGTTCCGACGGGGCGAACGGTGGCTGCGATTTCACGAGTGATTTCATGGGAATGCGTCTGACTTTCGACGAGACGCGGAAAAAGCCCGCGCGTTGCGAGCTCCCAGCATTCCCCAGGTGAAGCGCCTGCAACTTGCTAGCTGCGATTCGCCCACCCACCCCCGCCGACATGCAAACATTCCGTACCGACGATTCCGCCCCCCCCCCCCCTCCCGTGCATCGCGAAACGAAACACGTATCTTGTTTTAACCCGCGCCACCCTCCTCCCCTCGCTCGCCCCATCGACTTTGCACCCCGAGCGGGTTCATCGTGCAACGCGGGGGTTGCCGGACGATTTCGTGGGAGCAGAAACGCTTTCGACCCCTTGAATCTCGTGCAGCGATCCGTTTATCGTCGCTCCTCGCTGATTCCTGATTTCTTTCGGGGCTGCCGGTCGGTTTACTCTCTGCCAGACGGTTTAACGGAATACAAGCGTGAAAGGATAGTTCCAGTGGAGCTTTCATCTGTTAGCTACAGGAAGTATGGTAATGGGAGTATACTTGGCTTTAGGGAATATTGGTTTTATATTTTATATTTCTTGTATTTTAAAAGGTACTGCGAAGGAAAAGTTAATATTTCGGTTAAAATTTCTGGTTAAAAGCGCGGGTATAAGATTGAAGCAGTTTATTTTCATACACAGACGTGTATTATTCACAATTTCGCGTGAAGATGTACTGGTGGTTCCCACTGGACCAAAGTACTGTTTCATTGCATTTTCCCTATAATCAATGCGTCAGTTTGATCAGTGCCGATTTAAATCTTCTTCAAAACGCGATTCAAATATAACACGGGCCACAAATAATGCAATTAAGGTATTGTTTGAACGACGAGCTGTACCGAACTCGCGTGGAAATGTTACTGCATTAAGCGACTTGCAATCAGGTGTACAGAGGAAAACAGATATAATTCGAGCTGTTTAATTTCACTTCCGATTCGGATCGCTGAAATCCGAGTACACTGATATTATTTACGTTGCTCGCTATATTATGTAATATATACGGGAAACTTCGATACTGAAATGTTCTGAAGAACAAAGCGATATCTACCTCTTCGCCTTCAAGTTTCTGCTTCCGTGACTTTCTCGTTACCAGCAGATAGTGTATTAAAAAGAGAAAGAAAAGAGGACGATTCAAGGAAGCCAGCAATCCTACTCTCAACCCGGAAAGGACACGGAGGTCTTATTCTCTTTGGCTTTGCCTTCCGTCGAGCTTTAATTCTATTTTCTTTCCCTCCACGGCGTTATTAGTTCTATTTTTAATATCATTGATGAAACGCATTTCTGAAGCTCTCACCAGAACGGTAACATCCACCGTGAAAAGCCTTTAAAATGTTTCGCTGAAATTAGTACATATTTCCGCGATTACTTCGAACTGCCGGATCGAAAATACGTATAAAAATATCTGGACCGTGGCTCAGGGAAACGCGACTGTGCGTGGTCGCGTGCGAATATGAGAGGGGAAAATTATATGAAAACAGTGGCGCACGGGCGAATTAATACCCCGTTATTTTACTTTGATTTCGCCGGGGAAAGCGTACCAAGCGACGGCTGGAAATCCGATGTCTCTTCCACACAGTGGGAAATACGTCGGGTAAGTGGCTACGTATCGGGGGGCAATCGATGCATCCAATTTCACGTGCAACTTATAATACCGAAGGTCGATACCCGGAAGCAGCGCGAGAAAATCGAGGACGAGGGGGGAAATCTAAAGGGGCGATCGCAAGATGTTATCGAATAACCGGTGTGTTTCCATTGCAACGGCGAAACGGCCCAAGAGGTAAATCGTACTAAAACGTTTCGGTGAAGCTTTCGCCGGTTAACAAGATACTAACGGTGCAAGAGGGGGATTAAGCAATTGATACCTTCGCGATCGAAGTGTCAATGGGAACGTAGAAACAGTGGATATTGGCAGCATGCATGGACGACACCCTGTACCACTCACCAAAAAGCCACAAAATTTTAACGAGTATTTAATATTGGGGTAATTTAACGGGAGAGGGCTAAGATGGCCATAAAAGTTCTGAAATTATTTTGCTGTAAGATAATGATGAATTGGAGTATTACAAGTTGCTCTCTACTCAAGATTATGTGCGTTGCAAGGGCAAGATGAAATTAAAAGCCCCGGTACACGACATTAAATGCACAATGTTGTGCAAAGACATCGCAGAAAAAAGCACATGCACGTCGCTCAATTATTCACTCTACGGTCCACCCACACTCGCAATTTCTATTTGGATATTCGCATCAATATTTACAGGCGCGAAACAACGTTTGCCCTCGACTGGAATGTAAACGCGGAGGGACGGGAAAGGTAACGTCTGCGGAATAAGTATTTCCATATCTGTGCGGAACGTTCCGACGGCTTGAAGGAGGGCAAGGAGAAGCTGTTGAAACTCGGAGACATAAACGAGCATCATTTGCCGGTACTTTCGATACGGCGCGAGTTAATAGAGCGGAAAACAAGCTAATTCAAAGGCAGCGAGCCAGCGTTCCTGTAAATGTAAAGGGGGCTTAAAGGAAGCGGGCACCGATCGATGGTGGCTTTAATGGCCAGTGTTTATCGTCAATACGAAACTTGCGAGCCCCGTGGCCTTCTTGTATGAGCTGCTACGAGAGCTGCTCGTTTCTGTCGGACGTGTGGCGAGGCCAAGCACGTTTGATTACAAACGCTGCCTGAACAGCCGCGTACGTCCGTCAATTAGGCAAATATTTCGTGTTTCCTTCTAAACTAATTTTCTCATTTCACAAATGTAACCAGGCGGCGCGCGCAAACCCGCCGCGTTTCTTTGCCGTCAAAATGGGGATCACGTTTTAACGTCATCTGCCGCCCGAGTTTATGACGGGCCGAAGTGTCAAAGTAATTTAATCACGGGAATCTAGTTACAGCGACGAATTCGTCTCCGGTGCAAGCCAATTTACGCGTCACTTGACTTTCCTTTACTACCTTGGCCGAGTGTTCTACCCATTGGTTGCTCCCACGCTCAACTCTCGGCATATCAGCCACTTTTAGCAAATGTATGCAGTTATACACATATTTACTTGGGATATAAAGAACCGGATATCTGAAACACCCTTTGCTTTCGCGAATTCTATTACCCAGTTCACTTTCCGTTCATTACTTCGAGGCACTCTGCGTACCTTACAAGATCCTCTAAAGTAATCAGGTGTCGTGAACGCGAGAATCGACTTGCCGTTCCACACGCTCGATCTTATTTCAATCCAGCGTTCGTGGGCAATTTATCAGAGCGGTTGAACCCGATGAAACGAGTGTACCCGGAGGAAACAGGAAAACGCGTGAAGAAAGCATGCATCGAGAGGTACGCGAGATACCCTCGTTCTTAGGAGCAGAGCGGACGCGAAGAAACCTGTGAAAGGAACAGCCGTTTCCGCGTCGATACGGCCAGGCAGCGGTTCCCTTCCGGCTACTTTAGCAATCAATTCACGGCGAACGCGGAAGAAAGGCTGACCTATATACGCCGACCGCGACAGGCGTGATAATCGATCGATCGCTGGAATTCGCGCGCTCGCCGGGAGTCGCGAAAACTCTCCTACGCCAAACCTTTATTACCTGCGAGCATCGCGAACCTGGGTTTCTTGGATAGGTACCGTAAACCACATCGACTGGGACAGTAACTTTGAAGGGTCGCTCCAATCGTCAATGGTTGCAGGCTGCTTTCTAAGAATTTCGGGATATTATACATGGAATGCAAGAAGGTTTTTCTTAGAAGATAATGTATCTTTCCCCACTCATACATCATTATTCGCTGTCGCCTAACAGTCTCCCTAATAGTAGGGAAGAGTTGCCAATATCGTACTGGTCACCTAAATGGTACCTCATCAATTTCTCAGTAATTAATGAATATAAACGACATTTGATGATAAAAATATCTAGTAAATGAGAAATAGAAACAAAACTTTTACGCTGACATCCTATTTTGTGCGTGCTATAAACATTTTAAAAAATCAGGTATGATTGATGTAACTTTTTACCAGTTTATTTTAACTGATAATAATCAAACAATGCAATTTTGTCCTATATTTTTGTATTTTTCTAAAACCGAGTTTAATGTAGAATATTTTACATTCATTTTAAGTTCATATTACATTTATTATAAAGTTTAAATTGATATTTATAAATAAATTGACCATGTTTCCTAAATCGTCCATGTCACTACAATCGTACCAGTAGGATTTGACAACTCGTATGTTATATAGATTATGTACATATATCATATTCATAGCTTATTGTGGCCTGTGTGTGTTCCATATACATATGTATATGTAACAATATAATAATCATTACTTTATGTTGAATATTTTCTACTCTATTTATTATTGATACTATTTTTAGTGGAGGTACGATTTAGGAGACCGGTTGCCTAAATCGTACCTTTTACAGTATGTGACAAAACGATTAATAACAAATTAATTTGTTCTGAGCAAAAGGTTAAGGGGTTAGGACACAGTAACGAGGCAAGAAAGCAGACGATTTTTAGATGACGATCATAAGAAAAGTAAACAATCGATTAATATAAGGTTTTGTGTTTTAGTTCACTATATTATGAACTATAAGAAAAGCATTTAATATTTTCAAAATAGCATTTGTACGCCGTGCAATGTCTGCATTTAAAATGTCCATTTTTTTTCGGATGGCCAACTGGTGGGCCGGATTCCGGCAAATCGTATGAACTGTAACAAAAACCCCAAGAATGTCATAAACTGTAATATATTTCCTACTTAGGCATTGACGATCCAACATTTCAATTTTTGCGAAAATTGACAAAATGGCTGATGTTTGAAAAATAATGATCAAATTTCGACAAAAGTGTGTAATATTTTTGTTAATATTTTGTACAATAATTAAAAAATTTTAAATGTTGGATCATCAATGCCTAGGAAATATATTATAGTTTATGACATTTTTGGGGTTTTTTGGCCCTCCGAAAAAAATGGACATTTTAAATGGAGACATTGCACGGCGTACAAATGCTATTTTGAAAATATTATATGCTTTTCTTATAGTTCATAATATAGTGAACTAAAACACAAAACCTTATATTAATCGATTGTTTACTTTTCTTATTATCGTCGTCTAAAAATCGTCTGCTTTCTTGACCCGTTACTGTGTCCTAACCCCTTAAGCGTATAATAGTAGGTGCCTAAAAGATCAAGTTACAATATCCAATAGTCATTTGCGTTGAAATTAGTACCAAATATGAAATATAACGTAACATGTCTTAGTGGTACGATATAGGCAACCCTCCCCTACATCACGACGTAAATCCTTGCATCACTTTTCAACTAGACCATCCAATGCCAAAGCCAACTTCAATAACATATTTCAACACCGATAAGAATATTTCGTGAAGGCACCCCCGCGGAGCAGACCCCGAAGCAATCGCGATGCTTTTCCACGGCACGAAGAGTCCAGGTACGGTCGGTGACCCTCTGCACAGTAGCCACACTATGGTCCCTCTTCCAAACCAGTTCGCCCTTTGTTCGCCAGGGTTTACACTGGAAATAGCCGCTTGGGCGTCGCGCGTTGTACTTAATTAACGCGCTTCCTTTCAGCGGCCCTCGGCCGAGGGGGCTTAATCCGACAGCCAGAAACCGGGGTTGCCCGTTGCTTTCACAGGTCGATCATTTCAGCAAACACCAGCGGGGATCGGCGCAAACAGGATTCGACAAGGAGGACGAGCCCGCCGTTGTCCAGATCCCAGGCGTCATTCACGCTCAGCGACGAGGGCGTCGTGACGCGTGCTCGACGCCGACCCGCGACCGATCCAAATCGGCACAAAGAACCATTCGAGCGCACCCGCGATAAATGGCCGTCGCTGCTGGCCTAGAGGCCGCGTACGCCGGTCAAAAGAGACCCTCTGGCCTGTCTTTCCGGCAGCGAACAGGCCTTTTCAGCCTCTCCTCGACCGTTCAAACTTGATTAACGCGTGCGACCCCATGTCCCCGCTGTTCCATCGCGGATTCAATCCGGGACAGGGTTTAATGATTTTGGTAAACAACGCCCGCCAGGACAAACAAAGGGATTCCCGCGTCCTCTGTTGTCCGAGCAGCGGCTGAATAGCAATATGATGAGGGTTACCGAGCGAATGGGTGCGAGGAGAGATGTAATTCCGATTCGGACCAGATGGAAAGCAAAATATGGTTCTGTGTCGCGACGCCCGCGCTGGGTGGATCGATTCGCCGTATGTGACGGCGTCGAATGTTTGCTCTCGAGATTCCACGTTCGCTGGTGGTTTGCATGATAGTTTTATTCGACGAGGCTCGTGGCCACGTGAATTTGAGGATGGAAATGTTTGCTGTTCGCGGGATGGTCTTTTGTAGATCGCAGAGTAGTCCGATAATTATTCCGTAGTGCTAGAATCCGTAGAATAGATGCAGCAATTATCATTGACCTGTACTACTTGGAAGGAGCGATCGATTCAGTACGGTGAACCACCCTGTACAGAGAAATGCATGGGAAACAATTATGACCGAAAATATGAATCCTTATATCTTCCGCGATACCAAGCGCCATTTTTCAACGTCACCTTTCCACATGGGCGACGTTTTTATCGTTCACCCGATCGTCGGGCTTGCTAAGTCTAAATTCCCTTCGTCGTTGGCTCCGAAACAACGTGGCCGTGAAATCGCCGGTGACGTTATGGGGACCACGGAGGTAACTTTAGATCACAGTAATTAGTCAGAGGCGATCGGTCATGAGATTGCAGGACGCCCGGGTTAATGTCGCCGCGAGTCAGCCGCGTATATCCGACTTCTTCATCCGCGAACGTAACGCGAGCATGACATCACAATAATGACACGGGCAACAAGGGGTCGGTGTGCACGCGAGCGCGGCGTACATGCAACGACGCGTGCACACGCGTGATGTAACAGGACGCGGTGCGTGACCAGCAAGCTCGGGCTTGTAATGGCCAGCCCCCTGTCCTGGGGAGGGAATCAGAGAGGGAATCAATGTCGTGTGTCGCTGGTAATTCTCGCTAGGAAGGCCGCGTCTTGTATCATTCCGACCTTTGTCCCGGGAACGCGATCCGTTACATTTCCGCGCAACTCTCCACCCCTAAGCAAGCTAATTACCCGCCACCCCTATTTCCCCACAACTTTTCCACGGTTATCGCGGAATCTCGAGCTTCGTTAAATGCAAATTTCCACAGCCCCATCGAAATCATTACCCTGTAGAAACAATTTCGCGATCGTTTCTTCGATTCCCCAGGATGCGTGAACTTGGTGTATGCGAAATCGATGGCGAGCGGAATTGCTTTCATAGACCAAGTTTCCAAGAATTCGAGGTGAACTTAGTTGACTGTGAAATCATTGGTGTGGGGGGCGCGAAACTCGAGGCATCGGGACGCAAACATTCTTAGATGTGTCAGTGGGAATGAAAACCTCCCGCCGAGGAATCAAGCCTGGCCACATTAAACGTTTCCTTTGACGCTGGTATATTCGGCGTTACTCAATCTTTTCCATCATGCACGCTCCCAAATCCCCTTGAAACCACTATCCTCTGAAACAGCAGATAAGCGGGAGCAGCGGTGAGCACAATGTCGCCGCCATGCGCTTAGCTGAAGCGGGTTAAGTAGACAAACATATTATCGCTGACGTCCAAGTTCATTATTCTTGCGCATCGCGAGCGCGCCAAGCGGCGAGAAGAACAAGAGATTTCTAGCAGATGCCAGTCCCACATCCCTCGATCGGCTTAGGATATACTCGTATTCCCGGTGAACGCGAAAACGTGGGATTAGTTTCTATCGCAGGCACGCTGGAATTATTACGCTCACGAAGCGCGGTAATCCAAATCGATTGGCAGACATGTGATTGAGATAATGGTGTTTAGAGCATATTAAACAGCTTATTAGCTCGTCATCCCATTTAAGCCATTATCTCAGCCACTTGTTCTGCGCTCTCGCGTTCACTCTGACGAACTTTTAATCCTCGCAGCCACGAATCAAGAGGTCCAACAAGCTGGCCTGTAATCGAGGCGAAACGTGATATGGAATTTGTGATTTCTCAAGAATTTTCGAGCTCAACTGCCCTTTAGCTTATGGAACATTCAATGGTTAGAATTTAGGTCGCTATTTACTATAGAATGTTCTATGTATGTCCGTTGTGGTTTGCTTCATATGTATTAAATTTCATCGCTACTCACCGCTTCAGTGTGTACAGGATGGGCAGCGAACAGCAGCCCCGTCAGAGCGGCAAATCCTGGACGCAACGATGCCACAACTAGACTCACCCTAGTGACCAAAACGCATGCGATGGCGTGCAACGCGATGTTCGTCGCGTGATACCAGCTTGGCGTCAATCCTGACATCAGGTAGTTCAACCTGAAGGCAAACGAAAGGAGACAATAATTAGAATCTGTTCGTATAATTGCAGTAGGTATTCGGCTACTGATTTTGTCGAAGAACGTAGCGTAAGAATTGCGTGGTGGTTAATTATAAATCAAATATCGTTTTTTATAGAGGAAGTGCAGCATATTTGGAATACTGTTGGTAATTTGGAATACCGAAGTATCTAATAAACTACTAACGCTATTTAATTTGTAACACCGTAGATTATAGGGGCTAATGACCTGTTCACTAATGAAATTTGTGGATGAACCGCAATTTTTACATATTCTACTTAATCTGCAGAGGAAGCAAACGTCAATCTGCAAAACTTTTTCAGCGCGTATTCAATCGTTCCAATCATGGTTAAAATATGTCAAAACTTTAGTGTTGAACACTTAATCGACTCATTTGCATGTTCCTTCTATGGTTCCGTGCCAGTTTTGCGATAATTTCGAGAATACAAAGTGTGACATGAAATTTTAGGTTTCAATGCCGTGTTGCTAATTCGGAATACCGAAGGTGAAGGTGATTTGGAATATTCCAAAGCCTACCGATGCTTTTGTTTCACGCGTAATGGCTACCACAGCGTCAGTTTCGTCTGTCACCTATATAACCTTTTTTAGCATTTGTGTAAATATTGTCTTATAGATATCTACATAAAATTGTTCCTTAATTGTGATTTCTTAGCCTGATTACGTCATAAAATAAACTAATTTTATTATCTACATGTTTTGTTTAAGTTTATAAAGCGAAGGTAAATCGGAATAACGGTATTCCAAATTACCTGCACCTTAACGAAATCGATACTTCTTGTCATTTTTCATTCAAACCAAAATTTCAGTTACTTTTCGTTTTTTATTTTTACTGACACTAAGAAATACGAAAGTTTATTAGTTTCCCTATGATATTATGTAGTTTAATTTGTTCCCATCCTCTGTCGTAATTTTTTATTCATCTTAAACAAACTGGTATTCCAAATATACTGCACTTCCTCTAGTTTTCATTCATGTCATAATCCTTGATATCGTCTCAAGATGGGATCGAGTGATGCTATAATCCAAGTCTGAAGCCGAATAAGGGTAGGGCAAAGTCGGTTTTTATTCCGATCAGCGCACGTGGCAAAGTATCACGGTAAACGGTTAATTTCGTTTGATCTAATTGGTCGATAATTGAAACCACGCAGTCCTCCCGATAGGGGTCTAAGTGAAATCAGCGAACCATGATCGTAATTAGGTAATTTCGACTACGCGTGACCCATTAAAGCAAATTCTGCCTTCAAAGGTGGCTAGAGACTCGCGTTATTGCAAGACTTTGGAAGAAATTACTACTGGATAGTACCTAAGTCAACATCTACATAAACATAACATCAAGCACCCGCATCAACTCAATCCTTCAGAGTAAATTTAAAGCCACGTTTGCTTCAAACTTTCGCAGCATCACAAGTTTTACATTCTCTATAAAATATCCATGATATTTTACATATTTGCAAACGAAGGGGACAGTGTGTTCACTACTAGCAGTCTGCACTCGCAGACCCAAGATCCACTAAGTAGTTACCACCGACGCGATTCGCGTTTTGTTCGAAACGAGGCTGAAGCACTGCATAGAAAGCTTTATTAGCACCCCCACCGCGTTCCACGAGCTTATCCTCGTCGATGGACTGCATCCTAAGAAATCTGAAAACAATGAGCGCCGTCGCCTTCCCGTTTATAAGTACAACGGATTTGAAGCGGGCGCCGGTGACGAAGTTTTCACGGAAATCCGCTTAAGTCGACCAAGATAATCGGATTGCAGAAACCCACTCCGTACACCTATTCATCCCTATACTCTGTAGACCGCAGCCCACCGTGGGAATCCTGTTTTTTCTCGCGGAAACCGATGCCGCTCGTTTACCTCCTAATGAAAATGTGCCTCGAAACTTTCAACCCTTTCTGCGCCCCGTTCCTCGGCAAGTCGATCATCGAATACTTGATTTCCTCCGGTAGGCAGGCCCGTCGATATTGCCCGAGCATCGATTCCAGCGGAGATGGGGGGAGGGGGGGGGGTGGGGTAGGGGTGAGAGTGCGGGGACGGGGAGGTGCGAAGACGGAGGAGGAAAGTGCGCGGGTAAGGAAGAAGAATGGGGATGAAAAATAGGTGAGACAGCGAGCCGCCATCAGGAGGAAAACAAACACCGTAGCTGCTGACGCGGCCTGAGCAATAATTTTGAAAGTCTGCCGACGGCATAAGTTCGACGCCCCTAGCGAACCCCTGAGCTTGGCCCTGTTCCAGGTGTCAAGGATCCTGGCCCAACGTAGGCGTATCCTGTCTTCCCCTTGGCCCTGGATCAACCAAAGAACTCGAACGTGTCAGTTGCAAGTCCCCACGCAAATTTTCCTACGAACTTTATGGCCCGCGGAGTAATGATTAGTGTCTTGGCTACGGATCTGCCTATGCACAGTACCTAGCAGGGATATGCCGAGGTCGTAAAAGCTGCGGGATCCCCAATGTTTACAGCATCGTGGTTTCGGAACAAGGGGTTTGGCATTTTTTGGGGGGGGGGGGGGGAGGGGGCGAGGTAAAGTTTCCAGACCTCTTGTTCCGAAAACCTCAAAGCTGTAAACTTTGGAACTCCCGCAGCTTTTGCGACCTCGCTGTATCCCTTCGAGGTACTGTAAGCCTGTTTAAATACGGTGTCGGTGTCGCGCGGAGGTGGCGGATGGTTTTGTACCGGAGGACGAAACACGACGCAAGAAGGTTTCATCGTTTTATTGCGTTCCAATATCCGCTTGTCTCCAGATATCTGATGACGCTAAGCATGAAAGGCACAAGTCTACAGCTACGTTGACAGTTCTACTGGTTTTAAAGGTCTACGAAAATAAACGCGTTTGGGTATCTTGTACCGGAAATGGGAGAAGTTTTCAATTAGCTTCCATAGTTATTATATTTTCATAGGCAGAGCTTTCAGATATACATAATAGAATAAACGAAGCGTTTCGAATGACATCGTAGCTTTCATCAGTAAACTGATTTGGTGCTTAAAATAATTTGGATCCATCTGATCTGGGCCGTGCCATTCTTTATGACCGCGACCGCTGTCTAACAATATATTCAGAAACGGATGTTCTCATTTCCCGCATCCACGTGTATATGTATTTAGCAAACGGGGACCGACTGGCGTTTCGGAACGTATCCAAGACGCAATCTCGTTTCACAGGGCGCCAGGATACACTGGCAACTGGCGCTGCAAAGGGTATGAGGGCTGCATATTTAGGATCTTCCTGTTTGCACTCACAGGACTTCCTAGAACATGATGCACTGGACTCTACGGTATCATAGTGGGGTGAAACGCATCGATCCAGATCCTGTGTTTCCCTCACATTCGGATGATTGTTTACGAGGTATTTGCATCCCTTAAGCGGAGAAGAGGGTCCATTGCTATTAATTATGGATGAACGGAAAAGCACCTTTATAATTAACTGGGTGTGTATTATAATTTCACGCTTATTTCTGTCTGAAGGCAGGAAATGGAACGATGTTTCTTTGCAGGTCTTAATTATATATGCGTTGCTGGGGGTGAACTCCAAATCCAAAAATAACGAAAGCAACTTTAATTTCTATCTCCGTTAAGGGGTTATACTTACTCAGGCGGCCGAAAAGAGGCGAGTGTTTGTGAATTTTTTCGCGTGATTTTTGTACGAAAAAAATCAGGATTTCAGCTTTAAATAGCCGCCATTTTGTTTTAAAAGAATATGTCGAAAATTCCCTCCGTTAATGGCAGTGCTCACCGCAAAAACAAATTATTAAAAAGGCTTCTTGGATGTCGGTTGTTACTTTATTATAAACGTAAATATTTTTCTACGAAAAAATTACTAAATGTTCTTTAAATGTTGCTCTTTTAAGTGTATATGGTTCTGTAAAAATTTATGCTTCCGCTTTTTCAAAAAAAAATTCACAAACATTCGCCTCTTTTCGGTCGCCTGACTAGGTATAACTCCTTAAACCTTTAACTCCTTCGGCTTCCTTCGAAACCCTAGAATAATTATTTTAAAGCAAACTCTTATTTCCGTTGAGAGCAGCGCACGGATGGAAAGCAGTAATTTTACGTCGCCCCACGATAACACCAGTATTGCGTCCGATATCCGATATTCGTTCTACGCGACACTAAATCCCCCGTGGAATGACGGGAAAATCATACCCGAAATGACACGCGTAATCACGTCCCACGTGCACGCTCGCAGAAAACAAAACAGGCTATTACGCGGCGTGACACATTTACGCTGGTAATCTAACGCTAATTACCGATTTCACGTGCCTGAAGTGGCCAATCAGAGGTCAGCTACGCCCGACCACCGAGTACGATACTCTGACCGAAACTCGACCGAAACTCGAAAGGCTCGAATCTAATTTTCACTCGATGACAAGCATGGACGAAGGGGCACAGAGGAGAGCACGGGATGGGCGGAGAGCGGCGATAGGGAGAGAGAGGGAGGAAGGGCGGAAGGGCGGAAGGGCGGAAGAAAGAGAGGCTGTATCGTTGGCGCCAGGAGGGATCTACTTGAACGCCGTTCACGATGTAATTAGGCATTCAACCGATTCGGCCTTAAGCGCTTAATCGGCTTTATTTCGACCTGACATCCTCTTAAACGCGCGGAAAGTTAGGCCAGCTTGACTTCCGTGGTTCGTGCTTCGTGGCCGTTACTTGTTGACAAACGGCCCCACACCGTGCTTTCGCCGCCCGGGCAAAGTAACTTGGCCGAATAGTTTTCCGTGAAATATTAAAACGTCCCGAAAGCCATTAAGAAGTTGATTAAATTACCGCCCCACCGGAAGCCACGGCCGTGTTTACATGCCGACGACGGTGATAGAAACGTTCGCGAAATATCGCCGGGCCCCTCGAAGCCGTCCCATATATTCGTCTGATAAACAAGCCGAGTCACGCGACTTGTGTGGGGCCATCATCGTTTTGCGGCTGAACACGGAAAAAAATGGGCTAACGAGGCCTAAACATGGCTTTACCATTACGTTGCTATCGATACGTAGGCCAGCTGATGCAGAAAGATAGAGTGTTTCGTTATCAGAAAGTGCCCCCCTGCGTCTGCTATAAACGACAGAGTTCTTAAAACACTTCCAAGGCCCGTCTCCGCTTCTCCATCGTATTGTAAATATTTCTTCCGTCTCATTAGAATTCCCCTCGTTCTTTCGCCGAGGAGGACGGCCCATAAATTTCGTTAACACCGTCCCCCACGGCGCCCCACTTCCTCGCACAAACCCCTCCGCCTTTTTCTCACACAATTTCCCTGGAGCGTTCCCAGTTGTTAAAGGGGCCGTGACCGCAGACATTTCAAAGCAAGAATAGAATATGATGAACTAAAACTGTTATTCCCCACCAGACCGCAGGGAGTCCTGATACTAACTGCCCGGCCGCAACTACCCTCTTACTACTGGCTGACCACGACCGGTTCTATTACTACTGTTTCACCGTTGCTCGCCCAGTAACTACTGGCCCGACCGCGGCGACCGATCGATACTTATTCGTACTCTTCCGTCGTGCATTAGCGCTTCCGTGTCTGGTGCCAACACGTGTCCGCGTTAAGGGCGGCAGCGGAGTTTCGCTTGAGCGACGTCTCTTGATTCCGGTTGACGGTTCTGGGGAAACCGAGCGTCCGTCTCTGGCACGTTAATGGAACCTCGCGGCTCCGTGTTACGGCTGCACGCGGAAACGAGCGCGAGCGGGCGGTTCACGGGGAGAATGGAATAAATAAGAGAGATGACCGTCCAGTGGAGGAACTTTGACGATGGCAGGAGGATCTAATTAAATAATCGAGTAATTAACTAATGAAATCTCGACGTACCGTCTTGCACCGCGTATCTGTAAGAGATCGGAGATATAAGATGCAGCCTTGCTAAACGTAGCGTGTAATTGCATATGAGAGTTCTGTCTGCTTTTAGTTAAAAGTTAGACGTCCACATGAGCGGGCAGTTATTATCGAAGAGATTTCATCCCTTTTCTTTTTTGTATTTTCATTGCGGAGGATTTATAGAAACTCTCGTCTACCGTATCTGATACGGAAAGCGGAATTGAATCGTTCATGGACAGACGGGTAGAAGCGAGTCGCACGCGGACAAGCAGGGGGATCGGATGGTACGTGAACGGGCTAAGAGAATAGGGCTCTACGTGGCCGGGCAAGTAGAATCGGATCGTATCGGGTCGGACAGGTAGAACAGGTTCGTGCTCGGGCTGACGCGGAAACCAAAGGGAACCAAAGGGAACGAGGACTTTCTGATGGGTTTTGAAGGAGACTCGCGAGTTGCTGGACAACTAAGATGATGTAATTTTAACTCGATGGCAAATAACGTAGTAGAGAGAAAGTATGATGAAGTTTGCATTGATATTATGAAAAGAATGCTTAAGATATGAAGGCGTTCTGCTGGGAAGCGAAGAAGAAATTCTAAGAAATGTAATAAAAGGGAAGTAAGGGTCCTCCATTTCTGGAGGGAGGTGTGCGTGTAGAATGTTAGAATACAGCAGTATTTGTTCAGACATACAGGAAATATTCCAATAGATCCAGAAACGTTCACTGCAATTTTGCTTCCTTTGATATTGCGACATAAATAGTAGAATTTTAATCCTGAAAAATGGAGAGAAATCTTGAGGGAATAGTATTTGAAATATGATGCTTATTTTGGAGTGACGTAACGCAAATAAAAAAGACGGACGAAATAGCAATTGCATTTTAGTGTCTGCAAGGAAGTACAAAAAGGAAGCTCCTGTTTCAACCGCTCTTTTCATTGGTCGGAACCAAAATTAATGTATCTAGAGCAGGTGGTAATTTTACGAACCGGAAACTGTATCGATCGATCGTTATTTTATGATATCCCTTTAGATTAACGCGACTATAGTCTCTAGGAGCTCATTCTTATCCGTGTCAGTTTGCCTTCACTCTGCCAGCTGACTTTACCGAAATGAATGGTCGTACGTAACGAAGATCGAGTCCCTTCCCTCCTCCTTCTTTTATTCTTTTGCACTCTCTCGATCGCAGGACACGATCGCGTCGTATTCCGACTAAATCGTGCGCGGAATCTGATACCACGAGTAGGAGAACAGTTTACTATTCCGTGGCGTTGCTTTAGTGATTTAAGAAACTTGGTAGTTTCCCTTGCTGCCGGTCAGCTATCACTAGGATAGTGTACTACACATCGCTGAGATTCAAAAATTTAAATCTTCCTTCTTGCATTTCCAAAGGGTATTCAACAGCATTTCAATATTCCCGCAATAGTGGTGCTCGCGGTAAGGTACTTCGTACTCCGGTGCATAATTTGCCGTGACGAAGTGGATGTTGAGCGGACAGTGAATGATACTGGTACCTACGTTGATTCGAGCTAACGATTTAATGAAATATCACGCACACCGCCGGGCAAGTTCGCGTGAGCGCGCAAATTTTTCATTCGCGACGTCTTAGCGCCAACGACTTCGCGTTATTATTCGTTGAGTCGCGAAAATCACGAAGGGGCCCTAACCATTGTTTAGGAGCCCCCTTGCCGCGGGCCAATTAATTACGAAAAATATAAACCGGCCGAGTCGAAGGCGGGAAGGAGGCAAGAAAGCGGAAGAAAGAAAGGAGCTGGTGATAGCGCGGGCAAGTAACGCGGAATAAAAAACCCTCAACGAGGGTAATAATGGAACGAGGGGGGCGGTTGCAAAATAAATGGCGGAGGGAGAGTAGCCGTGAATTTCATTACGGGAACAATGGTACTTGGCGGTGAAAGAGTCTGATGAAATTTGTCAGGCGTACCGGGAAGCCTTGCGGTTACACCGATATTAATTGAATGCCAGCGATGAATCACAGGCGAGGATGAACACGAAATACTCGCGCGTGTACGCGCGTGAGAAAGAATCGTGATATAGGTACTGTGTACGATCGTGCGGCACTTTATCAGCGTTTGTCTCGCGAGGCATCGATAATCTCGCGAAACAGGTGAGTCCGATTCGATAGAATCAACGCACAGCCCTGGATCTTCGGTAAACCATCGCCCGGGATAACCATTCCTCTTCCCCTTCCACTCCTTCCACCCTCTCTCTTTTTTTTTTTTGTTTTTTTTTGGTCATCGTCCGACCCGCTCGCTATCCTTTTCGCTTCCCTCTTGTTGCCGCTCCCGCGCTGGCTATCCGCTTTCACATAGCCACGCATCCAGATCAGATAATACCGTGAATTACTGCCGCTTATACGCCTTGAGTGGCGCCATATATCAACGGACGTGCCTCATTCCTTTCCCAGATTGTGTATTGGAAAATATGGCGTGTCCACGTCGAACATGATGAAGGGCCTTCCAGCGGGGGCGCGCACAATGTTCGCTACGTAATACCTCATAATCATTATGCATTACGCCCTGCTATCTGGCCAGCGGGCCCGACATTACAGGTGCGCGCGAGGTGTTTCGCCCCTTGCATTATCGAGAGCAATCTTCGCCCTCGCGAGCATTTGTTACCTGCCACGCTCGAGCACGAGGAAACTGAACGGAGCTACATAGGTATATAACCGGGCTTCTAGACGCTATTGTGGAAACGAGCACGTAAATCAGCCAATAGAGGGCTTACGCACGATTTAGGCATAGGTATCGGCAGTCTTCGAAATGGCATTGCCCCTGCGCGAAGTACACAGCCACGGCTCGTTGCGTCCTTCGGGAAAAACGGTACGACGCTCTGAACTCCCACTCCCGTCCAGCGACCTCAATTTCTTCAAGTTCCACTGCGCTTTTTCGAGCTGCAGCTTCCCCCCACCCAACCCCCCACCCCCGCGGCGCTGCAAAAAGCGAATTTTTCCTGGGGCGCCTCTACGTCGGTCCGAATTTCGTTCGATCAAACGAATTGGGAGCGCTGTTGAGATCGAGGATTCCGAGAGAGAGCGCTATTGTGTTTCATGCAGTGGAACTCGGACGAGCCTGGCCCTGTCACTTTTCTGCAGGCGGTCGGGGGAGAGGGTGGAGGGGGGTGGGGGGGGGGGGGGTGGGAGTGCCAGGATACGGTGGAAACGTCGAGAGAAATTACACGTCAGTCGTGTGCCGCGATAACCGGGCACGTAAAAACTGATCGCCGGAGCGAGAAAAGTGAACAATCCTGCGTCGGGCCGATGGGGATATGGTTTAAAGGGTAATTTGGAACGATGCCACCAATCAATGGTGTCGGACGTGGCTCTGATACCTCCGCTAAGCGAAAATCTGACTTACAGCTCGGCCCCAATCCCCTCGTATTTGGGAGCGGCCGAAGGGTCGGGGGTTGGTTTCGTTGCGCCCAAATTAACCCTCCGATCGAGCGTGTCCGTGTGCCGTGGCTCGTTAAGGAACAGATTACAGGCGGCGCGGTGCAAGAAAGAGGCCTAGCAACGAGCACCGAGCTACGAACATGCCTCCACCCCCTTGCTTGCAAACTTACGCGACTGGATGCTCTGTTCTGTCGCAAAATACCGATTTACAGCGTGCTTTCCATTTCTTAAGTGGATACGCTGGGGTTGACACACAGTGATATGAAGATTCACCACTGTGAAAAAGGCAAATGCAAGGTTCAATGCCCTTTTTACATCCCGACGTGTGAATAATAATTTCTGTTGAGTTGCAAAGTGTTAATTTGCGATGCATGGTTGATCGATGGAGAACCGTAAAACCCTTCCTGGACGGAATTATGAAATATGAGAATAAGTTTTACTGTGGAATGAAATGCGAATCTACAGTGTTTTTGTTAATGTCCGAGAGAGGCGCAAGCGGATTATATTCAAGAATTCCCTTTTTTCCTCTTTAAAGTAGATTTGTTGGAATAAAGTGAGTTACAGTATGAATATAAAGCATTTTATCGCACGGTGTGAAATAAGGGGGATGAAAGTCCATTAATTATGCAGATTAAGCTGAAGAGGAACAATCGGTGATAAAATTTATAGCGCGCGGCACGCTGAAGGATGAAACATAAAACAGTCATCCGCGCTTAACCCAGATACATTTTTATCGGGGGAATTACGACTCAAAAAAAAAACGTGTGAAACGTTCTTTTTATAGTTTTTCTACCTTTCCCATGTGAGGATGCTCTATTGCGTTCCCTGCGCGTTAAATTTACCGTAATTAATGAAGAACAGTCGCTAAAGAAACGATGTTCGACGCACTCTTTTCCCACCTCTTTTCGTTTGAATCTGTTTCATCGACGGCACCTACGAGCAGATCGATCAAGCTGGGAGGCTGCGAGGTTCCCCCCGGTGCAGTAATTGCCGCTAATACGAAGGAATACGCGAGAATAGGCAGTCCCGATCGGCGCAACGATGCGAATCGAATGAAACAGCGTTTATTTGGAAGCGAACAAAAATCCCCCATTTTGTTCCGTCCCCAGTGCCTGCGTAACAACTGCGTCGCGTTGAATCGAATGCATCGCGCGACTTCAATCGTCGAAAAAAGCTCTTATCATAAAACAGTCTATTGTTCAGCGACCACGGTTACTACATTTTCTGGATTCAAGTCTTCACTGCAACGAGGAGACGAATAATCGTTAGCTTCTACCAACGCGAATAATGGCGACTCTTTTTTACAATTTCCGCGCCGGTGCTTATAAATATCGTCCATTTCGAGTGTTTTATTTCCTAGCGGTGGGAAAACAAGCCCCGCATACAGAGGGTTTTCGAAATTGGATCGCACACGATCGTATAATTTGATTGGAATAACAATATATTTCGTAATATACATATCAAGAATTATTTTTCAACCAGAAAATTCGCTCGAGCGAGGTGGAGTCGCAACTGTCAAACGGTCCCATTCATGGACTAACGTGACTCATACTTTCTCCGCTTCCCCAGAATGCACAGAAAGGAGCAGTGGAGTATCCATTTCCTATTAATCTGAAAGGTCTCCCGCTCTCCCCGCGAGATCAAGAGGCTCGGCTCACTGCAGCTTCCCGGAGAATCTAGAGAAGAAAAGGGGGAAGAGCGCGATGACGCGTTTCGCCAGCTATTTTCCGCGGCGAAAGGGTTAATTGCGGCTCTATTCGCCGGCACAATCGGAGGAAAAGAGGCGGCTTTTACGCGAGGCTGATCCGGTTTCTCGGCCGCGTGCAGCAGCCGTACAAAAGGTCAGGACGAAGGGCAGAAACGAGCTGGCACGGTTCCGTTGCAGCGCAGGATGCGCTCGTTTCAGCCGCGATCGTTACAGTTGTAACGGTGGCCCGCACGAAACTCCGCCGGGCCGGCGAGTTCTCGTGCCTTGAGATTAATTGCGTTCCAGGCTCCCGCCGGGCCGAGCATTAAACACGACGTTCGAACCGACGATCTCACATTTTCCCGGGAAGAAGAGCAGCGCGATGATAACGAACAATGAGCTGCGAACGGAATTAGGAACACCCCCCGCCCGCTCTCCATCTTATTCCTTCCTCTACTCGCCTGCTCCGCTCTGCCGATGCGGGGATCATCGTTTATCGATGATCAGGTGATCTCTGTAATAGATCTAGGAGCACGAAACATTGCCACCCTCCTCCAAGCATCAAGCGCAGCGTGCAGATCAGGTCGAACCGATTTCCACGCGAATCGGGCTATAAAAATCCCTTATCACCCACGATCGCTCCTGCTGGACGAGTTAATCTGCGAATCGGGCTCGCGAGTCGTCATTAAGCACGCTAATTCCCAGGGTGGAGCACACGCGAGAAACAGATTCCGATCGGGCATCTCTAATTCCACGGCTCCCGCGACGCTTTGTAATACATCGAGTGGCGTGCCAATGTAAACAGGAAACACGCAGCGCCTTCGAGGGCCGCGAGGCTCAAATATGGCGGGGGTTGTGCCGCGATTATTCATGTTTCCATTCGTGACGACTGCAAGTATGCATACGCCGAGTGGCCCTGATTTAGGAGCAGTTTTACAATCGAGGCTCGACTCATAAAGCCGAGGCGCACTGCTCGGGACCGTGCCGACGCGGATTTATGGCAGCATGTATACGCGATGAGCCTCAGACCTCCTTCCTTTTTTCTCCCCACGCCCCCTGTGTACACCCTTTCTCACCCGTGCCGCTTTTTACTTTAACTTTATGACGCCTGGTTTTATCAAGTCAGAGGCTGTAAACTTGCAATCAGTCGAAGCGCCGAATAACCCTCGCGCGTTGCACGTACGCGCGCGGCTTCCTCTGCGCGCGTCGGTCGAGACCGTTCCGTAGGACTCCATTGTGAAAGGGGAGTGAAATACAGGCCGTTCCTGAAAGGGCTGGCAATAATTCGCGAGCGACTTCTATTCACGATGGAAAACATCCTATTCGTCTTCCTCCGGTCATAACTCTCCCCTCGCGCTCGCGAAAAAAGGCGAGAGTGCCTGTTGTTTTATCAAATAGTCGTCCCGGGCTACCTACCGACTGCGTGTTTCGGTACGAAGTTCTTTGGGCATGCTTTACGCTGCTCTAATCTGTCTGATCGACTGCTTCGCAGGCACACCATAAGTGTATAGCAAGTGTATGACGAGAAATTGCAGGGGCGGTGCGCAGAAAAAGTGCCGATTGTTAGTGATTGACCCGACACGCGCAAGATTTGAGAACGCGGTTGCAGCTCAATCCTTTATGACGTTATGATTGCGGTGATTCATCACATCGCTCTGATTACAGTACATAACTTTCCGAGGCTTTCCTAACATCGTCCTGCCGCCCGTAACCTAACAGCAATAACCCACTCGTGATACGTCAAATTAATTTTGCACGACTGACGAGTCTGAAATACACATGGTTCAGCTGACACTGCCACAGGCCTCCTTCTCCAAATCTCGTTATACGAAGAATTCTCTCGTGTTCTATGAAAGGGGAAACTTCCAGATCTGTGGAATTTATATCAGCAGTCGACCAGAAGCGAATTTGCAGCCGTAAACTGATGCGATTCTCTGGCGCTTCGACAAACGCTGAATACCGTTTAAATAACCCAGCGTTCCGTGTCGGCGGAATATTTATACGGGACCGCGGTTCCTCGAGGAGGGTCGCGTCTCCATTCCGACTGTTCGCCGAACTTTATAAGGAAGAAGCATCCGGCACGTCAGGTATAGGTCAATTAGCGTGAACGAAATTTCTCTCGGTCGTGGATGTTTCTCGACGATTCTTAACTTCTACGAAACAACATAAATCCTCGAGAGCCCGTCCGCTCGCGCATGCAAGCCGGGACGTGTTCGCAAAGCTCGGGAAGCTTTATCGTCCCCGAGTAATGGGTGGCTGTTTGCAAGGTGGAGGCGCGTATAAATTGCTTCGCGAGCAGGAACGGAGAATAAGAAGAGGAAAACGAAAGACGGAAAAAAGGGGCTGG
This sequence comes from Andrena bucephala, assembly GCA_947577245.1. Classification (NCBI taxonomy): domain Eukaryota; kingdom Metazoa; phylum Arthropoda; class Insecta; order Hymenoptera; family Andrenidae; genus Andrena; species Andrena bucephala. The sequence goes on from OX387715.1 coordinate 70,872,982, forward strand.
CGCCGGGGGGGGGGGGGAGGCTAGAGGGTCGGGGAGGATAACTTCTCTATCCTCGCAGGATATTCTATGTTATTCAGCGACAGGGGAAGGAGGGAGACCCACGATTCCGTGGGAAGAATACCTCTGGGTATTTAAGGGATAAAGTGCAGCAACGAACTAAACGCTTCTGCGTATACAACCCGCCCCTTTCCTACCACCTGGCCCGCCCCCCTGGGATGAGAGGATACATCCATATGAAATAGAGGCGACAGTGTCTTCAAGCGAATTGAAACACGCTCCTAGGCCAGGATATAACGAAGCTCCGAGGGGAAAGCCGCCGCTGTGAACCGAGGAGATCCTTCATCCGAGGCTCGCCTGGACGATAAGCTCTCTTTTCTTTCTTTGTTCCGCCCGTATAAACTCCTGTATTGCGGGACAATGGAGAAACGCGGATCCAGCCCTGTTCTGGATGGATCTCGCGCAATTTCGAGCAAAGGTCAACGCGAGCTGGTCCATTTCGTGGGTTTACATGAAATGTACATGTATTAGAATATTAAGCAGGCATTGGGCGACGAAGATGGGTATGCAGCGATTGGGTTTTATTTATGAAAATAGTATATTGGACGCAGTGGCTCATCGCACGTGTTTGCGTTTTCAAGATTTTTGTACCTATGCTTCTTCGTGCGAGACGATGCCGGGAAGTCTTTTCAACGGCTTCGCGTTGAACTTCACCGTAAATCAGGTCGACCGTGTGAAGTTTGAACGGAAATTAAAATTACATGTTGCCGCGATCGTCGGGTAAATGGAAATTTTACGACACCACCGGGTAGAGGTAGGCAACGGGCAATAAATGCATGCTGCAAGATTTTCAATCTTTTTTCCCCAAGTTTCCAACTACCCCCCCCAAGCTGACCTGACTGTTCACCCAGACGACGCGGGCGTTTTAAAATTCCGTGCCAAACTTCCGGCGAAGTACGGTGTGTCAGGCACGAGACAGGAACGTGTCGCCTCTACCCGTCTTATTCTCCGTCGAAAGCAGGCCAGGAAAAGGAACGGGAGGAACAAGAATTTCCCTATTTTCGCTATTTCACTTTCAAGGCGCACCTGTCACTTGCTTCGGGCAAGTTATATTGTTACTTTCGAAGAGAAAACCACGACCGGCAAGAAGGAAATTGTTACCTCCCAGCTTCTACGGAACCAGTACTTACCATCGCGGCCGAGTATTATGAAACAAAACGCGTGGGATTAACCTGCGCCATATACGTTCGATTTACTCCGCAATTAGGTATCACATGTCACAAGAGTAGGGGAAGGTGGGGCAAGACGGGGGGAGGGCAAGACATGTATGTGTTTCTGAGGCAGAATTTAGCTGGCTATAAGGTACGTATGTTATTTTATACTTTCGTAAATAATGTTTCGGGCAGTGTTCATATGATTGTAGTGAGACGAGAAGGGGCATGGTGGGGTAATGAAAATGAGAGTTACCCCATCATGCCCCTCACAAACCTAGAAATTAAAATCAAAGTTTCTCATTGTTCCAGGTTGGTTAGAAACTACAGACGGAAGACGGAGCGAGGAAAATGATACTTATTTTCTATTAATTAGTCCAAAAGAACTGATTCCCTTGTGGAAAGGTGGATCAGCTGCCAAATATGTGGCAAATGTGGCTCATTTCTCCTGTGTTGATATAGGAGATGAGGACGACGAAGCCATACATGTGTGCCTCCTCTGTCAACCCAATAAATAATTACTTTATATGTATATAGTTTATTTATATTGTTTCTTAATTGGTACCCCATCTTACCCCACCCGTGGGGCAAGATGGGGAGAAACGACTTTTTTTAAATTTTTTTATTTATTCTATTCAAACCTGTAAAACTTAGGTTGATTCACAATTAAGGGGTAATGCCACTGTGAAGCCCGGAAAAGCCGTTTGATTTTGAGAATATTTTTTATGCGAGTATAGTGAAAGGAATACAAAATCTGTTTGAAGGCTTTTATTGTACATAGCTTGAAGTATGATTACAATTTTTAAAAAAAAATTTTAATACAAAATGTTGGCGCCACAGCTCAACAGAAGATGCTTCTTCTGAAAAAAAACTGTTCTGCGGCCGGAAAGATTTCTCTTTCAGTTTTTGACTTAGAACACAAAACCAATTTTTTTTAGGTTCGCTATAAAATTATCTCGGGAAGTACACAACGAAATTAAAGAATACTGCTTTTTGTAGTAATGGTGCGTGATTGAACAAAACGTTTCAACAATTTCGAGGTTGTGGGAGTTCCGTGTTTTGTTCAATCACGCTCCATTATTACAAAAATCAGTATTTTTTAATTTCCTCGTGTACTTCCCAAGATAATCTTATATAGAACTCAACAATTTCCGGTTTTTTGTTTAAGGTAAAAAATTGAAGGAGAAATCTTTCCGGCCGCGGAACACTGTTGTTTCCGAACAAGCTTCTTTGTCGAGCAGAAACGCCGCCATTATGTATTAAAATTTTTTTTTAAAAATTGTGATCATACTTCAAGGTATGTGCAATAAAGGCCTTTAATCAGATTTTGTATTCCATTCACTATACTCGCATAAAAAAATCTCAAAATCAGGCTGCTTTTCCGGACTCTACAGTGGTATTACCCCTTAAACTGAAAGAATTATTACCTAAGAATGGTGCAGACATAAAATTGATTAGTTGATTATGAAAATCTGTGTTTTATTCATCATCAAACGTTAACTACCCCGTCTTGCACCACCTTCCCCTACCATGGAATGTTAGTTGAAATGCAGCAATCTGCAAAACCTCGGAATTTTTACCTGAATTACCCGAAACGAATTCTAATTCGATCCCCGCTGAAAATAGTGTTTTCATACCGAATGTTAGAAACAGGTCGGGGAAGGGGGTGTGCGAAACAATACGGTTAATGGCGAAAGTCGTGAGACCGTGGCGAGCAGGATCCCATACCCCTCCGCTTGACCTACAAAACGACGACAATGCCTAAGGGGTGGGGTGCACGGTCGAGTTCCTCCTCGCAATGGTAAAAACTTCGATACGATCCTTCGACCCTCTTGAAACTGCCTTCGATACAATCCTTTCGACCCTCCTGGAAATCTCTCCTTACCTTCCTGGTTATTTGCCCCGGGGGGGGGATGAGCTTCTAAGCCCTTCGCGCTACGCTGCCCCCGTTCGCTCGATCGAAGTGTCGTCGAGCGTGGGAAATACACGGGAAATTAAATAAAAATAAACGAACCGTCTCGTCGGCGAAAAGCTGGTCCGTGGGAACAATGCTGAATATCGGGCACGCCCGCCGTCCGATTAATCGCGGTAAATCGTCTAATTCCGTCGGACGTGCACGAGAACACTCGAGTCGGGCGATCCGCGAGGGGAGGTGGTGACTGGATTAAACGGGTTTCGTTAGAAGTCCCGATTTTCCCATCCTTCGCGTGGAAATCGCGCTCGACGTTGGATGTGTAATAAATAAATCGGCTCGCGGTGAAATGCAGCGAAGGGCTGAATTAATGCGATATAATTCCACGGGTGAAGGAGAGTGGGGAGGGGGGGGGGCGAATTATTCTCTCGCCTTCCTGCGAATATCTTCTATTAAGCGACAAGGGAAGTCTTCGATTCCGTTCTTTCAATTAAATCCACGTTTCACGATGTAACGCCGAGGCGAACGTTGCGATGTCTGACCTCGCACGGCCTATACTACTAGCAGCGAGGCACGACTACTGTGTAGGTTACGAGGAGTCTATCGCACATTTTTCCCCGACGTTCGCGAAATAATTCATCGGCCCTTCGGCGTGCAGTCGATAAAATCTTCTCAAGTCGAAAAATTCGGCGTCTCGCCGGAAGTTCACAAGCTGCGACACTTTGCCGGAGCCAATGAAGCAACAGAATTAGCCTCTGCAGCGGTGCTTTCTCGTAATTAATGTCGCTGACTAAAAGGGCCCTAGAAGCAGCTGCATACCGTGTAGATTGTTCGCGAAGGTGCTCCTATCTCGACTCCCCCGTTCCCACTCCCCCGCCCGCCCTCTCGCCCTCCGTCCAGCCGGGCACCTGGAGACGCCCTTATCAGCGTCCTCCACGGTGGAAGGGTGAAACGAGGCCAGCCTCATTATGCGACGACCAACGGAGGCCTCTCGTCTCTAGAGCCTCGTATTGTCTCAGGAACGCCGGTGCTACGAAAATACCGTGCCTATGTACCCTGGACGAGCGTACACGAGACACGGGCTTCTGCGTGCTGTCGACCTGCGTTTCACCTGACGCAGATGCTCCGTACCCTCGGGGAGACGATACAAAGTGGCGCTCAGGACGGTATACTGCTGAGAATGCTGCAGCCGCGGCTGCCGCAATTGTTCCCTGGATTGGATTCTGGGATAGTGCTAGCAAGAGTTTGGATTTTTCGGACACAGTGCCAGCCGCTAAGCTTATTCATCTCTCTCTTAAAATTACCCCTCCTCACTCTGGCAGTTAAGTCTTTGACACTTTTCTATCTTTTTCAAAACGCACCGTTGCAGACAATCGTGCTTCACTGAACAACCCAGTGGCGCACCCAGAGGGAGGGATCAAGGGGCTCTGGCACCACCCAAGGAAAAAAGGAGAAAGGAGAATAATATAACCACGACTGTGGTAATTCTAGAGCTTTGTAAAAGGAAAAGAAAACTGGATTTTATTCTTTAAATGAATTTTTATTATCACCTAATGAATTTTAGTGAATTTGGATTAAAAATATTTTTATCCCCTCAACTTGGCTACCCCCAAGGTTCAATCCTGAGTGCGCCGCTGGATCAACCAATCTCACGAGCGCCATGGAGATCTTTTGTCAGCCACGTGGGACAAAGAATCTCCTTTCTCTTCATTTTTAAGAGTCAGAGTGAGGATATGGTGGAAAGACTGTGTCACGTCTATGCGCACAGGTGTTCGAACGAAGAATTGCGAATAGAAACGAGGTAACGCCTTGTTTGATTTTAAACGAGTTCCGTGGAGCGAGGACACCAAGGAGAGGCAGCGAGGAAAAGGTCGGGAGGATGGTTTTATGGATACGTTACGGGGACAGGTCGAGGGAGAGATCTCATATCGGAGGATCCTCGAGGACGTCGTCGCGGCGAATTGCTGTACTGTCAATACAACGGCGCCCGTCTGCTGCGGTTGTCGCCGTCGTCACGGGAAACGTGAACGTTTTCGTTACAACAGTTACTGTCGCCGCAGATGCTACGGCGAACGACATCCAACACGCGCCCGTTCCAGCGCCGAATTTGCATGTGCGAATTTCTCTCGATAGCGTCGTCGCGGTGAATAGCCCGGCCGTGTAACAGGCTGCGCGCCCCGCGGCGTAAAGTACGTCCGTAGGGCTAAATACCGAGTGGCATTGTGTACTTTATGAATTGCGGTACTACAGTGATGCTACGAAAACGTGAGGGGGAGAGCCGTACACAATTGTCCATTCGCATAAGAGTCCGTAATACGGAGGAGGGCCCTTTGCAACACTTTTGTCACACAGAATTATAATTAAAATTCCTTTAACCCTTTAGGGCCCAGATACATTTCCCGGTGGAAAAAATTTATTTCTTGCGATTAGTTAACTGGAAAATGGTCACAATACATGCACTTCGTCGTTCTTTTCCCAAAGAAGCCAGTGGAAATATGATTTTCTAGATGTGACGTATACGTCACACTGGGCGCTAAAGGGTTAAGAATCAACGACAGATTACCTGACGTCATTTATCGTGGGAAGTTGATAACGCCTAATTGTAAATATTAATAAAAATATCTACAGCGAAAAACTACTTAGTTTCATTAATAAATATTAAGCAAAGAAGCTTCGTTTCTAAAGTACCTAAGTAGGTATAAATCTAAAATATTCTGTATAGGGGTAAAGAGTGGTTGGCCACCTGAAAGTGATTGGCCTTATTTTGAGAAATAAATGAATAGAAAGAAATACCAATGTTATGCCTTTTTTTAATGAACATATTCATATTCCCTGTACTTTCTTGCTTTGGATGTAATCAATATTTCTCCACTCATTATATACTGTGATTATATATAAAAGCAAATACGATGACTCGGCTTTGAAGCTTGAAAATTACAGCGATTTAATCAAAAAACCATAAGAATACAGTTGAAAGTTTGCGAATAGTTTAAAGTATTTATGATATGTATATCTCTCATATTCGGTACATATCGATAAATAAAAGTTTAAACTTTTTAAAAGAATTATTTATTTGATAAAATTATACATATATTATGAAAAATTCAGGGGGCCAACAACTGTCTTATGAATAATGTTGAATGATAGTAATTAGCCGGGCGGTCAGTGACTGTTTTTTAACCATTTTAATGGTGAAACAGTAATCAGCCCCCTGTTAAAAACAGAAACAAACACGACAAATACATACTAAATAAAATATATCCATTCATACTGAATAATTTTAATCTTATTTCTATCACCAAATCAGGTAACATTTTCTTTCAGGTTATATTCTGTATTAAATAGCGGCCAATCACTGTCGAACCGATTGGACAATTACTGTCTTGACCATGCCAATAACTATATTTCTTCGTAGGAAACACATTTCTTGTATATTTTTATAAATACTTGATTTTTTTTCATAAACCCTATTCATTTTTAGATTATTAGGGGTTTTTCGTACTTATTTATATTGATTTCCATTTCAAATTTACTAAATTCACATTTATAATTCATTATTTATGTGACACTTAAGTGGCCAACCATTTTACTCTTCACCCTACGACTGTTAAACAGTTATCGAATATCAGCGAAAAATTTCCCTCGTGCAGCCAAATTCTCCAGCGTACATCTAGCTTGCCGAGATGTGTCACGAGTTTCATTCCGAACGGCATAAGAAGCCTATCAACCTTAGGTTTTAGACGCACGATCCGCTCGTAGAAAACCCGACCGACAAAAGTACACCCGCAAACGACGAACTTTTTTCCTAATACCCGACCTCGTTGGGACAAGTCCTGCGCGCGATAAAGGCTCAGAGGCGTTGTCATTATGGCGAGCGGCGCGACTAAAACGGCGGACACATCGTTCCTACGTGGCCAGCAAGTTTTCGCATCGCCGGGCGACGTGTCTGTCCGCCGCGCCGGCACCTCGACGTTTTCGAGGCTGCCTCTCGCAGCTGCCTCGAAATAAGAGGATTTCCTCGTTGCTTTTACTCGCCCATGAGATACCTATTTACCTTCCCTTCCGGCTCGTACGTATACGTACACACGCGCGCAGGGATAACGTAATTAGCGATTAAAACTTTCCGCGGCAATTTCTTCCGTCACGGACGGTTGACCGCGTTTCACGGCTCGACTAACGCGGATTTCCATCTCCGCTCTGCCTGATTTATCGGGCTCGATTCGCGGAGCCTTTTCTGCCCGTCCCCTGATTTCTCAAATCTGGTGAATTTATTTCAATTTTCGTTTCTGTTATTATCGTTCGACTCGAGGGCTTAAAACGCGGTGCCCCCGAACTCGATCACTTTGCAACGATGCCCGCCGCATTTTTATTAGCTGCTTCACTGTTCATTCGCGAGTCAGGGGTTTAATGAGAGAAGAACAGAAGGGGGGAGGGGGGGGGGAAGAAGAAGACGCAGTTGGTGGCGCTCCCTATCGGATCGATGTGAGCCGTAAAATCCGCGGCGTGATGACGTATAAATCGCGCGGCCGCATAATATATCTGCAGAGATCACCAATAATTTCTGTCGCGCATGAGCGGACCGGAAATGAGAAACGCTCGCGTTAATAATTCACAGTGCGGTGAGCACGTTTCGCCGTCGCTGGTAAACTACCGCCTCCGCGGGCCCCTGTAATTTTAATTCACAGCCCCGGCCAGGATGAACGCCTCGGAGCGGTTAAAGGCGCCGCGCTCGCGGCCCCGCTGGATCCGGCGCAGGCCGGCGAAGAAACCGTGTTCGTGAATAGAGCTCGGGGTACGTGTGCAACGTCCATAACACTCGGAAACTCCAATAACGCGAGTACACGATTACCGATGTCGGGTGTTATCTGGGGATTAGCATTGATAATAATAGGCGCACGGCTCGGCTATCGCGTTTCCCAAATGGACATCCTTCAGCAACCGGGGGGAGGGGGGAGGAAGAGGTCTAATTATCGATTATTACGCATACGTAGGTGCACGCGATTTCGCTGAGGCTTCACACACACAACGGCCGGGCATCTACGATAATAGGAGGATTCCGTACAGTGGCTCAAGGTTCCCGCTAATTACCGTTTCCAGCCAGCGGAATATTTATCTGGATAATTATCCACGGCATATCGGTTTGTTTTCACCGACAACTGTGTTGATCAGGGGGACCGGTGCGATACCGATGGCGTCCGATTATTGGGTCCCAGCTAGCTTCAATTCCCACCTTCCACTGCCTAGTCATTGGCAAAGTGACCATTGCCCCATACATTGGTACATGATTATCAATAGAGAACGTTGGTACATTTGGCCATCCACAGGAGGCAGCCCACTTATCGATCACTCCCGCGGCCGCCAATTAGCGAGATATAAATTGATCCGGGCGGGTCGCAGGCCGAAAGTAGCATGGAGCAACGTTTCACGAAGTTAACGATCCTCCCGGCGCTAAATTTACGGGTCTGCCATTCGGCCAATAACTTGCTCGAACTCTCAAGACACCGTGGGTCTTGTAACTCGCCGATTCCATCTGTACGTAGTAATTACAAGTTGGCTATCGGAATTGGGATCTTGCCGGCGCAGAAAGATCGGACAACTCACTGTTTGCGCGATCCTCCGTAGCGAACTTCCACCAGCCAGCAACTTCCCTACAGGTGCATCCTCTTCAAGACGGTGCAATTATCATTACTGTGCAGCTTGTTAGCAGTACAGAATCGCAAAGTTCCAGCTGGCCCCCCCCCCCCGCCGCCACGTTCGGTAGCAAAAGGGCAGCGCGGGAGTCGCGCGTATTACGTGGCCGTCAAAGGGATGCGTAGCCATATTGCGGGGGCCAGCTTGTCACATGCTTCGACGTAATCGCATTATCTTACGGGCAGCATGCACGCGCGCGGGATAATTTATTTTGCCGGCACGCAGCTTGACATTATTCCAGCCGGTATTTTCTGCGTAATATCACGCCGCTCCAGTGATAACCGGGCGTATTTTAATGAGCCTGGTCGACTTTACGATGGCCACGGAAATTACGTCCGTACGTCGACCTGGCGCCGTTAATTACGACAAGGATCTGTTTAATAATTTAGAGATTGAAATTAATTGTAGACTGCCTCGCGGTGATTTACGCGTGGGGACCAGTACAATGACAACTAATTCCACGGGGAGTAATCATAATTGAAAGTAACAATGAACCTATCGTATCCTTAAGGAAAGCAGAAGTCGTTACGGGTAAATAGCAGAGCATCGCGACTCCGCGTAAATTTCCATTTTCCACGTAGACTCCCATTGTCTTCTTCTTTCGAACAATGCTGGGCTCGCGAGCAGGCACATGCGCATCGGATATCACTGTGAAATTCTAATGGAAAGACGTCCGGCGCTACGTTTATAGAATCGCGAGCAAATCGACTGCACCCTGCGTTTCTCCAGTTACCCCGCTCCCGAAGATCGCGTTTCCCCCCGCGAATCGATCTGGCGCCATCGACCGAGCGTTGTCCAGGAAACGGGGACACCCCGGCCACCGAGATTAAAACATTTCGTGGAGGGTGTTTCGCGTAGCGTGGCGCATAATCGAGTAGAATCCAGATGCACCGTTAAAAACAAGCCGGTTCGCGGTTCGCTCGATCTCGCCGGGAAACCGGGAAACTCTAGTCGGACCGGGTCGAGCACCTTATTTCCAGGTAATAGAGGCGGAAATGTGGCACGACGGTGGATAATAGCTGGGGCGCACGGTTCAAGACGAACGAAATTGCGAGCTTTGTTCCCGTCAAGCACCCGACGAGTCCTCCTTCCGTTTCGCCGCGAATCAACCTCACGCAGGACTGACCTATCAAACTTTCCTTTTGTTCTTTCCCTCCCTCGCTCCATTTCCTGTGTATTCCAACTTTTCGTCCTTGCTCCCCTGCCTTTATTTCCTCCGCAGTCGTACGAACTTCGTCCTCCAATGTTTTTCCTCCTGGAGTGCAATACAGACTCGACTTGAACACTTGGCTGATTGTTCACTTGGTCCCGGTTTCGTTAATTCTAATTTCCACTTGTTTCGAAATTTCTTGAATCGAGATTCGGGCTAAGTGACATTTACTTTGTTCCTTCGAAGGTGTAGGGGTCGAGGGAAGCTTGAAGTTAAATTCGTCTTTGTTATGAGCTAATGCGTCGCCTGTTTTTGGAGGGCGTGAATCTGCGACGACGCAAACGTCACTCTCTCTCTGCGGTGTCTTACGGCCACAAGAGATCACTGGAGAGGGTGTGATCGAAGGTTGTTAATTGAATAAACTGAGGCACCGCACATTTAAAATAACAATGAAACTGCATTTAAAGAACTAAACTTGAACAGAGGTGACTATGGCAATTAACACTGAGTTGTATGAGTCCCTTCAAGTTACTCGTGCGAGGTATACATTTGGATCGTTTTGGGACTCTCTTGCTGGAGACATGGCAAAGTGGAAGATTCCCTTTAGGGGTGGAGTTTTAGAAACGCGATCGTAAGAAACGCTGTCTATTGGCGGAAATGATTTGGTTGTAGGTGGTAACGAACTATAAGACGGGAAACCCTGATCAAAGTGTTGGTGAATCCGTGTGATCGTTGTCGCGAGGCCGTCTGTTCACTGTCACGGCGATCTTGGACTCTTGGCCCAGACTTGGGCTGATCGCCTGCGTTTCCGATGCAGTGGATTTATGAATTTACCGCCGTTGCAGGTCTACGAGGCGCGGACTGACAGACAAAGTGTCTGCCAGATGAAGATTTGAAAAATACAAGGCGCCCTTCTGCGTCCATGGTGGTCCGGCAACGAGCTAACGCTCAACAGTCTTCTAATTTAACGATAGGGGAAGGTGGTGCAAGACGGGGTACCCCCCGTATTTCGTAATACAAACGTACTAATTAAAATTGAGCATACGCGTTAAACGCGTCACTATCGGCGCTATCAGAATTTATAATTTATTGGGACTTCCTTACTTTTTCCTTATTTTTAGCACCCGTGACAGTGATATAATAATATAGAAAATCTCCGGTACATGTATGTGTTTCTGAGGCAGAATTTAGCTGGCTATAAGGTACGTATGTTATTTTATACGTTTCTAAATAAAGTTGCGGGCAGTGTTCATGTAATAGTGAGACGAGAAGTGGCATGATGGGGTAATGAAAATGAGAGTTACCCCATCATTCCCCTCACAAACCTAGAAATAAAAATCAAAGTTTCTCATTGATGGTTAGAAACTACAGGCGGAAGACGGATCGAGGAAAATGATACTTCTTTTCTATTAATTAGTTCGAAAGAACTGATTCCCTTGTGAAAAGGTAGATAAGCTGCCAAATATGTGGCAAATGGGGTCATTTTTCCTGTGTTGATGTAGGATTGTAGGAGATGAGGACGACGAAGCCATACATGTGTGCCTCCTCTGTCAACCCAATAAATAAATACTTTATGTATATATACTTTATTTATATTGTTTTTAATTGGTACCCCATCTTACCCCACCCGTGGGGCAAGATGGGGAGAAACGACTTTTTCTGATTTTTTTTATTTATTCTATTGCAACCTGTTAAACTTAGGTTGATTCACAGTCAAACTGAAAGACCATTATTACCAAAGAATGGTTCAGACATAAAATTGATTAGTTGATTATGAAAATCTGTGTTTTATTCATCATCAAACCTTAACTACCCCGTCTTGCCCCACCTTCCCCTACACGCTGTCACAAAGTTACTCTTGCCAGACAGCATTCTATGAGCGACCAAAATCTACAATTAATCGGGTCGATGGTTTCGCGAAAGTCACCGTGTATTACGACAGATTCAATCAGAATCGCGTCGCGTTTCTGCTATCTCGTCCGTTCGATCGGCGAATAAGCCGTCTCAAGAAACAACGACGAACAGCAGTCTAACGCGACACGCGTTACTACCCGCTAATCGGGGGCCTCGATCGCGAGAACATCGCGAGCGTGCGCTAAAAAGCTGAGGGCCCGAGCGTGCGGAAAGAGTAATCGGCTGTCGTCGGTGCCGATCTCTTCGATACCGTGGAAATCGCGCGATGAGAACGGAACGGTGCTTTCGTGCCTCTCGTGTGAGCATGCAGGAAGCTCTGCTCGCTAACCCTCCTTCCATGTCCACCCCACCCCCCCTCCCCCCGACCCCCGCGGCAACGAGAGGGAAAACGAGAAATCACGCGATGTAACGAGGATTGACCAACATCGGGGCGATCCCGTTGGCGAGCTCGTTTCGAGTCTCTTCCATCAATCTCGTAACAATGGACGAGGATGCATGCGAAATTGCTGCAGGGGATTCATGGAGGGAGAACTTTTCCAGCTGCCAGGAAGCTGACGAAATTAGGTAATTATTTATTGGTACATGAGGTTAGAATGACAGGGAATGTCCACTGTCACACGAGCAGGCATAAGCTTTTAGAGTGTAATAGGTTATATTAATATTCCATGCATTTTCTAATTAAAAAAAAATGTGGAACATTTGGTTAATAGAAGAAGTGACATTAACGACATTTGGGCCTCAGTAATAATTTTATGATCTTTATTTTGTAATAAACAATTATTAAAACTACCAAGCCGTAGTTCCATTTTAAGCTCAAAAAACAAAAGTTACAGAAAATTAAAAATGATATCAATTATACTGCTCACTATTAAATAACCCATTAATAAACATTGTAAAACAATAGCGAGAAAGAAAATATACCCAATGGAAATAATGCTACTTTTCTTTAACAATTAAAATCTTCAAACTGAATTTGCTCAGTCTCAGATCGTTGAGGGTTTGTAGCTTTCTGCATAACTAAGGTCGGGGCCAGATATATTGGCCGGTGAATTCGTTTTCGCGAACAGCGATCGAGGAGAAATCAGCCACCACCATCTGACGATCGTGGATTTGTCAGTTGGAGTTGCGTGGCCCTTGCATGGGCATCCTTTCACGGTCAGGCGCGATGTAAGGTAGCGTATTTTAACGTGCATGGTCCGCAACGTAAGCACGAATATTGACAGTCTGGAGCCAGACGCAGGGCTGCATCGCGTCGAGCGACTAATTAATTATGTAAATAGCTGAGCAACATAATTATCTGCTGAAACTCCTCTAATTATATTATCTACGTTCGCTGGTGTAGACGATAATACCGCGTGCTGCTCCGTGTACGCTATCAGCGGGATAATGAATTTTCATCGTCTTATCGAAAGCATTACGCTATTAATTATTAATTGTCCCCCGAACTGCCGGAACTTTGAGAAATGTCCCCGAATACCGTGGAGCCGAGGATGCGACGAACCGTTCGAACCAATTAAAAGTCACGAGCGCATGCTAAATCGATTGTTTCCGTTAATGAAACAATTCTTTCGTGCGCCATGGAGTACGGTCAAAATGTTACGGCACGTTGCGTTGCGTCGAAAAACAACGCCACCGGCTATTATTATATTTGCTACGCGAGTTTTAACTCTCTCTCTCGCCCCCATTTTCATTCGCACATCAAACGATTACGCAACGCAACGTCAGTAAACGCGCATATAAATGCAATTTATTGTAACGGCGCATACCCTCTGACCTTATACAGTTGGAAAAAATGGCCCCGTAATATTCGAGGATTAAATCATAAACTCTCATTCAATTTGTGGATGGTGTACATCAAAGACCATTTCGATCACTTTGTACAGTAATTGAGACTTACGAATTGAACCTGCAGTTCACTTACAATAATGTGTGCTTTATTTGTCGTTTCACCTAAAAACTTTTACAAAAATTTGTGTTTCAACGGTTCTGAAAAAAAAAACATACGAATGACGGACGTCGCGAATGGCTTTTGTTGTGATACGTTCCGATAGATTAAACCACCTACCACTGGTACCGCCCGCCCCCGTGCTTTCTAATTCTTCCATTTATGCGACCTGACGCGGCAGAAAATCTGAATCGAGGGGTTATTTATCGGCTTGTAAATCTTGCCACCACCGTATGAGTTACGACCGCGGCTTTCCATCCAGAAGTCCTTCCGCCCGTCCGCGAAGAATCATTTGCCCCACGCTGCTCAGCCAAGAGACTGAAATTCTAATATGGCGAAATTGAAACGGAACCGAAGCCGCGGCGAACCATTGGTATTCAGCGGAAATGACAGAACAGGAGGGGAGTATGGTATGAAATTGGAAAAACTTGGAACTCCCTAAAAAGTTATCTAATTTCCGCTCCACCAATAGTGTTTTCTTGCTTCGTGCATTTTTACGAGAACAGTGTAATTCTCGATGAGCACTGATGAACAGAAATTCGTATCGAGGAGATCGATGCTAATAGCCAGGCTCGAGCGGCAGTTTTCGCGAAGACGTCGTCGCAGAAAGGATGTAAGCTCGAAGTTCTTGAATTTGTATCAAGAACCGCGATCACGCGGTATAAACCCAAGTTTGTTTGAACTATTTTCTGAAATATTCACCGGCTCGTCCTACCTTTGGGAGTCTCAATCACTCTATCCCCAACGTCTATTTCCGTGAATGAAGAGGGATCGCAGATAAAGACACCACTTCGGCGAGAGTACTGAAATTATATGACCGCTGAAAAATCAGGGATTTCTGGGTTAAGCGATGCGATCCAAGGGGGAGGATCAGTGGTGAAAAAAATTGGGAATTTCACTCCAAGTTAACCCAAAGCGATTCACCAGCCAGAGGAAGGAGGACCTATTAGGGATTAAATGTGCCAGAGAGCTGATGTTTACCCAAAGAAATATCGAGGATTATAGATATTAATACACCGCAGCTTCCTTTAACTCCGATTCCACTCGGAACTACTGACCACGAAAATTGAGAAACTTTCTCAATATGGGGATTTCTTGGGGATCAACATTGAGATTGATCCTTACGCGATCAGTCACTCATTTCTTGTAACCTCAGAAGGAATTCTCTCTGGCTATTAACTTTTCTTAACAAAGTAAGCGATGTATCTTCGTTTGATTCATCCTCGCTGCCTACAGAACAAAAGTCAGGAAGAATGGAAGGAGTCCAAGTCAGTGGTGATAGATTTGTTCGCAGTCATCACTCTGGGATAGAAACATCGCGTTTATATCACTCGTAAGTCTAAGCCAACGATTATTATCGACTCCCGTTATCATCCAGGCCTCGCCCGAAACCTAAACGGGGACCATTCAGACTTGATGGTTTACCGATCGCTCTGCTACTTCGATTCAGTGTCTGCCCGGCCTCTATTATACCCCATTCGCATTGGCAATTAGCCCCATCAAATTCGAGCCCCGCAAATACGATCGCTATCTTCTCGGGTAGACCATTGATTATAAGCTTGTTCGTCTTATCGGCCCTGAAATCAAGTGGTCCACTATGCGCTGTAGGAAACATAGCAAACGTTGGTCTGGTCTGATATTACGCTTTGATACCTTGAGAGTTCCCATTCGAACCCGGAATTATCCACATTTCTTCGAGGGTTCAACAGTCAAAGAGTCGAGAGCCCTATCGCAGATGAAAGGATGAAGATTTCATTAAAAACCTAAGTTTAATCAAATCTCCCACGCTGGTACTTTATTCCACCGTTTGCAACAGGCTTGTATAAATCTTCCTCGGTGGAGTATTCGACCACCAAAACACGCAAACCGAACAAGATGTACGATTCGGTCGGCGCAAACAATTTAATAAGCTCATTATCGCGCAATTCCTCGCCGAGCAGTTTACTCGGCAAAAATGTCGGCAAGGGGAACAGCGCCGGGTACACAGGAGCTCGCAAACATCTCCGGAACGTTGTTTTTCGAGAACCAGCTTACACTGGACAAACGGGACCTAGTCGTACCCACGTCGGGAGACAAGCAAACAAATTACTCTTCCTGTCGGCACTTTCGCGAGGCGTACTGGTATTACTTAGTCGGCGGGGCTCGACGACCGTTCGAACGGTCGTCGCCTCTTCCTCATCGTCCCCGTGAGCATCATCGATCTTCCTCAAAGACGACGACGGATTAGGGAACATTGGAGGCGCGGTCAAGCAATGGCGCATCGGAAGCAATCGATCAAACAATCTGACTCCCTGGCCCTCGATTTTCCTGGCCCCTTCAGAATGCTTATTCCTTCGCTGTGCATCCAGTGACCGAATCTTTCAACCCCTTTTCCCTCTTTTCCTTCAAACATACTTCAATGCGTTTGAAATGTTCGAGAAGAAAGTTCGCGAGTTACGGTGCCACCCCCTCAACAATTTATTGTGAACACTCGTCGGAGCACTTATGTAGGTTTATGAACCCAGTGGTTGTAGGCGTTGGTAACTTCAGAACCCTTTGAGTCTTTCAATGATACGCTAGTCACCACATTCGAGGAGATAAATCAGACTCCCAATTAAACGTGGAAGTAGTAAACCTTTCAATGATCAGACCAATCCACTCGCTACCAGTCAATGATGCTGGTTTGCGCACCGCACTGATTATTAAAGAGAAGGTTGGAACATGAATGGTGCTACTAGAGACGCTGCAATTTGTCTCCGTTGAGAAATTCACCACCAGCGACAAATGTCTTCCTTCGCGTCTGTAGCGAGGCGCGGAAAAATGAATCTTTCTTCTCCGGGAGGAAGAAGGTCGATCGATCATGTTTATGATCGAGCGATCGGAGCGGCGCGACCGCAACGAGGACTCGTATACTCGGTGGAGGGCTCTCCTTAAAAATCCGCGGACTAACTGCCCAGAAAATGGACGATGATTCATAAGACTGGCACACGTCGCGGCAGTAAAGACGGCCATATCTTTATACAGCCTCAGGATTTAAAGTTTACGGGGACGAACAGTTTAATAGCGCACTCTTCTAAGCGTTTTAATATCGCCGCTTTAGTGCCACCGCGTTCGTTTCAAGTTTCGAAGGCTTCCAGGGCGATCCCGCCGTAGAGACTGACGCCTGGCTGCTTCCTTTATAATGCAGAGTCCAGAGGAACTTGAACGTCGTCTGTCCACGCCAACGAGCATTTTATTTTTCAAAAGCTTCGGCTACGGGCGGTACGGGCACGTCTCTGGGAACGACAATATCGAAATGCGCAAACTGACTGCTTTAAAGCCTAATGACTCTTTCGACTGGGTTTAAATAACAGATGACCCATTTCATCACTCTAGTGCTGGTGCAGAATTCTAAATTACTTCGTGAAAATGTTTTAACAATTCATTGAATTTAGGAATTTTTATTCGAAGTGGACGTTACTACCTCCAGTGTTCTACAGTGTTTGATTTAATCTTCTCTTCTATTCGATATACCAGTGGTTCCCACCGTGTGGGTCGCGGTAATTATTTTTAGTTGACGATTCTTAGCACTTATTTATTTTAATATAGTTACATTGCCATATTCTATTAATAATGTAACACTGATATTACATAAATGAAAAAAAGAAAAAGCTGGTTACCCAGAAGCAAGCACAACCATCACACTAAATATGACACTTGAATATATTAAATATCTTTAAGTATATTTAAATATCTTTAAGTATATTTAATACATGCATTAAGATAATTAAATATTATTAAGTTAGAATTATATTCTGAAATACCTATTTTCAATGTGTTTTCTTTATCTTATTAAATTTACTTCACGTACTCAGGTTATTTGAATATTATAAAAGAGAGTTGCGACTCCAAAAAGGTTGCGAAACACTGCCGTATTTACTATAAAACAACGAATATTTCGAAGTAAAATTTAATAATACCGTTTCTTCACTGAATTACAATTCCTAAGCAATCCTTTATCTTCAACAACAACGAAGTTAATACCCCTGGAAGGCAGTCAGCAGCAACTGTCGCCCAATCATCGCTCGACATCAGATTGCACTGTCGCCGTTCTGTATCCAGGATACGGCGAGCCAGCAGAGGGCATATTAAATTTCGAGGAATCCCTTACCAGAAACAAAAATTCCAGGGGAGTCGGGGCTCGCAGCGTCGCGAGCAAACTGCACACGCCCGCGGGGGAGGGTCTCGCGATAAATCTTGTAGACCCCCGCGACAGATCCGTAAGGTACACGGGATCTGGTTTCATTTTCCATTGTACGTGAAAGACGCGCGGGAACGGCTTGCAGGGGACCGAATAGAGGCGCGGAATAACGATTTGTATTCGTCAGAGGATACGGAGAGGCCGCCGCGTGCTCCCTGGAATATTACTGTGCAGGGAGGCCACGTTCCAAGGAACTTCACCCTCGTTACCATTCATCATATTAATAAACCCAAGCCTGCCTTCCATGCGAGACCTCCCTCTCCTCTGTACAACAGATCATTCGTCGCAAAAAAAGGGCCAGCAGCGTGGACAGATCTCATTCTCTGGAATTAATCTTTCTCGGCCCATGAAAGAGGCAGTTGACAAGGGGCTAATCCTGGACGGTAGATTTGCCGTAGCTTGGGCGTTGATTCTGACCTCCAAGGAAACTTCCGGTATCCAGGGTTCGTAGAGTCTGCTACTGATATCGTTCCAATTATCGAATTGGGTGTCCATATTTATGGAGCTTGCTAATCCTGGAAGAGATTAAGTCTTTGTTGATTACCACGTTATTCGTCCCTCTTAACGGTAAATTGATCTCTGATTCATTCCTAATCGAATGAAAACCGACGTCCTGACTTCTGGGACAACCTGTAGATCGACATATTCTGCGGTAAACTGGGTCCCACTGTCGCCTGATCGTAATTCTGCCGCGGGGAGAGCGAACGAAAAATACGAGAGTAGATGAAGAAGAAGATCGAAGGCCCTCGGGGTGCCAGCGAGTATGAGTTATCGCTGACTGGAATAAAAGAGGGTGGATGACTGTCTTTCTATCAATTCATCCAACATTGCAGAAATAAAGGCGCCGCTTCTCTTGGGAAGGGATACAATATTCGCGAACGTAACGTCAATTTCAAAGTAATGAACGAGTCAGTAAAAGTACAAGAAGACAGGTCGAGGATAAATGAGGCATTGAGAACAAAAACGGACTAACCCCCATTGGAAATTAAACGATTTTATTAAAAAATGCTCCGAAAACTAAAAAAATAATTCTTCTCTTGTACTACAATTTTGGTGGTGATAATATCACTTTAAATAATTCACTTTAAATAAAATCGTGGGGCATAATGTGCAACCAGAAATTAAAGTTTCGGTTGGAACATTATCAACTACAGTTTATCAATTTTATGTAACATTACAATCTGTATCCCGCAATTAAAATATTATGTTTCGTTAATGCGAATGAAAGGTTTCCTACAACAAATTCATTTCGACGTTTGCTTCTGTATTAAAGTGATACTAACTCTATTTCGCAAAAATTGTGGATATATAAAATTTATAAACGTAGAATGACGAAATCAATATAATATTGTACATTAACACTGGTTATGTTCTGATTGAGAATAATTAACTTTTCCATTCTTCGACCCAGTTAATTAGATAATTACCAAACGCGTTATAAGTTTCGAAAGTTGATACGGTAAATATGCAAATAAAAGTACACCTGCACTTTAAGTTCACAGACAGCGAGTCCTCGATAACTTCTGCTAAAAGAGCAATTAATTTGCCCACGGGACTATCGGGGAATGTATTGAAGCTTTCAGAACTTCTATACAACAGCGTTCATATTAATGCCACGTTAATCTACTTGTATAAATTTCACTGGACGCGTTGCACGCTCGTAACGATACACTTTTTGAGCCTCCTCGGCGCTCCTTCCGTCGTTATCCAACTTATAATCCCGGAGTAAGTGGCTCGTATATATGCCGAAGGTGTTTTCTCACGCCACGTTCCACGATGTCCTGTTAAGTTCATCCAGCCCCTTAACAGCGAATTTTCTCGCGAACGTTCGCAATCTTTTGATCGCCCTCATAAACAGCCCTCACCCTAACAACCAAAATTGAAACTTCGCAGAAGCTTTATTTAGAAACTACAGAACACACTAATCTCCTTCAAACCTCACCCGGGGCTGAAAGTTTAACTTCACGCACACGCGTGCGTCTACTCAAGCTAATTGAAGGTGCAGAAGCCCGCGACACACATTTTTACATTAAGAATAATGGAACTGAAAATCCATCGACTTTCATCCACCATCCGTCAGGACGGGATCCCCAAATTCCGCTGACGAGTCGAAGAAAGATTTTCGCGCGTTTCCCGACGAATCGGCGAAAAATCTTGTCGCGTATCGCCGTTGGGGATGGCGAACGTCAACCGTCCCCACGTTTTGCCTCTTCTTTTTTTTCCACCCTCCCCCGGACAGAGCAAATCCAGCGTTGAATCATCGCGCACGCGACAGCCCGGTGGCGCAGATGCCGAGATAGCTATAATGCATGCAAACGTCGACGACAGCAAAAGTAGAATTCGTGCCGTATCTTCCGGCGACGGA
Source organism: Andrena bucephala (assembly GCA_947577245.1). Taxonomy (NCBI): domain Eukaryota; kingdom Metazoa; phylum Arthropoda; class Insecta; order Hymenoptera; family Andrenidae; genus Andrena; species Andrena bucephala. The sequence continues at coordinate 70,893,386 of OX387715.1, forward strand.
GGCCCCGCGCGTGCACCCTGCGAGGGGCAGCCTGTCGTGCTGCCGGTGATGGGGCACCGGGGGGTTGAACGGAGGGGGATGGCGAGGCAAGCAATTTACCGATTACCCTTAATTGAAGACGATGACTTAACGCGGTCGTATAACCGCCTGGGAAGCCCGGAATCGCAATAAACGATCTGTTCTGCAGCGTAGGCAACGGGCTACGTGACTTCGACGACAGCTCGATTAAACGGGAAAAGTATTTTATGCGAGAACCGACGCGCACCTCGCCGCGGGTACTTCCTTGGGGTATTTCCTTGCCCCGGCGTACTCGAGAAAGTGATTCGAACGATCCCCAGCTTTCCTATCGCTCCTATTTCTCGCTGTTCCGCTTAGTCTTTTTTCACTCCTGCACGACGATTCTCCGTGGGATATGCGTGGGGACTTTTATCCTTTGAAGTGGGATGTGTTTCGTGTTTTAATGATGGATTATTCGTGGTAATTGAAGGAGTGTTGATCAAATAACTGACCGTGATTAGTGGAGCTTATATTTTTGGTGATTCTTCGAGGACTGGTGCGTTAGGTGATTTAGGGGTTGCTATTGTGTGTGGACTTTGCGTAGAGGCTGTTTGAATCATGCGCGTTGTAGAATGTGAGGGTATTCAGAGGGGTTGCAGTGTGTTTCGAGACATGATTTCGGAAAATTTTGAGCAGTGAACTTGGAGGGTGTGGATTTTTAGACGTGTTACATGTTTCATGATATGAAGACGCAGCGTGTCACTGATAATGCTAGGTATCATTCGAAGACAAGGTAGAGAATCATTTCTCAGTCTACGAACGTTTCTATCCCTCCAATCGTGAAATGTAAGACTGGAAAGAGATTGTTTTCATCGTTCGTCGGTCTTCGCGGGAGCAAGAAGAACAGGCACTTCACTTAATTGAAACTCGACCTTCTATAATGAAGATTAACGACCCTGAAGCGAATGACTGATAGATGAGGGGAGTAATTCGACTCTGGTCGTTTTTGTCTTCTTCGATTATGAGGAGAGAATGAAATTAATCAGAAATTTTCTATTTTCCCTTGATTAAATTGCGGTACTATCTTTAATACTCCCGTAGTACCGTGCAAACCGAGCTCATTCTTCATGCCGGTAGGGGAGACCGGGGCAAAGTGAGACGAAAAAAGTTTGAAGCCGAATAAAATTTTTCCCTTTCAGTAAAAATGTATGGAAATAGATTTATAACATAATTTTAACATAACTATTGATAAATGACGAATAGCAATGCTTAAAATAAACTTAAAGTATATTAAAATTCAACTTGAAAGAAATGATGCAAAAAAGTTTGAAGCCGAATAAAATTTTTCCCTTTGAATAAAAATGTGTGGAAATAGATTTATAACATAATTTTAACATTACTATTGATAAATGACGAATAGCAATGCTTAAAATAAACTTAAAGTATATTAAAATTCAACTTGAAAGAAATTATGCAAAAGGTATCACTTTACCCCATATATGACGCGTGTAGCACGGCAGCTTCTGGCTTTTTTGCACCGTGGTTGTCAAAAACTGAGCCAGATTTTTCATTTTTTTGAAGTTAGATTCTGTTCCATCACGCCGCGTGGTTTTCTAGCCAGCTGACAGGTTAGGATATTGTGCACATCACTTGCGCATTGGTTCTTAGCAGCTATTTGCAGCTCAGTTTACCCCGGTCACTTTACCCCGAATGTATACTCACTGGAAAATTAATTATTTAATAATGTTAGGATTAATGTTTTCTCAAACGCGTATACATGTATGTTTATAAGCTTGTTATAAACACGCAGAAAAAATTTGGAGTTAAAATAACACACTTAAGACACATTTATCCAAAAAGCTAAATTGAAAAGAAAACCAATTGGAAGTTTCTAAAACTTCATTTTTAATTTTTTAAATGAATTTCCATTTTTCGATATCTGAATGTGCATAATTATCATTGTGGTATTACACACATTTATTACGTCACCAAAATTTGTAAATATATTCTATTGTTAAAGAATAAATTAAGAAAGCTCATTTTACCCCAAGGTTCACTTTGCCCCGGTCTCCCCTATCCGAATGCAAAAAAAATTGTGGATTCGCTTGATATTGACCCTAATGTAAGTACCCTCGAAATTTCTGCCAGTGAAAACGAGTTCGTTGAAGTCGATGGTACTCAGAGCAACAAAATACGAGTTGTGAAGCACAAAATTCGAAGTTTGCGAGACCCCACAACAGTTGGAAACTTCAAAGGAGCAGAAGTTTTAGCGCAAAGTCTGAATTTCGGTCGCTGGAGTTCGAGACGCGCCCAAAGTTCACGCATCAGAGTTGTAGAAGGATCTACATCTCGCGCGAGGAGTTTAAAACTAATCTGCTAATCGAAAATAATTCCACGCCTATCTCCAAGTGTAAAAAATATGCTACCTAATCTGTGAACAGTGTGCTCACGGTGCCTCTGTTCACAACACACAAATTAACAAGAAACTGCAACTCCTCCGCAAGCAGCCGACCATCAAAACTCGTAAATATCAGACACTCAGTCCACGCGACGAAATCTAAAGGTAAGCTCCAACTACGCCTCGCCTCGCCTCGACGGAACTTCTTTTCGCACTCACATCTAGGCTCGCGTCGCCTCGGTTTTTCCGTACCTGAAGTTATCTGAGCTTGCCTCGTTTCATGTGTTTGGTCAGTTGCTCAGAGAACCTTTTCCTGCGCAGTGGTCAATTCAGTAGGCTCACACTACGCCTCGCCTCGGCTGGCCTCGCCTCTCTTCCTCAAAATATTCTCGAGGAAGAATCCGCGGCTCGAATTCTCGCCGAGGCGCAGTGTGAGTAAAATTGTCAAACTACATAAGAAAAGCATAGGAAGAATAAAATGAGCCAAGGCGAGGCGAGGCGAGGCGAGGCGTAGTGAGAGCATGCCTTGACATAATATTCAAATTATGTTATCGAGCACCCGGTTCGAGCCACGTTCCCATTGCAAATTCATTTCTCGGCCGTGTTAGCACGGTCATAAATCCGCGTACAGGCCACTGAACGAAAAAAGCCAAAATATAAACCTGCGAATGACGGAACGGGAGAATGAATATCGACGCGCCTGATCCGCGTTAATATTTCACCGACTCGCGAAGTAGGTAATCTCCGATGATGAAAGCGGGCCGGTTCGAGCGCGACTTTATTTATTTGTTCAAATATTTTATGTCTCTCGCTCGCCCGGGCCTTTCGACGCCGCCCCGCGACGCCCCCGCTCCGGGGGATCTCGCAGGCGATTAATTGGTCGAAATCCAACGACGTCGGCGGGAACGAGCCCGCGAGCCGTCGCATCGCCGATGGAAACGCGGCCAGGGAGCACGCGCTTCTGCGCTAAAATTCGATACGCTAATGTAATTGCACACACCGTGCACGTGCTCGCGTGTACAGGCAAGAGATCGGTTAATCCGCGCGGAGGAAAATAAAAGCCGAGGACAGGAGAGGCAGCTGCAAAGGCCGCAACCGTCCGCGCGGCTGTGTGTATTCATGTATCGACGTGGAAATCAAAGGCTCGTCCCGGTGTCGCTGACACCCGCAACCTCGATTTTCTTTTACACCTGCCGACCTATCAGCCGTTGATAATGCGACTCACATTGAGATGCAGCTAGCTGCTAGTTTCAAGTGGCCACCCTTTGAACCGACCCCGTCCAACACCAGCCGTGTACCCCGGCGTTGACATTTTTGTTTGACATTTTTAAACGACACTGTCCTGCGGAAACGTATGCATTTAACGTGAGCAGAGTGCCCTGCCTGGTGACCTCGCAAAATTCTACGGGCTGCTCTCTTTAAATAATGCATTTAAGCTGCATTCTTCAAACGAATGTAATTCGCTGCAAACGTCACCGCTGCGTGTTTGTGCTCTCACAATCGAAAGTTTTAAAAAGCTGCGACTTCATCGATACAGATTAGAAAAAGTAATATTCGCGATCTTATGGAAGACCAACTTGCAATTCTAACCAATTCCAAACTGTGACACGATGGTGCGCCCAGGAATAACAGTGAGCGCACAATGTGGCGCGTCAAAGTCGTCGTCGCCGTCGTCGGAACACACCAAACTACCAAATTACATTTAATCGCGAGAAGTCTTTAATCAACGGTGCAAAACCAGGCGACACGCTCGCGGGCGCGGGCGCCCGACTCCCGGAGGGATTGCTTCTGGCGTGAACGTCACGGCGGCAAAAGTCCCGAACGCGGTTGCTCGCGGGAGGATGAATATTTGCCAGAAGTTATCACAATGTGTCATCACGACAAGTCGGCCGAGATCCGTAATGAACGTTGCGGAGGCGTGTACGTAGCCGGAGCCGGGAGCGTGGCACAATACGCGATCGCGCAAATTGTTGTCCCGTTAGTGTGCTAATTAATAAATGAACAAGCCTCGCGTCGCGCCTTGCAAACAACCGTGGACCGTGTGCGATATTTTATTTACGGTACGCGCGAGCGAATCCTATTAAGCCGATAATCCGTAATCAACGCGCGACACCCGAGCTATTTAATTCCTGCTCCACGTTTCTCCAGGCTCAAATTTCCCCATAGAAAACCATCATTCCGTTCACATGTACCTGCGGATAAACTTTCACGAACAATTCCATCCTGGTAGGATTGGTAACACACGAAACCCTTGGCAGTCGTGTAATTACAACAAAGGAAGGCCACAATGAGGGGAAATGTAACGTTAGGTGCTGCTGGCGTCTGATTTCGTAGAAAGTTTCGTTTCGAGGAATGTCGATTTCAACACGAACGGATCAATAACAGGAGCTCCGTGGATTCTCTCGCACCGGGAATGATAAAATGGAGTACTAAAGGAATTATTCCACTTCGCCCGCAACAGCCATTACAGTTAAACAATCCGTGGCGGGGAAGTTGAAACGAGAGCGGCGATACTTCCTATCAAGTATCAAGCGCTCTTCTAAAGTATCACAGGCGAAGATTTATCGAGCTTACGTGCTTAAAGTCTCCGGGAGATATTATACGAAGCTGCAAATTTCGTTCAGCCCGTGAGAAGAGAAACACGTACGGACAATAAATTGTATCGAGCCACGTTTGTCTCTATCGGAGCCGGCCCCAGTAAATCGAAGCGTATAACGCAACTTCCTACGTCCACCCAGTTTATTGACACCGTCCTCCTAATGGCCGGTCGTCGTATTGGTGAACCGCAACGACAGGGCTGCCGTCCCAATTCCCTGTGTCACTTTTTAGTGCACGCATAAATTCCAACGCGATGATTCCTTCTCATCCAACTGTCTGCAAAGATTACTATTTTCATCTTTGATTTGCCATGTTCGCCCATGGTCTTATATCGTAGACAGGATTGGATATTCGAAGACTTAGCGTCCTCGGATATTTGAGTAGTTGACAGTAGTTGACATATATATATATATATATATATATTACTAACTCTATTTCCAAAATTCCAAATGTCAACTACTCAAATATCCGAGGACGCTAAGTCTTCGAATATCCAATCCTGTCTACGATATAAGACCATGGGCGAACATGGCAAATCAAAGATGAAAATAGTAATCTTTGCAGACAGTTGGATGAGAAGGAATCATCGCGTTGGAATTTATGCGTGCACTAAAAAGTATATATATATATATATGAGAGTTTCTTCGTGATTCAGGTAAATAAAATCTTATAGTGAGTGCGCTCTCTAAAACCAGTGGGTAATTTGAAATATAGAATAAGGAAAAAGAGATGGAGGAGAAGGGAGCAGCTGGCAAGTGATAATTAATAAATGTGTACCGAAAAGTGTGACACGAAGGCTTCTGGAATAATGGATAATCCATGGGAAATGTAAAGTTGAGTGGAAAATTTGACAGCAAGCAGAACGGTGTAGATAAATAAATAGTGCACTGTGTTTGTAATGTTTCAAGTGGCCGACAGTTTCGCAACGCGAGGAATGGAAACACGAATGAAGAAAATTAACTGTTTGTTAAACAATCACTTCTGACGGTAACTCAACAAATTTTTCTGGTAAATTCAACGATTACGATGCCCTGGCTCTTGGTGTATAACCTTGTTGAACAATAAACGGAAATACCGTAAATGGGATTATTCGACGTTTTAAAGCCATTTTCATTTCCAACTCACAGACGCGCTGTTATTTTCCATTTAAATAAACTGCAGACTGACGGACAGGTCGGTAAAAAATGATCCGGTGCGTTTGACACTCTCATATGCTCACGATTGCTGCATTCAAGCATTCTGACCGCATTTTTAGACACTGCGCTTCGAGTCCTGAATTGCGAGATATATAATAAATTCTATACACCTACACGGGGTGCCACAACATTCTCAGAATCTCTCTCAGATCGTCCCTTGTGCGAGGAATATTCTAGTAGAAAGAGAAGAATGGTATCATTGTCAAGAAGGTTTCTTGTATCATTTGCCATGCTGTATCCGAATGGAACACGTGACATCGTAAAATATACACGAGCAAGAGGAAGATGCGAAAATTCGTGGGGAAAGGTTAACGTATTAAAACAGCACAGGAGAAAACGGACACGCCTTCCCTTTTCAAACCCCCGGCCCATTCACGATTTAATATTAATGAGATATCCTCTCATTCTCCCTTTTTTTGTGGCTCTGCACTCCTAAATATATATTCCAAGAGGACAGCGACGCCAGCAAGGACGTTACAGAAGCTACAGATCCCAGATAGATTGAATTGCCAATGTCTGAGCACAGCAAGTATAAAATACTACGTTTCATATCCGAAAAAACTTGCCGGATTTTTCACTCTTCGGTTTTCCGAAAGGTTCAGCGTGTTTCAGCCGATTGCGAAGCCGACACAGAAACGGAACATTTTCGTTCCGCCATTCGCCCCTCTTCGAAATATTATGCGAAGCCAGTGAATTCTCGCGAATATGCCCGCTACGTTCCCCCGCGCTTTCCACGCGAAGGTCTTTGGAAATTATCCTGGCTAATGGGAAGCGGTGGAAAAAAGGATATTGCAGGCGAAAATGGCCAGCAACCATCGCCGATAGGTTCGGGTATTTATAAGCTCGCACGTGCTGCCGCGCACCCACGCAAGTTAATTAAAGTGTCCGGCGCGAAATTTTCGGCGAAATATCGTTCGAGGTATCTACCAGAAATAAAAAACTTGGCGCCCCGGGAGACGAGATATCGCGGCGTAACGGTTCGATTCGCTTTAAACATCGGCTGTTTAATCTATCCGCCGCATTATTCGACCAATCAGTATTCACCTGTTGTACAAAGTTGGCGGGCGAATACGCGCGGAATTTGATTAAAAGATAATTTATCGCCGCTAGCCGCCGGTGGCTGGATGAAAGTGGGGGGACGGGGCGGGAAAAATATTGTCGAGCAAATTACCGGACGAAATTTAATTTTTCATCGCTGAATAGGCAAGTTTTAATGAGAACCGCACGAAACTTGGGAGAGACTTGCCGGCCCGATGGGGCTCCGCAATACATCATGTATACGAAATCGCTGAACCCGCCCTGCCCCGTTTTTCTCCGAGGGCCTGGCCGGGGAAATTGTAATTGAGACGGATAACTTATTCCATAAGCTGTGAACAGTTGCGAGGGAAATGGCATTAGGAATCGAGTTAAAGTTTGCTTGATGGAAGACACCATGAATTTGTAATGTAACGACAGCTCGGTTCGCCGCGACAGCAATTTCAATGAAACGTCGAATTTCCAGCGCGCCATTGTCTGTTGGGAAATAGCAACGGACAATACGCCACGGTAACCCTCGATTTTCGCTATGATATTTAAAAAGTCTCTGCGCCGGACGGAAAAATGTTCCGCCGGGGCTGAAAACTGAAAAGACCGAAGAATGACGCGCTGATCAAAACGCGCGAAACAATGGGCGAACGAAAATAACGCTTGATTCAGGTGTGGCGACCATGTAAAATAACAAAAGCGCGTCCCCAGAAACGGGGGTGCACGGTTGCGCCAGCTAATTCTGGCTGCCAGACAACGTGGAAATTTACAACCATCCTAGACGATCGCCTCGCGACCCCTTAATTTACCCCACGCTGTTAACGGCAGCCCTCCGATTATTAGACGCCGTTAAAGCATCCCAGGCTCGTTCGCGAGCGAAGGATAACCGTGTCAGAGTATCCTCGGAGGTGTTTCGCAGAAGAGGCTATGATCGTAAACGTCCCTGGAAACGAGATGTATGGAAAGCGGTGGCAGTTACTAAAGTAGAACACGGATACTTTCGCGGCGCACATTTTCAATCTCTACGCCAGTGCTTCTGGCGTTCTACAAATCGATGCACCTCCTTTGACGTCGATCCTACGCGAAGCGAAAGGGGTCTTATGAAACAGCACCGTTGCACACGACGAGTGCTGGGACCTGCGCGACCTTACAAGCACCGCGCGATAGCGGGGAGCCGGCGCGTAAAGACGATCGACGAGAAAAAGAAGGAAACGATAGACATCCCGGGAAACAATTATAAAAGGTAGGGCAGGGGCGAGAGTGGCGGGTAGGGGGTAGCCGTGGACGTTCCCTGGAAGAATTATAATGGAAGAAAGAGTGGATATAATAGCGACGGTCTGGAAGGGAAAATGAGGAAGAGGGGGCAAGGTTAGTTGAAGAAAGAGAAGGACAGGAGGAGGGGGTAGGGGCGAAGACAGAAGGGCGTGGGGCGAAGGAAGGGGACGCGGAAGACAGAAGAATAGGGAGGGCAGAGGGCGGTTTGCGCAGCGCCAATTCATCAACCACACGACTCCATACCACGGCCACCAGGACCAGCAGACCGCGGCGAGCCATTTCATCGTTCATCCTCATCAACAATGCTTGCCAAGAATCAGGCTGGGTGGGGCTGGTCCGTGGTCGCGGAAACAATTCCGCCTAGGTATACGATTCCGACGGGGGTCGCATTATTTCCATCGCTGAAAGCTCTCGGCCTGAGCTCGCGGAAAAATTCCTTCCACCTTGGCCGGGGGAGGCCGAGCGGAGGATGATCAGCGGCCGTCGATTACAGAGACGGGGTAATTATTTCCGATGGAACGGCGAGCCAAAGGCACGGAAACGAATCGGGCAACCTCCGATTCCGGCGCGCCTGGTAATCCGCTGGAAAACGCGGACCGGATACGACGTGGCTCAGCTCTCGACAAACGCTCTTTTTCCTTTTCCTTTTCCGCTCAAACGACGTCTGTCGTCGCTGCCTTATTCTACTTCCCCCGTCGCCGCGCTCCTGTTTCCCTCGAGTCGGTTGCTAAAAAATGTCACCTAGAGGAGACGCTCCTTTGCAGTTGAGAGAAGTGGTGGTTCGTCGGATGTGCGATGAAGCTGACGTAAAATTAATCAGCCCCTCGGGTAGACTTACCAATATCGAATGACATCATCGGCATAAGCAGTGGCGTCGTAGCAAGCATAAGCGTAAGTATTTCTTCGCAGCGCGTTAAGCGTTGCCACGCACAGGACGCGCGTAAATTTCGCCCTTCAAAACCCGGACATAAATCGATTTAAAAAATTTTGCGTAAACCGTAACATTATTGGTGCTCGAGACAGTTGAATATCTGAGGAACACTGTATGAATATTGTTTTTTTCATTTGTGCACTCATGAAGGAACAGGCTTCGTGGAAAGTTAAGTGATTTTTGAGCTCGCGATTCTTTCTTAACCGTCCTCTGAAACATCGTTGGCTTATTAGAGTTTTCTACATGTTGTAAAGAAATTTTGTGAATTCTTGCATTATGGAAGCTTTTTCGGTAAGTATATACTACACTTTCCAAACGGTTTTACTTTTTTATCATATATATTTGCATACTTATTAACATTTGAAGATAATCGAGAATTCAGTAAATTTGCTCTACGATTATAGGATTTCATTAACGATTTTGTTATACTGCTGAGCCCTGCCCACTGCTTTTGTTGGTGCCATTACATTTGATAAAGGTTTGTGATGACAGTGCAAAAAGGTTGGTTCCGGATTCGTCCAGATTTAAGTTTTATAGCTAATTTAGGTAAACATGGCAATCAAGAGCTGCTGCGTTTCACGTACGCCTGTACGGTCACGCTCGCCAGGCCTTCGTGAGGTGTTAAGGAACTCTTCAATGGAACTGTTTAAAATATGAACACATATGTATTAACTGAGTAAAATGAAATAAAAACTACAATATAATATATAAGTACGTAAAAAATACTTTGAATATTTCGACGTGTAGTCTCTGATGGCACTGTTTCAACTGAATGCAGACATAAAGTAGAGGACTTACAATTTGTGAAATATTTATCTACAGCATAACATAAACATTTTATGAAATTGTGTCGGCATTCAGATGAAACAGTGCCATCAAAGACTACACGGCAAAATATTCAAAGCTCTTTTTCCGTACTTATATATTATATTTTAGTTTTTCTTACATTTTATTCAATTAAAGTTTAGTTTTGTATAGCCTATATTTAGAGTGCGTTATATATATTTATCTTGCGTTTATTAAGTGCATTAGTTAAGTTCATATTAAAGTGATGTTTTGATTGTACTTTTATATTAAATTTCATTTTACGTGTACTTGGTAAATATGCTTAAACATTTGTCACATGAACTAGATATTTGCCGCTATTGTCATTCAGATGTTACTTATTTAACGAGAATATATATACGTATAGCTATTAAAATGTCAGCAAATTGTTCGATACAAGTTGCGGGTTCATCTGAAATTAAACTGAACATGATGCAATTCCTAAATGAAACAATAGATTTACATCTTCCCCCTGAGCTCACAATTTGTGTAAACACATTTAAAAATGCAGCTTCTTTTAAAATGGCTGTATCTTTGTTAAAAAACATCTTTTATTATGAGGTTCGGCTTATCGTATAGGCAAAGGATCATACTTTCCGATAGTATACATAAAAATTACAAAAAATATTTTTTGCACTCCGTAGCACTTGACAAACATCAAGAAACTTTTACAGTTTGGCACATTCCTCTTTAAGGGCGGATTTTACCCCCTGGATACCGATTTCGATAAAATTGATTTAATGAGTCGAAAAGTAGAAAGTTTAAACTTTAAAATGGTTATTGTTTCATCAACTTTTGATGAATTTTAACAATGTTATGGGAGTTTGAAGATTTTAAAATAGCCATGTCCGGGTTTTGGGGCTAAATACCCCACTGTGGGGCGAGGAGAGGGGTGGGCCGAAATTCAGTCGACTTTTTCCCTCAGACAGACGCACGGCTCGAATGAGGAACAGCCGCTGCGTCGGGGCTCGCACGCTTCTCTTGTCGCCTCGTTCTTTTTTTATTTCCGCGAGGTGAAGACAGCCAGATGCATCGACGCGCGACACAACGCTCGCGGCTTCCAGCGACGCTCGCTGCAGCGCCGTTGGGTGTTGATTGAAATGGGTGACTTGCCAAAATGCCGAGCATTGTAGAGGCTAGGACGCATTGTGAGTGACACTCGCTCGGCCCGCGCGACGACGGTTTATTTTCCAAGCGCGAAAAATGAAGCGGGGAAACCAATTCGCGGGTTGCTCTGTTCGCCGTCCCATTCTCCTTCTTGGCGGAAGCTGGTTGATGGCAATACGCAAAACCGGAGTCGAGCCAGTCCACCGCAATTAGACGAGGTCGCAGGCCGAGTTTCCGTTGACCTTTACCACTAGTCCGTTTAGCCTTTACATCTTGCAGCGAATTCTCGTACCAGGATAAATATAGAGAGCCTCAGTTTTAAATACCGTTCGTCCAACAGAAATCAATACCCCCAGTCGACCTTATTATTCAAGAAACAAAGGTACGCCACTGCTTCCGTGGTGCCACAATCAACGAAACCAGGCACGAAACAATTATCCCAGCATTAGAAGCAACGATCAAGTTTATCATTTCCCGCCAACGTATGAGTCGCACACAGACAACGTTCCGCAAATTCATAAAACGCGAAGCGGAACAACCGCGCGTAACGCAAACGAACAAAAAAGAGTTTCGAGTTTCTCGTGACAAAAAAAGAAAGAGGGGGTGGTCGTTTTCGGAGTTAATGTTTCGCGCTGTCTGGGCGTGTATTTACGGGAACGTTCGCACCTTCGGCCCCCAGCGGCCCGTGGGGCGGGGATGCAGATAGCGAAACGGTGCAGGTGGTGATGCTGCAAATTCAACGAATAACCGAAAATGTCGTTACGGTCGGCGCGGCGATTGTTATTACAGGGCACGATTATCGCGCTGTTACGATAGCCGGAATAAACGGGGAACGCACGGCCGGCCATCCGGGCGAAATAAATTCTTTCGAACGATTTCACCTGCGCACCCGCCGCCGTCCGCGCCACCGCCCCCCCCCCCCCCCCACCCGCCGAACGCCCCTCTGCCGGGGTGGTTGAACGCGGTCGAACGTTATCGCGCAGCGCCGGCCCGTAATCAAAAATCACGGGCTGGCAGCGGGAATTTTCGCGGTACCTGGGTACTCGTTGGCGGATTTAATCCGCTAATTAGAACGGCGACTGCACCCTTTGACGGCGGATCGGGAATATTGGAAGCCACGCGGGTCATTGCGCAGTGAAAAGGGTTCGCGCAACGAAACACTAGTTCCTCCGTTTCCATCGCGCTTTTATTTCTGACGCGACGCCGCTGCAGTCGCCCGCTGTTCGATTAAATGACTCGTGGATTTAATTTCAACCACTTCGAGCCGGCTGGAAATTAAACGCCGCGAGTGAGGGGCCATCTATTGATGCCGATAAATACGTCCGCGGAATGAATATGTCCTTTCGATTGAGCAGTGGAATCCTCGTCGCCGAGGCGTGTAAATCGCTTGTGTACCAGGGTGTCCGAGAATTATTTGACAGGGAGGAACGCGCAACTCCTCCCCGTGCCGTGAGAAATCCAATGGTTTATTCACTATTCTGCATTTCTGCGCTTCGGTTTTGATTTTCGGTATCAATTAAATATGTGTTTCTATGGATCACGACGGCCGTGACACGTTGCCGTGGAACAAAGAAACGAGCAGGTCGGAATCAGCTAACGATGAGACACTTGATATTTACTTTGCACGAAGGTGTTGTCACCTCCCACGCCTGGCTGTCTTCTATTCATCAGCTTTAAGAGGTATTCCGAAGTTCAATTTACCGTTCATCTCTCGGATTTCGTCATTTTCTCCCTCCCAATGTCTCAGCCATGCCTGGAACGACGGACAAAGTAATCTGCAGCGAGCAGGAATTACGCCGCCCTCGTTCCCCGCCGGGATCGCGGAACAAAAGCGTTAATTAGATAAAAAGAAAGTCGTCGCAAGAAGATCAGACGATAAAGGCGCTGTTCCATTAAGGATAACTCGAGCCCCGTTTATCTCTCTATTTATCATTCGCCCCGACATGCGAACGAAAGCCCATCGCGATTCTCACGCCACTCGAGGAACGGCCAATTAGAGAGCGACCGTTGCAATTTCAACCCTCTCGTTTCGTACAGCGTCTAATCGCCAGCGACGCTCGGACCGAAACGGGTGAGCAACGGGGAGGGGAGGGGAGGGGAGGGGGGGGGGGGCGGCGGCGAGGGAATCAATTCCTGCACCGAGAACCGATTCCCGATAGCCGATGTAAACGCAAATAAAAGTGCCCGATCGAAGGTTATAAATACCACTTCGGTCGGGCCGCGGCGCGTGTACTCGATTTTCATGAAATTTCGTTCCATATAATACCTGTCGGGATAACGATCTTGCCGCGGCTAACGACTGGCAATTTATCAAGTCTCGATGAAACGCCACGTACGGATATCTGTTCCGCTACGTCATTGATTTTCATCGATCTTTTTCATCGGTAGAGAGAACGCCCCCGACGAATCGATCGCGCTAACCCTCTAATCCGTGTTTCATTACAGTGTGTATTTAACGTCCATGCAACGGTGCAATCGAATTCCGATGTGAAGGATCGGCTAGATTTGGAGCAGCAGTTAGGTAACGTTGTTGGATGAAAGTTGCGTCGAGGTGGAGTTTCGGCTGTAAACACAGTGCCCCAAGTGCTGTACTTGCGCTCTAGAGATCATCGAACACCTACCCTGGTATCAATCCTGCTGAAAGTAGAAGCCACGTTTAACGTAGCTCACGGGCCAGCAAGTACAACATCTGTTCCTGCCGAAACCTCATGGAGCATTCACAAAGCGGACACTTGCTATTTCATGTACAGAGGAAACCCTCTTTCCTCGCTTCAACGACGTTCGAAACTAGGAATCGAAGCGTGCTAGACAATTCTGTTGCTCGTTAAAGCACGATCAGAGAACCATGACGATACTCGCAGCCGACGGAGCTGTATTCTTATTTCCCACGCCGGTAAAATAAATTGCTGGATCGTGAACGTTTCGCTGCAGTTCCTTCATCGTCTCCCCCCCCCCCCCCCCACGCCCCCACGCCCCTTACGTTTCGCCGCGTGGCAACGCCAGCCGCGCGAAAGGCAGAGAAAGATCCCACCAGCGGATTGAGATTTCACCGAATCATTTCGCAGCCGCGGTGCATCCAATACTTTCGCCGCGGGGCTCGAACTCTCTCGCGCCGCAGGCACGACCGCGTCGCTCCATAAATCAGCTAGACAAAGGGATGAGCTTGAAGCGCGGACAGAGGGAAAGGCGGAGAAAGACGAATGGGCCTCTGTTTGCGTGTGTGCAGGTCTGGGTGCATGTGTCAGGTCGACGGGACGCTTGATAAAAAGCCACTTGCATTCAGAAACGATGTATGAAAATCGTATCAACGCCCGGGTAGCGCGGATGGGACAACGAGGGCGGGCCGTCCCCACGCGGATTTCATCCAATGGAATGGCGATCGCCGACAAAACCGCAATAATGCAAACCTGGCCGGGTATATTTTATTATTTGAACGACGTAATGTTTGCTCACCGTGCATTATTACGGGGGGGGGGGGGCTACTTATATATACGCGCGTCTGCGTACGAATTTCGAATCGATCGGCCCCGATGGTATCGTAACGAATGCATGACATATCCGCCGCCACGGGCTGGGCAACGAATAAATGTTGCGAGGATATTTCACCGTTTGCATGTGCAATATTGATGTTGCGCGTTATGACACGTCCGTGGGGTTGCCAGAGGGTGGTTCGGGTATTTACTCGTGGCTGGGAGCAATCATCGGAGCTTATACCGGAGTCTCGCTTCAATCGCCCGTTCAGAATTACATTCTTAGATGGACGATTATAAGTCGATCAAATAGCACACCAAGGATAGTCCCTCGGAAGGTTTGTGAAGATAGCACCCCCAAATTCGAATTTTTGGAAAAACTCGACGGCATTCGTTTGTCCATCGTTTGCCCACGTTTGCACAACAAAATTTTTCGTTAGCCCACTATTCAAAAAAAAGTTATGGACAAAAAAAAATTTTCATCAGCACCTCCATGAAAACAATTTTAATGATTTGACAGTGGGAAATGATTGCCCATCGTTTGCCCACGTTTGTCCACCCAAAATTTTCGTTTGCTACACCCTTCAAAAAAAGTTATGAAAAAATTTAAAAATTTGCCTTCAGCAACCTCCATGAACAGTTTTGAATTTTTTAAAAATAGCATACGATTGCCCACGATCTGGTCACGTTTGCCCACCCAATGATTTCGTTTGCCCACCCTCCAGAGTCGAATTAAAAAATAAAAACCGCGAAAAGAAGGGTACTGGAGACGCGATCACGTTTAAGTTCGATTTTTTTCGAATATATTATCAAAATTGTTCTTTCAACGATGCAGTCCGTTAGTCTAGATGTAGAAGAGATTTACCCATCCATTAATTTCGTATGCCCATCCTCCAGAATCGAATTAAAAAATAAAAACCGCGAAAAGAAGGGTACTCGTGAATCGATCGAGTTAAAGTTCTATTTTTTTCGAATATATTATCAAAATTGTTCTTTCAATGATGCAGTCCGTTAGTCTAGATATAGAAGAGGTTTACCCCTCCATTAATTTCGTATGCCCATCCTCCAGAATCGAATTAAAAAATAAAAACCGCGAAAAGAAGGGTACTCGTGAATCGATCGAGTTAAAGTTCGATTTTTTTCGAATATATTATCAAAATTGATCTTTCAACGATGCAGTCCGTTAGTCTAGATGTAGAAGAGATTTACCCATCCATTAATTTCGTATGCCTATCATCCAGAATCGAATTAAAAAATAAAAACCGCGAAGAGAAGGGTACTCGTGAATCGATCGAGTTAAAGTTCTATTTTTTTCGAATATATTATCAAAATTGTTCTTTCAATGATGCAGTCCGTTAGTCTAGATATAGAAGAGGTTTACCCCTCCATTAATTTCGTATGCCCATCCTCCAGAATCGAATTAAAAAGTAAAAACCGCGAAAAGAAGGGTACTCGTGAATCGATCGAGTTAAAGTACGATTTTTTTCGAATATATTATCAAAATTGATCTTTCAATGATGCAGTCCGTTAGTCTAGATGTAGAAGAGATTTACCCATCCATTAATTTCGTATGCCCATCCTCCAGAATCGAATTAAAAAATAAAAACCGCGAAAAGAAGGGTACTCGTGAATCGATCGAGTTAAATTTCTATTTTTTCCCAATATATTATCAAAATTGTTCTTTCAATGATGCAGTCCGTTAGTCTAGATATAGAAGAGGTTTACCCCTCCATTAATTTCGTATGCCCATCCTCCAGAATCGAATTAAAAAATAAAAAACGCGAAAAGAAGGGTACTCGTGAATCGATCGAGTTAAAGTTCGATTTTTTTCGAATATATTATCAAAATTGATCTTTCAACGATGCAGTCCGTTAGTCTAGATGTAGAAGAGATTTGCCCATCCATTAATTTCGTATGCCCACCCTCCAGAATCGAATTAAAAAATAAAAACCGCGAAAAGAAGGGTACTCGTGAATCGATCGAGTTAAAGTTTGATTTTTCCGAATATATTATCAAAATTGTTCTTTCAACGATGCAGTCCGTTAGTCTAAATGTAGAAGAGATTTGCCCATCCATTAATTTCGTATGCCCATCCTCCAGAATCGAATTAAAAAATGAAAACCGCGAAAAGAAGGGTACTGGAGATGCGATAACGTTTATGTTCGATTTTTATTTCAAATATATAATCAATATCGATTGTTCTTACCGTAAAGGTTTAAGGTGTTTGGTGATATATTATCCAAAATTCTGCACACACTTCTTCCCGTCACTTTATTCGAACGACACTTCAATTTGTAGCTCTCATCGAATATTTTACACTTTTGCAGAATAGCACCGGAGTCTATCAATGCTTTTCTAGGCATTTTTCACTAATCACCACATTGAAATCGCAAAGCGGGAAATAATATAATCTTCTCACATTTACTTCACAAGCCGTAAATGAACGCACGGTCTTACAAGAGTTGTGTCCGAACTCTGAAGACAGACTGACTTTCGTGCGTACTTGGAATGAATTCGAGGTTATCGCAGACATCTGTTTACGTTTCAGCAGTGTCAGTTGACGCCACGACCTCTAGGGCGTCAGCGTTGCGTGCCGTGAGCGAAAGAAAGTAACTACGCATTTATATACATTTCTGATTAGTTGTCACCAAATACACTAAACTCTTACGTTAAAAACAATCGGTGGAATTTGCTAACAAATTTGAAAAACATTTCAAAATTCCAATGGAAGAAGAAGAAATAGAAATAGTGGATAGCATTAATGTTTCTAATAAGAGTAATACTAGAATTTGAGAATTCTAACCTTACAATAATCCAAACAAAATAAATAATATACTGCCGCAATTATATTTTGATATTACATTATCTCAGGAGCAATGGATAAATATTAATCAGAGACAATGACCACCTTTAAGTGGAAATTTGATAAAAATCTCTAGTCCACCTTAAAAAAAGACTTAGAGAATGAATGCTTTATATTAATGACTCATTACATTTTTAATGAAATTTGACGTTCCACTATTCGTCCACGAGTATCGACGAAAAGTTTTTTATTGTCTATCCTGTTCGTACCGACAGGAAAAGCACAACTAGCTGGTTCGAAAAACTAGACGGAATAATCGGACAGAGTGTTTCGCCAGGGCCGTCGTTTATGGCGGTACTGTCCCGCGAGTCGACCGTGGACAACGGTACACGCGCGTAGGGATGGTTATCAAATGTACCACCCGCCGACAGAGCAATATACCGCTTAACTCGAAGCGAGGAAAGTCGAAGTCCCAGAAAAAATGGCACGATATCGATTGTCCCCTGTTCGACATCTGGCAGGCAAATGTTTCCCCACGAATGCTTCGGAAATAAGTTTTGCCCGATTGTAAACGAATAAATGCATCTTCGCCTCGCTCCGAGTCCGGCTTTGTTCGGTAAAGGCGCGTATCGACTTTTGCGAGAATTCCTCGCGAGGCACGCCTGTGAAAACTGTATACCTCGACCATGGAAACCATCCTTGACTTTCCAAAGCAGCATTTGTGTAGCCTTGAAGGTCATAGTATACCATATGGTTGAATTTGTCTTGACAGTCGCTTTCATATTGGGTAATCAAATATATAGCATTCCATTTAAAAAACTGAAGGTCACCCTCGTTTCAAGGAAAATACTGCGAACACCAAAAATTAAGATACCGTATTATGTTGTGTATAAAAAACAGTAAAAGTTTTCCTTCTTCAGTTTTTTACAAATACTGACCATATTAGAGAACACTGTATAAGAATAGCAGATATAACCGCTTGGCCGCTGCGAGTACCGCAAAGCTCAGCCAGTCGAGCCGGTGTGATTTGACGCAGCGTTACGTTCAATTAATTTTCATTTGGCCAATTTTAAAACGTCCACGCCTTTCGAAACGTGTCCGTAAAGAGGAAAAACAGGGCTTTATCCTCCTATTTTTTCCAAATTTTTAAAAAGGTGCCTTCAACTATAAAATTGCATTTGTTAAGAACAATTGCTAAATAAATGGTCAAATATTCGTTTTTATTAAGTGAAATAATTTTTATTAGGTACTCTTGTATCTCCACTGTAAGCACTCAAAAGGTCATTTTTATCAGTTTATTAGTTCCAGAGTTATAATTTTTGGGAAAATAGTAAACACTATATTTCAAAGAGCTGTAACATCCACAATTTTTTACATTTCGAAAAATCCTTTGAGATATGTTTATATACCCCTAAAGACTACAACATATCCAAGTTGCATCAAAATCCGAAATGTTACTCGGAAAAGTGTCCGACTTCGCGTGGAATGACCCGCAAACGAAAATTTTTGTTGGGCAAACGTGGGCAAAGTTTTTCCAAAAATTCGAATTTGGGAGTGCTATCTTCACAGACCTTCCCTCGGGCACCTTTAAACAGTTAAACTCCCAGTTTCCCACGCCGGTTCGTATTACATTAAAATCGACATCTCTATAAAAGGAGAGAAAGAAAAATGACGATCAAAAGCACGGAGGAAAGAGTTTGCTCAAGTTTGCGATCTCCATCAAACTTTTCGCCCCTCTCCCCCGGCCCGCCCAATGAAAGTTCACCGCATTTAAGCGTCGCATTACTTTCCGATCGCATCTTTAATCAGGTAGTTCCGGCTACCGGTGGCACGAAGCAGAAAAAAGGAAGGTAGGCAGAAAGGGAAGAAAAAGGAAACGACAGAAGGGGTTTCAAGCTCCGTTCGGAATTAGGAAGTGGGCGGAGGAGAGAAAAAAATCAACGATTCTCTGTCGTGACATCGTATCGCGCTTCTGGGAGCCTTGGAAAAAGAGGGGCCACAGAGCCCATTACGTCGGGGTCCTCGTAAAAACGCGAGTTAAAGAGTAAAAGCGCTTCAGTGTGCTCGGCTGGGAACGCGAGGCGGCGAGCCCTTACAGAAACGTTGGCGAGGAGGCGGGGCTTAACCCTATTTATGGAACTAACGTCGATAGGCGCTTGGTAAAGAGAGGTGCACGTATAGACGAAATTAGAGGTGATTCGTGCACGGATAATTCCCGCGTTCTTCTTTTTACGCGTACCCGGGGACGATGTTAGCGAAGCCTTCCTCCACTTTGTGTCTCCTCCGCTACAGTTTGGCCTGAGAAGGCTAGCAGCTGACCAGCGATGTTCTATTCACAGCAACCTGACACTATGTTCTTACCGTGTTCCAGAAAAGAAAACAAGAATGTGAACTTGGGGTGAATTTTCGTCGCGCCGTCTGAGATATCACGCTGTATACTACTTGCAGACGCACTTGAATGGCTAGTGGAGGGACCGCTTTGAAACATCTTGCGCATCGAACTTCTGTAGAAGTTTCCACTAACGAGTGGCGTTACAAATTCGAGAGAAGAGTGCTGCAAGAAGCGTCGGAAAATGAAGAAAGAAAGCATCACCGTTGGCCCCTGCTGGGTTTCATTAATTACAGATGCCCTTTGAAGGAGGCTGAATGGGCCCCAGAAATCTCCGTAGCCGATTACACAAAGACACGCAGTTACCGTCTGCAAAGTCGTTGGGGGAAGAAAAATTTGAGCCCCGGGCAAAGGTCGTGTTCTTAAAGTTCTTAGAGTATTCAAATATTTAAGGTTGGCTTCGCTGCCATTGAACGTCATTAAAGCTTCGTTTGCTCGGGCATCAAGGGGAACTTCATATTTGCCCCCGTGCCTCGGAGAAAAACTTGCCCGCCGCGAAGGGAGCGTCGAAACGGGGCTGTTACCGGGTGTTACGGAATTTTTAATAAGGGGTAAACATCTTGGAACAGTCGTAGCGGGGGCACCGGCTGCTGGGAACGGGGGTATTTACTTATTCGCGAGGATGAGAGGCCGCGAAGTGGCGAAGGGTAGGCAACGCCAGGACGCTCCTACCCCGTTCTATCGCGGGCTCGCCCTTCTTTCCGCGGAAACGGCGCACGCCGTTCGATTGTGAATGCGAATCGCGACGTGGCCGAAGCCCCGACCAGCGGAGGGGTGTCTGAAAATTTCACGGGGGAGTGCACCCTTCGCGAATGAGGTACAGAAATCCAATAGAATCCAAGGCGGAAAGTCGTAAACACAATGTGTCCTTTCTACGTGTGCAAACGGAGCGGCGAATGCATTTTTCAGGCGTGGCGCAACCTTCACCCCTTAACGCTCCGGAAGAGGGGGGGGGGGGGGCAGGAACTTCCGCAGAATCCTTTTAGCTGGCGCGTCCGTTTTAATGGGAAGGGGTTGTACAGTCTTCAGTAGATTCATGAAGTTCCACGGTGGCAAGACGGGAAGATGGAAAGACGTACGTGTCCATGGGTGCGCGTTAAGGAAATAGAGATATACGGGTGTAAGAGAGGTGAGGGAAGAAAATTTGGTAATGGAGCAGACGCTGCGCCGTCTTCGCGAATAGATTATCTTGGATCCAACTGCGCACAGTGCGAAGAAAACGAAACTGTAATTCCAAGAATTTGTAGACTCTGGGCTAATTTCGCGTGTTAGTAATTTTGAAGTCGTTATATAACTACGCACTATGTAGACAGATGGAACAGCGAATGGTATCAAGCGGAACATAATCGAGTAGGAAATTATTCATGACACCAGTGGCATGTCCGCGCATATATATCAGTCCGTCATAATTATGTTTACTTCGCCGAGGATTGTCAATATCGATACAGCATACATAAACACGTTCGATCATATTAATATTACTATTTTTCCTATCCCCGTGGATTTGGAGCGGTGATCGAGTAGCCTCTTCGCCTGCACGCCTCGAGGAACTTCTGTCAACGAAATCCCGCCTAATTTTCAATGAAACCCACGGGCCCAATTGTTACCAGACTGTTTGACGCGCCATTTGTCGTACACCGCGCGCCGTTACGCTATTTGCCCCGTGGGAAAATCGTAATATCCTCGTGATGTTCGTCTGCCGAGTTCCGTCTTCCAGTAAAACCGACGCCGCCTCGCCGAAATGGTAGAATCTTGATAACAGGGATCCCGGGTCGCGCTATACACGCGAGAGACAAGAAAACCCGTAAGCTCTCCGCTCACGTAACGGACAAAGTTCATCTGGAACGGTGCTGTTGCGGCCAGAGTTAGGGGGTGGTTTCGGGCGTTCGTTAGCGGTTGTTTTTGCCGTCGTGAGCCCAGCCACGGTCAACCAGAAGTGGTAGCTCCCTCGATCTTTCTCTCGGCCGTTTTATCACGGCCTGTGTGATACACAAACGACTACTCTTATCTGTAACCTCAGTGGGGTTAAAGTGGACGAAAGTTCAACGGTATCTCTTCTTGGTATAAATTGGAATGCTTGCGTATGAACACGATTACACGCGACAGATTCGATCGGTTCAGCGAATTATCGTCATCGGTGGCACGTCTGGCGACGCAGCTGCTCCCCTAGCCAAAGCGGCGAAAGAAGGGGCGACGGAGGGGCAGGGGCGGGATTCGAGTGGTGGTAAAGTGATTACGACGAGGCAAGAACGCGATACTGAAGGGAAAGAATGTGTAGGGACGAGACATGATTACTCGGCATGCCGACGCAACGCGAGACACGTACGCGCACCCTTTATCTTGTGTCGTAGAATGCCACGCTACCCAAGCCGGTTCTCCGTTTTAAACGACACGCCGGGATAAACGACTGCGGAGCGTCCCCCTAGCCGGTGATCCTGCTGGGCTTTAATCATCCATATTTTCGGCACGATGGAAGCAGCGGCGCAACCCCTACTGCTAGCGCTTTGAAAATTTCAGTAAACCCAAGCGATTCGAGAGTAAGTACCCTAATTAAAAATAACGCTGCATGTTCAGGATTCGAGTGAGATGAAACGGAAAGCTAGCGGAAGTAGAATTTCCTGAAGTTAGACGGGAGTTGGGCAGGGCTAGTTCGCGAAACATCATGTTCAACCTGTACGCTCCTGTTTCCTATGTATTCGAACGTTGAATTATAATGTTAAGGGTGCACCTGCTTGAGAATTACATCGATCGCGGCACGTATAGAATTCCGATTGACGTCTATACGTTTCAGGGAATGCAATAAGTCGATTCCCACGCGGCACTATGTTTCCCATGATATACAAACCCTTCCATTATGATAATAGCCTGTCCAAGGAACTGTGTTACGAACGGTCTTGCAACCCTTCTAATAAAGCGGAGATAAAACTACCGTGTAACCTACGCGAGTGTCGAGTGTGATAGTTCCTGACGTAACACGAACATTTATCTCCTTTATCGCGTTATCTAACCCAATTAGGTAAATGGCCACTCAGGTGCACTTGGGCGTTACAACGGCTCAGGATCCATACCCGATAAATCGTACCTTAATCTAGCGTGGGTGAAGAGAAGCGTATGGTCGTGAAACGTTCGAGGTAATCCAGGTAACTAATGCTACGCGGATGATTCGCGGAACGGGGCCGGCAAGGGAGGAGCTATGGAGTAGGAACTCTTTATTTAATTAAATGTATTATGCAGAGAAGTAGGAAGGTTGAGGTGCTGGGACAGTAGAGATCTCAGATCAATAGGGAGCTTAGACTACAGAAGTTACAAAAGTAGAGGAATCGGAGGGATAGCATACCTATATGAGGCATTGAGAGCAAAAATGGACTAACGCACATTGAAAAAAAAATGTAATTTTTATTTGAATACATAATTTTTACTAATTCAATTTCGCAAAGAAACGTAAGTTAGTCCGTTTTTGTTCTTACAAGGAGAGATTCCCAGGTGTCCGCCTCTGATTGCTTTGAATTTTGGATATGTTTTAGAGGACCGAAAAATAAGATATACGTGTTTTTTTATAGCGGCCCGTTTCCATATTTAGGGGGTTAAACCAACCCCCTAAATTTAAAGATTTTCAGGTGTCCATCTCCGATTGCTTTGAATTTTGGATATGTTTTAAAGGACCGAAAAATAAGAAATGCCTGTCTTTTTATTTTGGCCCGTTTGCATGTTTAGGGGGTAAAACCACCCTCCAAATTTCTTCATAAGAATAGTTGATGTCCGCATCCGATTGCTTTGGTTTTTGTATATGTATTAGAGGACCGCAAAATAAGAAATACGTGTTTTTATAGCGGTCCGTTTTCATATTTAGGGGGTGAAACCACCCCCCAAAGTTCACACGGGGTACAAAAATTGTGTTGAGTAAAACTTGATATAAATTTAATTTGCGTCATAACTTGCTGTATGGACGATGTTCTTGTCGTCCGTCACCGTTATTAGGGGGTAAATATGAGGGGTGGTTTCACCCCTTGAACATGCAAATGGGCCAAAATAGAAAGACACGTATTTCTTATTTTTCGGCCCTCTAAAACATATCCAAAAACCAAAGCAATCGGAGATGAACACCTGAAAATCTTATAAGTTTGGGGGTTGGTTTCACCCCCTAAATATGAAAACGGGCCGCTATAAAAAAAACCCGTGTATCTTATTTTTCGGTGCTCTAAAACATATCCAAAATTCAAAACAATCGGAAATTCAAACTTATATATGGAAAGCAGCACCATCAGTAGAGGAGAAATAAGTTATGTTATACCTATGTGATATACTATATTGTCTTTATGTAATCAAGGTCACTTCTTCCTCCCATAAACCTACGGATACGTGGCCACGATACTCGCATCGTCTGGAAATCTTCCGCTGGGAAAAATGGAGCTGCGAGCAGCTGGTGCTCCGTCCTTCGAAAGAAATAATTATGGATAGGCCTCGGGGTGGAGAATTACTTGGACGCGTCGAGATCGTACGAACGATTTCCAATGGGACTGCGATTCAATAGCGCGCCATGAATTATTTGAAATCGCATTAGGCGACGGGATGGGACGGGCGGGCTATTAAAAAGACGAGGATTATTGCGTGGCTATTGGCCACGATTAAACGAGCCCAACCGATTAATGACGTTTATTTCGTGCGGCCGAAACAAATTCCCAAATGCAATTTTGCCAGCGTTGACAATGCGGCTACTTTCGACCACTAATTCAAACAGCATGCAATTAATTGAGCCGAAAACTGCCAATACTTTGAACGTCCGCCCAATGAGTGACTACGCTACTGAATCGATTGAGGCACTTCGAGTATAAACGATCTCTTTGCTTGGTAGATAATCTCCATTCGGGCGTGCAACGATGCAAAGGAAGAGTGGCTGAGACTCTTTCATCGTTCTTCATTGCGATTCTACATGAAAAATAGTAATTGCAGATTATTTAGAATTATACTGCACCGAGGGGGAAACTAAGCGCGGTAATATTTCAGTCGCGCGATAAAGACGGCGTAATTCGTTAGGAGGAAGCTCCGTAGGATCAAGGATCTATTGTGAGAAATTAGCTCCACTGTTCTCGAAGCGTTTTCCATTTTTTAAGGTAATGAAAACGAGAAGTGTATTTACCGTGCCAAGTATGTGTCTGAAATAAAAGATTCTACGCTTTAAAGGAAAATAATGCATAAGAAGCGACTTCATTTTTCTTTCCCGGAAAATTACGGAGAAAAGACATCGAGACTTTCACTTTTCAAATTATTGAAAATGAGAAGAAAGATGGCCATTTCTCGTTGCGCGGTCGAGATTCGTCGAACTTTATTCGCCAGTTGAAGAACCGAAATGAAACTCTCATCGCGATATTCATTATCTCGCTCGAACAGCTCCCAAAGAGGCCAGAGTCATTTACGTCGAAAGTTTGCTTCGGGAAGCGGACATCAAACGACACGAATTTGTTCTTGGAATTGAACGTGGAATCTTATGCAAATTCCAGCCGGTTCTCCTCAAACGGTGGATAATTGCCAGCAATTATGTCCTCCGAATTACGCCGCCCCCCCCCCCCCCCCGGCTAATTTCCACCGAGTAGACGTGGTCAATCAGCGCTCACCGTTATATTCAATTTACGCGACTGAGAATTATCCATCATCTGTTATCATTAACGTCAATTACTTCGGCATTTCAGCGAGATATGGTAGAAGGAGCACGAAACTCGGCGTGTTTTCCAACTCCCCCGTTGTTCGAAGACAAGGCGAAGCTGCGCCGGCTCGGGGATCGAATTATCTCGTTTAACAAAGGGGAATTTCCGTGCGCGCGAAGAATACAAGAGTATTCCAAGCAGTTCGTTACTTGACAGCCCCGGAATAATGTATCTTAATGTCGCGACGCTAAGAGCATCGGTAGGCGACGCTCCTCAAGCGGGCGGAGCTCCCTGAATGGAGTTCAAACTTTTCGCGAAACTTATAATGCAGAGAAACTCGTTAAGATGCCATGGACATCGGTACCGAAGCTCATTACCATAATCTGTGAAGTAAGTCCCCCAGAGTTTCTGTACATTAATATAAGAACACGAAGAATTACACGCCGCCGTGGTCGCCTGCGCCTTCTTTGCGCCGGGATTGTAATTAAAAGACACAAGGGGGGGACGATATTTCTCAAAGTATTACCGAAAAAAAATAGACGCGGAAGATAGGATAGGCATCCACCCTACTTTCTCAAACTTTCCCAGCCTCTTGGAGATACAACTTCCCAAACCTTTACCCTGACCTATCACCCTACCTCCTACCCCCAAAACCCTAGAAACTTATATTCCACTATCATTCCATCATAATCTCTTTCACCACGCTCCCAATCCTCCTCTCGGTTCCATGACAGTTACAGATGTGGTCATCAGTGGCCATCGGTGACCATCGAAGTCAGTTTCGCTCACATCAAGATATTGGAAGTAACGGAAATGTTGGTTTCCTTTGGCAACCGTACTCGGTGCTCACTCTCTCTCACACACCCGTCCATTGCGAATGCAAATGTGCCACACCGACACGAGGGCCGTCAGTCTCTCCGTCTTCGAATGTGGCAGGACTGATGCGGTGGTGAACGACAGTGGAAGCGGAGCAACGAGTAGGCGAATGCCGACTGGCCGCGTGCTATTTCGGCCAATTACGAGGATCCAATTATCGAGGCAGCGGGATCAGACGTGGTCCGATCGTTACTCCCCGCGCGCATACACGCGAAACACGTTTCAGGTATCGCGTCGCGTGCTTTTCATTCTTGGGCATCGCCGGGCCACCGGGAAACGATGTCATACGTCATTGCCGGTCTCATTGTGACTCGCTGGCGGCCGCGCGACCCACGAATACCGTCGCATTCGATTGCGCCTCGCTGCGGGCATTCCAATCCCGTCGCACTTTTGTTGGCATCGATCCTCGAATATCCGCCATCCATAAATCACCGCTGGGCCATCAGACTATCAGCTGGTTACGCGATGATACGTAAATACCTGTTTCTAGAATGATCGAGATCTGGCGACTCGTGCCCAGACTTTTGAACGGAAAGTTCTCGCTTCTGTTTACTCGCGGAACGGACGGAAAGGCGATCGGTAATTATTCGCCGCGGAACGAAGGAAGAGGGACGAAGGAATTACCGAGCATCTGCACGCAAATATCCTGGATATTTTCAAAGTTATCGCGAAAAGTTACGCGGATATGGAAAGAAAAGCTAACCGTCCGCTTTGTGACGCGGGGGGGGGGGGCGGGTTGTTCCAAGTTTCCTCCTCCCCCCGCGGCACGGCGCGGAGTCCTTCGGATTTGCATGAAAAAGGAACGGGGCTTTCGAGCAACTGGTATATAAGCTACTCCCCAAATGAATGCAAATTCTTCTTCGAAAGCCTCTCCAGATGAGAGGCCGGGAATTTGCTTACATAAATATGGTGTTATTGTACGGGGAAATATTGCTTCATCGCCGCGTTCGCGGTGCTGCGCTCGAAACACACTAACTAACGGTCCGAGTTCGCCACCACCCGGGGATGGAGGGGTTGGGCGGCATAAAATATTCATATTTAATGGTAATTTCCGGGCTTCGTGGTTGACAAACTTTCCTAGCGCGAGTTAATCCCCCCCCTGTCCCACCGAAATCCACCGATTTCACCGTAAACCGAATATACCGAAGAATCTGTAAACACGAGACACAAAATGCTCCCAAACTGTGAAATATCGTTGAAATAGCGGCAGAGGGAATAGTGAACGAGGGCAACGCTGACACTATTCGCGTACTGGAAGCTCACTCTGTCCCACAATCCGTGGTATAATACAAACAGGGGTTGATTCTTTCTCTCCAAATGATTCCAATCTCTTTTCTCCGAAAAAGTCGCTTTTACAGTTCCCAGTTGAACGAAATACACCACTAGCTTCGAAAGCATAGAACGAAGATCGGGGCAGACACAGGTTTAGGGGAAAAGAAACGCGTGCAAGTAGTCGCGTGCAAGCGGTTTAGATCCGAGGCCTTCGAAATAATTGATTACACCCGGTTTTCGGGCTCAATCGATAATTGGCTGACACAGGGGGTACAAAAACAATTACCAGGCAGGATTAGGGATTGGCGTGCCGTGTGCAGGGATATAGAAGGGATGGTTGGTGGTCGATGGCCGCGGTGGTGGTGGCGTGCCAAGAGATAGTAAGCACCGACCGCCTATGCACCACCGATGTACCTCCAATCGGACAATCGGACGATCGGACGATCCAATCCCTCAAGAATTCCTCAAAATGCTAAAGGCTGCGTAACACCGTCGATCTACCAACCGTGATAGAATTTACTGGGCCAGAAATTCGCGTTCATTGAACAAAACCGCCAGGCGAGCGAATAATTTGGCATAGGTAAATGAGACACGTATCGTGCGGGGATTTCTTTCGACTCTAGGGAAGAGGTGGGATGAAAGGGACACGTATTGAAAGGGACATTGTAATTATCTGAAAGATAAAGGATCTTCCCACGACGAAAGCATTTTCATTTCGTAGCAACCCTAATGCATGCCTAAACACGCCTAATTGCAGGTCGCTGCCATTTCAAAGATGGCGGTGATACGCGGTTGAATTTTTTCGTGCTTCAAAGTAAAATTTTTTCATGATTTCTCGAAACGTTTTGCCAGGTGCTGTTACCAATGACTGATTTCTTTATTATTACATGGTGACTGATATTTATTCAGGAACAATAAGATATATGTTAGACAATCTTTTGTTCAATATTGTAACTGTAGAGATTAGGTTTTCAATTGTGTTGCCATATTTATGAATGGGACACAAGACAAATTTATGAAAGGGACACCCCTTTTCAAAGTGTTCCCTTCAAAATCTTACTATGATAAACCGAACATTGTTAATAAAAGAATATTTAGCACACATCAAGATGTTTTTGATTAATGTTCGTGCCAAGTAAAATCTTTTAATTAACATAGTTTGGATTAATCTAAGGAATATGTGTTTGGTTATTAATGAAAGTATTATCTATTGTTTTCTAATGTGAGTATTATTCTTTGTTACTTAAGTATGTAAGCTTAATGTAAAGTTTGTTACAAATATTTTTGCAATGCCGTGGTATTTATGTAATTTGAGAAAAACGTCGACTTGTAGACTTGTCGACATCAATACTGCGATTTCGGTGTCAGCAGAAATAATAGTTAAAGGAATAATATTAATATTACCTTGTTTTATTACACTGTCCCATTCATAAACACCCATGTCCCTTTCAATACAGGCAATTTATGAAAGGGACAAAACACACTCTTTTAGAAAGCGCAAAATAAGACATATAAATATAGGGAGAATGGCCTTTCTAATGGTACCAATTAGAACTCGAATGGTTATTTAGTTCTTTTACTATGTGGTCCTAAGCAAAAATGTCCCTTTCATCCCACCTCCCCCCTACCCGCGCAAATCTAACGTGAGATCCAAAGTAAGAGTCTATGAAAGCTTTAAGGACGATGATACTTCGTCCAATACGTTGTGACCTCGATCGAGATTTTTCCGCGGGAAAAACTCGCGTCTGGCGAGGGGCGTCCAGCCCCTTCTCCGCGCCTATATCATTTCACTATCAAGCCGGGGCATCGAGGACCTAAAGTGGTCTTTCGATGACACTTCTGGTTCCCTTCTCGCCACTTCTCGGCGGAATCGTAGCCAGCGATATTGGCCCAATTCGAAAACGGCCAACCCTCGGAAAGGAAATGGATCTTGGCAAGAGGCTGCGCCAGAATCGAATCAGACCTAATCCAGCTGACCACAACGATTTCATCCGCCCCCCGTCTCGCCATCCAAGCCCCCAAAATCTACGGTGTTCAGCTTCACGCCTCGCTTCGACGCGATTTACACCGGGCACCTCGGTTTTCGGTCAATACAACTGAAATTTATCGCGCCCCGGTCTGATACACCATTACAGCGATTGTAATGAAACCGACGGCGTGACTCTCCCGCTGTAAAACGCCGATCGGAAATCTCCGCAGGAATCTAATCTACTTTGAGCCGATTGCTTCGTTGTTTTTCTCGTTTCATACGTCGGTGAAACGAGTACCCGATAATACCCCCATCTCTATTGTTACTCTCGTTGCTAATCTTCCGAGCCATTCGGAATAAGAAACACCCGACGATAGAATTGGAAGAACTAGTATTTGTCGCACCAAATTGTCTTCAATGGCGTAACAAAATCAACGACAGCTACGAAGTACCTTTATCTAAGTTCAATGCGAAGCCAAAAGCAATGGCAGGCTTTCTGAAAATCGCCTGTGAGCGGAAGTAGGTGACCAGCAGCCGTATTGCACGAGGAACAGTCACCTGGGGACAAGCGTAGCATACACGAGCTCGTCCATTCTTCTCGGACAATCCGCGGCTCCGAAGCCGCCGTTCGCGAACGAAACAATCGGAATAACCGGAGACGTAAGCCCGGACGCACCGGCAGTCGCAACCCTCCCAAACGTCCGCTCGTGTTTTACTGTTTGCCGGCGCTGAGCTTCGCTAAGCTCCGCAGATAACGTCGCCACCCGCCCCGTACATTGTTCCGCGAGTTTAAACAGATTACGCTCAGCGCTGTTTAAACGTAAATTGCTGCTCTAACTACCCCGCCGTCGAAGAACCACCGCAACCACCCTTTGCGCGGCCGCGCGCGGGCTCCACCGACGCGACCTGTGGCCGTTCAATCTGCAAAATGGAACCGAAAGACGGAGCGAGCCGCAACTTCGCTGGCGACGACGCGGGATTTGCTTCTTCCTTTGCTCGTGGAGACCACGTTACATGTTTTTCTAGACTGCGAATGATACTTTTTATGATTGATACATGGTGTATAAAATAGAGGCAGTTCTGGGGTACGCGAGGAAACGGAAGTTGAAGTATCTTGTACTACATTCAGCTTGGTTGCTGAAAAACACTTCGCTTTGAAAGTAGTAAATTGCGAATCCTGAATGCAGATTGCTAGGGGGTTGAAATGACGGGGTGCAAGTGTTTCTGCCAGCAAACTTCTGCGCACAGACTTAAAGACTTGTAAAAGGAAACCACTTCAAAGTGAAGTTTCTAGTATTTCTAACATCCATCGAAGTACGATTATGAATGGCGACGGTGAAAAGTATCTTTAATCCTATTTAACTAGGATAACATTTTCCTATTACGAAATACTTCTCGGGAATTGTAGGGAAACGCCGGCGGAACGTACGCGTTTTCGGTGGCTCTTTTGCGGTAACAGCCAGGCAATCTGCTCGATCGTGGGGCATGCGCGACTACAGAGTGACCAATGGAGAACAATGACAGCCAATAAGCAATTCCACGGGGAGCTGACCCATTAGGGGAGCCGGACCTGCCGCAGTCTGACTCTTACCGCTCCGATTCCCTCGAATAAATTATCACCGTTTACCCCGGTTGGCGTATTAAACTGTGACACCATCGCGCTCTCGCGGCAAAATTGTATCGAATGACGGTAAAAACAAATATAATGCGGCGCGAAACGAAACATGATATGAGGACGCATCGTAAAGCGTTGTTTGGATAACTGTAATCGCTCGTTTGCAACGAATGCGATTTATTTCGATGAAAACGTTCCAATATGCCCCTTTGACGAAACATTTGTTCCCGCACGCACAGAGCGTTACCACTTCCACAATGGATAAACAAAATTAAATTTTGTAGCAGATAATTCAATTATACGCGCGCGCAAATTCATGCAGAGTACGTTCTACACGGCATTCAGGCTATACGCGACAGCATACTACATGAATTTAACATGATTTTATTCGGCGATATTAATAATTTTTTGACAATACGTCGCGTATCGCGATGAAAATTGCGAAGATGAGGGTTTCAATTTGGAGCTCACGAATGCACGGTTTCAAATATTCCTGGCCGATTTTGCGGCAGCTTTTAATTCTCGGTTTGGCGTATTCGAAACGAGAGCAAGTTAAAAAGCCTCTTTGGTGTCGGCTATGTGACAGGGCTCGACGTGGGCGTTCTTGAAAACAATGGTGTTCTCACGGTTCGACGGAGCTGCAGAAGTTGCGAACTGGAGGAAGCTCGTGTATCATTGTCAATAAAACACAAACTTCTTGAATGAATAGAGACACGTGAGGAGAGGAGGTTTCCCCTACAACCTCGACATATTTCTACGGATCGCCTCGGATTTAACGAAACGTTTCGAAATACGTTGTAAAAGGTGAAAAATATTCATTGCACACGTTAACGTGTCCGGAAGACCTGTAAGTGGAATCCCCATAAAAACTTCAAAAAAGTAAAAAAAATTACGCCAAGTATCTACATGAAATAAAAAAAAACAAAAAATAGAAAATAATTACAAAGTAAAAAAAGATATGAAATCAAATTGAGCTGCAAGTACATACAAGTGCTTTCCCACAGCGTGCAACGGCGCAACTGCGTAACACAATAAAAGACAAGAAAAGATGTCCGAGCCTGGAAGTCAAATACTTCGCGTGGTCAGGCAAAGTATTCTCAGATCATCAATACCCATACCTTCCCCCTCTGCAGGCTTTCAGATAATTTGTCCATTTAAAACACAGGCAATATAAATACATTTTTATTATATTGTGTTTTAAAATAATTTGAAGATCATTCATCGACACCGATACCTTTCCTCTCACAGCTTTCATCAGATAATTTGTCAATTTAAAACAATATGAGTTTTTACACCTCGAACTTTCCTGGCCACGCCAAGTATTTGACTTCCAGGCCGCGGACATCTTTGCTTGTCTTTTATTGTGTTACACAGTGTCGCCGTTGCACGCTCCGGGAAAGCACGTTTCTGTACTTGCAGCTCATTTTGATTTCACATCTTTTTTTACTTTGTAATTATTTTCTATTTTTTGTGTTTTTTTATTATTTCATGTACTTGGCGTAACTTTTTATTTTTTTGAAGTTTTTATCAGGACTCACTTCTTTTTGCAAAGATAATTTGCATAGGAAATGACTTCAGATAATTTTTAATATTATATGATTATTTTCTATTTTTTTGTGATTTATTTGATAATACTCTTTTCCGGCCTCGACTTTTTCATGTACTTGGAGTATTTTTTTTACTTCATTGAATTTTTTACTTTGTTAAAAACTTACTTTATTAATTATCACAATGTAATAATATTTCATTAAAAAGTAATACTGGTTTGTGGTTATATGCTGATTGCATATCGATTGAATTGATTTGATTTGTGGTTACAGGCTGTTATGGGTTATATTTATGATGTACAAAGAGGACGCAATTCAAATTTGGCCGACTTACCTTGTGCTTGAGACTGCAGTTTGGTTGCAATTCAATGGTATATACAACGATACATATTTGTAAAAACACGTGGCATCTCAAATTTTGACAGCCTACCGTGTTTGACACTCGTCAGGTTATAACCTGGTAAGCTGTCAAAATTTGGAGTAGATTGCATAGTGAAGATATCGATTGACGAACGAAACATGTGTTAGTTTCTTTTTGGCTGAAGGTGTCCGTGTGACGCGTATATACGTATTATGTTTGACGACAAATTTCTTGGAGAAGAAGAATCAGGTGAATCAGAAGAAAAATCTTACCGGTTCCGACCGATCCATGAGACGATGTTACGATATCTCTCTCATGCGTGGACTGATTTTATTGAATTTGGTCTTATTCGAAAGCTTGTATGCGGTTTACATAAGAAAAATGTCTTTAAATTTAAAAAATATTGCAGGCGTGATGAGATATTAATGAAATAATTTTCAGATTAGGTTGAATTAGCCGGTCGACGAGTAAATGATACCGGTCGCGACAGTCGACATATACAAGGTGTCGAAACATGTACTTGGCGTCGAGACGCTACCGCGTCTCTGGATCACGGCTATTAGACTCGCTTTATCAGAAGTCACTGCAAAATTCTGTGAAACGAGAGCCGAGTACTGAACTACTGTTCTGAACCGTTGATCTGTACTACTAAATAGCAGCCGAGCGTCGAACCTATCCCCTGAAGCGCTGACCTCCACCACTGGCGCCACGAATCAGCTGCAATAACTTCTCTGTCCCATACAAATCTCCCCAATTCCAAACTACGACACGCCCGCACGATTCCACGCCAAATACCGATTTACCGCAATTAGTGCCACTAAAATTTCGTCTCAGCCACCGCGCAATGACAGTATCCTCGCGGAGCTATGAACTATTTTCTACCCTGCGCGGTAAGCCGCTTAAAGAGGTAAAAAAAAAAAAAGCCACAGAAGCCGCGTACGCTTATAGAACACAGTCCTCCCGAGCGAACAAAGAACGGAGCCCGAGAGAAACTGTGCGATGAGCAATCGATGCGTCCCAATAACGGTGCTGGCGGCGTTTCCGGGGCCGAAGAAAGAACGGCACCGTGACGCGTCTTTTTTAATAACGCCGGTTATTTCGTTACGCGAGCGTGCGGGGGGGGCGGGCGGGCAAAGGGAGGGCATGGCGGTGTGCAATAATAGAGAAAAACCGTTACCGTATTGTAATACATAATGAAGTCTGCGTTCAACGACTCAATATCCGCGGCCTCTCGCGCGAAGTGGAACGACAGTTCTAGAAGGCTGGCTTCCAGAGTCGACGGACCGCGTCGCGCCACGGATGGCGTTATATTTTATATCAACTCCGTTTACGAGTGCTCGCGTAATTAACGTTATAGCCCGTCGCTGATGCGGTGCTTCATAGTCCCGTACAATTAACGTCCATGACTACGCCCGATGGTCGACGGTGGCTCGATGAAAAAAAATGCCTGTCGAAAATGGGTGTGGTGCTCGCAGGATGGGACGGCCGCGGAGGACGCAGCAGATCCAATTTCCTGGGCTGGCGAACGAGAGTCGGAAATAGAACGGGCACGATCCATTGTCGTTCGTCTTCGGCAGAGCGAGCGTCGAGAGAAGAATTACCATTTTATTATGTTCGTGGCTGGCTCCAGACGTCAGTCACCCTATTTCGGCCTCGTGTGCGAGCGATGCTCGGCGGTTAGTCGTTAGTGTGATACCTGACGTAATTGATAGCGGCGATGTTAACGTACGATAATTAGCGAGCAGGTGACACGATGGTTTCTGCCCCTCCCCCCCCCCCCCCCCCAGTGATGTTGGTGTACGAGTTGCGACTCGAGGTACTCGACAGACCGGTTATTTTATGTAATTTCAGTCGTTCAACGTGCTTGTTATAGATGCACTGTGCCAATTTCAAAAGATATTTGAAACCATTCCCACAGCCATTGACCGTGTCAGTGTAACGCAGGAGTGGAAGTATTTAAGAGACTTAGAGGAACGACGACGAAAGGTCATCCAAATTGGTGAAAGGAGCGTAGCGAAGAGCAGGAGAAAAGGGCAAAGAGTTGAACCGAGATGAATACAGCAGCGCCCTATCTGCGCGCGGAAAGATACTCGGGTGAAAGGCGACCACTCGTTTCAGCGCGAAAACGAGATGCAAAGGATGCAAGCAGACTTCTAAGAATACACCTGACACCTTGAGAGAGTATAGCAGAAAGTACTCGAGACAAAGAATATAGAGAAGAGAGTAGGAGCTGAATACAAGTTCCAAAGGACCAGCTGTCATTACTGTTAAGCACACAAACGGGAAAATGTCCACGGAGACGGTCTGATCTGGCTTTAAAGCTTTAGCCTCTCGTTGCAGTGCGCCAGAGAGCAACGTCAGAAGTAATCCCTTTATAGATATACATCATTTTAAAAAGAGGAACGAGTGATGGCCCCCGGAATGGCAAAATGTCTTAACTGGCAAAACCGTACCAGCGACTTGCTGCCGGAAATAATTGACTCTTCGTCCCAACATCCTCAAACTGACTGACTTCCAATATCCGCTGCGAATTTATCTACGCATCCCTACACTCTCCTTTCAATATTCCAGCCGCTCAGGTAATCGCCCCATCCTTTCCACTAATCTGATCGATCCAAGCAACCCCTTCAACGAACTCACAATCTTGACCAGAACTGGGGGCATACATCCTGCCCAAAGACTTTCCTTGGGGCGTCATTTCTCGTAATTTAATACGCCAGAAATCTTCATCTGGGGAGATAAATTCCCCAGACAAAACGCGGTGATTTATAGCAGGCAACTCGCGGCGGCGCGAAATTAATGTTTCCAGAAGTTTTCGCGGCGAGGAACGGTTCGCTGGATCGTGACTACGCGGAGTCTATCTTGAGCCGTTTCATTGAATAATTACACGAAGTGCAACGGAGGTGGCGATAATTCGTTGCCAGGCTGGACACGTGTGTCGTTCGATTTCCCGAATTTAGCTCGTGGGGGGGGGGGGGGGGGGGGGACGGTAGATCACGGGGTGGGTTCGTGCCGTTCAGTGATTCATCCGTGGCGGGTTTCGTGACTGCCGCGGGGGCGAGAAGCGTGCCGTGAGCGAGCGCTGTAAACTCGGCCGCTCTCGATCGTGCGCCTGCATTAAAGAACACCTTTTCCCGCGCAGCGATACTCACGATAGGCAGCACTTGCCGGCTTGAGCGCTTTATTGCGTCGCCGTGGGGGGCACGCGTAATTCTCATCCGGCGCGGCGCGCGGCGGTTCGACGTCAGCACGTCGCGCCACGTCGGCCCCCTTCTATCCAGCGAATTAATTAACGATCGAGAGGCTCTCTGCGCTGGCAGAAACGCTGATTATCAGCGTTTAATTATCGCGGGGCTAATCGCACGATAATACCTACCATCCGCATACCCCATGGATGAAATCTCTTTGGAATAATCGGCAGCATTTCGGAAGGCCTTCGAGTCGTTTTCTTATTCTGCAAAGAGATATTTTGGATCGACGAAATATTTCAGTGAAAGTGCGACGGAATCGCTGAATCGTTCCTTGCACTTTGAGAAGTTTAGACAGGCAAGTGTCGGGGGGAAATATCAGGCGTTCCCGAGCGACTGAAATTACACCCTTAATCGCGGATATTTATCCGCAATTATTATCGTCGCCCCTCGAACAGACAAAATTACGCGCGTTCCCGTGCACAGATGGCCTCGAATAATGGGACGGTTTAATTGCGTGACTGCAGGACGAATCCAGGGAATTGCAACCGGTCTATAGATGCGCGGGCGCGTTGTTACACGCTCGTCGAGTGAGTTAAGGCAGCGGGCTGCCGCTTTGCAGCCTCCTATACAGCCAGATAGTTAATTACTTAATTACGGCGCAGTAATTAGCTCATAGTTTTGAAGTCGAGCAGCCGGCAAAGGTACGTGATTAACGAATCGTCGCGATCACAATAAACTGCCCGTGTCTCGTCAAGAATTCACCGTACACCACCGCTTTGCGTCGGGGACTCGTTCAAGAGGATTTCGCGTCTCCTCGACGGGATGCGGGAAACGCTCGCTCTAATCCACCGCCAGGGGAGCCGATTAAATACACGGGGGTGTACGCGCGGGCAATAGTGACCGGAGGCGATGCACGGCGAAAGTATTTCAAACTGGACGTTCGCTCCCGTTTCACGTACGATAATACTAAAGACAGACGCCAGAGTAATGCGTAATTTCCACGTGCGAAGCGTGTCGCGTTCCCGTAGCACGCTCAACGCTTGTCACGAGCAGATCGCAACGAGTCAACCCCGCGCAGAGCCAAGATAAAACGTTTCCCCACGCGTGCGCCGGGTATTAGAGTCACGTTCCACGTACAAAGAAACCCCGCTGTCCGCCCGGAAACTTGTTACCCAGTGTAATCGATAACAAAGGGGCAGTCCGCTTATTTCAACGAATTCAATTTCAAATCGAGCCTCGGGGCGGCTCTTCTCTTCGCTTTGCTACGATACCCAATCTAGCCAATTTAATCACGGTATCTTCCCGTATCGTGTCGCGATACCCCGCTGCCCCGAGTGGAAACGCATCCAAGAGCTTTCTGTGCCAACGACAGAGCCCCGTTGTAGCTCGTTACGCGATTTTCTTCAACTTCGCGGCGTAGGGAATTCTAATAAGCAGAGAGTACCGGGTGGAGGTTGCGAACGGGACGAGAGGAAACGTAACGATGAGCTCGTCCAACGGGTTTATGTTATACCGGCGGATTTACGTGCCCTTAATTCCGTACGACATTTTACTGGATCTTTGCCCCATTATTCTCAACCCCCTCGTGCATTCCGAAACGCGAGCGGAGCCCCCGCTTCGAGGGTAGCGAGTTTTCAGATCTGAACCGTCGGTGACCGTCGTGAAAAGAGTTTCGAGTGTGTCGTAACACGATTGGACCATCATACGTACGAAAATGTTCGTGCGATAATCGTGTCAGGATCGTCGGGCTATATTCCTCCCGCGCTCCTTTATTCGAGGCCCTTTCGGTTCTACTAGTCCGCTCGGAAGCAACGGGGAAACTTTTTTTTTACGGCGACTTTGGTATAAAACTAACGGATGAATTACGAGGTTCAATAAGGCTCCGAATTGAAAAGCACGGACGTACAGAATAATGCTTTCACGCGCAATACTGTCGAAAACACGATGATACGCAAGTGGAAGTAAGTACCTACGGCACTGAAATTAAGCTTGCAAACAGCAACAATTTTAAAACACACACCCGTGCAGTCTCTGTAGTTCCCGTTTCGAACTGATGTTGAAATCGATCCAACCGCATACAGAGAACACGGGCTGGAAAATTTTAAATCGTTCGCCGAGGCGCGCACGGGTCAATCGACTGTTTGTAGTATTGAATAGAGCATTAAACAACGTGTTTCTGCGAGGAATAAAAACCAATGCTTCCCATTTGTGCTGGATGAATGGGGAATTAGCCGGCACGAAAATAAACGCGGCAGAATTTGGCAGAATTGTAGAGAAAACGTGGTAACCGCGATTCCAGACCGCCCTTTGTTCTCCATCCAAGCCCTCGACGGAGACTAAATGAATTCGCGTGGTATTTGCGACGCATGCGGATAAATCGCGGGGGCTGCCTCTCTGTAGCTCAACTTTCCCAGCAGCGAAGGTATTTAAAATACGGTAACGATCGAAGCACGATGAACTGGAGCGTGGGAGGAGAAGAGGAAACGGTGACGTTCGCGATTGAACGGGTCGTCGCGTCGTATTTCGATATTGCAATTGCGAGATTGTCGACTCAATGGATCGGGCAATTTTAATGCCAAACCGAGCCGTGAACTCCGCAAATTTCCAATACACGCGGGCGACTGCGCACACCCAACGGCACTTTATCGGAAATTAAATACGTTCATCCGAGCCGTCGCGTCATTTCCGCCAAGATGCTTCGGGTTAATTTAATCATTATTACGTAAGATTCAACAAACGGCCTCGAGTTGGATTAAAAGTCACGGCTGCTGGTTCCACTTCGCACAGAACAATCTCGAGATAATATTACATAGGATACCTCAGGACCTCACGAAGGGAATCCTCGCCACCCTAATTTACATCCAGTATAATTAAACCCATGATCTTCCCCATCTGGAAATCATGGATTCAAAGTGATCGAGCTGGAAATCCATAGCTTCGGAGGAACCCAACTCAAAGTCAATAACTCCGAAGCTGTCCAACTCAACAGAAACCTCGAAACGGACACCTCAAAGCACAAGCCGTCCACGATATACCCATAACTTCAAGACACTAACTACTTAGGTAACTAGCAAGCAACAATGGCTTCTTACTCCCAAGTCATTCCGTAAAAAAATCCCTGGAAATGCATCGATTTGGAACGGTGGATGCGACAATGTCGAGTAAATGCATTTTCGCCGCGCGCGTCTACTCTAGGCGCGATTGTAAATGCCGCGGATGCAAATGCTGTCGCCGGCGAATAGACCGGGCCCGCTGCATCCACCGCAACAGAATATCGATGCTGTGGAAAGTTCGGTTATACGAATTCGCGGGAGGGTAAACTTTCGGAGTATCCGACGGGCCTGAATATTCAGAGGGGGCCGTTAAAAACGCAAAAATTCCGTAGTTGCCTCGTCACGTTGATTCATAGTAATCTGGCGCCAATGGGAGCGCAAACGGGGTCAAAGGCTCTCGGGCTGAGCGGAACTTCGACGCCGCGAAAAAGTTGATTTTCGGGTTTTCCAGGGTTCAAGCGTATATACGTTTCATCGAGCGGAGTGCGGGCGGGAATTTGTACGACTCTCCAGCCGTGCTCTGTGGCACGTACTCGAGCCCTTATTGCGAAAACTGTTCTAATCTGCGTGCACGTATCGAGTGGGATCTTCAATTTCGGTGTTCCCCGTCGGTGGTGACAAATTCGCCGAATCCCTCGTTCGACAGACAGCTTCGTCCTCCAGCAATGGCAACTCGAATAATCGCGCGAGTAAAGGGCTGGATGGTTTATAAAATAGATTCATAAATTATTCGTTGTCAATCGATATTTATCAAGTAGCTACCGCCGGCAACTAGTTCGAGGAAAAATAATTAAGGGGAACGCCGAGGTAGCTATCACTGGATAGTGTTCCGTGAAAGGAAAATGATTACATCCGGCGTCGTGCACGGCATGAGAATAGGGATCGGGTTGGGGAAGTTTCCGCGCCGCCATGCATTAATCATTTATCGGGCTGCGTATGACAAACTTTTTCAATACTGAGCTCGTTTCAATGGCTCGCAATAATATCGTTCCATCTGTTCGGTGGGTTCTTAAGAGGGCTGGCTTTTCTCTCTCCTAACGGATTTACGGGGTCTCGCCTCCTCCGCGGTTATTACATACCCGGTGGCGAAGTTCGCCAATCCAATAAACGGAGAGGATACACCTCGAGGAAGACAAATGCCCGCCTCGGATTCCTCGTCACGATCAACGCGAGAAGAGCGGCGCCGTGCGATGGCGCGATGCTTCTTGTCCCCGTTCGAGCAACGAATCCCCTTCTTACGGGGCAGAGAGTTCGTGGATGGAGCATCGAGACGGAGACGTAGCCGGGAAATACTGGTCGGGGCTCGGGAGCTCGAGATAGAAACCACGAAAGTACCGAGTATATGGGACGAAGGAAATATCGCTCCGGAAAGAGCGTTTCGGGCAAATAGCGCAGTAAGAAAAGGTCGCGTGCGATGGCAATTACCTCGCGAAAAACCTCGCTCCGCCATTCCCGAGGTTTCTCCGAGTTGAAGCCACGATGAATATGAGTGTATAATAAATTTTTAATGGGGCTGCGTCTCAAGATCCACCATGTACGTCCCTAGACTCGGGTTATAAAGCGTAACAATGATACTCTTCTGGAGTCCTAGACCATTATTCATCTCTACATAAACAAACGTATATAGAACGAGGCAAACAAGTAATATGATGCAGTCTATTTACAAAAAAACAAATTCCGAGGAAGCTATCGTGACGATTGTGACCTGACAAGTAAAAACGGCAAAATCCTCTTATTTAAGAATAATTGGCTAAAACCTGGCATCCGTATTTTTTTTTGTGGTTCTGAATCCGAATATGATGTTATTGTTTGTGTAAAAAAATTTACTAAGGTAGTTCTCTTAATAAAAAATCGGTTTTTTGGAGACAACTCAAAAATGAAAGGCCGAAGAATTTTTTAAATATTTTTTTCGGATTACTCGTACTAATTTACTTCAAAATCTATTTTAACCTGTTTTTAACTGTCAGGGGCTACATCTACGTTAGGTAAGTAAGTTTTTGAAAGGTGAGATGATTAATTAGTTAAAGGACAAACTTCAATATGGGGAATAAATCAATATTTGTTACTTGGTGATGTTTGTTTAATAATCTGAATTTTGCCCCTCACCCCTCTTCAGTATACTCCCAATATTTAAAATAAAATCCGAGAGACGGCGCGAGGGCTCCGTGTCGAAGATACTTACCTAGCGCATAGGGTAAGATACCAATTCATAACCAGTTTATGTTAGGCTGAAAAACAGTCTGTGAGATGAATATATGTATGAGTCACGTATTGCTCGACGATCTTCACATTGACTGCTCTACCGTGTTCGAATAAAATTGTAAATGTTTTCATCAGGTTTCCCCATGATAACTTTGAAGTCGTCTATCTAAAAAATTTTCCCGGCCTTTCCTTTTTGAGTTATCTTCAAAAATCCGATTTTTTATTAAGAGAACTACCTTAGTAATTTTTTTTTTACACAAACAATAACATCATATTCGGATTCAGAACCACAAAAAACATACAGATGCCAGATTTTAGCCAAGTATTCTTAAATAAGAGGATTAATTAATTTTACCGTTTTTCGCATAAAATTATTGACTAACATGAGTAAAATAGGTCCATTGCAGATATAATTTTCACGATTTTATCGAGTACTTTAAAAATATATATTCCAAATCGGGAAAC
This sequence comes from Andrena bucephala, assembly GCA_947577245.1. Lineage (NCBI taxonomy): Eukaryota > Metazoa > Arthropoda > Insecta > Hymenoptera > Andrenidae > Andrena > Andrena bucephala. The sequence goes on from OX387715.1 coordinate 70,935,591, forward strand.
TTCATTCCTTATAAGTGAATGTTTACTTGTCAGTCCCAGTCCCACGGGTAGGTATCATGATCGAGAAATTAATCTTCCTACCACTGCAACTAATTCAACACGCTCAACCACCCTCTGCCCCACAATGACGTATCCCATCGCCTGCTCCGTAAAAACCCACAAATTCCATCTCGCGCGAGAAGAAATCTAATAAACGATACACCTCGACGTGCACCAAAATCGCATAAAATATTTCACAAGCCCCCATCCCTGGGCTGCGACAGTGGAACGCTAGAATTCCAGGTTCGTCCTCGCCTGCCGCGTTAGGACCTGCATTTTCGCCCCTATTCGCGCACAATCGCCCCCTCGCTAGGTCGCGCACGACCACCCTGGTGTCTCGACAAGCGAGCACAGACTTAAGACGGGCCGAACCCCACGGTGAAACGAATCGATGAAGAGAAGTTCGCACGGGGTGAGATGATCGGGCCGGTTTAATCGCCCGAGCGAATGAGATATCACGGCGCGGGAGCCGGTGGCGTAATCGAATGCGAGGGTACGTACGTGGCGAGCAGTATAACGGGATATCGCGCGTCTAAATTAGGGCCTGTAACGTAATCATTCATGCGTGTCAGTAACGCCCGCGAAACGAGATTCCGTCCGGTGCGTCGGGTCAAGTAATTTAATAATAATTATTCCCTCGCATGCACGCCGCACACGGAGCGCGGCACATCATCGCTCGCGGTCTCGCTCATAAATCATCATAGAACCGCCAGCCGAGGAACTCGGGCCCGCCGTGAATCGTGATTTAACTGCCCCTAAACGACGAAACGGCCCCGACGCCTGTTAACTCGAAGCTCGCGGTGGCTCGCGTGTACGGAACAGGGGGATACCCGCTGCAACGGCGGGCGCCCCTTTCCAAACGGAACTCGGCCCGCTCGGATTGAGCGCCAATTCGTTGAATCGCTTAACGCTCCGTCTACCAGGTCGGCCGTATGTATATGACGAAGGAATGCATGCCCCAAAGGAGGCGACGAACCGGACGATGCCCGACTGGACTGCGGGTATGCAGGAGCTTTCGGTAGCTCTCGGAATCTTGCGACGAAACATTGCGATGAACGGTGAAGTTACCGAGGAGACGGTGGAAGACTAAAGAGTCCAAATGGCGCTGCTACCTGCCGCAGTCTCTTGGTGGTCCAAGTGTTAAATTCCGTGCGAGTCGTTTTAAAATCCAAATTCGCGGTGTGGAACAGCAGGACAAAGTCTTTTCGCAGAGGGAACCTGGTTCTCGCCGGGCGAATTCGTCGCCATGTTCGCTGCTCTGAAGTCGAGGGAAGACGTAACCCGTCTAACTTGCAAATTTTCTTCCTGCGGAAGCTACCCCCGCTTCTTCACCTACTGTTCCACTGCCTCTTATCTCTCTGGGCGATTGACTGCGTCGCGAGTGCTCGCGAACGAACCCCCAGCTATCTTTCTGCGCGCTACGTGCTCTCCAGGTGAAAAGCTTGATAAAAGTGATCATTTATAGAGGCTGCATCGAGAGCGACGGCTCTGTTGCTCGCACGTGAACGTTCGAGCTGCGCCGCGAGATCGGCACGGGACTCGCGATGAAAAGTTGAACCGCGGAATGGTAGAGCTCGCCTCGTTACCCACCTCTGTTTGCCTCGGGCCACAGCGACGATAACGAGATAAACACCGGTTAAGACGTTTCTACCCGGTCGTACCGAAAATCGACCGACTTCGTTGATACCGGCCAGGGAGGATCGGCGTGACGTTTCGTGATTTCCGAGCGTTCCGCAGCGATTGAAACGGAAATCACAACGGGAAAGGTGGACGCGAGTCGCGGGTGTTTTTGAGAAATCCGATACGTTTGAGTGACTTTCAATATCCATCTATTACGAGCTTTTTTCCTATTTTTTTTTTTTCTAAAATAGGTCGTGCAGACCGGCCAGATCTGGAGCCAACATTTTTCGATACCGGGGACGTTGCTTTCATTCTATTTCGAATTTTTATTCTTCTTCATGAGTGTAGCAGGGTAAACTCGGGTAAGTTCGTGGTACAGGTTACTCCGTGATACTTTTCCATTTATCTGTAACTCGAAATTGTCTGACTCAATTTAGATGGAACAAAAACTAGCAGACAGCGTTGATCTTCTAATTTATATTGTGGTAAAAAAATTAGTCAATTGAAGTTAGTGTGATAGAGTGAGAGAGAATTTTGTTCCAACAGCGCATTATTCGTGAAATTTTTCGTGCTAGTTGTGGACGATCGCTTGATTTTGTATTATATGTGCTTTAGAAGATAAATGGAAAGTTCAAACTGCAGGTAAGTGATGGTAAAATGACACATTAACAAGTCTTACTCTCGAAATTATCATACAATAAGGCATCAGTATTATTTTTGCTTATGAAAAATGACTGAATTTTCTTATTTTTTGTGCGCCCGAGCCTACGTTTCTGATTGTGCTGTTCGAGAAATTCTGGTGGCAAATACCAGATATCATGTTTCCTTACGTCTCAGACATCTAACGATCATGCAACGATTGATTATACACAAAATAACAGTAATATAAAATAATATGAAATAATATAAAATAATATAAAATAATGTAAAATAATTTAAAATAATGTAAAATAATTTGAAATAATGTAAACTAATGTAAACTAATGTAAAATAATATAAAATAATTTTAAAAAATTAGCTGATGGCCATATCACGGGCTAGCGAGAACTATCACGGAGTTACCAGAGTACTATCACGGAGTAACCAGAGCTATCACGGAGTAACCAGAGTATGTCATGACAACTTAATTTTGTATATTTTCAAATAAATATGCTTAGTAAATTTCTGTCAACCTATTATTTGTTTCTGTGATGTCTGACCTATCATTATATCCTAGACTCACTTTCAGAATATGTAAATATTAGCAGTTAATAGACAAATTCTAAAACTATCACGGACTTACCCGAGTTTGCCCTATATATCAAATATAGAATTAAAGTAAAAATCCGCGAATTAAAGGGAAATTCACAGAAGATTATTAAACTTCGATATCGCTCGAAGAAACCAAAAACCATGAAACACTTTCGTGTATAAAATTTGGAGTTATTTCCAATTGCGGCAGTGACACCGCAATACTCCAGCTGTGGAAAATACAGATATCTATAAATATCGACTCCATTGAACGGCGGAATTTTAGCAATCTTGAGAAACGATCGAGCTTCCACCTCGAAGAAGGCACTGCGCTACCAAAATTGCTCGCACGATCTTCAAGCAACTAAGTGCAATAGAAGATAATAGAAACGTCTCACCGCCCAAAGTGCAGATAAAAATCGATTGGGAAAAGCGACTTGAAACTTTGACGTGCAAGCTCCGCGCCGTAATCGCTTAGTGGTCGACAATTTTTTACTCCGACCGACACTAGCGCGTAACTGGCTCCCTCATCCTGGACGTACGATGAAACAAAGAAGAATCTCTCCCGGGTAACGAGTATAAGTTCCTACTCGCGGCAAATGTGATTATATCGATCGTCATTGTACGAGGCACAAAGAGCCTCGCGGATAAACGGACGTGAAGTGCGCGCGCCGCGAGAAACGCCGGCGAATTCGCCGAAGAAAAATGTAATAAAGCATGCGCCGTTACCGCGGAGGTGGAAAAAAAATGGGCAGGCGAAGAGGGGCTGAGGGTGGCGTAAAGGGTTGATGCCGGTTTGCTTTTTTTTCCTTCGCCGGACGAATGTAAATATTAAAACGCGACGATGCTCGGTTTAAGCTGAGAGATGGAAAGAGAAAACGAGATTTCGCGGGGCTTAATGGATCCTCGCTCTTCGCGGAAACATTTGCATTTCTTGATGGTATTTTACGTTCGTAAACCACATTTACGCATGATATTCGCTGTGAAATGCGACAAATTCCGTTGAACCGTGTTTGCCGACACTTTTTCCGTTCATTCTCTTCCTTTCGCTTGCTCTTAATCCTGGCAAACATTGGTATTCGCGTTTCTCCCCTATCCAAACAATCGCTGACCCACATAGTCAAAAAGGCCGGTCAACGCCGCGCGAAACACCTCCGGGCGTTGATATAAATGTGTTTTTAATTGCGGCGCCGTTATTACGAACTTCCAGCTACATTACCTATCGATAGACAAAAGGAGGTCGTTATTTATAACGCGTTAAATTGCTGTGCAGCTCTCGCGCTCGTGCACAACGCTTGTGATTTCAATTATAACGGACAGGTATACAGGACCCTGATCCGCTAATTTCGCTGACTAAATGTGATGGTTGACGATAACGATCTCGCCTGTCTGATTTGCGAACTGCAGTTTCTGCTCGCGTCTTTCATTCGTTCCCTACTGCAGCGAGTAACTTCGTTCGAGGATCCCCACATTTCACAGGAAATTACGATCAGATTGCTGTTCTTACTTGAGCCAATGCCGGCCACGCGAGCGAGTCATGTGCGTGCACACGATTAGAATTGGAAGACGGGCCCGGACCGGTTAGAAAGTTTCATCACGCCCCGAAGCTGCGGGTCGATTTTCCTAAACCGAGCGTCATCGAACTGCCATTTCGGGGGATATTATTGTTTCGCCGGAGCCCTCGGACGTGAAAGGGGGCCCTCGCGTTCCAACTGAAAGCGTAATCGTGCGAGCACGTGCGACCGCGCGGAATATACGTAGGAAAGTTGACGGCCGTTTTAGCGAGGAACGTTCGGAAATCCCCTGGAAACTTCGCGGAGGTCGAGTGGCACAAAAGGTCCGGGGAGTTCGGCTGGAACTTTCGGGATCGCCGCGGCGCGAGTTTTCCGAACGGAAGCCTGAATTAGAAAAGCAAAATATTCTAAGCGCCGTGCACAGTTCGAGATAATAAAGAGATCAAAGGATAGAGATGGCCTGGAGGGGGCGGAGTCGCGAGTAAGAAGAAAAAGACATCGAATGGAACCGTGTGCACGAAGCTACACGCGAACGGTTCAATTGTTCGGAGTCTTTGACCCGTGCACTTCCGTTAACAAAGCTCTGTGCCGAAGCAGTAGTCGACGCCAGGCTCTCCCGACAAACGAAAGAAACAGTAATTATAAATATATGTCACGGAACTCGTTCCCTACATTCGTCGCCCCTTGACACGCGTTTCAGTTGCCACGCCAATAACTCTGGCCTTTGACGAGCAACACACCAGCAATGCTCGCCGGCTTTGTGGCTAAATTAGTAAACACGCAGAGGCTATACCGAGGTTCCTTAAAAATACTTTTAATTCCCGTCGCGTTAGACACACTGGCATTCACGCTCTTCGTTTTCCACCGCTGTTCCCGCCCCTCCGAATACCTATATCCGAATCGACGAGAACGAAAAAACGATTGCGCAGGACGATTAGAAGACGCTTATGCAAACTCCGTGGAAATGACGCCCGGCCCCGATCATTAATATCCCGTAATCTGAAGGCGAACGAACGTGACTGCCGGCGCCCGTAGCCTTCTCTGGTCTCGGTGCCTCACGAATTATGGATGCGTTCCACTTCCGGCATCGCGCGAAACGCGGAAGCGCAATGCTCGCCCTTACCATCATTCCCGTCCCACCGTCCCCCGTCGAGCCGCCCACGAGCGAGCGCTACCCCCAGCGTCGTTGCTTCCGTCAGAATCTACGAGCCGCCCGGCGCCCGTTCTCGCAGGCGCGGCTCGTCGAAGTTGGCAACAGCATCTGGAGCGTTAAGGCGAATGAGCGATGTGCCGTTGTCTTGCGGTATGATGGATCGCCCAATACCAGCCAATATGCAGTATTGCGAGCGCGAGAGTGTGGCAAACTGGTATCCATGCATCAAATCGGCGCTAGGAGTAAAGCGAGGGACCCGGTCGTGTTGCAGGGCGCAACGTAACACGTCGCTGTCCACCACGAGAAACTCTCGCGGTCGGGTTCTTGTCACCCCCCCCCCCCCCCCCCCCCCAACCCCTTCGACCCCCTCCGCCAGGGTTCACACCCAGCGGCCACCGGATGGACTACGGCGGCCATACGGCGCTGCCACGACTATATCGGATACGCATCCGCAATTTTCCATTCTCCGTTCGGGCTCAGCGAATCGATACCGGTCGAGAAATTGTCCAATGCGGATATCGCGCGGTTGCACCCTGCGCTACGTAGCATGGAAACCCCTCGCTAAAAGCCTGGCCAGCTTTCTGTTATAGTAATACAGCGGCCGGCGAAGGTGTGATAATCGTTTTTCTATGGGTTTCCTATATTAGCTTCCAAGTGGAGAGTCTAACGACGAGGTCCATTCTAGGGTGTAGAAAGGGTGGCGGGAAAATTCGAGGAATCTATTTCTGAGTGGAAGCTCAATTGATACCGCGATAAGAAATATCCTTTCGATTTAGGTCAATCTGATGTGGACTGATTGACTTTCGCTGTATCATTCATTTTTTATTGCGAGCGAATGTTAGCTTATAGCCAGGGAATAGTTTACCTGTCACTTTGCCAGAAGTTCAAGAACGAGGTGGACGGGAGAGGAAACAAAATTCAGGAGGCGATATACTTGCATGCTTCAATGTATATCGACGTGGCTATAAGGAGTGAAATGTAGGGGAGGGTTGCCTATATCGTACCACTTAAGACATTTTACGTTATATTTCATATTTGGTACTAATTTCAACGCAAATGACTTGAATGTTGTAGCTTGATCTTTTAGACACCTACTATTATAGGTTTTACCTGTTGTTCAGAACAAATTAATTTGTTATTAATCTTTTTGTCACATACTGCAAAAGGTACGATTTAGGCAACCGGTCTCCTAAATCGTACCTCCACTAAAAATAGTATCAATAACAAATAGAGAAGAAAATATTCAACATAAAGTAATAATTATTATATAGTTACATGTACATAATATGTATATGGAACACACACAGGCCGCAATAACCTATGAATATAATATACGTACATAACCTATATAACATACGAGTTGTCAAATCATACTGTTACGATTGTAGTGGTACGATTTAGGAAACATGATCAATTTATTTATAAATATTAATTTAAACTTTATAATGAATGTAAAATATTCTACATTAAACCAGCTTTTAGAAAAATACAAAAATACAGGACAAAATTGCATTGTTTGATTATTATCAGCTTAAATAAACTGGTAAAAAGTTACATCAAACATACCTGATTTTTTTAAATGTTTATAGCACGCACAAAATAGGGTGTAAGCTCGAAAGGTTTTGTTTCTATTTCTTATTTCGCATTTACTTGATATTTTTATTGTCAAATGTCGTTTACATTCATTAATTACTGAGAAATTGACGAGGTACGATTTAGGTGACCAGTACGATATTGGCAACTCTCCCCTAGGAGCCGAACTATGGAAATCTGCGTGATTATCTACCTGAGGCAAGTTTTGTCATTGTAGAAGACGGGAAATCACGGCAAATCTAATACAGCGAAGATAAAATGCGACAGGAATAGAGGTGACGTGGATTTGATTAAATCAAGCTTAACGATATTAAGGCAAGCACAAACCGTGGGATTAAGTGGCTAAGATAGACGTTCGAAACTATTGTAACGCGTAATTAGATAGAGGATCAGGCAGCACAAGGGAGCTCGTAACGAGGCGTTACGTGTGGTTCATTTGAAATGCACGAGATAACCAGTTTACTTTGCCGCGATCACGATCTCGAAATTTCTTCCTCGAGTGTCATAGGTACACATTCAGCTTCACGCGATCACGCGCTTGTAGGTGGTCCCTGCCCAGGGCAACAAAAATGCCACGTGCAATTATTCCGCTCGCGATAACCCAATGAAACGACCACGATTATTCCGGTTTATTTTGCGCTCGCAGATTTAATTGCACGCCACACAGTGTCTACTAATTGTAGCTGCACAGCCAATTCATTTTAATAATACCGCCGCTGATTGCCACGCTGATAGTTACGAAGATTTCCATTGGCGTCGTTCTTCCAATCTGAGGATTGTTTTCATTTTCACGTATTCCATCAACAAGTTAATCCATAAGCGCCCGCATTTCTAAAACACTCTCTATACATCACACAGAAGCATTCGGATCTCGTTTCACGTTTCAACAATCCTCGCGATAGTTTCATTGTAAAATTGTAAATACAAAGAAATTACGAATCAAGAATCCCGAGTAATTCAACTCCTCCAGAAATCGAGCTGGCAATCAGCGTGGGTGGGCACACAGTACAAATGATAATGAAAGGAAGCATCGTGGGTTACCGAAAGGTGAGCGTGGTCAGCGGCCTGTAGCTTTTGTGGCTGTTGATGTCGCGCATAGGCGTCCCCCAGAAGTCGTCCTTGAAAACGCTGGTCCACGCCGTCTGGGCGAGCACGTCCTTGTTCCTCACCACCGCCGGTATATCGTCGTGCACGAAATCACCACCTAACGCGTTCAGGTAGCAGCCAACGGCTACCAGCGCGACCGTCGCGTAAACGCACCATCCGGGCGGTTCGTTCCCGTCCGCGTCGCTGCACCCTCCGCGGCCGACCCTCTTGCTCGCGTGGCAGCAACAACCGCCGTTGCCGCCCGCTGTACCGTTGTTCCGCCGTCTCATGATTCACTCAGCGCGTGGCTGCACCGCCGCGCGAAACCGGCTAAAACGTTCTGCCGCGATCGTCGCGTGTAATCACTCTCATGGAGCCAGCACGGTTGCTTTCACACGGCCGCTATCTGCCGCGCTGATAAATCCGGCTGGAACGACTGCGTTGCTGTTGCTGCTGACCGTAGCACGATCCGATCGCTGATCGCATCTCAAAGACCACGGGCACCAGCGCGACGGCAGCGACGGGTACGGCGACAGCCGCGACGACATCGACCGTTTTTATCGAGCGCTCGAGCCGAAGAGGAAACGCGAGCCCCTCTTGCCGTGATCGTTCTTCCGACCGTATCGTTCCACCCTCTACCGTTTCCTCGTAATTATACGAGGGACCGTTCCCTCTGAGCGACCACGACGATTACAGAACGTTCAATCGAGATAGCGCTAGCAACAGAGTGACACACTTATTTTTCTCGCGGGCGAAATCCAACGGGGACGACGGGGGGGGGGGGGGGTTGGGCGGGATGGGGGTGGGTGATGTGGGCTCCGGTAGCTGGCGCGAGCTCGCGTTGCACCCTTCCATTTACTTCCAGCGGGCTACTTTGAGCATTCGTTGGCCTCGCGGTGAGCTTGATAAATGACTGCGGGGGTTCATTATTTACCGAGCCAGCCACGTCCGATGTGTCCGTTCTACAGAGAAACGGGCAGCCCGCGCAAGAGCTGATTGCTCTTCCACAGATAATAGTCCTCGCGTGGGTGGTCGCTCCACCGGGATTGTCCCCGCGGGAGATGCCGCCACCCGTTTTTCCGTCTCTCTTTCGCTCGTAACGACGTAACAGCTCGTTACGGTCACTGGTACCGACGCGTCGCCGGTCTACGCAAACAATTTAGCGGGCCATTCGAACCACCGACGGAACAACCGGTACGCCCGCCCGGCGAACGGTGCACGTACAATTCGCGTTAACAAAGAAGTCGGGACGAGCTCGCGTGCAACCAACCACCTCCCTCCCTCCCCCCCCCCGCAGCTCTCAAATGTCGAAAAACCGCAGCGTGCCCGTGCGAACCCAAGTTCCCCGCAGTTAAGTGTTCCTGCTCCGGGTTTTTGCGGCGATTCTCACACGAGCACCGGCATACCGGCTGCCCTGCACTTCCTCTTCCGTTACCACGATCTCGTGCAGCCGTGTGTGCGCATCCGCGTTCCAGCAGACGTCAGACCGACGTGCCCTTTCGTCCCGCGTAATTACACGTTCCACTTAACGAGCCACCGAACGATCCTCCGCTTTTTTCGCCCCTTCGAGGCCGGGCAACACTGTCGGGAGATATCGACGCCGTAATACCCCTCTTCCTCTTTAATCCCACCAACGTCCGCCCTCGCGGCTAGCGGTCACGATCCTGTCCCCTTTTCCGCTGCGACAAGCGAGTCTGGTGAAATTATGGAAAACGAGCAGCGACGGCGGTAACAGGACAGACACGGGGGAAACGGGTGTATGACCCAGATACACGTCGTCGTGGCCGGGGCTCTTCTATTGCCGCGACTTTACTATGCATATAGATCTATAGAAGCGGTCGTATCTGGCCGGAGGCACCGCTCGGAATTCCCCGCAGTGCCTTCCCTTCTTCCTTCCTTCCGTCCTTCCTTCCCCCTTCGTTTTCACCTCCTGCGTTTCGCCTCTTCCTCCCCGTGCCCGCAGCTTCCTCGCCACGCAGCCCCGCGGTAAATCGAATCACTGGCCCAGTATCCTTCGTGTCTTTCGCCGGTTCCAGCTACCTCTCTTCCTCTGCCGTCCCTCTCGCAGGGCGTAAAAGCTGTCCCAGCGGCACCGCTTCGGGTTCCCGCTCCTCCAAGGAACCCAGGTGACGCCTGAACAGCGCTCGACAGTCACGACCAGCTTCGTCTCCTCGCGGAGCTTTTACGCACCTCTCAGAGCATGCAGTTAACCGGTCACAACAGGTTGACGAACCGTTTGCGGCGGAGGCTGGGATTACTTTGGAGATCGAGCGGTGCGGCTCGGTTGAAGATGAACTGTACAGATTACGCGATACTTTCGTCCTGGATCGTTGGCGGAGCCTCACGGCGCCACGAGCGTAGGCGGACCTCGCCAGATCTAGATCGATATAGATGAATGGAACCACGCACGACCGGGTGTCACGGTGGTGAATGGCGATCGAAGCACACTCCACGCCATCACTGAACGAACCCGCGATCAACTGACCGTGGATCGCGATTGCGCGACAACGCACGCTACCGAATTCGAGCGGGTCGTCGCGACGACGATAAGCGCAAGACTAAAGGACGACGGCATCCGCCCGGTTATATACCCGGCGCACTCTGACCCGCAAAGCCGCGCCCGCGCACCAGCCACCCCGGGGCTTTTCCCTTCAGCCTTCCGCACTGTCTCGCTTCCTCTTTCCTCGCTACCCTCGTCGCACTTGCACCCCGTTCACCGTGAGGCCCGTGTTTGTTTACCTGCATCTTTCCCCCGAAATCTCGCTTTGAGATCAACCTGGTCGCGCGAGGCCTCTGTGCAAATACCCCGCGAAGAATTCAGAAGGATCCAGCTACTTTGTTCGCTGTTTCATCGTGATTAGGAGAGATCGGTATATGGCACAGCGAGAACTGTTACTGAAATCGGTGACGCGGTATGTAGAAGTATGTAGTTCGAAGGAACTGCTAGGACAGGGTCCTTTTATTGAAACTCCGATCCTTCTTAGATTATCGTAAATCGTGATCGGGATGATAGAAAGATTGGGCATCGCTCGATGTAGGACACGGGAAGAGGGTACCGATACGTGATTATTCATCATTATTGCCTTCCTAAACGCGCACCTAGAATTACGAAGGATCGAGTTGTGGCACTCGAATCGGTGAACGTAATGACGATACGAGCTCATTATGGCAACGATGATGCGATAACGAGGCTGTAGTGGTGGCGGTAAAGCGTTATACAGTGCGGACGCGCCTCATCGTGGTTGGCGGAGCACTCGTTCGATTGTGCTCCTTGTTCATGGCCGGGATTCGCTCCGCGACGCGCGTCCGTAACGCGGTAAGCACGTCGCAGCAGCAAATGTCGAATTACGATTGAGGCGAACGGTGGACGAGGTCGTTACCGTGGTCGAGACGATCGCGGAGAACGATACTGGTTCGCGCTTGGGCGCAAAGAGAGGATCGCGTGGCAACGACGAAGAAGAAAGGGCGCGCGAGGACGAATCGATACCCCTTTTTTCGATGCCACCGCTTGACACCAGCTGGGAAAACTAAGCTTTGATCGATCATGGAATTTCAGCCTGTCGAATCGACAGCGCTTTATCATCGAAACGATTTGCTGAACCGAACATCAACGTCGATTCCACGGCGATATTGAACGCATCGACAGCCAATCTTTTAATCTTGCTTACATACACGAGCGCCGTATAACTGAATAACTGTACAACTGTCGTTCGGAAAAATTGACGAAGTCAATAACAGCGCTGCGTGGTCTATTATCGCCTATCAACCACCGATTTTCTTAAAATCCCACCAGTTTTGAAGATGCCGAGATTTCTTACTACGTTTCAGGGTCATTCAACTTGGATACCTATGTTGTAGTCTTGAGGGATATATAAACATATCTAGAAGGATTTTTCAAAATGTCAAAAATTGTGGATCTAACAGCTCTTTGAAATATAGTGTTTACTTTTAATTAAAAAATTGTAACTGTTGAACTAACAAACTGATAATAATGACCTTTTGGGTGCGTACAGTGGAGATATAAGAGTACCTAATAAAAATTATTTCACTTAATAAAAACGAATATTTGACCATTTATTTAGCAATTGTTCTTAACAAATGCATTTTATAGTTGAAGGCCCCTTTTCAAAAATTTGAAAAAAAATAGGAGGATATAGCCCTGTTTGTCCTCTTTAAGGACATGTTTTAAAAAACGTGGATACTTTAAAATTGGCGAAATGAAAATTAATTGAATGTAACGCTGCGTCAAATCACACAGCCTCGACTGGCTGAGCTTTGCGGTACTCGCAGCGGCCAAGCGGTTATATCTGCTATTCTTATACAGTGTTCTCTAATATGGTCAGTATTTGTAAAAAACTGAAGAAGGAAAACTTTTACTGTTTTTTATACACAACATAATACGGTATCTTACTTTTTGGTGTTCGCAATATTTTCCTTGAAACGAGGATGTCCTTCAGTTTTTTAAATGGAATACTATGTGTTTGATTACCGAATATGAAAGCGACTGTCAAGACAAATTCAACCATATGGTATACTATGACCTCCAAGGCTACACAAAGTTAGGAATTAAATAAATATATCGAACTATCTATCTAGTAGATTGAATTTCTTCTTTCATTCTTAACCATGTGTGGTCTTGAAGGTCATAGTATACTATATGGTTGAATTTGTCTCGACAGTCGCATTCATATTGGGTAATCAAATATATAGCATTCCATTTAAAAAACTGAAGGTCGCCCTCGTTACAAGGAAAATATTGCGAACACCAAAACTTAAGATACCGTATTATGTTGTGTATAAAAAACAGTAAAAGTTTTCCTTCTTCAGTTTTGTACAAATACTTACCATATTAGAGAACACTGTATAAGAATAGCAGATGCAGCCGCTTGGCCGCTGCGAGTACCGCACGGCTCAGCCAGTCGAGCCGGTGTGATTTGACACAGCGTTACATTTAATTAATTTTCATTTGGCCAATTTTAAAGTGTCCACATTTTTTAAAACATCTCCACAAAGAGAACAAACAGAGCTATATCCTCCTATTTTTCCAAATTTTTAAAAAGGTGCCTTCAATTATAAAATTACATTTGTTAAGAACAATTGCTAAATAAATGGTCAAATATTCGTTTTTATTAAGTGAAATAATTTTTATAAGGTACTCTTATATCTCCACTGTAAGCACCCAAAAGGTCATTTTTATCAATTTGTTAGTTCAACAGTTACAATTTTTGGAAAAAACGTAAACATTATATTTCAAAGAGCTTAAAGATCCACAATTTTTTACATTTTGAAAAATCCTTCTAGATATATTTATATATCCCTCAAGACTACAACATATCCAAGTTGCACCAAAATCCGAAATGTTACTCGGAAAAGTGTCCGACTTCGCGTGGAATGACCCTTCAGGGACTTCCAACGATTTCTCGATATGGTTGGATGTAGGTACAATATGTTTTCTTATAATCACAAATTGGTCACACGGGGCTCACTGCACCGCATCGTCATTTTTGAGTTACCGATTTTCATATTTTCGAATTGTTAACTTTTGAGTAATATAGTCATACAATCATGCTCCAATAGTTTGTTTCTAGAAATGTAAATTTTGATATGATGAAATTTGTTCTTCGAGAAGATCGATTTTCCACGATTTTTTTAGAAAAAGCGATATCTTTATTATTTTATATTTTTCGATTAATACCATTTGGAAGTCGTACAAACGCGACATTTGAACTAAAAAATTACTCTTGGGGCGCGAAACACCCTACGTGACCACGAAGGGTTAAGAGGGAAGTAACTTTGCCAATTTCTATTGTTGCCTTTCCAGGTGTTAATCTTTAATAATGTTAGTGAACTAAGATTCGTTACCGAGTATTGAGCCTCGTCGCCGCCTTCCTAACCCGCGCTCCTCGGGGCCCGAGTATTTATTAATGTATGCAAGTGATGTCGGTCTGCATATCCCAAAGGAGACGAAGGTCCTCCAACGGCCGTGAAAAGGCGTCGGTGTCCCGTATCGCGAATGCAATTCCACTTGGTGTCCCTTGGAAACCAGGCAACAAGAAACACGGCACAAAAGAACTTGGCGGCAATTTCGCGAAGAATGTCACCGTAGGTGGCACCTCTGACGCCTGCCTACGGAACCGCACTGCGGTTCAAACTTTTCCCTCGCGCGTAACGCGTCCGAAGGGAGATCCGATTAGCGGGCAGATGGTAGATCACCTATCAATAAACACCTCGTTCAATTACATGGAACGAAAGGTATACAGTAGCAATGATACCCTTCTTCTAGCGAGTCGCACTACGTTTAAACCAGTGGAGGCGAAAACGGCGCGGTTGATCGCAGGAACTTCCGCAATACCTACCAAGGCATGATCCCGTTGATGAATTCGGGGCAAGCACGGCCGACCAACGAGCGTGGAGAGGTTTCATCCAAACATCGGACTGGAGGATAGTGACGAGGTCCCCGGTGTCGGAGACAGCTTGGTCCACCACAATGGGAACTTCATGGACAATCAAAGGTAGAGGAGATTCGGTTGGTCAGAGGGATAGCGCGAGACAGAGAGAATGTATTTAATTAATGTATTCGCGAGACAGTCGGGCCGCGAACACGCTCAGCCTATTCTTCCGTTCCCTCGTGTAAGTTGCCCGGCACTGTACACGCGCGCACCGGGCTCCACAAGCACCGGCGGCCCCCCGCTCGTGTACATACATACATACAAGCTGTCGAATTCGCCGCAAAACTCATGCATTTCGTGCCACAACTGGACTACGGGGCAACTCGGGAAAGGCAGTGTCCGCAATTTCCGGTAATGTCGCGCGAGAACGCTTTGACGAGGTCGGACCGACACCGAAACTCGTGTCCGCGGGACCCAACGAAAATTCACCCGTCTACCTTCGCCTACCTTACCCTCCCTGGAGCAACTCCCTTTACGGTCGGGTCCCTTGCCTCCTTGCCAGTCACCGCGGGGCGGAGACACGAGGGTTACCAGAGAAAGGCGTAGACGCCCCCGCGAGCCTGCAATTCCAGCTGGAATTTCAACGGGACTGATCCACCGACACACGCTATGTCCTTTTACATCGACACGCTGCTGGATCGAATAGTAACCATTGATAGAAGCGGACGACCTCGTTAATTCTTGGGCATGATTCGTAAATGGGTGGAAACGAATGAATTCTGGTGCCTCTTACCACCAAAATACTGGATAGGTATATTGGGGAACATTAAAGCGGTAAGGTGATGTTAGATTGGTTAGACACGACACTGAACTTTGTAGGAGGTACATAGAGGTACTCAATCTTCGACGAAGCCGATCAACATCGCGCTCTGGATGGATTGGATTACACCGGAAAGGCGTAGACGTAAGTTTGATAGTGGGATGGTTCATCGGGGTAGCGGGATCTGCTCGCCCCTACGTCAGCAGTGATTGCCGATAGCAATCTGTCGACCTTGACGAAAAAATAGGTGAAATTCAGAGGGTGAACGGTCTTTTAATTCCACTTTTAATATCGCGAGGAGGCGCGGTATAACATTGCATCTAGAAGTTCTGCACGTAAACAGCATAAATCCATCGCCAATCATAAGCAGATACAGCGAATGCATCGACAATTTGCTGTTCAGCCTGTTGAGCCGGTTGTTCAGCTTGACGAGTCCTCTCGATTGAATAATTCGTTACGTGGAAACGTTGCCTCCGTAATAGGCGCACCTTCCTCTTCGCAGAGTCTGCATGGCCGAGGCAGGGGGCACTAGCCGGGCGCAATTATTCCTGAGAGGGAGATAATTCGACGAATTCGCGTAAGGCTATTCTTAATCCGGCTTATCCGGTGTATCTTTGTCCCCGTCCAGAAACTTGCCGGGAAACGACTTCCCCCGCCTGCTTTCCTCGTCCCTCGTTCCGGCCGGCGAACCTTCCAGAGTGCTAAGCCGCTGATCAGAGATTGCGGTGGCCTGCTCTAGCCCCCGTAACGGCAAGTCAATCACAAGAAGCGCGCGAATTTATTACATCGAATTCGGGCGTATCAATGTTTGGCCAGCTCTCGGCAACTTGGAATCGCCTGCGTCAACTCGACCTCCCGTCCCGTTTAAGCCAGTTCGCAAGCCCTACGCCAGGGTAGTGCTTCCGAGGCGATAGCACGAAATCCCCTTGTTGATTGTATCGGACGATTACATCGGCGATGCCGCGACGAGAAGCGTAAATTCGATTTTTAGGGTAACCCGCGTCACTTTACTTCGCCGTTTTACGGCCCCGGGTACGGAGAAACGTGGCGGGAGCCTTGAACGTTTTCTGCCATTCCCTGGGATAGATATCGGGGAGACAGATAATATGGTGGCTAGAGTGCTGTTCGATTTTCTCTATAAAGTTCTGAGAAGCGAATTCAAAGTGTCATAGGAAGAATACGCTGTGTTTAACAGGGCGTATCGAGTGGTTGGAACGGAGAGGTTATTCGGGATGTTAAACTACAGCTATTCACCCTGCGCATACATAACTGCAGAGCTGGATTGCACGCGTCCAAAAAAATGGATTGATAGGAGCCCCCTTCACAATCACGACGGCGCCGTTCTGCTTGAAGAACGAGTTGCCAGTGTTACCACGTGCCCATTAAATTAGGAATAATTTCCACGGATGATGAATGAACGCGGATGCCAACCGGTGGCTGGTATTCGACCCAAATTGCGAGTCGTAAATAATGGACGGAAAACGGTCCGGCTAGGAGACAGTGTAAGTGGACCGACAGGATCCGCGTCGAATCGCGTTTTCGCGTCTTCCCCGGCCACCCTCATTTTTCCCCACCCACGGTTGATTTATCAACGCGTTACTTGAAACTCGTAAAATATTGTACGTCGTCGTTCTCGCCGCGAGCGAGCCGTCATCGAGCACGTCCCTTTCAAAATAATGTAAAAGCGGGGAGAGAATATTTCGATCGCAGGGGAAGTAGCTACGCGCGCGTGCGACGCATCTCGTAAACTCTTTCCGCGGTCGCCGCGCCATTCTGCCCGATCGTTTATGAAACGTTCGCCTTGGTCGCCGTAAAATGATCGATTCGTTATAAACCGCGTGGACCCGCTCTTTACGAGCTACTTGACGATCGCGTACCTCGGTTTCCACGTAGGTAAAACTGCACTAATCATTGGCACTCCTGATTAAAAAGCCAAATATTAAGAAGTACGAGTTTAGAAAGTACTTTTTTACAATTTCTTATTTTTCTTTCACTACAAGGCAGCAAATTCCAAATTAAGTAATGGATTGAAATACAGATTCACTAACAAGGAGAGGTTCCCAGGTGTCCGCCTCCGATTGCTTTGAATTTTGGATTTGTTTTATAGCACCGAAAAACAAGATATACGTGTTTCTTATAGCGGCCCGTTTTCATATTTAGGGGGTGAAACCAACCTCTAAAGTTATAAGATTTTCAGGTGTTCATCTCCGATTGCTTTGAATTTTGGATATGTTTTAGAGAACCGAAAAATAAGAAATACGTGTTTTTTATTTTGGCCCGTTTGCATGTTTCCAACATTGCAGGCTCCACATATCCAAAATTCAAAACAATCGGAGGCGACACCTGGCAACCTCTCCTTGTAAGTGTTGTAGATATTGAATAGCGATTGAAATAGTCTGTTTAAACTTCGTTTTTAACTATTTCTTTCTCTATAACTTCAAATTTTCGGGTGCCAATGATTGTACTTGTATGCCTATTCTTGTCTTTCGTTGAATATTCTTGAAACAAAACACTTAATGGGTACTCGAGATGATTTATTTTAATGAGATATCCATAATCATCGATAATAACTGAAAATTAAGATCATACAGAAACTTCCATTGCACACTTTTCCCTAATAATCGTCGCCGCGATATGCATTTCCCTTGTGCAGTAGCTCCTTCGCGGATCAGGGGAAAAAGAGGAGGGACGCTGTGCCCGAATTGTACCAGTCACGTTGCCATTGTTGTTTAAATTCTATCTCCCTATCGTAGAATACGCGCGAGCTTAATGCCCGAAATGTTCCACGTCGATTGAAATTTTCACTCTATTACCGCCGCCGTGGCATTCCATAAAATTTTCACCGCGACAAATTCCATCGATTTCGAATAAACAAATGCTCTTCAATTCGCCGGCGCCCCCGTCCCCTCCTGCTGGGCATGCGGGAACGTTTTTATCGGGTATGCTCGAGGCCCGAATGAAAGTCGCCGCAGGTAATAACGTAACCGAATGTTCATCGGGTAGAATATATCTTCGAAATATTCGCGCTGTTCCATTTTCCATACGGGCCCCCGGGATACTTCTAGCCGCTTTGCTAGGTCGACTTTATATCGACCGAATAAAAAGTTAACTATGACGAGCGCCCTATAACCCGGATGTATATCCTGCACGCTTTACCGTCACATCCAATCAGTAGTTAGCGCTTGAAGTAAACGCGTCTCTGGGTACACAAGTCGGGTAGATTTGCGTATTTCGCGCGATATCGAGCTGCTAACAAGCTGCCACCGACAAATCAACGATATCCACGAGGGGTAGTGCCGTCGATGCATCGACCTCCTCCACCCAAACTTTTCCAATTTCCCTTGGCTTCGTACTTATAACCAGACTCGCCTCTTCAATTACTCTCATCGCTCTCTCTCTCTCTCTCTCTCTCTCTCTCTCTCTCTCTCTCTCTCTCTCCTTCCCACTAGTCTTTACCGGCGACATTCGACTGGATGTGTTCTAAGCGGCGAATGTGAACGCGCGAAATTGTTCTCGGGCGAAGTCGACTCGCGAATCGGCGATATCCTGGCCCAGGCAATCGCGTGGATCGTCCCGAGGAATATTTCCAGCGAATCAAACGGAATTCGCGTCGGAAGGTAAACGTAAGTGTGTTTACGTGTCGAAACATCCCGGCAGCATTCAGAAACTTCTAGAAAGCTTCTTGCCCGCCGTCCAATTCTAGATTAAACTTATGTCGTGCACATCCCACTGGCCACGTCTCTACGTATCCAAGAACTTAATGCGAGTTCGCAATCCAGTGTACAGACTTGGGCGTTGCGGCTCTTTCTGGCCGCGCCGCGGCCAGCCTGTCCGAACTTCCGCTTGCGGGGGAGTACCACTTAAGCTTCGATCCGTTCGAATCATAAGCGTTTCAATAAACTCCCCCGAGCACACGTAACGTAACAATAATAATACGTTATCGCGACAGTGTCTCTGCAAACTCGAGCTTTGTCGTATCCACTGCTTATTATCATTATTTATTTTTGCTCATGTTATCTGCCACAGTTTACGTATAACTAATAAGTAATAGGTTTTTTTCCCGTTGGAAAGAATAATAATTATCCGTTTTTAGCTGACTTCAGATGAAGTCTGCTAATTGATCAACAGGGAAAATAGTAAAATAATCTTTATCATTCTTTCGCACATTTGAAAACGTTCCATCCAGTTACCCCACTCTCCACACACTCAGCCTCGCCACCGACAATAATCTTCATCCACATACGCGTAACGCTAATCGTCAGTTCCCTGAGAAACGAGAATTACTTTTCCCTCGGTGCTCATTCCTCCGCAGACTCGCGCAAGAAGCTCCCCCGGCTGCCGCGTTTCCGCGCAAAATTCCGACAAAATCAAATTTCTCGACTTTCCCGAGGAAAGCAGCACCGACTCGGGAGCCCCTCCCGGCGATCTGCATATTCCTCGCGTATGAATTCGCGGCTGGAGCTCGTGAACGTAACGCGCCAAGTTCCAGAGGCGAAACGACTCACCCCCGGTCTACGGAGGCCAGAAAGGAGGGCCATTGGAAAAGTACGAGGAGAATTACGGTCGTCAAGGTCGAAGAACTACCGTCGCGGAGGACAAGTGGTAACGACGAAACGAGTAAAATACGAAGTAACGAGGGGGGGGGGGGTACGACGCTGGAGCCAATCCAACGCGAACAAACGAACTCTCGGATCATCGGCGGACGACCGGCATAGTAATACGATTGTCCCTCGTCAGAATCCGCGCAATTTAGCGCGGTGGCCAGGAATCCGTTCTCCCCAGCCCCGCGAAAGGGCAAGAAGGGCCGGGTTCGCGGCGAACGGGCCGGAATTTAAGGTATAAAACTTTCGCAATTACCGAATGTTCGGTATCCTTGAAAACTTGGGCAAGTGCCGCGAATGGCGAAACGCCTATCCCTGCTCCCTACCTTTTTTCCACCCCCTTCCTACCCTGCAATCCTCCCACCCCAAGTCTCGTTATATTTTTCTCTGTCCGCGTTCCTTCGCCCACCCCTTTGTTTCTCACCCTACCGTCCTCAACCCCTTCGACGCAGCAAGCATCGGGTCGAAGAAGGAAGAGTGTCGGAATGCGCAATAAAGCCCCGTGGAATTGTCGACGCGTGCAACGGCAACCCAAAGACAAAAGGTTTTTCTATAAATCCCGCTGTGACGTGACGAGCGTCCAGGATTCGATTATCTTGTTTTGGCTGGACCTTCTGATTTTTACGTTCCGGACTTGGGAGCGCTGCGCTTTCAGCGACCAGACAAAGGTATCTGTTTCGAATGGATATACGGTTGGTTCAAAGCGACCGGGAGATATACCGTTCGGTGTACTCAAATACAGTTAGCCGACGGGTTGTGGAAGGGAATCTGGATTTTAGAATTTTCCATACCACAGGGTTTAATCGAACGTGTCGTGTCTGCTGTCGCTGGAATGAAAATCGTTTGACAAGGAACCTTCTCGCCCGATTAAGCCTCGTTCTCATTAGTCAAGTTACTTGACTTCAAGTCGCTTGAATTCAAGTAACTTCACTTCAAGTTTGTGTTGAGTAGTGCCAGTTACCTTCAAATTACTTTTAAGTTTAGTTTAAGCAAGTAGATATCCAAAATGGGGTAAAAGGAGGTGGTGTTTGCTGTATTGTGTGTAATAAGGAACGAAATTACGAATGAGTTATGAAAAATATTAAAAAAAATTATTAAAAATTCATTGCTCCACCTATTCTTAGTCATTGTTTTATGATTATAATCTCACTTTTCAAAGACAATAGGCAGTCAGCTTGTTCAAGTGACGTCAAGTTCACACTATTTAAGCTGTATTTCAAGGCAAGTAGAAGTTGCAAGGCTCTCTACTTCGCTTGAAAATTGAAAGAATCTTGAAAGGATATTTCAAGTCAAATGAATAACAGGTTCACATTGGTAAAGTAGTTTCAAATTACTTGAAGTCAAATAATTTGAAGTCAAGTAACTTGACTAATCTAAACGAGGCTTTACTCTCGAACCTTTAAATGTGTTTTCGAAGTCAGTATCTGAAACAGCGTACAGTTTAATATTTGTTTAATGAATAATGAATTTCGCTGTCGTTGATTAAGTTCACACGGAAAAAATTACTGTATTCGCATCGGGACACACGCTCCTCGATTGTATCGAATATTTTGCGTACAAAGCTGGGAACGTGCCTTTTCACGTTTTTTCCGAGCTTACTTTGGATCCAATTTTTCTACCGTAATGATGTACAATATGTACCTACAGTAATTTTTATTAAGCATTGTACTGTGATGGCGCCTGAGCGTGACTGTGAATACCAAGCTCGGAGAAAGGAGTAAAAGGGAAAGAAAAGTGTCGCGAATTTGGGACTCTGCATTAGCAGAATTAAAAAATATATATTCGGTCTTATTTGCGTGGTTTCACGTGGCAAGAATAAAACAGATGACCCGCTTGCATGGGAATATTGTGGCAGCTGCTAAAGGCAATCTGATTGCGACGGAAATTAATTCATTCAATTGTAAACAACCCTGAAAATGCAAATATTTTTTAATTATATTGAAAGTGACTCGCGACGCTCGACAGGATGGGAAACGTGACGCGGCGCGAAGGGTAAAATTTGTCAACGAAGAACGAAAGAATCTCGCTGCAGAGGGATGTGCCGCGTTCGCCGCGGAAAGAAGTAGTTGAAAATTCCTTTGAAGAATCCTATGCATATGCAGATACGGGTGCTGAAAAAACTTAAATTAACTTGCCGCGTTGTGCCTATGAAGTGACTCACTCCAGAACTTATTAATTTGTCTACCAGAATAATGTATGTAATAGGGAAGGGTTGCCTATATCGTACCACTTGAGACATTTTACGTTATATTTCATATTTGGTACTAATTTTGACGTAAATGACTATTGGATATTGTAGCTTGATCTTTTAGGCACCTACTATTACACGCTTAACCTTTTGTTCAGAACAAATTAATTTGTTAGTAATCGTTTTGTCACATACTGTAAAAGGTACGATTTAGGCAACCGGTCTCCTAAATCGTACCTCCACTAAAAATAGTATCAATAACAAATAGAGTAGAAAATATTCAACATAAAGTAATGATTATTATATAGTTACATATACATATGTATATGGATCACACACAGGCCACAATAAGCTATGAATATGATATATGTACATAACCTATATAACATACGAGTTGTCAAATCTTACTGGTACGATTGTAGTGGTACGATTTAGGAAACATGGTCAATTTATTTATAAATGTCAATTTAAACTTTAAAATGAATATTGTTCTCGGGCGAAAAATATTCTGCATTAAACCCACTTTTAGAAAAATACACAAATACAGGACAAAATTGCATTGTTTGATTATTATCAGCTAAAATAAACTGGTAAAAAGTGACATCAATCATACCTCATTTTTTAAAATGTTTATAGCACGCACAAAATAGGGTGTAAGCTCAAAAGGTTTTGTTTCTAATTCTTATTTCGCATTTACTTGATATTTTCATCATCAGATGTTGTTTATGTTCATT
Organism: Andrena bucephala; assembly: GCA_947577245.1. Lineage (NCBI taxonomy): Eukaryota > Metazoa > Arthropoda > Insecta > Hymenoptera > Andrenidae > Andrena > Andrena bucephala. The sequence goes on from OX387715.1 coordinate 70,958,558, forward strand.
AATTACTGAGAAATTGATGAGATACGATTTAGGTCCCCAATACGATATTGACAACTCTCCCCTACCTGTATGCGTCAAAAGTAACAAGAGAGGGACAAAGATAATGATAAATTTAGACTAATGACAACTTATGTAATGCAGAGTGGTAGAGCTACTCACAATCAGTAAACGATACCGTGTGCAGAGCACACTATCCTGTCTCGATATTGCTTCACCAACAAGCAAACTCGCGTTTCATCACGTTCACGGATAATGCGTGCATAACTCGGGGCGATCTATTTTGATTTAATGCGACGTATCGTGCGTGCGTTTGCCGTCGACATTTGTCTCATTGATTCGTCGAGGTAACTAAATCGAGGGGGCGCGTCGCGTTCCTCCAGGCTGTCGACAATTAGCCTGATACCCGAAACCGTGCAACACGAGCTACAATTACCAGATCGTGGCTAATTTCCCGATCAGTACGAATGTAGCTTTGCTTCGTCGGGTTAAGAAACTATTCCTAACCACAGCTTCTAAAAGAGATCACAGGAATAAAATCATCAAATGCAGCGAACCTTCTTTTTCCTAAATATAATCGAGAGTATCCCAGTTTCAGAAATTCGTTGTTGCTAAAAGGCAGCGGCGTTCGAATTTAAAAATATCCCCACAGAAATGTATATAGTTCCTTCAACTATCAGAAAGTTTCCAAGCATCAGCAGAAAAACACCTCGAGCGGCTAAAACATCGTGCCCTGCGTCAAGGTGGTACGAGGTAAATTCCGTAACTTAATTAAAAGATTATCTGAAGCGCCGCGAGACGCGGAGGACTAATCTGGCCGTCTCCAACTCTCAGGGAGATTAGCACGGAGGAGATCGACGTCCGGGTGTGTCGAGTCGCTTGCGCCCTTCGAATCGACTCCGATAAATGGAATTGCTTCTCAAACGTCGCCGAATTCCAGGAGTAGGTAACTATTTAAATGGTGGGATCGGAGGTTCGCGGTGTCGAAACAGTCCACGGTCTAGGGAGGGTAAAACGTGAATGACCTTCGTCCCGCGGCGCGTTTTGAATTGCTGATTGTGAGACGCGCACGCACCGCTTCGGCAAGTAGTACGAGCCAGTCGAAGCTCCGCCGGCTGGTAAAGCGAACGCGATCGAACAGCAGCGGCGCACTTATTACGCTCCTCTTCACCTTTTCACCGGTATTCTTCTTATTGAATTTTTAATGGGACACCGGCGAATGTTGCCGCACCAACGATCTCGATACGGCGCGGAACACAAAAGTGGAGCGGCGGCATCGGAGCGAGCGGTATTCCGCTTCGACGTCTCATCGGCGATGCTGCTCAAAAGGAGGCGCGTGCCTCGCCAGGGACCTCGATTCTTGTGCGTGGAAACGACAGCATTTTCTGAAGCTCACTCCCTCGGGATTCATACGCGAGCATAGTTTGATAACGATGAATTTTTTGTTGAAAAGCTGGTGTCGAACGATACGATCAACTGTTTCAATGGGAAATCTCAAGTGGGGGCGTTCTTCCTGTGTGTGGGAAGAAAGGTGTTTCTGAAACAAGGCAAACAGCAGGGAGAACAAAGATCTTGTTCGGTGGAGGTAAAGCCACTGCAAATTCATAAAAGCTACTTTTCTGTGCGATTCGCGTAAGAAAAGGACACTTTCTGGAACTCGCGAGCTTGTTTCGCTGTGTTACGAAAAACTCGCGAGTTTCCGTCGCGAAAATCAGTGAAAATGTTGTAGCAAGAATGCAAACCTACCATCTAATGCTAGAGACGCGACCAAAAGTAAGCTTGACTTTGTCACTTTAGCGTTAATTCGTTTTACGTTTTGCAAATGTAAATGTAGTGACAGAACATTAACATGTTTGAATGCAATATGTATTAAGGTAGTTCCTAACCAACTATGTACGTCAAATTAGAGTTGGGTAATAAACGACAAATATAAAGTAGTATGATACTATGGAAATAATAATAATAATTTTTAACATCATGTATATATATTTTAAACAGTTCATTGTTAATATAAGTAATTGTAATACGAAAATAGAATATTAAATTGGTTAGCGTAGTGAATTGGAGCAGCAGATATGACAACGTGGCATTCATTCGGAGCGTCTTTTATAACCAAAATGTCAGAAAAAATGTTCATATGAATCTTCATTCGCTATTTAAATGTCTAAACATATCGATTGTGCGACGTCGCCATGTTCACTGCTCTACGTAGTTTCTAATAAATTTGCACGTAAACTTATTTTTTATGGGCATTTACGAAGAAACCATGTGGTCAGTTTCGCTGAAATAAATAAATTCATTTCGTTACATATCGATGTACTTTGGTGCCAATTTTGGTACACTCCTTGAATATAGTTTTCCTGTTTCAGCAGAAAAACTGAAACTATAATCCTCTATTTCTACTCTGTCATATGCCACTGTGTTAAAATGCATCAACTTTAATTAACAATTTCTCGATAACTATGTGGTAAATCGATTTTAAACTTTATACAAGGGTTTCTTGTATTCCAAATTAGTTTTGAACGAAATTTGAAAGAATTCTTGAATTTAGTAGATTATTCAGGAACTAGGTACCTTAAAGTCTTGTATTTTTCTACAGTTTTTGCGTAGTTTGTAGATGTGATTTATTGTCACAATTATAATTTGAGCCTTCATCGCCCTTTTCTGCAGCAACTTCAGTAATTCTATCCATGCAAAGTCTAGCGTAGATTGTATCGATTTGTAGTTACTCGAGTAGAAGAAGAAACCCCCATTTCTCTCGGTCTGTACGCGGCAGGCACGTAAACCGATGTCAATTGAGCAAAAAGCTAACAACGAGGAGCAGTGATAACTGATATCAACGCGACCGTACATTGCACTTAAGCCGCCACCGCGCCTCCATCCTTTATCAGATGACCCAGTTTACTAACTTTCTTCCTGGTACTGCTAGACATATCTCCGTAATAGATTTACCAGCACATAGCCTGTAGAGATAGCTGCAAACCCATCTGCGATAAGAGATCCCATGCTTTCCATTTCAATTGTCAATTACAGACAAACGACAATCTGACATCAAAGACGTTAGAAACTAATAACTCTAAAGGTGCAAAACCACGCTGATTGTGAGACGAAAATATCGTGTCTCACGTGAGACTTTATTCTCATCAGACAATTATTTCATTATTTTATTATTTTTTAATTACTTCTTCATTTTCAAGTTTCATAAAATCTGCCTCTCATGAGACAAGTTTCATGATATATTTTCAAAAATCTACATTTAGTTGTTGTCTGAGATTTTAGTCTCATGAAAGAAAAGTCTCGTGTAAAATCACATCGTGGGTACGCTCCTTGAGCTTATGGCACGCAAATACCCGATTACCTTTGCGATTTATTTGGTACGAAGAAAAGGTGATGGTGGTGGCAATTTATTCATTGTGGAGGGGCGGAGGACGTACCATGAAAATACCAGGATACTATTTATCTGTTGTCGCGTTGCAGAATTACATCGCGAAGTTATTCAGGCACTACGTTCACGTGTACGTTGTCAGATTACCTTGCGACAACATCAAGCAACACCGTCAAACAGAGCGGGCGTTTTACACGGTTCTCGCGTGTATCGGTGAAACAGCGTGAGGCGATAGGGAAGTCGAGGTGCCTGGGCAATGCGCAAAACGCGCGCAGCTATTAAACTGTTTCGCCTCTTCATTAATTTCAGCCTGTCCCATACACGCGTTTGATTCCGTACGATACGTCGAGCACGTACCCCACGTCCAAGTAATTCCATTCTATTACTCCTTCCCGTTCTTTCGATTCGGTCGTCGAAACGCGGTTTAAGTGAAGCACGCGTGTGCCGAATTTAAACGAAGCTTCCAGAAAAACGAAATGTAAGTGAGATTTGAGGAGCTGGGCACAGTAGTTCCATTAGTAACTCTCCAAAAAGAAAAGAATGCAAATAAAATGATTTGAACCTTGGAGTTCAAACTTGTTAATAATTCTGAAAGGTACAATATACCAATTACCGGTAAACCGTCTACGAAACGTCAACGTCCAGCATGTGTAGATGAATTAGTGTATTAAGATTCCACGGTTCTACAAGAATTCTCTGAATAATTCAAGCTTAGGTACATGCCGCGCGAAATTCAGATCGCGGAAGCGCAGCTTTCAAGTCGCGCCAGAACCCGATCAATTTCACCAAGAATTGGGAGGCTGAAACGAACGAGCCCGCTTTCGATGGTGTTATCATGTTTGCCGGTCGCTCGATTTCACGGAGAAAAAAAGAGCCTTGGTGCCTTTCGACTGGAAATCTGTGATTCGGTGGCGCATGGGCCATAAAGCTCGGCGTACACCCCATAAAAATATCGGGGGCTGGGGTATAAAGAGAGGCGCCGACCGACGGCAGGACACCGTGCTGCCAGCAATTTCATTTCCAACGATCGCGTGTCGCGCGGCTCGCGAGACATTATTCGGGATTAATTCCGTGTGTACAAAGCGACGGGCACGTCGGCCAAGGCAGTCGTTACTCATTAATCCACCCCCGTGCCTCCGTTCCTGGCCAGAAACACGCGCGACCACGTGCAAGGAGATTTCTAGGGAGACTTAATCGCGATCGGCGTCGTATCTTCATTCAATTTTGCTTTGGGATAGAGAGGATCGATCGGTTGAGATATCGAACAAGAGGATCGGATAGTTACACGTGGGGAAACAATTTCATGGAACACTGCAGCATCCTTGTATAAAAGGACGGGAGTGTTCCTATTTTTCAAACTATTGATGGTAATTGATTTTCTTTTTTAAATATTGATTTCGGGAGTGGAGGAAGGTTGCCTCGAAAGAATCTTTAAGCGAATACAAACAGCAGGGTCACGAGGGGGATGAAAGTACGTTATGCGTTTTCCAGATGAACGAGTCGCGCCCCCACTGCACAAATCCCTCTCTCCGTCCGTACGCGTATGACTTATTAATCCCTTTGCGGCCTCGCAAACAAGAGCATTCGCGATGCATTTTAATTAAACGCAACCTCCGCGCCGCGGAACGCTACCCTTGCACGGATGAGCGATCGCGAAAGGCATGCGATAAATGTAACAGAAATACCGTTCAATGGAACAATCGTAGCAAAACCGTCATTAACGGTCTCTTGGATTGGAACGAAAAGTAGTCCGAATAACCCCCACGCTGTACAGCTCCTCATTCCTTAATTACTAAAGCTCGAAAGTACGTGAAATGTTTTTTAAGTTTCGAGCTGCAGTGCTGCGGAAATGTGCATCGAATCCGAGTGTACGATGTAAATACAAACGACGAATTCCATTCGCAGAATTTGAGGATGGGACATGTTCAAAATGCAACCCCTTGCAAATTAGAATTAGTGCACAAACACAGGTGTCTACCTATTTTTAAACGATTTTATTTAATTTTATCAAAAATACACCAAAAAGTAGAAAATAATTATTTTCTTATATTACAATTACGATGGTGATACAACGATGGTGATATAGGTATGCCTTTTCATAACAAGATAGGGTGACCTGTCCAGTGAATGAACACTTAACTTGCATGTCTGTTAAAATTAATATTCAAAAGTCGTTATTTAATCCCTCGAATGTTATTGCTATAAGCGAGCTGTTTTATTACTAAAGTCAGACATCCTGGAACACCATTCCAGCAATGTTTGATAGCAATAACTTTGATTAAAAGTCTGGCAGAGGATTAAATCAGAGACCATATCTGTTATAACATATATTTTTAAAGTTATGGCATAAGAATTAATATATTTCTTTAAATTATTTTGGTTATGAGTAACCATTATTGTCGACGGAATTATTTTTTGGTCACTAATAACCGTTATTGTCGACAGAAATATTTTTCGGTCACTAATAACTGTTATTGACGGCGGAAATTGTTTTCGGTCACTAACAACTGTTATTAACGACGGAAATTGTTTTCGGTTACGAATAACCATTATCGATGACCAGATTTTTTTTCGGTTACGAATAACCATTATCGATGACCAGAATTTTTTTTTGGTTACGGTATAATCAATATCTATTGCGGGACTTTTTTTGGTTACGGTATAACCAATACATCTTGCGGGATTTTTTTTTTGGTTACGGTATAACCAATATATCTTGCGGGAATTTTTTTTTGGTTACGGTATAATCACCAATATTCTAGATATTCTATAGTTAAAAAATTATACCGTAACCGAAAAAAATCCGGTAATTCATATTGGTTATACCGTAACCAAAAAAAAATCCCGCAAGATATATTAGTTATACCGTAACCAAAAAAAATTCCCGTAAGATATATTGATTCTACCGTAACCAAAATAAAATTCCCGCAAGATATATTGGTCATACCGTAACCAAAAAAAATTCCTGCAGGATATATTGGTTATATCGTAACCAAAAATAAGTCCCGCAATAGATGTTGGTTATACCGTAACCAAAAAAAATTCTGGTCATCGATAATGGTTATTCGTAACAGAAAAAACATTCTGGTCATCGATAAAGGTTATTCGTAACCGAAAACAATTTCCGTCGTCAATAACAGTTATGAGTGACCAAAAAATATTTCTGTCGACAATAACGGTTATTAGTGACCAAAAAATATTTCCGTCGACAATAATGGTTATCAGTAACAACAACAGATAAGTCTAAATATATTTTAATCACTTCATATTTCGGAAAATTTATGCAGTATTTAATGAAGACTGATTTCAATTTGAATAAAATTTAACTTTTTCTCAATGATTTTTTTCGAAAAAATTAAAACAATAACTGTTATTTTTGGTCTCTGGATTAAATAAAAAATGGGCCAATGACCAGTGAATGAACATAAATTTCTAATGAATGAACAGGGGTACCCCAGTGAATGAACAGGGGTACCCCAGTGAATGAACGGGATAATAACAGAGGTTAGGTTTCCAATGTATTTAGACGATTTTTTGTGTAAATAATTTTTCATACTCCAATTGCAATAATATTATTGATTTGATACTTTACTAAGTAGTCTTATAAGATCATAATTATGCGTAGTTGAAATTTTATTTCTGGCGTGGATTAACCTGACCTCCACACTGGCGGCGAAAGTGTCAAGAGAAAAAAATACCGGATAAGTTGTTCATTCATTGGTAAAGTAAGAAATGTCCACATTTGTCAGTGAATGAACGGCCGTGAGAACAACTGTTGAATAAACGGAATTAATGCCGTATAAGCTATAAGTAAAAAGAAAAACGCTTTTGCGAGGCGTCTGTGGGTGTCCACTCTAAATTTCTGTGTAAGTTTCAACGTGAAGTGAGCGTTAATTTTGCATATTATATGAGAAACGTTCATTCACTGGACAGGTCACCCTATGAATCAATTTAAGGGGTTATACCTACTCAGGCGGCCGAAAAGAGGCGAATGTTTGTGAATTTTATTAAATTTATTTTAACAGAACTTTTTGCACTTAAAAGAGCAACATTTAAAGAACATTTGGTAATTTTTTCGTAGAAAAATATTCACGTTCATAATAAGGTAACAACCGCCATCCAAGAAGCCTTTTTAAAAATTTGGTTTTGCGGTGAGCATTGCCATTCGAATCCAGATTATCCAAAATCAAGAAACAAAAATGATTTCGTTAGTATATTAATGTATCCTCAGATTAACGGAGGAAATTTCCGAAATATTAATTTAAAATAAAATGGCGGCTATTTAAAGGTGAAATCCTGCTTTCTTCGTGCAAAAATCAAGCGAAAAAATCAAGTTTTCAAATTTAAGTAGCCCCCATTTTATTTTAAATTAATATTTCGGAAATTCCCTTCGTTAATCGGAAGATTAATATACTAACATTAATATACTAACGAAATCTTTTTTGTTTTTTTATTTTAGATAATCTGGTTCCGAATGGCAGTGCTCACCGCAAAGCCAAATTTTTAAAAAAACTTCTTGGATCTCGGTTGTTACCTTGTTATAAACGTGATTATTTTTCCACGAAAAAATTACCAAATGTTCTTTAAATGTTACTCCTTTAAGTGTAAAAACTTCTGTAAAAATATATGCATCTGCTTTTGTAAAAAAAATTCACAAACATTCGGCTCTTTTCGGCCGTCTGACTAGGTATAACCCCTTAATACAGAATCAAACGTCGAAGTGAGCAATGAAAAGCGATGAAATATCCGGTCCCACGATTCTATTTAAAGTGACATATCACCACCATGATTGTGGTACAAGAAAATAATTATTCTTTAGTTCTTAGTCCATTTTAAATCAAATTAAATAAAATCGTTTAATTTACAAAAAAAAATTATACATTTTTTTATTCACTTACTACTCACCGTCACTGTGCCACTGTATACATATACTACTGCGCACGATTAGTGTGCACCCAAATGCAAAGCTTCCCCCAGTTGTTCACAAATGATTCCATCCGAAGGTAGAAGAAAACGCGTTTGGCTCGCTACGTCGCCTGCCAGCACACGAAGCGCAGTTCCTGTCTTCCGAGCTGCAGAACCAGAAAGTACCGGCGACAACAGACGCGCGAAGTAGCTACGGCGTCTCGCGGAAGTGTCGATTAATACACGTCGCGGAGACGCGTTCAATTTGCGACTAGGGGATGCTGGCATTATTCACTTAAGAAGCTCACACGCGACGCGACGGTCCCCCGCGAGCGAGCAAACGAGCAGACGGGGAACGTAGAAGGCGGATGACGGGTGGTGGCAGCAGGTGGCGAGACTAATAGGACCTTTCTTAAGGTCGAGTTAAACCGGATTGGAATATGAAGCGGCAGCCATTTGAATGAGGAACTCAAGCTGCTAATGGAGGAGCCACTTACGGTTATTACATCAGTTCGAACGTTCCAGTCGCAGTTAGAGCCGCGATCCTGCCTGGGCAATTAAGACGCAACGTTTTTGCAAGCTGACGGTAAATCACAATACGAGTTACTCGCCCGGCAATAACACTTTTCGTCACGGCGAACTTTCCAAACGATTGCGCCCATTCCGTGCCCATAATTATCGCTGGCAATCATGCCCACCTTGATACTTTAACTCGCTACGGACGATAAATTCGTGACTGCGAGAAAAATGCAATTAAGGCCCGAGGATGGAAGTAAATTTGCTCGTTTAACGGACATTTTGATTCAATTTAGCGATGCCCTCGTAACAACGATCTTGATAGGTAGACTGGCACAGTTAATTCCTCGTGCAAAATAATCCTCAACGACACTGTATTTCATCTGCCTTCAAATTGATCGTTGGTTATCTATATCTGAACAGACGTGGACTGCAAAATGGGTAAACGATTGACGTTGCCGATCGATAATACATCAACACCTTCTGGATGAGGTTAATTAATAAAATGACGTCGATTGGGGATATGTTTGTACATAAATTCGAATTCGATATAGTAGCATACTATGGACCCGGTCGAGTTAAATATTTAAACGCGGAGGATTCTCAGATGCGATACAGTCTGACGGAATGAACAGCTTCCCTTCGATTAGACAATCGTGCACGCCAGTGACAGGCAAAACTTCCACCGTGCGCAGTTTAACCAGCTGCAGCGTAGAAACCTTTTACGCGGGACGGTTTTGAAAGGTGAAAGGAAGTTGGTGGAGCGGTGTCTCGTAAAAACGGTCCATAAAAGTGCTGCTATCGTTACGGAGTGCGTCTGTAACTGACGTGGAGGTCCAGTCTGCTGCAAAAATATATTTTATCCACGCCAGCGCAACGTGCCCCCGCGATACATTATATCGCGTTACGTTTTCTCGGACGTCAACGTGACGTTTTTATTTACGTTCGTCCGATCCTCGGGGAAAAAAACGTGATAGGGGATGCGACCCAGAACCACTGCCATTACAGTTTCGGCGGTATCGAGTGCGTATAATTCCGACAGGTAATTCTTTTATATAAAAAGAATTTAGGGGATAAGATTGCGTTCGTGAAATCGTAACGAAGGCGTACAATGAACAAAAATATTATTTTTGACAAATTTACGAAGTAGATATAAATGTGATTTTTATACAGCATAAAGAAACAGTCACGAACTATTTGTCGCATAGGGTAAATCCGGGAGACGCGTTCGGGCCGGAGAGTTGTCGATTCTCTATATTTCAGAGTATATAAGTAAAAATGCATTAAAGTGCAGACCAATTACTTCTCTAGAAGCCAAATGGTTGAATGAATAACGTCATTTCGCTTCCTTCTGTGTTTTTCTGGATTTATAGGCTTTAAAAGGTAAATTGAGGTTACATTTAACCTCTTTTGTCAAACAGCGGTAAATTTATTTTCGTTTAATGTTTGGGATAATAAGATAGTAGAGATATTGAGGGACAATGCAGCCAAAGTATTTGGCCATATTAACTCTTCCTCTCAAAGCTAACGAGAAGACCATCTCTCGCTGCAGAAAGGAGAGATGGTCGAGTTATGATTTTTTTAATTTTTGTTATTATTTTATTATTATTTTTGTATATTTAGTTTATTTCTTCAGTTTTGTATTCATTTGCCTTGCTAATCGCCAGTAGGTAATTCACTTTTTCTTTGATGTGCTCTTTACTTGTTTAGCGTAAACAAATTTAATATCAATGAATCTGTAGTTGTATTCACTCATAAATAATTTTGCTTTATCCTTTGTTAATTTTCCATGAATAATTATCTGGGTGGTCTCTGCCAACGACGAAAATCATTTCTTCCGGCACCTCGGGGGAGATAGTTAGATGACATAACTTCAGTTTTCAACCCGATTTACAATAAATATTGTCTTAAGGCAAATATCGCCCAGTTTTTCTGAATCAACATAAAATTCTGAGCATATAGGATTGTTCTGATAAAATAAGTAATTTCTATATCAGTTTTAATAGCCATTTTACATTAGGTCGACCGCGTCTCCCGAATTTACCCTATAAAAACTCAAATTTCACAAAACGTGGACGTACAATATTTGTGCACTAAGCCATCGTTTTGCTACCCAAAATATTGGCAATCCATGAAGACCTTTGCTTCCATTTGAAGCACAGGCAGCAAAGCTGGCAAGAATCCTTCAGCTTATCGGTTCACAGCCGATGAATGATGGATATATTAATTATCCGCGACGAAAGCTGTTCCAGCCGCATTAGATTGACCGACCGATGCTGCTGTACGTTTGCAAAGCTGCGCTGCATACCGAAGTGGCCAAAGATAATAACCAGCCAAAGTAAACCGATATCGATCGCAAGTTACACAGTCGAATCGAGTGGTGCAGTGTACCGAATATACTCCACGAGTAATTCATCAGGGTTGCATTGAAATGGTAGGTTGAAACTCGAGAAGAGCTTATGGGCTGGCTTCAGCGGACTGATTATAACTGAACGTTGCTCCAATCGGTCTCCCGGGCACAGAAGAGTCAACAACCAAATGTGAAAATACACGAGGCGATAACGAAAATAATTCATGGTACGGCGAAGACGAATCCCAGGGAATCGTTATCTGTCGAATGCAAAAGCGACGCGATATCGACGACGGCACCGCGCGGACCAGTTTCTTGCGAGATGGAGAAAAAAAAGGAGGAAGACGCGACGAGGGATGCTCGCCCTCGAGCGGCGAAACGAGCCACGAGTCACAGCGAAATAGAGAAAGCGACTCCGCCTGAAAGCAGGATCGCTGGGTGTATTAAGACGCGAGAAACCCAACGTATCGCCATCGGTTTCGTTCCACCGTTCCTCCACCTCCTCCCGAGAAACTGCGAAATTTCCCTCGATGCTTTTAACGATAAACGCGACGCGCCCCCGCCGTGAATGTTATCTCGCCACCTGTCAACCCTCATACCCACCGCGAGCACCGCCTTATATTCAGCCTTAACGTTGCACTTACCGGGGCTATCAGATGTTACGCCCGAAACGTTAAGGCGCCGCCCCGCGCAGATAATTTGCGAGCTGGAATTCGCGCCTCCGTGAAACCAGCCCCACAACAAGTGTTGCGGGCGATAGGGGATCGTCCCTAATTATTGCGCGCCGATAGTTTCAGGCTCCAGATCGATCCGAGGGACAGGGGGGAAGGAGCGCAGTGCTGCATCGCCCCTTCAGATAAGACTAACAAGGGCGTAATTAATCGGGGAATGCCCGACCCGACTCCTCGCGGACAATCTCGCGAAGGAATTTTCGAGTTCGTCGCATACCCCCGTCCCTGGGTCCAGATAATAAAAGATCTTCATAAAGTTGTCCCTGTTAAAAATGTCCCTTTTTGAGGCACCGGCGGTCGTAAATCATTGGCTGCTCGGAGCTGGAAAGGCTTGGTACCTAATGGGAATTCCTTGCAATAATATTTTTTAACAGCAAACGCGAAAGGGTGGTTACACGTCCGAGGGCGTTGCATTTTCGAGGCTGCGCCAGGACAGAGTAAAATAGCTTTATAAGATAACACAAGTGCGCGTTTTACGCCGGGCACAATTAATTAATTCCGCGCTCTTTTGATGTGCCCATATAAATTACGGCTCCATTCCGCGGGCTCTCAGGCGAGGCGGAAAGGCTGACAGCTTTTTTAATGCATCAAAATCTAATGCGCCTCGAACCGGGCAACATAATGGCAGGGGAAAAGGTGGAGGCGGAAAAAGGTTAATATTAACGTTAACCTGAGTTCGTTAACTTTTGTGCAATCTGCTCTGCCCTCCGGCGGGCAAAGTGAATTGTTTGGGCATTCGCAGAAAGGGGAGCAACGGGAAACGAAATGTTATTGCGAAAGGGGCTTTGAAATTAACATTTGTCCGGATTCGAGCGCTCGCCAGCACGTTGGATAGTATCGAAATACAATAGCGCGCGGGTTCTCCTCGGTATTGTAAGAGCGGCGTTAGCTTCTATGCACGGACTAGAGATTTTACGAGCAAACATGTACTCCCATTTCGCGAGGGGGTACTCAGCTTCGCGTCGCGATGGTTAATTGTACCAATCAAATCGGCTGCGCTCTGGAGCGCGACGCTTTTTAAATGTAAATCAAGGAGGGATGCAAGCTTCCATCCCCTCTTATTTCCCTGTCTTATCCGCATTAATCTTCCCTTCTCCGCTGGGACAGCGCGAAAGAAAATAAGATTGATGAGCGTCGCTGCTTAATTAATGCGAGGCGACCGACGTCAGAAAGGTACACCTCGAGGTAGTCGGGTCGAAGCTTAATCGCGACGGCTTGATTCATATTTATTAAAGCTGGATCCTAATAGCACTGTAACCGTTCATTCGGAGCCCAGGGCCTCGCGATGACGGCCGTAGTGTAGGTATTTGGGTCGTATTTAAATTGAGAACCGCAAGAAACAATGGGTCCTGAAAAACGGGAAGACTTTCGTATATCGTAGACCGGCGAAAATGAACCTCCAGGGGTCGGTCGTTTATTTTTAATGGCCTAAATACCCGCCCTTTCCACCTGTAGGATAAAGATTTTAGGAAAATTGTTTCGAGCACGGGCGGCACGTAGCGCTTGCAAAAACTATTTTGTCGTTTTCCTTAATAGATGAATTTTTTAAGCAAACAAGACGTAGGATAAAAGCACTAGTAGTCGACCACTTAAAGCTAAACTCGAATGAAAAGTTCTAAAAAAAAATAAACAATCAATGTTAAAAAATATATAAAATGCATTGAAGTAATTCAAATGTATTTAATGTATCACTAAAAATTTTGTGTTAGTATAAAAGTTCGGGAAAAATAAATAATTAGCGTTAAAAATAAAGTGTCCGAATGCTTTAAAAATCGACCGCTTAACTCTAAAAGTAGACCGGTCCGATAGCTAGCAGTCGACCACCTTTTTCTAATATGAAATTCAAAATAGGTTATGTGCGCATTACAAACTAAAATTTATTTTTAAATATAATGTGCAACAACGGCAAATAATTAATAATGACTGGAATAATGCGTAATTAAAATAAGTTCCTTTAAAAACTTTATCAAAATTTTAATAAGATAAATTGTAGTTAACACGTGGTCGACTTTTAGCGTTCATTGTGAATGCAATTAGCTTGAGAAGTCGACCGCTGTGGTCGACTATTGAAAACTGAAAGGGAATGATGGTCCAGTTACCGACGTCCCATAAATAAATAAATTATCCCATTCTTTTAAAATTTTTTAAGCGCATATAAAATTGTAAATCCAGTAAAAAATATATAGAACTGAATTACATCTGTCGTTTCTATTCAAAGCGCATTTATGCTTCTCGCGTTGGAAAACAGCAATGACACATGTAGAATCAAAATTAGTTTACAAATCACTTTAAAGGCATTTATTTTTTTTACCTATGAAGAGCGCTTTTTGTCGTATTTTAAAGTTAGAAATTCGAAACATAATATAAAATTGTCATTTAATAAATGCTTTATTTCAGTACTAATTTCTTTAAGCTAAACAATAAATGTGGCCGACTACTAGTGCCTTCACCCTACGTCGACGTGAAAGAAGCTTGATAGGATTAATTTATAAGTGAAATCATCTAGCGCTATCTGCACGGGCAGTTTACACTACCTGCACCACGAAATGGGAGGAAGCTGTAGCAGGATATTTCTGTGTGAACACGGGCAGCCTGTTAATATCATCGGGTTTTCGTTTCTCCTTGCCATTTTATCGGCGCGGCGAATCGGGAGCCGAATAAAGAACCGATCATGACACAATGAAAATTGAATGCAAATATCGTTGACCCAAAACGAAAGGAGAGCAATCAGTTTGCCGATGAAAAGCGGGGAATGGAATTACGAGTACCCACAAAAGGAAACTACCGAAATGCAAACGGGTTATGCTAGACGGGCACGAAAATCACTGGCTCCGTCCCAATAAAGATAGATCGATCTAACGATACGTGCAGTCTCGTTTGCAGCATCGTCCTCCAACATCCGTAACATCTCTTATGATACTCTGTAAATCCATTCGTCCAGCTGTTCCGTGCTTTCCTTCCGATCTGTAAACGCTCGTTTCCTCCACTGCACCTCAATAGAGCTCTACATCTATCGCTCGCACCTCGTACTACGTTACTCCCTGTATAATTCTTACGTCAGCAAATCTGAATTATTGCAGAACAATAGTGAGTCGCGTAGCCTACTCAGCCCCTCTAAAGTAACTTCTGTCTTCAGATTTATAAGTATCCGGGGTGGCTCGGAATAGGGTGCGTATCTACGCCCGCTACCGACCTTAATTATAGTTTAAGAGTTCCTGGCCTGTTTACCGAGACGCGTGGCAAAAACACCAGCCGCGTAATGCCTTCCGAAGTTTCGCTACGCGCCCCGACGTTTCCAAGAGGCTGGCGAATTTCCGACGCCAGGTGATGGGGCCGTGTCGCGTAGTTTTATGCAATCAGGCGCGTCCTCGAATCTCGCTGGCGTCGGTGGAGCGGCATTTCCAGCATCGCGTTTCTCCCGCGCTAAAAGTGATTAGGTCCGAAATTATTTTGTTGGCCGGGCTGGGTTGTTGTTTAGAAGAAGTATAATCCCACTGTATAAGCACCGGTCCACTGAATGCGCGATCCTCCTTCAAAACGCTGCCACGTTCGTTCCACTTCGCTTTGCACTCTCCACTCATCGGGCAGCCCCCGTCAAACCCAAGTCCAACCGAATAACCACTACCTTTCCATCCGCCGTCAGTTTAATAACATAACAAACGGCCAAGAACGCGCTAGACGGGTGACGGCAGAATCACGAGCAATCCCTAGAAAAAGTGCGCAGCATTGGGGTGATACAGTAGGCAGACCGCGGGGCGAAGAAAAAGTGGTAACTGGGCTGCGGTGCAACGTTCCGGTGGCTGGCACGACTTTTTCCCCCGGAAAAATGCATTTCAGCCTCGACAACTTACCTAAGCGCAAAAACATTTGGCAGCGGGAACGGTCGGCGGTCCAGTAGTCGCCCGCGGAATCCACGGAACGACGCGTCGTTGCGCCGCGAAAGCTCGCGCGGCGCAACGGGAACGTTCGCTCTCGCGTAAAATTCTCGCGACCAAGGTGCGACGCGAGCGTGTTACAGTAATCGAAACGAGAAATGTCTATGGGCGGCGGCTTTCAGCGCGGAACGTTGCAGCCGGGCGCGTGAATCTCGATTCTCGCGGGGGAGTGACCGTTTGCACTCTCGTCGCGGCGGAAACTCGAAAGCACGTATTTCGTGTCCGATGATAATTCTGGAATAATTTAGCTTCGCGGGGTGGGGGGGGGGGGGGTGGGAGATGGCCCGTGGAAAAGATACGGGGGCTTTCGGAAAAATCGTGGGAAATTTAAGATGCGTAAATCTTATCCGCGTCCCCTTCGTTTCTCTGCGCTCGCCCAACCAGAGAATAGCTTTATCCGAGGATACTCCCGGGATTCAGAAAACGGTTCGCCTGGTTTTACGTCGCGCTTACCATCGATTCTTCGAATAGAGCCCGCTGCTAACGAGTGGTAGGTAGTACAAACGTGAAATGCTCGTGTGCCGGTTGATCGAACTTTAGTCTGTAAACACGCTTCCCTGGGAATATCCTTAATACCAGACGGCGATGGATGAAATATTCTGTTGCTCGCGCGAATTTAAATAGTTTCTGGCGAGCATCTGAGAGAAAGGCGAACGGGAGGGCGAAGAGTGTCAAAGAGCCCCCCCCCCCGCGTTGCCCAGCCATTCAAATAAAGCGCGTACTTTTCCAAGAGGAGGGTGTCAGACGGGAGAGCGTAATACGAGTTTTTCACTGCCCTCCTTCGACGATTCGACAGAATTTCTCCTTTCATCTACGCCTCTGTCACGACTGCCGGGCTGTTTTCTTTGCGACGCGCTCTTATGCCAGAGCGGCCAAACAGACTTACACTGCCGGCAGAAAAGGGCAAGGCTGCTCATTTATGCGTGAAGCGGATGCGTGAGGCGGATGCGCGAAGGAATTTCCCTTCGTTGCAGAATACCTCGGCATTCTACATTTTGCATCGGCACTTTCCAAGGAGCCATACAAATTTCATGCTCCTTAAAAGCACTCTGCCATTTAAATACACCATAAGACGATTATTCCAAAACCACGCACTTGAGCGTTTTATATTTAAAAATTCTAGCCACCCCCTCTTAGAACTGGTGTTTCGCAATGGAAGTTAAAGAGGATTCAGTTGAAAGCATTAATGGCTACCAAACGGATCCTCGTTCTAGCTACAATCAACATTTCGCCCATTTTTTTATCAGCCCCTTTTTATCGCCTCGGGATTAGGATAATCGCGTGCTGGAATAAGGACAGCCGCTTTTTTCTCGCTCGCCGGACAAATTGTAAAATGTTTCTTGCCCCGCAATCACGAGATAGGGGTAAAAATATACCTAACCCGAGTTCCTCGGGACACCGGTCACGCGCGCCACGCTTTATTGGCCAAAAAAGGAAGCCCGCTTTTTTTTCCCCGCAGCCTGGTGACTTATTACGCCGCCCCGAAGCTTTTAAAGTCCCCTCTAATCGCCGGCCCGATGTACGAGTTTCCCCGTTTCTCTTGCTTACCCTACATCCGATAGCCTTGTCCTCGATTTTTCAAAGAGTCAAAGGTCCGGACGCTTTTCTCGCGCAGTGCGCCCGTGTGGCTTTACTTCTCCATTCTCGCAATCGATTCGTCACTGTTCCTGCATAAATAAGTACTATAAATTCGATCGTTTCCTTTGAATCCGGAGATGAATACCTTCAGTACAATCTTTCTGTAAATACTCTCCTACATCCGTATAAGTAATTAATCATTTAATATCATTTGCAGTAGGAGAGGTTACAAAGTAGAAAACAAAATTGCGAGATTGGGGAGGCGTTGTGTTTTTTTTTTGTACAGATGTTTATTGAGGGACATACAAACAAGAAATACAGAATCTGCTTGTGGTAACAAAAACATTAGAAAATTACCAGTGAATGATTAATTATTAGTTTACTGTTTGTTCAGCGCGTCTGAATCTTACAGTCAGTCTTTAGTAGTTATTGTTTATCGTTTATTTGGAGCATCGTGAGTTGTGGGTCGTCAGGAGACCACCTTACGTTGTTGTTTTATTTTTCTAACATTTGGGGGGAAAATGTCCGATTGAAAAGAAAACCCTAAAGATTGGGGAGGCGTTGTGGTGGGCATGTAGGGGCTGCAGGAGTTGCAAGGATTGTACAGGATGGGTTACCTAAGAAGACTGTCTACAGCAGTAGATTGCACGAAATGTTATTCGCAGTTAGATCTTCTTGCGCCTGGTGTACACGTACACATGCTAATCTCGAGTAGATGCCTATAGTTTCATTCTGGAGTAGAGCCACGGGCGCGTCACACGGACGCAGCCTACCGTTAAACGACAAGATTTAGTGCCTCTGTGGCACGACCCGCTGGTACCCTGGCGTTATCCCGCCGCTAATCCGCGAACGAAACGAGAACTGTTTTTAAAAGTATTCCTTAACCCACATCCGAGCCGATCAAAGGCAGGGAGCCGAGCCTTAAGTCAATGGGCCCAACCGAGGACCGAATGAGTAATTAATCTCTCCTGATCCTCTTATCTGCATAAGCCTGGATTACCGACTGCCTAGCGAACGAGACATCGATGAAGCTTAGCTAGACTAAGCCAGTGGGCAGAAACAAGACTATACTTGCCCGCCTATTCGTGTTTTCAAAGTGCGTATATTAAGAGATTAAATTGCTCGCGTGCTTCCGATTACGGGCAGCTCGCGACACGTTCAATTTCGTGGGGATGATCCCTAAATTCAGCCATATCGAATGAATCGAGATCGAAGGAATCAAATTCAAATCCCTTCTAATTCCTTTCTAGAACATCTATATTTGAAATACAGCCTGTCTCTACTAATTAAAGCAACAGCTGTTAATCTCGGATTAAAGTATTTAGAATTAACAATATTTAGAATTCTCTAAAGCGTTTCAAGCATCCATTTTCGAGGAACCCCCTTTGCCGCGACGTGCTTGACGCGCGTAGCACGCGTGAGGGTGTAATTTCAAGCGAGAAGTTCCCAAGTATCAGCTGAAAAGTAAGTTACCGTTATACGTAGCGCTGTAATAAGAAGAAACGGGATTGGCGAATAACGGCGAACATATTTCACGCGGTTCAGCTGCAAACGGGCCGAATTCCGCGGGCAAACGATTCCGGGCGCCCGGGCTGCCTTGATTCGCGTCGCCCAGCGTTGCGGCGCACCGGTGATCGCCGAAAGGCGTACTCTTTTTCACCGTGGGTGCTCATTGTTTCCCGTCCATAAATGTCACCGGTGACAGGGGACGTTCCGTTGTCCCGGGCTCCCGCAGTCCGCGCGGCATTTTAAACTCTCATTTATTTTTCGCGCGTCGAAAACGCGCCAACGTCTCGTCCCGTTGCCAATAAATCGTCGCGGCCTCCATAAAGCGCCGGCACGCGGCAACTTTCCACTGTGATCAACGCGGTCGGTTCGCCGTCCGGAGATTAATTATGGGACGGGCTATCGCGGACGTACAGGCAACCCTAATTCGATCTGGATGAGTGACGGTCTCGCTCTTAATATCGCGGACGCGAGGCGAGATCTCGGCGTGGGTGTCAACGTTACTCTCGTCAACGACGATTCCACTGCTAACTGTACGTCGCTGTTGACGGCTACGGAAATAGTAGCTCGGACGATCGCAGTTATACCGCACGTTTGGCTATTAACCACTTAAGCAGTTCATACGAAATACATAGAGTGGTGTTAGAAATATATCACCCGATACCCCTCGCGCTACAAATCTTTCTATTTTCATAGATTTGTGAGCGGCACGTGACGGTTAGAAATTACAAATACCTCGCACCGTTTCGTCGTTGGTTAATCCTGCAACATCCATCCGTAAATCCGTCAAAATCTTCGCGCAGGGGGATCACCCATAAAATGCAGCGGTTTTGGTACCACAGGGATGCTATTAATTTGCCAGCAGCGATTCCGTGGGCGTGTATCGAACTTGGCCCGCGATGCGTGAAATTGCGGCCGCCGCGGGCGATCGGACACGGCTACAACTCTGAAAATTTTAATTTCCGCGTTTCCATCTCGCGTGCCACCGGTGGCGTCTAGTTGCCCGTGAAAAGCCGTTCGCCGTTCGATCGTGTCAAGTCCGAGGCACCAAACCAATAGCAGAATGGAAGTTTAATTTATTCGAGTCAGGTCCCCTTCCTCGCGAAAGATCTTTGGGCGAGCATAACGGATCACTGAACAGGGAAATTCCGCATTACTGCAATGGTTGTATCTAGTAGCTCGACGCGCGACAACTTCTCCCTTTTCCTTTCCAATGAACACTAGATACAAACAGGAACCAGCTTAATTAAGACTTGGAATATAATAAACTGTGCGCGGTGCAGCGGGCAAGGAGAACTCTGGATTTTCCCTTGGGTACAAAAGAAACGCTGGGTATACATGTTTACACGCTGATGAAAGGGGGAAAAATTTACGCGCGACTCGATTTTGCCAACACCACCAAGAGAAACCTCCGCGAGCGTTGTATAGGAATGGCACGAAAGATTTGATTGGAAAGGCCGTGGAAACGCGGGGCCGGCAAGACCACGCGAACGAGCAAACGAACGAGCGGAATCATTGAATATTCAGCTGGACAGATGAACCGAACGGATCTGCCCCTGAATATTCAAACGTCTGCTGGTGACGATAAAAATTATTCCTGATGAAGGGAAACCGTCATATCTCGGAGATCACCGCCGGTGTCGCCGAGATACTGATTCGCGGCTGCATTGATTGCACGATGAATCCGAGAACCCGCGTCTTTCATGCGCCCACGATCCCTTCGAAACGAGAATCATTTGTAAATCCTCTACAGTTGAATCCCGAAACAAAGGTGCAACCCAAGCTTCGCTTTATACTCTGCTCCATATTCCACGATCCCCTCTAGATTCTACTCAACATTAATCCTCTTACGATATAAACCTGAAAGATCAAGTATTTCGCATTTCCATACACCGGCAATTCTAAATAGGTATAGATATTACTTGAAGCCAGATGTGCAAAATTTTTATTCAAATAAAATTTCGAATAACGAATAAATGTTAAAACAAATTATTCCCCGTGTGTCGAATAAAGTTCACTCGGGCAATCGAACGAATGACGAATAAATTTTTTAACTTTTATTCGTTATTCGAAATTTTGTTTAAATAAAAATTTTGCCCATCTCTTGAAACTTCCCAAGTTCGAAGGAAATTCACTCTTCCCAGATGTCGCCATTATTCGAAAGCGTTACTTAAATATCAAGCTGCGACCAACTGCACAGCTTTAATAGAGGAATGTCGAGGGACACGGGGAACAAAGCCGAGTTGGTTTTTTTTTTTATATGTTAACCGCAGTTGATAGATAGGGGAGACTTAGGAGAGGCCGGGAACGTCCCAAGTGGTATAGGGGGCAGGAGCAAACACCTTGAAGGCATTTCGCCTTTGGCAATGGGTGGGATTAGGGCGTTCAGGGCCGTAAGGGGCGCCATGGTCGGTGGGTCGGCGTAATCAACTGAATGAGCAAGTGACTCTAGAGAACCGCGTAAGCCCGTCGGTAGCTAGCAGCTCGGTCCTCTCTACGGTGTGGTCATCTGAATAAACCATGAGTGCTGCCTTAATGACGGAATCGAAGCTACAAACGGTCGTGCCGTGCTTGGATCGCCGGCAGCTGGACGACATAGGTGGCAGAGATAAATTGCGGTACGTACTACGACGTGTTACTCCCCCGCCGAGAAAGCCGAGCTTACATCGGCCTGACTTGATGCAACGCGTAAGCGTGACTGCATCGATTCGCGTGACACCTAGAGAATTATCGTCGCTGGCCACGAATCGCTTTACGAGTCGCGAGCCACGATGTTCGTTGCGTTAACCGCGTGCTAAATTACCGATCATTAGGCAGGGGAGGGGGGAATTAAAGATCGGGTGGCTCTAAGGTACTTTTTACTGTTCGGTTAATTCTATCCTTTTATTGAAATTAAGGGATAAGTAAAGGCATCGAGGAGCATTGCTATAAATTGATATTTGTTTATTTCTCAGTATTTCAATTGTGTATATTTGTCTGCTTCTTTTACTTCATTCAAGTAAGAATAAAGTGATTTCTAAGGAAACATTAAATTCCACTTTGTACTCCCCTTGTCTCTGTTGCAATAGGTCTCCCGAAGTTCGTGCGACCCGCGCGAGGAATAAAGCAACTCGTGATCGTAAATCGCAAGTGGGTGGATCACGCCCCTGTATCGTGTAAACACCAACTGCCAGGCGAAAGATCCTCATTTAAATGGAATTTCTTTCGGGGTGCCCACGCGAGCCCTGTTTACATGCTTCTTATTTATCGCCGGCCGTGCAATCCTCATTAACCGGGAAACTTCATATTGCTTAAATTACCGACTTAATTGTCTTACGCCGGTCCGCTGCGGAGCATCAACGGGGACTTGTTGGGAAGCAGCACCCCTTCGAAATAATTAAAATACTTCAATTAGTCCAGTTCCCCCTCGCCGAACTTCGTTTACTTCGAGCCGGCGTTCTCCGAGCAACTCTGGCGGTAGGAAAAAGTTGCGACGAATCGACTTGTTCGCCCCCCGTACCTTTTCCAAGCAGAAGCATAATCCATTTACACCCGACGAGATCGGCCGTATTCACCGATTGCGCAAATATAAACAACAGATTCTCTCCACAGCGGAGCGAAATGAGTCTGGAACAACGCCGTTCGTTCAGCGAGCTTTCTTTCGCACGGTAAACACTCTCGTCCACGGTAAATTGCAGTGAATTCCAGCGGACGTTCCCACGGATTTGCCTTCGAGAGGCGTCAATACCGGCACGGGGAACAAATTTACGATGCAAACGCTGCGATGTAAATTGACGTTGAAAAAAGCTGTCCCGTCGCTCGTGATCTGAATTAACTGATCGCAGATTCCAATTAGAGCGAAATGTTAATTCACTCGCCGTGAGTGCTACTTTGATCCCTTCGTTTGGGTGGCTCCTGTTTCCTCGGACATGTCTAGATTAACCGTACCCCGCCTGGGAAGATGAAATTCGCCCAATTTCTCTGAGTGTGTATCTTTAAACCGTATCCAGCTCCGAAGTGGTCCAATTTGCCAATATCCCGTGGAATCACAGAACTCGTTCGACACCAATTCTCCGCGAGACGAGGCCCAATAACGTTCTTTTCCAGCGCGGTGCTGTTAACTCTCTACTTGCTAGTTTCGCGGCAGCTGCGTCTCTGGCAGCGTCCATCGTTAGCCTCGAAACCCGGCGTACGTATATTACAGGCCAACTCAAACATAATATCCCGAAAAGCACTCGTAACTCTCTGCCGCTCATCCCTCGCCCTATACGCCGACTGAATCTAACCCACCGCCAGCCACCCACTGGCCTGTAGTTTGACAGGTGTTTAATATTACTTGAAAGTTTTGCGTTACGTTCCGCGGTACAACCGCGATACTCGCCCGTGACGAATGTGTCCAGCCACGCGAGCAGCTCGCCCCCGAACAAGGGAGGAGGGAAGGCCGAGAGGGCTGCTGCTCTGTGCTCTATGCTCTGCCCGACCATGGAGCCAGGAAAGCCGCTGGGGGAATATTTTCGGGGCATGCGTCACCAGTGACCCGAGATTTTCGTCCCACCGATTTAAGTCGAGCTTCTTTCCACGACGCGACTTCGTGGCTACCCCTGGCTGGTTAGAGGGCGATCCTTTTGATCGTTGATTAATCGCTGAATTATGGGCCGCAGGGGGATGAAATTCTGGGGAAAATCTACGCCGCTGCTCCCTGGTCGTCGTAATTTACCCCCTTAGGTAACTTCTTCACCTTTTGATTTCATGGAATAATAGAGGGTGCGAAGGTATATTTAGAATTCGGGGGTGACAAGGAATGTCGGTTTGATGAAAATCGATTGGGGTCTGTCACGAATTTTATGACTTATTTTTGGCTATAGGAGAAATGTGCTGCGATGCATTTGAATTTCTCTTCCCCGGTACGACTGTACAACTGTCTAGCTCTTCCTACTTGTAATTTAAAAGAAATGCCATTAGTATTCTGTCAAGAATTTTGCAATTGTTGCGCGCCCTTCTGATGCAGAAGTGGAAAGTTTCGACGTTGGTTTCCGGCGACAGAGAGCGTGTTTATAAATTTGCATATGCCGCGCTGAAGCAAATAGTCGTAAAGCGGATGACGGAATCCAGGGATGCTGTCTCGCGACAGAAAATCTCCCGCAGGAAGATCTGGCTTATCACTTCGATGGCGGAGTCGCGTTCCCGTTGCTCGCGAAAAGTAGCACACGCTTTTTACAAATAGCTCGAAGGTTGCAAATGTTGCAATAAACCTTCGTTAAATAGCTCGATTCGTAAAACATGCAAGCGAACGCTTAATCTATCCCATTTAGTATTCAAAGTATCCAATCGTTCAACGTCCCCTACAATTTGCTGCTCGGCCTGTCACTGTTAGAAAATTGCAAGTGAACTCCTTAATATAAATATGCGAAATGCCGCGTTAAAGGCGGGGATCGATATCGTCGCGACCTCGGGAATGAAGAACGATCGGTAGGTTGCACGGCTCGCGGCCGTCTGCGAACTTCGACTTCCATCACCGTCGCCGAATTTAATCTCGGTCGAACGTGGAGGGCTGATGCTCGACAAACGTAATTGGCAAACAACTGCGATACGACTTTGTCGACGGAAGTTGGCCAACTTCGGGCCCCGCCTGCATAAATAATGCGTCGCGGGACTTGCAACTTTTCAAATCGCGACGTCGCCGGGACGAGGCGCGCGGAACCACCGGAACTAATGCGTAATTTATGAAAATGCATGGGGTCTTCGACTAGCACCAGAAGTAAAGAACGACGGAGAAACGATCCTAGCTGTGGAAGCTTGCGATCGTCTCACGAAATTCGCGACTTCGATCACTTCAATCGTGAAGTTCGATTAAAGGCCCGAGAAGGGCCTAAGAGAGCTAGGTTTAATTAAAATTAATTTCACTGATTGATTTATTACATAATTCCGATTGTAATAATGCAACTACAAAAGCGATATATCAAATTTTTAATTATTACACACCGTTTTGCAACTTCACTATAAAAAAAATTATTTATAATTTATTTTCGACCGTAATAATTAAAATATATGATTTCGGCGCACTAGTTCGGTCCTTTAAAAAAAAAAGGACCGAACTAGTGCGCCGAAAACTTCACTATGTATAAAAAATATCTAACTTCGTAATGTTTACATATACTTTTCTCGAAACTGACTTTTGGCAGTGAAGCCCTTCTTGCATCCAGCAGTACACTTCGCGCTGGAATTAATACCTGCGAGAATCGAACAATTTCTAAAATGCCCAGGCAAACTCAGAAAATCAGTAGTGTCAGTAATAAAGGAATATCGCAATGCGCGTTGCTTATCGTTTACCGTCACGTCGAAAGGAAGGTGGAATTAAATTAAGGAATTGTTCCATAGTAAAATGACTGTCAGGAGCAAAGGTTCAGGTTCAGATCAAATATGAAAATTTCGTGGACAGCATGTATTTTAGGTAATCAGAGGATGGTATGTATCGCTTCAATTCATTTCGCATTCAAAGATAAAGCTTATCTCCCTTGAATTTTTGCGTGAAAGAAGACCGACATTCGAGGTGCCCTCGGACTATTATGCAATTTAAGCATAGGCAAGTCAGTTACATGTAGGCAATACAACCGCGATGTTCTATGCCTCGTGAATAACATTAGTAGAAATTCCCTGAAACACTACCAAGTTAGAAAAACAGGGAA
Source organism: Andrena bucephala (assembly GCA_947577245.1). Lineage (NCBI taxonomy): Eukaryota > Metazoa > Arthropoda > Insecta > Hymenoptera > Andrenidae > Andrena > Andrena bucephala. The sequence continues at coordinate 70,984,126 of OX387715.1, forward strand.
GTGAGGAAAGGGCAAAGGGAAATTCACGTTCGAAGAGGACTAACATCGATGAAAAAATGTGGAACATCGACAGTTTGCATTTAACAACGGCGTTACTATTAGTGTTAACAGTCAGTGATCAAGTGCAATGCGGAAGAGTTCTGGTAATAGGGGCTACACCGTCGTACAGCCATCAGATCCTCTTCCATGGGATTAGCTCAGCGTTGCATAAACGCGGCCACGAGATAGTCCTGGTGACACCGAATCCTACGAAGGACCAACTAGCCAACCATACGGAAATTGATTTAAGTATCGTGTACAAAACGATTGAAGCGTTTGATGCAGACAAAATCCTGTCGAATTTTAGACGCATGTCTATGCTAGATGTCTATGCCGTGGTATATGACATTCTAAGTAAAATTACGGAGAACTTTTACGAGAACCCAGAGGTACAAAAACTGTACGCAGCAAATAGCAAGAAGAAATTCGACGTGGTCATCGTGGATGGCTTGGCAGGCTACGGGATCTTCGCTCTGGCTTACAAGCTGAACGCACCTCTGATCGGTAAGCGAAGTAACTTGACAGTGTTACATCATTCTCATACTCCACCGCAGTGGCGGACTCAGGATTTAATGTTGGGGGAGCCGAGTTGAAGGGATAAAAATGTTTTTACTGCAAATTCAATAAAATTCATTAGGTGATTATAAGAATTTATTTAAAGAATAAAGTCCAGTTTTCTCTTCTTGTTGCAATGCCCCTTTTTGGGGGTGCTGGCCCCTTCTTGGCCTCCCCCTGGGTGCGCCATTGCTCCACCCCGTATATGTATCGCGGGCTATTTCATTCCAGCGCGCGAACCTACGCTGAAGAGCCTCCCTAGTTATAAGGCTACGATTCAAAGATATTTTGAACTGTGTTAAATCCGTCACGATAGTTGCCATCTCCGAACCACCTCAGATCCACCATCAGTTCTCGTATGCCGCGCCGATACTGCCAGCGCATCCGTCGAGTTGGGAGTTCGTCTTCGATACAGGCACGAAGTTGTCGCTTTGGGCCAGAGTGCAGATCAACATCTTCACGCTGCGCATTCTCTATCAATGGCACGAGCTGCAAATAAAGAAGCAACAGAGCATCGCGCAGCGCTATCTCGGAGACGGTATACCGTCAGTCTTAGACGTCGCGAGAAACACCAGCATATGGCTGGTAAATACCGACTCAGTGCTCGATCATGCGATACCGTTGCCACCGAACGTCATCCCCTTCACTGGCTTCCACATCAAGGAGAAGCCACCGGCCTTGCCCACTGTACGCATTCCTCGATGCACGAGCGAGCCCGTAATGCTGCGCCTTTAACTCATCGCCAGATTTTCTGCAGGAAATAAGGGACTTCCTGGGGAACGCAACAAACGGATTCATTTACATGAGCCTGGGTACTAACGTCAAGAGCTACTTCCTGTCGGCAGAAACGATGCGGGGCATTCGCAACACATTCGCTAGATTACCGTACAGAGTTCTATGGAAGATAGACACGAATGACATGCCAAGGCTGAAGGATAACGTCTTCACTAGCAAGTGGTTACCTCAGCAGACTGTGCTTGGTAAGGGTACCTAACCCAGACCCCTTGGGAGCCCTATTTAAGACGCTAGGAGTATGGTGATGCTGGGGCATTTTTTTTTTTAAGAAACTGTTGAGCGGATCTTTTCCAAACTTTCAGGGTATTTTAGTTCACATTCAGACAATATTAATTGATTTTTACGTTACAAAGTGTTCGGTAGAAATGAAGATATATGAACACGTTCGTTAGGACTCGCGCGCCGGAGTTGCAAATTGGAGATTGTAATGGTGGCCCCATTTCTTCCCTGAAATAAAAAAACCAAGGATTTTCTTATTTCTGGTATAATTACATTGTCGATGAACCTAAGACATTGATAAATAAATTGAATTGAACAACTCTTTTTCCATAAATAGTACGAAATATCTTGGGGCACAATCGTAACTTTTTCTTTCAAGTCCCACCGATTTGCCAACTTTTAACTTTTTTTTTTCGTTTGTTAGGTTCATCGACAATGTAATTATACTAAAGATAAGAATATCCTTGGTTTTTTTATTTCAGGGAAGAAATGGGGCCACCATTACAATCGCCAATTTGCAACTCCGGCGCGCGAGTCCTAACGAACGTGTTCATACATCTCCATTTCCACCGAACACTTTGTAACGTAAAAATGAATTTTTATTGTTTGAATGTGAACTAAAATACCCTGAAAATTTGGAATAGATCCGCTTAACAGTTTCTTAGAAAAAAAGTTCCCAATAATCACCTTATTCCTAGCCGTCCTAAATAGGGCTCCCCCCTTAATGAAACATTGATGCTGTGAGGCATCAGGTCTCTATAAGCAGTTCAAGGATTTATCGACAGCTGATGTGCATTGGGAATTAATTGCAGCTCATCCGAACATTAAATTGTTCATCTTCCAAGGTGGCCAACAAAGTACAGAGGAGGCTGTACAGTACACCGTCCCTACCGTGGGAATACCCATACTCTTCGATCAAATGTACAGGATCCAGAGGCTAGAGGAGTTAGGAGTTTGCAGGAGTCTTGATTCTTATAAAATCAACGAGGAAACGTTCTACGAGGCTGTCACCGACGTGCTTAATAACAAAAGGTAGTTCGTGTCGTGTTGAGCGTGTTAATAATGAATCGGGTAAATCGGTAAACTTGCGCCCGGGGTTACATCGAACGCTGTGTTGCGTGTCTTTCGAAGTTAGCATACTGTTGGAGTTTACCTGAAGTCAAGCTGCTTAGCTGCAGGCATTCATTGTGTTCGAACGTTCTGTAAACAACGCTACACTGATTGACGGTGTACAAAAGGATCTGGTATTAATCGAGCTTTAAATTCACAAACTAATGTGACTCGCGCTTAGGGAACTTGATTTCTAGGTAGAATACCCAGATCCACTAAACATTACTATAAATCTCATTTGTGGGAGTTCAGCGTTTAGGAACGGCCTTGATGCGAGTGTGGCACATAGGTGGCGCCCTTTAAGTAGAGTCCGAAACATAGAAATCAGGGGGAGTCAGCTTTGGGGGAGTCGGTTAAGGTAGTTCCTAACCAACTATGTTAGTCAAATTAGAGTTGGGTAACAAACGATAAATATAAAGTAGTATGATACTATAGAAATAATAATAATAATTTTTAACATTATGTATATGCATATATTTTAAAAACTTCATTGTTAATATAAATAATTTTAATACGAAAATAGAATATTAAATTGGTTGGCGTAGTGAATTGGAGCCGCAGATCTGACGTCGTTTTCATTCGGGGCGTCTTTTATAACCAAAATGTCAGAAAAAATGTTCATATGAATTGGAATCGTCGTTCGCTATTTAATGGGACCTTCCGGTCTAGAGCCCAAAAAAATAGGTGATATTTAGGAATTAATTAAAGCAAAACTACAATATATAATTTAATGGAACTTTTTGCATTGTATTAAGGATGTCATAAATTATAGAAATATATTTTTTGTTTTATAATTAATCATTGCAGACGGCCCGGGGGAATCGTTAAAGTCAAGGCGTCAAAAAATTGATCCAAATTGGTGGGACCCGTATCTCCAAAAGTTATTATCCGATTCGACTGAAACCTTTTTTATTTTTTAAGATTATTCTTCTGGCTAGGGGGAAACTAGAAAAAATTACAAAAATGACATTTTTTTAGAAAATAACGACACTTCAAGTTTGAAATCACTTTTCCCTGTATTTTTCGTCCATTCAACGCCTTTGAAAATTATAAATTTTCAATTTTTTGTAATTTTTTCTAGTTCCCCCCCTAGCCAGAAGTATATTCTTCAAAATAAAAAAGTTTCAGTCGAATCGAATAATAACTTTTGGAGATACAGGTCCCACCGTTTTGAGAACACTGTTTCGAGAAAAACGCGTTTAAAGTTTTACGTGAGCGCCGAGTGGCCGGGTGTTACCCATGCATTTGCCACTACTCAAATGCCTATAACTTCGGGAATTTTACGAATTTCAACAAAACCTTTTACACACGTATTCCTAAAAGATTGAACATTCGAAAACTGAAATAAAAAAAAATCGACTTTTAGACCGGAAGGTCCCCTTAAATGTCTAAACATATCGATTATACGAAGTTGCCACGTTGAGTGGTCTACGTATTTTGTAAAAAATCTGCACGTAAACCTATTTTTCATTGGCATCTACGAAGAAACCATGTGGTCAGTTTCGCAGAAATTAATAAACTCATTTCGTGACATTTTGATGTACTTTCGTGCCAATTTTGGTACACTTGTTGAATATAGTTTTCCTGTTTCAGAAGAAAAACTGAAACTATAACCCTGTTTCTTTCGACTCTGCTATATGCCACTGTGTTAAAATGCATCAACTTTAATTAACAATTTCTCGATAACTAAGTTGTAAATCGATTTTAAACTTTGTACAAGGATTTCTTGTATTCGAAATTAGTTTTGAACGAAACTTGAAAGAATTCTTGAATTTAATAGATTATTCAGGAATTATCTTAAGGCGGGTGGCCAGAGCGCGTAGTGGATCCGAGGATCGCGGGTTCGAGTCCCATCGCCCGAGGCTCACTTTTTCTCCTACATATTAAACAAATCCCACCCGTACCCCAAACTTCGCAGTCGTCATTCAATGCAATCATGATGTGTGGAGTGGTTCATCGCACACAACAAAAAAATTAAATATAAATATGAATGTACAATCACAGTCCCTACTTAATCGAGTGTGGAAGGGAAAAAATTTGTTTCAAGCGTTCAGTGTGAACATAGTCGATCCCGACCTAGGCAGTTGGGGGGTCCAAGTGAATTCGATGAATGATGGGTGGGACGCTTGGTTTTCAGGTACAAGACGAACATGCTAAAACTGAATGAGGAGATGAAGGACAAACCGTACGATACAAGGGAGCACGCAATATGGTGGGTGGAATACGTGATGCGGCACAAAGGGGCACCGCATCTTCGATTCAGCGGGGTAGACGATCCCTGGTATCAGCGATACGATACGGACGTTGTGGCATTGCTATCCGCAATTGCGATCGCCGTGGCAGTGGTCTACGCGATAATTCTCGTCCAGATCATACGATACAGCCGTAAGTACTGGTTGTTACTCTGTCCGACAGAGCAAGTCTCCAACACGCACACACACAAAAAGGTGCAGTGAACAATCCCAAGCGTACTGTGAACTGCAATTTGTTGCCATCTAAATCTCATTGAACGAAATAGAATAAAGAAATCTATCCTCGTTATCTAAGGAGAGCCTCTAGTTTACCTCACTTCTTATCTACACACACGCTCCATATCGCGCGCATATAAATAAGAACACCGTCGCGAAACCGTATCGTCGTGAAACGGCACAATTTCGCGACCTAATTCCACCTTCGAAAGTAAATAATCACGTATTCCGTTGAAAATTCTATTATCCCAACAATATACCACGGTCGCTACTTTACACAACTAAGATACCACGGTGATCTTATCTTCATTCTGTATCCTGTTACCGTTCCTTCTGTCTAATAGCACATTTGGCAACCTGCACCAGTGCGTACTGAGTGCGAACTCTTTCGCTTCCAATTGGCTGAAATTCGCACTCAGTGCACACCAGTGCGAACTGTCCGGATACACTATAACCAACCTTTTTTTAGCGAGCAACAGTCTCAAGAAGCGACGGTATAGCGAGAACGTGAGGATGAAAGTTGCGTGACGCCTCGCGAATATCCGTGCTGCGAGGTGGCCCTGCGAAAGGAACGATACCGGGGAGCCTGTCGCGATACGGCTAATCGAGAGCTACTCGAACACGACGAGGTGTCGCGCCGGCAAGAGCGGCAAGTGTTCCACGTGCCGGCGCGGGGACGCGCTTCCTTTCGCTAACCCTACTCTCGGGGTGCTTCGGATTCATCAGCCGTGGTAACACCCCGGCTTACCCGGCGCAGCCGACTTAACCCCGGCTCGATGGAACTTTCAGGAAGTAGATTACCTTGGCTGGTAGCCGTCGAGGCGGCTCACGTACACGGCCGCCGTAGACAAGACGATCTTCAAAGCGGCGAACAGGAATTCGGAATTAACATGGCGCGGCCACGTCTGCGAAGTTTTGCATTCGGCGTCCCGGCGAAACGGCGCCGTCGGGCTTCGATTCGTTTCGGCCCGCGGACTGCGGCAACGGTCCCCGTGGGCTTGAGAGGAAGGTAGAAATCTAGATATTCCCAGCAATTGTTTAACGGGGACGGGTTTTCAGGTGGCGTTTGTTTCCGAGGATCATTCGAGCTGGAGGCCATTGCGCGATTCAACGGGAAGAAATACCGCTGGAAAGCGACTGTTGCTGGTAAACGTTTCTGGAGATTAGTACAGAAGGAACTCAGATTAAAGCAGCGACAATATTGTTGAGACGATTGGAAGCGTGCGCAGTTGTTGGTACTGCAGATGGTGAACGACGAGATGTTCTGTAGGGTAAATGTTGTGCTGCTTCGATTTCACAGAAAATCAACAGATTCGTATCGCAGTTTAGGTTGATTCAGAAGGACGATGATAGAAGTTTATAGAGTGATTCGTGGAGAGAATAGAGAAGAGCTTGTCCGTATCGTGAAAATCAGATGGAGTACCTTGAGAAATGGACTTGAAGTTCATTCGGAGCTTGTCTATGGGGCATCGAGTAGATTATTAGAGCGTCAATGCACTCCTCCAATTAGTGGGGAAGTACTGCTCGCGTCATTGCGAGTCCATGACACGTGGCAGAAGAAGCAATTCGTCGCAACCGGGACGAGGACGAGCAGATTCGAAATTGGGGCGGGAAAGGGTCGAGGACGAGGACAAGGGGAGACAAGTGGCGGTTGCGCGATGCGTGTGCTCCTGGCGTTGCACGTCAGGGGAAGTTTCGTCTTTGCCTTAACCGTGTTGCGCGATGCATTATGCAGGGATGGCAAGACCTTAAGAAACGCATGTGGAGAAGATCCTTCGTCGTTCCGTCTGTCTACTCCGTCCTCGCCCCGCCAATCGCTGCGCCAATCCACGCCCGTCTCTTTCCACGAAGAAAGTTGCCTCGCCGCTCCGTGCTCGGAATCGACAGAGGTATGCATAATGATTCAAAGTGTCGAGGGCAGAGGATCAAACAGGCGCCCTTAATTTTCGTGTTGCTGAATCTTCTAGGCGGCTTAATATCAAACACGAGGAATCCTCTCCTAAGTTAATCGATCTGTGGCACCCAAGGGTGATTGCCATTTAGTCCAGTGTCGCTTGAAATTTCCTGCTTTCTAGTAAGGGAGTTCTGGCTAGCTCAGCAAGCCAATTATTCGACTATGCATCTTGAATAAGCTTCCCGACTGCAACTTGATGTTCTTCCATTCAGAAATCCAAGAGCAAAGACTAGCGACACAGAATACTTGACCGGGTAGGTCCAAATTGACGCTGTATGCAACGGGCGAGAGTCAAGGGCCTAAAGGGCCAACTAGAACCTGCATCGTCAGAGGCGATCGTGTGCGATAAACCTGGCATACTCGCCAGTCCGATCAAAAATGCATACTGGCACGTGGCTGGTCTCGCCGATCGCGTTGCACACAATGCAGCTGGATGCATGGAATACCTTGCAGCTATGCAGTACGCTCGACACGCGTGACACGCGGCACGTGTCAGCCCTCGCCCCGATCGGCTACGCAGCTCGATTTATGTACGAACCCTATACACGAAGCCCTGCCATAGTTATTTCGTGGGAGATCGGGCGCGTTCCAAGGCGGCGATCCCCCACGCTGGTCTCGATTCCGATGATTCCAGGTGTTGCCAGGTATTATCAACGAATTCGAGGATCAAAGATTTATGAAACGGTGAATGTTTGGTCGATTGCTTCTGATTTAATATACATTCTATTAGTGGAGTGGAATTAATGATTAATTGGCTCTTTTGAAAATTGACTACCAAATTTCCATCTCCATCAAGAACTCTGTAGAATGTTTTTTCGTCGTCAATAGAAGACTTTCAATTGGCTCGTGCGTTCACTCACTGTACGATATTTCCAGCATAAATTGTATAAAAAATGCAAGCTTTCTACATTTCGGGGGAAAAGAGGTAGATGGGGAATATTAAAAATCTGGATTTCAATCCAATGAATACCTTTCATGTGCCTTCAGAGACATGCTGTACTGCTGCGGTAAGGCAGAATCACGTTGTATTCAACGAATGAACTAACAAGGGAACACCGCGAGCACGGACTCACCGATTGGAACGCAACTTTGTGGGTTTATGGAGTGACTCGAAACAAGAACAACGGTGTGTTTCATTTGGGCTCTATCGCCCTTTGAGGGGGTGAAAACTAACCTCAAAGTCGAATTGGCACATCCACTTTTTCGCGTATAACTCTCAAAGTACAACAGACAGAAAAAATGTTTCAAAGAAAAATTTAATGGTGCAATAAGCGCTACAATCTTGCGTTAACAAAATTTAGAAAAAAGTTTAAAAAAAAAATACCTGAACCGAAAAAAACAATTGTCAAAATTTTGTTAACGCAAGTTTGCAGCGCTTATTGCACCATTAAACTTTTGTTTCAAACGTTTCTTTCTGCCTGTTGTACTTTGAGAGTTATACGCGAAAAAGTGGAAGTGCCAATTTGACTTTGAGGTTAGTTCATACCCCCTTAAAGGACGATAGGGCCCAAATGAAACACACCGTTGTTCTTGTTTCGAGTCACTCTAAAAACCCACAAAGTTGCGTTCCAATCGATGAGTCCGGGTTCGCGGTGTTCCCTTGTAAGTAGTATTATCTGGTTTAACACAATATCTACCTTCCATAGAACTAAATGTAGGTATTTCCTACAAATTGGATCACTGTGTTTGTTTATGAGGGAGTAAACGATTTACCGTAACCGCAGTAAATTGTTTAGTCGCCGAAATAGCCGCGGTATGCGCTTTTAATTTATATTGTCGCGTCGTTGCGGCAACGAGCTTTCGCGAAAAACACGCAGCGCAATAGAGGAAACGGATGATATTCGCGATACTTTTTAGGAAAAATTAGCACATTTCTTTGCTGTAGTTTTCAATTAAATCCGTCGTTGAAGCATAAAATCAGCAATGTACAAGATAAATATTTAATTCAATTAATGTGAGACATAACATGGTCGGATACTGCAATCTTTCCTTTTAGTCGACGGTATACAATTCAGACTGACATGAATATATGAATACAGCGATGAGAAAAGTATACCTAATACCGACAAACAGGTGACAGAATATATCCTACATAAAAACACGACTCAAGTTCTATTTTAAACAATAATCCAGCAAAAGTATAATGCATGATAGGTACATTGCTCTCACCACGTGATGCGACAATTATTTTAAAAATGCAAGATTTAAAGATCACTTTGACCACAGAACCGTGGTATCATATCCCGACCGTTTGAAAATGAAATACCCCACGGTAACGTGCCTTATCTCAAAGTACGTTGTATCATTACTGCAAAGTTTGCAGCGCGGAGAGCCCGCGGTAGTTAAGAGGAGAATGCAAAAAGGGGACAGGCGAAAGTAATAAAAGTGACCGTGGTTAATTCACAAACACGCGGAGCTTGCAAGAACTGCAACTCTGCGTACGAAGCACATACATTTTCGATCACGTGTCCAGGTGCAACTGCGTGGTCAACGTTTCGTAGACAATTTAACGTCATCGTAATTTCTCCTTATTATCTTCACACAATTTAATTAACTTGATTTATCAATCACAGGTAAATTAAATTCCTTCCTGCTATGCGACATACACTGAGAAATAAAGTACCTTCCCCTCAAATTACGAACACTTCAACCGTCCCTGTACCTACCGTTAAGGGACTACTTAGTTCTTGATCAGGCACTAATTTTTTATCAGTTCATGAAATAAATCGTTCTTTTAAGATTATGTCAATAAATAATTGTTTGAAATAATTACTAACATAAAAATTGATAATTCAAAAGTATATGTGTTGTCTGTGAAAGCAGTTAGTATTGTTAGTTTTCTTGAAAATAAATGTGTAAGGTAGCCCACTTGAAAGAAGCCCCTGTTGAACGCCATCTCTTACTATTCGAAGTAAGAGATCACCATCGACGCCGCAGTCGATTTCTTTGCTGGATGTTGCGGTATTAAAGGTTATTTTCATACATTCTGTTTACAATAGTTTACTTTACAATGTAGCGCAAGAATTTTAGTATTATATGTATCATTTTGCTTTAAAAGTTAGTGATCATTATTTAGTTCCAATATTTTCTTGTGGAACTAATTTTTGATCACCTGAATAAAGAATATGTGAGGACATTATACAATTATAGAAAAATTAAATTTAGATGGTATAATACTAAAAATAAGTTTTTTTGGTACTTTCTTTTTAATTAGTATTAGTATCTGATCAAATATTAGATCCTTACCTAATAAGAAATTAGTTCCCATGTATTTCAAATGACCATAAATTAGTTCCTCACCTGATCAAAAAATTAGTTCCCATGTATTTTAGATGATCAAAAACTAGTTCCTAGTCACCTTATTATTCTGTACCTTATAAATAATTAAATTATACGTCTTTTCAACTGTTTACAATTTTTCCTTAAAAAAAAAAGTTTAATCAATAATTCATCTTTTAGTATAAAAAAAAGTTTATGGTTTAAAATTTTATTAGGTTAAAAATAAATATTAAAGCAGGAAGCCCTCTAAACTGATCAGAAACTAGTTCCTTAACGGTACATAATTCCATTTCCTCCTCACTGACACGTATTTCCAAGCGTTTTACAGCCCGTAAAAGTAATCGCAACTGATCCGTCCATAATGGCGCGCAACGAAAAACCTGTCGCGTCCAACAAACACTGGCACATTCAGCAGAAGGGGACGAGGGTAAGTGCGGTGGACATGGGGGTGCACCTTCACGTATGTAAGTTGTACATACGTGTCGCCGCGAGTGGACCGAAGTATAACACTTTTGAGACGCGCACGCGGAAAAAGGCGTACGTGCGGGCCACGGGCATATAAAACCGCACGAAATTGTTGCTCCCCTGGCGGGAATAGTGTACGGCCCGGCTTCCGGAATTTCGGACGTTTTGCGACGTTCATTATTCAGTAGCAGCCAGACTTAAACGAGGCCACGTAGCCGCGTGTGATGTATACGCCGCGCCGCAAAGGAAATGCTCATTTTTCTCATCCCCGCGTACGCCTGTGTAATAATTCTAATAACCACTGTCCGTGAATTCCATTTCACACCCTCTGCTGCGGAAATACGAGGGAATCAAATTTCAACATTGATCGTGTGAACGTAACTTATTGTCAGGGACCTGAAGTAAATAAGTATACTATACAGATTTTTGATGATCCTTCTGCGAAGTCTAGGTATTTTTATTACTCGCAAGTACCGATTGGCAGCATTTCCGCGACATCGAGTGTGTCATGTAACTACGACAATATTGAAATTGATGCACGTTCGTGAAACTTCAGATTAGTGGTAATGATATCGGAACCATGTGTACGTTATCGTCGTATTAATTATACAACAGAGATTAGTGGAAATTAGGCAAATGGACTTTCGATTGTTTATCTTTATTTCAAGATTTGCCCTGATTAGTTTCTGGGTTTCTGCGATGTCAACGCTTTAGGGGAGAGTCATACAGTACCGGGCAGCATACAGTACCGGCCAAAGCTAGATCTCGCTTTTAATGTTAGTTAACTGTACTATCGATGGAGAAATAAATAAATACTAGAGTCCGTAGCAACATATTCCGGCGACATTCTTTTTCTTTCAGTATTACCAGAGTTCTAAGCATTTATCGTTTACGCTAGTGTTTCGGACGACAAAAGTTATTTTTGTTCGCTGCGAATTACAACTTTTTTAATTCAGCGAATTATTAATCTTTATGATAAAATTCAATAAAAACAATTTATCCTCTTTTATTAAGCACAATTTGTACTGCAAATTACTTTTTTGAAATTTGATTTTTACCACCAACAGCCCAAGTTATAGTACAAAAAACTTAGAGTGGCCGGTACTGGATGACAATTTTGCGTTGGCTGGGAATTACAACTTTTTTATTCCTGCGAATTATTAATCTTTACGATAAAATTTGTGAAAAACTATTCGTCTCCTCTTATTAAGCACTAATTGCAGTACAAATTACTTCTTTGAAACTTGATTTTTACCAACAGTAGCCCAAGTTACAGTACAAAAACTGAAAACGGCCGGTACTGTATGACTCTCCCCTATACTTAACGGTTTTATTGCTAATTTGTCGTTGAACAAGTGAAATTTATTTCCGCCAATTAAACTATTATTATACAATTATTATTTTACCCAGGATTATATTTATCGTCCTGCATGCTTGTCGCTGAGAGATATGTAGGGCACAGGCGCCAGCATTCAGGACGCGAAAGAAATTGCACGGGAAATCGTAAAACGGTCGCGCGAAATCCGACAGAATTTAAGAAGCGGACAGTAAAATAATTTAGAGAGTTTCCACGGTGGTTGTTTGTCGTTGGATTCCACCATCAAACAGCGTAATCCACGTGGTACAGATTTACGCTTTAAGCTGTAAGCTATGAAAAGAAGCGGCCCGAGAATTACGTTGGAAACGGCGCCGGCGGTGGTAACGGATTACGGTAATGTTCGCGCACGGTTGCCGGTAAGATGGAAGCTAAGAGATTATCCTCTTTACGAGAACAAATGTCCGGGACATGAGAAAATTTGAAAAAAGTCCGATTTAAATCGTTCGCTGTTTCGAGGACTGAGGCTCCGCGTTACGCACGCGCCGAGCGTTCTTCACCATTGCAGATAACGATTACGAAGTTCCAGGTGCATTCAAACATTTTCTATGGCTCGAAACTTAGCGTATAAAGCGCAGAATCTACAGTAAAACTACTTGATAACTCTAAATGTAGAGTATAAGCTGGAGGTCTTAAACTATTCCTTAAAATCTGCACCACGGGGGACATTATTCAGAGAATTCTGAAGAACATCTTTCAACGATAAATCGCATAGGGTACAAAGCTTCGCGAAATCAATTAAACTGCCAACTACACGCCGATATTAGTAGGCAATTCATGTGTACAGAGTAGCACCGTTTGCGTTAGCTGTTCATTCCAACTGATCAGGTTTAATACGTTGCCAGTTTCGTACGATTAACGTATAAATTAAATAAATGAACACAGTGGTTAGTGGAATCGAGAATTCTATAATAAAGCGTCCACGCTGGGGAATATCCAATTACACGTTTTTCTCTCAAGTGTTTTTTCATAAATTCACTGACCCGAATTGACTATTGCCAATCATCCGGTACACATACATATATATTACACATGCCCTCGAGATGTGAACAGCGTATTGTTTCGCCGAACCTGTTAATTAAATAGCGTTGCTCGGGCTCGAGGGCGAGCTTTCGAATAGAACACGCCCGATGAAACATTATCGAGATGGCCCCATTGAAGCAAAGTGCACCCTTCGTTCCGTATGGTCGGAGAACCGAAATAAATTACCGCTCGAACGCAGCGAGACCCTCGCCGATTCCAATTAACCATGACCTACCGCACCGAACCAAACGAAACGTCACGAATGAGCAATCGCCGCGTCGACTCTGCTGCTCGATGTACACCTCCTCGACAGAGGTTCAAGTAATTTCGAGAGTGCAACTGGCGAAACAAAAATCCGTGTAAAAATTGAGCAACACTGGAGATGAGAGACTTCTACGTCAATCCATCTACTTTTTATAAATTTACGAATTTCTAGAGGATGGTAAGTGAACGACAGCTTGCAGAGCTGCAGATCTGTTTCGCAGTAAAGAAAAGATGACTGTTTCTAGCGAGTGGACTAGATAAACTACAAGACGAGGAGTGCAACCGTCTCGACGCACTGGAATCTTCGTGTAAGCAGTTTTCAGGCTCTCCCCACGAAATTGGCTGGTTAGCAGGCGGATAGGTAACCAGGCCTCCCTAAAATCCAGCCACCGCCCACCGCAACCACTTGTTTTCAATCCATCCCTTACTTACAAGTTACACGCTGACGGCAGCGAATGTCTATGACGTCGGTCGACCGATCGGGAACCGACGTACGAAAACCTTGATTATCTCGCCGGCTGCACCGCCAAGTTTCCCAATCACTTACGTACCCCGATTACCCGTGTCTGTTTCACGGCTGAAGAAACCTCCCTTCGTATTGTCGTTACGCGACTACGTTGCGGGAGAAGCATACCACAATGTTGGGAGCAGGATATTAAAATGTTTTCTGATTCGTCGTGTGACTTTTTTTATTAATTAAACGATTTTATTCAGCATCGATCCTCTGTTTGTTTGTTTGTTTGTATGTTTGTTTGTATGTATGGTTCGAATCTCGCAACTCAAATTTAACCCACTTCCAACTATCCAATTGTCTTGAAAATTTGCAGGCGTCCGTAGTTTGGATGACAGTAGAATATTTATAAAAAAAATTAACCCCGAGCGGGTGAAAAATTTATCCAGTCATCAATAAATGTAACCCATAACCACAAATCCGAACGACTTGAAATCAGCCACTCGCGTTCTTTACGAAAACGACAAAAAGCCGCTGCGTTCGGGTCGCTAGTCGCATCGCGAGTTGGAATTTAATATAAGATATTTCTAAAGAAGTCTGAGCTACTAAATGTAAATTCATAAACACTAAAAACTAGGAAATAAAAAATATATAATACAAAATTTTTATGTTAAACGATTTTATTAAAAATGCACTAAAAACTAAAAAATAATTATTTTCTTGTACTGCAATTTCGATGGTGTTTTTCACTTTAAACAAAATCGGGGAGCAGGGTATCTCACAACAAATTCATTTCGACGTTTGATGCTGTATTGAATTGATTCATATTCTGTTATGAAAAATCCTGCACCACGATTTTATTTAAAGTGAAAAACACAATCGAAATTGCAGTACAAGAAAAGAATTATTTTTTAGTTTTTAGTGCATTTTGAATAAAATCGTTTAACATACATTTCTTTTTTTATTTTGTTATATATGAAAGAGTTACACGCACGTTTATATATCCAAGTTTATCATCGTTAATTCATGTTGCAATAAGTAAAGCATTCCATGTTTGTCAAAGTGAAGTAGCGCCGAGTATACTGATTATCTATTCCTCTGTCTTTTTCCTAAGAAACCCTAGTAGCCTCTTTTAGCACACAGTGAATTCGATCGACTCCCATCACCTCGCTTAATTCCCACGAAAATTAATATGAACCTAATTCTCAACACTCCAGGGAATATTCACCCCGTCCCTCCCTTTTTTCTCGAAACACTACAGCGTGCTAAATTTTCCACCGACCCCATCTAGCTGAAGCACACAGGCATCACTGACGCAATACACGTTCCCCTTTTTAATTCTGTTTCCCTGTCGACATTTATGAAGCCCCGCTGTTTTAACCAATTAATGCAACCCGACGATGACAGTCATGGGAAATATAACGCTTGGCAGCGCGACCGTGTTCGGTCTGGATTCCGTGGAAATCGACGCGAACAAGGAGGGCCGAACCTCGGGATCGTCCGTGGCAAATAAACCGGAGAAAGTTTGGAAAACTATGAGACACGGCCAGGTTTAACGAGGCGCATGGGCTAATCGTCGATGGCCCGACGATGTCCAATTCTAGGATATTACGGTGGGCAGGAATGAGCGTGGCACAGCCCTTCGTCAAATGCAATTTACAGTCGTGTGTTGCAGAGGAGCGGTGACATTAATGACCGTCGCAGCGGTGAAGTTAATTAAATTTTATTGCAGATAATAGTGCGCGATATTACTCGGATACACGACGAATGTTTTAGAGAGCGTCGGGATACCGGGAATTCCACACTGGCACCCTTGTGGTGAAATACAAAAATCAACCGTGTAGCCTCCTTTCGTAGTTCCATGTAATAAACCGAACGAGTATCTTGCGTAATTAATTGATCGTCCAATCGCACGGTGGGGAAATTTTGCGATTTTATGGCCAAAACCACAAAAATGAAATCTTTGAATTTTACAAATTTAATACAAATCTCAATTGAAGAAATATATCCATTTTCGTGGTCAAAACCTCAAAACTTATTTTTAATATATATAATTCGGTACTTTTACGTTCTGATATAGGAGAAACTAAATTATCCGAAAAACAACAAGTGTTTGAAGCAACTTGAAAATCTGGATTAATTCTTTGCGATTGGTCTAACCTCACATGAACATAAACATTTGCGAGTTTATACGAGCTTTGTATTAAAACATTTAACAGTAAAATTGGAGGCATTTGATGCTCATATTAGTTCTTCAATTGACATTTGCATTTATTTTGTCGAATTCAAAAATTTATTTTTGTGGTTTTAGCCATAAAATCGCAAAATTTCCCCCACTGTGAATCGTTACGTTTCACGCGCTTCCGATGATCGTTGCTCTATGGTCTGTGTAATGGCTGACCAGTTCTACTTTCACTGTATCGAGCCACATGTTTTCTTCTGCGCAGTCATCCGCAATCTCGAACACGCAAGTTTAGTCATCAGCATTGCACCTCCTGTGTAGTATAAAGAGAATACTGGTATTATCTTGAATTAGGGCATCCTAAGTCGTTTCAGCGCGGAATTTGCAGAGGAGCCAAACGGCTACGTTACAGTGACATCAGTGTGGGAATGAAGCGATGGCTATGGGCATGATTTAGGGAAGCGGAGTAGTCATTCTTTCAGTGGAATAAGCATATTCGCTCGACGACCCATTCATAACGCGCGGCCATTTATAATTCAACGCAGGCACGATGCTTGCAGGTATAATTACAACTCAACCCTTGCACCTCCGCTATCCTTAGCCACTCATTTGGAAGGTTCTGCGGTCTGCGTTCCAGGGAGGGAGGTCATTCCCTTCACCCACCCTCGTCGACATTTCGCCAGCCAACTCCCATTGCCACTCATCAGTGGACAATGCCTGAAATGAAGTATTAACGAGGGCACAACTGCAATATTCGTGGACATTGTTACTGAACGCTGTGCTCGAGATGATATTTGCAACATCCACGCGAGAATAAGCCGCATTCACATTCCCCGTATTGTTATTCGTGTCTAATAATCTTCTTTATAAATCGTCCTTACACCAAGTCGGTGCAAAAGTTCGTCTGCTCACTGTTAGGAAAGTAGTTTGATTAAAAAAATTTGTAATATATTTTTAATCTTAACTTTTGCACCGACCTAATATTTTTCTACGAACAACAGACGCCCTGTAAATTCATTGCTGCGCCACATAGATCTCGAGTCTTCAGAATTCTGTGTTTTATCCGTCAATCGGGAAGATTGCAGCCATGTATCCCGTGAAATTACGATCCACGGGGTTCGCCGTTCAGGTGTGCAGCGTTTCATTATTCAATTTATTGGACAGGTTAATAAGGAAGTTCGGTCCGCGCGATACTTCTGAAGCATCGTGGAGCCTCGTGGAGCGAAGGAGAAGCTGGCGGGATAGGAACGAACGGGAGAGGAAATTCCAAATTGTAGCACAAAGCTCCGTTGCAATCAGGTCCGCGGTAATCCTTGCACCTTCAAGGACATCCACGCAACCGTGGAAGTGAATTATGTATCCGATGTGTCCCGTCGCTTCTGATGGCGCAGCTGTATCGACGAGATGTTTGCGAAAGAAGACGGCAAGATTTCTACCCCTGCACCCTTCGCAGAATTTACTTTAATAATTCGCACTGTGTCTTTCAAATGAGGACCTTGCAGCAAGAGAGATGAAAAATATGTTTATAAAATTATTGCTTCGACTTAACATTGAAAAGAGAAAACTAATTGAGAAATATATATTTTCACACAATAAGTAGGTAGTAGTTATTGAATTGCTAAGTTTTTGCACTCCCTTGAGGAGGTTCGCTACCTCATTTGCGGGGCAGACGGCGAGAGGGGTAAGCCTATGCTTATACATGGGAGCTCTGCAGTGATACCAATCTTAGATGAAAAAAAAATATGTACACAAAAATGTCATTTACATGTCTATTCCTAATATATTACTACACAGCTTATTTTGGAATTCAATTAAACAAAAAGTATGTTTAATGCAGCTAGAAACACAATATTTTCATTAAAAGTAGCGTAAAATATGAATGAAATGCGGCAACGTTGCTTTGAGTCCATCTTTTTTTTTCTTTCCATCTCACAGTTGTGGCGTCCTTTTGCGCGTTCGTATCGGTTCGCAACAAATTACTAAATACATGTTTACAGCTTGGTAGTGTTTTTACCAATTTTTACTGTATGCTTTGTACAAGTATACATTTTATAGATGACTACAGTGTTGCCACGTTTCAAACAGTTCCTTCAGCCAGTTCCAAAAATACGAGCACATTGCTGTCTATTTATTCAATTATCTAATAAACCGTACGGCACATGACCGATTTTCTTTTTTTTGAATTTCACAGGAATACGTAAGCTGTTCAGTGCAACATTTTTTAGGATTTTCTCACTATTTTTAAGGACACTGTGTAACATTTCATAGAAATTTTATCGCTTCTCCCATAACAGCCTGTGTATAAGAGCGCAACTTTGATTTCAATTTTTTAAAAAACCGTCAATCGACTTGAAATTTTGACACAATGCGGACTGCACTTTGAACATTAGATTAAAGCACTTTTCAAAGATTTCTCATTATTTTTTTCTCCGGTATCGAACCTCCTTAAAGGGCAATAGGGCCCAAATGACACCGAAGTTCTTGTTTTGAGTTACTTTAAAAACCCACAAAGTCGCCTTTCAGAGGAAGTGAAGAATTTATTAAAAGAAAAGAAGAATACATTAGCTCGATGTCACACAAGTTTCAAAACACATTCTCCAGCGTTTCCTCCGCAAAATTACAGGACCACGCATCAAGGTGCCACGAAGAAGAGGATGGAGAACGTACCACCCAGTTTCAGCGCGAATTTGGAGCCCGACTTTTCCCGCTGATAAATTGCGGCCGACGAAGGCGTGGAAATTGCATACGACACGCTATGTGTGTCCCCGGCGTGCAGTAATCACGCTCGAAACCTTGGACATAGGGGAGCGGTGGGAAGGGGCTGCTCGATGAACGAAAAGAGGCCAAAACGTGAGGATCAAAGACAACCGAGGGGGAATCGAAGGTAGAACGGAGAAGGAAAGAGGAAGAAAACTTCTGTCGCGAGGAAGAGAAGGGAAGAAGCCGGAAGTGGATGGTGCTAGGGACAGACACGAGGGGGGAAGGTTGAAGGGGGATGCCGAGGGGGGAGTGGGGGGGGGGGGAAGATACTGGTGGCTTGGACGTCGAAGAATTCTCTCAGGATGGGACTCGTTAGTCCTTTCACGGCAGACTTACGATCTCTCTCCCACCTCGGTCACACATCATGGCTCGAAAGCGAAACGAACCGCCGCCGCGGCGAGAGCGTTCTCTTCCTTCCGTTCGAATTGCGCTGGCAATCTCTTTGTCGACGAGCCAGCGTCTCGAGGCTATCGGGGAATTCAGGGGACGCCGTTCCAACACCTCGGGCAGCTTTTGCTCGCGAAGCCCCACAACCATCGGGCAAATACTAATGCAGTAACGATTTCGCAAGTTGTTAACGTAACCCCGTAGACCTAACCCAGCCCAAATTCAATTTCCAAATTTAATACGACGACGAAAAAGATTCCCATCCCTCCGTCTCTCGTAAGGCATTTGGACGCGGGCTTCTCTCGCAGAGGATGCGACACGCCGAATAGAAGCTGTAAGATAAATCACTTAGGAGCCGTCACTCGAGAAGTACGGTGGTCGTCCACTGTACGAGAAGTTTCACGACGCTACAATTCCGTGGCCCGGCAAGTCCTTCAAGTAGCTCCGAGCACTTCAGAGTCGAAGGGCTTGACGAGTTTCTGTTGTTTTTTTTTTTTTTTTTTCACCGTCAAGTGGGCAGTGTACAGCTAGACTCTCGATATACGAAGTGATCCTTCGTCAGCTGTCACCCCCGCTCGCCGTCTCGCGTACAGGAGGCGAGCAGGAAGCTTACCCCGATCTCCCTGCGAATTACACGGCATATTTTGAAAGAGTCGATGCGCCCGATGACAGCCGCGGAAACTAAATCATACTCGGGGTGCTCGTGCCTCGCAGGTCTCGCGGGAGCCGTGGCCACGAGCGGTAAGTTGTACGGAACTCTGGCTGGGGAGTCGTTCGTCCTCGAAACCAGGGCGATTCCCTTCGAGCGACATATTCAATCAGGATATCAAGTCTGCCGAGTTCTCGCGCGTCGAAGCTTGTATCCGGATGAGTTTCGGGTTCAGGGCGGGGAAAGTTGGACGAGTCGCCAAGGATGAGCGCAGGCTGCGAAGGACACGTATCCTGGGCGGCTAACACCGTGGAAAAGTACGGAGGGTAGGAGATCTCCGTGGATGGAGGAGCCGGTGGAAGAGAGAGACGGCTCGCCAAGCGGAGATTTGATTTATATGTTAATCGCGGCCGATGTTGGCAAGTGCGCAGCCCCGCCGTTCCTACTCTTTTACCCCGCCGTAACAATCCACGAAATATGCCGTATAAGTAGACAGTCCGGGGCCCTGGGACGCGATATTGCTAGATAAACGAGGAACACTCGATCCCCCACGATTTTCTGCCACCTTCGAGATATCTTCTGATCTTTGGATGTATGCAGTACCTATACTTAGGGGAAGTAGGAGCATGACGGGGTAGCGAGGTAAGATGGGGCATCTTCCTAAACTCTAATTAAAAGATGCTAGCCACGTGACAAATACATAATTAGGAAGCCCCTGTGTTATAATAGTGTGGTCGCTGGCAAAAGCGAGTGGGAGAGCACGCGTTTTTTATTTAGGGTAAGTGACCCAATTACGGACAGATTAGTGGCACTGCGGGCTGTTTGTTCTTTAGAAATAATAACAAATTAGGGGTAATTGTTTTTTTTTCGTGCCCCCTAGTAAGTTTAATGGTTCCGGAACCCCCTAAAAATAGTTTTGTACAGAATAATTAAAAATTAGTGGAATACCGATCGAACGAAAAAAACAGATTTTTGCACCTATTACGGAGCCTTCAAAACTGGAGTGCACATATTACGGGGCCCCAATTATTGAAAATATGTCCCGGTATGGAGCCCCAGTCACGGATTCGAGACCCCATATGGAGCCCCAGTTACGGATTCGAGACTCCATATGGAGCCCCAGTTGCGACGTTCTCCGAATTTTATTTACATATTTAATTAAATGGTAATAATATAAATACTTATAATGGGTAAATAAATTAATAATATAATTTTTAATAACATTTACGTTAGTTTATTTGAATTGCGACTAGTATATTTAAATATAAAATATTATCACAGTAATAAGATCCTAATAAATTCTGGATCAGTATTAAAATACGAAATTTAATAAATATAAGAGTTTAAAGTAAAAATGTTTTAATTCCCCCGAATAAAATCAGCGTTGAACTTAGTGAAAAAAAAATTATTTCAGGTGTTGCATAAATACAGTGTTTTTAATTTACCCCATCAATCCTCGTATCATGGTTGTTCATGTGATTTTTACCCCATCAATCCTCGTATCATGGTTGTTCATGTGAGATTAAGCAACGTCGTCGTTCTCTATTATTATTTAATTCAAATAAATCTCGTTATTTTTAGTTCGAATTTATAAAATACTTAGGCAAATCATTTCGGTACCCCATTTAACCCCATTTTCAGTACCCCATTTTACCCCATTTTACCCCGCAGTAGGGGCAAGACGGTGTTTTTCCATCTGTTTTTCAAAGTTTAATAACTTAGACGCCTGACCTCGGATAGTCCGAAATGTGTAACAAATGTCAAATCATTAAATTATAGTTGTATTTGGAGTAATAAAGACTTAATTAATAGGTAAATTCATCACTTTATTTGCATTTTTCCTTGGCCCCTACTTCCCCTACATGATTTCAAAGATAAAGGCCACACTATTGCCACAGTTATTTAGAGATAATTTATAATAAACGAAGCATAGCTCCAAGATTTGTACAACACTCTGTTTCAGTTTCTTCTCCGATAGGAAAACGAGGCATTGGTATAGAAAAAGAAAACTTATTTACCTAACCTACTTAACGACCTTGCAGCCTTAAACGAAGCTCTCGAAATTGTTCGATAAATATTCGAATACCATTTTAAAGCCAAACGAGAGATCCGTTGTCCAAACAGACCGGTCCTCGGAAATAAACTATCGATGCGGAATATTTCAAAGTATTCCGTCAGAGATTCAACGGCACTTGTCTGGGTCCCTTTGAAACGTTGCTACGAAAACCGGAGCGGGCCGGCCGATCGTAATTCGTAAGTTCCGCTTTCAATTCGTTTCTCGTTAAATAATTGCAGAAAGAATTTCTATTAGGAGGAGGTCCCGCGGAAAAGAGGCGGAGTAGCTATTGAAAGTCGACTACGGCCGGGAACTAATTAATTAGCAATGAGCCGGGCTATGTCGATGGAATTCCTCAATTCCCGCTACCAGAGGACTATGAAACTCGCGCAATTTCTCCGCGACGTCGTCTTCGGTAATCCTCCTCGGCGCGCCGTCGAACGGATTAAAAGTTTCGGCGGCGCGTAACGTCAGGTCGAACGAAATTAATCGACCCCTCGAGAGGCGGTTTGTCGCGGCGAGTGTGGGAACGTGGCCGTGCTCGCGTACAATGTCGAAATGATTTTCTTTTTAACAGCAGCGATCGCCGAGATACCGTTTATTAATTCTAATCCCAGGCGCAATTAGAAAGGGAATCTTATCACCGCGCTAAGTGGTCCTAAATGCCTCGCGGACTTTCCGCTTATCGACCGTCCCGATTTTTCCCAGATAATCTGTCGATTTATCGATGAAGCGCGCGGGATACGAGACCAGTCGCAGCCAGTGCAATAAATCGCGCGTGGCGGTTGTAAATCATCGAAGGTCGGCAGCGACTAAGATAATCGGAGCGGGAGGAAAAATTCGAATGAAAGCGGAGCTGGATTAACCGGTGGATAATTGGTTTTGGAGATTAAGGAGATACGGCGCGTTAATCTAGCCAGTAGCTGTTCACGGCCACGATACGTGCTCCCCTCCGCGTGGAACGGAAACGACGTTGGGCTGCTCCTCGGGAAAAGGATACGGAACGGAGGATGCTAGGTCCTGATGAGTCCAGCGCGCTTTGTACGTTCCACCGGCTACTCCCGGGGTAATTAAATCTGGCTGAGTGGAATGGACACACCGCGGGGACAAGATGAACGATAACGACATTCGGCGTTTCAGCCGGCGAGCCTGATGGAAGGGATGAGAGGACACAGATCATACGAGAGCATAGAATTAAAAGAAGAATTCTATCTACGGCGAATTTTTGCCATTCGTCGTGACAGAGCACCTCCCATTGTCTCCACATTGTTAACTAACCACGCGCATTTAAATTCTGTTTGTACGTGCGCGCGATATCGTTTCCTGTCCGTTGCGAAATATAATGCGGCGGCAGGTTGCAAAATGGACAAAAGTGATTAATAAAAAGCATGACTAATTCCCATCTAGAGGGAATCGACAGGGATTCATCGGCGGCGGACAAAGCCCGGTAGACAGATTACACAGTTGACTTTTATAACTGTCGCAAGCTGATGCTGGTTGCCGTTGTTGCGCTTTATTCCATTGAATCCTACCCGCGGCGCAGGGGGCTCGCCAGCGGAATGTTTAATCGGAGGGACAGTCGCTAGCGATCCATATATATTTGCTGACAAAATGTGTAAATCAACGGCGGCAATGGACCCGCAAATTCTAGCTACCGATCGCGAACGCGCGATTGGTCCCCGGCCGCTAATAACGTAGCGCGCGAACAGCCCGTGATCAGTTACGATGCGAACTGTAAATTAACGTGGATCGGATTGTTTGTAGAAGCTTACAGCAAAAATGCCGGTAAAATCACGGGGCCTTTGTACGTTACGGCATCTAATTGACGGCAGATTAAATTTTGCGAATCGATCACTGGGTTACTGATTGCGCGCCGCGCGAACGGGTGAAATATATAGCTGCGAAATTGTGGCACGGTCCAATGACGGAGCATTGAATTGACAGAAATTTCATTTCGTGGATTCCTCGGCAGTTTCATCCCGAGAGTCCTCTATTGGGAAGGATTCGAAATCTTTGTTGCAAGAGCCAGTGGATTGCCCGCCCTTTGTGACCGCGCGGCACACCGAAGACGAACGATATCGCCGGAAGTTTCTTATCGAACGGTGTGCACGCTCATTCAAAATCTTATCCCTCTACTCGCGTGCTGAGGCGCGATTTTTATCTGGCGATATCGTGCGCAATCGCGACTGCAAAAAAGCGCAGCTATTCTTTTCCTACGCGACCCCTTCCACCCCCGCTACTGATCTCCCTTGTATCTACGGCATTACCAATGCTTGCACCACGTGCCGCTCGTGCAAAGTACGGTGCATCGTCACATGAGATAAGAGTTTTCCGCGGAATCAGAAGAGCAAGTTTCGCGTATAAAAGCAGCGACCTAGGCGCAACATTGTTATACCACAAACCGAAGATGTTAGGAACAGTAGTGTTCAGTGCTTTCATTGTTGGATGCCTGGGTGAGTACAAAGTGGTTATTAATTCTTACACATTTGAATATCGAGTATTGGGATTCTACTGTGAAATTAAAAAATACGCGCATAGTGCCTAGCAGTGGCGCACCGAAGGGGCCCTGACACCCCGAAAATAAGGGGCATTGTAAAAAGCAAAGAAAGCTGGATTTTATTCTTTAAATCAATTTTTATAATCACCTAATGAGTTGTATTAAATTTGCATTAAATATATTTTTATCCCATCAACTCGGCTCCCCCTCAGATTAAATCCTGCGTGCGCCACTGGTGCCTGACTAGTGCATGTAACAGAAAAATAAAATTGGGGAAAGGAAATGGAGGGAATGTTTCTAAGAGGGCCAATCGAATTAAAGTTTCCAGTGTGTTCTTATTGGAAGTGCCTTTGAGCTCTTGATCTATCTGAAATGTTCAGAGTCGATGCGAGGAGATCTCTCACTATTTTCGTTTAATATTGCAGGCTCCACCGAGGGGGTTCACCCCCTCCTTCCCGACTCACGGATCGTCGGAGGAGTCGCGGTTAACATAGCTCAATATCCGTTCCAACTGAGCCTGCAAACTAGCAGCCACATCTGTGGTGCCTCGGTGATCAGTAGCAAATGGGCCATCACTGCAGCTCATTGCGTGGGGTAATAACGCAAATGCCTAAAGTTAACAGTACCGTAAATAGGTATTGCGAGCAACGGTTGCCTGCTTCGTGCATGCTGGACTTTTAGACGGAAAGCTACCTAGTAGCTTCAATTTCAATCGAACAATACCCACATTACACGCAACTGTTTAGTTCTGTAGAAAATATTGATTGGTAGAAGATTAGGGGAATCCCGTTCGTCACGCGGAATTTTCGTTATTAGCTAATACGTCCTCGCTGCCGCGTTATTTTCACTTTCGCCCGTCGAATAATTCCATTACGCCAGGGGAGAGATAGAATATCATGGCGCTGTCACGCGGATCGTCCCGGCGTTTTCGGGCAATAGAATGTTCAGTGGCTGCTCACGATAATAGTTGTGAAAGCCATCGCGATATTAAATCGGCTTTGGGGAACGCATTCCAGATTGCTCGCTATCCTGCAATAACAATAAGGCCGTCAAATACCGTGCGCATATTTTGGAAAGCAAACAGACACCGTTTTGATTGCGCGCGACGCGTATTGGCGTGCAGGGGCGTCGCTGACATTTTGATATACCGTCAATTACAGATCGCCTGCCAACCGATACAGCCTGCGAGCCGGCAACAGCAATATGAACCAAGGGGTTCGTTACGGCGTAAAGAACGTCATTCGACATCCCAACTACGACCAACGCACCACCGACTTTGACGTCGCGCTTCTCGAGGTACGTGGAACGTAGCAATGAACGGGAGTGACCTTAAACCTTCTGATTCGAGCACTATCCTCGGCTTCGTATAATAGAAATGTCAAGTCAATTCTCGTGAAGCTTGGAAATTCAGAAAAGACAATTTCAAGTATCTGCTCCATAGAGTCTATAACTGGCCTCAGAGGCATTGACATCTGATAGATGCAACGTTGAATAGAAATAGTACCAAGAGAATCTGATTACAGATCGATGGCGAAATCAAGCTGGGCGACAATGTGAAAGCCGTGAAATTGACCAATGCGGAGCCTGCTTCTGGAAAGCTGGTCGACATCACCGGCTGGGGTACACTCAAGGTAA
The DNA here is from genome assembly GCA_947577245.1 of Andrena bucephala. Classification (NCBI taxonomy): domain Eukaryota; kingdom Metazoa; phylum Arthropoda; class Insecta; order Hymenoptera; family Andrenidae; genus Andrena; species Andrena bucephala. The sequence goes on from OX387715.1 coordinate 71,010,289, forward strand.
GTCCATGACTGCATTCTACATACACCTATCGCTAGTAGAAAATACATCACTAATAGTACTGTCAGGAATATTCGAATAATCTAGGTATTCGAATACCAGAGAATTCGAATTTGAGATTCGAATATTCTCGAATATTTGAATAATCACAGCTCTTGGAGCAGTTCAACGATACAATATTAATGATAATTTCACGGTTGCGGTAATAGTTACTCCCTCGATTCTTCTCCACCAGTCTTACCAAAAGCTTCCTTAATCAAACTTCAAAACAGACAGAGAAAGAACGAAACATTGACAGTGTACAGAATATAGCAAGATTCCTGAGAACATACCTCATTAGTGACCCGTCAAAAGCCATTACTTATATTTTAATCGTGGCAGAGCGATGTTGAAGCTTTTGCAACGCCACCCCAGAACCATATTTCAGCGCGACGCACGTCCGAGCGCTATCGAGACGGTCCCAACAGTCGCGTAATCTGTTTTACATGAAAGGTCCATTTCTCAAAATTCCGTTTTAACGGCCGTGTTGCAGGAGGGCGGGTCGGTCTCGCCTGTTCTCATGAAAGTGTCGGTGCCCGTCGTGGACAGGAAGAAGTGCCAGACCGCTTACGGAAAATTGAACCAGATAACCGACAGAATGATATGCGCCGGATACACCGAGGGTGGCAAGGACTCCTGCCAGGGTGACTCCGGTGGCCCACTGACTTCCAACGGTGTCCTCTACGGCATTGTGTCCTGGGGCTACGGTTGCGCACGGCCCATCTACCCCGGTGTTTACACGAACGTGGCTAATCTCCGCTCGTGGATCAAGCAGAACAGCGGAATTTAAATCGCGCAAGCTGGAGGGCAGGGGGGAGAGTTTTGGCCGACATTCCTGTACTTTAATGAAAATCACACAAAATTTTGTAAACTTGTAATCTTTCAGTAAAACATTATACGTGTTATAATTAAAATATACAGCCTTGCAAAGAAACAAGAATACCTACTTTATTGTGCACGCAGAGGATTATCCTTTGAATTGGGTATAGATACAGTAGGGGAAGGTGGGACAAGACTGGGGGAGGGCAAGACGAGGTACTCCCGTATTTCGTAATACAAACGTACTAATTAAAATTGAGCATACGCGTTACACGCGTCGCTATCGGCGCCGTCAGTGAGCAGCGAATCAGTGAAACATGTGGACGCGTGACGAAGTTAGATCAGAATTTATAATTTATTGGGACTTCCTTACTTTTTCCATATTTTTAGCACCCGTGACAGTGATATAATAATATAGAAGATCTCCGGTACATGTATGTGTTTCTGAGGCAGAATTTAGCTGGCTATAAGGTACGTATGTTATTTTATACTTTTGTAAATAATGTTTCAGGCAGTGTTCATATGATTGTAGTGAGACGAGAAGGGGCATGATGGGGTAATGAAAATGAGAGTTACCCCATCATGCCCCTCACAAACTTAGAAATAAAAATCAAAGTTTCTCGTTGTTCCAGGATGGTTAGAAACTACAGACGGAAGACGGACCGAGGAAAATGATACTTCTTTTCTATTAATTAGTCCAAAAGAACTGATTCCCTTGTGAAAAGGTGGATAAGCTGCCAAATATGTGGCAAATGGCGTCATTTCTCCTGTGTTGATGTAGGAGATGAGGACGAAGAAGCCACACATGTGTGCCTCCTCTGTCAACCCAATAAATAATTACTTTATATATATATACTTTATTTATATTGTTTTTTAATTGGTACCCCATCTTACCCCACCCGTGAGGCAAGATGGGGAGAAACGACTTTTTCTGAATTTTTTCATTTATTCTATTGCAACCTGTAAAACTTAAGTTGATTCACAGTTAAACTGAAAGACTTATTACCAAAGAATGGTTCAGACATAAAATTGATTAGTTGAATATGAAAATCTGTGTTTTATTCATCATCGAACCTTGACTACCCCGTCTTGTCCCACCTTCCCCTACGGTGGGGGAAAGTGGACAAGATGAATGTGCAGAGACAGAGTGACAACTAAAACAGTTTGTTTAATTCCCATTCCCTCCGTCTTACTTACTACGAAGACACTAAAACTTTCTCCAATAGTTCACCCGGTTGGACATCTCGATCCAGATCGTCGTTCTATTAAAGCTCCCGTGCCTTTCGATTTCCTGTTCTGTCCACACTGTTGTAAAATGTACTTTAGTCATTCCTTGTGGAAGTTCCGTCTAATTGCAAACACCGGAGCAAAGAAGGTATAGTAAACTAGAATTTCTACTGTCGAAGTGTCTCCCACATCGAATGCCCATTTAACTATCACTTCATTCAATGCCATTGATAAGAAAGCACCACTCTCCCGAGCTGCGGATCAATAGCAAGTGCACCGTGATTAACGGGAAGTCGTGGGTGAACAAAATACGTACAAGAAATACGTTTCACCAATGTACACTCGATCGATCGATTCTAAATTGTGCCAAATCGAGTGCGTGACTAATCTTGACACGATTCTTCCATTATCTCGGTCTCGATAGGATATCGCTAATCACGATCTACTACACACACTCTCGCGCTCCGTGACGAAACTTTTGTACTCGAGAAAGTTTTCCCCGCGCCACATCGGGCCGCACGAAAATGGATTCCGGGTATCCTTTGAAGTTCACGCGACAAGACACGTTTGACAGCGGTTAATGATCGATAGCGGTGCTTATCGGCTGGAAAACTTGGCCCCACGCGTATCCACCCTTCCCAGCTCACGTTCAGTCCCAACAATTTGACAGACCGGTCATTCTTCCCTGCCGATTCGCGCCGAGATGTCTACGAAAGTACTGCTGCTGCCCTGCATCCTCCTCTCTGGAGGTGAGTTCTGTAAAACCTTAAGCCGGGAATCCACCTGGAAGCTAAGCTAAGCTATGCTATGCTATGCTATGATTTATTTAAAACGTAGCATGCCATAGCATAGCATACAGTCGCATCGGAAAGTATGTTGACACTCTTTAAAATTGCATAACTTTTTTAAAATTGGTACAAACTACTTGAGTTTTTTTTAGATGCTAGCGGAATTAGTTTACTAGGTGACGTGGTTTGTCGTTTTGAAAAAATGCAGTTGGTCGGAATAGCAAAAAAAAAATAGTGAAGGTCATTTTTTAAACTTCTTTTTTGTGCGCCTGCAATGGAAATTCAAAAAACCCGTTTGTAGGTTGAAGTAAGTTGTATAGGGTAACGCATACAGATGTTGACCCCTATACAATGATTGACCCTCTTCCCCAAAAAGTAGGAAATATAATATAATGTTTTTTTTATATAATAAAATATATCTATATTTCGGTGGCCCAGATATTTTTGTTCCGAATGCAATTGTATTTTATTATATAAAAAAAGCATTATATTATATTTCCTACTTTTAGGGGAAGAGGGTCAATCATTGTATAGGGGTCAACATCTGTATGCGTTGCCCTACATGTTGAAAATTTCATCTTAATCGGTTAACGTTGTTCTGATCTACAAATGCTTAAATATCGCAGAATAAGGAAGAAAATCGCGAAATTCCCGGAATCGGCGATTTTCGATCTTATTCTGCGATATTTAAGCATTTATACCTCAGAACAACGTTAACTGATTTAGATGAAATTACTTACTTCAATCTACAAACGGATTTTTTGAATTTTCATTGCAGGCTCACAAAAAATAGTTTAAAAAACGACCTTTACTACTTTTCTTTGCTATTCCAACCAAGTGCATTTTTTTCAAAACAACGAAACACGTTGCCTAGGAAACTAATTCCGCTAGCATCTAAAAAAAAAAAACTCGAATCGTTTGGAACAGTTTTAAAAAACTTATGCGGTTTTAAAGAGTGTCAACTTACATTCCGATGCGACCGTAGCTTAGCTCCTAGGTGGATTTCCCGCGTTACTCATCGAAACAATTGACTCTCTAGTGCAAATATTCACACAAATATTCGCAATCTTCCACAGCCCTCGCGTCCAGCAACGTCAAGCACGTGAACATAACCGAGTACCCGTACCATGTAAGTCGAAACGAATTACGTCGATTAAAATTCAATTACGAAATGGAGAGTACCCGAGTTTGATCGGTTCGTGTGTAACCCAGGTGTCCATCGAGAAAGGCGGAAGCCACGTGTGCAGCGGCGCGCTGGTTCACGAGTCGTGGGTGATAACCGCGGCGTCCTGCGTTTTCGGGTGAGTATCGTCGCCGTAACTTATGCGGCTCTGTACAAATTGCACGAGCGGGAGCAAGGCGGGGAATAACGAAGCCGTAATTGCTTACAGCGCCCGGCCGTCCACGGTGCTGGTGCGCGTGCGCACCTCCGCCCTCTCCGCGGGCGGAGATGAATTGGAAGTGTGCAACGTTGTTGTACACGAGGATTTTGATAAATACGTCCTGCTCAATGACATCGCTCTAATAAAGGTACGTGTACGCGCGCTGCCGCGACGCTTTTACGCCGAGGGGGCTGCGCCGGCTAAAAGCGCGTTTGTTTCGGGGCCACTTTATTCTCGCGCACCCTCCTTTCCGCGGGCGAACGTTTATCACCGCGGGTTACACGGCCGGAAATTTTATTACAGTTTTTACGGTTCGATACAGTGAACCGAGCCACGACACAATCGTTATAGACGGCAATTCCGCCGAATGCTCGTACGTCTTCCGAAGGGACGTATTAATGGGAGCTGGCGTTGAAATATTAATAATTTGTTTTATGGGGGACGTCGGGAGGGTACAGGTTTTTCACGGGGGAAGAAATTTAATGATCGCGGTGCAGTGATATATTAAGGCGTATCGAGTGATCCGCGCGACGGTAATTTCTCCGGCGATCGTTGGAGAGGGAAACGCGAAACGCGAAACGAGGAAAATTCCTTTAGGCAAAATTAGCCAGCTGTCTAGAGCGTAAAGTATTTTCATTGTTAGCATTGTTTAAAATAAATTTTCAAATGGAATGTTACAAGTTTTACTATAAATGATTTAAGCTGCGAATAAAAATTCTGTGTACATAAGGTGACCAAATAGCTCGAATAAATAAAGGGCGCAATTTGGAAAGTTCGCCTTGAGCGCCGAAAAAGGCTCGATCCAGGCCCGTATGGGGTGAACGGAAGGGGTGCGACTTGGTAAGAGTGACTTGTTGTATATTATAATGTATTTCGTCTGGATTTAGTTGAAAGTTCCCGCGCAATTCGGCGCGAAATTGCTGCCAATTGGAATACCGGAAAAGGAGGACTGGAAACTCGATGATGGAACGGTGTGTTTCGTGACAGGCTGGAAGTACAATCTGGTGAGTGCTATTTCTGATATTCACAATTCCCGAAAGCGTTGTCGTTTTATCTGAAATCGAGCGGGAGCCGACGACGCCATCGCGAGTCGTTTTGCGTTTAATCAGAGGTTTTTTATCAATTTGCCGCGACGTATTTATTAAGCATTTACGTGTATAAACGAAAACATATTGCGGAAACCAGGCGCGTGGTCGGTGGCGTATCACGTGGGAGAATTATTTCCAAACTGTCCATTTTATACGCGGTAGTAATTATCTTTCTGTGTCATCGCGCGGTCGTTAAAACGCAAGCTCGTTCGCTAAATATTCACTTTCGTCGCCGTATCTGAGCCAATCCCGGTTCTGACACGAGGCTTGTATACCTAAAACCGGGAAACAAATTTGTTCGTTTTTATGATTGCCAATTTTCAATTGTTAAGGCACCTTTGCATTTCTATCTCGTTAAAACTGGACAGGATCAATGTATGAGTAACTTCCACTGTTTTCCAAGGTAGTGGAATGGTTGTTAAAAAGGAGTTTTCAGCAAAATTACTGTCTACGTATATTGACAAGGAGTGAGCATAATCAAACGAATATTAGAGAGCTAATTGTAAGAGATCCTTCAACAATCCTAAGTTCCCTCGTTTCATTTCCCAATTATCCTGAATTCTGAGTTTAACACTGTGGCGACACTTCCGACTCCGCCACTAGAGGGCCTCTCGACCGATCTAATTCATTCCTATATATACCCGTTTCGTCCTACCTTCTAATATCCCTGCGTCTAAGACAGGGTCTGCTAGCTAAGCCTTTACTGGTGGGTCCACTGGCCAAACCCAGGACGAAACGCACCTTCCTCTTCTCTCCTTCCGTCTTATCTACCAACCATACTTCTCTGTTCAAAACACGTCATAACGTCTGTAGTTTAAACAACGTTAGTTACTGTCTGTAGTTTAAACAATGTGACAAATATGATTGTTGGTTATTACCGACAACCATATTTGTCACGCTGTTTAAACTACAGACAGTAAACTACCAAATCAAATCGATGAACTAAGGATACCTAGGTCAAAGCTAGGAGGACCCCAAGCTATCATCCCCCACGGATCAAGTGCAGCCTTCCTCAAAATCTCATAATGAAACAGGTAGAAAGTTGAAACAAGTGACTTTATTGATCATCTACAGGATGGCCCAGGTGAAACTCAGCTGTCAGTGACAGCCGTGCCGATGGTGGATCAGAATACCTGCATCTCGACGATGCCCTGCTACGCGCCAGTGTTCGAGAGGATGCTTTGCGCGGGAAACATGACCCAGGGGGTGGAGACGTGTCAGGTAAGATGAAGACAAGGGAACGTTAGGGTGGGAGGGGCTGAGGGGGTGTGAGGGGGGGTTGTGTGGATTCGCGACCCGCGACAACCCTGCGACACCTAAGATCCTGAAGCGTCTGTTAAGGAGATATCCCTCGACCTCCTCGCGCGTCACGCCACTCGACGTGGCTGCCTCGATGTGGGCGGTAGGGTGGCTCTCGAGTCTCGTATAAACCGTTGCTTGTGAGCTCCGATGTCAGACGCAACCGTTTCCGGAACAATGCGGGACTTGACTGCCAAAAACGCTCCGCTAATGTATTTGACGTGCACGTGAATGAGAAGTTGCGCGGACTCAAGGTTTGGCAGCTCGACGTCAACAAGACAGATGACTCTGTTCGGTCTGCGAAGGAAGGGTGAAAGTGGAGCAATAGGGGTGTGGCAGATTACGAGGAGCTTGATTAAAATTTAAGGGGGGAACCTGGTTTAGGACGCTGAAAACACGGTGATTCTTTAAGAATTATTTTCTCAACAAATATAAAAAGAATGTTTCCAAAACTTTAAGGGTGTTTTACTGTATATTCAGACAACAAGAAAACTTTTTTTTTCTTCAATAATAATTCATTTAATATTGTTTTATTGGTATAGCTTCGTAGCGTCGCGCCGCCGGAGTTGTCAATTTTTTTACATCCTAGCAGATCCAATTTTTGCCCGAAATAAAAAAGCCGAAGTTTTTCTTAATTGACATGAATTTATGCTGAAGTTAAATTAAACCATTTTTGTGCGTAAAAACGGGGAAATTTTTCCGTCAAAATCATAACTTTTTCGTTAAAGTTCCATAACTTTGTCAATTTTAGACTTTTTTCTTATTTTTTTTAATACATCGACGATATTAAGAAAAATTTCAATGAAGAAAAACTTCAATAAAAAAAAAGTTTTCTTACTGTCTGAATATACAGTAAAACACCAGGTCTGTGAAGATAGCACCTCCAAATTCGAATTTTTGGAAAAAATATTATCAAAATTTTGGAAAATATACCACCAAACACCTTAAACCTTTGCGGTAAAAACAATCGATATTGATAATATATTCGAAAAAAATCGAACTTAAACTTGATCGCGTCTCCAGTACCCTTCTTTTCGCGGATTTTATTTTTTAATTCTATTCTGCAGGGCGGGCAAACGAAATCATTCGGTGGGCAAACGTGGCCAAATCGTGGGCAATCGTATGCTACTTTTAAAAAATTCAAAACTGTTCATGGAGGGTGCTGAAGACAATTTTTTTAATTTGTTAATAACTTTTTTTTGAAGGGTGGGCAAAGGAAAATTTGGGGGAGGGGCAAACGTGGGCAAACGATGGGCAATCATTTCCCACTGTCAAATTATTAAAATGTTTTCATGGGGGTGCTGATGAAATTTTTTTGTCTATAACCTTTTTTTTAATGGTGGGCAAACGAAAAATTTTGTTGGGCAAACGTGGACAAACGAATGTCGTCGAGTTTTTCCAAAAATTCGAATTTGGGTGTGCTATCTTCACGGACGTTAAAACACCCTTAACGTTTTGAAATGATTCTCTTTATATTTGTTGAGAAAATAATTCTTAAAAAATCACCGTGTTTTCAGCGTCCTAAACCAGGTTGCCCCCTTAAGTATAACGCTCAAAAACTGTGGCTCCATATATAACCATCCGAACCATTTCAAACAAGAAATAAAGGAGCAATAAACAGCTGTCTGTCCAAAGCATTATGTATTCGACCTTTACGAGACTCTTTCCATCAAACCTTCAATGTTCGAATGCGAAAGTTTCGCGAAGTCCCTCATCCTCAATCGTTTAGTATTTATTACCCAGCAGCCATTCGTTACGGAAAATTCAATTACATTCTATTTACACGGTATCGCCTTTGTCTGCGTCAATAATGAAACGCGTTAAAAGGCCAACCCTCCGTGCTTGGCCGCGGAAAAGTGCGTGGAGCGAGCAAATTACTGGGCTCGTTAACGCGATCCCGATTGTCTTTTATGCACGCGAGCCACCTGTACTTGGCCGTGCAATTAAGCGGCAATTTGACGTCTCGCCGAAACGCACACGCGGCCAATTTGCCCGCTGATTGCGCCCGATGCGCGAACAATGCCACGCACTCGACACGAGCACGCAATTTAAGGCCAGCTCTCCCCGTTGCCCGCAATCTAACATCAAATGATAAATTAAGGGATCCCCCCACCCCCCACCCCACCCCCCCCCGGCGAATTTTATCGGCCCTCCCTCGCCGATTGTCGCGCGGCTGAATACGAGAGCGGGCAAACACGACCGACGCGTGAAATTTATATCGACAATAATTAACGCGTAAAACGAACGGCAAACAGTTGACACGCTTTCAATCAAGGAATATTCGGCGCAACTTAAATCATCGTCGATCTCCTCGTGAATCCGTGCCGTTTTAGTATTCGCTGTACACGCTCCCGGAAATGCTGTATTTCTTCGTTGATTCTAGCAGCGAGAAGAATATTAGGCGACGGTGCTTTGCGCGGCAGGAAGAAATTTTATATGCGCCTGGACTATCCAAGTTCTATTCTGAAAGTTATAACGAGTTACAAAGAACGCACGAAATGTTTACAGCGGAGGTGCTCTTAAATCCATTGGATTTCCGTTCTGGGTTCGTTCGAAGTTCTCGCGCTAGTCTTACGCAGATTAATGGCGACTTCGCGAGGATCGATAGGCAATGGCTGCGGAATTATTTAAGTAACGGCTAATATTTTCTAATTAGAGGGATGTTCCTTGATAATGTATGTGTTCCGCGAACTATCCCCACCCTTGTTTTCTGCTCTAGATTCAGCGGCGGATTGAATGAGTATCTTGCTTTTGTAGCCGGTTCTGCTTTTGCGAAACGGTGTTTGGAAACTCTTAACGAGGCCCGGTCAATCACAGAGGTAGTTGACGAAACCATAATACCGATATTTGCCGCCGCTTCGTTTCTCTGACTCGGGCGTGCCAACGGTTTGCTGAGAGCGGGCACAAAAGACGCGGCGCGTTATAAGCAACATTTGAATACGGCCGACTGAATAGAAACTGAACATTATTCACCGAGTATAATAGAAAATTGTCACAAAGCGCAGAGATTTCTACACGCTCCGTCGTTATAATAATAACAATAAATTCGCCGGGACGATACAAAGAGCGATATCTTTCGGTCGGTTCTCCGCTCGCGATAGATTTCACCTCGCCTTCTTTTTTCCAATCTCCACAAGGATATACAATCCCGCGAAAAGTTATATAACCCCGCCTGCCTTTCTAAAGTAGATGAACGCGAGACGCTCCGATCGCTCGATTTCTGAATAGGTAGATAGGTACGTTGGAGGGGGCGGGACTAATTGAAATTTTTCATTGAAATTCAAATCTATTCGAAACAAATGGCAGTCGTTGATGGGCGTAAAAATTGCAACGTTCGATTTTTTGAAGCTACCGATTTAGAGATTTACAAAAGACAGGTATTTGAATAGAGCTTGAAGATTAATCGAATTATCAATCAACAGTCATTTTGTGCTCAGTTGGAAAACGTTTGTGGACCAATCCGAAGCTCCGAGGTGTAGGGGAAGGTGGGGCAAGACGGGGTAGTTAAGGTTTGATGATGAATAAAACACAGATTTTCATAATCAGCTAATCAATTTTATGTCTGAACCATTCTTTGGTAATTAGTCTTTCAGTTTATCTGTGAATCAACCTAAGTTTTATAGGTTTCAATAGAATAAATAAAAAAATTCAGAAAAAGTCGTTTCTCCCCATCTTGCCCCACGGGTGGTGTAAGATGGGGTACCAAGTAAAAAATAATATAAATAAAGTATGTATATATAAAGTAATTATTTATTGGGTTGACAGAGGAGGCACCCATGTATGGCTTTGTCGTCCTCATCGCCTACATCAACACAGGAGAAATAAGCCACATTTGCCACATATTTGGCAGCTTATCCACCTTTCCACAAGGGAATCAGTTCTTTTGGACTAATTAATAGAAAAGAAGTATCATTTTCCTCGGTCCGTCTTCTGTCTGTAGTTTCTAACCACCCTGGAACAATGAGAAACTTTGATTTTTATTTCTAGCTTTGTGAGGGGCATGATGGGGTAACTCTCATTTTCATTACCCCATCATGCCCCTTCCCACCTCACTACAATCAAATGAACACTGCTCGCAACATTATGTACAAAAGTATAAAATAACATACGTACCTTATAGCCAGCTAAATTCTGCCTCAGAAACTCATACATGTACTGGAGATCTTCTATATTATTATATCACTGTCACGTGTGCTAAAAATAAGGAAAAAGTAAGGAAGTCCCAATAAATTATAAATTCGGATCTAACTTCGTCACGCGTTCACATGTTTCACTGATTCGCTGCTCACTGACGGCGCCGATAGCGACACGTCTAACGCGTATGCTCAATTTTGATTAGTGCGTTTTTATCGCGAGATACGGGTGGTACCCAGTCTTGCCCCACCTTCCCCTAATCTACTTTTAGAATTGGTAGGATATGGAACCTGAACATTTCTGACAACAAATCCTGCGGCGAAAAGTAGCTCGATGAATACTCTAGTCTGGCAGAAACGATTTCGCAGAGAAGAAGCGTTCCTATCCGAATAGCGTTGTGATAGCGATAGAGCCCAATTAGTATTTGTGTCACTCTCTTTCCGAATCAGGGATGCATTAGCAAATCAGCAGCCGCGCGGCTCCAACTAATCACTGAAACTGTCAACCCTCGTCTCCTTGCAGGGTGATCCAGGTGCGCCGCTGATGGAAGGCCAGACACTGATTGGCGTTCTATCCTATGGATTAGGGTGTAAAACTATGATACATCCGGGCGTATACACTCGTGTCAGCAGTTACCTACCATGGATCTTGGCGAATTCCGGTATCCGCTCTACATGAGATGGTATTCGCGAAACTACAATGTCAACATCGCTAACATCCACCGTGAACACGCTGTCGCCGATCTAAACCCCGCCGCTCGAGCGTGGCAGAGAACTTTCTGCTCGTTCGCGTTCCCTCGGAGCGGCGGAACATTTCTGTAACTTTGTAAATTTGTCGAACGTTGCAAAAGGGTTTTATGGAAATACAACGAAGCTGGCAAAGGAAAAATTCTCCCGTTGTGCGCGCACGAATGATTTCCCGCGGCATATTGCGCCCGCCATTTCGCTTTTCTTCATGCAATTCGCTCTTTATCCAGGCTACCTCCCGGCAGCAACCAAGAATTTTAAAGGATTTCTACCTCCTCCCCTCCTAACTCGGAAAGATATTACAATGACAGCGAAGGGATGATCGAGATAGTGGAAAACGTTGGAGACCCGGCGGAGGAAGCCGTGTCCCTTTGGCAAGTGATTCTGATGTTTCTCTAGGATTTCAGCTGGCTTCATCGGGGAGCTGAAGATGTACCTTCTAAAGCTACGATCGATCACTAATTTGATTTATATCCTCCGTTCCTACTCACACTTCTGCTACATATTCTTCCTCATCTCTACCTTAAATTTCATTCTACAAGAACACTGCGAATATAAATCACTACTTCATCGCACCTTTTGTGAAACCTCGGGCGAATTTAAGGGCTGATAATGAAATCAGAATGCTTATCGATCATCGAGCGAGGTAATTAGCGGTGCACTCGGACTGGAACTTTATAACCGTCGATGTAACTGGTTTCTCGATTCGAAAACGAGCACAGAGGTCAATTATTTCCACGCTGCCCCGTTCCGGCTCGTTCATTAGCGAGCTAATAGTATTTTTGCTCGCTAAACGCGCGGATAAATATCTGATACCTCCGATGAGAAATAACTGCCTCAATTACGGTGCCACTTGTTACGTTCATACATTAGAACCGCGGCCGGCTCATTATCGATCCGCCTACTTTGCAGCGTTTAAATAAACGAGCAACGCTGAAAACCAACCCCGTCGCCGGCTGACATTTATACCGTTCCGAAATGTAACGATAACGTCCGGCGTTATTAACGACCGCGCGGCCGTGTAAAATATTAAAAAGGAATCCACCGACGGGGATAGGCGGCGGCTCCGTGTAGGATAATTGCTTCAATTAAAACTGGAAACAGGCGGCGTAAAGACGCGAAATAACGTTTATTATTTAATAATAACAGGGACGGTACCATCCACCGTGCAAACGGCAATCGATGAAGGGATTTCGAGACTGCCTGAAGAAAAAAATGTCTTCCACCGAGGCAGCTAACCGCCGAGGCAAGTTTGCCCACGAGAAACGTGCGAACTCTCTTGGCAAGCAAAGTTGGTGGCGATGAAGTAACGGCCCTGTTTGTTCGAAGAATTTCAGACCTCGCCACTTGTTCAACAACGTTTTGCTCTTCTGCTCAAGGCGGAGCGCGCAACGTTCACAAGCCGGTTTTCTCTGTAATCCAGCTTCGAAGAACAGTGACACGCGTGTAAACGCCTGGATAAGACGGCCGTGCGCATCCGTAACCCCAGGACACGATCCCGATTAATTGGTCGTTCTGCACCAACGGTCCACCACTGTCGCCCTACAGATAGAATAAATATATATATATATATAATATATATATAGTGTCGTCAGAAGATGAGCTAAATCGAGCTTTGATGTATAAGTGTATTGGCTCGAAAAGTTATCTTGCATGTCTTTTTTAATACCGCGCAATCCCTGCAACACTTAAGCGCAATCGTAAATATTCGCGAAAAATATAACGTCGATGCCATGACCTGCATCGATGGAAAAACAATAATATCGAATTTAGCTTAACCGACGAGCACCCGGAAAGCAACAAATAATTGGACTGCAAATGGTTAACGACTCTTTTTCGAGGGTCCACAGTCTACGACCTACGTTGTCAAGATATTCGCTGTGCATCCAGCGAAAATCGATACAACTGGTCGCGATACATTATCCTTTTCTCCCATTGTTCGGTACAGAGAATATCACCGCTGCAACGTTTGGTAGCGCTCCTGAACGACCAATGTTTCAAAAACAGATGCCAGCAACGGAAGCCCTTTTGTGTTTAAGGGGTAATGCCACTGTAGAGCCCGGAAAGGCAGCCTTATTTTGAAATTTTTTTATGCGAGTATAGTGAATGGAATACAAAATCTGTTTGAAGACCTTTATTGTGCATACTTTGATCTATGATCACAACTTTTTTTAAATTTTTTCAACACAAAATGGCGGCACCACGGCTCAACAAAATAAACTTCTGAAGAAGAACAGTGTTCCGCGGCCGGAAAGATTTCTCCTTCAATTTTTTACCTAGAACAAAGAACCAGAAATTTTTGAGTTATATATAAGATTATCTCGAGAAGTACGAGGTGAAATTAAAAAATACTGCTTTTTGTAAGAATGGTGCGTGATTGAACAAAACACGGAACTGCCACAATCTCGAAATTGTTGAGACGTTTTGTTCAATCACGCACCATTTTTACAAAAACCAGTATTTTTTAATTTCCTCGTGTACTTCTCGAGATAATCTTGTATAGAACTAAAAAATTTGTGGTTTTTTGTTCTAGGTGAAAAATTGAAGGAGAAATTTTTCCGGCCGCGGAACACTGTTCTTCAGAAGTTTCTTTTGTTGAGCCGTGGTGCCGCCATTTTGTGTTGAAAAAGTTAAAAAAAAATTGTGATCATACTTCAAAGAATGCACAATAAAGGTCTTCAAACAGATTTTGTATTCGATTCACTATACTCCCATAAAAAATTCTCAAAATCTGGCTGCTTTTCGGGGCTCTACAGTGGCATTACCCCTTAAGAGCGATCAAGTCTGCAAGGTCTTGAATCTCCGTTTACGGAACCTTTCACGTAACAAGGAACACCGCGAAATTATCGTAACCTCACACTAATCTCGAATAAGTACTGGCTCTACTGGAAATCACGAAATCTGAGCGACACTTGGCTAGCAAAGGACACTAAAGCTGAGGCTTGTCGCGCGGGTGTCGCAACACGAATCTGATGGGTGATCTGGGTCCGCGTGGACACGGGAGTGGCATAACGGCCGTCGATGCGATTAAAAAGATATTAGTCCCGCGCGAGCGTGCAGACGGTGTTGGGCCGCGTGCTCGCCGTGTCTAAACGACGATTAATGGAAGCAATTACCTGACACGCATCCTTGCCACCGACGTTTACGTAACCGGCGCAGAGCATTCTCGTGGTAATCGCGCGGCTCGCGTATAATTGGGAGCACTCTGCATTAGAAACGAGAGGCACCACGACCTTACGTAACTGATTGGTCACCGGGCCGTTGCTCCTCAAAACTCCCCAGCCGGTTACCAGCGCCTTCGTACCAGCCGCGTAATGATCAGCGATCGGTGCCAGCAAGATCGGTCTCACCCGCGGACCGTACACCAGCGGCTTTTCCAACTGAAATCGTAATTGGTTTGAGCGGCTGCCGCTGCATCCACAGAGCCAGAGAGCCAGAGAGAGAGAGAGAGAGAGAGAGAGAGAGAGAGAGAGCGAGAAAGAGAGAGTGGTGAAGGGGAGGGAGGCTGTGCATCCACGGAATTGATTGTGAAATGGTAATTGAATTCTTCAGCTTTAGCCGAGGGGGGCGTGTATCCTGTTAATAAATAAACCTCGTCGGTCGGCATTGCAACGCGATTTTTCGACCGCCTCGATTGCTAGCAAGTTTTACCTCGTTCTTCTTCACTCCTGCACCTTCGTTCGAAATATCTTTTCTTGGGGTAAGGGGATTCTTGGCGAAAGAATATATCGAAAGTGTAACGACTGAAGGAAAATGATCTGTCATAATCGATCACGGAGTTGCGGAGAGTTTGGTACGAGGCGCAGAAAATCACTCACCCTAATCAAGGCGATATCGTAATCGGAGCTCCCTCGATCGTACAACTCGTGACTGATGATTTGCCTGGCGTACACCACCGTCCCTTTCTCTTTCAGATCGGAAGTGCCAGCCTTTATGGAAAGGTATTGTAGGAAAGAGCTGAAACGACACGGTATGGAAAAAACGGACGTTAACGAAATGCACCTGCGCGTTCGCCTAACGAGGCCGATAATGCTTGTTAGTTAAAAAATGTGGGCACCTCTGGACGCAGTGCGCAGCCGTGACGATCCATTCCTCGCTAATGATAGCGCCACCGCATACGTGACGATTGTTAAATCGAAGGGACACCTGTAATAGCCAGCGTATCAATTTTGCGGATCATCGGGTCGGGCATCCGTGAAATTTGCAACATTTCCACGATGAATCGCGACGGTTCTATTAAATTTTCGTTCATATTTCATCTTCTTTAACCGATTAAGCTACTTTCGAAACATGACATTTTCAACAAATGGACGAATTGTGGGGATTATATATTTCCTTTTCGTTTTTCCGAGTGACATGCCAGGGCATGGTTCGCGTCAACTCTGCAGAAGTTTCCAAACGTTTTAAATGCCACTGTATAAATGTTTAATAGCCTTTCTCGTTATAAAATATGGATGAAACATTTCCACCAGACAGATTTGTACGAGTTAAACTGTGCCAACCGTAGGAGCGTTCGTTTAGAAGAACACTTACCTGGTACGGATGATCATCGATACTCGCTGGCTGACCTCCAACAATACGACCCTCGTCAACTGGAAGAATCAATAGCTGGATTTGCATTATCACGTGTGCAGGTATTGAGAAACTACTAATTAAACCGTGACGGTTGCTCGACGAGTTTCGACGGAATTTAATGGCCCCCTTAAATTCGGAATAATTGAATGATTGAAGAGTTTGTACCCCCGACAACAGCCGATTTTCTACTACCTTCGTGATACATCAAAAATAAAACAGATAAGCCTATTTCCAGAATATTCTTCAAACAAACAAACAATTACACTTTACCACGTAAAACATACGTATTTGAATCTATATGTGATGTTATAGAATATAGGAGAAGTACGATATAAACTGTGATATTTTCTGCTCGGCAGTTGTTCAATATTTTCGGCGTAGTTGAAACGCTTCACAATGAGCCAGCGTACGTACGTTGCAGCCAATAGATCTGCGAGAGCACGATCGGAGCGAGCTGCAGCCACAGGAACGGGATCCACGTATACATCGCGGTAACTTGTCGGAGGAACTACCTGTTCGCCACGAGGCTCGCCCTTCTTTTATTTCGATATTCGGGTTAATGTCGTTCGTATCAATTTACCTGGACGCGAGATACATTTCCGACCCACGAATGCCCCGGACCGTCGACCCAGATTCCCCGACGATTGCGTAAAAGGAGCAAGAATAAAATTTCAGCGCCGCCAGCGAGCGATAACATCGTTCCTCTTGTACAAACCAATTAAGTGCCGTTGCAACTGTTCTTACAGGGTGGCCCGAGCCATCTGCGCGCGATAATTAAACAGGCACAGATTCAACGTCACCTTTACTTCAGATTCCGCTGGCCCGTTCGATTAAACGGCTGCCAATTCTAATCACTCCGGCAAAACAAACAATACAACGACAGCACGCAACACTGGCTCATTGAATACCGAGGTAGATAACAGCATTAATCACCACGTGATAAGCCAATCACGTTCACAGATATCGTAAATAATTACTAATAACGTCCCTTTCGACATTTTACCATGAGGAATGCGTTGCAGAGTTTTCAGGGGGAGGGGGCAATGAGACTGCAACGAACCGAACTACAGAAAATGTATCGAACGGTCGTTACGAACGTTTGTGCGCACGCGATACGAAAGCTGGCGAACAAGCAGACAACGACAGACTGTTGTGCCCCCGCGTTTGCATTAGTATGCCAGGTGCGCCACGATTCTTTGGAAGGCGAAGGGGCACGGTAAACTCCGTTGGAATCGATGCTGGGTCTCTTTACGGGGCGAAGACTCCGATCGGCGCCGTCACGTACAATGGCGACGCTCGTTTCAGCCGCCCTTTACGAGCCGGCCACCTGTGCGGAGCTGCAAAACCGCTTATGCAACGGCAGACCGAGAGACGCCGGGGCACGTCCCAGTCAACTGTAAAATTAATAATTCCCGATGACGAACGGCCGTGCACAAGCGGGAGTAGGTGAGAACGAGGGCAGGTTACGCGAGGAGCATCCAACGCGCGTATCTGCAGCGAAGAGGACGCCTTTTCATTAGGGGGCTTCGCCCATGAGCAGCCAGTTCTTTCATCAAGCACCTACCAGCCGTGTATACTCGGCCGCGTTGTTGCTCGTGCTGCTACTTCGATCCCGTTGTCGCCAACTTTTCCTCGTCCGGAGCCGAGCAACTGTAGATTCCGTAAAGGAGAGACCCGTCTATGGGCTGTACATACTTTGCGCGATGGGACGCTTCGGTTGGAAGTGTGTCGAGCTGTAAAGTCCGCGTGCTCAAACGGCCACGTTAGCGGGAACACATGGTGGGACGTTTAGCATCGTCGGATTAAAAGGAAGAAGCTATTGGCGATGCGCAGAAGAAAATCTGGATTGTAATCTGTTTTTCTAAGCGGGGTAGGTGTGGAGAATTCTCGCAATGACTCTGTTTGAAGATTAACTGGCAAGATCCCCAAGCCGAAAATTTAAAAAATTATGAAACTTCAGGGATACCTATGTAGAGGATATGTAGATGTGTATTGCGCAATTTTTTTTTCTGCCCAAATTCATTCTAAGGGGGTGAAATTGACCTCTGAAAATTCAGCTATTTTCCGATTTTGTTGTAAGTCGCGAACTGTAAGGGCTGCAAGTTACCAAGTAGTATACCTAATAAAAAATATATAAAAAAAAATTTTTATGTTAAACGATTTTATTGAAAATGCACTAAAAAGTAAAAAATAATTCTTTTCTTATACTACAATTTCGATGGTATTTTTTCACCTTAAATAAAATCGTGGAGCAGGATATGTCGCAACAAATCTATTTCGGCACTTGATTCTGTATTAAATTGATTCATATTCTGTTATGACATATCCTGCTCCACGATTTTATTTAAAGTGAAAAAATACCATCGAAATTGTAGTATAAGAAAAGATTTATTTTTTACTTTTTAGTGCATTTTTAATAAAATCGTTTAACATAAAACACTTTTTTTATATATTTTTTATATTTTAGTTTTTAGTATTTGTGGATTTACATTTCACAGCTCAAACTTCTTTACAAATACATATCTTTTATTGCTGTATAGTGTTTAACAGTTTGCTTAAACGCTATAGTGCTAATGTCACTAAAATATAATTCTTTCCTTGTACTACAGTTTCGATGGTGATAACACGAACGCCTGCAAAGTTTTAGTTTGCTTTTTAAATATGAATGTAGGCACATACGTGACGGATCATTTCTCGATAAATTGTGTATTTTCGGCAATCGCGATGCGACTAGCGCCCCGAACGCAGCGGCTTTTTGTCGTTTTCGTAAAGAACGCGAGTGGCTAATTTCAAGTCGTTTGGATTTGTAGTTATCGGTTATATTTATTGATGACTGGGTAATTTTTTCACCCGCTCGGGGCTAATTTTTTTTAAAAAAAATTGTATTGTCATCCAAACTACGCGCGCCTGCAAAGTTTCAAGACAATTGGATAGTTGTAAGTGGGTTAAATTTGAGTTGCCAGATTTGAACCATACATACAAACATACATCAAACAAACAAATAAACAAACAAACAAACAGAGGATCGAAGCTGAATAAAATCGTTTAAAAAAGTAACTTTCGTCTGAACACTTTCTTTCTATCTCTTACAGTTGGCGAGTCAGAACTGAAAATCGGAAAGTTGCCGGATTTTCAGGTATCAATTTCACCCCCTTAGAGTGCATTTTGGCAGTAAAAGCTATTGCGTAATACACGCATATATATCCTCCAGATATTCCCAAAGATTTATAATTTTTTTAATTTCCGGATTTGGAATCGTCCCTTGGGTTGCCTTGTAACAGTCCAAAGTTCATCGTAGTAGCGATTTTTACTGCCGTTGGTAATAAGGTCGATACGCTTCGAAGGCGCTTGAAATTGCCGAAAGCTTCCAGGAAAAGGAGCAGTTCCGCGGAGTATCTATTCCAGCGATGTCGCAATCTCCGTGGACAGGCGGGAAGTAGGAATTGCTTAATCATCCTGCCCCCGGTACGCAAGAAGCGTTAATTGTTGTAAAACGTCCGGGAAAGAGTGCCTCCCGTAATTGATCGGCGCCACATTCGTCGTGAACACGCTGGCGCCGAATCAGGAATTAAATTTTCGCTGTTCGTCGGGTTCGTTTTAGGTACACCTCCGCGGAAACTCGTGCCCCGCGATAGTTGGTCCGAATTATTTTTCGTTCAGCGGTGATTGAGAGCGGACCGGTGGACGCTGGTTTTACCGCCTCGCAGAGTTTAAATTTAACTCGCGTTTTAAAACACCGGCCGAATGATGTTTGAATTTCGCCCGTCGCGTTTTAAACCTCGCCTCGGTTTTCGCGTCTGGAGTTAACGCGCCAACGAGGAATAGGCAATTCACCCGATCCAAGGAAGTAGTGGACTGGTTCTGCTCCAGTTTTTTGCACTCGTGTTCAATGGGCGGTGTGATCTATTGTGCGTGCTATGATATTGACTAAGGTGGAACGGTAATCAATTGGCTGCTCAAAGCTGTGAGCGAGATATTGCTATAATTACGGAAACAATTGTGGCGTAGGAGTGAGGAATGCATTTGAGGCAATTGGGGGAATGTTGAATGGTGTCACGGAATCTTAAACGTTAGGGTGAACACATGTTTCTAGGGGGGGGACGGAAAGTTTAATACGAAATGCTTGCGTAGGTACATTTCCTCGTCTCTCTATTGATTACATCTTTATTTGACTACGCTGGAGTAGCGAAAAAAACGCCTACATATCAGACGAGTGTAACGCTGTCATATACGTATACTTATATATTATCAAATTTTTTTTTTACAGTTTATAGTATCAATAAATAATACCCAAAAAGAACTATTCACAATTTATATCCATCTCCTTGTAAAATAAATTGATTAGAATTTCGACCGTATATATGAAATAATTCAAAATTAAAGTGGTTTCAGCGCACTGGTTCGGTCAATTCAAATTTTTAATAAAAGCTATTTTGCAATCGTTATATTTCCGACAGTCACGTTCTAACCGACGCGCTCAACGCACGTCTTGGGCTAACGTGTAAATTTCACCTAAAGGCAAACGCAGTTTTATTTCACTTTCCTTGATAAGGGTCACAATCAATGACCGAAACGTCGGAAATATAACGATTGCAAAATAGCTTTTATTAAAAATTTGAATTGACCGAACCAGTGCGCTGAAACCACTTTAATTTTGAATCATCTCCTTGTAATTAATTCACAAAAAAAAATTTGATCTGCGGGCAAGTTGACTGCCTTAACAACAACTAACAAAGGCACCTCACCTTTTGCATTCTACTTCTACTTTTACATGTACTATATAATTTCTAAATCTATTATTTTTCTCGTTTTTCTTGTTTAGTGCTTGAGTCGTACCACTTGAATTTTGAACGCACTATGGCGACAAGAGCGCATACAACAGTAACCAAATATACATCTGAGTCAACCAAGTTGCATTACGTATTATTTATCCTCTGTGAACCACCTCGTTATAAATCCTCTCATCAAGTAGGTTTATTTCAATTTTCTTATAATTTTCTGCATATGTTTGGTAGTTAATCTTGCAAGTAAATTATTGATAAAATTATGTTCCTTATTAAATATAAATTCAGTAGAGTTTACATAATCGTTTGGTCGAAACGAAATCCTATTAATTTTGTTCAATGATAGGTTATGTTTACTTTTAAATTTAACATGTGCCGTGTCTTAAGTCGTACCCATA
The DNA here is from genome assembly GCA_947577245.1 of Andrena bucephala. Lineage (NCBI taxonomy): Eukaryota > Metazoa > Arthropoda > Insecta > Hymenoptera > Andrenidae > Andrena > Andrena bucephala. The sequence goes on from OX387715.1 coordinate 71,031,565, forward strand.
TGAGATTCCCAACTCGTACTGGTACAACTTAAGAAATTACTTCTTGGTTTTACCTACTGTCAACTGACGTTGCTTTCATTCTTATTTTTAGGCCATAATTATGGCAAGGCAATCAAAGCGAATTTATAATAAATGGAAACAAGAAGATATGGACGAGGCGTTAACCAAATTATCGAAAGGAGTTATTGGATTCAATGAAGCTCATAGACAATAGGGGAGAGTTGCCAATATCGTACTGGTCACCTAAATCGTACCTCATCAATTTCTCAGAAATTAATGAATCTAAACGACATTGGATAATAAACATATCAAGTAAATGCGAAATCAGAAATAAGAACAAAACCTTTTGAGCTTACACTCTATTTTGTGCGTGTTATAAACATTTTAAAAAATCAGCTATAAAAAATAATTTCGACTTTTGACTGCCGCTTCTTCCGCCGTCGCGTGTTCGCGATGAAAATTTTAAAGGAGCTGCCGCAGCCCGAAGAAACCCAGAGAACAATTAGGGTAAGGTTGCCTATATCGTACCACTTAAGACATTTTACGTTATATTTCATATTTGGTACTAATTTCAACGCAAATGACTATTGGATATTGTAGCTTAATCTTTTTGTTCAGAACAAATTAATTTGTTCTGAACAAAAGGTTAAGCATATAATAGTAGGTGTCTAAAAGATTAAGCTACAATATCCAATAGTCATTTGCGTTGAAATTAGTACCAAATATGAAATATAACGTAAAATGTCTTAAGTGGTACGATATAGGCAACCTTACCCTATGTATTTCTTTGTTATCCTCTTGTTACTTTCATAATATCTGCTGTGCGATAAAGAATTATTATATACCTATATGACTCTCCTGTAGTTTCTATATAAAAGAATATGTACGACGATGTCCAGTGTGCAGAGGGTAATATTAATTCTACACCATCGTCAACGTCTTTATCCAACGTCGTATGGCGGACACTCGCGTGTACACGCCAGGGTAGCCAGGCTTCGCGCACTCCAAGCCCCAGGACACGATTCCAATTTGAGCACCGTTCAGCACCAGCGGTCCTCCTGAGTCTCCCTGCATCAACACACGCAAACAAACCCTTTCTAAAGTTCAAGCTTCCTCTGGTGGCACGGGAATCAATACCGAAATATTAAACGTAGATACGCCGAGATAAAAATGTGCTGGCTAAGTTGTAATTTCATTTCTCAAATAACGAAACGAACCAACGCAATATCAGAGTTCCTCTGCGCCATATTGAAACGAGAGTATATACTCTGCCACGGGCTGGATCGCAAGATCCCATTGATAAAATCCACTATGAGAGTCAAGAATAAAGGAGCCCTGTTTAGAACTCTAATTTTCGTTTCACCGATGGTACCAAGAAATGATAAGAGTCTTGGAATGATACGTATCAGAAAACGTTTCGACAATCAGTTCACGAAGCTCGTGCCAAAAAGCGTACTGCCTCGTTAATGAGCCGCGACGATACCTTATCTAATACTGATCGATCAGTATTCATCGAATATCGATTTCAGATTTAGATTGAATCTTATGTGCTAAAGTATACACCTTGTCTATATGTGCCAGATATTATCGGGTGTCCTCTCTAAAGTATGTATCCATTCCCGGAATTTGATAGCACATCATTACTTATACAAATCGATACCTATTTATCTCCACACAATCTGATATCTATTTACTCGATTCCAACTAACGAACGTTCATAAGATCATCACAAGACCGTGCTAAGCTGCAAGCAGAATATTCAAACTCGTTTCTTTTTCACCGGACCGCGAGCATTGCCAAAAGTGTCGTACTCTACAAACACGACGCATAGCGGCCATCCTTAAATTACGTAAGGGTAATTTGGCGATTTCTCACCCCCTTCCTCCCCCAGTATAAGAATTCGTAAGATTTGATATTGCAACCCCCTTCTTACGTAATATTTTTTACATTGAATTTTTTTAGTTATTAAAACTTTTTTAAAGGTTTATATAATTCATTTAACTCGGTTTCGGGAAATTTAAACTAAAACAACTTTTCTCGATCATTAATGATAGAATTTGTATTTATTCAAAATTAGGTTAAAAAATAGTACGTAAGACGCTACCTGACTCCCCTCTCCCCCCTTGTAAGAAAACTTAAGAAATTCGCGACCCCCCCCCCCCAAAAAAAAAGCCTTGCGTAATTTAAGGACGACCCCATACGAAATGATCGAAACGAGGAGTGAAGCTACAGACTTCGTCAATATCTGATTTCTCAAATAGAAGTGAACATGATTACCCGGCAAACATCCTTGCCACCAGACAAACTGCCCGCGCACAGCATCACATTGGTCACCGAGTGCGTGGAACGGAAGATATCCTTGCACTTGGCCTGATCAACGATTGGCATCGCCAGAGTCTGGAGGACATCGGACTTCGGGCCTGGATTCTGCAAAGCATATTATGCAAGTGGCCAGCCGATTTCGGGCTGCAGCTCGTCCCGAAGGCGCAGCAAACGCGGCTAATGTTTGCCGTGGCGACCGAACATTGTCGGCCGATCGGCAAACACGCGTTAATGTTTGCGCGAGTTCGCAGCGAGTAATCAGTCTCGGCGTACGTCACCGTTGACCGAAGCATCGAGCCACCGTCAAACACGGTTTACCTATGCAACAGCCGTCAAAACGCAATACACATTGGCGCAAGGGACGGGGGAAAAAAGCATGACTCACCGACGTCGCGCCCCATCCGGTCACCACCGCTTTACTTCCGGTCGTCACTACGGTCGTGGTATCCGCCAGGACGACAGGCGCTGGGTACGGTATCGGCGACCCCAGCTACAGAAACTCATCTCTGATTAATTTCCAACGTTACGCATTTACGTAGCCAAGATAAAGGGGGTGGTACGTTGGGGATGGTTTAAGGTGGTAAGTAGTGAAATTTTATAATTTCTTATTTCTCATTTCTCGAGAAATTGCAGTGTTTCTCGAGAATCTGCAGTGTAGGAAAATTATTATAAATCTCATTTGTTTTCAGCAATGAATTTTCAGTTAGTTCAAATTTTGTGTTAATCGTGAACATATAAACACATCTACAATCAGTAATAAATGTTAGCAATGTACCTATAGAAAGAATTGCCCGATTGTTTATAAATTTTTCTCTTCGGATCACCGATGCTGTATACAATTAGACCAACATCCACTCAAAATGAAAGAAATTTTTCTACAGATTTTGTCACAAAAAAAAAGAAGCAGATTAGCTGACGCGACATTAGACGCATTGTGCTTTTGAAAAAACTATTTTAAAACAAAAAAGTAATGTTTCGCCTTGCTCACATTTTATATTAAATAAATAAATTTATCAATTATATTTAATATCTGTTTTTTTCATTTACACAAATTTTGTCTAAGTTGGACACGAATACAAATTTAGATGAATATTATCAACATTATTGCAAAAATATAATTTTTGCAATATTTTAATACTTTCTTGAGAATTCTCGAGATTTCTCAAGAAATATAATCTGATTTCTCATTTCTCGAGATGCGAAAAATATCGAGTAATCAGGAACACTAGTGGTAAGTAATCTAGTGTGATCGTCCGTTTTTCAACGACACGTTCAGGAATTTATTTAACAAAAACTATCCAGTCTATACTGTCTGTCGTTTCGCCTGCATATTAAGATATGTTTGAGGTAATACTCAGAATTTCTTGAGCTTTTTTATCCCATATATATAAATATAGACGGTGGCGTAAGCGTCTTAAAAAAATTATTTTCCGTCGGGCGATGGTGTGGAGATTGTTATAATCATCCAGAACGGAAAATTAAGGTTTATTTTCTTTATTATAATTTTCACTGTGCTTGGAACCACGGGCGAGTTTCTATCTCGTAAAAAATTAATTTTACAGAACGAAAACAGCTAAATTTTTAGTAAAAATCGTAAAAAATTTTATTGTTGGGGGATCCAACTATAGTGACAATTACACCAGAGTACCTCCTTAACAATTTAAGAGTCGCGAGGTTTTGAAAAATACGCCTCTGCTGCGACAGTTTTCTACAAAACGTAGAAAGCGAGCTCAACTCGTTGCTCGGTTTTGTATTAAAAATAAATCCTCCTGAACTAAAGCTTGGTGGAACACAATCCTCGAGACTACAAGTAGGTATGCACATACATTCTTGTAGTGCCAGATGAAAGGAATGATAACGTCGATTGCCATTCATAGGATACTGTGAAGTCCATAAGTGTTTATCTTATCCATTATATCAAGATGTGTTTAACATTCAGTTGAATATTCTCAAAGTAATTTGTCGTAGTAAGGGGTGATAAGTTTTTCACCTGTACATATGATTATCAAAAGTATCACGATACATTGCACGATTATATACAGCAACATACCTCTATCAAAGCAGCGTCGTACTCCATAGTACTGGGACTGTAGTCCTGATGAATTTTTATTTGTTTCACATTGTCAATCAACGTACCATCCCTGTCGCTGTAAGTACTGTGGGCGCGAATTTTTAAATCCGCTGCTCTAGACCTGCAAGATAGTCGCGATTAACCACACAGCCCCGCTCAAGAGCACAACTTGGTAATTAATCAATGATCCAAACAGTCGTCCTGCGATGTCCTGTGACTTCAATCTGTACGAACCTGGATACGCAATGCGCAGCCGTTAGCACCCAGTTTTTACTGACCACGGACCCCCCGCATTTGAACTCGCCCTTGTCGTGAATGGACACCTAATACAGAAACAATTGATTTATTGCTCGTTATTGCTAAACTACGCCCAGCATCTAGCCGTAGCAATCGCGGTAAAGTCTCGTAAATGAAAAAGTGTTACTTGATACGGGAACATGTCTATGGTCGTGTTGCTTCCTCCTATAATCCTAGGACTATAGCAGTTCGCGGCGACGATCACGAAGATCGCGAGGAGCAGCAGGAGCAACGTGTTGGGCAGCATGTCTGGTGGCGGACTGTCCGTGTCCGCTTTGAAATCAGTGTAGCAAAAGTAAAGTACACCGGCGCACTGATAAGCCGGAGCAGATTCGATATCAACATTAAAGCTAGATTGGGTGCGCCGTCTCGGCCGATTTGTCACGTGACGCGTGAACAACGGACAGAAATAACCGGGCTTCAGGTCGCGATTGGAAGACGTGGAAGCCTCCCCAACTTTCGCCATCCACCCTGGCTTCCTGCTGTCGTCAACTGGCGCGTGAAAAAAACTATCCGACAGCTCCGCGAGGTGTCTGCGCTGATTGGGCGAAATAAAATTTCCTCCCTCGACTTTGACTCTCGGCCGTGCTCCACGGGACCCGATAGGGATGGGGGCGGGGTTGGAGGGCGCGAGTTCTACTTGGGGATGGTGGAAACAGCCGTGAAACAAGGGCCGCGAACCGAGAGGAAGATCGAGTGTTCCGATGGCATGCTGGAGGTGGTGGTAACGGAAGGCGAGAGAGAGAGAAAAAGCGGATACGGAGAGGGAGTTAATGCTTAAACGGTAAGGAAAGTGGATATCGGTTTTCGCGGAAGCGTCTTAATCATGCGATACGGTTGCAGTAGATAACGCCGCGTCCTGCCAGACGAGCTGCACCGAGAGGGCCGGCCTCGGTGCACTTACAACGATGCGTTCAGCCTGTTTATGAGGGGGGGGGGAGGGAGGGGGGGATAAGTAATAATGCCGGGTGACGTGCACGACGATCGAAGTCGAATTAGTAGTCCTCTGATTTGATTAAGTAATCGGCTTAGATGCTTTCTTCGCTCTTAGTTTCTTTTCATTCACTTTGCTTCGGGTCTTCCCCACCGTTATCGTAATCGTCGTATCTAAATGCACTGCAATCTCCAGCAATCTACTTCCGGTCCCCATTAATCGATTAATTGCTTGATTTTCCCGAGTGCTCGCGTACGTTTTTGCCGGCAATCTCATCCGTTTGGTGTTTGCCTTTCTTCGTTTACTGTTCTTATCTAAGATCGTGTAATTAGAGGCGATTAATATGAATTGATCGAAAGATGGAGGGAAGAGAGGCACGCGGGCTCGCGTGGCTTTAGAACGGACACGTGTTTCGGAACGTGGCGGTGCGGGGGAATTAATGCCATGCCAAACGACTCTCGTAAACGTAAAAGGCCACGTTGTACCCGTTAAAATTATATGATAGCGCACCGCCGGATACACGGGGCCACATACCTATCTCAAGTGTATTATAAATGTGATGCATGCGGCTCGCAAAACAAGCAACGAGCATTATTTACGGCGTACTCGACCGAACGCAATGAAAATAAGGCGGCATTAGGGGGCGAGACCTGAAACCGTGGCGGAAATAACCCCGTAACGTGTAATCCGGCGAAAATTACCATTTAAATTCCACCTAAACCCACCCCGCTGAGTGCGACTCCGCGTGAATGATGGGATGAGGACTCTTGATTAACTGCGTTCAACCGCGATTTTCGTTCTACGTGAAATCACCGTTCTGCGCTCCTTTCGCTCCAAAAATCCCCGAACTAGGATCTTCAAGTCACCAGTGAGGCAAACAATAATTATCCGACCTGAAGCTACGGTAATTGTAGCATCCTAACGTCTTTAGAAATTTTGATAAACGTGTCACGCGTTTTCTTGTAAAAAAGAGTGCTTGAATTAAGGACAGACGTTAATGCTGAATTATTTCAGAGTTGGAAAGTTTTCATTGCAGAAGAAAAGAGCGAGTAGGTACTTCGGGGTAAACCAGTTCGTATTATTCAAAATGCTTTCGTGAAATAACCGCCCTTGTGGAGCATTGTTTCGTCCCGAACGCGAGTAGAGGCATCCCTCTTATACTCGAACTTCCGGCCGGCTTAATTCGATATAATCTCTTTGAAATTTCCAACTCCTAATACTTATTGTTAGTTTCCGCCGCCGTGCACTATGCGAAGAGCTTAACGCGTACACAGACGCCGGCGGCATCCTGGGCTCTCCTTGAATACGGAAGAGTCTCCAAAATTCCGGCTCGTTATAATTCGCAGGATTTGCCGGGGGTTTTACACACGTTTCTGCGCATCTCCTGCGTGGCGTGCGCCAGTACAAACGAGCATCGCCGTGGAATTTGCGCAAGATGCACCAGCGGTGTCTGTTCGCTGCAAATGCAGATGATGAATTAAAATTTAAAATATTTCGCCGACTGCTCGAGCAATTCGTTGCTCAGTCGTTCTTGTTAATATACTTGTCCTCCTTGGTATCTAGCTTCCTCTCAATATTCCTTCTCTCTGAATAACTTAAATAACCACCAGAGATGTTCCCTTAAGCTTCAAGCCATCTTACATAAAATTGCTATACACTTTACTCAGCATCGACTGAATTCTCCGCAAGAAACAGAGTTCAGCTACAAGCGGCTACACTCAGGACCACAAGACGTGCGTGGTCCATCCGGCTAAGAAATCTGATTTTCGTTACATCGAAGGCCTCAGTGAAAGCTGAGAGCCCTACTTTATCGCGTTTCGAGGCACCACCGCTTTCCTTGCTCACACTTCGACGAGTTAATGCGCTCCACGAAAACACCGTTTCGCAAGAGGAATGCTGCGACGGGCCTTATCGCTGGCCTCGAGCGTTTAATCGACTGGTTTAGTCGTATATCCCCGATGTCAGCGATAAAAAAAGTGCATGCCCGAGGCGCGCGTGTCGCCGCTGCGCGATTATTGAAATTACGGGTGAATGTGGGCTACGACGCTCATCCGAATTTATCACGGATTCGCGTCTACTCGCCGGATTACGCGCGTGCGTGGGCGTTCGCCAAAGGCCGGATGAATTGGGGGGACCGAATGAAATACGCCGGCGAGTTACGAAAATTGTTGCGATAATTTTTGCTGATCGAGGAGCGGCGATAAAGCCACGGGAAATTAACGTCCACGCCTTCCCTCTCCCTTCTATCCACGCCGCTCTCTGTTTCTCCCTTTGCCGTACAAACGGGCTTGTCGCCGGCATACGGAGCATTACGCGGACCATGTAATTGCAATTACACCGCATTTACTGGGGCGATCTTTTTAATGCGAAAACGCGCCGTCTGTGTTTACGGGGATGACGCCCTGCATTTGATCCTCTGCCCACGTTAATGACTCGTTTGCAGACACTGTTGACACGTGAAGGAATTCTGTTCGGCAGTCTGCGGTGATGCTTCGTCAGTTTGTTGTTGGGGAAGTGTTTATTATTAATGTGTAATTGCTATTTGTATATTCCTCGAGATGGGAATATATTTTATCGAGACTTCTGTGAACATTGATTAGATTTCTATTGTATTATATTACTGAGCATCGGTTCGAAGAATGCCCGTCTCTGAATTATAAAATAAAAATGTCTTTTCTCGTCACAGAAGGTGATAGACACGTTTTCCCATAGTTTCAACGCATACCCCTCAGCAGCTTTCTATATTCAAATTAATAGTGAGTCTTTCCTTTTATTCCTCGACAACAATTTCTTCCTTTGATCTACTGTGCGAGACGATCCCAGTTTGAAAGTGAATCTCGCAGTGGAAATCATGTCGTACATACATAGTACGCGCCGGCGTTTATTTATTACGGGGGTAATGGACGCGTGAAAATAGGTAGCGAGTTAATGCACGCTCAGGCGACTATGTACATACGCGCTCGTGATCTCATCATTTTCGCTCGCATGTAGCTCCATTTCTGTCCCAGCATCGGATTCATTAGCCGAAAGCGCGCGAACCTATTATCTTGAAAAATAATTTCAATTACGCGTCGCGCCGTCATGAAACGAGTCGCCAGCCCCAGATAAATATATTCCGTCTGTTAACGACAGCCACTTGCGCGCGAGTGTGCGCGCGTTTAGCGCATCAACAGGGCCTCGTAACGTGATATTTATTATTTAATTAACATACATCACCGCCGCGGGGAATTACTCGCTGATTCTCCGCCGAAGATATTAAAATGTAAATTCCCCGGCCGCGATGCTCCCGATGTTCTTATTAACCGTGTTCAGCGCTTTACTGCGATTAATATTATCCACGGAATAAAAAGTAACTCCGTCACGTCGTTGTGGTTTATTAACGGCGTTATAGCGAACCGTTTTCGCCATTGGACCCCAGTCTTCTATTGATTCACCGCGACGGTGACGCGAGCTTTGCACTGGTGGAAAGCCACGGAATTGAAATGACCGAGATTACGAGTTCCAGAAATGGAAAACAAGGTGTCGTCACTCCGCACGAGTTCTGGAATTCTACAAACTCGGCTTCTATCGAAGCACCGAATTTATGACGCGTTGCGACACCGTCGAGGTGGCGTTCCTTTTTTCGACGTTATCTTAATAACTTGAGTCATTTTCTAACCGTACGTGGAAAACATGCGCTGTACCCGCGCTACAATTCAGCCCTTAATGTCACTACATTAGCGGCATTAGCGGCCTCCAGAGATAAATGAAAGAGAGAGAGACAGAAGTCGCAGGGACCCTGTTGTTTGTACACAAATTTCCAACATTCGTGGCTTTATAAAGAACTCACTCTCCCTTAGTGACATCAAACGTAGTTACAATGCAGGTGGTACTGCTGTTGGTGGTCATCGGGTGCTCGGTGCTCGGAACAAATTCCATACTCACAAGTAACGTTTATTTTTAAGAATTTCGCGATTCTACCTCCTCATCTGTATACCTTGTGAAAGCTGTTATATAAATCCCTACTGCTCGATAAACTCTAAACTTAATTACCTGGTGACTTAAGAGCGTCGATAACTCCAAGTATTTCACAGTGAAAGTGTTCAAATAATGATCATAATTAAGATTACACAATCCAAGATTAGAATTCCAAACGTAGTTAGACAGTTGACTTTCTAAACTAAAATCCCAAGGAAAGCCCCACAACTCGGAGAAATAGCGACGCGAATCCTCTAATAGGGGAGAGCGGGGACAAACGTAACACTTTTTACATTTGGCTAAGCTGCCAATTACCTCTTACAGATATAAAAACGGAAATTATGCCTTAAGATAGTGTGTTTCTTGGTGTATCATTTGACCAGAAATTCAGCCTTCCACGATAAGTAGTCAAAGAGTTATGGCAATTTTCCGCAGTGACTGTCAGTGTTACTTTTGTCCTGCACGGGTAGGACGAAAGTGACATACCATGGGGACGAAAGTAATACTAATTATTTTGAGGACAATTAAGTAAAAATACTTCTTCCAAAGCAAAATAGGATTTTTATTTTCAGAAACGATAGAAACAAACATTTAAATAAACATATTTTAATCAGGTAACGATTAAAACGCATAACCAGCTTCAAAATTTTTTTTGATTCTGTGTATTTGATTTAATATGGAATCTCGTGTAATGGCCCCAAAAGTAACTAATATTTATGATTTTTTTTAAAAAACTATCGTTAATATTGGATTCAACTTCTCCCCGTAATAACGTGTTACTTTTGTCCCCAGCCATGTTTTTCAGCATAGAACTGTTATAACGTACAAACTATACAAGATTTATTGAAATCAAATACAGAAACTAATAAAGACAAATAATTGCATCAATGTCTATAGTTTAACTACGAATATTAACAAAAAAACCAACAGAGGAGACACTTATCTGAATGATCGAAATAACGAAATCAGCTTACCCACAGTATACGAATCGTCGTATTGCTCGGCATCACTCCGTGAAATAAAAGAAACATTAAACACGCGTAACTATGTAAAGCAAACGTTTCGGAAACTTTTGTGGAAGGCCGGAGAAGGCGTGTTACTTTCATGACGCCGTTACGTTTGTCCCCGCTCTCCCCTACTATATAATACAACGTCCTCCATACCCCTCGAAACCATCGGGAGGACTACCGATCACGTGTGCCAGCTATCCCCGTGGCGCTTGAACGCATTAAACATTCCGTCTGATTCGGATGTTGTACAGGCGATTATCGAGGAAGAATCGTCCCGCAGTCAGGGCGATCCCCGGGCTCACCGGAATCGAGGATTATCGGAGGGGAGAAGGCCGCCATAGAGAAATATCCATTTGCGGTTAGTGTAACCCGCGATCGATCTTCACAGTCGATTTGCCATTTAGAAAATCGTTGCATCGCCTCTCTCCGCAGGTCTCGCTGCAGAACAATGGCACGTTTTTCGGCCACGAAGTCGAGCATTTCTGTGGCGGCGGTATCGTCGGGGAAAAGTGGATAATAACGTCGGCGCAGTGCGCTCTCAGGCAAGATTAATATATCGCGTTGTCAATCAGCCCGCGTGCGCGATTGTACACGCGGGTGCACCTTCCGATACGCTCCTTTATTTTTCCTCTTTTTCCGAGCCTCGATGTTACAGGATACACCTGAAGAGCTTCCGCGTGAGGGCCGGCGCGGCCTGTTACTACCAGGGCGGTGACGTTTACGACGTCCAAGGCGTCACGATTCATCCAGCCTTTAACGAAATTAATTACGACTACGACGTCGGCCTCGTCGAGGTAAAATATTCCTATGTGCCACGGTGTTTGATATTTTGTAACGAAGTGCTTGGTAGCTGTTAAAAGTTTCATTGAAAGGTGGATTGTGGAGAAGAATGGTCATTAAACCTTTGAATAATACGAGTGGCACCGAAAACAAATGATTACTGTAGTATGAAATCCATGAAACTTTACCAAACGGTACTAAAGTGTAGTAAAGTGTAAAGCCACATTTTAACGAACACGTAATGAGACTGTAAATTAAAATTCAGTACAAATAAGATCGCCAGAAATGGAATTTAACTCGGTAATGGCATTTCTTTTTGCATCTTTTTCGTAGCTCTCCAGGAAAATCGAGTTCGACTCTACCAAGCGACCGATCAAATTGCCAGAATTGCACTCTGAGATCCAGAACGGTGCCCAGGTTCACGTTCTCGGCTGGGGCGTATCCGAGGTAAGAAGAACACGAAAACTCGGCTGAACGTTGCGCCTAGAAACGGGATATTGCAACCGGGGCTGTTTAGTTATTAGGTCCCGTCTCGGAGGAACTTTTATGCAGCACCATGCAGAAAATTAATAACGAGGACTGCCAGCAAACTAGCGGCGGTGACTTATTAACGCACAGAATGTTATGCGCCTTATCAGACTCCTCGAGCGCCTGCGTCGGGGATTCTGGCTCGCCCCTCATCTTCAATGACACTCTCTTCGGTGAGTTTTAATATCGTCAGCTTTTTCATTAATATCTGCGTAACTGTTGCTACGTAAGTAACTACTGACTGTCACTGCGTAATTACACGTCGACTGACTATATGTAGAATCATAGATATGTTAATGAATTCATGACTTGTCAATTTCTTTTGGCTTTTCCGAAGTGCTTGCAAGAGATTTTTTTTTTAACTGTACAAGTTTGTAGAGGAGCCCAATAGAAGCATTAAGCAATTTTTCGATTGTGCCCATTTTCGATTCTTCAGGATGAAAACACTCCTTAAAAGTTAATGTGTGATTTCCTACTTTACTGTATGTATATCTAGAACACTATAGTAGATGTAAAAAAAAATTATTATAATGAAAAGTTAACGGCTTCTTATGACCTATCACAACAGTGTAATCAAATTGTTTAAAATTCGTAATATAAACAGTAAGATGTTCCACACCACAAATTTTAAACAATTCGATTGCATAGTTGTATACATATAGAACATAAGAAAACCATTAAATTTTCTTTATAACAATTTTTTACATCTACTATAGTTTTCAAGATACAATCGCATCGGAAAGTAAGTTGACACTCTTTAAAATCGCATAACTTTTTTAAAATTGGGTGAAACGACTTGAGTTTCTTTTTAGATGCTAGCGGAATTAGTTTTCTAGGTGACGTGTTTCGTCGTTTTGAAAAAATGCACTTGGTCGGAATAGCAAAAAAAAATAGTAAAGGTCGTTTTTTAAACTTTTTTTTGTGAGCCTGTAATGAAAATTCAAAATACCCGTTTGTAGATTGAAGTAAGTTGTATATACCTATGCTGAAAATTTCATCTAAATCGGTTAACGTTGCTCTGAGCTGTAAATGCTTAAAGATCACAGAATAAGGGCGAAAATCACGAAATTCCCGAAATCAACGATTTTCGACCTTATTCTGCGATCTTTAAACGTTAAACTAAAAAGTTTAAAAAACTACCTTTACTATTTTTTTTTTGCTATTCCGACCAAGTGCATTTATTTTCAAAACGACTAAACACATTACCTAGAAAACTAATTCCGCTAGCATCTAAAAAAAAAAACTCAAGTCGTTTGGACCAATTATAGAAAAGTTATACGATTTTAAAGAGTGTCTTACTTTCCGATGCGACTGTATCTTGAAAATAGGAAAACACTCATTAAACTTTAGGGGGTGTTTTCAACCTGAAGAACCGAAAATAGGCACAGACGAAAAATTGCCTGACACTTCTGCCGAGGTCCTCTACAACCCTGCACAGTTTCAAATAAATCGGAACGTTCGGGGAACCGAATTTCCCTTGTTACATAGCAATCGCATCGTCACTGTACGATTATTATTATTATTATTATTTATTTAAACGGGACTATCCCTTGGTATACAAATTATACAATTATATGCAAATATTGTGCGCAATTATCTTGTTAACGAGTACGCATTACTAAACATATCTTGTAACTCCGTAGGCATAGCATCATGGAGTCGGTCCTGCGCATTCAACTACCCAACAGCTTACACAGCCATATCAGAAGTGAGGGACTGGATCACCGAAGTGACTGGTGTACATTGATCCCCGGAACACCATGATATAATACGATCCAGGAAACGCACGATACTTTACAAATTATTCAACGTATGTTCCATACTCCAGCGCCACTTTATACTGCATCCCCTGCAATGCCCTGGAAGCATTCTGAATTTTATCAAACATTGCGATCCCCCCCGTGTATCGTTCTGAATGTTGAAACAGTACCAGAGGAATATAAAAGATTAATGTCTCACGATAAATATACCTACACGTTACTATTGTGAATTTCTGAAGTTCATTGTACAAATACCCACTTCCTTTCACAATTGTCCGATTAAAAATAATGGGAAGAGGATTGTACGCGCGAAGGGGCATGGCGAGGAGGATAGACCGTTTTAACTTTCCATACGGCGAGGAGTTTGTCGCAGAGGGTGCACAATGTACGCGATAAAAGTATGAATGCTCCGGTGCCTTGGCGAGCCGGGGAAACCGATAGAAATCCGTATAAACCGTGGCGGGAGGAAATGCTTGGCGGCGCAACGCCGTTGGAGGGGCGCGGATAGAAATGTTTAATTTCGAGTCTCCTCGAGACGCCGCGCGGTGAGCCGATAGTTTTCGACTGGCCATCGCAATAATCCTATTAAACCGCAGACGCGATCCAATAACTTTTCTGTCACCGGCTGCTCTTCGTCCGTCCTCCATTCGGCTGTTCTTTTCATTCCCCCCGCGCCGTGGTTTATATTCCATTGGAAACCATACACGCCTATGGTCGAAACGAATTAACGCGAGATTGACGCTCCTTTCCGCGTAACTCCAGGCGGCACCGCAATTTCCAATCTGCCCCCACAAAAGATCCCTGAACACGAGGGACCAAACCTGGCTGGACGATTAAACCGACAACAATTCAAAGAAACGCGAAACTGTTTAAACGGTGTCTCGTACAAGGTATTTCGTAAAATCTGTTCGTAACTTTTCGAGACGCAATCAACGGCCAGAGGTAATAAAAAAAAAAAAAGAGAGAGAAGGAGAGAATTTCGCGAAAACTTTTATCCTGCTGGATCCTGTTCCCAAGTTACAGTAGTATTTAACGTTTCAATGGTGCCGGGCTTCAGGCAGAGGCGGTGTAATTGAGGCGACTCGGGTATTTACAATCAACGCTCAGTATTCGAGCAGTAAAGAGATGACACGAACGACGAGCAGGTTTACAGGGACGGCTAGAAAGTCCTCGGTGAACGTTTCAATTCCGATCGCCTCCGTGGCGCCGCGACACGACTCGACGCGTCTCCACCGACCACCGGATTAATCCAAAAACCACGACTCCGATCCAATAAACTTTCTGACACTGATGCCCATTTACGACCGCCGTTCCCGGCGGCTGGTTTCGCCGGCTCGAGCGGCATCCCGTGCGTCACGAGCAACCGAACGGGACAAAAGGGGCCGGTCCAATATCTCCCAGGGACACCGGTGCACAAGGATGTCACAGATGAGGAGCTCTTCATATTGAATTAACGTTAATGCACCGACTACCTGCAGCGAGGTTATTAGGTGCTCTCTAACGACGTAACACGATTTACTGTACGTGTAACGAAGGGGACTGTACAGAAACGCGCTTGTTCCCTCTGCTCGCAGCAAGAACTGCGCGCGGATCTAAATCGTCAAAAGGCGCATTAAGCTGTAAAACACTGTGCCCCCGCGTCTGACAATAGACGGACGCGTTGCAATTCAGACGACTAAGATTCGCAGCGGAGCCCCAGCTGAATTGAAACTTATTTCGAATTTCACGCTCAGCCGCTGCGAATTATGACTCCGGAACCACTTCGCGGAATTCGGAGTAATGGCTTCTAAGTGGGCGCGAAACAACGCAGTATTTCCTGCGATACGTAAGTTGAATTTCTAGAACTCTGGCTGCCACTTCAGCGTCCATCAAAGTTAAACGCGGAAGCAGCCTTTCCCGGATACATCCGCCCGTGACTACACAGCCGTCAAATCCCCCTCGAAGCGTCTCACCCGCCCGTGTAATAAAAATTTTTAATACAAGCCGGCGGTCTAAATAAATCTCGCGCGAAACGAAGTGCTCGCAGGCAATAAAAGTTTCCTGCCAGGGAAACGGTAGTCGCGGGTAGAGCGAGGACGAGCCGAAGAGGGGCGGCAGGGCGGAAACAGTGGACGAGCCGGGTTTATCGCGCGTCTACGATAAAGGAAAAGAAGTTTCTCCCTCGACGGGCAATGAAGCCAAAATTTCTTCTCGCGACGGCTCGATTAACCCCGCGGGGCGAGGGGGGGGGGGGTTGATAATGACAGCGAGGGGGCGGGGGGGGGGTGGGTTCAGGTTGCGGGGCCGCCCTCTCCGCAGCCAGCCAGGAACATATCAGAATGCGGTGTCGCGAGGGGGCCGCCGACGTCGGGACGCTTATTGCTACAATTTGGCAAGATCCTTGGGCAATATTAGCGTTGCGCCGTGCTAACGCGGTTATCCCGCCGGCTGAAGCACATTCCGCCCGGCTCTTTTCAGTACGTTAGAAACTTAATAATATAAAACGAAGGAACGAAGGAACGAGCGTGCCGCGACACGGGATACCGCATAACAAGCACAGAAGGGGCCGACCGTCGCGTCGGTGTGGTGTTGTTTCCAACGAAGAACTAAAAGTGCAGAGACTCGGAGGACCCCGGTGCACGCTTGTGATTGTATCGGTATTTTCTCGAGCCCGTCCAAGGCTTCCTGAACAACTGTAATTATTGTTTGCTACTCGCAGGCTTGAAATGGGCTCGCCGCTGCGCACCGCCTTATCGTTTTCAGTTCGAGCGACGCATTCGCGGTGCGCATCTTTTTATTAAACACTAGTGTGTTTTGGGACCTGATTAATCGTTCCCCTTGCCGAGTCTGTTACAGTTACGTTCTTGCGTAGGATTTTTGTTACTGCTCCAGGCGATAGCGCGAAACGACGCGGTAGATGCTACAGCAGAAGATCCTTAAGATTTTCCAAGGAAAATCCACTGGCGCCGCAGTTGCGAGTCCGGTACACCGCGGTCTATTCGAGATTCGCGAAGACTGCCGGTGGAACGACCGATATAAATGTACCGAGTTGCTGAATAGAGCGGGGAGGATGTCTACTGTGTGTTTCTCCGTCGTGTGACCGTTTTTCTTACTTTTCGTCGTTTAGGCGGGCAGCGTGGCGCGGCCCGCTAACGAAAATTTAAAAGCGTTATCAGACGGAACGCCCGGGAGTTCTGAAAGCGGGGGACAGTCGTTTAAAGAGCGGTCCCGCCGTGACAAATTCCTGATTTGCAACTCCATCCCGGGCGGCCATTTGTCCGGGCGGCACTGTAAAATTTAACAGTTGACGAATGGGCCGCATTACTTAAGATTACCGCTCGCTGGCTTCTTTCTAAGAACCGTGAGACCGCTCTGCGGCGACGAGATTCGCTTTCCCGGTCGTTCCACTAACGATTAATCTGTAGAGAGGAAAGAACGGTCTCTGGTAACCAGCAGTGGAACCAGTCAAATGACAATGATATATCCAGAAGAGCTTGAATTACAAACTAGACATTCCTTTTTTACTAGCAGTCCTTGTACTAGTAGTCCTTTACTAGTAGTCACTTCTCTGATCACTCAGTCTCTTGTATCTATCAATTACAAGCTCATCGTTCAACTTACACTGTGCTCCTGTTCGCCACTACAGACTTAGACCTATATAAGATTTTAATTAGGTGCGATTTCAGTATGATTAAAGTCTACGTTTGCTTTAAACTAAGTTTAAATGAATACAATAATTTGAAAAAAAAATTAAAACCGACCAAAAAATAAAAATGCACTAAAAAGTAAAAAATAATTTTTCCCTTATTTAATCTACGACTCCCATGTTTTTTAAGTCGGCGCCAGATTTACACAGTGCGAATGTTGAGGTGCCGACTTAAAAAATATGAGAGTCGTAGATTAAATAAGGGAAAAAATTATATTTCACTTTTTAGTGCATTTTTATTATTTTGAAGTCGGTTTTAATTTTCTTTTAATTTTTTTATTTTTAACTTTTTAGTTTTATATACATTGACACAACATGCTGAGGAGATACGCGTACGTACATAAAATAATAATAATTAGGTGACAATAGTCTTCATTATTAACCGGAACTGGCAAAATATTGGGCCAATGTTACATGACAAATATATAAAAAAAAAATACATACGCTCTTTAACCTCCTCCTTTTTGAAGTCCGTTAAAAGGCAACATAGCTTTTACCGTTGCTCTGAATTTTTCAGATTACGTATTGTTATTTCACTTGTTCCATTTCAGTTTTTTACCATCGACCAGCGTACAAAAATGTCTTTCCCGCTGAAAATCGAGAAAACCTCCCGGAATCAATGTCAACATTAATGCCCCGACCGGCGGAACCGATGCAATATGTATTTCGATACATAAATCATAAAGCACGGTATTAAAACTGCGAGGCGGATAACGTCGTCTGGTGAACGCGCCCGTACGGGCGGACGTTTCAAATCCGCCGAGGGAAGGTCGAATCCTAATGTGATATGAAAAGCAGGTGGGCAACGGCCGGGGCAGGGACGATATTTTCAATCCCGCGACCTTGCTCGTAATATTTCGGCTATCGATTCTTAATATCCGCGTCCGGGCAGCGGAAAACACGATATCGGATCCACGGATAGAAATTTCGAGAACGGTCATTTCCAGAGGACGAAGCTCAAGGGTCCCTGGTACCCTTTGCTGCCGCGCATGACCGGAATAATTATATCAGACACCGTACAGCGCTTTCTCCGATTATGCTCCTCTAATACTTAGCTTATGTAATCCAATTTCGATTCGCAGCATTCCAAACTCTGTCCTCCAATCCCCATCGATCTACGCGCGTATAATCCAGTGAATAATGTAAAAAGTAAAATATACACCAGGGACAGAGAAATTCCATCGTCCCGCGGCGTCTCGATCGATATCCCACGCACTGTGTCTGTGTAAACAGTGTACGGCAGTCTGCTCCCCAGTTAAGCAGCCACCCGAGCCACCCTCGAAATTTATGATTCCACGATTGATGTGTACGATCGCGAAGATTCCGGCAAAGCTACCCGGGCGGCATGATGCGCAAATAATCCCGACCAGGCCTCGCCGTTCCGTCTTCTGCTTCCCTCCTGATCCACTTGGACGACCCTCGCAGGACCACGCCGCTTGGTGGCTCCTGTCGCGCGTGACGAGCCCACAGACAGGATTCCATTTCCCGCGGTCCCTCTATTCCTCCTAAGCCGCCAGGAATATCGCGGCGGGCTCGACCACGTGAATGCAAAATATCGGACGAAAGGCCCTGCCATAATAAAAGGGTTCCATCAACGGGTGGCAAAGTGCGAGGCACCTTGGGCGAGAATTCACGGCTGCTCGAAGCTCGAGTCGTTCTACTGCGAGCGGGGAAGGCAACAAGCGCGGGACTTTCTAATCTTCGTGTTGACAGAAACCCGCTTGTTTGTTGTGTTTGTAAATGGATAAATAAAGGAGCGACGAGATGGAAGTCGTATGGCGAGTAGGTTTAATTTAAATGAATGTTTAAGCGTTTTGGGAAGTGTGTTCTTTGCGCCGACAACCTAGTGGCTGACCATTGCTGGATTGTTCTACTGGAGAAGGTGAAATCTGGGAACGGAGACAGAGAAACGATGCTGGCTTTTGTAAGGGAAGAAATATGAAGACATCTAAAGGACTTTATACCAATGATTCTAACTCCGTGGAACCCCATTACTGTTGTCTACAGCAACATCGAGTTCTACGATACAGCTATCGCCTGCATAAACCGCTGGAGTGATCGATATCTGGAAAAGCAAGGTACAACGAAAGTTTGGGATGCTGCTTTATCTCACTTTATGCACCAGACTGCTGAAGCTTGACAGGAAACAAACTGGTCCTAACACTCTATCATCTACTTGTTTCGGAGCGAGCTGGTGCTTCCCATCGACCCGTTTCGAATTTCCGAAAACGTGTGCGCCTATGTCCTCTTCGTAGATTTAAAATCTCTCGCCCAAGCTCCACTTCCCCTCGCGCCTGACACCCGCGCACGTTGGCGTGATAGAAACGTGACTCGAAAGGAACGAGCGCGAGGTACAAGCTACTGAAAACTTATTACTTATTGCGAGGGAAAGAAAGCGTCATGAATATATCGTTTTCGCGTGCAGGTGAAGAAACTCGCGACAAACTTCTCGCGCCCGTTCAACGCGGCTTGTAAGTATTACGCGGCGAGGGTAATAAATCAAGGGCACAGGGAGGGGGTAGCTGGGGGGGGTGGGGGAGCGGCGTGGTAGAACGAGAGAAAAAAAGAGGAGGAGCGCATCGGGTGGGGGTGAAAGGAGCCACGCCGAGGGAAATAGTAAGTCGACCTGCTCGCGGAAAAGTTCCGGGAAAACAATGACGAAATAAAACGCCGTAACGTATGTACCTACCCCACGTTTCACGGGCCGAGCCCTGGGCGGTCGCCCTTCCCTCTCTCGC
The DNA here is from genome assembly GCA_947577245.1 of Andrena bucephala. Taxonomy (NCBI): domain Eukaryota; kingdom Metazoa; phylum Arthropoda; class Insecta; order Hymenoptera; family Andrenidae; genus Andrena; species Andrena bucephala. The sequence continues at coordinate 71,051,647 of OX387715.1, forward strand.
CCTACGTGAACGTTTTCCAACGAGTCGCTTTTATGCGCCGCGCGACCCCGAAATGTTGGCGGCGGCGGGGGGGGGCGGTATAGAAATTGCAAGTAAAATTCTGCGACGGCGCGCGAGGGTAGAATGTCTGAAAAGCTCCGGAGTCAACTCTCGAGGTAATTCGTAACTGAAAATACTACACTTAAATTCAGTTTTCGTGACGGGGAAACGTGCACGCCCGTCCGCCGTCGAATTGTCAAGGGAGCCACGGTATTTTCTTGGGAGAATCTATTTGAATTTCTGCAACTTTTAACGTCTACTTGGAGAGATAGCTCGAGGAGACGTACGGAAGCAAATTTTATGTTGAGTTTATGACTAGATAAATTTAAAATTTTTATATACGATTGTATGGCTGGCATTAGTTTTTGCAAGTGTACTAAAAGGGAGTATAGGGTTTATGAGAATTGATATTTAACGCGACGCACAATCTCGGATTCTAAGGCGAAAGAAGCTTCATCGCGCCAAGCTCGCGACATCTGAATGCGAGTGTTGGCTTGTTTACACCATGGATGATTAAAGCGACTAGCGCACAATACAGCTGCTAGCGCGCCACTGTAAAACAATACGTTATTGCAAGAACAACGGCGTTCGTTACATCGGACCCCGGGGCAACTGCCTTTTGTGTTTCTACCTCGCACGCTCGCCGCCTGCATGTTGCGCACCACCAGCGGGGCAGAATTTTTCCAAAATTCATCCTGACAGCGAAGAAAGTTGCCAATTTATGGCCGCGATAGACGCCGCCAATCCTCCGATCTGACTTCAAAAGACTTGAAGCCACTTTGCATGAAAACAATGACGACTATGATGCCGTTAGAAATTCTAATTACCTCCAAGGAATGTTTTAATGAGGAGGGGATTTACGAGCAACTTGTAATTGGTGTTTCAGGACAAAACAATTTCCTCGAATCGCGGAACGTCGCTGCGGATCCTCGTCGTATTTCTACCAATAGATTAACGTTGCAGGATTAACAGCGTAAATGCGATTCGGCCGCAAAACGCCCAGTTAGCGGTGGCCGGAGGATTCCCCGGAACATTCGGAGCGAAAGCGCGGGAATAGAAGAAAAAGCAATCTCCCCAATTAAACGGCGAAACTTCCATTGCGATGGGGAAAAAACAAGGGAATTGCGTGGGGAGCAAGGCCGAAACGGAGTTGGCGGTGCGCTTCCGCGAGGTATCGTTATTAAAATCGACCAGCCCGGGCGGACAAGGGCCCGCCACCAGCGGGGGAGTACGATGACAAAGGTGTCGCGCTTTCGTCGGGGTGAAAGTCCGTGGGTCCAGTTTATATTACGTCGACAATGAGGCGGCGTCCAGCCCGCGGATAACCTACGTAACGGCGGAATTCCTCGGTCGCATAACGGAATTCCTCCTCTTTCCCGCAACCGACTCGTCGTTACGGCGGGGTAAACTTTTAATACGGAATTCCTCACGCGACGACGATGACGACGGCGCCGCCGATGCGCGTGGAATTCTTGCTCGACGCAAATAGACATACGATTAACTTGCCTCCGCAAAGTCAATTGGGGGGGGGGGGGGGGATTGAAAGGCCTACGTACGACAGACACGCTCCTGGGGTGGCTTCTACGTCCTGAGTGCACGCTGAGGAATCTGTATGGGAGGTGAAAAGGGAGGGGGGGGGGGAAGTTGGATATAGAGGGGAGACGAGGTAATGTTTAGGGAAGTCTGTCATGACTGGTGTGAAAGTTAGCTCTATGGGAATTGAGGAGAGCGGAGACACGTGACACGTGCGTGGAAGAGATCTCTCATTTTGGAAATGAAGGATGATTGTAATTGAAGAAGCTACGTGGGGAATGGGGAATGTAGATAGGTAATATGAAACGCAGAAACAGAGGAAAGACACTCGATGGGAGGATGGTGGTTTGAATGGAAGTTTGAATATCGAGTACCGGAACGAGACATTTCTAGGCGGTATCGAGCAATTCTCTTTCGGTATATAAAGAGTTAATGTCTTAAGTTAAGTAGTTAGTGCCTGGCGGTAGTCAACAGAACGGTCGTTAACTAAATATATTCCCGGAGACCTGAATAATTTCCGCGTTTAAACTTTACGTACCACGGAATTTAGACTTTTATGGGCACTTTGGTATATGAGCTAACCAGTATTTCTTGGCGCATTCCTTGAAACCTTAAGAACTGATTCGCAGTGGAGGAAGTATGATGCTTATAGCTTCGCTGCATATCCCAGGCAGTAATTTGTCACGAGTGGGGCACGCGGGGCGGGAAGACAAAGCCTTCTACAAGGATTGCCTTGGTGCATGAACCAAAATCTACAAAAATCGGCAAACCTGTAAAATCGGTATAACTTCTTAACTAAAATGAAAGCCTCATTGTACAATTCTCGCGCCAATTTCCTTGAATAAAATTGCAATAAAACGATTACTCATTGATAGTAGGAAGGAACAGACTTCGGAAAGACACTGAAAAGACTCAATTGACAAGCTTGTAAATAAAATGTAAATGGAATGCAAGGTGTTATCAATAGCACCCTGGTAGCACCCGTTAGAGTTACAGTATCCACCGTATATACCACATTCTATTTCCGAGTACAAGGCCTCTGGGAGGTGACCAGCAGGTTTACCCCAACCTCACGGAACTGCATGGCTAGCCGCGAAACCGTTCTCGCATCCGGTCAACCAGTCTTCCCTCGATAAGGTTCGAGTTCTGAACTTCCACCCCGCTTTTCTATTACTGGTCGCCAAATGAATCCCAACCGGCCGTGACCAACACGGCACACTTGTAATTACAACGTCCACGTACCTACACAATGACACGTGACTTCGACGAGGAAGCTTGTCGCCATGCCTGCTGTACCGAGTTTACGTAAACACTGAGTGCTTTATTGTTCAGCGGATCGAGTTTTGGACCGACCTCCTTTTCGCTTAAAAAAACGTGTAGGGGTAAAGAGTACAGTGGTTGGCCACCTGACAGTGATTGGCCCTATTTTGAGAAATAAAAAAATATAACGAAATGCTTACGAAATAATATGCTTCTTTTAATGAACATATTCATATTCCTTGTACTTTCTTGCTTCGAATGTAATCAATATTTCTCCACTCATTATGTACTGTGATTATATTTTAAAGCAGATAGGATGACTCGGCTTTGCAGCTTGAAAATTACAGCGATTCAATCAAAAAATCATAAGAGTACAGTTGAAAGTTTTCGAATATTTTAATGTATTTGTGATATTTATATCTCTCATATTCTGTATATATTTATAAATGAAGGTTAAAACATTATAAAATAAATGATTTATTTGTTAAAATTATACATATATTATGAAAATTACGGGGGGCTAACAACTGTCATATGAATAATGTTGGATGGCAATAATTGGCCGGGCGGCCGGCGTCTATTTTATAACCATGATAACGGTAAAACAGTTATTGGCTCCCTATTCATTCGCGGTATTGAAACGGTAATTTTTAAAAAAGATTCAACATCGACGTAATTATAGTACAATTAAATAAAAAGAAGAAGTACTATTAGGTATGTTACATTGTATAGTTATATTTTAAGTTTCTTGTGATTTGAATTTTAATTGGTGTATTCGAATTGAATTTGATTATTAAATTTATTTAATTAAATTGGAATTAAAAATGAAATTTGATTGAATTAATTGGATTATTCAAATTTAATTTGATTACTGAATTTATTTAATTAAATTGAAGTTAGAAATTAAATTGTGTTTACCTAGTAGATGAATTGTAGAAATTTTGAATTTTTTAATAGAACTGAATTACACTACAGTAAAAAATGCCAAAAGTAAAAAAAGGTGATAAATATGGGAAAAAATATACAGATGAACAAATCATACAAGCATAGGGTAAACGCACCAATAAATGAACACTTAAGGCTAATGAATGAACACTATTATAAAATTAAGTTTGCAGCGCGATTGATTCCATGTGCTGCAAAATTTATTTGTATACGAGGCACGAAATTAAAAGAAGTCTCTAATCAATTAGTTGCTTATTTTAATAACTTATTTTACTCATTTTAATAAAAAATGGCCATTCACTGGTACGTGTTCATTTACTGGTACATCCACCCTACATAAGATACATCCATTTTTATTGAATAATTTTAATCCCATTTCTATCATCAAATCATATAACATTTTCTTTTAGATTATATTATGTGTCAAATAGCGGCCAATCACTGTCGAACCGATCGGACAACTACTGTCATGACCATGCCAATAACTATATTTCTTCGTAGTCAACACATTTTTTGTATATTTCTATAAATTCTTGCTTTTTTTATAAATTCTATTTATTTTTAGATTATCAGAGTTTTTTCGTACTTATTTATATTGATTTTCATTTCAAATTTACTAAATTCACATTTATAATTCACTATTTATGTGACACTCTTACTTAAGTGGCCAACCATTGTACTCTTTACCCTACTTATACACAGAAAACAAAATTGAATTATACTAATTGTAAGTTAAATCATATGCCTTCTCCTTTCGCGGTTACTTTTGTTCCTCAGTACGTGCTTATTCACGCCCTCGTTTCCCTTAATTTAAGCTTCTAATTAGAAAAGATAGCAGTTCTCACAAAGCTACCCCCTCGGCTGTCCCCGTTACGATTCAAATGAACGCGATGTGGAGGCTACAGAAGATTCGAAATTTCTGTACGTACTTGTTAGCCCTTTATCGTTTCTGAAGTTTGATTAACCGATAGCCAGCGCTCGAAGCCAGTCCAATATCGAGAAAGGTAGTGGAAGAAGGAAGGGGGCGTAACATTATTTTCGTGCAGTTAGAGTGTCGCGCCGGCGGATACGTCGCATGCAATTATCTCCCTTCGTCTCCGGTGGTAATCAGAACCGCAGTAATTACCAGGCTCTGTAATGCCTCGAGTTTCGAGTCCAGGGGGGGTGGCTGGAGACCGTAAAATGGGGTTGCCTCGCGCGAAGACAGACAAGGAGGCAGCGAAAGGGCGAAGACACGGGGCGAGCGGGAGGAAGAGGCGGCTGGTGAACGGAAGGAGAAAGAGCGGATTCGGCGTGGAATGAGAATTTGCGGATCGTTACAAGGTTTACGCACTGTACTAACGATACACAGAGTCACCCGACTATGGCACTTTGTCTTTCGCCGTGCGATCCACTGCCGATGGGAAATTCCGTGAGGAAGCGCTCCCTGTTGTTCGGAATAACAGTGCCGTTCCCGGCAACCTATCATTCAGAGTAAAATAAATTGTTGACAAGCGCGTTCTAAGCGAAACAAGTCGATAATCAAGGGCCATTAATTCGCAATCGCTACTCGCCCTCCCCTTTCCCGCCACAACAAAAGCGGATTAAATGATAACGTTCGCGTCTCGGTGGGGATGCTCGAAAAAATACGACCGTGTAAATTGTTCATTTAATTGTTTCCCGAAAACGAGCCAACGTCCAACCCCGCTCGGGGTTGAAAACACCAAATGGCAGAAACGCGGGGACGTTATCGGATCCCTCTGAAAAGGCAATCCTAGCGATCGCGGCTGCATTTGGCACGACTCGTGCGAACATATTTACTCGCGACTCGTAATTTGCATTTTAATTACTCATTGCCAGGACAAATATTGCGGGGCTCGTTATGTGGCGGGGTGTAGGTTTCACTCGGACCGCCGCCGTCTCTGCGAGCGAGCGATCCACGGAAACGACGATTTTACCACGGCGAAGAGGGGGGATTCAGTCGATCAACGATCCTCGACACTCGCATTTAAGTATTTATGAAAGGAAGGGTATTTACAATACTGTTAACTTGCAACATTAACGGGATATCGGATCAATACTGCTTGATACTTTTTCCGTTTAATAAGAGAGGAACTTGTCCACGATACGATCCATATTTGCAAACGATAACCATCAAATGAGGATCACTCGAAATTCACCAGACAGGTAAAAAATTTAAAAATCGATTCGTGCACATAGAATTGGAGAGTCCTCGAAGAAAACACTGCAAGTGTTCAAATTCAAATTTTATACCTACTATAATATTACCATTGGTACGTAGAAGATTTTCCTATAACATTGTTTTCTTTCTTAATTTTGGCACTTCGTGTTTTCTACAAGGACTCTTCAATTCTATGTGCACGAATCGATTTTTACATTTTTTTAATTAGGGTAAAAGGTCTCCTGTAACTGTTTCATTTTGAGTAACACTTCGCACTATCGTAACCCGTCTCGCTATCCTAAGAATTTAGCAAACGACAAATGTTTAAATATGCTCTGTCGAAGCACACATAATTCCCCTTCAAAGGTTTGTCGTTCGTCGACAGACGCAAAAGGATGGGCACGATTTCGCTGACTCGATTGCCCGGTGGACAGCGTTCTGTATGTACGAAGATCCTGTCGAAACATAGATTTTACAGCGGCTCCCACGCTCGCTGTAAAATCTCGACCTCTATCTCACCCAGGGGAGAGAAGAATACGCAAGTAGAATTTCGTTTTCCCTTTTTTTTTTTGCGACAGGACCTGCGATAGAAGGCGACCGAAACGACGTCTCGCTGAGTGATCAGTCGTAAAATTCCAACCCGAGATGACGTTCCCGCTCGAGCTGCTTCGAAATTGCGCGAATAAAATCGCGCGTTCGTTTCCACGGGTGCGAAACCCGGCTACGGCTACGACGGCTCGGATACCCTGCCGAAATAAAACGATCCACCTTTTGTTTATGGCTATTCCTCTTTCTATTCATCGATTATTGTTCCCTTGCAGCGTGTTTCGTCAAACTCCGCGACTGTAACTGACGGGAATCGTAAATATTCAATGCAGAGAGAAAAGCGTTTCGCCACCTTTGTAGAGAAAACAATATCTAGAATTCTAGAATATCCACTGCTCCCGACGGAGCCGTTGACACCTAGACCATTGCCAGGGATAACAGCGAAATTCCTAAATCACTAGCTTCCACTCAATATTTCCTGGCAATCCTAATTAATTAAAGATCTCGGAAATCTATCCTCCAACACCTCCAACAGTAGATACCTTACATTCTCCGTAAACTGCAAAGCAATCGATGGATGCATACTCCTACACAGAGATGGGCTAAATTTTTATTTAAATAAAATCTCGCGTGACGAATAAAAGTTACACTAATTATTCATAATTCGTGTCGTCACCCCGAGTTAACATTGTTATTATTTTTTGTAACTATTATTCGTTATTGGAAATTTTATTTAAATAAAACTTTTGCCCATCTCTGCCCCTACACATAACCCTCCAATTATCACGATACCCCGCCACGTGTAATTTTCAATCTAATAAATCCTCTCCGGGGCCAAAAAATAAAGAACCATGCAAGCAGCTTCCATTACATCCCTAGGACGTTATCATTCTGTTCACGAATCATTGCAATTCCCGGGGAAATCCTTCCTGTTATGCAAATCTGAGGGTGAACCCAGGCGGTCGCTCCTTAAAGCGGAATTGTCCCTGTGAGGGCTCGTTTCTGGAGAATTTCCGGTTTGATGCGCGAACGTATGCGTCGCTCCGACAAATCGTGGGACATGGCCGATAAGGTTGTGCGGGGGTTGGACGGCGCAGCGCAGACAGAGGTAACCTTACGACCGATATTAATCGATCGGCCGACTGTCGGGACGCTAAGGCCAGTAGCGCATAATTCAGGGAGGCTGGCGGAGCACTTTAGAAATTAGCCGCATAATCCATCGAGTTAGCCTGCCGGCGATACCCGATTGTGTGCGCACGGGGAGGTTCGGCTGGGTGCATGTGCATTTTCCTTGGGAACACGGAGAGTTGCGACACGTGTAATTCGACGTGCCGCACTGGCTGCGATCATGTTTGCGAGCCGGTACGGTCGACTGTTCACCTGACAGAGAGAGAGAGAGAGAGAGAGGTGGGGAGCGTTGATTAACAAAGAGGAACAGCATGGACCTAGTAAACCAGAGTGGGTTAAGGAACGAAATACAGGGTAAGGGGGAAGGGTGAAGTAAGAAGGGAGAAAAAATGGTACGGCGAAGAGAAGCCGGAGGAACAAGATGCTGGAGAACAGTTACGAAGTGGGAAGGAAGGGGCGAGACGATGGAGGCACTCAATTTATCTCACTTCCGGATCCCGCGTGGGTGGTGCTGGTAGACCCGTCGACAATTAAAGGAGCTCGAAACTTTGGTGTGCGGCGAAGTTCGTGTAGTTCATGCTCGCGGCAGCACTAATGGAATGGTATTTACAAACGCGAACAAACACTCCTATCAATTACAAAACGATTCTCCTGCTGCAGGCATCGAGGGCGTTTTCCGGCCTCGAGGCCGTACCTCGCTGGAAGCCACCGTTCCACTACCATCCTCTCTTCACCCCTGATCCTCTGGCCCCCGTCCCTCGCCACCGTCTTTCCTTTCTCCGCCTCAACAACGAACTTCTGATCACCCGCATTCCCCGAGTAATCTCGAGAAAGATCGTGCCCCGGCCCGGGGCTCCGCAAATATTTGACACGCGAAAGCTGAGGGAGAAAGGAACGCGGTCTGCCTGCGCCCGGGTCGCAGCGGATGACGAACAGCCGCGTCAGACGGAGACGGAAATCGGGGGATAAAAAGATGACGCGGCCGTGACTCAGGGGGGATGGAAGAAACGCGATGGAGAAGAGGGCAACTTGCCCTGATGCCGGCCGATTCTAATTTCGCTAAGATCGAGCCGAGAACGAGCACCTGCTCTGACGGAGTCTGCGGGAAAGTTACAGATACGAGTCGGGAGGCGCAACACCATATCACTCCCAATTTGCCTCTGCTGTTCGTCCAACTGAAGATTGAAGACTCGCGGCTCATTGAATATCAGCTTTAGACTCCTGTTTCTCTCGGGCGGGAGCATCCCCAATCACGCGACACAGCGCGATTCCCTCGACAGTTGGTGAAACATGGATTAGACCCTTAATTCGAAGTTCGCGCCCCAGGTAAAGTGGGAAGTTGGCGAGTCGCGCGGCTAAGCCCCGCGCAAAGTCCCGAGGAATCTGAGGGCGGTGTTATCGCGATGACAGCGAATGCCTCCCGTGATTCACCGAAACGCGAGGATCGTTCCAGGCGCCCCGCGTACAAAGCAGCGAAATGAACCTCCTCTGGCTGGATCCAAATGACGAAAGTAGGAGTATCGCGCTGGTGCTTGGCCTTTACTATTCTTCATCCGCCGCGAGTTCTCGGGCCAAGGTGGGCGCTTAACAATTGAAATCCCCGAGACGGCGGACGACGTTATGGAGGCATTATTCGTAACGACCATTCCAGGATCTTCATATATTTCGACGGAGGCCTTCGAAGCCCCTATAAACGATGCTCGGTGTCGGCGTCGAAATGTTCCATTCAGTCACTTGACATTGTCTCGGAAAAGGAATTGGAAACTTCTGATTTCCACGAAACGTCGTAAACTTAGCTGCCTTGCAAAATTCTCTATTTTCGGTCTGCTTTTATTTTCTTGATAAAAAAGAATATCTACCTATTCACGAACGATACCTCTCACTGCCACCGGGCTCTGCAATTTCTACGTGAATTTGAAAACCAACGAATGTGTAAAAAGCTCGCCGTCGAATTTGAAAACATTCTGCAAATAAGTTCCTAGCTTCCGAGCGTGTAATGAACGAGCAACAATCGAATCTTGACCAACGAATGGAGAGAATCGCCGAAAGTCGGGTCGCTGGTATTTTCCAGCCCTTTCGAAAACGTTCCCCGAAGCCTCGCTGGTAAATGGCATTCCGTTTTAATTGCATCCCCCTTTTCCTCCGCTCGGCTGAACGGATACGAATTTACATCGCGCGCAAGTGAAATTAAAATCGTTGACAGAATTGTTTGCCTGCGCGTGCACCGTGTGTTTCTTCCATTGAGTGAAACCTTTCGCCGGGAATTTCCCGTAGGTACGCGATCAAATACAGATTTCGCCAAGTCTCGCGGAAATTCAGGCCTGAACGACGATTGAATCGACGACGGCTCGTCACGCGTGATCGATCGCGTTTGTTTCACGAACATTGTGCGTGTGCTCTGAGCTTTATCCACCCGGGTGATGCCGCGGGCGATCCGCGGAGAAACGTTTTTATCGCGGTGCCACTGTTCCTTGGAAATTAAAAACAAATATTGTGGGCGAGTGTAGCTGACGATACAAGCCTGCGTTCGTCATCCTCTCCCATTCTTATACATTAAACAAAAAGAAACTGTGAGAATGGCGTTGAATCTTGTCTGATCTGATCTGAAATGGCTAGCCCCGCGTAATCGAGAGCTGCGAATTTTTTAGACCACCCACGTCCTTCTCCGCGGACCAACGAGCGCCGAGTTCAAAGACAATGTTTGGCCGTCGATGAAATCAATCAATTCCCTTCGCCAAGTGGAAATAGCCGACGCGGATGATGCGCGAGCGCCTCTGTCGCGCGTGCGATTCTCGGCGAAATGGACGATCCGCGTTCGGTTTCAAAGCGGCTGGCTCGCGTCGGCGAATCGATCGACAAGGATCCCAGCGACTGAACGGGTATACCCCCCTCTTTAAACGAGGGAAAAGAATTCTGAAAATCCGGACGGGAATATTCTTAAAAGTACGAGCTGCTGAATGAACGTCGCCGTGGATTCCGCCGTACGGACGAAGCCTACCTATTATTGCGCGGCTCAAAAGAGCACTTTCCAGATTAATATTAAAGGTGTACTCCGATAAGATAGGAAGCTACGATTACACGGTCAATTGCTCTACTCTTGACAAATGCTTCCGTCTCCGAGACGACGTCGAAGATGGCGTGGCCATTGTAATGCAGGAGTCGTAGTGTACCTACCCTCTGACTGGAACTTTTCAGCAGTCGCGACGCTACCGGTCCTCTCGATGCTGAGACTGAGTACTTTGTACGCAGAGCAGTTGCCACAACAGTGTACACGACAAGCCAATTGATCGAAGAGATGCGCGAACATCGTGGGATCTACGTTTGTAAATTGTCGGGATCGAGGAGCGAGAATTTAAGGGGGGACGCCTACCTAGAGCGGTCGAAACAATGCGCTTCTTTGGGATTTTTTTCTAGAAAAACCATTACACTTTTATTAATAACTATTCGTCTATTGTTAAGAGTACATCTAAATGACGGTTCAGTATTTTTTGCGTTAAAGAATATTAAAAGATTGGAGAGTTATAAGCGATAACCGGGATGTCCTTTTTTTTGCGGTGACCATCGTAGCTCGTAGCAGAATCATCCGAAATGAAAAATTCGAAAGGCTTTAGATAGAGTATGAAATTATCTAGGAGCCATCAGAGGGATTTCTTTTGTTTCTTCTTAGTTTTTTTTTTCCGGCCAAGAAAGGAACTACTTTTTTGTTGAAAATCGATGGTTCAACTTTGCGGCGCCGCCATTTTGTCTCATAATAATTTTTCCAAAATCGGGCCCGATAGCGCCGAAAAAAAGACACATGTAGGTAATGTTTACAAAACGTTTCGATGTCAATTACAAGAATAAGAAATAAAAAATACGAGAATGCTATGTCTCCCTCGACATCCTACAACTTTCGTCTGAAAGAAGTTTTCGTACCATTCATATTTTTCGAGATAGTTGCACTTTTGCATATACAACGGACACACTGTATATTTAACTAATGTGGTCGGACTGTCCCACATTAATGTGGCCGGACTATCCCATAATCAAGGGAGTGATCTCACCTTGTCAAAATAAATTAAAAAGGAATACATACGTAATGTTGGGGTGACACTGTAGTTTTATGCATATTATATCCCCCAATATCGGAATAGTATAAATAAACTTACCTGTCTTTCAAATATCACCAGCACTGTAACTTGGTCTAAAAACTTTTAGACTCGCAAAAAGTCTCAAGTGTTTCTTATAATTTAAATATGGATTTTTGACAATGGTCAATGCAAGATCAACGACAAACGCATTCATGTATTTTGAGTCAATGACACACAGTGCCCTATCTTGCGTCGGTCTTAAAATATCAACACTGGCCGGACTCTCTCGGTGGTCAAACTATACCGAACTTACCCTATATTTATTTTTTTGTACTGCTACGGTTAAACTGTTTTTAGTAAACTACCTCTTCATTTCCCCAAAAATGGGCCCCTCAGAATATTTCTCACCTGGGCATTTTTCATTAAATCCGCCACTGGTGGAGGGTAAATGCCGAAATGGTATTCAATCGTGTCTGTATAGAAAAGGTACAACAAGTGGGGCCGACGTACAATCAATTTACCCGAAACTACAAAGACACCGTGGAAGGGACTCGCCGGCGAGACAGAATTTCCTTGGATAAAGCCCTAAAGCGTACGTACGGTCCGCTAAACAGTTACACGGCGATTCTCCCCAAACTGGCTGCTTAATAACGCCTTAACGACGTAATGTAATTACTCGTCGCCGCCGCTCAAGCCAGAAAAGCCTCTAGTTATCGCCCAAAACTACCACCGCTCGGCTAGCGGGCGATTAAACCGCTTTAACATCGACTTATCCTTACTAGCTTATAATTCTACATATCTCTGATGAGCAGAAATCTCACGCGACGTTCTACCCAATTATTCCATCTACATTTGATAAAATTATCCTAAGAACAATCTTCACTTCAGCGGCGCACCCAGAGTGGGGCTAAGGGGCCCTGTCACCCCCAACGAAGGGGCGTTGTAAGAAGAAAAGAAAGCAGAATTTCATTCTTTAAATAAATTTTTATAATCACCTAATGAATTTTATTGAATTTGCATTAGAAATATTTTTATCCGTGCAACTCGGCTCCCCTCAAGATTAAATCCTGACTGCGCCACTTCATGTAGATACCTACTCAATATTTTAGCCGAAGAAGAAGCTGCAACTATTTTCTCCAGATCACCAACAAAAACCGGAATTGCTTTCTTCTTTCAACGAAACAAACTTTACATTCCTCCTGCTCCGGGCACCATCTCTGAGGAATTATAATGGCGCGCGACTTATCGCTGGAGCGAGGCGTCCACGGATTATCCGCGCAATTTGTTCCGTCGTCGGGTTCGTCAGGAATTCGCCAAGTTTCGAGTCCCCGCGTCTAGTTTCGGCTGAACGAAAGCGGGGCGTCATCAGCGAAACGTTCTCTGTAATTGAAAACGAACCTCTTCCGGCGCCGGCGTCGCGGAAGCTGTCGCTGGATTGCACGAGATTAATCCAGATTATTCGAGATTAGACAGAATTAGTCCGGTGGCACGGCGCGTTGGGCGGCGCTGAGCAGGGCGGCGGGCACATTTGCAAGTGAGTGCAGGCGCCGAATGCGAAAGGAGCGCGGAACGGCGACGCGCGACAAAACGGAAACGCGGATGCGTCCGTTTCGGCTGACGTGCTCCGCTCGGAGCAGCAAAGCAAGCCGAAATTGTACAAAGCACCGAAAATCCTGGGAACAACGGGGCAACGGGACCGTGATCCACGGCTGGGCGGTATCATACGCGCAGACAGTATTTACTCTCAATCGATCTCGCTTTATCGATGCACCGAGACTGTACGCTTCATTCGCGGAGGATCGATGCCTGTGGATCGTTTTTGGCAAAGCACTACGAGGTTGCGGAGTGGATGGGAGCGTTCAGTGCAATCGAGACGTGTTAAGAAATTGATTTGCTCTTTGTTATGGCTCGTAGAGGTGAAAGATGAAGGATATAACGCACAGTGGTTTAAAATGCGATTCTAGGTGAGCAAAAATATTTTTGCCATTATTTTTTCCTGTAAGTATATATACTTTAATAGTGTTTACTCATTTAATATTATTAATGTTTTGTTCCACTTGTTTCTGATTATTTTTTACTTCTTTTTTTTGTGTAAGTAAAAATACAGGTGTCCTTGATAAATAGTTAATATTTCCAGATTATAATCGATTAGTTTAATGGAAAATTTAGAAATAAACAGATATGTGTTTCAGCAAAAATCAAGAAATGCATTTAATTTACCTATATACTATATAGAATGAAAATAGTGTGAAGCATTAGGAAGTGCTGCAATAGGGTAAACTCGGGTAACTCCGTGATAGTTTTAAAATTTGTCTATTAACTGCTAATATTTACATATTCTGAAAGTGAGTCTAGGATATAATGATAGATCAGACATCACAGAAACAAATAACAGCTTAACAGAAATTTACTAAGTATATTTAATTGAAAATATACAAAATTAAGTTGTCATGACATACTCTGGTTACTCAGTGATAGTACTCTGGTAACTCCGTGATAGTTCTCGCTAGCCCGTGATATGGCCATCAGCTACATTTTTTATATTATTTTATATTATTTTACATTAGTTTACATTAGTTTACATTATTTCAAATTATTTTACATTATTTTACATTATTTTACATTATTTTATATTATTTTATATTATTTCATATTATTTTATATTATTGTTATTTTGTGTATAATCAATCGTTTCACGATCGTTAGATGTCTGAGACGTAAGAAAACATGGTATCTGGTATATGCCTTTAGAATTCCTCGTACAGCACAATCAGAAACGCAGGTTCGGGCGCATGAAAAATAAGAATTTAGTCACTTTTCATAAGCAAAAATAACACTGATGCCTTATTGTATGATAATTTCGAGAGTAAGACTTGTTAAAGTGTCATTTTACCATCACTTACCTGCAGTTTGAACTTTCCATTTATCTTCTAAAGCACATAATACATAATCAAGCGATCGTCCACAACTAGCACGAAACATTTCACGAATAATGCGCTGCTGGAACAAAATGCTCTCTCACTCTATCACACTAACTTCAATTGACTAATTATTTTACCACAACATAAACTAGAAGATGAACGCTGTCTGTTAGTTTCTGTTTCATCTAAATTGAGTCAGACAATTTCGAGTTACAGATAAATGAAAAAGTATCACGGAGTAACCAGTACCACGAATTCACCAGAGTTTACCCTATTTATCTTTTCTGGTACTTTGATAAAAACATTAATATAATTTAAGGACAACTTTTGCTGGTTTTTTTGCAGGTTATTGAGAAATTGATTTTTTTTTTAAAGAAATAGCCGAATCGCAATTTAAACCACTGTGTGACAGGGGAATATGCATTCCTACGTATGAAGAACTTAAAATTCAAAATGACCATGGAATTTGCATTCTAGTAGGACGTTGTTGATTTGAGGACTTTCTATGAATATACCTGGATGAGAGGAGGAAATACATTCATAAAGACTACTAAATATTCTAATGATTATTGATTAAACGTAATCTCGCGCGACGCGTCACGGAAAAGAGTGTAATAAAGCACATTCTTTGGAAAGTTTACATACCACCCCCGCTGGAAACACTTGCCCGGAAAACCAATATTTCAGGCGATTGCAAAGTTTCCACTTGGAACTTACATCGTGTTGTACGGAAGTTTGCTAGTTACCCTCGGAAAATAACTCGCCGTCAGTTTGAACGATGCTCGACATCGTGTATTTAATTGTCCGGCCCTTTTATCGCGTTCCAATTCGATCGCGCCACGAAAGCACCACGGCGAAAGAATGTATTTGCAGAATGCAGAGCGACGGGAACGATCGCTGTAGAATTCACTGTCGTGTCGTTCCCGGCTTTCTATAACGAGATACACCGCTCGTAAACAGACTTTCCTAAACCGAAACGATCGGGGGGAAGCCATGGAAACGGTTTACCCGCTAGTTTAAGTGCCCCGTCTCGTCGCAAGGCGCATCGAAATCGTTGCCCAACAATTCACTTACCACGGATCCAGAGATCTATTCCACGATATGCGAAACGGCGTAAAGCCGTTGTTGCCGTTTCGACTGTGAAAAATGTACACAGACGCGAGCACATTACCTTCCTTCCGTTCCGCGCGCATTGGATCATGCCGCGGACGCATGCTAAAGGAGGAAACACGAATGTACGTGAATACAAGGATCAGCTGAAAAGGCGAGAAATATTTCCCCTCTGCTCTGTATTAATTTATTGCTTCTTAACAATGTTCGTCTCCCTTTACAATCGTTTTTGGCGGTCTACAGGTATCCGTAAAAACATTATAATATACATATAATAACTCTGTGCCTTAAAGTGTTTCGATCTCACGTGGGTGACCAGTGACGTATCGTTGAGCAACAGTCACAATTGCTGTTAAAAGGGCACAGCGTTGTCCTTTTAACAAAGGACGTATCGTTGAGCAACAGTAACAATTACTGTTAAAAGGACACAGCACAGGGAAATTGATTTGCAAAGTACCATTCTTTCTCACGCTCGGGGGAGCTCGGGGTAAACGACAATTCGATGACGCCGAGGGGTGGCGATTAACGGGGGCAGTGCCACGGGGAAAGCAAGTACAGAAAGATTCTCGTAACTCGCCACGTTCGCAGCTACGTCAACTGACCAAATCATTAAACTTCGCGTAATACTAAACTCATTTAACCATTCAGCGCAGAACATTACGCTCTTCAGTCTTCCTTTATAACATTTCTCACCCCTCTGTCTTAAAACTTACAAACTAAATACATACCCCGCAATGCTATCTCCCAGCCCCATGCTGAGCAGTTAAACGACTTAGGAATATAAAACCTTCGCCTCCTGTTCCAAATCTCTGCCACCGATCTTGCCGGCCCTGGTTCCATCAATTCCATGAATTAATTACGAATCTGCCTCTTTGCCTGCTGATAACGAGGCAAGTTTCCTCGCGCCCAAAGAAACGTCCCGACGCTCGCTTTCTGTCGGATCGATCATGAACTTAGACGCCGCCCTCTTAAATCACAGACAGCTAACGAGGTACGTTCAGTTAAGTCCACCCTCCTCCCCCCCTCCCCCCCCCCCACCTGTCTCGTTCCCCCGCGCCGAGAGTACGTGCCGCGAAACTCACCGGCAGATATTTATTCCGCGATCCCGCATGGCAGTCTCTGATGACTTCGGGGATTCGTGAGTGGAAGCAGCAAGAACCAAGGGGGCTTGCCTTCGCTCGGGGTGGGGGATCGATGAACCGGAAGCCACGAGAAGCTCGGGCAACGTCGACGATTCCATCGTGGCTACTTGATTGCCCGACCCCGGATCCCTGCACGCGAGCCTTCATCTATTCCTTCCACTTCGTTCCTTCACTCCCTCCTACGAAGTCGATGACCGTGATTTCTCATCGACGCGGCTCCACCCACCTCGCTATCGCAGGCTCGTCAACTGTTTGACTTCTGTCGGTGATTGAAGCGCTACAGGGGGAGCCGGGGTTCCTTGGATTCTTAATTAAACAACCCTGACGAGTGTAGCGTTGGGTAGGTAATAGTATCCCGCTTCTTCGGACCGTTGGTTCTAGGGATAGGTCCGGTTCGTTGATGAAAGTTGCAGAGTGAATCTGTTCCTAACTGTTCTATTGATAGTAGAAAATAGGTGTTGCTGGTTATTTAACAGCTTTAGATAACTTAAGTACACGTGTGTATGTAATAAAATATCGAGGAGGAAATACTCTCGGGTATTAATCGATCTGTGACAGGTACTTTAGGCCCTATTTTACCACTTCGTTAATGGTGATACCACTCGAGTGGGGCGGGTGGGGGGGGGGGGGGAGGGGGTACTCCGAAAGTCAGAAGACTTCTACAGCACCGAGGTTCCCACCTCGGTGTTAGTAAAAGACAGTTAAGGTTTGACTAGAGTTAATAGAAGACAGTGCAGGGTTCGATTTCTATCCACCCTCTGACTGCCTGTCTACATGTGATATGTCACCGATTGACAGGGGACGGATATTGCGAGAATAGCCAGGAACGAGAAAGCTTGTGAGATCAACTTCCACACTCTTACTACGTGACGCGCGCATCTCTTTCGACTTGTGAAATTCCGAGTGATTCATCCACAGATCGGAGTTTACCTACGTGGATGAACCGTCGTCGTGCATTTCCTCGAGAGTTGCCTACGTCATCGCAGTAAGCTAGACACGATTCGCACGCTTAGGAAAACGCCCGAGAAAATTCACATTCTAGCTACCGATTGCCACTGGAACTCCTCACACCAATTTCAAATCCGTTAACAGATCGCAAGAAGACAAGAACGAAACTTTATAAACCCGATCGGTTGGGGGGACAAAGAATACTAGGAAAATGGTAACAGCTGTCACCATTCAACAAGTAGATCAATCTATCATTTCGTAACAATGAAAAACTGTGCGCAGTGTAACCAACTTGTGCATTGCTATTCCGAATATAGCCTTTCGATCTACCTCGTCGTTATGAGTGTAGGTTTCACCTTTCTGAAATTTAATAAAGAAAGTATCGCGGTGTTTGAAAAAGAACATGAATGCAGCAGCATCTTGTCGGATACAATGTCTTCGCGTGAAGCAGAGCTTTCCTCTGGAAAGAGGACGGGGTGGTTGTGTCCGAATGGTTAGACACGTGCCTCGCTGCGAATAAGAAGGACGGCGAGCAAGATCCCGCGTTTCATCAACGAAATCTCCAACGAGCTCTTCGTCAGTTGGCGTTCTTCATCATTTTCAGGGGATCGCGCATGTAGCGGGCGAAAACTTCCTTCTTGAACGTCTCGAAATGCTTCCTGTTGGCACTGTTCTGCCGTTCGCGCCATGCTGGCCTGGTCTTTCTGGTCTGCAGGCCCCAGTGCCCAGTGAACACCGGCGACAGCACTTTGAATTGGTAACCAGCGACGTACATCTCGTACACCTGCACAGAGGAACACATCTTCAACCGAAGTTTAACAATCGACACTTATTCAGCTTCGATGTTTTGAAAGCAATTATTGTTGGGACGAAAGGTGTCCTGCTACGAATTAGTAAAGAAAATTACCTGAGATAGCGGCGTATTAACAATGTTTTACAAATATCTGCCGTTTGTCAAAACGAATCTTCTTTCAATCTTCCCTTTCACTCGCTCATAGCTTCCACTCTTCCTCGCTCACAGTTTCCTCGCAGCTGCCGAAACACATACACACACACCTTTTCCTAAAGCTACGTATAACAGAGGCACCCAAGGTTGAAGGAATCGTAAGTTAAATCTATTTCAACAGAATGACGGACCACCTAGTGTTCCTGATTTCTCGATATTTTCCGCATCTCGAGAAAGGAGAAATCAGATTATATTTCTCGAGAATTCTCGAGAATTCTCAAGGAATTAAAAAAATATTGCACAATTTATATATTTGGAATAATGTTGATAATATTTATCTAAATTTTTATTCGTGTCTAACTTAGACAAAACTTGTGTAAATGAAAAAATAGATATTAATATATAATTGATAAATTCATTTATTTAATACAAAATGTGAGCAAGGCGAAACATTACTTTTTTGTTTTAAAATAGTTATTTAAAAAAGACAATGCGTCTAATGTCGCGTCAGCCAATCTACTTTTTTTTTTGTGACAAAATCTGCGGCTGTAGAAAAATTTCTTTCATTTTGAGTGGATGGTGGTGAAATTGTATATAGAGCATCGGCGATACGAAGAGAAAAGTTGATGAAAAATCGCGCGATTCTTCGTATGTATTGTTAACATTTATTACAGACTGTAATTATGTTTATATGTTCACGATTAATTACTTAGTAACACACAATTTGAACTAACTGAAAATTCATTTCTGATAACATATGGGATTTATAATAATTTTCATACACTTAAGTTTCTCGAGAAATACTCTAATTTCCCGAGAAATGAGAAATAAGAAATTATAAAATTTCTCAAGAAATTCTCGAGAAAGAATTCTCGAGAAGGAACACTAGGACCACCCCTAAATTTCATGATAAACTTCGAGCCAAGGCACACTTCTGTCGTATTAATGTCCGCAGTAATAACACTTAACTGCTCCACAATTCTGCATGCAAATAATATAAGGAACAGATCGGTCCGTTAACACGAAAGAATCTGCGCTGGTTTCGATTCGAACTACAATTACAATGAAGACAAGGTAAAGTTGTGAACAGCAAACGACCATGTTCTACCCAGCATCCCTTCAAACTTTGAATTCAAAGTCCCTAAATTAAAGAAACTTAGACTCTATTAATTCGAAACATTAAAGCCCAGTGCACCGCGCAGAACCTCAGCGTAATTTAATAATTCGAAACTGCACCCACCCTCCGAGCCCCCACATTGCTCCCACCCCGTTGCAAGATTCGCGGCGAGATATTTTCTCCAACTAGATTCCGCGCTGTCCCCTTCGTGGAAATTAAAAAAGCGTTTCGACCCCCGCTTAGGAGAAACGTCGCAGAAACTTTCGCGAAATTATGTCGCCGCCACGGTCCCGCCCTTTGTGCGTTTCGGCGTGTTTTTTGCGCGAGCCGCGGCCAAAGTTCCCGCGAGCCGTCCCGTAGATATCCCGGGGATAGTGACATTTCCACGGGAAACGCTGTGTTTCCGACGTTACGGCGCGCTAGACGGCAAGGAGGAAGAGGGCACGGCTGGCAATCTCGAGACAGGTCAGGCGACCCTAACAGACGGGATCCGGTCCCGCTGTTCCCCAGTCTGGCTTGCGTCTTCGTGAATAATCGTACGTAACAATGGCAAGTCATATGTGACAGGCTAGTGGCGAGGCTGACAGACACGTTGTGATTAACAGGCCGGAGAATGGCGGAGCAATTTCGCTTCGATGACTGATTTACCACCCAACGAACCCCTTCTGTTTCCTGGCAATTCGAAAATAGACGGCGAGGATCCTCTAATCGAGTCCAAAATTGGTTTATTAAACTGAGCTAAGACGAGCTGTGAATAATTTCTCACAGTTAGACGCCTGATTGTCAGGTTTGCGCGACGAGGCAATTTGCCTAAAAATGGGGAATGAATTCTGTTGAAAATTCTCATCTCTTTGCGAAATGACGTTACGAAGAACGTGTTTGGATGTCACATCTGATTATCCAAATTTAATGAGATTAACATCGTGTAAGGGATGCTAGATAGAAAAAGGTTTAGGACAAGGGTGGTAATGAGGTTCGCTATGCCGGAGACAGCACAAGAATGGTCGTAATTAACGGAAAGCAGGGCTGTGTCTGGAAAACGGACACGCGGCTGCGGGGCCTATGAGAGCATCAAGAGGAGCTTGTAGACGAGCGTGTAATCTTCAGCACCCTCGGTCTTGGAGACGTTCTAGTGAGTAATTATTCGTGCGTAACGGGAAGATGACAGGGTATGACAGGTTCTGTTACGTTCAGACTGTCCCTCAAACGAGTATTGCGTTAATTACGCGTAAGCTCCGACGCGGCAACAATCGCCGCGCTAACTATACACGCTTTCAGTAATGATCACGAGCCGAATCGAGCGAGCTGGGATTAAATTAAATCGAACGAGACTTGGCAACGTTAATTGGTACGGGAAATGAAAGCCTGATCCTATAGTAATTGAAATGCTACGTGTAATAGTTGGATCAGAGTGCTCGCGAAGATGTTGATGTCGGTTACGAGCTGTTTGAGAAAACTGTTGGGTAGAAGTTTCAGGAAGCAGGACAATGAACAGGGTGAATTATTCTCGGATATTCTCCTTGATGTAGCCACTTGCCTCGTTGATTAGTAAAACTGAATTGTTGGCGTAACGCCCGTTACACACGATTATTCGTCTTAATTAGTCAGTGGACGGGGATTAATTCCCTTTATAGCGTTTCCCGCGGGTCGCATTCTTGCGGCAGGGTGTAAAGCATTTCAGGCTCCAGCGACACGAGCCACTCGCGGGCCACCAGTTTGCCCCGAGTTTCGAGGAGCACGGATTACATTAAACAACATAACGAGTTGACGTATCTTCCTAATTAGCGGGCCCCAGACACTTTGCTCCCGTCGAAGGAGCCCGACAGGAGCTTGTCGCAAATAATTACACACCGGGCGCGAACAATATCCCGATGCCGGCGAAACTTTCCCGCGAATCGCTACCGAGGTTGTAGGTACACGTAGAAATAATAACTCCACAGACTCTGTACCATCAAAGAGAAATAAAATACACGTACATAAACCTGGGAGTTGGAAAAGATGAGTTAAATATATCGATCGCTAGCTTTGAATGTTGCGAAAGGGAATGATCAACGTTGTAAAAGAAGTCAGGACGCTACAAATCTGGATAAAATGAGTCAGCCGTTTAAAAGATTATTATAGAATGCATCGCGCAAATACGAGATAAATTCCAAATACCATAAAGCCTCGTGAACCTTTCATCAATTCCCGCTTCTATGTCAATCGAAGTTTGAGCGCCGCGCGATCTATGATTTGTATTTTTGTTTCCGCCGGTAAACAAACAAGCGGTTCGTTTCTACGCGGTGGTGTAACGTGCGCTAACAAAGCTTTGAATATGCGAAATTGCGGCTGGGAATTGCTGAAAGTTTTCGAAAGCAAACGGAATCATCCGGGGAATTTAG
Source organism: Andrena bucephala (assembly GCA_947577245.1). Lineage (NCBI taxonomy): Eukaryota > Metazoa > Arthropoda > Insecta > Hymenoptera > Andrenidae > Andrena > Andrena bucephala. The sequence goes on from OX387715.1 coordinate 71,073,894, forward strand.
CGTAACCGCTGCCCGCTCTTCCGCGGCGTTCCGCTCAAACGATATCCCCGCGTTGTATTAATGTAAATTTACGCAATTTCTGTAGACGTGGTCGGCGATCGTTCTTTCCCTCGGCCAGGGCGTGCATACCCCATTCGGTTCTGCTTGTTCCTCCGCTTTCTACGGCCGCGCAGAGGAATTCGGAATGCCGAGGCGCGCCTAGCGCGGTCTACGCTCTCACTAATCATTAACCATCCTACATCCGCAGAGAACGGCCGACATCCTATTTATTTAAACGCGCGCGTATACGAGCGCGCCCGCGAGCGCGGAGGATTATCAAGGGGAATATTGTGAAATTATTTCTGGTGAAAAGTAGAGAAGGGGGTAATAGAAGGGTGGATGTTCCCGTTGCTAAGCTTCGCCCGCGAAAAATTAGAAATTCGCTACCCTTTGTAGCTCGAATTTCCGAGAGAACTCGTTCCGCACGAAACAAAGACGTCGGTACGTCGACGAGAGGAGAAAAGCATTTCGCGAGGCGCAACAGCTAAGGAAACAGTTTTACGTTACCTGCCGCTGCGATCGTTGATATTACTCGCCGCGTCGTTATTAACTGCCCAGGATTGTTATTATTACAAGAATTCAATTACACCGGCTGCAGCGCGGCCGGCTGGGTTTTTCGGATATTACTCTATCAGGCTTTCCGTGGAATTCCCAGGGGGAGCCCTAAAAGTTCACGATCCCTCGGGGGAGCGGCATCAGCTTTACACCCAGCGCCCGGCTGATCTTTGACAGGATGTCGCGATTTTACGGCGGTCGTGAGCCGCGATAGGTAAAACAGAAGGGAAATGGAACTGGACACCGCGGTGGGGGTTGTTTTACGCGGCGTGTACCTTGGGGAAATGTGTTCGAGTTAATTTCACGCTTCGACATCGACGGGGGGAGCTTGCCCTCGCTACCGCGGGCCATTACGATCATGACACGCCACGCTGCTGGCTAGTGCATTTTATTCGATCCCCTGTACCCAGAGAATTTGGGTGATTAAATTTAACGAGGGGATGAAGACATTATCCTCGCCTAGAGTATTATGTGTCCGTCGGTATACCGGGTCGTGTTGCAACGGCTGAATGAAAATAAGTGGCGTCGTATCGACGGAAAGCGTCGCAGCTTTACCCACCAAATTGCTGGCAATGATTTCACGTCTGCCAACCTTGCTCCAGAATTTCCAGAAATAAAAAACTAACCGTCTACCTTCGTCATAGAACTTCTTCTACGAGGAAGCAGAATCTAGAATGATTCCTTCGCTGAAACGTGGGAAATTTGATTCCACTTCACTGATCTACCACTCCTCCATTATCAGACACGAGAGTGAGTCCCTTTTTCCTTCCGTAATCACGCGGCTTTGGCCGCTCGAAACTCGCTGATGAATACGCGAGGAAGATCCACGCATTAGGGCCATACGTGACGGTGCATCCGCGGGACGCGGTGAAGTTCGGTAAACAGCGCTCGCATAATTTTTCCAGATAGCAGCGGCGGGCGAAACGGGCGCGGGGAACGGCGGGTAGCGAAGTAAATCTAATAATTGAGCTTTATGCGATCCCACGTCGGTATAAATCCCGGCGAATAAGGCGCGTCTCCGCTTATCATACGTTTCCAACAAGGCGAGAGTAAGGAGCGCCGATAGTTAACACGCTCGAGCGCCCCCCCCCCCCCCCCCTCCGATTTGGACGGCTTCGACGCCGTGGATGATAATCACCGTGAGATTTTAATGCCGGGATTTATGTAGGTAAACTCTTTTAAGGAGATATAAAGCTCAACCACTCAAATTACTAACTGTTAAACGATGGCGGTAGTAAACCGGCTCGCGATGGAGTTAGCCGTGAACGTGGGTGCATGAGTGCGTTATTATTAAACGAAAGCAGCTAATAGTATAATCGCCGAGTAGGGGAGACCGGGGCTGGTAGGCCAGTTGTTCAGTTTTTGATTTTTAATAAATTATGTGGGCGAAATATCATTAAACCGGTTAGTATATTTGATAGGGCATACATTTGGCTATCTTATTAAATTCTTAATGTTGACTCAATGTGACAACAATTAAGGTATTTTAATGTTTTTCTAACACTTTCCATGCTGGTCAACCAGCCCCATGATCGGGGTTGGTTGACTTACAGGTACAATCAGTTAAGAAAATGTTATTAGTAACTTATCTCAGTGGTGATAAAATAACACAATGCCACAAAAGTTGTTTCATTATAAAATTATTTCATTATTAATTTCTATCGTTCATATTTTAATAGAAGCTGAAAATTGTTTCACCTTAAACATTAATTATTATGTGTTTATAACATAGTGAAATTTAAACAGTAAATAAAAATCGCTTTATGAATAACAAAATAACAATTTAAACCTTATTAACGTTATTAGCCAACCAGCCCCGACCGATCATTTTGACTTCAATAATCTATATAACCTTCAAACTTTAAAATAGTCCCTTAACATTTCTTCTATTGTAACTATATAGGGCGTGAAAAAATAAAATTTTTAAGAAAAAATATTTACTTACGTAGTCGATTTTTTGACAAACGCTGATAACTGTTAAAAAACGTGCGATCGCGGGGTCGGACACAAATGCATGGCATTGTAGAAGTGACATTTTTCTGCAGTGAATATTTCCACAGTAGAGCATATATCGGTGTAAAATTATTAACAATTAGTCAACCTACCCCCTGAGATAACCAGCCCCGGTCTCCTCTAAGCATAACAGAGCTATCATTCAATTCATTAGACTTTTATGCTTTGTATATAAAAGTGACGTGTCGAAATTATTATCTATTAAGGATGTATCGGACGTACAATATCAGACAAAAGTATATGAAATTTGAAATACTTGAATATCTACGTCTTACACATAGTAAATCTAGATGTAAGGAATTCGAGCGACAGTTGGAGGCCTATTTTTTAATCCTAGGAAGGTACTTTACAAATACTTTCTCAAGCATTATTTGCTAAACTTTTGACAGTGAAAATGCCCAGAATTCACAATTTTTTCAAGTTATAATTTATTTCTTTAAAACGGTGTAGTGAAAACAATTGAAACTCGGCAGATATTTTCACCTACCCATATACTGCATGTACAAAAAAATTGAAAACATTGGCACTATTTCTTCAACACTTTTTCAGATGGTTTATCCGTCAAGATCGTCTCTTTCCATAAGAGTACGTGTAAAATCAGTGAAAATTAAAATCGTTATAACTCAGTAACCGTTTAGTGAATTCGTTTAAAATTTGTTGGACCACACCAGGAAGATTAAAAAGAACAATCTCACAAATTTCCATCAACTTGGCACTATTTTGGAAATAGGTCCAATACATCCTTAAACGGTGGGGGTCGTGAAGCTCTTGTAAGAGAGTTTGCTAAAAGTAGGAGCACGTAAACGTACCTACTGCCGTCGCAGCCGTAAACTTGATTGCAACAGCTAGGACACTTGTTCGGTAAGTTCAGAAAGCATCACAGGGTTCTCTGTTAAGCCAATGAATTCGTCTAGATACGTGTGCACGGGAACGATGGGCCGAAATTACTATTCATGGAACGGCGGCGATAGTAAGCCTCGCACCATACGGGTAACCGAGTGCCATTGCCACCGCGAGAGTAAAATACTCGGGAAACGATACACTCGTAGCGCGATTCATTAGCTACGAAATTTGGAAGTCCGCAGCCCTCTACCGTCTGTATCCAGTCCCGTCCAGGTCAACGCATCTTGAAACCCCCCCGCACTTGAGCAATCCGGCAGGAAACGGTAACTTCTGTATCGGGCACCGAGTTAATTGCGACGTATCGATACCAGCCAGCGTTTAATGAGCAATTTCGTCCGCCGGCTAATAAGCGGCGGAAATGAAGCGAGAGAAAGAAATATCGGAAAGAGAGCGCCCCCGTCTCGGGGCCCAGAGGCGGATCCTCGGCGTAACGAGCGCGATAAACTTTTAATAGAGCCCCGTTAATCTTTTCGACGAAATTTAATTCGCATTCGTCGCCGGCAGAACGAAACGAACAGCGCCCGTTCAGTGGAAATAGCTTCGTGCCTCGTTCGCTTTCAATGAAACCACCCCCCCCCCCCACCCCACCCCCCCACCCGTGCCCCCGTCGGAGTAGTCGGGGCCATTCAAACCCGGGCGCCCGACCCCCCTCCGTTGCTGATTGACGACCTAGCACCGAGGTAATCGCTCAATCGGCGAAGACGAGAACGACCCAGGTAAATCGGGCTATCTTCCCCCTTTGATTCGCACCAGCTGGGCGCAGCCGGTCGTCCGTGTTGCTCGCGTGTCTCGCCTACTCACGACGATTGCGCTCCCCCGCGTCGTGGAATCAATTTTCGTGGCCGATCGAAAGTCAATCTTCGAAATGAACGTCGAAAGGTCAATATTGAGACGAGTCGCCTCGCAATTCATTGAGAAATCGCTTCCTAGCTGCGAGCACGATATTTTGAAGCGTTTGTCCTTGCTGCGAGCGCGGCAGGCTGCCCGAGCTATGAGGAGGCTCCACTACTGCGATTGGAGACGCAGGGGATTGATACTGACTACTGAGGGATTTCAACTTAGGTTAAGTTGAAAAACAGTCCCTGCCTGAACTTCGCCTATGCTTTTGTCTTTGTTTACTTTCTTTTCCTTGTTATATGCTGTGCTTTGTTTTGCAATAAAGACGTTTAATAATAATAATAAGTCGGACGAAGAATCGCTGTGGCGATGTTGCGTGAATTTGGTCGTTTGAGGAAGTTATATCTAAAGGTGCAAATCCACGATGAGACAAAAATATCGTGTCTCACACGGGACTTTAATCTCACGAGACAATTATTTCACGATGTGTCTCCACTGATGGAGAAATTTTAATTCTTTCGTGAAACCGGACACTCGTCAGACAAGTTTCGTGATATATTTTCAAAAATCTCATCTCCCGCGACTGTTTCCATTATTTGCATTTAGTCGTTGCTGAGATTTTTGTCTCGCGATAGAAAAGTCTCGTTTAAAATCTCATCGTGGATTCGGACATTAAGGAATTATAAGCATTACGAAGTGCTCGTGGTATAGTTTGAAACGCGCTGAAAGCTTGATCAATCGGCAGGTTCAATCCGACGGTAAGAGATCCCGGCAATCGGTGGTCCTAATTCAAACGAGCTGCTCGTGAGTAGGATTTAGCGTGTTACGGTATCGAGGAGCTGGTAAATGAAAATGATAGGCTGCGATAGAGGATCTTGACTACCCTTGATCGGGGAAGTACATATCCAAGCGAGGAGCTACAATCAATCCGATGCCCCGCCACGATTAGATATCAATCCAATTCGTTCGTGACGTTGATTGCCAGCACGATAAATACGACAATAATGAATCTTTCGTGGGCGCGTTTATCTGTAGAAGTGGATCGCGATGGCGAATAGATCGCCTGGAACACGGTAGCGAAGGATAACGTGTCGGGAAAGGAACAATACTGGACGTCGAACATAATTGCTTGCTTAACCGTGTCCTGATTAACAAATAAGCTCAAGGAGAATCATTAAACGCTGAATAGAGACACTTGGTGTCCCGCAGGAGCCAAAACTCCCTACAGTGCCCAGGCAACAAGCTTACGCCTCTAATCCTTGCTAAATATGGTGACGGGGGTGCAAGCTCCTGTCATCGACCTTCTAACAACTCTGGAGACTTACGCCCGCGTATTTAGCGGCATAATTACTGCCCACGGGAATCTGAACCGAAACGTAAGGCGGCTGAGTCGTAGCTGAAGGCTTCATCCACCTTCAGCGTACTTCAACCTGGCTCCGCTGAAGAGAAAATCTGACCCCTCGCACTTCCACGAGGCAGACAGAAGACACTCCTGATTCGACTTCAAACCCGCCACCCTCGTCACACATTAAGCCTGGATGAGGCTGTCACGATCACAGAATGCTCTCAGTCGAGCCTCAGTCTCCGCATAGTGAAGCAACTTCCCCGGGATCGCCATTGCCGTCTGCGGGACATGCTTCCAGGGAATAATCACTCACGAAACAGGCTCCGTAACGTGGAGTTACTCAGGACAAAGTCATTTCAATCCCCGTGCAACTCGAAATCGCAGAGGCAAATTATCAGTCCCAAAATAATCGCTCCACTTGACAGAATCCACTTGCCCGTCGAAACGAGCCACCGTGCATCGACACGGACGACTAATTAACAAGAAGCTAAGGAATTATCCAGCACGCAGGCTCCTTTACTCAGTTTACTTGCTGCGAGACAACGCGGGACAGGGTAGCACCTACGTATAATTCTCGCGAGAGTAGAGGGCGAGGGTAAGAGGTAGGACAAAACGGGGCAAACGGAGGGCAGGAAAGTCGAGGGAGACCGGTTACACGGTGAAAGAATGGCGCGACAGGATTGTATTGGATAGAGGTGGCGAGCTGGTAGGAAAGGGGTTCGAGTGTAGCTCGAGATACAAGAGGGTGGGGGGGGGGGGGGTGGTAGGAAAAGCGAACGATATCCATTCTCATTCCTCCGTGGGGAGTGGATGTTGTGCGAACGAACCGCAGAGAAGACGCGAATACCAATGTACTGTTACGTAGTCAGCGTGTAACGCCCGCGACCGTACACACCGGCTTACATCCGCGCCTGTGTACGCCGACTTGCACGGCTGTTTTCCACCGGTGTTACCGCGGTGCGCGGCCACGTAGATTTACACCCGTTTTATTGCCGTCGCTGCGGCGTACTTCGTTCCACGGATGCGCCGCGGTACGTCGCCGCACGGATTTTCGCGCGCCCGGATGGAATTTCGTTACACCCCGCGGCGGGGCCCTCGCACCCGCGAGCACGTCAGCCGTCATTGCCGGGGCCGGGTGGCATTATCCGCGCACAACGCCTGACGCGCCCCGTCATTCCGCTTTATCCGCCCGCCGCGCTTAAGCGTGCGTACCGCGCGTGATGATGCGACGTCGCTGATTGGCGACGGTGTTGCGAGCGGCTGCGACACGGCCGCGTGACCCGAACGTGACTTCGGGGATACGCTGACGGATGAAGCTTACGGCATGCGGCACTTCTCGGGGCTGAGTATTTTCTTTCACGGGTACCCTCGATGCTTGGAATAGCGCGAGAGATGGCTGGGGCGAGAGCGTGCTGGTGGGTGAGACGTGGCATCGTTTGTATCGGAAGGGAAGAATTATTTTATGGTAGGGGAAGTAGCGGCATGACGGGGTAGCGAGGTGAGATGGGGTATCTCCCTAAACCCTAATTAAAAGATGCTAGGCACGTGACAAATACATCATTAGGAAGCCACTGTGTTATAATAGTGTGGTCGCTGGCAAAAGCGAGTGGGGGAGCACGTGTTCTTTATTTATAGCTGTGCACCGTTTGCGTGCTGCGTCGATGTTATTTCGTGTGATAAAAAGATTTGAAATAAATATATATTTAAGAACGGTAAGTCTATTATTTTTCTTCTGTGATAATCTCCATTTCATCTATTTTAATGTGACATATTCAAAATTTCAATATTTCTTTATTTGTTGTACAAATATGTTAATCTTTGGAAAACGATGTTTCAGGCAAGATGGGGTCCTTGATACCTAACCCCATTAGGGGTTAGGTCGGGGTACCCCATCATTCCCCGTATCATGGTTGTTCATGTGAGATTAAGCAACGTCATCGTTCTCTATTATTGTTTAATTCAAATAAATCTCGTTATTTTTAGTTCGAATTTATAAAATACTTAAGGAAATCATTTCGGTACCCCATTTAAGCCCATTTTCGGTACCCCATTTTACCCCGTTTTCGGTACCCCATTTTACCCCGCGGTAGGGCAAGATGGTTTTTTCCCATCTGTTTTTCAAAGTTTAATAACTTAGACGCCTGACCTCAGATAGTCCGAAATGTGTAACAAATGTCAAATCATTAAATTATAGTTGTATTTGGAGTAATAAAGACTTAATTTTTCCTTAGCTTCCCCATCATGCCCGTACTTCCCCTATAATGCCCTATATGTACTACTTGTTAGTCGGGCGTCCAATATATTCGAGATCATTCTACTGTGATCTAAGTTAAATGAAATGAGGATAGGGGCCGTCCTTAAATAACGTAAGGGTAATTTTGGCGAATTCTTACCCCCTCCCTCCCCCAGTATAAGAATTCGTAAGATTTGATATTCCAACCCCCTTTTTACGTAATATTTTTTGCATTTAATTTTTTCAGTTATTAAAATTCTTTTAAAGGTTTATATAATTCATTTAACTCGGTTTCGGGAAATATAAACTAAAACTACTTTTCTGGAACATTAATAATAGAATTTGTATTTATTGAAAGTTAGTTTAAAAAATATTACGTAAGACGCTACCTGACTCCACCCGCCCTTGTAAGAAAACGTAAGAAATTCGCGACCCCCCCCCCCCCCTCCCCCAGAAAGCCTTACGTAATTTAAGGACGACCCCATAGAAGTACGGGGGATCTAATTTTGATGCGAGAACAAGGGTGCAAAGTAGCGGTGTATTGTGTTTTAAGTATTTGTATCGGAATTGGGAGAACGTATCATGTATCCTTGTACCGATATGTAGAATGTAAACTCCGCTTTCTCCTCTCTCCACTTTACTATCTGTCATTGCTTTCCTGTGTTTCTTACTTACTTACTTCCATAGCTATGTAATAAAAGGTTTTAACCCGTTGATATAAAATAAATAAATGAAAAATAAATTCTGAGGAGAAAGTATGAATTATCGTAGAGTGTACTACTCGTGAGGAGTGGTCTGACATGTAGGAGCTTGTTCTACTGCGATATGGGAACTATTTAAGCTTTCACAAAGTTTCAAGCTTAACTAACGAAGTGTATATCAAATTACACATGAATATTACTTTTTCGGGAATAAATCTAATCGACCTAGAACGTGGCCGTATTCAATTTCAAATATTTAAATGGTGATCAAAATGAAATTGGCCGCACGCCGGCGACAGGAAAGCTCCCGGTTAGTTTGAATGTTGTACAGCGACGCGATGTTCACCGTAAATTGTTAACTGGATGGTAAGTACAGTTTGAAACACGAATTACCCGTTACACGAGCAGCGAAACAAGGCAACGACCGTTCTCGATATGCAAACGTTCGATTAGACGGGCGCGAGATGTATCAAGTTTAAATTAAATAATGCTTGTTCCGCAAAATGAGCCTCCATCGCACGATAACGGCGGCAATGATAATATGTAATTCAATTAATGTTCCCAGCGCGCGGGATTTGTCCGTTCGAGTTTCGTGCTCCCCAAACTGCCTCCCCCCCCCCCCCCCCCCTCGCCGGTGCTCCCACCCTCCCATTTCGATCCCCCTCTGATTCCCACGGACGCGCGCACGTACGCGATGTTTCCTATGTACCGTGCAAATATGCACTTTTTTCATTTCGCCCTGCTCTGATATCGTAGGATGCGCGGACTCCAGTTTGCGCCAGCATTCCACGCGCCGTAATTGGAGCAAACTGCTCGCGAGGTGTACCTTGTTTTACGAGCTTCGGTTCCAAAGTTTCAGCGGGCGCGGGCGACGACGATGGGATGATAAACTCGCCAGATGACAGCCGATTTCATCGGCCCGGTAAGAAGTATGAAGGAATCATTGGATCGACCTGGCTGCGCCGATTACGCTTTAAATTCCGTTGAAGTATTCATGCCGTTCCGATGGAAGTGAATGGTATAACAGTGTGCGAAATCGTGGTACCGGAGCTCCCGAAAGTAACTAACTTCCCAATGAAATATTCATACGCAGCTTTCGTCGACGTCTGAGACGCGATAAAATATAAATTCGTACCTGAGTGTTCCTGGTGTACCCGTAGCCCATGAACCTCTCGTCGTGGGGCGGGACAATGTCTTTCGCGACGTAAAAGGGTTCGTAAAGGAACTCGAAATTCGTCACGTCGTGGCTGACGTATACCTTGCCACTCCTCACGTTCCCGTAATTCTTATGGTTCGGAGATGTGTCCAGTATCCACCTGAAACGTCAAGCAGAAGTGTGGAAAATTTATCAGGCATGCGTTTAATCGCTCCACTTTCGAGCTCGCGTTTCGCGGGCTCTAACGAAACTACCCGAAACGTACGAACGCCCGCGAGATTTCTGCGCCCTGGCATTCAAAGCCACTCGTTATTTTATCAGACACGAAGAAAATTCGTTGAATTGAAATTTCGCCGAGTTTTGAGGTAACGAAAGTTCGAGGGGCTCGTAAATCGGTATAGGTTCCGGTAACGAAGTTTCCTCACCTGGTAAAGTTGGTGGCGAACTGATTGTGTATGAAGACCTTCTGGTGGAAAGGCCTGGCCAGCCCCTTCCTCGCCAGCCGGACCAGCTCCGTCTTATTCTGAGGGAACCTGACGCGCGAGTCCAGCTCGTACGTCGGTATCACGTAGGCGCACTTATCACAGGCATCGGTCCTGAGGAAGTCGTCCAAGGTGCCGGTCAAGTTGAAGCTGGGCACGATGTCCACGTCCGTCAAGAACACGTAATCGGACTGGCAGTTCTTTCGGGCTAGATTCCTCATGTGATTCTGAGGATAGACGTTGCGTATCCGCCAGCTGGTCTGCTCGTTCGAGATACCATTCATCAGCTCGTTCAACGTCGCTTCCGGTTTGGCACAATCGACCACCTCGGGCAGCTCGAACTCGCGCGGCTGCTTCTTCGGGGCCTTGAGCCTCGGCACAGCCAGCGAGAACGCCACCCTCTCTCTTATCGGCTCGTAGCACCTCCTGAGGTAGACCAGGTACTTCTGTAGAGCCTCGAACTCTTCGTCGCCTGCCGCGTACAGGGCCACCGACACCGGGCCTGTCCAATGGTGGACGGCTTGCACGAGCGAGTGCAACTTCTCCACCGAGCTCTGCATGGCCAGGCAAACGCGGTACGCCTGCGACAGCTCGACGAAGCTGGACCCGACCAGTACATGGTCGAAGCTCCGGTACAGTCTACGGGCATCCCACCTGCCCAGCTTGATGTTCAGCTTGAAGCCGCTCGCGTCAACTGGCAACGGCTGGTAGTCCTGTGTACCGCAGTCCGACTGCTGCTGCTGCTGCTCTTTGATCAGGGTACGGAGGCTCCATTCGGTCACGGCGCTCGGCTCGAAATCCCTGGGCATCTCGTCCGGGGCACAGGTCTCTGACTGCAGCAGCAGGAACGTCAGCAGCATGTTCGAGATCGCCAGAACAACCACGCTGGTCAGACTGAGGTTCCATGGCCGGCATCCCAACTGCACAGGCGAAACAAGATAGCTCCGGGTGATTGGTGCGCCTTTCGGAATTTAAACGGTTGCATTTAAGTTTCCGGGGGATTTCTGCGGAACCCAGGGGATTCCTGTGCTTGTACAAGTGTTTAATATGCGTGGGTGAACGGGGAAGAGAAAAGAAGGAGACTGTGTGAGCCGTAAATGAGACTTTTCTCACGTACCCCCGGAGTTTCTAAGACGATGCAATTTAAACTGTACGCTGCACACCTCGAAACGAGCTTCCGGATTTTTACTTGGGGATCGCGGGAAAAGGTTGAAAGGGGTAGCAGGGATTAAACGTCGTGCGAATAATGGCTACGATTATAACTTCGGAACTCGGTATCAGAGTTCCGTGGTGAAAATCATTTCGCGGTAAAACACCGTGTAAACAAGTTTCGCGATAAGAAACAAAGGCCACCGGTGGAAATGGCGTATGGGGTCTGTCTAACGCAGAGCGGCTTGCTTGTTTTATCGCCCTAATTACCACGTCGTCAGTTTCTTGCTGTCAGCAACAATGCAAAAATGAAACACCGAACTTCGCTGCACTATTAGGAGATCTTGCAGTCTAATGCAGCACACCACCGACTCCGAACAACCCTTAGGCTTTTCGACGCTTAAAGCTGGCTGCTCAAATAAAGATTTCGACCCTCCCGAAGGATTTATTTGAAAACGAATGGCATATCGGCCACGCTGTTTAACTTAAACGTGCTCTGGCAATAACAGTATCGCGCCTCGAGAAGGATATACGACGAAGGTCCGCGATGTCTTCTATCAAATTATATTTCAGGGAAACGGAAACACTGAAACAGAGCGCGCATAGTCCACAGGGGCTGGTGGCTTTAATGAAGTTCTACTATGTAAATAGTGCCTTTTCCTTGCGCGGTAAAACTTCATTAGACTTTCTGTCCCGGTGGATTCTACTTTCACCTACTGCGGGAAAAAAGGGGAGAGGGGTGCAATTTAAACAACTATTTTATACAGCCCTCGCAAGCCATCGCCGTGATATTAAAAGAGCAATTCAATTATTCCTGGGGGAAAATTATCGTCAAGCGGCATGCGGGTCGTATAAAATTCCACGACGAATCGATTAATATCCCAGGAGTATTAAAGTTTTCGTCTAAACTGTATATATTCCCAGATGTTTTCCGTTCATTCTGTGGTAACTTTCTCGACAAATGTTATCTTTCCCGCGGGAATCGTATTTTCATTCCATTTCATCCTCATTTCCTTCGTTTTTACTACTCGAGGACCGATAGTTATCCAACCATCTCTGAAATGGAGGAGCGCAATGCATTCCATACCTACACGCATGTTTACTTCAATTACGTTGCAAACGTCAGGGTGCGGCGTACACTTTAAGAACTGCAAACGTTTTCGTGTCAAGTCGGTTCGCCGATCTTGAAACCGTTTTTCATCCCCGCGGGGACATTTCGGCCCACATATGATTTCCTGGAGAGAGGCTCCCGGCTGCATAAACGCCTCATAAGTAGAAGTCCGCCGACCGATAGACCGCGGCACTCGCGATAATAGCGCAATTATGGTGCTAAACGGAAGAAACAGATTGTAGGTATTATGGAGCAATCGCCGAAGTGCACAGCAGAACTCCCAGCGGAATCCGTCGAAATTTCGCTTGGAAACAACGGCTAGAACGATAATGGATCGCGCGGCTTCGCGAGGCCCGTCGAAATCAAGCTCATACGCAAGCCAAATGTTTAATGAAGAAAATGGCTCTCACCTCTCGATAGATAATCGTGGCTTCTAACAACTCTGCCCTCGGTGAAGCTATTCGCAGCGAGTTTCGTGCACGTTAACGTATGCACTGTTCGATTATAATTGCAGAGTGGATCCAACATTCACTTTCAGCGGAGACATCAACCCCGGGATTAAAAAACGAACTTAGGGTGGAAGGCTAAAGGTCTACGCACACATATCCGTCAGTGTCAGTGGTGAAAAATGTCGTTCCCTGTTTTTGGAATGGAGCAGTTCATGCTTGTCATAGTTATCAGTAGGTACTGACACTGCAAGCATTGTCGCAGATCTGACGCGTGTGCGTGGACCTTAAATTGACACCCTGGAGGGCCCATCCGTTTCCATTACGGGAAGACCATTGTAGACAATGTGAAGTTTGAATTATTGGGAAAGATTGAGTGAATTTTCAGCGGCGGCCGAGCAATAACACGGACGCGCGTAGACACGCGCGAACCCTCCGCAGGGGGCTGTGCATTACTTCAGCCATTGTAAGTCGCGGCCTCTCTACGTACGCCGCTCTAAGGTAGAAAAGAGAAAAGAGGGAAAAACGAAATGGAGTACTCGGTGCGTCCGTTGCAGCCGGGATTTTTACAAGCCAAAACCAACCTCCCGTACAGCTGTGCGCTGTACTGTGAAACGCGAGAAAATTCCTGGCCGACCCTCGTGCCGCCTGAAGCACAAGAGGCGTTTCCGTCGCGGTTTACGCAGACGTATTAACTTATTCTGACGCGACGCAGAAAAAAAGGAACTGGGGGGGGGTGGCAGTCGGGTAGAAGAAACAGACAGGCGTCTCCATATTTAGCTTACGGTATTTATATGCATACCGTGTCGCTGGATATCCATTTGCATAGTATTACTACCCACGCGAGCGCGCGCGGGGATCCAAAGAAGCATCGCAACTTTTAAAAGAATACCATGCCCGTCGAGTAATTCACTCCATTCTACGGTCACAGGGAGGACGAAGTTGGTCGCCAAGGTAAGATGAAGAGACTATACTACATATTATATCTATGATTCATTTGACTGTTGCTACTTGTGCGACTATGTGCTTGGCAAACGAATTCCGGAACGATTATTTCGTTCGTGCTTGCACCCTTTAAACACCCTCGAAACACTCTGCCTTACAGTGTTCCTAAGCCAAAGCGTTATCATTCTCGTTCAAACAAATCCCGAAACGTCGGATAGCGACGGCTCGTAACACGGCAAACAAACGAGGAGGGCACGTGTGTTCGGCTGAAAGGATAATGCCATCCACCCTCAATCTTCTCCGCCTCGAAAACATGACGGGGTAACAAGACAGAGGGGGGAGGAAGAAACGGGAGAAAGAGCATGATTGATTATGCAAACACGTTGTTATTACTGATTCAGTGTGTCCCGTTGCGCAACGTGTACCACGGCCGTCGACTGTGTGCACGTTACACAGCTAACCCATTATCAAATTGTGTACCCGGGCTTTCGTTAGGTCACACACGAACCACAGCGCAGGCTTTACCATTACCGAATGCACGGTACAGGACGAAAGCTTGAAAGCACGACTCGCCATACCTGCTCCACCCGCACGGTTTTCGTGCGGCACCTCTATCCCCTTCCTGTAATCACGGTTCTGGTGTGTATCGAACGACACAGGGAATACGTTTAGCGAGCCTAAGCGCCGTATCCCGCGTCATCCGACCGAATGATTCTTAGAGGATGGTTAAACGACGCGACAGTGGTTTCTGTTTCCTCCCTTCCAGCGAAAATTTAATATTTGTAAAGGGGAACTATGTAATTCGGTTTTATGGAGCGGTGGCGTGATATAGCAGTCACTAAAAACTTGAAATTTCTTTTAAAATGACCCTGGCACCCTCCCCGAAGAAAAAGGAAAAAGGAGATTAATGTAACCGCGACTGAAGTAATTTAAGAGTTTTGGGGAAAAAAGAGAAATCTGGATTTTGTTCTTTCATTTTTATAATCACCTACTGAATTTTATTGAATTTGCATTAAAAGTATTTTTGTCCGTTCAACTCGACTCTCCGAAAGAAGGAGCTTTGTAAAAAGAAAAGAAATCTGGATTTTATTCTTTAATTTTTATAATCACCTACTGAATTTTATTGAACTTGCATTAAAAATATTTTTGTCCGTTCAACTCGCCTCCCCCAAAGAAGGAACCTTGTAAAAAGAAAAGGAATCTGGATTTTATTCTTTAATTTTTATAATCACCTACTGAATTTTATTGAATTTGCATTAAAAGTATTTTTGTCCGTTCAACTCGACTCTCCCAAAGATTAAATCTTGAGTGCGCTACTGTTATAAATATTTCATGGTCTTTGAGAAACCTGCACTCAATTTCCTTCCCCAAAATATACTTCCAATCCTCAGTCCAAACAACTCGACACACTATTAAAACATCGGTCTATTAAAACATCGTCGTATATTAATTGAACGCCAACAATGAGGAAGTGACCACGGAGCAATGATTATTTTCCCCAATTTCCCATCCTAATATCAAGCCGAGCTCCGAGTATCAACAGAAGCGCGCCACGTTCCCCCGCACCGTAGTGTTCGGTAAAAAGGTGGAACTTAAGGTTAACTTTGCTCGAAAATCAGGGGCGCCGTGGAAAGAAAAAAGGGAAACGCAACGCGCGTTATCGCGATGATGGACGTGGCTAGAAAAAGGGGGACCGGTTTCGTTAACGATACCCCCTATTCAGAGCGGTTCGGTTGCCCCATGGAAACCGTTCTCAAAGGTGCTGAATAGTTGATGTACACGTCGAGTTTTTACTCCCCGTTCTCAATTTGCTCGTTAAGACAGAGGGGTGGGGGGAGGGGGAGGGGGGAGGAAGGCACGCGGACAGGGAGGAAGAGGAACGGGGAGAATGGGATAGCGGAAGGACGGGGGTTAAAGAACCGTCGTAGGCTGGAAAGAGAGGGCTGCTAAGGCTGCGAAGATCGTAGCCAGGGATAAAGGGTAAATTCCGCCTTTCAATTTCGCTACAGTCCCATTTTACTTCTAGTTCAGTGGCTGGATGCCGCCGCTTCAACGTCGGCGGCAACGTAACTTAGCCCCAGAATAAACTGAATACCATTCATTACGGCAACTCCCCCTCCTTCGACCGCCACCATCATCCCCCTATATCTCTCTCTCCTCTGCCCTTCCCTGTTTCGCCACCCTCGTATCTTCATCCCTCTAGCTCCCGTGCACAAACGAAGCGTCGAAGGCGGCGGCGCTGAAAAGCTGAGAATTGGAAATTCTTTGAAACTCCCTTTTACTCTTTCTCCCTCCCGCGCCTCACACCCCCCCCCCCCCCCCTCCCCCCCCCCCCTTCTCTTCGCCTCTCTTCCCTCGCGGCTGAAACGACCCGGCCCTGGCTTCTATGGCTACAGCCTCTGTCTAGTCGAATACACCCGCTGAAAAGGGTGTATTGGGAGGAGATGCGGTTTGCGATAATAAACGAATCGCAGCCACCTCTCATCCACGTCCAGCAGATAAGCGAACCCGCGTATTACCGAGACTGCCGCGGAACACCCTTTTTCGCGATGTCTAAGAACCTTAACCCTCGCTTAATTGCAAATGGAATCAATGAAAATGTGTTTACCCAGGCTTACAATCTACGGTTAGATAAGAGAAGAAAAGAATGAAGGAAAGAAAATATTTGAAGAGATCAATATCGACGCGTGGCCATGGAAATCTAGCGTGCGCAAAATGTTTTGCTTATTTCCGTCTAATTCGACGGGAGCGCCACTCGTAAGAAATGAAGCAACGCTGACCAATCACGAACGGCCAGCATGAACATGGAAATTTATATCCGTAGTAAAAGGCTGCCCACCCATTACAACGCTAATTGCCCACGTTCACTTCCGGATGTACAAGGAGAAAAAAAAAATAATTAGCCGGCCTCGATGGAATCTCAAAAAGGGATTTCATTTCATAGCTCTAGGTCAGGTATAACTGTCGTAGCCCGGAAAGCACGAAAGCCACTTTTGTCGAGAGGTGAACCGCTGCAATTAAACGACTGCCCCTCTTTCGCTACCCTCACTCATCCTTTTACCCCAGTTCCACCCCTCTTCCTCCTCTCCTTCTTCTTCTTCTTCTTCTACGTCTTCTTCTTCTTCTTCTTCTTCCTCGGCTTCCTCCTCGCGTCTTACCTCTTTACGCGATAATTAGCAGGTCTTCAATTTTCCCCCCCGGTGCACGTATTTGCTTTGCATAACTACCGAGATAATTAAACAAGCTGTGATTCCCGGATCTGCCGCGAACAGACGCCGGAACTGGAAGAAGCTGGGGAAGGAAAGAAAAAGACGCAGGGGAGCAGACCACGTCGCTGGGAACGCGGGCCCGCGCGAGACTCGTATTCCCTACCCCGAGATATTTCTTCTCCCTCCTTTCTGAAAGTGTAAATCGTGTCAAGAGACGTCGCGCGTGCTTCCTCGCCGAGTAATTAACGGGCTTTGTCGTCGGCGGTAACTAAGTAGCAGACAGGCTCCCGCGTAAGAAGTCGGAAGGAACGGTCGCTCGGTGTAATTCGCCGAGTGTCGAGTAAGAAACGGCAGATCTACGGAAGATCGCGACCTTTTTACAAGAAATAAACAAACATCGAACGGATGACAGACGATAGCTTGCCCTAAACATAATTAACGTCTCAGCAGAACTTACCTAAAAAGCAAATCCCGATACAGAAATAATTCAAAAGTACACCCCGCCCTTCTGTGGCAAATACGCCCATCATATTTGCAAGCGTGCGTCGTAATTGAACCTCCAAACGGTAGGGTAGGGTGGGGCTAAAAGTCCGGCGGGTAAAAAGTCCCGAATGCAAAATCTCTATTCCTAAACAATGTATTAAGTTTCGCAATATACTAAGTAAAAGGTGAGAAGAAACGGAGATGGACAACAGAGTCGCCGGTCACTCCTGGACGTCCGTGTGAATTACACGACGCTTTCGTTATTTTATGTACCGAAAACTAAAAGAAATACGTCGTCTTTGTTGTTTTACACGAAGTAAACCACAGTTTAGAAACGTATCAGCCAAGTACGTAAAGATTGTACGTTCCTTTAGTAATATGTGCATGATATTGTTTATTGCTGAATGATGATATTCTCTAACGTATATATCGCAGAAACAATAAAGGTACCATCGGGGCAAAAAGTCCCTCAGACTGAAAATATATATTTTATTATTTGTTTTCATAATAAGATGGCCAAACTATAAAGAAATGATGCCAAAGTCTTTAAATAGTGTTTTTGTTTTAGTTGAGCGATTTTTTTTTAGTTTTTAGCTCAAAGTGAACCTGTGACTAATATTTTTATTTTTTGTAAAGAAGTCATGCTTTCCTTTCAATATTTCACACCAAAAAGAATATTTGTTGATTTGAAAAGAGTTTTTTACTTATTTAGTTTAATATCACACGAAAAGACATTAAGGACTGTCTACCCTATGCAATGGACTTTTTGCCCCGTGCGTGGGGCAAGAAGTCCATTTTGCATTGACAAACATTTTGTTGTATAACTGAACAGAAAATAACAGTATCGACAAACGAACTTCGTGTACGCAAAGCAGAATAGTTATAGTTTATACAAAATAACACCAGATATCTCTAGATTGTTAGTAGTAAATTTTACATAGGTTTATACGAAAAACGGGACTTTTAGCCCCACCCTACCCTACAGAAGTAAAAACGAGCGCATTCCGGTAACGCGAAAACACGGAGAAACAAATAGCCTCGCGACTCGACTAATGAAAAGCAATTAACTGCTCCCCGATGCATGAGGGAGTAAGTTGAACGCTTGGAATTTAAGAACCAGTTGCAGCCCCTCGTTTCTTAAACCGTTGCACGGAGGATCCTTCTGCTAACCTCGCTCATTAATCCCTATCAACGTTAATTCCAACTGTCGCCTGGCGCATCGAAATTCGGCGCGGGACAGCCTCGCGGATAAAATTCCACTTGTCGTTAACCCGTGGGAAAGATAAACGGCGGCTTAGGATCGGCGTCGCGTAATCTGTAGAAAAATACATCGCCGGTTTCGTTCGATTAAAAAACATTGCGGCGAATTGGACGAGCGACGCGTGTCTCGCGGACGAGGGCGAAACGAATGGGAGCGGCGACGGGAAGGATGGGGCGCGGAGAAAATAATTCGACGAACGCGCGGGACATCAGACCACGCTGAGTGGAGGGACGGTTTGACGGGGGTGTAATTCGACGTTCTCGATTTGTATATCCGCCCCGTCGTACACCGTTGGAAACGTCCCGAAACGATAAAACAATATAGCCTGTGCTCTGTCCGCTGCCCCTCGAAAACACGTCGAAAATGTATTGAAAACACTCGAAAATGATTGAAATCAAACAAGTTGCCCGGCCGAACAAGGGGAGTCTATCTATCCACCTATCGCGCGCCCGCCGCTCCGCAACTTCAACACGCGTATCGGATCGGGCGAATCATTTCGGGTACACGCACCTGCCGGGAGAGATACTATCTATGAACCGGATAAATTGCACGTATCGCAGTTGATAGGGACTCGTCAACCGCTCCGTATTCTCGCCACGAGCTAACCGGTAGTTTGTCGGTAGCAATTGATCGAGCAACATCGATGATCGAGTTTCGACGCTGTTATCAGGCGAACGGAAACCTGACAATCTAGTGTGACGTTTAGTACCAGCGTCTTCCTTTCCGCTACGCGCTGCTTCTTAGATCGAGTGGCTCCCTCGAGTGCAAAATAATTCCTCTATCTACCGCTTATCGCAGCTCAATACCATCGTCTACAGATGCAAACAGAGCTGTAGACTATCAAAAGTTATCGCTTCCCTAACCTGCCGCACTATAGATTTCCAATCGATTCGAGGATCGTTCCTGATAAGATATTGATTCCGGGGAACGAGTGCTGTGTTTGATCGGCGGTATGTTTTCAGTGGTTATGTTCAATCATCTTTGAAAGTGATATTCTTCCGTGAGAAGTGCTTTGCTTTCAGGGGGAAAAAATTGGAATAATATTTTATGTTGTCGGTACTTGCTGCGCGATAGTACCTATGTCGTGAAGGGAAAATCGTTGTTTAATTTAGCCTTCGCCAACTGACCCGCCCGATATTTCACAAAGTGCGTCGTGGGGCTGGAAAAGTGGTGATTCAAGAAGAGAATACAGCGCGAAGGGGGACACGTTACGGCTTTAAGAATGCACGGCGGGCGCGCAGATTCGTCTAAATGTAGCGGAAAATATGGACACGTCCCGCGGAAGACGTACAATACATATTGAGATACGATATTCTCTTTTCCATGGTCACGTGTGACACGTTCAATATATTGGACACTCGTGATTTATAGGCGGGCGTATCGTGCCGCATTCACACTCTCCGCGAATAGTAGTACAAGCTACCGATAACGACAAACCTACGTACGTGCACAATGTCGCGTGCCAGTAATTACAACTTCCTCTACCTTCATATGATCAACGCAATCAGCGTCCAATTAAGGTCTCATTTGCCAGCGGTGACATAAAAGTTTCGTCGAAGACACTGTCGAGTGAATAAGTGCAATCAATTTGTTGCTCGATTTACGAATTATCAATGACGCTGCGACAGCGAAGGCAGGACAGAATTTACCGCGAGCGGCTCAATTAGAGAGCAAAGATTCAAAGCAGAATCATCGCCTAGGATTCAGTGTTTAGGGAGCTGAATTTATGCACCCCCGGCGATTATTACGGTGCCGACAATTATTTTGATAGCGAGTCATTAGGTAAGCTGCCATAACCATGATCTGATACGAGGCCGCTACGAACAGTGGAAGTCACGCATGGGGCTACACGTTGCCACCCTAACTTCTCGCGAGGCCATGCTTCGTGTATAACGATTACGCGGAAATGACGCGGAAAGAATTAACGCCATTCTGATCGTATCTAAAAAAAAAAAGAGAGAGAGAGAGAATATAAAGGATACAGCTGCATTGTCGAGCAAATAAAAACATCGAGAACATCGCGTGCGAGTAGCTTTAACCGACCGTTTAACACCGGTTCGATGGAAACTGAGTCAACGTGAGATTTCGAAACTAGAATTTTAGAAAATTTGTGCTACGAACGCACAAACACGAAGACTATGTAAAAATATGTAGAGAAATATTATATGAAATGAATTTTAGAAGGATTTCAGAAAGCGTTGATTAAAGAGCATAGAATAAATTAATGTTGAGGCTTTTCGAATGGAAGAAAATTTCAACTGTGCAGCAATACTTGAGTTCGCCACTGAATGCGCAGGCGTTGTATCTCGTACGAAAGAACGACCGCTTTTATTCGTTTTAAAAGGGGTTGTATCTCTGCGAGGGATGATTTACAGACCCGCGTTTACTAACAGTACTTCCATCTTCGATTTTATTTATAAAACCCCGTTTCTGCGAGTATTCTCTGTTCCGACAATGCTTTGTCGAGGAATCACTACCATCTCAACCGTATTTCTACAAATTTTTACTATAACTTCAGTCGGCGCTTTATAAAAAAAACGATTCAAAGTAACCACGTTTACCTATCAATTTGACCATTTAAACTCATGCCCGCTGTACGGAAACGGGATAAATCCCGCGTAAAATCCAAACACGAGTTTTCAACATTTTGCGCCGTTGAAACAGAGTTTCCGCTTTTTACGTCCGCTGGGCGCGGCGCACAGGCAGCGGCGGAAAACGTGAATCCGCGCTTGCAGCGTGGAAACGGTGGGCCATGCGATGCATAAGTGGCCATTGATAAACGCGAGCAAGAACTCGAGGGGGAAAAGGAAACAATTTCTGCGAGACCACCATTTTCGCGCGGCGCCCCGTGAAGCCCGAATTTCCATTCCTCTCTCCCCTTCTCTCTGTCTCTCCCGTAGAATTATGCGAGCAATTTTCAATTTACCCATATTGTCCAGGGCCCGATATGACGTTTGCGCTTCGTTCCGAGCTGTAATTATGTGTATAGCTGTATATCGGCGCTGGACGCGCGTATTCCGTTCGCCTCGCTGGCCACAATAATTGGCAGCGAGCAACGGGGACACACTTCGATACTTCTCATCCGTCCATTCATTAAGATCGCTTTCATATATGGCAATCCCGCGGTGATTGTTTCCTCGCCCGAAGCGGCTCAATTAACGGCGCCAGGCCGCGGCGACACGTACGCGGTAGGTACACGTATGAAAAGAGATGAATATGGAGATGGAAAGGCTAAGGGTGCAGAAGGGATGGGGGGGGGGGGGAGCCGATGATGGGCGAGGGAGGCTGGGAAGCGGGAGGGAACGGGGAGAGAGAAAGACAAGATAATTCTGATTGTTCAGCAGTGGACGCCCTCGGGGCGTCTGCCACTTCAAAGCCATTCGGCTCTCTCTCCGTGGCTCTCATCGAACCAGAGTCCGGCAGTTAATGAACTGCCCTTCGGCGTTGGGATGCGCGTAGGCACTGGGCATCTAGGAGGCCAGCCAAGTGCTGGCCAGACCCATTATACATTTACATAAAGGGCCGCAACCACCCCGACTAAGGGTTTACACTGCTCCGCTTAACCCTCGAGAATTTCCGGGACCTCCCAGTGGATTAATAGTCGCTAGATTGGAGGACGACAACACCGTTTTCGGGTCGGTAATCGGCCCTTCACGGCTGGCACGCGCGCCGGGTCAAGAGAATTCTTAATTTGCTGCTTTTCGCTAGTGCAAGCAGTATAATTCTGAATATTTATTATAGGAATAGGTTTCGTAATTGCTGTATGGTCGGGAGCCACGAAAAAAGAGGACCTCGGGCGATGGGACTCGAACCCACAATCTGCGGGTCCTCCGCGCTACTGGCCAGTCGCCTTACCAATGTCGCCAAAGCCGACCCTCCGAGGTCTCTTATTCCACTCCCTCTTATAGGGTTTCCTGAGCCCACATTATTGCTGCACTCTGAATTCGAAGTATTACTTATAGTTGATGGAAGGTTTTCCCATATTGTATCCCTTTTCAAACGCCTTTTCAAAAATATTTCAAAGCTGTTTCGATATCATTTGAAGAATATTACAAAGTCCTTTCAAGCATACTATATCAACGTCAGTAGAAACAAAAATCTCCTAATAGAATCATTTATAAAAACAGTCCCAAGGAAATCTACACACCACCCGCAAGGTCCACAGAAGCGCTACCATTCAACAAGCGAACAGGCAGACTTGAAAAGTGGAACCGGAAGGCGTCACAGCAACAAGGTCACCGACAGGAGTGCAAGGGCGCAAGACCACGTGAGTACAATGGCATCGTCCGGCTGGCGAATGTACAAGTGGCGACATCTCGGGCGCGAGGGTCGCTCATTCGACGACCGAACTCACTACGATCGTTTCTCCACACTATTCCGATTGACGAACGGTAATAACAAACTGTGCAGAATTTGCCAAGGAGCCAAGATAGAGAACGACCAACGCAACTCACCTGAACCATTGATGTGTGTTGACACGCGAGACAGACCTCCCCGCTTGGCGGCAGTCTGATGGCGAAATCAGTCCGTGCCAATCTGTGCCGTTGGCCTCGTACCCCGTACATTCAGCATCGAGCCGCCAGCATAAAGCAACCCGTTGCAGTCGCGCACCCGAGCACCACTTTCACGTCACTGTCACGCCCACGCGCCACAAACTCTCCACGGAACGCAGCCGATGCCTCGAGGAGAAAAAAAAATACCCGCGTTTGTTTACGCCTACACCGTGTCAGCGACTAAGAACCGTGGTACGCGCAGCCGCCAACGGTAGCGCTGTCGACGCGTCGGCCGAACGCGCATGCGCGACCAGCCGGAATCGATTATTCCCGCCGCTCTCTTATGGTCAATCTTAATCTACCCGCGATAAATCTATTCGAGATGCGTCCCGCTAATTTGCGCACGGATGCTCTCCGCGGGGCTCGCGTTGCTTTGGGAAACTTACGCCACGTAGCCTGTCGCATCTCCATATTGATTCGCCTTCGCCTTGTGAAGTGCGAACCGGGAGAAGATTTCAATTAAGTTGATCTTGAATGTTGTTCGGGGACATTCTTGGGCTTCGATGATATTGCTGGTAGTTGGTAAACGGATTAACAAGGGTACATCCCGAACTCGGATACTCAAAGAATTATGAAACTTTGTGAATATGTAGAAAATTTCCTGTCGATTATAACGTAATTTTTTTTTGCTGCCCAAATTCACTCTGAGGGGGTGTAATTGACCCCTGAAAATCCGGTTATTTTCCGATTTTATGTTATAACTCGCGAACTGTAAAATATTTTTTTTACTAAATGATAGGTCTAATTAAAAGAAGTTACTTTTGACTGGAAACTTTTTCCGATCTCTTAGAGTTCGCAAGTTATAACACAAAATCGGAAAATAGCCGAAATTTCAGGAGTTAATTTCAACCCCTTCGAGTGAATTTGGGCAGCAAAGAAAAATTGCGTTGTAATCAGGAGGAAATCCTCTACACATTCATAGTTTCTGAATTTGTTGTATTTTCGGGTTCGGGATCTTCCCTTATATGTTCTTTAAGTAGTAATGCTACTGCTTGGAGAAAACTCAGAACTAGTTACACTCGACTGAAAATCAAATGAGAACGAATGTCCCCGAAAAGGGGGTTGAATTTTGATTACCGCGAACAATGTTTCCCCCGTTTCCTTTGTCCTTCGACTGAATCTCACCCGAGTCCAGTTCAACTGCGCTGAAAAACAGTGGACAGGTGTTATCGTGTTTACATGATTACCTCCCCGCCGGTTTCCTCAAGATAGCACGTTAAAGCTCGAACTCGATAACAACACTCCGCCGCGCGGAAATTAAATAGCCGCATCAGAGTCCAACTTCTGGCTGTTGGTGCCCGTTGCGCGCGGCCACGCGAATGCTCCGCGAGATTATTACGGGAGATAATTACCAGAAGTTCAGTCCTAGCCTGGCGCAGTAAAAGAACGTCACGCGGTGGTCCAAAGGTGAAATTGTTTTTATAATAACTGAGGTACGTGCGGTTGCTCGCCTATTCACGGGGACCCGGACGTCCGCGACACGCAGCCAGAGGAGGTGGAAAAAAGCTGGCGGTCCCGCGATTGCCTGGACCTCGAAGTTCCTACCCTGCGGATAATCCGGCGGATGATCGCGGATAAAAATGGTCCCCGCCGGTTATGCCCGCCTCGCGGAGCCACGGAACAGTTTAGATCCCCTGGCGAAGAGGTGGGCAGACCGCGGCGTGCTCGGTACGTCAAAAACCGTTGAATAATTCGTTTATTCCCGGAGACAGGCTGCCGGTCCCGGCGTTCCCCGGTGTGCCATACAGCGGAGTCGCCCGTATGAATGGAAACGTGTGCGTGGACATGCGTGGCCAGCCGTAACCGCCGCTGAGGTGGCTGATACCGCGCGGCCGACTCTGCCGGCGGGACACCGGTGTAGAGGCGTTCAATGAATAAGTCACCTCGATGGAATTAAGTTTAAATATTTCATCGACCGGCTAATCTCCACGGGATGGGCGGTGTAATTTATTTAGAAAGGCGTCGCCTCGGGCAAGAGGTCACGGCGATACGATAGCCAGCGCGGCGAGACCAAGAAAAACGATCGGAGCCCGGGATCCTCGCGCGAGGAGCCTGGACATGCGGCAGCAGGAAAAGAATGGCGGGCTGGTAGACGCGAGGATGCATGGAAATTGTAAATTGTTGGACGGCCGATTTAACCCTAGTTCGGCTGACGAATTTTAGAACTCGTTTAGGCTGCCGCAGTCACCCCGGTGACTAATTTTATATGTACATCTGCGCGTATAACGTATGTAAGCAATGTTAATAATTACAAGTGGCATTGCTCAGAACATGTGTAGGAGGAAGGAGAATCACTTTGCTAGGAGTAGTGGACAGGTTTATTAAATGGCACAGTTTTTCGGGAAGCGGTCTCCGGTGGAAATGTAAAACAGCTGATGGGAATAATTGGCTGCGCGGGCTCTTCGGAGCGAGTGGGCCAGCGCGATGCAGGGTAAATGGATGGAAATGGAAATGGGGGTGTGGAGGAAGGATGTAAGGTGAAGGGAAGAATGTAGGTAGACGAGGAAGTGTTCTCGAGTGGTACTCCGTCAAGCCTTAAGTTTATTGCAGGATCAATTCTGAATGCGGATCGTGTTCAGGGTTTCTTTGAATGAGAAATATATTATTTACGAAATAGTTGGCGATATAGTCAGGGCAACAGCGCCTGGTTTATAATACGGTCCACCGTCTCCTTCTCGTGGAGATGGCGCCGCCTTAGGGACTCCAGATATGAATCTTCAATGATATCCTGCGAGTTTAACGACGAACTGAAGCTAGACGTTCGCTCGAATTTTTCAAACTTCCTCGACGACGATAACTTGCCGACGTCGACGTTCTTCCTCGAATAGCTGCTACAATTTTTGCTACTATTTTTCTGGATGGCTTCTTCGTCCTCGGGTATCGTCGACGACACTGGCTCGCCTCGCGTCTGTAATAATATGAGCCGCGCTCGCAGAAATCATTGAAAAATACGTGAGAGTTTCAAGGTAAGCTTGGAGCAAAGTATGGAGGAATACAAGAATAAGATGTAAAAGAAGAACGCGCAAAGTTTTCGTTCTCTTCGAGACCTAAAAACCGGTCTGTATCGAACTCTAGCGATCATTAACGACCCAGCAACGTTCAAAGGAGAGGATACCAGAGTAGTTGAAAGTATTGCAGTAAACAGAGGAAGAATCTGCTTTGCGAACAGTCGTACAAAGAGATGTGAAGAAAGGGATTATCGTGGAGCGTTCGCGAGTGGGTAAGAACTCTTGATTTACCTTTACATCGACTTCTTGATCCTTCAAAGGAGGCAGGAACCCTTCCTCCGCGATTCCATGTTTCGCCTGTGGACACAGAGAAGTCGATAGTTGCAGCGAATCGAACTGCCTCTTCGTAATAAAACGAAATATCTAACATATTTAAAAAAAAAAAAAGAACACTGTCCATAGCCAGACGCGAATATAAGTTACCATCGAAAGCACGTTGCCATTCGACATGCAAAACGAAAGTTGACTCTTTAAACTCGACGCAGACTCCATTAGAAAAGCCCAGTGACGAAGTTTCGCCAGGCTAACTCAATTGCCCCCCTAACAATTCCACGTCAGAGAACGTCTGAACGCGGAATTATTTAGAAATAGTTTCCCCCGAAGTTCCCCAGCGCGGAATTGCCGTGAGACAGCAAGCCATTCCCGAATTCCTTTGCAAATTGTTTTGCGGTGACTGGTGTATTGACGCGGCGACTGCGAGCAAAGAATGTTTCCGGGGCAAATATGCATAAAGGGCGTGCGACTCGTTGATATTCAGGCCGCGATTATCGATAGCACAGGGAGGGGGGGGTAGTAGACAGATGAGGATACAAGCAGGGGCCACTCTCGCTAGGACGAAAGTACGCAAAATCTAATTCCGACGGCGGTAGGCGAGTCACGGGCACCAGGGCTACCAGGGACCACCAGGACCCCGACCGCCCCGTCCCTCTCCTATTTCCAGAGCTGTAACGCAGGTTTATCCACGTGTAGAGAATTTCTCTGCCTTCCTCTCGCCCTCGTATCCTCAATTCCTGCCAGTCCTTGTGGTAGCTGCGGTCTGCAGTCCTCGCTTTGTGCATATACATAATTGGATTTACGTTCGGATACCGGTCTCCGCTTCACCCGACGGCGCCCGACGTCGGCCTTCGCCCTTTTCCCGCTCCCCGTCCGCCATTCGCGTCTTATGATTAGATCTAATCCTGCCTAACGGCTGACGACCAATTCTCCACGCCGCCGTTACCACGGGTCGCCTGCGCGATAATGGGGCCGTGTAATTAATAAACTGGGAAACGCGTTCGCACCTGTCCGCTTCAACTGGCTTCCTGAACGCGGCTAGATCATTACGGAGGAAACTCGATCTCTTTCCCGGCGGAACGGATCTGCCGGGCGCTTTGCCGCTGGACGCGCTTGTGAAGACACGCGCTATCGATCGGAACTTCGGATCCACCCGCGCCGTCTATATTTAATTTAACCGATGAATACCAAACGGAGCGCGGACCTTTCGACCATACCCCAGCGACTGTCGGTGCTTCAGCGGGTGCTTTACAGATCCAAGATCTGAGACTTTCTGATTCGACAGCCGGTTAAGTTGGGGCACCTTTAAAAATTTGCCTTCAAGAATTTACAGGCCCTGTGCTGACGCGCTGCTGTGACGATCCTGTGACCGAAGGACGACAAGCAAACGACGGGGGAAGATGAGACCAGCGAGGGATACGGGGAAAAGGCGAGAGCCATTGTTAACGCGAGAGTGGTACGTACGTAATTAATTTCGTTTATAAATCTTCCAGCGGCCCATTACCGAGGCTTGGCTCTCGCACGCGACAAACGAGTAAAACGAACCAGTTTTTGTCGCGACGCCTCCTTGCGCCCTCTAATTGGCAATTAAGTATCGACCGCGAGCTGGGCGATGGTTAATACGTCATCCTGTCGCGGCTGAGGTGCCTTTTTTTCTACCCACGGTATTATACTTCCGGACGGCCGATACTTGATTCTGATTCCGGGTTGGGCGAATCCGCGTTACGCTCTGGGATCGCCTACTCTTTGTGTTTGAAACAAGCGATTCATAAAGTTGTTGGAAATTGAAGTTGCTCTCCGCGTGTGCATGCGTCTCCAGCGTTAATATGCTGGCAATATCTCAGAGAACTTGTCGCGCGAGGCTGAAACTCGCGTTCTTCTTAACAACATTAGCAATTAAAACTACAATACTCCCTCCAGCCTCGAGATTCGGTTAATTCGGGAATCCGTTGAGGCTTGACGACCATGATTATGGTTTTATCCAGAGCTCGTTAGGACTTTCCCCCTTATCGAACCGCAAGACGGCTGCAGATCTATCGTTTTTATATAAGATTGTCAACAACTTAATTGATTGTCCGGACTTACAAGGAGAGGTTCCCAGGTGTCCGCTTCCGATTGCTTTGAATTTTGGATATGTTTTAGAGGACCGAAAAATAAGAAACACGTGTCTTTTTCTTTTGGCCCGTTTGCATGTTTAGAGGGTGAAACCAACCCCCAAAGTTATAAGATTTTCAGGTGTTCATCTCCGATTGCTTTGGTTTTTGGATATGTTTTAGAGGACCGAAAAATAAGAAACATGTGTCTTTTTATTTTGGCCTGCTTGAATGTTTAGGGGTTGAAACCACCCTCCAAAGTTCATAAGAATAGTTGGTGTCCGCCTCCGATTGCTTTGAATTTGAGATATGTTTTAGAGGACCGAAAAATAAGAAATACGTGTTTTGTTTTTTATAGCGGCCCGTCTTCATATTTAGGAGGTGAAACCACCCCCCAAAGTTCATACGGGGTATAAAAATTGTGTTGAGTAAAACTTGATATAAATTTAATTTGCGTCATAACTTGCTGTATGGACGATGTTCTTGTCGTCCGTCACCGTTATTATGGGGTAACTATGAGGGGTGATTTCACCCCTTGAACATGCAAATGGGCCAAAAAAGAAAGACATGTATTTCCTATTTTTGCGGCTCTCTAAAACATATCTAAAAACCAAAGCAATCGGGGACGAACACCAGAAAATCGTATAACTTTGGGAATTGGTTTCACCCCCTAAACATGCAAACGGGCCAAAATGAAAAGACACGTGTTTCTTATTTTTCGGTCCTCAAAAACATATAAAAAATTCAAAGCAATCGGAGGCGGGCACCAACTATTCTTATGAACTTTGGAGGGTGGTTTCAACCCCTAAACATTGAAGCAGGCCAAAATAAAAAGACGCGTATTTCTTATTTTTCGGTCCTCTAAAACATATCCAAAAACCAAAGCAATCGGGGACGAACACCTGAAAATCGTGTAACTTTGAGGATTGGTTTCACCCCCTAAATATGAAAACGGGCCGCTATAAAAAAACACGTATATCTTATTTTTCGGTGCTCTAAAACATATCAAAAATTCAAAGCAATTGGAGGCGGACACCTGGGAACCTCTCCTTGTTAGTGGGGCTAGTTCGGTATAATTCTCCGACTAGAAACCTGCGGAAAATTATTGGGCAGTTGAACTACTGAATAGAGCCATGGGGATTGCGAATGAATTCTTAGAACACTTCGACCTATTTACCTGTTCACTGGACTCAATGCGCACACAGTTACACAACCGTCTTCCGTAGCTTTAATGTTAAAAACTGTCTGATCTATGTTATTGTTACCCCTATTTTGTATTTCTATGGGTTTTCCCGTTCATATAAATAAATAATAATAAATAATAATTCCCCCCAGTTACTCAGAAACGCGATCCTCCAATTATATCGAGAAATTCGTTACGAGCCTTCGAAAGAGAAAGACATGCATTCAGCGAGTTCGATTCGCCACGTTCTACCCCGGTTACCAATATCCAGCGAAATGTTGATGAATTCCCTTTCCAGCTTGTTAGAAACATGCCGTTGTTATTCTCGGCGCGACCCTCGGACACAGGCGCGTGCTCGGGCGGTGTCGCAGCGAAAGCCGCGCGCGGCAAGTACCTCGAGCTTCTGTGCTTGCAGCAGTATCCGCTGGCGATTACGCGCGCTAACCGTGTCCCCGTATGACCTTCGTCGCATCAGCCACTCTCTCTGCAACAATAAACAACAAACCCTGAAGCTGCCATCGCCCCGATGGAACTTTCAAGCTAAACACGCCCGGGCCGCCGCGGGCTTTATTTACTTTTTACGAAAGCTCCGCGACCGACCTGGCCACCCGTTCCGCGGAGTTTCCTGTAACGGGATCACGTACACGTACACGTACACACGCCCGTTAACCGAGGCACACTGGCAAGCTCCCGTCTCTGTGCTCAGCGGCGAGCATCCGGCCCGCCTGTTAAAAGTATAGTAAGATCGATCGATCGAGCTACGCCGAAAATCGTCGAGTGCCGACTACCCCCGGCCGAATCCAGCGCAAAGTAGATTATGCAAATGCTCTTTCAAAGAGGGCGACGCAAAGGGAAACGAGAGAAACGGTGGGGCGGGCGATGGGGGTGGCCCCGGAGATGGAAAGGAAGAACAAAAGGACGCGGAGGAACGATGGAATCGTATCTGGCAGGACGGGTCAGGCTCGATGTATCTCCTACCGAGCTAGGTATCCTTAAAAGTTAAATGAACCGTCGAACGACGGTGCATGACCGACCTGTCCGTTCTTCTCCTCCCCGCATACACGTCGCGTCATTCCCCGGCGAAGCCAGCGCCGTTAATGCACGACCACATGGTTACCATCACGGCGAGTTAAACCGCGAACGATATTATTACAACCCTTTCAGGAGTCAGTACAATTATGGAGCATTCTGGCGGGCCCCTTCTGTCGCCCTGCTTACACTCCCTCCGTGTTTCATTTAAATTGTTCACGATGCCTAGTCCGCTTGGAACGAATTTATTCCCGTATATCGGTGTGCTTAAGTCCGCCCCAGGACCAAGTTACTCGGTAATGCTGGATAATAGCGAGGGAACGCGCGACAAATGCACGGCTGTCAGAGAAAGACCGAGCTGGGGATAAAGTCCGTATTTTTCTCGGCAAGTTAGTTGCACCAGGGTACTACTCCTTGTATCACGAGCATTACTGTACCTTCGTGCAAGTCGTCTTAAGAATGTGGAAACATCGAGCTGGGAATCTCACGTGGCAGAACCTACCGCGCACCGTTCAATCTTTCAAATGTTTCTATAAGGGTGAGTCTACGTGGCAAAATAAGATGAAAATCAGGAGGAAAGGAACTTATTAATGCTTCGGATGAGGGACGCGTGCGGAACGGCAATTCGGCGACCAGCAGCGCGAGGTGCGTCGGTCCGTAGGAGCGCCGTTGATCACCGAATTGCCGTTCTCCAGGCGTTGCTCCCTCGAATTTTCAAACATTAATAACTAAAGAGCAAAGCCTCTGCCGAAATTTCGTTACTCTTGACTTTGGTTTTATAATACTTTCTCACATAGAATCCCGTAGAAGCTACCAGCGACAGTTGTATCATTAGTATTAGGTAAATGCAATCTCGCGCGATCGTTGGAAAGACTTCTGCATATTTATAGAGACACGAGTGTCACGTGTTTCGAGGACAAAGCAAGGGGAGACATTCTCTAGTCTAGAGTCAGCCAGAGGAATCCAGCGTGATTTCTGTGCTTCGATTAAAGAGAATCGGTGCTCAGGTGAGCGGATCTTGATGAACGGGGGTCCGTTGAATTGCCGTATGAAATTTTAATTTCCAATCCGCTAAAGTCTCCTCCGTGATAACGGTTCGCGATCGAGCCGATAGAGTCCCGGTGCCTCGGAAGCAAGAATGCGGCTACGTGTCTACGGGGATGGCGCGCGTGAGTCCGTAAGGGCAACCGTATCCGCCTTCCAAGTTGCAGCTCCCGGAGCCGAGGGCTCTGAAAAATTTACAGTCCGTCCTCCGTTAGCTTCCGGAGTATTCAGCTCAAAGGCTTCTGGAATTCACTGTCCCCGTGTATGACGGCGACAACTATTTCCTCGTCGTGCAGCCTAACGTCTCGCGACTGCCTAACCCGCAACGGCACGCAGACCGAAATGCTTGCCCCCGAAGAACGGCATTCGAGCAGGCATTCGACTTTCCGAAAGCATCCCACGCTACCGCGACGCCGTCGACTTGTGCAGGCAGATGGTGGATGCTCGCGCGATTCTGTTGGTGGAACTGACAAAAGGAGGACGAGACATTTCGGAGACTTCACTGGGGTGTGCAACTCTTTTCGATCATCCCGGTGATTAAATGGAAATTTCGGAACGCAGCTTGGATAACCAGAGGTCGGGGCCACCTTTCTCGAATTCGAGCATACGGAACAGTCAATCGGCAAGTTTTCCCGCGCCCTCCGGTGCACGCTAGTTCGGCGTGACATGCACGGGGAAAGTGGAAAGTAGTGAATGATAAAGTAGCTGCGAGGAAACGGTCGCATGTTTATTAGATTGAAGTTACGAGGACGGGGCGACAAGCTAACTCGCTTTAAGTCTTCCGTGAAATTGTAAACTGCGATGGGTCGACGGAAGCGAAGTTTCTTCGACTTCGCTCTCCCGGCCCCGGCAGGTTAACTTCCGGCGGGGCAAGGAAACGAAATTGCGAGACGTCTCTGTTCGAACTTCTGGCGGCTCGACTTTACCCCGAATAGCCGGGGAGGGGGTTCATCCGCGAATCATCGAAAATGCAATTTCTATTTTATGAATACGAAAGCACGTGTCGGGAGAGAATCCCGCGAGCGGTGGTGCTGCGCGCAGCTATTGCAAATACATGAGATCCCCTAAGCCCGAATCCTATCACCCGAAATTTGTAACTTAAACAAAGCCACATTGTTGCTCATAGAGTATAGACTCCACCGTTTATTATCCGAACCGAGCGCCTCGATAGTTCCGTCTACTTTATTACCGAGCCCGACCCTCGACTCTGAATCGTCGAAAAGGAAGAAATCCCACCTGCATTAAACGCAACACCGCGGGTCCTAGGGACAGCGGGAAGAGAAGGGAGCGTGCACGGAACCTACCTTCGCCTGCATCTCGACTTTATCGGGCCCGAGAGATCGATCGAGCTTCGGTATCGGTAAGGTCCTGTACTCCTCGATGGTGTACGCCCGGTAGCCGGGGCTCCGCGATTTATCGCCGTCGCGCTTAGCCCTGTCCAGGCGTGGGTGGCTGCTCGTGTCTTCTGACACGTGTTGATGCACGATTCCGGCGGATCGTGCGGTCGTTGCCGCAGGATCGCCGGATCCCTCGATTAGGCGGCGGTAAAAACTCAGCTCGCTTCGATCGTCTCTCGGGGTGGCCGGTAAACACGTATCGTCGTCGGCGAGCTGATCTCGTTGGCTGTCTCCGCAAACCGACGAGGCGGAACCCTCCGGGGATCGGACGTTGTACCCTGGCCCCGTACCTGCGAGCAACCAGAAACAGAGCTTGCGCCTTCCCAGCGGCGTTCCAACTCCAATCGCTTTGGAATTAGTTTCGCCGGGCACACGCGCCGCGACACCGACAAATCACGCTCGAGGAAGTGCGTAGAGAGAACCCTAGGGCTCGTCCTTAAATTACGTAAGGCTTTCTTGGGGGCGGGGGGTCGCGAATTTATTACGGTTTCTTACAAAGGGGGGAGAGAGAGTCAGGTAGCGTTTTACGTAATTTTTTTTTCAAATCACGTTTTATCGCACACGCGAAACCGGATTAAAAGGATTATATAGACCTTTAAAAGAATTGTAATAACTGAAAATTTGCAATGTAAAGGATATTACGATAGGAAGGAAGGGGAGGGGGTTGGAATATAAAGTGTTATGCATTTTTATACTGGGGCAGGGAAGGTGTAAGTAATCGCCAAAATTACGATTACCTAATTTAAGGGGTCTCTCTACCTTGACGGATGAAAAATGAGGCGAACTTTGGGAATTTTTTAAAACAAAACCATTAAATATATTTATTTCCAGCTTTGTGGCTTCATTTGTCAATGTTTAGAAAGTATGAAACAAAAATTGTTTTCAGAAATAGTGGTTATATGCGGAGTTATAGTGCTTCAAATAGGGCGCCTTACAAAAATCGTATGCGCATTGTTTTATCAGCATAAAATCAGCCATTGTAGTTGTCTGAAATAAAAATTTTAAAAATTTGTGTAATCTGTATGAGTGTGGCTATCGCCTGAACTAGACTAAATGAGAAATACTGAAAATTAAAAAAAAAAAATGGCTGCGTCTAAAACAGACATCAATTTCTACAAAAAATTCGCTGGTTTTTAAGTCGCAAAAGTCTAATTTTGCAAACCCGACTTAGTTTTAGTACCAGCGAGAATGAAACATCCACTGAAGATATATGCCAAGTTTGAAGTAAGTCGGGTGATTGGTTTTTGAGATATAATGCTAACCAATTTGAAAAACATCGTTTTGAAAAAAACGCGTTTAAAGTTTTAGGTACCGTTTTTTAATTAATTTTTTTTTATCATGTTGCCTAAATATGTACAAATAAAAACATAAAGTTTTCAATTAATATAATTTGAGGGTTTCTCTTTAAAAAAATCCCAAATATCGCGCTCCTTTTCAGGCCGTCAAAGTAAGGAGACTCCTTAAGGGGAGGTTCCGGTCTAAAAGTCGATTTTTTTTCCTTTTTCTTATTTTCAACCTTTTAGGAATATGTGTCTAAAAGGATTTGTTGAAATTCGTAAAATTCCCAATATTATAGGCATTTGATTAGCGGCAAATGTATGCAACAACCTGCAACAACCGACCACTCGGCGCTCACGTAAAACTTTAAACGCGTTTTTCTCGAAACAGTGTTCTCAAAACGGTGGGACCTATATCTCCAAAAGTTATTATCCGATTCGACTAAAACTTTTTTATTTTGAAGAATATACTTCTGGCTAGAGGGGGAACCCGAAAAAAGTACAAAAAATTGAAAATTCATAATTTTCAAAGGCGTTGGAAGGACGACAAATATAGGGAAAAGTGATTTCAAACTTCAAATGTCGTTATTTTCTAAAAAAAATGTCATTTTTGTAATTTTTTCTGCTTCCCCCTAGCCAGAAGTATATTCTTCAAAATAAAAAAAGTTTTGGTCGAATCGGGTTATAACATTTGGAGATACAGGTCCCACCGATTTGGATGAATTTTTTGACGCCTTGACTTTAACGACTCCCCAGTGCTTTCTGCAAAGATTAATTATAAAATAAAAAATATATTTCTATAATTTAAGACATCCTTAATGCAATGCAAAAAGTCCCATTAAATTATATATAGTAGTTTTCCTTTAATTTAATCCTAAATATCACCTATTTTTTGGGGGCCCTTAACCGGAACCTCCCCTTAAGGATGGCCGCCTACCGCGCGTATATAGATATATATGCACGAGATTTAGTTAATCTCGATCGACACGTGTCTATCATAGGCTAAATGTAAGCTATCGGATCGCTGCGAGTGAAGAGTGACACGATAAATGCTCTCTTAACAGTGGCTTGACTGATTCCATGCTAAATACACTCTGCCAAACAGAACTGGGCCACATTTATAACCGGGATTGCATGGTCGTTTGGAAGACTTTAAAGATTGCCGTTGCCGTGTACCAATCTTGCTCCGGCCTTAAGGCTAGTTTAACCCCCGGATTCCCTACGGCACCAGGACCCTGCGAGCCCAGTAGCCCTCGAGTAATCTCCGGACCCCTGTAACCGCGGCGCGCCTAACATTTTAAAAGTGGCCCCACTTCCGAAACAGATCCCTCTCCGGCGACGACGAGGCTGCGAGCGCGCGCCCTTTCCAAATTACCAGAAAGATCCAGCGCGGGGCTCCGAACGACACCGGAGCGGAGGAACGTGGCGACAGCAAACACGGCTGAAGGGAAGAAACGAAACAAGAAGGGGGCTAGCGTGCGTTCTAACATCCACCCTGCCTCCGGAGCTCAGATATATATCACCGGTGTGGAAACGACATCTAATCACGACTAAAGTAAACGTCCTCGGAGAAAATTGCATCGTCCCAGTGCCGTTTCGAGCGTCTCCGCGTAAACTCGCACCCTCCCCCGTCTGCCAAGCCCCCAACCGCCCAACCCCTTTCTCGCGCCGGTCACGAACCAAGAAGGAGGAACGTCATCTCGTTTCGGACTAACTGAATCTCCGACGATAAAGCTCCAAATAGGAGCGCGGCTTCCTCGCTGGCGGAATACTCGGGGCGAGCACGTCGCCGAGGTTTTTGTCCGGCTTCGTAGGCATCGGGATTTCTTTGGAACAGCAACTTCGTTTCACAGGCAACGTCCTCGAGCGGCGCCTGCAACGTCCAGGCCCGACGCTCTTGTCCACGATTCCCTCTTCCTGCTTCGAGCTATCTACGCTCTGCTAAGTACAGGCGGATTTGTTTAGTTGGATCCGGCGCTAAGGTGGCCGAGCCCAATGAACAGAGGCGGATTTGTAATTTGTATGTGGGCTAAGTAGGCTGTGGCTTAGGGCCGAAAATTTTCGCAAGCGGCAGATTTCGGGCGAAAGAAATTGAAAAATGTTTAACCCTTCGTTGGCACTCTGGGTGTGAGCCACCCATAAGCTAATTTTGACGCTCTGCTCCTTTCCCATTACGTACAATATCCTGGATATTCGTGGAATATCTGTTTTTTAAATTACCGAAATAACCTACCTTCTATGTGCAAAATGCATACCTTTTTTCCAAAGCCGAGTTACAAACGATTTTCTTTCTCAAAATATTATATCTGAAAAAACAACTCTGTAGATTTTTAACTTCTAATATTGAAATTTGTAAAAGTTACAATTTTTGAAGATTTTCTTCGTTTTTTTCTCAACATATGGCAATCTAGGATTTTTCTACAAAAACTGTGGTCAAATCTCAATTAAAAAGCTATTGGAATACATTCTAGAGACCTTGAAATTGATCCATGATTTTTTTCATAACGATTCGATTCTGTAGATAAGAATGGCAGTCGTTCAAAAATTGCTTTGGGTGTGAGCCACCCAGTATGTCAAAGTCGAGCGAAAAAATAGGTGTGTCAACGAAGGGTTAAACAGAAAGGCTTGAGACAGCATTAAAAACAATTCACTTTCTTTTCATGTAGCAAATTAGCAATAATTCATATCTGAGTTGTGATATTGAATTAATTTCAAAATTGTGTAAATTCTTGAAAATTAAAATATTTCATATTTCATGGAGAGGGCGGCACGCGTTTAACCTAAAGGCGCCAAATCCGCTCTTGTCAATGAACTTTCTTTCGGTGGATCTAGAACGAAAACGAAGGCACAGTGGAGCAGGCGTTCCTTCCGTGAAGTGTAATAAATCGGGAAAGTCGACGTCCAATGGTCCTCCTCTCGGTAGACGTAATGACTCGGGCAGTTCCGAAGTTGTAAGTACGTAGCCTGTAGCCCCGTCTAGCAACCGTTCGGCGGCGCACGGTCTTACATTTCTCTTAAGGTGATCCGTGACGTCTCGTTTCCGGCTCCTCGAGGACGCTGGGCGTCGACGCCCGAACGCGTCTGCGGATCCTCCGTTCGTAATTATCGCATTCCTGCTGCCGGCTGTCCTCGCGTCTTTGTCGGCAGCAGTGCTCGGCGTGGTTTCATTAGATCCGGTATCTGAAACGTTTCCGGTGGAAGAAAAAAGAAAGGAGCGCAAAAGAAAAGGGAGGCGAGCCCTATCTGCTGGATCGATGATTCCCTGCCTCGTGTAATATTTCTACGCGTTCCTCGCAAAAATACAATGCGCGGGAGGATCGTCGTTTAATAATTCGAATGTTGATAGACTAACGTTCGTTGGGCTAAATAAGTAAACTGCTTGAAATGCCATTTGTTAGAATGTACATATATTCTAGGGGAGAATAAAAACCTTAACCTTAATTCGAATGTTACTCGAGTAATTCATATAATGTAATTCATCCTGACAGAAATATTCAAATTTAATTTCACATTGCGCGGGGGTCGCGAAGATTGTGAAACGCGAATAGAAATTCGAATTGGAGCATTAGGGTCGGTATTCTCAGTCGCTACTTATTCTTAAGCAAATGCTTAAGCATGCGGCATCCTCTACTAACCTAGTAGCTAGTAAAGGATGCCGAATGCTTAAGCATTTGCTTAAGAATAAGTAGCGACTGAGAATACCGGCCTAGGAATTAAATTCTTACCTTGGCTCCGCTTTAATAATGCAGCGGTGGATTTTATATGAGGCGATACATTCCGAAGTAATCCGGTTGAGGGTTTAATTGACACTAGGTTGGAATCGATATTGTGTTCGGGAAATGAATCTCGGCTCCTCGGAGATATTTCAGTCGAATCCTCTAACGAGTCCGTCGAGTAAACTGACATTACTGCGGCAATTTCAATTTATTTCGGAGAGAAGAGGAGGCGATTGAAAAACGACCTGAATTAATTACGTCGGGTCACTCGCGGCAAACAGGCAAATGAAAATGTGTTTAGGTATTTATAACGTTTACGGTGTAGAGCTCACTTCAAATGGCAGTACAGTTCGCACGGGCATGTAACTTCGTGGCAGTGTGATTACATAAATACACAAGGAAATCTCAAGTTACTGTGTTTTTAGATAGTAACCACAGAATGATAATACAGTTACGACAAGGATGTATTGAATTTGTCAAACTACTTAAAACGTTAACACTGTAAGTAAAAAGAAGTAAGGTTATGTTACGAATTTAAAAACCGGAAATGCAGTCGATGCAATTTTAGTACTTATTTTATACTCCACGTGGCAGCACCTCTCGACAATGACATTTAACGTCATCTGCCAGGGTCACTTGCAACGCGTGCAGTAAAATATTATTTTTTTACCGACCGTTGTTAGCATACGTTTCATCACAGACGAGGTATAGGATAGACCTAACACAGCAACTACACTGAAATGTGTTGAGATGCTGAAAGGTGTGTGCGTGCTTGTATACGTGTGATTTGTTCAGTGCGAGAGTTTGACATAGAAGGCAGGGCTTTTGCTACGCTATGCTTTGGCACAGCTTGTCTACGACTCACGCGGATTTCTTTCCGAAAATCCATTTCGGGAATCAAGAGACTATGGCGCTCAAAAATGGTATTTCTTCAAAGCCCGTGTAAGCTATAGATTGCAAGACGACATTGGTTATTAAGTAGTACTTTGCGTGTAGTAGAACTCCTTCGCGTATCGTACGCCGAAAAGTATTAAAAATTCACGTCGTTACTGACATTCCCGCAAGTTTCTAATGCACTGTTTAATCATTTCAGTGAAGTAATAATAATTGGATTCTACTTGCTCCGAGTATTAGTTTACCGCCGACATTGATATTTACAGTAAAACCTAATTTATAAAAGCCTCGCAGAACGTTGCATGATGCATGAGTGGCGTGGGGTGCATGGATGCAACTGGAAATCGCGTTACGTTCGAAACCCGCGTTGCGAAATAAGATTTAGTCTAGCC
This sequence comes from Andrena bucephala, assembly GCA_947577245.1. NCBI lineage: Eukaryota > Metazoa > Arthropoda > Insecta > Hymenoptera > Andrenidae > Andrena > Andrena bucephala. The sequence goes on from OX387715.1 coordinate 71,113,621, forward strand.
CTGAGAAATTTCAGTTTTTAGTTACAAATAAAAAACAGTTTGATGATATTTAAACATGTCGCAATTCAAATTTCGGCAACTTAACACGTGTTTGAGGATGGAATAGAGATTGACGAAGATAGATGATCGCAGCCAATCGGCTCGTATTACTTGTCACGTAATTAATAATTGTATTACAATGTTACTTGCGATACGATTAGTAATTATACTTCAAATAATACAGATTGCCCAGGTCTCACCACGTGGAGGCGCTGCGAGTGGAGACCCGCCCTAACCGCGGCCCATCCACCCTCCTTTTATGCAAAATTTTATTTTCATTTCCATAGATCCCCCTGATGCACGGTTGCAAAACGATCCTCGATCGCTCCACAACCGGGCAACAGAAGGAGTCCTTTTGTAAAAACCTACCGCGATGAAACTAAAGCAGAATTTAAAACATTTCTTTGTTTCTTTCATTTAAAATTGGAAGAATTTTCTGGTATATTTCTACCATGATAATTATTCATTAATTGGGAATGAAACAAAGAAAAAAGGGGGAATATTTCCCAATTAGTGAATAATTCAAATTTTCTACTCATTAATAGGAAATATGCCAGTGCATATTTCCTATGGCTACTTAAATACTAATAATTCCTACGGATACGAGCGCTCGTATTTAATAATTGCTACTTATATTTAGTTAAACACTGCAGTGTTTATTTTATTCCTTAAAAACTACTTAATTCTATGTGGCCACTAAACACCTTACCTAACCATACACATATCTGTCATCATGTTAAATAATGACATGCCTAATAAAAATCTGAAATTGTCATGTGTTTCTTACTTCCCTCGATGGACCCACGATGTTACCTGAAACATTTTTAAAAGTATTAATAAAAATTCCTTGAGGTTTCGTTTCTCAAGGATGATGAGCCTGAAATCCTATTTTTGCAATATTCTTCACACATAATACTCTGCAACAGAAACTTTCTCAATGAATTAGTGCTTACAATCTATCTCGATTAAGTAATGTAATTTCAACAGATATAGTCTTTTCATTGAATCGCTATTGCCCAAATATTGAAATATCACATTTGAAGCTACAGTTTAAAACTCAATATGGAATATCGATTCGGTAATAAAATGAAAGAAGGAAAAGATTAAAAAATACTGCTTCATTATCAGCAGACAAAGTAGGCAATTAACCTTTAGCAATACTTTAGCAATTCATGAAAAAGAAGCTACTAATCATATTACATTTCATTCCGAAGCAATTGATATTCATAATATTAAGCACATTGGGTGCTCTGTTACATCAACTCAATAATTTCCTTGTAGTTTCTCATTAATTGGCATCTTCAAAGTTTATGTATCAATGACTCGACAATCAATCATAATATACAATGGGTAATCAAAAACATTTATGCAAATGTTGAAAATTGGAATAATTGCACTTTACTGCACAGTAATCGAAATTACTTTCATACAGAAAGTAGCAACAACGAGCACGCGTTAATATTGAAAATTTACTATCAATATAAAGTGATGAATTGCATTTACCTACTTTTTCAGTGCAAATTTCCTTTTAATATCATCAAATGAAGCAACAATCGCGGGTGAATTTTGATTAATGCAAAGGAATGTTGAAAATTTATAAAAATAAAAAACTACATTTCTTATCAATCTGATAGGAAATACAACGATTGACGAAGTTACTATGCAAAAATCAGCAACGTTAATGAGGAATAGCTACTACTACTTTTCAAAGACTCTAATTAGAACTTCAATTGAATGGAGGTGTGTCAGAAGTCTGCAATTTCTATTACAAATAATGAATCACACCTTTCATCGCCATTCTTTCAGTTACAGAATAAAATTTTCCAAATGCTATTCCATAAAAATTGGAACTTCAAATTTAAAAATATTCTAAAAAAAATAGAAAACATTTATCTGCAAGATATGAATATACTTTTAAAACAATATTTCCAGTGACAAACACTCGATTCAAGGGTGGGGAGGTGGTGGTAGGAGAAGGAGGATGGTGCAGCCACTTAGGGCTGCTAGAAAAAATGATCAGTAGCCAGAAGGGCAGCTGATCATTGTCCACTCATTAATGCAAAAAAACCGTGAGTGGACCGTTTCTTTCTTTCGCAACGCTAACTCACTACAGACTAAAATCAACTCCCGAGCATAGTCACTAGGACTTTGGACTACCCGCAGCACTAATTTCTCAAACAAATTCAAAATTCCCGGATGGTGCTTCATTACTGAAAATTCTACTATACTCAATACAAATCCCGAATAGCAAACGAAAAAGCTACCGAGAACCACCACGTGGGTGGTTTCATTTTTCGCAACACTAATAAAAATTCAGCGCACCTGTGTCTCGTAATACGCAACTCTAACTTTAATTCGTTGCAGCCTTCCTGAAGGCTGTGTAGAGTCCCATGTGCAGCAGATCCAGCTGCTCGGGACTCTTTTTTCCCAGGAACATGTCTCTGGACATGTCCCAGGATAGTTTTGGGGCATTGGGGGGTGGGGGTCGCAACTCTAATTACAAACGCGATCAGTCATCATCGCAACACTAACTCAAAAAAATATTAAGAATCAAACTAGGACGAGTTATTAAAAAAACGCGATCAGTCGCATCGCAACTCTAATAAAAAGAATACCATGAATCAAAAGTAATGCAATGAATCAAACTCTAGTAAGTCCAATTAAAAATACAAGAATAATCTGAAAAACAATCGCGATTTTTTTTTCGAAACACTACAAGCAACCACGATCGATATTTATTCGCAACGCTATGCTAGAACCAGACGCGGGGAATGCTTGATTCGCAACGCTAATTCAAACCGTGATCAACATTTAGTCGCAACACTAACTGGCCCCGTAATCTTCTTCGCAACTCTAATTGAAAACGCGGTAGGCTCAATTTCAGGGGAGGGGGTATCGATTAGGGTGGATCGAAATATAGGGGCAAAATATTTTTTTATTATTCATGACTTCTAATAGTGGGCAAAAGTTGCCTTTTATAATGGTATTTAAGCTACCAAACTTTGAACGTGATCGACAAATTTTTTCAAGTGCCGCAAGCCTTTCAAAAATTAATATTTCAGTAAATATTAATATTTGAAGGGCTTGCGACACCTGAAAAAATTTTATCATCACGTTCAAAATTTGGCAGCTTAAATTCCATTATAAAAGGGAACTTTTGCTCACTATTAGAAGTCATGAATAATAAAAAAAATATTTTACCCTTATATTTCGTTCCACCCTTGTCTCGATGGGTCAGCCTATGGCCAACCAAACTACTACTATATATCTACTACTACAACTACCGGCGAGCATAATGGCAATATAATACATAAGAATGACCCTGCACCCGAGGATGCAGGGCCATTCTTGGTAGCCCACATGATGTGGCCTTTTCTCTGGCCGGGCTATCTTCAGCTCTTTGGCCACTTCTTGCTTCGGGCGGTCCGCCCTTCTGAAAATGAATAGCGTGCCCAAGCCCGTCCTGCCGACCGCGACCAGCGACAATGTGCAATGTCCCACTGGCGTCAAAAAGTCGACATAGCGAGGCTAGAAACGAGGGCAAACCCCACTCGCACTAGTCTGGCCGTCGACTTTTCTCACAAATTTCCTGAAAGCAGGTCATCGCGCGGGGGAACATGCGATCAGAGAATACGACGACCTGCCCCGGCCCTACCTACTTATATTTAAGTCACACATTCGTACCAGAAGGTAAGTTACCTATCCTACACAAAACCTATATTTAAAAAATATCAAAACAGTCTCTCAAACACAATCATCAGTCAACCCACTCCACGATTCTCAAGCATCACCGCCCGGGTGCAAAGCCTACACTAGAGAGACCGTCCCGGGACGACTCCGTCACCCGAGCTTGGCCACAATCACACTCTAATAAGTACGTACCAGTTTTCACTGAAATCGGCTGGCAAAGGCAGTGACCATTGCGTATAAGTATGAATTACATAGCAATTAATTATTTTCAATTTCAAAGAATGGATTACTTGATAATGTGCATTGTACGTATTAGGTACATACAAGCGTTATTACTTTACTTTCTCGTTTGATTGTACGAGATTGATTAACTTTCATATTCCAAGATTATTTACTAGAATGATCATCGTGTGCAACAAGGAATATGATACATTGGTATCGTTATTGCAATGAATAATAATATAATGTTATAGTTTCGTTAACATGGTCTTTGAAAAAAATCTTTCACCGACGCAAATTCCACCGCCTAACCACACAAACACACACAGGTGGAAAATGCGGCGTGCACGATACACTAACGCAATGCCAGCCGCCGACATGTAATTATTTAGTAAAGAAAGTCATCGTGCCCCATTGCCTTCACCCACCCAAGTAACGCATGGGCACGTGGATGAGTTAAAAGGCAATGGGTACGGAAAGATATCCTGAAAATCCTCAACTAGAAAATATGATTAGTCTGAATAGTGTCTAGCACGCTAGTATTCTTTCATGTTACATTATAAAGCAAAATTACTCGACTTTCAACTTGTCAATAGTTTAAAGTTTAATAAATAAGAAAGGACTCTACTTTAGATCAAGAAAAAGGACTCTACTCGACATTCAATTAGTGAGAAAAGGACTATAAAATTGAATTATTTAAGAAAATGACTCTAAAACATGAAGAATTTAATTTAAGAATTTAAAACGGGCGATTCCATCGTCAAAGTAAATTTCATATAGGTAATAAGAATGTATGTGCTCATGCTAATTACTTTGAATCTGAAATTTGCCCACCCTCAATTGTCTTCTTGCACATGGAAATTAATTATTCTTTGTGTACGCAAACGAGTGACCTTTATAAGAAAGGAATTACACTTGTATGTCTATTATCATCATTTAGACATCAAGTTACTTTTGAACACGTAAGTAGTATCAGAAAAATAAAAGAAATTCAAGTCATTATAATCGTCGCAATGACGGAATCGGAGGGCATCCGATTTTTCGACTACATATTAGATAAAAATGATCGTAGCTGTGGAGTCTGAGAGTATCAGACTTCTTCGCTACATAAAAATTAGCATTCAGCCGTATTGATATTCATATCAAATATCAATACCTTCTGAGCTGCTATGCATCATTAGGTGCATTATTTAATAAATATCTACATCAATGTATGATCAATGATAAACATTCGCGTTAGGAAACGTTTATCTTGGAAATTATGATTAAAATTTGATTCTATTGGAACGGCGCGGTGCACAAGAAGACCCTAGCCCTCGTCTAAGAAATACATACACATACAAAATGTTACAATTCACGGGCATGGTTACCATACCCGCGGTCATTATGCTCGCCAAAGTATACAACCGGTCACTCGTGTCGATTTGGACCAAACGTCCTACGACATGACTGAGTGACCAGAGGAACCATAATGCATGCGCACTCACATTTCGCTGTGCCCCGGTGACGGAGGCGCCAACACCTCTGCAACTGCTCAGGGGAAGTCATCAAGCTGCTAGATGAAGTCATCAGCTTGCTCAGCTGCTCCTGGACTGTAACGAAGGAACAGAACACGATTATAATTTCTTTCTAAACTTACGATTGTTCGAACTCTAATAAAGAACCACGAAACAATTCAAAACTAACGAAATTTTTTATCATTTAGACATTTTAAGGAAAAAAAGAAAATTAAATATTAAAAACTAAAATTAACAATTTTTTTTTCTTAAAATGTCTAAATTATAAAAAGTTTTGTTAGTTTTGAATTTCTTGGTGATTCTATTCTAGAAATTAATTTTCTTTTAATATTTTAATTTTTTGTTTCTAGAATTTTGACGAATGGACTCTACTTTAAAGGAATTAAATGAAATACATAGATACTTACATCTTTCCAATAATATTCTGCGCACAAATCTCCTCTTCAGCTGACGCACTGACTCTAATTTCCGATAACGAGTTTCGCTTTCAAAAGTAAAAAAAATAAAGAAATAGACTATCAACGCGCCCCAAAGATCATAATTGTCGAACAAACCGCTGAATCTATTCTCGCGATTCGAAAGTCAGAGCCCCGATGCTCGCAAAAGAATATAAATTGCGTAGAAAACACTGACTCTACCCTCGCGTATCCCAAAATTGTTAACGACACTCTACTATGAGCAACTGTGCTCTTCAAATCGAAAAACTTCATACGTCATAAACACTGACTCTATTTGGCCGCATTGCACGCGGTCACAATGTCTGAAAAATAAGTAGGATAGGAGGGTGGGGGGGGGGGGATGTGGTTTGATCGAGTGTTTGTCACGAGGAAATATTGTTTTTCTTGGAACCAGCCAAGGAACTTTCGCTCCTTGTTATTTAGAATACAAGGTGTGATGCGAAAATACAGAATGCTCGCTTGATAGGAACAGCTTTACATTTCAGTAACACGATATTATCCAGAATATACTACATCAGAAATAATTATTACATTTAAATGAACCGTAGCAGTGGCTTTCGTCATTAAAGTTATAAGCACGTTCGTGTCATTCGAATAATACTTTAAAATATATCACGATCTTTATAAATATCCAAAATTCATTGCAAGAATCAAAATTCGTTCATTATTCATGCTTGAATAGCACGTCCTCGATCAACTACGCAGTTTCTGTACATAAAGAACAAAACTTGCATCCAAAACCGAACGTAAATGCAATTACACTAGCTTCATAGAGATAGATTCTTAAAAATCATTGAAATATTATTGAATTCTACGTAAACGCGACCGAAATGCAATAGAATTCGATCATTCCAATATTTCGTAAACATCTACTGACGCCATTTTAAAATGTTTAAACAAATCCGACTAGAATTATTCAATTTATCATAATTCAATCTTTTCCCATATCATCCCGATATTAACCGACTGCAAAGTTACCCATCACCCTCACAGCCAACAATGATTCAATAAAATAACGATAAAAGTATACCACACGTATTGCCGCCTTCTTTTTTCCAAGGAATGACCAGTCACCATCCAAGCACCGTTCAAATTAACCGCCAAGTGTCATGGCGTCGCCTGTCCTTTGGTTTCGATTCCCGCCTCAACGTCTGTAACCGAACGATGCAACAAGTTGAAACAAACGCATTAAAACATTCGTAAGGCAATTAAACAACAAATAAACTTGAAATATGCCCGAAAAGGGATGTAATTGAATACCGAGACACGATATGTGTGCACTAAATGTGCAGAAATATCGGTACGAAGGCAACGAAGGGAATACGCGACGATCGTCTAATGGTTTTCTCGCGATATTTAATCAATTTCGGGACGAAAGTGTATTAATAGGAGCAGCAAGTGACGGTAGACAGTAAAGAAGAAGACTAATAATGATTAGAATTAATTATGTGACGATAGATAATGTAGGCATACCATTTAAGTACGCAGCTATTGAAACGTCTTAACTCAACGATGTCCACAGAACGAATGACCCCCGCGGCCCGCTAATGTACCGCGGCGAATATGGGCTTTGGTGGGGGGAGAGCAAGCAGGCCTCGCGAGAGAATACACGCGTACGTATTTATGAAGTGTTGGAATATCGGTCGGTTATTGCACGCCGAATGACGTATATATCGCGTCTCGTGGCCGAACCGTCTGAACAGAGGTGACTTCCAAAGCTGGGGCATCGTTCAGTCATAACAAACGTCGTTACTAGAAAAGATAAGAAAATATGTCCGCGGCCTGGAAGTCAAATACTTGGCGTGGCCAGGAAAGGTCGAGGTGTCGATGAATGATCTTAAAATTATTTTAAAACGCAAAATAATGAAGGTGTATTCATATTGTCCGAGTTTTAAATTTACAAATTATGTGAAAGCTTGTGAGAGGAAAGGCATCGATGTCGATGAATGATCTTACAATTATTTTAAAACGCAATATAATGAAAATATACTCATATTGGCTGTGTTTTAAATATACTAATTATCTGAAAGCCTGCGGAGGGGGAAGGTATGGGTATTGATGATCTGAGAATACTTTGCCTGGCCACGCCAAGTATTTGACTTCCATGCCGCGGACATATTTTCTTGTCTTTTATTGTGTTACACAGTGTCGCCGTTGCACGCTGCAGGAAAGCACCTTTATGTGCTTGCAGCTTATTTTGATTTCACATCTTTTTTTATTTCATGTACTTGACGTAATTTTTTTACTTTTTTAAAGAAACATTCAGCGAGATACTGGAACTGATGGGTTTTATGACAATTTTTAAAGTCCTCTCTGCTTCAGCACCTTATTGAATTATATTAAGTTACAATTCCTTTCCGAGGTATCCCACGTTACATCATGAAAGCATGTCTTCCACAAATAATGTTGTTGTTTATATATATTTTTATGTTAAATAAATTTATTTTGCGTTAAATACACTCGAATAGGACAGCAAGGTTAAAAGGCGTATGTGTTCTTGTTGTGACACTTTTTTCTCTGTCGTTGCACGGAATACGTTTGTAAAACGATCTTTACATTGTTACTCTATGAGAATCATTTGTAAATCCCGGGTTTCGAATGTCCTATTTTTAATTTCTAATTCCTACCACGCGTAGCGTTACAATTTTATTTTAGACTAAATCGATAACGTTGGGTGTGACACGAAAATGGTAAGTTGCGTGATAGGTCTATCCTATATTTCGTTGATGGTTTCAATCATGTTGGTGATATAGAGTGTAGATGTCGCTCTGCAAGAATTTGTCGACCAATCGAATCTTGCCCGATATAGCCGAAGCACGCGTGATCAAATAAGCGCCATTTCTCTTTCTCTGTAAGAAAAGGTAAATGGAAGCATGCTGTGAGGCGATGCGTTAGAAATCGGTTTATTCTCGTGCCATCGGCACAGTTTTTACGTGGAAAAGTTTCACGATGTAAGCCGGTACGCACGATCATTAACGTTCTTTGATTATTTCAGTTCCCCGGCCCGGCAGAAACATGTCAGACGTGGAAAAGTGAGTATTGTTTTGTGTAGTTGTTCAACACGTTTATACGATCACACGATTTTTCTCGGTTCAAGAACTGCGAATTAAGATTCCGCGTATTTACATTTATCGCGGAATTGGTATTCGCGTTAAATAAGTTGCGATTATCGATGTGTGAAAAATTTAGATATAACCTTCACTTTTGCATATCATGACTTCATTGCAGAGGGTAAAGTAAATAGTGTTCAACTGATATTGTTCTTACAGCGATGATGGCCCCTCTGCGATAACAGCAGGTGGTTCGATGGACGTAAACACAGCCCTGCAGGAAGTTCTTAAAAATGCTCTCATTCATGACGGCGTTGTACATGGTCTTCACGAAGCAGCCAAAGCCCTTGACAAGTAAGTCTTCATTTCACATTTCTATATTCTCTTGAAATAGACATTTTACTCGATGAGTTATTAGGTTTCTTCTTCCAATAATACCCGTTACTCAAACAAATAATGCTGTTGTTGAACTTCCCTGGCATGCTACAAGATTTCTATGTGTATTGCAGAACAGAGTATTAGATTTTTGTATTTATTGTGTGTATTGCGTTACAGGAGACAAGCTATGCTATGTATCTTAGCTGAAAACTGTGACGAACCTATGTACAAAAAGCTAGTTCAAGCATTGTGCAACGAGCACCAAATCCCTTTGATTAGGGTAGACAATAACAAGAAACTTGGCGAATGGGCCGGTCTTTGCAAAATTGACAGCGCTGGTAAAGCTCGAAAAGTCGTTGGGTGCTCCTGTGTTGTTATAAAGGTACGAATTCGTTATTGTAACATGTATAATTAAATGGGCTGTAATGTGTAATTCTAAACGTCGTATACGAGCAATCTATGATGAGATTCTGGCTCCCTCTTCTGAGAATACCCGTAAAATTACAATTGTGCTGTAATAATGCCTTCCTGATTTTAATTATATCACTTCGATATGTCGCTTTCATAAGATTCCTGTTGCATACAGTGATGTTTTCTCATTCCAGGACTTTGGGGAAGATACTCCTGCGAAGGACGTTGTGATGGAATACGTCAAACAGAGTTCTGTACACTAAGATCTTTTAATAAAATATTCAACATATTTTCGTACGTATAGTTCATTTAATCCTTATATTCAGATTTTTATACAACATTAAAGCAGAGGGACTGAATTTCAATTGGAAGTATTCATTCCTTTTGCTTGCTCTCTATGTTCTTTCTTACCATATCGCAAACAACTTTATGTTTTGCCCAGTCTTTCACTTGACACTCTCTGTAACGATACACTGTTCCATTAAAACGCACATTTCCACTTTGATGCGATACAAAAGGGAAATTGCATACCTTCCGCAGTACCAAGCGTTTTTACACTTAGAACAACGTTTGACTGCCGGCTCGTGACACAGAAAGCATTCCTTAGCGTCGATGCAATCCAATTTATCGAAGTCGTATGCGTCGCTTAAAATTGCTGCCGCGTTCATAAAGTACTCCGCATCCGATTCGTATATGAATTTCGATTGATTTTTCGCTAACTTCTTCCACTTCTTATCATACTTCTCCACTATTGATGATTTTATCTGCGACGCGTATTAGAGTAATTATACGATATTTAATTTACTTTTACATTATCGTCAAATCGATCGTATTTAATTAGCAGTTTTTCACCTGTGGCATAAGTTCTACGTTTACTCCTCGAGGTGCCTTGGATTGAGATGCCGATAAACTTAAATAACTTAACCATCGTTTTAATTCGATCAGAGGAGAGATCTGATCCAATACGGTTTCGTGTAAATACTTCTGCAACTAATACGAATAATAAACTATTTTCGTTCACCACTTTCGGCTCTGCTTAAAATACCAAGTACCTTCAACAAGTGCGATAATCTGTACTCCGTGATCTCATAGTACGGCGCACACTTTGGATTTAACAATAATTCCCGTAGGCCGAACCAAACTTGCCCTTCTATTTTGCAAATTTTCCCTTCTTCGCTCGACTTTTCTTTTTTCCAGCCAGCATTGTATATCATATTCTCGCCTAAAGTATAATAGTTTATCACAGTCTGTTTGCCACGAATCGCTGTACATGCAAGTACGATATGTACGTGAAATCACCTTCCTCGTTCTCCTTCCCCCACGGACGACTCTCGATAAGTTGAACGAGGAGATAAGGTACGTCGTGTGTAGCTAACATCCGTGATAATACACAAAGCGGCAAGTTATCTGAGAATTCCGCCAAATAACGAAGGATTGAGACGCAACGCATACCGATATCGAATTCAAGCTCTTTCTTCTTTTCCAGTACTTCTTGGAGGCAGGAACTAATCGTGCATAATTAGATGATCAATGCGTGACACGTAGAACTTATTGCTTTTAACATTCGCGAAACAGGGAAGCTATATTCTACCGAGGACTTACTTAGAGTCCTTCACATTTTCATAAATTTCAACACCCTTCACGTCTAAAACTACAGAAACACATTTGACTGCATAATCAACAAGATCAAGAGCCGAATCGTCGATGGTCTCAGCGCTTTCGCAATGAAACAACACATTCTCCAATAAAGAAACTACAATATTTTCGTGGTAAAATATGGTGAACAGTATGAACGTATTTTTCAAATCTGCACCTATTTCTATTAAGCGTGGAAACACTTTGTGCTTCCATATATCAATTTGAATAGCTTCGTATATGAGAATCGGAATCTATAAAACGAAAGTCGATATTAGAATGGAACTTTATGTAACGTGAACTCTCATATTTCACATACCTTTTTGTAGCTAACAAACCATTCCTTGATGCTCTCTTCGCGCAAGGCATTAATCTCTAAAACACTTTGCTGACTTAATAACACTAATCTTTTATGAAATTCAAACCATCTGCAAATAATACACGCATTTATTTACATGAAATTTAGTACACTGTACAATTGCTAGTTATATGTGTATTGTAAAAAGTATATTAATCTCTGTAGGAAATTAACCCCTTCGTTCCTATGTCCTCCATTTCGGAGATTTGTAAATTCTGTATGTAAGCCTCGGCTTCCCATGGTGAAATTATGTATTCCATGCGACTTGACATATTTACAATAATACAGGACACCGCAGACGAGCGTCGACCATTTGTAAACGAATAATTTCATAATTGGTATCCTAGGCGACATAATTCGATCAATGACTGATATATTTATGAACCACAAGTATACAGAATGAAAGTATAAACTTGTTTAGTATCATCTCCTATTTGCGTTCAGAAATAATTTTACTTTTATTTAGTACTACAGTTTTTATTCGTTTTCAAACATTCTTTACAATAATAAAACTTATATTTTCTTTATATATATATATACATATACATATATTTTTTTGTAAAAAAATATACGCATCGATATTATTGTAAATATTTCAAATTAACAATTAGCTGATGTAAAGCTAAATACAATCGTGGCTTACTTTTATTTTCTTATTATCACTATTCAGTTTCAGGTATTAAATTACGACTAAATATCTGCCGCTTCCATGTTAAATCTGGCATAAGTGTCTCCTCGATAAATGTCATTTCATTATTTCCAGTAACTAATAATACAGAATGCGTTCTGGTACAGTATTCGTCACCGGTTATAAAAATTGAACTAAGCTCATTATATGTCATTGGGCATCGTTTCTGCAACTCTGAGTCTGGTAAATGTCTATGAATATACAAAATTTTACAAAGTACACAATGTTTAATAAAAGTAGTAAATAAGCACTCGCAGTAAGCGATTGATAATTCCGTAAAGAGCGCATACCTTTCCTTCAGTTTCAAAAACTTTATCAATTTTTCGATGAGATCTGTCTGTTTGCTCACTTGAGCACTGGTAACAATATTTCTGAATATTTCTTTTCCTGCCTCAACTTTTTTATAAGGAACATCGAGGCCACTGTTGCTAAAACCTAATATTGCATCCTGCGTTGAAGAAGGTCCCTTTGAATTTGCAGAACTACTGAGGTGATTAACGTCTGCGTTGCTGTGCAAACATATATAAAACAATATTTTATTTATCAACTGAACGAATCAGCTTATTTTATTCCGTAAAGGTAGAATAATTCGATCTGTAAAATTCTGACAAGTATTTACATACTGTAAATTAATCAAAACCAACGTAAACGGATTATAAGGGTGACCGTTCAGATTTTCATCGTGCAATTTGTCCAAATAGGAAGTCGCAGAATCATTCGAAGTAACGAAATCTGATACTAAAGGACCCCGTCCTTTCTTCTGTGTGCCACTTAAGCCATGTTCGTTGGTCAAATTTAAAACAACACCAGCCTTTCCTTTTACTGACACAGCTAGCCAAGTTCCGCCTTCTTTACTTGGCTCCATATCGATACCTGAGAGATTATAAATTATTCTTACCTCGAATATAAAATTCATTAACTCTTTCAATTAAAGTAACGCTAATTAAATAAAATATATATTGGAAGCAAATATCTTGCATAAATACAAACAGACTTTATCGCTTTACCTTGGCTCACAATTTACCCCTTTCATTTGATAAAACAGTAAATATTTTTGTTTCCAATCTAAAAGTAATTAACCCTTCATTGACACTCTGGGTGTGAGCCACCCATAAGCTGATTTTGACACTGTACCTTTTCCAATACGTAGATTCTATGTAGAATATCGAGGATATTCGTGGAATATCTCTATTTTTTCAATTACCGAAATAGCCTACATTATATATGTAAAATAAATACCTTTTTTCCAAAGCCGACTTACAAACTACTTTTTTTCTGAAAATATTATATCTGAACAACAACTCTGTAGATTTTTAGCTTTTAATATTGAAATTTGTAAAAGTTACAATTTTTGAAGATTTTCTTCGTTTTTTTCTCAACATATGGCAATCTAGAATTTTTCTACAAAAACTGTGGTCAAATCTCAATTAAAAAGCTATTGGAATACATTCTAGAGACCTTGAAATTGATCCATGATTTTTTTCATAACGATTGGATTCTTCAGATGAGAATGGCAGTCATTCAAAAATTGCTCTGGGTGTGAGCCACCTAGTATATCAAAGTTGATCGAAGAAAGAGGTGTGTCAACGAAGGGTTTAAAATCAACATTCACAAATGTTATTCTAAATATTCTATAAGAAATTATTCGTACGCATACCTCCCAAACAGTCCGGATGATTTTCCCAATAATGAGCTGGCAATGTGGGACGTTTAAAATATTCATCACGATTCGAGGCCAGGATGAGTCGATAGGACTCTGAATCGGCGTCAGGATTACGATAAACGAATAAGATACACATGATTGAAGTAAAGCAGTAGCTCGTTTTAAGCGCAGATTCCACAGAATAATATGCCTTTGTGTCACTGAGAAGTTATGTTTTAAACCATTGTCTCAGGGTATCATTGATAAGATTGTTGTAGGCTGCTCAATCATAAATTAAGATAACGTTGGGTATGTTGATAGCTGAAGACATATAAATTAACAACATAGCAATACAGCCAAATATTGTAATGAAGAATCACTTCATTATGTGACTATTTACAATGAGTTTGAAACTGAATGATATAACTGTTATATTTAGCCATTTACTTATGCAGTTAAGTGACATTACAGGCGTAACAAAACTTTCTTTGTTCATGAGTACGTATTTATGTATAATATATATATATGTATATATATATATATATCTCTATGTAACAAAATTTCAACAAACACGTAATAGTCGAAGCAGTTGACACTTGTACGGCCAAGTCATTATTTACATATGATTACGCATGTTTGAACAGCACAACTTCTTATTCGTCACATCGATATATACATTTTTTCGGCACCCTGTGTATATGTGCAGCAATGACGCGTACGCATTCTGTTTTTAAATGTTTAAAACAGATCAACATTCTACGATGGGATCATATTCGAATATGGTATATCCACTATACGAAGTTACTACGTTACTACCATTGTTGAAAGTTATATTGATAAACGCGGCAATTTCAAGAAGTACCTAGAATGTTCAGGAATTTAAGGGGAGGTTCCGGTCTAGAGCCCAAAAAAATAGGTGATCTTTAGGAATTAATTAAAGGAAAACTAATATATATAATTTAATGGGACTTTTTGCTTTGTATTAAAGATGTCTTAAATTACAGAAATATATTTTTCGTTTTATAATTAATCATTGCAGACGGCACTGGGGAGTCGTTAAAGTCAAGGCGTTAAAATATTCATCTAAATCGGTGGGACCTGTATCTCCAAATGTTATTATCCGATTCGACTGAAACTTTTTTATTTTGAAGAATATACTTCTGGCTAGGGGGGAAAACAGAAAAAATTACAAAAATTACATTTTTTTAGAAAATAACGACACTTGAAGTTTGAAATTACTTTTTCCCTATATTCTTCGTCCTTTCAACAGCTTTAAAAATGGTAAATTTTCAATTTTTTGTAATTTTTTCTGGTTTCCCCCCTAGCCAGAAGTATATTCTTCAAAATAAAAAAGTTTCACTCGAATCGGATAATAATTTTTGGAGATACAGGTCCCACCGTTTTGGGAACACTGATTCGAGAAAAACGCGTTTAAAGTTTTACGTGATCGCCGAGTGGCCGGTTGTTGCCCATGCATTAGCCGCTACTCAAATGCCTATAACTTCGGGAATTTTGCGAATTTCAACAAATCCTTTTAGACGCGTATTCCTAAAAGGTTGAAAATTCGAAAAATGAAATAAAAAAAATGGACTTTTAGACCGGAACCTCCCCTTAAGAATCCTGTAAACACAAATGTTTAGCCATTAAAACGAGAATTGTAAAATAATCTTTATCTCATTCTTGTAATTAGAAAGTGTATTTATTTTTACAAATAAGATAAACATTATTTGAACACACTTGTAGGGCTACAATCGTAAAATTTGTTTAAGCCAGAGCAATTGTAATTACATTTATTATGATTTTCAAATTTGATAAAAACCATAATCCGCAGGGGATACATAGATTTTCCTATAATTACTATCACGTTATATATATAGTATTGTTGCGAGCACCCTATGTAGAGGATTCATGGCGCGCTGGTGCTCGCGACGAAGACAAGAGACAGCGAGAAGAAGGCGATCGGATCGATCGCCTGTCAAGCTGTCATTCGTGAGTCAGCCGCCATAGTGAACCGACATAACGATCCCTCTCATATTACCGCTGTACCCTGTTGTTCACGTTATATTACATTCCCGTTACTGTTCTCGTTACTGTGTTGATGTTCTGTTCCCTTCGAGTTACTACTGAGTTCTATTATGCCGTATACAAAACGTAACAGTATCATTTTTATATGGTACATGGCATCTTTCATAATGTACTACTGTATAAAAAATACATCTTCAGTTTTCTGTTACTGATTAATATTGATTTCATGCAAATAACTCAGTAGGATCAATGTGTTACCAAGGAATCGCTAACTGTATTAACGCAGCTCCTGTTTACCTTCAAACGCGCATACTAAAAATCATAGTTATAAATATATAACTAATTCTGTTATGTTCATGACTCATGTTTGTACATACGTATCGTTACAAAATATTTGAAATTCAAAAGTAACGCTTTTAGAAACAATTTGTTCACTTGAGGTAGCGTTTCTTAAATCTGTTATTAAATACATATTCTGATGAAAAGAATTAATGTAATTCTATAATATAAAGTTTGCCACGTCACAATGTACATTACACACGATAACTTATGAGCTTAAATAAGTCGACGTTCATACTTACAGGTGCAAATTAAAATTTACTTGACTCGCACAGCGTATTCGTTGTTAAACAAATTTTATGACAAATATTTTAAGTTTAAGTAACACTGACTCTGTACATTTAGGTCGAGGCTCGGGAACAATTCGCAGGAACGCAAATTACATCATAAGCTTACAAACGTTTTAATGTACATTCCATGGTAATTTAAATCGTACGATTAAATTTTGCAATTGGAAGATTATGATTAATAGACTGATCGTGATATTAGTTATAATAGATTGATCATTTCATAGCGTGGGAATAAGAATATGATGTAATAAATTGTTCTTGATAGATTACAAAGTTCATCGATATTTGTGCACTGTTTAGTACCTTATTTTACATTATAGTATTAATATTTACACAAAAATTGAATTCTGTTACAGATTTAAAGAAAACACTTGGTTATTTTGTGCATTTGGAAAACATATAGTTAAACATAATTGTAATATGACGCTAAACGAAGACATGTCGAATTTATATAGAAATATTTGTGTAAAGAATCTGTAATACTGACTCTTAGACTAGAATTTATGGTAACAATGCATAGTTTATTAAAGGAACATTATAGGAAGGTATATTTTCAAGCATACTTTTTTTTATAAAACAGAACTTTCAAAGATACCATTCTTATATCTTAATAAAAAGAATTGTACGTCTTTTTCAGAAATGTTATGAACGAGTGCCTCTTAAAATACATAAATCGTATATTATATTGCAATAATATGTGTTTATGATTCCATAAGATGATTTTTCATAATGGAATTTTTAAATTGCTTTTGTGTCTAGTAACTATTAGTTGTACATAACCAGTGATATTACACATTATTTAATTTCATTGTTAATAAATATTATATCTATGATACTTGAGAACGATTAAAGAAAGAGAGCAAGTCCAGCGACAAAATCTGATGGTTCTGTTTTATTGATTACTGCAATATTCATTACATGAATCCGTACTGTAGGCTGAGCTCAGACGGACCACTTTAGAAGCCCACTACAACCACAAAAATGAGTTGTGCGTTGTGTCAACCACCGACAGCGACAATCTCTCTCGTGGTACAGTTTTTTGTCGTCGATACAAAAGCGACAGCCCAACCACTGTTTTGTGGTTGTAGTGGGCCTCTAAAGTGGTCCGTCTGAGCTCAGCCAAACTTATACCAATACGCCTGTTATCATAAATTTAAAGTAGCTCGGCTCTGTAAAACTTTAAAAATTTATTTATATCGACCAGATATATTATCTATGTACTTTCATAAAAATATTTAAATAAATTAAATAATAAAAATTTATTTTTGGCTCTATTAGAATGATCGCTATGTATAATATTACAATATTAAATATTCTAGAGATTTATTTCACTATAATTTATGTTCATATAAAAGTTCTTTTGTAGACCAAAATCATTCAACAAAATCTCTAATATTATGAAGAAAGTTATCTGTATTCTTTTATCTTAATATATAAAGCGTAACATTTGTGTGTTTGTCTGTTGCCTAAAAACTTTCGAACAGTGAACCCCTGGGGTCACGAAATGTGCCTCAGCTCATTATGCCCGGCTAATCCAGATGAATGTGACTATTTTCACAAGAAAATGGAATAAATTTTTTTTATAAAATCAGAATCTAAATTCCGGGCATAGCCGGTTAGTAAAGCTAGTGAATCATAGTCTACATCACCAAGATACCTAAGGACTTTTTAACGCTAGATGTTTCTGGTAACGAAAGAGCCCACTTTCTTAATCCCGTTAATAAAACTGAACTCGTGACTAGAAGTGCTCCACCTACCGAGTAACGATTTGGTATCTCATTAAAAAATAGAACCTGCCAGAAAAAGGCGAAGACTATGTCCGCCGACCTCGCTATTGCAACTGGTCCTGCTTGTTCCATTTGTAAAGCTAATGTTAGTAATATTTGACCTCCGAAACTGAAAAGAGCGAGTGCAACGACTAAAAGCCTGTCGGTGCCACAGCGAGGTAAGCACAGCGCACCTATAGCCCAAGATATGGTTATTGTCTGGATCAAGGCAAACGATCCAAAGTTTGTCATTGTTACTGAGAAATGTAGGCCTTTTAAAGCCCTCAATAGAACATACGCGTTCGCGCCGAAAAGAGTCGCCGAGAAAGCCGCCACGGCACCCCACAGATCTGCATGCTCGATTGTTGCATGCCCATCGGAAAGAGACTCTACGGTATGCCCGAAAATGAGTGGTGGACGTGTTATCAGTAGTACGCCGATCAATGTTAAACAGACCGTGACAACGTTAAATAATCCGCAAGGCTCTTTTAAGAATACTCTCGCGAATATAGCTACAAATACAGGAACGGAAAACACCACGACAGACGCGTCGGCTAGCGGCATATGCCTGAACGCGTAAAAGCTTAACATGAGGCCAGTGGTCCCTACGAAACTTCTTAATAATAGCATTAATCTACGTCCCTTTGGAAAAGGATGAGCTCCTTTATATATCACAATTGGTATTGCTGGTAACAATACGCCCACAAACCGAAATGCTGCCAGTTCCATTGGATTTACGTCTACCAAACCTTTCACAATGACGCTGCATAATGAGAAAAACAATGACGATAATGTCGCTAACATTAAACCAAGATAGGGGCACGATTTACATGTCGGAATCGAAAATCGTCTCTGCCCTGTTCTCAGGTTACCCTCGACATCCCCATCGACTAAATGCTGTAATTCAACGTGTTCCGACATGTCTGGAAAGAAAAGTGAATTAAATTATTTGAACTTTTCAAGTACACAATTGTATCGAGAAGTAGCAGTAAATTTAAATGGCATTTTGAGAAAATAATGACGGTAGCGTTTTATTAGCGGAAAGTCCAGCTGAAGTATCACTCGTGTAGTATGATTATAAAGTAGACAGATAATAATGATGTTATTATATATAATCGTTAACTTGATTCGATCAATAGGTTAAAAAAAAATGATCGATATGATAACACCATAAATATACATCGGAATTTTAGGACGATTTCTTTGAACAGTTGTAATCCCAATTCGGTAATAAAGCTACTACCTGAATCTGTGTTAATATCATTAAATTTGCTTACCTGTAATAAGTTTAATAATTGGTTAACCACAGCGTGCTGGTATATTAATAAAATTATGTAACAATTAGTACAGTGCATTTATGAATAGTATGGAAGACTAAATCAACGTAGGCCTTTCAGCGAGACGTTCTCGTTCATTGCTACTGACAGTAGACTTTACATCGTTTTTAATTGCCGACTATTTTAGTTGAGAGGTCACGTTGTCACTTGCGCGAAGTATGCAATTCGTGACAACGCACACGGAGGACAGACAGTTTATGTGATAAATGTCTGGATTAAGAAGTTCTATAATTTGTACAGTATATACATAACAGATTCAAATTGCACGTTCTTTCTATTTTTATATTCTATATGTTTTAAGTTTTCGAAAGTATATATTTGTAAATACAATTATATTTTTTTAATTTCATTCATAATACGACAACAAGAACGGGTCTTCGGTTTGCCGTTAATGAATTGAATCACTCGATTTTGAAATAGAAAACATGCAACCATATTTAATTAAATTATAAAGTAATTAGCGGTAATTAGCATTTCTATTATATCGTCTTTGTTTGATTTCCGCATGAAAATAAGGACGGATGGAATTGACCTTGCGTGAGCGCTCGTTTCGTTCAAATACGGATAAAATCTTATCTAAATGAAACATTTCTAATATTTCTTAGCTGTTATTCATAGATAAAGGTAATCTACGGTTTTTGAAATCTTCGACGAACTGTGTCTACGTATAAATTTCTTCTTTCCGCTTCTAATTTTTATTTTTATACTTTTGCATATATGATAACAAATCTACAAACACTTTACCTATCTTTATTGCTTTAATGGTGGCGGAAAATAATACTTGAAAAACAGGGAAGGAAGGAAAAGAGAAGGAAAATTTCTGTTACATCGACAGTCCACTGTAGAATTAAATTCACGAATAAAAGACACTTCGCAAATCTTATCTTACGTCAAATGCGGGCACGTAAGTGTTCTATAATTTCTAGTACTTCAATACTGTTCAATACACAGCAACTTGCGAGAATTTTATTATTTGCTCGTAGTCCTCTGGTAGCAAATTCTAGAAAGTCATAGCACACCCCCTAGTGATAATAATAGTTTGAATCTAGCTAGTTCGTCTTCCGGTAGAAGATAGACTCGTAAATCGATGTTCAAATATTAATGTTTCAACTAAAGCCTCTTACGAATCGAGTCACACGTTTTTCAAGTTATAACTTTGGGATTCAGCAACAGGAAACGTTTGTTCCAGTTCTGTACGAACCGTAAAAGCATCGCTAGGTCTGCCCAAAATTTGGCGCGCCTTGCTAGGCGTCCTTATCACGTTCGCTCACCAAATATACAATTTGAAAATGTATTCAGAAGTAACAAAGGAGAGACAGTGGGAGAAGCTTACGCATACCTACCTCCATGGTAGCTGGACTCTATCTCTAAGGATTGCTTAACAAACCTTATCTTATCCAATATGTTTAAATAGAAATGTTCGCAGTTTGAAAGAAAGTGACCGTACCTAAGCACTTGCGAGTATCAGCTGTTATCTGTAGCCATCTAGCGATGAAGTGTGGGAGGCGACGGTCGCACAATGGGACATGGGACACGAAGTTCCTTCTAAGATGTTGTTGTTCATTGATCGTATGTATGAATTTCATAGTGTTCGCAGGTTACAATAAATCAGACAATTTTTCAATTAAAGTTGAATTAAGATTGGTATTGTAGTGTAGTGCGCAAGGACCATTAACCGTGAGATACGGAATCGAGAACTATTTAATGGATCCGACTATCGGTTGGTATCAACCGGAGCAGTTTGGCCCCGCTAAGGATTTGTGGTTACACATTTGGGAAGCTGAGAAAGGTCTCGATATCTTAACGCTGAAGAACGACTCGCCTTCGAATGTGATGGGTGTGAAGCTCCAGCAAGACTTCATAGCATTGGACCCTCTTAATTCTCGCATGGGCGACCGCATGCAGCATAACACTTGTAATAGCTATTATAATCCGTCGCGTAGGAAAGGTGATAATCGTGCTAGCACCTATGGCATGAACTACAATTACAATGCCTTGGTTGGCGAATACGGCGGCTGTCCGTGGCGTGTGCCGAATAAACATTATTCAAAAGGAGTTATTGGGTGAGCATTGCCATTGTTTTTTCACTTATTACTCGCCCTGTGGGAGTTAAGCTATCGTGCTGCGAGCGGCTCGTCCATATGGGCATGATTAAGGTTATGTACCTTGCACGCTCGTTTACAAATAGGGTATTGGGGGGGTTTCTTCGTGCTTAACTACCATGCAAATAAGAGCTCTCCGCACATTTTCAACTTCATGAAACCGATGCTATTTAACCCGGTGATAATGCAGATCAACCGATTTCTAGTGTAATTCTATATACTAACGCATATTTTCAATCTCCGTCAATATGTATAACGATTTTCTAAGTGCACGTGGATGTTTATGTAATACATACGATTTGTGTTGGTATTTACAATATTTCGTGTTGCTGGAGATCAGGAAATGTTATTAAATTGTAGTAAATGATTTCATAATTGTAGGTACACCAAATAGCTAGTGTCTTTCCTTGATCTTTATTATAATTGCCATGTGTAACAATGCCCATGTAAGTAATTAAAAAATTTTAACAATTACGAATTGTAAATAATACTCCGAGTCATGTAGGAGTGTGGTGTTTCTTAAGTACTTGACAATCCATACTTTGTCTCCTATGTTAGACAAATATGATGTTTGTCTAATTTATGAGAAACTAGAGTATAAACTATTATGTTGATTTTATTATATTGATTTTGCTAAAGTTCGTTAATTTCTAGGTATCGATACTTCTAAAGTATTATGTTCGTTCCTTTCATTTTATTTTTAGTTTCTGTTTATTTATCCTTTCACAATTTTATAACAATTATGAGTATTTTCGTTCATCGGCAATCATCAGTTTTCATATTTATTGTTTTGCGAACACAGCGAGTCTCATCTTTTTCTACAAAACTTTATTCTTATTTGCTGGGAATTAGATATAGCTTTAAGGTTTATTTGCATTAAATTTAAAAAAATTTAATATAACTTATTACTCGTACTTTGCTTTCGATACAGTAAGGTATATATGTACATATTTGTTCAGATAATTATTAGCAAAAGTCATATATAATTATCGATATGTCGAATAAGGAAACCTATCCATATTTTTTGTTTTATGAATTTTGCTACTACTTATTGCAATTAATTATAGTAATATAATCTCATATCTATAAGAAATAATTCCTTGCAAGAAAGCGTAAGTGATAAATAATACATTAGAATAAGAGGCAAGAATATTTTTCGTGTAATCTTCTCGAGCCGTTAAATTGAACGAACTATTATTTTTTCCCATGTAGATTACACGAAGAAATTGAAGATTTTTTTGCTTACATGTGCCCTTCTAACGAAGAGCATAGCCTACGAATGCGTGTTGTCAAAAGGATAGAACATGTAATACATGTTCTCTGGCCAGATTCTAAGGTTGAAGTATTTGGCAGCTTTCGCACTGGTTTATATTTACCTACAAGGTACGTATCGTTGTACATATTTAAAAGAGAATGTAGTTAGTAATGTGTTCACATGTAGTATATATGTATAGATATATATATATATGTATGTATAAGCTTTCTAATTTATTTTATTACTGCATATATCAAATTAGGAAATTATTTGTGACATTTTTTTATAAAAACATTCAGCTCGGAGCATAAACACATTGAATTAAAAATAATTTGTCATATTATTGGAATAGTATTAATTCTCTGTTCCATAGCTATTCAACTATCGAACATTTTGTTTACTTAAGATTTTCATCTGGTCCTTTCAGTGATATAGATTTAGTTGTAATAGGAATGTGGACAAATCTGCCATTACGTACTTTAGAACGTGCTTTATTGGATCAAAATATTGCTGAACCATCGTCTATCAAAGTTTTGGATAAAGCTAGTGTTCCAATCGTCAAGCTCACCGACAAAGAAACTGAGATTAAAGTAGATATCAGTTTCAATATGAATAATGGTGTTAAATCTGCGGAATTGATAAATTCGTTCAAGAAGCGATACCCAGTATTGGAGAAACTAGTTATGGTATTAAAGCAATTCTTGTTACAAAGAGACCTGAATGAAGTTTTTACTGGTGGAATCTCCTCGTATAGTTTAATACTTATGACTATCAGTTTTTTACAGGTATGATTATTACCTTTCTATCTGAATGTACAGTACCTAAGCGAACAGTAATTACCGAGTACATTTTTAATTCAATACAAAGAATTAAAAATGTGATGCTAAAAAAATGCACGTCTATCGCTTGACGTGTGAAAATATAACTTCTGACTTCGGATATAATCGAACCGATCCTCCCAGCATATAGTATAATTTTCATTTCAGTTACATCCCAGGCAAAATGCTTACTGCTCGAATGCTAATCTTGGTGTGTTATTAATAGAATTTTTGGAATTGTATGGTAGGAAATTTAATTATGTGAAAACAGGGATTCGTGTAAAAGATGGCGGTACTTACATATCGAAGGAAGAGGTAAAATATGCCCTTGCGAACGAATTAATTAACAACTTTTGTTTTTAGAATACAATTTTTATAGCTGAACGTGAGAATATATCTGTTATATATTTTCCAGGTACAGCGAGATATGATCGATGGCCATCGTCCTTCTTTGTTATGCATAGAGGATCCCCTTACACCTGGAAATGATATCGGCCGTAGTAGTTATGGCGCTCTGTACGTAAAAGATGCATTTGATTGGGCTTATTATGTCCTTTCACAGGCAGTTAGTCCTTTGAATATTTTAGTGAATGATGCAAATAAAGTAAGGTGAGATCTTTTATACATTAATGTCCATTTACATAGTTCACGGCGATATTTCACTGAATGCTTTCTAAACATCCATTACATGTAGTATACTAGGGAGAATAATTCGCGTGACAGACGAAGTAATAGAATATCGAAAGTGGATTAAAGAAACATTCCCACTACCATTGAGTGAGGTGGACTCGCTGTCGAGTTCAACTGGATCCGATGCATCAACGCTTTCCGCTCCAGCTAGTGATACGGTATAGAATCATAATCTACTGCGCGCGTAAAGTAAAAACTACCACAAGATAAATTGAAATCACATCCTTTCACGGATTTCGATATGCTTGAAACATTGATTTGCATTCTAACGCAGAACTTTCTTTGTTAAAAGGATTCCGAATGTAGTCGCGGCAATTCTCCTAACACTGGTGGGAAAGGCGAGGATAGGAATAAAGACAGACATGTATATAATAATCAGCACACTCATCATCATTCGCAATGGAAAAAGCCATTTAAAGGATCTGCTCACGGTACGATTATTTTATTCGTAAAAAGTATTGTAACTTTTAAAAGTATCGACTGCACAGCATTCATCGGCATTTAAAGAAAATCTTATATTTGTTTATCCCAGGCAATCATCACCACAGTTCCAGGGGAAGTTATCACCATCGTGGAATAAATAATAACATAAGTGGACAGAGTAAAGCGAAGCATTCTCTTCACAGTAACGGAAGCAATAACAATAGCCACAGTCCGAGCTCGAGGCCACAGACCGTGAAACGAAAAAAACAGTGCATCACACCTCGTGGTACTGGGGATTGTGTACGGTGATGAATCGTGCAAAATAATGTTGGACCTTGTTTGTCACTTAAGTAGCGAGCTCAATATCATAATCGTGTGGTGAAAAGACATTGATGAAGTCTCATCAGATCATCACACAACTAAATTATCCTTTCCACTTTAGTGTACAGTGGGGGCTCAGAGTCTATAACGGTGAGGAGTTTCATAAACTCTGTGCTTCTTTTCTCTGTTATAGGGATAAGAAAGTGCTCCGAACATAGTTAAGTTTCATTTCACCAGAAACACTTTCTGTTCTGTACGAAATTTAACATACCAAAGACGTACAGAGTTGTAATTATAGATCGATCTAGTTTTATTTCCCTGTTTTTTTTCTGCATTACTGCGCATCTTACAGCTAACATTGAGAGAATGTGTAATATTTTATTAATCATTATTTACGAAGGTACAGGCTTATTGCAATCTTTAAATAGCGATTGTGTTCATAACTCTGATAAACTCATTGTAATACATTTATATAATGCGAACGGTACATATAATAATTATTTGCAGTGCAGTTTTTTGTTTTAAAGATTTCACGAAGCTGTAAAACAAACTCTAATAATGATGATAAAGACTTAGTTTTCTATATGGAACTATATTCTTATAACAAAGGGGTGACAGAAAAATTGGTGATATTGGGACTTACCTATTGTAAATATTGTAATATACATTATCAAACGTAGAAAAATAAGTCTAAGAGTTACCTACTGAATTTTTTTTTATTTTGTACGTACATAAAATAGCGTTTGTTACGATAATTTTATCATTTGAAGTCATGGACGTATCCATGTATACATATATATATACATATATAAAAATTATCTATTTTTTCTGTAATACGTAAGTCCAGTACTGTTGTGAAAATGTTTTGGTATATTTTTCGGATTTTAATAAAGTTATAAGTTCGTGTGCTGGTAATCGACAAATTTTTAATAAAAATATTTTTGAAAATACAAATTTCATTGCCGAGTAAAGAAAGAGTAACATACTTTAGACTTTTACAGCTGTGTTCTTTAAAGTCGTCATTGTCTGTAACGTCTTACATTTTATACAGAATTACTGATTTCGTAACGCTAGTTTGTAACTTTTCGTCTCCCCCTGAATAATGATACATTATTTTTATATTATCAAATAATAGTAAGCATACGCGTCATGGTCGAATGTCAAACGAATTCAATGGACGAGTCGGGCATCGCATTTAAACATGGTTCTGTATGACCTTTTAAAATCTGAGCAACGTTTCAAAAAAAATTTTTGTATATGACAATACGTAGAAAGGCCTTGATATCACTGAAAAAACTCCAGATGTTGTATTGCGAAATTATCTTGTATCTGATTTATTATCGAAAAATCACATTCCGTATCTCGACATAAATTCTTGTTTACCAGATTCAGAAGAAGAAATAACTGTTTATCATAGCAAGTGTTTACCGATTAAGAATCTTTCTCCGGAATTGCATTTTTTGTTAATACAACTTGTAATACAATTCAAGCAGTGTCTCTAATTAAATTCAAGTGCAGAGATGGAAAGCAATTAGTATTTACTTCCCCTCAAATCTTATAACACTCGCGCAATATTCTACATTGTTCAATAAACCATCGTTAATGAATAACTTTATAGACTGTGATTTAATTTTATAAGTAGAATGTCTTATTACGACATGCATGTGCGTATGTATGTACACGTGTATGTCTGTGAGCACGAAACTGTGGATTTTAAATCTGTGAAACAATGTAATTATTATTATTATTATCATTATTATTATTATCATCATTATTATTATTATCATCATCATTATTATTATTATCATCATCATCTAGTCTGCAAAAATTATTACACATTTTTTAATTCGGGCTCAAATTTTTTAAATTTTATTATTGAATATTTCCTATTTATATCTACTTTCAAAAATTACTAAAAAATGTGTAAATACTTAAAATTTAATAAACAGTGATAACAGGCTCGTTTGTGTAATTGCCATTTTTATGATATTGTATTGTGTATATAATAACGTAATCATATTTCACTTATAAAATTTGATAAATAAAATAGATGCAGTAGGTTGAATGGAAAAGAAGAAAATGAAAAGAAAAGTTTATAATTAACATGTATATTTATTTAGTTTATAAAGTATCTTTAAATGTATGGCATTCTCTTGATAATGTACCTTCCTGTAACGTGTAACGTTTGGTATCTTTATTACCCAGTAATTTGTGATACAGGTATCAGGCATTAAAACCCAATAACTCCAATGGTAACACTTAATTTATTTGACATTTCTTCTTCTAACTGCACATAGAATATTTTTATTGCGTAAGTGTTACTATATTGTACATGTTTTTTTTACTATCTCTTAAGTATAAATTACGTAAGTTTATGATTTCGAACTAAGCCCATTGATAGGATTGACTTGAAGTAATTTCATGCGTTCCAATTGTGCCAGTCTGTGTTCTTCGTCAAATGTTATCGGTAATGGCGAGTACGCTGTAAAATTCCATCACAGTATTAAATAGTAATGAAATAACTATTCGAAACTTGGCACAGGTTAAACGGCAAGTTAATATTCAACGACAATTACTTCTACTATCTCTAGATGCACTCGCAAAAGTAACGTTATGCGATATAATTTCATAATTAGCTTAATCTATGCATTGTATCGGAAAAATGTAAAAAAAAAAAAAAAATATATATATCCCAGGTTTACCACACGATTGGAATGTATAAATTGCTTATACTTCAACTTACCAAATTGTTTGAAGAAGAAGAAAAGCCAAATACTGCCCGCCACAAGCAGAAGCGTACTTCCTATTTGTCCTTTCAATTCGCCTGTCGGGGCTTGCATCTCGGCGAATGTTTGACAATAACTGGCACGATATAATTCCTTCTTTTCTTGGATCGACAATTTCTTCCAATCCCCCTTTTCCTTCTGTCTCAACGCCTATTTGAAAATCAATGTCAAAACAAATAAACTATATTACGTCAGTGATCGTTTGATATTTAATATACTCCTTTCCGAAGAAAAACATTTCAGAATTACATGCTGTTACAGGTAGCATAGAGATATAAGAAATCATTGTACCATGATGTCTGGAGTGTTCGCTTTGAAACGAATCGCAGGCATAGGAAAGTCAACTCGATCCATGTAATTTGCCTCTCCATTAAATCCATGGCCTACAACGTCTCTGTTACCAATTTTATCCGGAAATTGAGCATCTACAGCGCCGGAAGACATTCCACGAATGTAAATTGGAATATTTTGCCGCAGGCAAGGTAATAATAACTTGTTGGCCATTGTGTACTGAAACAACAGAAATTCATAAAATAACGGGAAGGAGTTTAAACACTGTCAAATTCTCTTTTACGTAGAACCATTGGGCAAACGAAAATTAAGGTATTAACTTGTTTAGTTCATATTATAATTTCCTTCGATATAAGTAAAATTGTACTTAGGACAGGAATGAATTTGAGTTTACTTAACATGTTAATATAGATACGCCTTTAGTAGAAATTTTTTTAGGAGTATAGGATTATACATTTACGCGTGCGAAATATTGAAGCAATGGAGAAGTATTAAAATACTTTTCCGTGATAGGTATTAATATATTTTGCTACAATATGAAATAAAAGAAAAATGAAAGATAAGCAAGTGTGACAGTGAACTATTACAGGGTACTAAATTGTGGAACATTGGAAGATTCGCTTCAGTTTATGGAAATATTTAATTTTTCAGATAACATTACGTATTGATTGTCGAATGTATGCCATGGTTACCTAACCAGTGTGAATTTCAGGAAAACCGTTTAAAGTAAAGAACGAAACATGCTTCGATTTATTAGGATCGATATTTTACTTTGTATAGAATGTTATGACACTTATTGTTAATACAGACACTTAATAGTATAGCGTACTTCGTAAAAACTTACTTTCTTCGCAGATATCCAACACACTGCAAAGCAAAATGGCTACGAGTAGGATAGGGTGGATGGATGCACACACGAATGATCCGTATATATGTACATATGTACTACTACATATTTAAATATCGAATCTGCAGGTATCGATATGTAACGTGTAAGTGCTAGTTCAGTTTTGAATGGGCGCGGTCTGTGCAGGAATATGCAGGTTCGCAAATTTTCACATTCCCTTAGATCTTTGATTTCGAGGAAAGTTTTGCTTGATAAACGAGAAGACCAGCTTAAAAGTATTAAAAGAAACACATTTCGTTAAGAGAATTCACACAAACTTTTAGGTGTTTTACATTTTGAAAAGAAAAAAATGTTGCCTTGTGTTCGAGATGACAATTTTTTGATAATTAGGATATTAGTTTCTTGACATCATATTATTACTATACTGTTGTCCCGAACTTTACGCGATATAAGTTTGTGTCATTGAGAAATTTCTACCGTTATACAAGAAATAAAAATCTTACGTTTCGCTGTTATTGATAAACCTTAATCTCGCTTTTATTTAGTTACTATTAAAAGTAACATTGGACACAGTACCAGGGGCGTCCGGAGATTTTTTCCAGGAGGGGGGGGGGGGCAACTTTGGGATGATGGTAAAGAAAAATATACCCCTCCCACATACCACAGACGTCTTAAAGACGTCAATTGTACGTCCGTTTTAGGTCTGGACGCCTTTAAGACGTCTTTTGGGCGTCTGTAGACGTCTGTGTGCTATCTGGGCTCTTGATTTTTTTTAACCCATTTTATAGTGCCAATTTAATTAAAAATTTAAAACCGAAATTTAAAAATATTCCCTTTTTTAGTATAAACTTAATAAAGATCAGTTTTGAAAAATAAGCGATTTTTTCTCAAAAGCCAGGGGGCAATTGCGACCTTTTGCCCCCCCCCCCCCCCCCCCCCGCCCCTATCTACGGACGCCCATGCACAGTACACAATACAGGCGAGGTTCCATTAAACAATTTTCAACTGTCAATTTGAATCTACCAACTTCTCTTCTACCTATCTTATTAATCGCCTCCAAATATTTTTACGAAATATTTGAGATCAATGTTATCGACCGAGTAAATTCATATGTAAAAGGACATCGCGAAGTAGTCTCTATTTCTGGCTGTAGGATCGTACGGTTCGTACGATTATAAGCCCGCGGTTGCTTACGGCATGGCGTTAGCCAAGTCGTGTGTCATGGTGCGTTGCAGATGAAAAGCGTACTATATTTGCAACGCTTCTGTTTCACATGTTGCATATTAATGGAAAACCTTTTGTACAAATTTTAACGGCAGGTGAGGATCCCGGGGAACAATAGCACCAGTGCGCCGAGAGGAGAACAATAATAGTTGTGAGCGAAGAAGTTCAACGATGCAGTGAGGTTCTGATATGGCGGCAAATTTTAGTTAGGCGAAGATTCGTTCTAAACCTCCTCGATACCGTGTTGCCGTTCGATCGGTTGCTCAGACACGAGCTCGGTGCAATTTCCCCGCTAAATTCGGCTCCGCGGTATGCTCAATTATAACGTTAAGTCGGAAAACTGAAACGCTCTGCATTCCTGCATTTTAAAGCACAGTGGCGACATATCATGGCGGCGAGATTTTCTTAACTGCAGTTGGTCTATCTCGGTTACTTTCATACCTAATACGCACGCAAAGGAATTCCTTTGTAAAGTAACATATTCAGCAAATGAATATATAGTACATAAAATTCGCCCCATAAGATATCCATTACACGCACCGTTTCCCGTACATCCTAAGTGATGTAATTATATTGCATTAGCCAGGCATAACATGTAGCTGAAGAGTTCTCTATGTATGTACACTAGTCACAGTGACACTGTGACTTGGACGTGAAATTATGATGTAGCAATTCCATATTGATACAGGACATTGGTGTTATTTTGTGTTTGTACATACAACTATACTTCCTCTGTTTTAAGATCATTCAAGATGAACAAGCGTCGCAGAACGTCCTCGGTCGCTAGTCGAGGCACAGAAGATGACGGCGATGATATACCGCCCGAACCGACGAAGAGGAGAAAAAAATTGGATCCCGTAAGTTTTAGATCAGCTGCAAGCTGATGCATGTTAAAACACTCGATTATTAGTTAATGGTTAAGATTAATAAGCCTTTGATTTTCACATATCTAGAGTGACCTGTGCCAACAATTGTACGATGTGCTACGTAATCAGAAAAAGGAAGACGGAACGCTGTTATGTGATGCATTTATACGTGTGCCTAAACGCAGACAAGAACCAGGTTACTACGAAGTTGTAACGAATCCTATAGACCTATTGAAAGTTCAACAGAAATTGAAAACTGACGAATATAGAGATATGGATGATTTAGCAGCTGATATTCAACTTATGGTTAACAATGCGAAAGCTTTTTATATGGTAATATATGTTGGCATAAATTATTCTACATACTGCGTGTATAAAATATTAAAATGTAGATATTAAGTCGACGCATAAACTACTGGGATTATTTCTCGAAAACAGCGTACTTCTCCCGAGTATAAAGACGCCACCGAGCTGTGGGAGTTGTGTGTACATACAAAAAATCGTATTACGGAGGAGTACGAAGACCCAGAGCCTAAAGGAAAACTTATACTAAAAGTAGGACGATTGGTAAGCTGTGATAATTACAATGTTATGTACATACACACATGATCTTCGATCATCGAATGATCGATACAATATTAATTTTATAGGCTCGGAAGGCCACAACGAAACAAGATGATACAGAAGATACATCTGAAAGTTCTACAAATCCTGACGAGGAGACGATGCAACTTTTTGAAGACTTATTTGCAGCGGTTATGACAGCAACAGATCCAGCTGACAACAACAGGCCTTTACATACAATGTTTCAACTTAAACCGTCTAAAAAAGTTCGTATTAGAAATACTTATTTGCGAACTGTTAATCTGCTGTTTCTTGAGCAAATGTATTATACGAAGAATGTTATGTTTTCAGTTGTATCCAGAGTATTATGACGTAATCGAGACACCCGTAGACCTGAAAACAGTTGCGAGGAAAATTCAAGAAGGAGCTTACAGTTGCGTTCCAGATATGGAGAAAGATTTAATGCTGATGTGTCGCAATGCTTGTCAGTTTAATGAGCCGGGATCTCAAATTTATAAAGATGCGAAACTTTTGAAGAAGATTATCACTGCAGCGGCAAGAAAACAGGATACTGGATTAAGCAGCAGTGTGCCAAAGATTGCGACAACCGCGCCATCAACTCGAAGTAAAAGAGGAAGTCGCACAATGGCACAGTCCTTGATATCTCAGACTGCGGCGTTGCCAGACGAAGACGAAGAAAGCGACGACGAAGAGGAAGAGCCCGCAGAAACTGAGGAAGCTGACAATCCACAGTGGCAGCTATTCCAAACTATCCGAACAGCACCCAACAATCAAGGTACCAAAGTAGAGAGCAAAAATTATTGTGGTATCACATCAAGAAGAATAAATTTTATGATAATATCGGTGAAACTTTGTATT
The DNA here is from genome assembly GCA_947577245.1 of Andrena bucephala. Classification (NCBI taxonomy): domain Eukaryota; kingdom Metazoa; phylum Arthropoda; class Insecta; order Hymenoptera; family Andrenidae; genus Andrena; species Andrena bucephala. The sequence goes on from OX387715.1 coordinate 71,146,529, forward strand.
TATGTAGGAGTTAGAATGAGCGAATATTTTTGGAAACTGCCATCGAAGAGACTATATCCCGATTACTATAAAATGATTAAAAATCCGATTTCTTTATTACAAATTCGTACAAAGATAAAGGTAATTGATAAAAGTACGAACTCTTTGTAGTGTGTAAGGTATTTTTATGTTACAATTATTACAGAAAGGTGAATATGGCACTGTTAGCGAAGTGGCTGGTGATATGAATATTATGTTTGAAAATGCAAAAAAATATAATATTCATACCTCTAGGTTGTATAAGGTAATAAACATCGATTGATTTGAAACTTTTACGTACTTTACAGCTATTATTCATTTATGCTGTGATCTTTTAGTGTGCTGTAAAGCTACAAAAAATTATGCAAGAGAAAGTGCAAGAACTCTTAGAATTCGATCAGGTAAATAAGATTTTCCCGAGTGGAGTGATACATCGCTCTACATTTTAGTTTTCACTTCACGTGTTTCTTACGTTCGTAGGATTCGGACTCGGACAGCGAATTCGAAAATAGTTCCCACCAACCTAAACTCATTAAGCGTGCTTCAAATCTGTTAACTCGTGGAAAGTATAAAGACAATATACCATTGAAGAAAAGATTGTACGCATTAGTTAAATGTGTCATGGAATACGTTGTAAGTAATTCCAACTTGAATTATTGAAGCCGAAACGTATCAATACAGAAGTAATTACAACGTTACAGTGCGAAGATGGCCGGCAACCAATGTTAATGTTTATGGAAAAGCCTTCTAAAAAACTCTATCCGGACTATTACCAAGTGATAGCGGAGCCCATTGACATGTTAGCCATCGAAGCTAATATTAAAGCAGAGAAGTATCAAAGTGAAAATGAATTAATACAAGATTTTAAGGTATATTTTGTACACTGTTGTAATAAAAAAAAACTACACATTGCATACTCCTCATCACAGATTTATTGTATTTTACGTTGTATTACATTACTGTCTCTTTCTGTTTAGTTAATGTTTAACAACTGTCGTCAGTATAACGAAGAAGGCTCTTTGATATATGAAGATGCAAATACTTTGGAAAAGGTTTTAATGGATAAAGTGAAAGAGTTAGGTCCTCTGCCAGAAATACCTAAACCAACAAAATCAAGTGCGTCCACGCCAACCAGGAATGTCGGGTAAGTAATACTTAACGTGTACAGCAGGCCTGCTATTTAGGATGTAAATACCTCCTCAAGTTCTGGGACCCGGGCAACAGCCGAGCGCGGAACTGTTATGTTGCTAACCACAGCATGGGCGTGGGGAGAACTGCAAGACTGTGCGTGCGTCCATAGTGGCTCGTACCACGAGTCTATATAGCTGGGCCTCGCGTATGGGCGCACACACACTTTCAGTTCTCCCAAAACCCACGCTCGGCTGTTACCTGGGTCCCAGAATTTGAGGACTAAAGGGCAGAGCTGGTGTACAGCATTACGGAGACATTCGTATACGTTTATTGGCGAAGAGTTACCTTTTGTTACGGTAAGAAATATGTGTGTACATGATATACCTCTATTTTTTATACATAGGAGACCTAAGAAGGTCATACCGCTTCACTTACAAAAATTAAGAACTATGTACGATACCATAAAAGATTATCATGACGCGAAAGGAAGGCAGTTGTCTTTAATTTTTATGAAATTACCAAATAAAAACGAGTACCCCGACTATTATGAAGTAATCAAACAACCGATGAACATGGAGAAAATAGCTGCCACCTTGAAAAACAATGGATACGAAAATTTAGACGAACTTGTGTCGGACTTTATACTAATGTTTGATAACGCTTGCAAATACAATGAACCTGACTCACAAATATACAAGGTTTGTACAGTAAAATATGTATTTACGTACATACATTATTGTTTAAGATCTGTTTAAAATAAAATGAGACACTCCTAATAAGTCATTTGGGTGATTTCGAAAAGAAGAGAAGTTCTATTTAGATAAAAGTATAATGATTATTCATTTCTTAATTACTTCGAACTCGTAAAGGAATAAACTTTTTTGTGTTGTTCATGTTATAGTTTTGTTTAACAAGGTGTTAGAAGGTAAATTGAAAAGTAAAGATATTATCAACACGTTCGAAATTTGACTTACGGGTGATTATGTAAAATACAAAACCAGTTTAGAGGTACGTGACTAATAGCGCGTACGTAAGTCGGAAGTCAAATTGAAATTTCGCGCTAAAACATGGAAAGTTCGATCTGTTTACGGTTACAGTTTTTGAGGTTACGTGAAGTTTGTTTCTTTCGTAGCATTGTCGCTTCGTGCGGTTTTATAGAAGAATTTTACACAATGACGAATGTTTTTTATCTATGAATATATACAATAATAATATTAACGTTAACATGCAATTCTATCAAGCCAGTGATCATAAATTAAATACATGGAAAGTTGCCTAGCAATTAGCTGCAGAGTTTGTGCTTCCTTTACAAAAGCTTTTCATGTGCATGCGTTTATTCAGAATGTTCGAACAAGGAAATAGTTATAAACAGGGAACTAACATTTCCCTGCAAAAGACATTAAAAGTTCGACCTTGTTTTATCCGTTTAATGAGAGATAGAGAAGTAGATCAACGGTTATCCAAGAAGTCCAGGAGGAATGAAACAGAAGTAAAGAGTGACTTCTTTCGTTTTAGAATATTACCATATGCTGTTTTCTCGTGTACACATTCTGTTATCTTGCAAATATCGAGTAACAAATTAATAGAGTCGGTAAATTTGATGCAATCTAATATCAATGGAAATGATGTTCTAGGATGCTTTAATTTTACAACGACTAGTGCTTCAAACGAAGTTACAATTAAGCGAAGACGAAGAAAGTGTACCTGACGTATCCGCTGCTGTTCAAGAAATATTAGCAACGATTTTCACCGCCCTTTACAACCACCAAGATGAAGAGGGAAGGTGTTACTCAGACTCTATGGCAGAACTTCCAGAACATGATATTGTTGATGGAAAGAAGTACGTTCTCTTCGATTAAATTTAAGCTTCGCTTAATTGTATTTGTACATTATCGTTTGTCCATCGTTGATTCAATTTGGGTGCATTTTTCTGTCTCGAATAATAGGGTACGAGGATTATCATTAGATTTAATTAAAAGAAGATTAGACCGTGGAGTTTATAAGCGTCTAGATCGGTTCCAAGAAGATGTGTTTACATGTTTAGAGCGAGCAAGAAGGCTGTCGCGTTCAGATTCGCAACCTTTCGAAGACAGCGTAGAGCTTCAAGCGTTCTTCTTACGAACTCGCGACGAAGTAACTCGTAGCGGAGATCTATTACATTCGCCGGCGCTTAATTATACTCTCCTCGATCTTTCCGCTCAAGTTGCAGAATTGAAACGTGTAAAGCAACAGCAAGAACTGACATTGCCTAACGAAGAGGAAAGCTGCGACGGGAATGACACAAAAGTATGTAGTCTTTATGTGGTAAAAATCATGTTGGAGAGAGTATTGTCATTTATTCGGTATTTCTGTTTTGCTCAGGATTCTGAAACAAATGCTAATACAGAGGGGAGTAATAGCGATAATGGTGGTTCGATGAGTTTCAATCAAGAAGTATACAGAGCCGGTGATTTCGCGTACATAGAGCCTACAGAACGAGGCATGGAATACAGTGTGGTTCTTATAGAACGTTTATGGACAAACGCGGAGGGACAACAGATGTTATATGGCAATTTATTTTATAGACCAAGTGAAACTTATCACGTAGCATCTAGAAAATTTCTCGATAAGGAGTTATTCAAAAGCGATGCCCACGTAGCTGTACCTTTGTCCAAAGTGGCTGGCAGGTGTTGTGTTCTAAGCGTTAAGGATTATTTCAGAATGCAACCGGAAGGTTTCTTGGAAAAAGACGTTTATGTTTGCGAGTCCAGATATTCTACGAAAGCAAGAGCTTTTAAAAAAATCAAGGTTTGGAATTTCGATCCGGATCATTTAAAACTACTTCCAAGAGAGAAACCTTTAGAACCAAAGAGGGTGATATCGGTGTACAAGGAAAGATTAGAAAAGCATAAAGAAGAAATTGCAGAGTTAGAAGAAGGAGAAAAATTGACAGAAAAAGAAAGACCTGTAAGTCACGTTTACGATAGTTCTGCCTTTTCGTATATAATACGCTATTCTGTGCATCGTCTTTTAAACTTACCAACTAGGATATAATATTAAAATAATTTTCGGATTTATTATAAGAAGTCTTGCCTAACTTATCTTTGTAGAATGTGATACTGTATAGTCCAGATGACACGGAGAATACCTACTACGAACAATACAATACGTGCGCGGGTGCTGTCAAAACCGGAGACTTTGTTTACGTAGCAACAGATGGAGGCAGGCAACAAATTGCACAGATCGATGCTATATGGTTGACCAAAGAGTATGTTGCGCGATATCTTGCTATAAATTCTACAAAACTCATCGGTCCGGTAAAAACGATTACTTAATTGTTTTAGTGGAAAGTGCTACTTTAAAGGCCCGTGGTTGTTGATGCCGGCAGAAGTGCCACATGCTCCCACGAAGTTATTTTATAAACAAGAACTTTTTTTATCCACTGTCGATGGTACTCATCCAATCGTGGCTATCGTTGGTAAATGCACCGTTCTTGATTATGGAGAGTACATCTGCAGTAAGTACACAAGGCAACTTTTAATAAATGTACAGGGTGATTCGTAAATGCATGTCGACACTTGAGCGGGTAAATCTACTAACAAGGAAAGATCCCGAACCCGGAAATTCGAAAAATTCTGAAACTTTGCGAATATGTAGGGAATTTTCTCCTGATTAGAACGCAATTTTTGTTTGCTGCCCAAATTCACTCGAAGAGGGTGAAATTAATCCTTGAAAATTCGGTTATTTTCCGATTTTGTTTTATAAATCGCGAACTGTAAGATATAGAAAAAAAGTTTCAAGATAAAAGTTACTTCTTTTAATTAGATCTATCGTTTGGTAAAAAGAAATATTTTACAGTTTATGAGTTATAAGACAAAATCGGAAAATAACCGGATTTTTAGGGGTCAATTACACCCCCTTAGAGTGAATTTAGGCAGCAAACAAAACTGGCGTTGTAATCAGGAGGAAATCATCCCCTACATATTCGCAAAGTTTCAGAATTTTTTGAACTTCCGGGTTCGGGATCTTCCCTTGTCAGTAATACAAGTAAAACCGTCATATGAACATAGCATTCAGTTCCGCACTCGCAAGAATAAGGCACTGACTGCCCGATGTCTTGTCTGTAAACATTAGATAAGGTCAAGACGTATTAAGACGTGCAGTAGCGTGTGTTGAGGCACGAGGCGAACACTGCGAACATTTTCTTTAAGCATCTCGAATACTTTTAGCATAACTCGAATACTAAGGTATATAGGACATATGTTCATATGACGATTTTACTCGGCGTGTAGATTTACCCACGGAAGTATCGATACGCGATTATGAATAACCCTGTATAATAGATAAATTGTGAAAAATTTATCCTTGAAGGTATACACCGTTTCTGTGAAAATGCGTATACTTTTTATAGGCCGACCTACAGAAATCCCAGAGGATGATGTATATATTTGTGAATCGCTGTACGACGAAAGTAAGAGCCTCATGAAGAAGCTTGGACAGGAAGGTTTAAAAAAGTTCAATCACAACTCGGCAGTGACCGAGGATGAAATTTACTTCTTCCGAAGGCCTATCAACCCTGCTAAAGTATGTACGAAGTTGTAAACATTCAAGCTAACATACACGAATGTTCGATAACAAATAAGTAGCCCACCATTTTGACGTGCAACTAACTGAATATTATTGCTTTTGCATGTGATGTGTGTGTTGTAGGTTCCGGGCGATGTGGCTCAGACGCAAAATCAAGTCAAGTCTGTTACTCCTAGCTCAGCTCAATTTGAAATGGTAATTTCTACTCATAAGTTTCTTACGTTTTGTTAACAATACAACACAGACGCATGTTGTCTTAGAATCACACGCAAGCTCATATGAAAGTTCTTAGCGTCACGAAATATTGCCTGACTATAAATCGTGACCGGTTTCACTTCAAATTTCTTTAACGTATTCAATATGATTTGCGTGTGACGAAGATCATCTACAAATTTGTATCTAAGCATGTTTCTAATTTTATGCCGGCATATTCGTTTTTCATTTCTCTGTTTTATCTTTTCGTATTTGTTTATATACATATATATGTTTTTCTTATCGAATTCCTTCGTTTGTTTTCTTTGTATAATTATTTTCATAGGTCTGGTAATTATTCTTTATGGATTTAAATTCAGAGCACCTGTTGGGTTTATCGCTAATACATATATATGTGTATGTATATATATATATGATATACATAGAATACCACCAAAAAGTCGCTTCCATGTCACTCTAACCCAAATAATCTGGAAACTAAGCATATTGCTTTAAACGGAATGCTTACAGTATTAACATATCTAAACGTAGAAACTTCTTAGACAATAATTGCAATAAAATTTAAGAATCGAAGAATCATACTTTATCAGCTTAATACATTTATATTGCGAACGATCGCATTGCGACGCATCGCAGCGTTTTACGATTAAATCTACTATAGAACTGATCCGAGCATCGCGAGATCTCTAGGTAGGAAAGGTTTCTGTAGGTAATATAGGATTAAACAAGATTGCCATACTGATACAAAGTATTCACAGAATATCCATGATTATTACATTCGGTAACGGATAATGAACGTAACATAACATAAATGGTATAGGAGGCATCACCATTGTTACCGAAGCTGGAACCCGATGTACTAGGCATGGGAGTAGGATTAGGAGTGGGAGTAGGAGTAGGAGTTGGGGAGGACAGCATGGATGCTGGTGGTCCACCGTCCGTTGGATCCGCAGAAGCTCAACCGGTGCTCTCCAATACTCAAACACCTGTGTCGACTAAGAAGGTAGGCTTTATCGTGACATTATTTGCTTTATTTGCTTATAAATTTACCACATATTGCATTCTATTTGTTTCGTTTTAATTCTGTTTAGAGAAATATGCCAGCATACTGTTTCCGTTTTTTAAAATTTTCTTTTTTAATTTTTGCACCGTTCAAACGTTGTTTTAACATTAGAAGGAGAATTAGACGTTTACCTTTGAAGGTGTAATACCAAGATTTCTTCCCAAGACGGTGGCAAATTATAATTTGTGTTTTCTTCTGTTTAGAAAACGGCTGGTAAGAAATTAGTTACGGGCTATATTTTGTATTCGAGTAAAATGCGAACGCAGATTACGCAAAACAATCCTGAATCGTCTTTTGGAGAGATTAGCAGAATTGTTGGTAACGAGGTATTTATTTATTTTTTACTGTTCATTTTTAATTTACTATACGAATCTACTGAAGAAGGAAAGTATGAAGATTGAATTTATCAAGCACAATGTCGCGAGAATAGCTCGTCGGATCGCCTTTCGAGAATAAGGGCGTGCATCATTCTGAAACTTTCCTTCCAACTTCTTCGAACATTCTGCAACTTTCCTATTAACGTCTGCTGTTGCTATGGTAAACGTTGTTATTGAAATGAATATTTTTTTTCTCTCAATTCTAGTGGAGAAAATTGCCGGCAGGAGAGAAACAAGCTTGGGAGGAACGAGCGATTAAAATGAACGAGGACGGGGGACAGCTTAAAGGGACATCCGTAGCAGTAGGCACCAATTCTTTACAAGACGTAGTATACGAATGTTGTTGGGACAATTGTGACTGGCAATTCGAAGATATGACCGATTGCATCGATCACTGTATCGCCGAACAAAATGGACACGTGCAGTCGTCCTTTGTTAACGCCGCTAGCGGTGCGTGCTTCGCTTTATCTATTAAATTTACTTCAATGCTGCTGAAAAGTCGAGGAAATTTTATAACCAACAGTATTTGTCTTCCAATAGATGTAGAATTTCAATGCCAATGGCGTGGCTGCGGCCGTACGAAGAAATCTGTGCCTCCGTTTCCAAGTGTACAAAGACTCGCAAGGCACGTTAAGGAAGTACATATCCTCAAGTCGAATGGACGCATCATACCTCCTTCGGAAAGAAGCAAGTACGTTCTAAAAAATTACTATATCGAAGCTGCACGATCTACTTGGAAGTTTACGCTTTCGTTTCAACATGTTTTTCATTGCAGAAACTATATGCCATCGAAAGGTCCAACGATATTACCACCAATGGAAACAGGTAATTGATTCTTAATAAATCCAGATTGATATTTGCTGTGAAAATAACACTGGTTAGATAGTTAAATACAAATCACGTTGCAGAAACCTCAGCAGCCGCGACACAAACAAGTAACGTGCCTGCCGCCAAACAACCGGAGCCAATGTTTGTTGCTGTTCCTCCAAGACCAAGTCGCGTGTTACATTCAGATGCCTATTTACGGTAAGATAATTGCCTCTGTTACTATTTTCACGGTAGCCGCTATTGTTAAAGTACGTCCAGAAAATTGTATTGTTTCCACTTGATCCGTAGATATATTGAGGCATTAAACGTAGAGAACCGGTACATATCAAATTGGGATAAGCAGATGAATGCTAATCCCGATAATACGCAAATCCCCGATGTAACAAAATTACCTGCCGAATGGCTCGGCAACGGTGTGGGCAACCACGGGAATGTGGTAAACGCCTTATGGACGCTCAGGAACATGATGATGCGAGACGTGTTAGCCATCAATAAAACTTTATAGTTTATAACTCGTTAAGATCTATAATCTTTAATAATTCGATGCTACCTTAAAACTACAATTTTCAGGTCCGTCGATGCTAGATGAAAGACTGAGGATTATTCTTTGAATGTCAGTGTATTTATGTACGTTTAGATTACGTTACTTTTCTCATTTTATAATTCAGATTTGTATCTCAAACGTAACTCAATGGTAGCGCATTTATTTAGTAATTTCAGATTTGAAATTACCGACAACTAGGGAAGTCACTTCATTATCGTAAGATTTTCAGATCTGCAGAGTATTAACGTCGAAGATTCGAGGTTTAGCGAAACATTAATTTTAGTTTCATTTGAATATCAATTTTTACTAAGTGAAAATGCTACGAGCATTGTTTTTGGTACATCGTTTAAAGATCTGCTTAGGAGTAGAACGAAAATTGTTACAATGTAAGAACCGCCATTTTGTACATACTTCGCTATTCTTAATTTTAACTTTTCATAAAAAAAAAAATTTTGTATTTTGTGTATCGCGCATTATAAAGGTGTGACTTGAAAACTCCTGTATTCATACTGTAATATTAAATTGTACTGTAAATATAAGATAGTGCACTTTGAAAAACAATATGACATAAACAACAATATTATTATATCTACGACTGTTAATTCCACGTCATGCAACATTTTTTATGTAATATTTTCATTCAATTTTTTTTTTAAAATATTCAGAGAAAATTAAATCAAGCATCTTCATAAATTCGTTCGTGAAATTGATTGTCTTTTCAATAGTTTCAACGAGCAGTGCGGCAAAGCTCTACATATAATTTTTTACGATGTAACATTCTGCAGAAGAAACTCGCAAACTAATCTTGAGTAAAAAAAAACACTACCAAACACACAATACACGTGCAAAGATAACTTAATGATTTATTTGTACGCGAACAAATTTATTATTGGAATAATCAGAAATCGCGGTTTACAGTTATTACGTGGAATCAGTAACAGGATAAATTCTCAATTTATAGATAAGAAGGTTCGTCGTTTTATTTCGAAAGTCCTTGTTGTTGTACCACTTATATGTAAAAAAAAACATGTTCCTACAAAAGTAATGAGTAATGAAGCGAAGTTATCGATTCGATACTCGTTTATTCATTATTTTTATGTGTACATTCGGTAGATGAAAAATTGAAGTTCATTATATTATATACAAATTTAAACCAAAATGTTATGTTGATGGTAATTCTTTTATTTAGGAAACGATTACTTGTATGATGTTCGCAAAGATTTCTCCATAAAAGACTTGACTGGCAATATTTTAAATGATCGTTTCCGATGTCATACTGATTTCGTTTGTTTCTATTAATGTTAACTAGCTTCTAACGGTTCATTTTTATTTGTATTTTTAACGAATGCTCGACAACTACTGGTTTGTAACAGAGCAAAAAAAAAAAGGAAACTTAAACGGTTTCACCTAGCATTGACAGTCCAATGTATTGGAGTGAACTTTCTTACTAGTGTACAGAAACTGGAAGAAATTCGTGCTATTATTTTTAGTTAAGAACGACGAATTTCGTAGATTAAAACGAACTGAGATTGTTATTTTTTCTTGTACTTTGGATATACAAATGAAAATTCTGTATGAAATGGAGTTCTCAGCTTAGAAGTCGCTCACCCTCCCACCGTTCTGCCAATCTCCCCACTTTGTGGGATCTTTCTCAGTATTTGTTATTAGCTCCCCGCTCTCTGGATCAGTTTCCACTAACACCAGATCCACGAAACGCTCCTTCGGAGGTACTCCTGTTATTACATGTTCTATGTAGCAATTGTACAGCATAACTTATGAAATATTAGCATCAATACTAATCCCTCACTTGGTATCGGCTGCAACTTGAGCTTTTTATGAAATTTTTTCATTCTCGTAGATTCTTCTTTCCCATCTTTCAAGTCTAATTTTTTTGTTTGCAACAAAACACCTATGCGTTATGAGAAAAAGACATACGGGGGTTAAAATGTCAAGATCACATTGCAAATTAAGAATCATTTATTTCATACTTGTGACAAATTGTCTTGATCTATGTGTTAATTGTTCGATAGTAATTTTATTCATGGAGTTGAACATGTTGGTGTTAAGACGATTGAAGGACAGGCCCAATTCAAAAACACTCTTATTCATATATTTTACTGGAAAATAATTATGAAACAGAAATTAAAAGAGTATTAATTCTTTTGTTATATTTTCAAGAGAACATAGATGGCTATAGCGTTTCTTGGACCATAAAACAAACAATTTTTAAAACACGCGAAAGGGCAATGAAGTAGCAATATTGCAATGGATCTAGATGATACTTAAAATTCATCGAATGATTAAGTAAATAAGTAAGTCGTTTATGTACATCAAGAGGGATAGTTTTCCTTTATATAGAATTATAACTCTATATTAGTGGATTTCTTCAAACAATAAATATGCACTGGGTCCATTTCTAAGACAGTTAAATATTCTATGTTACAATTTGTACAGGCTACGTTATATAACTTTTTCTCACATCTCTTCGCCAGAGGATCTAGAAATCTGTTACGCGTCCTTTTCTTTCCCAATCACCGTACCGAGTTGGCTCCGGCCCACGCGGCCCTCCTACTTCACCTGTTTCTGGATTAATATCATTCGGAAATGGTTTCAGTGGTTCCTTCTCTTGATAAGGATGCTTTCCTTCCTCCAGTTCTTCTAGTTTTTCTGTTGCACATTGAATTATACCATTCGGTTAATGTCCATACAATCTTATAACAAATGTCTCTTTTCTGCATGGTAACATACCTATAGGCGTACGTTCCCTTAACTTTTTCTTAAATTCTTTCATTCTCTCACTCTCGGTTGTTTTGCCTTCCTTTGAAAATAGTATTTGAAATTCTGTAACAATGATTAAGGCATTATTTAATCGTTAAATTAATACTGCATTCGATCGATAGAGTACTTACGTGTGTGGAACGAGTTGGTTGAGATTTTTGTAATTGCATTTTCCGCTTTCAATGATTCGCGCAAACCTATGACATTCGATGTAAATATAACCTTAAACATTGTGGAAGCTTGTATATTCTTTAGCGACTGTTGAAGTGTTGACGACTCAAGGGAGATTATGTTATATACACCCCCAATTATAGTCGCATAAGAAACGGTCAATTAATGTTTGGTAAACATAGTTCTTATCGGTACCCGATATATATTATTTATTAATAGATTTATCTTAAAATTCTGTACATCTTTAAAGTTTTATTGAAAAATACAGCTTCTTGACAATATCTAATAATATTTTTTACGTATATCTCACGCAAAAGTAGGTAGTTATTAAAAGTTTTCAAAAATGGTGATTTTTTTCTGATCATCGTTCCATTAGAGTAGAATTCGAACGCAATCCTACTAGCGGTTAAAATTGAAACTAAATCTGACGAAATTGCTACGAAAAATGCAAATGTGAATCGATTTGAATTCATATTATGTAGGTACTCATTTTTGGAATGTAGTAATTACCAGTCATTAAGTTTATTTCGCATAAGAAATTTAATTTAGCTACAGCATTCGAGAGCAGTAATTTATTAGTAAATGAATGGCTTCTAAAAAGGAGAATGATTGTTTAAACATTTATATGGATGCTTGGCAATATACTGCATCGGAGAATGTAGCGTCTCGATCTGCGTAAAGAAAAGGCGCGAAATCCCGGCCGAACGAATGAGGGATGGGGTAGTGGCGAAGTGATGCTCGGTGAAACCTGATACTTTTGTTTGAACTAGCCTATAGTAAGTAGATAGCGCGTGCTAAATAAATGTAAACACATGCAGGAGACCAAGGATGCAAGGACATTACAATCGAAATATTCAGAATATACACGTTCGCGGTGGTCTGAGCAACCACAGATCAAGACACTTCTCGTCCACACGAATACTTCCATCCCCAGCAGTAAGTGTTGTTAAAAAACTAATTCCTTTGAAATCAATTATGTTGAAAACGTACCGTCAAGAGTGACAACGTGTAATTTTAATGCCTCGGTTCTCTTCGGCGACTTCTTGACGGATATTCTTATAAACTGTTTCCTCTAAGTTACGTATCTAGAAATGAAAAGAGTACATATTTCTGTAATTATCGTTGATATTCTTTAATGACTGTTAAAGATCTAACGAAAGTTGCAAGTGTGTAAGATACACTGTAACACGCGGCCACCGGCGGAAGCCGGCTTCACTCGTGACCCCGCGCCTTGAGTCTGTTTTGTTTCACCGAAAACAACCGAAAATTATATCGCTCGAGGAGCCGCGTGACTCGATCTACTTAATTTTCTGTTTCTTTAATGGCAAGATGCTCGGATGCAACTAAGGAAAACAGTTTGTACGCAGTATTTTCGTCTAAAAGCTTGGTTTGAAGCATGCACAATTGAAACTGTACTAGAGATCAGAATTTACCCGGCATCCGCCTCGCATACGATTGTCTTGCCGGCCGTCTTCTGAGGGTTAGTTGATTAACGATAAAGTTTTTATCAAATATAAGTAGATTCTGTTAGTTTAACAAAAGTTATACCGTAGACGAAGTATAGCATGCTTCTGAAATCGATCTTTTTCATTTAAACTAGAGCTGAGGTTAAAATAACACGTTTTCGCGCCCAGAAATAATGGAAACAATTACGATCGTATCTATTTTGTTTTTAGCTTACTATCTATACATTCAACGAATAGCTACATAAGTGCGCAGTTTTTAACATTGTTCCCTTCCTTTTGCAATGAGAAACAATTTTTGTTTATAGAGTGTGGAACACAACCACTGATTTCTTACTGTGTCGGTATTTCAGTTTCTGCTACACAAACTTTCATAATAGATCTGGCTTATAAGTACCTCGTGTATGGTTAAGAATATTTTTTACTGATATCCGCAACTGTTTATAAAATAAAGACAATGGGGAAGAAAATGAAAAAGAACGTAAAGGACGCTAATAGAAACGTCGACGGCAAAAATGTTCCGAAGGTGAGTTCCAGCATTTTCATACATATTATCATTTATTCTTATATATTTCCATACGTGGATATTACGGTGTCTACAAATATTTAAGACCATGAATGCGTCGACATCACATTTCTCCTAAATAATAGAATTATTCTAGAACAAGAAGCAGAAAGGAAAAGACGGAAAGAAACATACACCTGCTGTCGTTGGAGACCAGAACTTGAAATTTAAAAGTAAACATAAAAAGAACACGCAACAGCTACCTAAAAAATTGAAGCAGATGCATAAGAAGGAAGGGAGCTCTATATCCGCGAGTCTCATTAATTCTGATGTTGCGAAAGTAATAAATATAAAAAGCAAAGCTCGAATTATGAAAACAGATTTGCTTGTTAAAAATGAGAATAAGCAGCATAAAGTTAATGGGAAAAAACAGCATAAGAAGAAGAAACGTCCGATAGAACAAAATGCTAATCAATCTAATAAAACGAATAATGTTACTGAAAAATCTAAGAAAAAAGGGAATGGACCTCAGTTGTCTGATGCAAATAAAATTCAAGAGTCTAAGCATGCAAAGAATAAAAAGAAGGGAAAGCAGAAGGCAAAGAATGAAACAGCGTCGGCGAATTCAGTATTACAGATGAAGAAGAAGAAAGAACAGAAGAATAAGAAGACGGTTACAAAACACCACGCGTTAAATATTAAACGATTGGAAGAAATGCTTGTTGTCAAGCAAAAGCAGACGAGGAAAGAAAAAGAGAATGCAAAACCTTGGTCTTTAAGGGACCAAATGATGACTAAATTAAGAGCATCTAGATTTAGGTATTTGAATGAAACGCTTTATAACAGCGATAGCTCAGAGTCTAAAAAATACTTCAAAGATGATCCAGATGCGTTTACAGCATATCATTACGGATATAAACAGCAAGTTGGACAATGGCCCTTGAATCCTCTTGACGTTATAATATCTTCGATCAAAAAGATGTTAGTGTAAAATTTATTGTAATTATCAATCGAATTTTATATATTCCGCTGCATGCTAATTGATTATTTCTCGTGCTGCAGGCCAAAAGAATACGTAATTGCTGACTTTGGATGTGGAGAGGCCAGACTTGCTGCTTCCGTTACTCAGAAAGTACACTCCTTTGATTTCGTTTCTTTGAATGACAATGTCACTGCTTGTGACATGGCACATACTCCTTTATTAACAAATGGAGTGCATGTTGTTGTATTTTGTTTGTCGCTTATGGGGACTAATCTAAAAGATTACATCATAGAAGCTAATAGAGTCCTGAAGAAAGAGTAAGCATCAATAAGAAACAATACTAACGTTAACGCAATTTATTTTATTTGTATATTAAAAATTTATGTGAAAAATATTCTTTCAGCGGTATTTTAAAGATAGCTGAGGTCGAAAGTAGATTCGAACAAATAGAAGATTTTATAAAAATATTAGGCGATTATGGTTTCAAAAATGTATGGAAAGATTTATCTCACAACTTGTTCTACTTTCTAGATTTTAAAAAGTTAAAAGACGTAGGCAATAAGAAGAGCAAATTAATCCCGATTAATTTGAAACCGTGTTTGTACAAAAAGAGATAGCGAACACGAGATATGCGGGTATTAAGCCGGGAATCCACCGGGAAGCTAAGCTATGCTATGCGATGCTATGTTTTAACGTAGCTTTTAGTGGAAACTGTTCGATAAGAATGTATTAAAGCTAATTTTTTTTAAAACGTAGCGTGGCATAGCATCGCATAGCATAGCTTAGCTTCCCGGTGGATTCCCGGCTTTATATAGACTACATGTACTAAAAACATACGTGGCTTAATAAAATAATTACTATTTTTATCATCATCGCATTATTACATAAAATAACTACATCTTCGCGTATAAAAATTGTACCACAATGTGTTCATGTCATACTTTCTTGAAATGACATCAAAATCATTTTGGATGTTTCTGTATGTGCCTGCTTAAACAATGTGATATTCTTGAAACACATTGGTCTGTTTGGCACAATATGCAATAAATCTATGACCATAGAAAAGAATTTTCATCGCACTTATACTAAACGAAACTACAATCACGGCGTACAAAACTAAACGGAACAGTTTATTCACACAAGTCTGGCGCATGTATATAATCGGTAATTTCATAATTAACGTATCCATATTATACAAATCGTTGCTTCATACATGTGATGTAGCAAAAAAATTACAGAATTCATAATTCTCTTAAAGTACTCATATCTATACCGTCCAAAATGTCTTCAGCTTCATCCCTTAGATCTTCTATCTTTTCCAATATTAACAGCTGTACATTGCAACGAAGGTGTGAGTAGAAATGCACTAATATGGAAAACTTGATTTAGGATATATTTACCTTAGCGCCCTCGATAATTTGTGTCGCGGCTTTTCTACTTAAATACGAAACTCTTTCTTGCAAATCCGTTGCCCTCGTCTTGGTTATGGACTGCACTGTTTTATAACCGGCATTATACAATTGGCGTGCTCTACCCTAGTGATAACAAATATTATTACAATTTAAATGCGTCGTAAACATTCTTTCTGTGATAAGCACTAATTTCTTACTATCTTCACTAATGGCAATTCCATCAATGCTTCTAACTCCAAAGGGCAACAATAAGATAATCTTTTGCTAAACATATTTAACAAATCTCTGAATGCCCAGAACTCGTCTAACTCCTGAAATGTTAAAAAATTTTACGAAATATTACGTGGCAAATATTCATAGTTTATTGACTAACCTGGCAAAAGCGAACTACAGAGGATGCAAATGACGATACTGCAGTCAATAGATTTTGTATAATACCCCTGTTCACTTGATACTTTTCTGCTATAGCATAAACTGCGTGGTGTGTCCACAAGTCGTATAATATTAACGTTATGTAGAATCTCTGAACTACTCTTTGTTCTACATTCTGTTACGGACAAATCAATTGAAATATACAAAAGAATATAATATAAAAATAGGCAAGTTTATACACTTTTTTACCTTAGGCATTAAACCATCGCGTATTTTGGCCATTGTTACCTCGTTTATTCCAAGAAGTCTTGCTGTTTTCATTTGTGTCTCTGATAAATTAGTCACCTAAAAGAAATATTAAATACAAAATACTCTTAGTAAGAATATAATTTTAAGCGAAGTTATAACGAAGAATTACCACATCGTAATAAATTGATCCTACTGGTTTCACTTGCGATGCAATATCATATGGAGTAACAAGATATAAAAGGTGTAAATAATCAACAAGAACCAAATGATCCTGTGCTCTTTTCAAATCTTGATATAGCATGTATGCAGACTGCATGTTGATGGAACCTGTAACAAGGAAACATATTCGAAATAATAAAGACTAAGCAAGTGTCTTGGTAATTTGTTTACCAAAGAAATTAGTTATACCCTTCATTGCCGCGCGTCCCAGATCACAAAGTTCCAATTCAGTTTCGCTTGTAAGTACTATTGTTTCTTTCCCTTTTATTTGTGTACTCTTAGCGTTAGGACATTTATCTTGTGATGGCACAACAACAGTTACATTTGGCTTGTACACATCAACACTTTTTTCCTTTTTCTTTACCTTTATCACACCACTTTTTAAAAATTCTGTCAATGTTTCGTCGGCAATTCGTTTAACATCCACGCTTAAACGCTGCTGCTGAATGTTCAGTAACGTCCTTTTTGCTATCTTATGTAATTCAGATCTAGTTCTTGCTATAGAAAACAATGTAGCACTCAATATTAAGTTATTTATACCTCTGTCTTTGTCCACGTGTAATGTACTTAAAGAATCATCCATCTTGGACATTAAAAGTGCTTTTACCTGTATAACAGACATTAATATATAGTAATTGTATTTCCTTCGCATGCAATATACCGTGGTAGAATAGCTATTATTATTATTACTTTCGGCAACTCGTTATTTTTACATATAAGTATACTTTCTCCGATATTTCCCATGCCAGCACGTCCGGCCCTTCCTATCATTTGCTTGTATCTACTTAAATTTATAAACTGATTACCAACATATGGGCTCCTTAATATTACCTGCAATATTTTTCGTTATAGGAAGGAATAACTAATGACACCATAGAGGAATACATAAATAAACAGAATACCCTTCTTGCGGGTAAATTTACTCCAGCTGCTAATGTTGACGTACAACATATTACGCAGAGAGTTCCTGCTTTAAAAGCATCTTCTAGTAATCGTCTCTCCTCGGATGTAAGGCCAGAATGATGGTAAGCTACACCAAACTTTATAGTTTTGCGCAAAACAGGGCAAAGGCCCTCTTCGGTTTTAAGCGCGTTCGATAAGTTTTGTTTCTCATCCTTCTTAACATTTTCCAGCGATCTAAAAATGTCCGCACGCTTAATGAATGATAACAAGTACAGCCACTTCGAAATGCTTGAATTTAAAAAAAAATAACTCACTGGAATAAAACTCTACTTAACAATAAAGCAACATTCTCACAATTCTTGCGGCTTGAACAGAATATAAGACACGAATCTTGTGGAACAACATCCATCACTAAACCCCCGATTCTATCCGGATCTATGATTGCTGCATCGTTTGAATACTTATTGCACAAACCATTAATTAAGAAGCAAAAATAACAAACAATTTGTGAAAGTAGAATTCCATGATACATATAAACTTACTTTGTAATTAATTTTCTTTAAATCTGTCATCAATTCTTCTGTTCTCATATCCAGCAACCAAATATTATCGTCGCATTTCACGTACTCCTTAATTTCAACAGGTCGAAAGTTTCCGGTATACAAATCCGCGTTTAAAAATTCTGCTATTTCGTCTAAATTGCCTATTGTTGCACTCATTCCAACAATATGAATATTCTCTGCAACAGGGATTAATAAATTCTTTACAAATGTATGCAAACGATGTATGCTATGTTCCTACATCTTTCTCACCATTAACATATAATGCTTTTGTTAAAAGAACTTCCAACGTAGCACCTCTTCCTCCGCTCTCACCAAGTAGATGCAGCTCGTCCACAACTATAATGCCAATCTAAAATATTTCACAGTAACAGTATCATTCGATATTATTAGATTTTTAATTTAAATATCTTTCTTTCTCGTAATGCTTTTACTTACTTCATTGAAGCGGTTTTCGTCTATTAAACTATTTATTAAACCCGATGCCTTTTCTATCGTGCACACGTATATACTGTTCTTTTTACGACGCTTCTTCGGTGGGTAAATTCCTTTCGACGCTGCATATTCCTCAATTAGAAAATCTAATTCCAATGCGAATGGTGCCATCGCTTGGACCTATAAGTGATAAATAAAAGCATGCTTTGCAATAACTGATTACTAAACAAATTATATAAGGATTTGTTTCATCGCATTTCAGTAATACTAATACCAACTTTCTCTTGTACTATAGCAACAAATGGCAGTATAAATATTGCATTTCTTTTATTGCATATAAGTTCTTTTAACATTAATATTTCTGCAACCAATGTTTTGCCTCCGCTTGTTGGAAGAGCATAAATTAAATTCTTTCTCTTCTTTATTGCATCCAGATTTAAACACTCATCTTGCCATTCTAAAAGAATTAGACAATTTGTGAGTATATAGCGAATAAATAGAACTTGTTTATTATCACAACATGCGCTTCATTAAATTAATCGGCAAAATACTTACCGTAAAGTGTGTCGATACCCCTGACTTGTAAGAAAAGTTGCTTTACTGGGTGTGGTAAACCATAAAACGTACAATTTTTTGTCGAATGATTATGCACGTTTATAAACTGTTTTTTTACTCCGCTGATATTTGAACAGCACATTTTATTTGGAATATTATTGGTACAATCAACTATGTTTCTTTTTAGTGAATTCGCGTTCTGCTGATTACTTCCTGACGTATACATTGTATCTGTGATATAATTTTCAGAGTTGTTAATCGAGACCTAGAAATAAAAAGTAAAACGTGATTCAGAAAACTTTTGAGATACTTTGACTCAAGTTTTATTAAAAAATGAATAACCTGAGTGGAACACTCTAAAACATTGTCTCTTTTATCGGAGGAATCCAGTTGTGTAAATACTTGATTCATGAACGTCTCATCTTGCCACTGATTATTTTCCCCGCTAGGTATATTACATGCAATATTTAAGGCATTCGTTCCAGCAATATTTCTTCGCAAGTTTTCTTTATTGTCTTTGGCAGATTGCAACTTCTCAGGCTTTTCATGTACTCCAAATATATCACAAATGCTCCGCTCGTGCTTAAGACTGTTTAAAGTCTCTTCGTGTATATTAGGACTGACAGAAGATATTCTCTTGCTATCGTCACCAGTCTCTAAAATTTGTAATACTGTGTCGTCCATAGAAAGGACTGAATCAATGCCTTCTAATGACGTAGAAAAAGTTTCGTTTTGATGCTTCGAGCTCTTATGTTTACTTCTTTCTTCATACATGATTATCACTTATTTACAATTAATTATGTATTTGTATAACGATCAGCTCTAGGCAATAATCATGAAATGTCAATCACACAATTAAATACTCGCATCAAACACATAAACACATTTCGTACAGGGTAATGGTAAATGATAAATTGATCATTGAAGTGAGCGTTTTCTTATAAAACATGAAACCAGCTCTCCATTACCGAAATTTCACATTATATACATTTACTTATTTCACTTATAATTTACTGGAGTGAATAACAATTAGTATTTATTTAGATGTATATATACAACATACTAATAAGCTAAGGTTATATTTTCCCTAAGAAATATTTGTTTTCAAGTCAGTTATACATAACAGAGAGAAACATTATTTACAATTTATGCCTGCAAACAAGTATCAGCTCGAAATGAATACAATAAGCAAAGGCAGATATTAGCAAGTAATTCAGAGTAACATAGCTAACAGGACATTGATATATTTATATAGTAACACGAGCTGTCCTAATATTATGAGGATATAACCATTTCGCTTCGCTTCTGAAACGTCGAAGATAAGGTGACAAGAATGAATATTTTCGTGAAATCTCTCGCATCGGCAGTAAGTACAAAAATATAGCGTGTCGAATTAAAACTACGCTGTTGTATATTAAATGAAATAACTAATATCGTTTCAATGTAAATATAAGGTTAAACCAACACTGGTGGTAAGAAGTGTTTCAACGAGTTGTTCGAGATGTAAAGATAAATGCGAAGACATAATTCATCCAGAGGGTCACGAACCTAGTATACCGCCGTACGTTGAACGTGTTGAAGAGAACACAAATGTTAAAAGAGCTAGGTATTTAATAAAGGGATTCGCGAACATGAAATTACAACTTCAGAATATTGTAATGCTTTAATTGCAGGCTAATTTATCAGTCCCGCAAGCGGGGTATGTTAGAAAACGGTCTACTTTTAAGCACATTTGCCAAGAAATATTTAAATGACTTTGATGATAAACAACTACAATTGTACGACCGTCTCATAAATTTGCCATCGAACGATTGGGATATATTTTACTGGGCTACAGGCGCAAAGCCCACTCCGTCTGAATTCGATAATGAAGTTATGGATTTATTGAAGAAACATATAAAAAATGAGGATCGCCAAGAGAGAATAATGCAACCAGCATTATGAGTGGCAAAGTATTTAATTACTTTCGAGTTTGGTTTTTAATTGGTAGTTCGATTAAACAGAAAGTTGTACTAGCACGGTGAAATATTATTTATTTGCCTTAATAATGAATATATTTCCTGCGTGTATGTATTTAGATATGTGAATATTTATTGTAAATATAATTTGAATAAATCTATATAAATTAATCTGTGATATACTTGAAAAGATTTTCACACTTAAAATTACTATTAAATTAAATCGCTTTATTACAAAACATCATATATATATACATAGGTTACACAAATATTTTTTACAAAATTGATCCATAATACTGTCACATTATTGAGTTAAAAAATTGCAGAAACGCCAATATTCCGCGATATGGACCATAAGTTACATAAAATAATCAATTTTTACATCACTCATTTACAAACACAAATATATGTATAACACAAAGAAGTGTGTCAACCGAAATGCATATACCTCTGCGGGTTTGACAGATACTCCTTCTTTTGGGTAAAGTTTACGAGCCCAGGACCTTTGGTTGAAGTTGTGGATTTCGGTTTCGCTGTAGTTTTTCCTCTCCGTGTACTGTCGATATACGATAAATTAAAATCAAGAAACACACAGAGTACGTAAAATATGTATGCGTATCTTACTTCGATGTAGTTCGTTTGTACTTTTTAGCAGTATTTCGATAATTGCCTCTACTTTTGCGCTTTCTACCTCTACTGCTGTTAGACCATTGACCAGTTGAAGTAGAAGCATTATCCCACGTATCGTCTTCATCGTCGTCGTCGTCATCGCTCACTGCATTTTCTTGGTTTAATAGTTCTAAAAATGATGAAGGTCATTCAAGCAATAAATTCTTGCGATATTTAAGGAGATCATTTATTCATAATTAAATCGCCTGAATTCTTTATTAGAATTTTACCCTTCTTTTCTGCTGCATATTTTTGTGTAATATCTAACAAAGCTTTTCCGTATTTCACGAAATTCGCTTTAGTAACGTGCGGTATTTGTAGCATCGCTTCCTCGTTTTCTGGAAGCTTTTGGCTCATTGCTCTGATAGCTATCATATTCATAACCGAGGACGCTGAAATATCTAGTGCTCCAGCAATTCCTTTTATTATTTCCATCAGTTCTTTGTAACAGCGTTCTTGTAATTCCAAAAGAATTTTATCCATCTTCTGTGGAACTGCAGACACCGTTGCCACTGCAGCAGTACTGTTGTTAGATGATCTCATAGGGATTACGACCTGTTGTAAGGACAATATAAATATATCGCATTTACATTACACTTAAAATAAAGCTCCGATGTTCGTACATTTAGAATATACATAGTTCCTACCTTCACATCCTTTTCCGTCATAAGTTCGCTAGCATTTGTACCAATCTTTACATAGGCGCAAGCAAAATCGTTATTAATATACATATGTTCCTGCAAATATTCTTTAAGTACCATGTGATGTAGCAAACGGTCTATGTCGCTCCTAGTCCACGATCTTCCGCCACCATATAAAGCATGCTTATTAAGGCCTGGAAAATTATTTAGTTAATCATATTCCACGCTACATAAAACAATTCGTGTAACAATTTTCTCTTCCTACCTAAGTCTCTAATTTTCTTCAGGTCACTTCCTTTAAATATATCTGTAAGAAGTACCAGTGTAAGTTTACAGCCTCTCATTTGATTCATCTCACGAACACCCTTCATAATTTGTTTCGCCTCGTTCGTCGCGTCTAGCATAGTAAAATCGTCCTAAAAGAATTTATAAAATTTTACAAATCATTTATACACAGAGAAATTCTAATGGGCACGGAATATATCATCTGAAATTTCACTTACTTTACTTCTGCAATTATCGCACGCCGTTGCTTTATTAGCAACACATTGTTCCCGATCGAATATTTCGCCAAAATAATTAAGTTGCAATGTTCTACGACAATCCGTTTTGTTTTCCGCAAACGACACCATTTTAAACAAGTTGTCCAGGTGAGTTTTTGTTACACTGGGACTTGAACTGTCCAATTCAATCAACTTTCTTATTCTGTGCATGTCAGCGTAATTGTAGAATAAAATACAGTCTGCGATTTCTCCGTCGCGACCAGCGCGTCCGCTTTCTTGATAGTAGCCTTCAATCGATTTCGGGAGGGCCGCGTGGATTACAAAACGAACATTTGGTTTGTCAATGCCCATTCCAAATGCTATCGTTGCACAGATAACTTTTACCTGAAATTCGATATGTTGTATAATCATGCGTATGCGAATAAATGTCACAAGTATTAATTAACGTAGTTTTCATACCTCTTCCGAGATCCATCGACCCTGAGTATCACCTCTATTAGTATCGGGAAGTCCAGCGTGATAGCTTAGCGCCCTGATGCCATTCTTCTTCATTTGCGCGGCGTAATCGTCGCAATCTTTACGAGATAGACAGTAAACGATCCCGCAAACATTCTTATATTTCGTTTTTATCAAAGCTATCACTTCATCCGAACAATTTTTCCCCTTCTTTGCAATTATGCTGTATCTTAAATTCGGTCTATTAAAGCTAGACATGAACCTGGGGAACAGAGACACAAATTCTTTGGTATAATAAATGGCACAATTGGCACCGACGCAATTACGTACCATTTTGGTTTAGTGAGCCCTAACTGATGCAATATATCAGTTCTAACCCTTGGCGTGGCGGTTGCTGTTAAAGCAATTGTTGGCACTCTAGGATAATTTTCTCTGAGAACCTTTAACTTTTTGTAGTCGGGTCGGAAATCGTGACCCCACTGACTTACGCAATGTGCTTCGTCAATAACAAATCTCCCTAATAACTCTCTCTCGTACAACGTAGTTAAAAGACTGCACAATTTCTGGGATGCAGATATTTTTTCTGGCGTTACATAAAGTAATTTGAGCACTGGTTTTCTTTTCGAAAATTCTCTGTATATCCCCTCCGCCTGAGCGTCTGTTTGTGCGCCAGACATATGCGCCGCCGGAATCTGCGCGAAATTTGCCGTTAGTTTATAACCGCGTGATAATCAACAGAATTATTTAGGATATTTGAGAAACATTTACATCGAGGGATGTGAGTTTTTGAACTTGATCAAGGATAAGACTTTTCAATGGAGAAATGACAATCGTTACTCCAGGTAACAAAAGTGCTGGCAGTTGATAACATAATGATTTCCCTCCTCCAGTTGGCATCAAAACGAAACAGTCGAACCCCAAAAGCGCAGCGTTAATTGCTTGCAATTGATTCGGTCTAAATGAATACAACCCAAATTTTTGCCTAAAAATCTAAAAGTATAGAAAGAAATGGTATCGTTATGTAAAATTATAAAACAGATTCTTGTAAGACGTTACAACTTCATTATTTTGGAGCAACGACAAATACAATATTTTACCTTTAACATGTCTGGTGAATGCGGGTATGTTAAACCATCAAATTCGCCACTGACACCGTCGTTTTTGTAATTTCCAGTAAAAACACCGATATGAATGTTTGTTTTACTCAACTTCTTCTCTCCTTTTTCATTCTCCGGATTGTGTACGTTTTGTGTCGACAGCGCTCCGAAGTCTACATGTTTAAATAAAGAATGATAAATACATATACGGAATTAAAGGAAAATAAGCTGATTTTATAATCTAAATTTACCTGATTCTTTAAACTTTATATTAGACTCTTTATTTAATGCAGGAAACTGTTCAAGTTCTTGGGTTAAACAGTCAACTATATCTTCAGAATATGAGCTATCATCTACAATAAATTAATAATCATACAGCTTATAATATTTCTAAATAGGATTAAAAACTTTTATGTGATTTACCATATGTATTCAGCGTATCATTCCAATTATTTTGAATGCTTTCATGTTTTAAATTTTCATTGAATTGTAGATTCTCTTTCTTTTCCTGCACAGCTTTTCCTGCACTTTTATTTACTTCAACTCTTCCTGGTTTATAGAGACTGTTAGCAGTTGTATGTATATCGAGACTAGAAGCTGCCGCAGTAGCACTGGTAGTTTTAGATTCTTCTTCTTTTTTCCATATTTCTCCAATCTGTTTAGAAACTTGTATACCCACAGTAGCTTTAATTGGTCTTTTCAACTGAAACGTACTCTTTTTCCCTTGAACCGCAGATTCGCTTGATCTGCTGGTAACTGGCGAATAACTTAAACTCATACTGTCGCTCTGTTCTGTTAGTTGCGGTTCATTCTTTTTCTGTAAGGGTTGATCAAATTCCCTCTTTACTACTGGAACTGATCTTCTTGTATCCACTGCATTATAACAATACGATTCTGCATCAGTCAAATTCGTGGTAGAAAAATTACAACTGTCATCTGAGATACTTAATATTGACTGCTGATTTAACGATGTCCCCATTGTTTTTGGTAATACACCGTTATTTGCACAACTACGTGTAATTTCACATGGCTTTTCATCTGCAGATACTCTGTTTGCATCAGCTTTTACGTGAACTAGCTTCCTTTCAACCAAGCGTGTTTTCGCTTTAGCATGTTGATATAAAACTTTCAAATCTTGAAATGTACGTGCATTGAAGTTTGGAAACTTTTCTAAGACGGGCAATGGAATTTGATCCAACGTGGCGTAAAATTTTTCAAGAATTTCTATTTGGAAATCTTTTAACTGCTTGTATCTGTCTTCCAATTTATCTTCCAACATCTAGAAACGATTGGATTATTTGTAAGCAACTAGCGTAATGGCATTGAAATTAATAAAGCACTGATATTTCATGCGTCTAATACAACCACAATAAATGTTTCGATAGACCACTTACAGGTACTGAAGCCATAATTGGTCTGCTTTTTGCAGATTGTATCCAAGGATCTAGCTGCTTCCCCAAGCCTAAAGATTTCAAATTTAATTTAATGTCTGGCCCCATCCATTCTTTCCTAGGACTCCGTTTCAAACTGCTCTTACAATTTGGACTAGTACTATCAGAGTCAGATATCACAATGTTTGCACTCCTCCTAGTTTTTAAACATTTCTTCAGCGTTTTTGGACCGTCACTATCTATTATATTCTTTTCTTCTGTTTCTGTTTTAGAGGCATTACTTTCGGGAGTTAGTTGCGAACTTATGTTAGGATGTGCATAATGCTTTTCTTTCATAGATGGAGAAATTTGGTCCGACTCCAATTCTTCTTTACTATCATCCAAAATTCTGTTCCTCCTATTTAAACTCAAAGATGCTTTTATTACGCTATCATCTTCGCTATCCGACGATTCAAGGAATTGAAATCTTGATTTCTGTACATTTTGGAACTTGGGAAATTGCGGCTCACATTCATCGTTTGACACTGATTTCGCTTCCACAGAATATTCAACTAGATCCTCCTTCGAATTACAACTATTTGTATCGTTGGGAGTTTTGCTGGCACCGTGAAGTTCCGTCTCCTCGGAGCTATCCTAAAACAGGTTTGTTGCACCATAAAATATTAAACTCTTATGTTCCTCATAAATAATGAAATGTTTCCTTACGAGAGATATAATGGACGTTCTAGCTCGTGTTCCCAACTTCTTATTATTGTGAGATTCATAGTTGTTCTGCGCTTCCGAACTCTTATCGAGTTGCGAATTTGTATTTGTTGATTTTGGTGTGCTGTAAAAACAAACTGTTAACTTCTTTTGCTTACAATAAGGAATATCTCGATAATTCTCGGTAGAACAAAGTCTAAATAAAATTTTTAATTATATTACACACTTTAAACACGCATAGCATTCTGCGTCATTAATAAGTATCTTACGAATGTGTTTTTCATACCTGGATTGTACGTTGCGTTTAATTTTAAGCCTCTCAAGGAAACCCATAAATGTAGGTTGTATTTCTTTGCGTGTGATTGGAACTTTCTTTGACATTTTCTTGATAAGTTAGCAGACAATAAAATATCTTGTTACCCTGAAAATGCATAAATATTTGGTGAATGAAACATTGTGTACATTTATTTGCTACTATGTGATTCGCAAACATGAGTAGAACACTATATTCGACATACCGTAAGATTATCAGAGGAGACGATTGAAATTCATTTATAAATTCACATTTCGTGTTGTTGCAGAACTATATATACAATGTCATCGTCAATATTCTGCACAAAAACGTCTACATAGTATGTACATGAGATGAAATAATGTGACATAAACGCGTAAAATTATAAGTTAAAACACATAATAGTATAATTAGCCTATGATATTTTAATTCTTTAAAACAATATATTGTCCCGATTAATTATCAACACTCTTTTCGTAGAAACCGTAACGCATTCCGCACTTATTCTAGGCGCCAAATTAATTGCAAATGGTAATCGATCTGAAGTTAATAGAAGTAAATGTTCAACGATTGTTTACATTCATAACACGGCACTATAATAATAATTACGTGAAATATATAGTGTCGTGCGAAAAATTCGAATTTCTAGTTGTCATTTCACAGGAGCAATCTAATCGAACCTGACATAATATGAAATTAAAGCACATAAGTACGATAGAAAGAATGGAAAAGAGTACGGTCAAGTAGTCCTTTAGGGACATTTATGACCGTCAATGTACTACATCTGGTATCGTCCGTTATGTTTTCAAATTGACAGTACGCATTTGTTTCCGTAACAGATCGCAAATAAATCAATAAAAAGTATAAGAAATGGACATATACATAGTTTGCGCTTCTATAGTTTAATAAAATAATGTAATTACGTTGAAAGTTTTGCATGTCGCAGTATTGTAGTAGTCTTAAGTTTGATATTTGGTAGTACTTCCGTTAATACAATTAAATTTGGCGCCAATTCAATTGCTACAATCTTACAACCTTCCAGGAATAATAGTTCCCGTCATTATTGGCCTAACGAGGAAAGAAGAAATTAATGGTGCGTTATTTCAATGTTTTGCAAATATAAATATTGACGATGATCCAGCCGATTGTCGTATACTTGTTTATGAAACATTTGTTCGCAGTTAAACTGCACAGCAATAATTCTTTGCAAAGTATTGGCTACAATCACCCATTATTTGTAGCCTACAATTCGTACAAGATTAAGTATCCGATATAAAAGTAGAGGCTTTATGGTTTCCGGCAGATCATTTCTAATAAACATAATAATAATGCTTTATTGTCAGTTGTAGATCTGTGTATATTGTAATAAAAATTTATTTAAAGTATGCGATGTTGAATGTTTCTTGGTCGGAGGCACGCACGAACGTATGTACGAAACACAGGAAAAAGTCATTATAATGACTAATAATGACTGATAATGACTGGCGTATTTTTCATTCGTTTTTTTCTATATGCACATAGACGCGTGCAACGTGAAATTGTTGTATTGAACCTGCAAATAGATAATGATTTCCGCCGGGGGTGGAAATTGGTTGGATGTGGAAGCATTAATGAACTCAAGGCCTTTGTATTACAGTAGCCTTCTCTTGCTATGTGTACATAGTATCAATCATTATCAGTATGTGTCGCGTCAAAGTACACATAACTCTGCCAGTTACCGTAGAACGTGTAGAACTGCTGCTGCACAGAGCAGCTGACATTTGTGTGTAACAAATATCTGGTACTGGTACATTCCAATATTGTGGTGAATTACATGTGTTGTCAACGTTAACACACCAACTATTCTCTGTGACAAAAGATATTACTCGCATCTCTAAATATTTTTAAAATTAGAAAAATAATGCGTACATAACGCGTCACTTATTTAATTATAGCGGTAACGTAACAGAAATATCTATGTTTACAGATAAATTTTATTCATGGACCAAATATGTGAAGAACCATATTTTAATATAACAATAGATGAAAATGAAATCGTTCATGGCGCCGAAGAGATAATTAAGAAAATCAGGCCCACATGGCCTTTAGACAAATTGCATTTCAAGGTAAGAAATTTTGTGAAAGATAATATA
Organism: Andrena bucephala; assembly: GCA_947577245.1. Taxonomy (NCBI): domain Eukaryota; kingdom Metazoa; phylum Arthropoda; class Insecta; order Hymenoptera; family Andrenidae; genus Andrena; species Andrena bucephala. The sequence continues at coordinate 71,175,714 of OX387715.1, forward strand.
GGCTCCTATAAAAATTTTATATACGTATATATATATATATATATTTATATTTATTTGAATTTATTATGCAGCTAGAAACATGCTTTCTATTAATCTTGAACTGAAGTACACTCGAAGTACAAGTTTTAATTAAATATTTATCGTAAATGTTAATACCTAGTTTTCTTATTTTTCAATATACTATAAAAATGAATTTATCAAAGGGAAGATTATAGTAGTAAACTAATGATTGAGAAGCATTTGAGGTCAATGTATAGCTTATATAATATCTGGCTTTATCTGTTGACAACAAGTATGTAGTACTCTTTCTGATTTCATTCTTCTGATAACAGTGATTTAGAATAAGTAGCACTCGTAGAAGATAAAGTATGCAGATGCGTGCCATTACGTTCGATTTTATTTTCAGATATTTACAGATGGGATCACGAATAAACTCATAGGAGTGTGGTGTTTAGGGCATTACAATGAGATGGTTTTGGTCAGAGTTTATGGGCACAAGACAGATTTGCTAATCAATCGTAAAGACGAAACAAGAAACATTCGAGTAAGTATAAACACGTCGGAACCTTTTGTCGCGTTAATAAGAATGGACCCAGGTAACGAAAAGTGTGTTTACGTATCCCACAGATATTAAATAAAGCGGGCTTTACACATTCCATTTATGCCACGTTTAATAATGGTTTAGCTTACCAGTTTATCGAAGGTACTACACTTACGACAGAAACAGTAAGGAACCCCAATGTATATACTTTAATCGCCAAGAGAATGGCGCAGATGCATAAACTTAAACCTGATAGCGACGACATTTCCAAAGAAGCATGCATTTGGGGCAAAGTAGAAACGTTTATGGAGATCATGCCGAAAGAGTTTTCCGACCATTCCAAACAAGCTAGGTAACATATTATGAGCATTTAGGAACGGCGCGCTTTAAACTGTTCGACAAATTGTGATTATTCTCACTTTCAGATTTGAGAAACTGATAAAACCATTTACCGTGTTGAAACAGGATTATCAGCTCTTAAAGGCGGAGCTCGAAGATCTAAATAGCAATGTTGTTTTTGCTCACAATGATTTGCTTCTAGGAAACGTGATTTACAATGAGAAAGAAGACACTGTTACTTTTATCGATTTTGAATATACCGCGTATAATTATCAAGCTTTCGATATAGCTAATCATTTCGCCGAATTTGCCGGTAATTTATAAAACATACACTTAAATATTATTTTGCAAGCGATATTTTTGGATTTTCTATGCACAAACCGATTATTTATCGAACTAATTACATGAAAATTATTGTAGGTATTGATAATCCTGATTATTCTTTGTACCCTGAAGGAGAACTGCAGAAAGCATGGCTAAGCATATATCTTCAGGAATACAATAATGTAAACTATGTACCTGAAAATGAAATTAATTTACTGTATATACAAGTAAATAAATTTGTTCTTTTGTCACACTTTTTTTGGGGTTGTTGGGGACTTATACAGAGTGAGCATTCGACAATCGACTTTGATTTTTTAGAGTAAGTATCTCTATGTATAATGTACAGAAAAATTGTAGATACTAAATGTATAGGAACAGTCACTTGTCCTTCCTTGTAACTGTTATTGTACTAGTATCTTTACGAAAATATTTTATATCATTCGGTATAATAATTTATAGGTATGCTGCAATACGATTTAATGAGTATTTCAAGTGGAAAGAAGAATGCCTTCGCACCAGAGTATGAAACTGAAAAATATTTTCATATACATTTTTGTTGCTTGTTACATTTTATTCAACTAACATTCCAATAGTTGCGTTATAATATTGTTTTATATTCTGTTATGTACAGATAAAAATTTTATGATAAAAGAAACATGTATATAATCCTGTTACAAATATAATATATGCAGACAGTATTATTGTTATACACATACTGTACAATATCCATATCTCTGTGAAATAATATACATAATGAGTGTTATCTCCGCAATATAATGTTTAAAAAAGAATACAAGATTGTTTCGTTTATAAATAGAGATGTGTTTTTTATACAAATGCCTTCTTGAATATCCTTAACATATTCGAAAATCACGGATTCGCGTGGCGCTTCGTTCTACATATTACACTTCCTACGTGTAGAAAGAAGAATTGAAACAGAATATCTTGAAAATAGCATTCCCGACTACTTTCAGTCTTGAATATACATAGAAAATGCTAGTAGGTAAATATACATGAAAAATTAAATCTACATATAATGTACAGTCCTTAGTTTTGGTCAAAAGATATATTCTTAAAGTGTCGTAAAATCACTCGTTAATTACATACGAATGTATTCTACATTACTGGCAAGTATAAAATAAAATAGGAATTATCGAATATGTTAGATGAAAATTACATATCGCATGTGTAATTTCAAGTAACCTTGCGTCGAATGTGTGTGGATAAAGTGCACGCGCGCGCGTGTGTGTGTGTGCGTGCATGCACATACTCGTGTATTCGCACACCATTGAATTCCGATGTCATATGGTAAAAGTCGGTCAATTGACTAGCAAGGCAAGTATGTTTTTGTCTGGGGTGATCACGTACGCATCTGTACGCACCTATAAATCAGTGTTTATTTTTAGTAGAGCCTCCGAAGATTTTCAGAAATACTTGTAAATACGCACGTTGTAGCCAAGAAATGTAGGAATTTATCATTTAATAAAACTGTAACGAGTCATTCGGGACAGTCCGCGCGAGCTATACGATTATTAATGTTCAAACCTACCTCCGTATACGGTGAAAACGAACTCTTAGAAGCAAATATATATCCGCCACTGAGCTCCTTTCGGTAATTCGTTTACTTGGCTCGGAGTATGCGTGTCTGTCAACAGTGTATGAATTAGCCGACGGAACGGATTGGATGGCAGTCGAATCGGAAACACCAGCGAATCCATAGACGAAGTGCTTCGGCTCTCTGCGAAAATAAATATCTCTCTGTAGCGCGGTGTTCTGCTTGATCGAACACAGCCCCGACACACGATTTTGAAATTTAACAACACCGCGAACGTACAGTGTTACGGCAGCTACTCCTTAAGCCGAGCTCTATTGTTTCATACTTTCTATTGTTTCGTTCCAATTATCCATCGGAGCCTTCGGTTAATTCGAATTTCGAATATTAGAAGCGTTAACGGCCTACCCATTTCGGGAATATAGTTTCGATACCACCAGCAGAATTAAGTGATCTGTGTATGTACGGTGTACGAGTCCCGGCATCGCGAAACTGTGCGCTTGAGTTTCTCGAATTTCTTTCAGAAAACGGTGTATACTGATTGTGTAAGATGCATATTGTATGCAAATGCCTGAACGTGTCCATAAAATCCAGGGGCACTGAACTGCGAAAGGTCAAATTCAGTGATATTGAATTGACACTTCAGGAACAGAGTGATAGTTTCTTTTACCAGGTCAGATATTCCTCTTTTCCCTTCTTTCTTTTATGCAGGTACATAAAACTTTCACTTTAAGAATAACTTGGAATTTAAACGGCGACCAGTATTTTCACACACGAATGACATCATTTACTTTTAGAATTATTGCAATGCACAGTTGCTCGCAATTTTTTTATTAGAAATGTTTATTCTATACAGAATCTGGCAACGGTGTCGGAATTGCAAGGTATTACTAAGGAGCAACCAGGTTTAGTGGAGATAAGAAACGTTGGATCATGGGTCATTCACCGTTGTTACAATTGCTCTGTGTACACTCATGCTGTACACAGAGAATATGGTGCTGCTTTAGTCCTTATTAATAGTGATCTCGTCGTGAGTATAAATTTCTTTTTTACAGTAGGAGAGAGAGAAAGTGAGAGTAGAGAAATTGGTTTGTCCGGATATTTAGGTATCCGTGGTGTATACCATGATTTTTAAAGAATCTAATATGCGAAGATATGGGGAATTGGATGATTAATTCATGCGTTACAGTGCGGAAAAAATATCCAACTACAAAATTAAATACGAATTTTATGTTATTAATCCCAATTTTTTTTATGTATTTTTCTTATATCATTCTGTTTGTTTTAGACTTTGCCTGAAGAGATAAACAAGTTAAAATCCAATCCAGATTATAGTCCAGTATTTAGAGTAATAGTCCCTCATAACACTTCGGACGAACTCGATTGCCTTCTACAGCCTAACAAATACTCTGGTAAATTGGCCCATAATTATACGACTCAAGTAATCGAGTACAATTCGCATAAAAGATAAAGATGTACTTTGGTCTCTGTCAGATATATATTTATTATAATACATTGTATTTTATCTATCCAGTGTCCGAGTTACCCAACAACGTACAAGTGACTTTGGGTGGTCTCCAACAGCAGCTCGAAGAATCTATCCAACGGTGGTCTGCAGAAATAGAAGATAAAATTCGTGCCTTCACTGCAAAACAATATCAATTACTAGAACAGTTCCGCGAGAGAGCCCATAACGAGCATAGATTGTTATCAAGGTCTTACATACAAATCAATATTGCAATTGCGTATCGAGTCGATTTAGGATTATATTTTTAAATCTATATATTCTACGTGTTCTTCAGGATAATATGCAACAACGAAAAAACAGCTAGACCAACATATAATATACAAACGCCTCCTACAACCCCAGACAGTTTTACAACCAGTATAACTACCTCCGCAACTAATAATGTAAACGCAACATCGCAAGTAGTATCGAATGAAACGAAGATTATTACTACTCCTAATGTTAAGTGCGAAGAAGGTGCTAGTAGTTCCCCTAATTTTCTTGTAAGTACGCTACATATTTGAACGCATAGTCGTTGGTAACTAGAAATATGCAATAGAAACCATCTGATTAATGTTTCGTAGAATGGTAATGTAGATAAGAACGACTGCCTATACGTGTACACTAAAGGAACAGGCAGCTTCGACACGGAAGCTTTATTTCCCCTAGAAGGGATGGAAGACACTCTTACTACCGACCAAGTTCAATCTTCGGAAGAAGGATCTGACACAGATGGTTTGTTTAAACTCTCAGTTTATACGAATTTTACTGTGCGTATAACAAAGTTGAATAACGCTGTTAACATTGTGCTCAGATTCAGGTCAAGATGAAGGGATTCATATGCCAAGAGGACAGAGGGGTGGACATCCTACGTTAGCTAAGTCTTTGCCAGTTAGTGTTCCATCCTTCCCTTCGTTCGTACGTAGAACAGTTCAAGATCAGGATGACGATCAGGTACAGATATACGTACATATCACTAACTTGCATCCCATAATTCGAATTGCTATCGATTTAATTGCATGACGTTTTAAAAGGTATATTTGTTGTATACTAATATTATGGAAGAACGTCTCTTATTAACACATTTAAAATGGTATTTCAGTTCTCGAGAGATCCACACGATCCACATAATATTCGAGCCTCGATTAAAGCTCTAGCTAAGAGCGTTCATGGTGATACAGTATTTGGAGACTTGCCACGTCCTCGTTTCTCCACTCAAATCTGACTTTGCAACAATTTTAAAGAAAGAGAATGAATTTATGTTAAAAAAACAATATATATATATATATATATATAAAGTACCTATTATCCGTAATTTGTCTTTCAGTGATTGCTACAGGAGATTGATGTATGCAAAGACAGAATAAACGTAAAGGTCTATAGAATTATTGATATTTTGAAATACATTCTAAAGTAAAGCATTGTTTCGAATCTTGGCTTTGTTAGTTCTCGAGTTACTTTATAAGGAAAGATTTTTATACGTGCATACGCTTGAGGCTATATTATAAGTGTGCTACAGAATTTATTACGTTTCATTTAATGAAGTATCTAGATTTCGAAACTCAGAGCAACGTGAGATTTATGATGCCATATCTGAAGGAAAATTGTACTAGGAACAAATTAAGGGACAACAAAGAAAGTTTCTTATGTATCAATTAGTAAGTAAGCGATTGAAACGATAATTTTACTACGATAGCTATTATTTTTACAACATACTATTATCATTAGGTGTAGAAGAACTCATCATAAAATTATGTCAATAACTCGAAAAACAAATTACTGTTATACACTACACTCGTATAATAATGTTTCACTACGCTACATTAATTCTACATGTTTCTCTCTTTTTTTTTTTTAGGAACCCCAATTTCTTATCGCATTAAAGAATTATGCATTTCTCATGTAATTTAATGCTTTTTCAATTATTGTTATTTACGTCACGTCATATTCGCTATGGGATTTAGTGTGTTTATCGATATGTGTTTTTGACTAATTGACGACCCCTAGTTCAGTTATCAGTGCGAAGTAAATATTACGTTAACAGGTAATATTTTTGTTCACACATTTTCATAAACGTATATATATATATATACATATAAGGCGAGCTTAGAACAGTACATGTCAGTATACGGAAATGTATGTAAACCATTAATAACAGACAGAAAGTGAATTACGTACATCTCTGTGTACGTTATATGTTGATAAACATTACAATAGGTATTTTTACTTTACATTATACATTTGCTTGAAACGATCGCTGTGGTACTTTTTTATAGACTTCTAATGTTAGTCCGTTAAGATTTGTAATTTTTGTACTCATTAACAGTATCATGTGATAAGCAACAAGCTACAGATTAGAAACAAATAATAAGGCGGATCAGTACAAAAAAATATATGGCTTTTCTAATCATGTAATGCACGGTTATGAAATTATATTATATGAACGTTCTATTTGTCAAATTGTAAGATGTAAGAAATGCTTCTATGATAAACCTTTATGTCACATATAAAACTGATTAACAAAAATAAAATGTTGCTATATGAAAAGAAGGAAATGAAACGGTGCGTGATTGTATTATTGGCGCTTTTATTTCAAGCTCATTTACACTGTAGAATTTACCGAATTTCAGCATTACTTTCTACTTTGTAAGAGGAACGGTATAAAAAATCTTTTCCGTATATCGAAAGTAATTCTCAGACAAAGTTACACCATTTTTTTAAAGAATTGGACGCGGAGTACTATTATTATTCTTGCAATTTTTACCTAATTATTTCTAAAAATAAAGAATATATTGTACGATCTTAGAATGTCACGCGATAGAGTTACGAATTTCGTAAATAATCTTTCATCATCATATTTTAATTATGTGATTAATTTAGTTACAAACATAATACTGCAGTGACGGCACATTTATTTATTCGGGTAAAAATATGAATTAATTAAAAAATGTTCAGTTTGCATTTCATTTTCCATACGCAAGTTATTAGTTTCGTATACATAACGTGAAACTTATCAATGGTTGATGATGGGTTTATTTTTTACAGCGAGTTCGATTTGCGCGGCAGCTACAGATTTCATGCCCTCTTGCACGGCGCTTAAATTTGCTTTCCAGGCTGCAAGTAAATCGCGTAGTTGCATCCACTGTGGCCGACCAAACGTTCTGTGCATGGTACTTGAAATGAGAACTTTGCGACCGCCTTGGTCCATACGAGCCCTGACGAGCTTCGTTTTCAGTACTGAAACATAGCATTATTATGCACTCATACTTCGGAAATTATAAATGTATATTATAAATGTCGAATACTTCGATAACTTAGTGAAAGTGAAGTTTTACTAAGCCAGTACTGATTCTTTTATGTACCCTGCATACGTTGCCCTCCATTCTTACAATAAAGTCTGGAGGTCAGTTGTATTTATGTAGGGGAAATAAAGTTTAGACGTCGTATTCAAAGAACGTACCATCAATAATGAAGCTCTCAACTTCATCTTCGTTAATTTGCAATTCTTCCTGAATAGTGTCAAACGACATTTCAGGGTTTGTCTCTGCCAGCTGCATAAACGTTAGTAACCTCATCTTTTTCATATTCTGTTCGTGATTTAATCCTAGAAAGCGAACATATAATACATCGATCTTGTCATAGTGAAATTTGGATTTCACAGTAAAATGCTTACATACCAAGTTGGTGTTCTACGAACTCCTTATGATGTTGATAAAAGTGTAGATACTCGGGTAGCTTGTCTTTCACAAATACAAGAAGTAAATCATGAATCAGTTCTCCTTCTAAGAATTTTACAGGTTTCAACGCTAACAGCGGATCAAGAAGGAATGTATTTGGATCGGCAAGTGCGGCTAAAATGCAACGTTGCGCGTCCTCTCTAGCCGCAGAGGCATTTTCAGCCGTATAAGTGCCCAGCAGCTCCACCATAACTGCGGCAGCCTGTTCTCTGATATAAATAAGTATAATTTTAATTCCCGTTAAATGTACCCCTTCGTTGCATTATGCTTTCTAAAATAAACATTTTATCTACCCCTGTTTGCAGCTCAAAAGTACTTCGTGAAGTAACCGAAGTAACTTTTGCATCTGCTCGTTTGACGGTGGGAATGACGCGAATTGTTGTTTCAATTGATTTACTCCCCCGTACACTGCTTTCACTTGATCTACATTACGAGCAATTTGAACTATGTGATAATAGACATGATATCTCATCGGAGAATCGTCGCAAAGAGATTGGAACAATAACCATAACCTGAAACAGATTCAAATTATGTTTATCGAACGGAGACGTTAATAAGATTTAAGCCGTTTATGTCGACTTACGCTTTGAGGCATACGAAACCAAGTTTATAGCCAGGAGCTTTTGTTAGCTTCTCACAAAACGCTAATATCAAGTTCTCTGCTCGTTCGGTCGGGATCTAGGGCAAAGTATGTAATGGAACTTATCAACCTTACGTTACTAAAATATATAAAGTTCTTTGATATTTCGGAACGTACAATACTTACTACTATCATAATAGAAACAATGTCATTTAAAACAGTTTCTATTTCACTCTCATTCCCTTCTTTAAAACAAGCTTCGCACACACCAATAATTTTGTGTAAATCATCCTCTATGCCTTTGGGAGATTTTTCTTCACTGATCTCAGCACCCAAGCTTTTAAAGTACACCCTTAGTTCCTGTGCCTGAAGACAAACAAGTATTGCAAAGTGTTTATCTGAACAGAGTACTTACAAGAAAAGGAACTAATGCCAAAATTAATAAATTTAGGAGACATTTAATATAACCTGTATCCTACAGATGGTTAAGATAACAAATACAGATTACAATGGGTTGGAAAATTTTATTGGCAGAATCGTAGAGAGGAAACTGTCTAATATAATGGAGTTAATTCTTACCTGGTCTTCTAAGGGTAATTCCATAAAAATCGCTGGGACCTGCATTTTGGAAAGCAGTACCACGTTTCAGCGGAGTTAAGCTTATTAACAGAGACTGAACTGAAGCAAGCAATGAGTATCACGGTATTCCGCAAGCAGACCAACTGTGCAGAGAAACTTTTTCTCAATTTGTTCATCTAAATATAGTTGGTACTCCCTGGAGCTTGTACGTGGTAACATACGTGAACTCGGGGGTCGGGACGCGGGAACCAGGCGAATTTACACTGTGAACGCATCGTTAATGTTTTTTCCATTACTAATAGCGAATTCGGTACCTCGCACTGACTCTGCATTGGTGCCAGAAAATTACTTGGATTTGTTGTTTCTGATAGAAACGAAGATAGCTCTATAAGAATCAACCAATTCAAGTCATTTTTTGGCACCAGTGCATAGTCAGTGCGAGGTACCGAATTCGCTATAACCAAAGAGGAGATATAATAAGAGGCGTCACTCCGGGCGGAACCTTTGAAGTCCTTACTTAACCTTGGCATTTAAACTGGTTGTCTATTTGAGCGGGATATTCAAATCGACTTAATGTACCTTACTGCAATTGGCTGATTATTGCCGAAGTTTACCGATCATTGCCGAATGGGCATTTAAATTGGTTGTCTAGTGATTTCCCTAGGTTATTTCTGTCCTAGACGAGTGACGCCTCTTATTATGGCTGTGTTCCAATTCACGCATTATGCGCATAGACTGCAGAGAAAACCGTTCCGTTTCTGTCTATGCGTGCATTGGTTGCGTTGGTGGCGCATAGGATTCTCTAGAATTCTCCCACTTCCCAGATAGCATAACATCTGGTAAAGTCTTAAAGACGTCTTAAAGACGTCTTGTTACAAATCAAGACGTTCAGACCTAAAATGGACATAAACTAGACGTCTCTAAGACGAGGTGTGCTATCTGGGTTCTAGCGCATGAAGCGTGCAGTTCATGCGCGCATGCGTATTTGTCTCTTTACGTACGCCTTGAAAAACTTTGAAAAAAATGAAACGTGCTATTACTCTTCGTAGCGCGTGGCCGCTAAATTCAGTCCTCGAGTTATGGGTGAGTAATACAGTTTGGTTGGTGACACGAGTCCCATAAGTCTGCGCGGGCGGGTGGTGCGATATACCAGCCGGGAGGGGGGCTGGGGGGAACACTCGGAATTAGGACTCTTTTATACAAAAAGTAAAATGAAATTATACAATATTGTAACACTGTAAAAAAGGCTTTTCATGCAAATAAAGTGGAAAAAAATTGGGAATGAACTGTATTATTATTTACAAATACCTTTTACAAATTCCTATCCAAATTCCAAACCTATGATTTCCATGGTAAAAGGCCTTTAGAAGGCGCAGCTCTTGTTCGCTACTTCAAGGCAACGCCTTCAATGGTGAAATTACAAGATACCCCCTTTCGCTTCATGTTCTCCTGAAACATCGCTCCAAAATCTGGCCAAAATTTTCTGAACGCTCCAAAATTGAGATTGTAACAGGAGAACATGATGTGGAAAGAGGTGGCACTAAGTTAGCGTCTTCGGAAAGAGAATCTAAGGCGGAGAACAATTTGACGTAGAGGCGCAGCGTCTTCGAAAGGCTTCGACGATGAAATTCAGGGCGTACCTCCTTTCGCTTCATGTTCTCCTGATACATTTGCTAAAATCTGGCCAAAATTTTCTGAACGCTCCAAAATTGAGATTGTAACAGGAGAACATGATGTGGAAAGAGGTGGCACAAAGTTAGCGTCTTCGTAGAGAGAATCTAAAGCGGAGAACTATTCGACGTAGAGGCGCAGCGTCTTCGAAAGGCCTTCGACGATGAAATTCAGAGCATACCTCCTTTCGCATCATGTTCTCCTGATACATTTGCTGAAAGCTGGCCAAAATTTTCTGAACGCTCCAAAATTGAGATTGTAACAGAAGAACATGATGTGGAAAGAGGTGGCACTAAGTTAGCGTCTTCGGAAAGAGAATCTAAGGCGGAGAACTATTCGACGTAGAGGCGCAGCGTCTTCGAAACGCTTCGACGATGAAATTCAAGGCGTACCTCCTTTCGCTTCATGTTCTCCTGATACATTTGCTGAAATCTAGCCAAAATTTTCTGAACGCTCCAAAATTAATCTTCTAACAGGAGAACATGATGTCGAAAGAGGTGGCACTATGTTAGCGTCTTCGGAGAGAGAATCTAAAGCGGAGAACTATTCGACGTAGAGGCGCAGCGTCTTTGAAAGGCCTTCGACGATGAAATTCAGAGCATACCTCCTTTCGCATTATGTTCTCCTGATACATTTGCTGAAAGCTGGCCAAAATTTTCTGAACGCTCCAAAATTGAGATTGTAACAGGAGAACATGATGTGGAAAGAGGTGGCACTAAGTTAGCGTCTTCGGAAAGAGACTCTAAGGCGGAGAACTAAAATCGGCAATCAAAGGGTACTTTCATTGTACTCTTTGGACGCGGTTTCACGTCCCGAGTACTTTCCTAAGGGGTGAAAAAAACCCTACTATACAGGGTGACTCAGAAATCGGCAACAATCGAGGAAAATCGGCAATCAAAGGGTACTTTCATTGTACTCTTTGGACGCGGTTTCACGTCCCGAGTACTTTCATAAGGGGTGAAAAATTCCCTACTATACAGGGTGATAGAGAAATCGGCAACGATCGAGGAAAATCGGCAATCGAAGGGTACATTCATTGTACTCTTTGGACGCGGTTTCACGTCCCGAGTACTTTCATAAGGGGTGAAAAACTCCCTACTATACAGGGTGACTGAAAAATCGGCAACGATCGAGGAAAATCGGCAATCGAAGGGTACATTCATTGTACTCTTTGGACGCGGTTTCGCGTCCCGGGTACCTTCCTAAGGGGTGAAAAACACCCTACTGTACAGGGTGACCGAGAAATCGGTAACGATCGAGGAAAATCGGCGATCAAAGGGTACTTTTATTATACTATTTGGATGCGCTTTCCCGTACCGAGTACTTTCCTAAGGGGTGAAAAATACCCTACTATACAGGGTGACTGAGAAATCGGTAACAATCGTAGAAAATCGGAGAGGGGCAGAGTTTTCGAAAGGCCTTCGACGATGAAATTCAGGCGATACCTCCTTTCGCTTCATGTTCTCCTGATACATGGCTCCAAAATCTGGCCAAAATTTTCTGAATGCTCCAAAATTCAGATTGTAACAGGAGAACATGATGTCGATAGAGGTGGCACTATGTTAGCGTCTTCGGAGAGAGAATCCACGGCGGAGAACTATTCGACGTAGAGGCGCAGCGTCTTCGAAAGGCTTCGACGATGAAATTCAGGGCGTACCTCCTTTCGCTTCATGTTCTCCTGATACATCGCTCCAAAATCTGGCCAAAATTTTCTGAACGCTCCAAAATTCAGATTGTAACAGGAGAACATGATGTGGAAAGAGGTGGCACTAAGTTAGCGTCTTCGGAGAGAGAATCCAAGGCGGAGAACTATTCGACGTAGAGGCGCAGCGTCTTCGAAAGGCCTTCGACGATGAAATTCAGAGCATACCTCCTTTCGCTTCATGTTCTCCTGATACATTTGCTGAAATCTAGCCAAAATTTTCTGAACGCTCCAAAATTAATCTTCTAACAGGAGAACATGATGTCGAAAGAGGTGGCACTATGTTAGCGTCTTCGGAGAAAGAATCCAAGGCGGAGAACTATTTGACGTAGAGGCGCAGAGTTGACGAAAGGCCTTCGACGATGAATTTCAGGGGATACCTCCTTTCGCATCATGTTCTCCTGATACATTTGCTGAAAGCTGGCCAAAATTTTCTGAACGCTGCAAAATTGAGATTGTAACAGGAGAACATGATGTGGAAAGAGGTGGCACTAAGTTAGCGTCTTCGGAAAGAGACTCTAAGGCGGAGAACTAAAATCGGCAATCAAAGGGTACTTTCATTGTACTCTTTGGACGCGGTTTCACGTCCCGAGTACTTTCCTAAGGGGTGAAAAAAACCCTACTATACAGGGTGACTCAGAAATCGGCAACAATCGAGGAAAATCGGCAATCAAAGGGTACTTTCATTGTAGTCTTTGGACGCGGTTTCACGTCCCGAGTACTTTCATAACGGGTGAAAAATTCCCTACTATACAGGGTGACTCAGAAATTGGCAACAATCGAGGAAAATCGGCAATCAAAGGGTACTTTCATTGTACTCTTTGGACGCGGTTTCACGTCCCGAGTACTTTCATAAGGGGTGAAAAATTCCCTACTATACAGGGTGATAGAGAAATCGGCAACGATCGCGGAAAATCGGCGATCGAAGGGTACTTTCATTGTACTCTTTGGACGCAGTTTCACGTCCCGAGTACTTTCCTAAGGGGTGAAAAATACCCTACTATACAGGGTGACTCAGAAATTGGCAACAATCGAGGAAAATCGGCAATCAAAGGGTACTTTCATTGTACTCTTTGGACGCGGTTTCACGTCCCGAGTACTTTCATAAGGGGTGAAAAATTCCCTACTATACAGGGTGATAGAGAAATCGGCAACGATCGCGGAAAATCGGCGATCGAAGGGTACTTTCATTGTACTCTTTGGACGCGGTTTCACGTCCCGAGTACTTTTCTAAGGGGTGAAAAATACCCTACAATACAGGGTGACTCAGAAATCGGCAACAATCGAGGAAAATCGGCAATCAAAGGGTTCTTTCATTGTACTCGTTGGACGCGGTTTCACGTCCCGAGTACTTTCATAAGGGGTGAAAAATTCCCTACTATACAGGGTGATAGAGAAATCGGCAACGATCGAGGAAAATCGGCAATCGAAGGGTACATTCATTGTACTCTGTGGACGCGGTTTCACGTCCCGAGTACTTTCATAAGGGGTGAAAAACTCCCTACTATACAGGGTGATAGAGAAATCGGCAACGATCGCGGAAAATCGGCGATCGAAGGGTACTTTCATTGTACTCTTTGGACGCGGTTTCACGTCCCGAGTACTTTTCTAAGGGGTGAAAAATACCCTACTATACAGGGTGACTCAGAAATCGGCAACATTCGAGGAAAATCGGCAATCAAAGGGTTCTTTCATTGTACTCGTTGGACGCGGTTTCACGTCCCGAGTACTTTCATAAGGGGTGAAAAATTCCCTACTATACAGGGTGACTGAAAAATCGGCAACGATCGAAGAAAATCGGCAATCGAAGGGTACATTCATTGTACTCTTTGGACGCGGTTTCGCGTCCCGGGTACCTTCCTAAGGGGCGAAAAACACCCTACTGTAGAGGGTGACCGAGAAATCGGTAACGATCGAGGAAAATCGGCGATCAAAGGGTACTTTTATTATACTATTTGGATGCGCTTTCCCGTACCGAGTACCTTCCTAAGGGGTGAAAAATACCCTACTATACAGGGTGACTGAGAAATCGGTAACAATCGTAGAAAATCGGAGAGGGGCAGAGTTTTCGAAAGGCCTTCGACGATGAAATTCAGGCGATACCTCCTTTCGCTTCATGTTCTCCTGATACATTTGCTAAAATCTGGCCAAAATTTTCTGAACGCTCCAAAATTGAGATTGTAAAAGGAGAACATGATGTCGAAAGAGGTGGCACAAAGTTAGCGTCTTCGTAGAGAGAATCTAAAGCGGAGAACTATTTGACGTAGAGTCGCAGCGTCTTCGAAAGGCTTCGACGATGAAATTCAGGGCGTACCTCCTTTCGCTTCATGTTCTCCTGATACATTTGCTGAAATCTAGCCAAAATTTTCTGAACGCTCCAAAATTAATCTTCTAACAGGAGAACATGATGTCGAAAGAGGTGGCACTATGTTAGCGTCTTCGGAGAAAGAATCCAAGGCGGAGAACTATTCGACGTAGAGGCGCAGCGTCTTCGAAAGGCTTCGACGATGAAATTCAGGGCGTACCTCCTTTCGCTTCATGTTCTCCTGATACATTTGCTAAAATCTGGCCAAAATTTTCTGAACGCTCCAAAATTGAGATTGTAACAGGAGAACATGATGTCGAAAGAGGTGGCACAAAGTTAGCGTCTTCGTAGAGAGAATCTAAAGCGGAGAACTATTTGACGTAGAGGCGCAGAGTTGACGAAAGGCTTCGACGATGAAATTCAGGGACTACCTCCTTTCGCTTCATGTTCTCCTGATACATCGCTCCAAAATCTGGCCAAAATTTTCTGAACGCTCCAAAATTCAGATTGTAACAGGAGAACATGATGTGGAAAGAGGTGGCACTAAGTTAGCGTCTTCGGAGAGAGAATCCAAGGCGGAGAACTATTCGACGTAGAGGCGCAGCGTCTTCGAAAGGCTTCGACGATGAAATCCAGGGCGTACCTCCTTTCGCTTCATGTTCTCCTGATACATTTGCTAAAATCTGGCCAAAATTTTCTGAACGCTCCAAAATTGAGATTGTAACAGGAGAACATGATGTCGAAAGAGGTGGCACAAAGTTAGCGTCTTCGTAGAGAGAATCTAAAGCGGAGAACTATTCGACGTAGAGGCGCAGAGTTGACGAAAGGCCTTCGACGATGAAATTCAGAGCATACCTCCTTTCGCATCATGTTCTCCTGATACATTTGCTGAAAGCTAGCCAAAATTTTCTGAACGCTCCAAAATTGAGATTGTAACAGAAGAACATGATGTGGAAAGAGGTGGCACTAAGTTAGCGTCTTCGGAAAGAGAATCTAAGGCGGAGAACTATTCGACGTAGAGGCGCAGCGTCTTCGAAACGCTTCGACGATGAAATTCAAGGCGTACCTCCTTTCGCTTCATGTTCTCCTGATACATTTGCTGAAATCTAGCCAAAATTTTCTGAACGCTCCAAAATTAATCTTCTAACAGGAGAACATGATGTCGAAAGAGGTGGCACTATGTTAGCGTCTTCGGAGAGAGAATCTAAAGCGGAGAACTATTCGACGTAGAGGCGCAGCGTCTTTGAAAGGCCTTCGACGATGAAATTCAGAGCATACCTCCTTTCGCATTATGTTCTCCTGATACATTTGCTGAAAGCTGGCCAAAATTTTCTGAACGCTCCAAAATTGAGATTGTAACAGGAGAACATGATGTGGAAAGAGGTGGCACTAAGTTAGCGTCTTCGGAAAGAGACTCTAAGGCGGAGAACTAAAATCGGCAATCAAAGGGTACTTTCATTGTACTCTTTGGACGCGGTTTCACGTCCCGAGTACTTTCCTAAGGGGTGAAAAAAACCCTACTATACAGGGTGACTCAGAAATCGGCAACAATCGAGGAAAATCGGCAATCAAAGGGTACTTTCATTGTACTCTTTGGACGCGGTTTCACGTCCCGAGTACTTTCATAAGGGGTGAAAAATTCCCTACTATACAGGGTGATAGAGAAATCGGCAACGATCGAGGAAAATCGGCAATCGAAGGGTACATTCATTGTACTCTTTGGACGCGGTTTCACGTCCCGAGTACTTTCATAAGGGGTGAAAAACTCCCTACTATACAGGGTGACTGAAAAATCGGCAACGATCGAGGAAAATCGGCAATCGAAGGGTACATTCATTGTACTCTTTGGACGCGGTTTCGCGTCCCGGGTACCTTCCTAAGGGGTGAAAAACACCCTACTGTACAGGGTGACCGAGAAATCGGTAACGATCGAGGAAAATCGGCGATCAAAGGGTACTTTTATTATACTATTTGGATGCGCTTTCCCGTACCGAGTACTTTCCTAAGGGGTGAAAAATACCCTACTATACAGGGTGACTGAGAAATCGGTAACAATCGTAGAAAATCGGAGAGGGGCAGAGTTTTCGAAAGGCCTTCGACGATGAAATTCAGGCGATACCTCCTTTCGCTTCATGTTCTCCTGATACATGGCTCCAAAATCTGGCCAAAATTTTCTGAATGCTCCAAAATTCAGATTGTAACAGGAGAACATGATGTCGATAGAGGTGGCACTATGTTAGCGTCTTCGGAGAGAGAATCCACGGCGGAGAACTATTCGACGTAGAGGCGCAGCGTCTTCGAAAGGCTTCGACGATGAAATTCAGGGCGTACCTCCTTTCGCTTCATGTTCTCCTGATACATCGCTCCAAAATCTGGCCAAAATTTTCTGAACGCTCCAAAATTCAGATTGTAACAGGAGAACATGATGTGGAAAGAGGTGGCACTAAGTTAGCGTCTTCGGAGAGAGAATCCAAGGCGGAGAACTATTCGACGTAGAGGCGCAGCGTCTTCGAAAGGCCTTCGACGATGAAATTCAGAGCATACCTCCTTTCGCTTCATGTTCTCCTGATACATTTGCTGAAATCTAGCCAAAATTTTCTGAACGCTCCAAAATTAATCTTCTAACAGGAGAACATGATGTCGAAAGAGGTGGCACTATGTTAGCGTCTTCGGAGAAAGAATCCAAGGCGGAGAACTATTTGACGTAGAGGCGCAGAGTTGACGAAAGGCCTTCGACGATGAATTTCAGGGGATACCTCCTTTCGCATCATGTTCTCCTGATACATTTGCTGAAAGCTGGCCAAAATTTTCTGAACGCTGCAAAATTGAGATTGTAACAGGAGAACATGATGTGGAAAGAGGTGGCACTAAGTTAGCGTCTTCGGAAAGAGACTCTAAGGCGGAGAACTAAAATCGGCAATCAAAGGGTACTTTCATTGTACTCTTTGGACGCGGTTTCACGTCCCGAGTACTTTCCTAAGGGGTGAAAAAAACCCTACTATACAGGGTGACTCAGAAATCGGCAACAATCGAGGAAAATCGGCAATCAAAGGGTACTTTCATTGTAGTCTTTGGACGCGGTTTCACGTCCCGAGTACTTTCATAACGGGTGAAAAATTCCCTACTATACAGGGTGACTCAGAAATTGGCAACAATCGAGGAAAATCGGCAATCAAAGGGTACTTTCATTGTACTCTTTGGACGCGGTTTCACGTCCCGAGTACTTTCATAAGGGGTGAAAAATTCCCTACTATACAGGGTGATAGAGAAATCGGCAACGATCGCGGAAAATCGGCGATCGAAGGGTACTTTCATTGTACTCTTTGGACGCAGTTTCACGTCCCGAGTACTTTCCTAAGGGGTGAAAAATACCCTACTATACAGGGTGACTCAGAAATTGGCAACAATCGAGGAAAATCGGCAATCAAAGGGTACTTTCATTGTACTCTTTGGACGCGGTTTCACGTCCCGAGTACTTTCATAAGGGGTGAAAAATTCCCTACTATACAGGGTGATAGAGAAATCGGCAACGATCGCGGAAAATCGGCGATCGAAGGGTACTTTCATTGTACTCTTTGGACGCGGTTTCACGTCCCGAGTACTTTTCTAAGGGGTGAAAAATACCCTACAATACAGGGTGACTCAGAAATCGGCAACAATCGAGGAAAATCGGCAATCAAAGGGTTCTTTCATTGTACTCGTTGGACGCGGTTTCACGTCCCGAGTACTTTCATAAGGGGTGAAAAATTCCCTACTATACAGGGTGATAGAGAAATCGGCAACGATCGAGGAAAATCGGCAATCGAAGGGTACATTCATTGTACTCTGTGGACGCGGTTTCACGTCCCGAGTACTTTCATAAGGGGTGAAAAACTCCCTACTATACAGGGTGATAGAGAAATCGGCAACGATCGCGGAAAATCGGCGATCGAAGGGTACTTTCATTGTACTCTTTGGACGCGGTTTCACGTCCCGAGTACTTTTCTAAGGGGTGAAAAATACCCTACTATACAGGGTGACTCAGAAATCGGCAACATTCGAGGAAAATCGGCAATCAAAGGGTTCTTTCATTGTACTCGTTGGACGCGGTTTCACGTCCCGAGTACTTTCATAAGGGGTGAAAAATTCCCTACTATACAGGGTGACTGAAAAATCGGCAACGATCGAAGAAAATCGGCAATCGAAGGGTACATTCATTGTACTCTTTGGACGCGGTTTCGCGTCCCGGGTACCTTCCTAAGGGGCGAAAAACACCCTACTGTAGAGGGTGACCGAGAAATCGGTAACGATCGAGGAAAATCGGCGATCAAAGGGTACTTTTATTATACTATTTGGATGCGCTTTCCCGTACCGAGTACCTTCCTAAGGGGTGAAAAATACCCTACTATACAGGGTGACTGAGAAATCGGTAACAATCGTAGAAAATCGGAGAGGGGCAGAGTTTTCGAAAGGCCTTCGACGATGAAATTCAGGCGATACCTCCTTTCGCTTCATGTTCTCCTGATACATTTGCTAAAATCTGGCCAAAATTTTCTGAACGCTCCAAAATTGAGATTGTAAAAGGAGAACATGATGTCGAAAGAGGTGGCACAAAGTTAGCGTCTTCGTAGAGAGAATCTAAAGCGGAGAACTATTTGACGTAGAGTCGCAGCGTCTTCGAAAGGCTTCGACGATGAAATTCAGGGCGTACCTCCTTTCGCTTCATGTTCTCCTGATACATTTGCTGAAATCTAGCCAAAATTTTCTGAACGCTCCAAAATTAATCTTCTAACAGGAGAACATGATGTCGAAAGAGGTGGCACTATGTTAGCGTCTTCGGAGAAAGAATCCAAGGCGGAGAACTATTCGACGTAGAGGCGCAGCGTCTTCGAAAGGCTTCGACGATGAAATTCAGGGCGTACCTCCTTTCGCTTCATGTTCTCCTGATACATTTGCTAAAATCTGGCCAAAATTTTCTGAACGCTCCAAAATTGAGATTGTAACAGGAGAACATGATGTCGAAAGAGGTGGCACAAAGTTAGCGTCTTCGTAGAGAGAATCTAAAGCGGAGAACTATTTGACGTAGAGGCGCAGAGTTGACGAAAGGCTTCGACGATGAAATTCAGGGACTACCTCCTTTCGCTTCATGTTCTCCTGATACATCGCTCCAAAATCTGGCCAAAATTTTCTGAACGCTCCAAAATTCAGATTGTAACAGGAGAACATGATGTGGAAAGAGGTGGCACTAAGTTAGCGTCTTCGGAGAGAGAATCCAAGGCGGAGAACTATTCGACGTAGAGGCGCAGCGTCTTCGAAAGGCTTCGACGATGAAATCCAGGGCGTACCTCCTTTCGCTTCATGTTCTCCTGATACATTTGCTAAAATCTGGCCAAAATTTTCTGAACGCTCCAAAATTGAGATTGTAACAGGAGAACATGATGTCGAAAGAGGTGGCACAAAGTTAGCGTCTTCGTAGAGAGAATCTAAAGCGGAGAACTATTTGACGTAGAGGCGCAGAGTTGACGAAAGGCTTCGACGATGAAATTCAGGGCGTACCTCCTTTCGCTTCATGTTCTCCTGATACATCGCTCCAAAATCTGGCCAAAATTTTCTGAACGCTCCAAAATTCAGATTGTAACAGGAGAACATGATGTGGAAAGAGGTGGCACTAAGTTAGCGTCTTCGGAGAGAGAATCCAAGGCGGAGAACTATTCGACGTAGAGGCGCAGCGTCTTCGAAAGGCTTCGACGATGAAATCCAGGGCGTACCTCCTTTCGCTTCATGTTCTCCTGATACATTTGCTAAAATCTGGCCAAAATTTTCTGAACACTCCAAAATTGAGATTGTAACAGGAGAACATGATGTGGAAAGAGGTGGCACTAAGTTAGCGTCTTCGGAAAGAGAATCTAAGGCGGAGAACTATTCGACGTAGAGGCGCAGCGTCTTCGAAAGGCTTCGACGATGAAATTCAGGGCGTACCTCCTTTCGCTTCATGTTCTCCTGATACATTTGCTAAAACCTGGCCAAAATTTTCTGAACGCTCCGAAATTGAGATTGTAACAGGAGAACATGATGTCGAAAGAGGTGGCACAAAGTTAGCGTCTTCGTAGAGAGAATCTAAAGCGGAGAACTATTCGACGTAGAGGCGCAGCGTCTTCGAAAGGCCTTCGACGATGAAATTCAGAGCATACCTCCTTTCGCATCATGTTCTCCTGATACATTTGCTGAAAGCTAGCCAAAATTTTCTGAACGCTCCAAAATTAATCTTCTAACAGGAGAACATGATGTCGAAAGAGGTGGCACTATGTTAGCGTCTTCGGAGAGAGAATCCAAGGCGGAGAACTATTCGACGTAGAGGCGCAGCGTCTTCGAAAGGCTTCGACGATGAAATCCAGGGCGTACCTCCTTTCGCTTCATGTTCTCCTGATACATTTGCTAAAATCTGGCCAAAATTTTCTGAACACTCCAAAATTGAGATTGTAACAGGAGAACATGATGTGGAAAGAGGTGGCACTAAGTTAGCGTCTTCGGAAAGAGAATCTAAGGCGGAGAACTATTCGACGTAGAGGCGCAGCGTCTTCGAAAGGCTTCGACGATGAAATCCAGGGCGTACCTCCTTTCGCTTCATGTTCTCCTGATACATTTGCTAAAATCTGGCCAAAATTTTCTGAACGCTCCAAAATTGAGATTGTAACAGGAGAACATGATGTCGAAAGAGGTGGCACAAAGTTAGCGTCTTCGTAGAGAGAATCTAAAGCGGAGAACTATTTGACGTAGAGGCGCAGAGTTGACGAAAGGCTTCGACGATGAAATTCAGGGCGTACCTCCTTTCGCTTCATGTTCTCCTGATACATCGCTCCAAAATCTGGCCAAAATTTTCTGAACGCTCCAAAATTCAGATTGTAACAGGAGAACATGATGTGGAAAGAGGTGGCACTAAGTTAGCGTCTTCGGAGAGAGAATCCAAGGCGGAGAACTATTCGACGTAGAGGCGCAGCGTCTTCGAAAGGCTTCGACGATGAAATCCAGGGCGTACCTCTCTTCGCTTCATGTTCTCCTGATACATTTGCTAAAACCTGGCCAAAATTTTCTGAACGCTCCAAAATTGAGATTGTAACAGGAGAACATGATGTCGAAAGAGGTGGCACAAAGTTAGCGTCTTCGTAGAGAGAATCTAAAGCGGAGAACTATTTGACGTAGAGGCGCAGCGTCTTCGAAAGGCTTCGACGATGAAATTCAGGGCGTACCTCCTTTCGCTTCATGTTCTCCTGATACATCGCTCCAAAATCTGGCCAAAATTTTCTGAACGCTCCAAAATTCAGATTGTAACAGGAGAACATGATGTGGAAAGAGGTGGCACTAAGTTAGCGTCTTCGGAGAGAGAATCCAAGGCGGAGAACTATTCGACGTAGAGGCGCAGCGTCTTCGAAAGGCCTTCGACGATGAAATTCAGAGCATACCTCCTTTCGCTTCATGTTCTCCTGATACATTTGCTGAATTCTAGCCAAAATTTTCTGAACGCTCCAAAATTAATCTTCTAACAGGAGAACATGATGTCGAAAGAGGTGGCACTATGTTAGCGTCTTCGGAGAGAGAATCCAAGGCGGAGAACTATTCGACGTAGAGGCGCAGCGTCTTCGAAAGGCCTTCGACGATGAAATTCAGAGCATACCTCCTTTCGCATCATGTTCTCCTGATACATTTGCTGAAAGCTAGCCAAAATTTTCTGAACGCTCCAAAATTAATCTTCTAACAGGAGAACATGATGTCGAAAGAGGTGGCACTATGTTAGCGTCTTCGGAGAGAGAATCCAAGGCGGAGAACTATTCGACGTAGAGGCGCAGCGTCTTCGAAAGGCTTCGACGATGAAATCCAGGGCGTACCTCCTTTCGCTTCATGTTCTCCTGATACATTTGCTAAAATCTGGCCAAAATTTTCTGAACACTCCAAAATTGAGATTGTAACAGGAGAACATGATGTGGAAAGAGGTGGCACTAAGTTAGCGTCTTCGGAAAGAGAATCTAAGGCGGAGAACTATTCGACGTAGAGGCGCAGCGTCTTCGAAAGGCTTCGACGATGAAATCCAGGGCGTACCTCCTTTCGCTTCATGTTCTCCTGATACATTTGCTAAAATCTGGCCAAAATTTTCTGAACGCTCCAAAATTGAGATTGTAACAGGAGAACATGATGTCGAAAGAGGTGGCACAAAGTTAGCGTCTTCGTAGAGAGAATCTAAAGCGGAGAACTATTCGACGTAGAGGCGCAGCGTCTTCGAAAGGCCTTCGACGATGAAATTCAGAGCATACCTCCTTTCGCATCATGTTCTCCTGATACATTTGCTGAAAGCTAGCCAAAATTTTCTGAACGCTCCAAAATTAATCTTCTAACAGGAGAACATGATGTCGAAAGAGGTGGCACTATGTTAGCGTCTTCGGAGAGAGAATCCAAGGCGGAGAACTATTCGACGTAGAGGCGCAGCGTCTTCGAAAGGCTTCGACGATGAAATCCAGGGCGTACCTCCTTTCGCTTCATGTTCTCCTGATACATTTGCTAAAATCTGGCCAAAATTTTCTGAACGCTCCAAAATTGAGATTGTAACAGGAGAACATGATGTCGAAAGAGGTGGCACAAAGTTAGCGTCTTCGTAGAGAGAATCTAAAGCGGAGAACTATTTGACGTAGAGGCGCAGAGTTGACGAAAGGCTTCGACGATGAAATTCAGGGCGTACCTCCTTTCGCTTCATGTTCTCCTGATACATCGCTCCAAAATCTGGCCAAAATTTTCTGAACGCTCCAAAATTCAGATTGTAACAGGAGAACATGATGTGGAAAGAGGTGGCACTAAGTTAGCGTCTTCGGAGAGAGAATCCAAGGCGGAGAACTATTCGACGTAGAGGCGCAGCGTCTTCGAAAGGCTTCGACGATGAAATTCAGGGCGTACCTCCTTTCGCTTCATGTTCTCCTGATACATTTGCTAAAATCTGGCCAAAATTTTCTGAACGCTCCAAAATTGAGATTGTAACAGGAGAACATGATGTGGAAAGAGGTGGCACTAAGTTAGCGTCTTCGGAGTGAGAATCCAAGGCGGAGAACTATTCGACGTAGAGGCGCAGCGTCTTCGAAAGGCCTTCGACGATGAAATTCAGAGCATACCTCCTTTCGCATCATGTTCTCCTGATACATTTGCTGAAAGCTAGCCAAAATTTTCTGAACGCTCCAAAATTAATCTTCTAACAGGAGAACATGATGTCGAAAGAGGTGGCACTATGTTAGCGTCTTCGGAGAGAGAATCCAAGGCGGAGAACTATTCGACGTAGAGGCGCAGCGTCTTCGAAAGGCTTCGACGATGAAATTCAGGGCGTACCTCCTTTCGCTTCATGTTCTCCTGATACATTTGCTAAAACCTGGCCAAAATTTTCTGAACGCTCCGAAATTGAGATTGTAACAGGAGAACATGATGTCGAAAGAGGTGGCACAAAGTTAGCGTCTTCGTAGAGAGAATCTAAAGCGGAGAACTATTCGACGTAGAGGCGCAGCGTCTTCGAAAGGCCTTCGACGATGAAATTCAGAGCATACCTCCTTTCGCATCATGTTCTCCTGATACATTTGCTGAAAGCTAGCCAAAATTTTCTGAACGCTCCAAAATTAATCTTCTAACAGGAGAACATGATGTCGAAAGAGGTGGCACTATGTTAGCGTCTTCGGAGAGAGAATCCAAGGCGGAGAACTATTCGACGTAGAGGCGCAGCGTCTTCGAAAGGCTTCGACGATGAAATCCAGGGCGTACCTCCTTTCGCTTCATGTTCTCCTGATACATTTGCTAAAATCTGGCCAAAATTTTCTGAACACTCCAAAATTGAGATTGTAACAGGAGAACATGATGTGGAAAGAGGTGGCACTAAGTTAGCGTCTTCGGAAAGAGAATCTAAGGCGGAGAACTATTCGACGTAGAGGCGCAGCGTCTTCGAAAGGCTTCGACGATGAAATCCAGGGCGTACCTCCTTTCGCTTCATGTTCTCCTGATACATTTGCTAAAATCTGGCCAAAATTTTCTGAACGCTCCAAAATTGAGATTGTAACAGGAGAACATGATGTCGAAAGAGGTGGCACAAAGTTAGCGTCTTCGTAGAGAGAATCTAAAGCGGAGAACTATTTGACGTAGAGGCGCAGAGTTGACGAAAGGCTTCGACGATGAAATTCAGGGCGTACCTCCTTTCGCTTCATGTTCTCCTGATACATCGCTCCAAAATCTGGCCAAAATTTTCTGAACGCTCCAAAATTCAGATTGTAACAGGAGAACATGATGTGGAAAGAGGTGGCACTAAGTTAGCGTCTTCGGAGAGAGAATCCAAGGCGGAGAACTATTCGACGTAGAGGCGCAGCGTCTTCGAAAGGCTTCGACGATGAAATCCAGGGCGTACCTCTCTTCGCTTCATGTTCTCCTGATACATTTGCTAAAACCTGGCCAAAATTTTCTGAACGCTCCAAAATTGAGATTGTAACAGGAGAACATGATGTCGAAAGAGGTGGCACAAAGTTAGCGTCTTCGTAGAGAGAATCTAAAGCGGAGAACTATTTGACGTAGAGGCGCAGCGTCTTCGAAAGGCTTCGACGATGAAATTCAGGGCGTACCTCCTTTCGCTTCATGTTCTCCTGATACATCGCTCCAAAATCTGGCCAAAATTTTCTGAACGCTCCAAAATTCAGATTGTAACAGGAGAACATGATGTGGAAAGAGGTGGCACTAAGTTAGCGTCTTCGGAGAGAGAATCCAAGGCGGAGAACTATTCGACGTAGAGGCGCAGCGTCTTCGAAAGGCCTTCGACGATGAAATTCAGAGCATACCTCCTTTCGCTTCATGTTCTCCTGATACATTTGCTGAATTCTAGCCAAAATTTTCTGAACGCTCCAAAATTAATCTTCTAACAGGAGAACATGATGTCGAAAGAGGTGGCACTATGTTAGCGTCTTCGGAGAGAGAATCCAAGGCGGAGAACTATTCGACGTAGAGGCGCAGCGTCTTCGAAAGGCCTTCGACGATGAAATTCAGAGCATACCTCCTTTCGCATCATGTTCTCCTGATACATTTGCTGAAAGCTAGCCAAAATTTTCTGAACGCTCCAAAATTAATCTTCTAACAGGAGAACATGATGTCGAAAGAGGTGGCACTATGTTAGCGTCTTCGGAGAGAGAATCCAAGGCGGAGAACTATTCGACGTAGAGGCGCAGCGTCTTCGAAAGGCTTCGACGATGAAATCCAGGGCGTACCTCCTTTCGCTTCATGTTCTCCTGATACATTTGCTAAAATCTGGCCAAAATTTTCTGAACACTCCAAAATTGAGATTGTAACAGGAGAACATGATGTGGAAAGAGGTGGCACTAAGTTCGCGTCTTCGGAAAGAGAATCTAAGGCGGAGAACTATTCGACGTAGAGGCGCAGCGTCTTCGAAAGGCTTCGACGATGAAATCCAGGGCGTACCTCCTTTCGCTTCATGTTCTCCTGATACATTTGCTAAAATCTGGCCAAAATTTTCTGAACGCTCCAAAATTGAGATTGTAACAGGAGAACATGATGTCGAAAGAGGTGGCACAAAGTTAGCGTCTTCGTAGAGAGAATCTAAAGCGGAGAACTATTCGACGTAGAGGCGCAGCGTCTTCGAAAGGCCTTCGACGATGAAATTCAGAGCATACCTCCTTTCGCATCATGTTCTCCTGATACATTTGCTGAAAGCTAGCCAAAATTTTCTGAACGCTCCAAAATTAATCTTCTAACAGGAGAACATGATGTCGAAAGAGGTGGCACTATGTTAGCGTCTTCGGAGAGAGAATCCAAGGCGGAGAACTATTCGACGTAGAGGCGCAGCGTCTTCGAAAGGCTTCGACGATGAAATCCAGGGCGTACCTCCTTTCGCTTCATGTTCTCCTGATACATTTGCTAAAATCTGGCCAAAATTTTCTGAACACTCCAAAATTGAGATTGTAACAGGAGAACATGATGTGGAAAGAGGTGGCACTAAGTTAGCGTCTTCGGAAAGAGAATCTAAGGCGGAGAACTATTCGACGTAGAGGCGCAGCGTCTTCGAAAGGCTTCGACGATGAAATCCAGGGCGTACCTCCTTTCGCTTCATGTTCTCCTGATACATTTGCTAAAATCTGGCCAAAATTTTCTGAACGCTCCAAAATTGAGATTGTAACAGGAGAACATGATGTCGAAAGAGGTGGCACAAAGTTAGCGTCTTCGTAGAGAGAATCTAAAGCGGAGAACTATTCGACGTAGAGGCGCAGCGTCTTCGAAAGGCCTTCGACGATGAAATTCAGAGCATACCTCCTTTCGCATCATGTTCTCCTGATACATTTGCTGAAAGCTAGCCAAAATTTTCTGAACGCTCCAAAATTAATCTTCTAACAGGAGAACATGATGTCGAAAGAGGTGGCACTATGTTAGCGTCTTCGGAGAGAGAATCCAAGGCGGAGAACTATTCGACGTAGAGGCGCAGCGTCTTCGAAAGGCTTCGACGATGAAATCCAGGGCGTACCTCCTTTCGCTTCATGTTCTCCTGATACATTTGCTAAAATCTGGCCAAAATTTTCTGAACACTCCAAAATTGAGATTGTAACAGGAGAACATGATGTGGAAAGAGGTGGCACTAAGTTAGCGTCTTCGGAAAGAGAATCTAAGGCGGAGAACTATTCGACGTAGAGGCGCAGCGTCTTCGAAAGGCTTCGACGATGAAATCCAGGGCGTACCTCCTTTCGCTTCATGTTCTCCTGATACATTTGCTAAAATCTGGCCAAAATTTTCTGAACGCTCCAAAATTGAGATTGTAACAGGAGAACATGATGTCGAAAGAGGTGGCACAAAGTTAGCGTCTTCGTAGAGAGAATCTAAAGCGGAGAACTATTCGACGTAGAGGCGCAGCGTCTTCGAAAGGCCTTCGACGATGAAATTCAGAGCATACCTCCTTTCGCATCATGTTCTCCTGATACATTTGCTGAAAGCTAGCCAAAATTTTCTGAACGCTCCAAAATTAATCTTCTAACAGGAGAACATGATGTCGAAAGAGGTGGCACAAAGTTAGCGTCTTCGTAGAGAGAATCTAAAGCGGAGAACTATTCGACGTAGAGGCGCAGCGTCTTCGAAAGGCTTCGACGATGAAATCCAGGGCGTACCTCCTTTCGCTTCATGTTCTCCTGATACATTTGCTAAAATCTGGCCAAAATTTTCTGAACACTCCAAAATTGAGATTGTAACAGGAGAACATGATGTGGAAAGAGGTGGCACTAAGTTAGCGTCTTCGGAAAGAGAATCTAAGGCGGAGAACTATTCGACGTAGAGGCGCAGCGTCTTCGAAAGGCTTCGACGATGAAATTCAGGGCGTACCTCCTTTCGCTTCATGTTCTCCTGATACATTTGCTAAAATCTGGCCAAAATTTTCTGAACGCTCCAAAATTGAGATTGTAACAGGAGAACATGATGTCGAAAGAGGTGGCACAAAGTTAGCGTCTTCGTAGAGAGAATCTAAAGCGGAGAACTATTTGACGTAGGGGCGCAGAGTTGACGAAAGGCCTTCGACGGTGAATTTCAGGGGATACCTCCTTTCGCATCATGTTCTCCTGATACATTTGCTGAAATCTAGCCAAAATTTTCTGAACGCTCCAAAATTAATCTTCTAACAGGAGAACATGATGTCGAAAGAGGTGGCACAAAGTTAGCGTCTTCGGAGAGAGAATCTAAGGCGGAGAACTAATCAACGCAGAGGCAGACTTTACTTGTGATTGTCAAATTTGGGATTTAATTAGGAAATGGAAGTTATAGGTTGCTGTTCTAAATTGAAAGATGCGGTTTTTCTCTAAATGTGGTTTATTAAAATACTTTGAATAATGTACAGTGATACTTCGTACAGGAGTGCTTATAATAATTCCATTGTCTAATTACTTAAGTTTAACTTAAAAACCATATAGGTATTGTAAATGCTGTACTCGTCCAGTGCGTTTTCGTTAGACCAGTTGACACGAACCGACGCTTCCAAAGGAAAGAATTGCTTACCTATGACAGACGAAAGCTCCGAATTAATTAACCAGTCCTCAATATAATTGCTAATTGAACACTAAATACACTCGATAGTTCTTACTACTTTAAAGCAAACTTATTCAATATTATATTTATTTGCAAAATACACAGCATTTTATTCTTATCCCGGGTACTGTTCCGTTTCACGCATAAGAGATAAATAAATATCGGTACGAAAAATCGATACAATTAGTGATCCTCTATTTAGAGAGTGATCGGAACAACGTATATCGTCGCTGATTGGTTGCTGCGATTTGGAGCATAAGCGGAAGTAGACAGAGAAAGAAACTGTAAAAAAGAAAGAGACAGAAATACTGATAGAAAGAGGCAGAAAAACTGATAAAAAGAGACAGAAAAACTGATAGAAAGAGACTGAAATACTGATAGAAAGAGATAGAGTGAACGGTTAGGTTATGTTTATTTCTGGTTTTGCTCCAAATCTTGAAAAATGGCTCCGGTTATACCGATCACTCCCTGGAGGATCACTAGATACAATTGACATGTAGCGCCATTCCTATTCTCGTGCGAATGGAAATTTTGATTTCCTAACCACGCATAATTACATTTCTCGATTTCATAAAAATACCGTTACGGCGTAACAATAATATTTTGAAAGGATGTTGAGTCATAAAAAGTTCTCAAATGTAACGTAAAAGAACGAAGTAGCTAATAAACATTTATTGTCATGTAGATTGTTCGAAGTGACAGAAAATATAACCTAACTAAAAGACTGTACAATATTTTTTACGCGGTTGTATTTATATAATATTTCTGACCGAAATCTATGGAAATAAGTGCAAATTATGCTTCTATCAAAATGTATTAGTAAACGGAATTATGCAACATGTTTCTTGAAATTATTCGTAACGTTCAGGCCATTTTAGATTTTAAATGTTTCCGATAAAATTTAATTTCAATTCCTACCACTCGTAGCAATGTAATCTTATTTTAGACTGAATCGATAACGTTGGGTGTGACACGAAAATGGTAAGAGGGCTCGCGAGGCCCCCGAGCATGACACAAAATTACATTGCGTGATAGGTCTATCACAGACGACGTGTACTTACATCGTAGATGGTTTTTATAATTTTTAAATCCATTCAATATTTAATAAGGACAGAGTCAATCAATTTGTAATGAAACGTAGGGATTTAGGGGCCTCGGGTCCAAAAACCTACAGTATAAATTTTACAAAAACGTTGCAATTCATTATTCTCAATGATTTTTACGTGTCGTAGGATGGGCATCGTCTATTTAGACACACGCGGAGAGCAGAGATTTGCAAGAATGGCAGTAACAGCGTCAATTTTTAATATTTTTCAGCGTGCGACACGTGAAAATATTAGTTAAATGTTCGACTTCACGTAAAATACTAAAATCAATTTCATCTTGCAATATATAGCTTGTATAAGCTCTCAAGAAGCGCCATATAGGCTCCTGATTTCTAAAATAGGTTTTCAGAGAGAAATCCGCGTGGGTCGTTGACAAACCGAGCCAAAGCGTAGCTTATTGTTAGCGAAAGCCCGCCCTCTATGTTAAACTCTCGCTCTAAACAAGTCACACGTATACAAGCACGCACACATCTTTCAGTATTTCAACACACTTTCAGTACTTCAGAGTAGTTCTTGCGTTGAACGCTGTTCATGAACAGAGGTCGCTAAATTCAGTCCTCAAATTATGGGTCGGTAACACAGTTTAGGTGGTGACACGAAGTTCCATAAGGTGATAGGTCTATTCTATACCTCGTCTGTGCCTATACTATCCTATACGGTTTAAACCACAGATGGAAAATTGAGCTCGTATCGATAGAGTGCAGAGAATCTTGTTTCACTTAATTGTAATTGCAGCAGTTAGTGGCGCTGTAATCGTATTCTATGCTGTATCGATAAAGTTGCATGCGTCACAAAAGTGATATGGTGGCGATGGTGGCTCTAAAGTCTCTAATCGTATGATAAAAATTTACATTGGATATTTGGTCTATCACATATCTCGTTTGTGACCACATTATAACCTATAATCCCTTACAACACTTATTTACATGTCGCGTATGGTGTGCATTTTCCAAAATGAGTTCGAAAGACAACTTTGACATTTACATGGGTGGCAAATCTGGTGTTTTCAAAGGTAATTATTAATTTAATACGTTAAGTCCAACAATTCTTGTTTTCCTCTGTACTTCACATAAAATTAATAAATGTAATAACAAACTTTCCACTGTTGCTCGTAGGTTTAAAAATAGAGAGAGACAAATATGTAATGGAAAATATTCAAAAATTGGTCTCCATAACAGACAACGACGAAGTAACGACAATTTCATGGGGTGACGACGAAGAGAAAGAAATTTTGATCGCTTGTGGGGCGAAAGAGACTAGGAGGTTATATATAATGAGTAATTTATCAAAATAACTACGGTTGGCCTTATCGTCCACGACAAACTTATATCGACCCTTTACATTTGGCAGCGTAAAAGTTTACGACACGGACTGTTCGACGTTTACATCTTCCTTCTTTTGCAACATCGGGGAAGGGAAGATCAGTGGCATATCACGATACGACGAGTAAGTAACGACGTCGCAGAGTCGCGATTGAAAAGGTAAAGTAACGTGCGATTTTGATACGCCGTGTCTTCTCAGAGCAATTTTGACTGCAGTTCATTCCGGCGAAGTGAAGCTATGGCGATTCGAAGAACAGGACGAGATTTTAATAAATGCTGGCGGCAACTTGGACAGAATGCGTCACTCTAAAATAAATAAAAATATGATAGCGACAGGAGGCAACGAACATAAACTAAAACTGTTCGACTTACACAGACAAGCACAAGTGTTTATAGAAAAGGACGTGTCGCACGATTGGTTGCAGTTAAGGGTTCCTATATGGATATCGGATATAGATTTCCTTCCCAGCACGGAGCAGATCGTTACAGTTAGCAGGCACGGGCACGTAAGATATTCGTTCTTTACCAACGTTTTATATTACTAAAGTATCAACGTCTATAAAACTGTAATCGAAACTTTTAAGATACGATTATACGATCCGAAAACACAAAGAAGGCCAGTTATAAATTTGGAAATGAAGGACCAGCCGTTGACGACTTTAGCTGTTACGCCGAGAGAAAAGTAAGCATAGTTTGTGATACTATATACTTCATTTAAATATGAGAACAATTATATCGATTCTATCGTAGGCAAATCATAGTAGGCTCTGGCAAAGGTGCAATGAACCTTGTGGATTTAAGAGAACCAGCTAAGGTATTAAATACATACAAAGGATTCGAAGGCGCTGTAACTGGAATAGCTTGCAGCACAGTCGAGCCTTACATTGTCAGCGTTAGCTTGGACAGAAAATTGCGAATACACCACATGGATACGAAGGAACTACTAAAAAAGGTAGAATCAAACATGAGGGAAATAACAGTAATTGTACCCATAAATTATTAAATTACTATTTGGAACAACGGATGTATGCGTACATGTATAGGCAACTTTCCCTTTCGTGCCTTTAATATTTACGTATGTTTTATTTCTGCTATCTTACAGACGTATTTGACATCACGGATGTCATGTATGTTATTGCGTTCGGGTTTCTCATTCCCCACAGGGGATGAAGCGAACAAAGGATGTGTACGAACGCATAGAAGTAACACTGACAATCTTGAAACCAACGAACGAGAAAATAGCGATTCGGAATACGATACGTTATTCGATGAAATGCCAGTTATTACCAACAAAGAAGATACTAAACTGATGAATCGTAAACGAAGGAAAGCAGATGATTCGTCAGTAAATAAGGAAGTGTTAAATGATACGGTACAGTGATTTTTATAACTGACTAGCTTTACTACTCGGCTTCGCCCGAAATTTAGATTCTGATTTTATAACAAAAAAGTTATTTATTTATTTTTTTGTGAAAATAGTCACATTCATCTGGATTAACTAGGCATAATGAACTGGGGCACATTTCGTGACCCCAGAGTTTACCGTTTGAAAGTTTTTAGGCGACAGACAAACGCACAAACACTTTCTGCTTTATTTATTAAGATATTAAAAAAGAATCATGGGCGCCCGGAGGGGGGAGGGGTGCAAAAGGGCGGTTGCTCCCCCCCCCGGTTTTTGATAAAAAATCGCTTATTTTTTTAAACTGATCTTTAGTAAGATTATACTAAAAAAATGAATATTTTTAATTTTCGGTTTTGAAATTAAATTGGCAGTATAAAATGTGTTAAAAAAAGCAAGAGGGGTATATTTTTCTTCATCATCCCAAAGTTGCCCCCTCCGGAAAGAAGTCTCCGGGCGCCCTGGAAAAGAATCATTAAGTAATAGTCGTAAAATAACGAATGTTCGTTGTGCCTTTGATACATAGGTAACTCATAATTCTCCGTCAATGGCGACCAAGCAGCCAGAGAAGATTTCTAAGAAGCTGAAACCGGAATAACTACAAAACAACGAAGTAAAATGTTTCTGTTACGATGTATTTTCTCATTCAGCAATTGTTTTCTTTTCTCCAATTGTAACTTACATGTACGAGGGACACGAATAACACGCTAATCGTTTTTGCCCTGGATATACAGTACTGAGACGCGACTAAATGTACCATCTAATTATTCGATTACTTTATTGTACAATTTATCCTTAATACCTCGTCTCTCTCTCTCTCTCTCTCTCTCTCTCTCTCTCTCTCTCTCTCTCTCTCTCTCTCTCTCTCTCTCTCTCTCTCTCTCTCTAAATATATATATAGTTTGGGACTCGAGAGAAATGGAAAAGCAGGCGAATAAAATGGAGAAATTGAAGGAAGAAGAGGAGTATAGAAGGAATGGAGTTGAAAGCAGGGATTGTAATTAAGTGCTGCCGAACCGGAACCGTAATCCGGGTTACTGTAACTCGTAGTAATCACAAACGGCTGCTAAAAAGTACAGAGAGCGAGTTACAAGAGATATACGACATTCTACGTCCACAATCAGACTATGGCTGCCCGTCCACCGTCGCGATGCGACTGCGATTGCACCACTGGCACGCGACGGCGTCAATCACTCGCAGGGTCTTGATACTCGGTCTAATTTTTAATCCCTCAAGGAAAAATCTGAGGAATTTCCCCGAGTTATACCTGCGACCTTACATGCAAGTCGTTTCAATCTTAATTGCAGTTGCATCGCGGCGGTGGCCGTGCGGCCTGCAACAAGTGTCGTAACAATTCTGTAGAAGTTCGAAAGGTAATTTATTTATCTACAATAAAAATATTTTTTTAACACAACGTACGTGAAATTTACTGATTTCTGGGAGAATAGTAAATTTCAAGGAATATGGTCGTATTTCTTTCAAATTTTAAAACACCCAACCGTCGAGGAGAGATTTGCAAAATGAAGATTTGTTTATAATTCACGATTGATTACACGAATGATTTTTCAATATGAAAAAATACTCAGGCGAAACCTTCTTAATTGAAATAAAAAAGAATCAACTTAATGCGATATATAATTTCTGAGATAAAAAGTGGTAAGTACAGTTCGGTTTCGCGAAAATAGAGAAAAATGGCAGCAATCCCTACCATATTACTGTTAACCGGGTTGCCCTCGTTACAATCCCTGGTTGAAAAAGGAAGCGAAAGAACGAGAAAGGGAGGAGTTGGAGGTATGGATAATGAATAAATCTAATCTAATCTATATATATTTATATATTGTTTTGGTTCGCAAATGCAGCGTACGCCGAGTTCAATGGCTCCTCGAAGTACAACAATAACCATCGAATGCACGTTTTTCGTAATGTTTTTAATGAAATTGCGCTTTAGTTGCGAGATTGCGGCATTGAAATCGGGCGCGCTGCAGAGTGTAGGCTACTGTAAAATTTTACATCTAGAAACTAGAAAAAAGAAGGTGAACGTGACAACTCGCAAAGTTGAAACGTATTTTGTACTAAAAGGAAATTCTAATGTACGCAAGCTACAACAAGATTCAGCGCGCTAAATCTTATTCGGCTATTATTCTCTTGGCTGTACAAAAATCATTCTCCGCTACGTCTCTTGTCAATTAATACTAACGCAACTTTGCTTTATCCTGACTGCGCTTACATCTGAAAATGGAATATTTATTCTCTTATCCTCTCGTAAACGTACTTAGGAATAAATTTACTAAATTACAGGCACTGTTCCCTTCAAGATCAAATAGGTGTTTGTTTACTTTTTTCCTCCCTTCTTTACCCACATTTCTACCGGAAAGCGAATGGAGCTTTGTGCCAAATAGGAAAGCATTCCTTGGCACAGAGGCCACTTATATACAAATTTCCGCGCGCAGACCTTACCGCGTAATTCTTAATTCCATCTTTCTCGCGCAGCAAGCGTAGAACAAAAGGTTTGGTTGTTTTTAATAAACGATTTCTCTTCAACGATCGCATTTGTACAGGAATGCCTCCTCACTTATTTTTCAATTCATTATTCAAATAATATGGATACAGGGAATCCCCAAATTATGCAATTTCTAATGTTGACAGGAATCTAAAAGTCCTCTACCTGTTTGCAATCTGTGGCTTTGTTATCGAGATACAAGCAGTTTATGTTTAAGGGTCGGACATAAGTAGGGGTGGGTTCGAAGCTAATTTTTAAATTCGCGAAACTCGAATCCAAAAGTTTTTAACGCTTCAAAACTCTCAAAATATCTTGCTTTAAAAACTGAAGTCAACAAAATCTTTAAATCAATCTCTATTGACCCCAATCAAACAAAATATAACAATATACAAATTCTTGAGGAACGCCGGGAACGATTCTTCATACCTTGATTTTAATTTTTTTTATCTGGGCTTCAAGAATCTCGAATTAGGAAAAAGTGCCAACTTTCGAATTCTCAAAGCTCGAAACTTCCGAATTCTCAAAGCTCGAAACTTACGAATTCTCAAAGCTCTTAAACTTTGGAATTCTCAAAGCTCGAAACTTTGGAATTCTCAAAGCTCGAAACTTTGGAATTCTTAAAGCTAGAAACATTCAAATTCTCAAAGCTCGAAACTTTGTTGGGTTTTGAGGTTTCGACGCTTTGAGAAACCCGTCTCTAGTCATAAGAAATATTCTTTCAATTCTCATTCAAATCCTCGCCTTCACAACCGAAATAATACTGTCCATTCTAAGCTGGGTTCTACTCGAAAAGGATATTAGTGATAGTCTCCAAGTTCAGAATGCATGAAAAATTTCAACGGTTAATAACGGTGGAGGAGTTGGTCAATGGTAAGAGGTTTAAGCACAATGTATCAATCACTTGTATAGAAGGTTTATGACAAAGGACAGGAAACTATAAAAACCTGTTTTTTCTTAACTTTCTGTGGTTTCACTTTCTTACGAATTAAATCCAAGTTTTTACTCTGTCATAAACCTTGTATTAAGCTTGCCACTCATTTAATTTCCTTATCATTCCACTATTGACTCTACAAATTTTCTACGTATTCTAGATTTCAAACGATGGATTCGCACACTTTAATCGCTAACATCTTAAAGACAAAATATCAGATTGCAAGATAATACAGGACTGCCAGGTTTCTTTTAGCATTGGAAATTTGCACGCTTCTGCTTGCACAATTAATTTTAGGATACCCTGTTTCGTTTTAACTTTTACACGATCGCCGTCGGCATTTCAAATAAAACGATTGAACGCCTGGTGCCTCGCCTAACTTTACATGACACTATTACACAGAGCACATGAAAACATTAGGATCGACACGAGAAATAATTTGCGTGGTTTCCGAAATTATTTTCTTCGATTGAACGTAGATCACACGCGAAAATTAGCAGCGATATAAAACGTGATTACAAAACTTTCCTTTCTCGTGTTTCGCGCGACGCCCAGTTATGTCTCTCGTCGATAATTACATAATGTACAGAATTTGGTCAGAGATCATGTAAAAACTGTATGCCGGTATGCTCTTTACACTTCCATTTCTGTTTTGTTTTTGTTGTTCAATGAAAATTCACAGATAAAACGGTTACTTTGTAAAAAGGAAAACCTCACGTAACGCAGACACAAACAGGATGTAAGTATTTAAAAGAGGTAAGATTAAATAAAATTATGTATATACACACAAATCTAAGGTAAACGTAAAAATGAACGTGTTTCACAATCAAAACTGTTTTGTAAGTAACTCGATTAAAGTACTGCAGATACTTCTAAATATTCGAAGCTTTCAATAAAAGATTGACGTGGCAGCGCAAGCTCAAGGTAAGGGAAAATCCTTTCCATTTTCCGTGCTACGGTAGGCCTGTCACTTAATATTTAACAATATATTCTCGTGTTGTAAAGATTGCTGTACGAAATACATAAAACAATCGCGTATAAATTCAATGACAGATCCCAAGTTTAGATTCATGTAAGTATTGCCTTCCCGTACTCAAACAAATTCTCTTCTTCAAAGATGTACAGAAATCATAACATAACGCAATCAATTATTAATATCTTATCTAGTATTCATATTTCATTGTTTGTTATTTATTATACCCACACTAATTTCATTTGATAGTCGCATCGTAGTCAGTGTCAATGAAAAATCAAAAGCACCATGTTCTCTCTCTCTCTCTCTCTCTCTCTCTCATTCTCTCCCTCTCCCCCACTCTCTCCCTCTCGTAAAGTATATCACATGCTGTGCAACCGTTTAAAAACTGAATTCTTTATTATGCACATCACTTTCTAATATTCAGACATCTACTGTGATAGTTCACGGACAAGAAGCTACTTTTATAAATAAGCATACAGGATATACACCTTTAGAGACTTCTGTTTTAACACTGTAGCATTGGTTTCCGTCAGGGAAAAGCGTGGAAGGCCTCTGTAAGAACGAGGTCCATATTTATTAATTATGGAGCACTCTTCGATATACAACTACTCTGTTTCACAATGTCGCGGACACGCCTCTAAACTATCTCGCGTAAATAAGGTAAGTTACTCTGTAATCTTTGATCTGAACTAAAATACAAAGGGTGTGTCGGTATAAGACGAGCGTAACGTTGTTACAAAGGTAAAGGATTTTAAGCAGCTATTTGTTTCTGCGAAATTCCTCCGAAACATCCCTCAGTGTACGAATGAAGAAAGGGTGCCGAGAATCCATACCCTGAGCAGATAATGGCGTAGCGATCGTTCCTTGGCAAGAAGCTCGAACGTCTATGCTGAGTAACGTTTGTACCATAAAAAATTAAGCTTAATCCAACTTTATACAGTATACAGCATCACCTTATTTGTTTGTCGCGTCCAGTAAAATTCGTCCGTTAGTATCGCGCTCAGCGTGACTCGATTGTTCCCGACCTAACAGATATACCTTCTTGCGAAACGTGAACTGACCGAACCGAGCATCGAACGGCGTGTCCCACGTGTTTCTCACGAACTCTTAAGTAAATAGAACGCAAGCGTTAAGAACGGGGTGAGAAACTAATGGCCCACGCTCGTTCGTTGCTTGCCGCTGTTGCGCTGTAAAAATCGATGTCAACAGCAATGGAAACCGGTCACAATCTCGTGCTTAATAGCACGCTAAGGTGATCATCGCCTCATTCTCCTCCCGACACGGTTACTTCCCTCCATGCAGGCTCTTGAGACTGGCTGACTAAAGTTGATTGAGGCTCAGAAATATCTGATGCTGCCGGGCTCAGCGGTGGACTAGGTGTTGCGGGTGCATCATCAGGCTGGCTTACTTCAGCCGCATTCTGATCGGCCTCTGGATCGCAATCAGCCAGAGAAGCCTCCGATTGCACGGAACTCGGAGCCTTCGATACAGAATCCTGTACTCTTAACGATATAGAACTATTTTTATTGCTACTGCTATCTTCACCTGCAAAAGAATACACGCATCTGTTGTTGCTTTCCTGATCTGAATAATATATTAAGCACAGTTAAATAGTATCCTTACCACAAGGCCTAAGAACGAGGTAGAAGAGTAAGTCAGATAGAGAAATTATACCAGTCACTTTGTCATCATCATCAACGACTACTAGCCTATGGACCTAAAAAGGAGTTGGGTAATTAGTAATCTAATAAGTCTTTTTCGGCAAGCGTGACTGGGGAATACTGTACCTCGGCCCTAACAATCTTTTCCATAATAGTAAACAGGGTTTCATCTAATTTACAACTTTGAACTCCTTCGAACCATTCATTGCGATGTTCATTTGCTTCTCTTAATGAAACATCTAAATTGTTATATGTCTTTTCTGCAGCTAAATTCTGGAAAGCGAGAGAGCGCGATTAATTGAATAAGAGGAATAATAAGCTTATAAGGGAAGATCCCGAACCCGAAAATTCAAAAAATTCTGAAACTTTGTGAATATGTACGGGATTTCCTCCTGATTACAACGCAATTTCTGTTTGCTGCCCAGATTCACTCGAAGAAGGTGAAATTAACACCTGAAAATTCGGCTATTTTCCGATTTTGTGTTATAACTCGCGAACTGTAAGAGATAGAAGAAAAGTTTCAAGACAAAAGTTACTTCTTTTAATTAGATGTATCATTTAGTAAAAAAAAAGATTTTACAGTTCGCGAGTTATAACATAAAATCGGAAAATAACCGGATTTTCAGGGGTCAATTACACCCCCTTAGAGTGAATTTGCGCAGCAAACAAAAATTGCGTTACAATCGGGAGGAAATTGCCTATATATTCACAAAATTTAAGAATTTTTTGAATTTCCCAGTTCGGGATGTTTCCTTGTTAGACACTGAGAAATTACAATGTCAAGATTTACTTACGATAACATCAAACTTTGAATAAATGTTAACCAACTTCCCCTCGGCATCGACGATGGGCAATGCTGAGACTCTCCTTTCAACGAATTTCTTCAGTGCTAAAATTATGCTAGTTTCTTCCGTTGCTGTTTCTATGTTATCAAACGTACCTATCCTTAATTCCCTCAACGTTTTATTCGTAAAGGATGGTTTGGGTAGCTCGTGAATCTGTTATCAATCGTAATAATATACATCTCCAGACCAGCGTCTTCTCCCTTTCATAGTTCTTTACGCCTCGTACTTACATAAAGGAAGAGGAACCTAAGTATTCGTTTATGTGTCAGGATATACAGAACGTTTCCAGTATCTGGGTCTATCACAGGCAAACGATGAATTCTATTTTGAATTAGAGTTTTAATAGCCTCGTACAAAGACGCATCGGGGCTGATGCTCACTAACGGATGAACCTGATCCTTCAAGACTTCTAGAATAATCAAATTCACGAAATACTGTCATCAGCGGACGACGATACTTAAACTAAATCAACGCAAGTAAATCGCTAGACATCGAAGCATCCGTGAAAAGAAGAAGCGCTTACTTCTCCATGTATCCAACTCGTGCTCTTCCAATTCATCCATTGTTACAGACGGGCTGGTGTAATACATCTGCAGGATCTTTATGAAGTCCGTTATAGTTAACATCCCGACGAATTCTTGCTTCGTACTGTCCCATAATGGCGCAGCTCTCACACCTACGTGAAAAAGAAATAGCAATGAGCGACGGTGTTACTTACAAAGAAAGATCCCGAACCTGGAAATTAAAAAAATTCTGGAACTTTGTGAATATGTAGGGGATTCCCTCCTGATTACTAACGCAATTTTTGTTTGCTGCCCAAATTCACCCGAAGGGGGTGAAATTAACACCTGAAAATTTGGTTATTTTCAGATTTTGTGTTATAATTCGCGAACTGTAAGAGATAGAAAAAAAGTTTCACGATAAAAGTTACTTCTTTTAATTAGATCTATCATTTGGTAAAGAAAATATTTTACAGTTCGCGAGTTATAAGACAAAATCGGAAAATAACCGAATTTTCAAGGGTTAATTTCACCCCCTTCGAGTGAATTTCGGCAGCAAACAAAAATTGCGTTGTAGTCTCAGTAGGAAATTCCCTACATACTTACTAAGTTTCAGAATTTTTTGAATTTCCGGGATCGGGATCTTCCCTTGTTAGACTCTTTCGACGACAAGTGTAACGATCCTGGAAGTCCGGACACTCGTGAACCATTCTCCGATCGCAGCTTTGCGCGCTGGAGTTTAACGCTTAGAAGAATGAATAAGGCATTCTCTGATAGAACGGCCAAAAGCATCGGAGAATAGTTCGATTTTCTCGATTTACCGTTGTAGACAAGAGCGAAGAAGGCCTTCTTGACGAGGAGGTGGGTGTCGAAGACGACCAGCTTGGCACTGGTCGGTATTAGGTCGTAACATTTGTGAAATTTGAAGAACTTCACGAAGATCTGTGATTCGTCCTCCTCTGAAAGTCCAAACAGTTCACAGTAGAGTAGAGCTTTCTGATTTCGACGAAGCATTCCTGTTTTATTATTCCCTTTCTTTTAACGATGTCACAATGTTCTTACAATAGTTACGCGCTACTCCGCCAAACTATCCGCGGAGCCCGTTAAGACGCTGAAACACTTTTTATTCCATTAATGATTCGCGGCGATAATTTTTCGGTCACTGTCACGTTTTAACGCCATACAGTGTCCGGGGAATGTGCGTTGGGATAGGTTATGGTGCTGGCGTATTATTCGGCGCCGTGTCCGGAATTCCGGCGGTGTTTTCGAATATTAGATCGAAGCCGCAAGAATAGAACTTGCTAGAATGTCTGATAAATAGAATAATTTACTAAAATTTCTGTGTATGCTCTAATACTAATTAAAGAACATCTAACGAGTATCTATTTAGCGATTTATTCATATATATTTTTGCATGTATTACTATTTTAATCCAACAGCTTGTAAATGGTATATTTGGAATCGAAAGAATCCATACCAACTTGTTCATTTATTCGAATTCTACTGCTAAAAAGCTATTCGCACTCTTATTTCGATCTACGAGCGCGGGCAACGATAATACAGGTCACATGTACTTAATCAAACGTTCTCGCGAGGGGTGATATGTTATGCAACGTTGAAACAAGATCCATTAGACCATAATACGATGATGAGGATCACTTTGTAATTGCAAGAGACAGATTGCTCTTAAAAAAGGATGTTTTCCATTTAGCAAGATAATCGTGGAACAATTCACTGTAAAGTTTTATGGAGAACATTCTAGGAATGAGAAGATTGTACTTCTCATTGCTAGATTAAAATTTCATCATAGACCTGACCGAGCTAAGTAGATCATCGATACACGTCTTCTTCCTGAACTTATAAGAGAAGATCTCCAAGCCGGGAATTAAAAAAATTATGAAACTTTGGGGACATGCAGAGGATATGTAGGTATGTATTACGCAATTTTTTGTTGGTGCCCAAATTCACTCTAAGGGTGTGGAATTGACATCTGAAAATTTTGCTATTTTTCGATTTTCTGTTACAACTCGCGAACTGTAAGAGATAGAAAAAAAGTTTTCAGATATAAGTTACTTCTTTTAATTGGGACTATCATTTGGTATAAAAAAAATGATCTTATAGGTCGCGAGTTATAACAGAAAATCGGAAAATAGCCGGATTTTCAAGTGAATTTGGGCAGCAAAAAAAATGACGTAATACATATCTACCTATAATTTCATAATTTTTTCAACTTGCGGGTTGAGGATCTTCCCTTGTTGGTATTTAAAACTGATTGTCACCTACGACTCCAGCTGTTTCACAAATGTGCAACATTTAGGGCGACAAGGCTCGAGATTTGAAATAACACGAAAAAGAAACTAAGAAGAGGAGAGGAAATTCCATTCCAGAAAATTGTCAGAAAGGAAAGAGGTGACCGATTAAATTGCCAGATCGGTATTCGAACCATCTTTCGCTCGTGGGAGCACTGCTCGACCAATGGAGTTATTCAGGCTGTCGATAATTCCCTCTTGCTATGTCCGATACTCTTCGACCAGCTTGTTGAGTATGTTCATACACGCTCACGTGTAAAAGAAAATGAAACACAAACGCACTAGGAAAAATTTGAAAATTTTACAGACTCCAAGAAAAATACGAGAGTATTGTTGAATTGAGATGTTAAACCTACACCTTTAATTTCCCAGGTAAATAATCTACCAACAGAGCTACTTAAATCGGGAACCAGTTAATATACTTATCATTGTATAATAATAAAAATAATTGCTACCACTTATATAACAGCCAACGAAATTGTATCAAGGTTGAAATTTTAGAGACGAGAATATTTGCGCCGCACTGGATGGAATACAGCGCAGACATCTGGCCACAGGAAACGTTTTATAACTCGGACACGACCGATTTCCCAACTCATGTTCATTAACATACACTGTGTCGTTCACCCACGGTATTCATTGTGGAGTAAAATTTTCATTAAATGTGGAAATATATTCCTCGACACCAGGGCCGAATTAAGACCTTTAGAGATCCTAAGGACTTAAAAGATTTCTTTACTAAAAAGTGTTCCTAACAAAAGTTAGATTTTAAAATACAGAAAATTATTTTTTTCTATATCTTTCACATGCTTAATTTGCTTATTGATTAATTCAGTACTGCCCGACACGATGTTTGATCATTAACAGAGGAAAGGGTACACTACGAAGACTTCGGTTGCTTTCCTGTAAGTAAACTTTTCCATCTGTTTGCTTTACTGCTCGTCCACAGACTGCTCTAGACGTTTTTGTACATCCTGCACTGTCCGAGGAAAATTGCAGTCGACTTGTACGACACAGTTCCGAGAACAGAAGGCTGTTTAAATATGAACAACCTATCGATACGTGGCACCAACAACGCTCGGACACAGCGAGCGTTTTAATATTTGCGAGCGGAATGGCGGGGCACTTTTTCTTTCCACCGCATTGTTCGTCGCTGGACAGAAAGCAAGTTTTTTTTTGGACGTGTGAGATGACAGCGTGCGGAGGATAAAAACCGTGGAAAACGAAGGCGGAATGCAAAGTCTCTCGTGAAAGCAAATTTACGGGATAAGGGAGAACTAAGGAAGAAGACAATAGGGGCGAGGAAAATGGGGATGCGGTGACGAATCAGGGAAAACAGCAGCATTCGTGTCAACGATGCAATAAAGTGTTCTCCGACTCGCGTGTAGCAGCAAAACACAGATCCGGGTACGTTAAATTAATTGGTAAATCTGTTCTAATGCTGTGCCATTGAAGTTGGGCGCATTTCTGCAAAAGCAGGGAAGATTTTAATTACTTTTTTTTTTGTAGGACAAGGTTCACAATTTTGATTGATTTCTTTTGATCTTGTACTCTTTGATGGCTGCACCTTTTGGGGACAAATTTACGCCCACTGTTTTTCAAAACCATCAATAGAAGTATAATACATAGAAGTGGATCTTCACTTATTACGTCCTTTTGTTTCCATGTTGTTTCGATATTCCAATTTCGTGGCAAAGGATATATACATATATATATAAAATAACACAAGTTAATTGATATATAATTTCCAATTTTATTTCTTTGATATTGCGTTTCCTAGTGACTTGCTCTATTTCGGGCGCAACGTGGACGGTATATTACAACTTTTTAATTACTTCTGTATGTAGGCCGACGTCCAGCAGCAATCTCATCAATTGATTCTTTTTTTCTTTGGTCTTGGAACGTTTAAAAATAAAATTCACTCCTGGTGCCTTTGTGTTTCATTGCGACACTCAGTTTCGCGAA
Source organism: Andrena bucephala (assembly GCA_947577245.1). Lineage (NCBI taxonomy): Eukaryota > Metazoa > Arthropoda > Insecta > Hymenoptera > Andrenidae > Andrena > Andrena bucephala. Next base: position 71,220,120 of record OX387715.1, read on the forward strand.
TCGAGGCGTAAGATGATTTTAATTACAGAAAATTAGTTACAAACTAATTTCATTGCGAATAAGATCCTCTGGCATTGAATGTAAAACTCTTGATCGTCATCTGTGTATTATAAGAGATGGCGTAAAAGAATTCCCAATTGATTACGTTCATCGTTTGAAAAGCATCATCTTTTTGCCTCACCAATGTTAATTAGTGGCACAACAACAGGCATTTAACCGTTCGATGCAAGACACGATTCGTTTGAGCCTCGTTCACATTAGTCAAGTTGTACTTCAAGGCAAGTAAAGTTGAAGGAAGCTCTACTTTACTTGAAGCTTGAAAAAAAGCTGAAAGGATATTTCAAGTCAAGTATGTAGTTTCAAGTTACTTGACTTCAAGTATTTATTTAATGGAAATTACTTGACTTCAAGTATTTATTTAATGGAAATTACTTGACTTGAAATATCCTTTCAGGTTTCGTTCAAGTTTCAAGTAACTTGAAACTACATTACCATTGTGAAACTTATTGTTTACTTGACTTGAAATATCCTTTCAAGTTTCTTTCAAGTCTCAAGTAAAGTAGAGTCTCAACTCGACTCTAGTCGCCTTGAAATTCAACATGACTAATGTGAACGAGGGTTAAGCACTTTTAATCAATTTCTTCGAAACGAAGAAGTAAATTATATCAAGTAAATGATGAAGGTACACTTTGCAATTAACCGATGTGTCACTCAAGTGGAGCATAAAATATCAGCCTTTAGCTTCAATATCTCAGAATTGAATTATTCATGAACTACCAAGAAATGGCGTGGTTATAGAAATCGCACAAATGCTGTCCTGCGACATTTAATCACTAAGGACGATCGAGTTCCGCAGGCATCCGATCGAAAACAATTGGTTCTCGATACAGTTCCTTAGGCGTGGGAAATCCAAGTTTCCAATTTGTACGCAATCACGTTCTAGTGATAAAAAAATGTCATTAACTACTGACCCACTTCAAGATAAAGCTCTCCACACTATTACCCCCGGTTTTATGAAATATCTCGCACGATAGTTATGCAAGTGAACGAATACTTGTAGATAAAAAGGAACGAAGCCTAGTACTTTTCTCGGGTGACTAATAATTTCGTCGCGCTTAGAAATCCACGGATTTCACTGCGACGCGAGTAAAGCGGGCAAAAAAGGGTCCAGAATTCCGTGGCGATTAAGAAGAGAAGAGGAGACGACCTTGCGCCGTGAAAAACCAGTTTACAATATTATAGAGATGACAAATACGACGCAACAATAATATCACTGTATTCGTGGAATATTAAACAGCAGAAGAATCTGGTGACATACACCGACGGAATAAAAGACACAGACAAATATAAACACCACCTGATCAATATCTGCAAAACAAGCGAAACGATTATCTAAATTAGTTCAACCTCGAAGCGAAACCTATTCGTAATTACGTAATGACACCAGGCGAAAGGAAAAATGGCACAATCTACGCAATTTTCTGCCCCAACGAAACCTAAGAAAAACAAATGACGCCTTTCCACAAAATCCGCCATCAACCTCGCCCAACTTAAGAAACAAAAATTCTACCTCTGTAATTATTCCCCCCGCTCAACACGGTATAGCGACTTTCGCAAGGCAGACGCGTAGAAAGTTTAATTTCCCGTGCGAATGCCACGCGATTAGCGATTGGAGGCCAGACCTAGCGAAACCCTACTTCTACCTGCACATCGCGAAGGAAGCTTCGCCTTTGGTACCTAAAATCGAATCGCCGGTGAGTTGTGCTCCCTGCGAAGGCGAGTTGCATAGAGTAACGGGCTAAACGAGGCGAATTTCCTACAACTACATACGATCACGTTTCATAGGGACACTGATTGCCACAGGGTGTAAAGGAGATAAGGTGCAACTGCTCTTAAAATTCACCAGTTCACTGGAATCGGTAAATCGATCGGATCGCACTCGGTGTATGCACGATTATAGGCTTATGAAACTCGCGAAACTTCACTGTCGTCTCGGCTGAGAGAATCCCGGGGAACTTTCACGAGCAGCGTGGAAACGGCACAGACGCTACCTATTACAACGCACGCGGAAACATTCAGCGGCACCGTTCGCCGCGAGCTTTCTGTACAGGGATCATGAAGCTACTGACTGGCCAGGCGATTGTGCGGTACACCGAAGCCTTCGCTCCTCGGAGCGGGCACGCGTCGCAAATATACTGGCAAAGACAGAGATGGTGGAACCGTTTAGAAACGCGTCGTCACGTTGCTCCCTTTATATCGGATTCCGGCGCGGCGCGCCGTCGAAGTAGCCCCCACGATTATTTATCGCGAGGTTTCGGCAGCAAAGTGTGCTCGGGTGTCTGGAAATAGGGCGATCCTACGCGAAAGTGTAAATCGAAATTGTGGAATAAATATTGGCCGTGGGAAGCTTGAATTTCTTTTTTCAGATTACGCTCGAAGCGAGTGTATTTTAGATGGCAGTTGTGCTTGTTGCTCTGACGTGTGTAGTTGGTGTATTTTGGCGTGACTAGATTGCTTGACACCTAGAGTGAAACAGTGAAGATTCTGGTGAATCGAGATTTGCTGAGCAATGTCTGGGTCAAAAACACTTTGAATAGGATAAATTCTTTTTTAATTTATATTCTATAAAGATTGGAATCTTATATCTATTGAAAGTTTTAAGAATGGGTATTTATCCTGTAATGATTGGGGGATGAGCTTCAAACTCTAATTATTCAATATTAGGAGCTATTTGATCAATTTCACGATCAGTACGTTTATCTCGAAAGAGAAGCTTCGTATGGAAAATTTGTGTTCCACGTTATCGACTTGCTTTTCCACGTGGTCATCTGTATTTCGTAGTACCTCGTGTATTCCTAGTCTCATAAAAAAGGAATTGCAATTGAAACTGTGTCGTCGGATGGCGTGTAAAAATTGAAAATGAGGCTGAATTTTAGAATATCCTTTGCGGTGTCTTTTGAATCACTCCGGGCCAAGGAAGATTACCGGGCCAAGGTAAATCTTCTATTTACTAATACTAAGCGAGGAATTCCCATACATACGTGATGATTTGTGTGCAGGGATGTAAGAGCAGGTTCAGCGATCGTTGACCTGGCGTGACGTGTATGTGAGAACATGAATCGATGGCCATGAAAACATTGCCATCAATTGCACTTTGTTCTTGAAATGGATTCGCGATGTCCACGCTTCGTTCGACGACCCCGGTCGTCGCCGACGTCTACACTCTCGTTTTGTAGAAACAAATATAACTTCGCGGAAGCCTTCGACGCCGAAATGCTAACCGCGCCGTGGTCGTTACGCGAATTCCGTTCAGGAAATTGCTATAATTCCGAGGAATCTATGGAACCGGAGTGATTTACATGGGGGACACCATTACGCTCTGATAGGATGGCATTGTGCCTTTTAGAATCGGTACAATATACAAAGAGCGCAATTAGAGACTCGAGTCTTGTGTTTCGATGCTTCCACTGGGCAATTTTATTCCTGCATCGCTTTTACGTAACGCGGCCTCGTCCAATGGGTTCCTTTCAATTGGATTTCACGCCACGCTTTGGATCCGAAAAAGTAGGCACACGCTTTACACGTAGCACAATGATAATACGTATTATAAACTGAGTCATGTAATTGGATCGTGTGGTATCTCTTGCTGTCAATGTTTATCTTCGCATAAAGTCACTTTTATCGTGACTGTAATGAGGCACGTAGATAGCAGCTGCACTTTTCTTTTAAGGGGTTACATACCCTTGACAGGTGGGAGAATAGGGTCATTTATATATTTTTTACATATTTAAAAATCAAGATAACTATTAAGAGGCTTTGGGAGAAGGGGCTGTTGTGGCGCTGTTTCTTAAGAGATAAAATTTCTTTTTGAAGAGAATGCAGCTTAATTTATTGGGAAACTTTAGTGGAGGCGTGGCTTAGATTTCAGCGCTGCGGTGGTAAGTCGGCAAACTATTAAAAGTAGGTCCGGATCTCACCAAACATTTTGAGTAAGTACTTATTAATCGAGTAAGTAAAAATTTAGTTTTCAAAAAAATTTAAAAACACTGGTTTTTCACAACATGAATATTGAAACACTGATAATCATATGGACTTCGACGGATTTCGACCTACTCTCAGTAGTTCAATTTTCTGTCACTAGTTGGCGTATCGAAATTCTTGGTTTGCCAATACACAATAAGGTGTATACGTGGATTTGTAATTATGACGTCTCTTTATATGAAAAAATAAATCATATGTGACCCGTTAACAGAATTCTAAATCTATTAAAAAAATCTATTAAAAATATCTTTATTTTAAGGAAATCTATCGCGAGAAAGTAAAGGTAATGGGAAGACGAATCTTCCTGTATAATTCAATTTCTCCCCCAAGTTTCTTTTTTACTACCAATAATGGTAACGTCAAAATATCCACAAATTTTATTTCACCTATCATTTAGCATTACCCTAAAAAAATAATTCTTCATATTTTCAACACCTGGCAGCAACTTGGATGAAGTGGTCCATTTTCACTTATAATTGCCCACTTGAGAACCTCTCGGTAGGATTTAAAGTCCTCATAGATAACAAGTAACACATACAGTTGAATATTCAGCGTGGGTCAAAATGGACCCGTTATCCGGGTTACGAGGGTGGGATATCTGTCAGCGGGGTATCAAGGACGGAAGCTCAGCCGTAGCAATATAAATTCGCAGCAGATGTATCCCGAGGACACTTGAGAACGTTTCACGTAAATGTCAACGGGGATACCTTTTTTGAGGATCCAGGCGAGCTCGTCTTCGAGGGGCGGGTTCTCGAGCTCGAACTCCTTGATGAGATCCTTGGAGTAAACGGGATCGTCGTCCTGGCTCCACCAGGCGGCCGTGACCCGCCCCAACGTGCCACGGGCTCCCTTAGAATTCGGGTAATAATGCAGGGCCAACATTATCCTCCACTGTCATTCCTCGTAGCCGCACCTTTGGCCGAGCTGTCGTCCGCCCTTTCCACGATGTCATCGCCACGAAAGTTGTAGGATTGCCTCGTAAGCAACGTTGCTCCTCACAGTCTCTTTCCACGCTGATCACAATCTTCTAAGAGCCTCTCTTACGGCTGCCGATACCAATTGGCCCATTTGCAGGAATATCGACATAAATAAAAAAGAATTCCACGCCTCTTCTTCGCTTCGCCGATTTTTAACGTCCCACTCGAAGAGAAACCGAGAAGCATTATTTCGCTAGGAAGAACTTCCTCGCGCGCGGAACCTTTACGCGCCGAGTCAGCGATCCGACTTATTAGACCGTTCGATGTATCGTGTGTCCGATGTAATTTCATCTTGCGCGGAAGAGAATCCTCAAGGATAACAGAACAAGGATGGATACTCTGTTAATCGATAGTTACGAGGTGACCGGGCTGGGGCGAAAGGCACACTCGAGCCTTGGAAACTAAGTCGCGATCAGCTCAACAGAATTTTTCGCCATTAAAATACGTCCGTCCGAACGTCCGAAGTGTGATCGAATTTTCGACTGTCGGTAATACAATCCCGCAGGGAAATTTATTCAGCGATCGGGGATCGTAGGGGGTAATGATGTAGCGTCGGTGGAAATGTGAATTCGGAGCGATGATGCGACATGCCGAAAAATTCGGATGGCTAAACGTGATTGACCTCTGTGTAATATTAATCCTAGGAAGCCCGAACTGTTGTTTTGCTCAAACTATTTTCAGTTATATAAAATACCTAAAAACTTGTTGCGGAGAGAAATATATAAGAGTATAAAAATAAATGTATAAAAAAAGACACACAACTCATGAGTACCTGACTTAAGGTGCTAATAACGTGACATAACTGTTTCTTTCATTAAGAAACCTTGCACTTATTTACTCCGAATTCACCATGTTACAAATAAAGTAAACATCTGCTTTTACACTGTGCTTGTCACAAACACACGGAAGACAGTTTGAGCAAAGGATGGTTGTTTCAGCTACTTTTGACAGCGTCCAAAAGAAATAAACACGACTTCTAATTCGTTTCTTTGCAATCGTTAAATACAATTACTTTCTGACACGAATACATAACACTAGTCTACAGTTATTTTATGGAACGAACTATAGTTTAAAACTAGGGCTTCTGATAAATTTGTAAAATTCGAAGACCGGTTTTTAAATTTGAAAAATTGGTTTTAAAATGTTAACATTCTGACTTGCATTCGCTTATCGGGCACAAGCATATTGTAATAAAAGTTTATTGTAAATCTAATCTTCATGAGTTCATATTTCCAGAAGAATAATACTAAACGAAATAAAGATTTATAAATATTATTTTGTACAGATTTTAGTTATTTTAGTTTATTTTTAATTGGTTTTGTATGGAGCATATTTTATTTTGTTATATTTTTGTAATTCCATAAATATTAAGTAAACTGAACAGTTTTAAAATAAGTATAAATATTTTTTACTTCAATTATACATATTTTTCCGTGAAAATTCAAAAACCGCTTTTTTCAAATGCAGGCTTTTGTATAAACCCTGTTTAAAACTTCGTGGACATTTTTTACCCATCCGTTGGGCTTCCTGAGGTTAATAATCTCTTTCTTTATTGTGTTTGAAGTGTTTCAATTAAATCGACCGAGCAGCTCGCTTCCCGAACGATATACCGGAGAGAGGGATGGGAGAAGTTGGCAACGAAAACAAATCTCGCTGCGATTACGGTAACCGAACAAAGGGAGGCTTCTGCTCGCGAGCAGGAATCCGTCGGGTTCCGTTGGCGACGCGACTAGATCCCCTCGGTTTGGATTAAATCCGCGATCGAAATAGAGTTTTGCTTGGCGATGGAACGTTGGCCGAATCTCGCGAGAAAAAAAGGACCGGTCCCTGATGAACCTCGACCCGCCTCTGCCAGACCAATCTTCGTGGCCCCGAAACTACGGATTCGAACCGTTTGCACGGCCAGCGATCCAAGGATCCACGGCGCTACAGTAATTGATTTACAGACTATATCGAATCACACGGTCGAAATAAATCACTCGCTCCGCCGGTAACAACCTCCCGCTGTACGATTGCAACCGATGCGGAAACACGTGGATTTTAACGGCGCCCGCCTACCAGACTCTCGCTCCAACTGTGTCAATCGAGGCAACAGTTTCATCGCTCGATGATAACAAACGAATTTCAAACGAATTCGGTGGATTCGGTGTCAATTGTCGGAATTGGAAAGGTGTAAAGTGACAATTAAATCTTAGTAATTTTAAGCTGGCAACGATGGTGAGCTCCGATAAATTACAGAAGCAGAGCCAACGTCGAAACGTCAACGATAAGGCTTCGAAATATGAATTGATTACGAAGACGCAGCTTCCGGGAATTCCACTTAGCATACTACCAGGTGTTCTCACAAAAGCAGGAACACAACGTTCGAGCGACGCTGTAAACGCACGGTACGAAAATGCGGTTATGCAACTAAACTGTTTTCGTTGCCCATCGGCGGGTATATGACGGGTAATTGACAGTTGGTCCGTTGCCCGGACGTAAGGTGGTTACTCCGATCGCAATGCTTCGCTACCAGTAAGCCCACAGAATATCCCTGGTAACTTCGTGAACGGGCAACAATTATGTAGCCACCTCGGCCTGTTGGCAACGGATCCGCGGAGCCATGAAAATGGTCGTTCATTTCTCATCGATCCGATTCCCGGAACCATGCGATCACGGCTAATATACCTGCTTAGTCAACGAGAAACTGCGAGAACGAGTTGTTCGTCGGCAGGAAGGGCCACCTTCTATCGTCGCGGTAAGAAACGGCAACCTGACGTTTGCTCGGCGTCTAGTGACGGAGGCGAAGGCTTCCGAGGGAACATCTTTGCTCGATCGAGCCCGGTGGTGGTCGTCGACGAGGAAACGGCCCACCCGACGACACGAGGCCTCGCGTAGCAACCGCCTCGACAACCGATAGTCGACCTCTGACCGATCTGCCGCGCGATGTTCCTCAGCTTCGCCGCTGGCGAACCGAATAACCGTCTTCGACTGCTCGACGGCTTCCTTCTGTTGCCGCCGCGATGGCCACCACCTCGTCGACGCCGCTCGTCATCGTCATGGACGCGATCGTGCCAAGAATAACTCTCCACATGAAATCCAGGGCTCTTGCCAAGAAAAAAGGCACCGCCGACGATCGCCTCGCCGCCCGTCCTAGCCCCGGCTTTCGGCTATACTCCCGGGCGATTGCACGTTTTTAATTATTAAGCGCATAAATAAGTCACGCCCAAAGTTGTAGCCTGACACGGGCCAGCGGCTGGGCTGGTCCGCCGTGCACCGAGGTTCGCCCGATGTCGATCCCGTCCGGACGCTGCCCGCCAGGCCCGATGGCAACACTCGAGACGCTCGAGCGAATCTGGCGATCTACCAGCAAGGGGCTCGCCTGGCGAATTCCTCCTTTTACGACGCCGCGCGCCTCGTACAACCGCCGCTTTTCAAGGTGAGATCCGTTGCCTACTGCGACGCTTTCCTGCCTTTTCCTCAGCGCACATAATACCGGCAATGGCTGATGACTGTCGCTTCGTTATTGGTTAATTAACTCGGGAGTCGTCGCGGAACGAGCACCCTGCTACTTTCTGGTTTTTAAAGTCATGTTGGGAGCTACGGGACTGCTTCGAATACTTCTCCCTCTCAGTACCTTGCTATGGAATAATATTCTTTTGCGTCCTCCTTTCAGTTTTATAGCCATCTTTATACGTTTCGCAGAAATGTCTCGAAGGAAGTTAAAGTTTCATGACGGCGCAAGGGTCCAGTTTGGAATTGCGCGATTATTTTATAGTACTCCTTGGAAGCTGCAAATTTTCTGCTTCTTTTTAAAAAAGGAACTTTTTTAAAAAGCCTCCTTTTTAATGATCCACCTGCAGCGTAATTTATAATGCGAATTTTTCGCGAAACAAACAGGTTTTTTTAAAGCTTAGAATGTTCATAAACATTGTGCCAAAAACAAGTCTCAGCTTCAATTTATAGGCTTTGTAATTAATTGAGAGGAGAAATGCTTCATTTTCGACAAAAATGACTGCCTATTAGTACCCTTAAGGGGAATCTCTATTTGGATCGTGTGGTGAAGATAGTTGAGCAACTTCTTGAATTTCCATTAATAGTATTAGAGTTTATTAACGACCCACGTTATCTAGCCTGTCCGACCACGGTGCCCTGATCTACGACATTTCAGTAATTTTCAACGCTAACGAACCTCTCGGCGGAAGTTAAACCACACGTTCAACTAAAGCTGGTCCCTTGTTACCGCGTCAACGATCACCTAATCATTTATTAATGGGATCCATGTGCTTCCCGAATACGCTGGATAGGGAGAACGTAAATTAATCGATCTATCGATTGCAAATGAGAACGCAAATCACGTGAAAAACGGCCACTATCATCACTCTGCTTTCCCAAAGCCCTGCAAACAGAGATTAATAATAATCCTCATTTTTTATAACGACCACCCATGGTACATTTTATCAAAACTTTGATATATCATTTAACAACTTCGTTGTTAAAATATTATGTGAGAAATTAATTCAACGTAGAGCTCCGTCCCTGCACTGTGCTCGTTCAGAGTGTCAAAAAGTGGATACGCACAAAGTGAAAAAGAGTCCTCATTAACGGAGCCTGTCCGCGCAAAGAAACGAAGTAATTGAACGCAGTTGTGTAAATAGGAACGGTGGAAAGGTTATTACGGAAATTGAAGAGGCACGGGAATGCTCGATGGCATTAAGCTACTTGGAATTAATTGGGGTCGCAAATATCGATTCGCAACAAATTCCATTATCTTTTTCATAAGAAGGACACAAGAGAAAAAAAAACACAATTATCAGTTAATTTGCTACAGCATCAACTGAAATTAAATTCTGCCTCATAAACCCAATACGCTTGCTCCAAATATTATTTATAATTCTTATTACCAGTGCATTAAACGTCTCCTTATATTCCACTTGCACATTAAAAAAAAAAATTGTTCCCCAATTGCAGAGCGTAAATCAACCGGTCAGAATTTGATTCGGAATTCCAGCTACCATTAGTGTTATCGATTACTTCGGTTTAGCAACAAATACAGCCCGAGGAATGCTGACGGTTAATCGATAGCAACCATTATCGAGATTATTATTACGCAGCGCAACACAATCCGTATTTCCACATCGAAATATTCCAGTAATTTTCCGCAGTATTGTTTATATTGCGGCACGATTAAGGATCGCCTTTCCCGTATAATTACTCAGAACGTCGAATTAAACCAATCGTAATAAGTTGATCTTTAATTGGTTGTTACGCGCGGGCTCTGCGTACTTAATCACTACGTCGTAAAAAGAGGTTCATTTCTAAAGACCAGTTTAACGTATCGCTAGTTTCTGTACAGCAGAGTCAAATACCTACTGAATTTATTGAAAATAAATACAAAAATTCAAATAGATAATCCCTGTTTTGTTTTTCCGTAATCTAAATACGTTTTATTAATATAATTAACGTTGTGATATCTCCCCTAGAACGATTTATTTTAGCGAATATTGCCCTTCATTGGTTCCGTAGGTATTTTCTTAAGCTTTTTCATAAGTTTTGCAGAAAATTTCGCGAATGCATTATCAAAAAAATTGAAATACTGTTTTTAGTATTTTAAGAACTTCTGCGTGTTGCGTGTTTAATTTTAACAAATAAATAATTAATTGAATTTAAATAAAAAAAACTTGGAATCTCTTATTTGATAAATATAAAGATAATTATGCTTAAAAATAAATTAGAGACACAGTAATTGGGTACCCCACAGTAATTGGCTCCTCTACCGTACTTAACTGAACGTCTAGCCGCGCTAACTATGCAGAATGCTCGCAAATGTGATTTGCTAGGGATTGCAACAGGTGACACGGCTGCGTCATGCACGCTTAGAGCATATACTATGGAGGTCTCATTGAAAGCTTGAAACTGTCGCCAACATGGTGCGAGAGAGAGAAGTATATGTCCTATTCGACCGCAATGCGCAAGCGCCGATATGGTGCGAGAGAGAAAGACATGTGCGAACTGGTGCGAGAGAGAGGACATATACTTCTCTCGCTCGCAAGATGTGTTTCTCTCTCGCACGATATCGGCGCTTGCGCATTACGGTCGAATAGGACATATACTTCTCTCTTTCTCTCTCGCGTGATGTTGCCCGACAGTTTCGAGGCAGTCACTCTAAGGCAATGATACCTCCATGTGTATATGCTCTAAGCATGCACGTACACAGCATTTGTCTATGGTTTCGCGTCGCTAACACTTCTGTAAAATCGTTTTACATTGCCACAATTTCTAATTCGTTTTAGGACAATTATTACTAGGTAAACAGATAAAGTGCATTGTGTACAATGCATTGAGTCGCAGATTTTAAACAATGCCCGTTTAATCCCGTCGGACCTTTTGCTATTTTCTAAATAATACCGGCGTGAAAGCGCACAATTTCACACACAATTGTGTTAAAATCACAATTCCAAGTTCCTCGATACTGATGCCGATTGACAGAAACAGGCTCCGGTAAATTATTTTACAATTCGTAGTACCTTCCTTTGTCACCTAAACAACGACTAGAATTTTATTTAAATAAAAATCGACAAAGGAAATCTACCGAACACGGAGTTGTGGGTTTCTCGTTTCTGTACGCGGCAGAATCAGCGAGCAAGATCCTCGAGCGCCGGACGATTCCATTTTCCAATGGCTAGAACCTAGACCTCGACCCGTATTAGTTGGATTATAAATAAACACTCCCTTCGGCGAGCAACGTTGTAGAAAATCGCGAGGAAACGCGTTGAAACGCGTCCATATCAGAAAAAAACTTTTGTATCGCAAATAACACCATTCCCCTGCACACGGGTCCAAACGGACCGAGCAACAATTAAACGATATTTAAAACAGTCAATTGGATCGATGAAACTCCACGGGCACTCGTGTCCCGGGGCACGTTTGCGTCGCACAGTGGCGAATTTTCCCGAAATCATGGTCAAAAGTAAAAAAAAATTATTTTATTTTGAAACTCTGTGTAGTGTGCTTCATTTGTGAAAAATCAGAGATATGCAACTTCAAACTTAATAGCGTTAGAAAGTTGATATTTTCAGGTAAAATAACAAATTATGCTATGATTTATTGTCGATGTAACAAGATAATCTGTCGATGTTGGTGTTATCTAATATGCTAAAAATTTATATATGCATTAATTGTATAATTTTTTAAATATTTCTACAGCTGTGGTAGATAAAAAGACAAGATCTATACATGTCCCTCTTTCTTTGAGCAAATAGTTGTGTATCAAGCGAGATCAAACTTCGATTTTTTTTAAAAAAGTAAAGTTAAAAGGGCACAGAAGAAGTTGTGGTGAAAATTAGAATTCAATTTTTAACTCTATAGTTAAAAAGGAGTTGGTATATTATTGCCTATATTCAACATTGTATTATAACAGCTATTATTTGCGATTAAATATCAACTAGAATGTGTCTTATGCATATTGTAAAAGTACACATACATGTATAATTGAATGTTTTAAATACATTATAATCTTAAATATATCTATTATTATGTTTCTAGAGTCATGTTACTGTAATTTATTTCAACAATTTAACTTAGATTTGGAGATATTAGTACGGCCACAATTCCCGGCAAATTCGCCACTGTGCGTCGGGACCTCTGGAGAAATCGCGATTCGTGACACGAAACGTCAGTCGACGCGACTAATTCGCTGCCAAAGGCGTGCAGCGTATCGAAAATTGTTCCGATACCACAGCCGAGGGAGCAGTACGAAAATTCCATTACCCCGTTCGCCGGGGGTTCCCGTATTATCGAACGCACCTCGCCCCATGACCTAGACCCAAATACAAATGTGCGAATGCGTCATTGAATGCAATCTCCGCGACCTTGATAGCGCGGGGGGGGGGGCTCCTCTTTCATCCCTCTTTGCGCGGCGACGTTTTTCCGCCTCCCTATGCACTCCCTTCTGCACTCCTTCCCTTTGTAATCCCACCACTTGCCCGCCGTCGTGTCTGCACGTGTACAGGGTTCGCCACAACGCGTGGTCATTGGCACGGGGATGATTTGAGGGTAGAAAAACGGCGGGCAAGCCCTTCGTCGTGTTTTGTGTGTGATCCTTTGTTAGTTTCACGGGAATGATTGTTGGTCACTTTGGGGAATTATTGATTCCTTAGGAAATATTTCTTGGAAATATTTATTGCACCCCTTAATATTAAACACGGTATCATTTATACCTCTCTTATTAGTAAATATTAAGGGATGCATAATTAGTTTAATATATAAAGGGATGCAGTAATTAGTTTAATATTAAAGGATGCAATAAATTTTTCAATGAATATTTCCTAAGGAATCAATAACTTCCCAAAGTGACCAACAATCATTCCTGTGAAACTAACAAAGAATCACACATTAGGAAAATATTATTGCAAAAATGTGTAGCTCAGATTTTGGCGAAAATGAGTTGACTACGCATCAAATTTTTAATAAATATTTCCAGTAGGGGAAAGATGGGATAGTTGATCATCGGGGATTATCGTGGTAATGTTTGCATTATTCTTTCGGGAGCATAGAATAACGTAGTTAGTAACTTCGATCTTATTTGCAGCCAAAACGTAAATATTTCGGTCACCTTGATCTTCCTCCTTTTCGACTGAATGTTGCATTTTCAACGATTTAAAAGATATTAAGTAAAAACAGCCATTTCTGGTCAATTAATGCTATTTATTGATTGATTTAAATATTTTTATTAATTTAAATATTGATTGATTTAAATATTTTAAATAGTTTTTCACGTTTTTCAAATCGAGTGCATTGAGGGATACTTGATCAGGTGAAAAAGCCGCAGAAAAAACCATAGAACGGCTAATGAAACAGAAAAATACGGCAAAGAAAGTGAGAAGGAAAATCTTTTCTTCATCATCATCTGAATTAGATGATATCTAACAATAAGTGAAATGTCTTTTAAGAATGCATTTATGTTGTTTTATGTCATTCTTCAATTTTATTTTTTCAGTAATTCTTTCACGTTAGTTATAGTTTACTTTCCATTTATGATATTCCCTTTATTTCATATTATTGACTAAGATAATAAATAATTTTTAGAAAATTAATGTGTTATTTACTCTTAAATTTCACTCATATGTTGCCTGTGGGACTCCCACAGTCGCATCTCTTAACGTATGTACGTCCATATCACGATAACACTCAAAAGCGTCGCCCCAAGAACGACAGATCGATGAGCAACAAGCTAAAACGACCTCCCCGAGCATTCCAGAGATGAGCGAGATACAAAGTTACCTCGAGTGGCAAATATCCGTGCAGGAGCAATTACGCCAGCGGAATCTGCGATAAAACTAATTGAAACAGGGAAACGGTTGTGGAACCACACGATCAGATAGGGTTAAACGTTTCCGCGAACTTTCGCTGCCTTTGCGTCATTCAATTCATCCCGGAAGTTTCGTCCACGGTTTATGATGAACCCTATACAATTCCCCCTTTTCTCGGCCCTCCTTAGTCCTGGCTTCCCTCGCCCGCCATTCCACTTCCCTCCTTGTCCCCCATTCGCCGCCAATTACCTCCCTGTTTCGTTTATTCCCGTCTGCCGTTCATCCTGGTTCCCAGCCTCCCACGAACCCTTCGCCCGTTTCCGGCGCGCGGGGGCGAGCTGGACTCCCGGGAATTCATCGATCGGCACCACCATACACCCACGACACGGGAGGGAAAGGATAACGGTGGACCGGGGAACCCAGTAACCACGGATTTCAAGGGGGAATCTATATAAACGGATCGCCGAGCACGTGGCAAGCGCTTCCTGGTTTCATTTAAAGCCCCTGGCTGCCGTGGCCCGGGATACACAGCCATGATTCGGCGCGCTCGACGCCACGGCGCAATTTTCGAAACGCACGCGTCCCGGGCTCGCAAACGGGCGCGCCGGGTAATACGATTACGCTTTCAATGGAGTCAGGGATGTTTTGCGCGCTGACTCGTAGGTCTGGCAGATGAACGCTTCGATTATTTTCGAGGATTATTAACCTTCTCAAAACTTCAAGGTATCCTTTTTACTGTCCAAAGTGTGGAAAACCGAATTTGTCTGTTTTTCTCCTGAGCCTCTCGTACTACTTAGATAATTGTTTTAAATAAAATAATAGGCGATTTAATAGCGTTTGCTTCCGGGACTACTCTGATCCGCAACACAACTTATTTGCGAGATTATTTGAGGTATTGAGAGCAGAAACGGACTAACCAACATATTTTTGCGAAATTGAGGAGCACGAATGTATGAAAAATTATTATTTTTTTAATACCTATGGGTTAGTCCGTTTTTGCTCTCAATGCATCATTTCGTAAAAAATCATTTGATTAGTGACCCAATAACGAAATAACTCGGAGGAGAATTATGTCCCTGTTCCAGCAGCAATCTACAAGTGTTTGAAGCTAACTTTCAGTGAAACAAGTTACCTAATATATTCTTCGAATAACAATTTCTGAAATATGTTATTCAAATAATGGCCAGGTGAAATTGGTAAAATCGACTTATTTATGTCTTTGACGCAGTAGGTAGGCATGTGTTCACGAGCAACCAATGAAATTTAACGATCTATAATTTACTTAGCTTCGCTTAGAGCCCCCTTATTTACGCACTGCCACTTATTTATAAATACATTACCTGCTCCATCGATTTACCGGCTCTCGGTGCTTTTCTAGGAAAGCTTTCGCGATGGCACCCGGTTGCTACGTAAAGGTACGGGATTGCACTAGCGGGGGCACGAGACGGAAAAGCGGCGATACTAATGCACGCGAGTAAAAGAAGTTTCGAAAAGTCGGAAGAGCAATCTATCACGACACCGTCGCCGTGTCTCTGTCCCCTTGGCGAAGGAATTTGACGGAGTGCTGCTCGAAGAAGAAATTCGATGAACTCGATATTCACGCTTTCGTGCGAAGAACGCGCATTAGCCTTTGTCGTTTATAGATTTTTTCGTTTTCAACGGGGACATTGTGACATCGTTTCGTTGAATATTTACAAACGCTCCAGGAACGCTGAAGCATTACTTTGAGTGGCTTAAAGACTGCATAGAATGAATCTTCTGGGACTGATTGTATTTCAAGTGTTTTGAAGATGATATCTAATCTTTTTGTGTACGCGATATAATTTAGAAATATATGAGTGGAAGGTTTATTCGTAGGGAAAAGGTACTTCTCAATTCAGTGTTGAAATCAAAATGGGGCAAAAGAATCTGAAATTATGAAGCATATAATGCGGCTACTATTTTTCTATAATTCAATATAGTAATTTAGATATCTAATTAAATTCTTAAATAATTATACTACAATATGTATTTTACGTATTATTGTTTCTGATGTATGCTTACATTTTTGTCAGTCCTCTTTGCTACAAGAAGGATTTACACAGGTTGTATCAATATTATGGGACAAGTCGAAATATGTAAATCCCCTGTGCCATGAGCAATTGAGAATTCACTTAGCATTTTGTAATCTGGGATTTCTTTTTCGCTGACTTGTATGGAAGATTTACGATGGAATAAGGGCAAAGGAGGATGTCACTGAAAAGTGGCCATTCAACGTTTTAACTCGGACTTCTAAATTTTAGTCGCGTATGTTTTGGAAACGAAGATTCAGATTACAAAGTGGTGAAGGATTCTTCGATTCCTTTCGATATTTCTGCTTGACCCATAATTTGGAGACACTCTGTATATGAAATTTTAAGGGAAGGGATACTAGTTTATAGTTTACAATGCAGTCCCAGAAAATGAAAATAAATCAGATGATGAATGACAGAAAACTCACCAAGATCAGAGAGCGAAACTTTCTCCAGGAAAGGATCTACCACAGGCAGCTGAAAAATAAAAAAACAAATTAGTGTTGTTCCCCATTAATAAAGCCGCCTACCAAAATTCCATCAAATTCACATGAAAACTTAAAATATCCTTATTTTCACGCTGCATATTACTTTAGAATTTTAAAAATATCGAATATCTTTTCTAAGGTAGCATCTATCCCCTAATTATTTAGAAAAGTGTATATAACAAATACCTGCATAAAAATAAAAAATATTCGTATGAAAACTTAAAATATCCTTATTTCCACGCTGCATGTTACTCTGGAATTTTAAAAATATCGAATATTTTTTCCAAGGTAGCATCTATCCTCTAATTATTTAGAAAAGTGTATATAACAAATTCCTGCATAAAAATAAAAAATATTCATATGAAAACTTAAAATATCCTTATTTCCACGCTGCATGTTACTCCGGAATTTTAAAAATATCGAATATCTTTTCCAAGGTAATAACTATCCCCTAATTATTTAGAAAAGTGTATATAACAAATTCCTGCACAAAAATAAAAAATATTCGCATGAAAACTTAAAATATCCTTATTTCCACGCTGCATGTTACTCCGGAATTTAAAAAATATTCGCATGAAAACTTAAAATATCCTTATTTCCACGCTGCATGTTACTCCGGAATTTTAAAAATATCGAATATTTTTTCCAACGTAACAACTATCCCCTAATTATTTAGAAAAGTGAACGAATTCCTACACCAGACTCCAAGAGACACGTTTTCGAGCGGCGTTCTATACCACAGCTCGGTATACACCACCTCTTTCACAATCCTCTCCCAAACGCATGACAGTTACACGTGTAAAGTATCGAACGAAAATAATCGTTAAGTATATACCAACGCCTTCTTCAACAGAGATTTCGGACTGAACGGCTGCCTCTTCTTCACGTTCGTCGTTATTTTCGTATACCAACTCGACAGAATACCAGAAGAGCTGCTGCTATGAGCCATCGTGCCGGGGCTCTTGGCGACGCTTCCGGTCGGCTCGCTAGTTTGCCGTCGAAACAACATTTTGCCCTGTCACCTAATATCCTCGACGGAACAACGAAATCTACACCAGGTACAAGTCCGACAATTTCAACAAGTCCACCGAACGCCCTCCAACGAATCCCGTTTCGTAGGACCACCGTAATCGGTCACCGAACAGCTGTGGGCATCCCACTACGCTGCCTCGCGCGGAATCTCGTAACCCTTCGAATGATTCGACGAGACTCGGTGGCAAGCTCCGCGGTCTTTAAGTTCCATGGCTGTTGAAACGTTTCGAGGAATCTTCAGGAAGAGCAGCAGGTTGTAAAAAGTTTTTCCAGCGACTGTCGCCGAGCTTCCATCTGGGACGGCAGAGTCTTCGTCGCGTCACATCATGATCGATTCTCCGGGCTGTTCAAGTCGTGATCAGGAAGTAATTGGACATCGAGATCAACAGGCAACAGATGAAGCACATTTTAACGAACGGTCCTCGCCCTCGATGCGAACGGGCGATCTGTAGCCACGCTTACACAGCTCGAGTGTCGACGGAACACTTCGCGGAATGTTTGTGAAACGTTTCCCAGGTGGATTAGAAACGGATGATCTAGGCTATTATTTCGTGGATTATCTGTAGGAGGAGCAGGTTCAGTGGTTGAGTAAAACTATTTACGAAAAGACGATTGTCGAGTGGAGTGTTGTTGTATTGGTGTGTTGCGTCAAGAATGAGGCAGAGGTTGAGTGTGATTATATAGGTTTCGGTTGAGCGATCAACAGGGTATTGGGACGAATATCGCAACAGAATTTCGATGCCACGACTTTCTTGGATGCACTGTGTGTCTTCGAAGAATGGCTGACAGTCTCGCGCACCGCAAATACCGCGTTGGCATTGGACGTCGATGACGGCTCACGATGAATACGAATCAGTTGGGCACGACTGTCGATATGGGGAAATGATTCCTCGTGGGGGGGATTGATGACTGATAACGAAATTGGATGCCCTTAAGAGGTTATGCCTACCTGCGAGGTCTGAAGAAAACATGTATATTAGGGAATTTTGGGGAGAAAATCTTGAAGGCTTTTTTAATCAAACCTTTATGTATTCGAAAGTGTATGTGTTAAACTACTTGTAGTAATTTTTAGGATGGAAATATAAATAAATAAAAGAAATATCAACGATCTCCTGGAAGCGATTTTTTTCTCAATAGTTTGCGGTGACAACTCTAATTTTTACCTGGTTCATCTGAAATAAAAAATTCGCGGGAATTTCGTTAGTATATTAGATTATATTAGAAAATATTAGTATATTAGAAAACGCTGCCGGGAGATCGTCTATAATTCTATTATTTATTGAGATATCCCAATGCAAAAAAACTACAAGAACTTTAAAATATACATATACTTTCGAATATACAACCGTTTATTTAAAAAAGTCTTCAAGTTTTTTTTAAAAAAAAAATCCCAAAAATACTTGTGTTTTCAGAACTTACAGGAAGGCATAACCTCTTAAGGGTACTAGGCAGTCGTTTTTGTCGAAAATGGAGCATTTCTTTTTCATTTACTTACAAATAAATAAATTGAGGCTGAGACTTGTTGTTTGACACAAAGTTTATTAACGTCATAAGCTTTAGAGAACACATGTCTGTTTAGTAAAAAATTTGCATTATAGATGACGCTGCAGATGGATCATTAAAGGAGCTTTTTAATAAAGTTTCTTTTGTTTTTTTTTTCACCGTAACATGTTTTTCAAAGCTTATGATGTTAATAAACATTGTGTCAAAGAACAAGTCTCAGCTTCAATTTATTTCTGTGTAATTAAATGAAAACGAAATGTTGCCTTTTTGATAAAAACGACTGCCTACTGCCTTGTACCCTTAATGAAAACAGATAAGTTGAAGAAGAACCTCTCTGTTGGTAATTCATAGGCTTTATGTGGAGCATTTAAAATCATTGATATATCAGAAAAGTTGAAGCTACAAATGGTGGTCAAAGGAAAGTTTAAAATTCATATTTTTATGTCAGCGTAATTATCTTAATGCTGGGGTTTAAGGGGGTACCTATTCTCATTCGCAGGCGTAATGAAATAGTGTTTTTTCTTTAGGATTTTTTAGTGGAAAAGTATGAGTTCAATCAAAACAGCCTTTTGGTATGTTGTTATGGGGTGTTCAATCTGTTGTACCTATTGGAAATTTTCTGAATGGTGTTATGAAGTGATGTGAAGTGGAAGCCCTAATTGCACTTCACTAATTATACTTTTATTCCAAACAAGTAACTTTAATAATACAATACACTTAATTAAATCAGGAAAGGATAAATGTATCCTCGAATACTCTGCTGCGCGTGAATAACTTAATAATAATGACTGCTCCCTAAGTATCACGTTTTGGAACTGACCACTCTTGTTTTTGGGGTTCTATTATATGTACCCCTTTTTGTGATAGGGTAGAGGGTGATGCGTCCATGGTGGCGCATCCACGGTGACGTGTCTGCCGTGACACGAACCTTGTATCCTTTTGAAAGGTGCCCGGGTCATGAACGAGCCCAGGTAATTCGTCACTGAGCAACTAATAGTAAATAACATTTGTGTTTACTATTAGATGGCTGTTTTGATGTATGTATTTTTAGGCAACTCATAACAATGCCAGTCGTTAAACATGGAAAATCGTACAAAACTTTTGGACGTTTTTTGTTAATAAAAGAAATAAATATTTCATATTTTTAGTTGATTCTAGTACCAGCGCTGAACATAATCCTATTAAACAATAAAATGTCAAGATACTGATTACAGATTAACTCGTTGTCCCAATATTAGTTCCACCAACGAAGGACGTTATCACACAGTACGTGTATTATATCTCTATGGGGGACATTTATTTTATGTCGAAAAAAAATTTAACAATACATTGAACACCCCATAACAACATACCAAAAGACTGTTTTAATTGAACTTATACTTTCCCACAAAAATTTCTTACCGAACACTATTCTTCGCGCCCGCGAATAAGAATACCCCTTTAACTATTATGTCGATATTAGTGACTAATCTGTGAGTTATAATTATGTTTAATGGATCTTATTTCTATCACCATTCACAGTTTAAACTCTCTTTTAATCACTCCTGCATATACACCAAAGTTTAACTGAAGCAAACACCTTGTAACTCAAAAATAAAGAATTTTTAACTCACACTTATGCAGCCCTATATCTTCCCCAAATTTTAAGATACAATTACTTCCTATTTCTGTCACCTCTCACAATTTAAACTCCCTTTTAATCACTACTATGTATACACCGAATTTGTCCGGAGGAAACATCTTGTAACTTAAAACTGAAGAATTTTTCAACCCATTCCAGTCTTCGTTAGCTCCCCAAATTTCAGTAGCCAGTAAATTTCGCCAAAGTCTCATCAACTCCGTAAAATTTCCACGACCTGTTCTACGCACTACTAAACACTGAGCAGCGCTGAAAGACCATCCGTAAAACGTAGCGTAGCGAAACTGGGGATTGCAACAATCTTTCCCACCAACGAAGCGCTGCCAAATGGAAACTCCCAGCCCGCGTAAAATATTCTAGCGGCACGGCTCGCGACGGCCAAGGCGGCTCGTATGGGGAATTTAAAAAAAAAAAGAATACCAACGAAAGATTACGAAACCTGGACGAGTGACAATCCCGCGCAAGAAACTGCCGCTTCCCAGTGAATCAGCCGCGAAACGTCGCCTCGTTTCCTTTCCACGAGCGTTGCTCTTTTTTCAACGAGCGCACGACTAGCTCATTCGATCCGTGCCAAGAATAGTGATGCTGCAGATGGTCATACAAGCCGCGTGTAACGAGCACAACAAACGGACGCGCGATAGGAGCGAGGTAGGCGCCAACCGTCACGACCGATGCGTGTATCGCACCAACGAGCTTTCCCGCTGGGTAACTTTCCAAACTACCATGTGAAAATTCCCCCGACATCTCCAAGACGACCGGGGAAATGTCAGGACAAGAAATCGACGCGGCCAATAAAATCACTTAGCTTCGAGTCGCAGCATAGTATATATTGTTTTACGACCCCTGAGGAATTTTTAAACAGGGGGAAGAATTCGGAGTGGAATAGGAATGAAGGCCTGTTTTTATATATTTTTATTATCCTTATTTCTGAAGTGCAAGTTGGGTTACTTGGAGGTAAGTGAAATGTAAGTTTCATGGACAGTATTAATTGGGGGTTTTAAAAACCATTTCTTGGAATGAATTTGTAAAATTCGAAAACTAGTTTTTAATATGTAAAAATTGACTAATTATTTAATTATAAACGTTAACATTTTCACTTGAAATCGCCTCGGGCACAAGCATATTGTTGCAAAAATTTGCTGTGAAACTAATCTTTATGAGTTCATATTTGCTGAAGAAAATTGTTAAATGAAATAAAGATTTTTATTAATATTTTGTACTGTCTTTTATTACTTTAGTTTTTATTTATTTGGTTTTGTGCAGATAGAGCATATTTTATTTCGTTATATTTTTGTAATTCCATAAATATTAAACGAACTGAAGTTTTTTTAAATAAGTATAAATATTTTTTACGGTTTTAATTATACTTATATATTTTTCCGTAAAAATTAGAAAACCGGTTTTTTCAAAACGTCGGTTTTTGTATAAACCCTAGTATTAATAGGGGCCATTTTTTGTGAGTTGGAGTATTTTAAGTGTTGTAAAAAGTGAATCAGGATTGAATTAAAGTTTCTAGTTTCTATGGAGAGTGAAGGTCGAGATTCTGAAACCAGGACTTTGTTTTGCGCAACTGTTGATTCGGTATATGTGCCGGTAATTATAAAAGTGCTGTAAGTCAGAAAATCCCAAAAATTGAGACTTCTCTTACTTTATGATATACTGATTTATATTTCAATTTTATGAAAGAATTGTTGCAAAATAGCCATCGACAGTTTCATGTTCATTTCGATAGTGGTGTAAGTCACTTCGACGTGCGTTACGAAAAGTAGCACGTTTCATTTTTCTTACGAAAAACAGCACGTTTCAGTTTGCCACGTAAAGAAACACATTCCATCGTTTCTGACGAATATTAGCACGTTTGGTCTTCCGCTGCGACAACTAACATATTTGACTGCTTAGCCACGAATAATAGCACATTTCGCACTTTGCGGCGAAAACTAGCACATTATCCTGTTTCGCCACGAAGAATGGCACGTTTTGGATTAAACTGCAGAAACTATCACGTTTCGGCGCGTGGTTAGTTTAAATTGTTGAAGTGCATTTTGCATCGAAAAATTCAACTTTTGAAACTATTGTTTAATAAATAATAACTCCATCTAATCTCCAAAAGGAAACACGTATGAAAAATTTAATCTACATAATTTAAGTACGGTATTTTAATGTTTAATAAATTACCGACCTAGTACTAAATAAAAATCGCGTCGGAAGGTATTTAAGTTGACGCACTCGATGTTTCGTAGCGAACCATCCAAATGTGCTGCTTTTCGTCGCTATAAGCGGAACATGCTACTTTTCGTGGCAAACCGCTCAAACGTGCTAGTTTTCGCAGCGAAAGACGAAACATGCTATTTTCCGTAGTCAACCATCCAAATATGCTGCATTTCGTAGCTACAGTCGGAACGTGCTACTTTTCGTGGCAAACCGGTCAAACATGCTAATTTTCGCAGCGAAAACCGAAACGTGATAGTTTTCGCAATAACGAAGACAAACGTGCTGTTTTTCGTAAGAAAATTGATACGTGCTACTTTTCGTATCGCACGTCGACTTGTTCCCTGTAAGTAATTTGTGAGAAACGAAATAATTACATATTTTTGTATTACGCATTAACCTTAAATGTGCAGCAAAAAAAGAATGAAAGAAAGAAAGCGCGAAATATACTTTATTAGGCTGAGAATATGATAGAAAATTAGAAGAAATAGTGATGTAGAGTACATTATCAAAAATAGTAGAGTTGTTACTGGCAGAGTATTTGAAAATAAAAATTGCTTTCCTTAGAAGAAATGTTTGATTTTATTAAGTCGTATCGACAGAAAAGCTACGTTTCAGCACTTTTGAAATTTGTGACACATTTAAAGGTTTAAAAAACAGATATTCGTACCAGTTACTCCTAAAACTTTACAATAATAGATAAGTTTGACATTAGAAGAGCATATACGTGCAGAAACAATTTCCTTCAATAATGGAAAAATATTTTTTCAATACGCCCAAACGCGACAGTCTACATATATCGAAAAAAAAACTACATGACTTACGCCACTTTCATAATCACCGGGGCACATATTTGATTACAGGTTGCGAGTACGTGTATGTTTGTCGAGTGGGAGCTTAAAAAGTGCCAAAGGAGTCGATTCTAAGAATAATATACTAGCTTCTGGCGTGCATTCAACCACAGCTATCGAGCACCAGCCACCAATCGATGAAGCACTCGTGGATTGTTAGAAACATCGAGGGATACTTACTGTCGCGAAGTTGAAACTACAAGGCACTTAGTATCAAATAATTTACAGAGTCTTTATAATTCCTCGGCAAATGCGCTAATCCATAAACGGCAGGTCTCACAAATTCTAATCTCTAAAAGAATTTCATCAAAATTTACACAAATTTCCACGAGTTACCGTAAGGCTGCTATGCCGAACCGCTTAACTCTAAAACAGTCCCGACTTCAGGCGCAGAAATTCTCGGAATTAAAGCCTGCGAGTGAACTTATTTATTGACAGGCGAATTGTTAGCGCTTAATTAAACAACAAGAAAGGCAATGGCACCAGAGAACGCCTCGACTGCGAGCCGATCATCCGGAAACTTTTGCTCGGCGAACTTCTCGCCGAGTTGCTGCGCGCGGAAGTACGCGATGGACGAAACGAAATTTGAAATTGAAGAAACCGGCTGATCGTTCAGGGACACCGGGGTATTGCGCCGTTAGCTGGACGCCGAGCAAAATATTAGACGTTCGACTTCGTTCTTTAATGCTTCGAACAGACTCGAGTGGAGTCTGGATTTAAATGAGCCACCCACGCGTGGATTCCATCAATGTACCGCGGCCGTGTAAATGACACGAGAATCGTTATCCCCGGGCACGACGTTTCGAGATCATTGACGCGTCATCGCGTCTCACGACAGACAAGTCTCTTCAACTGATTCTTGGAAATGAAAAGGCAACTGAAATACAAGCGCGTGGATTTATACAGGGTGGTCAGCGGATCGAAATATAATCAGCCAGGAATATTGCTCGTAAATAAACGATTAAAACACGTAGAATAAATTTTTTCAGTAGCTCCATAATTTTAGAGAAAAATGTGTTTGGACATGAAGATAATAAGGATTTTCGAGGGGTCCATTTTGACCAGTCTGACCCACTTTCGTTCTTTCTTTCTCTGTTATTTTGTTTATACTTCAACTTTGTATATTATCTCAGTTCAACAGATATTATTATTTTTTCTTTTTTTTTTATGAGCAATCCTGGCTGGTTGCATCGCAATTTATTGGACATCTTGTATGCGCATAATATCCGTTTGAACTGTTAGAATGACAGACGAAGAGAAATGAAGCTACTGAAGTTGAAGAATTATGGAAAAACAGAAAGAACTTTCTTTCATACGAATTGTTTGCAATGCGAATTTATTTGCGGCGGTATATTATCGTGCGAATTCCAGAGCGTGTTTTGGCTGACGGATATTCTTATAATGGAGAAATTTATGACTCTGCGAAATTGTCAGTGGTGTGCCAGATAGTGGAATACTATTCGATGACGCTCTTGCGACAGAATCATCACTGACAGTATTTAAATATACATCCGCGAGGAGAATGTTTACAAACGAGGAAGACAGTAAACGAGTGTGGGTCCACTAAAGATAGAATCGCGGAATTAATCGAAGACTGCAAATTTTGTGGCGATCTGCGTACTAGGAAGAGCACTGTGTTAGTGACACGGTGTATTTGAATCGATTTCCTCTGATTTTCTCAAGAAATTTTCCGAGAAGTTCGAATAGAATAACGAAGACTAAGCTTTGCGTATTACGCATTGATATCACTGCTCCATTTTGCACCTCCTATTTGTGGAAAAAATAAATTTCAAAATATACATAAATAAATAAAAATAAATATCTCATTTGTGTCAACGTTTATAATTCAAACTTTTCTTTGCCCACTACTACAAATCAAAATAGCACCAAGACTATTCACACCAAGACTAACCACCATCCCCAACATAACAAGTGTTCTGACGCAACTTAACCCTTCGTTGACACTGTGGGTGTGAGTCACCCATAAGCTGATTTTGACGCTCTGTACCTTCTATATGCAAAATAAATACCTTTTTCCAAAGCCGACTTACAAACTATTTTTTGTCCAAAAATATTATACCTAAACAACAAATCCGTAGATTTTTGGCTTCTGATATTGAAATTTGTAAAAGTTACATTTTTTTAAAAAGTTTTCTTCGTTTTTTCTCGATATATGATAATCTAGATTTTCTTTAAAAAAAACTGTGATAAAATTTCAATAAAAAAACTATTGAAATATATTCTAGAGACCTTGAAATTGGCCCATGACTTTTTTCATTACGATTGGATTTTTTAAATGAGAATGGCAGTCGTTCAAAAATTGCTCTGTGTGTAAGCCACCCAGGTATGTCAAAGTTGATCGAAAAAAGAGGTGTGTCAACGAAGGATTAAATATCTACCCACGATTTTGCAATCCACATTTCAACATCCCAATTTAACAAGCAAAACAGAAACAACCACCGATCTGAATTTTCTCCAGGAGCCATACAATACATTATTAACTCCTGCTTCAATTATTCTTTCAAAAGCGCCGAGTCTTGGTTCACAGAGTTCCCCAAACCGTGCGAAAAGTTCGCATCCGGCCAGCTCCGCTATTCGGCCGCAAAGAGTCAGCAGCCAGTGCCCCACGAGCGCAATAATTTCACCAGAGTGCAATGTCAGGGAGCCCGTTGGTTCGACACGTCTCTAGCAACAAGTGTTTGTCGTCGCTGTCCATCGGTAACTAACGACCTCCAAGTTCCGCGGAGCGTTCACGTCTCGAGGAGCAATCCTCGCCGACCAACCGCCCCTTCGAATCCAATTCACACTGACCTAGCCCACTGCCACGCACCTTGACGTTCTACCAGTCACGCGCCCGAAACCGTGCGGACTGATCCGCCACCATCCGCCGAAACTGACGCAACAGCCCACCGCGATCACGAGGACACATCCCTTTTCAACTTCCCCAAGCAACGTGTCACCGAAAACCGTCCACGGTTCCCGTTGCACGTCGCATCAGCTGGCTCGACGCCTATCGACCTATCCGCGAAAGTTTCGACACCGTGGAAACTCGAGTGGAAAACTGGTTCTTGCACTTTGGACAGAGGTTTCACATTGAACTGACACTGACCCAAATCGGCGTTCGAATTAGTCGTCGGATGGATCGCGGAGCCGCGGGTGCATCGTTAGTCGAAGGGAAGAAGAAGGGACGCAAGGGAACGAGGTTTAGTTTTGATTGGACGCGATATGCGAGGCTTCAGAATCTTCGGTGACTCTGCCGCGCGGGAAATAGCGCGAAAACGATCCCGGCGGCGACTGCTTCGGTACAGAGGCGAGGTTCTGACGGAGGCGACGATTTGCCCGTGTCGAAGAAGACACCAGCGCGGTCGCTCGTAGCGAACTGGATCGGCCACAGAGCCGGCGGTATATACCCCGCGACACGTTGAGGCGGAATTTACGGCGCAACGGCCGTATGCGCGCGACACCCGGCCGAATGCAATTGCACGGAGTTTCAGTTTTTCCCTGGGAGAGTCACGTGCGCCGCATGAATCCTTGCCGACGATTCTGTGTATCGTCTCTTGGGGATCGTTAGCTCGCGGACACATGTGCGCGGTGAGTTATGGAATTGTTATGATGGGGAGGCTTTTTGGGGTGGGTATTGTGGTGTGTTTGCTTGTTTGTTTTGTCCTTTAGGTGGGGTGTAATATTGAGAGGTGTGAGAGGGGTGTAATATTTATACTAACGAGAGGACCAGAAAAGGAAACGCGCTTTTGTAACGAGTCGTATATCGAATTGAGGACTTTGCAGCAAGAAGGGTGGAGCGTCATTTTTACCAACTTCGAGTAAATTAGAAAAAAAAACTGTTTATAAAATTATTGCTTTGACCTAGCGTTAAAAAGAGGAAATATATATTTTCACAGAAGAAGTAGTAGTTATTGAATTGGTAAGTTTTCATTTCTATATTTGGCGAATTTTTCAAATCTGGAGCTGCCCAAATCAAAAGTATTGCACAAAACAGTGCAAAATTCGCAATAAAAAGATCATTTGTTATCGAACGGGCACCAAACTAAGTGGATTTTGTTTTATGTATAAGGTAGTTGCCCCAGTTCTCGATCATTTTCACAAATATTATGATTTTATAGCATTTTTAACAATATTTTTATAATAAAAATGACTAGAGCAATTACTGATCGACAACTAGTTCCGACCGTAATTTAGTGATCGACATCTGGGACATCGACATTTTTATTCTTAATTATAATTTCCACATTTAAATATATATAGATTCTAATTTTTTACTTTGCTATTATCTATATTAATGTTAAAATTAACTACTAAAAGAACAAAATTTAATTTTGGTCCATTTCCATCAATGTTTTCATTAAAAACATTTCGACCTCCTACTAACTAACCGACAACTGGGGAAATTACCTTATTACAGGTCAGAACTCACAAACTGTCAAAAATAGAGTTGCACCGCTCTTGCTGACAGGTCGTTGCTGACAAGCTGTTCAGAAACACCCTCATTTTTGGTGCAACTGGTCATTTGTTTTCGAGATATTTGCGTTTAAAAAATCGGTTGTCATAGTCGACACTGACTCATAAATCCGGAGAGATCGGTAAGTCGATTTCTGTAAGTTGCGATTCGGGCAAATAAATATTTAGAAATTTGTGCGATTTAAACGCAGCAGACATGGAAACAAAGTTGTTAAAATAATTACTTTTACTTCTAGTATTGTTTCTTCGATCAATCTTTCTGGAATATAAAATAACCATCACGAGGAAACTGAATATTCTATTAATTGGAAATTCTCCTATTTATATCTCCCTATTAATTCGAATACTGTTTATTTGACTGCAATTAATTCGCAGGTTCCACTATATAATGTTATAAATTAGAGGTCTGTTTCAAAGGTTACCAAACACCCAACACGAAACACCTTTAATACGGCGTATAACAATTACGATTGTAATATCTATAACTCACACCATCCAGATTGCACAGTTGAAACTCCAGCCTTTTGAATCGCGGCATGTAATCAGCGTTCATAGCGAAACGCCGCATAAATTGCAGCGGTTCGGTTAAACGCTGTTTTCTCGATCGAATATCGATTATCTAAGCACCGTTGAAGGGCATTTCTGCCTATCTCTGCGTTCAATAATTGAAGTGCGAACAATCACCTGTATTTTACGTGCCGAGCGCGCGATCATGTACGCACCACAGTATCCGAGCTTCGCATTTACGCAATTCCCAATAAACATGCCTGCCTGCTTTCCTTCGAACTCTCCATCTAGCAACACCGAAAAGAGCAGCGTCGAAACAGATTTTATCGTGCCGATTACACGACTCGGGGACCGTGCATCATGGTAGATAACGCGCCACGGCAGACGAATGTTGCGTGAATCAATCGAGAGTTTAAATAGGCCCGATGATATGCGATTATCTATCGTTCGCTTTATCGTAATTCGATTTCACGTCAAGTGGTATTTCATATATCGCGTTACTGACGAAATAAATCTTCACGATCGTCACTGCTATCTATATCGCTCTATCTGGTACCCAATCTTTGTTTTTAAACATCGCCCACTATTTCAAGCACCTCTATTTTATTATTCTGTTTCGTTTATTTCTTTGAAAACGTACCTACTGAAACGTAAAGATTTTATAATGTTATTCTTTCGAAAGCTACACGCGTCAACGAAGGATCTAAGGAAAGTTGAGAATACTGCAAAAAGTTAAAATTTCTTTCAACACTCTCCTGGCGGATGCGGGGTCAATTCTGACCCAACCTAAAAATCAAATTGCACACACATATCACTTATCATTGGTACCCCTTGACAAAGATAGGAATTTAAGATCGTTTGCTGCACGTTTGATGCAATTCTGATAAGAAATAAGCGACTTATTGCAATTAAATAAAAATAGGAATATTCATATTTTTATTATAGAATATTTTTTCTCCAAAAATAGAAATAAAATTAGTGCTCTATACATAGAAGCTTAGTTTGGTGCGTCCATGAGTGGAGCTACGGGTCAATATTGACCCAGCGTCCAACGTGCCCGAAATTATCCAAGGATTAAAAACATAACGCGTCTGTAGCGACGGAAAAATTGTTTCATGTGAAACAAACACGAAGTAACAATGGATTTAATACTATAGCGAATGAAAGACCTGCAGTTGAGAGGCAGTACGCATGTAGCATCGCGACATGTGAATGGCCTTTGGGTGGGTTCGCAGCGCAGTACAGAATGCAACTGGTTTTTTATCTACTGCAGTCGTTTATCCGTAGTTATTCAAGCGATAAGGCTCGATAAGCCTGCATGTGCGCGCTCCGTAACTATAGGCTTGAGTATAGAAAGCAACAGAGAGACAGAGGCAATTAAAAAATTGAAAAGGAACGAAACGATTGACTCATACTCGCTTCTATTTTGTGCGAAACAGGGCGGGGGGAGGGAGGGCGAAGGGAGAATGGGAAGCTGGTAGATATTGCGCGACTTTCTCTTGCAAAACAGGAAGCCAAAAGTTATTCTTGAGCGATATTGTGGAAATTGGAGTAGCAATTTGGAGATTAAATTTCAATATTTTTTTAGAAAATTTCAATCGCACATTACAGTTATATATAAACTAGCAAAATACCCGTGCTTCGCTACGGTAAAATAATAAAAGGATTTACTTTTATATGTGTCTGTTTTTTTTTGTAAAGCAATCTTTGTGTAAGGAACATTTATTTATGTATATGTTTGTTCACACCTACCATTACAATATTAAGGCGCCCCAACTCAATGTAGACTGAGTACATGTTACAAAAAGATCTGTTACCAGCTCCAGATTTGACCCTTTAAGGGTTGATTAGGGCAAAATTTAGAAATTGTTTTCTAGGCATTTGTGGTGTTAGGCTAAAAACCAAATGTCGATATCAAATTGGGCCGAAGAGATTTTCAGGAATCTGTGAAAATCCCACCCATCACCCCTCTAGGGGTTGATTAGGGTAATATCCTGAAATTTGTTTTTAGGCATTTGTGTGAGTAACATTTGTAAGTAAAAAACAAGTTGATATCTAATCGCTTCCTAAGAATTAAATAAGGAGTCCGTGAAAATACAGTTACCCCTTTTCATCCCTTTAGAATCGAAATTTCTAGAAGTCTATTCTATTATCACCCCTTAGTGGGTGCCGACGTCATAAAAACAAGGTACCTTCCAACATTTATGTTCTTAGGTTAAAGGATTCGAACTGGACATTGACGAGTGAGTGAGTGAGTGAGTGAGTGAGTCAATCAGGACTTCTTTTATTATACATAGATAGATAAATGGAAAAGGGGGACAGGAAAAGAGAGATAAACTGGTGTGAAGCGCTGGAAAGAAGGGAAGCGAGAGATAAAAAGCAGATTCTGTACTCTTCCCTAACATTTTCTCTAGCTATTTGTAAATTTACCCATCACTGCTAGCGCCTTGCACAATCCTTCCATTGCACGCTCTTGAAGAAGATCCAAGAAAGCAATTTAGTGGATCGTAAAATCCTCATTCGCTATTCTGCACTAAAAGCATTTTAGAATTCTCGCAAGTGCGTCCTTCTCCAATCTTTCCTCGCGTAAAATCGCGAATATATTCCTTTAATTCAACGTGCCCCTAAAGTCATGAAAGATTGAAGACGCAAGTGAAGGTAAAAAGAAAACACTTTCTTCCATGATGTAACTAGCCTGGATATATGAAGTTTGGTTAAACGAACGCCGGTCTGCTGGTGGTGTGCCAAAACGTGTCAATTCGGATTTGTTCCCAGTTGCAGAGTAAATTTAAGTGGACTTTGTCGCCTGTCACTGTCAGGCCCGTTCAAGGAACACGTGTAGATTGTGTAAATTCGCGCGCACGTGTTACTCGGCTAGGCTGGGTAATCGACACAGATTCGCCGATGGTTGACGTGAAAGAAAAAAATTTCACGGTCCTCTGAACCACTGCTGCAATATGGGAGAAAATTCTGATTTGTGAAGCATCTCTGGAAAACTCTTTCCTTGGAATGATTTTGAGAATTTCAAAAAATGGAACTTATATGAAATGGAACTTTTTTTTAAATGCGTATAAAGTACGGGGTATTGCAAATTTAACTGATTGAAATTCTGTGTCATACTATTTTTGCATGACTTTTCTTTCAAGCTACCACCGATAACATGGATTAAACAATAAATTTCTAAATACTTGTGAGTGTTCTGAACACGAAGAATGGCTTGCGATGGATTTGAATTTTGAAACACAGAAGGTAAGTGAAAACTCGATATAATTTTATGATAACCGAAAACCCTTGTTCCATGGTAAATAGGTAACCAACTATCGATAAAGTAGGTATAATTTGATATTAACAGCAGGTAATAGAGAGTTCTGGTTTACCCAAAGTTCCGTCGGTACGAGAAAAATCTACATGAACAGCAGGAAATTCCATCTTTACCGACTGTCGAGTTGCTTCACATGTTTCGTTAGCGAAAAAGAAACTGAGGCGAATAACAGGCGTATTATCAACGCAGCCCTTTTCACCTATGCGTCCTCATGTAGCTACAGATAATCAGATGCATAGAAGAAAGAAGTAACCTCGACCTAGTTGGCGATGTGATAAAAACAGCTATAAGAAAGACTCTCCTTTTCTAGAGGATCGAGCGAATTTCCCCCTCTCTGCCCTCGGATTCGAGCTTTCGTCGTGACCCAGATTCTTCCTCTTGCTTTTCGTCGAATCGATACTTACAGACGGTACACATGCAATAAATCGTTACGGGGTAGAAACGCGGGTAGGCGTATGGAGGCAATGCCGAATGCAGTGGTTGCCACTGCAATCGCTATTCCTATCGTTATGCCAGTCGAAAGGGCTCGCACGGGAAAACGAACAAGATGTTACGCGCGCCCATCGTGCCATTGATAACACCTATCGCCGCCAGTGCAACTGTACGAGGGCATCTCATCTGGATCGCGTGATAATTTGGAAAATTTCACGCACCAAGAGCTTGTTCGCGTCAGTGCCGATGGGAAAGGGAGTGAAAGAGATTGTTTGCATAAACACAATCGCTGCACGATAATTATTTTTCGTACTGTAAATGGCTTAACTGAACATATTTAAATAAGTAAAGACACAGAAAACGTAGGAAGAGCGTTCTTGGGAAACATTTACCTTCAATGTTTTAGAGCATTGTTATTGCTCCGAAGAGCAGATATTTTCGCGCAGCTGACGATGTGTTGTGATTATACTTGGCACACAATCAAACGATCAATCAAAACAACTGCAAATGCATTCGGTACATGACTCTCGCTTTTATGACGCGTTAAGATTGCATCTCTGTTTTGCCAGATAAAGATCGTGTGCCTGCAAGTTTGCTCCGGGAGGTGACAGATGGCGTCGTAAGGTAGATGGAGTGGTGGGGCTGGTTTTATACTAGTTTCGAAGGAACACTTGTGTTTGTTCTGACTATGGAAGCCAAGACTACTACTGTTCCATTGTAAGAATAAGAAATGGTAACCATCCTGATGTTATTAGACTTTTAGGAGCTAAGGATGATAATGACCAGATGTTTATAGAAGGTGATAAAAAAAATGGGTAAAAGAAGGACGTGCGAGTAATTGGATACATAATACAAGTCTCGCGGAACTTTAAACGAAACATGAAACTTCTTACGTAAAAAGTTTGCAGGTAGAAACTTGCAAATTATAAGTATACCATCCACTAACACTCGAGAACTCGTTCTCAGAGAATCTCGAAGATTTTTATGGATCTATACAGCATCGAGTGAGCTTCAAAGTTCGAAAGACCAGGATGAGGTAGGATCCGCGGAGAAAATTTTATGGATTATTCGCTCCGGGAGACAACAACAGGGCAACTGATACAGCACTGGAACGATTCTATCTCACTGTCCAGAAATCACCTAACTCGTTGCCTTTAAGTGAACGTTTCCCAAGTTGTCAGCTACTGTGTCTCTACTTATTCTACCGCCCTCGCACGGGCGCCGATTGCCAATCGCGAGAGCAACTTTTGCAGCAACAAAAGGAACACGCGGCGAAACCTGGTATCTGTACGTCCTCCTCGTTTAAAAATAATGATACCCTCGAAGCTCTGATTGCAACAATCAATTCCAACGGGCAGACATGTTAAGAGGGGTTTCTCCATCAGAGGCCCGAAAAACTATTCTTCAGGAATTTATGGAGAACAAACTACTGGCTGGATTGCTCTGAATTTTTACACACACGTTCACCGGCTTCCGGTCAATCTACACGATTTTTGTAAGAATATAAGAACCATTACAAAATTTTAACACCACTTATCTCGAAACTATATTTCTTGAATTTGCACGAGTGATACCTAAAAAATTACTAAAGCTATCGATATAAAATTTTCAGAGATTGTAGAAAACATATGAATCTCTCTATTACGTGAACTACAACTATAACAATATATCCACGATAGTTTTTCTGTTATTAATAAAAAATAAAAAAAAAACATTTCACAATTTTTTTCTGTAAATTTCCAACATTTCATGTTTACTCTAGGTCGCACCATAACCGGACGTTTAACAAAATTTCATTTAAACTCTTCTTTCAGCTCACAGTGGTAGCCCACAATAACCCCCAACTAGGCAAGACTTTTCCACAAGCATCTTTTTAATATGATATATTCGAAAAGTAGAAATATAATATTTCCGGCTAAAAACCAATACATATGTAAAACTTGAGAACATTCCACGCAACAGTTTATTCTCCATAAATTCCTGAAAACGCCCATGTTCTTCGGGCCCCCGAAGGAGGAGCCCCGCTTGAATTCCATCGGGGCCAATTAAAATTCTAAGAACAGCAACACTCACCCCTCTGGCGTCTCTGAAGAGGATGGCAGCGTGCACGGGGTCCAGGCAGGCGTCGGAGGCCCTGTGAGGTATCGCAGGTGTGCCCAGAGAGAACCTCCTCGCACCAGGGTCCAGGGAGCTTCTTCTGATAGCGCCTGCAATTCACCATTATCCTCTGTTAGGCTGAAATCCAGGGAGATCGAGATCAGCGACGAATCGAGTGTCCGCTATCGCGATGAAAGCGCGCAAACGAGCGGGAAGGGCCGAGTGCCTCGGCCGTAAGGACTATGATAAATCGTCCGTGGTTCGTTTCGAATACGCGGGAGATAACGAGGATCGATTAAAGCTTTCTTTTTTTTTCTCCTCCCCCATTTCTTCTTACTCGGCCCCAAACCCCCGGCCCCTTCCACCGCCACAGCCGGCGGGCGTGCTGGTCGACTGCAATCGTTGCCTGGGATTATGCCAAACGGAGTTACAACGCCGACCTTAACTCGTTACAATTTAACGGAATTTATGAGCAGACGTGCACAATCTTTTATACGGTTACGTAAAACGTGACTCCCCACGGTATTTACATTCCAATTGCGTGCTCGCCCCGAACGTGTTCGAGTCCACGCCTGACTCATCGCGCCACGCTTTTTGCCACGTTTTCGTCCGGGGCGCCGATAACACGAGCAAGTGTTATCGAAATCGGTGAAACGGTATTTCTTTATCGGTTTTAGTTTCTTGGGATATGCTGCAGTATTTTATTACAAATACGTATAAATGAAGGGTTTGATTTGGTTGGTGTTCTTTTCAAGACGATTTTTGGAAAAGAAGGTGCTATTGTGCGTGGTAAGAACGCCCCAAAAAGGATTGGAAACCCACAACTGCTTCTGCTTTGGCTAATTGTAGGCTTATCGGCTGGTCAATGTAGGAGAATTTTACAGAGACGGATTTGGGTGCAGGCTAATTAGGCGGCAAATTTTCGGCAGCGGCAGATTTTTGGGAGCGGTCAATTTTGGGGAGCCACGAATTTAGGAAGGGCGATAAATTTTGGGGAGCGACAAATTTGGAGGTGCGGAAAATTTTGTGGAGCGACAAATTTGGGGGAGCGACATTTCTTGGGGAACGGCATATTTGGAGGAGCAAACGAATTTTTGGGAGCGGCAAATTTTAAGGAGCGACAGATTTTGGGGAGTGACAAATTTTGAGGAGCATCGAATTTTGGGAGCAGCAAATTTTGGGGAGCGACAAATTTTGAGCGAAAAAATTGGAAAAGGTTCAAACACAGGCTTGAGCCAACTTTAAAAACAATTCACTTTTTTTCATGGAGCGAATTGTCAATAACTGAGATGTGAGTTGTCATATTGAATCAATTTTGAAATTGTCTCAACTCTTTTAATTGAGATATTTGATAGAAAGGGTGGTAGACGCTTGTTAGCCTAAGGGCGCCAAATGTCCAAACCCTCCCCCGATTATAATTCTGTTAACAGGGGACCCATCTCGCGTCTTTTTCTCCCAAGTCTAAAGCGTGTTACGTATATAAAATAAACTTTGCTCCTCAGTTGAAACGCGAGTATTCTTCCTATCCGTAACAACGTCACAGAGCTTTCATGCATCCGATCCCACACACGGTACGCGTTTAATTCGATACGCACGTGTTTTGCGAAAATCGCATCTACGTGAAACCGGAATTCGTTTCCAGTTACGGAAACCACCACCATACACTTTTATCCCCATCTCGATCTAACTTTATTTTCTTCGCGCGTATTGTTTACTTAACAAATAAGCTGACGCACTGGACTGTGCTACGGAGATACTCATTAACCACAATCATGTACAACTCATATCAGCGCGGTGCTTCCCGCCCCCTCAACATTGTAAGCGATATGTTACCTCATTTTCAACGAGCAACATGACACAAATATTTGGACGAACGTGCATAAAAAGGAACACCAATAACGTTTCATATTTCAGCCAAGAATAATAAATAGAGCCTCACTCCGAATTGAAGGGGTTACATACGTTTAGTATTTTTTGGGGGTTCAAAGAAACTTAATGCACATGATTTATACGTCCATAAAATGCGACGAAAAATTTATTTAGAATAATTTTTGTATTAAATTATTTATGATCTTTGAGGTTCTTTAGAGCACTGCAGAAAAAATGGCCAGCATGACATCGCCTTTAAACATCCATGGATCGGAAAAATAAAATTATATTCTTGTAAAATAATGTTGCCGTTATGGGCTGACGGGACATTTTTTTGTATTTTGTTTACATAATTTTTTATGCATAATTACAGAGCAAAAGCTTGCATGAAAAAATCATTTAACTTTAATGTGCCATAAAGTGTTTTTTTAAATTAAAAAATGTGGCCCATAATGACAACATTATTTTACAAGATTATCATTCTATTTTTCAGATCCACCGATGTTTAAAGGAGATATCACGCTGACCATTTTTTCGTGCACTTTATGGACTAATAAATCGTGTGTAATAAGTATTTTGTTTTAATTTTTTAGTAAGATCCCTAAAAAAATCCTAAAATCATTCATTTTCGCTGCGGTTAAACGTACCTATGTAACCCCTTAAGGCGATCAATTCTCACTTCTCTTTCAACCGAAAATCGGAGAGATATTGTATTTCAGGTTTTGAATATTTCGGAAACATCATTGTGCCCGACAAATCAGCAGTTTCGCTGAAAATAAGAATATAATAAACAGAAAAATGCATGAATTTACAAAAACTAAAGATTCTAAGGCAAAGCTTGTCGATTGCAAGAAAGTGATAGTGAAAGCCAAAAACCTTTTCGAAATTATATAGAGCATAGTCCCATCACTTCTACATAACACGATCCTAGAA
Organism: Andrena bucephala; assembly: GCA_947577245.1. NCBI lineage: Eukaryota > Metazoa > Arthropoda > Insecta > Hymenoptera > Andrenidae > Andrena > Andrena bucephala. Next base: position 71,257,836 of record OX387715.1, read on the forward strand.
CAATTACATGGCTGCATTTTCCATTCGTATCGCTCAGCTGACATTTCATCCCACGACTGTCTAATTGGCGGTCTGAATCAATTCTACCTTGAGCAAAATTGAACTTCCCCGATGTTTTTCTTGATGAGCTCCGCGGGTATCGGGGCCAAAAAGTGGGGCGACGAGTCGTTGAAAAGAATTAGTTGCTCCAAAGAAGCGGCGCAATCAGAATTAATTTTAATGGAAATTCAATAAAATTCATTAGGTGATTATAAAAATTTGTTTAAAGAATAAAATCCAGTTTTCGTTTCTTTTTACAAAGTTCTTGAATTACTTCAGTCTTGGTTATGTTAATCTCATTTTTCTTTGGGGGGTGCCAGGACCCCCTGACCCGTAATCGGGGTGCCCCACTGCTTCAAAGTGTCTTGCAGTGGTCACGTTCGCGCGGTGCAATTAAAAACGAAAACGGACGGTTCGGCGTAAAAAATTCATGACGATGTCTATGGGGTCCAGTGCGGCGCGATTTATTTTTCTCGCGAGGAAGGTCACTGGTGCACGTTCCGGCGATTAAATCCGCTTCCTCAGCTCGAAACGTTACCGCGATATCCGGCCTTATCGACAGTATTTATTACTTTCGTGCATTCCCGTCTAGGATATCGTCGCTCGACGGCACGGACTAACGATGCTCTCCGTCGAATGATCGACTAGCGGCGTGGATATTCAGATATTGGTATCGATAAACAATACAGTCGTCTGGTGGAAATCCGCATCAGCGCACTGGCATTGGGAGTTTGAAACCTTTTATTGCTATGTACTTTGGAGTTACAGGAGGCTGGTTTTAGGGGGGGCTGGTAGAAGCCGTCCTCCGGATCCTTTTTTTAACCCAATCGTGATATTACGGTCCCTGTTTCCCAATTCTTTGAGAAAAATATGAGGAATTTGTGTATTTCTTAATAAAAAATTCTTATTCTTTTATAATATGCGAAGTGTATAGATGAAGTGGAGACCTTAGCAGGGTTAAATACCTACAGAAGATCTTAATTTGGGGCTTAATGGTTTTTGAGTGAAAAGGGGGTTAAAATGTAATCCCTAGAATATTAGTGGTAATAATTAACCATTTTAATGAAGAATAGCTTGAAATGTTGAATATACAAGTAATTTTAAAGATTGAGGGTGATTTAGAATTGAAACAGATTTTACATTGCATGGGTGCAGATAAAGCAGGTAGAAGAAATGGGGTTTTGCTGAAAAGTTGAAGAGTAGGTGAGTAATTTACTTAGAGGAAATTTCGCTCTCCTAACTTCATCTGGACGAAAATACTTGACACTACGAGACTTGAAATTTTCGAGTACCCGCACACCTGTATATTAATATTCATGCTACTTCTCAGATTTATTTTCTCACAGCCATTTCTATCATCGCTTAAACAATTTTCCAGAAGAGATACCTTTTATCGATTAAAGAGCTACAAGATACGCTTCCTCGGAATGCATAGAATGCGGGGCATGGAAGTTCTATTCAAATGGGATTCAAAGCCTTCTGATTAAAAGTGCTGCAATCAAACGATGGGAACTTTGACAAAAAGTGGTTCTATTTCGATGCGAAAGAAATCAACGTTTCATGCGTCACGGCTGAATAATTCCTATTTACCTGCACGCTGAATATCGTGTTCCACTTGATCGAATATAGCAGAGAGATACTATTAAAACAAAATGAAGAATAGGTATCGAAATATTTAAATCAAGAATATCTGATAATCTCGTTAATATAATAAAGCAATAGCACGCTCGAGCTTTATCAATAGCTCATTAACACGTTGAATGCCATGGGGGTCACTGGTGACTGGCACTCAATTTGGCAGTAGCCAAGATTTGTAAAAACACATTATTACAGTAAATGTCAATATTTATGAATTTTTCAATACTATCACCATTACGGGAGTCACCGCTGACCCCCAGTAAAATAAATTCATTAAACATGATTATGCATCTCAACTTATCTGTTATAGATAATATTTCAACATAATATGTATCACAGAATAAGAAATTCACGTTGGCGCCACAAACAATCCATGTAAAATTAGCGTGGCATTCAACGTGCTAAGTACTGTTTTCAATTCAGCAAGAAGTGGTCTCAAATTTCAGATAAACGTATCACTGTGTTTAAAAAAACATATACCAATCTGCAGGAACTTAATTATTCATGACATCGAGTGAATATTACCCAAAGTATTATACCCACTGCAATTAGAGCCACGATAATTTAATTATCCGCCAAACTACGCGACCTCTGTCGAGTGCACTTTGCTCCTCGCGATATCCCGCTCCAATAATCCAAATCCCATGCTACTAATCGTTCGCTGATGAATACAGTTTTTTCATACATCGCGCTGCACCGCGGTACACTGGCTGAAAAATATCTTGCCTGATTGGGCTGGAATTTTGCAGAGGTGTGAGTTAGCATGTTTGGAACAGGGGCAAGCTTGTTCAGGACCTGCATTTTATATTAGAAAAAATGGCCCACCCTAATAATTATTTAGGACGCCCAATAAGATACGCGGCGCAGAAGACCTCAAATGCACCGAGTGCACTTTACAATTGGGACAGCCTGTGCATCGTTCAAATACGCTGCACAATTCCACCGCTATCCGGCATCAATTAATCGTTAATGTACAGCGATAGCGTGTTTTGACGGTCTCAAGAAAATATGTACACAACAGCGGCCGCGCGAGACAAAATATCGCGACGAGGCGGAGCAATTATTATCTGCATCGATGGCAGTTGTAAAAGCAAGACCGTCGACGAAGTGTACCTACATTTGCAAGCATCGATCGCCAGTGCTCGGATAAAATAGAAACCAGGACGTTTTAGGAAACAAGCGCAGCGGCTCATAGCGCATAACGAGGGTAGAAGAATTTACGGCTTAACCGTGGGCGAAATCTCAATTTCGATTTCTCAAACCGGTGCATTGCGATGTGAAACGATAATTGACGTTTTCTATACAGGATGTATTATAAACCATGGTACCGGTTGTCAACCGTACTATAATATTTAGTATTGAACTATATTTTTGTCTAAGTAGTGTGTTACATACTGTTAGAAAAGGATATAGTACGTAAAGATACTATATTCCCGTTACATCGATGAAATTCTATAATTTTTTCTACTTATTTTTGTATTCTATGGCAACATCAAAACTTTAATTTGCGAATTTAAACTTTCAACTTTTGAGCGCGACTTTCAGAAAGTATTGTCTACGTGTTGCCAACTGTGGTAAAAATTTATATAAAATAATTTCATACTTTCATGTAATACATAACTGGAACTTAAGGTTTCTCAAGTTTTGGAAAGCCGTATTTGGGGGTAAATTTGTAAAATTCGAAAACCGGTTTGCGAATTTAAAAACCGGTTTTAGATATTAGAATTAATATGTAAAAATTAATTCATTATTTAATTAAAAACGTAAATATTTTGACTTGAAATCGCCTCGGGCACAAGTATATTGTAGTAAAAACCGACTGTAACACTAATCTTCATGAGTTCATATTTGCTGAAGAAAAATACTAAATGAAATAAACAATTATAATTTATATTTCGTATGGATGTTATTTTCGTCTTTTTTTTATTTGGTTTTGCATAGATAGAGTATATTTTATTTTCTTTCATTTTCGTAATTCTGTAAATATTAAAAAAAAACTTTTGAAAAATATGAAATAAGTATAAATTTTTTTGTAAAAATTCGAAAGCCTGTTTAACCGATTTTTTGTGGAATACTAGAATTCGAAGACCGGTTTCAGCAAAAGTCGGTTTTTGTATAAACCCCTACGGGAGCTATCGATTTTTCTTCACAATCACGTGCAATCCGGCTTTCGAAATTCGATCGCGAAACATCGAAAGTCATAAGTACAGTCCAGTACATTTTCAGAAAACACAGCCACGAGAGTTGTGCGTAAAACAGAACGAGAAAGAAATTAAGCAGGCAAGTGTGACAGCCGATTTTTCCAGAGTGACAGCGTGTATACATTCCACTTCCCGCCTAATCCCCAAAATTAAACCGTTTCCGGCGTCATGATCCCCGAAATAACCGATCTCGAGGCAGAATTCCTGGCAGCGACCATCGCGGGAGTAAACAATCGATGGGAGCGCGTTAATTATCGTGGCTCGCGCCGGCGGCCGTGTTATTTTAGAGAGGCTATAGCGCGGCGGCGGCGGCGGCCTTGGATCATCGAGTCAAACGGATTCAAAAGGAACTGCGTCAATGGACGGCGGGCGCGTTCGATGCAGCTGCAACCGCGATGCACCCGGCGAAGAAGCCCGCGGAGCGAGCGTTTATTAATTTTACGAAGCACTTCATAATGTTCGGAACTTCGTTCCGCGGGTGCGCGGAGATTGATGGGAACCGCGACGGTTGCGAAACAAGGCCAGCCAGTTCGCCAAATGAAACGGGGTACGGTATCGCATAATAGGGTGTGATTGATCTAAAACTCGAATCGAGAGGATTCAAATCCAATAAACCGCTGGCTGATCGCGAGACAAATCTCTCGATCGATAACCACCACCCGCTCTGATTTATATGGAATAGAAACTGAACAGGGTCAAACAGTTTCAGTGAACTGTCTGACTCCGCTCGATTAATTAGATATCCTTCGGAGAACATATCCCGGATGGATGTAAAATCCAAATGGGAAGCGTGCCTGCATCGCGCGAAGGGGAATTCTTCAGTGCAGATGCGGTGATCGAGTGGGATAAAATGTTAAGCGACTCGATTATTCTGTTTATCTGCTTGTAACGCCACGTCGCGGGGAGGGGGGGGGGGGGGGGTATTGTTGAATTGATCGGTTTGGCGGAAAAGATACAAATAGCCTCCCTTGACCGAGAAGTGGTTGTGTACGAGGTTTGAGGGTGGCGAGGGGCGCGTAGGTGTGTGCTTGGCGAAGGGTGGCTGAATCCGTAATGAGGCTTGTGGCTGAGATGCTCGGCAACTTGGAATAATGATCGGGATCGTCGAGCTGAGCTTGCAGGGCAAAATGATATATGTATTAAAGTCATTCGTTGGCCAAAAATAGAAGCGTTCCATATAGAGTAGAGCTGAGCCCAGCGTGACGGAAATACTCTTCGCTAGCATCAGGAAATTACGAGATGAAATTTGCGCGCCACGCGGGGACCGCAGTCGCCGAAGAAATGCAAAAGAGCATTTCCTTTTCTTAAACCATCGACTTGCGAAACTTTCAGTGGGGATCCGAATTATTTATTATAGGTGTATGAATGAATTCATTGAGATTGAGCAAAGACAAATCGGCGGGAGGGTATTTCGTTCGAAACAAACATTAAATTTACTTGGGAATTGTGTTTTAAAAAAGGAAAAAGTATCATTGGATTCTATGTCGAAAATTGAACATTTTTCATGTACTGTTATTTTACCATTTCTTGGTACGTAGATATTCTGTGACTTTATTTTCTATGGCGTTTGCCTAGACACTAAATTGTATGATTAATTAACACCGATCGCTTTTCGTTTGCAACCGGCGACCGTGCTCGTCGGCGGCTGAACGCCCAAATGATCCGGATCACGTCTAACGCGGATAAAATAGTTTAACTTGGCACGTCAAAATACTCGTGGGAATTGGTTTCTTCGATCGTCACCAAAACAAATTGCGCAACTAAACGCGGCTAGAGGATTAACGCATGAAATTTGCCAACAGACACCACGTGTGGCGTAATAGACACTTGAAGACATAATACAGTAGAACCTCCAGTATTCGAACGTTCGTTGTATCGGCTATCGCCCTTCGAACGAAAGTTATTACGAAAATAATACATTTATATTATTAGATCAACTGCAAAAGTTCGTTCGCTCACTGTTAGATGATGTTAGGTATACGCAAATGTCTTTTTTTTTATTACACCCACTTGTATTTTTAGTGCAGAAAAGTGGCAAAAGGTCATAGATAGCCAATTTTTATTAAAAAGCATGTAATATATTTTTACTTTTAATAAATACTTTGATTGATAAAGCGAACCAACTTTTCCATCGACCTAATATTTTTTAGTATTATTACTTGGATTAGTTCTTCTGTGACATGAAGAAAATAAAGTTTCTATTATTAAAAAATTACCCTATTCTGAACAGTCGCCTCTCTATTAATACAGATACTGCAGCTTCTACTGTACGTTAGGGTGTTTCAATTTTGCAAAGGTGCTATTTTCATGTAACTTTGCTCGTCCCCTTGGTTCTATTCATGTAAGTGAACTGCATGGCAAATTTTAGACAAATTGAATAATATTTAGGGGTTGCACAGTTTTATCACTAGGGTAGGCCTGGGGCGGTAGTAACACTTTGGCTTGGGAATACAATTACGCAAGAACTATTACATTTACAACAAAAACTCTTATACGGAAATGTTACTTACTTATCTGACATTATTGAGTCACAACAGTTTCACTGCATGTCAAGTAATATCCAAGTTATTAATAAAAAATGAGCAGCGGACTATTATAGCCCTAAGTTTACAGTGTAAAGTGTTGCAAGCGTCTCTGACCCCGGGTCCGATGTAACACCTCATGGATTCTATGCAAACAAGACAATATTATTCGCCTTCTTTGACACTATTCGGTTCTGTTGCGGTACAACCGACCCCGACTGCCGATGTTACAATCGCCCCCGACCATGCTTTTGAGCTTCAATTATAAATTGTGACTAACGAAACACTTAAAACTGTTAAATAACGATCAGTATTACTTTAAAAAGGATCAAATTACAGAATAAAAAAAATGTACATACGTGTAAAGGCAGTGTTTACATTACATTCATAAATCGATAAGAAAAAGTTACTTTAGGGAATTGAAAAGTTATATTGTTCATTATCCATGTCTATTGCGTATCTATACTGGTAGGGCATGGGTGTGTGTATTCCAAATGTCATTGTTTATCATATGTATATCCAAAATTGGTGTCAATAGTCATATGTTTCGAGATATTAGCGTGTTACATTCGCCCCCCTGTTACTACCACCCCGGTCTACCCTACATATTTTCGCTTTCTCAGTTTTAAAAATGTGGGTAAAATAATATAAGGTACAGAATTTTTATAGGTGTGAACAATAATAATAATAAAATGTAAATTTTATGTAATTCAATGTAAGTCATCTTGAAAGTTTAGTTTCTTTTTTAAGGACTTGAGAATAAAAATAATTATGATTGGAAATCTTGTTTCCTTAGCCTACTACATATTATTTAGTGTGCAACCTCTAAATATTACTCAATCTTCCGAAAATTTGTCAGATATTCTTTTTATATTAATAAGAATCAGGGTATGAACAAAGTAAACAAAAAATGTAATATTTTAATTTTAACCCTATCATACGGAACACCTTACTGTACGTATATCCAAATTAATCACAATATGAAAACATCATTAAAACCGTCACCAAGGCTGCCCGTTAAATACAAAACAAACCTCCAGTCTCTATCGCAGCGTTTCCCAACGGGTGTTCCACGATACGAAGTTCAGGATCCGGCGAAAAGTTACCTTATAATAAAATCCCTAATTTCTCTGTGCTATTTACAAATGACTTATTTCGATGTTGCAACCCATACACAAAAAGTAAAATTGTCGAGGTTGAGGGTTCCGGCAAAGTTTATTGAGATTCAGAAAGGCTCGGTGGCAAGATTTAGTTGAGAAACGCTACTCTACACCTGTAACCACAACATTGGTTGCCCAAATGAACGGGAGGAAGGGTACTCGATAGAAAGGTACGTACTCGAAACCGCAGTACCAAAGGAAGGACGAAACGTCTTTCGTTTCCTGCCTGAAAAGCCATGCCCGAAGTTTCCCCCAGCTTCAGAGCTCGAAACTTACTGATTCCGGTTACCTTGCCTGAGTATGCTTTCGTAGATCCTATAAGTGGTCTCGCAATCTGCGTCCCGCAGGCTCGGTACGCGCGCACCTCCGTCCAAACTTTGGCTTCGGTTCCTGAAATCGTCCTCCTTCTTCCTTGGCGGATCCTGGCACTCGCTCTGCCTCCTGATGTGCCCCAGCCTCCTGCCGAAGTGCCGTATCATCTCCTGGATGCTGTGATGATGGTGGTGGTGGGGCTTTTCGGAGTCCCCTGTGGGGCTCGGCGACGTAGGCGACGCTCTGCCGTTGTTGCTCTGATACTGTTGCTGTATCTGCTGGACATGGTGAAGGGGATGATGGTAGTGCTGGTGGCCGGTCTGATGGTGATGGCTGCCCCCGTGGAGCGTGTGGTACACGGAATGATGATTGTTAAGGGACGAGCTGTGGTTGGACGAGTTTGAGCCGTGAGAGGAGCCGTAGGACGTGGACGAGCCGTAGGAGTACGTAGAGCTGACGGAGCCCCGCGACACCCTCTTCTGTATGTACTTCTGGTTCAGCAGCTCGTGCAGGAACCTCGCCTCGTTCTGCCTGGCGTCCGCCACGGACAAGCTCTTCGAATCCTGATTCTGATGAGGGGTCTTTGCGTCGCCGTTGTGAGAGCCATGGTGAGACAGCAGCTGACTTATCCCGTGCATCTCGACCGGCAGCGCTAAACGATTCTCGCCCTCTGCACGCCTACCAAGGCGATCTTCGAACCCGATCTCCTTCAGCGGAGATGTAGTCCTTTATTCTCTGCTTCTTCGTTCTTTGAGCGCGAGCGATATTGAAACTCGCTAATAACCGGTGACGTGACTAGATGATTATCAAAATCGAATTGCTCCGTTCGCTGATACGGCCTGGAAGACTTCAGGAGCGTAACTGCTAGTGGTTCTGGTACTACTGCGAAAAATTCATCAACAGACATTGATACGGGAGAGACAAGAGAGATGGTCCCGGAGTCGAGAGACGTCGACGATATTGGTTTACATAAATCCAGTTACGAGGAGTCGCTGGCAGACGCGTGCTCCCGCTGTTCCATGTGATTTCTCGAGATGCTGCATTCGATTGCTATGATGCGGTAATGTATCAGGTCGGCGCAAATGTTCGTTCGAAGCATCTATCAAAAGTAAAAATTATATTGCGCGTTCTTTAAATCAAAGCATTTCCCTCGGCTAACCGTGACACCTTTTGCCACTTTTCTGGCGAAAGTACGAGTAGGTGTGGTAAAAGTAAACAGCGTGTGAACTGACAGTGAGCGAACGAACCTTTTGCACCGACCTGATAGTTCGAAATTTCAACGAGGTTTAAACGCTTACTGCTGGCTTACCTCTGACGCAAACCGAACTGCGACGCCATGAATTGTGTGGGAGTTTTGAATTTCATTTTTGCATATCATGTTTTAACATTTAAATGCTGTGAGAACTGGGGGAATCATATTCCTCATACACGAATAAAATAGAGATTACGTCCGGACAAAATGGCTCGAATCGATTCTTGGCAACGCTAAACGACCGGGATTTCTATAAACAACAACTTCGTGAAATAGCCGCGGATCTAAGTGCGCATCTGGCAACATCACAGGATTACACACTTTCCATTGATACTCTAACACGGAGAATGCTCGATTTTCCTACACCTCGTCCTTAACACTTTCACGCCGAAAGATGCGCATCCCGTGCGCGGTTGTCACGTCAATATTTTCGGGGAAATTGGTCGAGAGTCCCCGAGTGTATACTTAAAAAATGAATCAAGCTCGAAGGTTGTTTTATACGCTTCGTATAAAACTAACGACAGAAGTGATTATTCGGAATGGCCTGATCCACTTAAGGGGTTAGGCCACCTTGGACCACCATCAGAAAATTTAATATGAAGCCTGTTATTATACAACTCCCGTCGGAAAAAATCGTATTCCTTTTTCTTACAAAATGTAAAGCCGTGATACGCAACATCTTGAAGAGCGACGTTTTCCACGGTGTTCAATCTCACGTCTATACCGTTCGACTTAGAACAAAAAACCAAAAAGATTTATTTTCTGCATGCCTAAAACTAGAGAAGTACGTATGGAAATCCAGAAACATTAATTTGTCTCGAATTGGTGAACATGGGGAGGAAAAGTGCATTTTTTTATATAAAAGTGTCAATTGCAAATAATATGTTCAAGATATCGCAAAATCGCGACGTACTTCTCTAGTTTTAGGCATGCAGAAAATAAATCTTTTCGGTTTTTTGTTCTAAGTCAAACGGTATAGCCGTGAGATTGAACACCGTGGAAAACGTCGCTCTTCAAGATCTTGCGTATCACGGCTGTATCACCGCCATTTCGTAAGAAAAAAAATACGATTTTTTCCGGTGAGAGTCGTATGATAACAGGCTTCATATTAAATTTTCTGTTTATTTCATTATCTTCCTAAAAACAAAATGCCGAAAGTGACTGCAATTTTGCTCCGTCCAAGGTGGCCTAACCCCTTAAGGGAGCATTCTCGTCTATACACACGAGATCCTCTATCCCCTTTAGGGATGACGCGCAAAAAAACTACACAGTTTATACCGATGAGCATTAAAGGGGGAATTATTAACCCCTTATTTGGGAATTCTTATGTAGTTGCTAACATGTTAATGTAATAAATTAATCAGTGTGGCTATGTTTTTCTTCGGACTAAGTTTACTTAACGCCTGCAACATCTAGAAAACGCCTGCAACATCATGAGGTAGGTGTTAAGCCTCTGCTTCGCGCTACGACTGCATATTTAGTTCAATAGAAATCGATCGTTAAGCTTCCGACAACATGCTCGTTGAACTTTGTCGCTAAGTAACGTCTATCAATGGCTAGTCCGAGATCCAACTAAGAGCGGCCGAAGCTCGAAGGAGCAAAGTATTGCGTGTTACGCGCTCGGCCGAAGGATTAACAAGCAAACGCACCAGGAACGGGCTACTTAACTACATGTTATGGTAGCGGGATTGAAGTGCCCGGCACATCCTCGGCCGAGGTTTCAATTAGAATTCAGGGAGGAAGCGTTTAGCACACGCGACTGATTGTGAGATTAGAGGAAGTAGTCAGAGCTACAAATTATCGAGTTGTTTCTACGAGAACGACTTCAAATGACCCTCTGTCATCCAAAATCAATCTCGCGACACGTTCACAGCGACGGAATGCCGGAAAATCGTCATTTCATTCACGCAGAATTACAGAAATGGAAACTCCAAAATTAATCCACAATTAGTGCATCGAGATAAATAATATGATATACTATAATCGCTTGTAATTACGTCGTCACTTTTAGGTTTGAGATACTATTTTGAAGTATTATTTATTTATCCGCGGAAGAAATCTGTGTGATAAATTTCAAACGACGAGAATATGATTAATCAGATCACGTGCACGGTATATATTTAATTCTGCAGTTTAGGCAGCAGAAAGCTGCTCCTTTGAAATTGTTACGAGCTTGAATTGAGTTTGCATTTCTTTAGGCTATAGTGGCATTTCTTGTTATCAGGACGGTGAAATCACGCCGTCGGCCTTTCGGCGGCACAACACTTGGATACGTCCCGATTTTGACAACGGGGTCGTCGATGTGGCAAATTTCGGGGTCGTGGGTGGGAAACTGGGTCATATCGATTGACTGTCTCCCCCATTCTCGAGGAGTGCACGCTCAGAGGAATTATTATAGCTCCACTTCTTTCCCTCTTTTGTTCGAGGAGATGAGGGGGGGAAATTGGCGGTCGGCGTTAAGGCAAGGAAACTCGGGCAACGATACCGAAAGACAACGGTCGGGGGACGAGACCTCTCGCTCCCCCGACCTCGTCGCTATTTTATTACGTGGGATCGCTTCCCTCGACTGCAACAAGCCTGAGAATTACGTATTTCGTGCAGTGAGATGGCGGCTGTGGCAAACAAGCGGAAACCATCCCAGCAGAAAAGTACTTTCACTGCAGACTCGGCGCAAGCATGGTTGCAATCAAGGAGTTAAAATGGTAAATGATGTGAAATTGCGAGAAGCGAAAATTTTTAGTATTCTCTTTCCAACCACAGCGACATTGGCACATTAATGATCTCAGTTCTATTTTTCGACAGCCCTAGAAACTAAAATAAATTATTCTAGTTTTTACAGCACACCGTATTCAGCATAGAATTTGCATACTTTCCATTGAAAAAGTAATTATTCATTTCTTTAGCACTTGCATCGTATATCATTTCAACACCTGAGTTTTATCTTTTCAAATTTGCTTACTGCTATGCATGTGTCAAGTTTGAAGTCTATGCAAACTTATTAGAAGAATTTTTGCCCTTTGGATTGGAATAAAGATTATTGGAATAGAAACATAAAGATATTTTTTACACTTTTGGTGAGACTTTTAATATATTAGCATTGCGTCTTTATGGTAAACAGTATGAAATGAGATGTTCCTTTGTATTTTTCAACGGTTACATATTTCTTTCCCTGTTTGGAGCAAATATGACAACTGTTATGAAACTTCAGAACGGGTTGCGTACGTACACGGAGACAAACAAGTTCAAAAAGAACAGTGCCTAGCAGTCACAGCGATACGACGAGTTGTTGGTAACTTAATTCACGATGACTTCTAGGAAGTCATTGTTTTTCCCATCACGCACAGCTTTTGTAACGGAAATGGATGAGGTTCACGAATGTATACTTAGAAAGAACGATACTTATTCGAATCATTATTCCATTGCCCATTCATCTAGAGAATATTTTTCAATTCTTGTACTCGAAAATTTGTTATAATCTAGCCTCTCGAATGCTACACCAAATTACTGTCAAATTAATTACACACTCCAATAAATTATTTTTCAAATCAATTTTTAAACTCGTCTTGTAACTGCCAGTTGTTTGGGGTCGTCCTTAAATTACGTAAGGATTTCTGGGGAATTTCTTACGTTTTCTTACAAAGGCGGGGGGAGTATGGTAGCGTCTTACGTAATATTTTTTAAACTAATTTTCAATAAATAAAAATTCTATTATTAATGTTCCAGAAAAGTAGTTTTAGATTATATTTCCTAAAACCGAGTCAAATAAATTATATAAACCTTTAACAGAATTTGAATAACTGAAAAAATTAAATAAAAAATATTACGTAACGAGGGGGTTGGAATATCAAATCTTACGAATTCTTATACTGGGGGAGGGAGGGGGTAAGAATTCGCCAAAATTGCCCTTACGTAATTTAAGGACGGCCCCTATCGAGGATTAGTTCACACTAAAAACAGTAAAATGTTAAGAAAATCTAGCTTCTTCGGATCCGCTTTGTGTTTTCTCTTCTCCGAGTAAATATTGTATAAGTATTTGGATATAACTTGATCAGGATGGTAGTAGACTAATCCAGTTTCTGCGACCCTCACGCATAATTGACTGCGTTCCCACCGAACCTTTCCCCCACGATCGATGAAATCTCCAAGTTCGACGCAATTCCTGCGGAGTTCGCGCCCCGAAGGCATACGAACGAAAACCCATCAAGACCTATATTGCTCCCCGCGTCCAAAACGGTTAGAAAAACCGACCACCTTCGCGGTGCTTGGTAAAACGTGGAAAAATACGTAATCCTGACTATTCCTAGCAGTCTGTTCAGCATTTTCATTTACCGCAGGGCTATTAATATTCCGAGGCTTCGCGGTGCTTTGCTACGCCAGCGCGTTACTTTAACGTATATTTCAGTTCCGCAGAAAATGTGCGATAAATTCTGTTTACCATACTTTGCTCCTTTGCAACGTCCCCTTGTTGTCCTCCGTTATTTAACGAAGGACTCCGGCGGCAAACACTTCTTCGGTGATCTTGAAATTGCGCGAGCCTCTTTGGTAAAACAGACCTAACGATTCATGCATTTAAATCGTCCGAGAGTGCAGCAGACATTTCTTCGAATGAACAGATGACTGTTCTATAATTATAAGTAGGCTGATTCTGCTACTCAACGCTTCAAGTGGCGCATGGTTTTGAAAAATGCAACTTTAATCCAGTGGGATTACCCTTCATTGAAGGGTAAGGGGAATGTCACAAAACAATTTTATCGAGACAATTCAGTTTTAATACTTGAGTCCATCAGTACAGAAACAAGGTTCAATGAATTTAATTATCTTATATAAATTTCTTAAATAATTTCCTGATTTTTAACCAGTATATTGAATCTTCAACGTTATCTTACGGGGTATTTGAACTTCGTAACCCTTTTTAATTCGACAGTTCCGTGGTCCCAGTTGTCACCAACAAAATATGCTATAAATCGCAAAATCACGAAAAATAGACATTCCCGGTTTTCCCCTTACTCTTCAATTGCGAGAAACGTTGCAAATTTATTGAAGAACTCTAAGAAACATTAGTTTATTTGGTAATTTAAATTAAAAGCAGTGAAGAGTATTCAATCTGTACCAAATGTACCTGTGATTATGAGAGTGGTGTAAGTCAAAGATCTAAAAGAATTGAATTCATCACCTTACATTACAAAATAAGTCATAAATTCAATTTTTTAAAATCTTTAAATAATTTTCGCAATCACCGGCGCAAATATTATTTTGCGGAAATATAGCGGGCGTCCCAATACTTATAGATGGCAGTGTATTTGTCTGCATATCGATGGGATACCTTCGCGTGTAGCCAGTAGTTTTGCAGACCAGTTCGTGTAATTAACATTTGAAATGACAAACAATGCGATGGCACCGTGAAACATCGATCCGTGGTACACTCATCATCTCTGTCACACGTATACATCAATTATGGTCGATTCAGCTGCGGCGGTTACATCTGAATCCATGCTCGTTTCGCCGTGCCCGCGGAAATATCAATATTTCCGTGCGCGAAACGACAGGAATTAAATTACAGCCTTTCAACGATCAGGCGATAATGCGCTCGCGTATATGTAGACAGGCTGCCAACGAAATGACGCTTGCAAAAGCACGCATTCAGGGTGCAGAATGATTGGTTTCCATGTGCTAAACGATTTTCATCAACGTGAAAATGTAATAAGAATATACTTCTGAAAGGGACCGGTGGCCGATCGAGATGAGGTTTGGGGGGAGGTGTGAGCAGGGGATGTGAACCCTAAATCTAAAATTGTAGCTTCGGGTATTTATTAGTTTCCGAAATATTAATAAAAAATTGTTCATTTTTTTGTTGGAAATTTTTTTTGGACGTTGGTGCAGGCCTCCCACCCGGGAGCCCTTCAGTCCCCCATTTTTCACTTTTGAAATTATGTAACCACAGCATCATTTTTAGCATCGCCAAACTCACATCGGTTCGCTACCATGCTTTACGCGCCCGAGAGCGGGCGCGCGCCCCCCCGCACCAATCTAGCCCCAACCAATACTAATACCCGGGACAAGTTGGAAAGTGGAATGCGTTGTGTCGGTATAAGTCCACAGAAATATTGTTAAAAGGGGGGACCGTGGTAAAGTGATTAAAAAAAATCGGTAAAGTGTACGCTTTTATGCACAATTACCTCTGTATCTTTTGAACGCATTAATTGCCCTAGCTAAAATTTTATATTTGGGGTCTGTCCACACCCCTCGTAATACCCACCAAGTTTCATTTCGATCGGCCTCCGGTTGGGTCTAGACCCGTGCGGGGAGCGCGCAAAGCACGGCAGCGAAACGATGTGAGTCCGGCGATGCCAAAACGAGACCGTGGTTACAAAATTTCAAAAGTAAAAAATAGGGGGACGGAAGGGCTCGTAGGGAGGCCTGCACCAACGTCCAAAAAAAATTTCCATTAAAAATTAACAATTTTTTATTAATATTTCGGAAACTAATAAATACCCGAAGCTACAATTTTAGATTTAGGGTTCACATCCCCTCCCCACCCCTCCCCCCAAACCTCATCTCGATCGGCCACCGGTCCCTTTCGGAAGTACAGCCTGTAATAATAACGAACAGACGTAAAGGCAAGGGGACTAAATAGGCAGTCAAATCGCTGGAATATCAAGTGTTTTTTGCGAATTAATTAAAGGGAGATGAGAACAAATTGTGCGTAGTACTTTTGGGTAATGTTTACTAATACTATAAACTGTAAAACAGTGTTTTTGTTTTAAATATATATATATATATATGACGGAGCTACAGTTGTGTCATGTGTAGGCGTTTTTCCTGTGGGTTTGCCTTGATTGCGAAAAAACCGAGGTTCGGATCGACTTAAAATTTTTACAGCATGTTCAAAACATATTTCTTTCTGGAGTGTACCTCCCTCAAAATTAAAATGTAAAAGTTCTAATTTCCGAGATAAAAAAAGCAGCCATCTGTGCACTCTGAAAATCGACATTCATCGTAGAAATCGCCTTCTCCTAGTTGCTATTTTAATAATGATGGGTTAATTCTTTTTTCAGAACTCCACTCCGAAATTCTAGGAGAAACAAGGAAATCGACGTATCCTTATTTTTAAGCTAAATAACAGGGCAAAACCGAAGACAATTTTCCTAAAACACTGCATAATCAACCTCGTATGGCGTCATTTGTAAAATAGATATTTAGACAAAAAGAAATATTTTTTACTCTACGCGATAGTAATAAACACTGGGTAAAAGGAAAAGGCTGTGCTTGCTGTCATCTGAAAAAATACTTGATTTTCGAGCGATTTCACTGCCGAGTCCCCTCAAGGTACTCGTATAACGTTATATAAGGGATTTTCGTATAACAGCCCCCGATATTTGTTTTTTTTTTGTTTTAAAGAAACTATTGTTAATATTGTGTTAAACTCTTTTGGGATATAAGGAGGCGTCTTTAAACCCGTATAATTTTTTTTTATGTCAATCCTACTTATTATTTAGTAATTATTGTGCAATCGTGTTAACCTCTTCGACGATGTTGACGACAGGTGTAACACCTGTCACAAAAGAAGAAAATATTCTGAAAGTTAAATAATTTACACTGGGAATACACCTAAAATTTTAATTTTAGTTTTTATTTATAATACTTTTTTCGTCGATATAAAGAATAATATGAAAAATTCGTCTAACAATAAGAAAAAACTTACTTTTTCCTTCAAACGGTATAACTCTTTCAATTTTTATTTTTTTTTTCTTCAAAGTGGACCAATTCCAACGTAAACTATCTAACTTTAAGAAACTTTTATTTTTTTCGCAATCAGATGACTGATAGGCGCTACACATCCCGCCATCAGGAGTTACATCGTCGAAGAGGTGGACAAGATTCCACAATAATTAATAAATAATAAGGATCGACATAAAAAAATATTTTCGACAAGTTTAAAGATGCCTCCTTATATCTCAAAAGAGTTTAATCCAATATGACCACCAGTTTTTTAAAAAAATAAAATCTGAAATATCAGTTACTTTAGGGGCTGTTAGACGAGAATCCCTCCTTAATACAACTGCACGACTAAAAAGGTCGTCCAACTTTCCTAAGAGTGCTCAAGAACTGGGCGCTCTTAGATCTCGAAACACTTCTATTATTACACCTTGTAAATAAAAAATTCTCTGATTCCTGGTACTCGGCTACGCTCTCTTTTCAAACTTCATTTCAGGCTAAAGCAATCTTAACCCCATAATTCATCCGAACAGCTGCAGGAGCTCTAAAGAGCTTAGGAGCAAAAGTTCACGGCACCCACGCCATTTTCCAGGATTCGCGAGTAAACGAAATATCTCGCGGTTATTTGCCACCTTCCGGTTTGCTCGCTGCTACCGTGACCTAGGTTCCATTCCGAGAGCTCCCGACGAACGTGTTGAACGCGGCGAGTGTCACCACCATTCCGCTGCCGACGGAGTTCGTTCTCTCCACTCGCCACTTCAACCGTTTATTAATGAAAACGCAGCCGAGCTAATCGTGCGAACGGGGAAGGGCGGCCGCTAAGTATGCGCGCACGCACGTGCTGCTTTGCATGGACAAACAACAGTATTAACGCACGGATGATACTATTCGCGGACGGGAATGAAGCATGTGGCTTCATAATTGATGGAAGAGATGCGGCGAAATCGTAAACAAAGTAGAGGGTGAGGATTGATCCTGGCGCACTGGAGCGTTTAAAGCGAAGGGCAGGGTCCATTCTAATAGGTTTTACACAGTAGTCCAAGGCGTCGACGTGTTTTCACGCAGAGGGCCTTTCCACCTGCTGCACGGCTACGGTTTTACGTTCATATATTGTGGGCAAAATGGAAAGTATTGTTCGAGTCTCCCTGAATGTTTGCTCGGGGCGAGTTGGGTGGGACATATTCGACAGTAGATCACTTAGAAAGACTTGAAAGAGACCTTGCGCCACGCAAAGTGCTAACACTACGTTAATGACATTTATGAGCGATGGAACGTTGAAATAAAATAAGGGAAGAGGAGGCCGAAGGTACTAAGAAATTTCACACTACTGATATCCCTTCGTAATTGAATGTGAAAATAGGAATTCTAATTTTCCTCGCCGAGCAGTTAGAACCCACTAGTGGCACTAAACTTATGGTTACACAGCCATGTGGTTTCGAGGATAAGGTAAATGTTCCAATACCTGGACACGTCCCACTATTTAGACACTTGTCCAAATAATACTGATTATTACATTTAATATTCACTTTATCCATAAAGGAACTATTTTATTCAATTACTAAAATATTTAATAAAATATATTCATATACATATTTTTCTTAGTAAACTTGTAACACTCGTAATAAAAATAATTTTTCTTGAACTCTCCAGTTTACAGCATTTTATTGCTCTTATCTGACTTGCTAAACAGTCTCTACTTTTTCTTGAGCGAATATTATTAATAATGTTTCGTATATTGGTATAACTAATACAGTTTTAGAAAAAATGGTACCTTGTAGTATTTTTTGATTGGAAGATTAAAATTAAATTTCGTATTAGTTTTTTATTCGCGTGTAAGTACTTAAACAGGGCCTAATAATTAAAACTTGAGAAGAAATTTTATTAATAATAACAGTTTTACTAATTTGCAACGTTTACACTGTTCGAAATATAATTGCAAAATGTATTAGCTTTATATAGCTAAAATTATAAGCTTATATTACTGAATGGTTATATCACGCAGAAATATTATTGTACAGTAAAGCTTCAACAGTTTCAATCTCGCTTCTTACGTAATGGGCTCAAGCAAGCGAGAGAACATTTTTGTTAAGGTTGTAATTAATTATTATTTTATAATTTTTGAAATAGTACAGTTGTTTTGGATTTATTATATATTGAAGAATTGAAAATTAATTGGATCTCTTAATAATTTTTTGCTTTTAATATTGAAATTGTTGCGTTTATCCACTAGTACACGATAACATGACACGGACCAGTTATTAAATGCGTGTTTAATGGTTATTTAAACACTGGTACAGACGTCAGTATTCACTGAAGTTTTAAAATTATCAACATTTATTGTACCAAAGTATTTTTTTGTATTCTATATATTTACGTTAATAATAACTAGACAAAAATATAGGACTGTTTAAGAATTATTAGGATAATTAATCTTAAACTCGTGATAATATCAACATAACCTAAAATTGTATAATGTACTTTTAATCATTTTTTCATGGCGGAGATTTAACACAAATTTATTATAAATAAAATGTTTTTATTACCCCAAAATATTACCATATTGATTTATTTTCATTAACTGATAGAAATAGTTAAATTAATAAATATTCAATAATTGGGACACTGATAATTAATGTATGGGACACGCTATGAATTTCATTTAATTACTGGGGCATACGAACAGTTTCATGTTTTAATTAATTTATATGAAATTAGAAATTTTACGCTTTCGAATAATTATATTTAGTTATAATTTTATACTGTTTAAATATAAAAGAAATTGCAATTATCTCAACTGGTTCCTTAACTGTTTCACCACTGGGCCATTTACCTTACAGTGAAATCCCGGAACGACCCTAAACCTGATCATGTGTGCAAACTATGAAATAAGTACGCGTTATTGTTGACACAATAATAAAATAATTATTTAACACTTTAACAATTATTACTTCGTATTCTTCGTATTTTGTTTTAATGATAATATTTAATTCATGTGTCAAATTCGTGTGTTACACACGAATACACATAACCTTAAAATTAGTCGTTTAATAATAGATTCTTTTTACTTAAGTTTGTTTACTGATTTGAATAAATTACTTATACAGAAGAAATATGCCGAAAGAAAAAGCTATTGTGTTTTTTTATTTAATTTTCTTAGAAAACATCCAAACTTCATCATGTGTCCAGGTAATGGGACAGTAAAATCGGGACACCGGGACATACTAGTTAATCTGTCCAGGAATTGGGCCATTGTAAGGACTATGAATTTTCAATATTTTACAAAATTATTCAATCCTACAATGTGATATTTTTTTTAATGATAAAGTACACACGATGCCCCATGTAATTGCAAAATCGTTTTTATATAAATCGATTTGTATAACTGAAAAATTCTCAGACGTGTGTCCGCCGTACCTTAAATGTCCAGGTATTGGAACATTTACCTTATCCCTTTGCACGCCCTCCGAGTGTGCTTAAAGTGTGCGCTAGGGTGTCTGTGTCCCACTTCCTATATGCAATTTCCAACTTTCTCTCGTGCTCGATGAAAGAGAAAAATGACGAGAATGAAGGTTCGGGCCATGGGAATGCCGACAGGTAGACGCAGACTTTAGAGCGTGAGCTCGGGAACCCGGTAGGCGTTGTGTACAACGATTACGTAAAAGCTGCACCGAAGATCGGGAAAAGAAGCAGGAGAGTGACACCGGCCTCATACAGGTTGATTCAACTTTACGCCCGCGTCCACTAGCTTCATATTGGATTATCGATCGCGTTTAGATGCGGCTGTTGGTTTGCTCCAGTGCTTCCATTTCGAAACACTGCTTTTACCCAGCACGAGCCGTCAACGTTAGAATTATGCGGAATCCGAAATTACTCCATCGCCACGTAGGAGTAGGTGCGTATTTAAATTCTTCGGGGATTAATTTCGATAAATTATTAATATGTTCGAGAGGGGTCCGCTGTTCTTTTTAGTTTGAATTAATATTTACAGCCGCATACGTGTGGTTAAATATATTCGGAATATTCTCAAAAAGGAAGTTCGCCAACTCGAAAATGAAAAAACAAATCTGAAACCTTGCAGAAATGAAGCTCAAATGGTGCTAATAACGTAACTCTACTTTTATTCTGCAATAAAACGGTCCTAAGGGTGAAAACACCCCCTCGAAAAAATCCTACGGTTTTTTTATGCCGTATAAAGCGGGGATAAAGAATTTGCGACAACATTCTGTTTTCCCAAATTTATCCGCACCACCATTTTCTTCGACAATTCTTTATCCCCATGTCGTAGGATATCGAAAGTCATAAAACTTTGAATTCAACCTTTTTTTTATATCCTTTACAATTTATATAAAAACTCGCAGTTTCTTTGAGGGAGTGTTTTCACCCTTAGGATCGTTTTATTGCCGAATCAAAAATAGTTACGTTGTTAGGCTCACTTCAGCTACATTTCTGCAAAGTTTTAGATTTTTTAAAATTTTCAAATTGCCGAATACATAAACTTCTAAATGAACATATTTCACACGCCTTCTATATTATATAAATTACCATCCATATATTCTCACTTCAACTCCGCTTCAAATTCTCTGCAGGAGATATTACCTTTTCAACGAGATGAATTTTAACGAGATCAACACGCCTAGCCTTGGCCATTACGTAATTTCGCCTTCCTAGTTCATTACGAATCGTTTTTCCTGCTTCCACGCTGACGGGCAGACTAAACGAACAAAAACACGACTGTTCCCTCGTGCAAACCGGTCTTTTCAAATGCATCGCTAGACGAGGGCATTCTGCTCGGGCGGGCGAGGCGGGTCCCATCACTGCGAGCGGGAACAGAGAAGAATCGTTCGCGCTTGTATACGTGCACGTCTTCGTTTCGATTCAATACTTACAGCGGTGGAATGGACGATTTGAAATGGAGCGTCGCAGCGGGCATGGAAATTACTTCGTTCCTTGCGCGCGACTTCGCCGCTGCAACGGTATACGGATAAAACAGAGGCTAACGCGGGACAATGCGGAATGCCTTCCAATCAACTGGCAAATCTCGGCGTTCTTTTTTTGCAAACGCATCGAGCGGGATGAGAAGCCGATACCAGCGACCCGGGGCACAGATAATAATAATAATAATAAGATGACTCAAAATTTACGAATTCGGACAATGGCTACGGAGCTTCGGTATACGCGTGCTCGAGGGAACTGGCACTGGAGGATTCTGAAATCACGGACTGGATATAGGACAGGTTAAACTTGGTCGACCCCGACACTAGCTCTCTAGACACGGGCAACTCAATATTCGCGACTAACGAGGACAGTGCATGGGACTCGGGTCACCGATTTCGTTAAAATTTTACGTATAATTCCTTAACGGGGGATTGCGCCTTGTTCGACCGAAAAATGGGTAATACTTTGTGAATTTTTGGTATAAAAACGGTTTGACAAATTAATTTGAGGTTTGGCAGGTTGTTTTATTGTATCTTGAACTATTGTTCTGAATTTTTGTGTAACAGTGAAAAAAAATGGCAGATACAGAGAGAACGTTGAAAAATAATCGGGTGGCCCTGGCGTTTACAAAAAGTACTGTAAGGGTTATCCAAAACAAAAAAATGGAACAGAGATTCTTAAACTATATGAATGTGGCTATGGGTGGTAGTAGTGCATTAGGGAAAATAAAAAAAATATATAAAAAAAATTTTATGTTAAACGATTTTATTAAAAATGCACTAAAAACTAAAAAATAATTCTTTTCTTGTACTGCAATTTCGATGGTGTTTTTTCACTTTAAATAAAATCGTGGAGCAGGGTTTCTCGCAACGAATTCATTTCGACGCTTGATGCTGTATTAAATTGATTTATATTCTGTTATAAAAAATCCTGCTCCACGATGTTATTTAAAGTGAAAAAACACCATCGAAATTGCAGAACAAGAAAAGAATTATTTTTTTAGTTTTTGTGCATTTTTAATAAAATCGTTTATCATAAAAAAAGTTTTTATATATTTTGTATTTTCTAGTTTTTAGTGTTTATGGATTTACATTTCGCAGCTCAGACTTCTTTAGAAATATCTTTTATTTAATTTCAAATCGCGATGCGACTAGCGACCAGAACACAGCGTCGTTTTCGTAAAGAACGCGAGTGGCTGATTTCAAGTCGTTTGGATTTGTGGTTATGGGTTATATCTATTGATGACAGGGTAATTTTTTCACCCACTCGGGGTTAATTTTTTTTTTATATATTGTATTATCATCCAAACGACGCACACCTGCAAAGTTTCAAGACAATTGGATAGTTGGAAATGCGTTAAATTTGAGTTGCCAGATTTGAATCATACAAACAAATAAACATACAAACAAACAAACAGAGGATCGAAGCTGAACAAAATCGTTTAATAAAAATGTTAAAATGGCAGCCTTTTGAAGTAAATAGAGCGCCCTAATTTGAGTCTCAGAAAGGTTTTGCCTCAAAATCCGGAAAACTTCTTTAAATAAAAAAGAAATAGTAACAGATACGGGAATAAATCTATTACCACCCATAACCACATTCATATAGTTTAAGAATCTCTTTTCCTTTTTGTGTTTCGGATAACCCTTACAGTACTTTTCGTCAACGCCAGGGCAGCCCGATTATTTTTCAACGTTACCAAATAAATATTATTACAAAATGAATAAGTATTAAAGCAATTAAATAAATAAGATTAAAAGTGGGGTCCATTCCACGAAAAAGGGCCTCATTTGAAATCCTAAATTTTGGTGTATTCGTTATTTTCTTTCCGTCGCAGTTGAAGGGCCCATTTCCAATTCTTTTCCAGCTTCTACAACCCTATTTTTTTAATTTTCTAATTTTTCGGAGGCCCCCTGAGCTCCGGCGCCCTGAAGCGGCTGCCTTTTTCGCGTCCAAGTTAAGACGACATTGATGTATAGGTATGGATGAAATATGGCGGTGGTCTTAAGAAACTTTAAAGCTGATGTTTTAATATCTACTAGGCTTTAGTTACGTTAGTGTCCCTGTGCTATTCTAGCAGCCCCTCAATCTATGGGATATAATTTAAAAATATAATTCCTTGTAATAGAACCTTTGAATTTCGTTCCCGTTATCGTTCACAATGTGAACTTCCCTTTGACTGCTACCGTAGTTAAACAGTGGCAATATGCATACTACTTAGTATGCAAAATTTGAGCCAAATCAGCTATCCGAGCCTCGCGCACCCTCCTTGGAAACCAATAACCCAGAGATTCTGGAGCGACACGATATCGAAGTATACCGAGCTCGGGCGACCTGGAATTGGAAGCCTTGAAATTGTGGGGTATGATACTGGCCACGTTAACGTCGCTATGATAACGGTATTGGCGAATAAAGTACTTGAAGGAGTAACGAGAAGCTGCTTTCGGAAAGAAACAGAAAGTCAGAAAGTTTGAAGGAGAGGGATAGAAGTGTGCAAGAAAAGAGCGGGTAGATATTGTCACCGAATGAAAGTTTACAGGTCGTTGATACTGAACCACGTAATACGGGTCCCCGGTATTACGCCACACCCCTGGCATGCACTTTAATACGCAAGACAGCGGCATGAGTCCACTGGGGGAGAGGAAATGGACTAAAGCGATAAACGTGTCCGTCTGTGGGCGTCGAGGCTCCGAAGTCTTCTTTTCGAAGACGCAAACGCAGCCCTCGGTGCGTGATATAGAGAAGTGACCTATCTTCGTATCTAAAGCCCGCGCATGTAAATACTGATAATCTGGGGCATCGCCTATCTGTGCGCCCTGCGTAAAATCAGGGCGATTTAAAGCGTGGCTCGAACGATACGTAAGCGTCAAATGTAACACGAGAGTGTTACGGAGATTCCTGTAACTTCAAACTCGGTTGCTTGATTATACCGTGGACAGGTTTCATGAGAGTGCAGTTGAAAATAATGCGATTCTCTATCTAGGGGACGAGATCGATACAAGCAGTTACAGAAATACGGTATTTTTGGCGCATTAGTTTAGCTGGTATACCTGGAATAGTTATTCAAACACCGATTACCCTATTTGCATTGTCCATGTATTAACCTTGAAACCGTTACATTCTCATTTGCAAGTCCTACTTGCAGGGAAAAAGAGCAGCGATGAAAAAATATTTGCATTTACATCTCTGATTTAATCTTTAGTTTTGTGTAATTAAAATTTAATATTGATACTATTGATAATATAGTATTAAGCATTTAGTAATATTATTGTAAGATAATACAAGTATTACCATTATTACTATTATTACTGTTACTATTATAATATAATTAGTATCACTATTATAATAATACTAGTATTATAATTACTGTAATTACTAGTATTACCATTAATAGTACATCTATTATAATAATAATAGCAGCAATATTACTGTTATAAGAATACAAAGTGATGTAGAAAAAGAAAGCAGTGTGCAAAGTCTGCACTTCGCATACTGTTTTATTTTTCTACATCACTTTGTATTCTTATAACAGTAATATTGCTGTGATTTCGAAATCCAGAAATGCGCAGTTTTTAAATCTAATCCTAAACTTTTAAACCCCCTCATGCGCCACTTCCTCGTGTCCCTGGACGGCACTGAGCTCGAAAGAAAAGCTACTATACCTTTCCATGCACCAACAACGAAGCACAGGGCGCGGATTACTCGCGAAGATATGCACCGAGTGCAGTATCGACTGTGTCGCACTAAACTGCAGTGGCGACGCGGTGGCCAGCGAGCAGCCGAACCGGGGGGGAGGACTTTTTCGTTCACCATTTTGGAAACCCGACACCCTAATACCGGCCTCCTCCGATGGTATTACGTCGCGAAGACCTTGAGCAGTGGATTAAAGAGCACAGGTGCAATCCCTCTTAACAAATTGTAATTCAATTTAGGGAAACAGCGCCACCCCAGGCAAACGTATTGCGCGCATTTGCTCAAAAGTCCCGTGGATCCACGTAATAAGATAAATGTCTAATAAGATTTCGACAGCCCTCCATTGTCCATCGGACAATAATACTCGCGTATTTTCTTCTTCGTGCAACAAAACACGACTCCTTCAAAGTCCATCTCTCATCGATCTGCACTCCTCGCGGGGTTAATTGATCTCCAGTGAACTCGAGAATGAGGATACAATTTACAGAATAAGGAAACGCCACGGAACCGCATGCTAAGTTATTTTGTCGACCAGCCGTTACATATATTTTTTTTTTCGAGCAGTTGAACTTTGCTTATCGCCTGATTAGTGCATTCGACGGAGAGCCGAGTCGTAAATAGGATGCCAGGTAAACATGAGAACGGCAGTTCCGTCTATGGCCAGTGTTAAATCAAAGGTTAAGGCTGAATCGCATTATGAAAGCATAGGCACGCATCTGCATCCCGGCCGTCACGTTTTGCCGATGCAACGTGATCTGCGGTCAGAAACGTTTGTTTACGGCCGCCACTTTATAAACGGGGAACGATGCGAAAAACAACGACCGGGTAGCTATTAAAAGGAACAAAGAATCGTTGAAACGAACGACGTGTAAAACGCACAGAAATTTCATTGCTCGCTAGCGGGTACACTACCGACCAAAAGTATTTCGCCGCTTGTTACATATACGATTGATAGCAGTGCCTAAAGGTGTATTCACACATATTTGTTCCGCCGGTGGCAATGGTCCATTCCAAAACGGGGAAATATATTTTCTTACCGCTCAACCGCTCAACTTAAGGACGCGCGTAGCATTCAAAGAGCGAATAAACACACGTAGGGGAGACCGGGGCAAAGTGAACCTCGGGGTAAAGTGAGCTTTCTTAATTTATTTTTTAACAGTAGAATATATTTACAAATTTTGGTGACGTAATAAATGTGTGTAATACCACAATGATAATTATGCACATTCAGATATCGAAAAATGAAAATTCATTTGAAAAATTAAAAATTAAGTTTTAGAGACTTAAATGTGTTATTTTAACTCCAATTTTTTTCTGCGTGTTTATAACAAGCTTATAAACATACATGTACACGCGTTTGGGAAAACATTAATTCTAACAGTATTAAATAATTAATTTTCCACTGAGTACACATTCGGGGTAAAGTGACCGGGGTAAACGGAGCTGCAAATGGCTGCTAAGAACCAATGCGCAAGTGATGTGCGCAATGTCCTAACCTGCTGGCTATAAAACCACGCGGCGTGATGGAACAGAATCTAATCTCAAAAAAATAAAAAATCTGACAGTTTTTGACAACCACGGTGCAAAAAAGCCAGAAGAAGCTGCCGTGCTACACGCGTCACTCCAGCGCAAGGGGTTAATATTTACCTATATCCTTAATTAAAGTTCTTACATTGTTGCATCTCACTTTACCCCGGATAGTAGCTCACTTTACCCCATATATGGGGTAAAGTGGTCAGTTTTGGCATTTTCTTTTCAAGTTGAATTTTAATATACTTTAAATTTATTTTAACCATTGCTATTCGTCATTTATCAATAGTAATGTTGAAATTATATTATAAATCTATTTCCACACATTTTTATTGAAAGGGAAAAATTTTATTCGGCTTCAAACTTTTTTCGTCTCACTTTGCCCCGGTCTCCCCTACAGTTAATTTCCTAGGATCACAAAACGCTTTCTAAAACACCCCGCAGAACCGATCAAATGCTTTTGAATGGCAGTGTATAAACAAGGGCCCCAAGCGTTTTCGCCGCCTCCCGAAACGCGTTTCCGGTTTCAAGCGTCGATACGATCGACATTTGGATCTCGAACCGGTTCCCCAAGGACGATGACGACCCCGCTTGCCATCGGAGCCCGCACTTCCAGCGCCCGCCGTGGCAAGGTGTTCCTGCGCTTGAAAAGTAGATACACACCGTGGCCTACATCTCCGAGCGCGTAAACCCCGCTTCGCAAATAATCGAAAGTAACGGCTGATGCTCGCTATCCAGCGCACACCTATTTTCGTTAGAAAGTCCACGGTACGAATTAGAAGCCGACGGATCGCACGTGATGCTTCGTGCGAGTTCAATGGCGGATTTAATTGCGGTAACAGGAGGTTGGTCACATTTGCTTGCACAATTTCAATAAACGTAAAATATGCGGGAAAATAACTTGTTGCCTATTCTGCATTCTGTTTTTTTTTTTTTTACGCTCGCCGTGCGGAGGAAATTTATGGTTGGCGATTTACATTCTCGTAAAGGCTGATTATATGTGCACCTTTCGCGATTTAATGGTGTTTGGTTTGTTTAATGTAGATTTCGTTTTTTATCACTATTGTGGAATGACTGTATAAATGGTTGCGAGACATGGCCTAAGTGAGACGATTTTTAATTAGCTTTAGATTTGAAGGGGATGCCTGTTAGCCATCGCGTGGAAAGTGGTAATAATGCTTTTAATGTTGTTTTTATGAATGTTATTATTAATATATTACAGAAAGGTGTAATGATTGAGATGTATGAACACTCGTCGTACGAATCAACGTAATTTATAACTTCATTGTCATTTCGTGGCAATATTTAACATCAAGACTGTAAATAGGAAATTTGTAGATCGAAATTGGAACAGCAGTTATAATTGTTCGAAGGACTGGGACGAAGATTCGAGGCACTCTGGTTTATTTCAAGCTCCAATGAAATTAAATCGACAACCGTTTCATTAATAAGAAAACGGTTATTGCGTTTTCGAATTCAAGCTCCCCCATGCGAACCTTAACGCGCTTAATGCCTTAATGCTTTCAGCCTTGTGCAAACACAGATAGTACTAGACTCCTTCAAGGAAACACCGATTACTAAATGCCCTAAATGGAAATCGACACGATGGGGTAAGTACATGTTTCTCGACTAATAAAAAACCATACGTTTCACCAGGTTTTGTATTAGATCTTAGAAATGTTCCTTTAGATACTGCTACACTTTAACTTTCACCAGAATATAATATTTCAATTTGGAATTTTATACATAGGTTGTCTATATAGTAAATCGTGGGTGAACCAGCTATGAGATGATTTCTCGTAAAAGATCGGTTTATTCTGTTTATACTTCAGCTTTGTATATTACCTTAGTTCAATAACGACATAAGTACTATTATTTTCTACTTGTCTTTCTATGACGAATCGCCTCTTAGCCGGTTACACCACGGTTTACTCGACACCCTGTATTGCCACAAAAGCTGATATTATTTATATTCGAAGGAAATGGAGATTTCTGAGTTCAACAATCGACGTTGCTCGACAGATACGGTGTCATTCTCCCCTACCAAAATATCCGACCGCGTATTGCGAAAGCGAAGACTGAATAAATTGGACGTCGAATGTACAACCCGCCCACCAGATTCATCGGATTCATCAGCCACGGATTGCAATTTAGTTAAACGCTTCGATCGTGCCTGGAGTGAGAAAATCTTCCGCGATGCGCAGCTGACGCGCATGTTTCATTGCCTCTGGAAAAAAAAACGTCAGCGAAAATAGAAACCAACGGTATTTACGTCGATAAAAAATTCCTTTATTTTGAACGTAGTTCCGTTTACCCAAAGCGGAGATATAAAATTGGGAATTCATTCAGAGACACTGATAAATAATCATTATCGCGTCTCTGTTTACGTTTATCGTTCAAGCTCGGTTACTCGCGCAATAGGCTATCGTTGTTAACGAACTCAATTACTCAGCCCAATCAAAAGGAAAAAGTAAAACGAAGCAACGATTATACGTAGATTCGTAATTAAGTATTTCTTGATCCGTTTCGTCTGCGAGCCGTCGTTCGTCATGCTGTTATGACGGGGTGCAACATTGTGTCACGGTTTTCACATGCGATTCTACAAGTCACTGCAATTTCATAGAATTCACACTGGTCTCGAAATTCAAAGTGACGACTGGTTCATTGTTTGGAGTAGTGTTCCTTTGACAGTTTTTATTCACCGACTGACAAGGAAACATCCCGAACCCGGAATTTCGAAAAATTCTGAAACTTTGTGAATATGTAGGGAATTTCCTCCTGATTACAACGCAATTTTTGTTTGCTGCCCAAATTCACTCTAAGGGGGATTAACTGACCGCTGAAAATCCGGTTATTTTCCGATTTTGTGTTATAACTCGTGAATTGTAAAATAATTTTTTCACCAAATGATAGATTTAATTAAAAGAAGTAACTTTTGTCTTGAAACTTTTTTTCTATCTCTTACAGTTCGCGAGTTATAACACAAAATCGGAAAATGCCGAATTTAGGCAGCAAACAAAAATTGCGTTGTAATTAGGAGGAAATCCCATACATATTCACGAAGTTTCAGAATTTTTTGAATTTTCGATTTCGGGATCTTCCCTTGTGAGTGAAACACGTTACAATAAGAAAAATCAATTTTCAATTCTTCAATTTCGAATTCAGAATTTTTTATTCTCAGATTTCAAATTCCCAAATTTCGAATTCCCAATTCGTAAATTTCATACTCCTAAATTTCGAATTCTGAGTTTTCGGCTTGCAGATTTCAAATTCCTAAATTTTCAATTCTCAAATTTCAAATTCTCAATTTTCAATTCTCAGATTTCAAATTCCCAAATTTCGAATTCCCAATTCGCAAATTTCATACTCCGAAATTTCGAATTCTGAGTTTTCGGCTTGCAGATTTCAAATTCTTAAATTTTCAATTCTCAAATTTCAAATTCTCAATTTTCAATTCTCAGAATTCAAATTCCTAAATTTCGAACTCTCAATTCTCAAAATTCAAATTCCTAAATTTCGAACTCTCAATTCTCAAAATTCAAATTCCTAAATTTCAATTTCTCAACATTCAAATTTCAAATTCCTAAATTTCTCAAAATTCAAACTTCAAATTCCTAAATTTCAAATTCCTAAATTTCAAATTCTCAAATTTCGAATTCTCGATTTTCAATTCTCAGATTTCAAATTCCCACATTCCTAAATTTCGAATTCTCAAATTTCAAATTTGCAATTTCCAAAATTTCCCTCCATTCATTTAACAGATCTCTACGGACACAGCTGCGCAGAGTCACTCGTGAAGGCCACGAGGACTAACTACATATTTTCCCTATACGAGTGAATCACTTTCTTGCCAGCTACGCCATAATGCAAGGGAAATAAAGGTCTAGGCACACTGATCTGTTCCATGCCGACGTGCCATTGGTAAGAATAAGAGGGGCGAAGAGAATCTCTCCTTCATACCGCGGCACGCTGACACGGAACTGATCGGTGTGCCCAGAGCTTAATGGTGTCGACAAGGGGTGTGGTGGAAATCCATGGGAAAAGGGTCCGTTTAGAAGGGAACGCAGCGTGACCTTGTCCTATCCTTGAAGCACTACCATCGAGATCCGAGCAGTTGGCACATTGGAGGAATGCAACTCCCATTGGCTGGCGCCTACTACATTTGCACAACGCTCACTCACGTACAGACTACTGTCACCGTTCCCCTACCGATTGCGAGTGTATCGAGAAACGGTGATTCTGTGTGTGTGTGTGTGTATCCCTTCTCTAACCATGTCCTCAAGTCAAAAGTACCAGCTACTACAGCTCACCAACGGTACATTTGCATCTGTAGTTCAAGGTCACCGTTGTTCAGCCGAACAGATGCAGATTACATGCATAGCACTCGCATGCACCCGAATGCACTTGTATGCGCCCTGAGACTCGGTACTCCCTTAGTTCAACTACTCCTTTTTCTCTGGTTAGTAGGAAGTGTGATACAGACAAAGACAATTGAATTTAAATAGTTGGATTGCTTCCTTGGATTCAGACATTGAAATTTAATCAGAAGCCTCTGTTATTCAGTACACATTTAGTAAGTGGAAAATTTTAGGGAAGCTTCTATTATGGAGATATTGGAAGTGAATAACAGCATGTATGTTTGAGAATTTATCGTCATCAGATGCATTAACTATTGGAAGAATCTCTTTTATATTCTAGCTATTAAAAACTGTAATCCATTGCGAGGCACGTATAACAATTATCCATTAAATATTCCCACCAGTGATATGAGAATATGTGGTCTGAGTGATGATCTCAATTACTTGAGTGTTGATGCTCTGCCAATTCCAAAATTCTCACTCAATATTATTAATACCCCGGATATAACCCAACCCGATTATACGATTTATTACTGATATTGCAAGAACATGTGTGTTTTTGTCCCCCACAAAATTCAGTGCAACGAAAGTGTAGCAAACTTTGAATAAAATGTACTATGTATTTCATCCAGTTACATAATATAATATATTCGCACGAACAGTATAATGCAATCACACAACCTACGTGTCAGGAATACTTAATCCTTTGAGTACGAAAATTGAAACGGTTGGCGTATCTACATCGTATGCGGAAATCCTCCCGTCTCATTTTCTCGCAGTACTCACAGAACGCCGACAGGCGTTGCCAGCACAGGCTACATACACTGACTGACCGCATACATGTGTCCAACGTGCTGAAAGGGTTAACCGACCTACATCTACCACGGAAACGTGAAAACACGTCCTACGAAAAAATATGTCTGAATAAAGAAGAAGACGAAGGAATAGGCTAAGAAAAATATAAGTGATTGCATCCAACTACATAATGATTACGCATACAGAGTTTGCTGAATCTATTACGGAAAGAGATACGTCGTTAAAAACGAACTTCAACCAAGTCAGTAAACTAGCTCTGTAAAAATGTTTAACCATGAACGTGCACGTTTTATCCGTCGAATTTAAATTATTAGGTGAATAGAAAATACAACGACATTGCCATTAACTTATCGCTGGCTGATAATTTTACATGTTTCGTTTAGTAGTTATAAGTTGTTTTTCCGCTGCACGGTAGAAACCTTATCAGATTTAATGCAGTGTTCGATACGTTTAGAGCTATTTAGAGCTATTGTTATACTTATTCGATATAGTTAGCAAAGTGTTCAGGAAAAAACGAGCTGAACTAAGCTTGCTTCAATTGTTCGAGTAGCTCCCTATTTTCGAGCTGACTTCGAGCACTAGTCGAATAATTGAGTGTTCGTCGCGTCTTGGCGAAACAAAATGAAAGAAATTTCGAGTATGTAATCAGCACTAATACTTTTTTCTAAAATAGGGACAACATGAACTACATACACCAGTAGAGAGTTAAAGACCTTGAGTGATCTTGAAGACTCGCCAAGCATAACCTCCAAGAAACCACATTTATTGCAGCACTCCTTTGTGAGCGCACGTATACGCTCGTTCACTCCATCACTGTGCGCGAGCAACGCATATAGGCGTTCAGCGACTGTGATTCGGATATACGACTAGAGGAATCCCGCACGCGATACGTGTACGCTGAGCATACAAATTGTCATTCTCGTCCATTTTTTTTATTTGGAATATTATAACCTAAATTTAATTTTAAATAGAAAACGCGAATTCGGGAAATTTAACTAGATGTAATTGAACAGTAAATACCCAATGTGCAACAAGAATTATTAAGTCGACTTTAAACTTCCTATATTAAAGGGATATCGATTATTTCGAATAAATATAATACAGACGAACGTTTTACAACATCAGACTCAAATCCGTGAGCTGAAAAAGAGACAAGGTCCTCGGACCACCAGTCTGCCTCTTTATTTCGCTCCTTATTTATTCTCGTATGGCCCCACACGTGCGGAATGACTAAACGAAAAATGGACGAAAAAGAAATCAAGTATCCAGAATACGAGGCGTTAGTGCACCGACACACGCTCATATGGTTACACCATTCGCCGAGAATTCCGAGGCATAACCATGTGATGACTCAATTCCCATCTGCATCGCCACGAAATGAAAGAAACAAGCGAGACGGAGCCTCGTGGCCAACTTTCGAATACCAACAGAATAATTGCTAACATTCTTCGCCCCGCAAAAGAAAACGACGAATAAAATGTACACAATACACAGGCGTAGGAACGAAATAAATTTGAATCCAAAATACCTTCGGGATTCGAACAAAAGTAATTGAACGAAAGTTGTATATCAACACTAACTACGCCGTACCCCGTGAATCCACGAAAACTCCGCGAAGCGGGTCAATTCGTACATGCTAATTAAATTCTACATCGACGACAACGTGAATCAATACCAATGTTTGGCACCAGACCTGCCGCGAGATAAACACGGCAATATTCAAAAACGGGACGCGACACATTCGATTCCGTCCTTATTTCTAAGCGGACTTTAAACCCCACACGATAATGTACAGATTAGCGCGCGGTGCAGCAGTAAGACGTTTCGAACCTACCAGGTAGAGTTAGGCAGCTTCGTCGCAACGGCCACGACTCTCGACGGGCGAGTTTCTCGTAAACCGAGAAAGTGGGGAAATGATACTCACGTGTGCCAACTGCCGCGGGGGAGATCGTTCGCAAGGCGGCCCTGTTTCCCTCTTCTTCGCACTATCCAGCTCTCCGGAGCACACGCGTCATGATTCACACACGTTAATTTCGTTGCCAATGTTGCCCCCGACGCTCCCAACGCATGGCCAGTTATATCCGTGCAGGATAGCCCGCGTAGCCAATGTCTCCTTCGCGCAATAAAGACGGCCGTTAACACTCGCGCGATTACAGTATATTACGTCCGCGGGTCGACGCCAAGATCCGCAGCGTTCAAACGCTTGTCGATGGACGTCCGCGAACAGTCCCAGGGGCACTGATTGATGGCACCATCGACGAGCTCCGTGGCCAGCGCGAAGCGGAGTGATGACAGATTACTGTCGACCAAAGTCGCATCGACGGCGGACAAAAACTACCGGCGTTCGTGTGGCAAGCGAAGCGGCAACGGCTCCCGTGTAGACCTGAGGCAGGACACCGCTGTACGCGCAGCAATGTTTACATTCACGGTCACGGGTCGTGTCGTTACTGACACGCTCACGACGGGACGTGTTTGAAAAGCCATTCGACTATTCGACACGTTGATTGATATTGGGGCTGCGCGGGCAAGTAGACGAAACTGTAAGGATCCGCGTTACTTTCAGGCCTCCTCCAGAGGTCTCTTCTCGGCGCTACGTTACGTTCCGCACGTACGACTTTTTCGTAACGATTGACTAGCGCGACATGCTGTTGAGCGCCCGGCTGGATGCGGCGCGGAAGGGTTCGACGGGTGTGGGTAACTAGAACGAGAGAAGGGAAGAGCCTCGACGGGGACACGACGACTCAAAGAATCGCGGGCGCGAGGGTGTTAGGCAAATACACGCGAGCACTTCGAAGCACGTGCCACTGTACGCGTTGCGGTACGAAAACGTTCTGAGGCGCAGGTCCCAGCGGCAACGGAGCGCGTACGTGCTTCAGAATCTGCCCGCCATATTTGCTGCGACCCGAACGTCGACATCTGCCGGCGGAACCACGCAGTTCTTATCAACCGTTCCAACCGCAGGGTAACAGGGTACTCTCTAGTATCGAGTAAACGCGGATTTAACACGTTCGTGATTGACTAGAAATGTAAATTCTGGAGAAGTTTGTTTTCAAGGAAGTTCTTAGTAGTAGAATTTCTGCTATGAATATGAAGAACGAAAGTAGGAAAATGTTGGATGCGGTCAGAGGAGATTCAACGAACTGTATCAAGGTTAAAAAAAACGTTACACGCCTGGAAAGGATAATATTTGATATGCGCGGAATAATAATCCAGTGTTTTGAACCACGGGCAAGGTATACGCTACTTGTATAACGTTACCTAAATATTAAATAACGATAGAAAGTGCTTATGCAATATCGCTGGATACTCAAGCTACAACTGTATTACTCAGATCTTCCTGAGTTTTAAAATGAGTTAAATACTCGACGTATTTATAAGCTTCATTAACGAAGCTAGATAAGTGGCCCCGAAGATAAGCACGCAGCTTTACGTTTAATTCATCGATTATAGTTTATACCGTAACGGTGGAGAGAGAAGCAAGCAGCTTTACGTTTAATTAATCGATTATAGTTTATACCGTAACGGTGAAGAGAGAAGCACGCTGAAACGCGTACCAAATTATTTTTCAGATGCTATCAAGCCGAGTAACATTTCTCGGTTATCTCAAAGCATATTCTCCATCTTTAGTGCTTGCATGTTTATGAAGACGGGAAATAATCAGACACTCGATTCGGAGTCTAGTGGAAAATCATATCTACGGATGTTACTCACCCTGTGCTGCTATTTGCGCCTGGTGCTGGGCCGCGGTTCTCTGTAACAGACAAGCGTCATACATTAACGTAAAATTTCGGAGCCATCGGGAATGATGATACTAAAAAACACGCTTGTTATGCTCTGCGTGATAAAGAGTAAGGAGCACGTTTATCGAGTGTTCATTGCCGAGGTGTTATCACGAAAAAAGAATGTATATGGTAAACAATTTTTTAAATGTTAAATTAAGTGGTAGGATAAAAAAAGTTCGAGTACATTTTGGATAATCAAGCGTATGCCCGATGCCTCCAGACTCTTCGAGTCTAAGGAACGACTCCTGGGTTTGGCGCCGAAGTAATCATCCTTCTTCCCACCCTTTATCCATCGAAAGTACGAGGACATATTGCACTTTTCACTGATAATACCCTTGTCACAATATTATCAGTCACATAACTTCGTTGCACGGTAGTATAAAACTGTTCACTGCACTGCTAGCTATTATTCGAGGCATTCGACCTTAGAGTACAATAATGTTATTCCAAAACCAATGGAGGGAGATATTGTTTCTTGCTATTACAGATTAATTACATAGGTTTTACGAACAAATAAATGCGCACCAAGTGACGATGATGAATAATTAATTTCAGTTTGAAAGCTGTGTTGGTATTTTTATATAGGAAATCGAGAGTGAAACGAAATGGCGTACACGTGGATCGTTGGCGATAGCGAAAGAATATTTTAATGCTGTTTAATTCTGAATAGCAGAATCAGGTGCTATTCAAGAATGTTCTTGAAACTTTAAGAAGACACTGCACCTCCGCGGTGCCTCGAGAAACACTGTATACTTAAAGCGATAACAACCGCGCACTAAGAACTCTATACCCTCTCAATTGCGCTTCAACCTGCTTACTAAAGTAGTTTTTCATAACTTTCAGTGGTCGCTTCGTGAAAACACTAACGACATCCTAACCGTGCGAATCACGTTACTGCATTACGCCCCAGAGAATAATATTTTAATTTTAATATATCCGTTCTAATGGCCCCTTCTAATTATATACTTTATCACCGGGCTGGTGATAAATACGATAAAAACGCACTAAGGAAATATCAGGTCGCGTAGGTGAAACCGTCACGAAAGATAAATAAACAATTGAACATTACGTTTTCTGGCCCATATGCAACAGATGCAAAACGCAGACACTGTTACGTCACCGAATGCCTCGTTATAACATCATTATTATCGTGGCTCAATTTATCATCACATAAACTAATCGAATGAATTCTTTTAATCCGTTTAACCTTCTACAATGAAAATTTCTGGGACATTAACAGACATTAAAGATTGTGTATAAATTAACAGGCACAGAGCAATGCCGTTTCGTAAACACTTTGTTGTGAAATAAAATAATTTAACTAAACTAGGAACTCCTGTAAATTAGCATCCGCTATATAAAACACAGATAATACTACGTTTCCAGATATAGATGGTTTTCGGTGGTTAAATAAATTCGAGTGCAAGCTAATATGCAGAGGCATGAATTTATTTATCGACAGTGACTGCCCACCGTTAACTCTCCTCATGTATTCCTAGATTGCGTAAGAATAATTCCTATTCGGCCAAAGTGACCCATCCAAGCCGCTGATAATTTATTACTTATACTGATTTTCATTTTGCATACAGCCGACGTGCACGGCATTACACAGCGTCTATTCCGAGCTCTTGACAAAAACAGCCCGTATGAACATATTTTTACAATGCTAATACAGCGGCAGCACTGCGGCATGACGTCACGGGCACAATGTTAAACAGTAACTGATAATGAGGACAGATAAACGCACTATCCGCGCCAGGTCTTCGGGTCCTGAATAAATGGGATATAGAGCATAAAAGAAGTATGCTCGCGCCGCTAACTCCGTTTAAAGTACCTCTCCTCCTATTTCTAATCAATTTTCAGTGAATTAAGAAGGGGAAAGCGGGGTAATTTCAGCCACTTTTATTTCTTAAAACGAAACACACGTCACTTGACTCTGTGAATGGTACTGTCACTTGTTAATGATGCGGCTAGCTAATATTCACCGTTTCCATGACTATAGCAGTCCTTTTGTTGTAAACAAATCCGTGACTGTTTATTTCGCAACGTAAACTGATAATAGTGGTGCATCTTTAACCAAGGTAGATTAGTACTTGGAATAGATATAAATTATTAAAATTATTCTCATTAAATAGAGAAACGTTTCTACTTTCAAACTCATATTTGGTTTTTGATGATATGTATCAGTGCCGTCATATCGGTTTCGGAGGCCCTGAGGCGAGCTCCATATGGGGCCCCCTACATTATTCTAAATTAAACAAAACCAAAAATACCGGGCTGACGCGCGAAGTGAATAAGTATAAAAATAATTAAATAAATAAGATTAAACGTGGGGTGTATTCCACGAGAAGACATTTTAAAATCTAAATTCTAGATTTTAGTATACCTTAGTGTACCTATTCGTTATTGTCTTTTCGTCGACGTTGGGGGCCCATTTCCAATTCTTTTCTAGCTTTTACAACTCTATTTTTTTTTAATTTTCCAATTTTCCAATTTTTCAGGGGACACTTGAGTTCTGGAGCCCTGAGGCTGCTGTCTTTTTCGCCTTTATGTTAAGACGGCACTGATATGTATATTCAATTTAGTGTATTACTTCGAGTATCAGAACATATGTTGCGAGGTAAGACACGGTCAAAATTCAAGGGTGTAATTCCAGCCAGATTTTAACATTATTTTTTCTGGCTTGAATGCAACTGACATATAAAAGAATTATCAGGCAGCATTCTTAATACACTTCCACATAAAAAAACACAAAAGGGGGGTAAAAGGAAACTAAGAAAGAGAAAACTAAATTTTGAATCAAGCATGGGCACGTAAAGAATGCTTAGGATATCCCCGAAGAATATATTTGTGATTCATGTAGTAGGGGAGAGTCATACAGTACCGGGCAGCATACAGTACCGGCCAAAGCTAGATCTCGCTTTTAATGTTAGTTAACTGTACTATCGATGGAGAAATAAATAAATACTAGAGTCCGTAGCAACATATTCCGGCGACATTATTTTTCTTTCAGTATTACCAGAGTTCTAAGCATTTATCGTTTACGCTAGTGTTTCGGACGACAAAAGTTATTTTTGTTCGCCGCGAATTACAACTTTTTTAATTCAGCGAATTATTAATCTTTATGATAAAATTCAATAAAAACAATTTATCCTCTTTTATTAAGCACAATTTGTACTGCAAATTACTTTTTTGAAATTTGATTTTTACCAACAACAGCCCAAGTTATAGTACAAAAAACTTAGAGTGGCCGGTACTGGATGACAATTTTGCATTGGCTGCGAATTACAACTTTTTTATTCCTGCGAATTATTAATCTTTACGATAAAATTTGTGAAAAACTATTCGTCTCCTCTTATTAAGCACTAATTACAGTACAAATTACTTCTTTGAAACTTGATTTTTACCAACAGTAGCCCAAGTTACAGTACAAAAACTGAAAACGGCCGGTACTGTATGACTCTCCCCTAATTCATTTTAAAACAAAAAATAATAATTTCTTTCATCAATTCAACAGTTTTCTCACTACTTTTATAAAGAAAAAAAAATCATAGCCGGCCAAAATAATTCCCGTTAAACGACCATTTTTGTGTTATTGCTTCCAATTTTGTTACACCGTAAATTTATGCTTTCTCCGCGGTACTAATACAAACTAGACATTTCAAACTATCAATTAATATAAAAAATAAATAAATAAATAACAAATGTGTAACTTGCTCAAATTTTATAGCATTTTTTGCTTATGTAGCCGGAATTACCCCGCCTTCCCGTTCGCCACAGTAGACGCCAGGATGAAATCATGCAGCTGGTATTAAAAATTCTGTACTTTAAGTTCTCCGGGGATCCTTTTAAAAAGGATTCCTCGTGCGACGGAATAAACCTGTAACGTGGGAAAACGGTAAAATCATTGATCGCCGATTGCATATTTCAATCCCATCCATATGACCTTTTCATCTCATTCGAGTGGAACAATGCTCGTGATTTACACGCGTTGTCACCTCCATAAAACGTCTGGCGGAAAAAAAAGAAGGAAAGCATGACATAGTTTGCTTAAAGACAGCGGATCTAGGTCGTCGAATGGAGGAGCTGCAAAGATGTCTAGAAACAATAGACGGAATTGAATTTAGACGTGGCCTGCGAAAGGTTAAACGGGCCGGAGGATGTTATGTACAATGAATATTTCTACGCGATTGGCTATTCCAAGGTGTAATAAACAGTTCGTAGCGGGTCAGGATGAAAATGTTTCGCGGCTGGTTGCGTAAGGTGTCGCGTGTCCCGTGTGTGTGTGTGTGTGTGTGTGTGTGTGTGTGTGTGTGTGTGTGTGTGTGTGTGTGTGTGTGTGTGTGTGTGTGTGTGTGTGTGTGTGTGAGGACGGTGGAAAAGGGGGAATAAAGAACTGAGTCTAAGAACCGAAAGGAACGAGTGGGCCACGTGAGATGTTGGGGTATTATGCTAAGAGCTTACATCGGCGGAGAAGGTGAAGGAAAAGAGCAAAGAGGAGGACCGAGGAGGGCTGCTAGCTTTCAATTTAGAAGAACCGAACAATAGAGGAGCTTCGTCGATGAACTCGAGGCATTCTCCGTGACCGTAAGTCACCATTCAGCGTCTTTTATACGACGGTTCAGAAAACTGCGGTGTACCGTCGGTTTTTCGTTTTTCATTCAAAATGCCGGATAAATGGATGCACGGCTAAGCGAAGGTAACTCCTCGGGCGAAATAATGACGACATCTTTGAACGTTTAAGTTTCTCGGTAGAATGTCGGTGAACGTGGGCGTTTATACTGCTCCGCGCAATCTCTCTGCATAAAAGACCGCGATATCTTTTCACGAATTCAACTTGTGAAGATACGTAATGTGGTATCCGAGGTTGCAACCGTAAAATCAGTGCCCACAGTTTGGCACTGGCGATTTACAAATGAAGCAACGCGAAGCTGCAAATGCAACTTTCTCGCGACAGAATACTGCAACGTGACTGTGACCCATTTTTTGAGGAACTGCCAGGAATCCCAAATCTCGCGCGCAATTCCGCAATTGTTTCAGAATTTTATATATAATAACGTCTATAAATATCTGCCTCGTGATAAATTCAGGCAGCGTGTGAGAGTACAGCGGTGTGTAGCGACGAGAGGAAGGTTTCAGCTGCAAGTAGAAAATACGATAGCTCTGCTCGAAGGAATTGTATCTCAAGATTGATTTCCTACAGATTTGGAGGTTCGCCTAGATCAGACCAGTGATACCAGCGTGATACGCAAAGCCCAGTGTTAAGTTTCTTACGCAAACGTATGAAAATAATTTTTAACATCTCCCCTGACCAAAGCTGTAACCTCCAATGCCACACAAATAACGATTAACACGCGCTAATAATGTTACGCGGTGATTTGCAATGTTTAAAATTCAAGGATGCAATTTACGTTTCGGGGGATACTAATTTCTACATAGAACTGGCGAGTAAACAGCCCGTCGTCTACGTCACACCACCGGAGCGCACACCGCCGCGATCAATCCGCATCGATCGGACGAACAACAAACTCGAGACGCACGTGATCCGGCGAGGAGAGATGCGCGCGCTTTCCTAGCACCTTCGGCGTTGCATGTTCCGCGAGTCACTGAGTGAAAAAGCTACCTTTGAATCTGTCTTTTTCCCGAGCCCACGGTCGCACACAGTCACGCAAGCAAATACACTCGGTTACATACGCGACGCCGCGCGTCCCACCCTCCCACCGAAATCTGACCGTTCATGTTCTTTCGCAGGCATTTAAACCACCTGCCCAAGGAACACCATTTGCATACCGAGCCGCGCGACTAATAAAAAGCTATAATCGGGCAACGTGGATGCCGCGAAAAACGTGACGATACAACTTCGCCTCGTAGCTATCCACACAGCGACACAAAGGTGGCGGATGTTTACCGATTGCACAGTGTTACCTCACTCCCAGCTTAATCCCCGGCTAATAATTGTGGAGCATTTGGGGCAACTGCTTTAACTCAACGCTGATTAATTTCAACAGAGAACTTGGGAGAAATAGTATTCTAGAAGATATTGCCAACGGGAAGAGAACATTGAAATTTCGAGCGTCGAAAGTTAAAGCAGTTGTGTATTAGGAAATCGTTATAAAGGAGTAGATAAGGATTGC
Source organism: Andrena bucephala (assembly GCA_947577245.1). Taxonomy (NCBI): domain Eukaryota; kingdom Metazoa; phylum Arthropoda; class Insecta; order Hymenoptera; family Andrenidae; genus Andrena; species Andrena bucephala. Next base: position 71,299,921 of record OX387715.1, read on the forward strand.
GTGAAATTGTTTATTTAAAGGAACAGAGGTGGGCTTTTAAACTGAGAACATTTGTTACGGTATCGCGCACGATATACCGAGGAGGGAAACTGGTTTCAACGCTAACGAGTCACGTGACGAGGTGGAGGAAGCGTTCAAACACGAAACACGATTTCGCTGAAATGTGTCCCTGAAACGATTATTTCACCGTCTACCGTGTTTAGTAGGAATGCTGATTTTTATTTAGATGCGCTGGTCGGTCGTACACATTTATGCGAGAGATACCGAGATATGTACTACTAAGTGGTCAAGGTAGGGAAATTAAAGTTCATCGAGGAAGCGCGCCGAGCATCGCGCGGTAAGTTATTAAAATAATCAGGGACGAGGCGCGAGTTAGTCACTTCAATATTTGAACAGATGCGATTTATGGCTCCACTGCGAGAGCCCACTGCTGTTCAGCCAACGATGCGCGAGTTTCTTCCTCATAAGCTGGCTGCATTTCGCAAGACGCTTTCAACGCGGCACGAAACGGGCAAGTAGAGGTTCCAGCGATTTTTTCGTTGCAGCTGAAATTTGCAGGGGATCTGTTGATGGCTATTTTGGAATTTCTTGGACGGGATGTAGAGTGGCGAGGTTTCCTAGTCACGGCCGGCCGAATTGTGCAGAGGAAAGACGGAGACGCGTAATCGTCAACGTCGAAACACGTGTTCTCTGCTTTCAGAGATCATCCTTTTGTTCGCCGAGATACCATTGTTAGCGATGGACCAGCGGCGGTTTCTTCGTTTCTAAAAAGTCACGCTCTGCCGAGAGCAGAAACGTTGGAACGGAGCGCTCGCTGGAATTTTGAGTTTCCTATTTGCGGCTGGGAGCTAAAGGTCTGAGCAAACAATGCCCAATCCGTATGAAGTACCATTTTCGGGAGTGGAAGTGGGATAGTCGAAGAGTTGATAAATTCTTGCCTCTTAATCTTAGAAGTTGATTTGAGGAAGCTTAATATTCGGTAAATGAAATAATGAGAGTAAATGGAAAAGTTTATATGCTTTGTTAAATAACAAACCGAATCGCAGATCATTTCTGGCGTGTGTCATTCTTGTTGCATGCTGAGTTAAAATGAACAGCTGTACAAATTGAAGTACCTAGCACTTTCTATCAATGAACTAAATCACTTTGAGTACCATTTTACCATTCTGGATATCAAGTGCAGTATTATCCACTGGACCAATGAGACCCAAATTATTTAGTGGAAGGAAGATGATGCCTTTATCGACTGTTACTCACAGCGGTAACGCAGAACTCTGTTCTGAATTCCGATTCCCGACAGACGGATGGTAGTTGAACATTAGGGTGGAACGAAATATAGGGGAAAAATATTTTTTTGTGTAATTGAACGTTATCAACAAATTTTTTGAGGCGCCGCAAGCCCTTCAAATATTAATATTTACTGAAACATTAATTTTTGAAAGGCTTGCGGCACCAAATTTTTTGAGGTGCCGCAAGCCCTTCAAATATTAATATTTACTGAAATTTTAATTTTTGAAAGGCTTGCGGCACCTCAAAAAATTTGTTGATCACGTTCAAACTTTGGCAGCTTAAATACTATTATAAAAGGCAAGTTTTGCCCACTATTAGACGTCATGAATAATAAAAATATATTTTGCCCCTATATTTCGTTCCACCCTATTGAACATCGCTCGACGATTTAATCAGTGAAACTCCTTACATCTTGACATTAACAGGCAACAAGGACTACCAAAAATACATTAACCTAACCAGAAGAGACTATATCCCTTACTCTCCGTCAGATATAATCGGGAAATTGCTCAGAATAAATTAGTAAACACCAAGATAATATCCCTAATTCAATTCCTTTCAAAGCACACGAAAAAAGGGTAATAACAGATGACTTACCGCTTTCCTCTTGTCCTCCGAGCTAAGGGCACTGTGGCTTCTATGCCTGATGAGATCCATAACTTTGCTCACAGGATTCCTGCTGCTCTCCGATCCAGCCCGCGGTCGTCCCATGGATTCCTTGCTATCTCTGTGCTCCTTGCTATCTTTGTGGTGATCCTTATCGGTATGTACATCTGTCGATGAACTTCCATGGGAACCTCTGTGCAAAGAATGCTGAAAGAGGCAAATCAGAAACGTTCAATTAGGGTGATCAATCTTACCAATTGCCTGCTAATCCTTTCCTTGCTAACGGTGACTAGTTTCATACACTAATCAAAATTCCGCGTGGCTAATAATATTAATTGTGCCTCACAACAATTCTTAATCTCCTTTTTTAATGACACAATTCTTTTTAAATAGAATAGTTTAAACGATTCTAAAGGTAGGCTCTCACTACGCCTCGCCTCGGCTCATTTTATTCTTCCTACGCTTTTCTTGTGTAATTTGACAAATTAACTCACACTGCGCCTCGCCTCGCCTCGGCGCGATTCCGAGCCACGGATTCCTCCTCGAGAATATTTTGGAGAAGAGAGGCGAGGCGAGCCGTAGTGTGAGTGGATGCAATGCCATCGCACAGGAAGAGGTTCTCTGAGCAACTGATCAAACACATGAACCGAGGCAAGCTCAGATAACTTCAGGTGCGGAAAAACCGAGGCGACGCGAGCCTAGATGTGAGTGCGAAAAGAAGTTGCGCCGAGGCGAAGTGAGGCGTAGTGAGAGCCTAACTTAAGGGGGAAACCCTATTTAGGACGCTAGGAATAAGGTGATTCTTGGGGATTTTTTTTCTAAGAAACTGTTAAGCGGATCTTTTCCAAACTTTCAGGGTATTTTAGTTCATATTCAATCAATAAAAATTAATTTTTACATTACAAAGTGTTCGGTAGAAATGAAGATATATGAACACGTTTGTTAGGACACGCGCGCCGGAATTGCAAATTAGCGATTGTAATGGTGGCCCCATTTCTTCCCTGAAATAAAAAAACCAAGGATTTTCTCATTTCTAGTATAATTACATTGTCGATGAACCTAAGACATTAATAAATAAATTGAATTGAACAACTCTTTTTCCATAAATAGGACGAAATATCTTGGAGCAGAGTCGTAACTTTTTCTTTCAAGTCCCACCAATTTGCCAACTTTTAACTTTCTTTTTCGTTTTTTAGGTCCATCGACAATGTAATTATACTGGAAATAAGAAAATCCTTGGTTTTTTTATTTTGGGGAAGAAATGGGGCCACCATTACAATCGCCAATTTGCAACTCCGGCGCGCGAGTCCTAACGAACGTGTTCATATATCTCCATTTCTACCTCACACTTTGTACCGTAAAAATTAATTATTATTGTTTAAATGTGAACTAAAATACCCTGCAAGTTAGGAAAAGATCCGCTTAACAGTTTCTTAGAAAAAAAATTCCCAATAATCACCTTATTCCTAGCGTCCTAAATAGAGCTCCCCCCTTAAGTAATGATTTGAAAAATTTCTACTGCGCGCGCATTAAGTGTTAATTCGGAAGAATGCTCGCAGCGGAAGTTTACCTGCACAGCGCTCTTCATATTCGCTATAATACTGGGCTTTCTTTTGCTGGCGTCGGATTTGCTCCTTGGCCTGAACGCATCGAACAGCGCCGACTTCCTAGTGGGGCTGTCGTCGACAGTTCCGCCGCTTTTCCTACGTTCGGCGCTATTGCTACGGCTATTACTTTGGCTGGTGGACCCAGACCGAGTGCCCGATGCTTTTCTACCGCCTTTGCTCGAGCTCGACGAGCTCGACTCCGCCTGCTGCGGCAGAGGCGTCGACTTCCCAGAGCCAGGAGCGCTCCCCGAGGTCGGCTTCCTGATGGTCCTCGAATGCGACCCCCATGTGCCTGTCGAAAATCCAAAAACGTTACATGAAACGCTCGAGCACGCAACGAGAAAGAGAATCAACAGACATCTATCACTCGTACAATTAATCTAGGCGAGGATAAAAAAAATTCACTCTACATGCTCGATTGAAAGATAAAGCACGAATGATTATCCCACCTGCTCGAGGTCTCTGGCCTTGATCTTGAGAAGCATGACTCGAATTGTCCGCATCCTCAGTCACGATTGTCGGCAATGGTTGAGATCCAAGTTCCTGCAACAAAATAAGCACAGTTTATACTAGCAGGATCGAATATTATTGAATTATATATAGACATGCGTCATTGGAATTTCAATCGCCCGTATATTTTTATCTTGGTAATTGAGAATCGCTACTGTGATCGTAGACTGCTATCGCTCGAGTGCTACCGCAACAATTTTTTCTCCTTCGTAAAGTAATTATACGTGGGTTACGGTTGTAAAGTGATCGTTCTTATAGCGAGGGCGTGTCAGTGTATTGAAAAATTACAGGAAATGTGATGAAATTTTATTATCCGCGGATCAAAAGCTACAAAATACAATAGATTAGATATTATTGTTTAATCAAGAGATAGTTGACACAACGTTTATATTTAGCCGGATTATCTTCCATGGCTTTCTTTTCGCAAAGTATCTCGCGTAACGGGGGAATTTCGACTCTTAAGATATCGCCTTTCAAGAGTTTAAAGGAATGACACACTACGCTTTATCGCCGGCAAGTAAATCTTAATTTTTATTGCCACTTGTCGAGGAGCATTAAAAAAAATCGGCCTCACATCTCTGTCTATGGATTCTAGAAATCCAAATCGGACATTTCTCGTTTCGTGGATTCGAGTGTAACCCAGTGGTGCAATCTATTAAAAGATAAACTCGGCCAAAGCTGTAAACCGAATCTGATAGAGCCAGCTGGTCTTTCCATCTTCCAGATAATTTGTTACCGCGAGAAGCAACACCAAATAATCGTCAGGAGCTTGTACAACAATAAATTCAACATTTCAAATTGTTTTGTTCTATCTGTGCGCAACGAGTAAATTTTTCAATAATAATAAAACATTTTTGTATTCTGGGACAAACTGCTGGTTGATTCCAATGAAACAGAGATATTGTCCTTTAGTTGAATTAATGCTTAGAGTACTTCTGATTTCACTGAGGAATCAATCGGAGTATATTCAGCGACTAATAATAGATAAAGTGTAAACAATATCTTGGATATTTCATGCTTGCAGTGAAGATTTCGACAAAATTTCATCGGACGGTGACGAAAGATTGCCTTTCACAGCAATCAAAGGAAGATGTAAAATGCAAAACGAAATAGAAATGAAAGTAAATACCACATATAGGTATCTGCTCATAGAAATGAAATATTATGAATGGAAAGTTCACGAGTTGCATCGTGGCAACAAGATAAGAAGCGTGGTTTTCCTCGCGCGTTATCTATCACAATCCAAAAGCAAAAGAAATCGAATCTTACAGGAAGAAAAATGTGCATGATCACACCTTTATCTACGATTTTCAAAAGCCAACGTGATTCAAGCTTTCAGTCATCATTACTCAAACTATGTACACAGTTCCTGTACCCTTTTTTTACAGTCTGCCGACAGATCATCGGCCACGCTTTCTGCAGCCTCCTGAAGCGTTCTCAGAATAGAAGCTTTAAGGATCATCTCGTGGTAAGATTACAAAGCTTGTTCGACACAGACACATGTTCTGTACAGAAACATTTTTGGCAATATTATAATGTGCCACTTCAACAGAACTATAATTTTTAAATGGGTTTATGTTTTATCAACTTTTTCGTGTAACACGTCTTGGAAAAGATTCGTCGGTAATTTCCATTATCAAGCTTTCAACACAACAATCACATATCCTGGACATATCAGGGCATACCTAGTTCCAAAGACCAATTTAGAAAACAATTAACAACTGTTAGGTATGTATTTTCTGTCTAGACTCAAAATTCAAAATGGAACATGAGTTAGCATTCTACTGATTGAGAATGTAAAATGGTATAAATAATACGAATTCGAGAGACTTGAAAATTGCATGGGAAATAAGTTTAAGATAAACGTTTGCTTTTTATCGAATGCCACGCGGTCTGTCGCAAAGATTTGTTCATTCAGTGTATCCGAAAATCACGAAATGTTTCATTCGCTGTACCGAACTCGACTGGCATTTTGAGTCATGGTCGCGTTGGTCTGACGTCTGATAGGAGACCACGTGAGCTGCGCGGAATAGTCGGCAGGAGTGTTATGAAACCGAAAATAAATCTAGTTTAAAGTTTACGGAAATCGTCAAACGGTAAGAATATCAAACTATTGATTCGGGATGCTGTAGCTTTCCGTAAACAAGTTCCTTCAGGAAAAACTAAACCAAATTATCGCGCAGAGGTCTGCTCTATATAGAAATTTAATTAATCATCTACATTTCAAAACAATTCCGCTTCTTCTTTGGATTTAAAAATGGAACTATTGATTCAGAATGCTGTGGCTTTTCGTGAACCAGTTCCTCGAGGAAAAACAAACTCATACTTTCGTAAATATGTCCTCTATGTACAAATTTAATTAGTCACCGAGTATTTGTTACAACCGCATTTTTAACCAACATATCTTAGAGTACGAAAAAAAATGTTTCGTTAATCCATGAAAAGTCTCCTCGATTCTTAGATACACTTTCGATTTCCTCCTGACACTTAATTCTCACAAGTGTTACTGTTCTATTGATAAAACTGTCTAGATTTCTTATCTCTTTGTTAAATGCGGCGAACAAGTTGCATAATGCCATGAAACACGTTACAAATTTTACTCGAGTCTTGCCTTTATCTGCTCCACCTTGCAACGATGTCCATTTATAGAAACGGCGATAAACAGCGAGAGGAAAAAGTGCAACGTATTGAACCTGCTTTGTTCATCAAAGAAATGGAGATTAGATACAGTTAAATAAGAAATAAATCTGGTACGTCGAAAGCTATTGGTAATTGTATTGTTTGTAAAAAATAAGAATAAGTCAAAATAATATGAAGACAGGGTGGTTAAGTAGAACATGCTCTAAATTAAAATTAAAATGTCACTCGACGCGTAGGAATACAGAATTAAAAAGTAATCGATGCTCAAGTTATCGGTCACGCTATTATGATTACACGAAGTTAAGGACACAATCAATTAGATAACAGAAATTGACGTTTGAAGGCAGGTTAGAAATTAAATCGATCATACTTTGGGAATATCCATCTTCATTTCGATGAGAGGCTCTACTGTGTCTTTCTTAAGCACAATAAATACAGTTTGCCAATAGTCAATCAATACCTGAGCTCGTGCAGATAAGATTATCGAATATCCTGATCAACAATACAGACTACAATTTGTAAACAAATATCCAGGAGAACTCGTGACTCAAATCGATTCGTATTATTATTTTCCGACACCGGCGAGAATTTGGAATATAACTTTGTAACGGTGAGAGATAGAACAAAACTTTAACTATAAGAATTGTTCAGTTGTTATGCTCTGTCACACCACCAAACGAAAAATAAAGTTATATTTAAAAAAGAAAAACCGCGATGAATTTAAGGGCTGATTTCACCCCTTCGCGGTGAATTTTCGCAGAAAAAAAGTTGGTCCTTGCATACTCCGATATGCTCTACAATCTGCATCAGAGGTGCAACAGGGCGAAGACCTCCGGCTCCGAGCAGCTCTTTGTGCACCTCCGTTCTACATTCACGCGAAGTTTGATTAAAATCAGAATTTTCGGGTTGGGACCGTTTTCTTGTCAATCATTTCTCCAATACATCTCAGATATCTGAATTCAGAAGCTGGGAGAAATTAGAAAAATAGTATTCCTCCAAACTCATCAGCTGATCAATTATAAGTGTCGATACCAATCAAAAAGAACACCCCAGTGTCAAGACATCCTGAAACCCCTAATCCCTTAATCAGGGGTTGAATGGAACTGTTAAAACTTTCAATTGATTACGAAATAGTGTATTAACTGAAACCTTTATTCCATACATTTCTTTGTAAATAAGTAATTTTTATTTTCTTGAGAGTAGAAAAAGTTTTAGTTAAACAGGAACATTTATTCTGCTCTGGAAAAGTTAAAGTTGTGACAACAGATTCCCTGCAGATTTTGCGGGGTATATATAAAAATCACAATGTGCTTTCCCTTCTGTATTTATCCTGTTTCTAATTCCTTAAACAGCACCAATTAAAAAAATATTCATAACTCTTATATTCTACCCTTAAATATCCGTTCAAAAGTATATGACCCTCCAGAACTTTTATTAATCGAACAAAAAATAACCGTTAAAAACTAAACTCTTACAACAGAGTCAAAGTGTTAATGTACAAAGTAAACTTAAAACAGAAAAAAAAATTTTAAAGTTAAAACATCGATAAATAACTTTTATTTCTAAAAGCTAACAGTTTCATTCGACCCGTGGTCATAATGCATCTACTATAGTCAGAACAGTTTATAGCTGGTCCCTCAGGGCCGATACCCCACCATCACGCTACCAATAAAGCCAACTACTTCTAAAACCGAGGGATATAAAATTATATACATGATGCACCATATGAATATGGTGTCTCGAATATACATCCAGGAAAAATAGTATTACTCACGGGGTAACCCAACAGGATACACATAACCTCAAACTTAACTGGATATCCCCCACAGAAAATAATACAAGTTATCTGCGATGGTTTGAAAGTGAATAATAACGTGCATACGTTGGGCGATAATTGGGCGTTTCGCGGTCAGACGTCACGAATAGAAGCTTGTTTCCACTACCTTGTACGTTCCATGGTACTCTGGACAACGATCTAAATACGGCACAAGGGAGTACTTCCGAATTCTGCCCAACGACACCGTCGACATATTTTCCCGAGCTACGTAGAAAACGGCGCGTGTGGTTTTCAAATATTCATGGCGCGGGTGGAGCACGCCGTGTGCCCGTCGCGGTTTCACCGTTCACTGACTGACAGGGCCGTCACTCGCCGTTCCCAGGACCCACCGTGATTCACTATCGGCTGCTATCGCCCCGTCTCGCCGAAGAGGCCGGTATCGACAATCATTTTCCCCGGAGGGCCGTCGCAATTGCCCCCCTTATCACGGATGAATCGCGATTAGCACGATAATGCCTCGTGTATTCCAGCGTATCGCTCTCCGGCAAGACACCCAGAAACACTCGACCGTGATTTCTGATCATCCGTCTAATTGGGGACCCGCGATCGCGATCCCCGTGATTGCAGATCAACGTGGCAGTACGAGTAGTGCGAGCTGCATGGTAGATCCCCATTTTTCCGGGGATAACTTTATATAGAATCTGTGCGTTTGGTACAGTTTTGAACGCATTGGGTTTATTGATCCACTGGATTTCGTTGCATTACTGGGGAAGGAGTTCGGGAGGGAAGTGAAAGACTGAATGAAAAATTTATGGGTATGGGTTAGGTTATTATTGGGAGAAACGAGAGAGGTTAATGTAGAATACTAGTGGTTAACTGATACAATTAGAAGCTGAGATAGTACTAGCTTTTTAATGTTATCGAGAAGATAGCATCAATAAAACATAGGCGCCGATATATCTATTGTCAGAGTGTTGTAGCTAAAATATCGTTATTCAATTGAACAGAGGACGAAGCGTAACTTTGGATATTTATAGGTTATTCGTGTTATAGTTTGGAATATCTTCGTGATCCATATTATTTCGTTGAAAATCGTTCATTGAACCGTTCGATATTGACTACTCTATTAATACAACATTTCGGTATACCTCTATTATTTCCCTTTCCAAAGACAACAGACCAAACAAAGAATGCGGTATTGCTTCGGAAGGTAAGCACGTCACAGAAACCGCGTGCATCGTCGTACCGGCAATGCTCTATTCCGATCTGCAGCGCACGACCTCAATCTGACACGCCACTACTCAAGCGAAACGACGAGTCAAAACAGACGAGTAAATCAGTTTATTCGCGGCCTTAACAAACTACAGTGCCATCAACACGCATTTCAAATGCACGAACGCGTTTCTATTTCGAATAATTTCGCGAAGATGGCGGACACGACGCCGTGGCTACTTACAGCAGCTGCTTCAAGTGTGCTTGCGCGGCAATTTTAAATCCGGCGACGAAAGTAATCTTATATTCATGCCTTGGGGAACAAATTCATTTAGTGTAATCGATAAAACTGTTACCACAAGTGTCGACGCTGAGCCAACTAGATCACTAGAGATAATCCGATGAACCTTATTTGATTAAGTACAGTATTAACAGCGATATAGTACCCTCCGTAGCGTTTCGCATCGCCACCTACCGGCGAGCCTGCGAGATATCGAGAAACCTGGTCGCGGAGAAGTGAACGTTCGCCGGTAACGATGCTCTCCCCCTACCCATCCTCGATCACAAGGAATCGGATAAGAAGCAAAGTCGAATTATCATCGGGGAGGCGCGACCGAGAGATTCGATCGGACAAAAGGTGCGTCGGAAATGTCAGGACTGAAATAGAATAAAGACAGGGCGAGATGCAATTACTCAGTTCGGATGCCTGCGGTAGCGAAGCGAAGCACGTGTAAAATTCTTTGTACTCTAAAACGGGCTTATGAGTCGACGCACCACCGAAATGTTACGCAACAAAGAGTGAAATATCACGAGCAACAAATAAAGCGCGTTCAGTTCGATTAATTACAACGGTTCACCTTCGGCTCGACATCCGACAACATATCCTGTCGCCACGATTATGAATCTAGTATTTCTGCCCTCCCGCCCTTTACCGCAGAACATATACACGGCCAATTGATACTGCACGATTGTCGCATTACGGAGTCTCTTCTACCTGCGATTCGTTTTACTGACCTAATCCCAGCGGATTACTATTTACACGGGGGGCGACTCGCGTACAGAAGCATCTGCAAAGGAGGCCTTACGTGCCGGGATATCCGTCATAACAGTCCTCAACGCATTGTAATTCGCCTTTCGGTCGAATCGATAGAGCTTAAAGGAAGCCTTGTACCTACGCCACCCCTCCCCCTCCCCCCCCCCCCCCCCCGAGCCGCCCATCAACCTCAGCCCATGAAACATTAAAGCCGCATCCAGATCTGGGCCAAACGATACCGCGAACTTAGAAGCGCGTATCCCCGATAGATTCTTTTTATCGCGCGGGATCGCAGCGCGATTCCGTATCGATCGCCGCATTCGAATTTATAACAGCGCGTGCTAGAGGTCGACCGTTGCAGCGCGGGGCGATCAACTATTTTCATCTGTCAGCATTAGCGATTCATCTGGGGCAACGCTTCGCTCGCGCTCGCCTCTGACCGCGGTCGGCTCTAGTTAGAGCAGATCCACGTTGCTTGAAATAATTAAGAAGACCTCAAAGGGGAGCCACTCGAACGACTAATTCAACGGCTGCAGTATTTCTAGTAGTCGACGCAGAATTGTCGGGCTAATCTAACGATACCGTGGTTCGGGCAGCCATTGCTGTCTTCTCTTCTTCCACCCGAGTGTCAATTAAGTTTATATAGGGGTTGCCGATATCGTACCACTTAAGATATTTTACGTTATCTTAATATATAAAACATAGAGCTTCTATATGTTTGTGTGTTTGTCTGTCGCCTAAAAACTTTCGAACGATAAACTCGGGGATCACGAAATGTGCCTCAGCTCATTACGTCTGACTAATCCAGATGAATGTGTCCAGTTTCACAAAAATAAATTTTTTTTTATAAAATCAGAATCTAAATTTCGTAAAACTAGTATTTCATATTCGGGACTAATTTGAACGAAAATTAATATTGGGTATTGCAGCTTGATCTTTTAGACACCTACTATTATGTGTTTAATATTTTGTTCGATACTAATTAATTTGTTATTAACATTTTTGTGGCATACTGTAAAAGGTACGATTTAGGCAACCGGTCTGCTAAATGGTAAACCTCTGCTTTCAAAATTGTATCTCTTCTAAAAACAGCATCAACAACGAATAAAGAAGAAAATATTCAACATAAAGTACACACGTGATATATTTAGGAAACATGATCAATTTATTTATAAATATCAATTTAAACTTTATAATGAATATAATATGTGCATAAAAGGAATGTAAAATATTCTACATTAAACCCGCTTTTAGAAGAATACAAAAATACTCGATAAAGCTGCATTGTTTGATTATTGCCAGCTAAAATAAACTGGTAAAAAATGACGTGAATCATAATTGTTTTATATACCATAAACCAGTGTAAGCCAGTGCCGTCTTATCGTTTTCGGGGGCCTGAGGCGAGCTCCATATGTGCCCCTCTAAAATATTCTAAATTAAATAAAATCAAAAATACCGTGCTAAACGCGAAGTGGATATGTATTAAAACAATTAAATAAATAAGATTAAACGTGGGGTGCATTCCACGAAAAGGGGCCTCCTTTTAAAATCTAAATTTTGGTGTATTCGTTATTTTCTTTCCGTCACAATTGGAGGGCCCATTCCCAATTCTTTTCTAGCTTTTACAACTTTATTTTTTTTAAATTTTCCAATTTTTCAGGGGCCACATGAACTCCGGGGCCCAGGGGCGGCTGCCTCTTTCGCCTGTAGGTTAAAACGGCACTGATGTAAGCTCGAAAGGTTTTCTTTCTTTTTCTCGTTTCGAATTTACTTGATATTTTTATCCTCAGATGTCGTTTATATTCATTAATTACTGAGAAATAGATGAGCCACGATTGTGGTGACCAGTACGATATTGGCAACTCCCCCCTACTTCTCCCATGTCAGGAAGCATTTTCCGAAGATGCTGTACAGTTTAAAAGTAGAAGATCACTAATACATAGCGTACTCGAAATCCAACCTGCTATCTGAATTAAATTTTGACTGCCTCATATTTAGTTAGAAATGTCATAACTTCGCTACTTTTTTTTACATTCTTTCTTGTATATTTTCTTACGGATTGCAATGCATTGGAACGTGCCCCGAGATCGATCTCGATCGTTGTAGCCACGAAAAAGGGACTTCGTTAGCAAGGTCCGTGTTCGTAACTCCGATACTTCGTGACCAAGGTAATCTACCCTTCGCCGAGAATAAAGGCAAGGCCCTCCAAGTACCCTGCGGCCGGTTCGTCGAACCTTTCTTTTTATAACCGCCCAACAACCATGGCTACGCCGAGCATCGGTCGTTAGCCTCGTTGTTTACGGAAGCTCGTGCACACGATTCGCGAGTTCCACTCCACAGATATTAATCATCCCTCGACAGACTCCATAATCCTTTCTTTCTCGACATACGAACCAACGGTGATATAAAAAAAAGACACTAGGTTGCGATGCAGTCGAGACTAATAAATGAGTTTCAGCTGGTGTCTCACTTAAATTAGAACTTGGGGAAAAGTTTTTCAAACGGGAATGAAATTTTCTGCGGAGCCAATAAAGCCACGGTTAACTTTGCGCCCGCGACAACTCGGAAATTTGTTCGGTCTTGTTAACTGGAGGAACTTATTGATAAATTCGATTCCACGTCGAGGTCTTTTGATTCAACACGTTCCGTGCCATGTAGGTCACAAGTGACCACCCCCCCCCCCCGAACTTATAATTCTTCTGCGGAAGCTTGAAATAAGTATAACCCTGCTATAAAAAAAATTGAAAATATCCATTTATAGCGGAATAGGAGTATCATGAAGAGAACAATATTCTTCTGTACGGTAGACCTGATTGCCAAAATACCAAAAGTCCGATCCACTTTAAATATATCAGGCATACTCGGTAGACGTTACTTTGTCGTTCGAACTGGAATTTTACAAAAATTTGCAAAATTGAATTACTACGGTCAAGAAAAATATAATCTTTTTTTTGCTAAAATTAAATACATTTTTTTTAAGACATCGCGATTCCTTTGTTTCTCAATATTTTTCATTATGCTGTTTCAGACGATAGTTGCGCGTTTACAAATTACCAATCTTTTTGAATTCTGTGCTTCAGATAACTACAATTGCTGAGATTAGGTCTGGCATCCGGAAGGATGCTGTTCTTTTCACGATGATCCTATTCCGCTATTAAAAGATATTTTTAATCACAAGATTTTTTATAGTCTTAAAATGTGATAGAAGAAAGCTACAAACCTGCAATACTTGTTTCTTTTTTTAATTCCCGAAAAATAAAGCTTTTTTCAGCCGTCACACTAAGAACACCTCTTAACCCTCGGGGCCTGGGTCTTTTTGGACCCAAGCGTAAAGCTACAAATTGTAAGCTTAATATGTAAATAGTAATAGACGAATCCTTTGAAAACCAAAAGTGAAATACTCTAATAAAAAGAAAATTATCTAAATTTCGTGTAGAAGAATAATTACTACAGGTCTAAACGGAACCGTGTGGGTTGTCCAAAGTGTTAAAACAACCTTTTTTATCTTCTAACTATTTGAACAAAAGAAACACGATCGATAAACATTGAGCATCGAAGATTGCAGAAATTGCATTTGAGATACAAATATTACTCAATCTTCCTAAGATTTGTCAGATATCCTTTTTGTATTAATTGGAATCAGGGCATGAGCAAAGTAAAGAAAAAATGTAATATTTTAATTTTTAACCGACTTCAAAAAGGAGTATGTTTGTATTTTTTTTATGTTTGTCCCCGCATAACTCCTCAGCATATGGAGCATGTTGTGTCAATATATATAAAACTAAAAAGTTAAAAATAAAAAAATTTAAAAAAAAATTAAAACCGACTTCAAAAAAATAAAATTGCACTAAAAAGTAAACAACAATTTTTTCCCTTATTTAATCTACGACTCACATCTTTTTTAACTCGGTGCCTCATCATTTGCACTGTGTAAATCTGGCGCCGACTTAAAAAATATGAGAGTCGTAGATCAAATAAGGGAAAAAATTATTTTTTACTTTTTAGTGCAATATTATTTTTTTGAAGTCGGCTTTAATTTTTGTTTTAACCCTATAATATGAAACACCCTAATACACAAGGTGTCCTAAACGTAAACAGGCAAAAGTTCCGAGCTTACAGGCTTCGCCTTGAAAATGACGAACATTTGTTTATAAACTTCCAACACAGAAATTGACCAAACAATGAGATCCATGCTGAAGTACTGTTTCCGAAATGGCTATTTCTGTGTTTCCAGCGGAAACGAGGAGTATTATCAACATTGGTCGTTTCCTGCTGTAGCATAGACTTGCTCGAAGGGCATTATTCAAGTTATGCATGACTTGCAGCGGATAAACTTCGGTTTTCACCTCAATCTACCAATTTCGTTTCACTAGGCGCGAGCAAGACACTCGAGCCATGGACTCTCGAAAGAGTTCGTACAGCGACAAATTTGCGAGACCCTTCCCACGACACAATTAGTAAATTACTGCAATTAAACGGAGCATATCTTACGCCCGATGCATGCAAAGGAGCTGCTCCGCGAATGGAGCTCTTCGATTTACACATCTGACTAATTTATTGTAACAAACCACAGACCACAGCGAAGTTCCTCCGTCATTATAAGTATAAAAGCTACCAGCCATAACTACAAATTATATAGCAACAGTCTAAACCCCCAAGTCACCGTTCGCAAGAAACCACCTACACCAAATCCCTGGTTTCATAATTTCTTCCAGCAAGCCTGCAATTAGCCAAAACCTACGCTAACACCCTTAGTTCTTTTTGAGTTCCACGTACTTCCTTCAGAGCACAAGCGCGAGGAGTCATGACCACAGCGTCTGAATGATTTCATACTCATTCCCTAACACCAATTCTCAAACTTTTGTATACAAATAAAATAGAATAAACTGTATAACCTAAAGGCCAGCGATCCAAGTTCCAAAAACGAGCATAGAAGCGCAAAATGATCCCACTTACCTTCCTCTTCCTCTCCTGCACGAAGTCCACCCTCCGGACCCAGACTTCCTCGGTAGAGTCGTAATCAAGGGTGCTGGAGCTGCTCGCCTGGCTCTTCATCTCTATCAGGCTGCTGTCGAAGAACCTTTTATCTAAATGGGGGCTGGGGAGAGGACTGGTCCTGGAGAAAGTCATGCTGGCGGAGTAGGTCGGTGGATCGGTCGCGGGGAACGTCATTCCAGGCCCGGTGGTGTGCCTCCTCCTCAGTGGAGGCTTCGTGGTGGACGTGGGCGAGGTGACTGTGCACGTGGTGAACCTGGACGCGGTGGTGGTCGGGGTGCTCGTCGACGTCGTCACCGTGATCGACGCGGTGGTCGTCGCGGTGGCCAGCGGCGACGCCACCGCCGTCTTCGACTCCGATATGCTCGAGGTAGCCGTTGACTTCTGATCGATCTTCTCCGAGCTGGACTTCTCCGAAGCGGTTGGACTAGAGGCTTTCGAGGAAACGCTGTCATTCTTCTCTTCTGGTTCCTCCGTCTTCAAGACTTCTTTCTTGATATCGACGATGGCCACGATCACTGGCAGGTCCACGTTTTTCGCTGGAACAGAGGGCAAGCGGGAGTAGGTGAGAAGGCGGCGCGATTAAGACAAAGGGGCCATTATTCGGTTCAGCCGCACTTGTCACACTCGCCGTTTCCAAGGCTGCGGATATAAAGGCTCGACTGTTACGTGGTTCCGCGACGCGGTGGATGATTCAACGTGCATTCGAGTGGTCCGGTGCATAGGGACACTATGGTCGTTATAGCCTTTCTTTGCAGCGGCGCCTGGTACAGTGATACACTTTAACCCCTTGCCTTAGGAGTCTGTTAAGGGGGGAGCCCTATTTAGGACGCTAGGTATAAGGTGATTCTTGGGGACTTTTTTTCAAAGAAACTGTTAAGCGGATCTTTTCCAAACTTTCAGGGTATTTTAGTTTACACTCAAACAATAAAAATTAATTTTTACATCACAAAGTGTTCGGTAGAAATGAAGATATATGAACACGTTCGTTAGGACTCGCGCGCCAGAGTTGCAAATTGGCGATTGTAATGGTCGCCCCATTTCTTCCCTGACATAAAAAAACCAAGGATTTTCTTATTTCTAGTGTAATTACATTGTCGATGAACCTAACAGACGAATAAAAAGTTCAAAGTTGGCAAATTGGTGGGACTTGAAAGAAAAAGTTACGATTCTGCCCCAAGATATTTCGTACTATTTATGGAAAACGAGTTGTTCAATTCAATTTATTTATCAATGTCATGGGTTCATCGACAATGTAATTATACTAGAAATAAGAAAATTCTTGTTTTTTTTTATTTCAGGGAAGAAATGGGGCCACTATTACAATCGCCAATTTGCAATTCCGGCGTGCGAGTCCTAACGAACGTGTTCATATATCTTCATTTCTACCGAACACTGTATAACGTAAAAATTAATTTTTATTATTTGAATGTGGACTAAAATGCCCTGAAAATTTGGAAAAGATCCGCTCAACAGTTTGTCAGAAAAAAATTCCCAAGAATCCCCTTATTTCTAGCGTTCTAAATAGGGCTCCCCCTTAAAGGTTGCGAGCGTTACAGTGAATATGGATAGAAGAGAAAGAGTGATAACTGATAATCTATGAATCGTTCAAATTATATTAAGGGGAGTGCCACCTTCGACACATGAAGGTCATAGGTTTATTTAAAAATTGTTTTCTTTTAAATAATGAACTCTTGAAGATTAACAAAAAAAAACAAGAAAATAGCAGTGCTGGAGCCGCTGCGAGGATCTCCGATTTGGTGTTTCTCGAATAATAAAACCAAAGATTTTCATTTTCTACGTGACATAAACTAAGTAAGTACATACGGATATGTCAAAATAAACACTTTTATGGAAATGGTGAGTGTTTGAAGGAAAATAGTGATTTTTTAGCAGACAAGTTTACAAACACGTTTGCAGCTAAAAATATTTTTAAGCAATCGTAAAATCCGTATGCACTTCTTTAGATTGACATAAAAGGGAGATTCTCTCAAAATTTCAAGTTAATGGGATTAATAGTCTCTAAGATCCGATCGGCGAGTCAATTGTAAAGGATCCACGGCGTAGCAGTTTTAGTACCGCCATTATGTTTAAAAGAAAAAAAAAAATGTAATCTTCAAGAGATGTATAACAAATGTCATTTATCAGATTTTCCATTGAGTTCATTATTTAAAACAAAAAAATTGCTAAATAAACCTATAATTTTCATGCTTCAAGGTGGCACCCCCTTAATCCTACTATGGCCTTCTATGTATTCTCAACTATAATTTAACATAACGTCAAAAAACGAGGAATACACATATTTGCAAACAACCTCCTTATAACTTTCTGAAGATACAAAACCGCAAGTGGGTGAAGAAGAACCCGAGTGCCTACTGGGTTAAAGAAATGAGAATACCATTCGGTCAAAAATGCATTAATATATTATTAATATATTCACTAGTAATTATATTAACTAGTAAATATATTAAATTAGTAAATTAATATATTAACGACTGCATAAGAATTCCCTGGCTACTTCTATTTTTATTGAATTCATTTACGTTTCGACATCTGCTTCAGCATATGGATTAAAGTGCGAGTAAAGTTTACGTTTATATTATGGGTTAAAGTGGACCCTGAATCTGCCATCGACTCTCAGGCAACCCGGCGTTCAAGGGTTAATTGTACGTAGGTGGCAATTCGAGTGAACTATTACATCGTTAGCAGAGTGGACTCGTGATTTCGGAGACTTCCTATAAATAAACATCGCCGTCCAACCGAAGGAACTATCTAATACCGTTGCACCAGGCGAGTGAATCGGAAATTATACTCACACTAAAGCCCATTTACTTGGAAGCTGAGCAAAGGACAGCGTGTAATATGTTCCCCTAACATTCGACCAGCAGATCGTTAAGTAATCGTAAGGCCTTGAAGCTCGGACTAATTACGCTAATTAGGTACAGTACCCTCGACCATCTTGGATATTAAAGTCCTCGCGAAAATTTGATTGTTGGGCTCGCCCATTTCGGATGTAATCTATAAATACCCATCTATCGTTACCTAAGTGGAGTGGCTTTTTCGCGCTGTTTGTAGAAACGTTGCCAAACGGGACTGAACGAAGCTAAACCACCGGCCACGCACGCTAATCTTAGCTCTCATTGAACGAGTGCGAGCTCCTTCTAATAGCACCTCGCGCGTTTTAATGCCCGAATACTGTTTCGTAATACGGCTGCTTCTCTCGCGACCCGCTATACGTGTACGTGCCACACGACTCTCGATCTAACAATCTAATCGATCCGGTTCCCGAAATCAAACGGTCGACATATTCGTATAAAAAAATCTCTGGATACAATAGGGTGCGAGAGTCTCTGGTCAGATGAGTTTATAATTTCCCGTCCAAAGAACGAAGATTGAAGGAATCTGAAGTGAAGCATGAGGCGTTTGCCTGTCAGATAAGATGAATAAATGGAATCTATGTAGTCGGGAACTTTTGCGCAACACTGCACATTTTTACTTTGATCAGAACGATGATTTTTAATCCAAAGAACTGCGACTAATTTACACGCATTTCGTAAAAACTACTGTTCGCTTTGCATTATGGAATAGTGATGAAGATTCTGCTTGAAATGTAGTAAAAGTATTCAATATTCGAATATTCTAAGTATTCGAATAGTCGAATATTACTGATGGTTGTTTTCGTTTCAACATTTATAAATTTACGAAAGATTAAAAAAAGTTTTAAATTTATCGTTTGAACAACAAATAACTGTAAAGGCCAATATGAAAAGAATTTCACTATAAAGTGTGAAGAAATAATTCGATCACTCCGAATATTCGAATACTCCCAATCATTCGAATGTTCGAATATTCAAAGACATTATTCCTATTCGAAATTAGTCGAATATTTACAGCTCTACTGTCGATTGTACCTACTTTCTATAACCCCAAATCTTTACAGACACCGGATGACCCCAACATCCGCCATTTGGAGACATAAAAAGCACATTTACGATCCCCTATGCTACGGCCATTCAGCAGCAATGATTCTAATCATACCAACACGCGCCACCTTGAAGACCGTTTATAGGAAACCATCATCGATAGCTCACCTTCCTCGGTTTCGTATTCGTCCTCCTCCCTGCACTCGGACAGCCTTCTGCCCCAAGGATAGGGGCTGTGCGTCTGGTTCCTCGAGGGTAGCCTGTTCACATGGGACAGGAAGTAGTGGTGAAAGAAACTATCGACGCCGTCCGAGTCCTCGCCGGAGGACTGCAGCATGTCCTTAAGAGCGGCCAAGGAGGTGATGGTGTTGTAATTGATAGCCGAGATCAAGTCGTCCTCGATGTCGCTGTCGTCAGTGGTGTCTTCGTTTTTGCTCTGCTCCTCCTTCTTGGGCTTCGGCTCGACGATCTTCGCCGGCTCGGCTTTCGAGGCTTCTGTCTTATCGTCCGAACTGGTTTCAGACTCGTCATCGGAGGTGCTCGTGGACGTGGTGCTGCTCGAGGACTCCTCGTCCTTCTTGCCATCGGTCTTCTCTTCCTTGGCCTCCTCCTCGTCGGAGCCCTTGCACTCGTCCTCGTCCTCGTCGTCCTGGGAGACGGTCTTCGACAGCTTCTCCGACGCGTCGTCATTCTGGCTCATCTCCAGATTCTTCTGGTTCTTCAGCGTCTCCTGCTTCTCCAGACCCTTACCGATCTTGGCGTTGGTGTCCTCCTGGCCCGTCATCTTCTTCTGATGCTGATTGTTGCCGATCACGTCACAGTCGTCTGTCTCGTTCTGCTTGTCAGCGCCTGAACTCTCCATCGAGGAATCTGGAAGAAGGTAAGGGCAGCCTTTTCAATATTACGCACATCCAAGTCACTCGAACAATTACCATATCGCGAATACATTCTCAAAATTCTCTCGCGGCGGGCAGCGGGTATCTAGAATAAGAGTAAATTTCAATTCGTGTCTTCGCTAAGTTTCTTCTTCCAGGGAAAAGAAATAGCAAGTCCGCAATGGCGGTACTTTAGACACGAGAAAGTTTCATGCTCTCAAACTACATTAGAAAGTGAGACGAATCTATTTCCAGGTGATTAACGAACGTCCACGAAACGGCAGCCAGGGGGGGCGTTGGACACATTGCAAAGGATTGTCTTCGTGACCCAAGGTTATGGTTCCAGGCTCATCAAAGTGGGCTTCATTTCTTGAGCATGAAAGACCTTCTCCGAGACAGTTAACGACGGGTACACTGCGGCTACTTGACTATTCATTGCACGATTATTTCGCCGCTCTTTGGGGCATTTTCGTACCGCCCTGCAACGATCGTTCAAGACACTTTTGCGATCCTTTAAGCGGCAACTTGGAGCTTTTAGTATCTACGTGGGGCGGCTTATAATCAGGGCGATGATAACTGGGGCACCGAAAAAAAGGTAAAAATAACTCGGCAATCGATTAATTAACACCAATAATATGCTTGCGCGTGGCCACCTTAGAGCACATTATAAAGTGGACTTTTATAATTCTGTGCAAAAGGCTGCGAGAATGTAAGAATTTTGTACGAGGAAAAAAAAGGAAGTAGTAATCTGGAATCTTCAGGCGAGAAAATTGTTTGATCTAGATACAGCAAAGCGTCAGGAAATAATTACAGTAATAGTCAAGATGCAAAGTCTGAATACGTTCGCGTGATAAAATTGTATCTAATTATCATAGGCTAGGGACTCTAACGAGGAGGCGAATTAAAACTTTTTAATTGAAAGACGAAGCGTTTACAAGAATCCTCGATGCAACGATTTTAATGAGCAAGAGGAAAAGAGACTCGAGAAATGTGACGAGGATGGTATGTATAAAATTTTAATTCCACTCCTATATAAGAACGCGTCCTTCCTGCTATTGACCAACTGCATTCGATCCTGGAGGATCTTCCGGGTGGCGCAAGCTGTATTTCGTAGAATTTCTGGAGGGAAGCATTTTGATTTTTTTTTAATAGAAATTAATACGATTGAGTTGCAAAGATATACTTATTCTGATGTTTAATATAGTTCTGATTCTTTCAATACCTACTTTCATATTAAAATTGTATTTATTATAGCTAAATAAATATTACAATGTAAAATAATTTAATTATTCTCAATAGAATAATAAATTCTTCACAATCAGTATCGCACAATTCTCTTAAAATAATTCCCACAGTCGCATGAATCAGAATAAAAGAGGACCGGCTAGCAAAGGAACACGTACAGGGAGGAAAACAGAGTGCACGAAGAGAAAATCGATTCCTGCGCTCCTACTTCCAAGGGAAGTAGAAAATCAAGCTCCTTAACGACTCCAACGAATAAACTGAATTTCAGTAATAAAAATGTACATTCACACAAATGTATATAGCAAATTGTAGCTTTCAAAGAATCGAGTAACATAATAAGTGATGTACACTCTTGTGCTAGTAATTTCCTACTTATTTCAAGCTACGAGTATCGACTTTCTACTTCAATCCTTGACACGATGAATTTCGTTTAAACATCACTCTAGACCAAATCTAAAATTCCTCTAATTCAAATCTAAAACAACTGATTCAAATAGATCCTCCAATTACTTTGAACAGCTCCATTTTGTTTCGTGTTCGCCAAACCCAAAGGAGTCTATAGCAACCCAAAAACAATCCCCCGAAATCAGATTCTTCTGCGTGCCGATAATAAACACTAGTCCGCATTGTTTCCAAATTCGTTAAATCTTTAAATGAATATAAGAAAAAATTTAAAATAATATCCGACAGAAACTCCAATAAATAATATTCAGGGAAGCCTTATTTCAGTCTATGAGGCTTGTGTGTGTAATTGTTTCACCAAAATAATCCCGTGTTTATTGGAGAGAATGTATGCAATACCAATATGTCTCTCAAAAATCAATTTCGCAGGAAACAGAGTCTATAGTCTGCAGCAACGTGTAGCCACTTTCGTCACAGTCCAACTTTCCACGCGTTATCGATCGATCGTCCAGAATAAATAATTACCGCAGAGGACAGGTGAAAATTGGCTGCTGTATTTTTCAAGATGAAAAGAACGCCTTGTTGCATACGTGAACACGTCACTGGCGCATTGCGGGTAAGCACGCCCTCTATTTCGTAACCGTGGAAACGTTTGTCTATATAGCAGGTCTCGCCAGGGATATATAGACGTTATACTGCCGTATTTCAGTATTTTATAATGCCCGGCACGACTGTCGAGTAAATCATCGGAATCGTTTAAAAGACGGCAAAACTACGTCCAGTTACGACACATTCTGTCACGATCCAACTTCTCACCTGATATACTCATCGATGCGGCGAGTGAGGCGCGCGGCGCGAAATTAATTTTTACACCGACGCGCTCGTTCCCGTTGACGTTGCAAAAATATTATGCACAACCAGGGCGTAAATAAAATTGATAATTCATTCAGGGAAACCTGGGCGTTATCGCGCTTAAGGTTACGTTAATGAACTTTGATAATGATTGCCTGATCGCCGATAATACTACGAAGTACATTAATTTCAACTCGAATCAACGACTACTTGGTTGAAATTATTGCGTAATTTTAAGATACTTGAAAAATACGGAAATATAGTACCTTCTTATATTTTTTAACGCTGATGTTCTTCTATCGACTACGAAAATTTTCAACTTGAATATTTTAGACAGCAACTATGGATATCGTGAATTTTATGATATAATAATAAGAAGAAGAAGAATACATTAATACATTATTGATTAATACATAGTTAGTTGTTGCATTTTTTTGTGGTGTAATGGGTGAGATTCAACAAAATGCTGTTTGAAAATCTTACCTTTATCGGATACTAGCTTTACTACTCGCCAGCGCCCGATATTTAAATTTTGATTTTATAAATTTTTTTTTTATTTATTTCTTTTTGTGAAAATAGTCACATTCATCCGGATTAGCTAGACACAATCAGCTGGGACACATCTCGTGAGCTCAGAGTTTACCGTTGGAAAGTTTTTAGGCGACAGACAATCACACTAACACTTTCTGCTTTATATATTAAGAATATAACCATAACCTGTCTAGGGTCGGATTTGTATATGGAGGTCGTCCTTAAATTACATAAGGCTTGTTTGGGGGGGTCGCGAATTTCTTACGTTTTCTTAGAAAGGACGGACAAGGAGTCGAGTAGCGTCTCACGTAATATTTTTTTAATCTAATTTTCAATACGAGTAGTCTAAAAAATGACGTTTCATCGCACACGCGGTACCCAGTTAAATGAATTAGGTATAGAAACCATTAAAAGAATTTTAATAACTGAAAAAATGCGATGTAAAAAATATTACGATAGGGGGACGGCGGGGGATATAAAATCTTACGAATTATTATACTGGGGGAGAGACGGGGTAAAAAATCGCCAAAATTACCGTTTCGTAATTTAAGGATGACCCCATAGACTAAATAGGTTGCACGCAAATTTTTAACGACAGAAATTGAAAATGATAGCAAAATGGTTTTGCCTGTGACTATCTACTTTTCCATCGACAATAATAGCACAGATTTCCGTTCTAAAGTAAAATACCCATCTGTTTTCTCCAAATCCGAAAATGAACGGTGATCTTTAAACAAGGAGCTTGAGACAAATTTAAAAACAATTCAATTTTTTTATCATGTAGCAAATATTGAATTAATTTTAGAATTACTTCAACTCTTTTATATTAAAATGTTTGATGGGATTTCACGGAAAGAGCGTCAGACGTTTGCTAGTCTAGGGGCACTATATATTCAAATCCACCCCTGCTCGTACCACTAGCCAACATCATCCTATTTTATCACGTTGTATGATCCACATGCAGCTAATAATCTATATCAAACTTAATTGTTAGCTAAGGTTTCGAACAGCACGAATATTTATTTACTTAATATGCCGACCCCTGACTGGGAATGTTTCTTTGTAAGCCAACAAAGTGGGGGGAGATGTGTTTCGACGAATCTGTTCAATTGTCGTTGAAAGAAGCCAAGCAATTTGTAACGTTTAGTGGTGAAATCGCCCAACTACTGAATACCCCTCCAGTTTGACATGGACCAACCGTTTGCAGACTTAAGAGTAACGCAGCAACAGGTACGGTTTGCTCAATAACAAAATTGCCCGTTCCGCGAGGATGCAAACAAGGTTCCCCCTCGGCGAATGGAATCCAATTTAGAAGGCATATTTTTGCGTGGGACACGTTAACCACTTTTTCCATGGATTGCATCGTGCGATAAAAACGTCTCTTCGACGCGTCTTTTAAATTGCAGACAAGCAAAAGAATGTGAAAGCACTGCTATACCGTGTTACTCGGAGTCGTAGAGGAAATAGCAGGGAAAAATTATTTGATTATATTCAATCCTTTGAGTACGAATGTTGAAACGTTTGACGTACGTCGCACAGTGTCGCGACACGTGTTCAAAAAGCAAAAATTTGAGTTTTTAAATTTTGTATTTCATTTCATGGAATTGATAGTAAACAGTCCTCCGACATAAGATCATCATAACTTAGTAACACAAATAACGGATTTAAGGTTAGTAATTACATTCAAAGTCGAATAACCAAACGCAAGCTGCCACAGACTACACATAGGAAATATTTACTCACTGCATTGCTGTTATATTTATAAATTCTTTTCTTTCTTTCTTTTTGTTGAAAATACCTAAGCAAAATATATCCTTTTTTCGTTTTACTAAATAAAAATTCGTGCATTTAAAGATATGGATACGTACCAGTGGCTCAAATTATTACTTTTTTGTCGCATCTTCTAAATTCGGGAGAGAATTTAAAAAAAACATCGGTTCTTTCATTTTTTAACTACATTTAGTTCTATTTATGCCCTTTAATTTGGTACAAATTTTATCTGCTCCCGAGTGCCCCCACATAAGAAAAAATGCACATAATAAGACGAAAAAACTAGACAAATCTATGCTCGAATATTTATTTTTAAAAGACACTGAGCTTTGAATTCCTTCAGATTCAACTGATAGTGATGGAGATGTATAATAATAATGAATAATTTAAAATTTATTATCAATACGAATTATTTAAAAATTTTATTTTATTTTTTTTTATAATTGTTTCATATGTTTGTTATTACTTTGTGTTTAAATGTATTTAAAAAATATATTTTTTTTTGTTTTACTTTTATTATATTCAGAAATATATTTTAATGAATTATTTTATGTTAAAAATTAATTTTTTTGTGTATAAATATGATTAACACATCAATTACATGTAAATAACTGTATCTTAATGGAAAATTGATTTTTGATTTTTTTCCTATATATTCGTTACACTGTGCGTCGTGTGCGGAAATACTGCAGTCTCATTTAATAACAGTACTAACTAAACGCCTATAAGCGTTCCCCGCACAGACTGCATGCTCTGACTAAAGCTATTAAAGGACATCCTGTAATACAAATTCGAAATATGATTATAATTTGATCTAGAGCTCGAAATTAGTCGGACGGTCCATTTGATATCCATTCACGTCCATTAGCGAAGGCGTGTACTCGTAGATTGCAGAAAGCAATTAAGGGATCATGTTTCCGAGCAGTTCGAGAGGAACGAGCCAAATATCAAGGGCGAAATAAATCCTTCGTGCTTAAGCAACAGTATTTTTACCAAAGATCTAACTTACATACTGTATCGAAGCTTTTAATAACATTTAACTGAATACCTTAGTAAACTAACAAGGGAAGATCCCGAAACCGAAAATTCAAAAAATTCTGAAACTTTGTCAAAATGTAGGGTATTTCCTCCTGATTACAAAGCAATTTTTGTTTGCTGCCCAAATTCACTCGAATGGGTTGAAACCAACCCCTGAAAATTCGGCTATTTTCCGATTTTGTGTTATAACTCGCGAAATGTAAGAGATAGAAAACAAGTTACAAGACAAAAGTTACTTCTTTTAATTAGATCTATCATTTGATGAAAAAATTATTTTACAATTCACGAGTTATAACACGAAATCGGAAAATAACCGGATATTCAGCGGTCAATTACAACCCTTTAGAGTGAATTTGGGCAGCAAACAAAAATTGTGTTGAAATCACGAGGAAATTCCCTACGTATTCACAAAGTTTCAGAATTTATCGAATTTCCGGGTTCGGGATGTTCCCTTGTAAGTACCATGTATTTAACACAGCCTGTATCACCATTGACAAGTACATACCACAACAGACCTTTTCAAGCACTCCTTACCCTAAACGAACACCTTTCCGCAACACAGCAGATCCCCCAATTACCTCAAGCATCGTTTTATCTTGCAAATATAATCATCGGGCAGACAGATAATCTACGTAATTGATAAGATAAATAACTTTCCACGCAGGCGTATCGGACGTAAATGCAACACCTGATTTGCAACAGATAAACACGTGGAATATCGACGATCAGTAAGGCTCGGCAGAAGGAATCACGGTTACGTAACGCCAGCGAAGTGTATTAGTAGAAAATTAATGGATTAATGTGCAACAGATACCCTCCCGTCTGAAATTAATCCCCCTCTACTTGAAACGTTACCGGAAGTGGGAAGCGTGTGCACCGTCGTTTAATACTATCTTGACAGGAGTAAAGCGAAGTGACGGCGATATGGGTGGACAGATATCGCGTGAACATATGCGGATCTTTGGCGGAGGGCCAGGCTCGTTTCGCGAATACTTGTTTACCGCGTGCTACGGAGTGACGTAAAGCTCTATTGGGCTGGCGGACCGATCGGGGGACACGTGACGATCCGTTGCGCGCACACGTCGCAGTCGTTCGGCAACCGAAACCGAAGCGACCGTTACCGACGAACCGATCCACTCTTACGAGCGACCGTCCACGGCACAGTAGACTGAGTAGAAAGTAGGAGCGGCGTCTACCGACTAAACTTTCCCACGGAACCCGTCCGAACTCACTGAACTTCGGCGGAAACCCCAGCCTCAACAGTCTCTTCTTCGCTGTATGCGAAGGGTTGTAACACCGAAGTAACTCATTTATAAGTAACAGAAAAAAGTTAGGAATTTTACTGTAAGATAACTTTCCACAGAACATCAGTGGTGAAACGCCTACAGTAGACCGAAGATATCAGACACTCAAAGGAGTACTTGCGATTACGAGCGCGCCGGTCACGTTCACCGAGCGGCTACGTGCGTTAAACTGCACGTGCCGAACAAGGTACAGATACGTTCAGTGGACACGTTCTGTGTACTTTCGTGAATAGAGGAAGTGCAGTATATTTGGAATACCAGTTTCTTTAAGACGAATAAAAAATTACGGCAGAGGATGGGAACCAATAAAACTGCATCATATCATAGGGAGACTAATAAACTTTTGTATTTCAAACTCTCAGTAATGATAAACAACAAAAGGTAAGTAAAACATTGGTCTACATGAAAAATGACAGGAAGTATCGATTTCGTTAAGGTGCAGGTAATTTGGAATACCGGTACTCCAATTCGCCTTCACTTTATAAACTTAAAAAAAAAAACATGTAGATAATAAAATTATTTTATGATCTAATTAGGCTCAAAATTCACAATATAGGAACGATCTTAGGTAAATATAAATGTACAGCCCTGGGTCCAAAACCACTCGGCGGTAGCCTTTACGCGTGAAACAAAAGCATCGCTGAGCTTTGGAATATTCCAAATTACCTTCACCTCCGGTATTCCGAATTAGCAATATGGCATTGAAACCTAAAATTTCATGTCCTACTTTGTATTCTCGGAATTATCGCAAAACTGACACGAAACCATAAAAGGAACATGCAAATTAGTAGATTATGTGTTTAACTCTAAAGTTGCGACATATTTTAACCACGATTGGAACAATTGAATACTTGCTGAAAAAGTTTTGCAGATTCATGTTTTCTTATTCTGCAAAGCCGAAAATGTCAAAATAGCGGTTTATCTATAAATGTCATTAGTTAGCAGGCCATTAGACCCTATTATCTACGTTGTTACAAAATAAATAACGTTAGCGGTTTATTAGATACTTCGGTATTCGAAATTACCAACAGTATTCGAAATATGCGGCACTTCCTCTACATACAATGTGCCCCTGAATCCTGCAATTTTTTGTTTGGGATATACGTGGGGAGAGAGGGTGACTTCTTTTTGGCAATAATAAAATGAAGTGTCGGGTAAGGTGCTTGGGGATTTTCTGTTGTTTTTGTGGAGAATGAGTTTCAATAATTTGTTGAGTCCAGCAGGTATGGAGAAATTGATGGAAATGGGACACAGTAGTATTATTTGAAGTGACTTTTTTTTCTACCGTGTTTTTGCAATGGATGTATGATCTTTTCCACAACGACGCCTCATTTTCTAAAATATCGTTCAGTATTTGAGATTTATTTCTGAACGAAGAATCACTATTCCAATTATACCGCCAGGGATGGATCACCTTGTATTCTCTTGACTACTTGTTGAATTCAAACTATGTGCCACTTGAAACATTGATTTTTTTTCTTTTTAACGCTCGGCTGACGGTATCTGGGTGTTGTTAGACCCAAGCATACACCGCTGAGAAGAATAGCAAACGATAATAGAGGAAAGCTCAGAAATGGAAGAAGATGAGTTGCTCAAATAAGTAGGATAGTTACTGCGGGTCTAAATTCCTACGCAGTCCTCGAACCATGCGAGGGTTAACCTGCCTTAGTGTTTTTAATTGTATATGATTAGAATCGCTTCCGAATTCCGCAGAACAATTACACATTAAGTTTTCGCGAAGGTGGGGGCATTTTTAGGTGACTAGTTAATGGAACTTCCTCACAAGCAGGTTAATGAAATAAATATGCCAACTTCGTGAGGATTATTTTATGTAACATCAAAATTGTGACTGCATTAGATATTGTCGCTTATCACGAAGCCGATCGCGAGGAAACGCACCCGTAGACTTTTATCGGCTCGTTGGAGAAAAATATCAGGCTTCGCAGATAGCACGCTCGTTGCGTGCGTGCAACAATAACAGTGACGCTGAAAGCGTCAGTAGCCGTAATAGCAACAAACCCGCGGAAGAAGTGAAAGGTTCTATTTCTTGGAAGTGTCCAAGAAACGCGCCACTCTCTCATCGTCACTGACACCACGCTTACGTTTACTGGTTTAAAAAAAATACTACATCAAAGAACTGAAAAAGACCTCGAGAAAAAATCAATAAAATTTCATTCCTTTACTGCTGCAAAAGCATAACGAAATTCTTAATGCGAAACGAAATTTTTATTTTCAATAAAGTTTGATCGAGTAAAACAGGAGTTTACTGATTTTAGATTAAAAAGAAGCTAGATTAAAATAACTGTCGGAGCAAATTTATAAATATAATCGTTGAACGCGTAAACAACAATTGATAACACGTATCAACTATAATCCCTACATATATTAAACAAATAAATATGTGAATTCTAAATAATTCCATTGAAATAATAAATTAATTCTGAGCTCTATTTACCTGGTGCTAATGCATCCATGAAATTCTACTTGTAACTGATGGAATACACGCAAATCGCTTGATTTTTAATTCGCCATCAAGGAGCGACAGTTCGTTCTGTACGTTTCAAAGTCGTTTATAATTCGAAGTCGGCAACGAAAATTTCTCAAAACATTCGTAGAAACTGAGCCAGCAACAATAAGGACGATAATATTAGGGGACAGCAGCGAGAGGTCTACTTCTAGGAATTATCGACGAACCTTTCCATTTTCATACTGTCGTCGCCATAGTTCTACATATATTGATTCCTTGACCACGCAATGATAAAAAAGGGGAAAAAAGACGAAAATAGTCATGACCACGACGAACCGTGCTGTTCAACGCTGAACATCGAATTCTTATTCGTCGTATACAATAATACATACCAGTAGCAGAAGTACAAACTAAATTCTCCATTCAGGCTACTTCATAATTATCATGTTTCGTGCAGTTATCACGTCGTGCGCCGCCGGTGGTGCACGTGGCATAGCAATGAGTTGCCATATGCTCAGATACATACTCATTCAATTTCAATTTAATAAAAAATATGTCATTTGTCCCATAACGCTCTATATGTTCATAAACTCCACATCTCTCATTATTTTTGCTTCACCGTATTATGCATGTTTTTTTTTGGAATTATCAATTGCTTACGCAGACATTCTGCTCAATGGTGCCTTTTGTTCGTTGCCCTTTCTTCTTGATAATAATGAATCTTTCAATCTCATTTTATAAAATAAACATACACTAATGTTCATAAGTATTAGGACACCTGCACTATTTCCACAAAGTGTGATATTTGTTACAGACAGAGTTGAGCAAAATGTAAATTACGATTAAAATGTGATTGTGTAATTGATTATACATTATTTTCTGTAATCGTTAATTTAGGTAGTTGGCCACAATTTTGTCAACTACCAGAAAAGAAAATAATGTGTACCTATTCAGTTACACAATTACATTTTAATCGAAATTTGTAATTTGTAATTAGATTACATTTTGCCCAACTTTGGTTACAGATTGAATAAGTCACTGCTTTTATTTTCAGGCTTTAATTTAAAATGCCAAGTAAAGTACAATTTGCTCAGAGTTTTTCAATAAACAACGTTCTCCTAATGTAGTCCTTCCAATGGTGAAAATTGCGAAACTGCAATTGTTTCGAATCCAAGTAAAACGCATAATTCTATTTGCTTATCATCAACGTATACCGTAGTGAAGTTTTAAAATTAATTAAGTCTTTACAGTTTCGCAACTTGACCACTGAAACAACGATGTGTGCAACGCTTACGAACGGCAGTGAGCCACCGGCGGTGCACGCGGCTCCGATTGGAAAGTCGCTGCGGCACAGAGCACGTTAAACCAAAATGGATCCCAAACGGGAGCGTAAATCTCTTGCGCCGCGCGTTGCGTATTTTCATCCGCGAGCGGACTGGCAGGCCGCGTCGTTAAAAATTCATGATTTTATACGACTTTACGGCCGAGTCGTGCCCAAGCCATTCGATATGTGACGTAATCGATCCGGTGCCCCCCTAAAACCTGTTAACGATCCAATCCCCTTCGCCCGATGACGGCCGCGGGCACGCGAATTGTACACACTCATCGACAAAAATAATACGGAACCAACGCCTTTATACACGCGGTGGCACAGGTTGAAATCGATCACGGGCGACGGTGCCTAGGCGCGCGCGGTGACCCTTAGCTTTCTATTATCGTCCTCCGACACGGAAGTGGTTCTGAAAGTGAAATCGATAAAGGTCGATGCACCGGCAAGTGCGCCGCTTATAATAATCGGAAGATCTCGCGTCGAGATAATCCAGCGGGCAACGGGAATCGAAAATTTAAGGCGGGTCCGCGCGTGCCGGTGGTGTCTGTGTCAGTGCCAGTAACTGACACGGGCAAGTGTGAGCTCCTCCATTCCAAAACAGAGAAACTAAATTTGTCACCAGTCAACGCCATGGGCAGCGCTGAATCGCCACGCAACTGACACGTGCGAACCCGCCTTTAACCGTCCACCGGCGAAGGTGGATTAATTTTCACCTGTATTCCATCTTCGTTCATAGGCGACTCATACTTGTAAATCCCACGCAATCGTTTATCTACAATAAAAATGTTTACTAAACATCTGAAGTCATCTAAGAAGAAACTTCAGCTTTTAAAGACTAAACAGCTGATCGTATAATCATTTTAAACTCTACGCTATCTTCATTAACGATACTTAACGCGATAGGGTGCGAAGGGGAGAAAAATCGATGGATCCATGAAGGAATAATCGGAGCACGGATTTAATTTATTACAGAAATGTAATTTCTGTTTCGTCATTAATTCCGTGCCGCGACAGCAGAATGACGACTATCCGCCAAGTCGCTTCAGCGAACACGCGCGAGCATTATTTATTACACGTTGAATGTAATCGTCGATGCATTATGCAACTGTTATAGACAATGCCTGCATGCCCAAGGAACGCCCGAGCAACAGGCCGCGCGGGTTTTCAGGGGACACACGTTGTATTAAATACCGGTCAACATTGAAAGCAAACAGCTGATTCAAGGCTGACGCCCACTGGAGCCGGTGTACGCTCCTGCGATAGTAATGAGCTGGCGTTGGAGGTAACCTACGACCTACCTTAAACGCTCCGACCGGAGAAGAGCGCGCATTATTTAGCGTCGGGCAACATTTGCCCCGCTGTTCCAGTATCAAGAGCAAACTCTCTACGCTAACAAATGGAGACGATAGTCGCGCACGAGCCGCTTCGCCATCGAGTAATTTTCCACGTGGAGGGAAATCTAAGAAACCTGCTAGCTTCCCGTATGAACGGATCCCTCTTAAAGCGATTACAGGATTACCAGAAGGACTCGCGAACGGTCGAAGAGAACGGAGCAAATTGCATGGAAAAAGGTATAGCTTGCATTTCGCGGTTCTAGTGGCAGTGGACAGGGATGCATGAGGAAAATGGTAAATGCATTCACTTCTGAGAACTAAGGCGTAAGTGGCGCAGCTGATGCTAATGAATGGAGGAAACTTCTGGTGGACTGAGGTCGACGCTGGGGATTCAATATGCAAATTATTCAATCTACCGAAATCGATTTTGACAGTGGGCGTGTTGATATTTTTAAAGCACGTATAGATGGCACGTTGGAGCTTTGGTACATATTGAGTACAATGACGAGTGATTAAGTTCTTTGTTGAGTCTAGGCAGCTGAGGATAAAACGACAATTGGGGGAGAGATATGGGAGGTCCTGGTCCTTAAGGGGTTAGGACACAGTACAGAAGCAAGAAAGCAGGCGATTTTTAGACGACGATCATAAGAAAAGTAAACAATCGATTAATATAAGGTTTTGTGTTTTAGTTCACTATATTATGAACTATGAGAAAAGCATACAATATTTACAAAATAGCATTTGTACGCCGTGCAATGTCTGTATTTAAAATGTCCATTTTTTTCGGATAGCCAACTGGTGGGCCGGATTCCAGGAAATCGGATGAACTGTAATAAAAACCCCAAGAATGTCATAAACTATAATATATTTCCTAGGCATTGACGATCCAACATTTTAAATTTTTTAATTATAGTACAAAATATAAACAAAAGGATCACACAATTTTGTCGAAATTTGATCATTATTTTTCAAACATCGGCCATTTTGTCAATTTTCGCAAAAATTGAAATGTTGGATCGTCAATGCCTAGGAAATATATTATAGTTTATGACATTTTTGGGGTTTTTGGTACAGTTCATCCGATTTCCCGGAATCCGGCCCACCAGTTGGCCATCCGAAAAAAAATTGACATTTTAAATGGAGACATTGCACGGCGTACAATTGCTATTTTGTAAATATTATATGCTTTTCTTATAGTTCATAATATAGTGAACTAAAACACAAAACCTTATATTAATCGATTGTTTATTTTTCTTATTATCGTCGTTTAAAAATCGTCTACTTTCTTGGCCCGTTACTGTGTCCTAACCCCTTAATCCTTAATTGGAAGAAAGTTTTTAATGCGGTGTTCAGTGTTTGTTCTTCCTTTTCCTTAATTTTTTATTTTTTAACGGTGCAAAATTTGGAGACTTCGACGGGCTTTATTTTTTAAACGAATTCGAAACCAGCAACTCTTCCTCTCCTATTTTCACGTGGACTGTACTATATTTTATTTTCATTGGAACATAGAAATCGACTGCAGTTTCTGGTTTCCCCATGTACCTTAGGACCCCAGAAACTTGTAGAACCCTTCAGGTCCCCAAAAACTTGTGCGATCTTCTGAAGCTTTTGAGATCTCTGGAACCCTCCAAGGACCTTAGGTCCCCACAGAATTATGGAACCATCAAGGTCCCCAGAAACTTATCCACCGATTCTATGAGCAAATGGAGCCCCAATTATTTTCAGTACCACCACGAGCTTGAAACAAACGTTCCGTTTAAAACGAACGTATGCAGGAATATTGTCCCAAAATGACAATTCTTTCCTTTCACTGCTGACGTTTGTGGCAAAAGCTTCTTCTTTTATGTAATGCCCAGTGCCACGAGAGCGATCCGCTCGCTTCAATTGGCAAGGGGGTACGAATTATCCCCTGTTATTTCCGGCGGAATTTTTTGGCATCGCTCGAAAGCAATTTGCCAGCAATTAAAGCGTTCCCTTCGATGAGCCTCAGACGAGCTTTGATGTTAAGCGAACTGTATTGCTGTCATCAAGTGAGTTTCTCATTAATTCCTGCTGGCACGTGCGTTGATTATACAACGCGGACCACGAAGAAATTTACAGTCGACGATGAATATTCCAATCTAGAATTTTACCTCCTCTAGCTTTACCATTAATGACAAACAGGATATCTCCAATCACTGTACTTGTCAATACACCCAATAGAAGTTCGTTCAATTTTACCCACAATGAGAATACAATACCCACAGTGTGCCCCAAGCCGATAGCACAAATAAAAGTTCTAAAACAATTTAATGAGACTTTCTAGCGTGCTGTTCCAAAGCCTTCTACCGATTGCCATGCGCGAGATCGGGATAACTCTTCCATCTCAGCGATTACTACAGACAATAAACGAGGGACACATTCCACCTCCTGGAAAATTACCAAAAGCGTGTGACGCAAATTTTCCAGAGTGTCTCGGGGTGGTTGTGCCAATATTCCAGTCCATAAACGTCAAGAGCACTTGCATTTGCCACGCTTGAGAACTGCAAAAACAGTCTCGCAACACAAGTGTGCGCTCCGCTAGAGATTCGAAAAACGAGCGTGCACATTTTATCCACGTCGTTGACGATCAGAGGTGTCACACAGGCATTTCTACTTATTCAAATAATTAAATAAAACCTGCTACTTTCCGCGAAGCTACAGATCATTTATATTAATAAAAGAGATACCTGCCAAATTCTCCGCGAAGAATGATCCAACATTCCACTCGAAATACCTCAAACATCCAGTTACGATGCGATATCAGACGCGACACATTTTTGGCAATTACGTAAAGATAGTGGCTTCAATTACTCATGTTGAACCGCGTGGATCATGGTCGTTAGGTCGGGGAACCTTAGAACGTGACTGTTCCGAGTGACTTTATCTGCCAGTTGCTACAATTCGATCGTTTAAATCCAATAAAAATTTCAATAAGAATTTCCAAACAGCGAGCTGCTAGCGAGGAAGTGAGAGGCTCGGCTCGGCGGTGGGCGGTCGGCGTTGTTAGCGATAGGAAAGGCTGATAAATCTGCGGCGCTGGCTGGCGCGATCTCTCAAAGAAATCGCGGGAAACGTCGATCGAGGACTGGCGATTCGCGGGGCCGAGCACCACGTGACGATCGCTGGGAGCACGTGCTCGGCATCAATTATCGTCGAAACGAGCGTAGCATCCGCGCAGGAATTCCGCGCTACCCCGGCCGGCTCCGCTTCCCTCTCGAATACAGATGAAGAGGATCGCATTGCGGCTGTTTCGCAACGCGAAGAAAGACACAGATGCAGAAAAAAGATAATTCGATCGTGTCCGCCCGTCTCGTGGCCCGCAGCCGCATTCCCGGCCGTAGTATTTACGCGCGAGCAAAGTGTGACAAATAGAACGTGTCATGAAGTCGATCAGAACTGACGGGGACCGGTGACTGAAACAATATCGTCCCGCGAATGACAGAGTGAAATGCTGGTTGCGCAACTCCGCCGAGCCCGTTTGCCTGCGATCGGGGAAAAACAAAAAATGCTTTATCTCGTTATATAAATGGAGATGCTCAGGTCAATTCGTGTAATGACTAATCGTTTTAGAGTTATTGTCTGCTCGGCGCGTTGCAGTAAATGCAATTATTCTGAAGTGGAGGAATAGTAGTTGTTGAGTAGAGGATTCGTGGAGTGGGTACTTGAACCTTGTGGAATATTATTGGGGTTTATTGACAAGGCAGCTTGTACTCAGCCGCATTTATAATTTTGGAGGCCTTAGATGCAACATTACGAAGCCTGAAAAGAACAATTCTATTTCTACGATTGTGTGAAATATGTAGATAGGTACAGGGTGCAAAATTGCTATTACCCAGATAGTTTTTTGCCTCGTTGGTGGTACGCGCAGGTACATGAATTTTATGCAATACTGCAGTTCCTGCTAGTTTTATATTCTAAGGAAAGAAAAGTGTATTTCGGGTGGGGGTGGTAAGCCTCACAAAATTTCCAGCTGCCTCTAGTGTTTATATTCTGAATTTAATATTTAAAAAGTATTTTATTTTGCAACTATAGCTAGACTGTTTTTTATACTGTTGTTTGTGAGGAGTAAAGCTTTAAAATGTGGCCCCAGCTTGCGCCGTATGGTAAATGCGGCCCTGACTTTGAGTGGCGCAAGGACAAGATGCACATCCCTCGGCGTGAAAACACGCCGACGCCATTCAATGTGTTAGTGCTGACTATTTATAGTTTCTGAAGTACTCGTGTTTTTAAAAAATACGTATTTCGTTTGAGATAGAGATTGAAGGGAGTATTAGACTTTTAATTCTAGTAGATACCTGCTAGATTATGTCGTCCCTGTGATTCTTAAAGCAAAGAGCACGAGTGTATTGTTAGGTGTATTTAAAGGATATATGTAAGTAGTGCCTGGATTTCAATTTTGAATGAAGAATTAGAGGTAGGAGGATTATTATTTTTTGAAGATAATACAGTGAAATGTTTATTTAAATACTGAACACATGTTTGTTTAAATACTTGAGTGAAAGTTTGAATGAAAGATAATTTGTTTTTATCCTTTACACGAAAGATTCAGCTAAAGTGGATTATTTCTGTGCGACATGAAATACATTTGATTAATAATTCTTTCAGTTTTAGGTAAGGCTTTTATTTTTATTTATGACTTTATTTGAACGATTTTATGTTGTAGATTTAATATAGTATAGATTAATAGAACCATCTGTTCCTTTAACGTATATACAGTAGTGGCCATAGAAATTGCACCATCTTGAATATATCAATGTTTCTAGTTTAACTCTCGCACGAGCAGTGACCATCTGCGTTATTACGCATTAAAGCTTTGATTTACATCGAAGAAAGCATAATTTATTATAATGAACGAACAGATACTTCCAAATAAATGTACCTCTACTAAATTTATAAATCGTGCACACTTCGGACAAATCTGGATTGCGATTACATACACAGAAATAAATGGGTTGTGTCCGGCTTTAAAAATTGTTAGGTATTGTCAATGAATAATAACTTGGCAGTGAATGTTACTTTTAATTTTTCTATACTCCCAGCTGATTTAGTACTTTGTACTTTAGTACAGTGTTCCCCAGCCTTTTTTGAGTCACGACCCCCTTTTATAATATTCAAATAACCTGCGTCCCCTTCCCGTATAAGGTAAGGTAAATTTAATAAAATAAAGAAAGCACATTAAAAATAAGTATTTCAGAATATAATTCTAACTTAATAATATTTCATTATCTTAATACCCCCTTAGGTGTGGCCCACAGGTTGGGAACCACTGCTTTAGTAGGTGCATACCTCCCTGCAACCCTATTGTATCGGATCAGGTATGTAGAACTATAAAAAGATCACACTAAAACAATTTAGTGTATCTGCCACGATTGCAACGCACCTACATATGTATTCGACACACTGATTTTCAGCAGCGGTGCGATTTAATTGGCCACTACTGTGATGTTAAAATGGATGACAAATTGGTATAATACTTCAAGTGAAATCATTCGCCCTACGCGCGCGCGGGGGAGGGCCAGTGGAATGAGTCAGGGTGGCACGCGTTGAGCAACATTTAGACCGCCGAACTATTATTTGAAGCCGCAGTGCCCGCAGTAGCGCGAGACCAACGATTACAACAGATTTACTGAGAAGCTCTGCTTATATGCGCGTATGATCTCATCTTTGGCATCTTCCCACAAGAACACTGGAAAATACACCGCGCAAAGCCAAGGCTTGAAGAAGGATTACGAAATCTAGAGTAA
Organism: Andrena bucephala; assembly: GCA_947577245.1. NCBI lineage: Eukaryota > Metazoa > Arthropoda > Insecta > Hymenoptera > Andrenidae > Andrena > Andrena bucephala. Next base: position 71,338,427 of record OX387715.1, read on the forward strand.
ATACAAAGATCGCGGGCCCTTGAAACTTTCACCGATGTGGAGTTTTCGTAACGATCGATATCAAGCCGCGTTCGAATCGAATTATCCTGGATTTGTGGGCGGAAAAAACAAGCGCACACGTGCATACGTATTTATGAAATGTACCATCGGTTCAATGCAGCAGGATTAAGGGACTGGTAAGTCAAATCGCTCGGAGGTTAAGTATTTTTTGCGAATTAGTTACAGAGAGATGAATCAAAATTGGCACTGCTACTTTTGGGTAATTTATATTAATACTGTAACTAACGTTTGTCGTTTTTTAAAAACCGTTTTATTTTATAAATTTGTAAAATTCAAAAACCCGTTTTTAAATTAAAGAAAAGACCGGTTTTGTATACTAGAATTAATATGTAAAAATGAATTAATTATTTAATTAAAAACGTTAACATTTTGACTTGAAATCGCCTAGGATACAATCATATTGTAGTAGGTAACGTTCAATTTACTGTAAAACTACACTTCGTGAGTTCATATTTTCGAAAGAAAAATATTAAATTAAATAAAGATTTATAATTTAGATTTTGTACGGATTTTAGTTTTTTCGTTTGCTTTTGTATGCAGTGTATTTTATTGTGTTATATTTTTGTAGATTCATAAATATTAATTTAACTAAAAAATTGTACGGATTTTAGTTATTTTAATTTTCTTTTATTTATTTGGGTTATTTTATTTTGTTATATTTTTGTAATTTCATAAATATTAAAAAACTGAAATTTTATAAAATAAGTACAAATATTTATTTTCTATTTTAATAATATCTTTTTTGTGAAAATTCGAAAACCGGGTTTTTAAGAATAGTGGAATTCGAAAAACATTTTTCTCAAAAGTCGGTTTTTGCACAAACCCTAAGTGTAAACTGTCAAATGTTCTGATAATATATACATGTACATGACGGCGCAACATTCGTGTCATGTATGGGCGTTTTTTCTGCAGTTGCAGATTGCGAAAAAACCGAGGTTCGGATCGACCTGAAATTTTTACCGCATATTCCTTTCTGGAATTTACCTCAGCATAGAGTGTACTGAACACTCTAGTTTCCGAGATAAAAAGACAACAATCTGTGCACTCTGAAAATCGACATTTATCGTGCAAATCGCCTTCTCTTTTGAGAACTTGGAACCTAGGCTCGCAAAAGTTCAACCCCGGCCCTACCTTTACGTTGAATACACGCAATTGGCGTTGAAGAATAAAGATTTTCAGAGAGGAAGAAGGTGATAAGCAAAGGGATCTGCTGTTAATTTCTGCGACCTTTTCCCCGACACGATCACAATAGACCCGTTAAAAGGAACGTTGCCAAGAGTTTTCGCAAATAATGCACGACGATCAAACACGGGCGCGACAAAGACGAGGATGATGGCGAGCCGCGCTGGCGACCGGATCGGTAAATCCCCGTCGCCACAATGTCTGCACCGGCAAAAGATAGTCTCCACACCACCTCCCCCAACGATCTTGTTACTCATCATTAGAACAAGCAGAGTACCTCGGCCAAATAAAGCGAGAGAAACGCTGCCACTAAGGCGACAGATAGAGACAAACCTACGAGCCGCAATTTCTGTTCTTCGGCGGACGTTAAAATTACGAATCGAATAATTCTCCCTTATCGATTTTTGCTCGCGTTTAAAAAGTGTGTCACCAATCGAGGACACAAAGGGAAAAGACTGCGCCATGGCAAATGTAGATTTTGTAGATAAGGACGTAGATATTCACCCTAAGACGGTGATGTCTGGGTCTTTCTTGACCCAGCTGTACGCCGCCGAGAATAATATTAAATAATAATAGGGAAAACCGTAGAGATCGAAAAAAACAAATGACGAGACGATATTTAAAGGACGAAAAGACGCGATAACTTTAAGGAGAATTTCCCTTCACAGTGAATTTCCGTAGAAAAACAAAATTGCTCATTTTCTATCGTGAGAAAAAATCTGAGCAACAACTAACTGTAAATAATTAAAATAATCGTGGGAGATGAGATTTTTTAAAAGAATAAACTAATTACAACACTAACTGTAAATGATGAAAATAATCGTGGGGGATGAGATTTTTTAAAAGATTAAACTAATGACAAAAAAATTTTTTAAATTATAAAATAATAAAATAATTGTCTCGTGAGATCAAAGTCCCCTGTGAGACACGGCATTTCTGTTTCATCGTGGATTTGCACCTCACATACAAATTCTCAACATTGAAATAAGAATGTTCGAGTGGAAAAATTTCATTTTCCTTTGGTTTGCGAGAAAATTTAGGTCTCCGCGCCTATTTCGACGTGATACAAAATAAATAATGAATTCAACTTTTTACATTTTTGACATACACCGCGCGCATAATCACCGGCACAATTAATCTCTTATTTCTGTTACCATACACAGTCCAAACTGTACCACGTTTCTATGTTTGTACAATGATAGAGCTCGTTCCTGTCATCCAACTGCACAACAGAGCAATGTTTGCATTCCCCCGCGCTATCCAGAAAAATAATTCCCCCGAGCGTTGTCGAGTGATGCAATTGCGTCAATCCTCTAATTATTTCGAGCGACACGAACAAGGGGATCGTTTAGTGTGACGCTAATCTAGCAGACGGTGATGAAACGACGATTCCGGGAAATGGGCACGGCGAAAAGGGAGGGGAAAAAACCGACGTCGTAAGATACGGAGCGCGCGGGGCTGCAGCGAATCCGATTCGACTTCGGCCGCGATATCGAACCGGCTCTGATAGTCCTGATATACGTGCCCGCGTGCACGTGCATCATCATCATCTCCAATAGAGGTGACGTTCCTCTTTCTTCCGCAACAATACCGACTAATTAACCGCCGCGTCTACGCGACCTTGCAATTAATCGTACTCTGTTGCGCCGCGTGTCCATGCGACCCGGCGCAATCCCCGATATGTACGCTGCCGATACCGTCTTCGCAATTACGGTCCAGCCGCTCCGAGCCGCGCTCCCCGGCGAAAGATCTGGAGCGAGCGTGTCAGAGTGTTCGCTCGCCGTACGCGGCAGAGTAATCTTTGCTGTTGAAAATAATTAGAGGATCATCTACTCCGGGCGATCTTATCTACCCGCCGGGATTCTACTACTTTGAATGCCACCAGCGCGCAACGTACCGGGTGTCCAGTAAATCGCGGTACAACCGGTCAATAAAATTTGTCTATAAATGGGCCGAAATATGTATCTGCAGGAAAGTAATTTGTGCGTTTCAGTTTGAGGCTCACCGGCTACCACAGATTGAATTGTGCGCGGTATCAGTGTGCGGGCATATTTACCGAAAAGATTAGCCACGCTATTTGCACGTGCTGGAGGGAGAAAATATGCTTCGAGGAACTGACGGATTTAAACGACTTACGTGAAAGTCGAGCGGGGAGGGACTTTTCCAGCTAGTGGAAATGTACGAAAAGGAGGGTTGCTAAATATAGAAAGACAGTAATGCGTACACAATGGAGTTGACAGATGGAAACCTTTTGAATTTCGGGATGTCAAATACCAGAGGAGATAGCGGAGAACTAGCAGTTCACGTAACAACGGATGTACCCGTTCGGTTATGATACTGAAAAGAAGCTTAATGACTGAGCGGAATAAGAATTGTGTCCGCGGAGAATTTGTTATTTAAAAAATTCGAATAGGTGCCTACGATTGCACGATGCTTCTTACAATTAGTAAAAATTATCATACAAGTTTATTGTGTTTAATTAATAGTGTTATAGTTAACTTAAAGAATTACCAAGATTTATTTTTTAACTCACGATTTCAACACAAGTCTTTCTTTAATTTAGTTCAGTTCGTAGGGATACTATATTATAATATTTATGAAGCAAAAGATCATAGATATTTACTGCGTGCGAATTCAATTTTTAATGAAGATTTTGCTAGTTCTCTACAAAGCGAACTTCCGCCTGCACGATCACGAAGAATACCGTCAATGACATCATTTACAGGCAGATAATACGTTATTCGCGTTATCATGGTTTATGCTGCTATCACTAACGTAACAAATGATTATTGCGTGAGTAGCGACGTGCTCCTCCACGAAGTTAATGGGAGCAGTTTACTGTTGCTGTGCGTTCCGCGTTGAGCAACTGCAGCAATCAGTAATTAGAAGAGAAGAAAGTGTTACTGATGTAACTAACACTTGTGGTGTCAGTGGCAATGCATTACAAGCTGGAGTAAATGAAGCCAATTGCGGAGCTTGCAGCAAGAGGGGTGCAGCTCCATTTTTACAGTTTTTGAGTTATGACGAGTAATACGTGGAAAAACAATTCCACATCGTTTGGTGCACGTTTGATGCAATTCCTATAACAAATGAGCGATTTATTGAAAATTTCGAATGCATATTTCTCTTTTGGGCAGCTCCAGATTTGAAAAATTCGCCAAAAATAGGAATAGAAACTTATCAACTCAATAATTACTACTGATTGTGTGAAAATATATATTTTTCAATCAGTGTTCTCTGTTCAATGTTAAGTCGAAGCAGTAATTTTAGAAACAGTCTAATTTACTCCAAGTTGGTAAGGATGGAGGTGCACCCTTCTTGCTGCAAAGCCACAATTGCATTTATCAGTTACTATGTAAACGCAGTCGATGATTCTAACAAAAAGGAATAAGATTTTCGCCCTAAAATCATTTTTTTTTAATACATATTTTCTATTGGTATAAAGGTTCTTGAGTATTCTGTTAAATCTTTTTTGAGGAATCCGAAATATTAACGAGGTTACACAGATTTGAAATTAAACGCGCGGGTAGTGGATTGACTCGACGATTAACTTTAAATGCGTTTTGCTCGATACTACAATTTTCCTACTGGTCAGCATGACTTCATAGAAATTAACAGGCCGATTAACTTCCAATTGTACATACATCTTTTATATACCTCTCTCTATCGTCCTTAACGTACCAGCAATATTTCCATGCTCTATAACAGATCAAAGGGGAAAAAAGTTGGTTACATAAATGAAATTTTCTCCTTTATGCGTCCTTAATGGGTTGTCATTTTATTTTGTTCGATATTAATGAATGACCGAGGTGGGGACGATAAAGGCAAGTTTGCTGAATAGAATAAAAGTATATAGTTTTTTATTTCGGATGAATATAATAGTAATTTTGAAAAATATCAAAATGGCGAGGTTAATTTTCTAACAAAATTTCACAATTTTCTTCAGAGGTTCGCCGTTTTGTTATTTATCAAAATTTTCAAAATCCCACCCGTCACGCCAATAGCCACGCGTATATAGTTTCTAAAACACTTTGGATTTGGATTTTAGAAGAACCGTTTCGTCGGGAAACTGCCAACCAGATTTTTTGCAGCGCTAAATTACTGATCCTATACGGCTTATAAATCCGCTGCAAATAAATTTCAACAAAAATTTCGTGTAACTTAAATATCCAGTGAAAAGTCCTGAAAGTTTCATAAAGTTTCTTTAAGCAGTTTGCTTTTAATAAATTTCCAAAGAAAACCTTTATTTTTCGGGTCATTACCTTTTCGTCCCCTTAGGGATGTATCAGACCTATCTTCAAAATGGTACCAAGTTGATGAAAATTTGTAAGATTGTTCTTTTTAATCTTTCTGCTGTGCTCCGAAAATTTTAAACGAATTCACTAAACGGTTGTTGGGTTATAACGATTTTAATTTTCATCGATTTTACACGTACTCTAATGGAAAGCGACGATCTTGACAGATAAAACAGCAGAAAAAATGTCGAAGAAATGATACCAAAGTTTTCAATTTTTTTGTACATGTAGTATATGGATAGGTGAAAATATCTGCCGAGTTTCAAGTTGTTTCACTACACAGTTTTAAGAAAGAAATAAATTATAACTTGAGAAACTTAGAAATTCAGGGCATTTTCACTACCAAAATTTTAGCAAATAATGCTTGAAAAAGCCTTTGTAAAGTGAAGAATATCTTCCTAGGAGTAAAAATAAGAAGGATGTCGTTCGAGTTCCTTACATCTAGATTTACTATGCGTAAGACGTAGAAATTCGAGAATTTCAAATTTCATACACTTTTGTCTAATATTGTAGGTCTGGTACATCCTTAAATCAATTATATGAATAATGCCCCTTATCCATTGGGTCCCTCGAAACCTATGGGAACCCCAGAATTCCTCAACCGTACAAAATATTTGGAATCCTTTACGATGTCGGGGACCCATAAACCCTTTGGCTCTTCTGGGACCCATGAGGCTTCTGGGAGCCCTACAGAATTTTCCAGGTACACACGAACATGAAGGGACCTCTCGAAGCCCCGCAGATCTCTGGGACCCCTCATTAGACCTCAGGGTCCCAGGGAATTATGGAACCCTCCTTAAACCTCAGGCTCCCAAATAATTATGAAACCTTCCATGAAGGGTGTCCAGAAACCTATGCAGCCATTTAAAGCTCCTAATATCTCTGAAACCCCTCACAAATCTCAGGACCTCAGAAACCGTGGAGGTCCCCGGAAACCAATGGGACTTTCTGAAGCTCTCAAGATCTACAGAATCATGAAAGAACTCCAGGATCCTATGCAACCCCTAAGGGAATCCTCTGAAATTACAGAATCACGATATCGTCTGTAACAAACTCGGGTCTTAGCTCTTCTCTATCGCTCCTCTCGCGTTGCGAAGCTGCCTATATCAAGTCTCCTAGGGCCAGTATCATCTATATCCGGTCTCGCACGTTCGAGATTGCCTAGTACCGTGTCAGTTGAGCCCGATAACGTCTTTATCGGGTTCCATTCGTTCGAAGTCGCCTATATTACTTCCCACAAGCCTCTACTGCAGAATTCTAGTTTAGTCCGTCTAGGGATAGCTATATGTAATTTCCTTGGCAAAACATGATTATGTGCATCGCACCCAATCAAGACGAGTTTGCCAATACAAACTTGTGTTTACAAAACCCCAAGTCTACAACATTCTGCGTGCTTTATGTGTTTTCTGCGCCAATGTGTGCGGCAAAATGAATGCCAAGCCGATAGTTTGTTCACGCTGCCCAATTTGTTAGAGCGATTGGGGGGGGGGGGGGGGGGTGAAGGAGTGGGCGGACAAACGAGTATAAGTGAAATTTTGGTAAAAACGAGATAAGTAGACTAACATTTTCAAGTAATGCCAGTCAATATCACCTTTTTCTCCATTTTTTTTAAAATAAATAAAATACAGTATAATGGCGGGAAAAACAGTTGAGTTATGTCGACGAATACGATGAAGAATAATATAAAAATAAAATTTCCTTTGATCAATTTGTAATTTAATTCAAATTCTGTAACTTCTTTTGCGAACCTGAAGTATAGTTTGAAAGTCAAATGGAACGAGACATGTGTTATCAACATTCGTCCGATATTTATCCAAAATTTAACACCTGATCGTACATAGCTCTTTAAATATTCCAAGTGTCTTCCTGCGAAACTAAGAATTCTGACTTATACTCGATACATTCCATTAATTCGCCGGTGACAAAATAAAAATTGGGGGAGCAATATTTGCATTTGATTGCGCGTGTTTAGCCGGATTTACCGATTCCTGGAGTTTTTCATTGGTACGTTGAATCCGAACGTTTCATAGCGATGAAAGTGCATCACAGATGCACTGCCCCGGCGATATCGCAAATATTTGGAAAATAGGACGATGACGTAAGTGGTCGTTACCAACCCGAGCCGAAGTGTTTGCGTTGGGAACAGAGTCAAATCCGATCAACCCGGATAAAAGTGTATCCGCGATGCACCTAAATAAATCATCGCCTTTAACGACGCACGCGCCTGTTTTCTGGCAAAAAAAAATCGGGGAAAGAAACGAGGTGGAGTGTAAAGTGAAACGGTATTGGAAAATCGCTAAATAGCGCGATTACTAGGATTTACAAATCAGAAAAAAAAAGTAATATACGATATCTTTCACATTCCTGGTGAAAAATTGTTAAACTATATTCACGAAAGAAATTAATATTATGTAGTAGATAATGAGTAGGTATAAACGTTAGATAATTTTTATTTCGAAGTACCTTCGCCACAAAGTGGCTTGGGGATACTTAATTATTGAACACCTAGTTGGTGTAATGAAGAGAATATAGCATAGGTAAGTAAAATGTCTTGAAAGTACTGTAAGAAACATATTGTTTAATTTCACTGCGTCATTCTCGTGTATGTACGAACGAGTCCGAACAAAAGAGATTTAAAACCCGTTACAAAACAAAAGGGAAATCACTTTTATTGCAACAATAACGTGTAACGTTCAGTGGCACGCGCATAAAGTTCATCGAACGAGGGATCGATTTACCCGCATATGTAACGGTAATTAACGCGGATAATTAATAGTCTAACGGCGACACGTTCGTCAATCGTACTAACGTGCACGGCTAAGTGATTACGAAAACATTTACACACAATTCAACCTACAGTGCCTCGTTAAAAAAAAGAGAAAGTTATATTCTATGGTAAGTTGCATATCCTCCCATTCCAAAGAACCCATAAATTAATTCAGTAATATTCATTATCCATTCATAATTTGATTGTATCGTAACTTTGAAGTAAAACTCGAAAAACGGTATACAGAAGTAATTTTATGATAATCAGCAATGCGTCGAAAATAAAATCAAGCGAAAATAACAACATAATTCTGAAAGGAAAAATTGTTAACGGAATAATACATGACAAAAGGCTAACCCTATGGATATAAATTGTCCCGAATTGTTTCCAATATACATATAATATACCGAATGTACAGCGTGGCCGCCACGAAATATTACAATCTCTTTGTTTTTACGAAAACTGTAAGAGGACGATGGAAATATATTTCAAAAAAATGTACGTATTTTCTGTGTAAGAAAAATTGTACGAAAATGGTATCCACTAACACAAATTTATACGTATTTTCATTTTACAGAATGATAATGGAGCAACCCTCCCAAAGATTGGCAATGTACCCACGCGACATATGTAAACTACTTCCCAAGAAATGTAGCTTAAGATTCGAGGAGAAAATTTTTGCATGTTTTAGCAGTACTTACTCGAGAACAAATTCTAAATCTAAGCGTACAAGATGTTGCATAAAATTGATCGCGAACAGGCACGTAACGCGTTATACGAAATGCGCGATACGAAAATAGACAGTTACCTTGATACAATGCGCTGCACTGTCGAAAAGTTGTCTGGAAGCGGTGTCGTTAATTTGCGTAATCGATCCGGAGTCCGCTAAACTTAAGTTCCCTCTTGCCAGCCTCGGCAATCTTTCGTTGCGTGCGAAATCACCGACGTTTGTGTGCCGCGAAGCGTTTCGCTAATTCTTCGGGCTGCACCTCACTGGGAAAATCTTCCGCCACTGAACCTCGATGCACCGCCGAGAAACTTCGTAACGCCGGCACAGTGTTTCCTCCCGAGATCGAACGACTTTAAGTACGAATCGGCCGGTAGTTCGAATAAGGGCGACTTCAGAGCGTGATTCGGTGAATCACCGTTCCCGATTAAAATCGAAAGGGCTACGACGCTTTGCGATTATGCCGGTAACAGACGTGTACTGCTCGCGTTGAGGTTAGGTTTTGAATTAAGTACGAAAATCATGCGAGCCATTAAGTCACGTCGTAACACCGGCCCTTATGATTCGCTGGCGCCCGTCAAGCGTGGATTTCTGTCGCCAAGTTGCATACGCTTCCTTCCGGTCTCTCGCATCTGGAACACGGTCGAACATAAACAATCGACGCGTCCACGGCTCCAAAATTCGATGAGTCGAAAACGTCACAGACGGCTAACATCACACTATTCGTTCGTTCCTTGGGATTAATTAATACGTTCGATTCGTGAAAACTTGCACAGCCCCAGTAAACGTATTCAATAAACGTCGCCCTCGATGTACATGTATACATATATATATATATATATATATACTATGTGTATATATATATGTATATGCGTCGGTCGGTAACAGAAACGTGAAAGACGATTCCTACAGCGTTGTCAGAGAATCTTCACAAATCCGTTTTTCGACGTGGTCCAACGTATCGACCGGCGTGTTTTTACGGTAGCTCACGCAGCACCAACGAACGCGCACAATTATGCTGGATTTGACCCTGTTGCAATGGCGAGAGGCTTCCTCTCCGTTTCCCCACGACAACGACCAATGTTTATCGCTCATTCACGGAATCACAGATGCACGCCGGCCGTGGTGACATCCGTAGGAATGATCCTCAGATTAACCGACACCAGACGTGTCTCATCTCCCTCGAATTTGTGATTCGGCAGTGCCGCCAGAATGACGGCTGACACTTAACCTAAGCGCGCCGTGAAAAGTGCCGAGGCGCGTCAGCGTTGTCGCGTTTAGGAGTCATATGTATCGTCGTTTCTAACCTTTGCGGACGCAAGTTTTTCTCGGCCCTCTTTCTTCAGTTGTGCAGAACGCGCAAGTACACCGTTACACGACGCTGGCCGCGGAAGCTCCGTTCACGAGGCTGAATTCCCTTATTCCCCCCGCGGATGCACACGGTCGAGCACTGTTCGCGCACAGGACGGATGGATAAGCCCACGACGATTGTTGTTACTGAATGACCGAGGCTATGGTGCCGCGTTGTAGACCGTAAAGCGGCCGGCACGCAGGAAACCGGTGGCAGTCTTGAGAAGCGCACACCCCCGATCGCGCATCCTTCCTGGAGCCCTGGCGAGAGCCAACTGCCCCGCGCGCTTATACGCCGACATTCAAGGCGATCCCCACGAACGACCAGCTGACCGAACCTAACCAACGGCTTGGATGCCCGAGTCCCGCACCGGCCCGTTTCCTCGCTTCGTGTCGTGCATGAACGCGGCTCTCCACCGTCGAGCTGAGGCCGCCCGGAAATTCAACGCGAGCACAACCGAAAACACCGACCCGTGCCACCCGGCCAATTAAATGGGAATAAGAGTAAACCGGAAAAGAGAAACGGCGACCATCCGTGCCCCTCCCCCTCAGCACTGTGCAATGTGGATCGCAACTATGCATAAGTGATTCCGGCTTTGAACGACAGAGGGCACCATCGATCGCTATCTTCTGCGCGAGCATGTTCTTCTTTCCATCTATTGCCGGCATATCGTTACGTCACAGACGAGGTATAGGCATCGACGAAATATAGGATAGACCTATCACGCAATGTAATTTTGTGTCACACGCTCGGGGGGCTCGCGAGCCCCCTTACCATTTTCGTGTCACACCCAACGTTATCGATTCAGTCTAAAATAAGATTGTAACGCTATGCGTGGTAGGAATTAGAAATTAAAAATAGGACATTCGAAACCCGCGATTTACAAATGATTCTCATAGAGTAACAATGTAAAGATCGTTTTACAAACGTATTCCGTGCAACGACAGAGAAAAAAGTGTCACAACAAGAACACATACGCCTTTTAACCTTGCTGTCCTATTCGAGTGTATTTAACGCAAAATAAATTTATTTAACATAAAAATATATATAAACAACAACATTATTTGTGGAAGACATGCTTTCATGATGTAACGTGGGATACCTCGGAAAGGAATTGTAACTTAGTATAATTCAATAAGGTGCTGAAGTAGAGAGGACTTTAAAAATTGTCATAAAACCCATCAGTTCCAGTATCTCGCTGAATGTTTCTTTAAAAACGTAAAAAAAATTACGTCAAGTACATGAAATAAAAAAAATACAAAAAATTGAAAATAATTACAAAGTAAAAAAAGATGTGAAATCAAAATAAGCTGCAAGCACATAAAGGTGATTTCCTGCAGCGTGCAACGGCGACACTGTGTAACACAATAAAAGACAAGAAAATATGTCCGCGGCCTGGAAGTCAAATACTTGGCGTGGCCAGGCAAAGTATTCTCAGATCATCAATACCCACACCTTCCCCCTCCGCAGACTTTCAGATAATTAGTCTATTTAACCCTCGGAAGACGAATGGTGGATATGGTCGCGTGAGACGAATGCAGGGTCAATTTGACCCATAGCAACATTTCTATGGTACACGGGTTGCACGAAAAAATTGAATATAAAATGAATTTAATAATTCAAATTTCTAAAATTAACTAAAATTTATTAATAAAGAAATACATAAAAAAACATTATTTATGTACATTTGATACATAAAATAAGTGTATCTCCTGTATGATTTTTACAAATAATGTTACTGCAATTTAGGCATTTTATACTATATTTTGCCATTGCCAACACAAATATAACATCGTGATAGACTTTGTCAGAGTTGGATCAAAATGACCCTGCATTCGTTGTACGAGGGATAAAACACAGCCAATATGAGTATATTTTCATTATATTGCGTTTTAAAATAATTGTAAGATCATTCGTCGACACCGATGCCTTTCCTCTCACAAGCTTTCACATAATTTGTAAATTTAAAACTCTGACAATATGAATACACCTTCATTATTTTTTTTTCTTATCTTTTCTAGTAACGACGTTTGTTATGACTGAACGATGCCCCAGCTTTGGAAGTCACCTCTGTTCAGACGGTTCGGCCACGAGACGCGATATATACGTCACTCGGCGTGCAATAACCGACCGATATTCTAACACTTCGGAAATACGTACGCGTGTATTCTCTCGCGAGGCCTGCTTGCCGCTTGGTCTCCCCCCCACCAAAGCCCATATTCGAATCGCGAGAATAGATTCAGCGGTTTGTTCGACAATTATGATCTTTGGGGCGCGTTGATAGTCTATTTCTTTATTTTTTTTTCTTTTGAAAGCGAAACTCGTTATCGGAAATTAGAGATGTAAGTATCTATGTATTTCATTTAATTCCTTTAAAGTAGAGTTCATTCTTCAAAATTCTAGAAACAAAAAATTAAAAAATTAAAAGAAAATTAATTTCTAAAATAGAATCACCAAGAAATTCAAAACTAACAAAACTTTTTATAATTTAGACATTTTAAGAAAAAAAATTTGTTAATTTTAGTTTTTAATATTTAATTTTTTTTTTTCTTAAAATGTCTAAATGATACAAAATTTCGTTAGTTTTGAATTGTTTCGTGGTTCTTTATTAGAGTTCGAACAATCGTAAGTTTAGAAAGAAATTATAATCGTGTTCTGTTCCTTCGTTACAGTCCAGGAGCAGCTGAGCAAGCTGATGACTTCATCTAGCAGCTTGATGACTTCTCAGCAGCTTGATGACTTCCCCTGAGCAGTTGCAGAGGTGTTGGCACCTCCGTCACCGGGGCACAGCGAAATGTGAGTGCGCATGCATTATGGTTCCTCTGGTCACTCAGTCATGTCGTAGGATGTTTGGTCCAAATCGACACGAGTGACCGGTTGTATACTTTGGCGAGCATAATGACCGCGGGTATGGTAACTATGCCCGTGAATTGTAACATTTTGTATGTGCATGTATTTCTTAGACGAGGGCTAGGGTCTTCTTGTGCACCGCGCCTTTTCAATAGAATCAAATTTTAATCATAATTTCCAAGATAAACGTTTCTTAACGCGAATGTTTATCGTTGATCATACATTGATGTAGATATTTATTAACTAATGCACCTAAAGATGCATAGCAGCTCAGAAGGTATTGATATGAATATCAATACGGCTGAATGCTAATTTTTGTGTAGCGAAGAAGTCTGATACTCTCAGACTCCACAGCTACGATCATTTGTTTTTAATATGTAGTCGAAAAATCGGATGCCCTCCGATTCCGTCATTGCGACGATTATAATGACTTGAATTTCTTTTATTTTTCTGATACTACTTAGGTGTTCAAAAGTAACTTGATGTCTAAATGATGATAATAGACATACAAGTGTAATTCCTTTCTTATAAAGGTCACTCGTTTGCGTACACAAAGAATAATTAATTTCCATGTGCAAGAAGACAATTGAGGGTGGGCAAATTTCAGATTCAAAGTAATTAGCATGAGAACATACTTTTTTGTACCTACACAGACGAGGTATAGAATAGACCTATCAACCAATGTATTTTTCTGTCACCGGTTTGGGGGGTCCCAGGACCCCCTTACCATTTTAGAGTCGCATGCAACGTTACCGGTTAAGTCTTGAAACAGATTGCACAGACGAGGTACAGTAAAGTCTCCCTATGGGCTCGGTTTTGTGCACACGATGAGGGCTTGTCGCTATCCCCACCACTTCTGTCTCACTCTTGTCCGGCGAAGGCGAGAGCGAGATGGAACGAGAGCGAGCGAAAGGCGCTGAAAGCGAGCGAGGACGGTACGAGACAGACGACGCGTTGATGTTTTGTCTCGCTCCGTCTTTCGGAGGCCTGACACTCCGTCCTTTGCATGCGCGGCGGGCGTGCGCGATGGTCGCAAGCGCTTAAGGTGAGCACGGGAACCGCTTCGCTAAATCTTGACGCAGGCCCGGCTCAAGTCTTTTTTGCGCCCTAGGCGTAATTGTCAAATTGCGCCCTTTAGTATATTACATTTATTTGAGATTATTTGTGACTTTACTTTGCAAAATTAGGCAACTGCTAGGGCGTAAGGTTGACAAGAGGCGCAAAATGGCCTTTTCATTGTTGGCATTGTTGAAAATAAATTTTTAAATGAAATACTACATATTATACTACAACGGTTTTAAACTACGAGTAAAAGTTAAGAGTAAGGTCATGAAGAAGCTCAATTAAATGTATTATAATAAATGGCGGAATTTGGCAAGTTCGCCTACGGCCCAAAAAAGAATCGTACCGTGCCTCGCTATCTGCCGTCGCGCGCATGCATCGAGCAGTCACGATTCCATCTGAGCGCTCGCACCCGTCGCGCACGCCCGCCGCGCATGCAAAGCGTTCCATCTCGCTCCCCCCTTCGACCAGAAAGAAGCGAGAAACGAACACTCGGAATTAGGGCTCTTTTATACAAATAGTAAAATGAAATTATACAATATTGTAACACTGTAAAAAAGGCCTTTCATGCAAATAAAGTGGAAAAAAATTGGGAAAGAACTGTATTATTATTTACAAATACCTTTTACAAATTCCTATCCAAATTCCAAACCAATGATTTCCATGGTAAAAGGCCTTTAGAAGGCGCAGCTCTTGTTCGCTACTTCAAGGCAACGCCTTCAATGGTGAAATTACAAGATACCTCCTTTCGCTTCATGTTCTCCTGATACATCGCTCCAAAATCTGGCCAAAATTTTCTGAACGCTCCAAAATTGAGATTGTAACAGGAGAACATGATGTCGAAAGAGGTGGCACTAAGTTAGCGTCTTCGTAGAGAGAATCCAAGGCGGAGAACTATTTGACGTAGAGGCGCAGCGTCTTCGAAAGGCTTCGACGATGAAATTCAGGGCGTACCTCCTTTCGCTTCATGTTCTCCTGATACATTTGCTAAAATCTGGCCAAAATTTTCTGAACGCTCCAAAATTGAGATTGTAACAGGAGAACATGATGTCGAAAGAGGTGGCACTAAGTTAGCGTCTTCGTAGAGAGAATCCAAGGCGGAGAACTATTCGACGTAGAGGCGCAGCGTCTTCGAAAGGCTTCGACGATGAAATTCAGGGCGTACCTCCTTTCGCTTCATGTTCTCCTGATACATTTGCTAAAATCTGGCCAAAATTTTCTGAACGCTCCAAAATTGAGATTGTAACAGGAGAACATGATGTCGAAAGAGGTGGCACAAAGTTAGCGTCTTCGTAGAGAGAATCTAAAGCGGAGAACTATTTGACGTAGAGGCGCAGAGTTGACGAAAGGCCTTCGACGATGAATTTCAGGGGATACCTCCTTTCGCATCATGTTCTCCTGATACATTTGCTGAAATCTAGCCAAAATTTTCTGAACGCTCCAAAATTAATCTTCTAACAGGAGAACATGATGTCGAAAGAGGTGGCACTATGTTAGCGTCTTCGGAGAGAGAATCCAAGGCGGAGAACTATTCGACGTAGAGGCGCAGCGTCTTCGAAAGGCTTCGACGATGAAATTCAGGGCGTACCTCCTTTCGCTTCATGTTCTCCTGATACATTTGCTAAAATCTGGCCAAAATTTTCTGAACGCTCCAAAATTGAGATTGTAACAGGAGAACATGATGTCGAAAGAGGTGGCACTAAGTTAGCGTCTTCGGAAAGAGAATCCAAGGCGGAGAACTGTTCGACGCAGAGGCGCAGCGTCTTCGAAAGGCTTCGACGATGAAATTCAGAGCGTACCTCCTTTCGCTTCATGTTCTCCTGATACATTTGCTAAAATCTGGCCAAAATTTTCTGAACGCTCCAAAATTGGGATTGTAACAGGAGAACATGATGTCGAAAGAGGTGGCACTAAGTTAGCGTCTTCGGAAAGAGAATCCAAGGCGGAGAACTGTTCGACGTAGAGGCGCAGCGTCTTCGAAAGGCTTCGACGATGAAATTCAGAGCGCACCTCCTTTCGCTTCATGTTCTCCTGATACATTTGCTAAAATCTGGCCAAAATTTTCTGAACGCTCCAAAATTGAGATTGTAACAGGAGAACATGATGTCGAAAGAGGTGGCACTAAGTTAGCGTCTTCGGAAAGAGAATCCAAGGCGGAGAACTGTTCGACGCAGAGGCGCAGCGTCTTCGAAAGGCTTCGACGATGAAATTCAGAGCGTACCTCCTTTCGCTTCATGTTCTCCTGATACATTTGCTAAAATCTGGCCAAAATTTTCTGAACGCTCCAAAATTGAGATTGTAACAGGAGAACATGATGTCGAAAGAGGTGGCACTAAGTTAGCGTCTTCGGAAAGAGAATCCAAGGCGGAGAACTGTTCGACGCAGAGGCGCAGCGTCTTCGAAAGGCTTCGACGATGAAATTCAGAGCGTACCTCCTTTCGCTTCATGTTCTCCTGATACATTTGCTAAAATCTGGCCAAAATTTTCTGAACGCTCCAAAATTGAGATTGTAACAGGAGAACATGATGTCGAAAGAGGTGGCACTAAGTTAGCGTCTTCGGAAAGAGAATCCAAGGCGGAGAACTGTTCGACGTAGAGGCGCAGCGTCTTCGAAAGGCTTCGACGATGAAATTCAGAGCGTACCTCCTTTCGCTTCATGTTCTCCTGATACATTTGCTAAAATCTGGCCAAAATTTTCTGAACGCTCCAAAATTGAGATTGTAACAGGAGAACATGATGTCGAAAGAGGTGGCACTAAGTTAGCGTCTTCGGAAAGAGAATCCAAGGCGGAGAACTGTTCGACGCAGAGGCGCAGCGTCTTCGAAAGGCTTCGACGATGAAATTCAGAGCGTACCTCCTTTCGCTTCATGTTCTCCTGATACATTTGCTAAAATCTGGCCAAAATTTTCTGAACGCTCCAAAATTGAGATTGTAACAGGAGAACATGATGTCGAAAGAGGTGGCACTAAGTTAGCGTCTTCGGAAAGAGAATCCAAGGCGGAGAACTGTTCGACGTAGAGGCGCAGCGTCTTCGAAAGGCTTCGACGATGAAATTCAGAGCGTACCTCCTTTCGCTTCATGTTCTCCTGATACATTTGCTAAAATCTGGCCAAAATTTTCTGAACGCTCCAAAATTGAGATTGTAACAGGAGAACATGATGTCGAAAGAGGTGGCACTAAGTTAGCGTCTTCGTAGAGAGAATCCAAGGCGGAGAACTATTCGACGTAGAGGCGCAGCGTCTTCGAAAGGCTTCGACGATGAAATTCAGAGCGCACCTCCTTTCGCTTCATGTTCTCCTGATACATTTGCTAAAATCTGGCCAAAATTATCTGAACGCTCCAAAATTGAGATAGTAACAGGAGAACATGATGTCGAAAGAGGTGGCACTAAGTTAGCGTCTTCGGAAAGAGAATCCAAGGCGGAGAACTGTTCGACGCAGAGGCGCAGCGTCTTCGAAAGGCTTCGACGATGAAATTCAGAGCGTACCTCCTTTCGCTTCATGTTCTCCTGATACATTTGCTAAAATCTGGCCAAAATTTTCTGAACGCTCCAAAATTGAGATTGTAACAGGAGAACATGATGTCGAAAGAGGTGGCACTAAGTTAGCGTCTTCGGAAAGAGAATCTAAGGCGGAGAACTAAAATCGGCAATCAAAGGGTACTTTCATTGTACTCTTTGGACGC
This sequence comes from Andrena bucephala, assembly GCA_947577245.1. Lineage (NCBI taxonomy): Eukaryota > Metazoa > Arthropoda > Insecta > Hymenoptera > Andrenidae > Andrena > Andrena bucephala. The sequence continues at coordinate 71,356,405 of OX387715.1, forward strand.
GGTTTCACGTCCCCAGTACTTTTATAAGGGGTGAAAAATTCCCTACTATACAGGGTGATAGAGAAATCGGCAACGATCGCGGAAAATCGGCGATCGAAGGGTACTTTCATTGTACTCTTTGGACGCGGTTTCACGTCCCGAGTACTTTTCTAAGGGGTGAAAAATACCCTACTATACAGGGTGACTCAGAAATCGGCAACAATCGAGGAAAATCGGCAATCAAAGGGTACTTTCATTGTACTCTTTGGACGCGGTTTCACGTCCCGAGTACTTTCATAAGGGGTGAAAAATTCCCTACTATACAGGGTGATAGAGAAATCGGCAACGATCGCGGAAAATCGGCGATCGAAGGGTACTTTCATTGTACTCTTTGGACGCGGTTTCACGTCCCGAGTACTTTTCTAAGGGGTGAAAAATACCCTACTATACAGGGTGACTCAGAAATCGGCAACAATCGAGGAAAATCGGCAATCAAAGGGTACTTTCATTGTACTCTTTGGACGCGGTTTCACGTCCCGAGTACTTTCATAAGGGGTGAAAAATTCCCTACTATACAGGGTGATAGCGAAATCGGCAACGATCGCGGAAAATCGGCGATCGAAGGGTACTTCCATTGTACTCTTTGGATGCGGTTTCACGTCCCGAGTACTTTTCTAAGGGGTGAAAAATACCCTACTATACAGGGTGACTCAGAAATCGGCAACAATCGAGGAAAATCGGCAATCAAAGGGTACTTTCATTGTACTCTTTGGACGCGGTTTCACGTCCCGAGTACTTTCATAAGGGGTGAAAAATTCCCTACTATACAGGGTGATAGAGAAATCGGCAACGATCGCGGAAAATCGGCAATCGAAGGGTACTTTCATTGTACTCTTTGGACGCGGTTTCACGTCCCGAGTACTTTTCTAAGGGGTGAAAAATACCCTACTATACAGGGTAACTCAGAAATCGGCAACAATCGAGGAAAATCGGCAATCAAAGGGTACTTTCATTGTACTCTTTGGACGCGGTTTCACGTCCCGAGTACTTTCATAAGGGGTGAAAAATTCCCTACTATACAGGGTGATAGAGAAATCGGCAACGATCGCGGAAAATCGGCGATCGAAGGGTACTTTCATTGTACTCTTTGGACGCGGTTTCACGTCCCGAGTACTTTTCTAAGGGGTGAAAAATACCCTACTATACAGGGTGACTCAGAAATCGGCAACAATCGAGGAAAATCGGCAATCAAAGGGTACTTTCATTGTAGTCTTTGCACGCGGTTCCACGTCCCAAGTACTTTCCTAAGGGGTGAAAAATACCCTACTATACAGGGTGACTCAGAAATCGGCAACAATCGAGGAAAATCGGCAATCAAAGGGTACTTTCATTGTACTCTTTGGACGCGGTTTCACGTCCCGAGTACTTTCATAAGGGGTGAAAAATTCCCTACTGTACAGGGTGACCGAGAAATCGGTAACGATCGAGGAAAATCGGCGATCAAAGGGTACTTTTATTATACTATTTGGATGCGCTTTCACATACCGAGTATTTTCCTAAGGGGTGAAAAATACCCTACTATACAGGGTGACTGAGAAATCGGTAACAATCGAGGAAAATCGGAGAGGGGCAGAGTTTTCGGAAGGCCTTCGACGATGAAATTCAGGGCGTACCTCCTTTCGCTTCATGTTCTCCTGATACATTTGCTAAAATCTGGCCAAAATTTTCTGAACGCTCCAAAATTGAGATTGTAACAGGAGAACATGATGTCGAAAGAGGTGGCACTAAGTTAGCGTCTTCGTAGAGAGAATCCAAGGCGGAGAACTATTTGACGTAGAGGCGCAGCGTCTTCGAAAGGCTTCGACGATGAAATTCAGGGCGTACCTCCTTTCGCTTCATGTTCTCCTGATACATTTGCTAAAATCTGGCCAAAATTTTCTGAACGCTCCAAAATTGAGATTGTAACAGGAGAACATGATGTCGAAAGAGGTGGCACTAAGTTAGCGTCTTCGTAGAGAGAATCCAAGGCGGAGAACTATTCGACGTAGAGGCGCAGCGTCTTCGAAAGGCTTCGACGATGAAATTCAGGGCGTACCTCCTTTCGCTTCATGTTCTCCTGATACATTTGCTAAAATCTGGCCAAAATTTTCTGAACGCTCCAAAATTGAGATTGTAACAGGAGAACATGATGTCGAAAGAGGTGGCACTAAGTTAGCGTCTTCGTAGAGAGAATCCAAGGCGGAGAACTATTTGACGTAGAGGCGCAGCGTCTTCGAAAGGCTTCGACGATGAAATTCAGGGCGTACCTCCTTTCGCTTCATGTTCTCCTGATACATTTGCTAAAATCTGGCCAAAATTTTCTGAACGCTCCAAAATTGAGATTGTAACAGGAGAACATGATGTCGAAAGAGGTGGCACTAAGTTAGCGTCTTCGTAGAGAGAATCCAAGGCGGAGAACTATTCGACGTAGAGGCGCAGCGTCTTCGAAAGGCTTCGACGATGAAATTCAGGGCGTACCTCCTTTCGCTTCATGTTCTCCTGATACATTTGCTAAAATCTGGCCAAAATTTTCTGAACGCTCCAAAATTGAGATTGTAACAGGAGAACATGATGTCGAAAGAGGTGGCACTAAGTTAGCGTCTTCGTAGAGAGAATCCAAGGCGGAGAACTATTCGACGTAGAGGCGCAGCGTCTTCGAAAGGCTTCGACGATGAAATTCAGGGCGTACCTCCTTTCGCTTCATGTTCTCCTGATACATTTGCTAAAATCTGGCCAAAATTTTCTGAACGCTCCAAAATTGAGATTGTAACAGGAGAACATGATGTCGAAAGAGGTGGCACTAAGTTAGCGTCTTCGTAGAGAGAATCCAAGGCGGAGAACTATTTGACGTAGAGGCGCAGCGTCTTCGAAAGGCTTCGACGATGAAATTCAGGGCGTACCTCCTTTCGCTTCATGTTCTCCTGATACATTTGCTAAAATCTGGCCAAAATTTTCTGAACGCTCCAAAATTGAGATTGTAACAGGAGAACATGATGTCGAAAGAGGTGGCACTAAGTTAGCGTCTTCGTAGAGAGAATCCAAGGCGGAGAACTATTCGACGTAGAGGCGCAGCGTCTTCGAAAGGCTTCGACGATGAAATTCAGGGCGTACCTCCTTTCGCTTCATGTTCTCCTGATACATTTGCTAAAATCTGGCCAAAATTTTCTGAACGCTCCAAAATTGAGATTGTAACAGGAGAACATGATGTCGAAAGAGGTGGCACTAAGTTAGCGTCTTCGTAGAGAGAATCCAAGGCGGAGAACTATTCGACGTAGAGGCGCAGCGTCTTCGAAAGGCTTCGACGATGAAATTCAGGGCGTACCTCCTTTCGCTTCATGTTCTCCTGATACATTTGCTAAAATCTGGCCAAAATTTTCTGAACGCTCCAAAATTGAGATTGTAACAGGAGAACATGATGTCGAAAGAGGTGGCACTAAGTTAGCGTCTTCGTAGAGAGAATCCAAGGCGGAGAACTATTTGACGTAGAGGCGCAGCGTCTTCGAAAGGCTTCGACGATGAAATTCAGGGCGTACCTCCTTTCGCTTCATGTTCTCCTGATACATTTGCTAAAATCTGGCCAAAATTTTCTGAACGCTCCAAAATTGAGATTGTAACAGGAGAACATGATGTCGAAAGAGGTGGCACTAAGTTAGCGTCTTCGTAGAGAGAATCCAAGGCGGAGAACTATTCGACGTAGAGGCGCAGCGTCTTCGAAAGGCTTCGACGATGAAATTCAGGGCGTACCTCCTTTCGCTTCATGTTCTCCTGATACATTTGCTAAAATCTGGCCAAAATTTTCTGAACGCTCCAAAATTGAGATTGTAACAGGAGAACATGATGTCGAAAGAGGTGGCACAAAGTTAGCGTCTTCGTAGAGAGAATCTAAAGCGGAGAACTATTTGACGTAGAGGCGCAGAGTTGACGAAAGGCCTTCGACGATGAATTTCAGGGGATACCTCCTTTCGCATCATGTTCTCCTGATACATTTGCTGAAATCTAGCCAAAATTTTCTGAACGCTCCAAAATTAATCTTCTAACAGGAGAACATGATGTCGAAAGAGGTGGCACTATGTTAGCGTCTTCGGAGAGAGAATCCAAGGCGGAGAACTATTCGACGTAGAGGCGCAGCGTCTTCGAAAGGCTTCGACGATGAAATTCAGGGCGTACCTCCTTTCGCTTCATGTTCTCCTGATACATTTGCTAAAATCTGGCCAAAATTTTCTGAACGCTCCAAAATTGAGATTGTAACAGGAGAACATGATGTCGAAAGAGGTGGCACTAAGTTAGCGTCTTCGGAAAGAGAATCCAAGGCGGAGAACTGTTCGACGCAGAGGCGCAGCGTCTTCGAAAGGCTTCGACGATGAAATTCAGAGCGTACCTCCTTTCGCTTCATGTTCTCCTGATACATTTGCTAAAATCTGGCCAAAATTTTCTGAACGCTCCAAAATTGGGATTGTAACAGGAGAACATGATGTCGAAAGAGGTGGCACTAAGTTAGCGTCTTCGGAAAGAGAATCCAAGGCGGAGAACTGTTCGACGTAGAGGCGCAGCGTCTTCGAAAGGCTTCGACGATGAAATTCAGAGCGCACCTCCTTTCGCTTCATGTTCTCCTGATACATTTGCTAAAATCTGGCCAAAATTTTCTGAACGCTCCAAAATTGAGATTGTAACAGGAGAACATGATGTCGAAAGAGGTGGCACTAAGTTAGCGTCTTCGGAAAGAGAATCCAAGGCGGAGAACTGTTCGACGCAGAGGCGCAGCGTCTTCGAAAGGCTTCGACGATGAAATTCAGAGCGTACCTCCTTTCGCTTCATGTTCTCCTGATACATTTGCTAAAATCTGGCCAAAATTTTCTGAACGCTCCAAAATTGAGATTGTAACAGGAGAACATGATGTCGAAAGAGGTGGCACTAAGTTAGCGTCTTCGGAAAGAGAATCCAAGGCGGAGAACTGTTCGACGCAGAGGCGCAGCGTCTTCGAAAGGCTTCGACGATGAAATTCAGAGCGTACCTCCTTTCGCTTCATGTTCTCCTGATACATTTGCTAAAATCTGGCCAAAATTTTCTGAACGCTCCAAAATTGAGATTGTAACAGGAGAACATGATGTCGAAAGAGGTGGCACTAAGTTAGCGTCTTCGGAAAGAGAATCCAAGGCGGAGAACTGTTCGACGTAGAGGCGCAGCGTCTTCGAAAGGCTTCGACGATGAAATTCAGAGCGTACCTCCTTTCGCTTCATGTTCTCCTGATACATTTGCTAAAATCTGGCCAAAATTTTCTGAACGCTCCAAAATTGAGATTGTAACAGGAGAACATGATGTCGAAAGAGGTGGCACTAAGTTAGCGTCTTCGGAAAGAGAATCCAAGGCGGAGAACTGTTCGACGCAGAGGCGCAGCGTCTTCGAAAGGCTTCGACGATGAAATTCAGAGCGTACCTCCTTTCGCTTCATGTTCTCCTGATACATTTGCTAAAATCTGGCCAAAATTTTCTGAACGCTCCAAAATTGAGATTGTAACAGGAGAACATGATGTCGAAAGAGGTGGCACTAAGTTAGCGTCTTCGGAAAGAGAATCCAAGGCGGAGAACTGTTCGACGTAGAGGCGCAGCGTCTTCGAAAGGCTTCGACGATGAAATTCAGAGCGTACCTCCTTTCGCTTCATGTTCTCCTGATACATTTGCTAAAATCTGGCCAAAATTTTCTGAACGCTCCAAAATTGAGATTGTAACAGGAGAACATGATGTCGAAAGAGGTGGCACTAAGTTAGCGTCTTCGTAGAGAGAATCCAAGGCGGAGAACTATTCGACGTAGAGGCGCAGCGTCTTCGAAAGGCTTCGACGATGAAATTCAGAGCGCACCTCCTTTCGCTTCATGTTCTCCTGATACATTTGCTAAAATCTGGCCAAAATTATCTGAACGCTCCAAAATTGAGATAGTAACAGGAGAACATGATGTCGAAAGAGGTGGCACTAAGTTAGCGTCTTCGGAAAGAGAATCCAAGGCGGAGAACTGTTCGACGCAGAGGCGCAGCGTCTTCGAAAGGCTTCGACGATGAAATTCAGAGCGTACCTCCTTTCGCTTCATGTTCTCCTGATACATTTGCTAAAATCTGGCCAAAATTTTCTGAACGCTCCAAAATTGAGATTGTAACAGGAGAACATGATGTCGAAAGAGGTGGCACTAAGTTAGCGTCTTCGGAAAGAGAATCTAAGGCGGAGAACTAAAATCGGCAATCAAAGGGTACTTTCATTGTACTCTTTGGACGCGGTTTCACGTCCCCAGTACTTTTATAAGGGGTGAAAAATTCCCTACTATACAGGGTGATAGAGAAATCGGCAACGATCGCGGAAAATCGGCGATCGAAGGGTACTTTCATTGTACTCTTTGGACGCGGTTTCACGTCCCGAGTACTTTTCTAAGGGGTGAAAAATACCCTACTATACAGGGTGACTCAGAAATCGGCAACAATCGAGGAAAATCGGCAATCAAAGGGTACTTTCATTGTACTCTTTGGACGCGGTTTCACGTCCCGAGTACTTTCATAAGGGGTGAAAAATTCCCTACTATACAGGGTGATAGAGAAATCGGCAACGATCGCGGAAAATCGGCGATCGAAGGGTACTTTCATTGTACTCTTTGGACGCGGTTTCACGTCCCGAGTACTTTTCTAAGGGGTGAAAAATACCCTACTATACAGGGTGACTCAGAAATCGGCAACAATCGAGGAAAATCGGCAATCAAAGGGTACTTTCATTGTACTCTTTGGACGCGGTTTCACGTCCCGAGTACTTTCATAAGGGGTGAAAAATTCCCTACTATACAGGGTGATAGCGAAATCGGCAACGATCGCGGAAAATCGGCGATCGAAGGGTACTTCCATTGTACTCTTTGGATGCGGTTTCACGTCCCGAGTACTTTTCTAAGGGGTGAAAAATACCCTACTATACAGGGTGACTCAGAAATCGGCAACAATCGAGGAAAATCGGCAATCAAAGGGTACTTTCATTGTACTCTTTGGACGCGGTTTCACGTCCCGAGTACTTTCATAAGGGGTGAAAAATTCCCTACTATACAGGGTGATAGAGAAATCGGCAACGATCGCGGAAAATCGGCAATCGAAGGGTACTTTCATTGTACTCTTTGGACGCGGTTTCACGTCCCGAGTACTTTTCTAAGGGGTGAAAAATACCCTACTATACAGGGTAACTCAGAAATCGGCAACAATCGAGGAAAATCGGCAATCAAAGGGTACTTTCATTGTACTCTTTGGACGCGGTTTCACGTCCCGAGTACTTTCATAAGGGGTGAAAAATTCCCTACTATACAGGGTGATAGAGAAATCGGCAACGATCGCGGAAAATCGGCGATCGAAGGGTACTTTCATTGTACTCTTTGGACGCGGTTTCACGTCCCGAGTACTTTTCTAAGGGGTGAAAAATACCCTACTATACAGGGTGACTCAGAAATCGGCAACAATCGAGGAAAATCGGCAATCAAAGGGTACTTTCATTGTAGTCTTTGCACGCGGTTCCACGTCCCAAGTACTTTCCTAAGGGGTGAAAAATACCCTACTATACAGGGTGACTCAGAAATCGGCAACAATCGAGGAAAATCGGCAATCAAAGGGTACTTTCATTGTACTCTTTGGACGCGGTTTCACGTCCCGAGTACTTTCATAAGGGGTGAAAAATTCCCTACTGTACAGGGTGACCGAGAAATCGGTAACGATCGAGGAAAATCGGCGATCAAAGGGTACTTTTATTATACTATTTGGATGCGCTTTCACATACCGAGTATTTTCCTAAGGGGTGAAAAATACCCTACTATACAGGGTGACTGAGAAATCGGTAACAATCGAGGAAAATCGGAGAGGGGCAGAGTTTTCGGAAGGCCTTCGACGATGAAATTCAGGGCGTACCTCCTTTCGCTTCATGTTCTCCTGATACATTTGCTAAAATCTGGCCAAAATTTTCTGAACGCTCCAAAATTGAGATTGTAACAGGAGAACATGATGTCGAAAGAGGTGGCACTAAGTTAGCGTCTTCGTAGAGAGAATCCAAGGCGGAGAACTATTTGACGTAGAGGCGCAGCGTCTTCGAAAGGCTTCGACGATGAAATTCAGGGCGTACCTCCTTTCGCTTCATGTTCTCCTGATACATTTGCTAAAATCTGGCCAAAATTTTCTGAACGCTCCAAAATTGAGATTGTAACAGGAGAACATGATGTCGAAAGAGGTGGCACTAAGTTAGCGTCTTCGTAGAGAGAATCCAAGGCGGAGAACTATTCGACGTAGAGGCGCAGCGTCTTCGAAAGGCTTCGACGATGAAATTCAGGGCGTACCTCCTTTCGCTTCATGTTCTCCTGATACATTTGCTAAAATCTGGCCAAAATTTTCTGAACGCTCCAAAATTGAGATTGTAACAGGAGAACATGATGTCGAAAGAGGTGGCACTAAGTTAGCGTCTTCGTAGAGAGAATCCAAGGCGGAGAACTATTTGACGTAGAGGCGCAGCGTCTTCGAAAGGCTTCGACGATGAAATTCAGGGCGTACCTCCTTTCGCTTCATGTTCTCCTGATACATTTGCTAAAATCTGGCCAAAATTTTCTGAACGCTCCAAAATTGAGATTGTAACAGGAGAACATGATGTCGAAAGAGGTGGCACTAAGTTAGCGTCTTCGTAGAGAGAATCCAAGGCGGAGAACTATTCGACGTAGAGGCGCAGCGTCTTCGAAAGGCTTCGACGATGAAATTCAGGGCGTACCTCCTTTCGCTTCATGTTCTCCTGATACATTTGCTAAAATCTGGCCAAAATTTTCTGAACGCTCCAAAATTGAGATTGTAACAGGAGAACATGATGTCGAAAGAGGTGGCACTAAGTTAGCGTCTTCGTAGAGAGAATCCAAGGCGGAGAACTATTCGACGTAGAGGCGCAGCGTCTTCGAAAGGCTTCGACGATGAAATTCAGGGCGTACCTCCTTTCGCTTCATGTTCTCCTGATACATTTGCTAAAATCTGGCCAAAATTTTCTGAACGCTCCAAAATTGAGATTGTAACAGGAGAACATGATGTCGAAAGAGGTGGCACTAAGTTAGCGTCTTCGTAGAGAGAATCCAAGGCGGAGAACTATTTGACGTAGAGGCGCAGCGTCTTCGAAAGGCTTCGACGATGAAATTCAGGGCGTACCTCCTTTCGCTTCATGTTCTCCTGATACATTTGCTAAAATCTGGCCAAAATTTTCTGAACGCTCCAAAATTGAGATTGTAACAGGAGAACATGATGTCGAAAGAGGTGGCACTAAGTTAGCGTCTTCGTAGAGAGAATCCAAGGCGGAGAACTATTCGACGTAGAGGCGCAGCGTCTTCGAAAGGCTTCGACGATGAAATTCAGGGCGTACCTCCTTTCGCTTCATGTTCTCCTGATACATTTGCTAAAATCTGGCCAAAATTTTCTGAACGCTCCAAAATTGAGATTGTAACAGGAGAACATGATGTCGAAAGAGGTGGCACAAAGTTAGCGTCTTCGTAGAGAGAATCTAAAGCGGAGAACTATTTGACGTAGAGGCGCAGAGTTGACGAAAGGCCTTCGACGATGAATTTCAGGGGATACCTCCTTTCGCATCATGTTCTCCTGATACATTTGCTGAAATCTAGCCAAAATTTTCTGAACGCTCCAAAATTAATCTTCTAACAGGAGAACATGATGTCGAAAGAGGTGGCACTATGTTAGCGTCTTCGGAGAGAGAATCCAAGGCGGAGAACTATTCGACGTAGAGGCGCAGCGTCTTCGAAAGGCTTCGACGATGAAATTCAGGGCGTACCTCCTTTCGCTTCATGTTCTCCTGATACATTTGCTAAAATCTGGCCAAAATTTTCTGAACGCTCCAAAATTGAGATTGTAACAGGAGAACATGATGTCGAAAGAGGTGGCACTAAGTTAGCGTCTTCGGAAAGAGAATCCAAGGCGGAGAACTGTTCGACGCAGAGGCGCAGCGTCTTCGAAAGGCTTCGACGATGAAATTCAGAGCGTACCTCCTTTCGCTTCATGTTCTCCTGATACATTTGCTAAAATCTGGCCAAAATTTTCTGAACGCTCCAAAATTGGGATTGTAACAGGAGAACATGATGTCGAAAGAGGTGGCACTAAGTTAGCGTCTTCGGAAAGAGAATCCAAGGCGGAGAACTGTTCGACGTAGAGGCGCAGCGTCTTCGAAAGGCTTCGACGATGAAATTCAGAGCGTACCTCCTTTCGCTTCATGTTCTCCTGATACATTTGCTAAAATCTGGCCAAAATTTTCTGAACGCTCCAAAATTGAGATTGTAACAGGAGAACATGATGTCGAAAGAGGTGGCACTAAGTTAGCGTCTTCGGAAAGAGAATCCAAGGCGGAGAACTGTTCGACGCAGAGGCGCAGCGTCTTCGAAAGGCTTCGACGATGAAATTCAGAGCGTACCTCCTTTCGCTTCATGTTCTTCTGATACATTTGCTAAAATCTGGCCAAAATTTTCTGAACGCTCCAAAATTGAGATTGTAACAGGAGAACATGATGTCGAAAGAGGTGGCACTAAGTTAGCGTCTTCGGAAAGAGAATCCAAGGCGGAGAACTATTCGACGTAGAGGCGCAGCGTCTTCGAAAGGCTTCGACGATGAAATTCAGGGCGTACCTCCTTTCGCTTCATGTTCTCCTGATACATTTGCTAAAATCTGGCCAAAATTTTCTGAACGCTCCAAAATTGAGATTGTAACAGGAGAACATGATGTCGAAAGAGGTGGCACTAAGTTAGCGTCTTCGGAAAGAGAATCCAAGGCGGAGAACTGTTCGACGCAGAGGCGCAGCGTCTTCGAAAGGCTTCGACGATGAAATTCAGAGCGTACCTCCTTTCGCTTCATGTTCTCCTGATACATTTGCTAAAATCTGGCCAAAATTTTCTGAACGCTCCAAAATTGGGATTGTAACAGGAGAACATGATGTCGAAAGAGGTGGCACTAAGTTAGCGTCTTCGGAAAGAGAATCCAAGGCGGAGAACTGTTCGACGTAGAGGCGCAGCGTCTTCGAAAGGCTTCGACGATGAAATTCAGGGCGTACCTCCTTTCGCTTCATGTTCTCCTGATACATTTGCTAAAATCTGGCCAAAATTTTCTGAACGCTCCAAAATTGAGATTGTAACAGGAGAACATGATGTCGAAAGAGGTGGCACTAAGTTAGCGTCTTCGTAGAGAGAATCCAAGGCGGAGAACTATTTGACGTAGAGGCGCAGCGTCTTCGAAAGGCTTCGACGATGAAATTCAGGGCGTACCTCCTTTCGCTTCATGTTCTCCTGATACATTTGCTAAAATCTGGCCAAAATTTTCTGAACGCTCCAAAATTGAGATTGTAACAGGAGAACATGATGTCGAAAGAGGTGGCACTAAGTTAGCGTCTTCGTAGAGAGAATCCAAGGCGGAGAACTATTCGACGTAGAGGCGCAGCGTCTTCGAAAGGCTTCGACGATGAAATTCAGGGCGTACCTCCTTTCGCTTCATGTTCTCCTGATACATTTGCTAAAATCTGGCCAAAATTTTCTGAACGCTCCAAAATTGAGATTGTAACAGGAGAACATGATGTCGAAAGAGGTGGCACAAAGTTAGCGTCTTCGTAGAGAGAATCTAAAGCGGAGAACTATTTGACGTAGAGGCGCAGAGTTGACGAAAGGCCTTCGACGATGAATTTCAGGGGATACCTCCTTTCGCATCATGTTCTCCTGATACATTTGCTGAAATCTAGCCAAAATTTTCTGAACGCTCCAAAATTAATCTTCTAACAGGAGAACATGATGTCGAAAGAGGTGGCACTATGTTAGCGTCTTCGGAGAGAGAATCCAAGGCGGAGAACTATTCGACGTAGAGGCGCAGCGTCTTCGAAAGGCTTCGACGATGAAATTCAGGGCGTACCTCCTTTCGCTTCATGTTCTCCTGATACATTTGCTAAAATCTGGCCAAAATTTTCTGAACGCTCCAAAATTGAGATTGTAACAGGAGAACATGATGTCGAAAGAGGTGGCACTAAGTTAGCGTCTTCGGAAAGAGAATCCAAGGCGGAGAACTGTTCGACGCAGAGGCGCAGCGTCTTCGAAAGGCTTCGACGATGAAATTCAGAGCGTACCTCCTTTCGCTTCATGTTCTCCTGATACATTTGCTAAAATCTGGCCAAAATTTTCTGAACGCTCCAAAATTGGGATTGTAACAGGAGAACATGATGTCGAAAGAGGTGGCACTAAGTTAGCGTCTTCGGAAAGAGAATCCAAGGCGGAGAACTGTTCGACGTAGAGGCGCAGCGTCTTCGAAAGGCTTCGACGATGAAATTCAGAGCGCACCTCCTTTCGCTTCATGTTCTCCTGATACATTTGCTAAAATCTGGCCAAAATTTTCTGAACGCTCCAAAATTGAGATTGTAACAGGAGAACATGATGTCGAAAGAGGTGGCACTAAGTTAGCGTCTTCGGAAAGAGAATCCAAGGCGGAGAACTGTTCGACGCAGAGGCGCAGCGTCTTCGAAAGGCTTCGACGATGAAATTCAGAGCGTACCTCCTTTCGCTTCATGTTCTCCTGATACATTTGCTAAAATCTGGCCAAAATTTTCTGAACGCTCCAAAATTGAGATTGTAACAGGAGAACATGATGTCGAAAGAGGTGGCACTAAGTTAGCGGCTTCGGAAAGAGAATCCAAGGCGGAGAACTGTTCGACGCAGAGGCGCAGCGTCTTCGAAAGGCTTCGACGATGAAATTCAGAGCGTACCTCCTTTCGCTTCATGTTCTCCTGATACATTTGCTAAAATCTGGCCAAAATTTTCTGAACGCTCCAAAATTGAGATTGTAACAGGAGAACATGATGTCGAAAGAGGTGGCACTAAGTTAGCGTCTTCGGAAAGAGAATCCAAGGCGGAGAACTGTTCGACGTAGAGGCGCAGCGTCTTCGAAAGGCTTCGACGATGAAATTCAGAGCGTACCTCCTTTCGCTTCATGTTCTCCTGATACATTTGCTAAAATCTGGCCAAAATTTTCTGAACGCTCCAAAATTGAGATTGTAACAGGAGAACATGATGTCGAAAGAGGTGGCACTAAGTTAGCGTCTTCGGAAAGAGAATCCAAGGCGGAGAACTGTTCGACGCAGAGGCGCAGCGTCTTCGAAAGGCTTCGACGATGAAATTCAGAGCGTACCTCCTTTCGCTTCATGTTCTTCTGATACATTTGCTAAAATCTGGCCAAAATTTTCTGAACGCTCCAAAATTGAGATTGTAACAGGAGAACATGATGTCGAAAGAGGTGGCACTAAGTTAGCGTCTTCGGAAAGAGAATCCAAGGCGGAGAACTATTCGACGTAGAGGCGCAGCGTCTTCGAAAGGCTTCGACGATGAAATTCAGGGCGTACCTCCTTTCGCTTCATGTTCTCCTGATACATTTGCTAAAATCTGGCCAAAATTTTCTGAACGCTCCAAAATTGAGATTGTAACAGGAGAACATGATGTCGAAAGAGGTGGCACTAAGTTAGCGTCTTCGGAAAGAGAATCCAAGGCGGAGAACTGTTCGACGCAGAGGCGCAGCGTCTTCGAAAGGCTTCGACGATGAAATTCAGAGCGTACCTCCTTTCGCTTCATGTTCTCCTGATACATTTGCTAAAATCTGGCCAAAATTTTCTGAACGCTCCAAAATTGGGATTGTAACAGGAGAACATGATGTCGAAAGAGGTGGCACTAAGTTAGCGTCTTCGGAAAGAGAATCCAAGGCGGAGAACTGTTCGACGTAGAGGCGCAGCGTCTTCGAAAGGCTTCGACGATGAAATTCAGAGCGCACCTCCTTTCGCTTCATGTTCTCCTGATACATTTGCTAAAATCTGGCCAAAATTTTCTGAACGCTCCAAAATTGAGATTGTAACAGGAGAACATGATGTCGAAAGAGGTGGCACTAAGTTAGCGTCTTCGGAAAGAGAATCCAAGGCGGAGAACTGTTCGACGCAGAGGCGCAGCGTCTTCGAAAGGCTTCGACGATGAAATTCAGAGCGTACCTCCTTTCGCTTCATGTTCTCCTGATACATTTGCTAAAATCTGGCCAAAATTTTCTGAACGCTCCAAAATTGAGATTGTAACAGGAGAACATGATGTCGAAAGAGGTGGCACTAAGTTAGCGGCTTCGGAAAGAGAATCCAAGGCGGAGAACTGTTCGACGCAGAGGCGCAGCGTCTTCGAAAGGCTTCGACGATGAAATTCAGAGCGTACCTCCTTTCGCTTCATGTTCTCCTGATACATTTGCTAAAATCTGGCCAAAATTTTCTGAACGCTCCAAAATTGAGATTGTAACAGGAGAACATGATGTCGAAAGAGGTGGCACTAAGTTAGCGTCTTCGGAAAGAGAATCCAAGGCGGAGAACTGTTCGACGTAGAGGCGCAGCGTCTTCGAAAGGCTTCGACGATGAAATTCAGAGCGTACCTCCTTTCGCTTCATGTTCTCCTGATACATTTGCTAAAATCTGGCCAAAATTTTCTGAACGCTCCAAAATTGAGATTGTAACAGGAGAACATGATGTCGAAAGAGGTGGCACTAAGTTAGCGTCTTCGGAAAGAGAATCCAAGGCGGAGAACTGTTCGACGCAGAGGCGCAGCGTCTTCGAAAGGCTTCGACGATGAAATTCAGAGCGTACCTCCTTTCGCTTCATGTTCTTCTGATACATTTGCTAAAATCTGGCCAAAATTTTCTGAACGCTCCAAAATTGAGATTGTAACAGGAGAACATGATGTCGAAAGAGGTGGCACTAAGTTAGCGTCTTCGGAAAGAGAATCCAAGGCGGAGAACTGTTCGACGTAGAGGCGCAGCGTCTTCGAAAGGCTTCGACGATGAAATTCAGAGCGTACCTCCTTTCGCTTCATGTTCTCCTGATACATTTGCTAAAATCTGGCCAAAATTTTCTGAACGCTCCAAAATTGAGATTGTAACAGGAGAACATGATGTCGAAAGAGGTGGCACTAAGTTAGCGTCTTCGTAGAGAGAATCCAAGGCGGAGAACTATTCGACGTAGAGGCGCAGCGTCTTCGAAAGGCTTCGACGATGAAATTCAGAGCGCACCTCCTTTCGCTTCATGTTCTCCTGATACATTTGCTAAAATCTGGCCAAAATTATCTGAACGCTCCAAAATTGAGATAGTAACAGGAGAACATGATGTCGAAAGAGGTGGCACTAAGTTAGCGTCTTCGGAAAGAGAATCCAAGGCGGAGAACTGTTCGACGCAGAGGCGCAGCGTCTTCGAAAGGCTTCGACGATGAAATTCAGAGCGTACCTCCTTTCGCTTCATGTTCTCCTGATACATTTGCTAAAATCTGGCCAAAATTTTCTGAACGCTCCAAAATTGAGATTGTAACAGGAGAACATGATGTCGAAAGAGGTGGCACTAAGTTAGCGTCTTCGGAAAGAGAATCTAAGGCGGAGAACTAAAATCGGCAATCAAAGGGTACTTTCATTGTACTCTTTGGACGCGGTTTCACGTCCCCAGTACTTTTATAAGGGGTGAAAAATTCCCTACTATACAGGGTGATAGAGAAATCGGCAACGATCGCGGAAAATCGGCGATCAAAGGGTACTTTCATTGTACTCTTTGGACGCGGTTTCACGTCCCGAGTACTTTCCTAAGGGGTGAAAAATACCCTACTATACAGGGTGACTCAGAAATCGGCAACAATCGAGGAAAATCGGCAATCAAAGGGTACTTTCATTGTACTCTTTGGACGCGGTTTCACGTCCCGAGTACTTTCATAAGGGGTGAAAAATTCCCTACCATACAGGGTGATAGAGAAATCGGCAACGATCGCGGAAAATCGGCGATCGAAGGGTACTTTCATTGTACTCTTTGGACGCGGTTTCACGTCCCGAGTACTTTCCTAAGGGGTGAAAAATACCCTACTATACAGGGTGACTCAGAAATCGGCAACAATCGAGGAAAATCGGCAATCAAAGGGTACTTTCATTGTACTCTTTGGACGCGGATTCACGTCCCGAGTACTTTCATAAGGGGTGAAAAATTCCCTACTATACAGGGTGATAGCGAAATCGGCAACGATCGCGGAAAATCGGCGATCGAAGGGTACTTCCATTGTACTCTTTGGACGCGGTTTCACGTCCCGAGTACTTTTCTAAGGGGTGAAAAATACCCTACTATACAGGGTGACTCAGAAATCGGCAACAATCGAGGAAAATCGACAATCAAAGGGTACTTTCATTGTACTCTTTGGACGCGGTTTCACGTCCCGAGTACTTTCATAAGGGGTGAAAAATTCCCTACTATACAGGGTGATAGAGAAATCGGCAACGATCGCGGAAAATCGGCGATCGAAGGGTACTTTCATTGTACTCTTTGGACGCGGTTTCACGTCCCGAGTACTTTTCTAAGGGGTGAAAAATACCCTACTATACAGGGTGACTCAGAAATCGGCAACAATCGAGGAAAATCGGCAATCAAAGGGTACTTTCATTGTACTCTTTGGACGCGGTTTCACGTCCCGAGTACTTTCATAAGGGGTGAAAAATTCCCTACTATACAGGGTGATAGAGAAATCGGCAACGATCGCGGAAAATCGGCGATCGAAGGGTACTTTCATTGTACTCTTTGGACGCGGTTTCACGTCCCGAGTACTTTTCTAAGGGGTGAAAAATACCCTACTATACAGGGTGACTCAGAAATCGGCAACAATCGAGGAAAATCGGCAATCAAAGGGTACTTTCATTGTACTCTTTGGACGCGGTTTCACGTCCCGAGTACTTTCATAAGGGGTGAAAAATTCCCTACTATACAGGGTGATAGCGAAATCGGCAACGATCGCGGAAAATCGGCGATCGAAGGGTACTTCCATTGTACTCTTTGGACGCGGTTTCACGTCCCGAGTACTTTTCTAAGGGGTGAAAAATACCCTACTATACAGGGTGACTCAGAAATCGGCAACAATCGAGGAAAATCGGCAATCAAAGGGTACTTTCATTGTACTCTTTGGACGCGGTTTCACGTCCCGAGTACTTTCATAAGGGGTGAAAAATTCCCTACTATACAGGGTGATAGAGAAATCGGCAACGATCGCGGAAAATCGGCAATCGAAGGGTACTTTCATTGTACTCTTTGGACGCGGTTTCACGTCCCGAGTACTTTTCTAAGGGGTGAAAAATACCCTACTATACAGGGTAACTCAGAAATCGGCAACAATCGAGGAAAATCGGCAATCAAAGGGTACTTTCATTGTACTCTTTGGACGAGGTTTCACGTCCCGAGTACTTTCATAAGGGGTGAAAAATTCCCTACTATACAGGGTGAAAGAGAAATCGGCAACGATCGCGGAAAATCGGCGATCGAAGGGTACTTTCATTGTACTCTTTGGACGCGGTTTCACGTCCCGAGTACTTTTCTAAGGGGTGAAAAATACCCTACTATACAGGGTGACTCAGAAATCGGCAACAATCGAGGAAAATCGGCAATCAAAGGGTACTTTCATTGTAGTCTTTGCACGCGGTTTCACGTCCCAAGTACTTTCCTAAGGGGTGAAAAATACCTTACTATACAGGGTGACTCAGAAATCGGCAACAATCGAGGAAAATCGGCAATCAAAGGGTACTTTCATTGTACTCTTTGGACGCGGTTTCACGTCCCGAGTACTTTCATAAGGGGTGAAAAATTCCCTACTGTACAGGGTGACCGAGAAATCGGTAACGATCGAGGAAAATCGGCGATCAAAGGGTACTTTTATTATACTATTTGGATGCGCTTTCACATACCGAGTATTTTCCTAAGGGGTGAAAAATACCCTACTATACAGGGTGACTGAGAAATCGGTAACAATCGAGGAAAATCGGAGAGGGGCAGAGTTTTCGGAAGGCCTTCGACGATGAAATTCAGGGCGTACCTCCTTTCGCTTCATGTTCTCCTGATACATTTGCTAAAATCTGGCCAAAATTTTCTGAACGCTCCAAAATTGAGATTGTAACAGGAGAACATGATGTCGAAAGAGGTGGCACTAAGTTAGCGTCTTCGTAGAGAGAATCCAAGGCGGAGAACTATTTGACGTAGAGGCGCAGCGTCTTCGAAAGGCTTCGACGATGAAATTCAGGGCGTACCTCCTTTCGCTTCATGTTCTCCTGATACATTTGCTAAAATCTGGCCAAAATTTTCTGAACGCTCCAAAATTGAGATTGTAACAGGAGAACATGATGTCGAAAGAGGTGGCACTAAGTTAGCGTCTTCGTAGAGAGAATCCAAGGCGGAGAACTATTCGACGTAGAGGCGCAGCGTCTTCGAAAGGCTTCGACGATGAAATTCAGGGCGTACCTCCTTTCGCTTCATGTTCTCCTGATACATTTGCTAAAATCTGGCCAAAATTTTCTGAACGCTCCAAAATTGAGATTGTAACAGGAGAACATGATGTCGAAAGAGGTGGCACTAAGTTAGCGTCTTCGGAAAGAGAATCCAAGGCGGAGAACTGTTCGACGTAGAGGCGCAGCGTCTTCGAAAGGCTTCGACGATGAAATTCAGAGCGTACCTCCTTTCGCTTCATGTTCTCCTGATACATTTGCTAAAATCTGGCCAAAATTTTCTGAACGCTCCAAAATTGAGATTGTAACAGGAGAACATGATGTCGAAAGAGGTGGCACTAAGTTAGCGTCTTCGTAGAGAGAATCCAAGGCGGAGAACTATTCGACGCAGAGGCGCAGCGTCTTCGAAAGGCTTCGACGATGAAATTCAGAGCGTACCTCCTTTCGCTTCATGTTCTCCTGATACATTTGCTAAAATCTGGCCAAAATTTTCTGAACGCTCCAAAATTGAGATTGTAACAGGAGAACATGATGTCGAAAGAGGTGGCACTAAGTTAGCGTCTTCGGAAAGAGAATCCAAGGCGGAGAACTGTTCGACGTAGAGGCGCAGCGTCTTCGAAAGGCTTCGACGATGAAATTCAGAGCGCACCTCCTTTCGCTTCATGTTCTCCTGATACATTTGCTAAAATCTGGCCAAAATTTTCTGAACGCTCCAAAATTGAGATTGTAACAGGAGAACATGATGTCGAAAGAGGTGGCACTAAGTTAGCGTCTTCGGAAAGAGAATCCAAGGCGGAGAACTGTTCGACGTAGAGGCGCAGCGTCTTCGAAAGGCTTCGACGATGAAATTCAGAGCGTACCTCCTTTCGCTTCATGTTCTCCTGATACATTTGCTAAAATCTGGCCAAAATTTTCTGAACGCTCCAAAATTGAGATTGTAACAGGAGAACATGATGTCGAAAGAGGTGGCACTAAGTTAGCGTCTTCGTAGAGAGAATCCAAGGCGGAGAACTGTTCGACGTAGAGGCGCAGCGTCTTCGAAAGGCTTCGACGATGAAATTCAGAGCGTACCTCCTTTCGCTTCATGTTCTCCTGATACATTTGCTAAAATCTGGCCAAAATTTTCTGAACGCTCCAAAATTGAGATTGTAACAGGAGAACATGATGTCGAAAGAGGTGGCACTAAGTTAGCGTCTTCGTAGAGAGAATCCAAGGCGGAGAACTATTCGACGTAGAGGCGCAGCGTCTTCGAAAGGCTTCGACGATGAAATTCAGAGCGCACCTCCTTTCGCTTCATGTTCTCCTGATACATTTGCTAAAATCTGGCCAAAATTTTCTGAACGCTCCAAAATTGAGATTGTAACAGGAGAACATGATGTCGAAAGAGGTGGCACTAAGTTAGCGTCTTCGGAAAGAGAATCCAAGGCGGAGAACTGTTCGACGTAGAGGCGCAGCGTCTTCGAAAGGCTTCGACGATGAAATTCAGAGCGCACCTCCTTTCGCTTCATGTTCTCCTGATACATTTGCTAAAATCTGGCCAAAATTTTCTGAACGCTCCAAAATTGAGATTGTAACAGGAGAACATGATGTCGAAAGAGGTGGCACTAAGTTAGCGTCTTCGGAAAGAGAATCCAAGGCGGAGAACTGTTCGACGCAGAGGCGCAGCGTCTTCGAAAGGCTTCGACGATGAAATTCAGAGCGTACCTCCTTTCGCTTCATGTTCTCCTGATACATTTGCTAAAATCTGGCCAAAATTTTCTGAACGCTCCAAAATTGAGATTGTAACAGGAGAACATGATGTCGAAAGAGGTGGCACTAAGTTAGCGTCTTCGGAAAGAGAATCCAAGGCGGAGAACTGTTCGACGTAGAGGCGCAGCGTCTTCGAAAGGCTTCGACGATGAAATTCAGAGCGTACCTCCTTTCGCTTCATGTTCTCCTGATACATTTGCTAAAATCTGGCCAAAATTTTCTGAACGCTCCAAAATTGAGATTGTAACAGGAGAACATGATGTCGAAAGAGGTGGCACTAAGTTAGCGTCTTCGTAGAGAGAATCCAAGGCGGAGAACTATTCGACGCAGAGGCGCAGCGTCTTCGAAAGGCTTCGACGATGAAATTCAGAGCGTACCTCCTTTCGCTTCATGTTCTCCTGATACATTTGCTAAAATCTGGCCAAAATTTTCTGAACGCTCCAAAATTGAGATTGTAACAGGAGAACATGATGTCGAAAGAGGTGGCACTAAGTTAGCGTCTTCGGAAAGAGAATCCAAGGCGGAGAACTGTTCGACGTAGAGGCGCAGCGTCTTCGAAAGGCTTCGACGATGAAATTCAGAGCGCACCTCCTTTCGCTTCATGTTCTCCTGATACATTTGCTAAAATCTGGCCAAAATTTTCTGAACGCTCCAAAATTGAGATTGTAACAGGAGAACATGATGTCGAAAGAGGTGGCACTAAGTTAGCGTCTTCGGAAAGAGAATCCAAGGCGGAGAACTGTTCGACGTAGAGGCGCAGCGTCTTCGAAAGGCTTCGACGATGAAATTCAGAGCGCACCTCCTTTCGCTTCATGTTCTCCTGATACATTTGCTAAAATCTGGCCAAAATTTTCTGAACGCTCCAAAATTGAGATTGTAACAGGAGAACATGATGTCGAAAGAGGTGGCACTAAGTTAGCGTCTTCGGAAAGAGAATCCAAGGCGGAGAACTGTTCGACGTAGAGGCGCAGCGTCTTCGAAAGGCTTCGACGATGAAATTCAGAGCGCACCTCCTTTCGCTTCATGTTCTCCTGATACATTTGCTAAAATCTGGCCAAAATTTTCTGAACGCTCCAAAATTGAGATTGTAACAGGAGAACATGATGTCGAAAGAGGTGGCACTAAGTTAGCGTCTTCGGAAAGAGAATCCAAGGCGGAGAACTGTTCGACGTAGAGGCGCAGCGTCTTCGAAAGGCTTCGACGATGAAATTCAGAGCGTACCTCCTTTCGCTTCATGTTCTCCTGATACATTTGCTAAAATCTGGCCAAAATTTTCTGAACGCTCCAAAATTGAGATTGTAACAGGAGAACATGATGTCGAAAGAGGTGGCACTAAGTTAGCGTCTTCGTAGAGAGAATCCAAGGCGGAGAACTATTCGACGCAGAGGCGCAGCGTCTTCGAAAGGCTTCGACGATGAAATTCAGAGCGTACCTCCTTTCGCTTCATGTTCTCCTGATACATTTGCTAAAATCTGGCCAAAATTTTCTGAACGCTCCAAAATTGAGATTGTAACAGGAGAACATGATGTCGAAAGAGGTGGCACTAAGTTAGCGTCTTCGTAGAGAGAATCCAAGGCGGAGAACTATTCGACGTAGAGGCGCAGCGTCTTCGAAAGGCTTCGACGATGAAATTCAGAGCGCACCTCCTTTCGCTTCATGTTCTCCTGATACATTTGCTAAAATCTGGCCAAAATTTTCTGAACGCTCCAAAATTGAGATTGTAACAGGAGAACATGATGTCGAAAGAGGTGGCACTAAGTTAGCGTCTTCGGAAAGAGAATCCAAGGCGGAGAACTGTTCGACGTAGAGGCGCAGCGTCTTCGAAAGGCTTCGACGATGAAATTCAGAGCGCACCTCCTTTCGCTTCATGTTCTCCTGATACATTTGCTAAAATCTGGCCAAAATTTTCTGAACGCTCCAAAATTGAGATTGTAACAGGAGAACATGATGTCGAAAGAGGTGGCACTAAGTTAGCGTCTTCGGAAAGAGAATCCAAGGCGGAGAACTGTTCGACGCAGAGGCGCAGCGTCTTCGAAAGGCTTCGACGATGAAATTCAGAGCGTACCTCCTTTCGCTTCATGTTCTCCTGATACATTTGCTAAAATCTGGCCAAAATTTTCTGAACGCTCCAAAATTGAGATTGTAACAGGAGAACATGATGTCGAAAGAGGTGGCACTAAGTTAGCGTCTTCGGAAAGAGAATCCAAGGCGGAGAACTGTTCGACGTAGAGGCGCAGCGTCTTCGAAAGGCTTCGACGATGAAATTCAGAGCGCACCTCCTTTCGCTTCATGTTCTCCTGATACATTTGCTAAAATCTGGCCAAAATTTTCTGAACGCTCCAAAATTGAGATTGTAACAGGAGAACATGATGTCGAAAGAGGTGGCACTAAGTTAGCGTCTTCGGAAAGAGAATCCAAGGCGGAGAACTGTTCGACGTAGAGGCGCAGCGTCTTCGAAAGGCTTCGACGATGAAATTCAGAGCGTACCTCCTTTCGCTTCATGTTCTCCTGATACATTTGCTAAAATCTGGCCAAAATTTTCTGAACGCTCCAAAATTGAGATTGTAACAGGAGAACATGATGTCGAAAGAGGTGGCACTAAGTTAGCGTCTTCGTAGAGAGAATCCAAGGCGGAGAACTGTTCGACGTAGAGGCGCAGCGTCTTCGAAAGGCTTCGACGATGAAATTCAGAGCGTACCTCCTTTCGCTTCATGTTCTCCTGATACATTTGCTAAAATCTGGCCAAAATTTTCTGAACGCTCCAAAATTGAGATTGTAACAGGAGAACATGATGTCGAAAGAGGTGGCACTAAGTTAGCGTCTTCGTAGAGAGAATCCAAGGCGGAGAACTATTCGACGTAGAGGCGCAGCGTCTTCGAAAGGCTTCGACGATGAAATTCAGAGCGCACCTCCTTTCGCTTCATGTTCTCCTGATACATTTGCTAAAATCTGGCCAAAATTTTCTGAACGCTCCAAAATTGAGATTGTAACAGGAGAACATGATGTCGAAAGAGGTGGCACTAAGTTAGCGTCTTCGGAAAGAGAATCCAAGGCGGAGAACTGTTCGACGTAGAGGCGCAGCGTCTTCGAAAGGCTTCGACGATGAAATTCAGAGCGCACCTCCTTTCGCTTCATGTTCTCCTGATACATTTGCTAAAATCTGGCCAAAATTTTCTGAACGCTCCAAAATTGAGATTGTAACAGGAGAACATGATGTCGAAAGAGGTGGCACTAAGTTAGCGTCTTCGGAAAGAGAATCCAAGGCGGAGAACTGTTCGACGCAGAGGCGCAGCGTCTTCGAAAGGCTTCGACGATGAAATTCAGAGCGTACCTCCTTTCGCTTCATGTTCTCCTGATACATTTGCTAAAATCTGGCCAAAATTTTCTGAACGCTCCAAAATTGAGATTGTAACAGGAGAACATGATGTCGAAAGAGGTGGCACTAAGTTAGCGTCTTCGGAAAGAGAATCCAAGGCGGAGAACTGTTCGACGTAGAGGCGCAGCGTCTTCGAAAGGCTTCGACGATGAAATTCAGAGCGTACCTCCTTTCGCTTCATGTTCTCCTGATACATTTGCTAAAATCTGGCCAAAATTTTCTGAACGCTCCAAAATTGAGATTGTAACAGGAGAACATGATGTCGAAAGAGGTGGCACTAAGTTAGCGTCTTCGTAGAGAGAATCCAAGGCGGAGAACTATTCGACGCAGAGGCGCAGCGTCTTCGAAAGGCTTCGACGATGAAATTCAGAGCGTACCTCCTTTCGCTTCATGTTCTCCTGATACATTTGCTAAAATCTGGCCAAAATTTTCTGAACGCTCCAAAATTGAGATTGTAACAGGAGAACATGATGTCGAAAGAGGTGGCACTAAGTTAGCGTCTTCGGAAAGAGAATCCAAGGCGGAGAACTGTTCGACGTAGAGGCGCAGCGTCTTCGAAAGGCTTCGACGATGAAATTCAGAGCGCACCTCCTTTCGCTTCATGTTCTCCTGATACATTTGCTAAAATCTGGCCAAAATTTTCTGAACGCTCCAAAATTGAGATTGTAACAGGAGAACATGATGTCGAAAGAGGTGGCACTAAGTTAGCGTCTTCGGAAAGAGAATCCAAGGCGGAGAACTGTTCGACGTAGAGGCGCAGCGTCTTCGAAAGGCTTCGACGATGAAATTCAGAGCGCACCTCCTTTCGCTTCATGTTCTCCTGATACATTTGCTAAAATCTGGCCAAAATTTTCTGAACGCTCCAAAATTGAGATTGTAACAGGAGAACATGATGTCGAAAGAGGTGGCACTAAGTTAGCGTCTTCGGAAAGAGAATCCAAGGCGGAGAACTGTTCGACGTAGAGGCGCAGCGTCTTCGAAAGGCTTCGACGATGAAATTCAGAGCGCACCTCCTTTCGCTTCATGTTCTCCTGATACATTTGCTAAAATCTGGCCAAAATTTTCTGAACGCTCCAAAATTGAGATTGTAACAGGAGAACATGATGTCGAAAGAGGTGGCACTAAGTTAGCGTCTTCGGAAAGAGAATCCAAGGCGGAGAACTGTTCGACGTAGAGGCGCAGCGTCTTCGAAAGGCTTCGACGATGAAATTCAGAGCGTACCTCCTTTCGCTTCATGTTCTCCTGATACATTTGCTAAAATCTGGCCAAAATTTTCTGAACGCTCCAAAATTGAGATTGTAACAGGAGAACATGATGTCGAAAGAGGTGGCACTAAGTTAGCGTCTTCGTAGAGAGAATCCAAGGCGGAGAACTATTCGACGCAGAGGCGCAGCGTCTTCGAAAGGCTTCGACGATGAAATTCAGAGCGTACCTCCTTTCGCTTCATGTTCTCCTGATACATTTGCTAAAATCTGGCCAAAATTTTCTGAACGCTCCAAAATTGAGATTGTAACAGGAGAACATGATGTCGAAAGAGGTGGCACTAAGTTAGCGTCTTCGTAGAGAGAATCCAAGGCGGAGAACTATTCGACGTAGAGGCGCAGCGTCTTCGAAAGGCTTCGACGATGAAATTCAGAGCGCACCTCCTTTCGCTTCATGTTCTCCTGATACATTTGCTAAAATCTGGCCAAAATTTTCTGAACGCTCCAAAATTGAGATTGTAACAGGAGAACATGATGTCGAAAGAGGTGGCACTAAGTTAGCGTCTTCGGAAAGAGAATCCAAGGCGGAGAACTGTTCGACGTAGAGGCGCAGCGTCTTCGAAAGGCTTCGACGATGAAATTCAGAGCGCACCTCCTTTCGCTTCATGTTCTCCTGATACATTTGCTAAAATCTGGCCAAAATTTTCTGAACGCTCCAAAATTGAGATTGTAACAGGAGAACATGATGTCGAAAGAGGTGGCACTAAGTTAGCGTCTTCGGAAAGAGAATCCAAGGCGGAGAACTGTTCGACGCAGAGGCGCAGCGTCTTCGAAAGGCTTCGACGATGAAATTCAGAGCGTACCTCCTTTCGCTTCATGTTCTCCTGATACATTTGCTAAAATCTGGCCAAAATTTTCTGAACGCTCCAAAATTGAGATTGTAACAGGAGAACATGATGTCGAAAGAGGTGGCACTAAGTTAGCGTCTTCGGAAAGAGAATCCAAGGCGGAGAACTGTTCGACGTAGAGGCGCAGCGTCTTCGAAAGGCTTCGACGATGAAATTCAGAGCGTACCTCCTTTCGCTTCATGTTCTCCTGATACATTTGCTAAAATCTGGCCAAAATTTTCTGAACGCTCCAAAATTGAGATTGTAACAGGAGAACATGATGTCGAAAGAGGTGGCACTAAGTTAGCGTCTTCGGAAAGAGAATCCAAGGCGGAGAACTGTTCGACGCAGAGGCGCAGCGTCTTCGAAAGGCTTCGACGATGAAATTCAGAGCGTACCTCCTTTCGCTTCATGTTCTCCTGATACATTTGCTAAAATCTGGCCAAAATTTTCTGAACGCTCCAAAATTGAGATTGTAACAGGAGAACATGATGTCGAAAGAGGTGGCACTAAGTTAGCGTCTTCGGAAAGAGAATCCAAGGCGGAGAACTGTTCGACGTAGAGGCGCAGCGTCTTCGAAAGGCTTCGACGATGAAATTCAGAGCGTACCTCCTTTCGCTTCATGTTCTCCTGATACATTTGCTAAAATCTGGCCAAAATTTTCTGAACGCTCCAAAATTGAGATTGTAACAGGAGAACATGATGTCGAAAGAGGTGGCACTAAGTTAGCGTCTTCGTAGAGAGAATCCAAGGCGGAGAACTATTCGACGCAGAGGCGCAGCGTCTTCGAAAGGCTTCGACGATGAAATTCAGAGCGTACCTCCTTTCGCTTCATGTTCTCCTGATACATTTGCTAAAATCTGGCCAAAATTTTCTGAACGCTCCAAAATTGAGATTGTAACAGGAGAACATGATGTCGAAAGAGGTGGCACTAAGTTAGCGTCTTCGGAAAGAGAATCCAAGGCGGAGAACTGTTCGACGTAGAGGCGCAGCGTCTTCGAAAGGCTTCGACGATGAAATTCAGAGCGCACCTCCTTTCGCTTCATGTTCTCCTGATACATTTGCTAAAATCTGGCCAAAATTTTCTGAACGCTCCAAAATTGAGATTGTAACAGGAGAACATGATGTCGAAAGAGGTGGCACTAAGTTAGCGTCTTCGGAAAGAGAATCCAAGGCGGAGAACTGTTCGACGTAGAGGCGCAGCGTCTTCGAAAGGCTTCGACGATGAAATTCAGAGCGCACCTCCTTTCGCTTCATGTTCTCCTGATACATTTGCTAAAATCTGGCCAAAATTTTCTGAACGCTCCAAAATTGAGAATGTAACAGGAGAACATGATGTCGAAAGAGGTGGCACTAAGTTAGCGTCTTCGGAAAGAGAATCCAAGGCGGAGAACTGTTCGACGTAGAGGCGCAGCGTCTTCGAAAGGCTTCGACGATGAAATTCAGAGCGCACCTCCTTTCGCTTCATGTTCTCCTGATACATTTGCTAAAATCTGGCCAAAATTTTCTGAACGCTCCAAAATTGAGATTGTAACAGGAGAACATGATGTCGAAAGAGGTGGCACTAAGTTAGCGTCTTCGGAAAGAGAATCCAAGGCGGAGAACTGTTCGACGCAGAGGCGCAGCGTCTTCGAAAGGCTTCGACGATGAAATTCAGAGCGTACCTCCTTTCGCTTCATGTTCTCCTGATACATTTGCTAAAATCTGGCCAAAATTTTCTGAACGCTCCAAAATTGAGATTGTAACAGGAGAACATGATGTCGAAAGAGGTGGCACTAAGTTAGCGTCTTCGGAAAGAGAATCCAAGGCGGAGAACTGTTCGACGTAGAGGCGCAGCGTCTTCGAAAGGCTTCGACGATGAAATTCAGAGCGTACCTCCTTTCGCTTCATGTTCTCCTGATACATTTGCTAAAATCTGGCCAAAATTTTCTGAACGCTCCAAAATTGAGATTGTAACAGGAGAACATGATGTCGAAAGAGGTGGCACTAAGTTAGCGTCTTCGTAGAGAGAATCCAAGGCGGAGAACTATTCGACGCAGAGGCGCAGCGTCTTCGAAAGGCTTCGACGATGAAATTCAGAGCGTACCTCCTTTCGCTTCATGTTCTCCTGATACATTTGCTAAAATCTGGCCAAAATTTTCTGAACGCTCCAAAATTGAGATTGTAACAGGAGAACATGATGTCGAAAGAGGTGGCACTAAGTTAGCGTCTTCGTAGAGAGAATCCAAGGCGGAGAACTATTCGACGTAGAGGCGCAGCGTCTTCGAAAGGCTTCGACGATGAAATTCAGAGCGCACCTCCTTTCGCTTCATGTTCTCCTGATACATTTGCTAAAATCTGGCCAAAATTTTCTGAACGCTCCAAAATTGAGATTGTAACAGGAGAACATGATGTCGAAAGAGGTGGCACTAAGTTAGCGTCTTCGGAAAGAGAATCCAAGGCGGAGAACTGTTCGACGTAGAGGCGCAGCGTCTTCGAAAGGCTTCGACGATGAAATTCAGAGCGCACCTCCTTTCGCTTCATGTTCTCCTGATACATTTGCTAAAATCTGGCCAAAATTTTCTGAACGCTCCAAAATTGAGATAGTAACAGGAGAACATGATGTCGAAAGAGGTGGCACTAAGTTAGCGTCTTCGGAAAGAGAATCCAAGGCGGAGAACTGTTCGACGCAGAGGCGCAGCGTCTTCGAAAGGCTTCGACGATGAAATTCAGAGCGTACCTCCTTTCGCTTCATGTTCTCCTGATACATTTGCTAAAATCTGGCCAAAATTTTCTGAACGCTCCAAAATTGAGATTGTAACAGGAGAACATGATGTCGAAAGAGGTGGCACTAAGTTAGCGTCTTCGGAAAGAGAATCCAAGGCGGAGAACTGTTCGACGTAGAGGCGCAGCGTCTTCGAAAGGCTTCGACGATGAAATTCAGAGCGTACCTCCTTTCGCTTCATGTTCTCCTGATACATTTGCTAAAATCTGGCCAAAATTTTCTGAACGCTCCAAAATTGAGATTGTAACAGGAGAACATGATGTCGAAAGAGGTGGCACTAAGTTAGCGTCTTCGGAAAGAGAATCCAAGGCGGAGAACTGTTCGACGCAGAGGCGCAGCGTCTTCGAAAGGCTTCGACGATGAAATTCAGAGCGTACCTCCTTTCGCTTCATGTTCTCCTGATACATTTGCTAAAATCTGGCCAAAATTTTCTGAACGCTCCAAAATTGAGATTGTAACAGGAGAACATGATGTCGAAAGAGGTGGCACTAAGTTAGCGTCTTCGGAAAGAGAATCCAAGGCGGAGAACTGTTCGACGTAGAGGCGCAGCGTCTTCGAAAGGCTTCGACGATGAAATTCAGAGCGTACCTCCTTTCGCTTCATGTTCTCCTGATACATTTGCTAAAATCTGGCCAAAATTTTCTGAACGCTCCAAAATTGAGATTGTAACAGGAGAACATGATGTCGAAAGAGGTGGCACTAAGTTAGCGTCTTCGTAGAGAGAATCCAAGGCGGAGAACTATTCGACGCAGAGGCGCAGCGTCTTCGAAAGGCTTCGACGATGAAATTCCGAGCGTACCTCCTTTCGCTTCATGTTCTCCTGATACATTTGCTAAAATCTGGCCAAAATTTTCTGAACGCTCCAAAATTGAGATTGTAACAGGAGAACAT
The DNA here is from genome assembly GCA_947577245.1 of Andrena bucephala. Classification (NCBI taxonomy): domain Eukaryota; kingdom Metazoa; phylum Arthropoda; class Insecta; order Hymenoptera; family Andrenidae; genus Andrena; species Andrena bucephala. The sequence goes on from OX387715.1 coordinate 71,385,605, forward strand.
GATGTCGAAAGAGGTGGCACTAAGTTAGCGTCTTCGGAAAGAGAATCCAAGGCGGAGAACTGTTCGACGTAGAGGCGCAGCGTCTTCGAAAGGCTTCGACGATGAAATTCAGAGCGTACCTCCTTTCGCTTCATGTTCTCCTGATACATTTGCTAAAATCTGGCCAAAATTTTCTGAACGCTCCAAAATTGAGATTGTAACAGGAGAACATGATGTCGAAAGAGGTGGCACTAAGTTAGCGTCTTCGGAAAGAGAATCCAAGGCGGAGAACTGTTCGACGTAGAGGCGCAGCGTCTTCGAAAGGCTTCGACGATGAAATTCAGAGCGCACCTCCTTTCGCTTCATGTTCTCCTGATACATTTGCTAAAATCTGGCCAAAATTTTCTGAACGCTCCAAAATTGAGATTGTAACAGGAGAACATGATGTCGAAAGAGGTGGCACTAAGTTAGCGTCTTCGGAAAGAGAATCCAAGGCGGAGAACTGTTCGACGTAGAGGCGCAGCGTCTTCGAAAGGCTTCGACGATGAAATTCAGAGCGCACCTCCTTTCGCTTCATGTTCTCCTGATACATTTGCTAAAATCTGGCCAAAATTTTCTGAACGCTCCAAAATTGAGATTGTAACAGGAGAACATGATGTCGAAAGAGGTGGCACTAAGTTAGCGTCTTCGGAAAGAGAATCCAAGGCGGAGAACTGTTCGACGCAGAGGCGCAGCGTCTTCGAAAGGCTTCGACGATGAAATTCAGAGCGTACCTCCTTTCGCTTCATGTTCTCCTGATACATTTGCTAAAATCTGGCCAAAATTTTCTGAACGCTCCAAAATTGAGATTGTAACAGGAGAACATGATGTCGAAAGAGGTGGCACTAAGTTAGCGTCTTCGGAAAGAGAATCCAAGGCGGAGAACTGTTCGACGTAGAGGCGCAGCGTCTTCGAAAGGCTTCGACGATGAAATTCAGAGCGTACCTCCTTTCGCTTCATGTTCTCCTGATACATTTGCTAAAATCTGGCCAAAATTTTCTGAACGCTCCAAAATTGAGATTGTAACAGGAGAACATGATGTCGAAAGAGGTGGCACTAAGTTAGCGTCTTCGGAAAGAGAATCCAAGGCGGAGAACTGTTCGACGTAGAGGCGCAGCGTCTTCGAAAGGCTTCGACGATGAAATTCAGAGCGCACCTCCTTTCGCTTCATGTTCTCCTGATACATTTGCTAAAATCTGGCCAAAATTTTCTGAACGCTCCAAAATTGAGATTGTAACAGGAGAACATGATGTCGAAAGAGGTGGCACTAAGTTAGCGTCTTCGGAAAGAGAATCCAAGGCGGAGAACTGTTCGACGTAGAGGCGCAGCGTCTTCGAAAGGCTTCGACGATGAAATTCAGAGCGCACCTCCTTTCGCTTCATGTTCTCCTGATACATTTGCTAAAATCTGGCCAAAATTTTCTGAACGCTCCAAAATTGAGATTGTAACAGGAGAACATGATGTCGAAAGAGGTGGCACTAAGTTAGCGTCTTCGGAAAGAGAATCCAAGGCGGAGAACTGTTCGACGCAGAGGCGCAGCGTCTTCGAAAGGCTTCGACGATGAAATTCAGAGCGTACCTCCTTTCGCTTCATGTTCTCCTGATACATTTGCTAAAATCTGGCCAAAATTTTCTGAACGCTCCAAAATTGAGATTGTAACAGGAGAACATGATGTCGAAAGAGGTGGCACTAAGTTAGCGTCTTCGGAAAGAGAATCCAAGGCGGAGAACTGTTCGACGTAGAGGCGCAGCGTCTTCGAAAGGCTTCGACGATGAAATTCAGAGCGTACCTCCTTTCGCTTCATGTTCTCCTGATACATTTGCTAAAATCTGGCCAAAATTTTCTGAACGCTCCAAAATTGAGATTGTAACAGGAGAACATGATGTCGAAAGAGGTGGCACTAAGTTAGCGTCTTCGGAAAGAGAATCCAAGGCGGAGAACTGTTCGACGCAGAGGCGCAGCGTCTTCGAAAGGCTTCGACGATGAAATTCAGAGCGTACCTCCTTTCGCTTCATGTTCTCCTGATACATTTGCTAAAATCTGGCCAAAATTTTCTGAACGCTCCAAAATTGAGATTGTAACAGGAGAACATGATGTCGAAAGAGGTGGCACTAAGTTAGCGTCTTCGGAAAGAGAATCCAAGGCGGAGAACTGTTCGACGTAGAGGCGCAGCGTCTTCGAAAGGCTTCGACGATGAAATTCAGAGCGCACCTCCTTTCGCTTCATGTTCTCCTGATACATTTGCTAAAATCTGGCCAAAATTTTCTGAACGCTCCAAAATTGAGATTGTAACAGGAGAACATGATGTCGAAAGAGGTGGCACTAAGTTAGCGTCTTCGGAAAGAGAATCCAAGGCGGAGAACTGTTCGACGCAGAGGCGCAGCGTCTTCGAAAGGCTTCGACGATGAAATTCAGAGCGTACCTCCTTTCGCTTCATGTTCTCCTGATACATTTGCTAAAATCTGGCCAAAATTTTCTGAACGCTCCAAAATTGAGATTGTAACAGGAGAACATGATGTCGAAAGAGGTGGCACTAAGTTAGCGTCTTCGTAGAGAGAATCTAAAGCGGAGAACTATTTGACGTAGAGGCGCAGAGTTGACGAAAGGCCTTCGACGATGAATTTCAGGGGATACCTCCTTTCGCATCATGTTCTCCTGATACATTTGCTGAAATCTAGCCAAAATTTTCTGAACGCTCCAAAATTAATCTTCTAACAGGAGAACATGATGTCGAAAGAGGTGGCACTATGTTAGCATCTTCGGAGAGAGAATCTAAGGCGGAGAACTAATCAACGCAGAGGCAGACTTTACTTGTGATTGTCAAATTTGGGATTTAATTAGGAAATGGAAGTTATAGGTTGCTGTTCTAAATTGAAAGATGCGGTTTTTCTCTAAATGTGGTTTATTAAAATACTTTGAATAATGTACAGTGATACTTCGTACAGGAGTGTTTATAATAATTCCATTGTCTAATTACTTAAGTTTAACTTCCACTTAAAAACCATATAGGTATTGTAAATGCTGTACTCGTCCAGTGCGTTTTCGTTAGACCAGTTGACACGAACCGACGCTTCCAAAGGAAAGAATTGCTTACCTATGACAGACGAAAGCTCCGAATTAATTAACCAGTTCCCAATATAATTGCTAATTGAACACTAAATACACTCGATAGTTCTTACTACTTTAAAGCAAACTTATTCAATATTATATTTATTTGCAAAATACACAGCATTTTATTCTTATCCCGGGTACTGTTCCGTTTCACGCATAAGAGATAAATAAATATCGGTACAAAATATCGATACAATTAGTGATCCTCTATTTAGAGAGTGATCGGAACAACGTATATCGTCGCTGATTGGTTGCTGCGATTTGGAGCAAAAGCCGAAGGAGACAGAGAAAGAAACTGTAAAAAAGAAAGAGACAGAAATACTGATAGAAAGAGGCAGAAAAACTGATAAAAAGAGACAGAAAAACTGATAGAAAGAGACTGAAATACTGATAGAAAGAGATAGAGTGAACGGTTAGGTTATGTTTATTTCCGGTTTTGCTCCAAATCTTGAAAAATGGCTGCGGTTATACCGATCACTCCCTGGAGGATCACTAGATACAATTGACATGTAGCGCCATTTCTATTCTCGTGCAAATGGAAATTTTGATTTCCTAACCACGCATAATTACATTTCTCGATTTCATAAAAATACCGTTACGGCGTAACAATAATATTTTGAAAGGATGTTAAGTCATAAAAAGTTCTCAAATGTAACGTAATAGAACGAAGTAGCTAATAAACATTTATTGTCATGTAGCATATAGGTTATATTTTCTGTCACTTCGAGGACAGAAAAGCCGCTCCTCGAAGTGACATAAAATATAACCTAACCGAGAGACTGTACAAATGTTTGTTACGCGGTTGTATTTATATAATATTTCTGATTGAAATTTATGGAAACAAGTGCAAATTATGCTTCTATCAAAATGTATTAGTAAACGGAATTATGCAACATGTTTCTTGAAATTAGTCGTAACTTTCAAGCCATTTTAGATTTTAAATGTTTCCGATAAGATTTAATTTCAATTCCTACCACTTGTAGCATTGTAATCTTATTTTAGACTGAATAGATAACGTTGGGTGTGACATGAAAATGGTAAGGGGCCGCGAGCCCCCCGAGCATGTGACCCAAAATTACATTGCGTGATAGGTCTATCCATAGCATATATAGACGGAGCGTAACTGAGAGGGGTTGCAAGATTCGCGGTAAGGGGAGCGATACAGGCAAATCGGGTAACGCAGTGGTTATGCATGCCGAATGCTTCCGAAGCTAACCGACGTGCCTGTATGACAGGCTGTATCTGAACCTCTGCTTTTTCTCCTCCAAGCTTACCTTCCCCTCGCCCATAGTCCCAGCTTCTGCTCCGTCTATAGGCTATGGGTCTATCCTATACAATCCTATACCTGGTCTGTGATTACACTATGGCATACGGCGCTAGGATGTCCTTTGAATAATCAGGATAGGTAATCTATATTCGAAAAGTGACTAGATAGTTAGACACGCATTAGAACCAGTTACATGTAGTCAACGTTTCGATTCTAACCTCATTCCTGTACTGCTTCTATTGAATTATGTAGTTTTTCAAAGAACTTAGACTCTTTTCGATTTAAAAACTATATAATAAGTTTGTAGACTCTCCAAAAGAAGCAACACTTTGCTTCGAAATTCTTAATAAAATCGCACAAAAAATTTAAGTAACTTATGTGTAGCCCCGCCTCTTCCCCCTCTCTTTATAGCTCGACGAGTCGAGCCGGACTGAATTTCATCTATCAATTAACACTGTATATTTAACGTTTAAACTTAAATAAACTTGTTAACGAATGGTAATTACTACATTTAAAAAATAAGTACCTATGTAGTCTGTATGATAGGAATGTAATCCTGAAAGTATATAATTAACTACCGAATGCCTATAATTCATAACTTGATAATCTAAATTCTAGAAGCACAAAGAATTCTATTTTTATAATCAAACTTGTCAGGATGTGAAATATCCCCTTTTCAAATCGGGGAAATCTAAATAACAGAATCAACTAATTAAACTATCTGTAAACTTTGAGCTTTTGTCCTACTTACCTGCTCAGCCATACTTGCAATCGAATCTTATTAAATGGAACAACTTAAAATAAATTATTCATTCGCAACCTGTGTACATACTCGTACCCTCCCAATATCATCCACAAATAAAAATGATTTTCCAATTGCGAATTCGTATTCGTAATTCTGCCGCCGCCCGAGTGTTGCGCGCGACGCAAAGCATGTTTAAAAAGAAATGGGTGTTTCTACACCCCATTCATTTAGCAATAGCCCACGGTATTTTAAATATCAATTTGAACGAAGTTAGTCTTCTCCTCGCATCAAGCTTAAAATTAAAAAACATTTCAAACCCAAAATACAATATTAAAATGGGCCAGACTCTGCGCTAACGCCATCAAGATTCGAATCAGTCTCGCGCGGAGGTGTTCGCAGGAACGTTGTTCTAAGGTGAACAGAAAGTGGGCTGGGCAACGGTTCACGCTTACGTTTTTTATTGTAATAGATTGTATTGAAATTTGTCGCATTATTTTCGAAAACAAAAGGTGTTGTTCGCGTCGTGGGGTCGACGTGTTCCCCCTCCCACCCTCCCCCACCCCACCCCCCAGACGATCCGCTCCGCGCATCATTTTCACGCATCTATATCTTTTTTTCAATCTCTCATTTACCGTTTCTTTTCAATGCACAACAAGTTGTTCGAAGGTTCGTGAGATACACCGTGCTTCATATACCATCGACGGCATATAACAAAATTCGACATATAGACTACAACAACAACAACACTCTTACTAGAACGCTCGGTCCACACATATTCTCCTCGTTGTTTTTTCCCATTCACGCGAGAAATATATAATCTACAGGCTCTATATCACGAGGGATACACAAGAAGACACACGGTTCGAACAACTGTTTATCGAATAATGTCCAGAAAAATTTCTCACTCTCAAATTTCTCCCGTCTTCATCGATCTTCATTCTTTTCGTCTCTCGATTTTAATATAATTAATTATATCTCGTGATTTCCTCTCACTCTACCTCTCATTTTTCGATCTTACTGTCTCTCTCTCTCTCTCTTTCTCTCTCTCTGTCTGTCTCTCTCGCTCTCTTTCTCTCTCGTAATCCTATGTACAATTAGATTCCCTTACGGTTCTTAATTTTTTTTTTGTTTAGGATGTTAGTAAATAATAGTTAGCATCGTATGTCTACGCTGTAAACAGTTTAACAGTTTGCTTAAACGCTATAGTGCTAAGTAATTTTATTAATTACTTATATCACATTGTTCATGTACACATAATATTCCCCCGCACGCGTTCTCCATATATACTGTCCCCCATCGTCGGCCGAGCTCGCCCCGTGGCGGGGCTACCGCCGACCGACGAGTTCTATATACAAAAAGGATATTTTTTATTATTATTATCGTAATTAATCATAATTATTACTACTATTATTATTATTATCGCTTTTCATCTCTCCCTCTCTCGACAGTCGCCGCTCGTACCTGCTACGCGACAGCAAGATACGACAGCGTTTCTACTTTGATTCATCCTGATACCGGCTTCCTTTACAACGCCTCTTCCGTTCGACACGAAACGAACGACACTCGACTCCTTCCCAACGAAAATGTCTCTAAGCTACCTGCGGGCAGAAGCGAACGAAAATCAGCGCACATAATTTACAGAACAGCTTGGAGATCCAACAACAAAGGAGCCACGACGGCGAATAACGGTGGCAGGGTGGTGAAACAGATATAAAGAACTATCGCGCCCTCGAGGTTCGCTAATCGGGGGAGGGGGAGAGAGGGGACCGGGCCGAAAAGTCGCTCGCCTCTGGTCCCACGGACCAATTAAACGATCGTCCGCCGCCTTTCCTTGTTGCCCGCGGTTATACCAGCTCAAGAATGCCCCGAACATCTAGTACGACTATTTACATCCATTGCACGACTTAAGATTGGATTCAGGGGAAATTGTGTCGAATTCTGTTGCGGTTCGAAAGCCCAGTGGACCCGTTGGCCGCGTTAACGAAGGAGGGAACGGGAATGACTAGTGCGCGCGCGGATACGAATTTCCTCCGTGAAATTTAACGGCCAGGCGCGAGAGATCGCGTGAATTTTCTCTCTCGCTTCAACGAGACTGAAGGTCACCGTGCACAGGCGTCATAGTAGGTGGAATAGGTACACAGAGGTCGCGAATTAAATTATCGAGCGGCGGCACAAGCTGATCCGCAAGGCTCCAATTAAGGCCAGATATCTCCACACTATCGGTCCGGTCACGCTGTGTTCTCGATTAAAATCACATCCCTGACCGTCCACACTGTCAAGCCGGACGAATGCGGACGCTCGGGGATGTGATTTTGATCGAGAGCAAAGCGCGATCGAACCGATAGTGTGGATCGAGCTTAAAGCTTCCCATTAACACGCTTGCGCCGACGCTCGAAATATGTTCATTACACCGAGTTCATGACATACGCTGTACGCCTGTTCCAGCTACTTATACACGCACGGCGAATCGAATGGGGCTACGTTCCCTCGAGAATCGCGATTATCGCTAAATTTATAAAATGAAAGACCTCTATACGTTGACCGCGAAGACCAGCAGCAATGGACGACAAAAGCTTGCCCCGATTTCGCCTGTACCCGCTCGAAGGGGAAAGTACGCTCGGATATGTCTGCGAATCGACGCTCTTCCCATCGGCTTCACTCGACGAAAACGAAATACGCGAAGATAACATACAGAGAACGTGAACCGAGAGGCAACCGTAGGGTACCTTCGATGAAGATACCGAGCGATTCCAGGGGGCACGCGAGTATTCGACGCCTCGGGAGCTTTCGGATCTTGTGCACCGTACACTGTACGGGTGGAACGTGAAAATGTCACCATAGTTGCGCAGTGGAGGCCAGTGAAGCATAGAAAATGACGTTGGACAGTGGTTAAGCAGTTTGATTCGTCGTGCTGTGTTGATAAGGCTGATTCTTCGTTGAAAAAATTCGTTGAGAATGCGAAGCACAGCTCTTTCGACGACATAAAACGACCGGGGCACCGAGCGCACTTGCTCTCAAGAGATTCCAAGGTGACTTGTTTTTTTTTGAAAAGGAAGCCTCATGTCGAGGAAAGGGATTTTACAGTTTTGACTACATTTCGGGCGAAGAATCATCTCCCGTTCGATGTGGCACCGCGAATCAAACTGCACGCTACTGCACGCTAGACAAATTGTGTTTCACGCCATCGCGCGCGTGTGCTGCAATAAAATACCGTTTCTACTTTCTAACTCTACTGATTCAGTAGTGTCATTACTCTAAAGCTCTACTAATTTAGTAGCGCAATTGTAGATAAAGTCCATCAATATCACGTAACGCCTATGATAATTTTATATACTCAGTATTTTATTGAAACACGCGCGTCTCGGGCGAAGCCGCAATTAAACACCTCGCGTTGCCCCGCGCGCTCGTCGTGGGAACGGAGTCAGACAATAGTCATTTCGCTATAGAAAATATTAACTGCTCGCTCGGAGCAGTTTATTTAGTATACTGATCAGGATGATGCGAGGGATCGTCTACTCGAGTCACCTTGTCGCTGAATAAAGTATCCGATACTTAAAATAATCTGCATGCTCCGCAAGTTCAGTCGAGTACCATAAAAAAGAAAAGGACAATCGCTGTAATCAACAGCCTGTAATAATAATTCATCACAATGGAAAAGTCAAATGGGCAACATTTCTTTCGTCCCTGAAAATAATCTCGTTCTTCAGGATTGTCTGGAAACGACACCACCTCTCGTTTTAAAGAGCAGTATAACTATGAATAAGAAAAACGAACGTATAAAGATGTTCCTCGGTCCCGGATCACATTTCACAGGTCATGGAGCGTCGCGCGAGAACCAGGGTGACATTTTCGACGGCCTTGTATGGTAGCGAATTCACAGAAGTTCCTTGCATGCCGTTATCGAAGACGACACCGCTCCCCCGTTAACCAATAACTTAATATATAAATCCTTTAACGAATTCGATGATAGATCTAGAGACACAGCGCCCCACGCATGTTACACACGTACAACGACATCAGCTTATCGACTGACTGACCAAGCCTTTGATTAAATAATTTAAAAAATACAAAAAAAAAACAAGATATATATGTGTATACGCAGATACAAGTAATAATAATACTAGTGTACAAATCGTGACATCCGAAAGAGACCGTTAACAGTCGCATACGCGTGTGAAAAGTGGCGATCGAATGTTTGCTCGACTCTCGAACGAGCATCTTTCGCTTGTATGCTCGTGTGTCGTTCATTTTTTAATTTCGTTAATTCCTCGGGTGCCTTTTTTTTTATTGGGCAAAGAATAAACGCTCACTACTCTAGACCAATGTGGAATTTTTCGATTCACGGGATTCACGAAATTGTAGTAGAGATCAAGTGACCACTCAAGGTCTACTATGCCTGCAAGACGTAGCGTCGGATCTGTTTCTCAAGAAAATCTTCATTCAATTCGCTTCGGAGTGATTAATCGACGAATATCGTACATTACAGAAGTACACGCGGTGACAGTGCCTAAAAAGTATTACAAAATTTTCCATCGCCAGAGAGCTTGCTTCGTACTTCTGCAGTCGTCCATCCTCGAGAAAGCTGTGATTGTGAGGGACGAGGCTTAAACGAGATGCATCGCCCCGATTCGAAAGTATTTTAACAGGACGCTCGAACAACAATGCACCATGCCATCTGGTTCGATCCCCTCGAGCTTCCATCGTTTGCCCCTTTAATTCTACCTAAGCCGAATAAGCACCGTTAACGGTCTCGCATCGAGTATATCGAACGAAAGCTCGAAATTATAATGTTTGCAAGGTGAAACGTAAATTTCTCGCTTCACGCGTAGAAAGCGATTTAAAAATAGTACGGTGATCGATCATTACGTGTATACGACAGTTCCAGCCTTTCCTGGTAACGCGATAAGAAGTCCCCGACGTCCGTTTGTTCGTTCGAACGCTTGCGAATTATTATGCAAAATCGTAACGTTCCGTCCGCGATCGTTAGCGAGAGCCATTTACACGTACACATTCGAAAAGAAAAAGAAAGAAAGAAAGAAAAAAGAAAACTGAATTACCACCTTCAAACGTATGTATACGTATCTCGTAACACTTTTTGTTTTTTCCTTTTCCTAGTCACAGCTGAGCGTACAATGAAATTTCAGGCCCATGTAGTGGTATGGAAATCAAGAAGCCAAGGCAAACGTTCTGATGCTCAGCTACGTTTGTAGTAATAAATATAAGCGAATAAATACTTGAGCACATTATATTATAAACAATAACCCCCCCCCCCCCCCCTTCCCTTCCCGCGCGTGTCCCTCGGCGCGTGCTTCGAACACGGCGAAACTATCGATTTACGATCCTAATCCCTTCCGAAAGTAAATACAGGCGTACGATAATTAAAGTCCGAATAATCGTTACTCCACAGCCACTGTATGATTAATTTAAAAAGCGCAAGCGTTATCATCCATCCGATTCCGAGATTTCGATCAATGAATTTTCAAACATCTCAACCAATCTTATCATACAATTCATTTAATTTAACATCACTCGTCAAACACAGTCGCGTTTCAACACCCTCATCCACCCACCCACCCCCCCCCACCCTCCCCTCCCTCCCCCTTCTGTCTACGCAGAACTTCTTCAATTGCAACAAGGTACCGGAAAGAGACAGTATCAATTTCAATGCGCCGGTCAGGCGGTTTAAAAATCGTAGAAAACGAGATTGCACCACTAGTTGGGTTGTTTCCGTTAGCCTGCCCCATTAGACTCCTCGGTACTACACGATAAAAACATATGCGCAGGGTTACATCCCTCCCCGAAACAATACCCCAACAGAAGCTCCTTTTAATTGACAAGTCAACAAGAAAACGATTGCGAGGAGGTGGCAGTCCGATCGGTAATGCGGCTAAAAGCAATTCAGCGGTCCCCGCGAGCGAAACCGCCGGGGCTGGGGACGTTTCGATTTTTGTTCTTTCCCCCCCGGCTCGTTCGGTTCCCCCGCGGGGGCCATGCATCTCGAACTCCGCAACAGTGTCTAATTCGCCTGGGAAGATTCTGTTTCTGAATTCTCAGCTGCCCCCGCGCGTCGTCGTTCCCGCGCCCCGACTAATCGCCCGATAAGTACTACTTCGAATCGCGATCCAAGGTACCGCGCAGAATCGCACAAGTTGAGCAAGGGGCCCCCGCCCGCCTCGGCGCGCCCTCTCAGTCGGTTTACTCTTTGGAAGAGCTTCTACAAAACATCGAATTTAAACACGAAGGAACGCAAGTTGAACGGTGAAAAATAGAAGGGCCCCCTTCGATATCGGGTAGAGCGCGACGGGCACTGCTGCTCCGTTGCCTGCGGCCCCTTGAGCCGCCTCCAGCTCGGCGTAGCTCCTCGGCTGGCGGCGGGACGCGGACCAGCTCCGATCGTCCAACGATCCGCGGGGATCCACGTTGACCAGCGACGCCACCGCGGCACATTGGCGACACGATCCGGCCTGTTCTCAAACTAATCTCACTTTCCTTTGATTCTGTCAGACGGCCGAGTGCGTGGTCGAGGAGGGTTGCGTGCTTGAAGGCGTCGTCGACTGTTGCGTCGACGTAGACGGGCTGCTGACGACCACTACGGGCTTGACCAGGGTGGTCGTGTTGATATACTGAGCGTTCACGATCGGCATCTGCGCCACGGACTTGAGTATCGGGGTGGTGATCATCTTTCCCGCGAGGCTAGACGGGGCGAGAATGTGAGCGGTCACTTGATTCCCTTGCGAGACAACGGTCATAGGAGTGACGATAGGTGTCAGCCCGGAGAGAGGCGTGTGGGGGCCAACGATGTGAGCTATACCATCTGTGGACGGAGCGTTCTGCATCACGGTCGAGCCGGCTTTACCTGTCGCCGTTTGAAGCGATACGCCTGCGTGGCTCAGCGTTAATCCTGCAACCCATAACGTTAATTGCATGATGATATATGCCGCGAAGGTCTGGGCAAGTATCAGGTTGAGTCACGAGTAACTTTCAAGGGGGCTCTAGAGTTCTAGCTTCAATCGCTGGCGCCTTGAGTGGCGTCGGCGTTCTTTCGCAAGCCGAATGATCTGACGGGCAAAGTTTAACTAATTCCAAAGCACATTCATTGACTTTTCTTTTCAAGGTCTTCTCAAGCTCTGAATGCTATATCCATGTATATACGATTTGTGTCAGGGTATTATCTAAGTATTAGGCGCGGGTGTACCGAGCAATGGAGAGACTTGTAGGAGTTGGAAGCAGATACAGTTTTGGTAAAAAAACCTTTCGCCTTTAGGCTTTGGCTTTAACTATGTTCTGCAGACGAAGCTGCGAGTCTTCGCCCTGTAAGGTAAATGTACCAGTGCTCGGCCATGTTCCATTATTACCTGAGCAGTAATGCGAATTTTATTTATTTTTAAGCTTAATTTTTAATGTAATTAAAAACAAAAAATAGTACCATAATGCATAAGTATTTAGCAATATTAATTCAAATCATTTTTATAGAAAATTAAAAATCGTTAGATAGAAATAATTATTTTGTGACACACTTCGTACGCATAGCAGATTTCGAGAAATTTCTTAAGCTTCTGTCAAGACACTTCTGTCATTTACTACGAAAATATTGGCAGCATTTCTTATTTATATATTATAATATTACATTTTTATAATAGTAAATAGATTTAAATTTAGTTTAAGATGGTTAAATTTGTAAGAAAATTAATATTTTTTTAAACAAGTCTAAGTTTAATAACTGGTACAAGAATTTCGTGAATGTAAGTAATTCAGATATCTGGACATGCATTTTTAGGTTGTCCGCTTACTGGGACATCTGAATGTTTTCGTATTTTCATTAATAAATACGTCTATTATAATACATAAACTTTTTTTCTTCAGTTTCCGATAGTATAATTGTGTTATCTTCCACATTTCAACAAAATTTTTTTATTTCATGATGATTTTACAAATTAAATTAGGAGACAAACTTTGCCGCTATTCCTTAAGCCCTTTAATCATCCGGGTATTGGTACATTTACCTTATTAAGGTAGGCGCCCACTACGCCTCGCCTCGGCTCATTTTATTTTTCCTATGCTTTTCTTATGTATTTTGACAATTTGACCAGTGACAATTTCACACTGCGCCTCGCCTCGGCGCGACTCCGAGCCGCGGATTCTTCCTCGAGAGTATTTTGAGGAAGCGAGGCGAGCCGAGCCGAAGCGAGGCGTAGTGTGAGTGGATGCAATGCCACCGCTTTCAGTGACCGCTAAAAGAGGAAGGAAGAGGTTCTCTGAGCAACTGACCGAACACATGAACCGAGGCAAGCTTAGATGTCTTCGGGTACGGAAAATCCGAGGCGTACGCGAGCCTAGATGCGATTGCGAAAAGAAGTAGCGCCGAGGCGAGGCGAGGCGTAGTGAGAGCCTACCTTAAAGGTGCGTATTTGACTTTGCGAGGCTTCCTCGCGGGGCACGCCTCGCGGCGTGGAGAGTCTGGAGACTACCTCGACATGATCACTTTGTGCAAAGTGAAGAGAAACGGGGAATCCACTCCGCGAGCCGTGCCTCGCGAGGAAGCCTCGCAAAGTCGATACGCAGCATTAGAGTTCAACAGGCCCGGGGGACTTGTGCTCCGCGCACCTCTACGTCGAGAACTTTGGCGCTTGCTAAGACTGGCGTGGCCGATATAGTCGATGCAAGCGTAACAGATTTCTTAACACGGGAGAATCGGAAGTTACACACGACTCAACTTAATAGTTTCAGAACTTTGTCAGCCATTTTCAAAGCGACACGTACAGGGGATTCGCACGGGTCGCTCTGCAAATGAATAGTTTTCTCTGGCACCGTTTCATTACAAAGTCGCAACGGTGCGACCTGCCTTTGGTGTGCGATGCCTTTCAGTTTCATTGCACCTTGCGCGCGACACTTTTCGGTCGGCATACCGGTGCAGCAGAACCCTCCGTTTATGCGAGAGCACGTTGAGACGCAAAGACGGCAAGGATGGAGAGAAGTTTAGATTCTCCCTTTATCAATGATTTCACGGTTTGATAATAGGAGCTGACATTTTCGAAACTGACTTCAGGACATCCGTCCACAGTCCAAGAAAGTTGATAAGCTTCTGATAGCACCGAGCGTACTGCTTTCGTTTCTAAACATTATGCATCGTCGTGTACGATTATAGGATTAATCAGGCATTGTTCAATTGTGTTAAGAGAATTCTTTACATATAATCGTATATACAGGATGATCTTTAAAATCAGCGTCGCTAGTGCTGCTCAGAATCGCAGGCATCGAGATTTTGAATATATTCGCATATAGTGGAGACTGAGTTAATTCCTTGGTCGCGACAGATCGCGGGAGTATTTACATTATTTTTAAAGCAGATCGGTGCAAAGGCATGTCAGACATATTGGGGCGGCGCGGACATGAAATAAGGTGGATTAAATATTCCTGATTTACCATTTAGATCAATGATATCTTACTGTTTCAATGCGATGGCTTCCCAGCACAAATGGCAAGGATTTAGCAGTGAGTTCGAACACCTGGAGTTCGACTGTATTGGAACAGAGGAGATAATTGAGTGTATTCAACGTAAAGCGTACCATTTGCCGGCAGTATGTTCAATTCGGCGCCACCAGGAAGTCTGGTCAGTTCAGACCCGTTCCCGCCGACCAGTGTCACACCGCCGACCATTTTATGCGTGGTTTGCGCGTCTCCTGCTCTTATCCTTGTTTGAGCGTCTGTAACACACGATTCGTAATCGTTAATGTCGACCGGACTCCACTCAAAACTTCTGCAAACAGGGCCAAAATGAAATGGAGCTTTAAACCGGGGATTTAAACGAATCGAAAAGGTAAGTGAATAAAACACTATCAGCACATCAATCGACTCGATATTCTAGTATTGTTTCGCTGGGATCGAAACTATTTACTTATAAAATAAATGTTTGATTTAATGTACAGAGGCTGACCAAATTATTCTACTCAAAACATTTTCGTCAATTCTTGGGGATAATTTTAAAATGGATTTAATACGATTAAAAAAAATCTCGTAAATTGGCAACTAAAGGTTCTGAAAGGAAACTTTCTTAGCTTTCCAAAACACTCATGAAAATTTGTCTACGATCATGAGTTCGCAAGTTATACGTGTTGAAAGTGAAAATTTTGCTGTCAAAGAGAACCTTTTTTGCTTTGAGCGCGAATAACTCGGTCGATAAAAATCGTACGATAAAACCAAAAAAGACGAAATTAAAGAGAGATGTTTGCTCTACAAGAGCTCTCGATTGGATTTACCGGAAAACATTTTTTTTTGGCCCGTGCATATGTTCAAACTAGGCAGAAATTTCTAAAACTTCGTTTCCTGCGCTTCATCTTGATAAAACAGTATCATAATGGATGAAAAAAGTATTGAGTCCTTGATTCAAGAACTAGAAACTTCCAGCGTTAAAATGCGTTTTTTAAATATTTTTCGCGACCATTTTGCGCAGAGATATACAGCCATTCCATCGCTTAAACTTACAAAATCTCAAACCTTTTTGTTTGAGTATAATAATTTGGCCACTCACTGCACTTGCAAGGTACTTAATACCAGGGCTTGAAACGGTTCCGAAAATAACTGTTTAAAACTGTTATAAAATATAAAGATTCTGATTGAAACGATTATGGTGAACCTTTACTCTAAATAACTGTTATGAAGAATCGAAATTTCCAACTATTATCTGTTTCGGTTACGGTTCCTATTCCCCTCGTCATATCGATTCCATAACCTTTATTTTTTTCGGTTCTATATCGGTTCCGAAACGGTTCCAAAATCAATTCTTGTATCGACTTTTCCCTAATTCATATCAATAGTTATTGTAGCTGCAGATTACTGTATACTAGATTTACTACTCGGCTTCGCCCGAAATTTAGATTCAGATATTATAAACAAAATTTTTTTTTGATTTTTTTTTTTGAAAATGGTCACATTCATCTGCATTAGTCAGGCATAATGAGCTGAGGCACATTTCGTGATCCTAGAGTTTATCGTTCGAAAGTTTTTCGGCGACAGACAAACACACAAACATGTAGAAGCTTTCTGCTTTATATATTAAGATGTGCATATTTTTTACAAAATCCTTATAGAGACAGGAGAAACTTTTAACTTCCTATTCTGAATAATATAGTGTGTGTGAATGTAAAAATATTTAGCTGATTTATTTATTTCAACGCTTTATTAGAAATCAATGATATCTATAAATGTTTCTCCTTTACCTATAAGGATTTTGTAAACAATATGCACATATACAGTAATCTGCAGCTATAATAATTAATGATATTAATTAGGGAAAAGTCGATACAAGAATTCTAGAACCGTTTCGGAACCGATATAGAAGCGAAAAAATAACGGTTACGGAACCGATATGAGGAGGGAAATAGGAACCGTAACCAATACAGATAATAGTTGGAAATTTCGGTTCTTCGTATCAGTTATTCAGAATAAAGGTTCTTCATAACCGTTTGGAGAACCGAGATCGATATTTTAACAGTTTTCAAGCCCTGCTTAATACACCATTATAAGCGAATGAACTACAACTGAAGAAGAATATTTTGTAATCAACTGCAAGTATCAATTCATACGGGAGTTCCAAGCTTCGCCCATAACGAGTGACTTTAAATTTTAAATAGTCCTCAGAGGAATAATATAAGCAGTTTTAGAATCTGTCAGCCGTTTTCGAAGCTCCACGTACAGTAGATTCGCACGAGTCGCTGTGTAAACGAATAGTTTACTCTGGCACCAATTCATTACAGAACCGCAACAGTGCGACCTGTCCTTGGTATATAATGCCTTCAATCCTGCTCATTAACAATACTAGAAAACCATAAACGTACGCTTGAACCTATCACCAATCACCACTACTCGTTAAAACCCCAAACACTCCAGGTTCCTCATTAACCCTTTAACTACAAACACAGCACACGTCCCCTCGCATTTTCAAACCCCACCTGTGCAAGTCACAAGAAACCTTAAACTGTCCTCCATCGCAACACCGAATGCCCCTTTCGATTTCAGGTAAAATCGTAGGTGCGGAAACAGCAACGTCGCGAATTGGAGCAGATGAGAGAAGTGGCTATAATAGGTCGGAATGCGCGCAACTAAGGCGACGCTCGCAGGGGCCATTTTTTCCCCAGAACCGCGCGGTAGTTAAGGGGTTCGAGGTAATCCTGATAGTTGCAGGCGCGAACCGCCCCGTGGTCCAAGGATTAACAGGCGGGAGGGAGCTACTCGTAACTACGTTTGCAGGGGGACAACGGAAGTTACTCACTCGTCACGTTCAGTGCAGGAGAATGGGCCGCGAGGACTAACGGCCTTCCCTCGTTCGTCGAATGCACGAATGTGACAGGCCTGACGTCATTGGCGGACGACTGCACGGCTAGGGCCAACGGCCTGTCGTTGTTCGACAGATTAGAATGCACGAACGTTACCCTGTTGTCGTTGGCCGTGGACGAGTGAACGACCAGAGCCACGGGCCTTGGCTCACTTCCAGTGTTGGATTGCACGGCGATCAGCGGCCTCGATTGATCGGAGGGATTCTGCACGGCCAGCGTCAGCGGTCGGGACTCGCTGTTGCCGGCGGTGTGCGTGACGAGAAGCTGCCTGGTGTCGCCGGGTATCACCCTCAGGCTGGGCCCGATGTGCTGGAGGGTCGGGACGATCGTCGCCAAACCTTGACTCGTGTTCAGCATCTGAGCGCTGATGGGCAGGTGCAGCTGGTGCGACTGCTGCACTATGCCGGCCGGCGAACTGTTCACTTTCTCCTGGAACAGCGGACAATTTCTAGGGTTAAACAGGGCAGATAGAATGAACGTGGGAGAGGGATTAGGACGTAGCATTTTAAGGCTCTCAAGGTGTATCAAATTCACCAGCACTGGATTTCTCCAGCACTTCAACGTGCGTTTTCTATTATTTATACATCGTTGCTCTTGCTTCTATCACATATATTCTATCACTACTTTATTGTAATCCGATGGATATTACCCTTCAAGTGACTAGGCACATTAAACAATCATGAAAAAACAGATTTTTAAAAAAAAACAGATTTTTTAAAAAAAAATTTATTGCTTTTTTTGCGATAAATCCCCTTTGGAAGACGTAAAGGTGCGACATTTCAAATCGAAAATTGCTCTTGGGGTGCAATACACCCCGTGTGGCCACGAAGAGTTAAAACATAACATCGCATAGCATAGCTTAGCTTGGGTGCCCGGTGGATTCCCGAGCTTTATTGGCCGGACATCGAAGCGTCCCAGCTAATCCAGCTGGTCGTGGAACTTCCTTTTTCGAACATTGAGACAGTAACAGTACCATTGTGTCTGCGCTCACCTGTGCTGGAGTAGGAATGCTAGGCGTGGGCGCTCCAGGACTTGAACTTGCAGGCGGACTTTCCCTGGAACTTTGCGCGAGGTTCAGACCCTGCGTCTGACAGACAACGGCCGCGGTCGCGACTTGATTATGAATATTGGAAGCGGTGCTGGCGGTTTGAAGGGTCTGTGGTGAACTGGCTGTGGCCGCGCTGCTCAGGCTACTGGTACTACTGTACCTGGTGCCACCCCGAGCGAGCCCAGTCACGTCCACCTCCATGTTCTCTGAAACTTTCACGGGTAACAGGTCGATTAAAACTCGATTTGGGACAGTTTTACTACGGAGTGCTTCGGAACGTGTTGATAATTATGTGGTGAGGAAATAAACTGGAAATGGGGAATATACTTTCCCCATGGGAGGTTTTGTGTGTTATGAAATTGGTTTTCCAGGGAAGTTGTGTATAGTTTGATTCAGTGACGGTCAAAATGTTTATTTAAATAACATTTCGAAGAACGAATAAAAGTTAAAAAAAATTATTCGTCATTCGTTCGTTAATCCGAGTTAACTTTATTCGACTCATGATGAATATTTTGGTTTTTTTTTAACTTTTATTCGTTATTCGAAATTTTATTTAAATAAAAATTTTGCCCGTCTCTGGTTTGATTGAATTTTTTATAAAGATTCCATGCGCCAGTGTTAACATAAACGTGATTCCAGTTACTTTTGAAAAAATTGTAATTTATCAGTTTGGAAATGATTGAAAATATTCAGCTTATTTTGTACTCTTGATTATTCTGCACGAGTATTTGACAGATGTTACTTTTTTCTCTCTCTCAAAAAGTCAGTTCCTGGTTGAACCATTAGGGACCAAGATTTTGTATGATAATCAGTGGCGGGCCACCGCGCAGATGCAAGACGCGCGCGCCCGAGGCTTCAGATCCGCGGGAGTCTTAAAAAATCGAAGGGAAAACTAGATTTCTTTAAATAATCCTATTCGATTGAAAGTTCGGTCTCAACTGGTCCCAATGATCAACATATAAAAAAAACTCTTCCGTTTTATGATTGAACAGATACCAGAGTAAATCCGAGAGACGCGGTCGGCCTAATATAAAATGGCTATTAAAACTAATATAGAAATTACTTATTTTATCAGAACAAGCCTACATTTTCAGAATTTTATGCTGATTCAGAAAAACTGGTCGATATTTGCTTTAAGACAATATTTACTGTAAATCGGATTGAAAACTGAAGTCATGACATCTGACCACCTCTCCCGAGGAGCCGGGAGTATTGGTTTTCGTCGTTGGCAGAGACCACTAACATAATTATTCATGGAAAATTAACAAAGGATAAAGCAAAATTGTTTATGAGTGAATACAACTACAGATTCATTGATATTTAATTTGTTTACGCTAAACAAGTAACGAACACATCAAAGAAAAAGTGAACTACCTACTGGCGATTAGCAAGGCAAATGAATACAAAAGTGAATAAACAAACTAAATAGACAAAAATAATAATAAAATACTAATAAAAAATAAAAAATATACAAAAATAATAAAAAAATCATGACTATTTAGACCATCTCACCTTTCTGCAGCGAGAGATGGTCTTCTCGTTAGCTTTGAGAGGAAGAGTTAATATGGCCAAATACTTTGGCTGCATTGTCCCTCAACTATATTATTATCTCAAACATTAAACGAAAATAAACTTAGAAGTATATTTTAAATACGATTCTGTACACCGCTGTTTGACAAAAGAGATTAAACGTAACCTCAATTTACATTTTAAGGCCTATAAATCCAGAAAAACACAAAAGGAAGCGAAATGGCGCTATTCATTCAACTGTTTGGCTTCTAGAGGAGTAATTGGTCTGCACTTTAACACATTTTTACGTAGAGAGTCTGAAATATAGCGACTCGACCAACTCTCCGGCCCGAACGCGTCTCCCGGATTTACCCTATCTACATTCTAACTAATTATTCTTCAACTACCATGTCAACGTGATTATTAAACCTACCACTTTTCGTAGCGGTCACGTCGGCAACCGAATTCTGCTCGGGCAAAAGAGTATTAAAATCAATGTGATCCCACGTAGCCGTGAGCTCCTTCTTCAAAGCCAATAATCTTTGTTGAGCAGCTATCTTCTCCCTGGCGAGCTTTTCCATTTCGTGCTCGCATTCTCGCTCCTTCCTCCTCAACGTCTGGAACAAAGTTATCACGCGATGATGAAGTAACGTCTACATTTAAAAAAAAAAAAAAAAAAGGAAGGAAAGTTGATAATTCCCAATAGAGCGAGTCTGAAAAATTAATTGCCTTCCGATTGACAGCGTATAAAATACAAAACGAACTCGACGCATTATGTAAGCGTGTGCGCCAGACAGATTCCGATTGTTCACCGACGAGAAACCGTAAATATCGCTCGAACGATAAAACGATACATATATTGCACGCGAAATCAGTTTCATTCATAAAAATCGCTCCGTGTAATCGTCAGGGGTGAAGTGCGTGTTTATTTCCACACGTCGAGGGAATATTTCGTCCTGCAAATTCGATACTTTTTTGGAAATAAGTGGACGATCGATGCACAATGAATTTTTCACATACAAAATATAATTCGAGAGCCTCGTGTTTTTTGGGAATAATTCGAATATTGGGAGTAAAAAGATAGATCCTGGTTGCTCTATTTGACTAATTGTGAGGTGGAGACTTCCCAGAGATTTTGCTAGTAAGGGTATAGTATACAGTAATGGTTGAAAGGAAGTTTAAAATGTGATTGTAAGAGAAATAAGATAGCTCCAATTAGATAGAATTACATCTCAAAGTTTCAATCCCACGGATTTACATACAGCCGTGTAAAAATATAAATTTGAAAAATTTTTTTGACCGCCATTGTACGTAGCTTTATATCAGGAATGGGTCAAAACGGACCCAGTATCTGTGAGGCGAGTGTTAAAGATGCTACACATAACAAGCATTTTAATTTGTTTCTATGAATCGATTTACTTAATTAAGATTCTCCAATTTATTACTACGCATCGATGAGCGTCAGGCGTATCTTCGGAAGAGCCGATTGGGCACGTGAGAAAAGCGGGAGAAAGCCGAAGTGTTTTCGCTTCACTTTCCAGAATACCTTCGCGCGAACGTCACACGATACTCCTGAACATTCAGGGCACCTCTCCCGCGAAATACGATAAGCCATGCATTTGACGTCAGCGTGGGACATGCGTGAGGATACGTGCGCGTGACGAACGGCTACCGAAACCCCGTCCGGCGATACCGCACACGCTCCCGAAGAAGTCGGGGAGAAAGAGAGAAAGAAAGAAAGAAAAAAGGAGGTATGCAAGGACGAAACTCCTGGCGTGCGCGATTCAGATCAAACTCGAGCCCAGTCGGCGCACGGTCTGTGTCAGGTGCTCGAAAAAGTCACGCAACCCGAAATCTTATTCGCGATAACGATAACGAGCGCCGTGAAGAAACGGAGCTTCGAGGCAGGGTGACGACATTACGAACGTGATCGCACGACCTAGGTTTACTCAGCACGTGCACGAAATAATGAGATTCCAGACGGCGACGGCATCACTTAACTGTCACACATCTTCTAAACAGATTACAGAAAAAGTCTGTGATAAATAGTACTATCTAAATCTACATTAACATACTCGACGTAGTTTTACGAACACATACGAGATATGAAAGAAAGAATCCTATTGCGGATATTGGATTAGACAACTGTAGTGACAATTAATCATGGCGATGAATGGCGTGCAGTTCCTGCCCACGCCCTTAAGTATAGCCAAAGCTACGAATCTACTGTGCGTGAAGTACGAACGCATCAAGTAAGCCACAAAAGCGAGTGGAAAGTTCTGCCGGCGCGTGGTCATTTGTCAATAAGTCTCCTCTTTTTTTTATCCAACAACTGATATAGCGGAACATAACCTAAGAACAAAACGAACGCAGGCAAAGGCGCGCGCAGGAATATACGAAATGACGACTCCTTCGTTGTGTATACACCTAACACACGTTCCTCGGCAGAAATTGCCCAAGGCGCTTTTCCTTCAGAGGCGTGATAAGCGTTGCATGCAACATCAGCGAAAATATTTCGTAAAAGGAACGCACGCGACAATGAACGTGTTAGCGCTACCGGCGCGGCGCTCATACAGTGCACGTGGTACAGCGATGGTGGGGCAGAGGGCGCGGAGTGGGAGAGACAGAGTTGCACCGACGCGCGTAAAGTGGAACGCAGACGGAGGGCGATCGGGATCACCGTTCGCTGGGAGACAAACGGAGACGGTGAGCCAGACAGCCTCTGACTGGAGAAGGAGCACGATATAAAGAGCCGGGGTGGGGGGGGGGGCAGAGACGAGTACGGGGAGGGCAAGGATAGAATAAGATAGTGTAATACAACACAAGAGGCAGGGAGGGGGCAAGCGAATGGAGGGGTCGGGTGTTGCGAGAATACGGGGATCCAGCCAGACAGAAATAGCCGGGCACATGGCGCATGTATAGGGGGCTAGGGAAGTTAGACGAAGACGGTGACACAGCGGGAGGGGAACGAAGGGGAAGGAGAGCGAAGGTCGTTGCATGAATAGGCGCACGCGCGGCGCGCGAGCACGTGGTCAAACCGCCTCCAACAGGATTCGCACACAGTGACGCGTTCGACACACGTAAATGACGTTTTCGTTCCTTTCAGTTTTTCTCTCTCTCTCTCTCACTTCTGTCTTATCTGACACATCGTACACGCGTCATAGAGGTGCTTTACTTTATTGCATTCTCTACGGCGCCCGTGCACATGCGAGGCTAACGGATTCTTCGGGACCGAATGGGAGAACGGTGAACGTAAAACGCGCCGCCGGCGTTCACTGTTTCATTTCCGCTAGTATCTCTGATGCATTTCGCTTCTTCTGTATTTCTACCTCTACCCTTTTACGCGCTACTCGGCGAGACTCAATAACCGTGCCCAGGACTCCGTTAACGGAACGCTCCGCTATCGTGCCACTTAAGGTCCAATAATTGCATTGCACTTCAGTCTCCGCTTGTGCATATACCGAAGTACGTTTATCCGCGCTTATCGGCCGAATCTTTTTAGAGAGGAGAAACAATCGACGTTTAAACGGCCAGACGCTTGCATGGAATGTATATACGGAGGGGGCGGAATGTCGGATGGGAGTAACATCACCTCGCACCTACCAGGGCAGCACTAATCTCCGAAATATTACGGCAGCTTACTCAACGATCTTGAGAAGTCTGGCAGCTATTCGCGAGGTTATTATTGCGTTGGTAATCGAGCGATGTATTTGCGCGTCGCGTATGCTTCCACGCAGAATTTCAGATCTCGGCACGAAGGTGACTTGGTACACGCCATTTTCGAAATTACATATCACAGTCGACAAACTGCCTTTCGATATACCCTGCACCTCGAACGACTGCGTGTACAGTGACATTTAGAGCAGCGACGGTACAGTCGCGTTTCGTTAATTCTTTATCGACTATGAAGCGTGTTTGTTCGATTAGTAAATCGATGTAAGAGGGAGCGGATCGGCCGTTGGGAATCCGAGGCGGACAATCCCATCGCAGGGTAATTGCGTCGGACCGCGTTGGTAAAGTCGCGTGCAATTTCGACATATCGAGGAGCGGAGCTTGGTGCCTTGGGAAGAGTCGCCAACAATGGCGCCGAGCGATAAAAGTTCGGATAGCAGCCAGTGCCATACGTGCCATGCGGCGCGACACCGATGGCCGCACAGTCACGTGGAACCAATATAGATACAGTTTCTACGTGGGGGAAGAAACGTCGTGCACGCATGCCGCGCGCTGCGAGGGGACAGACCGACAGAGCCCGGCCGAGCCGGACGAGGACGGGGCGAGGAACGTCTTGCGCGCGGTGCTGGAGGGAGTGAGAAGGATGACCCAGAGTGAGACGGGGGAAGACAGAAGGGGACAGAGAGTTGCGTAGGAACAATTCTGGTGGGAAAGTGAAAGACAGATGGATGCGCTGGGTAGGAGGAAATGAGAGATGGAAGGTGCAGGCGGGAGTGGAGGAGCAGCGGAGGCGAACAGTAGGCGATAAAAGAGGAGCCGGGCAAAGACCGTAAAACGGGAAAGAAACAGTAATAGAAGAGGCGCGCAACGAGAGCGACCGAGCGCGGCAGACTGGGTGACGGGGAGACTAAGTAGACTGTGCGATAAGGCGAATGCGGGGACATCGTAAGAAAAGAAAGTTAAACAAATAAGCTCCGTGGAAGAAGAGGGGGTAATATGCCGCAAGTACACGCGGCGAAATAAAGATAAAAGGGTAAAAGGGAAAAGTGGAAGGGAAATATGATACTCCGGTTTCGCACGTACGATGGAAGCGATACGTACCCCGCTCACGTATTAAAAAGAAACAAACGGATCGCGAAGTAAGCGGGTGACGGCGAGGAGCATGCGCCTGGAGCGGACGAAGGGGTAAAGAAAGAGACGGGGAAAGTGAACGAATTGGAGAGAGACAGGGGCAGGCGACGGATGGAGCGCGACAGCGGCGGAAGGGAGGGGTGGAGAAGCGCGAGGGAGAGGTCAAAGACTGGCGTGGAGGGGCTGGCGTTGAATCACGAAAAGAAGGGAATAGAGGAGGTGTGGTCGACCTTCGCGGGGACGCGCATTCGCGCGAATCTCTTGGTCGTCGCACGTAAAGTTAACGTCCGTTTCGTAACTCGGCCGAAATTCAATCAAAGGAGAGACGCTGAACCAGAATATTTAAAAGTGTGCGAAAATACTGGGAATCTTATAACGGGGTGGTAAATTAAACGGGTTGTCTTTCCACATTTGTACTGTTGGATGCAAGAATCGCCTCAGGGCACTCGGTCCATTTTTGCATAAAACGCATACATAGATTCCCCATTCTTTTCTACGCATGCCCGTAAATTTCATTGCCGTGTCTTTAAAATTCACAGAGCTATGGTAAATTTTGGGAATCTATGACTATTTTTATGACGATATTTATTCAATATTCTATATTTTATTTAAAATATTACGCAAATATTAAATAAATACTAAAAAATAATGTTACAAAACAACATTTCTTCTATATTTCCCCATTTTATGCAAGAAGAGCCCGAGAGGGCTATAATTAAAATTAATTTCACTGATTAATTTATTACATAATTACAAAGGAGATATATAATTTTTTAAATATTATAGACAGTTTTACAACAACTTCACTATGCATAAAAAAATATCTAACTTCGCAATGTTGACAGATACTTTTCTGGAAGCTGACTTTTGCCACTGAGGCCCTTCTT
Organism: Andrena bucephala; assembly: GCA_947577245.1. Lineage (NCBI taxonomy): Eukaryota > Metazoa > Arthropoda > Insecta > Hymenoptera > Andrenidae > Andrena > Andrena bucephala. The sequence continues at coordinate 71,411,325 of OX387715.1, forward strand.
GCATCCAACAGTACTTAGATTTTTGTCAATTCGTTTGGAAAGCATGTACGAACTTCAACGTTTCACCGATTTTACCACCGCGATATACCTCTTCCAGCTATTATACTTCGGTGACGAAGGGTTTGAGAAGCACGTCTCAGGAATACGACATGCGTTCGAAGTGGGCATCGCATCGATGCGATAAAGCGATCTGCTTCGCGCCGCTGCTGTGTCATTATATCCGATAGATTAATTGTTATTTACCATCGTGGCGCATGGTTACATCACGACCCGATATACAATTCGGGAGACACAATATATTAACCGCGGCGATTAACAGCATGGAGATTAATTGGATGTACTTATCATACGGGAACGTTATTCACGGCGAATGAACATGGCCGCGTGTTCACCATGGTAGGTTACTGTGTACTGGGCACACTTTTCTCCTAAACGATTTCTACCTTCTTTTGTCATTCTTTGGGCAATGAACCATGCAGCTGTTTCATGCTGCTGATTCTGTTGCGTTCAAGTACTGTATGATGTAAGTTAGAAGAATTGAATAAAGTTTCCCGTTAATAAAACGAACTTTTCTTAGACCTGCGTTTCTTCTTGAAATTCCACAAGACTCATTTCCATGTACACTTTGAGCAAGCAGTGCATCAACAGAATGCGGGGCACCATAGAAATTTTCTGAATTTTAAAATCTAACTTTTGTTAGGAACTCTTTTTAGTTTAATGCCTAAGAAACCGTGCGTTGCGGTGAAGTGATCACCCTGTATAAGGGGGCCTCAAAATCTTTTACGTGCTTAGGGCCTCTTAAGGTCTTAATTCGGCCCTGACCAGAGTTGGGCAAAATGTAATCTAATTACAAATTACAAATTGCGATTAAAATGTAATTGTGTAATTCATCACACATTATTTTCGGTGATCAATTACACAATTACATTTTAATGGTAATTTGTAATTTGTAATTAGATTACATTTTGCTCAACTCTGCCCCTGACTATGAAACACGCAACTACCCTATATTTACGTATGCAAAGAATTATAACTTTTGGAAAATCCATATATACAGTGGCGTGCAAAAGCATTCGGCCACACTTTAGAATCGCATAGCTTTTTTAAAATTAATCCAAACGACTTGAGATTTTTTGAGAAGCTTGAGGGATTAGTTTGCTAAATGATGTGATCCGTCGGTTTGAAAAAAATGCACTTGGTCGGAATAGCAAAAAAAAAAAATAGTAAAGGTCGTTTTTTAAACCTTTTTTGTGTGCCTGTAATGGAAATTCAAAAAACCCGTTTGTACATTTAAGTAAGTTATATACGTGTCTAAAATTTCATCAAAATCGGTTAACGTTGCTCTGAGCTATGAACGCTTAAAGATCGCAGAATAAGGTCGAAAATCGCGAAATTCCCGAAATCAGCGATTTCGACATTTTTATTCTCAATTATAATCTCCACATTTAAATATATATAGATTTTAATTTTTTACTTTGCTATTATCTATATTAATGTTAAAATTAACTAATAAAAGAAAAAAATAATTTTGGTCCATTTGCATCAATTTTTTCATTAAAAACATTTCGACCTCCTACTAACTGATCGACAACTGGGGCAATTACCTTAGTGCACAGATCCGAAATCAATGAGTTCTTAACGGACAGGTTCGATTCTCCGATATTTCGAAGGCCCAGATACCACCGCGACAAAGAACCGTTTATACCGTGGGGATTGAACGAACAATTAACGAGGGCCTCGATACTTAAGCGCCACAGTACCCCTCCCCCCCCCCCTGTGTGGATTACCGCACAAAATCATATTTCACGCTAGCTCGGGCCATCAATCCACAGCGATGGAAATCGCTGTGGCAATAACAAAGGGGGCGATTAGCATTTTTCACGATACGAAAACGTTTCGTGTGCGAGTCTAGTCTCTAAGGTGGAGGCGCTTGACGTCGGTGCACGTATGCAAACGATGCGTATAGCCGATGTAGGAACTATATTCGTGGAGAAGACTGACGTCGATGATTCCCGTGGATACAGAAGCCCGACAACGGAACGACTTTACCGTGTTTTCCGAGGGTAAATTATCGTGGCTCGACTGCGGAAAGGCGCGTGTATAATAGCCGTGCAGAGATTAGTGGAAACACTTATGCACGCAACGCGGCAGCAGATACGGAATATGGAAAAAGGGAGGGTGCATGTGCAGCGTGGAGCGAAATCGGGCTTAGAGGTCGGCGATAAGATATAAATACCGTTAACGATATAATTATTGAAACCGCAGACGTCAGTATCGATCGGAAAAATAAACGTGCAAGGGTGATGGTTAAAACATATTATCGAACGGAGTGTAATCAGCGCCGTTTGTCATTCCGCGGGGCGCGAGTCACGCTGAAAAGCGGCGATATCTCTGAAGCAACGAGAGACAGTGTTCGATGGGGATTTGGAATGTTGCGGTATACTGTGACTTTCTTTTTATTACGATTTATTATTATTATTATATGCATCACGTGTCAAATTTTTCGAGCGAATTTGAAATAAAAACGCTTTTATGATGTAACCTGCACCTACACGACGAACTCTTTATAATTCTTAAATTCTTTATTTCTTTATTATTTATTTCTTTATTCGTGTTTGTTGTATTGTCGGCTCGAATTATTTGTGTTGCATATACTTTGTTCTTAATGGGCTTGTCCCGCAAATAAAATATTATTATTATTATTATTATTATATTCGATAAATAAACCTTTTAAAGCTATTCAATCTATTTATTATATCCGATTTCTCGTTAATGGAACAGAAAAAAACAAATGAAATAGAGTGAATACGCGCTCGAGCTTATTACTGAAATAAATCACTGATTTATAAAAGCTGATATTGATGAATACGTTTCCTGTTCCAAAATTCTCTATACCTCCAAAATGTACTGTCATATATATGTATATATTTTTTTCGTTCAATGTCGATACAGGATATATATTATTCAAAAAGCATCGATATTGATAATATCGATACGAAGATCGTAACAATTTATCAATTAAAAAATAAGCTACATATGTTCAAGAGAATATCATTTTGGACTAAAAAGAATTATTTTCTAAGATAAAAGTTTTCGCATAGTATTGGGAAATTATTTTATTTAAATTAAGATTTAAAGTATTAAAATGAAAACAAGTAATTCACTTTTCAAATCATATTTATAAAGGAAACTAGAATTTATATTTTAATAAGAAACATCGTGGGCATCATTCAATATAAGAGTATGAAAAAGAATTACGGAATTTTACTTGCACGTAGTAATTCGAAAATTATTAGCTTGACTTGGCTTGAATGATAGAAGGGGCAGTAAAAAATATCGATATTTGGACCAAAACTATTGATACCTGTAATTATTAGTGTTTGAAATATCGATATATTGACAGACACATCGATAAAAAATACCGATATATCAACAGATAAATATCTATATACATTTACAATTATCGATAAATATCGCGCATCACTACCTACCAACCTATGTGATGTTTTTAACACGTTCAGTGAGATATTTTATATTTGAGATATTTTATAATCCCCATACACTTTGCACATAAATATTGCTAAATATTTCTAAGTAGAAATGTTTAGAGGAGAAAATTAAACTTCGTGTTTCTCTTATATCCGGAGTAAGAGTAGTAAAGCTTCCTTTCAGAAAAAGATATAATATAATGTTTTTTAAAGCTCGAATGATAACAATACGCGGTTTTATCGAGTGAAGATAGGATGACGGTAACGCGACGTTTCATACCTGTATATGCCTGTTTGCGGCGTGGAGGATGGAAAGGTTCGACGACTTTTTCTCGTCCTGCGACGGTAGCTGCCTCTTCAGTAGCTCGAAGCATTCCTTCAAGTGCGCCCTTCGGTTCTTCTCCAATTTATTGTGCACCTCTCTGGTGCCAGATCGGATTACGCACGGTCTAGAATAGAGGAACGAGGCTGTACAGTGGCGGCTTGTTACTTTGTAGTCGTGTTTGCTTCTATTTCGAACGTAGACTAACAAAGCGTCAGTTTCATCGACTACACGTTGGTCGCGAAAATGCCCCGTAAGCTCTTGAATGAAAGAGTGGAATAAAAGATGTTCGCGAGGCGTGCCAATCGGGAAAGGATCAACAACTCCGTAAAAATGCTTCTCACTGGCTGGGTATATGCAATGGAGGGTATTAATAATTATGTGGAGCAGGAAGCAATAGAGACTCAAAGTGAAAAGAACGATCACAGTGAAAGATCACAGTTTGAGTGAGGATATTTTTTGTTTTTCAATTCCGAAATAATAATATACTTTCGAGGAAATTGAAATGTCATCTGTCATTCTCAATTATAACGCTTGTTAATATAATTCAATACTTGTAATAATGATAGCAGTGCTACTTGCAGTGTAACAATATATTCTAATATACCACGTGTAAAAAATCAAAATGAAATTGATTGGCAGGGCCCGTCGACGAGCGGTATCTATTAAAGGGAGCTCAATTTAACACCTGTCACTGACAGGACACGTAGGGGTATCACGTGTAACTTTATCATAAACAAACCCGAAGAAACCACAATCACTTGCATATAAAAAAGAAGTTCGCGATCAATTTCTCCTGCAAAGATATTCTTCTGGGCGCGTGTCGACATTTGTAATTACATACAGATGGAATTACCACTTACGCAATGCACTCTGCTTTAACCCTCAAACGGCGGATACATATCACCCTACACCCTACGTATCGAACTGCGCGTATCGCTTACCCAAGCCATTAGTCAACGAAGATAATAAAACTTCTACACCACCACAAAATCAGAATTTAATATAAAAGCTTACTCTGAATCGTGCACAGGTCGAATTACCTATACGGTAAAATAGAAAGCAGTGTGTTCGCCGTGCAAGGATTAAACAAACCTATCAGACACAATATTTAAATGTAAAAATGTAAGAATCGTGGAACATGTAACATACTCTGCTTAAGGTGTCGACGATAGTAGATACCCCCCGTTTCACCCGTCGATTCTGTCGACGACCCGGCACAGGTAATCGTAACTTCTTTCGTTCTTCTTTACCCGCGCAGTCACGTCACTGCGCGCCACGATCTCACGGTAACGCGACACGGCGACAAGCGACGCGACGGGACGCACCGTGCACGTGCCATTCACCCTGGACACGTGCACCGCGTGAATGGGTAGCAAGAGACTCTGGCTCGTCCGCACCGCTGCCCCGTGCGTGCATCGAGAAAAGAGGGAACAGCGAAGACGGAGGGGTGGGGAGCGTGCGAAGCAACAGGCTGACGCACGGCCAGCAACAGCGAGACGGAGAAGAAGGGAGAAGCCAGAGACGCGGCAAGACGGAGGGGAGGAAAGACAGAGAGCGAGGCAAAATGTCAAACGAGCGCGGCGGCGGAAGTAGACGAAATCGCGTGAAAGTCTCCTGTAGAATAACGATCGCATTTGTGGAGAAAATGAGTGATGGGACTTGAAGAAATCGCTGTATCACAGTTACGACTATCACATTAATATTATTAAACAAATAGAACTGTATATAATGTGTTCAACTCTTCCGCGCAATTATTTACGAAAGCAAACTTCCCAATTCCTTGGTCTGCACTGAACCGACCCCTTTGCGCTTCAAGCGTGTCTCTCCCATTATATTTTACAGAAAGTGTAGCATTCGCGACTGGTTTTAAAATTGCTCTGGCACGTTACTTCCGATTTGAAAGCCCCACTTTTACTAAGCGCAGCATTGAGCGTTAGTATACATGGCTATATCTTCCGTCGATCAAGGAAAGGAGAATCTGGAGTGCGATGGGTGGAATTGAAACAGAGAATAGTAGTATTCTTACCCGTTCCGATGCTTCTTATTGTCCTGGCCCGGTTCTACGTCGACGACGAGATTGCCGGCGTTCTGCTGCGAGTGATTCGAATTGTGATTCTCCGCGTAGGGATTATGCGTGCTGTTGTTGTGATTGTTGTGATGATGGTGATGGTGGTGCGGCGGCTGTTGCTGCGGCGGCTGCTGTTGCGGCTGTTGCTGCTGTTGCTGCTGCTGCTGCTGCTGATGGTGGTGGGGGAGATGGTGCTGCGGCGCGGAGTGAAGGGCGGTCAGGTGACCCGGGTTCGCGCTCGCCGACGGTGGCGTTACTCGCGTGCTCGTGATCACGGGGCTCCCTCGAGAACCAACCGAGTGATTCCCGTTCGTCCTATTATTCTCCAGCGGCTCCTCCTCTGAAACATGAAACGCAACGTTCACGAACACAGGAAGCATATATTTTTAGTAATATCTCTGTCAATTTCGTCGCTTGTAGCAACGATTTAGTTGAAACTTTGGGCGTTTATTCTTGGTCATAATTTCCAAGAGCAACAAGGCAAAAACGCCAGAAATTGATCTAGCATTAGTTTGAAGAGAGTCACGTTGGGTTAGAACGTTGAGGGTTAATAGCGCCTCTGGTATGTTTACAGGAATCCTTCCTTTTGCTCTATTTGCCGTAAGCAGCAGAGTAATGATTGTAACCGAAGGAGGGGGGATTTTCGTTTAAATGCTCTTTAGAAGTAGAATGTATCCGTGAAATTTACCATCCAGAAATTCTCAGGTGAATGCTTTGCCCGCGGAAGGCAGCTCACAAAGCCCAAGATTTTACGGCGGCAATTCCCGAGCAGTCGGGCGATCCCGAAAGTTTCATTCTGGATGGCATTCATGGAGGCACCGCAATTCCTCGCGTTCTACGATGCAGACGACAAAGCTCCCCTTGCCCATTCTATTCTATGCCCGAACCTGAATGACTGCGTTCCCGCCTAAGATTAGCGGATGCATCTCTGGAGTGGCGATGGGTTCGATACGTACACCTTTCCCCTCCTACAATACACTTATATACAATCGCTCGAGCGACAGCTTTGATCAATTCCTTAAACCGACCAAAACCGTCAATATGCTCCACCTTGAAAAAAAATAAATATTCTTCGCTTCTTCGTATTATTACCAACAACAAAGGAGATAATTCAAGCTCTAATATTCGGCTCTAATTAATCATATTTAGGTAATTAGATGCAGGTTTGACAGAACGATTGAAAGATATGCCTTCTGTCCAGGATCGCCGAGATCGCCGTTCGCGAGCGAACGAAATGCATCGCTACCACGATCCTCGGTAGGATCCGCGATTCTCGGAGGTCGGATCTCTGCTCCATTCGTCGCGATGCTATAAATTAGCGCAGCACGTGTACGCACATGCAACCAACTCATTCATGTACCAAGAGACTTGGCAAAGCCCCGTCGCATAGCTCGACGCTTCCTAAATCTATTCCGGGCTTAAAGACGGCGTGTACGTACCCATGAGAACAAGAAGCAAGAAAACGGCCACGATATACCTTGCACTCGGTGCACGCCTGCATCGGCGGCGCATTCGACGAATAACGCTGAAACGTGCCTCGAAACACGATAAACGCGATCTCTACGAGACTTTCCACGGCACGAACACTTGCGCGGGCGATACATCTTCAAATTTTATATTTATTTTAAACGGAGTCTCACTTTTTTGAAAATGTAACATAGGTATTAGAATTTATTTACTCGTATTTTGTCTGCTAGGATTAAGTTTTATCACAGCAGGAACACTGAACCTTGACTTTCATCATTTAATTCTGTATTTTTTTATGTAATAAAGAAGCCATTATTGTTATTATAATTATTATTGTCTTCTTCAATATCTTGGACAAACCTGACTTTTTGAATATTATAAAAGGGGATCGCGACTCAAAAAAAGGTTGGGAAACGCTGTTATAATAGTTTGTATATTTTGGAATTTAAATCAAGTATTTTGATTATAACCGTTACTAATACTTCCCTAGGGAATATACCGCGTGTCTTCGAAATGAAAACAGCGGCAACTGTAACTGATAAATTTTATTCGAAACGTTTTATTCGAATTGTTGCTCGAGCTACGGCGAATATCTCGAAGCCGTAGAGCGGCCACGAGCAGAACTTCATTTTCCTTTCAAATCGTATGCCAATCAATTCGACGGCTCAACCCTGGAATTTTTTTTTCGCAAACATTTACACGCTCACTGTATTTTTTTCCCCGCGTCGGGAATGTATAATATATGTAGCGCGCGATCAACGCAGAAGGCGATGAATGAAATTTAAGAGACCAGGGACTCGCGCGTTTCCCTTTGAGACGGATCGTCTTCGAATTTTTTTCCGCAGCGAGAATCCATTTGATCGCTACCATACCTAATCACGTGGGCTCGACGAGCCTTATCTTTTTAATTAAAATTTCACACTTTGCCTTCGGTAATAAAAATTATGTAATAAAATTTATTATCGATGACGCTGATATTACCACTTGTTGCCACGGGTTTGGTAAAAGTTATTACAGTGCGACTACTTGACGACTCTTTTTCACGTGAAATTGTAGAAGCTTGTAGGGTACAGTCCGGGACAGTTGCTCCACCCAACATAAAATGGCCTTAAATTAACACTGGTATTATTTATTTTATTCGAATAAAAACCTATGTTTAAAATTTTATGCTGATTAAAAAAAAAACGATAATATTTGCGAATCGGATTGAAAATTGAAATTTCGCCATCTCTCCTGAAATGTTTGTTGAAGCTAATCGGCGATACATTCGCGATTTTACGCGTGTTTCGCGATCCTTCATCGATTTCTATCAAACGACCTACTTCGAGTGATAAATTCTTACAGACACGGGGACAGGAAGTCCGGTCTTGCGTAAGGGGGTTGACATATTTGACAAGTTATATCTCTCCGACGATCTTCGCATTTTACCTTTCCCTTGTATCTGCACCAAACTATCCGAAACTTCCATCTCTCTTTTCGCGTCCTAAAGCTTCAAAAAATACTGATCGCAAAGTTCGATTGCTGAAACTTGTCGAAACGAATCGACTATATTCGGGATTTACGCATTTCATTGCCAGTATTTTACAGTATTTCGGCACTTAAACTTCAAACCTCCACCAGCTTGTTATTTCTTTATCAGTCAAAACAATTCTGCTCCGAACGATAACGACACTCATAATGACTACAACACACTTTGAATTTTTGATTTTACATGCGACGTTCTCCCGAAATCACCAGCACCAGCACTACATCGCTTTTTCAAGCCGCTCACATCAGTGTGGAATATATTTAAAAAAAACTGTTATTAATTTCAAACAGATTTTTTGTTATCGGTACTGTCAATAAGTGTATTAATAAGTAGACCCAATATTATTTACGTTAAACATTCCGTTTACTAAAAAATAAATTCTAAAAATTGACAATTTTTCACGACTTTATAGTGGAATGATCCCTTAACTTAATATAAAGCTAGAGGAAATGTTAGTTTCAACAAATATACTCGAACAATTGTTCTTTGAAACCATTACAGTGATAATCGTGATATTCTAAAAGATATTAAGATTAATAACAAATTATAATATTTTATTTGAAACCATTTGTTCCCCAAATGTTGGACTTTTTTAATCATTTCAAGCAGAGTGATTAGAAAGAAATGATGAGTAGGTAGATACATTAATGTAGATACAAGAATGGAATAGAAATGGTATTGGAGCATGCTAGGCAGAAACGAAGAGGGGAGATTAAGGGGAATCGAATGGAACATCCTTGACACAAAAGTAGCGACCTCCACTAATTTTTTCTGTCCAAAATCGACGGTCGATGACGCGCCGCAGCTATTTGCGAATTTTACGAACGTTGTTCTTGTTCGCGGAGAATTATTAAGCACACAGCACCGTTTACCATTGGGTAATTGAACGGGCAACGAACGAAGGGAATTATTGTCAATATTTCGCGATAAATCGAGGCAAAGTAGCATTAACTGCTAGAAGAGCACTCGTCAAATATCGAGACATCCATCCATTGAACTCTCCAATAAAATCCCGAAAACATCTCCACGTAATATTCAAACTTCTCTAACACCCGAAAATTAATTTTAAAAAAAATTCAATTCTTCAAAGCGCATTACACAAGTCTACAATTATTATTGCATCTAGAGCCCTATTCGCGAAATTCCAAAATAAATTCCCTCCGTTAAACGATAGATGCGCGTTCAATTAAATTAAAGATTATTTATTCACTGCGTGGAGGTAAGAAAATTGCTTTTGTCGGTCGCGCCTTGAATTATTCAGCTGCCAGATACCCGACTCCGTCTTTAGGCGGTGGAAAGTTTCTCCTGCGACTGATAAAGAAGCTTATATCGTACAATTCGAATTCGTGCGAGTCAATTAAGGTGTCCGCGTTGTGCCTGCTTTAAAAAAAAAAAAGCAACGCGCTGTAACCACCTCGGCACGGAAAAATTAATATTCCCACGGGCATGATTGGACGTCGCAAGAAATGCCGTCGAGCCTCCGTTCACCGGAGCTGCGTGCAAGCCGATTCAACGTCCGCAGGAGAAACTGCAAAATCCTTTGGAAAAGAGAAACTGCAGGCCAAGATTAAAGACCAGCGGGAGAGCCTGTCCGTTTAGACTCTAGACACGGACGTTCGAATGGTAATTCCGCGCGATGAGCTAAAATGGGCAGAGACGACGTGACTGCTCCTTCGTTCGCGAAATCGGCTAGAAATCAGCCTTAGATCCGAGGTCCAAGCACCCGCGTGTAAATGCAAGACCACGTCAACGTCCCATCCTCCATGCAACCCTTCAATTTGAATCCATTAACGAGATTTCAAATTTCTTCCTGCAACTCTGCTCCGGCAAAGTTTCACAATTTTCGAAGTTCCAAGGTGAGTTCGAAATGTGTTTCCAGCACGATTATCAAGGCCCCACGAAGCAGATTATTTTGAAAAATCTTGCAAGGTAAGATCGACTTTGAATACCATCTTCTTTGAATTTGTATAGTCCTGAGACTTAAGTGCGGAGCCATGTGTTTCCCCATGAAAGGGACGAGTAAATAACTGATGCATAGTCACGCCGAGTTTTGCGTACAGACTTTCCGCCGATCTAGCACCGCTAGCTTAAACAGAGTGGTCCTGCTGTAACGCGAGAAGCCAACGTCCAGCTAAAGAATATTTATAGGCTGTGCGTGCGGAACCACTTTAAATCGAAGCATCCTCGATACTGAAGAAAAAAAGCCGCGTGCTCCTCTTAACGATGCCTTCCTATCGACGAGAGCGCCTTTAAACGAGGGCAGCTTTAATTGCGGCGCTGAGAAAAATCGCTGCAGCCACCGCAATTATCCCGCTATCGATAACCGTTCCCGATTAAAGTGGAGGAGACAACGGCAAGTTCGCTCTGCTGTTCCAGGAAACTAAGATTTTACTAATAAGCACGAAGCGCGGAGATGTGAGCAGCGATTCTGGGGGATCCTACAAAAATTCGACCGCGGAGGTTCGGGCTGTAAAAATAACTCGGCAGGTTCGAAAAAACTGGCGCACACCCGTCGGAAATCGCGGTCTAGATAGATTCTCCGCGGTGCACATCGTGATAATTTATACACCTTTCTGGGACACTTCTTATGTACCACCCGACAAAGTTACAAGCACAAGTTTACCAATTTTAATTAAAGGGACTTTATATGAATGTAACGAACAGTGGCGGATTTAACGGGCGGCCGATGAGCAGTTTCCGTCTGGGCCCCTCCTGCCCAGAAAGTATCCACAGGGCTCAATCCTCAAAAAAAAAATTATGATTATATTTAAACAAATTTTTCTCTGTACTATTGCACTTAGCCCGGTTTTTGTCAACTACATCTTCATTTTCCCGAAAATGGGACCCCTGCACAGAAGAATATAATTTTACCCAAACTATATTTTTTCCCCTGTACTACACTTAGCCAGTTTTTAGTAAACTACTACTTCATTTTCCTACTAATAAGCACCTACCCATGGCCCTATCTTCGAAAAAAAAAAATTAAACTGATTTTATCTAAACACCACATTTTTTTCTGAACTACTGCACTTAGCTCATTTTTTAGTAAACTACCTCTTCATTTTCCCGAAAATTGGGCCCGTTTTCCACCTGGACGTTTCCCTTAAATCCTTCGTTGACAACGAGGGAGGCATTAATAAGAAATTCTGGGTTACATCTACTTATTTAAATAAAACTATCATTTCCTTTCCGTAACAATGTAGAAAACATCAGAGAAAAATTGAGCAGCAAACCACCACGTTCATTCACTTAAAAATAGCAGCCAAGCCTTTCCGAGCGATTCTGCAGAAAAATTTCGGACAAAACAAGCTCCTTGCTTGCTTTGTCTACAAAGTAAACATTCGGGGACTCTAAGGCAATACTCTCAATGCGCTCCCGAAAGTATCGCGTGGGGCAGAAAAATACAAGAAGAATAACTAATACCTTCGATACTCTCCAAAAAAAATATCGACGCGGAAACACGCCGACGCCAGTCGCGATGTGAATCGGCAAAGATTCGCCGCCCGGTGAATTGCCTCGATGTAAAGGCGTTGCAACGCTCGCGAGTCGGCAGCCGATAACTATGTTGTAAGCAATAAAAAAAAAGGAGCGCGACACATTTCGCGACACGGGTGGATCGATGGTCGGCCGAGCCAGTCGCTGGAAACTGCAACGGCGGTGAATCGTTCGCGAGCAATCGATGGTTAAGTGGCAGTGTCACGGCCGCGATACGAAAGTCGAGCGCGACCACGTGCCGCGGCGATAACGCTGCGAGCGGGTGGACGATCCGCGAGGGAAGCGAGATCGAACCGGCCGCGTAGCGCACGCTTTTTCGGCTCGAGAGCGCCCCTAATTGCCTTGGTGTCACGCCAAACGGACGAAGCGGGCTTAAAATTAGAAAGACGGCCCGTGGACCGTGCGCGGATCTCGCGAATCGAACCTGCGTGTCGCGTGGATCGAAGACGGGACTCGGACGGCTGATTAAAGAGCCGAGCTATAAAACGACGATATCGCCGGAGGAATTCGAGACGGGCAGAGAACGCTCAGGCTATCGGCCCACGCATAACTGTGCCGGGCGAAACGATTCGGAGAGGTTTCTGCAATTTCTGGAATTTTATGAAGCCGATAGGCGATGCCGAAGGATTTGGGGATTTATGGTTCTGATGAAAACGCACGGAGAGATCCGGGTGGCATAGAGATTTCCGATTCTTGATCATTGCGGCTAAACGTGGGTAAGGTGTTGAAGTTTCACAGCTGCGAGGATGAATGCAGAAGAAATTCTGAGGGATTTTTTTTAAATTTCAAACGAATGTCTCATTTCGTTTCACGTTCTGCTTTTTTCAAAACGAATTTTGTAGCAGGATGCCTTAACACATTTGTGTGCAACGGTTTGGGGTATTAGTCTCTTTATGTCGTACATTTTAAATCACTGATGGATAAAAGGGAAATGAGATTTCTGTTGATAAGGCACTGTAAATACTTGGAAAATTCTGAAACTCATTGTCGCTGAATTAACATGCTATTAAGATTCGTCGGTCTTCACCGCGCGATGTAACGTGATAATGATAACATTCAAGGCGTATCTCTTTGATAACGAATTATTCAATTATTTTAATAAAGTCGATCGACAGAATGTGTGTAGCGTTGTGTCAAAGATCCACTCCATTATTTTCCGTAAAACCGATACCTCTCGGGGACAGGAAACAGAATTTCCATTAAAGTCTGCGCAGAAAAAGTTCTGCGAGCGTGTTTGCTAAATATACTTGGATCTAATGGGACGAAATTACCTGCGAACGTAGCGACCTGCCTGAAACACGGCTGGCAGAAATTGGGACATTTTACGGCTTCGTAAAAAACGCAATAACATAACGGAAAGTTATATCTGCAGGCTGTATCTTCTGTAATAGAACCTGATTCTCCTATCCGAAGATCGTTGGTGCGTTCTGCGATCCTTATTTTAGCGATCTATCGTTGCATCCTGGCCACATTTACATAAATTGAGTAAAAAGCAGTCAGTGCCGTCTGCTTTTTGCAACACAATTAAGACTCTTTAGAACCGATACTGTTAATATATCTATCGCATCTAAGCGTTCGTATCAACCTGATGTATTTCATTACATAAAAAGCCCTCGAGTAGGGGAGACCGGGGCAGATTGTAACAAAAAAGTTTTCACGGTTTTTTCTCGAAAGTGTTTTCCTCAATCAGGAAATAATTTGCTGGAAACTGGAAACTGATTGCGTAAATGTACGTTACAAAATCTTGGACACTTAGACCTAGCTTCATCTTAAACGAATCTGAACCTTTGTTACAATGTGCCCCAGTCTGAGGTAAATTGTAACACATCTGTTTTACTTATTTAAATACAAATATGAACACAAATAAACATTTCTAAAAAATATAAATGAAAACACAGAAAATAGCATTTGGAGCGGAGTAATAAAGTAACATGTTACAATTTACCCCGAGCTTGAATTTTTGCGTTTTATCTCAGCAAATGAGAAACTAAACATCAAATTACTAAAATGCGTACACATTATAATAAACCAATGTGTACTGATTCGTTTGCGACAAAGAAGCAAAAATTCAAACGGTTTCTAATGACGGTTAATTGAAATAAAAGTGCTAAGACAACATTTACTTACGTGCTCTAAATACTCAAATTCTGGGCTACAACCACAAAATGAATACATAACGCTCGTTTGTGTCACTAAAACCGACGGTGTTAATATCGTCAAGCAGCTTTCGGATATTGTGGGTTACCAGATTTGTCGTTCAAAATATTTTATTTATGTTACAATTTACTCTGTGTTACAACCTGCCCCGGTCTCCCCTACATACAGTTTCTCTCATTTTCTTTCAATTTAATTGTTCGATTAGTTAAAGTAAAGCGCGAAGTATCGATCAAACATGTGAAACATTTCATCGGGGCCAATTTTACGTGTCACCGGAATGGGAAAAGTTTATGTACACATACGTTCGATAACCTTTCAATTTCTAGTTATTTTTCCTAACATTTTCAAAGTACGAGCGAAAGAGCCTTCAAAACCACCACCGACTCACATCACTCTGCTTGTTAAATAAAAAATTTAAATACTACCAAATATTTTAACTCTAATATATTCAAATGTGGCATTGCTATGCACGAGGGTACCAAGCCAACCGATGCACAATACTAAAAGGTGGTTGCCCTTCTCTATTAAAAAACACAATATATCATACAATTAAAGAATCAAGATATTGAACAAAAGTGCATACGAGCCTTCTCCCTTATTAAGAGGGGGCAACAGGATAATGGCCCGAAAAGTAAATGTATCTCTGGCGATTTATTAAAAGCAAACTACTTAATGAATGTTTTTGAAACTTTCAGGACTTTTTATTGGATATTTAAGTTATACGAATGTCTTTTTTTGAAATTTATTTAAAGCAGATTTATGAGATGTACAGGACCAGTAACTTAGCGCTGCAAAAAATTTACGACGAAACGGTTCTTCTGAAATAAGAATATCACAAGTTTTAGAAACTATATGCGGATGGCTATGGCATAACGGGTTTGATTTTGAAAATTTTGAAAAATGGCAAACTGGCGAAATTCTGTACAAAATTGTGAAAGTTAATTCTAGAAAAGTAACCTCTTTCGCTGAAAAAAAATGGGAAAAGCGACCAATCAAAAAAATTCACAATTAGTTTCTAAAACATTTCGATTTTTGATTTTAAAAGCACCGTTTCGTCAGAAAACTGTCAACCAGATTTTTTCCAGCGCTAAGTTATAGGTCCTGTACAGCTTATAAATCCGCTTTAAATACATTTCACAAAAAAAAATCGTAAAACTTAACTATCCAATAAAACGTCCCAAAAGTTTCAAAACGATTCATTAACCCGCCGCGGTCACACTGGATCATTTATGTCTTGAGCAAATTGCCTCTTTTCTCAAACATCCTTCCGAATGTTTATTTTCCCTAATTAATCCTTTAAACATTCGACTCAAAGAACGATTGTATATTAAAGTAGAGACTTGAATAAGTATCCCATAATTTTTTCAGATTTTTTGAAAGTCAAAAACATTAAAGAAAAAACCAGGCATGGACATAAATGACCCGGTGTGCCAACGGAAGGTACGAAAATACAGGCGGGTTAAGTACTTTGCGTTTAATAAATTTCCAAAGATACTTTTAATTAATCGATCTCCAGAAAATACCCTGCATATCGATAGGTACCCCCCGTTCGCTTCAGCCTGCAAGTAACATCGTCATTCCTGCTGCAAAGTTTCCCAGTAATACCAAAGGGTACTGTGTTAATACAACAATAACAACACTACCCGCCCAATTCTAAATTGAACTTCAACGCTATCGAAGAAAAATCGCGACAGATTCGCCGGCCGACCTCCTTTCTACCGACGCATTCGCGTGATCTCAGGGCTCGGGGGTGGTGTGAGAACGATCGGGCAGCTCGCGGGCTCGAAGGGAGTCAGAGGAGTGTTTAGCTCACCGAGCAGATAATGCCGTATCCATTTTTTCTTGGGCGGGGGCGGCATCCAGCTGCGAACCGGCTCGTCGGTGACGACCACGTCGATTATACCGACGACCTGCGTCGGCATCAGGCTATTCGCGTCCCGCAGCCCGTTCACATTGTTGTTCGTCTCGTCGCCGACCACGCCGATCGCGCGCTGCGCGCCCGCAGCCTTCGCCGCGTTCAAATTCATACAAGGTTGGACCGCCGCTGTGCCATCCGGGACCAGAAGAACTCCCATGTTCCCCGAACACTCGCGATATTCCCCTTAGCGTACAGTCATCCGCGACTCGTCGCCGATACCCCCGACACGCAGTCCTGCACTAGACGTCGGTGGCGCACGCACACACCTGGCTCGCTCGGGAGACTCCACGACCCCCTGACAATAGCTTCCCTCCTCTCATCAGATTCGAGGCGCACCGTCTACGTCCGCACGCCGAGCCCCCCCCCCCCCCGACCGCCCTCGGTAGATCCCCCGCACACTATGCGAGAAGCCAATCCACCCGCGATCGTGACAGGAGGGATCGCGTCGAGTGCGCGAGAACGAGGCACGTCCAGCTGCCCGGAGATTGCACCAGACGGAGAAATAACACTGCAGCAGCGTAATTGCGGAGGATGGAGTTCTCGCCGATTGGCCGGCTACGGAGCTTTCTTCGAGTAGCACGGCTCGGTATGCACGGCGTCGCACGGCCCCCGTGGCGATCGATCGTGGTTTTTGCCGAAATACTCGGCGAGGCGGGAAGGAGTCGGGGCGGACGGACACGTCGCCGTAGAGCGCATAGCCTGCCGACCGCCGATAAAACTGTCGCGTCCGGGACGCGTCGAACCGACCGACTAAGTCGAAAAGAAGTGGAAACGACCGGGAATGCGAAGCGCGTGGAAAAGAGAGAGGGCTGCGTCACAGTTGCGAGGGGAGGGGGAGGCGGTTACACGACGAGCGTGCACGGCGAGGCCGTTTATGCGACAGGGAAAAAAATCGCAACTTTCGAAACACCGTCGGCGCACCGTGGATCCTCGCGGGGGCCCCTCCGTCCGATCTGGACGGGGCTTCTCGCTGCTCTTTGACATCGGCAGCAACCTCGGCCGGCGGGGGCCTTTTAATCAGTCATACTCGCTCAAGGTCGTCGGAGAATTTCGAGGCTCGTAAATCGAAAGCCACGCGGGCGGTCACGCTCCGACGGCCTCGGTGCACGTGTGACGGAACAGGTTCCTTTTCATCGATCTTCGAGTGGACGTGATCCTCGCCGGGCAGCGTGTAAAAAATATACAGCAACATCGAGGCACTATCCAGCCATTTCAAGCGGCTTCCACGGCCGTCACGTAATTCCTCTTTCTCGCGCTGTTAATCGATGGATCTCACAGACATCTCGTGGCGTAATCGTTACTGATAAAGCGGCGCCTTTATCGGCCTGTCTGCGCCGACGTGCAACCTCGACCAGCGACCTTTCTGCGCGTATCTAACTGGGCGAAACGCGGACTACGCGTCTACGTGTCCTTTCGAGCGAGACTATTGTACGCCGCGGCTCGTCGAGAGCGAAACTACCGACGATTGGCGAGCGGCGATCGTGGACACGGGTGCTTCCGAGCAACGTCTGGGGCGGATCCGTCGATCGGTGAACGAGGCGATCGATCGATATTGCGGTAGATCACTCCGCGACGGATCGCGGCGCGCGGGCAATTCTGTGAACGAAGTAAACTCGTACCGCGTGAGTCGCGGGTGCCGACTGAAGTCTAAACGTAAGTGCCACCGCCTCCAACCTGAGGATGACGATCCCCTGGCTCCCTTACCCCACCCCGCCGCCCCGTGCACGCCGCCAGCGGCGACGGCGGCGACCAATCTCCTTCCTCTCGACCCGCCGCCGCCGCCGCCAGCCTTCCGTGACATCTCCGTTCGTGCGAGAGCTGCCTCCAGTCACCCGCGACCCTCTGTCTCTGTCGCCCGCGGACCAACCGCCCGATCTCCCTCTCGTTCTACGCGACACGTTGAAATTCGAAACGACGCGTCCGCGAAATCGCGTGCGCGCCGCGAAACGTAATTGGCGCGAACGGGAATCGTCAATAGACGTGCGAAGCGATAAAAATCGTCGCCGGAGGAAGGGGGTAATGTCTCTATCGAGACGCCTAGGTTGCGTGGACGCGTGACGTTCAGAGTTAATTTTTTGGGTATCTTGTTTGCGGGCATATATAGTTTGGTATTGGAAAAATCAATTTCGGCGAACCGGAGTTTTAAGAATGAGTACTCCTCACCCTATGCACACTTTTCTGAACGCTGAGTGAAAAAGTGACACTAATAATAATTTTAATTGTGGGTAATGAAAAATATTGATAGGAAGTAGGAGCGATCAATTCGATGCTTGGGTATCATTTTTGGAGGATCTAGCGGTAGTAATTCAAACAAAAATACTCGCGATGTGTTCGAACCCATCACTACTTTCGCCACAGATTGCCCAACTCTGAGTATACAAGCCACCGACTAAAGAAATGAGCTGTGGAAGAGTTTCCCTGGTCAGGACTGGTGGGAGGTAATCAAAGTTGATTCTTTCTTCGACCCCAGGGTAGTTAAGAGCGATACAACGCCTTGTCACGTATAGCAACTGGATCCTGCCGGTCGACGACAGGTTTGGAATCGAAGCTGGCAGTGCGGAATTGCTCTAGCTTGGTGAATTATGCATGATCACCGTAATGGGAAAGACAATCGATTGATCAGTTGAAAAAAAAAAAACGGTTAGCGCTTGCTCTAAATTTGTAGTTAAAAATACACGCAGCCCTCTTTATTGCAAACACGCATGCACATACGCCGTGCACACGTGTCGCGTTGGAATATACCACCGAATCGTCCTTTCGCTACAGATCGCAATTCTAAGAGTTCCTTCTCGCTTTCAACTAAAATCCACTCACCGTCGATGATGAGCATTTTTTCCTCACAGAACAAGTCATCTTGCTCCGTGCGTTCCCTCTTTAATTTGGCACCTGAAACAGCGCAAACAAGAAAATTAATTAAATCCCCCAAAACTGAAGAGTTCATACATTATGGAATATTCTTATTGCTATTATTACTTCGACTTCTTTTTATCAGAATACCCCTTCAGCATTATTCGCCGTGCAGATTCGCTTCGGGAACATAAAAATGAATTTCTCGGAGGTTCGCGAGCGCAAGGTTTGCAAGTATAAATGCACGTTGCGCTCGAGAGTATTCGCCTTTCCCCTTTCTCCCTGCGCGCGATGTCACCGATAAACGCGACAGCGTGCGGCGGCCGGGAAAAGCGGTAACAAGCGCCGAGCGCGACGAAGCGCAACGCGTCAACCGTTCCCGTCGCGCTTCCATCGTTCTCCACCGCCCGGAGATCCTTCTTGGATTTTCTTGGCCGCGCGTCCCGCCCCGCGTGCAGACGACGCGGCTGAATCCACAGGTCGATAAGGTATGAAAAATTGAAAGAGGCGCGTCTCCACGTGCTGCGGCGGTGGGGATGGGCAAGGGTATTCCCCTAGGTCAGCAGGGTGAGCGGTAACGCTAGGTGACGCCGATGGGTGGGAGGGGAGAAAGGAAAAGGCCGGGGAGCCTCGTCTCGCTTCATCTTTCTCGCTCCCTTCGTCTCCGGGTCAGCCGAGGAGTCGGCAACGTCGCAATTGATCTGGACGCCACGCGGCCGGACGCGCGTGGTGGGGATTCGCCGGGGACAAGGCGCATGCGCACTCGAGCAACTCATTTGCCCGCGTGCTCGTCCGCCGATACAGTGCGCTAACTGCGTTCCGCCTGCGCTTTGTTCCCGTTTCTCCCTCATTCTCTAGTCCGACCTTATGCCGTTTCGTTTAGAATCTGATCGATTCTATTTACTTTATCCCTCTCCCCGCGTTGTTTTGCATCGGCGACTACGTTTTTGCTCTCATTTGTCCCTCCCTGTTCCTTCGGTCCAGCCTATGCCGCTCCGTTCCGAGTCTAGTTCGCTGGATTCTACTTTGTCCTCGCCGTTGTTTCTTGCCCGGTGAGCACGCCTCTCGCTTGCTCCTTTCTAAAAATGCCCCCTCCCCGATTGTATTCTTTGCCTACTTTCCTCCTACCGAGCGTGCTCTCCCTCGCACACCCTCGCCCTCTACTTTCCCCACTCTGACCTGTTGGTGGTACTCTCCTACCTACATAGAGAGGCAAGCTAATCTGCGCGTATCTATCCGGTGTAACGAACACGTCTCGACAGTGACGACGAGTGGGCTACAAGCGCCCCTGCGTGAGACGCCTTGGAACAGCGTACAAGCGAACCTGACTGATGCTGTGCGCGCGGTAGGAGTGGTAGAGATGGTAGCGGTCGATCGCACACACCTAGAGGCCTGGAATAGTCGAGCAGCGCGGCGACGCTGATTCCAATGTCGACGAACTTCAGCGCACAGTGTTTCGTGAAAGTATTATATACAACTGTAGCACAGCATAGCACAATAAACACATGAGAAACCAAAGATTTTTCAATGTCCCAATGAATCCCCTACCGAGCACAACAATATTTCGATTCGAAAACAAACTAACCCCTCCATGTGGGCGCGATCCAGCTCTGAAACACCGCGGCGCATATAGTTAACGATCTACGGTCAACAATTTCCGCACAAGGCGTGCGCCGAGCGGTGAATCCTAAGCAGCTAAACGTCACTGGATTCATAATCGAAC
This sequence comes from Andrena bucephala, assembly GCA_947577245.1. Taxonomy (NCBI): domain Eukaryota; kingdom Metazoa; phylum Arthropoda; class Insecta; order Hymenoptera; family Andrenidae; genus Andrena; species Andrena bucephala. Next base: position 71,432,341 of record OX387715.1, read on the forward strand.
TAACGCATCGCGTATAGAGAAGACGATGAACCTTTCGAACCTATATGCTCGGCGTGAATTTTTCAATTAATTAACCGCGCGAGGGAGAGAAATCGTAGTGGCTCGGGTACGTACGCGATCCAGCCTTTCCCTGCAGAATTCACGCTCTACGCGAGGTTACGTGCAAGACGTGCGCACGCCACGCGTGTTATGAAGTTGTAACGCTGAATTGTAAAGCATCGTTTAAGTACACGATAGACGGACTTAAATTATCGTTTAACGCGCATTGCCTGTTATATCACGCATCGCCGTGCCAGCGAGCACGCGCAACGCGGCAACGGACCGGATGCGCGGAGATAGGGAGCGAATTACCACGTTTAAATCATCCGTATTACGGATCGAGCCCCGTGTGCGAGACCGGTACGCTCGGTTTTCCACTACGCAAGTCACCGCTGACCTACCGAGTTCCCGAACTCGCCCCCGCGAATTTCAAACGCTTCTACACTTTTCATCGAGAGAATGCTAAGCACGGGCAAGGTAAGTGTCCCCATTATCGACCTGCCACTTCTGTACAATTAAAAGTATTATATTTATTAATTCGTTTATTGTTAGTTTGCTATCATGGCATCGAGTAGGGTAGGGTGTGGCTAAAAGTCCGGCGGGTAAAAAGTCCCCAATACAAAATCTCTATTCCTAAACAATGTATTGAGTTTCGCAGTATACTACTAAGTAAAAGGCGAGAAGAAACGTAGGTGACCACAGGGTCGCCAGTCACTCCTGGACGTTCGTGCGAATTACACGACGCCTTCGTTATTTTATGTATCGAAAACTAAAAGAAATATGTCCTCTTTCTTGTTTTATACGAAGTAAACCACAGTTTAAAAGCTTAAGATTGTATGTTTCTTTAGTAATGTGTGCATGATATTGTTTATTGCTGAATGATAATATTTTCTAACGTATATATCACAGAAACTATAGAGGTACCAAATAAAATATATATTTAATTATTAGTTTTCATAATAAGATGGCCAAACTATAAAGAAATGATGCCAAAGTCTTTAAATAGTGGTTTTGTTTTAGTTGAGCGATTGTTTTTAGTTTTTAATTCAAAGTGAACCTCTGACTTATATTTTTGTTTTTTGGTAAAGAAGTCATGCTTTCCTTCCAATACTGTATACCAAAAATAATTGGTTTAATAAATATTTGTTGATTTGAATAGAGTTTTGTACTTATTTAGTTTAATATTACACGAAAAGACATTAGGGACTTTCTGCTCTATGCAATGGACTTTTTGCCCCGTGCGTGGTGCAAGAGTTTTGCATTAACAAACAATTTGTGGTATAACTCAACAGAAAATAACAGTATCAACAAACGAACTTCGTGAACGTAAAGCATAATAGTTATAGTTTATACAAAATAAAGCCAGATAACTCTAGATTGTTAGTATTAAATTTTACATAGGTTTATACGAAAAACGAGACTTTTAGCCCCACCCTACACTAGTAAGCGTGGGCAATATAAAAGTCCCAGACTGCTGAAAATACTAAGGTAATTAAATACCACAAAATTGGGTATATTATATAAAGCTTCATAATTATAATGTATTATTATATGAAGCTGCATAACTCAATACTAAGTAGGCATTATATATTATGCTAGTGTTTATTCCATACCCAATCTAGGGGATATCAATTTTAAGATATTTTAAAGATCTTATTTCCGTTATCGTTCAGAGTTTACACTTTCTTTTAATCACTGCACTGTATATTTTCAATTTCTTTTAGCTAACAATGTGCTCGGTGGTGTTGACCCGAGAAGGGTTTAAAACGAAGAAATTTTGATTTAATTACACGTAACCAGCGTTTATCGACGGGATAATCGTTCCGATAAGGGTTCTCTCTCGATAACGTCGCCGACGAGGAAGAATCATCGACGCGCGAGGGCAAATTCGAGACGGAACCGTCGGGCGCGCATTTTCCCCGTCTCGTCATCGCGTTTAAACCGTGCGCATAGAGGCGTGACCGTGAAAACAAGGGATCGATCTGCCGATACGTGTATGTTCACCTTCCTTTAAGGTTTCATCGCGACCCACGAGGAAAATAGCTCGACACGAGGCAATGTAACTATTGCACACGTATTTCCTCGCGTGTCTCTGCAATAAAGCACGGACTTAGGATACGAGCATTTCGAGACCGTGACGTATACCCACCCCCGCTAACCAAATAACCGTCTCGGAAAGCAAATGTTCCCTGTCAAACCTTTCCTACCTAAACCCTGCGCCGTCTAAACTCTAAGCATTCCATCGCATGTCATCCTATTTAATATAACTCCCTGCAAAACAATCTTCTAAACCCTCGCCTCGAGATACTTCCCTCTGCCCTGTTTCGAAGATCATAAAGAATGATGCAGATTTAACCAGTCAGCTCAGATTTAATTCTTACTTCAGTCTCAGTTCGAGTTCAGCGGGGGACTCTGTCAGTGGAACTTTGCGACCAGTGTGCCAACGGAATAGTCCTCCCGTACACGGTTATATTCGAGGGAAACTTTTCTGGATAAGGAAGGTTACGATTGGGGCGAGCGGTTTTTCGCCGAGACGGGGAATCGGGAGGTAGTTGAGTCGGGAAGAAGTCGTACGGCAGTTCAGAGACGAGATTTCAACCCTAGCGTAGAAGAGTGTTCTACCGTGCGGTATCTTTATCGAAAAGTCACAACGTCATGTTACAGTCTTCTTAGTTTTAGCGTTAAACATATTATTCCTTAAAACGAGAGTCTTCTTCCGCGCGAAACCTGCACTGCTTCTCTTATATAATAAACAAAGAAACGTCAGTCCGATATAGTGGAATCGCAATTTGTCCCGCCGCTTATGGAGTACACACTATCGCTGTCGATTCCCGTCGCCCAGAGTGGCATACAAAATTTAATGCATATTCGATACACGCTTGCCAGCTCACCTGACACATTCATTCGGGCACACGTCGACGCGCCCCGGCTCACGAAACGAGAAGATCGATCTGACCTGTATCCTATGCATTTTTTGTCTGCCCTTCCTTCCGTAGACGCGTACAGAGCGGAATAAATGCAGCGAGCTTCTCTAAGCGCGAAAGAATAATATTCGAGCTCACGGATACGGAATGGCTTGACGCGGCACCGATAATGGACCGCCCTGTACAGTGAGCGGGGAAGAAATCTATCGGTGTACTTGGGACACGTTCAAGTGGTATATAAAGCGATGCCCTTGGGGATACGAGCCGCCAAACGTTACTACCAGAGGCGACCTGTACCCCTTTGGAAGAATATTCCCACGTTGCCTCAGCGCTGCTACCATTGCCAAGAGTGCAGTACCAGTGTGTCTTCAAAGTCCCCGATCAGAGTGATTGGAAGGCAGAGCGTACAAAACGGCGCGCAGCGTTTCTCTATGCCAATTTTCTCTGTCCTCGCGTAGAAAACGGCTACAGCCACGGCCCACTTTCTAGAACCGCGCTGTACTTCCCCCACTCGCCCAGCACTGTGCACCTCGCGCGGTTACCTACGCGCGTTCCCCTCACCAATCCCCTCCACGGGCCGCTCCACCGTCCATTGCGTGCAGCGCGCAGCACCGGCGCAAGGGAATCGCTGGCGATCGTAAACGAACGGCGCGCGCGATAAATCAGATGCGTGCTCGATAGCGATGGAAAAAGCCGCGTGGGGCCAAGGGAGTCCCTATGATACCGATACAGGGGCCAGGCGGACGGAGACGGACGGCTGTCGAACGGAAAAGAGAAAGGGACGAGCGCGGGAGGCACAAAGAGATAAACAGGGAGAGGGAGAGAGGGACGGGAGGAAAGGAGCGCGCTGACAAACACAACGCCCGTGCGCGAGTAGGTGGCGCGCTCCGTGAATGAAGCACAAAAGCTGTCCCGTAGTTTCTAGAGTCAGTGACCGGGAGGGGGGGATACCCCCAGCTCTCCCTCCGGCCGTCCTACTACCTGAGTATCCAGGTTCGTTCCTACCATCGTCACCGTAGCACCACGGTCACCATCGTTACCCCTCCGAAAGCGATATCGTGCTATCCACCTCCCGCCCCCACTCTAATCCTCGATCGTCACCCCTCCCACAGTGCCCGACGATCCGTTTCCCCTCGCTCCTGTCCAGGCCAACCTGACTCGTACCCTTCTCCGTGCCTGCACCTAAGTCCTAACTTCCGCCACCCTTCCGCGGGTCACTCTCTTTGCCTTTATGCGTGCCCGTTCCCGACGGCTCCGCTCGCCGTTCACGTCGGATCGACGACCAGGGGGGAGGGCCCCCCGGTGCATGCGAGCGCTCACGGTCGGATCGCCTCTTCCCATCCCACCACGTTTTACCTTCTCTCTGTCCCTCTCCCTCGACTTCTGAACCGTCGTATCTCCGCAACGCTCGTAAACACCTCGCGTCGCGGCCCTTGTCGATCGCGATACACTTTCGTCCGCTTCGATAACGGGCGGGAGGGACCGACAACAAAACCTTCGACTTTAGCGTCCGCTCGACGAGGCAACGATAAACGGGCCGCGTACAAACACATGTGCGATCGGCCGCAACGGCCGCGGTACGATTCCAGATAACTCTCAGTTTATCGCGGAGCGCGCAGGAGAGAGCGGTGGAGGCGTTTCAGCGTTTGTCTGTCGGCGACCGGGGAAGGGTGAGAGGGACGCGAAAACTTCTAACCACGAAGGTGCAACCGTGAAAGGTGGCTGGCTGGTGGCGAGGTCTTTGTCGCCGGGATAGGCTGCCGGGATTACCGGTTCACCTCGGCAATGATCGTACGGCCCGCGATGTATCGCGGGCGCACGCGTCGGGGGTCGTTTCGACAGTCCTTTTTGCGAGGAGGTTATCGCGCGGATCGTTCCGCCGGTAAAAGTCAACGCCGAGGAGAAAGAGACCGATGGCACGGTAGCGTGCCGGTCACCGCGTTTTCGTGCTCGGCAACTGTTTCGCGTGTATCGAGGCTCGCTGAGCGAGATCGGCCGGTTGAGTCGTTGACCTGGGAAAACGCGGGAATCGAAGGGACACGGCCGATGGTCCTTTTCCAGCGTTCGCGCGAGCAGTTTCGCGATCGTTATCGCGGGGCATGGTTTCGAAGTAAACGGCCCCGGTGGCGCGTAAGAACATAATCGTTTTGAAGCAGGTATTTTTTTTATATATGTAAAGAAATGTATTTTGACAAATCTTGTAGCGTAGAGGCTTACCGATTTGTCTGTGAAGAATTGTAGCAGTGAGTCCCAACTTTCGGGGGCTCTCAACCCTTCACTTTTTGTTTTGATCACTCTTTGTGGATACAAAATTTAATGTGCAACATATATATATATATTTTTTATTTTATTCCCATTGTAATACTGCAACTATGGTTTTATCTATCTATGCAAGAGGCACGCCACTTATATACACATTTCCAGGAGGTCCATGAAGTATAAAAGGTTGAGAAACACTGATCTACAGTATACCCTTGTAAAACGTCTCTTCTCCTAACGAAATTTCTTTTCACAGCAGTTAAAACTAATTCTGATCGTAATAGTTCATTATGAAACTGATATACAAATACGTACAGTAATTGTAGCACAATGGAAACTCCTGATATTAGGAAAAAGGGATTGTGCTGGTTTCAAGTAGTGTTGATCAAATTATTAATCTCTAATAATTAGAGACAAAGTACGAGAAATATGATTTTTGTGTTTGTGTAGAAGTAAAATCATCCGTGTGACAGATAATATTGTCTAAGTGTTGCCAAGTGTACATTTGCAAATTTGCAAACGTCAATACTTCATAAAAAAAAATAATAAGAATTCAGTGTAACTAAGCTTTCATTTAAAATTTCATTGTTTCAATGTAAAATCGTCAATTTCTGCGGGTGGCCCTAATAATTTCATCGCCCACTGTATAAGAGAAATGTTATCCCATACAGTTGAATGCGCTATAATCTTGCACGATTCAGTATCCGAAAGGAAATGACATTCCCATTTCAACCATTCGTATTGATGTTATTTTATCTAAAGTGTGATATCGTGAACGTAACAAGTGATCTACTGTCAGAATTTGTTATTTATACGAACAATGATATCCCTCTGTTAGATCGGATAATAGAGGTTCTACTGCAATTTTAAATGAGACTTTTTAATGTCGTAAACAGACCAACACAAGGAAATCTAGACGTTTTCGTATTATTTTGGAGCGTGGCCTTTTCACGAAACTTTCCACTGGACGTTTTGCAAAAGACCATCGACGTGTCTGAGAGTCACTGTTGCGAGGGAAATCATACCTAATTTGGAGGCGGTGAACGCGTGGGTCATCGCGTGCTATTCGCATGTACAGTGCAGTGTTTCTCATTTCTGCGCGGAGCGTCGGAATTATTTCTTTCTTAAGACGAAAGACGATAAGAACGCGAAGTTTTCTTCACGAAAATATTATCACATCAATCTCGCGGTTTTAATGGGAACGAATATCCGATTTTTCAAACTTGAAACATGGCAGCCTTTTTTACAGCGCAAGTAGTACACGCAGAAATGCAAAAATAATGCTCGTGGAAATTTTTCGAATGACGACTATACGTTACGTCAATGTTATTTGTTGTCAGTGGTACTCCGAAACTTTTCGAAAGAACCTAAACACTGATAAGCTATCGAACGAGTGGCAAAGAGTGCAATTATCTATTGGACCCGAAAAATATGAGCAAGGTTAGCAACTTTTTCGCCGTGGAGTACCGCGATCGGCCAATGAACAAACATTAAATTATAACGATCAATGTATTATATAAAAATGTGAAGAGAATTTTATAGAAGCCTTTAAAATAATAAAATTCTTAAACCCATTCGCCCAGTGTGCGATATTCATTTACAATATTTGAAACGTAATTGCTACTCTCATTAAATTTAAGAAATTTCCACGAATATATCAGACGCGAAGAAACAAGTAAATTTAGAGACATTGCTTGCCTCGACACTGCATCACTATCAAGATCAACGGAAGATTTCGAGAATGCAATCAGGCTTGTGAAGCTCATGCTGCATACAGCGTGTCACTAAAATACTGGCGCAGATAGAAACTTAATAATAATTTAGAAATAAAAGTTTAAATAAAGCGCACCAACGTTAATATGAAATGTTAACAATTGTCTGCAAAAACCACATGAATTTCCAGGTTCTTAATTATATTTTTCTTCCCTCGATTACCACGGCAATATTCAATTTTCCACGGAAATAAATTGAATATCCGATGATCGTACGGTTAGACGCGTAAAATCATGAAGAGAAGCAACTCGACGGTTTAACCGGCAAAATTTGCTCGCGTCAGTAATTTCGTGACTCACTGTATATATGCTCGAACGTATTGCGAACAGTCGGCGAAAAGTGGCGCGTGGTACTCACCACGTGGCTCGTTGGAGTTGTGATGGTTGGAGTGGGGGGCAACGGCGAGCGGATGATCGGAGGAGGAGGAAGAGCTGCTCGCGAGGCGCTCCCTCTTCTTCTCCTGCTGCTCGACGAACCGCGCCGCTTCCAACAACGTCTCCAGGCTCATCCTGACGTTGCCGACTCGCTCCACGACGAGCCCTGTCCCCCTTCAAGATCCTTCGGGAGATTGAGACCCAGCGATCGGACCGTCGATTCCCGTCGCCGGCTCGCGAGGACGAAGAAGTCGAGAGCCCGTTCTCGTGTCTCAACCCTCCTCTTTTTCTGCTGCAGCCAGCCGCGGGTGGCAATCTGCGCGCGAAAACAAAAACAAAAAAAAAACGATCCACAGTTACATCGAACATGCACCACACTACGATGTCATTGCCGCGAGAACGGGTGGGGGAACGGGGGGGGGGGGGCGGGGTGGGGATGTGGTAATCCCTGACGGTTCTTAATTCGTCGACCTTGGCGGACGCGAGAAGAAAGGTCGTAATAACGTAAATAATCCACTATCCCGCTCGTGTTCCACCAAGCCCGAACAGTGGTGAGGTTCACTGAATAGAGAAAGGGCGGGTGGCGTACCGACGAACTGAATATGATTCGACACTGATCGACGTCACTAGAGACGTGAAATTTTCTATTACCGTAGGAAAGTCACACATGTTACACTCTCTCCTTTGTCCCTTTGTGAATAAGACCCCGGCTACGTGGCTGTTTTTGTAATGTTCAAAACGTTGCTGTTCGATAATATTATTAACTTGTTCGAACGGAGCTGCAGACAGTACGGGCACGACCGGTGTCTGAGTATACGTCACGTGACGTACGCGTGACGTAACGCAGTCGCGCGGGAAGCTTTATCCCCACCCGCGTACACGTCTTCGTAATACCACACGGAGCAGGGACGCGCAAGCGCAACGTGCGCTTTCCTGGAGCGCAGAGAGCATTAGCACGCATCTCAAGTTCCGATCGCTGGAAACAATCTAACAGCCGAAAAGGACTATACAGCGCTGAAAGGGTGCGCACCGTTTTTCACTATTTACACCGCAGAACCGAATTATCAGCATACTTTTCCAAAGATTAGCTTTCTATAATAAAACACGCAGAACTGCTTTCAAAGAATTGGTAAACACTCGAGATATGACAAGTTCGCAGTCACGAAAGTTAAACAAGAGTTTTACATGCGAGGTGTGAATAAAATAAAAAAATTTTATCCAACATAAAAGAAGTTAATAAAACAGCATACAATGTCTTGGTTGCTCCCAAAAGTATTGTTTCTAAGGAAATAGTAAAAAAGTGACCAGAAACCGAATTCTAAAATTTGACAAAGGTTCAAGAACTCTTAGAATTCGAATTTGGGAAAGTTGGTTTTTTCTAATTGACAAGGTTTACTAACGAGAGATTAAAATTTGAAAGTGACATACATACTCGTTTCACGAGGCATCGTCGCGTTTAGGCGAGTCGGATTAGTTTGACTGTTGTCGCTACGTAGCATCGAAAGCAGGAACGAGAGAGTCGTTACGTGGCGTTCGTACACGCAAGAGCGTGCTCGCGAATACGAGAGCTCGTACGCGAATGTATGTAGGATTGGTACCGGCCGCGGCAAGCCCCGAGAAATCAGTCAGCGAAGAAACAAGGCCCAGGAGACAGAGGCGGGAAAGGCGAAGCAGAGAAACGAGGTTCCGCCGCTGATTTGAAAAGTAGATATATACCCGGGCAGCGTAATCGCGAAAGCGTACCACAATCGCGGAGCGGGTAGAATCGCGTTCCGTGGCACGGCGGAACCACGGGGAAATAGGAGAGAGAAACGATGCGCCGCGTCGGGCTGGTAAAATAGTAGTCACGTCTCTTCCATAGTACGAAAAGTCAAGAAGCGTGCCGTGCACCGAACGAGCTCCTTAAACTGACAAAGCGACACACACGTTAGACGGGCGACGCACGCACCGTTGGCCAATAGGAGCTTGCGATAACGTGACGTCATGAGTTGAAGTACCGTGCGATTGGCTGGGTCTATTATGGCACGGAAAACACGCCACGCAACCACCTATACACATGTTAATTAAATAGGCGATAGTCCTGACGAGATAATGTTCCGCGATGGCTTTTAAACGGGCGTGGTGAGGCTAGAAACGGATAGAATATGATCAGAGACTTACGGGTACGCCGCGACTGTGTCCCGGCCGCAATGGAAACACGCTGGAACCCACTTTCACGGTGGAAATCAATTTCTTGGGAGAATATCTGCGGTATTTCCGCTGTCAGGCATGCGACACATGCGGGCGATCACGAGGCACACGTAAGTTTTACGAACAGCAGACGATCTCGCGACGTTTCACAGCACACCGACGGTTATAACCTGATCGATCTAGCGCGTGGCAGAAACATTTTACAAGTGCTAACCACTGCGCATCAACAGCCATGCTTGCTTGGCCACGATTCACGTGTCTGGGGTCCGAGGTATAGACCAATCAAAGCGCGACTCATGACGTCACCTGGCTGTATCGACCAATGAACGCAGCCCATGTGACGCAGCACTCCGCTGGGCGTGTAAGAGAAGTGTCGAGCTGCTGTATATTGCTCGTTGGTCGGCGCACTTTTTTCGCGATTTTCTTAAATTCCCGTCGGCATCATCGCGAGTTACGTGCCGAAATGGGATTTCGGGAACGGCCGATAGCTTTTGCGAGCGGGCTTACCTTCCGGTGGACGCCAGAACGGACGAATATCGCGACAATCGTACACAGCACACCCGACACCCGGCTCGCCCGGGCAAACACTCACTCCGATCTCGGCGGCGTCACCCTCTGCCACCTTTTGTCACGTTCCTTCTCTGTCACATGGATCGGTGCTGCGCGCTGTTGCCGCATCTACCATATGGAAGCATACACTTCATTGTTTACCTTTGCGCGCGCGCCAAAACTACGTACCGTCACTTTTTCGAAAGCCAATTCTATTGTTGATCCCTTTACAGTTTATTTAAAATCGAATACGCGTCCCTGTATGCTCTCAGCCGATCCAATACAAATAACATCACTCTCGCATCGTCAATCCATCGAATGTCCCTCGATAAATCTAGCAAATTAGTTAACAGAGATTACTTCGTGGGTCCGAAACTACCTACATGATTAATCAGAAAATGTCAAATTATAAAGAGAAATTCTTATTACGCTCGATTGAACAAATATATGTATATAATTTATGCATTATGGCTTAAAAACACAGGTATCTTTAGATGACAAGCACAACTAATAGTTCTGTGGCTTATAAACGTATACAGGATATGAAAAATTAAAAATACAAATTGTATGGAAAACTTAAATAAATGCAACTCATCAGTGATTGAAATCAGAATTCAGATTTCATTGTTTTTTTTTCTCTCAGAAAGTATATTATCACCATGTATATACGATAAATAAAACATTTGTAAAAATCATGTAAGTACATTTACACAACACGAACGTTATATGCACGTGGTACAAAATATACTCACTTTTGTAATTGACAATAAACTTTACCTATACTCTATGCAGCAAGATTTCCTTCCCACGAAAGAGGAATAAAAAAATCATTTACTACACATTTGCAGAAATATTTTACTTCGAAATATACATTTCGCACAAAAAAAAGACGCGCTAATGTGATTTTACAGATTAATCTTCAACCATTCTGTGCAAACTTTTAAATGATGATAGTGCAGTTTGTTTCAAATTATTAAACACGATAATTTTATTTATTTTTTTTATCAAGAAAAATTAACTAAATTTCGTACAAGTTTTTTCTTCTATGATTTATAATCTAAAACAAATTCAGCAGTAGAAAATATGACTAGAATTCGCACAAAATATTATATACTACAATCTACATACAGATCTTAGTAAATAATATTACTATGGAATACATTTTTACATTACAAATTCGAACGAATTCAGAATTACGCATAATTCGCATTTTATACGTTCTTATCAATCCTGCTAAATCTTTTACTGTAGATAACGCATTCTTGATGAATTACGCGGAAGTTGAACTTTTATTCGTACCAAAATATAGTTTCTTTCCAAGTTTTTACGATATCTGTCGCCGATCGCAGCTTCCAATGTCGCGTACAATTAATGTCAAGAATATACCACAGTAAAAGTATCAGTACAAATTTAATGTCTCGTGTTGCTGATTTGTAATAAATTATTTAATATTTATTTACATGGCTACCGAATATATTTTATAGAAACTGTACAAACATAAGAAATATAGTCATGGAACGGAACTATAATATACTGTATTTTTATGTTTGTACGCGAAAGCACCTTCGTTCATATTAAACGCATATTCATTTTCAGAGTCTTATTTCCATTTTCCAGCACATGCAGAAATTCCTTCCTAGACTTATTCATTATTTTGCGAAATAATAACTTGCTTCATATTACATTGTGCTATGAAAAGAGCAAACAAAATACTGTAAAGAAAGAATTATTACAAATTTAAAGCAGAACATTCGAAAAATAACTTTACAAACTGTTTTCAATATAATACTTCATCTAAACACAAAATACACTCTAAGGGCGTGATACTAATGGTTTGCAGCATGTCACTGGCAGAATTCTTCACATTTCCTAGCAGTCCTTTTAATAAGTATACAATTTACATTCGTTGAGCAGCACCGCGCGTTAAAACAATGAGCCGGGCCATCTAAGAGGTTCTCAAAGTTAATAATAAATATGCAGATCCGTTTCCCACGCGAGGAATTTCGGAATCGGATGCAACCCAATTAATGCCTCCCTAAAGGTGAGTAACACGTTGAATTATTTACCTTACGATACTGCAGACTCGATAATGGAAGTTTATGAACACTTTATAGTCACTACAAAAATGTTTACAGAATCACTTGTTTTATAGCCAGAGCCAAGAGAAAGTATTATGATGCTTCACCCTTTTATATAAGTTATTTATTTTTTTTTCTTACTTAATATTTTGTTCAGATACTGTAAATCTCAACTAACATACGGATAAACAATTTTAACTAAATAATGCTCTGTCAAAGCATTGGTTATCTGCTCAGATTACTAACATAAAGGTGCTTCAATTCCGTCTTTGGTGTGTTTTCGAACAGGGCAGCTCGATTTTGTCCTTCCCCTTTCTTCACCCAATGACCATACACTCTGAATGCACAACCATCGATTACCTACAAATATTAGACCAAATATTATTCGATTTAATTAAAAACGCCAGTTAAATTAGCTGATTAAATAACTTCATATTTCGAAATTAAATCGATAATGCTTGGTATCGCAAATGCGCCAATGCCATTCCATATCTGACGTTTCGTCAGAAAATTTATTAAAATAATCGCAAAAGAATACCTTTCGTAGAACTTTGATCCTATAAGGATCGGTGCATGCCACGTGTGTCGAAAGAGGTTCAGGTGTCGTATGAAGCCGTTTGATACGTACCACTGCACGAACACAAATGATAGCTAACTGGAATCTTTTTCTTGCATTAAATGATTTTGCCTTTAACTCCTGCGTAAAATATAAAATCAGATAAAAACTGGGAAAGTGTTGAAATCAGATATTAAATCTTACATTTTATTAAGTGGTGCCCTGAAAGAAAAGTATTGTTAAATGAATAGACAATATTAGCAGCGATATACACAATAATGAAATAATTTACAAAACTGTACATTAGATGGTTCTAAAAGACCGAAAGCTTTTATCTGCAGAGTGTCACGCGATTTTTATAAACTTCCTTTACGAAGCCTGCAGAAACAGAACAAGCAATCAGGGAAAAGCTGATGTATACACATAGAAGGTTTGAAATATTACACTTTTATATTCCTTTAATTTACCATGCCGAGTTAGTAGTTAATGCTCTCTCACTTTTATTACTATTAATTAATTAATGCTTAATGCACATTTGCGTGTTCATGCCTTAATAAACTTTTCCCATGCTTGAAGGAAACGTTATAAATTTTCTTTTTTTATTGAACAATTGTAAATCAGTTATGCACAATTATATTCAATGTTTATGTTTATGCTTTGCTCCTCGCACATCTAGATAAGACTATTCTTAACGCAGTGTGGTTTAACAAACTCACAGAACGGAAACATAAAACGAAATAAACGTATACATTATGTTTTAATTAATTCGACGTATTAATAAAAAATCAAATTAATCGGTAGAACCCACATTCAACAGCAAACAAAATAAAAACAAAATGAATTTACCAAAGCTAACTGAGATATCCTACTCAGACGCCGCGAATTAGATGATAGCGAACGTTTTAGAGGAGCGATGTCTTGATCCCACAGCTGCAATTCCAATAATTTTCTATACATCGTAATATTACAATATCCTTCCTTAAAATAACTGTTTCCAAATTAGTAACATTTACTCAACTGCGAGACAGACGTATCACATTGTTTTTGTGAAGCAAGTGTGTCGTGTTGCCGGTACACAGAGTTGAAGACGTAAAGCAAACAAAGAAAAATGTATAACCATGAATATAATACACTTCCTTTCAAACGAATACATAAAATAAATAACGGCTTGAGAGTATCCTGTCTGTTTGTATGAAAATTTACATGTTACAATACAAATACATATGCAGAGTTAAAGATATTTACCACTGTATGAAAAAACGTATGCTCCAACGCTTCTTTGATAGAAATCCTCTTCCTAGGATCAATGACTAGTAACTTTCTTATCAGATCTTTTGGGGCTTCTGAAAGCACAATTCAGATATAAAAGTAACAAAAGCTTAAACATCGACTGTGTTATAAAATAAAAGCACAAGGATATGGCAACCGAAACGTGCAGCGTGCTCGAAGATTAATAAATAAGCAGCAACTTTTACCTTGAGCATATTTATTATCCACGCACGGAGCCGGTCGCATTAAGAGAATTATCTAAGATGATAATACTTTCCTGATATCCGTGAATTATCATTTCACGTTTACGCATCAATATTATTCGAAGTTCATTCGAACTTCCGCCTAAAATAATAGGTCTGTGTCTCGCAGAAGTTTGTAAATTTGACACAATCTTAACAACTCACCAATTTAATTTGTAACACAAACTGTTATTATCGCCCATAGAAATGTACCGCGTTCAATCATTTCAACAGCATATAATAAAACGTAATGAAAAGCAAACGTATTAAAGAATATTTAAGAACAGAGACGAAATTTAATACAATCGCGTTTCGTTAATAAGGCAGAGCAGTATCATCTTTATTTCTCCCCGTTTCTACTATATTCCCAAGGTACCGTTTATTTCTTACAATATAGTATCCTCTCACTCCCATATGTACCACAAATAGCGAGGAGAGCGACGAGCGCACAGAGGGTAAATCGACTTTGTAGCGAGAGGATACGATGTACCGCATAGAGTTGGAATAAAGTCTTCTGGAAACGATACATACTAACACATTCAGATTGTTAATTAACACATTCACTGCCACCGCTGTTATAGCGGCCCTCCACGCGCCACTCCACCGTCTACGATCATTCACTTGCAGATAAATTAAGCGCAAATGTACTCCATGCAACGGTTTAAAACGCAACCTTCCTTACAAATCTATAATTACGTTTCACGTTCATTTTAATAGGCAACGATCGTCACCTGTTATGTCTGCCCATTCCGGGGATGTAAACGTGTATTTCCCTTCCATAATATTCCTAAGCATGACCATCTGCTTCCTGTGCCAAAAAGGTGGGCAACCAACTAGCAAAGTAAACATAATTACCCCACAGGCCCATCTAAAAATGAATTAATCGATATGGCACGACAGTAAGAATTCAATTCTTATATTATTGCTACGAATATAATGCGCGTGTACTAAATCGGGTTCAGCTTACACGTCGACTTCATAGCCATAGCCTTCTGCGTTTTCGAACATATTGCACTTCAGCACCTCCGGCGCCAAGTACCCGGGAGTACCGCAGAGATCTACGAAAAGAACGTCGATAATTAAAATTAGACATTCTTACGGATTGCGCAACCGTATTACGTAATTATTTTTCCTTTTATAAGAACAATCACGAACCATATAATTTATCTCCTATTTTCAATACTCTAGCGAAACCGAAATCTGTTATTTTTACATTCAGATTGTCGTCCAGCAATATGTTCTCCGGCTTCAAATCTCTATGTACAATTCCTTGATTATGTATATGTTGAACTCCTTCAAACACTTGTCTCATAATGTAGCGTGTCTTTTTCTCGGAAAGAGTAACAACAGATGTGAGGTAGTCGAATAATTCTCCGTTCTTACAGATTTCAAATATTAAAAAGATGAATGTACTAGATTCGAAGACATCGTGCAATTCGACTGGAAAGGCAGAGAAACCGGTTGCGTGTGAAATGAATCTCGTGTAATTAGCTCCGTTTCTGTCGCGTCTAGAGACTTACTAATATAATGATGGCCGGCCACTCTACGAAGAATTTGCACTTCCTGCAACGTGGCATCCTTCATGGTATGACCGTCCTCGTTAGTTTCGTTACTAATATCTATAATTTTAGCCGCATACTCTACACCTGTTTCTTTTTCTATACATCTTCTCACGGTGGAAGATATCCCCCTGTAAACATTAATATAGCGTTTAATCGGCGTCGCGGAATGTCCGAACGGATAATTAAAATAGATTATTGAAAATTGGACAATTCTCCACCAATATTAACGCATTTGGAACAAAAGTATTTCTGAATACCTAGTGACGAAATATATAGGAAGTTACTGTATTTCGTGTTTATTTACGCATAGTACGCGTTCCGTGTTATCGTTAATGCTGTACAAATAAACATCATTCGACCAACAACTGACATGCATGAACGAATCTTTTGTTACATCTCGGCCTGGAATATATTTTTCAAGACTTTCATGATACAGAAATAAAGTGCGTCGCATATTAACGGGGTGCGCGAATTTGGGAGATTCCCTGGAATAAACGACAGAAATATCGAGCGATCGACGCTCGACACGAATGAGAACAGAACTTTTTGTTTTCGCGCAGCGTTTGGCCAGTGCCCGTGGTCCGCCCCGTCATTGGAACTGCCTATCTTTTTCGGCGGGCCCTGTCATTTTGTTAGTTGACGAAGAAAAAAAAGGCGAGGAGAAGAAATAATTGTCATTGAATCATACGTATTTAGCCTGTTCAAATTATATAATTGTACAGGTTAGTTTGCCCCGAGGCGGTGAGAAATCCTCGGTTCGTTCATTGTGATCGCGATGCAGCAGGATCTAATAATATAAACACGAGCATATCTATCATACGCCTGTACTCGCCGAAGTAATAAAAATAGTACGCTATGTTGTTCCTCTCTCTCTCTATTCCATTCTCCCTTTTTATCTTTTTTTGTCAAATATCACGTGACGAACCTTCCAAGGATTTCTTTGGGTTCGTATTTCGCGTAAAATCCTTTCGCCGCGTCCTTGTCCGGCAAGAGGTCGTCACCTTCGTCTTTTGCCATCATAAGCACAATATTTCTTTCATATAGGAAATATCACATTCAACAGCCACCGTGTAGATAGCACATGTTCCTTCAGCTTGAAAGGAACAAGTTCGAACGGATGGCTCCTCCGCCCGACGCGATTGTCATTATACGTATCTTTACAGAGCGTCGCGCTGGGTTGCACGCCTACATTCTAAACGAACGCTGTTAACAGATCACTGATCACCGTCCACCACCGATAATGGCTACGATAGATCCCTTGGGGAGACGGAGAGGGACACGCGAACGCATAAGCACTGTGAGAGGAACAATGGCGATAGCCGAGCGCGGAGTAACGAACGAAGAGGGCTCTGACGGAGCAACTGGGAAAGCACCGACCGCCGGACGCGTGAAAGGGAAAACGAGCAAGCGGTAAATAGTAATCTATTATCAGACGAAAAATTGCCACTTCAAGGTGTGCACGCGTTATGCACGTCGATCTATACTCGACTGGTAAGTCCGACGTCACGTGACTCTGGCACATTACTATTTTAAATCATACGACTCCGATTGTTGCGCCCGTTTCATTTTTTTGGCACTCTATTCGCCCCGGACTCGGATAGGTCCGTTTCTGTCGCGAATCCGTTCAGCCAGAGATTGATAAGCGTAAATTATAGAAAGGAGGGTAGGGTAGAGGAAAAGCCATAATTTTTTATGAGCTTTATACGATCTTTTTTGGTATAAAATTTACAGTCTAACGGGGAGAGGGACAACGTACGTTTGATTTCTCATTCTTTCGATCCTGTAAATCCAAGCTACCCTCGGGAGTATGAATCTGTAAAACAGCATGTTTGGTATGGACTAACGATATACAGGGTGTCGCGTATAAACGTTTACAAACTGTCCTCTCCGTTCTGTTGGATAGAACAGTTCTGTAATGCTTTATGCGTGGGACACCTTGTATATGGTATGAATATAAATAGAAGCTATCCGCTACCTCGGCTGCTCCTCGCAGTTTTGCCCTTAACGTCGATCGCTATTGTGTCGCACGATGCATCCGTCTTTTTCTTTTTTAATATTGCAATGTGGACGTTAGGGAACAAAATTGCAGGAAAAATACGAGGATTCGATACATGGTTTCAAGGTAGGCGTAATGGAGTATGTGTTTACGGACCGCGCAGCTGCGCGAGCAAGGCCTCATTTTTCCGACATTCAATAGTGAGCTGCCTGACCGCAACAACGTATTTGCGTTGTTGTTCTATCAGAGTGGCTAGCTGACGACTCAGAGCATCCCTTCTGTTCTTCTCGTCGGCGCATCGCTTCTCCACCTACGAGAAACACCAATCTCTTATTAAAATGATTCTGTATAAACTGAACAGAAAGCAGTAACTTCATTATTGTTTCAGGTTCTGTGTAGCACCTTCTCAATCTGAACTGACCTTTTTCAGTTTTATAAACGAAACTTGATACTATTGACCAAGTATTTCTGTGCGTTCTTTTTTTTTTAATTAATACGAATACAGAACTGCAGAAGATTAGTTAGAGAGTTGTAAATTCCTTTACCTTCGCTTTATTGCGTTTTACGCCCGCAACGATCGCGTCGAATTGCTTCAAAAACTGCTCCTTACCGCTCGTCGATGCCATTGCTCTGATAAAAACAGAAAACAAGGGTCACACAATCCCTTATCGGCGAACAATTGGTGTAAACAGGATGTTTGCGTGCCACTCACTCGTTATAATTATCTTGGATGGAATTTAACAGCGACAATTCCTTGCTCAGGTAAAGCTTTGTGTCGTCTAGAGTGTTGTACAGGGTGTAATATTGCTTCGTTTCTTTGTGCTTGGCCGAAACTGTAATTGGGGATAATTAAACAATAGTTTATCGGCAGACCGACTTGGCGAACATGGACGAACGAAAATAGGTCGGCGAACCTTGGTTGTACAATTCCATAAAGCGTCTTTGGTATTGCGTAAGCTCAGAGCGACCAGGTACGTCATCCAATTGTCTAGTCAGAGAAGCGATGGCTCTGTTTTTCTTGGCCAATTGTAATCTGGCCTTTGTCACCGTTTCCTTTTGTTCCTCGTACTCTTTCAAACGATCCTCCTCCTCCTCCGACGTACCGCTCTCGATTTCTTGCAACTTGCCGCGCAGCAGATTCAAATCGGATTTGCATTGCTCCCGGAAATTGTGCTCTTGTTCCTTCAAACCATCGTGCACCAACAGCAGCTCCTCCAGACGCTTGTAAACACTGCAGGGCAACGAAAATCAAGTTCCTCTGACCTGTGATTACGGGACTGTTGCAGAAAATCGTAGAATTATTAACGAGTACCTGTCGTGTTCATCGATCCCCAACTCCTGTGCCTTTTTCAACGAACGCTCTATAGCTTGTCGCTTCGAGCGGGACTCGTTCGTTTTATCAGTTAATTCGGACACTTTAGTGGACAGGCTGTCTTTCTCCTTTGTTAATTTTCGCACGCGATTTTGAAGCGCTGCTCTTTGCTTCTGCAGCGCAGTTAATGCTGTTGACGTGATGCCACTTTCCTGTGATCAATCATCGATCAATGTCAGATTTGTAATTTGCTTGTAGCGGAGGATTTCGAAATTTTAATCTGATTCGTCAGAGAGACAGTTACCTCCATCTCGGACGTGGACATTGTCGCATACTTCTCGGCCACTTTGGCGATCTCTTGGGCTTGAATCCCGACGATGTTGCCTACCGCCGCGACGCTCAAACGAGCCTGCGCAGATTACGATTGATAAACATCGAATTGACATCTGTTTAACATGCTTGCTTACCGAACTTTCTTCAATGGCAGCCAGGTTCCCAGCTAACTGTTCCGTGTTCTCCTATAAAAGAAGGATCAATCGATTTCTGTAAATACATACTGGCTTACACGTTTAAACAAGCGCCAAGTTTTCGCTACTCCTTTCCCATTTTCTGCATCCCAATGCAATAAATATGTAAGAATCTAATTTAAAGTTATTCCATCACCTTTTCAATTAAATCTTCTTTGCCTTCACTTTCTTTCGCATCGCTCGCAGCTGTCGCTGTTGGCGATCCAGCGGTTTTCGTAGAATAATATAAAGGCGCCTCGTACTCTAAAACGGTGCCAAGAAACCTGGTAGACTCGTCTCTGGCAGAACCGTCCTTGTGCTTGAAAAGGCGCCGTGGTTCGTACGATCTCTGCGAAACAATTGTGACTTCGATTATTTAAAATCAGCGATCGCCTTGTAACGATATATCTTACTTTGACCAGTTGAATGTTTCGTATAAGATTTTCTTTCACCGCTGCTGCAGTGCTGGCATCCTCGACAAAAGAATGCTTCTTATCAAACTGATTTAGAGCAAACGATCGCACGAAATCAGCTGTCCCCTCTCGCGTTTCCATAGAGCGTTTAATTAGCCACTAAAATTTACAAGACTGTTTAAATAATCATAAGGATCTTATCAAGCATCGGAGGAATAGACCGCCTACCTGAATAACAGGGAAAATGTGAATACAATCCAAACCCTGAATTTGATGTGGTTCTATCCTGTACGGGCAGTTCATTTTGGGCAGCATGGCCACAATCTTTTCGGTTAACGATCTGAAAAGGAAGTATATAACAGAATATTTTATACCAAACACGAAATATTTTGTACACTTACATTTTCTGACCTATCGTCAGATTTTCACGGAATAGTAAATCGATGTCCACGTCGAAATTGCAGGATTCGATGCACCAAGTCATCCCACCAATCACCTGGAAAACACGGCCATGTATATTCAATTTTTTTCTCGTAATATATCAGTTCCATTATGTTTGATTTTAGTTTACCTAAAAAGGTAAGTGGCGTGCGTACCTTGTCGAAGTTTGATAAACCTTTTATCCTTGCCCGGAAGTACCCTGCCGCCAAAAGAAGATCGATTATATCTTGAAATCTCTTAGCCTGTTCTTCATCTTCGCGCACATCAGCCTGAACAAAAATATTTTACGCAGCTATTAGCGATACCTTGACAATTTGAATTTCCCACTTTCCGTCGAATACGCGCTTATTAGTACGGGAAACTCAAGGTAGATGGCGCTGGCAATTTCGAACAAAAATCGTGTACTTCTATATTGAAATACCTACTACAGGCTGTAACATTTCCAAATGACAACAGTGTCAAGAAATACATAAATAAATATATAGATCAGAATTGTATAAATGAACGATTTAAGTATGAATTCCAATGGTAACAGGTGAAACATCGAATGGACCGGAGGAACGATGAAACGTGGCACAAATAGTGAATAACGGTTCATCAAAGTCGGAATAACGCATTGTATGGCCTGATACTTATATATAATATGAAAACTTTGTATTAATTCTTAATAAACAGGATGTAATATCGAATATCATCACTGTTGTAAACATACCTCAGTTGTTTCTGAGCTTTTCAACAATCTTTTCGGTACGTCGTTTAACATGGTTAGACGACGTTGAGTTTAGAAATCGCGAAGCTATGTATGCGAAGTATTTGGAATAAAAACAAAATTATCGATACTTTTGACAGTATTTAGCTCGTAGAACGCTGTCATTTGACATTCCACACTCTTACTCCGGTTGCGGCCATGTTGCTTTCATCACACCCAAACTTGAAGCCGCGTTTCTACGCAGTGCGTTGTGGTCCTGCCTTTTCTTCGGGCTATTCTCAAAAGTAAATAATCTGAAATAGATGGAATTATAGTGATAAAAATATAAATTGAATATTGAAACTCTTCTTGGATCATTCTTGGATTCGTTTTCGACTCAAATATTTCTATTCCTGCCACTATGGTAGAACGGGTGCAAATTAATTAATTAATTCATTTTCTTGCAGTAAAAGGTCCTCACGACTTTTTACAGCCATTAGAGTTCTTTACACAATCGTATTGAGCAGTATAATTGTTATATCTTTACAAAGTGTTTTTAGAAATGGCAGCGATGCGCGGTGGTGAAAGATATGAACCAAAATGGGCGTTAAAATACGTCCAGTGTGCCAGTCATAAAAAAAAAATGTGCTACTTTCCCGTAGCCTGGCATTGGCGTGTTTTGACGCCGTGGCGTAGTTGCAATTACATTGTTTTATTCAATGATCGTCTCATACATGAACAAATTATCAGTGGTTGCATTCGTTCATTTAGTTAATCGAATAATTTTCTTTATTATTCCACAGAATCTTTATTATAATTTAAAATCTGTATACCTATAATATCGAAGTAAACGTACGAAACGATGCACGATAACAGCATACAATTTTTATTTCCGATAGACAGACGGAATCGAGAAAGAATCTAACGCAACGAAAATTTCATAGCTAATCATTCTTTCCTTATTATTTGAAAATATCTCCTCGAAGTGGTTCAGTGAAACTCTGGTAAGAACGACCGAGCGTTTTCTTGGAGGCTGGAGAATTTATTTTCACACTGCGACTTTGTCATGACGATTATCATAATACGGGACACTTTCTCATCGTCAATTATCTTCCCACAAGGAACAAGAGGACTCGCGTCGAAGAGAAAAATAGAAACGACAAGTTATATGTACAACAGTTGCCCGCGTCGCGATCGAGAGCGTGGCACGGACCGATCGATCGCCGATCGAGCAACCTCAGGTCAATTGTCAATTTTTTATTTTTATGATCCATTTATTAAAAATATGCACTAATTCACATCGAGAGTGTGACTGTGTGTGACTGTATGTGTATGTATGTATCCGTATGTTCCATTACTTTCAATCAGAGTAGAGTATGACGCAATCGTTTAATATTGTCCTCTATCTACGCGTTTAGACACTTTCTAGCACGTAATTCTCAAAATATACAATATTCTCGAGTTCTCGCCGTTTTACAAAAGACTAGATAGATTCATTCTTCCTAGACGCTTGGGTAAATTTTGAATTTCTAACTAGAATCCTGACCATATCTCTTTATATCTTCGCATCTTCTTCGTTCTACGATTTCCCTTCACCCTTAAAATCATCATCCCTTCTCTCTTTCTTTTTTCGCTTTTGGTCGAGTTCGCAAGTAATCCCGTTCATCGAAAATCATCGCGTTTCCATCCTGCACGTGTCGCGTGCGTGTATATATTACATGTTACATATACGTATAGAGTTGAGTACATAGCTATGTGTTTCCCGAAGATTTATAATTTGGAATTTTCCCATTCGAACGAATATGGCACGTTGTACACGCGTCCTTGCCGCGCCGCGCGCGAACATGCGATTTACGACTGAAAGTCGTGGATACCTTGGTTGCCGTTCGTCTCTCTGGATCTTTCGATCTTTCGTTATTTTCTCATCGAGACTCTTACGCTGCACCGTGGTGAAACGAGGAAACAGTAAAATAGAGGTAGGCAATTGCTATAAATACCTTTCGCAATTTTTTTTAGCAGGAGATATCCATGACTTTTAGTTCTAGCTTGCGCAAGAATCGGAACTTAATTAAAATTAGCTCGCTTAGCATAACATAAACAGGAATTTCCGTTTGTAACAAGTGCATATTTTATATTTTAATGTGAGTGTCGAACGTGAACCGTTGCACGGCTCCACGATCTTCTAGGACCAATAATAATACGATGTCCGAAAAGATAATCGTCTCCATGCGATAATAAAATAGAAATAGTAAAAATAATAACATATGTTAACATAAAATATAATAGAACGTAATATATTACATATCTCTGCGATAAAATTACGTGCGTATGGCACACCCATACGAACACGAAACCAATAGAAAATAAAAAAATAAAATAAACACTTCCAACCGAATTCTCGAATTCGCGACGTATTGAATTCGTTACAGTTTCTCGTGTGATCCGCGAATGATTTTCGGCCGACGTCAACGTGGTTGATTCGTGCGGTTTACATAGAGTATTATAATAATAAATTCACGCTGCAATAAATACAATATATTAAAATACGACGAGTTCAGAGCAGCGCATGATTTCACACAGACACAATCAATGCACAATTTTCAATTCTTAAATTACTTGTTTACGGTGTCAAACGCAACTCTCGGGGTTGGGGAGGGGGACGTATTTATACGTCGATTATACCTGAGCGTTCAAATGTTAGTGTTCGAAATATACATTTTAACTATTTAATAATGTACTGTAAACGTTTACGTCGCATAAATACGTTGCTGGTTCAGGACGTGCGATTATTTAACGACGTATTGGTACGTCGGTCTTCAATGGCTACCTTAAAAAACGGTATCCCCGATATATTAATAGTAAAACGAAAGTTTTCCCTAATTTAAGCAGACCTTGATAGACAACATACGACAATAGCATTTCCACACAAATTCGAGAATTGGTTCTCCGGCGATTCGCAAACATTGCGATGTTCTTGTACATTTCGGGGTATATCGAAGATGGCGAGTAAAATGCAGCGTGAAATTGTCGAGTCGTTGGAATGTGACGAGAAAGGTGATAACGGAGGATCTAAAGGATCTTAATCGCGCCGGCGATAATCGTGGCTCACAGTGTTTAGATATTTCGGATCACAGGTTGTGCGTTGAAGAAGAATTCTTCGCTTCGGTGGGGAAGCGCGAAGAAGGTAAAATAGTTGCATCTTCGATATACAGTGAGCTGCAATACTCTCAATTGCGAGTGTAAAGGAATAGAAAAGTGTACGGAACAAAGTAGTGCCGCGAATGATCGACGTTTCGTTTCAATTAACAACGATAGCTTAGTGTTCTTTCTCTTCGGTTTCATGGAAGAGAGACTTTCAATTTAAATCCTTCGTTGTTTATGGGTATTGCATAAACACATAGGATGCTCATAAAAGAATATATTAATATTTGGAGAATATAAAATATTAATATTACTACTGCAATATCGCTTTGTAGAGGAATTTTTTACTTGTCCATTGAAGGAATAGCCAAAGATAAGTAATAGTTGCATATATGCGCTGTTTTCGGGAGACATCGATTTAAGAGAACACGATGATCCCTTTGTTTCGTCTACACGCCTTCGAATCACCAGTAACTGGTGCGCTTCGAAGCCTTTGTGTGCTTTAAAATCATAATTCACTCAATTATAGTTGACGTCCTACTTTCGCAAGAATTAGTAAAAAATCGAGGAACCTCGACGAATTAAAAGTGTAAGAAAAATCGTAGAAACTTAAGGAAGTCACTAAATACCAAGGAGTATAGACTCCAAACATACATTGGCTTTTCCTTCCCCTTAAATATTATGTTCCACCTACAGGGCTATAAAATCAAGCGATGCGAATGAAAATAATAAGCAAACAAAATGAAATTACTCGAGCATCGAAAACATTCAAAACAGCGTTGCTAATTGAAACAAACGTAACATCAATCATTGATACTGACCACGGTTCAGATCGAAATTCTTTTCTCCCTTTGCTTACGAGAAGATAAACAATAATAATAGTAGAGTTTTATTCGTTCCACGAAAGTCAATGTGGCGAGCGTTCACTTATTCGCCAACACACGACGCTTTCGTCAAAACGGGACGATACTTAATTAGTACGAACGTTCTTCAGTAAAATATAAACACTTTGTTAGTAATAATACATGAGTAAAACGTGGAGGTACGCAAACATGCGGTAAAACAAATAGCTTACGTCGATTGAAGAGAATAGCTAGGCTATCAATTCGCAAATCGCGATTCGCTTAACTAGGCTCGAACGACAAGGCGTCATTCTTCTTTTCCTTTTCCTTTCTTTCCTGCCTACGCAAGGGTAGCTTGCAGTATTATCGTAGAAGTGATACTCCGACGGGTCTGCGACACACTTGAGCATGGAACGAAGAAGAGATTCTCGCGAATTGTTGCCTCAAGCTTGACAAAAATCGTCCATTTGCCGAAACAAACGCTCATCCGCGAAGCTGAGAATTTGACGAAGAGTAAGAACGTGTATCTTAGAACCGCGACGAATGCTGACAACATTGAAGCTTGTTCGTTTTTAATCAGAAAGGGGGAGGAAGCAGTAATAGTTATAAAAGTAACTATTAACGGAGGATGATTAATCCTGTGATTCGAATTTCTCCTGTTTTCGATCGTTAGGTGATGCTTTTTAGGCTGCTACGTTAAACGCACCTACATTAATGGTTAACCACAGCAACGTATACGGAAAATTATCAAATCGATGACCTAGTGCACAAATATTTTATATCCACTTTTAGCGTTTTCGAGAGAATAAAATTCAGGGACATTCAAGGAAGAAAAATATTGTTTTTGACAAATTTATGAGGTACTTCAAGAACTATCTGTTACATATAAAAACTGAAATTTCATAAAATGTGGACATCCAATATTTGTGCACTAAGCCATGGAAATGCAAGGAGGAAAATCGCTTTGTGGTGAAAGTTCCTTTTCATTGAACTTCGCGGTTCATATTCTCTTTCCGCTTAAAAATCACATTTCTTATAGATCTCACATAAAGTCTTACGCAGAACTCATAAAAATGTAAGTCAAATCATCTACCAATTACAGTACGGTAAAGTGAAGTACAAATATACAAAATTCATCGCAAAACGTTCATCGGATTACACTAATATCATTAAACTATCCTTTCATTTCACCTGGGATGGGACTTGCGAAACGAAAGCATAATTTCTTTCCACCGCGAGCACATCTTCTGTAGGAGAAGAGCGCAAAGTTATCGGGCCATTTTCAACGTCCACGAAGCGTAATTGAAAAGTACACAAAAGGAAGAATCACTCTTATCTGAATAAATCTCAGATCGAATAGAGAAGTTCTAAGAAGTCACATCGCGTCCCCACGAATCTGGAATCGTCTCGAGTACTCGAGGACTAATACGAACTATCTACGTTTTTAATCTCTGATTGGTTCCCCGTACGATCTCGAATAAAAACCGAGCGCTTTGCGTTCCATTGAATTTCCAACGATTTCAGACGCTTCTCGCGAAACGCGCAGACGTCGTGTTTCTTTCTTGCTTCCCTTTACGTTTCGTTCTCCTTTTTAATTAGTAGTATCTGAACTTTTTTGATCCACGATTTCGAAAAGAAAAAGAGAGAAGCTCTCGAGGCTGTTAGAATCATCCACGGCGCGTTCTCGCATTGACTACCCATCGGAAAGGGTGCGTGAAACGTTACTAAAAAATAGCTTATGTGAAACATCTGCTTGACGAGCGATAGATCTTCTTTTCTACCCCGACGTAATCGGCATTTACGGCTCCGATCGCTTCCTATTATTATTAAAAATACTATATAGACATATGGACCTTGCACTTACGGATTACGACCTCCTCCCAACGCCTAGCCGAATATACAGTTTCACTCAGTGCAATTAGTTCTCTGTCATCTTTGTTTGTACTGCTCTAAAACGTACTACACTTTCTCCTTATTTCTTCTTCTTCTTTCGCGTTTTGTTTTCCTTTTTCTCGGGGAAGACTTTTTATCCTTTAACAGCTGACGATCTTTTACGTTCTTGCACTTCCCTTTCCACTGTTCCCGAATGCTCGTGACTGTTTGAGGGAGAAAGAAGGGCGATCGTTTTTTGCTCTGACGTCAGTTTGAAGATTAAACAGTAAAGATCGGAATTTAGATACAATTGAAAACTTAAAGCTTTCCTCAGAGATTTTATTATACATATCACTGATTGATTCTCTACTTCTAACGTTCAAGAATTCGTCAAAATTTCTTCCCTGCAAATTGCAAAGTGTCCTTTTCAATTAAAAAACGAATATAAAGAAATAAACTGCCCAGAAAGTCCCCTTCCTCCCAACTGTCTTCGTCGAGCATCAAATATACAGGGTGTTTTATTACTAATCGACATAATTTCACATGTGAATTCCACACTAAAATAATAAGAAAGAACAGCAGCTCGGCTCAATATTGCTCCCACCTTCCTCCATTTGCAATTCACAGACATTATCGCCACTTTGAAATAAGCCACTTTGATAATAAAAATACTACGGAATCAATGCCCCTAGGTGGAGGCTCGTACCAATACCCAAAATCTAATCCACGTTTGCACGAGCATTCTCTTTCATCATTCCGTCGTGCTGAACTCATTCCTGAGGCGACGTTGAAAAGCAACGAAACGGCTTGTAAATTGGGAGCAGAGAACAATGGAATTTGTACACGGCGACTCGCGATCCTATTACAAGCTACGCTCTTCTCATCGTAATCGAATATGTCTCGAATTCTCGGCAAAATTATACGATCAATGGATCCCTTGAGAGCCGCTGTTGCTGCTCGGAGGCGAGCACTATTGCGAACAGAATAAAAACGTGCGATACAACGGAATGCTCGTTACGCAATATAACATATAATCGCGTTAATATGGCGTCGAGACTATACTGTATTTACAAATTGGCACTTTCGTCGGTTTGGAAATATATGGTAGCTTGCTTGTCGGCAATGCGATTGGTTCCGATGCGTGGTCAACGGAGAGAATTTCGAGCCCGGACGCGACGAACGGGAGCTATCGTGCTCGCTTGCGTTCTGTCCCTTGAGGAAGGACTGCAGCGCGCTTGAAACAGTGCCGCTTGAAAAGCTATGGGCTGTATTTCGGGGTCTAGAATAAACTCTATTCAAAAGAAATTTGTGTATAGTTTATTAATAACGAAATAATCCATCTGTACTAAATAGAAATATGAGCATGTATATTCCAATATTTCTCATAATTTTAAACGACTCCGAGCGTTAATTAATGATTTCCCAAATTTTCGAAAGGTCCCACTGACTCTTCCATTCTTTAAAAGATACAAAGGATATACCTTTTAATGTAACCGCGCTAAATACTCCTCCCGTTTCAAAGAAAGGAACTGATCCAGGTTATCCTGTGTGTTTCAGGTTTCAACGTTAATTACCATTGCCTCCTTCTTTAAACGTGACTGTACATTTTTACTAATATACAGTTGTGATTGAAGGTGAAGGAGGATCAACTGCCTATCAGAATACCAGCCGCACAGCGTCGCGGTAAACTCCTTCAAGCCCGCGCCTAAAGCTCAAGAAACGCCGCAAACGAGCAGCAACCGGTTCTCCAGGATAACGTCCTCCGCCGCGTCTCGTTCAGAAGCAAGGCAGAGACCTCAGTTGCTATTTCTACACACGTTACTAGGAGTATGTACAGCGACTACGGGCAGTAGACTTCTGCGTCGCCTGATCCCGCGCGAACCGCCCCCGCAACCTCTCTTCGCCCCATTTCGTTAAGTTACTTAATTATGTTGAACACAATGATCGAAAGCTTTTCAATCACAATAGAGCCGCGAACGCGTAACACGGCGCAACTACACGCGAGGTCGTTTATCAATTTTGTTTCTCCATTCTTGTCCTTCCTCCTCCGATCGATTTTCCGTGCGATCGCGATGGATCCTCGTCTACATCGATTTAAAGTTCCATGGACGCCGAGAACCTCGAGCCCCGAGACTTCTAAGCCCCCGAGTTCAACGAGTATGCCAGTTCGATGCACGCTAAAGTCGAGCGTGCGCGTTTAAGCACACCGAGGAGCGTTCCTTTGGACGAGAAACGGCTTAACGAACCAACGTCTCGGCGGACTTGAAATCGACGCGGCTTGGTCCAACCGATCCGCTTGCGTTCAGCGTCGCTTTCATCTACGTTTGGGGTAGAGTAATTCGGGAAAGAGAGAAAAGTGGAGTGTCACCGTGATGGATAATAGAGTAGCAGAGAAACCTTTGGCAGTACAGAGTTTGCTCCATTCTCCCGCTGATACAGAATGTCCGATCGCCTGGTCGCCGTTCTACCCAATCTGTCGCTCCGTCCGCCATTACTTGGCCCCTGGTATCTTCCCTAACACCTGCAAACGACAATGCACGTGGAATATTAATGTTTCATGGCTCCACGCTGCCTTGCTACACTGAGTGCTAAGTCTTGGATTAACGGGCAGTTTGGGGAAGTCTACTTGTTAAAAATATAAATAAGAATTCCAAGTAAAGGAAATTTTAAAAAATGTCCATGCCAACATCGAGACATTTAACAGAGGAGTAAAACAAGAGGAAGTGATGATAAAGGATCTCGGTTGTAAATAAAGGAATGGAAGCAAAGTGGCTGCGAAATGGACTTTCGTGTGGAATAATAGATACTTTCTTATTCACGTCTGCATGTTTACTGACTTTCGGACGCTCTCTGTCACACTGAATAACGGGGCAAAGTCAAGGCCGCATTTATATAATGCAGGGGGAATCTTATTCTTTGGACTAAAAACATAGCAAAATTTGCGATTTTTTTTCTCGAGAAAACAGCGATTCGATTCATCTGAAATTTGGACCATGCTTTGATGAATCTTTGAGGAAGCTGCAGTTTTTTTTATAGTAATTTTTAACCATAAATATAGTAGCTATGCGCGATCGACCGTCACGCCGCGCAAAATTCGCCGGCCGTTAGTGTGCATGATATTTATCTACTACGTAATGTGAAACAGAAAAATGAAACGGCGTTTTATTTTATACATATGTAGCTTGAAATTTATGAGTCAGCAAAAAACAAAAAAAAAATTATTGAACAGGGTGGAGAGTTTTCAAACTGAAAGGTCTGAACCTTTGATTTTTGCAATCCAATTTTGCGCCAATTTTCTTACGTAATAAAAGAAGTATAGAACTTAGCGGTATTCTGGTTCATCAAATTGAAGCTACACATGTACAAAGTAAAACGCCGTTTCATTTTTCTGTTTTAGATTACCTGGAAGGTAAATATCATGCACACCAGCGGACGACGAGTTTTGCGTGGCGTGATGCATAACTCCTATATTTATTACTAAAAATAAATAAATAAAAAACTGCAACATAAATGCATAAAAACATGGTACGAATTTCAGATGAATCGAAATGCTAGTTTCTTAAAAAGAAATTCCTAAATTTTGCTATGTTGTTAGCCCATAAAATAGGATTCCCCCCTTAAGTATGTGTTAAAAAAATTAAGAAGTCACCGAATTTTAGTAGCGCACAAACAATGATGGTGCGCTACCAAAATCCGGTGACTTCTTAATTTTTTTATGAAAATCTCGAATTTTTACGGACCATATCAGAGGTTTGAGGTAATTTTTTCCAAGTCGATCTGAACCTCCATTCGTTCGCATTCAGGAAAAAATGAAGAGCAAAAAATATTCGAGAAAAACGCGTTTAAAGTTTCTGGGCAAAGGCGACGCTATAGGCTGCCGCTTGGCGTTTTTAGCTGTCAAATCTACAATTTTGCGAACTTTACTATAAACCAAGCGGCATTTTATTCAGAAAAGATAGTACTTTCGGAAAATTCAATAAAAAATCGATTTTTCGACTGCCTAGTCCCCTTAAGACGTGGCTTCAGCTTGCGCCTAGTGCTCCTTACGGTAAATGCGGCCCCGTTCAAAGGAGTCTTCTGAGCTTTCATACAGCACCTAGCCGAGCCTACGGTACCTTCGGTACAGAACGCTATATACATTTTCTAGGAGGCCGTGGACCCCTCGCACATACTTTTGAAATATCTACACCGGTCAGTGCTTGAACAGCTGGAGGTACTTGCCCCACAAGGCGCGTAATTTCTCCGCTGGTAGCGTCGTTTCCGCCAAGAAGGACGATTTCCTCGGTTCTGGCCAACGGTGCCGCAACCTCCGCAGCGATCTGCAACACACAATCCGCCACGTTAGAACAGCCGACAGATTTCCAACGCGGGTCGATATCAAAACACCGTTGCTAATCACCTTTGGGAGAGCGTTCAGAGCGATGTTCAAGATAGCCGCCTCGCCATACTTTTTGTACACGACGGCTTTCATCCGCATACGTTCAGCATCCGATATTCCTATCGCCTCCATAGCCTGCGCCTCGGCATCTCCGATCAATCGAATCCTCTCGGCTTCAGCTTCGGCCGCGTTCACCGTCTGCGTCCTGGAAACGACGAAACCAGTCAAAAAACATTTTTCCCTATATTTTTCGTCCTTTCAACGCCTTTAAAAATTACAATTTTTTTTCAACTGACTGGTCTGTCCACGAGCCAGAGGTATATTTTTCAAAATAAAAAAGTTTCAGTCGAATCGGATAATAAGTTTTGGAGATACAGGTTCCACCGATTTTGAGAACACTGTTTCCAGAAAGACGCGTTTAAAGTTTTACGCGAGTGCCGAGTTGTCTGGTGTTACTCATGCATTTGCCGCTACTCAAATGCTTATAACTTCGGGAACTTTACGAATTTCAAAAAATCCTTTTAAACACGTATTCCTAAAAGGTCGGACATTCGAAAAATGAAGTAAAAAAAAAATCGATTTTTAGACCGAAATCTCCTCTTAAACAAGGACTGTTAGCTTGCAATCACCTTTTCCCTTCGGCCACTCTGCCGATTTTGTAATGCTCTGCCTCAGCTGGTAGCCGCACGGTGCTCTGAAGCTCGTGCTCCTTTCGGCGGACTTCCTGTTCCTCCACCTCGATCTGCTTGCGCCTCTCCACCACTTCTATCTGGATCTCCTCGTTTCGTATTCGTTGCCTGATCTTCGCCGCCTGAAGCTCGTAGGCCAGCTGCGCCTCAGCTTTCTGCGAAAAGCCGACGGACCGGCGGATCAACGGAGTGTCGCCGAGCTTCGGACTTTACTGGACCGATTAGAAAGAAGGCGCGAATAATTTCTGAGCATCCACGTACCGCGGTGTTCACTTCCTGGTCGAAGTTCGCTTTCTGCAGCTGGAACATCCTGGCGTTGTCCTCGATCTTTGTGTCGGTGTTGTATTTTATGTCCATCGCCGCTTTCTCGCATTCAGCTTCCTACGCGAGGGTAGAGACAAGTCAGATAGATCGCCACCAGAAGCGTAGTAGATAATTCACGCGGAAGAGAAAAATGTACAAACATTTTGATATCTCTATCTTAGCAGGGATTAACACATTGACGGCTACGAGTAAATTTAGCAGAATGTAATTAAACTTGTGGTCAAATAGTAACGCTCATTTAAGATTCCACAATAATTAATAATGATAAGAAGGATCGACATAGAGAAAAAAAATAACTGCAAGTTTAAGGGGGTGACCCCACCCTGAAGCCAAAAAAGACAAAGTTAGGGATTTTTTTGTTCGTATAAATAAAAATATAGGGCTTGGATTTTGTATATTGTTTTAAAGCAACCTTTATTTTGCTAGAGAATTTTTTTTTATGAAAAATTTGACAAAATGGCTTCCCGGAGGACTGCAAAAAACTGGCCCACACTCCCGGGAATGACTGGATCAATCTGAGAAGGAATACGAAAAAGATATATAAACTGGAATATATTATCTTACACCTAGCGTAGGATTTTTTTTATATTTCAATTATTCCATTTTTTACAATGCAAAGTTTTATGTACAAAATTAAAATCAATTCTTCAAACTGCTATAATTTCTAAAATAATTCGAATTTTCAGAAAATCCTACGCTAGGTGGAAAATAAAATATTCCAGTTTATATATCATTCTTGTATTTCCTTCTCAGATGATCCAATCATTCCCGGGAGTGTGGGCCAGTTTTTTGCAGTCCTCCATTTTGTCAAATATTTCATAAAAAAAAAATTCTCTCGCAAAATAAAGGTTGCTTTAAAACGATATAAAAAATCCAAGCCCTATATTTTTATTTATACGAACAAAAAAATCCCTAACATTGTCTTTTGTTAGTGGCTTCAGGGTGAAATCCGCCCTTAAAGGTGCCTTATACCCCAAAAAAGTTTAATCCAATATTAACAATAGTTTCTTAAAAAAAAAAATCATAAATATCAGCTATTTTTGGGGCTGTTACACGAGAATCCCCACTTAGCAATTTGAACGTTCAGCGCACACCGCGTGCGGGACTCCCCTTAGCGCATCTCTTAACCGTAGTCGCTCAACGCATATGGGCGTTCCCCGCACGTGCTGTCTGTACGATGCCGCTCAAATGGTTAACAGGCTAACTTCTATGCATTATTATTATCCATATCTGGTACACGAATCATGTTATGAGAACAATCATCAAAGCACTCGTGGCAGGCAACGTGTTAAACGAAGAAAGTATGTACAATAGACGAATTTCCTAATTTATTTTTACGTTGTTAGATATAAATGTTCTGATTGTGAACGCACCCGAATGCCAGCGTCGCGGTTCGCCTCGGCGACGCCGACGTCGGCGTCACGTTTAACAGCCGCCGTCTGTGCCTTGCCAAG
Source organism: Andrena bucephala (assembly GCA_947577245.1). Taxonomy (NCBI): domain Eukaryota; kingdom Metazoa; phylum Arthropoda; class Insecta; order Hymenoptera; family Andrenidae; genus Andrena; species Andrena bucephala. The sequence goes on from OX387715.1 coordinate 71,466,212, forward strand.
AGACGCCAGATATTGAACGTCGTCGTAGACGTCCTTTATCGTGAACGACAAGATCTCGATGCCCATGCGACCGACATCAGGCGCGGCGACCTCCCTCACGAGGGTCGCGAACTGATCTCGATCTTTGTACACCTCCTCCACCGACAGCGTGCCTAGAAATTCGGGGGTTGTTCAAGGCTTCGGCTACTAATGCGTCAGCCATTGATGGCTGACAACACGAGGATCCAACGGAGACACGTCAGCCACATATGTACAGGACGTTAGAAAGAAAAGGGGGTCACAAACTTTTGGGGCTAGCGATGTTTATTTAAATAAGTGAAAAGAAGGCTTTGGCAAATGTGTGCTCTGGGATAATAATTATTTGGACATGCAAGGTTCTCTTGTGTTACCACTGCGGGAGGCATTTCATGTAATTTTTTTTCCATTTCGAGAGAAATTTCAGTTCTCAGTCTTGGAGGAATGTAAATATAAGTAGTGTTTGTATATTTAAGGAGGTAAATGTTTGGCAGTAATAGGTGCAGGACCGGCCACATGGGGATTCAAGGCACCCGGGCCCCAGAAAAAGGACAAAAGAAGAAAAGAGAAAAGAAGAAATGAGAACGAAAATTTTTTATTTGATTAAAATTGATTTAGTTTTAGAAACCGACTTGAATTGCACTGTCAAAACGCAGAACTAGCAATGCCTACGGACACACCACTCAAAAAAGAAATTAGAATTTAATTTCTAATATAATAATGTAATATTATTAATGACATGGCAATAAATAAGTCAGCAATTTAAATATGTTAATGTTTATTTGTTTCTCTTTTATTTTTTTATAATTGTTATTGTTATCCTTCTTTCGTGAAAAAATGTTATGCTTTTTTACCGTTGAGAAATTGTTTGAGGCCCCAGAATATTTCTTGCAACTCTATTTTTATTGTAATGTGTAATTATGTTAAGTATTTAAGTGAGGGCTGCTGGCTTTGTTCTATTTTCTTGTTTTAATTGCAGGAGGGAATAAAATTTGTTAATTTAATTTTGTTCTTTTAATTTATTCGAGGAATGCGTAGGAAGCCCTTACAGTATTTGCTGGAATTTACGATCGTGCCAATGATCGATTCTACTTAGCCCTCTCCATTCGAAGGGTAAATATGACCTAATTCTCCTCCACGTGGCGACGAATGTGCCTTTGACACGCGAAGGATGACACATCGAGCGTAATATTTCACCAGGCTCGTGTTTTCCTAGGAAACAGTCCATTACAAACTCAGTTCACAATCTATTATGTTATACATTCGTAATAGTGTTTGAAAATGAAGTTGAGCGGCGGGGAGACTTTAAATGCAATAAGTGGAATTATTTAAAACCGCTTTTCAGAATAGTATTTCTTTAATAGTAGGTATGTACAGCCAGCAAAAAATATTCGCACAATCGGCAGATTTTCTCAAATGGAAAATACGTATCGAATGTGCGGTAATATTGTCGCTATTTTTTATTAAAAAAATTGGGGAAAAAAACTGTCCTATATATCATAAGCACCTTATGTTACATTTTTAATAAGTTCATCAATTTCTTTAAAATCACCTCCAAAGTTATCCTATCATTTTTTACCTAAAATCGTGGTGTCACCCCTTAAAGAAACAAAAACAATGCTGAAATGTTCTTTATTCGATAGGTTAGCACAAATCATAGCAATGTTTACTCTGAAAGAAGCTTTAATAAACTCGCAACAATAGAATAATTTAACAACAACTTAAATTTCATAGCCAAAAAAGTATTCGCACAGTAGAACCATCAAAGGAAAACGATGAATTTCGGAAACATAAAAAAGTTTTAATATTTAGTATGCATTCCATTTGCATCAATAAGCTTGTAGTCTTCTTGGCACAAGTAAAAGCTTATATAGTTTTACGCAGTTTTTCTGGGAATCTGCATTCATTCCTCATTGTCAGATAATACGACTCTGTTTAAATTATTCGTGCCGTAACGCGCGATTTTCTTATCTGCAAGTCAAGCAGGAGTCATAAATTTGCGACTGGGTTAATATCTGGCGATTTTGGTGGTGTAATAACTTTCTTCTTGCATTATGCAGTAATCCATTCCTGCGTCCTTTTGGCAGTAACACACTTACTCCTTATGTTACTGCACTACTTGATAAATTGCTACGCAACAGGTCGATATACTTCGCAGCATTCATTATGCCATCAATAAATGCAAGATTCTCATTTGTGCTGTGCGCCATGCATTCCCAAATCAGAGTTGAGCATTAACTGAAGAAGACAATTATTTAAATATCGGATCGGATAAAAGTTACTTTCACATTAGATTATTCGACGAATAAAGTTAATTCTTTTAACTTTTATTCGTTATTCATAATTTTGTTTAAATAAAAAATCCGAAAATATTAAACTTGCTTTCATCAGCGAAATTATATTCGCCAATATATTTTGCCAAAACTTCATTGGTTTTTCTATATATTGTTTAGCAATGCCTAACCGGTTTTATCTGATCCGTTTACTTATTAATGGCTTTATTATCGTTGCTCCACCGTGTAGGTAGTTTTTAAGCAATATTTATCCGATGCAGTTGATATCACCAGCTAAATTCCGAGCACTCGTGAAAGCGTTCTTTGAAGTATCCAAACTATTGGAATCGTTACTGTGCAAATACATTTTTGGCTATTAAATTTTTTCTTATATTATTTCTATTTCTACTATTTTATTAAAGCTTCTTTCAGAGTATATTGTCATAATTTGTGCTAACTTATCGAGTAAAGAACATTTCAGCATTATCGGTTTTCTCTAAGAAAATTCATTCCAGAAACACTGACGGTGCGAATACTTGTTTCACCTACTGTATGGCATTGTTTAGTGGTATTATTCAGTAACAAGCCGTTAGATTCACTACACAAGCAGATCTGAAATTCAAACTTGCACGTAAAATACAAGCAATTCAGAGTATGGAATTAATTGCGATCACTTTCGAAAAAGCAATATCGAAATTTAATTGTGAATCTTAGAAAAACGTAGAAATAATTGTAGAGACACATAATGCAATCGTTAATGTTGAAATGCCGTGCAACCTTCAAAATATAGACTATTCCAATTATCGTTATCGTAAATGCGAAGTTCATTAGCAAACAGTTCTGCAACCTAATCGAGGCACAGTAGAACGGACACGTGCACTACTATCTATGTATCAAAGTCGGCCTTCACAAAGAAACATCACATAAAACCTCATTGCAACTTGCGCCGCATTTATTGAAGAACTCTAGCAAACTTAATTTTATTTGGTATTTTAGATTAAAACCAACGGAAAGTATTCAATCTGTATTAAATATCACATTTACTGCAAATACAGCAGGTGCCCTGATACTTACAAACGGCAGAGTAACTACATTAAATTTCCCATGCCAAATACAGTAAGTCCTAGTTATAGTCCCGCTTTTACCATGCGTAGTACGCCAGGTAACTATCCCCACCATTTCTTGGAATCCTTCGGTCGAGAGTGAGAGAACGAAAGAGTCGACGGCAACTTGGTGTCAACTGTTTCATTCCCTCTCGCTCGGCTCTTGGGTTTTCTCACTTGCGGCATCGGCCGCACGGGATAGCCTTAGAGCATATACTACTCTAAGGGAATAGTGTCCGCATCGCGTCGTTCGCCCGCCGCCAGCCCCGTTCGTCGGGTTTATTACGAGGAATCACTGTACCTCCCAAAAATGTGGCACAAGCAATATTCCATTTAAACAAAGAATCGTACGAATTCTATAAGACTCACCCAATATTGCACGAAGATGGCCCTCGAGGGTAGAGAGGATGGTCGTTTTGATCTCGTGAACGCTCTTGCCGAGGAACTGTTCACTGGCAGTGTGCAGTAGTTCGTCAGCCTTCATGATCTTGCACTGTGCCACCCCTGTAACGGACAATGGCACCCCCTGGGCAGTTTCCACGCTCTCGCAGACCGGGTTCAGGGTCATCACCTCCAGAGACAGCCGCTGAACGTCGGTGACGAACCACCACGTGAAGGCGTAGCCACCAACGATGGTCCTCTTCTTCATCGACCCGCACCATCCTCCTGCGGACACGATCGAGGCACTAATTTAATCCCCCGGCCCGTAATTAATTCGCGTTTCTTCTTACCACTTTTGAGTGGTGCGAGGCAAACCTCGTCGAAGCTACAAAACACCGTTTAAGAAAATATGAGCGTGAAAACACGCCAATGCCGTGTACAGGGTTGTTCCGATAATTATTATTGCTTGTGAAATCATTTAGTACCTGGTAAGTTTGTGGAGGAATAGTAGTTATATGCGAAAGAATGATACAAGTTTGTGTGGGATGCCGAGTACACACATCAAAGTAAACTCTAGAATTTTCATTGCATTTTTTTCATTTCATTCGCCCTAATTAAAAAGAATTAAAATTTAATGTTGCGTTTATACAACAACAGCTGCTAATGGATTAAGGGCTAAAAAGAAACAAATTGCGGTTGAAATTTGTAAGTGCACTGACACAAAGCTTATCAAAACTTTCAATTCGTATCGAGAGATTTTTCAAATCGTTAAGATTGCAATGTTGAATATGATTCGAATTTTTACCGAACAATTGAAATCATTCAGTGTACTTTGAATATCGTTAGTTGGTGCGGATGCACCTTTAGTTGCGGCTGGTGGACGTCGAGACTGTAATGTAAGAGTAACGAGCATTTCTTCGCGCGTTGTTTATAACAATGCCACCATTCGATTCGTGAATCAACGATCGTTAAGCGCAATACATAACCGACTCGGTGTTGCAACAGAAAGTAGGCCGTTCCTGTATGGCGGCCGACGCGTCGCTCTTTACCGTAAGTCCGCTTGATGACGTCAGAAAATGATTCTTCGAATACCTGGGTATCAGATTTGCTGTAAACGTGACGCGTCTCACGCAATCCACGGCCATCGATTTTGAAATTATTCGCGGTTTTTCTTTTCGCTTTCTACGCGGGTACTGCAATTCCATTTTTTCAAATTTACAGTGATACAGCCTATGAAAATTGTTGAATAGAGGTAGAGAACTTGTTACATCAATATTCATGATTTTTATAGCAAAACGTTAAAGTGGTCTTGGCGATAAAATTAAAACATAGTAAAAAATTAATAAATACTTGAAGAAGTAAATTTGGAAGCTTATGCTTTCATTAACAAACACTAAATAGTAGGTACCTCAAAATTTGTTGGAATTTGTAAATTCCGAAAAGTTGACCTTTCATCGACAGATATTATTTCATTCTGTTTAATCGGGAATGTTAGATCGACGAAAGAGAGTTAAGTAGGACGCAGTGAATTATGAAAGTCTCTTCAGTTCGAATAATCAGTAAGAAAATATTAAAGATTGTTCGGTTCAAAATATCGATGATCTAGTAAGTTTTTAGGTAACGAAGATTGATAGAAAAGTCCTGTTAACTCATCGAATGCGTGTTCGGAATACGTGAAAAGTTGAGAACTGTGCGGCAATGCTATTCAGGAATTCTCGTTCGAGTATTGCGGTAATTCAAATCCCGTTTACGACACTCTTTGATGCTCCACCTACTGAATTCGAAGCAAATACCAGAAACTTAGTCGAATAACAATATTCCTTCTAATTTACCAATAATACCACCGAATATTTATACGTAGGACCCACGTGACACACTTTCGTGGCTCACAACTGTTATCAGACATTAACCCAAACCTATCACCATTTCCTCCAATAAAATACAGCCACTCTCAAATTTGCTCACGAAAGACTGTCAAGTTCATTGGACCACATTATGCGTGTAAATGTCAGCCTAGGCATAAAAGACTGTGGCTTTCCGAATTATTTATTCGAGTCAGTGTACATCCAAAATACCAATTCTGAACCACAGAACTATCTCCTTGAAAATCATCCTAGAAACACAAGCTGCAAACCAACTAATTGTAACAACACTATCGACTCAAATTACCTAAAAAAAAAACACCCCTGAAGGGGAATTGCGCTTTTTTGGGCCGAAAAATAGGTAATTCTTTCTGAATTTTTTGTACAAAAACGGTTACACAAATTAATTTGAGGTTTGGCAGGCTGTTTTATTGTATCTTGAACTATTGTTCTGAATTTTTGTGAGACAGTGAAAAAAAAACATGGCAGATACAGAGAGAGCGTTGAAAAATAATCGAGTGGCCCTGGCGTTGACGAAAAATAGGTACTGTAAGGGTTATCCGAAACACAAAAAGGAAAAGAGATTCTTAACTATACGATTCTTAAACTATGGGTGATAGTAGATTTGTTGCCGCATCTGTTACAGTTCCTTTTTTATTTAAAGAATTTTTCCCGATTTTGGGGTAAAACCTTTCTCACACTCAAATCAGGGCGCTTCATCTTCCTCAAACGGCTGCCATTTTAACATTTTTTTATTTTTCTTAATGCATCTACTACCACCCATAGCCACATTCATACAGTTTAAGAATCACTTTTCCTTTTTGTGTTTCGAATAACCCTTACAGTACTTTTCGTCAACGCCAGGGCCACCCGATTATTTTTCAACGCTGTCTCTGTATCTACCCTGTTGTTTTTTCTCACTGTCGCACAAAAATTCGGAGCAACAGTTCAAGATACAATAAAACAGCCTGCCAAACCTCAAATTAATGTGTCGCACAGTTTCTGTACAAAAAAATTCATAAAGAATTACCTATTTTTCGGCCCAACAAGGCGCAATCCCTCTTTAAAGAGGCACCTACCCGTTCCACTTAAATTAAATGAAAATTCTCCCACTGCCATCGGCCCACGAAAAGCAAGGGAATGCTCTAGGAATGATCCACGAGAGAGTGATTCCAGCGGCCACCGAATTCCTCCGTGCGCGCGTGAACTTCCATTTCTACGGGGGCCACGTCGATGGGGCCGACGGTGCCGGAAGAACGGACCCGCGGAGGCGGAGATGAAGGCTGAAAGGAACGAGCACGACGGCGAAGGAGGGGAAGTCGGTGACCGTTATGCGGCGTGTTCGGCTTCGAAAGGTTCGTAACCTGCTCGTTCACCAGCCCCGATCTCGGCTGGATCCCCAGCATGCGGACACCCGTGCCCGGAGCAAGGTCATGGTCAGTGTTACACCGTCCTCCGATCGGCCGTTACATCGATCACGTGGATCATCCTAGCTCCTCCACACGCTGGAAAACCAGCGACGGTACGAATGGTGTTGTACTCTGTGTTCCAATGGTGTCTACCCGGTGACGTTGAATTTTTCTGGGTCGTTCACTCGCGAGCTGAGACCGTGGGGATGTTTGCATTGACTTTTTAGAGGACAAGTGTTTTCACCGTCGTGGTCAGTGATTGGAGTATCTGGAAGTGCTCGAAGAGGAACAGTGAAAAGGACTTCTGGTTCCTGATGGGTCTGGGAATTGGTGCGACTGACGGAGTTGTGGGATATGTTTCTGGGATTTTGTGTGGAATGGAATTCTCCTGGAATTAGGGAGGGTAGAGGGAGGGATCACTGTTGAAGCAGAAACGAATACCGAGAAAGTTTAGAACCTGAAAATCTAATGGTCAGTGAAAGCTTCCAAGGGGATCTACCATTCGAAAATTCGAGGGATTTAGGTGAATCAGGGCTGAGACAAGAATCTTCAGGTTTGTAATTTCACTGGGTGCTCTACTTAGTATTGAAAAAGCTGAAAAGTTTCAAGGGAGAGATCCAGAATGTTCTCTTTTTGTGCTGTGATGAGACACATGGGACCACGTGGTCAAGGGAGGGGGCTAGAAATGAACGTGGAAATAAAAGATGTCTGTTTGAAGCATGGATACGAGATAGAATGCCCAAGTGCATCGATTATTTAGAGGAAGAGAAGGTTCTAGATCGCACATCAGCCACTGTCACCCAAGAAGTAGGTGAGCAAGTACTGCTTTCCTTTTCAAATGCATTAAATCCTTATCGAACGCAAAACGTGTCTCTGTTCGTCGTATAATACGGTTTCTTAATCTACGTGCTCCCATTTCGTCAAAGGACTTCTTCATCATCTTCTTACAGAACTATTTTAATTATAAAACTAGCTTAAACATGATTTCGTAGATATCTTCCTGAATGGATCGATGGCAATTTTTCTTTAGAATCTATTGCAACTAAAAATATAAGATTCAGATGTTACTTTGATGGAATTCACCCGGAGTCTGGTAGCACATTCTAAACTGGATCTACAACCGAACAGTAATGCCGTCGCGATAGGAATAACCGTGCCAACCCAAAAAGCAACGAAGGCCAATTTAAAATTCATTATCCTGGTTTTAGAATTAGCGTGGCACAGAAACCCAGAATACAAAAGGTTGACGAGAAAAGCTGATTTGCTGGCCGCATGATTTCATATTTGCCGCGTAAATAATAAAAGACCGTTTCGTGGGGTTGACCTCCTTGACAGTCTACCATCTGCCTGCAGTGCTTACACTAAAACCCCGTTAATTCGGTTTAAATCGTGCAGTGATATTTCTTTCCATAAAAAAATCGTCTTAACGACTATATTGTGGTCTATACAGCATACCAAGTTAACATTTTCAGTTCAAAAACCTTCTGCGAACGGGAAGAACTCCTCAACAAGGTATTAGAATTTTTTGCAAGAAAGGTGCTTATTATTGCGAATAAATTAACATTTTAACACAAGATTGTAGAATATAGTCACTCTACGACTTTGATATTTTTGGTTTTCGAAATATGAATATTTCATAATTCTCGTTTAATATAAATATTAATATGAAATATCTTTTTTGGAGTACCTACGTTCGTAATATTTTAAATCTTAACAAAATGTAAGAACTCAATTCTTAACTCGAAAAATGAAGACACCCCCACAAAATCGTGTCCACCTGAATAGACAAAGGGTTTCCAAGCGTTCCTCCCTTATTCCACTTAAAATTGCAAGTCGAGTGATGAACCAACTCCTTCACCTACCCAGATTTATTCCGCAGACACCGGAGGGCCCCGAAAATGGATTGAAAATTATTCGGCATAAATCTAGGAATGTTCGATAAGTATTATCGTGGAGAGTAGTACTATTTAAGATTCCTAACCGATTTAAAAGCCACAATGATAGTGCTTGGATGATTTCGTATACCACGCGTCCCGATAATCCTCGTTTTTGCGGTTTCTGCGAAATTCCGTGCACGATCCCTATTCGAACGAGTACGCAAACTTTCGACGATGGGGTACGTGAGGTTCGTCGCGGGCACAGTGCCACGTTCATAGAGAATTACTTAACAGCTGAAAGTTTCACGGCTCGTTGAAATTCATCTCATACGCGGTGTGTCCGACCCCCCTGACCACGTGTAGCCCTCTTCGTCTTCTCTTCGACCGATTTCTACGTGGCCGTGGATAGGTTTTGGTTCGCTCAGTATCGATGGACACTTGGGCGAAGACGGTCCTCCCCGTGGGCGATCGTGATGGGGCGATGGTAGCTTTTTGATTGGGATTTTGGAACGTAACGGTGGTGCGCGCGTGAAATTTTTAAAGTCTGTGTTTGATGGACGTTCGACTTTTCCAAAGATTACATTGTGTTAGTTGGTAAATTCGTTTGTTTATTAGGATTATCTAATTGGGCATGTTGAAAATGTAATTATTTGTGCCGGTGATTATGAAAGTGGTATAATTTGTTTTTTAATTTCACGGTATTTAGACTTATGCGTTTGTGTAATCGGTGTAATACAATATAAGAGATAAATTCATTTTTTTTAAGTTTTCAACATACGTTAGAGCTCTTTCGTAATCGCCGGCACAATTAGGAATAAGAGCTTTTAATAGTTTAGTGAAAATAATTGGCATAACATATGAATTGTCGAGAACACTTTTCTAGTTTTCAAGTTAAATTAGGAAATTAACTAAAATTTGTTCCAGTTATAATTGGGCCAAGTTATACAGAAACCTACCGACCCTCAAAATTACAAAAAATTAGTTAAACATAGCATGGATCCCATAATTTTGAGATCTTTATCTTGCAAAAATTACCACTCCATAGAACAACTCTTATACTATAGAATTATTAAAAATACTATTATTTAAAATAATATTAATTATACTACTCACCATTAAATAACCCATTAAAAAACATTGCAAAACAACAACAAGAAATAAAATATATGCCAATAGAAATAAAGCTACTTTCCTTTAACAATTAAAATCTTCAAACTTTTGCTCAATTTTAGATCACTGAGGGTTGGTAGCTTTTTCCATAACTTAGTCCAACTGTAGTAAGAAGTATACCCAGTCTTTGGACCCCTTTGTCAACATTAATTAGTTTCTTGGATTCTATCAATCGTTACAGATTACTTTAAGGTATGATAGATTTGTGGTATTAAATGCAACGATTTGAAAAACATATTTATGCTGCATTAAATATTGCGAGTAATCTCACAAGTATATATAAATTATTCATGTGCCCAGTTGAATAAAATAGTGACAGTTACATTGTTGTCACAAATAGTTGTCATTTACATTGTTTTTTAAATAACTTATACTAATCCCTTGAATATACTAAAAACGTTTACTGCCCCGTGTACTTATAAATTGCAAATATTTATAGCAGGAAATATTTTCAGCTCACGGTCTCGTTTATACACGATGATCCTCCATAAACAAACGTCGCCTATGAATGAGCGTATTAATAACTCTCTATTAATGTATTGTTCCAGACGATCGATAGTGGATATAATCGAATTAGAAAATGGGTATCGAGAGTGTTTTAGCTGGCGGTTTGACCTCAGCCTCCACTGGACTTTCATGGTTCTTCCCAGTGTTGGCGGCCGCGCTCGTTTACTTCCAATATGAAGTTATGGACAACGAAGCACCGCCGATTAATATACCTTCCGAGGTGCTGCTGCCATCCTACGACTTTATCGTGATAGGAGCCGGTTCCGCGGGTGAATTTTCATCACGTCGATTATTATGCAATATACATGCTCGCTCTACGAATTGTCACGAAACTTGACATGCGTGTACTTTCGCTGCAGGAGCTGTCGTGGCGAGTCGTTTATCAGAGATAGAAAACTGGAATGTGCTCCTCTTGGAGGCTGGAGGCGATGAAACAGAAATCTCCGATGTCCCCCTTCTTGCAGGCTATCTACAACTCAGCCAACTCGATTGGCAATACAAAACGGAGCCTGGAGGAAGTTACTGTCTAGGTGAATGACCTGTTTGTTCTTTTTTACATATATTATTCTATTCGTTGTCATTGATTCGGGTACGTCGGATGATTGATTGATTATAGTTATTATAATTTTAACGAATTCTTTGAATAATCCTATGAACGCAGTAAAATTAGTAGTTTGTGGGTAGTTTTTGTTTATATAATAGCAACTTCGTTGTTCTCTGGGTCCTAGGTATGTACAGCTAGAAAATGTTCTGAGTGACGATGTATGAGAACTTTATGTACGCGGAGCAACAGACTTTCCTAAGCTCCTCATCTTCAACCTCGATCAACTTAGGAAAACCTAATATGTACAGAGTCTTTTAAACTTTTGTTTAATACTTCTTTGGTCCCACTAAGAACTCCTGAATTTTTTTTTTGGGATTAAACCGCTCACGAGGCATACACTCAACATGGGACTCATTGCAATTAGAGTTGTAAATATTCGAATAATCGAATATTTGAAGAAATTTGTTGAATTCTCTAATATTCGTTACGGCCCTAAATGCAACCCCCTCCTTGCAAACACCCACGTTTCCATTTATTTATAAAACTATACACTTTAGCTAAATATCCAATGCCCGACGCAGTGTTCGGGCATTCACGCCCTTTAAACCTAATAAACATCCCCAATCACTCATCTCCCGACACATGAACCCACAACCCCCGCAACGCATCACAACACCACAAACAGCACCTCGCAACTCTCATCATCCCCAATGATAATCCCCAGCAATGGAGCAGGGTCGCTGCAACTGGCCACGCGGCAAGGTGATCGGGGGCAGCAGCGTCCTCAACTACATGCTCTACCTGCGCGGCAACAAGAAGGACTACGACACCTGGGAGCAGCAGGGGAATCCAGGCTGGGGGTCCAGAGAGGTGCTCTACTACTTCAAGAAGTCAGAGGACAACCAAAACCCCTACCTAACCCGTACACCGTACCACGGCACCGGTGGCTACCTGACCGTGCAAGAGGCACCCTGGCACACGCCCCTAGCCGCAGCCTTCGTGCAGGCTGGCCAGGAGATGGGCTACGACAATCGCGACATAAACGGCGACCACCACACGGGATTCATGATCGCGCAGGGTACCATCAGACGCGGAAGCCGATGCTCAACAGCGAAGGCGTTCCTACGACCAGCCAGGCTGCGGAAGAACCTCCACGTCGCCATGCACTCGCAGGTGACCAGGATCCTGATAGACCCGAAGTCGAAGAGGACCTACGGCGTGGAGTTCGTCAGGGACGAGAAGGTGTTCCGGATAAGGGCGAGGAAGGAGGTGATAGTGTCCGGTGGGTCGGTAAACTCCCCCCAGCTGCTGATGCTCTCAGGGCTCGGGCCCAGGGAGGACCTCCTCCAACATGGGATCCCGGTGATCCAGGACCTCAGAGTAGGGGAGAACCTTCAGGACCACGTCGGCCTTGGTGGGCTGACGTTCATGGTGAACCAGGAGATCTCCATGGTGGAGAAGAGGCTGCACAGCGTGCAAGCAGTGATGCAGTACGCGATCTTCGGCGACGGACCGCTGACAGTATTAGGCGGCGTGGAAGGTCTAGCGTTCGTCAACACGAAATACGTGAATGCCTCCGACGATTTCCCAGACATCGAGCTGCATTTTATATCGGGCTCGACTAACTCCGACGGCGGCAGACAGATCAGGAAGGTCCACGGCCTGACCAAACGGTTCTACGACGCCGTTTTTGGGACTATCAATGATAAGGACGTGTGGAGCGTGATCCCTATGCTACTGAGGCCGAAGAGCAAGGGCGCGATCAAGCTGCGCAGCAAGAACCCGTTCGATCATCCGCTGATTTATCCGAACTACTTCAAGGAGCCGGAAGACATCGCCACTCTGGTCGAAGGGGTGAAGATAGGCGTCGCGCTGAGCAGAACCGCGGCGTTCAGACGCTTCGGCAGCGAGCTGAACTCCAAGCAGTTCCCCGGCTGCAAGCACATAACGATGTACAGCGATCCTTACTGGGAATGCATGATCAGGCATTACTCGGCGACTATCTACCACCCGGTGGGCACTTGCAAGATGGGCCCTTACTGGGACCCAGAGGCTGTCGTGGACCCACAGCTTCGAGTGTACGGTGTCAGCGGGCTTCGCGTCATAGACGCGTCCATCATGCCGAACCTCGTCAGCGGGAATACCAATGCGCCGGTTATAATGATCGGGGAGAAAGGGTCCGACATGATCAAGGAGTTCTGGATGAAGCGACGAGGTCGGGGATGAATGTGATTGCGTTCCTGAAACCGACGATTTCGTGGTTTAAATGTTGATTGTTAAAAGAGGACCTGAACTCCAGCTAGGAGTGAAACAGTGTTTCTTAGAGGAACGGCTTGAAACGGGCTAGAAGCAAAGTTTTATTAACTTTGAGTGACTTAGACCGTTGTAAATATTGAATCGAGCTAGTTTTAAGATGCGAAGAGATTGTGAAGAGATTCGACGAATCGGAACAGAGTGATAATGGTGCGTGCTAGTGGCGACAGTGATAGAAGGTAGTATGGAAACTAGTGTTGGCGAAGCGAGGCTTGATTATCACTTTGAGTGGTATAAGATTTGGAAAGATATTGTTTCAAGTTTGGCAGGCTTTGAGGGATTTGTCGATATTAATGAAAGTTTGAAATTCTATGTTTTCTATTAAGGTGCGATCCCACGGAGCGTGGCTCGGTGAGCTTCCCTTCCTAAAGAAGCAGGGGTATGCTTGTGGTAGTGCGGTACCAGCCAGGCGCTGCAAGCCAGTAAGCTCGTGGGCGAAAACCCACGAATCTGGCATCACTGTTGAGCAGAGTTGCCAGGCAATTCCCTACGCAAAGGGGAGACATGACGTCATATAGACCTATATACACCAGGGTTGACTAACTGGTGGCTCGCAAGCCACCGGGGGCCCCTCCGCCTTGCTGCCACGCTGAACGGTCCCGTCTCCATACCGACCAGACTCTGACGATCGCAGTCGATTCCTGCTTCTTTCCTTCTCTTTTCGACTGCGATTATCAGAGTCTGGTAGGTATGGAGGGGGCCGTTCAGCGTAGCAGCAAGGCGGAGGGGCTCGCGAGCCACCAGTTAGTCAACCCTGATATACACTAATGGGACTTGTGCACGCCATGCGCGAATTGTGGTACGTCACAACGTCACCAACACAAATGTACCGTTATTGCTGTGGTGTTCCTCTTCTCCTACTCCGTGCTGAGTCATGTGGTATTTACGCCGCCATTAATTCCCTACATATGGCAACGCTGGCTAGGACCTTGTCTCTAGAACACGGGAACTCTTATACGGTTCTTTTTGACACGCTAGTTGCCATCGAGGAAGCTCTTCGCGTTTTATGTACAATCCAAGCGTGTCTTGTGAAATACATTTGAGAGGTTATACTGACGCTCGTGTTAATTGGACATCCGCTTTCACCTCTTTAACCCGGCGTTAGTAAGATGGGATGCCACAGACTCCAAAGATTTTAAATAGACTATAACATTTTAACAACGCGCGGCAGTGAGTCCTGCCTCAGTGTAGCTTCCCCAAATACATTATTTGGGTGGGATCCATGGGACCTTACCTTACCACTTTTGTGACATTTCCCACCTCACCAGCGCCGGTTTAAAATATTTCTTACAATATTTTATCTTTATTTCTTGATTATGGTTACTGTCTACAATGTACAGATATTTTTGTTTTGGGATATTGTACCTGATCTAAGAAATAATTAAAAATGTTCGGGTTTCAAGCGGAGAAGTCGGGGGCTTTAATGCTCTCTGTCATGGATTAGAAATTTTGCAGATGGCAGCCCCACCCCCCACTATACAGCTTTTCACCATTATTTAAGTAAACGCCCTGAAGCTGCGAGGATTGCACTCTGCGAAGCATAAATTTGTACGTCGCGTAAGTAGGGCGAGCAACCACTTCGTGATGTAAGTACCGACTGGCAACATTTGTCTGGAATAAAAGAAGACGTTCTGGACGAATGTACCGGCTTCGTCCTCGTTTAATCACCATGAAATATTGGTAAATCTGGTGTAACAAGGAACATCAGAAACGTTGCAGTACAGAATACAGAATAGATTATTCGCACGACCGTCAGAAGTGTTCAGAGAGATTTTTTTTACATATTTTTAATGTTTGATATATTAAGAATGTTTTCTTAAAAATTGGTGCCGAAATTCGCAGAAACATCAAAGATATAGACCAGGGTTGACTAACTGATTGAGGAATTCCTGCTTCTTTCTTCTCTTTCCGACTGCGATCGTCAGGGTCCGGAAGGTGTGGAAGGGGGGGGGGGGGGGCGTTTAGCATGGCAACAATTGAAGTGAAGTGTGCTCACGTGTTCCACACGTTGATGAGAACTTCAAATGCATTCTTCTTGAAACCAGGTTTTCAAACACGGTACCCACGATTACTCAAAAACTATTCAGCCGATATACTTCCGATTTTTCACGGCTATATGACACACTATTGCGCAGTTTCTGACAGAGCGGTTTTTTTATTTGATTCATAGTTTTTTTTTATTGCGTGCAAAAGAAAGACTTCACGTTCGAAAATCGTACGTTACATTCAGATTGCTGCCAAGTCTTTAAAAATTAACTTTTTTTAAATCAGTCTCTTCAGAAGCAGCATTTGTTAATATATTTTAAGAAACTAATTTGCTTTTTTCTTCCATGTAAAATTAATTTAATTAGAAGCGTGTGGTGCAAGTCACTGCAGCGAATGACTGGCGAATGAGCAGCATTGGGAACTAGTCTCTGTAACTGTATTATACGACTAATATTTTTAAATACAAAAATTGAGTATTATAGCCAAAGACATGATATAATTAATAAAAAAAAACATACGGGTGCTATAATGTTAATACTTTCTTTAAAAAAAATCTGAAGAACGTCAGTTTGCAGGCTTTTCCAGGTGTGGGTCTTACAGCATATATACATGGAGATCTCATTGAGAGCTTAGAGTATATAAAGACATGTGCGAGCTGGTGCGAGTGAGAGGTGTACACCGGCGCATGCGCATTGCGAGCGATTGGGAGTCCCTCGTTCTAACTCTCTCGCTCGTCCCATCGAGAAAGTATCTCTTTCTCTCTCGCGTGATGTTGGCGACAGTTTCGGGGACAGGAGACATAAGCTGGGATTCCACTGAGGCAACTTTTTGGTAACCGGCAACATCGCCGCATCTTTTTCTCGCATGCAACACATGCAACTATCGCACTCACCGCATGCGACATGTTGCCTTGTGTTGCCTCAGTGGAATCCCACCTTAAGGCAATGAGACCTCATACATATTTATGTATACAATATTTATGCCACATATCAGTCGAAAGTTAAAAAGAATCGATATTACTACATGGAAAACAATCAACATATGTTACATAAGAAAAATGTCCTTTGCCGCTTATTTTTAACTGATCGAAGAAAAATACTTAGGTACATTAAAGACCATTTAGCATGTTTTAAAATTTATTTCACTCCCCGTCTTTTTTAACCGATTTAAAAAAGGAAGAGGTTCTCACTCTCAGTTCGATGTGGATGTATGTATGTTAGTATGTGTTATGTTTGGCCGCGAATTTCTCCGTAACTTGGACCGATTTTCGTGAAACTTATATTATTGCATTTAATTTAGCTTTAATCAACTTAGGTCATGTAGATAGAATTATCAGAATCCGTTAAGTAGTTGTGAAGGTACACCAAAAATAAGAAATCTGTTCCATTATTAACACATTGTATGTCTTACATGTTTGGTTGGATCAAGTTTACCGATATCAAGGACATCTAGGATTATTACCCTACTTTGCAAATAGTGTTCTTCGAGTATTGCACTTATTTTAATAGGCTATCAACTAATAAAAATATGCAAATAAAATAAAGTTTAAAAAAAATTAAATCGAACTCAAAATGGCTAAGAAAAAAAGCATCAAATAATTTTTCTCATTACTTTTTTTAATAATATACTTAAATGTCAATTTATACTTTTTGAGGTCGGCGCCAATCAGTTAATTAAAAAAAAAAGACAAAAAAGCATGGCGCCCACTTCGAAAAGTATAAATTAATATTTAAGTATATTAAGAAAAGAATAAGGAAAATTATCTTGTGCTTTTCTTAGCCATTTCGAAGTCGGTTTCATTTTTAAAAAATTTTATTTCATTTCACAATGATTTTGTGAAAGATACCTATGCTTATGCTTATACAGAATAATTGGTAATCTAATACTAGCGATTTAAATTACTGTAAAATCGATGCGAGGGTCGATACCAGAACCGTCTTGGAACCGATATAGAATCGACAAAATAACGGTTCTGAAACTGACATAATAACGGTTTTAGAACCGTAAAAGAAGTCGATATAATCAGAATGTCGGTTCCTTGTAACAGTTATTGGGAATATCAGTTTTTCGTAACTGTTTGTTAAAGAATCATATAACAGTTTGAAATGGTTATTTCTGAAACCGTTTCCACCCCTGCTATTAACTTGTGTAAAAATAATTAATACTACGAATCAACTTTCGTATTGTTCAAATTAACAACTGTATCTAAACACCTACTACAATATTTTCTAAACGTCATAAGGTGTAACGTCTAACATTAGACGAACATGCCATATTAATTTGGTTTTTAAATACCATCGCATATTTACACGAATACTTTTTTTTCGCTCTACAGTTAAACTGACTTTCTAGTACAACTCTTCTAGTTCACACTCAAATGATTCCGAACTCGGTCTTCCTTCATTTTCTTCCGATTCTACTAAAACATGTCATCAACTATAATTTCATAACTGAAAAACCGCGGATTTTCGAATGTTTGTATTCTGTATTTTAGCCAGGTTTCGGCGCTTCTGCTCCACTGTAAAGGTAGCCTCGCACAACGCCTCGCCTCTCTTCCTCAAAATATCCTCGAGGAAGAATCCGCGGCTCGGAGTCGCTCCGAGGCGAGGCGCAGTGTCAGTCAAATTGTCAAAATACTTAAAAAAAAAAAGCATAGGAAGAATAAAAAAAAATTTTTTTAAATTAAACCCGACTTCAAAAAAATAAAATTGCACTAAAAAGTAAAAAATAATTTTTTCCCTTATTTAATATACGACTCCCATATTTTTTAAGTCGGCGCCAGATTTTACACAGTGCAAATGATGAGGCACCGACTTAAAAAATATGGGAGTCGTAGATTAAATAAGAGAAAAAATTATATTTTTCTTTTTATGGCAATTTTATTTTTTTGAAGTTGGTTTTAATTTTTTCAAAATATGTCATTTTTAACTTTTTAGTTTTATATATATTGACACAACATACTGAGGAGATATGCGCGTAAGTACATAAAATAATAATGATTAAGGTCGGTATCAAATATATTGGCGGGTGAATTCGTTTTCGGGAACAGCGATCGAGGAGCAATCAGCCACCACCATCTGACGATCGTGGATTTGTCAGTAGGAATTGCGTAGTCCTCGCAGGGTATGGTGGGGTAATGGAAACGCTGCTCGGCTCCGCCTGAACCTAGCCGTTTGGCTGTTATTTATTCTTAGCGTAATAGTTGTGTGCGTTACGAAGCTATGCGTAGACCAATACGAGATGAAGCTATCGAGAAAGTATCAATGTTCTAACCAATAAAGCTCCTGAATTTTTTCGTAGCTAACGCACATCTATTCTGATGTGTGTATTTCTACGCTGACAACTCGGTTTGGTCTACACCCCAGAAGCTTGACACTATCCCCACCATTTCTGGCGAGATAGAACGAGAGCGAGTCAGAAAACGTTGAGAAAAAGAGCACCGAGGCAGGCAAACTATATGGTGGGAGAATACCCCTCACGAAACTCACCGGCCAATATATATGATACCGACCTTAGGTGACAATAGTCTTTATTATTAACCAGAACTGGCAAATATTGGGCCAATGTTGATGCAGTGTAGGATGGGACCACCGCGGTGCACCGGGGCAGCGCCCTTTTTCGAATAAAAAAAAGATCATCAAAATTGGTCCATATGCTGATGAGTTATGCGGGGACAAAAGAAAACAGGTTGAATCTATAACCTCCTCCTTTTTGAAGTCGGTTAAAAATGAGCGGAGGCGAGGCGAAGTGAAAGCCTACCTTAAACGCGCGTGTAAAACGTCCGCGACATGTCGCTCGGTAACTCTTCCAATTGTCGGAGGCGGGGTTTCCTAATTGCTCGCCGGTAGTTAGTCCAGCGATATCTAAAATTAATGTACACT
The DNA here is from genome assembly GCA_947577245.1 of Andrena bucephala. Lineage (NCBI taxonomy): Eukaryota > Metazoa > Arthropoda > Insecta > Hymenoptera > Andrenidae > Andrena > Andrena bucephala. The sequence goes on from OX387715.1 coordinate 71,485,533, forward strand.
AGGCATTTTACTAAAGATAGTATTCCATGTGAATAATGAAGGACTCCTATATACATATATAAATTGTTGGCTGACACAGAAAGGGGTGACAGTGAAAGAATGTTCAGATGAATGCACGGTTCGGCGTGAGACATACGTCTGTTAGTGAAAACAGCATAGTGAGTGCGAGTCATAAGGGAGTTTCGGTATACTTAAGGTATTTTTCACATGTTCACATGCTACCTATTTATCTTTCATGATTATAGGCGTCGAAGGATTATACTTTTTGAGATATTTAGCATTAAACGTCTGTAAGCGCCGGATGTATCGCGACGTACAGTTGCGCCAATGGAACTCTGCCTTTACAGAAACGTACGGTGCGCAGAATGTTTAAAGCCAAATATCTCAAAAGGTATAAACTAGAGGTCGCGGCTTTTCACGTGTATTTAAATACACGTGTACACGGGACACGTGTAACGTGTATTAAGGAATTAAAAATCCGTGTTCTTAAAACACGTGTACACGGATTATAAGTACACGTGTACACGGATACCCGTGCATTTCTGTTCACGGGTACCCGTGTATATCTGTTCACGGATACCCGTGTAGTTCTGTTCACGTGAAATAGGGACCTCTGGTATAAACCATCTACGCCTATAACCACATATATTCTGCATCGGTAGAATGAGATCTCCATGTGTATAAAGTTGCATGAAAATCTGGGAGTATCTAGAGCGGTTCCCTCGTCAGATGCAAATGACGAAGAAAAGTCGAATTTGAATGTCTACCATTCACAAATCTGATAATATGAAAATGTCATCATCTAGTTTTCCCTGCGCTCTAACCTCGTGTAACCCAGATTTTACTGTAACAGCATTCCATTAATCTTATAAGATGAAATACATAAATACAACAATTGGATAGTTTTATAAATTGCGAATTATATTTTCCTACGTTGACTGCTTAGGTAGAGTAGATTCACCATTTGTGGCCACTTTAAGGATTTCAGTGACTTTCATCGTAATTATCTTTAAAATTGTACTTAAAATCAGGAAACATAAGCTTTACTAAATTTTACACTATCTCTACTATTAATGTCTAAGTTTCCATTAACTAGAGAAATCGTTAAAGATTTAATAAAGTTAAAAAATATAAGAAATCCATTTTTCACCGTTTGTGGTCACTTGCACACTAGTTTCGGCCACATTCAAAATTTAATATAACGGGTTTAAATACATTTGAAATAAGGAAGGATTTTAGTAAGACAAATACGGCAACAACTTTTTATTTTATTACTATTATTTGAAAATAACATTTCCATGTACTTAAATATTTGCATACATAGCAAAATAGGATCTTATTTATACTATAATCTTACATACTAATTTCTTACTTTCATTGCTTTATTTGTTTCGCTCTTATTTTTTTTTCAACTTCGGTCTCCCTTTTCTTTTCTTCTTTTTTATCCAGCTTTACCATTGTTGCTGCCAATTTACTTTTCTCTGCTTCTTCTTTTTCTCAATTTTGATTCTTTTTGCTGTTAATTTAATTTGCTTTAAATATTCTCTTTTTTCCTATTTCTTTTTATTTGTTTCTGCTTTTCTTTGCAATTGCATTTGCTTTTCCTCTTCCTTTGCTTTCATAATTTCCAACCACTTATCTGACGTTAATACAGAAGGCAAATGCTCTTTCTTCAAGCCCCTTTTTTTTAAGGTTTTGGTGCGGGCCACACCAGAATATTTTTTAAAACCTTATCTAAAGAATTCGTTAGATTAAAGATTATCCTGTCATTGGAATCTGCACAGTTTTTATAATCATTATTATTAGCATCATTATTATCCATCCATTTTCAGTTTTGCCGATACCCCAATCTGATGGAGCTTTATTTAAACAAGCTTGTGGTAAACGCTCGTATTTGAAAACTGTTAATGGTGGTGCAATTTCTCCCGCAGCATTCACAGTAAAGAGCGTAGTATTATTTTCTTTATCACTGCTAGTTGAAACGTCGTATGTGATCTTTCCTTTCTCCGCAAGAACCAACCCCCCTTTAGGTGCCAAAAACATCGCGGTTTCGTCCATATTAAATATTCTACACGGATCATCAAATACTTGGAGGTCATGTTAGTCGAACTTCATGAAACCATTTGCGGACAAATTCTTCAGTAACCGTTGTCCTTGTCTTGCTCAAATATTCGGTTTTCTTCATTGACAGAATGGGATGTCGCCTCATTATGCCCTCAAACCATTTAAGACCTGGAGTTTTATTCGTAAACATTGTTTTAATATATTCACTCTCCACTAACTTTTTCACGGAGCCTAGCAGACTCTCTTTAGAGATAGGAAATTACATTCTGCTTGCACTTAATACCCAATCTACTAAATTTTTTTATATTGTTGGGCCTAAAATAGATTCTGGTCCTACTCGGCCAGAAGTTATTGGAGCTTCTCCCTTTAGTTCGTGTCTTAAAGTCGTACGTGGTACTCCATACGTTGTACTGGCTTTCAACACAGACATCCCATTTTCTATCGCACTTAATGCACATCGCACTTTTGTTGGCGAATAACAAAATATTTTCCAATTTCCAGTAACGCGTAATTGCATGGCTGCAATTCAATAGTTTGTATTACAAACGAAATAAATGAATACATTATTAGTTAATTAATATATATTATAGACATATCTAAATATGTATTGTACATACAATGGAAAAATTGATCAAGTCTTATATAACAGCTTTAGCCATTAGATCTGAAAAAGCATGGTGGCAGAAAATGAAACAATATTTTAATAAATTTTCCATTTCTGACCATAGGGTGGCCACAACTGGATACTATATTATATCAGTTTTGGCCACCGGATGGCCAGAAATGGAAAATATATTAAAATACTGTACCATTTCTTGCCACATAATTTTTTTCGTAATAGTGAATTGAATTTGATAATTTTATACTTTCAGAATAATTTTGAAGCTACATTTAACCTGTATCAATCATAATTTATATATTAACATACTTTGATTAGTAAATATGGGAATTTTACTTACCACATATCCTTCACGATTATTACAAGAACGGGGAACTGTTTACACACTTCTTAAAAAATATAATGTTTTTTCGCGTAAGCAATAAATGTAACCTTATATTTCTGGCAGTATACTATAACAAAATACTTGCAGTGTGAAATTCTACACATAATTATGTGTCTGCAAGCAATTTCAAGCTAAAAAAACCGCGATAATTATGCACATGGCCAAAAACAGTACAATGGCCACAAACGGTACATCTACCCTATAACGTCGATTGTCACGAGATAACTGTATAGATGTAGAAAGTAACCGCTTGGTTAGTTGTCGTAAGGTCAAAGCTGATAAGACTTCCCAGTTCCCATGTTATTGACTCGAGCGAAACAGTAAATTCCACCCACATTAAACTACTGAAACTAAATTTTTGCGCATTTAAAATGCCGTTAAATAGAATCAACGGTGCATACGCAACTTGTTGTATCAACAGCCATCACCGTCTAATTGCAACACGGGAAACACAAATTCGACAACGGTTGTTACAGTGTTTGCTGATTATCAAAAAGGATGGCGGCCAGTGGTAGACAGTCCGTGTTTTGGACAGCAATAGCACACATCCCACACCTGAGCGTGGTGGTGTTGGTGCACGCGGTGATCTTATTGTACAGGCCCGATATAGTCGACCGTGAGAATAGAGTAACACCAATACCGCCGGCAAGTATTCAAAGTAATTACGATTACGTGGTAATCGGTGCTGGATCGGCTGGCGCTGTGATAGCCAATCGTTTATCGGAGAACGGAAACTGGTCGGTGCTGTTATTGGAGGCTGGTCCGGACGATCCAGTGGAAGCTGACGTGCCCCTAATGTACGGGGACCTTCAACAAGGCGTCATCGACTGGCAATTCAAAACAGAACCGTCGGACGACTACTGTCTGGCGATGGACAATCATCAATGCAAATGGCCGCGCGGCAAGGTATCGAGGGAATGAGTTCTTTTGTTTCTTGAGTGCAAGATTTGGGATTATTTGAATTCCATACAATAAATAAGGCAAACGGGCTAATGATCTACTTCAAATTAAATTTTTGAGCTTGACAAACTAAGAGATATTTCTCAATACTATACATCAGTTATAAAGTCGTTGGTTTTATAGACATCTTCCAAATTTTCAATCCTGCAACTTTTTTCCATTTCCTACACACATATTGCTCCATAGAAACCGGTCAATTAATTCCATTAATTCTGCAGTTCCACGAAATGGTATCTTCGCAAAGAGCCCCCATAAAATTCAACACGAGAAACGTCACACTTCATCGTGCACATTAATTAGTATTCTAGAAACCTTAATTATTTCAACCAAATAGAGTGCTATCTTTATTCAATCCAAGCAGCTCTTGTCAAACTTTCGATGCGAAAAATGCGCGGAGCGTTTGCGAATTACTTCCCCGACCATCACAATAGAACGGATCAAACGATTTCCTGCATTGAAATGTTTAAGACTCTCGGTGGCAGCAGTGTATTGAACGCCATGCTGTACATCCGTGGCAACAAGAGAGATTATGACGGCTGGGAAGAGATGGGCAATCCGGGATGGAATTACAAGAGCGTGTTGCCCTACTTTAAGAAGTCCGAGGACATGAGAATCCCCGAGTACCAGGATTCGCCGTATCACCATACAGGTGGATACTTGACCGTCGAATATTTTCGGTATCGTTCACCAGTCACGGACTACTTGGTGAATGCAAATGTCGATATGGGGTACAAGCTGGGGGACCTGAACGGGGCGAATCAAACAGGGATTATGTTCTCCCATGGGACGCTGAGGGATGGACTGCGGTGCAGCACAGAAAAAGCCTTCCTTCGGCCGGCCTCCAAGAGGGAGAACCTGCACGTCAGCACGGAAACGATTGTGGAGAAGATTTTGACGCGCCAAGGTGAGCCGCTTGTTGCTTTCGGTTTTGTTAATTGGAGTTTGTCAGATAAGTGGAGTTCTATTAAGCATTAGTATACTTGAGGCTTTCTATTTGAGGCTATCTGTAGAGTTCCAAATATTGATTATTGTAAGAGTCTGTAGAAGAAGCCTTTTGCTCTGACCCTTCGAAAGTTAAAGAGTACCAGGATAATTAAGAAACATTTAAGGTCATTATTTTGTGTCAATTCGCAGATTCACACTCCACGACCGCCTCTGGCGTGCAATTTCGCGCGAGGGGGGTGCCGCTCAAGGTGATGGCCAATCGCGAGATTATTTTGTCAGCTGGCGCGATACAATCGCCACAGCTGTTGATGCTGTCTGGTATCGGCCCCAAGGACCACCTGAAGGAAGTGGGAATTCCTGTGGTCCATGACTCCCCCGGCGTGGGCCAGAATCTTCACGATCATCCAGCGATAGGTGGTCAGGCGTACGTGATAGACCCACCAGCGGACTACAAGAGCAGTAAACACTTCACCTTTAATATAACAGACCCTACCATAACAGAGGCTTTAAAAGACTTCGCACTTAACCATACTGGGACCTGTTACTCATTATCATTCGCAGAAACTTTGGGTTTCATTAACACCAAGTAAGTACAGGGGCATCAAATTGAAATGAATATTTGAAGAGGGCTTTGCGTTTCGATATACTTTTGTTCTGGGTACATTCAATTGAAAAATTGTACACAGATTATTTAAAAAAAAGTATTATTATCTGTGGGAGTGGGAAAGATCATGTAAAAAAATTTCGCCAAAATTCAATATTTAATTTATAAAAACGTAATTACGATACTTTAATATTCTTCTAATATTCCCTTGAATCTATTATGCATTGATCTAACTTGAATCTATTATGCATTGATTCAACTAATTTTCTGAGGACCTCGTGCTGATATTGTTCCATTCTTCCAAAAAAATATTTCTTTAGGCATTTCTTTGATAGACGCCACTAACAATATATCAATCAAGGCTTATACCAATGTAAATTATAATGGTTAATTCTGAATTTAATATTACTTATATAAGTAATATATGTTATACATATAGGGTGGGCGGATACTTTTGCGACTTACTGTATATCGAGGTAGAAGGTCCTTTTCTTCAAACTGTTTTTCTGACTCTCTTTCAGTTGTCTACGACTGGCGCTGCTTGCCAAAATCACTCGATAATCCAACAAATAATTCCTGCTTCCAGATACGCAAACAAGTCGGCGGATTACCCGGACATACAGATTATGTTTAGCTCCACGTCCGGAGCCGGAAGGGATGATCTGAAGGTGGACACCGGCGTACAGGACGACAACTACGAAAGTTTGTTCGCCAACCTCGGGTACCGAAACAACACGTACCAGGCATTCACAATCCTGTTGAGACCTCGGAGCAGAGGATACATCAAGTTGCGATCAAAAGATCCGTATCAGCATCCGATCATCGTTCCCAATTACTTCAACGATACTACTGACCTCGATGTGATTGTAAGGACGCCTAACTCTATCTGATTATTTAACAAACCGACAACTATAATATCGATGGCTTACTGCACAAATATTGTATGTCCACTTTTTGTGAACAAAACAGCCTGACATTCTGACTGTTTACGCTGTATAAAAATCACAGTTATATATACTTGATAAATGTCTCATAGATTGGGAGAAATTGGTCAATTTTGGACCTGGCCGGCAAGGAAACATTTTTACAGGATATGTTAATTCAGGTCTTAAGGCATCCAAAATGCATGATTATAATTATTTACCCTAAAGGCGAGGGGTGGGTTATTAAAAATAAGCGAATGTTCAAAAAAATATTTTTTCGAAAATTCATCCCGACAGATATAAAGACTTTCCGAAACGGTGTAACATTTATTAAAATGTTTTTTTCGATATGTTTGCAATTTGCAAGTTATAAGCGCATAAGTAAACGGGTAAATTTACCAGTTTCTACCATTCTTCCTTTAAAATAAACTACTTTATTTTTGTTACCGTTCACAGTTTAAGCCTTAGAGCTTCACCATCCGTCGCAAGCAGGCCGAATTTTTCCCCATAATTTCACTCATCTACTTACAGATCGGAATAAGCTTTTAAATAAGAATCAAATCTCGTTGCAGGTTAAAATCATTGTATTCTCCTCGAAGTAATACCAATAGTACGTAAAACACGTAGTCCAGATAGACCCTGCATCCGCCAAGCGAGGGTTAAACTTCCTTTTCACTATTACTCCAATTAACGTCACAGTAACACCCATCTTCTTTTGTTTCGCACAGGCAGAAGGGGCTCGGTATCTCTACAACCTGATAAATACCCCAACGCTAAAGAAGCTGAATGCTCGACCAAACCCAAACAGAATTCCAGGATGCTCGTCGCTACCGTATCTATCGATCGAATACTGGAAATGTTCCGCCCGCCAGATCACGTTCACGGTCTACCACCCAGTGGGCACGTGCAAAATGGGGCCTCAGGACGACCCGATGTCCGTGGTCGATCACAGATTAAGGGTGCGCGGTGTCAAGGGTCTGCGTGTGGTCGATAGCTCGATTATGCCGCGTATCACTAGCGGGAACACGAATGCGCCGACCATAATGATCGCTGAAAAAGCTGCTGACATGATTAAGGAGGACAACAAGTCGTAGGTGGCTAAATATTGCCGTGGATAAAGCATGCGATATTAAATGCATCGAGAAGGGGGAAGAAGCTGCACGCATGGATATTATAAGTCGAAGGAAAACCCAATTAATGGGGGAGACTGCGGCGGCTCGATATATAGGAAGAAATGATACAGCCTTACATGCCCTGCCAAATAAATAATTCAAAATTGTACGGTGTAGCATAGAATGCTCCCAACAGATTGCAACATGTAGTGATAATTTCAAATTGATGTGTCCAGCTGTAGTTGTTTTATAAGGGGAAGTGTGTTTTTGTTCTAGAAAAATGTTTACCTAACAGTGCAAAGTTTTGGCACTGTAGGGGAAGGTGGGGCAAGACGGGGTAGTTAAGGTTTGATGATGAATAAAACACAGATTTTCATAATCAACTAATCAATTTTATGTCCGAACCATTCTTTGGTAATAAGTCTTTCAGTTTAACTGTGAATCAAGCTAAGTTTTACAGGTTTTAATAGAATAAATAAAAATTCAGAAAAAGTCGTTTCTCCCCATCTTGCCCCACGGGTGGGGTAAGATGGGGTACCAATTAAAAAACAATATAAATAAAGTATATATATATATAAAGTAATTATTTATTGGGTTGACAGAGGAGGCACACATGTATGGCTTCGTCGTCCTCATCTCCTACATCAAGATAGGAGAAATGAGCCACATTTGCCACATATTTGGCAGCTTTTCCACCTTTCCACAAGGGAATCAGTTCTTTTGGACTAATTAATAGAAAATAAGTATCATTTTCCTCGCTCCGTCTTCCGTCTGTAGTTTCTAACCATCCTGGAACAGTGAGACACTTTGATTTTTATTTCTAGGTTTGTGAGGGGCATGATGGGGTAACCCTCATTTTCATTACCCCATCATGCCCCTTTTCGTCACACTACAATCATATGAACACTGTCCGAAAACATTATTTGCAAAAGTATAAAATAACATACGTACCTTATAGCCAGCTAAATTCTGCCTCAGAAACACATACATGTACCGGAGATCTTCTATATTATTATATCACTGTCACGGGTGGTAAAAATAAGGAAAAAGTAAGGAAGTCCCAATAAATTATAAATTCTGATCTAACTTCGTCACGCGTCCACATGTTTCACTGATTCGCTGCTCACTGACAGCACCGATAGTGACGCGTCTAAAGCCGGGTCCAGACCTGAATGAGTATACGCTGAGCAGGCTGAGCGCGCACGAATATTCTGATGTGGACGGGTGAAACGGTAGCCAGGGCCGCATGCTTCTACGTCAGAAAGGGTGAGCGTGAACGCATATGCTAGTGTGGACGGGTCATTCGTGGTGACTCGGCGCATGCGACCCGACTCGCGAATGCCGGCGAAGGCATATGGCCTGAGCCGACCGTTGTCGGTTTTCTTCCACACATCAAAGGGAGTTTGGAGTGCATTGCGTTCAGCGTGGAAGATAGAGGCAGATGTGATACTTTTCTAAAATCCTCGATGTCTCGGATTTTCATGATATTGAAATACATATATGGTAGTCCATATGAAATTAGGGAGGGTTAAGTCCTCATTTCTGCAGATTCGAAATTGTTTAAAAAGTACAAATCTTCAAAGTTCCCTGCTTCCGGTGATTTTCACGAAACGCCTACAGAAATTAATTTTAATCACTCAAATTATTGAAGGCATAGACTAAATAATTTTAATTCATTGCTAATATTGACATAAACAGATAATCAAAAATTTAAAAATTACATTTTGAATAATAATAATGCAGTTAACATATGATAGTCTTTAAAGCTCTATTTCACTGAATAATTTGTCTTTCTTTTCTTCACTACACCCTGCATTGTTCTTAATTCATACAGCCAGGCCGACTCGCTGTTGTGTTAAAAGGATCGTTTGAAGGATCGAAACCCATAAAATTCGGTGAGGCACTGCCAGGGGGTTGTCCTAGCCACGGGGTATCAGGTGGCAACTCTTTGACAGGCGTCGGTGGACAATCACCCTGTATTGGTAAACAGGATGACCCGGAGGGTTGAGCTGTATGTTTATTTAGCTAACTATGTATCACATGTTAAGCACAGAAGTTGGTGAAGAAAGACACAATGGCACTTTCGACCCCTCCGCATGCGTCATTCGTGCGCGCTCAGCCTGCTCAGCGTACACGCATTCAGGTCTGGACCCGGCTTGACGCGTATGCTCAATTTTGATTAGTGCGTTTTTATCGCGAGATATAGGCCCGTCTTGCCCTACCCCGCGTCTTGCCCCACCTTCCCCCATAACTGATTTTTATGAAAGTATAATTCTTTCATATGATAGCGTGTTCAGTATTACGTACACAGCCCAATTTGTGTTGCTCTAACTTTAAGGGTAAGTATTATTATTATTTATTACATAAGGTTGTTTTAAAAGGACCTAGCCGAGTAAGCATAGTAAAAAGTGCCTCCAAACGAAATTGAACTTAGTGTATCGCAATCTATACGTTCCTCAAAGAAAATTATTTCTGGCAAGTGTCAACCCGATACTCCTACTACTACTACCTACTTGGGGTAGTTACTGGGTGAAACGTAATTTGCAGTTTAGCTCCATTACTTTTCTTTTATTGAATAGAAAATTATAAAAAAAAAGCAAAGACATTCTACCTATTAGTGTACATGTCTGTGCATTTGTTCAATTTTTTCAGCTGCAAGATCGAATGCTAAAAAATTAAAAAAAATTATAAATTGCCGATTTCATTTTCAAATTATCAATACACCGCATTCATATTTGTACAGTTTTAGTAGCTTTGTATGGTTATTAGTTACAAAAATTAAAAACTGATATTTGCATAGATTGAACGCACATAGGTGATCATCGTACTTCTACTAATGGTTAAGGATACTTTGTATTCAAAGTAGCAGTAAGTAATAAGTCCATTAAATGTTTTGTTTCTATATGGATAGTTCTATGAGAATTGGAAAACTTTTTGGAGGGTATTACACACATCCCATATTAAGTTCAACAAATGTGTCTTAACATAGATTTGGTGGGAAATATTGTAATTGTACTGTTCTCGACAGGGGCAGCCGATTGACAGGACAACTTGTAGAAGTGTTAAGAGAGATTTTTCAAGAATGATTTTTTTTACATATCTTTAATATTTGATATATTAAGAATGTTTTTCCAAAATTTGGTGCCGAAATTCGCAGAAATATCGAAGATATAGACATTAGAATTTAAGTATGCTCACGTGTCGCCATACGTTGATGAGAACTTCAAATGCATTCTTCTCGCAATCAGGTTTTCCAACACGTTACCCAGGATTACTAAAAAGCTATTCATCCGATGTATTTCCGAATTTTCACGGCTATATGATACACTAATGCGCAATTTTTGACGGACTGGATTTTATTATTTGATTCATAGTTTCATTTTTGTTGCATGCAAAGGAAAGATTTCATGTCCGACAATTGAACGTTTCATTCAGAGTGCTGCCAATTCTTTAAAAATTATCTTTTTGGAAATCGACCCCGGCAGAAACAGCATTTGTTAATATATTTTAAGAAACTAACTTGCTTTTTGCTTGTATGTAAAATAATTTTAATTATAAGCGTGTGGTGCAAGTCACTGTAGCGAATGACGCATTGGGAACTAAGTCTGTATAACAGCCTTGGAACCAACATAAAATCGAAAAAATAACGGTCCTGGAACTGATGTAATGGTTCTAGAACCGTAAAAAAAATCGATATAGTCAGAATGTCGTTTCTTTACAACAATTATACGGAATATCAGCTTTTCGTAACTGTTTGGTGAAGAACAGTTATATAACAGTCTTTAATGATTATTTCTAAAACCGTTTCCAACCCTGCTATTAACTTGTGTAAGAATAATTGATATTACGAATCAACCTTCTTACTGTTTAAATTAACAACTGTATCTAGAGATACCTACTACAATATTTTCTAAATGTCATGATGTGTAGTCTGTTGCTTAAAATTAAACGAACATGCGACATTAATGTGGTTTTTAAATACCATCGCAATTTTTCCACGAAGATCTCTTTTACGCTCTACAGCTAAACTGACTTCTTACTACATCTTCACACTCAAATTGTACCGAACTCGGCCTGCCTTTACGTTCTTCGAATTCTACTAAAACATGTTGTCAAATATAATTCCATGACAGATAATCGCGAACTTTCGAATGTTCGTATTCTGTATTTTTGCCAGGTTTCGGCGATTCTGCTCCACTGTAAGCGCGCGTGTGAAATGCCCGTGTATCTGAGGAGTTGCATTGGTAGTTGACACTCCGACATGTCGCTTGGTATCTCTTCGAAGCGTCCGCGTCGGTGGCAGGGGGTACCCAATTGCTCGATGGTAACTGGTCGTGCGATATTCAGAAATAATGGGGACATACGCTATGCGTTTTTTGAAAGATAATTTCCGTGTGAATAATGAAGCACTACTATATAAATATATTAAATGTTGCCTGACACATAAAGTCGGAACATTGAAAGCATATTCAATTGATCGCGCGGTTCTGCGTGAGACACACGTCTGTTAGTGAAAATAGCATAGTGAATGCGAGTGATTTTCGGTACACCTACTTAAGGTATTTTTGACATGTTCACATGCTACCTATCTTTCTTCCATTTTTCTCAACTAGTGTTGTCTCTTTTACATGACCATATCTGACGAAGGAATTGTTCGAGGTGGTCCTCCCAGATTTTAATGCAACTTTGTGCGCATGCAGAAATCATGCAATCAAGTATCAAGAAATCATTCTACCGGTGAAGAAGAGGGTGATTCTCCAGCTAGAGTCGTCAAAAGGTACGTATAAACTGGGCAACAATCGCCCGGCAACATGTATCCAGGGAGTCGCCAAGATCTCTGCGGGATACTTTCTTATATCCAGCGATTTGTATCCAGCGATTTGTATCCGGCCACTTATGACCAAGAACGTTCCGCGTCAAGCCGTTGTATTCCAAAGAGATATTGCCAAATCGCTGGTTACTAAATCTTTAATCTCTTTGATTCGTAAGAGACGAATCGCCTGATACAAGTCGCTGGATACAAGAAGGTATCTCGCGGAGCTCATGGCGACTCCCTGGAATCTGGATACACGTTGACGGGCGATTGTTACCCAATTTACCTAAAAAAGGCGATGTCTTCAGCAATCACCCGCCTCGCTGAGTTTCATCGCCTTCGTCACTCGAGACCAGCGAGACCATGTTGGGCACTAAACAGTGATGAATCTCGAATTTTGCATTTCTAACCAGATCTTTGCAAAAGTGGCGTCAATCGATTGCTTACGATTTTTCGGATAAGCTGTGAATCATCGCGTGAGCGACTCGGCGAAGATGAAACGGCACCGCGCGGTCGACTGTGAAATGTATTTACAACAGCATGTTAAAAAAAAATGTATTCTTCATAGAATCGAAATGGCAGTGAGACCAATTTATTCCTTATGTTTTTCCGATGAAATTCTTGTACATTATGCAAATCAATTTTTCACGTAATTTCCTTAATTATGGTCCGAATATGTGCGCTTTGGGGCGAATTTCAGCGGGAAAACATAAAGAATCGATTGACGTCACGTTTGCAAAGATCTGATTAGAAATGGAGAATTCGAGATTCGACCCGAAACTCAGTGAGGCGCCTGGTAGCTGGCGGCTTCGCCTTTCACGACTCTAGTTGGAGAATCACACTGTGTGTATAGGGTTATAGGCGTCGATTATACTTTTTGAGATATTTAGCTTAAGGGGGAACACCACTGTGACGGCCGGAAAAATGAGCCCATTTTTAATATTTTTTTTCGGAATAACTTATGTTTTCATATAAAATTGTTATTACCTATTTTTAGTACAATGTCTTAAGAGACTATAAAAAAAAATTAATAGAAAAACATGCATAGGTTTTCATATACAGTTAATCTTCTAGACCCCTCACAAGAAAACGTAGGTCGCTTATCGAAACGGTATTTTCGGAACTGCAACTCTGAAATCATTTTTTATTTTTTAATATAATCTGTATGATTGTAGTTTCCGTTGTGCGTACCGATTAAAAAAAATATATATTTTTATAAAAATGGTGTGCTTTAGATGAAAAAGTTTCGAAAATCCGCAAAAAAATGGACAGTTTTTCGAGCTTATTTAAAAAAATATGTTTTCGATTAAAAAATCGGTACGCACAACGGAAACTACACTCGTATAGATTATATTTAAAAAAAATTGATTTCAGAGTTGCCGTTCCGAAGATACCGTTTCGATAAGCGACATATGTTTTCTTGTGAGGGGTCTAGAAGATTAACTGTATATGAAAATCTATGCATGTTTTTCTATTCATTTTTTTTTTATAGTTTCTTAAGACATTGTACTAAAGATAGGTAATAACAATTTCATATGAAAACTGTAAGTTATTCCTAAAAAAAATCATAAAAATGGGCTCATTTTTCCGGCCGTCACAGTGGTGTTTTTCCCCTTAAGGCCCGTTACGCACTTGCGACCAGTCCCCGGTAACTTGGTCACCGAGAGACCAGAATCCTTTGTTGTTCGCCGCGACCAAGTGCGTACGAACTCATATGTCCCCGTGTACCTCATAGTCGTCGGCGACCTGGTTGCCGGCAATTTGTCGCAACGCCGGTACGGGGCTAAAGGTCGATTTACACTGTACCATTGGCGTAACTAGTTAGGGGGCCAGGTGGGTCTGCCCCACCCCCTTCAAAAAAACGCACAATGGCCTATCCCTAGAAACTATCGAAATAACTAAAATACATTCGTAAAATCCTATTTTAAAAGAAACAAATATTTGGGCCCAAATACTATATACAGGGCAACTAAATAAAAAAATAAAAAATAATGTTCTTATTACGTTAAATTATGAATTAAAACTGTTAGAATTAACTTGCTAAAAGTAGGTAAATGTAGTTAATTCTACCTATATAAAAGATAGAGACAGGGGGAGGGGGGTGGGACCTCCCCCCCCCAGAAAAAAATCCTAGTTACGCCAATGCACTGCACATCACGGACCGACGTGTACCGGCAACGGCACAGCTCGTCACCGGCACGACAATGTTATGCATGCGTCTGCACTACTCCGGCAACAATCCGGCAGTTCACGTTTAGCTCTCGAAATAAGCGGAGCACCCAGCGACGAGGAAAACTCGAAGGAGAGTATTGGACTTTATTCAAAGATTTACTAAAATACGACCATGAGTTTTACCAATACTTTAGAATGCCGCAATGGAAATTTTGTGAATTGTTGGAATGGATTGAACCCACTATCGCTGTATTTAGAATGGTCCGTTGCATACAACAGCACACATGACTTAACATGCTCTATCAATTTTTCGGAATTCATCCTCTGCTGCATGCGGCCTGTAATGTTTAGAATTCATCAATGGTTTGGATGTAAGGAATTTCTCAAAAATGGTAAGTCGTATCAAAATTTTGTTCAAATAATACTAAAAGAGCATTCAATTTTCTATAATTATTGTACACATCATTTTTTCGTGCCTTGAAAAACGTCCGCACTACGCGCGAATAAACAGTACGTCACGATGTGCAGCTGGTACGCGCAAAGCGCGGAACTCCCTATATTCAATCGCTATTATCTAAAAAAATGGTTGGAAGCACAAAAAAATATATATATATATGTATATATATACAGTAATTGTAGAAAATTGAATGCTCTTTTAGTATTATTGGAACAAAATTTCGATAGAGCTTACCATTTTTGAAAATTCTTCAAATTCAAACTATTGATGAATTCTAAACTTTAAGGCCTGGTCGGCGCCATTTCCTGATGTCCGACTGCAATACTCTTTTTCAGGGACTATTTTTGTATGAAATGGAACCATATTAGGGTTGAGAGCACAGAAATACAAAAAAAAAAACATAAGTGTCACCCTTGTGTGGGTCCGTGCTGTATAGTGAAATCGGCCTTTAAACGTCTGTAAGCGACGTATATTCCCGGCGCGCAGTTGCGCCAATGGAACCCGGCCTTTACAGAAACGTACAGTGCTCACAATGTTTAAAGCTAAATATCTCAAAAGGTATAAACCGTCTACGCCTATAACCATATATATACTGCATCGGTAGAATGAGATTTACATGTGTGGAGAGTTGCATTAAAATCTAGGAGGATCTAGAGCGATTCTCTGGTCAGATGCAAATGGCGAAAAAAGGTCTAATTTGAATGTCTACCACTCACAAATTTGATAATATGAAAATGTCATCATCTACTTTTCCCTGCACTCTAAATTCGTGTAACCCAGATTTTACTGTAACAGCATTCCATTAATCTTATAAGATGAAAAACATAAATAGAACAATTGGATAGGTTTATAAATTGTGATTTATATTTTCCTACGTTGACTGCTTAGGTATGACGTCGAATGTAATGAGAAAACTGTATCAATGTAGAAAGTAACTGCTTGGTTAGTTGTTGTATGGTCAAAGCTGATAAGACTTCCCATGTTAATGACTCGAGCGAAACAGTAAATTTCACCCACATTAAACTACAAAAACTAAATTTTTGCGTACTTAAAATGCCGTTAAATAGAATCAACGCAGCCTACGCAACTTGTTGTATCAACAGCCATCGCCGTCTAATTGCAACACGGGAAACACAAATTCGATAACGGTTGTTACAGTGTTAGCTGATTATCAAAAAGGATGGATGCCATTGCTAGACAGTCCGCGTTTTGGACAGCTGTCGGACAGGGCCGACACATGAGCTTCTTGGTGTTGTTGCACGCGGTGATATTATTGTACAGGCCCGATATAGTGGACCGTGAGAACAGAGTAACACCAATACACCCGACAAATATTCAAAGTAATTACGATTACGTGGTAATCGGTGCTGGATCGGCTGGCTCTGTGATCGCCAATCGTTTATCAGAGAACGGAAACTGGTCGGTGCTGTTATTGGAGGCTGGGTCAGACGAACCAGTGGAAGCTGACGTGCCCTCAGCGTACGTAGACCTTCAACTAAGCCCCTTCGACTGGCAATTCAAAACAGAACCGTCGGATGACTATTGTCTGGCGATGAACAATCATCAATGCAACTGGCCGCGTGGCAAGGTATCGAGGAATGGAGTTCATTCAAGATTTAGGATTACTTGAATTTAATAGAATAAGTATGGTAGATTGGCCAATTATCTACACCAAATTACATTTTTGAACGAAGCTTGGAAAACTAAGGGATAATTCTGAATACTATACATCACTAATAAAGTCGTTGATTTTATAGACATCTTCTAAATTTTTCCTCCTGCAACTTCATACCATTTCCTATACACATATTGTTCCATACGTATCGTACAATTAATTCCATTAATTCTGCAGTTCCACCAAATAGTATCTTCCCAAAGAGGCCCCATATTACCCAACAAGAGAAACGTCACACTTCATCGCGCACATTAATTGGCATTCTAGAAACGTTAATTATCTTCAACCAAATAGAGTGTTATCTATATTCAATCCAAGCAGCACTTTCCAAGCATTCGATTAGAAAACTGCGTGGAGCGTTTGCGAATTACTTCCCCGACGATAACAATAGAACGGATCAATCAATTTCCTACATTGAAATGTTTAAGACTCTCGGTGGCAGCAGTGTATTGAACACCATGCTGTACATCCGTGGCAACAAGAGAGATTATGACGGCTGGGAAGAGATGGGCAATCCGGGATGGAATTACGAGAGCGTGTTGCCCTACTTTAAGAAGTCCGAGGACATGAGAATCCCCGAGTACCAGGATTCGCCGTATCACCATACAGGTGGATACTTGACCGTCGAATATTTTCGGTATCGTTCACCAGTCACGGACTACTTGGTGAATGCAAATGTCGATATGGGGTACAAGCTGGGGGACCTGAACGGGGCGAATCAAACAGGGATTATGTTCTCCCATGGGACGCTGAGGGATGGACTGCGGTGCAGCACAGAAAAAGCCTTCCTTCGGTCGGCCTCCAAGAGGGAGAACCTGCACGTCAGCACGGAAACGATTGTGGAGAAGATTTTGACGCGCCAAGGTGAGCCGCTTGTTGCTTTCGGTTTTGTTAATTGGAGTTTGTCAGATAAGTGGAGTTCTATTAAGCATTAGTATACTTGAGGCTTTCTATTTGAGGCTATCTGTAGAGTTCAAAATATTGATTATTGTAAGAGTCTGTAGAAGAAGCCTTTTGCTCTGACCCTTCGAAAGTTAAAGAGTACCAGGATAATTAAGAAACATTTAAGGTCATTATTTTGTGTCAATTCGCAGATTCACACTCCACGACCGCCTCTGGCGTGCAATTTCGCGCGAAGGGGGTGCCGCTCAAGGTGATGGCCAATCGCGAGATCATTTTGTCAGCTGGCTCGATACAATCGCCACAGCTGTTGATGCTGTCTGGTATCGGCCCCAAGGACCACCTGAAGGAAGTGGGAATTCCTGTGGTCCATGACTCCCCCGGCGTGGGCCAGAATCTTCACGATCATCCAGCGATAGGTGGTCAGGCGTACGTGATAGACCCACCAGCGGACTACAAGAGCAGTAAACACTTCACCTTCAATATAACAGATCCTAGCGGAGTAGAGCCTTTAAAAGAATTCGCTTTCAACCATACTGGGATCTGCTACACATTAGCATTGCTTGAGGCTTTCGGTTTCATTAACACCAAGTAAGTACCGTGGGATAAATTTGGAGAGGTCTTTGCGTTTCCATATATGTACTTTCGTTTTGGGTGCATTCAGTTGAAAAATTGTACACGGTTTGTTTAAAAAAGTATTATTATCCGGAGAAGTAGGCGAGATCGTGCAAAAAAATATTCGGTCAAATTCAATATATAATTTATACAAACGTTATTACAATAAGTCATGGGCGGATTCGGAGGGGGGTGATAGGGGCGATCGCCCCCCCCCCAAGAATAATAAAATATATATAAAGATAAAATATATATGTGTATATATATATATATATATATATATTTATAAATGTATATATAATGTGTGTAGTTACGTATTTTTCACGTTTAGCCCAAAGAAAGATTTTATTATAAAGTTTACTCTATTATGTATACATATGTATGGTAAATAGTAAAAAATATATCAATCAAGGCTTATACCAATGGAAATTATAATAGCTAATTCTGAATTTAAATTTAAATTTTCCGAGTAACTCAAGTAAATCAAGCGAGAAGGTCCTTTTCTCCAAATTGTTTTCCTGACCCTCTTTCAGTTGTATACGAATAGCGCTGCTTGCCAAAATTACTCACTAATCCAACTGATACATCCTGCTTGTAGATACGCAAACAAGTCGGCGAATTATCCAGACATACTGATTATGATTAGCTCCACGTCCGGAGCCGGAGATGTTGATGTCAAGATGAACACCGGCGTACGGGACGACAGCTACGAAAGTTTGTACGCCAACCTCGGGTACCAAAACTACACGTACCAGGCATTCCCAATGCTGTTGAGACCTCGGAGCAGAGGATACATCAAGTTGCGATCAAAAGATCCGTATCAGCACCCGATCATCGTTCCCAATTACTTCAACGATACTAATGACCTCGATGTGATTGTAAGGACGCCTAACTCTATCTGATTATTTAACAAAGCGGCAACTATAATATCGATGGCTTACTGCTGTATTATTGTATGTCCATTTTTTGTGAAAAAAAAACAGCCTGACATCCTGACTGTTTGTTTATGCTGTATAAAAATCACAGTTATATATGTGGGATCAGGAACCCCCATAGCATAAGAGATGACACGGAAGAACTAAGACCCGGGGAGCCGGCGGCAGCCGAGGGCGCTACGAATCAGAAGATCGCGGGTTCGAGTCCCGCGCCGAGGCTCCCTTTTTCCGTGATCCTACATACATATATCCTACATATATACTTGATAAATGTCTCATAGATTGTGAGAAATTGGTCAATTTTGGACCTGGCTGGCAACGAATGTTTTTTACAGGATATGTTTCTACAGACCTTAAGACATCCAAAATGCATAATTATTTACCCTAAGGGCGATGGCATTGTTATAAATAATAACTTTCAGTACACGACAAGCTTTTATATAAGAATCAAATCTCGTTATAGTTTAAAATCCTTGTATTCTCCACGAAGTAATAACAATAGTACGTGAAACATTTAGTTTGTTATTTACGAAGGGTCCAGATAGACCCTGCATCCGCCAGGCGTGGGTGGTTAAACTTCCTTTTCACTATTACTCTAATTAACGTCACAGTAACACCCATCTTCTTTTGTTTCGCACAGGCAGAAGGGGCTCGGTATATCTACAACCTGATGAATACCCCAACGCTGAAGAAGCTAAATGCTCGACCGAACCCAAACAAAGTTCCAGGATGCTCGTCGCTACCGTTTCCATCAATTGAATACTGGAAATGTTTCGCCCGTCAGTACACGTTCACGATCTACCACCCAGTGGGCACGTGCAAAATGGGGCCTCAGGACGACCCTATGTCCGTGGTCGATAACAGATTAAGGGTGCGCGGTGTCAATGGCCTGCGAGTGGTCGATAGCTCGATCATGCCGCGTATTATTAGCGGAACCACGAATGCGCCGACCATAATGATCGCTGAAAAAGCTGCTGACATGATTAAGGAGGACAACAAGTCGTAGGTGGCTAAATATTGCCGTGGATAAAGCATGCGATATTAAATGCATCGAGAAGGGGGAAGAAGCTGCACGCATGGATATTATAAGTCGAAGGAAAACCCAATTAATGGGGGAGACTGCGGCGGCTCGATATATAGGAAGAAATGATACAGCCTTACATGCCCTGCCAAATAAATAATTCAAAATTGTACGGTGTAGTATAGAATGCTCCCAACAGATTGCAACATGTAGTGATAATTTCAAATTGATGTGTCGAGCTGTAGTTGTTTTATTAGGGGAAGTGTGTTTTTGTTCTAGAAAAATGTTTACCTAATAGTTTAAAGTTTTGGCACTGTGTAACTTATTTTCATGAAATTATAATTCTTTCACATGATAGCGTGTTCAGTATTACGTACATTGCCCAATTTGTGTTGCTCTAACTTTAAGGTTAAGTATTATTATTTATTACAGAAGGTTGTTTTAAAAGGGTCTAGTAAAAAGTGCTTCCAAACGAAATTGAACTTGGTGTATAGCAATCGATACGTTTCTCAATGAAAATTATTTCTGGCAAGTGTCAACCCGATACTCCTACTACTACTACTTGGAATAGTTACTGGGTGAAACCTAATTTGCAGTTTAAGCTCCATTACTTTTCTTCTATTGAATAGAAAATTATAAAAATAAAAGCGAACACATTCTACCTATTGGTGTATTTGTCTGTGAATTTGTTCAAATTTTGCAGCTGCAAAATCGGATGCTGAAAAATTCAAAAAGATTATAAATGCCGATTTCATATTCAAATTATCAAGGCACCACATTTATATTTGTACAGTTATAGTGTCTTTGTATGGTTATTAGTTACAAAAATTAAAAACTGAAAGTTCCTATATTCCTGTAGCTATATTGGCCGAAACTGGGGCGCGCTTTACCTCGGGTTTATTACCCATACAAGCATTTAGCTGGCAAAATCGAGTGCTCCTGACTTTTCTAGCAAAGAAACCACTGGAACGGCGGAAATAGCTAAGAGAAAAGGACTCAAAATACACCAATCGACAGGACATTAAAAATCAGGATTTTTGTCACTTTTTTAGTTGGCGAAAGGTACGAAAAACATGAAAAAATCGATAATTAAATCTCAAAGTGTCGTAATTTTTTTAATTGTCGATTTTTTTCTTCTTTTTCAGCATTTTGTTTTTTTTATTTCAGATGAGCAGAATTGCCGAAATCACGGAAACCGTAAGAACACTTCTTTTTTCGCGAATCCGTTAAAACGTTTGCAATGCTACATATTTGAATTATTTCTCTCTAATGAAATTTGTATACATTACTCAAATATGTATAAATAACTGAACAAAATTTTGACGGAAAAAGTTGTATAGCTGATTCATAAAAAAAATACAAGAAATTGGTTAAAAAAGGGCGGTTTGTAGCAGAATAACTTCAACGCATCTATAATGAATTTCACAATGAAGAAATAAATTATTTTAGATCGTTTTGGAAATATAAACATTACTTTGCCGAGTTTTGGAGTGTGACACACCAGGGCACTGATATCTTAAGTGGAAAGTGTAGATATCACAGATATTATTCGACAAAAAAATGTTATTCATGTCAGCATAATATTATGCAAGGTAGCATAATAAATAAAACAGTTATGATTTTATTGTGTATTAGTAGTGGACACGCTGACACGTGTCTTGGTATCACTTTCAAACGTCGGACGCAGGGCGTTCGCATGACTTGCGCTGCTGGAGCGCGATATCTAAAATTCGTGGGGATGTCGCCGTGTGTTTTTTTGAAAGATAAATCCCGTGTAAATAATCAAGCGATTCTATGAAGTGATTGAAATCGGTCCAAAGTAACATTTAATAAAATATATAGCAATACATAAGCAAAGTTTAAAGAGGTACAAAAAATGGCTCGCCGATTCGCCAGAGTTCGTTTTTTACTGTCGGAGGACGAATGACGAATCCGAAAGGTCTCCTTTCGCGATCCCATTCCCTCGGAATCCTGGAAACGTTCCGCATGCGTGCAAGGGAGGCTTCCGCGAAGTCTTGAGTCTTTGTTTCACGACCCGACCTCGAATCGACTTCGCATAATTCAGGACGCCACAATTATATCCATGTATAAAATCTTGGCTGACACGGCAAATCGGAACAGCGGACGACGAATGTTTCTGCATGTTTTATTTCGTCAGTTGAATGCGTGGTGCTGCGCGTGAGACATACGCCCGTCAGCGAAAACTGCGGTCGGATTGCGGGGAACCAGGGAGTTTCGGTATACCTGAGGTATTTTTGACATACTCATACACTACCTTTCTATTTTCCATTTCGCTTAACTAATGTTGCCTCTCTCTCACACGAAACTACATCCGAAGAGGGAACCGTTTGAGGTGGTCCTCCTAGATTTTAATGTAAGTACGGATGCAGATTTCATTCCACCGATGCAGAATCTACATCGTTATAGGCGTAGATGGATTGTATTTCTTGAGATATTTAGTTTTAAACGTTTGTAAGCGGCGTATGTTCCCGGCGCGCAGTTGCACCAATGGAACCCCGCCTTTACAGAAGCGTATGGCGCTCAAGATGTTTAAAGCTAAATATCTCAAAAAGTATAAATATTCTGCATCTGTAGAATGAGAGCTACATGTGTACAAAGTTGCATTAAAATCTGGGAGGTTCTCGAACGGTTCCCTCGTCAGATGCAAATAGCGAAGAAAAGGGCCTTTTACTGCCAAGAAATTGAACGATGTTCTATGTTCGATTACATTTCTTGAGATGTTTATTGTCAAACATAGGAATATTTTATAGCTGAGTAATGTTTTATTAACTGACAATATTAACGTGCCTAAAAATAGTAAAGTTCAGAAGTTTGCAAATTTATCATCGGTGGCCCAATGGCAGTGAATGTGTTGAAGGGTTGCGTTCCATGGGCCACCATATTATTCTAACAAAATAAATTTTAATGTCTACCATTTATAAACCTGACAATATGAAAATGTATTAATCTAACTTAGGTTGACCTGTACTCTAAATTCGTGTAATCCAGATTTTACTGTAACAGAATTCCATTGAGCTTATAAGATAAACTACATAAATTGAATAATTACATAGATTCGTGTTTTCCTACATTGAGTGGTTAGGTATAACATCGAAGGACGGGAGTAAACTGTGTCCAGGTAGAAAGTAATTGCCTGATTAGTTGAGGTATGAACAAAGCTGATAAGTCTTCCTTTGTTAATTACTCGAAGAAAACAGTAAATCTGACCCATATTAAACTACTGCAATTCAATTTTGCGTCCAACAATATCATTAAATAGAATCGCCGCAGCATACACAACTTGTATCAACAGCAATCACCGTCTAATTGCAACAGGGAGAACACAAATTCGATAACGGTTGTTACAGTGATTTGCTGATTGTCAAAAAGCATGGGGACCATTCGCATACTGTCCGCGCTTCGGACAGCAATGGCGTATGTCCCACAACTGCACTTCGTGATGATGCTGCACGCGGTGATCTTATTGCACAGGCCCGATATAGTCGATCGCGAGAACAGAGTAACACCAATACCGCCAGCACGTATTCAAAGAAATTACGATTACGTTGTAATCGGTGCTGGGTCGGCTGGCGCTGTGATCGCCAATCGATTATCGGAGAACGGAAACTGGTCGGTGCTGTTATTGGAGGCTGGTTCAGACGAACCAATGGAAACTGACGTGCCTTTAACGTTCACGGGCCTTCAACGAACCCCCTTCGACTGGAAATTCAAAACGGAACCGTCGGACGACTACTGTCTGGCGATGAACAATCGTCAATCCAACTGGCCGCGCGGCAAGGTATCGAGGAATCGAGTTCTTTCGTTTCTTGAGTGCAAGATTTGGGATTATTTGAATTTGATGGAATAAGTATTGCAAATGTGCTAATTATCTACTTCAAATTAAATTTTTGAGCTTGGAAAACTAAGATATTTCTCAATAATATACATCCGAAGTAAAGTCGTTGGTTTTACAGACATCTTCCAAATTTTCCATCCTGCAGCTTCTTTTCATTTTCTACACACATATTGTTCTATAGAAACCGGTCAATTAATTTAATGAATTCTGGTGACAAAATAAATAGCATGTTCACAAATGTACCCCCATCTTGTCCAACACCAGAGACGTCGCACTTCATCGCACACTTTAATAAAAATTCGAGAAACGTTAATTATCTTCCAACCCATAAAATCCTATCTCCATTCAATGCAAACAGCACTTTCCAAGCATTCGATTATAAAACTGCGTGGAGTGTATGCGAATTACTTCCCCGACGATCACAGTAGAATAGATCAATCGATTTTCTGCATTGAAATGTTTAAGACTCTCGGTGGCAGCAGTGTATTGAACGCCATACTGTACATCCGTGGCAACAAGAAAGACTACGACGGCTGGGAAGAGATGGGCAATCCGGGATGGAACTACGAGAGCGTGTTGCCCTACTTCAAAAAGTCCGAGGACATGAGGATCCCCGAGTATCAGGATTCGCCGTATCACCACACAGGTGGATACTTGACCGTCGAATATTTTCGGTATCGTTCACCAGTTACGGACCACTTGGTGAATGCAAACATCGATATGGGGTACGAGCTGAGAGACGTGAACGGGGAGAAGCAAACAGGGATTACGTTCTCCCATGGGACGCTGAGGGATGGACTGCGGTGCAGCACAGCAAAGGCCTTCCTTCGGTCGGCTTCCAAGAGGAAGAACCTGCACGTCAGCACGGAAACGATTGTGGAGAAGATTTTGACGCGCCAAGGTGAGCCGCTTGTTGCTTTCGTTTTTGTTAATTGGAGTTTGTCAGATAAGTGGAGTTCTATTAAGCATTAGTATACTTGAGGCTATCTGTAGAGTCCAAACACAGTGATTACTGTGAAAGTCTGAAAAAGAAGCCTCAACCTGTTGCTCTGACCCTTCGAAAGTTAGAGTACCAGGATAATTGAGGGCTCAGATGCAATAAGGGCACTAGCGCCCGAAAATGCGAAAAAGTATTGTCCAAACGCGAAGAAAAATTGGAAAATTAAATTTTGTTAAACTGGATTTTAAAAAATATAGTGTTGTAAAGGTCATCACGACACACCTTTTTTCTATTTGCAGTTTATCTATCGAATCATTAGTATTCGAGATAAAAATTATAAACAAAACAAATTTCTTCGACCAAAGTCAATATCTTTTTAAACGTAAATTGCGATAACTTGAGTTAATATTAACGGATCGTTATGAGACTTGAAACATAAAACTCAGAGAACTCTAGCGAAGCCGTAAAATGTATGCACGAAACGCTTATGTTAAAAAATATAATCATATTTAATTAAAAAGTAATACTGGACATAACCCATGTTTTTCAACGTTCGCCGTTAAAAAGTATCGAGGCAATTTTGAGGTACATGTAACTTGCAGCGACAAAGTTTTTCCTTAATATACAAGGAAGTTTTTCACCAATTTTCACACTGATTAATAAATAATTCTAGATGATATGACGATATATATAATTCTCGCACGGTGCCAACTGTCAACGCGAGTGCTAAAACTGCTAAATAGCGCATTATACGCGGCTGTTGACTGTTGGTGGCGCGCGAGATTTATATATATTGTCATATCTTCTACAATTATTTATTAATCAGTGGGAAAATTGGTGAAAAACTTTCTTGTATATTAAGGAAAAACTTTGTCGCAGCAAGTTATATGTACCTCGAAATTGCCTCGATACTTTTTAACGGCGAACGTTGAAAAACATGGGTTATGTCCAGTATTACTTTTTAATTAAATATGATTATATTTTTTAACATAAGCGTTTTGTGCATACATTTTACGGCTTCGCTAGAGTTCTCTGAGTTTTATGTTTCAAGTCTCATAACGATCCGTTAATATTTACTCAAGTTATCGCAATTTACGTTTAGAAAGATATTGACTTTGGTAGAAGAAATTTTTTTTGTTTATAATTTTTATCTCGAATACTAATGATTGGATATAAAAAACTGTAAATAGAAAAAATGTGTGCCGCGATGAGCTTTACAACAAAATATATTTTTTAAAATCCAGTTTCACAAAATTTAATTTTCCAATTTTTCTTAGAGTTTGGACAATACTTTTTCGCATTTTCGAGCGCTAGTCCCCTTATTGCATCCGAGCCCTCAATTAAGGAACATTTAAGGTCATTATTTTGTGTCAATTCGCAGATTCACTCTCCACGACCGCGTACGGCGTGGAATTTCGCGCAGGGGGGATACCGCTCAAGGTGATGGCCAATCGCGAGATTATTTTGTCAGCTGGCGCGATACAATCGCCACAGCTTTTGATGCTGTCTGGTATCGGCCCCAAGGACCACCTGAAGGAAGTGGGAATTCCTGTGGTCCTTGACTCCCCCGGTGTGGGCCAGAATCTTCAGGATCATCCAGCGATAGGTGGTCAGGTGTACGTGATAGACCCACCAGCGGACTACACGGGCAGCAGACCCTTCACCTTTAATATAACAGGCATTAGTGGAGCAGAGCCTTTCAAAGAATTCGTCTTGGACCGCACTGGGATCTTCTACTCAACACCATTCGGTGAGGCTATGGGTTTCATTAACACCAAGTGAGTACCGTGAATTCTAATTAAAACGAATATTTGAAGAGGGCTTTGGGGTTCAATATACTTTTGGTTTCGGAGAATTCAATTGAAAAATTGTACACAGTTTGTTTAAAAAAGTATTATTATCCGTTGAAGTAGGAAAGATAGTGCAAAAAAATATTCGCCCAAATTCCATGTTTAATTTATACACACGTAATCTTCGGGGTATTTTATTATAAACTTTACTCTATTATGCATAGATTGAACTAATTTTTTTTAGAAGTTCTGGCTTATCTTGTTCCATTCTTCTAGAAAAAATTCTTTTAAGCATTTCTTTGGTAGGCGGTACTATTAACTAAGAATATATCAATCAAGCTGTACCTATAGCATTGTCATTATAATAGGTAATTCTGAATTTCACATTACTTATCTAAATAAAATATGTTACACATATAGGGTAGGTGGATACGTTTACGAATCGTTTCTTCAAACTGTTTTCTTGACACCCTCTCAGTTGTCTATGAATGGCGCAGGTTGCCAAAATTAAACACTAATCCTACGGATAAATCATGCTTCCAGATACGCAAACGAGTCGGCGGATTATCCAGACATACAGATTTTGTTTAGCACCGCGTCCGAAGTCCGAGACGGTGGCGTGTATAGTAAGTGGGATAGCAACTTGCAGCCCCACGTCTACGAAAATTTCTTCGCGAACGTCGGGTACCTGAACCATACGTACCAGGCATTTCCATGGCTGCTGAGACCACGAAGCAGAGGATACATCAAGTTGCGATCAAAAGATCCGTATCAGCATCCGGTCATCGTTCCCAATTACTTCAACGATACTACTGACCTCGATGTGATTGTAAGGACGCCTAACTCTATCTAATTATTTAACAACGCAGGAACTAAAATATATGAGCCTTTGGGACCCAATCTATGAGATAGAAATTTTACAATAAACTATCTTTTGTTTGTTACCGTTCACAGTTTAAAGCGGAAGGCTGGTGTACTAGTTGAAAATCGAGTCATTTTTGGGATTTTCTTTTTAAAGAGTGTATTTAATCGATATTTCTGAAAATTTCAGGATATTGTATTGTCAGATTGCACGCAGAAAAGCTACACATTCGTAAGTTAAAAGATGCAAAATTTAACAAATGGAGGTTTATTGAAAAAAAAATTCATTTTTACGAACCAAATTTTGCTATAGATAAATGTGCAAAAATGGCTAATTATTTAAACAATATCATTATACCAATAGCTGATTTATATGAAAAAAATGTTGACTATTTTTGGAGTTACATTGTCCGCCAATTGTGAAACTGTCGTTTCGAGAGAAACGCGTTTAAAGTTTTCTGGTCTACCTGCGTCACCTGTCGCTCCGTAGCAAAACCGGCTATAGCCCCTTTAATTTTTCGAATTTCCTTTTGCTGCTTGAATTTCTTCTTCTTTTATATAACAATCAAAACTCGTTGCAGGTCAAAAATCTTTGTATTTTACTAAGAGTACGTAAAGCACGTAGTTTGTTATTTAAGACGAGTCCGGATAGACCCTGCATCCGCCAAGCGCGGGTTAAACTTCCTTTTCAACCGTACTGTAGTCAACGTTACACTACCACCCTTCTTCCTTTGTTTCCCGCAGGCAGAAGGGGTCCGGTATATCCACAGCCTGATAAATACCCCAACGATGAAGAAGCTAAATGCTCGACCACTTCCAAACAAACTTCCAGGATGCTCGTCGCTACCGTTTCCATCGCTCGAATACTGGAAATGTTTCGCCCGCCACTACACGCTGACGATCTACCACCCAGTGGGTACGTGCAAAATGGGGCCTGAGGACGACCCGATGTCCGTGCTCGATCACAGATTAAGGGTCCGCGGTGTCAAGGGTCTGCGAGTGGTCGATAGCTCGATCATGCCGCGTATCATTAGCGGGAACACGAATGCGCCGACCATAATGATCGCTGAAAAAGCTGCTGACATGATTAAGGAGGACAACCAGTCGCATCTGCGATATTAAGTAGATTGAGGAGGAAGCAAAAAGATGCAAGTGATAGCTTTAAGTGATGCATGGACAGTGTAAATTGAGGAAAAATCAAATTAATGCTCCAGAATTGCTTTTGTAAATCTGTGTGACCTTCTCGTTGTTTTGTACTTGTTACAGAATTAATAATAGATTATTATTATTACTAAATCTATGTTCTCGCGTGGTGAAAACACGAGGATTAAGGCTTTTCACACTGATGTTTAACGAATACCTTAATTCTCTCCTTGAATACTAATATAACGTGTAACGTTGCATTTAGTATTCAACTTGGAGGAAATAGTTTTGAAGATTTGTTCATATATTGTAGAAATTAAAGGGCTACTGGAGCACAAGCGTCCGCGATGCCCAGCGAATTCATTTTTTCGCGTTCTTGCGAACAGTTTCGTATGGCCTGATGGGTGTTAGGCCACAGTGTTTCTAAATTGAAGGGTAAGGGGAAAAACAGGGAATGTCACAAAACAGCTTTATCGAGAAAATTATGTTTTAATACTTTAGTCCATTAGTAAAGAAACGAGGTTCAATGAATTTAATTTTCTTATATAATATTCTTCATAAATAATTTCTTGTTCTACCTTGGCGACAGAAACTTATGCTTAGGCAAAGACTGGGGACATTCCGTATTTTTCCTGTGCAGAGTGGACGCTTCCTGTTTTCAACCAGTATACCAAATCTTTAACGTTATCTTACCGGGGTATTTGAAGTCTATAAGTAGCCACCAACAAAATATGCTATAAATCGCAAAATCAAGGAAAATAGATATTCCCGGTTATTCAATAATTATAAAACAATTTTCACTGACCAAGCCTTCCAGAGCCCCGAGAACGCTCAAAATAAAATATTCAAAGCGACTCAAAACAGCTCAGCAACTGAATCCACCAAAATGTTGCAATAGAAACATTACGCTTCCACCTTCAATCACGCCCCAACATTCTTCAACAACGCAACGCCACTCATCTTCCTATCAATTAGAAAAAAAAAGAAAAAAAAACCCAGCCACCTCCCAAGAATCCCCCCAGTGCCACTACGATCTCATCAGAACATTGTTAAACACACAGCCCGCCAGCTGCACCACGATCCCCTAATGCCACGAGACTTTCTTCCACCACGCTGCCGCCATTGCTCAGCCGCATATATCCGAAATGTGAGCCGCGATATGCTTCACTTCCCCGGTTAAACTAGCATAAGTTGTTCCACGGTTACCCGAGTGTTGTTCGCGCGAGAAAGAGAGGCCAGCCTCGTAATTGCATAATAACACCGGAGATTGTTAACCGTCGCAAGGTAAGAGACGCGCGGACGTACAAGCTGAAACCGAGCTCGGCCACTGGAACCGGGTAGTCCGACTTAAAAAATTGAATCTTCCTGCTGGTTCGACGATGGGAATTCGCGGGCTCGAAGAAGAGAATTCTCGTCTCTATCAAGCTGCTCCCTATTTTCGAGCACTGACGTGTGTTTCACGCGTGACTGACACCGCCATCCGATATGCACGTTTCTAAAGTGTACTGTTAATGCATGCTGCGACCACAACCGCGTTGGCGATCGATTCGAGTAAAAGGCTGGCTTCTGATAGCGGCGGAGATAATCGATCGCCTTGATGCAAAAGTAAAGGGACCAGCGATAGTTCGTTGTGCCGGAGCGTGGCTAACCAACTGGCCAGATTAAAGACGATTGGTTAATTGGCGAAGTAAATTGATTCGCGGGTTATGCAAGCGTGGCTCCGAGTAAAAGTCTGGGGGATAGCATGGATATTATCGCACGGGGCATTGCTTCAGCACTCGCGCATCATAATCGAGGGAAAAATAGGATGTTGAGGTAATTGTGCGCGCTTTGGTTGG
The DNA here is from genome assembly GCA_947577245.1 of Andrena bucephala. Classification (NCBI taxonomy): domain Eukaryota; kingdom Metazoa; phylum Arthropoda; class Insecta; order Hymenoptera; family Andrenidae; genus Andrena; species Andrena bucephala. Next base: position 71,516,161 of record OX387715.1, read on the forward strand.
ATCTTATCTGCTTCGTTTTCCAATTGAGATTCGAGTCAAGCGGAGAATTTCCTGCGCCAGTTTGCGATCGAACGACGAGACTAATGGGTGAAACTTTCTTGGTTTTAAACATTCCTGTGGGAGTCGTAACTATATTTTATATACTTTATAGCTTCTTATTAAACCTTCGGCTCTTACATGCTTGCTAGTAGCTTGATAATTCGAGGGAAATAACAGAACCCTCTAAATTTTATTATCATACCGAATTGCGGTAGGAAGAATCAATACACTGAATTCCAACGTGGTCATAAGTTCCCCCACATGGATATCGATAATTTACCTTTACTGTAAGAACTTCCATTTACAAGTACTCCACTCGCCCACGCACCTTTAAGCTGTTTACACACCGAAAACTTGGCGAAAGTGAACACCTCGAAAGGCACAGATCTCTATTCCTCCTCACAATTTTTCTCTACTATAAAAAGATCAATTTACTCATAAAACAGTGTATCGAAATCATCACGGCGTTCCACAGAGTCGACCGGGGGCCCCGGATCCGCGGGCCCCGTCAAAGTCCGCATTTTTCAACGCAACAGCCTGGTCAATTAAGCTTTCAGTTCTACTTTCAGCGAGGTGAAACCGCCAACACCTCGCCGCAATTCAGTGATTCGGGTTCCCTTGTGGCCAGGAGTCGTCGACTCGCCAGCTCCGTCCCAAAGAATCCGCTCGGCTCTGCTTTGTTCCCAGGACGCACAGCGTGTTGCTTGTTTTTTCGTTTTCGACCCTCCCTCCGTTTTTGCAGGCTCGTCACTTTTCCCCCGGCTCGACCAGTCGTAGAGTCGATCGCGCGTGGAGGAACGAACAACGGCGCCCGCCAGTCCTTCCGTCCCCCCGAAAATTTTGTGCGCGTTGTTCGCGGGTTGCGTTTAGTTAAGATCTCGCGGTTGGCCGCGAGTTTCGGTGGCGGAGGGCGCCCATGAGTCCTTGTTCCGCGGGTGTGGGCATTGTGAACAGTTTGCTCGCGAAACGTTCGACGATATTCGAAAGGCGGAAGGGAATATGTGATATCTGTGCAAAGTTGAACGATAGGGCGGTGGACGGGAAGCAGTGAACTAAAAATGGCCGCGGGAAGAATGTGGTGAGACTGGGTGGAGATCTTGGTGTGGCCTGGTCAGCGTTGAGAGGTTTGTTGAAGCCTCTTTTGGGACGTGGTGGGTTGAGAGAGAGAGAGAGAGAGAGAGAGAGAGAGAGAGAGAGAGAGAGAGAGAGAGAGAGAGAGAGAGAGAGAGAGAGAGAGAGAGAGAGAGAGAGAGAGTTGATGGTGAACTGGGTGTTGGACAAGTCGAGAGGGAACAGGGGATGGGGACTGTAAGTTTCATAGGTGCTTGTGGGATGAGTTGCTTCGGGGTAGGATTCATAAGCGCGAAGAGATGGACTTTGTGTGTTCAGGGTGCAGTGATTGGTCTCTGAGTTTGGATCAGTCGACTTGGAGTAGAAGTTATCATAGGTAATTTGAATAGTTGAGGTTTGATGGTTAGGGCTGCAGATTAGTGTAGGGGTTTTTTAAAAGATTGAAGGGGGAGAGAGGGTCTTACTGATGAGTTTCATTTGGAATGGAAGTTAGAAAGCAGAGAGTACCTAGTTGGGAGTTGGTGGTTATTGTTTGTGGGGACAAAGGGACTTGCTAATATGGTTCCTTGTGTCTTATTAGATGTTTATACAGATCGAAATTGAGTGCCACTTGTTGTGATGAAATCTGTCTCTGGATATTTCCTGCGAATTCACGTGGAGTAGAATGTAGACAGCATTATGCAAACACTTGAAACTTGCAAATTCATGGTGCACTGATTATTGGAAAGATTGATACAAATACTTGGAATTGAGATTGAAACTGACTCTTTGCAGTCGAAATCCTATTATTGAAGTACGCGGTAGTTTCTCCTTCGGCAAATTAACACGCTCGGGAAAGTAATTTTTCTACCGCCTCGCGAATTTAGCATTCAAATGAATTACCTTAATTAGAAGCGAAGAAATATGCACATACTACTTAATCTGGTTTCTTCCGAGAGCACAGACTTACCTGCAACAAAGGATAAGATCAAGATTAGAATAAGATTACGATCATTTTGGAAGTGAATAATATATTTCATCATCTGAATTTTAAGTTATGGTAACGTTGATAAATACAGTTGCAAAATTCAATTTCGAAATGTTGAAGAGCGAGCGGACGGTTGAATGTACGGAAATATACACATCTACCACCCACGATCTTCGACCAAACGCACGCCCGGTACACGTGTGACGAAAGAGGATCAAATAATTTCGAGTGGAGTGCACTTTAGCTAAATGAGCCTTTAACCCTTTGAGCACCGAGGCTGAAATACTTAGCGTACATCGTGTGAGGAAATCCTTCAGTTTCATTAGATACAGTAACTTCCAAGAAACTGTATACATATACCAAACATGCAATTCACCGTGCTTGAGAAGACCCGAAGGTCACACTCAGACGTTGCATCAGCGATAATTTTGAAGATCAACCTGCCACCATAGCAGCAACGCGAAACACAATAGCAAGGGCACATTTAGCTCTCGAATCGAGACTTCCCAACGGCCTATAACAATCCCACCGCGCTCGTTTCAATTTGTTGACACTACTGACTGAACGCCGCTTGGGCGTTGTCCGCTCAGACTGTATGCACATATATGGTCATCGTACTCAAAAGGTAAAGTGTATTAAGTGTGTAAGATACGTCGTATTTAAAGCAGCAGTAATAAGCCCATTAAATGTATTGTTCATATATATAGATTCATGTGCATCGATGTTAGAATGACATTAGAATAAATAAATTATAGATAAATGACGAGTAGGTAATGGCTATTATTTACGGACTAGCGAGTTACAACTTTTGAGATAAGTAAGTCTTAAATATATCGAATATGCTGTGCATGAATAATATGGAAAGTTTTAAAGAAATCGACAACTCAAGCCTATGCACTCCGTTCCCATGATCTTTATCTTGTGAATCGTTAAAGCATGCAGTGACTCAGAATTTTTGAAAGCCCAGCCGATGACGCTACTCCATCTGACACATAAAAAGTCACGGTGGATCATAAAAATCGAAGGGACATGCTATTCTTAGGCCTAGAGCAACACACACAGTGCCTCTTTCATCAGCACTTCGCCTCTAAAATACTAAACTCTGACCCTAAAACTTCATACTCAGTAGAAAAAATATCTAAAATTTCCTAAAATATAGCTCACCATTTAATCTAAAGTCTAAAGTTAAATCAGCATAAATTATTCATATTTGATTTTATAATTGATCTAGGAAATTCGGAAGCGATTTGAATTGCGTTTCATTAAAAATAGACGTTTGCCATGTTCATCGGAAAAACTAGTACTCCCACGAACATTTAATAGACAATATTCAAATTCAACGTTCCACAAAATTTTCCCGACAGAAGCCCTCCCCGTGAAAGTCCTGGCCCACTTGGGGGCATTTCTCAAAATCCCACGCCACTCGAACTGTGACCAAAAACAATCCTCATATTTCGCCTTCGTCTCCACAACACCATCCCACCATCGCTGCGAGGCAGCTTGCCCGGAACCCAAAGCCCGCGCGACCCATGGGTGCGCGTCCTCCGTAGCTGGTCCAGGCTCGCGGGGTGCCCTCAGCTTTTTGTTCCTCCACGCGGCTGCTTCGTTTCGCATGACGTGTACCCCGTTGGAATGGTTCACTGACTGGCTGACGTCACGTCTCCACAGTGCTCTTTCTCCGGAAGACAGCGAACGTTCTCTCCGCCAGACGCCACGGTCTCCTTAATTAGCGCGTCTAGTGTGTCCGCGACTACGGATGTGGCTGTTGCCGAATGATACCGCCGCGAGAACATAGATGAACCGTCTGTCGTGCATTGGCGAGGAGCTTTCACGCGGACCAGTCTCGGCTCCTCTGTCTCGGATCAGCTCCTCCTCGCGTCGCCCCCGACCCAGAGGAGCCTGCTTGCTCGTCACCCGCGCCAGCCACCCAAATGTCTTCGAATTCTCGTCCACGAACCAGTGACGCCGACCTCCTTTGCGCGTTCCACCGTTCCGGCGGGAATCACAGGTAAAGCTCACCCTCGATGGATGTTCACTTTCATTGGCGAGTTACTTGTTTCCGGGTTCAAGGTCTGTGGCAGGGTCAGCCTTTGCACGAATAGCTTTGTTTGGCGGGCGGACTGTTGTACGGAGCTTCTGCTGTTCGATGGTCGAGATGGGGAAATGGAGTGTCGATAGTTTTGAGAGTTAAGTGCTAGTATGCTGATTGTGTGCTGGTGAGGTTCAATGCTCACTGAATAAGGTTTTATAGGTTGATGCGATAGAGTATTGTTGAGTATCGTAGTTGCGACCTAAACTGTGTAAATGATTGATGGAGCCACTGGAGTGGATGGCTAGGGGACGTGATAGGGGAAGTTTCGATTCGAGAGCTAAATGTGCCCTTGCTATTGTGTTTCGCGTTGCTGCTATGGTGGCAGGTTTGATCTTCAAAATTATCGCTGATGCAACGTCTGAGTGTGACCTTCGGGTCTTCTCAAGCATGGTGAATTGCATGTTTGGTATATATGTATACAGTTTCCTTTGTCAGCAAGTTCGAATCTACGAACTCGAATTCTTGGAAGTTGCTCTATATATATAATCGCCAGGATTAAAAGTGGAGTCCTTCGATTCTCCTTGAACTGCCCAAAGTTGCCAATGGCGACATGCTCTTTGATCACAAACTACTCAACACTGCCTTTTCCTTGGAACATACTTCACTTTGCCTAAAAGATCGTTTCAAATAAATTCAAAATCCCCTCCCAACATGTCTATTTACTGCTCCGCTTGGAATCATCTGTCACGAGAGATCAACACAATCTCAGAAGCTTCCTACAGCCTTCTAAAATCTGTTTGCATATCGAGGAAACTCGGCGAACAGTCGATTAATCGTGTGATCGCTCTTTTTCTGTCGTACCTTTCAGACTGAAAGTTTTTCACGTCGATTAAACTGTGCAAAAACTACCGGCAACTAATTATAACTCTACCATTGCTAACGGGAGGCTCTTATGATCCCCGATGGAATCTTTTATCGGGTACTCGAGCGATATTGCGCCACTATAGATGATTAGTTTGCCCATGTACTTTCACGACGAAAGGCAACCCCGTTGTTTCGTTATTTCCAATAACCGCCAGCTGAACAGACAGCTCCCAGCGACTTTACAAGCTGCTTTTACTTTCTGAGTTCCTGCTCGCGAGGCGCTTTATCTCCAGCGAAACGGCTCCGTTGTCGCTCGAGTACCTGGTGAAACTGTAATTCAATTCGTTTGGTTCCGCGAGCGTATGAACTTTCACGCTGAAAGGATTTCACGTAGCCTCGGCCAGCGTTCTTCTGATCCTCGTAATTTCGCTGCACGCGGCCTCAGAAGCGAGTTTCGCCTGTTAACTGGCGGACGAGTCGAGGCATCTTTTAAAAATTGGTCCGCGACAATGATTGCACAGCGACTCAAATAACAAATGCACGAGGGTATGTGAATTTTTTTTTAGAAACCTTCCCGTTTCCACATACTTTTTACTGAAATGGTATCGAAGGGTGAGTTTGTATGGAGAAGTGTTTAGCGTCTGATGATCGAATAGTTTATGCGTTATTTCATTATCATTGGTACTTCTTGATACACCCTTGTGTTAATTGTAGTATATTTTTTAGAGTTTAAGTTGCGCAAGGTATTGGAGAACGCCACTGCAGGTTGGTAAGGCCTTTCTGAAACGCAGCAGAGAGAATTCTTATTTACGTTTACTTGTAACAAGGGTGGAGGTACATCGCGTTCGTTCGAATGCTTGCACTTCGATGTAATTTCCTCGCAATTAGGTAAATTACGTGCAATTATATATTTAACGATAGCGACGCTATTGGGCTCGCGGGACTCTTAATTATCGTTTCATTTCGAACCGTTGCTTTCTGTTTGCAGGTGACACTGGCTCTCTAATTAGATAAAATGCAGCTGTACATCCTGATCTCCCTTCTGGTGCAATTGGTATTCTCTTTTCGGCGCCCGTTCCCGGTAAATAGAGTTGTTTATCCGTCAGTTGGTAATTCTTTGTCAGCCAATCGATTCTTTGCTGTGAAATCTTTTGGTTTTGCAATATGAAAACAGAAATATTAGATGCCCTCGAATGATACAAGTATCCTCCTCAGGAAATCCTGATTAATTTAATATGATATCTAAGGATATAATAATATTATTAGATATGTAAGGATACAATAATCAAAACCATTTTCACTGAAAAGTCAAGAAATTAAATATAAGATACATATTCGAAATTCTCTAATATTTTCGAATTAGTTCTGAATCACGAAAGCTCCGTGTAACGCATTATTTCTATTTTCAAATGTTCAAAATTGTCTGCCTCCATATCTAATTATTAATACAATCAACCCTTGACTCTCAAAATTCCCATATTCATAATTAAATCAATAACTAATGCACGAAAGGCAAAACTAGGCGTCTGCGCGCGTAATGACTCGCAGGACCCGAAATTATTTCGGTGGCGAGGATCCTAAATGCAGGCACTAACTTATACACTGAGGTGATTGCCATTTCTGCATTCTGCATCCAAAGACAGTTGCATCTCCATATGGCCCATCAAGGATTGTTCTCTCGTCTGTCTCGTGGCCGTGCCATCGTCCAGTTGGTGTCATTAAAACTCGCTGCGGGACACACGAAATCCCGAGACACGCTGATTTCATGCTCTGTCGTTACCCGGAAGACGGTTACGCCAGCAAACGAAATTACGTGACGCGTGGTAAAGTGAAAACGCTTCGATTAACGAGATCGTTAACCAGTTCCAGCCCGGCCAGTTGGACACCAACAACGACACATCCGGATGCTGTTTCTGCAGCTTCAAGGACACGTCGTACATGCAGTCGAAATGCGGCGTGACCACGTCCTTCATGAATTTGGTGCAGAAAGTGGTGGCGTCCAGATGCGACATCGCTGATCCCTGCAGCAGGCTCGGCAGGGAGGAAGTGCCTCATGGAGAATGGTGAGGATCTTTTGGTCGATTCTCTAAATCGTTAACCATTTGAGAACGCTGAATTCGTGTGTGGGCTGAGCCAGTGCATTCAGTCCACGCGGATAACGCCTATAAGCGTTCGCCGAGTACTGTGTGCAAATGGGAGTGGAGGATCTCCGCACATGACGTACGTTTGGCGTTTCAACTTACAAGGAAACATTCCCAACCCAAGTATTCTGATTCTACTGAAACTTCACGTGAATGTAGAGCATATTGGAGTGTGCAAGAAGCGTTCTTTTTGCTATGGAAATTCACTCTGAAGGGGAGAGATCATCCCCCAAAGGGGTCGCGTTTTTCATTTCTTTAATATTTTCAAAGTAGTGGAATTTTTGTTGCGTCAGTAAATGATTTCTTTGTCGAAGAAGGATGGGTATGTGGACTAAAATACTCTGATGTTAAGGACCTATTAAAAGACCCTATTGGGTTTGGTCAATGTCCCCTCAGGCTTTAATCAAGGCAATTGACATGAGAAATGGTGCATTTCACGTTAGTTTACTCGAGATATGAGCTCGTTGCATTGTCATTCAGGGCATTAATTCCTAATGGGCGTGGGGTTACTGGAGAAAAATACTTGTTCTAATAAAACGGTAATAAAAGGAATATACTAGGCGGGATCAAATATATATGGCTGAATTCGATGCACGTACAAATTAACATAACGTGCTCCACCTAATAATAGTGTAATAACTCCCGCTCTATTATCCTAACTCTAGCGAGCACTCCATATCAGAGTAAATTGAAGTACCCTTACTCCAATAATTACATATAGTCACACGAGTCAAGTGAATGCTACTTCGATGGCAATTCGCCAAGAAACCAGCGGTATGGCATTAATCACGCAAGCTGTGATTAAGGGGTGTCCCTACTTTGACGGCTTGAAAAGGAGCGCGATATTTGGGATTTTTTTTTTAAGAGAAACCCTTCGATTATATTAATTGAAAAATTGATGTCTATATTTGTACATATTTAGGCAACATTTAAAAAAAAATTTAGTTAAAAAAAACGGTACCTAAAACTTTAAACGCGTTTTTCTAAAAACGATGTTTTTTAAATTGGTTACCATGATATGTCAAAAACCAATCACCCGATTTACTTCAAACTTGGTATACCCATATCATCAGTAGATGTCCCATTCTCGTTGTTACTAAAACTAAGTCAGTTTTTGCAAAATTAGACTTTTCCGACTTAAAGAAAGCAGCGAATTTTTTGTAGAAATCTATGTCTATTTTAGACGCTGCCATTTTTTTTTTACTTTTCTCATAACCACTATTTTTGCATACATTTCTTTTTCATATTCTCTAAAGATTGACAGATAAAACCACAAAGCTGGAAGTAAATATATTTAATGGTTTTGTTTGAAAAAATTCACAAATTTCGCATCATTTTTCGTCCGTCAAGGCAGGGAGTCTCCTTAAAGTAAATCATGAAAATGCAGGTTCGACTTCATCGTCGTTGGTGCTGGCGTAGCTGGGCCTGTAATCGCCAGGAGGCTCAGCGACAATCCATGGTGGAGGGTACTTCTAATCGAAGCAGGACCAGAGGAGCCAACGATGACCGCCATTCCAGGACTGGCGTTCCATGCTGTCAATTCCACCCTGGATTGGAATTTTAAAACGGAGCCTACGGAGCCCCATCCAACGGCGTGTTTAGGTAACAAATCGATTTTCCAAAGTTATTTATACAATGGCACCCTCGACTTACGTGTTAACAGTTTGAGTGGCGCAAGGTTTTGAAAAATGCCCCTTTAACCCTCGCGTGATGGATACAGGGTCTATTTTAATAAGAACCTAATTTAGAAGCTTATCGCCAAGTGTGTATGAATTAAATTATGGAGCAACATACATACCCCCAGTATCCCGAGGTGAGCACAATTTTTATTTAAATAAAAATTTCGAATAACGAATACAAGTTAAAAAAAAAATTTTTTGGTAACTTTTATTTGATCTGTTATTTAAATAACTGTTTAGTTAGTTAATTCCCAACTCTGCCAATATCCAATACGTGATCAAACTATCGAGCAGTATCGATAAAATAAGACATTGATCCAGAAACATTTGGGGTACGTGCAATATATATGAAAACAATGGGCACGACTTTCACAGACGGTGATACATGCAAAAAACAGTGATGAAGGACAACTGTTTTTCGTTACTTTTACGTGCTCGGATAAGAAATGGTATCCACATAAGTAGGTCTCTTGATGGCAGCCGATAGCTAACTTTTATATAATACACTGAATTAAAAACTGCGCACATTAGAATGTGTTCATTGCACAATAGAAAAAAAGTACAGCAGTGGCATGCAGAAAGCGGTTTCGATAAGGACTTACAAATTAAATACAGTATGATTGGTAAAGATGTAGGGAAGACCTTAGGAAAGATGTTTTGTCTACAGACGCCATTCAGCCTTGAAATCAAACAGTGTTTCTCAAACTTTTTTGAGTCGCGATCCACTTTTATAATATTCAAATAACCTGCGACCCCAGTCCCCATCTTACATTTATGAAAAATCAGTGTTACATCATTAATAGAGTATGGCAATGTAACCATATTAAAATAAATAAGTGCTAAAAATCGTCAACTAAAAATAACCGTGGCAACCCTCCAGAAAACACTTCGCGAGCCACAGGTTGAGAATCATTGAAATAAAGTGTGCACGGGAAGCTTCCACCGCAATTTCGTTACTCTTAACTTTCCACTTCAAATCCATTTGATTCTCCACCACCTGTTACCCAACACCCAGTGTGCATATACTCTATACTCGCTTGGACGAAGGAGAAAATAGCCACCCTCTATAAGCTGCCCAACAGAGATATCGACATAAATAAGAAGAAATTCACCCTCGACCTTACTTCTTACAACGATATTTCTGATCTGCAGAGACCGACGGCGTATGCAGTTGGCCGCGAGGGAAGATGGTCTCTGGAACCAGCGGCATGCACGGAATGATGTACGCTCGGGGGCACCCAGAGGTCTACAACAGCTGGGCCAGAGGTGGCGCGATCGGTTGGTCCTACGACGAAATCGCCCACTACTTCGAGCGAGCCGAGAACCCGTTGGACCCGTCGATGGTGTCCGAGAAGATCAGGAGCTTCCCTATACCGGGGCCCATGAAGATCCAGTACTACCCGCACAAGCCTGCGTTCGCTGACGAGGTGCTGAAGGCGGCAGCGGAGCTGGGCTACAGAACGTCCAATCTGAGGGAGTACGCGCAGACGGGCTTTATGGTAGCCCCGATGACAACTGACAACGGTGTGCGCGGCACGACCTCGAGGAACTACTTGAGGCCGGTCCACGGAAGGAGCAACCTGAGGGTGCTGATAAACGGCCAGGTGACGAGGGTGCTGATGAACCACTGGCAGAGCAAAGCTTACGGCGTGGAGCTCATAGACAAGGACGGATACAAGAGGATCGTGAAGGCTAACAAGGAGGTGATCCTGACGGCCGGGGCGGTTGGGTCGCCCCAGATTCTCTTGAACTCTGGCATAGGGCCAAAGGAACACTTAACCAAGCTCGGGATGCACGTGGTCAAGGACCTGCCTGTAGGGAAGAACCTCCACAACCACGTGTCTGTCGCCGTTCATTATAGCATCAAAGATACCGCCTACGAAGCCATGACCATGGACAGCGTCAACGAGTACTTGGAGACCAGGACTGGCCCTCTGACTAGCACCGGGCTCACCCAAGTCACAGCGTTCTTTGAAAGTAGCTACACAGCCAACGGCGTGCCTGACATCCAAGTCTTCTTCGACGGATTCTCGCCCAAGTGCCCGAGGACCGGCTTGCAGTTCGAGTGTCTGAACGGGGCGCTAGCTCTGTGCTCTGACAGGCGGGAGATCGTGATGAGACCGACGGTGGTCACTGTGGCTAGTCGAGGCTACATGAAGCTACGATCTGGGGATCCGCTTGCAACGCCTCTCATTTACCCGAATTACTTTGTCGACACGAAGGACTTGAAGGTCCTCGTCGAGGGCATCAAGAAGTCTATAGAGCTGACCAGCACGCAGACTATGAAGAACTGGGACCTTCGGCTGGAGCCCGTGATCCATCCACTCTGCACTAAGTAAGGCTTCTACTGGGTGTATCAATTGAGATAGGTCCGCTTAAGGGTAGTAAAGCTGGTCCTACGATGGGTTCGTTACTAGGGATTGGAAATTGTGGTTAATGTAGATTTAAATGTATTGATTCTAGATTTAAAAATTTCTTCGTGCCGTTATTTCTCGGTGGGGACGCGTAGTGGGGAATAAGATGGGATATAGGATTGTGCACGTGATTAAGTTGGATTTAGAAGTACGGAAAGTGGGAGAGGCATACTGAAGTGGCGTTGGATGTGTTTTATAACTGGTTAGAAGTCCAAAATACTTGTATACCCTCATGTGTCTAGGTACTTAGTATCCCAGTGCTAAAAAATTATACAGAATGCACTTCTAGTTTCTTGAGTCCCTACACTTTGACTGGCATCGGCGGGTTTCCATGCATATTTATAGATTTGGTTTTAATGTAAGAAACTGCTTGTTCTATTCAGCTATCACTTTGCCAGCGACGCCTACTGGGAGTGCTACGTGAGAGCAGCAACTGGGCCTGAGAATCACCAGTCAGGCACTTGCAGAATGGGCGCCTACAACGACCCAACGGCGGTGGTGGATCCAGAGCTTCGAGTGCGTGGAATGTCGAACATTCGAGTCGCAGATGCGTCCGTGTTCCCAAGTGTGCCAAACAGTAACCCAATCGCTGCTATCATGATGACAGCCGAAAAGGCGGCTGACATGATCAGGCATACGTGGTCGAAGATGTGAAATTGGATGATGCATGTTGGCGTACCCTTCCAGGGTGTTAGAATAAAGACTACCTTTTTTAACAGAACCTCGACGCCTCTGTTTAATACCACCTCACCCGTTGCATGCTAATTTACATGATTTACGAATTTGAATGCGGATAAAATGGTTTAGAATGAAGGCCACGGAAAACTTAGAAAGGATAACTGACAGGTAACTCGTTTCTTGGAACTCGCTCGTTAGTTGAAGAATCATGCAGTGGCACATAATATTTTTATCGTGAACAGTTTAGAAATCTCGTGTTTTAAATATATTCAATTTTTGAAGTGGGTATTCGAATCCAAGATTTCATATTGTGTAAGATTTACCAAATGTTAAAGAATATTTCTTCATGTTCCTCGTGACACGTATGGCGTGTTTTATTTGTAAGTACATACAGTCGTGCGTTTGAAAATGAACGCATGGAACTGCAAATGCTTGGTAAACTGCATATTACGATGTGGCTTTTCTTAATCGCTTCTTCATGATAAGATTTGAGAAACCCCAAACCTTGATTATATATTTTACAGCATTAACAAGATTCTTGAGGGAATCTTCTAACATTTCCCGAATCGGTACTGCATTTCACAAAATGGAGAAAAGTTAGAAAATCACAGACACTCAAACATCGTCACAAAGAAATAATTAATGTTAAAAAAGTTAAAAAAAGAATTAATGATTAAAAGTTAAAAAACCGAATTTTCGTGAAACGGGACTTTTAAATTTTCATTATAGGCTCAGATAAAAAATTGAAAAAGCGACCGTCACTATTTTCTCCGCTATTCCCCTCAATTGCAATTTTTTTAAAACGACGAAACACGTCAGCTGGTAAACTAATCTTTCTAGCTTCTAAAAAAGGAAACTCAAGTCCTTTGGACCAATTTTAAGAAAGTTATTCTGGTTGATAGGGTATCCCAAAACTTTTGTCCGGCACTGTAGAACAGAAATTACGTGGACCATAATCCTTCGTGGATATTATTGTCGGTTGTTCCATTTTAATAACTATTTCCCAGGAATATCTAGAGACGCGGTAGCGTCTCGACGCCAAGTACATGAAAGAAAAGACACCTTGTATATGCCTGTCGCTGCCGTATATCTTTACTCGAAGCACAGCTATTCCAACCTAACCTGAAACTTATTTCATTAATATCTCATCACGCCTGCAATATTTTCTATATTTAATAGCATTTTTCTCATGTAAACCGCATGTAAGCCTTCGAATAAGACCAATTTCAATAAAATCGGTCCACGCATGACAGAGATATCGTAATATCGTCTCATGGATCAGTCGGAAATTTTAAGATTTTTCTTCTGATTCTTCTTGTTCAAGGAATTTTTCGTCAGTATAATACGTATATACGCGTTACACACACACCTTCAGCCAACACATGTTCGTTCTTCGTTCGTCGACTCTCGGGATTATTCGGCAGGGATCGTCGTCCGTCATTGTATAAAAACGAACTAATACATGTTTCGTTCGTCAATCGCTATCTTCATTATGCAATCTACTCCAAATTTTGACAGCTTACAGTCAGGTTATAACCTGACGAGTGTCAAATAAAGTAGGTTGCCAAAATTTGAGATGCATGTGTGAATGGTTTGCGCGCGAATTTTTCATTTGTGGAATGTATGAAGTTGGTAGTTACATATTAATGTTTTATAACACACCGATGACAAGTGGCACGTGCTGGTGGCGCCACGGGTGGGAAAAAGTTGCAGTCATCTTCCTCATTCAATCGATATGCAATCAGCATATAACCACAAACCAGTATTACTTTTTAATTAAATATTATTACATTTTTTAACATACACTTTGCGGCTTTGCTAGAGTTTTGTGAAATTACATTTTTAGTCTCATAACGATCCGTGAATATTTCCTCAAGTTTTTGCAATTTATGTTTAAAGAAATATTGACTTTGGACGATGAGAAATATTTTGTTTATAATTTTTAGCTCGAATATTAATGATTGGATAAAGAAACTGTAAATAGAAAAAGTGTGTGTTGTGACGAGCTTTACAACACTATATTTTTTAAAATACAGATTAACATTTAATTTTCCAATCCTTTTTAGCGTTTGGATAATAATTTTTCGCATTTTCGAGCGCTAGTCCCCTTATTGCATCCGACCCTTCATTATTGTGCTGCTCGTTAAAAAAACTGCATCGAAATTGATCCATTAATTCCCGATTGTAAGTGATAAAGTAACTCTGAGGTAAGGTAAGGTGACAGCGGAAGTATTTTATACATATACCTACGTAGAGAAAAGGGGAGAAAACGAAGAAGCGAAGTGAAAAAGAGAAAAAGATAATTTTCATTCTTTACTTTGAATGAAAGAAATTTATAGTTGATTTCGACAAAATATTGAAGCAGTAATGAATAAAATTGTTTGATCTGTAACCTCTTTGATACTGCAGAGCGTAGAAGTAATTAATCCCCATAAAAAACTTCAAAAAAGTAAAAAAAAATACGCCAAGTACATGAAAATGTCGAGGACGGAAAAGAGTATTATCAAATAAATCACAAAAAATAGAAGATAATCATATAATATTTTAAAAATTATCTGGGGTCATTCCCTATGCAAATTATCTTTGTAAAAAGAAGTGAGATCCTCATAAAAAACTTCAAGGAAGTAAAAAAATTACGCCAAGTACATGAAATAAATAAAAACCACAAAAAGTAGAAGATAATAATAATTACAAAGTAAAAAAAGATGTGAAATCAAAGCGAGCTGCAAGTACATAAAGGCGACATTGTGTAACACAACAAAAGACAAAAAAAAAATGTCCGCGGCCTGGAAGTCAAATACTTGGCGTGGCCAGGCAAGGTATTCTGAGATCATCAATACCCATACCTTCCCCCTCGCAGGCTTTCAGATAATTTGTCCATTTAAAACTCAGACAATATGAGTACATTTTCATTATATTGCGTTTTAAAATAATTGTAAGATCATTCATCTTCACCCATACCTTTCCTCTCACAAGCTTTCACATAATTTGTCCATTTAAAACTCTGACAATATGAATACACTTTCATTATTTTGCGTTTTTAAATAATTCTTATTCAACGACACCTTGACCTTGCCTGGCTACGCCAAGTATTTGACTTCCAGGCCACGGACATTTTTTTTTTGTCTTGTTGTGTTACACAGTGTCGCCTTTATGTACTTGCAGCTCGCTTTGATTTCACATCTTTTTTTACTTTGTAATTATTATTATCTTCTACTTTTTGTGGTTTTTATTTATTTTATGTACTTGGCGTAATTTTTTTACTTCCTTGAAGTTTTTTATGAGTTATCTTTATCTATACTCTAACTCTTAACATACAATGCATATTCCTTTCTGGAGTTGACAATATTCTATCATTACGTGCGGACGTTAGATATATGTATAGTAGAAGCTAAAGAACAGAATGTAAAGTAAGTATTGCAAGTTTCAAGTGAATGGTAAACGCGATCGGTATCGAACTCCTTGGAAAACGTCTTTTCTTATTGAGTTCGTATTGTGCTCCGAATAAGTTGGGTCAAGCATGTGGACCTGGCTCGATTTTCATGATACGATCTATGCCTCTTTTGAATAACAACCGTGGACACCAATTGGCATGCAGTAAAGTTTGGTTCTCTTCTACCAGACAAGAGATATGTACATTTCGTGCCTGCACGTCGTTTCATAATAAACATATATGTGGAAATATTCAACAATTCAATAGTTCATTCATATAAAGACTATATAAAAAGCGTGAGTAAATCTACACGAAATTCGAAGTCTATGCTGTGAAATTAAATTTAAATTTTACCGCTTAACTGAAGCTATTGTGATATATACATATTAAGAAAACGTTCGAATTTTTCATTTCAGAGCACGTTTTATAATTTTTTTTGCAGAGCCTAACGTCATCGCATGCCGTGGCCTTACTACTCAAAATTTTTTCTTATATGGGAGTATAAAATATTTGTTATGTATATGTATATTCAGATGGTAAGAAAAATTTTTCGTAGAAAGTTACATTTCATTAAATGAGAATGCCGTGAAAGTAGCCTTCATTTTCGACCGACAAAATGGCTTCCTTAAAAGGTCCCGCGGTCCACGAAAAGCGCATCATAAATTTTGCGGGGCTCTATGCATAGATATGTATTATTATAAAATTTAGAAGTAACAAAAGTTCACGACGTTGCGTTTTTCACAATCCTCTAACACACACGAGAAATTTTGGACTTTAACCCTTCGTGGTCACACGGGGTATATCGCACCCCAAGAATAATTTTCGTATTCAAATGTCGCGCCATTATGACTTCCAAAGGGGATTTTTCCCCCAAAAATCGCTTTTTTCCACAACCGTGAAAAATCGCTCTTTTTCAACTACAAATTTCATATAAAAATTTACATTTCTAAAAAAAGACTATTTTTAGAAAAATAGTAATATACAATAATACTATTGTATGAGTATTGCGAATGTACAATTATCACTAAAAAGTTAAAAGATTTAAAAATACAAAAATAATAATTCAAAAATGACGTTGGGGTGCCGTGAACACCATGTGACCAATTTGTGATTATAAGATGTGACCACAAAGGGTTAAACTATATACTGCTTCGAACTTTTCCCTTAGTATCCTAATAATAAATGAGCTGAACCCTTGCACCTGCAACCTTTAAACTATATTACTGCCATTAGAAGTTACGCAGAATGAATTAGTAAACGCTGAAATATTCCCATTCCTGATGATTCGAACGACTGCGAGTGAATCGAAAGCGTAAGACGTAATATCTACGACCCAAGGCATTTTACTTGTCGATAAGATACTGAAAAGCACTATCCATTTCTCCCTCTGCTTCTTTAACCTCGTCGGCGCGTCTTCATAAACACAGTATTCCGCAGTTTCGGGCAGTCATATCTAATCAAACCACTGCACCGTGTACACGGAGTTAAAAGGTAGGTACGCTTGCAATATATCGAATTTCCAGGAAAGGTATACATTTTCTAACTCACGATGGTTTTATGTTTGTATGTATTCGAGATGTTACGAGAAATGGTAGATTTCGGAAAACCTTTTCGTTGGGCGGAGAAGTTTCTGATTCATTGATGAACTGCAGTGCTGATTAAGGGTTGAATTGGAATTGAATTATGTTTTGTTATAAAGGGTGGGGAGCAATTTTAATACGGCGTTTTTAATGTTGACGAAGAAAATAATTCACTGTGGGTGAAATCGAACCCATAAAAAAACTTCAAAAAGGTAAAAAAATACGCCAAGTACATGAAACAAATAAATCACAAAAAATAGAAGAAAATATACAATATAAAAAGAGATGTGAAATCAAAATGAGCTGCAAGTACGTAAAGGTGTTTTCCAACTGCCCTTAAGATGACACAACTACATAGACACAGCTACAATGCTGTGTTCATACATTCCATTACTCATACCGCGGACATTTTAATAATGCGAAGATAAAATGTAACATCTAGACATTTGCCTAGATGTCCGCGGCCTGGAAGTCAAATACTTGGCGTGGCCAGGTAAGGTATTCTCAGATCATAAATATACCCATACCTTCCCTTTCCCAGGCTTTCAGATAATTTGTCAATTTAAAACTCTGACAATATGAGTACATTTTCATTATATTGCGTTTTAAAATAATTCTAAGATCATTCATCGACACCGATACCTTTCCTCTCACAATCTTTCAGATAATTTGTCAATTTAAAACTCTGCCAATATGAATACACTTTCATTATTTTACGTTTTTAAATAATTCTTATTCATCGACAGCTTGACCTTGCCTGGCCACGCCAAGTATTTGACTTCCAGGCCGCGGACATCTAGGCAAATGTCTAGATGTTACATTTTATCTTCGCATTATTAAAATGTCCGCGATATGAGTAATGGAATGTATGAACACAGCATTGTAGCTGTGTCTATGTAGTTGTGTCATCTTAAGGGCAGTTGGAAAACACCTTTATGTACTTGCAGCTCATTTTGATTTCACATCTCTTTTTATATTGTATATTTTCTTCTATTTTTTGTGATTTATTTGTTTCATGTACTTGGCGTATTTTTTTACTTTTTTGAAGTGTTTTCATGGGGATCTCACTTCTTTTTACAAAGATAATTCATGTACTTGGCGTAATGTTTTTACTTTTTGTAAGGTATATATACTTGGAATACTCGGAATAGCGCAAAGCAGCTCAGCGAGTGTACTTTATTTATTTTTTGATTAAGGATAAATTCTACGTAAGTTTAACAACTACGAAATGAAACCATGCGCACTGCATTGCCGATCTATATGTATTTTATATGTATAGTACTTTGTGTACAGTACATAGTGCGCGAAGCAGCTTATGGCGCTGAAAGCAGCCTTGGCGCTGAACGTATTTAACATTGAACTGTAATAACAACCACAATTAACACCTTTCGAAGATAAATATGTATGCATTTTTAGCATTTCGTGGCCAAGCTTGTTTTTCTACTTGTAAATCATCAACGGATACCCACGTTGTGCCCTTACCCCTTACCATACTCGTATAATGACCATCGGCAATACTTTTACCGTGGTGGAAAATCGCTGCCTTAAGTTTATAACAATGATCCCCCATTTGTATTTTAGTAGTAGGTATTGCTTTGATGTAGAAATTTTCCACTTTCGTTGTTGTTCCACTACTATCGTGATCGAACAAATGTAATTTTGCAATAAGAATTTGTTTGGAAGCAGTTATATCGATTTTCTTCATTGTGTTTGAATTTGAATTATCACAATTAGGGCAAGAATCTTTCAGATTTTTCCATCCTGCGAAATTGTGTTTTATTATATCTTGAAATTCAGATGATTTTTTTTTTAATATCTTGGGTAGTGCAAGATGTACCACACAATTTGTACTGATAGTAGTACTTGTGTAATTACACTCTAAACATCTTAATACCGTTGTAATTTCGTGTTGTACTGCATTCTTAATAAGAATCTCATGATCACAAAGAGTGGTAATAAACTCAGCTGCATCATGTAGCTGATTGTTAGCGTATTTTTCTCCTGTGAATTGCCGTAATGATATTATGTTTGGACTTTGATCCGATTTATATTGGTCCATAAAGACTTTTATAATATGATCAGCTTTTTCAGTCGAAAATAAGTTTTCTCTTATGGATGAACAATATAACATACATTGGATTGTGGCATTCGCATAACAAGACACACCATCAGCATTCGGGAGACCTCTGACGTGGTATTGAGTGGTATCCACGATGTGATCATTAGTATTCTGACATTCGGATACATTATAATTAGGTACTGCCCAAACAGCATCGCGAACCTTGCGAACACGGTTTTTAGAAATTGAAATAGTCATAAGATCAGGTCCATATTTTTTTCGCAATCTATTGTACTCTATTATAGCCGATTCTTGTGTCTTTATGGAAGATGGATCATAATTGATAAGATGCAGTCCTCGTAATGTGGTCACTCGAGAAAGAGCAACGTAAATTTGTCCGGAAGTAAATACTGAATTACCTGCTTCTATGACAGCATTCTGCAAGCTTAGTCCTTGACTTTTGTGAATAGTTATACCATAGCTAAGGCAAATTGGAAATTGTTTTCTAATATCGAACGCTCTATCCATTACTTCAAATTTAACACTTACACGTTCTATTATATGTTCTTGCCCCGTGGGTAATATAATTTTTAATTTTTCAACGTCATTATCAACACCTCGTGTAACTGAAACAAGTTTAGCAATGGTACCGTTAACAAGACCTAGTGTAACATCAATATTTCTTCTAATCATGATTTGCACTCCTACATGCGGTGATGGCAATCTGCAAGTGACGTATTTCATAATGAATGCTGCTACTTCTTCCTTCGAAGATTTATCGATTATAGGAGCATCTTCAATCCAAATTAAAAGATGAAAATGTTGTAATCCCCTGCTTTGATATTCTCTGCGCCAAAAGTAACGAGTAACCTTGCCAATCGGATTGTCGGGCGAACAAATGAAATCCAGCATAGCGTGGAATGTATTATCTATAAATCGAGCAGTTGAAACGGGATCAGAAGCAATGAGTTCGTTCGGGGACATTTTAGCCACCGATGGGCCGTTTACTTCACGAAGATATTCTATTAAATCTGTCCATAGCCACTCACTTGGACTGAGCGTGAGGAACCATGTAGCTGGTCCATAATGGTGTATCATACAGTTCAAATCATTTCTCGGTTTTCGCCAATACTGTGCTGTATTACGTAATCTGGAAAATATAGTGTTCAAGTTCGTTTGTAGCTGATCTTTGGAGAGTTGCTCTAGAAAACCAGCAGCTGTGTATTTTTCACGTGGATTTACGACGTTCATTTTGTGAAAAATTCCAGCGTTCAATTGCCGCATATTGGTATCGTGTAATAAATGAAAAATATATTGCATGTTCAATCGAAATTGCGAATGCTTGGACATCAGTTTGGACTTAATGAATTCATGATCTGTCAAACGATCCAATCTTTCTTCATGCTGTCCGTTCACCCCATAAAGATATAAATCTGGGAAACACTTCACATCTAAGTGTTCGGCACGATGGCCCAACGGAATGTCCTGAACTTTAAGCATTTGATAGAGTGCGGTAGCAGATTCGTTAACCTTTTTGTCATACATTGGATAAATCGTAAACTGATCATAATATGAATCAGTTTATTTGTTTCTTGTACTTGGCGTAATTTTTTTACTTTTTTGAAGTTTTTTTTATGGGGATATCTGCGTTAACGTAAAAATGCGTTAAAGTGCAGACCAATTCCTTCTCTAGAAGCCAAACAGTTGAATGAATAGCCTCATTTCGCTTCCTTCTGTGTTTTTCTGGATTTATAGGCTTTAAAATGTAAATTGGGGTTACATTTAACCTCTTTTGTCAAACAGCGGTTGTACAGAATCGTATTTACAATATACTTCTAAGTTTATTTTCGTTTAATGTTTGGGATAATAAGATAGTAGAGACATTGAGGGACAATGCAGCTAAAGTATTTGGCCATATTAACTCTTCCTTTCAAAGCTAACAAGAAGACCATCTCTCGCTGCAAAAAGGAGAGATGGTCGAGTTATGATTTTTTTATTATTTTTATTTATTTATTTATTTTTTATTATTATTTTCGTTTATTTAGTTTATTTATTCACTTTTGTATTCATTTGCCTTGCTAATCGCCAGTGGGTAGTTCACTTTTTGATTGATGTGTTCTTTACTTGTTTAGCGTAAACAAATTAAATATCAATAAATCTGTCGTTGTATTCACTCATAAATAATTTTGGTTTATCCTTTGTTAATTTTCCATGGATAATTGTGTCAGTGGTCTCTGCCAACGACGAAAACCGTTTCTCCCGGCACCTCGGGAGAGGTGGTCAGATGTCATGACTTCAGTTTTTAACCCGATTTACAGTAAGTATTGTCTTAAAGCAAATATCGACCAGTTTTTCTGAATGAGCATAAAATTCTGAACATATAAGTTTGTCCTGATAAAATAAGTAATGTCTATATTAGTTTTAATAGTCATTTTATATTAGGTCGACCGCGTCACCCGGGTTTACCCTATTGAAAATTATTTTAAAAATATTACGTAAGACGCTACCTGACTCCCCCTTGTAAGAAAACGTAAGAAATTCACGACTCCCCCCCCCCCCCCCCCAAGCCTTACGTAATATAAGGACGACTCCTTATGGGCAGCCTTATCTGATCCGCGTCGGATCCGCTCCGCGCCGCGAATATTCGCGTTGGTTAGTGGGAGCCTTAAAAGAGCTCAGACGATGGATGGGATTTTTTTTCTCGCGAACATTTCGACCATGCCAAGTAAGGTAAAGAGTACAGTGGTTGGCCACCTGACAGTGATTGGCCTTATTTTTACAAATAAATGAATATAAAGAAATACCAATGTTATGCCTTTCTTTAATGAACATATTCATATTCCTTGTACCTTCTTGCTTCGGCTGTAATCAATATTTCTCCAATCATTGGAAGACTCGGTTTTGAAGCTTGGAAATTACAACGATTTAATCAAAAAACCATGAGAGTACAGTTGAAAGTTTGGGAATAGTTTAATGTATTTATGATATGTATAACTCTCATATTCGGTATATATCGATAAATAAAAGTTGAAACTTTATAAAATAATTATTTATTTCTTAAAATTATACATATATTTTGAAAAATACAGGGGGCCAACTGTCATATGAATAATGTTGAATGATAGTAATTGGCCGGGCGGCCAGTGACGGTTTTTTAACCATGTTAATGGTGAAACCGTAATTAGCCCCCTGTTCAAAACAGAAACAAACACGACAAATACATACTAAATGAAATATATCCATTTTTATTGAATAATTTTAATCGTATTTCTATCACCAAATCAGGTAACATTTTCTTTTAGGTTATATTATGTATCAAATAACGGCTAATCACTGTCGAATCGATTGGACAATTACTGTCTTGACCATGCCAATAACTATATTTCTTCGTAGGATACACATGTTTTGTATATTTTTATACATTCTAGATTTTTTTTTATAAACTCTATTTATTTTCAGATTATTAGGGGTTTTTCGTACTTATTTATATTGATTTCCATTTCAAATTCACATTTATAATTCATTATTTATGTAACACTCTTACTTAAGTGGCCAACCATTGTACTGTTTACCCTATTTGACTTCCAGGCCACGGACATGTAGGCAAATGTCTACAATTTACATTTTATCTTCACATTATTAAAATGTCCACAATGTGAGTGATAACTCTTTTTAAAAAAAGCTACAAAAATGTGCTATATTTAGTTTTACAAAACTAATGATATACAAAAATTGCGGCAATTATAACAGTGACTATTTATACAAACTAAAAAATGTATTAAATAATATTAAACAGATATATTTTTATCCAAATAAAAATTTCAATGCGAATAAATATATTATTCAAAATACTTGGCGCTGCACCCCGAATTGGTGTTGCTAAATTGAATAAATATGTATGAATTGCATTAAGCCAAGAATCCACTGGGAAGCTAAGTTGAGGCACTCAGAGCATCAACGGACTAACCCACATTTTTTTCGAAATTGAATTAGTAGCAATAACGTATTCCAATAGGCTCTACTAACCATATAAAATGGAAAAAAAAAAATTTTTTTACTGTGGGTTGGTCCGTTGTTGCTCTGACTGCCTCAGTTAAGCTATTCTATGCGATGCTATGTTTTAACGTAGCTTTTGGTGGAAACGGTTCCATAAAAATGTATTGAAGCTAATTTTTTTAAAACGTAGCATGGCATAGCATAGCATCGCATAGCATAGCTTAGCTTCGCGGTGGATTCCCGGCTTGAATCTTTTTCTTTCTTTCTTGTGCGTGCGTTCCTGAATGTGCGTGCGTGTGTTTGTGTGTGTGCATTTGCTGCACGCGCACGCTAAATGTGCACATGTGTGTGCGTATGATATTAGAATTAAATATATGTAGAATAAATGTGACTGCGTTTCTAATATGTATATGTATATGTATATGTTTATGTATTTTAGATTGTAACGGAGTTATTGTAAATTATTAATCTTATCTTTCCATTCGACACTTTCGAAACATTATCAAATTCTTCGCCAGCTTAATTTAACCTCCATTCAACCCCAGCCTGCTCAATCTAAAATACACCACTTACAAACACAGAACATACCAAGAATAAATTTTTAAACTAGAAAAGAATGTTCAAGGAAAGACCATAGATCGCCCAAACAACTTCGTCAAGGTTTCCATCTACATATAATCAAATGAAACTTGTACGAGTACTCCGAACCGAATAAATGGCAACCACAAAACTCTAGCCACTGATTACGTAGCGTCACATGAGCAACAAACCGCCAATTTCTTTATTACAGATCTGTCTGTTCATTCCGGTTTAAAACAGACGGAATGGAGACGTGTATAGCGGCAAGTTGCGCGGCTGCGCAGTCCCCGACCACTGTATTCTCCCAGTTATTGCACATGCTTCTGGTATCACAGTGCAGCTTGGGAAAACCTGATTATCCAGCTGACCGAACAGACGAGATCTTGGATTCGAAGAAAGAGTTCGATTTCGTGGTCGTGGGAGGTGGCACAGCGGGTTCCATTTTGGCTCATAGGCTGACGGAGGTGCAAAATTGGGATGTACTACTGATCGAGGCTGGGGAGGATCCTACGCCTGACACTGACGTTCCTGGTTTCCTAACAGCTCACTTGGGCAACCACCAAGATTACGCTTACGAGGTACGATGATCGAACTACGAAAGGGTGGTCCTTTTTGTTAATGCTAGTTCGTTTATCAGGATAGTTTCTAATGGGGATAGGATGAAATTAATATTATAAACATTAAACCATACGTGGTAGATACTTATTATTAGTGCTATTCCTTAGAGAAGATAAGAATATTATGAATCGGTTGTTTGTTTGGTGCATTTCAAACCGTGAATAAGTAGCTAAGTTGGGGAATTTTTTTCTTTCCTTTTTAAAGATATTTTTGGTATTATAAGTATTAGTGTAATGTATTGCAATTTATATTGCAACGCGTGGCATAAAGTTTTCAGAAATGCCCTTTCAACCATCCGCTCTATGGGATACGAATTTGATAATATAATTCTTTTTAATAGAACTTTTTTTTAAATTGAAACTTTCTTCTGACCACTACTGTATTACATGTTTGTTATTTGGTGAGAAGGGTATGGCACTACACTTTCTCTCATTAAACAAACCACTACTCTCTCAAGATCGAGCCGCAAGAAGGTGCCTGTCAGAGTAGCAAGAAGAAGCGATGCAGATGGTCGAAGGGCAAGGCTCTGGGTGGCAGTTCCGTCATCAACGTGATGCTCCACGTGTTCGGGAACGACAGGGACTACGACGAATGGTCGAGCCTGGGCAACGAGGGTTGGAGCTACGAGCAAGTGCTCCCCTACTTCAGGAAATCTCTTAACTGTCCAGCGGAACACATAGCCAAATGGGGCGACAAGTACTGCGGCACTGGTGGGCCCATGAACATCAGAACGTACAACTACTCTGTATCAAGCGTGCACGACGTCCTTCTAGACGGCGTCCGCGAGCTAGGGCTGAACGTCCTGGAACCTCTGATAAACGACCGCTTCGTTGGTTTCGGGAAAGCTCAGGGAACAATAGACAGTGGACGGCGCGTGAACGCTGCCAGAGCTTTCCTGTCCCCCATTAAAAACAGGAGGAACCTGTACGTGATGAAGTCCAGCAGGGTGGACAAAATATTATTAGAAGGCACCCGAGCGCGTGGAGTTCGAGTCAGCCTTAAGAACGGTCAGTCGATCGACCTAACAGCGTCGAAGGAAGTGATACTATCTGCTGGCAGCGTGGCCAGTCCTCAGCTACTGATGCTGTCGGGCATTGGGCCCAAGCAGCACCTGCAACAAATGAGGGTGCCAGTTATAGCGGACCTGCCTGTTGGCAGGAACCTCCAGGACCACATGGTATGGTTGGGGCTGCACGTAACGTTTGTGAACAGGACGAGAGCGCCTCCATCGCCGTTCCACGGCCTCGATGTCGTCTACGACTTCCTCATGCACAATAGTGGCCTACTAGGGACGGTTAGTACAAGCCTGCTGGGTTTCGTGAACGTCAGTGATCCCACTTCCAAGTATCCAGACATACAGTTCCACATGGGCCACATGGAGCGGTGGAACTTGCCGGGCATTCAGAGCCTGGCCGCGGGCTTCAACTTGGATGATGAGGTGTTGCAGGATTTTCAGAAAATGATCATGGAAGGGGACCTGGTCTTGGCTGCCTCGACATTGCTGAAACCTAAGAGTCGGGGCAGCATCCAGCTGCGCAGTACGGACCCAGCTGAGCCAGTGAGGATTCACGCGAATTACCTCAATGATAAGGATGATCTGCAGAAGATGGTGAAGTCAGTGGATGTTATTAGAGCCCTGGTGAACACTGAGGCGCTGAAGAAGCATGGCATCTGGATACGCCGTGTCGATTTATCGGGATGTCGACATACTGTGCCAGATTCCACGGAATATTGGGAGTGCAACGTCAGACACATGGCTACTAGCTTGTTCCACGCTGCTGGGACTGCTAGGATGGGACTAGCTAGCGATCCCGAGGCTGTCGTGGATCCGCGGTTAAGGGTGCACGGTATCGAAGGGTTGAGGGTGATCGATGCGTCGGTCATGCCTACTATCACCAGTGCCAACACTAATGCACCGACTATGATGATCGCGGAGAAGGGGTCGGATTTGGTTAAAGAGGACTGGTTGGCAGCTCGCGATGAACTGTAGAGTTTCAGGGTTGGTGAACACTAGCGCTTGAAGGACACTCGAGTGGCGATTATTCGTAAAAATTGTAGGAATAAGATTGTTTTAGAGCGAGGGCGATGTCTTGTATTCTTGCTAGTCGAATGAATATGGGAAACTTCAAGGGGATTTTCAGCGATTTTGAGTATGGTGCAAAGGGGTCATCCTTAAATTACGTAAGGCTTTTTTGGGGGGAGGGGGTCCCGAGTTTCTTACGTTTTCTTACAAGGGGGGAGGGCGGAGTCAGGTAGCGTCTTGCGTAATATTTTTTAACCTAATTTTCAATAAATACAAATTCTATCATTAATGATCCAGAAAAGTTGTTTTAGTTTAAATTTTCCGAGTATATATAAATAAACCGAGTTAAATGAATTATATAAACCTTTAAAAGAATTTTAATAACTGAAAAAATTGAATGTAAAAAATATTACGTAAGAAGGGGGTTGCAATATCAAATCTTACGAATTCTTATACTGGGGGAGGGAGGGGGTAAGAAATCGCTAAAATTACCCTTACGTAATTTACGGACGGCCCCAAAGGACAGTGTGGTTTCAGACTTTTGGTATTTAGAGCGAGTGCCAAGCCTGATTTTTTACGATAGGGGTTGAATCAAATTTAACAACTTAATTCTTACAAGGAAAGTCTCCCAGGTGTCCGCCTCCGATTGCTTTGAATTTTTTGTGTTTTAGAAGACCGAAAAATAAGATATACGTGTCTTCTTATAGCGGCCCGTTTTCATATTTAGGGGGCGAAACCACCCCTCAAAGTTATAAGATTTTCAGCTGTTTGTCTTCGATTTCTTTGAAGTTTGGATATGTTTTACAGGTTTCACCCCCTAAATATGAAAACGGGCCGCTTTAAACAGACACGTGTATCTTATTTTTCGGTCCTCTAAAACATATCCAAAATTCAAAGCAATCGCAGGCGGACACCTGGGAGAATTTCCTTGTTAGTATTTCTACCAAAAGTTTTGCCTTTATAAATTAAGCACACGTGATCACTGGGGCAAGTGAGTTTCATCAGTTTCTAGATTTTAGTTGGTCATACCATCGTCAGCAAGTGGAATAGTAAAGTAAGGAACGAAATAAAGACTTGTGTTCGCTTAAAATTATATAGGGTCGCATTCCGGAAAACCAGTGAGCAGCTACGAAAGGCGGATTAGACAACTTCAAGGTAATCTATATTTTCGTATGATATTATGTAAAGTTTCGACGATCTGATGTAAACTGTACACTGCCTATTTTCGCCTGTACTAATTGAAAGTAAAAACGAAATGGTGTCCCTAGCAATAGAAAAAAGTTGAATCTGCTATTTTCCTTTGAAAATAATATTGAACAGCAGGTGTTTTCTTGAGAAGAAAGAAAGCAATCAATAAGGTTCGATGGTTATTAAAGAGCTGACCAAAAGAACTCATTAGGTTTGATAAAGATGAAGACACCACTGATGTTTCGCCAGCTCTTGGTAGAAAGCAAGGTTATTGCGAAATAATATATTCAAGTAAAATAACTCTGGATTAACATGTGTTCGTACTTCCTTCATTTTCACGAAACCAGAGACTTTCCATTTTCTTTTCATAAGATTCCTTCACAGTTCCCGTAAAGTAACTGGGCATACGGTTAAATCGTAACATTCTTAGCCGTTTTGTACGTTTTATAAGCCATTAAACCAGCCTGAGCAGGAACACATGCACTTCTTGTAGCGATAATATCGATTCGAAGAAAGAACTGGTTGCAATCATGGGATTTATGTATGTGCGTCGGGTGAACCACAGTCTCCAGTAAGTTTCTCAATTTTATTGTTTAATTGCAGAAAATCCAAGATTGTCTCAAATTCAGTCAGTGAGATGTCATGGAATTTTGAAATAGCTTTACACGTTCGTGGACACGGATCAAATGCATATTACATTTAGGAAGCGAGGCCACTTCAGTTCTGTTTACTGGGCAACGAGGGTAAGAAGGTTGATAATCCCTTCGTTGAAAAGTCGAGGGATAGTCAAGGCTTCGTTGAAACGGGTCACAGCACACAAGATTGTCGGTGATTGTGTTGCGACGATTCTGAGGCTTCCTGGCAATTAAGCATGCTACGACACGTATGACACCGTGGAGCCCTTTATTGGGTTATCCACCAACGACAATAAAATCAGCAGAGGGGTTGTGTACAAACCTTGACCAACTTGGCACGATTTAATCAGTTTTTCTATACAGAATTCTGTGAAGGCTTCCATATGATACATAAAAGTAGCGCTTAATAGGAACAAAATATGTGTATATTTTGCAGAACAATTGTGACATCCTTTTCTGTCGAAAAAAGTTTTTACTTCAATTACCTAAGCTGAGGAATTATAGCCTTTCTGTAATACTTTTGTATATTAATGCATACCATATAATATTTTAAAAAAATTTCTTGTCGAATGTTTCAATTATATTAAGGCCTCTGATTCCTCAGCTTAATTGACTGAATTTTTTTTTTAGATAAATTAAGTGGAGGTAAGCGGAAGAAAAGTAATTTCTCCCTTAGGTCGCCAAAGAAATTTGAAATTCAATCATCCACAAACGTATCCAGAAATATCACCACATCCTTATTTATTTGACAATCTGTATCGTTGAAAAAAGCCCTCTCTACAACTTCTACTTGACTTTTTTTTCAGCACATATATACATAGATTCGTCAAGATTGTAAGGTAAATTAGGAGCTATAAATACTACTCATTTAAAATGTAAATTTCGCGGCACTGCTGATTTAAAAGAAAAGACAGGCATTTTAAACCACTTTTCAAACTGTCAACAACAGGTCATTGTAATTTGTGGTTTGAAGATGCATTGTAGGAAACGTTATACGCGATGATAACCACAAAAAAGTTTATAATGTCATTTACGCGGAAGTTATTATAAGTAGCTTTACTACCCGGTTTCGCCAGGTATTTAGATTCTGTTTCTTTTTTTTTTTTTAATGGTCACATTTGTCTGGATTAGATAATGAGCTGAGGCACATTTCGTGACCCTTCGTGCCCTTCGAAAGTTATTAGGCGACAGAGAAACACAAATACATAAACTTTCTGCGAGTATTTTTCTGAAAAAGTGATCGCGGAGGTATTCGGTCCTTGCTTTCGTGAAAACATTCAGTATATATGCTAATTCTTGATAAGCTTGAGGAATAAACTTTGTAAAAATGAACTTTGGCTACTATTTTTGTTTTTTATTTTATAAAAGTTTGCTGTTGAACTAAATTACCTTGTTTTGGGATAGGAATAATTCATCAGAACTTTAGTCTGCTTTCTTGTGTAAGTTTTCAGTCTTACCTGGAACAAAAAATAAAATTCAATTAGTTATTTAAATCTGTAAGATGTGTATAATTAATTTGATTAAATCTACAGATATTATTTTACGAAATTGATAGGTGTTACATACAAAGCTTCAAAGGAAGATAGAGTGATCTAATAATCTTTAAGAAATCCTCTAAAAATCAATTAAATTATAATTCTTCCAAGTAAGAAATTTCGATGGTTCAAAGTGTGAAGCTAATCTTGTGCGTCGATGGAACATTAAAAAATAGGTTAGTATGTTGCAATGCAAAAAGTATTCTAGTCAATTAATAAGCATCGCGAATTGCATAGCATTTCCTTGATCTATTTCTCTGTTGGAAATATAATTGACGAACCGTGCAATAACGTTGCATTTACCAGACCCTTGTAGACCGTAATTAACGTATTATTATAACATATACACTATCACCGTATTCCTTGATCATTCGTCTAAGAAATGTCTATTTTTCAAAGTGTTACAATCGCAACCATTTTGCTTGGGAAAATTTTAAATGTCCGTGACTCGTGCTGACTGCCCAACGCTTCATAGGTTGACACAATAACAATACATTTACGGAATTGAAATGGTAAATGATGTAACTGCCAGAAGCGAAATTTTTCAGTATTTAATGTTCAACCACAGCGACGTTAGTACCTACTAATGACCTCAGATTTGTCTTGCGATAGCTGTAGAAACTAAAATAAATTACCGCAGCATTTACAGGGTTTACCACTGCATTCAGCATGATTAGTCACATCGTTTTCTGCGAGAAAAAACTTGTTTCTTTACTATTTCAACACTTCGCTTCAAAAATTTTATTTTTGTCTTCAGTGTTCTCAAAGAGACTGTACCTTCTTGAAATACAATTTTATACAGGATTGGTAACACTGGTATGCAGTGTAACACTGGATTATAACACTGGTATTATGGTAATAATTCTAGGAATGTAACACGATAACACTGACATATACGTCGTTTAATGCAAAAGTGATGTAAGTAAAAAAGGTTGATTACTGGATAAAACTGTTGCACGAAACAGAATGAAGGTGAAACTTTCGAGATGTGGTGTTAAAACAGGTAGGCAAAAAATTGACTTACACCACTTTTGCATTGAACGGCTCATGTTTAGTCACAGTGAACTTTACGGGACACAGCCAACGAACATTATTTCTTTCACAATTTTCAAGAAGTCCACGCAGTTTTTTAAATTGTACATTCTATAAAAGTTTCAATGAATAGCCTGATATTTTTCTCAATCCATACACTATCGCTAATAGTACTTAAAAAAAAACTTCAATAATAACACTACAAACTCATTCATTCATACTAAATCCCATAAGGCTCAGTCTAGGAATTCAATTTTTTCTACGATGTTCCTGAAGTCCACCTACCTTTCCGAAATACGCATTTTGCACAAGAATGTTCAGAGAGTACATCGAAATTTTTTACCATGGCCTAACATACCTCTACATTTTCACACGACCGAGAGTCTACGAAACCTGTGTTCTCGCGTGACTGCCGCGACAAGTGTCAATTGAATTCACAAATTCGTTGCAATGAAACGAGATTGGCTCGTTGGAGTTTGTTTGCGTCTGAAATCCCGCCTAATCGCGTTGATTACCGTGGTTTGCCTTCAGATTTTTGCCGGCTCGTACCTATGCACACATTTCCCCATTCGTCACGCTGGCCAATTAGGATAGAGAACTTTCACCCGAAGGGTCTTTCCCAATTTTTGAAATACACCCGGCGCTGTGGAGCACGCGGCCGCGTTATTATGGAATTGGAGTGAAAAGGCAGCGGCAGACCGGCTAGATTTCAAAATCGTCTGGGCGAAAGTGAAATTTTTCTATCGGGTGTGCAATACGAATACGACGAGCAAAAGGTGGACGAGGAAACAAGGAATATTCAAATAGGAAGATACGGAGAAAGTGGACGATATTTTTGCCAGGCGACCGTCTGTTATCGTAATTGTCGTTTATAGCTCATCAACTGTGTGTAAAACCGTCGAAGAGGCGCGGAGGGGACGGGGGAAACTTCAGTTGCAATTAGCAACTTTAAGCGTTTGACAAATCCATTAACGCCTATGTATGCAAATTAAATTTTGAGGTTTGATAAATGTGTGTATGAGAAACTTTTTATTGTAGGTATGCAATATCGAATGTCATATGGTTAAATGCGAGAGTGTGCGCTTGATGTGGTATCAGATTAAATAATTACAGAGTGTGAGGAAATGATGAGAATAATTTTTATTTTTATTTTACTTTTGAAACAGTAGGGTGAGGTCAATGTTATAATAGTATCTTTCAAGGTGCTTTGTAAGGCTACTGAAATTAGTACAGGTAGTAAAATTTACGATGGCAGTAACGATATAAAGATTTCATATTCTCACACAGCAGAATAGCAAAAGCTTGGTAGCACTAATTTTATCATTACTTCCAATAATTTACCACAATTTCTTCAACACTTATAAAATCCAGCCTTTGACCAACTATATAAATATTTCAATTTCGAAATCAATAAAAACTGATTTCATAATTAGCAAGTGTTAAGACAAGAAGCACAATTATGCAGATGGCTTTTCGCAATTATCTAATCACACTAATTACTTATCCTATATTGAGAATGCTGACACAAAAACAGTTACATATTACAACACTCGTAATAACTGTACTATTTAATCCAAAGAAGAATAAAAAAACAAAAACAAAAACCCTGGCTCCTCTTTCTACAAACTGTACATAGGCAACTGCATTTCACCAAACACTTGCATTGTCGTCCACGTCCCACTTTTCCAATCCTGTCGCTCATTACCATCCGCTAATGGCCGATATTAACGATTTCGTGAACGAAACCACGTACACCGCATCGACCGCGGAATTTGACTTGCGAAAGCAAAAATCAGGATGACCCAGCGTATCTAACATCCTGATGGAACCACCTCCTGAGACCAGATAGTTGTGAAACCACCCACCATGTAGACATTGATCACCAATTCTAGTGAAATCTCCTTGATTCGCTTATAAAACTCCACCAAACCCCACAACCCCAAATTTCTGCGATCACGCAACCACCAACTCAAACCCAACTTAAATAAACTCCACTACTAAGCCCTCAGTGATCACTAGACCGCTCGTCTAATAAAAAAAGATAATAACTGCAATGTAATCGATGACAACGACCGACGAAAGATTCCAGATTTCCTCACACCACATTTTTTACGCTGCAATTAGAAAACAGAGGGGGAAAGCGAGAAAAACAAGTGGAATCAAGGAGCAATGCGCATGATCAAAGGACGCTACCAATGTCTTGACAGTGGTGGTCAAAAGTAAGTTTAAACAAAATTGATATTAATGTTTACGTATTAAGGTGATGCCACTGGTCTATTTTACACACCCCTCCACCCAATCTATGGTATATAAATTTTAAAATATAATTCTTTCTAATGGAACTGTACATCATTTCTGCTACCGTTCACAGGTCAAAGTTTCTTCTGACCACCGCTGTATGTGTGGCAGCGATCACACCCTGAGGGTTAAAGATGCAAGTACGACAGGGGACCGATCCTGTCTGCCAAAGTGGTGGTACTACCGTACGGTTTATACGTAGAACGTAATGTTCGAACACTCAGTCTTTCGCTTTCTCTGCGTCCGAGTGCGAGCGCTTGATCGACCTCTCGATCCACGTGGTATCGAGCGTGGCCCACGGGACGGTGGGATTTTTGGGAGCGTCATAGGCGAACGCTGCTGCGCCGATTACCGAGGGACTTTGGCGTAAAGGAGATTTGTTGAAAACGGTAGGATATTGACGGAATAGGTGGTTTAATTCGTTGCGTCTTGGGAGGCTGAGGTGGGAACCGTAGGAGATATTGGTTTTACTTGTGTATAGTAGTTGGTAACAAGAGTGGTCGTACGTATCTTAAGGATGTACCGGACCTAATTTCAAAATGGTACCAAGTTGATGAAAATTTCTAAGATTGCTCTTTTCAATCTTCCTGGTGTGCTCGAAAATTATTAAACGAATTCACTAAACGGTTGCTGAGTTATAGACGATCTTGACAGACGAAACAGCCGACAAAATGTTGAAGAAATGGTACCAATGTTTTCAATTTTTTTGTACATGTAGTATATGGATAGATGAAAATATCTGCCGAATTTCAATTGTTTTCACTACACCGTTTTAAAGAGATAAATTATAACTTGAGAAAATTGTGCGTTACGCAGTTGCATTCAGAGCATCTTCACTGCCAAAAGTTTAGGCTCGTAAATGAAGAAAACCGCAAATAATGCTTGAAAAAGCATTTGTAGAGTGAAAAATAGCTTTCTAGGAGTAAATATAAGACTCCAACTGTCGTTCTAGTTCTTTACATCTAGATTTACTATGCGTAAGACGTAGATATTCAAGTATTTCAAATTTCATATACTTTTGTCTAATATTGTACGTCCGATACATCCTTAATGGTAAAGTGGCAGTAACTGTCGTTCAATCAAGTGTTGATGGGAAAATGTTTAGTGTATTTGTTGATACAAGGGGGAAGGAAGAAACAATTTAGAGGTAAGTTATGCATAGATTAGGCTTGGGTAACAGTTATTTGAAATGCAAAGTGACAGAAAATGTTTGTAAGTATTACTTTACTGCTTCTATTGGGTTAGTGCGCATCGTGGATAGCGTAAAAGTTGGCCGACGACTCCGAAAATGTTAGAGATTCACAAACATAAAGTAAATAAAATAGTTAAAAATATTTTTATTTCAACTTCCCTACGCGAAACGGAAATTTCATATGTACTAGCCGAATATTTTGAAAATAATTTGGAAAGAGTAACCTCATTTTGTGTTGAAACCCAGTGACTCTTTTTAAAATGAATTTTTATTTTAAATAATAGTATTTTGCATCGTCATTAAAAAAGTAATTAAAAGCTTCCATCGCTGGATTAATCCTTCCTAGCCTCCATTCGTGATATGTTTATTACTGCAATAGTAAGACCTGTCGATCAAGATGACTCGACGAATGGAAATATACACGAGAAAGGAAGCGTGTCGCAATTTCGTCTAAAAAGCTTCGACCAGTAGCGAATGACAAGTCTGTTGAACGCAGATGCCGCTGGACTGCATTTGTCAAAAGAAGAAAGTTATGCAAACGCGAGATTACCCCGTGCATCGTCTCGGGTGTACTTCTCACCAGTTGCCAGCTGTAAACGTAAAGCCCCATTCCCACATGCTCGATATAAAACATTTTGTAACTTTCAATTGCAATACCCAATTACATAAAAATAACAATTGTGTTATATTCGTTGTGTTATATAATTTCAGCTTTCTTTACTTCTATTCTGATTTCAACACTGAATTCAGAAATACTTTCTTCCTTTGAATCAAAGTTTTAGTTTCGATAAGTACCGTGTCAAACTTTTGGTTGTTGGTGCATGACCTGTATCAGATGTCGCAAATCATAGTGTTTGTTTCATGTGATTACTTTGAATTTTTATATATTTTTTTAATAATTCTAGTATAATTGTTTGTGCATGTATTTTGAATTTCCGTAAAATTACAAGGGGCGCGTGAGTACTGATTCGCACTTATGGCGAAGTATTCAAATTAAGTCGTGTTAAGTACTACACGTGGGAACGTGCCTTAAAAAATAACACTGGCGACGAATGGTAGGCATAATGACAAGTCGTGCGGTAGTGAATTAGGGGGCTCATTAACATGTAAGTGAGAAACGGTGTTTCGGAGTTTCACGTTTATTGTCTGGCGACAAGCTTTACTCGAGACACAATGGCCAAGAGTATATAAAGTAATCAAGAAAAGGGTAATATATTCGTCGAAAGAGCGTTTAATGTAGGCGTGAAACTGTTCCTTTTCTTAAGTGAAACTTCTTTCTTCTTAATCTTCTTACTTGCTCATTATCATCGACCAACTAGGTACCCTATTTTTCTTAACATGAAATCTACTTTTCACTTTCTAATTTACGTGGAGCCATCTTTCTCCAACGAACTATTAAGAGTTTGAATTATTCCATAATATTAAAATTCTTCAAATACCTCACAAGATCGTAACACAAAGTTTTGTTAATCATTATTTGCTGTTTGATAATAATCTGCCTGCAATATCCTTTACTCACCGTTCCTTGTGTTATTTAAATTGACATCATTAAATTCTTTAAATGACCAGAAAATTCTTCATGCTTCATTTAAAATGCTCATTCAACATAGTCATTCAACATAGTCATTCATAGAATAATAAATTTTGAATAGCGTGACGAAGCGATTTTGGATCCAGCCTGATCGTAGATAAATCAATGTGGATGTTAGTTGAAAGCTATTTCTATGTAATGAAATCAAAAACCGTTTCGTAATTGCATCCCACGCGATTGCTCTTTCGAAATGCTTCGACGAGTTAATGTCAATGTCTTCGTACAACGAGTCGGACCTAAAAGAGAAATATCAGGTACACACGTTGGAACTGATCAGATAAAAATAAAAAGTCCGAAGTGTCGCCAGAATCTTGAGTAAGCATCTCATGATTCAATCGTCCTTCGATGACTCAAGACAAAAATCACTATTTAATCAGGACAATCACTGCATGCTTCGTTCCCATATAAAATTCAAAAAGTATCATCAGTTTTTTTTTGTGTAAAATGAACATCTAAAAATTCCGTATCTGATTGCAGGTGCCCTGAAGGAACCATAAAGACCAGCATGACTCGAATCGACACTTTGATTCGTTGAATTCTCTCCTCAACGAGCATCTTACGAACACAACTGGTTCCTGTTCCACACGACACAAAGAGACATTATCAAGACCCGTAAAACCCGCACGTTTAGCATCGAATTTCGAATACCAGCAGGCAATAATGTCCCCATTCAATGCCAAAGCTAT
This sequence comes from Andrena bucephala, assembly GCA_947577245.1. Lineage (NCBI taxonomy): Eukaryota > Metazoa > Arthropoda > Insecta > Hymenoptera > Andrenidae > Andrena > Andrena bucephala. The sequence continues at coordinate 71,552,491 of OX387715.1, forward strand.
CGCCAGCACACCCTACTCACCATGAAACCGCTGATTTGTGCAGATAATACCAGTGTCGTAATTAAAATCGTGGATACCCCAACTTTCGATTTGCCGGCCAACGATGGAAAACACCATATCTTACCTTTTACCGTGAATTCTCTTACGAAAACAGTGAAATCTCTACTGGATGATGCTTTGCATCTCGAGCTCACGATCTGAGCATTAAATTATATAAAACAGAAAACGAAGGCCTTCCAGGATTTTAGATTTCCCTTTGAAGCTTTGATGCAATCGAGATAAAATTGCCAAAAAAAAAAAAAAAAAAATGGGGATCGTGACAGCAGCGACGGTGGCGGTAAAGGGCGCCACGATTCTTCTTGGCAAGGTGGCTATAGTTCCTGTTTTGATAGCAGCCCTCGCGTATTTTAATTACGATTTAATGGACCCCGAGAATCAGCCAAAGGTGACGAAGGATTTGAGGAAAGAGTACGATTTCGTGGTGATTGGTGGCGGATCGGCTGGAAGCGTGATCGTGAATAGGCTGACGGAAAATCCAGAATGGTCGGTGCTGCTGCTGGAGGCTGGGGGCCACGAAACGGAGATAACTGATGTACCTATACTGTCCCTTTATCTGCATAAGAGCAAAGTGGACTGGAAGTACAGGACGCAGCCCCAGGATTCGGCGTGTCAGGCCATGGTGGATAAGCGATGCTGCTGGACCAGAGGAAAGGTGAGTGTTCTATTGTGTAGATATACATATTTCTTGTGGAGAGTTTGGGACTTGCCGGGTGGGCATTTCTGATTCTTCATTCGCGTGAACAGTCGAGAATAATAATTCTGGAGTGGAGAGTAAGTCGAGAATAAGAATTCTGGTGTGGAGAGTAATTGGAGAATACGGATTTCTGTTTTAGTGTCGTTGTGTTGAGTAGATAATGAGTAGGTACTAAAACAAAATTTTCATTTTTTTTTATTTCTGACGATTCACTTTTTCTATGTTCTGAATTATTGGGATGCTTGTTGTGGTACCTGGAAACTGGTCAAGTTGATTACCTAAATTTCCTGTGCTTGTATTGCGAATCTGTCAGTTTTCTGACGAAGATGTTTGAGTTTAAGAATAGTATTTTTATGGCAAAAATTATGTTTTCTTCCTTTTGAAAGTCGATGTTTTTTACTCAACTACTTAAGAGTAAGTTTTTTTAGGAGTAAGATTTGAGGCTTGAAATCCTTGAACGCATTCTGTTTCCCAATAAAGATGACCTGTCATGAACGTACCAGAACGTACCAGGACATAAAAATGAATAATTCTGGAAACATGCCTCTCTGACGCAATTGATAAAATTCCAGGTTCTGGGGGGTTGCAGTGTGCTTAATACGATGCTGTACATTCGAGGCAATCGACGTGATTTCGACCAATGGGAGAGCTTCGGGAACCCTGGCTGGGGCTACGAGGATGTTCTGCCATATTTTAAAAAGTCTCAGGATCAAAGAAACCCGTACCTAGCTCGTAACACTAAATATCACAAAACTGGTAAGACATTATCTTGAATCTCTGATACTATTCCGCCTGATCACTATACAATAGTATTTGAGAAAGAAAGTGCTGTGGGACACCACAATTTAGTTGTGTCTATATTCCCACTTCCATTAGATTAAATTAACCATGAATATTTTTCTGTACAATTGGTTATAGAGTGGCTCTAAATTAAATAAGTGCAGAAAATGTGGAAATAATTGTTTGCTGGGGTAATTCTTCAAATAATGATAATTTGAGGTTTGAAATATCTACTTGACACGTGGAAAAATGAGAGGAATTTCATACTTAAAATTATAAATTTTCATATACTAACAGATGGTGATCAGCACATAAGTGTATTAAACATTTGCAATAACCTAATCTCTTCAATCTTAATTCATTACCTACTCCCCCAAAACTTCTCCAAATTCTTCCCCTTATCTCTTTCTTTCCTTCCTCAACAGCTCTATCAAAATAACAACAATTCGAACAAACGAAACAACTATCATGAAATAGGACATGGAAATATAGAAATATAAACCTCCACAGAGTTGTTACAAAGAATGAATTTAGCATAAAAAATAGCACTTCCTTTCCGACCATTCACATGCTCGATGTTTGTTGGTATAGTAACATGACACGGACGTCATTCGTATGCGTATGTCGCGCAACAAGAAGCCTCACGTTCACTAGAAAACTGGGTCAAGTTTTTGCTCCTAAACTGGATCAAACATCGGCAAACCGGTTCATGGTGTGCGGAACAGTACCGGAGAAAAATGCGATTATATCCGCAACAGTTCAATTATAACGCAATCAGGATTATAGTTTCTCATTCTGTCGACCCATGAGGCGGAAGTTTCAATTGTCTCGCCTGAAGGGGCTCGGTTTCGTCGCTGAACGAGCGAATTTCTCGGATGAAAGTGGGTCATCGGTTAAGGGGGAGACATGGATGCAGGGAAGGCCGCACCTGCACGTGAAAGAATTCCCAACTACAAGATGAAAAAATATATTATGTAAAGCTGCTGGAAAATAATTTATAGCACCCTGCTTAAGAAGATTGGGTGCGAATATCTTAGTTCGTGATTAAATATATTCGATGAGCAAAAAAATGAGGGGAAAATTAAATTAGATAGTTTACATGGCTGGAAGACAATGGTGGTCCTTTGAAACTTGAAAACGATGAGCTCCAATCTCACAATTTCCCTTTTAAAAAAATTTCCTCCGCTGTCTCTCAGCAACTCTCCACATATTATCAAGAAAATTCTCCTCCTTTAGACAATACTAAAATAACATCAACTCCCAAAACACTAATATAAAAGCCAGCAGATACCCAAAAAGTAGAATCCACATTGTTCCTGAAACAAGCATCGAGAAATCCTGTATCTCCGTTTCATTCAAGGGGGCTACCTGACGGTCCAAGACGCGCCGTACAACACACCACTGGGGGTGGCTTTCCTGCAAGCTGGCGAGGAGATGGGCTACGACATCGTGGACGTGAACGGTGAAGAACAGACTGGCTTCGCGCTGTACCAATACACAATGAGAAGAGGGGCGAGATGCAGCGCCGCGAAGGCGTTCGTCAGGCCCATCCAGCTGAGGAGAAACTTCCATTTGTCACTATGGAGCCACGTGACGCGGATCTTAATCGACCCTCGATCCAGAAGAGCGTACGGGGTGGAGTTTATCAGGGAGGGTCGCAAGGAGGTGGTCTACGCGCGGAAGGAGGTGATCCTCTCCGCCGGCGCCATAAACTCGCCCCAGCTGTTGATGCTCTCCGGGATAGGGCCCAAGGAACACCTACAGGAGCTGAGCATTCCTGTGATTCAGGACTCCCCGGGCGTAGGGCAGAATCTCCAGGACCACATAGCAGTGGGTGGCCTCGCGTTCCTCATCGACTACGAAATCAGCGTAGTGATGAGCCGCCTGGTGAACATCAATTCAGCCCTGCGCTACGCCGTCACGGAGGACGGCCCCCTTACCTCTAACGTCGGCTTAGAGGCGGTCGGCTTCATCTCCACCAAGTACGCGAACCAGAGCGACGACTGGCCAGACATAGAGTTCATGCTCACCTCGTCCTCCACTAATTCCGACGGGGGCACCCACGTGAAGAACGCCCACGGGCTGACGAACGAGTTCTATAACGAAGTGTTCGGGAAGATCAACAATCGCGACGTGTTCGGCGTGTTCCCCATGATGCTCAGGCCTAAGTCGCGCGGCGCGATCAAGCTCAGGTCGAAGAACCCTCTGGACTATCCTCTGATGTACCACAACTACCTCACCCATCCTGAAGACGTGGCTGTGCTTAGAGAGGGCGTCAAGGCGGCCATCGCTTTCGGGGAGACTAGCAGTATGAAACGATTCGGCGCTAGGTTCCACAGCAAGCCTCTGCCCAATTGCAAGCATATACCGCTGTTCACCGACGAGTACTGGGAGTGCGTGATTCGACAGTACACCATGACCATCTACCACATGAGCTGCACCGCGAAGATGGGCCCACCGACGGATCCCATGGCTGTGGTCGATCCAGAATTGAGGGTCTACGGGGTGGGCGGCCTGAGGGTGGTCGACGCGTCCATCATGCCGACCATCACCAATGGCAACATCAACGCGCCTGTGATCATGATCGCGGAGAAAGCCGCGGATATGATTAAGAAACAGTGGCTGTCGCGTCGGAAGAGGGACAACGGAACGATAGCTGCCTCTTGATACCGTGTGGAATTTCTGCTGTGAAATCGATTGGACGCGTTTTATTCGTGGTTTTTGCGAGTGATGAATGAATGGGTTGTTTAGCCGGGAGTTGCATGCTGATTCAGAGGATTCTTCGTTTGGATGAACTGTTAGTGTTAGTGGTAAACCCTCGTGGTGCCGCTGGTGTGTTTTCGCGTGGACATTCCTTTGGTAGAGGCGATCGATAGGAACAGTCTGATCGATTTAAAGGAACATTTTTGTAAAACCTTGTGTCACTTAAAGTGATAGATTGCTAGGTTATCGAGTCCTTTTATGTGGTTAAGGAGGAAGGAATAGTTAGAGTAATGAGGATCCTTTCTTTCGTTTAAATCGTAGCTCCTCTGAGTGTTGTGTAAATGGTTAGAAATTAAATATTCTTATTTACTGTATAATTAATTGAGGTTGCCACGAAGGACCTTTATATGTTTATTATAATTTGCACTGGGAGTCCTTAAACGGGTCTTTAGAAATACAAAGGAGAGCCAAAGTTTGTCGAAATGCTTCGAGAATATCTCGTATATTTATTGAAATACTTAAATAAGAAAGAAATCAATTCATACCATTGTTGACTCGTGAATATTTAATTTGTGTTAAGGGCAATATATTTGACTACCTCATGTTCGAACTTTTCTCAATATTCTTGGAAGATTTTCGTTGTATAAGCGGGAAAATGCAAGAAATTTTAGCAAATATCTCGTTTCATATATTCGCTGGCGGGTTCGCAGATGAAAACGAAGACGGAGATTAAGCACGCGGCTCACTTCGGGCAAACTCGTTTTAACTCTTAAAATTCATGTGTTGGCACATAATCGATACAAGCCGTTGCTGCATACTCGATCGTACTCGGGACTGCGACCTATATTCGGACCAGCGAGGAAACTAACGAAAACGAATTGATCGCGATTTACCGGTGGCCGCCCCTTGTTCAAGGTGTGGCGTAATATCTCTTTTTATATAACCACGACGCATTAAAACGGAAATTTATTTGCAAAGTCTGTTAGATATGTGTGTATCGATTTAATGAGTCTAACAAACTGTGTTCAGTCCGCAGTTTGTGTGGATGACCACGATTTTTTATTTTAGTACTTTTGGAATATAAGTCTATCGCTTCAAAAGTGTAGAAAATTGTATCGCTTTGGAACTTGGTGGTGATTGCATTAAATCAAAGGTATTTTAAGATGTGGTTGGACGGGGAACAGGTAAAAGTGATTCAGAGTAGATGGCGCCATAAATCTCATTTTTACATGAAAGAATCGCCGGATGTCCATTATATAACGTTATGAGCTTTATCTCGATCGGAAAACTGTAGTATGGGGGATAAAAATAGAAGGGGACCTTATGTAAGGTTTAAACAGGGAACAATTTGTGAATCGTACTTTAATATGAAAGTGAAAGGAAGCTTTTAAATGTGTGATCACGTTGCGATAAACAATGTAATTGCTCTAAATTCCAGGGATGCAAATTTAACTTTTTGGAGTTTAAAACTTTTTCGAATATGAATTATACCTATACAAAGCATTTGGAAGACGATATAAACATTTTAAAATAATTACAATTCGTGCTATTATTGGGGATTTTCTTCACTTTATATTTGGACTTTAATGTTTAATAATTGTGGAGTTAGAGTTGTATGAATGTTTTTAACGCGAGGTGCCAGTGAATGTATTTAACATACCTGATAATGCTACAATATTTATAAATAAACAGCACGAGTAAATCTTACAATAGTGAAAATATTAAGCTGCATATTTCTTTTTGAATAACTGAAATATTAAAAAATACGAAAATTAAGAAGCAACCCATTGCAGAAGTAACCAAGAATTTTGCTTCCTGCTGTTACCGTTGTTAGATAAGTGTTAATTATATTCTACTTAGGCTGAAGGACGCAACAGTGCTATGTGTGACCAAATGATATTTATTTCTCTTGAACGTGCCGTAAATATTACTTATAAATAACGATATACATTGTAATACTACGTTTTGTAAGAACCCAGGTCTTGTTATTTTTGTAAATAATTAATACTGTTACTCATCTGCACCATTAATTGTTCAGTTAATTAACCAAATCCTCTTTTTAATAATTAATCAATTAATTAATTAAATTCTCCTCCTCGATTATTTCTTCCACTAATTAATCCGATACAATTAGTCAATTATTATTCAAATTAATTTAGTAAGAATCACAATTAATGTACTAGAACCTCAGCAAGTACAAAAACACTAATAACTTAAAATATTTTTGTAAAGTTTACAAAATACTGCCCCCCCCCCCCAATTAAAAAATACAGAAAGTCAGAACAAATTCTATCTGTAATTGTAATGGAACGATAGAACTTCATCATTACTTTTATAGACGGTCAGAATAATTTTATTATTTTGTCACAAAGCTGTTACAAGCCTATACCGGAAGTAATTTTCGATTACGTTACCATTACTCGCTCGTGAGAATAATGCGTCTACGTTTTCTTCGAATCAGCAAGCTATTTTTATTTTATGATTACGTGCTCGGCGAGTTTCCGAGTGTCTATTTAAATAATCATAAAAAAAATACGAACATTCAAGATGCAATAAATCTTTGAAATTCTATACTACGAATCGCTAACAGGAATGGGTTTTGTGAATTATTGTACGAAGAACTGTGAATAAAGACAGTATGAAGATCATACAGGACAATTTACAATTCCAAGATAATTATGAACTGATGATTAACTGAACTTTCCAAATAAGAAACAGAATAATTCTAAGAAAATTCCACTAAGAAATATAAAATTCTGCTAACAACTTTTTGACCCAGTTTTTGACCAACATTCTAACAACTTCTTTATTATGAAATACAAATAAAAAATTCGACGATATAGCATCGAAAGAACTAACCATTGATGTTCCATTCACTGATTGTAAATGAGACAATAGAGTTTTCTTAGAAAAAGATTTATGTTCAACCGTCATTCACAATGCAACATCCAAATTCCATCTGCCACCGGTGTAACTAGGTACATTCTAAACGTCCTTGGACACATCTCGTTGATTCGTCCGAACGAATGAAAGTACATTTCACTTGCAGCACGTTACATAACCTAACCGGTGCTAATAAGAAATCAACCTTTCGGACGGAATGCTACGTGTCCTTTTGCACGCACCTCGCCGAAATTCAACGAACATTAATCGCGGCTATATTCTGCGTCCACACGTACTGCGATGACTTGCAGTAAAGGCTAAATGGGTGTGCATTAATCATCTGTGCGATCCTTGCTTTCGTGGAAGGTATTTAAAGAAAAAGAAAAGAGAAATCTGGGGAAGTGCAAAGGACAATTGCAAATTCAATTTGTGTGACGATTTTTGCAAGGAATAAATGGGATCTGGACAATTGAGTTTTTGCTATAATTCCTGAGGAAATTAATGGGTATTGGAAAAGTTAAAATCGTGCAATTCTTGGAAAATGAATAGACGTTTGCGAAATTGAGATTTTGTTACTTTTATAAGCAAGAAAAGAAACTATCACCAAGATGATTGCTTGGTATTTTAGAGAGTGCATAAGAAGTTATGATTTAGCAATGATTTTGAATATTTCAATATTTTTTGATTGAATATTGAAAAATATATTTTGCTTTTGAAATATCACTAATACTTTATTTATACTTTGAGAATCATCTATGACAGAGTAGACAAAATAGAAAACGAATGTGACAATGCAAACATATTCACGAGGGTTTACGCAAGATATATGTAATTGTAGCGATTAAAAATTTGAGAACGACTTATGCAATTTGGCACGTGTTACAAGAGTAATTATGAAAACCTCTTCGTGTTTCTCTCGTTTGAAAATATTATGTAATTACTGGGTTTGCGTATGATTAGTACATCGTGGGTAGATACAATTTAACTCGTTCAATATGCATATCGTTTATGTAGACACGACAAGTGATATTTATAATATCCCCGATATATATTTATAATAGTTATCCCCCCTAATCGCAAATACAGAATTTGATTATTGGAGAAAGTAGAGTGTGTGCAGCGATATCTGAACGCAAAATATTCCAAACAAGGTTTACCGAGCTCTTTTCGTCGATAAAGAAGCTCCCTAAACATGTTTATCAAGAAATTGTTCTGTATATTAAATAAATCAGAGGTAAATCTGTACCAATCGTAATTAATAATCACTGATGAAATCACACGAGCAAATAATCGTTCGTGACTAATTGATATTCAAATCTAAATCATGCAAATCTTGAGATCCAATAAAAAATGTATGCAATCATAATGTAAAGCAGGAAACTTGTTTTGTATTAAAGAAAATTAGACGTGAATGATTTAAGAAGGAAAAATTCATCGGTGTGAACTGTGAACAGAAAATATTTTTCATTTTTATTAAAATTACGGAATATATGCAATAGCAAGCTTGAAAAAATATCTGTCTCCTGAACAACGAATAGTAGACAATAAAATAAAATAATAACTGATTTCACATACGAATCAAATTTCGAAAGTCTCCAAACACCGACCAACACTGAAAATAAGGAAATAAAAAGTATAATATTCGCAATGAAGGATGGTGCTTACGTTTATTTACAGTTCATTTGCAATTCGGAGAGCGCTTCTTTCCATAAACGTTGGCGACGCATCATCGTCGCAAAGATCCTCGCGATCGCGGATGAAAAAGAAAGTGAAGAGTTGGTTCGTTTACATTTCGATATCGTCATGTTTCGGTCCCTTCGCGAGGTAGAAAATAATATTAACATCTCGTGGATAGTCTTTCGCTTTCTCGAATCCGATATGCGACGCGAGTAGCTCTTATCGAAACGTATTTCGCATACAAATGGCCAGGAGAAACGCTCTTCGATATTTATGACACGCGATTCCATAGCCAGCAGCGGAAACACGGAAGTCGCCCACACGTGCACTCATGATAATGACTTTGGGGAAATGAGTCGCCAGTCAAATTACAAGAGGAGACGAGTGCACTTTAACGAAATGTTCCGACACTTTTGTCCTCTTGTGGTCTCACTGTCTTTTCAGCAGAAATGGGCCAAATTTTTACTTTAATAAAAATTCTAACAACGAATAAAAGTTTTAAAAAATCCGTCACGTGCCAAATAAAGATAACTCGGGTTAAGGAACGAATGACGAATAAATTTGTTAACATTTATCCGTTATTCGAAATTTTATTTAGATAAAAATTTTGCCCATCTCTGGTTTCCAGAAAGATTAATAGTGCTTCGATTTGTTCTGATCCTCTATACAGCATATAAAGGAAAAGGTGGTTTATATCAACTCATATCCACTTAAAGAGGCTCAGTTGATAAACTGTTCATTAACAAAAAAAAAGAGATAAATATTTTAGAAATTTCAATCAACTTCCTGACGTTCTGAAAGTACTAAATAAGAATATCAACATTAAGTATAATTGCTTAATACTTATATTAGTCAAAGAATATAAATTGAATCGAATTTTAAAGCGTTCACGTTGAATCGTTTTCAATCACGGAACCTTGTTTCACAAAAAGAGGTTTCGAGCCGTTGAAAGATCGTGAAATAGTAAATTGATTGTTGCTATACTCCGTCCGTTCAAAAGTAGAGTCGACCGAGTCCAGAAACCACGGCTCCGCCGCTCTAATTAATGAAACCTGACGAAATGGAAAAGGTTGCGACACACTTCACGCTCAGGTCGATAAAACGACGGGACGATTACGAAATTATTGAAAAATGTCAATCTTCGTTGCGTGACGATTCCTGTAATTTAGAATGGATTTTACGATTTTTTTTTAGTAGAAACGTTAAATTTTAGCTCAAGGACGATCGTGAGGAATAGAGGAAGGCAGGATTCGTGGAATGGTGTTGCAACTAAAGTGTCAGTGATTTTGACGCTACTTATGCAACGGGTACATGGTTCATCGTCTTCAGGAAAAGGAAATCTGATGGTTATGTCATGCTTCTTTTAATTCTTCCTTTTCGGAGAAGATGATAATTCTGTGTTGTGCTACAGGAAGTTGTAGCATATCCTAGATGGTAATGCAAGAAATTTTAATTTTTCAGCATTTCATATACAGATTTAACTCCTTAATTAGCTACTTAACTAGATACATGCTAGTGCTCCAGGAATATGCATATTTCTCTTGCAAATAGACTGCGAAATAACATTAAAATTCCTTCTATTATAATACTGGTCCTCTTGACTCGTTTGTTCCTTAACTTCTTTCTAGTTCATCATTATTATTAATACTTCCTAACGCACAGATACAAGGACACACCTTTGTCAAACTATTAGAGTAGCACAAATTCCTCCACGATATTACGAAATCGTTACGCACTTTCACCAAAACATTCCAAGCTGCGATGCATTGATTTTCCATATTCCAAAATCGATTGAAAGGTGTATCCACACCGGCAACATGTGACTTTTGGCATGTCGATGGTCTCGAAGAAGCCCGACTTCGAACGGAAGCTTCACTTGTGTCGAAGCGAGGAACCAGGTCAACTGGAGGAAAATTAGGAAGATGCTTCACCGTCATTTTACCAGCAAGGCCAAGGTTACCGGAGAAAACGGACGAGGCCGGAGCAGAAGAGGTGGCGAGGGTCCAAATTCGATGCACAGAAGCCACGTCGAGCCTTTGCATGTCACGCGAACCGTAAAGCACAGAGACAAGAGAGAAAGTGTGTTGCAGTTGAATATGGTGCCTCTTGACTCGCTCCATGAAAGCAAAGAGAAAGACCGCGAGAGGCGTCGCATTCAGACTGTTAATTCGCATGCTCCAAGAAAGACAATACCTCGACCCAGCAGAATTCTTTTTCTTCTTTTCATCTTCTTTTTCCGAGGGGCATTTTGTGCCGAGTGTTACGCACAATGCTGCAGTTTGCGTACTTGGAAAGGAAATTCCTGGTTGGAGGGATTCATTGAATGTAGGTGTAAGGAATTTAATTAATAAAATGGTAGGTGTGGAATGGTAGGAACAATCCCAGAAGTATGTAATTAAGCTGTGTATGTACATATGTTGGGTTGTGAAAGAGTCTAGAAAAGAAGATTTTGATAGAGGGGATATTCTATAATAAGAGAAATTACTGGATAGATGAGGAGTTGGGTGATAGATCACTCAAGTGACAAAGATTCAGATAATAAAACACTGTGCCAGGATGTACTTACTTGGACCCAACTCGCAGTGGGGAAATTTTGCGATTTTATGGCCAAAACCACAAAAATGAAATTTTTGAATTTTACAAATTTGATACAAATGCCAATTGAAGAACTATATTCATTTTCGTGGTCAAAACCTCAAAACTTTTATTTAATATATAAAATTCGGCACTTTTACGTTCTGATATATGAGAAACTAAATTATCCGAACAGTACTTACAAAAATTACGAACGATAAAGATTTTTTTATTATTTACATTTATACACTTAAACGGAATCGCTTTTTTCTTTGTCAGAGCATGCCTCTGCTACAGTGCAGCAGGGCATGGAAGAAGGGTTATCGCTTCTGACGACAAACTTTTTAATCAAACAGAGGATCGAAGATAAATAAAATCGTTTAAAAAAGAATAAAAAGGTTTGTAATGTTTAACATGTGAACCAGTCTCGGTCACAGTTACGTCGTATGTTATACAAGACACACTGGATCGTGTTTAAATAAATGCATATAATTACAAGATTAGCAACTATTAGCAATTAATAATTGCATTTATAGAATCAAAATAGTTCAACGTAAAATAGGAATGAAAATCATTGCAGGATATAATGGGATTTATAAGTATTTTATGTACTGAAAACTGATTCTTATGTGAAAAGGTTATTTCTAAAACACTACTTTCAAAATTGTATGAATTACGTATTAAAAACCGAAACAGAATTATTGTGAGAACAAAAAGGTATCTTACACACCACCAGGAATTCAATCCATGCCTTCAAATTATTTTCGGAACTTTGGATAACACAACATATTAATTCTTTGCGATCGGTCTAACCTCACATGAACATAAACATTTGCGAGTCTATACGAGCTTTGTATTAAAACATTTAACAGTAAAATTAGAGGCATTTGGTGCTCATTTTAGTTCTTCAATTGACATTTCGTCGGTGATTCGCGGTTTATAAATACCGCGGATCTGCAAAAGTAGCAAAATTGAGATTTCGCGCCCACGATTGCCAAGCGCTGTTCCGCTTTTTTTAAAAGCCACACCAGTGATGTTAGTATTTATTACAAGGAGTGCTAAAACTGTCCCAAAAAAGTTCAGTCAAAGAAATCCCATAAAATGGCTAAAATATTAATTTTTTTCTTCCTCCTGTAAAATCGGTAAAATGCAGATCCGCGGTATTTACAAACTGCTCATACGCGGTTTTGCACTATCGCCGACGATTTGCATTTATTTTCTCGAATTCAAAAGTTTATTTTTGTGGTATTGGCCATAAAATCGCAAAATTTCCTCACTGTGCAACTTTCCAAACAGAGCATTGTAACGTTCAGATAATTCCACTGTACTCATCTGTACTTGGAACCACAACCCCAAACAGAACAACGACATTATCGCAAAAATAAAGACAAGGAGTAGAAAATCTTACAAGAAAACATTCACTTATAAGGAATGGAGTTTTCCGATTTGGAACATATATTTTCAAAGTACTCATAGTAACTAAGAAATCCAGAAAATTATATCTGCAATGGACCTATTTTACCCATGTTCTCAATAACATTCAATATAGCCTCGAGGCGTATGCGAAAAACGGCAAAATCCTCTTATTAAAGAATACTTGGCTAAAATCTGGCATGATGTTATTTTTTGTGTAAAAAAATGTTCTAAGGTAGTTCTTATAATAATAAATCGTTTTTTTGAAGATAACTCAAAAAGGAAACGCCGGAGAATTTTTTAGATAGACGACTTCAAAGTTATCATGGGGAAACATGATGAAAACACTTACAATTTTATTCGAACACGGTAGATCAGTCAATGTGAAGATCGTCGAACAATGCATGACTCTTACACATAGGTATTCATCTCATAGACTGTTTTTCAGCCTAACCTAAACTGGTTATGAATTGGTGTATATCCCCTGGTGTTAAAAACAGGTTGAAATGGATTTAGAAGTAAATTAGTACGAGTAATTCTAAAAAAATATTTAAAAATTTCTTCGGCCTTTCCTTTTTGAGTTATCTCCAAAAACCGATTTTTTATTAAGAGAACTACCTTAGAACATTTTTTTACACAAACAATAACATCATATTCGGATTCAGAACCACAAAAAACGTACAGATGCCAGGTTTTAGCCAATTATTCTTAAATAAGAGGATTTTGTCGTTTTTCGAATACGCCTTGAGGCTATATTGAATGTTATTGGTAACATGAGTAAAATAGGTCCATTGCAGATATAATTTTCAGAATTTCTTAGTTACTATGAGTACTTTAAAAGTATACATTCTAAATCGGGAAACTCCATTCGTTATAAGTGAATGTTTACTTGTTAGCAGTACAAATATTGCACTCTAGGGGGACAGGAGTTTCTACAATGCAGGCTCCGCTGTACTCCTCTGTACTTAAAACCACGTCCCCAGAACACAGTAGGTAACTGTACGCTCACGGAAACCGATTGCAGAAGAGAAAAGTCTAGAGATTGAGCGCCCGAACGATAGGCACGGGGTCGCCCGACACGGTCTCGCGCCATGCTTTTCGACGCTGGCATTGTAAGGAGTTACCCAGGGGGGAACTTCTCTCACCTGGCTCTCACTCTCTGCACTCGCCGGGACGCGGTGGTATTGGGCACGGTGTCCATCCAGGTCTCTCGGATCGGCTGCAACCATATACATCGTGTCGTTCGCCAAGGGAACCGTACGCGCGACCCGATCGCAGTGCAAGCTTCGGAAACGAGTTCTCCTCGCCCGATGCGTTTCACGGAGAAGCTACGGTACAGAAAAGCGGCCGTGACACGCGGGAAAGTACGGGTCCCATGAGAAAGTACAGTAAGTAGGATAAACGCGAAGAAAAAAGAGTGACCGTGAAAATCGCGCGAGTGATCGTCCGATAGACCTGGTTTTCCTCCGCGCTGCTACTCGTCGAATGGGAATAAGCAAAACGTACAGTGAGAATCTTTGGGTGTTACACGTGCGCCGATTCGTTTCTTTCTCTGCCGACAAACGTCTAAACGAATTGCTTTGGTGTGTGTCTGGATTAAACGATGGTTATTAAAATGAGAATCAAGGGTTGGATTGAAGTAGCAGTGGAGTGCAGTATGTAACACTTGTGTGGTAATTTAATTCGGAGTTTTGTATGTAATTGGTTGCAGGTTGGCTTTGTAACAGTTATAAGATAGCATTTCTTGTGGTTAGTCGCCTTTCTGCTCTGTTTCGTTCTATTTAATAAATTGCAAGTAATCTGAGAAGCATTGGGACTTTTTTATCGCATCTTCGAGATAGAAGTTTTATTAAAGCAGGTTATTTAAGCGGATTAAGCCAAGGTTATATCGGAATTAGACGTACCCGGGATGTCTTTCGGATTTCATTAGCATTGATTAAAATTCATAAATGAAAATACTGTGAAATGTTAGTGACATTGCTTGCGAATTCTATCCATAATGAAAATAATCAAGAAACGATTATTTATCGCGGTTGTCTCTAAATATCACTCGAGAATAAATTGAAATTATATTTTTAATGGAGAACTAGGAGAAATTTAAGCAAGCAGGAAATAATTTTAAAAGAGTAGTTTGTTATCTTTCACTTATGTGCTCTTCTATTGCGATTCAAGCCAAGATTTGAAACTTGAAATTCAGAAAAGAAAGGAAGGAAGCGTGAGAACACTTTCATCCGGAGTATATGAAATTCTAATTGCAATAACGAAGCAAGGGAACCTGGCAGACTTCCTGTGTGCAGATGATTCAACCAGAATAGTCGGCATAACGAAACAGTAACTGATCGAAATTTTATTACCGCAAGTTGACAGTAAATATGTAGGTACGTGGCATTGCGAATGCCTTTCATTACGACTATCATTATATTTTCCAGGTCATTTTCGTAATCATACGTTTCACGGTGAATACCTACGTTCTCCAATTCAATAGTTACTCAGTAGTTAATAATATTGTCTCTGAATTAATTCTTTCGTTATTTATGGGGTTTACATCGATGTTATTACACGAAAATTTAATTTTGAAGAAATTGAACTCTGGGGGTCTAGCTTTTTATTCCTTCCAATTTAAAGAATCTGAAGATATGACGTTACCTTCTTCAATTTGAGCAACTAGTATTTTTATGAGGGAATCACATGATCTCGTACATATTCGAGAAGAAGCTTCCAATTATTATCTAGCACGTAGTATTCTATAAAGCCACCGAACACTTCTGCACATATTTCCTCGTAAAAATAAAAATGCAGTAGAAGTCCAGTTATGAATAGAATCCGTTACACCGTACCGTTTGCTATTCTCTACTCTGCATGATATTATTAGTTACGTCTGTCTATAAAACACTCCATTATGCCTTCACATCACGCACCTTCACCATTATTGATATTGCTCTTTTTTAACGAGCACTGCAACGTCCATTAAACAACTCACGAGTTTCCTGCCATCAAGAATTTTTTATTCACAACACCATCTAGATCGAAGAGAACATTAACGTTCCAGTCTTGCTGTGATCTCTTTCCATAATCGGCGCGGAGACCTAAAAGTTTACTTTTGAAGATATCGTTTGAATTCACAGGGACGTATTCTAACAACGACGTCTATGGTGAAGTTTCAGGCAAGCCTGCGTCCATCCTTCGAACTTCGAGCAGCACATTGATCCTGTCGAATGGCACGCAATTGGAAGTGGTTGTCGCCGGGTGGAATTGAACGGAAATGGCAATAGGGCTGACCACTTTGCTCAGTACTACTTCGGTCCTCGGAGTCAGCCTCATTCCCCTTCTAGCGATAGGCTTGACCGTCTTTCGATACAATCAAGCGGATCCAGAGTCCCACCCAACAAACGCTCGCCAGGTTTGACTCGAACTTTCAATCTACGCGGGTCGATTAATAACCAAAGACAAGAATGTTGAAAGAAAAATCCACGTAACGCGAATATGCTAAAATAGTATTCCATCTTGGTCTAAATACAGGCTCTCGTGTTCAGTCTGCATAGTGTTCTATTTTTTTCATTAAAACTAGTACTGTTTAAAGAAGTATATTCAAAGCAAAGTCTTCGTTATTAAATTTCAAAATGTATGGACTCTTTTAAATAGTAATAAAGCTTATTTTCATTTTTATAGATTTACTGATTGTGAGTAATTTGGTTTGTGCGTACAATTCTGAGATTACTATGTGGTACAATGATCATAAATGATTGACATATTATGCAAATTCGAATACTTTGCGTTGAATGTTAGTAAATTCATGGTACAATACTATACTGTATCTAGCAGAAGGAAATTGTTACCTACTGTCGGTACAACAGATCATAGATCATAGATCACAGGAAAAATGTACAATTTATTGATATAAAATTCAATTCACAATCTACTTGAAATTCAGTACTACGAAGAATAAAATTTAATTTATATATTGCGCTTCATGTTTCAGTTGTTGCGAACGTACGATTTTATAGTGATAGGAGGCGGGAGCGCGGGGGCAGTGGTCGCATCGAGGCTATCCGAGGTATCGAATTGGACAGTGCTACTACTGGAAGCAGGTGGCGACGAAAATGAAATCTCGGACGTTCCGTTGCTCGCTGGTTACACCCAGCTGTCCGAGTTCGACTGGAAGTATCAGACTTCACCACCGACTGCGTCTGCGTACTGCCTCGCCATGACAGGCGACAGGTGCAACTGGCCACGTGGAAAAGTCCTTGGTGGCAGCAGCGTGCTGAACGCTATGATTTATGTCCGCGGTAATCGGTAAATCAAGATCGATTGATATCAAATTTTCAGAGGAAACTAGAGACACCGCAGTAGAAGTTAGGAATATTCGAAGCTGAAATTGTCCAGACAATTTGAGTTTCCTTCACACTTTGAGTGTTAGAAGAGTGTTTTAGAAAAAGAAACCTTGGAAAGATTTGCTTAACTTTCAATGTTTTCCAGAAAATATCGAGGTGACGTCACTCAAAGTAATTCACTAGATTCAGAAACCTAGCTGACGAAAACCACCCTGTATATTTATAATTGTATGTTTGATCAATCCCTAATCACTGCCAAGAAGTTGACTGACAAGGAAACATCCAGAACCCGGAAAAACAAAAAATTATGAAACTTTGTGCATATGTAGGGAATTTCCTCCCGATTGTAACGCAATTTTTGTTTGCTGCCCAAATTCAATTTAAGGGGGTGTAATTTACCCCTGAAAATCCGGTTATTTTCCGATTTTGTGTTATAACTCGCGAACTGTAAAATATTTTTTTACCAAATGATAGATCTAATTAAAATAAGTAACTTTTGTCTTGAAACTTTTTTTTATATCTCTTACAGTTCGCGACTTATAACACAAAATCGAAAAATAGCTTAATTTTCAGGGGTTAATTTCACCCCATTCGAGTGAATTTGGGCAACAAACAAAAATTGTGTTGTAATCGGGAGGAAATCCCGTACATATTCACAAAGTTTCAGAATTTTTTGAATTTTCGCATTCGGGATCTTCCCTTGTGAGTATCCCAGCCAGCAATTTATTTCAAATATCAGATTGGACACTAAATGGCGCCACAGAACTGCATCACCCCCTAACATCTCAAATGCTTCCAGCCGCGACTACGACAACTGGGCTAGGCTAGGCAACGTGGGTTGGAGCTACGACGAGGTTCTCCCGTACTTCCTCAAGTCCGAGGACAATCGGAACCCGTATCTGGCGAGGACGCCGTACCACAGCACAGGCGGTTACCTGACCGTGCAAGAAGCACCATGGAGGACACCGTTATCGATCGCGTTTCTGCAAGCCGGCCAAGAGCTGGGCTACGAGAATCGCGACATAAACGGAGCGAACCAGACCGGTTTCATGCTAGCCCAGGCCACGATCCGCCGTGGAAGTCGCTGTTCCACAGCTAAGGCCTTCCTGAGGCCGATCAAGAACAGGCAGAACCTCCACATAGCGATGAACTCGCAGGCGTTGAGGGTGCTGTTCAACGAGGACAAGAGGGCCACGGGGGTCGAGATCCTCCGTGATGGCCGCCTGCAAACCGTAAGAGTCAGGCGGGAGATCGTGCTATCAGCGGGGGCGATCAACTCCCCCCAGCTGCTGATGCTATCGGGGATCGGGCCTGAAGAGCACTTGACAGAGTTCAATATACCAGTGATATCGAACCTGAGGGTTGGTGACAACCTCCAGGATCACGTGGGCCTCGGCGGGCTGACGTTCGTCGTCAACGAACCTATCAGCCTGAAGAAGGACCGTTTCCAGACCGTGCCAGTGATGATAGAGTACGTTTTGAACGAACGCGGACCGATGACCAGCCCGGGGGTGGAGGGTCTGGCCTTCGTCAACAGCAAATACGCGGATCGGACTGGGGAATACCCAGACATTCAATTCCACTTCGCCCCCAGCTCGATTAATTCGGACAGCGGCGATCAGATCAAGAAGATCGTGGGTCTGAGGGACAGGGTGTACAACACCATGTACAAGCCACTGAACCACGCGGAGACCTGGTCCATACTGCCACTGTTGCTCAGGCCAAGGAGCTCCGGCTGGGTGCGCCTGAAGAGCAAGAACCCTATGGTTTATCCAGATATCAATCCTAATTACTTCACGCACAAAGAGGACATGGACGTTTTGGTGGAGGGTATAAGAATCGCCATGGAGCTGTCCAACACCACTGCGTTTCAGAGATTCGGCTCCAGGCCACATAGCATTCGCATGCCAGGCTGCCATCGTTACCCGTTCAATACTTATGAGTACTGGGAGTGCGCCATTCGGCACTTCACTTTTACCATCTACCACCCGACGGGCACTTGCAAAATGGGACCAAAGACAGACCCAACAGCGGTGGTTGATCCCAGGTTGAGGGTTTATGGGGTGAAAGGTGTCAGGGTGGCCGACGCCTCTATCATGCCTGTGATCGTCAGCGGGAATCCTAACGCGCCTACGAT
This sequence comes from Andrena bucephala, assembly GCA_947577245.1. Taxonomy (NCBI): domain Eukaryota; kingdom Metazoa; phylum Arthropoda; class Insecta; order Hymenoptera; family Andrenidae; genus Andrena; species Andrena bucephala. Next base: position 71,571,743 of record OX387715.1, read on the forward strand.
CATGATCGGGGAAAAGGCGAGTGACATCATCAAGGAGGATTGGTTGTACAGGAAGAAACGATACGTAGGTGGACGATGAAAAGTGGTGGGTGTACGAGATTGATAAACGGATTTTTTTAGCGGATTGTATGGATGGGAGTAGTTTGGTACTGTATTCAAGAGATATTCAAGGTTTGTGATTTAAATTATTTGGGGATGGGTGTGTGGATAATAGAAACGTTTTCATGCAGATATTTTCTGTGAAGCATCGAAAGTATGGACCGAGGGGCATTTTTCAAAACCCTGTGTCACATAGTGTTGATAGCACATGAGTTTATAAAATTAAATTATTAAACAAAATGTGTCTTGAAGTGAAATTTTCGTTTTCTAAATTAAATACTACGAAATACACCACTCTGCTAGTTTTTGTTGATCTGCAGCCCGTAGAAATGAAACAAATTCCATTCAAGTGTTCTTAACCGTCAGAATTTTTCTCTTGCTCTTCCACTGAATTTTAATGCACAGGATTATTATATTTAAGGTGTTCGTGGACTTCGTCAATCATTCGAGCATAGTTTTAGAAATAGTGGAAGAAATTAACGACTAAATAATACCCTTTACCTATTAATTCGTTTCTACCTGTCACATACTTTCACCCCTGTGTCTATCGTCAGGGAAAATGAAATATTATTAGAATATTAGTCTAATAGCAGCGTAGTTTCCAAGCAAACTCGCAAGGAAGTGTCAAAAGCGATAACTTCCTCGTTCGCCGACCAGCCGTGAAATCTACAACGAACGTTACAACGCGACTCTAGCAGCTGTGCTGTTTTATTTAGCTGTAAAATGTTATTTATACCTCGCGCCAAACTGTTAAACGGCCATTCTCGGCCGAGCAAGAATAAGTACCTTAGCATCCAACGCTAAAAACCACAACTTTCTACCTTATATTTATTAATACGCCTCTATTTAATTTCACTATCCAAAGCGACCTCTTGTAAATAATTCTACCACTACAGATGCGAACAGTAACAGTACCGATCGACTGCGAAAGCATCACGGTACGGTCAGCCAAAAAGACGACTGTGTACAGATAATAACCGTGCCATCGTTCGCAGAAACGAAACCTTTGTATTTATGTACATCCAACTATGTGTTTCAGATACGAATAAAAAGCTGTTTTAGAAATCAGATGTGGAATTGTTGCCCCTGTCCGCCATTGTTTCTTGGTGAGAAATCTATCACCGAAGTGTCTTCCAATTATACATATTATTGATAATCTACATATGACAAATTTAATAGATTATCATTGATAAAAGATGACAGAATCGAGTCGATTGCTTTGACACTTTATTGAAGGTTTTTTGAAAGATCTCACATATTTTCTGAATTTTACTTGATTGCTATACACTGTGTTCTAAATACACACTGCTATCCAAATTTCGTATTATATATTAACACTGTGAGTGACGTAGGCGTGTTTTTACGTCGATATTTTTGTGAAAAGCATTCAAAGTATTGTCCAAATCTTGAATTGCTACAGAGTTCGGAAAACAATTTAAATTATGTATAGTATAATAAAAGATAGCCTGGTTAAAGTCGTGTTTGGACTCATTTTCATCGAAATAACCTCGCCTGTCCAGTGATAATTACTGCCATACAGATGTAATACACAATGTGGAAATTTAATTTTCCATTGTTGAACAAAACTTTATGTGTTAATAATATTCCTCGCGAAAAATCGACTACTAAGCAAGTAGGTGCATACATCAACCGCGGAATTTTCACTAGACGCGTGTCTGTCGGTCATTCGAAACGATGCGAGACTTCCTCACTCGGCGATTCCAATGCACGACTCGCCTAATAAGCGGGAACTCTTGCTGCGCGATGGTTCTTTACTTCGAAAGTCATGCAGAGCTTTAGGATATTTTTTTTTTACACGAACTGCTTTTGTGACTGACAACTTAGTAGTAGGTATTTCGAATATATTCGCACTATACAATACTGGGGATATTTATTGCACCACTCTGAAATTTACGTAGCACAAGAATTTTAATTTTAATACATTCGTATCCAACTTATTTTGGCCAAGATAGTGAGATACAGATTTTTGCGATAAAGATTTCAAGTATATTTCTCTTCTTTTTTTTCAACACCCACTATCTTTGTCATGCGAATATATCTGAAGAACTATTCACAAAACTGTTTCGTGTGAAAAGGCCCATGAACTCTAGATCGGCCACGGTGATCGATGGATCGCGAGGCAGACGATCTCGGAAGCGGAGTTCGCGGCTCGACTTTCGTTTCGTGGGCAAACAACCAGCTTTACGTAACAGGTTCCGTGCCGAAACTCTCGTTACAGGATACTGATTCTCACGCACACTTTTACGGCGCCGTTTCCGCTTCCTCGTCTCATCCATTATGGCCGACTCGCATACAAGCTGCCGACGTAGTTCGTTACTTTCGCGGATCCTGTCGTCCGTCGATGGACGCGTGTCCTTCTCGGTAGGATAATTGTGGGTCGTTTTTTTTTTCACGTTAAAACTTTTTATGACAAATTGAAGCCCCTTTCACGCGGGGGATTTTTTGTATTGTGTTTTTATGGGTAGGGACAATGTTCATTTACAATTAAAAGGAAGATGGGAAAAGATAGAAAATATTGAAAATATTAGGAACAAAAGTGTCTCGTAATAAAGGCCCTTGCTTTTGAACTTTCGACTGAAAGAAAATGGTTATAAGAAAGGTGAATGCATTCTACGCATTTCAATGAATAATAGATGGATTAGATTAGGTAATAGATGTCACTTTCATTATCGATTGATAATTTAAATAAAACGGTACTTTGTGCAAGAGAAATGCGAAGCGTTGACTGATTTCTGTTTTTAATTATACAAAGGGTCGCAAGACTTGAAGTACTAAGCTTAAGTGCAACGAATCTTCCATTTGCATCGTCTACGTCTACAGTGATTTGACCTAACAACGATTGTTTCATTAGTTTAATCTGAATCTTCCAAGTATTACCTACAGCACTAACGTAATTAGAAGGATTCAATAAAATCAGGGTTTCAGTAGTATTAGAGGGTTTCAATCTAACCAAACGGCTTTGCTGTTCAGTTGAAGTATTCGATACCTCCACAGCTTAAACGTACATAAATCAAATACGCTATCAAAACAATACTCTATAAATACAAATAAAGAACAAAGTTTTAGCCAATGGAATTAATAAAGTTCTATGGAATGAAGAGTCTACTAAAAACGAGGGAAGAATTCCAAGGCATGCATATTGATTGAGCTCCCTCATAAATAAAGAACAGAGTTTGTACAATGCGACGTGAATTCTATAAGTGCAACGTTTCTATAGTCCGAGGACTTTTACTTTCGTTTAATATTCTCGAAGTTTGCGTGCATAAAAAATTATATATTCCTGATCTAATCCAATCTCGGTAACAATGCCATGCTGTGCAATAATAGGATTCGAGGCACGCGGGTTTCCCTATCTCCTCGATCGTGAAATCGCCGCAGTTTCCTTTATTCGCGAATCCCCCATCCGGCTTGCAATTTCGCAGTTCATAAATCTTGGTGTACTTAGGCTTTGTTACAGAGCAGTTGTTTCGAGAAACTAAACTAGGAAGGCATTAGATCGTTCAAGTAGATGTTTCCAATGCTGGCCTCCGACTTTAAACGAACCCAACTCTAGCTTGAACACGGGACTCCAATCGAAACGAATGTCGATCACTTCAAATATATGTATTTAGTCCTTTTTAATCAGTCCACAAAGGATATATACTTGTACATCTAAAAAATTTGAAATATCTCACAATCTATTCCAGTTCCAAAAATATCCCCTCCATCCTTTTATAAATTATTTTAAATACAAAGCTAAAATATTGTATTTTGTGCATTTGGTTGTCAAAATAAAAATATTTTATTTGTCGAAATTTCGCGTTCTATTTAAAATATTATTTTATTGAAACTATTTAGAATTTATTATTAGTTGTACATCTAAAAAATTTGAAATATTTCACAATCTATTCCAGTTCCAAAAATATCCCCTCCATCCTTTTATAAATTATTTTAAATACAAAGCTAAAATATTGTATTTTGTGCATTTGGTTGTCAAAATAAAAATATTTTATTTGTCGAAATTTCGCGTTCTATTTAAAATATTATATTATTGAAACTATTTAGAATTTATTATTAGTTGTACATCTAAATAGTTTGAAATATCTCACAATCTATTCCATTTTCAAAAATATCACCTCCATCCTTTTATAAATTATTTCTAATACAAAGCTAAAATATTGTATTTTGTGCATTTGGTTGTCAAAATAAAAATATTTTATTTGTCGAAATTTCGCGTTCTATTTAAAATATTATTTTATTGAAACTATTTAGAATATATCATTAGTTGTACATCTAAAAAATTTGAAATATCTCACAATCTATTCCGGTTTCAAAAATATCACCGCCATCCTTTTATAAATTATTTGAAATACAAAGCTGAAATATTGTACTTTCTGCATTTGGTTGTTAAAATAAAAATATTTTATTTGTCGAAATTTCGTGTTCTATTTAAAATATTATTTTATTGAAACTATTTATAATTTATTATTAATGATAGTATTTGAGATATTTTTTCTCCAAATTTTGCCCACCGCTGGATTAAAGCCCCTCGGCGCGGAAACACGCCGACGCCACTCAAAGTGTTAATGAACAGACATTCTCGCGTCGAGGAGGAAAAATGCAAGCAACGCGGGAGTTGTACGAGTTTCACGAATTCGCGGGGTTACATCGCGCGAAGAAAAGTGGTCAGTGAAAGTCAGACTGGTGGTCGTGTTGCGTTTGCACCAGGGGGGGCTCTGTCCATTTGTATTTTCGATTCACGTAGGCGCGAGGTACGAGAATATTTTACAAGGAATATAACTAATGAAAGAAAGCGTTATGGTCAAGAGCGAGGGAAGCCGCGTTCCTTCATCGGTTAGTGTTAGAAAGACACTCTAAGGATTTCAACTACACTTTCCTGTAGCTATAACTTTCTTGTCAACATGGCGGCCTGTGGTTTGAGTTTGCAAATGTTTCAGGTGAAGAATAGAGGTGTCAGATAATTAGGAACGTTTACTTTGATGATTGTAGGGCAGGAAAAGATGGGGATTTGAAGGAAATATCAGTTCGAATTTTTTTTTTTACTATTTTCTGCTGGGATAGATTACTTTGGTTAGTAAAATTTTGTAGGGATTTGATTCGTAGCACGATGCATGAGGAAGTAATTTTCATTTTGCCAAATTTCGAATTAAGAAATTTAATTTGATGTAGACTTGGTGGAATTAATTTAAGATACATATTAAATTTTTTATGTGAGTTTCTTTGATATTAGGATCCATTTGCATTCAACAGATTCAGTTGCTTTTACAGGGAATTTCTAATAGATTCCGAATGTTTCTAACAGCTAATATTTTAATAACATTTAAGAACCTTAAAAAATCCACTACCCCCTCCAAAAATTCGATTATAAAAAATACCTAAAGAATCACCACAAAACCTACACTTGTCTCAATATCAACCAATTTCAAATTCCACAACTGACTTGTTAAACAAACAAACACCATACGTCTCCTTTCAAGGTGTGCCGAGAAAATTCTAAACTCTAAAAGATTATTATTTTACGCCATGCAAAAAATCCTCCGCACCAAGAGAATGGTCAAAACAAAGAAAACAGAGCCAGAATCGTTTAATTCTCATAAAAGTTCCCCTTTCTAGCACCTTTCAGCAAGCAAAGGCGTGATCTCTCCACTCGAAAGTCACCTAGCAATCTAAATCAAGATTCCTCACCTTTGCCCATATGACAAAAGCAAACAGCAGGTTCGGAACAGGCGAGGCAGCCTCTGGGTAACACGTGCGTAACCCGGTAATAATTGATAATTGATCGGTCCCGCGTAATACTCGCGCCAGCGTGATTAGAAAGCAGCACGCGCTACATTAATGTACATATATACATATGCACTTTTACGAAGCTCCTACAACGTAGCGCGATTTTGAAGTCACTTTTCGCGTGCCGCCGGCGAGGCAATGTCAGGAACAACCGGAAGTGGAACTAGTACAAGCTCCGCCATTGCTATGAAGGTGTTCGCGTTTTATCTTGATACAAGACTCGTGCAGATGGTATCGCTCGCGGTTGCGGAAGAAATCGTGTTCTCTCTGATTAAGTTAGACCAAGGGTAATTAACACCTCAACTGACGTCGGCGCGTTTCCACGCCGAGGCATTTGCATCCCGTGCACGGTTTTTTGGCGTGTTTCCACGTCGTTTTTTTTTGGAAAATATCGAAAGTATTGGTGAATGTTTAGTTTGACAAGAAACCAAGCTCGTGGCTTGCTTTGGATAGAACTTGAGAGATTGAATAAACTGAAGAAAAAAGGCTGACCGATTTTGAAGGGGCATTTTTAAAATCTTGCGTCACTCAAAGTGACGGGGAGAAAAGAAATGCTGAAGGAAAATGGTTCAAGTATGAATTTAAATTTGAGTGTGAGTGGGTTGAAGATTAAATGTATTTTGATATTATGAACTGAGGATTTGAATTAGATAGAAGTGGATTTATGTGGTTGGTGATGAATATGGAGTAATGAAGGCTCTGGAATTAGATATTAGCATTGATGAATCGTAGGTTGATTTATGAAAGGCAGCTAATGTTAATTCTACTTTTGAATGATGTATGTGTTGCAGTTATAATGGGTGTTTTAATTCCAAGCGGAGCAGTGAGCTATAGTTACACAACATTTCACGAAACTGGTGGAAATGGCACTAATTGTGTTGGAAGCGAGCAACAGTTCCTTGTGATAGAGAGCTTCTTCCGTTCATCCCGTGTAAGGTGTTACATGTTACTGCTAATGGCAAGATTGCGGTTAATACGAATTTAATGAAACTGTTGCTCTAGAGATTCTACATTTCCGACTGAAAAATTAACCGCTTATGGACACGGTGGAACTGGTTCTTCGCTAATTTGAGTAAGTAGAAAGAATTGAAAAAGGGTGTTAAATAGAGTTTATATAACTATCAGTGACGCAGTTTCACTTTCGCATCTTACTTCATATGCTGCCATATAATTGCAATTAGTACCAGTGTCACCCTATTAGCGTACGTATGTTCACCTTCACATTTCACTTTATCTCCTAATCGTTTATCTCTCCCACCTGTCTTTCATCCAGTTGCTCTTCCTTCTATCTATATAAGAACTTTGTGAGAACATTTCTCTCTGGTAAATGAACGAAATTTAAGTTTTGGCAAGGATCTTGTACATAAGGCACTGGGGTTAAAAAATTCACCTCTGTTTCTTTAACTGTTATTACTCTCTGCTCAAACTCGCAAGCAGAATAAGAAAAGTAAAATGACGAATTTTTATTGAATCGAACAAGGAATGGAATTCGTAAAGAAATACAACGGCCACCCCCAGCAAATCAATATTCAGCCAACCACAACTCTGAAATGTAGGTGTTCTGCAATCAAACTCGCAGGAAGAATAATAAAAGTTCAGACGAACTGGATAAGGAATGCAACTCGAAAAACAACACAGAACCTATCCACCTACTCAGCATCCATCCGACCACAACAGAAAAAAAAAACTGGCGACACGAATTCTAGATAAGCTGGACAGGGGATGGAAATCGAGAAGGAATAAAAGGACCAAGCACCACGTCTGTATAGACACGTACAAATTGCAGGCGTGTGACAAGCTGCCGTGCAAACCGGATATAATCGAGGCTAGGAAACAGGACCAAATAGAAGAGGAACGTTGAACGACCAGCTGGTCGTTACTTCACCGCGTTTCCAGACCGTTGACCCGATATACCCATACTCGACAACAGATTTTCAACGCGCGATTTAACTTTTCCGGCTAATTACATTCCACCACGCTGTCGCTCCCTCTCTGCTTCACTGGAAACATTACCTACAGTAGTGGAAATATTTATTGCATCACTCTGAAATTTACGTGCTACGCAGAATTTTCATAGCAATATGATTGACAAAATGATTGGCATCCAATTTATTTTGGCCAAGGGTAGCCAAACATATCTGCAGTAATAGATTTCGCGATAAATTTTCCTAGTACTAATAATAAAAGAGCTATAAGTGATAACGTGTTTATTCCAGTGATGCAATAAATATTTCCAGTTGGTAAAGGTGTTATAAAATTTTTTTTAAAAAATTATAAAAAGTGTTGCAAGCAATGCTGCACACTTCGTATTCAATTATTATGAATTAATTCTAGTACGATTCCAGTACAATTGTAGTATTTTTCTCGTTGTTCAAAATTGATCTATTCTTTATAAATTATTTTTTAATTTGGCTTCATAAGCAAAAATCGATAGAAAATTTAATGCTAAAGCTGGGAGTAGGAAATGTTTAACACACAGTTAATAGATGCAAAATTCGTAGTCTTATGTTCAATATCGTTTTTCTCGAAAATTGAGCCACCAGTAAAAAACATTTATTCTATATTTTTACTTGTTTTTATTTTATGAGGAATCATCTCTTAGCTGATTGTATGTAGGTACGATGATTAGTAAATCATATCCATAAGCTTTTATGAGTTTTTATATTTTTTCCAAATAATTTCACACTTTTTATACTGTTTTATACTATTATGCAGGATTGAACGTAATAGACATTTGGCAGAAATAATCTAAAATGCACAAGCAGAAAATAATATAATAAAAAATTGCTTGGAATTCTATCTGTAAAATTATCAACGAAAATTGGAATTACAAATTGACTAGCGTTTATTGCGTTTCAGTGAGATATTGATGAGGTTTGGGAAGTTAAAATATTTTTCACGTAGAGATCGTTCGTCTGACATGATGAAACATGTTTGAACATCGAACCGGATTGTTTGTAAGAACTTTCTTTTCCCTTTCGCCTAATACTTGAAATTCGTGCGTAATTCCTCGTGGCCAGCGGTATTCTTCTATTTTTAAACGTGATGGCGGTCACGTAGTGCCTGTGGAGGCCTTTGTGGCACGTTAAACATCTCTTCTGTGTTAACAAATTAAGAAACCTTTTAAATTTCTCCTGCGCTCCATAGATATTATTCTGGTAAAAATCTGTTACGATTGTGGAGAATGTGATTTTCAGCAAGAAAATCTTCATCTGCTAAACTCTACATATTTTGGAAACCCATACTTTCTATTTGAAAATTATTAAAAGTTAATTCCCTCGTTTTATTCATAGCATATGCTTTTTTAAGAATGCAATTATTACATTTCTATGTTAAGGTAACTGAGCTGCCTGATGTGAAGACATTTTCAAATTACAAGTTAAACCACCTTCTCAAGTGAACAGATTAATCCTACCACAAACCAACTTCCCTATAGCTACTTCAAAAACTAACGACTCAACGAAGATCAGAAAGAAGAAAGTCTCCTCTTACTACATTCCTCGGGATCTTTACAAGCAATCTAGCTGGAAATAGTAGAATCTACCACTAAATGGGATTATCCTAATCCAAATTAAACTTCTCCTCATTAAGTTACTGTCCATTTTCTGTGAAATCTCTCTGTGTACATCAATCCAGAAAATTTACGCGCAGAAAATAGAATTCTTACAATTTTTAGCTACTCCTGACCTACCTCCACAGGAACCCCATAATACCTGCCACTTCCATGACTCACAACAAACACGATCACTCACAAATTTGATCACGAAAATCTATCACGTTCGTTGAACTCCTTGTATTAGAATTGTGGGTCAAGCATTGCTAACCTAGACATCACGAAGTAAAAGCAAGATAATTCTTCTAAATTTATTGTATTTCAAACCGTCTCACATACATACACTAATGTCCATAAATATTAGGACAACCTACTCTGTGTAGAATAATTGTGAAAAACGTTGCAAATTTATTGAAGGACTCTAACAAATTTTACTTAATTTGGTATTTTAAATTAAAACCAGTGAAAAGTATTCAATCACATTTTCTGCAAATGTGTAATAAACAACAGCGTACATGCTACTTCCCTTTGTCTACATTAAATAAACACAATCTGTAATAATAAAACACACCCAAAACACCACTTGCAATCCCCAGAATCCTCAATTAAAAGCACCATGAAACAACCATCCACAATCTACCCTCTCTCCACTCCCCAAAAAGTCCCCCCCCCGCCCCCACCCCTCCCCAGCAAACAGCAAACAGAAACCAAAGTATCCACCGGGTCTTTACAAAACCCAGGAACTGGGCAAAGAAGTAGAAGAAGCCACGAAGAGTACTGTACACAGGTGGTAACGTCTGCGGCAGTGTGAGCGCCGGCGGTTACCACATTGCTAGAGGGGAGGGATAGGTGTGCGTAGGTAACCACAGGAAGATAATACTTTCACTGCCAAAGTACGGTTGGGAGCCTTCCAGACAAGGACGACGAAACTCAGCCACTAGCCAGCCGGACAGGGACGGTGAGAGTGAAGCGAGGAGGGAGCGTAGTATCGGTACAGTACACCGCGTGTATCGTTCTTCCGAGTGTCATTACCGATTCCCTGGCGGTCACTCGGCTATCGTCTCGTTACCGGTGAGCTCGATCGATCCACCGAAACCTAGGCGGTTCGCGGGCCCCGTCGCAGCAACTGGACCAGGAAGACAGATCCTTTCGACGTCCCCCCTCTGTGGGCCGAGTTACGCGCGCTGCCGATCCTCTGGAGAAACGATTGAATTAGTCGCGCGATCGGCAACGATCCATGTCGTGGAACCACGCTGGATTTCATGGGAAACGTTCCACGAGACGGAGCTAGCGGAGGAGGTCGAAGGTAAGGTTCAGCAAGAATTCGAGTGTGTGACGGGGATCCTCTGACAGAGAAAGTCCAAATCGAACGGCTGAAATTTGTGTTTCATTGTAGTGGATGGGTCTTGTGAAGAGTTTAGTTTGATGGGCAGGTTGGAGGAGTCCTGAGAGAGAGGTTGCCGGTGATTTTGCGAAGACGAAGGAGGTCGTTGTAAATTGTGTTACGGGGAGCAGGTTTCCACGCGGCTCGATCGTGATTGCTTTTTGTCGCAGTCATAAAGTGGTAGTTAGAGTGCTAGAAACTGTTAAGCGGCGGATGGTTTGGACGACCACAGAGGAGTCAGTGGTTCCTTTAGACCTTAGCAATTATTCTACTACAAGCATTTTGGACGATGTTCATTTTGTTTGAGCAATTCAGTTTATGGATTTCTAGAGGTTTCGGTATTTTTTAGTATTTCTTATTACGCTTGGAAATGTTACGCGGAGGTCCAGGAAGACCCAGGCAAAGCCGTGCGAGGGTTAAGGTCGCGTGTTCGTTGTGAAGTGGCGGGACCGTGAGTGCACAGAGGCAGGAGGACGAGCGCGAGCAAATTCAATGGACGTAACTGATTGTGTAAGAACGAGAAGTCCGTGCGCGGTAGTTTCGAATGGTCGATTGGAAAATAGAGACGGCATTCGAGGTGAATTTTAACGTCGAGAACGCCGAGGAACTAGGGAATGAAATATTCATGCTGGCGACCGGAAGCCCAAGGTTGCAGAGCTGTGGAGTAATTTCTTCAGAGGCCTTTCGCTTTCGTTATGTACCGGAGTAGCAAGATTATAAGGCAACTCCTCGTATCGTTTCGCAGCAGAGAAATTTGAAAAATGTCTTCTTTTTTTAATTAGGTACGCCGCTGCAGTACAGGTTAGCACGCGTGTGGCATTTAAATTGCAGGGATGGAATTTTTTAAAAATTTCTTGAGTTAAAGAGTAGAATTTTTACTGGTGTCCAGTAATATATCTTCGATACTTTCTTTTGTCTCTAAATAATTGCTGTTTAATACAGCTTTGCATATGTGCGAAATGTAGATTGTAGAAATGGAATTTTTTTTAAATTCTGTTAAATTTTATACAATTTATAGCTGCTACTAGTGAAATTGTGAGACACTTAAATTGTAGAACTTCGTGTGCTTTCAAATTACATATTTTTAAGTGAAATTTTTGTTGACCACAAGATTTGAAAAGTGAATTGTATTGATTAGACGTTCGTATTGAGAAATTCATATTATTTTCAGTGTTCGTGCGACTGATAGGTGGAAAATATTCTGACACATGTAGTTTACGACCAGACGATGAGTATACTGTGTCTGGCTTTTCGTTCGAAATATTTGGGACCGGTTTTATGGATATTACGCAACTTACGAAATTCAGGCAATGGATGGAACTACTTTCATAACTTTCAACCTTATTTCCTCCTTTACTCCTTCAAGAAATAGCCAATATCTGTCCATGCAGGTGTAATAAACAATTATAAATCACGAATACTTGTTTCAAATGTAGTAATGATTTATATTGAAGCTATAGTAAAATTATATTGAAGAAACGTACATTCATGTTAAATAAAAGAAGTTAGGAAGAATTTTTCACGTATTCGAGGTGGAACCTTTGTATATAATAAACATAAGTCTCCAACAATACAAGTACAATAGATCTCGATTATTCGAATACTATTTAAGTATCCAAGCAAAATCGAAGATTTGACTTTCATTTTCTATGAATCAGTTTCTGTTCAAACAGAAGAATATTAATTTCCCTTTCCAATAATAGCTTATTAATTTCCCAGACCAAACACCCATGGTCACCAATAATCCAAAGCTGTCACTAATAAATAAACAATATTACTATACTCTAACATTGCCTCCGTTATTTATCAATCGACTTTTACTTGTAACCACATCTGTATACAGAATCTTTCCTCCATTCTAGCAACGCAATACACCAAAAGTACTAATCATTCCTCACCCAAAAATACGATCCTCCAATTACCAGGTAAAATTAATACCCTCTTTCTTCGAACAATCGAGCTTCTACTATACAAACATATCTCCCCATCAAAAGAAACTGTACACACATACCCCTTGTTCAGAGGGAACAGGAAGTCTACCGTAGGCTCCAGCAGAAACTCACATGGCCCCATGGTGTGGCGAAAACAGCCGTCAAAACTCTCTTACCTGAAACAAAGAAAACAGATTTTACAGATACAGGCGTCGGTAAATAGCAACGTTTACTCGAACCAACGATTTTATCGCGTGGCAAGCACATTGAGCGTTTCGAGGAAGTCAGACCGTCGGGATAATTATTACAGACGCACAGAGAGCACTTAAGCCTGCGTACTAGAACAGAAAAAATATATATAAAAAAAATTTGATGTTAAACGATTTTATTAAAAATGCACTAAAAACTAAAAAATAATTATTTTCTTGTACTGCAATTTCGATGGTGTTTTTTCACTTTAAATAAAATCGTGGAGCAGGATTTTTTATAACAGAATATGAATCAATTTAATACAACATCAAGCGTCGAAATGAATTTGTTGTGAGATATCCTGCTACACGATTTTATTTAAAGTGAAAAAACGCCATCGAAATTGCAGTACAAGAAAATAATTATTTTTTAGTTTTTAGTGCATTTTTAATAAAATCGTTTAACAAACATTTTTTTTATATATTTTTTTATTTTCTAGTTTTTAGTGTTTGCGGATTTTTAAACGCTTTTTTTATTTTATATAATTATTTAATTTAATTTCAAATCGCAATCAAATAGCGACTAGAACACAGCGGCTTTTTGTCGTTTTCGTAAAGAACGCGAGTGGCTGATTGTAAGTCGTTTAGATTTGTGGTTATGGGTTATATTTATAGACGACTGGGTAATTCTTTCACCCGCTCGGGGTTAATTTTTTTTTTTTAAATATTGTATTGTCATCCAAACTACACACGCCTGTAAAGTTTCAAGACAATTGGAAGTGGGTTAAATTTGGGTTGCCAGATTTGAACCATACAAACAAACATACAAACAAACAAACAAACAACCAGAGGATCGAAGCTGAATAAAATCGTTTAATTAAAAATAGCGAGTAGAAAACCTTCCGCGGCCCAACCGGCGAGCAATTTCAGAAAGAAAAGTTGTGACCTAGCTTCCGCGTTACTTTCTTACGTGATCCATAAATCCAGCGACAACAGAAACGACGCCCTCTCATTCCTTCCTCTTGCACGCCCGCGTTTCCTATTCCTGCGACCACCGACCGGAAGCCGCCATTATTCGCGCGGTCCTCGAGCACCATTTCGATATACATAGTGCATTATAGTAGCAAAAGAACATTGCCATTCTGGCTGCCAGCATGAAATTTGGTACACATGTAGACAAATATACGAGGTAACTATGTTTATCTCTAATAACTCGAAAACGGTGGAAGATATAAAAAATCTTGAAGATACCGAAATTGTTTAGCGTGAAAATACAAACATATTTTGTTTTAAACATTTTTTTGTAGGACTGAACGGAATGCCGCCATGTTGATTTAAATGGCACGGTTTTCTTTCTCTGTTTTATGTAGCCCTGCGCGGTCGAACGTGTCTATTTAACTGTCTACGGATCTCTCTACCTTCTGCTTCCTCGTAATCATCATTCGACTGCGTTTCCCATGGCAAGTTGAACGGTGATTTCCAACGGGGCATCTTGAAACTTTCTCGGGTGAAGAGAGTTTGGTTTTTCTTGAAGAAAATTGTGCGTTCTTTGGCGTGTGTGCGTGTGGCGGAAAAGTATTCCAGTGATTGCTGATGCAAATCTTGGGGCAATTTTACGATCTAGATAACCGTCGGGGCTTTTTATTGAACCTCGTGGCTCTTCCGATTATAATCGTGATCGTGTGAATAGATTTGATTCCTACTGTCCATCTTTTACTTTTAGAAATCATTTCTGCGTTATTTAGCTTTCCCAGAGGGTTTTTTTTTATACATTCGTGCGATGCATGCGGATTTCCCGGTTTCTTTTATTTCTTTATTGCTTGTCCCGTAAGACAATTTAATCGTCACTTAACTCGGGCAGTTTGGACTGTTGAAAGTACATAACTGTGGAGTTTAAAGGGGGATTCTCGTGTAACAGCCCCCGAAATTTGAATTCTTTTTTAAAAAATATTTTCTGCAAGTTTAAAGATGCCTCCTTATATCCCAAAAGAGTTTAATCCAATATGACCAACAGTTTTTTTTTTTAAATCTTAAATATGAGTTGCTTTTGGAGCTGTTAGACGAGAATCCCCCATTAAAAGTATAAATAGGTTTTTCGACGATTTCTCGTAATTATTGTAGCTCGAGAGAAATAGACGTTAGAATAGGGAAGAGCATTATAACTTCACACAATCGAATTTCAACTTCAGATTAATAAAATAATCCTCTACCTCCCAGATAGCACTGTTGCAGCTAATTCTAGGTACTTTGACTGTTTCTATTTCATTTTAACCGACTGCTTCTGAATTAATCAATGCTGGAAGCCAGATTGCTTCCGAAGTGTTTCACGGTTCGCTGATGACTGACTAATGAGATCCTGGCCACTCAGGTTGCTCCAAATGCCGATTTCTAACCGACTTCTGACCAAATAACTCGTTTTGTCGTCGCGATCTCCCTTTCATCGTGTGCTTTCCTCAGAAACAGCAACGGAAAGAATGGTAGAGCCTTTCTCAATGTGGAGACGTTCAATATCTCCAAAGAAGCGATTCAACCTTCACTTAGCTTGAGTATCTCCAATTGGCAATGAATTAAAAATTAAAAACTCGAGACTTTCAAACGGCTTAGGAACGCTATAGTGGCTCGTGTATATATGACTAACAATGGAATTGCTTGAACTTTTAGACGAGGATTCCATTCGACGGGTTAAACACTTGGTTTTATGGTGTACTTTCTTCCACGATGCCTGGGTCAGTAGGTATCAATTGGATTCTTTAGAAAATAGCCTGCCAGCGAGAAGTCTGCTTCCTGATCGTTGCTTCGAGTTGTTTTCACGGTCAGGAAGAGTCATGCGCCATAGAGAGGCCCGTAACGAAGCCAGAGATCAGATGGGAGAGAGGCTACGTAACGTAACCACGGCAGGCTCGTAGAAGGAAACGAGCGTCGCCGAAGTTTACATCGATGAAACACTTTCTCCTTTCCCCGTTATGAGATCACCATCTCGGTTTTCCGTCGGCAACGACATAATTCCGACGATTCGCTGGCTGGCTTTTCGCCGCAGACACTCCTGTGTGTAACTGGCATTCCACATATATATATATATATATATACAGAGTGTTTCAGTGATGATGACACAGCCAAGGAGGGGGTGATTTTACATGAAAAAATAAGTGGAAAATATAAAATAAATCTTTTTTATTTGAGGCTTTGTTTTTGAGAAAATGGACTTTGAATATTGTACGTGTGCAGTTGTGCACTTCAACCTGTTGTTTACGAATATCATTAATATCATACGTAATGTCGATTCCTTATCAAATGAAATTAAGACATAAAGACTCAAATGGACAAAATTTTATTCTATATTTTCGACTTATTCTTTTAGGAATTACATCCTCTTCGGCTGTGCCATTAATATTGGGACACTCTGTATACAGTCTCACAGGAAAAAAATAAAAAATAAACCTCTTCCCTTACGAGACTACGTTTTCGAGAAACAGTAAGTATGGTGCAAGTGCAAAGATGGAATGAATCCTTGTGCAAAAATAAGCCGAAATTCTGGAATAACATTTTTTTTTCAAACACGGCTTCATTTTTCAGAAAACTGAGATTGGAAGTCCATCTAGAATACTTTATGAAGACCCACGGCTCTTCATAAATTATGTCTACTCAATCGTTGAATATTCTTGCTGATGATTAAAACGTTTAGATATTTCCTGCAGCTTTCCACTTCCTTCCGCGTCGTTCGATTAAATTTACATTGTACACGACACGATCTACCCACGCCAATGATTAAGAATTCCTTTCTTTCGCCATGTGAAAACGCCGAATGAATTAGATGGTATTCATAGCGAACGTTTGCCGACTCAATGAAAGCGTTCTGTCCGTAGGAACGAGCTCGCCATTTTCGATTTGATTAATCGCTCGCTTGGGAGGCCGGAGAAATTGATTCCTCGCCACACTGTTTCTCTAGACGTTTTTCTCGCAAAAACTGGAATATATAAATAAATATAGGTACTTCTGAATGGCTCAGAATTGTTGGCGCAGTGGAAAACAGGCACATGCCACTGTTTTAAGATTTTAGAGGAAAGCAAGTCGAAGGAAAAATTGTCTTCACAGGAAAAGCGGTACGAAATTGTAATTATTATAAACAGTAAGTACATGAATTGTCAAATTTTAACTGAAAAATTATTTTCATAATAAATGAGGTACCAAATTGTAATTAATTTAAACGGTAAATACTTGAATTAGATGGTAAATGACAAGTATTATCAAATTTTAGCTGAAAAAATTAATTTTATTAGGTCACGGGTCATGGGCCCCTTTTCCACTACGCATTTGTTTTTTCTCAGCGTGCAGAAAATTTAATATGATTCTGCTTAATGAAACGTACTTACATGTTATTATATTAGGAGGTGGTGGAATCATGCTGCATTGCAAAAACGAATTAATGGTACAAAGAAACGAAAATTTATGCATATGTGGCATGTGCCTGTTTTCCACTACTTAGACCCCTAAATTTCAGAAGAATGAATTATCAGAGGCAACGTTAAAGTATAGAGTCATCCGTATCAAGTGACAGATCACCGTCACCAGATAAATGGAAAGACACTTGGCGGAAAAATTATAGATACGGTTTGGAGAGCCAGGCGATCAGAGTCGAGGGATTGTTTTGCAGGTGAAGGTGCGAAGATGTCAAGGTTACTGTCATGCCTTTAAATGGAATTCCACATTTGTTATCCTCCGACAACTGCTCCAGAGGATTCTGACAATAACGCGTGACGCAAGGCATTACAAACATACTCGAGTGATCTCGAAAATAATCTGAGGAAGTTGTAGAAATATTGACGCAGCAAATATATTTTTCAGATAGCTTCGATATACGTCATTACCCTCGAATGGCCCTCGGGATATTTATTCTGAAAATAAATTTGCATGACGGATCGTTCGGTATACTTAAAACCTGCAAGAACCACTTTCACTTGCCCTTTCCTCCCAACCAAGACCAAAATTTACATATGCTTAGAATTCAAATCCACCGCCGCAACAATCTCTGAAATACAATACCCACTATTCCTCTCGTTGCAGGAGGACGAACCCCTCGATGAACGACCTGCCAGTGGCACCCACGACACGATGAAGAAGATAAACCTTCACGTGCTATTCGCAGCGCATAGGATCGAGAAAATCAGCACTCGACCCCCCGACATTGTCTCCTGATACACTGAGCAGCCCCAAGTGATGACACGCGACCCAACTAAATCACTCGAAAGCCTAAAAATTCGTTCAACGGAGCCAAAGAAATTCCAATTTGAGAAGCATGGTGTTCAGTACGATAGTAGTAACGTCTGCCCTGAAAGGGGCACTGGGCCTGGTGGGCACGAGCCTCTGGTTAATCCCACTGTTAATTGCTGGTCTGTCTTACTACCGCTACGACCAGCTGGACCCCGAGAGTCGGGCCATAGATAGATACCCTCTGTACCCCGAATACGACTTTGTAGTAGTGGGTGGAGGATCGGCGGGGGCAGTGGTCGCCAGTCGGCTCTCAGAAATACCAGACTGGAACGTCCTTCTGCTGGAGGCTGGCCCAGATGAGAACGAAGTGACGGACGTGCCTTCGCTGGCTGCTTACCTACAGCTAAGCAAGCTGGACTGGAAATACAAGACAGAGCCCACGGGGAAGGCCTGTCTGGCGATGAAGGGTGGCCGTTGCAACTGGCCGCGTGGCAAAGTCCTGGGAGGCAGCAGTGTCTTGAACTACATGCTCTACGTGCGCGGGAACAAGCACGATTACGATTACTGGGAGTCCCTGGGTAACCCTGGCTGGGGTTACGACCAGGCGCTCTATTATTTTAAGAAGTCGGAGGACAACAGGAACCCCTATCTGCAGAGGAGTCCTTACCACTCAACGGGCGGCTACCTGACCGTGCAGGAGTCGCCGTGGAAGACGCCGCTGGTGGTGGCGTTCGTTCAGGCTGGAGTCGAGATAGGGTACGAGAACAGGGATATCAATGGAGAGCGGCAGACGGGGTTCATGATCGCGCAGGGAACGATCCGCAGGGGTAGCAGGTGCTCCACGGCGAAGGCGTTCCTCCGGCCAGTTCGGCTGCGAAGGAACATCCACACGGCTATGAACTCCCACGTGACTAGAATCGTGATAGACCCGCTGACGATGCGAGCTACCGGCGTGGAGTTCGTGAGGGACGGTCGGAAGCAGATGATCAGGGCGCGGAAGGAAGTGATTCTTTCGGCTGGTGCCATCAACAGCCCCCAGATCCTCATGCTCTCGGGCATAGGGCCCAAGGACCACTTGAGGCACGTCGGGGTACCAGTGATGAAGGATCTAAGAGTAGGGGACAATCTGCAGGACCACGTCGGCATGGGCGGCCTGACCTTCCTCATCGACAAGCCCGTGGCCATCGTGCAGGATCGCTTCCAAGCCGCCCCTGTGACGATGCATTACGTGGCTAATGGCAGGGGTCCGATGACCACCCTCGGCGGCGTCGAGGGCTACGCGTTCGTTAATACAAAGTACGCGAACCGGTCCGTGGATTACCCAGATATCCAGATGCACATGGCGCCAGCGTCGGTCAACTCGGACGCTGGTGTTCAGGTGAGAAAGGTTCTGGGCATCACGGACGAGGTGTACGATACTGTCTACAGGCCTATATCGAACAGAGATGCCTGGACCATAATACCCCTGCTGCTCAGGCCCAGATCACGCGGCACAGTTAGGTTGAGAAGCTCAAATCCTTTCCACAGTCCCCTAATTGATGCCAACTACTTCTCCGACCCCCTGGACATCGCCACCCTCGTCGAGGGCGCCAAGATGGCGGTGCGCGTCAGCGAGGCGAAAGTCTTCAAGCAGTTCGGCTCGAGGCTGCATCGCGCGAAATTACCAGGTTGCAGGCACTTGAAGTTCGCCTCGGATGCTTATTGGGAGTGCCATATTCGGCACATCTCGATGACCATTTATCACCCGGTCGGGACGACGAAGATGGGCCCTTCCAGCGACCCCAACGCCGTCGTCGATTACAGATTGAAGGTGTACGGGGTGGATGGGCTGAGGGTGATCGACGCGTCCATCATGCCCACGATTTCTAGTGGCAATACGAACGCGCCCGTCATTATGATCGGGGAGAAGGGCGCGGATCTTGTGAAGAATGATTGGCTGCCCGCGGGGAGTGCGAGGAACAAATGAAATCGATGTGCCGGTGACCCTTTTAAGTGGCGAAGTGTCGTTAGGGGTTGCTTTCGAACACTTCGGAGAAAACACTGGGACAATACCTTCGATGCTTTTTAGAAAATATGAGCGTGGGAACGCTCCACAATCGCGCACCGGCGAAATGTTTGTTGATGATTGATCGACGTTTTGTTAATGAGTCGAATGTTTGCGAAGGCCTTGGCACGCCTGCATTGTGATATATTGAATGTATGTACGTAGTGTATATAAGAATGATATTTTATTAACGTAACTGTAATATGATTGTTAAGTTGGGAAACGTTTGGTATGAAATAGTGTATTATTACGGAGAAAGCAAGCTGAGCTAATGATTAAGGAATATGAGTTAGTTTTAAAATTCCAGTTAGGAAGGAATTGTGTTAATTAGTGCTATACTTCTGCTAGGAATTTTATGTTTCGTCATTTTGCAAAATTGAAAGTTTTGAATCTGTGCAGCTGAAGAAATAGGCAATACCGATATTAGACTGGACAGCTGATTTTTACTTTCTCAGCGATTTGAAGGAAACGTTTCAGTAACATTATTGTCCTGCAATTGTATGTGAATGAGGAAATTAAGAATCAATGCGCCGAGTATCTGCAGTTTTTTAAGCCGCTGCGGTTGAATAATATAGATACAGGTTTTTCTTTCATTTTGCTTCTGTATTGAAAAGCCCGCAGAAAATAGCACTGAGCATACTTTCCTTCAATTTATATAACAAGTGGCTCACCCGTTAAAATTTCACAAGTTTATTGACTTAAGGATTGGCGGTCAATTGTAATTTATCAATTAGTCATTATCGAAATTAAAATACAAGTTTTGTATGCTTCTGAATTCTGATCAGTGCGAAAGAAAAGTCTGTGCACGCAGAATGTAATCTCGATGAATTAATTTCCTTTGACTTTCCACCAAAACGACATTCAGAAAAAAAAATTCGTTGCTCGATCCGTGTTTGATAGTGTATAAAATCTATTTTTTAACGACAGAATATTCATGTCTCAGGTAAAACGCGTCGTCTATATTGTGCCATACTTTATTACGTAACTTCCACGCTGTAAAGCTGCAATTACCTTTTATTGCTGTATACAGTTTAACTGTCTGCTTAAACGCTATAGTGTCAAAGTGACTAAAAAAATTATTTTCTTGTACTACAATTTCGATGCCAATATACTACGAACGCCTGCAAAGTTTCTCGGTAAATAGTGTATTTTTGGTAATCGCGATGCGACTAACCTCTCGAACGCAGCGGCTTTTTTGTCGTTTTCGAAAAGAACGCGAATGGCTGATTTCAAGTCGTTTGGATTCGTGGTTATGGGTTATATTTATTGATGACGGTGTAATTTTTTCGTCCCCTCGGGGTTAATTTGTTTTTAAAATATTATATTGTCATCCAAACTACGCACACATGCAAAGTTTTAAGACAATTGGATAGTTGGAAGTTGGTTATAATTTGAGTTGTCAAATTTGAACCATACAAACATACATACCAAAAACAAACAAACAGAGGATCGAAGCTGAATAAAATCGTTTAAAAAGAGGCAATATAGGGAGCAGAGGATTTAATTTGCAATTCTCCTAATAAAATTGTCACGTTTAATGTAATCCCTGCTTATTATGCCGTTAAGCAAAAATCAGTTAATCATAGAGAAACTGGTTTTCAACTATATTACACAACGAACTCTTAAATAATTTACACGAGTAATGGATACAATCATGCAAATTTTAATCTGAACGAGTTTATATACGTCTTGCATGCGCAATGCCACGCGTATGCTTGATTAACGTTTCAAGAACATTTCCATATTAGGAATAATGGTCAAGCTTTACACATTTCGTGTACAGAAATCCGACGTTATTCGAAACCATTCCAAAGGGTTGCTTCTAGAAAGCAGTACGCACCGAGAATACGGTTTAATTTTTCTCCGTACCACAAGTGGAAACGTGATCTTTAACCTTTTCGCTGCGTACTGCATAAGAAAACGTGTAGAAATGAATGCAAAATATGTTTCTGCTGGCTATTTGTAACGGCCATCTTTATGCAGTAATTTATGGCATAATAAAATAGACCTTTCTAAGGTAATGTCTCTTTAGCTTAAACCAGAGATGGGCAAAATTTTTAATTAAATAAAATTTCGAATAACGAATAAAAGTTTAAAAAAATTATTCGTCATGTATCGAATAAAATTAACCCGAGTTTACCGGTCAATGACGGTCCTCGGCGGCTTGAACGCGAGCCAGAAACTTATTCGACGATTAGTTGAAACACACGACGAATAAAAAAAATTAACTTTATTCGTCGAATAGTCTAAAATTGAAGTAACTTTTATTCGGTCTGTTATTTAAATAATTTTTTATTTAGTTAATGCCCAATTCTGTCTTAAACATAGTCCACACACATGTGGAAACGTAACTTTAGGTGTTTCGTTTGTAATTTATCAATTAGTCATTATCGAAATTAAAATACAAGTTTTGTATGCTTCTGAATTCTGATCAGTGCGAAAGAAAAGTCTGTACACGCAGAATGTAATCTCGATGAATTAATTTCCTTTGACTTTCCATCAAAACGACATTCAGAAAAAAAAATTCGTTGCTCGATCCGTGTTTGATAGTGTATAAAATCTATTTTTTAACGACAGAATATTCATGTCTCAGGTAAAACGCTGCGTCTATATTGTGCCATACTTTATTACGTAACTTCCACGCTGTAAAGCTGCAATTAAAAAAATGACCTGTCGCACGTTTGCAAACCCGTTTCAAATCATAACAGAAACGTATAATCCCCATTACCTCAGTGTACGTTCGTTAAATACATAATATACAAAAAGCAATGAAATGCGTTACAGTTGAATTCTACGTCACGATGAGATTGCCAATAAATTTCTAACTCGACGGCCATTCGTGCCTGCGTAAATAATAAATTGTGTGCATACCAAAGACAAGATTCGCGAACACTGCAAACAAATCAGCTTCCAGGTTGAGCCCTGGATGTTTACATATGAAAATCGAGCGATAGAGGACCTTCAAAATATTAATTCGTGCAAATAAATACTCTAAATGAATCATCGGCCGACCAGTTAGACTTATGGAATCGGTCACTGTTTACCACTGCATATTCTGAGAATTGCATACTCGACTTTCAAGAGAAGCGTTATAAACAATTACATTCCTCTGCAGCATCAATTTCTGTTGAGTTTAGGCATAGACACAGGGTGTATAAAAAATTATGGCAGAGACTTACATATATATACGTAAAAGATAAGAACTAAAAAACAAAAGTTGACTCGATAAAATAAATGTATATAAAAAAATTATGTTAAACGATTTTATTAAAAATTGCACTAAAAAGTAAAAAATAATTCTTTTTGTGTACTACAATTTCGATGGTACTTTTCCACATTAAATACTTCACTTTAAATCAAATCGTAGGGCACCATGTGCAACCAGCAGTTGAAGTATCGGTTGGCAAGTGGAACGTCATCAACTACAGTGTATCAATTTTATATCGCATTACAATCTGTAGTATGTAATTAAAACATTTTGTTTCATTCATGCGAATGAAAACTTTCTCACAACAAATTCATTTCGACGTTTGCTTCTGTATTCAAGTGATCCATATCACCTTATGAAATATCATGGTCCCACGATTTTATTTAAAGTGAAAAAACACCATCGAAATTGTAGTACAAGAAAATAATTATTTTGTAGTTTTTAGTGCATTATTAATAAAATCGTTTAACATTTTTTTTTTTATATATGTATTTTTTTACATTCTAGTTTTTAGTGTTTGTGGATTTACATTTCACAGCTCAGACTTCTTTACAAATACCTTTTATTGCTGTATACAGTTTAACTGGCTGCTTAAACGCTATAGTGTCAAAGTGACTAAAAAAATTATTTTCTTGCACTACAATTTCGATGCCAATATACTACGAACGCCTGCAAAGTTTCTCGGTAAATAGTGTATTTTTGGTAATCGCGATGCGACTAACCTCTCGAACGCAGCGGCTTTTTTGTCGTTTTCGAAAAGAACGCGAATGGCTGATTTCAAGTCGTTTGGATTAGTGGTTATGGGTTATATTTATTGATGACGGTGTAATTTTTTCGTCCCCTCGGGGTTAATTTGTTTTTAAAATATTATATTGTCATCCAAACTACGCACACATGCAAAGTTTTAAGACAATTGGATAGTTGGAAGTTGGTTATAATTTGAGTTGTCAAATTTGAACCATACAAACATACATACCAAAAACAAACAAACAGAGGATCGAAGCTGAATAAAATCGTTTAAAAATAGGCAATATAGGGAGCAGAGGATTTAATTTGCAATTCTCCTAATAAAATTGTCACGTTTAATGTAATCCCTGCTTATTATGCCGTTAAGCAAAAATCAGTTAATCATAGGGAAACTGGTTTTCAACTATATTACACAACGAACTCTTAAATAATTTACACGAGTAATGGATACAATCATGCAAATTTTAATCTGAACGAGTTTATCTACGTCTTGCATGCGCAATGCCACGCGTATGCTTGATTAACGTTTCAAGAACATTTCCATATTAGGAATAATGGTCAAGCTTTACACATTTCGTGTACAGAAATCCGACGTTATTCGAAACCATTCCAAAGGGTTGCTTCTAGAAAGCAGTACGTACCGAGAATACGGTTTAATTTTTCTCCGTACCACAAGTGGAAACGTGATCTTTAACCTTTTCGCTGCGTACTGCATAAGAAAACGTGTAGAAATGAATGCAAAACATGTTTCTGCTGGCTATTTGTAACGGCCATCTTTATGCAGTAATTTATGGCATAATAAAATAGACCTTTCTAAGGTAATGTCTCTTTAGCTTAAACCAGAGATGGGCAAAATTTTTAATTAAATAAAATTTCGAATAACGAATAAAAGTTTAAAAAAATTATTCGTCATGTATCGAATAAAATTAACCCGAGTTTACCGGTCAATGACGGTCCTCGGCGACTTGAACGCGAGCCAGAAACTTATTCGACGATTAGTTGAAACACACGACGAATAAAAAAAATTAACTTTATTCGTCGAATAGTCTAAAACTGAAGTAACTTTTATTCGGTCTGTTATTTAAATAATTTTTTATTTAGTTAATGCCCAATTCTGTCTTAAACATAGTCCACACACATGTGGAAACGTGACTTTAGGTGTTTCGTTCAACGTTTACGAAAGTGTATTCGCGTGCGTTTGACCAAATTCACAAAATCCATTGCGTGGTACAACAGATTCCCTTTCCACATCCTAGGATACGTTAGACCCCTTTAACTGACACAGAAGATACCCCCTACTTCCTTAACTCTTTCAACTAAAATCTAACATAAATTTCTGTATTTCCATATAATCACCTCAAAAACGGACATTTACTCCCTCACATTCTTTCCATCTTCTCCTTTATTCAAAAGAGAAAGGTGTTTGTCCATTCAATATCGAAATAAAAAAAATCTGAAATTGTGGAAAATAATACACAATTACTATTTCCCAATAACTGAATATTGCAGTTCATTTTTCTCATCACCTTTTATAGTCCTATCAAAGATCTGAATTTCCACCGCAGCACGGCACGCGCCAAAATACGAAAAACGAATTTTCATATCCTCGATATAAAAAGCAGAAAGTTTATGTTTGTGTCTTTGTCTGTCGCCTAAAAACTTCCGAACAGTAAAGTCTGGGGTCACGGAATGTGCCTCAGCTCTTTATGCCTGACCAATCCAGACGAATCTGTTCCCCCCCCCCCCCCCCCCAAAAATCATACAATCAGAATCTAAATTCCGGGCAAAGCCGGATAGTAAAGGTAGATCTCGATAAACTCGAACGACCTCCAGGACCGTGAACACAGTCCACCCTGCAACAATACTCCACATCGACCACACTCGCTGCTTTTTTCTTCCACGTATCCCGCTGCAAAGTTCGCGTCACCGAATAGCCGGACGAGAAAAAAAGCGGCCGCAGGCAGCGACCAACGCCGCAACCACTCACAGGATGCCGAGCAATTCAAACGATACGAATACTTAAATGGTATCGCCGAAAAAACGAAGCCGTCACGAGCGCGGCTTGCTCACAAGGAAAACGATGACACCGCGTTGCAACTGCACCGTATATATGCAGCGCGAGAGGAGCGATGTGTACCATTCCTGATTTTCCCGTTAAAAATCTTCCAGCATGAATGTAAACGCAGGATCCGTTCTGTCCTTGCCTCGGCTGCTGCTCTTGTTCGCCATGGTGGCCGCGACTTTTCACGATCAGTCGCGCGCACACGCTCAGCGCAGGCAATACGCGAACCTCTATGGCTTCGACAGCTTCAACGGCTCCGCGGCGGAGAACATATTAGGCGCCGGGCTGGGTGCCCTGAACTTCCTCCGCAACAACCAGCTGTTGCAGGATAACGCCCAGCCGGACATGACACCCGGGCCTGGCTCGGTCTACGATTTCATCGTGGTGGGCGCTGGAACGGCGGGCGCAACGATAGCTTCCAGACTGTCCGAAATCGACGAGTTCAGGGTGCTGCTGATCGAGGCTGGCCCCGAGGAGACACTGTTCATGGACGTGCCCATGCTGGCGCACTTCCTGCAGGGCTTGGAGGAGATAGACTGGAGGTACGAGACAGAGCCGTCCGACAAGTACTGCTTGGGCATGACAGGGCACAGGTGCAAGTGGCCCAGGGGCAAGGTGATGGGCGGCAGTAGCGTCCTCAACTACATGATCGCTACCAGAGGCAGCCCCCAGGACTACGACCGTTGGGCCCAGATGGGAAACACTGGCTGGGCCTACAAGGACGTGCTCAAATACTTCAAGAAGCTGGAAAGCGTGCGGATACCGAAGCTCGGGCGTGACAAGGATTACAGGAACACCAAGGGACCAGTGAGCATCAGTTACGCCCCCTATCACACACCCCTGTCAGCCGCGTTCCTGGCAGCCGGCCAAGAGCTCGGCTACCCGCTCGTCGACTACAACGGGGAGAAGCAGATCGGATTCTCGTATATACAGGGGACCATTTCCCGCGGCTATCGAATGAGCAGCAACAGGGCATACCTGGTGGGCAAACGACGCAGGAACCTTCACGTGACGAAGATGAGCATGGTGAATAGGATACTGATCGACAAGAGGGACAAACGGGCGGTGGGTGTTCAGTTCGTCAAGGGCAACCGCCGAATCTCGGTGTACGCGAGGAAGGAGGTGATACTGTGCGCGGGGGCCATCGGGTCCCCGCAGTTGCTGATGCTGTCGGGTGTCGGGCCCGCCGAACACTTGACGAAACTCGGGATAAACGTGATAAAAGACTCGCGGGTTGGCGACAACCTCATGGACCACATAGCGTACGGCGGATTGACGTTCACGGTCGATCAACCGGTTGGTGGGCTGATGTACAATTTGGCCGATATTAGCAATCCTTACACGAAGGACTTTCTGCTGAAGCAAGATGGGCCACTGACTATCACCGGCGGCTGCGACGGTATAGCTTTCCTGGACGTGGACGACCCGAAGAACCGGGACGGTACACCGAACATAGAGCTTCTGTCCCTCATCAGCTCGATTTACACGCTGGATGTCCTGATGAGCAATTTTGGCTTCAAACGGGAGATCGTGGATAAATTCTCGCAGTTCCAGAGCACCAACTCGTACGGGTTATTCCCGATGCTGTTGAAGCCGCGGAGCCGCGGCTCGATCAGACTTCGGTCCACTGACGTGAACGTGAAGCCACGAATCGTCCCCAATTATCTAAATGACCCCGAGGACATCAGAGTCATAGTCAAGGGGATCAGGGCTGCCCTTCAGGTCTGCAGAACCAGAGCCATGAGGGAATTGGGCGTAGCGTTTTACAACAAAACGGTGCCGGAGTGCGAGAAGTACCCCTTCGATTCGGATGACTACTGGCTGTGCAACACCAGGATGCAAACGCTCACTATTTATCACTACAGTGGAACTTGCAAAATGGGACCTGTGAACGACAAAACCGCTGTCGTCGATCCCGCTTTAAAAGTACGTAGAACCCGGAAATATCACTCAGCTCAGTTTTGCTCGTTTAATGGAGATAGGGGTCAGGTTTGATTGAAATTTCTACACCGATAAAGCAGGTTTTAACCGATAAACTGAATTGCAGAATTATTGGCAGAAGTAAGAGCTAAATATAGAAAACTAGTTAGAAAGATTGTTACGTCTCATGATTCTTAACACTTGATCTGCTGCACGTTTTGTATACTTTTCAAATTTTCCAATTGTTCATTGATTTTTAAACTCTTCAAACTTGCATCTTGGAAATAGAATAGAGATCTTTCGATGGCATATATGGTTTGTCTATGATAATTATGAAATGAGATGGAATTCTGAGGCGCGTTAGTGTATCGATTTTGTGGAGTCACGCACACGTGACAGCGGCAGATAATGTGGTAAGTGTGAAGGAAGAACTACCTAAAATTTTTAACTATTCCAGGTGATCGGTATCAAAGGACTGAGAGTAGCAGACGCTTCCATAATGCCGGAAATTCCGGCAGCACACACGAATATTCCAGTATTCATGATCGCCGAGAAAGCGTCGGACATGATTAAAAAGGAATGGGGATACCTGAATAATTAATTATTTGTCCATCGACGTGGAAGAACAAGCCAAAATAAAATGTCCCTTTTCACCAAGACGATTCCACAATTTCCATTATTACAATTAACGTGAACTTAACACAAACCATTTATTTGCGAGGACATAGATATTGATTAGTTTTTTGCAGTCAGAACAAGGAAAACAACTTTTTACTCTGTTCCTTACTTCTAACGCAGATTCATGTAATTATGACTGCAGATCAAATCGCAGCTTTTACGTTCCCGATTCTTCGTCACTGTTTCTTACGGATCATTTTTATGTTGTAGAAACGCTTATTTTCACATATAAATACATACAATGTGCTCATTCTGCCCTTTAGGTGTTAAACGAACCAATCGCATCACGGTTTTCCTCTCGTTTAATATGATTAAATTAATAGCAATTTATAGCAGGTAAATACTTTTCTCTTACAAAGAACCTCGAGTAATCGCAACCTAGCATTCCGACAGAATTTTAATTCCCGGCACGCGGTATTATTTTCTACGCGGTTTCACTTTCGAATTTAAATTGCCAACGAATATGAAACTCATTTTTATATAAGGCGTCATGGAACTGGACTGGAGTAATCGACTCAATGGAAGAACGTAACTATACCTAATCGAAGCTTTTCTCCAATCATTCAAATTGCAAACGTGATGTTTTTATTTCGCTTACAATTATGATTAAGTATAGTTGGAAGAAGACATTGTTTATTAAGAAAAAGTTCTCATTACGAGCAAGGTAAATGGGAAATATTTGCAATTATCTGACATTTTTTAAGCACACACTTTGCATCTTTAAAAATATCGTGGAAAGAAGAGAATCGAATGTGATCACTGATTTTGTTTCGATTATTATTTTCGAGATATGCCTAAAGGAGTAATAAAAAAATCGGAAAAAATCGTAATAGAAACATATTAACGATTGAGATAATTGCTAAAAGATACGAAGGAATCTCACTAGAAATGAACAAATAGTTCAATATAATTTTCATTCAATGATTGCAGTACTTACAGTTCGGGACTGGAATTAACTTATCCACTTTTTACATGATTGTACATAATTATTGATTTGATATAAAATTACCAGTGTATTCAAACGGGAAATCACTCGCTAGTGCATTTAGTTCTACACCAGTGGTGTCCAAACTAGGTCACGCTTATTGCGGAAACGTGTCTCGCTAAACACTCTATTATTGATTTTTTCCTGCTTGTATTATTGCGTCCACCCGCCCGTTCCATGAATGTTTAATATCCTTAGTCACATTGAATACGACTGACCATTTGAATCTATTATCTAATATCAGCATCGATTACTAAAGATCATTAATCGAGAAAAGCCTGAACTGAATAAACGTAACTTTGAGAATAATACAAATTGAGTGATTAGGGGTTAATTTTTGGGACCCTGTTTTGGAGTTAAGAACCAGAACTGAGCTTTAAATTCGACCAAATTGCATTCGACACACTACTTTTCAGTCGTGAAAATAAATATGGAAATAGACTGTAGAATACCAGAGATTTAATAGAATGATGAAAGTAACATATGCGTTCTTTTAATTAATTTAAATTATCCAATAGGAAATGGAAGAAAAATTGCAATGTTGTAACAAATAAATGTACAAAATAGTGATGAAATAGTGATAGTAAGAGGAAATCGTATTAGCCAGGCAGTGCAGAAATATTTAAACTGGGTATTTCCTAGGAGGAGTGGCAAATATAATTCTTGGTAAATAGGTAACGAAGTCGCTAATTTAAAAAATGAAAGAACAAACCGAATAGAAGTTTTCCGAATAACGTGGAAAATTTTGTAGGTACTTCAGACCGTGTATACTACAAAGAAACTAGGAACTATACTTCTAGATAAAATAGTATGGACGTGTAAAATTCATACACGTAATTTTCATCAAAATTATACTAATCTTTTACGCCTGTGTGACAAAAGACAGTAGCTACGAACTACCATACTCCACGTATCTCAACAGAATGCTCTTTTTCCTAACAAATTAACCCTTTCATATCTAAACTAACTTCATAAGCAAACTTCATAAAAACTACTAAATAGTATTGATCATAAATAAGAGAATTTAAACAAAAAAAAAAGAGTCAAGATATCGAAGAGATTCATTTGGATATACACTCAGATTCCAAGATAATTATTATCTTCCATCAAAACAAATACCTGCATAACAACAACACATAATCATAAACGTTTTATGGTTATACTAAAACAAGAGACTAAATCATGAGAATATCTCCTGACACTCGTGCCGACCACAATAGACAAAGGATCTGAAAGGGTTGCAAAGCGTTCCTCCTTTGTACTTCACTTAAAATTGCAAATCGGGGGTCGTCCATCCACCGAGATTTATTCTGGACGCACTGGAACGCCCCGAAAAATGATGGCAAAATTATTCGTTATGATTCAAAGAATGTGCACGTTTCACGTGTGCGTGCAAGTGCCATGCACAATTTCCTGAGCATAAAAATGGGACGTGAGCGAGATAAAACAGATGTAGGTACAAAGAACACGCGGGGAGGGGTCGGTCGACGGAGTCGAACTTTTAACATTACTCAAGCCTGCTAAGTATTACGTGAACACCACGAGAAAGCGCATTTCTCTAGAGGATCTCGAAGTGGAAAGTAGACACTGGGACCTCAGAAGGTGTTTCGGCAGCCACGCGACATCGTACAACCGAGTCTTCGAAAGGCCGGTGAGAAGGACGACGGAAGTTGGCCATTAGCTCGTTACAATCACCGCATCATGGTAATAGCGATTTGAACCAGGTGAAGGAGTAACCGATTCTGCCATCAGCGCGCTGCAGGGCGCTCGAGAACGTGACCAGCAAAGTTTGTATTTTAATGGTTTATGTATAAGTGGCGAGGCAAGTGTGGACCTAAACCGAAGTTTGGTTTCAATTTCAAGAGTGGTGAATTAAATTCGACTTTTGACGGGGGTAAAGTTTGTCATTTAAGAGTGATAAATGAAATTGGCACTCCAAGTGAAATGTAGCGTTTGACAAAACAGTGACGAGTAAAATTTCGGCTTTGAAGAATGTTTCATTCGTGATAAATAGAATAACGAGCGAAGAACGAAAATTTTAAACACAGTTCAGTTATCAATCTGACGGCGACAAACTTGAATTTTGAGTGAAATTTATCGTTTCGTGTAAATGTGACGAGTAACGTTTTGATTTTTTAACAAAGCCTAGTTCCTGGTGATACTAACAATAAGTAATGGGTTGAAGTTTGATTTTATATTTGAATAAGCAACTGCAAACTATACTTTACATAAGACTTGTTCGATTATCGAAGAACGATAAATAATGTTTAATTTTTTATGACACTGAGTGACGAATGAATTTTGGGCTTCTAGATAAGGTCTAGTTTACGGTGCTATAAAAATGTACAGTGAAACTTTGATCGTAACTTTGTTACCTAGTATTTCGCATTCAGGGTTGTATAACATGTTCGTTAGATGAATGAAAATGTCCTCATTTACAGGTGGTTAGGTATAGTAGTGAAAGCGCGCGTGCTTGCTTCAATAATGAAGTCGTAATGTCAACAGCTACGCGATTATAAATTATCTATTTCTGACTTCACTGCATATTCATTTTCTTGCATGACGAAGTGTCAAATATTAGCAAATGTTAACGTATGAAACACATTAAAAGTGACTCCAGTATCCCACGATATACAGGAATTATTCGTTACTAGCAACACAACTAAGAATTCTTTATGAAAAATTAAGTGGAAAATCCAGGATAATATTTCTCCTTCGTGTCTTAGAAAAATCATTCCAAAGATCTATGCAATAATTTAGATAATTCTCAATAATGTCAACACGAATAAATCTTAAATCTTATCACGTTGAATGCCACGCTAACTTTACATGGATTGCTTGTGGCGCCAACGTGAATTTCATATTTTGTGATATATATTATGTTGAAATATTATCTACAACAGCTAAGTTGAGGTGCATAATCATGTTTAATGAATTTCATCCTACTGGGGGTCACCAGTGACTCCCGTAATGATGATAGTATTGAAAAATTCATAAATATTGACATTTACTCTAATAATGTGTTTTTACAAATCTTGACGTCGCCGGTCACCGGTGACCCCCATGGCATTCAACGTGTTAAATATCCTATCTTCATACACTTTATCCTGAATAAGCCTAAAACAAACGTCTAATCTGTAACAAGATTTGGATGCTATTTTATCACTTTAACAATTTCCACCACAGAGACACTATTCAATATTTACCAACTACTGCCTCACAAAGAATTACCTTCTTTCCACTTGCACCCTTCTACCCACCCGTCTTTCTATTCCATAAAAAGTAACAGTTATAAATAGAAATGAACAATAACCCGTACCTATAAGCTACTTCATCTGAAACCTTGCACCTTTGCAGCAACATGGCCACCCCCACCAGGATATTGCTGCTATTACCGTTCCTGGTCTCCTTAGGGGCGTCCACATCGTTCTTTGACGCTCTGAGGAGCTACGGACCATCGCCCGAAGTTTTAAATAGAATCGATCCGAATAACAAGAGATATGACTTCATCGTCGTGGGTGCTGGATCAGCTGGCTCGGTGCTGGCTAACCGCCTCACGGAGAACAAAAAATGGAACGTCCTCCTTCTGGAGGCAGGAGGTCCAGAATCCCTTCTCCACCAGATCCCCATCATAGTAGGCTATTTCCAATTATCGAACTTCAATTGGGGTTACAATGTCGAGCCTCAGAAGAACGCTTGTCTGGGTATGGTGAACCGACAGTGCGCCTGGCCGCGAGGAAAAGCTCTAGGTGGCACGAGCACCCTCAACTACATGGTCCACACACGCGGAAACAAGCTGGATTACAATAACTGGGCTGCTCTGGGGAACGAGGGCTGGTCTTACGACGACGTCTTGCATTATTACAAGAAGAGCGAGAGGTTCGATGTGCCAGGTCAGAAAGTTGCTTGATGTACTTTATGGGGAGGAGGGGGGTGCTTAATTTGTTGTAAGGCGAAGGCTGATTTGTTACAAACCAGGTGGAAAATTGGAGTAAAATTGAACGGCTTTGGGGATCCTCGAGTATGCATGTTGAAGAATGAGGGAGGCTCTTGTGACAGTTATTCGTTGGGTGTTAAGTTCATGTGAGAAATATTCTGCAACGTGCATTTTATGAAAAAAAGAATAATAGTCTCCATGGGGAATTACCCAAATGCCTTTCTCAATATTCAAAGTCAGAGGAACGTATTTTAACATTTCGATTTACTTTCAACTACTTTGTCTAGCAGTACTGTGAAGTTGGCACCCCCAAATTTGAAATTTAAAAAAAACTCTATGGCATTCGTTTGTCCATCGTTTGTCCACGTTTGTCCAACAAAAATTTTCGTTTGTCCACCCTTCAAAAAAAAGTTATGAACAAAACAAAATTTTTCACCAGCACCCCCATGAAAACTTTTTAATAATTTGACGGGGGCAAATGATTGTCCATCGTTTGTCCACGTTTGTCCAACCAAAATTTTCGTTTGTCCACCCTTCAAAAAAAAGTTATGAACAAATTAAAAAAATGGATGGACAAACGAATGCCATAGTTTTTTTTAAATTTCAAATTTGGGGTTGCCAACTTCACAGAGCTACACAAATTCCATCAGAAAAGAAGTGTATGCAACTGGTGAAACGGTCAAACAGGACTCCACAATTATTTAGATCGTTTCCCCTTCTAATAAACATTTGCATGTTCAAATAGCGTAAATAGCCTGTATTACAAGCATTACCATTAAACTCTCCGCCAATTCGAACGAACACACAACTGAAAACGTACAAGTGTTCCACATTCCCAAGTTTGTAATACATTATCTTGGAAAGGTAGCTTGCAAAGAAGCTCTTGATTCACCTTTTCCCACCTCACATTAAAGATCTAAGACACCGTGTGCAGAATTTACCACACCATGCCACTATCCTACGACGATAATTAACCACCGTGTCCATGTTCAGGCATCAAGAACTCCTCGTACCACGGGGACAAAGGGTACTTGTGCGTCGAGCACGTACCGTACCACACAGAGCTGGCAAAAGCGTTCCTGAAAGCTGGCAGACAACTGGGCTACAAGATCGTGGACCCCAACGGCGAGGAGCAAATCGGGTTCTCGTATATTCAAGCGAACATGGACAAAGGGACCAGGTGTAGCGCCTCGAAAGCCTATCTGAGGGTAAACAGGTCGAACATCAACATCGTCACTGGCGCAACCGTCACCAGAGTCCTAATCGACGAGAGTAACCGTGCGTTCGGAGTCGAGTACATACAGCAGAATCAACGAAACAAGGTGTTCTGCTCGAAAGAAGTGATTCTCTCAGCGGGAACGATAGATTCCGCGAAGCTGCTGATGCTATCGGGGATAGGGCCCAAGGACCATTTGGAAGAGTTGGGGATCAAGGTCCTACAAGACTCCAAAGTGGGGTACAACATGTACGAGCACATTGGCTTCCTGGGCCTGACGTTCATGGTGAACCAGCCTGTGTCTCTGCTGCAGAGCAGACTGGCTAGGCCCGGCGTGTTCGTGCAGTACTTCCTGAACAGGAGTGGCTTGATGTCGCTTCCAGGAGGAGCAGAAGCGCTGGCGTTCATCAGAACGAAATACGCGCCCGACAATAGGCCGGACGTGGAGCTTTTGTTCGCCTCGGGGTCCCTGCACTCTGACGGAGGCGTGCCACTGAAGAAGGCTCTCAGGATATCCGACGAGCTCTACAACGCCGTTTACAAGCCCATCGAGAACCAGGACGCCTGGTCGATCTGGCCTATCCTGCAGAACCCTAGGAGCGTCGGCAGGCTCACTCTGAGGTCCAAGGACCCCTTACAGCCCCCCAAAATGGACCCCAATTTCTTCGCCCACCCGGCCGACCTGGAGATCATTCTGGAAGGGATCAAGCACGCCATCAACATCTCCAGGACAGATCCTTTCCAGAAGTATGGCAGCAGGCTGCACGATATAAAGATCCCTGGCTGCACGGAATTTGAATTCGCTAGCGATGATTATTGGAGATGCGCCATAAAGCACCTGCCGTCGATGATGAACCACGAAATCGGGACGGTTAAAATGGGGCCCAAGAGCGATCCTAATGCTGTCGTGGACCCGGAGTTGAGGGTTTACGGCGTGAAGGGCTTGAGAGTGGCGGACGCTTCGATCATGCCTGCCATGCCCACCGGGCATATCAACGCGGGTATTTTTATGATTGGTGAAAAGGCGGCTGATATGATCAAACGATCTTGGCAGTGAATGGGTAATTGTGCGGTTCGAAGATGTTTGCCTTTGCTTCAGAGCGAGTGTGATTGTTGAAATATGGAAATCTTTTACCGCAGGGCGGCAGTGAGATTTTTCCTTGTGGGAAATCCGATTCCGGTCACATTTGCGTTCGACTGACAATTGGTACTATTTACGGAGTTTCATTCGTAATTTTTCGAAGGACAAGTGAATCTTAATTTGGTCAGAAATGTGGAGAATTTAATGTCGATAATTCCTAGAATATTAGTCCGTGGTGATTACTTGTAAATTGTTTTTATAAGAGAAAACCATCGAAGATTACAATTCAAAGATCTTCTAGGAAGATACTTTTTTATTATCAAGACTTTTTTGTTATCAAGATATTTTATACATAGAATAGAGCATCATATATTAAATTACGCTTAATCGTAACACTACTATAAGCTCTTTCACGTTAATGGCTCTAAATTAAAAACGTCACACATTTCGTTTAAGGGGTCATTCCGGTAATCACGTCGCAAAATTCGGCAACATTCAGGTTTTTTTCTCAGTGAATACAATGAATAACAATGTCAAACTTTTTTTTCAATTGTTAAGCTACTTATAATGTATACGGAACAATTTTTTAAATACACTTTTAATTGTGTTTTTCAATGTTATCTGAAGTTAAAAATCGCGCCTTTGAAAAGACGGCGGGAGTGATTTCAGCTCGCAGATTCATCCGAAACAAAAAACCAAATTGATTCTTAATCACTATGAGTACCTCTATCACAGGTGCCAGAATTAGCCACGTAAGTCAAAATTTAACCAAATTGCACGCATTTAAACTTCAAGTAAAAATGGAAAATTTCGAGACTTGAAGTTTAAATGCGCGCAATTTTGTTAATTTTTTACTTACGTGGCTAATTCTGGCACCTGCGTAAGCGGTACTCATAATGATTAAGAGTCAGTCTGGTTTTTTTGTTTCAGATGAATCTGTGAGCTGAAATCACTCCTGCCGTCTTTTTGAAAGCGCGATTTTTAACTTCAGATAACATTGAAGAAACACAATTAAAAGTGTATTTAAAAAATAATTCCGTATACATTATAAGTAACCTAATAAATGAAAAAAAAGTTTGATATTGTTATCCATTGTATTCAGTGAGAAAAAAAACCCTGAATGTTGCCGAATTTTGTGGCGTGATTATCAGAATGACCCCTTAAGCTACACTAACTCCGTCAACAGTTTTATTTTTATATTATTGTATTACTTTTATAAAAATATTAAATACACACGATCAAGACAAATTGAATTGCTATTCAATTACAAATGTGGTGTTATATGTGCCAAATATATGTTTTTGAGGCGTGTTGAATTTAGTTTTTCCTAGAACCATGAGAAGTTTCAAAGATTTTAAGTTATATACGTCCGCTGTTGTGTGCAAACGAGTGACAAGTTAATCATACTGCACATCCGATGACTGATAATATTTCCTTTAAGAGACACGTCACGCAATTTTTCATGGAAAAAAAGGTAATGTCGTTAGACTAGTTAGATGCGAGATAACAAAGTATTTGCGTGCACGACACGTTGCACAACAATCGAGTGACCCATATTGTTGTTCATTGCAATGAAATTGGAACTTCATAGGTACGAGAATACGAGTTCATCAATGATGACGCAAACGGGCGATGAGTCATGCTTCTCCTCTCAATACACTTCCGCGCGTAAAAGTCAAGGAAAAAATTGCGGATGGCCGAATAACTGCGTCATTGGTGCTGGCTTATAATATTTCTCAATTGGTCAATGGGCTACGTTTTCGTCTTTGGCGAATTGAACAAAACTAAAGGAAAGAATTTGCTTATATTTTCCACATGAATAACTCAGATATATTCTTCATTACTGGTTTATCAAGTGGTCACAGATAGCGAAAAAGCAGAAATAATTATGTATGTGCACATTCATGTGCATGCAAAAACAAATTTCTTTTATGACACATATGATTACAAATTGTATATAGAGGAACTTAGAACTGCTTTGTAAAAAGTAATACATATGCAAGCACTGACAAAGCTTATTCAAAAACCTATTATTTTAATTATCTTTGCGACAACGTATACGCTAATAGATTGTTAACCCCTATTCTCAATTACCTGAATAAACCACATGTGTATGTGTACGTTCATTAATGTAACCTTGAGATTATTTAGGTCAATTTCACTGTTTCTTTGAGACTTTTATTGGTAAACTAAATGAATAAAGCTTCTAAGTATATCCCAGTGATGTTACGATAATTTTCAATAAAGATTCTTTGAATTATAACTTGTATGATAACACCAATCATACTACTTTACAGTCCCCAATACATTTTAACACACAATTGGCTTACTACCCTTTCTCCCAACCATAAGTATACGATCAGCGAATCACATTATTGATAATACTTCTTCCGCTACGTATTAAGGATTAGAACTTAGCTCGTACCGCAGTCGTTCCTATTTCAAAATTTCATCCATTAGTCTCTTTAGTCCCTCATGGCTGACAGTCGCACAGACCATACACATTTTTCTGTGTCCATAACAGAAAAGCGTAAGCTTTCAAATACTACAAAGTAATCATAAGTGACTTCTAAGTGCGTTACACATTGCTAGAATGAAACAGACAACTCATTTACGCATGCAGGTGCTAAAGATCACGACTGCTGTGAAACTGAAAGCCAATGGAGCAGAAGTGTTGACAGGATCATTGTGGAAAATTATTTGGCTTCGATAGAGGGATCTACGTAAACAAAGATATCGGCATGCCAGTTTATGTTAACAAAGAAGTGTTGCTGACGTTTTGCTAATACAAAAGCGGCGGAACCGTTAGCGTTGACTTTTCGGAGCCGGCAATGCGAATAAAAGCAACGGGAATGAATCAAGCGTGGCAGCTCTAGGTTAATATATTGCACCGCTTGATTGATTCGCAAGATACAAGCTTCCCATTCAACGCCGTACCTGATACGACGAGAGCTTCGTTCGGGCCACAGGTGTGAACGTTTCCCATTGTCAGATTAACTCCGTTTTCCTTAACGAAGGTCGCAACAACAAACCGGCACAAGGGACCAACCAGCACTAACACGGTTACCACTAACACTAATCTATACAGCGAGTCGGCAGTGATTAAAGACGGATTATTTCAAAATCCCCGGTAAATCGTTAACAACATATAATAACCCGTGTTAGTCTCGCGTCGCAAGGTTACGATGTTACCCACAGCCACTACCCAAAATTATTTGTAGCTTTTGCAAAACCCCAGCCACCGGTACTGCCAACCTACGAGCTTCCGCGTACAGCGACATCTGCCGTAAAGTATGCGCTACTTTTCACTATTAGGAGGCCTCTATTAAATGAAATTTTTCATCCTGTACAAGACTATAATGAGTATTTTTCGATATAATGCTTCTGTCAAGGTCAAGTACTACTTTAAGAAGAACAAGCCGCGCGTTTATGCAATATTGAAAACGTATCGTTTGTAAATTTATGCTAACTGCGCTTTATTCTATTCTAAGATGAATTTAGTTTAATGCTTTTAGTTCTTCCACTTCTTTATGCAATGTTTTTAGCTGATCATCGTGGAAATGTTATAATGCTACGGGCTTTGACCAAAGAGAAGATACAGGCTGTGTTCCAATTCACGCATACTGCGCATGAAATTGGTGGCACCGTATTGGTGGCATCGTACGATTCCCTAGAATTTCTCTCACTTGCCACCAATACGATGCCACTTCTGGTGCAGCGAGCGGTGCAGCAATCGCAGAAATTCAAAGGAGAAACAGGGTACGTGTCCCTATTACGTTGCCCTGTCCCTATTACGGTGCCTTTATACTTAAAGAAGCCGTACAGAAAAACTCGCATAAATAAATAAGGAAAGAATTTTTTTTAATTAAATTGAATTATTAATGTATGTATTGCAAACGACAGGGTTGCATTTTTAAACAATTAAATCATAGTAAAAAAAAAATAAAAAATGAACATGAAGATTTCGATGGATTTACCCAAATCCTTACCGGAAACAGTAAGGAACACGTATTTTACAAACGTGAATAAATTGATAATTATCATGATTTGCATTTATGTAAAGTGTTAATTATATCATAAAAGGTTCCAATTTTATGAAAAAAAAAGCAAAATGAGCACTTTTGAAACGTTTTCGTATTTTTTAAAGTGATGCCAGTAATAGGGACAGGAATTTAACACTTGTCCCAATTACCGTGCCCCTCAGTGCCCAGTGGCTCCCTCTGCAACTGCTAAATCTATCTTGGCGTTGATTGGTTTGACGTCACGGCGTCTTCATGCGCATGCGTGGCGTGTTTCTCCTCCACCCGGAGACTCTTCGTCAGGGAAGAAAATTCCCCAAAAAGGGCACCGTAATTGGGGGCACCGTAATACGGACAACGCACTTTTCAGGGCACCGTAATTGGGACAAAAACATGTATTTGTATTTCAATTAAAACAATATGAAAAATTAACATTTTCAACCTGAAAAAATTGCCTTAAGAAAGAGAAAGTTTCAAAAAACGAATATAATCTTTCACCGAACAAAATTAAAGTAAGAGAAGGCAGTAATTAATTCCTTCGTGAGCAAGTGGGCGTCAAAGCACCGTAATAGGGACACGTACCCCAGTCACTGCACCGGAAGTGGTATCGTATTGGTGGTAAGTGAGAGAAATTCTACGGAATCGTACGGTGCCACCAATTTCATGCGCAGTATGCGTGAATTGGAACACAGCCATAATACAAGTCGAAGGTTTCTCACTTCTTATTAGGCACTCGAACCCCTTCGCGGGTCGAAAGCCATAAAATTCGGTCAGGCACTGCGAGGGGTTGTCCTCGCCACGGGGTACCAGGCCGCATCTCCTTAACGGGCGTTGCTCCAGAATTACCCTGTATCTGTTTAGGAAATAAAATAATTCTTTATTCTTTATCGTATGGATATGGAAGTGTCGCCGATGGATTCCTTGGGGTTTTCTGATGAAAATCATACCAAATGTCGTGTAAATGGGACAACTTTTACATAGGGAATAGAAATAGCTTGTGTCAAAGTAGTCCGATTTGCATGATATTTGGTATGATTTTCATCAGAAAAACATAAGGAATCCATTGGCGTCACTTCCCTTTCGACACGATGAAGAAAAGAATTTCTTAATACGCTGTAATGGATATTTCACCAATCCAGCTTGCATCCCTCCCAAAAGAACCGGCCATCCGAGCGTAGAAGCAAGTGCGAAATAAAAGTATAGTGCCTCTCCGAGCTTAGTGACTTAGATGTGAAGTCCCTCAGCGGGGTCTTAACCGACACCCTGCTGGGTACTGGCCGCTAAACGTGCCCCTCTACTACCTCTTGCAGGACTGTATTTAGAGAAGACCAGGACAAAACCGGGGCCCTAACAGAAAATAAAACAGAAATTGAAGATACGGTTTATCATTATTAAAAGACATCAATTAAGCTTTGCTACTGGCTATTAAAAATTGTCTCATATTAAATCCAAATACATTTTAGTAAGGTATATGTAATATGAGACAATTTTTAATAGCCAGTAGCAAAGCTTAATTGATGTCTTTTAATAATGATAAATCGTATCTTCAATTTCTGTTTTATTTTCTGTTAGGGCCCCGGTTTTGTCCTAGTCTTCTCTAAATACAGTCCTGCAAGAGGTAGTAGAGGGGCACGTTTAGCGGCCAGTACCCAGCAGGGTGTCGGTTAAGACCCCGCTGACGGACTTCACACCTAAGTCTCTATAGCTCGGAGAGGCACTATAACGGTGCGCTTCTCGATTCCGCAGATGTACCTACCTAAGTAGCATTTCTGACGGAAAAGAATTGTCCAGCCTTTGGGCCTGCCATTCCGGGCGTAGACCTTTGGCAGGTAAGTATCTATTTCAACAGGCAGTGCCACCCGTGGCGCCAGTAAGACCGCCCCCCCGGTCCTTGTTATTCCAGAGGGTTTTCTTCCAGTGAAAATCAGTAAATTTGCAAGCGCAATATCTTAAAAACCAGTGGAAATAAAATGTATACATTTCAGCTTATTGGATTTGTCTTGGAACGCACTATCAACTCAGGTCTTTAAAAAAAATAGTTCCATTTGAAAAACCGAACTTGACCATCGTATCTTTTAAAATAATAATAGAAAACAAAATTCGTTCGCGCTAATAAATTGCCCCCCCCCCCCCTCGAACCATGCAATTCCCTATTTTTTTTATATTTTTATCGACAATACTTTAGGAGAAAACCGGCTGTCCAGTCTTAGGTGGGACACCCTGTATATCTCCTCTTTGGTTTGACATTTCTTTGGCTATTATGGCAGCACTGCTTACACGCGTTTTATTCTAGGAAATCGAGCATAGGCGTCCGCAGGGGTGGAGCAAAGGGGACTGTTGCCCCTCCTGGCTTTTCAGAAAAATCGCTTATTTTTCAAAACTGATCCTTATTAAGTTTTATACTAAAAAAGGGAATATTTTTAAATTTCGGTTTTAAATTTTCAATTAAATTGGCACTATAAAATGGGTTAAAAACAGCAAGCGAGGTATATTCTTTCTCTACCATCATCCCAAAGTTGCCCCCCCCCCCCCCTTGGAAAAAAGTCTGCGGACGCCCCTGAAATCGAGGTCTCTTCTCAAACCTGGCAGTCTATTCTACGCATTCGATAATAACGGGAAAAGTATTGTCCAAATAGCTTGCTAAAGTCATAGGGGTATGGGATAATGCTTTTCCTGCCAGTGATGCCAGATTAGGGACGGGAGCGCTCGAGAATTTCCCCCACCTCGCATGTACACTACGCCGGAACTGCGTGTCCGCGAGCTCGGCGCATGCGCACACGCAGCTCCGGCCTAGTGTGCATGCGAGGTGGGGGAAATTCTCGAGCGCTCCCGTCCCGAATCTGGCGTCACTGTTTCCTGCCACTGCGTCGAGAGAACTCGCCGATGTCAGACAGTAGAAACTTTATGAAGCAGTTCTACGTGTACATGTAAATTGTAAACGCCCATGTCAGCAAAATAAACGATAATGCAGTTTCGTGGAAATACAGCGCAATCTAACCTACGATAGTTGATACTTCAGTTCGCTTCAGTTGTTGTTGTGTATCGTGTATAGCGAGAAAAATTGGATATAATAAAGAATTTTTGAAACTTGGTTTGTACGCGGAGTTAACAAACAGATAAGATGTCGGAGGACGAAGTAGAAAGCTTCGAAATTACAGATTATGATCTGGAAAATGAATTCAATATTAATCGTCCTAGACGTAAATTGACGAAGAAGCAGCAAATGCTTGGTAAAAATTATTTGATACTAGTGTTTACCTCTCTGAGGGATTGTGGAGAAGATGCTTTGTATTTGTTTCTGGCTT
Source organism: Andrena bucephala (assembly GCA_947577245.1). NCBI lineage: Eukaryota > Metazoa > Arthropoda > Insecta > Hymenoptera > Andrenidae > Andrena > Andrena bucephala. Next base: position 71,615,113 of record OX387715.1, read on the forward strand.
TAGTCGCAGGAGTTAAACGAAACTTCCGTTTCAGGTATTTGGGCAGATGATAGCGATGAAGAAGGATTGTCTGCTAGGCCATCGTTTAAAACGTTCGATAAAGGACCGAAAAATTACACAGCCCCCGTAAATTTTGTAGCGGGTGGAATTCAGCAGGCTGGCAAGCCGAAGGAGGAAACAGAGGAAAAAGATGACGATGATAGTGACAATGAAAATGCGAGTAAATCGCAAAGGGAATTTCCAAATAGTTCAAGGTAATATGTTGAATATAAAGAGATTTACTTTGTGGTTTAACTATATAGGTGTTCATACAATTGATGCAATAAAACTGTTTGCTTTTTGTAGTTCCGAAGATGAAAGATCAAGCAACATGCATCAACATTCATCTTTTTCGTTAAATACAGATGGAGATATCGCTGGTTTACGTAGAAAGAAGAGGCATTTAAATCCCTTACTAGTGCAAAGTGGAATGGGTAGTTGGGAGGTGCACACAAAGGGTATCGGGGCTAAGCTGTTATTACAGGTATGGATGAAATGCTGAGTTAATTATTTCTGTTATAGAAAAGTGTACTTATTAATCGTTTAACGGTTTAGATGGGTTTCGAACCTGGTAAAGGGTTGGGTAAACAATTGCAAGGTATAAGTGCACCAGTGGAAGCACACCTGCGAAAAGGCAGAGGCGCGATCGGTGCCTATGGCCCAGAGAAAGGTCCGAAGCTTGCGGAAAAGAAGAAGGAAGAAGAAGCAGAAGATGGAAAGGACCCTAAAGCCAAGTTTTCGCAGTGGCGCAAAGGAGATGGAGCTATTGCCAAGAAGAAAGTAAATTATGTTTATCGAAGCGTAGATCAGGTTCTGGAAGATGGAAAGTTGAAGCCTAACAGGAAAGTGAGGATATCGAACGATATGAGTAGAGTTAAAGTTATAGACATGACTGGCCCGGAACAAAGAATTCTTAGCGGATACCATGCGATATCTGGCGGTCAACAGCGACCCGATGAGACCGTTGTGGTTACTGATAAGAAATCCAAAGTGAACTTTGCGTTGCCAGAGCTCCAACATAATTTAAACATACTCGTCGACATGTGCGAGCAAGACATTATACAAAATGACAGAAGGACACGGCATTTGACCGACAGAGTGATCGCATTGGAAGCAGAGAAGAAGAATTTGTCTAAAGTTGTAGATCAACATGGTCAACTTATCGAGACATTAGAAAGTGTACTCGTGATCGTAGACAGATTGATGGACGAAACGAACCAAATGTCGTTGCAAGAGACTGCAAAAGCTTTCAAAGACTTGCAGGACAAATATTACGAGGAGTACAAAATGTACGAGCTGGGTGAATTGGCCAGTAGTTTCGTTAGCCCGAAAATAAAAGACTGTCTGGCCAGTTGGAATCCGTTGATGCAGCCAAGGCAGCCTGTCAGATTATTTGAACAGTGGAAGAGTATTCTAGAAAGTGGTACTACTACTCTTCAGACAAGATCCATGCAATCGTATGACCAGCTTGTTTGGAATTCATGGATGCCATCAATTAGAGGAGCAATACAGTATGTATCCCATTTTATGATAAACGAATCGAAGCGTAAATATGGAAATCGCGTAAAGTGTTGATTGCAAAGGTTTGTCCTCACTAGCGAACAGTTCGCGAATAGGGCTGGGACTATTTGTCGAATTTTTCGGTATTCGAATATTCGAATACTTCAGTTGCTCAATTATTTGGCGAATATAATTCGAATATCCAAGTATTCGATTGCTATTCGAATATTTAAGTATTCGAATGCTATTCGAATATTTAAGTATTCGAATACTATTCGAATATTTAAGTATTCGAATACTATTCGAATAATAACATTCGAATACTCAAATATTCGAAGTTTATTCACAGCATTCGAATACTCACATATTCGAAGTTTATTCACAGCATTCGAATACTCAAATATTCGAAGTTTATTCGTAGTATTCGAATACTTGTAAAATATTCGAACATTAAATTATTCGAATAGTCCCAGCCCTATTCGCGAACAGACGATTCCTAGGAAATTCCATTCCCATACTGTTCGTGAACAGTACGCGAACGCTGGTGGAGGTCCACCTTAATTGTTATTAATTCTCGTTCTAGGCAGTGGACGTGTAGACAACCAGACGCTCTCATCGAATTAATAGAGCACTGGATGCCATTACTTCCAAGTTGGATATTAGAAAACATTTTAGACTTACTGATTCTCCCAAAACTTACGTTGGAAGTAGAGGAATGGAATCCCCTTACTGACACGGTGCCTATCCACACCTGGATTCATCCTTGGCTACCGTTATTGCGTACGTATACTTTTTAAAAATTCAGGATGAAATAGAGATCAGGCTTGGGAATTAAGTGAACTTCGCGGCCGATTTTCAGAGGCCTCCTTTCTCTCGCCGCGTGTCTTGGCCCCCGCGGCGGCCAAGCAGCTTGGACCGCCTCAGACCCGTGCCATATGAACCGCGCGTGGCGCGTTGACAAAACAAAAACGCATCGACAATCGTGCTCTCTGAGACGATGTGGAAACCTATTGATACAATGTCGCTCTAATACGCCACGCGCGGTTCACGTTGTACGGGCCTAAGGCGCTCCAAGCTGCTCGGCCGCCGCGGGGGGCCAAAACGCGGCGGGAGAAAGAAGGCGTTGCCTCTGAAAATTGACCGCGGAGTTCACTTAATTCCCAAGCCTGAAATAGATGGTAGAATATAAATGAATGATGCTGGGAACACTTTATTATTATAGGAAATCGATTGGATATTTTAATATATCCGATAATACGACGTAAATTAGGTTCCGCATTGGGCGGTTGGCACCCCTCCGATAGATCTGCCAGGCTAATGTTGCAGCCTTGGGAGAATGTTTTCGCGAAGGGAGATATGGAGGCGTTTTTAGTGAAGAATATCATACCAAAGTTACAAATAGCGCTTTCAGAATTTGTTATAAATCCGCACCAGCAGCATTTAGATCAATGGAATTGGGTATACGAGTGGAAGGACTTGATTCCGTGTCATATAATGGCAGGGTTACTCGACAAATTCTTCTTCCCTAAGTGGTTACAAGTCCTGGCTCTTTGGCTCAACCACTCGCCTAATTACGATCAAGTGACGAATTGGTATATGGGATGGAAAGGCATGTTGAATGAGAAATTACTAGCGGAGCCCTTAGTGAAAGGTAGGTGTTCAGTCCAATATGAAGAGTACTCTGAAATTCGATCCACGGATCTCGAATTTACGATGCATTTATTTACAGAACACTTCAAGAAAGCATTGGATATGATGAACAGGGCAGTTAACGGACCACAAAGCCACCAACCAGGTGCAATGGAACAAGTTTCGTATCTGACGAGCTTAGAAAGAACTCAGCCTACCATGTCGCAGATGCCTCCAACTGCACAACCAAGAATGGAGGTGCGATTTCGTCTATTAAAGAAGTTTCTGTTAAAGAGTTGCCCGTTTTCTAGCTTTTATACCGAAATGTTTCTACTTTTGCAGAGACTTGCTGAAGCAGTGCGAACAGCGTCCCAGATACCTCAAGGTTTCAAGGACCTTGTCCAGAAGAAGTGCGAAGAAAGAGGTATTTTGTTCATGCCTATACCAAACCGGTACAGGGAAGCGAAGCAAGTCTATAAAGTCGGCAACGTCCAGGCTTATATAGATGGAAATGTGTTGTTTGTATGTCATAATGGCATGAATTGGATGCCAACCCATTTAAATGCTTTACTAGACATGTCTGAACTTTAGGAATAATTATCCTAGTTTAGAAATTAGCTGCCATTAGGTTGTAATTGTTTGCCTTGTACATATACTGTAAAATAGTACGTAAGAAGCAATACTGGAAAATTGATTACCATTTTGTATATACTTTATGCTATATAATAAATCATTGTACTAGCATACTCATGTGAGTTCGTTATTCTTTTATCTCTACGTTCGATTTCTCGTAAGAAGTAGACTTTCCCTCTTAAAATAATAAAATCTATGCCTATATTCCGTATCCTAATTTCTTACTCCCATATATAAAATTTCTCCCAAAGTAATTACTATTTTTTTTTTCAAAATAAGGCTTCATTTGCGAGATGTAGGCTGTTAAAACTTATAGGGAATTCGGTACCTCGCACTGACCCTGCACTGGTGCCAAAAAATGACTTGGATTGTTTGATTCTTATAGAGCTATCTTCGTTTCTATCAGCAACAACCAATCCAAGTAATTTTCTGGCACCAGTGCAGAGTCAGTGCGAGGCAGAGATGGGCAAAAAATTATTTGAAATATAAATTTGTGTACGAAATTTTTATTTCAAATAATTTTTTGCCCGTCTCTGGTGCGAAGTACCGAATTCGCTATTAAATATAAGTACAGCTTCCAGCGCGCGATATTTAAACGTAGCGTTCCTTGAAAACATGCACGCGCACATACACTCGCACACACGCGAGAATCCCGAGCGAAACGCGTTGCTTTTATCGTACCGATAATAGAAAGTGTTCTAATTATAACGAATACAACTTGTATGTCAACTTGTCTCGATAATGTCTCGGTTATTAAAGTTGCACAGTGCTGCTATCTTCGTGATTTTAAGCATATTTACTATGCAGCTGCATAAATTGACTCTAGAGAATGAAATGTACACGAGAACCCGGTGTATGAATAATTTGTTCAATTATAGTTCACTTACCGACTTCCAGGTATTCGTTCGCGTACTGAATATTAATGACAATGGATTTCATGTCAATACGTATCACTTAAACGTTGACTTTCACTCAATGAGGGGACGTACAAACGTATTTTTCGAGAGAGGTCTTTTCGCGGTCACGGATGAGGTAATACTGACTGCTTGAACGGCGCTCGACCGTGGAGGGACATTAGTGTTTGGTGTAAAAATCAAAACAATAATCCAAAGTAAGTAAGTGAGACAGATGGCAGAGTCGATCATGGTAGAGAGATTCAGGTTCAAGGTTTCGGTCACGTATACGAGAGTTACGACCGTGGAAGGACAAAAAAGTGCCATAGAGTTTCCTTGTCTAGTAAACACGTCTGTTTTGATTTTAGTTTGAAGTATCCTTTGGAGTTTCGTATTTCAGTGCTATTATAAAATTGCGTATGATTGGTGTTCGTTGGGCCAAATAAGATAATGCCTTGAAATGCCTTCTTTTAGTATTGTTGTATACTAAGAGAAAATAAAAACCTTAACCTTAAACTTATAAAATTTCGTAGAGGCACGGATTAGATCGAACAGGCAAAGCGAAGTTCCACTCTTATATCATTATAAATTTGCACGCGTATATAACCTATTCTCTCGCGTTTCTCTATTATGTAGACAAGTTTATGTACAAGTTGTTCAGGAATTGTGATACAATCAGACGGGAGGTTATTTCTCTCACAAAAGCGTGTAAGAGGTATGGAATAAATTTTTCTGATTGCTGCATTGTTTACCAGAAAAACGATATTCTTTGTTTAGCTGTTGAATTTTATTTTCGCAGAGACATTTAAACAATTGTTAATGCAGAGAATATTATATCTATCGAACAATGAAAACAAAAGATTTCATCGACATTCCAAGTGCCCAGGAACCAAAATATCCTAAAATTAATTCATGATAGGTTAAAATACGAAGTGCACAATTTTATTTACAATAACACGCGCGATATTTCCAGCAGCTTTGATAGAAATAATTTCTATAACTTCTAATAATAATTCGAAATGTGTATTACTGCACCATAGTACTTTTATTTCATAAAAATAATTACAGATCGAAATCGTTTACTATAGATCCTACTAACCCTCTGTAAGTAAATATATAATACAATAATTCTATATTGAAAATCATTTTCCTCGAAAGCAATGTAACCAACCAAAAAGATTAATCTATATTTTCCGTGCATTCCTTTCGCGAGGAAGCATTTCCCCGTATTCTGATTTTCCTCGGCGGCGTTTAAACAGCGCGCGCCGGAAGTCGGCCTCCTAAATTTAAATCGCTGGCATCTCGGAAACTAAGCCGCATATCGCACCGCAGCTCCGAGCTTTTCGATTCCTTCTGCCACGCGGAATTCGCACGTCTCTGGTCGCCCCATAATTTTGCGACATCCTGTACAATCTTGATCCCCGCGTCGTACCAACGGGGCCCGTGTATCGAGGCGCTCCATCTCGAGGGTTCCACCGTGTTCACCGTGCAAGAGGTGAACATCTCTTTCTCTTCGATGGTATGTACTCCTGGCATTCACGTTTCACGAATGCAGCCTCGCGCTCGCGGATGTTTGTCTTATTGACCACTTCTGTTCAAAGCAGTCGAAGTCGGACGCGTGTAGGCGCCCCTGGTTATCCCACTACCGAGGCGCAGCTATAAAACTCCTCGATATGGAAAGTTGCACGTGATCCTGCGGAGTCGTACGTATGTACCTACAGAGTCGTCCAATAGGCACCGTGTATCAACCACCGCGATGTGTGCCTGGTCCTGTGTACCAACCATGGGCGCCACCACCATAAGCGAGGTGAACATGTATTTAAACTTGCTAAATGATCGCCCGGTATCAACCATCTTGCCGTGCGATTTCTAGACCACGATGGTCCTTCGAGGCAACGGAAATAGAACGTTGCTCGACGGACTCGTAGATTCCATACCTAACGTTAATATTTATACCCAACATGGTAATTAGAGCTCCGTGAGCTACAATTATGTACATACGTTTAATGTTGAGGGAGAATCGCAAAGGGGAACAGTAATTATTTCCCAAGACCGTGTCAAGGTCTAGAATCGATCGTTCCTTTATATTCGTTTAATGGAAATCCAAGCTGAAAGGCAGTAAATAGGTATCGATCGGAGTTGTAAGAGGCGAGGTAGCTAGGTGTTCCGTTCCTCCCTTGAACGAGTGAGACAGTAGGTGACGCCAATGGCACCACTACCAGCGCTGTCTCGTCTCGTACGAGCAGAGGACTGGTCCTGTAAGAGGATGGACATCTCTCGCCTACACGCCTAGCAGATCTGTGCTCTCGGGTGTCGAGGAAATTTGCATCGGATCGGAGTGTGTCTGCCTAGTAACTGGCTGGCTCCGCTGCAACGGTCTCGCGGCCGGATTCGAGACGGTCCCCTCCGCTCTCTCGCTCGCTGGTGCGAAAGTGTGCGCGCAATATGCATACGCGACGTTGCGAGCACTTGTCGAACCCTAGGGTCCAGATCTTAAACGTCTAAACAGCGCGCGTGGAAATTCAGAGTCGCGTGTTAGGGGACTCTTGTGTGTACTTTTAATACTTTTGATGTTGCAGATGATTGGTAGCTCGTGAAGGAATTTGGGGGCATATAGTAATCACGAAAATGGGGTAGGTAGGTATTTATTATTTATATATCTACAGGGTGCAACGCAATAAATTTGTCGAACTTTAGGGGTGGACTTGGGACTGAGAGAAAATTAATAAAGTTTATGTAGGTGTATGTCTGACTCGAGGTAGTTTTTCGAGTTTTGGTGAGTTTTGTATCCGTGTAGATTTATAAGGGGTGCTCGAAATGGCCACCTTGAGTTTTAGTAGAAGCACAGGAACGTTTTATTAGCAACTAGTTTGTCCTTTCAAAACATCCTGGATTCGGTGGTGAGGTATTTCAATGCAGTTGGCAGGTTTAAAGGATCAAGGTCGTACGTAAAACTCACCATGTTTATATGAACTCTTTAAGGGGTTTTTTCGATTAGACGAGTTGAAAAAATCGTTTTTTTTTTAAACATTTTTCGAAAGTACATATCCTGACGAATGTACTGTTAAATTTTCATGGAAATGTTCCGATTATTTTAGCTTCTACAGAGGCATTTTGTAGGGAGCGCAGAGGCTCGGCCTTTGTAGATGAATACTTTGAACGCGTTTTTCTCGAAACGTCTTTTTTTCACATCGTGATGATAAAATCTCAAAATCTATCGAACCGATTGTTTTATAAATTTTGCTCTTGTTCTGCACACCTATAACTCTCGCAGGGACTACAACCAAGTATTTTCATTGAGTCTAACCCACTTTTAAAATCGAAAATAGCAAAATAAAAAAGCCGAAAAACATTTTTCTTGCATTTTGCCCGCCATTTTGCTAATTTTGAAGATAAGTCGCTAATTATAGTCCGAGCGATAGCGACAGTCATACTGATCAACAATCTGTTTGGATTGTTGGGTTCAGATAAGTGTAACAGCTGGAATCGCCTTCACGAGCGAGGTACGAATTTTTAAACGTGTCATCAAGACCGCTTTCAAAAGCATTTTAAAAGCAATAATTTTATTACTTTTATATTTTTTATTTACTGTAGAAATGTAGTTTAATAAATAGAAAAAAGTTTTATTCCATTACTATAATTATTATCGTCGCAATAAATTCATGAAAATCGCTGAATTTATCGGCGCGCTAACCGGAATGACCCCTTAAATTATTTTTGAGTCCTAAATCCATCGTCGCATATTGCAATTTTCGTAAAGACATCGGCAATTTGTTTTATCTTGCAATATTTACTAGTCTTGTTGAATTCATTACGAAAGGAATTTAAAACGGCAAATGCAGAATGCCTACTAAATTATTCGATAGTAGCCGAGGATTTTTCAGGATGTATGTAATTTTCTTCTACAAACTTCTCAAATGTCTGTTAAATGCTAAGACACTTGACCAAATCTCTTATAGAGAATCGAACTAAAAATCTGACTTGAAATAAATAGCCATCTGTGCCTTGTCTTCTCTATATCCTAACTGGACATCTTTTATCAATTTCCGTGGTTGATATACGCCTCTAGATTCCTCCAGCTTTCGTCTAAATCACCCAGTACATTCGCCATCGACTTTCTACTTGCGCGGTGCCATATTTTATTTGCCACGTTTGAATTTAGTACCCGAAGAACAATTGGTAGCCCGTTGAATTGCGCGATAGAGTACTTAGTTTTGCGTTAACGATCTAAAAGACCAGCAAGAATTTCATAAGCCCGGTGTTTCCACTCGCGTGGTCTCGGAATTAATGCGGATTCGATATGAAGGAAGCGAGATTACACCATACGAGGCGAGCGGTTAATGGCAGTGCCATTGAGATTGCGCCATCATATCGCGGTGAATGAAGTCTCCTTGATAACAGGTGAAAGACTGAACCTGCATCGTGACTCCGTGCGTTTCGAGTGCGACCCTTTTATGCACTTCAAGAATTGAAATTTCCTGATGGAGAGTAATGGCGCCCCACTTGCGATAAAGTAACACCGCTTTTGGTCACTGTTACAAGGGAATTTGTATGCTGAAAACCTGTTACTTTACTTCTGCATACTTTGCAGCAAAATCTATATAGGGCTTCGTTCGTATAAACTACAGTAGGTACAAGACTTCAGTAGGACTGATGAAAATAATCTACATCGCATCACAGAAATTCTGTAACGCATTAAAGTACTGACTGTCTGATACCTTCGTCCCCATTAGCGACCGTTTAAGAGTGTGACTGGTTCGAAATAGTAATTTTTTTACTGATGTACGACAATGTTTGAGTAAAGTATGGATCATTGTATTTTTTGAAGTCTCTAGTTTCTTAATCAAATTAGTTTTAAAGTGATATTTGACTATTTACACAAAAATTATGGTGAAAATTATATTGGACCTGATGTGCCCTTTATTGACCAGCAGTTTCCCCCATTACAAATGCATCATTTTGTTTATTAAATTTGTGTTCATGAGTATAACAAACTGTTTTTATTAACATTTTATGAAAATTAAACCATTTATAATCTGTTTAAGATAATCTTTTATGTTTTCTATTATTTCCTAATAATTTCCGTTTCTTTTCTTCTTCAATCTTTGCATGGATCCATGTATTTTTATTGTAAAATTTGCGAGTTTAATCATATCTGTAGTATAACCTCACGTTATTAGAATCTGTCAACTTTCATGTCAATGACCAAGTCCTAATTTACATGTGAATTTACTTAAAGATGAATGTACGGCTACATAAATAACGTATGAAGCAATAAATGAAATACCTCTAATTATAATTTCTGAACTTTCTGGTTGATATTTCGCTTTCTGTGTTGCAATAAACAATAATAAATGAATAATTGGTCACTAATGGGGACGCGGTCGGTAATGGGGACATCTACCTTAGTCAGTTAAGAATCTACACTCTTCAGTCACAAACAGACATAAATACCACCCGTGAATGGTAAAATTGATAATGCATTTACGCTCCTCTATTTTAAATTTTCTTACCAATGTCCGATAGTACATTCATTACTCTTCGTATTCAATTACTCCCACGGAAACTTATAGATTTAATTACCCCGCAAGATAATTCCCCGCGTGATTTAAACGCTCCATTCATTTCTACTCCAATCGGGGCCGTACCAATTACCGCTCGTTGTATAATCCCTCGGTAAGACTAGCCAGCAATTAAACTCCGTGGTAATAAATTTAACTTCCAGATACGCATTAATTCGCGCGGAAACAGCTGAGCGTATGCCCGTACACGTATATATTCGATGTGTCGAATCGCGAGGCGCGAGTCGATCGCGAATGGAGCTTTACTAATGGGAGGCGATGATTTATTAATATCGTGGAAAATTCATGTCCAAATGGTTGATTGGAGGGGTCGACGGCCTGGAAAAGGTGGAACAGACGCGGGCATACGCTACATATGTTTTCAGTAAAACGTGATCGCGCCCAGACATTCCAATCCCACGCAAATCGCCGTCCCTAAGTCCCTCCAACGAAATGCCGAGTACTACTCAGGCGCGAGACAGCCGAACGTCAGAACAATTTAGCGATTGATATTCGCTGCTCGCGTTCCTAAATAGGCAGGGAGTTATTTATAATACCGGAAGCCGTGTTAAAGCCGCGGCGGTTTTCTAGAAATTTATGACGAAAGACGCACGGTACAAATGATTTAAACGGTGTCGCGGTTATTGCGAAAGATGCTCTTAGGCTTGTGCCTCGTCGAGGGAAAGTAGATCTCGGTGGAAGTAGATTGAATCTTGAGTAAATCGTCTCAAGTTGCCTCGTGGATTGGCAGAAACTTTTCGCTTTTTAACAGATTCATATTTCTCATAATACAGGGTTTATTGGTCAAGAAATTCTCTTACTGACACACTTGTTTCACACACCGAAGCTATGAATGGAACTATTTAGGTGTGAGCGAATCTGCAGGTTTCGTTGGGAAAGCTGGTATTTTTGAAGTTGTAATTTATACGATGGTAACACGAGCGTATTTCGTAAGAGATGCCTTCTTCCTTTTATTTTTATCAAAAACTTCGTGTTTTATGGCTTCGCGACTCCTCCGTGCAACAATATTACATTTTGGGATGTTGTTAGATTGATTTAGGAATATTCTTTGCAATTTCTTCGCGAATTTTATTATTTTTAATAGAACTCTATCATTTTGGGAAGTTCATCTGACGAGAAGACGTACCAGTGAGTTTGTCTATATTGTATTACTAGTTTTCATTCACGAATTTTCTGTGAAAAGTGAGACGTATATTCCTGGAAAATGACTGATTAAGCTTACGTAATCTGTGGGCAAATTCGGTGGATGATTTGCGCGACTAGGTATTCCAAGGAATTAACAGCCGCGCGACTTATCGCCGCATCGATCGTGGGCGTTGAGAAGAGATTTGAGGAGGGAGAGGTTTACATGAGCTTTGCATTCTCGAAAGGCAGAAAAGAATCTTAAATGCCGCAATACCGGCACACCGTTTTGGATAATATCAACGCTTAGCAGTAAATATCTCCGCTTTCTCTCCACTTTATTACATCCTTATGCTGAGCCAAGAGATAAGGTGGTGGAATGATAGAAAATAATGAAATGTCAGTTCCGTGAAAGGATCGATACAGGTATTCAATAAATACGGAAAATTCTTGACTGTGAGATCGTCCACTAGCAAATGCAATAAATGCAATTGCGAAATTGCGAGCTATTTAAAAAAAAAGGCGAGAAAACTGTAGAAAATATTTATTAATTATACCAGAAATTAACCTCGATAAATAATCTATCGCGGCCGCGTAGATTTAATTAAAATTCAGCTCAAACCATCTTCTATTTGTGATCTTCTACCCCGTTCGTTTCCATCGTAAATCAAGGAAACGATAGTTCGTAGTCGGAGCTACTAGGAAATTAAATTCGAAAGTTCGAAATCGAAGAAATTAATGAGATATCGTGCTAATATTTGACCCCCGCGGGTGTAATTAATTCTGGAAATTTTATTCGCCTTATTTTTCTGGCAACAGTCACTTTTACTCGGCTGTATCGCGTTTCCCGCAACAGGTTGTACGTCGTAAATCACGAATATTTGTAATCGTGTGAAACGAAGGGGCAAAATTGCATTAATATACGATATTGCTATGTTGTGATGGGAACGGCCAGGCGTGCGTTTATGCACCGTTGCAAGAAGCTTAATGCGAACAACGCATAATGCATATCTGTACAAGATATACTCGACAGGCTTGCTTTAGCCTCGATCGTTATTTTGCTCCTCTTTCCGCATTATCTGAAAGGCCTCCCAGGTCGTGGCTCTTACTGTAATGCACCAGGCTGTACTGCAGGGGTATACGAACGCAATTGTTCGGGCAGAGGCGTCATTTGTGCATATTGCGAGCTTGCAGGATTAACTATGTTGTTTCTTTGATGTAGCAGCTTTGGCAACTGTGGCCATTAGTTGGTTTCCTGTCATCTACTGCTTTCCTTTTGTGCTTTCCATCTCTTGTTGCTATTGCTACTTTAAGTGGACTGTCCTCTACAGTTTTGATCTAGGTATGTGTGGCAATTTTGCAAATTGACTATTTCTTATGGAGGTAAATTAAATTGGAACATCGGTTTGGAGGCAATTGCTAGGTTCATTCTTGTTTTTTGTGGTTACCCACTATCATTTACCCCTCTTTTTCGTTAATCTTTCCTTAAGTCTTCATTTTTGTGGAGTTATTACAGTATTAAATTGCCCCCTTGTTAACCTCCATGTGAAGAAAATTCATTATCGAAACTTATTGGTTCATTAAAGAAATTTTTGTTCACGGTGATGTACAATTCTGTATCAGTTCAATTTTCAAACATTAGAAGATATTTAGTTCCTTTATAATACACATTATAAATCACGTCCAGAACTTTTCCTCCTCTGACACACGTGCCACCTCGACGTTTTAGTGAAACAAACTTCGCCCACGTTTCGCATTCTAAATACTAAGATTCTTCACGATACACTTTTATAGAGGCTGACAAAACTGGTTTCCACTTGACCTAAAATTCTGTCCCTGATCTTCCTTACATGGAACTTCAGGATGTCTTGAGGAGGGTGGAATCATTTTTCAGAAGTATACTTCAGAGAAAGAGATACGCTACTTCTAGACATTTATGTTCACAGAAAGTATTTCTACCTTCTCATCGATTACAAGAAATTCTTCCTTTAAAGGAACGTCGAACCTTAATTAACCAGAATAAAAATCTATTCTTGTTATCAATTTACATATATAATTGTTCTCTGTTCATAGAGTCACACAGGTACTTGACATCACCATTTAAATCTAATCTCACATATTAGATCATAAAATTCTCCTTGGATTACATTTATATCTGGTAAAAATATATAATTAAGAGACATGAATACTGTTTTTTTTGTCAGACGTGGGCATTATTTGAATAAAGTATTTTGGAAATGATTATTCACATAATATATTATCTTATTTGGCTGAAACTTATTTTCAAATACTGGTAGGTTAGTTTATTCGCACAAACAAATGATTTTCTTCTGAATTAAATATTTCGCTATTTGATGACTAATAAAATGATTCTTTATTTTATTTTACATCTCAATAAGTGTCCTGAGAACTAATACTGTCAACATCATCTATTACCTTATTTGAAACAGTTATCTAAAATGAAAAATCATTTTGAAATAAGGACACGGTTTTTAATTATTTTGAAAACAGGCGCAATAATCATCTCAAGCGTTACCTTTGTCTGTGTATTTGAAATAATTTTTGTCCCATTCTGCTATTTATCAGACACGGACTGTAATAAATTTCAAGTATCAAAGAAAAGTCCGAGAATTTGAAACATCAGTGACACTAATTTTTGCTCCAAAACAAACGATTCACGAAGCGTTAATTACGAATCTGCAAATTCGCACATGTACAAGGTACCCTATATTTCAACAACAACTTGAAAAAAAAAAGTGAATGGAATTCCTTGCCACTGGATTAAAGTATAATAAAAGACACGGAATTCCACGGAATTAGTCACCGCCGAGCTCCGCAAACAGACTTACAGGCAGTTTCCGAAAGTTTTTTGCGGATGGATGAGTCAGAGGGGAAACTCTGGTATGCCATGGGTGAACGAACACCAAGAGAGCACCCATTGCACCCGAGTGAGCAACAGGTGTGACGCGTGTATCTCGGTTAGGTACTCGAATAATCTGGCTCGCCGCGCCGTTTCGTTGGCAGGTACACGTAACCGAGTTCCCTGTACAGACGTATACGTGTCCGCGCGAAATGACGTGAATTATTGGCCGTTGCGATATAATTTCGTTGCATGAACGATCGGTGGTCACATGCCGCGTGAACTTTCATAGATTCCTCCGTCAGATATCGCGTAACTTGTGGGCAAAAAACTTGATTAATTTGTCTGCCGAGCTATCGAACGCTCCGCTAACTTACGATTATTCGGAGCATTAGCTCGAGTAATGGGTTCCTTCGGATTTTTCAGCACAATGTTGACGCGTGACGCGTTCATAACAGCAGTACGTTGGCACAGCATGCAAAGTACCGCTTGAACACCTGCGGTTTGATCTGTTCGTGGAAATCAACTCCTGGGGCGTTTTCGGGGTAGAACGGTGCCCGATGATTGGTGCTTGAGAAGTGTTTGTTCTGATTCTTCTATTTTAATATGGGAGTTGCATAATATCATATTTTTCTACAGGGCCGTTCCTGGGTTTTGGGCGCTCAGGTTTATTAATTTAATATTCTTTAATTCCACTTAATTAAAGAATATTAAATTAATGGCCAAATTATTATACTCAAACAAAAAGGTTTGACATTTTGTAAGTTTAAGCGATGGAATGGCTGTATCTCTGCGAAAAATGGTCGCAAAAAGTATTTAAAAAACGTATTTTAATGCTTGAAGTTTCTAGCTTTTGAATCAAGGACTCAATTTTTTTCATACATTATGATACTGTTTTATCAAGATGAAGCGCAGGAAACGAAGTTTAAAAATTTTTTTGCTTTAGTTTGAACGTATGCACGGGGCAAAAAATTGTTTTCCCGGTAAATCCAATGTAAAGCTCTTATAGAGCAAACATTTTCTCTTTAAAGTCGTTTATTTTGGTTTTTTTGTATGATTTTTATTGACAGAGTTATTCGCGACCGAAGCAAGAAAGGTACTTTTCACTTCGAACACCTATAACTTGCGAACTCATGATCGTAGATAAATTTTCATAAGTGTTTTGGAAAGCTAAGAAAATTTCCTCTCAGAACCTTTAGTTGCCAATTTAAGATTTTTTTTTAATCGTATTAAATTCATTTTAAAATGATCCCAAAAATTGACGAGAATGTTTTGAGTACCTATAATAATTTGGCCACCCTCTGTACATATACATAATTTTAGACAGTTATCATGCAAAAGAGTTTCGATTATAATTCTTATTAGTCAAAATTTTACATATAACAAAATTATAATATAATAAAATGGCCGCCCAGCTGCAGAGACACCTTCTGCACCCCCGCCAGGAGCGGCCCTGTTTTTCTATTTTCATTTTGGTACACCAAGGTCTGCTTAACATTCGATATCCTACACGCGTGCTTCCATTTTCACCCCCTACTGCGTTTACAACCCCGCTCTACCTCTTCTACCCTCTTCAAGATAAATTATTCAAGTACAGCACAGTAGTATCCCCTAAAATATTCATCACTGCAGATTCAGTGTCTCGACGAAAGATCCAACTGCCCACTCGTGGCTGTCGTCAATTCCCACTGGGTATCTCCCTTAAAATGGCATCAACCATCCCTTAAACGCATGCATCTCCAAAACTCGGACCAGCACCCCAATTAAAAGAATTCATTAACCCCGAGTGTCCAGCATACGAGCGCAAAAATTCCTCCCGAGACCTTGTCAGGGACCAGGCGGTTGTCAAAGACTTCTTCCGAGCGGCGTGGTACATACATGGACTAATTAAAATTCCGAACAATAAACCAGGGATCTTTGACGATTCGTCGCCGTGGCGCGCACCTGTGCATACTGCGTGGCGAGGTGCAAAAACAGGGGGAGAGGTGATGTTCGGCCAAACGATTTCCTTTGGCCCTTTAATCACGAAGGTGGAACCCGCAACGACGTGGCGCGTAATGAGTAATGACATCTGGCAACTTCAGGGCGGGGCTAACAGGTCCCACGCGGTCTCCACGGTTTATGCCTGCACACAGGTACACGCGATGTTATATGGCGTATAAATACGTGCACTCACACTGTCGCCCCGTTTCTGCTCGTTTAAACGCTTACGAACTCGATTTAAACGACCTCCGTCCGCGTGAATGCCGCTCGTCCGGCCTGCCCGCGTCGCCTCGTGCAAAGCTTCTCGCAGATTTATGCGAATTAACACGTTTACGCGTTATCCACGTATGAGCTGTAGGTAGCCTTCCTGCGATGTAAAAAATTGGCTCACTTCAGGATTTCGTTGTGACGAACGTTTAGGACCTTCGAAAGAGGGTATATCGTTTTTTATTCAAATATGAATAGTGCAAAGAGAAATGCAAATATTTATATATTTATTTGAAAGAATGAGGGGCACTCTTCTGCTTGTGCCCAATTTTTAGGGAATATTACAGAAATTGCTTCATAGATCATTTTTTATTGAAATATGAATAGTACGAAGAGAGATGCAAATATTTTTATATTTATTTGAAAGAATGAGGGGCACTCTTCTGCTTGTACCCAATTTTTAGGGAGTATTACAGAAATTGCTTCATAGATCATTTTTTATTGAAATATGAATAGTACGAAGAGAGATGCAAATATTTTTATATTTATTTGAAAGAATTAGGGGCACTCTTCTGCTTGTACCCAATTTTTAGGGAATATTACAGAAATTGCTTCGTAGCTTATTTTTTACTCAAATACGAATAGTACACAGAGAAATGCAAATATTTTTATATTTATTTGAAAGAATGAGGGTCACTCTTCTGCTTGCACCCAATTTTTAGGGGATATTACAGAAATTGCTTCAAAGAACATTCTCGGTCAGTGGAAGAATTCTTTTCCATCAGTTTTGTCGTTCAACGACGAAAATATAACAGAACATTTGCAATTGAAAATTTTTCAGAGGACTCCTGAAAAATCGATATCTCTCGCGTGACAGCACTCTCGTCACAACAACCACACACTCTCTCGTGCACGTTAACAGTGCGAGTGGCGTGGGCGTGTTTCCACTCCTAGGGACTTTTGACGTCCATATCTTCACATCGATATTTTCTGAAAAGAACCGAAAGTATTATCCGAGATCCCCCGGAATGTTTACTCAGAAACCAAACGAAGCAACGCTTTCTACGCGTTGTACAAAATTTTCTCAGGCGGAGGCGATCGCTCGTAAAGACCTGACCGACTTTAAAGGGGCACTTTTCAGAGCCTCGCGCCACTCAAGGCGTTAAGAGCCATGCTCGTTGCAGTTTCACATGACGAAACGGCCGTTTCGTTCGCTCCCCGGTTTCCATAGACCTCGGCGATGTTGCGTAACGCTAGTAACGCATAAAGCGCGATTATAAATCCATTTCATAACGCGAACTGTTAATGCCGGATACAGATGTACGCGCAGCCGCAGGCACGCCGAATGTGCAATACGTTCGCGTTAAAGCATCCGCCTGCTAAATACGGCGCAAGCGTATCTTACAATCATACGAACGATACTGTTGCGCGTCTGCGCTCTGTCGCTGACGTCTGAATCGTAATTGCGTACGAAATATTACAGTCCACCGGCGGGGATTACCAAGCACGGGGATGCCGTGTAAGGGGAGATAAACTACCCTACATTAGGATGTCTAACATCCTCCCAACATCCTCCTAACATCTCGCACAGGAATGAGCCAGTTGTGTAACGGTTTAACGGCAAGAACTATATTACCAGCGTAAAGCGCGGACGATCCGCGGGTTCCCGCTCCATCGACGTGCAACTCGCCGTCCCGTTCCACTGCACTTTTCGATATTTTCTATGTTAATCAACACCGCTGCACTTTCCCAAGAGTACTTACTTACGCCGTTAAAAAAGCAGAAAGCTTTAAAGTATTTATCCAGGATTATGAGAATCCTTGCTACCTATTCGCGTGCACTAAACTCAGTAAAATAAAGGCGCGATAAAATGCCGCGAGGAAAGTCCGTCCGCGCTGAAAATCGATGCACCTCTGTACGCCAGAAATGTCATTAATTCGCGTTACACTCGAACCCTGACTTTGTTGCGAACTCGATCTGCCTTCGTTTAATCGCGTCGCGCGTTTTGCGTTTCATTTAGGTAATTCCCGTCGCGCGCGGGGCCATTTTAAACGTTCCACCTCGATATGTACATACGTTGTTAAAGCTGATACACGTTGAGGAAGAGTCGAGAGAGTGTTCATTACGCGCGAATAACCTCGTCGAAGTAGAGAGAAATGGCGTCCTGCGGCTGGGTGCCGTTATTAAGTAAAAATATTGCACCGTTTTCAGAGCATTAACGAACGAGTTTCCCCCTGGGAAAAAGGGTGGGGGGAGGGGGGAGGGGGGGTTGAACGTATACCTTGGCCAGCTCGTATATTAAGTTGGTCTGAATGTTCTCTATGAACGGATACGACAAATCCATGCTTCGGTTCTGGCCTTCTTTGGCGCTGCCGCGTGGGCGCGTTTACTTCGGACGGAATTGCAGTCTGCACTTACTCCATCTTACCTCAGTCATTTCAATATAAGTAACTGCAATCGCGAACCGTGACCGCCGCTCGTATCATCTGGTTTACGTAATTACACGCACACACTGCCGTCCCGCCGGGGGAACGGAGTAACACGCCCGGAAGTAATCCGCGTGGCCAGCGGATCCCACGATTACGGGATCCAGAATTCGTCGCAGGGCGGAGGAGGGAACTGGTTTTACCTGAATCGCGGACCGTGGAAAAAGAGCCGCCATTAGCTAGGATAGTTTCTAGAAACGGGGACGTTACTTGGGGACGTTATGCGTCCGCCTCGGTGGGGAAGCAATAATTGTTGTTTCTTCGTTAACAACGAGGCGGAGTGGTTTTAGGATGCTCAGGGATTGGCTGGCGGGAATTTAGAAAGATTCGCAAGCGCTACGTATTCCGCTTCCCTCGGGTGTTTAAATTTACGTCGCTGCTGGCGGCGCTGCAACGCCGGGCTGTAAGTTGCTTCTTGATCAGATATGAAGATTGTCTTGCAGAAACTACAGCAGTGGTAAGGAGAAGGTAAAGAAAATAAGACAGGTGAATTAGAAAGGATTATATTTATATTTTATTATATTTACAGTGGCGGACGAAATTTTACATCTTTTAAAAGCGCATAACTTTTTTAGAATTTGGTCCACAGGACTTGAGTTTCTTTGAGAAGATAAAAGGATTAGTTTACTAAGGGGCGTGTTTCGTCGTTTTGAAAAAAATTGCAATTTGTCGGAATAGCAAAAGAAATAGTACCTAAAGGTCGTTTTTTCAATTTTTTCTTCTTCTGAGCCTGTGATGAAAATTCAAAAATCCCTGCTCAGAGCAAGGTTAACCGATTTTGATGAATTTTTCAGCATGTATACAACTTACTTAAATCTACATACGGGGTTTTTGAATTTTCATTACAGGCTTAGAAAAAAAGTTGAAAAAACGCACCTTTACTATTTTTTTTTCGCTATTTCGACTAATTGCAAATTTATCAAAACGAAGAAACACGTCACTTAGCAAACTAATCCTTCTAGCTGATCAAAAAAATTCAAGTCGTTTGGATCAATTCTAAAAAAGTTATGCGATTTTAAAATTGTTAACTCTCTTCTGTCCGCCACTGTATACCAACGTTGTATTTGGTTCCACAAATGAATTTGAAGCTTTCTTTCTATCACCACCAATTTTTACACCTAGGGGGTTTCTCGTTAGTATAAGGGGTTTGGTGGAACAGATCGAGATCAAGTATCCTGGTGCTGAACATCGTTTCGTATTTGGTTGGGCAGAGTAAACTCGATGTAAGATGTACATAAGTACGATATCATTCTGAGGGAGCTTGGTCGAGTGCCAGGGAATGTAAATCACTTAGACGGCCTGGTCTTTCCCTGCGCTGAATCGTAACGGATATGCAAGACCAGGGTAAAGTGCCAGATGCCGTTTGGCGACAGGAATAAGCGTAATACAGTGTAATGCCCTTGCAGTCAATCATGTGGGCTTAACTGCTTAGGCACACTGCAGGCGAAATTGAAGATCTAATGATTAGAAGTATGGATACATATACAGTGGGGGACAAAAGTATGTGGACACTTTTAAAATCGTATAACTTGTTCAAAATTGGTCCAAACAACTTGAGTTTTTTTGAGAAGCTAGAAGGATTAGTTTGCTAAGTGACGTGTTTCATCGTTTTGAAAAAAGTTGCAATTGTTTGGAATAGCAAAAAAAAAATAGGGAAGATCATTTTTTCAACTTTTTTGTCTGTGCTCGTAATGAACATTTAAAAAATGCCTTTTGTAGATTGAAGTAAGTTGTATAGATGCCTAAATTTTCATCAAAATCGGTTAACGTTGCTTTGAGCTATAAATGCTTAAAGATCGCAGAATAAGGTCGAAAATCGCGAAATCCAGAAATCAGCGGTTTTCGACCTTATTCTGCGATCTTTCAAGGACTAAATATATATATATATATATATATATATATATATATGTGTATATTATATCACTGGTTTATATATATATATATATATGATAAGTGACTTTAAGTATAACTTTCTTTTAAGTTAAAAGATAAGTTAAACTTTCTTTTGGTCATTCACCAGCAACTATCCAAATTGAAATTTGCCCAGCCATTCCAATGCAATAATAAATCGCATTGCACAGCATTGTATGCTTCGTGGTCTACTATATTTATAAGTAACACTGTAGATAAATACACAAAAAGTAGCGTGTTGTATGTAGGTATTGCTCACAGAATCGAGCGATAGAATCGTAGTTTTGTTGGTTGTTTGCTAGGGTATCGCGTTACACGCGTACGTCGAGTAAAAGTACAGATGCTTGAACCTTATCGTTTATCAACTGATTTAGACGACGTTGAAAGAACTGCGCTGCAACGTACACGCTTCCGCATATAGAGCACGCTTATCGCGTATCGAAGCTGGCATAAACTACATCTCGTTCTCGAAACTCTGAACCCGCTGCTCGCATAGTTGCAGGTATTTTTATAGTGGCGCGTTAGCATTCATATCGGCGCGGATAAATGATATCTGCATTTCTCCACCCCGGGGGTTCGCTTCCTGTTTTGCACGGGAGCACCGATTTCCACGCTACGCGCCGCGAAATTTTATAAATATATTTGATTCCTTCGTCCAGCTGGCACTAATATCCAATCGCAGGAAACTAATTCCCAGTTAACACTCTTTCTGTCGCAATTTATGTCATCCAGCATCCATATTTACACAATTTAACATATTTTACGATCACGCTAATAGAACAATTTTATTCGTGCATTTCTTCTGGCAATTGTCCTTCTTGGTTGCTGTTTACGTTGCTAGTAAATCATAAAGACGGCTCAACGATAAAATTTGGTGCATAATTTATTTGCACGCTGTGACTCAATGGTTGGACCGAGGTACGATTAACTCGAGTAGAAGTGGCTTCTTTTACGGTTTGGGTATGAGAAGTGGATTTGTGAATTTTGGATCGAGCTTCTTGCGTATTTTATAGCCACTGCTTTCGTTTTTGCAAATATTCATTAGGGTTTGAGTATATTTATGAACAGCGTTTCTATGTTTTTATTTTACTCGTATAGGATTAAAAAGTATCCCATCTGTATTACAAAATATATAACAGTTACAGATAATAAACAGCAGCAACAACTAGGGATTATCAATCTGTTAACTGGAGAAGACGAGTTAATTCGTCATTCGAAAATTCCTATCCTGTGCGAGGAGACGAATTGATTTGTAGTAAACACCACAGAACACCTAACCCTAAATCAATATGAATTAAAAGAATAATTCAAAAACCCTACTTTGACAGAGGAAAAATCAATATAATTAATAGTCACACTATGTACAACACCCTCTTCAACCCTCCTTGGCTCTGCAATGAGCTCCCGCAATCCCCCTTCATTTTCTACAATACAGTAGGACTCCATTTATCCGAACATGTCGGAGGATACAACAGTTTAGATAACTGGATTGTCGACTGATTTTCCCTTTCATCGTTGTTTATTCGTTATCTTTTGTTTTACTGCTCGAATTCATATAAGTTTTACGCTGCAGGTGTCCGGTTCGAGTAACAAGATCAGCAACATGTTCGGTAAACCAGGTACTAGAACAAAATTCGTTTCGATAAATTATTACCATTATTATTAATCGTCTTTATTGCTCAGTAAATATACAAAGAAAAGAACCAATAATACATTAAAGCACATCGAAGTAAAAGGCAAAGCTGCAGTACAGTATTGTTAGAAGCCCAACCGTAGCTACAAAAAAAATTAAAAGCCAAACTAGAACTAGGAAGCAAGAAAGAGAAATTAACGGTACATTAAGACCAGAACAAAAACTGAGTCAATCACGAAATACGCAAGAACACAAATGGACAGACATAAATGGAGTTCTACCGTATTCCCACACGAATTCGAACACCTCCAAATATCCCATGCTAAACGATTCTTAACCCCGTTTCAACCCACCTCCGAAATCCTCGAAATTAGGAAGTCGCGCGCACTGACAGAGAAATTCGAACGAGCATCAGAAACGTCCCCCTCCCCCCCCACCGATGAACGGCGCACGGCCGTTGGCGGAGCCGCCCGCACAGCATGCCGGGAGCGTCGAAGGGGGCCGAGGTTGGCCGAGGTTGGCCGAGGCCGGACGACCGCGGACGAATAGTTCGCTCGAATCGCGCTGCCGCGATGCATCGGTTCGAACGCGCGCTCGGGCTGGCTGTTTCGCTTCTCTCCCTAGTGCGTCTCCCTAGTCGTTCGAGATTCGTCCTCCCTCGACGCTCGTCCCTCGTCTGGCACCGCGACGGCGCGGTCGCTCTCGCTTTTTCGAAAATACGCGGGCTACCGGCGTTCACCGTCGTCACCCACTCTTGGCTGACGACCTCGCGTTTCGTTTCGTTGCCGCGTTAAGACGGCAGCCCGTGAACGTTCCGCGAGGATAGTGCGCGGTGGGCCCGATGAACTCGTTGGTCGCGTGACACTTGAATGCGATCGTTGACGCGGCGAATTACACCGTCGACGGGCAGGATTCGATCGCACGTCGCGACGTAATCGCACGTGCCCGCTGATAGTTGGAACGGGGAGAGGTTTCGAGTCGGGGCATCGTGCTGGACAGTTCGTGTGAATCGTTTCCAGTGGAACGGACGAAGAACGGAAGGTGTGACGCGTATGTGCCGATTGACGGCCAGCCTAACGCGTGTGCACGCGCGCGCGCCGCGTGGCTTTCCGCGACCTGAAGTTTCCGCGGTCTCACGGAGCACGCGCCGCTGATTCGCCACGCGAGGAAACCGCCCGAAGAGACGAGCTGCGACGTGGGCCCGGTTCGTTGACAAAGTGGGCACAGGCACCTCCAGCAGGCCCGTTATGGATCCCCATCCGATGGTGGTGAGTCTCTTTTCACACTCTTCAGTCTTCTTCGAAATCTGCAAATACGCTGATGTCATCGAATTTTTCTTCAACGGGTTCAAATCATTCACGGCGTTGTCATGCGGGCAACTTTACTGTTCCAGTCGTGCTTCACTTTTTTTTGTCAACCACGGGGAATGATCTCGATCAAATATTCTTAATTCTGATGTTAGATTTTGAAGATTCTTTCAAAACTTTGGTTGGGTTTAAAGATGGCGCGAGGAATGCTTGTTTACGGTGACTTGTCATTCCAAACAGTAGAGGATAAACAAGATGAACATATGTATATACACTAATTTGAACCTGGGATTCTTAAGTCGAATAGAGTACTCGAAATTCAAACTGAGTACTTAAAGTATTCGAGTACCTGAGAGTCTATCATAACAAGAAGTATTCGAATCCTCGATATTTAAACACGGTACTCGAAATATCTATGTACTCGTAATTTGACTTGAGTACTTGAAATGTTTGCTGAGTACTTAAATATTCGAACACCTTAAATTCGGACAGAGTGCTCTTAAAATTTCCTTTGTATTCAAATAGGATCCAGTACTTCCAATATTCTTAAATTAAAAATTCAGTGTAAGTACTCAATACTTGAATCGAGTACTGAAATTATTCAACTACTACTTTGAGTTTCGCATGATTTTTCTAAGTGCTCAAGATTCATCCATCATTCGTTCGATTTTACTTAAAATTGTTTCTGTAGAAGCTCTAGTAGACTTACGTAGAGATTCTAGTAAAGTTAAGTAGAAATTCAACCGTGTATTTGCGCCGAATAGAGACATTTCTTATTATTGGTAGCGGGCATTCGACCGAGTCGGTGAGAGCTATTATGTCATCACGCGCAGCACGCACAATGATCGCCTAAGTAGCTGGACCGCGCCAGATATTTTCATAATCGAGAACGGAATGATAATGATGGCTGTGTCGTAATTTACAGCCCCTGTAAAATGCTATTACCCAGCAGTGCGAATGTAGCAATTCGCGCGTTTCCGCAAAAACGCGGCATCGTCCAGGAAACTGCGAATCATTCCTCTTAACGACGGTGTTTTGTATGTTTATTTATCATAGTTCTTGGAACGAGCCGGATTTCTTCATTTCCATAAATTTCGCTAATTATATCTCGTAATTATTGTGCAGCCGGCACACCTACTTCTCTCGACTAGCGTAACGATTTCTTACGTGAAATTGACATAAATGAGTAACGACACAAAACTGATTAAAACGAGCAACCTGGCGTCAGTCAGTTTCGCGTATCATAAAGCCGAGTGCAGAAATCCATTCACAGAAATCTATCAATTCCAAGTATCGAGATATCATTCTCGCAGTTACGAGCTCTAATGAATAGGGTCGGCGTGACTGAATTGGAAGAAAATTGTAAACGGATTACGTTCAAAGGGAACAAAAATTCTAATATTCCTAAAAGGAAAGAGCAGACTCCATTCGATCGACTGAAACATCGAAGAATTTGCAGCTCTCTGTTTCAATATTCTGCTAATAATGATTATCTTCTCTTCTTTTATGTGCTCATTTGGAGCTGCAGAATTGTTTCTTGGTAGTTTTAGAAGTAGTTCTTAGGTCTTTGGATGCCCAGAATCTAAATGATTTACTCGCGAGTATTTCTACGAAGAGCAATATGGAGGGAGAGGGTTAATTGCAAGGTTATCCCAGTATCCCTTCAAAGTTGTTTCTAATAAGGCTAGATAAATCGAAGAAGCTAACTGTACATGTAGTTGAAATCGTGTTGCCAGTTGCTATCCAACCGCTGGTTATGAGGTCTTCAGGTTCAGCGCGAAGATAATGATCGTTTCTTCAGCGGTATCTTGATCTTCTCGAATTCTTTAAAAGATCAGTTTCGATGACCTGATTTTGTGCAAACTACAGTAAAACACCTCGAGTATAAAGGGGAGTGCACACACATCAGTTCGGTGACGATTCAGTGTGAACCGTCCCATTCCAAAACCGAGAAACGATATTTTTTACCATTCACACTGACGGCTCTTTTGAAAAAGGTTCCAACGTGTGTCCAAAATAGTAACTAGAGATTTAACTGATGCACTGATGCTGCATTAACAATCAATAATGACCACCATTCATCAACATAAAAAAACCACAGTATCACTTCAATCTTATCAGCTACGCTTTCTGAACGCTCCATATGCAACGCCAAGTTCCAACAGATCTTCAAGCACCTACACATTTCGAAAAAGAAGAAATGCTCGTTCGTATCTTCCTCCCGTTCCCTTTGCTTTATTTCTCGAGACGGAAGGTCGCGCAGAAATTCCAGGCTCGTCGAAAGGTCAAGATCGGGTTTATTTACTTCCAGCTCTCGGGCTTGTGGCGAACGGAGTGCGCAATTAATCGCGAAGCCATCGCGATATCCACGACGAGGGGTCCCCATAAACCTGCAGAAATAGCCCCAAGGAATTTAGCGCGATACAGAATCGCGTTATTAGTCAACGGGGACGAGCCCGACGGAGATCGGCCGCGCGGTTCCCTCGGCGCGAGACGGGCCCCAACCTGCGCGCTGTCGCGTATCAGCGCGGCTCGTCGCCGCGGCTATTATTTCGACCTTCCCGCGCATTCCGCGCCGTGATTGCTACCTGCTTTTTGTTTCCTTCCCCCGACGAAATCCTTGGAATCGGCCGCGGATGAAGTCATTTCGGAGGAAAAGAAACGGACAGCTTCGCCTCAGCCTTGCGATCTTTTCCGAGTGTCACCGCGCGTGACCTCGTAATTTTTCGGCCCGTTATCGCGATCGATAAAATATCGCCAACCGATTGTGCATTTTATGGTCGATCGAGGAGCGTAAAGTTTGCTCCCGGCGACGATCAATATCGCTTTTATCGCGATTTTTCACCTACCCGTCGTCTGAACCACCTCCCCCCCCCCCCCTTCGCATCTGGCTTTCGAATTTCGTGGATTTTCGTGTCGCAATGGAGAAGAAAGCGTATGATTTTTGACAGCGAAACGCGAGAGACGATACTGGACTGCGATGCTTAAAGTCGCGAGGGCTCCTCGCGGCGCGAGGTGTGCTTTATAAGGTGCTTGTTAAATTTTACAACCGGTCATTATGCCCTCGATTCTGGCAAAACACGAGGAAATAATAATTACGCGCGGTCAGCCACTTTGTGTTTCGATACATAGTCGTGTTGCTAAAGAAGGATTTTTGATCTTCGACATTTTGGCTGCCCCGTATATGGGTGGCAGTTTTATATGATTTTTTAGCACAACTCTCTGTCGAAATTTATCGGACGAAATGCAGTAATGTAAATCTGATTAGATTAGTCAATATTCAAATAATTCAGCGTGAAGATTTTACACGATAGAAAATGAATCGTCGATCGGGCAAAGTTTCTTCAGATTTCCGACAGATCCGGAGCAGTTTATTTTAACGTAGAACGCAGCGCAAAATTAGTCACTCTTTCATTTATCTTTATTTATTCTTTTACTCCGAAAAGGTGCGGCCGTCAGATTGTTGAAAAGGATCTTACATCATCTTATATTATCAGTCAGACATACTTAAACGTAACAAAAGACCAGCACCTCGATTTTTCCAAATTTTCCTCTCCTAAACCAGCGCTAAAATGCAATTATGACACAAACCTTTGACACGCCAATAGTCTGTAAAACCAATATTCCCCCGTCCCAATGAACTCATCACTATCGACTCGAAGCAGCGCCGACCATTGATTTCCAGCGTGATTTTTCCTCGCGCGATTTTCCTCGCGCGCGTCGCCGAGAGAAAACGGCCGCGGCGCCTCCGACCGCCGCTAAACGAGAAACCGCGATCCCCGTTGTCTCTTCTTGACACAGATAATAACGCGCCCGTACACCGTGCCGCATAATTCCTCCATAAATTATCGGCCGGATATGTATTCTAATTCCGGGCGCGTGGGTAAACAGTTATTATTGCAGCCTCGTGTTTTCTACCGCTGGCCATCCGTTCGCCGTTTGCCTGGAAACGTACGATTCCATATGGGACACGTCCCGGCCCGGTATAATTTATGATAGCTTTCTTAAAAACGATGAGTCGGGATTCCAGCTGGCGATGCGTGCGTATAAACGAGGATTGATTGCATCCTCCGCGCGCCTCGCGTACACGCACCTGAGGAAGATTGTTTAAGGCGAAGGCACGATGATTACGGGGCCCGATCGGCGCTCGGGCCGCGCGAGACGATTATTTAAATGTCACATCTACGGGCACGGTGCTCGACGATCGACCAGTTTCGGGGCAAAGCCGGAGCCCGTCGAGTAATTGCAGCCTCTCGACGGCCGGGACATGAGGGATTGTGGGAACGGAGAATCGGCCGAGCTTTGCGCACGGAAGACTCCTCGGTTGACAAATAATGTGGTTAATGAGTGAATGGTGAGGCGGGAGGGTAATGCGGTAAACTATAGGCATTAGAGCTTTGAGCGCACGACTTTTCAATGATGCCACTTCTGAGATTGATGATGGTATCCCTTGAACCTCTGTTTTACGTCCATATATTCTATAATACACGTTGTCGTAATTTATGACATTGTGCTTTCATCTTAATAGTAGTAATAATTTCGACTGACTTCTTGGGAATTAGAATTCCATGTTGATATGTGAGGATTACTGTCGTCTGATACACTGTCGATTCTATGTAAGGGGTAGAAGTTTTGTTTGCTATCTGAATAGGGATCTGGAGTGAAAGATGTTCTGAATTATTCTATACTAGCTTTACCTACTACTCGGCATCGCCAGAAATTTAGATGCTGATTTTATAAAAAATAATTTCTTTTTAGTTTTTTTTGTGGAAATAGTCACATTCGTCTGGATCAGTCAGGTATAATGAGCTGTGGTACATTTCGTGATCCCAGAGTTTATCGTTCAAAAGTTTTTAGGCGACAGACTAACACACAAACATATAGAAGCTTTTTGCTTTATATATTAAGATAATTTCTTTTTAGTTATTTTTTTGTGGAAATAGTCACATTCGTCTGGATCAGTCAGGTATAATGAGCTGTGGTACATTTCGTGATCCCAGAGTTTATCGTTCAAAAGTTTTTAGGCGACAGACAAACACACAAACATATAGAAGCTTTTTGCTTTATATATTAAGATTGGGAGAAATATTTTGGAGCACTTCGCATTAGCATCCTTTCTGGAGCAGTCGTTTTCAGACAAGTAGGACAACTTTGGAACCTAGAATCTCCTTCAAGCCTCTCAGCTTTCATCTTCTTCTTTCACACTACTCTATAACAAAATTTATCACTGTAATTAACCGACTTCCAGTATCTCCCACGCAGTGCATTCTCACTACGATTTTTCATATTCCGTTCAATTCCAATTCAGACTCAGTTCATCACGCCTATAAACATTGCTCGCGTCAGAGTCTGTCCATTTACAGTAACGCGAACTTTCGAGTAGAAGACAGGAATAAACGAAAGATCTAAGAAAGAAATCGTCTGCGCGTAAACAACTTAAAAAACCATTTCCCACGACTTCATCATCGACCCCGAGGAGCATGCAACGTCTCAGGAAGATTATCCCCAGAACCATTAACCATGCTCCCCTTCAAACCTGTGCAATCTTAGAACTCAATTATCAATCTGTGCGTTATAGGTCACACATAGTCGACCGTTAATCGCCGATTGAAACAGCACTCGGCTCGCTCGTTAATTTGTTTATGGCGACCGGTTACACGATTTTCGTAATCAGAGAGCGTATTGTGTACGTCCGTGCGTGTTCGTGGCATGTATCCACGTGTATCCACGGCGATGTTCTTGCATGCGCCCGGGAGAAATAATCACCGTTCACCGGGTGATTAATAACTCGGCTAGTTCTTGCCGGTCAGCCATTTTCATCGTTGTTCCAGCCGCGGACCGTTTAGCACGCGGGGACAAGGAGCCCCGCGTGGGTTTATCTGGATCGTCGTCTCTCCATTCAGAGGCGGGCACAATAGCATTGGACGATCCGCGCAATCAATTAAAATATCGCTGGTATAAATATTAGCTAACGAAGCCCGGATCGGATCCCGGGTGGACAGGATGGGGCCCGCTCGAGATCTGGATCGATAAATCGCATCGGTGTCGCGGCCGCAGCGCCGAATTGATCGCTTTCGAAAGTGCACTGTCTCAAAACTGCTCCGTGCCTGGGGAACACCTCCTCAGATATAATTGGCCCTGATAAATTACGTTTGCCCAGCGCTCTGTACCGTGTTATTACCGGTAACTTCTTTATTTACGATCTTTATTCAAGCGAAACCCGAGAACGCGCGCGCGAAAATTCGTGACGCGCCTGGCGTCTCGGCATTCGCTTCTTTTCCTCGATGGTCCACTTGATGGAGACGGCCATTTTTAACAGCTTGCGGTTGAATGGTTTGAAACAAACTTGCACTTGGTGACGTTACCCAGTTTCTCAACTGTTGGTTCAGTTTTTAAGAGCTCTCTTAATGGAGAGATTTTAAGAGACTTTTTAACGGGGCAATTATTGTGGATGATGAGTATGAAGTGAAATTGAAATCGTTAAGTAATATGTAAGTATAATAGTACATTTACTTGTCAATGTGAAAGAATTTTACTACTAGGGTAAATCCGGGAGACGCGGTCGACCTAATATAAAATAGCTATTAAAACTAATGTAGACATTAATTATTTTATCAGAACAAACCAATACGTTCAGAATTTGATGCTGATTCAGAAAAACTGGTCGATATTTGCTTTAAGACAATATTTACTGTAAATCGGGTTGAAAACTGAAGTCATGACATCTGACCACCTCTCCCGAGGTGCCGGGAGAAATGGTTCTCGTCGTTGGCAGAGACCACTCACATAATTATTCATGGAAAATTAACAAAGGATAAAGCAAAATTATTTATGAGTGAATATAACTACAGATTCATTGATATATAATTTGTTTACGCTAAACGAGTAAAGAACACATCGAAGAAAAAGTGAACCACCTACTGGCGATTAGCAAGGCAAATGGATACAAAAGTGAATAAATGAACTAAATAAACAAAAATAATAATAAAATAATAATACAAAATAAAAAAATAAACAAAAATAATAATTTGACCATCTCTCCTTTCTGCAGCGAGAGATGGTGTTCTCGTTAGCTTTGAGAGGAAGAGTTAATATGGCCAAATACTTTGGCTGCATTGTCCCTCAATATCTCTACTATCATATTATCCCAAACATTAAACGAAAATAAACTTAGAAGTATATTTTAAATACAATTCTGTACACCGCTGTTTAACAAAAGAGGTTATATGTAACCTAAATTTACTTTTTAAAGCCTATAAAATCCAGAAAAACACAGAAGGAAGCGAAATGACGTTATTCATTCAACTGTTTGGCTTCTAGAGAAGTAATTGGTCTGCACTTTAAAGCATTTTTACGTATAGAGTCTGAAATATAGCGACTCGACCAACTCTCCAGCCCGACTGCGTCTCCCTGATTTACCCTAAGTTGGAAAGATAAATGAATGATTATTGTCCTGCGTAGGGAGAACCGTTGTTTCCACTGTTATAGGGTAACTGTACCTAGTATCGCCTAGCAAAAGTTAAATCGCTGTCAATTGAATAATAATTGATATTTTTGCACGCAATTCGTTTCAAAGTAAAGAGAAATCGTTCATCTTTCATGTAGCATAAGTTAGAATCATTGAAACCCACCAATTTTGAATTAGGAATTAAAAAACGCAAGACATGCATAAATCCGGTCCTGAAAAAAGTGTACCTCATATTGCCTACTCAAGAAATATTGATTAATTTATGTATATATGAGTTTTTAACGTCATTTTCACATGTGCTTTTATTATTTCTTGCTCTATAAATGTTTTTTATCCATCTTTGATTTTATTTTTATTAGAAAAATATAGATTTTTAAAATATTTTATTTTTTACGTTCTGATGTACGTATTGGACCCCACCTGTAACAAACATTACATCGAAAGAATTGTTCTCCGGTAGGCGGTATTAAGAACACGCATACTGCTAAAATAAAAACACTATTTTCATTACGAAAAATATTTAAATCGATTTCGTTCCTTAAGTACATCATTAATTAGGTATTTCGAGTAGATATTCTTGCATTCACGGAATTATTAGACTTACCTTCTCCGAATGTGATGTAAAATTGTGGCAGTCCAATAAATTTTTATACTATTAAGATTCTTTAAAATCCTTTCCCTTCTGTAAATGTTGATCACATGACGCTGCAATTACAGTATGTCTTCCTACATCTGTGTAGGTACTAATTCAGTGCATAACCGATATTAGGAACATGGTCGGTATTAGGTACGGTCACCCTATATACTTAACGTATTACATTGGTATCACATGTGTTGCGTATGGGGAATTTTCCCATCCGCCGCCCTCAACCGTTTTTCGAGCCCGCGTCTGCGAAGGGAAAATGCCCTAAAATCCTTTCGCTTATCACACGCCACGGTCATGATCTCGACCAGCTGGATGGTAACTGTGGGAACGGGAGTGACACGACGACGACTCCTAAGGATTTCTTTATATGGAGATTTCTAGCGAGTCCCCACGCGTTTTGGGACTATATAAAACCCTTTGGTTTCAACCCTTTTCGGTTCAAAGCTAAACAGTTACGCGTAGAGTCACGTCACGTTACGCTCGTACATATAGAGTTCTTAGTTATATCCAGAAAGATCGGGCTCGAGTCCCCTTCCGAATCGACAGTTACCTTTATATATAGAATCCACAAATCCGGTTTATATTCTATTTGGCATATTCAAATAGCCGCTCTTATGTCCCGCATCGCCAGTGCGCCAACACCGTGCAAACTATTGGTAATTCACGCATATATTTAAGTAATCGCGGCACTTAGGGGAGGGTTGCCTATATCGTACCACTTAAGATATTTTACGTTATATTTCATATTTGGTACTAATATGAACGCAAATGTCTATTGGATATTTTTATACGATTTAGGAAACATGGCCAATTTATTTCTAAATATCAATTTAATCTTTATAATGAATGTAATATGTACTTAAAATGAATGTAAAATATTCTACATTAAACCCGCTTTTAGAAAAATACAAAAATACAGGACAAAATTGCATTGTTTAATTATTATCAGCTGAAATAAACTGGTAAAAAGTTACATAAATCATACCTGATTTTTTAAATGTTTATAGCACGCACAAAATAGGGAGTAAACTCAAAAGGTTTTGTTTCTATTTCTTATTTCGCATTTACTTGATATTTGTATCGTCGAATGCCGTTTATATTTTTTAATTACTGAGAAATTGATGAGGTACGATTTACTCAACATTTACTTAACTCTCCCCTGCATTTGTACCATAATTGATTATTTATTCAATATATGAACGGTGTTCACGTATAAACCGAGTAGATTCGTTAAACCCATCTTTTACTCAGTGATCCTTATAATATTAGTAGCACATATCCATCGATACAACTTTCCCGTTCGAGTTGTATCAAACTTTAATTAACAGTTACGAGGCATCACTAACATTTTCCGCGTCTCCCAGATTTCGCATTAGGTTCGTTCGCACCTTTCATCAAAACAAGGAATCTCCTCCAACCCAGTGGCTCCCCGATTTCGCATCGAGTTCGTTTACGAAACCTCACCCTCTTATGGCTCCCTGATTTCGCATTAGGTTCGTCCGTATCCAACAGCTCCCCGATTTTGTATCTGGTTCGTCTGTAAATCTACCAGCCTCCGAACAGCTCCCTGGTTTCGCACCAGGTTCGTCTGTGAATAATCCAACCTCCTAGCAGCTCCTCGACTATACGTTGAGTTTCGTCTGTGAATTTCATCCTAGTGACTCCCCGATTCCGCATCGCGTTCGTTCACGACGTTTCACATTCCTGCGGCTCCCTGATTATTAAAGTCAGGTTCGTCCGCGTTTGACTCCATCCCTAGAGGCTCCCTGATTTAGCATCAGGTTCGTCCTCGCTTTCAATAATCCTAGCGGCTCTCTGATTTCGCACCAGGTTCGTCCACGCCCCTAACTAACACACTCATAAACCATATTCCTCGGGAAATACTCTTCCCGTCGGCCTCTCGCATCGCCGCAGCCCCGGCTCGTAACACATGGGATATAAATTTTAAGGTACAATTCTTCCGTCGAAACTTGTACGAGTGAAATTTACAAATTGTCTGGACGAATCAACTCATCTTATCCAACGCGGAGGAATTTTCGAAAGACGAGTTAAGTCGTTTTTCCCAGGTTAAGGACTAACGAAACCCCCAAGTTCTTAATACTCCTCCTCTTTACCCGAGGAAGGCTAGAGAACAGAGTCTCGTACGTCAGTTGCTCGATGATATTTTAATCCGCCGTTGTTAGCCGTAATTTCATTTTACCATATAAAGAGCGCGTTTCCATTAGTACTGTAATCACGGTGGGCGCTCGTTACGCGGACAGGATTCACCGCCTCCCTTCCATTCGCTCGTTGCTTATGACATTCTTGTTGCTTCTATTCGTGCGCCGAGGAAGAAACGTGTTCTTTATTTCCCATTGGGACTGCGCCAGTCTCTCCGGCGCGCAGCGTTCTTGCTGCGCTTAAAATCCAGCGATCCTAGATCGCCGTCAACCGTGACGGGACTACGATGAATGGGACAGGACTCTTCTTCCTCGTAGCCGATGAATGAGACAGGAATCCTCCTTTTCTGCCCGCCCCTCCCCCCCCCCAGTTCTCGGGAACTTGTCGACGCTGGAACTCGTTAAGTCTGCGCGCGTCCTACGAAGTTATATTCCAGATAGACGGCGCAAGTATATTACATTCCTCTGTAACGTTCTGCTTTTACGCCGTCCGTCCCTCATATTTTCATTCTGGCTTCCGACGTATCCCCGGGATCTGGTATTTCCTGCGCGGCGCGCCGCGAAATGGTAAAAGTTCCTACGGAAATGTAAAGTAAACGAAGATGGATGGCCGCGATTACTGTCGTCTTGTCGCGTAACGGGATGGCAACAGGATAATTAAGGAATGGAGAGGTTGTAAGTCCAAGTATCAGCGTTTTAGAGATAACGGTTTTCCTTTCTTTTTGTAGATTAGTGGTAACGATGATGAATTGGTAACTTTGGGAATCGTAAAAGATAAGGAGTCACTTTTAGTATTTACGGGTTAGAATTGCAAGGGTGCTAAAGTTTCCAAGTGTTGTGGATGAGAGAGTTCCTCGTAGATGCAGTCACTGTCAGTGAATTTAAGGAAAAAGGCTCAGGTGGCAGACGTTCTGTGTGGCCCAGTTTTTCGGGAAAATGAAGAGGTAGTTTACTAGAAACCGACTAAATGTAGTAGTGCGTAAAAAAATATAATATTTCGATACAGTTATAATTTTTTTATTGGACAGCCAGTGTTCAAGTTGGTGCAAAGGATTAAGTCTCCATTTAGGGTAAGGTTTAAGTCTCCTGTGTTTAATTCTGAAGATGCTCTTGAAGGGCTGTAAGTAGAGGTGCACAGAGGGTGGAAAACGCTGACGATAATAATGCCCCCTTTAGTTAAAATGTCCTATCTAGCGTTTTGAAACAACCGGGAAAACTGAAGTTGTATCATTTACTTTGTACCGTCCTTATTTCCCTTCATTCTAATTAAAACATGTTGTCATTATTTCGTAACAGCCTAATATAATTTTTTGTAATAGGTATACCGGTAGGTAATGTATGTATTATTAACGTACCAATTAATCAATTGTTTTAGATAGGCTATTTTAACCATTTGGAAAGAAGTTAGGTTAAATACATTAGACTGTTTATAAATCTTTACGAAGCACGTAGAGTTTTCTAACTTTACTTAAAAGGTAAAAGACGTGTGGAACCTCAAATATTTCAACATACATTTCTCAAAAAATGAAAAAAATCTAGATAGGACAGTTTAACTAAGGAGGGCAGAATAATATACTCCGTGCACTTCAGACTGCACGAATGCATCACAATATTCACAATGCATTTTTATTTCTGAAAAATTAGTCTACAGTCTTGCAATCCACATTATTCATAAATATAGTGTCCGCTACAAATCTTAGCTGCAATTCTGATTATTCCTACCCCCAAATACAATCACAAAATCATTAACACAGAACTCTAAACCACACCCGTAAGAAACTGCACAACACCGTTACCAACTCCCAAGCTTCAACTTCAGACCAAGCTAAATTGATTCATCATTCACACTTCACACTTTGATGGCCGCTGCCATGTATGCGTGATTCCACCATTTCGATCTACTATTTCCTCAGCGCTTAAGAAATCAATTTTATTTCATATTTATCCTCGACAAAAGTATACCATTCATAGATTTATATCGTAAGTGAGCGCGAGTTTTCTCCAACAAGCTGTCAAAGTGCTAAAACATTGCAACCCCAATAATTCCGAATAAACCCTCAAACTAGTCAAGACCTCATCCCCTCGCCGCTCAATCCAACCCCCCCTCCCCGACGAACCGGCCAACAAGAATCCATTCAACGATTTGCAAGGGGTCGACGATACCCGCGTCATTAGTCGTCAAAAACATCGGCGCCAAACGCGCCTAATCTCGCTTACGTGACCAAGCGGATGAATGAGCTTCCTCCTGGTACATATCGGGAGGGGAGGGAGCCTCTCGAGGGTACCACTTACGACGAGGAACGAGTATGCTATCAGTGTCCTGTCCCCGCAAAAAAAGCAGGGAATAACGCGGCAGGCTGGCGCTGCCGGTTCTTCCTCGCGATCAACAATGGCGATCACGTGTGCCGCGGCGCTTCGTTTTGCGCCCGTGCGCGCAGTGGTCCCGCTTCTACACGCGCAGGTGAGCCCGCGTGTGTGCGTGTCGCCGGCATAGTCGTGTCGTTCGTACCCGACAAGGCTCCATAGACGGTCCCGCGAGGGGGTTGAAGGAAGGGGTTAGAGGCACGCATGAATGGAGGCTTCATTCATGTGCTCGCCTTTCCTCCTGCACACGCCGCCTGCCTTCTGGTTTTGTTTCTATCGAGGGGGACCGGCCATCGATGTTACACGCGCGGCGTTCCTCTCCGCGGAAACAATGCGCTCGTTTCAGACGCCGCTGCATCGGCTCTGGTGCCAACGACGACCTGGATTTATAAGTCGAGCTGTCGCGTCGACGCTTCGACTCGCGGCCCGATGAATTGATTTGGAATCGATCGACACTACTGCTTTCAATCAGGGTGCGTTGGTGATGGGAGGACTGTGCTAGTGGGATTTGGGGAGGTTTGGAGGTTGATGGGGGTTGAAGTAGGTTTGATGAAGATGGAAATTTCGGTGGAGAAGATGCTTGGAGTTCTTTGAGCTGTTCCAGTTTCAAATTGAGGTTTTTGATTGTGGGGGATGATTTGATAGTGTTCGGAGACTTGTAATTAGAAGGTAGATAGAAGATCCTAATTCGAGTAATATAATAAAGGGATTTTAGTTCGTAGAATTCCCGCAGTTTCTGTATTCATTAAATTTGGATTCTGTGAGTTGCTCGGATTCTATAGGGGGTCCGGGGTAGGTTGTAACGCGGGGTAAATTGTAACATAAGTAAAATCTTTTGAACGACAAATCTGCTAACCCACAGCATGCGAGAGCTACTTGGCGATATTAGCACCGTCGCACAGTGGTTCGAGTATACTGCATGCTACCTGGACAAAATTATTTTTTCGCGGGTTTGGGTTTATATGTGGTTCAAATTGTTAGAAAACAAACCTGATTCGTATTACAGTTTATTATTTCACTAAAAATATCAATAAAATAAAAATGTGACTAATTCAATAAAGGAAAAAGAACAAAACGACATTATTGTACTTTATCTATAATTATCAGTTATAACATTATGTCTATTCCTGTAATTTCTGAGTTTTAAAGTTTAAAACCTGGCTTTTGAAATCAGTTTTCTCTGCATCAGTATTAAAACAGTATTTTACTATATGTTCCACGCCGTTCCAGCAACGGTAACAAGGGTTGAATGTACGGAAAGTAGAGACTTTCTAGTTTTTTTTAATTAAATGATCGATCTGCAAAAATTTGCAAAACTATGTATTGTGAATTGTTTTCGAGTGCGACGCTCGGCAGTAGAGATTTTTAGTGACATAATAAACTGTGATACGAATCAGGTTTGTTTTCTAACAAGATGAACCCCATATAAACCCAAACCCGTGAAAAAATAATTTTGTCCAGCTAGCATGTAGTATACTCGAACCACTGTGCGTCGGTTTTAGTGACACAAACGAGCGTTATGTAGTCATTTTGTGGTTATAGTCCAGAGTTTTAATATTTAGAGCACGTAAGTAAATGTTGTCTTAGCACTTTTATTTCAATTAATCGTCATTAGAAACCGTTTGAATTTTTGCTTCTTTGTCGCAAACGAATCAGTACACATTGGTTTTTTATAATGTGTACGCATTTTAGTGATTTAATGTTTAGTTTGCTGAGATAAAACGCAAAAATTCAAGCTCGGGGTAAATTCTAACATATTACTATAGTTACTCCGTTCTAAATTGTGATAAAGCAAGCTATTTGCTGACACACCGGAAAAAGATGCTCTAGAAAAACAACAGAACAATCGAGAATCCAGAAAGTAGAAAAAAGGTATAAAGGCAAAAGTAAAGAAAGCGAAGAAGCAGATTTTTATAGAATCAGATGAATAAACAATGATTGTTTAACTCATGTATATCAAATGTTTAATAATGATCTCTGTTTTCATTTATATTTTTTAGAAATGTTTATTTGTGTTCATATTTGTATTTAAATAATAAAACAGATGTGTTATAATTTACCTCAGACTGGGGCACATTGTAACAAAGGTTCAGATTCGTTTAAGATGAAGCTAGATGTCTAAGTGTCCAAGATTTTGCCACGTACTTTCACGCGATCAGTTCACCATATATGTAAGTAGTATATCATGCAAATTATTTCCTGATTGAGGAAAACACTTTCGAGGAAAAACCGTGAAAACTTTTTTGTTACAATCTTCCCCGGTCTCCCCTAATTGTAAGATGTTTTCACACTGATTGTGAGTCCCCACTTTCTTTTGAAACCTTAATTACCATTTTACGGAAACCGATGATCAGATCTTATCAAACTACTCCGATTACTCTGAAATTCTCACGACTTCTACACCTCCTCAAGTCCCCTCAAACGAGATTCCCAAATCGCGTTAACCCAGCAGCAGTATTTGAACGAAAAGACGAAGTCCGCCTCTATTAGCGATAACTTTCTTCTTCCCGGCATAAAGACGTAGAAACTTCAACCGTTCAATCACCATAAATTATCACTTTCTACTCGCCGCTACGTCTATCGCGATCCTTGGGGCAGCGTGCACGCACTTTGAATCCCGATGCATGCAAATCAGAGGCTTCATCCTCGAAGCGCAATTAAGCGTGAATCGAGGGCGTTACAAATAAACCGTTCACCGTGAGAAACAAAACTTTTGTTGAATAAATTCCTCGGCTTGATTATCATCGAGATCATGGACTGTCCGTGCATAGCAATTTTCTTGCTTCCCTTTTCTTTCTCCCCCTCGGGTTTTCCAGCGACGAATGGAGATTGTTTCGTCATCGATGCGCTCTGTCGTTCGTCGTCCTTCTGGCTGGCGTTGCACGCATCGGTGAGCCCGTATAATTGAAATTCAGCCACGAGATTCGTGGATCGATCGTGTCGCGACCTCTGTCACGGATCACTGTCGGTTCCAGTGGCTTCTCCGTGGAAACGGCGGCGTGACAAGCCGAGTTCCTCGGCAGCGACAATCGAGAGACGGGAACCTGTAAATCACGGCTCGATCGTGCGGTTAGATGAAATCATTGTGCCCGCGACGGCGTAGATAAACGTGTACAGGCAGATTCAAAGCTGCTGGAAGAACTCTAACTGGGCAGCGGAACTCGTAAAGAGGAAGAAGGAGACTTGTAATTAGCAGTTTCTCGAGATATTCGGTCGTTTGATTCAAAAATCTTTTAAACATTCCTGGTGCGATGTGTATTTATTTTTATATCTAAGGCTTCATATACTTTTAACACGAATGTAGGGACGTAAGTATGATAACTTCAGAAAATGCTTTTAACTTCCCTTCGCAAGGTTTTAGTAACTTCAAATAGTTATGTGTCACAAGTCACGTACCCCAAAAGTAACAATCGTTGAGTAAGGTAAAACCACCTAAGGGTAGAATCACCACCTAGAAACTATTCCGCTATTGCATCCCTCTGAAAAAACATTTTCCTAAGGAACAGTGTTTTCGCACATCCTTAACGCTAGAATAATTGATAATCAAACGCCCACAATTGTACTCTATCAAAATAGAAACTACTACACCCATCTTTACACAATCTTTCTCACAAGGAGAGTATTTTAGGTGTCCGCCTCCGATCATTTTGATTTTTGGATATGTTATAGAGGACCGAAAAATAAGAAATACGTGTTTTTTTATTTTTCCCCGTTTTCATATTTGGGGGGGGGGGGGTGAAAACTGCGTGCAAAGTTAGGGTTGAAAAATCATTTTTGTGGAAAAAATGGACTTTTTGAAAATCTGGTGAGTCAGTCATATTTCGCATTCAAAGACACAAAATTCGGCCATTGACACTATTCCCCTATCTCTAATAGTTCCCGAGATATTCCACAAAAATGATTTTTCAACCCTAACTTTGAACGCAGTTTTCACCCCCCAAATATGAAAACGGGGAAAAATAAAAAAACACGTATTTCTTATTTTTCGGTCCTCTATAACATATCCAAAAATCGAAATGATCGGAGGCGGACACCGAAAATACTCTCCTTGTCAGTATCCTACGCTCCAAAAGTTCTAATCCCCATTTTTTCCTTACCAAACACTTTCACACACCAGTCACACGAAACCCTGCACAGAAACGTCCACGTGCCCTCGAAATTTCCCAGCTAATCCCCCATCAGCCACTTCACGAGGATCAGCCTGTACGAGCGTACATGTCCGTAGGGGGAATAAATAAATGCCCGGCTGGATCGTTTTATATCGAGCTGCTATCTCGACCTTTCTTCCCCGACGGAGAGGCTGTAGAGGCTCTCGCCTTGTAAGGAGTAAGGGCTGCTTATGTACGGCCGCGTACGTGTATTCATATAAGACCGTTTCCACGTTGGGACGCAGCCGCGTCTATCTTTCGCCCGGTTACGAGCGAAACTTAAGTACTCGCGCGGTTTGATGAATGGACCGTAGGACAGACGGAGCACGTGGGTGGAATTACAGACGATTCGCCTGTCTGGCCTCGCGACGCATTATCGGAAACGCGGGGACGATCTATGCTTCACGATCGTTCCGCGATAGAATCGTTTCGATGCCAACATCCGCGGGGCCCCTGAAGTCTGAATCAATGGGAAAGTTACATAACGACAGAGACGCTTTCCTAGCTACAGTGGCTATGGTTACAGTAGTTTCTTCATTATAGGTGGAACACTAGTGGAAATATTTCGTGGTTCCATGATTGATACAGGATAAAGGGTGAATATATTCAAAGGTACCCTTTAAAAATTAATCGTCCATTCTACATTCTACGACATTCGATTTAATGTTAAAACTAAATAAATATTTCTGTTGCTATTCCTATCACTTCTTACAAGGGAAGATCCCGAAGCCGGAAATTCAAAAAATTCTGAAACTTTGTGAATATTTAGGGAATTTCCTTCTGAATATAACGCAATTTTTGTTTGCTGCCCAAATTCACTCTAAGGAGGTGTAATTGACCCCTGGCAATCCGGCTTTTTTCCGATTTTGTATTATAACTCGTGAACTGTAAAATAACTTTTTTCACCAAATGATAGATCTAATTAAAAGAAGTAACTTTTGTCTTGAAACTTTTTT
The DNA here is from genome assembly GCA_947577245.1 of Andrena bucephala. NCBI lineage: Eukaryota > Metazoa > Arthropoda > Insecta > Hymenoptera > Andrenidae > Andrena > Andrena bucephala. The sequence continues at coordinate 71,656,639 of OX387715.1, forward strand.
TCTATCTCTTACAGTTCGCGAGTTATAACAGAAAATCGGAAAATAGCCGAATTTTCAGGGGTTAATTCCACCCCCTTCGAGTGAATTTGGGCAGCAAACAAAAATTGCGTTGTAATTAGGAGGAAATCCCCTACATATTCTCACAGTTTCAGAATTTTTTGAATTTTCGGGTTCGGGATCTTGTTAGTCCAGAGATTCCAAGTACACTGTGAAGAAGAAGATGGAAGTAACGTTGACTCTTAGCACGTGAAATGTTATGTGCGAGTGAAGTAGTGGTCGAATAGTTGGAATAGTATCGCGTGGCATTAAGGAGCCGAGAAGATATGCGATCTGTGGTGCGTGTTGCTAGCTTCAATTTAAAGCAAGAGAAAGTTACGGATCACCGCGAATTAAACGGGTCAAATTGTCGCGGATCGCCATTCCCTTTAACGATCCAATAAAATTCCAGCCTCTATGCGCTTGATTATCCCGTTTCCCTGCGATTACGAACGCTCAGGTGCATCCTGCACGAGGTAGAAGGCTCTGTTTACGATTCCAGTTCCAAGAAACTGTAATCTCTTGCTCTTAAATTTCTTTCTTTGTCTAAATGGATCTCCATAACATTCCAGGTCACCCATTTCATTCGTAATTTTCAGCAACTTTCCACTGTATCCATTTAAATAATCGTCACTCTAACGTCTCCATAAAACAGCTCGACGCAAACAGAATATTTTCAGCTGACTCTGCACCACGAGGACCATAAAACTTTTCGCTAGAAAATAATGAAAAAGTGTCAGGACATGAAAATGAAAGTCCAACTCGAAATAACTACTCGGCCTCGTTTTACCGTCCCTCGTCGAAGTAGATTCTTCAATCTGCACTTTTCAACCGAACACATTTCCTCCATCTTTGCAAGCACTCTGCCCCTGAAACCGGCAACCCGTGTCCAGACGATCATAAATTCATCCCGCACCTTCCACCCAGACGACTAGACTCAATTTCCGAAGATCAGAGCGTTCCAGACGCGAACTCTAGCAAATAACAAACTTCTTTGCGACGTACACGCGTTGAATCGCCGTTGAAGAAGCGCAGGAATGTTTACGAGTGCTCGGCTGGCGTCGGTGTTCTCTTCTAGGAATGTGCTGAGCACCTCGTCGCCGGCTTCTCGTGGAAGATCTTATTTGTAGAGCCAGCTATTATCCGCGAAAAACGCGGCTGAATAATGCTCGGGTTGACGATGTGCCGGCTTCTGCCGCTGGAATACGATGTTTGATGAATGAAGGCGAAGAAGAAGCAGTGAACCAGACGAACGAGGCCTGGCTGGCTGACTTCCTCTCAATGGGACGAGTCGCTCGGTCGTCTTTTTAAAGGCTGATCTCGTGTCGTTAAGCCTCCTATATAATTCGTTCAGTCGTTTTCGCCGTATATGGACGGGGAACGAATCGAGTAACTCGTATTTATTCGCTTTTTCCCCTCTTCTCCGCATCGCTGCTTTATAACAGTCATGTCCGTGTCGTGTAATTATTAATTCCTCGGTAAAAAGAAAGAAGAAATTTCGTTTATCTTCTTTGCCATCGTTTCTGAAGCACAATGCCACAGCGATGGACGCTTTGCATTCCGGGGTTTTAAAGTTGGAGGGGATTAAATTAGAAATACATACGAATTGAATTGATTGTTGTGTCGGCAGGTGCTGTCGACTTTGAGTAATTTGTAGTTTGTACTGCTACTTTTTCGAAGGATAATGATTTTTGTTGCGTTAGAAATTTCTTTGGCGAACTTTGGGACATAGTGGAGGGATATTTAGGGAACTTGTGTCTTTATATTTTTTATATATTTTTTAAAGATTGAAGTGTTTGGCGATGAGCTGCTACGTGCCTCCAACATGGCTGCTCGAGAAAAATAGGAAAAGAATGCACTTGCTGTCGACTTTGAGTAATTTGTAGTTTGTAGTACTACTTTTTCTAAGGATAATGATTTTTGTTGCGTTACAAATTTCTTTGGCGAACTTTGGGGCATAGTGGAGGAGGGATATTTGGGGAACTTGTGTCTTTATATTTTTTATATATTTTTTAAAGATTGAAGTGTTTGGCGATGAGTTGCTACGTGACTCCAACATGGCTGCTCGAGAAAAATAGGAAAAGAAATGCACTGCCGAAACGTAATAACGTAGATCAGTAGTAATTGTCGGCTGGTGTGTTATCGATAGTTGACTGAATAGTTGGTTATAGTGAACAGAAATTTTATTAGGTACACTATCGATAGAACACCATGAAAGGACATTCTGGTTCGTACTCTATTTCTGTTTATTTCTCGTATCAAGGCTCTGGCAGCAAAACGGCACACTATGAATCATACGGTAATTATATTCGTTAATAATACGTTACAACAATCGCTTCATGAATATTTCCTCGTTTCCTGTATCAAGGTTGTTTTCATACGAACGTTCGAGAATCATAAAGTTCGCCATATTCGTCCACCATAACTTTATTACACTCGATATTTCACTTTACCTTTTACAAACGCTGCTCTGTTATTTATGCCGCTTCTGTGCCCATTTTATAATATTCGTTTTTATTCATTTGAAGCTGTTTTCGAAGAAGAAACTTTCATTCCGATTCTTGCAATCGAATTCAGTTGCGGTCAACTTCTTTTTCTATTCACACGGTTATATAAATTTATATTAAAGATTCCGTTAAATTGTTCTCAATCTCCAATAGTTCTCCAATACACATAAATATAAGCTATTGTAGATAAATGTATGGATTAGAATTATTATTTATAACATTAGATACTCGCATCTAAGTACATAGGCGTTCGATTAAAATTTCATTCAATCTATTATCTGAAAATTACAGTGTGACATAAAATCGAATCCATCTTTTATCAATGTGTCCAGAATTTCAATTATTATATTAAAGAGGTGATCGATCACATATTTCTCTTTCCATTTCTCTTTCAACTCGCACACAAATATAAAACAGGAAAGAAACAATTGAGGAAAGACAAAATTTATATAAAAATTCCCCTAAATTGAAGCTACCATGACACACCAGTTCCTTCCTTGAAATCAGTTTCCTCGAAAACGAAAACTCACGCACACAAGTTCCCATCAACATCTTCGAAACATTTTTCAAGGAATCCGCCACGAATCACGAGGCATCCTGTATTAATACCAGTCATTTCTATTTACGTAATAATCGATAACCATTTATCGACTTGCCTGTTATACTCCCACGCGCAAGTCCAAGCACATATCTCCAAGATGACACGCGGTGATTTACGGACCTGCTGGCATTGTTTAATAACGCGCCGCGTATGAAAGGCACCCGGAAGATTCCACGATGCAAGATATCGAGGGGTTCTGCCATTTGGGGTCGTGGCTACGGTCCAGAGATAGGCATGGAGGCGAGGTAACGCCGTTGTTCACCCAAAACCAGAAATCCCTAGCACCAGGTGCGCTCACCCAAGCAAGAATCTCTCTCTTCGTTCGGATCGATTCGAAAGAATAACGAGAAATGTTAATCGTGCCAAACGAAAATTCTCTCATCAAACATTTTTGAATTCGCCGGAGAGAGTACAGTTGGCAAAACAAGTTAAAAACAGTTTACCTGTTTCAGTTCCTTTTTATCACTACTGAGTGGACATATTCTAAAAAGTTTATTTTATTGTTAAAAAAAAAAAGAACCAATAAGAATCCATTCCATTCCACTTATATTTGCAAAATAGTTACAAAAATTCAGAAAATTCGATGTATTAAGGAAGTATATTAATAAGAATAATAATGAAATGTTACAAAGTACGTTTTTAATTTATAACTGTCCACGGTTCGATGCTTGGACTCGAGGGCGATTTATCGCCGGCGCTTCGCCGCCGAGGACAATGCCCTGGGACAGTTTTCTAATCGCAGAGCGATCTTACAATTAGAAGGCGATCCATCATTCGTCGGTGTCCACGGGCATCGTCGCCGAGTAGCCCAAGTGAAGCCAGAGAGGCCCGAAATACATCTGAAACAGGTGTGGTCGCCTCGTGGAAATAGAATAGGCAAGTTCGCGGATTGGCGTGAGACGACCGGGCGATTTCGTCACGCGATGGGCCACGGTTTCTACGACAAAATAAAAAATATCTGCCTTGCGCAATCCGTGGCTGCCTTTTCGAAATTCCGTCCCGAGACAATGCTGCTCGTCTGTACGCTCGCGATGGATCTCGAGCGACGAGGACGACGTATTGGCCGCGGGTGGGCGAACTCGTTACGACGTCTCATTAGTCAATGTTCTGTCGGTTGGGCGAGGTAAAACGAAATTCTGTTGCCAGCGCAAGGTTACGGCGGAGTATAATGGGTGTACAGGAACGTCGAAGAGAATACGAATGCCAGGTATAAGAAATTTTCGAGTGAGTCTCGAATGTACCCGGTGTCTCGTTTCAATTGAAACCAGTTGGTCCACAGGGGCACAGTGGCAATTTGGTGGTAAGATTTACTTAAGTGGTCACGTTAGGGGGTTGTGTATGAAGGTGGTCGTTTATTGTTAGACGAAAATATTTGTGGACAACGTGGATCGTTAAGCGCAATAATTTAAGTACACCACATTGTAGGCCTAAAAGAGTAGGTAAATTTAAAATTTGTTTTCTCAGGTATCTAGGTAATTTTTCAGTGAAATATCGGTGTCTTTTTCGGAGAGTTAGGTAACATTTTAACTTTATTTTTACAGTGGAGTTTTACAGTGTTATCTACCGTCGTGTCATGTCAGCTGGCCCCAAGTACGAAAAGCGATTGGAACATGAAAAATAAAAAATTCTTATTTCAACTTAAATAGATTTTCTTCAATGTAGCGTACGGTTTTTATCATATTTTAATTTGTTCAACTTTTATATACCTTCAAAGTCGGAGTGTTCCAGTGAAGAATTTCTTTTTTTAAATTTTATGATGTAAAATTAGGGATGTATATTTCGCATTGCGAGGCTCCCATAAATGCAAGGCATTATCGAGCCACGTATCCAGTGAAAGAATTCGTAAACGATTTTTATCGCAGCACACAGTACTCATACATCATTTTGGCTACGAGTCATTTCGGTGACGATGATTCAAAGGAAGTAGGTTTATCTTGTTTAAAGTTTGTCAAATATTTTAGAAACCTCAACGGTACTCGACCAGTGTAATTTCCACATTACCTTCGCATTATTGAAACACGTTGCTATAAAAATTTGAAAATTGTGTTCGGAACGTGATAAAATCATTTTAAAGAAATTACACTGGAAAGTGTATAAGGTTCACTGTATCGTTTATTCACCTAGTTTTACCTAGTAATTTGCTAGTTCATCTAACAGTAAAACAGTAAGCAAATTTTCTTCTTCACCTGCCCTTTCCTTTTTCTTTGACATGGAACCTCTTGTTTCTTCTTTCATCTTCACGTTGTTTTTTTTTTATTTCGTGCTTCTTCCTTAAGTATCAATCTTCAGGAGACAACACACAATAGCTTTCATCACAACCATCGTCAATCACAAGCACGTCTCAAATCTCTCATCAAATACACATGTCTACTTTCTAACCACCACGTACAAAAATAGCTGTCTTAAATTAGCAACGAAATCTTCACAACCCATCTAAACAAATTCTTTCAGAAAAATTGTTTTAGACAGTATGTCATTCGAAACTAAAATATTTGCATACGGAAGGAGAACCTAATCTTCTGCCATATTAAAATTCATTGAAATCTGCCCATGCTTGGAAGTGCAAGGCATTGACAGTCGACTCGCAACGAACCACAGCGCATGCCTGGAGTGGGCTCCTTAAATTGTTTCTGCCTGGTTTTGATTAATGAGACGGTGGTCGCCGTTTGTTCCCGATACCACCTCTAATTGCTGCCTTTCTTTCGACGTGGAGGGCCGGTTTGCATAGGTAAAACGTCGCCCCCCGGCTGCGAATAATGAGATACAGGCTACGAGGGCCATTTACGATCCGTCGTGATCGATGCCATTGGCACGTACGCATACTTATCTGGACCTGTCTCGAAAACGTCCAGCTCCATCATTTTTAATTAAGAGAACTCGTCCCGGCCGATCTCATTTGCTTATCAATGCCGCGATCGGCTCGTAATTACGTGGGCAGAACTAGTTTTATATTCGACAACTACATACTGATTTCAGGGCTTTTTACCCAGACCTCCCCTTATGGTAATGCGTGCCGATTTTTCTGCCACCGTGAAATGTCGTTCGCCTCCGATACAATCAAAGCAGTTGCTGCGTTCCAAAAGATCGGGGAAAAATGTAGAAATATTCCAAGGCCCCATCCATCTTTGCAGTTTTGTAGAAATGTTGCCGGCTCTATCTCCATATCTTAATAAGAGGATTCGAGTTCGATTTATAGTAGCAGATTATAACTCCCACGAGACTTGTGCATTAATACCTAAATTAAATATTTTCCTCGCTTGAATTTGAAATACGGACTTCTCCGTCGTCCATGGATAACATATTTTAAAAGATACATTTCAATTGTTATACAACTTACAAGCTCAAAATAATACTCTAAAGGTAAATGGATTTGGATGAGTAGAAATTATTTACATTAATCTCACCATGCTTTAATGGACATCCTGCGACGTCGATCGTCGAAGCAGCGAGCGGTGATCGGTAACCGAGGAGGTACAGTAAGAATTTATGGATAAAGAAAACGCATAACGGGCAGAGACGCGGGAGTAGCCAGCGTGGGTGTTAGTATTTTCGTTCCAACCTAATTCAGTAGTTCTAGAGTTACACGGTGGCTTCCTAAATATAAAATCTAGCGCGCGGTTCGCGCTGTAAAACGCCCCCGATGCCTTGCGCGCCTGTTTTTTGCGCGGAACAATGCGCGCTCGCGGAACGTTTCCTGATGGGTTCCATTATGAATCACATCAACGAATTGTCCAAGTCGTCGGGGATAGAAGATCGGGCGGGATTTTAACTTTTCCTCTCGTAACTATCACGGGAGATATTAATTGCAATCGGAAGAAGGAAGGTGCAATTATGGATTTTCTTTTGTTGGTCGCAGTTGCAGTTGAAGGAAAGTGTGTTGAGGACTGATTTACGTTTGTAGCTTTCGCGTACAGTGATGGGAAGAATTGGTGAGAGTTTTGGGTCACTGAATTTAGGACAGCAAGGGATGGAATTATCGTGAATTTGAAGGTATAGTTTTAAATTAGGTGACTATTTTAAGCGGGTATGGTCAAAATTTGGATCTAAAAATTCTAAAAATTTGTTCTTTGGGGGATGAATAAAATGATAGAATTTCGGTTAGTTTTAAATTAGGTGGTTATTTGAAGTAAGGGTGGTCAAAAATTGGATCTAAAAATTCTAATCTGTGATTTGTAGGATAAGGAATTTTAATATGACGAAAAACTGAAAATAAGATAACGCGTGGGGGAAACTCGGACAAAACCGGGTACCTGGCTAAAACCAGAGCGTGGTATTATGTTTTAAACTGCCTTAAGTTTTCCCGCGTCGTTGCAGCGACATATTGCCGCGACGTGCATTATTTCATTAACAAAAGGTGATCATGTTACAAGCGTGCTTACTAAGGTTACATCGTCTTGTGTGTTTTTGAGGGCTCTGATCTAATTTTCGATAATTAGGAAACTTCGAACACTTTTGACAGTGTTTAGGTACATACTTTTTGGTATGAATTATGTTAATCGTTGCATATTAAAGTGTAAACAATTAAAAGGTTCGTTTTTACTTCTCCATGGTATTGTTGATAATTCGTAATATTTACAAAATTGTATGCTGGGGCAAAACCGTACGGGTTAAAGGTACTCGGTTTTGGACAAAGCCTGTATAACAAAGAAACGAACTCGAATTTTCCTTTTTATTAAAAAAATTGGGTTTGTACTATTATTTAATCAAATCTATGTAAAAAAAAAATTTATGTTAAACGATTTTATTAAAAATGCACTAAAAATTAAAAAATGATTATTTTCTTGTACTGCAATTTCGATGGTGTTTTTTCACTTTAAATAAAATCGTGGAGCAGGATATCTTACAACAAATTCATTTCGACGCTTGATGCTGTATTAAATTGATTCATATTCTGTTATGAAAAATCCTGCTCCACGATTTTATTTAAAGTGAAAAACACCATCGAAATTGCAGTACAAGAAAATAATTATTTTTTAGTTTTTAGTGCATTTTTAATAAAATCGTTTAACATAAAATTTTTTTTATATATTTTTTATTTTCTAGTTTTTAGTGTTTATGGATTCACATTTCGCAGCTCTGATTTCTTTAGAAATATCTTTTATTTCATTTCAAATCGTGATGCGACTAGCGATCCGAACGCAGCGGCTTTTTGTTGTTTTCGTAAAGAACGAGACTGTCTGATTTCAAGTCGTTTGGATTTGTGGTTATCGATTATATTTATTGATGACTGGGTAAGTTTTTCACCTGCACGGGTTTAATTTTTTTTTAAATATTGCATTGTCATCCAAACTACGCACGCCTGCAAAGTTTCAAGACAATTGGATAGTTGGAAGTAGATTAAATTTGAGTTGCCAGATTTGAACCATACAAACAAACATACAAACAAACAAACAAACAAACAAACAAACAGAGGATGGAAGCTGAATAAAATCGTTTAAAAAGGAGTTTATTCTAATGAACCCCAATTGCAATTTATATTTTACTTAATAATGTCAAAGTTATGAGATTTTATTCTTAACGTCCCGATTTTACCCCGGTCTCCCCTACTTATGTGCTCGTGAAACTTGCAACTTCACCCTGCTGTACAATATACTAAATAACAAGCATACTGTAAATCCTCGAGAAATTAATCTTCACGCAGGAACCCCAAGCTAGTAGATCCTTGCACACAACTCCAGTAGTTTCGAACTTCCGCAGAGCAACTCCAGCTTGATCGAACCCCGCAAACTCTATGTATAAGACGTCCCCCGCAATTACTCCCTGAATCATTCCAATTCACCGAAACATTCTGACTCATTTCCAACCCCATCAGTATTCCCACCATTCTGTATTTGCACACCTCTACTATCTGCGCTCTCGAAAACAGAAAAATCCCCCCCGTCCACCACGACTACGTGCAGCGATACCGATTTACTCGCGCCTGGAGCACCAAGTCCAGCAAGCGAGCCCAACCTGCCCATAAATACCCGGCACAAATTACACAGAGAGGAATAAACCGGCGATGGTCCGCGCCAGCGTCCATTAAGCATCGGAGCTAACGATTCGGACAGCCATATTTTCTCGAATTAGCGGGCATGGCGATCGGAGGTGGGTTCGCGTGGACTTTGTGCAGCGATCGCGAGGCCTCTTCCCGATGGGGGGACCCGATCGGCGCGAGTGGGACACGGAAAGGTGGGCATCGAGTCGCGGGGTGGGAGAATTTCCACATCGAGGTACCTGCCAATCGCGATCGCCGGGTCTTACCTGCAGCCACAATTGCCCAGAGTGCATCCAGAGACAGATCGCCACGTCGAAATAATACCGGCGCGTTTTGCCCCCGCCCGGCATCGGTCCGCGGCCCTTTTCCCCCGGCCAGCGGCGACCTGTCGGTGACATTTACATTTGGACATACCAGCCGGGAAAAGTTTTACAACCGGCGTCTCTCGATCGTCCAATCAAAGTTCCAGCGGGGGCTTGTGCAAGTGAGCTGCGCGGGCATTATACACGCCGGCCCCGTATTCCGACGTGTCTCTTTTTGCCCGGCTTCCTTCGGGGAGATCGTTACTATCGCCGCTGCTCCGTTATGCCAAAAGATCGCTCGGGGAACGGTTTCTTTCGGTTGGTGGAAACGCGTTGCGCATTACGTGCTCGGTAAGAAGTTGGCTAGGTTTGAATAATGGGGATCTTAAATGAGGCGTTTGAGGATATTTGCACGGGACGGGGGCGGGTGGGGGGTGGGGGGGGGGGGGTGGGTGGCGTAGCGTGGTTCGTTGGAGGTAATTAATTGGAGTGATGGGGGAGAAGGAGTTGCAGCAGTTGTGGTTGGGAAAGAGGTGCAGGTGTGGGGGGTGGTGAGAGGTGTGTGCAAGGTGGAGGAAGATGCTCGACGGGGGAGAGAATCGGTTGGGTCTGGATGGCGGTGGTGGTGGTTGATTGGGAAGTGAGTCGTTTAAATGTGCAAGCTGAAGAAATGTTGGTTTATTGGGATGTGAGTTACAGTGGGTGGCCAAATTATTATACTCAAGCAAAAAGGTTTGAAATTTTGTAAATTTAAGCGATGGAATAATATAGATGTCTCGTTTTTAATGTTGTAATATTATTTTTTAATAGTAGTATATGTATTTAAGAATGCAAATTCAATACATTTAGGTATATAGATACCTAATATTAGGTATATACTGTAGCGGACAAAAAAGTTACCACTTTTCGAACCGCCCTATGTCTATTACTTTTTAAAACCAACTTAAAACTGCAGTATGTGCTTAATATACATATTCTGAAAGAGAATTAAAAGCTGTGTGAAACCCAGTTACAGTTGAATTTATTTAACTAACAAACAAAAACCCTACATAACATTAAACAAGACAACACATTTTTAAAACCAACAAAACACTTTTGAACATCAATAAAAAAAATCTAATATTTTGTAGGGGCACCTTGTGCTTTTAGGACAACCGAAAAAGTTACTAAACGTGGTAACTTTTTTGTCGGCCCCAAAAATGTGTTACCCCGTTCAATGTCATATAATACTTTTGTTTGTCAGTTAAATAAATTCAACTTTAACTGAGTTTTATACAGCTTTAAATTCTCCACCAGACTATGCATATTAAACATACCCCACTCCCAAATGTATGTTAAAAAATAACAGAAATAGAACAAATCGAAAAAGTCGTAACTTTTTTGTCCGCTAGTATATATATACATTTAGAACTATATTGTACGAGAAATAAAATTACTCAATATTTGGTGACTCCGCGTTTTATGACGGCTTGGATGCGGCGTAGCATGCTTTCAATGCATTCTGTGACTACTTCCTGCAGTTTTGGATTATTCTGCCACACTCTGATGATATTCTCTATTACTTTTGTATTAAGTATTTGTAATAATTTTATCCCCGTCCTTTTAAAAACAAATGAGATTTATATGTTGAAAAATTACACACAATGTTCCCAGATGTTATAGCTAATCAATAAATGAAAAAACAATAACATTCATGCATTGTTACTTTAATTACAGCCACGACGTTCACAGATTTTGACGAAAATGTTTTGGGTATAATAATAATTTGGCCACCCTCTGTATTTGAATCGAGATAATGAAAAAGATGACAGATAGGTGCAGAATCGTCCTAAATCGTGGAGTTGAATTTTGTGTAGACAAATGGCCTATGTGAACAGTGTAGTTCCAATCTCGATGGTAAGGGAAGATGGTTGATTGGGAACTGACTTGTCGAACCTGGAAGATGAAAAAATATGACTGATTCGAAAGTGAATCTTTCGAATTTGGAAGGTGAAGAAAGATGACTCCTTCGAATCTACGCGCTAAAGAAAGATGGCCAATAGAAACAGAATCATCTTAAATTGGAAAGTCGAATCTAGTCGAGCTAGTGTAATGAATTCAAATACGCCAGCCTGTAAATTCCAGAAAAACTGCACATTATTATCTATCAATAACAGAGGAGGACATACGAAATATCAACTATAGTAACAATTTTTTACCACTTTAAGCCGATCAAATGAAAATATACGCGCACCTTTCAAAACTAAATACCCAACCATTTTGAATTGACCGAACCAGTGCGCTGAAACCACTTTAATTTTGAATTATTTCATATATACGGTCGAAATTCTAATCAATTTATTTTAAAATGAATGGCAATTTGAATTGACCGAACCAGTGCGCTGAAACCACTTTAATTTTGAATTATTTCATATATACGGTCGAAATTCTAATCAATTTATTTTAAATACCCAACCTTTACACCCAAAAGAACTTACAGCCAAAAGTCCCCGAGGGCTCTTCGACATCCGAATTACTGAAGAGTGCTACACAAGAAGTGTTTCATCATAACCATTCGATACGGTCATTCGTCACAACTGTCATCGGCTGACCAAAGTCACTTTTACCATTTCATTCAACTCGTCGCCCCCTCCAATATACTCTCTACCAGCGTCTGTCCCATATATGGCCCCCTTTTACTCGTGTTTAATAGAAAACGCCCACGCGTACTCCAAAAGCGTATACCAGTTACGTCACTGTCAAATTATACACTCCGCGCAGTGATAATTCCCTGGAATAGTTGCTCGAGGGAAAAGGTACGAGCCGTTTAACGGTATCGGCAGTGGGGCACGGTGCTCTTTTCAGATTTCAACGGCGTGTGGGCGATCCAATTGGCCTAACCGTCAGGTGGTCCACCGTTGGCGCACAGGAAATACCCGTTTTCTCCTCTTTAGGCGTCGGAAAAGGCTGGGTTCGACCGTTGGATCCGCCGGTATCGCGCGAATTTGTTTTCGAAAGCGAGCAACGTCGAATCCCACGAATATCGCGGCGTTACGGAAAGAAAAAAAAAACAAACAGAAGAAAGAGATAAATACGGTGATCAGCATCAGATGTGAGAAAAAAAATGAGGAGGGAGAGGAAGGAACGAAGGAAAAAAATACGGAATGGCAAGGTGAAAGCTGCGTGTACCCTTTTGATGGAAATCGACATCTGTTTCCTGCGTTGAAACGAAGAAATATCTCGGCACGGCGTGCCCAATAAATTTACAGCCGTGTACCGTGGCACGCTCGATGCATGTTATTAAATTTTTACGCCCGATAATGATCCTTGTTCGACGAAGAGAAAATACGATTTGTACCTGCGTTATGGGAATTATAATTCCGCGCTGCCTACGTCGCAGGAAATTGACGGTCTGCCTGTGGACATTCTTTTCACCGGGCCATTCAATAGAACCGGGCGGCGCGATTAAGTTTACGTGAAAGACTATTGTTGCTTAATGTCGTTTTAAAATTTCTATGCAGAGTAGGGTGTAATGAAAAGGAAAGGAATAAACGTGAGAAGGTATTTCGAATTGTTCACGTGTGAAGATTAATACACAATAAATAGAGAAGAAACTTCTATTTGCTCGGAACTACTTAAATGCTCAGAGGTAAACGCGCGAAACATTTTTCAAACGTCCACAGAAGATTTTCAAATTTCCAAGTCCATAGATCCTGTTTCTTGCGTTGCCTCTTCTGCAGCCGCGGCTCCGCTCAGAAACGCGAAAGGGAACAAAGAAAATTGCACGCAACCGATGGAATACATTAGCAGCTACCATTAACGTCGGCGATTGTCCTTAATTAACACGGCGTAGAGAACCAAGAACGTCGTGGAAAAAAAAAAATTACGACCTCTTAGAACGTCGTATTACGCTTTCCATAACACTTAATCCAGTCGAGCCGTAACAATTAATTCGTTCCCCGCAAGGGCCCCTGGAGAACACGAAACGGCATGGGTTTCTGTGCGTTTTATTATCTCCGGAGACATTCCACGGATGAGGACGCGGATTTGCATACGATCAACCTGCATCAGCGCAAAATCGGTCCATTATGCGCTCTCCAAGCCCATAAACAAGTTTTCGACGTTTGCCAGTCGCGGCTGCATTATCGAGATTACGTCCTTCGAGTTTGACTCGTGCACTTTTTTCGCCGTCGAACCGGTTCAAACGCACCATCCCTCGTCATATCGCTGGATAATTAATCCACCGGAGCTGGGTCTTAGAGTAACTATCGATAATCGGAATTGTAGTTCGCGTGGCATTTGATTCGGCCATGTAAACTGGTTCTTCTTAGGTTCTGATCGTTGCAGTTACTTAGGGGAGACTCTGATTTCTCATCAGTGATAATAAGGCAGACAAGTTTGAATGGGTCTCCTTTGTTCGACTCTTTAGTTGTTAAATTGGTATGATTTTTTAACATAGCGTGTGCGAAATATTATGGTACGGGGACAATGAGTTTTCGTAAATATCTTGCGATAGCTTTTTGTACACACCGATTTTGTGTGCGTATAAGGAGGCAAGGTTTAAGGGGTTATACCTAATCAGGCGGCCTAAAAGAGGCGAATGCTTGTGATTTTTTTTTGAAAAAGCGGAACACCTATTTTTACAAAACTTTTTGCACTTAATAGAGCAACATTTAAAGAGTATTTGGTAATTTTTTTGTTGAAAAATATTTACGTTTATAATAAAGTAACAACCCACACCCAAGAAGCCTTTTTAAATATTTGGTTCTGCGGTGAACACTGCCATTCGGAACCAGGTTATCTAAAACCAAAAAGCAAAATAGATTTCGTTAGTATATTAATGTATCCTCTGATTAAAGAAAGGAATTTCCGAAGTATTAATTTAAAACCAAATGGTGGCTATTTAAAGTTGAAATTCTGATTTTTTCTTGCAAAATTCGCACGAAAAAATCAGGATTTCAACTTTAAATAGCCACCATTTGGGTTTAAATTAATACTTCGGAAATTCCCTTCTTTAATCAGAGGATACATTAATATACTAACGAAATCTTTTTTGTTTTTTGATTTTAGATAATTTGGTTCCGATTGGCAGTGCTCACCGCAAAACCAAATTTTTAAAAAGGCTTCTTGGATGTCGGTGTTACTTGGTTATAAACGTAAATATTTTTCTGCGAAAAAATGACCAAATGTCCTTTAAATATTGCTCTTTTAAGTGCAAGAAGTCCTGTAAAAATATATGCTTCCACTTTTTCAAAAAAAATTCACAAACATTCGCCCCTTTTCGGCCGCCTGACTAGGTATAACCCCTTAACAGGGACATTATTCTATGTATTATGAAAATTCCCAAAATTCAAGCTTCCATCACAAAAAGTACAGATTACTCTACGCCTGTAATAAGAAACTCTTTTATTCAAACATTGATCCAGTATCTCCCTTGAATCGGAGTCCACAGCTCAAACGAGGCTATCAACGCAATAGTGGCGTAAACCCAAAACTTTTGTTCTGAGATTACGCCTAATGAAATTATTAACGTTCTAAACTCGTTGCTTTAATAGAATGCTCAGCGCAAGGTCACGTTTTTGTTCTACCTAGGATAAAATTAAAATTTTTTTGTACAAGAAGTGGTTCAGGCTTAAATGTCAATCCACCAAAAATTCAGGGTTAGGCCACTATTGCGCTGATAGGGTAAAGGACCCAATTACTGTCGCCCTCAGCTATTTTACGTCAAATAACGAATAAATCTTGTGAAATGATGCATACAAAAAATTTAGCATACTATTGAAACTTAGCATAAAATTTAGCATACTATTTATACGATACAAAAAACAGCACTTAATTTTTTCTTCGATAATTCGGATAGAACGTTCAAAAATTTTAAGCGGATATTAGGAGAGTGAAAACGATGACTTCCGTACTAGCGAAAGAGAAAACAAGGCGTTAAAGCAAATGCTTTAATTGTAATATTTAAGCTATTACATAACAAAATATAATGTCTTAAATAATATAAGCATCATAGAAAGTAATAAAGATGCGAATTCAACGATCCATTAAGTCTTTTTACTTATTAATTGGGTGACAGTGATTGGTGCAAGCGTTTCAAGCATTTTGGTATTACTGTCATAGCAGTAGTTGCTCATGTACATGAGACGAAATAACCTTAAAACGGGATAAACAGTATTAGGTTAGCTGGCAGTAATTCAGTCAAATACATTTGAAGGGTGTCAGTAATAGATCCCGAAATATATTTTTGACATTGATGAATTTATACATAAAAATCGAAATGTTAAGATCCACCAAATTTTGTTCATCAAGTAAACATATTAAACAATAATAAATAACAAGAGTAACATATAGTTTTAGTCTATAAGTACAAAACTATAAGATAATGTCAACGTCAACGCTTAAAGTGTCAGTAATTGGGTCCTTTACCCTATATCACTTCCCAAATAATATTCAAAAACACACCAGCATCCTCAAAGACTCATAAACCACATCTACTCTACAGACATTATCCCTGATAACTCTAATCCACTAACTCCCAAGTACCTAAAATCCAACATCTCCACCTAACAATCGCCCATCACAGCTGTCAGAAGATGACAACACGTCCATTCCTGAGAGGCAGCCTCTCAGTCGAGCAAGCAGAGGCACAATCGACCGATCAAATCATCCGAGGGTGCAGAGAGTGGAGGTCCAGCTGGCATTTAATTCGCGTCTGCATCGATACCGCCGCCGTGGCTACTGTCGATAGGGAACCGTTGAAGGTGCTCGCAGACACAGGCTGGAGAGCTTGCGCGACTGCGGTGCCCGATATCGTGGAGGCGTACAATATATCCCGCATAGGTTAAGCCAGCCCGCCTACTTGCTCGACGTGTCCCAATACCTGGCAGCGATATGTCAACAGCTACTTTCCACTCGGCGTCCTGGCACCAGGTTTTATCGGCGACGCGCGACGGAGCGGCATTATGCCGACTACTCGGCCATGGCGACAGCCCCGGCGCATACAGGACGGCTGACAAGCTGCCGTTTTAACGTACGATTACGCTCCGGCCGGGAAAAAAGAGAAATCATTGTTACCTTTCGCGTCACGTACGCTCCACGCTGAAAACTTAAGTCGATCGGCTCTGAACGCCTGCTGCGTGAGCTCCTCGCGAAGACGGGGCAAGCATGCTGCGGAAGGGTTCGCTGTCTGTGGATAACTTGTGAAGGGGGGGTTCAGGAATTGGAGATCAATTTTGGGAGTGGTTTACTTGAATTGGGAGTGGAGGAAGGTAATATAATCGTGGAGCTGGAAACGCGTTTTAAGATAGGAATATCGGTGGCGGATTTAACGGGCGGTCGATGAGCAGTTGCCGCCTGGGCCTCTGCCCAGAAGGCACCACCATGAGAGCACCAGCTTCAAAAAAAAAATTATGATTTTATCCAAACATTATATTTTTTTTTCTATACTAGGTATTACACTTTGCCCGTTGTTAGTAAACTACCTATCTCTTCGCTTTCCCGAAAAAATGGGCCCCTCAGAACGTTTGCCACCTGGGCCGTTTTCCATAAATCCGCCACTGACGAATATATTTCGGACAATGGAATATCCTGAACCAGGAAATTCGAAATATTCTGAAATTTTTTGAATATGTAGGGAATTTCCTCCTGATTAACAGCGCAATTTTTGTTTTCTGCCCCAATTCACTCTAAGGGGGTGTAAGTGACTCCTAAAAATCCGGTTATTTTCCGATTATTGCGTTGGAGCTCGTGAACTGTAAAATAATTGTTTACCAATGATAGATCTAATTAAAAAAAGTAACTTTTGTCTTGAAACATTTTTCTATCTACAGTTCGCGAGTTATAACACAAAATCGGAAAATTTTTGCAGTGAATTTGGGCAGCAAGCAAAAATTGCGTTGTAATCGGGAGGAAATCCCCGACATATTCACGAAGTTTCAAAATATTTTGAATTTTCGGTTTCGGGATCTTGTGAGTTCTTCGTAAACGTTTTAAGTGGCACAAGGTTTTGAAAATACCCCTTTAGCAGGGTTTCTTTTCAAAGTGAACGTTCAGTTCAGCAGACCCTCGGCGTGAAAACACGCCGGCGACACTCCAAGTGTTTAAGTAATTGCTGAGTAAATGTTGCAGTTAAACGAAGGTAAATTCTTGAGAGATTGCACTTGGTCCGATGCACCGTTGTAGGAAACGCGACTCCTCTAACCCCGGTGGAGCCTTCAGGGCTCATTAACCGGCCAGCCAGCGCGTTACGATGGACGTGGTAGCGGTCGCCGTGGTCGTGGAATGTCAGCTTTCGGTGTGAATATTAATCCACGGCTGACCGAAGAACATTCAGAACGATCCAGTTCGCCAATGGAACTCGAAAATGCCGGTGGCTGGCTCCTTCGAGCTCGATACGCATTCTCGTGCTCGATTCTTTCTTCCGATCGCCGCGGCGATCGAGGGATTTCAGGGGAAACGATAATTCAGCGAACGGGTTCGTTCATCAATCCCGACTGTTAAGTAACGATTCGTGTATGCGCGACGATAGGTGAATGCGCTGGATTCTTAGGCGCAGCTGTTAATCATCGAGGAATTCGCGGGAAAAATGGCGAATAGGTACGTTACGCGTGGCGCGCCTCTGCGCATGTGTCGCTCTTTTTTTTTTTTCACTCGTTTATGGTACTGATTAATTGTTCCGGCGTTGAATTCTGAGGCGCGCGGGAATAGGCACGATTTATCGATGTTGCTCTACTTTATGCCCGAGCAGATTTTATCGATCATTAGGGCCGTTTCTGAGCAGGCATGTTTGTGACTCGTGACTGGTACCTTGGACATATTCAGTCGACAAAGGGGAGAGATTTCAGAGAGTTTTCAGACAAATCTCTTTCTATTTTTAAAAGAAATTTGAGAAATGACGGTGACGTACGGTGAAATTGGATGATAGTGCTCCTATGTAGACAGCTGTCTTTATTTTAAAGAAGCTGAGAAGAACATCATATAGACAAACATTGCAAACTTCGACGGTCTCGACTTTCAGAATGATAACTTAAACCGTCTCTAATTTTATATGGAGTTCATTATATTTCAATTGCATAAAAATCCTTGGTACCACCTGAAAACAGTGATCAATTTAGTGCAGATTGACAAGTCATTAAACTTCGTACTCTATTTTAAAGAATTCAAGGGGGAGTCTTATACTAATTATTTTCGTTACAATTACAATTACTTTCCCACATATTACATACCAATTTTTGATGTTCATTAGTTGCTTTAACTTCTGAACAATACTTCAAACATTGACTCGCAATAAATTCAACCGTTTACTGACTTCGACGGAAGGTGGACTTGAATGCCACCAGGGAGACATATCGATAGGATTGAATCATTTCTTCGGAAGGCTGTTTCGTAATATACGTACAGGCGGACCATTTTTAACGCGAGGTGAAGCGGTGATTTCAAATGGCGGAACAGCTTCAGCGAAGAATCGAGGAAATATGCGGTATTTTTGCTTTGTTATTTCAGTTTTACAAGTGGTAATGGTGTAAGTGTAAGGGATTCACGCACACTCGAATTTTGGGAGCTACTATTTTCGATTCTCGTTTATTTCGTAAACACTCGTACCTCACATAGGCAAAACGACGCGGCGGGCGGCTCGGGCGATTCGCGCGACTGATTTGTTGGCAACACTTGAGATGGTCGATTTCTTGCTCCCATTTATCCGGTTGTTGCAGAGTTTAGTCGGGGACGTAATATCCTGGATGAAGCCAACCGAGTGTTACAGTGTTTTCTGGTATTTGTGGATCCACTTTTTCCGCGACTCTTCTATGAATGCATGGAATTCGAATGAATATATCTGCACTCTTACGTTCATGAATACGACGATGACTTTTCGTTATTAAAATATAGATTCTGCTTTTACTACTTTTTATGGCAACCAGGAATAATTTCATGTACCTGTTACTAATTATTCTTGCATCATCAAACGACTAAGTTTACTTGCTAATGCCAAATTAATAATTAAGCAAGTATAACAGAGACGAAGGGACACTCGCTTCCTAGTTGTATTAAATAGTAATATTTCTCAAAGATTGAGGACTTTCACTGGTAGCGATGACAAATTTGACTTTGATTAGTTCTCGTGAAGAACCCAGAGTTATGCGTTACGTTGTCTATACACACGTGAACGACCACTGATTGTTTTTAATCAGCCAAGTTTAATCACTTTACGTTAAAGCGTCAATCAAGGTACTCGCCGCGGAGCGTGTCAAAAAGGAGGCAGAAGGAGGGAAGGGAACAAGAGAATCGAGAAAGAGAAGTGGTTTGCACGCAGTTCGATTCCTGCTTAGTGTTACGCGGGGTTAAATATACCCCGTGTTTGCATCACACCCATTGCAAATCGAATAACAAAGATGTCGGTAGGAAAAAGATAAAAAAGAAAAAGAAAAACGAAACAATGTGTTGCAAATCGATCAGAGTGTTACGCGTGAAGTATATTTTTCTGCTCTTTCTCTCAAATCTTTTTCGAGCTCGCATCTGGAAAAGGAAAACGCCCTAGAACCCCTTCTGTTATATCTCAAATAATGTGGGGAGCATTATGTCGACCAGCTGGGTAGCAACTAGAAACAGAAGCTGGAGGCGAGCACTCCTAAAGATTTCCTTATATGGAAATTTTTACTGAATCCCCCACTCATTTGGGAGCTATTTAAACCCGGTAACTTCAACCCTTGCTGGTCCAGAACTGTATACATACGCGTAGAGTCGTGTATCAGACTTGTTAAGTGTTGGATGTATCCAGTGAGATCGGGCTCAGGTTCCTTTTCGAATCTACAGTTAACCATTTAGAATCCGCGAGTTCGGTTAATATTCTATTTGGCAATTTCCTCTAACTACTCTTAGACTCCGCGTCGCCAGTGCGCCAACACCGTGCAATAATTGGTAACTTAACTTTTTAATTATTCATCGCGACACTAAACACTTGTACCTCAGAAGACTGATTTTTCATTGTACAGAATAATTATTTAATAATAAAATCGAGTCAATTATTGAAACCCTGTATTCCCGTACCATCGGCAAGGGATTTAAATTTAAAGTGGAACGAGCCTATTAAGAATTGTAAGTGTAATAAAATGGGAGTAAAACGATCACTGAACTTGTACTGCTTTGACGAGATTTTTTGGAGTAAGAGTGAAACAAGGCTCGGGAATATATGGCAGCTGATTCGAAAAGAGTAGGATCACGCTGAACCAAGACGATTCAACGGTTAGGACACGAATGGAGCTAACCCTTTGATTTCGAACTTTATTTCACGCTTATCACCGGTAAAACTGTACCATTCAAAGATTACTATTTTATTTACAATTAACATAGATAAAGTGGGGAAATTTGAGAAAGATCGAGAGCGAGTGTAAGTTCGCTTCATGACAAAGTGTTAAGATGTTAACTCGTTTTACAATGCAAAGGACAAGTAAGATGCAGTATTTATAACACAGTAAAAGGTAAAAACCGTGGAAACATTGAATCACTTCAGAGAAATGATTCACTTTACCTAAAACAAGTTATATCACGAAAACCGAAGGAAAACAAGAGACACAGAGACACAAGGAAAGCGAGGAAAGAAGAGCCACCAATCCAAGGAAGACCGCATCTCGCCTACGACCAGGAGCACAGAATAAGAAAATACTCTTTATACCAAATAAAAAACAGAACATACCTACTAGCCCTTCAGAAGCCACACTGATGAAAAATTCAACCGCAAAAAATTAAAAAAAGTCGTGCACTAGTTGTGTGCTCAAACATCAAGATTCTGAAATTCGGTGAATATGGAGTGTATCAGTTTTCCGGGGATAAAACTCCTCTCGGAGCAGCATAAAATCGTAAAACAATCCAGAAGGTGAAAGCGCAGAAGGGTGGAAGGGGTCGAGTACGCGCGATAAAGGGACGGCACCGAAACATTATCCAGCGACAGGGTACACGTACGAAGAGGAGGTAAGCGTCGGAGGAAGAAAAAGACATGTACATGGCGGGCGATGAAAGATCGAAGGCAAAGGAGGCTGAAACGGCGCGAGCCGGGGTGCGAAGGGGGGAGGATGAGGTTCGGATGTCTGCTATTACAGAGCACCTCCGTGGTCACGGCGCACGGCCCGATATGGAGCAATCTCAGATTTCCATCCGCCCAAATCAAGAATATACGCCCTCGCCTCCGCTCGCCCTCTTCTCCCTCTAAGGGGGAGCTCTGCTCATCTTCTTTGCCACCGCCGCCGTCGCCGTCGCTGTCGTCGTCTTCGTCGTCTTCGTCGCCGGCCCGGCGCGGAGGTGGAGGCGCTGCTCGGGGTTGGTGCGTCCGCGCTGGTAACAGTGCCAAAACTGCCTCAAAACGGACTGCTCCGCTCTCTCGGCCCATCTCTTTCTCTCCCCCTTGATTTTCCAACCTTCTCCCCCCCCTCTCCGCCCCGCTCCCCCCCCCCCTCCCCTGCCCGGCGCTCTATCGCCGCCTCCCTGGTCCCTTCTCGCGAGCTGCTCCGGTCCTCATCTTCCCTCTCGTATCGGTCTTCCCCTCGCACGCGGTTTCAACCGTCCCGGACACGTGCCCTCTATACGCTTCGCACCTTCCTGCCTACGACCACCGTCTCCGCGACCGCTCCCGTCCACCGTTTTTCCCGCTTTCCCAGCTGGCCAACCCGTGGCAATCGGCGGGTGCCACTCCGCGGGTGAGACAACAAGTGTCCGGCCGCGAATCGCGTGATACCCCAACGGGTTCATCGTACCTCTCGCGATTGCTACGTGGTGCGCTTAATCTGACGGACATGCGTCGCCGTGAGTGAAGGTACTGACACCTGAAGAGGATTGGTGAGATTGGTGGAGTCGAGAGGAAGCTCCTAGAGCAGGGCACAGCTGCCTGAATTTGGGTACCTGCTCCGTTTGGGCGGCGAACGCTCGAGGTCCGTCCGACCAGGATTTACCAAGAAGGAAGGTTTCCTCCAGCAGCGCGCGTTCATGTTGCCAGAAAGCACGTTTCCCGTCACAGGTAACTGGAGACAGCGCCTAGAATCTAGATTAATCGCAACGGTGGATTCTGCTTTCCTCGTCCACATGGCGCGGCGACCCTGCGCGCGCGTGTGTGTGTGTGTGTGTGTACGCGTTTGGGGGTGTGCTCGTAATCAGGCCAGTGGATCACGGTCTCCACGGTGTCGTTCGATACGATTCGATGACGACCTTCGAGGAGCCTGCGACGCTTTAAAATTTAAATTCGGTGATACGCGTATTTTTACCAGCGTCCTCTTCAACGTGATCTCCGTCGCGTCTTAAAACCAGCATCGACGATGCTCCTGCCTCAACATTCATCATCCCCAATTGTCCCCTGACCCCTTCGTCGTACAGCGATGATATCGAAGAGAGAAGAATCAGATTCCCTCGCGTTTCCACCCTGCCGCCGTATCGCCTTGACATATTCCTGAGCATTGCAGCTGACTTACCGTTTTTAACCTACTTGCGCCCCTGCCAATTGAGAGCGAACACATGCTCGCCCGCGTCCCTCGTGCTGCCGTTCGCCACGAATCCGTCCACTTGTTGCCTGTAATTGTGTACACTGGTCATCCCCCGATGGAAAATCTTCGCGCTTCCCCATCCCCCCTCAGCCCTCCGTGAATTTCTCTCGCCCTGGTACACGATCTTGCTCCGCGTTTCCCACCGCTGGCGGAGCTGCCGGTGAGCGCGAGCAGAATTCGGCCAGCAAACCTGCCCGGAGGATCGAGTGTCGGCCCATTGTGCTCCAGGCGTGTCGGGGCGATTGGAAGCCGGGGTCGGCTCGCGTTTAATGGCCACGGGACGTAAATGGATCCCGAAGATAGGGAATAAAGGTAGCAGGAGGGCAGAAGGCTTGGCGAGGCAGCACGGCGAGCCGTACGAAAGTGTCTCGACGGGCGTAGTCGTAAAGATACACCGCGCCGCGGGCCCGTCATCCATAATCCCAAATATGGAGTGAGAAATTTGAGAGAACCGAAAATAGTGGCGCTACGCCAACCGCTAAAAATAGCCAAAAAATAAATTGTAGTTACGCGGCCGCCTGCATCATTCTATAACTGGTCTTCAATGAATCGGGCCACCTCCCGCGCACACGCCGTTATTAATACCCATCCACAGACTACTCCGCTCGGTAAGCTATATTGCTCCCGTTTTTGGCGTGCGCCTGTCGCGATAGACAGCCGATCCCCGCGGCCAACTAACGGCCGGCTCGGCCGCCACACGTGAATTAGATCGACGGATTTTTCACGGTGACACGGGCTACAAAAATAGGGATCATTTTTATTGCTGTTTTTCTTCGCTGCTTTAACGGATTGTTGCTCAAACGCGAGGAGAATATATTCGCCATCCCCTCTGTCAAAACCATGAACTTGCAAGTTTTCACTTTTTCACTTTCGAGTAAAATAGGTGGGCTGATATTTCTTTTTGTTCCTAACTTTGTTCCTAGCAACTGTGATTGTACTCTAATTTCAAGGATTCAGATCTCCACAATTATCTGAGCACATTTTATATCCAATTGGGAATTTCCATAATTTGTGGGATCACACATTCGTGGGTTTGGCGTAAGGGGATGATGTGTATGGACTATGTAAATATAGGAATGATTCTGACGTTTTGTGTGGTCTCGTTTGGTACTTTGATGTCAGGTCAGTGAAGTATAAGTGGAGGGAAAATTCGCTAAGTGTTTTGGAATTGAATTCTTTGTATCCGGCGAAGACCGTGTTAGCAACGAATTTTCTAAGTATTATGAAGATGAAGTTTCTATGTTTTGGTACTTTTTAAATACTCTGGAATGTAATTCTATGACTGTTTTAAATACCTAATTTTGGGATGTTGACATACTCTATATGTTTCTTGTTGTAGCAAGAGTTGAAAATCGTTTGAATAAAGCTGCTGAGAGCAATTACAGATATATAAGTTTATTATGGGACGACTGATTCGACAGTTGATTGTTGACACAGAAAACGACTTGTTTTCGAATGGATTGTATTGAAGCAATCTTCCTTCTTTTTCTCAAACTTTCCGCGATCTGAGCGCGTTTTTATTAGTCAAGAGTTTCACATCTCTGTTTTGATCTTCTCAGAAGCTTTCAGTTCTTCAGTTTTGTAATTTTTCAGATTGATTTACAGAACGTTTTGCCTCAGGAATTACCATAATTTTAGACTCTTCTCTTCTGATGGTACAGTGCTCTTAATTACATATTTATTTTATATACCAAATTCGAGATTCCTTATAAATGAATCGTGACTGTATTTTCTAAGGGTGTCTGCCATTTTTTCGAGATCTTTTCAAACTTCTTTTAATCCCTAAATAAAATCGGAAATCACAAATTGAATATTGCCTTGTGTGCATATAACCAGCAACGTATAACTAAATACATACATTTTCGTGAATTCCTGTTATTGTAGGCATTCGCGTTTATGTCGATTAATCTACTCACGCGACCGTTCGTTTAATTTTAAGTGGAACGTGCCAGGGTTATTAGAGCTTTTCCTGCAACTGCTCAGAGGAAAATTATTCGTAACCTTCTTTTTAATGCATTCAAATTATCGATAAAAAACGTCAATTGACACTTGAACGTTCATTTGTCTCTAACATTGAATTGTCTCCTATCCATTTCACTAATAATGCACTATTATATTCCTCGTCTATTCATAGCACCTTTTTCATTTAAAATGTTACTTCCTACATGAGAAATAAACACAAAAGTCCTAAATTACAGGAGTGCTTCTGCATTACAGTAATTTATTCACCAAACGTCTAATTTACACGAACCAGTTCGAGGAAGCAATTATCCGAAGTAACTGTACGACCAATTTCTCTGGAGATATGAAAATCGTAGACATTATTACGCTTACACCGTTGAAGCAAGACAGGTACTAGATAATCATTATCGCCGATAAATTCCCTTGTGCAGGTGATCTACTCAATCGGAGCAACTTGATAAGCATAAAATCAAAATTATCTACAATGCAATGATAATTACTGCCCTAACCAAAAAGCCCACCCCTTTTTCCAATACGGCATTTCACTTGCAATAGCCTGTATGCTATTTTCTTCAGTTTCGTGCACACAAATGAAACTAAAACTTGAATCAGACAAACATTGAAGCAGAGAGGGGTAAAATTTTTCTTGAAATAAAAATTTCGAATAACGAATGAATGTTAAAGAAATTATTCGTCATGTGTCGAATAAAATTATTCCGGATTTTCGAACCTCGAGTAATAAATAAAGTTAAAGTTAAGTTTTAAATAATTCTTTTTATTTAATTAATGCCCAGCTCTGCAACGAAGTATACTTGAACGTCAAAACCCATTTAAATATGTATACGCAAAACTTTGATTTTAATACAAGATTTACCTTAAACATTATAATCCAGGTAAACGCACCAAAACGATTGATTTTCCATATAAAAACTTGCCTTCGAATTTCATTGAAAATTTCCTTCTACGTTTGTTGCTACGGTAGGAGTAAAAGGAACTTTATCGCGTTGACTCTTGACATTGTCGATTACTGTTCCGCTGGTATTCTGATATCCTCGGCTCAGGATGGTATAAGGCGTGAAACCCGATCGACTAAGGCCAAGTACGGGCCAGGAATTGCGGGTGTTGGGTGGCCTGTACGTGTGTCCGTTTCTATTTTCGCGCGGGAATATTTTTATCCGACGGTGCTGTAAAGCGAGTATGTACATTACGCTTCTTCATCTCCACTCGGTCTTCTCCTCTTTCATTCCCTTTTTCTTTAATTCCTCATTTCCGCTCGTCCGCGAGTTACGTCTTTCTTTGATATCGTTCGTTGCACCATCCTTTCCTCCTTCGCATATCTACGGCGTACCAGCTCCGCGATTAATTTACCCTTGCCATCTTTTGTTAAAATGCCCCTTTGAAGTGCAGGGGACGTTGTTAGATCGGCGAGTCCCACAGCGCGTGCACGCGCGGTGTATACGTCTAAGCTCTTGAACTATACTCCAGCTATTTTCTCATCAATGGAAATCGAATTAGACATCACAGTTGATAAGAAGAAAGGCTCGAACTGATATGAATCGACAAAGAGCAGAGGTTTAAAATAGCGCGAAGGAGTTCCACTGAAAGTTGTTTAAATTACATAGCAGATCTCGTAAATAGAGGATTGAACAGCTGGCGAAGAAGTTGGCTTCTGTCTCGATCGCTCTCCAATTCTACGAATAACACAAATGGAAATACTCCAACAATATAAAAAAAGAAAGAACACCAAGGTGGGCATTCCGTAGCTGACCTAACCCTCTGACAAATTCCTTCAGCATTCCAATCTAGCTCCCACATAGTAACTACCATCAGCTCAATACACAAGGACCTCAGCATCATCGAGCCACCGAGCGTGCATGACAAGTCCTCTGCCATCTTTGCCCGAAGCTCACCAATAAATATCAGCCGCGTGGCCATAAGTCACAGGTATTCCTCCCTTTGAGATCCAAAGGTCACTGACAGCGTTCCCCTTAAAAATAGGAGACACGATCTTCGCAGGCCTCTTATTCCCGCGTTTATTATTACGCCCGTGGAAGCCGCGAGCGCCGAGTAACTATTTATACGTGGAGCATCGACGTTTCGATGAGCTTAAAAGAG
Source organism: Andrena bucephala (assembly GCA_947577245.1). Taxonomy (NCBI): domain Eukaryota; kingdom Metazoa; phylum Arthropoda; class Insecta; order Hymenoptera; family Andrenidae; genus Andrena; species Andrena bucephala. The sequence goes on from OX387715.1 coordinate 71,683,644, forward strand.
CATTATGAGGAATTATACGTGACAGGTGTGTAGAGGCATTCCACGGATGATCCGTCGCGTAATAAATGCCATCCGAGCTTCCCCTTTGTATGATTTCGAAGCCTTGCCTCGGTGGCGTCCGTTGCGTGCCCACACGCGGCGATGGTGTAACAGTGTGGCGGTGTAACACCTCGCACAGTCGCTCCCGACGATTTGCATGCGGCCATTTGTTTCAGCCCCTTCCACTTCTCACGGCCGTTTACACCGGCCCAGAAAAAAACGCGCGGAGACGCGCGTCTCACGCTCGCCGTTCAATCCGACGATGTTTCATTAATGAGAGTTTATGAATATTCCGCAATATCCAGGCTGCGCTGCGAGCAAACTCGCTCCGCCCACGCGCAGCCTTTCCTTTGCAACCATATACATACGTTTGTATCGAGAGTCCGATGAAGGATCGAAATTCAAGGGTGTCGTCGAGTGGAAGCGGCGGAGGAAATTGTGGCGCGAGAAATAAAGGGCGTTAAAGCGATTAATTATGCTTTAATTAAGTTATATGTACAATTAGGTCTTGATCCGAGTAGACACGTTTGACTACTCTGTACTTGTGTTATAGCTGTGTATGTCGTCTGTTTTTTTTAGCTGGCTCTGATTAGATACCCAGTTAGTTAATATTCATACTTGAGTCAGATCCCACGGTGGTAATGATTTACGTCTGAATCGTGGATATTGAAATGGGCGTTCGCATTCTGTTGGTAGGAATAATATTATAGTCATAAATAGATGTTACAGTACGTTACTTTCTGTCTCGCGAGAAGCACTAGAGAGTTGTTCAGTGGGTGGAGAATTTATTTTACAAAGCCGAAATTCAGATCAGTTTTTGACGTAACTTCTTCTGTAATGGCACTTATCTCGACGCCCCATCGCGTGGGTGTCTTATTCGTACAGTAAAAGGCCCCTTTAGAGAGATCTGTATTCCAAAGGTCCCTACTGGCTGCAAAATTCCTCCCTGACGGGACACTTGCCTCAACGTCCCATCAGCTGTCTTATCCCTTATGCAAGAACCTCTTCTGCTGGTTTATCGATCGTTTCGAGCAGTCGACGTCCGACAATTCACGAATTATTTATAGACGTATGAAATATAAGACAACGCTATATTCTTCCAAGCTGCATTCTTCTAGCGCAGCAGCCATCTTGGCAGCAGTCTAGCACTCAGAGTGCAAAGTAAACATTGTGCTCGAGTCTAGACGACGGCCATGCCAAATATCCAAAGTTGTATCCTCTAGTGGTATCCTCGCGTCTACCTCCCACGAACAAGTCCCCACGCTTCCTTTCAATTTTCTTCTCCCTGAATGAAAGTCGATACCACAGTGCTGGACTCGGCGATAACCACGATACGGTTCATCTTTCAGGGGGCACTATGCAGACCGAGGAAGTCGTGGCTCGTGCACAATCTACTGGTATAGACGGTGGCCCCACGGACAGCACAGCTTTGCAGCATCATCTGCATCACCCGTCGCACATAAAGTGTCCGTTGCCACCTCTGCTCCACATGGCGGTGAAGCAGGAGCCCCAGGAGGAGGAGGAACGGAGTCGTGACACGAACGCGCTGAGGTGAGCCTACGACAATGCTAATCTGTTCACCCTCGGACGCGGAGTACATTTAGACCCGTCTTAAATACCAAAACTTAGGTACTTAGTGTTAGAGTTAATTCTTTGGGAAAATAAAGATTTTAGATCATGGCAAAATCAGCTTTTTCCGAGGTTTGAAAGTGCAGGTGTATTGGTAGAAATTTAAATGCTCGATATGTCAGTCAATTGAAATGATGCGATTTAAAATAATTTCTCGAAGACGGTGGCATGTATCTTGTTGAACTTATTATCTTGCAATCTGCTGGCAGGAAGAGAATGTAGTAGATAACTCGCGGGAGACAGATTAATATTCTACTCGGAAAATAAATGTCTGTCTCGAGAAAATTATTCGTTAACATCATGTAAGACCTGAGTTATGGGATACGCATTAGTTACTGCTACTACTTGTTACGATTTTTAATTAGATAATGGTAAGTTACCAAGAGAGCAATATTTTTCTTCTAATGGACGGTCTGTAGGCATTTATTAGCGAATGATTTTATTCTTAAGTAACAAAATATAACAACCTGTGACCACCCCAAAATGTATTAGTGTTTTATGTAATTTTAAAATATAATTGCAAAATCATTATTGGGCTCAGTAATAACAGTATTTACCGTTTACCTATTTCGATAGACTTCATAACACTTTATACATGTTTGCATAATGTAGGAAACGTTCTTTAACGTGTGTCTTGCGGAAACTTTCACTTCGCTCTGTTTCTTATTCGTTTCGAACTGAAATCGAGGAAAGCGGATGTGGAAGGGAAAGTTTCTTTGCCTAGTCGTCACGATAGACGATTAATGGTAAATTTGATAGTCCGCAAGTGGATGCAAACACTTCCCCGAAGTCTGTCGATGGCAAACATGGGCATGGGCACGAAACGGGCCATCATCAGATGCAGGAGCTGGAGGAGAGTCCAGGGCAGACGGTTTCTGAGCTGAACAGCAGAGGAAGGCCAAGGTAACTTGTTACTTATATCCTTTCCTTAGTAAATGTTAAATTCATTTGAAAATTTATTAAGATCAGACAGTGGATAATCATTTGAATATTTAATTAAGATGCATGATATAGAGATCGTATTTTTGGACAAATGTGCCAAGAATGAGATTTTTTAAAATAAAATACCAAATTATTGAAGCATTGTTTAAATATATTCTTAGTTAGTGAAAAAGATCATAGTGGTTTTCACAATTATTTAATTTTATTCTACACAATACACTCTTGCACTTCCCTAAACAAGACGAAACTACTACAAGACGAAAGAAAGGAACCCCAAACTCCAATAATAAAAATACACTGCCACAAGTATCACAGAGATCAATCACAAATGTTTCAACAGATCAAGAGAGAAAACCCCAAAGTACCATTGGATCCCTGCAAACTAATTACCTAATCTTTAATCTTCAATTAAATTTAACATAAAATTATTTAATATTTAAACCTCCAATTAAATCTTAATATAATGTATATCAAAATAATTACCTAATCTTTAAGCTTCAGATAAATTTAACATAAAATTATTTAATATTTAAACCTCCACTTAAATCTGAATATAATTCATATCAAAATAACAACCTAATCTTTAATTTTCAATTAAATTTAACATAAAATTATTTAATTTTTAATATAATTTATACCAAAATAATTCCACAATTACAATACCATAAATCTATCAATTACACCTATCGATATACTACATTATGACCAAAACTGCTCAATTTTCTCCACTCAAACGTTCATCATGCCCTCGAAACGTCTGCTCTTTCGAATCGCGACGTTTCCTTCGACTCCCACATACCCTCCAAATCGGCTGACACGTTCCCTCCTCTAACGACCCCATCTACGTAAAACTCGCATCGCCGGAGAGTGCACTAGAGACGGGCAACGGCGAGGATAAGCGCCTAGGGAAAACTGGTTCGTTCCCCTGGTGCATCGAGTCCTGAAGTGGCGAGGGCAAAAAATGATTTCTTGGTTGAAATGCCACGAGTCGATTACCGTTATTGAATTTCATTAAAAGCCGACGGTGGAAGAGGAGCGTGTTGCGTGCATACGCTCCGAGATGCCACGTTACGCGGCTCAAACTGCTGCCGAGGCGTGGTCCGGAATGCAGCCGCGTAGAAAACGACATTAACGAAACGCCCGTATCGCCGGTGGGTAATTATCGTTATTAGGGATGCGATTCAAACGCGTCTTCCACGGCTCGGGGCGAGGAGGCGGCGTAGAGCTCGTAACGAGAAATTAATTGGGGAGCTCAGAAATTTGCGGGAGCATTAGCTAGTACGCAAATGCAGGGGGGGGGGGGCAAAATTAACTTAGGCTAAGACACTCTGGTAGAAATGCAAAGATGGGGTGGAGAATTGTGGCTTCTGACGTGTGACTACCTTGGAAGGAAAAGTAATTTGTTGAAAATTGTACTGTTCCGTATAGAAGACAGAGTAGTATCCCTTTGATATATCGACACGTAGATTATACCCTTAATACAAATTTATGAAACATTCTTTATCAATTTTCTTCGCGTAGTAGATACTTTCAGGAATAATACTGGATAAATATTAGAAACTGAGGAATACCCGAACTTCCAACCCAAATACCTTTTCAAAAACATGTACCTACCTAACACAATAGTCAGCGTTTCTAGTTGTAAATATATCCACGCAAGTTTTGCCCCTTGTCACCCAAATTCTTACCACCCCACGACAGAAACTGTTAGCCACGAGTGCTATTAAAACGACCAAGATGCTGAATGTCTGTTGCAGCCGTGGCCGCAGGAAGTCGCGATGGAAGCTCAAGTTCCATCACCAAGCACTGCCCCCGGAGTACCTAGACCACTACGAGGCGTCCCTCGCCCAGGAAGCCCTGAACTCGTCGCCAACGCACATGGCGGAGCCGACGATCCCAAGCCCAGCGCCGACCAGCTCGACCTCCACGCCAAGTCCCATCGCGGACGTGCACGGCTGGCTGCAGCGGATCGCCGCGATGCAGCAGGAGCTCTGCCCCCAGGTCCCGTCCCCCCAGTGTCCAGCGATGAACTCGGGCCAGCCGTCCGGCTCCAGGAGGTCGGTTATCACGTCCACCTCCTCGCATGCGTACAACCCCACCCACCACAACCACAATCAGCAGCAATCGCAAGCGTCCAGCAGGCCGCCGATGAAGTACTCAGATCTGCCGTACATGGGCGAGATCACGCTGGACAACAGCAAGCCGCGAAGAGGTCGGAAGCCCAAGAAGGCGGACATTTGCCACTTAATTTACAAGAATTACGGCACCATACTTCCCGGCACGCCTGGCCACGAGGAGAGGAGGCTGTCGCCAAGGGACAAGCTCGACTGCCGCGAGAGAGTGTCCCCCCAGATCCCGTTCCAGAGGACTGACGTTCAGAACAGGATCAGTAGCCTATTGGAGAAGAGGCTCACGCAGGAGTCACGCCGGAGCTTCGGGCTGATGGAGAACTCGAAGGAGCAGGACGAGCCGCTGAACCTCTGCATCCGAGACCTGAACCAGCTGAAGATAAGGTTGCTGCGGAAGCACGGCAACGTTTACGAGTCTGGCCAAGTGAAGAGCGAGACTTCCAGCGACGGAGAGGATGTCGAATGCATAGGCACGTCGTTTCCCGAGGCAGGCTACCGCCCGGTGGACCCCCTCGGTCACGGTGGCAGCAACGTGAACCATAATAACAACATAATCGACCCCATGTTGGGTGGAAACCCAGGGTTCGTCTACTGGCCGAACGCGGGCGTGTTCATACACCCGATGGCGCTGCAGTCGCAGCTGCTCTACTACCAGAAAATGGCCCAGAACGACAAGTGTTACCCGAGACCCGCGGACCAAGCCCCCAAGGAGCAGAAGATCGTCCCAAAATCGATCTACTCCATGCTGGAGACGAAGAGCCCTCCTCTGGCACTACCTCCGGTCCCACCGTCTCCTCAAACTATCTCCGCTCCTCCTCCAGTCTCACCCAGGCCCAAGAGGAACGCGCCGGCGGTCCAGAGCCAGGGCCAGCCGACCAAGAGGAAACGTTCAGCGATCTTCATACCACCGATGCCCACCGAGAACAACAACAACCCCGCGACGGAAGTGAGCATATGCAAGTTCAAGTTCACGGGCGGCGCGAAGCCTACCCTCCAGGAGAAGAAGAGCTTGTCAGTGGACTCCGGAGGTAACTTCAGGTATTACAGTGGCACCGGGGACAAAAGCATGCGCGGCTACGAGTTCTTCCCGCGGGAGGCTCTGCAGCAGTCCGCTGGACAGTCCGGCTCCTCTACAGGGGCGTTCCTCAACGCCGCTGGCGAGAGGATACCGCCCGTGCCCTGCCAAAGGGCTGTCGCTCAGGATGAAGGGCGCCGCAAGAGGAAAACTCGCAAGTCCCTGCAGAGGGAGAAGCTCGAGCAGACGTTCAAGGAGAAGGGCTTCCTCATCCAGACCCAGCAACTCGAGTCCGCAGAAGGAGCCACCTACTGTAAGTTCAGGCAGCTTCGGAAGTTCACCAGGTATCTGTTCAGAAGCTGGAAGGACTACCTTCCCGGCAATGTGCGCGAACTGACTGGCGCCGCAGACGGCGAGGTGCCCGACGGCGATGTCGAAAGTGACACCAGCGTGTTGCCCTCGCCTGTTCCCCATCCGAACATGGTGGACGTGTCGACGGGGTTCGTCGACGAGCATCGAGCCCTACCACTGACGTGAAACGTCGGTCGTTGCCGCCCGAGGCGATCGGTCGGTTTCAACTTGGCGCTACTTTCGCCGGCTTCGTGGCCCCGCCGCGGATGACGCGGGAAGCTCGCGGGCACTTTGGCGAGAGCCGACGATCGGCTCGTGATTTAAAGGGACGTTCTGCTCGTCTGATCTCAGAAATTTCGCAGTGCAGGAGGACTCCCTGATAGCTTCGCGATTATGGACCATCCGCGAACTCTTTCAGAGGTTTCAGAATGGTTCGCGACTGTCTGCACATCATTGTCTTCGGGCTGTTTATGGAATTGGAACCGAGGCGTCAAATTCGTGGTTGAATAAGGCACCGGCAAAGAATTGAAAGAATTAAAAGAATTTTCTAAACTACAGTAATTTAGAAGTGACCGATTGTGCACACAATCAGCTAAAAAACAATGCAAATATAGTCACGCGACGTGGTCGCACCAATTTACTAAAAGCATTTAAAAGGAAAGCAAAGTGAAACTCAAAGTATATATATTTCAATTTTACATTTATTAGTAGTTGTTAACCCATCGTGTGGTCTGGTGGGTCAGTCGCTTAGGTCGGTCCCAAAAAATGGTGGGGATAGCTCGCGAACTTTTATGGAGTGTTCGAGACGAACCTATAGAGGAGTCCTACTGTACGTTGAGTCGAACGATTTAGGGGAATGGGAAGGACGGTTCAACTGCGTTCAGGGTGTCTTTAGGGTGTCTTGATGTTAAACGTAACTGGACTCCTAATATCAATTGCAAATAAAAAGGATTCAACAGTTTGGAGAAGACTGATCGATGAGAGCGGCCTTACTCTTTGTTCGCGAACACAGAGATCGATTTAAATATATTTTTATGCCTAAAATAATGTTTCGTGAAGATGATGGAGGTGTGTATGGATCAAGTGAAAGTTTGAGTACAGAGTTCGTCGACGCAGAAATTTATGGACATTAAGTGGGTGATTGGAATGATTGGTAACGTTCGGATAATTGTATTTTGATAACCAAGTTTTTAACGTGTACTCGAGACACTCGGGTCGCGATATTTCTTTGTTCTGTTTCGAGCTGTTTGATAAAAGCAGGATGTGCTTGAGGCTTGATAGGGACCTACGTTACAGCTGCTGCAAACATCACTTGCATTTATGGCATTCAGCGATGTCTAACTGCCATATTATCGTACCGTTACGGGTTCCCGTGATTTGTAGTTGGCAGAAAGTTTAGATAAGGTAATTAGAGGCACTTGTGTCATCCAGGGTTGGACGTATTTATGGCCTATACATTTTACTTGATATCGCGGGATATTTAGAAAGAATGGCAATTTCGGTTGTTTCTTATGAGCAGGCTTCAAAGTCGAATGTGTTAAACACGCAGGACAATTGCTCAACTTTTATCGGCTATCGATGTGAAATAGTTACATAGGTACATAAATATGTACCAGGACTTTCAAAGATGTGTAAAACACGTCTACTTGAATCGTGTTTAAAGTACACCACGCAATTCCTGCAGGAATACATGATCATAGTACTTTGGAGATTTTCATTGAAGAATATGATGAATTAAAGACAATATTTTGTGGCACAAAGTATCTGAAATTTTGAAAGTGCTATTAACATGCAGTTGCACCCACTTGCTGATTTGAGAATAGTTTCCAGCTACAACTGGACGATATCGAAACGATATTTGCAGCCAGGTACAGTCACGTTCCAATTGAAACGTGAATTAATTTCATTACTGATCAACTATAGCACAAGGATTTCATCGTCACCAGGCTTTATTAGCACGCTGCGCGGGCGTGTCTGTCGTTTGCGTTCTAGAAAAAAAAAAACGTAGTAGTACATAGAATGTTAATAAGAAATTAATAATACAACTCGATGGGATTCAGTTGTTGCTGTGCTGCTTGATAGCAAAGTTCTATGAAATTAAATATGATCGCAGTGTTTAATTCAGATCTGCGACGGTAATCCATAACTTGCTGCTAATCGGCAATTACGTAGTACATACAACGAGATCTCTGGATAATTATTCGTTATGAGATTCAGAAATCTATAATTCATTTCACGCAAAAAAAAAGAAGTAGTACTTCAAAACTCGACGAAAATACAATACTATGCGATACACTGACTATTCTTTAGCAAAACAGTAGGAGTACGTAATATTATTTTCCGTTCCATATCAGTAAAGTGGAACTCGCGCTATCACACTGATCTTGACGCTTTGAGAGGCGCAAGCTTTTAAAAAATGCCACTTCTAATTGGTCAGGCGATACTGCCGTCACATGGATTAATAATGTGGGATCAGGAACCCCATAAGAGGGAGCCGGAAATAAGAGACCTTGGAGGGTCTGTGTTTGGTGGAGCTGGTTAGGCGGCTGCCCAGTACGCCGAGGATCCGCAGTATCGTGGGTTCGAGTCCCATCGTCCGAGGTCCTTTTTCCCGTGGCTCCCGAACACATAGGAATTATGAAACCTATTCCTACAACAACAACAATAATAATAATAATAATAATAATAATAATAATAATGCTGTCGAGAAACTTTCGCTTAATTAGCCCCAAGCAAGTATTCGAAGATACTCGGACAATACTTCCGATGCTTTCCAGAAAATATGAACATCGAAGCACAACCAAAACTCATGCGATCATCTGCAAATCAGCAAGTAGGTGTTGACGCTGTCGCGTCCTGCAACAGTGTCTTACTCAATCAATCCATCGATGGGAAACTTGATTCTTGTAACGGTGTGTAATTGAAATGTGTAATTAGTAACCGGAGAATGAGAGCGGGAAGGATGAGTGAAAAGAGAGGAGAAGAAGAGGGAGAACAGGTGGCGATAGCCGCGACGATAACGTCGTCGCGGGCTTGTTTTAATAATAATGTAAATTCGATCGTAGCTCCGTGCCAAAGATGGGAGACTGGAATGTACATAGCGCTGAAAGAACGTGTTAACCAAAGAGTGGTTTCGTGCTCACCGATTAGAAGCGGATGCAACGATAATCCTGTGTTTGAGAGAGGGGCGTTGGGAGGGGGGTGGTCAGGGGTCGTGTGGCGATAAATTCAGGTTTCCATCGGCTCGAGCTAGCCGAGGGGACTTCCTCCGGCCGATTTTGCAATGCATTTCGCGGGGCTCGTGCCTCGAAACGCGGAGGACAGTGGAGGAACAGGCGTGGGGCAAAGAGAATGGGACTCGGCACAGTGGAGAACAAACAAAGTGGTGGATGGAGGAAACAAGCGATGCCCGTCGGTTATCGATATTTTATTTTATTTTTTAATCGTAAGCTACACGTCGGATTATTTAATAACGCCTAACGAAATCTAGTCTTATTTATACTCTTTGTTAAATCAAACGCCGTGGTTTTTCTCTTTTTTTTATTATTATTACAACATACAACGGTCTATTTATGTACGTATATGGCGGTCGGCGATTCGCGTCGATTCAAGCGCGACGAAGGGGGATCGTGTGTGCGAATGATCACCAAAGGATCACGGAGTGAGTGTCTTTTCGGTGGAAGTGTCGGAATGTTGACGGAGGGACAGGGAGTTTCAGCGCGGGGTGGCTCGCGCGACGTTGTAAGCGCGACTGAAACGATCGTACCTGAGGTGCTCGTGGCGCTCGTCCTTCGACAGGACACATGTCCGCTGATTTCTCGTTTCCAACATGCCGGACCGAGGTTTCGTCGCGTTGCGAAGCTCCGTTTGCGCTCCGAGGCTGGAGAACGCTCGGGAGATGGTTATTGGAGAAACGAGGGGTGAGGTGGAACAGGAACCGTCCTATATCCGTATCGTTATTATCCTGTGCAACGTGAAACCATTTTGTACGTATTGCCGATTGTAAATTGATAGATTCTTATAGTCTGTAATAATAAAACGTAATTGTTACTGATACATTTCGAATGCCTGCCCGTTTATTCAAATATTAGTTTTGGGAGACACTTTCCCATTCCTGATTGACAATTTTTTTTAATGCATACTGGAAGTCATATGACATTGAATTCTCTGAATTGAAAGGAGAAAATTAATTTAGAAATTAAATTGCAAGTTAAATCTATTTTATATTACAAAATATTGCAATGGAGAATATAATTTATACGTTATAGTACGTAAGGTATATGTATATAGAGATTCGTCTGCGAAAAAGATCGAAGAACATAATTTAGAATAGAGACAAATATATGGGCATATACAGTGGTGTGCAAAAGTATTCTGCCACCGTTTAAAATCGCATTACTTTTTTAAAATTAATCCAAACAACTTGAGTTTCTTTGAGAAGCTAGAGGGATTAGTTTGCCAAATGATGTGATTCGTCGTTTTGAAAAAAATATGCACTTTGTCGGAATAACAAAAAAAAAATAGTAAAGGTCGTTTTTTAAACTTTTTTTGTGAGCCCTTATTAAAAATTTAAAAAACTCGTTTGTAGATTTAAGTAAATTATATACGTGCCTAAAATTTTATCAAAATCTGTTAACGTTGCTCTGAGCTATGAACGCTTAAAGATCGCAGAATAAGGTCGAAAATCACTGATTTCGGGAATTTCGCGATTTTCGACCTTATTCTGCGATCTTAAGCGTTCATAGCTCAGAGCAACGTTAACCGATTTTGATGAAATTTTAGACACATATAGAACTTACTTAAATCTACAAACGGGTTTTTTGAATTTTCATTTCAGGCTCACAAAAAAAGTTTAAAAAACGACCTTTACTATTTTCTTTTTGTTATTCCGATCAAATGCATTTTTTTTAAAACGACGAATCACAACATTTAGCAAACTAATTCCTCTAGCTTCTCAAAAAAACTCAAGTCGTTTGGATTAATTTTAAAAAAGTTATGTGATTTTAAAAAGTGGCCGAATATTTTTGCACGCCACTGTACGTACCACTGAAAAAAAATGGAGAAAGCTAGTTAATCAATCCTGATTTTATACAATTTTTTTCACATTCTTTGAGGTACCATATGTCCCCAAATTCTTCGGTCTATTTCCCAGATTATTTCATACTCCATTAGGGTGGCGGAGAACGTTCCTGGAAGAAACTTAATTGGATCCGCTCTGAAGGGTTTCATTGATGCACCGGTAGGGCCGAGGGTCCCAGTGCATCGGGCCCACGACCCACGACGCAAGTTGGCTGGACAGGTAGGCGCGTTCACCAGCACACACATGCGTGCACGCAGAAAAGGGATAGGGATGCGTGTGCACGCACTCCACGACCGATTGGTCTCTGCCTCGGTGAGTACAGCCAGCCATTCATGCATACGCCCATTCATACGTCTCTCCGGCTCACCTTGAAGACTTTTTATCGCCGTTCGATGCGGTGGACGTGGCTTTGAAGCGGCGCTCCTCGGAGCCTCGCGACAAAAGCATCCTCCTGCGAGTATCCTCCGAAAGAGAACCTCCATGTTGTTTGCCACGAATTTCACTCCAACTGACCGTGAATTCACTGAACATTTTTTGAGAAATCTGAAATCTAGATGGAGGAATTCTTAGCGTGGGAACAGTGGATCCTTGCTGTCACGTTAGATCCTTTGCAGTGTTTTTATAATAATAACTTTAAGTATATATATTAAGTAATATTTCCTTTTCGACTCTTATCTTCTCTTTGATGCAAGGCAAAATTTGAGTCTCCACTTTTCCTAATCTTCTCCTAAGTAACTTCTCAGCGTGAGTGACAAATCGATTTCAGCAAAATTTAACAGTAACAATCAATCAATATTAATTTAGTGCAATGGTGCCACCTGATTTTTCTGAGCAAGCACGTGTCATCGTTGCCGTCAACGTCGCGTCTATTTTCAAATTCGATTGCTGCCCCTTGTAGGAGGGGCACGAGTAAATTCAAGTGATTGTTCAAAGAGCTAAGGGTGACTTTTCCAAGCGAGTACGTGTCGTCGTCTTTCTTCTCGACGTCGTCGTTGTCGTCGTCGTTCAGTGTGGCGCGCACAATGACTGCAGGTTTCCTAATACGGCCTCGCCGAGGAGCCCGACGAAAAAAAGAGGAATTTTGGCCACCACGAGGGGCCTGGGAAGGAACGTCTTTCGTTAGACGCTGCGTGGCACAGAAATTTCATAATCAACCACCGGCAGCTTCGACGCGAGATGTTTTAGCCTGATATGGGACCACAGCGGTGTTATTAAGCAAAAAATTGCGAAGCACGACGGTGTGTATTTTTTAAACAAACTCGAGGCCAGCAAAATGATGACTTAAACCCCACCTAATTCCACCTAGACTACATCATATTCCAATTTAATAAAAATCCCTGAACACATTGTCCCAAATGTGATCGATTTCACATAGAAAGACTCATAGCGAAAAATTTCAAAATCGATGGAGTGTATTTTTTTAAGAATTTCTCAACTAGCAAAATGATGACTTAAACCCCGGCTAATTTCCCATGATCTACATAATAAGTACTACTCCAATTCCAGCAACATCCGCAACACCAAGTACAATAAGCTGCACAATGTTTAATTTCAGAAATTAGGATTAATGGTGCGTATCTACCAATTTCGTCACACTCCGATCGAAAATCCCTCCAGAAACTTAACACCACCCTATACAGCACCGCGAGTGCCCCTCATAACCGTTCGATTCGATGTCCCCAGCGATAACGAAGGACATCATAAATCCGGTGCACGTCGTCGTTCTTAACGCACGTCATCCCTTACCCGGTCAGACAATTTACGCCCGTGTAAAAATAAGCTCCAAGTACGGCGCGCTGCCCGGCGCGATAAAGAATCCGCGAGACTCTTGTTTCCACGCGCATTATCCAGCCAAGATACCCCGGCGGGACACGGAGCGCGCGAGACAAATTGAAGTTTTTCGCGAACGAACCTGTCCGTAGAACCGCGAACCTGTCTTCCTTCGGCCGAGCCGGCCACGGCAGGCCCTTTCTATCCGATCCTGCTCGCCCGTTCGCTTCACGCTTCACGCTCGACGCGATTCAACGGCTCGCTATCTTCTTCGCGTCTCAACGGAGGCGGACGCACCTTAAATCGCCGATTTACTGGACGCGCGAACTCCTTATCTTTCTGCCGTATAAGGGACTCGACGACCCGCACGCGTTTGGACAAAGGAGCTTCTCGGAGCTGCTGCTTTTCGTTTCCCACGAGGAATTTCGGTAATGATTCTTGGGATCTTTGGGGGGGAATTTTCTAATGCAGAGGTGTCGCAAGGGGAAGATGCTCCTTTGTCACTTGGGACTCGGATGAAGATGGAAATGGCTGTGAAATTATATGACAGTGATTCCCAACTGGTGGATCGCTAAGTGTTTTCTGAGGGGTTACCACGGGTTTCTGGGTTTTTTAAAAATATTATCAAGTTAGAAATATAATCTGAAATAGCTATTTTTAATGTGCTTTCTTTAGGGGAGAGTCGACCAAAGCTAGTTCTCGCTTCTTTGACCAGATATTAGCACTTTATTTGAATTAATCAATGAAAATCACAATTATTTATAACCTATTTCGGGGTAATATTGTTTACTCCATTGCTGTCGATGTTCTGAGACATTAAACGTATACGTTGATGTTCAGTGGGTTAAAAGTTATTTTTTAAAGCCGATCTTTTGTTTCTCGTATAAGTAAATGATTTTTCTTTCTACCTTTTCCCGTAGAAAAATAAAGTAAATAAGGATAGGTATGATAACCTAACAAACAGGAAGCTAGGATTTAATGAAGAAGTTATCCAGTGTGTTATTTGCAAGCAGAGTTGGGCATTAACTAAATAAAAAATTATGTAAATAAGGATCGAATAAAAGTTACTTTAACTTTAGATTATTCGACGAATAAAGTTAATTTTTTTATTCGATGAGAATTTATTCGACGAGCAAAGTTAATTTTTTTATTCGTTATTCGAAATTTTATTTAAATAAAAATTTTGCCCATCTCTGTTTGCAAGGAATCATTTGACAAAGATTGGGTGCAGTGTACTGAATGTGACGGTTGGGCACACGTCGAATGCACAGATCAGGAGAATATTAATTATTTTACTTGCGAGTTTGTAAAATTAAAATTAAAATTTGAAAAAAATTTTCATTAACATTGTTAATCATTTAGGCCTAAAAATCTACTAATTTAATAATTGGTCGGTACTGGACGACAATTTTTCGTTTCCTAGAAATTACAACTTTTTTACTTTTGCGAATTATCAATTCTTATTATTAAATTTCACAAAAATAATTTCCCTCCTCTTACTAAGTTCCATCTATACTACAAACACGTTTTTGAATTTCTGATTTTTATCGACTCTACCCCAAGATATAACAAAAAAACTTAGAGCGGTCGATACTGCACGACTCTCCCCTACCTTATTAAATTTACCTTACCTTATATGGGGGGGTGGGGGGTCCGCAGGTTATTTGAATATTAGAAAATGGGGTTGGGACTCAAAAAAGGTTGGCAAACACTTATATGAGTATCCATCTTGTGGGATACTCATTTTATTATTTAACACTTCCACTTATTCTGTCTGCACTCATCTACATTACCCCACATTTTTATCATCCTCCTCAAATTCATCCCCTTTTACATCGCCCTTCCATTATCGTAACTCCACCTCGAAACAACTTAAACAATTTCCATTAAATTGCCCCTCGATCCTCCCACATTCATGCCAGAGTTTCCACACACCTTCCTCATCGGCCATCGTCCATCAGAAAGAACGAGCAACAGACAAAACGTCGAAAACATTCGACGAGTTTGAAACATTCGTCAGGAGGCGTGGGCGGAGCCACCGTTTTAAACAACTACCTGCACGCATTTAATTAAATCGAAGCTCGACCGCGGATGGCACGACGACGCCGTACAAGGTGGCCTGCTCTTAATTTGGCATTGGCGAAATAGTAACGCTGGTGTGGCTTAACGCTTTCATTGTCCTGTCTTACCAGCCGGGGTTCAACGAAACGTCGCTGCCCCGGTAATTAATTAACCGTATTTCGTCGAACGGCTTCCATTTACGCGCTTGCCACGGCTGCGCAGGAATCCATCGCGGGAAAACATCGCGGAATTATCTTCGGCCTGATCGCGAAATGCGTACTTCCTTTTAAGCGGTTCGTTCGATACCAGACCGCTTATTAAAGCGTGCTCGAGCTTCTGCAGCCTCGATTTATCTGGGCGTCCCATAAACGATGGAAATTTCTGTTTCTTCGATTGCTGGCTTCCTGGAAGATCGAGCAGGATCGTTTCTTATCGGGAGGTTAATTATTTATGTATCGTAGAAGAATGCTTGTAGAAGCCTCTGATTGGTGATTGCTTTCGGAATCGAGTAATGAGCTGCGTGAGGGAACAATAAGGATGACTATAGGATTCGGTGAGGTAAACAGCGTTTTTGTATGCCTGAAATAAATTTTAAAATGATTTCGATGCTCCTTTGAAATAGTAAGATAGGGTGGATGCACCGTTTGTGGCCAGTTTAAGGTATTGTACCAGTTTTAGCCACTTTTTAAAAAATATAATATTTTTCCGTGTAAGCAATAAATGTAACCTTAATATTTCTAGCGGTATACTAAACAAAATAGTTATGATGTGAAATTCTGCACATAATAATGATCTGCAAGCAATTTAAAATTAAGATAATTATTACATGTCTTCTAATTACGTCTTCTTGATTGACCATTTGCGTTAATTCGTCTGTTAAAAATTATGAATATTATTCATAATAGTGTAGTAATGAATTCTGCGGAGGTTTTATAAATTATCAAATTTATCTATGGTCCTTTTGTAAGATCCTTTGAATACATAGTGTATTTTATTAATTTAATTTATTAAAATACACTCCACAGTTTTGTGCTCCACTAGTCAGGGATATAAATCTAAAAGGGACGTACATGTAAAAAATATTTCTTGAAATTTTTCAGAAAAGCATATGTGATTTCAGAAATTCCAAGATGTAGTACCTAGGTACCTACGAGCTTTGTTAGATTAAGGAGAATTTGAAGAGACGCATAAAATTAAAAAACAAACTTGATCAATAACAAAATGAAGCCTATACCAGTTTTGTACTATCAGTTCGTCATAAATTTCGCACACAGGTAACCGAAACTTTATACCTGATCTCCAAGCCTTTCCTGTGGCTCGTCGCTGCTACATCGAATCAATAATCGAACTTAACATTGAAACTTTAATGTTGCGTGATTAAAAACAAATTAAACGAATTATTTTTTCGCTGTGCTTTAGTGTGAATTAAATTCCTCAAGAAGACCCATATCATTTTCATCGCTTGCAAACGTTGCAATTTACGCATATGTTTTTTTACGAGTGTTTTTTAACCGTTTGGGTGTTTATATGTGTTCTCTCAGTGCATGCAGTGTGTGCGGGGAACGCCGATGGGCGTTCAGCGACTATGGTTAAGAGATGCAATTAGAGGAATTCCGCACGCGGCGTACGCCGAGCGTTGAATTGTCAGCACTCAAGGACCTAAGTATGAAATCACATAAAGTAGCAAAGGTTCTTTTACCACGGTTGATAGCGAGGACTTTATTGCCTTCATTGACAATGAAGGACTTACTTGTTACGTAAGTAGATAACAAATGCGTTTAATATCGGGAAAGTAAAAGGCACGTTCAGCTTCGGTGTGCCAGACGTTGTCAGAGCAAGTGAAAATACGCGTTACATGCTCTCGTAACGCATTGGAACACTTCATGCGAATGGTATGATAAACGTGAACGTGCATTTGCTCGTGTTCCCCGCGTCTCAGCGCAACTGTTACTGACATTTAAATACCGCGCGCAGGAAGTCGAGCTCTTAAGCTACGAATATGTACCTCTGTCTCGAAAGCGGAGTGTCGGATTGCGGGACGATAACTGACTTCTCGATGCATTCTGACACGAGTAACTTTCATGTTTCCACTTGTCATAATTTCGCTGCGCATTCCTACGTATGTATAGCATATAACGTAACTCGTCGAGATCAATAAACTATGTAATTAAGAAATTCATTGATAGAGGCACGAGGTAGTCAGTGGCAAGGTAGGTGAAGAGGATAGAGACTCGATATAGTTTTATAGTTAATTTCACGGTACCTACACTTTCGAAATATCTGTGTATTACTTTTCCCGATGGAATTTAAGGGGGTAGTGGACTATTGGATACGTAAAATCGTTAGTTTCTTTGGCGCTAAATTACTTTGATACCAAACAATCGTTATAGTCGTGCTTATGACAATCTATTGTGGGCACGTTTGTGAGTATTTACGAAAAAAAAAATCGTCGGAATGTATAAAATTATCGAAGTTATTAGTCGTTGAAGGTAGTCCTGTACGGCGCGCCGCTGCAGGTGGTGTACATCAATTCAGGTGAACCAATCATCTGAAAGCAAAATGCTTTGAGGTGATTATTCTATACACAAATATCTACAGTGTGGAAATTTGCCGATGAATTTGAACAAAAATTGTGGAAGTTACACACGAATCAATTTTTTTCCACATTTTTATGGGAAAAAAAATCGCCTTTAATCAGTTATAAAATATTTTACAAACATCTAATGTTGATGCGGAATTTCTACACGACAGAGAATGGAATTCTACAGCTCCGGTTAAAATTTTAGGCGAAAATATTCATTGGTTCAAGAGTCATGATGCACACCGTTTCTGAAAATGGTGTTTCGAGAAAACCGGCTTCAAAGTTAAGTGCCCTATGCCAATACCGCTCTGCGAGGCCGTTACTCGACGGCGCACTCAATTACGTTCGCTGCTATAACTTCGACAATTATTTGAATTTCTTCAGGAAATTTTGTTTAAAATTTTCATAAAGGATAAGATTTTTAAAATCAGTAAAAAAAAAAAGTAATAGATTTTCTGAAGCTGAAATAGTTCACTACCCCCTTAAACCGGAGGGGGATTAGAAAATGCTACAAAGCAATATTACGCTGGACGTGCCCGTCACTCTCGATCTTTAAATCCCCCATTCTGCCTGCTCACCCGAAACCTCATCAATCAGAATGGAAAACGAAGCCACGCGTACCGGACCTGGCGCAAGCCCTCGGCATCGTTCGACGGCCTCCAGCCGTGACACTCGCGTTGCCCCCGATAAATTCTCCTCGATTAAGATGCACCATGTCGCCGCTCGCGCTCGCGCAATTCACGTAATTCGTGCAATTAACCCTTTAGAGCCGCATTCCCGGCCGTTCGTCGGCATCCGGGGGCCTCCGTTCGTTCATCGCGGTTTCGCGATCGGGGAACGGGTTCATGAATGAACCTGGCCGATGCCAGGCAAAAAGGATCGCTTCCCCCTTTCCTCTTCTTCTTTTTTCCTTTTTCTTTTTTCCTTTCCACCGTCCGCCGTCCTCGTCTTTCGTGGCGATCGGCGGACGGAGGCTTGCACGTAGAGAAACTGGTATCGGTACAATGCCGTCGGAATACGCTATCGGGTTCCCTCTATCTGGCCGCTATTTCAGCCTCCTGTTGGTCGCGGGACAAGAAACAGACGCCACCGGAAATCATCATTCTCCTCCCCCTGCCTCCTCCGTCTCTCTGTCGTGGGTAGGTTTAATCGAGGGAAAACCGGAATACGGCGCGAGCTGACTGACAACAAGAGCAACCTGTCCCCGCGCGGGATTCCGCGCTCATATTTTTCACGTCCGACGCGGTGTCGTCCGTTTTTCTACGCGCATCCTCTCTGGCGATTAATTAGACGGCCCTGCTTTGGCGGAGACCGTGTCTCGGCTGCTTGTTAACTTACGGAAGAATTTGTGTTTACGCGTTATTGGCAGTCGTGGTTGTGCTAGCACTGTGAGCGGCGACGGCGTGTTTTCACGCCCGGGGATTTGCGTCTTGTACATTAGGGTGGCTCTTATTTACTCTTGCTCACACCCCCCAGTAATAGTTCCAAATAATAACCAAAAATCTGTGTAATGTTTCAGCCCGATCGGATAACGGGAAAAGGTGCCCCTGGGCCCTTGAACGTTTAAATAATTATTTAACAGCTCACAAAGTCGATTTTATATAATATCCTCCAAGTTATTGATTAAATAAAAAAATATGTCCAACAAAAGTTGTAGATTCAGACAAGGAGCATATTTTATGTTATATTACTTTTTCTCGTGCGACAAACGGTTTTGGAAAAAAGTCCGAAAAACGAAAAAAAAATTTATATTTCAATTTTTTAAAGTTTAAATCTTTCTCCAACACTTATTATTTATGAAAGCGAAGAAAAAATTGTAATTTTTATTTTCGAGGACTATTTTTTTTAACACTTAAAGGGGGAGGACATATACCGATATATGCCAAAAAGGTAAATTTTTTTAAAATATTTTCAGTGTTTGATATGTCATGATTGTTTCCTGAAAATTTGGGACCGAAATTCGTAAAAATATCCTATTGTATGTACATGCATTGGTTTCGAGTCTTTTCACGGCGATGTTTTTTTGAAAGCATTGGAAGCGTGGTAGATTGTTTAGTTTTAGTTTGAAGGCAAACCAATCAAGGAGGTCGATTTCTCCGCTCTTGGGAGCTTTTGAGGTGGAAGCCATCGCTCAGATGGCCTCACTGATTTAAGGGGGCGCTTTTTAAATACTTGTGTCACTCGAAGTTTTAGAGGTGGTGTGAATGTTGGGGTGGTGGGGCATTTGGATGGTTTAGTTGTGAATGGTTTTAGTTTTGCTAGCGTGGAAAGTGGGATTTGTTGGAGTTAGTTATGTGGGATAATTTGAGAGCGAGATTGTTGGATTTTGGGGGGTGTTTACTTATGGTAGTGGGGAAGGGATGAATTTTATCTTTACGTGCCTACCTTCCACATGGATGGAACAGTTTTGCATTAATTTATTCGTTTGATTTTCAACGCCCCGTTTTTATGAGTACCATTGTGGTTTTTAAGATCTTAATTTAAATTACTTGGACTTTATGAAGAGGGTTCGTTAACCCTGTCAACACTGAAAACCAATATCCTCCACCATCTTCACGAAATATTGCAAAAGTATTCACGAAACAGTTAGATACTCTTCGTTGTACATTTATAGGTAATACTTGGAACGATATTATTCAGCCAAGTATTAATATTGTTCATTAATGACAGTTAAATTAAGAATCTTATTATTTTTAACCGACTGAACCCCTCGAAAACTGCAATGCTAGTCATTTCCTCCACGCAAGACATTAGGCACCTAAAACCAAACAAATATTTTAGCTCAAACCTATTGCCGATTACAACCTCCCGTTTATAATTTAACCAAAACAATCATCGTCACTCTCCAGAACAGTGCATAAATTTCGTACCCCTTTATCGAAAAGTGCGAGTTCCTTGCAACGTAACAGTGAATCGCGAGGGGGTCCCGAAAACCGTTTCCTTCCGTACGATTCATCCGACTGGATCAACCACCGCGAACGTTCAAGCGTGCCGTAATATCTGTGGAACGTGCATCGCCAAGTTTTGCCACGACACAACGATATCGTGGGCCCCGGCGCGTACACCAGCTGGTCCAACTTCTTGTCCAGCGTCGACAGCTGCAACGAAAACGAAAAATCGGAATCGGAATCGGCGGGAGCAAGAACCCCCGACCTCTGGAGGGGATGTGAAGGATTGGAGACGGCCTAGTGTGTGGTGGTGGTGGTGGTGGGGGGGTGGGGGGGGGGGGGGGGAGGAAGGACTGACGCAGAAGATGCAACTGCAGGCGAGACGGTGCAACGGAATGATGGAACCGGATGCAACGAAACGCCATAGCCGGTTGGGTTTGATGCTCCCTTCGAAACACGTGCACCACAACAGCGTTTCAATTTTAGTTTACCACTGTCCACAGTAGCCGCACCACTCTCTGGGTAGATTCAGTCAGCTCTCGCATTATTATAAAACAGTCGACTCGATGCGCAATTAAATGTTCTGCGGCAGATAAATTCTGCTTTATCTTCGGATGGATACGATCTCGGGAGGTCCTTCTTTCACGAGTGCACACCTCGTGCCACGACGTTGAGTTCTTCAACCTTGGCGGCAGATGTCGGATGCACGCAGCCGCATGCTTGAAGTGAATATAAAAACTGGATGCGATATTTTGTTTTCTATTTTTTTTTTCTCTGTAAGAAATACTCTATTTAGCAGAGCTGAGCAAATTTTTTATTTAAATAAAAATTTCGAACATCGAATGAATGTTAAAAAAATTATTCGTCATGTGGCGAATGAAAAATTTCGACAAATCCTTTTAAACACGTGTTCTTAAAAGGTTGAACATTCGAGAAATGAAATAAAAAAAATCGATTTTTAGATCGGAACCCCCCCTTAAGTAGTATCAAGCTATTTTTTTTTTTTTTAATGGTGGCGCTGTAGCTCTGGAAGAGTAACTGTCATGACCAATTATATCTTATTTGTAAAATCGTAAGGTATAATTAAAAAAAAAATTATTTTAACTTTTTTAATTATTTTAACCCCTTAAAGGTCTATGAAAAACTAGCTTCAAACGTTTACCACCATCACACAACCTTACCAACCTTACCAACCCGCGAAGAAACTGTGGAATAACAGGGTGTCAGTGATGAAAAGGAAACACCAAAGAATAGTAGATATAGTATATTCAACTTTAACTAATATCTCATAATAATAATCATGTATGTATGTATAGTCGTATAGATAATGTCGGCGCGAATGTACAATATTTGACAGTTTGAATAATTACGCACGATTCGTTAAAATAGTGTCAGCACTTACTCATAGTATTGTATATGTATATATGTATAATATAACGTTATAACGCATACATCGCACTTCGGTTCACCCTTCGTCCATTAGCGTCCGCACTGTTCTCCTCGCTAGAACGATCCTATATCTTTCAATTGTTCATCATCTGCAACTGTGGTTGTTGCTCTTTAAAACAGGTCGAAGGATGGACCATGGCAGAATGTACAGTTCACAAGCTCGACTAATTAATTTAAGTAAGACCTAAGAGTGTCGCTTGAATCATTGAGAGCGCGCTAGCCACGTTTGTTAATTGGAAGGACACTTGCAAAATACCTTTGCCGCGGAAAAGATCTATCGCGTTCGATCGTGGCCGCCGAGAGTCGCCGTGTTCCATCCCGATAGGTTAATCGCTAACGATAGAATGTCACTGACGATCGACAAGCATCGATAATATGCTACAAGCGTTTTTTTTTTTTCTCCATACCTCCTCTTTATCGGTAGTCGTGTTGTGTTTTTGTACTGGCTGTGTTGCGAGCGCATGTTTCCGGATCCCCCTCGCAAAAAGTTATGTTAATCGGTTAGTAATTTTTCTGTGCTTTTGCTTCTTCTTTAGCTGGAACCCCGTGAACAATTTTAAAAGTTTCTCTAGCGTTTCTTCAGTGGTTTCTATGTTTTTGAATGTGTCTTTAAGATGTTTTGGGGGGTTGTCGTTGGATGGTGTGAGTTAGCTGCGTTAGTGGCGAAAGAATTGTAGGTAATTGTTTTGTTTTTCTAGATTTACCGATGGATTTAGTGGTGCGTTTCTTTCAGATAGTCTAAAAAGTGTAAATCCTCGTATTTGAATCTATCGGAAGGTTAAGTCTATGTGATAGTGAATTAATTAGGAAAATTTGGTTTTCGCGTGTAAAATTATATTCCGAACCTTTGCTTTTCTTGAAGCATGATTCCTTCAGTTTTATATTTTTTAGTTGCATTTTGATGAAATTAGAATTCAGGGACGGGGTATAATCGTAAAAATCAACTGATCACTGAAATAGTATTTCAATAAATACTACATCAAACTTAAAAAAAAGCCGTGAATTTTCCAGAGTTCGAAAAGGGTAGAAAGTGAACCTAGCAAAAGTAGACGTTAAGAATAATTTTAGTTTTAAAATTTTAACGAAAACCTCGTGAATTATTAATCAAAATTTGTTGCCAAATTTTTCTACCAAATAGAAATCCACAAGAATATGTTTTAACTTCGTGTAAACATTTCCAAAATTAACAACGCCAACGCTTGACAAATTTATTCAACTATTAACAAAGAGGAACTGCAATGTAAAAATCACCAATCAAAAAATAAAAACATTCCAGAGGAACGTTTAACGCCTCAATTTCAGAGTTCACGTTCGATTAGAATTCTTACAGAATAAACCACTCAATGAATATATAATGATATATCAATTATATATAAGAATAAATATATATAAGAATATATAATTAATACAATTTCATTCTTACGGTGAATATAGCATTTCATATAAATTTTAAAGCCAACTCCAATTCACAATCGAGTTCAGTAGATTCACACGACGGACTGTGGTTTTAATTGCTCCAGAAGTAGATCCTATCCCTACGCTCACTTATTTACATATATGCATTTACGTTTGTACAATAATGAGTATTAATAGGCATATATCTAAAGCGTACTTCTATCGTTTTTAAAACTGTGTATAATAGTATAAGAATTGCGTTGTTTCAAACACTAATAGGACCTTCCGAAACTCGTCGACCCCGAATTTCTAACGTATCAAAGAGAGGACAACGTTTCCTTTAAACACAACGTGTCGAAGCATAAAAATCCTTTAACTACCGCTACGCTCTAAACGTCTGTGCAGTTCCGTATCCTAGTCGAATTTAAATTTCACGGGCGGTCCTGTCGTTATTCACATCGCCAGGCTCGATTCGGCGCAGTTCACCTGTATCGTTAGAAAACAGTCGCAGAGAAGGCAAAAGGAGTCGCGGAATCACCAGTTTTATTCCACACCTCTCTATTTATTATTTATTCCCACTACGCCCCCAGTTGTAATTCCTTATACGTACAGTGTTTCTACCTACTTCGCGATCCTCTATTTATGTTTTTAGTTACGTTTTATCATTTTTCACCCCACTCTGTAATCGTGAGATCTGAAAGCGATTAGTCGACTAGGAACTACTTGTTCGATAACAGGACTAGAAACGAAGAGACTTCTTACAAGGTATTTGCGAAGATGAGCGCAGAGAGACGCGATACAGCGCGCCCGTTGTCGCTCGTATCAAAATCCTACGCCATGTTGAACACGTTGAAAATTATCGGCTAATTAGTGTTCTTAACGAGGTTAGTAGTTAGAGCTCTACGAGTCCATGGTATTGCTGAATTTGTTGCACGATAATTGCCGCTTTGTACGTTCACGTTTTGGGGTAGTATCGAACGTGATTTAACATCTATCTTGAGAATCATTGAATGACAGATCGCTGGAACACGGTTGCAGGAGCTTTATTGCGTTAGGAGATGTACCTTCGATATGGTTTTCGAGAATTCGAAGTGAAAAGGGCGGCCTTTACATGCACGCTGGTTTGTATGGTTTCGTAAGTTTTATACGGAAAATTTGAGGTTTTATAGGATACACGTTTGAAGTTGGTTTTGAGAGTTGGGAGATGGGGAGTTTCGTAGATGTGAGTGTTGCAAGATTTAGTAGAAAAATTGGAACTTTTACAGTGACGTTTTTCAATACGAATTGCTAAGATTTATTGTACATTTTGTTTAGTAAATGGTGCAACAAGGCCGACGGTGCTTCTTTGTGAAAAGGCAAGCAGAAGAAATATAAAATAAATCTTCTTGATTCGTGGCGCAGTTCCTCGGGAAACGTATTTTCAATAGCAAATTACTTTGAATTTGTTTTTATGTGTATAGCGCTTACTACTTACTCTTCGATTTTTTATACTGGAGCGTTAACGAATCAAAAAGATTATTTCGATGTTCGAAAAACTTAGAATTGAAACACTCTGCATTGAAGATTTGGTAATTTAATATGAAGAGCATATATTTCTTACAACGACGCGAGCGACAAAGATTATATTAAAATCACTTCTTTTGGAATCTATGCAACCAACGAAAAACATTCCTTTTACATTTCTTCCTTCTTTTCACGAGGAATTACCACGTTTGCAATTGCACCACGATTTCCTACCCACCATACATGAAAGCAATAGAAATCTCTTACGAACATTCTGTTACAAACAAGACCTTTCGTAACATGATTGTCGGTTTTCACGCTCTTCCTATTCTTACAAAGCCAATGAATCGTTTTGGAACAACGGACGTCCAAAATCAAAAACACAAGTGCCTCGTGCTCTGATTTATTAATAAGCAATTTTAAAAGAACGCCAGAGGCTAGGGATTTGCAAAATTTGTCTGCAACTTTTGTCCTCCCTAATCCTGTCTCATCTTTGATTATCCAAAGTCACTCCCTGTTAAAGATGTTGGCCCCTCTTGTACCGATTAAGACGCACGTTTCGGTGCACGTGCAAAAGGATGATACGATTGTACAGTTACTTCAATATTTCCAAAGTGAATTTCGACACATCTCGCCACTGGTTCACCACCAAATCCGTGGATATCGAAAAACACACAGCCAGTGCAAAATATTCGCCACTTGCATAGTGGACAGGCCATGTTGCATAGTGGATCGCCAATCGTTCCCATCGACGCGTCGATCCTTCTGATCGCCATGCTTCTCGAGTAACAGTGTAGTAATTCGTTACTGTTATTTCGTACAGACTAACAAGACGAATGATGTTACCCTAGAATAAAGTCCTGTGACTAAGATTTCTCGGTTTAAATATCATTTCGAGCGTCAGTTCGTTTTAGCAACTTTTTCACTGTTTAAAGCTTGCATCACTCAAAGTGTTAATTGTGTGTATGTTGGACGATGGCGGAGATGTTGATGATAGCTGAATTAAATTCGAACGAAATCGAGGCAACTTGGAGAAATTCGAGTAAAATTCGAGCTACGGGAATTTTTTCAAGCTTCTAAAAAATTGAGCTACGAGAGGTATTAAGGGGATATGGATTAAATGATTTATTGTTCAAATATTAATCAGAGATCTTATATCCAGGACTTCTCCCTTGAGTAACACGATTTATTGGAAACCCTTGCGCATAATAGTCATTGTACATGCAACGTATTTCTGAGACGTGAGGTTCAGATGCCAGTAGTGCAAGGTTTCTCCAAATTGATTTGAATTTCAGTAATGTGTAAACTTATTAAGAGCTTAAAATTTTTTCATAGTTTTTAATCCTTCAAATCGTAGAATTATAGGATTCTAAGTTGCTTAGTGGTCGTTCGCACTCCATTCCTTTCTACAATACACTTAAATTATCATGAAGGAACACGTATATAACAATAACAGAATATACACACGTAACATTCTTCGCTTAAAAATGATCGTAGAAAGAAGAGTTTAAATTTATACAGAAATTAGACCACATCCATATTGGGATTTATCTTCCATCCCATACAACATAGAATCGTTTAACACTCCTACTATACAGAGTTACCAAAAACTCCTGAATTATACAAGACAAGCTGCATTTCAGAGCCACGCCAAGTTTCCCATTTATAATTATTAATTTTCTTGGAGCCACGCGCACCATCTGGCATCTCAACTCATTTATGGATCTTAAAAGGTTGAATATACCTGAACAGGTTGAATATCCCTTCTAAACAATTAACAATTAATATTTCAAAAACATATTTTCAAGGCATCAAACTTTAAGAAAATCAATTTCTCCAAACCATCCACATATATTTAGCCCTTAAATCAAAGAGAGTTGGCGCACGCACCCTCTAACATAATCGTTACCGTCTTAACAATTGCGTGCGCCCGTTTATTCGCATTGGTAACTAAGTAGACAATAGTAGTGAAAAGAGAATATCATTCAGCGCCGATAGGATCGCAGAGATCGGGTTACTCTCGCGGATTTCCGCGACCCCCTCGATGGTTTATCGTTAAAAAGGTCAACAGTATTGTCGACGAGCTACTGCTAGCAGATAGTAGAGGCAACTACGGTGATATGATTGAATTTCGTTCGTCTCCTTCCCTGTAGCTTCAAACGATTCCTTCGCCAGCCCTCTTCGCGATCTTTTCTCGCCTCCCCCGCTTCGGGTGGGAATTCGACGTTTCCTGCATCAGAAATTCCACTACGCCTTCTCCCTGACGGCGAGTTTATTTTCTTTGAATATTGCAAACCCCAGGAAAAATTATATCAGAATACGATTGAATTTAGAAGATTTGAGGATGCCCCAAATTGTTATTAAATTTGTATTCAGAACCAGAACTTGTGATTTTGGTACACGATTAAATTTAAAGAACTTAGGGATATATCATTTTTCTATAATTAATTCATTTTAATTGGTCTTGAATTTTTTACTCTAATTACTTTTAATTTACTCGAATCAATCTACGAACTTTTTTACTCATATTTCGTTTGAAAAATTCACATAATGTACATTCTAGCATAAAATTCAACTGGAAAAATAGGAATGCACATTTGTATATAATTTTCAACTCAATTTCGTGAAAGACCATCGCGATACAGGTAACGTCGCAGTCCTTGGGCCAGAAGTATCACGATAGAGGATCAAAGGATGTGATTTTACGATTAATTTCTGCTCTTAAAAAAACAGTAGCTTGCTCTTCTTTCAATCATGGTCTCGTACCACGTATGTTGTCAGTCGGTATTACTGTCAGTCGACCGATGACAGTAGAATCGTCTACGTAGTTTCTATAGTTACCAAGTTGGAATCATCGACGAGTCCCGAGTCTGAACACAATTGATGTAAACGATTCATCGACTGGAAAACGTTAATAGATGATGACAATCGAGGGATTATTGCTTTCGATTTCGTTGCTGGTAGTATCGAAGTCTCTGTTCACTGGATAACTAGCAAAGTGAATATTAACGAGACTTGATGTCACGAAACACTTACGTTTCCTTACTGTGCTCTGTCTTCTTTCAAAGTATCAGCAATGTCAAGCACTTTTCACACGACACTTTGGAAAAGAGATTACGTTTCCAGTAAATACCATTGTCCTTTATTATTTGCAGAATTTTTCTCACTTGCAGGTCAAGGAAAAAGTCACCTTACTTATGTTATCAGAGACAAAGCAGACAGGAATATAAATCGAAATTAAAGATCTTTTAAAGCCACAGCAGCATATAAAAAGGTACCTGACACTGTGTGGCGAATAGGTAAGTTTATATAATTTCTGAAGTACTCTTAGCATTCACTATATGAATTCCCACACCAACGAAACATTTAGGTACCAACTCTGCTTTTCAATATTTCATCACCTATGCTAAACCGTTCCTCGGTTTAAAAGATTTCCAAATCTCATCAAATGAAAACTATTCAAATGCACCACTTAAATGCATCGACATTCCACAATATTGTAAATAAGCGGCAGCTGTGGTAAAAGCTTAAAATCTCAAGCGCCCCTTTCAAGGAGAATATTATCAAAGAACATCTAGCAAACCTTAAACGTGTTTTAAAAAATTTCGTACCGGCATCTTTTTATAAGCTTCTTCTTTGCAATGGAATATTTTACGTCGGTTTTTAAAATCACTTTTCCGAGCTGGCACACCATCACTGACACTTTGTGTTCAAAGTAACGATATACACATTTTCGTGTCACAAATGAAACTTCATTACAGGGAACTCAATATTATTCTTAAGTAACTAAGAATGACGACTTCGAACGATGTCGTTTTGCACCACTCTGCACGAAACACTGTGTATAATAAATAATATCGATAATGCAGCTGTCATTAAGCGTTTAAGAATGTTCCTCGATATTTCTGTCCAATAGAATATTTTTAAATCGTAGTAACTCGCTGTCGCAAGTGGTGCGACTGAAAGTAGTATTTCTTCACAAAACACGATTAAATCCTTTGCAAAAATTTCTACAGCTGATTTGACAGTTGAGCGATGTAGTCGAGTTTGGTCAGCAGAGACAATCAATACTAGTTTTTAAACGAAAGTAGGAACGATAGACGTTATAGCTTCCATTCTTGCCACGAGTATCTCTTCATATATTCATGCTTCAATTACGATTTATGGTAACAAGCACGAATCACACGAAGGAAACTGGACCGTCGCTAGACTTTCGGGTCTTTAAATATGGTGTTGTCACACGTTTTAAAATTGCGAGCTGCGAGTACAGCAGAAATTTCGTAATTGCAATCCGTAACTTTAACCACTCTTCCCAGCTTTCCATAGATGACAATAAATTTATCTAACGATATTGCACAGAGAAACTATACATTCTAAAATGAAGAATGTTACCTACAGATCATTTTCTGCACTTTTCATTTCGAATTCGATCATCGAGCGTCCGCCCGTGCCGATAATTTAGCAACCCACTACAGACTCGAGGCTACGACCTCAACGCTTTGCGCTCGGCTCTTTAATCATTTCCGCATTTATTCCAGAAAGCGTATAGACGTAGCTACATCTCGTCGCAGACTCTTTTTAACACCTTTTAACGAGACTGCGATGGAAGTATTTGCCCTGGCCCCGCGACATTTACGCTTCCTTCGAGGTCATGCGCCTTTTATGCGCCCCGGGACCCTTTCTGTCGGGCGTCTTTGGAATATTCGCGCATTCAGAATGTAAAACTGTTCAGAGGCGAATTTTCCGCGTCCTTTCAATCTCTTTTAATGCACCAAGGGGAGGTCACTTAATTCGGGTAAATAGGGATAAGATGTTAAAAGGCGACCCGCTTTACGTTGTCTTCGGAACGATAAGTAAAAGGAACGTTCCTGCATTGTGAAAATTCGAATGTTATTAATTATTACGACATAAATATGGGTGAGAACTTATGAAAGAAGTTTAAGTAGGCATTCGGTATGACAGATTTATGAAATAATTTCGGCATTTGGCATTTTTGCGAATTTTTAATTCCTGCTTTTACTAGAGAAATCGTGAGAAGGGAGACAATTTGGAAGTTAAGGAGCGACTGATGCGACACCTATAGATAAAAGTATAGAGTTTTTAAAATGGAATGCATTTCTGAAAGTGAGCCAGTGAAAAAGAAATGAATCTTTTAAAAAAAAAAGAACGACCAATTTACAAATACATTTTTGCTAGAATTTGCTATAAAGAAAGTAACAAGGTTCTACGCATTTCCTTCCCAGGAAATAGAAATGAAAATAAAAATAAACTTAAGGTAACAGATATAGTGAATCACGAAGTACAAAATTCGACAAAATCAATCAAACACAATCCATTCGTATTTTTTTTTAATAAAACATACCTCTGTGTGACTTTCTGTACAAAACTCTGTGCGCTAAAATTTCGATGAAAAGTGGCATTGGGCTTCCTTTTAACAATATCCTGTTTAATCGCTAGAAATAATAGCTCGAATATTTCACCTATAATTTTATATATAAACGATGATGTCCCAGCGCTTCGAAAACCGATGCACAAAGCGTCAAGTCCATAGAACAGTTACATCCCCCTCTAATTCCAATTTAATATACAGCACTAATTTTGCACTTACGATGATTACGCAATGCGTATATACGGTGTCGTATACGCACACGCGTGTTATCGTTAATAAATCGATATTACACGTATTTTCGGCCGATTCGCGAACACTACTTGCTTTCCAAGATCCCCGCGGGTATATTTTGCAATTCCCATCAACAGGTATATCGATCACGCGTCTGTATGCATTTATGTAACTTCGTACAATTGCAAAATACCACCCCGCGTGTATATACACAATTTTTTTTACATATTCTTACACTTGTTTCTTTACAATAACCAACAATCGTTTTCCTACAGTCGAAGAAAACCCCTTCGCCGATAAATAATCGAGTTCTACAACTGAGAATATTTACTAGTAAGATCTATCGCTTAATTAATTTATTTAGTTCTTGCCTATAGGAAGCGTATACTCGAAGCGCAACTTTGACGCGCAAATTCAAGCAACAGTCTGATCTAATTCAATTTTCCAGATTTCCCTATTATTATTTTCCTTTAATCACTACAAATCTGATGAACACTACTGTGTTATATACTGCGTTATACTACTGCGTATTTTTCTTGGATTCCCTACGTTGAGTAATTAAGAAAATGATGCATCATGTGCACGATGAAATGCTTTCTTCTTCACAGAATTTTACTCAAGATCAGTGGCTCGCATTATTCGTATTTCTCGTATTTCATCTCCTTCTTACAAGGACACACAGAATTCAGAGTAATTAATAGAGCTGTAGTAATAAAGAGATGAAGTATTCCTATCAAGCCCTAACATACAATCCAACAAAAAATGGAATCCATTAATTCAATAAATTCAATAACATTGTCTTTCGTCGACTGATAGACTTGCATTTGAAAGTTGCGCAGAGGCTCTTGTAAAAATTCTCTCGGCACACAAACAATTGCAGAAACACGAGTTCGAAATGTTAAAAGAAATTTTCATACCTATCGACTCCTCCATAGTGTTGAACATAAAAGAAAATGATAGACTGACTTTATTATTCCGAATAATTTTCACCTCAAATCGATCGTTACCTCACCCAATTACAAGTTACCTTATTCTGCATATAGAGGACCGAAAGGTTCGTTCGAAAGTCCATTTCTAATTTAAATTAAAAAATAAATTTGCTCATCTCTGATCAGTGTTGGAGTTGAACAGCGAAGTTCGAGCTTCGTCGTTTAAGAAGTGTTAAATGTCAGCCATATTTGCATGGTGATTACCTTATCAGTTTACAGTAAGTGTTCCCAGGATCTCGTCGGCGAGAATGTACGACTGCGGAGTCGAGAAATGGTTCGAACAGTCGCGGATAGTCATAATTTACAACGAGAGTCTATCGTGAAACAAAACGTTAGCATTTATTTATTGTTAACACGCGTGTAGACGCGCGTCGTTGATTGTCTCTACTCATGGTCAGCAATATAATCGTCGAGTAATATACCCCGTGAAAAATTCACCAACCCCCTGTGAAAGTTCAGCGATTACTTTCGACCATAATCATTTCTATACCACGCCTTATTTGGTCGACTTAGATTTCCAAGGTAAACCAGAGTTCCACGATCGCGAGGAACATTTCTCGTCGAATTTCCCCGAGTTTCAAAGCGTGGAATATTCTGGTATGTAATTCTATCGACAGGAGTGAAAACACAATAACCATCAATCGGGGAACGCCGTTGGGCGTTCACCGAGTACGTTAAGCAAGTGGGGCTGAAGTACTTCCGCACACGACGCACGACAAGTGTTTCAACCCCCGTCCTGAAAGGGTTTAAGAATTATATTTTTGTCGTCGCATTTTGGCGGCGATATCCTTTCGTCATTTGTTCGAAGAATAAATTGAAAAATACTTCGTTACATCGCAGAATATTATCTTCATATGAAAATTCGGGAACCAATAAAAAGTATCATATTAATACCTGTTCTCGCAAATTTGTCCAATTCTACATTTATCGCGATACTCAGCAATATATTCTTCAATACTGTACTCTGGCTTATCAAATCTCCACCGATCCTTTGCAATATTTTTACAACGTTATCACGAGTCGATTCAACGAGAAATATTACACGCGCTGGTGTAAAAGAGTAACGTCCAGCGGCTTGGCTTTACGAATTTGAAAAATTCGCGCTGCACCTTCGGAGCCTATATTGCCATTATAATTTTATAGACCTGCGATGTCGTCTACGCTATTTACAACGCTATCGTACTCTAGATTCTATTATCGATATTAATTAGTTGCGTCATAGTGGAATTAGTCGAGTGAGAGGCACCATAGAATTTTTTTTTCACTCCGTGCAATGGGGTCAGAAGGAAGTTCAAAGTTGGTAATTTTATAGATATATATAAATAAGTTTAATACTACAACCGGTCTGTTCTAATCCTTTGATTTTATAAATTCGGTTACGGTTCCTTCTCGTTGAATTATAGTAATTCCTTGTCGTTCTTCGCCCTTCGAACTACCTTCTGACCACCATCCCGCGTTCGTACATGCTCGAGCGTGTTTTACAGAGTATTTTTCGTTCCTCGACGAGGCAGATAGCAAAAATACCACTCTACGTCTGCGGAAACGAGCCATTTTCAGGAGGTCGAGTCCTTCGTCGCTGAAATTAAATTAAGTTGAAACGAATTTGTAATCGATTGCTTGACTAGAATCTCTTTGATCCAGGAAAGTTTTGTCTTAATTAATTAGCTACGGAAACGTAAATTCTAAAGCAGCGTAGAAAAGGAATACAAAACAGAAAGACACGCAAACAAGCGAAGTGCGTCTGAAGTTACGTAGAAGTTAAATTACTTTGAAACCCTTTGCGCTCCAACTATCGTAATTTTTGCTTCTTATGCTTCGAATTAATTGAAATGAAAATATATCAAATCGGTTCTGAATATTGCCTCTAGTATAGTGAACTTTCTGTTTCGTTCAACGTATTTGAGCTGTGCAAATAATTGTAGAAGTACAGGAAAATTAAATATTGCGTTGTAACTTGTGATATTTCCACCTTGAAACAGTATTTTAAATCAACATCATTTTATACCACTGAAATTGTATAATTATTCTGCAAACAAAGCTACTTGATCTTCAATAATAAATTGATTTTTCAAAATCTCACTTCTATAATTGTATTTCCATAATTATGAAAACTCGTTACTGTGGTTGCTTTTCATCTGCGATAAGATAGAAGAACAATAACGTTGGTAATTATATGAAACTATTTTCCCACCACTTTCTTTTTCAAGAAAAATTAATTTTCTATATCAACGGGCGGAGGGAAATTTTGTACAAATGAAATTGAAAGAAATTATTTCGTTAAATGAAGGAAAAATGTTTGAATTTCAAAATAAAATAAATGTACGGTTCACTGGTTACAACGGCAAATCAGCGATTGCAAGAAAACACGACGTGTTTATTCGAACGAAGGAGCGCAAAGGGTTGTAAGAGCTTCATAACTTTAAAATGGAATGTATAAGTATACGAGCTTTAGTGTCTTCGCCTATTCGGTTAAAAAATACTCTTAAAAGTCGCTTCGCTTAAGAAAACTTTCTCTACCCTAGCTATGTATATAAGTATATGTATATGTATATATATATATTTACAGAGTTGCGTTAGATTCTAATAATCATATTAGTTAATTAGACGATAGATATTTTCAGTGCAATATTTCGCTCGACGATAAACGTTATTCTAGTTAACAAGAGAACTGGTCCTTCCCGCGCAGAGATCGATTCACCCCCCTCGATTAGAGTAGTCGATAGGATCGGGGCGAACGTAATGCCATGCCTTACGAAGAAAAACGTTCGTGCATTTCGAGAGCTCACGTGCTTCCACTGCGAACGAAAGCTTTAAACATTCAACCATTCGAGTGCAGAACATTATTCCCCGGGATCAATTTTAGATCAAATAAAATGGAGATCGAAAGATACCTTGACGGTGGTCTCAAGCTTACGTCTTTGAGCTCCGTACAGCCCCAGTAATCGGTGAAAATTCTGAAGCAGCAGGTTTCTTTTCTTTTCGATTAGAAAATTCGACCACCCTTTCTCGTGGAACTAACGCTGAATTATTATGGTACCTAATATTAAATAATCCACCTTACCCACTTTTCTACTCGAATGGTCAACGAAGAACGAAAAGTAGAAGAGGAAATTTCTTCTTGCGCTACGACACACACACACACGCGCGCGCGCGCGTAGGCACTCACACTCACACGCACACAGAATCGCTTAGAATTAGCACGACGAAATTCTGACGTGAGCTTACGCGTATTAATTACGGTGTCGATAACATTACGTGCCGTATCCGATAGTCTACGTAGAAAATATAAATGTATTTATATGCAGAATAAATCCGATTTTCTCTTTCTCTCTTCCTCTCTTCCTACCCCTTTCGTTTTTGCAATATGTACAGCACCAACGTTTCACTGTTTCTATTTTTTTTTTTTTTGTAGCTTGCCGCTCTGACACACGATTCTTCGTGATTCCTTAGCGTTATACGTATACATAGGGTGTTCGTGACGGGGAATTGTATTTCTATGACGGGTTGAAACGTAGGAAGCTTCTCTGAGGTGAAAGTAAACGTGAAGCACTGAGAATATTGTAGTTGGAATTTTGTTTGAGATTTTTAACTGAGTGGACAGACATGAAGTTTACAATTTTTTGTTTATAAATGCTGAGGTGTGTGGAACACTTTCGAATTTTTTATACCTAGTTGTTTAAAATTTTAGTGCCAATTATTCACCTACAAATTGAATTTTCAACAGTGTCCAAGGTAAAAGCAATAATTAGTTGTTCAATGTTAATGATACTTAAAGGATAAGGCTGTGATTAGTTATTAACTTGCCAATTGTGCCACCATTAACAAAATTATAAAAAAAATATTGATCACTTTCAAATCCCCGAAAGAATTCTCTGAATGCTCCGGCTTGTTAATGTAGAAATTAGAAGAAAGATTGTTCAGTCTCAAGATGGATATCATATGGTCAAGTAATATTTTTCGCGATGAAAAATCATAGCAAGTAAATACAAATGGCAAATCAGTTTTTTAATCTACTTCTCCAATGAAAATTATACCAGAAATCGTAACGAAAATTTCATACAGTTTGCAGAAAATAATAGAAACGAGGAAATTGAGAAATAATAATAGTATTTCTATATTAAAATAGATTATTCATTGGTAGCAGACTTATTTAATTAAGGGGGTATTCTGGTCTGACGAGGCGTTTTCGTCGCGTTATTTCGGATTTATTTTTACAAAGAACCCATAAACTTGATTATTATTTAGTTTAGTGCTACATGCTTATTGATATTTCTACTATCTTTACAAATTTTGTCGATAGAAAAAAATGAAAATCAAACGCAGTTGACTGCTTTAAAGTAATGGTGAAAAAAAAACAATGGGGTCACTGTGAGCATGATTAGGCTCGTTTTAGTGATCAGAAACAAAAAATGTAAAGAGATTCTTCATTTGCATGCCTTTGGCTATCGTCCCTACCAGAATGATAAAAAAAAATATTGAAAATTAAGCAAATGGCGGCGGTTTGCAAATTAAGTTTCGATTCTCGCACATTTTTTCAACTTTAAAGGTCTGTGAAAGTTTAAAAACAAAATATTTTATCATAATTCTGGTAGGGACGATAGCCACACGTGTGCTGATAGTATATGTAAAACTTGGACTGAGTTGGTCCAGTTGATCTTGAAATATCATGGTCACCGAATCGAAAAACGTGGTTTCGAGAAAATCGCGTTTAAAGTAAAGTTTACTCAACGTTCGAAGCCAAACTAATTGTAAGTTGTGACCTAGGAGAGTAACGGTCTCTTTGTAACCAAATGGTCGATTCTTGTCTTCTAAAAGGCACAAAAATGCACCCCCCTTCTCCCCAGAAAGAACAGTCCGCCGAAACTTTGCCGAAATATGTACACTTGCAGGAACAAAACTTTTATGCGTTGCCCATCCCGCTCAGTGAGCGCGCCGTATAGGTACCTACCTATTTCTGCACCCTGTAGCTCTGCAAATATTACGAATTGGAAAAATAACCCTTTGCGCACGCACCTATTACCCATATAATGTACCAGTAGAAAATGTAATAAAAAAATCGATTTTTTTTCACCCGTCAGACCAGAATACTCCCTTAAATGCATCTACGGTCTGACTAATCACTGGCCGCTACTACTTGCCCCTCTTACGTGCTTAGGCATCTGTTCGTATAAGGAGCCAAAAATTCTTTTCGACTGTTTATCCTCCATTTTCCTCTTATAACCATCGCATAAAGACTCCAAGTAGCCATTCCCCTTACCCATACATGGACGACAAACGAAAGTATCTAAAATTGAAAATTTTGAGAATTTCAAAGCTTCGACAAAGGGGAATTAATTTTGAAACAACAATAATTTTTACTATCCTCTCGGTTCATACGATAGTTTCAGGTTTATGAAACAGGCTAAAAAAATGGATATCTTTTTTAAAAAGCCACAAAATTTTCTATTTTTTTTTTGGCTCACTCACCAAACACCTTCCACCACAGAAACTCCACCCCCATTCCTCTCACGAACACCCTATTCCCAGCCAGGAATCAATGGTTCCAATCGTATCGAAGACTGATAAGCACCTCCACTCGAACCCTTCGAGGTTTCCCTAGACGAAGTTTCGTCGCGCGATTCGTGCACGACCGTCGGGCAGCGAAGAGGCGGCATTAAAAAATCCCAGGAGAATCGGCACGAGGCTTATTTATTCGAGCGTGCCTGTACTCGGCGAGCTGCTCGTGTTTTGTGCTAGAAATTGAGAAACGAAAAGAAGAGAAATCGATCGAGCACGAAGTTGAACGAGCAAGTACGTACGTAGCGTAAGTAACTCGACACCGTTTGTCTTTTTGTACAAGGCGCGCGTACGCGATTCACCGGCCCACCCGGCACGCTAAATCTCCGAGTCTGTGATTAATTAAGGCTTAATAATTGATCGTTATTTACCAGCAGAGACTAGAAGTTAATATGTATACGTATGTATATTAATATGTATAATAAGCCTATTAGAGACATACGTGTCTCGTCTAGGAAGGTTTTCATTTCTTTATTTGCTTATTGTTCCTCTCTATTATTCCTAGTTGGCCCGATTGATGTTCCCAATACGTTTCCATCCGTTCCGCCGTCGCGTCGTCGCGCGGAGCAGCCTCGTTGCTTCCCCGATTACGGAGCCGCGAAACCCCGGGCTGCCTCTCTACGCTCCCACGTTCTGCCTCGACGAACCACTCCTCCCCGCCCGCTTTGGAACCTCGCTTCGTTCGATCCATCCGAAGCTCGTCTCCAGTCTTGTATCAGTGATCGTCAAGATCAACCCACCCTGTGTATCGAGCAGAGAACCCCCCTCGCGTGGCCTCCAGTTTTCTGTACGCGTAACGTCCCCCCTCCTTTCGTGTTCGAAGAGAAAAATCGTTTCTGTGCGTTTAGCGTGATCGTTTCGTTTTTTTTTTTTGTTGCTTTTTTGGGTATTTTTTTTTTTCTTTGGTAAACAGATTTTCGAGGACCACTCGATCCTACGTTGCGGAAGTATCGAAGCGACGACGTTCCCTCGTCGAGTGGGACTCGCTCCCGTCGACTCGTACCGATCTTCGACCCCTTTGCGTACGATCATTTGTCAGGAGAACGCGTCCTGATCCCAGTGGCCTTCTGGAGAGGCGAAATAGATCCTCTGGAGGAATGGCAATTCTTCCGCTTTCGACGAGATGAGAAATGGGGCGAGGGAAAGGATGGGCAGAGGATCTGTCGTGCTTCTTGCGACGAGGTCCATGGAGATTCTTCGGTCGTTTCGCGATGCCTCTGCTTCCGACTCGAGGTCCCGCGTTTGATGCATTCGGGTACTTCCTCGTTATGCTTCGTTTCGTGAGTTTTACCTGCATTCTCGATTCCTCGTTTTCTTAATCTTCGCACAGCTTTGTAAGGCATTTTGGTTAACTTACGTTTTTGTACCATTCTGAATTTCTAATTCAAAAATACCAATTTCACACTGTGTATTCTGCATTCTCGATGTATCATTATTACACTGTTTTCGAAATTGAGAGGCAAGATATTTAGGAGTTATGAATATTCGTTACACTTCAAGTTTCTTGTTGTAATCTTCCTTTGTTTTGATAAGATATTCCGATTAGCTTGCGTTTCTCTTCTATGTATTTTGGAATTGTGAATCGGATTGCAATAGAAAATTCATAGAATTCTGTGGCCTTTAATTCTCGTTCTATCATTGTTGCAGATTTTCTCCGAATCTGTAAGACAGAATACTTTTTGTCCTCAAGTTTATCTTAGAGTGCCTAACTGTTAACGTATCTCCTTTAATCGCAGATTTGCATAATCCGTTCTCTTTAGTCTTTCTCCCGTCACCGTTATTTCAAACCCTGATCAAGCTACAGAGTTACGAAGTGTCCCGAGGAAAATGCATCTTGCAGGCGTCCTCGAGCTATCGCCCCCTCGGTCCTTCGTTTATCACGAAAACCCTCCTGGAAACAATGCATCAAAATTCTTCCGCAGCCTCTCTTCAGCGAGCAAATTGAAAAGTTAACCATCCTTGCCAGCAGATTTCGTCTCTCCATCAACTGGAATCAGTCCCAGCTGTGAGACTCGACACGAAGCTTCCATTCCTCTGCTTTTCTACCTTCATCTTTCCGAGTCTGCATACCCCTCCTGGTTCAAAGTTCCCACTTCCAAGTAAAACCAGATTCGAATCCAACTTCTGCGCTCCTGTTACCAACTTCATCTCCAGACCAAATGAAATCAATCACAATTACTATGCCCCGCATGAAATCTCATATCCCCATCCTTCCTTCATCTTCATCAATTTAAACAGAATCAAATCCAACTCCACCAACACCCTTTTCAGAAACAGCTCCAAGGTCTTCGCCATCTTCCATAAATCATTCCACCTCGAAATCAACTTAAACCAGCCCCCATGTTGATCCTCAACATTCAACATCCCTCGCTCTGCCTCCCCATATTTCCTCCACCTCGATCGATAGACTCCTTCCATTCGCAGCCTCCACTCCGAAATCGACTCAATCTCACCCGGATCAAGCACAGATGCATCCACTCCTCCCATTTCCTTCCCTCCACCCTCCACCCTTACCGCCTGCGCCAGAAACTAAATCCTCCGCTTGGCCCAACATTCTTTGAACCTTCCTCTCACCTCGTATCATCCATCCGCCTCTCCACCCGAGCTACGTCCAGCGACGCGGCCTTCAGTAGCGCCTGGACCGAGGGCGCCTGTTCAGCAGCTCTCGCTGAACATGTTGGGGACGACGCTGGTTATGGTAACGCGGGGCAAAGTCCACGGGATTTCCGTTGATCGCGAAACAGATGGCACGAGCTCGCCGGGGGCTTTCTGTTACACGTCGTCCTCTATACTCCTCAGGGGTATCTGCTGCTTTTGCGCCACCGCGTTCAGCACGTACACCAGCTGGTCCAATTTCTTGTCCATCACGGACAACTGCGGACAGAAATAGTTGCCGTGTAAGGATCGATCTTCGCCTCCCCCCCCCCCTCCCCTCCACCTGTTTCGGGGCGGCGGGGGACCTCTTTGTCTCGGGCGCACAGCGTTTCTCGGGGATCAAGCGAGGAAGGGGTCGATATAAGTTGGAGGCGCGTTTATAGGGAAAAATTGTGAATGTGTTGTTTTATGCCAACATTCCTACGTATTTGGACCTGCTGGTTTCTAATATATTGTTGTTTTTGTTGTGAAGTAAAGAGTGGTAGAAGTGAAGGTTTCATTTGTTTACAAAAAAACATGACTCTTAAACCATTTATATGTATGAAAAGAGGTTATCCAATGGTATTTCTGCATATATTTACTAACTGGGAAACTGAATTTTAAGGGTTGGCGGAGGGGGTGACTTGAAAGGTAGGGATTTTTCGAAAATTATTTTTACGCCGTTTTGTGGGTGTAACAAAAAGATTTAACTTCTGTTTAAAATTCTTATATTTATAGAGCAGTCGGTAATATTTTTAAACAAAAAAACAAAGTTTGACCATTATAATAGACATATTTAAGAACATTTTCATTATCTGTTGAAAATTGAATTTATTCGCAATTCCCTAGAAAACACGCCACTGTGCGTTGTTTGGTTGATTGCTAAGGGAAAGTTTCGGTCTAGAGATGTCGAAAAATCGTGTTTTGTTATATTTCATTTTTCCAATGTTCGACGTTTTGAGGATACGTGATTGAAAGGATTTTTTGAAATTTGAAAAGTTGCAGGCATTTGAGTAGCGGCGAATGCGTAGTTAAAACTTTAAACGCATTTTTCTGTAAATAGTGTGCTTCAAACTGGTGGAACAAATAACTCGAAAAGTTATCAACAGTTTTAAAAATTTGCATTTTTCAAAGAGGTTGAAAGGTTAAAAAAAACACAGGGGAAAAGTGATTTCGAACTTCAAGTGCCGTTATTTTGTCAAAAAATAATAATATCCTGACACTGTTTTTTATTTCACACCAATGGTTTTTGATGAATTCTTGGACGCCTCGACTTTGACTCCCCAGAGCCATTTGCAACGATTAATTAGAAAAACAAATATATTTCCATAGTTTAAGACATTCTTAATACAATGCCTAAAGTCTCATTAAATTATCTGTGATAGTTTTACTTTAATTAATT
Organism: Andrena bucephala; assembly: GCA_947577245.1. NCBI lineage: Eukaryota > Metazoa > Arthropoda > Insecta > Hymenoptera > Andrenidae > Andrena > Andrena bucephala. The sequence continues at coordinate 71,724,677 of OX387715.1, forward strand.
CCTAAAGGTCGCCTATTTTTGTGGGGTCTAGACCGGAACCTCCCCATAGGGGTGAAAAGGGCTTTTAGCGATTGCCTCCTTCGTGGAGTCGGAATTGGGTCTGATCACTTGGCACTGCTCGCTGCTTTCGCTTGTAAGTAGGCTGAGCGAGAAACAATTGTGCAGGTGTCGTTGAAAAGAAATTAGAAGGTGTGGTGAAGTTGGTTTTGTGCGAGAACTCGTTTCGTGAAGACAAATCGTGCAGGTGTGAAGCGGTTTTGGTTGTTTTGTTCGATCTGTGTGCGCATCGAATTTTCCAAGTATTTAGGGTGACACTTGGTTGTTTAATATTACAGCGCTGGGAATATTTATTGCAAAACTCGAATAAACACGCTATCAACTATACGTCCCTCATTATTTATTAGTAAGTGCGAGGAGAATATAATTGCAATGAAAATTCTGCGTACTACATAAATTTAAAAGTGATACGATAAATATTTCCAGTATTGTGTAATGTTTTGATAAATTGATCGTGACTCCTGGATAACGACGAATTAAAGGATATCCTTGTTCGCTTGGTGAAAGTTTTGCTTAGTGTAAATATATGTAGGCCATCGATATTATCGATGTCCGAGCTTTCGTGTATCCTTACTACTTGTGAATTGTACATCGTACGTCGTTACTACTTGTACATTGGTGTATTGGCTTGTTGACTGGTAGACTTGGGCATAAATTACTTGAAATTCAACGTAAAAGATAGTATTTGAAGTAATTGCTTACTTTAATTAGTTTAATACGTACGTGTGTTTTAAATAAATTTTGTGAAAGGTCACTTGATTTTGTGCCAAAACCAGATAGATCAGATTGAAATGATTTTTTGTATTAGGTAATTGTTTCAAATGGAATAATAACATCAGAAATTTGAGATATAAAATAAAATACAGAATCATTTGATTAGTAACCAAATAACAAAATAATTCAGAATAAAATCATTTGATTGTTCAAATGAACTAATGCACAAGCACTTGGAAACAGCTTTTAGTCAAACAAGATAACATACTACGTAAATAACCATTTCTAGAATATTTCTTTCGAATAATGCCGAAGTCTGTTAATTGGCTACTATAATCTAAATAACGTCAGCTATTTATGAATTGTATCAAACAGGATTCCTATTTTTACCTCGTGTTAACCTGCTTCCCCATTTTAAAAGGAAAAAAATCAGATAAAAGGGAAAACAAATGAAGTGCCTACTTCTTTGTACGAAGAAGTACATACCCCACTTATACACAATAAAATACCTAAATGTGTTCCCCAAAATATTTATGAGCCATAACGAGAACGAAACTTGTTCAGTTTGAAGAGGGAAACGTAATAAAAAGATCATTTTTATGAATGAAATGGTGTGGTGGGGATGGACTACAAGTGGTGTTGAGAAATCAGCTGACGTTGGTCTGACTATAGTCGAGTAACGAAGGTACCCAGTTTTCAAGATCTCCCCTAGGAACTTCTGAAGAATGAATAAAGGATTAGAAAGGGACTCACCTGCTGCTCGACCCTATACAAGCGTGCGCCTATCGTCATTGGCTTCATGTTGCCTGCCCGGTCGATTCCTGCCAGGTAGCTGCCTGGCTTGCCCAGGGTCTGATCCAATCGCCTCTGTAACTCCTGCGAAAAGATATGGGTTACGTATAGGTGGGATATATGAAAGGTGACGGTGGAAAGCATGTTTAAAAGGTGATGATGGATGAAGTATCATAATTTGACAGGGAGGGACTTTGTTCCTATTTATGTCTCATGAAGTCAGAGGATTCTTTAGAATACAAGGTAAATATAACATATAAATTAATAAAATTAATTCACTAAACTGAGTGACAAATACTTAATTCCATTAGAAGGAATTATATCTTAAAAATGTACACCCCCTAGCTGTAAATTTAATATCGCGCAGAAGGGAATTAACATTATCAGAGTTAGAAGAGACTTTTCATTTTCCTGACACATTTCATTCCTTTTGTTTATTAGGTACCCTTAACATGTAAACGAATTAATATTTTACATCACCTTCAGCTTAATATCCAGAAAAAAGGAATCTGAACATACTCCTTTAGTTTCTATATATCTACATTTCACACCCTCGTATTACAGAATTCAATGCTCTTCAAAAAGCTGCCCTGTCTGCACTCGACAGGCACTATCTACTCGCCGCAGCCTAGAAAGTGTTGCTTTTCACGATATCATAAAATCATGATATAATAACGTGATCATGGATAATGGATCCCAAAGAAACCACACACTCCACAAAAGTACACATACATACATCTGGACAACTGCATCTCCTATTTCCTCGAACGCATTAAATGTTGAAATTAGGTCGTACCGTGTTTATAAATTTCGGTAATGCACGCTACCTGTTTCATTCGTTATACTCAGCCGGGATAGAACATTTATTCTGCGTTCATTATCGAGACGAGCAGAGTTAATCTTGCTACAAGAATGATTAATGAATCGCGTTAATTATATCTGTTTCATTGTTAGAAATAATGGCGGAACGCCACGAACTCGAGCGATCGGTAATAAATAATAACAAAGCAGCCCACGTTCATGATATTCAGGCCCCTTCCGACTTTAGCAAACGAAATTCGACTCTCTTCGTTACTTTATAATACAATATTCCGTTTGTCTCTGCCTGACGCATAGCTTCGTATCCTTTTTACTGGATCATCTCCTGCCGTCTAAATTATTACTGGTCTTTTGCACCGAAAAGTTGCAGCTGTTGAATTCAACGAAATATAACAGAAATTATTCTACAAATCGCAAGTGTATTTGAAAGGGCAATTCCCATTTTCATGGCAAAATATTGCATATCAAAACAACATTTATTTCCACCTGTCTGCTTACAACGATCCAAACAGTGTCAAATTCAAGTTACCTACTACACCAAACCAATAATCATGTATATTTGGATCGCCATTCGTTTAAAAAACAATTTCGATGCAGCTGACGTAGAACAGGCATTAAAATATAATCTATTCATTCGAAAAATTAATATAATTCCTGTACAGAATTATTACGTCCCTTTTATTACATGTAGCACATATTTTGACAATAAATCCGTATTCTGACCAGGCTGGTAATCGGTAAAACCTGAAATTCATCACTGAAAAGAACCCATTCGGCGACCTAACGCGATAAATTGAAATCCATGGCGGTAAAATGAAATCTATCTCGAGGCTGAAAATCGGGAGTACAGTGAAACCCGTTTTCCCCGCGGCAGCACGAAGGCTTAAGGGCGCTATCGATTTCCCAGGATACATAATAAAGCCCCGTCCGTTTCAAACTCCCTCCACGAACAAAGGGCTGCACGTTCGCGAAAGTTAGATTAGCGCCATCAACAATTTCGCCTTGAATAATCACACCATTGTGGATTATGAATGAGTAATAGGGGTGGATAGGAAAGCAAGATCGGAAAGAATTTGTGAAGAGGTATCGCTGTGACGGATTCTGTGTATGAGCGACTTCTGACGATGTTACGCAGGCTGTTCGGCCAAAGTGTTGGAGTGGAGCAGTGTACACACATTCGTGAGTGTTGAAAAGATTGATGTCATGTACTTTTTCTGTATCAACTTTTATTTATGCCTCACTTGTTTGTATTGAAAAAATGGAAGTAATAAAAATGTGTTTGCAAGTATATTATGCCTGAAAGAAAGTATTTTCACACTGAGGTTACTATGTATTTTTACCAGAACTTGTAAGACCTCAAATTAGCACTCTTTTTTTCACACTGCATACACGTGTGGAAATAATTTTAGTGTTATACTTCGCTGATAATAGTTTATATTCTGTATCTATATTCCCTCTGACATGCACCATTCCCACCTAAACCCCAAACTCATTATCCAATATTTAAATATTCCCTGAAAAGCACCACGGTGCTTGTTGAACCTCTGCGTTCTCCAAGAGAAAAAAATTGATATTAAAGATACTTTTATAAAAGTCTACACTTGCGCTTTAGTATCACGAGAACGTGATAATTAAATTAACAACAGGAAGTGTATGTTATTACTCTCCAAACGGAAACATTCCCTAACTGGAGAAATGGGACGTGTATACTTTTAAATTTATTAAGCTACATTAGTTTTGTCAACACCTTAATAAAATCGCTGCTACGTTTTGGCACACGTGCTAAAACGCAAATCAGCGTGTTGTGTTCCCACAAAAGTTTAACGAATCATGTACCTTCCCTCTTCCTTATTTTCGGAATGCTGGAGATGGTAAGAACAGACATGACAGCAAACGTGTTGCGTGGAACTAGAGTTAGCGAGCAACTAGAGCAGGCCGGGCAATATTTGAAAACGGGACGGCTGACAGTCGGACGCGTCAGGTAGTGATAAAATAATCTTAATCTCTATCGGCCCCAAGAGTTAGGCGATCTCTACAGGACATCAAAGCGTATACACGACGATGCTCGATACGCTCTAGATTGGCACACTATTATGTCGACACCTGATCAAGTGACCTGCCCTTCATCTACCGTCTATTGACGATTCCATTGTCCCACGGTCTGACACTGGCTTTATTCGCCCGCCGATTGGCAGCGACGGAATAATTGTCGACGCGCAATCTGCATCCCCCGGATGAGGAACAACACACGACACAACAGTTGCCTTTGTTTTCTCACCCACCTTAACTCCCAGCTCGGATATTTAACACGCTGATCGGCTGTGCAGTTGCCAGTGGCCGAAACCTGCGCGTCATCAGCTCCCTGGCGTGGAAACGCGCCTAGGATTTCCCGGTGAAAGGTGAGCGATGGGTGAGCGATATGCGTGTGATATTTAGAGTGCCGAGTGTGTAGAAAATGCGAGGTGTATGGGATTTGTGGGATATGTGTAATTTATGATTGAAACCTATTAGCGCTGTTTTCCTAAGAAATATTCTTATTCCTTTATGTGGGTATTTATGTATGATTTCGGAAAATGTCGTAAGCTGCTTTATGAAATGAAGGATTATAACCAACGAGAGTGGTCGCTGGCGAAACTTTACTTCTCATGGGACCTGTATGGATCTTCACTGCCAGTGAAGTAATTAGGAATTCTGTTTGTTCCGAGTTCCTCGGAACTTGCAGTTGATTATTTTATATCATTAAGGTTAAGGTAAATGGAGAAGCTTGGGAAAGTTAATGAATTATTGGACTAATGAACTGCTCTAAAACGACAGATTCTATAAAGCTTCAACCACATCGGACACTAAAGTCTCATTGTTTAATCCAGTCTACATGACGAAACCTACATTCTTATTTAATTAGCTATCAGAGCTAAGTGTCCTTTTAAAGGAACATTAACCATCATTAAGATACCCCACGTCTGTATAACTATTCTTATTTCAGTAATAAAACAAATCGTTACAGAGATGAAAAATAAAAAGAAAATGGTGTAAGTGGCTCAAATTTAATTTATAAAATATCTACAAATTTTTATTATTCCTCTTTATTATTTACCAATGAGTACGTATATAATCTATCAACTTCTAACTCATTCTCTGGCCAACGTTGAACGAGGGAGTTCATTTGTACCGTGTTGATTTATTTTAGAATAATCCTCCCCTTTGCAGGCCTGCCAAGATATTCGTCAAACATATGTGCACGTGTAAATAGTAATATTCGTGTTAGCAAAGGAGCTTCCAGGGTTCTCCAGCTTCTCAAAGCAATCTACGGTTTTTCCCTTAATCGAAATGCCTTCCTGAACGCTTGCACCAGCAAACGAGTCTGGAAGTCGGTTTCGAAGTTGTCTCGTCGCGAAATCCTTCTCAATTCAGCTTGCCAGTTGCAATCAGCTGTCTTTGATCGAAATACTGGAGGATTTAATAAGCAACAACTTTACTATCCCTCGTATCAATTGCAGGATTTCAGTTTCTCAACCCTTAGCAAGGGTTGACTTCTATGTGAGAAATGTAAAAGTTATTTGGCCAGTAGGAACGCACACACGAAGAGGTATTACGCAAAGTAAGGTTTGAAAAATCGCACTGCAGATATGGTACTTTTGTATATTATATGCTTAAGATATTACTAGGATAGTATCGATCGAACACTCTGCACTTTAAAAGTTTTAATAATGATCATTGTAAAATCACATTTTTAATTTCAATAAAAACAATTCAGGACAAAAATTACTGCATGCATTGTTGCTATATCATTTCTCAATAGTTTTTACAAGATTTTTATGTTATTCCCATACAGCCCCCCCCCCCCCCCCCATCGTATCTACCTTGGTCCTACATAGCTTCTCGATTCCTTCGCTATTTCCACATTGTTGCTACATCCTTTCTACATCGCTTCCACGTCATTTCTACGCTATTCCCAAACAGTTCCTGTATCAGTGATAACTTATCAAAACACCATTTTTATATTATTTCCATAACGTCTTCACTCCATTTCTGCAAGCACCCTTATGGTAAGTATATCCGCTAACATAGGCCAAGATTCACACTTCACATATCACACTTCATACGTTGCACATCACACGCTAAACATCAGACTTCACAACCCACACATCTTTACACTTTACACAACACACTTCACACTACTCATGCACTGCTCTCAACTTAGGAATTAGTCGCCTTACGATCGTGCCTAACGTAGTAAGTATTCAGGCAAGTTTTTCAGCGTCCCGCGAAAACGCAACAAAGTTGCAAATGACAAGTATTTTTCGACAATGTTGTAAATGGAATGTTGGTATTCGGGGAATAAAAATCCAGTTTGCAACTTTGCTGCGCTTTCACGAGAAGGCAATTGTCGTATTGCAACTTTGTTGCAGGTGCAAGAACCGTATAATCGAATTCGGAGCAAGTGATTTCTGAGTTGCTGCACCTGCAACGAAGTTGCAAACCGAAATTATGCTTTTTGCGGAAGCGCAACGAAGTTGCAAGCCGGGATTTGAGGTTCGAACACCCAAAATCTATTTGTAACATTGTTGGAAAAATTTTGGGATTTGCAACTTTGTTGCGTTTTCGCGTGACGTGTGATTCGTGAAGTGTCGCGAGAAGCTAAAGAACTACTTACCATACTGCGTACCGTATAAAGTGTGAGCTGTAATCTGTGAAGATGTGGAACAGGTGTAGTAAAGAAATGATGATGGAATAAAATAAAAATGGTATGAGAATAGTGTAGAAATAGTGTTGATCTATGAATAAATGAATGCTCTAGAAGTCAGAAATATGCCGAACAGTATAAATGGTCTGTGTAACATGAATAATGTAAGTTACGTAAATTTTTCGACAACTACACGGCATTCAGAATTCACCCATACAACAAAAAAATTTGTGCTTTCGTTCCCAATAAAATACCGATTCAAACCAATACAATCCACACCAACCAGCAAACTGAAAGCTACTTCCTTTTCATCCTTCCATTAAAGTGATGTTTAAGACCACCTAATCCACTGCGAGCCTTTCCCTCGGAGAGCCTCTAAAGCTCGATTGCTCGCAACCATTTCCGCAAGAACGACTCTTTCCCCGTCTTACTTTAAAAAAGAACCGACGAAACAGCATTCTCGAAGCGTGTGTATCGATGCAATGCGTCGACGTCGATCCATCTACTGGCACAAACATCCTATCGATTTTACCCACCCAATTCATCCTTGGGTACGATTTCCCCGGCAAACTCGAGTTTACCCACGTATACATCGCGTTCTGATGAGTCATTTTGGACGACCACTTACACCCAATAAAGAGACTACTCCTCTGAGGAGTCTTCAAACCAGACGAAATAAAAACTTGATCACCACCTTATCATGAATTTAGAAGTCGCCTATGTCACCTCTTCTCAGTTGGTAGCAACTTGTTATTTTAAAAATAATTTAAAGTAAATTTTACATCCTTGACCCCACAAATCAAAATTGTAATTAAACTACTTAAACAATAAAATATAATTAAATTTAAAAATATAAAATTTAAAGGAATTCAATGAATTAATAATATTGTTTATTTTTTCATATAGTCTAATTATATATGGACATCTAGAAAGAGTCATTGGGACACTATGTTATATAATAAGGGAAAATATCATTTATACCGATTTTAACAGCTTTGATCATTCAACTGAATATAGATCCCAGAGTCAGTTATTTAATGCGGGGTGTGACAGTATTTTTCACACAGTCAGTGTCATATACTGTGCGAAACAAATTCCCATAAAATATTGAGTTTGTCTATGGAATAGAGGGCAATAGAAGGATTTGCTCACCTTAATCCGCACCATCATGTTCAGGTGGCCCTGGCTGTACTGTTCGATGACATCGCGAACGTCGTACGGTTTACGGGCCTGCTGGAATTTCCTCCTCGCCACGAAGTACTTGATCTTCCTGATCGCCCGGATGGCGTTTCGATGCGCCTCGGTCAGCCTGGAAATCGAGGGAACAGATCTCTCTTTTAGATCAGCCAGCTCGCGGTCTCCACTTCTCCGAATGGGCGATACAGCATAACGGCTATCATTTCTGCCAGGGGCACGTTCCCTTGGCGTTGATTTACGACCGGGACGATTGATTTCACCGCGGATCGACGGCGGGAGGTTTCTGTCTAATGTAGCGAGCGTGCAAGTAACAGGGTTCCTTGGATTTCGGCTGTAATTTGCGGAGGGGCTGAGCGCTGCTTTATTTCGTTCCATTTGTTCGGCTTTTTTCTTACGTATCCCCCTTTCTTCCTAAGAAATCATCCTAACCATTGCGTCGGTGCGAAAGTTCCTCCGCTTTGTTGAACCAAAGTCTTTGTTAAATGTAAAAATATATTTCATACCTCAAAGTATTTTCCTTGGTTTTATTACTTTTCTCGTAAAAGTACAAGTAGCTGTTGTAAAAAACAAATTTCCGTAAACCTGACACCACTTTATCCTAATCTAATCAAAAGAGTCTTATCCTTGTTATCCATTGCAATGAAAATGTCACAAGCAAAGAGTACGCTGTTAAATAATCTATTAATAAAATAGTAAATTATACTTAAAGGATGACGCGATATAATTCTGTTTTAATTTAATCGTAAGATCCTGGCGACATACGTTAGGAGCCTACTTCGGAATGGCGGAAGCTGATACTTCCTGAAACTACAATTCCGCGACGCTGTGGAATCCTCGTCGTAAAATAGTTGTTATTCCAAGGAAGGGGACGTCGACTGTCGATTGTTCGTGTAACTTCGCCTGTCGATATTCCGAATTACATGGAAACACTCTCGGCTATTGGCTCTCGGTTCCTCAACCTGGCTCCAACGACACGCGTGCCATCCACATACTCTCGAGAGGAACATTCTTGAGAAGAGTGGCCGATTCTTCCGCTGTTTACGATTCAACACCGTTTACCCCGCGCGAGGACACGTTCTTTACTGGGTAACATAAATGGCAGAGGAACGTTTCGTCTGATTTCTCAGAAAGGATGAACTCGTAACAATCCTTTTCTTTTTTCAAAGAAAATTAAATACAGAGATTTCGATTTCTAAAATAATTATATTCAAAATTCAAAACTTCGAAATTAGCTGAAAAAGGATATTCGTGAGGATCAGAATCGAAATGAACAGTAGAATTCTCAATCAAACTTCGTGCCACTAAGCAATTTTAAGGTTTCAGCAGATACCTTGAAAAGTGGTAAAGAAATTAGACTGTAATATTTATTAACAAAAAAGTGGAACAGGCACGCACTCAGGATTTAATCTTGGGGGAGCCGAGTTGAACAGATAAAAATATTTTTAATGGGAAATCAATAAGATTCATTAGGTGATTATAAAAATTTATTTATAAAATAAAATCGAGTTTTCTTTTCTTTTTACCTTCGTCAGGCGGCACAATTTTACAACGTTAACAGGCGGCAGAGGCACAATTGCAGCCTCACATGTTGGATATGAATATTCTCACTGTCGGTATAATTTTAACGATAAATTGATAACATATAATCTCAATGAAAATCAATAAAAAAATTCCCCAATTTTCTTTTATAATGTAAATTATCTATTTTTTTACTTTTTCTATAATAAAATAACATTATCATTCAAAAAATCGTATTCTTTTTTTCTTGCATTATCTTCATACAAAATATATGAGGGCGCCATTGTGCCTATGCCGCTGTTATGGATGCAACTCTCTACTCGACCCCCCATCTCGAAAGGGGGTTGAGATATTTTTCTGAAATTTGTTCTATAATTGAAGGGTTGGATGCAATAAGGGGACTAGTGCTTGGAAATTGGAAAAATAATTGTCCAAACGCTAAGAATGATTGGAAAATTAAATGTTGTTAAACTGAATTTAAAAAAAATATAGTGTTGTAAAGCTCGTCACGGCACACATTCTTTCTATTTACAGTTTATTTACCCAATCATTACTATTCGAGCTAAAAATAATTATTCTATATAATCTAGACCAACAATTTAAAGATGTCACGAAACATCAGCCCTCCCCGGTTTCTCCAAAAAAATTTATCGCAATTTAAAAACGCAAAGGTTACAATTGTACCTATGCCGTCTGACGAGGGTTTACAAAGCTCTTGAATTACTTCAGTCGTGGTTACCATTAATCTCCTTTTTCCTTTTTCTTGGGGAGTGCTAGGGCCCCTTGCCTCTCCCCCTTTCTGATTTTTTTCACTACGAAAATAAAATTCTCTAAGCTATTTGAATTGCTGCTAGGAACGAAGCCTAATGATCCTACGTTCATTATAAAATTAAAACCACTCACCCCACCCCGATCCCCCTTTAACAAATCATACAATCTTCACGATCTTTTATGGACTTCCAACTATATACTTCTCAGCTTCCAGATCTCCCCTTCGTTAGGAAGCCAGCCCGCGTTCCACGAAGACGCTTAATTCGCAATTCGAAAGTGGAGTGGCTCGAGGAACCAGCTGGCGGCCACTTTGAGCAGCGATTTCTCGTCGCGTCAGCACAGCGCGGCGAGGGGCAGGCCGTGAAAGAGTGCAGAAAGGCGCCGCGTCCCGAGTTTCAAACGCGTGGGGATGCGTCGCGAATGCAAACCGCGAGGGACGCTTCGAGAGGTGGGAGAATCCGGCCGGCGAGCGTCTTTGTGCGAGGGGTTCGAGTACGCGGGCTGCCAAAGAATGTAGGCCGTCCGCGAAGCGGAGTAATGCACCGGTGAAAAAAGCACTTACGTTCCGGACTTTTCCAGAAGGGATGAAAAAAAATAGAGCCTTTCACGAGAGCCACCGTCACCGCGAGCCAACGCGCTCCATTCCCTCTTTCAGCCGTACCCAAGTTTCCTCGAAATGTCAATGTCACCCGCTTCGGGTCGCTTTCGAACGCACCCCCATCCCTTGCCCCGCGAGCAGATGCTTGGGGGACGAATATTCTGCTCGCTACGTGGCCCACTTCGCGATGATTCGGTGACTTTTTCAATGATCTCCGAGATTCCGAAGGGTTCTTGTAGTGGTTAAGAATGGGGGTAGGTTTGAATGCGAGTCTGCAGACGTTTGGAGAACTGCAGTTTGATCGAGTTTACGAAAGTTATTTCTGTGGATGGATATAGGGCTAGAGTGGGATTTATTCTGCACTCGAAAAGGTTGATGATTCTTACAAGGGATGTTTTGCAACTCGAAAATTCAGGGAAAAATTGAAAGTTTGCAGTAATGTAGTTAAAAGGATACTAAACTGACGTAATCATATTTTCTTTCAGTAGTGAACGGTCCTAAGGTCGGTATCAAATATATTGGGCGAGATGGAACGAGAGCGAGTCAGAAAACGTTGAGAAAAGGAGCACCGAGGCAGGCAAACTGTGTGGTGGGAGAATACCCCTCACGAAACTCACCGGCCAATATATATGATACCGACCTTAGGAGTGAAAACACCCCTTCAAAGAAATTGAAAGTTTCCATATTATCGTATTACCTATATCGAAGAAAGACGATTTCCAATATGGAACCGATTCCTACTCACCATCGCCCTGCATTTAAATGACTTAAGACCCTACACTAGCACTTTACCACTTAAGTAGCCCCCAAGCAGCACCCCACCCCTATTTCCCTACAAATCTCACAATCAAGTCAATCGAGTATCCACCAATCACTCTGAACACTGCACCCGTGTTACGCAATCCCAGCAAACTGCATTCGGAACCACCTTCCTCGCGTTTCCCATATTTCCTTCTCAGCGTTCCGTCGGCCGACAAAGGGGAGGGATCGATCGGATCACGGAAACGCCATGGATCTCGTAACGTCTAACGTTAACGGGATCACGTTGGTGGCCGTTGGAAATCGAATACACGTTCCGCATTATCGGGCCGAACGTTTCCAGCGCGTATTACCAGACCGTACGTGCTGGGCGAAAATTCTGTGGTAATATCGATTCGGCATGCAAAACGAAAGTAATTTGCATGGATATATAGAGCTGGCCGGCTTTCTCTAACGCCTTGATTTCGCTGGTTGTTATCTAGCCCGACGTAAGCGCGAAATGGTCGACGGTTATTCCCACGGCTCGGCGGCGGCCTCGCGGTGAAAATTCCCAGCTTCTTTTTTAGAGGCAGTCCCCTCGCGCCCGTTGCTTCGTTAGCATAACCGTGATAAACAAATAATACACTGCCGGCGCGGCTGTTCCAGGTAAACAGGAATGAATGAAACTCATATTGTACGGATTCGGGATGTCCGTGATTCTGTTTTCACCACAACTTTTAGTTAATGCAGATTTCTGGTGGCTGAATGAAGATGTACGAATCTTTAGGGTACATCAATCTTGAAGCTTTTTTGTAGGGGTGTAGTGGTGGTATTTAAAATAAGGTCTGAGTACTGTGATTATTAAATGATAGTTGAGGGAAGATTTCGTTGGATGTAGCTGCGTAATAGTATTATATTTCTATTCTTTTGTTTTTAAAGTGACTGTAAGATTCACTTAATTTTTTTAATGAGAGGTTAATGATATTGGGGTAGGTCAAATTAGTAGCTTAGAATTTATGGTAAACGGTACTTATTTTGGGGCACCGCGTATAAAAGACTCGTTTCGTTCCCAATTACGTCTTGTTAGATTGCAAATAGGAAATTCAGTCGCCATATTTTTCCACGATTTAAACCCCATTCATCTTTATAACTCTTCGTGTTACAAATTCATGCTTTCGTTTTTCTATAAGTTTAAAACGTGGTTAAGAATGAAAAGGATTTGGACTTGAAAAATGAGACTAAGAATGACAAGTTTAAGAAGAATACTAAGAAAAAGTTATTTAGAATTCTTAATACAAGTTCTTATGACTTCCAAAGAATTCTGAAAATCAGTAAGTTTTGATTAAATTTGAGTTTAAAGCCAACTTTTAAATCTATTTTATCTGTTCGTGTCGTTCACTTTGTTTAACCCTTCGTTAATACTCTGGGTGTGAGCCACCCATAAACTGATTTTGACGCTCTATACATTCTATGTGTAAAATAAATACATTTTCTCTAAAGCCGACTTATAAACTATTTTTTCTCTGAAAATATTATATCTGAACAACAACTCTGTAGATTTTTAGCTTCAAATATCGAAATTTGTAAAAGTTACAATTTTATGAAGATTTTCTTCATTTTTTTTCGACGTATGGTAATCTAGAATTTTTCCACAAAAACTGTGATAAAATTTCAATCCAAATACAATTGGAATACATTCTAGAGACCTTGAAAATGACCCATGATTTTTTTCATAACGATTGAATTCTTTAGATGAGAATGGCAGTCATTTAAATATTGCTGTGGGTGTGAACCACCCTGCTATGTCAAAGTTGATCGAAAAAAGAGGTGTGTCAACGAAGGGTTAATACATTCGTTCCATTTATACTTGCTTCGAGAGAAAATGAAAAGTGAGCAAACACACACGTCCACGTAAATGCATAATGGCAGCGCAGAAAGGCAGAGCACTGAAAACCATTCAATTTTCCCTTATCGTTTTTTCTTGTATACCTGATAGTTTCGACGATAAAACGAGCTCCATTTAAAGTAAGTTTGCCTAGGGTCGCGTAAGCGTCGAATATTAATTAATTCCACCTAATGAAAATTTTATTTTCGGGAATAGAAAGAATTCTAAACGATCGATTCCAAAACACAATATTCCTCTTCAAAAACCCAGTTTTAAACATTACATTTTAATCTGAAATCTGTTTTTCTTTTTTAAGTGCTAACAATAATTTTAACAAGAATATGAATTATATATATTATAATACATATTATATTATAATTATATGATTCAAATATGTTGTCACTAAATTAATAACAATTAATACTTAAGTATGTTTTATTATTAATTAAAAAGTATTTTATTTTCGGGTGTAGATAGTAATTAAAGTCTAAATTTCAAATTGTTATGAAAATAGAATCGAAACGCGGTTGGAAATTAGTGAATTGCATATGCATAGGACGGTAAAAATAGAAAAGGATCTTAAATTTTTTAATACCATAAGAGCAGCTTTAAACCACGTAGAATGTGTGCGTGCGTTTTCTACCTAAGAACCGAGCCAGAGATAATTCCTTCTTTTTTTAAAAAAAAAAAAGTAAGCTCCTCGAATTAACTTTTTACGTTCCCCGAAGACCAAGGAGCCTGCGCAAAAATAAGCAGGAAACTTTAACCCAGAGGAATGCTCAGGGGATTCTTGCCGAAGCTACATTTTACAAATTAGTCTTCCGCATTCCCTGAAGAGGAAGTAGCCGCATGGAAACGAAGGCGAAACTTCGAACCGTAGATATCCCTAGGCCATTCCCTTTAAACCCTCGTCTTACCGCTAAGCCCTTTACATTCCTCGATGGACATGTGCCACGTACGTAACGGAATGCAAATTTTTTTAATCAAACAATACTCCCTGTTCTCCTTTGCATTCTTCGAAAAGCAAATAACCCGTACAGAAATGAATACAAAGTGGCGTTCTCCCTGCACCTTACGATAAGGGAACTTCCGCAGTGGCTTCTATCAATGTAAACGAAGAAACTTGCTGGAAATACTTTTCACGAAACACTGTAATGTGTATTCTACGAGTGAACTCTGTACACAAATGGAATTCTGCAAGAAAATAAGTAGCTTGCATGTTGAAAATAAAATAAAATTCGAAGGCAAAGTGTTTTTCTCTTTTCCATCTTTAATATTCTGAATTTAAACAGGAGTACTTGAAACTTTTAAACTTCCTCATTTTTAAAACAGTAACTCTTTTTAGCCGCGAGTTTTAAATTTTCACTAAAATATTCAATTAAATTCGCCCCAACATCTACTTTCATACAATATCAAGAAACCTACAGCTTCCTATTCGAGGAAACCAAGCTCGCCCTCCAATTCTATTAAAAATTTAAAGCCCACACTTAAGTCACCCCATAGCTTAGAAAAAATGGCCCAAGCCTCGTTTCCTCCATCTTTCCACGCGCTCATCGCTGCCAAGAGAAACGTAAAGCTCCACTAACGCGAACGTCCAGCGGATTTCTTCTTAAATCCACTTTACTCTTTCATAACCATAAAAAGGAATCTCGTACTTACGTGGTGACCCTCTGCGGCTCCTCGATATCAATGTCAATTTCATCGCTGGTGGCCTCCGTGACGGAGCTCGTCTGCGAGGTGAAGAGGCTTCCCCTGCCAACCGGAAATACGCTACTCACACTAACAAACTCGAGAACTAGTTCCTTCGACGTTCTCAAAGCCGCTCTAGAGAAAGTGCCCTTCAGTCGGCTGACGTTTCCTGTCAGGCCAACTTTCCCGGCCACCTACAACCCCGCCGCGAAATTTCCAAAAAGGTTTTCCGCCCTCTCACATATGCCACACGTGGCTGCTCCACTTTCCAAATACTTGGACCAACCACGACAAGCACGTCGGCAAGTTATTCGTCAGTTCGTACTAATTCCTCGTCGATGGATGGATTTATGGGGGACGGGGTTGGGGTAGTGTTAGTGCCGCTCAAGGGGTTGCGTATAGCCGAACTTGATGGCTTTGTCCCGTAACCATTGGTTGCCAGCGGTAGGGTGGTGATTCGAAGTGAAAAAATAAGTCGAGAATATAGAATAAAATTTGCTGATATAACGCTTCGTTTTCGAGATAATTGACTTTGAATTTTTGGCCGAGTACGCGTGCACTGAAATACAGCTTTTGGGGAAATGCTTCGCGTAACTGTAAGCGAGAACCCAAAGTAAGGGAAAAGCGTAACCGTTACCTAAAAAACTCTACTTAAGTGCATCCGTACTTGGAAGTAATTTAAAGTCAATTTTCTAGAAAACTAAACGAGCTATGGCGAATGTTTATTCTATATTTTTTTACTTATTTTTTCAGGTAAAATTACTCCTCCGCTTGTACCACCGGTTACTGGACACCCTGTTGTTGTGGTCAGAGGGAAGTTTCAACTTTGAAGGGTTGTGTCTTAAAGTTTATACACCATTGACTGGGGATTGTGAAATAGATTAGTGGTAGCAACATTATACGTAAAAATTAAGTTTGTTATGTAGGCATGTAAAAATATATAGATAAATAATAATAATTATATATCAATTAGATCCAGATAATAAAGGTACATGTATCGATAATTAGAAAAAAATATTAGTGAAAACGTTTGAATGGTTTTGCTATATGGTAAGAGTACTTTTGTAGCTTGCGATGGGTATTTTGGGAATTCACATATTTCTTATTATTTTCTACTTTTGTTCGAACTAGTGAAATTTATGTCAATTTAATCTGTGCGACACAGAAGTGTGAAAAACCTTAAGATACTCGTATTCGATTTTAACCACTGATTCATAGTCGACAAAATTGAAAGAAACAGCATATGCCATAGCAGAAGGGAGTAAATTATCTAGAAAGTATGATAGAATTTGGAATTCTGTCAGGAGAATTGACTTTCCACCTGCAAAGCAAGGGTTGTTTTGTGTTTGGTTATTGGTTCGCTTAAAATTCCATAGCATCATTGATTATATAGATGTCAACATAATATTTTGAAAACACGTTCTCGAGACTTAATGTTCCAAAATAATGCAAACAGCGTAAATCGATGATTTCAAAGTATCCAAAACTATGTAACCACAAATGATTTGGTTATATCGAAATATTTGGAATAAATCTTATCGGACGATATACAAGCCACTAGGCTACCCACTTTATTTCGTTTAATAACTTCATCTCTAATAATATAATACCCACAATTTCTACAGCTGATTTTCTACAAAATTTCTATTTTTAATATCCTCTTCCACATATCACTTACTCGTGCTACTAATCTGCAAGTACCAGCATTATGACAGCTGACTTTGAGGACTTTCTCTAGAGCAATTTCCAACCCGAACATCGAGACCATGGAAGTGGCAGTACGCAATTTTATATAAAAATATTATTTAAACAGTGTTCTTAATTACTTATCGATGCCACATTTTTCTTTCCCCTCGAACCAAAAAGCTCCCTGGGGAATCTCTAGCGCTCTAGAGAGATCGAGGGATCACTGTGGACACGTATAAAGGGAATTTCAAAATGCGAAACCTCAAATAGCCCTCCGTTGCCAGGAATGCAAATTATTTGCAACTGTTTTTTCTGTCGTCCAGAATTCGCGCTCGTCCCCGTGATACGGACGTTTCTCTGGCTGTCGCGGGTCGAATAATGCACGAGAATGTCAGACGGAGTAATAAATTCGTTCTGAAGGCTTGATTTTGAAATTCGCGGGATTTTATTTCGAAACTGGGCTGCTTTGGTAATTTTAACGGAATTGTGGCAATGCTTCTGTCACCTTCCGCGAAATGTATTTCTATTCACAGTCAGATCTACCGATCAAAGGACTTGGGAAACCCCGATTTCAATTTTACATTTTCCTTCAGTATGTTTCTCATTTGCTACGTTCCAAACGTAAATTGAGTCGTCCAAGTTTTCATATTTTAATACATTTCCGAGATTACGAAAATCCTCATAAATTATATTTATAGTTTATAGGATTTAAAGGATTTGAGAACTGAATTTGTCGGGCTTCAAGGAAGAACATTAATGGCACTGAAATGTTGAAAGATATTGCATGCTTTGAAAATACAATCTACCAACAAACTAATAACTGCCCTTTTCATTAACACCTCTTTTATCCGTCCTTTGTCTTATTACTGACACTTCCTGATCCAAGTTAGGTGTCGGATTGCAGTGCACCTATTCTTTCTAGCAGCATAAAATTTCATTGAGATGGTGTTTTCATCCCCAGGACCTTTTCATTACCGAAACAAATATTAGCATCGCTCGAGCTACATTTCTGCAAAGTTCCATATTCTTTGGAATTCTCCAGTTGCCGAATATTAGATAAAATACGAGTGCTTTTCTACGCCGTAAGAGTGCTCGGTGGATCGAGAACGGGGCCCACAGCAAACCGACACCTCGTTGAGCACCGACCAAGAAGAAAATCAATGGCCGACTCACCGGTTGTCGCGCCTGGCACGGTTCGGCGTGCCCGCCTTCGGTTCCTCCATGTAGAAGATAACGTCACCCTCGTTCTCCATCCGTTGATTGTCGTTCTGTCCTCCAGCGTCGCCGACCGCGCCGCTGGAAACCCCGCCGGATATCGTGACGGGGGGCAGCGACTGTTGCTGTTGCTGCTGCTGCTGCTGCTGCTGCTGCACGTCCATCCGGTTCCGCGACTTCCGCCTCTTCAGTACGCTCGCCTTTTTTGCCACCTGGATCATCAGAGACTGAACCCCCGGTGCCCTCCCATTACAACACACGTCGAACACAACATGCACTATCCCTACTAGCGAGCACCAGCTCGGCTCCGAGCACCTGGACATCTGAAAAGCTCCCTAATCTCTCCTGACGGAACATCGCGGCCGGTGGACGATTAACCGAATCATCTTCTGTGTGGGAACTTAAGCTCACCGCGCTGACGCGTCGTCCCTTCCTGTTCTTTCGTAGTCTTTTATCATTCTGGACACGGGGGTTGAAGTTGAATTGGGGGGGGGGGGGGGCTGTGCTGGGAGCTACAGCTTTATTGGAGGATTTTCCCGTTTGGATTTCAACTTGAATTGTGGGGGCTAAGGAGTTATTTGAGGATTTTCTGATTTGGATTCGAAGTTGAATTGTGGGGGCTATGGAGTGATTATAGGATTTTCTGATTTGGATTCGAAGTTGAATTGTGGGGGCTATGGTGTGATTATAGGATTTTCTGATTTGGATTTGAGGTTGAATTGTGGGGACTATGGAGTGATTATAGGATTTTCTGATTTGGATTTGAGGTTGAATTGTGGGGGCTGTGGAGTGATTGGAGGATTTTCTGATTTGGATTTGAAGTTGAATTGTGGGGGCTATGGTGTGATTATAGGATTTTCTGATTTGGATTTGAAGTTGAATTGTGGGGACTATGGAGTGATTGGAGGATTTTCTGATTTGGATTTGAAGTTGAATTGTGGGGGCTATGGAGTGATTGGAGGATTTTCTGATTTGGATTTGAAGTGGAATTGTGGGGGCTATGGTGTGATTATAGGATTTTCTGATTTGGATTTGAAGTTGAATTGTGGGGACTATGGAGTGATTGGAGGATTTTCTGATTTGGATTCGAAGTTGAATTGTGGGGGCTATGGAGTGATTATAGGATTTTCTGATTTGGATTTGAAGTTGAATTGTGGAGACTATGAAGTGATGGGATGATTTTCTTATTTGGATATGATGTTGAATTGTGGATGATATAGAATGATAGCAGTTTTTGTTGGGGAGGGGGGATTTGAAATTAAATTGTAGTGGTTATGAATGGAGGTGGAGTGCTCAGAGGTTTGTTTATTTTGATTTCGAAATTGGACTGGGCTACTTGTAGTGGAGGGAGTCCTTTTAAAGGCGATACTCCATGGTAGATAATTGGTCTGATAATTGGTGTATTTTCTGCCAAGAAACGCCCTTTCTTCTCCCGCGATAAAACCAAATCCCCAACACCAAGACCCCAAATAAAATAAATAAAAAAAAACATTAAAAAGAAGCACAGAAAGCCCTCATCAGCCATCCAAAACCCTAATTATCGAATATCCGCTAACGAAAGCAAATAACAAGGCGAACTTTGTAACAGGAAACTCGTTCGCGGAGCTTTTTATCGTATCCGTAGCCCGCAGAACATTGGCCCTGGTACAATTTTCCGCGGGAGGAAGAAAGGGTGTGCTTGCTCTAGACAGAGATGGAACAAGGACCACGACAGTAAACACGCCCCTCGCCCCCTGCAAATTTTATCGAATTTTTTGCACGTACGCGCCGAAATGAAGCCCACGATGGCCACGGCCTGAGAACGAAACGAGCTTCCAAGTCGCGAGTGACGGAACTGGGTCACCATCAGTTTTGAAAACTGCTTTCGGAGGCCGTCGACATAAATTTCGCATTAACGTCGTTATTTTAGGCTCATCGCATTAAGCACTCGGGAGGATTCCGCGTAGGGAATGCAGATCATAAATCCATAAAACTCCCATAAACCAACCACCGTTTCCCAGCGGCGAGAGGCGATTTTAACCGCGGAACTTTACGCGCCGGGGCGACGCGTAGACTTAATAAGGGACAGGAGCAGGATTTCGATAACGCGAAAACGATGAGTCACTTCGAAATTTGTTGGCGTGCGGGAGGATTCGATAGAAGTCTGGAGTGATTTTCATTCTTATTTTCTATTTGGTGGGAATGATGGTGGACTTTCTGTTTTCTTGGGTCTTTTAAAAATTCTGGTTTGCATTATGGGAAGCCTACTAATGGTTATCTGTTCATATTATTTTTGTAATAACTTTCGAGGGTTTTAGGTGGAAGATACGTGTCAAGGGACTAGATTATTGTGATTGATTTGCTGCTTTCCAAGGAACATAATGGGTAGTTGGATATTGGATAAAATATTCTATAGATATGATTGATTGTGAGCATTATTTTACTTACTGTTGTAGTGACTAGTGTAGGTGGTTATATTGCACGGGTTTATAAAGAACACTGAACTGTTAAATTAACGCCTGAATAATTTAGTAGGCACTGTTTAAAAGAATTGGAGTGTCTGATTTTTGAAGAATTCGAAAGTAGCAAAGACTGAACTCTACTGGTGAAAATGTTTAGAGTGTAATGGAGATATTTTTGATCACTTGATACAATAAAACAATCTTGTGACATAAATTGTAAAATATCTCGACGAATCATTAATTTTTCGATATCTTTGTCTTAATATTTTTACACAAGTAACAAGAGGTAGCAATTAAGTAATGGTTTCATTTTAAAATCACTGCACTTGAATTCTGCGAATGTACCGTGATCTCATACTGACCAAAAGAATTAATTAAACAGTATAAAACTTCCATCCCCCATTTATCTCTATCTCCCCATAGAATTACAGTTCCATTTACAATAAAACAGTAGCAGCTACAGCTTAATTGCTAGAATCTAAAAAGTTACCATACATAACTACCTCTCCCTATAGAGAGTAATATTAAAACATCATTTTACTATCGTTATTAACACATTACTGTCCAAAATTATAGATTCATATCCACGTGGCATACCCATAAAAATACAAGCTGTACTCTCATACAACTTTTGAACTACCGTACTCTCATACAACTTTTGAACTACCGTATTGACATTCTGTACATAGACCACAGAAACACATTTACACAGTTCCATTTCTTTAACAGCACTAAAAAACGAATTAAGACATCAATGAACAATGAATTAAGTTAACACTCTGAGCGGCGTCGGCATGTTTCTGCGTCGAGTGTATTTTTACGTCGATATATTATGGAAAGCATCGAAATTCCTACCTTTTCTACTAGATCTTTATGAAAATACCACCAATGGACTGCAAAGGTTTATTAAATTCAGAGAATAATCAAATTACATTTAATCGAAGATAATCCGAAGGAAGTCGTGCTTGGACCCATTTCCATAGGAAAACCTTGCCCATCCATTAGTGGTGTTCTGATAAAGCTCTAACAAAACACTATAGAAACGTAAATTTTCACTAATATCAGCATGTATTATGATATTGGTGCAAAAGTTCGTTCCCTCCCTTATAAGTAATGTTAGGAACACAGAGATACATTTTTCCACTACACCTACTTGTACTTTTACCAGAAAACTAGCACAGCCAAGGAAAGCACTTTGATTAAAAAAACACGACATATATTTTCACTTTTAATAAAGCGAACCACCTTTGCACCGCACTAATATATTCAAATTTCAAGTCGAGTCAGAGAAAACTTCCTTAGTAAAAACTGTCCCTCAGAAAGACCTTCCTGACTCGAACCGACATTTATCCAAATCTTGCGCCACTCAAAGTGCCAACGCTCCGCTCGATCTCCTTCGCTTCGAGCCCGCCTAATTCTTCTACCCCGTCCAAGATCGTCAAACAAACACTACAGCAGCTAATAATTCTACGCCAATGAAGCGACGGAATGCGAAAGGAAACGAAAAGCGATGAAATGAAATGAGAATCGGGGAGCAGGGGATGGGAAGTGTGTTCTAACGGAAACAGAAAAAGAGACGCCAGGAAAAAGGGTCGAATAATACCAGCGTCGTTCCGTTTTAGA
Source organism: Andrena bucephala (assembly GCA_947577245.1). Taxonomy (NCBI): domain Eukaryota; kingdom Metazoa; phylum Arthropoda; class Insecta; order Hymenoptera; family Andrenidae; genus Andrena; species Andrena bucephala. The sequence continues at coordinate 71,747,104 of OX387715.1, forward strand.
GCGACCCTGCTCGCGGACGTAAAGCGACGCGTCCCGGCGAGTTTCAACTCGCCTGTTCCCTGGTCCGCGGATCGAAAGGAGTGAACTGCCTCGTCGAAAGAATTCCAGCGACGATCGCGACAGCGGACGAGCGTAAATTCTCCTGGCGAAAGCGTGGCGAGCGGGCAACGTCCGTTTTACTCGCTTGCAGCCCCCGATGCGAAAATAAAACAGCGGCCACGTACGCGCGGACACCGGGTTAACGCAGGAATGATTCTGCCACGAGCATCTCGGAAACATGTCACAGCGGAGAAATAGCACTGGGAGTCTCGGCGTGCCCGCGAAAAATGCTCCTCTTTGTTGGAAACTGTAGCAGCGAGAGGAACACGCGTAGAGTTTCCCCTGCTCGTGTTTCCGGAAACAAGATCCAAGTTTCTGGAGGGTTTCTTTTATGGGGGGGAATTAGATCTGGAGCATCTGCTGGTAAGGATTTTTTTTTATTGGATTGGTTTTGGTTTTTATGGATGTTTTGAGGTTTCGGTAGGAAGTATTGCAGAGGTGATTTAAGGTGGGATATTGTTTTGGAAAGTGTTTTTAGTGATTTATTAAATTCAGAATCATTCCTGCTATTGCTGTTATCCCGTTATGGACGCGCGGGGTGTTAATAGAATCGAGAATACTTGTTTAGGATTGATTTCTTCGGTTTTGAGAGTTCACTTACAATCGCGTTTGTTTAAGGTGTGTAAATTTTTTTGTATATACAATATTGTTATATTGCGAATAATTGTGTTTTAGTAGGTGATTTTCAAGAAATGGAAGGTCTACTATTTTGGGTTCTATTTACATTTATAGGTTTTTTAGAACTGTTTAGTTGGCATCATTATAAGGAGGTATAAAAAAATACATTTTAGTCAGTAATAATTTAAAGTACTTGGTGATTCTGAATTATAACCCTTAAAATTTTGTAAAGCGTCGAATTAAAAAGAAACACGTACAAATGCTTAGTAAATTATTATTTCTGAAAAATTGAAACTAAAATTACGTTGATCTGGAAGGTACTCGAAAGGTGATTCCTTCTCCAAAAATAAATAAGAAATATGTCACTTTACCTATGGATAAATTAATTCCTACAATCAAATTAACAAATCATATTTTTGTATCTATTCAAATGAATTTAATACTAATCTACTTTCGTTACTGCTCACCCTTTAAACTTTCTTCTGACAACCACTGTAAAAGGCATCCAATATTTCTTACCACTTTCAATAATTTTCCAAAGTGACAAATAAATAATTACATTTTCAGAGCGACTCAACCATTTTACTCCGTAAAAGATTCTGATATTAAAAACTCTATTTCACCCCTTCTGTCCATTACGCCGAAAAGAATCACCCCTTTTTCTTACACATATCATCTTACATATATTATATACAACACACCTCACTATCATTGTGAATTTGAAAGCATTCTTAAGGACCTTCCACGCGATTCACTTCTGCAACTCACTACTAATAATTCAGATATAGGTACTCTCTTGTCAGAAATAGTTCTGCTTCAAACAGGATAAAAAAAAAATATATTAAAAATATGTGAATATACCTGAAGCACGAGTAATGAACCACAAAATTGACTCCCATGAAAAGTCTCTGGCACACGCACACGTAAACACCATAAACAAAGTCCACTGAAAACTGGGAAACGTAATTCGTGGAAATTATCCTCGTGATTACGAAGGATCCTCGATTTCCATCAACGCCCCGCGCATATAAGCCTCGTTGAACGTATATACATCGTATGCACAAGCACGGCGCACACAAATACAAGCGCATGCACGATAGGAAATTGAAAGAAAGGACCTGAACGAAGTCACATAACACAGATCTTCATCCCATCGAATTTGCAACGGTGATACGAAGCTTAACGGTGCAGATAATGAAAGAATAATAACGCAAACGTGTCCACATCGCCGCGAATCGCGTGGAATATTCGGCATACTTCTTTTCCTAGCCTCTTTCACGAATGAAACAAGCATTTGCAATAAGAATCACGATTACCAGATGTATTTTCCACGGAGAATTAATATTGTTAAAAATATCGCCAACTTTAGTAGATACAATAGTCTACTCTAGCAGAGATCAATATTCTCCTGAATTTTCAGATAGAAAAGAACACTTGAAGTCCACTTGAAAAAATAAACTAGAGATTATTTAGTTTAATATAGATTATCGCGAATCAGTAGACACGGTACGAGATGCTATATACTACCACTGATGTTGCTTCTATAATATTTCCTCGTGTACAAGTGAGAGTAGAAGAATTGTCAGTGAGTGTTCCGGATCGAAACGATGCACTGTGGCTGTCGTTCAAGCGAACGCTACATTTCAGCAATCGTTAATCGACGTGTCGTACATCGAACACGTTACATCGACTGATAAAGTGGGCGGTGGTCCCGTGTTTCGTTTGCGAGACGATTCGTAGACGTGAGAAAGTAAACGTGACCAATAATTAAGAAAGAAAATAAACATGCAAAATAGTAAAAATTGAAATAAATCTAAAGCCTTTACATACCATCTTCTTTACACAAATCAACTGAAATATATTAGGTACATTTTATAAATCGTTCAACACAACGAACACTGAATTGTATATACACATGTAATTTAAACAACGCACTGTCGTCCTTAGAACGAGAGGAGAGAAAAGGATGTTCTGGGTTCGCGCTGAGATCTTTGGCAGCAGATGCGAGAGATCACGGACGCTGGGCCAGCGGTGCCTGGCGGATTTCAATTTCAAAACTATCGAATTTCATGTTCCTCTTTCGCCAGCTTTCTTTACAAATGCTCTACAGTTTGAACGTGACTTTAATCGTACGACCAAGGTTTAATCGACTTTCTTCGCAATTCTATTACAGCTCTTACTGCACGATTCTTACAACGTGGGATTGCTGTTTACTTGCAATTGCATTTTAAATTATGCTGTTTGAGATGAATAGGTGAACTTTTCGGCAACTTGTTTGTATTGAACACAGGAACTGAATAGTGTTCTATAGACATTGCAAGCGTTGCGTTTGATCGCGAAATCAGCAGAAATCAATTGGCAACGAGCAATTTCAGCGAACAGAATGTTTGAGGCCAGACAGTTCAATCAGGCAGCTACTAGTATTGCGGTGACAAAAATTGATGGTTTTTTGGAGCTTTTAATGTGCTTGGTACTGTTCATAACTATTTGACCATTCATTTGTTTTTGACTTTATAACACAGTGTTCACACACAAATTTAAGATTTTTTGACGACTTGTGGATTCCACAAGGACAGTGAATAAAATAACAACGGACTGAATGAAAAGTAATTAATTTCGTGGGAATTATACTCCACTGTTATAAGAAACAAAATCAACGATGGAAGTATGTGCAAATTGAGAATAGCATTAGAGGTTTCAGTAACGAGAGATTATTTTTAAAAGAAATGTAAGCTTTTTTGTGCTTCGGTTTGGGTTTTTAATAGTAACCAAAATTGATTGCTAAAATTGCTTTCTAAATAAATTGCATATTTTGTGTGTTTCAGTTTTGAATAACGTAGCAGTTTTTGGTTACTCTTCTACAGCAGCGAAAATTGCTCGCATAAATAGACAAATATTTATGAACGGTGGGGAGCTTCAACCACATTTCCATGTATACAACTGGAAAATATTTCTCACTTATGAATCCACCGTTTTTCTGCAATGTGAAATTGAAATTTCCCCGTTCGCCTACGTTGTTTCTGAAAATTCCGTAAATTCTGAATTATCTCGTTTTCCGATCGGAGCACTTAGAAAATGCTGCACACGTGGAAATGTGGATTTGCTTGGGGCTTTAAAAAATACCAGAATGCAATGAAACTGAAATGCACATCCATTACAGAAGAATGCGCTTTGGGGAAGAAAATAGAAACTTCGTTGTTTCGATTTATGCGCGCGCGTGTGTGTATGTACATCGAACACAACGTCCGTATGTCGATCGAAACTCAATTCCTCTTTAAACAACGTATGCAAGTGGCGATTTGCATGACAAGAACGATCGATCTTTCGAACTTCCGAGTGAATCTTAATACACACTTATGCGCATGAGAAACGAAACAGTTTATCTGACGAATCGATCGATCAAACTTGACTTCCTCTCGATCAAACGTTACACAAAATACGAAACAACAAAGGAAAATTTGAATAAATATAATATTCTCCATAGTTATGCATACAATGAACTTTCAAATATCTTGCTATTCTAAAGCATGCAGGCTGTAGTGTTTCTACTTTACAATGCAATCCAAAAGAGTATTGCTAATATCATTAATAATAGTAACATTTAAATTAAGTTTTCTTCGTGGAAAAAATAAGTGAATAATTCAAATTTTCAATTCTTGAAGCAAGAAAGATTGTGTACAGTTTAGAAGTTAAATACAATAAATTCTAGAAATCTAGAAATTTTAGATTATTATTGCACAATGTGTTGAATTAGTGCTACAAATTGCTATATTATAGATTTAAATATTATAAATAGGCATCTTTGCTAAGTACAACACACTTTCAAAACCAAATTCTAACCAAAGTCTAATTCAAAAATATTTCTCCCCATTCAATTTTATTGTACTACGAATCACACTGCAGCCTCCAAAATTCCATTAAAAGTGGCAATAAATTCAACTAACAAACTGAAAAACCGGAATACAAATTAATGCACGCTTAAGAAACGAACGACATAAGCGAAAGAAATCAGTCAGTATCTATCCTGAATAATAATTGATCAACGAGAATGAACGTAAAATAAGAACGGCGAGGGATGATAAGAAGGATGAAGCCAGATTTCGATCGTGAAACGGAGAAAGTAAGAATACTTTTACAAGAAGCTTCTAAGCGTAACTCGAACTGCATCAACACACGAATAGTCACGAGCAACAGTCAGGTAATGTTTGTATCTCAAAATATTGAACGGCACATCGAAAACACAGAGCAGAATTCGCATTCTCTGCTTGCATCCATCCACTGCCAAATCGTCTGCATGACTTTCACAGGGCAATCGAAATTCCGCGACCGACCTGGGCCTTCGGTAGTTTCGTTCACCCTCCCTGATTCACTTAACGTTTTCAGCGAAATTTACGGGATCTACCTTCACGGCATTTCTTCCCCGTTGCCTCTAACGTTAATCAGGGAATCAACGTGCGAACAAGTAGATCCGATTCGTGACGTCCATCGAAGGAAGCTTCGATGGGAGACTCTTCGCGGAGAGTGTTGCGTGGGGTGTTTTTAAAATGGCATCGAGAGATTTGCAGACGCGTTTTCTGGTTAATGGGATAGAGTTTGTGAGAATCGAGAAGGTTTTAATAGGCGAGCCTCTAAGAAGCCCGACTTATTAATTATTCTATGAAATAGAAACAACATCTGCTAAGTTACTAAAATTCAGGTAAAAAGTCGAGTTTGGCTTCTAAGAGGTTCATATAGGTCCATGAATCTTTTGTTTGTTAGATGTAGAGAACCACTGGTGTGGTTTAGTGGAGGCAATAGAAAAGATTGCAAAAAGTATTAGCATTACTAGGATTTAGATTATAATCATTTATCCAGAATATTCCTTGGTTTTCTTTTAATTGAATTGTGATTTTGTGTTGAAAAATGTAAGGATTTACAACAGCTGTATTTGCAATAAAAGTTGAAAATATTTATCTGAAGCTGTGTTTACTAAAATTGTGATCTGGAAATGTGTCGGAAGTTTCTCACACCATTTTAAGAACACCCCATACATTTACTTGTATGATCTCGGTAAAGTTGATAAAATTGATGGTAATTATTAAATCATGAAATATTACTATTATTATGTGAAGTATTAAATAATTTTGTAATCTGTTAATGAGTAGTACATATTTCGTAATAAATGGAATAGAATTGCTTTCATAACTTGTACAAATTGGATTCCTTGTCCATGTATAAATTTGGTTTGATTCAATTGATTTACCGAGACCAAACGAGATACAACAGGAAAGTCAGATGAATTTTCAAATCTAAAGAGAAAAACTACAGAACCTAAAAGTCGCAGTTTCATACAAATATCAAAGAAATATTACTGTAAAATTCTATTGGTTATAGTTGCAGTAGAATCGTCACGGTACAGATCTAAAAATATTAATTTTACAAAAATTCATGTTGGAAAACCAATATTTCTACATCGTAAAGTTTGTCCGTTTCCATAAGTCATCCTTTGCTCCACTGAAAATGTCAATTCGACAAAACTGATCAAACAACCACAGAAATTATTTTATCACAGCAATCAACATATTACGAAAATAAAAAGTTTTACTCAAATTTACTTCAAATTCACTCCAAAAAGAAAATTGAAACATAGGTACCTCCACTGCATATTCAATATTCCATTCCAAATACTGTTTCATCTCTACAACTACCCTACTACGAATCTCAAAATTAAAAACTGATTTCCCATAGCCCCCTTACCGAAACTCCTTAAACCGATATCAAACATTCTCCATATTTTGCAAGGATCATCAACCAAAAATCTAGTCACGTATTTCACCGCCAGACTCAACAATCTATAATTTATCCTTCCTTTTAAATAAACAGTCCACAATGAAATTTTTACAGTAACATTACATTTGACCTTTCTGAACGGACAAAAACTGTTCGACCATCGGGTTCTGAGTGACCGGAATGAAAGGAAATTAGCGAATCGCTGATCGAGACGATCCCAACGCAAAACGGCAAAGAACGGAAATCGCGATCGATGGTCGTCGATCGCGACGGCCGAGGAACATCGTAAGCAACTAGAAACATCAACAACCAACGGCTAGCAGCTACTGCCACCGAGCTTCCCCATTAATACGTCAATGAGATCTTACCTTTCCCAGTGGCGTGGATGGCTGTCCAGTGGGGGCTGGGTCCTTTATGTAAATGTTCCAGGTCGCCACGCTGTTGATGGCCTTGTCGGCGGCGTAACATCTCCATAGGCACTGTATCAACATCGCAGCAGCCGGTATCTGACGATTGAAGTGCTTCTGCCGTTGCTTCTGTTGCACCTTCAGCGCGAAACCGGAGCCCAATATACCCTGAAGCGAGAACTCGTTTGTCCCCCTTGCACGGAATTTCGGGGCGGTGCGAAATCGTGCAACTACGTGGACATGTCCTTTCGTTTCAATCAATCCATTCGGATCTCGACATTTTCGAATCGTTGAACGAGGAGTTTTTTTTATAATTTACTCTGTTAACGTGGATAGTGTCGGTTCGAAATTTTATAATTATTGGATAAGAAGTTTCGTATTTTATTTTGTTAAAAATGGATTATGTGACTCGAAATTTTCGAATTGTCTAACGAGAAATTTTCAACCTACAGTGAGACGTTAAAAAGTGTAAAACAATGGGATATTTCTAGTGTTCATCCACTCAAAATGACAGAAATTTTTCTAAAGCCGCAGATGATTTTGTCACAAAAAAAAGGAAGTAGATTGGCTGACGCGACATTAGACGCATTGTGTTTTTTAAAAAACTATTTTGAAACAAAAAAGTAATATTTCGCCTTGCTCACATTTTGTATTAAATAAATAAATGTAGGTATCAATTATATTTAATATCTGTTTTTTTTTCATTTACACAAGATTTGTCCAAGTTACACACGAATAAAAATTTAGATAAATATTATCAACAGTAGTCGAAAAATATAAATTTGGCAATATTTTTTCAAATTCTTGAGAATTCTCGAGAAATATTATCTGATTTCTCATTTCTCGAGATGCGAAAAATTTCGAGAAACCAGGAACACTAGATATTTCTAGACTATTAAGTCGGATAACTCGAAGAATTTTTTTTTAAAGACGGTGCAGGAGTTGTTGTTTGTATTCTAGTAGCCGTGGGAGTCATACTTACGGCTGGAAGTGCGAAAAAGGATATGGCGAATACGCTGAAACACGAAGCGACTATTTTTCCCATCCACGTCTGTGGGACAGTGTCACCGTAGCCGATCGTGGTCACAGTAATCTAAACAGAACGATATCACGAAGTTAGTTGAAGAATATCTTCAAAGTCCCATCTGCTCCATCACCTTAGATGAATATTCTAAGTTCCCATGGCTTTCTGAAATATTCCAAACTTTACCTAACCCAACACTGAAACATCAGAATAAGTGAGCTAATTCTAAAAACTAACAATATTTCACTACAATATCAGACTAAACAAAATTCCCATTACTCCAACAATGCATTCAAACTTTCAAACAAACGAATCTTGTAAGCTCTATAAAATTTCCCAAGTTCCCCTTGTTCCTATACCTCATTTATTTTACTTTTCATCTTAAAAATGCCAATCTCAAGCTTTGACATACGTCGACCAAACATTTTACGACTCACCATCCCCAACTTCCCAGTCCCCACGTTAATTAAAATTTAGTTATTACTATAAAAAAGCAATTCAATGAAAATTCATATTCTCCTCGAAAACCCCTCCCAATCGAATCACCCAGAACCAATTCCCTTCCGGTTTTTTTACACGGCGAAAATTGACGCGTCGCGTCGCCCGTGAAAATCAAGCCGACAATTACACAGCAAACAATCAGCGCGGGGTGACATTAAATCGAGCCGCGTTTGTTCAGCCTCGGTTTCATCGATCTGTCGTTCGAGCCCCGCCACAAATGCGAGTATATTTTCCAAATGATTAGCACGGCCGTTTAATAAACATTTGCGAGTGGCGGGCGTGCATACAATTAAGCGGGCGTAGCTCGCTTAACGAAACCCAATTCGAGGCAACCAGCGGATTCGGTGAACTGAATTGATTATTCCCATTAATAGAACCCGAACGAGCACGGAGCTTATTACACCGATCCATGTGCTAGCTATTCATGCTGGACATTCTTTCGCGTCTACACCGAACAGTCTGCTTTGAAATTATATTCGAACATTTAAGTATTGGGGGCAAGGGATACGGGAATCACCAATTTATTAGGTCATAAGTTCGTGCCGCGGTGTTTAGATACTTCACGATACGTTTTCTAAACACAGAGTGATAAAAGGTCGAAGCATTTTACTACTATATGTATACTATATAATATATAATATATGATAATATTATTATTTAATATTATTAGCAATAATTATTATTATTAATATTATGTAATATTATATAATATATAATGTTATCTACGTCTTGTCATAAAATTCAAAGGAATATTTGAAATATTGATCTAAATTCCGGTGGAAAATTCGGAACAAACTTATTGGATAGCCTAATAATTTTGTTTCATAGCCTTTGATAGTGTCTGTACTAATTATAAAGGGATTCCAGGATTTTCCTGTGAAAATGTGGTGGTGTTAGTACAATCGATGAGTTACAAGAAGGAAGAAATGTAAAATATAAGGGATATGATAATGGTGGTGTAGTTAGTGCGGTACAGGATAAGAACGGATGGGTTCGTTTAATTTATAGGGGTTCTGTTTGCTGCTTGATATTGGTAAATCTGATTTGAAGGTTGTTTCCATTAATTAGAGATTACTATCAGATGGGGATTATTCTGTTAAAGCGGATTCTAAAGTGAGAAGTTGGAGGAAAGATGGAGAAAAGAAGGATTATATATTTAAATAAGAATCTGTAATTTTTAAATAATCCATGTGAAAGTTCAAAGCACGAATTACGCATTACGAAGCAAGAATAGATCTAGATGGATATTCAAGGACTAAAAAGAATTATTCTCAGCTCGTAATAAAATTATATCTTTCTGAAATATACATGTGTGTACATTTAATTTCAATGTTTAAAATAAGTATTCACTACAGAATCTCCCGAAAAAAAAACAGTAGCGCTCTAGTATGACAGCACTTGTAATATTTTATTCCACTGGAAATCTCGTGGCGGAAACATGTTTTCTCGTTGTCTTTAAAAGACTCGTACAAACGAGGTAAAAGCTCGTCTACCGATGACTGGGGAATCCTCCATGATAAATAAAAACGCATTTATCGCACGGCATGGAGGTACATCGTTTCACGGGTAATTGCCGCGCTCGTCGTTCAGGCGACCAGATAGAATCGTCGTCGAATGAAGGATGCATCCACGAGAGAGCATCGACGACGAATAAAAAGCAAGAGAAGGGAGAACAGCGCGATAAATGGGCGTCGAGATTCCCCGATAAAAATAAATCGATTCGATTAATTGAGGAACAGAATCAACCTATTCAGTACCCATTATTGTGGTTGTTTACGCGACTAAGGTAGTCAGTTTTTCTTCTTCAAAACATTGTTGACAAAATTGAATTTGTGAGAAGAGGGAAAACATCATTTACTGAGCAATTCCTTATCTGCTAGTGATAGAAATTGTGAATAATTTTCTGCGATATGATTCTGAACAAGTACGTTGGAGATTGAGTGATAATATTCAGTGTGCGGCTTGATATGTGGTACAACTGAAAGGAGGAGTGATTTTTCATGCAAAAATGAAGAGAAAATGTGGCGTGATAGTTTTTTGTACGAGACCCTGTTTTTGAGAAAATTGAGCTTGAATATTCTGATACGCGGTGACCGCGTCTGACCATTGCTTGACTTTTCTACTTACGCGCGAGTATTTCTGCAAATTACTGGTGATAGGGTTCACGTAATACGATGAACTATTACAGACTACAGACTCTTTCCTTCTTATCATGTTAAAGATCGTGATCAACAAAATTATCATATCTTGTATCCGTTAATTGTTATTTATGATTATTATATGAAAAGATGAAATTCTTGTAGCAGTAAAAAAAGTGATTATGTGGGAATATGAGAAATTATAGAAACGAAAGGGTATTATCGTCTGTGCATGCTTCTTTAATTTACCAAGTAGAATATTGTTTATACCATCATCAATATTTGCATATACCACCCTTTTCAAGAAACGAATTTTTGTGGGAGAATATTTAATACCACACATTCGCTTTATTTGGAGGAAGGAAAATGTAAAAGTTTTGTCTAATCCACTATTTCCACCTAAGTATCTCTAAAATGTACAAGATAAGGGGGAATATATTTAACAAGAGTTGCAGGTCGCCACAGAATAATCCCTTCCACAAAATGAAACTTCTCTGTTTCTACTATTCGTAGAGATATGCAAATGGAAATCGTGGATAAGCCTTGTGCCCAATGCAGCAAAAATAAGGAAGTGGATAAAAGGAAGAGGCTATAAGCAAAATCCATTTCACTGCTTACCACCCCCCACCACAGCGCGTCTGCGTAGTTGGAAAAGTCTGTTTTTCCATCGGGCCCGACAGCATCTTTTTCGGCAAGGTACACGAAGTAGCTGCTGAAAATAAGACCTAGGAACCCGATGTACAACGTCGTGATCAGCTCCTGAAAATTTCCAAAACGGACGCTCCGTAACGATCGTGACCCCCGCGCTTACTAGCAAACTGTTTCACCCGGCATCAGCCTCACCGCGCGTGAACAGAAAACGCGGCACAAAGGCTGCGGCCAATTTGCATGAACAATCGAAGTCGGCTGTTCGCTCGGATTGAACGCCATTCATTGGCAAATCGGATTAACTTCATATGGAATTAGTCTGTGTTCCCGTTTGATTTTTTGCACAATGTCTCTTCTGAAATAGTTGGGACGCTGTGTCAATCTATCAATCGACGTCTCGCGTTAAAGTTTACACGTGAGCTGCATCGAACTTTATTGAATTAAAGATTTCTACGCTGATGTCGAGTGGACGAGTTTGCGTAAGTAAAGGGGGCGTTAATTTTATTTAGAGAAGTATTAGTCGCCGGTGTACCTGACGGTGAATGAAAACGACGGAGCCAAGAAGTCGCCACGTGCCACCCTGTCGATCCACGTGGAGCATTCGCAGTATTTGCAAAAATCGGATGCCCCTTATGGCGGAAGTAGCGAACACCTGGCCATTGCTTCCCACCGACAACACCACCATGGAGGCCACCACCACAATTAAATCTGACGACAGGCAAATTGTTCGTTAAAGTTGTGGTCGATCCACAAAACGCTCACCCATGTGTCGTTAATGGGCAGCCATTATCGTTCCTAACTTTAATGAAAACATTTGTCACGAGTACGTGTCTATATACCTCACGCTATTATTATGAGTGATAACCGGTAGATAGTGCAAAGCTTCAATTTAATTGTATTAGTCAAGTGTATAATAGTAGAATTAAAAGAACCAATTTTAAGTATACAATTTGTTTATTTTTTAATGAAGAAATGAAATTACCAATTCAATCATCAAAATTGCCATAATTTTTTGGAGCATTAAAAAGTATTAAACATTCGTCCTCTTGTGTTTTTAGAGATCTCCTTTATTTTGGTAGAATATATATTTACTAATGAATAACCTTTACATAAAAATTCTCGCATCAAATCTTAAACGAATATTCGTCACTAAACACAAAGAAAACCAATATTTTGAATTTAAAAAAAATCAGCCCTAGAAATACCATTTTATATATCTAAATCTGTAAAAAATATTTTTATACTATCCCTCCAATAGTGGTCCCACAATCCACCAAGTAGATATCACAGAAAATATTTCGTCAAATTTAATCGCAATTTTAATTTTGACAGGGAATTTTATCAACAGTTTAAAACGTCTCTCCACTTGATGTAAGGTACCGACAGGGTTCAGTTGGCACAGATGTACCTAATTCCCGTTCGTTGCATCTGTGGCTGATGACATTTCGCCCGCGTCAGCATTCGCCCCACGCTCTTGAATATTCCGTGGAAAATTGGGCGCGCGTAATCGACCCTCGCCGATAAACACGCGATATGCCTGATACGATTAATATACCCCGGCCCGCCTTACAATTTCACTCGCTGGTAGAGCTTCATTAATCGCGTCGCGGGGCCGCTTCACTCGGACGAGCGCCATCGCTTTCGATGAAACGGCATTACCTGTGCTTCCACGCGATTCAATTAAGCGATCCGCGAGAAAAACATGATCGATACCAACATCGAGCTAGCATCGATCCCACTGACGGGAGTGCTTGCAATAATTACGCTGTCGCCCGTCCACTTAGAGACAAATGATGCGCCTAGTGGCACAGAAAAATGAATGTACAAAATTTTCAGATCAATAAAAATTTCCATTGAAATTATATCAAGTAATAAATCTGATATGGATTCAAAGTTACTGGTTTCATTTGACGAGAATGTATACTTTTGCTAATACTTCTATAAGTATTATTGCTAAATTAAATTGAATTTCATACTTTTACAAGAAGGAGTTACGTTGCAATTGCCCTTCGTAAAGAGTTAATTCTAAACGATTCGTCTCTTTTTATTGTGAACTAAGCAGGCGACATTTTCATTACCTACAAGTTAGCGGGAAACGCATTGCAACTTTATGGAATGAGAAAATGGACGTGCAGAAAGTTTCATGGCAAATTACAATCGTTAATCATCGAGCTTCCAACGCTGGTGCCAGTAGAGAGTCGAAGCCATTAAGCTAATATTCTTCCCAACGCTATCGCAAATATAACGCGCGATAAGTGTAGGCTTCTCTCCAGGAACACACAGGATATCCGTAAATCCTTTAACTAATTTCACTAATATTCTTTTCAAGCTCGCAACCTCTATTCGGCCAGGAATTGGTAAGAGCGCATACCCCGTGGAATTAACCAAGAGGCACGCGACGCTAAACAGTTTTGACGTGAAAGTTTCAGCTGACGAGCCTGAGTCGCCAGCGGACGCACAAAGAGGCTACATTCCCGATCCAATTTTGCCCAGGACAATCGGACAATGCGAATATTGGATTAGCTCGAGCACGGGCCGATTGAATTGGCGTGGCGTGCATTAGAGAAACGCACTCACCTATGATACAAATCGGTTTCCGTATGAATCGCAGCCTGCCGCAGCAACCCATGTATTTCGATCTGCAGCCCGCGCTCCATAACCTCACCATGTACTCCACACCGAAGAATACCACCAGACATATTTCCTGCAAACAAAAGATCAAAAGGCTTTCACGTGAAACCCGATATAACCAGAGGAACTTGGCAGTTTATCTGCTATATAGTTTGGAGCTTCTAACCCTTTGCACTTTAACAAGGAATTGGGTGATGTTCATATCGAACATTTCGAAATGACAATCGCCAATTTTGATGCCACTTTGGTAGAAAGTAGTTCTTACAAAAATATTTTACCTGTATTTTTTTTTATCGGCTGAAATTCTTGTTGAAGGGATAAAAATTTCCCTGAAAATGAGAAGAGGGTGAGAAATATGTTTGGTCGAATATTTTGGAAATTACTAGAGCTAGGAAAACGGTTAACCATCATTGGATCAGATTCCAAAAAATTCAGTTTGTTTATATAATACATTAAAAAAGATCATTTTTGTTGATTTTTTGCACGGCTGTATTTCTTATTAGAAAGTCCACATTGAAAGTGCCATTTACACCGTTCTCCTAGCTTTAATCGTTTCCAAAATATTCGACCAAACATATTTCTCACCCTCAACTTTGATGGCAGTTTTCACTCCTTCAACATGAATGTCAGCCAATAAAAAAAAATACAGATAAAATATTTTTCAATATATTTCTTCGTAATGAAGACGTATAGTCACTCCATATCCTGTATTAACTGTATCGTGGAAGCTTTCAATAAAATTTCTCCATTCCAGTCTTTTTTTTTTATCCAGCTTCGCGCACCGTGACCCACGCTTTATTGTTTACGCTTTTGGGGTGGAGGAAGCCACCCTCCTTTTTTTTTTTACCAGAAATTTGAATAGCCCATTCGATTTAGAGATAAAAGGTTTTTCGATGAATATTCTGGTCGTGCGTTCCGTGCGTTGCAAAAATCGTTATCGTTTCTGATTTAGGTTTCACCCCCGCGGAATCTGCTTCCTCCTCGTTACTAGAGGTTATTAGAGAATTTTTTTAATGCGCGAATCCAAGCGCATTTAATTTCTGGCAACCCATTTCTGCAGAGTTCACGGGCATTTTTTAAAATAATAAAAACGGAGGGTTTCAACAAGCAGAATCATCGATTCGAATCGATGTTAAACTTAATCGTGTGTTGCAAAGTAATTTTAAGCGTTTTGTTGCAAGTGATTCGAAATATCTTTTTGGTCAATAGCATAAAATACATTTTCTGAGGTTTAAGGTATTATATTACGATAAATTGCACTGTGCGTTTGATGATTTTGTTAATTCTAATGTATCATATTTAAAATAATCACAAACGATTGTATTTTATATCTATGTTCTTTTTATGTTATGCCCTTTTATGTGTTTTTATAAGTATCTACTTTTGTTCTTTGAAGATTGTATAATGGAATGAGAAATAAAACTGAAATAATTGAAAAATTGGTTAAGGGTTGAAATTTATATTGCATACGAGGATTTTTGTTGTATAACCAAACACAATGCCCGCTCTCGGTTATTTCAGCAAACGTTTACGAATTAATATTTCCATATTTATTCAACCAATATTTTAATGAAACTAACCAACGAGTTTACTGTAAATTGTTTCTACAAACGAAACAGACTGAAACATAGATTAAATTATGCTAAGTAATAAACCTTTCTGAAAGGTCAAATTACTAAAAGGTTTTTCTTCATTACTCCATCGAGCCTGAAAATACTATACGTAGCCAAGTGTTTTGAATATTGATTAATAACCCTTAAAAAATATCTATCTACAATTTTTCAATTCAACCATTGGTATCATAGCTACCCACTACTTTTTAATTAATCCAGACAAATGAAATGTAAGAAAATCTTAAGAGGAAAGATACTACAATAATATTATAAACATTAAAATGATATAAATAAAGAATCCATATAAACGTATTATAACATTCACGCAATATAAATAAAACAAAAAGCGACAAACAGCTTAAAAAACAAACCAACAAGAGTTAAGTAATTGCATTACTAAATTTTACTCCTGCATGCTTAAACGACAACAATTCTCTCCACCAGAGCTGCGCAAGGCGAGCAGTGAAGCGCAAATAAACAAATCGATACGTCAAATGGGGGAAACGAGAGGAAGGTAAAAAAGGAGAAAGAAAAATTGCCTCCACTACCCGATAAGCATAATAGCAGAGGAAAGGCATTTCCGTGATGACTTTCTAGGCTAGCCCAGTCATTAGTTGCCAGTTCTTAAAATAAATGTGCAACGAACGCGACGCGATGCACAGAGATACTATATCGATTCTGCGACCTTTATTGTGAAGCCACAACGCCCTGGAAAAATAGGGAACGTCGACGAGGGAATCGCAATCTTCGAGAGCAACGGGAAAGTTTTGAAATTCTGGCCCTACTTCGAAAGTCAGTAACTCATGGAAATTTCATTTAACTAATTATTCAGCTAGTAAAAAATATTGAAAGTATTCTATGGTGCTACAGTAGAATCTTGTTTTCCAAATTAACCCACGGACATGATGTTCGATAGGATGACTAAATTATTCCTTGTTATGCAATAATTCGTTTATACATAAATGAGTAATATAAGAGTTTTTCTATTTTTTCTAAATTCAATGCACCATAAATATACACAAGTTCTCCAATATTTCAACGCGAAGAAGCAGATCAATCGTTAAAAAAAGATTAAAGGAGAAAAGACCTCCCTCCCCGAAAAAGCTTTGCAGTACATTCTCCCCCGGATGCTATTTTTAGGATGTCACGTAGAATGAAACCGGAAGCCAGGGACGTGGCGTCATTAGGGCGAAGACGGCAACTTGTCAAACCCCGTAAAATGCGCGTAAAAAGCCTTTCGTGGTGTGTACCCCGGGTACATAAGCAGGATCCACGGATCGTCTGACGATAGATGGGGGATTGGCACACGCGGAGGCTCCTTGAGAAGGGTGTTCTGCCACGTAGGAACCGGCGGTCCCTCCGCAGAAGCCTAAACCTTCACTTTACTCCCCGATATTTGCATAATAGCTCGCGTGAGTCACGTGACATGTTGACTGCTAAGTCGTAATAAGCTTGAGAAGCTTGGCGAACACTGCAATTCGAGGAGACAGATTTTAATCTATCGCCTAAATTGTTGTATTTAATTCAGGTGACTTGTAACTTCGTGTCGATTATTATGTCGCTGCATAAGTGATTTAAATTATATTTTTAATGATTCTAAATATAAGCAAAGCAGGATTTTTTTGTACTACAGCGTATCGATAATGTTCATCAGTAGTATATGAGAACGGTGATGGAAATGAGGCATTGAGAGCAAAAACAGATTAACCCACATTAAAAAAAAAAAAAAAATTGTTCCTATTTTATATGATTAGTAGAGCCTAGTGGAATACATTATTGCCACTAACTCAATTTTGCAAAAAAAGGTGGGTTTGTCGGTGTTTATTCTCAATGCCTCGAATGGACGTAACTGCTCCATGTTTACTGGCATAAACATTTAACCCTCGGGGCGCTGAAAATTTGAACGCTCTGCGTACGCCCTGCGGAAGTCCTGGAATTGCATATGTTATTCGTAGTCGCTTAACGCCCACAGGCGGTCCCCACACGCATTGCTTGCACTGAACCAATACATACACGCGGTCAGGACACGTAAAATGGTCCTGGCAATTTTGAAGTTAGTGGCAAACTACATTTTCGCCAGACTCAGTGTTTCTTTTACATATCTGGCGGTATCGGAAGCGCGTAGCGCTTCGCAAACTTTTAAAACTAAATAAAACTGACATTACATAGTATGGAATAAAAAATCCAGGTTCAAATAAATTTACAGCCTGTGGAACATAACGAATTATATACGTAGTAAACTGGGTTTTCATTAAGTTGCTAAATAAGTAAACAGAGAGGAACGTGCGAAAAATAACAAGTTTCCTCACCGCATTGTTAAAACATTTATTTCCCCTTTTACTACATCAAAGATCACAACTTTAGAACACGACGCCAGAAGTTGTTAAAGAAAGTACTACAACGTGGATATTGCTTTTTTGCAACATGTACCTAGAACATTCTACTGTGTTCTCACAGGAATTAAAAGAAACTCTTCAAGTACGTACTAAAACTGGGGCAAAAAGAAAAGTTATCCACTCTACATAGTTGCCGCTTGCAATACTCATACCACAGAATTAAATATAATTACTCTTTAGATTAAACAGCGATGTTTGTTCACAAAGGTGCACGGCATCACCGAGATATTGAGAAACAGGAACGCAATCACAAGCCGAAAGCAAATTAAAGCTAAATGCGCAACTGACCGACTGAAAATTAAACCGAAAAACAAGGTTCGAAACAGTGTCGTAATGAAGAACAGAGTTTCTTCCCCGTCCAATCATACGTTTATGGAAACTAATACAGACAAAATCGACGCGTTCATCCAGCCACGCTATTATTCCAGGAATTTAATAACTGCCTTCGTTCTGTTTATACGCAAACGAGCCATCACTCTACTCCCCCTAACCACCTCCTTTATCCTTTTTAACTCTAATGAACAATTTATCCTTCGCTCGTTAATTCCACGAGATCTCGTTCCCAACGAAATTTCAGTCGTACCGTTTTCGAGATTTCCATTTTATCAGGAGTTCTTTGAAATCGCGCGAGGAAAAGCAACCCCTCCCCCCCCCCCCCCCATTTAGTTGATTATTCCGCTTATTCAAGGAGATCGTTTCGAGCAAACCGAGGAAATGGTGACAACTTAAGTAGCAGCTATCGTTAGGTTAATCATTCAGTCGATAATGTTATGAAGAGGGCGAACAGCGTTAGAATGAGTCGCGAGAAGGGCTAAGCTGCCAAGGCTGAAGCAATGGGGGCTTTCAGTGAAAAGAATGGAACGCAAGTTTCGACGGGAAACTCGGTGAAAGTTTCGAAAGGCCGGTGAGACGTTAAACACCCTCCCCTAAGACATCTGATAAGCCAGACCGTTCTGCCTGATTTCACAAATGGCTCGCCATAAACACTTTACACTTGAAACCCTGCACACCCAACGAAGCTGGGTGAAGTTCAGGGTGAAGATTAAGTCTGGGATAATTGACTGAGATTGTTTGCCTCGGCGAAGGTATGATTGAACTAACAATAAGTACGCAGACGTAATGTTGTTTATGGTAGTGTTTGATATTGAAGTAGATTGTGATTGATGGGGTTTAGAGTTTTGTGGGTGGGTAGTTGTAAAGTGTTTGATACAGTTGTTATGTTGTTTGATAATTAGTAAGGATTGCCAGAGCTTGTGATATTGTTTTTGACTTGTGTGTTAATATTTTATGCGATTTTAATGAATTAGAAAGCTGTTGTACTTATTTTTAGAGGATAACGTTAATTAATTCGGTATAAAGTATTGCATAGCCTGTGTATCAGTTAATTAATATTACTGGCGTTGCGAAAGGTGTTAAGATTAATTGTAATTGATTAATTCGGGGGTAATGTTAGATTGGACAATTCTTGAATTATTCTTTGCAAGGAGAATATGTTATTTGGGTTTACATTTCAGAGGTAAATTGTATGGTTAATAAGCACGAGAAGATTTAGTGATTCAGTGAAAATGGAGAAAAATTTAGTTTCTGAAACTCGTACACTAGTGGATAAAAAAGTTACCACCTTTTCAATACACTCTATTTCTGTTACTCTTTAACACCAACTCGAAGCTGCAGCATGTGCCGAGTATACATATTCTGCTGGAGAATTAAAAACTGTGGAGAATTAAAACACAGTTAAAGTTAAATTTATTTAACTAACAAACAGAAACACATTTTTAAAACCGAC
Organism: Andrena bucephala; assembly: GCA_947577245.1. Lineage (NCBI taxonomy): Eukaryota > Metazoa > Arthropoda > Insecta > Hymenoptera > Andrenidae > Andrena > Andrena bucephala. Next base: position 71,766,734 of record OX387715.1, read on the forward strand.
GTTACCACTTTTGAATAATGATAAGAAATCTAATATTGTGCAGGGGCACCTTTTGCTTTTAGGACGACCTAAAAAGTTACCAAAAGTGGTAACTTCGTTGCTGGCCCCAAAGATGTGTTGCCCCGTTCAATACCATGCAAAAACATTGTTTTGCTTGTTAAAAAAATTCAACATTAACTGGTTTTTATACAGCTTTAAATTCTCCCTCAGAATATGTATATTAAACACATACCACAGTTCCACGTTGGTGCTAAAAGATAAGAAAAATAAAACAATTCGAAGAAGTGGTAATTTTTTTGTCTTCTACTGTATGATAGGTTCAAGTAACTGGAATTTGAGTGTCCATTCCAATATTTTATGTAAGTAAATTCAAATTATTCCTTTTTATAATGAGCACGAAATTCCAAACTATTACTACACAAAAATGTTTTAAGAATTCTGAAAAAAGGGACGCTTACCATCCAAAACAGCGTTTCGTTCGCGAAGTTACTGTACTGGTCTATCGTTGACAAGACACTAAATATGAGGCACACCACTACCACCATGAACCTAAAAAAGAAAATTGTATAGTTAGTATATATTCTACGTAAGCAGCTTGTCAGTAAGTATATTTGCTAATACATTCGTACTACGATTATAGAACACGACCTATACAAACATTTTCACGTAAATTCCGCAGAGTCGTAATCATTAGGTACACTCAACACAAGTGTATCATTAAAATCCACCTGACTCATCACTACCTAATTCTAATATAAGATCACTTTAGCGGCCACCTAAATACACTTTCTACATTATTATTTAGGGATTTCAATCAACTGATTTGTACTTATCACCGTGAGTGATCAATAAACAATCTATTACCACAAGACTTTTTCAACATGCTACACATATCCACATAATCCACATCTTTCTCTACCATTTACAAACACTGCAATTCCTCTGCCAAGTGAACGTGCAGTCAGTCACAAAAATCTACATACCACTCCATAAATTCTGAATATAAATGATACCATAACTTTGATCATTCTGATTCAAGTATTTTAGTAAGTAAAAGTTCCTTTATTTACGGTGGGGATACTGTAACAAGTATACGCTGGCTTACCACTCGAGAAATTTCACAGAAACTTCAGAAAATAAAATAGTCAAGAACCACCAACCTAATAAAACATAAGCCATACAAAGACTCCTTAATTCTTGAAAGAAACTTATCTGTTCCACCAGCCAAAGATTCATGACGTTAGTTTAAAAAATCCCAACGAGAATTTCTCCAACATGCCGGAGAATTTTTCCGACAACCGAGGAAAGGACTCGGGGGCACCCAATTTCATCGCGACCCGCATTTTCTCGCGAATCATTCTCGTTGGTAATTCATGAGAAACGTCGAACGCGCGTTACTTTCGTCAAGGCGTTCATTATCAGGCAATAGAACGGCCGGGTCACGGAGACGGAACTTTATTTATAAACGGGCCGAGTTATATACAATGCATTGCGCATCGATTCCAACCGTTTTATCATCGGGACATTTAGTGGTGGACGCGACACGCTGAACTGGGACAGTCGCGACTATCGTTCTCGACTTTTACAATTCATACGGGTCCACTGGCGAAAAGACACCGGCAACAACGCGTTATTTTTAGCAAAAGCTTTCCACCCGATGCAGAAACGTGACGACTGCCTTCATGGATGAGCAATTTTGCAAGACTTGTGCCCGTACGGATTTGCAGCGAAGCGTTAGGATGGTTTCGAGTTTGTCGGGGACAAATTTGTGGACAAATATTTTGTGGTGCGTGAGGGAATTTGGTTCTATTTGTTTGGTTTTTTTTTGGAAAGAGGATGTTGAAGTGAAATTTGCAAAATAAGAATTTGTTTGTGATTTTTGTGAATGGCTAATTCTTATTGGTGAGAATAAAGGGAGAAGGAAAATATTGCAGAGTTTGGTGATCTATATTTTTTTAATAAATTCGAGATTAGAGAAATGATGACTTAAACCCCCTCTAATTTGATGTGGATTACATTATATTTGAATTTTTGCAAATTTTATGGCATGAAACGCAAAGAGTTATCGATTTGGCGTGGAATGACTTAAAGAATTTGTTGCTGTTGAAAGTTAAAACACAGGTAGCAGTTGTTTTATTTGAGATTTTTTTGTGGAGTGAATATCTTTAGCCTGTTGAGAGAATTGTTAAGTTTACTAATTAAGAATTGTTAAGAATTTTAAATAATATTGATTGTTTTTCTCAGTGGGTTAAGAGTTCTTCGTTGTCTGGTGGCACTATTTTTAGTCCATACTACTTGAAAGGGAAACCGTATGATTGGTTCTTCGTGAATTTTGATATAATTTAGAAAATTGAATCTAGATCCCGAATAATGAGATGCTGTAAAATATTTGAAGCCCATTCTTTTTATAAACAATCGATATTTGACTCACACAAGCCCGTAAATTGAAGAACTTTGCAAGGTGAAGTGATGAGCAAGTACAATTGTAATAAAAACAAACCCAAATAAAAACATTAAAAATGAAAGTTTAAAATACAAATCTGCCCCGACGATATTCTCTTTATAAACTCTTTATAAAGTCCTTCAACTTAAGGATTTGTAAGATTCATATATCAATTATATATAAAAAGGAATGAACATTGCTACAAAATATACTTCAGAACAGTAGAATCACTTTTAAGTAGTACAGACTAAAAATAGCGCGACGAAGCAAAGAATTCTTAATGCACTAAGTAAATCATAGAAATATCGTCACCAATCAAAGCTCGATACACTAATTAGTAAATTCAATATTCTCAAGAGACTAAAAATGTTTAATTTGCACGAAAATTCCAATTGAAACATCTGCTACCGATTGCATTTCCAACGGCCAACTTCCTAATCGTTTAATTAATCGTGTCCCAAAGTTGGGCAAACACGTAAAGTCCGTTTTGAACCGTGAGATAGCTGCACACTACAAGATAGGTGCTCTCGTCTAAATTATGGTAATTAACACGACGACGTGTAATCCTTTTGCTCCACGATATATCTGTTTGACGAGCATACAATTCCAGATTGTAAAGATGTGCTCGACTGAACAGGAAGCCTCCAGATAAGTGGAACGGCATACTTGCTCTGGTTTCCGGTGTTAAATTTCATTTTATACGGGCAATGGCGTACTTGTATTACTGTTCCACGAAATTTCTCGTGTCGTGTAATTAATTAGCAATTGTTGTAGCGCTTTTTCTATTGCTTGCAAATTTAGAATTCTTTTAAAAAATATATATATATATATCACCTATAACTATAAATAGGAATATTAATACATCTAATTGGCAATCAACTTTTAAAACTCTTTACAATCCGAAGATCAATTTCGGCAGAAATCCACTAGAAATATCACAATAAGACTCTGCAAAATTCTAATTTGGAGAAAGAAGATGCTGCTTCCGAGAAACCGAAGCCATGACAGTTTCAGTAAATATTTACAATAAATAATATTCAAAGATGCCATTTTCATCTTCTCTTTTATATCCTCGTACATACCTACATATCTAACCTTGGACGAGGAAAGTTATAAATTCCTCTGACACACAGTATTATGTACAACAAAACCTTTAACCTAAATGCTAGTAGCACACACGCCAAACATTTCACGTGACAACTAATCATCGGAAGAATAAACGTACAGAGAATTATCACGGCGATCCGTTTATATTCGTGACATGCCGAAGCCTCTGAGAGCATAATCTAATCGGATACAGCGCTCATGCCCGTATACGTATCATTATAATGCAGACTGCACACAAATAATTCAATCCACACAGATTTGAAGTGAACAGTGGAGGAGCGTAATTACAATCTGCCGATCAATTATTCCCTGAACTACGACGGCTGTTGAGTCACGAGTGCGCACGTTATTAGATCGATCGACGCAATTGAAACTGCTCTTTTGCGTGTCTCGAATATTTTTCTCCCATGCGTGTTTGAGATTTTGTATCGTCATCTATCTAAACAACAATTGCCAACTTTATCGTTTAAAGATCGAGCCGAATAATTAATTTCAACGGCGTTAGTATCATTTTACTCGTATAATTGCAAATTATTTCGTCGCCGATTTAATAGTCCCTGAGAGGATTGGATTATATTTAAAACATTCGTGCCACATTTTAATACATACACCCCCATTTTCAATTTCTGCAAGCAGGATCCACCAGGAGATATAAATTAATGGTGGTTAAAAGTTGGTGAATCAATCCTATTTATTTACTTGGATGTTAATTAGATGGATAAGTACATATATAGAGAATACAGAAATTAACAATTTCATTGCTAAACAACTTATCGGAGGCTCAACTTACAATTCGTTTCTTTTCAAACTAAACATTCAGTGTCTCCAGAACAATATTTTTGATGTTTTCTAAATAAACGCAGAACAAGTATAAACTAGCAAAATATAATAAATTCTAACAAAACATAGTGCGGACTCCACCCGTCACTAAATATAATCACGCGTACCTAGTTCATATCTCGGTGTTCAAGTTTCCACAGGATTTCCGTCAAACGCTATAATAGAAGAATCCATGAACTATAAATACGTCCCTCGAGGGAAACTTAACGTTTACCTCGATCGCTAAATCGAGAAGGTGCGACAACATATTGTTCGTAAAAGTTTCTATAGGCATTCGGGCGACTCCCATCGGGAAACGGCGCCGAGCTTGTTCGAGCCGTCACTTCGGCTGCTTCGAACCGATTGATCTCGAAAGTTGTTGAAGAACGGAGAAACGTGACATCTGGCTACATGTACTATCGACCGCCTTTGCATGTTCCAGTGTGCACAACTTGCGCTGCAACTCGTGGCGCCGGTGCCAGTTAAATATAGCAATCTGTGTTGCTCGACAACGAAGGTTACGTGTATCATGTTACCATTGACCGTTCAATCCTTCTTACTGGAATAGAAAATAATGTCACGAGAAGCTACGATCCACCGTTCCTTCTTGGCATACCGATGTTTACTCGCAAGTCAGATTTACGTGGTTGCAGCTTGCAAAGGGGTAACTTGTTGCAAGCATTCCACGTCCCGAAAACTTCTGGTTAATTAATGTTTCCAAAAGATGGACTTCAAGGAGAGATTTGACTCGTGTGATTAGAGTATTAGAGGGCGAGTCGTGCTGGGGTATGGTGTGACTATGATTTTAGATGATTGCGGGTTCGTAGAAATAAATGAAGGGTGGGTTGGAAGTCTTAGAACTGTGATGCATATGATGTGGTATGCATGAGTTATAGATTGAAAGCGAGTAATAGAAATTATAGATTTATGGGAATTGGGACTGAGATTATCTGCGATTGGTGGAACGATGGGGAAGATTACTGTTTACTTAAATAGTATATTTGAAGGACGTAAGCGTCGTCGAAAAGTTATTTTTGGGCTCCAAAAGAGATCAAGGAATCGTGGAAAGCAAATTTTGGTAATAATTATTGATATAGCAGACTTTGATAGAATTCCAAACTCGATAAATTCTATTCTGATGATTCTTAGACGTAGAATTTCACGATGACAATACCTACTCGTTTGTTTGGGCCTCTAATTTGGCCCCTTGGCGTTTTAATTCCAATTGCAAAATTATCACTATCGTTTCTTATCAATCTCTGCAGCTATTTAACATCTGAACTTACTTATAACGCTATAAAATCAACTCTAGGAATATATAATTCGCCAAATTTCGAATAGATTGGAACAGTAATCTAAATTGAAAAATTTAATTCACCCTTTAAAGGGTGAATTAAATTAAGCACGAGAACAGAACTGTAACTATTACTCACAAAACAATGTAAAACAGATCGACCACTTTGTAATCTCCGGAAAGTCGCGCACCCCTCGTTTGTCACGCAAGCAAGAAAATGTCTAAAACGTTCCAGCAAATCTTTCCGTGACTATTCACAGACCAGAATCTATTCAGGCAAATTTCACGTATGCTCGTGATTCATGTCCACACGCGAAGATATTTTGAGCAGGACAGCTTGGACAAGTACATGCTTCTCAATAAACAAGGGAGTTCTATACAAAAATATTTCGTTAGCTTGTATTAGGATTAAAGTTAATAAATATTCATACACTTTCATTCAAAATTCAACATTTTTCGAATTTTTGCATAAAAGACACAACATTCCATTTGAAAAAAACGAAGGCGACCATTTACGAAAAATAAAAAGAAATAAAAATCGACACTGCGAACCTCGGACCAAAGCGTGTGCAGAACCTAAAGTTTAACAGTGAGTGATGCAGCTTCGTCGAGAGTTCCTCGAACGATAATTCACCCCAGCTTAAAGTGGAATACTTTGATTCGTTTAAGGTTAATCTCTCGCACAACGACAACTCGACGTAGCAGCCCAGACACGGATTAAAGTTAATGGGCAAGGCGACGCGACAATTAGAGCGTACCGCCCCCGACGGAATTGGAAGTTAGAACACATCTCCGTCGAATTGCAGCGTCTGATCTCTCGAGAACAGAAAGAATTCCAATTTTCCCCAGGCAGCTGCATACGGCAAAGAACTAATTCTGAATGCTACAGAGAAAGAGGATCAAACGCGCGATTTACTGAACTCAGATTAGAACGCTTCTCGCGCCAGCTGACTGCACCCGCCAATTGATTCTGGCGGAGTTTCCTGTCTCCTCGGGCCAATATCAAAATTGCTACCGTTTGGGGAATTAATTCAATGTAATTACAGCGTTGATCTTATACAGTGCCGGACAAAAGTGTTGGAACACTCTTTAAAACAGAATAACTTTTTCAAAATTGGTCCCAACGACTTGAGTTTTTTCGAGAAGCTAGAAGGATTAGTTTACTAACAAGGGAAGATCCCGAACCCAGAAATTCAAAAATATTCTGAAACTTTGTGAATATGTAGGGGATTTCCTCCAAATTACAACGCAATTTTTATTTGCTGCCCAAATTCACTCTATCTAAGAGAGGTGAAATTAACCCCTGAAAATTCGGCTGTTTTCCGATTTTATTTTGTAACTCGCCATCTGTAAGAGATAGAAAAAAATTTTGAAGACAGAAGTTACTTCTTTTAATTAAAACTATCATTTGGTAACTTACAGTTTTTACAGTTCGCGAGTTATAATACAAAATCGGAAAATAGCCGGAATTTAAGGGGTTAATTTCACCCGGTTAGAGTGAATTTGGACAGCAAACAAAAAATGCGTTGTAATCAGGAGGAAATCTCTCACGTATTCACAAAGCTTCAGAATTTTTGAATTTCCGGGTTCGGTATCTATCCTTGTAAGTAGTGGACCTAACTCTGAAAATCACAATAAATGACATTTTTCATTCATTCAACAGCTTGAAAAAATACAAATTTTCAATTTTTGTACAATGTCAGAGGTTTCTCCACTGCATATAAGTATATTATCAAAAATAAAAAAGTTTTAATCGAATCATATAATAACATTTCAAGATATTTCTCCCACTGAACTATCTCAAGATCACTGTTTCGAGAAAAACGCGTTTAAGGTTTTACGTGAGCGCCGATCGCCTATAACTTCAGGAATATTTTAAATTCCAAAAAAATCCTTTTCGACACATATTCTTAAAAGGATTGAACATTCGAAAAATGAAATAAGAAAAAATCGATTTATCGACATTTTCAGACCGGAACCTCCCCTTAATGAACTTTATCGGATAATCATGTGCAACCGCCTGGTACTAAAATCCTAATCGCCCCCATTCCCGGCCCCTCATGCCAAACACCCCCGAGGAGGCGCGACGGTAGCGCCCACTTTCAGAAACACTGACCTACCCCATCATTCCACTCCAACTACACCCAGGATAACCCCAACTTCTTTCCTTTTCATCCTGACGAATCTCTCCTCCTCCCCCCCCCCCCGCGCCGCCCCCTTTTATCGTGCGCCCCGCGCATCAACGGCACACGTACAACTGTAACGTTAACGTTAACAACCTCGGCGGCCAGTATCGCCAAGAATTAATAGAGGTAGATACGGCGCGATAATCCGCGGAACGGAGAGGCAGAAACTCGGAACGGGAATGCAGTCGTGCATTTCCATTGTCGGTCGGATAAGGTTGACGCGGTGTTAACGTTCGGGGCTCGAGCGAAGCTTGATCTCGTAGAGAAAAGCACGGGTGCAACGCTGAACGAGTGGGGAGGGGTTACCGGTTGGGACTGGAAGGTTCGATAATTGCCGCGGTAGATTCGCCCGCTTGTATAAGTAATTTATTAGCGAGCGATACCTCGTTAAGTAACGACGAGCTGCGGCGTTAACGAAGTCGGTCTCTCGCCGTGGCGCCCGCTTTAAGATGGCGTGCCTGGGGACTATAATTCCGACGTACACCAGAGCCTGGGCCACCCTGGCTTTACGGGTCACCTTCATCGACCTACTATGATAATTGTCCACATTCGAACCCCCCCCCCTCCCCCTCCCCCGCACCTCACACCCCTTCACCCTTCTTCCACCGTTGCACCGGCCGTCTTCGCGTATTAATTGCTACACCAACCCACCCACCCCCCCCCCCCCCTCCTCCCAAGCCTCATCGATTTCTTCTATTTCTGTGAGATTTTCATACACTCTATGTCGCCGCGCCTGGAATTTTGTTGCTGGAGTTTTATATCGAGGTTTGATGGTGGGGGAATTGCTCGTCGAGGCGGCAAGAAGTTTGCGCGGAGTTCGTGTGTAATCTGTGTTGAGGCTTTGGTAGGAAGATTGAAGGGGGTGAGAAACAAGGGAAAGATTCTCTTGGTATAGTGTGTCAGAGGAGTGAGGTGCATTGGTGTGAGTTTTGAGAGAGAATTGAGTTAGAAGTGTTGAAGTTTGAAATTGGTATTTTGGGATGCGTGTGATGGTAAGCCTGGTGGTAGAGTTTATGCTTCGTGGTGGTGTCATTAGTCCACTTTGATGTGTCCCATTCAGTTTATATAGTAAGAATTACTATATTTTTGTTACACTTTAGATTTAAAATCGTGTATAAATCACAGTTGAGCACACTGACACTGTTATATCCGATAAAGTTCATTAAGGGGAGGTTCCGGTCTGAAAATGTCGATAAATCGATTTTTCCTTATTTCATTTTTTGAGTGTTCAACCTTTTAAGAATATGTGTTTAAAAGGATTTTTTTGAAAGATATAGTCACAAATAACTTACATTATTATAGGTACACGTGTACCTATAATATTCGAATTTACAAATATTCGAAGAAATGTCTGTAAAAAGTAGGAAAACTTCCAGAGTCAGAAACTTTCTCCTTTGAAAGTATTTTATTCTACATTTTCAATTTATTTTTTCACGTAGAATCATCGAGTTCGTGGTCGCGCGACCAGTTAACGGGATATTGTGTACAGCTGGTGTGCCAGACGTCGAGCCTCGATGGACCCTTCATCGTGGAGGACGGTCGAGGGGTCCTCGAGAATTTATCCCTTGTTGGCCGGGCTGCTTCATCGAGTGGTTTACGATCAACGTATCATCAATGACACTCCTCGTGTGTATGCTTCTTCAAAATGGATCTACGCTATCAACCCTCTTACTTCTCCCACGATTACATGAGTTCAGTTGAAACTTTCAATTATGGGAATTTCATTTGTAGGAAGCGTCTTGCAGAATTTATAGTCCATTCTTGGTTAGCGTAATAAGTGGTGATAAATGAAAGAAATAAGTGTACTAAGATATAAAAGTACTAGGTATTTATTAAAAAAATTTCGAATGGCCAGTTATGGATAATAAGAACAACTCGAACGCTTCGTCCTACTTTAGCGAGCATAAATAGCAGCGTGTTATTAGGTGAAATGCATGTGCAAGCTATTCGCGTGTCGCTTGTTATTTTTAGATGGGAAATCGTGCTCCCTGATACGGGATTTCTGGCACGTGTGCACGCCCTCAAGCGAATACTCCCCGTTTCGACCCCTTCACTGGGGGTGGTTAAATTTTTTAACGCTCGCTTGCGTTACCATAAAATAGAAAAATACAGCTGCCGGAATAGTAATTCCTCCAGGCTGACCAACTCGTTAAACGTGGGAAACAATTGATACTAAAAATAGAGGGTTCAAAGCACAAAAAGAGGAGTCTACGTGAAACCGTGAATCGAAATTGCAGAAATTAGTTATACCATACGAGCTTTGGTTTTCCAAAAAATCTAGTTTAAAAAAGCATGTAGCATTTAATAAATAAATCTGTGTATAAAGGCAAACGACTTTTCTAACAACAGAAAATTTCATCTGTACACGAAAGCTGTTACTAGCGAATAAAAAGTTATAGGGAAATCGTGGGCAACGCTGACACATGCATGAGTTCTATTTATCCACGTGCAACGATTTGCTAAAAAATCCATAGGGTAACATTCACGCGCGAAGTCGACTTCCCGGTTGCGTTTTCAATTGAAAGACCGTCGATTATAGTCAGAGAACAATGCAAGTCAATTTCTATTGTTTGTGCAACAAACACAATACGAATTCATCCGCAAATTCCAAAGCGTCGAATGTAGCAAAATGCATGTAGCTAGGGGCGAATCAAGCGTGTAATCGTGTAGTATTCATTAGGGGAGGAAATGGAAATTTTCTGTCGTTGGAAAGTGAAACTTCGTATTTACAGAAAAATTCCACAGGGAATAGGTAGCTTTAAGAAAAATATGTGATTTACAAATTATTAAAGTTGAATGACCAGTCTTTAATAAATTCAATGTTATCATACCACAAGAGCTGTTTGATCAGCGTCATCTAGATACCTACTGCATATCGTTCAAATTCCATGTCAAGTTACAGAGAAAATTACGTTATCGACAGGAAATTCAAAGAAGATCGAAGGTGCTGAGAAAGCAGAGAAAACTCAAGCTCAAATTAATACTTGGTGTTTCTTCTGCTACCACATAATTCTTTTAATCCAATAGTAATTAGTTCAAATAATCGAGAATCTACTGTAACCCAACGAGATAACTTCTTTAACGTGTGTTTAAATAAATTTTCTTCTTTCGTATGCTACCAACTCATATCTAAACTCTCGTTGTCTAAACACTGTGTTCGTTTTAATGGAATCTCGATGCACATCGAAGATGACTTTATCAAGAAGAAAATCACAAGTCCGTCGATATCAGAGGGAGAAAGTTCAAAGCAACAGCCCCTATCAGTAGCAACCCCTATTAGCTAGATTAATTCAAAGCTGCGATAGAAGGAGAGGAACCACTTGAGCTCGATTGCCAATCGCTGCGAAGTGTGAAGCGTGTCTATACCTTCAACGCGCAAACCTCCGGCAAACAATTCGGCTCGCGATAAAACAAGTCTGACTGCGATGCGCGTGACAGAATGATGAATACGTCGGTTAATTACTTGTTCGTCGATTAACGCTCTCGAATTACATTTTCTACTATCCATGTCAAAGAAACCTAGGTTCTCTAATGAGATCTAAACGATTTGTTAAACAAACTTTTTACCATGTTGAATTATTGAGTTTGAACGAGCGTAAATGTAATTACAATGATAGTTTTTAATTGAAATAAAACGTGTTCGTTTAGAAAATGTGGAATGACAATTATCAAAAATTGCTTTATAAACTTCTTTATGTTAAATAAAATAAGCTCATATGGATATATGAACTTCACAGAAAGTTCTTTGTTAGAAATTGCATTTTTGTAGCGTGCAGTCGTGCATCATAATGCTCAGTGCAATATTATAGCTATTTACAGTGAGGCTGTAAAAAAGTTAATAACGAAATTCATTAATTTTCAGCGACCAATGATTTATGATAACGAAAGTTTCGAATATTCTTTTTTTAAATAAAAAAGGTTGCCTCCGATAGTTGTTGAGTTTACACGATATTCCCTATAATACTGTGAACGCCGTACAGTTTAATTTGCAATGAAGAGAAAAGAAACAATTTTAATATTTTCATCACTAAAGTACGTTGTCGATCGATAAACATAGGCGAGTATTCTCTACCACTGTCAAAAATAGTTTAAAAATTTTCTCGGTGCTCGTAGTATTCATATCTTTCGTATATTTTCGTATATTTGTGTGGGTATCGAACGAACGAATACGTTTTAAATTCAACGTTAATTAAAATCTACCATTCTTTTTTTAAATCGACGTTGGCGAAGTTTCGTCGACCTATATTCCCTGCTTCCCTCGCAGCAAATCGCGGGGGAAAATGTGCTATTAAACGCAGCACGCCCGCCATTTTCATTTAACTGTGGAAAATTGTGGTTCAATTGATTATAGGCTACCTGAATTAGTAATACGCTGCGATAATACTACTTTTTCACTTTCCAGCGAATTGCAAATCACGTGAAGCTATTACAAAGAGTTTGATCATTAAAGATCTATGCTTAACTATATAGTTAATACTCTCCATAATTAACGATAATTGAGAAATCGATAAAATTGTACTGTACTCATATCTATCAAACTGTTATGACTTATTATTATTTCACAATATTTTGTCAGTAAATATTTTATCTTCAATATAGTCATATCACTGTAAAGAAAATAATTCTAACTTAAAAAAGATGAAGTATTCTATTAACTATCTATTAACTATTAATTATACACTAATAACTTTTAAATATCCACCTTTTACTAACTAAAAACATACAAAGAAATTTATGTCAAAATTTAAACTCAGCCCGTTCGATTTCTGATTCACTATTAATTTCCAAATGTATACAACTTCCATACAGAAATAAATTTATAGCAAAATTTCAACCGAGCTTCTACGGTTTCTGACACACTATAACTTTTTAAACTCATACCCAACTTTCGTGAGTCGGAAAAACGCACACAGAGACCTAAATAACTCAAACCGATCTTGGAATTTGACAGCCCCTTCAACCAGAAGCGTTTCAATTGTCCCAGCCTTGATTCCCTCTCGCTCCCCGGGACGACCTGCAAGTTTCAAGTCGAGCAGAGGAGAGCCCGTACAGAAACGCAGAAAAACAGTGCGGTCCCCGTTTATTTTCGCCGCGAATGAAAAACAGATACACGTTTCCGGAAATGAATGAAGCGCGTTCGTCGCAGCGGCAACAGTCGCGTCGAGCACAAAATGAAAGACATTTCCGTGGCAATTTCCGACCGTGACGGTTCGTGTCGCCAAAAACTTCGATAACGTAGTTTATTATCAGAAACGCTGGCCGACGATGCTGGATACTCGTAGGAACAACACGAAGGAAAAGAAGGGAAGCTGTAAACGCGAGTTCTTTTAATAGCGCAGCTATCTATCGTTGTGGTATCGCCACGAAAAAAAAATAAAAACAACCCTTAACAACACTTACATGTATAGGAACATTCTTCAAAAATCAAATTTCTAATTCTGCTACGACTAAATTCTGAATTCGTTCCTGAGAATGGGAAATTTAAGTGTATTAGATTTAAATGCGATATAAAATTAATCAAGTTTGTGGGTTGTGTGGTATCTTTAAAATTAAGGGAGATTTGGAATTTATGTTTTGGAGGCTGATTCGATGGGAAAAGAAACGTCATATACTTTAGATGATGTTTCGTAGATGCAGGAAGAATTTATAATTCAATTTTTTAATTTTAAGTAGTAATACCAGCACCAGCTATTTCTAAATAATTGCAGCTTATAGTCGACTCTCTGCCATGATGGTATGAAGTCAAGATTATAAAGAAAAAAGTGTGGATAAGGAGCTGGAAGCTTTCCTTTTTGGCCGTCTTCGTGAGCTATTTGTCTTGCTAGGTTGGACAAGCAAGTAGTAGCGCTCAGTGTGCGGCCAGACGTTAACTAATCGTTCACTTATCCTTCTTAAGTAAACCATTTTCATATTGAATATAATGGTAAAATTATTTCACAGTTATTATCGATCAATTTTAACATTCATCACTTCCATTATACAATAACAATCGAACTCGTCTCGTTTTTTTTCTCACTACTTATTCATTACGGCTTCGACTCTGTGCATCCATTTTTAATCGTCAGAAATTTGATTACAAATGTAGAGAATAACAAACAGGAAACTTTGTTTTAAACAATCCACCTAACAACACTTACATACAAATTATGGACCAATATCCACAATTTTTAATATTGAAATATTTCAAAAGCACCCATTATTGTGATGTGGAAATTTTATTTTTCTGCCACTTCAAGTCTTCCTATGAAAAGTTAGCATGGCTGGATTAGGCTTACCAGAGTTTATATCGTAGGAAACGAGAGGGAAAAGTATGCGCACGTTGTTCGTCCGATCGATCGACTTCGAAAGCTTGTTCGGCTATATAACACTTTGTTTTCATAATGAATTATTTAAACGGGTTACGCCGTACTTTGCGGCGTCTTCGAAGAAATGAAATACAGCTGTGCTGAATAATGCATGGGTCGAGGGTATTTTGATACTTATGCAGGTGGCAAATGTGGCCGGATCAAAGATAGGCCCTTACGATATGAAATTGTGAGTGGCAGCAACGCAAGGGAAAGTTTCGACTCGACGGTCGTTTTCAAGTCGATTTTTACGATAATACTGATCACATTATTTCTTAAAACTGGAAACGAAGATAAGGGTGTTAAATGAAGTAAGGAAAAGTGAGGAAACTTTTCCTTGTTACTCGTCCTCAATAAAACTGAGTACACAGTAATTTTTTATCAAAGAACAAAGGAGCGGTGTAATTTCTTGCAAAAAATTCTAATTTAAGTTGGAGGTGGTAGATTATATTAACATTAACGGGCTTATTGAAAAGTGATTACAGCATCATCTACTTACAGACTGATATCCTCTAGTAAATAAGAATTACGAAATACTTTGAAAACTGTAACAAGTTTTAATTAGAAACAAAGACTTCAGAAGTTCAGAAACTGTATAAGTATGCACTGTGAAAAACGAAAATTGTATTATATTTTAAATTTATTAACTAAATAACTTTTCGTAGTGCATACTTATGAAGTTCTGAAATTTGCGAATCTTTTTATCTAATTAAAACATGTTAAAGCTTCCAAAGGATTTGATAATTCTTAATTACTATTAACTGCTGATAGAGAATTTAAAAGTGCTTTCTGAGTGGTAGTGCGGTTGCGTTATGTTCGAATTGTTTATTATACTTTTCCCCTCGCACATTATACTACCTCTTTGTACCTCTATTAAGTGTCACATTTTTCAAATTTATCAACTAAATAAAGATACAAACATGTAGTAGAATCTACGAGAAGAAAATTACGATAACCAAATCAAACATAACGCACCCGGCTACCACTGAAAAACCCCTTTGAAATTCTCTACCAGCCGTCACAGGGAGCAGCAAAATCAACAACAAAGCAGCGAAAATAGCCACAGAACCAAATTCCCAGCCGACAAACCCCGATTCCAAAACACCGACGGCAAACGGAAGGAGGAAAAAACATCCACCCCTTCTCGAATAAACATAACCACGTTACCCAAAGCCTGGCAACACAAGCTAAACGTAGCGCCCCGTTATTCGACAGTTTATCCAGGCAACATCCCCATCCCCCGGGCGCGAGCGTAACAGCGAGATCTCCATGCACTTCGCGGGGCCAGAAAAGAAGCGGCGTGAAGCCGTTCGAAAGCGCTTTCGAGGTGTCGGCCATCGGCCATACACGACGGTTCTCACAATGGCGACATGCATCGACGGCATTAGCATGCCAGTGTGACGGCTTTCAACGCGAACTAGCAAGTATTCAGCGGCGGTGAGCGACGCACTCGGGTTGCATAAAAGCTCTTCAAGCTCTCTCCCTCTCTTTCTCTCTCTCTCTCTCTCCACCCCCTCCCGACCTCCCTCTCGCTCTTTGCTCTTTCTCTCTCCCCCTCCCACCCCACCCCCCTCTTCCCCTTTCTCTGTTGCTGAACGCGGTAGGGTGAAAATCCAGCGTGGGCGTAAAAATAGACGGCGAACGTGGCCGTTTGTCGCGCGAGACAGCCGAGAGGCGGCTTTCCCATCGAGATCCCCAGAGGTGTATCCGAGAAACATCCCCCTCGGCGCGTTTTATCGCGTGCACGCGGACCGGCAGGGTAGACCGACAATGAGGCACGCGCCAGATATTCGGCACCCCCTCTCGGCTCGAAGATTGCCCCGTCAAAGAGGCCTCGACGCGTCCGTTCGAGCGCCGCGAAGAATTCCGATTCACTTGTTGCGATGGTAAACCGTGCCGGGGATTGTAACTGGCGTGATTAAAGGCGGATTCACGCGTATCAGTGCCGTGACGGGTGAGTGCCGTCAGTGTCAGTGGGCTCTTTGTGTCGGTGTCGGTAACTGACACGGACAAGTGCGAACTGCTTCGTTCGAAACTAGGAAACGATATTTTTTACTACTCGCACTGACGGCACTGAGCCGTCACGGAATTGATACGCGTGGGTCCGACTTAAAACGAAAGCTTCCACCGTTTGGGCGACCAATTAAGTGGTTAGGTTAATAACAGCTGACAGCTGGTCCTCGCCTTTTACAATCTACTTTTACATATGTTATCTAACTTCTATATCTACTATTTTCTCTTTCTTGCTTTCTTGTATGAGGCTTTGAGAACAAAAACGGACGAACACACATTTTTTGCGGTATTGAGTTAGTAGCAAGAATGTGTTCTATTAATCATATGAAATAAGAATTTTTTATCAATGTGGGTTAGGTCTTTTTTTTTCCTCTCAATGTCTCAGATTATTATGTAAATATGTATCGTCATTTTGTCTTCTTAATATTATTTTTAATGCACACAGCAGCAATAAAAAATTATTATTATTATTATCATTATTATTGCACTCTAATTTCTGCCTCGATGTATACGTGTATTAGCAACGAGACACAAAGAACAGATTTCAAGATCGGTGTTATCACTATAAAGGTCGAAAGAATACTGACAGCTCCAAGTTATGTATAGTACCTAAAAAGGATATCGTAACTGAGATCGTAAAAGCTGCGGGAGCCCCACAGTTTACAGCTTTGAGGTTTTGGAACAAGAGGTGTGGCATTTTTCCGGGGAAGGTAAGGTCTCCAGACCCCTTCTTCCAAAACCTCAAAGCTGTAAACTTTGGGACTCTCTCAGCTTTTACGAGCTCGCTGTATCCCTTCTAGGTAGTATACATACGTCTCGAAATGTCGAATAAGCGAAAACAATTTGGGGCTGGTCAGTTAGGTAAGAAGACAGGCAAAGTTGAGCACTGGTTGGGAATTCAGGAATACGTGAATGTCATGAAGTTCGGTTTGCTAGTAAATACGTCTGATTTTCTTACTATTTTCCTTCTGTGCTCCTGTCTCGAGTGAAATATCTGGGCACTGTCTGTTTTATGATTTATTAGCGACAGTGGTCAGAAAACTAGATGTGAACTTTGAATTGTAAATATCCTGTCATGATTTTGTGTATTACTAACTGACCCTCGAAAGATTTTAAATATTTCAGCTAGATTTCGCATGTATTTTGAATTTCGAAAACATATCCTGAATTATGCTCAGTTATCTAATGCTTGAATAGAGAAAATTGAATTCCAAAATTCTTAATACCGCATGTCTTAAAAACACAGCCTTAAATCACGAAAAATTAAACGGTTTCTTTGTCATTTAAATTTAAAGCATTTTTCTTTTTCCTTTAACATAGGAAACTCACACGTTCCACCTCATCCCATGATTTGGAGGCATATACAATTCCATATAATATTCATACATATGTATATGACGTCATCGTACCTACAAATCAGTAATTGTTTGCACCTTTGAGAGCATCTACCCTAGAAGCACTCTCTCTTTTCCACCATTCTTCGTGCACTGAAAATCCTCATACCGATATAAACAAAATTAGATTCAGAAGTTGTATGTTACGCAATACGTCAAATTCAATTAGTCTCAACGAGGCCACAGACCTCGATTTTAATTCCCACCATTACTTCTCTCACACACGTTCTTTTCCCGCTCAGAACAGTCTCTCCAAGATCCCCTTCAATCCTACAGCCTCTTATGCACGAAACCGGGCTTCAACTCAATAACTCCCAAACCATTAAACCACCATAATACTGAAAAGCCCACCGCCTATAAGACTAACCATTAGCAACTGCCATTCCCCAAGCAACCATTACTCACCTGCCCACACTCAAACTCTACTCCTACTCACCCATACCCCCGATCATCCCTCACGGGGATGAACTGGCGTCACTCCCACGTCCCATCGAAATCAACATCCCCAACCCACAGCCACAAAAAAAAATGGGAACACCTCTATTAACCGCCGTGTGTTCGCCGAAAGGAGGCCGGTACCACCCCCCCCCCCCTAGGGGAGTAGGGGGCAAGAGATAAGGCTAGCTCCGCGTCGGTACTCACACAGTGAAGTGATAGATGAAGCAGATCCAGCCGCCTGGGTGCTCGAGGAACACGTACAGCCTCTCCTGGAATGTCTTCCCCTTCTTATGATGGAACACGTACTTGGCCTTGAACGCTTGGTCGATGGGCAGATAGATCGGGTAGTAAGGGTCGGGCACGCCCGTCTGGTTCAAGCTGGGCGGCTCCACCTCCGCGGCGTTCATGTCGCTGTCGATGATGTCGTCCTTGCTCTTCTTCCTGCGGTACTTCCTCTTCATCGGCGTGGGCACCCTCTTGTGGTGTGCCTCGCCGAACCGCGGCGAACGGAAGCGTCTGAGGAAGGTGAAACGGGGGTTGCTCGATGGCGGGTCGTCCATCTGGCCGCCGTTGTCCTCCGTGTCCTCCGTCTCGCTACCGGGCGTCTTCAGGGCGGCGTCCTCCGAGTCGAGGCAGTGCTCGGCGACCAGCTCGTCCTCGCTGCCCTGCAGGGCAGCGTAGGCGGCCGCGGCGCTCGGCCGTTTTTCCGTGAGCCTAGAGCATTGGTCCTTGCTTCGTGGAAGACTCTCGTTGGTCTCACCTGGACATTGTTCCAGGATATTGCCAGGGCTTTGTTGGGCGCGGCACGAGAACGCGCCCGTACGCGCGCGGGGAACGGCTGGGCCCGAGGACAGCTCGCGAGGGGACAATTCAACGGCGACGCTTTCATCGACAGACTTAGGTACGGTTATTCGTGGACGTTACAGTAGGGCTGAAAGCAGAGCTTAACCCGCTGGCGGCGCCCGGGTCCCTCGAGACTCGCGATTCAACTGTTTGCTTTGACAAGCGCTACAGAAAAAAGGGGAACGCATCCGCGGTCAGTCTCTGTGTAGCGAGACGCTTCGGCAAGGGAAGATGTGGGCCACAAATGACTTGGGAATCGCCCTGCGCCAATCGCCGTTCGAGAGTGAAACTGTGAAGGGTAACGGGGATAGGATAGTTCTCTTAGAAAGAATTGTGTCTTAAGGGGTATCCCTAGTTTGACGGCCTGAAAAGGAGCGCGATATTTGGAATTTTTGTAAGAGAAACCCTCAAATTATATTAATTAAAAACTGTATGTCTGTATTTGTACATATTTAGGCAACATTTTAAAAAAAATTAATTTAAAAAAGCGGTACCTAAAACTTTAAACGCGTTTTTCTCAAAACGATGTTTTTCGAAATGGTTAGCATGGTATCTCAAAAACCAATCAGCCGATTTAATTCAAGCTTGGTATATATCTTCAGTAGATGTCCTATTCTCGTTGTTACTAAAACTAAGACGGTTTTTGTCAAATTAGACTTTTGCGACTTTAAGGACCAGCGAATTTTTTGCAGAAATTGATGTCTGTTTTAGACGCTGCCATTTTTTTTGTACTTTTTAGTATTTCTCATTTAATCTAGTTCAGGCGATACCCACACTCATACAGATTACACAAATTTAAAAATTTTCAATTTCAGACAACTACAACGGCTGATTTTATGCTAACCATGCGCATATGACTTTTGTAATGGCGTTCAATTTGAAACACTATAACTCTGGCTATAACCACTATTTTTACTCACAATTTTTTTTTCATATTCTCTAGAGATTACCAAATTAAGCCACAAAGCTGGAAGTAAATATATTGAATGATTTTGTTTTAAAAAAATTCACAAATTTCGCATCATTTTTCGTCCGTCAAGATAGGGAGACCCTTTAAGTACTAGAATACACCAGTGATATCAGCTACTAAGTTATGTAGACATTTAGAAGTAGGAGGTTTAAACTTTCTTTTGGCCAGCACTTAGGTGTATGAAGGGTGATTGAGAATCGCAGGTCAAGAGGGACGGGGATGGTAGGGAACGATAAAAGAAATATTTCTCGTGTAATAAACGTATGACCGATTCTGCTTCAGCAAAAAACTGAAGAATGTTCTTCGTATAGAACTTGGCATTCGTGGAACACGGCTCCAGCCACCATCACTACTTACTAAAATTGCACATGAAATTTATTAAAAGCTGTGGCACGCGTCCGATTTATCACCGAGAGCCCCGTATATCGCGTTCTTCCGCCGCCCCGTCAGCAAACACTCTCCCCTTTGTGTTTACCGAATCGAAACTGTCCCTCGAAACGCCCTCAGCAGCCTGCCAGTGCAATATTTAGCAGTCGTTGTTTCAGCAGAACTGAGCCGTCGGCGTGTGTAACGGGAAAACCGTTCTCGCGGTTCACTGGCTATACAATTGTTTTAACTGGCCTGAACCAAAGCTGTCGGTCCATTTTACGGAACGGCGGGCAACCGTCTACGAGCTGTCCTCGAACACAGGCCCGATCCTCGAACCTTCTGTTCAGCGTAGTCTACGGTGTCGCGTGTCTGTTCCGCGCTCATTGTGCGGGCCCGTGTAATCGTCCCTTTGTCGATATGATTCGATGAAACGATTCCCCCGAGACAACTCGCCCCTTTCTTGGGGATGAATCGGTGTTTCCTTCGCGCGTATCAATGATGCGTCAAGAGCGCGGAAGTCTGTCGATGGTGTGTTACAATTATTGTGGGTGGAAGACACGTAGCGAGGTCGTAAGAGTAAATGTGAAGACAGTAACCTATCAAATTGCGGAGATTTTGATAATTGGGGGCACGGTTTGTATGTTTTTCGGGGGTTGCATGAATTTTAGTTAATGAAGCTTGGAAGGGTAAGGTAGATAGGTGCTTTCAACTTGTAACTGTTACGAGCGATACTGCTAAGAAAGTTTAGCTTATCTCGCCCGAATTAACATTTACTTTCTAGAAAGTGCGAAGGTAGAAACACGCCCGAATGGTGCGCAGGGTGCAAATCTCTCGGCGTGAAAACTCGACGGCGCCACTCCAAGTGTTAAGAGGGTTGCGAGCTAATATCACTAAAAGTGGATGAAATATGAAATTTTCGTTTACTTCGTCTTAAAGGGAATACAGTGTGATTAATTTGATTTTCTTCTAGGTGAATACATGTAGATCATACAATATGTATATGTTTTTAAATATTTACACTTATAACTGATTTCTTGGCGAGTAGAATAAACAATCCAGATCATACATCGAATATGATAAAAATATACTGTCTAAAGAAAAAGGAATAGATTTATTTTTCAAACCTGATTCCTTACCAAGTAAGACTGGCAAGTAGAACCAGTCAGTATATGGTCAGGCGCGCCAATAATTCACGCGATGGATGCATGTATCATGGCGTTTCAAACTCTGTTAATAATATATAAATTGTATCTCCAATAAGCCATGTATTAAACATGCAACTGGACGATTATTATTTTAAAAAATTATTGTCTGTTTGCCACTAGAAATGACACTTCCACGTTTACCGTTCCTATTTTTCTATTGCCATCGCCACTGCGGCTGACCAATTTAATCAACAAGACGTGGGTTGCAAATTGTAGATATTTAAAACCGTGTATAGCAGTTTTAAAGAAAAAGACACCTTTGGAATGATCTTAGTGCATCTACCTAGGTAAAAATTAATTTCACGATGTAATTCCTTTCTTTGAAACCAACAGCCCCTGAAAACAAAGCACAAATTTCATGTCTCGCCTACTTTCACAGGTATTAGCACGTGACGCTGTTAATTTTACGCCCCGTACTTCTTCCACCCACAACACACGTCGTCTACTTGTCGCGTGCTATTGACAGCTTGATGAGACACAGGCGATCTGATTTTTGTGCCGCGGGGACACAGGATTTCTGGGCAATTGTGGCTGGGGATTTCAGGCTAGTCGACGAGGGAGTAATACGAACGGATGGCTTCTCGTTGTATTTGTTCACCGTGGCGGTCGAAAACTTTATTGTGGTCTTCGAGGGCATATATTTTCTAACATATTTAACCATTTTTATTATATACTTTTTCGTAAAAGTGGAAGAATTAGTAGGTTGGAATATTATAGAAAATAATAAATACAAGCTTAAAGACGTATAATAAAAATTCTGAAGGTTTACTGAGAGGTGTGTTATCTTTTCGTGCTGGATGGTACTTTTCATTACTTAGAAAATCTTACATATTGCAGAAACTCGTGTCGTCCAAAATTTACTCTTCTAACGCTGAGCTTGGATTAAAGCTGGATCCTTCTACCTAATTCTCTACCACCATACTACAACAAGGAATATTTTCTCTCTAATAAAATTATTTAACTCCACAAAGTGTTGACTTAATATTCTCCATTATAAATTGATCAAAAAGATCAATGTGCATCCAACATTCACCCTCTCAAGATTAATCTTCGACGATGCCTTTATTTATCACCTAATTTTCAAAGAGCAAACTTCACCAAGGTAAACTATCTGAACACTGAAATCATCTAATACTACAAAATATTAGCTTTCCATTGCTAAGGAAAATTCCGTAAAAGAAGCTATATCGTCCAACATTCACCCTCCTGACACTGACCTTGGATGGAACCTTCATTTATCACCTACAATGACACACAAGTTTGTTCACGAAGGACTATTGCATCCACTCACCCAGATCATATAGGTAATTTTATTGTTTTGTATCGAAATGGAAGGGACTAGGCAAGAGTTGGGTATAAAAAGGCGATGTAAATAAGAGACAGAAGCTACGCAAAACTTTCAGTTAAATTGAGGGATTGAGAAAAAAACGGACTACCCCAGATTCTTGCGAAATTGAATTACTAGCAGTAATGTATTTCAATAGTCTGTACTAATCATATAAAATAGAATTTTTTTTCAATTTAAAACCAAATGGCCTAACAAAATCACTTGCTGCATTGAAATTTTGTGGTGACACCTGTGTGCAACACTTATTAAAATTAAATGGAAAATTAATTATGTCTTCGTTAGGAAGCATTTCGACTACTAGTAGAAGCTGAAAATTATGACTGCCCTGGCAACAACACCTGCAAAACAAAGTGCTGTTAAATCCCTACTTTTCAGATGGTTTTCTTTCCGTTTACCGAGTACTAGGGTTAGTTCGTTGTTGCCCTCAATGCCCCGATTATTCTCTGTCGTCTACGTGACCAAACCTAAGAATGAATGTAACTTTCAACCACCAAACTTCAACATTGTAGACAGAAAAATGATCCAACCACCAGTTCATATCACCAGACATGGACTATCCATCGTCTGCGAAAATGAATCGCAAAAATTGCCCTCCAGCACTCCTTGCAGCCACGGCTGCTCGTCGACGGCAGATAAGCGGTTGGCTGAGGACGCCGGCCGATACAGGACACGTCCTGCAATCCCGTTACTTCAATTGATGCTGAGAAATATAGCCGTCGCGTACGCGGTCGATAATCGAATCACTGGACAATTTTCGTCGTCCTCGTTATGCCTCCGCCAAATAGAAACGCCGGGCCAACGCTTGACACGCCGAGGAAACCGATGGCGGTGGTGGCGAGGCAAAAAAGAACGTGTGGCGAGCTATCAGCGGTGTATCGACGAAACTTATTATCGAGGCTGGCAAATGGGCCGCCCTGATCGCCAGCCGATGCATTCACACGCGAATATCGCGTGGCGAGATATCGCGTCGCGACCTTTCTGCCAGTTAGAATTGCAAATGCCAGCTTGGGGCTCCTCAAATATTTGAATAATTCCTATTTGATGAACGATTTATCTATTTATCGACGGAACGGGCTGGATCGATCCTACGTGGCTAAGGATACACGAAAAGGTGGCACGCCTCAGTTTGCAGTCGAGTATAAAGTGTTTTCGGCCTACAGTTGGGAGCTTGACTGATTGATAGTGCTGATCAAGAAACACGATAGTAAGGGATGCGAGGAAGGATAAGTACTGGCTCTTGAAATATTCAGTCTTTTAGATAACTGGATAATTATGTACATACATGGAGTGGCGTTTTAATTCGTCGGTTAAATTTATGGATTTGGAATTTTGTAGTGAATTGCACTGAATTTTAATATGAGAAAGCTAGGAGGATCGTATCTGTCACTGGGGATCAAGGTTAGAGGAATCAATGTGATAAATTTATAACATGTACAGCGGAATTCACCACGCAGAATAAATATTTCACAGTACCAGGTGATCCTAATAGCGACGTCATTAATAAAGTGAACAGTGGACTCAATTGCACTCAAGTGGCTTTTCTATGACCTAGAGAAAATGTTGCATCCCTTTCTTGGAAACATGAATCACATCTAGAAGATTTACTAGAACCATTAAAACTGGATTCCCCTTAATCATAATTCCCTCAAAAATGCATTCAAGAAAAGCAGAATATTTCGCTATCTTCATTTAATCTTCAGGTTAGTCGAATTAGAAACGACAGAGACCAACTCGAAACTTTACCACTGACAATCATCCCACGCCACAATTCAGTTCAGAAAATTGGAAACAGCTGCAGAAAGTGTCTTACGAAAGAAGCTTCAAATGCTTCCCCAGTTTACTGCACCCCGTAAACCACGCAATAGCACCGGGTTGCTACACTCTTCCGAATCTGGCAGCTTGGTGCGGTTATTAAATTTAAATTTCAAGAAGCGACTCGTCTCACAAGTTTGAGTTTCAAGTGACTCGTTTGCGGCATACGAATCGCGCGAAGGCTTCGGGACAAGATATTAAGAGAAGAAGAAACGTCAGCAGACGGAAATTCTACGGACGCGAGACGTCTCTGACGAAGGACAAGAAACTTGCAACCACTAGGGAACAAAGTTACCATGGTGCAACAACCCACGGCAAAATTTCTGGACGGCCATTCGTTGGTTAAGACTATGCAGGGTTTGAATTACGAGCTGGGGAAATTGTTCACCTGGAGGTTTACTTTGCCTAAACATCTTATACCAACTACGGGGCGCTTTTGAACTGCTAATGTAAGTTCGAAAACGGGGTATCAGATATTTTTCTATTCATTAAACGAGGTGTCTTGAATTATACAAGCGACGAGGGTGTTCACCAACTCGAGAAATGAAAAAAAAATAAATAAAATTTTGCAGAAGTGTACTCTTCGAGTGATGCCATTTTCTGTTTCGGCAATGAAACGGTTTTAGAGGTGACAACACCTCCTCAAAGAAATTATGAATTTTCATGTTATCGTTAATATCTGCGAACCCGTAAAAGATATCGCTAAAAGTTTATTAAAAATTTAATGGTTTCCAATATCCTATAATATGGTGACACATTTTAAAAATATTAATCTGCTTCCAATTCTCGACCATTTTTTTAATTTTCAAGTTGCCGACCATCCCTCGTACCCCTGCTACATTGAAACTGATAAAAGAATGAGAACAATAACTATGATAAATATCTAAGGAATCTAAGTGTCTAAAGGTAGCTTCTCTGAAATTCTTAAAATCACAACCCACGCTCCTCCAGTATCCCTTTCCCATCTCGACACGTATGTAGATTTACACTGTAAAGTATTATCCTGTACACTATTCGATGCATCGCTAACCACCAAGCCGCACGGATCGAAATAAAAATGCACAAGCCGTGCACGCGGGCGGCGGTGCTATTGGTGCACACTACTGCACACGCTACGCCGATAAATTGCTTCGAATTATCTGCACGCTCATCGCGAGAGCTTCCTGTCTTCTCCGAAGAGCAGCCGCTTCTATAGCGTATCCAGATAAATCCCAACGATTACGTGCAATTACCCTGGGACATTAACGAACGAAGAATCGGAAGTTCGGGGGGCGATAGCGAGGCGGGGAGATATTCTTTGTGGAGCACTCTCTTCCACGTTCGAAGTGGACTCGCTGGTTTACGAAGGGTGGAGGGGGAAGAGGGCAGCATTCGTCCTTCGTTCGCCGATACGCGTTGTTCTCTAACCCAAATTTCCCTCGTCAACGAGAAACCCGTTCGATGAATCGAAGAATGCGATATCGCCAGCCCCAGGCAGAAGGGGGCAGACGTGAATTTTATCTGGTACGAGGGTTCTGCTTTTTATTACAGAAACTGGGGAAACTGCTGTTATTTTCGCTCTTCCGAAGGTAATGTCTACAGATTTTTTAGAAAAATTTCAATATACCTCAGTGTTTAAAATGAAGACACTGATGTCTTTAAAATGAAGATACTGGTGTCTTTAAATCTTTTAAAAGTGTTCGGAGGTTAAATGAATTTAACTATTTCGAAATCGCCGTAGCATATTTTTCCTGTTCTAAAAGAATCTCTGGTTTATTAGCGAGTGAAGTAGGAGTGCAGAGGGTTAATTACCAGAAGGCACATCTGCAGAAGATACATTCTGAATACTTAGAACTCGTTTGAAGTTTTAATGGACCAGGACATAGTGAAATTCGTGAATTTAGATAATGATTGAAATATCAGATTAGAAGCGCCCTGGGACTGCAGTAATCGAATCTGCATTTCCTATTCGTCGGAGAATCGAAAGCACCAGTGAAAAATGGTATAAAGGGAACGTTGACAAGGGACACGTGAATATTAACGCTGCCATCTGTGTATTCTCATGGCTTTAGTCTATACACACTGACAAGTAGTGGAGCACACCAAGATGGTCTACAGGGTCAGATAGAAAGGTCAATGGCGTTCGTATTCGTAATCGATAATATAATAATTGCGCCTCGATCTAGATTATACCCTTTCGATATCGCAAATTATCCTTGACCGCCATATGATTATCGTGACTCCCTTTATGCTAAATGTTCAGTCGCCTATCATTATCCCACCTATCATTGGAAAATATATGTACCTCCAAGCGTGGACACGAGATGTTTAGAGGGTTTAATGGACGTATACGTTTCGTACAGGAAAAGTTAATGGACTCATTTATTTCGTGACAATTTGGAGATGCTTGATTTCAACGAAAAGTGGGGTAACAATTGATATTTGCTGTGTATTACAGCTCGTTACTATAGAATTTGTAAACGTGAATTATAGTCATTGAGATAATAGCTGGTTTTTATTTCTTTGGTAAGCATGGTCCCTAAAATGGTAAAAATGATAGTGGACTTGTTTGGTTGATGAAGAAGAAAACGTACACGGAGAGCTAGCGACGAATCGCCGACGATTTTTTACGAAAATGTGAAATAGTGGCACAGGCATATTGGTCCGGCGGACCTGACTAAGAACTTGGTAACTTTCGGGCATATCAGTTCACTCGAAGTTACTCCAGCGGAAGAAGTAACTATATTTCTTCCACCCACACCAAGGAGAATAAGTGCATCTCGTAAAACAGGTAAGAGATTGTGAAATTTTTCGAGAAACTTCGAAGTGACCGTCCACTCACACTGCTGCAGCGAATTGCAAGATTCTTCGAAGCCATAATATTTCAGTGCTACGGTTCGCACTAGTTAAATTATAATAATTTGGCAAACGTAGCATCCTCAGGCTACAAACGATTGGAAAATACTTGTATAAAAATACTTTTCTGAAACCTCGAAGGAAATGTGCTCGAGGTACAAAGAAGATTCAATAATATCATAAGGGAAAACTGTGCACGTGTCTAGTGGCCATAAATAAATATCACTCACGTAAATCTCTATTGATAGATGCATGTGTGTGTCAACGAAGGGTTTAGTATCCTGAGACAAGGTGTCCTGTCGAGAATCTAGGATCAACGTCCTCCATTCACGAAACAGTAAACGAGACTGCTCGTGTGAAGCAGCACGTTTTTGTTTTCTAACAAAGAGTATATCAACAAAAGAGAACCATCCCTTCCATGCTAGAAGAGAATTGCTGATGGGGTCATTCTTTACAACTTTTTTAGAAGTAGCAGATGAAATTGCCCAAAAATTTCGAAAACTATGAAACGATGGCATGAGAAAACAACATACGCAGGACATTTCAGAACTGTAAGCAGGAATTTAGTTGAGTGATATAAATCATGAAAAGAAATAATAATCTTACTGGACATAGGTACTCATACTAATCGTTTTTTAGAATCTTTAATTTTTTAGTACAACATCCTTTAAAATATTGAAGAAAAAACGTGTTTGCTTATTATAGTCTGTATTTGAATAAGAAACCATATTAAATTAACAGACTTTAGAAAACATCAAAGAAAATCGCTGTAAGTAGGACAAATGGAAAGATAAAGCAGCAGGTATAGGTAGTAAAAGTATAAAAAAAAAGATAGTCCATCGTAGTTGTTACCGTGCAAAAAACTATTAACATATAATCCACAAAAATGAATGTCGTAGAAATAACTAGCTTAAGGGCCTAGGTTTATAAAATTTTTCTTGCTTCTTTTTCCAAGTTCTATTAATCAATAAAATTCGTAATTTGCGGTAATAAAATACCCCGTCTAGAAACTTAGAAAAAATAGGAAAAAAGAATTGCGAAAACCTGTAATGATCACTACAGGATCACCGAAACTTATTGGTGGAACGAACATAAGCCAAACACGTTCAATTGAACTTATTCGAACACGTTCATTGGATATAGCTCGTCCGAACCGTTTTTCGAAAATGGAGGCGAATTTGTTCAGGTATTCGTGAGCTGATTAATGGCGAATTACAGTTTGCAATACGTACGAGGTGGTAATGCACGTTATTAAATGATTTACAGCTTCGAAAGCTCCCATTGGTGGATTCAATCTGATTCATAATTTCTGTTTCTACTGGTATTTGATATTCATTAGCAGTCATATTTCCCTGTACCGAGTATACGAACGTGATAAAATTTAAATAGAATACTTGTGTCGTTTCCCATAAACGCAAAAAGAGAGAACGAACGTTCCAAATAATTTCCAGCTAACCTGATACAAGGGTTGGACAAAATACAAGAAAAGAAGAATTGAGGGAATTTTTTTTGTTCAAAATGGAGATGAAAACGTAACTATTCTCAAAAGTTAATATTACTCACTGTGATTTTTTGTTAATTAAATTATTTCCTCTTTACCCAACGCATACAATTTGATTTTATTTCAAACTATATGCAGGGTGTTTAACAACAAAATACACATGTAGATTAATTACGTGCTCTGTGTATCATTTTCAACTGAAAAGTTGATTTAATTACAAGTTCTATCCCCTACGGTTTATCCAAGAAATGGAGATTAGTGTCTCATTCGATTTATTATTTGTACAGCATTTCTCGCTGACTTTAAATTAGGTAGTCATCCGTGCATTGATTATGTTCGAGAAATTAATTTACTGATTGCAGTGTTACACGAAATCCCTGGCGTATGACTGTCAAACCGAACAGTTGGCATGAGTTGCTGAACCGAATAATGGACTGCGGTGCTATTATAAAAAGATAGACAAGTTGCGCTCTGTGACTGGGGCTTTTACTTGACTTGCACGAGGGGATCAATTATGCATCGGCAATCAGAGTGGACATATCGAATCGCTTAACTGAAAATCAATGTTGAGGTGTAATCTAATTTCGCTGCTAATAATACTATTGCAAACCACAATAGAACCTGAAATAAAATAAAAACACCACGGATTTTACCAATTCTATGAAAAGCTTAAGTAGTTCACAATTATTTTTTTTTATAATTCATTGCAAATTGGATGCATATCCATTCCAACTTATCAACTGAAAATGATTCCACTAGGCCTTAATTAATCTACGTGTATTTGGTTATAGAAAACATATTACATTGAACTTTTTTATTATATCATACTTCCCTCACGAATTACTACAAAAATAATTAGAAGTGGAAATATCTGAAAATTCATGAAAATTCTTTAAATACTAATTACTCACAGAAATAAATGAGTCTAGCACGGAAGACTAATTCCTCGAAGCCAAGTAGTAAATACCTTTTAGTCGCTATCGTGAGCAAACATGAACGAGATCAATAAGTTAAAATATGGAATATGTAATAGAATGGAGAATAACTAGTTAGGCTCTGGTAATATGGTTTCGCATGGTAACGCAATCCACGCGTACTTGAATTGATTACGTATTCCCTTACGAGAGGCTTGTTAATTGAACAAGGATTTGAGATTTCGAGACTCGACAGGAACTGAGAGATCATTACACTGCAGCCCAATTATACTGGGTGTCCCGTAATTCGAAGTACAATCGGAAAGGGATGTAAAGAATTTTTATTCACTTGAAAGGGCAGCAAATGGATTCACAAAAGAACTGCGGTAATTACAAAGAATTACGAGGGAAATGACATTCGAGAGGGCGAGAAGCGGTGTTAAGAGAATTACTGGCTCAATTTGCGAGAAATTGCGTGCAGTTCCCGATTTTTTTTTTTTTAAGTATCATTCAAAGTCATTGTCATGTACACTCAGTAAATGAAACGGAAATAATGATGAATACGTAAAATGGATGCACTCATACACCAGGGAAGAGCACTGTAGAATTATTATTATAAAATGCAATGAGAACTGTCGATTTTGTAATTATGATACACCCCGCACGTTTGTTGATATTTTTCTAAACTTCTGTTTTCTAGAATCCCCTAAAGTCTCTCAATAAGCAACATTTCTTAAGCAGTTCTGAGTATCATTCAATTGAAACATTTAGAAGCGACTACTGGAGTAATAAATTATCTAATTTGGTTCCATGTCATCTTCGATATTTAGACGAGGATAGATAAAAGAATTTTATAAAAAAAGTTACTGCTGCTACATGTAAACGAGTTCAGAAAGTGTAACATCTCAAGTGACACTATTTTGGAGAAAACTAAAATACTGTGACTCACAGGTTTCTTCACATAAGTTTAGAAGAACAATTCATTCCGAAAACCACTAACAATAAGTTACTTATCTCTTCTTGATAACTACAATGACAGCACTTGATCCACAGTTATAATACGAAAAATAGGATTGCATGTGAGTGGCAAAACAGAGTGTTCCACCTAAATATATTCTTCACGTGTAATTTGAATGGTATCAAATCTGCAAGGAATACCATTTCTGATCACATCCCAATTACATACAAAATATTTCCTGTACCATCACAGCTGGAAAAGACATTTAGGTGGCCTGTTTTAGATAGGGCACCATATATATATGTGTGTGTGTGTGTATATATATACATATATATATATATATATATTCACGTTCCTATCAGGCCCCTATCACCTCCCAGTAAGTCATACCTGCAACCCCCTCAGCACACCCAACCAACTCCGCCACAACCTACCAAAAACCGACCTCAAACTATCCCTCGAAGCCACCAAACCAGCACAACAGAATCAGAAAACCCTCGATGCTGTCCACGCGAGTGGCGTGCCCATTCACCACAAGAAACCATCGATCAAAGCCACCGATACGTGAGCCAGATGCCCCATTACCCCCCGGAGACCAGCCTGAGATCCCGCCATGTCCATCGAACGACAACAGCCAATCCGAATTGTACCTGAATGCGTGCACTTCTTATGATTCTGATGACCTTGGCAGTTAACATGGTGCTCGTGCGAGTGGTGGCTGTGATGGAACTGCTGTCGCTGCTGCTGCTGCTGGTGCTGGCTGATCGGCGATTTAAGGACGCTGAGCACTAGGTCCTCGGGGGATGGCACGATCCTCGTCAGCTGACGGCTCTGCCTGAACAGCGTCTCCTGCTCGCCACGGTTCATCCTGCATCCAAGTCGTCGACGCTGCAGATAAAATCCCGGATACCATTCGTGTCTGCCACGGCCAGGACCGCTACCTAGCATAACAGCGTGCAGCATCCCGAGGCTGTCTTGCTGCTCGTGATCCACCAGCGACCGTTCACCTCTCCTACGACCAGACGAGCAGCCCTTCTGTCCATGGTCGTCTGGGGTCCGCGACCACTGCACGATTCACCCCACAGCGTTCCTCTGGCCGCGAAACTGGCACAGTTCGAGGGTCACTCGGTTCATAGGCTCGGGAACACCGTTCGACAATTCTTACTCGCGGACTGGAAATAGGAAATAGCCTTGTGGTGGAATATAGAATTTTGGGGGTTAGGCTGGTGATTAGATCAAGCGTGGGTGATTATTTGGTGATGCGCATAGGATCGTTGGCTTTATTTTTCGGGCCAATCGCGGACGATCGCAAGCCTGGATGGACCTAGATTCTGGCTTTAAATTCCGATACCAACTGACGATGGTGTGTTCGTTTTAGTTCCCGAACGATGCGAATGGCTCCCTTTGGAGGCGTTCCGAGCCTTGCACAGCGAGTTCTTTTCCGCTGCCCGTTTGCAAGGGAACGCTTCTCAACTTCCCTCTGGTTCGCTCATTTGCGTTTCGCCCGCTCCCCTTGGACCTTGCCACTCCGCTATATAGCTTCCTTCGAATCGCCTTTGTCTTGCCGAGGGGCTTTTTCCACGGGCTTGTGGTATCGTTCTCTCGTCCGCGGTTTCGTCCAATCCCGCAGAGGCGATTAGTTCTCGTAACCGAGTTTCCCACGTCCGCAGACAATCTGCTCTGTCAGCGTCACGCGATCACGAAGCTGGCTATTGTGCAGGTCCACGGTGGAAGGTACGATCGGAAATACGAGGAAAACGATGGAAGAACGGATATTGTTTTCGAAAAATCACCATCGCTCGGCACAGAGAACTCAATTCGCCGTTCCTTCCTCGTATATTCTTCCAGGATGAAGGGGAGAAACTTCGCCAGGTCTTTATCCAAATGCCCAACAAAATCGTTCAACCAAAAACAGAAACAGGCTCGGTCACACTTGGCACCTTTCCTCCAATTCGCTTCACCTGCCTGCTCCGCCGTTACCAACTCTTCCAAACTCACCTCGACACTCTTTTAAAGGAGTTACACCTGTTGGTTTTCCACAGCGACTTGAACGACCCGACTGGCATTCTCGAAAAGTGAATTCTGCCGA
Source organism: Andrena bucephala (assembly GCA_947577245.1). NCBI lineage: Eukaryota > Metazoa > Arthropoda > Insecta > Hymenoptera > Andrenidae > Andrena > Andrena bucephala. The sequence goes on from OX387715.1 coordinate 71,799,616, forward strand.
TCGTTGCGACGCGGCGCGACATTGGACAGTCAGCGATCAATCGTAAACGATTCTCGACTTTCAGAGGAGATCGCGCACTATATTACTATTTCTCCTTTGCAGTGTCGAGCCAGAAACTTGCGCGTATTAAAATCGCTTTCAGGGGCACAGAGGCGCGTGGGAACGACCGAAGGAGCTGTCGCTCCGCGGACGAAGAATGTCCAAGTGTCGGGCAGGTTGCCTGCTATCGGAAAGTTGGCTCCGGGCGCCTCGAGACGATGCTCCACACCACCCCGAACTTCCCCCGCGAGCACAGTGTTTCGAGGCTCGGAAACTTTTTTCATTCACCGTACAAGCGGCCCAGTTTCGAAGCCGACTGGGGCGCAGACAACGGCAAGGGCCAGATATCCTGCTCTATCGCCGTCCCGGCGCCGTGAAACGACGTGCCGCTTGGAACAGGGGCGCGTATCGACGACGGAGGCAACCTCACTTCCCACGATCGGGTGTCCTCTGACCTTTCGCGATTCCGCCCCGGCAAGTTCAAGCGTCTCATAAATTTTTTAAACGCGATCCACCGTCCCGTTTCGACAGTGCCCCGCACACTCGGCCGTCTCTGACCTATATCTATCGCTCTAGAATCCGACGTTCAGCTGAGACTGCGAAATGAGATACGAAACTCCTTGCCGCGCTCCCCTTCCCCGATCCAGCGCTCGCTGCTCGACGGCCAAGATGGAAGAAGAGGATTCACGAGGTCCGCGGAGTTCCGGCGACGTCCGAGGCACTCCTCCACGTGGGATGCTCTTTCTACGGCGAGTGAACGAGGGGATTTACCGTTGGATTCTGAGAGATTCGATCACGGGCCGTGCATTCTCTTCTCGTCGATAGAATTTCATGGGTGTCCGCGCCTACAAGTTCCAATCTCTCAGAGAGGGAATCCGTGGCGTCTCGACGCGTCCGACGAACGTAACGACTTCTCTCCCAACACTAGATTATCCACGTCAAGCTTACCCAGGCTTAATGACGGGATTACGTACCGCGGGCGAATCACTATCTGCCCCGTCGTCCGCAATCGGCTCGATAAAATTTTAATTGAAACTTCCCGCGGCGAGTTTGCTCTCGGATTTAAGATACTATTTCGCCGCAGTCGCCTAGATACGAATATTGCTGCTCGATTCAGCCGCGTCTACACTTGCAACCTCCGATCGCAATGAACGCTCTTCACAGTTCCAACTCGGAGAGGTTGATCTTCAAGCTCCCACTGAAACACGCCGCGCTGTGGTACATGTATCTCTGACCGACCTCTTCGACCTCTCCCCCATTTCTCAGTTCCCGTTACGTAAGGCTCGACAAACGCAATTCAAAATGGTAGGCCAAATGCGGTAAATCGCATAGACGTCTTCTATGAAGGCCACAGCTGTTCTGACAATTTCCCGAGTGTGGAAGAATCGACGCGATCAGTTATCTCAAAACTTAAAGCTTCTTTTAGGCAACCCTTCTTACAGGACAGTGAAGCGACGCTCCGAAACTAATCCTTCCAGGCAACGTCGCGTTGAAAAGCAAGAAGATGTCGGGGGACGAGTGGATGAAGGGCTGGAAGGTGCTTTGTAAGGAGATGCTCGTGTTTCAGAGGGTGTTAGTTCAGCGGGAAAGGTTCCCGAAATCACAGGAGGGAAGCACGAGAGAACTGGTGGATCCCTTGGAGGGATCGAGGGATGGCGATCACAACGCGCACCTGTTCGATCACGGGATCACACGGGGACACGAGGTCGCGTGGTGGAGGTCGAAGTCGCGTAATGTGCTCATGACGACAGCCCGCAACCAACTGTGGCTCTTGGCCACCCCGTAGTTCCGCCACCCACCGCAGCCCCGAATAGGGGTGGCTTGGCGCTGGCACGCCGCGCACCGTTTAGGCACCGGAGGAAAATGTTTTCATCTGGCCCCCCTCTACGTGCCCCTTGGCGAACCGTTGCCCGCGTCACGTCGACGCGCGCGGCACGCTTTCCACTCGCGTTACGGTCGCCCAGAGCTGGGCAAACTTCGGCTTAGAAATTCAGGGAAACTCAGAGCAACGTCACTGGAATTTCAATATTTTACGATTATAAAGCTCACAGAATTTAGCAAAGTCGAGTCACAAGACCCTTTCCTACTTCATTAATGTACCATTTGGACTGAACACACATTCATATCCTTAAAGATCGTCGCAAAAACGAACAAAATTTTAACGACTCTTTTAACCCAAGCGAATTATAGATTTTATACACACTTATGGAATTTGTGTGCAAAGACCCAATGTAAAGGAAACAGCTTCTGATAGGTGATAATTAATAAGTAGTATGTGTGGCTTGTCAGGGTGGGTCAAAAGTGACCCTGTACCTCTGTACGAGCACGTGACAGTAATAATGTAACATTGAATATTCAATACCATATTCCCTGCCCAAGTCGCTCCAATTCATAACTCGATAATATCACAAAAGCCTAAAAAATCATCCCTCACGAAATTCCAGATAAATCAAGTGCGTAGAAATTCTACGCTGTAAGAAATTTTAATAAACAAATTCGTAATAAATACTGCGTAAGAATTTACTACACTAGGACTGGACAAAACAAAGGAGTCTCTCTCCTGAAGCCCATAGACAAGCTACCCAGCAAGCTTCTGCTGATGTCGATGAATTGCTCGACGAAAATAACGAACGAATTTTTCCGCGTTTAACGGAGGAACAAAGTTGAAGCAATACCGCCGTGGTAATATCATGTAGACAGGCGGAAATATAATTAGTGCCGCGCGAAACTGATGAAAAGCGACGCAAAAGAGGGCGGAATTATTCAGGTTGCGCTGCAGTAACTCGCGAAATCGTTCCTGAATAATTCCCCTGTGCTTCCTTTCATGCACCCCGTAACCCCATGCTGACGTTATGGAATTTCAGCCGCGAATTCTCCCCCGTCGCAGTTGACAATGTCACACACCGCGATACGTTCCACCCGCGGAATTACGTTACGCGGAAATTTCCATGCACGCGGTCCGCAGAAGTGTCCGAATATTTATAACGCGTAATCATCTGTGACGGACTAAACGTACCTCGTCCAAATGATACGGCGAGGCGGAAGAAATACTAACGCAAATCTCCAATTGCGCTTGTTTTATGCGCGCGGCGCCTTTTCACGAGGGGCACGGGGAAAAAGATGAAAATGAAGCGGGAGAAATCTCTGATGAGATGGAGATTCGCGTCAGAGGGGAAATCTTCGTTCTATGGAAGACGTTATGAGTAAATCTTTTCATCTGCATATATTAAAGTAAGGGGAGCGAATAATATTAACAGAGGAAAATTAATTTTTTTTTTTGGAAAATGACGAGGGTTTTTGCTGCAATCTGAAGTTTAATCAAGCAGAAGGGAAACTTCTGCATAAGGTAATGTTTGTAATTAAACAAATACCTGTCGGAGATAGGAATCACTTGGCATGGAGTTAGTGAGATTGTGTACGAAGCCCTGTGCTATCCAAAGTGTATTTTCTCTAAGAAAAGTGGGATTCATTAGAGAATGTTTTAAGGATCCACATAGGGAAAACTCGGGTAAATCCGTGATAGTTTTAGAATTTGTGTAATAACTGCTAATATTTACATATTCTGAAAGTGAGTCTAGGATATAACGATAGGTCAGACATCAGAGAAACAAATAATAGGTTAAGAGAAATTTACTAAGTATATTTAATTGAAAATATATAAAATTAAGTTGTCATGACATACTCTGGTTACTCCGTGATAGCTCTAGTTAATTCGTTATAGTACTCTGGTAACTCCGTGATAGTTCTCACTAGCCCGTGATATGGCCATCAGCTACTTTTTTTATATTATTATATATTATTTTATATTAGTTTACATTAGTTTACATTATTTTACATTATTTTAGATGATTTTACATTATTTTATATTATTTTATATTATTGTTATTTTGTGTAATCAATTGTTTCATGATCGTTAGATGTCTGATACGTAAGCAAACATTATTTCTGGTATTGACCATAAAAATTTCTCAAACAGCGCAATCAGAAGCGCAGTCTCAGGCACACAGAAAATAAGAATTTAGTCACTGTTCATAAGCAAAAATAACACTGATGCCTTATTGTATGATAATTTCAAGAATAAGACTTGTTAAAGTGTCATTTTACCATCACTTACCTGCAGTTTGAACTTCCCATTTATCTTCTAAAGCACATATAATACATAATCAAGCGATCGTCCACAAGTAGCACGAAAAATTTCACGAATAATGCACTGCTGGAACAAAATGCTCTCTCACTCTATCACACTAATTTCAATTGACTAATTATATTACCACAACATAAACTCGACGATTAACGCTGTCTGTTAGTTTTTGTTCCATCTAAATCGAGTCAGACAATTTCGAGTTACAGATAAATGAAAAAGTATCACGGAGTAACCTGTACCACGAACTTACCCGAGTTTACCCTAATTACTTAACACCTCCATTTTAAGATTATTACCGATGAAATCACAGCGTTCCCCTCGACAAGTATCTGTCAACTTCTATTCGTAATACTTTCAAAGATGAACTCGTTTGTAAATTGCAAGAATACACAGATAACTTTATCATTCTATAAATAAAGTAATAAGGAGTAGTACAGGTAGGCATTCTTCACGTCCAATGCTTGAGATTTCTGATCAACCAAGAAATTGCTCCCACGATTGATCCAGATGTCCCACTTCTGCGCAAGTTACCCCTCGGTGCATATGTATGTGTATGTAAATCCGTGCATGCATACGTGCAGCCACGAGTACACGCAGGCGAACTTGGATTTACGTGCACGTTTCCTCACGAACTTCCCTTGCCAAGCATGATTTATTTATAGTTGCAATTTGTCTTGCAATCATCCCGTCGGTCCATCATGTAGGATCTCGTTTAAAGATCGCTACGCGTGCATAGCTTGCATCTGCCAGCAGTTGAAACGTTTCTTCGAAGGGATTTCGTATTTTCGCTTTACCTCGTCAAACGTTCTACCACCATTCCAAACTTTACCTCCTCGTTTGGGGGCTGTTGCGAATTGCTTCTTTTTATTTTGGGTATTATAAATTAATGTTTGAGTTGTTAAGTAGACGAATAAAAAGAGTGGAAATTTTGCTGAGTTTCTAGATGGTATATGTTTTAAACAGGTGTAAGGAAAAATCACTTCTTGAAGCAGATACTAAATACATTCCACCATTATTCATTCCATGGAAGATTTAGTAATGAGAGTATTTTGTAATTTTGTAAATTACGAAATACAACAGGGAATTGTAAAGAAATAGATGATGGCGTACTATTAAAGACATAAGATACCGATAAGTACAAAATTGATTAGTCGAAGAGATTTCAGAATTGTGATTAAAGTTCTCCAGACTTGAACTTATTTTAATCAAGAAAATTGCGATGATATCATCGCCGATTTAGTATTCTGTGGAATTTATATAGACACCTAACCTAGCCATTTATTTCAATTCTGTCCCTTTCAAGTGTGCAATATATTATTGTGAAGGTACATCGTAATAATCTTGATAGAAATGTCATCACGATCCACGGGGATGCATTTAATTCGTGAATTCAGTGTGAAGCTATAAAGAAGAGTACCAAGAGGCTTAATACTCGAAGGAGCGTTAAAGAAAATTGCAGCAGTGAAAAAAAATTATTTACGATGGAACGATATTTCTGTCTTATTTAGCGATAAACAGGTCCCATTTCCATCGCAGCGACTTCAAATATCTGCGGCGGTTCACCATCAATTTCGCGATGATATTTCTGACCGCGGGATCAGGAATTCTTATCCGTCGTTGGAAAAACGAGCAATGCGTCCCTGAGGAATCCTTAAAGCATCCCCGCAACCTTTCCTGGATGACGATAAATTTTCTTACGACCTTCGAAAGGGGGAAATGTAATGGGACGGATACGTGCACCGTTATTTCGTTACTTTCACTAGGTCTATTGGGAGAGACAGTTCAACGAATATAAATGACGAACATTCCTCCAAGAAATTTAATAGCATGCTCTTCGATGGTACTAACATTACGAACACCTTAAATTAGGGTTCGAAGCATGGGGATGTAATGTGGAGATTTGAGAAGGGCCGAGAAAGAAAGATGAAGGGAAGATATTGTGACGATATTATGACCTCGAATGAAATGTGTAGAAAAGTAAAATTGTAAGTTGTAAGTCGATTTTACTGCGCATTTATCGGTCGCAACATAACGTAACTACATTTACCCGGTCCAATTTCAGCCCTGTATCTCGTAAAGCTCGCTGGCTTAAAACGATGAAACGAGTTCGACTGATAAATGACTTCTGGCGAAAGGATTCGAGCAACCTTTCGCCGTGTGTAACGCGGAGCCGAATGGCAATCGATATAAAAGTAGGATTACCAGTTAGCTCGTGTCTTCAGGCCTTCACCACCGATCGTGATCTCGTTCTCGACGAGAAATTCGAAGGGGAAAAGGTCATTTTCCTTGGAATTATATTTCTCACTGCTAATACTGACGGCCCATTAATCCTTTTCTTGCACCTACTGTATTCGGTAAATTAATAGTGGGGGCTAATTAAGAGATAGCTGGTGTCGAAAACGAACAATTAATTAATGTTTCTTAGAAATATCGTATCTTTTCATTTCCGGGCTTTGCCTAAATTTGGACGTTCAACTGAACTGTTAAATTGTAAAAATGTAATTTTTCAACACGATGGAATAGTAGCTTTATATTCCAGTCAAAGTAAATTAACTATTGTCGTAAAATTTGACTAGCGAAGAAACTATTGTCGTAAAATTTGAAAGATTGGAGCACTGAAATTTGAAGACACTGATTTGACTAATTCTAGAAATTTACTGGATCTATATCAACCACTGCAGATATTAAGAAGTGAATCGATTTAATGAAACGAATAAACTATAACAAAACCATAAATTAGAGAATGCATAAGCTATTACTCATTCATTTTAAATTAATGCATGCAAAGAGCACACAAGTAAGTACAAATGCAATACGACATTGCAGTAAAAACGAAGGCAATTTATGCGACAAAAGGTCAGCCATGGAGATTTAAAAGCGTTTTCCATTCGGACAATAATACATTTCCCATTGTTAAGTTACAATGGCCACGCGACAGTGTCGTTCGAGCAAAAATATAATCATAAAAATTCCCTGACTGCGACGCCGCATAAAATATTGAGAAACCTTTCATCGAATTGATTAAACTTTCGTTCCCTCGCGGAAGGATATTAAGGAAACTCGAAATAAAACAAACGATAAAAAAACGTCAACAGTTGAAACATTTAGAACAGTGTAACGATTAATTATCTTCAACAACCACGATCTGAATTGATCCATATGCTGTGTTCAAATAAAATTATCTATCAGTACTTCATCATTTGAAAATCAAAAAAATTCTGCCTTGATGGTATTTTTAATTTGGTGCATGTGAAAAGTCTACTTTAGTTTCATTCATATAAAGCCTAGTAACTTTATATACATATACAGGGTGTCACTAAACCGATGGTAAAATTCGAAAGTTGTAATTACATAAAAATATAAACCGAAAATATAGGAAAACATTTTTTGATTTGGAGCTTGATTCCCAAGAAACATACCTTTCAATTGGAAGAATACAACAATAAATACAGTACAATTGCGGATAGAATGAATCGTTGTGGAAAAATAAATCGAAATTGTAGAATAGCTGTCTATTGATCGAGGCATTGTTTTCAAGAAAATCGTTTCTAATTCTTTTGTTAATCAAATGCACACATTCAAATTTAGTGTACAATTTCAACTTATAAAATCACCCCAGTTTCGTATTTTACCACCAATTCAGTGGCACCCTGTGCGATATAACTCCACTTGCCTCTCAAATTGGAAAATTCAAAGAAATGGGTATAAAAAGCGTATTTGTCCCGAAATCAACAAATCCACGTCACTTTTTTTTCCGAGGGTAGTCGAGGTTCACGAATTTCTACGAATTTCTTAGCTCGTAGGGTTTTCTCAGAAACCCTCTTTCTGCCAGTGACAGGGGCGCAACAAAGGGACAAGCAATTGTTTGCATACCGTTGAAACATCCTCGTCATTAATCATGGTTCCCAGCAATTTTTCAGGGTACGTTGCCTCTTTTGTGCCCATTCTTCGCCGACTCGTCTCTGACGCCGGCCACGCTTTCTGCGTCCGCTGAAAACCCCTTGCTGATCGATTGAAAGTGTTTCCCTAAGCATTACCGACCAGTAAAATAATAAAACTGAAGAAGCGGCGGTGGCAAGTCACCTTAAAGTTCCGTCGAGCTCTTTGCTCCTCGTTGCACGACGTGATCGAGGAGAGATCGAACGTTTTTCTCTTGTCTATTTTCACGCCACTATAACATACCATACACTTTTTCCTAGAAAAGCAAGCATGAAGAAAGAGAAAGGAGGGATTCTAATAAAATGAATAATTTATGCTGGTCCTCATGCTCAAAAGCGTTATATCTGCTTGCATCTCAAAGTGGAAACTTTTTGTTCAGAAATATGGGGATTGAAGTTGTGTTTTGAAGGGGTCCATGCAATACGTAAATTGAATACAGGGTGCTGGAGAAGCTTTAGCCAAACTTTAGGTTCTTCTATTATTCATTCAATTGAATACAAAATTCTTAGAGGACATGGGTACAGAAATTATTTATTTTTGATACTTTTGAAAGTGGGAAGTTCACCTTTGTTGATAGAGAATTTTCAATGTTCCTGTTGTTCATTCACACGAGCGTCTGAACACTTTTCTTAACACGTTTTGTATGTTTTCTGTGTAGCATATATTTCTAAAGTACGACCCCTAATTTCGCGGAATTGTTCATACAGCAACAAGCTATACATTATAATCAATAATTATAAGCCTCGCACAATTTAAATACTTAACGTGGTAACTTCAAGTTCACTGGAAAAGAAGAGATCGGAGACCTCATTATTTGAGAATTAAGTTCCGTGTTCTGCAATCTGTCTCGCTTGAATTTATAAACAGTTTTAACGAGACCCTCAAATTTCTTTTAGAGATCACTGAAATGTAACTGAGGCGTAACAGCGTTTCACGTGTACACCTCGCATTGACATTTCGCGGAACGAGCTCATTCCGGTCACGAATCATCGAGCAAAGACGAGCCCAAACGAGGCTCCCCGCCAGGATCGATTAATCGAGCATCGTTCCTGTTCTCCAGCGGAAAGAAATTCGGGGAAGAACTCGCACGTAACGGGAGCTAACAGGCTGGCGCGGCTGGGGTGAGTAATGGAGGCGAAAGCGACTCTTCGCAAGCAATGTTTCCTCGCTTAGACGTCGCGATTACGCTCAAATACCCTGAGCCGAACCAGAATGCTTGATTACTCCATATATAATTGTGGATAAATGCGAGCACTGTCAGAGCGATCATCCTACATTATGCCACGATTGAATTTCAAAAATACCTGAATGTCGAAGAGCTTGAAATTTGGAGATCAAAAAGCTTTGGTGGCGGAAGCCCAACTTCAAAGAATTTTAATTACAGTGACTCGATACAAGGAAAAACTTGCTGTGAAAATTCTAATCTAATAGGTTCAAGCCTTAGGAACTTAATTTCAGAATTTCATTTCGAAAACTTAATACTACACACTCGAATATTCAAAAACGTGAGATTATGCATAATTATTCTTCCTTACTGTCAATGTCCAAATATTATCTTCCCTATCTTAATATTAAATAATATTGCATAACTACAAGGGTGAATGCAGCCCACAAATATAAAAAAAATTCAATCACAGCTTCTATCACTCAAATACACACTTCTATAATTTCCTCTCAACTACTCTTCTTTGCTTTCTCCTAAGTCTATCCCCATCACAACTCAATAACAATAAAACATAACAAACCAAACCCTTCCACAAATTAAAAACACCCCTCCAACTAACATGATCCTCAATTTACCCGCAGATACCCATCGCAGAATCAAGTAAATCATCCATTACCGCGTCCACCTCCACTAAAACAAAGATGAAACGTTTCGAGGAACGTTAAACACGCCCTTGCAGTTACGTAACAGGCGGAGGGGGCGGTGTTAAGGCACGAAACACGATTTCACCGAGATTTAAAGGGGACTGGTCGCGGTCTTTAAATAGCTCCGAGAGACGGAAACAAACCCCGCCAGTTCTCATTCATCCACCCCTCTAGCCCTCGTCTCCAGAGGGGTGGTTCATCGCCAAAGTGTTCCCGCGCTTCCGCTCGCGAAGGAACTTTCGCCACGGCAAAAGTTTCGTCGTATCGCTTGCCTCGGGAGCGTCCCGTGCTCCGCCGCCACCCCCTCAAGTTTTCCTGGCGTTAACGTCTACCCACACGGCTTCAGTGACCTCTTCTGGAAGCGTTGAACCGTCCCAGCCGCTTGTTTCAGGAAAGATAAGTCAGTGGGAAAGGTATCGGGCCGCGAGGAGTCGGAAGATCGAGGACACGAACTTCCATATACCGTACACGAAAGGGGTTAAATGCAGTTCATTCGCGGCGAGTGGCGAGCGGCGAGCCCCCCAAACCCCGCTCCAACGCCGTCGGCTTTTACCACCACCCCCCCCCTAGCCTCGAATGCAGATGGGAAAAGTTTTATTAACTTATGGGACGGGTTAATTGATTTTGTTGTACGGGATGTCTCGCGAGGAGACGCGTCGCTTCTTGGCTGGATTTCTTTTTAAGTGCGCGGTGTGGCTTCTGAGTGGAAGGATACTGTAACAGTGTAAGGAGTAGAGGTAGGGAATTGTACAGGATATTTCTTCATTCTTAAGATAAGTAGGATAAGTTCCTAAAGTTTGTTCGCTTACATCTTGCAGTGTACGATGTGGTTGTTGTTATTTATGTGCTTAAGGAGTTAGGACACTGTAACGGGCCAAGAAACCAGACGATTTTTAGACGACGATAATAAGAAAAGTAAATAATCGATTAATATAAGGTGTTGTGTTTTAGTTTACTATATTATGAACTATAAGAAAAGTATATAATATTTACAAAATAGCAATTGTACGCCGTGCAATGTCTCCATTTAAAATGTCCTTTTCTTCCGGATGGTCAACTGGTGGGCCGGATTCCGGGAAATCGGATGAACTGTAACAAAAACCCCAAAAATGTCATAAACTATAATATATTTCCTAGGCATTGACGATCCAACATTTCAATTTTTGCGAAAATTGACAAAATGGCCGATGTTTGGAAAATAATGATCAAATTTCGACAAAAGTGTGTGATCTTTTTGTTTATATTTTGTACAATAATTAAAAAATTTTAAATGTTGGATCGTCAATGCCTAGGAAATATATTATAGTTTATGACATTTTTGGGGTTTTTGTTACAGTTCATCCGATTTGCCAGAATCCGGCCCACCAGTTGACCATCCGGAAAAAAGGACATTTTAAATGGAGACATTGCACGGCGTACAAATGCTATTTTGTAAATATTATATGCTTTTCTTATAGTTCATAATATAATGAACTAAAACACAAAACCTTATATTAATCGATTGGTTACTTTTCTTATGATCGTCGTCTAAAAATCGTCTGCTTTCTTGGCTCGTTACTGTGTCCTAACCCCTTAAGATATTCGATTTGAGCGTCTTCGCGATAATATCTTCCTGTCTATTTATTGCTGAGGGTGCATTTTGGTATGATGCGTGATTCCGGAAAGAGACGCTTAACTTATGAAGACTCCATTTTTACAAGATGAATGATAATCTTGTAGCAGTTAATGTGTGATTGCAAATTCGCTTTTGGCTGAGTTTTTCTATTATTCAAAGATTCTTGAGTTTTCTGAGGCCCAGAGCCCCGGGAGGTGGTAGAACCTGAGAGTCCATTCACTTGGATAGGAAAAGAATTCCATTCTCACTGGCTTCTAATTAAGATTTAGCGTCTCCTTAAATTATGAACGTAGACGGCATTTCACAATTTTATTACCGAGAACGAATTGAAACCCCTGAATTAAAAGAGTGGAAAAAGGTTTGTGATTGAATGGAGTTTTATAGATGTTGAAAGAACTACGTGTGATGGAGGTAGCGAAGAACTAGTGCACAGAAAGTGCCTGCGGGGATGATCGCGGATTGGTTTCGGACAGGGTCTATTGTTCTCGGTTCTACGCGGTGGACGTCTCAAGATTCTACGTCTGGTATACACGACCTCTAGGCCGCGAATTTCGAGAGTAAGTGGCATGGTGACCTATTCCACATAAAAATATACTTGTCAGTCGAAATTTAGACGCGTACCTATTTCTCCTAAAACTGGGCGCACGCCTGGTAATTCTTTATAATTATCGTACGGCATTTTATACACACATTAAACTTTGAGGAGTGTTTTACTCTGAAGAACACAAAATTAGCAGAAAATAAATTGCTTAATATCGAGGTTCCCTGCAGAACAGCTAAGTAGTGTTCCTGATTTCTCGATATTTTTTCTTTCTCGATAAATCAGAAATCAGATCATACTTCTTGAGATTTATCGAGAAATTTAAAAAAGTATTACGAAATTTATATTTTAGGAATAATGTTGATAATATTTTTCAAAAACACAAGAAAACTTTAACTGATTGTTCATTCCTGTCTAATTTGCACAACGCTTGTATAAATGAAAAACAGATATTAAATATAATTGATAAATTTATTTATTTAATACAAAATTTGTGCAAAGCAAAACATTACTCTTTTGTTTTAAAATAATTTTTTAATCTCTTTCTTCTCTTTTTTTGTGATAAAATCTGTAGCTGTAGAAAAAAAATTTTTGTTTTGAGTGGATGTTGGCTTAATCTTATGTAGCACATCAAAAAGTTATGGTAAATTCGGTGTCCTTCTTCCAGTGGACTGAAAAATATGAAATTCCTTTGTTAAAGTCCGGAATTTATCTTTTTCTTGGTTGATACTAAATTCTTGGAGGCTCTCTACGATGGCTAACTCTAATTGTTTTCTTAATGGTAATTCTGTATGTTGAGGATCCGTAAGATTTTTAGTATTTTCACGGAATCATGGTTACTGTTATATTTTCCCAAAAGTATAGCTACTTAGAATTTGTTTTGCCGTTTTAAACATATCTGTCTTGGATATTGAATGAAAAAACGTGTCTTTTGAATCTTTTTGAATCTTTTTGAAATAGATTCTGGATTACCTATCCTTAAATTTGATAAGGGATACAATAGTTTTGTCAGTTCTTTTAGATATTTCTTCTTTATTAGCCACTAGAAACTCGTTACTTAATTCAGTCGGTATACAATTCTTCTAAATTGTTAAATAAGAATTTATGAGCACTTTCACCAGTCAATAATGTCAAATTTGCTCTACTGCGATATTCTATTGTAATTCATATAGGTTCTAATGTTACTAATAAGATTTATTATAAATTGTAGACGTGTTTATACGTTCGCGATTTCTTAGACTTAAGTTTCTCGAGAAAAACAGTGTTTCTTGAGAAATAAGAAATAAGCAATTATAAAATTTCGTGAGAAATTCTCGAGAAAGAATTCTCGAGAAGGAACATTAAGAACAGCCATGTTTAAAAAAAAAAATCGGAATACTCGGGTTACCGAAGTTCCCTTGCCAGCAAAGAAACCAGCGATTCATCAGAAGAGAATAGTCCCGCATAAAAATATGTCCCGTTAATATTGAAAACCATATCTCATCTGAAAATCCTCTACCTCAACTTTAGTTCGCAATAAGGGAATAAACTGATCAACGGTTGAATCTATTTCCTCGGTATCCACAGCGGGACCATTTTCCTTCGTTCTATATTAACGGGCAGCTGCCACCCAGCCAGATCGATTAATTTTCCATCCACCGATGCATATAGCGGTTTGGGTTAGGTCTGCCTAAAGTCTCGCGTGTTCATATTTTAAGAGGAACCATCACGCTGGCAGGTCACTCGGTTCGCTGGCGTAATAGCGGCGCAAGTGGACAACAAAATTGAACGCGCTGTAAATTCGGCCTCGCCAGGTGCAATTATGCCACCGGTTAACCGGTACGCCTGCTTACGTTATTACCAGCGGAGTAAACTAGTTAAGACTCGAGGGAACAATCCATGACCGGGGTAATAAGCAGCTTTGTTAACTGCTTGTGTTCAGACGCGACGTAAATGGCCATCCTGAGCTCTACATGTATGCGCGCGGGTGTTATGTGTGGTCTTCACTAACGGGGGGCTGAGTTACGACGCTGCATTAAGTAATGAGAAGACAGTTGAATGAGGATTCGAATGCTGATTATCAATGAAATCAATGCGAGGAAGAAAATTGGAGAAGAAAGAGTTTTGAAAATTCTTCAGAAAAGATTTGCCCGGGGAAAATCTAGGTCCCTGTTCATCAAGTTTGTACATTCGAACTCTGCTTTCTATTTCTTGCGTTGAGTGTTCTTTGTCAGGCGTTAGTGCCAAAATCGGAACGAAATTGTCGCAATTGCGACCGTACAAAATTATTGTAAATGTAACAGTGAAAAGTAATTGCAATGCAACAGTCCAAATTCTTCGACAGTCATTGCAAAAAATTCGGCACGTGACTGCCGGCATAAACTTCGCAGCCTCTTTGCCCCCTGTGCTCGCAATGTATGTACAAGCAGCAGTCGAATCGCAGATTGTCAAGAATGATCGATGAGCTCACCTTCGCGGTCCACTTGGCCACGCGTCGGTCCCAAAACTTGGAGCTCCTTGGATCTTTCTTGCCCCGAAACCGACGCACAGAAGGCAAGCAATCGTGCGCCGGCAGGAAAGGGGTCAGAAGAAAATCGCTCGCTTGGCTCGTGAAAACGAACAGCTACATGGGAATGGCATTCCCAAAGCCCCTCGCCCATCGGGGGATGCCGACACAAATATCGTTACACCTACTTGTCACGATCGCCAGCTCGCTGCACGCAGGCTATGCACAAGTAAGTCAGTAAGTAGTTCGTTGTGTAATGCTAAATACCGTCGACGACCTGCGTGGCTATTTATAGAGCCGGCTGGATCGATATCTGTCCACTATACAGAGAGGGGCCGAGGGGTGAGAAAGGCGAGCGAAGGGGAGGGAAAACGTGAGGAAGTCAGCGAGGAGGGAGGAAAAGGAAGCAGGAAGAGCATGTATGCCCCCAAGCTTTTTATGCATCGATATCTGCGCCAATCCCACCCTGCCATTTCGACCCTGCTGCCAGATAAACTCGCCGACTCAACCCCTCAGACCCTCTACCACTCTCACCCTCTTCCATAGGACTTCTGCCCGTCTCGTACCGTCTTCCTGCCCTCCCCCTCCCTGTGCCTCTGAACGACCGTGTGCTCGCGTGGCCGAACAACCCCCGTTTTACCCGTGCGTGGAAGTCACTGAACATCCTCCAGCACACGGACATTTGAGAAATTGCCATTTGTAACTGAGACTAGAGAGGCTCGCTTGGTGGATTCGGATAATTGGAGAAGTTTGTTGGAACGGTTCGGAGTAAGAATGTTTTTGGTTTTGTCATGATGATTGTAGATACAAATTGGAAGATCAGCTAGTTTGGGAATGTATAGTCATTTGAGGGAGGAAACAGTAGTTTGAAGATGTATGAAATATCGATTGTTAGTGGCACAAGTGTGTGGTTTACAACTCACATCAGCTGGTTTGGGAAGACCTAATAATTTGAACGTCTGTTTAGGTGAAACACGTTGTTGATGAGTCAGTGGTATTTTGAAAATATTCAGAGAGCTTTCATGGACTTGTTCTTTTTAAATTTATGTTTGAAATGTCAGCCGTGAGTCACAAAAGTGTCTGCTGTGGAAGTACTCTAATATGTCCTAATACTGTGTTTTGTAGAATGTACTTGGTTAGTGTGCAAGCGTTGGTATTTGATAATATTTCTGTCTGTCTATGAGAACATTTGATTTTTTCATTTACAAGAGTGTGTTGCTCATGTCACTCTACAAAATGTAGTTTTTATATTCCTCAAGAAGATAATCGGTTTCTGTCGCTTACAGTAGAGAAATTGACTTTTATACTTCGCGTAAAAATTGCTGATCCCGTTTTACTCGAAAATAACTTGAAAATTGTGTAGACTTCCATTTGTAAGATAAATGAGCAAGGGGCTTCCTATTTCCCGAAATTTCGAAGAAGCTTGAAAAGAGATTTCGGAGCTTCCTTCGAGCCTCGACAATTTGAGGATCCGTCGACGCGTGCAAGGGCTTCTCCGAATATAACGAAACTTTGCTTGAGGCAATAGCGTGCGCTGGCCGTGCATAAGTTGTACTAGGTTTATCACACAAATTCAGAAATCCAGCTTCTAAAGTTACAAGAGGAGTAGGTATGATAAGGGAGACGTGTTTCAAATTGAAATGGAATGAAATCATTGAATCAGTTAGAAGTAGAATTCTTACTATTTTGAATTCATAATTGACATAATAATTAATATTAAGTAAAGTAATTAATGTCAAGGTTCTCATAGAACAGAGGTACTCTATATAACAGACATCAGTTAATTTTACTTTAAAAATTTGTAGGGCCGATTTTAGTTCAAATAATTAATAAATGGTGACTGAAATTATTCCTGAATTTTACGTTACATAAATCTTACATTTTCTAGAATTCTATTCCAAATTATTCTTTGATAAAGCCCTGTTCTTCTAATAACTTTATTCGAAATTATTTTTTAATAAAGCCCTTTTCTTTTACTAATTCTATTCAAAATTATAAAGTAATGCGTAACCCCGAAGTTATAAAGATAATCTACATAACTCCCATATACCTCGAGCAATTGTTCACTTTCTGCGCCCCAAAATTACACAAGAAAATCCTACCGTTGGATTAAAAATAATTTTTAACAAAAATCCCAAGATTTTAACTACCCTTCTGTCTACTAAACTTGTTTTAAGTTTCCATTCAAAATCACCCCTTCTTTGCCACATCAACAAAATTCAAAGATCAAATGAAAGATGACAATCCACGCGCCACCATTCGGAAAGCGTGAGATTTCGGTCTCTACACGCGCAATAATAATTATTCCCTCATCTTTAACTACAAAAGCGAAGATTCTCCCCCTCTCCGTGAGAATCCATCATAGAAATAGAGAGACAAACAACGCTAAATAAAGCGCGTTAAATGAAAGGGGAGAAAGCGATCTCGACTGAAAAGATTCTCTTCCCCCGAGCTGAAGACTCCTGTTTGCGTATCCACTCGAGGCCGCACAAAGATGGATGCCTCGAATGGGGTGCGCGCGGTTGCATAAAACGCAATGCATACAGGGCACATAATCCGTGGTGCACACGAAGAAACGTCGAACAGGACCAGTTGCCCGAGGACTCGGGTTTTGTTACGAAATCAGGCGTGCAAACGCGAAATGTGAGGGTTCACGTTAAATTTAGTTGCGCCGCGGCTCATCCGAGTGTTTGATCTCAAAGCGAACCACGACCTACTCCAACCAACCCCCCTACGTTTTCTTCCTTTCTCTCTACTTAACGAATGCTACCCCGGCTCTCCCCTTTTCAAAACCCCGCGAAGGCGGTAGCGCTCGCTGGATTCGCTGGAAAATCAAAACCTTACTTGCACAGGCGAACCTCACGCACGCGCTGATACACGCGCGCGTACGCCGTTTCACTTAATTAACGGGATTTCATTATTTAATTAAGCGATAGACGGGGGGGGGGGAATATTCCCCCTATTAAAACGAGGGAGAAAAATTGGATTTTTGGGAAAATGGTTGTGAGTGGCATTGTTGTACTAGTGGGGAATTTTATTTGTTGCGAGTTCGAGGAACAAGAGTTTGAAAATTTTAGAAGATTTTTGTTGTATGTTGTTCAGTATAATTGAAAAGTGTGTCTCAAAATCAGTGCTATCTTGAATAAAGAAATATGGTAAGTCCTACACATTCGAATGAGAAAGACATGTGCTGACATTTTTAATTCAAAATTTGTCAACTCCCGAATCCACAATTTGCCAATAATTTTCGGTTAAATTTCATGTCATGAATTTGCAAACATCCCGCATATTCCCAAAATTTTCTGTATAATATCACAGCATTTACAAATCGTATTTCGAGCACTCGTACACAATAGAACCAACAACCAATTACGTCTGTGTTGGTGAGAATACAAAATTTTCGTTGTTTTTTTCTCGACATATGGCAATCTAGAATTTTTCTACAAAAACTGTGGTCAAATCTCAATTAAAAAACTATTGGAATACATTCTAATGACCTTGATATTGATCCATGATTTTTTTCATAACGATTGGATTCTTCAGATGAGAATGGCAGTTGTTCAAAAATTGCTCTGGGTGTGAGCCACCCAGTATGTCAAAGTTGATCGAATAAAGAGGTGTGTCAACGAAGGGTTAATTGTGTCAATTCAGCACAGTTTCCTAGGTAAATCAAACTATACAAATACTCATTAAACAGAAATACCTTTTACACTTTTCTTAAATCTTCTGACCAATGTGCGTCAACATATTCGCAACGATGGGAAAACAGAGGCTGCATTGTTTATGCCAGCTTACGAAACTAAAAACCAAGATATGTTTGGAAGTTCATAGATAATGTACGACTCGTTCCGTTAAGAGGAAGCTCGAATAGCTTAGGGAACCGCCTGTACGTCGCTGATCCCAGATTTCACTATGAAACAAATATGAACTGGTTGTCGTGGTGCCAGAGGAGCTAATTTGGGTAATGGTGGGGACCGAGTTGCCCTGGTGAAGTCAACGAACAGTTGGGTGGTTTCATTAAGAAACTGCCACTCAAAGTTGGTCCCATCAAAGGGCCGACAAAAGAAGAAGGTAAGAGAAAAGAATGAATATGTTATTTTGAAATCTGGGGCCAAAATACCACCTACGGATACGATTTTTCTGAATTTTCTAACCATCTGCGAGATTTTTATAGTCATTTCGCGGAAATTCGAAATTTTTGAATAACTTGATTTTGAGAGCTCGAGTAAGTAATATGTAAGAGTTCAAGGGATCTAAGGAGTTCAGTGATCAAAATACTAATGGAGAATTATTCAATATAGGAGTTTTTCAATTAAACGATAAGTGCTGGATGTTTAAGGTCTATATGGATCAAAGTTTCGATTAATTTCATTTAAATATTCCCATGAGCGTAGAAATCCCAATGTGGCAAATCAAACATGGATCAGACTTGGATAGTTCGGAAATATAAGTGGCTCGACTTAAAATGTAAATTCTGACGAATATAAGAGGTCTAGTACGTCGGTTCAAAAGTGGAATATATTTCAATAGATCAACAGATAAATGATCGAAACGTTCTAATAAGTTGCAGGTTCTGAACAATTCTCAAGTTCAATTAGTTCACTTCCCATTTACCTTCAGTACCTTCATCACAAGACTTCGCGCCGTTATGATTCATGAAATCACAAGATTTCATCCCCTACGATAGACCAATTTAATAGCATACCCCTAATCGACTTTTTCGTTTGAAACTATTCTTGGACAGAGAGATTGCAAGTTGGAGATAACAATAAAAATTTCTGACGATCTCTAGAATCTTAAATATTAACTTGGAAACTCCAACCCTTAACCTCGCAATCGCGGTCACAATAATTAATTCATTACCAACAAGCAATTAAAAGCTCCAGACCCCTCACCAATAATTAATTAAAATTAAATACGCTGTCGCCTACAGAAATTAAAGCACTTCACAGAAACAGGAGTACCATAATCCTATTACAAACCCAGCGAATACCACAATCCTTAACCCTTCCAGTGTTTGCAGTATTAAGCGGCTCGTCCAGCTTTATTTACCTTATTTATTAACTTCAACATATCCGAAATTGAACTAATTTCGTTAAATGGGCGAGGGGTAGTACAATGGGAAATCGTGCTCGTCACCGTTCTCGACAAGAATTCCAGTTTCTTTCGGCTAACAGAGGAAACCTCGAGTCAATTATTCTCGCGAGGGAGGAAGCTCGAACCGACTCGCCGGATCCTCTGAAATATGATGTACAGAGGCGCCCATTAGCGACCTGCTTGTGTACTCCAGCAGCGTTGGAGAGCGCTCCTCCTACTTCATCTTCCGGTAAGGAGCTGACCTCGCCAAGCACAAGTCCCCCATTGTCTTTGAAAATTCAAGTGCATTCTCGCTAGGGGTGGGAAAAAAAGCAAGTGGATAATTCTATATGAACGTGTCTGTTTCGCGTTCTCACCTGCTTCAGTGGCGGTATCGTAACAAATTTTCTTGCCTTCTTTCACCCCTTGCGGGCTGGAGGTAACCAGAGGAACGGAGGAAGTTGGAATTAAGATAATTAAGACTTCGCCTAGAAACGTTAACCGCTATTTTTTATGGTTCCTTGTGATAATTAAAGATCGGGGTTTGTTAGGGATCGTTATGGCGAGGAGATTCGGGTAAAGAAGGAATTAATTTGAATATCCCTTGAGACGTCACTCACAAATTTCTTATTCTTAGGGAAATTTCGAAATGGTCGGAGGATCTCTTGTCTGAGAGTGAATCGAATATTATTAATAGCACTTCTATTGGTGCTAGGACGTTATAATTATATAAAGTTCAATTTCTATACACCGAGTGATTTTCAAAATTTGTACGAATGAGCCCCTAATTATATTGAACGGTACACTAAACACTCAAATAATTGCATTTAATCTGCAAAAGTGATTAGCATTTTTGTCACTTTAACGACACCTAACAGAAATATTTAAAAGCTTGGGTTTGTACATAATTTTCACTGTCAAGTGCTTTCTATACATATATATACAGAATTATTATTATTATTATTATTTCGATTTTATTACTCATTAGATGGAAAATATAATACATACGCAGATAGTAAAATTATAGTAAAGGCGAGGCTGCAATTGGAACTGTTAATAATTATCTAAAATTATAAATTATAAATGTATTATAGTTATTGACTTTTGGTACATCATTCTATACATGAATCTTCTTCGAATACCTGATACCCGCGCAACAATTGTGATTGAGTGTGATCGATGGACACAGGTGACTCGATTTGTATAAAATGCGCAAATCGGAGTTACCAAGATTGAATTTAAAAATTAATGGAATAGAATGATGCCAGATCGATCTGAATATAAATGGACTGTTCAGACATGGGAAAAATTATGAAAACGTAACCTACTTGAGAACTAGATTGTAAAAACAACTTTAAAATACATATCTAGAGACGCGGTAGCGTCTAGACGCCAAGTACATGTTTCGACACCCCGTATATGTCGACTGTCGCTACCGCTATCATTTACTCGTCGCCCGGCTAATCCAACCTAACCTGAAACTTATTTCATTAATATCTCATCACGCCTGTAATATCATCTAAATTTAAAGGCATTTTTCTTATGTAAACCGCATATCAGCTTTCGAATAAGACCAATTTCAATAAAATCGGTCCACGCATGACAGAGATATCGTAATATCGTCTCATGAATCGGTCGGAAACGGTAAGATTTTGCTTCTGATTCTTCTGCTACTGATTCTCCAGTCAAAATTTTCGTCAACATAATACGTATATACGCGTTACACGCACACCTTCAGACAAAAAGAAACTAACACATGTTTCGTTCGTCAAACGCTACCTTCACTATGCAATCTACTCAAAATTTTGAGAGCTTACAGTCAGGTTATAACCTGGCGAGTGTTAAATAAGGTAAGTTTTCAAAATTTGAGATGCCACGTGTATTTACAAATATGTATCGTTGTACCATTGAATTGCAATCAAAATGCAGTCTCAAACACAAGGTAAGTTGCCGAAATTTGAATTGCGACATGTTTAAATATCATCAAACTGTTTTTTATTTGTAACTAAACTCAGGATTTTATTTATGTATATATAGATAATCGAAGCGTAAAATGATGCTGGGATTGAATTTATCCTGAATTCTGTCCCGTGATAATTTGTAAATATAAATCACAAAAAATAGAAAATAATCATATAATATTAAAAATTATCTGAAGTCATTCCCTATGCAAATTATCTTTGCAAAAAGAAGTGAGATCCCGATAAAAACTTTAAAAAAGTAAAAAAATTACGCCAAGTACATGAAATAAAAAAAATACAAAAAATAGAAAATAATTACAAAGTAAAAAAAGATGTGAAATCAAAATAAGCTGCGAGCACCTAAAGGTGCTTTCATGCAGCGTGCAACGGCGACACTGTGTAACACAATAAAAGACAAGAAAACATGTCTGCGGCCTGGAAGTCAAATACTTGGCGTGACCAGGCAAAGTATTCTCAGATCATCAATACCCATACCTTCCCCCTCCGCAGGCTTTCAGATAATTAGTCTATTTAAAACACAGCCAATATGAGTAAATTTTCGTTATATTGCGTTTTAAAATAATTGTAAGATCATTCATCCACACCGATGCCTTTCCTCTCACAAGCTTTCACATAATTTGTAAATTTAAAACTGACAATATGAATACACTTTCATTATTTTGCGTTTTAAAATAATTTTAAGATCATTCATCGACACCCCGACCTTTCCTGGCCACGTCAAGTATTTGACTTCCAGGTCGCGGACATATTTTCTTGTCTTTTATTGTGTTACACAGTGTCGCCGTTGCACGCTGCAGGAAAGCACCTTTATGTGCTTGCAGCTCATTTTGATTTCACATCTTTTTTTACTTTGTAATAATTTTCTATTTTTTGTATTTTTTTTTTATTTCATGTACTTGGCGTAATTTTTTTACTTTTTTAAAGTTTTTATCGGGTGATTAATTACAGAAGACTCTGCAATCTTCTGCACCGACTGTAATCAACAATGCAAAAATCTGTGGAAAACAGATCGACAGTTAGGTACCTACTGAATCCAGAGGCTTTCAAACACTGATAATGATTCAACCACGAAAGATATCCCATGGCATAAATGATTTCATGAATATTCAAATCTGAAGGAAAGAAAAGGTCAGAGAAGATCTCACCAGATTGAATCATAATTACACATAATTTTATCTTCGAAGGAAATGAATTGTGGGTGCAATTTTTCCAACCAACTCGCGAAAGTTGTACTAAAAAAAGCAAATTTCATTATATGCCTTTAATAAAATTCTAGTTTACTAAATAGCATAACTAGCTCCATAGCTACTGAATACTGTAAAAAATTAATTTACAGGATTTACGAAAGAAAAAGCAGCACGAAGAGAAATCACGAAGAAATATGTATAATCAAAAAGATTACACTTCAATCTCGTTCAAAATAATTAACCATCATACTAAACTGTCTATAAAAAATTTCCAACATATGGACCAAATAATTTTCCATTGTAATCAATTTTTTAAAAACCTCGTTCTTTATTCTAGTAACAAAATGCCTGCAGCCATGCACTTTCGCCGAAGTAACAAATAATTATCGTCCAAACCACCCACCCGTAGAGAATCTATTTATTTTGTTCATTGAAACTGACGTACTGGATCCGTTTCGACGGTATTTGAACCGTGCACACGTCCCACCCTCTCAGACCTCACCCTTTGCCACGTGGGATACATCAAAGCGATCCGTGACGGGTAGCGAGCGAAAGATCGAAAGTCCCGCGATCGGGGGTATATAAATTTTCCACGAACCCGAGGGTGGTCGTACAAAGGCGAAAAAAAAATAGAAGAGAGAAATCAAGTCTTCCGAATCAGGCACGCGACGGGGTGAGCTACACCACGACCGCGGAACACTCGATACTCGCACGCGAGCGGACCCTTCTGCACGTGTAATCCAATTTCCGCGTTTAACACGACACGAAAATTATGAAATCCTGAGGGGATGCAAATAATCGATCCCGTGGTAGTCAGCGAAGCGAAGCTTCAAACATTCTTGCAAATTCCTTTTATTTTGTAGCAAATATGTAATTTGGTATGTTGAGTGCTGTGGAAGTAATGTGGTGTTCGAGATAGGATATCGATTTATTAAGGATTTAATTAAGTGGAATAAGGAGAATGAAAAGATACCATGTTCTTGGTCAGTTGCTTGGATAAATCGATACAAAGTCTCATTCAGGGGATTTATTAGCTTTGAAGTTTTTATATTTTCAATAGATTTAAGCTTCTGTATACTACACGTTGTACACTTATGTCCATAAATCACTGAATACTTGTTGTTTCGAGTAAAGTGACAATTGGAACGTGGATACAAGTTTGTGAAGTGAGATTATTATTTCAATTTGCTATATTTTCTTAGTTTACTTATTTATTACATACTTCGATGGTCTGTATGAACCCTTTAAAAGAATTAGAAAACAATAGTGAAGTGGAAATTATGTCAGTCATCCGAACTTGACCCAATCGAGAAGTTGTGAGATGAAGTAGATAGAAAAATAGGAAAAACATGCCCAAAATCAGAGGAATTGTGGAAAAGATTAGAAGAAGGGTGGAGAGATGAAAACCATTAATCGAAAGGATGCTTAGTTCAAGCCATCATAGCCAAAAAAGTTGAATACATTGATAAAAATAAAAAAAAAAGATTATTTACTAACTTTTGACTAAGACTTTTAACATAAAATTTGAAATATATATTCTCTCCAATGTAAACAATAAAATTGATATGTGTTCAGTTTATGTTATAATGTGCCTACTTTTTTCTAATTGTAAGTAGCCAATCACTCACTGAAGATTGTCACTCCATCTTATCTGATTATTTCAGATTAATTTCGACACAAATTCTACGAAATGCACAGTGCAGTTACTCGATAACAAATCATGGACCTCTATTAAATCATAGATCCCTCAATTCAAGCTTCCTCGACAGAAAACGAAATTGAAAATCAGAACGATATTTCAAAAACAATTTGATTAACCGGGGAAATAATAGCAGCAGGCTTTATGATAGATGAGAAAGTAATTGTCCACTAAAATGAATGTTTCATTCACACGCAGCAATTTCGTCGCTTTTATGCAAAGGGGCATACTGGCGAATTAAATCGTCGGAAAAAAGATTCAATTTAAATGTCGCACCAATTTCAAGGCACCTCGAAATGTCCGTCTGCTCGTGGAAATACCGTGGGCTGGCTGCGTCAAAATAAATTCGTCGACGACACTCGCCGTATGGAAAACAGAGAAAAACGTGAGCCAATAGTCTGGGCGTATAAATTTTGCACCGAAGCGGAAGGAACGGGACACTGGCAAGAAAATCAAATCCCCAAAGTCCTCGTGAATTATTCCCCAGTTTCTACGTAGCCGCCGCCAGAACGTTATAAATGATTCCACGCGTACTCGATACAAGATTGAAAAGAGATAGCGTCTGTATCTCACAAGTGGATTTGGAATTTTTCACGGAAGAAAAGAGAACGTTGTCCTCTGGACGCGACACTAGAGGCGCTCTCCTTTGAGAATCTTCGCCCAGACAGAACTTCAATACCCGAGGGATCTTCAAACGCTTTTATATACCGCTATTCATTTCCATGCAATGAAGGAACGTCGTCC
Source organism: Andrena bucephala (assembly GCA_947577245.1). Lineage (NCBI taxonomy): Eukaryota > Metazoa > Arthropoda > Insecta > Hymenoptera > Andrenidae > Andrena > Andrena bucephala. The sequence goes on from OX387715.1 coordinate 71,824,936, forward strand.
TTCGAATTACACATCGATTCTGCGCTTCTCCGTCGTTGAAACTTTTCCTTTGGTTTAGCTTTATAGCGAGAGTATTATACTCTCTGTTTCTGTTGGACAATGCATAAAATGTTTCAGGACGAAACGAACGTTTCTAAAGGAAAGGTGTAACGTCAAAATATTTTCTGTTCCTCAGTTCCATTTGCTGCTCTGGGCATTTTCCAAGTTATAATAATGAAGACATATTTATATTGGGGGAAAAATGTTGAGGGTGAACAAACTTTTTCACAAAAATTCCACGTCTCAAAAGTATCATCCCTTTGCGTACAATGAACACCTATATCCATTTGGTCAATCCATGGAGTGCGGAGAACGCCGATACGCGTTCAGTGAGTACAGTGCGCAAATGAGGCTGGAGGATTTCCGCACGCGGCGTGTGTCAGTCGTTCCAATCTTCGTGCTCAAATGGTTAAGAGTTGTTTGAGCTTTTTAAACGAAATGATGATGCATTCTTTTCACACCATTATTATTGCAAAAATTTCTATACCTTTAAATAGTTTGAAGAGATATTTAGGTGACAACAGCCACTCAAGAAATTTCTGCAGATTTTACTTCTCCCTTCGAGTTCCCTCTGTCTCGTAATAATATATTGTATTCTTTGTTTGCGCCCGACCAAGGGAACGCATGAATAAAGAAACGAGGCGAGAGGGAATGGAAGAAAAAGGCATGAAAAGAAGGAAAAGGAGGCGGCGGCGTTTGAAACCAATATTCCGAACACCGCGGAGAGAATCACTTTGTAGCCACTGCTTTCCCAAACGACTAGGAAAAGCATCGATATTCGCACGCCAGTCGGCACCTCCCGATAAATTGCTCCTTTTTCCACCCGGTCTACGACCAAACGCCAACTTCAATACCTTCTTCCGTCCCTGCGATGAAAAGTTTCGCAAACTTTGATCTTTCACGGGTGAATCGTTTACCCGCCAAACAGAGTGTACACTTCGTCAGATTTCGCGTTACACGCCGCTGGGCAATGAGAAACCTTATCGAGGGGATAGAAATTTAAATATAAATTTCGATGGAATCGAATTTACACGTAATAACCGAAATTGATAGTTGACCGGTAGGAAGACGAACATTTCCAAGGTTTCTGACACTGAGGATCGTGACGGGTGAATTTAAGATGCGAACGAATTGAATTTGTGGAGAATAGGTTGAGAATTTGTGTTACCCAATTTTGGAGCAAGAAAATGGAACGAGTAGGGTGAATTAGGGGATTGATACAGTGTTAGGAGTGAATTAAATATTTGGTGTATAATAGAGTGCTCTAAAAGATTCTGCAAATCCGTTGCACCTCCTTGTTCCAGCTTAATTCAGCTCCAATTCTCAGGGAGTCAGTTCCAATTCAACTTTAGTTCAGTGTAAATTTCAAACTTAGCTTTAGTTTCATTGTACTCCATAGCAGAGTCAATTTACTACCAGCTTGAATTTTTAATATGTTTTAATACCGTTGTGCCTCTTGCAATGAGCTCAAACACATTTAACTCCTAAACTTGATACACAATTTTAATCACTCCTTAGTATTTCAAAGGCCTCTCAGTGCTCCCGAACTTTTGAAAGCTTCCTTTCTCATAAGCATTCGAATTACCCCCAACGTCCAACTTTTTCTCTCAAAGAAAAAAGGTACCCTGAATTCAGTGTCAAAATCAAAATAAGACAAAAAGGAGCTAAAACCTGAAACTATAAAGATATGAACTCCACAAGCAAGACATTTACACTCCACACTCTCGGCATTACTACATCACAGTAAATTTTCCCTCGAGTTTTCCTAACGAGTTCTGTTACTCGCGGACCCATTTCGCATCTTCTCCTCCCGAGTATAAAGCGTGTCTCATATTTATAATAAAGTTTGTCACTTGCAATTAGTTAAAACGCGAGTGTGTCCCCACCCTGTTGTCTTCCGCGTGGTCGACACCAGAATTATGTAGCGGCAGAAATTGAAAGCGAGAGGAAGAAGGTTGCGCGGTAGACGGAAAAGTGCAAAGCCGCAAGGTGAACGTTACAAAAGGGTAGTTACTTTGTACCAAAAGCCTCCCTCTATCTGCCCGGCCAGCAGCGGATGGGAAGAATCGATATTCGCGCGCGGGTCGATATTCTCGCGGCAAGGCCACAACCACGACCCTTCTGCATTATTGATGCTTGATGGACGGCTTTTATGGAATGGGGTGTCTCGGTGTTTGCGGGTCACCACGCCTCGCGTGCTGCCTCGTGTCACAATAATTCCCTCCCTGCGCATGGCCCTCGTTTCCAACGATGACATGTGCACCGTAAACGAGGAGAGATGTATCTAATCAAAACATTAGTCAACCACCAACTGGCTTCTCTTTCCGGCTCTTTCCCTGCTCTCCCCCCCCCCCCCCATTGGGCTGCAGCTATCGCGCGCATGTTCGAAATCTGTTATCTCCACCGTGAAGCTTTATAGATGGAGAATGTAACTGAATTGATAAGCTTGTCGTGTTTAAATTCGATCATGGTTTACTGTAGTTCTGTTTCTTTTTCGTCAATCAGTCGTATTTAGTAGAATAGTCCGCCTTTAACTTGGCTATATTACGAATGACGGAAGTATGTGACGTATTATTACAGCGTAATTTTTCGCGGTCGAAGAATGAGGTGGGGTAATTGTGGCGATCGTTGCGCGTTAATAAACGTCTATGAAGGTTTGATTAAGAAAGCTGGCGGACACTTGGAAAACGTTTCCACTGAATAGTAATTTGTAGATTAATTTGGAATATTGCCTTACATTTATTCCACGTGACGTAAGTAATGAATGCAGAATTATTTATTTTGAACGGCAGACATCTTGGTTCTCGCGATGTCGATCGAAATAAACCAATTTTCACGGTTTGGCTCACGGTTTGCTACCTACGGCGTTTTGGTTTTAGGGGGGATTGTGCCTTGTTGGGCCGAAAAATAGGTAATTCTTTGGGAATTTTTTGTACAAAAACGGTTCGACATATTAATTTGAGGTTTGGCAGGGTGTATTATTGTATCTTTAACTATTGTTCTGAATTTTTGTGTGACAGTGAAAAAAACATGGCAGATACAAAAAGAGCGTTGGAAAATAATCGGGTGATCCTGGCGTTGACGAAAAGTACTGTAAGGTTTAACCGAAACACAAAAAAGAAAAGAGATTCTTAATCTATATGAATGTGGCTATCGGTGATAGTAGATTTATTGCCGTATCTGTTACCGTTCCTCTTTTATTTAAAGAAGTTTTCCCGATTTTGGGGCAAAACCTGTTTCAAACTCAAAACAGAACGCTTCGCCTTCTTCAAAAGGCTGCCATTTTAACATTTTTTTATTTTTCTTAATGCATCTACTATCACCGATAGCCACATTCATATGTATTAAGAATCTCTTTTCCTTTTTATGTTTCGAATAACCCTTACAGTACTTTTCGTCAACGCCAGCACTACCCGATTATTTTTCAACGCTCTCTTTGTATCTGCCATGCTTTTTTTTCCACTGTCGCACCAAAATTCAGAACAATAGTTCAAGATACAATGAAACAGCCTGACAAACCTCAAATTAATTTGTCGAACTGTTTTTGTACAAAAAATTCACAAAGAATTACCTATTTTTCAGCCCAACAAGGCGCAATCCCCCCTTCATACCTATTCGCACTGTTCAATTTTTCTCAAAGTGCTCTTCGTGTTATGCACACTTTCATAGAACACGCTATAGATTGAAATAAGCACCGCTGTCTATGCTGAACGAACATGATTTATTGGATGATTGAATGTTGAATATGGACACTTTTATAGTCGCACCTAAGACACATCGATTACTTCCCCCATCCTGCAGTTCTCCATTACGAGGACGCAATTGAGTTTACTCTACGCACAGCTGTATAAATAAGGTCCGCGAGAAAAAGTGGAATTTCTAACTCAATATTCAAATTCCTTTGAAATTCAATTAATCCTACGCATCGCACATAATTTTAATTGTATTCAGTTTCTAAATGATTACTATGACTAATAATCGAAACTGTACACTATATATCGAATAAAACTACTTAGAATACAACGTGCAGTGACATACTTTTACACGTCCACATAACAAGCTGTACATATTATATCTGTACCACTGATCTATTCTGAGCAACCCCCAATTTAAGGCATATTTAATTTAAAGATTCATTGTTGGATGGAGGGGCTGAAAAGGAGAAGGGAGGAGAGGAGAGCGGGGATAAGGCACGAGGGAAAACAGGTAGATTAAAATTAAAATAGAAATAGGAATAGGAGGAGAGGAAAGGAGAAGGGTAGATAGATTTAAATATAAGGTAGGGTAGTAAATAGAAAAATGACAACAGTGACTAGAGGGTAGCAAATAAAATAGGTTAAAGTATAGAATAATAAGTGTAGCATAAAGCTGAATTAAGAATAGCAAAAAATGTGCATATGACAGAAAAGAAGAAGATTGTAACAACCCATAAGGGTTTTAATAAAATTGTTTTATATATGATTTAAAGATTCATTTCCTTCTAATGGAACTATCGTATCTTTATTAGGTATTATCGTTCACAGCTTCAATTGTCTTTTGACCACTAGCTGTAGTCTATGTCGAATAGTTCTCCAAGTACAAGGTGATCGTAGTAAGCTTTAAAAGGCTCAGTTGGATTTCGAAAATCAACTCACAGATCGACGTGTTAATACCATTTAGAAACGAGCACGAACTGCACACGCCCGCACTCCCGATAGCACGTAAGCGAGCTCAAAGCGAATTCTTCACGAACGATATTGGAATCTCGCAAGCCTATCGTGTTTTCCAGCGCGGCAATCACAGGAACGAAGGAACGCTAGGATTCTGATCGATACTACTCCCTAGTAGCTCGGTTTTTCATCGCTTCGCGAACAACAAACGCATTATACGCGCTCGTGTTAAAGCAACGGGGAACAGAATGGCTCGGCCATTTCCATTTGTTGCTCCCCTCTCGCCCCTCCGCTCGCTAGCCATGATCGAGCTCTCGCGGCTCGTTTTATAGCGAGCACGATATGACTTGGCGAAACTGTCCGTGCAGTCGTTAACATTATTTACCTCTGGTAAGCAAAATTGCTGTTATATGGACTGGGAATATTGCTCGATCTAATGGAACGGGTCGGAAATGAATTTTAATCAAGTTGGTTATTGAGGTTGCTTTGCAGAAACTTGGTGGGTCCTTAGGAATCATTTCAATTTCAATGTATTTTGTTGTTAGGGTTGCTTTTTAGAAGCTTGATGGGTCCGTAAAATTCTATGTAGATCTATCATCTTAGATTCGATATATGTACAATTAAGAAACATTTTAACATTTTAACTAACTTCAATGAAGATTAATATATTTCATCAGACGTAATTTCACCTTCGATTGAAACATATGCATTTCTACTTCTCACCACCGAGAAAAAATTGCATGAGGAGAAATAAGATTGTCGATAGAATAGTGCCAGAAATCTTCAACAAAAACGAAAGTTATTCCAAATAGCTACGGGCACCTGTCCACGACCAAACAATGCTTGCGATAAAAATATACTAATTCGCTTAATATTTCGCTGCTTTACAGTGGCCATTGTATTGCTTTCACAGAAAATTTAATTCCGACTGAAAAATTCGCTTGAAAGGCAACAAGCCTCTAAATGTTCTACGCGCCGGACGTCGTGGCAGTATTTTTTAATTACGAATACAGCCGCTGGTTGAAAGGCAGAAAATTCAATTCAGAACGGAGGCAGGAACTTAAAGTTTCCGCCGCTGAACCATTCACCCCCACCCCGTCCTTGTAGTTAATAACGAACTTAACAGATATTACATCTCGACATTTTTCTCTTGATTAACTAATAAACTTTTAAGGGGACATGGTACTTTCTTTGCCCGAAAATTAAGCATTCTTTATGAATTTTTTTCTATATGAAAACGAAAAGCTGGAAAGATGGGCTTTATTGCTAATGAAAGATCACTGTTTGAAAGTATTAAAAGAATTTTTATTTTAAAAAAATCACCCTCTCTCCCCTCGCTATAGTTGCTGAAATTCAGTCTTTCGCGGAGTAAGTAGAATTGCGGTGCCATAAATTCCGCCTTCTGTACTTATCTGACAGATAAAAACAAATTAAGACATTCAAATTTATTACAATTTTGTTGTTGTTGACCGAGCTGATTCTTAAATTTCGACTGTTAAACTGTAGGTATCGATTTTCGACAATGGAACTGTAGATTTGACAGACCGCCACTTTGTTTTAAACGCGAAATTTAAGAATCGGCTCGGTCAACGACAACAAAATGTAATAAATTTTCATGTCTTAATTTGTTTTTATGTTTCAGATAAGCACAGAACGCGGAATTTATGGCACCGCAATTCTACTCACTCCGCGAGGGACCAACTTTGAGCGACTATAGCGAAAGGAGAGAGAGTGATTTTTAAAAAAAAAAAAATTATTTTAATACTTTCAAACAGTGATCTTTCATTTGCAACAAACCCCATTTTACTAGCTTTTCATTTTCATATAGAAAAAAATTCATATAGAAATAAATAATGCTTAATTTTCAAGCAAAGAAAGTACTTACTATGCCCCCTTAATCAATTCACGTCACTTTTCATGCAGCATTTCCAGCGCTGCTTTGATCCGACGCTGACGAGACTTGAAAATGCTTTCGCATGAAAAACACTTTATTAAACCCGGCTGCACACGTAACTGCATACTCGTACAAATTTATTGAAGGAGTATACCTGACGGCCATATAGCCTTCTCATGGCACAAGTATACTTGAACAGTGTCAGTGCACGCTTGAACCATGTCGTCGACGGACGACGACGACGTGCCCGCTTAAGCTTCTTTCGTTTTAATTTTGAAGGAGAAGAAGCGACGTAAAAAACGTAGCTTCTGGTGTAAAGACTGACTAAAGAGATGGCAAAGCCATTCACAGACTGATAATAATTTATCCTCGCGATTGGCGTAACTACTTGCGAATGGATGAAGAATCGTACTTGAAACTTTTATCACTCGCCACCCCTTTGATTAAAAGGAAGGACACGATCGTGAGAAAGGCTATAACTCCCCAGTTCACATGAAAGACTGCTTCCGACTTGCACATGTCAAATATACAGTTTAAAAGTTCAAACATTTTATGTACACTTGATCAGAATACTTGTGCGATATTAAAGTACACACGTTCGTGTATAGGTAAGGTAACTAGAGAGAAGATCCCAAGCAACCATAACTCAGAGTTTAGGTAGTGGATGTTAGCAAAGTCGTATCTATGAGTTCTTTTGCTGTGTCAGTTGCTAAAGGGGATCACTTGGCATTTATTTTAACCTACAACGTAATACCTATATTTCAAGAAGGTTATGCTGCAGCGTCAGTAAAATTTTTTGCTGCACCTTGATATTTCGTGTTGTAATAGAAAAGAGAAAGTGTTATCAACAGCGACGGGTTGTTAGCTGGAAAGAAAGTAACAATAACATTGGGGTAAGACGCCAAATTGTGTGTGAGAAGAATTGTTGTTTTTATGGGTTAACATTTAGTTTTTGTTAACTTAGTAGTGTGAGTGTCATAGTATATAATTTAGATAACAAATAAAGTTTGTTGATTTAATAGAAATATATACATTAATTTTTTTATAAATGTAATAAGACACCTGAGACATCTTCCCCCCAGTTACCTTACTTGTGCAATAAATTTGTCCACGTATACCGCATAAGTATGCAGTCACGTGTGTAGCCGGCTTAAGGAAGAAAGAAGAGATTTCGTTTAAAAACCGTCTAATTGCGAATTAATATTAATGTAACTTGATTCTCGTGGTATCCGAGAGAAACAGTACTTTCTGAATGTGGAATGCTTGTTACCACCTTTGCGTTTGACTTGAAGTGGCGACATGACCGGTGATATGGAATCTGACATAAAATTTGCTGAAGTAAAATATAACTACGCCGTGAACCGTTGCGTTGTTTCCTATAAATTCTAGTATGCTATAAAGTGCAACGCCCGGTCACTGTAAACTTCCAACTGACGGCGGTCGTACTTAAAATAATGGTGCAGAATGGTGGCGCTAGATCCCGCGGATCCAGAATGTTCCTACGTCATTCGAACAACGAATTATTTCATACCGCCGGAGTGGAAGATATTGTGGGAACAAGTAACATAACGAACAAAAATGAAAGAGTGGACCTAAGTGTTTGAACCTGTACGTAAAAAATTTCAGGTGGTATAGTTCTATTATTACTGAGTTTAGTATTCGTTATTTGTTGAAAAGTGACTGTCACTGAGCTTATCTTGTTTTGTTTACAATACTACCATTTCTTCCCACTTTCTTAAGCCGTTGAACCCTACGGACCACATATGCGTTCGTTCAAAGCACACGGAGTTTGCGGGGAACGCCTATGGGCGTTCAGCGACTACGGCTAAAGGATATAACTGGAGCAGTTCCGCACGCGGTGTACGCTGAAGGTTCACATTAGCATTCAAAGAAGTAAATCAGCTTTAATGGGGTACACCCAGTCAGGAGGCTGAAAAGAGGCAAATGTTTGCGATTTTTTTTAAAAAGCGGAAGCATACATTTTACAGAACTTTTTGCATTTAAAAAAACAATATTTGGTCATTTTTTTGCAGAAAAATATTTACGTTTCGCCTCTTTTGGACCTCCTGACTAGATATAACCCCTTAAGTAATTGTAATTATTTTAAAAGAATTTTCTCAGAAATCAGAAATTAGAAATTATCTTCTCTAATCAATGTATTATATTTCTCACTAATTTATCATCGATAATTTATTATTATTCTGTTCCCCTAACTGCCCCCACGTGTCCCTTCAATTTCTCTGATCCAACAAATGCCATAAAACCCACACCAACAAAACTGCGATTTTTCAAAGGAACCCTAGAACCTTTAAACATGCCACTAGACGAGGGTGCATATACCTAATCTAGCTGTACGACACCAGGAAGTACCCTACACGTGTAGCTGGTCTCGAGGTAAGCACGCAAACTGGCCTGACAATTTGGCACAGAAGTGGCGCGGCCGAGTTTTTTCAGCTCGTCTTAAAGGCAGCCCAGAGCCTCCTGTTTTCGCTTGGTACCTTGAAAAGAAGTAGGTTACATGGGCCCAGATATAGTACAATGGGACGAGAGGGACGAAAAATAAACCGCGAAGGTGAACGAGGAGGGAAAAGCCGCCAAGGTGCAGGCATCATATTCATATGTACCGTTATAAAAGTGAGAAAATCGATATTAGTCGTTAGGCTAAACTAACCCGTCCTCCCCGCCCCCCACTCTCCACCCGCGATCCATCCATTTTCTACCCGATACGCCACCCTGCTGTTGATTTCGTCCCGTTGCTTTGCCTCGCCACACGCGAAATTCCTTAATGCCCCTTCGCCTCGTAATGGTTAACGAGCGTCCTTCGCGGACTGCGCATGATACTGCTTCACCCCGCCAAGTTTGTATTAAAATCCTTAGATTTTCATTCTCCTGTTGCAAATGATTTCTTAAAACATTCAATGACAAGCTTTCAAACTATTGACTTTGTTAACCCTTCGTAGTCACACGGGCTGCATCACATCCCAGAATATGTATTTGCTAATATTTCTGTAAATTTTTAGACCTTAATAATAAAATTTAAAAATTTGATGAACATTAACAAAAAATCGCTATCATCCGCAACTATTTTTTCAAATACAAATTTCAAAATATCAATATTTATATTTCCCGGAAAAAAACTATTAAAGCATGATTGTATGAGTACTTACGAATGTGCAATTATAACTCAAAATTTAAAAGATTAAAAAATACGAAAATGGCAACTCAAAAATAACACTGGGGTGCGTGAACCCCATCTGACTAATTTGTGATTATAAGAAGGTGTGATCATACATCACGGAGAGTTAATAAACTCCTACATTTTCACATTTTCATAATTGTTGCTTCAGTAAAGTTTTATTAACAATTAATTAGAATCGCGTTAATTTTAAACGGCGGAGAAGTTTCGAACAAACATTTGTAGTGTGATCGACAGAATAATTCTTGATCGATACAACTTTCTGATTACCAACGATATCTTTTGTGAAAGGAAAGTGGCCTCGAATATGTGACACGGGTCGTTAGGGTGTCCAGTGTGTTATTTACACTGTCGGGAGGGAAATGTTTGGAGAGGACAACGTCGGCCATGTTGGGAAAATGTTCGTCCGAAGTGATAATCATCGCGCGGTACCGGAAGCAGGGCAAGAGAACATCCGTCTGAGGTCGATGGTAATGATGGAGTAGGAAAGTCCTTCGAAGGGTAAACTTGCTCTAGATCGTGTTCACCCTGTATTGTGATTCGATCTTGTGTTTGTTGCACTCGTTGGGAACGTCCGCGCAACCGTGACTTCGTTTCGACGGCCGACTCTGAGCTCGTTACATTGATCACATTGATAACGACTAATGCGAAGGGTGGCGTGTTAATAAACGGCGGGGACGTTTCCTCAGGGTCAGTTGAACATGGCTACGTGGATGTTACAAGATATTTATTGTTCTTATCGCGGCGGCTCATTCAGAACGGAATATCTGTATCGCGGAGTCGTAGATGTATGGAATTATGTAAACGTAATTTGCGAAGACAAATGGCTAGTTTCGGTGGAGGATCTTGATAATGTACAGGCATGGCGATTGAATGGCTAATTAGAGTGTGCGGAAAATATAATTTCATGTGAGTTTTATTTTCCATTGCGCAACGCCCTTTTTAACGGGACTTTTGTGGTATTAGAATTAAGCTGAACTCAAGAAATACTGTGTTGGTATGGAATATAAATAATTATCCATGAATGTAATTCCCTCTGTCAACCTGAGGTATTTTTTCTATCCTTCACCTTTCAACCCTTGGACGGTGGTTTGCTTGAACACACATCACCATCAGGGACAGAATAAACTTTTATGTTGAAATCTAATATTGTTGTGATCTGAAATCCTTATCTTCTATAAGAAGTAATAATAAGTGTTAGTAATTACCTAACACTTAACGCCAGGCAAGGATTAATCTTTTTTTCGCCTTTTAAAATTTCTAATAATCTATTCCTAATTTCTACCCTTAGTTTGACATGTACTGGACGCCCGAAGTGATATTTTTCTAGAGCCCCACTCTATACTCCACAATGCCACGATGACCCTGTTTCGAACGTGCCCCCTTTTTGGACACGAAACGACGCTCCACGTCGAAACAGTATACTTTTCTGCGGCAGTTTCCCTTGACGGTAGCATGAAAGCACGGTTATCATCGACTGAAACATTCCTCACGCGAAGAACTTCTGCTCCCCCAACGATATACACAGGAAGTAATACACATCGTGCAGGCGTCGCATGATCCAATTTGAATAATTTGAATAACTTGGCACGCCAACGATCGCCCCCCACGAATATAACGCAAATTACTTAACAGCACACCACATGATACTTTCCCTGGAATCGTACGAGCTACGCGACGATCATCGACGTTAGAAACCTGAAACCTATAGTTTCGTCGACGAAATTCGTTAATTAATTTTCATCGGAACGGAGTACGTTGTTCTGGGTTTCTCGGAACGGATATCGATGTCGTGCGTTTATCACAGGGCCTGCTGCTGACTGTAATTGGGGTAAATGAATGATAGAGATCTTTAGGGGGAGCATGTCAGCGCGATTTTGTGAATCCTTCAGAGATAATGGCTTCATATTCTCAGTTGGCATAGCAGTAATGTATTAATATTTGCTCAGTCTAATTTTAGATTTTTTTATTCTAATTTCGAAAGCAATTTCGAATGTACCTGCGTGATCAAGGAACACGAGGCTACTGGTGGTGAATAATGAGTAATGAATTGAACGACTTGAGTTGAATACAGGATGAAGAATTAAGAATGATACGAAATAAATTTTTTAATGTTAAAGATGATATGACATATTTTATGTTTAGGGAGACTAATTTTTTTTTAGGTGCGATTGTATGTATGGCTCACATACGAAGGGTACTTTGATTTTCTTTTAAGGAGGCATGTGCTTTTAAATAACTATTTGTACAGTTTGTGTCTTGACGATTAATATGATCATCGCGAGATCATCGTAATGAGGAAATCCTGGCTACGGAGAGAGAAGAGTTTCTTTTAGCCCTATTAGTGGACTGGTTCTCTACGCGCTAAGGAAAGTAAGTAGAACCGCCCAGTATGTGGTCAGACCTGGGGTAATTGATGACGGGAACGCGTCTTACGTTACAGTTCTTATGGTGTTACGTGTATACCACGGTTAAGTAGAACATGCTATACAGCACAATATTCGAAATCGATTGTTTCGAGAATACATGATGTTCTTTTCGAAAAAAGGAAATTAAAAAAATTAACACTTCCCACTTTTTCATTGTTTATCATCCATTATGAGCTCGACTGTCTACGGTCTTTTTAATTGTCAAAAAATAGATCACGAACGTAGGTAAACAAAAACCTAAGTTATTGTTTCTAAAAATCAAGATTAGAAATTCCAGCTGGTAGAATATTAACTTGATCGCACGATGTCCTTTTTAAAACGACGAATCCAGAAAAAAAATATAAAAATATCGTACCCTTCTTAACTTTGGAGATAACAGTATTCAGCATTCTTAATTTTACATCCTGAACACATACATATAGTTTTGCATACGGATGTAATCTTCACTTGTGACATCGCCAACTTGAACTTCAGTTCTTTTAAAGAGAAATCAAAATGCATTATAATGCATGATACATCATGAATGACTGAATAAAAATTCTATGTAAAATCTTTTAATACTTTTCTACCATTCAGAGTTTAGTAACTTGTTTGAGTAAACAAATCAGTTTATCCTCCCGCGTTTATTTAATCCAAAACTGACATCGTGATCCGAGAAATACTAGCGTGCTCCTAGAATATTATACGTGCAAATGAACGACACGCAAATTTTCCCGCGAAATTGTTGCTTCGTCAATCCACTCAATTTATAGCCTACGCTGTAAACGTGCTTTGTTACATCGATAATCGAGTTACCACGGAGTTCGTGAATGCGACGTTCTATTTTCAAATTGCATTTAACGCAGCCGCAGGGCTGCGGACGCGCTTTTGGGATCAAACCACGCGGCATAGGAGCATTATTACTCACCAACAGAACAATATATAGGATTTGCAATCCACTCGTATAGAAAGTGTAACAGAAATACGTGGTCAAATTATTTCAGTTTATTCGAAATCTGTCGAAAATATTAACCCTTCGTTGACACTCTGTGTGTGTGAGACACCCATAAACTAATTTTGACACTCTGTACATTTTCCAATACGTAGATTTTACGTAGAATATCGTGGATATTCGTGAAATATCTCTATTTTTTCAATTACCGAAATAGCCTACCTTATATATGCGAAATAAATACCTTTCTTCCAAAGCCGACTTAAAAACTTTTTTTTCTTGAAATATTGTATCTGAACAACAACTCTGTAGATTTTTAGCTTCTAATATTGAAATTTGTAAATGTTACAATTTTTTAAAGATTTTCTTCGTTTTTTCTCGGCATATGGTAATCTAGAATTTTTGTACGACAACTTTGATAAAATTTCAATTAAAAACCTACTGGAATACATTCTAGAGAACTTGAAATTGACCTATGATTGAATTCTTTTGATGAGAATGGTAGTCGTTTAAAAATTGCTCTGTTTGTGAGCCACCTAATTATGTCAAAGTTGATTGAAAAAAGATGTGTGTCAACGAAGGGTTAATCATGAAACAGATAATTGTATATGGCAAAGCTGTGACGTTGCTCAATGTCACGTGTACAAAGCAAATCAACCATATTGTGCCAACAACCATACACTGCATAATCAGATATTAGTTATTCATAGTGTATTAATGGTAAGCTAGGTCTATAATTAGGGGCCGCATGCGTCTAATGAATGAATATTAATTAATTTTAGTAATATACACACACGAACATTAATTTGGGATTGAGAGTTTTAAGACAATTAGTGTTACTGATAACAAAAAGTATCTCCTACATTTATTTATATGCCTGCTTTTTATTCAACCCTTCAAGTGCTGACAAGTCCTCCTGTCGCATCTCAACTACAGTCGCTTAACGCCCATGTACGTTTCCCGCACAAACTGTACGTACTGAACTAATGCACATACAGTCGCTCAGAAATTTGTTCACGAAATATTGTCAGTTCGGTTCGACCACATTATGCGTGTAATCTTATTTCTCATGGTGAAATTACGGATCAAGTGATATTAAAGAACCTAGATATTAAAGAGGTAAAGCAAGATAGTGTCTTTCAGAAGATATTCTTCTAAAATCATGTGAACCAACATGTGATTCACTGTATTGGCCGATAGGGTCAATGTATCCCGTGACTACTTTCTCCTCCACGTAGTTTAACGTTCTTGAAACGATACTTTCGACCCACTTGTGCACATTTTGCCACGTAGTACTACAATCTACTTTCATCCCCAAAACCCAACCCTTACTTACTGCTTTTCTTATAACCACCAATTTTAGAAGATACGTACTAATGTACTTTTTAAAAATAACATTATTTTTTCCTCACAGATACTATAATACACGGCGAACTCTTTATAACTCTTAAATTCTTTATTTCTTTATTTATGTACACGATGTTTGTTGTATTTTCTGCTCGAATTATTTGTATTGCATATACTTTGTTCTTAATGGACTTGTCCCGTAAATAGATATTATTATTATTATTAATATGAAACCTAATAAAATTCGAGCTCGAAAAGAGTTTCTAATATCCTTAGAAATCAGATTCATTCGAAGTCATGCTTAGAAGTTTCAATTTTTTAAAAAAATGTTTGCAAAGTTTTAAAAGCGTCGAATAGTAGACGTCGAACAGTTCTACAATGCTGCAGTCGTTATAAGCTCGAATAAATCTTCGAATAACGAGGAATTTTGCGAGCAAGTGAATTACAGATCTCTGTATAAGCACTGGGTAAGTGATACAACCAGAATATTGATCAGCCCAAGTGATTCACGTCGGCGTTTAAAGCGCCATCTACCCGAAGGGTGTCTAACTCTTTGAAGAACGCACTAAATCTTTATAAAGAGAGTAGAATCAATCGATCTTACGAATCTGAACATATTAATTGTATATAAATTAAATAATATTTCGTTAAAATAATATTTCGACAGATAAATAAGTGTTATAACAAAATATTACAACTAATAGCATATTCAGATAATACTGCTGTAGAGAATATATTCTGATATTATTTTGACGAAGTAATAGTTTCGTTTTGAATAACAATTTCCAAATTGTTATTTGCAACATAATTACTGGTAACAGATATTAACGGTCTAAAAATGTATGGAAATGTTAAATAAATATGATATTCACTGATTCTTGTATTTTAATGAACCGAACCCCTATTCCTATTGCATGAATTAATTATACTAAATGCTTCAGGCATTATGCTTCCATTATGTATACTGTTATTATACTGGTTTCTTTTTTTAACGACTGTTTGCACGAGCAAATTGGAACATAATGCACGCCCGTCGGGCTAGAACAGTGAAGGAAGTGTTTCGTCCGTGTCATCAATCTTTCAAAAGTACCACAATCTCGATATTTATTAACTGACAATAAAGATTGATGCGGCAGCGTTCTCCGAAGAGAATGCGAGAGGCAAAACCGACACATCGTTAAATCCGCCTCTAATGTATCGACAAGGAAGACAGCATCCAAACGAAGCTGCTTAAAATAAGCCAACCTGTTTTTCACGAATCCACGACGCCTCTCGTTATAAATAATTCACAGTTAATCGATAACTGCAGACATCCTTGCATCGACACAAACGTGAAATGTTTAATTCAACGTGAAACACTTCGCGAATAATCAACGTTCTCTAAAATCATTTTACAAACAGAATATTCTTTTCGAAAATGAAACTCTACGATATACTAAAAATTCCATAAAAAAGGTTAATGTTACTACAAGACACTCCCTAGGGGTTGTCCTTAAATTACGTAAGGCTTTTTTTAGGGGGAGGGGGTCCCGAATTTCTCACGTTTTTTTACAGGGGAGGGGGGAGTCAGGTAGCGTCTTACGTAATATGTTTTAACTCAATTTTCAATAAATACAAATTCTATCATTAATGTTCCAGAGAAGTTGTTTTAGTTTAAATTTCCCGAAACCGAGTTAAATGAATTATATAAAACTTTAAAAGAATTTGAATAACTGAAAAAATTGAATGTAAAAAATATTACGCAAGAAAGGGGTTGCAATATCAAATCTTATGAATTCTTATACTGGGGGAGGGACGAGGTAAGAAATCGCCAAAATTACCCTTCCGTAATTTAAGGACGGCCCCCCTACATATTTATGTATCTTTCAAAACACTACCTCTACTCCACTCAATCCTACCTAAATTTGCCAAGATTCTTCCAATCTTAATCCTTATTATTTATTATTAAGAATTATTAATCCTTTGAGTATTTAGCTCCTACATCAAACGTTCGTCGTTTATTAAAAATTAGGTATGGAAAAATTAAAATACACCTGTAAAACATACATTTCCACACGAAGAATTTAATTAAAAAAAAAAAGTGGACATCCTTTTTATCATACTCGATTATTGTAAGCTCTCAAAGGGTTGATAATTAATTTACGAATATTGCGATATTATTGTCAGTTTCCTCAAAAGGGTAATATGAAAGGCGCATAAAACGGCTTTAAAATAATTGTCTCGCGTTTTCATAACCCGGAACACCGCACCCTCTGCGTTTCTGTAGATGGCTGCTCGCGTGACCAAAAAATTCAAAAAATATTCCATATCACGGCAGCGATGACGAACATCGAAAGCATCGAGCACGTGGCAGGATAGAAGGCGTTTCTGGGTACTCACACAGAGAAGTGGTAGAGGAAGCACTTCCAGCCGGTGGGGCGCTCCAGGAAGTTGTAAACTTGACCCTGGAAGGTTGCTTTTCCAGCACGCCGATGTTCCTTCATGTGGTAACGACCCTCCCACGTGATACGATCGCCGCCAGTGCTGGCGCCCAACAGTAATCTTGGATCGACACCTGGAGATCGGTGGGGCACACGATTAATATCTAGGATCGTGATAGTAACGATGGAAACAGCCAATCTCTGATCGCGGAAGGAATATGAATCAAAACTTAAGGGTGATTTGCTATATGAAATTCTATTTAAAAAAGTTGGAGGGAATATGTTGTGATTGGAAGGAATAGAGCGGCAAATTTTGGGGGTGCGGCAACCAACATACCTATTTGTTTAATATGCTAATAAAATATTGAACGTAATTTAATAGAAAGGACCACTTTTTTATTTTGACTGCTTTGACCGGGTTATCTTTAAACACGAAGGCATGAGACAATTTTAAAACAATTCACTTTTTTTCATGTAGTAAATTAGCAATAACTCATACGTGAGTTGTCTTACTGAATTAATTTTACAATTGTCGCAGCCCTTTTAGGTTAAAATATTTTATGATATTTCACAGAAAGGGCAGACGCTTGTTAGCCTAGGGGCGCCGAAATCTCCAAATCCGCCCCTGATTAAAAGGGTAGTGTAATGATTGCGAGGATAATTACAGAAGGGAGAATTGTATTGGAAGTTAAGGGGAGATTTATGAACTATTTGGATTGCACCGAAATTTTCGAAGATTAAAATAATATTACTGCAAACATTTGGTATATATAGAGTAGGTGTTGAGTGAGG
The DNA here is from genome assembly GCA_947577245.1 of Andrena bucephala. Lineage (NCBI taxonomy): Eukaryota > Metazoa > Arthropoda > Insecta > Hymenoptera > Andrenidae > Andrena > Andrena bucephala. The sequence continues at coordinate 71,842,633 of OX387715.1, forward strand.
AAAAATGTTTGCAATGGAGATATGATACAGGAATGCTTGTTCTGTGAAAATACTGGGGAATGAAAATGACATGAGTCGATTTACTCTAATTTTGAGGTATTAACGCTCGATGAATAATTATTCTTGGTAAAAGTTATTCGCAGGATTTCCATTTGCAGAAACTTGCGTGAGAATATGCACAAAAAACAATTTGTTCGCGTTAAGAATAACAGAACTGGACCTTTCAAGTGCCAAAGTATTGCACACTCGTCGTAAATAATAAGATACCCATAAATTTATTACTAACAATATTCTTATTTATATTTTAAGAAAGATATGCTTGTATGCTTTCTCAATTACCTTACTCTTGTCGCGAACAAGGACATGTGAGAATATATTTTAGACCAAACGTACCCAAAAAATAAAAGCACATTTTTGTTAATATAAATGTACATGTACATACAATACCTACTGTAAATACTTATTGCATCACTCGAATAAACACGTTGTCACTTATACCTCTCTTATTATTAGTGCAGAAAAATATTGCAAAATTTATTTATTGCAAAAATGTGCAGCTCAATATCTTGGCCAAAATAAATTGGATACGAATCATTTTATCAATCATATTGCTACCCAAATTCTGCGTACTACGGAAATTTCAGAGTGATGCAATAAATATTTCCAGTACCACGTTTATATACTTCTTCACCCTAACAAGAGCATATCGTTACAAACATGGAATTATATTTTCGTTGTAACGCTCCTTGAATGCATTTCAATGATACACGTACCAGAAACATAGAAACTTTACAAACTCCCAGCCTGCTGTCGCCGTTTCGCACGAGAAGAATTAACTAAGGCCGCAACCGAAAACTAATTCGAATTCCAAACTGAACGGAACTCTACATGCCGCGAACATATTGGATCTAATACGAAACCGAAACTCTGTTTTGAATCTTGAGACCGTGACGGGCAGCCGGTGCACGAGTGTATTCAGTTAGACAACTATTGGCATGCAAAATGTAATCCCATTCAATAGCTGGGAACTCTGCCGAAGTTATCGTACACTGTTTCTGTTAGTTTATCGCTTCGGTGTTCTAGCACCTCGAAAATATCTTGCTGAAGATGTCTGAGATGTGCAAACGAATATTCGATTGAAACACGCAGATTTAACGAGTCGCGGAAGTATATCTAATGTTTAAATGGGGCTGTTCAAAATAATCGGTGAGTCGTTCACACGAATTAATAAGAGAATTTGGTGTTATAAAAAGTGTGATGTATATAGGAATTCAATACTTTTGTGTTATGTCTCGTTGAATATAATCAAAATTTGTGTTATCACTTGTAACTTTTAAGATATGGAAGTAAGTTTTTCGTTCTTCCTTTTTTAATTAAAGTGAACTTATTTTCCATAAATTTGATGAATTCCTGTTTATAGCATTAATAATAACGAAGGACGTGAATTATATTGAAATAAGTTTGGTTCAAAGATCTTTGAGAATGATGTGAGAAAAATATTTTATACCGTTATTACTAAACGTAATATAATAATCAGACTTACACAGAATTAATCAGAATTATCAGAATTATTTATTACGAGAATGCTAGATATATACTACATATATGTAACATATGCAAAATACATGCGATATACAATACATACAAAATGAAAAATATATTTTTAAAACCCTGTAAGGATGAAACATATTTTTATCAAAGTGCCACTTTTTTAGTCCTTTCCTATAAAAATATATATTTACATAAACTTCCGCAATCTAATAATAATACCTGTTATTTAGGTTCAATCACTGGCAACGCAGATTTTAGAGAAGAGATACACTCTTTGCTCAAAGGGCCTTGAGTAACCGACCTGCGATTCATCACAGAGCTGTTATAAAAAGCCACCTTCGCCTTCCCCACTACGTAACCAGATCCTGTCGAAACGAAAGCTCTACCCTCCAGCAATACGTCACTTGCTATCTATCCAAACTCTCTCACTCTAAACTAAACAATCATTACAGAACCGATATCCTTACGTGACTTTGAGCGACGATGGTACAAAGCCGAAGTATAGGCACATGGAAGGCCCCTGTTCAACTTCTCGCCACGACTATTTATTGGCTTTATGCCACGACCTAACAACGCCCTTAAACAAATGTGAATTCTTCAGAATTATATTTTATTCCGAATACAGGGAGATTTTTATTTTTGATAGTGAAACAATAATGTCAGCCATAGTCTGATGCCAAAAAAAATCTGGGCTTGACCCAGTAATAGAACTATGGTAAGCGAAGTAGATGTTTTCTTTTTGTAATATCTATTGTAATAGTAGATGAAAAAAACGCAAGGTAGCAAACACTCATCATCAATTATGCATTGGATAGAAGATACGAGCCAATGGGCAAAATATCTGCACGTTCCTATTTTTATATATTTCAAATAAAATGTTTGCTTGTAGCTAATTGGAACAGATTGCAGATAAACTTGGATTACATTTAAAAATAAAATGCAGGAGGTACTGTGCAAAGTTATATGTATACAGAAATTCTAACCTTTTTCGAAATAAAAATACAGAAGACTGTAAAGAAGTGTCGAACTATTAACTTATGACTTAAGAATGTACCTACTGAACTTTTTTGTGAATTATTTAAAAAAGATATGCTCACAGAACCAAATAGCGGTATATTTCTCTTAAACGATCTTTTCTGCTTTCACTTGTGAATAAATAAATAATAAAATAAATATTCAAATAATAAAAATAAATATTCAAATAATAAAAATAAATATTCAAATAATAAAAATAAATATACAAATAATAAAAATAAATATTCAAATAAAGGTATCGAAATGCCACGTATATGCATATTTGTGAGATGAAGTTATAAAACAGACCAATTCAGAAAGCTTGTGAACGATAAACTATTTCTCGCTTATAAACCATGCTCTACGGGAATTCCACTCTAAAAGGAAAGTTATGAGAGGAACGTGCAACAACAGGGTCTGAAAAAGACCTAAGGTAGAAAAATGCCATGGTGCTCTGCCAGGAAATGAACTCGTTTATAAAATCCCTCCTAAAAAAGCTGCTGGTCTAGACGGATGCCAACTGGTCATGTCCGGTATCATTAATATTCTCGAGCCCTCGCTACTTACGATAAAACACTTCAACGAAAATGAATCGATGAAACACATATCTTCCAGCGGTTCTCCGTATTTATTATTTAATTTATGTAGAAACCTTTGAAATGATTTTTGTGAATAACGAGGCGTGTGTCTATGGAATACTTGAAAAGAAATACGAATGAATTGAAAGATTTGCAACCCTTCCACCGATTCTTTATTTTATTTTGAAAAAATGAAAATAAAATTGGAATATATGCAACCTTTCCATCGATGCTCAATTTTATTTTGAAAAGGGGAAGGAAGAATTAACGTAAACTCTGAAATTCAATGACATTTCTAATAAACTTATTTTGTTAAATTCTTGTTTCAAATACTGAAGTGTCTATAACGTCTCCTCTATTTCTCTATAAATAAATTTCTCCTCTTTCTCCTCTCTTAAAGAACACGCAAACTCATGTATATTATATAAAAATCGATGCATAACACACCACGTGGCCCCCTTGGCAGGCCCAAACTTCCATAACTTCCAGAGAAAGAAGACGCTGCAGCTCGCTCGCCTGTCGATGCTCGTGAACGCGAATTTGCTTCTAGGATACGCGTTAGGTGCACGCGTGGTTGATCAATCCAGCGTTATAAAAATTCATGAGCCGTTCGGAACAGATTTCACGGTAGGGACGAACGCGATTCGCTGTATCCACGCCGCTACACGTTTTTATTCGCCGTTATACCGCGCGAAACTGTCCACCCGCGAGAAAACCACGCAGACCGACTGCGTTGTAAGTAATCCAATTATTGACAAGTAAATACCAGGCGCGGGCACACTGCCACCCGGCGAAAACAATCCGCCCGCGGAATTAAAGCTTGCCAAGTGCGGCTGGACTCGATATCCGAAAAGCGCGACCGTGATTATGGATACTCGAGCCTGCTATATCGAATGGAGAGGAACCTCCTCCGTTGGAACTAATGGGAAGACGAGCCTGGTCGTATAAAGTGGTGGTTGCTGCTTTTTTTTTGCAAACGCGAGGTCTACATATAGATATGTAGTTGGCGGAGGCAGTGGTGTTTTAAGGGGTCATTCTGGTAATCACACTCAAAATTCAGGTATTTTTTTCTCAATGAATGCAATGAATAACAATGTCAAACATTTTTTTTCATTATAAATTGATTAGAATTTCGACCGTAGGTATATATGAAATAATTCAAAATTAAAGTGGTTTCAGCGCACTAGTTCGGTCAATTCAAATTTTTAATAAAAGCTATTTTGCAATCGATATATTTCCGTTATATTTTTTTCATTTATTAGGTTACTTATAATGTATACGGAACAATTTTTTAAATACACTTTTAATTGTGCTTTTCAATGTTATGTGGAGTTGAAAGTCGCGCCTTTGAAAATACGGCGGGAGTTATTTCAGCTCACAGACTCATCTGAAACAAAAAAACCAAACTGATTGTTAATCATTATGAATACCGCTATCGCAGGTGCCAGAATTAGCCACGTAAGTCAAAATTTAACAAAATTGCGCGCATTCAAACTTCAAGTAAAAATGGAAAATTTCGGTACTTGAAGTTTAAATGCGCGCAAGTTTGTGAAATTTTGACTTACGTGGCTAATTCTACCACCTGCGATAGCGGTACTCATAATGATTAAGAATCAGTTTGGTGTTTTTGTTTCAGATGAGTCTGTGAGCTGAAATCACTCCCGCCGTATTTTCAAAGGCGCGACTTTCAACTCCAGATAACATTAAAAAACACAATTAAAAGTGTATTTAAAAAATTGTTCCGTATACATTATAAGTAACCTAATAAATGAAAAAAAAGTTTGACATTGTTATTCATTGCATTCACTGAGAAAAAAAACCTGAATTTCGCGGCATAATTACCAGAATGACCTTTTAAGAAGGATCGATGGAGATTGGAAAGGTATGAATCTGTGTGAGCTTCCAGTTGACGATTAGTGAAATAAGACGTGTGTCTTAAATTAAGGACTTAATACATACTTACTTACCAGGGAAGATCTCCAATCCGCAAGTTCAAAAAATTATGAACCATTGGTATATGTAGAGGATATATAGGTATGTGTTACGTATTTTTTTTTTTGCTGCCCGAATTCACTCGTAGGGGATGAAATTGACCCCTGAAAATCCGGATATTTTCGGAGCGAACTGAAAGAACTATAAGTAACCAAGTGATAGTCCTAATTAAAAGAAGTAACTTTCGTTTGAAAACCGTTTTTCTATCTCTTACAGTTCGCGAGTTATAAATCGGGAAACAGCCGGGTTTTTCAGGGGTTACTTTCATCCCCTTAGAGTGAATTTGAGCAGCAAAAAAAAGTTGCGTAATACATACTTGTATATCCTCCACATATCCCCACAGTTTCGTAATTTTTTTAATTTGCGGGTTGGGGATCCTCCTTCGTTAGTTTCCTGACGTCAATTATTTTATTTTTAAATGAAACATATTTTTAAATGGGGGTGTTAGGTGTATGGAAATGTCTCATTCTACTACACCTACTTGCACTTTTACCAGAAAAGTGGTAAAAGATCATAGACAGCCAAGGAAAATACTTGCTTAAAAAACTATGTGATATATTTTCAGTTTTACGATTCCAGAATATTATGTTCTATTAAAGGGCTAAGAAGATGTATGAATGGAAAGATACTAGTAAATCTGAGGCACGGTAAGTTATAATTTGTCTTATATAAAATTCTTAATACGACTAAAAGCACAATTTAGTACAGTGTCTTGTTCACTTTTATCGTAATATATCAAATTCCTAATACAACTAAAAGCACAATTTGCTACAGTGTTTTGTTCACGTTTATCGTAACACTTCACTGAATTTTTCCTTGTACCATCGCCTAGCAATTTGACTGTATCCCAGGACCTGTCCCCTGAGACAATTTCCGACAACAGCATATGACGTCATCTACCCTTCCATTACGTACTCAACTTGATGTAAGCCGATCCCTCGTCGTTAATATTTAAATTACATACACGTACACAAAGGCAATAGCATCCCAAAAAGCTTTAACGAAAATAACCATTTCCTTTTTATTATGTTTACCTTTTATGAATTCATTCCATCAGGAACTAAAGTTAAACTCATTTCTATTCCTTCTAAGTACCGAATCAGGTACATACAATCAGAATCACTCTCAATGCAAACAAATTCATGCCAAATCTTTACAACACCATGAATCAATAAAACAACTACCATTTCGATATATCCTCCACTTTTTTTCTTCGGAAAAAAAAATTCCCCACATGTATTTTCGATCGAAGACACAAAACTATCCCCCTCCCTTTATAAAAACAACAATAATTATAGAATGCCTCACCTCCGCTGAAGGCATCATTGTTGTCGGACTGCAGTGTGGTACTGGTGTCGGATAAGGGCGACGGATTTGGCCTTAAATCCGACGGTGGTTCCAATTTCAGTAAATCACTTCCGCCATCTCCTCCGCCCCCGTTTCCTTTCCCGACCTGTACAATCGTCACATTCAGAGGTCCCCGGTTACCTGCGGTAAAAAAGAGAAACAGCAATGAGAGTCCACGACCACTAAACGCCACCCTTTCGAAGATTGCACCAACCGCTAATTCGCGGGACATATTAATCGTCCTAAATCGCCCTGCTACAAGAGCAGTGTCTTGTAATTCCAGTGAGGAGTAATTCTTTGGGAAATTGTTATAATTAGGTGTTCTTTTTTTTTACTGATAGGTTACTGAAGGTTAGGGAAAGGTTTTTAGTTATCACGGGCTGGAGGTACTTTATTTTTTATTTTATTTTTTATTTTATTTTTTATTTTCATTAGCTTTTATTTAATGTATAAGCTGGTACTCTTAATAGTTAATGATGTAAGGCGTAAACTATTACCTTTTGCACTCGAATTTATTATAATCTAGATGCACTAGAAATATTTTACTAAATACTGTACTTATTTGATAAAGAACTTTGGGCCAGGGAACAATATAGCACAATGTTTTTAAAACCAATAATCTATTTGAGTTTATGAATTACGAATTTTTTCACTTTTTTCAAGTGGAGTTTAATGTTTAACCCTTTCGCTGCGTATTTAAAATTTCAGACAATTCTTGAAAAGTGTCGATTTTAAACGAATAAAAAAAGTTTTTAATTTTCAACTTTTTTACGCTAATATGGAAGTTTGAAATCTGTCTCTGCTATGGTCTCTCTAAAAAGGGTACAATCCCGCATCGGAACGCGAGCGTTACCGATATAGTAATTTATGGTTACCAATAGAACTGTCTCAGAGGGGCTCAAGAATGGAATCCAAGAAATAAACAGTCGACCAAATATATCGCAGAACATTACTGACAGTATCACTAAAGCCGAACACCGCAGCGAAAGGGCTCACGTGAATTTACACTTTGGTATTCCTGAGAGGCATAATTTAAAATGCAAAGGATTAACTAATCGCATAACACAATGAAAGTCATTATATTGATAATTTTTGTAGATACATGGGTAAAAATAGAATAAAGCGAGATCTGCTAAGTCGAGATGTACCTAGCCAAGATATACTCGATGAATATTCAAATTCATTTTTCTGAAAAATTAAGCTTCCTATGCAAACACTTTATTCAAATAGAATCAACAGCTACCGAATTGCACCATAATTAGTATTATACAGCGCACTTTATATGAAAAACAAATAGAATTAATTACCAGACGAGACTGACAGTTAACAAAATATATTAATCCAAGTAGCAACGGAAGTTCATTTTTCATCTAGATTAATATTGCAATAATTGCGATACTTCTTCATTCGTCGACAGTTTATTTCCCCACTAAATATAGACTTATAATTATTCAAAGACAGGATCAAGAACGCAGTGACAGGCGATGGGGTGTCTCGGGAACGTCTATTATCGGTAAGTGGTAATTACCCTCCGCTGTATCGAGCCCCAAGATAGCTGGTCCGAAGCTAAGTCCACGTAACTCCTAACCCTTGTCCCCCACTTCTAATTTACTCGAAATTCTTCAGAAGTACGAATTAGAGGGATTTCGACATAAAACGTCTGCGGCTGAAGCCAGAAGACGCCCCTTTAATACTTCATGATCTACCAAGTAACTGTAATGCTTCTGAACTTATGTAACTGTTCGTCACTAGACATACACACGCAGCCTTGAGCCTATTAATGTTTCAGAACTTGGGGCAGGTAGGAAGTGAACGTTTCGAAAATACCCTGCTGACGTATTTCCAGGGAATTATGCGGGGATCGACTTTGCACCTACTGTGGGATGACTGCTGTCCTTTAAATCCGAAATATGTGTTGAATTTGACCATGAATTAAATACAAAAATGTGTGTGTACATAATAATAACGATTTGTTCTTTCTCTATTGAATTTCTATTCCATTCTCGGTTTTTGATATTGAAATTATTTTAATTATTTCATTGGAGAACGTCATTGGTTAATTAAATCGATCAGTTTTTGCAGTCGATATCTGGGATTTTTATGAGACTGAAATATGACGTAGTTTATGTGAAATTAGGTTAAGGATTGAGTTTGAAAACACTATAAAATAAATCGTGCAGTTTCTCTGCAATCGTTTGCCGTGATCTTGTCTGTACTTTGTAATGGTGGAATGAAAAATAGAGAATTTCTTATAATTGCATCATTTACGTTATCCTAGTATAAAGAACAATTACTGTAACGTTATCCTGTAATTTTGTATCCATTATGGTGCAATTTGCCACGCGATCAACTATTTTTTTCCAAGCGTTAGCACGTTAAACGTTAAGTGGTCTTAATGGAGGTATGAACTTAGGCCACTTTGTGTGCCTAGCAACTTTGTCTCCAGTATTAACAATTACACACTAACGTCAATTATAAACGACTTCCCTTTTCTCCTGTACTGCCCCATTATACTATCATCACGGCTGATTATTTCATTGTCGTTGTTGTTCTTTAAAAGTAATCATTGTCGTTACCTTTACCTCGTACGTGCAGCAGATATTCGAGTAATGAAAATGAAATTACATATGTGTTATGCTTGAACGTAAACAAAAGTGTATTAAGTACCTACGAAAACTGGCTCGCGTTTCTTCGTTATTTAATTGGCGAAAGTGCTTTGAAATAATGCATTTGAGGCTGCAAAAGAGGACCCAGTTCAATACGCGTACCTTTTTTGCAAAATATACAATTTTCAATTTGAAATGAAGACAGAATTACACTCCGACTTCATTTTTCTCTAGATTCTTTGGAATCTTTTACACCCAGTATTGACAATATCTAAATTAATATGGTTACGAAGTATTCACTTACAAAGAAACTTAATTTCAACAAAATTGCACAGTTCTACTAGCTGACTGAAAAAGGGAACAAAATGTCCACCATCATACTAGAAAATTTTCTACCCTGCACACGTTAATTCCCCTTCAGCTGCGATAAAAGCAAAAGCAAAAAGCTTTCGAGCCTCTCGTTCACTCGATTACTGCGCAGGATAATTCGTAACCATACCACGACTTCCGCTTAATTCCCTCCACTTATAACTCAAAAAACAACGTTCACTTTTACTAGTGTTCAGAAATACCTCTCGTTATTCCCATTACTCTCGTCGTGAAAATTTAATAAGCGTACTACTGTCTTACATAAACACCCACCCTCTGTAGCAATAACTTCGCAAAAAGTTAACACAAGTGTTGAGTTGCTCAGCGTGAAAACACGCCGACGACATTCCATGTTGTAAATTTGAGGCTTTCACGATGTAACATGCATCATATACATATCTCTTTAAATTTAAAAAATATAGAAATATATTATTTGCATTATAATTCGCTTACTCTCAGAGCTGTCATTTATTTTTAGCTTTATAACTGAACAAACAATCTTCGACGAATTAGTTAAAATTATTTTCAATTATTATAATGCAAATGATATATTTCTAATTTCTTTTTAATTTAATTGGGCTTTTGGCGATTGTAGTGCCAATTTATAATAAGTATTTAGTTGAAATAAACTCAATTACTATATGTTAAATTAACGCTATTTATTAAATAAAAAACTGATATGAAACTGTGTACAAACTGAAAATTACACTTCTTTTTAATAATTCCTCCTCGCTAACAAATTATTATTTTATAAAAAGAGTAACGTTGCTTAAGAACATATAGTCTAGAGGGAAAGCCCTAGGAATTATCAGCACGAAACGCTAAGACTAACCAACGAATTTAATTGAAAGTCAGTGAAAAAGGCAGCTCACCTGTTCTGGAGGGTGGAAGTAGGAGTCCTTGGACCTCCTCGAGGGGCATCGCCTGTCCGTGATGGTCCCGGTATGGTCGATGAGGTCGATCTTTCATACCTCCTCACGAACAAACTGGCCGCGTCCGTTTCAGCGTGCTTCCTCGTCGAATAGCCGTAACAACGTTCGTTGTCAGAGGCTCGGGTCGGGACCAAGCTGGGGACCAAGTACGGGAGACTGGGCGAGTCCTGAGGGACTCCTGACGATGACGACGGACGGTGGTAGAGCGTCATCGCCCCGCCGTCGTCCCTAAGACCATGCCCAGGTCACGAAGAACCTCGAATTCGACAGCGTGCACTCGAGTAGTTTACCCTTCCTCAGCTGTACGAACGAAAAAAAAAAACACGACGGGTTAATTTTCTGCTTCTTTATTGTTTTTTATTATTCTCCTAATTTTAGTTACTTGAAAAAGAGACGTGGTCTAATTTCTAACACCTTCGTCGTAAAGACAAATTAATCAGTTAATATTAAATTATTTATCATCATACTTTGAGAAATTAACTTGAAACCCAGAGAGAATTGCCAAACGGCGAAAAATCGCTAATAAGAAATGAATTTAAATATTTTAGACACTAGTGGTTCATGAAGGAACAGATATTCTTTCATTAGTACCATAGGTTATTTTCCCCATTGTACCTACTCATCGCGTTATGAATTATTTATAGCTAATCTATTTCATAATAATTACAGGCTGTCTTACGGTAGTAATATATACGATAATATACCGATTACGCTAGGTACATTTAATAACGATGCTCGAAATGATTTATATACAACAATATTAATTATAAATTTTCAAACTTAAATTAACTTCGAAGGTCGACGGTATTAAAGGGTCGTGGCAATTAAAGGAAGAAAATGACAGGGAAATTATTGATCGCTTCGGGGCCGAGATACCGAAGAGATTGCTCTATCAAAATAAACGAGTGGAATCGGGTAACCGGGTGCTAATTAAAAACCAATTAAAGGTATCGTGCAATCTGTGGATAAGTTAATCTTCTAGCCCTGGCACTACGCCACTGACGCAATGAATTCTGCCATGATGTCAAACATTGTAAATTCATCCAAAGAAGAGAATGAACTTCAATAAAATTTCATTCTTTTATAATAAAATGTACAGCATGTTGTATCTAATGTGACGTCACATTCTGTAGATGGTATAAATGAAACAAAAGAAACATTTCGGAATACTGGCGAAATGTTCCACCATTTTATTTCTCTGAAAGCTCGCACCAGCTTGTATTATCGATATTACTACTCCGAATGATGGTTCTCGCATTAATGGGACTTTTGTTTTTGCTGTTATAGTATACTTATTAAATGAATTATATATTTCAAAGCTAGTTAACAGTTCTTGAATTATCGTGGAGGCGTTTCATTCTTAATAATATCTACTATGGCTGCAATTGTTATTTGGTACAATGGTGATAAAGTAAATGCTCTGGAAACAGAAAATGTGGGTGCTCAAAAAATGGAAATTTTTAGTTAAGTATTTTGTGCAAGATAGTACACTTTTTAGACTTTCAGGCTACGGTTTTTACGATCACCTGGATGTACGAAGGCCATTCGTTTACCATTAAATCAATTTAGGTCGCCTATTGATTACCGCTAGAAAAAAGAGTTGCTTTTTCTGAGTAGACGCACTTACAGTCGCCGAGGCGCCGATTACTCTTGCCCTCGACTCACCATTAACGTCAGGAAGTACTCTACATATACTGGCTGTTTCAATCCTGAACGACCTACCAATTTTCGGTATAGTACTATTTTTCTCGCAATTCTATTAGTCCTACTCATAATATTTTAACAAACTGATGTGTAATAAGAAATAAATGGTATCCCACTTTATTAATTGTATAGAATGTCTACATTACAGTTACCCACTGTTTTGTAAGTGATAAATATATTTAGATAGACAAGACCTTTCAAGAATCTTGACTCTTTATAAAAAAATTCTAATTCTTCCTTATTATAACAGCACAGTATTTATTACACTGTTAATTCAATAACACGTGACACAGAAATATTCAAAGTAATTCGTAAAACTAGAACTCAACATTCTGTGTTCTTATTATAATTGCAAAACTGCAAGAAACTTCTTAAATAACTTTACTCCTGATTTTTTTTCATGGGAGCCTATCAAAGATATTATCTACGTCACAATAGAAACAACACTATCTACACCATTTTTGAAACACCTATACTATCCTTTTCTTCACGATTCATTATTCAAATCATCTTAACCATCCCTTTTGTGCCAAAAAAAATCTACTCTTCTTCCCCAAAATGACCACAGACACCTTTCTAAATCAATATGCAAAATTCATTTAAAAAGAGAATATAACCAAAACGATTTGTTTGGAAAAATGTATTACTACTTTGACAATACCCTACTGTCTTCAAATTGATGGGGAAAATTTAGTTCGCTAAAGTGCAATGCTTCGACTCATTCCACTGCTCATGCGAGTGGTTCTACGTGCCATGCTGTTTCGTCCGTCTATTTCCACCCTCGTGCATTGTTAATGTTACGTCGACCTTCCGAAGAACGAGACAGCGATCCATAATAAACTTGGCCTGCTTAGAAGCAAATTAAGCTTCACCTAACATTTTAATCCAGCTCTATTCTATCAATCTCGAAGCCTCGCTGATCGTGTATGCAACTATCAAGTTTCTCGAACTCGTTAAATTCAAGCTAAAGCGTATAAAAACCTTTTAAATATGGTAATCTTAACGAAATTATTAATTGTGTGCATAGTGAAACAGTAAAACGAATGGCACTGTTAGTAATGCATCCGTATTTTTAAGGTAGACGTGGGTTATGTGTTTGATTGTATATTAATAATATTAAATTGGAGTGAAAGAGATATTAAAGTCATTTGCAAGATTTAGTTAACTGCTTCGGAAGTGGATACGATATCGAGTAATTACTAGGATTCAAAGACATAAAGATTCAAGAAGATTATTCCAAGTATATAAAGAATAATTTGCAATCACCCTACGATTTAACTCTACTTCTCAGTAATTCAAACTGATCCAACATTAAAGGTAAATCTAACAAGAAGATTCGTCATGAGAAACCAAGGCAAAATTACAAAACAAAGCTTTCACAAAAGGAGCTTCCATATTTAAAAAGGAACTCCAAAAATCCATCAATTCGACTTCCAATGTGAAACCTACTTAAGGGGACTAGGCAGTCGTTTTCCGTGAAAGAAACACTTTCTTTTTATCGTATTTGTAAAAAAATTAAAGCAAATCCAGATGTCTCCTTTTACCCAATGTTTATTATTATCATAGAGATTGAAAAAAAGTTTGTATGAAATATACATGTGTTTGAAAAATGACGGTGCTGACGGATAAACATTTTAACTGATTTTTGCTGTAATATTGGTCTTAAAAAGTGACGTAATCCAAATCCCGCGCAACCAATAAACACTAAAATTAAAACAGAATTATTAAATTGGTGGCCGAAAACGGCGATTATTTCAAGAAAAAATTGCGAAAAGATAGTACTTTCAGAAAATGCAAGAAAAAAATTAATTTTTCGACTGCCTAGTCCCCTTAAGATACTTTTACACACGGAGCCAAAATACCATTCGTCTTCAGCCTCGCTACACAGAAATTCTTAAAAATACTACCCACACATTTACTCACATGATCCTACTCCAATATCCAAATTACCATTCACTCTTGCTACCATACATTCCATACCACCACTACTGTTACTACTCACAAAAACCAAACAAAATATAACAACCCCCAATAAAGTCACATAAACTCAAAGAAATAAACTATATAAAATAGTTGAAAAGCAAGGAATATTTTCATTCAAACTTCCCTTAGCAAACCAGCACTTCCATATGCAACCTAATAATTTTCTATTTAATGTAACAAATTTCTACCCCAATGCGCAAGTACCTAATGGGTCCTCGAAGTGATTTCCCGCCAAAACGGAGCCCCCCCCCCCCGCGATAACTTTATCCCACACTTTCGACGTATCCCTTTACGAAGGAATCAGCCCTTTGGCCGTGGCATCGACAGCAGACTACCGTGTATGCTGCCCGATATCCCCGTCTATAGACACGCTTTACGCCCGCGTGTTCCTGGTCACCGAGGTGGACGCGTAGATCGCGGTGTTTGCTCGCAGTACACATTACGCGCGTGTAAAATAGATCGATAGGAAACGTGTCTCGGTTATTGGGTCTAGTTCAGCGGAATCGTATAGCAGGATCGTAGACGGTAGAGACACGCGATCCCTGTTCGTGTCTCCCAGGCTAACGGCAACATTATCGTGCCACGCGATGTTTTTTCTCCAGTTCGTCGTTTTTCCAAGCATACCCGACGACACCTCGTCAAACAATTTTCCAACGACACGAAAAGGTAACCTCGACATCAGTTCCCCGCTTTTTATATTCCTCTCCCGGCAGGCTTTTATCTATCACGGTTTAGCTCGTTGGATACTCGAGGAAGATAAGTTGTATGTATTTGGTCTGGGACAGATATGTAGCGCGGCTGGAGTTTATTACTACATACGACGCTTTTATGCTCCTTTGTGTTTTAAGGGTGTTTTATTCTCGTCTAATAACCCCAGAAGTAACTGATATTTAAGATTTTTTTTTTTTGGAAAAACTGTTGGTCATATTGGATTAAAATCTTTTGGGATATAAGGAGGCATCTTTACACTTGCAGAAAGTATTTTTTTATGTCGATCCTTCTTATTATTTATTAATTATTGTGGAATCTTGTCCACCTCTTCGACGATGTAACTTCAGTTGGCGGATGTGTAGCACCTATCACAGTCATCTGATTGCAAAAAAATAGAAGTTTCTTAAAGTTAGATAGTTTACCCTGGGATTGGTCCACTTTGAAGAAAAAAAAAAAGAAAAATTGAAAGAGTTATAGCGTTTGAAAGAAAAAGTAAGTTTTTTTTTTAGACAAATTTTTCATATTATTCTTTATATCTGCGAAAAAAGTATTATAAATAAAAAGTAAAATTAAAATTTTAAGCCCAGTCCCAGCGTAAATTATTTAACTTTAAGAAACTTTTCTTCTTTTTGCAATCAGATGACTGTGACAGGTGCTACACCTAACGCCAAAATCGTCGAACAGGTTAACACGATTCCACAATAATTAATAAATAATAAGAAGGATCGACATAAAAAAATAAATTCTACAAGTTTAAAGACACCTCCTTATATCCCTAAAGTGTTTAATGCAATATTAACAATAGTTTGTTCCAAACAAATTCATAAATTTCGGGGACTGTTACACGAGAATCCCCCCTTGAGGTAGAGTGGAAGGTACAAGTCTGGTCTGCTTTGGAAATCAGTAGGACGTCGATTTTGAAAATCCTTGTACAGTGGGGTATCCTATAACGACCGACCTTATAACGAACAGTTTTTCTCGTTAAATCAAAACTTTCACAACGAACGCGAAGAAATACATGTGCATACATATGTGTGCAATGTATAAAATTTAAACATAATAAATTAGATTGATAATACCTATGTATATTTGTATGATCTTGTTCTACATATTTCGTATTAAGCATATACGTATGTACCATCTTTAAATACGTATACATATATGTGTATGTATCCTACAACAAACGAATGTTGTAACGAACACGGTTCTAAAACGAATAAGTTCGTTACAGGATACTCCATTGTACCGTGTGTGGATGGGTGTAATGAGCAATAGTGAGGTCTTCAACTAAGCAAGCGCTGTAATTATATCACCAGGGCTGATCATAAATACCAACCACTACTGAACAGACTCAAGCCTCTAACGACATATGATCAAATCTTCATCTGCTGTCTTATAAACAGCCTGTATAATCTCGAATTAAACAATAGGAATTTTTAAGAAATTTAATAGCACACAGAAAATGTGTTATAAATACTAAGGTTAGAGTACTGGAAATATTTATTACAGCACTGGAATAAATACGTTATCAATTATACCTCTCTTATTATTAATACTAGGAAAATATTGAAAAAATGTGTAGCTCACTATTTTGGTCAAAATAAGTTGAGGACGAATTAATTTATCCGTCATATTGCTATATAAATTGTGCGCGCTACGTAATTTTCAGAGTGATGCAATCAATATTTCCAGTACTGTATATTGTTTTAAATTTTCTGCACAGTAGGTATCGTGAATGGTTTTGTAAATAGTTCGAGGTTATTGGAATTATTAGGCTTTATTTACGTTCCCAGGCTCTTAGGAAACTGTAGGAGAGTTAATTATTTATTTCACCAGTCAATTTTTTTGGATCGTTAAAAACCAAATTCAAGGAATCAGTTCTTACTGTTCTAAAATCAGCTACAATTTAACCTTTCGTCGGTGATAGTGCAAAACCGCGTATGAGCAGTTTGTAAATACTGCGGATCTGCATTTTACCGATTTTACAGGAGGAAGAAAAACTGAATATTTTAGTCATTTTAAAGGATTTCTTTGACTGATTTTTTTTGGGACAGTTTTAGCACTCCTTGTATAAATACTAACATCAATGGTGTGACTTTTAAAAAAAGCGAAACAGCGCTTGGCAACCGCGAGCGCGAAATCTCAATTTTGCTACTTTTGCAGATCCGTGGTATTTACAAACTGCTCATACGCGGTTTTGCACTATCGCCGACGCTTTGTACTCCTCTGACTAGTTCTTAATGAGACATGCCGTAAATAAATAAATAAATAATGGAGAAATTCGATATTTGGTACGTCATTTAATGTTGAAGTATTATCAGATGTTTAAAGTTTATCAAAACGAAATTTAACATTATGTATATTAAATGATAATATTCAATTTTGGAGGAGCTTTTTACTCCTAAATCTGAGATTGAAAGCAGGTCAAAAGCTACATAGAAAAATTCACCACTAGACAAAAATTAGAGTTCATTATGTCTGGAATGATTCTGGGAGGCCCTGTGCATCATTAGCTGCGGGGTTCAAAATAATGAGAGTGAGGATGTAACGATCCACTTGCAACCCTCTTGTTTTACCAACATTCTAAACAAGCCTGCGTACATTGCATACACAATTTTGAACACTGCACTGCAAGCATTCCCCAACCAGAATTTTCTATACAGCTTCCGGCGTCGTACATTTCAAAATCAATCTTCGAATAGAATCTCTAATCGAAACTTTGAGGAATGTGTAACACTTTGCTCTTCCATTTTCATATTACTTGACTCGTGAAGCTGTTTAATCGTTTTATACTTATTTTTTAAACCTAGGGAGCGCATAACACGAACGTACTGTAGTTTTGTGGGAATAGCTGTTTTTTTAAATCGAGGAAATGTTTTAATACACGCTGCTGTACCTATGGAAGTTGAAATTTTTCTTATCCATTGAATTTTTAGTAGCTATTATTGAAATAGATTTGCTCTAACACAGGAGTAAGTCGATCTTACCTCGTCTTGGGAAATTGAGGATTAAACTGTAATATTTAATGAACCATAAAACCGAAGATAGACAAGAAATCAGATTTGATCAAGCAAGAATATTGATATGGAGGTGAATCAGTTTTAAAATTTGATTTGGTTTATATGTCAAATGTTTAAGATTCTTGGTAATGGCTTCCATTATATAAATTATTAAATTGGAAGCATGCCGATGTGACCTTTGCATGGTTTCAGATTAAAACACGCTTTTCCCACGGCAAAAATAGGAATTATACAACAGGGCTAGATTTAGTTTTTCTTTCTAATTAAACATGTGCTGAGACAAGATATTCTATTAAACGTGGAAGCATTCAATTTTGTATTGTATAATTCTAATAATTCGTCGTAATATTAAAACTGTAGTTATTAACAGTTCTAAATTTATTCATACCCAATTTATTCCTTGCTAAAATAATTTCATTATTTTTCTCGAGTTTTTAGCTAATTTACAATGAACGAAGTCGTCGAAGAAGAAGGCAATTTTCGAGAGGGATGCCTAAGCAGTATTAAGGTAATTAAATTTTCAATTAAAATTCTAGGATTCTTTACTTACTTAGTCATTACTATAATTTCCAAAGAAAACTTCTGAATTCTACCTACTCCTGGATTCTAAGAAAAATTCAAGTTCTACAACTGTTGAATACATTAAGTTCCAATATTTCGAGAAGAATTCCAGGTTCTACTTATCAAAGATTTCAAGCTTCACTTGCCCTAATATTAAAAGCACAGTATTATTTAACATAATTGAATTAGTGGCTTAAGAAGTCTTGCCCATCCCTCGTTACTAAGTAATCACTGATTAACTTTAGATAAATATCGAATTTATGACGAATGAAATTTTATTCAAACAATAACATGAGTAAACGTCTACCCCAATAATGTTTAGCAAGTTTACATTACCAAACTGCTCTCGAAAAACTTGAACCAAATCTTTCTGCCTCAATTTATGCACTCAAAAAAATTGTCTCCTAATATACTGTTTTAAACATTATTTTCCCCCAACATTCGCGTTTTATACTGTACATTTCGACCTCGGAAAAGATTATTGCCCTACTTTTTGCTCATTAACGCGAGTACCTATTGCACTTGCTCGTGCATGGAAGCTCATTAAACGAATTAATCCTTTCCCTGAATATAATGAACACGTATAATACATAAAATTGTGTAATTTGTTTGAGCATACGATCAAAGAACTCAGAGCTCCGTTATAGGAGAATTAATGTACGAGCAATTGATTTCGTCGATGAAATACGATACACGATGCTTGATAAATAATCGCTAACACGATCGCGCAATCGGGGACCACGTCGTCAGAAAAATAATGGAGACCTCAGGCAGAGAACAGCTTGACATTTAACGAACAGGTGAGCCTCGAAATTCCACGATAAACCGCTGGCCAAAGCTTTTGTTCCCTGTTCACGACTATAACCTGCTAAAATGTGCCTTCGAATTGTGAAAAGGTTAATGGTTCCCTCTGAGCTATCATGCACTAAAGAATTCCATTATGTGAGAGCTCGGTGAGAAGATTGATAAAGTAAATTGCTATCAAATTTGAATATATAATATCGTTCTTAGAAAAAGTGTGAGTAACTGTGAAAGCCATCACTATTGAGATTGAAAAATTCTCAAACAATGGGGAAATATAGAAGGTAGAATTTTTATTAATTTTTTTATTCTGAAAGGAAACAGAAAAAATGTTGGTAAGATATTTTTTTAACATAGACATTTTAAAATGTTCTCCCTGCTAAAGTACAAATCTTCTTTCTATTAAAATATAAAATACTCGTGTAAGTTCTTCCAAATGAAAGTGATTAACGAGAGAAATTGGTCGTGAAAGCTCCCAACTTTAACAATTTTGAAAAAAACATTACGATTATATAATAGCAGCAAAAGATTTGTCTCGTTAAAAAAACCGTAAATAAAATACATTTACTTCTCTCGGAAGAAACTTATTAATTAATAATTAACTATTACACATCGATGAAATTTAAAACTGTCTCAAATTACGATTTCTTACTCTCCAATAATTAACAGTCTCTACTATTTACAGTGTGTTCTGTGCTATCCAATATAAAAAAAACCCGTTCTCGATGAATGAAAATATTTGCCTGTGTTGGGTACATTCCATATGGGTGTTAAATAAATATCGATGCGCAAAGGTCGAGCGAGAACATCGTTTGACATGGCTCCGTTTAACCAGACACGAAATGCTTAAAATGGCGAGCGCGTAAAAGTGCCTCATGATCGATCACACATTAACAAGGTAAATGCTGTGACATTATGGAAATAATCAATAGTGCGAGTTGACAAAAATAGAGACGTTACATCGCAACTGCACCAAGCATCACCTACAGTTTACCCGATCCATCGATGAAGCTGTTTAACGGTGGAGGATAATCGGAGGTAGTACAACGAACGTACGCGAAATGCTATTATTAATTGCTTATTTTGAATTGTAGAATATTACACTGCTGTGGAGTTTTGATTTGGGTATGGGGATGGATTTAAAAGGGTATTTGAAAATGATGAGCTCAAAATTCGGCAAGTTACAGTACTCATTAGACCAAATAGGAAAGCCTTGAAAATTATAGATTCTTAAATATAGGAAAATCTCTCTTTTTTCGAATTCAGGAAATATTTTCGTTTACAACTGAATAATCGAATAGTATCTGATAGCGTTGGAAGACATCACTTCGAGGCGTAGACAACGAATGGTAGATACGATTATAAAAGTTCAGATCTTTTCAGTTGAAATAGAAGGGTGGTCTTAGAAATTGTAGATAACGATTTTGATATACTGCTTCGTCGTGTTTTTCATTTAATGAATGTCACTTATAAAAAATATGTACTACGTTCATGAGTTGATTCGCTGAAAACCCCACAACTCCATTAATTACGCAGATCACAACCTAAGCAATATTATGAAAACAAGGCTTCATACTTCCCCCAAAACAACACAATACAATTTAGCAAACCAATAAAATAGACTCAAAAATCAATATTTTCAAAAAGCCTGGTGCACATAGCCCCTCAACTTTCATCGTCAAGCCAAAATGCCACTTTCAGGATACCACAGCGATTACTTCGAAATTTAAATACACTACGCCCATAGCAAAACGGGAGAAATCGATTTTGCCCAAAGGCCCCGATTCACGCGTAAACCCTTTAACATCCTCTGACCTACATTCGTGGACATCCTGAATCCATATCACGAACTTATTACAATCAGACAGTCCGTATCAACACGTATCATCGATACCTGGCGTTATTACCACCACTGTGGCCACTATCTAAAGCAAAACGATCTCGAACTTGCCCCGACAGAACGGCTACCGTCGGACAGATCCTAACCCCGTTTTAATCTAAAGGGTGCATAGTTTACCCCGCTCCCTTTTCACACAGAGGAGGCGCGGTCGTGACACCCCGATATCGGCCATTGGAAATTGATATTTCAGAATCGGAGCACGGAACATCGGCTCGAACATCGCGTGACATGTTGCCATTCCTTCGCCCACCTATAAAGCAACCCTCGTAGATCCAAGATTTATATCGCCGTGCATCGATGAACGATGCTGAATCGTCATGCTAATCGGAACCCTTCCGATGGAACGTTTTCATTTTATTTAGTAATTTTTTTATTTAGTTCCAGAGGGTTAAAGTTTGCAATGTGTTCGTGAATGAAGGGAAAAGATTTTAATTACTACAAAGGCAGATTCGTTTTATAATTACAATTATATACTATGTGTGTATTATTGTATGTTATGCACGAAATTTCTCAAGGCAGATAGAGAATCGAAATGGAAATTTTAATTGTCCAGGTGGCAGTGGAGGCTGTGCGATTTATTGATCAGGAGTGTTGTATTTAATTCTGTGCATAGGATAGTGACATGTATTGATAAGGATAAATGAAAATGATAGGTCAATTATTTAAGCTCATTAATGGACAAGTCGACTGACGATATCTATTGAATTGTACCAATTTGCATGCACGAAATTGATAGGTCAGTCGGTATGCTACGTTCAACTAGGGTTGACATATCGAGTGCCCCCAATATAGGAGCATAATCAGAGCAGCACGTGTACGACAATGTACCTTGTTCACAATCAATTTAAAAATCTATATTGTACTATTTCCAAAAGTAAGTCATACTTCGCTTATATGAGCGACCAGATAACGTCTACTGGTTAAACACAGAGACTTAAGGCAAATTTAGAAACAATTCTACTTCTTTTTCGTGTAGTAAATTAGCAATAACTTATATGTGGGTTGTCATACTGAATTAAAATTAAAATAATTTACGATATTTCGCAGAAAGGGCGGCAGTAATATTGAGTTGGCGAAGAAGTTTTCTCATATTTCTTAAAGAAATTCAACGACAACCTCTATATGTAAAACTCAATGCTTTTGATATATTTAATTAAAGATTGGTATATTGTATATCTCTACAACTTCCCGAGTAGACTTTTCAAATTTTATTTGCGTGCGTAAAGCTAAAGGAAACCGCCCCTAAGCTGCCATATTGCAATTAAAATGCTATACTAAAAACAAACGGAAACACAGGCTAACTTAATATATTTAAGAAAATTTAATTTTGATTTTTTCGTCAACTTGACTATCATTTGCACTTCACTCTCGTAGCCACGTGCGATGTGCAGAAATTACAGAGCATCAGAATGGCCCGAAGTGTCTATGCGAAGACCAGAAACGCCCGCTAAATATACATTCATTAGACGATGCACTTTTATCGGAAGCACCAGGTGAAAAGTGGAAACGAGAGAGAATATATTGTCATGGCTGCGGAGCGTATCGATTGCTCTTGTCACTTGTTTATTCTGGCGTGGATGCAGCTTTGTAAAATAGACCGATTTCCCACTAATTAGATTACCAACCAATGAGCTGCGCCTTTTAACGACAAATTAGTTGTCGAGCTTGGCTATAGAATGAATTATGTCCACATGTCTGGAAGACACCTTATAATCCCGTGTATTGATCAAATACAGAGAACTGTTAGAAATGATGTCACTTAGAGACGTTAAGAAGTGAATTTTGTATATTTTGTGTGCGAAAGGGAAGTGGAGATTTTATGAGTGAACAGTAAATTTGTAAATTTAGGGATGAAAGAGATGTGTATTTGTTAATTTGGGTGAGTGCATTTGTTAGTTTAGGTGTACCGAGGTTTGTAGATGCAGTTAAAAAACGGGGCGATTTTTGCTGAAGAAAATATTAATTTTCATTGATTAATAGCGTCACCTTTCGAATAAAAACGCCCCCTGCGTCTTTAACCCTTTCGAACATTCTGCAGCTTCGAGTTAACATGTAGTATTATGTATTTTATATAGCAGGTTTTAATTTACAACTACTGTAATATACATAGAAATCACAAACCTTTCTTTTACAATAAAATATTTATGAGAAAAAATTTAAATATTTATTTAAAAATTCACAAAGTGTATTATCTCCATATATTGTTAGTTGTTATAGTTTCATGTTAAGATCATTCATCTTATCAAATAGAGACGAATGTCCAAATGACTCGTTTTCAATTAATAGATTAATTAATTCGTAAGGAAAGACTAATGCATACTATATGTTATTTTTCTATTCGTGTTAAAGTTTCTCAAAATAAATTTGTATAATCAGCTAAAGCTGCTGTTTGATCTCACCAGGGTAGAATCATACTCTCCCTTAAATCCCATCCGATGTAATTTAACTAGTGCCATCGAGATGCAACTTTCAGAAGATTATCTCAGAAAGCCAATCAACTCGATTTAGAACCGGACACGCGTAACTGCGATAGGATCACAGGAAGATCAGATGGATCGAAACAAGTTAAAGTTACTTTTGGCGAGTCAGACCTAATTAATTTCTTGCAAGTAGGGAACTATTTTTAGAATCAACCACTTCGTTAGCATCACTCTTAATAAATAATTCAAAGTCAAATTCATTCTATTATAATTAATATCTAACATCCCTAACTACATCATGTTTCATTAATTCGCAACTTTTTAAATACTAAAAGCGAAAAATAAACTCTAAAGAGAATAAAATAAATATTTTTGTAAAAATAACTTTGAACACGACGATAATGAAAAATTTAACAAACATTGGAAAATTTAACGAACCATTGAAATTGAATTAACGAATCCAATTCCAGCATCATATCGAAGGGATGGAATCAAAATTATTGATTTTACTCATACATTATTCTGTCTAAGTCGTACTATCGTCCATTAAATTATGTAATTTAATCACAGAACGCCACGGATATTACATGTTATTCTGAAATTCATGCCGATGAACGATACCCAGCAATAACAGACAACAGCGGAACAGCGCAACAATGCAGCAATTATTACTCTAATAAATGATATTCGCGAAACAATAGTATCATTATGCGCAACGAGGCACAGCCGCTCATTACGGTAATCAGCGTCGCCAATAAATCTTAATTCGCTGCGGTCGAGTAAATGGACTGACCTTATCATTTTTATGAAGATAATTCCTTATCAACGCGCAATCACCGTATGAAACACGTTAAACAAATGGGCAATGCTTATATCCTTGACGAACACTCCACCTACCGATCGGTCTATCCAACTTATCTATCTATTTTACTTATCAGAGCTGTTAACCTAACCCAGTTCCCTCGAACCACGGACACCTGACTCTATGACGACCTGTAAATGCTAGACAAATTACCAAGAGCAGGCAACTCGTACTACTGGAGGCTTGAAAAATTGTGCACGCGGTGTAATTTAGCGAGTAAACGATGTCCTGATTATCTGTGGAACTATATAAAGGGATATCAGAGAAAATCTGTGGAACGAAAGTTACATACACATAACACTGGGATCGCTGGCATATGGTGATAACGATTTTTCTATTATGCATGAGATATGAAGTTTGCTTTTATTTTGTTTAATGGAAAGTTGTGTTTCTTTACTCTGTTGCGTGGACATGGGTTGCTAATAACGATGCATTGAAAATCGGAGAGTTTCTAATTGTTATGCTTTATTTAACTAATTGAATTCTTTCTAATTTGGATGATAATAATGGGATGGGTTTCTCGAAGCGTCGGAACCTCGAAACCCAGAGGAGAAAAAGTATATGCATTAAAAATCGGAGAGTTTCCAACTGTTATGCTTTATTTAACTAATTGAATTCTTTCTAATTTGGATGATAATAATGGGATGGGTTTCTCGAAGCGTCGGAACCTCGAAACCCAGAGGAGAAAAGTATAAAATCAATGAATGAGAATCGTTCGCAGTGTGTCCCGAGAATTGGTATATTTTTATATTTTTCTTCGAATTTGTTTACCTATGGTGAATAGAGACTTATTGAAAAATTTTATAGCAAGATATTCCACTTACAGAACAGAATCAGCACTTCAAGTTTCGAGAGTTTCGAAGCCTTACAAACTGTCGGATTCGAGTTTCGAGAATTTAAAGATTACCTTCGAACCCACCCCTAATCATAATTCATAAGTCAGTGATTAAAGTGTAAAAAGAATAGATGTACAAATAAACTTAAATTAGCAGACGAATGATCAGAAGTTGAACCAGAGGAACATTTCTTCAACTTTGAAATCCTTTATCAAGGATGACTGAACCTAATTTTCTACCAAATTTTCCTTATCTTTCCAATCGCAATATGAAATATTTCCTTGATGAATACAATATCCATTTCCTTTTCAATATCAGCTTCTGCGAAGCTAGGAAAACATCTATCAAACAAAGAATGCTTAAACTTCAAATAATCCGACGATAATATTAATTTCCTGACAATATTAATGACTGCCATAATAATTAATTCCGTAAATATTATTTTAAGATTGGACACATCCATTTTAGCAGGTCGAAGTGATCTTTCGTTATTTTGATAACGTGGCTCACGATACGACGGCGATGTATTTTAATAAAACCCCTTACGTAATTCGATGGGAAACCTATTTATAATATGATTTATGATATCGTTCAGCGAAAAGGCCTATAAACGTGTACTTTCACATTAAAGCTATTACCGGTGTGCCGCAGATAAATCGATACCTTCTATACAGACACATACTCACATATAATATGCACATATACACACACATTTATAATTACATAATTTAATATATGCGAAAATTATATATATAAAGATTTAATGAAATTACTTATCTCTCGTCACCGTGGCATCCGCCAGAGAGAGGATATTAGAATCGACTGTGAATCTCGAATTTCGAACGGGAAAATCGAAGGCGTTACCACAATGGAATATCAGATATAATGGAAAGTTCGGCGCGGCAGGTACCTACAAAAGTTACGAACAGACGGCTGGTGAATTTATAAAAGCCTTTAGAGAACTTTGCTCCAGACATCTCGCGAATGCGGAGATTATACTTTCAGAAAGGGGAAACTCTTTCCAACAAGTTGTCCCATACCGACCGTCATCCTTGCACAGCCATCGCTTCCGGCTCCACGAACGGAGCTCACGCAAAGGGAAATTGGTTCGTTCTCCTTGCGAGCACGGCGAGACCTCTGCTATCCGAACTGATGTCGAAGGGAGAATTTTTGGGGAAAGAGTATGACTATATTTAGATTACGTATAGATTAAGGGTTGGAAGTAAGAGGAAATTGGTTCACTCGTCTAGTGAGCGAAGTTGTTACTACGTTTTTCGAAATGGTGACAGGCAACTGTAAATTCTTCTGTCTGTACGCGCGTGGAAGTGAATTCTTAAGCCGGGAATCCACCTGGAAGCTAAGCTAAGCTGTGCTATGCCAAGCTTTAAAAAATTAGCTTCAATACTCCTTTATGGAACCGTTTCCACCAAAAGCGATGCTAAGCTGTGCTATGCTTTTTATGTTCTATAGCACAGCCAGACTGCATCGCATAGCTTAGCTTAGCTTCCAGGTGAATCCCCGGCTTTAAGGAGATCAATGCGTAGTGAAAGTGTCTTTTAGGCCAGCCTTTGGAGAGCTTTCAGAGAATGATGGCGTCACGAGTTTGTTGAGATTTCAGCGAGATTAAATAATTGTAGCTAATAGTAATGTTTCATCTGCGACATATTTGTTTAATTTCTGAAGTTTTAATATACATATATTCTGTGCTAAAACCACCCTTGTAGCAACCATAGTGCTCCAAGATCGATATACACAGGGCCCACGAAATTATACCTTAATTTTTCGTATATTAGTACTTAATAGAAAAGTATCTTCTACAATCTACACTAATAGGAGAATTAGAATTTTCTTATGTTTCAAATTTATGAATTCATCCACGTTTTGACTACTAAATCCTAGAAGATTGGAGAATATTTTAATAATTCATTTCCAACATGGAGTTGGAAAATATCAAGTGATACGAAAAAGTGTAGAAAAATTCACTATCGATCCTCACGAGAAAAATAGAATATTTGACCCCGTCAAGGCGAGTTTCTCAGGCAGCATCGCTCTTCTGGGAGCAATATAGCATGCAACTGAACTAAACGGTTCGTTTTCAAACGAAAATGGACGTCGCTGCCTTTATCACAGTCCACTGGGAATTCTGAAGAAGCCACGGAATATACAGGGTGATTCTGATCTGCATGCTAATGCTCCAGGGGGTGAATTTAGACCCAAAAAATCATTCGAAAATTGTATCTGAACATAGATCATCATTACTGAATCATACAGAGTCAAAGAAAATGCTGAAACTGTTTTTCATTTGCTTCAATATACACTAGCCTTTTCGTTCTTATTCTTACCAACATTTAAAATCTATTGTGTAATCCAGTGGCGAACCCAGAGGGGGGAGAGAGGGGGGGGGGGGGTTAAGATGCCCTGACACCCTCCAAAGAAGAGGCTTCGTAAAAAGAAAAGAGAACTGGATTTTATTCTTTAAATAAATTTTTATAATCACCTAATGAATTCTATTGAAAATATTTGTATCCGTTCAACTCTGCTCCCTCCAAGATTAAACCTGAGTGCGTCACTGGTGTCCTCCATATCTACAAATAATGACGCTAATAAACTGGAAAAAAAAGCGTATAAAATTACCTTGAAATTATTCAAACGACTGACATTTCCCAATGAATGCAAAATCCACTACTGAGTACTTCGAGCATTTTCTTCTATGTTCCATAACTCAGGAATATGAGATATCCACATAAAATTTTCTACTTATTTTAATATACAAATTCCACCCCTGTAGAATCAATATACTTTTATGAATCACCCTGTAAATATCCAGGATCGCCCGCAAGAGAGAAGCAAAGCGACGTCTCCTCCAGAACTGATGACAAACTCGTGGCTCAATCGATGAGAAAATGTCTTAACGTTCGTAACAGGAAACTGGGACTTTTAATTGTGACCAGAGGTGGACTCGGTCTGTCTTTTCGCTGCTGCATGTGCGCTTTTCACGTTGTAACTCTAATTCATCGCCAGCCTGTCTCCTTTAAGAGACGCCTTTCATAAAGCACGATTAATCACGAGTTCAGGCCTGGCCCTTCTATCCACGGGAAGAGAAAATGAACCACGATATTGAAACGAAGGGACAGAATTTTAGCCAGGAAAATGTGAACAGCGACGCGGATATTACCGGTAACAATGCCAAGAATCATGTTGATGAAAATAAGCAGATAAAATGTAGGTGAAGGTATGCACATCAGATATACTGAATATAGAGGAATAATATGTCGACGCACGCAAGAAATAAATATAGTAGATGAAAGAGGTATACTAGAAATCTGCTATGATATTAAAGTTTCTGCTATAGAGGTATTATAATAAACTACAAGGATTTTTTTCTATATTCGTCGTCGATAACTAATGAGGGTTATCAATTTAAATTAAAAGATAAGCTGAGATCAAGTGTTCCACGTCATGCAATATTCATGCAATATTCTCCTCTGGCTTTTTAATAATTTATACCCCTAAAAATGCCATCCATTCGTGATGAAGTCTTAACTTTAAAATCTTGCCTGTTGTCACTTTCCGAAGAATTATTTCAAATATCCAAGCTAAAATTACATTTTCATAATCCTTTAATAACGAAGAAAATTTCTATTAAAAAATTCCTCTATTTACAATGTACAAATATATATATTTGCATGAGCACCTATAATCGAGATACTACATATTTAATTGACCATTACTTTTTATTAAATTGACGCCTCGTTAAACTTAGTAAGGACCTCGACATACTTAACTGTTTTTAACAACTCATGCAAATAGATTTTCAATTATCCATATTGATCTCGATTTTATTCCTCACTTCCATACGACTCAACAAACAATCTCGTGTATAACGGGCCGTATCATCAAAGATTTATAACTCTGAGCAATCTAAATTTAATGCTCCCATTACCACCTACTAAATCCAGCTTAAGCCAGCCTTACTTCCTCCAATCAGCCACTAACAAGGAGAGATTCCCAGGTGTCCGCGTCCGATTGCTCTGAATTTTGGATATGTTTTAGAGGACCGAAAAAGAAGATATACGTGGTTTTTTATAGCGGCCAGTTTTCATATTTAGGGCGTGAAACCAACCCCCAAAGTTATAAGATTTTCAGGTGTTCATCTCCGATTGCTTTGAATTTTGGATATGTTTTCGAGAACCGAAAAATAAGAAATACGTGTTTTTTTATAGCGGCCCGTTTTCATATTTAGGGGGTGTAACCACCCCCCAAAGTTCATAGAGAGTACAAAATTGTGTTGAGTAAAGCTTGATATAAATTTAATTTGCGGCATAACTTGCTGTATGGACGATGTTCTTGTCGTCACTCATCGTTATTAGGGAGTAACTATGAGGGGTGGTTTCACCCCTTGAACATGCAAATGGGTCAAAAAAGAAAGACATGTATTTCCTATTTTTCGGCTCTATAAAACATATCCAAAAACCAAAGCAATCGGAGATGAACACCTGAGAACCTTATAACTTTGGGGGTTGGTTTCACCTTCTAAATATGAAAACGGGCCGCTACAAAAAAAACACGCATATCTTATTTTTCGGTACTTTAAAACATATCCAAAATTCAAAGCAATCGGAGGCGGACACCTGGGATCCTCTCCTTGTAAGAGCAAACCAATTCAACCGCCTTCCAACCTCGCCTTTCTCACATCAAAACTGCATACAATAAAATTTCAACCCCGCACTCCTCCTTCGAACAGAAACGCCGCCCCGTCGCCCTACAACTCCAGATTTCTCATTTCAAATTCATTTCAACTCCATGAAACACCAGTCGGGCAGAAGGAATATAGGTCACGATGACTGCGAGAGCGGCCGGTCGCAGGAGCGCGACGTAACTAAAGAATTTCGTGGTGGAATCGATACACAATTAGGCAAATTGCCTAGAAGCAATCACCGTGGCTCGCGCGTAGCCCGTTATTAAATAATATAGAGAGGATCGATATCTTTCCAAGCTGGAGTGAACCGACATAGAGAACAACAGAACGCAAATCGAACCGCGGCGAAAGTTACTCGCAAGACAGTAACAGGTAGTCGGTTCTATGGCACTTGCGTGTGCCTTGCGTTCCACCTACACAAACGTAGGCACAGACTGGCTTGAAAAGTTAACGAAACTGTAAACCCTGGGGCATAGGTAATCAATCGCGTCTGGGAATCCGCGAGGTGTTACTGTTGGATCTTGCCGAACTATCACGGATGAAGAGTGCAACGTTATCTGCTTCCGAAACCATCGAAGGTGCAGCAGGTGTCAAAAGAAAGTTTAAACTACGAATGATAACAGAGATAAGGTAGTACCATTGGAAAGAATTGTATCTTGAATTTTATGTCTCATAGATTGCGGATTGCCAGAATAGGCTAATTATGTCAGCATAATGTACCCAGCATGTAAAAACATGTTTTAAAGTTTCTTTTGATCATCATTATCCACGTGCAGAATTTGTACGAAGTCTCTTATATCTTTTAAATCTGAACTTTACGAACACTACTAATAGGTACTTTAACAAACGAGCAAATATAGAATGCGAAATTCAAAATTCAAATTCAAATCATTTCAATCGAATTTCTTCGACCTTTCCGTAAAAATTCGAACTGTTGTAAAAATCGTCAGCTTTTAATCAGAATTTTCCTTGAACCCTACGCCTAACGAAAACAGTCTACTGCAACCCTTTCTGCAGTTCCCTCAACTAAGAACTATTATTTCTTTATTCCCTCCGAAGCGTGAAAAAAAATTCAATTCCATCCCCTCGATCTTGAATAAAAATCCCCCATTTAAAATAGATTACCTATTACACAGGGAAATTGAGTAGTAATTAATTGGTAAGATTTGTGCAATTCCACGGTTCCAAGTGGCGTGTTACAAATTCCTTTCAATGCCAGCTTACTCCACGGAATATAAGCTCGATTCGCGGTGGCATATTTCCCGGGACAATACAACGTGACGCCAACTGCAAGCACCTCGTATACGCGAAATGCTTGTCTATTTATCTCCAGCATAATTATCGTCGGCGAACTTTAACTAGGACCAGGCACACAACTGTGACTACTAATCCTAACAAGCCGCAGGCCATAGCCGCCGGTTTCGTTGGTTTTCATGTACTCGCGAATTAACGGCAACGTTGCGTGAATTACGGGTCATTTTAATCTGAACGCGATTTCGTGGAAATAAATATTTGGGAATGTAGGTGGCGGAAACGTGCCACTGTTTTGTACAAATCTCTGGTGATTGATTGACTTTGTATGGAAATCGAATGAAATAGATATTTATCAAATAGGTGTGGGGATTTACATTTGAATACTACTCGTCACAGAATAATGGTCGCCACTGAATTTTGGAAGATGAATCTGGAAAGATTCTTGCATTTTATTGAAACGATATTCTCTGCTAATAATTCGATACCTACTTACCAATATCAAGTTAAACGAAGAATCTTAAAAATATAACCTTCGGTATGGAATTAGAAAAGAGAAAATACTGCTCGTTTGAATTACTATCATTTAAAGTAAACCCTGCGCGGGATGTTAGTGAAGATAAAAAATTCCCTTAAAACGCAGTAAAGACTAATAAAAATGCTTTTCACGAAGACCAGTAAAGTTCACTATCAATTTATATGCAAATGCCCTGCGTTACCGTAAAAGTCACAAGTTACAAACAGTATCCAGTATTTTCTACTTAAAAAAAAAAATCGTAACCTGAGCATTTGTATGAAACTAACGACGCGTGCAGGGTTTGACGCTGCACGACAAAACCGCTGATTCCATGGCGTTTTCAGCGCGTATTAATTCGTTGATTATTTGTGCGACAACTGTTTCCGCTCCCTATTAACATAATGGAATCCCATAATTTCATGCGAACTCACGTAACAGGGGTATGAGCTTTGAACTTCACCCCGATTGCTCACGAAACGCAACCGTCCGGGTTAGTCACCCCCGTTAGTTATTGACTGTGGGGTAAACCAACTGCTCGAAAACTCGTGCAACAGTGTGCCCCTCGTGATAAAACTCGATTAGGGGTGCTGACGACAAAAGCATCAGTCATAAGGAAATTACTTTTTGCGGCCTTGGTGGCAAACATTTAATCGCGACGAATATTCATTCAACGATTGTAATCATTAGAATGTCGGTAATACAAGTGAAAGTAAGTAAATTAAAATAAAATAAAATGAAAGGGAAATTTTTTATTAGATATTCTTTGTGACTATATTGAATTAATGAATTAAAATGAAAGATTTGATTTGAATAGGTGGTCTTTTTAAATATTAATTCTATGCGGGAGCAGGAAATTTATTATACGTATAGAAGTGTGTGGAAAACTATATTTTTGGTCAGTTTTGCTCTTTTAAATAAATATTCGTTGCCCTATAATTTTCGGAGCATTCGTCATCTGTTAGAGTAGACTGAGGTAAGAGTGCGCACTTAAAGTTTAGACTTCCCTAAAATCCTTTTTATTACACTGATAGCACATATCATTGTGTAAGAAATAACTATCATCACTTCATGTAAATTTACCTGTCACAAGATGTATAAAATAAATATTTTAAAAAAGTGTCAAAATTGAACTTTTACCCTATATGTGGGACAAAAGGTCGCATGTTACGGGCTAAAAGAACGCAAGGAGAAATTTCCACAAAAGTGTTTTATTTGCCTACATACAATAGTTGTGATAATATAGCAAAACGGCTAATAGTTTACAATTCATTTTTTTTAATCAAGGTAACAGTAATCGCAAATAACTTTACCCCCACCTTCGTAGTTTGCGCAGGCATCAGTCTTCTGGACGATCCGTGTATTCTTCTCCATACGCAGGACAAATTATTTTTTCCATGGCCGTTGATGGTTGGGCTATTCTCTTTTTAAAACCGATTTGTTTTGTTCCTTTCAAAATTTTTCAGAAGTAGATGTTATTTGTTTGATTTTTTTTGCTTTTCTAATTATTTATTTGCACGTTCGCATTCAGATTTACTTCACATTGCTTCGTTCACTTCAAGCTGATTTTTAAATGGGAAATTTGCTTTCAAACTTTTGCCCTACTGCATTGTGCGAACTCTTGCCTCCACAGCTACATTTCCGTTGTTTAATCAATCCTGTTATCTGTGAGGAGAACTGAAAACTTCAAACGGCATATTAATTAAAATATTTACTGATCAATTTATAGGAATAATATTGATTCCTAAAAATGAGGATATTACATCAGAACTAACGAATTCAGTACTTACCGCATTGTACGATAATAAAACAAAGCACGGCTACACAATTCGACACTGGTGACTGTACCTTGATTGACAATTGACTGTCAATCACCATTGGCAACTGCCACAAGTCAAACAACGAAATTCGCATAGTACGAACTTTTTATCTCATTCTACTCTAATACTGTCAGGTATTCTAAATTTATTTTTTATTTTTCATAAAGGTCCTTGAAGCTAAAGTTAACTTGTTGATGTCCGTTGACAGTGCAAGTTGTTAAACAATCGATGAATATGGGTGATGCAAATTATCGATAAATATAGACATAAGACGTTAGAATGATAGTGTTTTAATTATTATTAATAATTATTAATAATACAAGGAGATGAATACGTGATTGACGAAAATCTGGATGAACAACGTGGTGAATATATGCCACGTCGAAATTCCAGGTGAAATTTCCACTAACGAATAAACTAAGAGATTTACAGAATAACTACTACGCGACAAATAAAGAAGTGTACGAAACGAAAGACGCCACTCTTCCAAGTGTTAGCAAACAAAACGAACGTTAAACGTATCTGTCTGTAATCACAGAGCAAACAGAAGATTCACGTGAGGGTGAAAGCGAATATCAGCAGGACAAATTCACTCAACCACTGCCCTCAGTATTTAGTTTAAAAAATAATCTCGACGATAGCATACAGAATTCTGCTAATGCAATAATATAAATTGACCGTAAATAAATTATTTCCCTGTACTTTTCGTCCTACTCTCAAACTAATTCACAAGTACAAACAAAACAACACAAACAATTCCCCCATTTTCGCTCGAGCGAAACTCATTTCATGCTTCGCTCGAAACAATAGCGGAAAGCGTTCATTCAAGCGGCTTCTTTTAATTAACGCACTTCCCAATCCAATACCCTGTACAACTGTCAAATTCAGCGCGAATATCACTGCGTTAAATACCCAGTAACTCCATCACTCTAAATTTCATCTAAACACAGTCACCTAATTATTTGTAGCAGTGGAACGATCCATAGTCATGTCACAATTCCCCCGCCAAAACTGACTAACCTACAAATTGTCCACGCCACGTTTCACCTCTCCCCGCTCGTGCTCCGCTCGACGATCTATTCTCGTCGCACAATTAATATAACAAACAGGTCTAGACCCTTCGATCACTCTTATCCCCTCCTATCTTAACGCTTCTCCAATAGAAACGAAGACAAAGGGCCTGTTGTCTTCTCGCTGCAATGCCCTTTACGCGCGACAGAGGCGGTAAACGAATCGTAACGGGACTAACACTGAATGCAACGGCAGTACGAAAGGGAGCGAGGCGCTTACCCGTTACGAGAGAAGTCGACGGGAGCGCGACGTGATCCACGGGCAGGTTATCCTGAATGATCGGCCGTTATCCAGCTCGGATATCACACAGGGCCAGTGGTGGACGATTATAGGAGATCCTGGTCGCATCGATTCCTGCGCTCGCTGCGTGAGGACGTTTGCCTTTCACCAAGTTCCGGGGCAGCGGGAAAGCACGGGAAAACGGCGGGATCCGACGGGGAGAACAACACTGCTATGGTGTCACCTGTCAACGGCGACAGACACGTGTACCATTGGCGAGCTCGCGTGCACGTGCACGCCGTGGCGCGTGAAAGGCGCACGCTTTCACTATCGATTGTGCACGAAAAAGCCGTAGGAACGGTGACGGTGAAAATGGAATTTTGTCCCTCGAGAGGCTCGCGAGCTACCACCACCACCATAGGCGGCTTTTCTACGGAGACAACTCGTCCTGCGGCGATACGGACGTATGTACAGCTCTGACAGCAGGCGTACACGCGCGCCTCTGTTCCACGCGCACACGCTCACGCGCATCCTGTCTCCTCGCTCATTAGGCAGGCGCGCGACTTCGACGCGTGCAATCTTACCGCTCGGCCGTTCGTATAAACAAAGCTGGCTGCTTTCCGACAGCTTCGGATCGCCTCTTTCGATTCCTGCACTCGCGAGGCCACTCCTACGGAAAGCCTTTTAATCAGCGTCCATTTTCTGCCTTCTCTGCAGCCAAATTCTTTTCCAGCACTTTTCATTAATTTCCGGGTGTTCCGAATTTGCTCGTCATAGTGCGGGGGAGTGTGAAACAATGCTTCATCGTTAATTTGAATTTTGAATGTATAGTAATGCCATTTTTTGGAAGGGGAATAAAAAAGAAATTACGGTTTAAGGTATTATGAATATTAATCGATATTTTAATACTGAAAATGAGTTTCTCGATGAGATTTTATGAATTTATGAATAATGGAAACTGGCTTGAGTTTGAATAATGTCCTATGTATTAGTTTTATAATAACAGTTTACTGATGAATAAACTGGTTTGCTTAAACGATGCCATAGATAGCTTTTAAATTATCGAACGGAGAACACCGTGAACGAAAAACGCAGACACCAAGTCACCCACGAGCATGACCTCGCTAATTCTGGAAGAGAAACTTTATGTTCTATAACTTCGCCAGAAGCGCGGAAACTTTTCCCGTAAAATTGCTAACGTCACATCTAGAGTGAAATAGTACTTGACGAAGTCGAGTCTGAATGAATGGAAACGATGCGCGACAATGAAATCGAATGAGAAAGGATGAACTGGAACGAATTAGGGAACACAATTTTATGGAAGCGTGTTAAAGTCAGCTAGCTAGACGTAACTCAGGGAGTTACCTGAATTTAACACTTCGTGGTCACACCTTCTTATAATCACAAATTGCTCACACGGGATTCACTGTACCCCAGCGTCATTTTTTTAGTTATCATTTTCGTATTTTTTAATCTTTTAACTTTTCAGTGATAATTGTACATTCGTAATACTTATACAGTCATGGTCTAATAGTCTTTTTCTAGAAATGCAAATTTTGGTATGATAAAATTTGTAGTTGAAAATGAGCGATTTTCCATGGTTGTGGGAGAAAACAGATTTTTTAAAAAAAAAATTTGGAAATCCCCTTTGGAAGACGTAAAGGTCCGACATTTCAAATCGAAAATTGCTCTTGTATCTGCTCCTCAAGGTAATTAGGGTGCACAGTTCAGAGTAACTAAATGAAATAATATTGTGTATTCTGTACTATATTAGTTGGCATAGTAGATTTAAAAACCTGTTGGTGGATAAAATCCTTTGACTACCTAACGCTCGAATTATCTTTAACAATACATAGATATATAAATATTTAAATATTTCAAAATTTTATATAATCGACTCGCAAAATACCCCGCGCTTCGCTTCAGACCTAAGGGATATTAAGGACTCCGTGAAAACACAGTTTACCACTTTTTACCCCCTTACGGGTTGATTAGGACAAAATCCTGAAGTTGGTTTTTAAGCATTTGTGTGGGCAATCGTTGTGAGTAAGAGCCAAGTTGATATCTAATCAGGCCTAAGAGATATTAACGAATCCGAGAAAATACATTTCATCCCTTTTCACCCCCTTGGGGAGGGAATTTCCAAAAACCTTTCCATAGTGAGCGCCTGCGTCATGAAAACAATGTACCTTTCAATTTTCACGTTCCTACCCTAGTAGCATTTATTGTTGGCATTTTGATGGCCAATTAATTCCCAACTTGGGGATACTGTGGGCCAACCAGAAATGCTACTAGGGTAGGTTAAACAGGTTGAGTTGGGCGTTGATGAGTCAGTCAGTCAGTCAGTTAGAGCTTTTTCTTTTATATATATACATACATTAACCCTACAAGTACAAAATTTGATTTTCTAAATGAAAGTCCTCCGAATTCGTGATATGTAAATATAAAATATAATTATATTAGCTATGTTTCGCATATTGAGCTCCTAGGTACATCCCAACACGTTCTCTTATTTCTAGAATATCCAATATTAATATCACGCAACAACGTACATCCTCCACTTTCGAGTTCAAATTGAGTTTCCACTTTCGAGTTCAAATTGACCTGCCTCTCCACTGTACTTATTTAAATAACTTCCAAATAAATGCAAACTAAGCACGTGCTCAGAAACGTGCTTATAAATAACTAGAACATAAACGAAACGGGTCAACATTGATGACAACAGATTTTTCACAATTCTTATATTCTATATTCATAAAAGAAGATACTTTTTAAACGTTTCAAAGCCCACAGGCAGTTCAGCTACTGTGCCCCGTGGAGATGATCCGCTCTCCAACTTTGTAGGCAAGCAGTAACGATGCAAATATGTAAAACGGTGTTGTGAATTAAAGTGCCGCTGTCCCAAGGAATGCTTCCTAAACGGGGCCTAAACGTTCGCGCACTTAAGGTTGTTTGATATTGTGCACGGCACGATTGAGAGACACGTGTGTCGCACGCAATGGTTCCTTCGGAGGCTATAGAAAGCGGCATTGATGACGACTTGATGACGAAATACCTCGAACAACGATGGCCTACCTCCCCCGTAATCTATACTACCATTGCTAGTTGAACATCCGCACAAAAGTTAGATCACAGTCCACGAATATTTCATTTCATACTCTCAAGGACGCGGAACCGTCCCAGTGATACTTCCACGTGATCGATCAGCCTTAGGTGACCATGTTCGTAGGAGCTATCGCTGCATGCATTTTTCTACGCTTCCGTCGGTCTCGGTAATGGAAATTCAATGACCAGCCGGCGTGCATTTCTCTGATTGAATCACGGGCGAGCGGGGGGGGGGGGAGGGGTGCGCGTTGTTTAACGACTGGTTTCACAGAAAAAGTGCAGCCCAATTACGGTGAAACGTACGGTTTTATTGGCTTGGTTCTCGAAAAGCTGGAACAATGACTGTTAATGCATCGACAAGTAGTTTTTACATCTGCGAGTAAATGTGCCGCGAATTGTATTGCAATCGCATCGCTGGAATTGGCTGTTTGGTAAAATAATATTCAAAGCGATGCGGCTCTTGGAAGAAATTAAGCAACGATTAAACGCTTCGCGATGAATATCGTGCTTCATATTTAAACGAGTCAGAAGCAGCAGGGGCAGCGGTTAATTAACTTGTTTGAAGATAACTGACAGTGCAGTAATTAATTTCACTGCGAATTTCGTTCCATTGTACTCCGCTGCAACCGAAGCAGCCTTCCTCAAACATCATTGAACACGTGTGCAAGTCGAATTGAAAAATCTGAATCGGCGTTTGCGACGATGCTTTGTAAGCTTGATTCTTTAGAAATTTTAATATCAGAATATTTACGGGTATGAGCAACAATTACCGCCATCAGTGACAATAATATTGCCATGCCTTGTGAATTTACTTAAATCCCCGCTGTCATTGCAAAGAATCTTCACGAAACTTGTGATAAAATCTAAGAACACTCCAATTACAGATGAATGAGAACGCCGCTTTTCGGTAACTCGCTGGATAAATAATATATTCGATTGCAGAAAGGCATTGCTTTAATTAGCAGCGACATTTCAGAGAATATGACAGCGGTCGTCTATTCGAGTGTACGATTAAAATTGGTTGACATTTAGCGGTACACGTATAACCGCGGGGTGCTTCGACATTAATAGTTACAACTTTATGAATGAATTCAGCGAAGGAGATAACGAAGGAAGTTATTAAGTTACAAGAAGAATGGGATATTATTTAGATAAAGAATTGTTGACATAGAAATACCAGTAGTTGAAGTAGAAAATACCTCATCTTTATTTGTTATTCAAAGGTTCGAATAATCCGAAGTATCTTTATTCGACGAACAATGAATCAAATTTTGTCATCCTTCATTCGATATTCCAAAGTATTATTTAGATAAAATCTGTGGTTTCCAATTCGTATTTCATAAGACACTTAAAAATAGTAATACTTACATAGCGATGTGTACGATATTAGTAACATTCATTTACACAACGCTGGGTATAAATAGTTCTACAGAATGAGTTAGCTGAACTTGTAAAGAAAATTATGAAACCACGAGCGCACAGGTAACTGGAAAACAAGGTCAGATAGGATGCATGCTTCTATGAACTATTTTTATTATCTTGAAATGCTGAATACATCCCCAGAGTTAATTACCCACTATTAACGTGGTACCTTGCATAATTACGAAATGGTGCGATATAATTGAATATAATTAGAGTACTTGAAGATATCAGGAATAGTTACCATTAAAGCTTCTACTGAGCATAGAAAGAGAATTTTGTCCTTCGTTCGTTTTCAAAATAAACATTCAGGGACCCTCGGATAGCACTTTCGATGTTTTCCAAAAAATATCGGCGCGAAATCACGCCAAAGCAGTGCACGGGGTGGAAATCCCTCTGGCGTGGAAACACGCCGACGCCACTCAGAGAGTCTCGAAGCGCACGTGCCTTAAATTTCGCGGTGGCCCGATTCGGTGTGTGACGTTCGCTTGAAAAATAAGGCAGATCCGGCGTTCCGCCGATAAGATCGTTCTACGATAAAAATGTGGCGGCGCGGAGCGGCACGAAATCGAGTCGTACGTTGTCAAGATGCGAAGGCCGGATAAAAAATATCGCTTGCCGCTAAGGGCGAGGTTGTCGGTGGAAATCTTTCCACGAAATGTGATCGACGTGAATCAATAAACACCTAGGATGCTAATGCCGTGACTAAACGGTATGCCGTGCACCTTTTATTTTTAATACCTTGAATAATGCATGATTCAGTGGAGCACGAGTCAGGCGACCCGCTATGGTATACAGTTAATAAATCTAGCTAACCGATCAGTCACCGTGGAAATAAATAACTGTATTATTTTGCTGGTATAGATTATATACTGTGCTAGAAATATGTAGAGAGTGATCAGGTTCAGTCGTTTAGTCTTACAGATTTATTGGAAGTAATGAATTAATTGTTTGCGTAGAAGTAGAATGTGGATCGATGTGCGTTCAGTTCAACGATAGGCCGGATAGAATTCTACAGTAGTGAAACGTTTAGTGCCTGCTCTAACTGCAGTAGATAACCCCTTCATTGGTCAGACCACAGAGGAAATATGTATAGGCAGACGAAGTGTAGGGTAAGCCTAAAAGCCTTGCCACCACAGACTAGGGACATATGTACATATATATATATATATATATATATAAAAAAAAAATTAAAAATTAAAACCGACTGCAGAAAAATAAAATTGCACTAAAAAGTAAAAAATATTTTTTAAGTCGGCGCCAGATTTACACAGCGCAAATGATGAGACACTGGTTTAAAAAATATGAGAGTCGTAGATTAAATAAGGGAAAAAATTATTTTTTAGTGCAATTTCATTGTTTTTAAGTCGGTTTTAATTTTTTTTTAATTTTTCATTTTTAACGTTTTAGTTTTATATATATTGACACAACATGCTGAGTAGATATGCGCGTACGTACATAAAATAATAATAATTAGGTGACAATAGTCTTTATTATTAACCAGAACTGGCAAAATATTGGGCCAATATTGATTCAGTGTAGGATGGGACCACCGGGGCCTCGCCCTCTTTCGAATAAAAAGAAAGATCATCCAAATCGGTCTATATGCTGAGGAGTTATCCGGGGACAAACATAAAAAATAAAAAAAAATACAAACGGGTCGAATCTATAACCTCCTCGTTTTTGAAGTCGGTTAAAAATTGATCTCACGTCCAATGTACATATTTTTCTGTCCCGTGATTGAGGGATCAAAGACCCTTACCATTTTAGGGTCACACGCAACGTTAACGACAAGTCTCGAAACAGATCGTAACGCTACGCGTGGTAGGAATCGGGATTCAACGCGACACACATATCGATACGATAAAGAATAAAGAATTTCCTAATACACTGTAATAAATATTTCACCCTCGACTGCGGAGCGCCGTCCTCGATTCGCTGGGCTTGACTGATGATTTCCACCTGTTTCAGAAAATCTGTATTCTTTATTCTTTGTCATGTCGATATGGAAGTCACACCGAATAGATTCCTTGTTTCTCCATATGCCCCAGGACGGCCCGAACGCTTAAGCGTCGATAAGCTGTTTCTTTTTATATAATTTTATATAATTCTTTTAAGAGTGATTAGTAAATCATATTGAGTTTGATAAAATTAGTTTGATATGGCTATCAATATGGGGTGTTTTTATATTTGTAGGATTCTTGCGTTAATTGACGTATATAATTAATTAATAACCCGATAATAACATGTGTTGATGAGATACTAACGTTTCCACTGCATTATCAAATTGATTATTGCGAATGTTTTGAATTGTTAATTTTGCAGAATCAAATTGCGCTTGTAAAAATATGGGGAATAAGAATTGGGAGAAAGGAATTATATGTGCAGACATTTATTAATGTTAATAGTTCGCATATTTTTGTAACAGTACTCATAAAACAGAGTAAGAATAAAGAAGAAATCTTTATTTCATTCAGCCTCCATTTTAATGCATTTTTGTTTTAATATTCTTAAATTTCTTACAAGGGAACAACGCGAACCCGGACTCACCGATTGGGACGCAACTTTGTGGGTTTTTAAAGTGACTCGAAACAAGAAAAACGGTGTGTTTCATTTGGGCCCTATCACACTTTAAGAGGGTGAAAACTAACCTCAAAGTCAAATTGGCACTTCCACTTTTTCGCGTATAACTCTCAAAGTACGAGAGACAGAAAAAAATGTTACAAACAAAAGTTTAATGGTGCAATAAGCGCTACAAACTTGTGTTAAAAAAATTTGAAAATAGTTTTAAAAAAAAGAACCTGTCGAAAAAAACTATATTTTTAAAATTTTGTTAACGCAAGTTTGCAGCGCTCATTGCACCATTAATCTTTTGTTTGAAACATTTTTTTCTGTCTCTCGTACTTTGCGAATTATGCACAAAAAAGTGGAAGTGCCAATTTGAATTTGAAGTTAGTTTTCACCCCCTTAAAGGGCGATAGGGCCCAAATGAAACACACCGTTGTTCTTGTTTTGAGTCACTCTAAAACCCATAAAGTTACGTTCCAATCTGTGAGTCCGGGTTCGCAGTGTTCCCTTGTCAGTTATAATGAACCCCCAATTGATAAATGCTGTCAATGGCATAACAGTGAACGCGCAGCCGCACGCAGGCCATGTGGCGCAGTAGTAACGTGTGGTAACGTGTACATACACGTATAAGAAAGGAATTTTATTGGCATTTCAGTATTGCACTTCGATCATCGTGCACGTAGAAACGTCTACATAGAGATAAGAGAAAAATCTTTTTAAGAGACATTTCCTTCGCAAAGTATCTCCTACCTTTTCAAATACATATTTCACGTTAACAATATTTAATTTTACGTAGCACACAGTAAGATTTCATAGAGAATATTTACGTTCACCATTTATCTCCATATGTTAACATAATTATACTGGAATAAAATCATTAATGATAATATGAAAATTTTCAAGAAACTTTTAGATAAATATCATGTGTGGAATTTGGGCTTTGTTCGGATTGGATGGACAACCCTTGGCCTGCATCTGTGAAAACTTCGAAAAAATTAAGCATCGTGGACCAGAAGCTTTTAAATTCGAATCTGACACTACAGTTAAGGTACGACTCTTATAAAAGATTTAAAACATCTTGACATATGCTTATTTGTATTTTTAAAGCGACTACAAAAGTATAGTTCTTTGCATAACTTTTCACAATCTTAATTTTCAGAATGGTTACCTCGGATTCCA
The DNA here is from genome assembly GCA_947577245.1 of Andrena bucephala. Classification (NCBI taxonomy): domain Eukaryota; kingdom Metazoa; phylum Arthropoda; class Insecta; order Hymenoptera; family Andrenidae; genus Andrena; species Andrena bucephala. The sequence continues at coordinate 71,885,665 of OX387715.1, forward strand.
CAGGTTGGCCATTGTTGATAATCTCCATGGAATGCAACCAATGAGACTGTATAAATATCCGCATCTCTTTTTACTATGCAACGGTGAAATTTACAACAACAAAGAAGTGAGACTTAATCCATGAGTTATTATCTTATTATTTTACAAAGATTGCATCATCCCTGTACCAGTAACTTAACTTTTACAGATTGGTCAGGAATATGGATTCGAATACGTTACCCAATGCGACGTCGAAGTGATATTACACTTATACGCAAATGTTGGCGCTGAGAATGTTGCCAGAATGCTGGACGGCGTTTTTGCATTTTGTTTAATGGATATCGAACGTAGGAGAATTCTTATCGGCAGGGATCCCTATGGTGTTAGACCCGCCTTCAGACTATTTTCCGATGACGGGCAATTAGCAGTTTGTTCAGAGAGCAAAGTAAAAAGTCACTCAAATTTTACCTTAGTGCGATGCAATTATTTATTTATTAGAGTATGTATTTAGGGACTTATGGGAATAAAGAAACGAGTGAAGTCCAAGCAATTATTGGAACCATTTCCACCAGGTCATTACGAAGAGTACGAAATTTTAAACAACGGCAGAACAAAGTTACTAACAAGGGTGAATTATCACAAACCCGGAGACAAGCCTAGTTTCAAGGCTTATACTCCATCGAATGGTCTGTTAAAATGATTGAAATATATTGTTCATATGTAAGTTTCGAGCGGACATAAACTAATGTAATACATTTTTCTTCTTTTAGCTTTGCGTAGCGCGGATATACATGGAAACATAAGACTGTTGCTATCGGCTGCTGTGAAAAAGAGATTGATGGCGGACAGAAAAATTGGGTGTCTATTGTCGGGCGGTCTGGATTCAAGTTTGATTGCAGCTTTGCTTGTAAAGCATGCGAAAGAGGAAAATCTACCATACAAAATACAAAGTTTTGCTATTGGAATGGATGATAGTCCAGATATTATTGCAGCTAGACAGGTTTAAACAAGATGCTTTTGTATTTTACTGACCCCGTCGTTATGTTAGTATTTAGAAATATCAGTAAGTGTTTATTAGGTTGCAGATCATGTAGGGACAGAGCACCATGAGATACTCTTTTCGCAAAAGGATGTGGTGGACGTTCTGGACGAACTGATCTGTCAATTAGAAACTTATGACATTACCACAATCCGTGCTTCTATCGGGTAAATTGTTACACGCATCGTGCACATTCAATCACACTAAATTTCTCAGCTTCCCAATTAAATATTCTCCTAAATTTTAGTATGTATCTTATCTCGAGATACATTAAACGGAACACGGAAGCAACTGTAATATTCAGTGGAGAGGGTGCGGATGAACTGGCGCAAGGATATATTTATTTCAGAGATGCACCTAACGCAGTAGAAGCTCATAATGAATCTGTTCGATTATTAAAAGATATCTATTTATACGATGGCTTGAGAGCGGATAGGACAACCAGTGCATTCAGTTTAGAATTGCGGGTTCCATTTCTAGATATCCAATTCACAAGTTATTATCTATCGTTAGATGGTGCTTCTAGACAACCTCAAGGTATAGCCCGGTGGAATATTTAACAAATGAAATTCGAAGACATTAAAAATAATATTTGATACAGGAGGAATTGAAAAATATTTATTAAGATCTGCATTCGATGGCACCAACCTATTGCCGTCAAATATCTTATGGAGGCATAAAGAAGCATTCAGTGATGGTGTAACATCGGTTAAAAAATCTCTCTTTCAAATCATACACGACATTATTGGTAATAGCATATCAGACGAGGACTTGGGAAAAGCTCAGCTTAAATATCCTCACTGTACTCCGAAAACTAAAGAGGCACTTTACTATAGGTAATAGCGTTAACCTTATTACATAATAATTATGTACGATTAATTTGACTGCTACTGTTTCTTACTTTAGAAATGTCTTTGAAAGACATTATGGAGGGCAAGCTGAAAGTTTTGTGCCATACTTCTGGATGCCACGTTGGGTAAAAGGGGTCCGCGATCCATCTGCGCGATTCATTGCTCATTATGCGGCAGATGTAAAGAATGGTGAGACGGAAAATAGCGTGGGTTGAACTTACAATAACTTATTAAAAACTAGGGACGGTTTTCTCGAAGCGTCGAAACCTCGAAAGCCAGATAAGAAAACGTATAAAATCAATGAATAAAGTCGTTCGCAGCGTGCCTTGAGAATTTCTTATATTTCTGTTTGTGTTTTGTTACTTTTGTTTAACTGTGGTCAGTAAAGATTTACCAAAAGATTCTGTCAACTTCAGATCTTAAAGCAAGATACTTCCGTTTACGAAACAGAATCAACACTTCGAGTTTCCAGAGTTCGAAGCTTTACAAAGTTCCGGTTTCGAGTTTCGTGAATTGAAAAATTCAGCTCGAACCCACCCCTATTAAAAACCAAACCAGATTCTCAGTAATAACATATTTTCATTAATTCAACGTGTTGTAATAAACTTTTGTACGATATTTATAATCATATTGAATGTTTATGCAAATAAAATTTTTATTTTCTAAACGCGTAATGCTTCCTTCTATTACGATTAAAAATAATCATATAATACTTAAAGTCGTGTCGGACATGCGACGCGATGTTGTAAAAGTTATGCGTGTGAAAAATAAAAAAATGATGGTTGTATATACCCCTGGTGGGACTCGAACCCACAATCCCCGGTTTAGGAGACCGATGCCTTATCCATTAGGCCACAGGGGCGGTTGGTGTAAGAAGATTCCTTTTGAGAATAGAGTTACAAGAACTTAATGACGTATGCAAAATTTTGTTATTAAAATAATATATACATAAACGTTGCTGTCACAATATCCGTAGTTCTCGCAATACCTTATACACTTCTGAATAACAAAAGATAATAAGCAGCCGATAAAACAGCTGTTACAGAAACTTCAAAGATGGTGACGCGCATTTTATAGTACCGTCATCTGCGTAGGTACTTATGCGTACCATAAATGTAGAATATGTTTTAGTAGCATAATCACAGTTTAAATATCAATTAACAATCGAATATTCTAGCAGTAAGTGTATAATTTTATACTCCGAATAATTTTCTCATGGTAGCAATAAATAAAAATAAACATTCTATATATTTACACGGGACATTATGAATTCTCGGTTTTCTTTGTAATTCGCAGATGATGTCAACAAGATACATTTCTTTTATATCTGGAATAGCAATAGCCTCGCTAACATGGGCTATAAGTTTATATCTCTATTCAAGACTGTCCCAAAATGCCAGCACTCTCAATCCAACGATGCTTACACCGGAGAGATCCAAGTTGTTAAGGCAATTTGGTCACGATGTATACAGCGATCATGAACTCGGGCTACGCGATAATCGGGTATTTCATCGTGATAAAGAGACTCTGGTCGATAAAGGCACCTACAACTTAAAAGGAAGAAATTTCAAGAACAGTGAGAAACTTTTGCAGCAATTAATGCCTATACCTATAAAACCCACTGTTACTCTAGGGCAAGGTACTTTTGTATTTAAATATCCAACTAAGTCCAACTTTACTTGCGAAACATTCACCCGAAGGAAAGTAACAACTTATTTGTAGATTTAGACGAACTGGGAATGGTGAGGAACTCTGATGATCAACGAAAACGAGACGAAGGATACAAGAATTATTCGTTCAATGTTTTAGTATCGGATAATATTAAATTACATAGGCAATTACCAGATACGAGGCACAAATTATGCGGGGCGCAGGAATACTCTGGCAAATTACCAAACGCCAGTGTTGTTATATGTTTTTACAATGAACATTATACAACGCTTTTACGGTCTGTACATTCTATCGTTGATAGGACTCCTGCGCATCTTCTGCACGAAATTGTCTTGATAAACGACTGGAGCGACAGCCAAGCTTTGCATGAGAAGATTAAAGCATACGTCGATAATAATTTTGATAATAAAGTGAAGTTATTTATGACTGAGAAGAGAGAGGGATTAATCAGAGCAAGAATGTTCGGCGCGAGGAGAGCAACCGGGGAGGTTTTGATTTTCTTAGATAGCCACGTCGAAGTAAATAAGATGTGGATGGAGCCCCTTCTCTCGCGAATCGCTTTTTCAAAAACTGTCGTTGCTATGCCAGTTATCGACATCATCAATCCTGACACGTTCCAATACACTAGCAGTCCTCTGGTGAGAGGAGGATTCAACTGGGGCCTACATTTCAAATGGGACAACTTGCCAATCGGTACACTGGTACACGATGAAGATTTTATAAAGCCTATAAAGTGAGATCATATATTTACATGCGCATATTAATTCTTGTAATGTTCCGTCATGTATATGTTGGTAATTGCTACTGAATAGATCGCCAACGATGGCAGGGGGATTGTTTGCAATGGATAGAGAGTACTTTACCAAGCTGGGAGAATACGATCCTGGTATGGATATCTGGGGCGGTGAAAATCTGGAAATATCGTTCAGAGTAAGACGATCGACAATAAACCATTCACTTAATCACGTATTTGTTTTGAATTAGAAGTGACTTGTAATATTTCTCAGATCTGGATGTGTGGTGGAAGCATCGAACTGATACCCTGTTCAAGAGTTGGGCATGTGTTTAGAAGGCGTAGACCCTACGGCGGAGACGATCGACAAGATACTATGTTAAAGAATTCATTGCGAGTAGCATACGTCTGGTTAGATGAATACAAAGATTACTTCTTAAAGAATGTTAAAAAGGTCGACTACGGCGACATTACAGAAAGATTACGTTTACGAGAGAAATTGAACTGCAAGAACTTTGCGTGGTACTTAAAAGTCGTGTATCCCGAATTAACACTACCGGACGATGACAAGAACAAATTGAAAGATAAGTGGGCAAGAATGGAGCAGAGACCGATGCAACCTTGGCATTCGAGAAGAAGAAATTACACCGATCAGTATCAAATCAGATTTGCCAATTCCGCGCTATGTGTTCAGAGTGAGAAGGACATCAAAACGAAAGGTTCTAAACTTATTTTATCGCCGTGCTTGAGAATTAAGTCGCAGGTAATTAAATACAAAACAGTAGATCTCTCTACAAAATGATTCATTACTTTGAGTCAGTATAATTGATTATCATGTGGTCCCTCAAACATAGATGTGGTACGAAACAGACAAGAACGAGTTGGTACTGGGTCAAATGCTTTGCATGGAAGGCGCAGAGAAAGTAGCAAAGCTTGGGAAATGCCACGAGATGGGTGGTAATCAGGAATGGCGTCACAAGAGAGCTGTAAGTATTTACTATTTTATTTGTACGAGTTATATGTACTAAGGAAAGTAATTATTTGCGTCTAGAATGGTACACCGATATATAACATGGCAGCTGGTACGTGTTTAGGCGTATTGCGAGCAGCGAATGGTTCTCCAGTTATAATGGATCTATGTACTAAACCAAATAAAACCTTGATATCGTGGGATCTAGTGCACTCCACGATACCCTCAAAAGAAATTAGGTGACACAAGCTGAAGAGAGTGCAGAAGGAAAGGATGCGAACGTTAAATTAATAGACACAGATATGTAAAATACGTGATACTTATATATCTCGAAGAACGCTTGTACGATGCAGCGAACGTGGAATGTAAAGATGGATATTGCAAAAGGCTCTCAAAACCTTTATGTTACATTTATACTATTTTATATTACAGGATCAAATGAACCATGACATTACAAGCGAAGGAAATGTTGATATTGTTGTTTATATGTATATACTTATACACTTGTTATACACTTTTAATAGTTAGTCAAATAATTTAGTACTCAATTGTTTTGAGGTAGCATAGAATGAAAGTGTCAAAGTTAAAGTTTTTGTACAAATTTCTTATAAAATGCAGCAGTCGTTACAGTTTATATTCTACTTAAAGTAAAGTATGCGTGAATTTTATTCAAAGCAATAATATGTACTGATATGTTTGTTGATATTTGTATATACAGACAACTCCTTTAATACTCATGTTTTTGTAAAATAAATTGAATTCTTAAAACATTTGTTTCATTCAACCACATTCGTATACATATGGAATATCAAAGTGCATATTTTGTGTAATTGATTATTAACACATATACACTTTGAGCAATATTCTATCTATATAAAGGGTCTTGCAAAGAAAGCATGGGCATACTTACTTTTTTCCAAAAACCACCCCCAAAAAAGAATTTTTTTTTCTACCCTTAATAATTGATTTAAAATTTAGAGAAAGATATATAAAATAGTTTGTAAGTAGCTATTTTTTCGTTTTTTTCCGTTAAATATCTTAAGTAATAATCGAGAAAAAAAATAACGTTAAAGGCATTTACCCCCGTCTTACCCTTAAACCGGGGGTAGCGATCTAAAATTTTACATAATGGTGTTTCAGCCAAGGAGCATTGTGTAAAAAATAACAACTCCAAGAATCGGCAGGGGGGCCGTTTGCCCATGTTTACCCTGCTAGACCCTTTAATTTTTTGAGAATATAACTAGGGTGTTTTAAATGAGGAAACGTAAAAAATATAAGTATGTACATCGAGCTGTCAACATGGCAGCCAGTTGTATGGTCCGTGATTGAACGGTTTAAATGTCCACGGACATGTGACGAAATTACGCGAAATTTATACAAAGGTTTATGGAAAAAATATGAGAGTGATAGTTTAATAAGGTCTAGTATATCGCGGTATAAAGTAAAACGTAACTGGGAAACGTTATTGACAACGCAGATTTGAACATTGGCAACATAGGTTATTGGATCCAAAGTATTAATTCAAATATGACAACGTCCAAAGAACTAAATTTAGCTAGGAAAAGTCTTGTAGCATCACTCGGCGAGAATGCAAAAGTGTAAGATATGTTTTAAGTTTAAGGAATAAATGAAACACCTAAGAAAATACGTCTGGCACCAAGAATCTTTTAATCCAAACTTCATGAACGTTTAAACGTCTCCGTCTTTCCGATTCTCTTTCACTTAAAGTACCATCACCTTATTGCAAAACGCTTCTTATTGTTGGCAGGTATTTTGAAAAGATGAAGCTATGGTTTCAAATGAAGGTACTTGAATGTTACTTTGTAACGTTATAATATCGATATTGTCATCTATGAAGCATTATTATTTCAGACAACAAAAGAAGAGTTTGATTGCGAGGCAAGGAATATTATGACGGAAGACCAGGTTCATCTTCACAATGAATTTCTTCTGTGCTTGTTTAATAAAGTCAGAGGTTTAGCCACTGCTACACCTATTCGTAAAATAGATAAAGACAAAGCTCTGAAAGAGAAACGTCTACGATTAAAGAGAAAGTACAAAACTGATAAATCCAATTTTGAGGTTCGCGAGGCACTTGAATCTATTCATTTTTCATTTTATAGACGCAGAATAGAAATTTTTACATCTCATATTTAGCCCGCAGATATGTACGTCGAAGTACTGAACCAAACATCTTCACCCGTCGGAGACGAACCTATCGGAGCGAATCGTTCCAGCGCCCAAGAGCTCGTACTGCCTGATAGAACTTTTGTTCTAGCGAGATTGATGCTCGCAGCGTGGGAGAATAATATGGACGGAGCAGAGGAGAACACAGCGCACATAGTTATAGCTGCGACGCAAATATTTTTGAAGAATATACTTACAGCTATATTTACGAGAAGGAAAGGATACGCAGTTAGAGATGGTTCCTTCATTTATAATATTGGGGAACCGGTACCTAGTTCATGGAAAAGAAATTCCACTCATATACTACGATCGTCCGAACATAGCGCAACGGAGATAGTAGATCCCTATGGTCAAGTACCTGCGATAAAACAAAATTTCGAAGAGGCAGAACAGGCTACAGCGTTCGCTTACGCGTGTTCTCCGCAAAGTATTCCACCTCCATTGCAACCTGTCAGTACAGCTGACTTACAACGTACATTGAAGGTAGGGGAAACTAGCTTCCTAAGTAAGAGTGTATAATAATTGAAATTTTACACCTATAATGAGTTTTTACTCTGTTACAAACAGGTGTATAAAAATCTTGTTAGTAATCATACTATTTATGCCACTAATATGGAACGTTTATATACTTATGCTACACACCCGACATGGGAAGACTTGGAAGCCAAGAAACTGTTGCGTCGTCAATCTATGACATAAATTATTTTAGATGTAAGAGAGTACGTTATAAAGTTACATGTATTATTTATTATGTTTTCTATGAAATACACTTTGCTAATAAAAATAACATATCAAAGGTTCTAGATATATTACTAGGGTTTATACAAAAACCGACTTTTGAAAAAACCGGTTTTCGAATTTCACTATTCCCAAAAAACCGGTTTCCGAACTTTCACAACAAAGAAAATGTAATTAAAATAGTAAATAAATATTTTTACTTATTTTAAAATTTTCAGTTTCCTTAATATTATGGAATTATAAAAATATAACAAAATAAAATATACTCTATACAAAACCAAATAAAAACAAAATTAAAATAGCTAAAATCCGTACGAATACGTAAAATTTTTGAGATCTAATATTTATGGATCTACAAAACTATAACACAATAATATAGACTGCATACAAAATCAAATGAAAAAAAAGCTAACATAACTAAAATCCGTACAAAATATAAATCTTTTAAAATGCGGTATCAAATGATAAATCTTTATACCATTTCGTTTTTTTTTTCTGAAAATATGAACTCGTGAAGATTAGTTTTACAGTAAAGAGTTACCTACTACAACATGCTTGTGTCTGAGGCGATTTCAAGTCAAAATGTTAACGTTTTTAATTAAATAATTAAATCATTTCTTCATATTAATTGTAGTATATAAAACCGGTTTTTAAAATTTAAAACCTGGTATTCGAATTTTACAAATTTATAAATTAAAAACCGACAAACCCTATATATTACCATAGTCTATTAAGATTCTATCTTAGAAGTTCAACTAGTCGTTATTGTTTTGCGAATGATATATTGCTTCTTATCTATATTTGATTGTTTTCATTCAGAAAGATAATTAAGGTTTACTAGAAGAAGCATATTTTACTTTCGTATAAAAGTTTAACATTTACGAACATGAAGGGCTATTTTATAAGAATTTATTAATTTATTATTTGTATGAATTATAAGGTGTATATTTAGAGTTACAATTAATATGAAAAATATTTCATTTTATACGTAGACTGTTACACTTTTTATTTACATTCTTATTTGAAATTTACCAGCTTTCGTAATATATTTAACACCTTTAAACGGTTTATACTTCTCTCCATACATGTCTAACCGGTTAACTTTCAAGCCAGAGACGGCTAATTGGTTGATCGTGAAATGGACCTAGAAAAGAGTTCGCTCGTTTATAAATCGAATATTATGTGTTATAATATTATACACAGCGCGTACATACATTAATCGCAGGATTAGACTCCATTACACTAGCTGAATTTTGAATGGTAATCTGAAAACAAATTATCACTCTTACTTTTTTTAATATATTCCTTACACGTTATAAATTGTTCGATCATAGTAACCATACCGAGCCTCTCAAGTTCGGTAATTTGGTAACATCTATCCTGCCAATATCCCATAACAGTATTTTGCTGACGGGATCGAAAGAATATTTCCCTTGATTTGGAGTCAGAGTACAGTTCAGTACTATTTTTGGCATGGGAATTTCTAACGTGACGTTTTCTACCTGAAACACACATAGTACTGGAATGTTACAGAAGATTTTACATCTCCAGATACGAACTGTATAGAAAAATAAATACATACGGTTCTGCCAATAGTCTGTTTCGGTCCTACAGTTATATCTAATCTACCGCCTCCTGGTTCTTTAAGGCTGATATTATGCCTCACGTATATTGGGATTGCTACAATGCTTTGCGATCCTATGTGATACGAAAGAAGTCGAAAATTACCATCTGGTGGAATAAAAGAGAGTATTCGCTCCGACTGTAAACAGAGCATAGATTCTGTTAATTCTACAAACAATAAACTTCACAGAGCATTCAACGAAACTTACCTCCCATCTTTTAAATCTAACACAGGGATGAAAACTAACGTCGTCAAATAATCTGGGATTCATAAAAGACAGTGTTAAGTCTGGCATACCGCTTAGCTTTATACAGCAGTCGATCTACAATGTGAGTAACGTATTGTAGAAATTACTCTTACTCGATGCACAGAATTAAAATTAATAGCATCGTATAGACAACGCACATAGCCTTGAATTTCTGCGAATACAGTCGCCCCTGTCCTGTCTATAATAGCGTCTACTTCTTCTACAACATCGAAATATGCTTCGTTATTGGTGTATTTAACACCGGTGCGTCTCCAGGGTACATTGGACAGCTGCCCACTTGGTAATATTGCGCTAACACTGTGGTTTGTTAATATCAGCAAGGTAAGAACATGGTAAATTTCATCTTTCGCTTTCGGTAAACTATTGAAATACTCACTTAGACTTGCCTGTAACAGTGTTCGCGATTGTTCTTAATATATTCGGTGGTTTAATAAGTTCTTTCAGTATATTAGATTCTGTGGCTAGCGGGAAACCATTGTCCAGCATCTCGTCCAACAATTCATACACTACCACGTAATTTTCTTTTATGATAGTCTCTGTACATTCGCTAAAGTAATCTTCGAAAGTATCTACTACTCTGTGTAAAAATTCTATTACAAATAGCGGCGGAACTGTAACGGCAGAATGTTATTTAAAAGATCTTATAATAGGAACGTATAGCTTAAAGATTGGAAAGTACCTTCTGTCATGCATACCGCGACGAAAAACATATTGCACCGATATATACTGATCAAAAAGTGATGGGGTGTTGCTATTACAGGTGGTGTATCCTCAGGAGACAAGACTCTTCGCTGCTGATCAAAGAAATAATCACACAGCGATCGTTCGACAGCGCTCTTCCAATGTTTCTCCATGAATACATCTCTGAATATAAAATAAAGTATATGCAATTCGTGAGATTGGCTTATTCAGAGAATTTGTCGATCTGTTGAAACTCTTAACAGATGTGTCTTAACTAACGAATACACATGGTACTTCTAACCATGTAGCTGTCAAATAACACATCTGTTCTCTTCCTTACGGCCTGACACTTACCCTGAGGAATTGATGATGAAAAGACTGTGTATCATTTTTTTACAGTAAATTGTTCAACACAAAATAATATACAGAAATATATCTCGGTTTAATTTTCTTTCGATGCTCCACATTCACTTGACACATAACATACGTACAAAAACTGATAAAAACTATGAATGCTGTACCAACATTACCAACATTTGCCAGACGTGGACAAAACACGCTGCAGCATCTAGCAATGAAATTTATCAACTGTGATGTCCCATTTCATCGCCGCATCCTCTATCGAAAAAACACGAAGTAGGTTGATTATTTCTCTAATGTTTACAGTAGGTAAGATGATGTTTTGTTTTGTAGTTTGATCATCGACGAAGTATAGAATAGACCTATCACCTTATGGGACTTCGTGTCACCACCCAAACTGTGTTACCGACCCATAATTTGAGGACTGAATTTAGCTACCTCTGTTCATGAACAGCGTCCAACTCATGAACTACTCTGAAATGTGTTGCTGAAAGGTGTGTGCGTGCTTGTATACGTGTGACTTGTTTAGAGCGAGAGTTTGACATAGAGGACAGGCTTTTGTTACGCCCTGGCAGGCTGGGTGTACGCGGAGGAACAGACGGGAGGGGTGTCCGTGGAGGACGAGGACGAGGAAGAGCAGCCCCGGGCGGATATAGGGGTCAGGGCAGCCGTCCCCCCGCGCAGCTCCGAGCATAGTGTGGGAGCTCCGTGTAGAGATATCGCGAAGCGTGCGCCGAGGGGTGTCGGTCCAGCAACCGAGTGGCAGGCCTTCTGTTTTATTGCAGTTTACAGGCCTGCGGGATCGCGGAGGTCCGACGAGCGGGGGCTCGCCGGCCTCTAACAGCAGCGGTCCGAGCGAGGGGTGACGCGATGTGTGGTTCCATCGCGCCACCGCATCATAACTCAGAAAGAGTTTAACCGGAGGGGGTTCTTGCGCCCCCTTCAGGATGAGCTCCCCCCCTATTGCGGGGGGCTTGGCAGGAGAGGTACCAGTGCACCGAGGGGGAGGTGGCGAACGCATCGTTCTGTTTGGATCTCGCCCAAGTCCTCCCCCCTACCGTGCGGACCTCTCCAGTCAGGAGGCCACCCTGGAGTTTTTAGTGGGTGCAAACCCCACATAACCCTGGCCTCCCCCTGGGGGACGGGGTATCCGTTAGGGATTTTCTCCAGGTGAAAAAAAAAAGGGGGGGCTCGCGAGCCCCCTTACCATTTTCGTGTCACACCCAACGTTATCGATTCAGTCTAAAATAAGATTGTAACGCTAAGCATGGTAGGAATTAGAAATTAAAAATAGGACATTCGAAACCCGCGATTTACAAATGATTCTCATAAAGTAACAATGTAAAGATCGTTTTACAAACGTATTCCGTGCAACGACAGAGAAAAAAGTGTCACATACGCCTTTTAACCTTGCTGTCCTATTCGAGTGTATTTAACGCAAAATAAATTTATTTAACATAAAAATATATATAAACAACAACATTAGTTGTGGAAGACATGCTTTCATGATGTAACGTGGGATACCTCGCAAAGGAATTGTAACTTAGTATAATTCAATAAGGTGCTGAAGCAGAGAGGACTTTAAAAATTGTCATAAAACCCATCAGTTCCAGTATCTCGCTGAATGTTTCTTTAAAAAAGTAAAAAAATTACATCAGGTACATGAAATAAAAAAAATACAAAAAATTGAAAATAATTACAAAGTAAAAAAAGATGTGAAATCAAAATAAGCTGCAAGCACATAAAGGTGCTTTCCTGCAGCGTGCAACGGCGACACTGTGTAACAATAAAAGACAAGAAAATATGTCCGCGGCCTGGAAGTCAAATACTTGGCGTGGTCAGGCAAAGTATTCTCAGATCATCAATACCCATAGCTTCCCCCCCCCCGCAGGCTTTCAGATAATTAGTCTATTTAAAACACAGCCAATATGAGTATATTTTCATTATATTGCGTTTTAAAATAATTGTAAGATCATTCATCGACACCGATGCCTTTCCTCTCATAAGCTTTCACATAATTTGTAAATTTAAAACTCTGACAATATGAATACACTTTCATTATTTTGCGTTTTAAAATAATTTTAAGATCATTCATCGACATCTCGACCTTTCCTGGCCACGCCAAGTATTTGACTTCCAGGCCGCGGACATATTTTCTTATCTTTTCTAGTAACGACGTTTGTTATGACTGAACGATGCCCCAGCTTTGGAAGTCACCTCTGTTCAGACGGTTCGGCCAGGAGACGCGATATATACGTCACTCGGCGTGCAATAACCGACCGATATTCCAACACTTCGGAAATACGTACGCGTGTATTCTCTCGCGAGGCCTGCTTGCTCTCCCCCCACCAAAGCCCATATTCGCCGCGGTACATTGGCGGGGCGCGGGGGTCATTCGTTCTGTGGACATCGTTGAGTTAAGACGTTTCAATAGCTGCGTACATAAATGGTACGTCTACATTATCTATCGTCACCTAATTACTTCTATTCATTATTAGTCTTCTTCTTTACAGTCTATCGTCACTTGCTGCTACTATTAATACACTTTCGTCCCGAAATTGATTAAATATCGCGAGAAAACCGTTAGACGTTCGTCGCGTATTCCCTTCGTTGCCTTCGTACCGATATTTCTGCACATTTAGTGCACACATATCGTGTCTCTGTATTCAATTACATCCCTTTTCGGGCATATTTCAAGTTTATTTCTTGTTTAATTGCCTTACGAATGTTTTAATGCTTTTGTTTCAATCTCTTGTTGCATCGTTCGGTTACAGACGTTGAGGCGGGAATCGAAACCAAAGGGCAGGCAACGCCATTACACTTGGCGGTTAATTTGAACGGTGCTTGGATGGCGACTGGTCATTCCTTGGGAAAAGAAGGTGGCATATACGTGTGGTATACTTTTTTTTATCGTTATTTTATTGAATCATTGTTGGCTGTGAGGGTAATGGGTAACTTTGCAGTCGGTTAATATCGGGATGAAATGGGAAAAGATTGAATTATGATAAATTCAATAATTCTAGTCGGATTTGTTTAAACATTTCAAAATGGCGTCAGTAGATGGTTACGAAATATTGGAATGATCGAATTCTATTGCATTTCGGTCGCGTTTACGTAGAATTCAATAATATTTCAATGATTTTTAAGAATCTATCTCTATGAAGCTAGTGTAATTGCATTTACGTTCGGTTTTGGATGCAAGTTTTGTTCTTTATGTACAGAAACTGCGTAGTTGATCGAGGACATGCTATTCAAGCATGAATAATTAACGAATTTTGATTCTTGCAATGAATTTTGGATATTTATAAAGATCGTGATATATTTTAAAGTATTATTCGAATAACATGAACGTGCTTACAACTTTAATGACGAAAGCCACTACTACGGTTCATTTAAATGTAATAATTATTTCTGATGTAGTATATTCTGGATAATATCGTGTTACTGAAATGTTAAGCTGCTCCTATCGAGCGAGCATTCTGTATTTTCGTATCACACCTTGTATTCTAAATAACAAGGAGTGAAAGTTCCTTGGCTGGTTCCAAGAAAAACAATATTTCCTCGTGACAAACACTCGATCAAACCACATCCACCCCACCCTCCTATCCTACTTATTTTTCAGAGATTGTGACCGCGTGCAATGCGGCCAAATAGAGTCAGTGTTTATGTCGTACGAAGTTTTTCGTTTTGAAGAGCACAGTTGCTCATAGTAGAGTGTCGTTAACAATTTTGGGATACGCGAGGGTAGAGTCAGTGTTTTCTACGCAATTTATATTCTTTTGCGAGCATCGGGGCTCTGACTTTCGAATCGCGAGAATAGATTCAGCGGTTTGTTCGACAATTATGATCTTTGGGGCGCGTTGATAGTCTATTTCTTTATTTTTTTTACTTTTGAAAGCGAAACTCGTTATCGGAAATTAGAGTCAGTGCGTCAGCTGAAGAGGAGATTTGTGCGCAGAATATTATTGGAAAGATGTAAGTATCTATGTATTTCATTTAATTCCTTTAAAGTAGAGTTCATTATTCAAAATTCCAGAAACAAAAAATTAAAAAATTAAAAGAAAATTAATTTCTAGAATAGAATCACCAAGAAATTCAAAACTAACCAAATTTTTTACAATTTAGACATTTTAAGAAAAAAAATTTGTTAATTTTATTTTTTAATATTTAATTTTTTAATTTTTTCTTAAAATGTCTGAATGATAAAAAATTTCGTTTTGAATTGTTTCGTGGTTCTTTATTAGAGTTCGAACAATCGTAAGTTTAGAAAGAAATTATAATCGTGTTTTGTTCTTTCGTTACAGTCTAGGGGCAGCTGAGCAACCTGATGACTTTTTCTAGCAGCTTGATGACTTCCCCTGAGCAGTTGCAGAGGTGTTGGCGCCTTCGTCACCGGGGCACAGCGAAATGTGAGTGCGCATGCATTATGGTTCCTCTGGTCACTCAGTCATGTCGTAGGACGTTTGGTCCAAATCGACACGAGTGACCGGTTGTATACTTTGGCGAGCATAATGACCGCGGGTATGGTAACCATGCCCGTGAATTGTAACATTTTGTCTGTGTATGTATTTCTTAGACGAGGGCTAGGGTCTTCTTGTGCACCGCGCCTTTTCAATAGAATCAAATTATAATCATAATTTCCAAGATAAACGTTTCCTAACGCGAATGTTTATCATTGATCATACATTGATGTAGATATTTATTAAATAATGCACCTAAAGATGCATAGCAGCTCAGAAGGTATTGATATTTGATATGAATATCAATACGGCTGAATGCTAATTTTTATGTAGCGAAGAAGTCTGATTCTCTCAGACTCCACAGCTACGATCATTTTTATCTAATATGTAGTCGAAAAATCGGATGCCCTCCGATTCCGTCATTGCGACGATTATAATGACTTGAATTTCTTTTATTTTTCTGATACTACTTACGTGTTCAAAAGTAACTTGATGTCTAAATGATGATAATAGACATACAAGTGTAATTCCTTTCTTATAAAGGTCACTCGTTTGCGTACACAAAGAATAATTAATTTCCATGTGCAAGAAGACAATTGAGGGTGGGCAAATTTCAGATTCAAAGTAATTAGCATGAGCACATACATTCTTATTACCTATATGAAATTTACTTTGACGATGGAATCGCCCGTTTTAAATTCTTAAATTAAATTCTTCATGTTTTAGAGTCATTTTCTTAAATAATTCAATTTTATAGTCCTTTTCTCACTAATTGAATGTCGAGTAGAGTCCTTTTTCTTGATCTAAAGTAGAGTCCTTTCTTATTTATCAAACTTTAAACTATTGACAAGTTGAAAGTCGAGTAATTTTGCTTTATAATGTAACATGAAAGAATACTAGCGTGCTAGACACTATTCAGACTAATCATATTTTCTAGTTGAGGATTTTCAGGATATCTTTCCGTACCCATTGCCTTTTAACTCATC
Source organism: Andrena bucephala (assembly GCA_947577245.1). NCBI lineage: Eukaryota > Metazoa > Arthropoda > Insecta > Hymenoptera > Andrenidae > Andrena > Andrena bucephala. The sequence goes on from OX387715.1 coordinate 71,902,212, forward strand.
CACGTGCCCATGCGTTACTTGGGTGGGTGAAGGCAATGGGGCACGATGACTTTCTTTACTAAATAATTACATGTCGGCGGCTGGCATTGCGTTAGTGTATCGTGCACGCCGCATTTTCCACCTGTGTGTGTTTGTGTGGTTAGGCGGTGGAATTTGCGTCGGTGAAAGATTTTTTTCAAAGACCATGTTAACGAAACTATAACATTATATTATTATTCATTGCAATAACGATACCAATGTATCATATTCCTTGTTGCACACGATGATCATTCTAGTAAATAATCTTGGAATATGAAAGTTAATCAATCTCGTACAATCAAACGAGAAAGTAAAGTAATAACGCTTGATGTATGTACCTAATACGTACAATGCACATTATCAAGTAATCCATTCTTTGAAATTGAAAATAATTAATTGCTATGTAAATCATACTTATACGCAATGGTCACTGCCTTTGCCAGCCGATTTCAGTGAAAACTGGTACGTACTTATTAGAGTGTGATTGTGGCCAAGCTCGGGTGACGGAGTCGTCCCGGGACGGTCTCTCTAGTGTAGGCTTTGCACCCGGGCGGTGATGCTTGAGAATCGTGGAGTGGGTTGACTGATGATTGTGTTTGAGAGACTGTTTTGATATTTTTTAAATATAGGTTTTGTGTAGGATAGGTAACTTACCTTCTGGTACGAATGTGTGACTTAAATATAAGTAGGTAGGGCCGGGGCAGGTCGTCGTATTCTCTGATCGCATGTTCCCTCGCGCGATGACCTGCTTTCAGGAAATTTGTGAGAAAAGTCGACGGCCAGACTAATGCGAGTGGGGTTTGCCCTCGCTTCTAGCCTCGCTATGTCGACTTTTTGACGCCAGTGGGACATTGCACATTGTCGCTGGTCGCGGTCGGCAGGACGGGCTTGGGCACGCTATTCATTTTCAGAAGGGCGGACCGCCCGAAGCAAGAAGTGGCCAAAGAGCTGAAGATAGCCCGGCCAGAGAAAAGGCCACATCATGTGGGCTACCAAGAATGGCCCTGCATCCTCGGGTGCAGGGTCATTCTTATGTATTGTATTGCCATTATGCTCGCCGGTAGTTGTAGTAGTAGTAGTAGTAGTAGTAGTAGTTTGGTTGGCCATAGGCTGACCCATCGAGACAAGGGTGGAACGAAATATAAGGGTAAAATATTATTTTTATTATTCATGACTTTTAATAGTGGGCAAAAGTTCCCTTTTATAATGGAATTTAAGCTGCCAAATTTTGAACGTGATGATCAAATTTTTTCAGGTGTCGCAAGCCCTTCAAATATTAATATTTACTGAAATATTAATTTTTGAAAGGCTTGCGGCACTTGAAAAAATTTGTCGATCACGTTCAAAGTTTGGTAGCTTAAATACCATTATAAAAGGCAACTTTTGCCCACTATTAGAAGTCATGAATAATAAAAAAATATTTTGCCCCTATATTTCGATCCACCCTAATCGATATCTCCCCCCCCCCCCTGAAATTGAGCCCACCGCGTTTTCAATTAGAGTTGCGAAGAAGATTACGGGCCCAGTTAGTGTTGCGACTAAATGTTGATCACGGTTTGAATTAGCGTTGCGAATCAAGCATTCCCCGCGTCTGGTTCTAGCATAGCATTGCGAATAAATATCGATCGTGGTTGCTTGTAGTGTTTCGAAAAAAAAATCGCGATTGTTTTTCAGATTATTCTTGTATTTTTAATTGGACTTACTAGAGTTTGATTCATGGTATTCTTTTTATTAGAGTTGCGATGCGACTGATCGCGTTTTTTTAATAACTCGTCCTAGTTTGATTCTTAATATTTTTTTGAGTTAGTGTTGCGATGATGACTCATCGCGTTTGTAATTAGAGTTGCGACCCCCACCCCCCAATGCCCCAAAACTATCCTGGGACATGTCCAGAGACATGTTCCTGGGAAAAAAGAGTCCCGAGCAGCTGGATCTGCTGCACATGGGACTATACACAGCCTTCAGGAAGGCTGCAACGAATTAAAGTTAGTGTTGCGTATTACGAGACACAGGTGCGCTGAATTTTTATTAGTGTTGCGAAAAATGAAACCACCCACGTGGTGGTTCTCGGTAGCTTTTTCGTTTGCTATTCGGGATTTGGATTGAGTATAGTAGAATTTTCAGTAATGAAGCACCATCCGGGAATTTTGAATTTGTTTGAGGAATTAGTGCTGCGGGTAGTCCAAAGTCCTAGTGACTATGCTCGGGAGTTGATTTTAGTCTGTAGTGAGTTAGCGTTGCGAAAGAAAGAAACGGTCCACTCACGGTTTTTTTGCATTAATGAGTGGACAATGATCAGCTGCCCTTCTGGCTACTGATCATTTTTTCTAGCAGCCCTAAGTGGCTGCACCATCCTCCTTCTCCTACCACCACCTCCCCACCCTTGAATCGAGTGTTTGTCACTGGAAATATTGTTTTAAAAGTATATTCATATCTTGCAGATAAATGTTTTCTATTTTTTTAGAATATTTTTAAATTTGAAGTTCCAATTTTTATGTAATAGCATTTGGAAAATTTTATTCTGTAACTGAAAGAATGGCGATGAAAGGTGTGATTCATTATTTGTAATAGAAATTGCAGACTTCTGACACACCTCCATTCAATTGAAGATCTAATTAGAGTCTTTGAAAAGTAGTAGTAGCTATTCCTCATTAACGTTGCTGATTTTTGCATAGTAACTTCGTCAATCGTTGTATTTCCTATCAGATTGATAAGAAATGTAGTTTTTTATTTTTATAAATTTTCAACATTCCTTTGCATTAATCAAAATTCACCCGCGATTGTTGCTTCATTTGATGATATTAAAAGGAAATTTGCACTGAAAAAGTAGGTAAATGCAATTCATCACTTTATATTGATAGTAAATTTTCAATATTAACGCGTGCTCGTTGTTGCTACTTTCTGTATGAAAGTAATTTCGATTACTGTGCAGTAAAGTGCAATTATTCCAATTTTCAACATTTGCATAAATGTTTTTGATTACCCATTGTATATTATGATTGATTGTCGAGTCATTGATACATAAACTTTGAAGATGCCAATTAATGAGAAACTACAAGGAAATTATTGAGTTGATGTAACAGAGCACCCAATGTGCTTAATATTATGAATATCAATTGCTTCGGAATGAAATGTAATATGATTAGTAGCTTCTTTTTCATGAATTGCTAAAGTATTGCTAAAGGTTAATTGCCTACTTTGTTTGCTGATAATGAAGCAGTATTTTTTAATCTTTTCCTTCTTTCATTTTATTACCGAATCGATATTCCATATTGAGTTTTAAACTGTAGCTTCAAATGTGATATTTCAATATTTGGGCAATAGCGATTCAATGAAAAGACTATATCTGTTGAAATTACATTACTTAATCGAGATAGATTGTAAGCACTAATTCATTGAGAAAGTTTCTGTTGCAGAGTATTATGTGTGAAGAATATTGCAAAAATAGGATTTCAGGCTCATCATCCTTGAGAAACGAAACCTCAAGGAATTTTTATTAATACTTTTAAAAATGTTTCAGGTAACATCGTGGGTCCATCGAGGGAAGTAAGAAACACATGACAATTTCAGATTTTTATTAGGCATGTCATTATTTAACATGATGACAGATATGTGTATGGTTAGGTAAGGTGTTTAGTGGCCACATAGAATTAAGTAGTTTTTAAGGAATAAAATAAACACTGCAGTGTTTAACTAAATATAAGTAGCAATTATTAAATACGAGCGCTCGTATCCGTAGGAATTATTAGTATTTAAGTAGCCATAGGAAATATGCACTGGCATATTTCCTATTAATGAGTAGAAAATTTGAATTATTCACTAATTGGGAAATATTCCCCCTTTTTTCTTTGTTTCATTCCCAATTAATGAATAATTATCATGGTAGAAATATACCAGAAAATTCTTCCAATTTTAAATGAAAGAAACAAAGAAATGTTTTAAATTCTGCTTTAGTTTCATCGCGGTAGGTTTTTACAGAAGGACTCCTTCTGTTGCCCGGTTGTGGAACGATCGAGGATCGTTTTGCAACCGTGCATCAGGGGGATCTATGGAAATGAAAATAAAATTTTGCATAAAAGGAGGGTGGATGGGCCGCGGTTAGGGCGGGTCTCCACTCGCAGCGCCTCCACGTGGTGAGACCTGGGCAATCTGTATTATTTGAAGTATAATTACTAATCGTATCGCAAGTAACATTGTAATACAATTATTAATTACGTGACAAGTAATACGAGCCGATTGGCTGCGATCATCTATCTTCGTCAATCTCTATTCCATCCTCAAACCCATGTTAAGTTGCCGAAATTTGAATTGCGACATGTTTAAATATCATCAAACTGTTTTTTATTTGTAACTAAAATCTGAAATTTCTCAGGGCTAGACTAAATCTTATTTCGCAACGCGGGTTTCGAACGTAACGCGATTTGCAGTTGCATCCATGCACCCCACGCCACTCATGCATCATGCAACGTTCTGCGAGGCTTTTATGAGTTAGGTTTTATTGTAAATATCAATGTCGGCGGTAAACTAATACTCGGAGCAAGTAGAATCAAATTATCATTACTTCACTAGAATGATTAAACAGTGCATTAGAAACTTGCAGGAATGTCAGTAACAGCGTGAATTTTTAATACTTTTCGGCGTACGATACGTGAAAGGGTTTTACTCCACGCAAAGAACTAATAACCAATGTCGTGTTGCAATTTATAGCTTACACGGGCTTTGAAGAAATACCATTCTTGAGCGCCATAGTCTCTTGATCCCCGAAATGAATTTTCGGAAAGAAATCCGCGTGAGTCGTAGACAAGCGCTATATACATTCAGTTCTGAAATTATGGATCGGTAAGACAGTTTGGGTGGCGACACGAACTTCCATAAGGTGATAGGTCTATCCTATACCTCGTCTGTGGTGGCATCTGCTTATGAACAGCGTCCAGCTCAGCAACTACACTGAAATGCGTTGAGATGCTGAAAGGTCTGTGCGTGCTTGTATAAGTGTGATTTGTTCAGTGCGAGAGTTTGACATAGAAGGCAGGGCTTTTGCTACGCTATGCTTTGGCACAGCTTGTCTCTACGACTCACGCGGATTTCTTTCCGAAAATCCATTTCGGGGATCAAGAGACTATGAAGCTCAAGAATGGTATTTCTTCAAAGCCCGTGTAAGCTATAAATTGCAAGATGACATTGGTTATTAAGTAATACTTTGCGTGTAGTAGAACTCTTTCACGTATCGTACGCCGAAAAGTATTAAAAATTCACGCCGTTACTCTGACATTCCCGCAAGTTTCTAATGCACTGTTTAATCATTCTAGTGAAGTAATAATAATTGGATTCTATTTGCTCCGAGTATTAGTTTACCATCGACATTGATATTTACAGTAAAACCTAATTCATAAAAGCCTCGCAGAACGTTGCATGATGCATGAGTGGCGTGGGGTGCATGGATGCAACTGCAAATCGCGTGACGTTCGAAACCCGCGTTCCGAAATAAGATTTAGTCCAGCCCTGAGAAATTCATCGGTTCAGTGTGTTCAGTCAAGTTTGTGCATATTATTTCGTGATTTCACAATTCATGCATCAATTTCATCGATTACTGGACCATGTGGGGGGTCACTTAACAAGATTCTACTACAATTCGGTACTGACCCTGCAGCTGCGGGATATTGGCCTGCAGATCGAATAGCTACTGCTGAAGGGGGGGATGCTTGTCTGCATGGGTAGCACAATGAGACTGTTTGCAACGAACGGTGAGTGATACGTTTCATTCTTTCAACCTTTCTGCATCCCATCGAACAAAATGATTGCTGTAGCGAGCGCAGACACCACGAACACATACTTAGTACTCGCGAATAGTAACATTAATAGGCCTGTGCTTCCAGATGTTTAATACGCGTAGAAACATACAATAAATAAATTTTAAATTCGCAATTGATGTTTTACTATCGCTTTTCAAACATTCTAAACTACTTTTCTTTAATTTCACAATCTTTAATTTCGCAGTCGATAATTTATCGACTTTTCGGCATGTGCCACTCAGGCGCATGGGCGAAATTTTTGTCGACTTTTCGGAAATTATTTTTTTTTTCGTAAATTTTTTTATTCCCGCGGTCGGAACCCTGCGCACACGTCCCCGGGCGCCGCCCAGGCGGATGCGCGAGTATTTTTCGACTTTTCGGAAAAAAACATTTTTTTCGAATCTTTTCCATCTTCCGCGGTCTGGGTCCTGCGCGCACGTCCCCCCGGCGCCGCTCGTGCGCATGCGCGAGTATTTTTCGACATTTCGGAAAAAAACATTTTTTTCGAAACTTTTCCATCTTCCGCGGTGTGGGACCTGCGCGCACATCCCCCAGGCGCCGCTCGTGCGCATGCGCGAGTTTTTTTCGACTTTTCGGAAAAAAAAAATTTTTCGAAACTTTTCCATCTTCCGCGGCCTGGGCCCTGCGCGCACATCACCCCGGCGCCGCTCGTGCGCATGCGCGAGTATTTTTCAACTTTTCGGAAAAAAAATTTTTTTCGAAACTTTTCCATCTTCCGCGGTCTGGGTCCTGCGCGCACGTCCCCCCGGCGCCAGTGGTGCGCATGCGCGAGTTTTTTTCGACTTTTCGGAAAAAAAATTTTTTTTGAAACTTTTCCATCTTCCGCGGTCTGGGACCTGCGCGCACGTCCTCCGGCGCCGCTCGTGCGCATGCGCGAGTTTTTTTCAACTTTTCGGAAAATTTTTTTTTTTTCGAAACTTTTCCATCTTCCGCGGTCTGGGTCCTGCGCACACGTCCCCCCGGCGCCGCTCGTGCGCATGCGCGAGTATTTTTCGACTTTTCGAAAAAAAAAAAATTTCGAAACTTTTCCATCTTCCGCGATCTGGGACCTGCGCGAACGTCCCCCCGGCGCCGCTCGTGCGCATGCGCGAGTATTTTTCAACTTTTCGGAAAATTTTTTTTTTTTCGAAACTTCTCCATCTTCCGCGGTCTGGGTCCTGCGCACACGTCCCCCCGGCGCCGCTCGTGCGCATGCGCGAGTATTTTTCGACTTTTCGGAAAAAAAAAAATTTTCGAAACTTTTCCATCTTCCGCGGTCTGGGTCCTGCGCGCACGCCCCCGGCGCCGCTCGTGCGCATGCGCGAGTATTTTTCGACTTTTCGAAAAAAAAAAAAATTTTCGAAACATTTCCATCTTCCGCGGTCTGTGACCTGCGCGCACGTCCCCCCGGCGCCACTCGTGCGCATGCGCGAGTTTTTTTCGATTTTTCGGAAAATTTTTTTTTTTTGAAACTTTTCCATCTTCCGCGGTCTGGGACCTGCGCGCACGTCCTCCGGCGCCGCTCGTGCGCATGCGCGAGTTTTTTTCAACTTTTCGGAAAATTTTTTTTTTTCGAAACTTTTCCATCTTCCGCGGTCTGGGTCCTGCGCACACGTCCCCCCGACGCCGCTCGTGCGCATGCGCGAGTATTTTTCGACTTTTCGAAAAAAAAAATTTTTCGAAACTTTTCCATCTTCCGCGATCTGGGACCTGCGCGAACGTCCCCCCGGCGCCGCTCGTGCGCATGCGCGAGTATTTTTCAACTTTTCGGAAAATATTTTTTTTTCGAAACTTTTCCATCTTCCGCGGTCTGGGACCTGCGCGAACATCCCCCCGGCGCCGCTCGTGCGCATGCGCGAGTATTTTTCAACTTTTCGGAAAAAAAAATTTTTTCGAAACTTTTCCATCTTCCGCGGTCTGGGACCTGCGCGCACGTCCCCCCGGCGCCAGTGGTGCGCATGCGCGAGTTTTTTTCGACTTTTCGGAAAAAAAATTTTTTTTGAAACTTTTCCATCTTCCGCGGTCTGGGACCTGCGCGCACGTCCTCCGGCGCCGCTCGTGCGCATGCGCAAGTTTTTTTCAACTTTTCGGAAAATTTTTTTTTTTCGAAACTTTTCCATCTTCCGCGGTCTGGGTCCTGCGCACACGTCCCCCCGGCGCCGCTCGTGCGCATGCGCGAGTATTTTTCGACTTTTCGAAAAAAAAAAAATTTCGAAACTTTTCCATCTTCCGCGATCTGGGACCTGCGCGAACGTCCCCCCGGCGCCGCTCGTGCGCATGCGCGAGTATTTTTCAACTTTTCGGAAAATTTTTTTTTTTTCGAAACTTCTCCATCTTCCGCGGTCTGGGTCCTGCGCACACGTCCCCCCGGCGCCGCTCGTGCGCATGCGCGAGTATTTTTCGACTTTTCGGAAAAAAAAAAATTTTCGAAACTTTTCCATCTTCCGCGGTCTGGGTCCTGCGCGCACGCCCCCGGCGCCGCTCGTGCGCATGCGCGAGTATTTTTCGACTTTTCGAAAAAAAAAAAAATTTTCGAAACATTTCCATCTTCCGCGGTCTGTGACCTGCGCGCACGTCCCCCCGGCGCCACTCGTGCGCATGCGCGAGTTTTTTTCGATTTTTCGGAAATTTTTTTTTTTTTGAAACTTTTCCATCTTCCGCGGTCTGGGACCTGCGCGCACGTCCTCCGGCGCCGCTCGTGCGCATGCGCGAGTTTTTTTCAACTTTTCGGAAAATTTTTTTTTTTCGAAACTTTTCCATCTTCCGCGGTCTGGGACCTGCGCGAACATCCCCCCGGCGCCGCTCGTGCGCATGCGCGAGTATTTTTCAACTTTTCGGAAAAAAAATTTTTTTCGAAACTTTTCCATCTTCCGCGGTCTGGGACCTGCGCGCACGTCCTCCGGCGCCGCTCGTGCGCATGCGCGAGTTTTTTTCAACTTTTCGGAAAATTTTTTTTTTTTCGAAACTTTTCCATCTTCCGCGGTCTGGGTCCTGCGCACACGCCCCCCCGGCGCCGCTCGTGCGCATGCGCGAGTATTTTTCGACTTTTCGGAAAAAAAAAAATTTTCGAAACTTTTCCATCTTCCGCGGCCTGGGCCCTGTGCGCACATCACCCCGGCGCCGCTCGTGCGCAAGCGCGAGTATTTTTCGACTTTTCGGAAAAAAGAAAAATTTTCGAAACTTTTCCATCTTCCGCGGTCTGGGTCCTGCGCGCACGCCCCCGGCGCCGCTCGTGCGCATGCGCGAGTATTTTTCGACTTTTCGAAAAAAAAAAAAATTTTCGAAACATTTCCATCTTCCGCGGTCTGGGACCTGCGCGCACGTCCCCCCGGCGCCACTCGTGCGCATGCGCGAGTTTTTTTCGATTTTTCGGAAATTTTTTTTTTTTTGAAACTTTTCCATCTTCCGCGGTCTGGGACCTGCGCGCACGTCCCCCCGGCGCCGCTCGTGCGCATGCGCGAGTATTTTTCGACTTTTCGAAAAAAAAAAATGTTCGAAACTTTTCCATCTTCCGCGATCTGGGACCTGCGCGAACGTCCCCCCGGCGCCGCTCGTGCGCATGCGCGAGTATTTTTCAACTTTTCGGAAAATATTTTTTTTTCGAAACTTTTCCATCTTCCGCGGTCTGGGTCCTGCGCACACGTCCCCCCGGCGCCGCTCGTGCGCATGCGCGAGTATTTTTCGACTTTTCGAAAAAAAAAAATTTCGAAACTTTTCCATCTTCCGCGATCTGGGTCCTGCGCACACGTCCCCCCGGCGCCGCTCGTGCGCATGCGCGAGTATTTTTCGACTTTTCGAAAAAAAAAAATTTTCGAAACTTTTCCATCTTCCGCGATCTGGGACCTGCGCGAACGTCCCCCCGGCGCCGCTCGTGCGCATGCGCGAGTATTTTTCAACTTTTCGGAAAATTTTTTTTTTTTCGAAACTTCTCCATCTTCCGCGGTCTGGGTCCTGCGCACACGTCCCTCCGGCGCCGCTCGTGCGCATGCGCGAGTATTTTTCGACTTTTCGGAAAAAAAAAAATTTTCGAAACTTTTCCATCTTCCGCGGTCTGGGTCCTGCGCGCACGCCCCCGGCGCCGCTCGTGCGCATGCGCGAGTATTTTTCGACTTTTCGAAAAAAAAAAAAATTTTCGAAACATTTCCATCTTCCGCGGTCTGTGACCTGCGCGCACGTCCCCCCGGCGCCACTCGTGCGCATGCGCGAGTTTTTTTCGATTTTTCGGAAAATTTTTTTTTTTTGAAACTTTTCCATCTTCCGCGGTCTGGGACCTGCGCGCACGTCCTCCGGCGCCGCTCGTGCGCATGCGCGAGTTTTTTTCAACTTTTCGGAAAATTTTTTTTTTTCGAAACTTTTCCATCTTCCGCGGTCTGGGACCTGCGCGAACATCCCCCCGGCGCCGCTCGTGCGCATGCGCGAGTATTTTTCAACTTTTCGGAAAAAAAATTTTTTTCGAAACTTTTCCATCTTCCGCGGTCTGGGACCTGCGCGCACGTCCTCCGGCGCCGCTCGTGCGCATGCGCGAGTTTTTTTCAACTTTTCGGAAAATTTTTTTTTTTTCGAAACTTTTCCATCTTCCGCGGTCTGGGTCCTGCGCACACGCCCCCCCGGCGCCGCTCGTGCGCATGCGCGAGTATTTTTCGACTTTTCGGAAAAAAAAAAATTTTCGAAACTTTTCCATCTTCCGCGGCCTGGGCCCTGTGCGCACATCACCCCGGCGCCGCTCGTGCGCAAGCGCGAGTATTTTTCGACTTTTCGGAAAAAAGAAAAATTTTCGAAACTTTTCCATCTTCCGCGGTCTGGGTCCTGCGCGCACGCCCCCGGCGCCGCTCGTGCGCATGCGCGAGTATTTTTCGACTTTTCGAAAAAAAAAAAAATTTTCGAAACATTTCCATCTTCCGCGGTCTGGGACCTGCGCGCACGTCCCCCCGGCGCCACTCGTGCGCATGCGCGAGTTTTTTTCGATTTTTCGGAAAATTTTTTTTTTTTGAAACTTTTCCATCTTCCGCGGTCTGGGACCTGCGCGCACGTCCCCCCGGCGCCGCTCGTGCGCATGCGCGAGTATTTTTCGACTTTTCGAAAAAAAAAATGTTCGAAACTTTTCCATCTTCCGCGATCTGGGACCTGCGCGAACGTCCCCCCGGCGCCGCTCGTGCGCATGCGCGAGTATTTTTCAACTTTTCGGAAAATATTTTTTTTTCGAAACTTTTCCATCTTCCGCGGTCTGGGACCTGCGCGAACATCCCCCCGGCGCCGCTCGTGCGCATGCGCGAGTATTTTTCAACTTTTCGGAAAAAAAATTTTTTTCGAAACTTTTCCATCTTCCGCGGTCTGGGTCCTGCGCGCACGTCCCCCCGGCGCCGCTCGTGCGCATGCGCGAGTATTTTTCGACTTTTCGGAAAAAAAAAATTTTCGAAACTTTTCCATCTTCCGCGGTCTGGGTCCTGCGCGCACGCCCCCGGCGCCGCTCGTGCGCATGCGCGAGTATTTTTCGACTTTTCGAAAAAAAATAAAATTTTCGAAACATTTCCATCTTCCGCGGTCTGTGACCTGCGCGCACGTCCCCCCGGCGCCGCTCGTGCGCATGCGCGAGTTTTTTTCAACTTTTCGGAAAATTTTTTTTTTTCGAAACTTTTCCATCTTCCGCGGTCTGGGACCTGCGCGAACATCCCCCCGGCGCCGCTCGTGCGCATGCGCGAGTATTTTTCAACTTTTCGGAAAAAAATTTTTTTTCGAAACTTTTCCATCTTCCGCGGTCTGGGACCTGCGCGCACGTTCCGGCGCCGCTCGTGCGCATGCGCGAGTTTTTTTCAACTTTTCGGAAAATTTTTTTTTTTTCGAAACTTTTCCATCTTCCGCGGTCTGGGTCCTGCGCACACGTCCCCCCGGCGCCGCTCGTGCGCATGCGCGAGTATTTTTCGACTTTTCGGAAAAAAAAAAATTTTCGAAACTTTTCCATCTTCCGCGGCCTGGGCCCTGTGCGCACATCACCCCGGCGCCGCTCGTGCGCAAGCGCGAGTATTTTTCGACTTTTCGGAAAAAAGAAAAATTTTCGAAACTTTTCCATCTTCCGCGGTCTGGGTCCTGCGCGCACGCCCCCGGCGCCGCTCGTGCGCATGCGCGAGTATTTTTCGACTTTTCGAAAAAAAAAAAAATTTTCGAAACATTTCCATCTTCCGCGGTCTGGGACCTGCGCGCACGTCCCCCCGGCGCCACTCGTGCGCATGCGCGAGTTTTTTTCGATTTTTCGGAAAATTTTTTTTTTTTGAAACTTTTCCATCTTCCGCGATCTGGGACCTGCGCGAACGTCCCCCCGGCGCCGCTCGTGCGCATGCGCGAGTATTTTTCAACTTTTCGGAAAATATTTTTTTTTCGAAACTTTTCCATCTTCCGCGGTCTGGGACCTGCGCGAACATCCCCCCGGCGCCGCTCGTGCGCATGCGCGAGTATTTTTCAACTTTTCGGAAAAAAATTTTTTTTCGAAACTTTTCCATCTTCCGCGGTCTGGGTCCTGCGCGCACGTCCCCCCGGCGCCGCTCGTGCGCATGCGCGAGTTTTTTTCAACTTTTCGGAAAAAAAAAATTTTTCGAAACTTTTCCATCTTCCGCGGTCTGGGTCCTGCGCGCACGTCCCCCCGGCGCCAGTGGTGCGCTTGCGCGAGTTTTTTTCGACTTTTCGGAAAAAAAATTTTTTTTGAAATTTTTCCATCTTCCGCGGTCTGGGACCTGCGCGCACGTCCTCCGGCGCCGCTCGTGCGCATGCGCGAGTTTTTTTCAACTTTTCGGAAAAAATTTTTTGTTTCGAAACTTTTCCATCTTCCGCGGTCTGGGTCCTGCGCACACGTCCCCCCGGCGCCGCTCGTGCGCATGCGCGAGTATTTTTCGACTTTTCGAAAAAAAAAAATTTTCGAAACTTTTCCATCTTCCGCGATCTGGGACCTGCGCGAACGTCCCCCCGGCGCCGCTCGTGCGCATGCGCGAGTATTTTTCAACTTTTCGGAAAATATTTTTTTTTCGAAACTTTTCCATCTTCCGCGGTCTGGGACCTGCGCGAACATCCCCCCGGCGCCGCTTGTGCGCATGCGCGAGTATTTTTCGACTTTTAAGGGTAGAGGTACTCCTGCTTGTCGAGAGTGACACTTTTTGCTTTTGCTTTCTCTTACAATTAACTTCATCGTGCACCGTGTCGTTTCTCATTTAGCATACTTTTAAACACTTGTCATTGTGACCTTTCTATTCCCTACTTTCAATTCTCTTTTCTTTCTTTCCGGAAATATAATTCGCTCTCGGGAGAGATCTTGAATTAGCACAAGATGCTCGGGCACGATACACTCGCCTGTGCAAATTGTCGGCTTTGTGGTGGGAGCGCGTATTGCAGCTGCATGTGATTTAATTTTGAGGCGGGCTGCTGTGAGTCTGACCCTCTCAGGCGCGGCCCCGAGGGTTAATATACCGAAGCATAGTCTGTCATGCTTCCACAGAGTGGTGTGTGTGCGTGTGTGTGTGTGTGTGTGCTGCGTAACTTAGAAAACTTGGGCAGGCAAGTCTAGTTTTAAGCGTCCCATCGAAGATTCGCCGAGGGATTCGCCGAAGGGTTCTCTGGTGAATTCTTTAAGAGATTCACTCAGAATTTTGATGCAACAAAAATTTCGGGTGGAATTATATCTGGGTTAAGGTTTACTAACATTGTAGAGTAGAATTAGACATTTTTTTCAGGCATTCTATGCCATTAGCGCCCAACGAGGCTGCTTCTTTTTCACATTAATATTCGTAATTATTATGCGCCCAATGAGGCTGCTGTTCTTCCGTCTTGTGACTAGGCATCGTTAAGCGCCCATAGAGGCTGCCGTTTTTTTTTTTCATTAAAATTGAAAAGCATGAGACGCACAAAATGGCCACTCCTTTTTCCTATCAATGCGACTTGCAAACCTACGATCTACGTTAACGGCCCAGATCGAGCCAATCTTACGTTCAATCTAATCAGAATTTTATTCTGTTTCAGATAGGTATTTCGTCGATCGTTTTACGTAATTTATTCTATTTCATGCATTTCGTACATGGTTTTGCTTGATTCATTTTATTTCATGTCCTGTATTTTATTATGTTCATTTAATTTCCTTCCATGCTGGTCCCACTATTACTAACATAACGTAATTAATTGCTTCAGCTTTCCAGGTTCAGCCCTTCGCGGCGAAGAGATTTAATAAAATAATATATTTAAAAATAAAAGAGATTGTGAAAATTAATAGTGAAACGAGATAGTGACAGAAGACATCTAAGGAAGCCTAGGCTAATTTATTATAGTATGAAGTATTTAAGGCCCCTTGTAAAATTGCCAAGTAATCGCAGAATTTTATTAGCTTTGTTGCTGGTTTGCTGGTTTGCTGGCTCCTCATCTTCGATGAGGTGGTCGCCACTGCTTCCGTTTTCGGAAGCAAGTGACTGAACCTGAAATTGGTACGAGTGGATCAGTTTCATCCCCTGGTGTTCTAGTCGAAAGGGACAAGTTTCGGGCGTAGGGGGTGTACCTTTTGGTACACTGCCTGCGTAAGTCACCCGGTTCGACTTCCCAGTCTCTGTGGTAGACGGCTTGAGTCAGGTCACACCTAGTGTTGCTCCTGACGAGTCGCATCGGTGCAAGAGGAATCGTCTGAGAGACGCCGAGCGCTTTTCCCTTTCGACTCGGACATTAGGGTGGTAGGAACTGCGCCATCCAATACTCGTTTCATGCTCACCCGTAGTCTTTCCTTCCTTGCTGAATTTATTTAAATCGAGTGATTGCTTGGCAGTTCCCTAGATTCGATATCTAAACCGAAGGGATCGATGGAACTTTGTTTCGAACCATCTCTTTGGTTTAGTAGGCTAAGAGTTTCATGTATCATCTATCTCTCTACGGGTCTCGAAACGCAGCAACCTCCTCGTGGTGAGACCTGGTAATCGGTGAGAACCGAGCCGATAGTTGGGATTGTCAAATATTCTAATTAGATATAAGAATTTCTCTAACCTAAAAGAATAAAATATGTAACTTGAAATGTTGTTTGATTGGTTCCTACCGGGCCCCAGAACACGAGTATAGTGTTACGTTAGACGGATAAGTGCAAGTTGGAATATTTCAGCGAGATACTGGAACTGATGGGTTTTTGACAATTTTTAAAGTCCTCTTGGCTTCAGCACCTTATTGAAATATATTCCTTGGCGAGGTATTCCACGTTACATCATGAAAGCATGTCTTCCACAAATAATGCTGTTGTTTATATAAATTTTTATGTTCAATAAATTTGTTTTGCGTTAAATAAACTGGAATAGAACAGCAAGGTTATAAGGCGTATGTATTCTTGTTTTGTTGTGATCCTTCTTTCTCTGTCGTTGCACGGAATACGTTTATAAAACGATCTTTACATTGTTACTCTAACAGAATCATTTGTAAATCGCGGGTTTCAAACGATCTAAGTTTTACCCGTGTTGAATTCTAATTCCACGCGTAGCGTTACAATCTTATTTTAGACTGAATCGATAACGTTGGGTGTGACATGAAAATGGTAAGGGGGCTCGCGAGCCCCCCGAGCGTGCGACACAAAATTACATTGCGTGATGGGTCTATCCTATACCTGGTCTGTGGTTTGATGTCACGCTGTGGCTGTACTTCTGAAAACCCCCATGCTCCGAATTGGCTGATATTTTGGAAACAGTTTCATTTTACATAGAAATAATGTTTGCGGGAAGGATTTTTGGCGGCTCGAATTTTTTTTTTATTATTCAAGTGTCACTTCCTATGTTATCGACACGTTGAAGGCGGCTCTAAAGCCACAGAACCTGCTGTTTTCATTTATTTTTAAAAGGTATTGGGGATGTGAGACTACAATGTAACACGTGGTTCACGACCCAATGCAAACCAGAGTTAGACTGTACTTCCGATTTCCGAATGAACAAGACTTATTCCGACACAACGCATTCCACTTTTCAACTTGTTCCGGATATTAGTATTACACTAAACATTGCTAACATCTCTAAAAACGAGAATTGGCGGGAAGGAGCTCTCCCGCTCTCGGTTACACTTTTCGCGGATAAGAGTGCGCCCTTGTCGTATGATTTTTCCCGACCCGAATACATATCAACATACCTACTTATGTCACATATGATATGTGAGACGGCATGAGACAGGTTGTTATTTAGTTCGGGACGGTATTTTGTATTTTGATTGCATGGTGTTAATCATGTTAATTGATGTTGATCAAAGAGTTAATATACATAAATGGTGGTTTAATTCATATACCTACTTCTGTGTAAAAATAACAAATAATAGTAATAACGATAAACTTTAATCAAATCTGTTTTACGTCAACTTTGCTACGTGTCGACACTTCTCGTTAAGTTTCCCTCTACACCTTTCAAATAATTACAGTAACCTCATAATGGATGAAATTACAAGCTGGAAGGGAATAGAAAATGACGGTAATGTATTTTAAAATGTTTTCTAAATATCAGTTGCACCTTCTCAAGTACAAATTTTGCAGAGTTCTTCAAACAGTTTTTTGGCGGCGAGTGTAAAAAAGCTGATATTAATCAAGTGCTATCAGTGGCGCAGCAGATAAATAAATTGGGGCAAGGTATATGACAAGAATAATATATATCGAACGTGTTACGTTACTATGCTTCATCGTATATTTTTCATCATGTAGCCATCGAAGTATTGAATGCTGAACTACAGAAGCAGGTCTTAGCTAATCACGAAGACTTACTATCGCAAGCAACATGGGTGGAGAAATTGGAAGGTGTACTTTCGATAATGCAATCTCACGTTCAGGTGCATACAAAGTTTACACATGTTGGCCATGGAAATTATATCGATCTTTACAATTATAAAAAGGTTCTTTCCTTTAGAGTCTTCTATCAGCCGTAGAACGTTTGCGTGAAAAGATTGTTGACCCGTTTAACAGGATCGAGACACAAACTATCGTTTTAGCAAGACTTCATGAAACTTCTGATCTACTGCGGAGAGTAGCCAGAATGCAACATCTGTCGAAGCGTTTGTATTCCCAGATGACAAATAACGTACAAGCTCCAGATATCATAAAAGCTGCTAACAGCCTCCACGAACTTGGTATATTAACTTGCGATTTAACTTATTTTATATTTTAAGATACTGCGGGGTATAATGTAAACATTTCTAATTTATAGAACAGTTAATGATGGACACAGATTTGAATGGTTTGGATGTTATCGCGGACGATCAGCTAGCTGTGAAAGCTCATAGGACGACGGTACAAAGAATAGCGAGTCATACTTTATCGCAAGGTTTACAAACGATGGATAGAACAAAAGTATATACGAACATATTAAGTTTTAAAATACTGCTGGTTCTATAACCATTAATCATAAAAATACGACGCACAGGTTAGTACCGCGGTGCAAGTATTTCAGAACCTAGGAATTTTAAACGGAGCCGTGGATAATGTTATGGATTCTGCTTTATCCGAAATTGAGAAAATTGCCACGGAATCTTTGGACGTGTCATTAGCGCAGAACCAAGATTTCGGAAGGAGAGGAGCACCTGGCCGGGCAGCTATCCCTTCTCCAGGATCCTCTGGAAACTTACGGACACGAATTTGGGAGAATCTTGAAAGGCTTTTCCAAGATACACTTTACACGCAATGTTTGCAAGTAATTGACATAATATTCGTCTAAAATCTTTCTTAAATTACAGTCATTCGCAAAACTTGCATGTTTAAATATCCATTATATTTATCCTGTCAGATTGAATTATTACAAAGAATATTATTAGAACATCACACAAAAGGATTGGATGAACTGTCGCAGAAGTTTTGGGATAAAGTGAACTGCCTACTTTCCAAAGTATTGGTCGAGCGTGCACAAGGTGAATATTGATCTTTATTTTCTTCTTTCAAGAAATTACCACTGGCTCTTCCATATGTTCAGGATCATCGTTTGTAAAACAAGCATTAGAAGGCGAATATCCAAAGTTCTTAAGAATATTTCTGGATTTGAGTAAACGATTAAAAGAAAGATCGCAGAGCGTTGGTATCTACAACATTAAGTAAGCATAACACAAAATAGCACGGCATTAACTAAGCACTTTACAAAATAACACAGTCTTTTTGCTTAGACATAATGTGTTGTTGCCGTTTGAAAACGCGTACTTATCACGTTCAGTGTCGCGTCTGTTGGATCCAGTACACACTATGTTTTCTGGAGAAGGATTGCCCACGCAAGACGAAATAGACGGCCTCATCCGTACAGTGACAAAGTAAAGTATTGAGAAACATGTGTTATATCATTTGTACAGACTGGATAGTGTATCATTTATCATTTCCTCCTGCAGTGAATTAAGTGTATCGTTGGTAGATGATGGTCTTTCAACAGTGGTTGCTCGTAACGTAGGCAAAGCTATAAGACTGTTTTGCTTGAAGTGCGAACAAGGGTTACTTGTGGGAGGAGAAGCTAGTCAAGTAATTGATTCTCCTACCACTGTACAGCAGACAAACGTGACACTTGCGAACCTGCTTTATTACCTTTCTAGTCAGATAAGTCGCGTGATAGCAAACTTGTCTGCCGGTTTGCCAGCTGAAGGGAGTACAGTGATCACCGTGGCTCTCAAGGAAACGGAGACATTGACGAAAAACATATTATCTCCATTGTTGGATTCCATTAGCGATGCCATTGAGAGTATTATCCTAACTATGCACGACGATCCAGAATTCCGCGAGTGAGTGAATGTAAATTATTCAAATTTTGTAATTTAAACGTGTGTGGAAGACGAATATTAATATATATCCGATTTTGATGCAGCACGAGTAGCACTCTGGGGAAAGAGATTAACTGTTCGCTCTACATGCGCGAATTACAAGGCTTCATTTTACGCTCTGTGAATACATTCCTTGTACCGTACAAAAACCAAGCTGTCGTTGCCGAATCGTAATGAACTCGTAATTATGACGTTCTACATTACGTCTGGAACGTAACGCTGAAGTTGATTATTATTTCAGGTGCAAGACTGTTGCTTCACGGTGCATCGAGCTTTTTGTAAGACACGCTTGCCTATTGAGGCCATTAACCGATTTTGGAAGAGCGAAGCTTATCGTTGATTTCAGCCAGGTACGTTGTATGTTGTTTAAAAAGAAGCTCGAGGCTTACAAATAGTTCTATTTAGATAGAAGTAGCCGTCGCTCCATTATGTAGAGGAGGGATGCTGGGATCATCGGAACAACAACAGTATAGAACGTTACGGACATTGAAAGCGTTGATTCCACTAAGCCCAGAGGAAATTGTCGAAAAAGTTTTAGAAGGGGAAGGAGAGAGTGGTGTACCTCCCTCTCTCATTCTTTTACATTTATTTTCTACGGCACCCCCGGAATTGGTATCTCCGCATCAGGTACGGGAATATAAATGTACAAGATTAGTTGCTCGTGCGATTATAAAAACGGAGTACTGTTCTAATTAATTCAGAGCGCCAGCTGGTCCGTAGGACGTTTATCTCAGTGGATGGATAAGAATTCGAGCGAAAGAGACAGATTAGCCTTCTGCAGTGGACCATTGGAGCGTTATCAGTTAACTATCAGGCAACAAAATCTCCCATCGTTCCATCCATTGTTTCCATTAATGAAGAAATTGGCCAACTTGAACGAACATTAAAATTTGCATGGTTTGTATTACATACGATATGATACGTATTTTGTTAAACATTTTCCACGTTTATAGGAAATAATATTATTGGATTCTGTATAGATAAATTATTGATACCGGTCAGACAAAATAAATTCGAGAAAACTATCACATAAATATTAACGTATGAAACCCTATTTTTATTAATTAGTCATCTTCTAAACACATTTCCTGAGTACCAGGTCATACATTCTCTGAGCGTATACTGTCCTAGACAAGTATACTCCCATAAATGCTGTAACACTTAACAGTATGGGCCAGCATAAGCTTCGTTTCCTTGGACCTATATATATTGCCGGTATTCCAATATGATTTTCCTTCTCGATCTGCGTTTAAAACGGAAGAAATTCAACATACGGTGTACAATATACAATATGGAATATTGAATTACCTACCTTTTTAGAAAGTATTTTTACTTCTGAAAGTTTGTTTTCAAGAACATCGAGAGTGTGCCGTATTTTTTTAAGTTCTTGCTCGTAGTCAGATACTTGTTCGTTATTTAAATATATATTCTCATTATTCGATAAACTGTTTTTAATATACTGAAAACTGGAACCTATAACTGCAAGCTGCTTGGCCACCGTACCTAGAGAGACTATCCCATTAAATAATCTGAAGCAAACAAATGACACAGTCAAAGTTTCTGTCATCGATATCACAATACTGTGACGCTGTAAATTAAACGTACGTATAAGGTAAGGATTTATTAAGAACACCGATGCTTTCTCCCTTCCACTGTTTCCTATGGAATTTATGGAGTTGATCCATAAACTGTATCCTATGCGCATTAATTTCTACTCCCAAGGAATCCAAATCGTTCTCGGTTAATACTAGAAAATCTTTAACAGACATCCCTTTAAAGATGTGAGCGTATGTTTCTAAACCCATTCCATATAACATTGTGTACACATCAAAATCCACAATCTGATCGTTTACAATAGCTAACGATGGAAATATATCCGTCCAGTCATTTATGTTGGATGTATCACAAATATTCTTTATCTCTTCGTCATTGATGTTTAACAAAGGTAGGATCTATAATAATCACATAGATATTGCTTCACATTTCTTAACGCATGACTTATAATAACATTTTAACTTACCTTGTTATATCCCTTTGTAGAAGCTATATCTTTAGCAGTTAAATTGCTCTGGTCGGTTAATGTAACATCGGCTGCATTCTCTATCAATATTTTAACGTTATCTACTTTGTTAGCTTTCACCGCATACATTAAAGCCTACAAATATAAGAAGATACGCATGTTCATCAAACGTCATTACATTACCGCCAGCGTTGCCGAGAAATGGGTTCGGTGGTCATTATTAAAGAGAACCTACTGTTTGCTTTCTGCTGTCGCACACATTAACATTCTTTGTATGTTTTATTAACTCCGCTACCAATTCTGATTCCTGCGACGCACAGGCATACATTAGAGGTGTCTGCCTGTAAAAGAGGATCCATTCGGTAATTATATACTAAACACTGTTACACATATGATAAAAATACATTAAGGGGTTACTCCAGTATAAATGCCCGTTTTTCAACGCCATCTTCGGGAATTTATTTAACAAAAGCTATAAGTTTATACTCTCTGGCGTTTTGCCTGCACATTAAGGTATGCTTGAAGTAATACTCAGAATTTTTTTGAGCTTTTTTATATGTGGTACAATATGTCAGAGTCGGTTCTACTCATTAAGATAACAAGAAAAGTTGGTATACGCATATGTCCGATATGTTGAAACTAAAATGCTCTGTTTTGCAGTTATAAGCATTTTTATATTCCGTAAAATACCGGCCCGAAACGTTTAATTGAAGGGGGGGATTGCGCCTCGTTGGGCTGAAAAATAGGTAATTCTTTGTGAATTTTTTGTACAAAAACGGTTCGACAAATTAATTTGAGGTTTGGCAGGATGTATTATTGTATCTTGAACCATTGTTCTGAATTTTTGTGTGACAGTGAGAAAAGAACATGGCAGATACAAAAAGAGCGTTGAAAAATAATCGGGTGGTCCTGGCGATGACGAAAAGTACTGTAAGGTTTATCCGAAACATAAAAAGGAAAAGAGATTCTTAATCTATATGAATGTGGCTATCGGTGGTAGTAGATGCATTAAGAAAAATAAAAAAATATTAAAATGGCAGCCTTTTGAAGAAGGCGAAGCGTCCTGATTTGAGTCTGAAACAGGTTTTGTCCCAAAATCGGGAAAAATCGGGAAAAACTTCTTTAAATTAAAAAGGAACGGTAACAGATACGGCAATAAATCTACTATCACCGATAGCCACATTCATATAGATTAAGAATCTCTTTTCTTTTTTGTGTTTCGGATAAACCTAACAGTACTTTTCGTCAACGCCAGGACCACCCGATTATTTTTCAACGCTCTTTTTGTATCTGCCATGTTCTTTTCTCACTGTCACACAAAAATTCAGAACAATGGTTCAAGATACAATAATACATCCTGCCAAACCTCAAATTAATTTGTCAAACCGTTTTTGTAGAAAAAAATCACTAAGAATTACCTATTTTTCGGCCCAACAAGGCGCAATCCCCCCTTAAGGGGCAACCGGCAGACTGGCGCGTTCGTCAGTTGACCTAATATACTATATTTTCATTCATATCCTTTCCTTCGCGCCTTTAAAAAAACAAAGGCGAAATGATAATCAATATATCACAGCTGGGCTTCGTTAAATGCCACTTTAATAGTCGTTTCTGGCCCGTGTTTCGCAAAATATAAAAATGCTTATAATTGTGAAACTAAGCCTTGTCTGACATTTTCGTATACCAACTTGTCTTATTATATTGATGAATAGAACCCATCCTGAAAAACTATCCCACATATTCATAATATAGTCGGAGGCGCAAGCCTCTTCAAAATAATTCTGAATCCTGAGTTACCCGAGTTAAACATTCTTACCTTTGCTTATTACTAGCATTTGCATTCGCTTTTGCCTCTATTAGTGAAATTATACATTTTATGCGTAGTTCCGTTGTGCCCTTAGTAGAACTACATATCGCCATTAGTGGTGTGAATCCATCTAAAGTACAATGCTATTTACTTCGAGCCACAAAATAATAGCTGTTTGTATAATAGAAAATGTAAAAGGGGTATAGTACCTTTATGTCTATTAACATCAGCCTCCTTTGCTACAAGATATTCAATGACTTCTAATTGAGCATACAATGCGGCATATAAGAGCGGAGTCCATCCGGTATGTAAAAAATCATTTACATTATGCGCTGCATGTAATTATACAAGACTATTACCACAATGTATTCCTGTCTTAATACTACAAATTAATGATGTTATAATTCATTAACGTAGAGTAATTACATTGAAGATATTCGCGTATGATTTCCAAATGGCCCGTCATGCATGCATTCACCATACGAAACTGAAAAGTCGCTTCCTCATTAGCGCCTACATCTTTGTATTCGTCGAATCTATGTAAGCCTGTCGTTGTCGAAGCTTCCTGTGAATAATAATTATTTTCATATTCTATCTATAAGCATCGTTATAACATTCTGTCTGTAAATTTCATTATAATAATCTATTTCTGTTGAACTCTTTCCATTAATGTATTTAAAGATTTTTTACAATAGATTGATTATTATTACCAAAAGGCCGGTATATAATTACAGGTTATGTATAGATATCTTTCTCACCTGTTCCCATGAAAAAACGTTTTCGTTGTCTGACATTTCGTGGGCAGATATTTTGCGGCTCGTTTATTTATCCTTTATTTCAATAATATGACAAGTAGAATTAGTATACTTCTTCTTCCAAAGAGCGAAATTTCAAAACAACTCGCACTTATCACGCATGCGTCACGCGTGGTCAGCGTTGTGGGGGAAGTCCACGCATGTGCGTGATGACGCCGTGACGTCGAACCAATCAACGCCACGATGCAAAACGAAACGGCGCCACCGTCAAGCCCAAAAAAAGATGGGATACGATACGACGCAAGCGCCAAGCTAAGCCAACTAGTCAAGCTAAGTGAGGCCGCAGCCAACCAGCGTCGACAACCGATTCCCCGGCGACGCTGGTTGGCCGCGGCCTGACTTGACTTGGGGCGAATTCCACTTACGTCCAAATCGCCCGTGGTTCTCGTTTAAAAATTTATGAAAATCTCCTGAAATATGGAAGGGAAATCTGTGAAAAAGGCATTATTGGAAAATACAGTTTTTTAAATATAAATTACGACTCGAAAACAGAAACACATAATTTATGATATTCATTTTATTACAAAAACGGAAAATTCCTACGGTCGTGGGCGCGGGCGATTTGGGCGTAAGTGGAATTCCCCTTTGACTAGTTGATTTGGCTTAACGGTGGCGTCTACCGTTTCCCACCTTGGCGTTGATTGGTTCGACACTGCGGCATCATCACGCGCATGCGTGAACGTGCGTAACTTCCCCCACTGAAAACAAGCCTCAACGGTTTCCCCACAACGTTGCGAGTGTTTACGCGTGCATCGCCTGCAAAATAAAGCACATTGTATGTTTTCATGTGTCTTCAAGCTCGACTGTCAACGAAATTGGAAGAATTTTAATTAACATCGAACGTATGATCGCTATACTGCAACTATGCAACGAATTTAATTGAACTGTTCAAAATTCTAACTAAAAGCGTATTTCTACAACAAAATGTAAAATAATAGTATATCATAAATTACATTTGCATCTTTTTCTTGAATACGAGAATGAATTACACGCACACATACACTTATAAATAGCGTTTTACACTTGCTATATATATGTGTATAAGTATTCTAAATATACAATATATATGCATACAATAAGCATTTCAAAAATACTTTTAACACTTCTTTTCGGTAAATGAATTTAAACGAGGTTCCAAATTTCGGCAACTTTAAATGCACAATATTGTCAATGTAAATTAAACTGTAATTATAATTAGTTTCATAATGATTCGATATGTTACTGCATAGAAATGGATCAAAATGGATATTTTCTTTTACCCTTGTATAAAAGTAATTATAGAAATAAAGTTTTATAAGACGGCACACGTATAAAAATAAACATATATTTTTATTTAGCTACTGCACTTGTGTGCATACTCGTATCAGATGCATACATGCAGGCAGTATATATGTATGCACTATTGATCGTGATATCTGCTATGCTTAACCTAAAAGCGGCAGTCGCCGGACACCTGTCTAAGGATTCACTTGTAAATCAAACTTTTATATTTTGTAATAACAAAGTTACAGTTTCATGTACATTTAAGAGCTTATAGTTAACAGTAAGTAGCGTATATATACTTCCCGTACAGTACTAATATACAACGTTTTATTATTAAGACAATATTCATTCGAATTTGTATTGCTAATGTTATAAAATCGTGTTTTTCACCTTCCGCATGTATCGGAGATAGTACAGCGAAATATATTGTAGAAGAAATGTCATGGCTGCGCGCATTGTTCGGCGGTGAAGAATTATTTACACTGCGTTCCATATAAGAGCGGACCAACGCCCCTACCGATTTGCGACCGATCTGCGCAGCTCCCACGGATCTGACACACGCGATTGGTCGTAGCACTTTCTCTGCCGGTTTACTACCAATCAACAGTGTATCCCTGCGCGAAACGAGTCCGCTCTAAAGTGTAATGCAGTGTAGAAACGGGGGGAGGAAGAATTTTGCGGGAATATTTGAATCGATTTGGTTCCCTATCGAATGGAAGGATCGAAGAACGAGATTCGACCAGAATCGCCTACCCTGTGTAACTCATTTACGTTTTAATAGATGCATCGATCTGCACTCGTGGCATTCGACTTCGATCATACGATTACGGACGACAATACCGATGTTGTCGCTCGGAAGCTGTTGCCCAGGGAAAAGTTAACGGACGGCGTGAAGGATTTGTTTCGTTCCAACGGTTGGATCGTATACATGAGGAAAATATTCCAACTGTTGCACGACAGCTCCATCGATGTAAAGCAAATAAGGAATGCTATTATTGCTATACCGCCTGTGCCGGGTATCGAGACGCTTCTAAGGGAGTTACACTCTAACGGCTGCGAGATTATCATTATTAGCGATTCAAATACATTATTCATCAACGAATGGTTAAAGAATAAAAAGTTGGACGAAGTTGTCGCGGAGGTGTTCACGAACCCCGCGAGTGTCGACGAAAACGGTATGATAAAGGTGGACATGTATCACGTTCAAGAGTCTTGCAAATTGAGCACCGTGAATTTATGTAAAGGACAAATCTTGGACTCTTACATCGATAAGAGGCGTGGCGAGGGAGTGCATTTCGATCGAGTGGTATACGTCGGAGATGGTAAAAACGATCTCTGCCCGATCTTACGGCTTTCGGAACGTGATTTGGCATTCCCGCGGAAAGATTATGTGCTTGTAAAGATATTAAATGGCACTGAGAATAATGAAATTCCGAATGTCAAGGCCCGCGTGTTTCCGTGGAGCGACGGCAACGAAATCTTAGAAAAGCTGGAGAAAGAGATTGATCTTTCTTCTTCTTCTTCCTCTTTATAAATCTAATAAACGATTCAGACAAATAATAAAGGTTTCCTCTTCGATTATCTCAACACTCGTCACAATTACCAATAAGAGATAACTATCGTTAGTGTGTCAGAATCTTGAATTATTTATAAGCTATGTATGTGATCCATTTTAATAATATTAGTGGCCAATTATGCAATCGTGAAATATATATAACTTCCCCCTCCACAGCTTCTTTAACTAATCAACAATGTCAGACGCAGTAATGGTCACAAAACGATATTCATTAGAGCAATGAAATTCGACTCTGATTTAATAGACTGTTTCTTCTTGATATAGTACTTCAATATATGTAAGCACGAAATTTCCGTTTCCCGCGAAATTATTACCTGTTTTCGTAATAAATTATTCTTTAGCGCGATATAATGTGTGGCAAAGTATAGTAATAAGCAGATCAGCTGCCAAGTCACGATTTACGGGTAGCAACAGTGCGAAAGGTGTGCCAAGTTCAGCAAAATCGAATTGCTATAGCAGTTCTTATAACTGGGAATAACTTTCCCATCACATTTCCGGTAAATAATGCGGCCCTTACGATTCCTTCGGATCTATAGAATGATGCCTTACTAATATTTATAAGCTACCTAGATTTTTTTATCAATTTTCTACCATCCTTCTTTAAAGATCGTTGCTCACTTATCAGTGAACGTGATAGTTCCGTGCCAACGTTCATTGATAAGAAAAAGAGAGGATAAAGGCTGATATTACGTGATTTCCAAACTCACGTTTAACTGTAAGTATAACTTGTACTGTTTTGTTTAGGGGTGGGTTCGACTCTAATTTTTAAATTCTCGAAGTTCAAATCCGAAAGTTTGTAAGGCTCTCTCGAAACTTTGGAAACTCGAAACTCCCGAAACTTGAAGTGCTGATTCTGTTTTGTAAGTGGAATATCTTGCTTCAAGGGGTCATTCTCCTTTAATCGGCCGAAAAGTTAAGCAATTTTTAAAGATCTTTTTCTCAGTAAATACGACATATAATGAAATAAATCTTTTTGGTATTTATTAAGCTACTCTTATATTATACAAAAAGTAAATAAATAGAATTTTATTAATTTGTTTTAACCGATTTTTTTACAGCATCAAAAATGATACCCAAAATAGAAGTATATTCACGGCGTAGGTGATTTCCCAGCTCAGACTTATCCGAAATAAAAATTTCCAAAAGATTCTTAATCTGTATGAGTGTCACTATAGCCCCTAGCTCAATTAACAATTTTTGTCGAGAAATAACCGAGATCTGTCTCGGGGAACACCCGGCGAAAACTTCATTTTGGGTGTATTGTCAATTTTTTTTTATTAAACTGGCGCCATTTTGTTACTTTTCAACAAAAATTGTTAATTGAGCTACGGGCGATAGCGACACTCATACGGGTTCAGAATCTTTTCGAATTTTTTGTTTCAGATAAGTCTAAGCCGGGAAACTGCCTACGCCACGAACATACCTCTTCTTTTTAGATGCCAAATGACGCTGTAAAAAAACAATTACAACAAAGTAAAAAATTCTTTTTAATTTTTTTCTGTATAATATAAAAGTAGCTTAATAAATACCAAAAATCTTTATTTCATTACATGTTGTATTTACTGAGAAAAAGATCTTTAAAAATTGCTCAATTTTTCGACCAATCAAAGGCCTTTAAGATCTGAGGTCAACAAAATCCTTGCATGAATGAAAAGCGCATGGTTCCGAATTCTCGAAGCTCGAAACTTTCTTGGGTTTCATGGTTTCGAACCCATCCCCAAGTCTTGTTACTGCGTAGGTAAAATGATTTGGCGGTACTCGAATTTGAATCGCGAGATGCGCGCGCACCGTTAAGGTTAGGTTGAACTTATGACGTACGCGATATGTGCAATGTAGCTGCGCGTCTCTAACGTTAATTACTGTCTTATTATTGCACTCGGGCGTCGGCGAAAATTTCTCTTTCGCCTTAAGCAACTTTTTGTTTATAAAACGCGAGAGCATGAACTGATGCTTGATCGTCATCCTGAAGTGAAATTCTCGTTCATGGTCGGAAAGTAACAATACATGAGCAGCAAGTGTGTGCGTCAGCTTCGGTAAGCAGAACTCTTGTAAAATCCTGCGAGCCTGATTGTAATCCGAGAATAATAATGAATTGCAATATTGTCCGAATGAAAGTATTTATTTCTCGTTGTTACACTGGCTTTCCAATGCAAAGAATCTGTTAAAATACATTCCAATCCCATGGTAACATAAGTTCAACTTCTGGTGGTCTTATATCTAAAGTGTTATTGGCATTGATTTTTGTAATGCCATTTATAAGTGAAACTGTAAATATATAGCACGCAGAGCTTTTAGCACGGCGTTACAACTAAATGACGTTTCGGTGGAAAGACGTTATCCTCGGATGTTTTAGTATAAAGGAATGTGAAATTTAGTTGTGCTCCACTTCTATAGGATGAATACTGTTTGTTTTTATAGCACTCGCATCAGTTTCTTGAGATTGTATCATTTTTAGATTCAGTATATTTCGTAGAATACCGAATGCTATACCAGCTAGATACGTAATGTTTAACAACCACTCTGGTACATACAAAAACGTGAATACTTTGAATAAAACTTCTGAAAATATGGGTGTCCACAATAGCGTTCCACACAATAAAGACATTTTAATCATCTTAAACAGCTTCAACATATTTTCTACTTGTATCATCATATGCGAATGCATTTCGCTTCTATCGCGGTTGTTAATTTTATATTGCTTGTTTGAGCCTTCGTTGTGCATTTCTACCTGCTCTAATCTTCTAAACTCTTCGTCCGATTCTTCCAAATTATCTATTGAGTGTATAGAACTATGTTCTCCGGTAAAAACTGATTT
Organism: Andrena bucephala; assembly: GCA_947577245.1. Taxonomy (NCBI): domain Eukaryota; kingdom Metazoa; phylum Arthropoda; class Insecta; order Hymenoptera; family Andrenidae; genus Andrena; species Andrena bucephala. The sequence goes on from OX387715.1 coordinate 71,931,077, forward strand.
GAAATTTGTAGAGTAAGTGGGACTTGTATCACTAGCGTTATTCGCAGCATTGGTATCGACCTTGTTCGATAACATTGCACATTCCACTTGTAATCTGTTCAAAATGATTTTACAATTTAATTTTCCCTGTTGTTGCAAGATCGAGGAAAACAAAATTGGCAGGAAATATACGACAAACACAAGTACAAGTAAATGTAATTTCAAAATTGGAATTGATAAAAAGCATGTATCTATTATATGCACTGGTGTTATCATTGATGTATTATCATTTTGGTAATTAATGATTTTAATAACTAATGGTGGATTTTCTTTATCCATGGTAGGAGTATATGGAAACTGTGGTTCTAGATTGCTCTGTTTCGGCTGCTTTTTGTTGTATTGGTAATTATTTTTATAGGAACCCTTTAGCTTATAATGCATAGTAATATTACGAATCCGCTCGATTATGCCTGCATATATTTGATCGTTGGATATTACTGGTACAGCTTGCTGCACGTTTACTTCTGTATGTTTATCTGCAATGGTTTCACCTTCAGTAGAAGAAACTGTTTCGAATTCATTAAATCGCGTTGGTTCGGTGTTGTTTGCTATAATTGCATTTGGCGAATTAGCTTCATTCGCTGATGTGATCTCCGACGAATTCATCATTAAAGAATTGAACAGTAGCAATTCTGTATCGTGTTCGTTTGTATCATTTTTCAATTGTATATAATTTAGTGAATCAGTACTGTTTTCTATACTCGTTAAATTGTCAGGGTTTCCATACTCCATCGCTACTGTATTTTCTATCGGAATAGCCTCAGTATTTGCAATACTATTATTCATGATGCTTGTGTGCATACCGTATTCCGCATATTTTGTCGCATTTAATAGGTCAGAAATATTATAAGGAGCGGCGTGGCTAATATTGTGTGACGCTTCATATGTATCATTTAATACAGAATGAACAACGCTTTGTACTTTAGATATTATTTCGTTCACCTGAGTATTGTTTCCGGAATAAACATCTTGCACAATATTCATAGGTATCGTATCGTAACAATCATTAAAGATGTTTCCACTAAAACACTGTGCGTTTCCCCCGTACTTAATATAACTTCTGTTATCATACTCAGCCAAATATAAAAGTCCCGTGACAAGAATGGGTATAACCCATTGGCTTATTACAAACATACCAATGATCTTTTTACCATCTTTCTCTGTTCCATCACTCTTAAAAGCTTCTAAGAGTTTTCTCCTATACTCTTTAATCAACGAAAGGTTTCTATGCATCACTAATTTCGATTTCGGATCAGATTGTATTTTCGAGCTTTCATCTGCCACAGATATCTCGCATTTTACCACATTTTCTGGCTCAGATTTACTCGTACTGTCGTTATTTTTCTGAAGAAATTTGAAGCACTGACGATTCAAACAACGTACATTTAAATTGCACTGCACGGAGAACATCAACAAAGAGACGAATGAATTTGTGAATGGAAATAGCAGCATTCCATATTTCATCATTACGTTTGTCATATTACATTCGGGTATCGCAGTAGAATTATTCTCTCTTACAGTTGCATTGAATAAAATGGATCTCTCGTAAAATCTTCTGAATTTATCATTCCCATCTTTTCCATTATCACTTTCTTGATTCCATATACCGCTGTCCAAATTATCAGGAAAGATATCATTCCACTTACTATGATCTGCGTAAGTCGCGTTCCCTATGTCATTTATAAGCAATAGAATTGACGTAAGTATAGAAAATAATACGTCGGATGTTGACAAGATATACAGCGATGTAGTCTTTGTCTGTTTAAATTGCCTTAACAAAATCGCAATTGTAACGAAACTGGACAGTAATAATGCGTACGCTCCTACACTGAGCATTACAAAATACATGACACGACGCGTCGACAGATTAGTAAGTTAGTTTCGGAAAGTATAGATGTACACTCGGTGGAATTGAAAGAAGTACTGTTTAAAGAGACCGGTGCATATAGGTATTATACTTCGATAAATGGTGCTAAATATGGGGGTATCTTAACAACTGTTGTACATAATAGATATGACAGTATTGCAATATGAGGGCACCTTGATTATGTATCTATGGGGTGACTCATGCTGGTACCGACTATGTTTCTAGAGTAAGATACAATTTCTAATAAGAACCTGTATTTCCATTCCAGCGCTTATTGATCAGTATGTCTGTACGACGAAGGACTGATCCATTTATGACGCAGCGAATATGGGATGCTATAAAGATAACTGTACATCAAAGAAGTCTACCTAGCAATGACCGTATGGTGCGGCATTTAGCTCGGGTTTATGGGATAACAGAGCAGGAAGCGCAAGAAGAATTGAACAAAGCAGTTAGCGATGGACTTGTCTATTTGAAGAAAGTACCGACGAAGAATGGTATAGAACAGGAAAGTTACAGACTGCCGACAGATGCCATATACGAAGATAATCACGACTGGTATTGTTGCAAATGTCAGAAAGCAGGGGCGTTGGAGTGTTGCCAGCAATGTTACAGGGTTTACCATCCCGAATGCCATGTGCCTAGTAATTTTAAATTAAAGATATGTAATTTTTGTGAGGTGAGTGCACAGTGTTTAGACATTAGCATTCTAAGGTCCGCGTACTGAATAAAGAATGAATAATTCTTACAGAGTATAAATAATGACACGTACCCAGACAAGATCGACCTGAACCATATCCTGAGTTTCACTTGCGGTCACCTGAAGGCAAAATTACCGCCAGAAATTACAAACCGCACCATCGTTTTCAACAATGATCCTATTACGCCAATTAATAGATATTCAGGCCCGACCTGGCTCAGCGAAGGTGAAGACGCGTGGCGACCGGACGTACTCATAAAACAGCACATGGACTTGGCAATAATGGATCAGAAAATAAAGAAGAACGAGTACAACAATCTCGCTGAATTTCAAGCCGATGCACATAATATCTTACACAATATCACTATCTACCATGGAGGTACGTAGCCTGGGGGGGGAGGGCAGAATTTTCTATGTATTACCGACAGCCAGATAATAGTTTTAATCTGTATATTTAGCTCATAGTATAATTGGAGAAATGGGTATGACAATGTATCAGGATTGCTGCTATGATCTTCAAGAGATACGCCGGTGCGCCGATTGTTATAGAATATCGAATGAGAAATCTGAGAAAATGTGGTTCTGCATACCGTGCAGTCCGCCGCATCAGTTGGTTTACGCGAAGCAAAAGGGATACCCATACTGGCCGGCTAAGGTCATGCAAGTAAACGGGAACGTTTATGACGTTCGCTTTTTCGGGGGTCACCACATGCGCGCCAACATCGAGAAACTGTTCATCCGCCCGATCACGTCCAGCCTGCAAAGCCTGCAGGTAAAGATAAGCTATAAAATGTTCCACGCGAAACAGTCACGCGAACACAGTGAAATTCTCGGTTTAGGTTACACGCCATTTACAGTGTACCGTATCACTGGCACGATAGGGGAGAACTGTTGCGAGAGAGCAATTTAGAAATTGTTGTTGCACTTAGGTATATTATTGTCTTAACAACGAATTCTTGCATAGCCTTCGGAGAAAGGGAAGTGGAAAGAGATGAAGGTATGCACATACACAGTGGCCCAAAGTGTACAACTAATTTCTCGCCACTGCATTTGAATTGTGAAGTCAGAAGGGGGATAGACGTTTCTTAAAGCGCGCGCAATTTGCCTTTCTGTAGATAAAACGATCCACTGCTTGGAACAGAGCGTTCGAGGAGCTGAAGCACCATCAGAATCTGCTGCGAAAGTTGGGCAAGTCGATCGCTGAGTTGGACGTCAGCGACGACAACGAGGGCCCGAACCCGACAAAGATCCGAAATATACAATCATCAGGTTCGAAAAGTACGGCGATCAATTCTAATCCTGCGAAACAGCTTTTTAAGGATCTAAGAGTTAAAGTTGAACGTCTCAGCTCAGACGGCCATAGCGATGCGCCGCCGTCCCAAGAGGAAAAAGAGAACGAAGATAAAACTTCGGTGTGTAAAGCTGGCAGCGAAGAGAGACAAGTACCCTGTTTACCAGTGGCAGAAGATGAACCGCCAAGAGAAATACCCAGCACTTGCCCGCAAGGTTTGAAGAAAGAGGGTTCGCAAGAGGACATGGTCACGTCCAGTTCTCAAGAGCCAAGATCCAAATGCGTTCTTGTACAGACGGAGCAAATACAGACAGAGGCGTTGCCTGCGAAGGTATACAACATGGAAATCCTGCTAACCAATCGCATTATATCTATTACAGGTCCGTTCGAATAATCTTACGGCTCTGTCACGTATTTTATAGATAAAAAGGGAACGCAGAACTTCGGAGCAGCCTACTACAACAGCGTTGGAAAAGCTGCGTCGTGAATTGGAACTCGAGAAATGTAAAGAATTAGAGAAACTACAAGCTGAGCATGCTAAAGAGTTGCGGCAACTGACAGACAGACATCAACAGATTATATCGGAGATAAAGAAGAAGCAATGGGTAATGATCCTTTAAAATGCTTTTATTATGCGCCTACATTTTACGTGCAATTTCGCGCGTATATCGTAATAAATTGTTCTACTTCTAGTGTTATAATTGTGAAGCCGAGGCAATATACCACTGCTGTTGGAATACGGCGTACTGCAGCACTGATTGCCAGCAAGTTCACTGGCAGCGCGAACACAAAAGAGTCTGCCGGCGTAAGCGCTAATTTATAATAAATGCAATATATATATATATACATGTTCTAATGAGTATGGAAGAAGTTAAGACAACTACTGTGTTTGTAAAAAGAAGATACTTTGTAGAAGCACATTAATATATTCTTGACACCAATTTCACATGCCTTTGTAAACTTTATCCTTCAATGGCAACATTTTTAATATGTATGCAAACAGATGTTACAGTCAGTTTCCAGTTGAACGCTATGTCTAAATATGTTGAAGAAAATACTCAATCTTCTCAGACCTTTCTTATCGTAAAGAATCTTAAAACCTTCTGCGTGTTCTCTCACCTTCAACACAGGAAAAAGTTCGCAAACGAAAATGATATTTAACACTGTGAAAGTCTATATTAAACTTATACAACGTTGAGTTCTGTTATTACACGTAAATGTTTTTAGTATAATGTTTAAAATGCGTTTATACATGCATATGTATGCATATTATTAACAGTGATATGATCTAAAATATATACATTGAATTTATTTGTCTCTTTCCCTTCGGAAATAATTTGTGTGAATTACGGCAATGAAACAAGTCAAGCATATTTTATATACATTATATAACAACAGTTGCACAATAGAATTAGAGATAAATACAGATTTGATCCGTAACGAATAAAATATATTAAATATTATATATGATATATTCACATATGTATTTTCATTTCTATTTATAAAGATTAATTTGTGGCGAAACGTTCTCTTAGGATTATCTTCAGTCTTAATCACTTATATTTTCATAAAAGCAAAAAATCTTGATGGTCGATCAAATAAAAAGATTAATAATTAAATAAGGGAATTCATATGTAGTATTAAAATAAGTATAAAAATGTTTTGTATGAAATTGTATTCATAGCAGAAAATAATTATGTTTTTCAAGTTCGGGAACATCGTGTGTTCCTACATCTTTCGAATATAAGCTAACTCGTCAATTATTGTAAATGACACTATTTTTACAGGTAACGCATTAAGTTGCATAAAATTTCAATCTGTGACCACTCGCGTTGTCCGTGTATTATTGGTTGTCAATTTGAAAAAATGGAACATAAAATTCTTATTAGAAAATTATAAATACCTAAGTATTTTGACTAGTTCTAACTTCATTGCCTACTACTGCCATAGCCATTTCACCTTTCTCTGTACTCTCAGTCACTTGCACATAACTCGTGGCGTCGATGTTACTCAACTTCAATTTTTCTAATAATTGTAATTCCTCAGGTTCTAATTTCTCTCCAAGCTGCCTCAACGCGTTTAACACCTCTCCCCGCTGATGATTGCTAGATTCCTTGCTCAGTTTACCAAGTTTCATATAACTATCAATCTCAACCAAACGTTTTCTAAGTTCTGTTACTTCTCGTTTACCAAACATTCTTATAACATCGGGAGTTTTAAACGCATCGCCGATCACTGCTTGGGTTGCCTGTTTGTATGGAATTAAACGTATATTCTTTAATATGTACTTGCACAATTATCTGAATTAAAACCTGTTTGTAGCGTACCAATTGTACAGCGCCCAATTCATCGATTAATGTTGTATCACCAGATATCATCCTTTGCAGACTTGCATTGAACTCTTGCAAATCTTCCCTCGTGAGTTGCATAAGTTCTTCATACGCATCCTCGTCTAACGTATTCCTATTGGAATTCATAGTTTCGTAAAACTGCATATATATTACAAGAATCGAAAATATTAATGAAGAACGAAACGTAAGGGAAAATAGTCTTCCTGCAATACCGGATTTCCTTTATATCCTCCAATTGCTGCACCAATCTATGTAATTGCTCCTCCAAATACTTCCTTAACTTCTCGGTTTCCAGCTTACCGTGGGAACTCATTTTCAGAATGGAAAGTAGCGACGATTAAGATCTAAAGCAGAAAAGGAACAATAAATTCTAGCATCTGCATAAACTAAGGTTACGATAAAAATGAATTCAGCACTGACGCTGTGAACATATTCTTCGAAGAATTTTGCAAAGAATGTTTCAAAATTCTTTCTTATGGTTTCGTTTATTTTTCTTATTTATACCGCTCTTAATCCCTAAAATTCTCCCTTTTGCAAACTTGCCAATTGTATTTGCTGTCAAGGCTGTGACTAACAATCGTTTATCATATAATTTTTTAAATATGCCGACATTCCGGGATTTGTATCCCATTTATTTAGTTAGTTTAGTTGAATTCATATGCTACTGGTATAATGTATAAGAAAATATACGTACAATATTCTCTCTCTCTCTCTCTCTCTCTCTACAAGCTCCGTTTTGCACTACGTTACAAGTGTTATGTACAAGTCGTCGCTATCCCCACCGTTTCTATTTCACTCCTGCCTTGCACCGGGAGCGAAGGACAGAGAGCACGACAGTGTCATGACACTTCGTCCCACTCTAATTTTCAGCCGGCAGACACTCCGTCACACTCTGTCCTTCGCATGCACGGTCATCGTGCGAGCTTATACGTAAAAGGATTCCATTTGTCGCTATAAGCTCGCACGCTAAGGATGGAATACTCGAAAGACGGGGTGAAAGAAAATATACTTTCCCTGTTTCGTATATATACAGAATAAAAGGTGTGATTCAGGTAGATATTTCAGTACGAAGTGTGCATATAGGTACAAATTATTTACATTTACGTCATAATCATTTATACATTTACTATTTTAGTGAAACATTAGTATTCGAGTTTTAGATAATCCTTGAACTATTTAATGTTTTAAATAGGGAATGTTTTAATATACTATAGTGTCTTAATTTCGTCTAAAAACGATTACATCTTTCGTTCGTGGCATTTCGATTGCGAGAAATATAATATACATAATTAGTTATTTGTAAGCGATAACAATGGGATGTTATATTTAAAAATATTTATGAACTCTTGATTAAAAGATTATAATAGACACATTGCTACAAACTACTTAACAAAGAATTGTAATAATACGCTGACAACCAATGAAATAGTTACTTGATCGACTCTACGTTCGTTACATGGTTCACGCCTGAAATCCGATTGGTCGGTGGACAAATTTGTTTCACCGCATTACCACAAAACCGTTAATGTCGTTTCGAAAAAAATAGTGCCATTTGGGAATATTAATTAACGCGCATCTGGCCTCCGCTATTTGTAATCGAACAGTTTGATAAATATCGTCCGTCGACGATTCCTTCATTCACATTGAATTCGCCTCGTACAAAAGGCACGGCGGGCTAACGGCTTCGTACCAACGTTAAGGACCGTTTAGATAGAAGGAAATGGGAAGAAAGGCGTGCTGTGGTCGTGCTCAATGCATGGTTCGCGTCGCTTCTTTTTTCTTACGAGAAAACAAGTCATCCACTGTTTGTCAGACGATTTACACGTTTTAGGCAGGTAGAACGGCGTGGGAAACGGCTTAGCGACCATAATAATCCGTTAGTACTGCGGGGGAAAGGTACGTGCGTCTGTGCGCAGTTGAATAACTGCAGGCCGCGCGCGAATCTTGGAAAAGGAACCGATAAGGGCGGCAAACACTTTCGATGGAATGAGCCAACGGACAAAGACGGGCGCGTGGAACGATCGCACGATTTACCAGCGGGCACAAAGGAGACCAGTGTTGTTGTAACGAAAATAGTGCGGGAGAATAGGAGATCCGCGGCGGTGTTTGTGCATGAATTGGCCGTGACTGAAGTGCGCGCGCGTGTAAACGTGCCATCATTTCGTACGGGTGACCGAACGCTAACCATCATTTCGTGCACGTCGGATATTCCAGCGAGATCTAATCGAGACGTTCAAGCCCCTCGACGAGCATCACGCTTAACTACGCGCGCGTTAGAAAATAACGTACCTATGAGGACCTCAGAGAGCCACATAAGGCAACAAGCTTTGAAGATAGTGGAGAGTTTAAAGAAGGGAGGCCTACGCCTGCGATGAGCATGCCGACGAAAGGGAAGCACCACCACCTGCCCCATCATCATCAACATCATTCGCAACCGCAACAGCCCCATCATAACCCGCAACATCAGCCGCAGCTACTAGTGAACGTTAATCAGCCGAGCATCCACTCGCCCCAGGGTTACAACACGGTGGTTTCTGCTAACACACCGCGCTTCGTGCCGAATGCTGGTAAGTATAAATTGCCAAATGCCTCGTACCGCTTAGCGTTTACTACGTATTAACCGTACGCTCGCGAAATTTGTCGCGTATACATTCCTCTACGCAGTGGAGATCAACCGTATGCCTCGGTCGGGCGGAGGTTATGTTTTGAGGTTAGGAGAACCATGCGGTCCATGTGGCTGTCCATTAGGTAGATTTTGTAAAAATGTCGACAACGGCGCAGTTACCTTGCACGTCGCAACACCTTTTCATCTATCTTTGTAATTGTACTTGATAATTTATCCTCAGTTTATCGAATGGCACTTGAGCAATATTGCAACAAACGGGCAGAAAAAGTTGTGTGCTATTTACGTCTGTGAATAGGTGGCTTTGTACAATCTTAAAAGCAATTTCAACTTTTAATCGTATTGTATAATATCGGTGTTTAACGTTTTTTTTTTTTTTCAAATGGTTATTTTTAATCAATTAATATTTGACAAAGCACATCAACGTTTTTCAAAGTATAAAGTACTAATTTAATATGCAAATTTTTTTTAATAACTCCATTTCAATTGTTTTGTATTGTTACACGTGTAGACAAACGACCGCTAAACACGGAAAGTCAACTTAATGAAATTATGGAAGCCATAAGAGTCATTGTAATTATGCGAGTTTTACTACTGTCCGATATATTGAACTTTTGTAGTTCTCATTTTTTTTTCTCCTTCACTTATCACGGAGCTAATAATTTATCAAGCTATTTATTCGCCAGTTTTTTCTTTCCGCGACGTAAGTTATTAAGAAATTATTACCGTTGAGTTCTCCATCTTCAGGCTTGTGAAGTGTGGGACGTATTTACGTAGGACATTTCTCCGTTAATTCTAGAATCACGTTTGGGAAAGGTTTAGGGATCGTAAGTAGGTAGAAATTAAGTAGACAGCGATGAGGCAATTATGTCGATGTCAGGAGGGAACCACTTTTACTCTCTACGTATTTTATTCAGTCGTCTGTAATTTCAAGTGTAAGCCAGTCTTGGGACGACCTCATTGAAGACACTTGACATTGTTATTAAATCACGTCGACGTAATTGGTGACTTCCTGTACATCAGTCATGCTCTCCGTAAACCATCACTTTTCCATTTACCTTATGCTGGTTTCCTTGCCCTTCCATGTTGACAAGAATTTCCGCATGAAAATTGCAATTTTCACTTCGCGGAATCGCGGTGGGACAAACAAGCATGCACGAGGTGCATGTATACGTATACATATAGGCGGAGGGAAACAAGCATGGGCGGGGAAGCACGGCAATCTGTTGAATCTTACGAAGCATTTTCCTTGCACTAAATTACCGATCGTTTAACGAGCGAATTCGAACAGAAGTAAGAATAATAGACGCATATATATGGGTCGTGTGAAAGGATGTAACGAGAAGTATTCACGCGAGGCGAAAACGGGAAAAGAAGTCGAGAAAGGAACAGAGAAGGAGAATAGGATGAAACGGGGCGACATAGCTAAGTCGCCGAAGGCTGACGAAAACATCCGAGCGTCGGGTTCGGCTGTATGTCGCGCATAGTCTGTGTACATGTGGCAATCAAGCCACACGGTACACACGTTTCTCGCTATTTTTTTTTTCTTTCTTATTTGCCTTACAGTGAAAATACCACCACAGTTTCACTACAAGCAAACGAACGTTCACGGATAGATACGACCGAATCGTGTGTAGTATCATTAAAACTGTCGCCGTCTTTCTCACAGGGTGGTATTTTCAAGGCTGCCTCGTAAACCTGCGCTGCTTTCGAGTATCACGACAACAGAGGGATAGAGAAAGAAAGATAGTGGTTTTTCCCGGTTACTCAAGAAGAGTTTTAATAATTCCATTCGCGCTCGTATGGAAACTCTTTCGATCTCTCCGTCGCGCACGTTCATTCCCGACGATAAACCGAAGTGTGCTATCTGTGTATCGCGCCGCGAAATTCTCTTCGAGAGGAGCATATGGTTGGTCGGAGCGCGTGTTAAGTGTGTGTACTTAAACGACATGAACGTGTCCCGCGTGATCGCCGTGTATATACACGCAGGGAGTCGCGTTTGGAGGAGTTAGAATGGGGAAGCATATTCGTTGATACTTGACACAGCCGAAACGGCCTTTGAAAAGGTGGCGATTTACCACGCGAGCGGGTTAAGCGTGATAGTAGTAACGCGCGCACAGTAGCAGCAGTGGTATTGCCGGGCCGTGTGGGATACTAACTCGGGCGAAAACATCGACCAGCCAGTATCGTGCCGTCTTCGCTGGCCCGCGGAGGTTATATAATTTCGACGAGCGGTCTTTTCATTTGCGAAGCACGAGGAGTGCCCCATTCATTTGCGCCAGCCGTGTGCCACCGGTTCCCCGTTTTCAACCGTTCGCGCCATACGGCCGCACGCGATTCCTCTTCACGGCGATAGCTCGAAGGACCTCGTGGGTGCGTGGCTCGCCAGCCGTATATGTCGAGAACGAGAGTGGACAGGATCGCCACTGGGCAATCGTGCCGCTAAACATGCGCCCGATCGTCACGGTTTCTTACCATCGCTAACGTTAACAGCCAGAGGAGAGCTTGGACCCAGGTGTAGTACGGCACACAAAGGCGAAAATGTCGACGGTGGTGGGTAAGTTGAATGTCACGCTACGTTCGCGGCAGTCGTCTGTCGCTAACCAATGTTTTCACGTTGCTCTGTAACAAGCACCAACTCGTGCGGAGTTGCCCCGATCCTCTCCTTTCGCAATACAGTAGACACGCTTCGTTGTTTTCATTCGTTGCGTATCCCTTCGGTGCAGAGTGGAGGCTGATCCGTTTAACCGCTCCTCGAGGTCGTATGTGGTCCCCGTTAGCGAGCACAGTTTTTCTTATCTTCTTATTGTTAGCGAGGGAGAAAAAGAAACGGATTAAAGGCTTCCGCGATAAATTGTGCGCGAAGGCGATGCGAATGAACACGGTGCGAGAGGAGATACTTGCTAGGGATTTCGGGAGATGTCGCGTGAGTCTGTAATCGTCTACCAGGTGATGATTGGCCTACCAGTTGATGTGTCACGTGTGTCACGCGTAGCTATCCGATATTCGCCGAACGGGTAGTAGCGCGAACGTTAGAGGTACACGATGTGTGCCTGCATACACGTGTCGAATTTCGATGGAACTTAGCAATGGTGAGGTAACTCCTCGCGTTACGTTTCATCTGTTATTGACAATCCAGAACTCAATACATCATTTGCCAGTATTTCCCATTCTGATTCATAAACAGAACGATTAGCTTTGAGTAGTTGAACCTGGCTATACAGGGTGTCCGGTTAAAAATTGTGGTACAATTTTAAAGGAATAAATCTACATACAGGGTGATTCTTTTAACTTGATGATCGTAATTAATTCCTAAACTGTTTCCAACGAGAATTCCATTGTATTAAAGGGAAACATACAATGTAGCTTTCATATTTTGCATGTGTTTTAAACAAAATTCTCAGCGTCTTACTCTGGAATTTGAAATAGTGAAATAGCAGAAAATCAATTTTTGTGTTATATGGTCCTTTCGGTATAATTAAACATCTGCTTGAAATATCTTTTCCTTAAAGTAATTAGTTCTTGAGTTATTTAAGAGGAAGTTCGGCGAATTTCCTATATAATCCATATATACTTTCCGCATTGTTTATCTTTAAATCTCACCACTAATTTGTAATATATAGCATTTCAAATTATTGTAGTTACTATGGATGCGATTTATGATTTCACTTTCCGTTGCAATACACTATACGAAAGAGAGAAATTGTTGAACTGTCGGGTTAAGTTTCTGTCGAGGTTGCCAAGGTCTTCTGTCGTCCAGTCTTGTTGAGTAATGTCTGTTCATCGCAAAGGCCATCGCAGATGGAATTGCATAATGCACGGGACAACCAATAAAGTTGTGCTCGGCACAGAGATGCATCTGCAATTAATTCCCTCTACATATATGTCTCACCAGCACTGCCCCACGATTATGATTATTTAATTGTGAAGTTCCTCTAAAAGCTACGTGCACGGAATTGTAATTGAGAACCATTGCCTCACAGAGGGAAAGCAATTACATGTCGTTTTGAAACTTTTGGCTTTGCGTCCGTTGCACAGATAAACAGAAATGCAACACGAGCGGTAATTCTTTTTTGTGAAATAATTCAATTATAAATGTGTATTTTTTTTTTTTAATATATTAAGCATCATTATATGCAGAAATGTTGCCGTGTTAACATGTTGAAATATAAGCTTTGATGCTTGCGAAGCATGTGAAAGCTTTTAACGTATCAGGATATGAATTTTGCAACGTAGTCACGCCGATTCCGCAATCCAACCTGGAAACCCAGCTCCGGGTAGGATTTTACGCGGATTTCAGGTCACTTGTTCGTTTTGAGGTCCTATGCACAGAGCACGAGTAAAGTTCTGTATCAATTCGATACAAATTGAAACTCTAAAAAGTAGAGGGGAACCATATGTGTATCTTAAGCGTTCAATCGCGAATATCATGCCTATCTATATCTTTTACTTTCGAAGCTTCGAGGAATCGGCTTATCTCCGACTCTAACTTGTTTTACTTTTTTTTTTTTTTTTTAAACTTTTTAAATGTGTGTTACGAGATCGCGGTAATAGAGTCCCACGCGGTGGCTGATTTTCACGTCAATTAGAAACTATCGTTCGTAGAATTCTTCGATACGCTACCTAGTTATTTGGTTGCGTCGAAACACCACCGCAGATCCCCTTTCTCTTTCTGTTTTGCGAGTGATAGTTCGGACAAGTGGTTGACCAAAGCGAGCATACGATGGCTGTTAAGTTTTAATCTTGCTGGTTTCGGACCAACTTTTCGTTCGAGTGCTGTTCGACGTTCCATTGCATTTAAATGATTATTTTTTTTAAACGGTTACTTAAACCCTTCGCTATTTTAAAGTGTAGCTTCAACTCGGCTGTTTTAAAAGCGACATTAAAATATATCTAATTTCATAGGAAATTTCTTTACACTTGAAACTTGTGGTTCGCCACGCATTACTTCTTCGAATATTCCAAACAACATCGCGTTGATTCGAGTCAATTGAATTACTGGAGTGATACTTCAAAAAAGAGAGGAATAAGGTGAATTCTTCAGAAAACCTTCGATTGCACAGCACAAAAGTGTTGATAAGTGATTCGCATCGATCGGTTGTTTTATTTCGCATACTCCTCCGCGTGTGTTTTATCGAGTAAATATTTCATAAATCGCGCGGAGGAGTAGCGTACTCGAACGTTGCGCAATGGGGAGTAGAAGCTGATCATTGAACGAGAGACAATTCGAGTGGCAACAAAGGGGGACGATGACGACGTTAAAACGATAACAACATTGGTCACGTGATTAGGAGACGATGGGTGAAAGGTGGCAGACGTCTGTGCATCGATTCGAATCGAAGCTGAAGTAAACGGCGTACCGGCGGAAAATGTGCATTCCTGGCAAGGCCGCCGGTACAAGAAAGAGGCCATCAGACATCCGGGGAGAAACTAACCGTACTTTGTTCGCTTTTCTCGCTGATCTCCTCGCTCCTTTCAACGGCCATGCCTTTACGGTTACGCTGTGCACGGCTCACGAAATTATCGTGTCCCTTCTTCTCATCAGCCGCTGTTCCCCGCAGAGATCCCCGCAACATTATTTAATTTACAAGTGCATCTCCTTGAATCCAAATCGACACCTTGATACTGCGCTTGAATCACCTTTGCCTTCGCCCTGTAGTAGCAAAAGTGGGCAATTGTTCTTACGGGCAATACTGTGGCCAATTAAATAAGAATAGTATTGTCAGGTGATTTAGAAAACGAAAAATATGATTTCACGAGTGTTTCTGTTATTCTGTGTGGTTACTATTCATCTTCTGAATTTCTTTTATATGTAGATTTTATTCAGTAACAGCATTCGGGTGTTCTTTGTATTCTAATTTCCATTTCTTCTATTGTTATATTTTGTTCGGCAATTATATAGAGATCGTACAAATTCGCAGAGTTTAAATTTACATAGGTCTTCTCTTAATCTTAACACACTGTACGCTCGGTCTTGAAGAAAACGGTACCCGAGGCAGAAAGTGCCTGTGAATTTGCATACGCGGATTGCATTTAAAGGATCGAAGTTTCTGTGAGGAAAAGAACGCATTCGGATTAAGGATTCGGAGAATCGGTACTATTAATTCCGAAGAGTTTCCGCTCGTTTATTCACACAGATTTCGCGTACTGGGGACACTCGCGTTTCTGATTAATTGTGCAAATGCAGCCATCATAAATATGCATTTTCTCATATTGTTTTCAGATTCGAGTTTTAATTTACGTCGTGGGTAAGAAATTCGTAATTGATATGGAATATGCTATTGTCATTATATCCAATATATCCCGCATAAATATACAAGCAACACAGTTCCTTATTTATCAATCTCCTTCGATTCCATTGAAAATACTTAACGGCCATTAAATAACGTACAATCTCAAGGAAAGATTCGGTGCTCCTCCTGTTTCTCTTCATCAAGTAATATAAATCTGTTCATACGAGCATCGATAGTCAGAGAAATAAGAAATAAATAATTAACAAAAATTTTTTACCTAAGGACTGTTAAATTTGTTCGCGTCGACGCGGTTTATTACAGTGTTAATTCTACCACCGCGGCGTCGTCGGCAATGCGGTAAAAGTCTATTAACCGAAATGCGAGCATCGGCTCACTCGATTCGATTTTTGCTTCTTTCCATTCTGTAATAAAACTTTAGCTTCGTTGCAGATCGCCCGGCATTAAACTTGGAATTCCCTGAATTCCACAGAGAGAGAGTTATTAATGTTACGATGCGTGTCCTTTTTTTCATTTTTTGAATATGTCACACGAAGCAATCTTATGTGCAATGGCGACCTAAAATCATGTCAATCGATTATTCATATTTCCAAGACTTACATGGCCACTTTCCTATATTAAACGAATTAATATTTTATGCAAATAATAGCCCCGCAAAATATTGACACGCAGAACATTTTTAAAGTCAATGGGACCTTGTTGCGTATCACGCAGCGTATCGATGGTAAATTTACGGTGCTTTAGCGTTTTGACATTTAACAGTCGTTCGTCGTATTACTCGGTAAACCAGGTCCTGAACAGTTCCTGGTAGAAAGTGCACTTTTACGCATGGTTGAATAATTTTTCACATTGAGAAACGTACACGGACACGCACATTAATTATCAAAGAGACCTTCCTTTTTAATGCCCTGCCATTCAGTGAATCTCTTTCTTTTTAAACCGAAAATCAGCACAGTTCGAACTGACATACATTTACTTCGATACATAGAATGGTTGATTAAACAAACCGACATTTAATTAGCTTCGTTGCCACTCAAGCATGATTAGCATTAGTCAGATATGTTGTGTAGAAAATATCGGCAGATACTTTGCTATTGGTTTTCGAATCAATATAACGTATATCGATGTTTTAATAATTACTCCTACCACGTGCAACCTAAATTCTGATTCGCCAGATTCTGGTATTCGGTTCCCTCTGCGCTTCCGAGACCTTCCATTTTGAACGCTGTAGTGTCTGGTTCCTATCTGAGTTTATCTACCCAGAAGGCGATCATTCCGCGGTCGTTTCATTCAGCCGAAGAGAAGCTTTCTCCTTCGAATCGTGATTGGGTATCGCGCCGCTGATACCGCTTTTAAATTCTTGCTTTTATTTCCCTGTTGTTATAGTCGGTATCAATGCAATTTTAAGGAGTTACATACATTCAGCCGCGGCAAAGATGAATGATTTTAGGATTTTTTTTAGGAATTTCATGTATAAAAGTGAAACAAAATACTTATTACTACATTTATTAGTCCATAAAGTGCGTGGAAAGATTTTTTCACATTAATTTTTGCATTAAATTATTTATGATCTTTGAGGTTCTTTAGACCACTGCGGGGAAAATAGTCTAGTATATCGTTTAAAAATCGATGGATCTGAGAAATTAAATGATATTCTTGTAAAATAATGTTGCTATTATGGGCTGACCGGCCAAATTTGTTTAAAGATAAATGAATTTTCTTTTTGGAAAATTTTGCTCTATAATTGTGCATGAAATATTAATTGAGGGGGAGCACCACTATGACGGCCGGAAAAGTAAGCCATTTTTGAGAAATTTTTTCAGGAACAATTTACAGTTTTCATATAAAATTTTTATTACCTACCTGTAGTACAGTCTTCAGTGACTATAAAAAAAAAAATAGGAAAAACATGCATAAATTTTAATATATTAATTAATCTTCCAGACTCACCTTGCGAGCTGCTCTAATGTGTAACTATGGAACAGGAGGTCAGAAATCAAATTTCATTTTTTTTTATAAAGTATATGAGTGTAGTTTCCGTTGCACGTACAGATTCTTGGATTAAATAAAAAAACTGAGCATCTTATTCACGGATTTTCGAAACTTTTCTTCTAAAGCGCATCATTTTTACAAAAATAATTTGTTTAAGAAATCGGTACGTGCAACAGAAACTACACTCATATAGTTCATAAAAAAAAAATTAAATTTGATTTCGGACCTGCTGTTCCATAATTACACATTCGACCAGCGCGCATGGAGGGTCTAGAAGATTAATTAATATATTAAAATTTATCCATGTTTTTCTAATTTTTTTATAGTCTCTTAAGACATTGTACTTAAGGAAGGTAATAAAAATTGTCTATGAAAACTGTAAATTATTCCTGAAAAAAATTCTTAAAAACGGCTTACTTTTCCGACCGTCACAGTGGTATTCCCTTTAAACAAAATATGAAGAAACATGGCTCGTCAGCCCATAATGGCAAAATTATTTTACAAGAATATCATTTTAGTATTTAGATGCTTCGATATTTAAAGGAGATATCATGTGGACCACTTTTCCTGCAGTAGTCTAAAGAATCTCAGAAGTCGTGAATTATTTAATACCAAACTTATTGTAGATAAATCTTTCCTTGCACTTTATGGACTAACAAATCATGTGTAATAAATATTTTGTTTCATTTTTTTTAAATAACCTCTTAAGGGAGGGCATATCTGTTTTGGAGGCCCAAAAAGCATGAGCGTTTTCGGGAATTTACAGAGAGTAATCTAGTGGGTGGAATGTTCTCAAATCCAAAAACTGATAAACGTGTATGTACAATTTGAGGAAAATCCACCCAGTAGTTCATTTTCTATAAATTCTTGAAAATACCCATGTTTTCGAGACCACGAAGGAGAACCCCCCCCCCCAAACCGAGTGGAGATGAAATCTTTATCTACCTAATTATATGACTCGAGAATTCAGCTTTAATGTCGCGAGAAAATGTTCCTAAGCGAAACTCGCTCTTTATTCATAAAGTAGTTGCTACAGCCGCAACGAAAGTTGTCTATGAAGTTGTCAACTGCTAACAAGCGTCGAACAATGTCCGAGGGACAAGTCCATTTACGAACGCTACTTCATGAAATAATTATGCTTAAGTGAAAGAAACCTGTGGAATTCGCTGTTACAGTATGCGAGCAATCTTATTCATATTTAATCAGATTTAATCGCTTCTGGTATTTCCAGTTGCGTCTGCGACACTGCTTTCTTTTTTATTATTATTATTATTATTATTATTTTTTATAGCGGACTAGATTATAATTTCTACCTTCACTTTTCTCAAAATAAACATATCCTGGTGGCATGTTAATAGTGTAAAGATCTTGCCAGTGAGTACTATCGGAAAAGCAATTTTATTTGGCACTGGAAGGTTTCACGGTCACGCGTTAAAGGTGGCCGGTTTTAAATTCGCGTGCTCGGTAAAGCGTGTTTTTCTGGCGGAATTGTAAACAGTCCGAAGGTATTTTTCTGCGTCGAAGCTGCGAGAAAAATATGTATGTGTTCCGTGGAAGAGTGTCCCAGACGGAAGGAACGGGTGAAAAATATGGTGATATTAAAAATACCATCAGTTTCGATGATTACGAATAATCGTGAAAGGGAAGTTGATGGTATAACTACGTATACAGAACACGAACTAAATCCTTTACGAAAACGCACAAATGCTTCGAGCTACGATAGTTTACCCTAAGAACTATTATTTTAACCCATTGCGATCGTTGTCATTCCAAATGGACGTTTAAACTGAAATATTACTACTTGGCAAAGCGTTTCTTTAGAGTTTGGGGACACTGGAGTGATACAGGTGTCTTCCTCTTTGTTAATACGTTGTTACTTCCAAACGTTTACCAGAAATAAGAAGAAGAGTGAGAAGCACATGTTATCAGGTCCGTCAGTAAAATTGCTACTTCCGCTTTAGCTTCATTCCTGCGTAACTGTGTACTGGTGCATGCTTATGTACAGTCCCGATTAGAGAACTTGCGATGTGAGAATGCGTGCGGGCTCGCTCACGTTACGTTGTAACAACGCATTGTATATCGTCTTATTGCCATGCAAATAATTAATAGAGAAACCAGTCGAGATTTTACTTAGAAATTCTATTATCATGTGTATGCTTTAGGACGATTGATTACAAAAAATACGGGAGTCGAGTTTATTCGGATATGGTTCACGCGACGTTCAAGTACGAGCGAAGGTTCTACGCGATGACAAAGGTAACGTTAGAAATGTAGCAGTTACAGTATGGATTAATCGTTAACGTATAAAAAAGTTGGATCGATTAGAGTGTGCATAGTATTGAAGAGTTCTTAAAAATATAAATCTTGAAAAGTGCATTTCTGTTATACCCGCAATTGTATTTGTAGTTTCGTCGAGTTGAGTAACGTTCATTTACCGACCGACTCGGCCGAATTCGTTGCAACGGTTTACGTGCAGGTGGCAGTGCAGTGGCACTTTATTCCGTTGGTACACATGTATTTCACGTGGAAACGCATCGTTCTTCAATTCTTTACAAACGCGTAGGGATCTGTTTAAACGGATCGTCAGGAATCTTTTCTCCAAGCATTTGCATATGCATCGATAACTTTCTTACGACCGAAATACCTGCTATCACTTCGACAGTATTTTCAACTACGTAAAAAAAGCGCAATAACACCATTCTCCGAGAAACATAACCCTAATCTCGTTGACGCAAATCGAGACCCTAAAGGACAGAGATAAAGTCACCGAGCGTTAAATATTTAAATTGTGTGTCACGTCCGCTCCCCCATAGATGGCTTCACGGGCAGAGCGAAGAGTATGAAAGTACCAGAGCGTGAAGTAGCAACAGTGAGGTTGAACTGGAAATATTTACGATTGTAACCAAATCGAATTGTATATACCCATATACTAATTGCACAATAGTAGTCAGCAGAAACTTTAAACTGTGAACGGTCAAAACAGCAGGACAATACTACTGGAAAGAATTGACTAGGGTTTCGAAAAATAGACCAATGTGACTCCGACATGATACTTAAACCCTAGTATATATCAAGTCACTTATACAGACCTGTAAAAAGATGAGTTTTAAACTTTGCTTCGACCACCACTGTGTGTGTGTATTGAAGATCGATGGATAAGTAAGGGCGAGCAGACAGTATCGAGTGTGAGCAACACTTGCATGATTCAGAAGACAACGGGGTTCCCATCTCACGTTGACGCGTATTTCGTGAGTCATGGTCGGTGCCTCTGCTCTTGACCACGGTGTCTTTCTTCACAGTTGGATGTCTTGCGGTGGGGGGGGGGGGGCAAGTTGGGTCGCTTCAGGGTTAGGACGCAATAACGTGTAACGCGGGGACACCGAGGGTGGCGAAAGAGACAGAGAAGGGACGGATTGGTGCGTGTGCGCGTCAAGAGGGGGATCGAATATTAGAGGGAACGCGACGGAGGGTAGAAGACCGGGTTCGTCGGGTACGCAGGGGTGGTAGGTCGTTGCCCGACTGGGGGAATGAGGGGAAGGCCGGTAAATATCGACCCTCCCTTCACGGGGGAGACTGTCTGTCTCCGTCCAGACATTCGTTGCAACCCGTTTGCTCCTTTCCACCGACGTGGCGACCGGCCTTTTTCCTCTCGCAGGCTTGTAACCTCCTACCGAACGCCCACGTAGAGAGAAGAGTACTACTGCTCTCACACCACCGGATCTCCATGCTACCTTTCCAAGGTCAACGGCTTGATGGCTCAAAGACCCCTGGAAACCGACTTCTATGGTCCGCGGTACGCGTGTACCTTCTCGTCTATACTTTCCTCCCGTTCCTTGGGCTTTCCAACCATCCCATGCAGTTCAACGAGCGCGCACAGTTTTCGGCAAATTCAGAGTATAGAGGGTAGAAGCTTGCGCAGCTTGTCGATTATTTCTGCTGAAACTACAAGTGCCGCGGTGCCGGGTGCATTAAGGATTTAGGGAAAATAAATACAGCAATGAAGTAGTCAAAAATAATCCACACGATGGAAGACAATATAAAGTATTTTAAAAAAAAAAAAAGTTTATAGTACCTACAATATTTCTGTCTTATCAGCGTAATTTTATAAAAAGTATTATTGTAATTGTGTTTAGTTCAGTGAATCGTATTTGGGAAATTTAACGACCATGCTCGGCTCCCTTGATTTCATCTGGCGACGATGAGTCAGGGGCTATGTTTTCACCAGAGAACTTTGAACTACTGCGTCTTGTCTGAGCGAAACGTTTGAACCCAGACAGCCGAAGGTTGCCCGAGGTTACAGGTCTAACCCCTCCCCTCCCGGGAACCCCCCTTTCCTATAATACTTACAGACGTCTGGCGCGTCTTCGACGCACCGTTTACCTCCCATCCCCGAAATCTTCGGTTTTTCTTTCACCTAGCAGCCAGACGGTCGTCTCTCCCACCTTCGGCGGTTCCACCTCCATCCCCCGTGGTTGAAAAAAATACGGGACGTGCGTGGCTGCGTAGCGTGTCGTGCCGGCGCAAACAAAATGTACGTGCGTAGTTACTAATTCTTTTGCTTAGCGCCCGGCCGAGAACGCCCGGCCCGCGATTTGTAGAAGTTAAAATACACGTTCTCGCGCCCGTTACTCCGTCATTCAGGCCTTTAACATCACGTGCCCGGTCAGCCCTTTTTTAACGGTTATTTTCTTCTCGAACTTATCCCACGTACGCGTTCAGTTTGAAGCCAAAGATATTTCCATTTCGTAAATATCGAATGTTACATGGCTGACCCATTTGTTAAAATCGAGTTGCTTTACTTTAGAACATAAATGATGAAAGTATCTCATACAATAGTTATTCTGTTTTAAATATCCTGCTTTCACTTCGAAGTGACGAAATTAATAGTCTCGTTAAAGCAGAGGGACTTTCATCGGACACATTCTTTCGTACAGAAATGACCCACGCGCTTCTTTGTCGAAGGATCAATTATTAAAGCTCCGTCGGCTTTCGTGGGAGTTGAATTTTCATCAGCGGCGATCCTATGGATTGGGGGGGGATTTAGGAGACTAATGGGATGCAGCAGTGGGTAACTAACATTGGCGCAACGTACTTCGCAGCTGACTTGAATCAACGCCGTTCCCCGAATTTGACTTTAGATTGTATTTTCCCGTTGCACTTCCTCCTCCTGAGAGATGTAGGTCACACAGTCCCCTTCTTTGCACCTATCCTAGAGAAGAGGGAATCTAGGCTGTGGGCAGTACCGCCGGATGCATATAGGTATCGATCGTTGAACGGCGTTGCTGCAGCCTGGCCTGGTGCACCGGCGAAACTGGGTTACCCACCTAACCTATACACACGGTTCCGCGGATCTTGTTCCTCGTCTGAACGAAGCCCGAGCACGCCTCTCTCGGTGTTCCTCCGGCCCACGCGCCCCTCGTGCATTTTCGCCCACGCATGCACACGCCTGCCTCGTGCATCTTCGTGGCTCCTCGCTCCTTCCTCTGCTTCCTCAGTCTGCTCG
Source organism: Andrena bucephala (assembly GCA_947577245.1). Taxonomy (NCBI): domain Eukaryota; kingdom Metazoa; phylum Arthropoda; class Insecta; order Hymenoptera; family Andrenidae; genus Andrena; species Andrena bucephala. The sequence goes on from OX387715.1 coordinate 71,953,694, forward strand.
CCGTCATCTCGATTGTTGTTAAGAAACACACGTCCCCTTTCCTGGCGACAGTGTCGCTTACTATTTTGCCATTTATCTAATGGCGACCACTAAGATGCCTTTGGTCCATTGAATCGCCGGAGAGCAGCTTGAAATTTGACAGACATTTCGCTTTGAAAGAAGCGATTTATGTATTTTGATCGAACGGTACGCGTGCATCGATCGAATGCTGTGTAACTGCTATTATTATTTTAGGAAAATAGAAAATAGCAAGTTCGCTGATTGCGTTAGTAGTAGTTTAATAATATGCTCAATTGGTCTGTTACGGCCTTTTATCAGGCGTTTACCACGGAATTAGGTAATTTCGTTATTTCTGACAATCAAGTTGCTACGCCATTGTTACCATTCACTGGAACACAGTGCCGCGAAATTGAGGTTGCAGTAACTTTGACTTGCCTCTCGAACGTAATTACAGAGATTTTGGCATTTTGCTCTTAAAGAATATGAGGAATTTTAAATCAACCCCAAACTATTGATTACCATTTATTTATGCGCGTTGGAATAATTCTACTTGCAGCATATCTAATTTTTTACAAGCATATCAATTTATCAGTCGCTAATGAGATAATCTCTTATTCATCGATTTTTATGGTAATTTTATTAATTTATAAATTTCTGAAAATATTCAATCATTCAATTATAGTGTTTAGTAGCTGCTTATTGTTCGTACGGGTCCGCTTGGTGCTCGCAGTAGTACGCAGAGTACAAACAAACGGGTGTGACATTTCTCGTGGTAGAGTTAAGGCGAATGGGCTATATGCGCACATGCACAAGGCTGCACGTCACCTTACCCTCAAGTGTCGTGGGGCTGCGCCTACTGCATTCATGCGAGTTGAAGGGTCTACCGTGTCGACGTCCATTACGCATGCGCAGGGCTTTGCACTGTGTCCACTGGTCTGCGCACGCGGCCGTACCTTCGACTCGGTCTGGGTTTGACTACTTTCCAGGACCGTACTATAATCCGTGCACTTAACATCCCCTTACTCTTTCAATTACTGAAAGTTAAACAACTTTACGCGCGTTCCCTTGCAAGAACCAAAATATATTTCATAAAACAACAGAAAGCATAAGTGCTGTTTCAACGGGTAAACAGAAGAATATTTAAGAAGCATATATTTTGAAGATTTATATTTGAATTTATTTAACTGCAAATTTGAATTATAAATTCTGCCATAGTAAATATGTATTCAATATGAGGTACGCAATAATAACGGGTATCGTAAAGCAACTGTAATATTTCTTCCGTCGCGACATTTTCACTGTGAAGCAGAAAATTTATAATTCATCGCTGTTTTATTGAGAGCATACATAGACACTGTTTCTACAGGAACCAAGATTATTTCTAAGAGACTCGTGAAATAGTGTAGGGCGCTTTCGAGATCGATGCACGATCCTGTCGCTTCTTAGTTGCACAGCGAAACGGGTAGGGGGCCACGGGTCGCGATTCGTAGGTCGTGCGAGGACTAGCCTGCATCAGTCTACGCCGCGTCCCTTGCAAAAGGGTACGCTCGTCTTTCACGTCTACGTTGATTTATTTCTCCCCTCTTTGCGTTAACACAATATACGGCTGCAAAAGCATTGGTCGATCACACGTACGAGTCCGAATCGTATGATTCCAAGACCAGAATCTCGGGGGGGAAAAAAAGGTCAATACATCGGCGGACAAACCTCATGGTGTATGTGAAAGAATCTCACGCAACCTAGGAACGATTTGACGCCGTTCCTCCGATCGGGTTTGTTAAGCTCTGAGCTCGGATCGTGCACGTCCTCTGGATGCCCTGACGTTGTTGTGCCGTGCCATTGAATTACCGTGGTTTGTGCGTGCATCGTGTCGCGAGCGTTTTCGCTCCGTTCGCCTACGGCCGCTTTTTTTTTATCACTCTCGTAAATCTCGATACGGAGGGAACTACATAGAACGCGCGGCTCGGTACTTTTCGGCACGCGGCCGAATACCTCCGATCATCGGTCCGCGGCTCTTCCCTCCTAGTGAATCGAATGGGATAAGGGAGAGGAACGCGCGGAGAAGAGAATTTCGGAGGAGCCCACCCGCTTGGCGAAACCTCACCGGGGGCTGGGTATATCCGTGTGCCCCGTTGAATTCCGCTCGGCGGTGATACGTCCTCGGCGGACATAACCTGTATGCGCTCGGTGAACAGGAAGTTTCCCGTGGCAGGAGTGGGCGGTGCGAAGAGGGAGACGCCGGTCGAGCCTTAAATATCGATTTTGGCATGGAAGAGGTACGATAGTCCGTCCGTTTCATCGTGTGTCTCCTACATTTCACGCGTATCTCCATGCTGGCGAGTTTTGACAGTTGAGTGCGCGAGTAAGTGCACCGAGAGGAATATCGTGTGCGTCGATACGAGACGAAAACAATATGGTGGTGCGGTACTTTCAAGCCGAAAATTAGACGCAGAGTGAACGGGCGCTTCTTTCTCTCGATCTCTAAAGTTATGGAATCCGGCGTGTGAATCGATGACGATTAATCGGCAAAGTGTTCGATGAAAATGTTGTTCTCGCATCGTCGCGTGTACAGACTGTTCGTCTATAAAACGCGTTTGAGGCAGCAACGAAATCCGGTGACTATCGATCGATCATTCCATTAATGTTCACCACGGCAGCTTGTTTCTTTTCTCCGGGCACCGTACTAACGGTTATTTCATCGATTTTTGGGATATCCGTTTGATCTCGAGGATCTTCGTTCGCGGAAAAGAAACGGAAGAGGACAGGATGCCCTTCGACGCTCCCCCTGCGTTCTGTGCCGTAACAAGTGAAGCCTGAAACAATAGTAACCGATCGGAGAGAAGGAGAAACGTGATATTACTAAGAGAATAAAGGTTGAAAAGGACACCCGGAATTATTGACACACACGAAGTAAGCGTAATAGTAAACGAAGAGGATTTTTTTTATAAGGAAGTTAGGAGGGAAAAAAAAAAGGTAAACGAAACTGCCAGTGTCTCCGCAGATCTAATGACCCCCGTGGAACATAGAGCATACTCGGCTGTTATGATACACGAGCCCCGTTGGTAGAACCCTTTGTTGCGTTCGCCGATCAAGTGGACGATGACATCATGATGCTGCATTACCGATTGAGAAGCTCATGGGTAACGGAGATAGTGTCTGGGAAATATCGATGAGAGCCCTTTGCACTTGGCACCCTTCTCTATTATTTTTAATGTACCTAAGCTAAACAGTCCCGAGCTCGTTAAAAATTACGTAAACGATCGCATAATTTTTATAACGTAACTAACAATTTCGGAATATGAACGAGCAGACACTTTGAACGAAAGGAATATTCACGATAATACTTGGAACGCAACGATAACAGAAGGAGAGAGCCCAGACTACATGCGGCATTCGTTCTCGATGATCGTTGTTATGATCCCCGCGAATTCCGGCGTGCTCTTCACTTGAAAGAGGGCAACACCGAAAAGACACGACATTTCGATCGATATTTTTTACTTTCCGCCCATCGTATCGGCGACGAACCGCCGTCTGACTACGCTGGATAAGAAGAGCATAAGGCACATCAGGAAGAATGGTTTCAAGATATGGCGTCTCGAAGGAGGGCGCAGTGGGTGTTGCCGTAGGTGTTGGACCTATGCACTGTCTGCTGCCGCACTGTGGAGGGCCCCATCACCACCACCACCTTCCGGCCCCCCATCCCCAAAATCCGCAGCCGGGTCACAATCACCACGTGCATCCGGCCCATCAGCCGCCACCCTCGCCTAGCCCTCATTTGAATCATCAGCTGAGCCATCACCAACTGACCGTCAACATTAACCATTTGAGTCATCAGCAACAGCAACAGCAACAGACCCAGCATCAGCAAGCCCCGCCGCAGTATCGAGTCGTCACTGCAAACGCCAGTAAGTACTCGAGAACCAGGCGGCAAGGAGACTGGCAAAGATTTGAAAAGGGAATTTTAACGACGAGGAGTGTCTCTCCCGGTGTAGCCGGCTAGAAGTTCCGTTCCAAATAAAAGATAGATGGTGGTTCAGTATGTGTAATTGGAACGCTTAGCGCGCGTCGTGTGCGGAAATCCTCGTAGTCCCAATTACTAACCGTACTCGCTAGACGCCCATAGGCGGTCACCGCACGCGCTGCGCCCGAACCGATTGAGGCGCTTCATACGCGTCCACGGCGGCACCCGAAGCGTTAAACATTGACCTCGTTCTATTTGGGTTACACTTTTGTGGCTGTTTCTGCTGGTTAAAAAGACTGGCTGAGTGAAACGAAGACATACACGTGCCCGCTAAATATCCACGTGCAACAAACAGCTGACTGAATAGTTTTCTGGGGATTTGATTGCCCGTCGATACGCGTGTCCGCTGCACGGTACCCTCTCATAAATTCAGGGGGAAGTGGTATCTAGCTATCACTTCGAGATAAGCCAGCCACCACTCTCGCGTGATTAATATTTTCAAGGATTTCCAATCTAGCTCGTTTTATTTTATTCATATCGTGATTCGTATCATCTTGAAAGCTATTAAGCAAGAACAACTATACTATTGAAAATCCTAATTCACTCGTAACCAACACTCGAGCCCGCATATTTCTAATATTATTCTTGCAGAAAAATCCGTCGCAAACTTTCAAATGGCAAAGATAATTCTTAAAACATGCTTGCATGAGTCTCACCTACATGGGAGCTTAATTTTGATTTGCTCCATCATGGACATATATTTTCGTGACCAATGGAAGCGTTGTCTCGATTTTACATAGCATTTTCCTTTATTCGTCGTATATATATAGATACATACCCCGTTTATATCTCCCCTGTTCTGTTTTTAACATTTATGCGCAGAAATTGAGTTCCTTCACTTTCGTTGAGCTTCAATCACGTCGCAAGCACACTCCGTATTAGTTCGCGATTACACGGGACATCCCTCTCTTTATCTCAGCCGCTAAATCTTTCATTGCGTGCCAGTGGATACGTGACACTGCATGCGCATATACGCGCACCTGTGCGTATAAAGGAGAGATGTACATACACGAAGCCCGTTATTTTCGAGTACACTGGAGGTAGTTAATTTGACCTGGTGCCCTATCTGTCAGAAGTCGAACCGTTTGTGTCTATTTGTGGATACGTGACAAGCCTTGGCTCGTACTGAACAATCTTCGTAAAAAAAAAAAGGTTCGCAATAATGACTCTTATAACAATGTCAAGTGCATTACTATTTCGGAATAATTCTGTTTCTCTATATATTTATTGCCGTTGATTCAACCTAATTTTATTTCAGTCAATTAGCACAATTCTGCACATTTTCCTGGCTCTAATTTTGTATCTCGTGACTGGTTGCGTTGCAAGCGACACATTTGGTGAATGGAGACTCTATTGGTAAATGACGATGATCTATGAACGGCGTTATCACTATCGATATATCGGGTAGCGTAGTATTTAGGTTAGTCCTTAGCGCCCCTGGGCGGCATTGTAGACAATTCGCGATATAGGTCAATCGATAAAATGCTTTCTACCTTGTACGGTCGTGAAGGTACGTTCGATTCTTTCCTCTTGCATGATACGTCTCGCCGCGATGACGCCAACCTTCCCCTTATTCCAGCGTTTCATCAGACCCCAGCAATTAACAATTTCGAAGCACAGGCAGCTGTAAAAATACTTCGTTTCACGGTCATTTGTACTAGGAGTCCATTTACCTGGTTAGCGCAGTACGGGCGGGAATTCGAACTTAAATTTACCATGATATTTCTGTGCTCATACATACAGTTATTGATCGAAGATATTGGCCGTGGAGGTGTTGTTATACATTGCTGTTATTCGTCTCTAAAAGATTCCTCGGATTATAATAGATTGAAGGTATAGAAACCTTCGTTTTATATTTTACAGACAATTCTCGATTTCTTGCAGAATTTTTCTACAAAATTATTGCTAATTGTTTTTGGCGTTAGAACACATTTTGGTAATTACGGTCAAATCTGTTGAAACGTGTTTATATTATCGCCAAATGATAGCAATCTTACAAAAATACAGTTCGAGACAACAGTGCCGACGATAATTTACAGTTATCTGCTATAAGAATGCATTGTAAACCTTCATCGAGCATCTTGTATGAATCACTCGAATTTCCCTTATCGTTCCTAATCTACTTGCTGACGGTATCATTTTCCGTAGAATTGCACGCTTCGGTATTTAGAAAGTCTAGTTATCAGCAGTGAGCAATAGTTAATAACCGAAAGGCTAATCGTATTTGGATTTTACCATGCGAGGATATTGTTCTGTCGACGGTATCGTATTTCTACGTTTATCAGTTCAGCATGCCACTACCGTAGTGGTCGCCACGTGGCCGATGTCCGAGATCGTTCTAACCTCACTTTTACTTTCATACGTATTAGGAACGTATTACGCCCGATTTCTCCTCGCGTTACAATTCCTCGAACGATCCTCGAACTGCGTAGATTTACCGAGCAATTATGGACATAATTAATTGACAAGATGCACTTCCCATTGTACTCGCATATTGTACCAGCATCATTGATGGAAGTAGGAGCGAGGAAAAGACGGACGCGGAGGGTGGGGAGGGAATTGGCACCGGAAATGACGTATTGCATTCTGGATTGTATTTTCCAGGCCACGTTCTTTCACTCTGTTGATGCACGGCATATGTACGAATAGTACTGTATAAATATAGATCGAAATCTTATTTGCCCCCATGTTATCATTAAGTAGAATTTATTTCGACGGGAGCAGGTATTATTGAAGGTAAAAGATTATTCTCATTAGTACTCGAGCTTTCGAGATTGTATTCCCAACATCTCGTAAGATTCTCCGAAGCAATTTAGACGAGAGATAAATTTTTATATAATCCCTTTTAATTATCCTATAAAGATTCTGTCGTTGATCGTATCTCCCGCTGCATAGAACGCGGGGTATGATGTATATTATAGTATAATGAATAGAAATAGTGTGTCTGGATTCCACGGCAAGGCGAGTGTGTTACCTGTAATTTACGTGCTTTCATGGCACTTAATACGATCCTGGCGATGGAGTTCGGCCTCGCCCCCCTTTCGTGGCAATCAATGCACTCACGGGACTACAGATAGCAGCACTGCTCCGGCCCCTGCCCATATGTGCAAAGATGGCCGTTCGCGAGGCCGTCTTCTCGGTTTCTTCGCTCACGTTAGAGCCTTGCTGTCACTTCATTGCTCCTTTGCTGTAAAGAAATATCTGTGCAGATTAAGTATACCCTTTGCGTGACGAAAAACCATAACCAGCCTCGTGCTGAATTTTAACGGTGAGCGACGAAGTACACATATTTTTTTATTTTTTTTTTTTGGTCGGTTCCTTTATCTGTCTCTCTGTACCCTCAACGTGATTCCTCGTGATAAGTTCCGTAGCATGTGGCGAGAGACACGTCTCGCCCACCACATTGCTGCGTGTTCCCCGTGCGCCTTATCCTCGTAAATCGACGGTTTTCTTTCCTCCGGAGGCAGCTATTCTGGCGTGGGGATACATTTGAAAATATATGTAACGCACTGCATCTCTGAGAAGGCGAAGACGTGTCAAACGATGTCATGCGATTCCACGCATAATCGCTTTCACGAGTAATTCGTTTAACGGCAGAATGGCGAGCGCAGCACGGCACGAGAGTATCGCGCATACGTGGATCTGACGGGTACAATAAAATTCACTTTTACTTTCGTGTTTTTTTTTTTCCATAGCTCGAGCAAGGATACGTTTGACGAGCACGATAAACGTTGAAAAACGACGGATAGCTTCATGATTGATACACGTATCATATGCACTTTGCTGCGACTGCTTCTATCGAAACTACCGCATTGTTCTGAAATAATAATGAAAGAGTCTCGTGTCCTAGCTGCGCTTAAAAACAAAGCAAGGCGAGACTCTTCTTTATCCCCATATTGTCGCAGCACTTTCAATGTGTTATTCAACGATTAAGGTGCTTTGTATAATCTTTCCTGCACGGAATGATATTGCGCTTCATTTGCAAGACTTTCCTTCGGGAGATTAACTTGTTTGCCGAAGCGGTGGGTCGCGATTGAAAGTGAAATATGGTTCGAAGTAGCTTTCCAAAAGAAGCACTCGATATTATACGCGACTCGAGCGTGCTTTGTACCACACTGTAGAACCGGGACGCGTGTATTTCGTAATTTTCAAGCTACAACCCGTAATGCGTTCGCGGTTTGCGCAGCAACTTGTTGAATACTCGGATCAGAATGGTTCTATAAGAAGCATAAGAACGAAGCTGAATGTTCAAGCGGTACGATGCGTGTTCTAGCACATACATAAAAAGATAATCTTGAGCAATGCTTCTGTAGCGACCGATTGTGGACATACCAAACGCGCGAAATATGAAAACGTACGCTGAGTCGCGAACGCGGCAAATAAAAGACGATTAAGTATATATTTTGCAAATAGTAATTTCACCGTTTCGTTTCTTAACGATCGAGCTCGTGGCTCGATGATATTTAATGCTTCGCGGAATGGCCTCCACGTGTCGCAGATTGCTGCTGGCTTAACCGTGATTATAATTTTTAATTTCAGGATCAGATTTTCATGTGTCTGGACAAAATTACGGCACCCAACCAGGGGGCCAGGTGGGCGGGGGAGGGGGTAGTGTAGGAGTACCTGGGGGCAGAGGACCTCCACCACTCGGCGGCTTACAGTCCATAGGACAATCGGCAGCAGGTATACCGCCCGGAGGTCCTGCTGGAGGGCAAGCACCGCCTCAAACCCCGGCACCGGGGGTACAGTCACAACAGCCGCAGGGTCCGGCACCTACTACGACACCCCCCGTTCATACCCCTTCGCCACAGGAAATGGGAAAGCAGGCTCATTTACAACCTCAGCCACAACCTCTGTCACAAGTATACGGGCCGACGCAAACAAGGCCGACGTCACAAGTGAGAATGAATTATATTCTACCAATTACGTTAGCTCACGCGTCTTAACCTCTTGCCATATCAATTCATTTTCAACTGCGAAGCATACGCAGCTCGAGCAGTTAAGGCTTACCTTCGCAGAGCATCTTTCTCTGTTATCGAAACAGCTCTTATGATTGTTAAAATTAATCCTGAAGGCTTGCGCTAGAGTTTCTGTTAGATGGTTCTGATGTGTAACAAGATAAGGCGACCAGAGGTTATGTGTTAATGAAACTTCAGCCTAGGGAGTTTAGTCGCTTTGAAAATATCATGGCTTTATGTATCCAATGTTTATCAATTTCAGGGTTTTTATCAACCAGGTCCAAGACCGCAACAGCCAAGGGGTATTAGTCACAGGGGGGGACAAGGGGGCACTGGTGCGCAGGTAGTGGGAATGTCAGGGATTGGCGGAGGCGGAGGCCAGCCGACGCTGTATCATCCAGGTGGTTTGCCAGTTCAAACCGGGGCGATGTATCAAGTCCCTAATCTGCATCCTGGCCCGCATCAGCAGTCCGTATACCCCATGAACAGTCAAATACCCCTTCAGGTAGTAGTTAAGTACTGTTAATTTTATATATTTATTGTCATGCGCCATCCATTTTAATTGTGTCACAAGGAAAGTTTTGACATAGCTCGATAGAAAGGCTTGTCGTTAAGAAATAAGATACTGGATCGATTTATAATGAAATTACCTAAATTCTATTCGCATCTCTCGTCAGCGGAGCATTTATTTCTAAAGCGTTGTCATATTCATCGCTGCCATCATTGGCGCTCATAAGCGTAACAAAGGTTTTTGTCACTTTTAGTTTGGTGGTCCACCTCAAAGGCATCAGACGCATCAAAATCAGTCATATTATCCACACTTTCAACATTCTACCCTTCTAACGGCACAAAGTGTGTTTGGTGCATACGGTGCACCTGCACCAACACCTCCACCTTGTAAGTAGCGCTTAGCTGGTGACGTAGAGGATGAATGTTGAGGTACATCATTGACGTTATACTTTGTTTTATAGACTTTTGGCCCACCGGGCAACCAGCGAATACACCACTAGGTTTAAGTAGGGCAGGTGCAAGTGCTGTCACTGGTGGGGCACAACATGTAGCAGGCCCGCTGGCCGGTGCCCAAGGAGCCCCAGTAGTACCGCAAGGTACGCTTCAGCAACCTACGCAACAGGCTCAGCCCTTACCCCCAATGGGTATATCTCTTTCTCAGACTGGTAAGTTCCATGTAATTTATAATACGTATGCTACATTCAAGTATCGATAATTTTATTTTAAGAAAATAGTATTTCAAAGGAAACAGTAGTAGCATATGTTACATTCTATATTAAATGAAATTAGAGGTAAGAGGAAAAACAGGGAATGTTCACAAAACAGCTTTATCGAGAAAATTAAGTTTTAATACTTTAGGCTATCAATAAAGAAACAAGATTCAATGAATTTAATTTTATTCTTAAATAATTTCTTGTTTTACTTTGACGACAGAAGCTTGTGCTTATAAGGGAAGATCCCGAACCCCGAAATTCCAAAAAATCTGAAATTTTATGAATTTGTGGGGGATTTCCTCCTGATTACAACTAGGGCTGGGACTATTTGTCGAATTTTTCTGTATTCGAATATTCGAAGACTTCAGTTGCTCAATTATTTGGAGAATATAATTCGAATATCCAAGTATTCAGGGTGAAATCTTGTAAGCTAATTTTGACCCACTTCACACCATACTATTCGAATACATCAGTATTCGAATAATGACATTTGAATACTCAAATATTCGAAGTTTATTCGTAGCATTCGAATACTTGTCAAATATTCGAATAGTCCCAGCCCTAATTACAACGCCATTTTTGTTTGCTGCCGAAATTCACTCGAAGGGGGTGAAATTAACCCCTGAAAATTCGGCTATTTTCCGATTTTGTGTTATAACTCGCGAACTGTAAGATATCGAAAAAACGTTTCAAGACAAAAGTTACTTTTTTTAATTAGATCCACCATTTGGTAAACAAATATTTTACAGTTCGTGAATTATAACACAAAATCGGAAAATAACCGGATTTTCAGGGGTCAATTCCACCCCCTCAGAGTGAATTTGGGCAGCAAACAAAAATTTCGTTGTAATCAGAAGGAAATCTCCTACATATTCACTAAGTTTCAGAATATTCTGAATTACCGAGTTCGCGATGAATTTCCCTTGTTAGACAAAGAGTGGCGACATTTCGTATTTCGTTCCAGTGCAGAGTGGACATTTCCTGTTTTTAGACCAGCATACCAAAATCTTTAACGTATTTGAACTTTATAACCCTTTGTTATTCGACAGTTCGGTAGTCCCAGTTGCCTCCAACAAAGTATGCTATAAATCGCAAAATCGCGAAATAAAGACATTCCCCCCCCCCCCCCCTCTTGCCCTTCAAATGTACTGTTGGTAAAAAAGAAATACTTCCTTTACAAACCAGAGCTATAAAAGTATGTACTTGATACGGTCGTAACATGAAATATTGGGGTTTTTTTCGAAGCTCTAAGAAGGGAAGGGAAAGTATATAAATTAAAGGTAGCCTTCCAGCTATCAAAGTTTTGGGAGGCGTGATTTAGGGCTCGAAAGCCCAAACGGCAGTACTTAGGAACGACCTAGTCTTAGGGATCCATTAACCTCCTACACCTGTGCAGGGGTTTTCCCTTATCTCGGTGCTCAGGTATGAAAGTTCAGGTAAATTCCCGAATCTGTCCCCGAGAACGTTTCCCCCAAACTTCCGCGTCGAACAGTTCCTCTTTGACAAGCGAGCAGGCGAGTTGCAGAACTGCATCGACGCTCTCGTCCTAACAGTTCCTTTTTCAATCTTGAACAATGAACGTTGCAAATAATGTGTATTCGTTGTATGGTGGTGAGTGTTTGATTCGCCGTTTCAAATTCGGTGCCAAGTGATGTAGATTTTTAATAAAAATACAGTTCTCCCCGAGCACTCTAAAATTCGATATCCAGCGTAATACATTATATTACAAATTCCTGTGTATTTTGTTCTTTTAAAGATGTGTACTCAGGCCATAACGGTGGTGCAACAAGTACGGCGAATAATACGATAAAATCTAGGAAACCAAGAGGACAAAATGCTATTACCGATATCGTAGATCCGACAACCGGTAAAAATATAAGTCACGAAATTTACAAGGACAATGAAACTATTCAAAGTGGTGAATCTAGCAATCGCGAAACACCTCAGTTACAGGTGAGTTGGAATATTAATTTCTTAACAATTGACTATGAGAGTTTTACATTCGAACCATTATTAAATACCAAATCAGCGCGACGCAATTATTATATATTAGCAAAATTTCTTTATACCTTGAAGCAAAAGAGCAAATAAAGTGATAAATGTGTAACTGATATTCTCTTCTAGTCAATTGTTTCTATTACCGATACCTGTGCCCAACAGCCATGGTTATTAAAATATCTTTATTTCTAATTTTTTTTTAAAGAACAAGTGACAAATCTTTTCATCATCACGCATAAATTCCTGTTATTTTCAACGCGTAATATAATTATGGTACAGCATTATTCAGTATCAGAATATAGGGTATTTGGGTGAACATTGCATAACATTGCTGGAATTACAAATGTTAATACTACTACGATTGTACGATGTAGATTCTTTTGCGTAGTTGCTTTTATATTTTGGAAACCATGGCTAAAAGGCAACGGAGGCATAAAGCACATTGAATGTTTGATTTATTTCTCTTAGTACGTTTAGTTTCATTTCTCGTCCTATGATTTGAGTTTGGAGCCAGTTTTTAGTTGTCAATGCATAATCTTCGTTTGATCGCTGTGTATCATTGTCTATCACGCAGAATTGGTGATTGTTACAGAACAATGATGCCGAGGTGCAAGCCGACTTTGCGGCGCGGGTTGCAAAGACCCTCGCGAAAGTCGTGACCGAAGAGTCTAGTAGCGACTCGACGGTATCGACTAGCGTAGCGAGCACGGCCGCCACGCAAAATCTACCGCAAAGTTTAGCGAATTCCGAGACAGCGAATTCTACTAACGACGCGAACAGTCAGTGTAGTACTACCAGTTCGTCAACGCAAAATATACCGAATGTATCCGCGTTGTGTAGTCAATCGTTAGGCACCGCTAGTAACGTGGCTCAGGTAGACTCCAGTGCGGTGAAAACGGAGTCGAAACCGTTGCAAATTCCCGTAAAGGAATTTCAGCCTCGAAGCGAGACGAAAGCTGTGGTCATCGAGGAACCACTGCCGCCCGCTGCTCTACCGCGTAACGTAAACAAGGATGATATTTCTGCGCAGCTGTCTGCGATGACTGTAACCGAAGTCGAGGTGAAGAGTACCAGTGCCTCGCCTACCGTCACGCAAACGCCTGTTATCCCCCCTGTGAGTGCGCCAAGTACTACGATTGTTCCGGAGGTCCCAAAACCGTCCGCCACTGCCCCAAGTGCTAACCCCGTTCCTGCCAGAGAACCGTTCCCTAATTTATCCAGTAAGAATTCGTCGAGCTCACCGCCTAGGAGAAAGTCTCAAACTCACGCCCACAACCAACAACCCGCTGCTGCCGCGACAGCAGCCGTGACGGAACTGCATTCGAGTGCCAAAGAGCAGAAGGAGAAGAAAACCAGGGAGAAGAGCTTGAATTCCAGATGCGTTGCCGCTACACCCGCTCACAATCAGACTGACCATCACCCGAAGGCCAATGGGGACGCGATTGGCGACAAGCCGGACCCCGAACCTCCACGAAACGAAGTCCAGCAACAGAAATCATCTGATGGTAAGTCTTCTCGAAGTTTCTGTCATTCTGAACTTTTTCCTTTTTGGTGCATCCATGTTGTTTCTTCGACGCATTCGCTGTTGTATAAATTTGTGTCAAGATATAGGTGCGATAGGTAATATAATAAATTTTATTCATGGTATGCAAAGGCTATGTATCGCATATATTGAAATAGTGCTGACTTCCGAAGGAATAATTTCTTACATGCAATGTTTGAATCATCATTAATGTACAGAAAATAGATATTAATGTAATAATACAATAGTCGATGTATCATGTTTTCTGCGTGACTTACAAAGAAAGATCCCGAACCCGGAAATTGCAAAAAATTCTGAAACTTTGTGAATATGTAGGGGATTTTCTCCTAATTACAACGCAATTTTTGTTTGCTGCCCAAATTCACTCGAAGGGGGTGAAATTTTCTGTTATAACTCGCAAACTGTAAGAGATAGAAAAAAGTTTCAAGATAAAAGTTACTGTTTTTAATTAGATCTATCATTTGGTAAAAAAATTATTTTACACTTCACGAGTTATAACATAAAATCGGAAAATAACCGGATTTTCAGGGGTCAATTACACCCCCTTAGAGTGAATTTGAGCAGCAAACAAAAATTGCATTGCAATCAGGAGGAAATCCCTACATATTCACAAGGTTTCAGAATTTTTTGAATTTCCGAGTTCAGGATCTTCCCTTGTTAGGTAAAAGTTGAGAATAATGATTTTTATCTCTGTTTGGTAGTAATACCAGTAAACTTTTATTTGAATAGAATACAATCGCTTCGTTTAATTATTTCTTACTGAAACGCATTGGAAAAGAAAATATGTCCTTGCGAACTAAGATTATTATAATTTTTGCATTTTTCCTTTATACTATTACTTTATTACGAAGGGCTACATATTCTTGTCACATATTTTGAAACGAATGCAACGCATCTTATCATTTGTGTTTCAAAGTTGATCGAAGGCATACTCACATCAATTTCAGTATGGGTAAAGTAATCAGGAATTGTTACAAGTTACGCGAATAACGTTTCACATTTTCATAATCATTACAGAACTTTATATCAAATTTTGTTCCGTACATAGATTTTTCTATTAATGTTCCTGTTCGTTTAAACTTCATAAGGAATGATCGAAGAACCTATGGAATATTGTACATAAAAGAAACAGCTGCAATTTTGTTTTTAACATTACTTGCCACAGTCTTTATTGTTGGCAATGCTTAATACGTATTTCGCGCTCACACTTCGCCACCAATAAATTTCTCGTGGAAATTCAATGAACGTTCTCATGTACGGAACGGCTACGTTATATAAGGTTAGGGTTCCGATGTGGAGAGTTCGGTAGTTTCCCTTCTCTTTCCTCGTATCATCGCAGTTTGAACTTTGCTTTCACGATAGATTCGCCAGTCGTCATTGTTCGCAATTCTCCGTGCAGTGATTATAAGCCATTTCGAATAATATATATATATATATATATATATCTTTTTTTTGTACGTGTGTGGACAGCCGTGGCTTCGAAATCGTTCGAAATGGTGACATGCAAACTGTGCTCACCCGCGGAGATGTCTTTATATAGGCACACGTGTGTGTGAGCGTTCAAACGGGGTCGTGCCTCTAAGTTACGCACGTGCGAATACGCTCGCGAATATTTCGAAATACTACTTTTGCTTTTCTATAATATTGAGTGCGTGCGTAGTGTCATGCGGTTGGTTCGTTCGATGGGAATGAATGATCGTTGTGACAACGGACGTTGGATATTTCTGTGGTGTCGCAATACGACTTGCTTTCATTCTAACCTATAAACTTCGCGGTTCCTTTGTACAACCCCTAAGCGTCGGAAAAACCGTGACGCACATTTTTTTTTTCTCGAAGTAACACATTGCTTCCGTGATCGTCAACGTTACTTTCGGCTTTAGTGTACATTAAAACTGTGCACAGTGTCTGTTCATAAATTTTACGCGCTGCGCAACGTACGTTAAGCGTTCTTAAATATAGTGATTAAAATAATAGTTTCGTGTGGAGTTTAATATCGCAAGTTCAAGTGATCGTGCGGGTAAAAGTATGGGCGTTGAAACAATTAAAGGACCAGCATTCCATGTGCGTGATTTAAATTTCTAATTTTTCGAAATGATTGATTCCGCCTTTATCCTCCCTCGAACTAAAATCTCAGGGAAACAAGAGTGTATTTTCATCCGTTATAGTGATACATGCGGCAACAATTAATCTTTGAACGAACCCTACTTCTAAACTCTAAAGTAGAATAAAAGTGCAGATATTTCTAGTGGACTTTACTGTGCGCAGTCACCAAAATGGGGAACAAAAAGAGGGGTAAGTTATTTGCACAAACGTGAATCGAATAGTGTCTATTTTCACTGTAACGTTAATTTGACAATGTAGTTAGGACTGAGTGGTTAATGGCACAGGGGAAAAGTACGTTCCAGATGTTTTGAATGATTGGTATTTAATAGGCGACCGGGAGGTATGGAAATGTCCGTTAAATTGAAATTTCGGATCGCAAGTTGGTGCCAAAGCGAGCTCGTTCTCTCGAGTAGGTGACTTCGCGTAGTCGATAAAACCGCATTCTTCGACTGTACGCGTATAAGATGGTAATATCGCGAACAGATCGGAACCAAATACCGGAGATAATGTAATGTATGAGAACGCTGGTTCCCAATGTGAACGGGTCTTGCTCCGATGATTGAAACGCTATGCGCACGAACTACGAAAGGAGTTTCGTGCCAGACGGTGACATCATCACACGGGAAGGCGCGAACCGTGCCGAAGATACACGAGCTTCGGCGACCGTGCGGCTGGAGGGAGGTTCCCGGCTTCTTTCTTCATCGAGCAACGAATTTTCCTCCAGTAGCCAGCACGTGCTGTGCTAGCCGGGCGTATTTTTTTTACTCCGTTTTGCCCAACTCCCCCTTTCCTTTTATATAATTTTTATTTTTAAACTCACAATTGTATATTCGTAGTTATACATAAGTGTATATTTAAACTCATATTATTTTACAAAGTTATTCGCTTTTAACTTGTACACATACCAACGTAACGAATACGCTTAATACTATATTGCGTCTCACCGTAGCTCGGTTCCTATAAGACTTATCTCGCAATATTCCGAATAAATTGTACATATATCTCTCTATTTAATCGTAACGTGCGCCTTTTACACGCATCGTTTCCCATTTTTATTTTATTTTATTTTTGTGTAAAACACCTACATGGTACCCACGAAGTTATATGTACCGGCTCTAAAAGATTCATCACTATTTTTTCTTTTCTTTTAATTCCCGTCGTGACATAAAGTGATCAAGCGGATGCAACGACTACCAAGGACGATCTTGATTCGAATTGTACGTATAAAAATGTTCCGTTATTCCTCTTAAATCGACTGGTTTCTCGTGGGTGTAACTGTACCGTGCGCCAGCCTTTCGCAACGTGGTTCCGACATTTTGTATTCACAGGCCTTTACGGATATAGCACGCTCGCCGTGGTTCAAGTACCTGCTCGAATATCGAATTTAATAATTGCAATCGGTCACACTTTTACGCAGTTTTCTTCTAAACCGTTTTTCATTCGTTATAAAGGAAAATATGTCGTGGATCAGGAATAAATCTCGACGGTAGATTCACGAGCGTGTTCAAATATGGCTGCTTCAGATCTGACTAGGTGTATGGTGCATCGCGACGTTTTCTCTTCGTTCAAACCTTCGATATTCGCTGAACTGAGTTTTCTTGGAAGCAATAAAATTTGAATATTCTAATACCCCAGCAACCATCGTTGCAATTCTGATACGAAGTCTGAATATTACCGTCCATTCTCCGACCACGTGCACGTGCAATGGTTTAACGCTAAAGTATTCTAGTTTTCCATCCTTTATTTCAATTGAGTAAACGAGTTTATACCTTACTTTTAATTCGGATTTCAGAAATCCACATTTACTTCCACGTGTTGTGTGAATTTCAGCCCGTAATATTTTTTTTTTATATCTTTACGATACGCACGAGCCTGTAGCCATTTTGTGAGCGCTCAGACAGGAGGGACTACTCCATATTTGATCATTAGTTTCTACGTTCGATAACTAAAGCCGTGCTTTCGCCGGATTTGTCTGTATCTTCTAATTTTTATATGGTTTTCCTTTCATTTTTATACGTCGAATATTTTTCTCGTCATAATTAACATTTTCTGTATAGTCACTTAATAATTTTACGTAATCATAGTAATTACGCGGAATCAGTTTGAAACTCGTTACTTTGAGGACGTGCAATAGGCAAATGGACAAGTTCTTTCTTTTCTTCTTCGCATACATTTGCTCACATTGGTTTCGGAGCACAATAAAAAAGTAAAGGGACGTTATACCAGATGGTTAACCTTCGTCAGAAAGTAGCAGCGAAAGGAAAAAGCACATTTGGTCGACTAGAAATAGGATAGGCATGGTCACAAGGGAGACTTCAGTGGGCGTGTCGCAACCGCTTTAACTCTCGTTTTTATTGTCGTCCGTTATACGATTTTTACAATCGCAATCTTTTAAAACAACTATAGATATTTCGCGTTACCAGTTGCATACACATACTGTAAATTTATATTTATAAATATATAGCATGGAAACTCGTGCACTTGAACATTAGTTTACACATGCTATCCGATCTGTTGCTCCGAAATATTTGTGTAAGACTTAGAATGCAGTACGGTAGACGGTGGATTTAGGAATTCTGCGAAACGCTCACGCTTTTATCAGTAGAAATTATGATTGGGTGTACGGGTATACGATTTTCATGCATGCTACTTTGAAAAACGTGCGTACATACTTCGGTCATTAAAACGCATGGGGTCACGGCCGCACGCGCGCGTGTATGGCGAGCTGTGTGCATGGTTAGGACGTCTGTTAAAATGTCATTTCACAAGAGCACGCGTCGTGCGTGTGCAAAAAATATCTCAAGACTTTCGGCGTCAGTGGGAACCTTGAGCGTTCACCAATCGGGTGAAAGGTTTCCGTTAGTTAGAAAAATGCTCGCGCTAACGTGTGCATTTTCTACACGTGAATACATCACAGAGTATCGTATCACGTTATAGTGAGATACCCCCTTGTGTTTTAAGGACAGGTGAAATAACAGCTGGACTTCAAAATCAGAGGTCTTAATTGTAAGAAATTAGTAGATACTTTAAATACTAAAAACAGTGATTGTTATTACTTTTTCTACGCGCATTTAAATATCAGAGTAGCGTGCACGTTAGGCGTAATTGTTTTTAATCGGAGCTCGTTGGCGTTAAGAAGAACGCGTGTGAATTTGCTTTTCTGTATTTTTATTTAATATTTATTATTGCCTCTATATTATCCCCCATCTTGCACCTCTGAATTTCGGAATACCGTCTCCTTCATACGATTTTATTTAGTTCGTTTCTGTTTATTTTAGTAGTAAAGCAGGGAAATATTACGTACTGGTTTCGCGACCATTCAATGTACTTTTCAGATTGTTACCTCGACCTGCTTTTATAAAATCTTACTCAAGCTACTTTCATGCATCAAATTAACTGCTACCTCATAGTGAACTACTTTGTTTTAGGAATTGCCCCTGAGAGGCTAGGTCCCGGGCATGTTTTCAAACGATTTTTCGAACGTTGTAAATATCTTACTGTACGTTTTCCTATGTTCGATCTATTTATTATACATTTTTAGAAAACTTTAATTTAATACTAAATTGAGAATTAATATTACACTTTACGCATTACTTTATAATATTTCTTCTCTATTTCTATGTTCTTCCAAGGAGAAAATATTCGTTTTATCGTGTATTCAAATTACGAGATGTTCCACGCTTACTATAATCTCCATTAGTTAAAAAAAAAACGCAACTTCCAAGCTGATTATTAATTGGGGCACGCTGCCACTATTATCTAGCTCATTTTAATTACGTATTGAGATTTTCACTTATATCATTCCCCCGGAATGATCAGTTCCTTACGGCGCACTGGACAAATGACTGCAGCCGAATTACTCCGAAATTCGCAGATTCCACTTTCGATACATTTCGATTAGATGCGAGCTCCGTCGCGTTAGGTTAGATTGCCAGAAAAGTCGGTAATGCGCGTGCTCCGACGCGCAACCGGCGAACAGAACTAATTTAAGAAATCCTGCGTCGTGCCTGTCGGTTTGCACCAGTTCACAGGTTAAAATAGATGCGTGAAAGTCGTGTAACAGGAGCTTGCGAGGCTTTTTTTTCCCTCCTTTCCGAAGTGTCGCCAGAGTTCTAATTAAGCCGCTGGAGAAGATTATCTGTAAAGGCGCCCGCCTATCCTTCGACATCGACTTTTGCCTCCCCCGTGCCGCGAGGAATTTCATTCTCCATCTGGTATCGTCCGGCCCTCCTGTCGGGTTCGCCTTGGTTTCACGGGGAGAGAAAAAAAAAAATTAGAGGAAAGGTCAAAATGCAAGCATCGTCGTCTTTGCACATTGTTGCATCTGTGAACGCGAGCGATCCATGTAGCCCGGTTTTGGCAAGCTTTTGGCAGGTTTATAAATAAATACTGATTCAGTAGAGCAGCCACCACGGGGCCGTTGAAACTCGAGCTGCACAAAGAGTTTTGTGCCGCGTGAAATGTGACTTGTAATGCCCGATGATATGGCTGTGATATGGGAAGGACCAGGCACACCGTGCCACGGACACGCGTAAATAAACGGACAGTGCGCGCACGCTATCCTCGAAAACCGTGAAAATGGGCGACCGCAAGATTCATGGGAATGCTCGTGTCAGCAGTAGCTCCCGATCGAGGAGCCGCAGCCGACGGGGCTCCAGAGACCATGGTACATAAATACATACGCATTTGTGGCTTTTCAAAATGACAACGCCTCCGGCAACACACGTGTTATAAAAAAAAAAATTAACAGATGTGTCCGCACTTTGATATCCGACGAAAATAGTACATGACTGTTCGGGTCATCGATTTCTCCTAAACGTTGTGTCTAATTAGTACATAATGCGTGCAACGATATATTACTAAGCGAATGGGGTATATTATTCGAAATTCTGTAAGAAAATTAAGTTCACAGTTTTGCATTTTCCTATGTTTGATGTGTACGTAATAGCAAAACTCACGAGTAAAGAATGGCGTAGTGGCAGCGTCTCGGACTGCTGTTCGAAGTTCGCGAGTTCAAGTCCCCGCCCGGCTGTGTTCGTTTTTTAAAAATTGTTTGTTTGTAATACGTAGTTGGTTTCGTGGCGACTCATGTGGCAGCAGTTTCTAATAGAGATCGTCCTTGATATTAAAAATGTTATCATTCTCGGTTATTCCCGATTCCATCAATTATTTCAAATTATCAAGGTTCTTCTACTATATCTTCGGATCGTTAAGTGCGTATCGCAGTAAACGTCTCACGGATCGTGTTGATTGCTTTGTTTGAGGTGTCGTGATAATAGATTATTAATCATCTAGGCGTTCGTTAAAATAGACAGACACGTTGAATTTTCTTGCGAATAACAGTATTTCTGTGAATACTCTTCGAATGAATTTGCGTTCTTGCACGTACGTGTCCGCGAGGAAATATGTTAATATCTTACATAATAACAGTATGTTTTGTTTGTTGCGTTCAGCGAGCCTCCTTGAATTATTCATTCGAGCAGATATGGCGTGTTATATATTAATGTTCGATATATTTATATACTATTCCCTTCAAAGTTTAGTGGCAGAGGAAATTACTACTTTTGTGCTTCACAAGTAGAAGGCAGTAACCGGCGTAGGTATTAGGATTCCCGGAACTTCTGCAAAGATTGATGAAAAGAAAAGTGAAGTGTCACAGCATGAAATGGTACTGTGATACGTGACTTGACTATAATTATCCTTGGCTTCTAGCCGAAATACTCACTTTTCTTCGCGGCTTGCATCTCCTTGTAGCGATATCAACGTAATGACGGATCTATATGACTGTATTTACGATTCGTAACACAGGCATTTTCCTTGAAGCGAATTTCACCCACACAGATCTCCACTACAAGGCAAAATATTGCGAAGTCTTTATTGTACTGTATTTATTCGCCGGTCACACACAACTATTAGTTTATGCACGTATAATTCACGACTCAGCTGAGTCAAAACAAATTTTCTTCCACAATTTCATCATTCCCTTTTGTGTGTCCCCACTTAACGCAACCTTTCATCTACTCTCTCCTTTAGGTAACTTCGACACTTTCTTCTAACGCGCGTGTCGATTTCTGTATTTTCCAGGCAAAGCCATGCAGAAGCAGAAGAGTAAAAACAAACTCAAACCCCGTGACCTTAATCGCAAAGGAGCGGAGAAAGAAGGCACAGATATGGACGCTTTTGTAAATACAGTCCCGCCAACGAAAACTGAGACGAAGCAGGAGAGCAAAGAACCTCCCCTGCCACCAGCAAAGGACAACAATAAGGAGGCGAGTCGAGAACTGACGAAGGATATCAAGGAGAAAGACAATTACGAGTCGAAGAAGGAGAAAGAGGCCGCCGCCGTTCACACGAACGCCGAGAAACACGCGGCGGCCCCTTCGACGCCACCAGAGATCCCCAAGGAAGCCAGTACGATCGTGCAGCAAACGCCTGTTATAGAGAAACTGCCAAGTAACAAGGAAACTCTAAAGGAACCCTCCCCCAAAATAGAAGATAGTAATAAATCAAGCATATTGCATACGCAAGCAAAGTCAGTTCCTAATGATGTTGTTGATCACGCTAAAGTTAAAGAAGAATCGGACATTAGCGTGGAAGCGATAGTAGCGCAGAAGAACGAAGAGAACTCCAAGGTATCGGCGATTCGAGCACCAAACGAAGAGAAGCCAGCGGCAGCGGCGCCACCACCTTCGGTCATAGAGAAGCCAACGGAGAGCGAGGCTCCTCCGGCTCAAACGGAAACGCCAGCCACGAACCAGGCGGCGCTTAAATACACGTACAAGGATGACCAGTGGAGCCCAATAAACAAAAGTGGCAAGAAAATCTACGATCGTGACTTCTTGATGAAGCTACAGGACGACCCAAATAGCAAGATGAAGCCGTTGAATCTACCAGATTTAGATGTTGTTCTGAAAGATAGCACGAAGGTAGGGATCTCTCTCTTTCTATTTCATTCGTTGCGCGTACGTGCTCCTATAGTATCACTATAATCCGCGATTACGATTTTTGCAGACGCGCAGCACCCTCGATCTTAGACCATTCAAGGATGGAAACATGAATAGACACGATGTATTGTTCCCCGGATTCGTGAAGCCAATTTTGAATGCACGAGTGGTAAGTCGACGGAAGGTTAAGTGGCGAGAATTATTGCGTTCGTATGAATACATGAACGCGAATGATGCTTCTATTAGAAATGAAAGTAGTGGACTGATACACTTTGATAGATAAACTTTCTTCTGACTTCAATATTCCGTTTCGTGTTAGGTCCCCACGAATTGTGCATCCTAATACAAGCGCGTTTACTTTTATTCAGCTACCATCGAATCGCAAGAGCCATCCAGGTGGGAAATCATTAAAGCCATCGAAACCGAATGTCATTCACGTGTCGCTGTCCCTGCGCGAAGACGTGAAATTAAGGGAAACAGAGAATGCGTGGAAGCCGACGAGATTAAAACAGTTCAGTCTCACCGAGGAGGAGACAAAGACGGAGGCCCTTTACAAGAGCGTTAGGAGCGTATTAAATAAACTTACGCCACAGAAATTCGCCACGTTGGTTGACCAAGTGAGGGCGTTGCCCATCGATACACCGGAACGTTTACAAGGTGTTATCAATTTAGTGTTTGAAAAGGTAAAGTTAATCGTACAATTTATGTAGATCCCTCTCGTTTCATCGTTTCCACGCGATAGCGTAATTGTAAACATATGTAACTTCTAGGCTGTGGACGAACCAAGTTTCTCTGTAGCATACGCATTGATGTGCAAAGAACTTGCTGTGATGAAAGTCTCTGATTCAGACACGAATTCAGAAAAGCAAGATTGCTCGCTGACTTTCAAGAAGCTTATCATTACTCGTTGCCAGAAGGAATTTGAAAATAATATAGTAACCGAGGTGACAAGAAGTAGTAGGCTTAAGGAGATTGACGAGTGTACAGACCTTGTAAGTTGACTGGGTAAAGCTTTTAACAGAGTCGCGACGTTATCGTCACAATTATTATTAATATGTATGCGTGTTATCATTGACACCAGGAAAAGAAGAAAGACTTACAATTGGCGTTCGAGGATGAAGAACGTCGAGTACGCGTGAAGTCAGTAGGAAACGTACGGTAAGTAATCTCAGCATTAAAAAGTAATTTATACTCGTAAGCCGCGCGAGGCTTAGTATTGCAGCTCACCCTTCTTTCACTCTGTTCGCGCAGATTTATCGGCGAATTGTACAAACAAGGATTATTAACAACTAAAATCATGCACCGCTGCATACATCAATTGTTAGATCAGAGCGACGCGGACAGTCTTGAATGCCTGTGCAAGTTATTAACAACAATTGGAAAGGATTTGGAATTAAAAGGATCTTCAGATGTAAGCGTATTTTTTATTATACCAACCATATCTGCTGCCGGTTTTACGTTTTCTATTGTAGATCTTGCAGCATTTAAAGTTGTCGTTAATTGTTAAACAAATGTTACTCGGAACGTTCTTTTCATTTCTGAACATTCGACAAGATTTTGCATGACTCCGTTGAGCATTTAATGTTGGCGACGTCGAAGAAGAACCAAGCTAAGTTCTGTATTACTTTTCTCCCTCGCTTTATTAGGAGATGGCAGATTATTTCCATAAAATGCAAGATATTGTTGGACGACGAGGCCAAGGGAAAATTAGTTCTAGAATTCGTTTTATGCTGCAAGATGTCATAGATTTAAGAGCAAACACATGGATTCCAAGAAGAGACGATAGTAATCCTAAAACGATAGATCAAATTCAAAAGGAAGCAGAATCTGAACGATTAGATAGCCAATTGAGTAACACTCCTATGAACACACCACGAAAGGATGACCGTGGCGGTGATAGAAAAAGGAATCGTAAGTATCGATGTACAGTTGTTCCCGGTTAAGTTGATAAATTTACCTCGGTTAGGTTCATACAAAATCATCATCACTACCACTTTTTTTGCGGAAGTTACGCTATTAAATTATTATCAGTCTCCCGATTAAAAGACACCAAATTCCACGTAAATCGGACTATCTTTATCGGACTATAGCTTTAAATTGTGTAAATTAATCTTTTATGTAATCCGTTAATTATAATTCGATTCACATGGTGTTCGGTGTCTTTTAATCGGAAAAGCACAATGAATCGATGGGGCGCCACTTTCGTGAAGATCCAATGAGAAATGCGGAAATTGACATTTTCACTTAATAATGGCTAGCGTTATCGTTGTTTCTCCCCGATCCCTATTCTCGAGCTAAAATCTATCGGCATATAAAACTCGGCGAAGCTTGAGGTCGGAGGTGTGCAAACTCGCCTACCACCTCGAATAAAGAATATTCTCCGGAACCTGAGACTATCAACTTAACCGGGAACAACTGTATTACGCTCTCCGATTTATTAGCATTAAACATTCGTGAAGTATTATAATCCTAAGATTATAGATTGTTATTTTGCAAAGTAGATATAGCATGATGATCCTTATACATTTGTTGCCAGACTAGAGTTTCTGACAAACATGATTGTATAATGTATTCTGAAGACATAATAATTTATGGTAATTGTTTGCATACATACTACAAATAAGCATGTACATACTTAAATAATAATGATTTATGACGCAGGTGGTGTTGGCCCGACTGATGATGGTGGCTGGAGTCAGCCAGTAAGAACGAGGCAACCGTATTCCGTTGAAACGTCTAAACTTAAAAATAAACCTGTAAGTAGTTTCAACAGCGACCGCTGAATTTATCATAAGTGTGGCCAGGATTAATGAAAAGAAGGAGCATTAAGTAAGAACCATTTGTATTTTAGCCTCCCATGGATGACATGCAATTAGGAAATAGAAACATGTTTATGTGGAATACGCCTTCGAATTATGGTTCAAAGGCATTAAATTCAAATAAATTTGCATGCTTAGAAAATATGTCCATGTTAGATACAGATAAACGAATAACGTCTCCGCAACTTTCTGGGTGAGTCTCTTCTGTTCTTCTTTTCTTCTCGTAATGTATGTAACGTACGATAACCCGAACGTGATGACATTCTTTGCCAGGCTAGAGTTTCTGATAGTTTCCCGAAGCATGATTATAAAATGCAATCTGATCTTTTAAGAAATAAAGTAACTAAGTGTATCAGATACCGTTTACCTTTACTTACCATTTCGAATTCGTTTATTTCAGATCGAGATCCATGGGTCCTAGAGAGTATGGGCGTGACTACAAACCTTCCTATGGTACGGACAATATGAATTGTATGGCTGTTTCCTTATTTATTGTTATAAAATAAATTTCTTATACATACATGATGATAAATCTTCCAATCTTGAAAAGTAAAACTTAATGTTGTTTGCCAAAAGGATTCTGATATCTCGAGCAGTAAATACTTCTCATTTAGCTGATTTGTCTGGCCTTAATGTAATCGTGTTGTGTATTCTCATTGTTACAGACGGTAGGAGTTCACGCAATGGTAGTCGTCAATTAAGCAGCTCATCGTCGAATAGAGAAAGCTCGTTATTAGATAGTTCACAAAGTCAAAGCGTTTCTATGCCACCGTCGTTGAAATCTTCGCAATCTATCTCTAGTAGTCATAAACCTCAAATGACAGAAGAGGAGTTCATAAAAGCGTTGAATAAGATAGAGAAAGACTATCTGGAGAATCTTGAGCTTGAAGTAAGCTTTTCAATGGATCATTATTCGTTTCAATTCGTATTTTTCCGTAATTAAATGGTGAACAAACATAGCAGCACACTCCTTAGATCCATCTCTACTTTTCTATTGGAGATGCTTGAGTCATTAGTGTGCTAAACTACGCAATACCTTCTTTTTGGCCTTTCGGAAACGGTGTTATAAATTCAGCTTCTCTGCTGAATTTATATTAATCGCTACTTGCACGGCCAACGAGAGGACATTTTATATCGTTAAAGTCAATTTATTTTGAAGAATAAGCAACATAACTGGGTACGAGCGAACTGATCAGAATTATTCGTTTTACAGGCTATTGCACTGGCGATTCAACAAAACTTCGACAATGCGTTATCGAAAGTCATATGCGAGCTGGTCAACTATGTGCTTGAAAAAACATCTCTTGACAAAGAACGCGTATCGTATCTTATATCGCATTTGATCACTCAGAAAATTGTGTCCCTGCAATACGTCAGAGCCGGGTAAGCTATACAAACAATATTGGTAAATTATGGAACACGTTGCTTCTGTTTCTTTTTCAAATCGAAATTTTACTGAAAAAAAGAAAAGAAAGATGATGATAATTTTGTGCAGAGTAAAAATATCTATGCTGATTTTCACGAACTAAGCCAAAAGGATGCTGAACTCAGGATCTTTTTATAGAAATTCTGGAAGGCAATGTCTTTCAGAAAACGTTCAATTTCATTTAATTTTTCAGGTTCATTGAAATATTGGAATTAGTCGACGATCTTTTGCTTGATATACCGAAAGTCTGGTTCTATCTGGCTGAAGTACTGTGTAAGTAAACACTTTGCAAAACGATTTCTTTGTGTACAAAAACAATCTATGTCGCACATGATGACGATTTTTCACCGTAGAAATTTTCCATGCGGGTTTGCTCAACAGGCCTGAGAGTAGTAACTGATAATTTTGCACGGCAGTTAGGAAAGAGGCTGGTATTATTTTACGGTATTCTTTCGTTGCAGCGCATCCAATAGAAAATGACCTACTCCCCCTGGCAGAATTGAAGCCTGTATTTGATAGTTTAAAAAGTCGCAAATACGTAGGCACATTCCTTGGGAACCTGTTATCAAAACTATCCCAAGACAAAGGACCCAAATGGGTTGCGGAAAAATGGGACCAAAGTGGGCTTCAGTTGAGCAGTATAGTTGATACAAAACTTGAAGATGTTGACAAAATTATTAAAGAATATGTAAGATTTGCATTAAAATAATTTATTGTATTTTCATTCCTAAATAAGAGAGAAGCTTATTAATCGCAATCATTTCTCAGAAGTTGGAGTTCTGCACTGGTGATTATAATAGTGCCAAAAGCTCAACTAATAATCAGCTCACGTTCCAGCAAATCCATTCAGAGCTTAGAAAGCTCATGGAAGAAAATAGTTTCGACTTGATTTGCGAATGGATACTTGTACGTATTACAATGGTTGATCGTATATATACATTTATACACGGAATTCTACATTAATCGATTTTATGCGTTAATTTGTATAGGCGAAAGTGGGTAAGCGAGCCAAGGAGCCTGAATTCATTCGAGTATTAACGACTGCCATTCTAGAGGCGATCATCATAGGTACGTTTAGCTGTTGCAAATAAGTTTTTCAAAGCTGTTCGAAATTATACATTTTCCACCGTCTTCTTTTCCAGAGCCAGGCAACAACAGGGGCCAGATCAAAGACGATGTTTTTACCAATTTGTCGCCGTTGATACGCCGGTTTGTTGATACAAATGAATCTCTGGAATTGCAATGTCTATACGCGGTTCAATATCATCTGCATGAACTGCAATTTCCGCACGGTACGATACGAAA
The DNA here is from genome assembly GCA_947577245.1 of Andrena bucephala. Taxonomy (NCBI): domain Eukaryota; kingdom Metazoa; phylum Arthropoda; class Insecta; order Hymenoptera; family Andrenidae; genus Andrena; species Andrena bucephala. The sequence goes on from OX387715.1 coordinate 71,982,034, forward strand.
GGGAAAAGATTGATCGCTTCGAAGATGTTCTGTCGTTTGCATCGAATTCTTTTCTGTTGCAGGGCTTATCAACAAAATAATGTTAAATTTGTCGGAGAATAATATAATTTCAAGCGACGCGTTCCTGACGTGGAAAAGTAATCCCGAGCCAGCTCAACGCGAATGGCATGGCGTCGCGATGATGGCGTTAACGTCGTTTTTCACTGCTTTACAAGAAACCGATGATGCTTCCAGTGTAGAAGACGTATCAACTGGTGTGAACCAAGACCGTTGTTGACGATACCGTGATCGAGTCCACTATCGTCTGTTGAAAAGACTTAAATATACGTTCCCTCGTTAAAAGAAAGATACGTGAAGTGAGATCAAATTGCAGTTTTTTTTTTTAAATAAAAAGAAAAGAAAGAGAAAGAAAAGAAGAAAAACGTCGAATATATTGAAGAAAAGAACAATGGAGTGATAGTGCGCGGGTGTATGTAATATAGTCTAGAACTTCAAAGAACAAGAAGTGGATGATAATAAAAGAAGGTTGTCGTATAAAAACGGACACAATGGCTGAGACCGGTATACATAATGAAGATAAAGATTAATATTATTAATTATGATACAAAAGTAAATGCAAGATAATTATTATATATAATTCATTGAAATGGTTTAAAGTTTAAATAAAGCAAAAAAAAAAAACAGCTCGAGAACATTATCGTATTTCTTATATCTTACGGAAACGTCACTGCAGTTTCGTGAATCGCCCAAATAGAACTGAGAACTTCCGATGATTAATTTTCTTTCGCGCGCTCGATACTGGGAATGAATTGCTAACATTGAATTTCACCACATGCCGATGTCACGAAGCAATCGGAGCGTTTCGCTGCTGTACGACTTAGATAACAAATTGCAGATCGCCGGTGTGTATAAGTAGGTCAATTTTAAGTGGATTATAAAAATTTTGGAAAATAAGCAGAAGGAAACTATTGATAACCAAGTCTGACGAAAGGGCGACGGTTCTTCCTATTATTATAACGAATATAACAGAATTACTAATTTATATCTTTGCGAACTTACAATGTATTCTACTGTAAGAGGAAGAAGAAAAAAAACAACAGAAAATGTTCGTAACTAAGACAGAATGAGAGTGAAAAAAAAAAGAAAGGAAGACATGAAACGTAACATTACGAAGCCCAGGGTTCGTAGTGTAGATTATGTTGAAACTAGGAAACGGAAGGAATACAAATGGTGTGCATATTAAGGCGCTACTATTTTTTAACACTAGTTATTTATAATCATCGAGAGAACAGATTATAGTGCGTGGGATGGAATGTCTGCATGTATTCAGGTGGCAGGTGCCGTAGCAAATTGTATAAAATTGTTATACTAATTTAAAGTACAGTGTGAAAAATACATTTCCTTTGGATATACTATAATATAAGTATAAAAAAGGAAAATAGGTAGACTCGAATGCAGTTATCATAAAAGATTATTTTTATTTAATAATATTAGGAGAAAATTCTACAATTGTTTTTTTGTCTAATGTTTCTCATGTTACTATAAATATACTCTCCTTATTTAAGAAATTGTAATTATTGATTCACACCGAGATACAGGCACTTATACTCGGTTTATTTTAAACGTAGGTATTCTTTATTTTGCCCTTCACGAACGGTAGATTTACTAGCCAAGTTTGCCATTTATATTTTCTACGAATTGCACGCTGCTGAAGGGATAAAAATCTTACCATGCATTGCACTCTGTGTTTCTTTCATACGTGCATACAATGCCAATATCGCAAAATTATACATTCTCGCTCATTGAAAACGAAATGTCGTACGTCGCGATTAAACTTTTGATACAAGAATCCCTTCACCGTTGCAATTTCTTTCTAGCTTGATTAATATCCTCGTTACTTTCTCTACAACTCCGTATACCCTTAGCGTACAATCTACTGCATTCCAAATGCACAGCTTCTTACTTCTTGTAATCTCGAAATGATTTCCTACAAAATTTAGAAACCCCCTTGCAACAATGAAACTTCACATTTCTATCCGTCGCGGTAATTGAGAATCGGACGGTAGGAAATCTTGTTTACGTTATTGCCTCGGACGGGACGAGACTGAGGGGAAACGGGAGGTGAATAGGGAGGGAGAGCGAACGAGAACAAAATAATGACCATCGCTATTGCTTTTTTTCACACTGTAAAAGTAAGATATTACGAAGCAAGAAGAGAGTGCGAGAGATGCGAGAAACAACCGACAGCAATGATCTATATAAGATTTGTCTCCTTGAAGGGTCTCATTCCACTGTTAAACAGTGGAATGTATCATTCGACGAGATGAGACACGGGTTGCACGCGAGAAGGAGTAAATAAACAGAATTACAGTAATTTATATATGATTAAAATTAAAAGGAAAAAAAAGAACGTTGGAAACATGTCGATAAGTGAATTACGAGTAAAGAGATTATCACTGTAAATATTTAATAAATAAATATTGTAAGTGGGAATTGGACAGATCGCAGATAGAGCGAGAGAGAGAGAGAGAGCGAGAGGGGGTTAAGGGGGAAGAGGGCGGCTTCGTTATGCTGTCCTCGGAAGTGCATGTAGCGCATCATGCCGACAATTTAACGTACGAACACGCATGTATATATTGCCGTTTATACATATATCTGCGTGTGCTTACGTCTAACATTAATATACATATACATAATATAAATAAAATATCATTTAAAGAGGACTCCAAGAGACACAGGTACACAAAATACACGCATACACGACACTTCTATGATAAATCATATCTATACGAAAAAGAAAAAAAATAAAAAAGAACTCCATGTCAAACTGTTGTTGATTATTTTTCTTGAATATTTGCCTGTCTTAGGTGGATCGATCGCAACGCCGAAGAAAAACATTTACTGAATCAGTAATCTGTATACCTTTTTGTAATACTATCCGTACATTATCACCATCAACCGCAAAAAAGAAAAGAAAAGAAAGATGGATACCCACGATAACGAACGAATGATACGCATATAAGATTGCAAAACGAGATCGTTTAACGGATAAATCAATAATTATCTGATGCACGCGAAACTTCAAACAAATTGTAGATAATGTATACTTGGCGGGATGTAATACTCTACAACGTAACGTTAAGATGCAATAATTATAATCGTACCGTATTACATAAACCACGCATTTTTCAAATACTAAATGTGCGTAACATCCTATATTGTATATTTATTACAATGTAGTTATTTTATATGTATGTAATATAATTGAAATTATTTATAACAAACTAATAAGGCTTCTGATGTACATTCACCAAAACGTTAGTCAACAGTCTCGATGTTTTTCTTTCTTTTTAAATAATCATTCGTTTCGTTTTTATTAAAGAAATATTGGATACAACGTCTCCGTTTAGTACAGTTTACGCGTATAACTTATTACGGGGCAACGGTTGAATCGTTGATTTACAATAACGTAAACTAGTTGTCAACGCTACAGCTATCTTTCGCTGAATATATCCCATATTTTCAATTTGTTTATACAGTTATAACGTTTCCGACATTTATAACTTTCTATACCGCGGAAGTAAATAGTTCGACTTATTAGACGTCTCTTTTTTTTTTTTTTTTGATAGTTTCAGCAGAAAGTCAGACGAGGCAGTTACTGTAAATCGGACGATCTCCTGAAATGTGCGGAAGTGGTAAATGGACCTTCATCGGCAAATCCGGCAATTTCTTGAGGAATAATCGCGTATTCTTCGACACTGGTGCATGGTCTGCACATGCATTCAAGAGGCGCCTTGGTAATTACCTGTGAAATAATTCACATTATACTAATTACGAACATGTATGTATCTTAAGATTAAAATTACTCTACCCTGATAACCATCTGTCTCCAGTCTGACATCAGATTGGTAGCAGGGTCTGGCGCTGACATGAGAGCGCAGAGACTGACGTCAGAACCATAGCAGACGGCAGAATCTGCTGTCGATCTGCTGCCGATCTGACATCAGGCATCTGACATCAGAATCTGCACCTCAGAACGCAGCCAAATGCGGACACAGACGACTACGGTTCTGATGTCAGATTCTGCTGCCAGATCTGGTTATCAGGGTAAACAAATGAAATTTTCTTTGATTTACTTCGAACATTCTATTTCAGAAAGACGTTCTGCATGAAGGGGGTCGTCCTTAAATTACGTAAAGATAATTTTGGCGATTTCTTACCCCTTCCCTCCCCCAGTATAAGAATTCGTAAGATTTGATATTGCAACCCTCTTCTTACGTAATATTTTTTACATTGAATTTTTTCAGTTATTAAAATTCTTTTAAAGGTTTAAATAATTCATTTACCTCGATTTCGGGAAATTTAAACTAAAACAACTTTTCTGGAACATTAATGATGGAATTTGTATTTATTGAAAATTAGGTTAAAAAATATTACGTAAAACGCTACCTGACTCCCCTGTCCCCCTCTTGTAAGAAAAAGTAACAAATTCGCGAACCCCTCCCACACAAAAAAGCCTTACGTAATTTAAGGACGACCCGAAGTCAACAAACTCGCCGAATTCAAATCGCGCGCGACATTTATTTTCTTACGCGCTTCCTACTGGTCGGTTAGACGAAAACAATATGGCTGCGGATATCTCGTGGTGTCAGAAGCTTCGCCGCTGATTTTGGTGCGCAAGTGATTAACCGGCCGACGCTACGTTAGCTTCTCATATTTCGTCGTTATCTGCAGTACTCTGCGACTAATTTAGAATAACAGCCTAACCTTCCGGAATTTCTTTTCGCCTGGCTTGGCCCTCGGACAAAATAGGGATACACTGGCTTCCCTCTCGCCGCTTTCTTGACAACACATGCAGCTCCGCTCCATTTGCCAAATCTTTGATCCGGACACCTGTAGAAACAGGTAAGAATAAATACGCGATTGTACGCATTAAATATTTAAATCCACTCGAGGTACATAAACGTACCGTCGCACGAGAAATATGATTGCATTCAACAGCTACGTAAAATTCATCCTCAACTCTGTGTTTAAAAATTACAAATGACACGAGTCGTAGGAAACGCTTACAGTATTCTACTCTATGTATCCTTCTCTAAAGACGTATCTACTGCTCTTCATTCCTTACTACTCGAAGTTACACAACTCTACCAATGGAGAGAGCTTCATAAATTAAGTAGTTAATGTTTCTAAGGCTTCGTAAAAGTACAACTTTTGATACACATATTAAATCGATGCAATAGTAAACGGTAGTAGAAAGACGTATAGGAAACGTATTTAAGTCACTTATTAATAGACCTACTATAATCAGAATGAATATTCTGCGATGGGTCCGCCCGTTACTTTCATCACTGTCGCGGAGAATATTAATAGTACAGATTTAGTTTAAGGGTAAATATTCTCCGTACGTATATTTGTTATTGTGTTTTACCTGTAAGTAGCTGCTACAGCGTCCTCTGCACGCGTAACTAGGAATCGGTTTCGGGATACATCCTGGATACTGCAAAAAGTGAATGACTGGAGTCGCCTGGCATTCGTCGACGCCTACGATTGCCCTCGCGGTTCCGCTTAGGAGGCATATTAGTAGGCTGACACCAGCTGCGCCGTGAGTAACAGAATTTTATAGTTTTATTCGATCAATTTGGTTTCCTTTTCGAGAATGTCGGTAGTATGATTTCTGGTTTACCAATATCGTACAGGAGCATAGTTTTAGCACGATATCTTCCCTTCTGGATCTAGTGCTTCACTGTGCTTATAGATTTCGCGTTGTACCCTTTTATACACTGTAGGTGGCCATGTACTTCCCCTTCCCGTTCGATGCTTATGTTAATAGCACTAGGGAAAGAATTGAGTATGTGAGAACATATCAAAGCACTTCTGAGAAAAATTGGTTGTCCCAAATGATGGAAAGTTTATCCGTTTGCATTCCTTGTATCTTTTTTTATTAACCATAGTCTTTGTCCTTTCTTAGATAAATAGTTTATCGTGAACAGGATAAGAAGCGTAATAATGTACATTGCATATTTTATAATTTACAGTACATTTTTCATAAGTATTTTATCACCATACATTGGGTGCATTCAGCAGACTCAACTGTTGAGTGATTTCGCTAAATTTTACTCTCGCGTCGACCAATGAACGCGCGAATTTAGAGTAAAATCTAGTGAGATTACTCAACAGTTGAGTCTGCTGAACGCACCCCATTATAATTTGTTTATTCTGAGGTGCTGCTACAAAGCGTTATTAAACATTTGTAAATGTATATATAGCAGTATGTCGTATATATTCATATTATCATGAAACTTAACGAAGAGATAATATTATGATATTGTAAATATTCTAAATTTTAAACGATTTGCAGAGATGAAGGGTAAAAGAATAACCAATTTGTAAATCTCGTATATCCTGAATATCTTCCTCTCGTTTTACTTTGAAAAGAAGTAGAGTTTGAAAAAGAACTTTGAGAGGTTTGAAAAGAAAACATAATAATGAGATGCGCAAAATTTTGTATCAGAAATTTGTCAGATATTTTTGCTATTAAAGCTTGAATTGCTTTTCCTTGCTTGGAAGTGAAATACTATAATAATCTTGAGAAACTATTTACCACGATTAGGAAAAAATCGAGACCAATAAACAAAATGCAAGTATATAAACTATAATAATTATTGCTTCAAAGAACAAATAGCACTGTTAGTCATTACTGTGTGTACATAGGTATATTAAGTTCTTATAAATTGGAAATATAACAGTGTTAGTTACAGTTACAAGTACATTAATTTTTTTTTTTCTATTATCAGCTCCTTTTATTAATGGGAGAGTTAATTTATTACTATGCTCACATTTCCTTATTTATTGTATAAACTTTTAATGGACGTATAGGTATATATTAATATAGTATTTGCAACATCATATATGATTAGCATTTAAATGTTAATGTTTTGAGGAATATATTTAAAAAATTACATTTCTATGTAATGTATTTTGTTTAAATCTTTTGTAAAAAGTATCTTTGTATCACAGTATTATTACTTGTAGAATATTAAAATGTTATTAAAGCTTTCTCAATAGCCAAGTGGAATACATATATAAAGTAGTAATTAACAATAACACAAACTTTGAGCATAGTAACGAGATAGTTTTAATACGTGGTACTACATCAGATTATTATAAACATTCGAAGTGTTTAGAATTGTTTTAACTGTTAAATACATTGAAGCACTGCGCTTCCTATCTTATATTCTTTAATGCAGTCTATACACGCGAAGGGGCAGGAAAAGGAAAAGGAGAAATCATTTACTAAAGTGTGTCTCATATCTCCATTTTTATTTTAAACTATATAATTTTCGTTACATAATCTCAAGATATAATTCGTGATATCATGTATTTAATTTATTTCCATTGTATTTATCGAGATATATCACCACATTTAATGCATTTACACTCTGCTGGTTCTCGTATTTTAATTTCCATCATTCCATCGTCTTCGTTCATCAATTTCATCCCGTCTGCATCGTAGCAATGATGTAAAGTAATAAGCCTCTCCTTCAGATAACTTTCGCGGCAGCAATAGCATTCCTATTAAACGAAAAGGTTACAGTTTCATTGTTTTTTCAAAAGCCTTCATTTCCTACCATAACTTTAACTCACCTTTGTGAAACCTGTAGTACTCGCAACACTTGGCTGCACTTGCGAACTGCAAAACCCTTCACATTTCGTGACGGGAATGTCTCCGCTACATGTCCTTCTCAAACGTCCTATTTCATCGTATTCATCTGAAGAATAATAATAGATTATTATTTCGTTCGCCCTGCTCGGTGATTTACGGATTATAAAAAGTCGATTAGAATAAAACATAATACCCTTTGTAATGTGTACTTCCGACTGCAATGTTTCACAACTTTCGTCATCTAATACTTGAGCAATTGTGCTGCTAGTAGAAATGAATGCAGTTGATAACGCAAGTATCATGAACATAAACATTGTAAGGAAGTCCTGTTTAATTGGTATTTACTCTCTTAGCTAGCCTTTCGCTAATGCGATAAAGGTAGGGTCAAAGATCTTAACTGAAATGAGAGAACAGAAAATCAAACAGATGCTTTTATAGGTAGCTTTCCCTCCGGCATGTAATAACTTGGGGGTGCTGAACTCCTGCTAGGATATAATAGCATAGCTGGGCCAGGGTAACTCTCCCCTGCTTTTACATTGTACACTGCTGGATTTTTTTCCAGCTTAGGGACATTACTTTTTCAGTATTTTGCATTATGACTCTAATGGGCTTTTTATGTCTCGACGCACAGTGGGTGATTGTATTAAAGGAACATGACTAATGTTACTTAGATCCTCAGACTTTTATGCCTTGTATATTTCCTTAGAGCGTGGTTACAATAAGTAATGTAAGTGAAAACATATTAATGAAATTTTTCGTGTATTTTTTTTATTACTTGGGTTTTCAATTAAATTTAGCTGGTTCAACGGTTTCATATTTAATGGTCATTTCTGGTCCATCCTGGACAATTATCTCTTAAATCATCGTCGCTACGAAATGCTACTCCACACCAAATGCAGTAGAAATGTTTTTCTCTTAAATACTTTGTAAGAATTTCCAATTTTTCGCTAATGGGAAGAGGATCTTCTTCTTCTTCCTCCTCCTCCTCCTCCTCCTCCTCCTCCTCCTCCTCCTCATCTTCTTTCTCTTCCGCGTCGCTATCGTTTTCTTCTGTATTTTGGGGCAACCAAAACCATGTTTCCACAGGTTTTTCTACATTTAGTTGTATATCTAATTGTTCGCAAATCTTTTGACTTTTGTGTAGGTCCGCTATCAATAACTGCTCTGCTCTCTTCTGTGCAATTCTGCCACGAAAATCTGTCATGACTTTATTATCCAAGTTATTACTGACCGAACTATTTTTATTTTTTACATCCTTTTTCTTAACACCTTTCCCTAAACCGTGCCTATTTAATTTCACCTCCACACCAATCGGTTCGGTCATTCCTGATTCTGTTTTACCTATGCCATGGCCCGGCTTATATCCCATTTTCATAAGCATCTCGAAACCTAAAACAGAAAGCGATACATAAAATTACACAAAGATTCGCATATCCAAGTAACAACTATATTGAAAAAAAGAAACGAACCTTTATTAGTACTCGTGATTGCTGAAGATAAACCCGCTTCCCTTTTCTCCTCTTCTATATACTTCACAGAACTTTGCTTCAACTTTGTCTCAATTTCAGTCTTTTTTTTCATCAGCTCAAACTTTCGTTTATCCGCGTATCGATACATGAGGGTCGACGAGGCAGTAGACTTCTCGCTTCCCTCCAAGAATTTATCCGACATGTAATCATCATCATCTGACATGTTTCTTCTCCCTCTATTATCGCTAATGAAATCTCTGGTGTAACCAATGCGAGTATCTATACAAAGGAAGTATTTACATAGCAGCAAATGCATATTGATTTGTTTTGATAGTACACATAAGTAATCGAACGTGTGTGTACATACAAATTACACGTACATTAGTAGTTCTGTTGAATTCTTCTAGTCCGTATTTGAATAGTATCGGGAAACCGTAATTTTTTTTTAAAAAAATAAGCAGTCAACAGTAGAGCTTATACTTTTTTCTTAAATAAGATCGCACGTAAACTACTTACGTTTGAAACTATCCAATTCAGTACGCTGCATTCATTTTAGGTTATATTAAATGTTGCCATGCACAGCACGTAGTTCGAAAAACATGGACCTTCGTATGTTTTCGCAAAAGACGCTTGAACATGTATGCTTGATGGTGTTGATTAACTGCATTCAAAATATCGATTTCCGAACGTATACATATAGCGGTTGACTTTGACGATTTAAATAAATAAGAATTTCATAATTGTGTAGTTAAATGAACGCAAGTCGGGCAATGATATTTTTAAGAGCGGGGACACCGATCGATTTAGCGAATAGGAATAGCCGGTTGCCACAGAAAGAAAAGACGTATTGCTGAAAAAGTTCGTTGTAATTAAATTACTCGGATTGCAGGTTGCAATATTCAGTAGTGTCTCCATTGTTCTAAAGTTATAACAGTCTATGAACGCCAATTCGTACAGCGCCTACGAAGTGTTTGCGTTCTAAAAATAAGTAAATGTTAATTCCACTATTAAACCATACTTCTTTGTTTCGATAATATCAGAAACACAAGAAACATATGTGTTACAAGGGCGCTTCTGTATCCGTATTTTCAGTAGAGGGTAACGCGTAAGAACTTTTTTTTTTATATCGCCATTATTACACTCGTTTGCAAGTCATTTAAGTTCAGTGATGCGTAAGTCATTGTCTATTAATATCTGCAAGGAGACGAATTTTTTTATAGCAATTGCGTAGAATTTTTCGAACCTAATCTTAGGGAAGTTACTTTGTACCGTAGAATTATTATTTCTTATTAGAAATCGGAACCGCAAGAATACAGATCTCGCCGTAAGTGCCAACGAATACATTAGTATGAATATTCAGTGGCTTTCTGTGTCTAAACTATTAAGATCTTTCTTCGAAACAGTTGAGCCTCTCGGGGGCCAAAACTGATCGGTCCCACGAAATAAAATCTGGAGGGAATTGATGTGTTAAGCACCAATTATGCGCTCAAGTACTAAAATTGATAAATCTGCAGCAGCTGGAGTTGATGATCAGTGTTACTGAATTGTAAGTAACTTCGAGAAGTTCGTATAAATCTCGTTACAGTTCGTAAAGGATTTCGAATTTCTCTCTGACAATATTGATTTACGGCGCGTCGCTATTTTAACGTGCGTACGCCAATATTGCTGTCCATCGTGCCGAGTTATTTTTAAGGGACCATAGTTGCCTTTTCGAGTGTCCCTCTTTAATAGTATATTTCTATACATCAGTGTTCGTACACGCGATGTAGCACGCCCAAGTGCCTACTTTGAATTTGCTACACCGTTGCGTTCGTATAGATGACTATACTGCCGCCGGTCGATAAACAGCGAAACGCGGAACTTGAATAGGATCGAGTTAAAGGAACGTGGACCACTTGTATATCTCGGTACAGTAATGCAGTAGCTCGGGAACAATATTTTTGGTGTTGGATCTATCTGGCTGATCACAACAGTACTCGATTGGTCGAGTTCGGGCGTTGTTGGTCGCGTGCCGTCGCGTGTTTCGCCCTCTCCCGATGGATTCCCTCCGATGCAACATCGGAGGCTCGAAAGTGCAAGGAAACTGGTGCGAAGGACGAGAGTGTTGAAAGCGTACGCACTACGCTCCACCGCTACTAGCGCAGGGAAACATACCTCCTCGCTTGTTCCGGACACGTCCGAGCCGCCCGTTCCTACTAGACGTCGAGGGAAACACAGCCCAACTGATCGCGGAGCCGAGGAACGTTCTGGAGCGGACTAATTGACAAGTACAGTGGGATCGTAACGTCCGTGGGAAGAGGTTCGCGACAAATAAGAGAACGGACACCAGAGCACCGCGATGGATTAGCGATGGAATTTTTTTTCTTTCATCGCGGAAACATGTGAATTCGTATGTCACGCCTCTCCATGACAATTCTTGCGGCAGGAAAGGTCAAAAGCACGGCCCTCGTGACCAGATTCCAGGACCGGGTTTGAATAATAACTGTTCTGTGATAAAACGGCACGTTAGGCCTGCCCGATGACATTAGAACGCGTGACTTCCGATTATCGAAGTCGCCCATTTCCGTGGCGTGTCAATAACTAATCCGTCGTTCGTCGTACATGCTTCTGAACTATTCATAGAAAGGACTTGCCAGTCGGTGGATATTACATCAGCTATGGTTGTAGCCAGCGGCGAGTGGGTGCAAAATATCAGTTTTCCAGCCAGTCACAATAATTCCAACCTGAATGTAAACGCCAAGCAAAATAACAAGATGACAGCGAAAGGCATCTTAATCTGCCGCGACAATTCTCATCCATTTCAAGACCGCACGCTGATATTGGAGCATTCGGTTAAGATAGGTCGCTCGGTGGCGCGGGCCAGAGCCACGCCAAACAATGCGATCTTCGATTGCAAAGTACTGTCCAGGAACCATGCGTTGCTGTGGTATTCCGGCGGGAAGTTCTACTTGCAGGACACTCGCAGTAGCAACGGGACGTTTGTTAATAATCAAAGACTCAGCGCGGCTGGCTTGGAATCGACACCTAAAGAGGTGTGTTCGGGTGACATAGTCCAATTCGGGGTAGACGTGATAGAAAGTACAAAGAATGTTACTCATGGATGTATAGTTGCGACATTGAAATTATATTTGCCGGACGGGAAAGAAGCTAAAGCTAGTCTTAGTACGTCGGTCTCGTCAACGGTTAACAACGTTACCCTCGAGGATCTGTACAATTTAAATCAGGTTATGCAGGAGGCCTCGAGGCGCGAGAAAGCACTTTATTCTAAGTTAGGATACCTTCAACAACTTGTAGAGAATACTCAGAAGGCTGCCAACCAATCGTGGAAAGCGTTAATAACGGAGGATCGATTGCTTTCGTGGGTGGAGACCATCGAGAGCCAGTTGGTTGTTTATTCCAAGAATTATACCGAAGACGAGATGAGAAATGAATTGGTGAAACTGCACGAAGAGAAAGCACAATACCAAAATGCGGCGAAGGAGGCGTTACAGAAAGTATTACAGGAGAAGCTGGAGGTAACTCAGAGGTTAGTTCAGTTAGAGGGGCGTTTAAGCGAGACGGAAGAGGAGTGTCAAAGTCTTCATAATGTAGCTAAATATACTCAGACGGAGCTTCAGGAGGTATGTAGTAAATATACGGATGCACACAAGAAACTTCAGGAAACCACGAAGAAACTCAAGGAGAGCGACGAGAAGTTGAACTACATGGTACAAAGCGCGGAGCCGGAGAAGCAAGAACTTTTAAAGAGGCTCGAGGATCAATCTAAAATCGAGAAGAATCTACGCGTAAGGTTGGCCTATTCTCGATTAGATTCTGTTGATATTTATAAACAGATAAATGCCCTCAGGAACTACATGCAGATCTTGCAAGATATGAATTCGAAATTGGGAACCGGCGACATCATGGATTCCAAAGATGAGGAGAATCCCATCGAAGCTATTAATACTATCCTTAATAAGTTGCATTCCATTCTCGCTCATAATATAGAGATGGATACGGAGGATGATGAGCAGGATAACCAACGGAACTCGCAAGATATCGATTCGAACCAATTAGCAAATTCTGATACTTCGTGTTTGAAAGAACAGTTAGATGACGTATTAGCTAATATTGATAATTTAACGGAATACATTTTGCCACCGCCATCTAGAAGAACTTTGGTTAACGGAAATATAAATATAGACAATTCAGACATTAACGCAGAATCTGACACCAATTCAGATGCGACGGACGATACGTGCAGTATTACCAGCGACGATATAAGCGAGAAATCTGTTATAGAAATTAAGAAAGAAGAACCTTCGTACGATATAACCGAAGAGATTTCTGTACCATACAAAATGGAAGTTCGGTTTGCGTGCGAGGAAAATGGTAAACAGCCGGAAATCACTCAGCAACTTCAAATTATACAGAAGGCGAAGGAAAAGGAAGATATGGAAATTAACGTTGAATGCATAAATAACAGTAAATCTTTGAACGAGCCTGCAGTCGCAATAACCAGTCAACGGGAGAAACAGGACGAAGCTGACGAGAATACTAGGGAATCGAACGAAGGATGCGAAGAGGAGCATTTAGAGGGAGATTACGTTAAAACATTAAAACCATTGTCTAAAAGTGATACGCAACAGAGCCTGCATACAAAGGAATACGTGTTGCAAACATTCATAGGGTCTATGGACTCGTTAAAAGTCGAAGACAATTTAGAATCGCAGCAAGCAGTAAAAAAGGAGTTGGAAAATCTCAAGGATTGGTTAATTTGTGAACCGCATGAAGAAATTATCGAGAAATTAAAAGAATTGTACTATCGTGCCAAGAATGAATCTCAAAGAATTCAGGAACTCCACGAGGAATTAGTTATTTTGAAGGAGAAGTACAATTCGTTTGTCGAAGAGAAAGCAGAGCTCTCAAAGAAGTATACAACTCTCAAAGCACAATGCGGTGATTTGTTAAACACAACCTATTCTGTACCGATACATTACGTGGCCCCCATTGCTATAATGTTGATATGGATGCTTCTGGAGAAAATATTCTAATGTTCTTCTTGTTTTTGTATATAACTTTTATGACTAATTAATACTACTGTATTTCTCTTCTTTTTTTTTATTGGTAGTAATACAATAAAAGTATAAACTCCTGAAGCAGTTTGTTAAAGGCTTTCGAGTAAGAGAGAAATAAAAGAGCTGGACGGTATGTAGTTTCGACAGAAATTCGAACATTTTTATACGAACAAAGTATGTTAAGGATTGTACATATTTCTCCGATACCACTGTTGGAGCACCAACCTCAGATAATTCCTTGAAAGAGTTACAAAGATAAAGCAGAGGTATACTATGTTACCACTTCAAACAAGGAACCAAAATCAAATTACAGCTGAAATTTTGTAGCAATAAATATGTACATAAGATACAATCTTAGACTAAGCGAGAATGTATTAGAGGAATAATAGACAATACCACATAAAATGTTCAACATGCTGCCAATCTGGATATCATATCTTGAAATATGGTATTAATCTCTATTTACGATATTGCACACTTTACGTCGTTATTCTTTGCGATCGTTTCCAGCATTGCATGTTCAGCGACTCGGATGTATTATTACACAAATTACAAGTAACGTTTATCTGTAAAAGTCGGTTTTTATGAAAGCTCCTTTGATGTATCTAGTGTCTCGACGAATTTGTTATAATATTCCTCGTGGAATTAGCAGGCACAGATCTGTGCTGCTAAAGTACGCGGTATTTATTGAAAAGGACGGAGATTAATTTGTGTTGAAACTATAAACTGATTAATTCGATTTCTTTGAAATCTTTTAACGTTCGGGATCTCTTTAAAACGGTACCATCGTAAGGGAAGATGGAAAGAAGTCGAATTATCGTGCTGCAATCAATTGTTGAATTAATTGAGTTTGTTGAATTAATGAAACGATTTATTTAATGTTAGTATTCATCGGTTCTAAATCATAGTTCTTTGTTTTCTTTATAATTATTTCGTGTACATATAAAAGTAACTTTGTTGATGCTAATGGTTTCTCAAATTCCAAATTTGTTAAGCGTATGTGCTCCTTTTCTTTACTGGTAGCATGACAATAGAAGCATATCCATTCAAACGACCTAAGAAACATTAGGGGAAGGACAAAAGTAATCCTTCGGTGTGTGAGACTTTTCACGCACACAGTTCTCGTTCGTATCGGTGTAACAGCGGTTTGTCCATAAATGGCCTAGATATCTGTTTCTAAAACAAATTCTAGTTATACTTTTCTATTAATTAATTTTTTATACGAACGCCACTAAAAATAACGGTATTTTCGTCATTCTGACTAGATAGTTTAGTTACAGTGCCATTGCCCAATCTATGTATTTCTGCCCTGTTAAATATATGTATAATGAACATCGTCAGATGAGAGAACAATACGGAGCATGTTCAATTTTCCAAAAAAGGACATTGGCCTGTCGCTTATGGGTGTTACTTTCTTGGTAGATTGAAATTATATATATTAAGATCGTGAAGGTTTATACGGATAAGTTAACATTGTACATAACATTGTTGATATAATCTTACTACTCATGTAATACCCATTATATAAAAAAAGCAAATAAAAATTAACTTAACGGAAGCTCTTTACTCTTCTTTTTCAGATACCTGTACATGTACTTATCAATTGAATTGCGTCATACGAAGGTGATTCATTGAGCAATCACGAAGATGAGTTCTCAGAAAACCTTAGCGCGAACATGCAGTCACCTTTTATCTTTTTATCTTTCAAACTAATACTTTTATCCAATTGATATGATAATTTTGTATCGCGGAGAATGCCAGTTGCAGGTCAAACCGATTTCAGATTGTACGTTGCCTTTTATTGCTTGTAATATGTCTGGTTCAAAATTTGACCAACTAGTTCGAGTTTACCAGAGTAACTTATATTCAAATTGATTAGGCAAACTAGTTAACAAGGGTGTATGTTTCATATATAAACTGACGTGTGACGAAACATTTGCACTTGCACAGAAGTTTTCTCGTCGGATTTGCACAGGAGTACACGCACGCAAAAGAATATGTGAGGCGATGGACACCTGGAGAGCATTTATTTTATTTCAGCCGTCACAAGTTCTTTCCTTCTCTATTGGCGTTATCTTTTTCAGCCGTCGGACAATAAGAGAAGCAGTGGAAATAGACAAACTTAGTTCATCTTTGCCCTACGGTTCTGGCTTCCCAAAAATATCATCTTCGCCTCTCTGCGTACACCTATAATGCAATAACTTCTTTTCTCTAATCATTGCAGCGGACAGGCAACGTCTGAGTAATAACGATCGGTTAAGAATTACTTACGAGTTACCGGCCGCAATGTATCACCGATGAAGAAGCTGAGAAAGAAGTCGGAAAGCGCGATAGGCGGGCAAGCGGTGAATCAAGCAGGTGCCGCGACTGCGAGCGCAGATGCATCGCCTACACGCGTGTGCAGGGACTTTCTGCGGAACGTGTGCCACAGAGGGAAACGTTGCAAATATCTGCACGAGCGGTCCGAGGACGATCCCGTAGAGGAGTACACGTTCTGCCATGACTTCCAAAATGGGATGTGCAACTGGCCCGGCTGCAAGTTCCTCCATTGCACGGAGAGCGAAGAGAAGAGGTTCAGAGCTACGGGAGAGTTGCCTGCTCATATCTTGACCAGGCTGAAGAGTAACAATGAGAAGCTGGAGTACCCGATGTGCAAGGATTTTATCAAGGGTAGCTGCCAAAGAACGAACTGCAAGTTCAGGCATTGGAAGAACGAGGAGCCGCAGCACAACCTGATCACAGCCTCCCTTCACAATGTGCCCAGGCCGCAGCATAATTTCAATGGTATTACTAATGGGGAGAGTCGTAGATACGAAGAGGATAGAAAGTGAGTATACTAAACGTTCTGCTTCTACCTGTTTAGCAGTATCGAATACATTGAACGAGAAAGTAAATAATTAGTTATCGGAGTGCTAATTCAATTGTAAAATACTGTAATTCCTTTTACTAATGTCAACACGTCAGAGTACAATTCAACGCTTGCGTATGTTTCTAGTTTCCATTGGCAAATGGAAGATCAGCATAACTTGGTCGCAAGCAATGGCTACAATGCGTCTTCGCATCCTCCTGATTACATAGGACCCCCCGAGCCAAAGAGGCGGCTAGTTTCTGGCGAAACTCTCTTCCATTTCGAAGCTTCGCCACTTGTCAGCCAACATGCTGCCCAACCAGTCACTCCGGGATATTATTACCCAGTGATACCGCGCAACGAAGCTAGAGCAATTGTTTTGGAAGACGAGAATGCATTGTTAAGGAAGAAGATAGAGGAATTAAAGAAACAAGTTAGTTCACGCCTACTTTACTACTATGATTTCATCTTCGTTACGATTTTATACGTTTCTGTGCTTCTCTGTATCCATTTAGGTGAGCGATCTAACAGCGACCAACGAGTTTCTGCTGGATCAAAACGCTCAGTTAAGAATGTCGGGTAAACGGACTGCGAACGTAACAGCGGTTACCGTCCCAGCAGTCACCATCACGAACACTGTTCCACCGTCGCAAGCCCCAACGCCTCAACAAATGGTGAACGCAGCAGTGGCTGCTGGTACACTGCGTACAGTTACTGCCAGTGTTGCGACTGTCCCTGTAAGTATAGCCACAGTCGCACCTGTCTCTATTGCAGCGGTTTCGATGGCACCAGTGTCTATACCACCGCCCATCGTCACGATGGCTCAACAAACGATAACGATGAGCGGTTCAGGTCCGCAGGCGACTAATCAACAACAGCCTAATACGCAACAACCAGCCAGTTTACCGCTGTCGATATCAGGCGCCACTGCGCCACTGGTTTCTTACCCTATTATGACTCAAGAGCTTAGGCCCGTGTTGCAGTAAGTTATAGACGGGAAAGGAATCATCAGACAATACCTCGGGCACGTAGCCGAATCAAGGGATGCCGTTTACTGCGTTCAGTCATTCACGGTAACAATGCGTTTTTATTATATATTTGCGCGTAAAGCGGCGGACGTGGAATGACATCGAAACGTCCGCGGACCCGTCAAAAGTACATTCTTCACATAGAACAGAGATGTTGAGAGAATATCACACTAATTAACGAACACAACGCCCTAGATCTTTATGTAGGGGAACTGTAGAATTTACCGTACAGGACAAACGTAACGATCATGACTGTTTCTTAGCAGTATAGCTTGAATGGTGTACCCTTGTCGGAGCCCTTGGAATCTAGCACATTCGTTCCTTTCAGCGATTCAGTCTGCGAACGATAAATTGCCCGACTATATTAATAGACGCGGCACGATAAATGTCCAAAGTGTGTATAGATTTAGACTGATAAGAATGAGGACTGAACCAAAACCATGTTTAAATGGTTAAGGGGTTACGCCACCCTGAGGCGGCCGAAATGACATAAAAGTTTACGATTTTTTTTCTACGAAACTATGAATGTGACAATTACTTCATTATTATTTATGGTTAGGGCATACATTAAAGGACATATTGTGTAAATTTGACAGGAAAATATTAAAAAATGGCCGAGCTATCCGTTATCCTGCAAAACTGCTCCGCCAGGACGCGCACAGACGGTGGAACGGATTGTGATGCTCAGGATTATCTGAAAGTAAAAAACCCATAGTTTTATTGTTCATTGATAAAATATCTATCGTGTAGCATAGGGATTTAGAGAAAAAAACATTTTTGTACAAATGCGAGCAAAGTGAAAATGAACATTAAATTTTTACCAAAAAAGGCAAAATTCAAACAATTACTATAAACAATTGGGATATGGCATCAAAAAATCCTATGCTACACGATAGATATTTTATCAATGAACAATAAAACTATGGGTTTTTTTAGTTTCAGATAATCCTGGGCATTACAATCCGTTACACCGTCTGCGCGCGTCCTGGCGGAGCAGTTTTGCAGGATAACGGATAGCTCGGCCATTTTTTAATATTTTTCTGTCAAATTTACACAATATGTCCCTTAATGTATGCCCTAATCATAAATAATAATGAAGTAATTCTCACATTCATAGTTTCGTAGAAAAAAATTCATAAACTTTGATGTCATTTCGGCCGCCTCAGGGTGGCGTAACCCCTTAAGAATGATATTCTCCGCATCTTTTCTTTCTCATATCTTAGTAAACATGAATTACAAATAAATTTGTAGGTAACTTTTTCGTGTCGCTAAAGAAGATAATCAGATGAGAGTAAAGAAAATTGTAAATTAAAAGAACACGTATAAGAAATTACTCCTTTAGGCTGGTATGCGAAGATAAGTACAAAATAGGATGACGCGTTTAAACGAGTTATATTGAAAGTTCAAAGATAAGGTTTACCGCTGCTCTGAAAATGGTGGTGAACCTTGCGACTGTTCTGTACGTAAAATGCTGTAAATAGTATTCGGTTGCTTCCTAGGTTTCTCAGATAACATTTTTATACTTCCATTTTTAATAAATAAGCTACCTATTCTTATAAAATAGCGATATTTTAATAAATTAAGTACTTATCGTGGTCTTTTGTGCTTTACAATTTACTTAAGTAAATGGCCGTGGGCTCAGGTGGTGGATAGTAAAGGACTATGGATTCAAGCCTGACCCATGAACATAAGAATCAGGTACGGACACTGTAATGTGCATCCTGTAAACCAAATAAACATGTATCTGTTTCCAAGCGATGCTGTCAGTCATGGGTTGATACATGTGTATATATTTTGCGCAATTACTATAAGAAATCGAGCAATAAGTATTTGTGTATTTTATATATGCATACAAACGTGTAATCTTTTCTGTGTAACTTTGTAATAAGAAGCGCAGCATTAAAATGATAAACACAACCTTACCATAAATTCTTCAAGAAAAATCTTATTACATCGAACGTAAATACGTATTACAATAAGGCTTCGTTTCCCTTTCAATATTTCGCTCCACTTCAAGAAATAACAAAAACGATGTTTCGCGTATAAAAACTATTTCCGACATTTGTTACCGTAAACGCATTAACAGCTTAAATAATTTCAACCGGTCACGTTATATGTATATAACCCACGAAATTGCACCACTCTTAAGTTTAATATACATAGATATAATCGCTGATTACAGTAATTATTTCCAAGGAGTACATATTTTCTTTACAAAAGTTTGTGCATATCACCTTCGCATTTATCAACCAGCGATATATTCTGTTAATTAAAATACATAAAACCGAAGATAATTCTAATCTTCGTGTCTTGTGTTAATATTTTACATCGTCGAGAGAAAGAAAAGGGGGACCCGTGGAAGAAAGTAAGATGTGTTTAGTTGAAACGGAACAAGCCAGAGACCCGAACACGAATGCTCAAGTGAAGAAGTGGGGCAGAGCGCGGTGTCCGCTCCTCTCCGAATTCTTCACCCTTCCATCCACAGGCCCTGGTTCGCCGCACGTCCAAGCTTCACAGCGCATGCACGCTGTACTCGAGCGAGTGAACGCCGCGTATTAATTTCACTGCCGCGCTCGCGTGTGTATTCGCGAGTACTCATGCGAAAGAAACCTTATCCATTCAAGTGCCGGCCACAGGTGGCACACACGGAACCGAACGCCTTGCAGGGCTCGTTTCGCTTCTAATTTTCCTTCTCAACAACCTCGGGCGGTATCTGGATTGCTCCGTTGAACTGTATTTGTGTCATCACAGACGAGTTCATTAGTCATTCTAAAAAGCAAGATATTATATTCTTAAAATACGTCGAAATGGCTACAGATTGTATTAAAGTAGTTCATCAATTTAAGCGAAGAGTCTGACTCTTAAATCTGATAAAATCAATAGTCTAGAGCCGAAAATAAATCGGTATACGTTTACGAGTAAACGGTTTTTACGCTGTGACTGGTAAAGGGCGGAGGTTTCTATTTTTCAACCAGTATGCACCCGCTAGTAAAATAGTGCAGCAGAATCCAAGTAGGAAACGCAACTTCCAATGGTATCTGGAAGACTTTAAGACATTAATGATTTTAATAGTTTGCTCCCTGGTATCACGCTCGCTACCAGAATTCTCAATAACAAAGTTAGCCATTTCTGCTTTCTTTTCTAAAGACATCTGTACAGCGACTCGCAGCTTCGCTTTGGCTTCCGTGAAGCCTGTCCTTTCCATAAGTCGTTGCAATTGCAAATCTTCTTCGCTGAAATCGAACAACGCGTTTTCCGTTTAACACCCGACATTTGTAACTCATAATTCCATTATTCGTAATCTCACAAATGAAAATCCTACCAAGTCACGACAATTATTTTGTGCAGGTAATTCAGCATGTGTCCCGTTTCGAACAGCAACGGCAGATCCATGGCTATGAATGGGTGACCTTGTAGAAAATATTTAAACGTCTGCCAGTATATCTCCTTGTATATATGCGGGTGCGTTATGGTATTCAACTTCTTTCTCTTTTCAACGTTGTTAAATATCAAATCGCCAAGTTTGGCCCTATCCAGCTCGTTCGTGTTTAAGAACACTTCCGGGCCGAACTCTTTTCGTATTTTGTGCCAGGCTGGTTTCCCAGGTTCTACGACTGCAAAGTGCAATGAAAATTTGGTAAAACAATCGGCAGAGATGATTAGGAATTCGTACGCAATGAATAGTGAGCGCAAGAAATGGGAATATTGGAAAGTCTTTGGAACGATATTATCGTGCCGAGTGCGTCATTGTTGTGCTATGACAATAGGTATATTAGTTTCTCGTCTAACCTTTCCGCGCTATTTGATCGGCGTCGATGACAGGTATGCCATGCTCACGAAAAATAGCAGCAACGCTGCTCTTCCCGGTAGCTATTCCACCTGTCAAACCTACTATGAACATTTTCTACCAAGTGTCTACTTGTACGTGTTTCGTGCTCGTCCTTATTAAGTGGACATTGTAACTGTTATCTGCATCGCGAAATCGGGTGCTTATTTGAGTTTAGTCATGATATGACGGTTTTCATCGAAAGCTTTCGTTCCGCACAATTTTGGCGACATATTACTCAATTCATACGTATCGACCAATGAGAGTCGCGTGGAGCAAAAAGGAATGAGGCATACGCTGCTTTCATTGGCTGCAGATTACAAGTAACATGTTAATACAGCGAATAGAGAAATATATATATATATATATATATATATATAATTGAAATTTTTATCGATTTGAAAATATATAAACACTTTGCTAATATATCGTTTATTTCCCTTTTTATACATTCCGTGTATATTCCACATGTTACGCACATTGCGATAATTATAATACAAACAGCTCGGTTCGTAAACGATTATAGGTTTTTAAGGAATTTTGTCTATGTACAAGATATGTCTTCTTACAATTAGGTGCATTTAAAATATCCACTTTGCTTCGGATGCTACGTAGAATTGCCAAGGGAAGGGAAAGTGTTAAAATTGTAATAGGAACATTCTAGGATATTTTCCAAATGATTTGCGTTCTACAGCGAAGTGACTGAGTCTGTATGTATACCAATATTATGTAATATATATTATTGCTTTCTGTCTATGCGTGAATTTCTTATTTTATGATAACAATGGTCAGCTCGTTGCGAACTAATTATAAGTAACGCAGCAAACAGTAGAAACGTATGTGTATCATCGCAGTAATTTTGCTGACGTTTTCTCGTAAAGCTTCGTACAGTTTATTAATAGATACGTTAACTACTTATGTAGCGTATAATTAATGCCGCAATGTTGTTGCCGCCATCTTTGGTTTCAAACGAAGCGCGTTCTTTGCTCTGACGAAGCCTATTAAACAAATTTTAATGATGTTGAATTACGTCCTATCGTAACAGAATAATATTATATTTAATCCGGTACACAGATGTCCTGTTTGTTCGGCCTGTTTCAGTAAAGGAAGGACGCGGGTAACCTTCGTTAAGTAGCGGGAGGGGACGATCAAAATGAATCGTAAACTACCGATTCGGACGTACGAGAGAAAAAGATGCAAAGAAATAACAAGTTCAATAGAAAGATTGCATATCTCTACTGCGAACGGTACCAGTAACAGTAACGTCCCAGCGTGTGCTCCATTAAAACATGTCTGGAATGCGATTGAAACAAACGAACCTAACGATAACTCCCTGCATTACGATCCGTTTGATACAACATTCGATAGACTCGCTAAAAATGCAAGGTACGAAGTTTTGTTACCGTTCTATAGTAGTGTTCAGCTTTTAATCAACTCCATTTCGCAGATCTAAAACGCAAGCGCTTAAAACACATAAGAAAATAGAATCCAATGTCTGTACGGATGATTCTAGTTTCGATAGCAGTACATCGCCAACGACTGACCGTAAACGTCTGTCGCACGATGATTTTCAGTTATACGCTGTCAGTGTGACGCCTACTTTGAAGCAAAAGATAGCAGGGAACAAATCTAAAATGCAAAGTATAAAGAAAATGATGAGTAGGAAGAATACATTGGCGTTACAGAATAACGGAAAGCTGAAGGTAAGCTTCGCTCAATTAGTAGCATATTAAAATTGTACCATAAATTAATAATATGATAGTTGTAGGAAAATTGTTTAATCAATACACTTTAACCATCAGGTTAAAAAGAATAAAGCTGGTAAAAAATATGAGTTGCATAAGGCGAGGGACAGAGTGGAAAGTACTCCCAGCCATTTACACATTGATTCTTTGGTTTCCAATTCTGAAGCCAGTATCTCCAAGGTCAAGAACCATCAGAGTAAACATAATAAATTGCCCAAAAGACATATTAATAAAAAGTATGTCATAAGTAAGAAGAAGAAAGGCGAGGACAGGCTACATTTAAATTCTTTCAAAGATTGGAAAATGAAGCCATGTTCTGTTGTTTTGGACGGAATCCATGCATTACGATGGAAGAATAAGACGAACAGTATTAAAAATAATTCTCCGGAAGAGGCACAAAAGCCTATATTAGAAAATTACAAATTATCAGATGACTTTGAAATCACGAAAGTAAGTGTTAACAATTTAAAACGTGATACTGTAAATATGAAGCATTGTTTCGTTAAATTGGAGAACTTGAAAGTAGCTCCAAATGTGAAACTATTTACGTTTGGAGGGAAACATGAAAATGTAATCAGTAGTACACCTATTAGTAAATCTGTAAGATCTTTGGCTGATTCAATTTCTTTGTCGCCAATACCTATCGCATGCCCTGAGAAATTGAATAAGCCTGCTACGTGTGCAGACAATATTTCAATCAGTGCGAATAATGAATGTGCGTCTATGGAGAAGATTAAATTACCAACGATCTGTTTAGATAATATTAACGTTAATAAGTGTAGGTTAAACCAATCAGAAAAATTCGATGGAAGAAGTACTGATTCGTTGGCGATTCACTCAACAAGTAATAATATTCATGATCAACGAGATCAGTTGACGAAAGTAACGTCAGAAGGACACCTCGATTCAGTGACGAACATTTCAGCGGCTGAAATGAGAAATAACGTGACGGGTGTATCTTCTGCGCCAACACAGGAATATATAATACCAAATACAGTAGAGAAGAAACATTTAAATTTTTCTGCCGATGTGGATAGATCACGTTCCTTGTTTGGTGATACAAACGAAAACGTTCAGGTTTTGTTATCGATTGTTGAGGCTGCAAATAACGTGGTAGAATTATCGTCCACCATTGTAATATCAGACGAATTGAGTAAAGGATCAGATAATAACACGTCTTCTAATTGTATTACATTAAATAAGAAATCAATTTTAAATATAAATAATAATGAAGTAGACACGGTGTGCAATAAGGTGAAAGAGGTAGAGCTGGATGAAATGTTAAGCCTAGTTAAATCGACGAACTCGGAGACGGAATCTGATGAGGTAGAATTTAAGTTGACAACTGAAACCGTAGATTCGAAATGTAACAGTACAAGAAATATAATTGGTGAGACTGATAGTCGATTTAGTAGAAATAACGCGAGTAATGACGAGAATTGTAATGCGACTGAACTTTGTACAGTGTTGAAACAGTTACAAGATCCTTTTAGAGTTACAAAAAGAAGGAAACGTTACTGTAAGTGGGAGCTTGATTTAGCCAGTATTTCAGAAGATAATAATGTTGGTAATCAATCGAAGAAAGACCAGACACATTCGAAAAGATTCAGAGAGAGTAGAAAAACAAAGTTACCCAAGAACGCATTACAATCTTTAGAGAATATAACTGAAATGTCTATTAATGGTACATTTGTAAAAATAGAGAAACCTATATATTTGAAGCCAGGTAAATGTTGGGCGAGATCTTTGTCAATATTGAACAGCATACAAAATGAATTTAATCTGGATAAATTATCTATTGGCAAAGGTAAAAATTGGAGGTATAGCGTTCAGGACATTTTAAATATGCAAAAGCAAGGTAATTATGCAATAAATAAGAACTTCTATCAAAAATTTGCCATTTAATTCGAAACTTAGGATTTATTAACAGCTACACTTCAGATAAAATTTGCTGTGACACTAAGAAAATTTGATAGAGTATATAGAAACATTTGAACATCCCTTTTTTTAATATCTGAAGAAACAAAATTTTATTTTAAGATTTATTAACCTGAAAGATTAACGTTTTTATTATTTTTCACATTAAAGTATGTACGTATTTCTATTTTGGTTTTTATGCATTTATTATTTCTTACATATATCATTTTAAAGTAAATTTTTTTATACATTTCTATTAAAAAATTTTTAAAAAAATGGAATAAATATAAATGGGTAGGTTCTACAAATTGGCGTGTAACAAATAAAGCAGGTTCTTCGGTACAGAATATCAATGTCAATCAGAATCTTACGTGTGCAGGTGTTATTGAAAGTTGTATAAGAACTGATGGAAATGATAAAGAACTGCGAGTAAATAATGAAACTATTCGACACGAATCGGTTAATAACAAAGGTAGAACTTGCGATTCTATCAGCCTTGGACGTCTTTCAAGAAGAATATCGGTTCGCGTTGTTCCAATTAATAAAACCATAAAATCTGTAGAAGATGCGCCATTCCTTGGAGTTTATGGTATCGTTCCGGTGAAGGGTCAGAAGGTTTCTTTAATATATAGTGAGTTAATTTTTCATTTCACCCTATCAAACATTGAATGTGATTTACATAATGCTATCATACAGGCACGCAAGACTCTGTTCTTTGCGATATTCCATCTGACGATGTTGACGGTGAAGTTGTTAAAGAACATACACTATCGGCAGCGAAGGAAGTCATACTGGAAAAATGTGTGCAAAAAAATTATATACGATTCTCAAAATATTTTTCATATTCGTGAGTATGGACATCGCAGTTATTTTTAAATCTGTCGAACAGTAGTGTAACAGCCTTGTATTAGGTACGTGGAACATTGTCGCAAAATTGGGGAAGGTGTGTACGGAGAGGTTTTTCTTTATGAACACGAAGATAAGAAGTCCGTTATAAAAATCATTCCCATAGAAGGCAACGAGTTGGTCAATGGGGAGCCGCAGAAAAAGTTTGAGGAGATATTGTCAGAAATTGTAATCGCATTGTAAGCAGGCGCTGCCATTGCAATTCCGAAAATATTATATAAAAGTCTCGATTATAACATTAATACGAACAACTTTCCAGGGAATTACATAATCTGAGATTCAACGCGAATTATAACACTGACGGATTTGTAGAAGTGAAAGCTATTAAATGCCTTAAAGGAAAGTATCCAGAGAAGCTGGTGGAACTTTGGAACACTTACGACGAAGAGAAACATTCAGATAATGATTGCCCATCGATGTTTAATGAGGATCAGTTGTACATCGTTCTGGAACTCGGCCATGGTGGTCAAGATTTGGAAGCATTTGTATTTAACAGTGCGGAAGAAGCTCATATGTTATTTGTGCAGGTCTGAAATTTTCTATAACAACAGTTTTATTCCTATGAGTTCAATGTATCACTATTCATGAATTTCGCAGGCTGCATTAGCATTGGCAGTTGCAGAAAAGGCTGTGGAATTTGAGCACAGAGACTTACACTGGGGCAATGTATTAATATCTCCAACAAGCGAATCTCATGTACATTATAAACTAGGACAACAAAAGATTGCATTAGCTAGCAAGGGCGTGAAGGTATCTTGAAGAGACAAAACGTATTTTACATTAACTGATAACGAAACCGACATTCCTTAAGAACGGATCGAAGTATTGAAAATTCCTTGTTTTAGGTGTCTATCATAGACTTCACTCTTTCAAGAGTAAGGTATCAAGGATGTAGTGTGTTTAATGATCTCGCATCAGATCCTGCCCTTTTCACGGCTCAGGGTGAATATCAGTTTGAAATATATCGTCTGATGAAGGATAAGATCAAGTAAGTATGCGTGTACATTGCTTATACGACACGGTGATGAATTTCACATATCTAAGTATTCGTAAATTCTTTCAGGAATAACTGGAAAAAATTCGAGCCGTACACAAACATTTTGTGGCTGCATTACACTTTAGACAAAATGATCACGGCAGTCAGGTATAGAAGGAGAAACTTGAAAATTCATAAATATGGTATCGCGAAGCTCGAAGAGCTGAAGAATGAAATATTAAAGTACAACAGTGCCTTCGATTTTGTAACAAATTGTGATAAAGTTGTCAGCTTACTGTGCACTGACGCAGAGTCCGAACTTCCGTGTGTTTAAAAAAGGAGAAATGTTTCTTGTATGGTAATAGAAAATCAATGAATGCACATAGTTCGTACCATACAAGTCCTTCGTAATTCTAGCAATATTAAACCATTTTTTTTTTAAAAAAATTATATTTAATCTTGAAACTGTTTCAATCGCCACCTTAATCGCATATAAATAGGTCGGCGATGGTTCATCGTATTACTACAATTGTACAAACACGTACTCAAATTAGTATTTTAAATGCCCCTTTTGTGTAATTTATCCTATTTAATTAAGGGACCAAGAAACGCTATAGATTTGATACACGTATATAGGTATATATGTATGTCATTTTTGTACAAACAGTATCCGTCATTAAGTATAAGGTAAATAATTACAAATATATAAGCGGGTAGTCAAAGGTCTATATTTGAAAATCTAACTGCAGAAGTACTAAGTATTTGTAAAAGAATTCCGAATTTATTGAAAACCCCCAGCATTTATTAAAGACAAAACAGATTCTTAAAACTCCCTGTTGTAGATAAATCAAGTTTTGGTTTTCATTAGAATTTATTATAACTGTTCCTCTTGTTTGAAAGCATATTTTCTTAAACACTATTACTTTAATTACATAAACTGTAATGGGACAAATATAATATCAAAAATGCTGCAACAATAAAAGTCAGAATAAAAAGCGTACAAAAAATACTTTGCATTCCTTACAAAGTTTGTGCGAATGACCAAACAATTTTTTTTAAAAGATATTAACAAATTTCGTTATAAAAAGTTCGTTTCATTTTATAAAGTTGATCGTTACGAATGGATCATAAATACTCACACGAGTTGCTCAGTTTATGATATGCACTACATTGCTTAATAAAATTCCATCTTTGCTGATCAACCTGCAAACAAAACCGCGCAGGAATGTATTCTATTGTGTAATATGCTGGAATGCGTATGATTAAAATTACAATTATCGTTCGAGAAGAATTCAACGTACAGTATTATCTTTCACAACTTCTTTCTCTTTTCCATATTTGTGCTCCAATTCTGGAGGTTGTGCTTCACGATTAGAACGTCTGCAATTGAAAATTGCTGTATAATTTGATAATATTTCATTGATCAATTAATGCATTACCCAAAATTTTCTTTAAAATTTAATTTATAGTCTTGCATTTGTGAAACTGGGTACTCTTGCGTTTGCCTTAAAATGGTAAACCGCCATTGGTTTTGTAAGTCTGAATTATCTTGTTGCGTTAATGATACAATATTGTTTGACATTGTTTCTGTAAAGTGAAAACCTTACAATAAATTTATTCGTTATTCGTGTAAGGGTTCAAGAGGCTCATCGTAAAATTAAGAATTACATTATTTTCAAAACATTCTTCTTACCATTTTCACATATATTTTTATACGAAGTATGTAACATTTTCTCTGGTTCGTTAATTTCAGTGTAGAATTCTTTTCGAACACTGTTCTTGTAAAAGTATTGATTTTCATCTCTTGCATGAATTAAATTCGAGTCACCCGCAATCGCTCTTATTCGTTCATAAAGTTCTGTTAACTCCTTTGTATTCAGTGACTGAAAACACACAATTATCATTTATTAATTATACTATTATAATGCGAAGACACATTTAATTACCTGCAGCCAGTTCTCTGAATCGAAACTTCTTTCGCCAGTTATGATATCTTCAAATCGTCTTTGTAAAGTCTCAACGCTTTCCTTGTGTCTTGCGCAAAGTGCATTTAAGCTGCTGTCATAGTTCTTCTTCATTAATGTTATTTTGTCCTGATATTCTTCTATTTGAGACTGTGCGGCAAAATAAAAGAATTATATAACATAACGGTGCTAGGTAACGTTTACTGTAACGTTGTCAAGTAATAGTTACTTTAAGAACAGCACGAAGATGAGTGTTTTCTTGTGCTAAACGGTCTATAACTTCTTTAAGATTTCTTATTTCGGAATCTCTCATTTCTATCTCTTCCAGTAATTTCCTAGTCTCAGCTTCATTCTCTTCGCTTTTCTTCAGATTGTTACTTTCGGAAGGACTCAATCGTTCGAACTGTACGTAATTACTTTTGAACGTTTCTTTTTCTCTAGTTGTGATATTTAAAAGTTGCTGTCCCTCGACTTCTTCTATTTCATTTTCTTTTATTTTCCTCTTTTGATAATCGTATTCTGATGTTTGCTCATTATTTATAGCATCTATTGTCGGTGCCATCTTTTCATCTTGATATGTCTGCGAGCAAAAAGATATCATTAGTAATTAATAATAAACGGAAAGCATTACACGACAAATTGTTTTTATTAACTATGTATTTGTCCTGCAACTTTTCATTAGACTGATCACTCGATATGTCTTTTTCAGATTCAAATTGGGTCTTAAGGATCAGCAGCCTCTTATATATCGTATTAGATAGTGTATATAAGTCGCTTCTCAATTTTTCCTCAACCATTTGGTTAGAGAGCTTCATCGACAATTCAGAATTCTCATTCTTCCAATATTCCACGCTTTTCATTAGATGTTCGTTTTCACGTAAAACCATGTCTAAAGTATTATCGAGCTTTTTATTATTATTCTGGTCATTCGCGAGTTGCGTCTTCAAGTTATTAAGTTCAGCTTTTAACTTTCTCTCATTCTTTTCTAACTTTGCGAAATCTTCGTGCAATGTATATATAATATCGATCTTATCTTTGTGTTCAGTTAACGATACGATCGTTTGGTTCATATCTTTTACTTTCTCATTCAACTGCTCATTTTCTTCTTTTAGCTTTGCGATTTCGCGATCCTTTTCATCCATTGTGTTCTGATATTCGATGACTTTATGCGAGAAAATATTTTTATTTCTATCTACCACATTTTTCATAATCTCATCAGCTCCGTTAAGTTTGCTTCGCAGTTCGTCGTTCTCAACAGCTAGGTCATGCAATCTAAAATAATAGCATTATTGAGTGTAAATTAAACGAAGGTTTCCTTTAAATAGCAAGTGATAGTAGAAGTCATATTACTTTTTCTTCTGTTCTTTAATCTTAGCTTCCATAACTGCCTGTAAACTCTTAACTTCCAATAGATTACGAAGCTGCTCCGACAAGCTTCTGATTTCCTCGTCCTTCATCGCGAATTCTTCCTTACTCTGTTGAGCTAATTCGAAGAATCTATCGTTCATGTTATTCAGATTGTTATTCTGCTTTCTCAACGCACTGCAATCCTCAGCGGATTTGGACAATTCGTTCTTAATTATTTGAAGCTGTTCCTCTAACTTCGATGCGAGAGCAGCTTTTTCATTGCGTTCTGTAGTTACTCTACATAACTGTTCTTTAATGATAGCACTATTTTCAGACTCTTTCTGTGCTAAACAATCGCCTTCTCCTTTACGTACTAATTGTAGCGCCACTTCGTCCTTCAATCGAGCAATTTCTACGTCCTTCCTCTGTAGCTCACTTTGCTGTTTCTCTAATTCTTCTGCTATTTGCTGGCGCCGATCCCCGGCACCTTGACGATAACATTGTTAACTATCACTTAATAATCCGTAAATAAAGAAATAAATTATACTAATCCTATATAATTCAATATAAAACGATAGGAACGTTGAAAAGTTATACCTTGAAGAGCTACGTTTATTCTATCAATGCAAGATCTGAAGTGTACTTCAAAAGCTTGATTAATCTGCTTATCGTTCAAATCTCTTCTTTCTATGTCCAGTACTCCGATTAATAGTTGATAAAGAATCGCTTCAATAAATTCATTTATCTTAATTTGTACGTGGTACAAATCGCGAGGCACTTGCTTGGCGCAAGATTTGTATTTCTCATGTTCTTCTTTATGTTGATTGTACAAATTCGAAATTCGTTCCTTCCTCAATGCTACATCTAACGAAGACAATAATGAAATGCATGCTAACAAACATTTCGTATAAATATATATCGACAGACCTTGGGAAATATTAATAGAGGATTTTGTACGTTTGAGCACTTCGTAGAAACTGTAGATTTGTTTAATCATCAGGGGACGTTCAATTTCTACATATACCTGCAACTTCTGAGTAAGGGTGAGTATCTTACTTAGAAAATGCGAAATGTATTCGATGATTTCTTTTTCCACTTCGCCTAGAGAGCTGTCGCCATTTAATTTGATAATGTGTTTAGGACAGTTCTGCTAATCAAAGCGTGACAATACTTATTTCGTTGCTAAAAGTAAATGGAATTGAAATATTATATTTATTAATTCATAGAAGCTTACATTGTTAGTTATCGTATTCGATGAATTTTCACTGTTAACAGAGTTAGAAATATTTTCCAATTCTACGTCACTCGCATCACTTTTATTCTGCCGTACGTTTAGTATCATTACGCTATCTTCTCCACCTAAATAAATGAAAAATGTATAGTAATTACTTCGTTTAAAATGTAAAGAATAATACAAATTGTGTATAACTTTTCTAGGTAAGCTTTAAATGATAGTTTTACTTGAACTTCTTGGATCCACATCAGATTCGTAGTAAAAGCCATCCGAAACTATATCTCTTAAACTATGATCCAGATAAACTTGCTGCTTCTCATTTTCTACGTAATATTTTAAATCTTCTATTTGCTTTAAAAGATTCTGTCGTTCTATTTTATAACTTTGGAACCTTGTCATTATGGCATTTATATTCTGCAGTACATTATTCGCTTCCTCGCTAATGTCTAAATCACATTGCGGGCAATTGCAAATACTATCGCAGGATCCATTAAATTCCTCCAAACTGTTCAAAGCCTGCTTCAGATTATTGAAGAAATCACTGATTTCTCGTTTTGTGGTAAGTAATTCCTCGTCGTGTTGCGAAAGCTTAGTAGTTTTATCATTGATCTCAGCTTTTAAATTTTCTAATACGCTCTTTGTGTTCTTCTATTTACAATAGTAACGTGGAACATAATATTCGTTCGTCGATTAAGTGTTACAGAAATAGCTAATATCAGAGAATTAATATACCTGCTCCTCATATATAGCAGACGTTTCTTCGATCAGTATTAACAATCGATTTATTTCTTCTTCTTGCTCTGCCAATATGCAACTTTGCTCATGATTCTGTTTCTTAAGCTCATCTTTTTCCTGCAAGACACTCTTTAGTTGTTCTAGAGCCAAATCGCAATCTCCAGCTTTCTTAGCGAATTGTTCCATGTCTTGCAACTTTCTCTGTGATGTAAAACGGGATAATAAGATTTCATTAGTTGGAGACGATTATTGAGATATCGAATATACGCGATTACTAATTAAAAGTGAAACTGTTTGCTACCCGCAGGGTTGGCATTTCTTCGACACACAATTGAAGCCTGTCAATCTCTTCTAATTGCAAGTAACAGCTTTCGCACTCCTTCCTCAAATCCTGATCGAGTTGCCCTGCCAATTGTTTATAACTATAAAACTGAAAGAAAGAAAACTCAGAGGAGCTCGTTAAAACAGAATGACGTATATAAAATTATGTATTACCTTCTCTTTCAGATCATCCACCTCGCAATGACGTTGATGGTCTAGCTTTATCAGTTTCTCATGTAATATCTGCATAACAATTATTAAATATTAGTTGACTCCGACAGTTTTATAAAGTATCTTTATTTCGATTTAGTTGCTAGTCATATTCTATGCACTTGCTTTGAGATTCTTTTGCTGAGTATTTATACAATCTTCCTTGTCCCTCAGTAACATCTCCAAATTTTTATTCGCATCTCGTAATTCCTCCATCTCCGCATCTTTTACCTTTAATCGATATACAATTATAACAACGCAACTAATATAACGCAAATAAATTACTAACGAACGTAACAACGCTATTTACACAAAGCTCATTCTTCAACACAATGATTTCAGAATCTTTCTGTATTATAATCCCTTTATGGGTACCACTGCGGATACCGAAATCAGATTCAGTTCCCACCGAACTACCAG
Organism: Andrena bucephala; assembly: GCA_947577245.1. Classification (NCBI taxonomy): domain Eukaryota; kingdom Metazoa; phylum Arthropoda; class Insecta; order Hymenoptera; family Andrenidae; genus Andrena; species Andrena bucephala. Next base: position 72,015,703 of record OX387715.1, read on the forward strand.
ACTCTGATATAGTTATATCTTCCGAACTCCCACTGCTGGACACATTGCATTCAAAGCTTTGCTCCTCCTGATTATTTGTTCGCAAGCTGATTTTGTCTGGTTCTATGTCACTGTTATCCTCATCGCTAAATTTATACGTACACGATATCTGTGGCACCACCTGCATAAATATATATTATTTGAATAAAGTAAGACGTAAGTACATTCGCATAGATGCAATTATAACTTCGTCTAAATATTTATGAACTTTGCATCAACCTGCACTCCTACGTTACGGGTTTCTTGTTCTACCTGTAATAAAAAGTATTTGTGTGAGCAGTTATCGCTAATAATATCAAATGATTAATTGTTATACTTTCTATACCTGTACAGCCACATCAATGTATTCTATGCAGGATGAAGACTTCTCGCTGTAATCTGTAAAATTAGAAACCGAATTGGAATTGAGAAGATTAAGAGAATTATACATAAATTTCTATTGTACCTCTAGTAGAGTGCGATTTAAGAGCAGGTCTAAACAACGGTACTAAGGTGTAACTGTTCGAGGGCAAATCTGCACGAAATGCGTTTAAGGAGTATGAATATATTTGTGTCTGTTGATTTGTGACAGTCGATTCGTCATTTCTGTTACTTTGGAAATACCTTTCGGGGGGTATATGAATAGATAAACATGAATTCGAGCGAATCATTGGAACCGATTTACTAATATTCAGAAATGCATCTTTTAACAGAGAGCCGGTTGTACGATCATTTTTTTGTAATGGCTCGTTTATCCTTCGACTACAATCCTATAATACGTAAGAGAAAAATATTATTAAGTAGTTACGCGAAGAGATTAAAATAGATTTGAAACAGCGGCTCACTGAATTTTCTAACTCTTTCTCCTGTCTGGGTGTAAGTTTGAGACTCTTATATTTGTGCAGCTCCTTTTTAACCAGCTGCAATTCATTTTGCGTTTGCGAATTAAGTTGAATTATGTTATCGACCACTACGTTGAATGGTATTATCTTTCCTACCTGTAAGAGAGAATTATAGAGATGAGGTGCAGTTGAATTTGGATGTATTTAATAATGTACATACCGATGAATCATGTTCACTGAGTTCACGAAAATAACGTGAATTCTCCAAAGAATTTGGACTCCAGGCTCTAATATCTGAACAAGAATCATGTAACTTTAATCGACCCTCCAACCGTTTCCTTGGCAAAACATAGTCACCATATATCAAAGGTATTCTAGTGTTAGGTCTACCAGCTAAAAAGATTCGGGGACCATGCTCCGCGTAAGACATATTTGCTCGTCTTATACTTTCACTCGATATTAGATCTATCCAGCTTGTACACTTATTGTTGCCACCATAAACATAACAGGAAGAAGTTTGAAAGTTTCGTTAAAAATATAATTTGCGAAGCAAATATTATTCATTCTCTCGTTTCTATTTACATGCCATAGTAACCACGGGTAAACAATGATTTAATGGTGATAGAAAAGGTGATCAATGGAGTTAACACATTTGTACAATAAAATATTTTATTTCATAAGCTGCCATTAAAAAGAGTTATTACAAATAAGTAGTATATTTTGTAGCGCTTTGCCTAGCACTGCAAGATACAATATAGACACGGTATAAACTTCCATAAAATGCTGCGACTTACGCAGGATATAGAAATTATATCAGAATGACTGTATTTCAGTTAACAACTACTGAACGTTATTCGCTAATACGAATATACTTTATTTAAGTACAAAGTGCTATCGATTTATAGTAACGAAGTACACCCTCTTCTAAACAGAATAATAATAATTTTATAAAATGTCTATATTTCTGTCGATTCCTTCGCTAAAGCATTCCTGGATTCGTATGGAAAAAAATTTCCGCGACAAATATCGTTTTCTCAAAGTACTTTGTTTCGTTTACATTTGGAGTAGTCGATACAAAACAGACCTTGCGGCTATTGAAGATGATAAGTCCTCTAACTTTGCGATCGAATATAATATATAAGCCGGAAGTGAATTTATAATTGCGTTACAGTAACATTCCTTATTTCTCTTTATGTACATTTGTATCTTTGCCAGTTTCTTAAAGAGATACGATTGAAGAAACGCGAACATTTCTCATTGTGTAACGATTAAGGCTGTATACGTTCCTCATTAATGTAATAAAATGTACTAGCGAGACACCGTATATCCTTGCACTAAAAGAATACTATGTAAATGGAATGGGATATAAATTATCACGATCCAGTTTTCTAGTCACAGATGGAACGACGAAGGCACGAATACGTGATGGGAATATTTTACATGTATATAAATACGTTTCTTATGCTTTAAGATCCCTCTTACACCTAGAATTTGTAAAATACATTATACTTCAATATCTAGTGCTCAATTAGACAACAAATAACATTTATAAAAATGGAATTAAAATTCAAAAACTTCAACACTCTAAACATGCAGCGGAATAAACAGAATAGATACACGAATAGACGTGCCTGAACTCTGAATGCATTACAATAGAATAATCTCCACTTCGCATCTTTGCGAAGAGGAGAGAGAAAGAAAAAGTATTTGGAATGATATACACATAAGGCCACTTGATGTCTTTTTTCCCCCCCTCTTGTGTTCGATTAGAAATGAAAATGTTCACATTGGCATTTCACCCCCTTACGTTACTGTTATTTACATTTCTATTATTGAACAAAGATCTCTATTTATAACGATAAATTAAGTAATTGAACCTCAATATCTGCATTATATACAAAAGAAATTCATCAAAATCGATTGAAAAACGAATGTATTACAAATGCAGCTGATAAAACCCTAACGAATGTAATTACGAATCACATTTCGATTTAAGTATCAAATGATAAAAAGTGTAAAACATGATTTTAAAAAAAGGACAAGAAGTTATCGTATTTGAAATCCCATCCTTTTCCGTAGTTCGTTTCATTCTTATTTAAGTACACTTTAGGTTTCAATAATTAAGTACTAAAAAAATAGTGTTTTAATACTTGAGAAACATTGCTGCCTTCCAATAATACTTTTATGCACAGTCAATATTCATATCACTATCTTTCCAACGTATCAACAAAGATACGTATATATATACTTTGCTCAAATAGTCCACATAAAATGATCGAAGAGGAGTTTCTTCTTCACCAAAAACTTCTTTCAAATTGGAAGATAATATTACGTGAACGATGTGAAACAAAGTAATAATACACCTTTGTTTTAATTATACCATTTCATTTTACCGTTCTAATACTTTCTGCGTGTATTTATTATATATTCTTGTACGAGAAATATTAAAACAAAAAATACCGAGCATTGAACGAATGCAGACTTCAGAAGCTAACTTGTAACTTTGTATCTTCAGAAGAATATGTGCTTTTCCACTTTAACTTCGTGTTAATTAAATTATTTAGTATATACAGCACTTTCAGTGTATTCCTAAATGTCCTTCAACTTTGCGAACTGCTTTCAATTGCAAATCTCTCGTCAAAGTCAGTTACCCACAGCGTTTAATGATGATTCCTAATGTAAACTGTATTAAATGTTAAAAGACATCCATGTAAATCTCTTGTAAAAATATAACTTTGACATAGATCGCGCGTTCATTTTCTTCTGTATCGTAATAAACTAAATCGTTATTAGAATAGCAAAGTGATAACCACATGACTTTGCTGGCGCGCTTCGCCTACTCCACTGCTCCGACTGCTTATTGTCATGTTATATTTTCATACTTATCACTAAATACGTTATTCCTACGGATGAATGTCCAATCATGTTCAATTGAGCATGGCATAACGGAAATCGAAACTCGTGTCGATGCCACTTATAAGTGTAGAACACCCTGATCGTGACTAAAATGATTCTGATGATGATGGTGGTGGTGATAATGATGATGCTGAGCAGTAGAAGTTGTCGCGTCATCTTGTAGTGTTACGCCAGTTAAATCTACGATCTCGTCTGCATCTTCATCGCTGCCAGTCGCAGCGCTTTGCGTGGATTGATGGCTCCCAGAAGACAATTGGCTATTGCGTGAGAATGATCCACGCCTCGGAGCAGCTAACGCTGCACGTTGATTGGCTGGTTTCACTGTGATTATGAGGTTCGATGAATTGGCGATCATCATGTCTGTGACCTGTAACCCAGACCAAATGTAGAAGTAAGCAATTTCTGTCGGTTAAGCCCGCTCAAAGCCGGGAATCCACCGCGAAGCTAAGCTATGCTATGCCATGCAACGTTTTAAAAAAATTAGCTTCAATACATTCTGATGGAATCGTTTCCACCAAAAGCTACGTTAAAACATAGCATCGCATAGCATAACTTAACTTAGCTTCCCGGTGGATTCTCGGCTTAAGAATTAAAGAGCAAACGAATATATTTACCTGATCAAGTGTTTTCCCAGCAACCTCTATACCATTTACTTCAAGAACTTCGTCGTTCACTGCTAGAAGACCCGTACTTTCGGCTAAGCCGCCTGGCACCAATCTGCTGATAAATACGCCCGGAACTTTTTCGATACCGCCACCTGCGGATGGTGGCAATATTCGAAAACTCTCCCCGTCCTTAATGTAAAATCCCAACGGCTTGTCAGAGCCATGTTTCAACAAACGTACACGACGGCAAGTTTCCGGCAATATATCCACGTCGATTATTGCTGATACCTGTTATCGATAGATGAAAATTCACATCACAAATATATTTCACATCGAGCCTTAGGTAATTACGAATTGTATAGCCAAGACATACCTGCCTAAAATCGTGTGGATTAGATATAGCCAATGACTTTGGTTTTCCAGGTGTGCCGCCGAGAATACTCGATATTAGATTCTTCGGCTTCATCGTCCCATACCCATTTATGTCCTCCAGTCCGTCTCCTGCCATATAAAAGAACTGAATTCCGCGTGCGAAAATATGAATATCCTAGCAACGCTATTTACTTTAAAAAGCAGCAGTATAGACTAGTGCGCTAGTGAAACAACTGATATTTTGCATGTACTTGTGTCGGTTAGATTTGTACCTGACGATTCTTTGTCGCGAGATTATCTTACCCTTTCTTTGTATAAGAATTCTAAGGAGCGGTTTCGCCGCAAGCAGTGCTCTTGCTAAATTGTTATCATTATTGATAGGTAACAGATCACCATCGGTTGGATCTGTATACCAAATAAGAAAGCTCAGTTCTGGACCTATGTCGTGTCGCTCGGCCAGTAATTTTTTAAAGTCCTCGTAGCTGATGGATTCATTACGGTTGACTGAAAATCTTATGATATCAGCATCAAACTGAGAAAGGAGAACAAAAAAAATCGTTGTCAGTCAGGTCGCAGAGGTATTAACTGAGACAAAGGAGTAAGAAGGTGTGGATTTCGAGGCATTTGTTTCATTTCTATTCGACAATTTAAAGCCAAAGTGGAAGCTTCGAAACGATTAGAAAGTAAGCTTACTTTGCTTTTCACCGCGACAATACTGCTGTCAACTTGATGGTGAAGTTTGCTCTTAGACATGATTCTTAATCCCGAAACGAGTCGCAACAATTGAAGTGACGGGATCCGCAACTTGGACCGATGACTCGAAGTTGGCTAAATCGAATTATTGTCAAATAACCGATGTTCAATCAGCGTTGATACAGTTTAATGTAGTGTTACGTCCCCGTACGCCCTCCATGGGCTACGGCGTGGTTCGTTACGACACCGCTAGATGTCTTCGGCACTTACCACTTTTTCGTAAGCACTCGTATCGCCTGCCTGTCAAATGTACTTTAAGGGACCCAAAAGGGTGAATGCACTCGGTTCGGGCCCGTTACCGTAAACGTTTAAATAAGATAAAGAAAATTAAAACCGACTTGGAAAATATAAAAGGGTGCTAAAAAGTAAAAAATAATTTTGTTCATATTTTTGAAGTCGATTTTAATTTTCTTTAAATTTTTTTTGGTGTAACTTTAAAACTACTTGACCGATTTTTATAATTCTTTCTCCATGACTTAAGTTGATTGAAGCCAAACTAAATGCAATAAGTTTCATCGAAATCGGTTAAGTAGTTACGGAGAAATTCGCGGCCAAACATAATACCTATCACATGCATGTGTACATTCATACATACATCCATACCTCGAAATGAGAACCTCTTTCTTTTTGAAGTCTGTTAAAAATGCATAGCGTTTCCATTGGCGCCGAGAAACGTTGCATTATTTATTCGATTTCAAATCTATTTCTAATTTGAACGAAACCTGAATGAAATTAGAAAATGTGCTGCACCCTTAACACACGTTTTAATGAATATTTTTATTTAATGCCATTCACCGCCAATAGTGAATCATATTACAGTGGAAGTAGATTATGAAACAGATTGCGTTCGCATCACAGACGGGGTTTAGGATAGACATAATAGATCTTATATCTAATGTAAATTTTTCTCACACGGATCGGGGACTTTAGGCTCCTGCCCCTTTACCAGTTCCGCCACGCATACAACGTTTCGACAGTTATCAATTCGGAGGGGAATTCGATCGCAATCCCCATAGCGGTTTGAATTGAAACTAGAGCTAAACTTCCGAAAACCCCCATGCTCGAAATTGTCTGAAATTTTGGAAACAGTTTCATTTTGCATAGAAATAATGTTTGCGAGAAGGATTTTTGGCGACTTGAAATTTTTCTTTTACCATTTTGATAACATTCCCTACCTTGTTGACGCAATGTTGTACGATTTATAATCATCGACGAAGTATAGGATAGACCTATCAACTTATGGGACTCGTGTCACCACCCAAACTGTATTACCGACCCATAACTCGAGGCACAGACGAGGTATAGAATAGACCTATCAACCAATGTATTTTTCTGTCACCGGTTTGGGGGGTCCTAGGACCCCCTTACCATTTTTGTGTCGCATGCAACGTTACCGGTTACGTCTTGAACAGATTGCACAGATGAGGTATATGGTATGAGGTAACGCTACGCGTGATAGGAATTAAAATGAAATCTTATCGAAAACATTTAAAATCTATAACGGCCTGAATGTTACGACTAATTTCAAGAAACATGTTGTATAATTCCGTTTATTAATAAATTTTGATACAAGCATAATTTGCACGTACTTCTATAAATTTCGATCAGAAATATTATATAAATACAACGCGTAATAAACATTTGTACAGTCTCTTAGTTCGGCTTATATTTTCTGTCACTTCGAGGAGCGAATTTTCGGTTAATTCGGGCGAAAGGTTAAATTGGGAAAATAATTAAATTCTTTATACGTTTTACATGAAATTATATTGTAATATTTATCGTATTTTCTATACATAATAGACAAATCAGGTTAATGAAAATATTTTTCTTCTTCTTGCAGATAAATCTTGGGAACATTCCTCCGAGGCCAGGAACTTTAAATGAGACAAACGATGGAAATCTGTCAGCCTCAACAATGAACATGAAGAAGATAGTGATTTTATACAAAAAGTAAAATGAAATTATACAATATTGTAACACTGTAAAAAAAGCCTTTCATGCAAATAAAGTGGAAAAAAATTGGGAAAGAACTGTATTATTATTTACAAATACCTTTTACAAATTCCTATCCAAATTCCAAACCTATGATTTCCATGGTACAAGGCCTTTAGAAGGCGCAGCTCTTGTTCGCTACTTCATGGCAACGCCTTCAATGGTGAAATTCAGAGCATACCTCCTTTCGCTTCATGTTCTCCTGATACATTTGCTAAAATCTGGCCAAAATTTTCTGAACGCTCCAAAATTGAGATTGTAACAGGAGAACATGATGTCGAAAGAGGTGGCACAAAGTTAGCGTCTTCGTAGAGAGAATCCAAGGCGGAGAACTATTCGACGTAGAGGCGCAGCGTCTTCGAAAGGCTTCGACGATGAAATTCAGGGCGTACCTCCTTTCGCTTCATGTTCTCCTGATACATTTGCTAAAATCTGGCCAAAATTTTCTGAACGCTACAAAATTGAGATTGTAACAGGAGAACATGATGTCGAAAGAGGTGGCACTAAGTTAGCGTCTTCGTAGAGAGAATCTAAGGCGGAGAACTATTCGACGTAGAGGCGCAGCGTCTTCGAAAGGCTTCGACGATGAAATTCAGGGCGTACCTCCTTTCGCATCATGTTCTCCTGATACATCGCTCCAAAATCTGGCCAAAATTTTCTGAACGCTCCAAAATTGAGATTGTAACAGGAGAACATGATGTTGAAAGAGGTGGCACTATGTTAGCGTCTTCGGAGAGAGAATCCAAGGCGGAGAACTATTCGACGTAGAGGCGCAGCGTCTTCGAAAGGCTTCGACGAGGAAATTCAGGGCGTACCTCCTTTCGCTTCATGTTCTCCTGATACATTTGCTAAAATCTGGCCAAAATTTTCTGAACGCTACAAAATTGAGATTGTAACAGGAGAACATGATGTCGAAAGAGGTGGCACTAAGTTAGCGTCTTCGTAGAGAGAATCTAAGGCGGAGAACTATTCGACGTAGAGGCGCAGCGTCTTCGAAAGGCTTCGACGATGAAATTCAGGGCGTACCTCCTTTCGCATCATGTTCTCCTGATACATCGCTCCAAAATCTGGCCAAAATTTTCTGAACGCTCCAAAATTGAGATTGTAACAGGAGAACATGATGTCGAAAGAGGTGGCACAAAGTTAGCGTCTTCGTAGAGAGAATCCAAGGCGGAGAACTATTCGACGTAGAGGCGCAGCGTCTTCGAAAGGCTTCGACGATGAAATTCAGGGCGTACCTCCTTTCGCTTCATGTTCTCCTGATACATTTGCTAAAATCTGGCCAAAATTTTCTGAACGCTACAAAATTGAGATTGTAACAGGAGAACATGATGTCGAAAGAGGTGGCACTAAGTTAGCGTCTTCGTAGAGAGAATCTAAGGCGGAGAACTATTCGACGTAGAGGCGCAGCGTCTTCGAAAGGCTTCGACGATGAAATTCAGGGCGTACCTCCTTTCGCATCATGTTCTCCTGATACAACGCTCCAAAATCTGGCCAAAATTTTCTGAACGCTCCAAAATTGAGATTGTAACAGGAGAACATGATGTTGAAAGAGGTGGCACTATGTTAGCGTCTTCGGAGAGAGAATCCAAGGCGGAGAACTATTCGACGTAGAGGCGCAGCGTCTTCGAAAGGCTTCGACGAGGAAATTCAGGGCGTACCTCCTTTCGCTTCATGTTCTCCTGATACATTTGCTAAAATCTGGCCAAAATTTTCTGAACGCTACAAAATTGAGATTGTAACAGGAGAACATGATGTCGAAAGAGGTGGCACTAAGTTAGCGTCTTCGTAGAGAGAATCTAAGGCGGAGAACTATTCGACGTAGAGGCGCAGCGTCTTCGAAAGGCTTCGACGATGAAATTCAGGGCGTACCTCCTTTCGCATCATGTTCTCCTGATACATCGCTCCAAAATCTGGCCAAAATTTTCTGAACGCTCCAAAATTGAGATTGTAACAGGAGAACATGATGTTGAAAGAGGTGGCACTATGTTAGCGTCTTCGGAGAGAGAATCCAAGGCGGAGAACTATTCGACGTAGAGGCGCAGCGTCTTCGAAAGGCTTCGACGATGAAATTCAGGGCGTACCTCCTTTCGCTTCATGTTCTCCTGATACATTTGCTAAAATCTGGCCAAAATTTTCTGAACGCTACAAAATTGAGATTGTAACAGGAGAACATGATGTCGAAAGAGGTGGCACTAAGTTAGCGTCTTCGTAGAGAGAATCTAAGGCGGAGAACTATTCGACGTAGAGGCGCAGCGTCTTCGAAAGGCTTCGACGATGAAATTCAGGGCGTACCTCCTTTCGCATCATGTTCTCCTGATACATCGCTCCAAAATCTGGCCAAAATTTTCTGAACGCTCCAAAATTGAGATTGTAACAGGAGAACATGATGTCGAAAGAGGTGGCACAAAGTTAGCGTCTTCGTAGAGAGAATCCAAGGCGGAGAACTATTCGACGTAGAGGCGCAGCGTCTTCGAAAGGCTTCGACGATGAAATTCAGGGCGTACCTCCTTTCGCTTCATGTTCTCCTGATACATTTGCTAAAATCTGGCCAAAATTTTCTGAACGCTACAAAATTGAGATTGTAACAGGAGAACATGATGTCGAAAGAGGTGGCACTAAGTTAGCGTCTTCGTAGAGAGAATCTAAGGCGGAGAACTATTCGACGTAGAGGCGCAGCGTCTTCGAAAGGCTTCGACGATGAAATTCAGGGCGTACCTCCTTTCGCATCATGTTCTCCTGATACAACGCTCCAAAATCTGGCCAAAATTTTCTGAACGCTCCAAAATTGAGATTGTAACAGGAGAACATGATGTTGAAAGAGGTGGCACTATGTTAGCGTCTTCGGAGAGAGAATCCAAGGCGGAGAACTATTCGACGTAGAGGCGCAGCGTCTTCGAAAGGCTTCGACGATGAAATTCAGGGCGTACCTCCTTTCGCTTCATGTTCTCCTGATACATTTGCTAAAATCTGGCCAAAATTTTCTGAACGCTACAAAATTGAGATTGTAACAGGAGAACATGATGTCGAAAGAGGTGGCACTAAGTTAGCGTCTTCGTAGAGAGAATCTAAGGCGGAGAACTATTCGACGTAGAGGCGCAGCGTCTTCGAAAGGCTTCGACGATGAAATTCAGGGCGTACCTCCTTTCGCATCATGTTCTCCTGATACATCGCTCCAAAATCGGGCCAAAATTTTCTGAACGCTCCAAAATTGAGATTGTAACAGGAGAACATGATGTTGAAAGAGGTGGCACTATGTTAGCGTCTTCGGAGAGAGAATCCAAGGCGGAGAACTATTCGACGTAGAGGCGCAGCGTCTTCGAAAGGCTTCGACGATGAAATTCAGGGCGTACCTCCTTTCGCTTCATGTTCTCCTGATACATTTGCTAAAATCTGGCCAAAATTTTCTGAACGCTACAAAATTGAGATTGTAACAGGAGAACATGATGTCGAAAGAGGTGGCACTAAGTTAGCGTCTTCGTAGAGAGAATCTAAGGCGGAGAACTATTCGACGTAGAGGCGCAGCGTCTTCGAAAGGCTTCGACGATGAAATTCAGGGCGTACCTCCTTTCGCATCATGTTCTCCTGATACATCGCTCCAAAATCTGGCCAAAATTTTCTGAACGCTCCAAAATTGAGATTGTAACAGGAGAACATGATGTTGAAAGAGGTGGCACTATGTTAGCGTCTTCGGAGAGAGAATCCAAGGCGGAGAACTATTCGACGTAGAGGCGCAGCGTCTTCGAAAGGCTTCGACGATGAAATTCAGGGCGTACCTCCTTTCGCTTCATGTTCTCCTGATACATTTGCTAAAATCTGGCCAAAATTTTCTGAACGCTACAAAATTGAGATTGTAACAGGAGAACATGATGTCGAAAGAGGTGGCACTAAGTTAGCGTCTTCGTAGAGAGAATCTAAGGCGGAGAACTATTCGACGTAGAGGCGCAGCGTCTTCGAAAGGCTTCGACGATGAAATTCAGGGCGTACCTCCTTTCGCATCATGTTCTCCTGATACAACGCTCCAAAATCTGGCCAAAATTTTCTGAACGCTCCAAAATTGAGATTGTAACAGGAGAACATGATGTTGAAAGAGGTGGCACTATGTTAGCGTCTTCGGAGAGAGAATCCAAGGCGGAGAACTATTCGACGTAGAGGCGCAGCGTCTTCGAAAGGCTTCGACGATGAAATTCAGGGCGTACCTCCTTTCGCTTCATGTTCTCCTGATACATTTGCTAAAATCTGGCCAAAATTTTCTGAACGCTACAAAATTGAGATTGTAACAGGAGAACATGATGTCGAAAGAGGTGGCACTAAGTTAGCGTCTTCGTAGAGAGAATCTAAGGCGGAGAACTATTCGACGTAGAGGCGCAGCGTCTTCGAAAGGCTTCGACGATGAAATTCAGGGCGTACCTCCTTTCGCATCATGTTCTCCTGATACATCGCTCCAAAATCTGGCCAAAATTTTCTGAACGCTCCAAAATTGAGATTGTAACAGGAGAACATGATGTTGAAAGAGGTGGCACTATGTTAGCGTCTTCGGAGAGAGAATCCAAGGCGGAGAACTATTCGACGTAGAGGCGCAGCGTCTTCGAAAGGCTTCGACGAGGAAATTCAGGGCGTACCTCCTTTCGCTTCATGTTCTCCTGATACATTTGCTAAAATCTGGCCAAAATTTTCTGAACGCTACAAAATTGAGATTGTAACAGGAGAACATGATGTCGAAAGAGGTGGCACTAAGTTAGCGTCTTCGTAGAGAGAATCTAAGGCGGAGAACTATTCGACGTAGAGGCGCAGCGTCTTCGAAAGGCTTCGACGATGAAATTCAGGGCGTACCTCCTTTCGCATCATGTTCTCCTGATACATCGCTCCAAAATCTGGCCAAAATTTTCTGAACGCTCCAAAATTGAGATTGTAACAGGAGAACATGATGTCGAAAGAGGTGGCACAAAGTTAGCGTCTTCGTAGAGAGAATCCAAGGCGGAGAACTATTCGACGTAGAGGCGCAGCGTCTTCGAAAGGCTTCGACGATGAAATTCAGGGCGTACCTCCTTTCGCTTCATGTTCTCCTGATACATTTGCTAAAATCTGGCCAAAATTTTCTGAACGCTACAAAATTGAGATTGTAACAGGAGAACATGATGTCGAAAGAGGTGGCACTAAGTTAGCGTCTTCGTAGAGAGAATCTAAGGCGGAGAACTATTCGACGTAGAGGCGCAGCGTCTTCGAAAGGCTTCGACGATGAAATTCAGGGCGTACCTCCTTTCGCATCATGTTCTCCTGATACATCGCTCCAAAATCTGGCCAAAATTTTCTGAACGCTCCAAAATTGAGATTGTAACAGGAGAACATGATGTCGAAAGAGGTGGCACAAAGTTAGCGTCTTCGTAGAGAGAATCCAAGGCGGAGAACTATTCGACGTAGAGGCGCAGCGTCTTCGAAAGGCTTCGACGATGAAATTCAGGGCGTACCTCCTTTCGCTTCATGTTCTCCTGATACATTTGCTAAAATCTGGCCAAAATTTTCTGAACGCTACAAAATTGAGATTGTAACAGGAGAACATGATGTCGAAAGAGGTGGCACTAAGTTAGCGTCTTCGTAGAGAGAATCTAAGGCGGAGAACTATTCGACGTAGAGGCGCAGCGTCTTCGAAAGGCTTCGACGATGAAATTCAGGGCGTACCTCCTTTCGCATCATGTTCTCCTGATACAACGCTCCAAAATCTGGCCAAAATTTTCTGAACGCTCCAAAATTGAGATTGTAACAGGAGAACATGATGTTGAAAGAGGTGGCACTATGTTAGCGTCTTCGGAGAGAGAATCCAAGGCGGAGAACTATTCGACGTAGAGGCGCAGCGTCTTCGAAAGGCTTCGACGATGAAATTCAGGGCGTACCTCCTTTCGCTTCATGTTCTCCTGATACATTTGCTAAAATCTGGCCAAAATTTTCTGAACGCTACAAAATTGAGATTGTAACAGGAGAACATGATGTCGAAAGAGGTGGCACTAAGTTAGCGTCTTCGTAGAGAGAATCTAAGGCGGAGAACTATTCGACGTAGAGGCGCAGCGTCTTCGAAAGGCTTCGACGATGAAATTCAGGGCGTACCTCCTTTCGCATCATGTTCTCCTGATACATCGCTCCAAAATCGGGCCAAAATTTTCTGAACGCTCCAAAATTGAGATTGTAACAGGAGAACATGATGTTGAAAGAGGTGGCACTATGTTAGCGTCTTCGGAGAGAGAATCCAAGGCGGAGAACTATTCGACGTAGAGGCGCAGCGTCTTCGAAAGGCTTCGACGAGGAAATTCAGGGCGTACCTCCTTTCGCTTCATGTTCTCCTGATACATTTGCTAAAATCTGGCCAAAATTTTCTGAACGCTACAAAATTGAGATTGTAACAGGAGAACATGATGTCGAAAGAGGTGGCACTAAGTTAGCGTCTTCGTAGAGAGAATCTAAGGCGGAGAACTATTCGACGTAGAGGCGCAGCGTCTTCGAAAGGCTTCGACGATGAAATTCAGGGCGTACCTCCTTTCGCATCATGTTCTCCTGATACATCGCTCCAAAATCTGGCCAAAATTTTCTGAACGCTCCAAAATTGAGATTGTAACAGGAGAACATGATGTTGAAAGAGGTGGCACTATGTTAGCGTCTTCGGAGAGAGAATCCAAGGCGGAGAACTATTCGACGTAGAGGCGCAGCGTCTTCGAAAGGCTTCGACGATGAAATTCAGGGCGTACCTCCTTTCGCTTCATGTTCTCCTGATACATTTGCTAAAATCTGGCCAAAATTTTCTGAACGCTACAAAATTGAGATTGTAACAGGAGAACATGATGTCGAAAGAGGTGGCACTAAGTTAGCGTCTTCGTAGAGAGAATCTAAGGCGGAGAACTATTCGACGTAGAGGCGCAGCGTCTTCGAAAGGCTTCGACGATGAAATTCAGGGCGTACCTCCTTTCGCATCATGTTCTCCTGATACAACGCTCCAAAATCTGGCCAAAATTTTCTGAACGCTCCAAAATTGAGATTGTAACAGGAGAACATGATGTTGAAAGAGGTGGCACTATGTTAGCGTCTTCGGAGAGAGAATCCAAGGCGGAGAACTATTCGACGTAGAGGCGCAGCGTCTTCGAAAGGCTTCGACGATGAAATTCAGGGCGTACCTCCTTTCGCTTCATGTTCTCCTGATACATTTGCTAAAATCTGGCCAAAATTTTCTGAACGCTACAAAATTGAGATTGTAACAGGAGAACATGATGTCGAAAGAGGTGGCACTAAGTTAGCGTCTTCGTAGAGAGAATCTAAGGCGGAGAACTATTCGACGTAGAGGCGCAGCGTCTTCGAAAGGCTTCGACGATGAAATTCAGGGCGTACCTCCTTTCGCATCATGTTCTCCTGATACATCGCTCCAAAATCTGGCCAAAATTTTCTGAACGCTCCAAAATTGAGATTGTAACAGGAGAACATGATGTTGAAAGAGGTGGCACTATGTTAGCGTCTTCGGAGAGAGAATCCAAGGCGGAGAACTATTCGACGTAGAGGCGCAGCGTCTTCGAAAGGCTTCGACGAGGAAATTCAGGGCGTACCTCCTTTCGCTTCATGTTCTCCTGATACATTTGCTAAAATCTGGCCAAAATTTTCTGAACGCTACAAAATTGAGATTGTAACAGGAGAACATGATGTCGAAAGAGGTGGCACTAAGTTAGCGTCTTCGTAGAGAGAATCTAAGGCGGAGAACTATTCGACGTAGAGGCGCAGCGTCTTCGAAAGGCTTCGACGATGAAATTCAGGGCGTACCTCCTTTCGCATCATGTTCTCCTGATACATCGCTCCAAAATCTGGCCAAAATTTTCTGAACGCTCCAAAATTGAGATTGTAACAGGAGAACATGATGTCGAAAGAGGTGGCACAAAGTTAGCGTCTTCGTAGAGAGAATCCAAGGCGGAGAACTATTCGACGTAGAGGCGCAGCGTCTTCGAAAGGCTTCGACGATGAAATTCAGGGCGTACCTCCTTTCGCTTCATGTTCTCCTGATACATTTGCTAAAATCTGGCCAAAATTTTCTGAACGCTACAAAATTGAGATTGTAACAGGAGAACATGATGTCGAAAGAGGTGGCACTAAGTTAGCGTCTTCGTAGAGAGAATCTAAGGCGGAGAACTATTCGACGTAGAGGCGCAGCGTCTTCGAAAGGCTTCGACGATGAAATTCAGGGCGTACCTCCTTTCGCATCATGTTCTCCTGATACAACGCTCCAAAATCTGGCCAAAATTTTCTGAACGCTACAAAATTGAGATTGTAACAGGAGAACATGATGTCGAAAGAGGTGGCACTAAGTTAGCGTCTTCGTAGAGAGAATCTAAGGCGGAGAACTATTCGACGTAGAGGCGCAGCGTCTTCGAAAGGCTTCGACGATGAAATTCAGGGCGTACCTCCTTTCGCTTCATGTTCTCCTGATACATTTGCTAAAATCTGGCCAAAATTTTCTGAACGCTACAAAATTGAGATTGTAACAGGAGAACATGATGTCGAAAGAGGTGGCACTAAGTTAGCGTCTTCGTAGAGAGAATCTAAGGCGGAGAACTATTCGACGTAGAGGCGCAGCGTCTTCGAAAGGCTTCGACGATGAAATTCAGGGCGTACCTCCTTTCGCATCATGTTCTCCTGATACATCGCTCCAAAATCTGGCCAAAATTTTCTGAACGCTCCAAAATTGAGATTGTAACAGGAGAACATGATGTCGAAAGAGGTGGCACAAAGTTAGCGTCTTCGTAGAGAGAATCCAAGGCGGAGAACTATTCGACGTAGAGGCGCAGCGTCTTCGAAAGGCTTCGACGATGAAATTCAGGGCGTACCTCCTTTCGCTTCATGTTCTCCTGATACATTTGCTAAAATCTGGCCAAAATTTTCTGAACGCTACAAAATTGAGATTGTAACAGGAGAACATGATGTCGAAAGAGGTGGCACTAAGTTAGCGTCTTCGTAGAGAGAATCCAAGGCGGAGAACTATTCGACGTAGAGGCGCAGCGTCTTCGAAAGGCTTCGACGATGAAATTCAGGGCGTACCTCCTTTCGCATCATGTTCTCCTGATACAACGCTCCAAAATCTGGCCAAAATTTTCTGAACGCTCCAAAATTGAGATTGTAACAGGAGAACATGATGTTGAAAGAGGTGGCACTATGTTAGCGTCTTCGGAGAGAGAATCCAAGGCGGAGAACTATTCGACGTAGAGGCGCAGCGTCTTCGAAAGGCTTCGACGATGAAATTCAGGGCGTACCTCCTTTCGCTTCATGTTCTCCTGATACATTTGCTAAAATCTGGCCAAAATTTTCTGAACGCTACAAAATTGAGATTGTAACAGGAGAACATGATGTCGAAAGAGGTGGCACTAAGTTAGCGTCTTCGTAGAGAGAATCTAAGGCGGAGAACTATTCGACGTAGAGGCGCAGCGTCTTCGAAAGGCTTCGACGATGAAATTCAGGGCGTACCTCCTTTCGCATCATGTTCTCCTGATACATCGCTCCAAAATCTGGCCAAAATTTTCTGAACGCTCCAAAATTGAGATTGTAACAGGAGAACATGATGTTGAAAGAGGTGGCACTATGTTAGCGTCTTCGGAGAGAGAATCCAAGGCGGAGAACTATTCGACGTAGAGGCGCAGCGTCTTCGAAAGGCTTCGACGATGAAATTCAGGGCGTACCTCCTTTCGCATCATGTTCTCCTGATACATCGCTCCAAAATCTGGCCAAAATTTTCTGAACGCTCCAAAATTGAGATTGTAACAGGAGAACATGATGTTGAAAGAGGTGGCACTATGTTAGCGTCTTCGGAGAGAGAATCCAAGGCGGAGAACTATTCGACGTAGAGGCGCAGCGTCTTCGAAAGGCTTCGACGATGAAATTCAGGGCGTACCTCCTTTCGCTTCATGTTCTCCTGATACATTTGCTAAAATCTGGCCAAAATTTTCTGAACGCTACAAAATTGAGATTGTAACAGGAGAACATGATGTCGAAAGAGGTGGCACTAAGTTAGCGTCTTCGTAGAGAGAATCTAAGGCGGAGAACTATTCGACGTAGAGGCGCAGCGTCTTCGAAAGGCTTCGACGATGAAATTCAGGGCGTACCTCCTTTCGCATCATGTTCTCCTGATACATCGCTCCAAAATCTGGCCAAAATTTTCTGAACGCTCCAAAATTGAGATTGTAACAGGAGAACATGATGTCGAAAGAGGTGGCACTATGTTAGCGTCTTCGGAGAGAGAATCCAAGGCGGAGAACTATTCGACGTAGAGGCGCAGCGTCTTCGAAAGGCTTCGACGATGAAATTCAGGGCGTACCTCCTTTCGCTTCATGTTCTCCTGATACATTTGCTAAAATCTGGCCAAAATTTTCTGAACGCTACAAAATTGAGATTGTAACAGGAGAACATGATGTCGAAAGAGGTGGCACTAAGTTAGCGTCTTCGTAGAGAGAATCTAAGGCGGAGAACTATTCGACGTAGAGGCGCAGCGTCTTCGAAAGGCTTCGACGATGAAATTCAGGGCGTACCTCCTTTCGCATCATGTTCTCCTGATACATCGCTCCAAAATCTGGCCAAAATTTTCTGAACGCTCCAAAATTGAGATTGTAACAGGAGAACATGATGTTGAAAGAGGTGGCACTATGTTAGCGTCTTCGGAGAGAGAATCCAAGGCGGAGAACTATTCGACGTAGAGGCGCAGCGTCTTCGAAAGGCTTCGACGAGGAAATTCAGGGCGTACCTCCTTTCGCTTCATGTTCTCCTGATACATTTGCTAAAATCTGGCCAAAATTTTCTGAACGCTACAAAATTGAGATTGTAACAGGAGAACATGATGTCGAAAGAGGTGGCACTAAGTTAGCGTCTTCGTAGAGAGAATCTAAGGCGGAGAACTATTCGACGTAGAGGCGCAGCGTCTTCGAAAGGCTTCGACGATGAAATTCAGGGCGTACCTCCTTTCGCATCATGTTCTCCTGATACATCGCTCCAAAATCTGGCCAAAATTTTCTGAACGCTCCAAAATTGAGATTGTAACAGGAGAACATGATGTCGAAAGAGGTGGCACAAAGTTAGCGTCTTCGTAGAGAGAATCCAAGGCGGAGAACTATTCGACGTAGAGGCGCAGCGTCTTCGAAAGGCTTCGACGATGAAATTCAGGGCGTACCTCCTTTCGCTTCATGTTCTCCTGATACATTTGCTAAAATCTGGCCAAAATTTTCTGAACGCTACAAAATTGAGATTGTAACAGGAGAACATGATGTCGAAAGAGGTGGCACTAAGTTAGCGTCTTCGTAGAGAGAATCTAAGGCGGAGAACTATTCGACGTAGAGGCGCAGCGTCTTCGAAAGGCTTCGACGATGAAATTCAGGGCGTACCTCCTTTCGCATCATGTTCTCCTGATACAACGCTCCAAAATCTGGCCAAAATTTTCTGAACGCTCCAAAATTGAGATTGTAACAGGAGAACATGATGTTGAAAGAGGTGGCACTATGTTAGCGTCTTCGGAGAGAGAATCCAAGGCGGAGAACTATTCGACGTAGAGGCGCAGCGTCTTCGAAAGGCTTCGACGATGCAATTCAGGGCGTACCTCCTTTCGCTTCATGTTCTCCTGATACATTTGCTAAAATCTGGCCAAAATTTTCTGAACGCTACAAAATTGAGATTGTAACAGGAGAACATGATGTCGAAAGAGGTGGCACTAAGTTAGCGTCTTCGTAGAGAGAATCTAAGGCGGAGAACTATTCGACGTAGAGGCGCAGCGTCTTCGAAAGGCTTCGACGATGAAATTCAGGGCGTACCTCCTTTCGCATCATGTTCTCCTGATACATCGCTCCAAAATCTGGCCAAAATTTTCTGAACGCTCCAAAATTGAGATTGTAACAGGAGAACATGATGTTGAAAGAGGTGGCACTATGTTAGCGTCTTCGGAGAGAGAATCCAAGGCGGAGAACTATTCGACGTAGAGGCGCAGCGTCTTCGAAAGGCTTCGACGAGGAAATTCAGGGCGTACCTCCTTTCGCTTCATGTTCTCCTGATACATTTGCTAAAATCTGGCCAAAATTTTCTGAACGCTACAAAATTGAGATTGTAACAGGAGAACATGATGTCGAAAGAGGTGGCACTAAGTTAGCGTCTTCGTAGAGAGAATCTAAGGCGGAGAACTATTCGACGTAGAGGCGCAGCGTCTTCGAAAGGCTTCGACGATGAAATTCAGGGCGTACCTCCTTTCGCATCATGTTCTCCTGATACATCGCTCCAAAATCTGGCCAAAATTTTCTGAACGCTCCAAAATTGAGATTGTAACAGGAGAACATGATGTTGAAAGAGGTGGCACTATGTTAGCGTCTTCGGAGAGAGAATCCAAGGCGGAGAACTATTCGACGTAGAGGCGCAGCGTCTTCGAAAGGCTTCGACGATGAAATTCAGGGCGTACCTCCTTTCGCTTCATGTTCTCCTGATACATTTGCTAAAATCTGGCCAAAATTTTCTGAACGCTACAAAATTGAGATTGTAACAGGAGAACATGATGTCGAAAGAGGTGGCACTAAGTTAGCGTCTTCGTAGAGAGAATCTAAGGCGGAGAACTATTCGACGTAGAGGCGCAGCGTCTTCGAAAGGCTTCGACGATGAAATTCAGGGCGTACCTCCTTTCGCATCATGTTCTCCTGATACATCGCTCCAAAATCTGGCCAAAATTTTCTGAACGCTCCAAAATTGAGATTGTAACAGGAGAACATGATGTCGAAAGAGGTGGCACTATGTTAGCGTCTTCGGAGAGAGAATCCAAGGCGGAGAACTATTCGACGTAGAGGCGCAGCGTCTTCGAAAGGCTTCGACGATGAAATTCAGGGCGTACCTCCTTTCGCTTCATGTTCTCCTGATACATTTGCTAAAATCTGGCCAAAATTTTCTGAACGCTACAAAATTGAGATTGTAACAGGAGAACATGATGTCGAAAGAGGTGGCACTAAGTTAGCGTCTTCGTAGAGAGAATCTAAGGCGGAGAACTATTCGACGTAGAGGCGCAGCGTCTTCGAAAGGCTTCGACGATGAAATTCAGGGCGTACCTCCTTTCGCATCATGTTCTCCTGATACATCGCTCCAAAATCTGGCCAAAATTTTCTGAACGCTCCAAAATTGAGATTGTAACAGGAGAACATGATGTCGAAAGAGGTGGCACTATGTTAGCGTCTTCGGAGAGAGAATCCAAGGCGGAGAACTATTCGACGTAGAGGCGCAGCGTCTTCGAAAGGCTTCGACGATGAAATTCAGGGCGTACCTCCTTTCGCTTCATGTTCTCCTGATACATTTGCTAAAATCTGGCCAAAATTTTCTGAACGCTCCAAAATTGAGATTGTAACAGGAGAACATGATGTCGAAAGAGGTGGCACTATGTTAGCATCTTCGGAGAGAGAATCCAAGGCGGAGAACTATTCGACGTAGAGGCGCAGCGTCTTCGAAAGGCCTTCGACGATGAAATTCAGAGCATACCTCCTTTCGCTTCATGTTCTCCTGATACATTTGCTAAAATCTGGCCAAAATTTTCTGAACGCCCCAAAATTGAGATTGTAACAGGAGAACATGATGTCGAAAGAGGTGGCACTATGTTAGCGTCTTCGGAGAGAGAATCCAAGGCGGAGAACTATTCGACGTAGAGGCGCAGCGTCTTCGAAAGGCCTTCGACGATGAAATTCAGAGCATACCTCCTTTCGCTTCATGTTCTCCTGATACATTTGCTAAAATCTGGCCAAAATTTTCTGAACGCTCCAAAATTGAGATTGTAACAGGAGAACATGATGTCGAAAGAGGTGGCACTAAGTTAGCGTCTTCGGAAAGAGAATCTAAGGCGGAGAACTAAAATCGGCAATCAAAGGGTACTTTCATTGTACCCTTTGGACGCGGTTTCACGTCCCGAGTACTTTCCTAAGGGGTGAAAAATTCCCTACTATACAGGGTGACTCAGAAATCGGCAACAATCGAGGATAATCGGCAATCAAAGGGTACTTTCATTGTACTCTTTGGACGCGGTTTCGCGTCCCGGGTACCTCCTTAAGGAGTGAAAAATACCCTATTGTACAGGGTGACTCAGAAATCGGCAACAATCGAGGAAAATCGGCAATCAAAGGGTACTTTCATTGTACTCTTTGGACGCGGTTTCACGTCCCGAGTACTTTCATAAGGGGTGAAAAATTCCCTACTATACAGGGTGACTCAGAAATCGGCAACAATCGAGGAAAATCGGCAATCAAAGGGTACTTTCATTGTACTCTTTGGACGCGGTTTCACGTCCCGAGTACTTTCCTAAGGGGTGAAAAATACCTTACTATACAGGGTGACTCAGAAATCGGCAACAATCGAGGAAAATCGGCAATCAAAGAGTACTTTCATTGTACTCATTGGACGCGGTTTCACGTCCCGAGTACTTTCATAAGGGATGAAAAATTCCCTACTATACAGGGTGACTCAGAAATCGGCAACAATCGAGGAAAATCGGCAATCAAAGAGTACTTTCATTGTACTCATTGGACGCGGTTTCACGTCCCGAGTACTTTCATAAGGGATGAAAAATTCCCTACTATACAGGGTGATAGAGAAATCGGCAACAATCGCGGAAAATCGGCGATCGAAGGGTACTTTCATTGTACTCTTTGGACGCGGTTTCACGTCCCGAGTACTTTTCTAAGGGGTGAAAAATACCCTACTATACAGGGTGACTCAGAAATCGGCAACGATCGAGGAAAATCGGCAATCAAAGGGTACTTTCATTGTACTCTTTGCACGCGGTTTCACGTCCCAAGTACTTTTCTAAGGGGTGAAAAATACCCTACTATACAGGGTGACTCAGAAATCGGCAACAATCGAGGAAAATCGGCAATCAAAGGGTACTTTCATTGTACTCTTTGGACGCGGTTTCACGTCCCGAGTACTTTCATAAGGGGTGAAAAATTCCCTACTATACAGGGTGATAGAGAAATCGGCAAGGATCGAGGAAAATCGGCAATCAAAGGGTACTTTCATTGTACTCTTTGCACGCGGTTTCACGTCCCAAGTACTTTTATAAGGGGTGAAAAATACCCTACTATACAGGGTGACTCAGAAATCGGCAACAATCGAGGAAAATCGGCAATCAAAGGGTACTTTCATTGTACTCTTTGCGCGCGGTTTCACGTCCCAAGTACTTTTCTAAGGGGTGAAAAATTCCCTACTATACAGGGTGATAGAGAAATCGGCAACGATCGAGGAAAATCGGCAATCAAAGGGTACTTTTATTATACTATTTGGATGCGCTTTCACGTACCGAGTACTTTCCTAAGGGGTGAAAAATACCCTACTATACAGGGTGACTGAGAAATCGGTAACAATCGAGGAAAATCGGAGAGGGGCAGAGTTTTCGAAAGGTCTTCGACGATGAAATTCAGGCGATACCTCCTTTCGCCTCATGTTCTCCTGATACATCGCTCCAAAATCTGGCCAAGATTTTCTGAACGCTCCAAAATTGAGACTGTAACAGAAGAACATGATGTCGAAAGAGGTGGCACAAAGTTAGCGTCTTCGTAGAGAGAATCTAAAGCGGAGAACTATTTGACGTAGAGGCGCAGAGTTGACGAAAGGCCTTCGACGATGAATTTCAGAGCATACCTCCTTTCGCTTCATGTTCTCCTGATACATTTGCTAAAATCAGGCCAAAATTTTCTTAACGCTCCAAAATTGAGATTGTAACAGGAGAACATGATGTCGAAAGAGGTGGCACTATGTTAGCGTCTTCGGAGAGAGAATCCAAGGCGGAGAACTATTTGACGTAGAGGCGCAGCATCTTCGAAAGGCTTCGACGATGAAATTCAGGGCGTACCTCCTTTCGCATCATGTTCTCCTGATACATCGCTCCAAAATCTGGCCAAAATTTTCTGAACGCTCCAAAATTGAGATTGTAACAGGAGAACATGATGTCGAAAGAGGTGGCACAAAGTTAGCGTCTTCGTAGAGAGAATCCAAGGCGGAGAACTATTTGACGTAGAGGCGCAGCATCTTCGAAAGGCTTCGACGATGAAATTCAGGCGATACCTCCTTTCGCCTCATGTTCTCCTGATACATCGCTCTAAAATCTGGCCAAAATTTTCTGAACGCTCCAAAATTGAGATTGTAACAGGAGAACATGATGTCGAAAGAGGTGGCACTAAGTTAGCGTCTTCGTAGAGAGAATCTAAGGCGGAGAACTATTCGACGTAGAGGCGCAGCGTCTTCGAAAGGCTTCCACGATGAAATTCAGGGCGTACCTCCTTTCGCATCATGTTCTCCTGATACATTTGCTAAAATCTGGCCAAAATTTTCTGAACGCTCCAAAATTGAGATTGTAACAGGAGAACATGATGTCGAAAGAGGTGGCACTATGTTAGCGTCTTCGGAGAGAGAATCCAAGGCGGAGAACTATTCGACGTAGAGGCGCAGCGTCTTCGAAAGGCTTCGACGATGAAATTCAGGGCGTACCTCCTTTCGCTTCATGTTCTCCTGATACATTTGCTAAAATCTGGCCAAAATTTTCTGAACGCTCCAAAATTGAGATTGTAACAGGAGAACATGATGTCGAAAGAGGTGGCACTAAGTTAGCGTCTTCGTAGAGAGAATCTAAGGCGGAGAACTATTCGACGTAGAGGCGCAGCGTCTTCGAAAGGCTTCGACGATGAAATTCAGGGCGTACCTCCTTTCGCATCATGTTCTCCTGATACATCGCTCCAAAATCTGGCCAAAATTTTCTGAACGCTCCAAAATTGAGATTGTAACAGGAGAACATGATGTCGAAAGAGGTGGCACTAAGTTAGCGTCTTCGGAGAGAGAATCCAAGGCGGAGAACTATTCGACGTAGAGGCGCAGCGTCTTCGAAAGGCTTCGACGATGAAATTCAGGGCGTACCTCCTTTCGCATCATGTTCTCCTGATACATCGCTCCAAAATCTGGCCAAAATTTTCTGAACGCTCCAAAATTGAGATTGTAACAGGAGAACATGATGTCGAAAGAGGTGGCACAAAGTTAGCGTCTTCGTAGAGAGAATCTAAGGCGGAGAACTATTCGACGTAGAGGCGCAGCGTCTTCGAAAGGCTTCGACGATGAAATTCAGGGCGTACCTCCTTTCGCATCATGTTCTCCTGATACATCGCTCCAAAATCTGGCCAAAATTTTCTGAACGCTCCAAAATTGAGATTGTAACAGGAGAACATGATGTCGAAAGAGGTGGCACAAAGTTAGCGTCTTCGTAGAGAGAATCTAAGGCGGAGAACTATTCGACGTAGAGGCGCAGCGTCTTCGAAAGGCTTCGACGATGAAATTCAGGGCGTACCTCCTTTCGCATCATGTTCTCCTGATACATCGCTCCAAAATCTGGCCAAAATTTTCTGAACGCTACAAAATTGAGATTGTAACAGGAGAACATGATGTCGAAAGAGGTGGCACTATGTTAGCGTCTTCGGAGAGAGAATCCAAGGCGGAGAACTATTCGACGTAGAGGCGCAGCGTCTTTGAAAGGCCTTCGACGATGAAATTCAGGGCGTACCTCCTTTCGCTTCATGTTCTCCTGATACATTTGCTAAAATCTGGCCAAAATTTTCTGAACGCTCCAAAATTGAGATTGTAACAGGAGAACATGATGTCGAAAGAGGTGGCACTAAGTTAGCGTCTTCGTAGAGAGAATCTAAGGCGGAGAACTATTCGACGTAGAGGCGCAGCGTCTTCGAAAGGCTTCGACGATGAAATTCAGGGCGTACCTCCTTTCGCTTCATGTTCTCCTGATACATCGCTCCAAAATCTGGCCAAAATTTTCTGAACGCTCCAAAATTGAGATTGTAACAGGAGAACATGATGTCGAAAGAGGTGGCACTAAGTTAGCGTCTTCGTAGAGAGAATCTAAGGCGGAGAACTATTCGACGTAGAGGCGCAGCGTCTTCGGAAGGCTTCGACGATTAAATTCAGGGCGTACCTCCTTTCGCATCATGTTCTCCTGATACATCGCTCCAAAATCTGGCCAAAATTTTCTGAACGCTCCAAAATTGAGATTGTAACAGGAGAACATGATGTCGAAAGAGGTGGCACAAAGTTAGCGTCTTCGTAGAGAGAATCTAAGGCGGAGAACTATTCGACGTAGAGGCGCAGCGTCTTCGAAAGGCTTCGACGATGAAATTCAGGGCGTACCTCCTTTCGCATCATGTTCTCCTGATACATCGCTCCAAAATCTGGCCAAAATTTTCTGAACGCTCCAAAATTGAGATTGTAACAGGAGAACATGATGTCGAAAGAGGTGGCACTAAGTTAGCGTCTTCGTAGAGAGAATCTAAGGCGGAGAACTATTCGACGTAGAGGCGCAGCGTCTTCGAAAGGCTTCGACGATGAAATTCAGGGCGTACCTCCTTTCGCATCATGTTCTCCTGATACATCGCTCCAAAATCTGGCCAAAATTTTCTGAACGCTCCAAAATTGAGATTGTAACAGGAGAACATGATGTCGAAAGAGGTGGCACTAAGTTAGCGTCTTCGTAGAGAGAATCTAAGGCGGAGAACTATTCGACGTAGAGGCGCAGCGTCTTCGAAAGGCTTCGACGATGAAATTCAGGGCGTACCTCCTTTCGCATCATGTTCTCCTGATACATCGCTCCAAAATCTGGCCAAAATTTTCTGAACGCTCCAAAATTGAGATTGTAACAGGAGAACATGATGTCGAAAGAGGTGGCACTATGTTAGCGTCTTCGGAGAGAGAATCCAAGGCGGAGAACTATTCGACGTAGAGGCGCAGCGTCTTCGAAAGGCTTCGACGATGAAATTCAGGGCGTACCTCCTTTCGCTTCATGTTCTCCTGATACATTTGCTAAAATCTGGCCAAAATTTTCTGAACGCTCCAAAATTGAGATTGTAACAGGAGAACATGATGTCGAAAGAGGTGGCACTAAGTTAGCGTCTTCGTAGAGAGAATCTAAGGCGGAGAACTATTCGACGTAGAGGCGCAGCGTCTTCGAAAGGCTTCGACGATGAAATTCAGGGCGTACCTCCTTTCGCTTCATGTTCTCCTGATACATCGCTCCAAAATCTGGCCAAAATTTTCTGAACGCTCCAAAATTGAGATTGTAACAGGAGAACATGATGTCGAAAGAGGTGGCACTAAGTTAGCGTCTTCGTAGAGAGAATCTAAGGCGGAGAACTATTCGACGTAGAGGCGCAGCGTCTTCGGAAGGCTTCGACGATGAAATTCAGGGCGTACCTCCTTTCGCATCATGTTCTCCTGATACATCGCTCCAAAATCTGGCCAAAATTTTCTGAACGCTCCAAAATTGAGATTGTAACAGGAGAACATGATGTCGAAAGAGGTGGCACAAAGTTAGCGTCTTCGTAGAGAGAATCTAAGGCGGAGAACTATTCGACGTAGAGGCGCAGCGTCTTCGAAAGGCTTCGACGATGAAATTCAGGGCGTACCTCCTTTCGCATCATGTTCTCCTGATACATCGCTCCAAAATCTGGCCAAAATTTTCTGAACGCTCCAAAATTGAGATTGTAACAGGAGAACATGATGTCGAAAGAGGTGGCACTAAGTTAGCGTCTTCGTAGAGAGAATCTAAGGCGGAGAACTATTCGACGTAGAGGCGCAGCGTCTTCGAAAGGCTTCGACGATGAAATTCAGGGCGTACCTCCTTTCGCATCATGTTCTCCTGATACATCGCTCCAAAATCTGGCCAAAATTTTCTGAACGCTCCAAAATTGAGATTGTAACAGGAGAACATGATGTCGAAAGAGGTGGCACTAAGTTAGCGTCTTCGTAGAGAGAATCTAAGGCGGAGAACTATTCGACGTAGAGGCGCAGCGTCTTCGAAAGGCTTCGACGATGAAATTCAGGGCGTACCTCCTTTCGCATCATGTTCTCCTGATACATCGCTCCAAAATCTGGCCAAAATTTTCTGAACGCTCCAAAATTGAGATTGTAACAGGAGAACATGATGTCGAAAGAGGTGGCACTAAGTTAGCGTCTTCGTAGAGAGAATCTAAGGCGGAGAACTATTCGACGTAGAGGCGCAGCGTCTTCGAAAGGCTTCGACGATGAAATTCAGGGCGTACCTCCTTTCGCATCATGTTCTCCTGATACATCGCTCCAAAATCTGGCCAAAATTTTCTGAACGCTCCAAAATTGAGATTGTAACAGGAGAACATGATGTCGAAAGAGGTGGCACTATGTTAGCGTCTTCGGAGAGAGAATCCAAGGCGGAGAACTATTCGACGTAGAGGCGCAGCGTCTTCGAAAGGCTTCGACGATGAAATTCAGGGCGTACCTCCTTTCGCTTCATGTTCTCCTGATACATTTGCTAAAATCTGGCCAAAATTTTCTGAACGCTCCAAAATTGAGATTGTAACAGGAGAACATGATGTCGAAAGAGGTGGCACTAAGTTAGCGTCTTCGTAGAGAGAATCTAAGGCGGAGAACTATTCGACGTAGAGGCGCAGCGTCTTCGAAAGGCTTCGACGATGAAATTCAGGGCGTACCTCCTTTCGCTTCATGTTCTCCTGATACATCGCTCCAAAATCTGGCCAAAATTTTCTGAACGCTCCAAAATTGAGATTGTAACAGGAGAACATGATGTCGAAAGAGGTGGCACTAAGTTAGCGTCTTCGTAGAGAGAATCTAAGGCGGAGAACTATTCGACGTAGAGGCGCAGCGTCTTCGGAAGGCTTCGACGATGAAATTCAGGGCGTACCTCCTTTCGCATCATGTTCTCCTGATACATCGCTCCAAAATCTGGCCAAAATTTTCTGAACGCTCCAAAATTGAGATTGTAACAGGAGAACATGATGTCGAAAGAGGTGGCACAAAGTTAGCGTCTTCGTAGAGAGAATCTAAGGCGGAGAACTATTCGACGTAGAGGCGCAGCGTCTTCGAAAGGCTTCGACGATGAAATTCAGGGCGTACCTCCTTTCGCATCATGTTCTCCTGATACATCGCTCCAAAATCTGGCCAAAATTTTCTGAACGCTCCAAAATTGAGATTGTAACAGGAGAACATGATGTCGAAAGAGGTGGCACTAAGTTAGCGTCTTCGTAGAGAGAATCTAAGGCGGAGAACTATTCGACGTAGAGGCGCAGCGTCTTCGAAAGGCTTCGACGATGAAATTCAGGGCGTACCTCCTTTCGCATCATGTTCTCCTGATACATCGCTCCAAAATCTGGCCAAAATTTTCTGAACGCTCCAAAATTGAGATTGTAACAGGAGAACATGATGTCGAAAGAGGTGGCACTAAGTTAGCGTCTTCGTAGAGAGAATCTAAGGCGGAGAACTATTCGACGTAGAGGCGCAGCGTCTTCGAAAGGCTTCGACGATGAAATTCAGGGCGTACCTCCTTTCGCATCATGTTCTCCTGATACATCGCTCCAAAATCTGGCCAAAATTTTCTGAACGCTCCAAAATTGAGATTGTAACAGGAGAACATGATGTCGAAAGAGGTGGCACTATGTTAGCGTCTTCGGAGAGAGAATCCAAGGCGGAGAACTATTCGACGTAGAGGCGCAGCGTCTTCGAAAGGCTTCGACGATGAAATTCAGGGCGTACCTCCTTTCGCTTCATGTTCTCCTGATACATTTGCTAAAATCTGGCCAAAATTTTCTGAACGCTACAAAATTGAGATTGTAACAGGAGAACATGATGTCGAAAGAGGTGGCACTAAGTTAGCGTCTTCGTAGAGAGAATCTAAGGCGGAGAACTATTCGACGTAGAGGCGCAGCGTCTTCGAAAGGCTTCGACGATGAAATTCAGGGCGTACCTCCTTTCGCATCATGTTCTCCTGATACATCGCTCCAAAATCTGGCCAAAATTTTCTGAACGCTCCAAAATTGAGATTGTAACAGGAGAACATGATGTCGAAAGAGGTGGCACAAAGTTAGCGTCTTCGTAGAGAGAATCTAAGGCGGAGAACTATTCGACGTAGAGGCGCAGCGTCTTCGAAAGGCTTCGACGATGAAATTCAGGGCGTACCTCCTTTCGCATCATGTTCTCCTGATACATCGCTCCAAAATCTGGCCAAAATTTTCTGAACGCTACAAAATTGAGATTGTAACAGGAGAACATGATGTCGAAAGAGGTGGCACTATGTTAGCGTCTTCGGAGAGAGAATCCAAGGCGGAGAACTATTCGACGTAGAGGCGCAGCGTCTTTGAAAGGCCTTCGACGATGAAATTCAGGGCGTACCTCCTTTCGCTTCATGTTCTCCTGATACATTTGCTAAAATCTGGCCAAAATTTTCTGAACGCTCCAAAATTGAGATTGTAACAGGAGAACATGATGTCGAAAGAGGTGGCACTCAGTTAGCGTCTTCGGAAAGAGAATCTAAGGCGGAGAACTATTCGACGTAGAGGCGCAGCGTCTTCGAAAGGCTTCGACGATGAAATTCAGGGCGTACCTCCTTTCGCATCATGTTCTCCTGATACATCGCTCCAAAATCTGGCCAAAATTTTCTGAACGCTCCAAAATTGAGATTGTAACAGGAGAACATGATGTCGAAAGAGGTGGCACAAAGTTAGCGTCTTCGTAGAGAGAATCTAAGGCGGAGAACTATTCGACGTAGAGGCGCAGCGTCTTCGAAAGGCTTCGACGATGAAATTCAGGGCGTACCTCCTTTCGCATCATGTTCTCCTGATACATCGCTCCAAAATCTGGCCAAAATTTTCTGAACGCTCCAAAATTGAGATTGTAACAGGAGAACATGATGTCGAAAGAGGTGGCACTAAGTTAGCGTCTTCGTAGAGAGAATCTAAGGCGGAGAACTATTCGACGTAGAGGCGCAGCGTCTTCGAAAGGCTTCGACGATGAAATTCAGGGCGTACCTCCTTTCGCATCATGTTCTCCTGATACATCGCTCCAAAATCTGGCCAAAATTTTCTGAACGCTCCAAAATTGAGATTGTAACAGGAGAACATGATGTCGAAAGAGGTGGCACTATGTTAGCGTCTTCGGAGAGAGAATCCAAGGCGGAGAACTATTCGACGTAGAGACGCAGCGTCTTCGAAAGGCCTTCGACGATGAAATTCAGGGCGTACCTCCTTTCGCATCATGTTCTCCTGATACATCGCTCCAAAATCTGGCCAAAATTTTCTGAACGCTCCAAAATTGAGATTGTAACAGGAGAACATGATGTCGAAAGAGGTGGCACTATGTTAGCGTCTTCGGAAAGAGAATCCAAGGCGGAGAACTATTCGACGTAGAGGCGCAGCGTCTTCGAAAGGCCTTCGACGATGAAATTCAGGGCGTACCTCCTTTCGCATCATGTTCTCCTGATACATCGCTCCAAAATCTGGCCAAAATTTTCTGAACGCTTCAAAATTGAGATTGTAACAGGAGAACATGATGTCGAAAGAGGTGGCAGAAAGTTAGCGTCTTCGTAGAGAGAATCTAAAGCGGAGAACTATTTGACGTAGACGCGCAGAGTTGACGAAAGGCCTTCCACGATGAATTTCAAGGGATACCTCCTTTCTCATCATGTTCTCCTGATACATTTGCTGAAATCTGGCCAAAATTTTCTGAATGCTCCAAAATTGATCTTCTAACAGGAGATCATGATGTCGAAAGAGGTGGCACAAAGTTAGCGTCTTCGTAGAGAGAATCTAAGGCGGAGAACTAATCAACGCAGAGGCAGACTTTACTTGTGATTGTCAAATTTGGGATTTAATTAGGAAATGGAAGTTATAGGTTGCTGTTCTAAATTGAAAGATGCGGTTTTTCTCTAAATGTGGTTTATTAAAATACTTTGAACAATGTACAGTGATACTTCGTACAGGAGTGCTTATAATAATTCCATTGTCTAATTACTTAAGTTTAACTTCCACTTGACAACCATATAGGTATTGTAAATACTGTACTCGTCCAGTGCGTTTTCGTTAGACCAGTTGACACGAACCGACGCTTCCAAAGGAAAGAATTGCTTACCTATGACAGACGAAAGCTCCGAATTAATTAACCAGTTCCCAATATAATTGCTAATTGAACACTAAATACACTCGATAGTTCTTACTACTTTAAAGCAAACTTATTCAATATTATATTTATTTGCAAAATACACAGCATTTTATTCTTATCCCGGGTACTGTTCCGTTTCACGCATAAGAGATAAATAAATATCGGTACAAAATATCGATACAATTAGTGATCCTCTATTTAGAGAGTGATCGGAACAACGTATATCGTCGCTGATTGGTTGCTGCGATTTGGAGCAAAAGCGGAAGTAGACAGAGAAAGAAACTGCAAAAAAGAAAGAGACAGAAATACTGATAGAAAGAGGCAGAAAAACTATGGAAATAAGTGCAAATTATGCTTCTATCAAAATGTATTAGTAAACGGAATTATGCAACATGTTTCTTGAAATTAGTCGTAACGTTCAAGCCATTTTAGATTTTAAATGTTTCCGTAAGATTTAATTTCAATTCCTACCACTCGTAGCATTGTAATCTTATTTTAGACTGAATCGATAACGTTGGGTGTGACACAAAAATAGTAAGGAGGCTCGCGAGCCCCCCGAGCATGTGACACAAAATTACATTGCATGATAGGTCTTTTTTTTTTGGCTTGGAGGAAATCTCCACGAATACTCCCAACCCTCGGTGGAGGGTCGGGGGTTATGTGGGACTCGAACCCACTAAAACCGGGATCAAACTAGCGATTACATCCGCTTGGTGCGTGATAGGTCTATTCTATACCTGGTCGGTGCAGTTCGCGAGTTATAACACAAAATCGGAAAATAGCCGAATTTTCAGGGGTTAATTTCGTCCCCTTCGAGTGAATTTGGGCAGGAAACAAAAATTTCGTTGTAATCAGGAGGAAATCCCCTACATATTCACAAAGTTTCAGAAGTTTTTGAATTATCGGGTACGGGATCTTCTCTTGTGAGTTGAATATAATTCCCAGAGTCACCGTCGTGTAACATAGAGTGCGCGGCAATACCGAGGACTCCGAAGAGTATTCAACAGTTGATATGTCAATTCTTGTCACACGAATTCTCTATATTCATGTGATGTGAAATTTAATAGAAATTTGAAACTCGTCAATTGTTGAGAAGGCTTGTAAGCCTTACTATGGTCTGTATTAACCACGTCAAGTATTTTAATTTGTCAACGCGACAATGTAATCTTTCATCGTTACAACAATTAATATCGTCTGAGCGTGACAGATCTGACATTTGTCACACAGCAGGCTATAATTGATACAGTTACATGCGTTCCGCAAGATTGTCAACAAGCATCTTAAGGGTTTGGGGAACTGCGACTGTACACAAACGTGCAAATATGAAGGCGGACGAAGAATAACAATAACACTTGTATAAATTGCGTTTTGTAACAAGAAGATTCTTTCATTGATGTTAAGAACAGTACATATTGTTCTCATCTGTTAAGATCTTGCACTGTTCTTCCAACAATAAGTAAAGGTTGACGAATAATTTCATTATAACTAACCATTACATGTGTTAATGTTTATGTTATCAATCGAATTTGTTACATAAGAGAGATAAATGTATCTGATGTATCAATTCGATCCTCTCTCTGTTCCAGGATCTACCGCAGGTATATTTATGGAAAACAGTATTCACAATGGTTTTGTCTAGCAGCGCTGTGCCACGTACCATCATAAACGATAACGTGGCAGATGGGAAATTGAGTAAAGATATCTTGCGGAGGATAGAAGATGACCTTGACATTGATGAAAAGATATCTATTCTATTCTTAATGACAGACAATTATATGCATGGTTTCCAACAAACTTCTGATCTATTACAAAAGCATAAAGAGCACGATACTTATATACTTACAGAATTTATCGATGGCCATCCGAAAAATTGGAAAAGTAAATTACTGGAAGCGTTATCTATCATTCAAAATCGACAGATCATAAGGAAGCTGGGAATACGGTTTAACGATTTAGAGTTACTCTACTTCCCAAAAAACCGACTATGCTCGAGAAATTTGAACGTAGTCGCGAAGTGCTTGTACTTCTTGTGCGAAGCACTTACTGAAGATAAAACAAAATTGTTGTTACGATACGTTAGTAGCGATTTGACTGAGTATGAAACGAATCTAGAAGATACAGATTATTTTGAGTTGCATGTGTTGTATTGGTTGCAGCAAAAATATATTTCAATTAACTCAGGTTTGTTTTCTAATAAGAAATATTCTATCTTGTTATTATCGCTTAATTATTTCACGTGATGTGTAAATATTTTAGACGGTAAAGGGAGGCTGAAAAATTTGCTTAAGCATTTGAAGAGGTTCGACGAGTTAGAACTTATTTATGAAGATCTTAGAAAACACGAATGTCATCAAAATGTGTTGGACATTCAAAACGAAGATTCTTTGCGTACGTCCCAGTTGCAAACATTCTCCATGACAGGAGGCATAGAAGTAATGCCACGTGCAGAGAGAGAGCACGTAAAAAGACTGAAGAAAGGACTTTGTATCATCATAAGTCAAATGTACTTTATAGGGCAGAAAGTATGAGATTTTCCATCCGTTTGTTATCTTTTAATCGTACATTTTGTAATCGTAAAGAATTGCACACATGCAAGATTTTCCTTTCAGTTCGAAACAAGATACGGAACCACGGCTGATTGCGTCAAGTTATCAGAAACTTTCAAAGGTTTCGGTTTCGCTGTTAAAATATTTGAGAATTTAAAGAGGGATGAAATGTTGAAGAGATTGGAAAGCATTCCGAAAGATTTTGGTGCTGATTATGACTGTATATTTATATGCATTTTAAGTCATGGATGTAAAGGTTCGATTATCAAATACGGTTTCAGTTCACCTGTATGCGTTGAGATATACAATTCATTTCGTATTATAGGGGGTATCATTGCTTCAGATGAAGAACAAGTGAGCATCGAAATAATTGAGCATAAGATTTGCCAGGAAGAATTGAAGGATGTTATTAAAGTAGTGATTATACAAGCTTGTCAGGGAGAAATGACAGGCAAGTATAATTTTGACGTTGCGCCAGCGAGTTGAAAATTCTCCTGTACTTTTAAAATGATGACTAATTACAGGGCAAGTGCAAGATGTTTTAGCCACAGATGGTCCGAGTAATGGCAATGCATCGAATATTTTGGCGTATAAAGACTTTTGTATATTTATGTCAACAATGCAGGGTTTTGTATCTGTTAGACATAAAGCCGAAGGTAATACTTTATACAATCACGTAAATCTGAAATTCTAGGATTTCGAGCGCACTACGGATTGTCTTTAAAAATTTAAAACTCTTCTCCAGGTTCGTGGTTTATACAAGAGTTTTGTAATGTTTTACGGAACGGAGGAAGTACACTCACGTTCATGCATGCTACCAGGAAAATAATTCAATCCGTCATAGAAAAGAGGGGACGACTAAACGGAAGGAATTCAATTGCACAGTTACCTGAGTTGCGGTCGTGCAGGCTACTTATAGATTTTCACTTACCAGAATATCAACCAGATAAATATTAAAGTATCGATATTCTAAACATCGGTACATTCTATTTTTTAAAACGCATTTTCGGCAACAGATGCTTTCATTGAATGAAAGCAACGACGTTTCTATATTTTATTAAACAGAAAGGCTGAAGACAAAGGGATGAAATCTCAACAGAATTATATGCAGTTTGTATAGCTATGTATTTTATAACTGACGCAATAAAAAATCTACCGAGTCTTTCGTTATACAGATTTTTTGTTATTGATAGTTCGTTTGCATTCCATTTCCCGCGTTTCTCCATTTTGCACATGCGTCTGTTACAGGCCGAATAAGAAAGAAATAAATGAATTCGAAAACGGACATTAGGCTAAAACCAGCAAATAGTCCCAGAAGGCCGCCGAACGTTGCTAAAGCAATTATTATCCTTATTAATCGTTTTCTAATTAAAAGCCACTTATTCCACGAGGCAACTTATCTTACCAAATATATGACGCCAATTATAGTGCACGTCTCGCCGAAATTGAATGGACACTAAATCGCCAAAAAACACGTGTAGTACGCTTTGGTTTCTCCAGGGTTTACCTCTACTGAAAAGGCACATTATTCAAGTTTAGGTGTAACGTTAATATCTTAATCGCCTCATTTCTCATTTGCAGATTATTCTAAGCTGTGATAACATTGTTACAGAGCGTAAGATTTCTATAAGAGAAGCTACTTATCGACGAACATTCATCATTTACATTATACAGTATCAAAATGGTTTTAGACATCGTGAAATACTTTCTAAAACATTTTCATAAAACGTTCCATGTTTGGAATACCTGGGCCAATTCGTATATTGAAGTCCATTGTAATAAATGTGGCTGTCAAGATTCCCTATCGAATTCTCCATGGTGTAACGGTAAAAATTGCAATCTGGTTTGCAGCCGCAAGGTCTGTGCTTAACATCCACTCGTACGAGCGACAACGTTTTAGGCGACATGTCTGTCCCTGGCCAAGAAGTGGCGTACCAGTCTGCAAATTCAATTTCATCAGCATTCTACGTACCAACTTCACTAACATTATATCTTACAAGGGGAAATCCCCAGCCTGGAAATTCAAAAAATTATATAGAGGAAATTATACAGAGGATAAAAAGGTATGTATGTATTGCGCAATTTTTTTTGCTGCTCAAATTCACTCCAAGGAGGTAAAATTGACCCCTGAAAATTCGGATATTTTCCGAGTTTCTGTTATAACTCTCGAACTGCGAGAGATAGAAGAAAAGTTTTCAGATAAAAGTTACTTCTTTTAGTTAGGACTATTATTTGGTAAAAGTGATACGCGAGTTTTAACAGAAACTTGGAAAATAACTGGATTTTCAGGAGTCAATTTCACCCTCTTAGAGTGAATTTGGGCAGCAAAAAAAAAAAAAATTGCGTAATACATACGTATAAAAAGTTTCATAATTCTTTGAATTTGCTGGTCGGGGATCCTCTCTTGTCAATAACTCAGCTTATAGTTACCACACGTTAATGCTTTATTATTACATTTGTACTATCGCCCCTGGATACTTACATTTAAATTTGTCTAAACACTCGACGTCCCTCAAATCGCACACCTTGGTTCCTACAATAAGCACACTCGTTATTACGAGATTAAGGGAAGCGGGATCTTATTACATTTCACAGAATTAGTCACTTGAAGAAGCATTCTCGAAATATTATCAAATGTTTACTATTTGTTATAGGAAGCATGCTTTTGTTTTAAAATATCTGTTAACTGACTATTCTGGGGATAGTAATAAGGAATGCATCCACATTTCGCCTTGATTATGGAGGCCCGACAGTCCAGCATGCAATTTCGAAACGAATACTTGACGGGGATGAAGTATGCGTTCCTGCTGTTGTTCCCTATCATATCCATCTCGTTTGGAAATACACAGGATCTGCTAGACGGTGGCAATAATTTAACGTTCTCCGTCGCGTATGTTTCTAAAGGCTGAACGGTCAAGAATGAGTATTTGTCGACGGCTATCAATCTGGAGGACGCATCGAAGTCTGGGTAATCGTACGGGTCGTGCAGCATCACCTGCAATAAATATTCTTGCACTTGTCGATAGACAGAAATTCATTTCGCTACTGTTTCCCCATCTCTGGCGACCACAGCAGAAATGATAATTTTACCTTTATTCCAACAGATCCTATAATACTGGCATGGTAGTCATTGGGCTCTAAATTAACCAGGATGTTCAGTCCACTTTGATACCCGCAGGATGTCATTTTATACGGCAGCAGTCTTTAAAACAAATCAAACAATAGTCATTATTTAACTAAAATCAGCATCGAACATTATCATGGAAAAAATCTGCCCGGTGCTAATTTTATGCTAATTTAAATATATGAAAAGTTGTGTGGGCGAAACAACGTTAGACGAGGATGAACAGTATGCTCCAAAATGTTTATTTTATTCCACGAATACGTTGCTGAAAGAAACTAATGATAATGAAACAATCTCATGTTCAGTCGTTTTGCTACATGGTCAAAAGCAGCGAGGATTTTTTAGAGTGATAATGTTTGGCGGGACGGAGAAATAAATGCGAGGGGAAATATACTTTGGATTTTCGAGAATCTTCTCGTGAGTAATATAATTGAAACTGCAACAGATCCCGTCGCGGGTGAAGCTTGTACGGAACATGGTGCTGCATTTTCTCTCCTCGGCTTGCCACTTGCACGCCCCTAGGAAGCTTTCGCAGTCTCTCGTCACCTGGAATTGAATCGCATTCTTACGCAGCCATTGGCACGTTCCCTTGATCGAAGCGTCGAATCAACACCAGCAGAACCGATGGGTGCAAGCACGACCAGTATTGTCTAATTATTTGGCCGGTTGCAAAAGTTCGTTCGCTATATCGAACCAAAGTCTTTATTAAAAGTGAGAATATCTGTACTGCAAGTTCTTTTAAGGACGAATTTCAGTGGCAATCTTAGCCAAAATTTAATCAATTTCCAAGGTATTAATAAGGGCTTTTCCTGTGATGAAAACCAGTCAGAAATGGCAATGGTGTATTTTTATCGCAAATTCAGTTGAACTCGCCGTTACTTTTTATTTTATTTTGTCAATTTGTTAAATATTTTCTCTGTAGCGCGTTAATCGCAAGGTCCTTCGAATTTCGTACGTACTGAGCTTATAACCGTGGAAATCGACAGTTTGTTGGTGTCAAAAATACTCTGCAGTCGCGACAGATTGTTGCGAAGGTTTCCCTCGTGTTTCCCGGGATACAGTAACTCGTTCAGCAGGCTCATCTCTTCGACGATAAATTCCTTCGACATGGTCGGCGGAAGCTTTCTATCGCAACGATAAAGATTCACTGTTATTGAAAGAGCGGGAAACTAAAAAAGCAGTTCGATTCAAATAAAACAGAAAGGTGAACAGCGAATAACAATCGGAAGCTGTGCTTTTAAGAATGACGGCATCCATAATAGTAAAAACGAGCAGGTGTAGTATTAACGATAGCGGAAATTTCATTTTACCGAATGTTGGGATGGAGTTCAGGCTTCAGGGGACTTACAATTTTTCCACCAATTCTCGCGTTAACTTGAGGGACATGCGATTGAGATCGCACACGGTGACCGCTGGAAACGGGTAATTCCATATTCCGTGATGGGTGGATTTGATGACAGAGGAAGTCCGGTGCTCGGCGTAATAATTGGAACTGTATTTCATTATCGCAAACGCGACGAACAGCGATGTGAACGCCGTTACCGCCCAGGCGATCCTGCGGGAACGAATACGAAATAAGTACTAGGCGATTACATCGAGCACGATTTAATTAGAACGAGCGCGGTTCGCTCGCGAAAGAATACACGCCACGAGTTGAACACCGGAGCCTGATCTAGCTCTTCTTTATATTTAATTATAAATTATTATTTTAGTATATAATTTCTGACAGTGAGTGAAATTGTTTGTAGGTATTTGTCCAATAACAAAAGTTTGTTAACACAACTTATAAATTTGATGCTAAATTGTTTACAGCCTTTTCAAAAAGTTCCTACCTTCTTCATTGGTTTTTATTGATTTTAATTTTCCCTTTCTACCACTTTCGCCTAGATCGGGCCCTTTTCAACACTTTTCTAGCATCTGCCAACGCTGCGCGTTGCGTGAATGTATGAAATTCGGTTGCCTACCTTTCGGGTATAGAACGATGCGGCTCGCCGATGTACTTGTAACCGTGTAGGCCAGTCTCTCGACAGAATTCGAAGGACTGCTTCTTTAATATGGCCAAACATTTGCCTGTCATTTTTCGAAGTAATCCACGCTCACTCTTCTTTGCATTTTCCATGCTTCGCCAACAAATGGGAGGAGTGTAGCGGTCTCTTATATTATTCTTAGATTACAATTTGAGAATTTGTTGAGTATTCGTAAGTTACTATAAATTTGGAAATTATTGGAGATAATTGTCGTTCCTTTTGGAGTTACGCGCCTTTGTCGGGCGAATGGGAAGTAATTTTAATTAAATGAAATTGACGTTAGTTTTGTATAGTTTAATAACGGCGAAGGGTATGAAAAATCGCTTTTACAATGTAACAGTTGGAACACGACTATCGAACAAAGCGAGCAGCATACGAAGCGCGATGCGTTATTTAAGAATACGTTCGGTGCGAGGCATGCGATGTCCAATAAAAAATTCATTTGACCTTCCACCGATCATTCTGTGATAACTCCTGCGATGTACAATATTCCGACGCCGCTGGTAGAAGTGATTCAGGTTTCAACTGTACGCGGAGGTGAATAATTAATGGCTAGAGTTTTAACTATACACGAGGCCAGGGGGTTTCCTTCGTGCGAATGAGACTTTCGTTAAAAAGGGAAACCGAATGTTTCGCGTTTCGGTTGCGCCCGGGCGTTTGATTGTCTTTCAAGAGAAGCTTCGCGATTGTCAAAAGATAATTCGCATGCTTGTCGGTTTATGGTAGTTTACTTATTATTAATAATAGACTGCGCGTTATTAATTCAACTTGTTTGTCGCGCATACCTACGCGAGGAGATTCTGCTCACCGATAACTTTCCGTATCACGTATCTGGGAGTATCAATTGGATCTTTCAGTTGAATGTAAATTCGCGTGGGGGAAGGATATTACAAATATTAATTAAATAATATTTTAAATATTTCGGTTGAGAGTTCTGTGATGTACACTGATTAATCTTGATTTAAGTTCTCTTCGAAGCTGGAGAAATCGATTACAAAAATCAATTTTTTTTTTTCAAAATCGTATGCTCCGATTTCTCCCACCATTTTTAGACGTAGAGTCGAATTCATATTTCAAACATTTCGATATTTTCATGAGCCAGGAGGTCTGTAAACCTTCGAAGAATCGTAATCTCATTTTTTAGAACGCTACCATTTTCTCAAAACTCAACTTTTCACTACACTTACAAGAGAACACCGCAACTTTGTGGGTTTTTAGAGTGACTCAAAACAAGAACAACGGTATGTTTCATTTGGGCCGTGTCGCCCTTTAAGGGGGTGAAAACTAACCTCAAAGTCAAATTGTCATTTCCACTTTGTCGCGTGTAACTCCCAAAGTACAACAGACAGAAAAAAAATGTTTCAAACAAAAGTTTAAGCGATGCAAACTTGCGTTAACAAAATTTTGAAAAAAGTTTTTTTTCGTTCTCGTATTTTTTTTATACTCTTTTAAAAATTTTGTTAACGCAAGTTTGTAGCACTCATTGCACCATTAAACTTTTGTTTGAAACATTTTTTTATGCCCGCTGTACTTTGAGAGTTGTACGCGAAAAAGTGGAAGTGTCAATTTGACTTTGAGGTTAGTTTTCACCCCCTTAAAGGGCGATAGGGCCCAAATGAAACACACCGTTGTTCTTGCTTTGAGTCACTCTAAAAACCCACAAAGTTGTGTTCCAAGCGGTGAGCCCGGGTTCGTGGTGTTCCCTTGTTAGTGTTAAATCAGGCGACAGGCAAACTTACGTAGAGTAATAGGGGGAGTTGGGGCTCTTTGGTGCAGGGGGCACAATGAAACATTAATATTCTATTGATATCTATAAACAGTCAGAAGTTCAAAAAATGATCACAAAACAGTATACCTACTCTATGATCTTGAAAGATGATATAAGATTATAAGATGATACCCTATAGATATCAAGATAATATTAATGTTTCATTGTGCCCCCTGCATCAAAGTGCCCCAACCCCCCCTGCTCCCCTAGGTTTTCCAGCTTCAGATCTACTCCGATGATAGAAATCACATCAACCACAAATCAAATCGCATAAATCAAGAAATTCCTAAATATACATTAGATGCGACTAAGCGTGCACGCGAAGTTGCAAAACGCTTCGCGTCATGGTTTCCTTAAAAAGTATTCCCAAAGATCACCTGAAAATCGGCTCGTCGAATCGGGACACCCCTTAAAGAAGAGGACCCGCCTTCGCCGCGCCACCTCGTCCTTTATCAGTAGAAATTTGTCGCCTTGTGTCGTCAGGTTCTTCGTTCGTTCCCTCCTTTTTCTTTTTTTTATTTTCGAGCCACTTGTCCGCGGTGCTCCGCGCGAAATGAAAGCTCGCGCTAGTCGTTCGCCGCCCGGAGACACTCGATTCTTCCCAGCGAAGGGTGAAGGATATTGGAAGTGAAATGCCCCGGCCACGAGTGTACACTCGAGGCCAGGAGTAGGAGTCCGCGACTAGTCGGCCGAGTGACTCGATTCTACGGATATTAAACTCTGAAGATGCCGCACTTCGCCGCGGCTGATCTGACTCAGCGAGTGTCATTAATAACTTGGAGGAGATAGATAAAGTGCTAAACACCGTGGCCCCGTGTGCTCGAGCACACGTCATTACCCTGACTACCGCGAGACTCGATTAAGGCCTCCCAAATGCACCGACCTTGCCGAGGTCGGCTCGCCTTTCAAAGAGAACTTTTCCCGCTTCTCCGGCGAACCTTTGACTTGGCTGATGCCGATAAAACTGTCGTCCCTGGCAAACTTGTAACGGGCTTCTGTTCTCAGTCGAAGCAAAAGACACCGATTTCACACGGCACTTTGCTATTTTCGAAATGGTATTAAAGGAGTTAGAAGTAATCATTTCAATTTATTGGGGTGGCGTTGCTCGTGCTGGGGATGCAATAACAATTGCTAACGCTGGCTTAGGACTCGATAAATGTCACGGGAACTCAAAAAAATAAAATACATAAAATAGTTGAGAAGGAAAAATTATTTTCATTTAAACTTCCCTTAGCGAAACGGCAATTTCATATGCGCCAAACTAATACCTACTTTGGTTTTAGTGGAATATTGATTGCGGAGGGATTTAGTGCACTCATGAATTTTAAAGATCGAAATGGATAATTGAAGAGTCTTTGTAGAAAACACTGTAGGTGCCAAAATTAGTAAAATGTCATTTTATCTATAGGATAGATTAATATTATCATTTTATCTATAGGATAGAATTTGATTTTTGGTACTTACAGTGTTTTCTACAAGGACTTTTCAATTGTGCTTGATGTTATTAATAATATTTTGCTCATAAGTTTCACGTGAATGGTAATGAATAATAGTATGAGTATTCTGCACCACCCTGTAATATGGGTAGATCATGAGATAAAAAGGTCTGGTCGTTCAGTTTTCAAGAGAGTGGTATGCTTGAGGATATTTTAGGGAATAGATTTAGTAGCGTATAATTTAAAAATTAAGCGTCATTGGGTGTACACGTATGTGAACTTGTTTCATTGTTTGCTATGTAGAATCGAGCTCAGAAAAATATCACACAT
Source organism: Andrena bucephala (assembly GCA_947577245.1). NCBI lineage: Eukaryota > Metazoa > Arthropoda > Insecta > Hymenoptera > Andrenidae > Andrena > Andrena bucephala. The sequence continues at coordinate 72,058,417 of OX387715.1, forward strand.
TTTTACCAACACTTTAAGGGAGGACTCCCACCCTGAAGCCATTGACAAAAGACCCAGTTAGTGATTTTTTGTTCGTACAAATAAAAATATAGGCCCGAGATTTTTTCTATAGTTTTAAAGCAATCATTACTTTGTTAGAAAAAAAATTTCTGTGAAAAATAGTACAAATTGGCGGCGAATAAAATGGCTTCCCGGAGCACTGCAAAAAAACTGGCCCACACTCCCGGGAAGTACTGGAACATCTGAGAAGGAAATACAAAATATGTATATTATCTTCCATGTAGCGTAGGATTTTCATAGAAATTGAATTATTTTGGGAATTATAGCAGTTTTAAGAATTGACTTTAATTTTTTACATAAAAATTTGCACCGAAATGCTTGTAAAAAATCGAATAATTGAAATATAAAAAAATCCTACGCTACATACATGAAAGATAATATATTCTAGTTTATATATCTCTTTTGTATTTCCTTCTCAGATGATCCAGTCATTCCCTGGAGTGTGAGTCAGCTTTTTTGCAGTGCTCCGGGAAGCCATTTTGTACAATTTAAAAAAGAAAAATTCTAGCAAAATAAAAATTCCTTTAAAACTAAATAAAAAACCCAGCTCTATATTTTTATTTATACGAACAAAAATATCCCTAACTTTGTCTTTGTTGGGGCCCCCATTAACTGTCTGACCATATTCAGACGTTTCTACTTGCTCGTTTCAATTATCGCGGAAATACTTGACGAAGAGGATCGAAGTTCTTTTCTCCACACATTATTTATTCACCAGAATAATATGATAAATATACCCAGTGCTTTGCAAGATATTTAAGAGCCTAACAGTTTTGTAATTGTCGAGTATTGATATCTAAAGTAGTATAAATTAAAATAAATTCGACAGCAATTGGTCCTTTAAAACATTTCAACCACCGTATACGCGCAAACATTTTACGGCTCTCCTAGAGGAGTGCAATTTCTAATTTGCTGATCGCGGGAAATATCGTAATATCTTTATCTCTGTAAAGAAATCGGAGATTTAGTAACCCGTGCGTTACAGTCTCAGTAATATGATATATGTGTGTCCCGTATATCGATATAATCCAATATTAGGGTGATTCCACGGCACCCCTGGCTCCAACCGACACGGAGAACTTTCGTTTCGCGGGAGGGCAAATGTTTTAAATCGGCGGGCAAAGAACGAAGGGAAGAAAGCTGGTATTTGCCACCACCCTTCGATCGTTTCTCGCCGCTTAAACGCTTTGAAGGTTGAAATGGGAAAACTTAACGAACAGCGATTTTAAAAGCATCACGATGCTTGTATACGAACCTCGAGATAAGAACAATTCAAAATCAAAATCTCAGTAAAAATATATACTTATGAACGTCTAGTAACTAGAACTTAAACTACAAAGCATTGTGATTTTTAAATTGAAATTGAATTTCAAAATTAAACCTCCCTTTCATTTTTATCAAACTACAGTGGGAGTCGATAAGCTTTAAAACTTTTTCCTCATGCATCCATCCACAGTTTAAATTTCCTTTTCGCCACTACTGTACCATGTACCTACTGTTATCGTGAGAAATAATTAAGCGACAATTAACGAGCACGTACACGAATCGTGATAGAGGTGAAATAAATTCCCGGCTGAGTATTCGAAACGCGTGTTCGATGGACGCGTTAGGGTGTCGTGACTTCTACGATGTGTAGCACGGTAATTTTAATTATGAGATAGTTCACCCTGATGTCGGTACCGCGTGGAGAAAATTACTGCGCACGGGAAGGGGTGAATCCAGTGGATGGGGTAACAATGTATTATGCGTTCTCCCCTCCCCGCCGACCCCTCGCGTTAACCGCAAACCCCTTCTATTCACCCCCAACAATTCGTTAACTGCTATCGAATTGACTTCAGCCACCGTAAGTTGAAAGTGCAACCCCCGTTACCTCTTGCTGTTTCCATCCTCCTCCGTCGAAAGTTCACGATCTCCTCGTCGAAATTCGAGCAATCAACGTTTCATTAACACGGCGAATTCACGGGCCAGTGGAGCCCAAAAATAAAACAGAAATAGAGAAACCTAAACAAGGCTGGGTCCTCGAACCTAACGGTGGTGCAAAGAAAGTTTAAAAATAACATAGTTTAATTAGGAATAATTGTACTTTCAAATTTATATCTCATTAATAGGGGGTAAGATTCAAAGGAATTCAACGAATTCGGTATGTAGCAAATTTACAATTACTTCAGTTAATTAAAAAAAAAATTGTAATCGGTATAGCGAACGTTATTTAGGAAGGGAAGATATGACTGTGATTTTGCGACTTTGCTGCTCGTCGTAAGTGAAATGGAAGCGTCTCCCGCGACGTACGCCCGGAAATAGCAATAAAGTTAACCACGTGGGAGGGTTTGAAGGGTGAATTGTTTAAAACTGCCCTGTCGCGTGCGAGCCCTCGTTGTCGAGAATGAAAAGAGGTTATAGATATGAAGAGTTCCAGAGGGGGGGATTTGTAGCCATCTATACGGCATCTGTATTATAGGACCGACGGGAAGGGAGCGGCGTATTTCGCGGAACATTGAGCCCTATGGACTTTAAAACACACCCGAAACTGAATCTGTCTCCGTGTACGCTCCGAAAATTCTCCATCCCCAGAATGCGTAGTCCCTATCCGCCTTTTCCAATCGTATAATGCAAACCCCCCCCCCCCCCATGAGCTGCAATTTCGGCACAATGACTTATCCTTCTCAAATAAATGGAAAATATCTTGCCGTACTTCGGCCCGACAAAGGAGTCATCCTTCTATTCCAGAAAGCACGGCACAGTCTACGGAACGGATCAAAACTGGATGTAACTTTCAATAACATTTGGAATTGTTACTAGGAATTAATTATCAGAGCTCGAAAAGCTGTAGAGTCTTATAGCGTTGTTAATGCAAATGAAAGTTAAAGTGGCACGGAAAGCCTTTTGAATATTTTTGCGATTCGGTATGTCAATTAAGATAGGACGTCTTATCTGTCGCTATGAGCGCTCAGCACACGAGGATGCGTAAAAGAAGGGAAGCACATAGAGGGTGGTACATAGGAGGCACATAGGGGTTTGCACGGCGGGAGAACTTTATGGGGGCCCCAAGTATATTTCCTGATTGAGCGGACTAATCCACGCAAAGGAGGTTTTATCGTCGAGGTATACGTAATCGAAGGGGTCTCGTCTGCAAGGATGTCGCACGAACAAGAGGCTGCGCCTGAATTGAGATAGTTCCGTCAAGGGCTAGTTCGGTTACCAAGTGCCCAAGCATCTTCGGTTACGCGTGACGAAATCTCGATATCCCACCCCCTCGATCTTGATATCTCGACTTGCGGCATTTAACGATTACATCTTCATTTGTTTCGTACGAATAAATAGTCGAAGTTGCATGAAACATGTGTGTATCGGTGTGTGGAACGGTGACAGAAATAAAATAGTTGAAATTTAAAATTTAAACAATACGCAAAGGTCACAAGTAAACATTCATTTAGAGGGAATGGAGTTTCCCGATTTGGAATATATATTTTTAAAGTGCTCATAGTAACTAAGAAATCCTGAAAATTATATCTGCAATGGACCTAGGCGTATGTGAAAATCGGCAAAATCCTCTTATTTAAGAATAATTGGCTAAAACCTGGCATCTGTATGTTTTTCGTGGGGCTGAATCCGAATATGACGTTATTGTTTGTGTAAAAAAAATCCTAAGGTAGTTCTCTTAATAAAAAATCGGTTTTTTGGAGATAACTCAAAAAGGAAAGGCCGGAGAATTTTTTAAATAGACGACTTCAAAGTTAACATGGAGGCGAAAATAACACCAGTGTGAGATGATTATATGTATGAGTCATGCATTGTTCGACGATCTTCACATTGACTGCTCTAACGTGTTCGAATAAAATTGTAAGTGCTTTCATCATGTTTCTCTATGTTAACTTTGAAGTCGTCTATTTAAAAAATTCTTCTGCCTTTCCTTTTTGAGTTGTCTCTAAAACAAAACGATTTTTTTACACAAAAAACAACATCATATTCGGATTCAGCACCTAAAAAAATATACAGATGCCAGGTTTTAACCGATTATTCTTAAATAAGAGAATTTTGCCGTTTTTCGCGGACGCCTCAATAACACGAGTAAAATAGGTCCATTGCAGATATAATTTTTAGAATTTCTTAGTTACCTACTATGAGTACTTTAAAAATATATATTCCAAATCGGGAAACTCCATTCCATATAAGTGAATGTTTACTTGTCAGTATTAAGTTTTTCCGACCACTTTCCTTCAACCCCAAACAGCAAGCACTTCCCCATCGATTCTCTCCAAAATAAGCTCGCAAAGTTTGGCTACTTATTCCTAAACCGTCTTGTACACTTTCCAGTAAGATGCTCGAGTGTCGAACTCACCTCCAGTTTCCCCGCGAACTGATCCGCGATCGGAGAACGATCGGGCGATCGTTCATTCCCGTCAATTCCCTGCCGGCATTTACGTCGCATCGTTACGTCGTTACCGGGCCAACCGCAGCGCGGCAGATTCCGCCCGCAGATCGGCTCGCCGCGGGACCATTTGTCTGCGGCGATGTTTACGATAAGCATAAACCCGCGAAAGAGTTTCGGGCCACGAAAGTTGGCGAATCCGGGCGTATCCTGCCGCTTCGGTCCTTCTGGCGGATCGAGCTTCTGTCCCCTCCGGCACCCCTTGCGGATCCCCCGGGTGGAGGTCTTCCCAGAAACTGAGAATTCGAGACATGGCCTGGGCGGGTCGACCGCCGCGGTCTTTTAATCGTAACTTGCGGCCTGATAGTAAGCGGGCGAACCTATACGGGAGGTCTATTTTTATTGTTCCCGCGATAGTACAGCTGTGCGTCCCGTATTTACGGCGAAGGGGTCGGTGGAGGGAGGGAGGTGGGGGGAGGGTGGGTGGCGAGGGCGAGGAAAAGGGTCCTGCATAAACGCTACGACGGGATCCCTGCTTTCCCTCGTTATTGACCATTTCGATGGTAACGGTAGCTTCGATCAGAGAAAGCTCGTCAGCGGAGCAACGTGTCCCCGAAACCGGAGCCGGAGCTTGATGCTAGTATAGCCTTACAATGGTACGGTTTTCCGGCGGATGTATGGAGACAAGTGTTGAAGTGTGGAACAGTTAAAGCTGTCATAGTGTAATAGAACCTTGTGTGTTTCACATTGTCGAGTTACATCTTCTTCGTTCGTGCTATGTAACAGCATGAATATTTGTATTACTCATTATATATTGTACAGGGGTGGTCAAAAGCAGGCTCAAAACTCAAATATTTTTAATAACTAGGGTGAATCCTAAACGTATTAAACTTATACTTTTAATAACCAGAATTTATGTATTAAGTACTAGCTTTACTACTTGGCTTCGCCTGAAATGTAGATTCTGATTTTATAAAAGTAAAAGATTGTTTTTTTTGTATTAAACTTATATTTTTAATAACCAGAATTTATGTATTATTGGCTTTACTACTCGGTTTCGCTTGAAATTTAGATTCTGATTTTATAAAAGTAAAAGATTTTTTTGTATTAAACTTATATTTTTAATAACCAGAATTTATGTATTACTAGCTTTACTACTCGGTTTCGCCTGAAATTTAGACCCATAAAAAACTTTAAAAAAGTAAAAAAAAAAAACGCCAAGTACATGATAAAGTGGAGGACGAGAAAAAGTATTATCAAATAAATATCAAATATTACTAGCTTTACTACTCGGCTTCGCCTGAAATTTAAATTCTGATTTTATTAAATAAATTTTTTTTTTTTATGTGAAAATAGTCACATTCGTCTGGATTAACGAGAAATAATGAGCTGGGGCACATTTCGTGACCCCAGAGTTTGTCGTTCGAAAGTTTTTAGGCGACAGACAAACACACAAACACTTTCTGCTTTATATATATATTAAGATGTTGGCATCACTGGATTACTTTAAAACCCCTCCGTTTTAAAAGTACAATTCTTTCTACATATACAGTAAAATTATCTTATTCTTGTCACCGTTTACGGTTTAAACTTTCTTTCAACCGCTACTGTACGTCAAGCGAAGAATCCCTTTAATCAGGGGATCGGAGCATGCCAATTTTTTATTTGCTCCGCTCCTGCTCCGCTCCAGCACATTTTTTCTAAATAAAAATTCTTTTAATACTTTCAAACAGTGATCTTTCATTTCCAACAAACCCCATCTTTCTAGCTTTTCATTTTCATATAGAAAAAAATTCATAAAGAACGCTTAATTTTCGGGCAAAGAAAGTACTATGCCTCCTCAACACTGGGCAATATTTTTTCAAAGATAAAAAACTGAGAATTGGTATTTATTAAAAGCATTTCATTCGTATGCTCTTATAAAATGAAAGAAAATTGAAATAAATAAAAATTTGGAGCAGCGGAGCAGTAAAAATTTTCCGTGCTCCGGTCAAAACCCCATTGCTCTACTGCTCCAAGCCTCGCTCCAACGCTCTGCCTTTAATAACAACTTCTGCCCTATCGCACCAGCTCTCCTCCACCGACACTGTCGCCTACATCATTACCTTCACGCAGTGTCAACGATTAGTACCATCCGACAAACTGTATTACGAGTCCCCCGCAGTGGCGAAGCAAGCTTGACAGGATATCACTTGAAGTGCCGACTTTAACGCCGCTTTACACCCCGATCAGAAGTGCAACGAGGGCCGGATTACACGGCGCGCAGCGGTCGTTCCCAATAAAACCGACGAAAAGGGGTGTGGGTAAGCGGATGGTCAGCCCGCCGCCGCCGGTTAATGTGTGGACACTCGGTGTACGCGGCTCTGCCGGGGCAAAGAATGAATATTCAACAGTAAACACTGGCCACCGCTTGCGAAAGGGTTCGCGCGATGGCGCGCGGGGAGATAGAGAAGGGAAAGGAACGTGGCCGCCACCCTTCGCTTCGCCGGCACCGGCCCAGGCGGTGAGGGGGGGGGGGGGGGGGGGAGGGGGTCGATCCCGTGACTCTTGCGCAGATATAAACGCGGCTACGGCCGAGAGGGACATTGTTTACGATATTACATCTGTAATACCGGTCAAGTGACCAGCGTCCACCAACGCTCCGTAATCTCCTCCGCGCCAGGACCTCGCTCCTGGCCAGATACAGCACGTCGAGCGACTCCGGGGTTCGTAATGGCGCCGGTCTCGTAGACCAGCACGCGGTTACCGGTGCTCCAACACGTTCCTCAAGTACGTACGTACCTGCTGCACTGTGCGTCGCACCGTTCCTCCGAGCGCTGCAGTAAAGTGTCTTATCGTGAGCGTTAACCGTTCCCAGAAGCAGGGTCAATTTTGACCCTGTACTTTGAGACGTAACGCGTTCGTTGTAAAGATACACGGCAAGTAGTGTAGAATTTATATTATACAATTTTCTGAAGGTTCGTTCGCTGATGTCGAGATAAACGAATTTTACTGTGGGTCAGAAGTGACCCGCTTACGTGGCACTCTAGGATTTCACGAACTTCCGCTGTCCGACGGGAGTGCCGGGGGAATTTGGGCAGTGCTTATTTTTTCTTAAGGGGGTAGGTTGCCCTCAAAATCTTCGAGAATTGGTTTTTAGGATTTTTGCATATTCCGGTAGCTACATCTTTTCTACGTTTTTTAAGTGCAATCAGGCCCTGAAAGTATACAATTTTGAAGGAATTACTGCCAGAAATGTACGAGCCTGCACATGAGATCGGATGACGGCTAAACTGCATGTCCAACTTTAAACGCGATTTCCCAGAAACTACGTTTTCCAAAACGAAGAACATAAAGTCTCGGGAACCGCTCCAACGATTTGAATGAAAATTTACAGGGAGGTGTAGGAAACTATTCCCCGCGAGGTGTCGGGAGTACATTTTCAATATAAATTCTTAAAAAAAGATAACAAATATTTTTCCTAAAAAAAAAGAGATAAAATCAAAATTTTGCTTCCGACACAAGATGGAGGCTGTCTTACAGATTATAAAAATGCCTTTACTTTGTAGTTTACTGAATTCACCCTCCCGAAATCGTGTAAATATATTTAAAATTCTCTTTCTGTGCATCAAAGTCAACGAAATGACGATTAAAAATTAAGACAAAAGTTATCTCTGTATTCATTTATTACTTCAGAATTTGAAGAAGTGCCTGATTTTGGGTTGTTGAGGGTAACCTACTCCCTTAAGGAATATTCCAGTATCCCTGTTATTTTTTATTTGATTAGGTACCTGCTACTTTAATCGAGAACCTTGCAGCAACAGTGACAGGCTGTGGAGTATTTAGAACTTCCTCTTCACCAATATCGTTTGAGCGTTTTGTTGTGTAATTCTCGCTCGAACGCAAATGATATTGGACGTAATGAATAACATCGAGTAATATCAGGACTCGAAGACCCGTTTCTTCCTGTAACCCGCAATTTACTGTTAATTAATACAGCGATTCCACCGATACCAACTGTCTGCCGCAGAAGTCGCTGGCCGAAGGACAAACATCGCCGTAGCAGGGGGGGACGGTGTTTTGATTCTGGCTGTTATAGGGAAGACATATATCACTGGTCCACCCCATTGCTATAGATGCCAGTAGTTAGGGTGGCGATCCTGGGGGGAGCCGGATGGACACGCCGGGGATTTATTGCGGCGTTCGATATATATGATTATTTAAATCTTTTTCAGCTGTCGCGGTCATTCGAGGCTGTCTTCCGTCGCCACCACTCTTGGACTTTACAGATTCCGCTGCTGTTCCAGGACTTCACAAGCAGACACAATACCAAGTCATTTCAAAAGACTGCGTATTTCGCAAGACGCATTTGTGACGTTTTGTGCGTTCGTTTTCTGATTAAATTCTAGCCATTTTCATTCTGATTAAATTTTAGCCAGGTTTCTTTTCATTTTCCAGCATCAGTTTAGTCCTGGCGTTCAATCAGTGAACCGAATTTTGAGTGGTCGCTAATTTTAGTCCCAATAATGTATGAAGACTGCTAAGAATATTGATACCTAAAGTGTATTTATTTGTTTCATTTGCTGTTCCATTCGTCAGTTTCATTGACTCGTTTACTTATTAATAGAAAATATATTATAGAAGGAATAGAAATTGAGTACGGAATTTTTTGAAAACGATGGCACGAGGTCGTTAAAAAAGAGGAAAATAACATTAGTGATTTCAATAAAGTTCAAACAAAAATATCGCAGACTTTTGAAATGTAGTCTGAAGACTACTAAAAGCAAGAATATGTTACATTCGTATCGTTTCGAAATTTTTACATCTTCCATCACGAGCACTCACTATTTCAGTAATATCCAGCAATAACTATAATAGAAGTTCAAACAACATCCCTGTTTATTTATAAATCGCACTGTTAGAACTTTGACCAGTCCTTTCATATTCCATATTCAAATTTGATTCTCACAGATTTCGTTTAATCAATAACTCCTTCTTTTCTTGAGTTATGAATTTATTACTATTTAGCAGCAATTAATACTGTCACGATGACTCGAAGAAGAAGATGTCACGGTACGAAAAATATGCGATATGTAGTTTCTCAAGGGTGGAAGTGTCTGATCGTTAAAATCTGGAGGCACTAATTCAAAGAAGCTTCCCACAGGGCCTGGACGAATGGGGAGATGTAGAACTGGATACAAATTCGCGGCATGGAAAGTAGGAAGGCGTGTAAATGTAGACGCGAAGAGGCCGTCGATGCTGGCCAGCAAGTCCGCCAACACGTTTCCGTTATGGAGATTGGTTTCGTCGGAGGAATACAAAGTGCGAGTGTTGTGCGAGGCGTAACAAGCGAAAGTACGGACATAGTCTTTCAACCGCGGTATGCCATGATGGTCTGTCACGAATTTATTGAGATTGACGCTCGCCTTTGCCTTCGATACCGAGTCTTCTTAAATTTATGTTCCATTACGTGTAATACCCAAGCCAGTGGGGCAGCCAAAGGGGGTCGAAGGTGTCCTGGCACCCCCCCCCCCCAAAAGAAAGGGCTTTGTAAAAGAAAAAGAAAACTGGGTTTGATGCTTTAAATAAATTTTTATCACCACCTTATGAATTTCATTGAATTTGCAGTAATAATATTTTTATCCCTTCAACTCGGCACTCCCCAAGATTAAATCTTGAGTTCCTTTCTTCAAGGTGGAGATAAAATAACAGTTGTTACTCGAGAAATGTCACAGAAACATAAGAGGATTAAAATAAATGTTAATAATTGAAAAGCAAGAATTATTTTGGTTAAAACTTTCCTAAGCGGAATGGTAGTTTTCTATGCACCAAGCAAATGAAATAAAAATCTTTGGTTGATACAGTTCTCTGCTTACTTCTATAGTATTAATTTAGCGCCGAGTAAATAATGTTTATATATTGCTAGTGAAATAGCAGAGAAAAGGAAAGAAAGGAGCCGCTCTGGGGAAGTGTCATTGGAATAAAAAGTCCATTGGCAGTTCCGCACCTCGCCAAGGTTACAAGGGGTGGGGCGAGACCAGTTACAATGCAGAAAAGAGCCGCGGCGAATTCAGAGTTCACGGCGAGCACACAGAGACAGATCGATGGATCGTCTAAGCGGCGTGTCTGACAGGAAAGTCGAAATCTGTCGGTGGCAGAAATATTCGAAGCGCACGGCGTATTTCACGCCTAATTTCTCGCGAATTCCTTCCTGAATATTCTCCGTTCTCAATCTCATGCGGGCCACGTGCCATTCATCTCATAGCCGGCTGAACTCTCACCGTGCCGCGTTTTGAGCCGCTCCACATTCTTTCCCCTTTTCCCTCGGCAATCTCCTGTTTCTCTCGAACGCGACATTATTCTTACGCGCTACCCTCGAAATTCTCTTAAGGGGACATGCTCATTAAAAATTCTCAGAAACACAATTGTCCTCTACATGTATCTATAGAATAGTATCCGAAGAATATTCAGTGAAATTTACAAGACGAAATTCGTAACGTATAGATTCTACAACGATGGACGCGACTCGAGCCCTGAACGACCCAAATATACAAGCAAAACTTTAAACGCGTTAAATTTTTTTCTTCATATCCTTGAATAACGTAGAAGTAAAGGCTAGAAAGTTTTTTACTGCAAGTCGTATACTTCTTACAAAAAAAGTTCTAAAAGTCATCTAAGTAGGTATTTCTTGAGCGATTTGATGAGAATGTCCCCTTAAATATCCTCACTTCTCCCTCGCGTGATTCATAATTTATAACCAATTAATTCCATTTCACCCTTGACTTTGTCACTTTTAACAAAACCAACCGGTCGAGGCGAAAGAAAGCCTCCACTTCCCTAGCGTTAAAACCTCGACTGGCGTCGGCGTGTTCTCACGCCGAGGGGTTTGCCACCCGTGCTGTCCGGCGAAGGCCAGGAGGAAGGCATCGATACGGCACACAATGCGCCCAGTGATTAACATGGATGACCAAAGATATCCGACGAGGAGAGAGCTCGGTTGAGGACGAGCCCGTTATACGCGCGGGTGTCGTCGGTTCACCCCATATTTCTTTCCTCCCGCGGCACCCCCCGCCGCCGCTGCGGCCACACACGCACGCACACCGGCCCAGAAATTCATTAGGGGTATCTGATATTTCTGGTGGGTGGTTCGCGCCGGAATAAATCATACGCGGGGCCCGGCGGAAGCGTTCTGCCGGCACGCCGAGCTTCTTTCCCCGGTGCATGCGCGATCTATCCGCTTTATCGCGATCCCGAAAGAAAGGGGATGACCGCGGGACACGACGCCCCCGGCCGGAGGAATAGCGGGACGTAGCGTAACGGGAGACACAGCGAGCATCGGGCCAGAGAAATAGAATCGTCGGGGAGCGTTTACCGTCGCGGACGGAGCGGAGAAAGAAGGCTAAACGCTTGAACGTGATCCGAGCTTAAACCGTTCGTGGACATCGAGCAAATCTCGTTACGAACTCGACCGTCCCCCCTCGCCTGCCACCCCCGCCAACCCCCGCGCCCTCTCGGCATCGTCGAGGGCCGGTTTATATATACCAGAAGCACCGCGGAGATCTAAGAAGCTTCTCTCTACCATCGGATCGGCTCAATCTTACCGGCATTCGTGATCGTTCGAGCGTGGATCGGCCGCCGTCTTACCCGTACCTCCTCCACGTAGATTGAAATTAATTTCGGTATGCCGCGATTGAAAACTCGCCTCGCCGTGCCGCTGGTCCACGGATGACCGGTGCGGGGGCCTTTCGCAGCCGGGGGCCAAGTTCCCTTGAAGATTACTGACTTGGGTGACCCGTGGGGGCGGTTCGGACGCGATCCAGAAGGCTCGCAGGCGTAATTACGAGTTTTCGTAGGCGATTTGCGTGTAACGGCGCAATTAATTGGGAGGGATGGAACCGGAGGATTGTTCGAGTTTATGTTTGAAGGATGTGGAGCTTGTTTTAGCAGAGTGCGCGGGCCCGACTCGTCCCTGTAAGCAAAATTAGACAGCTGCCTACCGGCGTAAAGTTGACACAGGGGCTGCAAAATGGTATTTTCGTTGTTGGCATTTTTTAAAATAAAGTTTGAAATGAAATGTTACAAGATGTACTATGAACGTATTAAGGGGTCTTCTTACCTTGTCGGACGAAAATTGATGCGAAATTTGGGAATTTTTCAAAACAACACCATTGAATATATTTATATTTAGCTTTGCGGCTTCATTTGTCAATCTTCAGAGAATAGGAAAAAAAATTGTATGCAAAAATTGTGGTTATATCCGGAGTTATAGTGCTTCAAATAGAGCGCCTTTACAAACGTCATATGTGCATGGTTCGCATAAAATCAGCCGTTGTAGTTGTCTGAAATAGAAAATTTAAAAATTTGTGTAATCTGTATGAGTGTGGCTATCGTCCGAACTAAATTATATGAGAGATTTCTGCAAAAAATTCGCTGGTTTTTTATCGCGAAAGTCTAATTTTGCAAAAACCGACTTAGTTTTAGTAACAACGAGAATGTGACATCTACTGAAGATATATACCAAGTTTGAAGTAAATCCGGTGATTGGTTTTTTAGATATCATGCTAACCAATTCGAAAAACATCGTTTTGGGAAAAACGCGTTTGAGGTTTTAGGTACCGTTTTCTTTCCATTAAATTTTTTTTTAAAATGTTGCCTAAATATGTACAAATATAGGCATAAAGTTTTCAATTTATATAATTTGAGGGTTTCTCTTAAAAAAAATCCCCAATATCGCACTCCATTTTAAATCGTCAAAGTAGGGAGCCCCTTAAGCTACGAATAAAAATTAGAGTAAGGTCATCAAAAAGCTGAAATAAATGTATTATGAATAAAGTTCAACTACAATAAAGCAACTTGTGGTCGTCCCTACTACCCACTTTTACCGATATAACATAATTATCCCTGCCTCTCAAGAATTTGTAGATGATATTCTGTATCTGAAAACTAATTCCAAAGCACGTATAATAAAAACTTCGATATCAGTTATCACTGATTTATTACTATTAAAGTAGAACAGAGTAAGAATTTTTTCTAAATAGCTTTTAGACAACAGGTAGTTTCTGGTTACTTTAGTGATATTATTATTATTATTATTATTATTATTATTATTATTATTATTATTATTGTTGAAATCAACGGGTGAAATCCTTTAGTCCGCAGAATACATTGTAGTTAAAATTAAATTAAATAGCACACTACAGTAATAAGTATAATAATAGGTACTACACGCGAAGATGATCGCCCAATTATCTAATATCAATAAAATCATATTTGCATTGTTAATAATGTCATTCTTTAAATATAATTGTAAATCATTCCGAAGCGAGGATGGCGTAGATGGTGGAGTATTAAAGAGGAGCAGAGGTTTCTCGATGGGTTCGGTCGGAAGACTTTTCGACGATTGCGGTCGCCCCGAATAATTCGTACATTACCGAATTCAAATTAATTTCACGCGCGGCACCGTAAATCAAAGCTCTCCGGTCTATAACGGGTGGGCTCTAAATCACGGCGCGGTAATTGCGGCACCGCTCGGCCGGATCTGCGCGCGGTATACGTACCGGAACTACCTAACAGATGAGGGTATTGAACGGAACATTTTGTTCCGTTGAAAAGAGATTAAAGGGTCCCAGCTTTCTTCCCCGTTCCGCGCAGGGCGAATATTCCCGTTAAATCGAAATCCCGGACCTATTGTTCTTCGATCAGCCAGCATAGTTTTTAATACAATTAACGCCCACCGTGCTACGTGGGCCGCCAGTGGCCCACGATATTAAAATGGTAATTCTCAATTCAGCGTCGAGATCGAAATATAGGAAAAAGAAGCTGAAATTGTGAAGAATGTAACAGAACTACTAGTCTCCTGTAACTGATTCAACGTAATCTACTATTCTCATCAGTTTTTACAGACCTACCAAATATCTGAATCTCCACTATGGCACGGAACGTGTTAACAGACTTTAAAGAGGAGAATAAAAAAGAACACGATAAACATTTTCAGTTTTAAGATTATTCCACGGTGATATGTTGCAAGATCACGATTCTAATGGACCTTACGTAAAATCTACCACTAATGAAAAAACCACTAATTTAAGTTGTTAATTGGTTGTCAATATTTAATTTAAGCTGTCATAAAGTCTAACTTTAGTTCGTGAACGATCTTGTAATTATTTTCAGGAGTGTAATCGTTCTACTGAAAGAGAAGATTAAGATTATATTTGTGAAGAAAAAAAAAATAGTTATAGGAGTTGTGGCTTCTATTTGAAAGAATAAAGATTCAGAGTATAGGATTATGGTTGAACTAGAATGTATTCAGAAGAACTTACAGTGAGAGAGGTGGACCTGAGTATTTAATAGAGATACCCAGGAGGGGGAAATATATGCTGTACTACTTGCGTCGACGAAATCCCACGCGTCTTTCACTTCTTTCCAGCATAAAGGATACAGGTTCTGGCGTGTTAACAAGGAGAAGGTAAAGTTCCGTGTTAAAGCACGTCAACCTATGTTCGATATATTGGATGGGAGCCGGGTCAGTTTAAAGGAAAAAGAAAAGAGAGGCCAGGGAAGGCGGAGGCATAAAAGGGCCGTCTTTCAACAAGGCTAATTTCTCGCGCAACCCCTCTGTATCAAGATCACGTATGCCATTCGCCTCTAGGCACGATTCTGGCGAGAATCCATGCGTCGTACTCCTACATTCAGACGTATTTCCTTCTCGAAAAGTAGAAGTGAGACTGGAACCTTTAATGCAGCCCTTCAGAACATGTCGATGGCTTAGTGGACAAATATTGTATGTACACTTTTAGTGTTTCCGAGAAAAACAGGTTTAAACATGCAATGGTGCATAAGATTCAGGGACATACAATGAAGAAAAATAATATTTTTGACAAATTTATGCAGTAGACAGAAATATCATTTTTATACAGCATAAAGAAACAGTAAAAAATTAATTATTGCATGTAAAAACTCAAATTTCAGAAAAAGTGGACATACAATATTTGTGCACTGAGTCGTCGATGTATTCTAAATACCTTCCATTTTTGCAGATTAAATATCATCAGTAGTAACATACCCCCTCTATGAACAATAACATAATTCCCTTACTAACTAATTTAATCCTTTATAAATCAAAACCCCAACCTATTCATAATTTAATTTAAAATAAAGAAATAGTTATTCGTATTAAAAGAAACTTTAAAACCTTCTAAAATCTTCCACGCTACTTTCTCAGGAGACATTAGAAATTTCCAACCAACTCATCACCCTCACCTCTCGCCGCACATTTCAATACAATTCTCAAGGAACACTAGCCACACTCCACGCTTCACTAAGCACGCCCCATCCAAAGAAACTTCAGATTTAATACCGTAATTTGTCCCGCGCCCTGGGTATCGAGTTTTAACCCCATCGTTGGGGAGGGGGAGCTCGGCAGAATGCAATCCTGCCTCTAATTACGAGCTCCACGGCCGTAATCTTATTCCCTTTCCCGAGGTAACGTCGCGCGGACTCCTAAGCATCCCCGTCCAGAATCCGTGCGGAGCCGATGCAGTCGTCACTCGGTCAGGATTGCCGTAGACTCAATGACGACTGACGAGGCTCGGCGGGGTAGGAGGGTGCCGTGGAAGATAGACGCGGGCTGGCCGAAGAGTGGACCCTCTGCGAAAGGGGGACGGAAGGGAGAGGGCGAGGGAACTGCCTCGTACAAGAGGAGATAGAAAGAAAGAGAGAGGGAGAGTGTGGCTAGTGATTGGATTACAGTCAGGGAGTCCCCGTGGACTCGCCAAATGACCGGGACAAATTGCCCCTCGCCTTCGGGAATACTTATATATCTGGAGCGATCGAGCTTCACGTGTCCTCTCAGCTCCTGTTGCCTTCCCACCGTGCACACCCACCCGCACACTTGTACAGCGCCTACAAATGACGGCAATGAGCGCTGCCTCCTTTGCCACGCTAGTTCCCGGCCAGAGGAACGGACTGTTTCACGGAAATATCGGCGCTCGGGGCTGCGACTGGGAGCTAGGCTACTGGCAAGCTGCGCTCGAGCTACCAAGACTCTTTGATATAGTAGGACTCCCCTGTAGGCTCGGCTCGAGCACTCTGTAAAGGTTCCCGGAGATTTGTCTCCCCAAATCCACAAATCTTATTGTATTAGACATCTGAAATTACATATTACCGAATAGTTCTGATAACTGTTCGTACCAATGCACGGTGGAGAGTGGCCCAATTTCGTGCAGTTGGTATCCGTTTCGTGAACACTGCTGGAATATTTCGTGGAGACCTGCTGGCTCCAGCCTGGACTACATTCACGAAGAAAATATTAGAATATAGTTTACGAAGCAGATTATTATTTATTTTATTTTATTTATAATAATAACTTAATACAAATGACGGAAACTACTTAGACGAATACAGAACTACTTATAATAGACTCAGAACTAGATTATTGTGTCAAGACTGTTCGGACTTAAGTGCTACTTTTAGGAAGAATTGTGTGTAATATATAGGTACGGTTTTCAGTAAGCTGGAAAGTGGGGGTTGTCCTGAGTTTAACGGGCGGTAAGGGATGAGGCATAGAGATCAAGGTTCAAGGATGAGTAATAAGGAACGGATGAGGTCATAGAATAAAGAATTTGGGATGTTTACTATTGCTATCTGAAAAAGTACCTATGTAGTATGTATAGAAAAAGAAATTTAAACGACGTTGGTATACAACAGATTCGCGCAGAATATTAGAATATAGTTCACGAAGCAGATACCAACACTGTAAAGTTGCACCACTCTCCATCGTGCACTCGTGGCGGTTGGTGGCTTTTCTCACCCTCGGCAGACCGTGGTACGTTTATGTGGGAGCTGCGATTAACGATGAAAGCGACGATGATAGCGAAGCGTCGAAATACATTAAATTGTTTTTATAATGGAAGTGTTTACATTGAAGCAGCGAGCAGAGCAACGCTTACTAGATGACCAACGATAAGAGCGTCGAGGAACAAATATTTATTTTTCTTCGCTACAATCGCCGATCTCATCGACATATAATGGGAAACCTTAATGATGTATCGGACGTACAATATTAGACAAAAGTATATGAAATTTGAAATACTTTAATATTTACGTCTTACGCATAGTAAATCTAGATGTAAGAAACTCGAACGACAGTTGCAGTCTTATTTTTACTCCTAGAAAGGTATTTTTTACTTTACAAATGCTCTTTCAAGCATTATCTGCTAAACTTTTGGCAGTGAAAATGCGCCGAATTCACGAAATGCCCCAATTTTCTCGAGTTAAAATTTATTTCTTTAGAACGGTGTAGTGAAAACAATTGAAAACAGTGGTACCATTTCTTCAATATTTTTTCAGCTGTTTTATCTATCAAGATAGTCTCTTTCCACAAAAGTACGTGTAAAAGCAGTAAAAATTAAAATCATTTTAACTCAACAACCGTTTAGTGAATTCGTTTAAAATTTTTGCAGATCGTCAGGAAGATTAAAAAGAACAATCTCACAAATTGTCATCAACTTGGTACCACTTTGAAAATAGGTCCAATACATCCTTAAACGACTGAAATAATACTATTACATGTGACAGCTCCACTATAAACACATCAAAGAAAGATATTTCCAAGCATCTTTTATCGCTGCTCTGATTGTTTATCGCAGCTCCAACATAAACGTACCCTAAGCCCTTCCCAGAATTCCGCGGTACAGCACAAGCAAAAATATTCAAAACATATAGAAGTTACAAAGTGTATAACAGAAATTACATTTATTTATGAAAACACTTTGATCCAAGAAAAGCTTGTGCTTTTTCTCCCCTTGAAAAGTACGAAACAATTTAGTAACACGTAATTTGAAGTGTCTAGTATTGCAAGCTTCAGAATTAGGGATGAAGCGGTGCCAGTCTAGGCATAAAAAATAAAACGCAAGGTGGCAGTTTCCCCAAATTAGCTATTCCTCTGAATATATACGAACAAACACTGTACCTTTATCTAGTATCAACGAGTAGCCAAGTAATGACGATTAACATTGAAGTCAGCGGAGTTATCAACTACAGCAAGTGTACGAGAAGCAGCCTTGGAGGGTTGAGAAGCCGAGTCAGAGCGCTCTTCATCGTGGACATCCGGCGCTGTAGGACGAAGCGTCCTCAGGAACGTGTCCACCCCTGCGAAGGTGAACGGACACACCTCTCTGATGCGGCAATTCCGGCCTGCCACCCCGTTTCTCGCCCCGCGCCCGGCCTTCTTGACGTAATAACCTGGCGTTTACCCATTGTTTATAGTCCTGGAGGATCGTAAATCGCGCACGGGGGTAGTTACCGTTACTGCCGGCGTGTGCGTCTTCGAGAATTCGAATTCAGCCGTACGATCGGGGCACGGATCGGTGCATCGGCCGATAGAGGACAGTTGCACACCACCCTCCTCTGTACGTGTTCGCGGAACGGGGTGGGGTGGGGGTGGGGGTGGGGGTGGGGGGGGGGGGGGATGGAGTACGGCGAGTAACGACTCTCTCAGGGGCTCTGCGAGAGAGTCGGGACGCTGCTGCAGTCGAATCGCTGATGGCCTTTTTACATACTATCCCTATGGTGGCTCCTAGAAGAAAGGCGGCGATGGTTAGCGAGGCTGATCACAAGTGTCGCCATAAAACAGAGCTGCGTGAGTCACTGTCTTTATGCACGCTTCTGCGTTACATCGCGATGGAAGTTGCGTTTGGTTTCAGTGCGATTTCAGGGGAATAGTGAATCTTGAAACTTCAAGCTTCAAACTCAATGAATAGAGTTTGGGCAGCACGGGAATCGATACACAGGGTGGACCAATCAGAATTACCAACTTGAGTATCTCCGAAATCGTGGAAGTGAGAGAAAACTCGCTCGCAAGCGACATCGTCTACAAAAAAAATCGTTATGGCCATGCGACGACCACTTTCAGAGGTGGGCATTATTCAAATGAATTTTTATTCGAATAAAAATTCCGAATAAAAAATAATTCGTTATTCAAGAATAATTTCATTTTATTCGCAATTCATATTTGAAATTATTTGATTAAAAATTTATTCGGATAACGACCAACTCTGGCCGCTTTCGTGCTAAACGAATTTCATTCGAGAGTGTTTTCTTTAACTAAATAGTAACTCTTATTGGTCCAACCTGTATAAGCTAACTAATAGGATAGATTATTGGCAAAGTGTATATAGATAGTTTGATCTTTGTTGCTTTATTATGTCCGCGCCATGGTTCATGTTTTGTACGCCAGGAAAGGAATTGTTAAATTGGTTTAGGGATGGACGGAAGGGCGGAGGGTGATATCTTTAGGCATAGTTAAGGTACCAGCAGCGATTAGCTCGACCATTAAAGAAAACGGAGACCAGGGAACGTTATTACCCAGCAGGAATCGGTCGCGTTATCTCCGCGCTCAATTAGACCCGTAAAGAATCGCGTATAGCTCATTGATCCTCTTTGGTTCTGGCTGCAGGCGATCGAACCCTCCACCGTTTCCCTCCACGCGTTTAACCGTACGTTCTCCCGTAAAATATTATACTAATTTGACATCTTTCCTGGGACTTGGACGAAGAAAACCGTTATTGTGCCATAGCAATCACGTTGGACGACGTGACGCGATATCAGTGACTTCAGTACATTTGCCAAAGAAAAGTTAACTTTATCTGTGTTGGGGACCGTTCTTCAGTAATTGTGTCAGACAATATATTATTTAACGTAGGGCAAGTGCACTTAAATTCGCCCACCCAAATTGAAATCGTTCTCAATAAAGGGATGATTGATATTTTTGTTTCTAATTAGTCTCAATTAAAATACGTAGCTTTTGAAATCTAAAGATTTTCAATTGCGAGTGGAGAAAACTAGAGAAGCGATAATCGGATCTTGCAAACAAAATTGACACCTACCTGAGAAATATTGATTAATTCATGCAAATATGAGCTTTCAAAGTTATATTTATATTTGTGTTTATTATATTTAATCATATGAATATTTTGGAGACACTTTCCCAAACTTCTTTATATTGAAATTATATTTAAAAAAACGTCTTTATCATAAAACTAAAGAAATACAATTTCAAAGTACTTTTATTATTGCATACTATTTTTTTAGACGATCAAACTCAGCTCTGTAGCGAATGCCACACTGGCCAAGGCACAGAAAAACTGTTCCCCTTAACAAAATCGTTGAATCCAATTAAATTGCATAAGCATGTCATTAATTAGACACTCCCAGCAAATATTAATGCATTCATAGACTTTTTAATCTTCCCTTCTCCCAATGTGATGTAAAATTGTCATGGTTCAATAAGTACACTACCAAGGTTCACTAAAATACTTCTCCATTGCTAGACGTTGCCCAAGCGACGCTGCAACCACATTACCTATGTCTTCCTACACATACTCGTCTACTAATTCAGTTCATTACCAACACATGTCAGCACTTACTTCGCGAGCTATCACGAGTGGGGATATTAAGTGCTCGATGATATCAGTTGCACTTACATAGAAGCATAAAAGACGACTATTTCGTGAGACCTATCCAGTAAGACACTCTACTGAAACTTATTCCTTCCTTTAAACATGTCACAATGCGTTTTCCAAGTCTTCCCATAGTTTTAAAAAAATTCCGCTGATGTCGATTAAAGTAAACAGAAGACGAAGGCAGGAAGGGACCCTTGTTAACAGAAACTCACAAGTATCGTGGTATACTTGGCAAAGAATATGGGCGCAGCTGTACAGTCATATGGAAAGAAACCCTCAGATATAAGGAGTCGGTGTAAATGGGATAATAAGACCGAAACCGTGGAGGTCTCGATGTAACTCTCCCTCGACTCTTTAGATTCTTCCCTCGCTGGGTTTACTGCGTAGGGTTACGGGAAATACGGGAAATCGGGACACGGGATATCCTCGATCGGATCGTCCACGGATACAGCTGCTGATATTCCCCGCGCACGTCCGTCGAATAGATATTATCCATGTCTCGAGAGGATTTTCCTCAACGCGTGACGCGAGCATCATAATAAAGCAAGCATTAACCTAGTTGTTAACAGCTCACGTCGCTCTTAATCTTCCACCCTCTATCCCTATGCATTTGCTCTTCTTTAAATTGCGCACCCTTCCCTTTTACCGTTATAAGAAAATACTTTTAACCATTTAAGGGTTAATTAACTTTCTTTAAGAGTACCCTCCGGTCAAAACGCTTGAAAAATACATGATTTTCATGAATTAAAAAAAAAGAAACTGAACAACATACAGTAAAGAAGCTTCGTGGACTTTATTACTGCGTATTTAAGGAACGAACGAAAAAATTATTGTTTGAATTTTATCAATTTTTGTATTAGATATACAGCATTCATTGTACCACTGTAGAAATTAGAGCTATTGACAAGATCGTCGGAAATAAAGAACGTAAAAATATTCTTAAAATATATGTGAACGGTTATCGCTTTATCCGTCTTTATTGCGAACAAACAATCCGACGATTTTTAGCACATGATTCAATACAATCTAGTAAATGAGCATGTGGTTCTACGCATACATCTGTCCATAAAAAAAAATCAGTGATCCAAAATTACTCTTTGTGCATAAGGCGGTAACCATTCACATATATTTTAAAAATATTTTTAATTTTTTTATTTCAGACGATCCTGTCAAGAGTTCTGATGGCGTCCATCAGGAGCTCTAATTTCTACGGTGGTACAATGAATGCTGTATATCTAATGCAAAACTTGATAAAATTGAAACAATGATTTTTCGTTTGTTCTTCAAATATGTAGTAATAAAGTCCAAAAAGCTTTTTTACTGTATTTTGTTCAGTTTCTTTCTTTTTAATTCATGAAAATCACGTATTTTTCAAGCATTCTGACCGGAGGGTACCCTTAATCATAATAATTACTCCCCTCATTAAGATCCAAATTCTCCCTGCATCAGAATCTCCGTTTTCTCAGAGAATAAAGACTCTTCAACGGGTCAAGGCATAATATCGAACTTACAGGATAAATAACCCTCCAATTGTTCCTCCCCTTTGAATTGCCACCCCAGGATCCAAATTTCCAAAGTGTCGACGAGTTTCCAAGGGCATTACAAATCATCGTTATCCAATCAGTAGGGCGAGGAATCAGGCCAAGGCAATTAAGTCGCAATGTCCGTTTCCTCCAGCTGGGAGGGGGGGGGGGGGGGGGAGGATTTACTGCTGTTTAACCCCCCGGCTAACTTCTTCGATAAATAAGCTATACAACCGGTCCGACGATCGTGTAGGGAGGAAACACATAGATGCGGGGGTGGAAGAGAGTTTGTTGTCCCAACAGAGGCGATCTGATTGCCCGTTAGCGGAGTCGAGTTAGCGCCAGTTCTGACTTTCACGAGTCCTCGCGAAGCCAAGAAGAGGGAAACCAGGAGGAAGAGAGAATCTTCCCCGAGAGTTGCTGGAAGAACCGGCCTCGTTTCGGTGAAGAGGGGGGCGAGTGCAAGCTCCTGATTAGTAGCCTTCGCTGGTCCTTGGGAGCGAACAATCGTCGCCTAATTTACCAGCCGATTCGATCTTCTTCGGCCACTTAGTCTTCTTGTCCAGCGACTACCTTCCGTCGGCTCCGTTGTATTTTTGTTTCTTTCTTGGCACGTAGATCGCCGCTGCACGGCGATCCAAATGATCGTGAACGAGTGGCGAGAATTTAGTGCCCCGCCACTGGCAACTTCAACTGGAGGAATTGATTACGACGTTCCGTGTTGATATTCATACGGAAGCGAAGGAGAAAGGTATTCCGCAATTGTCGAAATTAAAATGGATTTGGAAAAGGCGATGGAGAACATAACTAATGTTTTCCTAGAATTGAAAACTTTTTAATAGTCCTACCCAAAATCTGAATTTTACTGCAATGCATTAACAGCCAGAGATTGAGCTTTTAATTGTACCAGAACGATGTTATTTATAATTCATAGATAAATAAGTTGAAGCGTTAATGTGGTACAGAGGGAGATTATTCTGGGAATTGGTTTTAAGCTGGGCTTCACAAAAGCAGTGCAATGAGAACGAATCGGTGTATTGTATCCAGAGCTGAAGAAGAATTAATGGAGTCGAAGCTTGAATGGTAGTAATGGTTTCCAAGAAATCTAGAGTACATGGCAATTAATCAGTCGGTGTTGGACGATCTTTCGTCGATCGCCGTTTATCTTCCAATGTTTTCGTTTTGCCCCGATTCTACAGGGACCCGGCTCCCCGAGGTGCATTACTTAATTGCTTTCATGATGATCTTCCGGCAGAGTGAGTGCTCGAAGGATCGTTATTCTTCTCCTGAGAGGGATGGTATTTTTTAATATCGATGCACGCTCGAATATCACCTGGATACAATGGTTACCAAGATCTGTGCCTTATTAAATTTCGCAATAAAAGTCCGCTAAATGACCTACAATAGTGCTCAGAAGAAAGTTCTGTCATAAATTAAGAGGCTGCTCAGAATACACCAATGTTAACTTTGTTATTTTCTTAACGAGCACCTAGGGGCTAAGAGGAATCTATTCCACAGAAACCGTGATGAGTGAGTGAGTGAGTGAGTGGTATTTAGATTATATATATATACATATAGATAGATTATTTAAAAAAAAAAATAACAACGTTATAAAACCTTCTCTTGCCAAAACGAATAAACTGATGTAAGACACTTGTGAGTACAGGTCATATTTACAGAAAAACCGCATTTCAAGGTATGCAACTTCAAATTTATATAATAATAAAAAAAATATGAGTTTTAAATTCTCTTTTCACCACCACCGTATATTCTCCATTTCCCTTGTCCCCGCTCTGACAAAGCAGCTACGCTGTTTTCCAATTCCGTTGGACTCGCTACTTAACAAAATATCTCCTCACATCCTCGACGCATCTTCCCATTACAGAATGTATGAACTACACTGCAGAACGTCCCCGTAACCGTTTGATAGCGCGATTAAAGCCGCGCCGTTCCGCTGTTCCTCGACTCTGCTCGTTATGCGCAACTATAAAGGGTCGTCGATAACGTGGAAAAATAGGAGACGTGGTACGAGCCCCGCGATCTTAGCTGCCCGAACTCCGCCGATCGGAAGCTGAAATATGTCTGGAGCAGTAAATCCTATCGCATCCCGCCCGGAACTTACCCCACGGCACGGTCAAATCGTATAACTGTATGAAGGAGGGTTGACGTGTCCCGCCGAGAAAAAGGGCCGGGAGGGGCTGGAGCGTGTGGAGGGCCTTAAAAGTTGTATGCCAGCCTTGAGACGGGTTTAATACGGTGGCAGTCTCCTCGCTTACAAAATCTAGTAATTCATAAGGGTGACGCTCCTCCACGGAGCAAGTGACTGCTCCGGAACCAAGAGCTAGATGAAGAAGGTGTTTTCTGACACACTCTCACTTTACACGCCGGACGCTTAATACACTTTGGAAACTTTTAATTGGAATATCGACTAACAGTAGCGTTATTCATAGAACATTTATTTCGCAGTGTTTGCCATTCGTACTTTGGCGAGCTGCACTAGATTTAAGGAAACATTTAGGATCAGGGGCGGCATCAGTAGAGTGAAAATGTGTGTTTCGCGGGGGCGCAGCTTATCGCCGGTAATACCTGCGCCACGTTCTCTTCGCGACGGCTTTGAACAGCCCTCGGCGTGATCTTCACCGGTAATCCACGGCCGGGTCAGTCTTGACACTTTCCATGAACTTCTTCAAGTACGTATGGCAGGTGTAGTGGCTCGGACAAAAGAGCAATACGCCTCGAACGACCCTGATAGCGTATTGTCACTTGTCGGCCGCGCAGCGTGTATTGTCCTCGCCATGGAGGTCCACTTGATCACGATCCACCGGCACTCGAGGCTCGCTCGTGTACCAGATAAGATGTCGATTGAAATTCATGCAGCCCCACCCCCCGCCCCGGATCACCTATCGCCAGCACAAATCGCCCGTCGTATTGTTTCCGACCGAATCTCGGATCGTGCTTCCGAGTGTCGACACAACCCGAGGCGGAGTTCGCGATCAAAACGATTTGCAATTCCTCGCCCGTCGACGCGCGTTATCCGCCTGAACCGGAGAGATCCTGGCTGCAGATCGCCCCCCCCCCCCCCGTTCCTCCTCGTCGCTTCCGTCTTCGGTGATCGCGCAGCCCGGGGCATCGGTATCTTTTAATTTCGATCTTGGCACATGTGTCGAGAATCACGACGGGTATCTGGTTCTTTTAGGCATCTAGCCTCCCTCCACGCGCCATAAGTATTGCCAGCCGATATTCGCAAGGGAAGTTCGGCAAGCCGAAAATTCAGAAATTCATGCAACTTTGAGTGCAAGTAGAGTAGTTCATTGGTAACGTGAATCTGTTTTTTGTTGGTGCCATAGTGCGGTTTCAGGGGGTGAAGTCACCCTTTGAGAAAAATGCAAGATTTTCTTTTTTCGCGAAATATCTGAAGGACCGCGAGAAATATAGAAAATAAGTTTAAACAAAAGTTGCATTTTTTTTTACATCTACAAAAGTGGGTAAAAATAATTATCGAATTAAGGATTGGTGGTGGGGGTAATTTGAAAAGTATGCACTTTCCGATAACTATTTTTATCCACTTTCGTAGATGTAAAAATGAGGTGCAACTTTTGTTTAAACTCCGTTTCGATATCTCTCACGATTCTTGAGATATTCCGTGAAAAAAAAATTCTGGATTTTTCGCAGGGGGTGAAATTTCACTCCCTAAAACCGCTCTATGGCACCAACAAAAAACAGCTTTGTGCTGTGGATCAACTACTCTACATGCACGTAAAGATGCACGATTTTCTGAATTTCTGGGTCGCCTAACTTCCGATATGGGTCAAAAGAGACTCAACATCAGCTTATCGCGTCACTGCTTAAGATTGGCTGCCCGAGGGTTGATATTTTAACCTACCCTTACAACCATTCCCCTCTTCCAGCCCCCCTAAGAATCGATTATTATAAAAGCTTGATCCACGCCACGAGATGGGAGTCCATCAGCCACGCGCGCGTCGTTGGAAATTAGTTTCAATCCCAGCGCGTCGGATCCGCGACTAAAGAAATTCCTCCAGCCGTAGTACGGCCCCCATCGGCGTTTCGTAAACGATTCGATTTCGGGGACGGAGTTATCCAACAGACGTGGAAGTGGCCCGATAACGATTTACGTCGGGGCACTCTCGCCCCCGCGAACGATCGATCAGGAAAAGGAACACAGAGGAGGATCGCGCTGGAAACCGGGCGACCTGGAGTAACGAGGAGGAAGGAGGACGACAGCCGGGCGAGAGGAGAGAAAAAAGGAGGTCTCGCGTCACGAAATGGAAAAGGAAGGAGTAACGAGGAGAAACGTCCGACCGTGGGGGGGGGGGGGTGGGGGGGGGGGGGGGGGAGGCGGGTGGATGGCAGCAGATCCTCCTTTTCTTCCTTCCTTCCGTCCTTTCTTCCACATCCCCGAGGAGTAACTAACTGAACGAGAGTTCGGGATAGAGGGTGTTAAGGTAATGCCCCATTAGTATGTGGCCCCCGTAGTAGCGCCGTAACACCACCGCACAGTGGTCAAACCGTGGTTTGTCTCATCCTCGCCGCGCCCCTCGCGTGCACCCACACATGGACGGGCTCCAGGGGTCGGACACAGGCTCGGGGAACGTTACACCTACGTGCAGCGGGTGTGTAACCGACGTGGGAGAACGAGACCTGTCAATAGCCGGCTTGTTACCGCGACAATGATCGGCTTAACCAACGGGAAAGAATCCACCGAGACGTACTGGATTTTCGGAGACGCTGGGCCACGGGATAGCGTGTCAACATCGTTTCCCTCCGTGGCATCCGTCGCGCGGGGATCCTGCTTCTGATTCGAATCGCCGTCCCGACGAATTTATTAGGGCCCGAGGAAGACGGACGCGACTTATTGCCGGGATTATTATGCTCCGCCGCGAAATCGTATATAGTACATCGAGAGGAGAGCTTTCTCTGGTAGGAATCGTCGGGGGCGATCGCGGCGGGGTGAACGCTGAACATTGCAAGCTCGTCGCTTCGGTGGAATAGGGCATTGCTAGAGGGATTGTGTTTGTATTTAGTTGTCTGCTTGGATAATTAACTGTTGAACAGCGACAAGAGAAACCGAGGCTGGGTCACTTTTCACCCGTATCGAGATATTTTTAGATACGAAATTTGTTAGATAGTTCTTAAATTACGTAACGGTAATTTTGGGGATTTTGTTACGCCCTCCCTACACCAGTTTAAGAATTTGTAAGATTTTATATTACAACTTTCCAACCCTCTCCCTCCTCTCTTCCTTGCGTAATACTTTTTACATTGCATTTTATCAGTTATTTAAATTCTTTTAGAGGTTTATATTATTTATTTAACTCGGTTTCATGTGTGCGACGAAACATCGCTTTTGGGGCTACTTGTATTGAAAATTAAGTTAAAAAAATATTACGTAAGGCGCTAGTTGACTCACTGAAAAACGTAAAAAATGCGGGACCCTTTCCTCCCCCTGAAAAGCCTTACGTAATTTAAGGACGATTCTTTATGTTGTATCGATAAGAGTGTGAACAAATAGATGTTTCCTCTCTGCTGAACGTAAAAGTAAACAGGAGTAAAAAGTGACCCAGCATCGGTTTCCCGTGTCGCTGTTCGAGAATTAACTATTCGAGCAGACAACTAAATATAAACACAATCCTTTTAAAAATTAATTATTCCACCGAAGCGAGGGTGAAGCAATGGCGGATTTTAAAGTGATATTAAACTCTGCTACGATTTTCAGTTCATCTGCATATTCAACATAATGCAATTAGAATAAGAAATACACATAGGTATTAGCAACAGCTTTTTTATATTTTCCTGAAAATTAAATGATCCCTTAATAAGTAGCGAGTGGGTCAAAACAGACCCAAGGGACATAAAGTTAAAATTGGAGTGATGCTAATACTTTAACGACCCCTGTCGCGTATGCGTGATTTCACAATTTCGGAGTCGAAGAATTCTACTTTACTTCGTATTTATCAGCGATAAAGATACACTGTTTAAATATTGATATCCTATTTACAGTACCTATGCTTGTATGATCAATTTAAAAAATAAATGAAAAGATCGACGCCGTAAATTTGTTGCAACACTGCAGTCGGCGATCGTGGATTTGTTTTTGTATCCTGTGATGTGTTTTGAAATAAAACTGAGATCGAGTGATTAGAGTAGTTTGAAATTCCAGTTACTATCGCCGGTTCACAGGATAGTGTTGCAGAGTTATTTTCCCAGTTGCAACTTATTCGCCCGATACAAGCGGCGATACGAACAATGTAACGAGAGATGTGTACGAATCGCTAAATCACAGACGCATCGCGCGATGGTTATTTTCTTAGAGTTGGCAGGGATTATGTTCTAGGCCCATGGGTCACATGAGACGTGTGCGTGACGAAAACGTAAGTTGGTTATCGTACAGAGACATCGACTACCGTGAAACCGCCGCTGCCCTCTTCGTCGCTCTCTTTCTGAGAATCTCGTAGGATATAAATGTAACACGGGTTACACTGTGTCCACACATTTCCCAAGTTCAATTTTTCTGCACGTAGTCTATGAGATTTGTACTTAAAATCACATATAGCGATTCGAATGAAAAGAAATTCTTGATGTTGAGAAGCATCTTGAATTATATCACCCCTGTAATTTCACTGTTGGACGCGAGAAGGGCGTAAACATTATAAAGTTAGATATTTTTTATACATAGTGAAGTTGTTGTAAACCTGTTTATAATATTAAAACATTTGGTATACCTATCTCCTTTGTAGTTGCAGTTAGGGATGGGACTATTTGTCGAATTTTTCAGTATTCGAATATTCGAATACTTCAGTTGCTCAATTATTTGGCGAATATAATTCGAATATCCAAGTATTCGAATACTATTCGAATATTAAAGTATTTGAATACTAATGTATTCGAATATTTTTCGAATATTAAAGTATTCGAATGCTATTCGAATATTAAAGTATTCGAATACTATTCGAATATTAAAGTATTCGAATACTATTCGAATATTAAAGTATTCGAATACTGATGTATTCGAATAGTATGGTGTGAATTATAAATCAAGTTCTTTAGGTTCATTTGTCAGGGTGAAATCTTGTAAGCTAATTTTGACCCACTTCACACCATACTATTCGAATACACCAGTATTCGAATAGAGCAGTATTCGAATAGTATTTGAATATAGCAGTATTCGAATAGTATTTGAATATAGCAGTATTCGAATAGTATTTGAATATAGCAGTATTCGAATAGTATTCGAATAATAACATTCGAATACTCAAATATTCGAAGTTTATTCGTAGCATTCGAATATTAAATTATTCGAATAGTCTCAGCCCTAGTTGCAGTATTACAATCTACAGTTATGTAATAAATTAATCACTGAAGTTAATTCTAATTGTACCCCTCTCAGGCCTCTTGTGCATAAAATGGAGAAATATAGAAGAAAAAAAGTTGTATTTTAACCTTATTTTTTTCATTATTCATTTAATATTTGTATAATATTTGAAAAAAATATAGAATATTAAAAAAATATACACCATAGTAGGTGTCATGTCCAGGTTGATGTATGTTTGGCTTACAATTAGATACTAGTTAGGGTCAATTGCTCAACATCGATTCACAAAAACCATAGCTCTGTCAAATTTAAAGATACGGATATGAAATTCAGAAGTCATATGCAGAAAAGAATGAGAGATCTAATTATGCGTTTTATGCAAAAAGGAGCCTGAGTGTCCTGAAGCCGTTATTGCATGCCACAATACAACTGTGTATCGCATATAAAACTAGCTTTACTACTCGACTTCGTCCAAAATTTAAATTCTAATTTTATAAAACAAAACTTATTTATTTATTTTTTTTAGCTAGGCGTAATGAGCTGGGACCCATTTCGTTAGCCCACAGGTTACCGTTCGAAAGTTTTTAGGCGACAGACAAACACACAAACACTTTCTGCTTTATATATTAAAATTCTGTAATGTCGATTACTTCTTAACTATTCTTCCTATGTTAAAAGTACCTACTACACTACCACAACTATTCCTATATGAAGAGTACTAAAACAACCACAACTATTCCTACATAAAGGATCTCCACATTCTCCAAGCTCCATGGATTAAAAAGTTAAACTGAACACTGAAGCACAGCTACTCTCTTCCTATTACTATTAACTCTTCCCAAAGTATTTCCATATAAGATCCACGAACAGCAGAAAGAAAAGATGGATCGCCGTAAGCTGGTGTCAGGATAAAAAGGATTATCCGGCGTATTATTATATGAAGTTAAATTACCACGAAAAAAAAAAAATGTAACGCTAATGACGTCACGATCTTCTAAGTACCCAGGCACTTATCTGAGTTCGGCAACAAGGATGCAAGTCACCTACCCCCGCACGGTAGGAAGACGTTGATGTGAATTAATGGCGGCTTAAGTCATAGTTAGCGTCCAAGTGTTGCGGTTACAGGGGGCGTCGGTAGCTTCGGTATTAATTAACGCGACCCCAAAATCTCTTCTTAACCCCTGAACTCCCGTCTAAACGGCACTGTATCATGTTGATGCCCCGGTAAAAGGGGGAACGAGGGACGAGCCCGTGATTCTCCAACGAATACCCCATAAATATTATCTGTTCCTTCTTCGATATAAATATGGGCGTCTGCTATGCAACGATAGCCGATTAAACACTTCTATCAAATCCTACAGGCTTCCCAGGGGCTAATACACCTACAGCTTGCTCTCCTACCATCTTCCTTAACTTCCCCCTCAAAATCACAATTTACCCCTTCGTTCAGTTTCTCAGTTTTCCCCAGACAGGTGCCCCCCGTCTGAAATCTATAACTCTCTAGAAAAATTATATTACGAAATTGTCCCCTGTACACAGGAATCCCTGCCCGTGGCAAAAACTTTCTTCCGGGAAGAAAAGGAGGAAATAACTAAACCGTAGATCATGGATTTTCTCCGTGGAAGATGAATGGGATCCTGGAGGATCCGCGGCGGGATCGGGAAGAAAATCTCAGGTAGGGAAATGGAATTGGCGGCCGGGGGGCGCGAGGTGTCGGCCGTAAAAAGTGAAATTTATAATCCGTAAAAACAATTATAGAGCCCGCGCAGTCGAAAGTCTCGCTGCCCCCACCCTCGAGGCAGCCAGCAAAAAACGGCCAATATCTCCCGTTTGATTTATACGGTCGTGGCGTCCGTGGCCTGGCAGCCGTACAGGGGCCGGCCCGTCGATATTAAATAGAATATTAAAGATTTACCAGGAGACAACAGCGAGAAGAAAACTTCCGTCCCCCTTACGACCATCGCGAGAACGTCACTACTTTCTGGTGCTCCGCGTGCGCACACCCGTGCTTAGTATGATGCGGAAGACCAAGGAAGGTTTGGACGACTGCGGGGGATGAGACCAGGCCGTCCATTTCAATAAACTGCCCGCCATAAATCGTACGCGCTACATTCTGACGCGTACTCGCATCCGTCTGCATGTGTCGCTGGTCGCTTCCGCTGCACGAGCCCTGCCTGGCACAGAATTTCACCAGGAGCTCCCCACGTATGCGCTAGATCCGAGAGATAATTAGTCAGTTCGGCGGGAACTCGTTCGCCGACTCGTGAAATGGATGGAAGACAGTATCGGGGCGCCGTGACTCTTCGGGGTGCATGCATCTGATTTAAGTTCACCTGATCCCCGCACGTCGCGGACCACAGTGGCTTGAAACTGTCTCTCGCATTTATACGGCCACGGTTTTTTACACCTCCAGCCCAGTGCTCCGGCGTCTTTTCCTCGGGCGTAGCCCCTTTGCGGTCAAGTAATAAAATTGGACTGCGGGCAGTTTCGCCCAGCCGGGACGAACGCCTTATTGCATGTAAAACATTTATGTCCCGTGGATATTGGCGAGCTCGTACGTGCCGCCCCGGATTCTGCGTACATCTTATGCCACCTCTGGGATAACAATATTGCATGCATACCGATTGTCTACGTGCTTCCGAGTGGCTTGGTTAACGTCTTCGAATCGCTGCACTTTGACGTTTTGATTTACAGACCCTGGTACGTTCACTTCTAAACAGTCTATTCTTTTTTACTCTAGTCCGCTTTTCTCGAGTTGCGGTCTACTTTATTGAATTTCTACTTTACGAACTTTAAGAATTTTCTTCGATCGTTGATTTCAGATAATTCTACAGGGCATTATAAATTCAGCAGATTGTTTCCATCAGCAGGACAGTCACAGCCACAAATAGACAGCAGTATTAGATAACATATGCAAAGAATTTTTTTATCATCTTCAATGATGTAGAAATACAACCTAAAAAGATTTTTAACACTGTGACGTTTTACCTTTTTCTTTAAATAAAAATCTAAAAATCACCTATTTTTGGAGTGATTTGCAGGGAGGGTACCCTTAATTGTTTATTTTCTCATATAATAATATCACGATTACTGTTATCAACGTCAAGCCAATTTCTTAGCAGACGAACACCACTCAATGTCCCCCAAACGATTATTTCTTTAACACAGCCGGAAGGAAGCAGATACTCAAAGATTCCCCCGACAGATTCAAGACGGAGCTTGCAAACTTGTAGATTAGCAAGCACTACAACCGCTTTCCCAAAAGACAACGTTGATCGTTCCGAAACACTCGGGGGAGGAATAATAAATTTCCCTGGCTCGCGATAGTGCCGGCGTTACGCTGAATTATAACGAACAGTTTGACGGCACGGTCTCGGTGCCACGGATCGTCAACGTGACGTTCAACAGTTGTATCGCGCTTCGGGAAGCGCGACATTAATAACGCGTATACGTCGTACGGGTACGTGACACCGGGTAGCGGAGACTGGTCGGTTCGTGACGAGCGTATTAGCCTCGTTAAGGGTGGCCACGGTGTTTCTCTGATTCTTCCTTCTCCGCCCAGCCCCTGGCTTGCGACCCTCTCGGTTACGCGCCGTGACGTTTTCGCGCGCGCGCGCGTGTCCCTGCCGCACGCTCGTTTATGTACACGCGTGCAACGTGTCACGCGTGCGATCGAGTTTTTCTGTCGAAACACGCCTCGACGTGTCTGTCCGAGGAGTTTAAACTGAATACATTTAATACATTTAAATGTAGGCTGAAACTTCGATGGAAAATTGGTAAAATTTTATGGGAAATAGGTTTCGGATATTTGAACGTGTGGTATTTTTGTGCAAGATATTTAACGGGGAAGGGAATCTCGTGGGGTAGAATGTTTCGCGTGAAATTTAATAGGTTTGCGATTCATTATATTAAGGAGAGTATATCTCGTTAGAATTGGCTTCATTATTTGATAATATATGGGTATATATGGCTGGAAGATTGTGGCCACGCGTCCACCCCTCGAATACTCCGGCGAATTTACACGGTTGAAAATTCGATTCACTTTACAGTCACCGTCCCCCATCTCTGGAAGCACGACGCAGTACACGCCTGGGGACCGTTTAAATCCCCTTTACCGTCTATTTTAAACAATTCGCTGCCCTAGCAAACACCCCCCCTATCAGTGATAAATCACTAAAATTCAGCTTCGCGGCTGGCAAGCGTTTTTAACCCAGTTCCCGTTAAATTCAGGTTCTCTTTCTTTCGTAACAATTAATTCGATTGAATTGATCGATAGACTAAGCCGTTCCACCGTTTCACAATGCTCGGAAGAAGAAACGCGAGAAGACCCAGCATTATCACACCACGGTTGATATCTTTAGAATTTTACGTGGTAGTCGCGTTCCACGCAGGCTAGGACAATACTTTACACTAATATTAATTATACGCAAGTTCAAAGTAAATATGAAGGGTAGGGGGGAAAAACATGGAATGTCTATTTTTAGTGATTCTGCGATGCATAACTTATTTTGTTGGTGGCAACTGGGGCCACAGAACTGTCGAATCACAAAGGGTTATAAAGTAGAAATGTCCACATAAGACAACGTTAGAGATTGGGGGTACTGATTAAGAACACGGAATGCCCACCCTCCACTGGAACAGAACAAGGAATGTCCCTGGTCTTCCTACTTGCACTACGTCAGGAGCCCGCGGTCGTCACTCATTCTTGTTTTGATAATAATAGATGTGGACATTTATTTTGTTACAGTATTCTGCAGTGTTCCACTTGAAGAATATTAAAACAATGTAAAACAATTATCCTTCTGCTCAGTTATTTTCTGATGTCTAATTAGAGTATCAATTGTTCATGTTATTAATACAATTACTTAATGTCGTTGAACCTTGTTTCTTTACTGATCGACTAAAATATTAAAACTTGATTTTCTCAAAAAAGCTATTTTATGACAATCCTTGTTTTCCCCCCTTACATACCCTTCATATCAACTATCTATCAAATCCCTCTTTGCAAACCTCATATTTTCAAATTTTACACCACTAATTTAATATTACACTTTACGTAGAGGAAGTGCAGCATATTTGGAATGCTGTTGGTCGTTTGGATTACCGAAGTATCTAATAAACTACTAACGCTATCTAATTTGTTACACGGTAGATAATAGAGGTTAATGACCTGTTAACTAATGACGTTCGTGAATGAACCAACATCCTGACATTTTCGACTTAATCTGCAGAATAAGAAAACGTCAATCCGCAAAAATTTTTCAGCAAATATTCAATCGTTCCAATCATGGTTGAAAATGTGACATGAAATTTTAGGAAATTGGAATACCGGTATTCCAAATTAGGTACCTGCACCTTAACGAAATCGATACTTCTGGTCATTTTTCATTTAAACCAATGTTTCAGTTACGCTTTCTTTTTTATTATTACTGAGGGTTTGAAATATAAAAGTTTATTAGTTTCCTATGATATTATCTAGTTTTATTTGATCCAATCCATCTGCCGTAATTTTTCATACGTCTCAAACAAACTGGTACTCCAAATATACTGCACTTCCTCTATTATATTGCCATCATTATTCTACCAACCCCCAATCTGAGATACAAAAAGATACAATTCTGTTTAATAGAACTATCTTATTGCTGCTACCTTTTACAGTTCTAGCTTTCCTTACCCCCCTACTCCAAAGGCCACTTATCAACCAGACTTTACCCCAAAATTATGGAAGAACGTAACAATCGCTCTATCGACAGTCCAAGCTCGAAAGGTGATCCAATTGAGAGATGACCCCAGCTCGGCAAAGACCACCACTGACGCAACAGAAACTAGGAGACCGACCGCATCGCGTGTACGTACTGCGTACTCCAAGTCTCGTCGAAGGGACTTTGCTTAAATCGTACAAGAATGTAACGATCAGCTGGGCCAGCCGCAGCGAGTGTCAAGTATGATCCAATTGAAGATGACCCTAGCCTACCTGGCGTCACTATTGGCATAATAGAAGTAAGTAGCCCGCGGGCTAGTATCCGATACTATCCGCAGTTGCGACCACACGATGGGGCTTCGATTCTGTGGTACGAGGCGAAAGTGCTAGGGACCAACGATCCCCCCTTCAGCCCCGCGTTCCCTGCACTGTGTGGCTTCCACGCTCCACTCAATCTGCACCTACTTAACCTTATTTGCCCGGCTGTAAATTCCTGAATCCGTCCCGACGCGGCGAGCAGGGCAGGGCTCTAAGGACGCGGCGAGGATCCCCGGCTGTCGCGGGCGCCGAGGATGTATCGCGCTCCTCCGAGCGCCGGTCGCACCGGACCACTAAATTTCGTTTTATGGCTGGAATCTGTGACATCATCGACACCCATAAAACGCCCCGGGGGCAGTCTTCTCGTCCCGAACAACTTCCTCCTTGATGCGTGCCGTTTTATCGAGGCCTCCGCCGACCGGCTATCGCTCTTCTGCCACTTTGTCATGCGAAATACGCCGGGCTCCGACGGCGAACGAGATTAAAGCGTACCTTGACTGGAGAGCGCTCGTAACGTTCCATCAAACGCGGATAAAGGAGACGGAGAGCGCCGCTGCCGCGAGCCCCGCGCATTCCTCGCGGACGACATTTATTGGCACGGAGATATCGCGGGCGATGGAGGATTTCTGGGGAGGTGGAGTTCGGGTGGAATAGAATGATCGTTTGATGACGAAACTGCTTTGGAAGTTGGGGAGTTGAGGTGGACTTTGAAGATATGTAAGTGCCACGGTCCTTTCACGTTATTTAATTAGAATGGAATAGAAGCAGCAATTTGCTGATTTTCTAAAATCCGTCGATTTCTCTGTGAAGAGATTCCCCTGTTTAATGATTACACCCACTAGGTGGTTAATTTATGACAACCCTTTTTGCAGGGAGGGCATTTACCCGCAAAGTGCCGTGTACCGCGGACGAATCACGGGAAAGCAAAACGGTCAGTGGGATGCCCCTTGGATGTATGCCAGTGCGAGGCGAAAGAAAAGGACTGTCTCTCCATTTCCCTTTCAGTGGGCTACGGTATCTGATACGCGCTATCTTTATGGCCGCTACATATATGTAACTTATGTACAAGAAGGTCCCTCGCACACGAGGCCCCGATGCGTGCACGCGTGCTTACACACGGCTATCGGATCATTTCGATATTGAATCCCATTGATATATCCCGAACTGCGAACCCAGACCGTTATTATTCCACCTCGTCTAACCACGCTTCCTCGAACATCCACTTTCTCCGGGTTCCAGTCGACATCGGGTCGCTCGATCCTCTCAGGATTCACCGTGTCCTTCCCTTTGTTCTATAACGTGGAATCGCGGGGCTCTCTAATGACCCGGCGGAACGGACAATGGAACGATTCCATCGATCTCTAAGACGATGGACATGGTAGATACTCGGGTATGCGAAGAATTAGTGTAAACCTGGAACCACGCAGTGGCAGGACCGTCGTGAGTTGTGTGGATCGTGTGGAGTATTCCACACACTTGAGATTTTGCTGCGTGTGGAATTCCACATTCAGGAATTTCGACGGCATTTTAACATTTTAACTTTTTGTTTGCGTATTACTGTTTTTCAAGCAGTTGACATTTAATCTTTTAATTTGTACTTCCCCCACTGTACACTCGGGGATAATTTACCCGTTCGAGATTTGCCGACTTCATCTAAAAGAAAAAAATCAAAGATAATTTTAATCTATATGAGTATTGTTATCGTTCGTAGCAGAATGAACAAAAAAAATACACGGTTTGGCAAAATGGCAACTATGTAAAGCCAGAACAAATATCTTTATCATGAATTTTTTAACTTCTACAAGCGATGCAAAAAACTATTGCAAATATTTATATAATTCTGGTACGAAAGGTAACCATACTCATATAGATTAAGATTATCCTTGATTTTTTTGGTTCAGATGAATATACGATAACGTGAGTCGTGTAAGCCATCCAAAATTATACATTGGGGAAAAAATGTAATAGCATGAGAAACAGTATAGATAATTACTAAAAAATTACACTGTGTATTCTTGAAACATACCGAAACATGTATGCAAAATAGTTAATTCTTTGATGTGTAATAATCTGATAATTCTTTAATTCCAAAATCACATAAAAGATGTTAGAATTATATGTTTTCTGAAAGTCTACGAAAAAGATGGACCAGAATGGCCCACCAGAAGTTGAGATATCGTGCCCGTCATGAAAAACACTGTTTTGAAAAAAAAACGTATCTCCATTAATTATTATCATATATAGCTGAATTTGTTTACAACTTACTGAAACTGTTAATAAATACGTGTGGATAATGCTTATCGATAAAAACTGTGTAGTTTTTTGTGCGTCGTCCCTAAAGAAAGGCAAAAAATTAGCCTTCTAGACGAGAATACCCCCTTTAATACAAGAAACCTGAGGAAATCTAAGAGTACTTAGGTACTCCAATTAACTATCCAAGGTATGGCTACTAAATCCAGACGAACACACAGAAATCTCAATTACCAGCACCTCCAACCAAGAAACCTTCCAACACCCACCCCAATAACCTCTCAGCATCCACCAAAAATATCCAACCCCCAAATCTTGCATCGGAAAATCTCGAAAGACTCAGTGCTCCGACGAATAGCCAAGAATTGCTGCATACACCGCCACCCCCATTCTTCTACTCACGTTTCCCCATGTGCAACGCGGAGTCATCCCCCGACAAGCACACCCACCACCCAAAGCACACACACGAACCCTCCCCCAAGAAGATCAAGCCACACGTTTCCAGCGGATCGAAATACAGGTGCGATTATCACCCGATAATCTCCGCGGGCATCGGTACAGATTCGTCGGCCGGGTTGCGAACGACAGGGGAAGTCTCCTCGTTCTTATGCTAATGAGACGGTTCCTCGCCGCTGGAATCGGCAGTTCGTAGATCGCAGCCGGCACCGGACCGACTCTTACCTCCCTCCACGGCCATCCAGCTACCACTTTCTTCCCCCCCCGTGTGTCCTTCGAGGGGGTGGACAGTGCGGCGATCGCGCAATAATACTAAAAAGATAAAACCTCCGGGTGGGAAGGGGACCATCGGGGAGGGAGGGGGTGGGATGTCCACCCTTCGAGGAACACGGTCGGCTATTGCTTCGAGGCTAGGTGGCCCATAAGCTACCGACCTTACGTGGATGGACAGTAGGGGCTCTCCTTCTGCCTCCCCCCCCCCCCCCCGTTTTCCACGCTCTCTTCCCCTCTGCCTCGTCTCTCCACACCGTTACCACGCGCCGCACACACGTACGCGTTCGCACAATGGCCAAGTGTACGACCCCCGAAGCGAGGTTTGTGTGCTGCGCTAATAATGGGCGGGTGAGCCGATCAGCCAGTTGACCGTGACTAGATAAAAAATACTGCCCGACAGCCGAGCGACCCCTCACCCTGTCGCCTCCGTCCCGACCCTCGGCCCGCCCGCCATCCCCCTCCGATTCACGCACACGCGACGGGCGAAGCCGAGCAACAAACTACTCCTCGGGCCGCGTTGTCATGCTAATCGAGTGCAAGTCCACGGGACACTGGATAGCCTCTGTAGGGTAGTTTGCGCGAAATCGCTGGAAGAAGGCTGCCAGGGGCTCCACTCGTAAATTCTCCTCGCCGACCGTCTCCGGGGGGTCAGTAACGCTGTCGACGCGCGTGTAACACTTTACTTGGACTGGCCGTGGCTTCGCCGCTGGCTGATCGCGAGCGGGATCACCCGATACTCGTGTAACACCTACGCAAATGTTGAGACGTTCACGGCGGCGGCATAGATATTTTCACGGACACCTCCAAAAAGACGACCGGTTGGTAGGGCCAAGTTGTGATAGTGATAATAAAATCGCAGCCTGATGTTAAAGAGCTATACAGCGTAGATACTTTCATTTAGAAGAATAAAGCTAAGAATTTTATTCCTCTTTTTATGTCGCGTCAGTTTGTTTTTCCACTGAACAATTGCCGTCCCGAACGTGTTAAGGGTTGATGTTTGTTTTGGTAAGTATTTAGTTTGACACTTTGAGTGGCCAGGGGTTTTGAAAAAATGTATGTAAGCGTTGTATGAAGAATTGTGGAAAGTGAACTTAGAGGTTGGTTGTTTTTAAAATAAAGATTCGAGGATTAGGTACTTGTGATGTTTTCCGAAAACTAGTGAACAGGGTGCAAGTCCCTCGGCGTGAAAACACGCCGGCGGCAGTCGAAGTGTTTATTTTCATTCGCTGGGTTATTTTTAGTCCAACAGGGAAATGTGTGAGTCCGTCACTTGGATGTCGTCTATAGAAATTAATTTCTGGTTTTTTATCGTGTAAGAGGGGCTGATTAATCGATCGTCCGTATCGACAGTCGTAAGGTACCGCCAGGAAATGGGCCAGCACTTGCTCGCGCCAAAGTTGTGCAGGACTTGACTTATGAATTCTTCTGGAGGATGGACGATGGGCAGCCGCCTAGCTATATAATAAAATAAACTGTCAGCAGCAGCTCGCATAAAAATGCTAAAGAGGCCCGCGGTCCATATTGTCCCTGCGTGTGTCGTGCAGATGTTCCGCAGCCTGTGCCGCTCTGGCTTCACTGAGCACGAGATTTTTTAAATCACCAGTGTAAGTAAATATCGATGGATATTAAATATTATTCATGGCTTCATTTTAATAACACTGCTGCATAAATATTAACTTTGACGTCTAAGAACGTTTATACAAATTTTGTTTTAACGTTGCTGGATTATCATAGGTAACTCTTGTATAGGTAATTCGAGAACCGACTTTGGGATAATCGAAGATAATTGAATATTCGTCTTGGCATTTTGATGACCAACTAATTCCCAACTGGGGGGTACTGTGCCGTTAATTAGCCATTCAGCTGGTTATTTCCATT
This sequence comes from Andrena bucephala, assembly GCA_947577245.1. Taxonomy (NCBI): domain Eukaryota; kingdom Metazoa; phylum Arthropoda; class Insecta; order Hymenoptera; family Andrenidae; genus Andrena; species Andrena bucephala. The sequence continues at coordinate 72,099,014 of OX387715.1, forward strand.
ACGAAATCGCGTAACGCTTCGTGTCTATCACGCTGATAAATGCACGGCAGATAGATCCGTATCTTTCTCTTCTCGTTCCTGTAAATCATTGCCGAGACATTTAACCCCTGGACGGTTCGTAACCGCGGATGAAACCCTGTTCGTCGCACCCCCGAGCGTCCAATACCCACCATCCCCTTCCATTCTGCACCCAATCTCAAAATTGCGCAATATCGTAACCGAAAATATGGAAAACTTTGCAAAAGGAGTTTCCGCAGTTGCCTGCAATTCCTGAATAACCTCAGCCTCAGATACCGTGGACCTTATTTCCTCACTAAAGTAAGTGGAATAAACTACCAAGTCACTTATTTCGGAGATATGTAGATACCAGGTACTGAGACACCTAGATACCAACTACTGAGATACATAGATACGTAGATACGAGGTACTGAGATACCTAGGTACCTAAACACCTAGATAGTAGTTACTGAGATACTTAGATACTAGCCGCTGAACCTAGATACCTAGACAACTAAATACCTAATATATATCTAAATACTAAATACCGAAATACCTGAATACCTAAATACCTAAATACCTGAATACCTAAATACCTAAATACCTAAATATCTAAATACCTAAATACCTAAATATCTAAATATCTAAATACCTAATATATATCTAAATACTAAATACCCAAATACCTGAATTTCTAAATACCTAAATACCTAAATACCTAAATATCTAAATACCTAACTACCTAAATACCTAATATATATCTAAATACTAAATACCTGAATATCTAAATACCTAAATACCTAATATATATCTAAATACTAAATACCTAAATACCTAGATACTAACTACTGAGATACTAGCTACTAAGAAATCTAGATACCGAGACCCCATATTACATTGCTATCGCTGATCTACATTACAACCCCCGTAGTCTACGTGACAACTTGACAAACTTCAAGATCAAATTCTTTCTCAAAGCCCTATCTTATTTCTCTCATCGTTAACAGTTTAAAGTTTAAACTTCCTTGTGACTATTACCATGCGCAGCTTCCAACCACTCAGCAAGTACATACCCCACTCGACCTGGGGTGTGCGCGACCCAACCAACACGTGCCACCCGAGATAAAACCGAGCGCCGTCGTATGTTTACACGGGGCACGGTTTTTACTGCACCCCCGTGCAATCCTACAAAAAGGCGTACAGAGTGACTTCGACGTGACTCCGCGAAGAAGGGCGAACATCCTCCCGAGAGGTGGAAAGGACGCGAGGTGGTGGCTCGGCGCCGGTACAATGATAATAATAACTGGCCATTGGGGGTGTGCGAGGGTTGAAGGTTGTATCGTGAGTAGGCGGGGCCACCGGGGGGTGGCAGGCGCCTCGATTCCAACGCGGAGTACGAGGCCGACCCTACAACTGGATAGGTATTCCCCGTGCCATGGGAACCTCATGGAGAGCGACGGCGCGAGAACTGCTACCCCTGGTCACCACCCCCGCGGCCAACCCGTTTCCCACAAGCAACGTGTCCCCCGGAGCGCCTCTTCGCGAGAATATGGTCCTCCCACGCTTGAGATTCGGTCATTCGAGTCTTGTTTTACTTTCTTGCGCCGCGGGAGGGGTGCAACTATAATATACGACCTCTAATCGAATATCGTTGTAAGTGGTGTGGTGTGTGAAATTTATACCACTCACTTATAAAGTGGTTACGAGACAGTAAAAGAAATTCTGATATTCTCTCGGATTCGATAAGAAGAGGAATAGGAACATATTGAAAGTCTCAGAGCTTGGAATTCAAGAATCCCAAGACTTGGCTCTTCTTTCATTTAATCTTCTTATCATTTAAAATCCTCATTTCCTCCAACAAGTACCACTAATATTTTGAAATTTAGAAGTAGTCCAAATGGCTCCTGTATCCGCCAGGCTTAGCTACATACAGTGCACCTCGCAATAAGTTATTGAATTCAATTACATTTACAACCCACTGCAGCTGGATATTATAATATCGCTTCGAATATGATGAGATACTATCGTTTACAGTTACGAATGCATTGCAGTTGACTGTAATTTCACTCATTACACGTGATGTATATTTCAACCCGTATACCGAGCATTTATCCCTGCGAATTGGACACACGAATTAGCACCGTCGTTAAAGAGACGGTTAAACACATTCCATTAGATACCACATACGTCGTATGAAGCTCGCGGCGGAACTGCTGCTCGTGGTACGTATCGCAAGGGTGCCGGCTAACGAGATCATCTAGCGGATCGCACGCGCCTCCGCGGGGAAGGGTCTTAAAACCGTTAACGATATCACTCGTCAATCACGCTGATGACTGGCGATTGATGCGCGAGGAGGCAAAGACGAAGGAACGAGTTGCACGGCGTAATGCCGGAAAACACGATCAAATCCGCCTTTACCGAGAACGCGCCCAACAGCCTCGATCCACCCTGGCCCTGTGACTCGCATGAACGACCGTGAATCGAATCGTCGTCTGCCACGACGATAAAAGTAATTCCATTTGACCGAACGAGCAAGAACTTTCGCATCGCAGCCCCGCGCGACCCTCGAGCCGCCAAGTTCAACGGGGCTCAAGGGTTGAAAATCGATGGAGGAATCTTCTATTTCCCCGATACTTTTTAGCCAGCATCGATCGTTAAACCTCGCACACAATTTCGCGCGAGCTTCGTGCTTGACTTTTGTGCGAATATTTTATGAAATAATATTGAAATAATGTGACTATTTAGTAAGCATTTGTAGGGGTGGAAGTGTTTATCTAGTTTTATTTTAAGAAGAGTCTTCCGCACGAGGTTTAAGGGCGTCCGACTTTTGCCAGCGAGAGATTTATAATTTCTCCCGGCGTACAGGGTGACTTTCAGCGGGGGCGTCATCAACGTCACCCCCGGAGCAATTGAACGCTCGCCCCCTCTTCTTTCTGCTCGCCGCAACCAGCAAGCATCGCGTCGGTGTTCCTCTTAACGGGAACGGGGAAAAACGAGTGCTGGCACCCCGTAGCTGTTTGACTTAATTTTATGAGGGGTCGCCTGGGACATCGAGGGCGGTACGGCCACCCACCCTCCGCCCTCTGTGACGGCACAGTTGGTCGGGGGGATGGAATCCGCGTCGGGGGCTTAGCGGATAAAAATTATCCGTTTAAAGTCGAGAAGCGCTATAAAAGTGTAGTTAAGCTAGCGCCTCGGAAACGGGCCACCTATTACCACCTCCTCGCGCGCCCCTCATTTGCCGGCCGGCCTGTAATAACTATAATTGGTAAATAGCTGAAAGCTCGGGGGAGGGGGCTTGTGGAATTAAACGACAATCTTCCAAACCGTCCCGTTTAAATTATCTCGACTTACTTCTCCCTCCCTTAGCATCTCGCAAATGAACGGATGCACTAAAAATTTGAAGGAACTTCCCCTAAGCTTGGAACTTGGAAACTGGAGATATCATTACACAACAAGTGACACCAGCAATAATCATCACTGATTAAAAGTTCCACCACGAGAATGATTTAAAGGGGTTGAAGCAGGTAAACCTGAGGATCGAACTCGGAACGTGGCTTGGAATTGAAAGAGATTTGGCGAGAAGGAAGATTGCGAGAGAAGCTCGCAGTCGCAAAGCTTCTGAACTGCCGCGATCGGGGGGTCACATCGTCCAGCAGGAAGACGGAAAGGAGAAGAAACGAATGTGCCGCTGGCTCCGCGTGTGCGTGGAAAAAAAAAAACACCTAATATTTATGGGCCAGCTGATCGGTCTCTGGTCTCCACTCGCTGATCGGATCTCACTAAATCACCGTTCGTATACGCCTAGGAAGGAACTAGTCGTCCCCTCGACCCCTTTACGGGGGCGGAAGACGGCCGTAAGGTCCAGCGTATGCTTCACGCGAGGACGGAGGAAAAAAGAAATATCGATCGACGGGAAAAAGCAACTCTATCCGGCCGTTTGTTCTATTCTTCGGAGACAATACAGAAGCCTCTAGGGTAGATGTGTGGGCTGTTAGGATGATTGCCCATGAATCAGTGCCTGGCGACTGTGACTCAAAACGCGAGGAGATGAATTGATTGGAAGCGATAGGATTTGACACACCGAACCTAATGATGTATAGTCTCGGGGGACGATTAATACTTTGTAGGTACGTAACATGAAAATTTTAGGGAGGTTTTATCTTTCCCGGCTGCTTGTAACAGGCAAACACAGATTGCATGTAAAACCCCCGTTATTCCTTATTCTCTTGATTCGTCAACTATCAACTTCCACTGCACGAAGATTCCCAATGATAACCATAGGAGCCTACGTTCATGGGCACGGGGTATAAAGTATTCGCAAACCCGAGTGACGGCTGTGTATACGTGGACATCCAGTAGGAGAGCGAAGGGTGGTTTGATCTGATTAGCGAGTATCGATTCTGTTTCACGACCCGACTGCCCGACTGGGTCAGGGTAGTCTTCTTCAGGGTCATTACACTGACATGTCTCCATTAACATAACGTCACCCGTTCCACGAATACAACAGACCGCCGCATAAGAATGAAGCAGAAGGATCGCCAATGCTGCAGTCTGCATTGTTCAGGGTCCACTGACCTCGCGTGCGCGCAGAAGAATTCCGATGGGAAGAAGAGGATGTCGAAGTCGATGAACCATCCCCCGAAGAAGTATCTAAATAGACGTGACGGGGACGAACTGGTAGTTTGCAAACGTACACGCAGCGTGTGCCAGTTGCGTTCGACGTGGCCATTCAACGTGGATCCTCGATCGGTCGCCTGAAAGACTAGGTCAAGGTGGCAGTCTCCGTGATCTCCTTAGTTCCGCGTCCCACTGCAGGTTTCGTTCATTCGTTTATTCGGTGAATATGGATCGCGTGTGTTACCAGTCCGTGGACGGCGCACACGCCCCTTGGCACGTGTACGTGTGCCGGCCGGATTGTATGTGGGCACGGATATAACCCATGTGCCGCGTCATCAACCACCGCGAACCTACACCGTCATCAGAAGTGAAAGATGCTGGCGTCGCCGAATCTTCCCTTTCTCCACCTTCTCTACGCGGCGAGAGTAAACGTGACGTCACCGGCTTAAAGCTGCTAGACGAAATGAGAAGAACCGATTGATTTGTCCTTTTCATTTCGTTCACCTTGCTCCGCTCTTCTCGCTTCGGGCTCCGAGTTCCAAGATCGAATTCTCCCCCTTCGCGGTCACCTGGAGCTTGCCACTGTTCCTGCGGAATCTGTGTCGGCGTTCAGGCCGTTAAATCCTTTCCGTAGATTAAGTTAGTGGCGTGGACGGTTCGTAGATGGTGTGCAGACTTTGCCGATGCACATTGAGTTTTTGGGTATTTGCTTCTGATGGTTTGGAGTTGCGTGCGGAGGAGTGTTGTGTCGTTTAACTGGACCTTGTTGGGCCCAAACCTAATATCACCGAGGATATTAGAAAATAGTGATAGAAAGACACTCGGAAATTTGAAAAGTGAATTGTTCTGAGATAAAGAACGTCATCTAGAATAATTATAGTAGGGCAGTTGTTACAAGTCGAAAAGGACACAGCAATCTTTGTAGTACTAGGTTCCATGAAGGATAGAAGCATTGGTCCACAGTTCAATTATTGAAATGTAATAGAGTGGTGGTCAAAAGGAAGTTTAGAATATATATCTTTACGGTTTTCACTTAAAAGGCCCCGCGATCCACAAAAAGCTTATGGCAAATTTTTCAGAGCCCCATGCGTAGATATTTATTATTGTAAAATTTTTTAAAAGGCCCCACGGTCTACGAAAAGCTCGTCGCAATTTTCAGGGCCCCATGCGTAGATATTTATTAATGTAAACAATTTTTAAACACCCTGCGGTCTACGAAAAGCTCATCACAATTTTTTCGGAGCCCTATGCATAGATACTTATTATTATAAAATTTTTTTAAAAGACTCCGTGGACCATGTAAAAGCTCATCGCAATTTTTTCGGAGCCCTACGCATAGATATTTATTATAATAAATTTTAGAAGTACAATATATATCCGTTTTTTCTTTGGCCCCGCAAAAATTCACGCCGGCCTCGTCTTTACAGGAGTTGTATAACAAACTTAATACTAGACTTTACGTATCAAGTTCGTATCACTGCTCTATATTATAAAACCCCTGATGGGCTAACCTATGGGATATAAATTTTAAGAACTTCTGTTACCGTTCGGGGTTACTGTACACAAGGTACTAGAAATATTTATTGCATCACTCTCAAATTTACGCAGTTCGCAGAATTTTCATAGCAATGTGATTGATAAGATGATTCGTATCCAACTGCTTTTGGCCAAAATAGTAAGCTACACATTTTTGCAATACCACTTTCCTGTACTAATATATAATAAGAGAGGCATAAATGATACCCTGTTTATTCGAGCGATGCAATACATATTTCCAATTAAAGATTCCTTCAATTCAATTTAATTGTATGGACACCCCAACATTACTCACCAAACTGTACCCCAACTGCACAATTAGCAAAAGAACTACAGTGAAATGAAATGAACGAACGTTCCTCCACCCCCTTCCTCACCCTCCCTCTGATAACCCACGCTCAAGTTGATACAATGTTGTAGGTATACGATTAAGCCATGACATCAGACCACCTATATAGCAATGCAAGCACTGAACACTCCACAGAACGCGGTATGCGTGCGGTCTGCGGTAATTAATAACCGTGATATCAATCCTTCAGAGGAAGTGCGATTAATGGCTGTAAACAAGACGTAACAAAACAATTCGCGCCGAGAATTATCTGACTCAGGTAGCGCACAGTATTCGTAATCATCCTATCAGCGCATGCGTTCATGCAAAAACTAATTCATTCTATTATACTCCAACCCCCCACCGCCAGTATTTAAATCGCAGCCCGCGGACTCGACATCCTGCCCGACCGTTTCGCGCGGAAGATGATGAAAGTGTACCGCCCACTTGCCACTGTTTATCTACAATTCACTGGCATACTGGACACAAAAGGTGGCGGAGCGCGATGGTGCACGTACAGCGGGTCTACTCGCGTACGAGGAGCATATAGATCGAAGGGAGGCGACGTCTACGTCACGCAGGGTAAGGGGTTGCCGCGCGGAGAGGAGAGTCGCACAAGGGGTGACGGTGGCAGATAGAGATAGGCCACGATGCCGGCGTGACTTGACAATAAAGCTCGGTCTCACCTCCAGCCTCGTTCCGCAGCCTCCTTTTTGGCCCCTCTCACGGCTCGTCCTTCGCGCACGGGCCGACCATCCCCCTCCCGCTCGATCCATCCGCTTCACCCGATACCCCCAGCGCCCGCTCGCCATTGACTACTTCGACTATCGCCCGGCTGCTTCAGGCCTCATAACACCCGGCCGTACGAACAGTTATAAAATGTGAAACTCGAGCCGTGAAACGGGCCCGCTAGCTTTCAGGCCCTTATCTCTCGTTGAAACGGTGCCAGTTGCGCGTGTGTATACGCGTACGCTTGACACGCTCGAGGACAATGATCTCCGGAGGTCCCTTCCACGCAACTTCGGCTCTTGGGACTTTTTTAACACCTCCACTGGAATTCCAGAGCTTCGTAAAAAGAAAATAAACCCGGATTTGATTATTTAAATAAATTTTTCTGATTACTTAAAATATTTTTATCGAATTCTCGAATGGTTGCTTGCTTCGCTTTCTACGCATTACTGCCCCTATACGAAAAGCTGTGAATAAAGAAACGAATGTTGAGATTGTAATGTTGATTAGGAGTATGCAGTTGAGAGATGGATGTGGCGAATAATGATACTTTGAATGGATTATATGAAGGCCCTGTTATAATTGTAACAGGAGTATGGAGTGAGAATGATTGTATCAACTTCCGACGTGCTACCACCCGTAATCGCTCGCTAAATGTATATAGCGTTATTACGAGAGCTCTAGTGGCAGTGACGAGGATAGAATACTGAAACGAACCTGCTGCAAGTAGCGATCAGTCAATCTGTCAGTGTGACGAGCGACGTCTGTTCAGAGGGTCGCCGAGGGTCGAAGACAAGCCCATTGTCAAGCGACCCCTGCGGACAAGTTAGTTAAATCCTCGTTAGAACTTTATCCACCTTCTCGTTTGACAGCCGCTGAAAACGCGGCTGACTTTCCGCGCTTCTAAGCGTGTAATCTCCACACCGATCACTCCGCGTCTCAATGCTCGTAAAATAAATTAAGTATACCAGTATTTGCTGTCATTAATGCTTATGTAACACTTGTAAAAATTGTATACTTTGATGTATCTATTATATTACATCATACAATAGTTATTTGGAAGATAAGTTACTGTATTCTCAGTATACTTAAATTTCGTATTACAGATTATAATATCGAAAATGAGACTTAAAGTTGAAAAAATAGTTGTGGAAAAAAGCGATTTTTTTGCTAAAATTCGCAAAATTTTTAAATTTTAATAGTAAGGTCTAAAAATAAACAGAAATATTGGGGAAGAAAAAAATTGCCTGGGGTGCGATACCTCCCGTGTGACTACGAAGGGTGAAACCTGATTTTTTTTTTTCGAAAACACTAAAAGTGGACATACAATGTTTGTGCACTAAGCCATCGATATGTTCACCTGAATTAAAGTATTAAAAAATAAGCTGTTCCTAGTTCCCCCACACGCGTGTCGCTATTAAAATAAATCTTTCATCTTCAATGCCTCGTTACTCTCTCAAAAACAGTATCTCCATTTTTCTGTTCTATCAGGATTAATGTAATTAATTGATTAATTAATATATCCAACGATTTCCATGGTAATACAGCACCTGCACAATGTTCGGAGCGTTCGCCTTGACTTTTGTTTTGTTTGACGAACATTATCTCTACATCTGCGTGGAAAATAATTCGTGCTCGCGGCTCCACGGGGCACGTGTGTGCAGATCCACGGTGTCCCGAACGTTCTCGTTCTGCAGGGCTGCGGGTTTCGCCGAAAGAGGTGAACGTTTTGTTTACCGACGTTCCATCTCGATGGATTCATCGCCGAGCTGCGGTGTCAGCAGAAACGGCGTTGCAAATAAAGCGAGGGAAGCGACGGGGCCCGAGCGCGTTCGTTCATGAAAACGCGCGCCAATGTTTCGCGTTTTTTAACTCTGCCACGGTGCTCCGAGTCTCTTTTGACCCAATCGTATGACCGTGCCTGTAACCCTACGTCCCTTGGATCTTTATCCATGCAATTGTATCTCGATATCCGTAACCCTACTACCCCTGGGTCTCTTTTGGCCCAACTGTGTTTTAATTTCTTTAAAAACGCCTGTAACTTTGGGAAGAATATAAGAGTGGTGTTGTTGATACATGCGTTTATCGTTCTTTGATTTTATGGTAATCCTAGAATATTAATCTACGTAATATTTACAGAGGGTGGCCAAATTATTATACTCAAAACGTTTTCGTCAATTTTTGGGATGATTTTAAAATGGATTTAATACGATTAAAAAAAAAAATTAAATTGGCAACTAAAGGTTCTGAAAGGAAACTTTCTTAGCTTTCCAAAACACTCACGAAAATTTGTCTACGATCATGAGTTCGCAAGTTATAGGTGTTCAAAGTGAAAAGTACCTTTTTTTACTTTGATCGCGAATAACTCGGTCAATAAAAATCATACAACAAAACCAAAATAGCGAAATTAAAGAGAAATGTTTGCTCTACAAGAGCTCTTCGTTGGATTTACTGGAAAAAAAAATTTTTGAACGTTCAAACTGGGCAAAAATTTCTGAAACTTCATTTCCTGCGCTACATCTTGATAAAAAAGTATCATACTGGATGGAAAAAAAATTGAGTCCTTGATTCAAGAACTAGAAACTTATAAGCGTTGAAATGCGGTTTTTAAATATTTTACGCGACCATTTTTCGCGGAGATACAGCCATTCCATCGGCTAAACTTACAAAATCTCAAACCTTTTTGTTTGAGTATAATAATTGGGCCATCCACTGTACTTGCGTGTTCAACGCTTTAAAGAATTACCGCTCTGCCAGTACTTCCGCTGTTTCGGTCTCATTTTCTTGTCTGTTTTTTGCTGAATAAAATGTGAGAAACTTAAATAAATTTGAATGGCACATTAAGAATAAAAGAGAAAAGAATTTTTGAAATACGGATAAAATGTAAAATAAATATTCAATAAAACATCCACTCTGTGTCTAGTCTTCAGAAAAATTTGTCAGAGGAAGTTAAGGGTATTAAAATTTTCCAGGATTTTTCAAGCGATCCACTCAGTTTCTACAAAACCGCCTTACACCAAATTCATCATCTCATTCTACGCATTTGATAAAACACAGACCTGCATTCTAAAATTGAGGGGCCCAGTGGAAAATGGGCACATGCTATAAAACTATAAATTTACAGTAAAACAAGTTTTAGGAAAAACAATTATCACAGAAAATGGCATAGCCGGTTAAGAGAGTCAAATGCTTCTGATTTCTTTCAAAGTTTTTCACTCACTACTGTAGGAAAAATTCGGCAAAAACCTGATCTTCAATTTTTCTATTATACAAAGTTGAAACTTGCCACAAATTGTCTTTTTTTATCAGCTTTCGAATGACCCATCGCGAGTCGAACTCGGTTCAGGGGCACATTTGACTATCTCAACCGGCTGAAAAACGAAAAATCTGTATAGACGCGGCACGTGCCTCTTTTTTGTGAGCCTCTCAATTTAAAACGTCACAATTATTACTACTTTGATTAAAGAGTGAAAGGGGAGGGAGCCAAAGCTAGAATTTTACCCAGAAAGGACCCCGATTGAGCTGAAAAAGAATTCGAAACTCCGTTAGCAGAGAAGTTCGAGGATTAAATTCGAATCCGTGTAGAATAACCGACGACCACTCGGAGGCGTCGAATTCATCGAAATTCGAAACTGTCGAGCTGCACGTGTAGCAAATATTTGTTGCTCGGTGCCGCGGTAAGGTTAATGAGAGGGGCAGAGAGGGGGGGGGGGCAGAGAGGAGTGGTTTGTTGGTGCATAAAAGAATGAAGGGGATTCCATACCCAATGCTCGTGTCTGCCTCTCAAATGAAATGCTGAGCCTGCACATTGCACGTTACACCTAGAATCACGCGAAATGCGGACCGCCGCTAACCAGAAACTTTTTCGTTCCCGTGGTCGCCCCTTCCCCCTTCCTCCCGGGCCCATTTTAATTAATCGATTTCGTCCTTTTATTTTTCTCCTTCCTGTCGGCGTACTTGCATGCCAATAGGGTTCGTTCCGAGATTCGCCAAAGAATTCTCACGCAGACCAGCGAGCTGGAATTATCGAGCTACGAGGTAGCTTTAATAACCGCGAATTGAGATTGAGTTTTGAGGAAAAGTTCTTGCACGGGTCACTAAGTTTTCACTCGTCTGCCGTGGAAAAAATTAACAGTCGATTAACCCCAACTGGTAAAAAAAAAATTGAACCCCCGTTTAATTTTGAGGAGAAATGTCGTCGGATAATTGACAAAACTGATCAGACAATTTGTGGGCTAGTGCGATAAGATTAAAATGAGAATTTATCGTATTTTATAACTTTGAAATTGAGACTTACATTGAGGAGTCAATGAAGCTACTGAAGATACTGAAACATCAATAAGAGTGGATTACTACGTTAATAAAAAAAAGAACAGGCTCGTTTACCCTAAACCTTGTACACTTAAAAGTACGCCCATTACCGTAAAAAAGGTATCTTCCTCCGCCCAACGTTACAATTAAACTCAGGTGGCAGGCATCTAAGTCACAAAGTCGATCATACGTGGACTAAAGATCGCCACGGTCGCGCATCGAAGGAAGAGGATACATGCAGGCTCTGTGGAAGAAAAGACTGCGCAGCGGCGTATCTGAAACTGCCGGTATCGACATTTATTTATAATAAGAAGTATAATAATTATTTTATGTACACATGAGACAATGTAACGGGAATTAAAACATTCTTAAGTCGAGTCGGGACCAGCTCGGCCGACACAAACGACCGAACCTGGTCCGACGGGACAAAACAATAATATATGCTTCATATGTCATCCGATATGACAGTGGCGTAATTTTTGCATCAACCCCTTTATCCATCACCTTCATGCAATCTTACAAAAGAATTACCATAAAAAAGAAAAGAAAAGATACAACCATCCACCACCATGAAACCGCTCTCCCCCGTGTCACTTTTGCGCGACTTTCCATTCAGGCCACGTGTACCACCGGTGGCTCACGCCACCCTCCCAGGCTGGCGCATTCATTACAGTAACGGCCGGAAAAAAGCTCAAAGCGTTAACGTTAACAGAAATAAGATAGTTCCATCGGAAATAATAATTGTATCTCAAAATTTACATCCCATAGATTAAGGGTAGTAAAGTAGACCAGTGATATCAACATTATCTACGTAACAAATACGAGTTCCAAAATTTCCTTTCAACCACCACCGCAGATGCAACCGGCCTGAGAGCTCAGCGTGGCCCACCGGTGGCGCACAGGGCAACGCGTTGAAGTCTGAACATCCACGCACCCCCGCCTTATTATTTACCAGCGCGCGATTCTCGCTACCCAGAATGCCCCCCTGCAAAATTTACGCCGCTGTGCGAACGCAAAGAGTACACCGCAGACGGCGCCACTCGTCTAAACATCCCCTAAAAAGAAACCTAAAAACTCGGCCAATAATTTATAGAGCTACCGTATACAGATCATTTTGTGCCATATGTACTAAAACGATATCACCGTTCGCGCTAGTACGAAAATGTACCCCTCGTAAATTTGTTACGCGTTTTCCGAGACCCGTCGGGGTGCGCGCGCGCGCGCCCCGCCGCGCCACCCCCTCGAGACAGACAGTTGCGCCGATGGAGTCTCGCGGCTGCTGGAGGCGGGCAGCCCCCGTTAATTAGTCGATTTTAATCTCGTGATGCGCGACACAGATGATCGCGACGTCCGTGTACGATCGTATCTAATACCAACGGAAATCGGCCAATGCTCGGCTGTTCGCTCGCTACGATCCCGCGACAATCCCGCGACGATGCACGAAGTCGATGGCGCTGTATTGCACGCACGCAGCTATGCAGAATCGATGGAGAATGATCGAGAGGGATAGCGATTGGCCAGTTGAGAGTTAAGGGTTGTTATTTACAAACGCTGCTTGTTGGTTGGGTAGGATTCTTTAAACGCTCGCCTATGAGCTAGTGTTAAGCAGAGGGTGAGGTAGGAAAGGCGTGGAAGAATTTAGAGGGGTAGCGATAAAAGTCACGTCTATGTTCTTCGACCCTCTTTTTGGAGCAGCCTGTGTAATTTAAAGGACTAAGAGGAGGGAAGAAGGCTATCCGAAGCGATCATTCGTCTCGAGTCCATCGAAGAATTTAAAATTACACCTTGGCTAGAAATTAAATAACAAACAGGACGAACCTTTTAATCCTACGTTCCCCGACGCAAGATTCATCCCTGTCTCGCTTCATTTTCGTTTGCGCTACGACGAAGTACGCCTCTCGTTTGTCTTTATACTTCCCCTCTCAGTTTCCGGGTAACGGTATCTTTGGCAAAGACGTCCAGCCTACCACGAGCATATTATTCGTACACCTATGCGAATAGAACTAATTACCTTTAATCTAATGATACCTTAGCTGCGCTGGAACTCCGCGCGCGATTTACAAAGTCGTTTTAACAGTCGAGGCTTGTCGCCGTGGCTTAACAAAGCTACGCGAAGGAGAACGAAAGACAGAAGAGGGAAAGGAGAACCGATCGCTTTATATACACGTAGACGAGCTTAGAGATGTGCTTAAGACTTAAGTCTCGATTGAACAAATGCTGCTTCTCGAGGGAATACTCAGGTTGCTTGCCTGGCATTTTCAATCCACGGCCAAGGTATGTCACTGTGAACAAAGTTTTGGAAAAAGAAAACACATCGTTACCATTTCGTTCTCCAAATAACGATCTAATATCATCTTCAATTTCGCACAATTCCACACGGATTCTTCTAAACTTTCACGCCTCGCTGGATAACTAATATTTCGAGTTGACAATTTTCGGAGTTTATGGCGAAATAGGTTGTCACTGCTCGCGTAATCGCGAATGCGGGTGTATCGCGCGAAAATGTAAAGCAGAAAGGATTTTCATTTACGACGCAAGGATTTACGCGGGATTACAACTTGATCCGATGGAAAATCTAAACTGTGACTGTAATCTCAGTGGAATAATTAGTTCACGTTCTTCCCCACTGGAATATTCAAAATTTACTTATTTCGAAACAAGCAAATACACCTTTGCGAAGTACTAAATACTACTCCCCATTCGCCATTGTTTCTAACCAAGGGTCGAATGAAACTGTTAACTTTTATTAACAAATAGTATGCATTGAACTTTTTACCTTCTAATCATTTCTTTTCTGTTGCAAGATAACTTTCTGCATTAACTGTTTAGCACTGTTCAGTTTTAGCAAGTGATCAGTTTTAACAGTTATTTTATTTTCGATTAATGAAAGTTACTTTTGAACAGATATTTAAGGGTAAAATATAAAAGTTAGGAATATTGTTTTAATTAGTATTATTTAAGGTAGTGGAAGCAGGATAAATACAAAAGATCTATCTATGTACCCCACAATATTTTCAGAAAATCTGCATGTCGCAACTTTAACTTTTTCAGAGGAAAGTAAATGTTGCTGTTTAGCTAGGACTTTTTTCCAATTTAAAAAAAAAATAAGTTTCTTATTTGCACAAAAATGTATGGAATACAAGTTTCAGTTAATACACTGTACATTATAACAGTTTTCTTGGAACAGAAAAGATAATAGTCATAAAATTACAGTTATTTCGTAATTAATTGCAAATTTTAACAGTTTCATTCGGCCCCTGTTTCTAACTAATGTTCTCTAAGTACGGACCCATAAAGCAGACACCTCAGAAGCAAAATGAAATCTGGATAATACTTTAAAGATACAAGTGAAGGATAAACAGGAAGAAACAATAAAAGTGCCAACACAAAAGTATTAAAAGAGACAAATTCGAATAAAGGATTTCCTAGAAAGTGGAATGGAAGTTTCAGCCCCAAGATTCATACATACTCTAGCTTTTATAAAAAAAAATATATCGAAAGCGCAAAATGAAACTCCTTCATAACGAGATTCTAAATTTAAGAAAATTCGGTTTGAAAAATTGCAGAGTACCTATAGCACCACTGACTTAACATCTGTAACCCACGACTCTCATCTATTTCACAATTAACCATTGTATTGTCGCGAATTATTTTACCCTAACCCAGGCCCGGCTCGAGCCTTTTCTGCGCCCTTCATTTATAGTACATTTATTTGAGCCTTTCGATGACTTTGCTCTGACTTTTCATTCGTAGCTTAAAACATTCATAGTGCAACTTGTAATATTTAAAACACCATTTTAAAAAATTCCAACAACGAAAAGTCTATTTTAGGCCCCTTGTCGACTTTACGCCCTAGGCAGCTGCCTAATTTTGCCTACAGGGACGAGCCGGGCCTGCCCTAACCACATTTAGCCATTGCACCATACGAAACCTTCAAACGCGATCTCCTCAAAAGTCAAACCACCAAACGCGGACCATTTCATTTCGCACTTTCCGCTGACCTCCCAAAAAATCCCTCCTTTCCACCTAAGTACTGTGGGTTGCTGAGAAGATGTCTATTATCTAGCCGGCTAGCACAGAGGCAAGAGGGGTGCTTCGCTCTCTTCGTTACGCGGTGCTACAATGGCTGTATTAGAGACAAGATGCCGTCCGTTTCGGCGCCCCATCTTCCCAGCAACGCGCATTACAAATCGCACCCTGCCCGATAGGAGACAGTAAACCAAAAGGGAGGATCTCTTGGCAAAACGAAGATCCTCGCGATGGGAGGAGATACTTGTTCGTCACTCACCGATCGGGAATCACACGATCTCGCGACGGATGTCTCTTCACGTCCAGCAAGCGCCTCCTCGGCGCTGTCGTTGTCACAGGTAAACCTCGGGACTGGCGGGCGCGGGTTGGTGTTGCTGTTGCGGCAGCTGTTGCTGCTGCTGCCCTTGCTGCTGCTGATTCTGCGGCTGCTGGTGCTGCTGAGGCTGTTGCTGCTGCTGCTGCGGCGCCTGTTGCTGATGATGGTTATGGCTGTGGTTATGATGATGATTCTGCCGGCTTCTAAGGATCTCGCATCGCTGCTTGTAGAGATCGCGCTCCTGCTGGACGCGCGCCAGCTCGACCTTCAGCCGCTGGAGCTCGTTCTGCAGGTTACGATTCGTCGTCTCGAGGTCGTGGCGTTGCTGCAGCCGCTTGCTACGGCAGTTCTGCGCGTAGCCGCGGTTCTTCAAGGTCCGTCGCTTCTGCTTCAGGCGCACCACCTTCGCACAACACGGGCATCCGTTTTACGAGCGATTCGTCGCGGATAACAGGGGGATCGGTTCGCTAGCGATTCAAAGCTTTGCTGCCTACGCGATCTCTACTGCGCTAATTCCTTGCGTTATCTCTATCTTTCGTCAATTGTACAAGAGCGTTGCAGAAGTGGCCGTTGCAGGGAGACACTTCGTGCATCGCTTTAGTGATAATTGCTTTCTCTGAAGAAAAACGTGTGGTAGAGACTTTGACGTTAATAGAAACATTCATTAGAATTCAAGTTAAGAGGTACGTCTGACCATAGCGGGAGCTGTTCTACTGCACTCGCAGAATCCATTAAGTTACTCCGCTTAATCTCCACTTCGCAACCTATTGGGACTCGTATTTAGATTCCATTATACAGAAGAAGTGTTTAATAATTTCTTCCGAAGGTACTAGGCGATCTCGGCTCACCGATTGCCTCCAATAGGTCAATCTCATCAAATTAATCTCGAATCCTTCGCGTACCTTTCGATTCTTCTCGCCGATACCGCAATTATCACAATTCACTGCTTGTACAATTCCGTGCAGCCCGATTTAATGTCGCTCCGTCGGTATAATTCAAGCATTTATACGTTCGAAAGGGGTTGGTGAGGGGCAGAACAAAAACGAAGGATCTCGAGAGGAGGCCCAGGGTGGGAGCACAAGAGACACCAGAAACAGGAGACAAAGAGGGGGGGGGGGGTGGGGGTTGGCTTTGAACAGAAAACGAACCAAGCATTACCTACACGGGAGTGGCGTTAAGAAAATAAGAGACCTGACTCACCTCTTCCCGCGGGCAACCGTGGAGGCGTTTGTTCAATTCGCGAACGGAAAGGGACATGAGGAGCTCGTCGTTCATGAGTTCTTCCTGGGGGTTGCCGCTGGCGCAGCTCGAGTACAGGCTGTTGCCTGCCCTGTGCGCGGGGCTGGGCCCTCCGGCGCCGCAAGAACTCACTGAACAAACGCTCATCGGCCTTCCAGGTTGCATCGGCATGCCCTGCATGCTGTCTTCCATCCCCGACATTCCGCTCCCGCCCGCGGGAAGCATCCCGCCGCCTGCACCCCCGCCCCCGTAGTACTCTATGTGACCCGACATCGTGATGTATCCACCTGCGACAATAATGCGTGCCGACTTCGAGTTCCCTTCCCTGAGGAGTACAAGTCGTCGAGAGTTTCCTTACTAGGGCAGAAGCTCGACGCGAACCCGATTCATCGGACAGAGGGCGAGCGAGCTGCCCCTCTCGGGCAACGCTACTAACTGGATACTCCCGGTCTCATAATGATTCTCGCATGCGTGGCGAGCGGAGCAGTGAAAGAGCGGCAAGAAAGGGCGGTAAAGGGTGAACGAACTCGTCTTTGCGACGGAAGGGACTATCGGTGTTCGTAAAAGAGAATCTAATGATTGTGCGAGGAATGATTCCCTGGGATTGCACGCGGAGACTCTCGGACGCAACACGCACGCAATCTCTATCCACCCAGGGAGAAACGATACAACGCCAGAGGCTCTCGCCACTTCACTTCGCACGCTAGACGACGCGCGCCCTAATCCACGATAAACGAGCGGTCTACCTCTTGCGGGTCCTATCGCGGATGGGGAGGGGTCTAATCGCCGTTGCGCCACTCACCAGTGTGTCTAGAATGACGCTGCAGCTGTTGCAAGTCCTGGAAGTGATGGTGCGTCGGCGTGGAGGACCAGGCCTCGTGGTGAGGCTCCGGTGTCTGCTCCTGGGGGCAGTGCGGCCTCAGGTCGAGCGGCTCCTGCCTGAGGGACTGCGTGAGCCAGCCCATGCCGCCGGTGCCGGCCTGCATCTCGTCCTGCACCAGAGAGCCCGGCTGCGGCAGGTGCAGGAACAGGCCTCTCTCGCGGGGGTCCCGCTCGCCGCGGTGCAGCTGCACCGGCGGCGAGGCTGAGACCGGAGGCGTGTCCGGCGGTGTTCCGGGATGAGAAAGTGTGGTCAGGTGAGAGGCTGCGCCGGGCGGCGCCTTCACCAGCACCCCGTGCTGCACCTGAATGTGTGGCTGCCCGTAGAGCGGATGCGGCTGCTCCAGCTCGTGCGCCGGCGGCGTCAGGGGTGCCAGCGCCAGGCCCTGAGCCTGCACCTGCCCGGGTAGCTGCACCACGCTACCGTTCACCATCATCGGCGAGCTGATTCGCACCTAAGCGTTGGAACGGTGGTGTCGTTACTTTGTCGGAGAGGTTGGTTAGAAGATCGCGGGTCTTGGTCCTTGGAAACGGACGACGTTGTGGTTATCATTGGTAGCACTGTGCGTTGCTGAGAACGTGGCAAGCGGGAGGAATAAGGTCGGTTATAACCCCGAGGGTTCACTTTCTCCGTAAATCAATCGAGGTAGGGCACACGTGTCGCCGCTATCGGTCGACAAGACACATCGACGAACACGAAGCGAACGAACCAGACGCAGGCTGTGCGAGCGAAGTACTGGTGCCCCTGTGCCATCCCGGTAGACATCTCCTCAGCAACGCACAGTAGTTCAGGCTGAATGTTTGGTGGAGCGTTGTTGAAGTGGGGCTTGTTATTTTATATTCTGGTTGGTGGACACGTGTCGTGGTGGTTAAAAGAAAGTTTAGAACTCAGATTTTTACCTCCGTGGCTGCGTAGCTGGGTAGCAATTTTAGGATATAAGTATTTCTAATGGAATTCTTTTCTTTTTACACCGCTCACAGTTTAAACTTTCTTTTGACGCACTGGGTGCTTGTTTAGAGGCGACTGGGCAAGGTTTGGTCTCTTCTGTAGTGCGGTTAAGGTGTGGATGATCTTTGGAAGCAATAGTGGCTGAATGAGAGTGTAGTCGATTTGATTAGGGAGAAGCGATGATCTTTCTGAATTTTAGTTGCGATGCTTAGAAGTAGTTGTGGATGCCACAGTATGCTAATTTGGCTGATAATAGTGTTTCATTGGATAATAATGAACTTGGACCTAGAATCAACTGATTTGTGAATTCCCCTATACGAGAATGATTGTGATTTCAATTCGCATACCATCAAATGGACCGCAGTAACTTTGACCACAAAATTAGATTTTAAAATAAATTCCTCTAGCATCGTATGAAAAGTATTATGCACTGCAAGTGGCATTTTGTCTGAGAATAACACCTGTTCCACAATCAACGCTACAGGAATATGTTTTAAAATCTAGTTCTGTGGTCAAAGTTACCATTTGATGGTATCTATCAGTTGAAATCATATCTGCCTAGGGGGGGAATATTATTCTTTGGGCTAAAAACATAGCGAAATTTTAGATTTTTTTTTTTAGAAACTAGCGATACGAATAATCTGAATTTTGGACCATGTTTTTCTGCGACTTTGAAGAAATTGTAGTTTTTTTTAATTAATTTTTAATAATAAATATAGGGGTTATGCATGATCGACCATCATGCCGCCGTTGCCCGCTGGTGTGCACAAATATTTTTGTAACCACTGAACCGATTATCTTGAAATTTGGTCTGCATATCCAACAAACATTACTTTATACTTTGATGAACCAGGATACCGATAAGTTATATACTTCTTTGATTACATAAGAAAATTGGCGCAAAATTGTATAGCAAAAGTCAAAGTTTCAGACCTTTCAATTTGAAAACTCTCCACACTCCTCAAAAAATTTTTGTATTTTTTCTGGCTCAACAAATTATGGCTAAATTTGTATACAGTGAAACGACGTTTCATTTTTCTGTTTTAGATTACCTACCAGGAAAATAAATATCATGCACACCAGCGGACGACGAATTTTGCGCGGCGTGTTGGTCGACCATGTATAACTCCTATATTCGATATTAAAAATTCATAAAAAAAAGCAACTATTGCTTCCTCAACGATGCATCAAAATATGGTCCAAATTTCAGACGATTCAAATCGCTGGTTTCTTAAAAAAAAAATACCCAATTTTGCTATGTTTTTAGCCCAAAGAATAGGATTCCCCCCTTAATGGACTAGTGTCTAATTCGAACAATCCTCGATGGATTAATTAAAAACGTATTCCAAACGACGACGACCACATCGATAACGAGAAATTTGTTGTATTTCAATATCACAGAACACTATTTAATACGCCTTTTAAAACTCAAAGAAGAAACACGACTAACTCAATATAAAGCCATTTCTACGTAATGTAATGAACACGTAACGACGATCGCAAAATATCCGTCAATGACGAAACGCTTGCATCTAAACGGTGCAAAAGAATACGCGTATAAACCCAAGTGAGAAATTTAATTTAACCAGAATTGCTCAATGTGTTTGGCAGTCGTTGTTCACGTGAAGCAACAAGCTCCCCTTTTTCCATGCAACCCGCAGCGTAATAATTTTACGCTTATACAATGCAAACGGTGCACGTGACTCCGTTTACACACGGCATCCCAACGTCGGCGGATATTATCAGTATGTTGCAGATAATAACGCAAGCGGATTAATCCGTCATGCCTATGTTCGCTAAAATAATATGTGGATGCAACATGTAAATGACCTTTTCGAAGAAAAGAAAAACACTTTTCGTGATTATATCCTTTATAGCGTTCAACTATCGTCGTGGATACATTTAAGAGATTTTGGTCTCATTAAAATAGAAACATGAACGTATGTTTCTTATATTTAATATTGCAATTTAGGTATTAATCTCTCAAAAGAAATTCACAATTAAATAGTTCACTACTTTTATCTTCAGAGTGTGTCAAATATATGAAAAAGTAAAGTGCTTAACTTGCTTGATATTACTCAAGAGAATATTTCGAATAGCTTGGAGTGTAATGTAGCATGTAACGTATAATAGTAATATAAAATTGTTAGAATAACATAAAGAATCGCAATAGATACTATGAATCTGATTTGTCCAAGAAGACTTACGAATATTCAGAAGAAAAGTAATTTTGTTGCTCAATTGAAAGGTAAACAAATAAAGGCGAATGTTTGACACCATAAACGAGAACGATGCAGTAGAGTAATTGTTGCAACTGGTCACGATTCTAACTTTACATGAACGAATCGGTGAATCGTTTTGTATCCCACCTTTTATTTGCAACGAAACTGAGACAGTTAAGAAATATTCTTAAAGTCAAGATTATGATGGCAATGTATTTCAAAATGGAGCAGTTATTTTATCAGGAGTTGAAGAGTCCTCGTAGAAAACACTGTAAGTGCGAAATTAAATATGTTGCTTTTTTATCGGAAAATGTTTCACCCGCCAATGCTAATACTATAGTAAAGAATTTGATTTTTGGCACTTACAGTGTTTTTTACAAGGACTCTTCAATAATTGCTATATATTACCCAGTTCCCATTACTATCAAAGAATGATTAAATTCAGAGAAGGTAACATCACAGAATACCTATTTCAATTAAATTTTTAATGAAAACCAGCAATACCCAACACGACGTAACGTTAAACTGCAAAACGATTAAAATCCGCCAACTTGAAGGAATCTACAAAACCTCCTCCAGTCACGCACAACACAAATCCCCCGTTTCAAACATCCTCGCCTCGACTGAACAAATTGAAAAACCGCGACGTAACTCACGACTGCCACAACAAATTAAAAAAACTAGTCGGTACCAACATCCGCCAAACTTTTCGCACGCAAAGTAAGAAAAACTAAATACCTACTGCTTAATTGTAAGAATCTTGCCACCGAACAGCATAACTTCTTCGACACATCGCAACATTACGAGACGCTAATATCCTCACAAAGATAACCCATCCCCAGCAGAGAAGAGATATTTCTTTTAATTCCCACGAGTCAAGAAGCTACTCGGTATTATCGCAGGGAAAGTAATCCGCCACCAACCTCTCGTTTGACGTCGGCGGGATCGAGATGATCGAGAACGAACTCCTGTACGTATTCCCTGGCGAGATGGTCCTCGGCTTCCATCTTAACCTCGTCGACCTCTACCTCCACCTCCTGCGCCTCCGCCTCCTCTACCGTATCGCTCGTGACCGCATACGGGAACGTCTTCCCGCTGCCGCCGCCACCACCGCGACCTCCGCCGCCACCTCCTCGACGGCTCGTCTTCGCCGTTTGTTACGTCGCGACCACCTTCCCCGACGGCTCCGCCTAACGACGGCACCACTGCCTGCCCCGCGAGCGCGCCACCGATTACGACGGGCCACGTGATCCTAACGATCGCCCGTCACCGACGTTCAATCCACTGATCCCGCGCTACCCGATTCCTCCTCCGTGTAAAAATTGCCCCTCGCAAGATCCACGGCTCCAAACGACCGCTCCTAGGGTCCGCCGATAATATAACTGAGCCGCGATCGGCAATTACGAACGGGCGGCTTCGTAAACAGCTTCAACAAGTCCAAGTTTATAGGTCGATCGGGGTTACGCGCAACGAAACGACGATCAGTCGCTCCGTCGAGGCCAGGCAACGATCTACCGCACCATCGTCCGGCGAGCAAGCTTCGCTTTCGGGTTCAGCACTGTTCCGTACGCGGTTTGATTAGCGTTACCGATTGTACAGTAGCACTGGTAACACTGTCACCGCACCGCACTTCGCCGCGATCTTCCCGCCAAAAAATGGTGCCGGGGTACGGGCACCGTGGATTTACCGGGTGATCGCCGCGGAACGGCCCCCCGAGAGCGACGACTCGAATTGCACGCGTAGCGCGTACAGTAGGGCGCGCGCGAAATTGGACGGGCAGGCCTTCCCTCGCTCGCGGCGCGCAACATACGCGGTGGCACAACGGTAAGGGGAAGAAGAAGAAGACGCCGTGGTAAGCAGCGCTGGATACGTGGCCCGAGTGGTGACTGGCCTGACGGAGTGTAGTGGAGAGAGTCTCTGGGGCGCAGGGCACGCGTGACGTCGCCGGTGGGCGTGGCCGCCGTTACTCGGCCTTTGGAGGCGCGCGGCGATTGGCCGGCAAGGGAAAGAGTCGCCATTTGCACGCTTCTCTCTCGCCTCCCACCACCCCCGCCGCCTTGTCACCCCCGATACGGATCCCGGTACCCCGCTCGAGGTACCCCATTAATTTCTAAAGTGATTATTATAATTTTTCAGCGGGCGCGATGCTCCCCCCCCCCGCCCACCTCCCCCCTCCCCCGCCGCCACCGGCGTTGCCGCGCGCGGCCCTCCCCCCGGTCCTTCCGCGCCTCCCTCTTTCCTCGGGATTTCAATTTAGCCACGGTCGGTATATCGGGGCGACCCGTTATCTCGCGACCGCGATCCGGGATCGACGGGGGCGCCGATCTTCCGACGAGCAGACCCGGGGGGGGGGGGGGCCTCCTCCTGCACCGCTCCCGACGAGCCTCGACGCACCTGCAACCCGGGAGTGATGCACGCCGGTGAAATACGCTGACGCGCCCGACGGAATTAGGGAACGCGGAAGTCGGACCGCCGGCCTCTCCCGTCGATCGCTGGATATGAATGGGAGAAAGCGTCAGCCGCGAGGCTACCTTTTTAACGAAGGGAGAAAGGGGTGGAGATTATGACCTGCTAACTGGGTCATTCTCTCTGACGCGAATGTCCCGTGGAGTTGCCAGAAGCGCACTTATTATTTTTAAAGATGCCTCCCCTCTCTCTACTCTAGTTCTATATGTTACATTTTTCTTAATGGGTTTTACTTGTATTATATATAATTCGTACGCAAGTTAATATACTAGAAATTGTAGCTTGATATTTTGTTTTGTGGCAGGGGTTGTGGAACGGTTGGAAGGAGGAGGACAAGGAAGGAGAGAGAAGAAGAGAGTGGGAGGAGAGGAGAGGTGTGTGTCTGTGGTGGTGCGTTTTCTCTCCTGGCCCTGGCTGCTGCTTTTCTTTTAGTGGAGGAAGACACACACATACACTCTCTCTTACTTTTACTACTAATATAAATAATATAATAATAATATTATAATTAATAATAAATACTACAACACAACACACACTCTCTACTTTTTTTTTACTTACTTTCTCTCTCTCTCTCTCTCTCTCTCTCTCTCTCTCTCTCTCTCTCTCTCTCTCTGTCTTCTTTTTCATCATCCTCCCGGTAAAGCTCGGGGGTTTTCCACGTGGGGATATGATGATATTATGATGGGATTATTGGCCACACAATTTTAAAAACCCACCCGATTTTCATTTATTTTTTCAAGAATCGTCATGTGAAACCCCGGTTTCATAACGCGAATCTTACAAAATTGTGTTAAAAACACACAACAACAACAACAACAACAACAAGCACAAATATTGGGTCCCCCCTCTCTCACCTATTGTACAGGTATCGCAATACATGGGATCGCCGGTATGAAGCGGGGCTAAGAGGTTTATCTAGCAGGTTCTGCCATAGACGCGGGGATAATATGAGGTATGACAAAACTGGTATATATACAAATCGGTAGTTGAGGGAGCACTAGCGAGAAAGTGGGATCGGTCGAATGCCCTCTTGCGGCGGAGTCGGAGGTATCGCTACAATGTTTAAGCCACTTATATTATCGTATGTGTAGTCAATAATAGTTAGAGGAACATTAGCTGGTTTCTCTGAATATTCAAATTTAAATTAATGAACCGTAGCTCGTAGATTATCGTTTGCATGGGCACGTTAGATGTGTCAATGTTCAAGAAACGAATGCAACGTGACACATACGAAGAAAATGTCGTCCTTCGATTCGCGATCGAAGTTGCGCCTCGATTGCACACATTCCTTCTCTTGAAACAGAGAGCAGACTGGTGGACACGGGGGCGAGACGAGCGACGGGCGCGAATCACGGACTCGCATCTAAATAGGTTTCCGCAAATGTCTACGAACCTATCCCTCCCGCTTAGCAGTCTATATTCTATGCCCATTTCTCGGGTGGCACGACTTTAAAATGCTTCATGAATATCAAATTTTCGTTCTCTCGTGCCGCCTCTCGCCGCACCCTACCACCTTTCCCCGTCTGTCTACCCCATCCAGGCTTTTTCCCCTTTACTCCTCATTCCCGACCGTTCGCGACGCATGGCAACGAATTTGTCGCGCCCGCAGTGATGTGCTTTTTAAAAATTTTAATAAACACCGTCTACTTCGCTCCTGCGTTACACTGCTCCTCTGTAGCTAAAAAATTATATACAACATGATGCGGCAAACAGTTTAATTTTGTGGAAAACTGAGTTGCTATTAACACGTTGACTACGGTTGACTACCAGGCGGTTGTAAAATGTTTTCCATGTGTGTCCACTGAAATGTGTATAAGAATATTTCGTAGTGACGCACTTGATATTCTAATTGCTAACAGCAATTAGCCTGCAAATTTAAAGGTTCACTTTTTAAAGCAGTCTATGGAAAGGTTTTGAGGTTAAAGTGCAATCACTGCTGACCCCTATGGCAGCCAACGTAATAAATTATAAGTGTGAGTGTAGTGCTGCTTTAGTGGAGCTCTAAGGAGTGCAGCCTGAATGACTCTAAGGAAATTCAACTCTAATAAACAGGAGACTTATAAAATGATAGTGATCACAGAAGACTTTTAATTTATACAGCATCTTCACTTACTTCTTTAAGTGAAAAAGTGCGTTTACAGTTTCAAGCAAATCGTATCTACCAATGCAATCGTGTCGCGTTATCCGTTTCGCAATTCTCGATTCAACGACTCATACGTCGGTACTACGCACAATTAGCTCGTTCGTTTTTGCACGCAGAAAGCGAACGTATTGGACGAAGAGAAACGACGCCGTCGTTGCTCAAGGTTTGTGGGAAGGTGTACCGAGTGGAAGGGCATAAATATTCCGTTTGACGCGCAGGAGGACGCGGAAAGAAGCAAAGGAAGCTTTAAGGTCTATCCGTACTTTAACCTGTCGGGGCCAAGGTGACAAGACGAACAGAATTTTGTTGGTCTAGACGACAAGTGCCGCAAAGACCCCGAAATAGAACGAGCGAGGAGGACGATAGGATTGGCCATTTTGTTGAGCGAGGAATTTGTCGACGCTGCACTTCGACATCCTCTGCCCTGCCGTTTTCTTTTCGTTCCCTCCTCGTCGTTCGACCTGGACTCGATACGCGGGGCACGGTTTCTACGGTATAATGAACGCGAAAAAATTTTCCACTTCCCGTGGTCCGCGCGGTCGACGTGGCAATCGATTGAGAAATTATTATGTTTAGCCGATGCTGATGCCTCAGATCAACTGCAGAAAGGAAGGCACCTAGTATGTGTTACTACTATTTTAGATACTAAGTCCTATTAATATTACTCCTATATTACTACAGTATAGTTATAGTAATATTATTACTACTATTAATATTACTACTATTAATATTATTACTATTAATATTATTACTATTCATATTAATACAATTAATATTATCACTATTAATATTACTACTATTAATATTGCTACTATTAATATTATTACTATTAATATTACTACTACAATTAGTATTACTGCTATATTACCACTACTATTAATATTACTACTATTAATATTACTACTACAATTAGTATTACTGCTATATTACCACTACTATTAATATTACTACTGTTAATATTACTACTGTTAATATTACTACCGTTAATATTACTACTGTATATTACTACAATAGTCTATAATAGTAATATTTTATTGTCTCCTTTTGGTTAACAAACTCTCTCGTTCATCTTTCACTATTCCCAGATGCTAGGTAAACTTTTATCTATTTGAACTTTGCTTATCTGTACCTCCTATCTTATTGGTACTTCTCAAATTAATTGTCCACTATGTATTTCCCACAACCTGTGCTTCCTCTATTTTACTACATATTTCTACCTTCTCTAATATATTTCTACATATCTGTATCTATATATTTCCACCTACCCCTCTGTTTCACCTCTCCCTAATCACCTCTCCAACTTCTTTATCCATTCCTCCCCTATCCCCCGGTAAAATAATGTTTCTAAAATTTTTAAACTACCCTCCTCTTCCCTCACCTCCCTGCCACCTGCTCCCATGACGTCTCTTCAACCTTACACTACCCTGCATCATCACTTCTTAAGAAGTAGTATAAATCTCGACAAATGTGGGAGAAGAATCTCTAAACAGTATAAAGAGACATTTCAAACTACCATAAATACTTATTAAGGATGAACTTATAATAATACAATATTATCAAGAAATTTCCCCTACACGATTTCAAGTGCATTCTAACACCGCAACAAGTTGGACACACGCCTCTTTTATCCACCAACTGTCCAACATCCCGTATGAACGAACAAGCATTACGTGTGTTGCCGCGTTTCGCGTACACGTGTGACAGTGGCGAGCAAAGTTCCATCGAGGAGAAAGAAGACTGGAGGGAAGCAGAGGGGACCGATCTTCCTCCGCGACAGTAATTCCTGCTGGTTGTTATCATACTTTTACACGGGGAGGTCAAGAGACTGATCTATCGCATCTGGCGGAGCGTCTGGGATGCTTGGCGCACAACAAACTTTACCGCGAGATTTACGACGAGCAATTGCATTCGAAAGCCAAACAGGGAAGTTCCAGCGCCGGCCCCCCTTTCTCTCTCGCCCGCCCTCTCCCTTACAACGGAACCGTCGGACCAGTCTTTTGATCTTAACTCCAACGCCAATCTCGGCCATTTATCCATCTCCCACAAACTCCACTCGTTCATCGAGCCACTCGAAATTACCGATATACATCCGCAACTTCTCCGTTATCCTTTCTTCTGGAAAGGACTGATCCACCACGCCAGTGCGTTCCCCTTCACGCGGCGAACGAGACTCGAAGGGTAAATAAAATCGCGACACGTGGCAGTGATCGTACACAGCATGAGACACGTACAAGATGCTACTCTTTCTGACGAAACAGTAGATGATCGATATCGATCCGATAACCTTCGATTTATAACGTCGCCTGTCGATAAAAACCCGATCAAGCGTGACATTGTATCAACGGACTCTCCTCGGAATTATCATTTGTTTATACTTTCTGCTTCGTCTTCTCTACCCCCGTCTGCCATCATTCCAAGAACGGTCAACGAAACGTGCGTGAAATCGTTTTCAAGCTTCCAGTGGCGTAAGGTTTTGGAGACTGCTGGCAAAGTTTCGCAACCAAACGAACTTCGTATATTCAAGGGCCCTTGGACGATACTTTCGATACTTCACGTTAACGTAATTCGCAACGAGATACTAAAAAATAACAGATATGTACGTGTTTTTCTATTTTCCATATTTAGGGGGTGAAAGCACCCCTCAAAGTTCGTAAGAGGTACGAAAGTTACTATTGTTAGTTTAAAGAAGATTATAACATTCTGTATATCAAGCTTTATTCATCACAATGTTATAATATTCTTTAAACTAACAATACACTTTTGTACCTATTCTTATGAACTTTGAGGGGTGCTGTCACCCCCTAGATATGCAAACAGGGCAAAATAAAAAAGCCCATATCTGTTATTTTTCAAAAACCAAAGCAATCGGAATCGGACACCTGAAAATCTCTCCTTGTCAGAGTGTTGGAAGAGTAATGAGAGTACATATCTAGCTGCTCAGTTTCGGTTCAATCTGGCAGAGCCTCTTTACCTGATGGAACGAGTAGTAATAGAGGCGCGGTACAGAACTAGCCAGACAGTCTTGCCAAGACGGTACGGTTCTACTGTGGTCGAGTTCGAGAACCCTTATACATAGGTATCGACTCTCCAAGTCTGCATACCCATTTCCATCCTACTCTGACATTCTCCTCAAACATTGCGCAATACCCTGCCACTAAAATGCTCGAGCTTAACGAACCTTCCACCCAAAAGTACATACAAATGTCCCAGATCCGAAACACCGGAAATTATGCAGCAGGTCCTAGCTATCCGTTCGACGCTCCAGAAGCCATCATCGCTGGATAAAATCCTACGTCTCATTACCATAATCGCCGCGACGTACGTTCGATTATGCCGCGTTCTCTGCGCGAACAGTGAAATGTAGAAGCCGATCGGAAGGATCCGGGATCCCACCGGCTCGCGTCCAGAGCGAGATGTGCTAGGCGAGGCGTTAATCTTGCCAGATGCAAATTAAAAGTCATCAGCCGTTGGCCCCACGGCCCTAAGGAGGTTGAGTTTATGAACGAGTTTCAGGATGAGACCGGGGCTAAGACTACGAGAGGAGTAAAGGTGGCTGGCTGGCAGCGCGGTGGAAAGAGGAGGAAAGAGGGAGAGTGCTGAGCCAGCATAGCTGGCTTGCCAGCCTGCACATCGATACCAACCAGTCAGCCAGCAAGCCAACCTACCAATGAACCCACCTACAGTCGATAGAAAGGTTTTTCCCACCAGGAAACGTTACATATGCGATAATTCCGAGGGGGAGGGGAGAAATTGAAAATTTCTCGGGGCCGAAATCGATCGAACATCGCTGCTTCCACTCGACGCCACTACGGTGGACAAGTAGAATCGAAAGTTTAGAGCCGAACAGATGAGCATTAGATGGAATTGATAAATACAACCCCTGGCAGTAAGTTTGGAACCGAACGCAAAGATAAAATACAGCTGTACACATATGAAACGCATGGTAATGTTAAGCTGATCTATTTTAAAGTAGAAACACCAAAAATAATTAAGAATCTC
Organism: Andrena bucephala; assembly: GCA_947577245.1. Classification (NCBI taxonomy): domain Eukaryota; kingdom Metazoa; phylum Arthropoda; class Insecta; order Hymenoptera; family Andrenidae; genus Andrena; species Andrena bucephala. The sequence goes on from OX387715.1 coordinate 72,128,777, forward strand.
GTTTATCAAGTAATAAAAAATATAGAAGAAACCAAATGTTGGTTTGGAAATAAGTATGGAACAGACCGAAGTTCTGGAAAAAAAGTGTGGAGAATTATGAATTTGCACAAAACAAATTAACAATAATTTATTTAATAGTTATATTATCTAGTATTTTCTGACATTTGTCTATGCATATTAGTTAGTTACTTCATGATCTTCATCTCATTATTCTCCTTCGAGAACGTCTGTTTAATTCCAAACTCATTGCCAGGGTTTGTATAATAATCGTTAACGCGAAAGAAACGCATAATGAATCACGTTTACTCATTTCACTACTGTCGATATGAGAAACAGTTTAAAAATTTTGAATAAACACGGTGCAAGGCCACTTTTGGAACGCGGCGCTTGCACCTGAGTTATTATCAAACCGATAAACACAGATAACACCGTCCTGGAACAGTGGCTTGTCGGTGGGATTGATCTTACAGTGGAAATAACGTGCATTGGTCAGACATGCTCCATAAATCAGACCCAGTAGCAAAGCCTGTACCAACCCCCCTGCATTTTGATTTATGATGTAACATAGTCGCACGTTTTGCCATTGTGACGTCGGAATATACATTCTTCGATGTTAAATAAATAAATAAAAAAAAAGTACTCTGCAGTTTCGCTATCTGTTCTCCTTGGAGAAAATGTGGAGAAAAGTGTGCTCATGTATCCCACAGGCTCTGCAATCGAGTTGATTAATTTTATACGCCAATAGGGTTGGATCAGTCCGTGCAAACACCGAGCGGAGATCCCCGAAACGAAGCGGCGGCCAGACGGAGCGCAGGAAGCCAGCAATGACGGATATCCAAATACTGTTCCAAATCGTCCGTGAACCACTACACGGAAGAGCCACCGCTCTCCCGCGCTAATATCAATCCCGGACGGATCCGGGGATCCCACTCGTGGGGAATTTCGAGCGATCGCGAAACAAAGTGTATCCGCGGCGATCGCTCGCGGTATTCGAGAAGCGGAAACGATATCCCCCCCCCCCGGATTCATTCATTCGCGAGGGGTGGAAGAGGGAGGGAAACGGGACGATCGCCGATGGAAGTAACAAAGAGGACGTGGGTAGGTACGACGGAGAGTTGAAAAGTAGGAATAAACGAGGAGGCCGAGGGGGCGCGAGGGAGAAACGAGAAACGGGAGGGAGGAGGAAGATAGCCCCCGACAGGGAGGAAGGGAGGATCGAAAGCGGGAAAAGAGAGATCGACGACGGGGATGGAAGAGAAGGTACGATCTACCTTCTCTTCCTCGCAGAGGAACGATGAAGAGGGAGAAAGACGAGGGACGTTCGACGGATAATCCTTGGAGTCATTTGTCTGCCGGCTGTTGAGACGCCCATTTGTTCGCGGCGTGATGACAGATGACAATGAAGTAGAGATCGTGCCACGGTCATAGAGCGTGGGGCGGCGAAGGTGGAGGAGGGACGGAGGCACCCCCGGCACCCCCTCGCCGGGACGCAGATCTGTTTGCCGTTCGTGCCTCAATTATTCTCGGATCATCGCTGTGTATCGGCCTGGGGAACAATCGAATCGCGGTATTTGTGTCGCCGTGATTAAAAACATAATGTTCCGTTTCACCAGCGGCAGGCCGAGGCGGACGTGGCCGCGTACGCGCGCGCCCCGACGCGGAGGGATCGCGTCGGTTTGGCCCCCGGATTATTTCCAGCTCCTTCGCGAACCTCGCTATGTAAAAATTCAGGGAACAATATTGAGAATGCCGCGGGATTACTGACTTTCACGGTTCGTGGGAGAAATTTATCGAAGGAATCCTCCGACCAGTTCAAACCACGGAGAAGGGGATGAAACCGGACACTGGCGCATTTAGCGACTTCCGGGGCCACGTCGGAAGCTCCGTCATATTTGTCACCGCGACGTTATTAATGGCGAGGTTTTATTGTTTTAGCGTGGCGCGGGGGCGGGGGGGGGGGGGAGGTGGATGAAAGAGAGTCCAGAAGAACCGGCGTTTCTCTTCCCTGGCTATTAAATTTAATAGCCAATATCTCCCCCTATTGCTAGCACGTTTTACGCCCTTTATCTCCGCGATTCCTTCGAGATAAGCAAACATTGATCTATTCTGCTTTTCTTCAACGACTCACCACTTAGGGCACTTGCTAATTTCAAATTAATATGATCCTGTTTCTGATTGTGGATAACGATCGAAAAGAAATGGAGTTCTCAAGGTATAATTGGGCCAAGTTATGCAGGAACCTAATAGCAACAACCCTTAAAATGACGAAAAATTAGTTAAACACTGTACGGATCCCATAATTTTGAGATCTTTATTTTACAAAAATTAGCAACCCGTAGAACAGCTCTTACATTATACAATTATTAAAGCTACGAAGCCATAGTTTTATTTTAGGCTTCAAAAACAAAAACTACAGAAAATTAACAGTAATATTAATTAGGTATATTATTTACTATTGAATAATCCATTAAAAAACACTGTAAAATAATAACAAGAGATAAAATATACCCAATAGACATAAAGTTGCTTTTCTTTAACAATTAAAATCTTCAAACTTTTACTCAATTTAAGATTATTGGGGGTTGATAGCTTTCTGCATAACTTGGCCCAATTATAGATAGGAAATCGAGGATGAATGAAAAAGGTGGCTATCAGAACCGTTCCTGGGTTTTGGCCATCCAGGTGCAAAAACAATATTGCCGCCCTTATTAATTTAATATTCTTTAATTAAGAATTTTATATGCAGTGTTTAATTTTATATCTATATCCCAAGTAGCATTTATTGTTGGCATTTTGATGGCCAGCTAATTCCCAATTTGGGGATGCTGTGAGCCAACCAGAAATGCTACTAGGGATATACATAATTTTAAACAGTTATCATGCAAGAAAGGATCCGTTTCGATTACTATTCTTATTAGTCGCTCGGATGCGGAGTCACATTCTGCCCCCCGCCAGAACCGGCCCTGGTGGCTACAAATCTCGGCAGCAATCTACATGGTTCCCACGATTCCGACTACCAAACTTATAAAAAATTGAAAAACCAGAGAAACTATTAATCTGCATGAATGACGCTATCGCACGACCTAAAACAAGAGCGAAAAATTTAATTTCGAGAAAACGGTAGCATTTTAAAATCCATGATGACATTTGTCCAGATTTTTACAGGCATTGCGGCTCACTAAAGGTTTGCGAGGATTCCCGAAAATTCCAAGGATCCGTTTAATGATTATGACATCACACATTCAACGCATCGTAAGAAAAAGTGGGGAGACATTGTTGATTTTCCGAAGTTCAAGTATCAGTCAGTCCTAATAATACGAAACCCGACACTTCCGGGAATCCTTCCGGATTCCGAGAAAAATTCTCGTCCCGACTCAACCCGACCCGACATTTTCGAGTTCTCGCACACCTCTGCGGCTCACCAAAAAGTCTAAAAATTTGAAATACTTGGTTCTAGGTCGTACCAGAATTACAAGCGCGGTGAACCATTGTGCACAGTGTGGAACCAATCGAATCACTAATTTCCGAGATTTCGCGTCAACCATTTGTGAAAACATAATTTCAGGAGAAACGCGGTTGCCGTTTCCGGAGACACTGCTTGAAGGTGTGAAGCTTAAGAAAATGTAATAGAAGGAATCGATTTCGACCTGGTGGAATGGGAATGCCCCGTTAAATGGCATGGTGCGTTGCTCGCGTATCGCGGCTTGTAGAACAACTCGAAGCAACCGGAGGAGCGGAAAGATCGTAATGACATACCCCGTACAAGGCACCGTTACAGGGAGCACGAAGTCACTCGCGGCTCCTCGAAATCGCCGCGGCTTCTCGGTAACGATTTATTAATAACCGATGCGCAGCCGCGAGCCCTTGTCTCTCCGTTTGCTGACAACGAAGGCATACTGATTGCGCGAGCCGCTGGATCGCGCCCGTATCGCGCGATCCAGCAAACGAACTTCGCCGCCCGTGACTTCAAATGTCCGTCAATTTTTTCTTCCCTCGCGAAGAACGCCGCGATAACGCCCGCCATTAATTCTGACCCTGCGACGATAAAAGCAGCGTATCGACGGGCTGCGTGAAAAATACAGAAATGAAGATTACGGCTGAGAGTGAAGATTTCATTGGTACGCAGTGCGCCTTGAATGACGATCTTACGGAAGAGTGATTCTTTCTAGAGATTCATCTAGATGATGGTGTGAAACTTGCATTTTACATCCACTCCGCTCTCCACTCACGAGGAAACGCTCTCGACCTCCAAATTCAGGGTTTAATGAAACTTCTGGTGAGTGTAGAGCATATTGGAGTTCGCAAGGAACGATTCTTCCTTTCTGCGGTAATTTACTTTGGTGGGGTGAAATCAGCCCCTAAAGTTGTCATCTTCTTACGTTTTTTAATGTAACTTTGTAACCGTGTGGGATAGAAGGGAAATTTAAATTAAGAATTGTTCAGTAAAAATGCTATAACACTGTGAAACTGCTGTATGGCGGTTTACAGGTGATGTCAGTAATATCTGCATATTAAGGGGTCATTCTGGTAATCACGCCGCAAAATTCAGGGGTTTTTTTCTCAGTGAATGCAATGAATAACAATGTTAAACTTTTTTTTTTCGTTTATTAGGTTACTTATAATGTATACGGAACAATTTTTTAAATACAGTTTTAATTGTGTTTTTCAATGTTATCTGGAGTTGAAAGCGGGAGTGATTTCAGCTTACAGACTCATCTGAAACAAAAAAACCAAACTGATTCTTAATCATTATGAGTACCGCTATCGCAGGTGGCAGAATTAGCCACGTAAGTCAAAATTTAACAAAATTGCGCGCATTTAATCTTCAAGTATCGAAATTTCCATTTTTACTTTAAGTTTGAATACGCGCAATTTTGTTAAATTTTGACTTACGTGGCTAATTCTGGCACCTGCGATAGCGGTACTCATAATGATTAAGAATCAGTTTGGTTTTTTTGTTTCAGATGAGTCTGTGAGCTGAAATCACTGCTGCCGTATTTTCAAAGGCGCGACTTTCAACTCCAGGTAACATTGAAAAACACAATTAAAAGTGTATTTAAAAAATTGTTCCGTATACATTATAAGTAACCTAATACATGAAAAAAAAAGTTTGACATTGTTATTCATTGCATTCACTGAGAAAAAAAACCTGAATTTTGCGGCGTGATTACCAAAATGACCCCTTAACCCGGCGTTGGTCAGGTGGGTTCTCACAAACCCCAGATTTTAAATGAAGTATAACTCTTTAACAACGCGCGGCAATGTTATTTAGTTTGTTCATTATATAAGCTATTTAGGAAGTATATTTTTGTTGAAAATTAAAGATGTTTAATTAGTTAAGTATATTTGGGTAATAAAAATTTAATTAAAGATATGGATTTCTATAATACACTAAATTAATTGCGGGGTCTGTGAGACCCCACTTTACTAGTCTTGTTACATTTGCCCACGTTACCAACGCCGGATTAATCTAACATAATTATTATATGGTTAGATCTACTAAAATACTTTTGGAAAGCTTTTACTATAGCAACTTTTAGCAAATTTTGGGCGGAGGAAATTGCAAAATCTCGAAATAAAAAAAGCTTGGGACAATTTCAAAAACAATTCTCTTTTCATTCATCTCGCAAATTAGCAATAACTCATATACGAGTTGTCATATTGAATTAATTTTAAAATTGCCTCAACTCTTTTAAACTAAAATATTTTATGATATTTCACGGAAGAGGCGGCAGACGCTTGTCAGCCTAGGGGCGCCAAATCTCAAAATCCGCCCCTATTTTGAGTCCAATGTCGATCTCGAATTTAAAACTTATTCCTTACACACCTCCTACGATTAATACACTCGTGTATTTCTTCGCGGATCGATCGAATAGAGATTAAGGTACGGTGCATCAGTCGCGAAATGGGAGACGGTTGTAGGTACAGCTTGAAATTAGTCGAATCTACAAGTGACTCGGAACGCGAGACGTACGCCGAGGTGTCGGAAGTACATACCTACATCAAATTATGCGTCGCAGATTCAGTGACACGAAAGACGGGCAAAACCGAGGCGTCGCCGCGTAACGCGAAGCCGCGGGGCGGACTCGCGAGGCGAAGGAAGGAAAGGAAGGCAGAAGAACTCGGGTGTCGGGTCGCATCCCGCATCTGCAATCAACACTCGGCTGCTCCCAGTGACGTCACGTCCGGTCATCTGCCGAATAAGCAGAAACCGCGTAACCGGACTCTATCTGCCGGGGAAACGATTTCGAAAAAGAAGAGGAGCTGGCCGACGAGCGAGCACGTGTCCAGCGGAAAGGAACACGAAGGCGTGGCGAGGCCACGCCACACGGCAAGGTGACCATTTCCACCAGCGAATGGCAGAGATTTTAATTTATCCGAGTACCAGCGCCGATCGTTCGTGGCGCGCTCAAGTAATTCAATCTGCAACACATTCATTTAAGAAGTAATAGTTATGTACCTACTAGGAATGGATTCCTCGGAGCGCCGAAACCCAAGAAAGCTTCGAGTTTCAAGGATTCGAAACTCTGCACTTTTTTCGTCATTCGAAACTCTCGAAGCCCTGATAACAAAAGGTATTAAATCAATGGATGAAGAATTTCTGTATTGTTATATTTTTGCTTGTATTACGTTTAATTATGGTCAATAGAGATTTATGCAAAATTTTGTTCACTTCAATTCTTAAAGCAAGACACTTACAAAACAGAATCAGTACTTCAACTTTCGAGGGTTTAGAGTTTCGGATTCAAGTATTGAGAATTTAAAAATTAGGTTCAAACCCACCCCTATTACATATTTCAGTGGCGCATCCAGAGGAGGGAGGCGAGGGGCTCTGGCACCCTCAAAGAAGGGGCTTTGTAAAGAGAAAAGGAAACTAATTTTATTCCTTAAATAAATTTTTCTAATCACCTAATGAATTTTATTGCTTAGGCTCTTCCAAGATTAAACTCTAACTGCGGCACTGACATCCATTTTCAATTTTAATATTTCAATACTTTGAAATATTAAACTTCTTTCTATTACAGGTTTATAACATTGAAACCGATTTTTCAATCAGCTAAGAAAATAATAGTTCCCTCGCGCTGGACGAGGAATATTCTAGACAAGATACTTGAAAGAACCGTCAAGCATTGACAGTCTTATTGACATATATGACACAATTTAGGTCACAAAAGGCAACGTACATTACAACAGACTTACATTGTAACATTGTAGCAGACTCGTAGCGATAAACTATTAAACCTGTCAGAGGCTATCGCGAATGCATAAAAGTGTCTTGACATCCTCGACCGTGGCTGTTCGACATTAGCGTCAGTCGTCGGAATTGAAGGTCAATTGGAAACCAAGCGGACAATTCTCTACGATCCAGCGCTACGATCCAGAAAGAACCAGCGCGGACCCTCCTCGGTCTGGGGCCGAAGGGTAGGGCGGATTGATGAATCAAGGCAGGCCAAAGGGTTGAGAACAAACATCGTTAATTTGCACGCGGAATCCCGCTGGCTGAGGCCAAAAGGTCAACATTAACCGCGGTATGTATATGCTCGTCAAATACTCTGCACTGGACCGTGTAATCCGGATCCGCGGTGCTCGCTGCGCTCCAACTTTCGGTTGTTCGCGCTCCCTGCGCCCTTTCAGCCGACCTAATTGTCTAATTGGCAAATAAATCCCATTGTTTTCCGATGGCGGGATCGATACGCGCGCCGCGGGAAAGGCCTTTGTGCCAGCCGGTGAAAACCAAGGCGCGATATGGTCGAGCGTTTTTCGGCCGCCCACTAGACACCAGTATTTGACACGGTGGGTGTCAACCCGCTTTATGTACCAATCTTCTGTAGCACAGCCCCCTTTTGTGCCGCACGATGACCCTTGCGCGGGCGGCCACAAGGGGTCGACAGAGTCAGAAAGATCAAAAGGCAGAGGCTGCCTTCCCGGGTGCGCCTGGAAACGTCCTGCCTCGTTACAAATTCGTCGGATCAAATTATGTGACATTTTGCTTCATACTTAGATTCAGCTGAGATTGCTTGGGTGTGCTTGGCGATAAAAATGATTAAATGCGATAGACGTGTCACGTTTCAACTTTCGGGGATACTTCTTTTTAGGGGTGGGTTCGAACCTAATTTTTAAATTCTCGAAACTCTCGAAACTTGAAGCGCTGATTCTGCTTTGTAAGTGGAATCTCTTGCTTTAAGAGCTGAAGTGAACAAAATTTTTGCATAAATCTCTATTGACCATAGTTAAACAAAATATAACAGTATACAAATTCTCGACGCACGCTGCGAACGATTCTTTATTCATTAATTTTATACCCTTTCTTATCTGGGTCTCGAGAGTTTCGAATCGCGAACAAAGTGCAAGCTTTCAAATTCTCCAAGCTCGAAATTTTCTTGGGTTTCTAAGTTTCGACGTTTCGGGAAACCCATCCCTACTTCTTTCATGCTTCATTCCTGTGTTCTGAATAGTAACTGAAATATGAAGAAAATGTTTAGATTTCTCAGTTTAAAGTGTTGAAACAAGTGCCACGATATATTTAGAGTTATCAGGTATCACCATTATACCTTCCGATAATTATGGTTAGCGCATTGAATTGGATGTTCACCTCTGTATCCCAGTAAATACACGCACCGTTCAGAAGTATTATGTAGCTGTTAAGGATCAGTCGGTTAAGCTCGCGTGTGCGGGGATGAGGCAGAGGGGCAGTGAATTGGAAGGAGACAGAGTTGAACGATTATCGGACAATAGTTTGTTAGTGGGGTTCACCTGCTGTATTGTTCTCTGGAAATGTGGATTCAGCTTCGTCCTACGACCGTTCCTTCTCCGCGTTTAAATCGTTCGATACATACAACCGATAGTCTCTTACCCGCGCACCGATTACCTCCAACTATGCTTAAGACTCGACCCCGTTCTTGATTTTCCCTTCGAGTGCTGTACGCTAAAAATATTTCAACTTTAAAGCACCCGATAAACTCTGCGAACGCTGTGTGCTTATATTTACAAGGTTTTGCTTGTACCGCAGTTAGGACTAATTCATCCATTCTTTTTATTCAAACATTAAATAATTATAAAGGCGAGTGTTTTTAAAGCCACTAACCAGTATCGTTCGTTTCTTACAAAGCAGCTCCATGATGCTAATATAAAGCATAACGTACATTTTGTCGTTGTTTAATAGACAGCTTCTTTTTTTTATATCAAATTTCGTGTCTATTGTGTCCGTAATGTTTGCGTGTTAAATTGTGCATATGCATACACATTCGAGAAACGTCATGCGTATACGTATATTTGTATCGTGGGCAAGCGTTTGTAGTAAAATGTACCAAGTATTTCGTAGATATACATATTCACATAAACTCGAACGGCTACTGTTAAAATGAGTAATAATCCCTTTATCGGTTTTGTAATCTGGAAACAGCATTTCCAAGGCCCCAGTGGTGCGATAGTTAGCGAAATAAACGTAAGTCGTTACGGCGGAATGGAATCAATGATCGATGATCAACCACTTGTCCGTGATCTGTTCGATTTGCTTCGTGAGGATCGGATTCCTTAGTCGCATTTTCAGTTCAAGTTTCCCACCTGTGGCTTTCCTTCCGTCCATTAACTACGACAAAGTTTATTCACTACACGCCTGCTCCGTGAAACGTCTGATGATCAATTAAGAATCTTCGTAACTTACCGGAAACGAGTCGTGGAGGACACACTTAGTTTCCAGAGGCTGCAATTTCACAGTCACCGTGCCTAAAAGGCTATCGCCCCTAAAGAATCCTCTGCAAAAGAATATTAATTACATGCAACGGTGGGTAATTGTACGGAGATTGTAATTTAAGGCTGGAATATAATAGAACAAGATATACGTTGTCACAGCTTGCTCGTGCAATACAAAAGCATGTACGTAGATCTACTATTCGAAGCAGTTCAATGGAATTGAAACAAATGCTTATCTCGTTTAACTTTATAAGAATTACTGCAAAGTGAATTTTAAATACATCGAAACTGCAGCATCATATCTACAATATAACTAGTTAGAAACAGAGGCGCAGGAGGAATTTCAACTAATGATCAACGACTCTTAAAACATTAAGATGATAGCACATTATTTCTGATGATTTAAAAGCTGTGTGCTCTTTAGAAGTTGGAAATTTTCATACCTTGGATGAGTGCAACAGAAGAAGGAGTTCAGCGAGCATCTGCAACCAACGTACTAATCTATTTCCTATTTTTAATATTAACGCTATGGCAAATCGTCTGGCATAGGACTTTACTACACAGGCTAAAGCATTATTTGCACACAACGGATAGTAATGCATTTCGTCGATGTTAAAACTTTAGCTATCTTTTACTAATTCGGTAAATGCAAATCTAAGGATCTTACGAAGTACGCGCTATCGAAACGGACTTCGTCGTAACTACATGTTTAAATGCATGTGCACGAGAAAATGACAAGGAGATCAGAACTTGTGAAGGTTTTGTGTATAATTAGCTATTAGAATAGTAATAAAATCTAGTTAAATCACTCTGTTTAATTACCCTTTCGCCCAAACTTGGCATTTCAATGCGTGCCTTTTGAATACTCGCTGACATTGTCTTGACGAACGATCTATTATTCCCGTTACTGAAAATACTGCTTGGTATTCTGGATTACACGTTCCTTTAACTGTGGCAGTTCTATCTGTCGGAGGGCTATCCGAAGGAAAGGGGAACTCGAACATAACATACGTATCTACATCCTTGGGATAATTCACTCCTCCTATTATTGATATTTCTATCTCACCATCGCTCAAGTCTGTACAACTCCTAGAATAATAAATACCATAAGGTCTACAACTGTACAATGATATTTGTCGTGCTTGCGACGCATAAAATATTACTAACTGGACTATAGCGTAAGTTTTTGTCTCGTAATGATGTTGCGGCGGTGGCAGACCGTCGCGCTTTCGAACTCTCAACATATCCAGATCTCGTTTGTAACCCAATGCCAATCGTTCCCATCTATTGTATCCGGGCACGTCCCCCAATGCTTTCGAATGGTCTCTCGTACACAAGCACCACTGGGTTACAATTATAAAAGGAATGGTCACGTAGTTGTATTAATAAATCATTACAAACACATGCATCGTATTTCTACCGCACCTTAATTTGCTTCAGTAATTGGGAGTCGAGATTTTCATAAATCTGCTCGTCCATTCCCGTTGCTTCCTCTAAACAGTCCACGCTGCTTACTAGCATAAAACTATCATCGGCTTGACCACTTATACCACCCGCATCGAGCTCCATTTTTGCCAGAGGGGACAGCGGTATAGAATTCATATCGACTGGTAGCCCAGACATGCTAGCTTCGATCAATGGATCGATCCCCTTTGCTTGTCTCAGGTAAGTACGCGCCAATTCCAGATCCCCATCCTTCTTCGCATTGAGAGCAGCTTGTTTCAATTCATGCTGACGCTGACTCAACAGCGCCATTTGTTTATCTGCCCGCGAGGTTTTCTGATTCTGCTTTCTTCCTACGATTACAGGGTAATGAGTACGCCATTAATAAGATATACGAGTAACTAACCCTGCTGGATATTATAAGTTCTATTACACACCTACTTGTATTCTTGAAGGAGAAACAGGACTTTTTGGACTTGACGTACTTTTGTTTCCAGGTGCTTCAGGTTCTGGGGCAGTTTGTGGCGTTGGTTCTGGTTCCCTTTCGCTGTTATCCACTTCCGGCGCAGGCGCGTCAGGTTGCGGAGGAGTCGAAAGCGGTGGGAAGCCAGGCGGCACAGGCAATTCATCCAAGGGGACAGGTTTCCCACGAGCTAGGGACTTGAGAGCGTCTTCGAACTGCTTGCAGATACGACCATATCTTCGAGCTTTAGAAGAATTTCCTTCAGTTTCTGCAGCTGTTTTCGATCTTCTATACACTTCCAGACGTTCCTTCAGAGCGAGCTCTATATTTTCTGGGCCAATTGGTTTTGCTTCTGCTGCTTCAACATGTTATGAAGAATTGAAAACATAATTATCTTAATTTAATTACTCTAACTGTAATATTGTATATGAAACTATTTCCAAGCTTCACCTGCAGCTGGTGTTTCCACAGATGTTTGCTGCTGTGTTTCGCTTTCTGCCTTCTCAGGTTCTGCTACAGCAGCAGCTGTGTTCGACACAGGGGTATTTGGACACGGCGGCATGTCCGATAAGTCGACTGCTTTACCCGCATTTACTGCTGCGATGACTACATCAAATTGTTTCGCTATATTCACGCACTGGAGTGCCTTTTCCTTGTTCCCAGCTCTTTTCCATGCTAACGCCGATGTCTTATATTCTTGTTGTCTACTTTTCAATAAATTTAACGCTCCTTCATCTATAGTCTTTGTCGGAACCGGCTCCGAAGAAGTATCCTGCTCTACGGGTGATGTTGTCTCAGCTTCGGCTGGATCAGTAGCTGGTTCTGAAAGAGATACATGTAGCGCATAAAAAATAAAGACAACCATTTAATAATTACTCTTTAACCAATACCTGTTGTTCCTTCGTTGCTACTTTCTGCTACTTTTTTTGTTAATTCCGAGATAGCCGATTGTGGTAATGGCGGAGGAATGTCAGCCTCTGTAACAGCCTTCCCCGCCCGAGCATCGTGCAGTAGTTCTTTTAGCGTTTTAATGCCCCTACTAAATCTTCTTGCTCGGCCTGGCTCACTTTCCTCTTTCGCTTTCTTCTCGGCCATTTGGTAAAACTTTAATCTTTCTTCTAACAGCTGTATCACGGACCCCGTAGACATATCACGTTCCTCTGATTCAGAAGCTTCTATGTTCGCTGGTGCTGAAGCCTCTTCCTCTTCTGGCGAGACAGTTTCAGGAGATTCGTCGCCTGCGATCATCCTAAGCTCGTTCTAGTGCAATAGAAAATGTCTGAAATTATTTTACATACAACTGTTTAACCAAGGAAAATGTACGATAGGCAACGTAATCCACACCAATAGTTCTGGATCATCGTCTCCATCGGATACTTCTTCATCAGGATCCTGCAGACTCGCAGCTACTATTGCATTCAAATCGATGTCGGAAACCAGTTTACGAGGTGCTGAAAAAGATCGTCCCGTCGGAAACTTGCATACACGTTGTCACATTTGAAATATAGTCGCTAGATATTATAACGAATCAAATGCAAATATACGAGGGGTATTTCCTTACCACTGCGTGTAGGTTTACAGAGATTATCGTCACTAGCTGTCAGTGCTGCTAACTCGGCTTCTAACTCATCGTCATCATCGTCGTCATTCATAAAGTTGTTACCCATTGTATCTAAACTTTCGGGTACCTCGAAGATTCCGTACTTTTGAACAAATACGGTGTTTAGTAAAAATTTAACGAAATGAAAGATAAGGTTAAAAATGTTGTGAGATAATACCTGTGCAAGGCTACCAGCGGGCCGTTTTGGCCGCTTCGATTTCTCTTTCTTCCCAAACATACTGTTTTATAAAATATACACTATTGCGAATCAATTAATAGTTATTTATTTAGTAATATATTAAGAACGCCAGTGCAGCAAATGACATTACAGATACATAGTGTTATCTCGGTGAAACGCCATTCTACAGACGTGCGTCATGCGTCGCACGGAATATAAAAATGTTGATGATAATTAATCCGTTGCAAACAAAGTGATTGTAAATATAATACGAGAGTGTAATAGTCAAGGGTCTATATCCTGTGACGTGGCTTTAAAACGTAAATCAAAAGAAGAGAATCGATAATTATTCATTCATTTTCCGCGATACTTCAATTCACGGGAACGTAGACTACAACACAAGAGTATAGAAATTTGTTATTTCTTTATTGATTTGCAATTTGAGAACTTAAGCCTCGGCTGCAGGCACTGCAAATCATTATGCAATCATTTTGAATAAGAAAATTGATTATTTATTGCTCTAAAATATGTTTTAAATACATATTTGTTCTGTTATGGGGACTGTGGGGTTTTGTGAGTGTCGCATGAGTGCGCATGTGTGAATGGTTTTACGCGCGGAAATTTGATTAGAAGAATGAATGAAGTTTGTTGATAATGTTTTTTCGAATTGAAATAGTTATGTGTTATGTTAATAGGTTTATTAAAGTTTTCTATTATCTCAGAATTCTAAGTTAGATCTTAATTTAAACGTTATTAGTTTGCCCACAGGACAAAGAAATGCTAGCGACGCGTAACGGTGAAGGGTATGAACTAAAGTGGGCGTTAAACACGTCACCGTGCAATAATAATGACAGATTTATAATGTATTACATAATTATTAATAACAGATTTATAAAACATCTTTATTCTTATAGAGCAATGCATTGAGGATTATAACCGATTTGCTATAGCCTGGTTGACGTATTTTGACTCCCATTTTTGCAATGCATTCAATATCTTTTTTAACAATAAATAAACGGTTTTGTTACCAACTCCTGTCACCGGTTTATCGGGGGGAACTCTGCAAAGGGGCCTTAAATTGCAAATAGATTAATAAATAAACGATTTATTTCAATTCTGGTTAGAGTTGGGCAAAATCTAATCTAATTACAAATTACAAATTCCGATTAAAATGTAATTGTGCAAGTGATTACATATTATCTTCTGTAATCGTTAATTTAGGTAGTTGACAAAATTGTGGTAAACTCTTCTCAAGTGTGTTTTATAACGATTGCAGTAATAAATAATTGTTTCCCAATTATTTAAAGCATTCGTAATATCTTTCACCTTTTATAGCGTGGTAGTGATTTCTTAATAAAATGCTTCACCAACCATATCGAACCTACAAGGGAACATCCCGAACCCGGAAATTCAAAAAATTCTGAAACTTTGTGAATATGTAGAAAATTTCCATCTGATTACAACGCGATTTTTGTTTGCTGCCAAAATTCACTTTAAGGGGGTGTAATTGACCCCTGAAAAATCCAGTTATTATCCGATGTTGTGTTATAACTCGTGAACTATAAAATAATTTTTCTACCAAATGATAGATCTAATTAAAAGAAGTAACTTTTGTCTTGAAACTTTTTCCCTATCTCTTATAGTTCGCAAGATATAACACAAAATCCGAAAATAACCGAATTTTCAGGGGTTAATTTCACCCCCTTCGGGTGAATTTGGGCAGGAAACAAAAATTTCGTTGTAATTAGGAGGAAATCCCCTACAAACTCACAAATTTTCAGAATTTTTTTAATTTTCGGGTTCGGGATCTTCTCTTGTTAGTATCTTAAATAAGCCTATGATAATTGCCAAAGAACACTTAACCATTGAAATCATTTTCATAGTTCACATAAGATATTCAGTAATTTTCAAGTACTTAGTAGTCGTTCCGACTCCCACACCTATAAACTGAAAATTAATTTCAAAGACTCCCGATCGAAAACCCAAGTACAGATGAGACATTCAAAATTTGAATGTTCGATAGTCATTCGAGATTGATAAACTGCCATCTGGACTATTTGCCAGCTCTTCTCAGCCTGCGGTGAACTTCTCGCCTAGTAGTCATATGATCGTCACGGAAAAAGGGCGAGCCCGAGTTCGATTTTGACGTATCTGTGCTTCGACTAGTGTGGTGATTCTAGATTGTAATAAACGAGCCTCCAGAATGAAGGGTTGCATGTTCAATATCGACGGTGGATATCTGGAGGGTCTTTGCCGCGGATTTAAATGCGGGATTCTTCAACAGAGCGATTACCTCAATCTAGTACAGTGCGAGACCCTCGAAGGTACATTCCCCTCAACAATTATAATTTCCTCACTAGAACGCTTAGCCACTTTAAATCCAAAGCGTATTTAACCCCTCGCGTGTCATTAGCCTACCCGTTTGTTAAATGCTGATTGTTCGCACAGATTTGAAACTGCATTTGGCTGGTACAGATTATGGCAGTTTCTTGGCCAACGAGCCATCACCGCTCTCTGTCAGTGTAATCGATGACAAGCTGAGGGAAAAGCTCGTCATAGAGTTCCAGCACATGCGCAACCATTCTGTCGAGCCGTTATCGCAGTTTCTAGATTTCATTACCTACAGCTACATGATCGACAATATCATCCTACTGATCACTGGTACTCTGCACCAAAGACCAATCTCAGAACTGATTCCCAAATGCCACCCCCTCGGCAGCTTCGAGCAAATGGAGGCGATTCACGTAGCAGCTACGCCTGCTGAACTTTACAATGCAGTATTGGTAGACACTCCTTTAGGTAAGGTCCAAGGATGCAGATTTATCTTGAGATTTTCTTAAGAGATATTTATGTTACAAGTATGTACGTACGTTTAATAACACGACGCACATTATTGGAATCGAGCGTTAAAAAGAGTTTTACTACAGCTCCCTTCTTCGTGGACTGCATCTCGGAACAGGATCTGGATGAAATGAACATCGAGATCATCAGGAATACATTGTACAAAGCTTACTTGGAAGCGTTCTACAAATTCTGCAAAGAGATCGGCGGTACAACCGCCGATACTATGTGCGAGATACTCGCGGTACAAAGTCTGATACAATTAATAGGATGCTTAAGATTTAAGATACATCGAGACATTGTACTCTAAGTGTACGTTATCTTTATAGTTCGAAGCAGATAGACGGGCCATTATTATCACTATCAATTCATTCGGAACTGAGTTGGGCAAAGACGACAGGGCCAAGTTGTATCCACGTTGCGGAAAATTAAATCCAGATGGATTAGCGGCATTGGCCAGGGCTGATGATTACGAGCAGGTCAAAGCTGTAGCAGAGTATTATGCTGTACGTGCATATTTTAAAAATATTTACTCGTGCATTTTTAACACTGTAATACGTATATGCATTACACTTGTATTGGTTTTGCAGGAATACAGTGCCTTATTCGAAGGCGCAGGCAACAATCCCGGCGACAAGACTTTAGAAGATAAGTTTTTCGAACATGAGGTAAATTAAACTTCACCGCGGAAAATTAATAACTTCGTAATGAAACGCATCGCCGGAGATTATTGACCTTGATGCTATTATTCTAGGTTCGCTTGAACGTGAATGCTTTTCTCCAACAGTTCCACTTCGGGGTATTTTACAGTTACCTTAAATTAAAGGAACAAGAATGTCGCAATATCGTGTGGATAGCAGAATGCGTTGCACAGAAGCATCGTGCTAAAATAGATAACTACATTCCAATCTTTTAATGCCACCTGATGTTCCGTTACACTGCTTATTTATGTCTGGCTATACAATACTATACGAAAATTGTCACCCTTCCTCCGTATTTTTCTTTCTCAATCACGAGCCGCTAATAATTTCACAGTATTTCATACTGTCACGAAGAGGGAACTGCCAAATAAATGTAAACCGTAATTAATTCGTAAGGGAATACCGAACAGGCAACTGTATGTCTAGCCAAACTGAAAGAATGGTATTAAAAATTATTTAGCACTGTTATTATCATATATATATAAACAAGAGTTTATATTATATAGATGTATATAATGTATTTTATGTAGACCAGTATATTTGTTGTGTCTTATATTACCCGACGTTGTAATTATTGATTCCACTGTAATATAAAAAAAAAAAAACGATATATAATACATTCCATGAGTTCAGAAAACTTAATTCAAATGTCTTATATTACTAAATTTCATTCATTCTTTAACAAACTTACTGAGAGAAGAGGGAAAGACATTTTATTACTTCTATGTACATATCGTATAATTAATAGTTTACTTATCAATCATCAGTTTCTCATAAATTGTCGTAGTTAATTATGCTTCCATAGATGTACTCGGGGAGTACAATGTTACAAACGAAACATATTTCTTAAAAGTATTTATAATATTTAAAGTTACAAAATGCTTACATTCTGCATGCTTCTTTTCTAACGATAAGGCAAATAGTTTCATTTCTACGCGTTATAGTATTGAAATCAACTGATTATTACTATTTAAATGTATAAACATATACATCCAAGATTATAAAATAATATGCAAGCTAAATTAATTGAAAACAAGTATGAATTTTTCTAGCATACGAAATGCGTCTATATCTGCGTTCCCACATCATTTCCGCGCTGTTGCAGCTGCAGAATATGATCTACGTCTGTTAGAGAGCCCACCTGCAGCTGCAATAGAGCAGAAACGATGGGGGAATATTGTAGAAATCATTACAAAATGCTTACGTTCCGTGTGTTTCTCTCCTAACAATAAGGCAAATAAATTATTTCATTTCTACGCATAATAGTGTTCAAAACAACTGATTATTATTAAATGTATAAACATATACATGCAAAATTGTAAAATTTTATACTATAACCTAGATTAATTAAAAACGGTTTGTAATTTTAACTACAAAAAAAAAGAAATGAGTATGAATTCTCGAAGCATACGAAATTCGTCTACAACATCTGTACCGTTTACGCTTACGAACAAGAATCCTTATAAAAAATCTTAATATATTTACTCTAGAGCAGCCTTTTGTTTCATAAATAATTTAATATTATTCGGTGTAATTTCTCCTCTATCAGAAAACACGATGTTGAAATTGAATTGGTTTCAAAATATAAAATCCCAACGAAAAATATTCGTTAAACACATGTATACGAATTCCTTCTTTCGTAAAACTCTTTTTACAAATTTATATACATGTGGGTACATGTACTTGCATACATACGATATGATTAATTTATTTTATGAAAATATAATTTCTATTAAAGTGGCAAGATAAGTATTAACTATCCGTGGAAGACGCACGAGCGTGTCGGAGTTATAATGAAAATAATTAGTTTTGAACCGTTCGATCCTTCCACCCGAAATTAATCCTTTATAGTGCCACCCCTTTAAATAGAGCAAAATTAAAATATATTTAGAGAAATACTAAAAATAAACTTTCGTTATTTTCCGTTAGGATGCGCTTCAAATTTATTCAATAAAAATAAAACGCTGCTTATCTTCTACAAATTCGTTCGCTCTCGCACTGCATCCTTTCAGCATCCGAGTCTCGACTCTTCGTAGGATGCACTTCTTCGTTCATAGAGTTCGCGTTGGCGATAGAAAGCGGCGGAGCGTTATTCATGTGTTTTATGTTAGTAGTCGGCGACGGAGGTGTCGTGGTAGGCATTGCATTTTTCAGAACATTGTTGACTAAGTTCGGAGGCTGATAAGTCGCAAGGCTTTTCAATCCGATTACTTCCGGATTCTCTTTCCAGAAGCGATCCGCGATAATGTCGTCCACCAATGGAACCACGGCTGGCTTTAATCTGCCCGTGCCGTCAGGAACTAACTTCCTTATAAGCGTAGTGCCCTTCCGGAAAAGGGGAGGTTCGTTGTTGTAATTTATACCGAATTCTTGGAAGAGTAATTCGTTCTTGTGCGACGCTAGCGTACCCCTGAGTTGTTCCTCTGCCTGAAAGCGAAATGAAACTAGTAAGTGGGAAGTTGAATTACATTCAGGAGAGCTAGAGCATATCCAAGTTTACCTGACTCGGAGTAAGTTTAGCTTTTAACACAAGATTCCAGAAGCAAGTATTGTACAAATTATTCACATGTACGTCCGCCTGCCTCCAGGCTAAGTAATCCCTCAAATTCTTATCTGTGGGATACAACACAACGCGTGCGTCGAAGGAAGGAGGGTAATACAACTCCTTGCCCCGCAAGAAACGTGGCCAATGATAAACGTACGACGATGCGAACAGGGAATTCACATTGGACATTAATTTTGAAGCTAAAAATCAGAATACGATTATAAGCAAAAGAATTCTAGGAGCTCAGTAACATATTATTATGTAACACACGTATTAACACAACAGTAAAATCTGTGTTACTCGCACACTATTTAGCTTTATATTAATGCTATATCGATGGTTATCCTGTTATGAGTCTATCTATATATTTTCGAAAATATACGCACCTCTCCTCTTGTACAGCTGCGTGTCCTTTCGAAAAACAAACGAATATTCGTCGCTCTGACCGAAACCTAAAATAATCTCCTTGAAATCCTCCATAACCGTAATAGCCGCCCGATTCATCAATTCCAAGGCGGCTATATCGTTCGGTTTGGTGAATTGATGCGCGTCGCAGAATTTCGAAAAGTTTCGCCCGTCTATTCTAACCACAATCCAACAATTCGGCAAACAACAGTCGTCGCGTTCAAATTCCTTCACGTATTCAAATTTACTTTTAGCCATTGTTGTCAAACTTATGTGCCGGCTTATAACCACTTGTTTGACTAAGCTAATGATTTTCAGGAAGTTACTGCCCTTCATTCGTTTCTACTGTCACAAAATACAATATTCCCTGAAACTGCTGAGTATTGAGATCTCCGTCGCCGCGGGTCCGCTTTAGATTCCGATGCGGGGAGCCAGCCTCTCAAAACGGGGACATTTTATTCAAAAGCTGTCGTTACTATTATTATCGTTATAATAACTAATAAACCTTTTCCGTATACATATATTTATAAGTTAGCGTGCCCACGTGCACGTTTATTGGTTAGGTGCGTGGTGCGTACGCCTCGCAGCATATTACAAAAGTATGCAGGCTGAGTAAAACACTGTGTTTCAAAACTATTGAACAAATCGGTGATATCTAGATTATTTAGAAAAAAAGCCGGGAAAGAAACGACACGCCTCGGCCGTTAATAAAACACAGTTGCCACTTTCGTGGATCGCGATTTCGCGCATATGTCGTGTATCCTCCGGTGTAAACATAACATGCACGTAAGGATAAATATATAAGAGCGAAAGGATAGAATTTTGAAATAGAAGTAGTGCGAGCGTAAAATGGATCTGCACGAGCGGTACGCTCGTTTCCCGACAACGGATGCGTCGATTTTGGGTTTCGCTCAAAATTCGTTTAACAGCGATCCTTTCAAATTATTGCATAATTTAGTGAGATATTATGATGCCAAGGTAATGGAGAACAGTTTGGATAACAATCAGTTAAAGACGTTCCGCATGATACTGTGCTACGAGTATCAGCTTGTTTATTGTTCCGGAAAGAGATATTCGAGAACGGTTCACACCGATCTATGTTTCAAAACTATAAAGAATGTTTTATATATGAAGATGGAGTCGCAAGACTTTTTAGAGTTATCAATTTTATATGACATTGTACTTTTACATACCATACTCTATTGTAATTCGGAATGCATCGGCGAACATTTGGTGGAGTTTCAAAGTTCGAACATTCAAATTTTAAACGATAAAATATGTAGGGTCTTTTACATGAAAATAATGGAATGTTTTTTAGAAGCTTTACAATTGCGACAATTCCTGCACAAGGATATGACGTCAAAGAATTTTAGATATTTTATCTCGTTGTTTGTGGAGGATATTACAATGTGGCTGGAAGCTAAAGAGCACAGGGAGTGGCAAACGTTCGCCTCGTATTTTCCTACTTTGATAAATACGTTCGGCTCCGAACACGTTTTACCACCCGTATGGTACATTGTTCTAAATAAATTGCAAGATTCGAAGGATATACTCAGCATGCTGAGCATTATAACAGACACGTGCTTCTCACCAAACTCCAAAGACGTAGATGCTAGACATTATACTTTGTGCTACACAGAACAATTATGGTTGTTAATAATAGGAACTTTAAAATCCCCGACGCAGCAGTACCGTAAACAAGCGTTGTTCATAATGAAACGAATAACTGATTTCATGAGTAACATAGGTGAAAGTATGGCGGAGTTAAGGAAACCGGACATTGTTCCTTTCGTATGCAAGGATCCAACTAAAAGCAAAGCGCCGATAGCTGGCATTAGGCAGAAATTTTTTTTGGTGTTAGAGGCGCTAGAAGAGAAACAGTATCACCTAATAGTACCAGCTTTAACACATCTGCCGAAGTTGGTAAAAGGGAACAAAGAGCATGGTTCGTGCAACGACTGCTTTAATAACTATTGGTTGCAACTAATTTTCGAGAGGTTGTTTCATCATGAAAATAATACTGTAGTAAAGCTAGGAATATTATACGTCTGTGAATTACGCACAATTATACACGATCATCAGTTTTTGAAATTGTTCATATGTACTTTGAACAACACGTTTTTGTACGAGTGTAAATCTCATCAGCAAGAACCAAAAATATTAAATGATATCGTAACATTGTTTGTACACGCGAGAGAAGAAGATACCGAATTCATCGATAAACTCCTTACAATAATGAACGAACAAAAATGGGCTCCTATACCAATATTCTATATGATGTTAATATTAAGAATAGTCTCGAGTAAAACATCAAATTGCTGGGAAGGTAGCGAAATAGTTGTAACAAAATCATTAGTACGAAAGAATTTAAGTATGCATTCTCACATCTTAAGGATCGCATCGCAAATCGAACTTTTGAAGACAATTACTCTCTCCGTAAAGAAAATACACGATTTGAAAGCAGTGATAGATACATTATTAGAATTTCCAATTGAAGAAGCTCTGGTGAGGGGCTCCTTTTCATGGAACATTATAACGACATGGTTGAAAAATGCATTGACCGTAAAGGATGCGACGACGTTTGTAAAATGTATGTGCAAGAAGCATTTCAGTTACGAGATGCATTTAAACACAAGTCCTGCGAAGTTTGCTGTTATAATCTTTATATTGCACGATGCCGGTTTAATACTGCAACAGAGACCATGTTGCGCAGAAGAAACGTTAAACAATTGGTTGTGCTCGCTTAATGGAATTACCCAAAGGCCTTATGCCGATATTACACAGATCTTTTATATAACAGAAGTTATGTCACACTTTCTTAATTTAAGTGCCTTGGGATCCAGCAAAAGCATCGTACAATTGTTATTCTCGCACATTAATAATGCTTTAAAGTTTCTGCTGAAAAGTTGTACAAACATACCATCGGCATTCAATTATGAAGAAGTAAACAGATATCTTGCTGTAATTGTTTCGTTCCTTAGTAATGGTACTCTGATTCTACCGAAAAAAGATATTATAGTGTACGTGGAGTACTTTAAAAATACGAGCACACTTATTCTTAAGAATATAGAAAGATATACAAGCGTGCATTACATGTGCGCATTGCATATTTTACACTTTACACAAGGCGTAAACTCTACATTATTTTATGTAAGACCTCTGTTAGATATTTACGATATGCAAATAGTTGATAACGACCAGGATGTAACGACTTCCAAAGGGAAAATAGCATCGGATTGTTATTTACTACTTGCAAAGCTTACAAATCAATTTCTGTCGAGGGTAGAACTAGACCTATGGCCTGAAAATATTAATTGGTTCGAAAACATTTTCCATCTGTACGAAATGGGAGGTAGCGAGATTGTTCCCGAAATAGCGTTGATTTTGAAAGTAATCGTTGAACGGGGATTAATAACTAATCCGGAGAGTAGATCAAGTTTTGAAACCATTTTTACCACGTGTTGGAGATCCACATTGTCAAGTACAAAGAATAAAGTGTACTTTACGGCAATAAAGAATCTCATAGGAGTTATTTTAAATAGTAACTTTTTGGTACTACCCAAAGGCCTGGATTTTGTGCAAAATGTAAGGCAAACAATTATCTCGAGACTTTATGTTTCCTGCGTATTAATCGTTTATTCATTTTTAGATTCTGGATCAACTACTTCAACAGAGCAACGATGTACCAAAGTTGAAGAAAATTCTATTAAACGAATTGAAGTTACTAAATGCATGCTGCCTGAAAAATGTACAAGATCCATTGGCACAGTGTCTCCTTCACGGGCACGTGTTTCGCAAAGATAAACAAATAGAAAATGAAGCATATCTGTATATTGCAAAGAATTATAAAGACTGTTACCCAGAGCACATATCGATGATGTGAGTACCATTGTATCTACTTATTAATTTAAGTACCAACGCATTGCTAACTTCCTAATTCTATCAATAGAGATCACGATAACGATGCAAGTATCCGAGCACTTTCCGCTGTTCTGTTTCATAAGATAACTAGTGCGGACAAACAGCACGCGTCAGTCCTGTTTCCAGACTTTTTACAAAAGTTAGCAAAGTATAAAAATAAAAGATACTTCAATAATTCGTCTATGCATAAAACGAAGCACCGAATCTTGCAAAGTTTATTAATATTACAGCCGAATTTGAACCAGGTACCAAGACACTATGTACTCGAGAAAAGAATAACCGTTGACAGAAATATAATTCATAAATTTCTTTGCAGCTAAATTCCGCCCTGTTACAAGAACGTTTGTGTAACTTAATGCTTATGGAAAGTAATCAGCACAGCGTACGATTAATGCAAGAATGGATATTAATAAGAATCTTTGCCGACAATATTACGTTTCATGTTAAACTGTGGCAGTTTTTCAAACAGGTATGCAAAGAAATGTCGTTTGCCCCTATTCAAGATTGATCGTAAATCCTAAATCTATAAAGTCTAATTGATACAACTTATATACAGGCGATTGCAACGCGTCCTGGATGTGTCAGTTCAGTAGCGTGTATTGTATATCATGTTTCGAAGTTACTGCCCGAAGAAAATCAACGTAATTTCATCTCAATTGGAATACAATATGTCGCACGTTGTTGCTTAGGACAGCAATATAACATGCGACTTTATAGTCAGGTAATTGAACTACGTAACTGCGTAGAAGAGTTCATTGATTGAAATCAAGCGATACGGTCATTGATGTGCTTTATTAATATTTTTATTTAATGATAGGTCATCTTTGTCAAACTGTATAGAATGTTAGAAAACTTGAATTGTTACGACGTCACAGTAGAGTACAGAGGATTATATGAAGCTACGGTTGAAAGTTTAAAAGATGGAAATTTTATGAAAAACTCGAGCAGACTCGTCAATGACTTCTATCTTTCTTTCTTTCATCCTGTAGAAGACTACAGTTTGGAGGTAACATTGTAGAAACTATTTCAGATCATTGAAATCTACTAACTCTGACATGTACCATAATTATTTCTGGATTCATAGACAATATATTTCGAACTTCCCCGATTGACTGGCATGGATGCAAGTGAATGGATTACACCAGATATCTTTACAACCCTAAATTTTAAAGAAAATATTCGTCATCCACTTCGATTGCTTAATTCAAGCCGATCATTATCAGAGACAAGAACATCGTTGTATTTAATGAAAGCCACAGGTAATTCAATCAGTGTCAGGGTTATAACATAAATATATAAATTATAATATTTATAATATATTTTATATATTTTTATACAATATATTTATAATATATATTTATGTTAGTGGTAGTCACAGGGCATTAAACTCTGCTTCGTTTTAAAATATAGCAGATGCCGAATCAACCATAGGTCATTCTATCCTTGGAACGAGCCATGAAGAATTAAGTGACATTCAAAAGAAAATTAATCCTGCAATGTCCACGAATGCGTTAAATAATGACATTTATTTGACAGTCAGGGAATCAATGTCTCAGAGAAAGGTATTTGCGGATGAAGGGATTATAGTAGTAGCAAGTCTTATCGATCGCGCTCCCAATTTGGGCGGGCTTGCCCGTACGTGTGAGATTTTCAACGTTAACGAATTAGTTATTGCTAATTTGAATCAAGTTAAGGACAAAGATTTTCAGACTCTCAGCGTGTCCGCTGAAAAGTGGATAACCATGACAGAGGTATTCATAATATTTTACAACGAAGCTTGAAAAGCTGTATTTGCAATCGACGATAAAGTTCCAGATATTTCAGATAAAACCTTATCAACTGAGTAAATATCTGCTGGAGAAAAGAAACATGGGATGGCGTTTGGTAGGGGTGGAACAAACAGCTAACAGTACGAACTTGCTAAATATGAAGTTCGAGAAGAAGACTGTTCTTGTCCTGGGGTAAGCGATTACAAAAGAAAATGAAACGATTGCGCGCATTATTATATTAATGCTGTTTACAGAAACGAAAAGGATGGAATCCCAGCTAATTTGATTCCTCTATTTGATACTTGTATCGAGATACCTCAGCTCGGTATAATTCGTTCGTTAAATGTTCATGTCAGCGGTGCCATATGTATATGGCAGTATGCGACGCAACATATGCTGACATGACTCTGTTTTTAAATGCTTTTAAGTAATTGGAGTTCTCATCTATTTTTGTAGCTTGTACTGGAATGTCACGGCAAATAAAATATGAAATTGAAACGAAAAGATGGTTTAACCGAACGATATTAATGTTTATTTATAAAGCTTATATTCTTCCCCATATGTATATGTATTTACGAGAATGCCTAACATTTATACAGAGATTATGTCTATGCGAATATAGTACATCATATCTTTAAACATTATACCCTATAATGTGCCGTTTTCCAATACATTCGCCGACGAAAAACCAGCATAGTACTTCCACAGTGACTAACGTGTTTTGCCAAGCTTCGCGTACTGTCACGTTACGATATCCTCCTGTTTTAGCGGAATGTATCAGCTTTGTGATACCGTCCCGGATAGCAGGAATGTCAGAGACCTTTGGCGGGACCAATTCCACTTTCCCATAATATTGGATTTTATGAAGCATAGGTTTTGACGCCCCTACAGCAGCTGCAATTAATATAAAATTGTAAATGACAATGGCTACTGAATAATATCAATGTACTAGTTATACATAACCTTCGAGACGTTAAGTGAAAAATATCTTTAACAAGTTATATCGTTCTGTAATTATTTACTCGAACGTTGTGAAAAGAGGCAACGACGCGTAAGTTAAATCTTCCGTTTAAAGAAATTATTAATTTTCGTGTCATACAGAACAGGAATTGGTGTTATATAATAATCAGTTATAAGTTAATTATAATAACGAATGTAGGATTTAATAATATTTGTTAAGAGACATTCGTTTCCGGCTTAGATACGTACATTTGCAAAGCTGAACTGTTTTTGTAATGGCTGACATTTTTAATCCTGGAAGTCAAACTCTCCCGACTAGAATTTGGATGCGAAGAACGATCTCCCTTCCGGTACCCATCGACTTACCTCTATCGCGTTGCGACGGACCATTTATCCATCTGGCGTACAACTGTTGAACTATAATGTAGAATTTGAACTAAATTACCGCCTTCGTGACCCAGATAGCACAAAGACGTTTTAAAAACGTTTTTAAACCGTCCAGGTCGGACGTTCGGGACGTTTTAAAAACGTCCAGAAAAGGTCCAGAAAAGGTCCAGTAAAGGCCCTAAAAACGTCCATTTTCACAAACCAGAACGTTTTCTGGACGTTTTTAAAACGTCCATTTTCACAAATCAAGCCGTGGACGTTCAGACATAAAATGGACGTAAAATGGACGTTTTTAAAACGTCCTGTGCTATCTGGGGAGAAATCAATGGTATTGACGCGCAATTGACATTTAAGACCGATTTTACAGTGTGTGAGTGTTATTGGTATGGATATGGAGTGAGAATATGAATGTTTGAAGGCAGTTTAAATGTACAAGTAGTTTCTAATGTCGAATGGGTAAAATGTAGATAGAACTACAAATGGACAGGGCTACCTTTACCAATGGGCTAAATGGGTTATAGCCCAGGGGCGCCCGTGATCCAAGGGCGCTTAAGAATCAAATATGTTGAAATGCTTTTTTCTCTTCAATTTTGGAGACAAAAATTACTATTGATTTTGTTCGTATTTGCCTTGGTAGAGACCCGGGGTTGTGATGTACTGCCTTGCACGGATTGCCAAGAAGTTACACCCTTGGGGGCTAGGGCGCTACAATTTTTTAGCCCAGGGCGCTCAAATTTGTTAAGACGGCCCTGCAAATGGAGATAAAATAAAATAACATGGACATACATACATAGCCTGATAAACACAATACCCTCCTTTGCGTGCCGCAGTCGGGTAAAAAAACCTTCAACCCGATCGATTTGCGACCGATCTGCGCAACTCCCGCGGATCTAACACACGCGATTGGTCGTAGCTTTTCCTTCCGGTTTGCTACCAATCAACAGGATATCCTTGCGCGGAACGAGTGTACTAGAGGCAACTATACTCGCAAAAACTTCTTTCTTCCCGATTCTACGACACAAGTTGGTTGAAACGGTTTGTTTACTACATCGCGTATACGTACACGCTTTTCCTAGCTTGTGTGAGCGTACGCACACATTCAAGGTCCAATGAGACGGCAGTGCAGTATAGATACTGCGAAAATTTAGACGAAAAACGCAAATGTGAATCTATCATATACCACAGACGAGGTATAGTATATTTCCTGGAACTCGGTCCCGCGTTTTAAAGGCCCCGCGGTCCACGAAAACCTCGTCGTAAATTTTGCGGAGCCCATGCATAGATATTTATTATTATAAAATGCAGAAGAAGAATATAAATGCGATTTTGTTGGGCTCTGTATAATTTTGTTCTCGGCCCGCAAAAGTTCACGCTGGCTGTGTTTGCGAGTCGCAACGTATGTACCTACCGTTGGTCATAATTTCGACGAGATGAGTAAAGGTGCCCTCTACATGGTAAATCTGTCGTGCATCCGCCGCCAGTGCACGCATCCTGGCTGGCCTGCCACGCGCGCGCCGCTGTCGTCAAATTGCTATGATTCAGGCGTTCCAGAGACCGAATTTTGAACATCAATAATTACAAAATGAAGCCCTTACCGCAATTTCGTCATTCTTGATATTCGTCTTATTTTGTCCTGTAGAACCCCCTCACCCTAGTCTTGCGACTTCTATAGACGTCTCGCCTCGCTTCGATTTTAAAATTGAAATAGATTGGTGATTACTTTTGTACATGATATTTGTAATTATTTTGACTATAATTAATTAGTTATTAATAGTTGTTGGGAGTGGGCCTTCTCTTATTATGTAATGAGAATAATAATTACCATTTGCAATTGCATAGTATATTCAAGATACTAGGAACACAGGAAGTGGTGGATATTATGTTAGAAAAGAAAAGCAAGCGTAGTTTAGACTAGTCTATAGTTTAGACTTTAGAGTATGATGGATATATTTTTATAAATTCAATCGCCAAATAAGAACAATTAATTATTACGTTCATGGAATTCGTGCAGTTACAGTTCCCTGTGGAAATATTATTTTTTTGGCAACATTCAGAATATAGATTTCACAGAGATTTCATTTACAATTAATTCACAATTAAAGAATCATTATTATATACAATATAAACTGACAAGGGAAGATCCCGAACCCGAAAATTCAAAAAATTCTGAAAATTTGTGAATACGTAGGGGATTTTCTCCTGATTACAACGCAATTTTTGTTTGCTGCTCAAATTCACTCGAAGGGGGTGAAATTAACCCCTGAAAATTCGATTATATTCCGATTTTGTGTTATAGTTCGCGAACTACAAGAGGTAGAAAAAAAGTTTCAAGACAAAAGTTACTTCTTTTAATTAGGTCTATTATTTGGTGCAAAATTATTTTACAGTTCACGAGCTATAACACAAAATTGGAAAATAACCGGATTTTCACGGGTCAATTACACCCGCTTAGAGTGAATTTGGGCAGCAAACAAAAATGCGTTATATTTAGGAGGAAATTCCCTACATATTCACAAAGTTTCAGAATTTTTTGAATTTTCGGGTTCAGGTTGTACCCTTGTGAGCTACATAATGTACAAATATGTTAATACTCCAGAAAAGTAAAAATGCTTCTTCTTCGTTAAAATTACAAAATTTTACGTCAAATACATACACCATTGATTATTAATTACTCTAACTGACTGTAACATTATTATTTAGACTGCCATTACTGGTAGTGCTCTGAACTGGTGGTATTGCCGGAGAAATATATTTATTTATGTAATTTTTTATCTGTACGAAGGGTCGAGTTCGTATACAATCTACTTCAAAGTATGATTATATTCTTAAAGTCTACTTATTTAAGTGAGGAAGTTTCCTCACTTTAAGATTCTTACATTACGTTCTAATAATAAAAAAAAATAAAATACATAAATACTCAAAGTCTGTGGGTTACTGTTATCTGCAAATACACTTCACTTTTCAACAAAATTAACTGTTAATCACTACAGACACACCTAAATCCATAAAGGACGAGGGCTAATAAAATATCCTACAGACGTATGTACACTCCGCCCCTAGTTGTTTACACGAGCTTTGAAAAGAAAAGAAAAGAGTAACTTCTTTTCTGCGCTCAACGCACTCTGTCCGAAAATTAGGAACATGATACGAGCATGGGCGTAGCTAAGATTTCATTCAGGGAGTGGCAATAAATAGTGAGACCGAATTTTGAATTTATGTACGTGGTTAGGAATTAATATAACCGGGATCGTGTAATGTGGAATTACTTAACAATTTAATTTATTTTTATTTTGTAATTAATTAATTTAATTTTGGACGAACGACTAATTTATTAGTTTTTTCCTTTGCCAGAGGGGGGTGGGGGGCAAACGCCCACCCTGCCCTACCTTCGCTACGCCTATGGATACAAATTTCACAATGTTGCACGATGCCGAATAATGTAATTGGCACAACCCCCACTGAGCACCCTTTCGGTCTCCCTCAAATACTAGTTTTCGAATTATTCTTCGAGAGGATCGGTACTCGAGTTTCTCGCGATTCTCGCGATTCTCGCGATTCTCGCCTATAGCTGCTGCCATTATTACTCGTGCGTGTCATTCGCCGTTGCGTCGAGGACAGCTCCCTGAAAATTACGGAAACGACCATTAAATGAATAATACTAAATAATAGTGCTGTCGAAATTCTTGATGGCGAGAAATATTTCGATTAAAAATTCTTGTAAAAAAGCTTACAAGAAAATTCAGAAAATTGTGCAACTTTATAATCCGTAACACGAACCTGATTTTTTTGGTGCCATAGTGCGGTTTTAGGGGGTAACAAATCACTCCTTGAGAAAAATGCCGAATTTTCTTTCTCGCGGAATATCTCAAGAACCGTGAAAGATATCGAAAAGAGTGTTTAAATAAAAGTTGCATCTTTTTTTTATATCTACAAAACTGCGTCATAATAATTTATTTTTCCATTGTTTCCGCTATTACGATTATGATTACTTAAAAACCGCAAATTACAACGTTCAACGCGATATATGTATTCATGATGAAGTAGTTACATCACACTACATGCTGGTTAGGTACAACAAAAAAATTAAAAACAAAAAGTATGTTGCATATTTGCAACAGTATGCAACGAAGGGTTAAACTTCTTTTCGATATCTCTCACGGTTCTTGAGAAATACCCTAAAAAAGAAAATTCTGCATTTTTCTGAAGGGGTGATTTCACCCCCCCCCCCCCAAAACCGTACTACGGCACCAACAAAAAATAGGTTTGTGTTACGGATGAACTTCTCTACTTGCACACAAAGTTGCATAATTTTCTGAATTTTCGGGTTGCCTAATTTCCCTTATTAATTACAGGAACAACTTCCACAGTTGACTCTACATTTTTGCAGATGAACAAGCTACTGATTTCCGAAGACTGCCGATCTTTCTAAAGGCCGCAACCGCCATACTTAATTTAAAAGAAAAAAATCGATACGCCAATTAATTATCTGCGAATCGTTCAAAACTACATTAAAACACTAACGACTGCTTAAGAAGTCTCCAAATGCTTTTTTTAACAACAAACTACGTAGGTAACAGCGTCTGCTCCATAATAAACAAGTGCGACTTCTTATAAAGCAAAGTGTTAAATTAATTAACGTGGTTTTATTATGATTCTCTCGATTTCAACTATCCAGTAGAATCTTCTATTATATTCTTTCACTATATTTATTTACCTGTTATGCGAGTTCTTATGCTTCCTCCGCGGCCACAGATGAAACGCCCCATATATCAAAGGGTTTATCAAACTGTTGCTCATGCCGAAGAAGAAGATTCCGCTTTGTAGTTCCTCGCTAAGCTGGAATTATCACGGGCTTGTTAATTCTTCAACCATGTCGGTGAAGACGAGAATTGTTTTAAAAAAAAATGATTCTACTTATAATAAGCATAAAAGTATTAGGTTGGCGAATGGAAATATTTTCTGCTTTTCAACTATTTTATTTATTTTATTCGTTCGAGCTTCTGCGAGATTTCTCGAGTCGCAAGCTATCGTTAGCAATTTTATTGTTATTCTATTCCCACGATAAATAAAGAAACTTTTATCCTATCCATTATCGGCAATTTTAAATTCACCAAACCAATACAAAATAAATTCAATGTTACTGTAGAAGAATAGAAGTAATCGCCTACACGGTCATCAGGATTAAGGAACATGAAGATTATCATCATCGCGTAGTAGGGCGTCCACCAAATGATAAACGCGGCCACGATGACGACACTTATTCTCAGTGACTTGGCTTTGGCGCGGTGCATCAATTTCCTTCTGTTCAAATTCCCGTTCATGTAGCCCACGCTAGTGTTGGTCAACTCTAATCTGAACATTCTTTCGCTTCCTAAAATTAGTTTATTTTATATACACATTTCATTTCAGATACGTTGGGTGTTAGTAGTCAACGCGAGAGCAATCATGCACAAGTACACGTGAAAATCTGTTTTAAATAAAATTAGAAAAATTGCTGTTTCAATAAAATATTAGAAGGTTCTTATATTATAAGGGCAGAATATAGTATACACATAAAATCAGTGGTGTTGAGATATTGAAAAGGAAAATTCAATTTTCAAATTTTAAGTTAAATTCAATTAAAACCACCGCTGCAAAGGATGCTGTGGCAAATGTAGAGATCGAATTAGAGATTTAAGATGTACTTACGAGAAATTGTGAGCACGGTGGATACATAAGTAGTGATAAGAATGGCTAGAGGAATGAGGAACATGAAGAACAGGGTGAGGGATGCGTAAAGCTGCTCCTGCCATGGTCTCGTGTAGAATCCATGGGTCACGCACTGAGTGAATTCTTCAATGAATGGACCCTGGGCCACGTGGAATATAACGATCTGCAAACAAGAGGAAATGCATCTTCTTATTCCCATATGCCTACTGTAATATGGGATTTTAATTTCGATACATACCTTACTGGAAATATTTATATATTTATTGCGTTATATTGAAATTTACGTAGCACGCAGAATTTGAACTATGATTGACAAAATGATTCGTATCCAACTTATTTTGGCCAAGATACTGAGCTACATATTTTTGCAATAATATTTCCCTGCTACTAATAATAAATGATAAAGTGTTCAATATTCGAGCAAAGCAATCAATATTTCCAGCACTGTATATTAACAAAAATCTTTGAATTTTAATACGAGATTTGATAAACTATTTAATCTGGAATAAAACATTTACTTTGTACATTTAATTGTCCCTTCCCATTATCACGCGTTCCTTTACAATTTCCCATTACCCATAGATTTAAATTCGGAGCAACAAATCTATCAGCTTGTGGAAAAGAATCGACTATTAAATGTTCATGAAGTCCCAACAAACTATTTCTGTGCGACCAATAAACTTTGTTTTCAAGATAAATAAAAAAAAACGAAAAGGAAAATAAGTCTAGAAAATCCAAATGAGTTAATTATTTACAAGTTAATTTATTCTACAGCTTCTCGAATGGGGAAGAAAAAGAATAGAATATCTCCGTTCATTTCTTTATGTCAATATAAATCGAGAATTAGTGTCATTCTCGTTTTTCCCCTTTTTAATTAGGTAATCATCGACCCATAAATTCCAATTCTCATCACGAGGATTAAAACTCGATGGAAGACGACGGATGTACGAGACGATCAGTCGTCCGCGTTGCTACGATTAATGGCAACGATTTATAAACTAGTTCCGCGTCGGGGGCCGTTTTTATTCGATTAGCATCTCTGAGTACCCCGCGCGATATAACTTTTTCTTGGCGCGTTTTTCCGCGCACCCGTTCAGCACGATGGAAAAATTTTCTGATCGCTGACCGGATTCAATTTTGAAAAAATATATAAAAAATAAATTTTATGTTAAACGATTTTATTAAAAATGCATTAAAAACTAAAAAATAATTATTTTCTTGTACTGCAATTTCGATGGTGTTTTTCACTTTAAATAAAATCGTGGAGCAGGATTTTTCATAACAGAATATGAATCAATTTAATACAGCATCAAGCGTCGAAATGAATTTGTTGTGAGATACCTTGAACCACGATTTTATTTAAAGTGAAAAAACACCATCGAAATTGCAGTACAAGAAAATAATTGTTTTTTAGTTTTTAGTGCATTTTTAATAAAATCGTTTAACATCAAATTGTTTTTTATATATTTTTTATTTTCTAGTTTTTAGTGTTTATAGATTTACATTTCGCAGCTCTGACTTCTTTAGAAATATCTTTTATTTGATTTCAAATCGCGATGCAACTAGCGACCCGAAAGCAGCGGCTTTTTGACGTTTTCGTATAGAACGCGAGTTGCTGATTTCAAGTGGTTTGGATTTGTGGTTATGGGTTATATTTATTAACGACTGGGTAATATTTTCATCCGCTCGGCGTAATTTTTTTTTTTAAATATTGTATTGTCATCCAAACTACGCACGCCTGCAAAGTTTCAAGACAATTGGATAGTAGGAAGTGGGTTAATTTTTAGTTGCCATATTTGAACCATACAAACATACAAACAAACAAACAGAGGATCGAGGCTGAATAAAATCTTTTAAAAAAGACAATCCATTTCAAACTCGCTCAAAATATCATCGTTCATTTGTAAACGTTGATGCTCGTTTGTCACTATCATTCGTCAGCAATGTGACGCAAGGAAATTTCGGCTCGTCGGTTCAACAGAAAATTCGTCGTGATTGCCGTTAAAAGAAATTCTAACAAAAAAAGAAGGAAACCATAAGATCGCCGAATAATGGACTGAAGGCCGCGATCTCGATGAAAAGGACTTTTGGGAGCAAGGGGCGCGCCAACTATCTGCGCCGATTATCCTCGTCGTCGAGGTACATCTATTTTTTTATTCGAAAAAGCTTCATTTCATCTATCTGTCTATTTTTCCTTGATCTTATTTTTTAATATAATATTCCTGGAAGCCGATCGTGTCCTTCAGCTGTCCCTGAATTAAATTACCAGTAGGTTTCATTTGGAGAACTTCAGCCCCGAATTAATCGCAGATCTTGTATTTATAAAGATTGCCTGTAGAACGCTTAGGAATGGTGAACAGTTTTTTGGGGCGCTCTCTTTGATGGGAGAGCTTCTTTAGCCTTGTTAATATCTTGCTTTTTGTTTATATGTTTATCATGACACGGGTATTATCGACAGATCTCGAGGATCAGATTACCTGTTCGTCGAATACCTATTAACTAGTTCTGATTCACTAGTCAGGTCAAAAAAGTATGACGTATTCGTGTTATTGCTGAATGAAGAATTAAATACTGTCATTTAGGAAGCAAGCATTACGCGTTGAGAGTAATTTAGATAAGTAACGTAATAACTGTAAAACGATTCTTTTACAGTTCGCAGGCGATGCAATCATGGTGACTGATTCGACTAAAACCCTCGCACTGGTGATATCGGCGATAAAGAATCTTCGCGAACAGAAGGGCTCGTCATCGCAAGAAATTCTGCATTATCTCTCGTCTGTCTACGATGTCCCACAGAATGTGGCGCGCCGCCAGGTTGGTCCCTATTTCTTCAACGATTTTATCCTCTTAATAAAAAGGGAGAGGAGAGGACGCGGAGAAATACCTCCACAGTTTAGGGGCCGTCCTTAAATTCCGTAAGGGTAATTTTGGCGAATTCTTACCCCCTCCCTCCCTGAGTATAAGAATTCGTAAGATTTGATATTCTAACCCCCTCCTTACGTAATATTTTTTTTACATATAATGTTTTCAGTTATTAAAATTATTTTAAAGGTTTATATAATTCATTTAACTCGGTTTCGGGAAATTTAAACTAAAACTACTTTTCTGGAACATTAATGAGAGAATTTGTATTTATTGAACATTAGTTTAAAAAATATTACGTAAGACGCTACCTGACTCACCAAACTAACCCCAAACAAACCCCTTCCCTTGTAAGAAAACGTAAGAAATTCCCCCCTCCTCCAAAAAGGTCTTACGTAATTTAAGAACAACCCCTTACAATACACGAATTATTTCACAGAAAACATATTTTTCTCAACTTCCTTGGATGTTCAATTAAATATCTTAAAAGTTTAAATATCCTAAAAGAAAAAATTCAGTTCAGAGTTACACGGGATTCCCCCTTAAGTACTCGGGGCTATCCACAGTTCGTGAGCTCCAAAC
Source organism: Andrena bucephala (assembly GCA_947577245.1). Lineage (NCBI taxonomy): Eukaryota > Metazoa > Arthropoda > Insecta > Hymenoptera > Andrenidae > Andrena > Andrena bucephala. Next base: position 72,164,836 of record OX387715.1, read on the forward strand.
TTGACTATTTCTCCTTTAGATTCCAATAAATACAAAGTATATCAGCAGCCATCAGTCTACGATCATTTCAATCGCGTTAAATCTTCAAATCTATATTATGTTCAACCTTTCGTTACCCGCAAATTATTTTATAACATGGTTACCCACACGTTGCATTTTTTACAACATCGCGATTTTATCGTGTTTTATTTGAAATTTTTACCTGTTCTTTGTTTTATTTGGTATTCTAATTTTTTTTTCAAACTAAGGATACGACTTTCCTTTAAAAATAATTCTACATTAAAAACTAAAAATTCATTTCCATTGTTCTGCTGACACCTTTAACACGATAAATCCACTTTGGAACGTGTTTTGCCAATGAACTTTTACACCCGCGTTGCACATTCCTACAAATGTGCGACTTTTTCTCCTCAACGCCTGTACATCCAGAGTGAAAAGCCGGAGTAAAAATTGGAGATTGGTTGCTCTCGGACAGGAAAAAAGATTATTCGCAACTGTTGTACTTTTTGCAACAGCGCGGGTAACGAAAGGTTGAGAGTGTCTCTCATGGCTCCTGTTATAAAAGTCAACATAGACATTCATCTAACGATTCTAAACCATTGCTCAGATGCAGACAGCCCTGAAGCGCGGCGTGGCGTACGGTATCTTGAAGAAGAACGGCGGCTATTACGCCTTGCCGATCATCAGCGGGGCCAAGAGTCAGGAGATCGCGTCGCAGGAGCTGAGCCTCCTGGACTACTGTCGCAGGAAGTGCATGCAGCAGAAGCGGAACGTGTGCTGCAAGTGCAAGAAGCCTAAACGCAGGCGAAGGATACGAAAGAAGAAGATCTGTAAGTGCCCGAGGACGAGGTCGAGGTCGAGGAGGAGAAAGAGGAGAAAGAGTAGGACGAAGAGAAGGTGTAGGACGAAGAGCAGGAGTAGGACGAAGAGAAGGAGGAAGTGCAGGTGTAAGAGCAGGCGCAGTAGCCGACGTAGGAGCAGGCGTAGAAGCAGGAGGAGGAAGAGGAAGTGCACATGCGACGGCCTAGGGCCATGTGCGTTGCACAAGGGCAAACGAAAGAGAACGAATGAAACTGAACCCAGGGAACCGAACGACCAAGCGGAGAACGAGAAGCTCTTCGAGCCGGAAGTCGAGGCCAAGGACTCCGAGACCAGCGAGTGCAGGTCCACCATTTCCTCGGCGACGGATTAGAAACGTGCGCTGATATTTTAAAGAATCTGGTGTCGCGCTTGGGGAACGAAACTGGAATGTATTCTGAGGTAATCCGATTTTTTAATACAAAATTGGGGACTGGTAACGTTGAACTAATTATAGCAGTGGGGAGTTTGGAATAGCCAATTTAGCATTTAGCAATGCGGGGGATGTTCGTGAATTATGAAATGTTAAATCCTTTGGGTGGTATCCAGAGTGTACGGTACGTGTGCGGGGAACGCGCATAGGCGTCCAGCGAGTATAGCTAGTGGATAGGATTTGAGGATTCCCGCACGTGGCGTACGTTCAGCGTTTGGATTTCGATACTCAAGGGGTTAATGATGCTTCAGACTAAAAATATAATGATCATTCTTCGGAAGAATGTCTTCTTTGCTATTTCTACATGTAGCGTTCTATGTTTCTTGATAAATTTTTGGATGTTTAGTTAAGGATACCGGGAATATATTGTTTATTAATAGATCAATGTGTTTTCAGCTACGTAAGAGGTGTTGTGGGAGACACTCGGGAACCGTCTGTTAAATCCTCGTCATTTGTCGTCAATGTACAAGATCCAAAAGGGCGGCGCCTTTGTTGAGACACGTGGCTTTCGAAGAAGCATTGTTTTTATAAAAATTTTCATTTCTAGATCTTGTATACAATTTTCTACTCGTCTACCTTTTCGCTAGCATACCACATTCAGTCGTGTTTTGTCTACGTGCTAAATGCGGCAGTATTGTAACAGTACCTTGCATACAAATATACTAATTATTACAATGCTAGTTCACATTTTCTGATAACACTGATAAGGCATGTTTCTTTTTTTCAGTCTAGAACAGAAAAAGGCTTTTGAATCGTTTAGTTACCCCCAAGGATGCACGTAACTAAAATTTCAAGTTTCACTTCCGTTGAGGAGTTCTTTTAACTTTTTTTATTAAACGTCTTGAGCGACAAATTAGCAAAGGCAAGCTGATTGACTCATTTTTTTTTATTTTTCTCACCTGTCCCGATTATTCTTATTAAGGTAGATAAGCTTTCCGTAATTATCAGTATTGCAACTTTAATTACGCGATAATTATGCGACTGTCTATTGCATCACACCTATATCTAATTTCATGCAACCGCGTGTCCCTCGATAGTGTACCTCCGAGCTATGTCCTCGATATTTGTTTACAAAAAATAGAAAAGAAACCAGTGGCAGACTGAATCTTTTTCTCTTGAAATTCCACGTATTCGACGAACGTTAAGTGACAGGCGATATGAATTAGATTTTCATTGCAAAATTGATATTCGAACTGTTTCATCGACGGCAGTAATCGTAGCAGGAACTCAGGCTAGACATTGATGAAAAAAGTGAGAGGTTTGACGAGATTCTGGCGTGAACGTCACTCGTCTTAAATTGGGAATGTTAACGTTTTTCTTTCTACTGTCTTTCATCCGACATAAATGATTGAACCCAGGGTCCAGGAACAAATGAGCTTACTCTGTACTTCTTTATTTACCTGTGTTATTCATACGGTGAAACTACACCCTCAGTGCGGAGTTACTTTGTGACAACTTCAAATTTTATTTCTGGCTTAACTATAAAAGTAATCGTTGATTTGTCTTAAACTACTCAGTGTATTAGTTGGGGATTATAATGTACAGTTTAAGTGTGATATTTGAAAAATTGGAAAACATTAAAGAGCGGTACGAATTTTGATTTTCACAAAGTCACCTCTGCTTACGGTACTGTATATTAAATATCTTTTGCTACTTGTCCCAACTCCCTAGCATAAATCCGGGGATCCACCTGGAAGCTAAGCTAATCTAAGCTATGCTATACTAATTGTAAGTTTTAAAAAATTAACTTCAATATATGCTTCGGGAACCGTTTCCATCAGAAGCTAAACTAAGCTGTGCTATGCTTATAGCCAGGAATCCACATAGAAGCTAAGTTATGCTATGCTATGCTATGCTATGCTATGCTATGTCATGCTACGTTTTAAAAACATTAGCTTCAATACATTCTTATGGAACCGTTTCCACCAAAAGCTAAGCTAAAGCCGGGAATCTGTTTTAACGTAGCTTTTGGTGGAAACGGTTCCATAAGAATGTATTGAAGCTAATTTTTTTAAAACGCAGCATGGCATAGCATAGCATCACATAGCATAGCTTAGCTTCCCGGTAGATTCCCGGCTTAAACCTCCATTCCGTAAAGCATTCGACGAACATCCCCTCCAACCATCGCTGCAGCTAAGGTTTCGTACATAACATCCAGTAACTAAGAGAATGCTGGAAAGAGAGAGCTAGGGGCGAATTTGAAGATTTGGCGCCCCTAGGCTAACAAGAGTCTATTGCCCTTTCCGCGAAATATCATCAAATTTTAATTTAAAAGAGTCGAGACAATTTCAAAATTAATTGAATATGGCAACTCACATTTAAGTCATTGCTAATTCGCTACATGAAAAAAGTGAATTGTTTTTAAAGTTGTCTCAAGCCTGTGTTTAAACATTTTCTAATTTTTTTCGCTCAAAATTTGTCGCTCACCAAAATTTGGTGGACCCCAAAATTTGATGCTCCCTAACATTTGTTGCTCCGCAAAATTTGATGCTCTCTAAAATTTATCGCTTCGCAAAATTTGATGGTCCCCAAAATTGGATGCTCACCAAAATTTGATGCTCCCAAAAAAATTGGTCGCATCCCAAAATTTGATGATCCCCAAAATTTGATGCTCGCTAATATTTGTCGCTCGCCAAAATTTGATGGTCCTCAAAATTCGATGCTTCCCAAAATTTATCGCTCACCAAAATTTGATGGTCCCCAAAATGTGATGCTCCCTAATATTTATCGCTCCCCAAAATTTGTCGCTCGCCAAAATTGGATGGTCCTCAAAATTCGATGCTTCCCAAAATTTGTCGCTCATCAAACTTTGATGCTGTCAAAAGATTTATCCGAAAATTTGATGCTATCAAAAAAATATCCCAAAATTTTATGCTCCCTAAAATTGATCGCTCCCCAAAATTTGCCGGCCCAGGCTACAGCCTACTCACCCCACGCCCAAACCCGCCCCTAAAAAAAGCCTCACCTGAGGAGAAGCGAGGACAAAGGACAGCACCCACGCCATGATGACCAGCCTCAGACACCTGTGTGCCGTGTTGAGTCCCTTCATCGGGTAGCGCACCGCTATGAACCGGTCCATCCCGATCAGCACCAGGATGAACGTGCTGAGATAGAGGCTGAACACCTGCAGGAACTTGAATAGCTTGCATGCGACATTCCCCCAGATCCAGGCGACCGCGTAGCTCCATATCGACTCGCCGCCTATACAGAACACTGTGACCAAAAGATCCGCCACGGCCAGGTGCAGGATCAGCGCGTAGATCGCGGACCAGCTGTGCTGCCGTCGCCGGGACCTGGCGATCGAGTAGATGGTGGCACCGTTCGCCGCGAAGCTGAGGACCGCCATCACCGCCAGCACGATCGCCTTGGCAAGAGTGGCGTCGGTGAGGCGCGGCGCGTGCTCCAGACACGTCACGTTCTCCAGGCCGCCGAAGCGATAGAGTTGGTCAAGCTCGGTGATGTTCCGCCATGACCGTGCGTCAAGGGCGAAGTCAAGGCCGCGAGAGTGGCCGACGAAGTCGGTCAGGTTGTCGCAGGCCGGCAACACGGCCGCGAGGAGCTGCCCCGGCAACGACGGCGTGGTAAACGTAGTCATCGTCTGTGCTCTATCGACAGTACCGACACGTTGGTCCCCGTCATCCTTCCCTTAGGCAGTGCCTTCCACCCGGGGCGTGGACGTTTCTTCAAGGAAGATCGAGAGACGTTCGATGCGCCGTTCAATCGGTGAGACTGGACCGAGATACGCTCACAAGGTCTCATCGACGCCACCACTCCACTGGTCACTCGCATTTGTTAAAGCACCACTTGACATTCAGGTTCACCAAACGAGCCAGCTCTGTTCCGCGGTATCTCGTCTGCTCGCTGGCGATTATACGCTGCTTGCCTGGGAGCTTCTTTATTCTTTGGTCCTGTTTTATTTTTTTTTTTTTATAGAGGTTTTATCAATTCACGTCGTCCTCGCCTTATTTGTGCGAGAGCCGTTGGAACGCGGATAAGGGAACAGTTCTTTATTGGAACACGACCGTTCTCTGTAACGATGTTAAAGAGCGCAAAACTGTATCGTCAGACATTTTAATGACATGCCTGTTACGCGTTAAATAGAATCCACTTCCGCTTGTGTTAATCATTGATTGCCGATCGGCGCTCCTCTTTGTTTTCTTCCTCTTCGCCGCTGCCCGAAGGCGACTCCGTTCGCGTCGCGTAAATAAACGTTTAACGGAAGTTAGGTCAACCCTGGAGTTGAACAACTTTCTTCGATTTCCTTGAATGCAGCAGCTGCGAATAAACAGTGTCTGGTTTGCAATTCAAATGCTCGGATGCGACGCTACCACGGTGCGTGTGCAAGGTGTTTTTAAATAAATGTATCATTTCATTTTTGCCAGGGATAGATCTATTTCGTTGTTTAATATTCGCGCGGGGCGAGCAGGAAGTCCTGATAAAGGGACTGAAGAAAATAATTGAGGGGCACGAGGTGGCCTCTGTATGGGCTTCAAAAGTCTTATTCTTCTGTCACTCCTTCTAATTCCACGTAAAAAGTAACAAAGCCTTGTTAAATTTCCTACTAAATGTAGCATTCAAATGAATTCGACAAATTACATGTTAATTAAATACATTCCAACTACCTGCTCAGTTTTACATTTCAAATGCACCTTTCTTGTATGAGGAACTAGCTTTCAATTTCCATGCAGCGATTCAAGCAACCAAGATAACTAATTTTAATACGAATAGTTTTGAGACTCTTGAAAACTTGAGATTCTTTAAATATCAAGCTTTTATCGCACAAAAAGGGGATCTGGTTTGAATATTTATAAGTAAGCGATGAACCAGGCAAAAGAACGAAACTGTTACATTTCCAAAATCCCATGCACAAGAAACAGTACTCTCGAAACGGGACTGATTAAAAAAGAAACAACACCTCTAAGAACTTTGGGACGCAGACCTTGTGCCGCGCGGAAGAGCGAGAAGAAAAGATGACAAAAAGGAAGAGGCTCCTGGAAACGTGAAACACGGGTATCGATCGACAAGTATGCAAGGTTGATCGTTCTAACCGAATACTAATTAAGTGGGCGACGAAAAAATTAACTTTCGCGTAAAATCATCCGTACCGATTCAGGCGGAAGCAACACGATTCGTACTCCACTTTTCCGCTTGATCAGGACTCAGCGCAAAAAGAAGATCGAGTTCGAGGACATCAACACGGGTCTCCTCTGCGAGACTTCCTGCATGAGGTAACAAGTTGCATCGTTTACCTTGCACCTCGATGATTCAAACTTTACAGACTTGAATCGTTGCAACGTGCTGGTCGACATTAATTGGACCCCTTTTCCTAACTATTTAGTACGTTGATGTGTGCAAAACGTTTTCGCAAGTACGATACGGTGATTGATTCCTAAAATCGGTAAATGAAAGCGTCAATTCATGGCCACTTAAATTTATTTACATAGAATCTATGGTTTCTCATATCGCGAATGAACAATGTACGATAACGCTAAGTTTCATTTCTTACTGACAAACACCTTGTTCACAGATTACTCGACGTTTAAGTAAATTTCATTTCTGAATTCTCATGCGGCATAGTTAAACTCGATTAGTTGTGAGCTTCCTGTTTCCGTTAAAAAAAACGTAAACAGGTTTCGCCTACAAAAACATAACTTGATCTTGAAATACCCTTGACGTTTCCACCTATCGATTTTTTTTGTACAATCTGCTCTTAGCCTGCGCTACTATCGACACCACGATTCTATAGGAGAATATACAGATTAATAAATGCGTAATTGTTTCGGCAGGGACCCCGTGTCGACTAAGCTATTCAGGAATACAAATAGAAACACTTAAAACGCGCAGTCTGGACCTATATTTACCAGTTTCGATATTGGCCTCGTTGCCTTCAGTCTTCATACTTTTATATTTAATTGTGTTACCAATTTCTATTTTCACTAAAGCTTCGACAAAACACGAATTCTCTGATTAACAGTTACTAGACAAAAATGACCGGCACATCTGAATTAAGCTTCGCAGAAGAAACTATGGAAGCGTGAATGAATTATTTCCTACATAATATATTTCTCACGGAAGCGTATCCCTTTACTATCAATTGAAACTCATTCGAATCGAATTAAACGTTTGACATTAAAAGGGGAAATCAATTCCGCCGAAACGCTGAATACCGTGTAGATAATTCGTACCATCTCACGGGAGCAATGGTTAATCTTCCTGTTCTCGAAATTTCAGAAATAGCTGCCAAACGCGTTCACCGCTTCACGTGTTGAAAACAGTCCATTCTCTTCTTGCGCCTCTCTGTTTCCTCTTCCTCCTTGTTCCCAGACAAAAAGCGATTCGTTCTTTGGCAGGATTCTTCTTCCCCGACTTTTTATTCAATCACATAATGTGAATAAAAAGCTAGATATTGTCAACATCGTAGAGTGACGATGATGTGACACGATCATCGAAGCGACAGAAACTAAAGATCGCGGGAGCCTCGCTTCATTGCGTCACGCGAGCTTTTGAAATTCGTTGTGCTTCGTGAATACTTGATTAATACACTTCCTTTCAGAAAATTTGAATGCGGCAGGCTCTAAGGAATGACGAGAAATTCAGAAGCCCGCGATCTTTCAGTTTGAGCGACCACTCGTTCGCGCCGCGGAAACCGACTGATGATGACTCGAACGGAAGACAACAGCGACCGTCGTGTCTACTAGTTTTTTTTCCTTCTCTTCCTTGATTCCTCTTGGTCTCTCGCTTCCTCCTACTGCAACGCTGCTAGATGATTTAAATGTGTAATACATAAGTGGCACATGTAAACTGTTGGTGCAGGATACCAATTACGCGTGCGATTAATGTTGTTCAGGTTCCGTGGATAGTTGCTCAATACATAAATCTATTTATACATAAGTCTGCCGCCGAAATAAATTCAAGTGGATAAAGGCCACCGCTTCGCCAAGCCAATTACCACTAAATCTTATTTGTGTACTATTATTGTTTCGCGGCACAATTTCCTACGGTGAACCATATTTGATAACACCCAAACAATGGCTCAAGCGAAATTAATTTTCAACGATTAATGAATGAATCAATGATCCGAAAAAATTCATGCTGTATTTATTTATTTCATTGTTCCATAGCAGACATCACACTCAATAAAGAATAATAGTTTCACTTCAGAAAGTAAATGTGCTTGCGAGAACGACTAAAGAAAAGAAATATTTTGTACAATAAAAGAAACTGAGATTGTGCCCATGCTTGTGGTATTATTTCTTGCTACAAGTACGTATAAAAATTTTACATTCATCTAACTCGTGGATTATTTATTAGTAATTAGTGGATTAGTAACGTTCGATGAAAGCGAGCAAACTTGCGCTCACACGCGTGATCGAATAAAAAGCCTGAATCGTAAGTGAAAGATACTAAGAAACAGATGTTATTATTATACAGGTAGCACTTATTAGTATATTTCCATAATTACACTGTTATTACAGATCTATTCTATGGATGAAAATATAAATATTGACATTATTACGACTACAATATATTGGAGAAAACATGAAATTTTAAGTAGAAACCCGCATTTCCAGCAAATGAATTTATTCCGTAGATTACATTAAAAAATATTACACCCTATTTTCCACGCTGGAAAGCTGTTGCAAAAAACTACTCTTATTCGTAGCCGTTATTTTAACTCCATCAATTAAAATAGAGGTGCCTCAGTATTTCGCGCATTTTTTTTCTTCTTTCTTTTAAATCTCTCTACAATCTATATAAATTTCTTTTCCCCTCGTACACGACGCGTCGATGCGAATCGGTGGAAGGTCATTGTTTACCTCTTGCCAGAAAGTTTACTTTATTCTGCTAATTGATATTTCTAGAAATTTTTCAGGTTCGTTATGGTCGATGTAAGAACAGATGCGAACGCAACGTGACAATGAGAGAAAGTACTATGAATAAGATTGTAATGAAGATCCACGATCTCGTATCGCGTCTCGCGTGAATCAACAATCGATGTAAATGCCTAAAACTCGAACACCGGATGTTAATTCAGGAAGAGTAAGATCGTTTTAGCTGTCTCAAAGCAAAGTCTACGTTTAGCAAAATGCAACACAGTAAAGAACATTGTCCGTAGAAACGTTTGATTTTTCGTAACAGCTCTTTTTTATTTCTCGATAACTGTTACTTATATAGCATTATCATAGGGTATGTGAAGTATTTATAACGTATGTATAGGTATACTTCGTTTACGCATTGCTTTTGCAACTTGTATTTCTCGACTTGTCAGTTACAACTGTTAGTTGTACGAAATAGCTGTAAAAGAAAAACACGAGAAAATGATTTATTCGCTCGTTCTTCCGATTCATACAACTTAGGTGGAATCATGTTGTAATCTTACCTCGGCACTGAATGCTTTAAGCTTCAGGCATAGCTAAGGGGGCCTCCTTCTTTTCTTCAATCGTAACAGCTTCTTTTTTATCGCCAGCGGCTTTATCACTTTCATCCGCTTCCTTTTTTGGAGCAACCTTGAAGTTTATTTCTTACATGTACATCCGTGGGTATTACAGAAACAAGCTTATAAGAATTTTCTTAGCTACAACGATCTTACAAGTAACACGATGATAATATATAAACTAAAAATTTACGGCAACATTGTTATTCATAATCGATTAATATAAGATAAATTTATCAGGAATAGTGGAGATACGTATATTATTAGATTTCATTGTATTTCTATAATTCTTTCAGTCCGAGTCTTTAACTATTATACTACATATATTCGCAAATCTTATAAGATGATACTAGTCATGAACTACTAAATTAACATTTCTACAGACAAACTGAGTCCAAACTACAAAACTACTACAAAAAGTTAAAAGCTATTGCAATATTCTACAATGGTTATTTTAAATTCCACATTATTTGACCCACTGAGAACAGTTTTGATTTAATCCCCAACAATAACACATATGCACTATGCTCAATACCTATCCTATAATCTACACTGTACATGATTTTTAAATCATTATAAACTGAACAATTACTGTTACGTAGACTGTTTCATTACCTCCTCTTTACTAGCCTCATCGAAATTCTCCACTAAATCAGGCACCTCGTCGTCCTCCTCCAACGTCGTTTTACCGACCGTACTTCCAGAAACTGTACTCGCTAATCGTTTCAACTGTGTAACGCCCTCAGGTCCCAACTGGCTTATGATTCCCGGTAACATGTCAGTTATCTGTTTGTTCTCGCCGTGGCCGGTAATGGCGAATGTGTTGGCGGACAGACTAGCTTGAGCCTTTGGATTATTGAAATGGATGACGGTGCCGTCATCTTTGATCATATTAACCTCCTCTATACCAGGTATAGTGTTCACGGAGAGCTTCTTCAAACAGCTCTGTAACTTTTTGTCGTCTGTGGCGGCGGTAGCGTGCACAACCTGAAACCCCAACGAAGGCGATTAAATCAGGACGATGCGTAGAATGCACATTGTTTCTCAATTGCAAAAATTCTCCCTCGTAAACTTTTATATCGCAAACGCAGAATTTACTTAAACAATAGGAGGACACCGATTGTTATTGCGATCGTAAACACTGTAAAGTAAATAGAATTATGTAAAATTTGCTAAGAGTTTCAAGATCAATGTGACCAGCTCAAAGTCCGTGCACGAGGGACCGGGCACAGGCAAGCTCGTGTTTGACACGGAAAAAGATGAAAGAAGAGGATGACAAAAATAGTATTACGAACACGGGATATGAGACGATGATCTGCAGTGGTGATTATCGCGTGTCTCGCTGGGCATAACCGCGGAATTTTAATGTCACGTAAGAATGATGACCCCTGATCGGGTATCGGGGGGGCAGAGTTTTTCGAAAATGGGCGAACAGCGAGTTGTTCGATTGACACTTGGAGTGTGTAGTTCCATGGACCGGAGATCCGCGGGAACGGCGAGTCGTGTAAGAACACTTGTAAATTCGCCGTGGCTATCGAAATAAAGCTACGAACCTTCTTCTTGCGTCGGGGTGTTCCCTTACCGCCGATTCGTACTTGGGCTTGAAGCTTCTTCAGCTTTTCGGGATTCATGTTGCCTTGCTTGTACGACGATCAGAAGCTATAGAACCTTGGCAACCACACTCGGTCAGGCTGCTGATCTGACGCTAACTTTTGTACGATGAAACGAGGCGGACACGACCGGCGAGCAGACACGTGCTCTCTGTTCGCTGAGAGGATCGAGAAAATGGAAGTGTACGCTTCTTTAGCTCTCTACGTCAGAGACGGCTTCCGGAAGGACAACGCTTCCGTTCGAAACTTAGCTCAAAACACTGCGCTGATCAATTGCGAAGAACATTGTTCACGCGTAATCTTCTTTGTGATCGGTTCTATAAATTGGCATCTCGTGGAAAATATTTTGCACGGCTGTAAAGCTGGTTTCATTCGCGAATTATCGTATCGTATAACAGCCCATCTGAGCATGGAGGTTATGGGCACCATCATCTTGCGATATACAACTTCGAAGAAAAAAGCTTCGTAAATGCTTTCATAATGCAACTCGAAATTGTTGCGTCGTACAATTTGGAAATTTGACGATACCGCGTCAGATCGTTAAAGATGAGTCGTTGCGCAGAACCGGCAATGGATAAATCATTTGCGATGATTCAAAATTGATCAAACTTGCTTGGGAATAAGGCGGGAACATGAAGTTTGAAATTTTGAAATCGTTATTGAAACGAACGATTTTCTTTTTCCTATGGCCGGTATTCATAGTCGCTACTTCTTCTTAAGCAAATGCTTAAGCATGCGGCATCCTCTACTAACCTACTAGCTCGTAAAGGATGCCGAATGCTTAAGCATTTGCTTAAGAATAAGTAGCGACTATGACTACCGGCCTATGACGAGTGATTAGCGATTTTTATCTCCTCGGTAGAAAAACGTGAAGATGAAAATTGGTTTAGAATGATAATTTGTTTATGTACGAATCTGAGATATATACTCGTATACATTTCTTTAGAAGATTTCCGGAGATATCACGAACCTAATTGTTATCGAAAGAAATTTCAATTAAGCATGAATTAGATACATAATTTATTTTAGAGTTCGCAGAACACATTAAGTTCTATCATATATAATGTAAATATGTTTTTCCCTTTACATAACGGTATCCAATCTAAAGTATATATTTACAATATATCACATTCTTATACAAGAATAATATAATTTAATACAGTTTTGACAATAATATTAGCATAATTCTTGATACATTCAATTTCAATAAATTAATTGCATAATGTATCATTATGAATCTTTCATTCGAAGAGAAACCATGTTTCCTCTAAATTTTCTCTTTACAAAAGAATAGCATAAAATTAGATCAGTCTTTAATTCTTTAAAGAAAATTTGAAAAAATATTTCCAAACAAGAGAACTATCGTGCTTCCGATTACAACATTCGCCTTTTCCAAAATGTAAGGCATTCCTTTTATTGCCTTTGCAACAGAAACTCGTGTACGAATTATTCTATATTCTAAATGGATTACTTATGAAGCTATCTGTCGCACTTGCCGTTTGTTTTTCTTTTTTCGAAAAAGAAATCTTTCTCACTAGATCGTGTATCCTATTTAATCGCTAATAATAGGAAAGTGAAAATTTGATAATACAAAGATACAATTATTACAAAATTATTCGTTTAATAATTTTTTAATAAGGCTATTTTCCTCCATCTGTGGCTTGTCTCGTTTTTTACATGACCAAATTCGAATCTAATTCTGAGTTCACCAATCTTTGATATCGGCAGGATATCGGGTATCCATTCTATCAAAAATGGTGTCGGTTCGACTTGGTTTGGGGAGGTATTACCTGTAAAATAAAATAAAGAAATATATTGTATTTATGAGTAAACACAAGCTGGAGATATTTATTCGTTTATAAGTGGATGTATCATTAACTTCTTCCTAAGTGTAGGTCTTACCAACTTTCAAATACGTTTTTAATTCTAAAGGCTTAATCAATGCATTATTATCAGTTTTCTTGTACCGATCAATATCCGTTTCCTCCCGCTTGTACAACTCATATGTACCATCGGCATTTTGAACAAAACTTCTTGTGATCTCCAGGGGTATCAGCGGCGTTTCGAAAATACTTTTCACGTGCAAGATGTTAGTAATCTGCCACGTGTATTTAGTAAACGTGCCCAACGGCACACCGTCCTTTCGGACAAACGCTGTGGTCGAGTTTGGCAAGCGTTTCTTTTTGCCGCCGCAAGATATTCTCTCCCGCAGGCAATCGAAGAATATTTGCGGCACGTGAAATACTAGAGGATCGGGTTTCCCATCAAATTGGAAATGCATCGTTTGATTTATTCTCTCTGTTATCGATGCCAGCCACTTAATAAAAGGTAAATTTATATTAGCCTCGTCCAGATCCTCGCAAGGATTCTGATACTTTTTAATGATTTGTAACTTCGTCTTAGCTTTCCTCGGCTCTATTGAATTTAAATTATTCAAGCTCGTGCTGTTTGTGCTCGTCGGTTTGTCATCTCTCTTTCGCTTTGTCGAGATCGGCTGCTGTATACCGCTACTCTCCGTACTTGACAGATTCCCGGTATCATACTGTATCAACACATTCTTATTCATTACCTTCATACCGTTTGAAACGGTATTGGTATCGATTAATTTCATATTATTCACATCCAAAATAGCACTTGTGTCAAGGACCTTTAAAGTTCCAGTATTTAATACCTTTATATTATCATCATTTAGAATATAGTGACTATTATTAAGCACATTATACTTAGAGTCTATAGTTGTCTGATCGTCCAGTATTTTCACTGCATTTCCACCAAGCTGTACACCGTTTTGATTAATAACATCTAAATTGTGCACCTGAATAATACTCAAAAAGTTTTAGCAAACTTTTAGCTTTTAAAACACACTTGCGTAACCAAACGCAGGGAATTCTTACCTGCGACATGATATTGTTATCTTCTAATAAGGTACGATCACATTCTACTTCGATATTTTCAACGATGCTATGCGGTAGTATCGTAGAATCCAAATTCATTGAATCTAAGTCTAATCTATTTCCATCTAAACTCTGTACTGTTAAAGTATCATCTCGAAATATTAAAAGATGCGTGTCTGTATCGTCTGCAGTTAATCCATCGAGATCTACAATTTGTTACTGTGAAAGCATTGTCGTATTACACGTGAAATTTAATTCAATCGAATCGGCTTACCAATGCCAACTATTTTATCTTGTTCGTTACTCTGTAACATTGTCGTCAACGGTTTCGGTATACTTAAATCGGTCTGATCCAAATTTATATAATAACTAAACTCTTCAGATAACTTTGTATCGCTAGCGAATGCGCAGATACACGCATAAAAATGCACGCAACGTTTACTCTGCGACGACTGTGCAACGTCCGCTTTGTCTCCTGCTGTTTTTCCCACACCCTAAAGTAATTTTCAATTTCGTTTAATTTCAGTATGTACAATAGAACTTAGCTCGCTTTGCTTTCGTTTTATTTACCTTAAATGTGGAACAGGAACAGAAATAGCGATGTTCAACTCTATCTTTCAATTTCGTAACGAAGAGAGAAAAATGAAGGTAGCCCAATGGATGCTTCGGCGAAGCTTTACATTTCACTGCCATTATATTTTTAGATACGCGCTGCACTAACGGACCTGAGGTTTCCGTGGCCAATAACCAAATTTCTTGTTTCATTTCATTATTCACGTTTAAGGACGATAGAATAGAATTCCTCAATGTTAATGGTTGTGCTTCTGCGTAACATCTTAAGGCAGCCTGTATATGCTGACACGTAGAAACAGGCATGTCGGACAAATTCTTTTCCTATAAGAAAAACCATTGAAACTTTTTTATACCAGAACTTTTTTAAACTAGTAAGCGATATACATTTCATTATCTATGATACTTACGTGACATTTAAGAACACTAGTATCAAAACTCCTTTCGCAACTATCGACGAAGCACAGCGCCGTGGATTGCGAAATGAGCGTTGTCATTTCGTTGGATATCGTCGCATTTATCAATGGCAACTGAACAAATCCACGATAATCCGGACCTTTGTCGCGCACCCGAACCGAGAAGACTTGAGCCGTTGTGCCTGTGATAAGCTTACACGCTTCCGTCGATAGTTTCCTTTTCTCACCGGGCTCCTTAAACACCGCATCGCAGTATTTGTTTTTACAGCATAAACCACGGGATCCATTGTATGTTCCACATTTTGGACATTTACGAACTCCGCGTAAAGTCGCTTTTCCTAAGTCGGACAGAAGCTTCCGCAAACGCTCTTCATTGGACATAGCTACGAAGAATTATACATTTTTAATGCGTTCTTCACTTATATATAATAGTTGATAGAACATACATATAGACAAATGATTATTTTGTAAATTATCGGGTATTTAACGTTGTATGTTATTACATTAATATAAGTAAATAAATTCTGTATTCCTGTATCGTTGACCTGTTACTAAACTATTAGAAACGTTTATATCATAATAGAAATATGGAAATAAGTTGCGAACTACAATTAATCTTATCTAAGTACTTTGTGAATTCTATCACAAACAACATTACGTTTTCCAGTTTTTAAATTAAGATTTCGTAATAATAAATATGTGAAAATTAGAGAAAGAAAATAGGAGTCAGATAAAATCCATGGAAATATGAGTAAAATTACTTCCAAATAGCTCAACATTGTTTCACATGACACATTTTATAAATTCTGGTATAGGGATCAAAGACGTTATCTTGTTTTTATTCTATTTTACCTTTGCAACGAAATCAATAATTATTGTAAGAGAAAAGAACCGATATGCCTTTCACTAATAACTGTATTCCTCCAGTAAAGTTTGCTTCCAATAGTAAATAAATAAAGCTCATCTCACTCCTAAATTGCAAGTATTCGCGGCAGAGGGCATTCTGCTCTTTGGAACGTTAATCCGAGTTCACAGAAACGAAACAGCATTATTAATTTTAATTCACAACGTAGGTAATACTTAATATTATTTTAAAATAAACATACTAGTGTCTGATAAAAAAAATTGTAACATTTATTGCGCGGTACGTATTTTGCAAAAACTTACTTGAAAATAATTTTATTCTTTTACATCGAATTTCTCTTGTAATAAATTCTCTGTCCTTATTTTACGTTTTATATTTATGTTAATAAAAAAATACATTCTACGGGACGAATATACCGAGCATTTATAGAAATTGAATTGTACAATTAATTTTTGAAGATATATTTATCGCTGCATGATTCAATCGTAATTGCGAAGATAATAAATCATCGTTTCCCTGTCGAAGATTAATTCGAATATTTTAAAGCACTGATAGTTACATTTATTCGCGTTTGTTACATAGTTATTTAAAGAAATAAAAAGAACTCGCTTCATATGTAATGCTCGCAAGTTGAATGTTTACAATATCACCTGTGATATCAAATCGCATAGCCATGTTTATTATACTTGAGTTTAATATCAAAAGTGAGGTATCGATACGGACTAAAGACTAATTAGAAGCCCGGAGTATGTGTTAGCAACGTTTGTTACCGTCTAAAAATTGCAATATCGATTAATAAATTATGTTACGTATATAGTGATAAAGAAATTGATCGATCGGTTTAACCTCTAATGATGAAGATTTCAATAATTTTGATGATACGTGTCCAATGAAATTTTCGTGGAGAAGATTGGACGCAAATGGGACGCTGCGCGTAATAACTTGATGGTAGTTATTGAAATTTCGCATTTAATTCGCATCACTGGCATTCTTAGCTTCTGTTTGTAATTAAGTAAACATATAAGACCTTGGCTGTTCAGTTTGATTAACACCGATCGTTTTAATAACTCGCGGACCACATTTCATTAGTTCTTTACGTTTCGATTATTCGATGGTATATTATCGACGTAATAATATGATTTTCGCAAGGTGGATTCATGGGTATAATAATCTTATAAAATAAATAAAAACATGACGTCGGCAATCGAAGTTCTGTGGAAACAAGCATTGAAGACATTCGATGGGCGAAGTAACGTCGGATTCAAACTTTGCCAGAAGAACTTCGACAAACTGTGGAATTTGATGAATAAAATCACAGCTGAGGATGTGAATTTGAATAAGCAGGTACTGGACTTCATACAAATACAGCCCGCTCCGATGTGCGTTATCGACATATTCGAAAACAAAGACTTGACCATTTCGGTCTTTATATTGAAGCACGGCGTCACAATGCCGATGCACGATCATCCTGGAATGCACGGCTTTCTAAAGGTATGCAGAGACGAATAGAAAGCTGTAAATATAATATGTGTTATTCGGACGGACGTGCGATTTTAGTTGAGAAAAACGAAGAAGATTTACTTATATCGCTGTAATTTTGAAATATAGGTAATCAGCGGGGCAGTCCAAGTGAACAGTTATACGCTAAAGACAAACGACGATCACATAATCAAGCTGAATAAAGAAGTATCGGCGCTTAGACACAGACCAATATCCTTGCATAGTAATTCACCCGCTTGTATGCTTACGCCGCGAGATAAAAATTTGCACGAAATCTCGTGCATCGAGGGTCCCGCCGCGTTCTTAGATATATTAAGTCCACCTTACGACGTAGACGAGGGTGGAAAGGGCCCCAGACCATGTACATTCTTCAAAACCATTAGTTCTAAGTTATGTACAGATTTGCCAGATGTAACGGAGGAAGTGAAATTATTGGGTATCGAAGGTCCACCGGACTTCTACTCCGAAAGTCTGAAATACACAGGGCCTCCCTTAATGTGACGTGAAACGTCTAAGCACATTTTATGTCCAGTCTGTTAAAGATGTTCGCATTTTATGGCATTGATTTTTAATTTTAAGTATGGTTTCAATTCGATTATCTACTCTCGCGGGTATTTAATTTCTATGCATATGTATATTTTGCTTAGGTATACATAAATTCCATATAGTAGAAGTTGTTTTATACTTTGTAATGTTGCTTCCATTTTTATTTATTATTGTTGATTTTCTGTACCATATGGAAAAAAGATTTGTATTTTAAAAGGAATACGTGCATTTCTTAATGCATTTCTATTCATCTTGCAATGATAAAGTTACCCATGCAGAAAGACTAACGGATGTGAAATATTTGCATTAAATTTACTATTTTCTCGATGTAGAGAGTAAAGATGTAAACAGAGAATGTATTATAGTAAATTTTATGTGTGATAAGAGACATACAATAATTGTAGAATAAAGACAAATTCTATTTGTATAAAGGATATGATGCTTCGTTACATTTTAATATGTAAAATGTAAAACTATTGTCGCATTTGTAAAAATATGTATAAATTGTATTTCTTTCTAATTTAATCGTCTACGTGGTACTTACAAGCCAGGAAAATATATTCACGATTTTTCAGAACAGTTAAGGAAAATATTTTCTAAACATGTTGTACTTAATTCACAGATTACATTACAAGAGACACCTATTTAATAATAAATATATTTGTATAATATGAAATATTTCTCAAGAAATTCATTTGGCACCTCGAGTTTTGTCTGTCATTCATTCGTCGTAATTGTAATTGTCTGGGATCACAAAAAGAACACAGCTCGTTGATTTGAATTAATGTTTACTAGTTCCTTAGGTCTACAGCAAATAAAGCATTTACATAAAATAAAGTTCTCTTACAAAATCTTTATTGGGCATATTAATATAGGATTCAATATTTAATCCAAGACTTATCTATAATAGAAATAAATTTCTATAAAGACTATGCCTCCTGTTACTCGGCATTCAAATCGCGAATAACTAATAGAAAACAATTTCGCCTATCGTTTAATGCACAGAAAATTTGTGCATCATGAATTTTACAAAGACATCTGGACATTTCTTCACTTTCTCGATTATTAAGTTTGGAGCAAAGGAGAAAATTGAATCGCGCTAAAGAAACGTCATCGGCGTAGCTTAATTCTTACTCGGTACTTGCTACAGAAGGAAGGGCGAAGCGATATTACTGTTATTCCACTAACACATTTAAGAGATGTTACATTTCATTGTCCATTGATCGTTTCGTACCAGACACATATTATTAACGATTTACGAGCCGGATTTCTGTGTATAGTTGACAAATTTTTCATTCTCACATTCATATATATGTACATATACCTTACGTATTTGTTAAACCTGATTATAGTACCCATAAACTTACGCTGTTACGTAAAAGTATACGTCGGATACCTGCTTTAATAATAAAAAGTATACTGAGAGTTTAGTTCCTTTAAATTTGAGAAGATATACTGCCTTTCGATAGCGCATTCGTCAATGACATCTTACGTGCATTTATTTAACTTGTCTGATTTGTCTCGGAATTTTGTCTTCTGTATAGCGCGATATTGTCATCGGTGTAATCCATTATACGACGTTGGCATTGTCTTACATATTGCTGCTGTTTATGATATATCTTGAATGCACCCTTTATCGTTATAAATGCTATACCACCCTGCAAGATTCCACAGAACAATTTTTAGTGCAATTTAAAATGAATTGTTCAAATGAATGTTAAAATGAATTCAATACATACGAGCAGTGTTCTTTGAAAGTTCGAGTGTATACTTTCAAAGAATATTTTACCACATATACTGGCAATACTTGGTAGTAGAAGTGCGCCGCAAAGGATACGTGTTGCTGATACTGGATCGCTCATAGGTGGTACACCTTCGGATTGAGCTCTTTCGTCACTAGAATAACTGTTGTAATAGACGTGTTTTAATTCAAAGCGAATAGCACATTGATTAAAGATTTTTGTAGTTCAATTCGCACATACCTACTGGGCAAAAAATGCCTCAAAATAGGAACCTTGCATGCATGTCGCCTCAAAAGGCTGAGTGCTTGATCCTCCCATCTCAGCATTTTACCCAAAACTAACATTATTGGAATAGTTGGTAGACCGACTAATAACACCAAAGGGTCAGCCTGCTCCATCATAGCCAAACCATCCTTATGACCAACTACTTGCATTACAGTTACCGCGCCGTACGTCACTGCCGTCCAGTATATAGACGCAGCGACTATGCTAGCTGCTATAATGGGACAGATTCGGAAAATCACGCCATCGATGGTATCCAACACTACTACTAAGGGCCCTGAAATAATTAATTCTGATGCATATCCTTAAAACATTCCCTCGAATCCTCGAAAGTATAAAAATAGCTAACCCATATTCGGATATACAATAATATATTCTGTGTTGCATTGCGGACACGCTACGTGCGCACCCGCGCGGCCTTTCTGCTTCTCGTCCACCCATCTCTGTATGCATCCTTGATGAACCCATTTAGTTGTACCACGGCAATGGCATGGTTTCACCCACGAAGCGGTCACATCATCTTCATCGGTCGCGAAGCACACCCAGCAATATCTTTTGCTATATGAAATGGGAATCGTACAGTTAGTGCGTGTGTAGATTAGGGCTGGGACTATTCGAATAAATTAATATTCGAATATTTTACAAGTATTCGAATGCTACGAATAAACTTCGAATATTTTAGTATTCGAATACTACTCGAATAGGTATTTCAGTATTCGAATACTATTCGAATAGGTATTTCAGTATTCGAATACTACTCGAATAGGTATTTCAGTATTCGAATAGTATGGTGTGAATTATAAATCAAGTTATTAGCTTACAAGATTTCACCCTGACAAACTAAAAGAAATCTCAACTGAAACTAAATAAAAGCTTGTAAAAAAAATGAACCTAAAGAACTTGATATATAATTCACACCATACTATTCGAATACATTAGTATTCGAATACTTAAATATTCGAATAGGATTCGAATACTTAAATATTCGAATAGCATTCGAATACTTGGATATTTGAATTATATTCGCCAAATAATTGAGCAACTGAAGTATTTGAATATTCGAATACCGTAAAATTCGACAAATAGTCCGAGCCCTAGTGTAGATAAATTTATGTTCCAGCTAGGACATATTAATGTGAAATGCTATGTACATACTCGTCGTCTGGGTTTACTACCGGTCCGCTGACTTCCGCTTGATTCATAGAAGACGCTCCGTCCGTGACGTCGCTTGGTTGTGCATTGTTTACTGATTCAGGTGCAGCCATTGCAGCTTGTGCATCAAGTACCTCTTTTAATAATAAACAGGAATTAATAATATTATCGATATATTACATAAAAAGAATTTTATTAATAGCTAGCTGGCAGAAACTACAAGGCGCAGGGAGGGGGAGAGGGGGGGGGGGGGTCGTACGATAGAGTAATGCTGTTTACCATCATTTGATTCATTAGCTTGTCTTTCTGTCCTCAGATTGGTCAGAGGTCTTCTTACAGTTACTTCTATATTTGGAAGACGTCTAATATTACCCTGCGTAATATCAGAAGATCCTATGCGTATTATTCTATGATGGAGATCGTGGGCACGTGACAAATATATTTGCCATATATCGTTGTCCGACATTCTGTCTAACCGAAAGGAGATTTTCAGCACCTCATAACCATTTTACACCTACAAAACATGGATACCATTAAGCTCGTTACAACAACAGCTTCCTCGCACACTCTCCTAGAAAGCAACAAGCTTTGAATGCGAAGGCGTTATGCTACTCGTAATCGCATCGGTGGCGGTGCGACTTGTTCTGAATTTCAAGTACATCACGCAATACGGAGCATGTTATACGTGCACCTTTAACTGGATAGCAAAATCTGTCCCCAACTTGAAAGTCAGTTACCTCTGTATGCATTTATTTATTTGTCGCGTTGTTCATTGTTATCTCTGTTGCAAAATGGCGAGACTAGATTTTAGAAAGGGATCGTGTAGAAAATATGTCCAAACTGTCTCGTTATTACGTTAAACAACATCGATCTTATTGCGTTAAGACACGACGTTAAAGTGGGACCGTTTCGTTAACCAGCGACGCGCCGTCGCGAAATTGATGGTCGACTGGCGAACGTGTGTGTTTATTGCAAACTATAGAACAACATATCAAAGCGAGATTCAATTATCAAAGGGGGGAAGAAAATATATCTTTCCGATTCCACGGTTGGAGCACAAAGGCAGAGGCTAACGATATCGTAGGGTAACGGCAATGCGAGCGCATCATTGGAGTCGGGGAATATAAATCTCTACCTGAAGTAACGTCCGGTAACGTCCCTAAACAATTCACTGTTTTGCAATTACGAGGTGACGAAATTACTGGCACCCTTTGAAAAGTACGAACGTGAAGTAATTAATACGACAGCAGATACGATTTGTATGCGCAGGAATCTTTATTGATGTCTTCTATTAAAAGAAATGTCTCTCTGATATTCACCTTGCAAATAAATCCTTCATCTCTTTTTTTTCTACCGATACTGGCAACGATTAAAAGTTACGTGAGATCGCTACTTGGATAGGAACCGTATGTTTAATCCGAAAATTCGCCAATGAAATATACCGCCAAACTTCACACCAATGTCGAGCACATTCCTCAATGGCCCCTTGATTCCTAGCGATTTTCCGACTTTCATCTGCCGAGGCTCTTGCTCTATATAATGATTTATCTCTGTTAAAACCGTCCAAATTAAATCGCGCCTTTCCCCATAGTTGATAATTATAACTGTTCTATTTTTTTGCCAGGCCTTTCATAATTGCTATTATGATTTGCTAACTCATTTTGTCAGCGCCATCTTCCGAAGGAACACTATTTGAAATTTGTTAATCCGGAAATAATAAACTGCCAGCGTGTTTTTATTGACTTTTGTATTAAATGATTAGTAGACTACTAATTATCATGAAAATTTTTCTTTACTTATATTTCTATTTTACTTGAACTGTCTTGAAGGATACTTTCGTAACAGAATTGCTATATATATATATATATATATATCAGGAAACGTTTAATAAAGAATTTATTTATAAAGAATTATCTGCTAAAAGAAATTTGGCATCGTGGATATAAAAATCTATTTAAACTGAATGAATTTTTTAATCGAAAATGATCTTGGTATTGTAAATTGCTATTTCAAACGAGCTTGAACGATTTTCTAAAATGCTAGTGAAATTGATTTTTTCGTATTGTGTATCGAATGAAATTCCGGGACGTTAGAAAAATCGTGAACAGAAGAGTTACATTCGCTATAATTCTAAGCGATCATTAAACTTTAACGTTAATGCTTTGCTGCTACAAATTGGAGCTGATACGCGCGAAGTTAGCTACTAACAATTATAATTGTAACGACACACTGTCACGTAGCAATTCTTGCCTATCGGTCTATTGAATTTGTAATTGTTTATATTAAATTATTAACCAAAAAAGGGTAGAATATAGACAATTACGATCGTTATAAAATATCACGCATTAAATGTAGGGATTAGCACGAAGTCAATGAATGATTTGTTAAAATGACTTATGAATGATGCAGCGCTACATCGGAACGCAATAAACCGTGAATAAGAGTTATAATATCAAAGTATAAACATCCCATATTGGAATATTTATGATTGATTTGAATGGTTGGGAAAAATTATTCTGGAATATAAATGAGAGGCGTAAGAAAAGCAAGCGCAAAAGTTGGGGCTCGTTACTCGCGTTAAGAGAGTAGTGAATATGTGGTTGTTTTACGAAACAATAACAGATTTTTCGCTACTCTAACAATACATTCACTCTTGTCTTCAATTTTTCTATAATCTAACCATGTTTTCCATAATGCTCAACTTATGGAAAATGGTAGAAGATACCGTAGGTAAAAGTATTATTTTTCATATATGTACATATATTTATTATCAGTACAACGTATATGTATAATCACTGCCGACACGAATGACATGCAAGCAAAATTTTTTAATACTATATGCTTGTCGAGGTATTAAACAGTGTTTGTATCAAGTGGGATAATTTCAAAGTCACATGGTTTCGTTCATGTGTATTCTTTATTTGGATATTGCATCGTGTACAGATATAATTTTCATTAATTAATCGCTGTTATGTTTTGCAGTTGAGTACATCGACGTGGATTTCACACTTTGGTTATCGTGGCTGCTAATGCCGCTGTTAATAACATTTCTACTTCCATTGGTGATCGTGGCATTGTTATATGTAACTGCGTTGATACTATATGTATACAAGTTGCACAGGTGCGTATTTGTTAGATCTACCGTTAAGAATAAAGGAGTCGATTAACGCAGATGATACTTCATTTTAATAGAGTTAGGCTGAGGAACGCATATGGAACCGATTGGAGAAATGCAGCTCGTAATGTAGTAGGTGCAGTTTGGGACGCCCATGGTTGGATTTGGTATGGTATGTTGTGAGTTTGTGCTAGTCTTTATTAAAAATTTGATTTACTATTTTATGTTGGATTTTCTTTTGGTTTCCTACAGTCGCATCGGAAAGTAAGTTGACACTCTTTAAAATCGCATAACTTTTTTCAAATTGGTCCAAACGACTTGAGTTTTTTTTTTAGATGCTAGCGGAATTTGTTTTCTAGGTGACGTGTTTTGTCGTTTTGAAAAAAATGTATTTGGTCGGAATAACAAAAAAAAGTAGTAAAGGTAGTTTTTTAAACTTTTTTTTGTGAGCCTGTAATGAAAATTCAAAAAACCCGTTTGCAGATTGAAGTAAGTTGTATACATGCTGAAAATTTCGTCTAAATCGGTTAACGTTGCTTTGAACTATACACGTTTTAAAGATCGCAGAATGAGGGCGAAAATCGCAAAATTCCCGAAATCAGTGATTTTCGATCTTATTCTGCGCTCTTTAAACGTGTGTAGCTCAGAGCAACGTTAACCGATTTAGATGAAATTTTCAACAATGTATACAACTTACTTCGATCAACAAATGTTTTTTTTTTTAATTTTCATTACAGGCTCACAAAAAAAGTTTAAAAAACGTCTTTTACTATTTTTTTTTGCTATTAACTGCATTTTTTTCAAAACGACGAAACACGTCACCTAGAAAACTAATTCCGCTAACATCTAAAAAAAAACTCAAGTCGTTTGGAACAATTTTAAAAAAGTTATGCGATTTTAAAGAGTGCCAACTTACTTTCCGATGCGACTGTGTACCACAAATAAGTACATTTTGCTATTTAATTATTGAAACGTTTGAGCATCTCAATTCCGTTACAAATCACTTCTTTCGAGATTGTTAAATATTTAAGTCTCTCGATCCTTTTACAGGGTACGAAGTAGTTGGAATGGAAAATATACCAGAAAACGAACCAGTCCTTTTTGTATACTATCACGGAGCCATTCCAATAGACCTTTATTATTTCATATCCAAAGTATTGCTTCTAAATTCAAGATTAATTCACACGGTAGCGGATAGATTTCTGTTTAAATGCCCTGGGTGGTCTATAATCTCCGACGTGCTTAAGGTCATACCTGGTACCGTTCAGACGTGTACCGCTATTTTAAAAGAGGGCAACATGCTCGCTATCTCGCCAGGCGGTGTGTACGAAGCTCAGTTCGGAGATTCTTACTACGAACTGATGTGGAAGAAACGAGTAGGTTTTGCAAAGGTTGCTTTAGACGCCAAAGTGGTATGTGTTATTTTAGTGTGGTATTTCTCATTCTACGTTTGGACCATCTTGAAATATTAATATTTCTGTAACAGTGCATAATACCTTTGTTTACAAAAAATGTTAGAGAAGCATTCAGAACAATAAGTTGGGGTAGAAGAATGTGGTTGAGAATATACGCCGCAACGAGATTTCCTTTTGTACCCATCTATGGTGGTTTTCCAGTAAAATTGACAACGTACGTTGGTACCCCGATTCCATACGATGCGAGTCTTACGCCCGAACAATTACAGTTAATGGTAATGAAAGCAGGAGTACAAGAAATCGTTTCAGAAATGTGTGGTTCAGCTGTTATACATTCGCTGTTGTCATTTTCAGGTTGCCGATGCACTTAATAATCTAATAAGGCGACATCAAAGAATACCTGGTAACATATCATTAGCTTTACTAGACAGAATATACAACGTAGAAGAAAAACAATCATAGATTTCGTATTTACTCGAGTATTATGGATTATATTAATAAGCCATGCTCCATAAGTTGGCGAAATATTCAACAATTCTTGTACTTTTCTAGACTTCCGGAATTTATATTTCTAATCCGTAGCGTAGATTATTTTATATTAATTATTGGTGATGTGCTATTAGACGTAAGGTATGTTAGCGATAGCTATTGACCATTAACTTTGCATCGCTGGAACTGTACTTATCTCTAAAGTATTACAACTTATCTACTTGCTAAGTAGATCGTTTTGCAAATCTATCTTAAGTCATTTGCGACACAAAATTTGCGATTAACAGAACTTCCAGTTTTGATAAATCTTTTTACATTTACATTAGTACGAATAATATATTTACAATATATAATTTTATACAACAGAGATTTTGTAAATTACTTTACAAATGTTATAGGTTTATTTTTATTGTTTATATTTATTGTATTGTTGACGCTGCTACTGTGAGTAGCTCGTGAAAATACCTTCTATTGCGTACTTCTGCGGTACAATTGTGATCTGTCGATAATTCCATGAAATATTATACATGTATTTAACTGAGCTGTCTTATTTATCAACTTTATACACCAAACGTAATAATAAAGTTTATAAAAACCTGCAATCGTTCGTGAATCACGAAAGCAATATATTCATACCAACTAAACTTCCCGAAGATCGATTCTTTTATATAAAGTATCGTAGTGATCCGCGCTTTAAATTCCCCGGGAACGGAAGTGCCGCATCGATCGCGAACTTGAACCGGAAGCTGCGGAGAGCAGCGAACCTACCGTCCGCTTTTCCAGTTAAGATTTCTTTCCTGTGAGTACCTTCAGGTATCTCGTTATATTCACCGAACGGCATTTGGGCTGGCATCGTTTTTCCCGGCTACGAGAGCAGCTCGTCAAGCTCTCTGTAATAAGATTTCCTCGCCCTTTCATTGAAGATTCGATTTCCGTGACAAACAGAATATAGTCATGGGCGTAGATGTGGAAGTTCTTTCTCCTGGAGACGGTAATTTTCGACACATTATTCTGTGATCTTCCGCTGTTCCTTTTCCATCGTTGCAACTTTCATTTCGATCCGCGCATCGTTCATTCTCTTTTTCTCTTTCATTGTCTTCCAATCGAATTCCATTGAACGTATTGCCATGGAAATATGTTGCATTGTCGCGGGCGCGATTTATTTACAATCTGAGAGTCTACGGGAAGCATGCTCCGTCTAACCCGTCCCTACCAAATAAGGCGATTACGATCGTTGGTTAATACGTTCAATGTGTGCTCGAAACTTCAGTAATTCATGTTTCATTTATAATGGGGACGTTTCTTCTAAATTCCTAATGATGTTCCGTGTGTACAGGCCAGACATACCCGAAGGTTGGACAGACTGTGGTTGTCCACTATACAGGTAATCTTCATATCGAGTCGTAAGTTTAATGTGACCTACAAAGATAACGAATTTCGTTTTCAAGATTTTCAATTCTTACACGTTGATGGATATACTTTTGTTATTTACGATATTGGTGCATTATAAATATTGTATGTGTAACAGGTTATCTCGAAAGTGGTCAGAAATTTGACTCCAGCAGAGATCGCGGGGTACCGTTTTCATTCAAAATAGGTAACGGAGAAGTAATTAGGGGCTGGGATTGCGGAGTTATTCGCATGTGCGTTGGTGAGCGTGCCAGGTTAACTTGCTCACCGGACTTTGCTTATGGCAGCAGAGGGCATCCTGGAATATATCCTTTAATACAAAATAGACGTTTGTTGACAATTATATGCAGGAGGAAACTTGAATGCTTATAAACAAATTTATAGATCTACGGGTTCGGTGGAAGATGGATACATGCATTTGCACAATTATTATGTTCCTACAATGTATTGTAATTCCACCAGCTAATATAATAGCAAAGCGGTGGCATGTGCCTGTTTTCCACTGGGCTCCTCAATTGTATATGTGTTTAGTATTTTGTTATTTAAGCAGTCACTTTTCTAATTTATAAATCGTACGAATCTACAGTGTTATATTATCCTTGACAAAGACACACTATTCCGCAAAATGCTGTTCTTATCTTTGATGTGGAGTTGTTGAAGGTGGAGCATTGAAGACCTTACCTGGGGTATACCAAATTGATTACACACATCAGAACCACTGATAATTCAACCGTGGTCCAATTATGATCTGTCGATAATTCCATAAATATTATACATGTATTTAACCGAGGTATCTTATTTATTAACTTTATACATAAAAGGTAATAATAAAGTTTATAAAATCCTACACTCGTTCATCAAGCACAATCTTATTTCATTATCATTTACCGCGACAAGATGTCCCGTTTTCTGAAGAAGAATTCTGCACTTGAAGCGAATGAGAGAGCACGGTTCGTTCGAAGAATGATTGCTTCAACTAAACATCGCAAAGTACAATTTTTGTGTGGAGAATCTTAATGCACAGTTCAAATTTGCCGCGACCGGAAGGGATGGCATCGATCGCTGACCTTTAACCGGAAACAACGGAGGACTAGCGAACCTAACGTCCGCTTTTAGAGTTAAAATTCCTTTCCTGAGGATATCTCGGGGTATCTTCAGGCAGTGATGATATCCCAGAATTGCGGGTAAATGCTTACCTCCACCACGATCTACCGTCGTCCCCCACTTTGCTCCCATCGTACTGCACACAAGTACATCCCTATTCCCATCCGGTGCGTTGCCTGTTCGGCTTTTTTGCCAATAATTCACATTGCCGAAACCCGAGCGTATGAATGGCAAGCAGGAGGTCGGGAGTTCAAATCCCACTGCGGGGTTTTCATTTATTTTTTAAATTATTCTCTAATTTCATGTTCTAACTTCTGAGTAGAATAAAATCTTGAAAATTATTAATTTACAAAGCATTTTCAAAGTTGATTTTTTTGTTAACGATGCAATTCGCGTTACCGAAAACTGCTGCCACTACATAAATAGCCGACGTACGATGTTTGTCTCAAGCAGAATTGGCTCATTATTCGAAAAATTCTTGTTCGAATGACCTCGAATAAGAATTGTGAATAAAACGAAGTTATTCGAGAATAACGAATAATTTTTTATTCGAATAAAAAACCAAATATACCAAATTGACTACACACATCAGAACCACTGACATTTCAATTGTGGCCTGATTCTGACCTGTCGTTAATTCCAAAAAAAATTATACAGTATTTAACCGAGGTATCGTATTTATTAACTTTATACATAAAAGGTAATAACATCAACGAAGTATAGGATAGACCTATCAACTTATGGGACTTCGTGTCACCATTGACGAAGTATAGAATAGACCTATTACCTTATGGGACTTCGTGTCACCACAGACGAGGTATAGAATAGACCTATCAACCAATGTATTTTTCTGTCACCGGTTGGGGGGTCCTAGGACCCCCTTACCATTTTAGTGTCGCATGCAACGTTACCGGTTAAGTCTTGAAACAGATTGCACAGACAAGGTATATACCTCGTCTGTGCAGATTGTAACGCTACGCGTGATAGGAATTAAAATGAAATCTTATCGAAAACATTTAAAATATATAACGGCCTGAATGTTACGACTAATTTCAAGAAACATGTTGTAAAATTCCGTTTATTAATAAATTTTGATACAAGCATAATTTGCACGTATTTCTATAAATTTCGATCAGAAATATTATATAAATACAACGCGTAATAAACATTTGTACAGTCTCTTAGTTAGGCTTATATTTTCTGTCACTTCGAGGAGCGAATTTTCGATTAATTTGGGCGAAAGGTTAAATTGGGAAGATAATTAAATTCTTTATACGTATTACATGAAATTATATTGTAATATTTGTCGTATTTTCTATACATAATAGACAAATCAGGTTAATGAAAATATTTTTCTTCTTCTTGCAGATAAATCTTGGGAACAATCCTCTGAGGCCAGGAACTTTAAATGAGACAAACGATGGAAAGCTGTCAGCCTCAACAATGAACATGAAGAAGATAGTGATTTTATACAAAAAGTAAAATGAAATTATACAATATTGTAACACTGTAAAAAAGGCCTTTCATGCAAATAAAGTGGAAAAAAATTGGGAAAGAACTGTATTATTATTTACAAATACCTTTTACAAATTCCTATCCAAATTCCAAACCTATGATTTCCATGGTAAAAGGCCTTTAGAAGGCGCAGCTCTTGTTCGCTACTTCAAGGCAACGCCTTCAATGGTGAAATTACAAGATACCTCCTTTCGCTTCATGTTCTCCTGATACATCGCTCCAAAATCTGGCCAAAATTTTCTGAACGCTCCAAAATTGAGATTGTAACAGGAGAACATGATGTGGAATTAGGTGGCACTAAGTTAGCGTCTTCGGAAAGAGAATCTAAGGCGGAGAACTATTCGACGTAGAGGCGCAGCGTCTTCGAAAGGCTTCGACGATGAAATTCAGGGCGTACCTCCTTTCGCATCATGTTCTCCTGATACATCGCTCCAAAATCTGGCCAAAATTTTCTGAACGCTCCAAAATTGAGATTGTAACAGGAGAACATGATGTCGAAAGAGGTGGCACTATGTTAGCGTCTTCAGAGAGAGAATCCAAGGCGGAGAACTATTCGACGTAGAGGCGCAGCGTCTTCGAAAGGCCTTCGACGATGAAATTCAGAGCATACCTCCTTTCGCTTCATGTTCTCCTGATACATTTGCTAAAATCTGGCCAAAATTTTCTAAACGCTCCAAAATTGAGATTGTAACAGGAGGACATGATGTCGGAAGAGGTGGCACTAAGTTAGCGTCTTCGTAGAGAGAATCTAAGGCGGAGAACTATTCGACGTAGAGGCGCAGCGTCTTCGAAAGGCTTCGACGATGAAATTCAGGGCGTACCTCCTTTCGCATCATGTTCTCCTGATACATCGCTCCAAAATCTGGCCAAAATTTTCTGAACGCTCCAAAATTGAGATTGTAACAGGAGAACATGATGTCGAAAGAGGTGGCACTAAGTTAGCGTCTTCGGAAAGAGAATCCAAGGCGGAGAACTATTCGACGTAGAGGCGCAGCGTCTTCGAAAGGCTTCGACGATGAAATTCAGGGCGTACCTCCTTTCGCTTCATGTTCTCCTGATACATCGCTCCAAAATCTGGCCAAAATTTTCTGAACGCTCCAAAATTGAGATTGTAACAGGAGAACATGATGTCGAAAGAGGTGGCACTATGTTAGCGTCTTCAGAGAGAGAATCCAAGGCGGAGAACTATTCGACGTAGAGGCGCAGCGTCTTCGAAAGGCCTTCGACGATGAAATTCAGAGCATACCTCCTTTCGCTTCATGTTCTCCTGATACATTTGCTAAAATCTGGCCAAAATTTTCTAAACGCTCCAAAATTGAGATTGTAACAGGAGGACATGATGTCGGAAGAGGTGGCACTAAGTTAGCGTCTTCGTAGAGAGAATCTAAGGCGGAGAACTATTCGACGTAGAGGCGCAGCGTCTTCGAAAGGATTCGACGATGAAATTCAGGGCGTACCTCCTTTCGCATCATGTTCTCCTGATACATCGCTCCAAAATCTGGCCAAAATTTTCTGAACGCTCCAAAATTGAGATTGTAACAGGAGAACATGATGTCGAAAGAGGTGGCACTATGTTAGCGTCTTCGGAGAGAGAATCCAAGGCGGAGAACTATTCGACGTAGAGGCGCAGCGTCTTCGAAAGGCTTCGACGATGAAATTCAGGGCGTACCTCCTTTCGCATCATGTTCTCCTGATACATCGCTCCAAAATCTGGCCAAAATTTTCTGAACGCTCCAAAATTGAGATTGTAACAGGAGAACATGATGTCGAAAGAGGTGGCACTATGTTAGCGTCTTCGGAGAGAGAATCCAAGGCGGAGAACTATTCGACGTAGAGGCGCAGCGTCTTCGAAAGGCCTTCGACGATGAAATTCAGAGCATACCTCCTTTCGCTTCATGTTCTTCTGATACATTTGCTAAAATCTGGCCAAAATTTTCTCAACGCTCCAAAATTGAGATTGTAACAGGAGAACATGATGTCGAAAGAGGTGGCACAAAGTTAGCGTCTTCGTAGAGAGAATCTAAGGCGGAGAACTATTCGACGTAGAGGCGCAGCGTCTTCGAAAGGCTTCGACGATGAAATTCAGGGCGTACCTCCTTTCGCATCATGTTCTCCTGATACATCGCTCCAAAATCTGGCCAAAATTTTCTGAACGCTCCAAAATTGAGATTGTAACAGGAGAACATGATGTCGAAAGAGGTGGCACTATGTTAGCGTCTTCGGAGAGAGAATCCAAGGCAGAGAACTATTTGATGTAGAGGCGCAGCGTCTTCGAAAGGCCTTCGACGATGAAATTCAGAGCATACCTCCTTTCGCTTCATGTTCTCCTGATACATTTGCTAAAATCTGGCCAAAATTTTCTGAACGCTCCAAAATTGAGATTGTAACAGGAGAACATGATGTCGAAAGAGGTGGCACTAAGTTAGCGTCTTCGGAAAGAGAATCTAAGGCAGAGAACTAATTTCGGCAATCAAAGGGTACTTTCATTGTACTCTTTGGACGCGGTTTCAAGTCCCGAGTACTTTTATAAGGGGTGAAAAATTCCCTACTATACGGGGTGACTCAGAAATCAGCAACAATCGAGGAAAATCGGCAATCAAAGGGTACTTTCATTGTACTCTTTGGACGCGGTTTCACGTCCCGAGTACTTTCATAAGGGGTGAAAAATTCCCAACTATACAGGGTGATAGAGAAATCGGCAACAATCCAGGAAAATCGGCAATCAAAGGGTACTTTCATTGTACTCTTTGCACGCGGTTTCACATCCCAAGTACTTTTCTAAGGGGTGAAAAATACCCTACTATACAGGGTGACTCAGAAATCGGCAACAATCGAGGAAAATCGGCAATCAAAGGGTACTTTCATTGTACTCTTTGGACGCGGTTTCACGTCCCGAGTACTTTCATAAGGGGTGAAAAATTCCCTACTATACAGGGTGATAGAGAAATCGGCAACGATCGAGGAAAATCAGCAATCAAAGGGTACTTTCATTGTACTCTTTGCACGCGGTTTCACGTCCCAAGTACTTTTCTAAGGGGTGAAAAATACCCTACTATACAGGGTGACTCAGAAATCGGCAACAATCGAGGAAAATCGGCAATCAAAGGGTACTTTCATTGTACTCTTTGCACGCGGTTTCACGTCCCAAGTACTTTT
This sequence comes from Andrena bucephala, assembly GCA_947577245.1. NCBI lineage: Eukaryota > Metazoa > Arthropoda > Insecta > Hymenoptera > Andrenidae > Andrena > Andrena bucephala. The sequence continues at coordinate 72,198,342 of OX387715.1, forward strand.
CTAAGGGGTGAAAAATACCCTACTATACAGGGTGACTCAGAAATCCGCAACGATCGAGGAAAATCGGCAATCAAAGGGTACTTTCATTGTACTCTTTGCACGCGGTTTCACGTCCCAAGTACTTTTCTAAGGGGTGAAAAATACCCTACTATACAGGGTGACTCAGAAATCGGCAACAATCGAGGAAAATCGGCAATCAAAGGGTACTTTCATTGTACTCTTTGGACGCGGTTTCACGTCCCGAGTACTTTCATAAGGGGTGAAAAATTCCCTACTATACAGGGTGATAGAGAAATCGGCAACGATCGAGGAAAATCGGCAATCAAAGGGTACTTTCATTGTACTCTTTGCACGCGGTTTCACGTCCCAAGTACTTTTATAAGAGGTGAAAAATACCCTACTATACAGGGTGACTCAGAAATCGGCAACAATCGAGGAAAATCGGCAATCAAAGGGTACTTTCATTGTACTCTTTGCACGCAGTTTCACGTCCCAAGTACTTTTCTAAGGGGTGAAAAATACCCTACTATACAGGGTGACTTAGAAATCGGCAACAATCGAGGAAAATCGGCAATCAAAGGGAACATTCATTGTACTCTTTGGACGCGGTTTCACGTCCCGAGTACTTTCCTAAGGGGTGAAAAATACCCTACTGTACAGGGTGACCGAGAAATCGGTAACGATCAAGGAAAATCGGCGATCAAAGGGTACTTTTATTATACTATTTGGATGCGCTTTCACGTACCGAGTACTTTCCTAAGGGGTGAAAAATACGCTACTATACAGGGTGACTGAGAAATCGGTAACAATCGAGGAAAATCGGAGAGCGGCAGAGTTTTCGAAAGGCCTTCGACGATGAAATTCAGAGCATACCTCCTTTCGCTTCATGTTCTTCTGATACATTTGCTAAAATCTGGCCAAAATTTTCTAAACGCTCCAAAATTGAGATTGTAACAGGAGAACATGATGTCGAAAGAGGTGGCACAAAGTTAGCGTCTTCGTAGAGAGAATCTAAGGCGGAGAACTATTCGACGTAGAGGCGCAGCGTCTTCGAAAGGCTTCGACGATGAAATTCAGGGCGTACCTCCTTTCGCATCATGTTTTCCTGATACATCGCTCCAAAATCTGGCCAAAATTTTCTGAACGCTCCAAAATTGAGATTGTAACAGGAGAACATGATGTCGAAAGAGGTGGCACTATGTTAGCGTCTTCGGAGAGAGAATCCAAGGCGGAGAACTATTCGACGTAGAGGCGCAGCGTCTTCGAAAGGCCTTCGACGATGAAATTCAGAGCATACCTCCTTTCGCTTCATGTTCTCCTGATACATTTGCTAAAATCTGGCCAAAATTTTCTGAACGCTCCAAAATTGAGATTGTAACAGGAGAACATGATGTCGAAAGAGGTGGCACTATGTTAGCGTCTTCGGAGAGAGAATCCAAGGCAGAGAACTATTTGATGTAGAGGCGCAGCGTCTTCGAAAGGCCTTCGACGATGAAATTCAGAGCATACCTCCTTTCGCTTCATGTTCTCCTGATACATTTGCTAAAATCTGGCCAAAATTTTCTAAACGCTCCAAAATTGAGATTGTAACAGGAGGACATGATGTCGGAAGAGGTGGCACTAAGTTAGCGTCTTCGTAGAGAGAATCTAAGGCGGAGAACTATTCGACGTAGAGGCGCAGCGTCTTCGAAAGGCTTCGACGATGAAATTCAGGGCGTACCTCCTTTCGCATCATGTTCTCCTGATACATCGCTCCAAAATCTGGCCAAAATTTTCTGAACGCTCCAAAATTGAGATTGTAACAGGAGAACATGATGTCGAAAGAGGTGGCACTATGTTAGCGTCTTCGGAGAGAGAATCCAAGGCGGAGAACTATTCGACGTAGAGGCGCAGCGTCTTCGAAAGGCCTTCGACGATGAAATTCAGAGCATACCTCCTTTCGCTTCATGTTCTCCTGATACATTTGCTAAAATCTGGCCAAAATTTTCTAAACGCTCCAAAATTGAGATTGTAACAGGAGGACATGATGTCGGAAGAGGTGGCACTAAGTTAGCGTCTTCGGAAAGAGAATCTAAGGCGGAGAACTATTCGACGTAGAGGCGCAGCGTCTTCGAAAGGCTTCGACGATGAAATTCAGGGCGTACCTCCTTTCGCTTCATGTTCTCCTGATACATCGCTCCAAAATCTGGCCAAAATTTTCTGAACGCTCCAAAATTGAGATTGTAACAGGAGAACATGATGTCGAAAGAGGTGGCACTATGTTAGCGTCTTCGGAGAGAGAATCCAAGGCAGAGAACTATTTGATGTAGAGGCGCAGCGTCTTCGAAAGGCCTTCGACGATGAAATTCAGAGCATACCTCCTTTCGCTTCATGTTCTCCTGATACATTTGCTAAAATCTGGCCAAAATTTTCTGAACGCTCCAAAATTGAGATTGTAACAGGAGAACATGATGTCGAAAGAGGTGGCACTAAGTTAGCGTCTTCGGAAAGAGAATCTAAGGCAGAGAACTAATTTCGGCAATCAAAGGGTACTTTCATTGTACTCTTTGGACGCGGTTTCAAGTCCCGAGTACTTTTATAAGGGGTGAAAAATTCCCTACTATACGGGGTGACTCAGAAATCAGCAACAATCGAGGAAAATCGGCAATCAAAGGGTACTTTCATTGTACTCTTTGGACGCGGTTTCACGTCCCGAGTACTTTCATAAGGGGTGAAAAATTCCCAACTATACAGGGTGATAGAGAAATCGGCAACGATCGAGGAAAATCGGCAATCAAAGGGTACTTTCATTGTACTCTTTGCACGCGGTTTTACGTCCCAAGTACTTTTCTAAGGGGTGAAAAATACCCTACTATACAGGGTGACTCAGAAATCGGCAACAATCCAGGAAAATCGGCAATCAAAGGGTACTTTCATTGTACTCTTTGCACGCGGTTTCACATCCCAAGTACTTTTCTAAGGGGTGAAAAATACCCTACTATACAGGGTGACTCAGAAATCGGCAACAATCGAGGAAAATCGGCAATCAAAGGGTACTTTCATTGTACTCTTTGGACGCGGTTTCACGTCCCGAGTACTTTCATAAGGGGTGAAAAATTCCCTACTATACAGGGTGATAGAGAAATCGGCAACGATCGAGGAAAATCAGCAATCAAAGGGTACTTTCATTGTACTCTTTGCACGCGGTTTCACGTCCCAAGTACTTTTCTAAGGGGTGAAAAATACCCTACTATACAGGGTGACTCAGAAATCGGCAACAATCGAGGAAAATCGGCAATCAAAGGGTACTTTCATTGTACTCTTTGCACGCGGTTTCACGTCCCAAGTACTTTTCTAAGGGGTGAAAAATACCCTACTATACAGGGTGACTCAGAAATCCGCAACGATCGAGGAAAATCGGCAATCAAAGGGTACTTTCATTGTACTCTTTGCACGCGGTTTCACGTCCCAAGTACTTTTCTAAGGGGTGAAAAATACCCTACTATACAGGGTGACTCAGAAATCGGCAACAATCGAGGAAAATCGGCAATCAAAGGGTACTTTCATTGTACTCTTTGGACGCGGTTTCACGTCCCGAGTACTTTCATAAGGGGTGAAAAATTCCCTACTATACAGGGTGATAGAGAAATCGGCAACGATCGAGGAAAATCGGCAATCAAAGGGTACTTTCATTGTACTCTTTGCACGCGGTTTCACGTCCCAAGTACTTTTATAAGAGGTGAAAAATACCCTACTATACAGGGTGACTCAGAAATCGGCAACAATCGAGGAAAATCGGCAATCAAAGGGTACTTTCATTGTACTCTTTGCACGCGGTTTCACGTCCCAAGTACTTTTCTAAGGGGTGAAAAATACCCTACTATACAGGGTGACTTAGAAATCGGCAACAATCGAGGAAAATCGGCAATCAAAGGGAACATTCATTGTACTCTTTGGACGCGGTTTCACGTCCCGAGTACTTTCCTAAGGGGTGAAAAATACCCTACTGTACAGGGTGACCGAGAAATCGGTAACGATCAAGGAAAATCGGCGATCAAAGGGTACTTTTATTATACTATTTGGATGCGCTTTCACGTACCGAGTACTTTCCTAAGGGGTGAAAAATACGCTACTATACAGGGTGACTGAGAAATCGGTAACAATCGAGGAAAATCGGAGAGCGGCAGAGTTTTCGAAAGGCCTTCGACGATGAAATTCAGAGCATACCTCCTTTCGCTTCATGTTCTTCTGATACATTTGCTAAAATCTGGCCAAAATTTTCTAAACGCTCCAAAATTGAGATTGTAACAGGAGAACATGATGTCGAAAGAGGTGGCACAAAGTTAGCGTCTTCGTAGAGAGAATCTAAGGCGGAGAACTATTCGACGTAGAGGCGCAGCGTCTTCGAAAGGCTTCGACGATGAAATTCAGGGCGTACCTCCTTTCGCATCATGTTTTCCTGATACATCGCTCCAAAATCTGGCCAAAATTTTCTGAACGCTCCAAAATTGAGATTGTAACAGGAGAACATGATGTCGAAAGAGGTGGCACTATGTTAGCGTCTTCGGAGAGAGAATCCAAGGCGGAGAACTATTCGACGTAGAGGCGCAGCGTCTTCGAAAGGCCTTCGACGATGAAATTCAGAGCATACCTCCTTTCGCTTCATGTTCTCCTGATACATTTGCTAAAATCTGGCCAAAATTTTCTGAACGCTCCAAAATTGAGATTGTAACAGGAGAACATGATGTCGAAAGAGGTGGCACTATGTTAGCGTCTTCGGAGAGAGAATCCAAGGCAGAGAACTATTTGATGTAGAGGCGCAGCGTCTTCGAAAGGCCTTCGACGATGAAATTCAGAGCATACCTCCTTTCGCTTCATGTTCTCCTGATACATTTGCTAAAATCTGGCCAAAATTTTCTAAACGCTCCAAAATTGAGATTGTAACAGGAGGACATGATGTCGGAAGAGGTGGCACTAAGTTAGCGTCTTCGTAGAGAGAATCTAAGGCGGAGAACTATTCGACGTAGAGGCGCAGCGTCTTCGAAAGGCTTCGACGATGAAATTCAGGGCGTACCTCCTTTCGCATCATGTTCTCCTGATACATCGCTCCAAAATCTGGCCAAAATTTTCTGAACGCTCCAAAATTGAGATTGTAACAGGAGAACATGATGTCGAAAGAGGTGGCACTATGTTAGCGTCTTCGGAGAGAGAATCCAAGGCGGAGAACTATTCGACGTAGAGGCGCAGCGTCTTCGAAAGGCCTTTGACGATGAAATTCAGAGCATACCTCCTTTCGCTTCATGTTCTCCTGATACATTTGCTAAAATCTGGCCAAAATTTTCTGAACGCTCCAAAATTGAGATTGTAACAGGAGAACATGATGTCGAAAGAGGTGGCACTATGTTAGCGTCTTCGGAGAGAGAATCCAAGGCAGAGAACTATTTGATGTAGAGGCGCAGCGTCTTCGAAAGGCCTTCGACGATGAAATTCAGAGCATACCTCCTTTCGCTTCATGTTCTCCTGATACATTTGCTAAAATCTGGCCAAAATTTTCTAAACGCTCCAAAATTGAGATTGTAACAGGAGAACATGATGTCGAAAGAGGTGGCACTATGTTAGCGTCTTCGGAGAGAGAATCCAAGGCAGAGAACTATTTGATGTAGAGGCGCAGCGTCTTCGAAAAGCCTTCGACGATGAAATTCAGAGCATACCTCCTTTCGCTTCATGTTCTCCTGATACAATTGCTAAAATCTGGCCAAAGTTTTCTGAACGCTCCAAAATTGAGATTGTAACAGGAGAACATGATGTCGAAAGAGGTGGCACTATGTTAGCGTCTTCGGAGAGAGAATCCAAGGCGGAGAACTATTCGACGTAGAGGCGCAGCGTCTTCGAAAGGCCTTCGACGATGAAATTCAGAGCATACCTCCTTTCGCTTCATGTTCTCCTGATACATTTGCTAAAATCTGGCCAAAATTTTCTAAACGCTCCAAAATTGAGATTGTAACAGGAGGACATGATGTCGGAAGAGGTGGCACTAAGTTAGCGTCTTCGGAAAGAGAATCTAAGGCGGAGAACTATTCGACGTAGAGGCGCAGCGTCTTCGAAAGGCTTCGACGATGAAATTCAGGGCGTACCTCCTTTCGCTTCATGTTCTCCTGATACATGTGCTAAAATCTGGCCAAAGTTTTCTGAACGCTCCAAAATTGAGATTGTAACAGGAGAACATGATGTCGAAAGAGGTGGCACTATGTTAGCGTCTTCGGAGAGAGAATCCAAGGCGGAGAACTATTCGACGTAGAGGCGCAGCGTCTTCGAAAGGCCTTCGACGATGAAATTCAGAGCATACCTCCTTTCGCTTCATGTTCTCCTGATACATTTGCTAAAATCTGGCCAAAATTTTCTAAACGCTCCAAAATTGAGATTGTAACAGGAGGACATGATGTCGGAAGAGGTGGCACTAAGTTAGCGTCTTCGGAAAGAGAATCTAAGGCGGAGAACTATTCGACGTAGAGGCGCAGCGTCTTCGAAAGGCTTCGACGATGAAATTCAGGGCGTACCTCCTTTCGCTTCATGTTCTCCTGATACATCGCTCCAAAATCTGGCCAAAATTTTCTGAACGCTCCAAAATTGAGATTGTAACAGGAGAACATGATGTCGAAAGAGGTGGCACTATGTTAGCGTCTTCAGAGAGAGAATCCAAGGCGGAGAACTATTCGACGTAGAGGCGCAGCGTCTTCGAAAGGCCTTCGACGATGAAATTCAGAGCATACCTCCTTTCGCTTCATGTTCTCCTGATACATTTGCTAAAATCTGGCCAAAATTTTCTAAACGCTCCAAAATTGAGATTGTAACAGGAGGACATGATGTCGGAAGAGGTGGCACTAAGTTAGCGTCTTCGTAGAGAGAATCTAAGGCGGAGAACTATTCGACGTAGAGGCGCAGCGTCTTCGAAAGGATTCGACGATGAAATTCAGGGCGTACCTCCTTTCGCATCATGTTCTCCTGATACATCGCTCCAAAATCTGGCCAAAATTTTCTGAACGCTCCAAAATTGAGATTGTAACAGGAGAACATGATGTCGAAAGAGGTGGCACTATGTTAGCGTCTTCGGAGAGAGAATCCAAGGCGGAGAACTATTCGACGTAGAGGCGCAGCGTCTTCGAAAGGCTTCGACGATGAAATTCAGGGCGTACCTCCTTTCGCATCATGTTCTCCTGATACATCGCTCCAAAATCTGGCCAAAATTTTCTGAACGCTCCAAAATTGAGATTGTAACAGGAGAACATGATGTCGAAAGAGGTGGCACTATGTTAGCGTCTTCGGAGAGAGAATCCAAGGCGGAGAACTATTCGACGTAGAGGCGCAGCGTCTTCGAAAGGCCTTCGACGATGAAATTCAGAGCATACCTCCTTTCGCTTCATGTTCTTCTGATACATTTGCTAAAATCTGGCCAAAATTTTCTCAACGCTCCAAAATTGAGATTGTAACAGGAGAACATGATGTCGAAAGAGGTGGCACAAAGTTAGCGTCTTCGTAGAGAGAATCTAAGGCGGAGAACTATTCGACGTAGAGGCGCAGCGTCTTCGAAAGGCTTCGACGATGAAATTCAGGGCGTACCTCCTTTCGCATCATGTTCTCCTGATACATCGCTCCAAAATCTGGCCAAAATTTTCTGAACGCTCCAAAATTGAGATTGTAACAGGAGAACATGATGTCGAAAGAGGTGGCACTATGTTAGCGTCTTCGGAGAGAGAATCCAAGGCAGAGAACTATTTGATGTAGAGGCGCAGCGTCTTCGAAAGGCCTTCGACGATGAAATTCAGAGCATACCTCCTTTCGCTTCATGTTCTCCTGATACATTTGCTAAAATCTGGCCAAAATTTTCTGAACGCTCCAAAATTGAGATTGTAACAGGAGAACATGATGTCGAAAGAGGTGGCACTAAGTTAGCGTCTTCGGAAAGAGAATCTAAGGCAGAGAACTAATTTCGGCAATCAAAGGGTACTTTCATTGTACTCTTTGGACGCGGTTTCAAGTCCCGAGTACTTTTATAAGGGGTGAAAAATTCCCTACTATACGGGGTGACTCAGAAATCAGCAACAATCGAGGAAAATCGGCAATCAAAGGGTACTTTCATTGTACTCTTTGGACGCGGTTTCACGTCCCGAGTACTTTCATAAGGGGTGAAAAATTCCCAACTATACAGGGTGATAGAGAAATCGGCAACGATCGAGGAAAATCGGCAATCAAAGGGTACTTTCATTGTACTCTTTGCACGCGGTTTTACGTCCCAAGTACTTTTCTAAGGGGTGAAAAATACCCTACTATACAGGGTGACTCAGAAATCGGCAACAATCCAGGAAAATCGGCAATCAAAGGGTACTTTCATTGTACTCTTTGCACGCGGTTTCACATCCCAAGTACTTTTCTAAGGGGTGAAAAATACCCTACTATACAGGGTGACTCAGAAATCGGCAACAATCGAGGAAAATCGGCAATCAAAGGGTACTTTCATTGTACTCTTTGGACGCGGTTTCACGTCCCGAGTACTTTCATAAGGGGTGAAAAATTCCCTACTATACAGGGTGATAGAGAAATCGGCAACGATCGAGGAAAATCAGCAATCAAAGGGTACTTTCATTGTACTCTTTGCACGCGGTTTCACGTCCCAAGTACTTTTCTAAGGGGTGAAAAATACCCTACTATACAGGGTGACTCAGAAATCGGCAACAATCGAGGAAAATCGGCAATCAAAGGGTACTTTCATTGTACTCTTTGCACGCGGTTTCACGTCCCAAGTACTTTTCTAAGGGGTGAAAAATACCCTACTATACAGGGTGACTCAGAAATCCGCAACGATCGAGGAAAATCGGCAATCAAAGGGTACTTTCATTGTACTCTTTGCACGCGGTTTCACGTCCCAAGTACTTTTCTAAGGGGTGAAAAATACCCTACTATACAGGGTGACTCAGAAATCGGCAACAATCGAGGAAAATCGGCAATCAAAGGGTACTTTCATTGTACTCTTTGGACGCGGTTTCACGTCCCGAGTACTTTCATAAGGGGTGAAAAATTCCCTACTATACAGGGTGATAGAGAAATCGGCAACGATCGAGGAAAATCGGCAATCAAAGGGTACTTTCATTGTACTCTTTGCACGCGGTTTCACGTCCCAAGTACTTTTATAAGAGGTGAAAAATACCCTACTATACAGGGTGACTCAGAAATCGGCAACAATCGAGGAAAATCGGCAATCAAAGGGTACTTTCATTGTACTCTTTGCACGCGGTTTCACGTCCCAAGTACTTTTCTAAGGGGTGAAAAATACCCTACTATACAGGGTGACTTAGAAATCGGCAACAATCGAGGAAAATCGGCAATGAAAGGGAACATTCATTGTACTCTTTGGACGCGGTTTCACGTCCCGAGTACTTTCCTAAGGGGTGAAAAATACCCTACTGTACAGGGTGACCGAGAAATCGGTAACGATCAAGGAAAATCGGCGATCAAAGGGTACTTTTATTATACTATTTGGATGCGCTTTCACGTACCGAGTACTTTCCTAAGGGGTGAAAAATACGCTACTATACAGGGTGACTGAGAAATCGGTAACAATCGAGGAAAATCGGAGAGCGGCAGAGTTTTCGAAAGGCCTTCGACGATGAAATTCAGAGCATACCTCCTTTCGCTTCATGTTCTTCTGATACATTTGCTAAAATCTGGCCAAAATTTTCTAAACGCTCCAAAATTGAGATTGTAACAGGAGAACATGATGTCGAAAGAGGTGGCACAAAGTTAGCGTCTTCGTAGAGAGAATCTAAGGCGGAGAACTATTCGACGTAGAGGCGCAGCGTCTTCGAAAGGCTTCGACGATGAAATTCAGGGCGTACCTCCTTTCGCATCATGTTTTCCTGATACATCGCTCCAAAATCTGGCCAAAATTTTCTGAACGCTCCAAAATTGAGATTGTAACAGGAGAACATGATGTCGAAAGAGGTGGCACTATGTTAGCGTCTTCGGAGAGAGAATCCAAGGCGGAGAACTATTCGACGTAGAGGCGCAGCGTCTTCGAAAGGCCTTCGACGATGAAATTCAGAGCATACCTCCTTTCGCTTCATGTTCTCCTGATACATTTGCTAAAATCTGGCCAAAATTTTCTGAACGCTCCAAAATTGAGATTGTAACAGGAGAACATGATGTCGAAAGAGGTGGCACTATGTTAGCGTCTTCGGAGAGAGAATCCAAGGCAGAGAACTATTTGATGTAGAGGCGCAGCGTCTTCGAAAGGCCTTCGACGATGAAATTCAGAGCATACCTCCTTTCGCTTCATGTTCTCCTGATACATTTGCTAAAATCTGGCCAAAATTTTCTAAACGCTCCAAAATTGAGATTGTAACAGGAGGACATGATGTCGGAAGAGGTGGCACTAAGTTAGCGTCTTCGTAGAGAGAATCTAAGGCGGAGAACTATTCGACGTAGAGGCGCAGCGTCTTCGAAAGGCTTCGACGATGAAATTCAGGGCGTACCTCCTTTCGCATCATGTTCTCCTGATACATCGCTCCAAAATCTGGCCAAAATTTTCTGAACGCTCCAAAATTGAGATTGTAACAGGAGAACATGATGTCGAAAGAGGTGGCACTATGTTAGCGTCTTCGGAAAGAGAATCCAAGGCGGAGAACTATTCGACGTAGAGGCGCAGCGTCTTCGAAAGGCCTTTGACGATGAAATTCAGAGCATACCTCCTTTCGCTTCATGTTCTCCTGATACATTTGCTAAAATCTGGCCAAAATTTTCTGAACGCTCCAAAATTGAGATTGTAACAGGAGAACATGATGTCGAAAGAGGTGGCACTATGTTAGCGTCTTCGGAGAGAGAATCCAAGGCAGAGAACTATTTGATGTAGAGGCGCAGCGTCTTCGAAAGGCCTTCGACGATGAAATTCAGAGCATACCTCCTTTCGCTTCATGTTCTCCTGATACATTTGCTAAAATCTGGCCAAAATTTTCTAAACGCTCCAAAATTGAGATTGTAACAGGAGAACATGATGTCGAAAGAGGTGGCACTATGTTAGCGTCTTCGGAGAGAGAATCCAAGGCAGAGAACTATTTGATGTAGAGGCGCAGCGTCTTCGAAAAGCCTTCGACGATGAAATTCAGAGCATACCTCCTTTCGCTTCATGTTCTCCTGATACATTTGCTAAAATCTGGCCAAAGTTTTCTGAACGCTCCAAAATTGAGATTGTAACAGGAGAACATGATGTCGAAAGAGGTGGCACTATGTTAGCGTCTTCGGAGAGAGAATCCAAGGCGGAGAACTATTCGACGTAGAGGCGCAGCGTCTTCGAAAGGCCTTCGACGATGAAATTCAGAGCATACCTCCTTTCGCTTCATGTTCTCCTGATACATTTGCTAAAATCTGGCCAAAATTTTCTAAACGCTCCAAAATTGAGATTGTAACAGGAGGACATGATGTCGGAAGAGGTGGCACTAAGTTAGCGTCTTCGGAAAGAGAATCTAAGGCGGAGAACTATTCGACGTAGAGGCGCAGCGTCTTCGAAAGGCTTCGACGATGAAATTCAGGGCGTACCTCCTTTCGCTTCATGTTCTCCTGATACATGTGCTAAAATCTGGCCAAAGTTTTCTGAACGCTCCAAAATTGAGATTGTAACAGGAGAACATGATGTCGAAAGAGGTGGCACTATGTTAGCGTCTTCGGAGAGAGAATCCAAGGCGGAGAACTATTCGACGTAGAGGCGCAGCGTCTTCGAAAGGCCTTCGACGATGAAATTCAGAGCATACCTCCTTTCGCTTCATGTTCTCCTGATACATTTGCTAAAATCTGGCCAAAATTTTCTAAACGCTCCAAAATTGAGATTGTAACAGGAGGACATGATGTCGGAAGAGGTGGCACTAAGTTAGCGTCTTCGGAAAGAGAATCTAAGGCGGAGAACTATTCGACGTAGAGGCGCAGCGTCTTCGAAAGGCTTCGACGATGAAATTCAGGGCGTACCTCCTTTCGCTTCATGTTCTCCTGATACATCGCTCCAAAATCTGGCCAAAATTTTCTGAACGCTCCAAAATTGAGATTGTAACAGGAGAACATGATGTCGAAAGAGGTGGCACTATGTTAGCGTCTTCAGAGAGAGAATCCAAGGCGGAGAACTATTCGACGTAGAGGCGCAGCGTCTTCGAAAGGCCTTCGACGATGAAATTCAGAGCATACCTCCTTTCGCTTCATGTTCTCCTGATACATTTGCTAAAATCTGGCCAAAATTTTCTAAACGCTCCAAAATTGAGATTGTAACAGGAGGACATGATGTCGGAAGAGGTGGCACTAAGTTAGCGTCTTCGTAGAGAGAATCTAAGGCGGAGAACTATTCGACGTAGAGGCGCAGCGTCTTCGAAAGGATTCGACGATGAAATTCAGGGCGTACCTCCTTTCGCATCATGTTCTCCTGATACATCGCTCCAAAATCTGGCCAAAATTTTCTGAACGCTCCAAAATTGAGATTGTAACAGGAGAACATGATGTCGAAAGAGGTGGCACTATGTTAGCGTCTTCGGAGAGAGAATCCAAGGCGGAGAACTATTCGACGTAGAGGCGCAGCGTCTTCGAAAGGCTTCGACGATGAAATTCAGGGCGTACCTCCTTTCGCATCATGTTCTCCTGATACATCGCTCCAAAATCTGGCCAAAATTTTCTGAACGCTCCAAAATTGAGATTGTAACAGGAGAACATGATGTCGAAAGAGGTGGCACTATGTTAGCGTCTTCGGAGAGAGAATCCAAGGCGGAGAACTATTCGACGTAGAGGCGCAGCGTCTTCGAAAGGCCTTCGACGATGAAATTCAGAGCATACCTCCTTTCGCTTCATGTTCTTCTGATACATTTGCTAAAATCTGGCCAAAATTTTCTCAACGCTCCAAAATTGAGATTGTAACAGGAGAACATGATGTCGAAAGAGGTGGCACAAAGTTAGCGTCTTCGTAGAGAGAATCTAAGGCGGAGAACTATTCGACGTAGAGGCGCAGCGTCTTCGAAAGGCTTCGACGATGAAATTCAGGGCGTACCTCCTTTCGCATCATGTTCTCCTGATACATCGCTCCAAAATCTGGCCAAAATTTTCTGAACGCTCCAAAATTGAGATTGTAACAGGAGAACATGATGTCGAAAGAGGTGGCACTATGTTAGCGTCTTCGGAGAGAGAATCCAAGGCAGAGAACTATTTGATGTAGAGGCGCAGCGTCTTCGAAAGGCCTTCGACGATGAAATTCAGAGCATACCTCCTTTCGCTTCATGTTCTCCTGATACATTTGCTAAAATCTGGCCAAAATTTTCTGAACGCTCCAAAATTGAGATTGTAACAGGAGAACATGATGTCGAAAGAGGTGGCACTAAGTTAGCGTCTTCGGAAAGAGAATCTAAGGCAGAGAACTAATTTCGGCAATCAAAGGGTACTTTCATTGTACTCTTTGGACGCGGTTTCAAGTCCCGAGTACTTTTATAAGGGGTGAAAAATTCCCTACTATACGGGGTGACTCAGAAATCAGCAACAATCGAGGAAAATCGGCAATCAAAGGGTACTTTCATTGTACTCTTTGGACGCGGTTTCACGTCCCGAGTACTTTCATAAGGGGTGAAAAATTCCCAACTATACAGGGTGATAGAGAAATCGGCAACGATCGAGGAAAATCGGCAATCAAAGGGTACTTTCATTGTACTCTTTGCACGCGGTTTTACGTCCCAAGTACTTTTCTAAGGGGTGAAAAATACCCTACTATACAGGGTGACTCAGAAATCGGCAACAATCCAGGAAAATCGGCAATCAAAGGGTACTTTCATTGTACTCTTTGCACGCGGTTTCACATCCCAAGTACTTTTCTAAGGGGTGAAAAATACCCTACTATACAGGGTGACTCAGAAATCGGCAACAATCGAGGAAAATCGGCAATCAAAGGGTACTTTCATTGTACTCTTTGGACGCGGTTTCACGTCCCGAGTACTTTCATAAGGGGTGAAAAATTCCCTACTATACAGGGTGATAGAGAAATCGGCAACGATCGAGGAAAATCAGCAATCAAAGGGTACTTTCATTGTACTCTTTGCACGCGGTTTCACGTCCCAAGTACTTTTCTAAGGGGTGAAAAATACCCTACTATACAGGGTGACTCAGAAATCGGCAACAATCGAGGAAAATCGGCAATCAAAGGGTACTTTCATTGTACTCTTTGCACGCGGTTTCACGTCCCAAGTACTTTTCTAAGGGGTGAAAAATACCCTACTATACAGGGTGACTCAGAAATCCGCAACGATCGAGGAAAATCGGCAATCAAAGGGTACTTTCATTGTACTCTTTGCACGCGGTTTCACGTCCCAAGTACTTTTCTAAGGGGTGAAAAATACCCTACTATACAGGGTGACTCAGAAATCGGCAACAATCGAGGAAAATCGGCAATCAAAGGGTACTTTCATTGTACTCTTTGGACGCGGTTTCACGTCCCGAGTACTTTCATAAGGGGTGAAAAATTCCCTACTATACAGGGTGATAGAGAAATCGGCAACGATCGAGGAAAATCGGCAATCAAAGGGTACTTTCATTGTACTCTTTGCACGCGGTTTCACGTCCCAAGTACTTTTATAAGAGGTGAAAAATACCCTACTATACAGGGTGACTCAGAAATCGGCAACAATCGAGGAAAATCGGCAATCAAAGGGTACTTTCATTGTACTCTTTGCACGCGGTTTCACGTCCCAAGTACTTTTCTAAGGGGTGAAAAATACCCTACTATACAGGGTGACTTAGAAATCGGCAACAATCGAGGAAAATCGGCAATCAAAGGGAACATTCATTGTACTCTTTGGACGCGGTTTCACGTCCCGAGTACTTTCCTAAGGGGTGAAAAATACCCTACTGTACAGGGTGACCGAGAAATCGGTAACGATCAAGGAAAATCGGCGATCAAAGGGTACTTTTATTATACTATTTGGATGCGCTTTCACGTACCGAGTACTTTCCTAAGGGGTGAAAAATACGCTACTATACAGGGTGACTGAGAAATCGGTAACAATCGAGGAAAATCGGAGAGCGGCAGAGTTTTCGAAAGGCCTTCGACGATGAAATTCAGAGCATACCTCCTTTCGCTTCATGTTCTTCTGATACATTTGCTAAAATCTGGCCAAAATTTTCTAAACGCTCCAAAATTGAGATTGTAACAGGAGAACATGATGTCGAAAGAGGTGGCACAAAGTTAGCGTCTTCGTAGAGAGAATCTAAGGCGGAGAACTATTCGACGTAGAGGCGCAGCGTCTTCGAAAGGCTTCGACGATGAAATTCAGGGCGTACCTCCTTTCGCATCATGTTTTCCTGATACATCGCTCCAAAATCTGGCCAAAATTTTCTGAACGCTCCAAAATTGAGATTGTAACAGGAGAACATGATGTCGAAAGAGGTGGCACTATGTTAGCGTCTTCGGAGAGAGAATCCAAGGCGGAGAACTATTCGACGTAGAGGCGCAGCGTCTTCGAAAGGCCTTCGACGATGAAATTCAGAGCATACCTCCTTTCGCTTCATGTTCTCCTGATACATTTGCTAAAATCTGGCCAAAATTTTCTGAACGCTCCAAAATTGAGATTGTAACAGGAGAACATGATGTCGAAAGAGGTGGCACTATGTTAGCGTCTTCGGAGAGAGAATCCAAGGCAGAGAACTATTTGATGTAGAGGCGCAGCGTCTTCGAAAGGCCTTCGACGATGAAATTCAGAGCATACCTCCTTTCGCTTCATGTTCTCCTGATACATTTGCTAAAATCTGGCCAAAATTTTCTAAACGCTCCAAAATTGAGATTGTAACAGGAGGACATGATGTCGGAAGAGGTGGCACTAAGTTAGCGTCTTCGTAGAGAGAATCTAAGGCGGAGAACTATTCGACGTAGAGGCGCAGCGTCTTCGAAAGGCTTCGACGATGAAATTCAGGGCGTACCTCCTTTCGCATCATGTTCTCCTGATACATCGCTCCAAAATCTGGCCAAAATTTTCTGAACGCTCCAAAATTGAGATTGTAACAGGAGAACATGATGTCGAAAGAGGTGGCACTATGTTAGCGTCTTCGGAGAGAGAATCCAAGGCGGAGAACTATTCGACGTAGAGGCGCAGCGTCTTCGAAAGGCCTTTGACGATGAAATTCAGAGCATACCTCCTTTCGCTTCATGTTCTCCTGATACATTTGCTAAAATCTGGCCAAAATTTTCTGAACGCTCCAAAATTGAGATTGTAACAGGAGAACATGATGTCGAAAGAGGTGGCACTATGTTAGCGTCTTCGGAGAGAGAATCCAAGGCAGAGAACTATTTGATGTAGAGGCGCAGCGTCTTCGAAAGGCCTTCGACGATGAAATTCAGAGCATACCTCCTTTCGCTTCATGTTCTCCTGATACATTTGCTAAAATCTGGCCAAAATTTTCTAAACGCTCCAAAATTGAGATTGTAACAGGAGAACATGATGTCGAAAGAGGTGGCACTATGTTAGCGTCTTCGGAGAGAGAATCCAAGGCAGAGAACTATTTGATGTAGAGGCGCAGCGTCTTCGAAAAGCCTTCGACGATGAAATTCAGAGCATACCTCCTTTCGCTTCATGTTCTCCTGATACATTTGCTAAAATCTGGCCAAAGTTTTCTGAACGCTCCAAAATTGAGATTGTAACAGGAGAACATGATGTCGAAAGAGGTGGCACTATGTTAGCGTCTTCGGAGAGAGAATCCAAGGCGGAGAACTATTCGACGTAGAGGCGCAGCGTCTTCGAAAGGCCTTCGACGATGAAATTCAGAGCATACCTCCTTTCGCTTCATGTTCTCCTGATACATTTGCTAAAATCTGGCCAAAATTTTCTAAACGCTCCAAAATTGAGATTGTAACAGGAGGACATGATGTCGGAAGAGGTGGCACTAAGTTAGCGTCTTCGGAAAGAGAATCTAAGGCGGAGAACTATTCGACGTAGAGGCGCAGCGTCTTCGAAAGGCTTCGACGATGAAATTCAGGGCGTACCTCCTTTCGCTTCATGTTCTCCTGATACATGTGCTAAAATCTGGCCAAAGTTTTCTGAACGCTCCAAAATTGAGATTGTAACAGGAGAACATGATGTCGAAAGAGGTGGCACTATGTTAGCGTCTTCGGAGAGAGAATCCAAGGCGGAGAACTATTCGACGTAGAGGCGCAGCGTCTTCGAAAGGCCTTCGACGATGAAATTCAGAGCATACCTCCTTTCGCTTCATGTTCTCCTGATACATTTGCTAAAATCTGGCCAAAATTTTCTAAACGCTCCAAAATTGAGATTGTAACAGGAGGACATGATGTCGGAAGAGGTGGCACTAAGTTAGCGTCTTCGGAAAGAGAATCTAAGGCGGAGAACTATTCGACGTAGAGGCGCAGCGTCTTCGAAAGGCTTCGACGATGAAATTCAGGGCGTACCTCCTTTCGCTTCATGTTCTCCTGATACATCGCTCCAAAATCTGGCCAAAATTTTCTGAACGCTCCAAAATTGAGATTGTAACAGGAGAACATGATGTCGAAAGAGGTGGCACTATGTTAGCGTCTTCAGAGAGAGAATCCAAGGCGGAGAACTATTCGACGTAGAGGCGCAGCGTCTTCGAAAGGCCTTCGACGATGAAATTCAGAGCATACCT
The DNA here is from genome assembly GCA_947577245.1 of Andrena bucephala. Taxonomy (NCBI): domain Eukaryota; kingdom Metazoa; phylum Arthropoda; class Insecta; order Hymenoptera; family Andrenidae; genus Andrena; species Andrena bucephala. The sequence continues at coordinate 72,215,997 of OX387715.1, forward strand.
CCTTTCGCTTCATGTTCTCCTGATACATTTGCTAAAATCTGGCCAAAATTTTCTAAACGCTCCAAAATTGAGATTGTAACAGGAGGACATGATGTCGGAAGAGGTGGCACTAAGTTAGCGTCTTCGTAGAGAGAATCTAAGGCGGAGAACTATTCGACGTAGAGGCGCAGCGTCTTCGAAAGGATTCGACGATGAAATTCAGGGCGTACCTCCTTTCGCATCATGTTCTCCTGATACATCGCTCCAAAATCTGGCCAAAATTTTCTGAACGCTCCAAAATTGAGATTGTAACAGGAGAACATGATGTCGAAAGAGGTGGCACTATGTTAGCGTCTTCGGAGAGAGAATCCAAGGCGGAGAACTATTCGACGTAGAGGCGCAGCGTCTTCGAAAGGCTTCGACGATGAAATTCAGGGCGTACCTCCTTTCGCATCATGTTCTCCTGATACATCGCTCCAAAATCTGGCCAAAATTTTCTGAACGCTCCAAAATTGAGATTGTAACAGGAGAACATGATGTCGAAAGAGGTGGCACTATGTTAGCGTCTTCGGAGAGAGAATCCAAGGCGGAGAACTATTCGACGTAGAGGCGCAGCGTCTTCGAAAGGCCTTCGACGATGAAATTCAGAGCATACCTCCTTTCGCTTCATGTTCTTCTGATACATTTGCTAAAATCTGGCCAAAATTTTCTCAACGCTCCAAAATTGAGATTGTAACAGGAGAACATGATGTCGAAAGAGGTGGCACAAAGTTAGCGTCTTCGTAGAGAGAATCTAAGGCGGAGAACTATTCGACGTAGAGGCGCAGCGTCTTCGAAAGGCTTCGACGATGAAATTCAGGGCGTACCTCCTTTCGCATCATGTTCTCCTGATACATCGCTCCAAAATCTGGCCAAAATTTTCTGAACGCTCCAAAATTGAGATTGTAACAGGAGAACATGATGTCGAAAGAGGTGGCACTATGTTAGCGTCTTCGGAGAGAGAATCCAAGGCAGAGAACTATTTGATGTAGAGGCGCAGCGTCTTCGAAAGGCCTTCGACGATGAAATTCAGAGCATACCTCCTTTCGCTTCATGTTCTCCTGATACATTTGCTAAAATCTGGCCAAAATTTTCTGAACGCTCCAAAATTGAGATTGTAACAGGAGAACATGATGTCGAAAGAGGTGGCACTAAGTTAGCGTCTTCGGAAAGAGAATCTAAGGCAGAGAACTAATTTCGGCAATCAAAGGGTACTTTCATTGTACTCTTTGGACGCGGTTTCAAGTCCCGAGTACTTTTATAAGGGGTGAAAAATTCCCTACTATACGGGGTGACTCAGAAATCAGCAACAATCGAGGAAAATCGGCAATCAAAGGGTACTTTCATTGTACTCTTTGGACGCGGTTTCACGTCCCGAGTACTTTCATAAGGGGTGAAAAATTCCCAACTATACAGGGTGATAGAGAAATCGGCAACGATCGAGGAAAATCGGCAATCAAAGGGTACTTTCATTGTACTCTTTGCACGCGGTTTTACGTCCCAAGTACTTTTCTAAGGGGTGAAAAATACCCTACTATACAGGGTGACTCAGAAATCGGCAACAATCCAGGAAAATCGGCAATCAAAGGGTACTTTCATTGTACTCTTTGCACGCGGTTTCACATCCCAAGTACTTTTCTAAGGGGTGAAAAATACCCTACTATACAGGGTGACTCAGAAATCGGCAACAATCGAGGAAAATCGGCAATCAAAGGGTACTTTCATTGTACTCTTTGGACGCGGTTTCACGTCCCGAGTACTTTCATAAGGGGTGAAAAATTCCCTACTATACAGGGTGATAGAGAAATCGGCAACGATCGAGGAAAATCAGCAATCAAAGGGTACTTTCATTGTACTCTTTGCACGCGGTTTCACGTCCCAAGTACTTTTCTAAGGGGTGAAAAATACCCTACTATACAGGGTGACTCAGAAATCGGCAACAATCGAGGAAAATCGGCAATCAAAGGGTACTTTCATTGTACTCTTTGCACGCGGTTTCACGTCCCAAGTACTTTTCTAAGGGGTGAAAAATACCCTACTATACAGGGTGACTCAGAAATCCGCAACGATCGAGGAAAATCGGCAATCAAAGGGTACTTTCATTGTACTCTTTGCACGCGGTTTCACGTCCCAAGTACTTTTCTAAGGGGTGAAAAATACCCTACTATACAGGGTGACTCAGAAATCGGCAACAATCGAGGAAAATCGGCAATCAAAGGGTACTTTCATTGTACTCTTTGGACGCGGTTTCACGTCCCGAGTACTTTCATAAGGGGTGAAAAATTCCCTACTATACAGGGTGATAGAGAAATCGGCAACGATCGAGGAAAATCGGCAATCAAAGGGTACTTTCATTGTACTCTTTGCACGCGGTTTCACGTCCCAAGTACTTTTATAAGAGGTGAAAAATACCCTACTATACAGGGTGACTCAGAAATCGGCAACAATCGAGGAAAATCGGCAATCAAAGGGTACTTTCATTGTACTCTTTGCACGCGGTTTCACGTCCCAAGTACTTTTCTAAGGGGTGAAAAATACCCTACTATACAGGGTGACTTAGAAATCGGCAACAATCGAGGAAAATCGGCAATGAAAGGGAACATTCATTGTACTCTTTGGACGCGGTTTCACGTCCCGAGTACTTTCCTAAGGGGTGAAAAATACCCTACTGTACAGGGTGACCGAGAAATCGGTAACGATCAAGGAAAATCGGCGATCAAAGGGTACTTTTATTATACTATTTGGATGCGCTTTCACGTACCGAGTACTTTCCTAAGGGGTGAAAAATACGCTACTATACAGGGTGACTGAGAAATCGGTAACAATCGAGGAAAATCGGAGAGCGGCAGAGTTTTCGAAAGGCCTTCGACGATGAAATTCAGAGCATACCTCCTTTCGCTTCATGTTCTTCTGATACATTTGCTAAAATCTGGCCAAAATTTTCTAAACGCTCCAAAATTGAGATTGTAACAGGAGAACATGATGTCGAAAGAGGTGGCACAAAGTTAGCGTCTTCGTAGAGAGAATCTAAGGCGGAGAACTATTCGACGTAGAGGCGCAGCGTCTTCGAAAGGCTTCGACGATGAAATTCAGGGCGTACCTCCTTTCGCATCATGTTTTCCTGATACATCGCTCCAAAATCTGGCCAAAATTTTCTGAACGCTCCAAAATTGAGATTGTAACAGGAGAACATGATGTCGAAAGAGGTGGCACTATGTTAGCGTCTTCGGAGAGAGAATCCAAGGCGGAGAACTATTCGACGTAGAGGCGCAGCGTCTTCGAAAGGCCTTCGACGATGAAATTCAGAGCATACCTCCTTTCGCTTCATGTTCTCCTGATACATTTGCTAAAATCTGGCCAAAATTTTCTGAACGCTCCAAAATTGAGATTGTAACAGGAGAACATGATGTCGAAAGAGGTGGCACTATGTTAGCGTCTTCGGAGAGAGAATCCAAGGCAGAGAACTATTTGATGTAGAGGCGCAGCGTCTTCGAAAGGCCTTCGACGATGAAATTCAGAGCATACCTCCTTTCGCTTCATGTTCTCCTGATACATTTGCTAAAATCTGGCCAAAATTTTCTAAACGCTCCAAAATTGAGATTGTAACAGGAGGACATGATGTCGGAAGAGGTGGCACTAAGTTAGCGTCTTCGTAGAGAGAATCTAAGGCGGAGAACTATTCGACGTAGAGGCGCAGCGTCTTCGAAAGGCTTCGACGATGAAATTCAGGGCGTACCTCCTTTCGCATCATGTTCTCCTGATACATCGCTCCAAAATCTGGCCAAAATTTTCTGAACGCTCCAAAATTGAGATTGTAACAGGAGAACATGATGTCGAAAGAGGTGGCACTATGTTAGCGTCTTCGGAGAGAGAATCCAAGGCGGAGAACTATTCGACGTAGAGGCGCAGCGTCTTCGAAAGGCCTTTGACGATGAAATTCAGAGCATACCTCCTTTCGCTTCATGTTCTCCTGATACATTTGCTAAAATCTGGCCAAAATTTTCTGAACGCTCCAAAATTGAGATTGTAACAGGAGAACATGATGTCGAAAGAGGTGGCACTATGTTAGCGTCTTCGGAGAGAGAATCCAAGGCAGAGAACTATTTGATGTAGAGGCGCAGCGTCTTCGAAAGGCCTTCGACGATGAAATTCAGAGCATACCTCCTTTCGCTTCATGTTCTCCTGATACATTTGCTAAAATCTGGCCAAAATATTCTAAACGCTCCAAAATTGAGATTGTAACAGGAGAACATGATGTCGAAAGAGGTGGCACTATGTTAGCGTCTTCGGAGAGAGAATCCAAGGCAGAGAACTATTTGATGTAGAGGCGCAGCGTCTTCGAAAAGCCTTCGACGATGAAATTCAGAGCATACCTCCTTTCGCTTCATGTTCTCCTGATACATTTGCTAAAATCTGGCCAAAGTTTTCTGAACGCTCCAAAATTGAGATTGTAACAGGAGAACATGATGTCGAAAGAGGTGGCACTATGTTAGCGTCTTCGGAGAGAGAATCCAAGGCGGAGAACTATTCGACGTAGAGGCGCAGCGTCTTCGAAAGGCCTTCGACGATGAAATTCAGAGCATACCTCCTTTCGCTTCATGTTCTCCTGATACATTTGCTAAAATCTGGCCAAAATTTTCTAAACGCTCCAAAATTGAGATTGTAACAGGAGGACATGATGTCGGAAGAGGTGGCACTAAGTTAGCGTCTTCGGAAAGAGAATCTAAGGCGGAGAACTATTCGACGTAGAGGCGCAGCGTCTTCGAAAGGCTTCGACGATGAAATTCAGGGCGTACCTCCTTTCGCTTCATGTTCTCCTGATACATGTGCTAAAATCTGGCCAAAGTTTTCTGAACGCTCCAAAATTGAGATTGTAACAGGAGAACATGATGTCGAAAGAGGTGGCACTATGTTAGCGTCTTCGGAGAGAGAATCCAAGGCGGAGAACTATTCGACGTAGAGGCGCAGCGTCTTCGAAAGGCCTTCGACGATGAAATTCAGAGCATACCTCCTTTCGCTTCATGTTCTCCTGATACATTTGCTAAAATCTGGCCAAAATTTTCTAAACGCTCCAAAATTGAGATTGTAACAGGAGGACATGATGTCGGAAGAGGTGGCACTAAGTTAGCGTCTTCGGAAAGAGAATCTAAGGCGGAGAACTATTCGACGTAGAGGCGCAGCGTCTTCGAAAGGCTTCGACGATGAAATTCAGGGCGTACCTCCTTTCGCTTCATGTTCTCCTGATACATTTGCTAAAATCTGGCCAAAGTTTTCTGAACGCTCCAAAATTGAGATTGTAACAGGAGAACATGATGTCGAAAGAGGTGGCACAAAGTTAGCGTCTTCGTAGAGAGAATCTAAAGCGGAGAACTATTTGACGTAGAGGCGCAGAGTTGACGAAAGGCCTTCCACGATGAATTTCAGGGGATACCTCCTTTCCCATCATGTTCTCCTGATACATTTGCTGAAATCTGGCCAAAATTTTCTGAACGCTCCAAAATTGATCTTCTAACAGGAGAACATGATGTCGAAAGAGGTGGCACACAGTTAGCATCTTCGTAGAGAGAATCTAAGGCGAAGAACTAATCAACGCAGAGGCAGACTTTACTTGTGATTGTCAAATTTGGGATTTAATTAGGAAATGGAAGTTATAGGTTGCTGTTCTAAATTGAAAGATGCGGATTTTCTCTGAATGTGGTTTATTAAAATACTTTGAATAATGTACAGTGATACTTCGTACAGGAGTGCTTACAATAATTCCATTGTCTAATTACTTAAGTTTAACTTCCACTTAAAAACCATATAGGTATTGTAAATGCTGTACTCGTCCAGTGCGTTTTCGTTAGACCAGTTGACACGAACCGACGCTTCCAAAGGAAAGAATTGCTTACCTATGACAGACGAAAGCTCCGAATTAATTAACGAGTCCTCAATATAATTGCTAATTGAACACTAAATACACTCGATAGTTCTTACTACTTTAAAGCAAACTTATTCAATATTATATTTATTTGCAAAATACACAGCATTTTATTCTTATCCCGGGTACTGTTCCGTTTCACGTATAAGAGATAAATAAATATCGGTACGAAATATCGATACAATTAGTGATCCTCTATTTAGAGAGTGATCGGAACAACGTATATCGTCGCTGATTGGTTGCTGCGATTTGGAGCAAAAGCGGAAGTAGACAGAGAAAGAAACTGTAAAAAAGAAAGAGACAGAAATACTGATAGAAAGAGGCAGAAAAACTGATAAAAAGAGACAGAAAAACTGATAGAAAGAGACTGAAATACTGATAGAAAGAGATAGAGTGAACGGTTAGGTTATGTTTATTTCCGGTTTTGCTCCAAATCTTGAAAAATGGCTGCGGTTATACCGATCACTCCCTGGAGGATCACTAGATACAATTGACATGTAGCGCCATTCCTATTCTCGTGCGAATGGAAATTTTGATTTCCTAACCACGCATAATTACATTTCTCGATTTCATAAAAATACCGTTACAGCGTAACAATAATATTTTGAAAGGATGTTAAGTCATAAAAAGTTCTCAAATGTAACGTAAAAGAACGAAGTAGCTAATAAACATTTATTGTCATGTAGATTGTTCGATGTGACAGAAAATATAACCTAACTAAGAGACTGTACAATATTTTTTACGCGGTTGTATTTATATAATATTTCTGACCGAAATCTATGGAAATAAGTGCAAATTATGCTTCTATCAAAATGTATTTGTAATCGGAATTATGCAACATGTTTCTTGAAATTATTCGTAACGTTCAGGCCATTTTAGATTTTAAATGTTTCCGATAAGATTTAATTTCAATTCCTACCACTCGTAGCAATGTAATCTTATTTTAGACTGAATCGGTAACGTTGGGTGTGACACGAAAATGGTAAGAGGGCTCGCGAGCCCCCCGAGCATGACACAAAATTACATTGCGTGATAGGTCTATCACTTGTCTCCATGAGGGTTCATCGCCGGTCCCGACCAGCGAGCCCTCAGGCAGACAATCCTGTATTTTCTGTCACTTTGAGGCGTCAACCATATAATAATCACGCGCATCCAGCCTGTGCATTTTCCCTAGCCTGGGCGGCAGAGTTGGGCAAAATGTAATCTAATTACAAATTGCAAATTACGATTAAACTGTAATTGTGTAATTGATTACACATTATTTTCTGTAATTGTTAATTTGGGAAGCTTGACCATTTGGTTTTGTCAACTATCTAAATGAACGATTACAGAAGATAATGTGTAATCAATTACACAGTTACAGTTTAATCGTAATTTGCAATTTGTGATTAGATTACATTTTGCCCAACTCTGCAGGAGACTGCCTTCGTCGGCCGCCGATCGTCTCGTTCTTTTGTCGATGTCGACGGGCTCGACGTTCGGTTTCGGCCACGTCCGGATATTTTTATGAACATTGGTGGCAAATTTCAAGTAAACTACGTTCCATTTTTATTTGTAACTTTATTCGAACGGTTATTCGAAGCTCGAATAATTTCGGCGAGGGCCTTTATCCGAAGGCGCGGCTCGGGGGTCATAAACGCTAGACTAATAGCATAAGGACAAAGTCAGCAATAGGCCATTCAGTAATGAGTATGGCAATTTCTATCATATAAGTATCACTAATGGATTACTAGTGCTTTTCTGATGAAAATGGCACCAAACATGATATAATTCGAATTATTTTTAATGGCTGTAATGGAAAGTACTTTGAGTAATGTAATTGAGGAAATTAATGGAGAGTACTTGAATTCTACGTGAACTGACACCGAACTGATATGTGTGCCCAGTAAGCGTAACGTAAGCGATACCTATGCTCGTGTACTTACATCGTAGATGGTTTTTATAATTTTTAAATCCATTCAATATTTAATAAGGGCAGAGTCAATCAATTTGTAATGAAACGTAGGGATTTAGGGGCCTCGGGTCCCAAAACCTACAATATTAATTTTACAAAAACGTTTCAATTCATTATTTTCAATGATTTTTACGTGTCGTAGGATGGGCATCGTCTATTTAGACACACGCGGAGAGCAGAGATTTGCAAGAATGGCAGTAACAGCGTCAATTTTTAATATTTTTCAGCGTGCGACACATGAAAATATTAGTTAAATGTTCGACTTCACGTAAAATACTAAAATCAATTTCATCTTGCAATATATAGCTTGTATAAGCTCTCAAGAAGCGCCATATAGGCTCCTGATCTCTAAAATAGGTTTTCAGAGAGAAATCCGCGTGGGTCGTTGACAAACCGAGCCAAAGCGTAGCTTATTGTTAGCGAAAGCCCGCCCTCTATGTTAAACTCTCGCTCTAAACAAGTCACACGTATACAAGCACGCACACATCTTTCAGTTTTTCACCACTTTGAGTAGTTCAGAGTAGTTCTTGCGTTGAACGCTGTTCATGAACAGAGGTCGCTAAATTCAGTCCTCAAATTATGGGTCGGTAACACAGTTTAGGTGGTGACACGAAGTCCCATAAGGTGATAGGTCTATTCTATACCTCGTCTGTGGTGTCACCATCCAAACTGTATTACCGACCTATAATTCGAGGTGTTGCATTGCCGTTATCTTGCTACGATGTGAATGAAGCTTCGGAGGGAAATTCAAATGGAACTACACGAAGTTGTTGGTTTGTAATCTTTATTCAACGTCGTGGAAAAGTATGTAAACGCTCGTTTAGGAAACAAAATGTAACAACCGAAATAGTAGACATAGTTCATTCTGTAAGTCATTCTGTAGTCGAGACGTATTAGGGAGATTATATAAATACATAAATTGTTCAATCTGGAATGTAAAGTTTCTTCGAATTCTCTCAATTCGCGAGTCAGAGACCTGAACGCATTCACGGAGCAGAGTGCTTTAGCACTCCATTGGCCGGTATTCTCAGTCGCTACTTATTCTTAAGCAAATGCTTAAGCATTCGGCATCCTTTAGATACTTAGCTAGTGCTACTAGGTTAGTATATAGAGGATGCCGCATGCTTAAGCATTTGCGTAAGAATAAGTAGCGACTGAGAATACCGGCCCATGGGCCTCGATCCCATCCCCAGAAAACGGACGCTGTTTTCCGAAGAGCCACGCAACAGAGGACTGAATTTAGCGGCCTCTGTTCATAAACAGCGTCCAATTCCGGAACTACTCTGAAATGCTGAAAGGTGTGTGCATGCTTATATACATGTGACTTGTTTAGAGTGACTGTTTGACATAGAGGACAGGCTTTTGTTACGCTACGCTTTGGCTCGGTTTGTCAGCGACTCACGTGGATTCACGTGGATTTTTCTCCGAAAATCTATTTCGGTGATTTGGAAATATCCAACGAAATATCCAATAAACATTTATTATCATGTAACATATAGGTTAAGTATATTTTCTGTCACTTCGAGGCCACAGAAAATCCGCTCCTCGAAGTGACAGAAAATATAACCTAATTAAGAGACTGTACAAATGTTTGTTACGCGGTTGTATTTATATAATATTTCTGATCGAAATTTATGGAAATAAGTGCAAATTATGCTTCTATGAAAATGTATTAGTAAACGGAATTATGCAACATGTTTCTTGAAATTAGTCGTAACGTTCAGGTCATTTTAGATTTTAAGGCCGGTATTCATAGTCGCTACATATTCTTAAGCAAATGCTTAAGCATTAAGAATGAAGAAACAATATTCGTTCAAAGAATAACCAAACTGTACTTCAACCAAACTTTACAAAGCGCAATTGTTTTTTCATGTAAATTACAAAATAATCCATGGTTTAAATGTGCCGCGATCGTCGGCGTTGACTCACTGCAACTGGTAAGTTCTTGATGTTGCATACAAATGCAGGCATGGAAATTATTGTTTACAAAGTGACATGGAGAATATCGGAGACACCGGTTGCGAGAGAACTTAACTTATTTTGAACACAATTTGGACGAATACATGAACGTTTTTATAATGTTATTTTTTCACTCTTCCTCCACGTATACAGTAATCTCATCTTTTACAATTTTCATAAATTTCTATACAATTTACACCAGCGGTGTGCAGATGATGGAACGAATCACTTCAACAAGACAACATTGGGCACGTGCTATTATGCGGCGTATCAGTAGCATGGCGTTAAAGTACAGAAATATGTCAGCATTTATTATTTAATGCGGATAATAGAGTATGTGTTACGAATTGCAATGTCATAAACATTTAAATTATATTTTCTAACTCATTTAAAATATTTTCATAAATACAGTTGGTAACAAAATTCATCGGAATCAAAATAATACTTATTACCACTGGAATTCAGTAGCAACAGTAATTTTTAACTTCTCCATAAATTAAAACAGCGTGTATATATATATATATATCTCTCTCTATTTATGTATATATAAACGAGTATTCAATATTAAATAAATATTAAATAAATTCATCAAAACGAACAATACGTAAAAACACTACATACCTTTAGTGTAAAACGTATAAATAAATTAACGCAATTATAATTGACATCCGTCAATTGTGGCATTTAACTTATTAACAATGTCGTAGAAAAGGGGGGGAAATATCCTGTCTTAATAGACAAACAATTCTGGAAAATGTATTTCATAAGCTGGTGCTTGACTTGGTTTAGTATCTGTCGGCGCGCTCCCCGGCAGAATTGCGTTTCGTGGGTCGACAGCCAATGTATTAAATATCTCAGACAATTTGCTCTGGAGAACGTCATGCTGTAAAATTATCCGTGAAATTACAAACTTAATCCTTTCACCAAGCCGTGTGCTCGTTCGATTGAAAGGATATTTCTCTTCATACCTTTGGTTGTGTCTTTGATACCAAATCTTGGAACGGTGCGTTTCTAAAGAAGTGTGACAACTGCAATCGCTTTTCTTCTGCCATCACATGATTATTATTATTTTCTGTTAGAATTCGCTTCATGCTCTCGAACGTTAACTCCTCTCCTGGCAACTTCTATAAGAGAAAGGTATCAGAAACGGTAAGTTGAAACTGTAAAGAAACAGTGTACCTTCTGAACACCAGGAGATGAGCCACCGCTGTCTAATTCCTGACCACCAGAATTAATGTCAGCCAGTGAGTTTCGTCCAGCGCTATCAACCCACGAATGCCTAAAGTATCATAGTAATATTTATGCAATCGTTATAAGAAACCGCGAAACTTAAGATATGAATATTAATATTACCGATGTTGTAACGAAGTGCTACTGTAACCAGATCCCTGCTGTAACTTTCCACTATCGAGACCAGCTCCTTTCAAACATTCGCTCAGGACAGTTTGATCGACCAATAAAGCTGGCGCTAATCTAGAAGATAAACCGCTGTCGTATTGAGCCTGCAACTCCGGCAGGAGATGAGGTCCTTCCTTCCCTCGTGTTTCTACGATCTTAAATTGCGAGAAATTATAGAAGCTACTCTATCGTCATAACGCGACGGCACCGCCAGTAAATAGTAACTTACTTTGTTTGCGTAATCCATTAGCGAAGTAATATTACAAACGTAAGATATCAGTACCAATAAACTGATGACGATGGCGTGCAAGTTGAACTTGAGCGAGACACTGATTTGGCCGCTTGTTAAAGCTAAATCCTGAAGACTCAACACTAGTCTCAGCAGTTCCAATACTGTTTCTTCCGAAGCCAATTCTACAGCGAGCAACGCCAAAGTCGTGTATATAGATTCCACGTTTTCCACAGTGTTGCTCGGCAATTCTAATGATTCATACAGCGCTAAATAAATTTCAGGGCCGTGTTTGCGAATGAAGATCACATCTGGTCTCGATGCTTTTTCAATAGTAAGATCGAGTGGCGCAATATGTACTCTGTTTAACAAGTACAATGCGATTATGTTCGATATAGATCGTAATTAGACTGGCAGTATAACTCGAAACGATTTATTAACAACTCACGTCGGTTTCGCGACTTTCGTTATATTCTGATGCCTGTCGATTAAAGTATGGAAGATCTGCTGTACCAAAAGTCGCATTTCAGCATCGGCCGCCAGCGACATTCTCAACAATGGCTCCAGGAAACTTGGCGGAAATGTCGTATTTAAATGTATCGTTTGATATTTTGTGCCGACCTAGAGACAACGAGATACGATCGATAATAAACACGGCAAATGATGTATGTATATCTTAATTGCATCGATGAAGTAAACAATACATAAATTACCTTTAAAAGAGACTTGAGAAGAATACTTTGGAGCAGTACATCACCCTTTCCAACGGAAACTATGCGATCTGGTTGACTATACGGAACTTTACTCATGATGAACATCATAATCTCTATTTTCTGATAATCCGGCAGATGATTTGCAAATTCACCAAGAGCATTAATAAGTGCTTCCTGATACAACTGTTCGTCGCTGCTGGTTGGCTGATTTTTCGTTACACTAATTCGTAGGTGAGACAGTAGGGAGTTTATTATCTCCAAAACGGATGGACCTTAAAAGGCACGATGTATTAAGCAACACTGCATTTTAATCGAATTTACTCGTCTGTTACTTAATGAACGTTCATTTCGCATGACCAAACTTACCGACACTTTCACCAGCTGCAATTGAAATAATTTTGGATAAAGTGTCCGCGATACTTGTTCGAATTTTTGGAGATGATTTTGAATGGACATCAAGATGAGTCATTAATGCCTCTACCACCGTATAAGAATACTGTGACTGGAAAGAAGAGTTGTTAATGTTTTCACATATCACGAATTATTGACTTCTCACGGATAAATAATTGCCGTGATTCTTTATTCTTCCACTGACCTGAATGGAAAACATGATTATCCTGAACGTGTGAATCGCAAAATAATTAGGAACCCATAATTGATGATTATCCAAGTGCCTATAAATTATTTTGTATAATTCTCGTACTTCTGTTAGTTCACTAATTTTAATTCTATCTGCGATAGTAAATAATATACAGTTGCAAACCTCAAAACTGGTCTGATAACACATCGGATATGCCCGAACGATGCTCGCCCAACAAGTTCTCGCATACAAGTTTCAGCAAATTGTGGAGGATCAGATCGCTCTTCAGTCGGGCTGTCCGGTGTGGCATCTTCTTTATTAGAATACCTGGTAGGATAAAATTATGGATACAGAGCGAGCAAGTTACATCACAGACGTGTAAATTATATTAACAGGAATATATTACCTGGAGTTTTGCATGTTATATAACAACGAAGGAACAATTTTATCCATATGAACAGGTTCCCAAATATTTTCCACCAAATCATCGGACAGTGTTTTTCTTACGACACCCTATATGAAATGTCGAAATTAAATAACAAGCTTTCAATCTACGAAATACGATATAAAAGTCTTTTGAAACACGAAGAATATGACTAGACTTTATATGTTTAATTTGTAGCAGGAGCGTCTGCCAAGCTGTTACTCAATAATTATACATGCATGTATACGTAAAAACCATGCCTGTAATCCCTGAATTCCAGCAAGTCTAATTTGTTTCCGGATCGCAGGGTCATCATTATTGGAGTGGCACATGGCTGAGTACTTAGATACAAAGAAATCGTAACGTGTGTGATAAGACGGCGTATCTTGCTCGATGTTGGCAAATCGGACAAACTGGAAGAAGCCAGCACTTTGGTCAACTGAATTCAAAGATGTCAAAAATATCATTAATTTCTTTATATAAATGAAAGATATCAGCAGCACATAATTCAGAACGGTAATAGTACAATTTAGTTGAGTTTAACGATCGAGTGTAAATATTTAATATCATTCGTCGACACTTACGGATTGCGTTGCCAGTATTTGTAACTGCGGATCAGTGGACTCCAATAATTTCTGCACCATCTTTAAGAAGCTCTCGACAAATAAATTTAGAGTTTGGGCGTGACACGCCACTAAAAGCTGATCCATTGCCTCCATGGCAATAACGACGAATCCATTTCTTCGCCTGTTAATTTATATGTACTTATTTTAGTCATACTCGTACACAAAAATCCTACTCGTAGCACAGTTATTACATCCCGTATGATTACTCACTCTTAACGTGTAATCATTCGTACAAATGGCATAAGTAAATAATAATTTTCACTAATAGCATGACTGTGCGTTTATCGTAGCTGCCAGATTAATTACAGATAATTGTTTAGCACTTAGACTGTTTGCGTCGTACCTGTAAATGTCTCTGGAAGCCCTTTGAAACAAATACTCTCCAATTCTGTCTAGTTTCTCAGGACTGCTCAACGAGTAAAACGTCAATTTTTCCATGTTATTTTTTACCAAGCCATCCTGATTATAGAACAGTATATAATTTACATTAATCGATTCGTATTATAGAAGATACCACCCTTAGCATATGAAATCTTAAAGTATTATAATTCTGCATCCTTTCGGTAATATTAAATATTACTTGCTAATATTTCTCACTAAGAATATTTCCCACAAAATACTTCGCTAACTGTATTCGTTTTAAACGCTACAGAAAGATACTCAAATAATTTTTAAGTTACAGTAACGCATCTTAAGCTTGATGAGAGTTCTTCGCATCCAAACGTATACGTATTTAAATAAATCGGGTTTGAATTTTGTAAGCTTTAATCTTGTGAAGCTCTGATTGACTCAATTAGCAATCGCACCTAAATCGAATATACGTAAGGTTTATTGCAATTTGATAGAACTCGGAAAACGAGTAGATATTAATAACATAAACTTATCAGCATTTGGACGAATGCTCGTGATTATAAATAAATGTTTAGCTATTATTACGTGTAGAGTGTGACAAGAAACTTGCTACGAACTGTCGTTACAGACACCACCTTTAAGTGTACTCGAGATTACTTATATAAGAAGAAATCCACAGTATCACGTTTGTTCGCTTAAAATAAATGTGCAAGAATCATGCAGCTTCATTGCCAGTGGCAAACATAGTAAAGTTCACCTGTGGGTTGACTGGAAAGATATTGTCCACGAGCCTTTTATACCGTGGTCCTAGAGCAGAGCAGCACCAGCAGCAACCTGGCGAAATTAGAAAGAAACCGCTATAAGTTTATGATCGCGTCTCCGTTGAATGCGTGAAATAATTTATGGGCATTTGAGGAGAATCGTCTCGGAGGAAGAATGGATCGTTGCAGAATGAGAATCACACATTTACCAAACATCTCGACGGGATCGAGCCACCACAGTGTACACGAAGAGACTTCGATCGACTGATATTATCAATGCAGTGCAACTTTGAGCCGCTAGCAAAAACATTGCGTGACTATGTAACTCTGTGACATTCTCGTTTTATCCACGGAGCATTGGTAATTCATAAATGATCCTCACAATTAGAATTCGCATAAATCAAATCGGAAATAGACCACGCTATTATTAGCGAATTTATATTTATTTCTAGCGATGGCAGAGTTTCTGTATTATTGCGAGATCCTGTCGGTAATATCGGTGTCTTTTTTTATTGATATGTATCAGTAAACGTAGTTGAAGTTTGTAAAGGGATAGTCAGGTGGCAACACAGTCAACATTTTTGCGGGGATTTCCGGTTATTTGAATTTTATTTCAATCAATTCTTCACTTTGCGCAGCAAATTTCTAAGTTGTCTGTGATGATCTTGTTCGTTCAATGATAAGGCTTCCAACGATACCGTTTCAGCAAATGAATATTATTATGGAATAAATAGACGGAGTTTAAAGTGCCGATGTGACTGGATTTACAATTGGCGCGTTATCTAGGAAACTTTCTGTTTCGATCATTCCTAATTAAGAAATTCTCCGTTCCCTTTTTCTTATTAAAGATTCTATAATGATATTAACTTTTGACGCGCTTAACATTTTTATTATGGGTTAATACAGTGACCTTCATTAATTATGTGTTAACTGTAATTTACCCCATTGATTCGAAGCATTGAATAAGAATTGCAAAAGTAGAAGTAAAGAAATCGACATGTGAGTGGTATTCGTCCTTAAATTACGTAAGACCTTTTTTTGGGGGGGGGGGGAGGGGGTCGTGAATTTCTTACGTTTTCTTACAATGGGGGGAGGAGTCAAGTAGCATCTTACATAATAATTTTTAACCTAATTTTCAATAAACACAAATTCTATCATTAATGTTCCAGAAAAGTAGTTTTAGTTTAAATTTCCCGAAACCGAGTTAAATGAATTATATAAACCTTTAAAAGAATTTTAATAACTGAAAAAAGTAAATGTAAAAAATATTACGTAAGGAGGAGATTGGAATATCAAATCTTACGAATTCTTATACTGGGTGAGGGAGGTGGTAAGAATTTGCTGAAATTACACTTACGTAATTTAAGGATGGCCCCTTTTGTACCTATATCGCTTTAACGCATCTTGCATTACAATTTCCATTTACCTTCTCACCTATCTCCTTCAATCATATCCCATTTTTTTCTGCAAGGAATAACTACTTCTCGTATTTCAAGCCATTGCACCTTTTGTATACAAATTTACCGCGTAAATTTTGAATTAGGAGCGAGTCGCGGGGAAATCAAACGAAGCGAGAAATGCATCGATACGATCGATAGGTGATACTTGTTAGATTCGCGTGATTTTGAATGCTTCACTGTTTCAGATTGTACCGAAATGAATTTATCTTGCATTTCAATTGTTAACACGTTCCGTTTAATAAAGGTAGGATACTGTAAATAATCCTAAGAATTTTCTGTCGTATAATAATGTGTTTACCGAAGGGGTGACATTATTTCAAGGAAAACGTAAGAGTGCCTGTCAGTCGAAGTGGTTCAGAAAGGC
The DNA here is from genome assembly GCA_947577245.1 of Andrena bucephala. Taxonomy (NCBI): domain Eukaryota; kingdom Metazoa; phylum Arthropoda; class Insecta; order Hymenoptera; family Andrenidae; genus Andrena; species Andrena bucephala. Next base: position 72,232,754 of record OX387715.1, read on the forward strand.
AAGATGTTCCGGCTGTTGACACGGGGCTTCGGAAATCAATAGTAACGGCCGTTTCGCGTGATTTTACTGTTGTGGCTACAGAAGCATCGTTTTATCACTGTTCATTATGATAAAAAATGGTCCAATCATTATTTTATATTAGCTCTGAGAAGGAAACTCAGCACTAAATAAACAAAGTTGATTAGCTATAAAGTCGATAAATCGCTAAAATTATAAATAGACACCATTGCGAGCGAAGCACATGCATTATAAATATTGAAAACTGAGAATAATGGACAAATATCCATATTTTAATTCATTACTAATGGTGTTTCGAAATTGCGCACTCGCGGAAGATAGACGGAAGTAAATTGTGTCAGAGATGTTTAGCAGCTGTTGCGAATCGCGATAAGAGTCCACGTAAAGTAACATCTTCACTTATCCCCGGAAAGCGAATGAAAATTGTTCGCAAGATCATTAAATCCCACTTACACCTACGAACACCCTCAACGTATCTTTAAATCACTTCTACGATTGCTGTCAATGCATCCTTAAACTAATACACAGAATTCGAATATACAAAAACCCCAATTCCTCCACGAATTTTCACGAATATACAAATACCGTATCTACAATAATTAATCTTAACATTTGACGATCGTAGTGGCAATTTATAATACTTTAGTTTAAATAAACTCAATTACTATATTTTAAATTAGCATTATTTACTAAATAAAGAGCCGATACGAAACCACGTACAAGCTGAAATTACACTTTTTTGAATAAACCTTCCTTGCCAGCTATTAATTTATAAAAAATATGACACTGCTTAACAAGCTAGGAACTGTTAACACGAGACGCTACAAATCGTCTCGCATCCCCCTTTCAATTCCACGGTGCCACTACTTCAACTCGACTATGAATACCTCGCAGATCGTTTACGAAGTACCATTAAGAAAATTTTCGTTCGATGTCTGTGTTCGATGCTCGGACGCGAAGCGGCGATTCGTACTCACAGCCAGGGTCAGTGCACTTCCGTACGAGAGAGTCGAACACGTCCGGCATTTCCACCTCGAGGCAACATCTGATCATAGCCATTTTGCCAAACGGTCACGTATCCCATGGATGATTTGGACGAAGATTCGGCGCTCCCTTGGACCGGCTCACCGTTGCGCGGCTGAAAGCTACGTAACTGCTTACGTAAAGGGCTGACGAACGAAAACGAGGAGCCGAGCCTGCGGAGAGGGTAATAACGGCGGGACGTCGACGCTGGACGTCGCGACGCCCGTGCCCCACTAACCCGCATTCCCCGCACGAGGCTACCCTTGGCAATACTTTCCCCAAGTACGTCACGCGACGCCTCACGCGCCTGTGCAGAGGGTTGCCGCCTGGCGGAGCAGCGCCGGAGGGTAGGCAACCCTTCTGACGCCTCCGTTAACAAAGGCTGCGTACTCTCAGGGTCGTGGCTCGCGTAAATCAATGCCAGAACCGGGTAGGGAACGTGGGCTTTTTTTTAGGGATTTGTGGAGGATAATACTGGGTGGATTGTTCGAAAGTTTTACATGGGAGTTCTTCTAGTGCCGGACGCTTAAGGTTTTTCTCAAGTAAGAGGAAAGAAAGAAATATTAAATCAATCTCCTTCGCAGTGCACTCGCGACTGAAACGTGTCGGAACCTAATTGTTGCTTTTTCCATCCCTCTACGGTTTACGCGGAATATTCACTGGTGGATCCTAGTATTTTTGGTGGGGCTTTGGAAGTCTGAAGTGTCTTAAAAAATATTTGAACTTGGGGCTTTTGTTAGCAGGGCTGATCGGTAAATTCTGAAATTTTTTTGCATCTGTTGGTGGAAGCTCGAGGTTTGAATGTTTTCAGGAATATTTTGGACTTTTGCCGTCCTGCAATGGCGAGTGTTGAATGTTTATAGTAATATGCATAACTCAAGAAGTAATGCAGCTACCGATTTGAAATTTTCGAGGATTGTAGGAAACATATACCTCTATTGCGTGAACTAGAATTGCAGAAATGTTTATGACAGTTGGTCTGTTATTAATAAAAACGGTGAAAGTTTGTTACGATTTTAAGTTTAGAAAAGAACAGTGATTTCATTGGACATTTTGTTTCAATTTGTTCGTGGCAATATCGCCATAAGTTCAGGCATCGCGTGAGTCAATGGTATACAGTAGAGGTTCCATAATGGGCCCCGCAGACGAGTGGGCCTATCTGGCTGACCCACACGTTCTGCCATACCAAAGACGGCGAGGACAGTGGAGCAGTGCCGATGACGTCACTGTTCACTGACAACAGTAATTAATCTCATTATGTTCCTGTACTGCCAGGTTGACTGGTTTTATACAGCGATCATATTATATGGGTAAGCATTTAATAATATGTTTTAATTTTCCAAAGAAATATTTACTTGTTACATTTCTTCAACAATTTCACACTTTTGTAACTTTTCAAACATTTCACATGCCATAAGGACGTTTAGAACTGAATAAAATGCGAAATATCTTCGCCATAAAATAAAATAACTGGACTTGATAAAAACATGAGCTCAAATTTCGAGTATAATTCTTGGTAGATACAGAAAGTTACGTTTGAGGTTTTAAATAATTGGACAACTAAAAAAGAAGAAATGAAGAATTCCATAATAATAAATATATTACATGGTGCATATTTACAGATTGTATGATCTACGAGGTCACCATTAAATTACGTTTTTTTTTTTACCGTGTCATTGACGAAGTCTACGTAATGTGAAATACGTGTGAAGCCATCTGGTAGGCCTTGAGCACAGGGGATCACCCAATCAACAATACCAACATGTGTGTCATTGTAAATAAGGGGGCCACTATTGTCACTCTACAAAAAAAAGTAAGATGCAATCTTGAAGTAATATAGCTAAAAGAATTTTAACAAATTTTCAGCTATAAGTACCTATAACATATCGAAATTTCGAAAGAAAAGCGATGCATTAATTTGAAATAAATCATAAACACTTGATATTATAATTCTACGCGGGTATATGCTTCCATATACTCATAAGTTTATTTATATTATATACACAATTCCTAATGTATAATGTTAATATTATATAAACATGTCGTGTACAATAATTCACGTTCATAAACCATGAAGAAAAGAATATAAGAAGATTAAGGCAACGTGGACGTTCGAAATGCAGCAGTGACTGGTGACTTCGATGTCTGCAAGGGCGAGCAACAGTGGGCACAGATTTACAGTACTCGAGCTCTCAAATTAAATATTGAACTTTACTATTATGCGATATCTTTCTTATTAAATTCTAGTAAGTACATCTCTCTTACGACACGTTACTATCTTCGACGCCTCTAACAATTAGTTCTTGGTACTCGAAACTGGCAAACATAGATCTATCGACCTTTCGCTTGAGTAGGTACATCAAGCCTGCGCAGATATAGATGAAACGATTCCCGAAATATTTTTGTTCATTTGCCATTCAGGCTTTTGATTATCCAATTTTCATTACTGCTTCGAAAAAGAGGGCGCCGTGACTATCGAGTCGTTTACTTGTGACAGCTATGTCTTTTGTGAAGAAATTATTGGTATTATAGTTTGGATGGACAACGACACTGGCAATTTTGTGGGATTCACCGCCTTCTGAGAGGGTAGTAACTACCGGTAGTTGTTCCAGTGACCATAGTGAGATCATTGTAGGAAGAAGGCATCGTGTAGACGCAGTGTGCAGAAGTGACAACGTGTCTGTCGGTGATCAGACTTCCCTCACACAAGTGCGATCCCATTCTTCTGAGGGATACTTGGTAAATTGGTAATTATTTTATTATTTATTTATGTCACGCAATCCATGCCTCATATGTATATTGTTAGACGTCCCATAGTAATGCAAATATTTATGAAGATGAAGCTAAATGTTTCTCTTGTATACGAATATTGGTGTTTAAGAAGAAACTTGTATAAATAAAACAGACGATACGCATTTCGGGTTACTTCATCGAATTATTTGCACTAGCTGTATCTGCTCGCTTACAATAATTCTCCGTGATTGTATATTTAATCAGTTTCATTTGTGAATTATGAATTACATTTGTCCAGATGTGAACTAAAACAAACATGGTTGATAAGCAAATTTTGATTAAACGTTTGTTTGAAGAATAAAAAGCGTATTCCCAAATTTAAGGATTGTGGAACAGTTATTAAAATTAATGGTACATTTGATTACATAATAAAATACGGAGACCGTGGTATGGAAATTCAAAAATGAAAGTAGATCAGCTACTTTTGCTTTTGTATATAAATTCTGTTACGCACGATCGACCTTGAAAACAGTTGACATTAATTTGCATAAAATAACGAAAACATGTGTGACACTGTCTTTGACATTGAATACGTAATTTTGTACTTACGTAACAGAAAATAATGAATGATTTAGGTGCCCATCAAAATTTAAACTGTTTATTCACGTAAATAAAGAAAACATAATGCTATTTTCCAGGGGGATATGTAATTATACAATCATATTAAAAAGAAATCATGAAAATCTACATAATCTTTTCTATGAATTACAATATTTCAATTTCCAATTCATGTAATGTAATTTGAATATTTCCATTCTAATTTTAATTTCTTGGAGAAGAAATTAATAGATACGTAAATTATTTCATTTTTCAAAAGATAGGAGAACCAACTCAATCAAAGAATTTTCATTTTTTTTAATTAAAAAGCAGCACATCAATTTCCAATACAGGTAGTATTTAAATCGAACGTTATAAATAAAGCCAAAAATTTAGGAATCCAAAAAAATATGTAGATAATTTAGAAACATTATCTGTTAAAATTTCGAGCATTTGCTGTAAATATCAATCTCAAGTTTCTTACTTAATTATATATAACTAAAAGAACACATATAACGAAGACGGGCAACGGCAAATTAAATAACACAAATGACATATTATTCTTTGTACAACAGCTTTTATAAAGACAAGTTACACTGTTACAAAAACGTATTTACAAAGTACCACGCGTCGTTTGAAGTGGAATGTTGTTCAGAATTAGTATTCCATTGCTTCGCGAACGAAGTCAATATTATTATAGATGTTGGCGAAAACGTCTGGTTCACCTTGTGCACAAGGAATACCACGAGATACGACACCAGCGAGCTGACCATTGTAGGCCAGAGGACTGCCACTGTCACCCTGAAGAAAAACAAAGAAACGGAACATCATTTAACGCGGAGCATTATCATCCTATTGCCAACGATATCTCCATGTTTCTTAACGCTTTGACTGGCGTCAGCGTGTGTTCACGTCGATATTTTCTGGAAAGTATTTCCATTATTTATCGGATTTTTTATTTATTTATTTCATGGGACGAACTCTTTGGTACTTCGAAATTTGTATTTTGATTTTTCTGAGAACCATGCACCACTCAAAATGTTACGACGAATTATTGAAATCTCTCTGAGAAAAATTGTGAATATTTTTTAATCACACACTCGACGTTCTAATAATCGAGATTTCCTCGATACTTACAGGGCACAGGCCGATGCCAGGCCCGTCGTAGGTGCAGATCACGTTGCCTTGGACGCCGAGGTTGCTGTACTGTTGGCAAACACTGAGACCGATCATCTTGAGGTACAGGTATTGCATGGTGTTAGAAAGGTTGCCGTTTGGGGGGGCGGAGGTATCACCCCATGCGGACACAACGGCGTACTCGCCCGATGGTGGTGAGGCAGTGGGAAGTTCGATTGCTAGTTGGTAATCGTTGAAATTGATGGGATCAGCGAGCTGCGAATATGTGATTAATTCATTATCGAATGGTAAACAAAGGATGTATGAAAAGTATGAAATTAAATGAAGGATTTATTATTTGTAATTGCGCTCGATTCTGCTGCTAATTAACGATGAAATTAATGGTGAAACTCGGGGAGAAATATTGATCCAGCAAAAGTCTATGAATTATAGAATTATAAATGAATTATCAAGTAAAGGGATTTTTCCTTTGATGGCCCGAAGACATTAACAGACTTTTTCATTAATAACAGAAAATCTATCGTAGACATTGTCATAATTCTAGCTCACGCAATGTTTTCTACAATCCCTGAAAATTTCAAAGTGATTGCTTCATTAGTTTTCGAGATATCATTTCAGCCTACCTGAGAAAATTGGCTTTAAGTTTCTATAATGATTCCTATATGTACAAAATTTGTGGGTATTCTACAAAATTTTCTGAAAAATTTAACGAAAATCCATCTTACAAGGAAAATTCTATTTTTTTTCTGCGGAAATTCACTCAGGAGGGGTGAAATCAGCCCTTAAATTTATCCCATTTTTCGTTCTTTAATATAACTTTGTAACGGTGCGAGGTAGAACGAAACTTTAAATAAAAAAATTGTTCTATTTGTTATGCTCTATCAGACTGCCAAAAGAAATAAAGTTATAGGTATACTTTATTCTCTATACATTCATGAAGACTTCTACCACTCGCTATTTGAAGTGGCGTAAATATTCTCACCTTGATTACGCCAACGTCGTAGTCAGCGATGCTGTTGCTGGCGTATAGCGGGTGCGCGTACATGCTGGCCACGTTGTGGTACTCGCCACCTTGGTTAAGGTAGATGCTACCAGTTACGATAGTCACTTGGTTCGGGTAGTTAGCGAGGGCTTTCACGCAGTGGGCAGCGGTAAGGATATGGTAGTTGCTGACGATTGCACCACCGCAAATGTGGCTGTTATACACTCTGAGGGATACGGTGTAGGGAAATTGGCCGGGATACGCATCTGCAGCGTCCACTAACTTTTCAGGGTCCTGGGCGTGTGCTAAAAAGAAAATAGAGGTCAATTTTTAATCGCAACCTCATTTTCGAGCATCCACTTCTCGACTTCAATTGACTTTGAATAAGTGCATCTGAATTACGAAGTATTATAAATATTAGAGACACAAATGGCTAGAAATATATAAAAAGTACCTAATTTCAGTATTATAAATATTCGGAGAAAAGGAATTGTAATTATAAGATGGATTGGGTATAGAGTAGTGGTCAGAAGAAAGTTTCAACACTGAACGATAATGGTAACAACATAATTCCATTAGAAAGGATTATATATATTTTAAAATTTATGTCCCACAGGTTGGGAGTTGTAAGATAGACTAAATAAATTAAATTTACTATCTGTGTAATGCAATGAGTACGTGGTTAATGTTATAATAAATTATAATTCTATTTCGTGTCGATGAGTGTCTATGGTACTTACCGAAAGCGATGGCCGCGAATAAGAGCAAGCTCAGGAGGTTTCGAGACATGATTGGTGTGCGGTTGAGATTGCAGTTACGGTTGATAATAACGACAGCTGTCAATAGCCCGTTTATATACTACTTTGATATTTGTTCGAAACCTTGAGTAACAGGTGGATGTGACTGATATCGAATGAAGCCTTTGCATTTAATCGACGAAACAACTCCCGCGCGTGACGTGTGAGTTATAGCAAAAGAAAAACGAAAGCTGGAACTATTACTTTACACGCTGCCTCGGCAGTTAAATACATTACACAATTTTGTTCGCATTTAAACAGCTGTGTGTATCATCGCTCCGCAAGATGTCCTGTTTACTCATAAATAAGTAGATGAATAATCACGTAACTTACAGTGCATCAGATGAATCTCTTCGTGGTATGTTTTATCGAACAAAAGGGAGACACATTTATGTTTCGAATGGCAAATATTTCAGGATAGATCGATGAATGGAATAAATGAAGGGCAAGGGGAAAAGCAGGGAATTCCACAAAGCAACTTTATCGAGAAAATGAAGTTTTAATGCTTTAGTTCATCAGTAAAGAAACAAGGTTCAATGAATTTAATTTCCTTGTACACTTTTCTTCTTAAATAATTTCTTGTTGCGGACATTTCGTAGTTTGTTCCAGTGCAGAGTGGACATTTCCTATTTTTAACCAGTATACCAAATCTTTAACGTTATCTTACGGGTGAATTTGAACTTTACAACCCTTTGTGATTCGACAGTTCTGTAGTCCCAGTCGCCACCAACAAAGTATGCTATAAATCGCAAAGTCACGAAAAATGGGCATTCCCTGTTTTTCCCCTTACCCTTCAAATGGCGAATAAATCGATGGTGGCCTGCTACGATTCAACGTAACTTTCGTCGGAGTCGTACACCACTCCGATCCTTGTTTATTCGCTCGATTTCTAGTCGTATCATTTATCAGATTCGCTGAACTTCGGGGCTCGAAGGCACCCCGCTGGGATCGACGTACGACCTACAGATTCTATCTGAGTCCGTCCTGTGATGTGTGAAGGTAGAAGTTGCCACTCTCGTTACGATTCTGTCTTCGTGTTGCGCTGCAGGAGCACGCGGAACCTTTGCATCGCATTGTTATCAGCAGGTTTCGTACAGTCCTCGATGTAGGTAAAGCTTCTTCGCGACGATATTTAACGTTCATCCGCGGAGGCATAAATCGGCTGCTGCAACGGGCCTGGGTAGCATCGCCGGCTTTATAACACGGTTGATGCAGAAACGTAGGAGCTGCGGGAAGAAAGTGGAGAGACAGAATTATAAACTGTATATAAACTAATATTTCTGTAATGTTTGAACTTTTCGTAGGATGGGGAAACACTCAAGGGGCCATTCTACTTTGAACGGTCGAAAAATTATAAGAGTAGCTTAATAAATTCTAAAAGAATTTATTTCATTATATCGTCGATGATAGTGCAAAACCGCGTATGAGCAGTTTGTAAATACCGCGGATCTGCAAAAGTAGCAAAATTTAGATTTCGCGCCCACGGTTGCCAAGCGCTGTTTCGCTTTTTTTAAAAGTCACTCCATTGATGTTAGTACTTATTACAAGGTGTGCTAAAACTGTCCCAAAAAAGTTCAGTCAAAGAAATCCCTTAAAATGGCTAAAATATTAAGTTTTTTCTTCCTCCTGTAAAATCGGTAAAATGCAGATCCGCGGCATTTACAAACTGCTCATACGCGGTTTTGCACTATCACCGACGATAAGTTATATTTATTGAGAAAAAAATCTTTAAAAATAGTTCAAAGTATAATGACACTTTAAATACAGTTATACAGTATTGGAAATATAATATTTATGGCATCACTCAAATATTAAGCACGTTATCACTTGTACCTCACTTATTATTAGTAAGTACTAGGAAAATATTATTGCAAAAGTGTGTAGATCACTGCCTTGGCTAAAATGAATTGGATACGAATCATTTCGCGATGCAATAAATATTTCCTGTGCTGTAAGACGTAACATACACAAAAAGACATTAACATTTATTCTTGTATAATCAAAGGTACTTATACAAATATGAATTTAAACAAGTGATCTGGCTTGGAATTGTTCAGGGTGTTCAGTAACAGGTGGCAGAAAATGAAATCGAGTGATTCTACGTGAGCAACTAAGACGAAAGTCAAGAGTAACGAAGTTCTAGAGCACAGCTGTCTGGCGAAAGTGGATTCTTGGCAAGCTGTTCGATCTACGTGAGATAATGATAAATCAAACCGTGCGCCCGAAACTGGAGCTCAATCCGCTGTGAAATTGCAATCTTCTTTGGCAGCGATGCAAGTAGAATCGAAGAATCGTGTGTTTTGCGCAACCGTTGCACGGGTTACAAAGTTTCATTGATCGAATTCAAAGAAGGGGCGCGTTTAATGAGTTCCAAACTGTGTCGAGCTGGAATTCGAAAGCGGGTCGTTGCGCAACCTGCTTGTAAACGTATTGAAACTTGCACTCGTGCAGTTAATTTGCACGTTATCGATCGCTTATATAAATTGATCCACAGTGGCAACCTTGGAGGCTGGAGGATCGATGTATCCGACAAGTAGAAGCGAAGGAAAAGGAGGGCAAGTTTATCAGTTGAATGTCTATACAAAAATAGAAATCTGTTATTTCTATAATTCCAGATTTATTTATTTATTAACACTTTGGACACTTTGAGGGTGACAAGCAATAAAGTTTTTAGAAAAGGTATTTAAAACAATCTGTAACGCAGCAATACTCGAATTTGTCCCTTTACAAATTTGTAAATTAGAAGTTTCACCTGATGTCACACAGTGGGACAAAACAAACAGACGGTGACCAAAATCGAGTTTTCACCATATTGTAAATTGAAAAAATGCTGATATCTTTTGAGAGAAAATTAATTGTATTTTAATGTGGTATAGGTATTTTGTTTTTTAACATTTGCTTTCGTTTTCCTGCGATCGGAGCTCAAAGTCTGCCAAAAATGGTCAAAGTTAAATGCTTAGGTATGAGAAACTTATGTTTCCCATAGTTTTAATTCACGATTCTGAAAAATTTTGCTTTGAGAGATGCAATTTAAATTACTTACAAAGTATATCCATAAATTAGGGTAAAAAACAACTTTTTTAATGATAGTACTGAATTCAAAAGATACTTTTTAATAAAAATATACCATAATAAAAATATACTGTACAGTAATGGTAAAAAAAAAGAAAAAAGAAAAGTGTAGATAATACTAACATAATATTAAAGCCCATTCTCGAAAGCTAAGCCTCGAATGACAAATTTTCATACCCCGCTTTTGATTTATTTTTGCACAAGGAATCACCTCCTGCCCACTTGTACCGTCCTTCCGGCCGCACCCTGTACAGGCACGTCAAGCTATGAGTTTTAAGCTTTCACGAGAGTTGCGCGTATGAAATAAAAATGATAGCCTCCGCCCCATCTCGAGCGTACAGTGGAAACTACGCGTGCAATGATGAATACGTATGTTAAATTGATTTTACCTGCCCAAGGCAGGATAATGAAATTGAGCACGTGGCGGCGCGCTGGATTTGCAATCGCGCTCGATGCGCTTCGTTCGATCGTGGGAAGGAATGATTTAGGCCCCGTTTATTTTACATCTTCCACGCCAATCGTCCCGTGACGCGCCGCTTGTTAAATTAACGATCCACTTGGCCGGCATTGTTGACGGACGCATTAACGATAAATCGGCGATATGATCGCGCGTACGTGGGAAAGCGAACGAGAGGCGTTTACAGAACGCTGTTAATTTACGTGTCAATTGCGAAAGGCGTTCGGCTGTAAAACCGCGGGACGCCCGTTTAAGTACGTGTTAACGTTAACGATACACCGGTGACCGCGCGAAGTTAACGCGCGATGGGCTGCACGTTTAAGGGAAACGTGAATCCCTCGGCTCGCCGAGGCGATCCGTCACTCGATTTAATTAATGTGAATGGGATCTGGTTGGGCAAGAAGAATTACATACGCTTGCTGGTAGGTATATGTGTATGTCGCAGGATAATTATAAAATCAGCCTTCTTGTTCAACAGACGTGTTTGCCTCAATTAAGCCTGTTAATATATAATCATACAATACTTTAATACTTTGTGTTGTTGAATGTTTTTATTCCATTAAGCCTGGAAGTTTCTAGCCGTATTACAAAAAGGCTACATTTCCCCAGCCTAATTGAGGTAACAAACCCTAGTCTTTTTATGAAAAGCCTGATTTTACATAGGAATGCTTGTAGAATACACTGTAAGTGCCAGAAATCAATTATTATACTATAGTGTTAAAATTGGCACGTAGAATATTTTTCGATAAATTTTTTTTTTTAATTTTGGAACTTACAGTGCTTTCTACAGGGACTCTTCAATTGTCCCGAGGCACATTGGCAAAGACAAATAATAATTTCAAGAAGCTAATGGATTTTAGAAATGGTTTAGTAACATGCAATTTTTATATGCTGTTTTAAATCGATAGATTTAAAAATAATAGTTTTACATAGTCTTCCCAGGTGATATTTAAAAAACTAGGACGCTTTGAAGCTGCGCAAAGGGTGAGAAGATTGAGTCCCGTTTAAACACCTGTACTTAATGCTCGCGTGGTAGGGGAAAAGCCATTCCGCAGGGGCAATTAGTAATATATCACTATGCCCGTCAAGAAATAGTGTTACGATTCAATATATCGTGCACGCTCGGTTCATTAGATATCAATACCTCTAGAGTAATTAATCACGCACCGATTCTCACAGATAATCGACTGGCAATATCGTTAGAGGCGCAGAAAGAAGGTATCGATTGCGAGTAAGTTCCCTAGGCATATAACAGATGCAACAAGACTGGCATAACTGCATACTTGTGTCAGGCGCAGTTTTTGATAAATTAATCTGTGTGGTTAATTTTGATATCATTGAGAGTTTCTGAGTTCTGATCGCATATATTCGAAGATACTTGTGTCCCCGTTCTATCGACGGCAAAGTTTCACGTTGTGAACCAGCCTTACTAAAGACGCAACGACATGTTGCAAGCGTTACACTGTAATTTCGAAATTGACAGCTTCCGAATCGTGAAACGAATGATCGGGATCCACAGATTGATTCGCGGTAAGTGAGCCTTTTACTTTACGTAACCCGATGCCTCGAAAAGAGAGAGTTATTGATAGATTACGTTAAGGGACATGGTAGAAGCTCCTCGAGTCATTACACGCAATCGCATGACATAACGTCAAATAACTCCTCTTTTGAGGGATCGTATATTCTCCTTTTAACGCTCTCTATTGTAATTATTAGTATTTACTATTATATCCCTCTACTGCGTGAACTAAAACTGTAACAATATCTACGATAGTTTTCCGATAGGTTTTTTACGACGCAATTATACCACAGTTGTGGGAAGCGTTTTGAAATGATAGGGTGACCGTACCTAATATCGCATAGCAAAAGTTAAATCGCTGTCAATTGAATAATAATTGAGATTTTTGCATACAACTCGTTTTATAGTAAAGAGAAATTATTCACCTTTCGTGTAGCATAAGTTAGAATCGTTGAAACCTACAAATTTAGAATTAGAAATTAAAAAAACGTAAGCATGCAAAAATCGGGTCCCGAAAAAAGTGTACCTAATATCGCCTACTCAAGAAATATTGATTAATTCACGTGTATATGAGTTTCTAAAGTCATTCTTACATGTGCTTTTATTATTTCTTGCTCCATAAGTTTATCAATCTTTAATTTTATTTTTATTACAAAAATATAGAAGTAGGATTTTTAAAATATTTTATTTTTTACGTTCGGATGTTGGACAAATAAAATTTATTTCGGTTGCTCCGCAAATTTCGTGACCCCATATGTAACAAACATTACATCGAAAACATTGTTCTCCGGTATTGAGAACACGCATACTGCTAAAAGAAAAACGCTATTTTCATTACAAAAAATATTTGAATCGATTTCATTCCTTAAGCACATCATTAATTAGGTATTTCCAGTATATATTCTTACATTAACAAAATTATTAGCCTTACCTTCTCCGAATGTGATGTAAAATTGTGGCAGTCCAATAAATTTTTACACTATTAATATTCACTAAAATACTGTCCCTTCTGTAATAAATTGTTGATCACATGACGGTTGGTCACACTACAGTATGTCTTCCTACACATGTTTAGGTATTGACTCCGTGCATAACCGATAAATTTTAGTGCTTTCTTTGCGGGATATATCGAGTGGCGATATTAGGATCATGGGCGATATTAAGTACGGTTGCCCTATGGAAATGGTACCTACAGAAATGGTGAAATACTTGCATTTAACATAAGAATACTGTATGAACAATATATGTAGAAGCGATGTAGGAATATCGTAGCAAACTCATGTACATCGTTTCTGCTGTATCCTATAATTACCGTAAGTTATCGGTAATTCCTCCCCGACAGTTGCTGCGCTGAAATCGACTGGTGGTAAATAACTCGCGCAACAATGTTCGCGTAGAGGGTGGCGTCGCGGCACGCACGAAACCTGCGAACCCCCTCGGCCATCATCGTGACGTGAGTCGTGACGTAGCCGCGGAAATTGGACGGGATAATTAAAATGTCGATTACTAGAACATCGTGCCTGTGATCCTGAACCGCAGGGTACCGCGGCAAACGCATTGCGCCGATCGTGCCATTATTTATCGGCGATGCAATAGAGCCAAGTGTTCTCTCGCGAAACAGTGCGTACGTGTAACAGGTTAGTGGGGCTGTGGCACGATATAAGGCGATTAATCCGTGGACCGTACGCGCGCTATATTAGTTGCCAATGGACATCTTGTGCCTGCAGTTTCATCCTGGATTGGCAGATAACTTTGATAACCAGGGGAAAGATTCTTCCCATTCTTCACTTGGCGTGGTGCAAACATTTTTCGAAGTGCATCGTACGAATAATCTTCCGCTGGTGGTTAGGACTGTGCAAGGTTAGTGGAGAATTGTAAATAGCAGTCTATGAATGTACTTTGATTTGAAGAGAGCTTCCCGCGGATTGTAGAGGGCGATTTAGTACGGAATATTAGATTCGTTAAAATTTATTTCATTGCGTTCGTATTGTTGCAGTATATTAGGTTGATGAGGGTCGGGGGTTAAATGTGTAGTTATAGTTTATAATATTTTGATGTCGGGTTAGTCAGGAGAGGGTGTCTTAGTGCAGTTGAGGGTCGTTCAGATATTGCGCTAAATTTAAAAAGGCAGGTTGGTCATTCTTTGCGGACGTTGTAACCTGAATATTTGTATTGTTTGGTGAGTGTGTTTATGGTACAAGTATGTGTATTAATCTTTTAAACGTTAGTTTTCTGTCTTGTGACTGTAAAATGACTTTGCAATTTATTGTTATTTATAAATGTATCTGTTAATATTGTTATCGCAACCCAGGCAATTTTCTTTTCTTTGCCAATATTTCTGTAAATTCGTAAACCTTAATATTCAAATTTAAAAATTTGGTGATTTTTAACAAAAAAATCTTTATTTCTCCACAACTCTTTTTTCAACTACTGTCTTCAAATAAAAATTTACATTTCTTGAGAAATACTATTACAGCATGATTGTATGGGTATTACAAATGCACCACTCAAAAGTTAAAAAATTCAAAAATACGAAAATGGTAATTCAAAAATGACGCTGGGATGCAGTGAACCCGATGTGACCAATTTGTGACTATAAGAAGGTGTGACCATGAAGGGTTAATAGTTATAAATTGAGGTCTGCTATTAAGAGTAACAAAAGCAATTTGTTTCAAATCATTTAAACATTCCACGTTTTCGCATAAATGCGATAATATTTATTTTTATAAACAACAACCGTTTCCACAAATAAACAATGGCATTAAGAACCGTATAGCGTTAAGAGGCTAACTGAAAAGTTTTTAATTTTTTCAAATTGTAATTGCATAAAATATTTAAACAGAGGGAATAATTTTCTTAGGGTACTAGGAAAAATTGAATCAAATAGGAAATAAGAACTAATGATTCCAGTGTGTCTTATATCTTTGTATTACATTTCATTCTCTCAAACTCCTGATGACGTGTATGCAGGACGTTGATCTAGCATTTAACTTTATCTATCTTTGCGTTCGGTTTTACGACAGTTCTTTCATACCGTTCCGCCAACGAGGCCACGAGGCGGATGAGGTAAAGAATTTATAGGTGCCTTTAGAAAGGAAGGTTATACCCTCTGCGCACCAGACAATGTGCATTGTGCCACGAGGAAACCAAATATTGATAGTCGATGGACATATTTGGTCGGGTGGGTTAATGTTAAAAAGAAGGAAGAATTATTTTCTATGAACGCGAATTACGACAAAACTTGGCCACGCTTATAATCGAGTTGCTTTATTACAAATCTACCCTTTACTTGGGCAGGAAGAGCTAACAATACAAAATAGTTCTTCAAACATCTTCCAAAAGATACATTGCCCTCATCTATCGCACATTTGTGTTGCTTGAATGAAATTGTTCAACCATTTTCAGGATTTCACAATCGTCTTCATGGCGTTAATTTATTAAGAAGATCCTTTCGTATCTATTTTTCTATTTATCCCCACGAAAGAACAAGCATTTGCTGCAGAATTCTTCCCACTGCTGCACAGATTTGTTCAGCTTCAAAGCTGCTAAAACAATTACAATATAATATCAGACTTGCATATTCGCACATGTGCAGCGAAATTACTTCATACGAACATATCAGAATGTTCCTACTATTTCCCACGAACTTGTACACAGCATCCTCACCCTTGAACCACCAAGTTCACAGAGCATTTATGAGAAAAACAGCACTTTACACAAGACTTATTTAACCCTTCGTTGACACACCTCTTTTTTCGATCAACTTTGACATACCTGGGTGGCTCACGCCCAGAGCAATTTTTAAACGAGTGCCATTCTCATCCAAAGAATCCAATTATTATGAAAAAAATCATGGGTCAATTTCAAGGTCTCTAGAATATATTCCAATAATTTTTTTATTGCAATTTCATCACAGTTTCTGTGAAATAATTCTAGATAACCACATGTCGAGAAAAAACGAAAAAATTCTTTAAAAAAATTGTAACTTTTACAAATTTCAATATTAGAAGCTAAAAATTGACAGAGTTGATGTTTAGATATAATAGTTTGAGAGAAAAAATATTTTGTAAGTCGACTTTGAAAAAAAGGTATTTATTTTGCATTATAGAAGGTTCAGGGAGTCAACATCAGCTTATGGGTGGCTCACATACAGAGAGTCAACGAAGGGTTAAATCCACATTCTCTACTGCAATTACACAAAAAAGTCTATAGAAAAGCGTCTCTGTAGGAAACGAGGCTTGATAGGACCTCAATTGAGGCAAACGTGTCCTTTGATCGACTGCCAGTCCCTTAACCATCGCAAAGCTGCTGGTTGCAGGGTAGGAACGAAAGGGAGACGCTTTTCACCGTCCCCCAAGGATCTCACCGAGCAGAGTCGCGCGTATAGGTACCTTCGCGCTGGTTGTCGCGTGTTAACGGTGGCAATGATCGAGCTTTTAACCCGTCTCCCTAATGAGCAAACCGCCATTATGCGTGGTCGCGAAAAACGTCACAGAAGTGTCAAGCCAAATGTTTGAGAGTGGTTTCCTAGTAAAAAAGGCTGAATGGGGCCCGTCCATCCTTCTGTCGCCTCTGCGTTGGTGAATGGAGGAGGCAGGAACCTAGCGTGGACGCTTGCGTCAGTGTTTGCGCTCGCGTTAATTTGTTTGAGAGGCGGGCAACGCTTTTGCCGCGTTTCGAGCTGCGCAGATTGTCGTGGGGCTGGTTGTTTGCGAAATTTCTCGTCCCATCTGGTCAAACGTAGCCGAGCACAGGGACTGGAACGTCACCTTCACCCCGAGGGTCGGCTGTCTCGCGAGACGCGCATTGTGCGAGGCGATGCCCGAGCGCGGTGAGTATTGTGCCAGGCGATGCGCATTGTTCGAAGCAATGCGCGGACGAGATGCGCGCCGAACGGGCGCGCGCAGGCGCCACGTCAGGATTGGTTGAATGCTAGTTTTGTCCCGTTGAAACGTTAATAGTTTGACGTTTGTTGGGAACATTCTTCGGTGTCTGATTTTACAGAAGCTGTTAGCTTCGAGGGGCTTGAGTTTTGTCGCCAGTACTTTCGTTCTCCTAGCCGCTTGCCACCATCTTTTGATTCCTTGTTAGAGAAAAGGCACCTTGTTGTGCGGTTCGAGATTATTAGAGAGTGTTCAGTGTGTGTTTGTGCTGAGACTGTCTGTTCTTGGGTAAAGGTTCTTTTGATGGTACTTTTAGCGTTTGCCACTGTGAGCAATTTATATGGATGGGCAAATTCAATTAGATGGAAGCTTTTCTTTTAGCTGAATGTGTTGAAGAATTAGATTATTTAAATATGCTCGATATAGGTATGGTATAGTCGATGAATATTTTTATTGTTGCCGTCGTATTTTCACACCGAGGGATTACGCCCTGGCTTTCACGTTCATATTTTCTGGAAAGCATCGAAAGTATTGTCCGAGTGTTCCAGAATTCCAGTTCGAGGGCGAGTGAAGCAGAAGTTTCTCGGCAGTTTCTTCTGCACTGCTCCAAACACTTGCTATTTACATTATTTTTCGCTGCGCCATCTGCAAACTCATTATCGTTGCTTTCGTTGTAGGTACTTGAGAATAGTTTGGTGTTCGTTTAAGTAATTGTAAGCGGGACGACGAAATAGTCGAGTCACAATTTAAGGAAATGTTCGACACTAGCCGTTCCTCTGCTTTGTCGTGGTTCTGCACGCCTTTCTTACTTCCTTCCTGCACCATGGTATCGTCGTAAACGGGAACGACTGTCTGCCTACCTGAAGCAAGGCACAGCGAAAGCTGTAAGCAGGCTTACTCAGAATCAGGAAAACTTTCGTTTAGAACATAAGTTGATTCGTGTATTTGTGTCGCCTGCGCCGATCATTATAGAAGGTAAAGAAAATTTTAATTCCAATTTATTAATACGAGTTAACAATAAATGTATTACTGAATCAAAATTGCAGCACAAGGATTTTATTGTTACTTGGAAAAAGCATCCAGTAATCAAGTCCTTTGTTTCATTTACAATTAACATCCATCCACCTTTCTCGTTATTCTTTTATCTTCCGACACTATTACTGAACATTAGTGTAGATAAATATCAAACTCAGAACCATTACAAATAGCTCCAACCAAATAACAGATAAATAATCATACAGCTGTAAGACACCACCCTACAAGCTGTTTTATTTTATCAATCTTCTTCCTCAGAATCCCTCAACGAACATCCAAGGTATCTTTTAGTAGCTATCGTTCATTACTCCCCTCTTCAAATCATGAAAAGTATTTATTTCAAGAAAACAAGAGTAATTTTGTAATATCTCAACTCTATACTAAAAAGATATTTCCATAAGTTCTTCTCACACTCTTGAAGATGGAGAAACCACATGGCTTAACAGATACTTAGGAACTTCCTCTCCCACTGACATTCAGATCCCGTCCCACCAACTCCCAAAACATTACACGACCAATATATCTACCCCTGACCAACCTATTCTCCACCTAGAAAAGATCCACCACACCAAAGACAGCAAAGGGGAAATTGACTCGAACCGTTCACCAGCTCGAGTACAACGCTACGCAGGGGTGAGATAGGGCAACGTTGCTGCGAGTATAGCGTTACTCCGAGCGCAGCAAGGTGCTCTTATCTCTACCACCGGAATGGGGATTACTATGTTTCTATGGGGTACAACTTGTTAGCCGATAACTCCGCTCCGATAACCAGGGGTTACGGACGGGTACTCTCCGGCCGATTCGCGATAATCATTCATTAGAAAATGCTTAAACCTTTCGCACCTCGCGACCGCGTGTGCGTGCAACCCGCAGCCAGGGGCAGCGGGAGGGTAGGGGCAGCGAGGGAGGGCGATAGAGCATTGCGCTTTGAGCGGAGTTATGGAGCGTGTCGTTAATGATGCTCACCTTTTAAGCTGACTGCACCGTAACAAGTTTTCACCGTTGAATTTAACGCACCACGCGACCGCTCGCGATCCCACTATATACGCGAGCGATAAAATTTTACACCTGTTTATCTGTTACACCGCGGTAAATCTGGAATCGAACCGTACGGGACCGGTCGCCGCTGTTCCGCGCCGCCGAATTTACGGTTATTGCGACTCCGAGGAGAATCAGGCGAGCTCCATGGGGATTTCCGGAGTGGGGTTGAGACTCGAGTTGCTTGGAATAGGAGGGAGGGATTTTTTGGTTGTACGGTGGCGCGAACGAGGGATCGTGGACTTTGTATTATTTTGTTCGTTAGTGCGTCATCTTGTCTGGGAATATAAATTTGAATTTCTTGGGGGAAGTGTTAGTTGTTGTTGCAGGGTGAAATAGTTATTAGAATCTTTGATCGCTAGAAGGTTGCTAAAACCACCACTGATCGTTCAAGTTTTAGGGGTGACTCTTTTTAAAGTTTCAAAGAGAATGGATGTTAAACATAAAGTCAGGTGCCTTCACGGTATGAATGATTAACACGCGTCTGATCGCATACTGGATGGTTCTACTTGCACGTACCACTGATCTGATACTCACTGAATACGGTATGCGGCTTCTGAGCGAAGGAAGTCTCTGTGACGAATTGAACCACGCCATCTGTGAGAATAAACAATATTCGCTAACTGAATGGGGTCATTGGTACCATGGACCTGAGGTTCATCATTGGTTAATTCGAGGTAGGCTTGATGTATGTGTGTAACGTAAAATGGGGTAACTTATTGTTATGGGGTAACATTTTGTTATATCATATAAAATTAACATTTTTATATTTGCTTTAAGTAGGTAGGTTTGTAATTGTACTGCAAGTGTGAAAATGCCAAACATTTTTGTCTTTTTAAAGGAGAACACCATTGTGACGGCCGGTAAAAAATGCCATTTTTAAGAATTTTTTTCTGGAATAATTTACAGTTTTCATAGAAATTATTTATTACCTACTTTTAGCACGCTGTCTTACAAGACTTAAAAAAAAATAAATAGAAAAACATCCATAAATTTTAATATATTAATTAATCTTCTAAACCTCCTCGCGCGAGCTGGTCAAATGTGTAACTATGGAACAGCAAGTCGGAAATAATTTTTTTTTTTTTATAAACTATATGAGTGTAGTTTTCGTTGTACGTACGGATTTTTTGATTGAAAATAAATTTTTTTAAATACGCTCGAAAAACTGTCCATCTTATTCGCGGATTTTCGAAACTTTTCTTCTAAAGCGCGCCATTTTTACAAAAATAATTTGTTTAAGAAATCGGTACGCACAACGGAAACTACACTCATATAGATTATAAAAGAAAAATTAAATTTGATTTCGGACTTGCTGTTCCATAGTTACACATTCGACCAGCTCGCGTGGGGGGTTTAGAAGATTAATTAATATATCAAAATTTATGGATGTTTTTCTATTTATTTTTTTTGTATAGTCTCTTAAAACAGCGTACTAAAGATAGGTAATAAAAATTTGCTATGAAAACTGTATATTATTCCTGAAAAAAAATTCTTAAAAAAGGCTTATTTTTCCAACCGTCACAGTGGTGTTCCCCCTTATGTCTTCAATACATGGGGGTCGAGATTCATAGTGGTGTAAGTCACTCGCATGATGTTTCGCGTTAGTATTATAAAAAACTCTACATATATATTGCAGTTATAGAAATACATCTAAAGGTTTAAAATACTACCACAATAAATATGTATATATTTAAAAATAAGTACAAAAAAATAGGAACTTTTGTACCTCATCTCAGGAACATAGAAGGGTGGTTTTACCCCCTAAACGTGCAAATGGGCAAAATAAAAAGACACGCATCTCTTATTTTTCGATTCTCTAAAATATATAAAAAAACCAAAGCAATCGGGGGGAGATACCTAAAAAATCTTATAACTTTGAAGGGTGGTTTATCCCTCTAAATATGATGATGAGACAATATAAAAAAACACGTAAATCTTATTTTTCGGCCCCCTAAAACATATCCAAAAACCAAAGCAATTGGAGACGGATAGCTAAACACGTCACCTTGTTAGTCGGACTTACATGAGTATCTTTCGAAACGCTCTGCTCTTGTTAGTTAAGTACTAAAGAGACATGTTCTTATTTTTCAGTTAAGAATGAAGTTATAACTTAATTCACTACGAAAGTAAACAGATGGAGCCTTTAAGACGTAAACATTGTTATTATCTCAAATTATCAAAATTTGGATTTACACCACTATGATTCTCAGCCCCCCATATGTTAATTAGCTGCCAATGTTACCCCGTACTGCCAATGTTCCTCCAGTTTACGGTACAACTTTCTTTGAGAATAATATCTGTTCTACAATACTGCCCCCCTTAGTTAAACTGTCCTATCTACCATTTTTTCATTTTTTGAGATAGGTTGAAATATTTCAAGTTCCACACGTCTTTTACCTTTTAAGTAAAGTTAGAAAACTCTACGTGCTTCGTAAAGATTTATAAACAGTCTAACGTATTTAACCTGACTCCTTTCAAAATGGTTAAAATATCCTATCTAAAACAATTAATTAATTGGTGTGTTAATAATACATTACCTACCGGTACACCTATTACAAAAAATTATATTAGGCTGTTACGAAATAATGACCACATATTTTAATTTGAATGAAGGAAACTAAGGATGCTAAAAAGTAAATGATAAAACTTCAGTTTTCTCGGTTGATTCAAAATGCTAGATAGGACATTTTAACAAAAGACGGCAGAATAGATGCTAGAGGAATTTGTTTCAAAATTTAGTTTTGCGGTCAAAGTTACCCCGATTGTACCCCATTGTACATTCTTAGATCTCGACCTCTTGGTAAAAGCTCACTTTCCCAACCTCCTTCACTCTCATCGTTTCCCTTTCCAACAGCCTCGACATGCCCACAAAAACACACGCACGCGGGCACAGGAATTTCACCAGCGCCGTCCACTTTATACCAATTCGCATTCCCGATAAGACGGTCGTCGATATTTCCCTTCGCGGCAGAAGGTCACGGTTGCAGTGGCGTGCGAATCATTAGCAGGTATGTTAATTCCCCGCCATCTGGCCGGGCCTGTCGGTGATACGCGTTCTAATCTCGAGATAGGGGACACAAAAGGCGCAGCGCTCGGTACACGCTCGGCATTGTGTCCAGTGAGGTGTGAACCATGGGTGAACGAACCTTGGGCCAGTTGCGCCGCGATAGCAGGCAACCTGCCGACCGGGGACCACCTATAGCGCCCGGGGGCCCTAAACACCGCGAGCCGCGGTGAACTCATTCAGCCGGTCGCCAGATGAAATTCCTGGTCGACGGCAATCATCGGCGGTCGAGGGATCCTCGCGGGCAGCGCGCGCGATCCCTCGCGAGGTGTCCGTGGTATGCGGCTGGAAAAGTCGGATTCTTCCTCCAGCGAGAGGATAGAGCCCCTTCCCGGCCGGGCTGCGAGATCAATCAGCGATGACCTCTGACGCGTTCCCTTACTCCGGACGAACTCGAGATTGACGTTACGGGTTGCTCTTTGATAATCGCGCGCTATCCGCGGAAAAGTCTTGCGTGAGAGCGAGTCATCTGGTCGCCGAGGCCAGCCGAATCAGGAACGCAATGCCACTTTGACGCGATGTCAACGGTGCAAGTGGGGAAGCTGTGAATACATTGGGACTTCGAGAATTGGCCTGGGTTAGGGTGGGAGGATGAGAATTGAAGGAACAATGAGATAGAAGGGGAAGCGTTAAGCGTTCGAAGAAGTGGAGAGGCAAATGTTGAGCTATCTAGCTTAACAGGTTAAATACTACTTACGACTTTGGAGTGGCCTGTTCAATTACAGGAAAGTTGAAGTTGCATTAAATTTCATGCAGTTCCAGTGTCTGTACTCCCTTCTTTTGTTTCAATATCGAATGCTACGCTTCTTTCTTTGCTGGGTGGAAGTGTATTTTTTGGTTGAACGAAGAGTTCTTTTAGCCCTCGTTACACGCGTTTGCAAGAGATATCCCTTGGAAGCTTAGCCCGGACATATATAGATAAAGTTTATTTCAGAGAACAGTGATCTCCTTTACCCGTGACATAGTAATTTCCTCGCGAATGCTCCGCTTGATAAGGAACTTCGGGGCAACTGGTATTATCCGCTAATTCGAGCGATCGATACGTTTGCAGGCGTATCTGCAGTAGATACGGACAGTGTGCCACTGGCACAGCTATTCCAGCCCAAGCAATCACTTTACGAGCCTTTTTTTTTTTCGTACAGTAACAGCTGGCGTTTGCGATAAGACGTAGGATTACTCGATAATTATCGTGTTCGTAATCGTCCGAGATGCGCACGCTGATCAAAGAGAGATCTATTAAAATATCCAGTATTTTATTGGAGGGAAGTGTGGAAAACTAAGCGAGGACGCTGGGCAATTTGCCGCGTTTATTGCCAGCCTTTATGGACTATCGCGAAGGCGATAATCTTCAAAAAGATGCCGACACAGGGACAGAGGATGTCGGTAGGTCTGCTATGCGGGGACACGATGCCATGCTGCCGCCTTTCGGAAAATAGATCCATTAAATTGCTACACGTTTTAACTAGTGTTCATGTCGGCTGATATACCGGTACGTCCGTCTTATTTTGCGACATCAAAATAAGGAGAGTTGAGATTCGACGGTTCCAAAATGTTTTACACAAAAACACTGAGGAATTATTAAACGAAGAAGAATACAAGGAAAGTGGACTCTACTACTATTGTTTTACCGCAAAAGTAGTCACCCTTAGCAAGACTTGAGCCGTTTCTATACACTTACTGGGCAATGGATCTTTTGTAGTTCCTCGCAAAGCCTTAAGAACTTTGAAAGCCTTAAGATCCACCAGGAAACGACAAGTCAACTTTCTCCGCGTCTTTATCCTCCCAAGGGACTGTGACGTTTCGTGAAACTCAGAAACGTCAATGTACACTCAGTAGCTACGCTGGAAGGTTAATTGAACATCGAAGCAAAGAACGAGCACGCTGGTGGACAGAACGGATTATTCTTTCGAATGAAATGGAATGCTGCACGATATGTTGCACCCTCGGCGGAAAGATCAGCGCATGCGCAAAGGGAGCGCGATGGCGGCTGATAGCCTTAAAACGGCTTTCGATCATCGATACGCCCCCGGAGATGGTGTAATTAATAGTTTATGGGATGAAAGAATTATCATTCATAGACGGCGGATGAGAGACGTGAGCGGAATGGCGAGTATCGGCTGGACGCGTGAAACGCTCGATGGGCCGCCGATAGAATGCCCTCGCGGTGTGAAAGTTAACTCGAGGAACGCTGCCCGATCAGCGTAATTACACCCGCGATCATCTGGCTCGCTTGCGAAACAACGAGCCGGCCGCTGAGTGATCGATCGCTCGACCGGGACAAATCGGGGAGCTTCTTAAAGTCCAAGGTAACGATTAAACGTTGCACGAACGTTCGGCAGGCCGGCGTAATCGCGGAAAGTGTTGTTCCTGGCTCCCAAGTACATATTACGTCTTCTTGGGCCTTTTTTTTTCTTCAACTCGCCCCGTGCTCTTGCTTGGCGTCTCCTCTTTAAGGGGAAGATAATTGCTGGTAACCACTAAGCAAGCAAGCCCGATTTTTCCCAACGGTGCGCGTGCAGAGCCACCGAAAAGGAACATATCCTTGCTAAGGAGACATGAGTGTCTTTATAAAAGTCAATTGGGATTGGATAATATTCTAGAATCCTAGTTTCATCGACTCTACTCCGTTTACAAGCCGTCACCCTCTACTAAGAACCTGTTGGTCCTAGCTCACCTGAAAATAAACGGTGAATCACAAATTGATACGTCCAACAAATTGACCCCACACATCCCAACTTCACCATAGACCAAACACCCAGAGGGATTCCAGCTTTAAGCTTTCCTCCTCGCCGTTACAAAAGCGTAGGTAGGGGAAAGCGGGGTAATTCCGGCCACATAAGCAGTAAATGCTATAAAATTTGAACAAGTTACACATTTGTTATTTTTTTTATATTGATTGATAGTTTGAAGTGTCTAGTTTGTATTAGTATGACCGAGAAAGCATAAATTTACGTTGTAACAAAATTGGGAGCAATAACACAAAAATAGTAATTTGGCCCGAATTACCCCACTAGTGGGGTAATTCCGGCCATGATTCTTTTTTTATAAAAGAGATAGGAAAATTGTTAATTTAATAAAAATTGTGTTATTTTTTTATTTTAAAATTAATTAGTACATATATCACAAATGTATTCTTCAGGGGTATCCCATCCTGAACATTCTGCATGTGCCCATTGACCACATACTGTGCACCGAAACCACATTTCAACACCTTTTCCGTTATCTTTGCAAAAGGAGCAAATATCGTGCTCTATTTTTTCGTCACAAATATTTGAATTGTACGTGGCATTTAAGCCAGAAAAAAAGCAATTTTAAAATCTGGCTGGAATTACCCCTCACTTTTGGCCGGTATTACCCCACACCTTATGTTCAGATATTTGAAGTAATACACTGAATTGAATATACATATCACCAAAAACCAAATGTGAGTTCGAAAGTAGAAACATTCCTCTATTTAATGAGATTAATATTAATAATTCATATCTATTCCATTTACTAATTTACCTTGCTTAACACTCGACCACTGTTATAAGATTACGGTGCGAAATGAACCCTCCCGGATGTTTTTTAATGAAAAGACTGTTATTGTCATGGAAACCATGAATTTTACCTTGCCGCATCATTAACAAGTGGGAGTACCATACAGAGTCAAGTTACGCGGTTTTTATTTAAAGAAATAGAAGTGACCGGAATTACCCGCTGGCCGGAATTACCCCGCTTTCCCCTACGCTATGACTCCGACAACCAGGAAAGCACAGACCTACACGAGTTCTAGTGGAGGAGCAGGGACGTCCAGTTCCAAGAACACACAGGATACCGTACGTCCCAGCTCGGTGCCGCCCCGCGCCTCCGAGTATTCAATAATACGACGTGGCTGAGGCGGGCATTGGCACGTTAGAATCCCACAGTGTTCCCCTGACGTTCACTAATTACCGTTTCCCTTTTCCGTCGTATCGTAACGAGGCGTCGACGTCGCGTCAGGGACCAGGATACGGCCGATGACACTCGGCCATTACGCATGCGCGCGGCGCGAACAGCCGCGATCGCCGCGAACTTTTACGCGCCCGCCCCGCACCGTCCACCTCCCGGCACGGTGGTTTATTATCGTTCATCCACGCGTCCGCGGCCTCCCCTGGCATTCCAACACGGACGTTTAGCTCGTCGATGCGCTTCGAGCGGCGGATACTTAGTCGCCCGGGAGAAAAATGGGCCCGCTGTTATTAGCGAGGTGTTGGATAGCTGGTACCGCTATTTGAATAATGCATACGCTGCAGCCCTGGGGCTGGAGCAGGTTTCGCCCGATCCAATAAGCGGGGCGACGCGACGCGTCAGTTTTTTTCCTCCCTCCGCGCGCCTGATTGCCTGAAAATTTGTGGAAAAACGATGAGCTACGGGCTCTTATCAGAAGAGAGGCTCTACCTTTAATGGCGGAACTGAATTTCAGCGGATACCGGACGCGGTTAATCCCGCTGGAGAGAGGACGGAGCGGAATAAGACGGCCTCCACGGACGCGTGTTTAGGGTAAACGGTTAAAATTGCACTGGTGCTCCGCTTCTCTGGAACGGTTCCGTTCTTTTCCTCCCTTTTTCGATGGCGGGTAGACGTTGCCTTTGGTCGTCCAATCAGCGATACTGTGCTCTGTATTATGTCTGCTTGGAGGGGGATCCTCCAGGCTCTGGCGGCCCAGGTGCTCGCCGCTGAGGCTGCCAGAGGCTTCCGGGTGCGAGGTGTGTCCTTTTGAAAAATCATTCTGACGGTTCGCCGGCGTCGAAGCTGGTTTTATCGGTAGCTTGAGGACGCACTGATAGTTGCATGATATATGCTGACACTGGTATTAGGATGTGGTGATAGTGACTCGTTACATGCTGATTCCAGCGGCGGGAGGTGGTGATTCATGGACACTGATGGTAGTATCGGAGCATTCTTAAATTCTTGGTATAGACAGCTCACACAGCGGAACTTTCTAATCAGCCTCTAAAGAGACACAAACTGGAAGGTCTGTAAGAGCTAAACATTCTAAGTCACTTTTGCGCAAACACCAGTTTTTAGCAGTGTTGTTAACATTTTAATAGTCGTCAACACTTAGCTTGCATTTGTCCATTTAGTAGCGTTCCTGTTTCGATTGTCATCACCCACGAGCGACGATAATTAAGTCGCCAGCCCAAATCGTGTCGTGCACCTATTCTGGAGCACATACCATTTCATTGTCATCGTTCAACCTGTAACAAATGGCCAAGTCATCGATGGCTAGACCGGCGCATCATACTGCGGTACAATCTTTACGCTCGAGTCGTTTCACGCTTCAAAACCATCAGTTTCGATTGCACGAAATCAAAAGAGGAAAGAAAGAAAGGAAAGCGTCGTAAAACAATCGTGCAACGGGGGTATAAAATTAACTCGTTACGATTGAATCTAACACATCGCTTTCGATACAAGAATTTTTATGTGAACGCAGATTTGCTAATTTTACCGATACTATGACTAATTATTATACATCGTTAGCGTTATGTAACCAACGTTAAGTTCATTCTATACATTATGTAGTGAAAATGATTTCCTTGGACTCGGGAACTTAAGCTTCTTAATTTCTCTGAAATGGCGCTCGACTACCTTTTTATCCTTTGTCGACACAAGCTGCCCGCTACGCTGACTGGCAAGCTATTCGCCCTCTGAGGATTAATTACTTAAGCTTAATGAGCAGAGCAACATAAGAATAATACCTAATTTGCTCGGGAAAAGAAAGCTCGAAACTAGTCAGCCCTCGTTGTTGCATTGTCCTCATCATTGACTAGTTTAAGCGAGGCATTGATTGGCTATCACACTCCGAAGAGATTCCCCCGTTCTCCAGCTGCACGGTACCAGTTATACCCAGTTTACCCATAAAGAATTGACTTACGCTGATTGGCTGGCGAATCGGTTGATTATCGTCGTCGGTATTCCACGCGTTATTGTTCCTCTCCCCTCTCTCGTGGCGCGGCTCTTGGAGATACCAGGAGTCAGCAACAACAACGGCGCACAGCTGTTGCTGCCTGCCGTCGAAGCTACTGTCGGGTAATTAGCGACGTATTAATATCCCCGATATAAACGAGCGACGTGCACGCTTGTATTTCATGCGGACCACCCAACAAGGCCACGCTCATACGCGTTAATTAACCATTTTCTACCGTAGGAATCGGCGCGAGCATTCCCAGGAGCTCTATTATTCGGCGCGCAAACGATGCGCCCGGCCGCGGAAAAATGGTATTGATTGATGTTGGCGCTTAATGCCGTGTCACCCAGGGAACAGATGAACGCCCGATAATTAATTCGCACCGTTATTTATTACCCTTTCAACCGGGGCCCCCCTTTGAATCGGCGTTACCTCAATCGACACGCGGTCGTTTCTAATCCACCGACGTATAATAACCCGCTCGCGATGCGGAGAACGGTGGTCCACCACGTGGGAATCGCGAGTTAGATCATCTTCATAACGCGATCTCGTAAGTGGACTTCTGTAATGGATGGGCATCCCATGGAAATTAACCGTGGGGATGGATTGTGGAGATGAGGCTTGCGTGGCTGGCGCATAGATTACAGAATACCGATTTCCAAGTGGAACCGCGCAACAGATTTGTAGTCAATCGAATTCGGTACACAGGAAGCTGGGTATCTAAAGGAATTTTTTAAACGGTGTTGGAGAAATAGGAATAAAATTCCACTGATTCTGAGGAGCTACGAGCTCCTTCAGAATCGAATGATGCGAGATCTCCACCACACAGTTTACAGTAGAAATTAACTAAACGATAGTATTATTAAATCTCTTAGTGGTCTCGGTGGCGCATCGAAGTTCAGTGATCTAAGCAAATCCGGACAATTAATTAGCCCGTTAAGGGGGAATTCTATTTTATGGGCTAAAAACATGGCAAAATTTAGGAATTTTTTTTTAAGAAACTCGCATTTCGATTCATTTGAAATATGGATCATGTTTTTATGCATCCTTGAAGAAGTTGCAGTTTTTTTGTTATTAATTTTTAATAATAAATATAGGAGTTATGTATCACGCCGCGCAAAACTCGTGCACCAGAATACCGCTAAATTCTATACTTTTTTCTTACATAAGAAAATTGGCGCAAAATTGTATCGCAAAAATTAAAGGTTAAGACGTTTCCGTTTGAAAACTGTCTACACCGCTAAATAAATTCTTTTGTTTTTTGCTGGTTCATCAATTTCAAGCTACACATCTATAAAATAAAACGCCGATTCATTTTTCTGTTTCAGATTACCTAGTAGATAAATATCATGCACACCAACGGACGACGAATTTTGCGCGGCGTGATAGTCGATCATGCATAACTACTATATTTATGGTTAAAAATTAATAAAAAAGATATCTGCAGCTTCTTCAAAGATGCATCAAAACATGGTCCAAATTCCAGATGAATCGAATCGCTGAATTCTTAAAAAAAAAATCCCAAATTTTGCTATGTTTTTAGCCCAAAGAATATGATTTCCCCCTTAATAGTTTTATATTTATGTATATCGAAAGCGTAGGAGATACAGAGAGGAATGCCTATCGACGCTCTAATCCGTGATAACGTGGAGTCCCAGCGGGAACCGTATCTACTATGAAGTCGGGGGAATGATCCACGATAGGCCTAGTCATGGAGGTGCCTTCGTCCTGGCCAGCGTCGTTTGTTACGCTATGGATGGGTATCAATTACGCGAATACCGGCGATTGATTGTACATTGGCACCAATCGAACGTGACGAAGGGGCACAAAGTGCTCGGGAGACGCTGTTGTTGCGCCGAGGCACCGATCAACGATGATTCAGGAACGTTCCCATGCCGTCTAAATAGAGGCTCGGTACGTCGACGCCGAGGCGTCGGCTGCCAGTCGCTTCAGACGCGCCATGATGAAATCCAGCTCGGGTGTATTAATCTCTTGGACTGAGCATCGGGTCCGCAACGTGTACTGTTGCTTTTGATATCTCCTTCATTGCAACGGGTGAAATCGTTTCTATTCTTCCACTTCCACGTGCGAGCTCAACGCCGCTTTTTATACAGAGCGTTCGGCAACAGGTAGTGGAGAACGAAATGGATGATTCTGCGTGATAAAATAAGACGAAAGTCAAGAATAATGTGATTACGGTGGAGGCTTCGTTTCTTAGTTATTAATGTTTGAACATTCGGACCAGAAACGCCTGAACGTTACAGGTTTTGGGGAAGGTATCTGTGGGATCAGGAAGAGGGTGCCCAGAATAAGAGACCTGGGAGGATCGGCGTTGGTGGAATTGGTTAGGCGGCTGGCCAGTGCGTCAGAGGATCGTGGGTTCGAGTCCCCGTTTTCTGTGACTCCCACAAGAAGGGAATTATAAAACCTATTCCTACATATTTTAGCGTGAAGTGAAATTATAGACTCTAGGACCAAAAGCACAGACAGAATTCAACTTCAGACAAAAACCCACTTTTACATCTCCCTTAAGGGGGGAGGCTTATTTAGAACGATCAAAATAATATGCTTCTTTGAGAATTTTTTCTAGAAAAACTGATAAACTTTTATTATTAAACATTAGTCTATTGGAAAGAGTACATCTTACGGATTTTTCAGTATTTTTTGTGGTAAAAAGTATTGAAAGGTTTGTGAGTTATTGGCGATGCCCGAAACGTCCTTTTTTTAGGCGCTTTGCGGTGACAACCGTAGCTATGTGCAGGATCATCAAAAATTTAAAATTCGATTTTTAAAAGGTAATATATGGAATTATCTAGACGCTATCGGGCCCGATTTTGGAAAAATTATTTTGAACAAAATCGCGAGTGTGCAAAGTTGAAGCATCGATATTTGGCAAAAATTCGTTCGGTTTTTCGAGTGTAAAAAAAACTAGGCGAAAAAAAGCTAGATTTTTTAACCCTAAAATAAGCCTGCAAATCCTCGAGTAAATCGGTTCATTAATTTTTTAGTTATGTGTTCCACCGATTTTGAAAATCTGATTTTGCGGAAAACGCGTTTAAAGTTTTGAGTCTGAGCGCTACACCTAGAAACACCTATCTACTTACACGCGTATAACTTTGTCAATTTTGATCGGATTAACTTGACACTTTCAGAGATTATTTTCAAGATGTACTTCAGGAAAATATGAAAATCGAAAAATTGATTTTTCGAAAATTTCTAGGTAGGCCTCTCCCCTTCAACTGCCCCTCTCTGAGAATTGATCAAACAGTTTGTACATATTAAAATGGAATATAAAGAAGTAGGATTTTCAAAACGAGATCGGAGTCGTGGCCGTAACGCCTAGCATCGTGACGATGAAGTTGACGATTATAAATATAGAACCCTTTTGATAGTATCTGGATGGAAGTGGAAGATGTGGAAGAAGTTGAAGTCACGACATCGTTCGTTCCGCGTTGGAAGACTCATTTAACTGGCTTTGTTTCGAGCGACAGCGTTGCAAGACGGTCGTTTCAATCGACAGTCAATTTAGTTGATGATAGTCCCGCGATCGATCGTGTGCTGTGACAACATGATTGAAAGCTGCATAATAAATTGGTCGCGTGATAACAATCGCTTGGCGTGAAAGAGGCCCTAAACAATGACGTACACACTCGCGCCAGCATCTGTGTAATTGGAAGCCGATAGTGTTTACGATTGCCGATTTTTCCTCCCGCTCGCCGCGATAGGTGTACGCGGCACTGTTTCGCTTCCTCCATTATTCTTCGATCAATCTGCCTGGCAGAGGCATTAACATGTTAAGGGAGCGTTAAGTAATCGCGTCTATCGCCGCTAATTATTTCGTCACGCTCTATCATGCTTGTACAACACCGGAGAAAGTAGTTGCAAACTCTTGGGGATATTATGATTCGGCCGGTGTTCAATGGAAGATTAAGACATAGGTACTTAGTCCCTCGATATAAATCAATATCACGTAACACGGTTACGAAGATGAATTATGGAGCGCAAGATATATTTAAGATCCGTGCCACTTACAATGTTGTTTTCCTGCTGAATGTATTTTATGGTGCTTATCGGAGGCAACTGAGTTTTCTGCTTCCGCTGGTTGGTTTGCGTAATGTAAAATAATCATTTTTAAGTCGTATATCGCAAGAAGGAATGATAAAGTATTAGGAAGATCGACGATATGGCATTAAAAATATTTTGCATGATTATTTTTAAAGGGAAAAAAGTTTGTACTACTTAGATATTTTGAAGTATAAAAATAATATAATCGTGTACACTTAAATGTGTATACATTAATAATTTAACAGCTAAAAAAGTCAGGTATCTTTTAACATCGTTTTTGTTTCCCCGCGTGAAGTGTTTCCTCAGCCAGTAAGACGGGCAAGTAGAAACGCCCTGTATGCGATCAGACGCGGGTCAACAGCTTCCACCGAGGACGCGTCTGTTTCAGATCACGTTATTTAATGATTCTTTTGTAACAAGAATCGAACCTTTGCCGTTTCTTTCTAAATTAGATTTCCATCGTCTTTAAGAATCGAGTTATAATTATATTCACGTCGATACTTTTTATAAAGCATCAAAGGTATTATGCAAACGGTTTGCCCTCTACTCACCCAGAAAACTTTTCCGGTAGAAACGATCGCTAGGAAAGGACCCGACCCACTTCTCAAAAGCTCGCGCCGCTCGAAGTATTAATATCGCTTCACACCGCTTCAGTTCTGGTTTCCAAGGTACGAGCCTGCAACGCGCTTAACTTTACACCCTCGACGCACGTAATATAGTAATCCGCGGTATATAATTTCCCTATATCGGATTTCCTTTCCGGCCACAAGAGCGCGTTCCCCCGCGGAAGAAGGAGGCAGGTGATTTTTCCCTGAAACCAGAAACGAATCACGTCCTCCCGAAGGACGCGGGAATGGCGAACGGATACAGCGCGACGACACACGATACTCCTCGATCTCTCGCAACTATTTCTTCGGGGAGTTATTGCGCAATCGGGGGCCCGATAGAAAACCGTGGCCCCATTCAAGGTGACGCGAGGAACGCGCCGATAGGGCCATTCAGGTTCATTAAGCATCATTCAGGGGACGCTCCGTTCGACGGGCCGCGAACGGGACGCCTGCGCACGGTAAGTATCCATGCGGCGCAAGGAAAAAGACACCTAGGCGTTTTATTTACGAGGGCTCAATTTCTCGACGCCAGGATCACGCTAAACCTTCCACCCATCTTTCTCGAGCTCAGTGAAATCGAACGTAAAGCCGCGTCTTACTGGTATACGAGCCGTTAATGAAAACGTATGTGAGCTGCTTGGAAAAATGGCCACGATTGTACGTACGTCCAAATGCTGAGTTGTCGTTCCAAGCAAATTCTTAATCTACTTTATCCTAAGGTTCTTCATTATTCCTACCAGCTTTACTACGCCTATCGGCATTAGATATTTTTTTTTTCTTTTCTTCTTTCTTCTTTTTAAATATGAAGACCGAACCACGCCTCGCAATTACTTGAATATCGAGACGATACAGGGCAACGCGCCGCGGCCGTGGGAGCCTGCAGTTGTAAATTTTACTATTTACTGCGCTCTTTAAATGCCTTAATATCAGTAATCGGCGAACGTAATAGCAGGTTTTTGCATCCCTCGCCGGTCTCGCCGTACGAATGTCAACGCGCCTGATTACGCGGTGTGACGCTGGGGAGTATCATCGTTAGTATTCATTACCAGGCACAACTACAAATTACTCAGCGCCGAGTAGCGAGTGGCGTCGCTGTCTGTGCGATTTTCGAGTTACGAGGGGACGAGAAAAGTCGGCGGATAAAGTGACTTAATCGTGTTTAATCACATCATTCGCTGCTGTCCAATGGGATATTGGAAGATGAAGGGCTTGTTTAGCTACGCCGTGATCTGCATAATTTCATACAGTTATAAACTATGGCAAGTTTCAGGGCGTTATTCCATTGTAGGCCGAAGTCTTTACGCAATGCGTCGTTAAATTCCCTGGCGTGATAAACGTGCACTCGCATTACCCACTCCGCTACTGTGGTAGTATCAGGGATAGAGCAGTGACACTGACAGTGACCCTAAATACTTATCCTTCGTTTTAGCGGAATCGCTTCTAGCGCTAATGGGAATCTATCGCTGGTCGAGTCATTTACGTTAGGCGACAGGTTGCGAAGAATGCGAACGTTTATCGTGCTCGTGGTTTAGGGTGGATTCACACTATGAGCGTGGCGTTGAATTCTTGGGTTTAATCTTGTTGAGAAAATCTTTGAGGCAGAAGACTCTCCTTAGAATGATTCTTAGTATCCACAATCGTATAACGATCCACAGTGGTGGTCAATAGAAAGTTTAAGCCTCAGATTTAAATTATCTTCGCCAGTGCCCTCAGGATTTAATCTTGGGGGGGAGCCGAGTTGAACGGATAACAATATATTTAATGAAAATTCAATAAAATTCATTGGGTGGTTAGAAAATTTTATTGAAAGAATAAAATTCAGTTTTCTTCTTTTTACAAAGCCCCTTCTTAGGGGGCGCCAGGTCTCCCCCTGTGTGCGCCACTGATTTTAGGTCTATTTTACAACCCTCTAATCTATGGGTAGAAATTTTTAGATATAATTGAAGAGTCCCTGTAGAAAGCACGCCAAGTGTTAAAATGAAAAAAAAAAATTATTGGGAATTATTCTACGTGCTAATGGTAATACTGAATGCATAAAATTTGATTTCTGACACTTACAGTGTTTCCGATAAGGACTCTTCAATTTTTCCTAATGCCACCGTTCACAGTTTAAGCTTTCTTTTGACCACTACTGAACACCCATAGCAACGAAGACTCCAATTATTCTCCAGAAACGTTCGAATCCTTTCCACTCAACGACACCATGTCACGCGTAGTGTGAAGCAGCCCTTACGCTCGCGTATTTAGACCGCTCCACGGCCGGCGATTTTTGCTCGTAATCAATCGCGTACGTGCATCTACATCAAGTATCAATTCATAGGTCTGTCCGTGCATGCCCTCTATCGAGGCCCTCCCTATCGGACCGGTTCGCTCGAGTGGAGCAACGAACCAGCGGCGGGGAGCGCGAGGGTAGAGGCGACACGGAGGGCCCATGCCGAGAAGATGCACACGTGTTTGACGAAGTGGGCAGATTTAATCGGGGAGGCACCTTTATTTTAATCACCGCCACTTTACCCGCCTGTTCACTTTATGACTATTTATGTAGATTACGCTTGCGCGCGTACAGGGACGCGGCGCCCCTGTCGCGAGACCCGTCGTACACCGGGAAACGACGGCGTGCGCGCGTCCCCGGCGTCCCGCGATCATGCGCACGAACGTCCCCGATCATGCGCGCGAACGTCCCCCCGATCCCTCGATGCTGAAATCAGCGGCCTGTCGAGACGTTTCGGCGCCCGAGGCCAGCCACCGTGCGTACCGGCCCCGCTTTAAGCGCGCCGCTTGCGCCAGTTTCCGCGAATCTTTATCTCCGAATGGCTTGGAAATAATAAAGCCGGAATGGGGACGTTTTTAGCGGCGGTAAAGCGCTCTCCGTGCTCGGTAGTAAACGGCCGCCCCGGGCACCTTCCTTGTCGCCCCGACGAATCGAAACGGCGATGCACTTGTGTGGGTATTTCTTTCACGATAGATCGACGCTCGCCCATCGGTGGCGAAGTCGCAAACGAGCCAGTCGAACGACCGTTTCATTCGATTCGTCCGTAACGTAATCGCAGGTACGACGTCGACTAAGGGCGTCTTTGCGAGTGCCCATCCTGGCGAGATGAAACGCTGGGGGAAACGCGGGATGGATTACAACGAAATGGAATGTGGACTGGGGAAATTGAAGAGGGGGGGGGGGGGGTGAAAGTTAAATTCGCGTTTCCTCATGGTCAAGGGCGGCGTTCATTAAACTTACTGCATTCGAGGTGACGAGGGATTCGTAATTCTTTAGAGGCTTTTAGACACTCTGGGGATATGTGACCAAAGTTTTGCTGGAAGCTTTTGTGCATTCTTTGCAATATCAGGGGAGTAGAAATCTGATGCCAATCAGGATCAAATCTTTTACAATTTGAAAAGTATAGGTATGGTACCAAGGAAGCATATCGTAGCAAGAACTTCGCCTGGCTAAGATACTATATTAACCGTTAATATTCGAAGGCAAATTGGAGAACGTAATTAGAAGAGCTGTTACAGAAATTGATGCTTTCGTGTGGCCTACGATTTTTGTAATATTAGTTTATAATTAATCCAAGGCATTTTGCTGGTCGTCCATTGAGAACTGAGCGTTTCCTTGACGTCCAATGGAGCGGATAAGTTTATGCTAACAAGGTAAACTGGAGCTAAAGCTTCCAATTATTAAAATAAGGGTAATAGCCCAGTTTCCCGTGGACTTAGGAGAATCCTTGATACAGCACTGTCCGAGATAATGTCGTTGCATGCGTATGAAACGGGGTAGGCACGTGGGCGGGACAGGTTGTGCATGTGTTCATTACTGGCGATGCGTTGCCATCATTAATATCGGGAACGATGCCTTATACAGCGATCTCGTAGCCGCGATAGGTATCCTCTTCTTGCGTTGGACACAGATCTTACACGTAACTTTCAATCGCAATCGATTCGATTAATGTTACGAGCATAGACTATTCTCCGATCGACTCATCCACAATGGAGGTGTACGAATCGGATTATAATTTGAATTCAATGTGGACGAATAGCTTCGAACACCACTTCTTCCTTATCCACTTGTACCTAACTCAGACAAATATCTTCCAACACGACTTGTCCCTTATCCTCGATATAATAATAGCAATGCGACGATATTTCTGCATCAGTGCTGTATACAATATCCTTCGGAGGAATGAAGGATTAAAGAGAGATTTAAATTGTAGATTGGCCTGCAGACCTACATTTCCCTTACCCTTTGCAATATTTAACGTTTCAGCCTAGATTTCGCATGGGTCGATATTGAGAAGGTGCCTCGGAAAATGGTTGGGTAGCCTTTTAAGCTAGATTCTTTTTAAAGCATCACCTTGACCGGCCACTGTGGCAGAAGTATAGTCCTCTTTTCTTCGACGCGAATATTAAGCAGGCTTTGATTAAAATGTTCATTTACGAGATGGAAATATTAGTAATTTTAATATTTTAAGTAATCCACTCTTTTGCTTTTGGTGGATCAGCATCGACTCTTTCTTCATGCTCTTCATGAATCACAAATAAAAGTCTTTTTTCTTATACCTACTCTTCGATGTGAAATACCTAGCTTTTGTATTCTACTTGTCGTGGGCAAGACGTGACATAAAATTTCGCACAACACTCAGGCGTGACCAGAACAAACATCTGAATGTTAACTGATACTCCAGGTAAAATCTGAATTACCTCTAAGAATCAGCTCTAAGTTGAGGCATTGAGAGCAAAAACGGACTACCCCACATTGCAAAAAAATTAAACATTCCTATTTTATATGATGAGTACAGCACATTTTCCTACATTATTGCTACTAACTCAGTTTCGCGAAAAATGTGGCGTTAACACTAGATTGCCGGAGCGAGTCAATTTGACTCATTTACGATTTTATTGCTATATATATAGAAAAACTTAAATAATTTTTGGTAAAACATATGTTGGTTTTTAATAGAATTATGATATGTATACAAATACTAATTCCTGCCTCTCCCCACTCCTTAGTTCCAAAAATCCATGTGTGCTACACCTGTTTTGACGGATGTCAGTCAAATTGACTCATTAAATATTTTTATATAACGAGGTCACTCAAGTCAAAAACTCAAGAAAAGAATTTATTTTACAATTGGCTGAAGAACTAAGCGGCAACTATGACCATGAACTTTAGGTGAAGTTGAAAAACAGTCCCTGACTGAACTTCGCCTTTGCTTTTGTCGTTGTTTACTTTCCCTTCGTTGTTTTCTGCTTGTGTTGTGCAATAAAGACGTTTAATAATAATAATAATAATGAAGCCGAAAATACTTTCACGCCTCTATCTAATATACAGAATATTGAAAAACTGTTGAATTGTCAAGTTCAAGTATCATGCAAAAGAAATAGAAGAGAGGGCGTCTGTGCTAAATGTGATGAACAAATCTGCGGAAAATGTATTTTCAAAACAGAATATATATGTAAAAATTATTTTGAACGAAGTTTCTTTAAAATACAATTTTATTTTTTTTTAAAAAACTCAAATTTTGATGTTTGAGTCAAATTGATACATTTCATGCAAAATAGGTATATACCCAACATCCGGCAATCTAGTGTTAATCCTGGCGTTGGCGTGTCTCCACGCCGAGGGACTTGAATTCTGCGCACGACCCAGACCAGTTTCACCGACATTTTTCTAATAATCCTCGACTGTATTACCTACGGTGCTCAAACGTTCCCTTTAAAACCAAACCAATCTGAAAGTTCGCTCCGCGCAAAACTGTCCTACCAGAAGCGAACACTCGGAAAGAAAATCCTGGTCGACTGAACCGTGGATTTTTAAAGCCTCTCCCCACCCAAGCCTGTCAATGCAATTCTGACTAGCAGCTCCATGTCCCAGCATCCCCCACAAATCTCCCTGGAAGGAGATTCGGGGCAATCGAAGCTGTCGTGGCACCGGCGACCCGTCACAGGAGATTCGTCCTGTTCCGAGGGCCCGTGTACTCGTAGGTCACGGCGCGCAGACGTTGCACGCGCCCGTAATTCTGCCTATGCGAAGAAGATCTCGGCGCAGCGGTAGGACAGGTCCGGCGAGTGGCTCCGGGGGGAAAGTATCGTTGCATTTTGATCGCGGAAGATCGTTACTCCCGATCGGGGCTCTGCTCGCCGCTACGGACATATGTACGCGGGCGCGCACGGGTACGTGTGTACATAGGCCGCGCATGTACCGGCGCGTACCTACGTACGTCGGCTCAAAGTTAATCTGGATTAACCGGTCTTGAATTTTCTGTACGGGGAGAGGGCGGTGCGCGATCTGGAACGGCGGTGGAGCATAGGTGGGGAGGGGTTCGCGGGGTGGGGGGCAGAGTGGACAAAAATCGAGATCAAAGAATTATGCCCTCTGGAGAGGCGCACCGGTTGCAGCGCCTCGTGCGCCCAACACTCGTCCTCGGATACCATCGTCCCGATAGATGGGCGAGCGTATTGTGCCGCGCCGATCCACCCGAGGATTCTGTATGGGTTTCTTGCCTAGCTGGCGGAAGAAGGGGTCTGCGGATACGTAACGATCGCATTTGTTTCGTTTTATTCAGCGGAGCATGAATGGCTCGGGAGATCCAGCCTTGGGAGCTGGATCCTTCGCGGACGTCGTTGGTATCGCCGATGAACAGTGCCTGTAGATCTTGGGGAAATTGGAGCAACGGTGGGCTAACAGTATTAACACTTTGCCAAGTCAGCTTGTATGGCTTACGAGGGAACCTTCAGGTATGGCAATTTCAGAAAATTTGTATACTTATTGTACGTGAAGGTCTTCACTTGGACATTAATTTCCCGAAGCGGTAAGACGTGCTTTTCAGCCGAATTCGAGAAAATCGAGTTTGAAAAATTCGGGGTTTCCTTATATACAGGGTGTTCCTCTAACTATGGTTAATACTCTGGGGGGTGATTATACCGGCAAAAATAAGACGAAAATCAAGAGTGACGAAATTGTGGTAAAGGCTTCGTTTTCGAGAAAATTGACTTCGAATTTCACCCAAATACGACCCTCACGCGGATACGGTGCACGCGAATTTGGGTGAAATTCAAAGTCGATTTTCTCGAATTTGTCTTACTGTTTTGGGAAATTAATGTCAAAGTGAAGACCTTCACCTACACTAAGTATCAAAATTGTCTGTAATTGCCCCCCTGTTAGAATAATTTCCTTCCCGTGCTCATCGGGATAAGCTTCTACATTCGAATTCCATCCCGTTATGAACTAAAGTCCTTGTTTCCTCGAAGAAGTAATGTTAGCAGCGAGTAAGGTACGTGGTTTGATACAGTTGAGATGGGTCAGCGTAGACCGCAGCATCCGCTGCGGGGTCGCCTTTAAATTACGTAAGGTTTTTTTGAGGGGGAGGGGGTCCCGAATTTCTTATGTTTTTTTACAAGGGGCGGGAAGTCAGGTAGCGTCTTACCTAATGTTTCTTAACCTAATTTTCAAAAAATACAAATTCTATCATTAATCTACTTCCAGAGAAGTTGTTTTAGATTAAATTTCCCGAAACCGAGTTAAATGAATTATATAAACGTTTAAAAGAATTTTAATAACTGAAAAAATTCAATGTAAAAAATATTACGTAAGAAGGGGGTTGCAATATCAAATCTTACGAATTCTCATACTGGGGGAGGGAGGGAGCAAGATATCGCCAAAATTACCCTTACGTAATTTAAGAACGGCCCCTAGGGGAGGGTTGCTACAATATTCGACAAATTTTATTAATACTATACTCCACAAAGACAGACAATTCGTATTATCGTTGCGTGCGAGGATATTTGAGGCACGATGGATTTCACGTATTGACAATATTGCGGTCGGGGCGCAGCGATGCGTG
The DNA here is from genome assembly GCA_947577245.1 of Andrena bucephala. Classification (NCBI taxonomy): domain Eukaryota; kingdom Metazoa; phylum Arthropoda; class Insecta; order Hymenoptera; family Andrenidae; genus Andrena; species Andrena bucephala. Next base: position 72,273,549 of record OX387715.1, read on the forward strand.
AAGGGAGCAGCTCGGCGATTAATGAATAAAAGGCACGACGAAATTGATGTATCGCTCTCCTACAGGTATTGCCAGGCTGAAATATGGCATGGCCGGCTGATAAGTCGGAGAACGAATGGCCAGGAAGGGAAAAGTGACAGTTGTTTTTCGGAAGACTTTCCACCGGCGCGAGTGGTAACGGTGGTTGCGAGCGCGGGACGCAGTAACGAACCAGCTGCCCTGTCGGCTTAACTTAATTGCTCCGATTAGAATTCGTTCGCCGCGCTTGGACTTTGTTTTGCCGCGGTCAGCCGGCCGCCGCGCGTGTTAACAACACAATTAGGAAGGCGTCGGATCGGCCCGCGATTGGTCGGATATCTAAACGCTGCGCGCGCTCGAGTGAGCACTTCATCAGAGCGGCAGAGCTGAGGCTGACGTTAAATGCGTAATACGTATCGCGATGATTAGGCGGGAGCGTTGTAAATTACAATTAAGACGTCACTGGGTTATAGGAGGTGTCCCATCTCGCCCGAGCCACGCCGATATCTTTGAAATTATTAGCGGCGCCGGAGAAACTACGTCAGGGCCCAAATTAGAAGACCAATTAAGAAAAACGGTTTTGAAGGCTTTGCTAAGCGAACGCGCGTACACTTGGCGCGGCCCTTTCATTCCACTTCCTGGTTCGCAGCGTAATTTACAGCAAGGTGGGTTCGGATAATACGAGATCGTTACTTTTTAATAATCTTGTTTTATTCAGTTGGAAATCCTGCAGCAGCAGATGCATTACCGCTACGTGCTCTCAACGCTAAGAGCATACCCGCGTATTCGCTACTGCTATATGTTGCCATGTCGATAGCTTGATAGAAACTGATAGTTGATACTGACAGTGATATAGTAAGACTGATTGAAAATAAGTGGTGACATGTTATCGCGAGCATATTAAATCATGCTGTCCTGTACAAAGACGAAGAGGGGTACTAGTTTGTATGGCAATTTGCTGGTTTATTTGTATCATGATTTTTATTGAAAGCTAGGTTCTTCTATCTCACCATTTCGAATTATTTTTTGATGTTGAATAAACCACTTTTAATATGTATCGTTGGAATACACAGTGTGAGATTAATTCATAGAGTTATATAGAAATTTATTTGATACAGATATATTCGTATTAAGTGCTTAAGGGGCTCAATAATTACAGAATTGTGTTAGGGTTATTTCAATTAGTTATCGGTGTATGAAAAATTCATTTGCACGTGTTTACGTCTGCCGTTTTCACTCGTTAGCAGAAGTTAATTATCTCGCTTGTCCCCTTATCCGCCTCGATTCAATAAATGCCTTCCGCGGGGAAATAAATCACTAATTCTATTCATTGATCAAGCTGTTATAGCGGTTCTCACGAGCACCAGTCACACATGCTGTCGCGGTTAACAAGCCTGACCATTCAGGTTAATTTAACTGGCCTAATTAGAATTCGTTTGCGTGCAGGTTACGCTGTCGACGGCTACGCATGCAAAGAACAAGTAGCTGGAAACAAATCTTGTCGTTGACAGCTTTCCTCGTACTTATTGTAGAAACGTGTTAAATGTAACAATTTCCAAAATGATAAGATAATATAATAAGTTCGAGATAATAATAATTTCTGGACGAGGAAGGTGAAATTGATTGATATGTTTAATAATTCTCATTTCGTAGATATATTTTGAAAAACAAGAATTTGTTTCTAATGCCCATTTTGCAAAAACGAATTTTCAGACAAGAAATATATTGATTCAAAAGGGCCAATTCTTTTCGATTAAAATAAAGTACCGATGATCTTCCTACGACACATACGGAACTCCTCGAACACCTACAGAAATGGTATTTCAGATCTTCTATGGTAAACGCACAAAGGATGAAAGCGTACATACAAAGGGTAAAACAGAGTCTATTCGCGAAATTCCACGATTGATCGACCGAAACGTAAAGCGACATCTCATGCTGACGGGAAATAGCGAGCAAAAGATCGGCTTCAGTAGAGTGGACGAAACGCGTGGGGTTCGTCGTTCAGAGTTAATTCAATTCGTTAGAATTCTTTTGCGTGCACGCCCGCGGGGCATTTAATTTCGTTCGGTCGTTTGAGGGGCCGCCTTCAATCTCCTGCCAGTGATACTAAACCAGGGAAGAACATCTGTTCGCAATTTGCGAACACACATTCCAATCATTCCATCTCCTTTGTGTTTACCCTTCTTCCATTCGAGGCTCCTCGATCCACAGTGTCTACATAGTGACGTCGAAAATTGTATACCATCTGCATTTCGTTTATTTAAGCGTGTCGACTGTCAGGAATAATTTCTATTCTCTTAAAACGATTTTAAATAGAGAGAATCATAAAATTCACTGCATTGCTACATACGAAAGTCGATGGAATATTCTTTTTAGTCATAGAAGTGAAATAGACGTAGATGAGGTGGTGGTATTCTGCCCTCCTTAGTTAAATTGTCCTATTTAGCATTTTTTAATTTTTTCAGATATGTTGAAATATTTGAGGTTCCACACGTCTTTTACCTTTTAAGTAAAGTTAGAAAACTCTACGTTTTAACTAAAGAGGGCAGTATTATTGCCAACGTATTGTTCGATATCTATCGATCTGGATCTAGGTAATTCGATTACTGTCACGATATGTGACATCCGTCTGTTCTGCTTTCAGTGGCCCTTGAACTTCGGAGCAGAGAAGACGTTTTTTAAATACGCGGAATGTGCGCGCCATTCGATGGGAGGTTCTGTGGGACGAAGCGCGCCAAGAAGAACGGCCAGATTCGTATTAATTATTCATGACGGCGCGCGTTCGGAATGAAATTATAATCGGTTACTCGTGCGTCAGCCTACCAAATCGGTTAGCGAATTCTCTCGGACTTGTGTACAATTCGTGAACGGAAGTGCCATTTGCGCCGTGACGGATAAAATACGCGGCTGATGATGGTGCACGCGCTTGGTGGAAACGTGATGGCCTTCTGCACCAAGCATTAAACAGTACTCTTATATTCGTAAGTCGCCATTATTCATTACGAAATCGATAGACAAAAAATCCTATATACCTACTTCAAATACAGTAAAACGATTCAAGGAATATTTCGGATTATGAAAACTACTTTAATTGTGTTAAGGTGCACTAGTAGGCACTTCTGTATAATGTAAAACTTATTCCAAATTTCCTGCGTATTAAAGACTAATAATAATAATTATCTACATGGTGAAGTAGACATAGGTTCATTTATATGATAAATATAGCTCAAACTTATCTTAAGTAAGTGACAAACGTTCACTACAAAGTGTTGTCAGATTTCACAGATTATTTTAATTTTTCAATATTATAAGTTACGTAACGATTCAAAGTATAATACAACTTCTGAGAATGGTGTGATCGAGTTCATGGTTAATTAATCGGTGTTCTCAAGTGGAAATAGTAAAGCTATTTCGATTATGACATACCGGGCGCCACTTATTTACACACCCTGTACACGTGCTAGCGTACATAGTTGTTGATTTATCAAGCGTCGAAGGATTTTCGTGGAAACGAATCTATTATACCGCGTTGAGTATGTATGCCCTTCGTGGAATACAATGGGGTTAAAGAACTTCTGATACGGCGTCAATTGATTAGCAATGGAGAACTACGAGGTAGCGTGGGTTGGCGGATTGTCCTTTTTGAATTTGCAATCCTACGGTCGTTTGCATGTGCCTGTGTTCTCTCTGTACTATGCACAGAAGTCGACAACAAGCTATAGAGTCTTGTTCGTCATCTACACGGTATCATTGCTGCACTTTGATGGAGCAAATCGCGTTTCAACTGTTAGTAAATCATTCATTTAATAATTCAGGAAATTATTTCTTAATCAAGGTCACAGCTTTCAATTATGATATAGTTAATTTAACATAATACCAAGGAACGAGGAACAGATACATTAATTTCCTATATTTTTCTCCAAGTTGGAAGATTGCTAAAAAAATTCAAACACGAGTGGTGTTTAAAAGACAGTTCAAAAGTCACATTTTTATACGTCTGCGTAACAAACCATATCACTGGTCAATTCTGAATTCCCTCTCAATCTACGAGATATAAATTTTTCTGAAGAAACTATCTTATTTTTGTTACCCTTCACTGTTTAAACTTTCTTTTCACTGCTACTGTATCAGGTGCCCTAAAAAGTAGCCGACGAATTCGGAGACACATATTTAGTATTCGCAAAGGTGGATAAAAAAATCTTCATCGAACATAGGTCCATAAATCAGTATTTGTATTATCTGGGCTATCATTTCGATTTTCGCTTCAGTGTCCCTGGGAAATGTTCTTAGAATATTCAGCTACAAGAAAGTGGAAGAAAATCGATTTTTCAAAAGCACCAAAGTGGCGTGCTCCCTTAAGCGTCTCATCCATGTCCAAGAGAAAGGGAGGAGGATCTCGTGGCGTGTAAAACGTCGGCGTACGTGCAATAAGGTTGCTTCAAAGAGACGCAGGTGATTACTTTCCAATGGTGACGGCCACGTTCCGCTTTACGAGGTGGCATAAAAGTGGAGCTGGGGCCATTAACATAAACTGGAGGGCGTCTCGGGACTAGCTGCCTGATGGAAGCTCCACTTGTCTATGAACTGCTGCGAATTATATCACGCCCACTCATTTATTCTTTCGTGTATTTTTCTCTTTTCTTGTTTTTCAATCCCCTACGACGTTGCTGCTCAGTCTCAATCCTGTTCCGTCGGGCTCGATGTACTTGGTAATTTCGAGTCGTTCGCGTGGGACACATTGACAAATTACTGCGAAAGTCTCCTCAGTCTTCGATATTCGGTTTCTTTCTCTGAATATATCGTATAAAGCTTCTTTCTTGCTCTATCAGACTGCTGGTTTTTAGAATTATTTCTCACGGTCCTGTTGTGGACAGCAAATCCAATTCCTGAGAAATTTCTTTTTTTTTTATCAAAACTGGGCATATAAATTTTTCTTGTTATTTGGGAGACTTCATGCATGTATGTGTTGCAGATTATTTTTAGATGTATTTTGTTGCACTGGGTTCTTTTTTTTGGTTCTTTATTCTCTTTTGGAACAAGTGGAATGTGTTTATTCTGAGTGAGTTCCTTCTTGCTAAATTTGATATGGTTAAGTCTCCTTAGCATACGGGGATTGCGGGTTTGTGTCGAAGCAATATGCTCCACAGCTGAAAGAATCACGCATATGATGACAAGTATTATAAAATTGAACAGCACTGTGGCAAGCGTTCTAGTTACATATTATGTGGCGTAGAGTCTCCAAAATAGACTTGTGCCCCTTCATTTCTGTTCCCTGGGATTTTGTCAATGCATTTGTGCGCGGGGAATGCTTTCGGGTTCTTCAAGGCCTCCGCGTATACCTTGGTGGACCTCTGGTGGCTGCACAGTTCTTCCAAAAAATAATTAACTCTCCAAGAAATCATAAATATTAATCGACGATATTTCAATATTTCGCATTACCTTGATCTCAATCAACTGTTTCGTTAAAGCTCGTAAATTTCTCTTTCGTTTCGAAGTGTGCTCGTAAGTTTTCAATGTATTAAAATTTTCTATATCATCGACAAAGAAGTCGAACATGCTAATGATACGCGTTGTGATTTACCTCCTCCGATGATTATGGGGCAGCCAGGCTGGGGACTGACTCCCCTGTTCGCATAAAAATCGACGGTCCCCGTGTCGATAGGCGTTCCGTAGAATCCACCGTCCGTGTGAAGGATAACAACAGCTTCCGCGTCGGTTGATCTAACGTGACACGTGGAAGGATAAAATAGCGGGAGCGCTGGATCTAATCCTGCGGTGAACGATTCGTACATGTAGGGTACTCTGCTCTCCACTTTAGCACTTTATTCGAGGGTCGTGGAGTACTCCGGGCCCCAATTCTGTTAAGCTACCACTGATTACGGAGTGTCTTCATAATAATAATTGTGAGAAATATTAGCTGGCGCCAGTTAGCAGTACATCGAGGGAACTCTTAAGAAACCCCAAAAAAATGATTTTACTCTGAGTCCTTCAAATTAAATTTCGAACAGCCTGGGTCTATTTTCACCCACGCTATGAAGGCCTTCGCCGAACTCCTCAGCTCCTGTTATTCGCTCGCAGGTTAATAACTCCGAAAGTTAATAACAGAAATAAACTCGAAATGCCCGCAAATAAAGTGCTGCAGTGTATCTGGAGTTTATACATATAGGGTGTTTCAAAGAAAAGTTTATCAAGATTTAGTGTTTTACAGTGGTCGAATGAAAATTGCTAGTCATTTACTGTGAAAAACAGATTTTGATAAAATACCCTCGAATTTGACTCTCACCCGACGGTGGAAGGAGCTCTCCTTCTTGGAGAACTTACCCGTTATCCGACTGAGAGTGATATTCATGTATCTCCCGATATGGCCAGCAATGTGAGCGCCCAAAGAGTGCCCGATCACGTGCAACATGTTCAAATCGATCGCTTCACCGAGTTTCTCCAGCGATTCTGCAACCGCCTTTCCTACAACAGGCACTTGGCTGGCGACGTAAACGTAGTTAATGTCAATCGCTATTTCGCCCCAGTCCACCAGGATAACGTTCACGTCGCCTTTATCCAGGTACGCTTCGAACATGGAATCAAGCACCGACGAAATTCATTTCTTCGCCGCCTGTTCGTCGCTTCTTCGCTACCTCTCGTCGTCTCTTTGTATTCCATTCAGTATGTTTATTAGGGAATATGAAATCGGTACCTTTAATTATTATCTGAACGTTGTCAGATTCTAGGTCCTCCATGAATCCGTGTATATAAAGAATGGATCCTTTGTCAGGGAGAATGTCCTCCATAATATTTTCTGGATTTCTTGGTGTGTCCGTAGTGGATATTGAATAAGAGCTGGTGCTATGGTTTCAATAATAATTTGTAATCGATTATTCTGTGGCTTCAGTTGTAATGGTTTAGAATTCGATTAAAATCGAGTAGACAGAAGAAGTCAGTTTTCATTTTAATGATAAGTCAGATCCACTTTGGTGATAATTTTTTTACCAAAGAGGATGGTTTATATTAATTGTGATCTTTGTCGTTTTATAGCGTGACGTTTTCTTATGTGTACTTTCTTGAATTTCACATAGGCTATTTTTTAAAAAAGGGGCAAAAGGTATTATTTTTTAAAAAAGGGGCAAGAGGCATACAGTGCTCACAGAAATAAGGAAAGTATTTCCAGTTAATGTGAGCCTATAAATCAAATGTGTTTCAGTCTATTGGAAAGTTTGCAATTTTCTGCAACAGTAACGCCAGTGATTTCTCTTCGCTTGTCTAATACCCCATGTCAATCTTTGGCGACTGTATGTTTATCATACACTGTTATATGACCAACCGCCAGCAGGTAATTGTAAAAAACACAAATACAGGAGATAATAAATCTCCCAGAATATTGTACAAATAAAACTGACTGTATCACTAGCGTTACTCCACGAAATTAATGCCTTCCTGTGTTAACTGGATATTATTTGTCTACTTCTATGAACACACGTCTGAAACAATTAGAAAGCCGTCACCATTAGAGCAAATGAATAGTAAGCAGAGAAATATAAAGAAATACATTGACTGAGAGTAATAACAATCGTTCCACGAACCCCCGGAAAACCTTTAGACGAATTTTTCCAACGGTACCAGGATTGTCTTTCTGTTCGCCTGTACAGTGAACATCTCTCTTAATTAATCACTTTCGAGAAATGAACCGGAAAAATAAATTTATACGTACATATCCCGGCGAGAACGGTATTCTCAGTAGTCAGATAGAAAAGTATGCACAGGTAAGCGCATAATTTTTGCATTGTTATTCCCGATCGCGGTGGCGAAGAAACAATACGCACTATTGTTTGAACGAATTTGAAGTGAACGTCTTCATGCTTTGTACGTGGTGTACTAGCGTTTGTGAAATAAATCGCAAATTGTTCGCAATATATATAAAGTGGCCCACTCCGCCAGGCTGTCACGTAACAAGGAAGAAACGGAAAATTATATTGTTCCAGTAGCATACGTGATTGACAGATCTGTCGTGATGCTTTTATGTGGAATAATAAGGCACGCTCCGCATACAGTCACTCGCAACTTCGTTCACGAAAGATAAGATTATGAATTCACGTTCGTTCGAGCACGTGATGCGTGTAGCTTGGTGTTTCGTATTAATATTTTGTGGATCAGGGGATGTCAATTTAGGTGTCAAGAAGCAAAAGCAAGGTAGTGGCTTTTATAATTAATTATTCTTTTGAATTTATACGAAGAAATCTGAGTTACTGTGTGTGGTGGTAACAGTGAATGAATGGAAATGAATTTGACAAATTTTTTGTTAGGATTGTTTTAATAGATGTTCCTAATGTTCTGAAATATTTGAAAATTGTTTTTTAAAATATTTGAAAATTCTTTCTGAAGTATTTGAAAATTCTTTCATAAAATATTTGAAAATTCATTCTTAAAATATTTGAAAATTCTTTCTTAAAATATATGAAAATTCTTTCTTAAAATATTTGAAAAAGCTTTCTTGAAATATTTGAAAATTCTTTCTTAAAATATTTGAAAATTCTTTCTTAAAATATATGAAAATTCTTTCTTAAAATATTTGAAAAATCTTTCTTGAAATATTTGAAAATTCTTTCTTAAGATATTTGAAAATTCTTTCTTAAAATATTTGAAAATTCTTTCTTAAAATATTTGAAAATTCTTTCTTAAAATATATGAAAATTCTTTCTTAAAGTATTTGAAAATTCTTTCTGATATATTTGAAGATACTTGAAAATTGATTTTTTGTATCAAACTTCCTGTTAGTTATGTGAATTTTTAACAGAAAAATGATCGGAGTGTTTCATTTCATGATGCATGAAGTGCTCTTTACAGGGAACTAATATATTTTTTAATTAATAGAATAATCGAAAGTTCATTTCAGTAACACTTCAATTAGCCAGAAAAGAAATTTTCACACATCATAACAGCCAAGACACAAAGAAATATATAAAACACTTATTCAAAGACAGCAGCCGTAAAATGAAAAGTGAGAAACTGGGGCTAAAACAAGATAATACAAAACCGAGGAGAAAAGAAGTAGGAAGTCATTAAGGCACATTACATTGACGTTATCTCTATCCTCAACGAGACTGAAATTGGACTACCTATACACGCTATTACAAGACATGATTGGCCCTGTAATGATACGGAACGGAGTTTACTAGTTCACGTAACGAATTTTACAGAATTCACGCAATCGTGCCTGAAAGCATCCTGTTACGTTAGAAAACACCACGATTGAATATTATCTGGAAGTCGCATAATAATACTTCTTCTTATCATTGCACATAGAATTCAGGCTTCCACCTCTTCCAAGACCCTCTTCTTCCTCGGTTCCACGCAGTGTCGAGTAAGACCGGTCGTCTGCGCGCAAGGGGTCAACGGTTGACCCCTTGAAGGGACAATTATTGTCCCTTCTATGTCAGTCCTCGATGTCTGGCAGCTGAAGTAGACGTTTCTCTCGTGGGCGTTCGCAGGTTAGACAGACGCGTGAATACCAACGGGTACATTGAAGTGGGGGCTAGCGAGTAACATCGACCATTAATAACGGCGTGTAACGAGTATAGTTTAAGCGCGGGTACCAGCATGTCTTCTTCCTACCAACTTATGCTCTCGTAGGCTTAAACATCTGCATCCCGATGTCGTGATATCACGCCAGTCTCGCTTCTATATATACACGCGTCTGCCTACGTAGGTAGGTGGGTCGGTGGGTAGGCAGTTTGCGTATTAAGTGCGTTCGCGGTTACGACCCGATGAATACGCTCGCGCACCGACTGCATCGCGTACAGATTCCCTTTTCCTCCGAGAATTTCATCGCCCTCGAACCTCTCCTTTCTCTTCCAACGTTCCCCGATCGTTCCGCGAGGAGGACGCGTTTGTCGATCGCCAACATTGTAGAGGACGCTCGAGAATGGTCGGTGAAAACTTTGGCTGTGGAGCTAGGCAACCGGAGCAAGTAATCTTGTCCGGTTCGCAGCACTGCGCAGAGATAAATCGCAAGGAATATTCTGGAACGATTTTGGCGGGTTTCCACGTCGATATTTTCTGGGTGACTTCGAAATTATTTGTCGTGAGTTTTGGGGCTCGGCTTTAGTTTTCGAGATATTCGCCAACAATTGTGATCGGTAGTTTGTTTAAATGTTTAAGATAAAAAAATGTGAATCTCCGAGAAGTTGGCGGGGCCCTTCACCGGTGGCCGCTAAGACATCTAACCGGTCACATGTATAGGACAAAGTTGTTCAGAATGGTAACTTTGACAACATATTTCATCGTCATTGAAATCGGTAAGGACTACCCTTTTGAAAATAATTACTAAAAAATATGATTATACACTTCTGGATCGGTGGAAATGTGTTTAAAAAATTTACCACAAAATTGATCTACACCTCGAAATTCAAGATCAAATTTTGTTTTATTTTAATGCGAAGAATCTTATTTTAAGAAGGGTAGTAGCTTTCGCGATTAGTTATTCTTCTGAATTTACGCGAACAAACCTGCGAGTCGCTCTGGCTGTGTTCGTGTTGCTAGGAACCACCCGTTTCCAGTAATAAAGAGGCGGGCGCAGAGTGGAACGGATGTTTCGGACGAAAAGTCGCACAGGCTTCCGAAAAAGATTACATCTTTACGAACCGTTCAATTAAGACTTATTATTGATGCGTTACGGTTGCCCGTAATAAAAGAACGCGGAGCAAGCAACGCCCTTAGCTTCTCTGTAATCACTGGACATCCTGACATGCGTACCGCAAGGAATAATTACGCGTAAAATAATAATAGCCGATACACGAACGGACGAGTCATTAAGAAATTCCGTGTATCGGGAGTGCGCGGTGTACATCGTGGAATGGAGCACGAGAAGCAGATCGACGGGCCTGGATTTTAGCGCGAATTAAGCCGCACGACGAGTCACGATTGTTGTCCGCCAAGTATAAATAAAGCTGGAAATAGCTAGCGAGATTAGAGGAATCTCAGCATTTAAATCAAGTCGCGTGCAGCACCCCGGATGGATGAAATTAATCGTTACAAACGGCCACTATTTCTCACGCACAAAGCTTGATGCAGTAGTCAACGTCGACGGAAAGAGGAAGAAGCATTTCGAATCATGATACCCGTAAACCCTGTCGCAAACAACTCACTTTCTCCGCGCGATTTCTGCGAATCAACAAACAATTCTAATCCCTTAACGAGTCGCCTTCCCCTCTTGAATTCGCAGGAAGATGCTCGCGTGAATTTTATCACGCACAACCGTTTCAGCGCCCGACTAATCCTCTCTGCGACAAATCTCGAGTGGTCTACCACCGTGGTAGAGACGGTGCCGCCAATAAAATTAGTCTATACCACGGGTAAAGCGTACGGATGCACGCTGGGATCTCTCATCCCCCAGTGAATTATCCCTGGCAATTCCCGCGCAGCGCATTAGTCATTTTCGCGGGGGGTTGACTTATATTCATCCACGTAATCCCTCTGGGATGATCAAGGACCCCCGACGACCGCGGTGGTAGCTGGCAGCGGGGAGAGAATCGGCAACGATGATGATTTTTCTGGGGAATTGGAAGTTTTAAAAATTGTTTTAATTTGTTTCGGCTGAGGATCCCTTCGAGCCATGTAAGAAATTCTGTATCAAGGTATACTATTCCTTGACTGGATTAACTGATTAGATTTGAGGCACTGAGAAAAGAGTTCCCTCAAGAAATTATACCATCGAATCAAGTCGACTCACGTCTCACTATGCACACCAAAGGAGTAACCTTTCAGATTTTTTTGGGGCAAAATTAGAAAATAAATGAGAAAACTGTTTGATGGGCTTTAGTTTACATGCCTTATGGTATATAAAAAAATGGTAACTATTTTTTTTAAACAAAATGGCGTTGCTGGTGCTCTTCCATTCTTGCAGTTTTTGAAAAGACACTCTCCACGGCTAGCAGTAGAAATCCCGTATACTTTAACGTAGGATAAGAAACAGAAAATTTGCATTATTTACATGATGAAAATATTGATTTCTGTGAAAATTGTGGACATTTAAAAAGAATATCAGTTTTAGTCGAAAAAACTGCCTAAAATTTTAAGCCTAAATTGTGTCTAAAATTGCCTGTAACAAAGAAGTTTTTAATGAATCGTAAAATCCTTATGTACGTCTGTAGGAAATCTATTATAGAATATACTATTAAAATTTCAAGTGAATAAAAAATTGTTCAAATTAAGTTGCTAGCCAATTTGAGAACAGTGATTCCGAAAAGCTTCGCAGGACAACACCACATCATAGAAACAAATTCGTCTAATTTCGTGCTGTTTTCAGAGTCTCAGGGTGGCGTAACCCCTTAACAGAAAGAAACTGCTCCACATTATAAGCGAGTCTTACTCTAAACTGAACGAACCGCCGCGAGGTGTTTCAGCGTGCGTACTTCTTTACTCGAAACGAATCTGTACGCGGAGATTACAAGAGAACAAACGTAATGACAACGAGAGCCACCGAGTTGGACGTCGTCCGCGTTTCTTCACCGGCCGACTAATCCAGAAACGATCCGTGCACTTCCGGCCAGCGATTCGCCACCTGGGAGGGCGAGTCGGTGGAATGGACTTAAGCTAACGTCTCGTTTGCTCCGTGTGCGTACACCGAGCTCCCTTGATTCCCGGGCAGCAGCCGCACTCGCGCAGCGAAACAGCCGGACCCTCCTTCGCGCGCTGCGCAAGGAAGCGACTCGGAGGGGCCGGCTGTTTCGCTGCGCGAGCGCGGCTGGTGTCCGGGAATCAAGGGAACCCGGTGTACGCGGCTAGTGTAGCTGGCGATGGTAGCCAGTGGAGCAGCAACTCGGGTGGAAAGGTGAAGAAGGGTGGCCCCGATTGCTCGAGTGGAGGGGACACCGCGAGGCGGCAAGGCAATAAAGCAACAAGACAATGACGGTGATTTACGCGGTCCTACGGCAAATGGGCTTACCTAGATTTTTGCGCGGGCAGCACGCGTCCGCCGAAGGATGGGTGCAGAGGAACGGAGCGATTTATTAATCTCCTCGCGCGCGACACGTACGCAGATGCGATGAGACCAGGTGCTGGGGATTATTTATTTAGTTTACAACACCACGAGACCCACCGCCACGAATGCCCCCGCGGCTTAGAATTTCCTTGCGTTCTTATGCTATTGCCGATCGCTGCTTGATGCGCCGACATTTTTCTGGGGCTTGTAGGTGCTGGTACTGTGCATTAAACAGGGACATCCTTCGGGAGTTCTGTTGCTTGATGAATGGTGGGGAATGGAGTAGTGTACGGTTGTGCATTCGATTTTATAATACAAGGTGTCACCGAATTAGTGGTAAGTATAATACGAAAGGAGGTGATTCTACAGGAAGGAACAGTGGCGCACTCAGGATTTAATCTTGGAGGGAGCCGTGTTTAACAAAATACTTTTAATGCAAATTCAATAAAATTCATTAGGTGATTATAAAAATTTATTTAAAGAATAAATCCAATTTTCTTTTCTTTTTACAAAGCCCCTTCTTTGGGGGGGGGGGGAGGTGCCAGGACACCTCCCCCCCCCTCTCTGGGTGCGCCACTGAGAAGGAATAAGTAGATAAGGTGGAATAATATTTATTTTTCCTGTTATATTTTGATTCTTTGTAATAGTGTCTAATCGGGTTTGACTTCTTTTAGAAATTGTATTTTCATTTTTATTTAGTATTCTCCAATAATGAAACAGGGAGCATAGTTTGGAAGTGGATGAACAACAGGGATCAAGGTTCACTACTTTTAAACGATCTTATTCCCATAAATGTGGCCAGTAGTAGGTCCACTTCCCACATTCGTAGAAGGCAGTCGTTAAGAGAGTCGACTCCCCAATGTCCTTACTGCCCACGTTATCGAAAGACTTACAAGGAAACGTTGCTAACTGGAAAATTCTGGTTTTAATGAAACTTCGAGCATGCAAGGAGTACTATTTATTTTCTTTGGAAATTCAGTCTGAAGGGGTGTAATCGACCCTTAAGTTGTCGCGTGTTTTCCTGTTTTTAATACAATTGTCTTTTTTCTTTTGGTGCCAGAGCATAAAAACCTGAGCGATTGTTATACTTGAACTTTTATTTTATCTCGCACCGTTACAAAGTTATATTAAAAAACGAGTCCCGAGTGGATTTCTGCAAAAAAAAAGAACTTTCTCCAATATTTTTTTATCTATTTATTACGGAATAACAATCCTTTGACACATTATAATAACATGAAAATACGTGAATAGAGAACGGACAAATAAGGTAAAATTAAAATTACGGTTAAAATAATAAATACCAAAGAAAACAACACGAAGAGATGAAACAAGACTAGCAGATATTATAAATACTCTATATGCTCTATATTCACACGAAGTTTCGTTGAAATTCGAATTTTCGGGTTGGGAACGTTTCCGTGTTAGCATTCCGCTCCGATTTGTTCGTGCCGGTAGCGATCGTAGCCCTCGCTACCTACAGCAAAACCCTTTAACGATTTTTGCTCGTCGCGAGTGTGCTACGTGAACGTAGATCACATTAGCCACGGCCACAAGCTAGTCGCAGATGCTACCAGAAAGTCACAGGCAGTGAGCGTCGCGGCGATTGCGCCTCTCAAAGACAACTTCAAAAGTGGCCGCGGGCTGCGGCGACCCGTCTTCGTCGCAGGCAACGTGTCGCACCGGCAACACGCGGAGTCACCACAGTTCTCGGTCCAGTCTGGCTGAGGCACTGCTTATCGCGATTCCTGGACGACGTCCCGTTAATCCCATCGCCCCGTGTCCTGGCCAGGACGAGCGGATTATAATAACGATCGGTATTACGCTGACGAGTGTATCCTCGAGGATACAGAACGTAAGAAAGTCGTCGACCGTGCCTTTGATCGTTAACGACGTTAATAGACTGATAATCCCGGGATTACCATTTTATGTTCATTCTTGTTTAGATTAACGCTTTGAGTGGCGCTAGCTTTTGCAAAGTTTCGTGGAAATCGTACGAAGCGAACTCTGAGATTCCTGTGTGTTTAAAATAAACATTCGGGAACCCTTGGATAATACTTCCGATGTTATCCCGAAAATATCGACGCGAAGTGTTAAAAATTGCTTGCAAGTGTTATAGAGAGATGTCAAATTGGGGAGGAATTTTTTGATAAACATTTTCGCGCTTCGATTTTTACTCCACTTGGAAATAAATTAATTGTTACTTATACAGATGAGAACATTCACTCGTGGAACTTGATAGCTTCCATTTCGCGAGCTTCTGTATGCCATAGAGCGGCAGGATTTGGAGATTAGACAATTTTAACATTAATTCAATATGACAACTCACGTATGAGTTATTGCTAATTTGCTAGATGAAGAAAAAAGTGAATTATTTTTAAAATTGTCTCAATCATGTATGCATAATGATCAACCGGTCAAAATAGCCAAATAAAAAATTGGTCCATTCCATTAAATTATTAGCATATAGGTTGCTGCTCTCCAAAATTTGCCGCCGTTTCCACAGCAAAAAAAAAACACAATACTTTGTAGAACTTCCGATCTGTAGCGATCAGAAACTACACAAGGCCTCAAATAGTATACACATCCATTCGACTGGATCCGACGTCTGTTGTGCCCATCGCTAAGTATCATCCTAATGCCGTACGGCGTACGCGAAACGACAGCCAGTGGACGTCCAGCCCCTCAGAAAGAAACCAGGCTAACAAAGATAGATATTTCCTGATCGGCGTCCATTAAGACTGGCAACCTTGGTACCCGGTCTCCCCAGGCACGAGGTAGATTTAGGTAGATCTTGCAAATGAGCCTCTACCGTGCACTTGCCATTTTGTTTCCTGGGTAATAAATATGCTGCGGCTCGTGGGGTGGGGGTCGGCGGAGGGGTTGGCCGAGGGGAACGATACAGCATCGTATTTTCTGCCCGTTCATGCGGAATCGGCATGTCGTAGATATCGTTCGCGACCTTCCTTTCCTTCTCGGTCTCACCCGACGGCGATGGGGGGACGGAGAGAGACATCGCAGGTGCTGGGTTGGGTTGGGTTAACGGTGTACCCCGGGGACCATGTCGGTGCTATTTCTTCGTTTGTCCCGCGGTAAGGATGCACGGCCCCTCGCGACGCAGAGGGTAAACCGTCAGAATATGTCTCCCGATTGGAAAAAGAACGACAATACACCGGTGTAACACCGCGCGAAGGGGGAAAAAAACGCCCTGCTACAGGAGGAGCCGGCTGGCTCATTGCTATGCAAGATGCAGGGTACGGAGCGCCTCTGTGCATCGTAGATTCGTGTGCAGCCTAACGACCCGTTATTCTGTTCTCTGTGTCACACGGAGAATGGCTGGTCCCGCGGCGGATGCAACGGAAAGAAGTGGATCGTAGGGGGCTGCAGCTGATGGGGGGACTGTTCAGGTGTAGCTGCCATTTTCGCAAGTGGATTCAGTCCTACCAGTTTGATCAGTTGATAAGCTTCAATTAACCCTACAAGTGAACAGTTCTCATGATACTGAAATTGATTCAGATAACGATGACCCTTAGTGTTAAGGAGACACTTCTGCAGTATTTCATTTGGTTATAAATATCTTTCTTAATAAAGATTCAGCGCGATAGATTACGCGCAGTCTCAAAATATATCTTTTTCTCTCAAAACATCCATACAATCCTAAATTTCGAGATATGGGCCTGTGAGGTTCAGCGTGTGCAATGGTGCAATTTTAATTTACGCGGGCAGTACCTATAGGGTTAAGTTTTCCACATTGATTATTACGCTTCTGTAGGTTTACCTTGAAATGGATAAATTTTATCGCGATTAACAATATTAAGTCACTCTTAATTTATTTATACTACTTCCACAATGAAAATCGGTAATAACCTTCCACGATGTACCGATGCTGAAAAGTAGACACCTCCAGTAGGATCCTCAGTAGTTCCCAATTTCCCAATGCGAAGACTTGGCAGTGCCAAGTTGGCACCCAAGTGGCGCACAGTGCGCAATCGACGTTAATATACTCGGCGAGAAGTGTATCCACGGTGAAGCGGCTGTAATTATACCAAGGATGGTTTTGCGACAGAGGCCCACTTTGCCGTGCGTAATGGCGGGCGTTTCGCCAGCAGCACGGTTGACTCTAGTTTTGGCGAAATATGACGGCCGCGCGCGGCAAACGGCGCGGTCTGGCTTCCTTGTCGGGCAGGTTGCAGTAAGCTCTCACTTTCCTTGGACGCGGGGCCCGCGCCGAGGACGGGGGGACCCAAGTGCAACGCTCCGTTGGACGTCTTAACCGGTTGCCTCGGAAAAGCTTAGGAATAAATGGGTAGTCGAGATACCCGCGCGATTATTGCCCCGGCTGTCACACCCTGATATTCTTTCGACTACTAGGCGTGTCACACCTTCTGCAATATCTTTTGTTCCGAGCTCCTCGCCCTCGAATAAAATGGGCTTTTCGCTCGAGTTATTGCGCAGTACATGCATCGTGCAATCCGTTTCCTAGCGTGCATTCAAGGGGGACGGATTTTTACGATCAGGCTCGAGCGCAATTTTTTCCTCCAGCCCCTTTCTAGCCTCTCGTTCCTAAGCATCGGCCATGAAGTGACTCCGTTAAGTGACTCTGGACGTTCTAACTGTTTCTATCGCGAAGAGCCAGCAGTCCCCTTGCATCCGATTCCTCGCCAGGGAAGCATTACATTGCCGCGCTACCTCGTATTCTATTAACACTTTGAACGGCGACGGCGTGTTTCCACGCCGAGGGATTTGGATCCTGTCCACAGGTTTGGCTTACTTCCACGTCAATATTTTCTGGTATGCATCGAAGCTATTGTCAGAGGCTCCCGGAATGTTTGCCCGAGGCGAGTTAAGTAAAGTTTCTTGCTAGAAGCGATCTCCTTGAACGGGTATTTCTCAAGGTGTTCAACCTTGATCTTGTCACAATCTAAAACCCTCATGCCCTGAAAACATTGGTTCAAGTTGAACCCTACACCGCCAGAAGAGGGTTAACTCAACGACTCCCTAAACACGTGGTGCACGATGCCAGCCGTGGGCCAATCCCAGCAATGTGATCGCCGGAAGCGTCGCGGAAGACGCCACCCCCTAATCGGGTCCGGGTACCCACGGCGCGAAACGCGTGTCAGAGCCATAAACACGGGCAACGAGGTTGCGATGGCCCCATGTGGGTGCGCCTTTCACATACGGTAAGGACGTTCGGGCGAGTGCACCGGGTACCCGGCGCAGCTAGCTAGCCGCGGAGAAAATGAAGCTGGATTGGCAGGGGTTACGGGCGAGCGAAGCGTAGAAAGATGGACGAGGAAAGGGAAGCCGTCAGATCGGCAAGGGAACGACCGAGAGAGACCGGGCACAGAGGGAGAGAGTGATCCCAGGCGATAGTAGTGGTATTAGTGGCGTGGCTAGCAGTGGTAGCAGGAGCACTAGCAGTTGTAGTTGTGAGGTAGTAGGGTGTACCTTACTCCGGTGAGCGGAGGCCACTGTCAGTTCTCCCGAGACCATAGGCTCGAGCCATCGCGAGATCTCCCTCTGACGATCACCACTCGACGACGATCCGCGGCGAACGCCTCGTCAGAGCTGCTACCTTGGGCGTCATCGCGACGCACCCGGGGGGAGTCCGCGGTGTTCCGCGTGCAGCGGTGCCACAACGAGGGCGATCACTTCGAGGACGCTGCCCACCCTCCAGCGAGCCCATCGAAATCTCCCATCCCTACCCCTCCAGCGCCGGCTGGAGCATATCCTACCGAGAGGGTTCGCCTGGCCAGTTCCGAAATCCACGCGGTCGGGCCGTTTCCGAGATCGATGCTTCGCGCGTGGGCGTCGCCTGTGTTTGACACTGACCGCTAATCCAGCGGTGCCGTTGTCCAGGTCGCGCGAGGATTTCAAAGCACCTCGAAACGCGGGCCGCGGGTCGAGCGTTATTAGCTGGGTAAGTCGGAGGAGACAGTTTGAGGCTACTGGCTGATCCCCAGCACGTGGACGGTTTGTAAACAAAGTGTTTCAGTGGTATTTCATACGTCGACGGAGGTAGGTGGCTACCGAGGTTGGTTTCTGTGAGCTAGTGTGAAGTGGTGGGAAGGTCGCCGCCGATCGGCTGCTGGGTGGTTGCAGGCTGGACTCGAGGAATCAGGTAGGGGTTATTATCATAAGTCTTGGTTTGCTTCGGCGCGTTCTGTCCGAAGTTGCTACTTTTTATGGAGAATTCTATTGTATTCTTGCGATTTCGCAAAGACAGGATTCTAGACGCTCGTGCTACATAACACATAGCCTGTTTGGGAGCAATGTTCACTCGTAGGAAAGAAACCATTCCGTGATTGTATTGAATCCTATCGAGTGCTTGCGTTAACATTCTTATCACAATTTATCGAATTTGTTACTTGGAGAGTACTTCTTCCTCATTAACGGAAATATCCTACATTCATTAATGGAACCACTCCCTTAAACAATTCCTTCAATAATCCACAATTAAAGCCTTAAGATCCACAATCTTCATTCCCACCACTCGAAAGTCTCCCAAACACAACTCCACATCGCTTCCAGTGGGACTTCAGTTTATCAATCCCCTTATCTCAAGCTTCCCCCGTGAGAATCCACGTTTCCTTGCCAATCTTCCACCCGTCTCTAACCCATTGCTCCCAAATGGACCCAGCTGCCTCCCCCGCGTGCCGCAATCGACTTCCTGGTACGGAAGCGAAAGTCAGCTTGCAGGCAACAGCCCGCGGTCCAACCCCGCGCGCTAGCCATCGCGAAAGCATTCGACGCGTCGATTGAAGGAAACGCGCGCTGGCAAACGAGAGGAGACAGGCCTGCGCGGCACAGACACACGCGCGCCGCAGCGGCGTGTACGTGAGCCTGATTCTCTGTTTGCTAATTGTAAAAAGACAGGCTAATACCCGAGGCGAGCGTGCCGGGTATCTCAGGAATGACGAAGCACCACCTGACATTAAAGGTTTACTCTCTCTTTCCACTGCCCGCTCACGGACGCGGTCTGGGAAGGTTTCGCGCTTGTGCGCGGCCGGCCCCGTTGTGTGGGTGCGTTCCGCGGTAGAGAATGGCGATTTGTCAGTCAATTTCTTATCGGATTAGAGGCATTTAACGTATGATTACGCGTACACACTTGCCGGGCACAGGTGCAGCAGCGTTCCTAATCTCCCTTCGTTTAACATGCTGCCCTTTGCCACATGCCATTCCTAATAGCCGAGGCGATTCTTCCTCTAACCGCCGCGGGAACGACGTATCAAGCGTGGCCAGCCGCGCAGCCCCCTCCCCGCGAT
This sequence comes from Andrena bucephala, assembly GCA_947577245.1. Taxonomy (NCBI): domain Eukaryota; kingdom Metazoa; phylum Arthropoda; class Insecta; order Hymenoptera; family Andrenidae; genus Andrena; species Andrena bucephala. The sequence continues at coordinate 72,293,802 of OX387715.1, forward strand.
AAGGTTTCCCTACCCTTTTACTCGATCCAGCAGCTGATAATCACGCCAGATTGCGGATAATGTATTCGGTGCACCTGACGCACCGGTTGGGCTGCTGCGCGAGGTTTCTGTGAAGTGGAGGTCGATATTAAGTCTACAGGAGTACGGGGGTTTGAAAGTGTTTCAGTAATTTTGGGACTGTTTGAGCCGAGCTCTGCTTAACACGTTCGCTGAGACTTGGGATGTATGTATATGGTACAGTAGTGGTTAAAAGAAAGTTTAAATTGTGCACGGTGATAGGAGGAAGATGGTCCCATTAGAAAGAACCGAATCTTTTTATATTCCATAGATTAGGAGCTACACATGATAGACAATTAGTGATACCAACATTTAAATTTTCTTCTAACCATCACTGTATGCTTCGTATTAGATTTTGTGAGATTTTCTGTTTCTGTGAGCGATAATTTTCAGATTTCTTGATATCTTTCGATGATTTTTGTACGATTCTAGTGGTAATGGTGTATACTTTGATTTTTGATTCTTGAATTGCACTCCTAGTGGAACAGTAACATTTACTTCTATACCGAACTTATTAAACTGATGTCCACTTAATTCGAGGTCCTATTCAGGAGTTAGCATTACCATCGCTCTTTTCGTAGGTAGGATTTCATTTTTTGAAAATGTTCTCTTTTGCGCCGAGTTAACTTGTCTTCCTCAGTTAACTGGTGAAGCTTCATCTCGCTGTGAAAAGAGATTTCATCACGCGTCGATGAAAGAAGGGCGGCGATTAGACTTCGTAATGGAACATTTAAGGCAATCGTAAATTGGCGACGATACGATTGGATTTAATGTAGCTAATTGCCAAGGCGTTACGCTCTATGTATGTTTAAACGAGTAACCTGGTGACACGTTTGTGGTGTTATTACCGCAACGATTCCAACTTTCATCGCGTGCTGCAACTTGCAGGCGACGATTTACGTAAGGGACCTCAACCTTCGAGCCACCTGCGAGCGAGTCTTTCTGCTGCTTCTTCTTCGCACGAATGTAGAGTTCAGTTTGATTCTGTGAGTGGCTGAATATACGTGAGTGAGATTGTGTGCTTTGTGAAAGCAAAAGCTTCGATACATTCGTAATACTGTATATGTATGTACTTCATTTTACGAATGGTTTACCTTATTGTTAGTTAATGTAACTTGGTAAGGTATTGGGTACCACTTGGGATATTTCCTTGGGTGATTCGGAGGTACATTAACCCTCGGCCACACTGGGTCTAAATGACCCATAATCTGACATTGAGATAGATTATCTTTGAGGCATCATTTGAAAATGGTACTACTGTTTAAACATGATGATACTTTAAATTTTAATTTTCAATGATGGATATACAGGTATTCTACAATGTTCAAACTTTATCTCAGAATTTTAGCGACTTGATTTAATAGATAGTTTTTAAACAGCAGCTAATTGAAATTTGGCTTGAGTCGAATCGACCCAGTGGGTTAAATTGGGATAAAAAAAATTCAAGAAATACAAATTTAAGTACCCACGTTGAAAACAACCGATATTCTAGAAATTTGTTGCAAACCCTCGGTCATTCACATTTGTATTCTAAGTTTCCCTCTCCGTATGCAACATTTTCCATAATTTTTTATTCAATATAAGACAAATGAATTACATATTTTCAACCATCTAAACTACCTTCATATCTCAAACTAAATGTCTCTTCTTATTAGTATAATTACAATAAAATATAGGGTAATAACATATTTAATATACGATAGCACCTACTCTAAAACAAATTCTCCCACCAACACCCAACGTCTTATAATATACAATTCATCGTTCAAATAAAAATCCACTTGCTTCCCCCCACGTGTGCACACTGGTCAATTATCCCAGTCCCACTTTTTTCTCCCGCACGATTCACCCGCTAATTAATTTCTCCGCCGTCAAAATGATAAAGGAGACGTTACGGTCTTTCAATTCGCATTAAGCCCCTGAATATCACTGAAGAGTCACGAGGGGGATTTTAGGCGCCATATCTCTCACACAAGAGTCAATCTCCCTGGAGAGATTCTTTCAGACTGCTTGCGCGCAGTTAGCGTACGGTAGGTCGAGTGAATGACAACAATTTACAGGCCGACCTTCGTGGCGGTGCTGCATTGTATCACGTACAGCGTTTAGTGGAACCAGCTCTACTGGTTGCCAAGTAACGCCGAGGAAAATCGACCCTGATCTCTTCTAATCGGGTTTCCTCGTTGCCTTTTGTGTCACGCCCGTGCCCACATTCCGTTGATCTTCGCGGCTGGTTCACTATTGCGCTGCACGGTTCTCCGTGGTGACCGAATCACGTGAAAGTTTCTGTTTGGCGAGGTGGTACTTGGGGTACTTGTGCTTTCCACGAAATGAAATTGTTTACTTTGATCGTGCTCAGATTTATTACGTATATAGCGGAGCTGTTGCTTAAATAATAGGAGATATGGTAATTCTCTATGTAAAAGTTAGCTTCATATCACCACTTATGTATTAGGTTAATATTTTTTTACTACACCTATTTGTACTTTTACCAGAAAATTGGCGAAAGATTAAGTGGCTTTGTTTAAAAAAAGATGTATAATATATTTTTACTTTTAGTACAGACTTTTGATGCAATAAAGTGGACGAACTTTTGCATTGACCTAATGTTTCCTTTTTTTTTTTTATTTCAGTGGTATAAGCGTGAAATAGAAATGTTTAGAAATTGCTTGTAGACTTTTGAAGAAGATATTTCACGATGAGACGTAGGTGCTTGAAGAGACATCTCCCTGTTACATTGGATATTTTTCATCTCTATTGATTCGTTTTTCGAAATACAGAGCACTGTGTCTTTAACAGCAACGATCTGCACTTTCGCTTTTCTGAGTCGGAGATCCTAACGAAGGCTCACGTCTTCTCGAGCGACTGAGCAAACTCAGTGACTCGTTATGGGTGCGTCTTTGCGGTCGTTGATGTCAGAGTCGTTTGAACATCGCAATGGTGATTTAGTACCTCGGTAAAAAGCAGCAATATGTACTGTTAACCGTATCGTATTCCTCTCCTGAGTCAGCCTTCCGTTGTTCATCATTCTCCAGGTGAAACATTGTAGGGGAGAGGCTTGTAGGTTGCCACCCCTTAGCTTTTTTTATCATAACTCGTCATAAAATTAACGTATCGATGATTTATGGTATAAGTTGGAAAGAGGAAGGGTAAAGCTACAATCCTGAGCTACAAATCATGTAAACTCTCGAAAAAGAAAAAGTATACGGCAAATTATCGAAAGTATCTAAAATTGACTCCTCGAAAATTTGGCTTGCAGGTTGCCACCCCCTAGAAAAATTGCTGAAAGTGTAAAAAAACTCAAGCATATTGATGTTGTATGCCTATGCAGTGCTCTTCCTTGATTTATTGCTGATTTTGATTGCTTTAATTGCGTCGAGCAACGCTTCAAAATCCTTAATGCCGCGTTCAGATTTTCTTGACCTGCGTGCTGCCATACTAAAAATGTATCAAGAATGTAAAAAATAAACGAAAATATGACTAAAATGCAATAAAAACACTTCACTTCAAACTCAATGACAATATTAAACATCGGGAAAGAGAGAGGTGGCAACCTGCAAGCCAAAAAAGGTGGCAACTTGCATTCCGACGCATTTTTGGAAAATATGAGAAAAAAATTGTCAATTCGTGATATGTTTGGAAATCTGTTTAGCATATGTAAATTAGATGAAAAAAAGAACACAGTACGAATAGTTATCTTGAATTGTCGATGAAAATGTTCAATTTACGAGCACAGAGAAGACACACAATTTCAATAGTTCAATTACTTGACAAACACTATATTACCCTTCGCTCAGAAAACACAGCGTTATTGCGTCTGTCCGCTCCAGAGGTTAATAAATAGTGACATCTACTCTTTTAACGTCGATTTGAGTCAGAGTTCAGGTTATGACACTGCTAGAAAGTCGAAATACAGCAGGGGTGGCAACCTGCAAGCAGTGGCAACCTGCAAGCCTCTCCCCTACAATTCACCTGCTATTAAAATTCAGAAAACAAAGCACTACCACTTCCCTGCACTTGACCTATCAACTGAGGAACACTAGTCTAAGAAAAATTCAATTGTCATAGGACAAAACTACTTACTAATTACGAAAGTTAAATATTAATTACCACCTAAAGGATCATAGATTCCAACACTTGAAGACCTACGTGACTCCCTTAATTCGTCCCCCGTCAAAACACCACCTACCATTAGTTTTAGAATAAAAACCCTTGCAGCCAATCCCAAGCAAGCCACTAAACTCTCAACGTAATATCACACCTAATCTCTGTCTAACAGCACCCCTGGCCAGTGTCCTAATTCTGAGTGTAAAAGACGTATCTCACGATAAACTTCTGTTGCGAATTTGCCTGCAGAGGCTGTGGATTGAGGGAACCTCCCTGGAGTTACCTTCCCTTCATCGAAATCGTGACAACGTTACACGCGTTATCTAATCGACTAAGCTTTAAGTTAGGGGAGTCCGTGGTGGTTGTCGGTTTGGATCACTGTTCCCAGGCAGCTTCGTGGCTGCCGTTGGGTCGGTGTGTGGATGCGCGAGGCAGAAGCGGCCTCTTCTAACTCGTTTCTACACAGATGGCTGATTATTGAAGCAGCCGGGCCTGGCCAGCAGATAGGGTTAATCTTTCATCTCGGCCGGAGAGTCGCTCTGCCAAATGGCGTGAGCATCGCGATCTGAAAATCGCGTCACATCGCCGAGCCCGTTGCTCTCGCGCGGCTTCCAGGAAACAGCGAATTCCACGGCTTAACGCGAACCTGTTCCCTCGAAAACGACCTTCCTACGCCGAACAATGGGTGTAGGCAACGGGCGTGGGTGATCGACGAAGGATACCGAGCAGATCTGACCTTATACGATACGCCGAGATGATACCAGACAAGCTCGATTTGAGGACGCATAATAGGGACAGGATCTCGAGTGACGTTTCGTGATTTCCTACTTATTTTGAGAAATTCCGGTGATGAATATTTGGTGCTTTAAATCTTGGAAGGCCAACGCTGTTACGACCTAGGGAAACACAAGTGCTTTAACTAATTTTAAGTAAGAAACTTTATTTTCAATATGAAGCACGCTCTATATTTCGGAGGAGAAGACTATAGTCGGAATCTAAGTGTATTGTCGTGTTCATCGGGGCCTTATTTATATGCCTGAATGGTGGTTTCGTGTGCACTAGGAATTTATAAAAGTAATGGTCCCGAGTGTACAGGAAATTTCTAGAAATCATCTGGTGCATCCGGATGTACGTATTCTATAGTGTTATAATTCTTCTACGCTGACTAGGAGATAAGGTTACAATTAGTCACATCAGAAACAGGTGCTGGGGTAACGAATTGGTAGCAATTTTCTTCGTTAGCGATGTGATTTGATGGTGTTTTGATTGGTATATTATCGAATTGTGAAGCTCGACAAGGCCAAAACACTTGTTTTATGGTGGAGTATATGTTTCATATCAATTTACCTTATTATGAATACGATTTTGGAATTGGGAGTAGTCAGTCCCTTGCATCCATCTTTTTCCGTTTTCAATTTTCAAGCTACCAGAAAGTCTATTCTCTTCCCTAGCGCAGATTAAGCAATTTAAAAAGTATTTTTATTTGCTAAATTATTTAATGTAGAGGGCCCCAAGGTTACTTTGCATTCTCTTAAAAAGCCCCACAAGTTCGTTGTACTGGAAATGTGAATGTTCCCATTGAGAAGTCGTGCTCCTTAATGCGATAGGATATCCTGTCCCAAAGTATATTTAGAGCGTTGATCACCTGCGTCGTGACAATCTGTCGTGCAGGAAATGAATAAATAATGATGGCCTGGCGTGCATCTCGCGTCAATAAAAAACAATCCCCCCCGAGTGTGTATTTGCTTTCGAGGAATCCTACATAATGAAAATCATCACGAGTTCCAGCATCCCTACTTTACAGCTTCGCGACTGATTCTCAGACTTCTTTCCTCACTAACACACTGCCCTTTCATTTCGCACACCATCCTCGCTGCAGGTATACAACCTCCTACCACAAACTCGTGAACACTTTACAGAAATTAGACTTCCACATCTTTCATTAACAAATATATTCCAATAAAACACAATACTCATATTCACACTCCTTCATGATCCAACCCCCAGCATCCCTGTTGAGTGCCTCTGGCGTGAAGGGTGGTAACACCGTCCACCCGTCGAGCAGCTATAATTCAGTTTCGCATTCAAATCGATGGTAGTAGGTACTCAAACTGACTCTGTCTAGTGGACCGTATGAACAATATTATATCATAGAAAATATAAAAGATTTCTCCAGTGGCGGATTCAACGGGAGACCTCCATCCCCAGGACACCATTTAAAAAAAAAAATAATGATTTTATCCAAATAATATATTTTTTTTCTGTTTCGCATATTTTTCATACCAAACAGGGTGTCCCAGAACCTTTGCCACCTGGGCCTTTTTCTTTAATTCCGCCACTGGATTTCTCTAAAGTACCTCAATTTTCCTGACCTTTCGACTAAACAATCCCTCCCACGAGCACCAGTTCCCAAATCCCCGTAAACCACTCTGCCCAAGAAAAGCCTCCGCTCTTCCTCGTTAACCGGAATCACACATCCAGCAGCGAAATAATAGCGGCTAGTTCAAAGGAGCCCCTCCACTATTCGGTGGAGCCTCTACGCAGAACTGGACCACGCAATTAGTCTAATAGGAGTGGAAGGCAGGTCGTGAGCGAAATTAACAGTGGCACATATTTGCACTGGCCGAACGTGCGAACAAAGAGGTGGCAGGGTAGGTTCCCGGAGGAACGTAATAATCCTTCCGCTGGCGGCCGTACCGGGGAGGAAGAGGGGCCCTGCCGTCACGAGGATCGCCGCTAATAGCCGCTTAAACGTGAAAGTAGTAAAGGCGCAAGTGGTCCCGTAGCTTCCTATTCTCTGCGGGCAGTCTGGCCGAAGGGAGGGCGCGGGCCCTCCGCGGGTATCCTAGCTGAGGAACGGGGCAGTCGTAAAAATTCCTAAGGAACGCGGCGATACAGAAGACAGAGCCGCGCGGCGGATGTTCCAGTTCGTTCCTTACTTGCACGATGAGCCACGCGGCTTTTCTGCGCTCCCTTTACTTTCTTCCTCCGACGTTCCGCGGCCCCTTTTTCCCTTCGTTCGACCGGCGGCCGGCTTAACGATATGTCGGCTGCGCCCCCCCCCCCCCCCTCCCCAACCCTCTCGACACACCGTCTGCCCCCTCCCGTCGCTCTTCCCCCGGGGGCCAGAGTAAACGTACGTAACGCGACGTAACGAACGTAATTACGTGCACTAGTCCCTCGTACACGGTAACCTGTTAATTCCTGCCCTCCGACGTACCCGCCCTGCTTGTTCGCCAGGAGACGCTCCTCGGGCGAACGTTCGCCTAGCCTGGTCGCCGAGGCCACGGTGAAAACGGTAGGCCGTTTTCAGAGCTACGTCTGCCTTGTAAAATCAGCCGCTAACGCGGGGCTAAATTACGGATGTAGTGGAAGGTGGCTGGCGATGGTTTTTGTTAAGGGTTGTAGTTAAATGTGATTTGTTGTGCTTAATGCGGGGCAAATGAGGAGGTGTAGGGTTTGGGTAGGGTGGAGTCAGGTGACGAGATGTGTTTAGGGGCTTTGTTGGGGTTCGAGGTGTTGAAGGGGATGAAGGGTTACTCAGTTCTGTTGCAAGTGACGGATTTTAAGGGGGAGGCCTACCTAGCAATTTTCAAAAAAATGATTTATCGATTTTTATATTTTCTTGAAGTACAATATCTTGAAAATATTCTCTGAAAGTGTCAAGTTAATCCGATCAAAATTGACAAAGTTATATGCGTGTAAGTAGGTAGGTGTTTCTTGGTGTAGCGCTCAGACTCAAAACTTTAAACGCGTTTTCCTCAAAATCAGAATTTCAAAATCGGTGACACACATAACTAAAAAATTAATGAACCGATTTACTCGAGGCTTTGCAGGCTTATTTTAGGGTTAAAAATTTGAGCGCTATCGGGAGCTATACCTGTTTTTTTGTCTAGATTTTTTGCACTCGAAAAACGAGCGATTTTTTGCCAAATATCGATGCTTCGATATTGCACAGCCGCGATTTTGTCACGAAATAATTTTTCTAAAATCGGGCCCGATAGCGCCTAGATAATTTCATATATTATCTAAAAAAAATCGAATTTTCAATTTTGGATGATCCTGCACCGAGCTGTGGTTGTAACCGCAAAGCGCCTAAAAAGGACGTCTCGGGCATCGCCTATAACTCACAAACCTTTCAAAACATTTTACCAACAAAAATACTGAAATATCCGTAAGATGTACTCTTTCCAAAAGACTAATGTTTAATAATAAAAGTTTATCGGTGTTTTTAGAAGAAATTCCCAAAGAAGCATGTTGTTTTAACCGTTTTAAGTAGGCCTCCCCCTTAGTGTGTTTTGAAGAGGAATACGAGCTCATTTAAGTGTGCCATGCGAGTTGTTACTTACTTTCTTACATATTCCACAGACTTTTAGCATTGTCACTCTTTTCTTATCCGCAGAATATTGAAAAGCGACACCAAACCTCGTCCCTCTCTACTTTTACCATTTTACTATATCTCTGATATCACAATACAAGTGCTTCTTCAGCTCCCTTCTATATCCAAAATAACAAACAAAGGATCATTACATCTGTGACAAGATCTGCTCGACTGAACTTCCATAAGCCACCTAAAAGAAAGTCATCTAAATCTTTCACCCTTCTTCTTACACATAAAATCCACATGTCAAGAATGAAACACTTTGCGTGGAATGAAGACAGTGTACATTCAGCTCCAGTCTAAACACAGAACCCCACAAACCACGAGATTCAGCAAACAACTACGTACACTGTGGTCTAACGATCTTTCTATTTCTAAATGTAAGAAACGAGAAAGCGGTGTTGGACGTAGCTAGTCAGCAATTTACCAGCGATTCGCTGTTGTCCGAGGCAAGAGCGTTTCCCTGCGCGGCTGGCAGACGCGTCGAACCCAGAACACTCGGATTCTCCTGAGCAGTGGATCGAAAGGCTCGTTGGCTCGGCGTGCCTCACGGGTTGCCTATCCTCCTCTGCGGCATCTCCCGCGGTCCCGCAGCGCTATCATAATGCATCGGCAATAACAGGCGGGCCTGGAGGAGCGGAGCGCAGATGGAAATGCAGTTGGTGCTAATTGCAAAACGCCTTTATTGGGCCGGGTGGAATCTACCATTTAGGTAGATTGTAATTGAACGGAGGGATCGCGGCCGCGGCGTGATTGGAATTCCTTGACGCGCTATCGTTCGTCTCTGCGATCTGCAAAAAATCCAGCCGCAACGCTTCATTATTGTTAAACAGCCGCTGCCCGGGCGCGTTAAACGCGTCCCGAGGTGGGCGCGAAGTGGAGCACAGAAATTACGAATGAAAAATCGCAACCCGATCAACCGGCTGTCCAATAAATAATATGAATAATCCTTGCAAAAATCCGGGGAAATGATATATGGGGACCGTAGGGCGATTATCGAGCTGCATGTAATCTTACTAACGAGTTTCTTCGTGTGGTATGTGTGCTCTTCGACTTTGTTTTCGTCGCTGATGGGGGGACGGTTTTTAGGTATCGCGTCTGCTTCAAGTGGAATGAACGACCGGCTTTTTACGAGTAAAATTTGTTGCGATGTAGTATCGATGTGTATCGTGCCGCTGATTGAGGTAGCATTTAACGCTGCAAGAAGTAGTCTAAGTACCTAGTTTGAAAGATTATAGTATCGGGGTATCCATTATTCGAGTGCTGTGCTATGGAAACGTTCTATTATCCCATAGACACATGTTCTTATACAACATTCTTCTTTAACATTTCATTCCCAGGAAATGCTCCTGAGAGTAGGTACTCTGAAGTTATGAGGTGTACATCATATTAAAAAAAAATTGTTACCACAGGCGTGGAAAGGAAACTAATATCTCGTAATTAATATGTAAAATAATATGGAATGTGTTGAGCGTTAGTTTTACCGGACCACCAAGGACGCACCAGGATGCCTTGTCCTTTTCGACGCCACATTTGTCAGACAGTCGGTTTGTCAGTCCGCGCCTCGTAGACCTGACACGAGGGTTGTAAATACCCGGCGTCACCGTACTTAGCGTGAAAATTCAGGCGATCTACTCGAGTCACGGCCGAGGGTTTCCAGACAGCCAGGATAACAAACAGATGGCCGCGCGACCAGATCGGCTCATGGGAAATATTTTCGTTAAGATTTCCCTTTCCGCTGTTTTTTCCACGAACCATTTCCACATCACGTTTCACCAATAGCCAATAGTTTCAACCACCTCTTTTTCCAAAGACACCCTCTGAAGGAGGTTCCATCGTCTTCCTGCGTGAAGTCAGGCTCCTCCCGGTCAGAAACCAACAGAATTCGAACATAGCCACACGAAGTCACATTTTGTACACGAGTATAGACCAGGGCTTTCTCAAAAACCAATAAAGTACCTCTTCATTGTTAAACTGTTAAACGAAGTGTCTCAATTTATTGAACGGCAAACCAATCGTCTATAATTTTAATACAGTGATCTCTTGTGACCGCAAGACGTCGCAAGAGATAGTGACATTGCGTCGAGGAGCTTTACAACCTCTATCAAATCGACGCTGTGACGCTACAGAATGATAATAGAATAGTCGCAGAAAATAGTGTTCTATTATCAGAAAATGTCTCCCTCCCTGATTCAGATTATACGAATCCCTCGATAATTCGAAAAGACTTGTCGATCACTTGGATTATCGATCAGGATCAACGTCACCTTATCCGCGCGCACGTGTCGGTACTGGACGTAAGATATTATCCGTCGGCGGTTTCTACATAAATTCTTTTCGGAACGTCGGAAGTGCAAACATAACGGGGGATTTACGCAAACACGAGTGCCTGAACGGAACGATATTAATCTCGGAGCCCGTGCCGTTTCTCAATGCTCGGCGACAATATCGTCGTAAATTCGTGGCAAATCGAATTCAGATTTATTCTCACCGCGAAGAGGGCTTGTTTATGCGCGAGCCGGGGCCCGAGCATACAGGTGTCTACTTTCAAATCGGAGAGCCGCTACTTCGTTTGAATGGCAATTCGTTTCGCCTGCACGCGGTACCCTTCAAGGAGAACGAGAAGATTTTTCCGCCGTGTCTTTTATTTTAATTCCCCGAGCATCACTCCCTTTACCCCCCTGCCCCGAGCCCCCTTCTGTGTATGAGGTAGTTGCTCGGGGAAGGTGCTAATCGATGGTTGAACGTGTCGAGTCGCCCCGACACGAGCCTTCGCGCCTCCTTCGTCCTTTCCCTTGTTCCGATGACGGACGCTTCGCATGGTATTTCACGCGATCCGTTCTATTGCAAATGAAGTTATTACTGCTAAGTGAATCCCGATGATTTTCTGTGGGACTGATGGAAGCGGAATTGTCTTGCGGTTGCCGGCGATTTCGCATCGATCCTCGCGTGAAGCTTTCGATTGCTGTCGATTATAGCCGATGACAGAGAGGGTTTAAGTGGAGGCATGTTTGTGGTTAGTGAGCTATTTGTCTCTTTGAAGGCTGTCAATTTTAGACACTGGGATGTCTCTGAAACTTGACACCAAGGAGAATATAGAATGCTCCCTTCAGCGTCATTAACTCGTTATGTTAATATTCTTTATATATAGAGGGCTTCAATTTAAGTGTGAAAATGAGCTTCATCAACAGTGAACCTTCATCAAGGTACTGAGCATCCAACAATCTTGATACTTAACTCTTCCATGGTCACACGAGGTGTATTACGTCCCAGCAATTTTTTTTCTTCGCCAATATTTCTGTAAATTTTGTAGACCGAATTTTTAACTTTTCAATTAAAGTTGAAAGATTCAAAAATGGTAACTCAAAAATCACGCCCAATTTGTGATTATAATAAGGTTGACCACGAAGGGTTAAATACAACTTTCCTCGCCTCTTGGAAGACTAGGAACACTTATGCTCCCCAGCATCAGATCTGGAACACTTTTCTAAAATTCCCTCGTATTTTCCATCACAATTTTCAATTACCACTCGTCTCGAACTTCTTCTCATAAAATATACAAAAGGCAATTATTGTTGTAGATTACTTGAGTACCTTTATTTTAGATATGAAAATGGAGAATTTGCTTTTTGCGATCGATGGTACTTTTGCATTTACTCGATTGCAAATGTATCATTCGTTAACATCAGCGGCCACATGCAAAGGGCGAGTACAACGCTGTTTCCTCGGCAGAAGACCAAACGACGATACGGTGTCGGCGACCTCCGTGCACGAATCGATTTTTAACCGTGATTTCTAATCGCGGATGATCGAGGGTAACGATATACACATCCTGACGGTCGCGTGCACATGCAAGCTGCACGTGCTGCTGCTGCACGGGGAACACGACGTTCTTTCCCCACCATCGGTGACCGGTTACGCGCGGAAATCCACTTTCGATTTTTAACAGCTACCTCCACCGGCTCCCTGGAATGCCCCTTTCCATTTCGTTTCCCTGCTTTTCCTCCACCACGATGAATATGATCGACAGGCTCTTCATCAAAACTCTTACAAGCTGAGCGGTGGATAAATCTGGAATTCTGTTGATTATCGAGATTTATTCAAAATTTGGACACAAATACTTGAAAGTATTAGGTTGGTGCATATGGAATTGCACTTTCGCATAGGGAATTTAGAATAGAAATATTTTTCACGTTCTAACTAGTTTATTTATTTTATTTCTTTGAGTCTCTGTGACATCTCTCGTGGCGTAAGCCAGCGTTAGTAATTGTTATGGTATCCACATTATAAAGAAAGAAACTTTTAGGCTATTTGCCACGGGCAATTTCATGTGCACCGACACAATACCACCATTCGAAGCGTTAAGTGAGAATAGAAGCTGAAAGATTTTAAGGTATTCTGTATAAAATATTGTTTACAAGTTTTACTTCATTACTCCAAGTATCTCAAAAATATCCTGAGGATACTAATTATCTCAACGTGTAATTATCTCCAGTGTTTTCTATTCTAGTTGTATCTGGTAGTTTAATCCGACACTGGAAACACGAGAATTCTTGTGATTGCTCCACAAGTATGTTAAGTTATTTAGCACCCATGGGGTACTTTTCACAATGTAGTAGCCTTACTCATTCAAAAACAACTATATAACATTCTAAAAAAAAGTTTAAAAAAGAAACTTGACTCCTAGATACAACTATCAATAAAATCCCCGCTCCACAATGCATGAACATTTCGATTTAAGTTCCGCTCCAAGTTTCCTCATTTTTATCCCCACCCTCGTCTTCTCTGCTACATTCCACCCCCGGATTGAGTTTCAAAGTTTCTCGCGACGTGTTTCATAAATCTGCTCCCGTTCGCGTCTTAATCGCGATTTTTACGAGACTTCTCAATCCTCGAAGTATATCACGTGCTTTGAGCATTATGTCCGCGATAATATTCTTAATCACGGCGGCCACGTTTGTTAGGATTTCCTCGGCGCATAATGCACGCGGAATGGAGGCTCGTGATTTAAGAGGGAATTTGCTGGGTGAAAGAGCTATTTATAAGATACGGGTGACAATAGCCGAATTTCGTATGCTGCCCGACCCGGCGCCGTTCCTACACGACGAAAGGGGATTCATTCGGAGCACGTGCCTTTTTGTTGCTGCTTAAACACGCATTGAATTTTTTCCACCGCCGACGAGGCGTCGATTTAATTCCACTCGAGGCTTTTTGCATCGCCTCGACCGGTGCCCGTTAGAGTATCGAGTGTTACGGGATGACAGCTTTTTGTAACGTTTACTCAAGTGGTCATTCATTCAGCTGGTAGAAGGGTAAGACGGATGTGACGTGATAAAGCGTATTAGAAGACGATTTAATGTATCTCTGGATAACTGCACTTTGTGAGAATTCTTTAAATACTTGTTGTGAATGCAATTCAAAAACGAATAGCTTCCATTTTTGTGGTCCGATTTGCAGTTACATATTCAAGGTTGAAGGAAATCGCTAGGAAAAGTTCATAGTACTATGATACATATTTTATTATCCGAAAATGGATGATACTTGTAGGAACATTTTAATTCATTATTTAGGTGTTTTGCAGTTTCTGTGTTAGACGGTTTGGTTATTGGGAACCTTGGGGACCTTCATCCCTTCATTATGGTACTAAAGATTGAGATTAATGGGAGACAGAATTTGGGACAAATAGAAGAGAATTTTCAAAACGAAATAATATTCCAATACCTATATATAAAAGCAAACTACTTCGTTTTGATTAAATTCTGATCAAACGTCACAAACGTATAAAACTTCCACACATTTTCATCTTCCATCATTTATTTTGTATCAAAACATATAATACAGGACACACACTGCCATTCATCAATATTAGGACACCTGTGGTATTTGCACAAAATGTGATATTTGATCCAGATCGAATACTTTCCACTCCTTTCAATTTAAAATACCACGTAAACTAAAATTTGTTAGAGTCTTCCAATACTCTTGAACCGTTTTTCACAATTATTCCACACAGAGTGGGTATCATAATATTTACGAACTGCAGTGTAACACCCCTAACACAGAATAATTACTCCCAAAGTTACCCCACTTTCAAAACCACTCGATGTACGATTAAAAGAAAATTGAAAACCGCCACCACAAAGAAGCACGCGAAAGTGTCTCTAACGAAATCATCGTTAGAAAAGCGACCCATCTGAAGCGAGAAAAAATCTAATAAGAGGCCCCGAAATATCAGATAAAGAACGTCTAACGGGAAAAAAGGCGAATAGCAGTGGATCGTGGTCGGCGGGTGCCAGACCTCTGATGTTTGGAAAGTCATCTCGCGAAGGGTTTTTGTTCCATAAAGGTGTAGGCTATGTGAAGGTCGTTCTACGCCAGCGAATCAATGCCGTTGGGGGGGGGGGGGGGGTCCAGGAGGCAGAGGATCGTTGCTACGGTCACCGTTGCCAATTTGTGTGGTCCTGGCTGGTTACTCGACGTAGGTGTGACCACAACGAACATCGTGAACAGGCAGTTCCGACCGTCCTGGGAAGGAGGAAGCCCAAGGAAACGCGGAACGTGTGAACCCTTCGCATTTTCGGTGGTACCAGGGCCCGATCTACGATAGCACAAGCAGGGCAACTGCCCAGAGCGGCAAATTTGAGGGCGGCAAAATTGGTTAATTGGTAATTTCTGAATATTAAACTTTTTATAAAGCAAAAGGCTTTTGTTATTCAACAAATACCTGCAAAAAATTTTCACTCACTGCCAAGAAGTATATTTTAAAATAATTATTCATAATTATTCAAAAAATCAAAAATCATTTTTTCCCGGAGCGGCGGAAGAGATAGATCGGGCCCTGGGTGGTCCTCTCCCTTCTCAACATAATTTCACACTGAATTAAGCATTCTGCATCAGCAATTTTCAGCTTGACCTTAGCACTGTACTTGTACTTCATTTATGAGAAAGAGGAGTGAACTTGTGGTTTCAGTGTAGGAGATTTATTTCGTAGTTGAGTAGGGATGTACGAGCAGAACGTTTGACAGACAAGTTGCTAGACACACTGCGACCGCTGCCATTAATGTATGCGCCAGTAGATTCCCTTATGTTTTATATGGTCAATTTTGAAGTTGACCAAATCCTCCATACTTGATAGGTACATGTTTAAGGTAATATACATCGCGCTGCGTTCCTTGCACATTAACACTATAAAGGGTCTTGTCACGTATGCGTGATTTCACGATTTCTACCACTCTCTGTGAGCCTAATAAATCAATTTCATTTCATATTTATTTCACATTTATTTCATATTTATTTCACATTTATTTCATATTTATTTCACATTTATTTCATATTTATTTCACATTTATTTCACATTTATTTCATATTCACATAAGTTTGCTCCAAAAGGTGCGGTCAAAGTGTTAATATTATTTATTAACCCCTCAATATTAATAATTTAAATTAAGAAAAAGATCTCCGGAGCTTCAAATATCCACTGCTGTAATCAAAGACTCGTGTTCCTAAGTGATAGATAGTTGCTAACAATAAGTGAAAAAGACATGTGATCTTCCGAGGGTGAAAGAGGAATGCTGGTGAAGGGTCATTCCTCCAGCCACCTATCCGAAAGTTCCATAAATTCGTGGACTGGAGGTGCAGCCTTGTGACCGATCGACCTCGAGGAACATAGTCGGGCATCCTGACGGCGGCGTGCGTAATGGATCGTGGGAAGGGCGGAGGAGAAGGTCACCGTGGCTGCTGCCAGACAGCTTCCGATGATTTTCGTGGCCGAGCAAAAAGCAGACGTCCGTTCGACTTTACATCGCGGTTGAATTTTTTACCAGGCCCGATCCCCGTCGATCGGTAGTGCATCCCTCGTGGTCACGCTCGATTTCGTCGGGACCGAAGCAGGACTTCCATCGTCCCTCTATCCTCCGCCTGCGCCCGCTTCAACGCCCCGTCTATCCTCTTCTACCTCGCGCATTCGGTCGAGATCCCTCCGGGCTGGGAATTTCGCGTGCATCTCGATAGTCAACGCTGCCAATTACGTATCGGGGCACAGATCGGCTGGTGGAAACTGGAGTGACGTGCGTGCGAGTCGGTATCGTTTTCGCGTCGACTGTTCGCGGTCCAAGGGCGCCGATGCGATTCGATTTCATGAATTTCTGACGGGATTAATCGCTCACTGCTAGGTCACGGAATATTTCGTGCTTGTAGCTTCGATGGTTGTTATGTGTGGCGTGGATTCTATTGTGCTGTTGGCTGCGATAGGTGTGCTTAAAGTGCATACATATTTGTTGCTTTAATATTATTGTTCCTGAAATATAGAACAATGACAATTAGGATAGTGACTCCACCATCCGAAAATTCTTTTATCTGAAAAATGTCATGTTACTGTGTTGCATACTGCAGGTTCTACTGTATTAAATGGGCGTGTGTTTTGTGGAAACACGTTTTGTAGTCAATGGCAAGTGTTTTCCGGGGAACATACACCTATAGGGAGACCAAAAATCTGACGTTCTTTTAGAATTTTTTTTAAGGAAGTTATTTTATTTAAGTGATCTTTTATTTGATTCGTAGTTTCTTTTTTATTGCACAACTTTTATGATTTCATGTGCGAAAATTGAACGTTTCATTTAGAGTGCTGCCATTTCTTTACAAATTAACTTTTTTGAAATCGGCTCGGTGAAAAACAGCATTTGTTAATATATTTCAAGAAACTAATGTATTTTTTGCTTTCGGGTGAAATCTGTTTAATTAGGAATGGGTAACGTAAATCGCTGCAGCGAATGACGCATATGGAACTAACTGCATACGACTAATATTTTTACATAAAGAAATTAGGTATTATAGTCCAAAGATGTTACATATTTCATACAAAAAAATACGGTTGCCACAATGTTAATACTTTCGTCAAAAATAATTCTAAAGAATATCAGTTTTTAGACCTGTCTACTCTCTAGGTAGATGTCTCCCCTTAATTTCTGGTATCCCTTGCCTGAAATTTCGCATCTAGATCGAACTCCTCCACGCACTGCAGAATTATTAACACACGTTATTTTACACAATCGAAGATATCTTGATAAAAATGCTCGTCTTTTTCATTTACAGGTCAGTAGTTCTTTACAACTTGACATAACGATGCTCGATGCTCATCGACATTGGTATTGACGACCGAAACGTGAGTTAAAACTATTTTTCAAGAATTCTATTCTCACTCCGAGGCGACCAATCGTCTCATTTCGACATGTAAAGTTTCGTTCAAAATTATTGGTCACTATTCGTTGAGCGAAACTATTTCCAAGCTCGACTTGCTCTTCTACAAACATATTACACTGATATAGGACAAATTACTTTGTTCCCAGAAGCGCTTATTGGCGCCATTACCGTTAACTGCGCGCCTCGAGTACAAACCATTGCAATTTCCTGCGCTGTTTTTCAACGCCAAGCACAGCGTTTGCACGTAAGCTCCCGTGCAAGGTTGTTTTTTTGGCAGGGCATTATAATAAGCAGCTCTTGCGAGACTCTGCCCTGGCGCAACGCCTTCGATAACTTACTGCTGCTTTCTCTTTCGGTAGACCCTTTGCGGCGAGCGCCGCGGAGACGGGGACTTCAATGCGTGGCACGCGATGCGTCGCTCGGAACCTGCTACCATTTCCAGGCGATTTTACCTTGCATATTTCAATTTTGGCGCTTAACCGCGAGATAGAAATACTTAAGTGTCGAGTCAACACTTTGCTTCCTCAATTTTTGGTTAAAACGTTCCAATAGAAGGAATTCTCTTTTCATAGTAGGTCACTTAAAATTCCCTGCGATATCTTTTTGCACGTCTTCCCTATTATGCAGGGGACCTGAGGTGGTCACTAGGGATCTCGATAAAAGGGGAGAAGAAATGAAATGTCTAATTCTATTATATTCCTCAATATAACTCAATCAGTAGCTCACTCGGGATTTAATCTTGGGGGAGCCGAGTTGAAGGGATAAAAATATTTTCAATGCAAATTCACTAAAATTCATTCGGCGAGTATACAAATTTATTTAAAGAATAATTTTTTCTTTTTACAAAGCTCTTGAATTCCTTCAATCGTGTTTACATTAATCTCCCTATTCCTTTTTCTTTGGGGGTTGTCAGGTCTCCCTGGCCTCCCCCACTGGATGCACCGCTGAATTCAACATTCTCGATAATCCATACCTCGTCCAAACATTTCTACGCGTTCACAAGTGACCCTTACTTTCACCTCACCACTATTTAGTATGTTTACCACATCTGTACACGCGATACTCTCGCCATTCCTGTGCAAAAGCGATCACCATCGCACTAAAGTGCTCTACGGCATGAACGATTAGCGATCGGGTAATTATCGTAATACGACATTCCGCACGCCGACTGATCAAGGGCATCGCGAGGGGAGGGAAGAGAGACAGACGCGCCCAGCTTGCCTTTCCGTTTCCACCGACATTACGCATTTTTCTCGGCGGTTTAATAATACACCGGGCACTCGGGGCGACATGCGTTTACCCGTGGTCGCGAAAGCATCGATCTTGCAAGTCCACGGCTGTTGCAAGGCCGATTCACCACGGTGCGTGCGAGCGGGAAACGGGCAAAGTTGCGATGGTGGTGGGGGGGGGGGGGGAGGGGGAGGGGGGGACAAAAAGCTCGGTCGCGACGGGGCCGCTAAACACCGGTGCAAATGGAAAGAATCGCCCGGAGTGAGAAGCGAGTCGATTCCCCTCTGGCTGGCGAGCGCCGAACCAGGGAGGTCCCCGTTTCTCTCCCTTCCTCCCTTTCGCCGGGGCCTGAAATAATGATAACCGTAATGATCGCGAGGAGGAAGAGAACGAACGGTCGTGGACAACGCGGGCAACGACAAAGACCAGGTCGAGAGGAAACGAGGGGGGGGGGGGCGGGGGGACGAGAGAAGCCGCTCGGAATTATTAGTTAGGTTTCCCGGTATCGAGGAAGGAGATGCCGGGCTCAACGAGAGGCCGCACCGCCCTCCCCAGAAGCCGGCTGGGTGCTAGCCTACCCCGCAGCCGCCGCCGGCCGGCAAGTAACGCGCGCTGGAAACGAGTGTCATCGGGCGCGCAGCCGCGGCCGGATCGGCAATGACGGGGCCCCGTAAAAACCGCCACGAAAAAAGCGCTAATGCCGGGAGATTCCTGAAGGAGGGTACGCTTCTTTGGCCGGGCAACCGGCCGGCCTGGCGCACGGGGACTTTACGAAACTGGTATATCATCACGGCATTCTTTCCGCGCGGCAGCGACGATGAGAGAACCGGGCGGAACCTCGGCGGACGACGCGCAACACGACGACGAACGTAAATTTCTCCGCTTCTTTATGCCCGCGGGACGTTTAAAATCCACTTTAGCTTCTCCCGTCTCACAATGGGACCACCCAGCGAACATCGCGACCGACCCATTCACGACCTTTCCCTCTCGTTTCGATATTAAAGCTGAACGTTATAACGACGATGTGGCGGCTGCGCGGAGGGGGGACGGCGGGTAAGCGCGCCAAAGGGGTTGCACGGTATCGAACGCCGCCGGGGGAGGGGCATGTAGGGCGGATATTAATTGCCCTGGATCGGTTTATAAATAATGCGCTATTAACTTAGCCAGGGGAAAAAACGATGGTGAAATAGGCCCGGTGATTTGCAAAATTACCAGAAAGGTAATGTTACGCGTAATGCCCGAGTACCGATGCCGTAAAGCTTGGTAGTTTAAGGAGGATAGGGCAGCGTTCGCCTCTGCGCATGCTCGACGATCGCGGCGTGACAACGTGCACGCAGTAAATACGGATTTCTGCTCGATTTATAATCGCTGCTGCCCTCGGGGGCTGCTCGCTGCCCTTGGGAACGTCCAGTCGGGTTGCCGGGTCCCATAGAATGAGGAGATAACGCGCTCTTAGTGGCTTTAATTTTAATGTTGTGTCTAGCTGGTGTGCTCTTGTTAGCCGGAAGTCACTGGGACTTGAAAGTAGAAGTAAAACTTATCTTTAATAATGTGAAGAACTGTCGAGGAGAAAGTATGTTCTTTTTAATGGTCCTTAGTGGTCCTTTATTATTTATATACTTTATCCTCTATACTTGTGGCTGATGAAAACAAGAATCTAGTTATTGTGAGCAGTGCGTCGCTTATTTGGAGGTTGTAAATTTACACGACACAACGTCACTCTTTCTATCCTGTTTTACGACCATAAGAGTCCACTGTACTGAGAATGCTGAAATGTGGAGGTTGTTTCAATGAATCGAGACACCGCACTTGTAATAATAACCCTATTTACAAATATATTTACTATCAATAACCACTATGGTTTACACGGAGACATCGCTGAGTTGTGTAGGTCTATATACTTGTGAGTTCTGTTGGCTACTGACGAGAAGGAGACTGAGTTCATACACGAAAACTATGGAGCCTCCCGCAGGGGTGTGACTTGTTAAAAGAGGTGGTTGAAACTATACGCTATTAGTCAAAATGAAATGTGAAAATGGTTACTGAAGAGACAGTACAGAAAAGGGAAATCCTGAGAATCGGTGACGGCAAAAACACGACCGCCGAAACCATCTGGGTAGTATCCTGGCCACCCTGGTTCCGAAACTGTCTCCGGACTCGAGTTAATAGGCGTGATTCCCGTGCTGTAAAAGTGAGTTTACAACAGTTCCAAATGTAAGAAGTGCGGACTGACGGGCCAAGTGTCCGCCAGCTAAAGGTGGAATCAGACGGCACGTGAATCGGCGATTTTTGCGCGTGAATCGCCGAACCCACGTGCCGTCTGATCGGTCATGGATCGCCGAGTCGTGCTAGCCAAACCGAATCGCCGAACCTGGACGAGCCGAGCAAGCTCGCAAATTCTCGTGCCGTCTGATTCCACCTTAAGGCAGACGAAACGCAAGACACCTCTATGGGTCCTGAAGGCTGTGTGGGAACTATGTCTCCTGAACACTAGTGGTCTAAATGTTAGTGCCCTGAAATGGGGTCGATCCATCTTTTTTGCGAATGAGCTTCATCAGCAAAAGTCGTGAGGATCTCAGTCAGATTAGCTTCTTGGATGCAATTCCTACGCACGCAGAGTTTCCTGTGCTTTCATTTTACCCTTATAGCCTGCTCCACAGTTTCGCATTTCTGTGTTGTATTTCCATTTCTCTAGTGTGGTTTGGATTGGTATGTACCACGTTCAATACGCTGCTACGAATAGTTATCACGAATTCCTGAAGAAAATTAATATTTTTAGTGATCATAATACGTGGGCCACCCTGTACACGCGTGCCATTTTCGATTCCTCACCCTGGATACTGCCACACGATGGCCAGCTCGGTTTATCATACGATTATAATGCGACCTTAATTATCCTCGTGACCCTGGTCTAATGAGGGGAATGGAGCTCGACCGTCGCGACATTCGTCTCCGTCCCGCGTCCTCGGAGTCCTCATCTTCTTTCCTTCGGCCCGCTTCATTCAGAAGGGGTCATTCATGTCGAGCAACGACGTCCTTGATGCCCGACGCTTAAAAGTGTCTGGTAACCCTTCACCGATAGATAGCAACTGCCTTGCAATCGCCTTTTGCTCGGCGATTGCTCGCAAGGAAGGTCTTCGAGTTTTTCTGCACCGTTTTACGTGTAGCTTTATCTGGCACACTCGCCAGCATTGGGTGATTTCAGATTTTAACTGAGATTTCGAGTGGTAGGTTTTAACGATGGTGTTGGAAATATACTTTGGTGGAAGAGTGTTTGATAGAGCTGTCATGGTTAAATTGACTGTAAAAGCTGCTTCGATTCGATCGATAGATTATGGAAAACAGGTTCCAGAGGAGATAGTATTAGGTAACGTTACTTCATAGTAGGACTATATCCTTTTAAGTCTTCAATGCAATCGTATTATATTTGGTGCACGTAACGGATAGATAATTGTTTCGAAGACAATTATCGAAATCAGACAAGGTACTTCAGACCTATACGGTAGTGGTCAGCAGAAAGTTTAAAAGTACCATTTAAAATATTTCATGTTATATTTTTTACATGGTACTACTTAATATGTACTTAAGTTAATCCTGGGAATTCAGCTTGATGTTTAATACACTTATAATATATTAGCTTCATTACTCGGCTTCGCCCGATATTTAGATCCTCATTTTATAAAAAACAATTTTTATATTTATTTATTTTTTATGTGAAAATAGTCACATTCATCTGAATTAGCTAGGCATAATGAGTTGGGACACATTTTGTGACCCCAGTGTTTACCATTCGAAAGTTTTTAGGCGGCAGACAAACACATAAACACTTTCTGCTTTATATATTAAAAAGATTTAACCCTTTACAACGTAAGTTAAAGGGCACTTAAGTGTCGCCTCTCAAACTGTTTCGAAGCCCCTTACAGTACTAGAAATATTTATCCTATTCCTCGAACAAACACGTTACCACTTATGCCTATCTGATTATTAGTACCAGAAAATTATCATTGCTCACTGTCTTGACCTGAATGCGAATCATTTTGAAAATTCTGCGTGCTACGTAAATTTGAGAGTGATACAATGAATACTTCCACTACCTACTGTACGTACTCTTCGCTTTGCACCGATTCCATCCACGACTACACCGAAGCATCCTTGAACTACTCGCCCTATCAGGGCCACGCCGCTCGATCAAGACCAAGTACATCAAAGAGCCCCCCAAACAAGCCCAAAAAGTCCGCAATCAGGGATCGACGTTGCAGACGCTGGCCAAAAAAGGCTCGACGCTGCTCCAGCAGCAGGAAGTCGTGCGACCTCCCGACGAACAGCCTGGAATATTGAGCACGAACTTCGCCGGGCGTCCAAGGTCCCCCGACTTCCGAGGTAACGTTACTGCAGTGCCGTCATCCTCGAGGTGACTGTCGGGATCGCGAAACCAACCTGGCTTGCCTTCGGCGGTGATATTTTCGTGGCGTGGGCGGGTGGGTCTGGCCACCTGGGGGACCAGCCACGTCGGGAAAGGTGAGGGCACGTTCATGGGGATGGAAGGCGAAGGAAAAGCGGAAGGTAGACGGATGCTGTCACGCGGCATCGCGACGCTCCCATAAGCTGCTTGGACCGACATGCGAGCCGGGGTATGGGCGTCCACGGTGGCTTTATCCCGTAACGACGTCCTTGCGACGTCCCACACGGAGGACGCTTTATAGACGCGTGCCTCTGCTCGCGGTACCGCACACGCCATTCTTTTCCTCGGCAACGACGTGCACCGTGTAGCGTTATGGCTAGCCACCGATGCTCCGGCTGCTCTACGAGCTCGTTTCCCAGCCGAGCATCCTCGCGGCACGCTGATGTCTACATCTTGCAATAAAAGCGCGGCGGACGGGGCGACTCTTGTATGTGCAAACGGTGGCACCAGTTGATGCGTCGGATAGAGGATGATGGTGTTCGAGATGTTTTTAAGTTGGAATTGAATTATCACTTGGTACGTCTCACTTTGAATTTAATAATAGCGGCGCACAGTGCGGCACGTAATGGACAAAAATCGAAATAATAAATGTTCAATTTTGATCTAGTTTTTCTATATAACCATTAGTGCGTAAATAAGGAAGATGAATGTAAAATATAATATCCCAATAAACCAATAGAGTATCAATAATTGTCATGTTTCTTATAACCAAAAAACTAAAATATTAGCGCCCTCGTGCATTATTCGTTCTTGTTTGTGATTTTTTTTAAAATAGTGTTTGTTATACGTAAAATATGGATAATTTGAATAGAGGTATGTATAATTTTAATTTCCGATTAAAAGAACTTTTAAAAAAAAGAGTTTCAGAAAGAACGGGTCAAGTCATCCTGTAATTTTTATTCTCGCTGTATCAAGAATCAATTGTATCACATTGCCACATCATTTTTTCTGCTACAAACTGCAACACTGAATGTTATTTATCTTTTTGTTAGGGAAATCCATTCGTTTAACGAGGACACACAAACAAATTTTTGAAAAGTGCATCAAGAGATAAAAAATGGAAGTTCTAAGCATCCGACCTGCTTTTTCCAATTATTTATACGATACCTATCATGACGTTTACATGCTGGATGCCGTTTTCAATTTTAAAACAGCAGTGAAACGCGATAAACGTGATAAAGATAATTCGACAAAAAAATGTTTCGAACAAACATTAGTCAGCATTCAGATGGCAACAAATTGCAATTGATAAAAACTTTCTATTCAATAAAAATCAAGATCACCTCAATTTTTTTAATGGAACTGTATATTTTTTAATACACCAGTCGCCGCATCTTGTTATTCTCGTTAAAAAATGATTAGGGTACTTAGGGCGAAAGCTGATTAATTCAGAAGTTATGAGTTTTGTCCCGAACGGTCATATACGCGCCGCACTGTGGAAGTAGGTATTTATAAACCCTTCTTCTATTCGCAAATGATCGACAACTTAGAGTTACTCCTCGAAGTTGATTCATAAAACAAGCAAAGCTCAATACCCGCGAAAGGAATCTTTCATGAATCATTCCATTGATGATTAATACCATAATGAGTCTCAATCTTCCCGTTAAAAGTAATTCCAAGGTGCCTTTGCTATACGTGTACCTAGAATGCCACGCTCCGCCGTTTAACTGGCCAGCAATCGTTCTTTACCAGCGTCGGAGGGCTCTTGTTTGTTTCGCGAAAGCCAGAAGCGCGAAAGGTTACGCAACTGTGGCCACCGTTGGCGTTTGCGCACGCGCCCGCATATCCTGGAAGCTGGCACGGCGCGCGCATATTCATGGACGTTATAGGATGGCGAACTTACAGGCGACGGGGAAAAGAATCTAGCCGTATGCTCACTTGTTACCCATTTCCTAGGATCCGAGTGAGCTCACTTTACGACTGACGTAGAAAGTGGCCAGGCCGCGGCGCATGTGCGCGTCTAGCGGGCGCGCAAGCGCGGTAGATCCCCGCGCGTGCACGCGCGCGCGCGCGACCAGGTGGACGGGGATTATTCATTATTTTACGACGTTACTTGCCTCTATTCGCTGGTTTTCTGCCAGCACTCAGGAAACGGAATGCCGTGGATCTATTCGCGACATCATTTTCTACATGAAACTCTCTAACCTCTAACGCGCGTGAGCACGCCGGTCTGTAAACTATAGGTACCTAAGTAGCGATGTCTAACTGCGTTTAACTGGGTTCCCTGAATTTCTTGGAGCGACGGGAATAAAGCGAAACTGTCGAGGATTCCGTGGAAAAGGGAGTCTGTTTGAATCGCGAGATGATTGAATCTTGGCGATTGGAACAACAGGAAATGGGTAGGGGCAGTAGGGTGCAAATTTTGGGGGTGAAAAATTTTGCGGATCGACAAATTTTTAGCGAAAGAAATTGGGGACGGTTTAAACACAAATTACTTCTTTTTCATATAGCGAATTATCAATAACACATATGTGAGTTGCCATATTGAATTAATTTTTAAATTGCTTCCACTCCTTTAAATTAAAATAGTTGATATTTCACGAAAAGGAAGTCAGACGCTTGTTACCCTAGGGGCGCCAAATCTTCAAATCCGCCCCTGGAAACGGGAGCACTTGTTGGAGGAGTATGACGAGCTATAGAGACTTATTTATTCTTTAGTGAATAGTGCCATTTGGTAGGAAATGTGTAATCAACAGCATGTCATAATTACAATTCTGCCCCCTTTAGTTAAAATGTCCTTCGTAGCATTTTGAAGCAACCGAGAAAACTGAAGTTTTATCATTTACTTACTTTGTACCATCCTTATTTTCCTTCATTCAAATTAAAACGTGTTGTCATTATTTCGTAATAGCCTAATATAATTTTTTGTAATAGGTGTACCGGCAGGGAATGTATTATTAACGTACCAATTAATTAATTGTTTTAGATAAGATATTTTAACCATTTTGAAAGAAGTTAGGTTAAATACATTAGACTGTTTATAAATCTTTACGAAGCACGTTGAATTTTCTAACTTTACTTAAAAGGTAAAAGACGTGTGGAACTTCAAATATTTCAACATATCTCAAAAAATTGAAAAAATGCTAGATACGACAGTTTAACTAAGGAGGACAGAATTAGTAAACAATGTTATACATTTACATATACAGTGGCGTGCAAAAGTATTCGGCCACCCTTTAAAATCCCATAACTTTTTAGAAAATTAATCCAAACGACTTGAGTGTTTTTGATGTGATTCGTCGGTTTGAAAAAAATGCACTTGGTCGGAATAGCAAAAAAAAGTAGTAAAGGTCGTTTTTTAAAATTTTTTTTTTTGAGCCTGTAATGGAAATTCAAAAAGCCCGTTTGTAGATTTAAGTATGTTATATGCGTGTCTAAAATTTCATCAAAATCGGTTAACGTTGCTCTGATCTATGAACGCTTAAAGATCGCAGAATAAGGTCGAAAATCGCGAAATTCCCGAAATCAGTGATTTTCGACCTTATTCTGCGATCTTTAAGCGTTCATAGCTCAGAACCGATTTTGATGAAATTTTAGGCGCGTATATAATTTACTTAAATCTACAAACGGGTTTTTTGAATTTTCATTAAGGGCTCCCAAAAAAGAGTTTAAAAAACGCCATTTACTATTTTTTTTTTGCTATTCCGACCGAGTGCATTTTTTCAAACCGACGGATCACATCATTTAGCAAACTAATCCCTCTAGCTTCTCAAAAAACTCAAGTCGTTTGGATTAATTTTAAAAAAGTTATGCGATTTTAAAGGTTGGTCGAATAATTTTGCACGCCACTGTACTTAGTTCACATTTTAATCCCAACGTTCCTGAGCCACCTCAACTTCGAGTTACATACTAGCGTTAAAGTTTTAACTTGTTACTCACTCTGCCTAATAACCCGCGTTCTACTGTATGTACATACTTCTCGCACGCGTCAGTGTAGTGTCCGCAACGAGTGTAGGTATTATCGAACGAAATCCGGGGCAGATAAAGAGACGTAAATCCCGGTGATAAAATTGAAATTTACTGTGGCGCAGCTCGTTTGTTCCTTTATTGATTGTCGTTGCCGCCCGATAATACTGGATTGTTGATCGGTGAGTATACAGTCGGCTCGATTATTTGTCCATGGGTTGCGCGGGACGAGCGAAAAATGAGCGACGCGATAAGTCGCGCGGCGGGCGATGTAGCGGGTATCGGTGGACAATGCATCGGTACGCATTGATCGCGGAATCGTGTCATTGCTGGTGTGCCCCGTCGTCGCGTAACATGCCCATTGTGCTCGCGAGGACGAATAGGCGATAAAAATCCTCGTGACATACGCGAAGGATTTATGCCTGTCCACACGCGCAGGTGCTGTACAAGTGTACTTGCATGCATACGCGCGCGGATATGGTCACTGAAAACATCGTCGGGCATGTGATCCTTTTTCCACTTGAAAAACCGATTCCAACGGATTTATCGAATGCAGAAACGCGTGCGCAGGGATATCCGTGCCACTGAACGGGTCTTGCACAATCGGATTTCTTCAATTCATTCTGGGATTATCAAAGTCACTTGAATTTCTGTTAATAACCTCGCGCAGTAACGCACTCAGCATTTAACCACGGGGGAGCCGAGTTGAAGGGATAACAATATTTTTAATTGAAATTCAATAGGTGATTCAAGATCGCTAATGAATTTTATTAAATTCAATGAATTTAATCAAATTCATTAGGTGATTATAAAAATTTATTTAAAGCGTAAAATCCAGTTTTCATTTCTTTTCACAAAGCTTTTAAATTACTTTAGTCGTGATGATATTAATCTCCTTTTTTCTTTTTCTTCGGGGGTGCTCTTTGCCCCTTTGGTCCTCCCTTTGGGTGCGCCACTGACCTTGCGCAATCACGATTAATATCAGAATATTGGAGGGAGCATCCAAGAAAAATCTGCAACTCACGAAATAGTGAAATAATTCATGGAAATGCAGAGATAGTACCCTTACATTTTCCCCAGCACGTGCAGGCTAGAAAGTGAAATGCAGGTTGCGCTCGCATTAGTAAAAGTAGCTATCGAGCAGCAATCCGTTGCTTAACGAATTACACGATTTCTCCCGGGCGATAGATTAAAAATGGCGGGATCTAAGAGCCGGTTACATTTGTAACGACAGTTTTCGAACACGAATCCAGTGCTACCGGGTATCGCCTCGCGATACGGCGCGGCTGGGGCAATGAGTTATGGAGAGGTGTCGTGAAACGGCGCGAAATGTAGGTTGCAATATTGTACGAGCAGCGTGCACCGTATCGTGTCGGCGGTATCGTGCACGGTGTCAAAACAAATCGAGTACTTTTACCATGTAACGCAGTCATTAAAGGCATAACTTATTCCCCGATCGTGCGTCCCTTGGGCGCTGATTTGCACGATCGACTCGTCGTATACACGTCGGATAGATTTATTTCCACCGCGATCGCTGGAGACGGTCGGTCCCTTGAATTATACCTGGATACGGTCTCTCTAGCCCGATCGATGAAATCGTTGTCTTAGCTCGGGCAACGAGGTATTAATAGTGTTTTACGATAGAAAATTGGTAGACACACTGATTTAGAATGCATATTATTGTTACGGGTGGAAATCGACGGGGAAAGGTAAACTTTCACCAAATTAGTTTCGATACATTTTATCTATGAGCTACAGTTTGATCTGTAAATATATCAAATTCAATTTAGCAGTTCACTACAACCTCCATAAACATCCATATTTGTTTCGTACAGTAATTCGTGATTTGCAGAATTAGCTACTGAAACATCTCGAATAGGGTAAACAAAAACTGCAGTAGCCATTTAATATCACTTTCAAAGCTTTTTATTCTTAAATCGAATTTAAACGGAACTTTAGGCTACCGTATATCCTTCAAAGGGATGAATGGGTACTGAGTAAGGGGTAGTGGCGGAGAACTATCGATAATCGGCACTATCGATAGTTTCCGATAGTTAGACCATTGACCGTTGATAGCTATCGATAGTGATGGTACGATTTATCAGAATTATCACAGACGAGGTATAGAGGTATACTATAATGTCGGTGATATTACCGCTTTTCAAATATGTATAAAACAATTTATCTTTAATACAAGTAATAATATTATAAATTAATTGTGAGATTCTAAATTTGAGCTGTTCTGTTTTTTTAACTGACTTAAAAAAATGTACATGAAATTTAACATCCTTTTCTTCAATCTTACAAAATTTAATTACTGTATTACGAACCTTGAGTTTCAATAATTTACAATAAAATTTGAACTTGAAGTGGAGATGATAACGATACATCGATGTTTTTATAATCGATATTTGAAGATCGAAACCATCGATGCTTTTCTAATGAATTTCGATGTTTTTGGTTATTATTATACTAAGTAGAAATCATTTCTCTAGGATAAAAATGATTTTTTCCAGTTTAATGCTTTATCAGCTTCAGAACTGCACGGATATCAACCCACAATTTTCAATATCGATAACTATCGATAGTGAAAATAAGCTATCGATAGTTTTCGATAATGAGGACCATCGATAACTATCAATAGTACCATCGATAGTTCTCCACCACTAGTAAGGGGTGTCAGGAATGAGACACATGCTTCACAACCCCAGGTGTAGCACAGGTTTTTATTTTCCCACGTTTTTTTCGACGTCCTTGTCCCAGTGCTCTAAACGTGTTTACTTTAACGCCTCGCTGAGCAGCTGACACACTTCTCTATTTCGCTGACTTTGCACGTAGAGCGAGTGGAAGAGAAATAGGGGAAATGGGGGACTGGGTCAAACCATCCAGCCGTTAAACACGTTTAGAGCGTCCTAGCAAGGACGTCGAGAAAAAACGTGGGGAAATAAGGAACCTCGCTACACTTGGGGTCGCATTCAGCATGTAGCTTGTTTCTCATTCAGTTTCTACCTACTTGTCCCATTGATGAATGCACGGAACACTGAAGTAGGACATCCTTGTCGGTTTTCATTCTATCAGTCGACCATCGCTGCTATTTAATTATCAGTCGCGGCAACGAAATGGTGAACTTTATTAACGATTCTTGTAACGATTGCTGTCGGAGAAACTCATCGAGTCCACTTTTTCTAAAAATGAGAAATGGTGTCCACTAAAAGATAATCAAAATCTCATTTGTAAAAATAGTAGACCTGGTCAACGAGTCAATGATGTATCTCTCCAATCTGTAAGATAAAATGCTAACAACTGAAAATTCGTAAAAGCGTTCGGCTTCAAAAATGTGTTTGCCACTTTGCCACTTAGGTACATAGTTAACCATTTCAATTCGTCAATCGCCGAGTATAAATTTCTAAGCGTACATTTCTAAGCGGGTAAACGGCTGCAGATTACCAGCAGCGAGTGTCGCCCGAGCTATTCGAGGCTCCAAAATTACTCTGATGACTTAACTGGAAACTCTAAAACCAGTTCCCAAGAAGTTTTTGCGGGACGGGCGGCGCGACAAAGCACAGAAAAAAACAGCTACCACGGCGGATAAAGCACAGGGGCCGCGCATTTATTCCCGCTCAAAGCGTATCCGCCCGATGAATTATTAAGAATCGCGCTCACTCTGAGGCTAGACAGTCAGCTCTGCCGATTCTGCTAGCGCCCCATTCTTTAGCTCCGTGACTAGAACTGATGATTTCCCTGTTCCTCGGTTATATAAAAAAAGGGATATTTGCATAATTCGGTACTCTAAAATCGACTTCAAATTACCGAAGTATATAAAAAATTCCAGACCTTTTGGTTTCAGTCGCATATTATTTATAATGGATTCGTGTTGCAGAAGTTCTTTCACCTGTTCGAGACGAGTTAACTCGTCATTTGAAAATGCCTCCACAGTGGGCAGGACGAGTTAACTCGTCATTTGAAAGTGTCCCCACATTGGGCAGGACAAGTTAACTCGTCATTTGAAAATGCTTCCCCACAGTGGGCAAGACGAGTTAACTCGTCAGTCGGAAATGCCTCCACAGTGGGCAAGACGAGTTAACTTGGAAATGCCTCCACAGTTTTGGCTGAGAAACTTCCCCATTAACAAGTTAATGAAGATTGTTAAAAAAATGAAACTTCCAACTGTATCTTTTTGTTGAATGGGAAGTCAAAATGCAAAAATGGGTTGTGGAAAATGTTTGCATTCTACTGTTAAGTTACGGTACGCGTAGAAAGCTACGTTCGTCTTGTTTCGTTATGTTTCAACGTTCTTCGGGCTCAAGATAATCTAAAACCAGGAAGAGAAACACGATAGAAAGGAAGTAATTTACGACGTTAAAAAACCGAAGTGAAACTTCGTAACGAAACTACATTTCAACGACTTCGCGCGGAAGTTTAAGCAGCCGCAAGGAAGGTCGAAGGTTGTCGGATTTTTCCTCCGAAACCATTTGAATTATCGAGTAGCTGAGAAATTTTTATTTCAAACCACATCTTCACAATTTCTTTCGCACCAACTGCTGTGTGCTATAAATTCACAGCAGAAAAAATGATTAAGTCAACCCAAATGTAGCGGCTAAAATATTCTAACTTCTTTGTGCTAATTGTGACCTGTAACTTTGGAAATATTGCAAGCAAATTATCTTCCTCCCCATGCTGCCTTTGGAAAACTTTTCTAGCCAGATAATTCGCATTTCTTCCTAAAACCATATCAAACAATAACTCATTTCTTAATACCAGATTTTTCTCAAAATGCAATTGTTACTTATTTCTCAATCTCGTCCACTCCGATTACACAGACCGGCGAGCACTGTTCACCCTCCAAGCTGAAATTTTTCTGAAAGAAAAGCGTGTTCCATGTTCTGCAATTTTTGCTCCCTTGATGAGACGCCCGTAAGAAAATCAGTATCAGTTCGAGGATGTTCCCCCCTATTGGTTCCCTCGCCAATCTCCAGGGTTCAGCGATCAGGAAGGAAAGAAAGAAAATTTATAGCGTCAGTGGAGTCATCATTATGCACCGCCTAACACGACGGGTCGTTCAAGTGGAACGACATTGCAGCAATCTCGCATGCAAGTTACTTGGCGCGGAGAAGGTTGAAGGTCGGCCTTTCAGAGAAAAGTAAACTGCAGAAACGCCAGCGCTTTCGATACCTTCCCTGGCCAAGGCTCGTATAAAAAATCATCAATTTTCACACTTCGAAAGTGCGATCTGAAAAGGTAACTGCCTGTTATCTCGAGTGGATGACATTTTTCGCGGGCTTCGTCTCGCGGACGACCTTCGAAGAGTTGCAGCGAAGATCTCGGCTTCGGTGGTCAAAGAAGATCAACCAAAGCGACATAAAATTGTGCCGTATTTCGTGAAACTCGAAGAGGTTCGAAAAAATGGCGGCGTTCTTTGAGAAAAAGGGGGAAAAAGAATGGCCATTGAGGAATGAGTGATGTGACAGATTATTGGAAACGAACGACTGCGATGTCCTTGCGTGCTTGCGAATTCGTGAAATAGAATCCAAGGCTGTTGGCCAGCGAAAAATACAGAAAAAATTAATATGCTAACGGAGATGTATAAAACGTGGATGCTTCGAAGCTGGATTCTTGTTAAGGTAGATGCAGCATGCGCGTTAATGATGCCCGAAACTTCTCAGCGCTAATGAAACTGAGGGCGTTGTTAAAAGTAAATATCCATAGTGATTATGTAAAATAACGAGTCATCCGCGTTAATTGACTGTTTTGTAAGGTGTTATGCAAACTTGTGGTGTCCCAATCGCGGTTCCTTTTGATGAGCTTATCTCGTGTCAATAAATGCTGCGTTTCCTGGGGAAATTAAAAAATTCATTATAATAATGAAGTTTATTATGTGGTTAAATTGTTGCTTTGACGGTGGTGTGTTAAGAGTGTTTTTTACTTTCATTATCTAAATCTGAAATTATAGAGAGCACTTTGCAATGTGTTGAATATTCAGAGATTATTTTTGGCAGAAGTAGGTGATCAGAATCTCCAGCATTCTGATATATTCTCGTACTTATTGACCTTTGTATTTCTTAGCCATCATTAGTAAGACATTGAAATTCGCACCGATATTCTACAAAATATCATAATTTTACGTCTGAGACTTGGAGCTAACTACTCCACAGTCAAAATCAATACGTCACATTTGACCTATTACCTCACTAATAGCACAATTAATCTCACGCCGAAATCAGCACGAATGCAAGTGCAGCGAGGCCCACGCTCCATTCTAACAAGTGTGCTGCATAATCCATTTAAAAAAGCACGATCTCTTCCGATCTTTCCAATAAAACTGCTGCCCCCATACATGTTACATACATCACTAGACTAAAGAACTATGGATCATTAGAATTCTCCACTGCAGCACTCAATTGAAAAACCACAGTCTAACATCAGTTCCTCCATGAACATTAACTGAACACTGTGTCGTTAAACGTATATATTCCATAAAAAAAATCTCATTGTGAGATAACTCCTTCAAAAATATACAATTATCAAAAATTCCTAACCCACGCTTATCCTAACAAAATAAGAAGAAAAGAAAGTATAGGTACAAGTAGTAATCGATATACTCTATCACCTATTATAATTTCTAAAACATACCATATCCGTTAAAAAATTACAAACTCTGACGCATGTACACCATTAACTTACTGATACCTAATTTCTGAAGCTGTTGGCTACTTGAAGCAACCGATATGAAAGCTAATGTACCTTTCTGCGGAAAAGTCTACGTTCCATAAACGGCTTCTGGTCTGAGCAAGGAGAGTGAGACGTTGCCTGGCCCCCTCCCCGAGGGAAATGTCGGGGATATAATTAATAAGGGGACGGTGCATGTTTCGGTGAAGAGTCTGGCCACCGGGTCAAGTATACACGCGAGGCCGCCGAGAGAAAGGGAGAAAGGGGGAAGAAGATTCCGCGGTGCAAAGTCATAGGTTAACCATTGTGGTGTGTACACACGGTAGAGACACGACTACCACCAGCTCAAGGGTGAAAGTTTACCCCGCGAGAGCCGTTTCTCTCTCGCGCTCGGCCAATTCATCGTGAGCGACGATGTAACTCTCGGAGGATGCGCCTACGGGCCAGTTTCTATGCAGGATCGCGGCGCGGTCGATCGTTCCCGTTTCTGCGCATGTGGCTCATTGGATCGCCGCCTTGGAACTCTGTGAAGGAGAAAATCAGATTGAGAGATGAGATCGACAATGCTGTCGATGCTTTCCAGAAAATATCGACGATGAGTATGCGCCTAAGGGCCAGTTTCTATGCAGGATCTCGGCGCCGTCGATCGATCGCGCTTCTGCGCATGTGGCTCATTGGATCGCTGCCTTGGAACGTTGTCAAGGAGAAAATGGGATTGAAAAGTGACGAGGTCAACGATACTGTCGATGCTTTCCGGAAAATATCGACGCGAAAATGTGTCAACCCGTGCACAGAATGGATATCCCTTGGCGTGGAAACACGCCCACGCCATCAAGTGTGTAGGTATAGATTCGGGATTGAAAAGCAACGGAGATATTCACCCAAAGATGTTGGAAATGAACTTGTCTTGGAGTATTCGCTTTCTTCTATTCGACCTTTTGATGGAAATGCTCAAATGTTATAGTGACGGATTTAAGGGATTATATCTAGTCAAGCGGCCGAAAAGAGGCAAATGTTTGCAATTTTTAAAAAAAAAAAAACGGAAGCATATATTATTACAGAACTTCTTGCACTTAAAAGAGCAATATTTAAAGAATATTTGGTAATTTTTTAGTAGAAAAATATTTACGTTTATAGTATAAAATAACAACCGACATCCAAGAAGCCATTGTAAAAATTTGGTTTTGCGGAATCAGATTATCTAAAATCAAAAAACAAAAAAGGTTTCGCAAGTATATTAATGTATCCTCTGATTAACGGGGGGAATTTCCGAAATATTAATTTAAAACAAAATGGTGGCTATTTAAAGTTGAAACTCTGACTTTTTTGGCTTGATATTTGCACGAAAAAATGTGTTTGGATAAAATCATAATTTATTTCTTGAAGATAGGGCCCTGGAGGTCCTTCTGGGCCCAGGCAGCAACTACTCGCCGGCTGCTCGTTAAATTCGTCACTGCTCAAACGATCATCTGTGTTTTCAATGTTTCAAGTCTGTCCAGGTGTTATTTGTATTTGTTGTCGAAAGTCAGCTTTGGGACTCGAGTGTTTCCTTTTGGATTCTTGTGATTCTGAATACCTGCTTAGTTAAAGAATAACATGTTCCATATACTTTTATTGCAATATTAACTTCAATATGTTTCTTTCGCGAATATTTACCAAGGCAAAACACATTCTCGATTTAAGTGCGCTTGATATTCCTTCTGTCATTTTGTGTAGCTTTTCTCACGTTGAATTTTAAAGTCTCTCCGCTGTGATTCAATGCACGAATGCCATCACTTCCAGCGCACACCACTTGTTCGAAGTCGTACTCACCAGCGAAAGAGTTGAAAGTAGAGGATGAAGATTAATCCCGATGTATCTTCAGATAAGTCCTTCCTACAGAACGCTGGTTGTCGTGACTCTCCGTCATCCAGGATAAAATCATCCCGTTTTCCCACAAACAGCCGACTTTCCCAGAGGAATTCGCCGGCGATTCCTCGATCGCTATCGATCGGGCATCGCGCGAGATCTAATCACCGCCGCAATCACGGCCTCCATTCTACGTGGAACGGTCGAAAGCGCACCTGCGTCACGTCATTGTGTGGAAATGATTACGCGGAAGACACCTGGCATTCCTGCGTCATATAGTCTGCCAACAGTAAACAGCAAACCATGTGCGGATGTCGCACGTGCGATAGAAAAAGAAATGAAAAAAAAAACTGAATACACACAGCAGGTAGACTAAAATACAGGGAACAGTAAAAAAACAGGTGATCCTACGCCCCAAAAATGACTCTCAATCATGAAATAAACGTTCTTACTGCTGAGCTTCATTTAATAAACCATTCAGACCTCCCAGATTTGCCGAATCTCGATGGTCCTTCTACTTTCTATTTGACACGTAACAAGTTGTCCATGGAAAACACGTTTCACGCATACACGCGCTCTTTTGAAGCAAAAGACCCATCGGAACTTTCGAGACCCGTGGGAACTCAATATTTTCAACACCCCAATGGCATCCAAAGTGCAATTCGCAGAACGATCATTGGATGCCCCTCTGTATCGCGTTTGAAGCAGCGCTAACACGCTTGTCCACGGAATGTCGAGGAATGTCGTGGTAGTACATCCCTCGAACGTTTATCGGTTAATTACACGAGGTGCCTAATTAATTAAGTGCCATCTCGTCCCCGTGGCACATTTGCTTAATTGCGCCGCTCCGGCTGCCGATTAACGAACGTTTCGTACACGCTTCCCTAATCACTCGCGGTGCCTGGAGTGCAGACGGCGATGCACGCACGTGCACGATCCTCCCGGTTACACGGATCGGCGTGTCCCTTCGTGTCTCTTCCCGTGTATTTCTCTTGTACGTGCGCGTGACCTTGATTAGCAGGTTGCATTTGGTCTCCCTCTCGGTCTCATCCGTGCGCGGTATGGCCTCGCGTGTGTCCCCGCCGCGGCAATTGATAGTGTTGTGCGGCGCACCGCAGCCCCACGGGTGGAGGAGCTTGATCCTTGCGCGCCCTGCCGCTGCCTTCCGACGAATTAACATCGCCAGGGTGGCTGTTGATTGCTGGTTGTATGTTGATTGCTCTGGTTGCGGGTGTGGTAGAATGTAGTCACTAGGTATGTGGGCATAGTGTTTAGGTCCTCGAATTCGCATGGGGAATGTTGAAGCAAGCCTGTGGTTCATCCTAAGTTAACGTAGAAAAGTGTAGTGAGCTCGAATATGTTTCTAGAATAACATTGACCTTAGCAGGTACTCCGAGTATTGAAATTTAGAACCTACAATTTCCTTAATTTGCAAAGATTTTTATATTTGATTGTCTCTATAACTATTCCATTTCCTTACACAAACAACCATACTCCTAAAACACAAAGATCCAAAGAATACAAATTAATCTAGACCATAAAAGTCCCGTCACTCAAGTCAGCCTCTTATCAGAAACCCTCTACCCACCACCCAGCCGCACAGTCGACTTCATAAATCCACTATTACAGCCAGCATCGCGATCCAACACCTCCCCCCCCCCCCCCCCCCGCCTAGCGTCCCTGCCCCGTCCCCACGAGCGCCGCTGATTCCCCTTTTGTTTCTCTCTTTCCTCTCTTTCCTCTAATTCCGCGACACTAGCCAATACATCAGTGCCCCCGCGGACACGCGTGTTTAATTTAAACTCGGCCAGGGAAACCGCCTCATCGCGATTAATACCGATCGTCGGGTCCCCAGGCCGTGTGTGTCTCGAATGCCACGGGGATGTGTATCGGCGCTCCTTTCCAGCTACACACGCAAAGAAAAACGAGGGAAAAAAGAGGAGCAAACGGGACCGTGGTCGATCCACGCTCCCCGGGTGGATACGTGTGCCGCACGACGGCCACGGTTTTAATCTTACTTATACCGGGATTCGATGGAATTAATGGCCACGCCTCGTGCCGGCGCGATCCTCTCGATTTCCGGGACCACGGCCCCGGAAAGGATTCTTCCTACGTGTCGGAGCTGCTAGGGCCGACGCACTCGTGACCACTGGATATATTCCAGGCCTGGAATGCGCTGCGGAGAAGGCAAATAGCAGATGGCGATCGCGAGCGTCCACGAGGCAAAGGGGAAGGGGCCCTGCTTAGGGTGGATTCCTTGGGTGGATGGTGGCCAGGGAGAGACGGGGAGGCGGGGGGGGGGGGACAGGAAAGTTAAGACCGAAGTTAATTATCGGCGTTTGGTACCACTGGCTTCGGTGCACCTTGATCGCTCTAGGAACCCCGTATTCAGGGACCTGGTGCTTCGTTTTTATGCGCGTGGCCGCGTGCATCGATGGGAGGGATCACCCAAGTGTCTGCGATCGATCTTCTCTCACTTCGTTTGTGGTATACAGTGGTGGGTTTTGGGACAGGTTGGGCTCGTTGTTTTATCTGTGCTTGATCTCGGATTTGGTGGTAAAAGTTGTGTGAATTAGTTTGTGGTAAAAGGAAAGTTTGAAACTCATATTTTTATATGTCTGCTGAAGGGGTTAGACCACCTTGACTAGATCAAGAATCAATGGTCTGATCCCTTTAGGGGTCCTTCTACTTTGATCGGTCGAAAATTAAGCTATTTTTAAAGATTTTTTCTCAATAAATACAACATATAATGAAATAAATCTTTTTGGAATTTATTAAGCTACTTTTATATTATACAAAAAAATTTAAAAAGATTTTTTTTAATTCGTTGCAAATGTTTTCTTATAGCGTCAATGTGACACGAACAAGAGGTATGTTCGTGGCGCAGGTGATTTCCCGGCTCAGGCTTATCCGAAATAAAAAAATTAAAAAGTTTCTTAATCTGTATGACTGTCGCTATCGCCCGTAGGTTGATTAACAATTTTCGTCCAAAAATAACCGAGATTTTTCTGGGGGATCATTCGTGAAAACACCCTTTCGGGGAGCTTTTCCTTTCCAACCGGCGCCATTTTGTTATTTCTCAACAAAAATTGTTAATTGAACTACCGGCAATAGCGATAGTCATACAGATTAAGTCTTCTCGAAATTTTAGTTTCAGATAAGCCTGAGCCGGGAAATCACCTGCACCACGAACATACCACTTTTTTGTAGGTGTCACATTGACGCTATAAAGAAACGTTTGACACAAATTAAAAAAATTAAAAAATTTTTTTTTTGTACAATATGAAATCTGCTTAATACAGTCCAAAAAGATTTATTTCATTATATGTTGTATTTATTAAGAAAAGTATCTTTAAAAATAGCTTCGTTTTTCGGCCGATCAAAGTAGAATGACCTCTTAAGATACTTACAATAGTACAAGGCTTTAAATATTTTCTGAGCATCACTGGGAGCATCTGTGGGATATAAATTTTAAAATACAATTCTTCCTATTGACACTATCTTATTTTTGCCACCGTTCACAGTTTTACTTTCCTCTGACCACCACCGGATATTAGTGGCTGAAGTGTAGACTTGGAAATGTTCTTTTGAACCAGGGGCTCGCACTTTGAACAAATCTCGACACTACTGAAAATTAATTGCTCTGACGAAACCTTCGTTGCTTTTTAAAGAATTTCTACGTGGAAACGCGCCAAGACTTTACACAAATCCCAAGGCGGGAAAACACGTCGACGTCACTCATTATTAATATAATAGTATTACCGTAATTGCAGGAGTTTGGAGATGCTGACGAAGTAATCAATGCTTCAATAACTCCTCATGTTTCGCAAGTTATGTTACGTGATCATCGATGACCATAAAATCATGCTTTCTCATTAACGCGTGGCTACGGCGAGTGAAAGCCAGTATTTCGAGAAAGCCGTTATCGATTTTTTCTGCTGCCTCCAGATTCGCCGATTTCGTCGGCAGAAACTCGTATTCTTTCGCAAAACGCAGTGGATTCTTGCGTAATCGCGAAATATGTAATTAAGTATTTCGACTCGTAATTCATCTGCGATCGGGAACGGGCGAATCGAGAGGTTTCGCTTCGAATGCTTCGCGGGGTTACATAAACGATCGAATATACCGACGATTAATCAATCGGGATAAACCACTGATATTTTAAGATACAGCAGTGCGCTCCGCGGACACCTGTGCCCGTAAGGCGCTTAAAGATCGCGCAAGTACTTAAAAGATCGGCTCGCGTAATGAATTCTTTATGGAGCAACTGTCCTGTACCGATATCCCATTCGCCGGAGTCACTTACCATTGCTGCAGGAGCCGTTGCAAATCTCTTAGCGAACAGTAACAAGTAGAACTCGTATAGAAACTGGTTTGAATATATTAATGAAAACAGTTTTCACTTTGGACATTACGACTGTCACTTATACATTTCGTAATTCAGCACGTTCGAAATGTCGCCTATAAACGATCCGTTAACACCATTTTATAAGCCTTATTTATGGACGAAATCGAAAGGTGAAGATCCCCATCGCGAAAGTTAACGAAAATTACGAGACTTTCGAAATGGACGGGGGATATGTCGTTCCAAAACGGAGGTCTTATCGTGCGATTCCTGAGCTTTCGTAATACTCGGTGAAATATAGTACATCCATCTACTTTCAATGCTACTTGCGATTCACTTGGTCCGAACGAGTATTATCCTACTTTTACCAGCTGCATTCTCGACAAATACGATTTCAATTAATCGAACACGACCGCGAGACCGTAGCCCGGAATTTCAGTGTCTCTTTCGTGCAATCGTGTCGGTATCGAACAGGACGTTACGTAACTACCTGGTGTACAAGGATTCGAAGTCGGCATCCGTTCGAGGGTACAGCTTTCTCTCCGTGCGAACTTATTGCTCGCAGCGATTTAACGAGATCGACACAGAGCTGTCTTTCAGCCTCGAATGCTATAATAGCTGGAGAAGAATCTGGGGAGATAATTGGGGCACACTTGGGTGGTGCGCGAAGGTAAATTAAAGAGGTATTAAAGAAACGAAAAAACGCGATAACTTTGAGGGCTGGTTTTACATTGAAATCCTTCGCATTGAATTTCTGCAAAAGAAACTGTCATTACTCTCTTTAAATTTGGAATTTACGGGGTGGGAACGTTTCCTTGTTAAATATAGTACCTATCTAGTAAAACTTCGAGCTAGGAAAACTAAATATTTCGAGGAAACAAGGCCGGCACTGACCACACTTTCAATTTCAGCCTACGAACTCTTTATTACCACCCAATCATTAAAAATTCCTCGACAGAATTCGAGCCAAGTGATTTCCAAAAGCCATACAGACCACCAAGCTACTTTTATATCCAAAATCTAATTTGAATTCCCTCTTGGGCTCCCGACTCTGGACATTACTTACCCTTCTTCAACCTCCTATCTCACCAGAGACTCCTCCTTCAGGCCACGCGCATAACCGCTGGAAAATAGCGATCGGCGAAGAGCAATGTGCTCCGGCGGTATTGGTAAATGGTCAATCAGAATCGTCCACCCGGAAGATGCGACTGTATCCCGTGAAAAGCGGAACAACCTGCTGAGAGTTGCACAGGTCGCCTGTACGCCCGGCGCAGACGTTGGCCAGCCACCTGCGATACGCGTGACCGCCTGTGACGAAGCACGCGTGAAACAGCGCCGATCGCGAAATTATCGAAGGATGAAACGGTTCTCTTCCGGGTAGCACGTGGCCTGCCGCGGCTCCCCATAGCCCGGGGAGCACGCCTTTTGCCGGCGGAGTGGATTTATTCGAAACGTTCACGGGATGTTTTCCAACGGGGACGAGCCGCGGGGCGTACGGAACATCTTCGTTTCCTTACTTAGGTTTTGTACCACTATTTTTCTGGCCGACGCGACGCTGCCGCCGCTGCGTGCGCATGTGTCGGAGATTTAGAGTTCGGTTGCACCGCGCGATAGCGAGCCTCACGGATGATGAATGAGGGATAACGTATAGGGAGTAATGAATTATTGATGCCACGATATTGAATATCGTTACGAAACGGCGGGGTCGTGGAAAAAGTTACACGTTTTTCGTGTGATAACGAGTGATGGATAAATATTCTATCAACGCCGCGTTGAGGGGCAGGGGGGGGGGGAGAGGGGAGACCTGGTGTAATCGGCAAAAATCAAGGTTCTTTTTTAGGGAATTTTTTGTAAGGAAACTGTACGTACAATATTTTTAAAACTGTCAGGATATATTAACTTGTTTTTCAAGAAGCGAACAAACATCTTTTTATTTAAAAATAACGCGGCAATTCCAAATATTTCGGTGTATCATCCTTCCTTCTCCTTTCCAGCCCTTTCATACAACATTCCTCCGTTCCACCGTGGGCTGAAAATTACTTGAAGTTCGTGATAGGACTGAAATAACGCGAATATGATTAACCAATAAAAAAAGGCTCAAGAAACATACAGAATAGTTAGGTTCAAGCGTTCGGTAAACCGATATGCATCCAGGAAAAGCTACGTAGATATGCAGGGAATGGCGCAATTGATTTCCACAGCCACGAGGATCGCGATCAACTTCCACTTAAGCCTCGCATATCAATTTGCCTTTCACGGAAAATGTCGGTGCATTGCAACACGGCCGCGCTGTGGAATTATTCGAAGATGACGGGATTCGTTTCCGCGTCGATGGCGGGGCTCGCTAATTATTGTAACAAAGTACGAAGCCCGCGCTCGCGCCGGGGCAAAACGCATTAATGTCGTAATCGCGGAAAAAAGGTGGACGCGACCCGTTTCCGTGCGTCATTAACGACGACAAACGCGATCCCCGCCCGTTTATTACGAGGCATTCCCGCGCGCACTAAGGCTCGCCTTTTTTATCGCGATCAATTATGGATGAGCCTTAGAGTATTACACGTGTCCGTTGATAGCTTGGGAATGTAAAACGCAGACGATCCTATCTGATCTGTTATGGACATAAATTCACGGATTTACAATGTCGTACATCGTGGATGATGATTAACATTGACGAACGAAATGCCTTAGGATCGCCTGGGCGTGTAAGAAAGTCACGAATGAACGACAAGAAAAATCATAGATCTGGGAATTTCATTGTGGGTTGTGAAAGATGGAAAATATGATTTATTCTTTTGAGTAGTGTTAGGTTGGAGCCACACATTCGTGCATTCGGCGAACGCCAAATAACGAATGTTTGTCATTCGGCGAGCAAATTAGCTATTTATAATTATCAAATGTTTGCGCGAATTTCTGTACGAATGTTCGTAGTTACCGATCATGAGTCGAAGCGATCGTCATTTTGCCAATTTGTCGAGGTTTTTGTGCGGAATTAAGTACACGTGGTAATATTGCTCGAGCTAACTCAGTATTTTTATTGAAAAAAGGTAGCGGAGCGGTTGTATGAAGTGATTTCTACGTAAAGTATTTTTCTGGCACGAATAAGTGCGAGGAAAAGGGGGAAATCGTGTGTTGGTGGTAGCCAGAGGGTTCTTTGTGGTTCGGTAAACGAGTGTTCCTCGTCGTGGAACAATCGTCAGGCTCCCAGTTACACCGTTAGTAATTTTCCCTGAGAGGCGATTCCCTGAACTGTCCTTTGTCACAGGCGGTGCACGATGTGATCTTTTATCGATTCCGAGAAGGCATCTCGGAGTGACCTTAATAGGCGCAAAAAGTGCGAAACTAATGCCAAGGTAATTACCGTGTCGGAGTACATTAGTGCTCTGCGCTGCAATTCGATGCTCCCTTAAGGACTCCGTAATTGCAGCATGTACCATTTCACAAATAAGCTTGATATTTCATACGAACAGGCTTAACTCGAAAACACCAGTAATGATCCTGGTCTGCCTACAATTAGACGAAAGTAGTAGGGGAGAGTCATACAGTACCGGCCGTTTTCAGTTTTTGTACTGTAAACTTGGGCTACTGTTGGTAAAAATCAAATTTCAAAAAAGTAATTTGCAGTACAAATTGTGCTCAATAAAAGAGGATAAATTGTTTTTATTGAATTTTATCATAAAGATTAATAATTCGCTGAATTAAAAAAGTTGTAATTCGCGGCGAACAAAAATAACTTTTGTCGTCCGAAACACTAGCGTAAACGATAAATGCTTAGAACTCTGGTAATACTGAAAGAAAAAGAATGTCGCCGGAATATGTTGCTACGGACTCTGGTATTTATTTATTTCTCCATCGATAGTACAGTTAACTAACATTAAAAGCGAGATCTAGCTTTGGCCGGTACTGTATGCTGCCCGGTACTGTATGACTCTCCCCTATAACTCTGACTGGACGTCAGATTTTAGTCCATCCAGTCCCCTATACCTTACAACCACTAATAACACTGTTGGCTAAAAAGAAAATACCTAATCTAAATTGGGATAAAAAAGTATTAACATTATCACCCAGTCACCTTTTCCTTAATAAGCTGATTATCAAATGTGAAACCAGATGTCTTCCCGAAACCTCATGTCAAAATACGGTCCAAAGAATTATTCGCAAAATAAGAAAGAAAGCAGAGCAAAAATCCTACCGTTGACAGGACTCGTTTACTCTCTTTTACAATTTCTCTGACTACCTCATTACTGATACTGCCACTTACCCATAACCCTCCGAACAGGACTTGGTTTTTCTGCAATTACGATCAGTAGCAGTCACAAAGAATCACCACCTTCTTTTTGCATTCAAAGCGAGTCTACATCACCACGAGCGTATCTAAGACGCGTGGAACTGTTAAAGGGGTTAACGGAATATTTATTCCCGCCCGTTGTTCGCGGTCCTCGAAAGATATCGGCTGGGGAACATCGTCCCCCGCGGAGAAAGACGTGCAGGCCGGACACGCCCCTGCTTATATACGTTGGTCGATCGTTGATCACGGATAAATCCCCACCGCGTGCGGATCTTTTACATGCG
The DNA here is from genome assembly GCA_947577245.1 of Andrena bucephala. Classification (NCBI taxonomy): domain Eukaryota; kingdom Metazoa; phylum Arthropoda; class Insecta; order Hymenoptera; family Andrenidae; genus Andrena; species Andrena bucephala. The sequence continues at coordinate 72,338,568 of OX387715.1, forward strand.
GAACTTGCGTTCTCACGGGCACGGTGGTCCCTTAGAGCTCGCGCTACAATTAATACTGCAGGAAGTCGTTGAGGGGGGTTACGCCGCGTGTATACATGCACCGTAGCTCAGCGCGGGCACACCGCCCTGGGCACCTCGGATAATGTGTGCCTCAGATAACGAGCGTCATAACGCTTTGGACGACTTAACTCTATTTACATAGAGGCATTAATTAGAATATTATAGTTCGGCGCGCTGGCGTGGCCCATTGGTCCAGTGGAGACTTAACGAGTCGCCTAAGTGGAGGGTAAAACGATTGGAGGTTTTATTTCGATGTGTGTGAGATGGTTCTTCGCCAGCGAGTGCACTCTTCGGAAGTACATAGTAGCTATGAGGTGCCACTGTTGATACCATGGTTACTTATACAGTCGAACCTTCATTTTCCACCTTCAGATGTAGGTACTGATGATCCAATTAACCGAGTCATTTACGAGGCAAATATACTATATATATATATATACCGATAAAATCGATCATTTTTCGGCTTTGATTTCCACTTTTTGTAAATAGTTATTTTTCGAATCCTCTAATATTGGTTCAGTGGTCGACGCCCGCGCCATTGAAGCAAAGTACGTCCGTGTGGAACTTTCTTCTCTTATTGACATAGTGTTTTATGAATGGCAAAATTCATTCTGAAAGTCGTGAGAGCGCTGTAACATTCTCAAGAATCTAATGCATCGAGAGACCTACGGTTAGCAGCATGCAGAATGTCTTCCCTGAGAATCTTCAAAGCGTGCATGGTATTAGGGACACAGTATAGTCAGAAAGTTCGAAATGTAAGCCTGTTTGATGATAGAGTGTCTCTTCAGCAGACTTCACAGCCTTACGTAACAGAACACTCTTCCCCCATCTTTCCATTCAAGCAGAAGAATATGGCCACTCTTCGTCAGCGCCGCATCCTCCATTCAAATCCTTCCTAAGACCACAACGATTTAGGGACTCGAAAAAATAGATCGTCATCCAGGTTCATTCAATTTTAACCAGAGATTCAGATTGGCCCCCCCGCTGATCGGCGATTCGACACCTTCCGCTGGTATTCGGAACGTGTCGCGCGCTAAGTGCCCAGCGGTTTTCGAGTGACGGGAATGGAGACGCGGACGGGCAGGGTTCGCCGACCCCTGGACGACGGAGTGTTCTCCATTCGACGGTTACGTCGCCCAAGAGGACACAGCTTGTTGGCTGATCGCGAGGTCATTGGACCAAGGCCGGTCCTACCTGCGTTGGTATCCCTGCGTAGCCTCGATGTATAACACGGCACAGCTGTATCCCTGCCGCGTTCACAGGGTGTCCGCGAAGTACCGCCGACGCCCACACGACCTTTGAAAGGATGGTCTTTTCGTGCGCTCGTGACCGTACACGACAGAGGACAACGAGGTCGTTGCTTCGCGCCATTGTGCTCTTTCGTGGGACCGAATGGGCCCCGTATTTATAGGGTAGGCCACGGCACCGTACGCCTACAGGTGTCAAATATATATGACCGTGTTGAGTTTCAGCGGATGGGACCATAGAGGGCGAAGGGAGGCTAGTGGAATCGCTTGTTCAGTTTGGGCGATGTTTGATATTTTGTGAGGTAGTATTTTGTGAAAGCGTCGAGATGTTTCGTGCTGAAGGTTAAGGGGTTAGTGTTGGGTATCCCAAAACGGGGTACAGGTGGATGGATTGTGAAATAAATGTGGGCGGCTACAGTGGTTTTATTGTATTTCCGTTTGATTATACATACGTCTAAGTTTACTACTAAATACAAATATGAGTAAGATCAAATGGAAAACTACCTACCATGTAAACTACCACTTCCATATCAAAGCAATGTAATTAAAATACTAACAGAGCTTTGTTCCCTGGACAAATAGTGAACTAAGAGACTTATACTGCCCTCCTTAGTTAAACTGTCCTATCTAGCATTTTTTCAATTTTTTGAGATATGTTGAAATATTTGAGGTACCACACGTCTTTTACCTTTTAAGTAAAGTTAGAAAACTCTACGTGCTTCGTAAAGATTTATAAACAGTCTAATGTATTTAACATAACTTCTTTCCAAATGGTGAAAATAGACTATCTAAAACAATTAATTAATCGGTACGTTAATGATACATTACCTACCGGTATACCTATTACAAAAAATTATATTAGGCTGTTACGAAATAATGACATGTTTTAATTAGAATGAAGGGAAATAAGGACGGTACAAAGTAAATGATAAAACTTCAGTTTTCTCGGTTGTTTCAAAATGCTAGATAGGACATTTTAACTAAAGAGGGCAGTATAGTTACCTCATCGCAGGAAGTAAATATGATAATTTCCTTACAGTGATCGTTTCCAAGTTCCCGTCGCTATCTCTTCCTAAAACAGTACAACATACTTCCACCCACAGTACACAAGTGATCCGTAAGTACCATTCCAGGTACTTCTAGGTACTAGGTATCTCTATACACAGAGCTGACACCCCAGCATCTCTTCTAATCCCAAGCAAATCCTCATCCCCGTTCACAGACAAACCCCTCTTCCCCCCCAATCATCGTCAAACCGTTGACATTAAAGTGCACAATCGTCATCGACGCAAGTCCCAGATGAAACAGCGCGGCACCGCGGCGGTCTGACTGATCGTAGGAACGTAAGATTGAAGAACGCAGGCGCAGCTCGCGAATTTATATGATGGTTTCGCCACGCTGAGTTATTGGCTTTTGCAAAATGATGCCCAGTGCCCGGCGTTCGACGGTCGACGTTCCACGCGCGTTTATACGCTTTACGACGTGCTGCGCTCCGAGCCGGTGATACCTGTTCCGGCTACACCTCGGTGTGCCAGCGTCTTCGCGGAGGTTACGGGCGAGCGAATTTTTGCTCGAGGTCTTTCGAGGTCGGTGGAGGCACGGCGACCTCGCGACGCCGCGTAATGCCTGCATTATGCGAATAATACGCGGCTGAACATTCGAGAATGGGGAAGCAGCTTCTATCCGCCACTGTACCGCCGTTATTGCCCGTTGTTACTGTTGGCCCGAGGTGCAGCGACTCCATCATTCTTACTCATCCATTTCCTACTTACGGCTGACGCTTTTAAAGCTGATCCACACCTGCACCTGTTCGTGCAATACTGTCTTCCTCCTTTTGGCCACACAGTTGTTGGATAATGGAGACATTTTCCGTGAAATTTTAGTACCCAGGTATTAATACTTCGGGTGAGGTAGGATTTTGAGAAATTCCCCTTCAAGTGGACCGGGAAGCGTTCGGGAACCATCGAATAATATTTTCGATACCAAAGGATACGTTTATGTTGGAGCTGCGATAGAAACTATAAGAGCGTCGATCAGACGCTGATAAAAGCTGGTCAAAAATTTTTGTTGTGTGTTTATAGTAGAGCAATGATAATAGTACAGGTACCATTTAAACCTGAGTGATTCTGCAGACGAATTACTATTATCTTCAAGTTCCGTAAAATGGTACATCGGGAAAAGTCTACGTAGTAAACGTAAACATTGTGTTGTATTTAATTTAGGAGCTACTTCGTTTCATAATTTATCTAAAATAAATCTGTTGTGGTGAAAATCTGTTATGCATCAACGATGAAAAGTAATATTTGATTCTCCACGCTTGTATCATTGGTCATCTAAGTAGTTGCTTAGATCTGATTGTTGGCTTCAACATAAACGTACTCAAAGTCGTACACAGGATGTAAGTCTCTCGACGTGAAAACACGTCGACGCCAGATAAATTGTTTAGTATAAAGTGGAGGAATTTATGGGTGGACATCTCGGCCGAGTGAGTTAAGTGTTGGGAGTCAGGTTTATAATATGGAGAATTATTAGCAAATTCTGTGCATGTGTGACCAAAATGTGCTGTAGGTATTGAAATCTGTATGACTGGCACGAGTCTCGCTGTTTACAATGAAAAATGGAGCAGCTTGTCGTTCCCCTTTCGCTTTACATCTAATTAAATTACACAGCTGATGGGAACGCGAAGATACTGGATATTAAGCGGCCCTCGAACGGCAATTATGCAAAGTGAAGCTAAACCGCAGTTAATGTTTACCGTAATTTACGAGGCGAGAAATGTATGATTAAATATATATTAATCGACGCGGAATGCGTGCGGCGTCCACCGACGTTCTGGGATTTGTCACTGACATTTTCAATCGGCCGTTCCACTTGTTATTTTGCCGGCGCCTCGTTGGTATTTAATTTCATCGTCTTCGAAACCGCGGGCGCAATTTGTTCGCGCGTCGCTAATCGACGGTTTATGAAAACGTCCGGTGCACAATACCATCAATTATCTGTCCAATTGGGTCCCGGTGATCCGACGGGAATTTATCATTTCGCCGTGAACGCTTCGCCGTATTATTTATCGCTTTTTAATGGACAGTCCCGCGCTGTTTCGCGAGCTACTCATCCTCGGGATCGCGCGTCCCAAGGTGCAGTTCCAATTCTGGATGCAAATGACGGTCTCAGTAATTTTGATTGAGTGCGCGATTGCTGCTCGTGTCCGCATCTGGCATTGGGAATGTGCGCTATCAATCGATCGATAAATTAAGTATTGAACGTGCAGGCCTTCGACAACTCGCATACGCGGCGCGCATTCATCGGGGTGTCGAGTTTTGGAAAAACGAAGAGGCTACTTGTAGCAGGAGAATTGAGAACCTTGCAGCAAGAGGGGTGCAGCTCCATCTTTACCAACTTGGAGCAAATTAGAAAACACTGTTTCTAAAATTATTGCTTTGACTTAAAAGAGAACGCTAATTGAAAAATATATATTTTCACACAATAAGTAGTAGGTATTGAGTTGATAAGTTTTTATTTCTATTTTTGGCGACAAAATATTCTATAATAAAAATATGAATATTTCTATTTTCATTTATTATAATAAATCGCTCATTTGTTATCGGATTTGCATCAAACGTGCACCAAACGATGTAGATTTTTTTACAAATAATTGTCAAAAATGGGGCTGATTTTATTGGTATGTACCCTCTTACTTCAATCTCACCCTGCGTAAATTAGATACCAGCCTCGGTTTGTCCAAACTACGCGAAATTTACTACCAGTATGGTACACGTAATTAGGGTAGACCAGGGGCGGTAGTAACACTTTGACTTTGGAATACGATTACGCAAGAACTCTCTCAGTTAGAACAAAAGTTCTAACACAAAAATGTTACATGCTTATCCAACATTATTAAGACACAACAGTTTCGCTGTATGTCAAATAATATCCAGGTTATTAATAAAAAGTGAGACACGGAGAAAGTGTTAAAACCGTCCCTGACCCCGGGTCAGGTCTGTGAAGATAGCACCCCCAAATTCGAATTTTTGGAAAAACTCGACTGCATTCGTTTGCCCACCCAACATTTTCGTTTGCCCACCCTTCAAAAAAAAGTTATGAACAAATTAAAAAATTTGTCTTCAGCACCCTCCATGAACAGTTTTGAATTTTTTAAAAGTAAGATACGATTGCCCACGATCTGGCCACGTTTGCCCACCCTCCAGAATCGAATTAAAAAATAAAAACCGCGAAAAGAAGGGTACTGGAGACGCGATCACGTTTAAGTTCGATTTTTTTCGAATATATTATCAAAATTGTTCTTTCAACGATGCAGTCTGTTAGTCTAGATGTAGAAGAGGTTTGCCCGCCCAATTATAACTCGGCCATTGTTTAATATTTTTGTATAACATTTATACAACATATGCGTTAATACATGCTCCACACATAAGAAGTAAAGAAATAATTTTCAACCTCACAGTATCGGTAAAAAAAAATCGTGTAGTTTCGAGCGTCTCAGGGTAGCGTAACCCCTTAATAAAGGGTGTTGCCCATTAATGACTAAATAAGTATAAATGAATAAATGAAGAAATAGGTATAATATAGACTGCGGAATTTTATACAAATGCATGTTTTTGTAGTAATGGATTAGAGGGGTATACCCGTTTGAACCCTCGGAATATGTGTACATTTTGTGGATTTTTTTACAAGTCAACGGTTTGATACAGATTTCCCGTTTTTTTTCTATCCTTACATAGTATTATGAACTATTTAGGAAAAAAGTTTCAGTTAAAAAACTATTGTTTTTCGGAAGTTATGGATACATATCCGAATGTCTCCCGATTTTAGGCGCTAAACGATGGGCCTGAAATAAGCTGTATGTTGTGTCTGAAATTAAAAACAATAAAACCTTCTTATAAAGTATGTTAATAGCTTTCGTCCAACGGGGCTGATTTTGAAAATTTTGAAAAATAAAGAAATGGTGAGTTTTTCTTTATAAATAATAAACGGGGAATCGGAATAAAAGAGGCCCTCGTAGGACGATGTGTAATCTTATTACGATTCTACATGCAAAATTGGAAGTGAATTGGTTGATCGTAGCCCGAGTTTTTAGGCCCACCGTTTAGCCGTCTAAAATCGGGAGACTTAATATTTATCCATTGCTCCTCAGATAATGTAATATCAAAATATAATTTCGGAAGTATATTATTTATTTTGTTTGGATTATTGTAAGGCTAGAATTCTCAAATTCTAGTATTACTCTTATTAGAAACATTAATGCTATCTACTATTTCTATTTCTTCTTCTTCCACTGGAATTTTGAAATGTTGTTCGAATTTGTTAGCAAATTGTTTTTAACGTAAGAGTTTAGTGTATTTGGTGACAACTAATCAGAAATGTTTATAAATGCGTAGTCACTTTCTTTCGCTGACGGCACGCAACGCTGACGCCCAAAAGGGTCGCGGTGTCAAGTGCCACTGCTGAAACGTAAACAGACGTCTGCGATACACTCGAATTCATTCCAAGTACGCACGAAAGTCAGTCAGTCTTCAGAGTTCGACCACAGCTCTTGCATGATCGTGCGTTCATTTACGGCTAGTGAAGTAAATGTGAGAAAATTATATTATTTCCCGCTTTGCGATTTCAATGTGGTGATTAGTGAAAAATGCCTAGAAAAGCATTGATAGACTCTGGTATTATTCTGCACATGCTGCAGATGTGTGAAAAGTGTAAAGTATTCGATGAGAGAATATACCACCAAACACCTCAAACCTTTAAGGTAAGAACAATTGATATTGATAATATATTCGAAAAAAATCGAACTTTAACGCGATCGCTTCACTAGTACCCTTCTTTTCGCGGTTTTTATTTTTTAATTCGATTCTGGAGGGTGGGTATACGAAATTAATGGATGGGCAAACCTCTTCTACATCTAGACTAACGGACTGCATCGTTGAAAGAACAATTTTGATAATATATTCGAAAAAAATCGAACTTAAACGTGATCGCGGCTCCAGTACCCTTCGTTTCGCGGTTTTTACTTTTTAATTCGATTCTGGAGGGTGGGCAAACGAAATCATTGGGTGGGGAAACGTGGCCAGATCGTGGGCAATCGTATGCTACTTTCAAAAAATTCAAAACTGTGCATAGAGTTTGCTGAAGACAAATTTTTTAATTTGTTCATAACTTTTTCTTGAAAGGTGGGTAAACGAAAAATTTTGTTGGGCAAACGTGGGCAAACGATGGACAAACGAATGCCGTCGAGTTTTTCCAAAAATTCGAATTTGGGGGTGCTATCTTCACAGACTTCCCCGGGTCGGTTGTAACACTGCATGGAGTCGATAGTAGCACAAATTTAACTTTACAAAATTGAAATATTTATTGATTTTAATTGTAATAATAAATGAAAAAAGTAAAATTTGTAACCAATTATGCGGTATCGCAATTGTGGCAGAAATAGAAAACGTTTTGGCCGGTGCATTCTGCATGCGATCAATTTTTACATTCAGTACATTGCACCTATTTTTTATTCGGTTTGCTCATGCTCTGCTATAGGATGCCATGTGAACACGACAATATTATTCATCTTCTTTGTCACTATTCGGTTCTGTCGCGATACAACCGATCCCTACTGCCGATGTTACAATCGCCCCTGACCAGACTTTTGAACTTAAATTATAAATTTTAATTATCGAGACGCGCAGAAGTGATAAGTAACGATCAGTATTACTTTAAAAATGGCCAGATTAAGTATTAAAAAAAAAACCACGTACTTGCAAAGGAAGTATTTATATCACAATTTTAAATCAGTAAGAAAAAGTTACTTTAGGGTATAGAAAAGTTATTTTCTTCGCTATACATGTATATTGTATATCTATACTGCTAGAACATGGATGTGTGTATTCCAAATGTCATTCTTCATCATATATCCAAAATTTGGGTTAATATCTATCATATGTTTTGAGATATTTAACGAGTTACAATCCCCCCCCCCCCCCCCCCCTCCTGTTACTATCGTCCCCGGTCTACCCTACACTATACAGTGCATACGAACGTGAAACGTACCCACACACACACATACAAACAAGGGCATGCATTATTCCGCGAGTTCTAATTTACAGCTGGCCACCTAAGTAAACTCGTGGGTTAATTTAAATTCCACCCCGAAGAGAGGGGGCCTCCCCTCTCCCCCATTAAGATTAACGATAAAAACGGGAAAGTAACTTGTTTAATAGTATCGAGCTCTCCCGGCCAGTCGGTTCGAGTTGATTCCACGGGCGCGCGGCCATAATCCCAGTAGTCGTGGATTATTAAAAAAGCAAATAACTCCATTAGTTTCAGCGCGTTGTCTATGATACAGAGCTCGTTTATTAACCAGCCAGAGCTAATTACTTTCAATTCCATGGCTAGGGAACGGAATCGATTAGCGTTAACGAGGAAGAGAAAAAACGGTAAAGTAATTTGCTTAAACCCCTGTGTACGCCACACTGGAGAGCCTGTACTCTCGATTTCTGAACTCTCGTTACCGATGCTCTGTGAACTCGATCCTACTGGGCGATTCTTTCACATTTTTCTTGGTACTGTTAATCCCTATGGGCACTTCCTACCCGTGATTACTTCGTATTCGATTAATTCACGGCGATGGGGCTGTTTGTGAGAAAAATCGTTTCAATTTGTGAGCTGTCGTGTTGGTCTTCTTGCGGAGTAGGTAATGTGAATTTGATATTATGAGCGCGTGGTAATTAACCCTCGACCTGGCGAAAAGAAGCTAAAGCGATTATCAATGAAAAGAATAATTAAAACTCTAGAAATAGATTATTCAAACTGTATATTTTTAATTACTCAATAACCAAAGTTGTATGTACCTATCTAAAATACCGATATTCTTCGTGAATAACCCTGTAGATATATTACATTCGAAAACCCTCGCCTATCCATCACCAGGATTTTACAATTTCATTAGCATCAACAAACTTTCATTGCAGAAGCGATCGCTTGGAAAGACCTAGCCACCTTCGAGTGTCACTTTTCCAAAATTTCCCACCGTTTAAAGTATATTAATTAATAGAATTCTTCTTTTTCAATTTGCCCTCATTTTAATATGCACCAGTGCAATGCACAGATTTTTAGCCACTCAAAATTTCATATCCCTAATAAAGGAACTGTTTCGTATGGTTCGAATGACTCGGAAATAGAGTTGCAGCGACGACAGCCTCCAGGTATGGAACTATCGGCGTTTAAGGGCCGATCTCCCGCAGGTTGAGCGGCCGCTTGGCTTTAGGTAGTCCGCGTGCTACGCAGGCAGGGAGGCGTGATCCATAGGCTGATCTATCGCCTCGAAGAGAGCAAGGACTCGCAGAGAGGAGAACGCTGCGTTGATCGGCGCGGATGCTAACACAATCGCCGCCGATGATCGCGACGATGATGTTAATCAAGTTACTTACTGACGAAGCCGGTAGCTCACTGTCCAAGCGTATGCTGCACACGTGCACGCGTGCTTGAGGAAGTTATAGCTAATCGACGGTAATCGGTGCGTTTATCGTACAAAGTCTCCCCTTCGATCGCAGACTTTCATCGCAGAAATGGAGGAGCAAAAAGTTGAGCATGCTGGATACCGTGTTGCTGGTGTTATTCTCATTTTATTTTGATAAAGCGAGGAAACTTTGAGGAAATGATCAATTTTGTTGCTGGTATTTTGAAGTAGGGGGTTAATTATTAAATTTTCAAATTATAATCCTTAAATTTATCAATGCTCCCGCACTTCCAGATTTGCCATATTGCAAATATTCTGTTGCTTCTGTTATACCGAAGGAAGTAGTAAAAAATTTCAATAATTCAAATGGCGTACTGATTATTTATAAATGATGACTCAGGCCTCGCGGAGAACGCCTGTAGGCGTTCATCGAGTACCGTGAACAAATGGGACTGGAGGATTTCCGCACGCGACTTACGACACGCGTTTCAACCTCCATACTCAGAGGGTTAAAAGTGTGACAGTTCGCGAATAAAAGACGAGCCGTTGCCACGAACACGCGTGGCACATATTTGTATACCTCGCTGCCTGTATTTAGTCGCCACACCTTTGGAACGACCGACAGTGGACAAACAATGTCGGGTTTTCACCTTTTTTGTGTGCCTAGGAACAAGTGTTTGAGGAGCGTTTAAAAAGGAAAGAGTTACGTCATTCGAAACGACACTTTCAGCCAGTCGGTCCCGCGGAACGTTTGTTCAGGCACTCGCGTGTACTTCTAAATGAATAGAGGTAATTACCATGGGACGACGTCAGATATAGCGGCGGGACGCGTTGTCATTGCAGCTGACTTCATTCGCGAAGTTAACATCGAAACGGCACATTAAATGCTACAATATAGCCCGCGTACACGTTGTACAGCAATAATCGTTCCAGTCGCCCCGACTTTCAAAGGATTATCGCTGAGGGCGTCGATTCAATAACCATTAAACATTTGTCGCTCAACCCCTCCGCGATTAACTTGGATTTCTGTCAATTACAGAGCCCATGTACACTAATACATATTAATTGAAATGATCGAAGAACGAGAGGGAAGAATCTCGTCCAAGCCCCTCTTCGTTAAAACGAAATTTTATGGATCACGTCTAGGTCGTCGTTTTATTGGACGGTTAGTGGCTGTGTCCAGCGCGTCCACGTTGTAGTCCCTCATTTTTCCCCTGAATCCAGAGATTTATACCAGGAAACTCTTCGCGGCTGTACGTTAGGTACCCAGCAGGAGTAGACGGACACGCCTTGCTTCGATTTACGTTCAAACGCGATTAGGGACCGATAAAGGGACCAGCTGGCTTATCCTCAGGATCGCCTTCGATGTAACAGGAACTGTTGCTCCGTACAGCTGCTGCGATCTATCTTTCTCTTTATCGTCTGCCGACTCTCAACACATCTCTCGTTAAATCTTCCCTTTTTTAATTATGGCTTTCGCGTCGCATCTGCTGCTAGGTTTATTAGCGAAGAATTTGGCTAGTGTCACTTTTATACCGAGGTGGTTAGACTTTCTGAAATGGGTTAGTGACTTTTCGGTAATTCAGGGTGGTTTTTATGTGTTTCTGTAGTGTCAGGGCCGTGGCTGGATTCAGTTTATATTTTCGTTTCTACACTCGTTTAATAACTGGTTAATTGACCGTTATTTCTTTATCACAGAAGCCACAGTACGGTGGTACTTAATCTGGCTATCCCCACTGTCCCATTTCCAGTAGTAGCGTTGGTCATAGAGCAGCCAGCTTCCAATGGTTGTACAGCAGTGTTGCAGCTTCTTTCTCGATAACGTACGTGATACGGGCGGGGGAGTACTATCAGGAACAGAGGCCTGTCTTGGTCGAAGTGCATCGTTGTTTCCGGGCGTGCAAGTCTGTGTGGTTGCAGCAGGACGTCACGTGACGCGTGGTGTGCTATACCGGACGATGGATTTCCAGTTTGGTAGCATGCGCTGCACCAACAGCTTCTAGCCGGCTGAATAGAACGCGTACTGCGACATTCTTCGTTTTCTGTCGACACTGTCGCTGCCTCGAATACGTGGTCAATGGAATTAAGGGAGGTCCACACCATTCACCTGCTGGAACGATCAACAGAAGTGCGTGGAGGTGGTTGATGATTCCTTTTCTTGATCTCATAACGCCTTAAGGCACTGCAGAATTGCTGGTTAAAATGTAAACACAAGGGAATTTATCCTTTGAAAAGGTTTGGGTTCAGGTTTTGAGTTAGTTCACTGCTAGTCGGCTTCAAATGATTTGACTTATCAGTAAAATCTAAAAATAGTGGAACATCCTGCGAAAAAATTATTCAAAATGAATAAAATATGCTCAGTGGAGAGTTTATTGCGAATGTATGTGTACTATATTTGTTTATTATCTTCTTGTTATTTTGGTAATGTCTACTGTTGCAATGAAGAATTATTATTATTATTATTTTGAGAGACTACTAGTTAGCACTCGGTTTCTTTTAACTTCAAACGAATTATAATTTGAAGGATGAAGTGTTTATGTAGACAATGGCTGATTATTGCATTCAGATGGTGTGCATACGCCTTTATATTGCAGCGCGGTAGACGCATCGGCTACCATTGATGCATTCTCTCGCGCCGACATATTTATGAGCACTTCGTCAAGGTTCGAGTTTTCCTAGACCGGTCTTTCTTCCTCTAAGCGAGGCATCACCGTTGCCTGCCACTCCTGACAATCGCCAGCCCGGTTCTTCTTCATTTATCCAGCACTCGTGGCCCGGACGCGGCGCGAGCGCGTCGAGAAAGAATTCACCTGGAAAGCAAAGGTCACCGGAGGCAAATTGCCGTTGATTAATCGCGCGCTCGCCGCGAAAGGTATTTGTCGTGGCTGGGCACGTGAGCTTTCATAGATTGCGCTCTGAAACGAAGGAGACGCTTTCGTTGATGATGGACGGGGCAGAAAGCTGTCGACACACGCTAATGGGGGACTTGTATTAATTCTCTGGTGATGCCTAGTGATATATCAAATTGTGTAATCTGTAAATTGTTTGAAACGATTGGAGGATGAGAGGCTTTAATAATTTCATAGCTTGACAGCAGTGTGATATGAATGTCGAGTTATTAAGGGGGTAGGTTACCCTCAACAACTAAAAATCAGGCCCTTCTTCAAACGCATAAGAATATTACTTCAGAAAAGTAATAAATGAATGTAGAGGTAATTTTTGTTTTAATTTTTAAGCGTCATTTAGTTGACTTTAATGCCCAAAAAGAAAATTTTCTATATATTTATAGGAGAAAAAGTTATAAATATAAATGTGGGAGCGTGTACGCGATGCACCGTCTGATGGTGAACACGATTCCGGACAGGTGAATCACCTAAACACACAAAGTAAAGGCATTTTTATCATTTGTAAGACAGTCTCCATTTTGTGCAGGAAGCAAAATTTTGATAAACAAATTAATACAACTTTTATGTTGATGTTTCTGATTTTATCCATTTTTTGTAGGAAAAATATTTTTTATCTTTTTTTTAAGAATTTATACATGGAGAGGAATAGTTTCCTGCAGCTCCCTGTAAATTTTCATTCAAATCGTTGGAGTGGTTTTCGAGATTTTATGTTCACCATTTTGGAAAACGTAGTTTCTGGGAAATCGCGTTTAAAGTTGGACATCGTTATCCGATCTCATGCGCAGGCTCGTACATTTTTTACTGTAATTCCTTCAATTTTTGGAATTTCCGGGCCTGGTTGCGCTTAAAATACGTAGAAAAGACGTAGCTAGCGGAATATGCAACCATCTAAAAAAACAATTTTCGAACATTTTTAGGGCAATCTACCCTCTTAAATGTCTTCTGTTCTCTTTATAAGTAATTCCTCGTTTCATTCCATGAGTGTAAGATACTGCAAAATTACCTTAGCTGTACCATAGCAGTACCTCAGTTAAATTGAGAATTTAACAGATATATTCTCTGTCTCCGATATCTTATCTTACACATGTTACCGATCACACGAGTGAAGGAAAGACCACCCCTTTTCTTAACGGCTACCACAAATTTCATTAACCTTTCAATCATCTTTGCGATCCCCTTAACAAATACTCATCAATATAAAAAAGAAAGCTTTACTCCTCACACTCCACTCACACCACCCTGACCTTCGTTAATAGCTTCCCACTCCCTCTAGAATTCAAGTTCAACCGACACTCAGACTTTAAAATCCCGCGCAATCGACGAATCTTTAATTGCCCAATACATCCTCGCAGCCTCCGTGAAATCACCGAGGATCATTACCTCGGCTGTGAATGTCAGCGAAACGTTTAATAGCCAATGGCACGGGTTTTCCCGCGCGAGCTCCCTGGACCAAGCGTAGCGCGGGGAAAGGCGAGGGTAGAAGCAGGCACGCGCGGCCACGTGCTCGCAATTACGCGAAACCCATATGATTTAATCGTTCGTTCAGCACGCGGTGCGTCGCGTCGCGTCGCGTCGGTTCGCTCCTGTCCCCGTGGCGTGCACAGAATTTCCTCCGTTCGGCGTGGAAACTGGTCGCGCGGTTTCTGTGCCAGCAGCCGCGAGAACACGGGTATAAACCGGCTGTACAAAGGGTATTTGCGTCGATTAGCATTAATACGTCCGACGTCCAGCTGAGGAGCAGGACTCGATCTCAGGTACCAGCGGCAGCATTCCTCTTCTGGTTCTTCTTCGTCGCTCGTGCTTCTTCTTTTTCCGCGCTCGCCGGGCGCTCTCTGCGCCTCCCCGCGCTTTCGACTCTGTCCTTTTCGCGTTCGCCAGCCAACTGCCATCCCTATGGCGATCCGCGGAGCTTCATCCCTCGCTGCACGGCCACAAGCGAGTTTTCCCAAAAATATTCGAAAGTTCGGGAGGATTTATCGGGTGTCTGTAACTCGATAGGTTTGCAGAGTGTTAGTGTGATAATAGTAATGAGTTTGTTACGTCACAAAATCCGGAATTAAGTGGCGAATGGGCTAGATTCAGTTCTGTTCTTAACTCGTAGATTTGGGACTAAGGAAAGTTGAGGAAAGTGGATTGGACTGAAAGAGCGAGTAGGATGTTTGAAAGAGGTTAATGAATTTGTTTGAATGTTACGAGGGCATATAGAAGTAATTGATGAATTTAATTTGTGTATATCTTGCAGTGTGTTTTGTGAGTTTAGTAGTGTTAGTACTTTGGGTGATTTTTACCTTTTTGTTTGAAGGTAATTGATAAATGTAGGGGACTTGCAGCAGTGTTCTCTACTTTCTAATTCGTCCCTGTCTTCTTTTCCTCCTTCATTCGCGGGGAGACAGTCCCTCTTTACGTTCAGACACTTGTAATCTTCTTTAATTATTACTCTATTCGGTACCCGCGGTGGCTTCCTGCGACGGCGGAGGATGATGACATAACTGTACTCACGGAGTTGCGCAGATAGTCACTTGTCTACATTGGTCGTTGTTCCTGTTTTGTTCTTCAATGGGGTTACACGTAACTGTGCGTGATCGTAATTTTGTAAAGCGTGTATGGTCGGAGGAAATACTTGTCATGACCTATTAAGAGTAGTTCGTTTGTTTGTCTAGATTTCTCTTGACGTTTAGACTTACAAATATGTTCTAATATTTGCGAAAGAGTTGTTTAAAAAGATTGCTAATTTGCTGTCAAGAAATGTATCTATTCTAGAAAATATTTCCCTATCTTTCTTTTCCTTTTGCATTTAATTTTTTTGTGCATGCATTCTCCGAAACTTAACATAATTCAGGGTATTTAATATTCTTTATATTGCTTATGGAGTCATCATTGAATATTATGTTTTTGCAGGTGAGTTGGAGTAACTACTTAGTGTCCCATTGATCCTGAGTAAAACGACAATCGACGTTTCGAGTTTAAAGGCGTAAGTTTATCTTAATATATAAAGCAGAAAGCTTCGAATATGTTTGTGTGTTTGTCTGTCGCCTAAAAACTTTCGAACGATAAACTCTGGGATCACGAAATGTGCCTCAGCTCATTATGCCTGACTAATCCAGACGAATGTGACCATTTTCACAAAAAACTAAAAAAAAATTTTTTTTATAAAATCAGAATCTAAATTTCGGGCGAAGCCGAGTAGTCAAGCTAGTTCAAATATAAATATTTATAAATGTTACAAAACTCTGTATGAATTATTTAAAACAGTAGCAGTAGCCTATTTACCGTCTTGGTTCTTAAATATCGGTTCACTTATTTATGTAGCACTTATGGTATCAGTTATTTAAATAAATAGAATTCATATAGGAGAAACAAAATTAATAGTATCACAGCCTTATATCTCTAAAATAATTTTCGTGGAAACTAATTTTCTCCTAGGTGAAACGCGTAAATTATTACAAGATCATATTGATGTTTTTTAAAGTCACCGTAGAATTTCAAATACCTATGTTTATACCCCATTTTCGTCAATTCAACGTCATTGTACACAGAAAAAGTTATAACGAAAAAATATCGGGGAAAAGCAGCAAGTATTTATTCTTTTTATAAATAGGTACCAATAAATTTTCAGATTATTAAACTTTCAATGATCTGCTTGATATTAAAATAGGTATTCCTTTTACCAATGGTGCATTGGTAACATTATTCGAAACGTAGAGTTAGAGGCGCCCACGGCGAGAACTGTTGACCTATGTCTGATCGCGCACTGGACGTTTCTACTTGTCCGCCTTATCTGGTAAGCAGGGAGTTCACGCGGAGACTAGGAAAGTTTTTTGTCCATCACTTTACCATCACGATCTTCATACACCCTTCACTATATATAACAATAATCGTTAAGAAATGGATAACAAACTTAGATATTTAAAAAATTGAACATAATTTATGCATCTAGTGTGGCTGGCACACTCCTAAGTAGAAAGAAAATTAACATCACCACATGATGTCGCCTTAGAAAATCAAAAACAACTCAAAATCAGTACCTAACTCCAGTTTATAATCTAAGGCCAGCAAAAGAGGTCCACGCTCTGAACGACACACCAATTGCAGGGACTATTTTTCACAAATTTTTCTTAAAGATCAGTGTGTACGTGATCGATGTGACTGTAAATTCTCCTGACCCTTATTTCGACCAGGGACTGTGAATGCGTCAAGATTCTTACAAGTGCAGTATTGTCTCGAACTAAGGTGATAGGGCAAATGTCCTTACAGGACTAATTATAAAATTTCTTGGATATATTTAAAAAAAAGGTGATAAACACTATCCCCCCCTACTTTTTCCGTTCTTGCCGCGGCGAATGAGTCGAGAGGGATACTCAGTCTGTCTCACTCATTCGCAGTCTGTTTCACTTTACGTGATAAGGCAATAAAGCCAAGCCGAAAAGATTCCCCGTCCGTAATGGTACAAAATTGCCACCACTACAAATCTGCGCTAAGGATCCTAGTCCACCGCAAATCTACCAAGCCCTTGATCCGCCGTCTCACTGCACCCCCACCGAGCGGTCCACTCACGTTTTCACCGCGCGCATTCCGAGCCGCGCGGTTGCATAACGTCCCCATTGAATTACGTAATTGGCGCTGCGTGCGATTGGACATCGCGGGTCTCACGGAACGCGTGCCGATCCCCTGTTTCCTGTTTCGCGTGCGTGGACCCGTCGCGTCGACGGTTAACTGTTTTCGTTCGCCCCCTGTCAGGAAACGGCCGGAAAAAGAAGCGGGCCCGGCCAGCGGCCGGCCGGCAGGCTCGCACGAATGCCCACGCCCTTCCCGGCAGAGCGATTTCCTATCGGGACATGCAAACTCTGACTTACGTGTCAGCCGACGGACAGGTTCCCGCAATAAGGAAGCGGAACGTTATGATCGATCTTTCAGAGCTGACAATGCACACAGATTATTCCCAATGACCGTCCGTCCCTCTCCGTCCGCCCCTGGCCGTGTCTTCTGGCTCTGTCCTCTTTGCACGGTTCAACCAACTGTAACTACGCCGACCCCTGCGAAAAATGGCGCGCTCCGTCTGCAACTTATGCGTACACACGGAACGGACGTCGTGTTCGCGGACGACTGTGTTAGGCCGTGTTCCCCGGCCCCGTTTGATAAGGCACATTAGGTGATTATATTCGAGATTAATCGTATAACGTTGCCCGTCCCTCGATGCGCCACGATGATACGCCGTGGCCGAGCGTGTTTTGTTTTCTGCGGCTCCGGCCCCGGCGCAGATTCATCGTGGCGCGGCCGGGACGTTCTCTCGGTTTTGTTGGCCGAACGTCTCGTTACCGTGAGAGAAACAGCATGGAAATGCGTGAAACGAAAAGTCGCGGGGAAACGTTGCCGATGGGGGTAGATAAGGGCAGCGGGATGGTCGTCCGCGTTGCCTGTGACGGGGTGCGCTCACTGGCAGTGGATTCGGTAAGGGTATCGACGGGTAGGTGAGGCATCTGACTTCGGTAACCCGAAAATTTACATTTCTTTTAATATTTGCAATTTTATAAAGATCTCAATAGGAGTAGGGTAGATTTACCGTTTGTGGTCATGTACATAATTATCTTATTTGTAAATTGCGAGCAGATCATTATTATGCGGAGAATTTCACATGATAAATACTTTGTTTAGTGTACCGCCAGAAATATAAGGTTACATTTATTGCTTACACGGAAATATATTAAAGTAGCCACAAATGGTGCATCTACCCTATCAAGCGATCTTTATCTTCCGCTACTTTTTAGTTCTTGAAGACGAAAACCTGAAACCTGGAACACTCCCCAGGTTAATGTGTGTTTCCCAATTTTACTGTATGCCTCAAAAACTATAGTAGATATAAGAAATTGTTAATGGTGTTTTATCTTCTATGAAACTGTGAAAAATGTTTGTCGCGAGCAGGACCGAGGTTTGTACCGTAAGCAGGAGGAATCCAAGGAACTTTTGGCGCGTCCCGAAATATGTGCTTGAGGTGGCTGTTCTCTCGGGGTCGTGGCACGTTATCGAGATGGTGGTTGTCGATAATCTCGCTGAACCGAGGCCTGACAGGAGTCGGTGGTCCTCTCTTCGTTCCCGGGCATGGGGCGTGTACGGTTATCGGGCGTATCCTCGCGAGGATGCGCTTCCTCAGCGTACGTGCACGTCGCGACGCGGATAAGAGTTACGTCAACCGCATTCAGGAAGAGGTCGCGTGCGATTGCGCAACAACGGAGGAGGAACGTGACGGAAAAAGGCGCGCGAGCGCGTTCCATTACGTACCTACCGAGAAACGCGTAATTGTACGCGCGCGCCTTGGCTCGTGTAAAGCTGGGTCCATACGGGCGTCATGCAACACGAAATCTGCGGATGTTTCGGCAGTGTATTTGAATGGTGGAGATGGTTGCAAGGAATAACTTTTTTTTATCACGCATTCAACATGGAGTTGTATGTGCAAAGCAAGTGGTTCGTAACTAAAGTAGAATCTAGATTAATTTCGAATATCTTTTCTAAAAATTGCAAAAGTTAAACCGGCGTTTCTCAAACTTTTTTGAGTCACGATCCCATTTTATAATATTCAAATAACCTGCACCCCCCCCCCCCCCACGCCCCCCGCCCTTTTAAGGAAGGGTAAATTTAATAAGGTAAATAAAACACATTAAAAATAGGTATTTCAGAATATAATTCTAACTTAATAATATTAAAAAAAAATGGCTACCCGCCAGAAAACACTTCGCGACCCACGGGTTGGGTATCACTGCATTAAACCTTCAAGAGATTTCTTTAGGGGTTAGACCACTGATTGGTTGAAAAAGAACAAAATAGCTACACTTTGAAATAAAAAACTCATTTTCGTGTGTAAGAAAATGGACTTTATTTACGCATAAGTCGGGTGAAAATTGAAATATCGAAAAAATTGACGGTCGGACGATGGAGAATACATTTAAGAATATCTGTGCAAAATTGTATAAAAATCCATAGAGTTTTACTCAAATTACAGCGTACACCGTTTCGGAAAACGTCGTTTCGAGAAAAACGCATTTAAAGTTTTCAGAATATTTTAATATTAAAAAAAATAGTATATATTATTCAAAGATCTCTATTTTCATTGAAAAAATTTTATCGATAAAAGTGTTTTTGTCACTTAGAAATAAATTCCCAAAAATGCGATATTTCTTGATCTGGCCAAGGTGGTTTAACCCCTTATGGAATAAAGTAAAATAGAAACCATCACCTCTCTTAAATATTGCTTCAGTTTTGCTTCAAACCACATCAATATTAACACTTTGAGGGCCACAACTTTTGCCCAAGTTCCCTAACTTTTCATTGATTTTTGGAAACCATCAAAAAACCATTGCGAATACAATATAAATCTTTAAACAGTGTAGTATCATTGACGATAAATATAAAGTAAAGTTGAATTCTTACACTCACAGAAATTCATAAATCAAAATCACAAAGACCCGCCTACGTGATAGCAGCCATCACTTCATTATTAATACCTACTTATTTTTCCAATTAAAATCAATTCTTTCACTCCTGAACTTCGAACTCGTCTTTGAGTTCTCACTAAAAACTGATTCAGATGCATATTTAGCCACACAAATCTCTCACATCACCTGTCGCTGTGCACCCGTGTGAACCCAGCTTAAGGGTCACGCACACTTGTACGCCTGCGCGAGGACGATCCAGTGCGCCACGGTGCATGGTACGGCACTGTGCTCGTGCCACGGTGTTTTCTTTTGTCGTGTACGCACGCCGGACAACACGTGCGCGGTTACGTGAGAACTTTGTCTTCTTTTCGATCTCACCTCCCGTTTTAGTCGCGCGCCCCTTGGTCGGTCGCGATGTAACAGGACTTTCGGGGACTCGGCTACTTTACGACACTCCCGGGTAATGTGTTGTATAAAATGAAGCGAAACGCGCAGGGATTTCGCGTGCTGCGCGTATAAGGGGGATAATTGTTTTTATGCCAGCCGTTGGCTAGCCACGGACTTCGTAGAAAATAGTTTTGGAAGTGGCAGAAGGTGTCCCATGCCCTTATACGAAGTTCGGTGTAATGTTAGCTGGCTGCTGTACCTCAGGCGTTTTGTAACTGTAGGCACGGAAGGATTGTGTGTTGCACTGGTGCTGGGCTTCTTTGTATTCGTTTGCAGAGTGTTTCGTTGATGCTTCGACGTCTTGGAAGTGGATGCGGTAGGTGGAACGGTGAAGGGCTCACTGTGGAAGATTTAGTAGAGGATTCAGAGAGAAGGAATTGATGAAAGGATATTGAGTTTTTAGTGTGATAAGATTTTTATTGCATACCGAAGTGACTCATTAGGAGATATAGTTATTTAAGTAAGTGACCACTTAATTATTTAGAGCAGAGTGTTTACATTGCTTGCGCGTTAAAAGATTCAGTTAGTTTTCATTTCTAATTATTAAAGTTAAATTTATTCAAAATTAAATTTCTTTTATTAATTAAGTATCTTACGCACCATACTCACAATGTAATAAACACTCTAAGCTGTTACAATTATTTAGAAGGATACTGTGGCTATTGCGTTGAACAATTCCTTCACAAAAGAGTTTCTCGAGTTTGCATAACAAACCTTGTTCCCTCTTTGCCTTTCTTGCTTCCGTCTGTCTCTCCCAACGCAGTCACTTCCGGCGGCCACGTGAATTAAGCGGTACCAGCTCGAAAGTCGAGCAGTGCCGAATCTTAATCAGGTCACTGTTATACGACGCAACCTTTCCTCTTCATCATCATTTAAAAATATCCTCTTCTACCACGAATACTCATAAATCTCTAAGACAAACAGACCACGAAAACTGTAGCTATGTAACACAGTAAAGAATCACGATTAAGAAAGATCGACTACTGTACCGATTCGAAGTTCCTTTGTCCAACTACGATCTCGCCACACGTTTCGTAAATCTTTACCAGGCGGAATATTTAAAATTCTCCGTAAAAGTGTACAGAATAGAATTTCACTGGCGTAACCATGCTCGCAGCACGGAGTAGTACATTGAAAGTTACTTCACGTTATCTGCCACGGCTACGAACTGCGCATTCCCCTGTTCGGCCGAGCGGCAATCCTTCCAGCCTCCCTCTAACAAATATTCCAATCATTTATTCCTGTTCCGCGCACCGTCATCCGCTTCCATTACAATTTCATGATCCCCCTAAGACAAATGGAGATATTTAGGTCGTTCGCCATTTAGGTGTACCGCGTCTGGACTCGGCTCCCTTAGTTGCGAGCCGAGCCGAGCCGCCTAAAGGTTCGCTTAACGCGATCGTTCCGTCAAGGACAGGGTGGAAATGAGGTAGTTTGTATTCTTCGACAATCTCGGTGCGTGCGTCAGCTACCCTTTTTCGAAACAAAACGGCGAAAAGCATCAACCTCGGGATACCTCTCTCTATGCCTCTCTCTCCCGCTCCTCTTCCTCCTCGGGCTCGTTGCTCTCTCAATCCCGCGCTGGACGAAAAATAAGATCGAAATCGTGTAGCGCATGGACGCGCTTTTACGATTGTCCTCGCGACCTGTCCTCGTTCCATCGAAGACAATTTTTCTTAAAAGAAGAGAGCACGAGGTCTGGGTCACTGATTTCCTTCGAATTTTGCATTTGGTTAATGCGTGACATGTGTGATAATAAATTCAATGCATGGAGCTTTGCTACTGAAAATTGTTGGACAAAGTAGACTTAAAATATTTTGTTTATATTTTATATATACTTATATCTAAACACTGAGGGTATCTAAAAATTCAACTTTATTGTTTCGTGAGAATTCAATTTTTTAAAACCAAAGTTGCAGTGGCCTGTTTATCTGCAATTCACATATAATAATTCAAAGTGCACATCCCTATTAACTTTTAATTATTCCTATGATTAATTACTTATCTCTTTCTTACACACAGCTATGGATACTCATTATAGTAAAACTTTGGATTAATTTTCCTACACAATATATTGCATATTTAACATATATATTATTATTCCTGCCGTGAACCAGCTGTGTGTAAAATTTGTGGCAAATAGGTGACTCAAACTTTTTGCACCGCCTTATTAGAACAATTTAATCGTCGTGATCAAGGGTGCAGAATGGCTTGTTGTCAGCGGTTATTGTCGAGGGTGCTCAGATAATTTTTCATTTCCGCTGGTTTTAATATCGAGCAGCATATCCGTGCGCCGACGCACCGGAAATGTTGTAACGTGGGATGACGCCGCGATGGATAACCTTGTTGCAGTCATTATGCGATGACTCGATGGCCACGCGTGCTGTTTGCTCACTGCCTCATTGTGCATCGGTTCTCCGCTGTTGGAACGTTGCTGCCTGAAAGCAGTTTAAATAATACTCGAACGCTCCGCGCGAGCCATTAATCACTCTGGAGAGGAATGCTCGAGTATTTGTTTGTAATTAATTCGCGGTGCTTCCAATTGCACGCGAGGAAAAATGGCCGCGCGGTGGGGTTGGACGGAGGAAGGGATTGGGGATTTTGAGTCCAGTTCCAGTGGGGAGTTTTCTGTGGGAGACTTTGGGAGTAATTGTATGGGAAGGTGGTCAAGAATTGAGGGAAGTGTTGGGTTAAGTGTCAGAGTTTATGGTGATTTGTAATGTTAAGATGCAATAATTTTGAAGATAACTGTGATGGTTGTGTGGGGATAATTTAATTCCTTCTATTATTGAATTAACTTTCAGCTACTAACTACTCCAGAATGCATTAAAAGATATTCTCCAATTTATTAGCTAGTGCAATTTCAATTCCCACTCGATCCTAAGCTCCATCTTATTCTATATACCAATGAAGTATAAATCATCTAAAATACCTATTCACGGTATCGATTTCTTCGAATCCCAGAACATCTTACTTCTTCACACTTTTCAACCCCCAATAGTCACCTGACCAAACCCTAACCTCCTCCCATAAAAAAAAAAATAAACCCCCGTGTATAAAAAAACATTTCCCTTTCAGAATCCAAAATCAGATCCAAAAGATTCCTCCTTCCAACTCTCAGAATCCCCTTCAGAAGCACCCCCTTTGCCCAGAGTCCCAAAGGAGCTATTTAACCCTCGTTATAATTTATTACCGCCACGACTTTAAGAAAACAAAGATCTTGTGAGCAAAATTCTATTACAGCTGAAAATGAATCCCGTATACCCGGTCGACTTTTACGCTGTCCGTCGTCCAAGGGTTAATTGGAACGGTGGTATGCATTCCGTGCACGGACGAAGGGGTTTCGTTTAGAGGAGTTAGGCTGCCTTTTAAAGGCAAGGGGGCGCGTGTGTGTAGGCGTTATCGATCGAGCCCTCGGGGTGTCGGTGCTTTTTACAGCGGCTATTACTCCGACCGTATTTCATTCGGCGTATTCGCGGCTGTCGTTGATAAACGATACAGTTGTATTAACCCCCTCGATGCACGGAGGGGGGAGGGCCCCCCTTTCGCGTGCACGATGCAGCGATATTAATAACTGGTTGCACCATCGCGGCGTGGCTGCGCGGACACGCGTAACTATTGCGTAACGCAGAAACGAAAGAACAGGGGGGCGTAATAAAAAGTTGCACGTAGTAGCCGCGGTGCCTGTAATCTCGAGGGGGGCGCGTCGATTTTTATTGCACCCCTGCTGTTCCTGGAACAGACCGCTGCGGCCTGGCCACAGGATCGCTGGATCGGTGATTATCTACGTAATGCCAGGGCCTGTTGAAAAAGGAACACGGAACCCTTGGAACATTTGACGTTCCATGAAAACGTGCAAGTGTATTTTGCACTTGTGTTTTGAGAAATTTGATCACGGGTAGTTCTATTGCAATCGTGGATTCTTTGGGATGTTCTGAATTTTGAAAAGGGAGTGTGTATTTCTATATCTTTGTGGATAGTAAATGGAAGCATGGAAGGTTATGCGATTTTGCTGGAGGAAATGTATGGAAATTGTGGAAATGAGTCTTAAGTGAATATTACTTATGAAACTTTAGGGAATATAATGGAAATTTAAGGAACGTCAGAAGTAACTGTAATAGTGGATTTGTAGATGAACGTATAGCGAGATTATAATCTGTGTTTAAGGGTACTAGGCAGTCGTTTTTGTCGAAAATGAAGCATTTCTTTTTCAATTAATTACAATGAATTAAATTTAAGCTTTGGCTTTCTCTTTGACACAATGTTTATTAATATTGGAAGCTTTAAAAAAACACGTTTGTATTAAAGAAGGAAAATAACAAAACTTTTATCCATTTTTATACTTGTAGTACAATCACAAAATATGTAATGTTTATAATAGCATACTTAAAGCAAATGTAAAAATGTTAATTTTTATATTATATAACAAAATGTTACAAAAACATACCAATGTTCCCCCAGTTTACGGTATTATTTAGGATATTGAATATTTGTAAGCAATTCCTACTCCGCCTTCAATTATTGTGTGTGTTTGAACCTTTATCGGGTCAGTGACTCGCTTAAGTCGCGAGATTGCGATCCTAATTTAGAACAGTACCTGTCGCAACGAGGTGATCGAATCTGATCAAGTGGGCAGTATCTATGGTCTCGCACGCTGACAATAGATCAGAGGTGTACGTTGATATCCAGTCAACTGTAATCCGTGCTGTAATAATTCTATCGGCACACCTGACCCTCGTTAATGCATTGCTCAATCGCTGTTCTCCACTGCTTCACTTATGCACCCTGTGTCTTGACTTGCACGGTATTGCACTCTTTTTGCGTACGATATTTCATTAAACAGTGGAGGTAAGTTGTTAGTCATGAATCTCCAAGTGTTTGATTCACAACTTCTCTTTAGTATCGAAATTGGTATCAGCGCAAAGTTCACTTGATCGATATGAGTGAGGATAAAGAAAATATCCTCAGCTCACTGAATACTCCAATCTATATAGGTAAACTGCTTGAATAATTAAAAAAATTTCTGCGTTCTTTGCTGCAGTAAGATGTTAGCTCAAATATATTAGATTGTCGAGGTACAACTGGATCTTTTGCTCAAATTCCAACAATACATAGTGATTCATAGAGATTATATTTTGGTTTCACGGTGTGAGTAGAAACTTCCCAGATTTCTTTGACAGTAATCGATAACGCTACTGATTTCTGAATAGTAGGATATCCACATTAATATTCTCTATATTTATTATAAAAATTCCCCCATAATGGCTCGCATACCCAATCAAACCGATCCAATAACCATATTAAAATTCTTCCCTTTCAATTCAATCATCCCTAGAAGATCTTTCGCAATCTCCCAAAATTTACAATGTTGTAAATATCCACAGTTGCAATATCCCCCACGTACACAATACAATTTTCCATAACCAGTGATTCACGTAACGCATTCGTAATACTACCATGAACCGCTAAGTGTCCCAAGGTGATCGATAAATCGAAGACATTCCCATAAAACGACTCGTTCGATCAGTGTCTATAAACGATCTCCTATCGTAGATTATAACCGTGAAATTTTGATAAATTTTAAATTATTTAATTAAATTTTTATACTGGAAATATTTATTGTATAATTCGAATATTTAGTGTCTATTCATTTGCACCTCATTTAGCATTAGTATTCGGAAAGTATTTTTCCGCGAATCTTAAGTAGACATACAGAGCTCCAAATTTGGTTAAAATACGTTTGATACCAACTACTTGATCAAATGTAGAGTTATGAAGATTGATTGATAGGACGTGGATTTGGGGCTGAAGCAATAAATATTTCCAGTAGGTACTGTAGGTGTCGAATGATCGCGATGTAAAAGCGAAAGGTGGGAAAAAAGCGGGTGAAAACGACGCCGTTGTAACGAGATACCCGTAACCCGACTTTCACGTTTCAATGTAAACGTCGCCGTGTGACACGAGCAGTTCGTTTCGCGGCCTCTAATCCGCGCAGTTACACGCTCCGAATGTGGGCATTCCGATCCGCAGAATGCAGCCGTGCCTTTTAATCCAGTGCGCCAGTGTGCGTGCGATCGCTCGTGCGTTAAAGTGTAATTGCATCGCGTGCATCGTGCACCGCGCGACGCTGGCAAGTGTGTATTAGTCGTGGGGCGTATCGCGAGACGGTGACGGTCTTTGGAACGCATCGAGTCACAGTTGCTGCATGACGGGAAATCTGAATCACTTTCAGCGGGTGAGGAAAGAAATTGGAATTAGTTTTGAGATATGGGAAAAGAAGTTGGAATCAATTGGTGGATATAAGAAAAGAAGGTAGAATCTATTTGACGATGTAAGAAGAGAAATTGGAATCAATTTAAGGATGTAAGAAAAGAAAATGGAATTAATTTGAGGATGTAAGAAGAGAGATTGGAATCAAGAAATTGGATATAAGAAAAGAAGGTAGAATCTATTTGACGATGTAAGAAAAGAAATTGGAATCAATTTAAGGATGTAAGAAAAGAAAATGGAATTAATTTGAGGATGTAAGAAAAGAAATTGGAATCAATTTGAGTGCAAACTGCGAAATAGTAAAGAAAATGAATGTATCATATATATATGATACTTGGGCGCTAAAGGGTTAATGTTTTTCTAAATCGTGTTAAATCAAAATCGTGGAAAAACAGAATTAAGTGTATTTGAACACATTCGAATTTCTTCACCGCGAATAACTTTCATTAGCACTTTGAGTGGCGTCGGCGTGTTTTCAAAATGTTGAAGAAGATCCTACTACGGATCCATTGCAAGCATAGAATGTAAAATTCCACAACTAGTTTTATTATACTGGCAAAGTAGACAGGTTCATACATCATCTGAAGGTATTCTGTTGTGAAGCATCTATTACTATCGGGGATAGTATCTTTCTACCAGACATACCCACATCGAACATAGTACGTATACAGGATTTTTCTAGCAACATTTCAGATACGATTTGCATCGCACAGTGCACTGATATTGTACGTCAAATATGGGCAAACGGAGTGCTGCAACATATCGGTATACACGTGTGCTCATCGACGCGAGAAACGATGCAGCGGTTGCATCTGATCTCTTGCATTATGGATGCGATCGCGTAACAAACACGTAACACGGTCAGTGGTCGTTCGTAAAAGCGAGCATCCTTTTTATTCCTAGTCTTCAGAAGCTTCAGAAATTTTGATTAGCATTACAATGGAGACAAGGAAACTACTGAGTCATTTAATTAAATATTCGAGTAATGATGAAAGGTACTGTGCTAAATCATATGTGAAGTGAAACAGTACTAAATTCAGTCTGAGTTTCATTTATCACTGAAGTATTAATAAACTGGAAACTAAACTAGTATTGGATTGGTACTGAGCTTAGCTAAGGCATTGCAGTGAGTTTTGGCAAGCTTTTGAAGCAAGGGTTGCGGAGAAAAGCCAGGAAGGCTTTAGGAAATTTATTTCAGCTTATCCTCAAAGTCAAAAGAAAATATTGAAATCGAATGGAAATGCCCCCATTTAAGATAAACCATGTTACCACTGATCTGGAAAATCTATTTTCTAAATTGGTCTTAAAGAACGACTGTCTATAAATCTTAGATGCTTTCGACTTCCAATATACATATTACAGAATCTATTACGCTTCAAGAATTTTCGACATTCATTGGCATAGAATGACCAAATTCATAATTAACGTGCCCTGCCAGTTAGACTTGTCTGCGTTTCAGTATTAGACGGTCGTGTGATTAGAAACTATAAAGGTGCCCTTCGATAGAAAGCGTAATTGCTCTGGTGCAACCTAATGGTACGATCTTCACCACGAGTAATAGCAAGCTCGTTTCATCACAGAGACCTGCACATAATAGCTTTGACGAATTTGGAACGCAGATGGTGTCATCTTGGCACCGTGCAGATCGATCAGGGCAGTGTAGGCTGGCGGGAAAGTTCGAAAATTATACATTCTCCTGTGCATGTGTCGTAAAAGGACGGTGAGAGGATCTTGAGAATAAGGCCACGAGAGTCTCCGAGCTGATCGCCAGACTATTTATGTGTATTACCACTTCGTCAGCGGCGTCACGGGGAAGACGACCTTTGTTCGATGCCCACGCCTCGGTAACGTAACACCGGTCAGGGGAATTTCCTTTTGTACTACTTGTCGTCCCAGAACATGCTACTTCCACTTCACTGTGGCCTCCAAACATAATTGAAGAGTCCTTGTATAAAACACTGTAAGTGCCAAAAATAAAATTGTATACAATAGTGTTACCATTGGCACGTAGAACATTTTCCAATAAATTTTTTGTTTAATTTTGGCACTTGTAGTGTTTTCTACAAGGACTCTTCAATTATCCCTAAGTGTAATCAATAGACTGCAAGTAACTTTATTTTTTCTCTAGGTAGTGAGATAGGCCATCAAATATGGAGCAATTCTGATATTTAAAGTTTTATTCTATCTCGCACCTTTACAAAATTATAGTAAAGAAATCGAAAAAACGCGATAACTTTAAGGGTTGTTTTTTTTTCTTGAGAGTGGATTTCCGCAGTAATAAGAATGACTCCTTGCATACTCCAATACGCTTTACATTCACGCTAAGTTTAATTGAAATTAGAATATTCGGGTTGGGAACGTTTCCTTGCCAGTCACACATGGTCATTTAATCCTAATGTTGAAATATTGATACCAGGGATCGAATGAAACTGTTATCTTTTATAAATAACAGTTATTTACTGAACTTTTAACTTTGAAATCATTTCTTTTCTGCTTTAAGTTAACTTTGTACATTAACAATTTAATCAGTTTTAACAGTTATTTTGTATTCGATTAATAAAAGTTCTGAAGAATCATATATTTTTTAACAGACATTTTAAGGTAATACCTAAAAGTTTATGTACATCTTGTACCTACCTCATAACGAGAAATCTGTGTGCCACCACTTTAATTTTTTCAAAGCAGAATAAATGTCCCTGTTTAATTGGAACTTTTTCCTGCTTTTAAAGAAATAAAAGTTCCACAGGTATTTGCGCAAAAATGTAAGGAATAAAAAAAAATTTCAGTGAATACACTTCACTTTCTAACTATTTTCTTCGAATAGAAAAGTTAAAAGTAACAAAATTCCTACTATTTCATAATTAATTAAGAATTGTAACAGTTTCGTTCGTGGCACAGATCCCCCAGTACCCACTGCAATAATTGTGCACGTTACTAGACAAATATATAAAACGTTCGAAAAGAAATACTGGCATCGTTAAAACAGAGTGTAGATAAGACTTAAAAGGTTGCCGTTTTTACTACCTGTTGCTAAATTAGCATACAGCGGACACGTGAGAAAACACTCACCGTGACAGATCCCAGCTGAAAGCGACTACTGTTTGCGATACCGCATAATGAACGTACAAGGCTGCAGCCTGGGAGGAAGATGATCGAAGAGGATGGACACAGCCTCAGAACGAAGGTCAGGGCGTGTGTGTGAACGTGTAATGTCAAGCGTGTCCAGGCTGCGCCTGTTTCCTTGATGTTTACAGTCAAGGTCGTTCCTTTGGCGAGAAATTTCCTGCTGACATTTGCTCCAAGGTATCGAGAGAGCTGGCAACGAAGAGAGAAATGAAAAGTTTATTGTATCAGGCTCTTTACACACAATTAGGCCACTGACTAGTCTGCTGCTCAACAAAGGCTCAGTGCGATCTTAGATCGGAGTTTCACTGACTTCATTGGGATTTCATGCAAGGGTTTTATGTATAAATCTAACATGGTGATGACATGATGGTCAAGTAGGCCTCCAAGTGTTGGAATTCAGGGTTGCAAGTGTGTTAAATATCGCGTCACGTGGTGGGGGCTACGCTGAACTCTGAGTTCTAGAGTTTAGGGTTGCATTGGTGATAAGTAGACTGCGGAAGTTTATGCAAATATATATTTTAGGAAATATATATATTTCATAGGAAAGAACTAAACAGGTGGGACTTTGATAGAAATTGGGTTTGTCCTTAGAGGGTTTTAAAAATATATTTTTTATTTTGCGTATTTTTCATATGTTGCATATTTCTAGCGTATACAGAACTTGCTTACTAATTAGCTCGAGTATAGTAGTACTCACGATGTATACCTAATTATTGTAATAAATATACTAGCATAAGCTTCCGCAGCCTAGTGTTAAGATAGGGACTCTGGGGCGTTCCCAACACCATCCAGCCAGATTTTCGTTCAGTGCTCGCGACTAAACAGCGAAGGAGAAACAGCGGGGCAGGAAGAGCTGTATTTAACCTTCTGGGTTAAAGTCAGCCATGGATCGCGAGCGCGTGTCCCTGATTACGGTGCACAGACGTGGCTCATCCTGCTCGCTGCATGCAGTCGGGTCGCCAGTTTCACGGAATGCAGCATGCCGCGTCTAGGAAGTCTATGGCTCCGTTGTGCTTTCTAGACGTGAAAGCGGCCCACGGTTCCACGGAATCTTCTTGGAGGCCGTCGGGAGATCAGGCAACGAGCAGATCGTGTTGGTTACTTGGACGGACTCATCCGGAAGAGGTGTCTCTTAAAGACTTCAATAAACGTTTTTTTCCTTTTCTACGCCCCTTTGCTCATTTGTCTTAGTCTCCAGTTAAGTTTTTAGCCGGGCAAGGGATTTCAGAATTGAATGGTCCCTGAAATCCTCCTTTGAATTCAGCGCAGTTCTTGTTCCCCAGAATCCAATCTTAGCAAAAATAATATATAGCAGCTACGTCCATGTAATCCACTAATCAACACTTCTCGAACGTGTTCCTTACAAAAGAAATTTATGATCTCGCATTCCAGGGAGACCTTAAACTTTCTTCAACATCTTCATTCACGAAGAAACTCCCTCCACCTAATATATCCTCCAATACCACGCAAGATTATCCACTAATCCACGATAACACAGATTCTCCAAATGTAGAAACTTACCCAGAATACGTGCAGCACTCTAACAAACCTCAATAATTGGAGACCGATTACATCAAGGTATACGAAGGATTAGGATTTCTTCTATCTTCCTTGCCTCTGAGGATTATTAAAACGGACCCATTTATCGTCAGATTTATCGGTCTACGTCGTTAATTCGGTGAGTTATGAAGCCGCTCCTGGAACGTGGTGCAGACAGTTTCTGCGTCTTCCCCGGGAAATGATTCATGAGTTTCGTTTGAAAGGCTCGTGGCCAACGGGGTACGTGTTCATTCCGCTCGGTGTAGCTCGTCCAGCGGCTGAGAAATTACAATTAGGTGGTCAGAGATGACTTTAATCGACCCTCCCCCCCCCCCCCCCTCGCCCGGGCTCGAAGGATTTACGAATCCGGTATACAGATTTTTAGGAAACGATTAAGACGATCGAATGGCCTGGGTTAATGGTGATTGATGATTGCGTTTAGGGCGTTAACTCGATGGCCGCGGCCTAACGAGCCTCGTTCCGGCCCTCCGGGGGTAAAGCTGACTCACGAAATTGTCAGCTATCATCCGTTAAACAATCAAATGATCAGCATTGATTATTTAGACATCGTCATCCTCGTCACGGCGGTGACGAGTTGAACGAGACACGGGGAACGGACGTTGATGCAGATTCATGATCCGAGTGATGAGCGTCGATTCCAAAGGGGAACCGATCAGAGATCCATCCTCGTTAACTTTTTTCATACACTTGCTGCTGCTGCTGTAACACTTCATTTGTTCATATTTGTCAGATGTTAGTTGCTGCATCATTTTTCGAAAATTCCGCGATTCAAAGTCCCCCTGAATTCCGGGGGACCATAGAATCTATAACAATAATTTCACAAACGATAGAACCACGAAATTAGTTATCCAAATCGTCAATTTTATTCCTCCATTCCTCCCAAATAAACACTCAATGTACTTCCCATACCCCCACCACAGCTGTCTCCCATCTTTAATCAGCCCCAAACGTTAATTCCCGATTAAAAGTTTCCCTAAATCGTTACGAAGCTCGGGCATCAGCTGCCGCACAATTTACAACGACTGTTCCGCGATCGTCCCAGTACCAATCAGCTAATGCTCCCCATAAAACCGCTTATGGCGGCTATTCCCTTTACACGGTCTCTTGGCTCGTAACGATGACCCTCCGCGGGGCCTAACGAGGGGCCCGATATCCGAGAGGACGTTACGCCCCGGACCTAGACAAAAAAGGTGCTCGAAGACCTCAGCCCCCTATTGGCTGGGCCTGGGCCTGAACGTCTGAATTCCCTAATCTAGACCCGGGGCCTTAAGTGGCGGTACAAGCGTATAACAGGGCCCGCGTCTGGGCCTTGGGGCTACTCTAGTTCTCATCGCGAATGCCACGACCGGGGCCAGGCGATGGATTCCACGTTGCCCCCGATGCAACTCCTTCGGGGCCCTCGCTCGCCAGACCTGGCCCAACGAATGGGCCCGTGCCCGTTTCCAATCGTCCGTACTCTCGCCGGTGGAAGGCAGGCTACGGCAGGTCACCACCTCGAAATTCGTTTCGAACTGGACCGTTTCGGCGCAATGCATCATTCCACCGGTGTGCTTGAACGTTAATTGAATCTTGGAGGATTTATGTGGATCGTAAATACTGGGCATTTAAGAGAGAAGGGCGAGGGATTCGGCGGTGTGCAGTGCTCTGTGAAATAGACGAGAAGTTTGTGGGCTGTGTTGGGTCTGCAAGCTAAAGTTGAAATTGATTGTGCGTGAAGTACGA
Organism: Andrena bucephala; assembly: GCA_947577245.1. Classification (NCBI taxonomy): domain Eukaryota; kingdom Metazoa; phylum Arthropoda; class Insecta; order Hymenoptera; family Andrenidae; genus Andrena; species Andrena bucephala. Next base: position 72,371,785 of record OX387715.1, read on the forward strand.
TGCGGAGTTTAGCGTTATAGGTTAACACTTTGATGAAGATTGATTAAAGATTAGCAGTTTGAGTGGCGCAAGCTTTTGGGAAATTCTTCTGTAGATGAGGATCTTTCGTTGCCAGGTTTGTTTTTAACGTAGAACTACGCCTTTCCACGCAGTATATAGGCATACAAGGGCTATGGGGGCCCAAATTAAAACTTGGATGTCACGAAATATGCAACCCCATTGCGCCGATACTGCTCGCAAACTGAAAGAGATAGAGCGATGGTTTTTATAGCGTTAGATAGAGGGAGGAACACTGCATCTAAAACTATATTAACCGTTATTATCAGTTGATTCTGAGCGAGCTGACAGCGTCGCGAAAATTAACGAGATTTGATTTGATTTCAGCTCGACGCAGCGAGCACGGCCTGGCAGAATGTAGTGTATAAGTATATGTATTTCTCGTTCGACCGCGCGGTGCCGTTTCATCTTCGCCGGGTTTAACCACAATCATACCAAATGTTATGTAAATCGAGCTATTTTTAACGAAGCTAATTTTACATTATGCAAATAATTTTTTCACGTGATTTCCTTAATTATGGTCCGAATTATGTCGTTCTTGAGTCCAATTTCATCAGGAAAACATAAGGTATCGATTGGCGTTACTTTCGCAAAGATCTGATTAGAAATGCAGAATTCGAGATTCACTCGCTGCTTAGTGCGCAATATTATATGACCCCGCTGGTTTCGAGTATCGGAGACCACGAAAATCAGCAAGACACATGATTGTTGGCGGTAGAGCCTTTGAAGACGTTTGCTAGAGAATCACCCTGTACTTTGCGTCGTGTTTTTTTTTTTGGCAGCTTGCAAATGATTGTACTCTGGAACTGTTATGAAGCCCTATAACAAAATTTGTATTTACTTACAAAATATTTTTTATATATCGTTTCCAAGTTATACTGAAAAATAGGAACACACTCATTAACCTTTAGGGGGTGTTTTCACTCTGAAAACCCGAAAATGGGCACACTAAAAATTTTTCTTGATACTTCTATCGAGGTTCTCTACAAATCTGCACAGTTTAAAAAAAATCGGAATGTTCGGATCACCGAGCTTCCCTTGTCAGATGACGTCAGAGCCACAACCGTAGTTCTACGTGAAAAATGCAGCATACTACATTTATGCCTGTGACTTTTTAAAGTAAATATTGATGGAACATTAGATGCTTCTTAGAAAATATTGACGTGAAAAAGTATCAGCTGCTTTTAAATCTCTCGATCAGTCGCTGAAATCACCCTGCTCAAGGAGCTAATAAACACTGTTTGAGGACACTCGGGCAGAGCCGACCCTTTACAGAATATCTTCGCGGCAGCGTTAAAATGTAAATTTCTAGGGAACCAGTTTAACGTAATCGTGGGCAAGAGTAGAATATAGCTCGTTGCTATTCATGATGAGATCAACAGGTAGTTTTCGATTACACTAACATCGATATTTACACACCGCCGACTGCTCGAATCACAGACATTTACCAGGGGACACTGAATTTAATAACTCCATATTACGCATTCTAAAGTGAAATCTAATTACTTTAGATATTATGAATCAGCCATCCTCATCTCCAAGAGTATCACACTATGGTATCATTACTTTTTAAACGCCTCTTACAAGCTGTAAAAAATTAACGTCGCTCGTTTTATCATAAAACTTAACAAATGGCTGTCACCCTGATCCCTCGTTATCCTCCACGAACAATCAGACGTTACCCGCATAATCCTCCGACAAAGGCTTCGGAAGATGTGTCATTCCCGTATAATGTGATCCCGGACAAAAGTTCTCGACCGGATCCAGGGCTCGTCTGTCCCATAAATCAAGGAATAGAAGAAATCGACGCAGTTAGGAGCTGGTGTATCTCGGTCCCCATAAACTTGAGGACTCCCGTAGCCTAAGATGAAACTATGGGGACCTGGTTTCCAGAAGTTGTTTCGGTTATTAGACAGTTTTCACGGTCGGAAAGAGGCTGAACCTCGCCGTCCATCATTGCACCACTGTGGGCTTAACGCGATGAATCGATACGGTTCCTGGATCGAACTACGGGAGGCATATTATTTGGTTAACCCTGGCTCACAGAGAGCACCTCGTAAATTCGCTGCCGCCCGCCGTTTAAATAATCCTGCCAGTTTTGCACAATAATGCGCGCGAGCCACGTCGTTAGTCGTCTCCCCGCTGCATGGGGCAGAAGTTCTTGAAGCTGGATGGAAATAGCGACCCATAAAGAGGGCCCTCTAAATGGCGCTGCCAAAAGATGGAGGATCTTTCTCTGATGAGATAGAGTAAATGGGGTGTCTCTGTGTTTTAAATTAGGACTACGGCTCTGGTTGTAAAGGGGACTATAAACAACAGCTCGCGAGTGCCGGGCGTCCTTCGTTTTTTCAACGTGTTTTTCAATGAGTCAGGGACAGTGATCGAGGTGACAGTTCGATGGGAATACTTTGACAGAAGAAAAGAGTATGTAGTATTTATTTAATTCAGCTATGCATTTAACATAATATCAGGGGGCGAGGAATACACTTGCTGGTAACATCTTTAGTGTTTTCTTTTTATATAAGTGACAACGTGAGTGGGTCAAAAAAGACCCAACGATAAATTCAAATTTGTCACATTTCAAGTTTTGTTTCGTGCACCGAAATGAAGAAAAATTACATTCAGTTGTACTAATTCTTTGTTAGAATTAGAGAAACTAAGTGATGGATGGATATGAAAGACGAAAGTGGGACAGAATGGAAAATGAAAGCAACACCATAGCTTTCGCAATAAATTACACTTTTGAATTAGTGTCATAGGTGATAAAATAATAAATTATTGATACCTAATACAGCGACATATAGTACAATTAATGAAATTTCTCTTCAAGATCCTTTTCTTCCCACATTTCGAGGTCACGTTCATTTTATTAATTTTATTCATGAATATACTCTACTGCGCCCTGTCAACCACTTTAAAGACTGGCTATTTAAAAAATGTCTTGCACTTCTATACCTCATTCAAGACGTCCAAACACTTTTTTAATCCCCACCGGAGGGGTTCAGAGTCCCAACGTCCCATCTCGGTGAAGGCACAGGGACCACCCTGTATCGCGTAACACAATAGCGGTGGGCTAGCTAAGGATGAATTGCTAAAGGTAGAAAATAGGCCAGGGAATCGTTAAATTGGCTATCGCAGTGGCTGGATGCGAGATCATTAAAGATTCGGGCGGGCAGAAAGGATAGAGATGAGCCCGATAGATACGACCAATCCGAGCTGGCCTATACATCACCACGGTGACCAATTAGAACTGGCGTTCTTCGTTTCGCGAACGTACAGGGGTCGTCTAACGAAAAGAACTGCCGAAAATCAGGGAAGAAAGCAGCCCCTCTCCTGCTGGAAGAACCAAAGACGAATTCTATTGTCAATGGAACAAAGGGGAGATCTCGTCGTAGGGGCGTCGCTCGAAAAGAAAAAACGATCTCCACATTCGATCGGTATTTCGACGCAGGAACACGTGTATACGATCGTCGATTTCAGACTGATTCGAATACTTAGTAGGGACGGATAAGTAGAAGCTCCTTTTGCTCCGGTTTCTTCTCCTCGGTATTGTAAAATATTTCTAACCATCCACCGTCCCGTTTATGTAATTGATCGCTGTAATGTAAAAATACGAAACTCGAGCTGCAATACTGTAGTCCGAGTATCAGTGGAACGTAAACAAAAGGGGATATTGGATTACGAAAACAGAGAGCGGAATGGGTAACTAGATCAGTTTAAGTGCCGATACTGGATAAAAAAGTTACTACGAATCGTAGCGATTTTTTCCATCCATTTGTATTCTGTATTTTGCTCTTCTATGGTTCTGGTATACGAGAATCACTCGTAAGCAGGATGTACATAGGATGTCTTCATTGAATTTTCCCTGGATGCAGAATGAATCGTATCGACGCTATAATCGGTAACAAATCATACAGTTGGATCGTTGGGATTTCATGGAACGCAATTAGGGTGTAATATTCTGGCATACGATATCGGTGGGGAACAATAGTTAGGCCCACCTACTCGACGGGACGGTAGACAATAACACGTTTATAACGACGGTGAATCGACACCTGACACTCGCTACGTTGGTGGCAGCGAACAATGGGTCCACCTTTGCGAAGGACAAGTATCAATGACAACTTGCGCTCCGCGATCTATTTGAGACCGAAGATGGCGCTAATCAGTCGTTACGAATGAGAAAATATAAACACGCGATATTAATAATAAACAGTTTTAATTCTTTCTTTAACTTCAGTCTTAAGCTAGTACAAATAAAACTTTGTTATACGCTGCATAAACTATGTAGGTAATACGAAAGTTGAGTCTTTGTTCGAAAATACTTTTGTTTCAAAGATTTCCGCAATTTTCAGATCATGAAGTATGGTAATCGTATTCCTAAAGTATTCCAATTTTCATGAAGCCTCAATTAAAACAGAAACGATAGTACTAATAGTAATAAATTGTCACACACCTTTATCACACACAAATAAAAAAAAATTACAATATGTACATGTAAATTTACATGCAATAGAAGTTTGTAAAGATGAAGGTTCAGTGACCTAAAGGTGTGTTACTATTACACCTAATTCCATTATTTGGTTAATTGGTATGTATTTGAGGCTTTCAGAAATAAATATTCCCCTTTTAGAATACACCTTCTACGACTCATTGGGTATCTCAACAAATTAGACTCATCTTCATTAGGTGTCCACTGACACACCGATGCCATTGAGTCCAAAGATTGAGTTTCAAATTTAGATGACCACCTGTACCCCCATTTTCATTTAATTTCTTCTTTTTGGTGCACCATCACACCTGTATTCTAGGTTGTTAGGACATCTACTGCGATGTCTTGGATGTTAGGACATCTACCGCGTGTGGAATATTTATGAAAAACGTTGCAAATTCATTAAAGAACTCTAAAAAAGTTCACTTCATTTAGTATTTTAACTCTAAAAGTTCACTTTATTTACTATTTTAACTCTAGAACGACACTGACAAGGGAAGTTCCCGAAGTCGAAAATTCAAAAAATTCTGAAACTTTGTGAATATGTAGGGGATTTCCTCCAAATTACAACGCAATTTTTGTATTGCTGCCCAAATTCACTCGAAGCGGTTGAAATTAACCCCTGAAAATTCGGCTATTTTTCGATTTTGTGCTATAACTCGTGAACTGTAAGAGATAGAAGAAAAGTTTCAAGACAAAAGTTACTTCTTTTAATTAGATATATCATTTTGTAAAAAAATTATTTTACAGGTCACTAAAATCGGAAATCGGATAATACCCGGAATTTCAGGGGATTTTACACCCCCTTAGAGTAAATTTGGACAGCAAACAAAAATTGCGCTGTAATCAGAAGGAAATTCCCTACATATTCACAAAGATTCAGAATTTTTTTAATTTCCGGGTTCGGGATCTTCCCTTGTGAGACTTTTAGAGTGTATCAAATTGAAATTGGAATATTTCAAAATCCATTTAACGTTTCCGACAAATCCGTTTACATTTCTCTTTAGGTATCTTCAGGGAAGATATTTACAGCATATGGCATTCGTCCACATCAAGAAAATCGAAATTTAGGAGTAGAAGCGTCTATTAACAGGTTAGCAGATAACATTAAAATTTCCTGGGGTCCCTGGCGACCCCACAGTGTCGTTCTAGGGCTAAATTAAGTGACAAGTATTCAATCTGTACCAAATAACATATTTTGTGAAAATACAGCAGGTGCCCTAATAATTATAAGTGGCAGTGTACGTGTAAGCATATATGTCCGTTCGCCAGTGCGGTTTACAGTGACCAGGCTGGACCGTGATGCAGACACACGCAACGACTTTTACGCAGGCACTTCTCTCGTAATAGCAGGGCGTTAAGATGCCACGGTGATGGCAGAGGTCATGGGACAGGAGACAAAGTTTGATCCTGGTAGCAGACGGACTCTGGTTGCCATCAACGCTTCGAGTTGCGCAAGGTTTAGCGTAATACCACTTCCGAGCGATTACTTCTGCTGAGGAATGGGTCTGTTTTGACCTACCCTAAACTAGTTATGTTATTCATAAAGCATTAACGTCACTACTTTAAGGGGTCAGTCCACTGTGACGGTTTGAAAAATGAAACTATTTTTAAAGATTCTTTTCTTCGTAGATACAATATATAATGCGGTAAAACTTTTTGGTATTTATTAAGCTACTCTTATATTACATAAAAAAAAAAAAAAATTAAAAGAATTTTTTAATTTATTTTAAAACTTTAAACGCGATTATCTTAAAACAACATTTTTTTTCAACTGGTGCAGGTGATTGCAAAAAAACTATTTGACCAATTAGTCTGTAATTTTTACACGTTATTCAGCACATGACCGGCTATGACCGGGACCACGGAAACCTTTTTCGATTAACCATTTCATACTTTTTACCAGGTAAAATGATTGAAAAATTCGCCGTATTTTGACACTTAAACTTCAAACCTCCGCCATTTTGTTAATTCTTTATCAGTAAAAATAATCCTGGTTCCGGCGATAACCACACTCATAATGATTACAACACACTTAGAATTTTTTGCTTCAAATGCGTCTTTCTCCCGGAATCACCTGCACTAGCACTACATCGCATTCTCAAGGCGCTCACATCAGAGCGACATATATTTTTAAAAAAAACTGTTAAAAATTTAAAATAGATTTTTTTTACACTGTCAATAAGTGTATTAATAAGTTGTCAAAACATTATTTACGTTGATCATTCTGTGAACTAAAAGAAAATCCTAAAAAATGACAATTTTTCACGACTTCACAATGGACTGACCCCTTAAGAACATAAAGAGTTCATACCATAACGAGTTGGATATTTACTGCATCACCTTATTCCGAGAATCGTGCGAACAGAATTCTATAACGGACCAATGGTTAAAGTCGTTTAAGTTCCTCACATGTCCGTCCAGTTTTCGTCACAAACGTGAGTAAGCATTTGATTTCTCTTAAACCATTTACCACCTTAGCTCCTCAGTTACACCTGACACACCTGCCCTATCTATCTCACTTCACCACCTCCCTCCCACAACACAAAACACAATCCCCCAAATAGTGGCCTCGCACAAGCTGGTACCCAGCTGCAGCCACGCTAAACCCAGAAAGGAAGAGGCCTTCCGGTTCCCTTTTCCTCGTATCAGCGTCTCGCCTTAACGGTAATGGAATACCCGCGTAAGACTGTTCCACGGTTACAAAGACACTCGCTCGAAGCGGCCACTTCCGCGTAACTATTATTAATTACGAATCTCGTTAACGGGCCCGACGATTGGGGGCCACGATTGTCTAGCCGGCAGCACCGGGAATAATGGAAATCAGGTAGCTGGCATTGCGTCACCGCCGGCTGCGTACCGATTCGCGAAACGTGAGAACGCCGGCATCGATGGGACACAGCGCGCCGTCTCGTCCCGAGCGATAGAGCCCGCGGATCGGGCCTGCCTTTTCCGCGATGCAGCCCCGCTTTTGTCACAATGACGGTTTCCAGGAAACGTGGCCGACACGCGAAAAGTGCCCGACTATATTCAGCGGTGGCACTCTCACAGCATTACCCGCGACACGCTCGAGTGTGGCAATAATTCCGTTGAATTCCAGCTCGCCCTTTCCCCTCCCCGTCGAACCCTGAAACTGGTCCACTTGTCTCGGAGCGGTGGGTGTCGTAACGGCTTCTCACGATCGTGGATCTTGAGTTAGGAATTTCGCCGGCATAAACGACAGCGCCGCGGGATGGGATGGAGGGGCAGAGGAACGCGGCTGGATTTAGCAATAATTTCAGTTACGTCGCCGATAACTCAGCGGCCGTTTACGAGTGGCGTTAATTCGTTGGATCGGAACGATGATGGGGGGAGGTGGAGCGGGGTGACTGTAGCGATAACGTTCGGCAGGGGAGCGTGACGATCGGCCTCTGTTCCCTGGAACGTGGAAGGGCCCTGGACCATTAATTAAATTAACGCTCGAGTAAGCAGGCGAAGTAGGAAGCGAGCTGGGCCTTGCTCTCCTAGCGCGGACTTAATTGAACGGATAAAAGAAGGAGCGCCGAGGGGGGCGAGTGACCGACTGATGGTGCGAGCGCGAGGAGAGGGCTGATGAACGTGTCCAACGAGGACTTTGCATTAAACGGGCTATGTGATTCTGCTGCCGTGGCTGTTCCTTCGGGAATAGGAAAAAGTGCTTTTACAGTTGGGTGAGTGGGAAGAAATTGAATTATTCAAGTTTTCGAAGTTCTATGTTAGGTTAAAGATTAGAGAGTTGTAGATTGTGGATATTAGTTAAAGATTACTGAACACCTGGCCACATTATCATACTTTACTTATGGATTTGCTATTATGTACAGTTGCATGCAGAATGTAAAGCATTCAACTTGATTTTCTCGTGAAAATTATGAATAATGTAGCCTTTACATTCTGTACATGATAGTATATGGAATGGACTATGTACGTGCAAAAATTGCTTCACAATTTTCTTTATGCATAATGGAACCAGTCAATGGTGTCACTTTTTAATTTAAACAGTGGATGTAAAATAACATTCTAATACCTTTCATAAGATTTATCTAAAAATATGCATCTATCACGTGAACCGTCCGAAGATTATGATAACTTAGAAATGGTCCCAGAAGAAATTTCCAAAGTTGATCTTTCTCATATTCGTTCAAGTTTCTCCTTCGAATTTAGAGTTATTTCTGGTGACAGCAGCGGCAATGTTATTCCTGTTATTTATGAGGACTGGAAATCACTCGATTGCTATGCAAGCGTACATGATTCCTGACAGAGGAATTTTGTTTCACGCCGATCGTTTAGCGCAGAGAGCGTTTCCTGGCGAAAATGGCAAGGATTCGGCGGAAGTTACGCAAGGGACAGCCGATTATCGAGAAGTTAAGCGATGATGATTGCACTGCCGATTGGCGCCAGCGAAGTGAAAGTCGGTTACCATCCTTTCTTGATTCTCTCATTCCCTCGAGTTTCTTTTCCTCGCCGGCTTGTCTGCTCGGACTGCGTGCGAACGAATGCTTTCGCGTAGGTTGGCGATAGTTATGACTCGATGAAAAGTGATACCGCAGGATACTGTGGAACGCTGAGAGGCCGAAAAATCAAACGGTTCGGGGCAACGTGAATTATCGCGGGGTAGATGTTGATGGCTTCTGGAGCACAATAAAGGGCTTCAGAAAATTTTGGAGCACATTAGACGCATCCAGAAAATTTTACAGCACAATAAATGTATCCAGAAAATTCTGGAGCAGAATAAAGGGCTTCAGAAAAATTTGGAACATAATAAAAGGCTTCAGAAATATTTGGGGCACAATAAAGGTACATGTCAAGAAACTTTTTGAGCACAATAATACCTTCGTTATGCAATAAGTAGAATATTGCAATGAAAGTGTGTAAATATTTCTATTTCTATTAATCTGTTTTAGGAACAACTAGTTTAAAATAATCGTTTAGAATATAAAATGTATTATATATTTCATTTAGTTGTGTAATACTACAACATAATTTTCCTATTACCCCGCAATGACGAATCACTTCGTACAATCTATGCATACTCAATAAATTTATAATGCAAATGTTCTAATTCCACATGCTACTCTGTTAATGCTGAATTAAACCTTCAAAGACACCAACAAAAATATTCCAAACGAAGAAATCTTTAGCGATCCACAGCTAAAATTTTCATCTCCATCACGCCACGTTAGAACTGTCCCTTACACTTGACGACCCAAGTGAAAGTCACTTTCACCTTCCGAGCGCCAAAAAATCTACCACAACACGCCCAAAAACTATTTCCCATAAATTTCATCGCACCACCTTCGACTTATCGACAGACCTAATACTCCCAAACGAGGTACATCAATTCCACACCGAGGAGCAGCTCTTAAGCCCCGTTCCGAAGATAACTTTTATAGCTGCCACTCTAAGCATAATCATTAGCCACGACATCCCCGCTAATTCGTTAGCTGGAGAGGTACCACGAGCAACGTTGACTAACATCCACGAATATTAACGAACGATCCCGTTTCCTACCACTCAGGAGGAATCGTCGAGCTCCGATGGAAAAAGAAGGAGCCGGCATTCCTCTATCTTGTTGACTCGTTAATAGCCCCAGTATGTATTAACGACGGCAGAACCGCGCAGCCTATAAGTAACGTTATCCCGCGATTTATTGTGTGGCACAGGCCAGTCGGGCTCGCTTAATTAATTCATAGAGCCTGAACGTTGGGTCGAATCCCGCGTTTCCTAACATCGGGAGGAGTATTTCGTAGCCTGGGCCCAGCTGGTATCGTCCTGACACGACACGACCAGCCTGAAGTCTCGTTTCTGAGCACAGGCTGGAACGTGGTAAGTGAATTGAGCCCGGTTGCACAACGTGTCTCCCCCCTTCTGCTCTTCTCAGCCTCTCTCTTCCCCTCTCGCGTAGCCTGTTTCGCGGCGGGTCGTTTTCCCTCTCGGTATCGTCGCGAGGAGGATGCCACGGGAACACAACCTGCACTCCCGTCTAATGAATAGTTGGGTCAGACTGCTGCCTCGGTAAATGCTGAGAATTAACCGCCTCCTTCTTGACATTTCGCTCGGAAGAGGATCCCTCTGGCTCGCCCCGCCACGGGACTCTCTCTTTCTTCCTCCTTTATCGCGAGCCATTAGATCGCCGTGCTCGATAGCCACGGGCGAACCGGGGACGGGGTGTACAGAATGCTTCAGAAAATTCGGTCCACACCTTTGGGCGGGAGTTGTATCTACGGTATCAAAAAGTGGAGTGGTGTCTAAGGTCTTCAAACGTGGAGTGGTATCTAAGGTATCCAAAGTGGAATTCTTTCCAAAAATATCGACTTCGAAACGCTGGCGTCACTCAAGGTGTTAGCCAAGTGATTGAGTAATGAATGACATGTTAAAATATGAAAATACATAGGTATACGTTACTAGAAATAATTCGAAATGCAGGTACTCACTTCGTTTCACTTGTGACATTTAGTCTCCTCTCTGAAATCCCATGTCAAGCGAATTTTTCAGAAAACAGAGCACCCATCCAGTCTGTAACTATACCTCTAAGAGTTTACACGATTATCCCCCCGTGTGTTGATACGCAGAACTCAGGGCAAAAGTTTCGGCCAATGTTTTTCAAGCAGCCTGTACCGCGGCAGGCATAACATGGCCGAGGGATTAGCACGGGGACGCGGCTAATTGCCGAAACTCCCTTTCCCCGCCATAATGGACGGAACTCGTGTCGAGCAGGCGCGATACGTAACTGGTTCCTTAAAAGCTGCGTTCCCCCGTGTCCACGCGCGTCTAATTCGAGGAATTTGCCGCCCGCGGACGTAAAAAGGAACGAAACCCAACGGGCTGTTAGCTCTCTGAGAAATGTTATCTCCGCCCTGGCGTTCCACCGCCGCGCACTTCAGTTTAGGTTTTCGTATGCTTCCCATGGAAGGACGCTGTTTCGCGTCCGCGACATTTGGCGGTGTGATTTAATGCCATATTGAGTCTTCGAATTAGCATAGCTGGCTGCGCGGCGAGAGAGCGCCAGGACCGTGAAAAATGAAGCATAGGAGCAGGTACGATGGTCGTGATCTAATCTTCTTGGTATTCTGCGTGTCTCCACTTGATGGTAATTTGTACACACGCGCAGAGACACTTGGACGGCGATAAACGTGTTTACTAGAGATTTATAGGGTATAACTTTTGGGTCTATCTATCTCCTTTATTTTAGTATTTGCTATATTATTCGCTTTGGTTGGTTTTTTTTTATCTACAAGGTGCTCAGGGCCCCAGGGTATGCAAAATGTTCCTGCACTGAATTCTCTTTGTCTTGAAATTCAATGTGCACCTTCGCTGCATCGCTACATTATTACTGATATACACTGCCGCGCATAAGTAGGTATTAGGACACCTACTCTGTTTGGAATAATTGTGAAGAACGTTGAAAATTTATTGAAGAACTTTAATAAATTTTATATTATTCGGTATTTTCAATTAACAGCAGTGAAAAGTATTTAATCTGTACCAAAGAGTGGCGCACCCAGAGGGGAGCCAAGGGTCCTAGCACCCCCCACAGACAAAAAGGAAAAAGGAGATTAAGGGGGCATTCTGGTCTAGCGCGCGAGTTTCATGACCATTTTTCAGAATTTTTTATGGGCAATCAAAGTAAGTGTAGTTCACAAAGTTTTCCCTAATAATCGTCCTCTTAACTATATTTACAAACCACGACTGTAACCAAGACTGAAGTAATTCAAGAGCTTCGTAAAAGGAAAAGAAAATTCGATTTTATCCTTTATATAAATTTTTGCACTTAAAATTTGCATTAAAAATATTTTTACCCGTTCAATTCGGCCCCCCCTCCCCCCCCCCCCTCGGATTAAATCCGGAGTGCGCCACTGATAACAAATATAGCAAATACAGCAGGTGTCCTAATACTTATGAACGGCATTGTAATTCATACTTTTTATTTATCAGTTAAGATCTGATTTGATATCTTATACAGTACACCCTCGCTATCATACTCCTATAGCAACTCTTCTCAGTGACAGTGAAGAAAATGCCAGAGCCCTTGCACTTGAAACATCTCCAGCAACCAAGTCAATTTTTCCTCCAACCCGAAAATGGCTGCGGTCAGAAATAAGTCCAAACGCACAACTCACATCAAAACATCCCCATAGTGTTCTATCAAGGGTGATACAATTTTAGCTAAATACTCGTGCAACTGTCCGCAGGACGTGACGCTGAGATTCAAAGTCAATTTCCTCGAAAACGAAGGCTTTACCGCAATTTCGTCGCTCATCATTTTTGTCTTATTTTCGCCTGTATAATCACCCCCTAGAGTATTGACTATAGGTAGAGCAACAGCCTGCATGTCCCCAGCGAATAGTCGCCTCCCTTGCTGAGCCTGGACCAGATTTCAAACGATAACAGTGTCTCTGTCGAGAATGACTCGCGTATAGGAAGCAATAATTCCGGTTACGCGGTTAGTCATAATCTTTTCGTCGGCAGCTGCAGCGAATTCCAGCGGTAGATAGTGTCGCCCAGCAGCCGACCAGCCTGCTGATAATTCGTACGTTGGACGATCGATAAAAGTTGGCGATCGTTGGTGCCCACGGTGGATTTCGACAAAGGGAAAGGCGGTCATTACGATCAAACGCGGCCGGGCCGATCGATCGGCCGAATATAAACCGCTACCAAAAAGAAACACATCCCACACGCGTGCCATTAACCTTTTTTTCTCTCTCTCTCGCGAAAGATCGCCACGCTGACCGGCGTTTTGCAATTGGAGCCGGTTACACGAGGGGGAAATCGATCGAGTGAAAGCGCCGTTTTGTCGCCAGATAATTCAATCGACCCTGCACCGACGATCGATGCTGGGACATCGAAACAGCCGAGGGAAAAAAGAAAATCACGCGTCACGTGAACGTGGTTTGTGGGAGGAATAAATCTATTCAATAATGGGGTAAAGGAACGAAGAAAATTGTTACGGGAGTGATAAATAACGAGTTCCTCGGAATAGAGTGAAGGGAAAAGGAAAATAGGTGAGGTGGAATTGGAAACTTCTGGGACTAGAAGATTTAAGATTGAAAAGTCCTTGTAGAAACCATTGTAAGTGCCAAAAATCAAATTTTATAATATAAATAGTAGGTACGTATTATCATTGGCACGTACAATAACAAACATTGTGTTTTCTACAAGGACTCTTCAATTTCAGAATACTCGTCATGGTTACACCATGTATCTGCAGTATTTCTATTAAACCACTGATAAATTATTTCACACATACACACCTATACGCAGAGACGCCGCAATCATACAAGAAAAACGAAATAACCGTGACATGAAATAGCATGTCGTTCGAGGCGCCCTATCAAACAGCGTTACTCGAAAAGTGTCCAGGTCCGGTTCGCGGGGAGAATTTCTCTCGACTTGCATAATTCAAGAACGAGAGCACATTGGAGTCGCATGAAATATCGAAGGAACAAATGGGAAAAGTGACGTGGGAAGGGTGGCAGGGACGAAGGGACGAAGGGAGGGACTCGGGAGGTGGATGTGGTCCCTCTGGTGGCGCCGTAGCGCTAATTAAAACGTCTATGCAAATCCTTCTAATTGATGAGTTCGCCTCTATAAATCCCAGAGTCGGCTGCAATTAATGCTTTATAAAATTCCACGCGACGATCCACGCTGCTCGCCCGCGATTTGCGTGTGTGATTGCGACGGCCTCTTTGCGTACCCGTCATCTGAGAAACAGTGATAGTGGATACAAGAATTTTATTCTTAAAACCTTAAGGTATTCTAGAAGGTAAGGACTTTTAGAAGGTTCTTAAATAAGAAGTTTATTTTGTTTTTGGGGTATAAGACTTGAAGGTATAAAATTCGAATTTTATTTTGTAGTAATTTAAGATATCAGATCTAGAAGATTTTTTCAAAGGAAACGAAAGGATGAGAATTTAGGAATAAGGTATATTTGTTACAAAGTGAATACTGGGATGCATTTGCTGTAATTGGCTATAGTTATTTTTATTCATTTATTTATTAAAGGTAATAATCCTTTGGTACATTATAATTAGGGTTTGTTTGTTTGTAAAAACCGGGTTTAAAAACCAGGTTTATTCATAAATTTGTAAAATTTGAAAACCCGGTCTTATATACTGGAATTAATATGCAGAAATGAACAAATTATTTAATTAAAAACGTTAACAATTTGACTTGAAATCGCCTCGGACACAAGCATATTGTAGTAGGTAACAGTTTACTGTAAAACTAATCTTCACGAGTTCATATTTTAGTAAAATAAAATACTAAATGGAATAAAGATTTATACTTTGGTACCGCCTTTTAAAAGATTTATATCTTGTACGAATTTTAGTTATTTTAGTTTTCTTTTCATTTGATTTTGTATGCAGTTTGTTTTATTGTGTTATATTTTTGCAAATCCATAAATATTAAATGAACTCAAAAATCGTACGTATTTGTACCGATTTTAGTTTTTTTTTTTTTTATTTGGTTTTCTATCGATAGAGTATATTTTAATTTTTTTGTAGTTTTTGCAATTCCATAATATTAAGGGAACTGAAATTTGTTAAAATAAGTACAAATATTTATTTACTATTTTAATTATATTTTTTTTGTGAAAATTCGAAATTTTTGGGGGAATAGTGGAATTCGAAAACCGGTTTTTTCAAAAGTCGGTTTTTGTGTAAACCCTAATTATAATGATATGAAACGTCATGAGTAGAGGACGGACAAATAAGACACCATTAAGATAAAGATTAAAGTACACAAATAGCAAAAAAATACAGCAAAAAGTGATGAGATAACAAGTTTCAATATTGCAACTTAATCATTCAGACTACGTGGAAATAAATTTCTGAAAGTATGTAGATAAGAAGTAGTTATAAATCTTACACATATGCAGAACTATGTAGACAAATCCCTCCCGCCCCCTCGTCCACACGCTGCGAGGACTCTGAATTTAGAGGCAAACATTAATATCCCTCTAAGGCCAAGCATTGGTCCGAGCAGTTAATATTGCTGTGACCGTAACCGCGATAAAACGTGTCAGGACGAATGTTTCCTACGACACGTTGGCAGCACATCGCGGTGAAAGTCGAAGCTTTAGTGACGTGATAAGGAAGTACGATTCATTTTCAGTGATAATGCGATAAATAAAATACATTTGAATTCGCGAAAGTCAGAGCAAACGAGCACTTGCGGTACAAACTTCCGTAATGTATTAGACTACTTCCTATCAACTCTCGAATATACTGGAACATGCTCCTACTCGTATTCCTCGCGCGTGAGTGTGTATGTCGTTGACATTTAAATAACGCACCCTGGAAGTTGGACTCCTACATTTCAACTGCCTACATCCTGCAAACGAGGGCTCAGCTCGCTGAATGTGGTAAGGTACTTGTCGACTTCTTCCGACACTTTAACTTAACGTAATTTTTGTATTTCCGAGGTGGTATGCTATGCAACACTTTGCAAGGGGATATGCAATGTTATAGAATAATTTACTATTGCAATAGAATTTTGAGAAATATGGGGGATTCTAGTTGAATATTATTTCTACATCATTTCTACAGAAGTGCAACATTATTTCTACATTTTTACTCTAATTTCACTTTATTTCCACATTACTTCCACATCCTTGCTACACTAATTCTACATCAATTATATTCTACTTCCACTAAAATTATATTATATTCTACTTCTCTATAATTTCTACACTATTTCCCTATTATTTCTACTTTATTTCCATATAATTTCCACACTATTTCCACATCACCCTTTCCCTATAACTTCTACACTATTTCCCTATTACCTCTACTCTACTTTCCACATAATATCTACACTACTTTCCCTACACTTTCACACTATTCCCACATTATTTCTGCACTTATTAGTGTACGAATAACATATGAATTACGTAGAAATTGTATGGCGATATCGCAGAAATGGTGAAGTAATATTGCCCAAACTATCTACACATCGATGCCTTAGTGCACAAATATTGTATGTCCAACTCACATTTATATCCACTTCATAAATTTGTCAAAAATAATATTTCTCTTCATTGTATGTCCCTGAACCTTACATACCATTGCATGATCGACCCTGTTTTTCTCGAAAACGCTATAAGTGGACATACAATATTTGCGCAATAAGCCATCGACGTATTCTCCACTTTTCTACGTTCACCCCCAGATACGAAAATTCAATGAACTCTATCCCCACATTAACCCCTAATTTCTCCACGTTCCTCCAATTTTCATTCCAAGTCGACACCCTTCTAATTAAACCAGCACCGCGCTTGAAATTCTAATTCCATCCACGCCGTCGCGCCACGAGCATACTTGCATACCTGCTGCACGAATTAGTCAACACGACGCCCATTAATACCGAGCCGAGATAACGACGCGCTAGAAAAAATGGGAACGATCAAAAATGTTGCCGTTAACGGCGGCCGAGTATTGAATACCGCGGATATCATTCGTTATCTTCGACGAGTGGGGCAATTATTATATTTAACGATAAGCCATAAACGCGGCCACCGGAAACGCTCCAGCTGGTCTTCAACCCTGCTTGGACGCGAAACGTAGTCGCGTGATAAAGGGTGCCAGCAGAAACGCCGTGTATAACATAAAATCGTGCGAAGAAATATCTATCGGCTCGCATACATTCAGCGGCGAATAATAAACTATACAAATAGCTCGCTATTAAATCTTTATTACTTGTATATCGAATCGACGGCCAGGGGAAATAATCTAGTCTCTGCGCCAGTGGCGGATTAAACTTGCTGGGGGACCCTAGGGTAATCTGATTTTCAGCAATCCTCTGAAAAGTTCTTCTAATTTCCTCTGGGACTTAGTTTTGATATATTTAAATATATATATTTATTTGATAGAAATCAATGAAAATATGTCGACTAACTAATTTTACCACTACCCAATTCTTCAACTAAAAAAAAAACATGAATCCTGTCGTGTATTTTTTCAAATTACAGTCAAACTTTCTCCCAATGTGAGTCCACCAACCCTCACACATACACTGTCGTTCATAACTATCACGATACCTGTTGAATTTGCACGAAATGTGATATTTGGTGCAGCTTGAATACTTTCCGCTCCTTTAATTTAAAATACTGAGAGGGGAAGATCCTGAATCCGGAAATTAAAAAAATTCTGAAACTTTGTAAATGTGTAGGGAATTTCCTCCTGATTACAACGCAATTATTGTTTGCTACCCAAATTCAGTCTAAGGGAGTGTAATTGACCCCTGAGAATCCAATGATAGATCTAATTAAAAGAAGTAACTTTTCTCTTAAAACTTTTCTTCTATCTCTTACAATTCGTGAGTTATAACACAAAATCAGAAAATAGCCGAATTATCGGGGGTTAATTTCGCCCCGTTCGAGTGAATTTGGGCAGCAAAGAAAAATTGCGTTGTAATCAGGAGGAAATCCGCTACATATTCACAATGTTTCAAAAATTTTTGAATTTCCGGGTTCGGGATCTTCCCTTGTGAGTAAAGTAAACTTTCTTAGAGTTCTCCAAATTATCCCACACAGATTCGGTGTCCTAAGTCCTAATACTTTTGAACAGCAGTTGAAGTATACACCCAATCCCGCAAAATACAATATTTTAATCCCAAATATCTCCCAAAATTTTCATCCTCATCCTTCATACATCCACCACGTTATCCCCCACAGTGCCCACTGACTCCCACAAAATTTCAACCAAATCGATGACCCGAGCCTCGTTGGCCGACTCCGTTAATCCGACAGCTTAATCTTTCGCCCTCCACTATCCGCCACTGTCGCCCGGCCAGGAAGGAGAAGGCTGTCGGCCAGAACTGCCAGGAGCAGGACGTAGATAAAGGAGCGTGCACACCGGGCTATCATCGTTGCACGGCGCACAGATAGAGGCAAGCGGTGGCTGGCTGGCTTGATTTAAGACGGTTGTCCTGGCGCCCGGTTATTGCGATCGTTAATCG
Source organism: Andrena bucephala (assembly GCA_947577245.1). Classification (NCBI taxonomy): domain Eukaryota; kingdom Metazoa; phylum Arthropoda; class Insecta; order Hymenoptera; family Andrenidae; genus Andrena; species Andrena bucephala. Next base: position 72,390,308 of record OX387715.1, read on the forward strand.
ACGTTTCGTAGGTTAGCGCAATTAAGTTGGACGCGCGCACCAATCAGACGGCGGCAGGTCGCATTAACGCACGCGATGCACTGGCCGCGCATAATCGTCATAATTATCAATGATGACGGATCGTTCCGTCACACGCGCTAATTATTGCGCTGGCTAGGGGAGGGGCGGCGGGGGGAGGGTGTCCCGCGATCGCCATAGGCGTAAATCGCTCGCCTGCTCGCTCGCTTCCATCGCCGCAGCCTCTCTTTGCGCTTGTAATGAATTTTTATCGGCTCCGTTCGGCATGTAGCCGCGGAGCATTTATATCTCTCGGAGCGCCACACGATTCCGCACGATAAGTCCAGGACGCCGTCGTCCTGCACCCTCGCTGCTCCTTTTCATCGCCGGACGAACTTTTCGACGAATACATTAGCGTCGGGCGATTAATTCGTCCGCGGGAATGACACACCTGGGTCTGAGATTCGATCAGGGTCGGTAACTGAGAGAGGTGTATAACGAGGGATTACTAGAATAAAAAAGGGAGAGGGAGTAGCAGTGTTTCTCGTCCCAGCAACTTGGAGAACGGCGGTATGGTTATATGGGAACGACAGTTAATCGTCGCATTATGTGTCGTTATTTCGTTACATAGTGGTAATCACGCTTGACGGGTGGCTGTTGGGCAGGCATTCTTTCTGTTTCCCGCCATTTTTCCTCGTTTTCCTGTTATTTCCACCCTGCCCGGAGCATTGTTCGCGCGGTAATCGCGTGGCCGAAGGGGGCCTGTGTTGTCGCTCATCGACGCCAAGAAATTAAAAGATGACGGGGTTGTTTACGTAGGGCGACGTATAATCATTATAATTACCTATGATGACGGATCATTCCAACGAGCACGGTGATCAGTGATTATTTCTGCGAGATTGCCACTGGGCTATGACGTTACAAGCGCACAGGGGAGGGGTGAGGAGATATCGAAAAATTACCATCGTATCATTCGTAGCCACCGCGATTTTAATCCAGAAATTCCACTCTTCCATCATAGGTTGTCAAATATTTTTACGAAATCATCATTCCTGCCATTAACGAAACCATTGCTCACTTTACACCCATCATGCTGTTCCATCGTTTTTAGTTTCACACTTCCCCTTGAATATTAATTTGAAACCGTGGGCTCAATCTGGAATACGGAATACCCATTTTCTTCGTTGTAAAACTCGCTTCTGACGCTTTAAACAGCTACTACTGTGCTTTAATTCGCCAGTAACTCCACAGTGCACACGTAAATTCAAATTAGACCATTGCACACATTGGGCCTCACAAGCCCATATCTCCAAATCTATGAATGTATGGATATTTTGAGAAAAAAATATTTTTAGACTGTTCACAATCTATTGCACTCAATCATTTATTACGAAAAATATTTATAAAAAAATGAAATACAGAAGGAATATCTCTATAACACTACTCGTCATCGTTATCTGAATCTTTTCGAATATCATAAGAAAAGGCTTAAAGGAAGCTACATAAGACATGGTACAATTTATTTAAAAGGTTCCATTTTTATTTATTAATTTAACTGTTCACTTGGGCCTGTCAGGCGCCACGTTGCATTGTGGGGTTAAATGAATTTGCAAACGCGTTTGCACCTCTTAGCCAAGCACTTATGCGTGGAAAGTAGGCGAGGACAGTTCCCATTTCGGCGGGATGGTGGGTCGCGGGGCTGCGTAATCACCGAATTCAATCACCCGTCCAGATATAGGGGCGTCATAACCGATTTCGAGGTCCTTAACCTGCCGCGAGGAGATTGTCGCGTGACGTCACCGAGGATATAAGAAGATGACGCGATCGGCCGATCGTGTGGGTTAACCTGCTGAGTTAGCGCCGCTTTTCGATCGGTCATTTTGTTATACATGCCTCTTCCTACCGGGCGTAGCTAGCTGAACGTGTAGCAGAAAGTATGTATGTCCCCCGGGACGGGATAAAATTCCGCCGGCGACGCGACGTTTTCCTGTACACGACGCGGAGTATCGTCGAAACAAGGCCGAATGATGTGTGTACTTCTAGTCTTAACGAACAGGATGCAGTGTGTACACATCCTGGAGAAACTCTCAGCCGAACAGTCCCAACCCGGCATCATGAGACCCGGTTTATCTCTTCAGATCCTTCTTTCCGTCTCTGCCGTTTTGTTGATTGGAAATCGCGCGAATGGGGCTCGTGGGAGTGACGAATAAATTCGATGCGAAGCATCGAGAAAGATAGCCGTAGGAGCATAGAAGAAATAGTTGAGGGATAATTGAAAGCTTTTGCTACCGCAATCTTCAGTTCTATAGATATCTAAATCTCGAACAAAATTAACCCTTGCTTTCTGAATGTGAATTTTGCGCTCTGCAACCCTCTTCCAATCCCTCGGAATGTACCTACCCTAACAGTTTGACTAGCGTCGGCGTGGGAACACGCCGAGGGATTTGCACACTGAAAGGGGACATTTTATGAAACTTTGCGGCACTCAGAGTGTTAATCCCACTACGACCTCGCTTTGGACATTTTGGACAAATCATCGCTCGTCAACTAATTGTAAGAAACTCCCACTTGCACAGCCTCCTACTTAGCAAAGCAAAGTGTCTCCCACCCTGCCAACAGTACATCTAAATTTACAGACTACATCATTCACACAATGAACACGTAGGTATTCGTCCCCAGAATGCCTTCACTTTCGTCGAAACATAGTCTGTACCCTGTATCCCGTAGTACCCATTGCTTCTCTGTTCGATACACTTTTCCTCCCGCGGATATGTGGCACAAGAGCGTGCTCACGCGCATGACACGCGCATACCTTGCGAACGTAGAGGTGAAACCGTGGCTACGGCGTTTTAGCGGTACAACAGGCCGATCTCGTGGCCAGCTAGGCCAAGCGCAAAGGCAACCTCCGATGGGACTAAATAGGTATCGGCGAATGAGGGATGCGTGGGAAGCCGGTGCGGTGGTAGTGGTGGGCGATCTGCCTACGTCCCGCGGGATAATAAATCTGGACTGGGGGGCCTAGGTTAGGCACGGCACGATCTAAATACATACATACATACGTAGAAGAACGCCGTTTACATGCGTATACGCTACCTTCGCGCTAACTCTCCGAGAAATCTCCCTCTTCCTGGTGCCTTAATTGGAGGCTTCGATCCCCTTGTTTGCCAGTGTGCCTTTATGAATATTGATTGTGCGTTACGGCCTGCCTTCCTTTCTTCTTTCCCGTCCATTTTTCTTCCCCCTGTTTCCTTGTGTCCCGGAAGATCCCGGCTGGGCTTTCTTTTCCATCGGAGTTTGCACACGAGTGCAGGGCAGTAATGGATGATGAACGATGGCGTAATGTTGATGGAGTATGTTCGAACTGATATTTATTTGAATCTTGGTTGTTTGATGGGATGTGGTACTTGGAGTTTTAGAGTTCTGAATTTCAAATCTTTTTGGGAAGGATAGAATGTGGGAGTGGTACATTGGAGAATTGTGATTTTTCGGGATGTCTTTGTGAAGATTCTGGAGGAGGAATATGGAGTCTACGAAGGTTCTGTTTTAGGTGGGCTATCTAAATAGAATCTCTGCTTCCAATTTGGATGTTAGTGGGTTAAGGTGGATTTTCATTCGTGCGTGGGTTTTTCTCGAAACTGTCAAAAGGCCTAACTGTAAATATCCACTTCTCTCTGCCCACTTGTCTGATGACACTTGACAGAAGTACGTCTTTCCTTGGCTCGCGAGCTGGTGTTTAATTTCAGCAGCATTTGGTTTATCAGTAAACTCTGTAATGCACGGCAACCTGGAGATTTCATGAATCGATCATGCTATTCGAGATTTCTGACAAAACTAACTATCACGAGGAGGAAACGTCCAGCGATAAATATGTCAGAGCTGAGTCGAGTGTAGAAGTAGAAGGATACATAAAACCAAGTGTAAATTTAGTCTTGTCTTATCTGATGTAATCTTATCTGGAATTTCCGTGTAGAACAAAATTGCTAAGTTCTAATAGTCCCAGACTACTTCCTGCTAGATGCACGTAACGTATGTCGAATCTACGTTGAAGGAAGCATTCACTTTCATGATTTATTACACTTGAATATTGTAATATTGTATCCAGTAGCCCAGTCTTGCAATTACGAAATTTGTTTTCGTCGGTTTTGGTGTATGCGAGTGATAAACCTGTGTAGTTTAATCCTATACCATGCATGTAATGTCGCAAAGGAGGAAGGATGCATTGAGCAATAGAATGACTCATTAATGTCAGAGGGGAAGTAACATTTCCACTTGTCTATAATATTCATGCATTCGTCACAGATATCAGCTCTCGATAATCGACTCCATTTCCCTCTGTATACAATGAATTATAGAATTATTAGCACAATTTTGAAATACGTGGAAAAGAGGGCTTCATCTTAAACTGTATAGCCTACACACTGTATTAATGGAACAGCGTAATCAAAGGAAAGGGTTTTATTTAAAAAAGAATAAGTAAAAAGCTTAACTTCCAAACTTTCCTTTCATATATTCCACCAAATCAAGTAAACTTAAAATTAACTTAAATTTTCAAATCGAATAAACTTAGAATTAACTTTGAACCTTAAATCAAGTAAACTTAAAATTAACTTAAATCTTTAAATCACATACACTTAGAATTAACTTTGATCTTTGAATCAAGTAAACTTAAAATTAACTTGGATCTTTAAATCACATAAACATAGAATTAACATTGATCCATGAATTATGTAAACTTAAAATTAACTTAAATCTTTAAATTACATACACTTAGAATTAACTTTGATCCTTAAATCAAGTAAACTTAAAATTAACTTAAATCTTTAAATCACATACACATAGAATTAACTTAGATCTTTAAACTAAATAAACTTAGAATTAACTTAGATCTTTAAATCAAATAAACTTAGAATTAACTTTGATCCTCAAACCAAGCAAACACAGATCTCCATTCACTACAATAAATCCAAACGAAGCACCCAATCCCAAAAATCCCCTCTACGTCAAAAGTTCCCCATGTCACTATTCTCACTCCCACCTGCCTCCTACTCTACAATTCCCCCACAATCCCCGGCAATTAATCACGTTCGACGGGTCACGTGTCAATACAATCGGCGATCCCCCTCCCCCAGTGTCATAATACTCGGAATTAACAGGACGCTGTGCAGCCGCCTGTCGGATGATCTAACGCCGCAGGGAAGGAGCGATCTTTCGCGCACCACTTGTCGCCGTTATCGATAACTTCGTCAAGGGAAGTGCCGTCCCCGAGAGCCGGGCGCGCGGCCGGACAGGTTGTTAATTAGGTTCTCGGCGATAACGCCTAATCTGGTCCCGATACGACCTCTGCGAATGGGCATCGTTGGCCAATCGCCGTGCGCGCGACACCTTTCCCTTTCGGTAGCCGGCAGGCGTAAAGCGATTTTTACGCGCCGACGTCGGCCGCATTAACGCCGGTATGCACCTCGAAACCCATGCACAATTAACCCACTTATCCAGAACTAATGGGCATACCATTACGGTGTTCCCTGGCGGACGTGTGGCCGCAAATATTATGAACGCCGCGTTACGTGACGACGGCGCAGATTTATGAGGCGAATTACCGAGAGGAGAGCTAAGATCCGAGGACGACACGTTGCTCTTTATGGGTGCACGGGCCGTGAAGGAATTAGGGAAATTGCGCTGCACCCGTCGTTTGCATGGCGAAACACGCGTAACGACGAGGAGACGCGCACGGAGGTACCAGTGCGTTTAACGAAACATTTATTGCCCTTGTAATATGTACAAACTTGCTGTTTTAATTTACTATTACAGATCTGGGTAAAAATGGTGGGGAAATTACGCTGTTTGAGATGTGAATTGGGGTAGGAACTAGATGGAGTTAGAATTAAGGGGTTATACATAGTCAGGCGACCGAGAAGAGGCGAATGTTTGTGATTTTTTTTTGAACAAGTGGAAGCAGATATTTTTACGGAACATTTTGCACTTAAATGAACAATATTTAAAGAACATTTAGAATATAAGAATAGTTTATAATATAAAAAAAGCCTTTTTTAAAATTTAGCTTTGCGGTGGGTACTGCCATTCGGCACCAGATTATCTAAAATCAAAAAACAAAAAAGATTTCGTTAGTATATTAATGTATCCTCTGATTGGCGGAGGGAATTTCCGAAATATTAATTTAAAACAAAATGGCCGCTATTTAAATTTGAAGACCTGATTTTGCGTATGAGTTTTGTACGAAAAAAATCAGGATTTGAACTTTAAATACCCGCCACTTTGTTTTAAATTAATATTTCGATTTGTCGATTTATCGATTAATCGACTTTCGAGCGATTCAACTGCCTATATAGTCCCCTTAAGTTGGAACTGAAGTTGAGGGGAACATTTTAGTGGTCTTTCTTAGTCTTTGAAACGAGAGAACTTCAGTGTTCCTTATTCAATTCTTATTCAAAAGCAGCTACATCCCGCAATTACCCAATACACGTTAAGCATTGTACAACTTGCAACATTCAGGAAGCGTCATTCAGGCTCCCCGATGGTATCGACACGTGAAGTCACGCGACGGTCTTTTATTATTGCATTAATTAACATCGACGACCTTTCCAGTAGTCAGCATTTGCATGTAAATCCGAGGCCACCATTGTTGCACGGCAAAGTGTCCCGAAAGATTTGGCCCGCGCCGTTTCTTTCGCCACACTTCGGCGACGCTTCGCCCATCTTGGATCCACGGCGATTGCGCAATAGAGCCGCGTACTTCGCGGCGGACGGACAAAAGGATAGTTTTGTATTCACCGAATCGCTGAATGCCCATGCAAATCAGCCTGATGCAGACTGCACCAGTCGCTTATATAAGGTGCAAAGCTTAAACGCGTCGCGTAGTAAACCGGTTCGCTTTTGCACGGAAAACGCGACGCGCATAAATTAACATCGGCGTCTCGCGAAAGAAACGACGCCGAACTTTCGTGCCTGGTGGAATCGAGGTGAAGTAACGTGCACGAGAAAACGGACACGTGGAATTTCATCCAGTACGACCAATCCACATTGTCCAAGTGAAAAACACTGTTCGCACGCTGGAAAGCCGTTGGTCGATGAATAATTCCCCTTTTAGCTGCGAAAAAGTGATATTCTTTAATGTATCACTCAAACAAATGGATTAAAAATGTTACTTGATTAAAAATACACAACTCTGCTGTTTAAACCATTTCTCTAGTTGGTATAGTTCCGAAGTTATTTGAGGAAACGAGTTTTTTACCCTCAAACTTGGAGGCTGTTGTCACCCCTTCGACAGGGACGTCCGTAAATAAAAGAAAGTACGTGTCAGGCATATTTTTAGGAATTACTTTTTACGTAAGATTCATTTAAATATGCCACTTCGGGATGGTCCCTTGTAAGAAGATACATGCCAGAGGTTTCCTGGCTTTTCTTTGCTACATACCTCTTCATCGAAGATGAAGAAACCCGTCGTTGGCCAATAATTATCGTTGCACGCGCGGTTTGACTAACCGACTGCATTAGCGACGGACTCTGTGGCCACGTCGATCATTAAATCTTCTGCCACGGTAGTGTCCACGCTGTGTGGGGTACCGAACGCTCGGAGCGTTATTGTGTCATCTAGTTTACGGTACCGCAGTCACAGTAAAGTATAGTCATCAGTGGAGCAGTAGTTTTGTGAGAGGGACTTCAGTTTTGGAGATCAAGGCTTCATTTTATTTTGTGAAGACGAATGGGTAAACGAGTCCATAGCTTCGTTTTCGTAACTCTCATCTTTCTCTCACCTTCCACTTTTCCATCTTCCATTGAAGAGGACACGCCACGTTCGATATTCAAGAGTTTCACGTAGCCAGTGCTCGACTTGGTAGATGTTTCCTCTGACCACCTGTATCGTCCAAGACCTTTCCGACTTGTACCACTACGACGCACCTACCTATGGACTTTGCTCGCGACCTCGATATCTGTTTCCTTAGATACAAGCTGGCGGTAGCTAAGTTGCAGATCGCGGGTTACGCTTGCAAACATAATTGTTTGTCCCTGCTTGGGTCCTTATTTTTTTATTTGTGGTAAGAGAATTTGAAGAGGGAGGGATCTGAAAATGCAGGTCGACTTTGAATTACTGTTGTAGTAATTTTTTTAGATGAGTTGTGGCATTGAGAGCAGAAACGGACTAGCCACATTTTCCGCGAAATTGAGTTAGTAGCAATACTGTATTTCGATAGGCTGTACTAATTATATCAAATAGGAACAAGTATTTTTTTTTCAATGTGGGTTAGTCCGTTTCTGCTCCGAATGCCTTGACTTTGAGTTGGATCAACTTCAGTTATTTAATTATGCATATATAGAAATAACTTGGAATAATTTAAATTAATTCCAATAGATGAATTTAAAAACCGAAAATGGTTGACACACGAGGCTGTGGCTTGAAATAGATATTTTGATCAGTATATCGTTCACCTCATAGTCTCATCTTCCGAGCCCAGTCGCCTCGAAACTTTCACGTTAAGACTGAACAGGACGCAGTGGTCGCTGGACTTCCTCCGCGGAGACGTAGCACGCGAACTATGACATTACGCTTAATTGTCAGTGACTGCATAAACATTGATGAACGCCTCGGTGCACGTGGATCGGCCGTGGAAGTGCTTTCACGGGATCCGTTCGATGACTTGGAAGACTTTCACAATGACACGAGAGTCACGCACAAAACTGAAAGTCACATCGTGTCAACATTATAAAGTAACGATTATTCGTGTAACGCTGTACACGTCTCTCCGCGGGTCTTTCATGTTACCATCGACAATTGCGGTAGGTACGTCACGGACGTTCCTGTCCGTGAATAAATATTTGCACGACCGCGGTGTTCCCGCCGCTGGGGAATGCCGAGACGAGCGAAAAGTCCTCCCTGTAAAAGTTAGCGATAACAAACGACGACAGTAGGTGGCCATATGTTCTTTCAACTGGAAACACCGATTGGGGAAACGATCTTTAAGATTTATATTGAAATGGAAAAAGTTTGACACTATACGCAACAATGGAATGACTTAACACAGTTAGAAACATATCTTTTTCTCGTTATGGACTTCTTTAAAAATATAAAAAGTTTGTAGATACGTCTTGTAAGCTTCGGTTTTATGAAATTAATTCATTTCGCAAAAACAATAGACCCTAATAGAGGTTGTAAAATTTAGTATTGCACTTTGAGAATGTTTCCAAAGTTAAGCGAGACTTTTACTACCTTGCCATATTTAATTTTATATACAATATTTGTAAGTACCTCAGATTGTAGTGCATTTCTTGAAGATCAAAATCACCACACACAATCGAGACAATGATGTAAAAATAGTAAGGATGGGACGAGTAGTATTTAATGGCGTTGCAGATAGAAGCAATATATTTTTAATATAAAAAATTTGCAATATTACATTCTCTATTCAATCTGTCTATAATACACTTGCTAATTTATAACACGATGTGAAATCAAACATCACCTACGTTCCTAATTCAAACGATCCACCCACGTCTGATCGCATAGTGGACTTTTCTACTTGCCAGCCTTACTTGGCAGCAGTGAATAATCTACTAAATTCAAGAATTCTTTCAAATTTCGTGCAAAACTAATTTGGAATACAAGAAACCTTTGTACAAAGTTTAAAATCAATTTACCACATAGTTATCGAGAAATTGTTAATTAAAGTGGATGTATTTTAACACAGTGGCATATGGCAGCTTCAAAAAATAGGGTTATAGTATCAGTTTTTCTTCTGAAATAGGAAAACCAAATGCAAGAAGTGTACCAAAATTGGCACAAAAGTACAACGATATGTCAGGAAATGAATTTATTTATTTTCTGCAAAACTGACCACATAGTTTCTTAGTAAATGCCCATAAAAAATAGGTTTACATTCAAATTTTTCAGAAATTACGCAGAGCATTCAACGTGGCAACCCACGTCACTACGCTAACCAATTTAATATTCTATTTTCGTATTACAATTATTTATATTAACATTGAACGTTTTAAAACATATATACATGATGTTAAAAATTATTATTATTATTATTTCTATAGTATCGTGCCACTTTATACTTATCATTTATTACCCAACTCTAATTTGACTAACATAGTTGGTTACGACCTACCTTAAAAGAAACTCTCCTTGCTCATTAATACCCACCACTTTTCCATCCGAATCTCGATACAACCTTCACTGTGTACAATTACTTCTTAACACATTTCCCAATTCAGTGTCGAGATAAAAATAAAATAAAAAACTCTGTAATTATGGATAATTGAACATATCAATTTTCCCATCACTTTTTATAGCCCTACCGAAAATCTGAATAATTTCCACCGTGGCACGGGACGCGTTAAAAAGCAAGCCACTGTTTCATCTCCGAATATCACGCCTCCTCCACCAGCCAGCAATTTTTCGCTACGCACGCAGTGCTCACGTGTCTCGGAATCATTCGACCCATTAGAACCGCCGCCAGTAAGCCGGCTTCACTCTCGCGACCGTATTTTTCGCCGAAACAATGATTTACTCTATCCAGAGATAACACGGGCCAGCTAACACGCGCGCGTACAGGAAGAAAGGTCCAGGCGTGCCGTTATTCCGACATCGCGGCGGCCGTGGAAGAATGTAAATCACTGTCGTTGATTAAACGATTCACTCCGTCCGCCTCTTAATTGGACTGATGCGTTATAACACGGTCCAATTAAAGGGGAGCGCGGCTTGAAAGCCGATCATAGGTAACAAACGGCGGATGCGCGGTTATCCGGCGCGGCGCGGCGCGCCGTGCCGTTGCTGCTGCCACGCCGGCGACGGACAAGATCGCGGTGGACACGAAGGATTTCCAGGGGTACGCGTCGTTATCCGCCGCGTGCATCCGTCCTAAGGTTTCCTCTATCGCCGCCGTCTGCTCCCTCCGTTACTATGTGTTTCTAAGTGGACCGGTTTGCGCGACGACACGTTGCGTAGGCCGTGGCCGCGGATCGATTCCCGGTATTAAGGGACGGCGAAAAGAAGCGTGGCGGGCGGAGCGGCAGGGTTAAAGAAAAGAAGAGGAGAGGGACACAGCGGAGCGGCAGATAACAGAAAAATCAGCCGTCCGTGACGGCAGAAAAAGCGTAGCCAGCGAAAGAACCAGCGCGTGGTGCGCGCCTCTCCTTATCTCGGCAAGCTAAGCTTGTCGCGGGTCTTGAAACATTCGAGTCTGGCCTGCGAGATATAACGTACGGCCTATAGTGTCTGGATATAAGTTGGCGCTTGCCGTGGATAGGGATAGGTACATAGATCAAGAGAAAGGCTAAGGAGAAACCAACGGACAAGGTCCACCTCCTTCTTCGTCCCTTCTTCCTCGTCTCCCTTCTTCCTCTCCTTCTTCTTCTCCCGCTTCTTCCTCCTCCTATCGTCCTCCCTATTCCTTCCCCGCTCTACCCAGAGCCCGACTTGGTCCTCTTCCACCGCTGGTATCGAAGAAGCGCCCAGCCGAGAGGTACCGCGGGGATAATTAATGGGCATCTCCTCCGCCGCATGAATTGAGTGGAGACTCGTGTTAATTGGGATAAAGTCTCGTGTTTTTCATGAATGAATCAAGCTCCGGTGTCGTCTAGGCGACGCTCGGTGCACCGCTGGAGCGTACCCCGCAGTGGTGGTTCCCCTCTCTGCTCTCCGTCAGCCGTGACGAGGCTGAGCAGCGCACGGTCGCTTCTTCCCTCCCTCCTTAACGATGTCAGCCGGCCAGCTCACCGGAAGGTTGAGAGCTGCTGCTCGCCCACGCTCCGCTACATTCATTCACTTCTGCGTCGATCCTCGCCCCCTTTCCCTCCCAGTCGAAGGATCGCGCGCGAGCGCGTCGCCCTCGACTCCTCGGCACCGTGTTCACCGTTCCTCCTCGGGTGTGCGCCTGTGCAAGCTCGCGTCTGCACGAGAGCTCGACCTCGCCGACTGACGTCATCTGATTCGCGTACGTTTAAACGCGCGCGCGCGTTTCCCTGGACCCCCCCCCCCACCCCCCTCCCGCCCTCTGTCACGCGACCCCGGCCCATTAATAAGGTTTATTAGTCGCGACCGAATCCGCGCGGCAAAGGCCCCGCCACGGGGAAGTCGCGTGGCTGTCACGACAACCCTTCCTGCTTCAGTCGCGCACACTTCCGGGGGTACATTGATCGATTTTTTTTAGGTGATTCTAATGCTCGTTATCCGTTATCGTTGGCTAAGAGGACTTTGATCTGTAATGGTGTAAGGGAGACCGGGGTAAGTTGATACAAGGGGCAGGTTGATACAGACGAATTATCTCAACATCTTTTTGTTCAATTCTTTACTACGATCTAGCCTACGTCTGTGTACCTTAACGTTAGCAATCCGTTTTTAACTGATTTCGTTTTTATAGAGAAAAAGTAAATAGTTGTGTTCACTTTCTAATCTGTCTCGAGACGGGATAGAGAATTTTATCACCCAAATTAATTGGGCATCACATTGAGTCGTTTGAAGGTAAGGTAATTACGTTTTGTTATTTCGTTTATATGCTCTACATTTTTTTATGGAGATGTTTGTACATAATGACTTCCTGTGAGGTAAGTTGTAAGTTGATACGTTTTCTCTGGGGCATGTTGATACAGTGTATCAATTTTCACCGACTACTTTTAATTGGATTTTTCCTTTTATTTCTAGGAAAATGGTACGAAATTCTGTCGGAGAAACGAATCGCGACAAAATACCGCAAAATGTAGAAAATAGATGTAGAAAAGGAGTCAATGTCGTTACGTCAAAGCGCGAAAATATACGGATTAGATAAAATGGCTTTATTAAGATACATTAATAAAAAGAAGCAAGCACCTCATGTTAAAGTGGAATATTCGACATCCATCCTTTACACATTAAACGGATATTTTTCAGATGTATCAACATGCCTCGCAGTGGGGTAAGTTGATACATTTTACCTTCGACCAAATAACATTTTTTTATTCATTTTGTATGTATTTTCTCAACTTTTCATTTACAATATATTAAAGAAGAAGGACCAAAGTATATTTTAGTATATTTGTTATTAAATAATTAATTCAAACAAAAATGAAAAAAATTGAAAACTGAAAAACGTATCAACATGCCCCGGTCTCCCCTACTTTTTAGAAATGCATATTGTTTATTTAAGGATGAACATCAGTAAGATTAAAAATGAGCGAAATCTTTGAAAATTTGAGGAATGTATCTTTATGCAATAGTGAAACCTGCCGCAAAATTTTAGAAAAATTCATTCGGTAAATTTTTAATTATTTTACTTTCAATTTAACATGTATTCTTATGGGAAAATGCAATATTGAGAAATATAAGTACAACATTAAGAGTGAAATAATAGGCCAGAGTTTTGGAAACCTTGTGTACAGGAAGATCAAATATTTATTCTCTTTGTTTATTATAATTTTCATTATCAACGCGTAGAGCAAAATTTTTAAAAATGCGTCTTCGAGAAGGTCAGGCGTTTTCGAGATATTTTGCTTAAATCGCATTGAGCAAATACTCGGGGATACTATGCAGTACAGGACTGTGGGTGCTAGCCAGGACATATAAACGTAAAAACACGCCAAAGTTGTGCAACAGGTAGATCTTTCGGTGTGGAATCACACCAATGCCGTTCAAAATATTAATACCGAAATTGTTCATATCGTGGCCGTGCGAGGAAAATCGTCCAAGTCCATGAAACAAAGTTTCGAGAAAAATAACTAAAACTTTTATTCTTCACAAGAAATATAAAATACCTAGGTATATTGCTGGTAAAATAATGAATTTGAGCAAGAATGGACTTAGTTGATTTTCCTTATACGCCCACGAGGGACTCAGCAATCATCATTAACAGAGATAATGTTCTTTCTGAATTCCTAAAAATTCATTGTTAAAATGGTAGTTAATGTGTCACTTAGAGTGATATTCTCAGAACGCCAGGTAAAATTATCGAGGAAGTTACGTCGTGTACCTTTACATCTATTTTTTTTTCAACGAAACGCCTTCCTAGAAGTCATCAACACCATTGGACTGTTTCACGTCAGGTACTACAAGCAGCCAAATACCCGTCACTCGTGATTTGCATTGCAAAAGTGAGGAACGAGATGGGCGTCGAAAGAACAGCTATTTCGCGCGCTACTTTTTCATCCTCGATCATCGAGTCACGTGAGTGCGGTGATTCGTCAGGTTGATTACGTAAAAAGGGCAGGGCCGAGCGGCAGACCGAAGCGGCTGACTCTCGATCGAGGAACATACACGTGCCTTCGATACACAGAGAAAGCTGTGCACGTACAATGGCCACTGATCAATCGTTTCAGAACCGACACAATCCCATCGGATGCCACGTAGAACGCACGCTCGCATGGACTATTATATGTTTACTATTCGTGTGTATCACACTCGGCTCCGAAGTTCTGCCCACCGATGACGAAACACTCCGCGTTTACGAGCCTCGAATTCGGGAATTGAGATAGCGTGATTCATACCCGCGAACGGATGACAAATCTGTTCGCGCGTGCGAGTATCCGTTGGGTGTCACGGGTTGTCCAGGATTTATGGTGGGATCCTGCTATCGCGATTAGGAAACTGACGCCCTCGACGCTTTTCGCCATTCAGCGTGGAGTTCAACGAACGGCCGCGCCGTCTCAATGATTTTCCGGGACGAGCGACCTCTGAAAAGCGACTCACATCTGCGTGCACTATTGTTTCTGAGCCAGTCCGAAGCAGCGGGATAAGAATTAATGAAAAGAAAAATGTAGATGGAAAGGGAGATCGGTGTATGTAAAAAGATGAAAGAGAGAGGGAGAGAGAGAGAGCAAAATGCTGGCCAATAACCCGAGTCTCTCGGGGCATGGCAACGTTGCACGCACGTAGGTAGCTGGTTGGTTAATGATGCCCGCGCGAATCGATGATTCGTCAATGTCCAGCGCGGAATTGGAATTATCCGTCGAAAGGGTGTACTCGTGGTTATGGTTGCATCCCTCGAGGAGAACGCTCGAGTATTAACCCTGCTAGGATCTTCTGTTCATAATCTCAAGTAACAAGAAATGGGAAAGCGAGTGGGTCGAAAATGACCCGAGGACAACAGGAAGGTTAACGTAGCTAGAATACGGTTGGGTAAAAAAAGACTCAATGATCTCATAAACTTAGTTTATCTATACTTATATAATCTTTATATCACTGATTCATCATCGTCCAGCCCAAACCGCTGATCCTAGAAACATGAAATTCGGAGAGTATATTTCTATTACGACGTAGTTGCTGGATAAGAAGGGATTTTTTGAAATTCCATCCCCAAGTGGGTGAAAAGTGGTAAAGTGTGTTTTCACGAACTACTTATTAATATCTCTTAGGCTCGATTAGATGTCGACTTGGTTTTACTTACAAAGGTTACCCGCGCAAATGCCTGAAAACCAATTTCGGAATTTTGCCCCTAATCAACTCCTAAAGGGGTGAAACGGGGTGAAATGTATTTTCACGGATTCCTCAAAATCTGTTGGGCCCGATTAAATAGCAACATGGTTTTTACTTCGAAAGATTAGCCACATAAATTCCTAAAAACAAATTTCAGGATTTTGCCCTAATCAACCCCTAAGGGAGTGAAACGGGATGAAATGTATTTTCACGGATTCCTCAATATCTCTTAGGCCCGATTAGATATCAACTTGGTTTTTACATCGCAAGATTACCCACATAAATGTCTTAAAACGAATTTCAGGATTTTTCCCTAATCAACCCCTACGGGGGTTGCGAAAAGGGGTGCAATGTGTTTTCCATGGAGTCCATAATACCTCTTAGGCTCGAAGTGAAGTGCGGGGATATTTTGCTAGTGTATTAATAAAAGGCTTTGATAATTTTAGAAATTTCTTTCATTATTCACTTTGCGACCCTCGTATAGTCGGTTCACATGATTCCAAACTGTGGTTTCAGTGACCACATAAGCACCATGGAGAAGCTATTGTTTCCCAGGCGACTTCAAACCAGAGAGGAAGAGCGCGAGAATGGTGCTTAATGATTAAAACTCTCATAGAGGTTGTATCTCCTATATCTCCACCTGGGAGGAATCATGAAGACCAGTGTATTCCATTCCATCTTTCAAAACCACCCCTTCAATCAATCTATTCTTAAAGAACCCCGCCTTCAAAATCCTCTTCCTCAAAACTCAACAATAAGGAATCTCTTCCCACACTCCTTTACTTTACCTTCTTTTTCATCCCCTTTCAACCCTCCCCGCACAAAGTTCCCAGCCACAAAAATCTACAGAAATCAACTCGCTAATACCTCAAAGGAAACAGCCTTCGATATCACCGAAGCACTTTGACGAGTCGAGAAGCGTGTCTACGAAGGGTCGAGGGGTTGGGCTGTCGGTTTCGATCACGATACGCGAGCATTATCCCCGAGGAGGAAGCTCGAGCGACGCGGAAACCGCGGACGTTCCCCTGCACACGTGGCGCAGCAGCCGAGCTGGCCAGAATCGTGACTTTTTCGCGAACACCTGTCTATCTTGCAGCCGAATCGTGCACCGTATCGGTCGCACGACCTGTCCCGCCACGTAGGAGGAGATCATCTCCATGATCAATGGTCCGCCGGAGACCGCGGCGGCTGCATGTGTCCCCGGGGCCATAACTGTATCCGCGGATAGCACGTAAGATTATGGATGAACCGTTGCACAGTTGCGGAACAATGGCAACTTAATGGCAACGCGCGGGATATCCCCGCGCTGACCGTCCTCCGACGCGGTTGCGCTCTAACTACAGGGGAATGGCTTTCACCAAAGGCACTTTCCAACACCGAAATCAAAGGATGAATCGCTCGAAATCCAATCGAGATGATCCTGTTACTGTCTGTTTGGTTTCACGCGTAGTTACACTTCGAGGATTTATTTGAAAGCTTTGAAACCCCCTTATATGTAGGGAAATGTTTGGAAGCGCTTAGAGATCGTCGTTAAAATTACGTCGTATATTTAAAATATTTTTCTAATTCGAAGTTGACACTTAGTGGTGATTGCAGTGTCTCTGATTCCGGTGCACTTTAATACCTTATCACGCAAAATGATTACTTAGATTTGTTTGTTTGAGGATAAAATCCCTGCTTCCCTCAATTCATAGATACATGTATATTCATGGTGGAGATAGTTCTAAAGTTTCGAGTAGTTTTTTTACTTTAATTGACGGTTCTTCATGTCGAGTGAGATTGTAGGATGTCGTTACACGTTTCATTCAGATGGACAGCTGGGAATGTAGCTTCTTGATGCTCCACTGGAATTTTGTGTTTAGTTTGAAGGTGAACTAACTTCAAGTGTACCCTTTAAATATACTTTTTTAGGAATAAAAAGGAGTGTAGAAAATTTAGATGTGTTTTCAGTTTTTTATTTAGTGAATACGAATGAGATAAAGGTAGCATAGGTAGAACATTACCTACAATTGAAGTAAGCGGAAAGTATATTTTCTACTGGGAAATCTGACACTAAAAATAATTTAGAGAAAATTAGAGATTTATTGCCACTGCAAATGCACCCTAACGCGATCACGTGTCTGCACGTTCGCGTCCTCTTGTGCACGGGTAACGTGGTCGTGCGTGCGCGCATCCTATTGTTGCAATAATGCATCGTCCCACTCTGCACGCCCGGTTGCCGGAGGCGTGTCGCGTTCCTAGGAAAGCTGCCCATCGATTTCGTTACGATCGGCAATTTTCTAGCGCTTCGCGCTGCATCAGCTGGCTGCCCAGGGAGAACGATCAGCGCAGATTAAAGGATATACTCGGTACAAGAGAAACCACAACGATGACTACGTTGAAAAGTAAATCTTCAGGATGGAACAATACTTTCCTTTGATCTGCTCTGTTCGATCAAACAGATCTAATCATTCATTTTATTCTTTCTCTCTGTGCCTAATATTCCAAATGGCCGCCATCTACTGAACTCCCATTCAGAAGATATAACATCCCTTTGCAACTGTAATAGACCTTTGTAGTCACAGGACCTTCAGATTAGAAATAACACACAGAAGCACATGTTGCACAGTGTTTTATGCTCTGTTACACTGCTTAAACAAAAATAAAGTTGTACTTAAAAAAAGACGAAAAAAAAGCGATAATATTAAGGGCTGATTTCATCCCGCCAGAGTGGATTTCCACAGAAAAAAGAATTGCTCCATGTATACTCCAATATGCTCTACAGTCACACAAAGTTCTTACCAGCAGAGGTGGGCAAAATATTTGTTTAAACAAAATTTCAAATAACGAATAAAAGTTAAAAAAATTATTCACCCTGTGTCGAATAAAGTTGAGCCAATTTAACTTTACACGACGAATAAAGTTAATTTTTTTATTCATTGAGCGGTTCAACTTCCGAGTCGAATATAATTTTCAACTTAAAGTTACAGTTAAAATTGAAAAATTTATTCGACGCTAAGGTTGAAACGCTCGACGAATAAAAAAATTGACTTGATTCGTCGAATAAATTCTCGCGGAATGAAACGATTGGCTTTATTCGTCAAATAATCTAAAATTAAAATAACTTTTCTTTGATTCGTTATTTAAATAAGTTTTATTTAGTTAATACCTAGCCCTGCTTAGCAGTTACCTCTGCGTTGCACAGGGTAAACACGTTTACAGTCTCCAGCGTGGATGATGCTGTAACATGCAGGACATGTAAACCAGTCGTAACACATATACATCCAGGGCAATCTGAAATCCTGCCACGGCCCGTTCAGTGAGGAATAAACTCATTTGCGGATGCTTGATCGAGATATAGAGCGTCCCATTTATTTCCGTGAGCGAAACTCCGCCTTTTTTCCCCGTGCAACCGTGGTTCGTGTGAACGATTACGCGCATTCCTGCGGCGAAAGAGAGAGGCGAGAATGGGAGCGAAGATAAAGGGTTGCGAATGAATAAGATCGAAAAGAACAGACGGGCAATTGTAAAATAACCAGCAACCTGGTAAATCATTACGCGTAGCAATAAAAGCATTCAATTAACGACGTTTTAATTGACTGTGAGTGCTCTTTAATGCTGATTAAACATGAAACTTACTTGTGCAGTGGTGTTAATCTAATTTCACTACGATGGAATTATTTCGGATTGAATACTCTACTATTCTTTCATGCCAGTGTGGTAGATATTTGTTATTCGATTAAACTTGAACGAGCATGAGCTTGTAATTCGAATTGCTTTTGATTAAAACTCTGCTCCATTTGATTTTGTGTACCTCAGGTTCAGATTGTGGCCAATTCGATCCAATTAAAGTTAATCAAAGGTGCAGGAGATTAAATTCCATTCAACTTAATTGAATTCCGTTGGTTAAATTCGCTTCGGGTTCGGTCGACTCGGTTTGTCGTCACAAGCTCACCGAATTTAATCTCGATTCCAATATATACTGTTCTTTAATATGAGCTACTTTCATTTTACTTCATTTCAGATATTTTTTCAAACGATTGAAATCTCGCCAGTTAAATTCGCTTCGTTTCGATTCAATTTATTATCACAAGTCGAAGCAATTTTAGTCGTGCTGTTTTCATTCAGCCTGTTCAATCTCTTTTTTCTGCGGCCGATTTTCGAATCGAATCGAATTGCTATGAACTATTCTTTATTCAGATCGACTGAATGAAACGTACGAGATTGATGTCTGTAGTGACTAGTCACTCCGTCGATTATCGAGGACGCCCGAACTAAATTATTCTAGCCCGTATTCATATAACGCGCCAGGCAAAATCGATTCGGGCGTGGATGGAAGAAAGAAGCAATTCTATAGTAGCGAAGTTCGGACCCGTGTCTATCCTTACATTCCTTACCTATTATCATCCGCCAGTCGGGATGAAATTAATAAAGTAATTTGTCGAACGAATTAATATCAATCGCTCCAATTCAGAGTGACTTCTGTCCTATGACGACGCGAAATCTCACAAAGGTGCCGTTTAAACTACTTTTCGACTGGATACTATTATTAGTGTCTGACAAAGTGTCATCCAGAGCGACCCTAATAAAACACATACAAATTTCGAATAAAATCTGCAACACGTTCTGCTATTAATTTCAGCAAAATACACTATTCATGATTGCGAATTTTACATAAAATAAATTTTCCTGGAAATGACATTAAAAATTACATATGACTCACGGAATTCGTGGAAGTAGCTACAGTAATGGTCCAAAGAGGGTTTAAACTGTAAACGGTGACAGAAATAAGATATCACGGTGGTGCATATGAAACTACCGTTTGGCTAAGGGAAGTTTGAATGAAAATATTTTTTCATTTTTAGAGTATTTTGTTGAGTTTCTGTGACATTTGTCGAATCGTACGCCAGCGTTATTAATTGTTATTGTATCTTCACCATAAACAAGGAAACTTTACGCTATCCGCGATCAGTAGTTTTATATTCACCAACTCAATAGTTCCAACAGAAAAAATTATATATCTTAAAATTTGCATTCCATAAGGGGCCGTCCTTAAATTGCGTAAAGGTAATTTTGGCGATTTTATATTCCAACCCCTTCCCCCGTCGCCCTTACGTAATATTTTTTACAACACATTCTTCAGCTATTAAAATTCTTTTAAAAGTTTATATAATTCATTTAACTCGATTTTGGGAAATTTAAACTAAAATTATATTTCTGGAAGATTAATGATAGAATTTGTATTTATCCTTGAAGAAAACGTAAGAAAATCGCGAAGCCCAAAAAAGCCTTATATATTTAAAGACGACCCCTAAACTGAGGGGGTTGTAAAATAATCAGTGATACCACTGTAATATAATGGTTGTTACACAGACATACAAAAATATCAGATTTTGCCACACTTTTGGGACCCACTTATTTCGGTAGAACGGTATGCAAATCGCGAAATTTGGGGGACAGTGTTCGGTTACGATCGGCCATAGAAGCTCCCCGAAGATTTCGGCTGGCGAGTCACGTGGGTGAGGAATATCAAAGGCAAAAACACGGTCTACGGTTCTTAGTATCCAGGCTAGGCTTGGCTAATCGCTCGTAAATACGCAGCCGATGCTCTTGGCGTTGCCTCGCGTATTCGTAACCCATAAAGTCTGCTTGACTAGAATGTCAAGCAGCCACGACGTCCCTGCCTAACGTCGCGATTTTATCAACCCACATCACACGGCTATCGAGAGCTCCGTCGGAAAACGACGCGTACCTGTACGTGTTCACACTTCCCGATTTCTTCCTCGAAAAAACCGAAGGTGTTTTATTAGTCCCTTAACGCCCTGCGTGCCAAGCCAGTTTCGCGAAAATTTATTTTGGGACCAAGCTGATATTGTTTGTAGCTGCAAATGTGTGAAGGAAAATGGAGGGATAGGTTCGAGGGAATTTGTGACGTTATTGATACGACAGATTCGTTATCGAGAATAGTGTTTTTGGCAAAAGATTGCTTTTCAGGAATTTGTTTCTTTATAACATTCTATTTTTCATCGTTTCAGTTCAGATAACTTGAAATCTTCCTAGATCCTTTTCAAGATCCAAAGTTTTACATAAATCCATCACCCATTGCTTACAAGGGAATTTCGGTAACCCAAAAATTCTGATTTCTTTAAACTCTGCACTTTAATATAACTATCATAGTTTTCAAGATATACAGGAAAATAGAAAAATGCATATTAACTTAAGAGGTGTTTCCACCCCGAAGAGCCAAAAAGTAGCATAAAAGAAAACTTCCCTGATACTTCTATGTCCCTTACAAACCTTCAAAATTTTCGGGCTACCGAAGTTCCCTTGCTAGCTATTACCAATATCTCTCAAACTTAGATTTCATTTAAACGTTCCCCAACATCAGAGATGGGCAAAAAATTATTTGAAATAAAAATTAGTGTACGAAATTTTTATTTCAAATAATTGTTTGCCCATCTCTGCCCAACATCATGAAACACACATGTGTGCTCCACATTAGCCCCCTTACTCTTTGCAAAAGAAGAAACCCACCTGCAAAACGAAGGTCCTCAACCCCCTCTTCATTTCCTCCACTAAGCTACACACCAACATCTAGCTCACGAAAAATGGCACAATTTGCAATAAACTACTGTTAGACCACATCCCTAAAATGTGTGCACCGCGAGACAGATTAGAAGATCGTTCAAGAGCTATAATCCAAAGTCAGGCATTACGAGGCTATCTAATCGCAGTTCCAGTGACGGTCGCCGCGGAAAGTGTTCTTCCTGGTGGCGGGCTAGAAGGATGAGGTAGGTGTTGGTAGACGACAGTGAGTCGGTACGTGGGCCGCGATCCAGGGCCTTCGCCAGTGCCAGTCTCACTGGGAAACGCTGTTATCCTGCCCTCGAGGCCCAAGGTGTACCGCAAGGACACGAAACTGGCGGTTTTTGTCGCCGTCGTCGGTTCTATCGTTCCGCGGGCGGACTTACACCTTGACACGAGCTAAAAGCCCCCTTCTCACCGCGACTTAGCGGGGACCCTGAACTCACGGTATATTATTGTATCGATAAGGACGCCCACGACTTTGTCTCGTGGAGCTCCGTGGGGCTTAACTTCGCAGCCTTTAACGAAATTAGGCAATTTGGAAAGAGAAAAGTGTTTCGAATTAGTAAGATTATTATCATTAACGTCTTTAGTGCATTAAGACAGTGGCTTAAATATAAGTTTAATAGATATAAATGAGGGAGTGATATATGCAAAAGGCGAGGTACTTTATTCAGTGAATTTAGCTGGAGCAATCGAATCGATGGAAATTACTTATAGTAAAATATATTTTCTGTTACTTGAGTGATATTCCTAAGTACATAATGTGGTAGAAGAAGAGGAAGAAGGGGAGGCTTAGAAGCTTAATTCTATAGGAAAACATTATATTACATTATAAAACGTTATATTACAAAAACATTAGATCACTAGATATAAGTATGGAAGCCATTAACATCTGTTGCAACGCCACAAATTCATTTCGCCACTGTATTAATTACCAGCCCTCGTTAGACGTTACTCTCGCGGGGGACGAAGAGGGTTGCGGCGATCCAAGAGGACGCGGCTGGCTTCGTTTTGAGTAACTTTAGATCCGCGTTTCCGTCTTATCCGTGGCGCGATCTGATGGCTGGTATATCACCGGGGGCGCGTACACACGCACGCGACCACGCAGAGAAGTGGTGCAGAGCAAGTGATGCATGGTCGCGGGGACCAGTGTCTCCAGTATTCTTAAAGAGCGCTATTTATACCCCTGACTGCACAGGCTGAAAGAACGGCCAAGGAGCGGGTTCCTCAATAAGGCAGCAGGTAGGCCGTACAGTGATTCAGAGCCAATTTTTCCAGCTGGACCAGACAGTGGCTCGGCTCTCCGTCTGCGTCCGTAGTTCCATCCGCTGGTAGCGATGGGCTCAAGGCACGTCGAATCGCTTCGTCCGCGTGACGTAAGTTTCCTGTCGCCTCGAACACTACCTGCGAAAGCAGAAGTCCCTGAAACTCTTGAGAAATAAATCTTGGCTGTTTTGAGAGTCTCGAAAGAATCATAAATAAATCTGAAGAGTTCTTGGAATTTTTTAATGTCCCGAACTTCTGTTTTGCGATGACCTCTGTTACCCCATAATCCATATTCATTTATCTTGATAATGTTACACGATGTGTATTATTATTTATGTATCTCTTCCGACATTCTTCCATTCTCTTCTCTGTATTTTCGTCTCTGTTTAGTTTTCAAGTAGCCCATTTAGAAATGACAGATTTTTATGCGTTCAAAATGTCTAGGAACTTTTATTTTCGAATGGTAATATGAGGTGCTTGAAGGTTTGTTGATTTAGAATTATTGTTCGAAAGTGTTGAAGTCAGAGACTCGAACGCCCATCGCTATCCGCCAGCACCAGCCATCTGTTTCTTCTGTGGTCTGTTCGTCCTGCTCCGTCGCCGAGTCGCGGCTCTCCCCATTCTTCGCCTCTTTTTCGCGCATCCTTCATGCCGCTAATCCCGAATCATGGATCTTGTTGTCGCCTTGATCTCTCGCGATCGTCTCGTTCTTCGGCCGGGGGAGATCCTTTAAAGGAGAACCAGGACAAGACGGACGCTGGTGGACGGTCGCGCGTGCATGCTTGCTTGCACGAGCGAGCGGAGGGCGAAATTAAAACGCGTCTGATTAAAACCGGGCGCATCTACTTGTCCCGCGGCGCGCCTTATCGCGTCTCTGCACTTCAGTGAGCGTTTGAACACGTTCAAACACGTGAATTTTTTTCACTACATGTATACGATGTTTGCTTATGTTGATGGCAAAGGGTTTGACATGTCGAGTGTCGTTTGGGAATTTCGAGGAAACTTGGAATTTGATAATAGAGTTTAAATTGGGATGTTTGAGTATGAAAATGTGAGACTTTGTAATATTAATTTATCTATACTGTTAAAATAAAGTAGAAGCAAAAATTAAATGAATTTTACTTCTTAATGAAAATTATTTTATGCGCAAGGACTTTATTGATTCCGGTAGCGCCCACTTTGACAAACACTGATTCAAACAAACTTTAATCACCACGCTTCATTCGCTCGATTTTATGTTACACGAGTGACGTTTAACGTTGCTCCTTCCGTTCACGTAACGTGCCAATCCTAACGATCCTATCCGTCAGATAAAGAAAGGGAAATAAAATCGGATGAAATTTAAGCCGGGCGAATCGATACCAGGAATTAGCCCCGACGTCCATTGCCGCGTCCCCCTGTTTCCCAGCTAACGAGTATGAGCGTGCCCGTAAAATGCGATCGGTGGCATAGTCCGCGGGCCCGCGTCCTTAAAGGTATTCGCGTTCCCCGGCTGAGAAAGCCGCGGAACGGCCGTAAAGCGTTATCAAGCGCGGAGATTTCGCTCGGCGGTGTGTACCGTTATCTCATTAAGCGAATTACCGAAGAGCCACGAATGTTTATCGGCGGCCCGATCGAGCTAATGATAGCCGATGGCTGACGACTGCTCGCCACAGCCGAGAACACCTCTGGCCGCGTGGGCGTCGGGCACCTCAATTAACATTGGAATGGCATCGCCGTCGATTTCGCGTGGGCGTTTCGGTATCCGAGACACGTATCCTTTCGTACGTACGTTTCACTGTCGTCGGCGGTGCTGCAAGTGGCAGAGCACCCAGCCGCCACCCTCCCTTCCTCCTCGTCGAGTTTTGTCCCGCGAACGAGAGGGGACATTGACGAAACGACGTACAGTCCGATGGGAATGTGTAGGTGTCCCTAACAATTTTTGAATTCATTATTCTTATTCTGCTGTCACAAGTAGCAGTAATTAATTCTGCTAGGAGTAAGTGGGTAGATTGTAGTGGAAAATCTTTTCCCAAATAATGTGGGATTATAAAGAAGGAGGGAACCTTGAATTTTTAATTATTTATTCAGGGTCACACTTCGTGTCATTTACTTTTAATTTCTTTACTTCCAAGTAGGTGAAGCTTTTACACAATCCTGTAAAGAAGGATGAGGCTGTATAAGCAAAATGTGCTCAAGTTTCCATAAAGTACATACACATAGTTCTCAACCGGATAGGAGAATGGGAAAAAAAAGATTCATCCCGTACAGGCGATATTCAATCTCCCTTTATATTTCGTTTTAGCCGTTTTCTCGTATCCGCGTCTATGTAACAGAGAGGGAGCAAAAGTATTTAATGAGCGGGTACAGCGTTTTCTGTTGTCAACTTGAAGCAAGTGTTGATACCGGTTACGAGGCTAATAATTGTAGGTTTTCATGGCTGGTGATGGAAGAAAGGAGATGTTGCCTTTGCTTACTTCAATGTACTTCTTCATTAACAGTGCCCGCTGAGCGCGGAGTTCTGCCACGTTTCAGACAGTTTAATTCGAAACTTCTCTTGACATCATCAATTAGGGTATTACGTATGCTCCGTTAAGTGCCATATCAAAGTTTTCTTCTCATGAAGTACATGTATCTCGTTAAAACTTTTGCGTAAAAATGTATCCGTTGGGATCAATAACTTGCTCCCCCGTTTTGAGTGCTCCTTTCACGACACTGCGTGTATTGCTTTTGGAATGTGTAACAGGGAAACTTAACCAGAAAAGTATAAAAGTATCAAAAACCTTGAAACTATATTATATCATTCAAAATATTGGTGCGATGTAGAGTCGTTATTTGGAGCGCCACGAAATTACTTTACTAGTATCTTATATCTACAGTACTGGAAATATTGATTGCTTCACTGGAATGTTAAACACATTATCGCTTATACCACTTTTATTATTAGTAGGTACTCGGAAGATATTTCTGTTTTTCTTGGCCAAAATTTTATTAATCATATTGCTATGAAAATTGTGATGCAATAAATATTTCCGGTACTACACCTTATAATCGGGGTGCCTAGAAAAATAATTATCCCTCAGCTTTCAGAAAACTTCAATAGATACAACATCCAAATAATATTCATATCCTTGCAATAAAAAACAATCCACCTTGTTTTAAAACACTAAATTATAGACTCAGAAATATATTTCTGATGCAAGGGAATGCGTCTCTTTCTGATTCCCCAAAACCTGATCAAAGGATGGATCTTTTCGAGCTCACATCGATCGCCTTATGAGTGCTAATACAAGCAATTGACGCCTTGAATCGATCAACCTACACTGAAGAGTTCAGCGAAGCTCTTGAGAACGCGGGTCAACACAGATCCAGGCACGGTTGTTCGAGGATTAAAGAAGCCGTTCCCATCCCCATTAACCTGTCCCCCGCCTCTGATTCCCTCCCTCCGGTTGCACTCCCAAACCGTAGCCCGCGCATCGAAAGCCCAGAACCCCAGGCCGCGCGGCGATCACCCCTCGGCGAAGGGGAAGAAGGCTCGAGGAGCGAGCGCAAGGTAGCAAGCTAGCGAGCGCCTTCCGTCGCGGCGCGGCGTCTCGGAAAAATCTCTCGGCTGGGTAGAGGATATCCGAACGTTCGCGGGATCGTTTGCAGACCGCTTACACCGACAGATGGGATTATCTGATCTTGAATCTAGCCGGGACGGCTCGGCCGCGTATAATTGCCATCGCCGGGCGAACGAGCGCGGAGCTTGGGTGAGCGCTAGAGAGAAGCCCTTCTTTTTCTACCCACGGCCACGGTTCGTGCGCCGGCCACGCTGGCCCGTCCAACGTGGCCGCTGCGTTCGCCCGTTGGTTCTTCCGTTCGTTGGTCCGTTGGCTGGCCGCTTAGGGCCCCGTTCGTCCGTTCGTTCGTTCCTTGGGCCCGTCCGCGGCCGCTCGTTGCTGCTTCTGGCGTCGTTGCTGCCGCCGCCGGTTGCTGCCGCCTGGCCGGCTCGTTCCCCGCCCGGAGTCAAGGCTGTGAACTGGGAATGTGCGTGCAACTATGCTACCTAGACCTTTTATTCCTCGTGGTATCCGCCGCCTTCCCTTACCGTGGCTTATACGCGTCGGCAACGGCCATCTAGTAGTGCGTCCGTATGAATCTACGCCTGCCTCTCTTCCCCTCCCCTCGTCCCCCCCCCCCGCTCCTCCTCCTATCCGACTTTCCTCACCTCTCTCTCTCCATCCGCGGCTTTTTATCTGCCTGTTCCTCTCGCTCGGTCGCGACACGGTATCCTCTTCCCGAGCGTGCCTCACCGACATCCTCGTCCCGCTCCACGGTCCTCGCCCCCTCCGCGCCGCCGCGCTCTCTCATCCCCCTTGATAACGATCTCCCAGCGACCATGCCGCGCGCACGCGGACTTTTATAAACCCCCTGGCACCTGTCCACCCAAGTAGATAATAACGCTGCCGCGAATCCCTGCGCCGCAGCCTGATTGCCTGACTGTTACCATACCTACCCTACCCTGCCTGCCTATCCGTCCCTCTCCGTCCTCCGTTTCCCAAGCGATTCCTCCGCGGCTGTCCCGTCGTCTCCTCTTCCCCGCTCTTCCTCCGCCGCTCTTTACCCACGGCTCTCGTTCCCGGCACCGTTCCTCGCCCGGCCGAGAAACACGGCGGTTTCTTGCCGCGGTCGGGCGAGAGCGCTCCACGGAGGAATCATTGTCTCGTTCCCGCGGACGATCCTCGCCCTCTCTTCCGCCACCGCGGCCCCGCCGATGATCGTCGCGTGGGTCGGCCGCGAGGCCTTCGTTTGGATATAATAAACAATAACGAGGACGCGAATTAATCATGCCCCCTCTACTTCGCTTTCGTACGGGGTTCCGCGGCCCTGCTCGTTTATTCCCTCGCACGTCACGCAGACCGTCCACTTTCGCCCGGCCGAGGCTCATTTCTCTCTTCTTTTGGTCCTGTTTCAGGTAAGCCAGCTGAGGCGGACGGGGAGGCAGCCTCGTGCGTGTCATCCGCGGGCTTTACGAGCGGCTGTCATCGACGCGTGTGGCGCGATCCAGTCGAATCCTTCTCGATCGCCGGGGATCCTCGTCGCTCAGAAGACATGGGGGACTGTTGCGCGGCGAGCGGGATCCGCTAAGGCCGGTGGCGTAATAGTTGTGTGAAGGTGTCTCGTGGAAATTGGGGGTCGAGTTGTTTTTGCGGGGGTGGGGCATTTTTGGATTTGGGTGGTTCGGGGTTGAGTAGGTACAGGGAACTTCGAGGGTACGCTGTTATAAAATATTAATTGGGGGGGGGGGGGGTTGTTTTATGGAATTTGAAATTCGTACAGCTCCGTGGTGGGGTAAAGCAGACTCGAGATGCTTTGTTGGCGCCATGATTGTTTGCTTCAGAATATTGTCAGCATAGTTATGGAGTATTAATTCTGCATTGGGCTGGTATTTTAATTTTGAAGCCTCTACTGCCAGTTTTGCTTCTGAGATGGAAAAAGTACCA
This sequence comes from Andrena bucephala, assembly GCA_947577245.1. NCBI lineage: Eukaryota > Metazoa > Arthropoda > Insecta > Hymenoptera > Andrenidae > Andrena > Andrena bucephala. The sequence continues at coordinate 72,419,006 of OX387715.1, forward strand.
ACCTTGAATCCTTGAAACCTCAGAAGCCAATCAGTGGAAGTCCATTAGCATTAAAACCGAGATTTACACTGTTTGTCCTCGAAATAATTTTGCCTAAAAATTCCGTGGCCAATATAAGCACCGCCATTTATTGCTTGCGTATGAAAGTAGTGACTTAATTGATTTATCAATGGAATGTTTCAACAATAAAGAGGTTTCTGATGTTTCTGAACTACGTAACTCATTTTCAGGGAAAGTTGGACTTATACTGATTGGCATTTGAGGCCTCCATATATACCTATCAACTGCAGACCTCTACCTTAATTCTTAGTTAAAAAAGTTTCCTTTAACTGTGAAATATACTCAGCGTTGCAACATTTAATTTTTTTTTTCATCAATACACTTCCACTGTGCCGTTCCAGTTACGCAACGAACAGCCCGTCGACGTGTTCGACGGGTTATCAATATTTAGCAGAATTCCTTTGAGGCGTGCCCGTTCCCATTTACCGATTATTTAATTGGGGAAAACGAGAGCGAACGCCCCCGAGGCTGAATTATTCCAACGAAGCGACGCGTTGTGTTCCATTCGTACTACTTATAACGCGACGCGATCAATCGGCGCTACTATAATATTGAAATTTCGCTCGTGCCCTGTTAACGTGCAGTCAGAAAGAGAATTGCGGTACAGGCATGATCGATTATTCGATTAGGAAATTCTGGAATCGGATGCCGCGATTCTATTATATCGTATCCGCGAGCGAGGCCGCGTTTCAGGTTACGTAAAGCGTTGTCACACTACAGCGGGGCCTGATTCTTGAATTATTAAATTCATGCTTTATCCCATTGCAAAATTTCTTGCACACTAAGGGCAATTTAATCGAGAGTTATATTCAGATTGACCGATCGATTCGACTTTAAATCACCTGTTCAGTATCGCAATCGTACAATTTTTTTACGAACAAGTCTCCTTGAATAAATAATCTTTGTGCTATAAAGGGGAGAATTTAAATACTGACGAACCATTATGCAATATTTCATAACATTTCCTATTTTCGAAGGCGTCAAGGTAAAACAGAATGTTCTTCTGACTTTTCACCTTTACTTAACAAATTCATCGGTCTTTCTCGTTTTCTCCCTTTTTGCCATCCATATTCATAGAATAACATACAGCAGTGGTGAAAAGGAGGCTTAAACTGTAAACGGTGACAGAAATAAGATCATTTTCACAAGGACCCTAAAATTCTTATTTTAATAAAACTTTGGCAATTTTTTTCTGTGGGAATTCACTCTGAAGGGGTGAAATCAGCCCTTAGAGTCAACGTGGTTTTTCGTTTCATTAACATAACTATTTAATATATTCTTTTGTTAGTAGGATAGAACATTCAAAACTGAATAATTCTTATATTTCAATTTTTATCAACTTTTTTATTTCACCCCTTTTTCAAACACTCTATCATATCGGAATCTTCGTACCCCTAGACTATCAACTTCTGTAATTTTATCTCCTCCACAGTAGTTTCATTTAAAACACATTAAGCCTCCCACGATAGTACTATGAAACAAACTCGAGAGTATCGATCAGGCCTCGTTCGACCTCTGCGAAAGGCACTTCCTGTGGCGGGAAACTAGACCATTACACTGGAGTTCGTGAAGAAAAAGTGCGATTTGACGGATCCTTGAATGAGCACGACGAAAGAACGTTAATGGGGCCGAGGCTGAGAAAAATGAGGAACGCGAGGCGCGGGACACCGAGTCCTCGGAAACTATATAATCCACGTGCTCGGTTCGGACACCCTTAATGGTATATCACGATGATCGCACGCCGCGATCTTTCAGCGTTCCGCGGAACGGTGAAGTGGCCGCCTCTCTTTGTAACAGGGAGGACTAAAGCGAGCAAAGATAAAAAGCGCCAAGGTCTCCGTGGAATCCAACGACCGTCAAGAACCATTGGCCATCGGTGTATGACCGTTAACGAGCTCCGTTTCGCCGTAGCTAAAACTCCCCCCCCCCCCCCCCCCCATTTCTCTCTTCCCACTCTAGATTATGATTTCATTCTTTGTCGTGCTGTCAGAGCACACCTTTGTCCCGTCACTTGCTGACTTTTGGCCCCTTTTACACGTCCAAATCGTTTGTTGAGGTGACAATGTTTTTGGATTACGTGGAAGGGTCTTTATGGTTTCTTTGAACTTTGTGTGGGTGTTTTGCTTGAAGAACGATGTAATTTAAGGTAATTAGACTGTTTTAATTGTGATTAATTGTTTCTTCTTACGGCTTGTAGTTTGGGAAGTTGCTGGTGGACAGTGGTGGCTGTTTTTCGAAAATAAAGCTAAGTTTACACAATAATAATATTAATAATGGCCTCGGCTTTCGTTACTGAGCGTTGTGGAATCAATACAATCTCACCCACTATACAATCGACATGCAAAAAAAAAATACTAAAAACTTCTTCCATATTCAATCACACATAATAAGAGAAAAAACTGGATATGCCTTGTCATCAACAGAACCACCAATTCCACATCGAACTCTTCCACTGATTAGTCGATCCAATTAGCGACAAGGCAGTGTGGAAATATCGGTCCGCTAATTGCGACCGCCTTAAGGGGTTATACCTAGTCAGGCGGCCGAAAAGTGGCGAATGTTTGTGAATTTTTTTTTTAAAAATCGAAAGCATATATTTTTACAGAACTTTTTGCATTTAAAAGAGCAACATTTAAAGAACATTTGGTAATTTTTTTATTGTAGAATATTTACGTTTATAATAAAGTTACAACCGACATCCAAGAAGCCTTTTTAAAAAGTTGCATTCGGTTTTTTAAAAAAAAATTCATAAACATTTGCCTCGTTTCGGCCGCCTGACTAGGAATAACCCCTTAAGTCTATTCCTCCTCGCTTCCCCGTCGCGGCGTCCCAGGAATTTAGCAGTCGGGCGAGACGTTGCTGGTGACGTTAATCACGCAGCTCGAGTCACCGAGCCTGGTCACTTCGGTCTAGGAAAGTTCCCCAGTAGTTTTCCCTCCGCCCTCTGCGTCGAGTCGAAGCAGAGACACGTGAGCACCGCGAATCTGGTCCGCGTCTAACAACTTCCTACTAGCCGCGAGGATCGGTGGACCACTTCAGCCTCCGTCGGTTCTGTCGCTCCCTATCGACGGACCTTTCGATGTCGCCGAAGTTAAACGGGCCGCCTATTCGTCTTTGGCTCGAGGACGTTGTGTAACGCGGCCACGGCACCCGGAAGATATGCAGCAGAGAAAGAGAGACAGGTTGCCGTGCGATGTGTGCACTTTCACTGTCGTTTGCTCCCCTTTGTACCCGTTTCCTTGGGCCCTCTCGGTCAACGCTGCTTCCTTGCTATCATTCTGATCGACGAATCCTGGATCCTGGTACTGAGATACGGTTATTAGTCATTGGTCAGGCGACAGGTGTCCCCTGGAAAGTGATTAAAGGAAATCTCTCTGGGGATTAAAGGGATCTCCCTGAAAAAATGACCTTCGTCTGGGATTCATTTCTTCGTTAGTTCGAGGAGGGATAGTGTATGGACCAATTATATATCGAGTAAGATATTAAAACATTGAGGGGTTTGTATGAGAAGTAAGATCGAAATAGGAATTGGATTGAAGCAAGAGTTTTCTGATTTGTAATAAGGCTTAGTAAGTTAGAGAAAAAAAGAAATGAGGAAGACAGTGAACAGAACTGGTCATGTTTATCGCACCACTCGAATATTTAGCGTGCATTCACTTGCACCTCATTTAGTATTAGTGTTCGGAAAATACTTTTGCCCGATTGTTCGGTAGGCATACAGTATCCTGTATTTTAACCCTCGTCAGGCGGCACAATTTTACAACGTTAACAGGCGGCATTTTATATGAATATTCTCACTGTCGGTATAATTTGTACGATAAATGGGCAACATTTAGTTTCAATGAAAATCAATAAAAAAATATGTATTCCTAAATTTTCTTTTATAATGTAAATTATTATTCTTTACTTTTTTAATAATAAAATAACTTTATTATTAAAAAAAATCGTATTCCTTTTTTCTTGCATTATATTCATACAAAATATATGAGAGCGCAATTGTGCCGATGACGCTGTTATGGTTGCAAACCTCGACTCGACCCCCTATCTCGGAAGGGGGTAGAAATATTTTTTTTGAAATTTGATCTATATAATCTCGACCAAAAACTTAGAGATGTCGCAAAACTTCAGCCCTCCACGGCTTCTCGAATAAAAGTTATCGCAAATTTAAAAATGCGAAAGTTACAATTGTACCTATGCCGCCTGACGAGGGTTAAAATAAGACGTGGAGTTAGGGATGATGCAGTTAACATTTCCAGGACTCTAGTTAACAAAATATAGGATGCAGAAAAGCCAAAGAAAATACCCGACGCAAACGAACATTCCCCATTCAAGCTCCTAATGCCTTGACCAAAATCTCACCAAGCCTGAAGTTCAAACAAGCCCACGTGAGACCTTTCCAAACAAGCTACAAAAGGAACGAACAACGAGCTACAAAAGAATAAGAAAGTTTGGAAGAGTGAAAGTTGAAGAACGCAGCCGGAGAAAGGGCATCATAACAGGGCACCATAACTGCCACAAGAGGACCGCTTGTTCGGGAATGATTTCTGAATACCCGAAAGGCTGCTTAAACGTTACGTTGAATTGTGGGGCGCGAGGAGGCAATGGGAAATGCGCGAACGAGCTAGTCGCTGGTTGCACCTTGCGATCGACTTTGCAAGGCGTCAAAGTGACTTAAGCGTCGCCCAGCCGGGAGATTATCCTTGTAACAGTGGGACGCGTAAGTGGGTGACGAGCGTTCGCCGGAGCAGGAGGTTCCTGAAAAAGGAGGATGGAAGCGGCACGGAATAATCGAGGCTGGCAAGAAGTCGTGACGAGACGCCAGAGAGAAAGGAGGATCCTACAACGGGTAGAGACCTTTAAGATCGTGGAGCAGAGGCATATTCCCCGCGTACATTACATTCTACATGCATAGAACACTGTTCCTGACCAACCGTCCCAACTCGGGGGACACGTTACACTGCTCGAGGAGGAAACGTGGTTGTTGGACGTGGAAGGAGTATAGTGAAGTAAAAGATGAGCATGAGCTTGGGGGCGAATGTGAGGGATTAAAAATTATGCGGGTTGTTGAAGAACATTTTTCGAGCTGAGGGAGACAATAATAATAATAATAATACATTTTTATTACACCACTAGTTTATCATACATTAGTATACAGTTAATTCAATTATAGGCACATCTGTTTTCCATTTGTGGTGCAATGGGCGAGATTCAACAAGATTCGTTTTTAAAATCGTAAACTGAGATGAAATTCTTACTGTTTTTGGGGCGGTTCGAGCTTGATGGATCGTCATTTGATTATGTTAATTGTTTTTGGGGGGTGAAGGTGTGTAGATTACACAGGGTCAATTTTAATTTTCAGAAAGTGTATCGTGTGCTCTTTATTGACGAAGGTAATGATATAGAAGTATATCTTGAATGAATATGACACGCTTCGTGAAGTGTTTCCTTGCTCCGTAAGACGCGTAAGTAGAAACGTCCAGTATGTGGTCGAACACAGGTCGATGCTTCCTCTTGCGCACGCGAATAGTGTTGCAGTTCAGATTGCACTACGAATATACCAGCGGGAAATTGAGTATTTTAATATCGAAGACGATATTCTATATTGATTCTTTTTCTATAAAAATCTAAACACTGGTCTATCTTTTGCTGCATTTTCAGCACAGCCTCCGTTTGTGCATGATCATTTTAATCGCTAATATACCTACAACTTACAAATATACATTCCTCTGTAAAAAAGGCAAGATGACCTCAGTCATTTGTAAGGGAAAGTTCAAAATTTAATAATGACATTTAACAAAAAGTAACTCCAACAATACGCAAGGGAGTTACAATCTATTATGGCAGAAGGAAAGGTTTTTTAACGAAAATGGGAATAGTAATGAACGCGTGTCGGGCAATTTTCTGGACACCGCGTATCCAACGACCAATATCTACGTTATAAGCGGCGTGCTTGCACGAACTGGGTCAATTTGATTGACGGCAGAAATCTGTGGTCGGTGGAGCGCGGGAATCCTGAAGGCGAGCACCGACTCGGCGAAGAACGAAGAGGATCCTTCCTCCGCGGGACGAATCTTGCCACCCAAGGTAATTCACGATTCTCCATGGTGCCGGCAAACTTCACGGCAGGGGAAAAAGGGCCACTGCGAGGAACAGTTAGATCGATAGCGTTTGCCGCCGGCTGCCACGTCCGTTGACGATCGTCCAGCCACCATTAGAATCTACCAGCGAGAGGCGCACGAGAAAGGATGGGAAAGGAAATCATGGTTTCCAACAGTTGGAGAAACGAAAGGGGTGTTTGAAAAAAAACGTAATTTAGAGAACAATTACCACAGCATTGATAAAAAAGATCTATATTTTGTATGAAGCTTATGTTCAAAGTAGTTTGTTGAGAACCATGCAGTCAGGTGACGAAATTCATTTTCTTCCTTGTTTCTTCCATGGAGTTGTATTATGATGATCTGAAAATTCTGTGCAACGAACTCTATTCAATCTGAAGAACACTGAAGTGTTAAGAAGGAACAGTGCAAGGAGTTTGGTATATAAAATCCAAAGGCAGTAAAGAAAATATTCTATTAGTATCAGGGTATCAATGTATGAAATGCATTGTGAAACAAAGTTAGTAGAAATATAATAAAACAGTTACCAGGAAAGTTAAGAATAAGTCTCTCCAGATATTCCTTCAGACACAACACTTTCGCCATAAACTTCTGCCGACTATCTCCAAGCAGTCTAACACTAACTACTGCTATCTTCTTTGCCCCGAAAAGTTCTCTTAGGAAACAATTCCGCTCGTAAGCGGTGTGAAATCACAGTCCACTCCGTGGTTGGTGAAATTTCACGGTAATCTGTAATCATTAGAGGCATCCTTTCCTTTCGTCTGTCGCACCAGAGCGCGATCTTCTCCCCGAATCCCGTTCGAACAGTGACGGGTGATGTATGAAACTAACCAACCTTCCCTTCCACGTTTGATAATAAGTCGCGAACCGAAGGCGGTGAATTTAAGATCGAGCAGCCTTGGGCTCCCGCTCATTTTAATACTCGTTTTTAGGAACAGCGCCGAACTAATCGCTCGAATGGAACGGCTCGACTCGCGAGGCTCCTCACTAATTTATAATAATTAGAGCCGCGTTTCTTCTCTCCTCTTCGTGGCCCCCTCCCGTCTCCCCCTTCGCCCCTTCTAATTCTCGTTGGTGAGCTGCGCTAACTCGGTGATTATTTGCTTGCTCCGTGGATCCCTGTAATTTGGCCCAAGTGCCTGCACGCACGAAAGGGACGGTTCGGTGTGTTGCCTCGTTGCCTCGAGTTGGCCACGAGGGGCTGAGAGTGATATTACTGACGAGGGGAGGCTACGATCGGGAGAAGCAACTTTTGAACGAAATTTAACTTGGGGACCATGGTTGTAAACAAATCCTACAATAGTAGTTGCTAAAGCGCAGCCATTTTTACAAAAAAATTTCAGCATTGAGATTTTAAAGTCGCCTACCTTGAGATCAGTAATAAAAATGGAGTTCTTAAATCTGAATAACTAATAAGGGGCTGCTCTTTTTCGTTCTTTTACCTTTTCGTTAATTAAGCCTGGTGAGACTAATCAACTTTCATAAATAATTCAAAAGGAATTAAATTAGAAATTTTTAGTATGCACCAAATCGACACCTCCCACATATGAATAGCCAAATCTCTATAATCTAAACTTTATAATTGAATTTCGGAAAGGCTTGCCAATTCTGCAGCCCATTTTATAAGTTTCGAACAACTGCCGCCAATGTCGTTCACCAAGAATCTCTCACAGAAACGAAGCCTTAACCGTTCCCTTAACCGTATCTCCCTCGAAGATCGATCATACACCGAACAATAGGTATGTCACGACTTCCTAAAGCTGGACAACCCCGACATCCTCGATATCCGTTAGAATCGAGGATCGCGTACACGCGACGCCACTTACTCATCCGTCCCGCAGAACGATATCGGATATCCCGCGGATACGCGCAGATGATCGCTAGAAATCTGCACACAAAGGCTTATTTCCCGTTCGTAATAGATTCACGGCGCACTTTCACCGCAGCCTTCGCTCTCGCCTGCGCGGCTCTCCCTCGAATCTTCCTTGATCGAGCGCGGTGAACGATCCAAAGAACGTCCCGCGGCGAGGGCACAAGTGCCTTGGACAAATTAAGTGTTGCCCCGACAACGGGCCTGAAACACGCGTCCGCGCTAGAATTACAACCGCCGATACCGATCTACATCGGATTTGAATAATGCACACTGTGCTTTCTTCCGCGACCGGGTACAACCAGTCCCAGGGGCGGTGACCGCGTCGTTTCGCCGCTACGCGGTGTGCGTGCCCGCGCGGGCGCGGTCAGGGAAGCAATTTTATTGCAAAGACAGGGTTGCACTCATACGAATCCCTCTTTCGTGCCAAGTGTCTGTGGGCTCAGGAATATGCATCGAATTGGTGTTCATACGAGTTCATTTTATTAGAGACGAATACTGATCGTTCAAACAAAAATACTCGCGGTGCGTTCGTAGCCATCACTACTTTCTTCAATTATGAAGGAATTTTAAGCTTCTTTTCAGCTACTAATCTTGATTCTGTTTTTAAGCGAACTGCAACTTCCAATGCTTCGCGTTAATGAGTCAATCCGCAGGAACTGCGCATAGGGAGATTTGAAAGTTCATTGCCAGCCGTGGCATCGTTAGTCCTGGCTAACCTTCACGGATTTAGCGGACGGTACATCACGCGACGGCACCATTCGCGTCCGCTGAGTTTCGTCGTATCTTTATTATTGCCCTCGCTTTAATGCGCTTCCGTGGCGTGTTGTCTTTTGGTGGACGTTTTTCTCGCGGCAGGGTGGGGAGGGTCGAGGATTCTTGAGGCGAAATTTTTCGTTCCTCTCCGGAGCGTTATTACGGCGCGGTAAAAAACGTCGGAGTCGCTCGCTGTTGGGCAACTTTCGCGAATCACTCTTTGGTATCTGCTGGGAACCAAGCGATCGTAATGAAAGAGCGGGGCGTTGTTGGTGTGATATTGTTTCTTGCGCTTCACGACATTCTTCCTTTTTCCTGCTTGTAACCCAACAGCACTTGCGTAAAAAACATTTGAACATACCTTCTTAGCGAGTACATTTCAAAATATCATATCCTCGCAATACTATTCCAAAATTCTCAAACTGTCACGATGTATTCCTCTCGCTGGCAAGAATCGTTCAAGAATAACATCCATTTCCGTTATTCTAGGATAGCCCTCCGCGTTTTCCAAGCGTCCATATTTACCTGCTACTTATTAAGGAGGTCCTACTGCTGAGGAACGTCCATCGTGGTCCCTGTAGCAAACAATCCTGGAACTAACAATAAACAATCCCGGATTTAACTGCCCAGAAGCCTTAAAAGAATTATGATTTTATCCAAACACTGTATTTTTTTCTGTACTACTACACTTGGCCCGTTGTTAGTAAACTACTTGTTCATCTTCCCGAGAAATGAATGTTTGCCGTTTGTCTGAACGTTTGCCATCTGGGAGTTCTTCCTTAAATCCGCCACTGACAGTACAACAAAGCTCTATCAGAATGGCAGATATCTTGTTATTTCTGCTCCACTGTGCTTTTTAACCACTGAAATTTTATCAAAATCCTTCAAACGACTTGGTGACTCAGCACCCACAGTCAGTCTTTATAGAAATCCTTAATCATTAGAGGCTAATATCCTGGTCCTAATCGACTCCCTCCAATTCCCGCATTTTACATCGAGTTCCACCCAAAAAACTCTCGTCGAAGTGGTTTGTAATCCCCCTGCAAGTGGATGGTGGACTCCCACGGTAGCCGGGGCGTCAAGTGAATGAAATCAAAGTTCCGATCCGCAGCATGTGCGGGCCCCTCGAGAAGACGAGGTGTAAAGAGTTTGGGAGTTAGTCAGCCGGCCGGGGGGAGAAAAGGAACGAGTCGAAATGAAGGATGAAGTAAGGAGGAGGAGAAGGAGATGAAGGGGAGGGAAGGCTTTGGTCAGGGGTAACGGGGAACAGGGCCTGGCCATAACATTACAGAGGAGCCTGCTGAGTGAGATATTACCGCCGTCATAACCTCTAATAACTACACAGAGCCCTTTATAACGCCTCCCAGTGCCTCATTGTACCGCGGTGGTAGGCTCCTCTTGTCTCGTACGTAATGTAGGTAAGGCCCAGTGAGACCTGTACTTTGAGATGGTACTATTACATGCTGCAAGGACTCGCCACCATCGAAACACGCGAAACGGGGGAAAAAGAGGCGCATGGGGGTCGCTGGAGTAGTAGGTGAAGCTCGCGTGTTACTTTTGCTTTTACTTTCCTCGCGCTAACCGGTATCGACCGCCGCGGTGCGCAGGGGAGACTTAGGCGGAGCGCGGAACATCGACGGTAACATCGCGCGGAGCTTCATTATTTAGATAGGTCAGCTTGGCGAGTTTGCGAGCAAGTGTGCGCTAAGTGTAGCTTCATTTCTGAGCTCAGAGGAGTATCAGTCTCCACAGTGGAGTGGTCGATACGCGTGACACCCGTCACTGTTGCTTCTTCACTTCCAGCATTCTCCTGCCATCGGGAACACGGAAACAGTGAACGGCCTATCGAAGCCAGGTGCAACGAGGAGGAAGAAGGGCGAAGAAGCGACGCCGAGGAAGTCATAAAACGATCTCCTCACGTTCCTGATTAATTATACATAATTCTAATACCCCTTAAACGTCGTAGAAGCTCGCGAGCGGATCCTCTCCCATCGCTATCCGGCGCATCTTCCTCTAAACGAACAACAGAACCGCCGCGGAAATGAACGCTCCCGAGTATCAGTTTCACGGCGCGAGCATGGCGAATGACGTAAAATGGATAAACGCTCGTGACGTTGCAAGATGCTCCGTTGCGAAAGACGCGCGCGCTACGCCGAAGGGAAAAGGGCGAAATAAAGTAATGTAATACGAGAAACGCGTAAAGGGGGGACGGAGGAGGAGGAGGAGGGGAGGGGGAGGGGAGGGGAGGGGGAGGGGGGAGGGAAATGTTGCAGGCGAACGTATCCTGGTGTTCTATCAAGACGGGCAGGATGTGCACCTGTGCTACAGTGGATTGTTAAATCACGCGGTACGGAGTGCTCGTAACAGCCGTGGATCAGAAGCTAATTAAAGTCTCACGTCATTAGCTAGGAGTTGTTAACTGCAACGTTGCACGAGGAACGGCGGATTTCTGCACCGAATCGCTTCAGTTGCGCTCTTTAATTCGACCACTAACATCAGTGCAGAATTCAATTTGACGATTTAGAAATTAGATTAGCTAGGTTAATGTCTGTTTCTTCTAGGTTCAGTAATGTAATATATGTGGATCAGTGTTTTTTCATACAGGAAAAATTGTTTCTGACACTTGGTTTTTGGGTGTTGCAAGGTCGTCCTTGAACTTTTATTTAAAAAACAAGAAAAATATGTTCGGTGATACTTTTCTTTACATTCAATTATCCACAAAGCATGAGTGATATCTGAAGAATATTATTCTGAGTCCTATCAACCCTCTTGTTTAACCCTCAGATACAATCGGGGTCCATTTTGACCCAATACAATAATTCTCATACAATTCTTAGAACAAACTATCATGATAGGTTACTTTATATTCTTAAAGCATTGATGCTGAAAAATAGTGACCCATACAAGCATTTTCAGATGGATCAAAAGGAACCCAGCATCCACAAGGCGAGGGTTAATCCAAACGAGGAGAACCAACCCCCATTAGTTCACACAATACACGAACAATGTTTACCAAAAATTACACGACAGAGGCAAAAATCCTTAACGCTTTCTACTAACTAGAAACAGTTTAAATAATTAAAAAAAAAAACAAATTCCATACCCTCTCATTTCATAAAATAGATAAAGGGTTGCAGTGTTACATATCTTCCATTCCAAATACCATCTTCTTTAAATCAATACAATCTTCAAACCCCCGTAAGTGTCACCAAGTGGACGAATGACTTTAGGGCGCAACACACTAGCCCGCCCCTCCCTTAGCGGGCGGCACTTCCGTGGAAGCCGCGGAACGCGTGTCCCTCGGCGTTCCATCGAACGCAGAAGCGTATCCAGGCCGGTGCACCGGCCTTACGGGTGTAATGATGTTATTTTCTTGTAGCAGTAACTCCGTGTCGGCGCAAAAAGGAGGCCTCCACGGCCAGTTACATGTCTGTACCACTCCGCATACCGAACTCCATCGACTTTAACCCCCTGTATCTGCCTGGCCTGCACGCATTCCGTATTCTCCTGCCGGCCGGCGTGCCGTTACCGTAGTTACACACCTGGACGCCATTTGTAAAGGCCAGGGCACGGGGCGGGGGGAAGGGGGGGGGTCAGCTGGGGGGAGGCTTTTCCTTTTATTTTTGCGTGGGTAGGCTAGATCGAAGCCACCGGCGGAATCCTCTGCTCAAGGTAAAAGCCGACGACGCGGAGCACGCCGGCCACGAACCACCTCTCCCCCGTGCTCGTTATTACGTCGCTGGCTTTGCGTAGTCTGGTTTTTTCGGCCGCTGAAAGAACCGATAATTAAAGACAGCCTGGAATGCCGTGCACAAAGGACACCAGCGTGCGGTACATCGTCCTTGCCGAGCGGGGGGCACGCCTCGCGAGGGGTGCGTCCTATTCGGCGTAGGAGAGTCGAGCTTTTCTGGACGCTCAAGTGGGATTTTGATCGATCTCGTGTGGGACATGGAAGGGATGTTAGTGCGCTCGGGGTCTTGGCATTTAAGTGATATTCAGGATACACTCTTTTGGATAGAAAGCCTTTATCTAACCAAATTGTTCCGATTTCTGTATACACCTGTCTTGCCCTACCTCCTGACATCAGAGGGTCTAAGACAGGATATGCTACGCAAAGTAATGTTGTTAAAATGAGCTTCGAGCCGTGAGCTTCAAGAGCTCGAGTCGCGGTTCAAACCCTAAAGGCTCGAACCCTTAAGGCTCGAACCTTATAGCCGTGAGAGTTCGAGCCTTTAAAGCTCGAGTCGTCAAGCTTCAAGGCTCGAGTCGTATAAATTGTATGTAGTGAAGTGATGTACAAAGCTCGAGTTTTGGAAGCCTTAAAACTTAATGTAGAAGTTCTAAGTCTTACTCTCCAATATTATATGAAACTCAAGCTTTTAAAGCTTTAAGGCAGAATAGTATAGTCAGATCCAGAAAAGTGGGTTTTTAGTGAATTATATCTGTGACGCCGAAACTTCATTAAACTATTACTGATAGGATGATCAAATATATGTATATATTTTAAGCAATGTGTGAAACTTTTCTTTATTACAAAATACATACAGATATTTAAGCAAAATATAGAAATCACTTTAGAGTATTATAGGCTTTACAAAGAAGGGTTTATCGATTTTCTAAGTTTATTTGATCTGAGAGACAAAGGTGGGCCACTTTTTTCGTTATTTACGTGAACTTCGACCTAATATTTTCGATAGGTTATATTATAGTGATTGTGTTGTTGTTTTTGTGTTTTATCATAATTTTATCAAAGAGTTTTGTTACAAGTGACTACAATTACAAAAGAATACTATTGTATAGTTTTGTACTTTTATTGTAATATTAAAACACGGATCCAACCAATTTGGTGGAATCATCAAAAAGCATCTTTCTATGTGTTTATGTTGAACGTTTTACAATAGTGGTTGCACAAAATAAGATATAATATCAAGGACTTGGAGTTAACTTCATTACTATTAAATACAAGAGCCTCCAGCTTCGAGGCTTCAGCCTTGAATCTTGAACCTCGAGCTTCATATGATATTAGCCTTAAAGGCTGAGTCTTTAAGGTTAAGGTTTAAAGCTTTGAAGACTCGAGCTTTATACGACACTAACGGAAAGCCTTGCTGAATAATTCACTTTTGAATTCTTCTAACCTTGAATTCCCAAACTCCTATTTCCTAAAAAAAAGGAGTAACAAAAGTATATTTATGGAATGTCTCTTGAAAACACCCTTAGTTACCTTTAGGATGTTACAAAGTTACCTTTCGTATTAGTACTCGAGGAAATAGCTTCTATCTATATAGCAGCCAGACGTCACCCAACTAAAGATCCCTCCTAGCGAGCGAAGTTCCGTCCCTAACCACCGAGTCAGCGCCGCGGTAGACGAAGTGTAGAGAACTTCTGTAGCCCAGGAGGATCGTAAAGTACCGCCCCAGCAAAAAGGCCCCAGACGCGTTCAGACATTGGTCTTGCTTAAGCGGCCAGTAACGTCACCTATCGCCGGTAGCCGGCCCCGTTTAATTTCCATGAGAACAATTTCGCGGTGCGTAATGAGCGTTCTGCTCGGCTGGGGTTCCGTTGACCGTTATTAAATCCTCGGTAGAAAGTGAACCCGATAGCGAGACACCGGCCCAGCGGTGCCGGCACGCTGCTGACTCGCGGTTTAACGATCCTCGCGGCGGGATTAGGGGTGTGCGCCGGTCGTGAACGTTATCGTGAAATGCACATTATTAATGGAAATTGAACGGGGCAATTTGCTCACTCGGCGTGCTTTCTTTTTCCCTCCCCGCGATGTTCCCCTCGCCGTTGCCGACCCTCTGCCCCCTCCCCCTGTGGGCGAAGATCTCGTATAACAGGAGGGTAAACCGACCGAAACCCCTTGAACTCGCTGCCGGTGTACACGGCCCGGCGTCTAGTATAGTGATTACCCGGGTAGGCGGTAAAACATACCGCGAGCCACGACTGGTGCATAATTTTAAGCAGGCTTTTTGCGGCGATAGGTGAGGAACGGCGGCTGCCGCGGCAGGTTCGCGCACCGCTCGCAAATAATAACGCGCTGCTTTCTTATTTCGCGTGCTGTTCGCGCCGTCCATTACAAGCCTGGACGCGGGTTGCCGTTCAACGATGCTCGGTGCTCGATAATGCGACGTATGGAAATAATCCCGCGCGGGTATGACCAATGGCGGTCATTGGGACACTGTTTATTGGGGGTGCCGGGGTTTTATTTGTGGAGCGTCTCTGGCCGTGACTTTAATCGGTGACGGGACAAATGACTGGAAATGTTGCAGGAGAGGAGCGTTACGCTTGTGGGTTCCTTTTATAAAAAGATCCTTTACTACGGCTACTCGTACTTTTACCAGAAAAGTGACAAAATCTCGTGGATAGTCGAGGAGATGATTTTGATTAAAAAACCGTGAAATATTTTTAGATACTTTTAAGGCGGTTTATTTTGCAATTTCTTTCTTTTAAATAATGAAATCAAAAGAAAATCTGTTTAATAGCTTTTGGTATACATCTCTTGAAGATTAAAAAAAAATTGTTTTTTGTTTTAATATTTTACTCTTACATTTCGAGTGTACGTTAATTCAGGTACTACTGATCTACTCCAATTTCTGGGATGCCCAGTTCTGTGTACTCTGCGTTAGGTTTCAATTTTAAGGAATGGACACTCGGCCGTGTTCCTTATAATATATCTACTGCTCTGTCGAATCAGGCTTGAGACATGCCCTTGTCATCCTAATCCCTTAATCCTTAATACCTGAGCAGTCTCATCCCCACTGAGCCCGTGTAAGAAACTCGACAGAGACATATTTCACAGTTACTCATTTGTACCCCTAGGATCATCACACCTCATCGATATCAGAATCGACTCTCCACCCTTCCTAGACCACATCCCAAAACTCCAAGCAGCCCAACCAAAACTTCTCGTTTCCCGCTCGCAACAGCCACGTTGCGCAACACCAGCCTATGATTCCACGCGTTTCACAAAACGCCCACGAAGCCCGCCACAATGTCGACACTGGATTTCCATACGCGCATCAATTAACGCGTCCTCGCGGGTCGTTTGCAAATGGCGTACCACCCACTGCATCGTTATCCCCGTCTTCCATCCGAATTCGTTAAATGGCGGTCGAAATTGATTTACATGGTTCGTGAAAATAAATACGCAAAGACGAGTGCACCATGGCATCGCGTGACGTAACATGCTCGAAGTCCATCCCCTCGAGCAGACACGGGGGATAAAAATCGGGAGACGGGCGATCCCCTTTTAATTACAGGACGCGCGACCTCTTTTTTCTTCCTACGCCTCCCCCCACCCCACCCGTCGCTGCCCAAGGAACCTTTTAGGCTGTCAGTCGGCTTAACAGCCGCCAATCGATGCCCTGCGCGCTAATATGGCGGACGGAATCGTGACTAAACGCGTTTCGATAAAGGCACGATCCGAAAGCGAGATACTGGAAGCGACACCGACCTTGACGGGGGAGGGATGAGATTCTCGATTTGGTCGGACATCCGCCGTGTACACAGGCCATCTCCCACGGATTGAGACGTAAGAGCGTAGGGCTGGTTGGACAGCCGGGTCGGAGGTCACCGGAGGATGAAAGACCAGCCGCGACGCCGAAGACAGTGGACCTGCGGCGCGATCGCGTGATTGATGACTGGCCGGCGCGTAAATACCGCGTCGTTTTGCTCCGATCGGAGGCCTAATGGATTTTTCGAGGGTTCTCGGTACCTGCAAGGGTATTTATCGTCCCGTGATTAGGACTTGCTTGGGGCTAATATGGTATTAATACGTCGTCAGATGGATTTATGAGGAAGTCGATGAGGTAGCAGCTTCGTGGCTGCAACTCCTTTCTTTATTTATTTACGCGACCTAAATCTCCATTATACAAATTGAAATAGGTATAGGTAATCGAAGAGGTAAGCTTTGAAACATCCTGGATTCGCGTAGGATAGTATCTAATTCAACTTCGTGTTCAACAATTTCTTGAGTTCCTTTTTTTCAGAACCCTTGTCAATGATCTAACAATCCTTCATAATTCTTTTCATCGACAGTGGTGGTTCGTGGCGTTCCGAAATGACTATGTAGATTGTTTTATACCGATTAGCACGCAATGGGAAGGTTTTATCGATGATGGATGAGTTTGCTCAAGGTCCAGTATCGCTATAGGGCCCATAAATTCTGCCTCCGACCCACCCACGTTACCTGTATCAGTAACAAAGTAATATTTCTTTAGCCAAGCTTCCTGCTTCCACTTTCCGCCTTGTATACCTATTACTATACCTCCCATTCGTATCTCCGTTCTTCCTCAATACCGCCATCGCTATCTTTATTCCCCTCGATTCTTCCTCGCGGTGATCTTTAGTTTCCCGGCGTGTCAACCTCCACCTCTGTGTCGTTACATCGATCGGCTCGACCTCCTCGCCCCCGCGGAGAACGTTATCGGCATAATAGTCGCCGGTAGTGGCTATTCGCACGTGACTCGATCAGAGAAAGTGCGCGCCGAGCGAGCATTCTACTCGCGCCGCCGAAAGATTTACTCCCGTGTACGCCGGTTTTGTCGCTCGTTTGTTTTTAAAGTGGCGTACACCTAGCGGCGTGTAGTTAGTTTGTCCCAGGGATTACTCGAATACCGGGGTTCGGATATTTATGCGCCAGAGATCCAGTCGAATGGGCTCGAAAGGCCGGCTGTTGAATCAGCGGGGCTTGTGCTGTAATCAACTGGCAGAATTGTTCGTGCATCTTATCGGATTAGTGAATGGAATGGAGACTCGAGTCATTCCTATTCTCGTCCGCGTATTCAGGACAGCGCGGTGGATTGAACTGCTTTTAAATTTCGAGAGCGCTCGGATAGAGATTTGTCTGTATTGTAGGAAGCAGTTAATAAATGGTTTAGAATAAATTTTGGCTGCTAAAGACGTAGAGAAATTGGTTCAAATTACTATTAGCAAAAGTCAATGAGGCTTACCTCCTTGAATAGTAATAACCATTTTCAAAGTAATTTTACTGTTCTATCTAGGAAACCCGACAAAGTTCCGTTAACCAGAGATGGGCGAAAAATTATTTTAAATAAAAATTTGTGCACGAAATTTTTATTTCAAATAATTTTTCGCCCATCTCTGCCGTTAACATATCAAATTGGCCAGGTCAAGCATTATTCAAAACCTTGTATCACTCAAATTGTTAAACTGATATAATCTATAAATGAGTCTATAAGTTCTCACAATAAGTGAAAGAAACTCTTCAAAACGAAGTCATCAAAAACGTCCCACCTCAAACGCACCCACCAGTAACAAAATCATTTAAACTAATCACACCACCTTCAAGCAGCGCTTCACCCTTCAAGAAGCGCGCGTATCCCTTCGTGATCGATCCCTGGCGCGCCGCCCAGGCTCGCCGTCGGAGCGCCGCGGAGTCACGTTCGCTGGTGCCGACAAAAAGGCTCGCCATTTAATTTCCCGCTCGTGCGACGGTAATTAGTCATACGCGGACGAACCGCTCGTAAAGTAAAGCATCGGGGCGGCAGGTTAGCCTATAGATCTGTCACATCTGTCATACGGACGCATTGGAGTGACGCAACGTTGGCATCGAACAATCGTACATGGAACACCCACCGTGCCTTATGGTTACGTCACAGAGCCGTGCAACAGTATGTAAGTACACCCGAGCGCTCGAACTTCAGCCACCGCCGTTCCCTCGGCGAGGCACGCACGCGCGCACCCACGGCACATACAATTACGCCCGTTCCCCTGTATTCCACTTACTTGCCGGCCCGTGGATATAGAAAGTGAAAATAACTTCTCCGCGCGCTTTCCACGCAGCCGCGACGCTCGGTAGCGGGGGCCAATTAGAGACGTCTGTCCACCGCGAGGGGACTTTCAAGTCTGACTCTTCATTAGCACCGGGAGCAGCGCTGTTAAGTTCAAGGTCGAGTCATTCGGGACCAAGATGGAGAGAGAGAAAGATAAAGTGAGAAAAAGAAAGACAGTGAAGTGGTAGCATTCCCTTTCAGTCACCGACATCGCTAGGCAACAGCGTTATCGTTATCATCATCATCATCTTCGACGGAGATATCTTGAGAGTTTTATGCTTGATCCGAACAGTTCAGTCACCATTTTACGTATGACCATGGGGTGTCAGATAGGGGCTTGTGGTCTAGTAAGGGAGAGAGAGTCTTTATTGAGTTGCAGGTAGGGGGTAGGATAAAGTAGCCGAATATGACGACCTCTCCTAATATGAGACACCAGCTTATCTCCGCTACAGAGCTCTTGAATGTCACAGCGATGCTATTTCTTTACTGACTAACCGCGTATTGTAATCATTTAAGCGTCTTGAGCAAGCACATATTTTTTAAATACGTTGCAGAAAGTTTTTAAAGTGGTTCGATTAAAATACAAATACCTCTAAAGTGGTAAGTGTACAATGATTTTCATAAATACTGTTGTATAAGTAGTGCTTGCAGTGGAGTTTAAGGCTTACTAGTAGTATAACATTAAATGATGAAGACCTAACTTCAAAGCTAAGTATTAAGTAATAGTTAACATGTTATTATTTCCGAATGACACCCGCGAAAATTCAACTGATGAGAGTGAAGAAGAAATTGTTCTGAATGATGAAAGTGATTAAGAAAGAAAATTAGGATACAGAATTTTGCACAGATCATTATTCTTCAGATGTGCTAGGTGAACAATGGGTTAAGTGTGGGTATGTATAAAGTGTTATGATGGGCGTGGTGGGCTCATGCCGACTTCGGTGGTGGACCCACGAAGACTGCGGTAGTGAAGAAATAGATTTCACATGCCGAATTTGTAAAAAAAAAAAAAATAAGTTTCAAGAAAAAACAAACTGGGTCTTATATTAGCAATCCATTCTTTTTATCAGCGTATTTAATTGACTTCCGTTTTTATTTGATTATGAAGAAATCGAATTTTTATTATAGCACTTCCCAGTAGGTTGCTAAAGAATACATATTCTACTTTTAAAACGTGTATCGAATTTTAATGAAAATGTTCTTAGTCGAGAGTTATGATGTTTTTAAGAAATGGGCCTAGTTTTTAAGATGGGGAATTAAATGATTATTGTAGCAATCTGCTGAGCCGTTGCGTGTTTTGATAGGAACGGCAACAGCGGTAGAGGAAAATCAATTTCAAGCAGTAAAAACAATTTTAGCGAATAAAGAACGAATATTAAAATTATTTAATAGTTTCCTTAGTTCTGAGATTCCTCGAAGATTTTATCACTCGACTTCTTTAAAAGGTTTGAATTCTGGCTCTATCGAATGCGGAATGTGCGAATACGACGATGGATGGTGAGGAGTTTTATTCCAATGTTACTCGAAATTCAAACTGAAGGTGTCAGACTTGGGCCACTCGGTGTAGTTATACCTTATCCGAGATCTCTTGACCGGTCTCTCGAAACAGTATCCAGCGCATAACAATGTTTTCTACATACGCCGTGCTCCAGAAACGATGACATTCAGTACTGCAGAACTGGTATTCCGTTCGCCCACGGTCGTCCAGCAACGTGACGAACACGCTGATTGAGCAGTAACAGTGAATTTTTATTCGCCCAGTTTTTCGCATAAAGCCATTTTTCCAGTTGGATCGACATCGGTGCGCGCCGTAACGATCCGGCGGCAGCTCCCCATCATCACGCCACGCAATAACTCTTTTCTATTACGCGACCACGTCCAATCCAGAGCACTACGTCGAGCCTCCATCAACTAGACGCTCCGTGCGCCCGTAGATCGTCTTTAAAGCTCAATTATTTATACAGGGTGTCCGAGGAGGCAATCGATAAATTGCTCCATCTTTCACAGATGGATCACACTTTCACTACCGTAACTTGTTCCCCAAATAAGCGTTGTTTAGCCTGGTACCAAGTCTGCCAGCTGTTCCTACTTCTTTGCTAGCCAACTTCTACTCACCGCCCACATTATTCCGTGTGTGTTTAAACAAATCTGATTGAATATCCAGTAATTGTACTCGAAATGTAGAATTTTGTGGGAATCTGGTTTGTTTCCATCGTGGAATCTGAAATAATAAGCCTATCGATATAAATCATAAATTTTCTTCGTTGATAAAACTCGGTTTACTCACAATGATACTAACACTAGCTGCAAGTCCCGCGAGACCCATAATTCATTCAATTTTTTTCGAATCAAGATTAAAATCACCTACCAGACTGGAGCAGCAAGTCGTTTACCGACCAGGACACCCTGTATGTACCCAGGCCGACTGGATTCGCCCCAGCGATGATTACGCCAATCATAATACGCTCGGCTCCGCTAAGAATCCGACATTGCGATTGGTCCAGCAAGGATCAGGCAGAAGTCAAGTTAAAATAGAAACAAGAGCGAATCCTCAATCACCTGTAATTGTACTCTGTCTATCCTGCCACTACACCCCTTGATACTTAGCGATGCACAATTTTCTCATGGCGGCTCCCTTCAGCGTGTCTCTTACGCCGGTTAGCGATATCATCCCCCCCCCCCTTCCTCCCGCCATTGCTTACTTTCGTGTTTACAGCTGTATTCATTAAGCGACGCGCCGGACCCTTTCGCGAGACCCTTTCTCGATTTATAATAATCGCTTGATAACGTTATTAAACGGTCGAGGGATTTTTAGTTGGCTTGGAACGAGCAATCGGGATCCACCTTTGTCGTGTAACTCCTTTTGTCCAAGCTGGATGGACGTCAGTTTAATCACTTTTCACTTAAACACGGCTCGAACCGTGCTCTCGTAATTTCCGCGTCTATTGGACGGGATACGGGCACTTTCACTCGAATGGTTAATTTTTTGCGACACGGTTTAATAGTGCTCACTTGCACAGATGTGGATTGCATAATTTTATTGGAAATTGTGCTCTGCTTGTGGTAGCTACAGGATTGATGGGCAATTATGAGTACAGCGCTGTGGGATTATATGCATTCCCGGTTCATTTTTCTTGTGGCTACTTTGAAGGAACGTTGCGCAAGTATCCCAAGGGGGTCGCCAAGTGTTTTCTCGGTGATCGGCACGGTTATTTTTAGTTGACGATTCTTTGCACTTATTTATTTTAGGATGGTTACAATGCCATATTCTATTAATGTTGTAACACTGAGTTTTCATAAATGAAAAAAGAAAAAGCTGGGTATCTACACAGATGCAAGCACAATTATCGCACTAAATAAAATAATTAAATATATTAAATATCTTTAAGTATATTTAATATATGTATTAAGATAATTAAATATTATATTTTGATATACCTACCTATTTTTTATGTTTTTGCTTTACCTTATTAAATTTACCTTACCTTATATGGAGGGGAGGGGGAGTCGCAGGTTATTTGAATATTATAAGAGGGGGTCGCGACTCAAAAAGAGTTGTAGAACACTGCTAAAAAGTTATCATCGAGGTCGATCAATAATTAAGATACTTTGAAAAATGTATATTCTAAAAGATGTTCTTGATTCCCATCTCTCCGGATATTCAATATTCATCTTCCTTACATACCGAATCCTATTATACTTAACTACTATGCAAAAAATTCTGTTTTACTGGCGTCTTCACGGTGTTCTCACGTCGAGAGATTTGCATATTGTGGCTTTGAAGTATTTCCACGCCGATATTTACTAAAAACCATCGCAGGTATTGCTTGAGAGTCTCCGAATGTGTACTTTGAAAACAAACCAAGCTCGAAATTCTCTTTATACCTACAAAACTGATCTCTCAGAAAAGCTTAACCAAATTAACTAACCACTTTCCAGAATCATGGAAACCACCATCGCTCCACCACGAAATTCCACAACTCAGCATATTAAAACAGACCTCACAAATCATCCCACTTACCCTATCAACTCACCACACTCGGAGCATCCCAAAACAATCCTCTCCACAAGCATCCAAAACCCACACCTGGCCCATATCCCCCCCCCCCCCCCCCTCAAGTCCCCTCGCAATCATCCCATTGGTTGATCGCCTACCGTTCGATGTCTCAATCTCGTTAACCACCCATAATCCGCGAGCATCCTCATCATCCACCGACGACAGTTATCCTTGGCGTCCACCTCCTCCTAACCGCGACCGAGTTAATGCAGAGGAATCGAGTCCACCGGCGGATAGGTTGCCACCCTCGCAACCCGCGGGCCCACGAGCCGCGCCAAGTATAGCGTTGTCCGTGGACCGAATCAGCGGTCAGAGAGAAGCCTCCTCCGGCGTGCCGGCGTCGTGGATGCCGCGCTGTTGTGCAGGTTTTTGGTGGGGGACCTTGACCGAGTGCGCGGTAAAGAGCGGCATCAGCACCGTGCCTCTGATATCCCGCGCCCGCGTGCGCGCGCGCGCGCGCGCTTGCACCTACACCCTCCCACACGCGAGCGTATACCTGTTAAAGTCCTTACGGCCCGTTGCTCGGTCGGTCCCGTCCGCCCGTCCGTCCGTACGTCCGTCCGTCGGTGCATTCTCTGGCCGCCTGTCTCTCTGTCGTGGGGCCCCGGGTCCGGTACGCCGGTGGGATAGGACGGTGCCGCGGTGGAAGGAGTAGTAAGCGGCCTACGCAGTATCAAGCCGGGCCCGAGCTTTTATTAGTTCTTCGGCGCTCGGCGGAGAACGGTGCGTGCCGGAGTGGTGGCGATCAGAGCGCTAGGTCTCAGCCCCGGTATTACCCAACGAACCTCAGCCGTCACGAACGAATTAACCGAGTGGCACCACGGAAAAAGGGTGGAGCCCGAGGGTTGCACCCCTTCTCCCGAGTCGAACGACCTGGGCCAAGTATAATCGAGCGCGTGTGGTACACCGACGAATGAAGTGTTTCTCAGACGGTTTTTCGATAAGTTTCTGGTTCGCGAGGTGGAATCGTGTGACCGGGCCGCGTCGAGAGCGGCGACAGTGTAGGGTACGGGTAGGGCGAGCGGGCGGGGCGCTGATCGCGGCGATCGATGATCGATGATAATCGTGGCCGCGACGCCCGAGATTCCTCCAAGATCCGGGCCCAGAGGTGTTCGTCTGGCCGGTCCCACGGGACACCAGGCCGCCCCGGTGGCAGTGACAGTTTGCCGTACGTGACAGTGTTTTGTTCGGTCTAGCCCGCCGGCGTGCTCCATCCTCTTCCGTCGATCCTCTTCTTGCTGCTGGATCGGGCTCCTTGGCGGCGAACCAGGGGATACCCTTAAACAGTAGACACCAGAAGGCATTACCGATCCGGAATGCTACCGTGCCAGTGAAGGTAAATCGAATTCCGAAGTCCCACGCGCGTTCACGGTGGCCTGTTGCGCGACCCTCGCCGAGCAATCGCTTCGCCAGCGACGGCTCCGTCTTCCGCGGCGACTCGCTCGTCGCTGACGGCCGCGTTGTCGCCCCCCGATCAACCCAAATCGTGCTTTCGAACTGTTAAGGGACAGCGAGCCTCTGGTTAGCTTCCCTCTTCGAGGGACGAAAGTCCAAATCCCCGGCCCAACAACGTTGGAGTACTTGTGCTGGTTTAATAGGAGTGCAGTGCGACGGGACGTTTCGCCGATCGGTGTTAGCACTTGACAGCCTTGGAAATTCGGGTTGCGAAGAGTCGAGTGGCCGATGGTGTGCGAGAGGTGTTAAACATTCCGCTAACGAGTCCACTTGTTGACTCTCGAGATTTTCGACCCTCGAAGAGCGAACAAACTCGCGACGGTGCTCGCTGTTCCTCGCGTCACTTATTTTTCAAACTCGACGGATCACCTTCGCAATGACATCACCGTAATTATCCGTCGGTCGTCGGGCAGCGGTGTCTCCGACACGCGACTCGCTCGCTTCGCACGCTCCGAAACGCTCTGAAACGCGAGACGGTAATCGAAAGGGAAACGGCTACGGGCGCGAATCGCATCGCGGGCGACGAGGACGCGCGAGATTCTACTCTCTCTCTCTCTCTCTCTCTCTGGGCAGACGGGATCTCGACGATGATAGGGAAACGAGAAATGTAACGGGAGGGCGGGGTTTCATTAAGTGGAAGATCAATTAACTTGTGTTAACCGCGAAGGCGAGTTCTGGGCCCTGCAGTGGTTGGCTCGAAAGTTGCTGGCTTAGATTTTTGGCTATTGGAGCAGAAGTGATTGTTAGGTAGCTAATCCTCGATGACGTTTCGTTTTCTGACATCTTAATGCGGCATAGAGGAGTGTTATGTGGTTAATCAAAGTATTTCAGTGATCGTAGACGAACATCTTCATCGTGAATTATCTCGTATATCCGATACAAGTTTCATAGTCCATACTTTATTCCACCAGTCACGAGTCTATAGACAGCCTACGGTTTCAAAATTGAGTAGAATATCGATCACATTTTTGAAGGTTCAAGTACGGGGGTAAAATGAAGAATAGTTCAAATTTGAAATTTAATAAGTTGGTGAATCTCTTTGTGGAAAATTGTTAAAATTTGATTTGAATTGCACGCGTTAAGAATCCTCGAATTAAATAAACTCTTTAAAAATTCCCCAGAATACAGTTTGTTCGTCCGTTTTGTGAAATCTGTTTTCAAGTAGGTTTCAATCTGTTTCACCGTAGAGTTCTGAAGAATGGTGGAAGAAAAGGATGTGAGAAATGGCGTGCGTAAGGGTCGCCCCTGGACGCATCGGAGCGCGAATAAAAATTTGGCGCAGAAGCTGACGCGCAATAAAAGGCCACGTGGTGGGTTTGACACAATTACGAGGCCTGGTCGTCCTGTTTCAGCGTCCTTCACGACACCGTCCCTCGTTAGGTCCAGAAATAGACGCGGCCTGGCCGAGGGCTTATGAACAGCTCAATCCTTTTCCTCCCTTTTACTCTCTTTCTTCTGCTCGCTCTTTTGTTTCGCCTGTCCGCTCTCAGCGAGCCTCGCGGAATGAAGATCGCGCCTCGGACTGACGTGCGAATCCCCGCGGCTCAGCCATGACCGAATCTCCTTCCTCTCGTCCTTTACACAACGCGGAGGCGGATTCGCTGCTCAACCCGAGACAAGGGCGATCCCTTCTGCAAAAATCAATCGAAACTGTCGTGTGAACTTACCTCGTCCTTGGGCTTTGCCTTTTTAGAAAATTGCATTTGCAGAGATGTTGCAAATGGTGCGTTTTGATAATGTTTGAGGGATTCTACAAAAGGGATAGTTGAAAGCTGTGAAGCCTTCTGTAACGAAAGTATGTATTCTGCAACGAAAACTCTATTTTTGGAAGAAAGTGTAATCTTATATTAAAAATTTCTGATCTCTGTAATAGCGACTATTTAGTGAAAAACTGGGAGTGTTTTGGTGTCTAGTATTCAGAGTAGAAACGAAGTGAGTTAGATAGTTTGAAAATTGAAAAAGTGGAAGGGAGTGATTTCATATTAGCAAGAATATGCATATGTCATAGAAAAAGCTACGATTGTTGGTATTGCAAACACGAGTATTTAGAATTACGTACGTACTCTTGAAATTTGGAGGAGTTTAACATTAGATGGTTCTAAGCCACAAGAAAAATCCTAATCATAGTTCCAAACTTGCGAATCGTACCCATCACTCAAAAATTAGAAGAATTGTCAGTATTCGTAGAAATTATCTCGTTTTCAAAAATCGAGCTCGATTTTCTCGAAAAGAAAGCCTCGAACGACCTTTCGACTGATTTTTCAGCAGAGAATCACCCCTTCCTTGTCTTACAACGAATTGGTCCTTATCTTGTGCATCGAGGTCCGAGGTCCATCGAGACGCGACGACGCTCGAAATCGCGGATGAATGGAGGGAAAAAGAAGAGGGAACACAGGGGGATCGCGATTCGGTTGCACAAAGCCACGGCCTTGCCGCATTCGAAGTGTGTCAGTGGAACAAGCTGGGACGCGGGTGCTCATCGAGCGGGAAATCTTTGAAAGTGATCGGGCCAATGATGTCCGGACTTAATTGGATCGGTTCGTGCGACTTTTCGACTGCAACGAAATCTCCGGTGGCTTAATTAAAGGAAAAAGTTGTGCCGCTTTTTGAAATCTCTCTTCGATAAATTAATCAAGTATTAAGAAGTTTGTGACGGAGTGTCATTTATAATCGTTTATAATACATGGGGGATCATTCGTGGAAGAATTGAAAGGGAGATAACTCTCTTCGAAAAGATCAATCTATGTAATTAAACGAATTTGATCAAATTTGATTTCTTGTAGTTAAACAGAATGTGTATGTTTTTGAATATAGTGTGATTCAATAGAAATGATCTACAATTGAATAAGTCAAATTTTTTTAATATACCGAGGGTGTTTGTCAGAAATAGAAAATATAACTGAAAAACAGAAAATTTGTATAAAAGCCTCCATGGTTAAATCTTTTTCGACAGTTTCGGTTCTGATCGTCGAATCGTTTCCCATATTTTCACCCCCTCGAAATTATTTGGAGGATGCCATAAATAATTCTGAATACAGTGGTCGAGACAGAAGGGATTCATGTTTCTGAATTCAGTGGTCGAGATAGAAGGGATTCATGTTTCTGTGAATAGCCAGCATCGAAATGTATGAATCTTGAAATTTGCCATTCCTAACGATGTGTTTTCGGTCGCCGCTCGTAACGAACATTTTTCGGCGACAGTTACGGTGTTTACGCGAATTTATCGAGCTGCCTCGGTATTAACTGTAAGTCGCAGCGGGTCCAAAAGCAATAACGTTCTAAAAAACAAGTTCCGTGTCGATTCCCTCCGGATACTTCGAGGACCCGTGCCATCTGTTCGATCCCCAAGAATGCGAAAACGAATGATCAATTTTAGTTCAATAATTAAAATGAGGCTTTAGTAACTATTTAGAATGTTCAATATATTTATTAGTGCAATAGTGGTCCACCCAAGACTTTAGGTTCCCACTGCAAGTTACTTTTTTTGGCATTTCTTTCTATGAGTTCGATCATCTTCGCATAGTTAAACGATTAACTTTCTCGAGTCGAAAATTTCAACGTTTGCTATACGCGCCGTGCGGATGTCCTTGATCGCAGATAGTCAGCCACGTTCACCAAACGCGCATGGGCGTTCACCGCACGAGCTGATTGACCGACCGTTTTTTTAAACGTTCCTGTTACTCGAAGGGGTTAATGAACGATGCCAGCGAGCATTAAGAAACAGGCGGTCAATCGAAAACGAGTAATCGACCGTGCCTGGGATCCTCCTTCCATCGACTTCTCCGTCATTTTTCTTCGACGGAATTGAAGTATCGTCCGGCTGGATGCCGCGTTGCTTCGAGGCGCGAGCCTTCGATTTTATCATTGAATCATTGAATGGACGGGCCGCTGTGGCGGCTGGGGAACAATAAAACAGGCCTCAGGAAGGCGCTAAATATTTACGGGGGACACGTGACTGTTTATTGCGCCGATGTTGTGGTCGAAGCCACGGTGGAGAATCATATCGTACATTTCAGTGACGGGGCTTTATTGCGGACGGTCTTGATTATCACGCAGCCGAGAAAGAGGCGATGTTTCAAGGCTGTTTGCCGGCAGTCTGTCATAGTGTTTTTTAGGGAATTCCACACGCAAATTTTTCTCACCTTTTCCGGTGTTAAAACGTTTTTAATGACTCGCAGTGGATATGCTTCCGAGAAGTTTGGAGAAGCCGAATGAATAACAAAAAGGATTAGCTTTTAGCCTCATATCTACTGAGACGACTTTTCTGTTTTTTTATTTACAAAGCTGAAATATTTATTGCATTACTCAAATTTACGCAGCACGCAGAATTTTCATAGCAATATAAAATGATTCGTACCCAACTTATTCTGCTACTACATATTTTTGCAATAAATAAATTTTGCAATGATATTTTCCTAGTAGAGGTATAAGTGATAACGTGTTTATTCGAGTGATGGAATAAATATTTCCAGTAATGTATACATCTACACACGTTCTATTATTTAATTAAATTCATATATTCTCAGCCCTAATTTTAAACATCAAACTGAAGTGCCACTCGAGTCTTCCAAAACGATTAAAAAGTACTTACACATTCCTCATCATCGAGCATCAGCCCGACAACAGAGGAATCGCAGAACAGGGCCCAAAATCCACGTTAATCCCATCCGAGTCCCCTTTCTTCGACCGTTTCTTACCATCTTAAGATCACCGCTTTTATTGCCCCCATTTCTGACGTCATCGCGCGCTAAAACGACCGCGACTTTCGAACAAATAAAAATCAAATCGTCTCTTTGTTCCTCAAGAAGTGGACTCGGCTCGCCAAGGTTAGAAAAATTCCTGCGTTCGACTTCCCAAATTTGTCCGGCTTTTTTACAGCTAGTGACATTGGTGTTTCGCGCGCGGACACGTTGGAGGAATCTCGATTAGCGAGCGGCGGATGGGTCGAAGGGGCAGGGGTTGACACTCGTCGGGCGTAAAGTCGCGAATCCACTGGCGGTAGAATAAAAAACGAGTATGCTAACGTCGGTTTTATGGTGACGGGCGACACTCTGTTGTCCCGTGGCGCAACGTGGGCCCTGCTTTGGGCAGGCGAGACAGGGGGATCGCCCTCGCGAGGACCTCTTCGCCAAATATGGCGACACTGGCGCTGAAACGGGTGTATCTTAATCCTCTGATCACGCTCGTAACAACTGTCGCAGTTCACCCCTTGAGACTACTATCAGCTCCGCTGGCACAGTGTCTGGGACATTGGTAAAATTGATCCACGTCGATGCTACTTATAGCTTCATTAGCTTTGGACACTTGAGGGTTGTTCAGTGTTACTTTGTCAATGGGAAGGTACTAGAATTTATTCCTTTTTTATTTTATTGGAAATCTAGTTGTGGGCATTTATTGGCTTGGTAGGAGATTTGTTGCGCTTGATGTGATAAGATAATAGTAATTAGAAATGGCATTTATTGTGTGGTGACATAATTCTATGCACTTGTCCTTCACGGCATTATCTTGTCGTGGAAACGTTAGAATTCAACAATTTATTCAACGGAATCCGTTACAAAAAGTTAACCCTTAACCAGTGCGGTGGTTTCTCGTGGACCCCACGATGATGCTTCAGATATTTTATTTAATTGTAGTTTTAGTTGTTAGTTGTTATATTAATTATAGTTTCACATTCTTTGTAACTGAGATTTTATTCGCATCACTTTCTGAAAAGACTGAAATGTTTTTGGTCCATAGAGAAAGTGATAAAGAGAAATCAAAATTCGGGTATGTAAGGGTCCACCTCAGTTAAGGGTTAAAGCCGGCATGCGCCCAGTCCTTTCTTCCGCGACGGGCTAATAAAGTCGTTGAGCGACAGCGGCTAACCCCTGGCTACGTGCTCGGTGCGGGGACTTGTCGCGATTAGATGGCCTTGAGAGATGAGAAAGAAGAGACGACGAGGTCACCCCTGCGAGGACTCGAAGGGCGACCGAGATCCCTCGCGGATATACGAAAACGCGCGGTGAATCTGAAATCGCGCGTCGCGACCAGCGTGCCACCCCCCCCCCCCCCCCCAGCCCCCGTCTCGCCCTCCCGCCGTCGGTGTCCCCTTGCTCAGAGAGGGAAGGTGATTCTGCAGAAAGGATCGAGAGGCGGCGACGTTGCATCCCCCGGCTGATAATCGGAAGTCGGCCGTGTATTTCATTAGGCAGAGTGCCGCCGCGCGGTCAGTAGTATTTTTAGAAGTGTTTTTATCGAAACGCTCCGCTCGTCCTGGGCGACGATTTAACGGGGTAATTAAGAATTCGTGGAAATTCAAGGAGCGCGTGATGTTTTTGATATCGGGATGCTTACTTCTTTGTTACTTCTGCGCTCTCTGCTTCTGATGGCCGAGGCTTCCAAGGTCGAGTTCAGGGCTGGTGCATTTCGGACGAATTCATTCTGGTATGCATAGGGGAAAGTAGTAGGAGAAGTGATTTTGCCCCAAAACTATCAGTATCGACATGTTCGATGTTTGATATGTACTTAACTTGCTTCTATCCGCCCAACACTTTTTCCTCCGTCTCCAGGAGAGAAAAGTACGGGCGGTCGAGGCCGCAGCGTGGATACACAGGAGGGAGCGTTCCGATTAAAACGTCGATAAGAAAATACACCGACGTCACGCTCGGAATCCGGCGATTATAGCTTTGCATGACGCTTTACAGAAAGCTGGGATAAAATAAGAAAATGCGAGGTAGCTTATCGCACGATCACGAAGTCATTGTCGTCATTCCGCCCCGTCATCGTCATCCACCGCGACTGTCAATAGACCCGTTTGCACGTATCGCGAGCGTCTCATCAGGCTGCGCGACGACAATGGGCCCCATTATCACCGTGACGCGCGCGCGCGCAGCTCGCGTTCATCGTGATCACTCGCTCTCGCCCTACACGCGCATGCGCCGACGCGACGGGCCCCTTTGTCGCGCGCGTACACGCCAAACAACGTCATCATCGGCGGTCGTTCTTCCTTGCGATCGGAGAAAAATCGAATTCACCGGCGGTCAGAAAAACGGCCCTTCAATTCACGATGCCATATGCGACTGCTCCATTCGCTATTGCAAATAAAATTGCCCGAATTCGTCGATGAACGTCGAGGGTAGCAAGGCGTGATTCTTTAAAAGATTTCTTTTCAATCTACAGTTAATACTATCGGGGATACTTTCGTTAGAAACCCTTCAGCTTTTGGAGAAGTTTCTAAGAGAAAGTTGTAAGAACAGATTCCCCGAGAGTTACACAAGTAAGCCTGGC
The DNA here is from genome assembly GCA_947577245.1 of Andrena bucephala. Classification (NCBI taxonomy): domain Eukaryota; kingdom Metazoa; phylum Arthropoda; class Insecta; order Hymenoptera; family Andrenidae; genus Andrena; species Andrena bucephala. Next base: position 72,450,380 of record OX387715.1, read on the forward strand.
CTTAAATACCAGGAAGTCGTTTTTGGTAGCCAGCCGCGTGTTCTTCTCTACCCCGGCTTCAGCGACAACCGGCAAAGTACGAATCGTTTCCTCGAAGGTGGCGGGCAAAAAGCTTACTACCGGTCACCGATCACCGCCCCGCTGGAACGTGTCTCGATGGTTCCCCCGGGTGGACATTCCTGCCGCGGGAGATCGCCGCACCTGTGGCACTCTAAGTCTAAGCAAAACGCGAGGAGACGCGGGGCCCCGACGCCAGGGGGTCCCGTACTTTTACTTACGACCGCAAACAACGTCTAACCCCCGGGCTCGGCGTCGGATCGCCCGATAGGACCGATTTCTCTAACCGCAATAAGGACGACCGCAAATAGACCGCCGCCAATCGGCCGCCGGCGCTCGTACGGGCCGCATATGCTTACAAGCTTCCAGCGAACGAAGAAACCTGTCCGAGTTGCCGCGCGACGAAATAGAAATTGTGCCTTTCCCCGCGCCGGGCGGGGGAGGGTCGCAAATCTGAGATCCCGACGAGGCGATCCGAAGACACTAAGAGCGCAGCTTTGCTTGGCTTACAGGTCGGTGACCGGGCTCTAGCGGTGTGGTCGAAAAATCAGGGAAGGAGAGAGAGGGAGAGAGGGAGGGGAGATTGAGGGGAGAAGGGAGAGAAGGAAGGAGGGAGTGAGAAAGCAAGGGTGAAGCATTTAGAGGACAGGGGTGGCGAGGCTGTGTGGTCGGGGTGTGGCAGGGTGAACGGAGCTAGTGGAGAAGGGGGTGGAGGAGGAACAAAATAAGAGAGGTGGTGTTCCGGCTGGTCTGTGTGGTATGGTTGGGAGCGAAAGGCCGGGAAGATGCTCGAGGTTCAGCGCTCGGACTTTTTAAGAGAGGGAGAAGCCTGCAACCCTCCCGCCGACGATTTACTACCCCCCGATTCATCCGGGGCTTCCGTCTCCGGGTGGAAGCCCGCCGAGAGAACCGTCTCCTTCAATCGAGACGTCCACGTCAAGAGGATCGGTGAGTCCAGGCAATCACACCATATCAAAGAAAGAATGTCTGCGGAACTATGGAGCGAACACGTGACACGGGCTGCGTAACGTTGCTTGACTCTCGACATTTCACGTGGATTCTGTTTATTTCATTTGTGAGTGGGGTCTGTGGGCGAGCTTTCGTGGGATTTAATGAAATCGGTGAAGCATTGTGAAAAAAATAATTAAATGTGAATTCAATTTTGAACGTGGGTGAATAGATATCACAGTTTTAGTGAGGAATTGTGGTCGAGCTGAGAATTATTATTTTTTAGAAGAGATCAGATTAGTTCGTGTAAGCTTTGCTTTTTTTTAAAATGAATTTTAATAGATTTCGCAGGAGAGTTTAGAATACAAATTTTTGTGGAATATAGCTTAGAGAACGGAGCAGCATCTAAAGTATCGCGCTTCTGTGGAAACAGTGACCTCGAGAGAGGCAGAGAGGAGAAAACGCGAGATTACGAGAACGATTGCAACGAAGAGACGCTGCTACGTTTCAGAAAAAAATACGGCCAGGTCCTAGAGCGATCTCAGATTATGGAAATTATTTGTGCCGGGCCCGCTAGTTTCGCGCGGAGGATCTCGTGCTGTCAGGCGTTTCTGGGAAACGCGCTCCACCAGAGAAATGATCGGTACCCTTCACGCGAAGGGATGTCGAGAATGCAGAGCTTACTTCTGGTCAGATCAAGTTTACAGCATCAGGGACTCGGATCTTGTCTCATTTCTTGACCGCAATTTATCGTAGACCGAGAATCATATTTTTTAAAATTCTTTAAAATTTCTATAAACATTTGTGAAGTTTTCTTTGATATACAAAGCTCCCTGCTCGCGTAATTGCAGTTTCTCTCACAAACCTCGTGTCATTTATTACACGCATTCGCAATTCAAAGAAAATTACTGACAGCACGAAGTTCCGTAAATTGACTTATCAGTTCAATTTTCCTGGGATCCGTGAAATATAATTTAGCAAAGTTGCGCGATTGCAGCGCGAAGGGCAAACACCTGTCGCGCCGTGAAAGCGAAAAGTCAAGCAATGGTATCGGCCAGGAACGTGTTCCGCCTAACTTATACATCTAACTGTTCCAAGCTCGAGCTCTCGATATCGATGTGTAACACATTTAATCAAGACCCAGCCGCTGACTAACGGCACGAGTAATAATCGTTGCGCTGTTGCGATCGATCCGATCGATACTTCTCCCCTTCTGTGTGTAATCATTAATAACGTACAGGGTGTTACTGAATCGTTTGGCCGAACTTCGCCACCATACTCTACTAATCCTATTGATAACGAAATGTCGTAGAAGCATATCTGAACAAATGTTTCGTCTCAAAGCTACAAGCACCGACATTTGTACTTTAGAGGAAATATCCTAGCTTTTAAAGAAACACCATTTGTTATTTCCTAAATTTAATACTGACACGTAAGTAATCACAATTAGTCGCTAATAATTTCGATGGTGTTCTATAAATAATTAGATGGTACTGTGAAGCTAGGTAAAATATAAATAATAATATGTCTCTATTGCTCTAAAGTAATACACAAGGTAACAAAGAAAAACGAGAAAAAAGTAACAAATCTGTTAATCTAATACAACTCCTAACAACTAGACGACATCTGTCACCAAAGACAGCACGTGTGTCCACGCTTGCACGTTTCATCAATACCATCGATAGAATATTCCGGTAAACTTCGACCAAGCAATTCTGAAACACCCTGTACACAAGTAATACCATTAATTGTGGTCTGTTAATATCTCGCTGATCTCGTAACAATGCATAACTCGAAAGACTACAGCTTGTAGACGGCGGGAGTGTGAAGATGGCCTCGAGCTCTCGGAACGCTCCAACGGCGCTCGACTCGCTGTACTTTTGTCACGTTTTACTCGTTTCTTCATCTCGCTGTGTCTCGTGCTCTTACTGTGTTGTTTTTGTTTTTAATCTGATATGTGGGCTCGTAATACGGTATTGGTGTGTGCGTGCTGGACTCAACCATTCCTCTTTTACCGCTAGCTTAATTTATTAATTACATTAATTATCTCCCCTTTTCTCACCCCAGCCGAGCGTGTCGCGCGCGCTCTGGGGATCTTCTGCGTGTCCCACCGTAATCGCGGCGGTCTGCTTCGCGTATAATCGTCTAACACGCGTGTCGAGCATTCAGCATGTCGGACTAACGGAGGAACGCGAGTGAACCGAGCTGTTCGAGTGATTCTGACGCTTTGCTCACATTCCTAGCTCGAGGAATGTGCTCATATTCGTGCAAAGTGTTCTGCTGAACTCTGTCGGACAAGGCGCGCGCAGAAGTTGCACGCCGCGTGGCGTCTGGCATGAACACAATGGCGTTATCACTCGTGCAGCTAACGTACACGAATAAATGAATATTCCGTTTGACTGCAAATTGTTATTTCTGTGCGCGTGTCGCCTCGGAAACTTCTGCGGCCGTATTTGCGTTCACGCAATGTCACTGAAATTAGGTAGTTGTTAAGCTTCATGGTACGAAAAGATGTTTTGTTTTATATGGAGAGGGGCAGTTTCAAGCCCTCCTTCTTCTTAGGGAATCTTAAATGGAATTGCCGGGAAGTTTGCGCGTCTCTGCAGCCGAGGCTTTTCTTAGAGACAGAGTGACTCTTAGTCGCAATGATCGTCGAAATAATGTACATCATAACAGTTAAAGGACCGGTCGCGAGTATCCTCGTTGTTCATACCTCGGACGTAAAAGACCCGGCCGCCGGTTTTCTCGTGTTCAGTACTCGTTGCAAGAAACGGCCTCTGCTAAAGGTAATTGCTGCATGTTACGCGTATTACCTCTTCTTGCGGGGCTAGTAGACCGATTTGGAGAACGCCATTTGAAAGTTGTATATGATTAGGGGTTTGTTTGATAGAGACGTGTCTGCTTAATGCCCCTTATCTTTGCTTGTCTTTGTTGAGAGAAAAATTGCTGGGCTTGGAATAAATGTGCAAGGAAATGTGCGCAGTCCAGTAAGTGTTAGATAATGTGGCGCGATGCGAGGAGTGGGATTCCAGCTCATGAAAGAAATGGGATGTAGGAGAGTAAGGGGAAAGGGACGGTCTATGGTCAGACGCGACGTATGATCGACTTGAGGGACAGACTTTGTAACTTCTCTGTGCATTGTCTGAGAAAGTGTTTCCAACATGAATTATTTAAGTTAAAAGTAGAGTTGGACTTTATTCGAATTGTTTTGAATAAATATTTATCTGAGATAATTATTCGAATAAATTCTGTTTTGTCGAATATTTCATTCTGAAAACAATTTATTCGTTATTTGTAACATATTACTCGAATAATTTATTTGAATATTTATTACAAAATTATTTAAATAATGCTACGAATAACTCTGCGTAATTTTTATTTAAATTTTATATTTCAATTTTGTACCACGAGCAAATAATTATCCGAATACAAATTATTAAAAATGAAAAATAATTCCGAAAAATTCTTATTCGATTAAAAATTTATTCGGGTAAATAAAATTCTTAGTCGACTAAAAACTTCGTTTGAGCGAATAGAAGTTTATTTGTTATTCTTATTATAAAATTTTTCCCATCGCTGGTTAAAAGCAGGCAACAATTTAATAGTGATTCCATTTATTTTATTTATACCTACCTTAAGAAGAAGTTTCCTTGTCTATGTAATATAACAAATCTCTTTTTACCATGATGTTTGAGAAAGACGTTACACTCATATTATTAATACATTTCAGACGAATTCTTTGCAGCAAAGTTAGTGAAACAGTTTGTGTACGTATAAAAAAAGTATAACATAGGATAATAAATAATTGTGTGGAATAGTAAATTCGCTTACAAAGCGGCAAAGTATCAGAGTCCGTTGGATTTTCGGGGAGTCCATGCATCCTCGAGCTCTCCTTCCGTGTATCCTTCTCTGTTACGCGCAATTTGTAAATAATTTTGCGGAAATTAACGCGATGATAAATAAGTTTGTACAATTTCAGTCGTAGCCGCAGCTAAGTTATGCGAATAGACACGCGCGGCGTGGGAAAGTGAAAACTTTTACGAAATTCACAGGCAAGAACGATGGTAATTTATACTGCACAAAGTGGAGAGCTGTCGTTCTTCTACTACCACTTTGTAATTCGAAGGAAAAAATAGTATTTCATCTATAAAGAATGTTAACTTCTGCAAATTTTCGCAAAACTACGAAAGGAATAATAAAATACTATCACTTATCAACTAATGTAGGGTCCAACAAGGTTTTTTTATATATTTAAAACAAATTAAAATCTGTAAATCCTTCCTTCCACTTTACTTGTCGGAATAATACAATATTGTAATTTCTAAAACGTAGCGTCTTCACTTATCGATTGCACAATCACAATGTGTTAACGCGCACGGCAAATTACCGTTTTATAAATCCTCGCGCTGTCTATTTTATATTACAAACTCGCTTCCTATAGGCTTCAGCAATAAATATTCAGGAAATTCAGCGGTCGTGATAGAACGAGTATGGAGCGTTTTCTCCGACGACGATGATGATGCTACCTTGGCGGCCGACCGGCTGGCCAGGCTATCGCCGGTGTCCATTGACGCGAGGCCGTTGATTTTTTCATTATCGCGGCGAGGGGATTGTCAAGGTCGAATGTCAACATCGCGAATGGCTGGTCAACGAACCCATCACCCCATTCACTTTTTGCTCGCGCCCGTTGCGCCGTGATCTCGCTGCGTCGATTTACCGGCGGCGTCCAACAGAAAAAGAAGGAGCGAAGAGGAGAAGAGACGTTGGAGCTGCTCCGCGAGCAGGAAATCACTTTGGAATCGGGATAATCGTCCAGGCCCGCGTAATTAAATTCGCTAATCCGTCATCGAGGAACGGTGGCTGATTTAACGATACTCGATTAACCGTACTAGTCGATCCTTTGATCCTTGCGAGCCGAGACTAACTCGGGCAAATGGAATATCCCGCTCGTTGCGATCGTTACGTGCTCTTCGGTGTTTAACGACGTCCGTTGTTTGCTGGATGTCTGTATTAATTATTCTCTTTGTTGCGCCACGCTCGCGGGCGCTTGACCCTGTGTAATGGCGGCGATGGGATCGTTTCGGGACTGTAAAAGGGAGTTGATGGGTTTCCTTCTTGTGGTGTTTAGCAGTTAATTACTCGCTTCCGAGGACTTTCAGTTTCGCGGAGGTGTTTCAAAAGATACAGAACGAAGGGCTGGTATCTATTTGCAAATATCTGCATTTTTGAGGTTGAGAGTGTCACTTTTGAGGTTTATTTTGTGGAATTTGGTCCGTCTTGATGTCTGTAGGTATATTTGGTAGAGAGAGTATTCGATAAGAATCTTAGTTTCATGAATATGTCAGGAGTGTTCCCAGAGCAATTGCCACGCAGGTCCACGCATCGACACGACCATCCTCCATGAGATCTTCCTCTTTCTCAATGAACGATGCTGAGAATCCCCATGACGAGAAGCGAAAGTTACGAGGCGTACGATGTCGGACGTTATCGAGGTAGAATCTAAGTGGCAGGGATCTAAGCAGACCTGTGTAAACCAATTTTAACACGGTCCATGATAAGAAAAAACTGACGAAATGATGCAAACTTTTCAGCCTATTCCACGATTACATCACTCCCATTACATTACCAATTCCCTCACTTCCACTTACACGACTGCCAGTCGTATATTCTCTTCTCCTTATCACACTTTTATGAACCACAATTCCGTGGAATCCCACATTCTAATTAATCCTACAGCACCCCTAGTCACTCAAAATATATTAGGTTGCTGCACACGAAATTCTCATTTCTTAAAGGAAGTCTGAAATATTTCTTGCTTTTTAACTGTCTCATTTATTTTATCTCTTCGAGTTTCCGTGACATTTTTCGAGTCGCAAGCCAGCATTCGCAATTGTTATTGTATCCCAATTCGGCCGTTTCATATGCACCAATTCAACAGACCCTCCTGAATTTTAATTCCACAGCCCTGCCCCACAGAAACCACGGACCCCAAAATCCGCCGATTCAAAATTACCACTACCCCCCCCCCCCCCACCCCGTCAAAGAATGATCTGCCAAGCGATTGGAGCTACCGAAACCAAGACAGGCCGCCGCATTCCAGTGCATCTGCGCCTTCCCAGGACCATCATTATCACGGGCCGTAGCCCCGTCTCGCTTGCGCCATGATCATTCGTAGAATCCGATTACGAAACTCGTCTGTACGTTCACCGTCGCGTTACATATCGTGCGCACCGGCCCCCGGGGCCCCGTCGGCGGGGACTTATGCCCGGGACAGGAGTGCGCAGGCGCAACCGGGGGGACCCGGAGGCGGGAGTGTGCGTCTTTTACGAAGCGACTTTGCGCCGCGGCAAAAAGCGCTGGCACTGGGACCGGTGCATTAGCGGCTGCACCGTATTTCTTATTATCCGAGGTGTATATACGCTCCTTAGAGCTCTCCTTCTCTGTCCCCCGCCCGGCGGCGGACACCGCTGCCTCTTGCTCCCTTTCTCTCGCCCCCGGTCCCCCCCCTCCTCCCCCCCCCCCCCCCGGGCTCCTCTGTTCTTGCAGCGCGGTCGTCAATGCGGGCGGTCCCAAGGAGTCAGCCTAGTTGGCTGGTGCAGCATTGCGTTCGTGCATGCGCCTCGTCCAAGCTTGTTAAGGGCCCCTTGTGTCGTCCGTATTATATCCCGCCTGGCGGCGTTTCCTGGATCGTCGCGTGCTCCGCTGTGGACCGGCCTTAAACCCGGCAACGGGCTGCATAACGGGGTGCAACACGCTCGCTCCGCTGCGCGCCGGGATGTTCGTTACAGTTGGGAGCTGATGAGAATGGGCCTCCGTGGAATGCCAGTCCTGCTCGATGGAATTTCGTCTCTGTCGGTGGTTGCGTACGTTGCTTTCTGAGGAGTGACGTTTACTGGTTGTCAGCTTACTCTGTCTTCTCATCTGCGTTAGGGTTGCGCGCGGGGGAGGTATGTATTTTATGGGGGAGTCGAGGAACGTTTCTGTTAGATGGAAAGGATTGGTTTGGTCGAAGGATGGGTGTTGTAAGAAAACCACTACTTTGGGAAAGGCAGGTGTGAATTTGTTCAAAATTAAAGCACTGTGTGTCGTAAGGGGGGAGCCCTATTTAGGACGCTAGGAATAAGGTGATTTTTGGGAATTTTTTTCTAAGAAACTGTTGAGCGGATCTTTTTCAAATTTTCAGGGTATTTTAGTTCACATTCAAACAATAAAAATTAATTTTTAAGTTACAAAGTGTTCGGTAGAAATGAAGATATATGAACACGTTCGTTAGGACTCGCGCGCCGGGGTTGCAAATTGGCGATTGTAATGGTGGCCCCATTTCTTCCCTAAAATAAAAAAACCAAGGATTTTCTTATTTCTAGTACAATTACATTGTCGATGAACCTAACAAATGAAAAAAAAGTTAATAGTTGGCAAATTTGTGGGACTTGAAAGAAAAAGTTACGATTCTGCCCCAAGATATTTCGTACTATTTATGGAAAAAGAGTTGTTCAATTCAATTTATTTATCAATGTCTTAGGTTCATCGACAATGTAATTAAACAAGAAGTAAGAAAATCCTTGGTTTTTTATTTCAAGGAAGAAATGGGGCCACCATTACAATCGCCAATTTGCAACACCCGCGCGCGAGTCCTAACGAAAGTGTTCATATATCTTCATTTCTACCGAATACTTTGTAACGTAAAAATTAATTTTTATTGTTTGAATGTGAACTAAAATACCCTGAAAGTTGAAAAAGATCCGCTTAACAGTCTCTTAGAAAAAAAATCCCAAGTATCACCTTATTCCTAGTGTCCTGAATAGGACTCCCCCTTAAGTCGCCACTTTCTGTATTTCTATATTTCTGCATGACCTTTTGGTCTTCAATTACTCTACTTGCAATTTTGACTCTGTAGCTACTCCCTCAATTATGCTGCACCCAAACTCTCCACTTCCATTCTAAGAACCTCCTTTCTCTTGCTAATAATACTTAAACCTCTCAAGCTGGATAGACGTTTTGGAATTGCAGAACCCTGCACTGCGAGGCAAAAGATACATCCGACAATTTTCACCAACGAATTGATCACTCCATACGCCATATCTAGTCCACTCTCCTACACGCGAAATACTAGTGACGTACATTAACTACACTCAAAACTTTGTGTACTAACACAAAGCGATATCCTCAGAAGTGAATGCTAGCGAATGTGTTTCCCGCCACCTATTACGGATGCGTGAATCGATAGAATAATGCAAAAGTCAGTTCACGCGAAGCTACATGGGCGTCGAGGATATGTGGGAAATTCTCAGACGAAAGCTAAATCGTCGTTAATTTATTTCGATTCAGTTGGGCATAGTTCCTCGAGTGCGCGTGCTTTCTCCAGCTGATCGTAACGTTGTCAGCGTACATCAGCCGGTTCTATTCTGGTCGACTGCCGTCGGTTACCGTCGAGGACCTGCATAACAGCGAGTTTTCATGAAACGGACTGGCCGCTTGATAAGCGCGAAGAAGGCACAAGGAAGTACTCGAGTACTGCTGAATGGGTCGATATCGCGAAGATCGCGTATCGAATAAACGGTGGCCATTTATGCGAGGCCGACGCTTCCAGCCGCTCCGCCATAGAAAAGAAATTCAAAGCTGGTCGAGTTTACTGGCTGTTTCGACTTTAAGGCTGTCGTACGTTCACTTTTACGCGTCCCACTTGGCAGTAAACTTAATCTTATTCGCGGCGTTGGGGGAGCTTTCTGAGCCGGGCTTGAATAAGTATTACGATTGGAAATCGCAGCGATTATGGTAGTGGATTAGAGGTGGCGTTCGAGAGTCAGTATCGACGCAGGTTCAATCGACGTACACGAAAACTCAAAAGCGATACTTTTGTATAATACATAACACTAGAGTTTAAATTTGAAATGGTCCGCCATATGAAATTCGTCGAATCTATGTTATAAACAGATACGCGGAGCCCTTTCATCGAATTACGATACCATTCTCTTATTTTAAGCATTAGAACGACTACCAGTGGCAGACAGGCCAGGGTGTTAGCTTGCCCGATGGGAAGTGGGCTCTGTGGGCCCGCTTAAACATCAGACAATATTTTAAAAACGTTAATGACTTTTTAGGTAGCTTGAAAATATAATAAAAGTTCCATGTTATTAAAACTGTATGCACCCAAAATTTACGTTGTATTACTATTTTAAATTATAGCCTTATAATTGTGGGTCCCGCTTTGTCTCCCGGCAACCAATATTTTTAAACCCAGTCCGTCAAAGTTGCATTTCTATTTGAATATACTTAGGGTAACGGCACCAGTAGTTGACCATGTATCAGTAGTTGACCACGTTGCAAAAAAACATGAAAAATAAGGTTTTTAGGAGTGACGATCTTTTGAACAAAGTGCAGTTCTCCAACTGCACTTGTTCAAAAGATCGTTACTTCTAAAAACCATATTTTTCATGTTTTTCTGAACAGTAGTCAACTACTGATACATGGCCAACTACTGGTGCCTTTACCCTACCTATATCGCGTAGCAAATATATCCCAAAATTAATTATCTACACGAGACACTAAAGTTCCTTCAAAACAGCCGATGCCCTGGTCTTCTAAGCAGAAGCGTCCATCCCGAGACAAGCACCCAAAAATCTTTAAAAAATATCATCCATTGACCGTCTCCTCTGACGACCACCTCTGCCATTTCGCCCACTACCTTTTCCCCCATTCTGGCCACCCTGCTCCACGGCCGTTCCGTTCAGATCGGCATCCTCGCGTGCCAAGGGGTCTTAAGGTAGGCCTTGATCAGCTGAAACGAGGAAGTGGCGGGTATCCAATGGACCGGTATCGTTCGGAGCCGAGAACGTGGAGGTCGCGCGAGCATCGTTTTACCGCGCTCGGTACCATCGCTGGAGGAACAGAGAGGCGATCGAACGAAGGAAGCACGAAGCTGCAGAGGGGCAGAAGGGGGAGGACCGTGTAAATGAGACGAATTATGTGAATAGGATTAGCGATCGCATCGATGGAGCGTCACGTGAGAGCCAGTCCACGACGGTATAGAAACGTGCCGCGCTCCTCGTCAGAGCCAACGGGTGATTCGTTTTGTTTCGCGAATAAATAGCCATTTAGACGGGACGAGGTCCGGTAGGGGGGGGGGGGGGGGGGGGAGGAGGAAAGATTCGTAATTCAACGTTGCAGAACCCGTTCCGCCGGACAGCTGGGCCCCGTGCAGAGGTATTGGGGCTTCCATTTCGTACTCGCCAAACGCGATTGGTACTCGGCAGGACGGTGGCTTTTGGTTCGGTACGCGAACCGAAGTTGCATTACCGGTCGATTTATCACGCTGTCTGTGCTTTCGTCAGGATTTATCGCGCGCTCGTGTTATATTTATCGTAACGAAAGGGCGCGAGTCGATGCACGATTTATGGTTACATAATCGCCGTTTCAACCACGATTTATCCCGCCCAAATTGGGTTACCGTCTGCGCTTGGTCGTCCAGTAATCCGTTGGTAGCGAGGCTTTTGTGGGGCGCGTTGTGGAGAGAGCTTCTATGGTCTTCGAGGATTTTATTGGTTCAGGTTTGATGTAGGATGGTTTGTAGGATTAATTTCTGGAGTCTACTGGGGATTGATTTGGCTTTCTTGAAGTTGAATTTGATGGGACTTGAATTTTGGGTGGCATTGTGGAATCTGTGATATGGGATATAGTGGTGCTTCTCTGTTTGTGAGACGTAGAGGAGTAGGGAGTGGAAACTGTGTGGGTGATTTAGAATTATTCTGTAATGTCGATTTATTGAATTTGAAAGAATCAGTGTGGTTGAGTTAGAACTTCTTTCAGGGTTAACAGCGCTCCCTCCCTCTCTTAGTGAATTCAGAAGTTCTCTCAAAGGTAATTCAGAAATCCTCCCAAGAATAATTCAGAAGTTCTCCCAAAGATAAATAATTCAAATGTCCTCCCAGTGATAATTCAGAAGTTCTCCCAAGGTTAATTCAGAAGTTTTCTGAAGTTTAATTCAGAAATCGTCCCAAGTTTAATTCAGAAGTCTTCCCATATTTAATTCAGAAATCCTCCCAAGATTCCTTCTCACCCTGAAACATCCTCGACAACTGCTTCGTTTCGCGACCACAATAACTGTCAACGATCGTCCAGGTCTATCGATACGAACGTTTCCCGACTGTCGCTATCGTTCACAGGGAGGCACACAGTCACTGGAGTCGTAAATCAACGGGGGACGTTTTTTCGCGGCTTGTATCCGATTATCCTCGTTGGCCAGTCGAGTGTAGTGCGTGCAAGAATGCGTTCACAGCGCTGTTCCTCTCGCGTGTGTCAAGCTTGCAGGACCGCAAGGACGTCGTTTAATCGTGCGGTGTGCAAGTGTCTATTTTTAAACGGTTGCATCTAGTTAGAGACTGAAATCGATCATACGAGGGAAGAAGGTGTAATTGCGATACACGATGCAACAGGCAAAACATGACCAGCTGCAAAAATGGGTGGTAAAGTGACGAATTCAACCCTTTTTTAGTTGCTGTAGATGGAAATTGTGACTATAAGTGGAGATAGTTTAGGTTCAATACGAATGATTCTAGGTGGAAAAGGATTTTGAAAACACGTAGAGATGATTGCAATGAATTTTAAAGGGTGGCCATCCCTTGTTAGTTCCTTCGGAAACAATCATCGTCTTTTTTTAATCAAAAAAGATTTAGTGGACATTTACCCTTCTTCACTTCATTCTCGAGCTAATTTCTGTTAAAACTTGGTTCCACTTAAATCACTACCCTCGCAACTTGCATCTGAGATGTCATAGATATAGATAAATTTTAAAAAAAGCCACTCCCGAATATTAAATCCCTATTCATTCAAGTAGAGCAGGTTCTTTACTAAAAGTCTCTTCCTTTACCCCACACACAACACTATGCCTAAAGCAATTTCTAAATCCTCCCTTAAGAATAAGAATATTCCCGAGATTCGGGCGGCAACACGTCGAAGACATTATAAACACCGTTAAATCCCATTATAATAAAGCGGATAGCGACTCTCGGGCACAGCGATTTATATTCATACTTATCGAAACAGTTATCGATCGAAACCGATCGGAGGGGTTAAATTCATACGTGACCGGCCCCGCAGTAACGATCAGATAACCGCGATATTAATTTATGCTCGTGATCGCCGGCGAAATTACCGTTGCTTCGGTTCGCGCGATGATCCGTACCATCGGTTCAACCGTGCAAGCGTTCACCAGCGTTTACAGCCCTCGAAGCAGTGGGTCAGCACCGCTGCGCGATCTCTGACCCGCCACGGCAACACGCCACTTGCACTTCCGGCAATTCTTCCCTCTTCCCCCTGGGGCATCGCCCCCCCCCCCCCCTCCTTCCATCTCACCCCGAAGCACCTGCTGTCAAGCCTCGTGGCTCCTCGATCCTCCGCAGCCTCCCAGCTCGGGGCCACCTCGTGCCTCCGCGGGGAAATCCAAACCGAATCACGAGCTGCTCTAATCGAAATCGAATCGTTCCTAGATGGCGATTCTGACACTTTTTAAATGAACCGGGAGATTAGGCATTTTCTTATGATACAAAACGGTACATCAGGTTTCCTTAAACACTGTAATTACTAAAAAATATAAATTTATTTCTCGACAATTTTAATTGCACTTTTTTGACACGAATGTATTTTTTAAAAATTTTATTTATTTCTTATAAAAATTAAATGATAAGCCTTATAATTGTGAGCGGGTCCTCTTTGTCTCCTCGCAATCAATATTTTCAGACCCAATCCGCCACTGCTTCTGGAGTCATGTTAAACTCGAAGCTAAATTCTTTCTTTTCAGGCTTCCTTTAGCCAAATTTGCAATATTCTTTATAATGTACCGATGGACAAGCAATTACCGTGATCTAGTATTTTATTTACCCCTGATTAGTATATGGAACAGACTTTCAAAGATCCACAGTGGCTTTCTAAGTGGTCTATCCTTCCTAATAAACTTCCTCGTTCCAATCCGATTTCCCCGTGCCATGGGAACGTAAAATTAATCCGCGTCTCGGGGTCCGAAATCCGTCCCCGTGTCATTGTTCCGAGTCCCCGGATCGTCGCCCGTGAGAAAAGCGACAGTGGCGCGCGCCGAGCCACCGCGCCGGAGCACTCGGAAGATAACGATTCGTGAGAATGTCGGGCTCTTAAAATCCGCCTCGTATAATCCGGTACAGAACGCGCGGGGCTTTATTGCCCGGTGGAAACGCGGCGCGCATTCTGTCCTGCCATCTGGCATTCATGACACGTAATTACGAGTATATTAAATGCACTTCGGCGGTCGGCCGCGACCAGCGGTTTTCTCCGATTGTCTGCGTCCGCGGTTTTACGGGCCGGCTAGATGCAATTAGATAAATTTCTGTTCCGTTTCCAGCGCATTCCGCGCGGACAGGCGGCGAGATTTACAACGAAAATAAATCACCAATTACCACTTCAATCTCACGGGGCCCTTTGTCCGTTGTTTATGTGCCGTATGAATTACATGCGCACGTGAACACGTGGCGAGCACACGCGTCGCAGCCTCGTTCGCGGCAGCGGTGCACCGAGGGAATCGCGGAAACCGCGGCGAAGGGGAGGGAGAGAAAAAAATTTAACGATCCCAATTATTTCCAATTGTATTTAGCGCCTCCTCCTCAAGATCACATCGTAGTACCCCTACTCTATGCCAGTATCGTCACATTTCATCCTCATTCTCTTTCTTTGTGCCGAAAAAGTCACACGTATTTACACGCAATGGATAGGAAGAGGTTAGGAAGCCGTGAGTTGTTCTCGGACGAAGAAAAGAAGCTGGCGAAACACCTTGAGGAATTGGAGAAGGAGCTGACGAATATGAAGAAGAATAGGAAGTCGCGTCGCCGCAGGCGATCGGCTTCCGACTCATCACGAAGATTTTTCTTCAAGTAGCAGTAAGAAAAATTTGCCCGGCTGTGCGTTACCAAACCCCCTTTGCGGGAAAAGATTTACATACGGATGTACGTAAATATCTACAGGCTATAACCTGTACGGAAGTACTCACCAGACCTATTCTGCGTGAGCGAGTACGGGCTCTAACCTGTACTCGAACTTCCGAAGCACGTAAGCTGATATCGCTCACCAGATTTAATTTGCGTGAGCGAGTACAGGCCCTAACCTGTACCGAATTTCGGAGATGCTGATATCGCTCACCAGAGCTAATTTGCGTGAGTACAGAATAAGAAGCATAAGTAAGTAGGCTCACCAGATCTATTCTGTGTGAGCGAGTACAGGCGCTAACCTGTCCAAGAAATTTCTATACGATAGTCTCTGCGACGCAGGCCCTAACCTGCTTGACATATTTTATTGGAATATGATTCATTTTCATTTCAAGGAAGGTGAAATAACAAGAGACGGTCTATTTCATTGACAGCAGGTCGATCCGTGTCGTGCAGTGTCCAAATTTAAAAAATGGGTCTACCCCATTTTAAATGGGGGAGAAAAAATATCCACCTCCCAACAATTGCTTGTACACGGGGCAAACGACGAATTATAAGCAAGCAAGCAAGTTTACGGGTTTGCATTTCGGGAGTTGCAAAAGGAACATCTCCGCTTTTGTTACGAGAATCCGCGGGCGATATAGCGGTATTCGAATGTTTAGTTTGAGCATTTATTGTTGGCATTTTGATGGCCAACTAATTCCCAACTTGGGGATACTGTGGGCCAACCAGAAATGCTACTAGGGTTAAGTCAAGTACCTTCAAGGCCCAAATACGACTTTACTTGGCATCTGAAGATTGCCCTAAAATATTTTATAAAACAGCCGGCGAACGGAGAGTTAAATTTGAGTACGATATCCAAAAAACTAATTACTCTTCTCGCGCTAATACTGGTCACCGGATGCAGACACTCTCTCTGATTGAGTTAGAAAACATTAGGATATTCGCGGATAGAATAGAGATAATGATTTCTGCGCGTATTAAAACGTCGAAGTAGAACGCAATACAACCGCTTTTAACCTTGCCATTTTTTCACAACAAGAAAATATGTGCAGCTTCAACCTTATTAGGTTATTTGGATAGTGCAACAGAGATTCGTAATTCGATGAGAAGGCTCTTTATATTTACTAATAAGCCAGTTAAGGCGGTGTCTGCGGAGTCTCTAAGCCGCTGGGTAAATAAGGTTCTAACTAGTAGCGTAGATACAACCGTGCTCTCAGCGCATAGTACGCATCACGCATCCACCTCAGCGGCAAAGAGACTGGGCGTTGATCTAGACCGGATAAGCAACAATTTGTCTTATCCATACTGGAAAGTTAATATGTGTAATACGGAACAAAAAATTGTTCAGACTAACTCTTCAGTTAGTGTTTCCAGTTAGACCGCCGTAATGAGACTTTAAACATCTACGATGTGATCTTGAGGAGGAGGCGCTAAATACAATTGTATAATTGAACGAACTTACCAAGTGAAGTTCGATTCTAATTGTATAAGCGCCTCCTCCGAAAAGATCAAACCCACCCTTTCCTTTTTTCAGGAGGACCCATTATCTATTACACTAGATAAACCCAATCTATTACGGCAGCACTTTGAAATAATGAGGATCGCGGCCGACGCCGCATGCGTGTTTTGTTTTATGTTAAAAATGTGACGATACTGGCATAGAGTAGGGGTACTACGATGTGATCTTTTCGGAGGAGGCGCTTATACAATTAGAATCGAACTTCACTTCGTAAGTTCGTTCAATTATACAATTAGCCGGGCGTTATTAGCTGCCGGCGGAGTTATTCCGGATGGCTTCGATCGCGAACGGGGGACAACGATCTCTAACAACCGATTTTATGGGAGGGCGTCGCGAAGAAGCGTCGCCTATGACGTTGACTCGCATCACTTATTCGTGAGGCGCGCGAGCGTAACGCACGTCCCGCCAAACCTATAATCGCCAGTGTCGCGATAATGGCACTGGGTACTTTTAATTTGCCACACGATCGCGGACGTGCGCACCTTGTGCTCGTCCTTGGGATCCACAGATATATAGGATGTTCGCGTAATTAATGCCTGGCGTTTTAAAAGGAGAAAGGATATTTGGTACTTTTTACGAGTAGTATGGTAGATTGAATGGATAATGAATATTTCCAATCTTTACTGATTTCAAGTGAGGAAAGTGTGCGATGCCCTAGATAAGTCGATTCTAAACTGGTAGAACTGTTGAGTAGTGAAAATATGGAATTAAACATTTATTTTCCTCCCCAAACTAGCACATCAAACTTTCCACTTTTCCAACGCCCTGCACAAGTGGAACTTATTTAACAGTTTGAGTAGCGTGTGCAGATATTTTCTGGAAAGCATCGAAATCATTGCCACAGAGACCTCGAACATTTACTTTGAAGACGAAACAACCTCGAAGTTCACTTTATACAATAGGGGAGAGGTGCTATAAAAGGGACACTTTTGTTTTGCGCCGATTCCTGACAATGTCATTATAGGTATTTAAAAAGCAAGCACATCAATAGAAAGCGTGTTTATTTCCCTTTAATAAAAGTATATTACAAATTCATAAATTCTAATAGAAAATAACAAAATCTTCGATTTTCAAATAAATGGGAAATGTCCCTTTTACAAATAGGTGCTTTTAAATGGGACATTATAAATAATGACATGGGTACGTTAATAAAAATAAACTTATTAAGTATTACAATTATAATTGTAAATCCTAATGATACAAAACAGTGGAATCTATGAAAAAAATAATTCTTTGTACTATAAATCATCAATATTTTTTACTATCTTCATAGAGTGTGACATTAATCATAGCTTTAGCAGCTTTTTTAGTTATAAAGTAATATTTTTTATAAAATTTGTCTTACAAAATAAGTTCAACATTGGAATACCCACGAGTGGTAAATACATATAAGGTATAAGTACGTATACAAAAAATCTATAAAACAGTTAAATATTAAAATAGTTTAGAATTTAATTCTACTTGAGCGAAAATGAGATCAATTGTACTAAAATAGGTAGGTGCGTTTTCATATTGCAGATTAATGTTTTTATTATTCATATTTGACAATAAAGTTTGTCGCTTTCAATAGTCAGTTTATTAATTCTTAAATTTGAAACAATACGCCACCAACTAATAATTGATAATTTAAAACAATGCCATCTATATATCAGATGATACACTAATAACTTTACAGGAAAGTAAAATATAGTGTCCACAGTACATGTGTATGAGAAGGACAGCCATGAAACGGTTGTCCCATATAAGAATTGTTATGCTGTCCCTTTTAAGACTATAAGTGAGTTTGATATAAAATAACCTCAAAACAAAGAAAATAATCAATTACGCTTCCCTGTTAAGTATTTTCGTTTCAGTTTAGTACAGGCTATTTTAATGATATAACACTTTAACACTTTGCATATATCTTGATCTCAGAAAACGACACAGAAAATCAACGAAAATTTTACTTTTACTGCCGAAAAACATCAACCGCGGATTATTACTCTGTTGCAAATGAGACCGCAGTGAAGTTTACGTCAAACGACAGGGCACTAGTGCTGACATAAACAGAAAAATAACTTGCATGTGTAATGCGTTTAGAATTTTGGCAATTTGATTTGTCCCATTTAAAATCTGTCCCTTTTATAGCACCTCTCCCCTACATTACCTGCAAAAACGATCGCTGCGGAAATTTTTCAAAACCTTGCCGCCACTCAAAGTGTGTCCATTAATTGTACTAGAAATCTGCCACAAAAGTATCAAGAGAACTATAAATCACTGCTCCCTTCTCAATCGTACGCGAGACCATAAGCGCCGATCTTCGAGATTCGCCATGAGTTAGCTGGATGCATTAGTTGCAGCCTATCAAGCGTGTACTACATGTTAATATCCCTAGATTCTTAGTCCCTTTTTCCCCGCAGCCTATTATCAGCGCAGCATAGATCGAGCTCGTACGAATCATCCTCACAAAGTGCTTCTCCCCTGCCGACATAGCCGGCTGATAATTAGCCCTCTGTATCACGGGATTAGCTCGACGCCCACGGAGCCACTGGTCTATCGATTTCTCTCGCATCGAGGCCCGCGTTTCTAGTGTTACCCGCTCGCCACGTTCCACGGTTCTTACATAGCGTCGATTATTTAACCTCGATCCGGCCGAACCACTTTTTACGCGAGCTGGGTGAGGTGGGGATACGCTCTACGAGGAATGCTGGTTATTTTCAAGGTTTTTTTCATCGAGATATCGGTCGCGCTTAATAAGACGTAGACCGTAATGGAAGCACGGCTCCTGTTTTGCCGTTGAATTAATCTCACCTGCGCCCGAATCGATTTCCCTTTCGCGTAGCAGTTCGTTGGGCGTCGGAGGGTGGGCTCTCTTTTATTTCCGGATCGTCTGGAATTATTGTGGAGGATTCACGCGCGAACGTGCGCGAAGGCAGTGTGCTTGGGGCTTGGGATTCAGTTCCGCGTTCGCAGCTCTAGTTCGGTGATTGGAACCATCAGCAGGCATTGTATTCGTATCTCTCTCCTCGTGTTACTAGTTTCAGTCCTGCTTCTCATGTTGCATAAACATAATGTGTTTGTTATGCTTCTCACAGGCCAGTTCCTTTATTATGTGGATTATACTGTTACGAAGACGTTTTCTAAAACATCACACACTGGCACCGTAGAAGCATTAGTTCCTCCGAAGGAATAGTGGGTGCGAAGCGGGTTTAGCGCATTCCCTCGAGCTTTAAAAGGCCCCGCGGTCCATGAAAAGGTCGTTGTAAATTTTGCGAAGCCCCATTCATATATATTTATTATTATAAAAGTTAGAAGTACATATAAATGCTCTTTTTTGGCCCCGAAAATTTTGGAACCCGGTCCCGCAAAAGTTCACGCCGGCCCTGGGAAAGCAAATGTAATCAAACTCGAATAACATTCAATTCTAAACACATCATTTTCAAAAGTAGAATCTTCCACGTATTAACTCACTCTTCGGTCTTCATAAATCCCTGTTTAATTAGATTCTCCATCCACCTCCACCTACTTCGGCCCATGTGCTACGTACCAATGACCCACAGCAACATCCGGCACTTTCACGCCCCTCGAAATTCTCTGCGCTGCTCCAAGAAGTTGAAAGAAAAGCGGGGCAATAAGTAAATAGGGAAAACGGCGGGGCAGTCGTTCCTTTTCCGTAACGCGTTCTAAATGGCCGGCTATTAGTCGCAGAAACGCGAGGAAGAACGAGCGAGCGGAGGTTGTTAGCGTAAACAGAAGCTCATAAAAGTTGGCAAGAACGGCCCGGCGAGTAGATTCTCAGTCTCCATTTAAACAACGATTTCCCACGAGCAGACGCGGTGGAAATGGTGCACGGCATTATAGGCGGCGTATAAGTGGCACGGCGCCTTTAGTAGGCGAACAGGAACGCTAATCCCGACGCGACCTCGTTCCCGGGGTCCTCGTCGATGACCTCGACAAGATGCTCCCCGATGAGGTCGCGCGCAGCAGCCTCGACTCGTGGAACCGCGACAATGACGCTGTAAATCCGTCAGCGCTCCCACCACCGTTTACCATTCTCCCATTTAGGCACCCGTAGCTGCGATTCGTTACAAAGTAATACAAAGTGGTTCCTATTAAAGAATCTAAGTGGTGATATTTTGCCAAAAAATTGATTTTCTTCTGTCGATGTCTACATACTAAGTTTTTACTGCGAGGCAAATGTCTGTGAACCTCGAAATTGAAATCGTTGCTTGGCATTTATAGTGGCCATTGCTTGGCATGAGTCGAAAAATGTAAAACTTTATTTTTTATTTTTGTAGAAGTAGGCTCTATAGGTATTATATGAAAAATTTATTTTTTCTCTGCAATTTACATTTTGAGAGTTATTCCACTATCAATGCCAAGCAACGAAATGATTTGTAGCCCGTGCTACATGGCTCTTGACAAGTTTTCACATCGATAATTTTAAATACAGTGGGGGCGATTCTGATCGAGAAATGGTCCAGTTAACTGAGCAGGTTCATTGATTTGTGAAATTGAGCTGCAGAGGTTCTTCTAATATGAATATTAGTAATGCTTCTGATAGGAAATAGGGTTCAAGATTTGGAAAATGTATTCTGTATTTTGAATAAAAGGTGATCAACAAGTGCTATCAGTTCATGAAAATAGTTTAAGAGTTGATTTGAACAAAAATGCTTGAATAATTTTATTGGAAAATTGGTTCTCTGGAGTTAGGATGTTAAATGTTTCATTTGAAGAATTCCAAGGGACACGTTGCACAGAGATCGACTGCTTCATGAATGAAGTCATTTCAGACATTTAAAGGTTGCCACTCTTTTTAATGTACTTCTTCTTTCGTAGCCTGAGGAAAGACAAAAAGCAGAGATCCTTATAAATCAAAGTCACTCGCTAGGAGTTGTTGGTACGTCAATTAATTTCTGCTGAGAAACGTGCATCAAGTTGTTGTGGAAGGTGCACGATTATGGAAAGGTCACTGGTACATGATATTTGTTGAGAGCATCGAGTGATTACCCTTACGTGCGCTGCACGTGAAGACGTAATATGAAGTGGAGATTGAATCAGACACGGCCTTTCCTCTGTTTAATTATTTCGCGGAAAATTCGAAAAAAATAACGCGCAGTGAAACACTTAAACACAGCCTACAAACGTACAATTTTCCCTTCACAGAACACCTGTTCCAAAAAATAATAGATTTCTCGCAATAGGATTCCTATAACACACGCATTCTTAAGAAACTTTTAATTCTTTCAAAAATTGAATTGAATCTCCTTCCTCATAATATGAAAAAATAAAATAGATTTTGCTATAAAAGATATATCACAGGTTTAAAACAGACAAATTTCATTTCCCAAAGTATACTTATCTTAACAAAGTATTACATACATAAAAATTCTTATTTCGTTCGCTGTACTGAACCAAAGTCTTTATTAAAAGTAAAAATATATCGCATATTTTTCTAATCAAAGTATTTTCCTTGGCTATCTATGATCTTTTGCAATTATTCCGGTAAAAGTGCAGCTAGATTTATTTAAAAAATACATTTCCATACACCTAACAGTGAACAAACGAACTTTTGCACCGACCGAATATAAAACGCATAACTGAGAGAAGAAAACATATTTCTATATGCACGATCATCTGATTTATACCCCACGTTCACTGAGCAATTTTATAACCATCCTACAGCTGTGATACATCAATTATATTCCCCTAGACAAATTTCGACTAGTAATTATAGAAAGCAAGTGGCTACACAACAATCGGTATAATTGCGACTGAAGTTGGTCCTGGCAAAAGGTCTTGCCGCGGAACGCGTCATTAATTATCGAACGACTTGCACGTCGTGGTTGCCTCGATAATGGAACAATGACCGTAACCGTGCAGAAATACGATTCGCGGATGAATCGGGAACTTAACGTAGCACACGTTTCATGGAGTACACACAGGTCCGTGTCTGTGAACTTAGACCGTTCCACTGATTCCCTGCGCTCTGCCGCGATCGGGGCATGGTTAAAACCGCCGGTTTACAAGGCGTGTGCACGTCGAAAAGGTCAAATTGCGTATTACATCTGCGCACGAATGCTGGTTGAATTTTAAATTGAGCCACGATTTCCATTACCCACTGTGAAAAAAAACAGAATAGCGAAAGTCGAGCTCCGCAACCCATATTGGGCGAAACCTATGCTCGTTTCAGGGATTCAGTTGATTTGGACGCGAAGGTGAATACGTTACAGTGCATTTTAAAAGAGGAATGGGACAGGGAATGTTACTGAAACTGTGGAGGTTGTTTAGAGAAGTTTTCAATATAAAGTTGTAGTGATCAGTCCATCTAAAAGGTTTTCAGGAATGCTCCTTTAAGGAGAATAATTTTGAATTCCTTCGAAAATGAAATTTGAATGTCCATTGCTAACCAGAATCTCATTTTATTTAAAAAAATTTAGTGCTATTGAAGTCCAAATATTAAATACAGATTCTGCCTTCTAACACAACAAGAATCCATCCTTGCTCTTTGAGTCAGAACTTACCCACGTGCAACCTTCATCTAATCCCTAAAAGCGTATTTCAATCCCAAGATTACTTTAGCTGAGTTAAACTTTCGCGATTATTTGTGATTCCCTCGATCTTACAAATAATATAATTGCACACGTTCGTTAATCTTTGAGCCTTTTCTATGTTTAAAAACACTACCATGAGTACGTGCCACGAAAATCGTGAACGAAGCGGGGTAGTTTCATTTTCAGCGGTCACCGCGATTTTATCCCCTTAACAAACCACTCGTCGACGAATATACATTTAAAATTATAACCAGAGCAGCTAAATAGACGATTACGCTGATTAAATCGAGCAGCAATCGAACAACGCGAACGGGAGGATATTCGTTTCGGTTTAACGACAGGATTGCTCGAACGAGGAGGAATCGTTTCTTGTGGCCGGTGAATTATAAAGATGATTGGGCCTCCCATACCGAGGTCTAGCCGACGCTAGCGTCTGATTGGCTCTCCCGATTACCCGCTAACGACCCAGCCCGGCCTGCTTACCATAAATCGCTAATTTACAAATCCAATAATACGCCCCGATCGCCGTCGAAATAATCCATTATCCCTCGATAAAGTTCGCTGGTCGCGTTTGTGCGCGGTGCGCTAACGAATATCGTTTTCGGACGGCCACCTTGGTCCAATTAAAATTCTGCGACTTCTGATCCGTTCGTTAAGGCGCGATGAGTTGTAGAGCTGGCTAGCTACCGCGCTCGGCGTATTTGTTCGAGTGGTAGTTTTTATCAAGCTGCAGGGGGAGGAAAAATTGCGGATCGTTCGATGTTTGCCCGGAGTCTGCGATCAAAAAATGACTTCCACGAGGGTCTATTTCGTTAGCGTTAATTGGCGAGATCATTTAAGCGAGAATAAACGAACCTTTTTTTGCAAAGTGGTTGCGCAAAATTGAAACGATCACGCTACAATCTTATCAGAAATGCACGTTTCGAAGATAACGTAATTCCAATTAATTATTAACCGAATGTTATCAGACTGCAATTGAGAAGATATTAAAATACTTGTGTCCGTCAGCGATGCTGACGGTTTGAAAGCTTATCATTAATTGGTTTACATAACCCTTGGCTACTGAAATATTTGCAATAGAAAAATTAAGATTTAGATACTTTACAAGTTCAATTTTTGAGAAAATGAGTTGAGGCTAGATTCAGTGATACATTGATGTATTTTTTTATTATTCATAATATTACAGTCAATACATTACAATACATTTATAAATTTGCTACCACAAGTTTGGCTGTTAAATGGAATTGCTAAATGATTTTCGGAAAGGAGTATAACTCTACTTGCGGTCAACAAAAACATTGTTTCACTCAGAAAATTCTTATAAAAATGAAATTGCACGTATGTAGGTTCTTAAAAACATAAAACAAGCTTGTCAGCGTGTAGAAGTGTAATTTTAAACAGAGTGAAATGCGAAACATTATATATCTCGAAACAAAAAACCGAGGACTTACACCACTTTAAAGAAAAAGTGGCTGAAATATTCTTTTTAGATCTTCTCGATGCCCTCTCTCCACTGTTGTTCGCATAACGGGGTAACGATAATTGCCCGAATAAACGAGACTGAAGTCTGGGTAACATTAGTAGCGTTTAATAGATTGATAGTGTCAGATTAAATGAATGATAATTATTTCTTTCCATCCTGAGCGCGACCGTAATCGTGGAGCAATTAGGAGGACGCGTAGTCGGGAATTACAGCGGCCGCGGTAAAAAGGACTGCTAATGCCTGGACGATTTACTACGGGGGTCAATACGGGGGAGAATTAACCGAGAAAATTACAGGGAAACACATTAGTTTCTTGGCGTTATTTAAAACTTATTATCTGCGCTCTTGACAATCCGCCTGAGGAGATTTCTGTTTAATGTCGTAGCCAACGAGTGGACGGGCTTTAGAAAACCAGGGGAGTTTATAACTGATATTAACAAGAAATTTGTTAGGGATTTCTTCTTTATTGCTGTCATTGGTCCAGGATTTAAATATATTAAGCTGTTGAGAGTTTTCATGGATTACTTTTTTTGAAATTTGTTATTTAAATGACTGACCCTTGTATAAGAATTGGATGAAATATGCTGACCAGTTGGCTAGCAGTCAGGAGATTAATGGAACGGAAAGTTTTTGGATAAAAATCTTAATTGAGATAGGTAAACAATTTTTTTTTCCAAGTACAGGCGTGCAGATTTTATCAAAATCCCTTCTCAATCACTAAAATGGTGATACCCAGTCGTAATTACGTTCAAATTGCAATAGGTAAATGTGGGAATCGTTCAATTTTTTTCTACAAGGAAGCAATAAATATTCGAAACAATAAATTTTTAATTTTATAGGCACTATTCAAATAGTCTATTTTGAACATTCGTGAACTATTTATAACACAGTTTCAAGTGTAACGTTCGACGCGTCTATAGCAGGAACCACTGATTCGTGTCTGACCATAAACTGGACATTTCTACTTACTGCGTTACCTCGTACGGAAACACCCAAAGTTAAAATCTTAATACGATCTTCACTTTCCATAGCCAATCTTTATAAAAAATAGCCTACAGACATAGGTATTTAACCCTCCATAACGCCATATCGTCGGTGATAGTGAAAAACCGCGTATGAGCAGTTTGTAAATACCGCGGATCTCCAATAGTAGCAAAATTGAGATTTCGCGCCCACGGTTGCCAAGCGCTGTTTCGCTATTTTCAAAAGTCACTCCATTGATGTTAGTACATATTACAAGGTGTGCTAAAACTGTCCCAAAAAAGTTCAGTCAAAGAAATTCCTTAAAATGGCTAAAGTTTCTTCTTCCTCCTGTAAAATCGGTAAAATGCAGATCCGCGGTATTTACAAACTGCTCATACGCGGTTTTGCACTATCACCGACGATATGGCTTTGAACTAACAGGTATTTGTGACTTATATTACAGGTGTTGCTTCACAAATTTCCATATTCAAGTATTGTAATCTAGCAATCACATATCCTTATTTCACAACAAATTTTTATAAAATGAAATTGAACCTAACTATTAATTTACATACACTCTTTACCGTCTACCAGTGTCTTAAATATTTCGTTTATAGAGGGTTAAAAACATCAAAATAATTTTAGTATAATCTACTTGACTTCACCTATAACTCAAGAACTTGACATTCTCGTTAAGATCAACCCGTCCCAAAATTAAATTTCAAAATCCACGTAAACGTTCTAATTCTTCTTTAACCCTTGACCACGAAGCTTCCCTATCAAGCCTCTGCTCTCACAATTCCGCTGTGCCCCCGCAAGCAAGCTTCCTCGCTGATTGGCCCGCGTTCAGTCAGGATCGATCGGTTGACGGAGACGTTGGTTTTCTCGCCTGTTACAGGACGTGGAGCACCGCGCGTGACGGCGGCCCTGGCTGGAGATGGCGAGGGCAGGTTGATCGCCACCCCTATTCACAAGGAGAGCATAGCGTCGCGGAGCAAGGAGGACCTGGCACAGGAGGCGGCCCTGGTGTTGCAACAGGCGGGCAGCCTTCACTGCGTGGCCCACGACAACCGGCGGCTGCCAGGCCGTTTCAGCACCCTACCGGCCCGGCGTAACAAGAAGAGGCCCGAACTGCCCCTCGATGTAAGACGCAGGAGCGAGGAGATCGGCGCTACGACGAGCGCGGACCTCGCGGAGACCCCGAGGCTGAAAAAGAAGGCACTGGAGAGAAGCGGCAGCGATGCCAGCGCGAAGAAGCTAAGGGGCGGCCTAGCGAAGTTCTTCTCACCGAAGCTAGAGAGGAAGCGTAAGCCAGTGGGCCGTAGCGCGAGCGACGCGGCCGCCTCGACGCGATCACAGCGGAAGAGGAGCGGCAGCGAGAGCGAGGGCTCGCACCTCAGCACCGCCAGGGCGAAGAAGCAGCTGTCCCCGATAATCGAGTCGTCACCGCACGTCGACCAGCAGCCCTTCAATTTCGGCAGGGTCGTGAGCGACGAGGGCCACGAGGGCGCGGCGAGCAGCAGGCCGGAGGCGAAGAAGCCGAAGCAGGAGGTGCCCGATGCCGGGGACGTGACGGGGGCGAGGGACACTCGTGGCACGGCCGAAGAGACGGAAGTAGCCGCAGGTAAGCCGCCGATATCGCCGAGGAGGGAGGGCAAGCCGACCGTGCGACACATACCGATCCAGCTCGAGGACGGTAACAACGAGATCGGCGCGGAGGGGCAGGTTAGGAAAGAGAAGGCAGCCCGGACCCCTTCACCAGCAAAGGACACCGGGCTCGACGAAGTAGACAAGGTCGGCGCGAGTAGCATGCTGCACAGCAGCCGATACGATCT
This sequence comes from Andrena bucephala, assembly GCA_947577245.1. NCBI lineage: Eukaryota > Metazoa > Arthropoda > Insecta > Hymenoptera > Andrenidae > Andrena > Andrena bucephala. Next base: position 72,477,667 of record OX387715.1, read on the forward strand.
CCAGCAACGCGGCGAAGAGTCCACGATACACAAGATGATCCACCGATTGTCCAGCGATCGCTCGCCGCCGCCGCAGCTCACCAGGACGATGGTCTCCCCCGGGCCCGGTTTCGGCCACAACAACAACAGACCGTTCTCCTACACCAGGCCCAACGATTCCTGCAGCCCGCCGCCAAACCAGGCGAACGTGATCTACGCCCAGGTGCAGACGGACAAGAAGAAGGCGCAGAGGAGCCATTCGGACAGCGACGAGGGACTTGGCCTCGAGCGAAAGGACTCGTCGCGGGAGAACAGCCCGGCGGAGAAGGAGTACCGCAGGACGGATTACTCGTACACCAGCGACCTGAGGCGCAACAATGAGATCAACACGTTCAAGTCCAGGTACGAGGAGGACGGGAAGAGCACCGGTAACCACTTCTACGGTGGGACGCAGGAGTACGCGTCGAGGAGCTCGGACGTGAAGCGGCGCCACGAGTTTGACGAGATCGATAGACGCCTGTACGACAAGCCCGAGAAGTACACGTCGACGGTGTTCGTAGATACGTCGGGCAGAGGTAGGGCCGACGGAACTGACGCCAGGCAACGGGAGAGCAACGAGTTCACCGCCAGGCAGACGCAGGGCGGGATATCGAACAAGACCACCGAGCTGAGCGCCAGGCGTGACCTCCTCGAGTCGAGGATCAAGTCCAGGCTGCTGGCTGACGAGATGTTCGCCGCGAAGAACAGCGCGAATGTGCCGATCAAGAAGTCCGAGCACGAGATCATCGACAAGCCGATCGTCCCGTCCCCGGTTACGCCGAACCGCGTCGCATCCCCGAAACGGTACATGGACACGTACATAACGGAGACACGGACGAACAGCAACGGCGAGAAGTATATATTCGAGAAGGAGATACACGAGGATAATGGGAAGGTGTACGGTTACGAGAAGAAGATCACGAATAAGATTCCGAACGACGGGAACATCGAGGCGAAGCCGAAGGACGGTTACACGGTGGAGACAAGGACGGACAAGTACGGGGACAAGTACATCGTGGAGACGAGGAGGCACGGGGGCTACGCGGACGATTTCAAGCCGTTCCTCAGCGACAGAAGCAGGACCAGCCCCGAGGAGCGGGCGAGCCGCCCGTATAAATCGACTAACTTCCATCCCGAGGAGGGCACCGGCCCTCACTTCCGCGACGAGCCCAGGGAGAACAACAACATCCCCTCGCCGATCATCGCCAAAAAGTTCACCACCACCGAGAGAAAGTTCTCGAAGAGCGACGACTTCCTGGACCGAGACTCACGGCCCAGGGACAGCTACCTGCCGAAGAAGAAGAACTTCGAGTCGAAACGCGGCATGAGCAAGTCGACGCAGCGGCTGGACGAGATCGGGGAGAACGCAAGAGTGAGGGCGCTGAGGAGCGAGTACACCACCAGGTCACACGAGAACTTGACCAGCCACGCCGACTACGTAAACGCCAGGGACGTGCGCCGACCGCTTCTGGACAGTCCCGCGATGAACGGTCGTAAAGAGAGGTCGCCGTTCGCGAAGCGGCATTTAGATAGCCTGAGAGAGGGGCCGAACGACGATTACGACACCGACATATCCCAAATGACCAGCAGCCAACTGGAGTCCAAGTACTACAAGGAGACGCGCACCACTCAGCGGTACACCAGCAGCAAGCACCCCATTCACGACGATTACGACAGCTCGCCCCCAAGGATACGGACCGATCGCGGTGGCTACAACTCCAGCCGCTACGACTCCGACACCACCGCCAGGGATTCCATCCGTTGCGAGGCCCGGCACGACGAGACCTCGCGGACCTTGAGAAAGGAGCACAACAGGAAGCTGGACGAGGACCCGAAGAAGCCGCTGCGAAGGTCGCGCAATCGACTGGATTACTTCGACGACTCCGACGCCAGGGAAAGCCCGCGCGGCAAGCCGAGCGTCGGGAGGTTGGAACCGTTCGACGAGAGCCCCACCAGGCCCCCGAGGGTGTTCCACGAGGGCGGCAAGTCCAGGCACGCCAGGCAGGAGACACGGGCGTACACCGAGCGTCGGCATCGCGAGACCCGCCTGAGCGATTCGGATCGGAAGGATCGTTTAGCCGACTCCGGAATTGAGAATGATTACAGGCGCGACTCGCAGGAGGTGGACCGGCGGGAGCAGATCGAGTCCGAGGACGAGGGTTTCGTCACGAGGCAGTTTATCAAGCACGAGAGACGGCACACCGATCGGAATATGAATCTGACGGCGTCCGAGCAGCGCAAGTATGATAAATACGCGCACGACATGTCCAAGTCGCCACCGGTCACCGCGAAGCCGCCCTCCGGGGCTGATAAGAAGTACGAGAAAAAAGCGGCGAAGAAGAGCGGCACCATGAGCAAGGTGAAGCAGCTGTTTAGTAAGAAGGAGAAGAAGGCGAAGGAGGAGAAGAGCAAGAAGAACGCGAGGAGCAGCAGCAGCGGCGCGCTGACGGACGACGAGGTGACGATGAGGTACAGGGAGTACCGCGGCGATCAGCTGAGGAGCGCGAAGAGCGCGCGGGATTTGGGCAGCGACATCAATCAGGTAGGATTTCTATTTAATGCCTTTCTTTTCTTTTTTGGATTTGTTGATTGTCATGAGATATTAGGTCACCTCAAAAGTCTTTTACGAAAAAGTCTCAAAATTTTGTTACGAAGAAAGACATAGGTACAACGAAATAAGTTTAATCGATAATGTAATTTCCTTCTTTTTTAATGACCTCTTGCCATCGTTTTGCTAACTGGTCGGTGCCTCGTTCAAAAAATTCAATAGGTTTTGAGTTAAGAAGTGTACTGGCTGCAGTTTCTATTATTTCTATGTGTAGGTATTAACATTTTCTATAAATAAGGAAATGAATCAATGTAAATGTCAACTGAAGCAGTAAATGAAACAAATAAATATGTACAGTTGATTAACGCTTCGTGGTCACACGGAGTGTAATCGCATCCCAGGATTTTTAGACCTTAATAATGAAATTTAAAAATTTGGTGAATTTTCACCAAAAAATCGTTTTTTTTACAACTACTTTTTCAAATACAAATTTCAACATATCGAGAAAAAGCCTATTAGAGCATGATTGTATGAGTATTGCGAATGCACAATTACCACTTAAAATTTAAAAGATTCAGAAATACGAAAATGGTAATCCAAAAATGACACTGGGGCGCAGTGAACCCCATGTGACCAATTTATGATTATAAGAAGTTGCGACTATGGAGGGTTAATATTCTTAAGTAGTAGCCTAAACTCTAACAGTAGACAAAAATTAGCGACCACACGCTCTTAATTCTGTTCATTGATTGAATGTCGATACTGTACTGATGCTCAAAAATGAAGACAAACGTTGGACTGGCTTAATCAAAAAGCAAACTCATAGAATGTCACAACTGCGTTCTAAGAAATACGCAAAGACTTTTGAAGGACCTATACAGAGGATTAATGTTCTAACGAAAGGAAATACGGGAATGATTAAAAAATGCAGTCTGCACTTGCTGCCTTGTTGAAAAAGACATCGATTATTTAATTAAAATTAGAGATCCTACGACATCGCATCAGCCTAAAAATTACAAAAAAATTAGTTAATTAAATTCAGTGTACTAGGTAACTAAATATAATGAGGCAATCCTAAACACGCAAATTCCCTATATTATAAAAAATGGAGAAATTCTCCACCATTTTGCAAGCTGAGTCTCTTTCTTCAAAGTAGGAGCGATTAAACTTTGAGAACTTAATTTCCACCGCGCATTGTTTAAATTTCATACGTATAGATGAGATTTACAATTCATAAAAGTGCACTTGAAGCGCACAGTGGTAGCGAACGTGTTAGCACGGTCGTTGCTTGAGGAATCCAGCAAGGCGTTGTTCCAAGTGAACGCCAGACCCTTAGAAACCGGAAGCATTCGATAATTGGGATCTCATACCGTTCTCGAGTGCGCGGTTGCGTCACGCCTAACTGTACACCAGCCGGTGGAAAGTATACGGTGGACGCCGTACACCAGGATCGCGAATCCGCCCACGCCGCGTAGAAACGTTTTTCGGTGTGCTTATCAGGCTCGTATCTGGAAACCAGGCGACGTGTACGCAGCAGCCTTTGCTACGCTTCCACGGGCTCCTGACGAACGTTAAGCCGGGTGTACGCTTGCCGAACCTTTCCACGTATAACACTCTCATAGCTCATGACTGCCATTTAGGATAAATTGACTTGTGCAGAAAGCTCATAACATTTCTGTCGATCGTTAAACAGCCACAGCTCCGGAAGATTTAATATTCTTTCTGTAACATTACGCTTAGAATATTTTCAGAAACTTACTTTCAGTATACCCGCCCTTCAGTATTTAAGCTCCTCATTTCTTCTCCATAAAAATGCACGTGCTGCATAATATTAGGTTCGTGCATACGAAATTATCGTTTCGCTCAGGGAAGTTCGAATGAACATATTTTCTGCTTTTTCACTGTGTTATTTATTTTATTTGCTTGAACCTCTGCCATATTTCTCGAGTCGTAGGCCATCGTTGCAATTGCCATTGTATCCCCACCATAAACAATAGAAGTTCCATTACGAACTATCTCACAAGTGCATACGCAATCTAATGTCACCCGAAAATTGTAATTCGGATATCGAATATCGAAGCACGCGGCTGGAATGCTTGAACGTCTGCAACGTGACAAGAGTAATTTCGATCAAGACTTTATTGACTACTACCTGTTACGAGCAACATCGTGGCCAAGTGTACGTACACGCGACCTTAGGCTTCGTAACGGAGCCTCTCATGCGTCCGGGCTCTCTCCTACCGAAGAATAATGATATAGCGTACAAACGATCATCGACGTAAAAGTCCGCCGCATTCTCTCGGAAAGTGTGCCTGCGTCGGAGATTTATCGGACGTAACATTTAACCCATATGATAAATAATTCCCCGTATACGACCGTGCAGGGAGCATCCGTCTTCTCGATGGAAGTTCGTCGCGCTTATTGGGCTGCGATCTCTCCCGTTATACCGGGATGAAGGTTCATCAAGGTCGATTCGACGCAAAGCACCTCATCCACTCGGATTATATTAACACTTTATCCGCCGCGCATTCATAAGCACAATTGCAATCTCTTAATCGTACGCTCTACCAACGATAACGATCAAATAAAATTGAATTCCTCAGCTCGCACTGGATAACAGAGGTCGCGAAGTCGAGTACTCGCGAGAGCAGGAAATACAGTGGTGTCTGAAAGAAAGTTTATGCATACTAAACTTAATATAATACAGTGCCGGACAAAAGTATTGGGACACTTTTAAAGCAGAATAACTTTTTCAAAATTGGTCCAAAGAACCTGAGTTCTTTTTAGAAGCTAGAAGGATTAGTTTACTAGGTGACGTGTTTTGTAGTTTTGAAAAAATGCAATTGGTCGGAATAGCGAAGAAAATAATGAAGCTCGTTTTTCCGACTATTTTATCTGAGCCTGTAATGAAAATTTGAAAATTCCATTTGTATATTTAACAAAGTTGTAGGATAAACCAACCAGTGAATGACCTAATTGTTGAATTTATGGACCTTTGAGATTAATACTTGAATATATTTATGTATAACAACAAAACAACTGTTGCATTTAAATTTATTTTTCTTGAAATTTCTATAAAAATAATTACTTATTCTTATCGTAATTTAAAAAAAAAAACGATTATTAAATGCAAAACGTGTAGAAGCCCAGTAAATGACCGCATACTTTTAATAAGAATTGTACTTATTAATGTTTGCTTAATACGCGTAACTAAAAATATGGGATATTAAAAGTGCAACTATACTCCATTTATAAACATATAATATTTTTAAATTTATAATTGACATTTCTTTGCCTAATGGTCATTCACTGGTATGCGGTCAATTACTGGTTAGTTTACTCTACACATGCTGAAAAATTTCATCGGATGTTTACTTTGAAAACAAAGTAAGCTCAGAGATCTCTATAATACAAAACCTTTACATTTTTCAAAACCTTGCGCCATTGACGTCGTCAACGTACTCCTGAACTTCAAAAATGGACTGTATAAAAGAGTGACATCCAATCATTTGAAAAAATATATAAAAAATTTCAAGTTAAACGATTTTATTTAAAATGCACTAAAAACTAAAAAATAATTATTTTCTTGTACTACCATTTCGGTGTTGTTTTTTCACTTTAAATAAAATCTTGGAACAGGATATCTCACAAGAAATTCATTTCGACGCTTGATTCTGTATTAAATTGATTCATATTCTGTTATGAAACATCCTGCTCCACGATTTTATTTAAATTGAAAAAACAACATCGAAATGGTAGTACAAGAAAATAATTATTTTGTAGTTTTTAGTGTATTTTAAATAAAATCGTATAACTAAATTTTTTTATATATTTCTTTATTATTTACTTTTTAGTGTCTAAGTTTCGACTTGTGGTTATATGCTGATTTCATGTCGATTGAATTGATTTGATTTGTGGCATATTTATTGATGACTGTGTAATTTTTTCACCCCCTTTGGGTTTTTTCCCCATAATTTTGCATTGTCGTCCAAACTGCGTACGCCTGCGAAGTTTCAAGACAATTGGATGGGTGCAAATGGGTTAAAATTGAGTGTCTAGATTTGAATTAAACATACAAGAAACAAACAGAGGATTGAAGCTCAATCAAAATCGTTTAAAAATCATTATTCAGCCACCAAATTGAGCACCGCTACACTTCGCAGCACTATTTTCCGCGAGCAGACCAGCTTAACCGCCTACCACCAACACCTCCATAAAATCGTTCGCCCCGCTATCTAATCAGCCAGACGGTAACTCGCGCGGATAATTGTTTCGCGCCGTTTTACAAGCCCCGGCAGCGGCGATCGGCCGCGTTTTAGACAGCCTGCTGGTATCGAGGGATCGTTTCGCGCCGATTTCGCAAGCCGGGATACCGTATCGACGTCCGCGGACGGAGGGGAAGATTAATGGCTGGACGCGGGGACAGCCGAGGTCGGAAAGAAATCGCACAATGCCGGTAACGCGGTGAAAGACGCTCGTAAAATCCCATTTGCATGGGTCCCACGGTGGGTGGAAACGTTTCGAAACTGCACGATCGCGAAACAGGTGGTTCAGCGGTGAGTCAGGAGGGTGCAGTTGAATTTTCTACGGCCGGGGCAATTAATGGTCCCGTTTTACGCGGCGCTGGCAGCCAGGTCCCGCTCTCCGTGCAGCCACCTTGAGATTTTCATCGGAACATTTAGCCGCGTAATGCGTTTTTCGTGTCCAGCGCGATCTACGCCTGGGCTGGCTCCCATTATGTCTTTTATTATGCATTGTACGGGCGAGAGCCAGCTGTAGTTGTGCCGCGCTTTGCTCGAGAGTTAATAATCGCGATAGTTAAGGCCGCCTGAGCTCCCATGGTACGGTCGCGCGGAGTGTTCTTGAGATTCTTTGGCCGCTGTTTCCGTTTGGTCTCTTAGTGGCACGCTGAGTGAAGATTGAGATTGCATGGTTAAGGGAGTACTTGGCAATTGTAGAGTGGAGGTCTGTGTCTTCTGAACAGTCGGTTCTTGTTCTGTTCTTTTCGTTTTGGTAGACTGTGTGTCGAGGAAAGTGGGGGATAACCGGGGATCATTGTTTTTCTAAGACAAGAGCTGCGATATGCAGCCAACGTAGGGTGACCTGTCCAGTGAGTGAACACTTAAACTGCATGTCTCTTAAAATTGGTATTCAAAAGTTATTATTTAATCCCCTGAATGATATTGCTGTAAGCGAGCTGTTTTATTAATAAAGTCAGACATCCCGGAACACAATTCTAGCAATGTTTGATAGTTATAACTTTCATTAAAAGTCTGGCAGAGGATTAAATAAAAAATGGGCAAATGACCAGTGAATGAACATAAATTTCTAGTGAATGAACAGGGGCACCCCAGTGAATGAACGGGATAATAACTGTGGTTAGGTTTCCAATGTATTTAGACGATTTTTTGTGTAAATAATTTTTCATACTCCAATTGCAATAATATTGTTGATTTGATACTTTACTAGTCTTATAAGATCATAATTGCGCATATTTGAAATTTAATTTCTGGGGTGGGTTAACCTAATCTCCCACACTGGCGGCGAAAGTGTCAAAAGAATAAAAGACCGGGTAAGCTGTTCATTCATTGGTAAAGTAAGAAATGCCCAGTGAATGAACGGCCGTTCATTCATTGGTATTCACTGGTATCTCCTATCCGATGCATGAACACCAAAGAAACTCGACAAATTTTTAGAAATCCGTTATTTTATACAGTATTTTTCGTTAAAGGAACATATAACAATGTAATTATAACCGCAAATTTATCATAGGACCATTAAATGCACCTCAATATACAAATTGTGGACATCACGTAACAAGCCTTGCCTTGAACTTGTGGGACGCCATGAGGACAACTGTTAAACAAACGGAATTAATACCGTATCGGTTATAATTAAACAGAAAAACGCTTTTGCGAGATATCTGTAGGTCTCCAGTCTATATGTCAGTGGCAGTTTCAACGTTAAGTGATAGGCGTGATATAGCGATAGGCGTTAATTTTTCGTATTATATGAGCAACGTTCACTCACTGGGGGGTGTTCACTCACTGGACAGGTGACCCTATGGTGTTAGAGAAGTTTAAAAATTTCGAATTGAAAAGTTCCAGTGTTGTGTTGCGATGAGACCTTTATTTGTGATTTTTGTTGACTAGATAAATTAAAATAAATTCATGTACAATTTATTAAAATAGCTTTCTTTATGAGTTGTGAAATAATAATAATAAAGGCTTTATAATTATATTATATTTTACGCGTTTTTTAGTAGGCAGCCGATATTACCCACACCTATAGGGTAAACCCGGGTATTTGCATACTTCCGAGAAATCTTGTTTTCTTGCGTGCCAAATAGTTTTTTTCAGAGATGGACTCTCATTTTCTGATTCTGTAAGGTCTAATTAAGATTTCTAGCGGTGTCCAAAGTTTATTTTGCCATCTGAATTTTTGCTAGCAGGAAAAATGCATTAGGCACCCGGTTTTGTCCCCACTTTCCCCTAGGCTTTTTCCTATTGTAAGTAGGTTAGAGATATAGCCATTTCTGTTCATTGAGTGGTTGGGAAATAATGAAGGAGTGGTCTGTTATTTGCTGGGCAAGTTTGAAACGTGACATAGGGATTTCTTCTCACGAGTCAGTGAAAAGGGCAGAATTCGATTCGAAAGCACAATTACTTCAGAACGCAGAAGGTAGTTTAATATTTTTTTGTGTGTCTCAAAATCTTCGAAGGAAATCGAGCCCTTTGACACCTGAGAAATTCCTAATATACTTAGAAGTAAAATATTATTAAAAATTCAACCCTTCATAATCTTGCTACCTGAAACCACCCTTATTTCTTCACTTCCTAATAAAATCCTTCGAGAACGCATTCCACTATACTTATTACATCCCTAACATTTTTCTAACAGTAGAACTTTCGACTTCCTATTTAGTCACCCTCAACTATTTACACCATCATTTACCATACAACCCTCAGAGAACTCACAAGCTCTTTGTAAACTAACTACCATCGAACTGTCTACTTTCGTAGTGTCCTTAAAACACTCCATCACCAGCACACCACTCGAATCTCGGTGAGAAACAGATACTTCGCGTAAATGTTCGTAAATCGATTCGATGCCCCATACAGAGGGTTCAAAAGGCACACCCGCGGCAACAAAGCATCCTACGAAGCCGGTGGTCCCACGACGAGATTCCCATGATGCAGCCGCAGCAGGTGACCGTATATCGCGCGCGACGAATTGATCAAGTAGCACTTAAGTTTAATGTTGCTCGCTAGCACCGATGCAGTCGCCTTATTCTGGGACGCCCACGCACGAACGCCAATAATACCGCGGTTGATCCACGCCCAGGTGCAAAAGACGCGCTCGAGCCGAGGGTTCTTTCGCAATATTCGTTGACATAGATGGGAGATCGAGGGTAGTGGCAAGAAGGGGACATTAACTTTCCTGTAACTTGTTCGGAGAGACGCAATGTCCCTTGAATTTATTTAGAGGGTTCATTAAGGGGGAACCTGGTTTAGGACCCTGAAAACACGGTGGTTTTTAAGAATTATTTTCTCAACAAATATAAAGCGAATCTTTCCAGAATATTAAGGGTGTTTTATTGTATATTCAGACAATAACAAAACTTATTTTTTTATTAAAAAATAATTCAGTTAATATTGTTTTATTGGTATATCTTCGTGGCACCGCCGGAGTTGTCAAATTGTGTACATCCTAGCGGATCCAATTTTTGCCTGAAATAAAAAAGCCGAAGTTTTTCTTAATCTACATGAATTTATATCGTCGATGTATTAAAAAAATAAGAAAAAAGTTTAAAATTGACAAAGTTATGGGACTTTAACGAAAATGTTACGATTTCGACGGAAAAATTTCGACGTTTTTGAGCAATAAGTATGGTTTAATTTAATTTCTGCAGTTAGGCTTAAGTTGGGGTGTTATGAGTGATTTGATTGTTTCTTACATCAGCTACAAACCTTGTTAAGTGTATTTAGAACCCGATACAATTCGCTGTTGTAAATGAATTGTGTTTAAATATTACATCTGCTCCGTTGCACAGAACAACTTTTTGTGATATCGATAGATGGATAACGCGTTTAGAAAATCACTGCTAGGTGCAATTTATCAGTTGGATCCCCCCAGTGATTTAATACCTCTAGCTCTAGCCATCACTGGGCTTTCAAGTCCCTCGCCTAGCCATCGATCTCTCAATAGAAAGCTGTTAGCTGTAACCTTCCTTGCGTCTCTCTCTCTCTCTCTAGTGTCCTATCGGTATGAAATATTAGGTGCTTCTTTAAAAACCTAAAGGTAGACTCCGTGTCTCGATAAAAAAGCAAGGTACACTCGACTAAAAAATATTACTCCAACCACCAGAAATATAATGCAGAGTGACCCAACTTCTCACGGTCAATAATAATTGACATCTGCTTCGAGAACACTTCTACAATACTTGATGAACCCGGTGTTAAGACAAAGCCATAGGCTCTCGCCCAAGCCGTATTCACGAAATACTGTAAAAGTGTTCGCGAAGCAGGTACCAACCCCTGCGAAGTTGATCTACTCTCTGCTATTTAAGCATACTTCTCTTACTATAAATTACTCAAAGACCCTTAAATGACACATCTCACCCGACGCACAGTATTTCCTCGCGTCCACAGCAAAAATCTAGCAGACCTGACATTTAAGCGACATTTGCATTTTTGAAAGTCCTTCGCGTCAAACGGTCGTCCACTCGGTTGAACCAATAAAATTCCTCGGTGTCGCGATACATATTGACCTTTCCAGCGACCAGTCGACCAAAGAGATACCTCGCCTCGATAGCTGGGAACACATCCACGGTGTGGCAGCGTCGATGAATCTCGAAAGAGTAGATACCCGCGCGTGCCTGCGCTAACAGTAGCCAGATACCTCTACTCTGGCGTCGTCAAGCTAGACATTGACATTCGAGGCGTTACGCAACCGCCGCCGTGTGAATACGTGTCATGAGTCTCGATGGTGCACGAATCATTCATCCGTCTATCAAGAGGAAAAGCATTCCGGCTGCGAAAATCCTGCTGGGCGAGGATCGAGCGAGATCGCATGCGCGAGCATATACGGAGCGTGTCTTACAATTAGACCCTTTTCACGCGGGACATTTTTGTGGCTGGCGACAGTTGGCTTTAATGGATTCTTGATACGACCTTGCAGTACATTGGAACGATAAAACATTTTTCCAATGGAAAATGATAAAATCGATAGAAGAGATTAGGAAGCAAATTTTGTTTAAGGTACTAGGAAGTGATAGTCCTCAAATTAGTAAAAACGTTAAAGTGGGTGGATTTGGAAGAGTAAAACAAAAACGCAAACTGCAAAGCAAAAACGCTTTGTTAAAAAGCCTATTTAATGATCCATCTGTTGCGTCATATACAATTCATATTTGTGACTAAACAAACATGTTTTTTGAAAACTTATGATGTTAACAAACTTTGTGTCAAGGAACAAGTCTCAACCTCAATTTATTTCTTTGTAATTAATTGAAAAAGAAATGCTTCATTTTCGACCAATGCGACTGCCTAGTACCCTTAACGCTATCTGGCACAGCCTGATGCAATAGAAACGTTGAATAATCAACCTTTCTTTATCTCTCTGTTACTAAACCAAAGTAATTAATCAAGAATACCTCCATCGTTGCCCAGGAATCTCATTTACCACATCACCCTTACACATCTACCAAATCCCCAATCACCTTCTGACACCGCAATACTTCAGACAAAACCACGCAGATTCATTTCACAATCCATCCCTACAACCTCAACACGTGGCCTACGTTTCTCTAATCACGCTCGCGCAACACTCATCGCCCGACTACCGCCACTTCTCGTGCCTCATTCCTTAAATCGCCAGGTCCGTGGTATCGTAGGTCCGCGTTGGATCGATGGGTGTCGCGCAACGAATCTCGGTATGTGGAGCAAGTGCGCTGCGTCAGACACACCCTTCGTGTAACACGTGTGAGCGCGCGGGCTCAGCTTGCACGCTGAAAGGATCGGATCAGTCTGTTCGAGGGAGATCTCCGGTATGCAGGGGGCCCACACCTCCTCGAGTATTGCACCCACAGGCTGACCTACACACAAACGTGCGATCAGGCCGCGACGTGTGCACCGCCACGAGCCCGTATCCCGTTTCCATCGAAAGTTCACACTAATGGCATTTGCTCTACGCCCGCACGCCGGGGATTATTACGATTTATTAGCTCACCTATCACGGCCCTGTTCGCGGTTCTGTATCACGACGCGATTAGGGGATCGATTTCGGTGGATAAAGTGAACGTGACGGGAACGTGGCTAGGCCGTCCTTCGGAAACGAAGTTCGAGCCTTAGCCACCTTAAATCTTGGATTACGCCTTTCGTCGCGATACCTACTGGTAGTGGAACCCTGGTCACTGGAAACTACGATGTTGCGCTCTGAAGGCTTATGATACAGAGTTACGTATAGAATTCGTATGTATTTTTAATTAAATCGAATTAAAGGATGAAGTATCTCCTTTCGAAAGTGTTATCAGAGTCAGAAGAGTGAAACTTGAAGGCTCGTAGATTCTTCGTACTTGTGTTATCGATGATATGGATAAAGGCATACTTCCAGAAGCAGATATTACAGAAATTCTTATTATTATACCTTTAAGAGCTAACAGGACATGGCAGTTGATCAACTTCCAATTTAAAGAATATCCCCTAATACAGGGGTGGATTAAGTTGCACCCTCTGCACAGCTTTGACGCATTTGCATGTCGATATTTTCTGGAAGTCATTTTGCTTCTCTGAAAAGTTTGCGCCACTGAAACTGTCAAAACAGGAGAAATATCCAAGTAGCCGACAGGGAATCGTGATGTAAGCGAGGTGGAAAGGGAAGTGGACCCCAAGAGCGTACTTGCACGTCGAGCGCACGCTTTGAAACTTAGATGCACTTTGCTTTATGGTAGGCGGATCATTCACACCTCCCCTGGCGGAGGCCAGGCCGATTGTGGCTGGGTTAAAGGAAAGGAGCCAGGGCTGCACGTAAGAATTGGATCGCATTCCCCGCTCCACGGGGCATAAAACCGTTGAGATAATATTGCCAGATAGGTTATTTATTGATATCTCGAGCTTAGGCTGCCTCTTCGCCACGACGCTCTATGCCCGCGGTGTGCCATCACGGAAACCTTCCGCGAGATCGCATAATGATCGCCAAGCCGCAACTTGCGCGCCTCTCCTCGTCCCTCGCTCGGTGTACGAAACCTGCCACCCGTGTAACATCCTGCTGGGGAGCTACGGTGTACCGTTGATAGCCCTAAGAGATGCGAGCGAGATTCGTCTCGCTCTGACCTCGTCAAGAACTCTGTAACGCTCAGCTTGGGCGGATTCTCGAGGCAGCCTGGGAAAGCTTGGACGATTTTTCGAGCACCTCTCATCCCTGTATACCCCCCGCCTAACTGGCACACTTCCATTTGAACAGATGCAGGTGTAGGTATATAAATGATCAGTGGGGGTTGATATAAATAATCAGTGTATCGACGATTGGCCAGGCAATTATGGGTCTTCTCGAATTTTCTTTGCACCTCGCTCTACACTTTCAATCACGATTTGCACCTTCCGTTCAAATAAGCTAAAGGTACCTTACGTTCAGAGTTGGGCAAAATGTAATCTAATTACAACTTACAATTTATGATTAAAATGTAATTGTGCAGTTGATTACACATTATTTTCTGTAATCGTTAATTTATGCAGTTGACCACAATTTTGTCAACTACCTAAATTAACAATTACAGAAAATAATGTGTAATCAACTATACAATTACAGTTTAATCGTAATGTGTAAGTTGTAATTAGATTACATTTTGCCCAACTCGGCTTACATTTTATTTGAACAGATGAAGCGTGGTACTTCCACACTTTGAAATACCATATTCATTCAGAGAGAATTCAATCATAACAGTAAAAATATTGATATCCACAATCGTATGGAAAATATCGAAATCGTTTTATATTTCGAATTTCCTATTATTTCAAGCGCACCGATGTCTCCCTTAATTCCAGCCCGTGTAGGCTTTCGGGTGTAGGTGTAGCACGTAGGCGCGATATATCTCTTCTCACGCGGAATCGTATCTCCGCGGATCTGTTACCCGCGGAACGGCCTCACGGGTATCTAAGAAGCGTGTGCCGGAGGCCGCGGCGCTCGCGAATATTCGCGCGGCACTTTCCAATTTCTGTGCTCGCCGCCCTCTCACTCCGTTTTCAGCCGGGTTTCGCCCGTCGTGTCCCGGCCGATCACGGTGATTTGCATATCGAAGCAGTCCGTGTCCCGATGGCTTTCCACGCCTTCGAACCACCATTTTTCGCCGCCGATTCCCTCGATCCGCCGCGTATAAACTCGACGAAGTTACCGATACCCGCGCCGTGTACCGTTATGGCACGTAACGACGCGACAAGTAGCGAGTCGCGCCAAATAAGAGTCAGACGAGAGGCGGACTTGCCTCGATTTCGATGTTCCGTGGTATGAAATCGTTGCTGGTAGGAAACGTGCTATTCGTCTGTTTTCTTTCACCACTTTCGGTGCAAGATAATTGGGTGTCCATTCAGTTCTATCGATAGTCAAAGCGAATTCAATAGAGTGTTTCTAAATGGGAATATTTTATTAAGATAAATGAGGACGAGGGTTCTGATAAGTGTGGAATATTGTTTTAAAGTAATATGGACTTTAGGAACATATTACTAATATGGTTCTTTTTTTTATTCTCTTTTGCTCCTAGTTATTCATTTTGATCATCAAATTATAGAAAATAATTCACTGGATTCCTCGAATTTATTAGGATTTGTCAATGTCCACATTTCGATATTTGAAAAAGGGGGACCTGATTAAAAATACCCAGAGCTACATTAGTCCTTGAAAAGGTAACAGTTTAGGTATCTGTCTCCGTTCAGTATGAAAATTCTCATCATTATCCATATCCTCCTACACAATAATATTTAATCTTCATATCCCACCCATTTACACATTCACAATGAATTCTAATAAGTAAATAGAGAAAAGTGAACCGCAGAGCATAGTTAAATAGTCTGCCCAAGGATCGCAGCGTTTCCACTCCAGTAATCCATATTATTTCAACGAGTCGTGTCCCGCAGACGCGTTTCTCGCGAGGCCAAGGGATCGTTAAATTGCACGCGGAGAAGGATTACGAGAAATCGGCCTGGAAGAGACAGCGACGTGTGCGCCGAGATTTCCCTCCGCGGGGTGCACACAGCACGGTCCCATGCTGATCGGTGCACCGGTTAGAAGCAATTAATTACTGGAACGAGCGATTAATGATCTGAAACCTTCGTTCGGCCGCGTTGCAAGCGCGTCCGGCGAAAAAGTCTGGCATCGCGAGCCGAGCTGCCTCGCGCCGCCGACTGATCGAGCCCACTTTCGCGATCGGATTTTTCACGCGATCCTCTACTCCACGTGTGTAGGCAATCGTTCCAACAGAAACCAAGCATTCGTCTGCATAGGTTCGCGAAGAATATTACTCAAGAAAAGAGGCAATCATCCTGAAACCAAAGCATTACAGACCTTAAAGTTAGTTAAAGTTATAAAGTTTTTACAGCAAACCAAAGTGACTCAGATACGAAGAAACTATTGTGATTCACGAATTTGGTAATCAACAGAGTAGTGTTCACAGTTAGTCGTACTTTTGCGTCAGAAATTAAAGGGGTGACTTTTTGTGAATGAAAATATTCAAACACCCATGTGCCTGCCTTATGATAAATGAGAGATGAATGGCAGAAGTGAAAGAGAACGTGATTTGCGAAAGTACTACTTTGATTAGTACCCTTTTACAATTTGACTGTTAGCATTTTCGGTGGAATAAGGTTTTTGTAGTCATTCAGTGTTTAGGAACACCCTATAGTGCAATTGGCACATAGGTGGCGTCCGTTAAGTAGAGCCATGGGTTCTCGAGTCCCCATCGCCTGGGGTTCCCTTTTCGCCTACATTTTGAAAAATGGTTCTTGGAGTTCGTCACATTGGAATTTTATGAACGTGAAATCTCACCACTCTCGCTAAAGTGCTTTGAAAAAAACAGAGGAATAATGGGAAACCCGCGCGGCAAGTGTTGTTGCCTTTTCGGCAGAAGGGGGATTATGGAGCAAACCGACTTGGAACGAGGTCTACTCGTAAAAGGTAGGAAACCCAGCGCGCTGCCAAATGTATCGATATTGCTCTGTATATAATTGGCCCGAACTGGAAAGCATCGCAAGCGCCGACGATGAAGAAAGGAGCAATTAAGCGTGCCGCGTAACACACTTTCCCAATACGGCGCCGAAGGCCCCGTGCTTGGAATTGTTTACGCGCGACAGCGCACACGGCGCACAAATATGGGATGCGCATATCTCGACTACGCGATCTTTGGACCATTTCGATCGTAAAAGCTGAAATCAACACAGACTGTATTTGCAACGGTTTATTAAAGAAACGAGAATTAGCATTCTGACGCTTCGACCGTAAAATAATTGAAAGGGATGAGATTTTAACTGATCCACCATTCAAACAAAAAGCTATTCTAATAAGTAGAAGATATTTTATTCGAACCATTGTGCTTCAAAAAGTCAAGTGTTCCTATATTCACGAACCCAATTTGGTTCTTCCTATTTCTCATTAAAAATTCACAGATTACCCTTGACAGCTTCTGTAACACAGAAATACTAGAAAATATAACCAATCTATTATACTTATTACCCTTGAGATTATACTGAGAAAAAGCAGATGAACGTGGTTTCTAAAAATTCAATATAAATATCTGTCGAAATGGCGATGCTAGCACCGTCAATCACCGTCGTCAGGCGATAGATAGCTCCAGCAATTCCGCAGGATTGTATCAATCAGATTTCGCGCGTAATTATGATAATTAGAGTCACGGCGGGTTTCGTCGAGCGATTGCCATCATTAGTACGAATGTATGGATGACGAAAACGATGGGACTGTCGTGGTGAACGGTTATCCGTCTTCCTCGCTGCCAGACTCGTCGGTCCACCTGAAGTTGAGAAGGTCGAGACGGCTGGTTATGTAATTAGCCAGGGGAACGTTGTTACGAGAACGCCGTGGCATCGTGTGGGTGGTCCACAAGCACGGCTGGCAAACGGTGGCACAATACCAGTCGTATACATTACATGTCGATACTCCGATCGGCGGTAACCTATTACTCACCGACTATGCATGTTGTCTCTGTTTTCCCCGTTGCATTCTACACACCGTATCGTGTGTCGCATAACAGGCATTTTTTCCTAAAATCACGCGATAGAATGGAAAGGAGGAGATAGCGTTTCGCTGTATCGCGATTAGTCTTAGGTGTGGGGTGGTTGTCTTTGGTACTGAAACGGAAGCAATTGCGTTGGATAATTTTGGATGTACAGTAAGATACTTGAACTTTGTCGATGAATTTCGTAGGGTTTAAGCTACGTTTCTATGCACACATATTTTGGTACAAGTGGAGCACTTTCTCGTAGAGGCGTTAAAGCATGCAAGTTGATCTTTATACGTGTGCTGTGGAGCGCGTTTGACACGTGGGAACGTGGCTTTGGGTTCAATGAGGGTTCAGAGATTCTATTTTATTTGGATGGCAAGTTTCTTTGCTCCAATGCATTTATATTTACGAAGAATGCAGCATGTGTTTGTAAGGATTTATTATTCTCTTGAAAAAATTACAATTTAAAGTAATAGTTTTGTACTGTGGGGAGGGGGCATTAAATATCAGTCAGAAACCTCCCAAATTTGAAGCGTACTACCTTACACCACTCTCAATTTTACACTCCACACAATTCCACTAAAATCACCTAACAATTCCAGTCAAAATCCAAAAGCAGCAAAAGCTTTATGTATTGACTCCACTGAAGCCGTACCTTATGCCCCATTCACACAGCACACTTTTCCACCTGACAATATTTTCTCTATAATACATCCACACCCTCCACATCCTCCCCTACCTCTCTGCCATCAACACTACCACTGCCAAGTGAGTAATCAAGCACACAAATCACGATCCTCAAAAGCGCCACGCGTGGAAAGGGCTTTAGACGCTCGTGCGTCGCCGTCGGAGGCGACTGCAGCTCGTTACACCGTTCCTCCGTTCGGCCTCCGCTCGCCTGGTTTCGCCGAAGAGATTACCCGCGTATTTTGCATACTTCTGACCACGCTATCGATTATAACGATCAGGTGGTTAAAGCGTGTCCCGCAGCAAGGCCGCCGCCGCCGCCGCGGACTTATCCACGGGGACGTGCTGCGAGTTTATTAACTCGCGCCGCTGTTTCGCGCCGCACTTTGTTACGCCGGCTGACAACGTAATCTCGGTACACGTTAGTTCGTTTCGCGTTCAGTAGTCCGCAAATAGATCACTTATGTCGCTCAGCCGAGAACATTGTACCGCGCGGGAGCGGTTGACGCCGATAGGGGCCGGGGACGCAATTTTTCGCGGACCTAGCATGCGCGAGGATCGATCGATCATGCGCGCCACCGAGATCACCGGACAAAAACGGGTTACCTCTTCCCTCTTAAAGCGATGTCCAATCCTTGGCGACAAGTCGCGGAACTCTGTGCTCCTTTTGCTGGATCAGCGCCCCCTGTTGTTTCAGAATCTCGCGCGATCCCTCGGGTAAACTTAAATGGGCTCGTTATATATTAATTTTGTAATGAAGGGTTTATGAATGGTAGCCATTTGCTGGCGTGTCCGAGCTCGGTGTTTGCGAAGTGTTTCATTTGGAAGATTTGCATCGTATTTCCGCGGGGATTCAGAAACTCTTGGTCTTTAGAGGCTTATCGTTAGCAGTAAGGTTCTTAAAACACTCAGCTAAAGACCCCTTAATGTCTTCGTATTAAACTTAATACTAGGCTTTACGTATTATATTGGTATCACTGGTCTATTCTGGGCAAAATCTGTGGAATGTAATAGTTCCTTCTAGTCAGAACTCAGAGATTAAACCCTGCGAGTCTCAACTCTTCTCTATTTGCTTCCAGTGGAAGTTAATTAGAGTCTCTAGATTAGCGATTAATAGCAAGCTTACCGGTCTATTTTAAAATGCAAGGCGCGTTAATCGCACCACTCGTCGAGGTCCCAGCAAAAAGTACGCGGCGGCAAGCGAGTCCTTGGCGAACAGTTCATGCCTCTGAAAGTGCACGTCGGTGCACGGTGGTTTATGGACTGTCGCCGTGGTCCCGTGAGATCACGGAGATACGGTCCGAGCCGTTTTGTTCCGTATATGTTAAGTATGTTACACGTAGATTATGCCCGCGCATGTTTGACTGAACATAATCGTCTCCTTCCCCGTTGCGCGACCCACTTCGCAAGGTCGTGGGATCAAGTATCCAGGAGACTCGTAACCTGCCGTTGTTCATTGTGTCTCACAAGAGTCCGCGATGCCAGCCTGTTCTATCCCTGACGAACTTTATGAACTTTCAACCGGCGTTCTCCTCGTAACGAGGAAGAAGAAGGAATTCGACGGCGGACTTTTAAACACGAGGACTCGATGGCCAGGGATAGCTCCAGCTGATTGGAAATAGGGGGAGATTCCAGGCTGACGCGTTGATAGTTAGAAGTAGGGGAGTAGAGCTGGAAATTTTAGCAACCTGAATATTTCTGCACCGCTTCCCTAGTAGCATTTATTTGCTGGGACTTTGTTGGGCCAATGACGTGAAATCCGTTGGCCAATTGTTGAAGTGTCGCGCTATTTTTAAATGGGCCAACGCAGGCCCAATTGAAGGTTTCTTTCCATAGGCCCAACTGAAGGTTTCTTTCCATAAGCCCAACAGTTTCTTTTCAAAAGACGTCGTACAGACGTCCAGAAGGCATCTTGAAGAACGTTAAAAGACGTTGTAAACACGTCTTTTTCAGGTTGTAAACACGTCTTAGGAAAAAAAAATTCGGGATGAGAAGCATCGAACCCAAACTTTCCGCTTACGAAGCAACCGCTGTTTCCACTTACCCAACACATTTCCTTGTAGACAATTCTAATTTCTAGTTACATAACTAATATTAATTGTTTATAAAAACTGCGCAGTGACGCGAAATATTCTACAAAATAGCATCATTCGACCTTTAGACTCATTCCTTAAAATTTCACATTCGTTTCAAGACAGACGTCCTTATTACGTATTTATAAATAAGAAAAGAAAAATCACAACTTGGAATATAATAACAGGTTTTTGGATGTAGCAAATTTTTTGTCGTTTGTAAGACGACATTTAATCATCGTTGTAAATTTTTTGTTAATTAACCAACCATAGTAATTGTAGGCCCAACATTGGATATTCGTAGGCAAACTGTCGTAACTTTTTGTTAATTAACCAACCATTATAATTGTAGGCCCAACATTGAATATTCGTTGGCAAACTGTTGTAAGTTTTTTGCTGTAGGCCCTATGGTGATTTAGAATAGTATTTCGAACGCATGTTACCTCAAGTTCGAATTCTCTGGTAGGTGACGTTTACTGCGAGTTCGAAGTTCAGGAAACACGTAAGTTTTTTGTTAATTTAAATTTCATTCGAAGTCTTAAGGAAATCGTGTATCCTTTGAGACAATACTAATACTTCATCTCAGTCAAATTCGTGAACTCTGGGCTGCGCAGTAAGGGGTCGTCTTTAAATTACGTAAAGCTTTCTTGGGGAGAGGGTAGCGTCTTCTGTAATATTTTTTTAACCTTATTTTCAATATTAGTAGCTTAAAAAACGACGTTTCGTCGCATAGACGAAACCGAGTTAAATGAATTATATAAAGCTTTAAAAGAATTGTAATAACTGAAAAAATGCAATGTAAAAAATATTACGTAAAGAAGGGAGGAGAGGGTTGGAATATAAAATCTTCCTAATTCTTATACTGGGGTAGGAAAGGGGTAAGAACTCGAATTTTTTTTTATATTTGTTTTCTATCTTTAGTTTTAGTTGTTGCTTAAGTTTAAGTTTTAGTTTTAATGTATGTGTAATCCTTCCTTTTTCAAGTTCCTGTCTTTGTAAACTAAAGGGTGCGATGCCCGTGAATTATAATAATAATAATAATAATAATAATAATAAAAATAACCCTCACGTAATTTAAGGAGGGTCGCTAATTCTGAATCTAAGCTTGCCCATCAAAGCTTCAAATGATCCACATAGAAAACCAGCGGAAAATTAGCAACAGGAATATGCAAGATTCCAAAAGTCAATAACACTCATGAATTCCAATATTTTAAATCTAGATCCAACCGAAGGTTCATCCAGGGGCGTGTCCACCTTCCCTTTCTAATTTTCTGCGATACCACATCAGCGTGGAGATTTTCCTCGCCACGATCGACCTGGAATTTCGATAATGATCGATTTTTCTGGCCAGCCAATTGACCGGGGCATTGTTCCAGGCTGGCTGAAACGCAAGGGAACGATGCCGGGCTTCGAGTGGCTCTCGAGGACCTTTGGCTCTATTTTCTTGGCGCAAACACGAGGCCCACGTCATATTTTCCACCTTGCACGGCCGATCGGCGGCGGCTTCGTCTCTCGTTGCCGCGCGATTGTTTGCCTTTCGCAATCGCTCGGGCTCCTGAAAGTTATTCAGTCCACTTCTCCGATATGGAGAGCCGCGAGTGTCGCAATCGCCGTGCTAGTCCCGTTCGAGTGGTCCTCGCCGGTGTCCTTGCGTGCAGTCGCAGAACTTCGGTTGCACGCTGCTGCTGTCCTCGGGTGGAGCCGCGCCGAGCATAGAGCCACCGCGGAACGACAGAACAGCGCGCTATACTTAAACAGAATCAAAGATACATTAACTAAGAGTCAACGAATTTTTCCAGCCTCGTATAGAAATAAGTTCCAATAGGTCCCCGATAAATTCCTATTTCTGAACATTGTAGCAAGATACTGTAACACTTCATAAAAAGCAGATTACTATCACCGTGTAAAGATATGAAATTGGGGGAATACAGAGATCTTCAAAATCGAAAGCATCATGGAATCTACAATCTACATGTGTTATGTATTATTTTTCTAGGGATGTCATAAAAGTTGCTAGAGTCGCAAAGTTAACAGCTTTGAGGTTTAGGAACAAGAGCTCCCCCAAAAAATTTTAAACCCCAAAGCTGTAAGCTTTGGGACGCCCGCAGCTTTTAGTACACAGGTAGATCACACCAAGCTCATCTACGCTCCTTTCAAAGCTGGCTACATGCTCTTGCACGTTCTTAGAAACCGCCGAGCCTAACACGACGCAACGAGCGGTTAATCGCGCGCAAAGATAATGGTCTACGTGCCCCCCGGGAAAAAAGCCATTCCAGTTTCCACTGAGATAATCCGATAAAGAGTTTAGAGGAATCGCCGGGCGGTTCGGCCGCGTTCGACAGAGGAGAGAAACGATTACCGCGGCACGGTCGTAGGAACAACAAGAGCTAACCAGCAGATTGAAATGGAACCTCCGCGAAGGGCAATTAAGCTTCTCTCTTTGCATTGCTGTCCCGAGATTACCATAACCAGAATGTCGCAACCGCGTAAAGGGTATCATTATGATACGTGGAAGCGTACCCGACGGTCCGTCGAGTTCCTTGTCGGTCAATCAGACGTCGCCCGCTGAAGCGGCTGCCGTTTCCACCACGCGAAAACCCCTGTTTTTTTCTCCGCACATCGCGGTTTGCAAATTGCAACACCGCTCGGCCAGTAATTCCCCGTCTATCGCGAAACGGCCTGCAATTATTTGCACAGCGATCATCGGGCACAGTGATCCACAGAGATCCCCAGGGATCATCCACGCTGCTGATAGCCCGCGCATCCCTTTTCCACGTATCTATCAGTCCACAACCCCTCTGGGTGCCCGCTGATTTTCGATGCTGGATCGCGATGGGCGAAGCTGTTATTACAATGTTGCGCGTTTCTTATGGGGAGTGGCACTTCGCCTGACGTCGGCGTGTTTTCGCGCCGGTCTATTCACGGTTGCTTTGCACAGCTCCAGGTGGATATTTTCTGCGAGGCAACGAAATAGTCCTCGCAGAATTAATTGAAAAATAAACCAAGTTCGGAGTTTGCTTTGAGCAAAACTTTACGGGCAGCTTTTGAAATCTTCCGCCACTTAAATTTTTTACTGTTTTCGTCCGAATTCAGATAGGTACTTCCTATTAGACAGGGCTTCCAAATTAAGGTATAAGTGCGCGTGTGTGTCTCGATAATTAAACCTAAGTACTTGGAATAAATTATATTTGATAAATGTAGAAAATCAGGATTTATTAAATCTCGCAGTGTCTTCAGCTTATGTTCGTGTCCATCGATCGATATTTATGCTCGGTACTGCGTTTATTGAATAGTAGCGGAAGTTCGGGGTGGGAAATAATGTAGCAGAGTGATTTCAGAGCCTGCAATTCATTTGATTCTATGAATTATGAATTATGAATTCTTCCATTTTCACAAGGTTTATTGAAATTTGCATGCAACGTTGATTCTGACTTCGGCGTGCCCGAGGGTATGCTTGGAGTCAAAGGGTTGATGTGCGGTCGTTGAGGGTTCTTTTCGGTTGATTGCTCTTTTCCCTTGGTTATGCAAATGGATGGGGCACGTTAAGGAGCCCCGGGCATTTTTCGAATACACTGCTCTAAATAATTGAAGGATCTCGTTGTTGCGGGATTAATCAAGTACCAGAATCCAGGGAGCATGATTTACAAACTTCCAGGTAGACATGAGTTACTAACGACATTCGCTTTTCTGTTTCAGGTGAGTTTAAGAGCATGGAACTTTGATGTTGGCGAACAACCATGGTTTACTAGCCCATTAAGAAGCAAGCTGAGACGGTAACTTAAAAATATGCACGAAACTAAATGATATAGTCCAAAGAGAATCTATATTTAAGCCGAGAATGTAAAACGTCGTTTGTTTAAAGTTTGATTACTCATCGCTTTAGTTTCATTATTCTCACATATCATATTCAAGTGGGGAAAACATTTAGTAGAACACATCGATGACTTAATGCACAAATATTGTGTCCACTTATGTGAAATTTGATTTTTTATATGCAACAAGTAGTTCTTCTCTATCTCTTTATGCTGTATAAAAATCACATTTATATCTACTTCATAAATTTGTCAAAAATAATACTTTTGTTCATTGTATGCTGAATCGTATGTACTATAGCATGTTTAAATCTGTTTTTCTCGAAAACGTTAAAAATGAACATTCAATACTTGTGCACTAAGCCATTAGCATCTGAGTGAATTCTTCAAAAGAAAATCTTAATCCGTCGACAACAAATTTTCCAAATCTTGCAGCAATAAATGAAAATAAAACTTATATTAGTGGCTTAGAATTAAAATTTTCACTATATCCTCCAAGTGTCCCAATCTTCTTTCGCTTACAAATAATGATTTCCCTCGAAATCTAAGCCATTAGATACTTTAAAAAAATTCTAAAAATTTCTTAAGCCACATATTTCTTCAAACCACATCAAACTAGAACCAACACCCTTTCACAAATTCCCCATAGTATCAAACTCCGCAACCACAACACAAACATGCAGAAAAATAATATCGTGGAATTGCTCACCGCATCCGCGTACGCTTGGATCGTCGTGACCACGCGCCCGCGCTTCTTTCATTTCACTTCTCCCGTGATTGTCGATCAAAGTGCAGGAGACACGGCCCGTTACGTAACGATATTGTGCAAATACGCTTTATTAAATTAATCGGCGAACATGTCGAAAGACCGCGAATCAGGCGTCCGGAGTAAAATGCAGGTTGTCTTTCCCAGCTGCGATCGATAAATTACAATGTTGTCTGGTACGGGGAGCGGCCATTACCACGCACACGTTCCACCGAGACGTGTGCTTATCCCATAACGGGAAGGGGAGAGAGGAGGCAGTCGACGATCTCCAGGATCGTACGAATTGCACCGATAAAGCTTTATCGCTGTTAATTATATTTTCCGCCGCTTCGTAATCTATATACCGAGCAAAAGCCGTACCCCATTTCCCCTGCCTGTGTTTCATTGATTTCCCCCGGTAATCGCGAACAAATAGGATAGATCTGTCCGCGAGCCGTCGCCGCCTAGATACCGCAACCCGCCGATGTTTATCTGCGACGCAGACCAGCGTCCCGTTTTTCCGGTGGGCGACCGTTTTTCTTCCCGCGAGCCACCATCGCGTCGCCTTTCCTTCCCGTCAGCGACCAATTATCCTAACTGGACCGCACTTTTCCCCTTCCTGTGTCGCAGACTTATAGCGATATTACACGAACGCGGCCTCGTGTCCCGTACGATCACCACGGCCAGGGATCTTTTCCTAATACTGGCTTCGTGTTTGCTCCTATAATTCGCTGGTCTTATGTATGCGCGTTGTAGCGTACAACTGATTCGGAATACACTTGGTTTGCCACGATACATGCAACCGTAGGCGTGGGTATGACGAGTAACAGGAACGTGTGGTTACGTTTGAGAGACTTGACGTGGCATTGAAGCCTCTACAGGCGATAATCAAGCGCAGAATTCAGTTGCAATATTCCATTTAGGTTTCTTCAAACCCAACAATCTTCCTGCAGCTTCGATGCTTTCATATATCATCGGTGTCACGTATACCGAACCGACCCGACAAAGCGTCGACAGCATCCCTCATCGCTTTTTTTTGTTAGTTTGCTCCCCCTCCACCACCCCGTAAGATTGCAACTTTGGCATTTCATCGTGCATGGTGTCAGCCGCCGTTTCCAGCATCGCTGCGACGTCATGAGCCATGATCTTCTGGGTTTTCCTCAGTCGGACATGAACTTTCAAGGTTTCACCCCCCCCCCCCCCGAACATGCAAATGGGCCAAAATAAAAAGACACCTATTTTTTATTTTTCGGTGCTCTAAAACATATCCAAAAAACAAAGCAATCGGAGGTGGACACCTAAAACCTTGTCAGTTAGGTCTCGTTCCCAATTCTCTTCTTCTTCTTCTTCTTCTTCTTCTTCTTCTTCTTCTTCTTCTTCTTCTTCGCCATTTGCTCCCGTTCTTTACCAGATTCCCCGTTTACCCCAGCTCAAGTCTCACCCCAACAGAGTCTAACGCCTGATCGTCGTAGCTGAAGGGTATTTGGGTCCATTCACCATTCCGGGGACCATCCGTCTTCGATCGCCGATAGAACAACCTTCGCATCAGCTCCGCGTCTATCGACTGCAGTTCCCATGCAACGTCCGCGACGCCCCCATTATCATAACCGGAAGGCGACCAGCGTCACGTGTTATTACAGCGTTATGCAAACACGCGACGGCGCGGTAGTTCATTAAGTTCTCGCGGACGGGCGATCCTCTCCCCCCTCTGTCGCGAGATGTAATTTACAAATTACAATGTCGCTTGGCGGCGACGACGACGTCACTGGGCCCGTACACGAGGCATAATGTGGACGGACACCTGTGCCGCTCGCAATCGCCAGAGGCGCCAGCGACTCTGCTGGCAGGCCGTTGCGAGCACTGGCAACGGAGAAAGGAACCAGGAGCGAGAGAGAGAGAGAGAGAGAGGAGGGAACGTGCACGAGGGAGTGCATGGATACTGAGAGGGTTACGTAGCGTGGTCAGGTACCCGGTATATACCTGTACACCCACACCGGCCGAGACGCGGCGGTTCACTTTCCGTTTCGTTCTCCCTCCGACCTTTTTCTTTCTCCTTATAGAAACTCCTCTTTCCCGTTCGATAGACCACGGTGTCTCTCTTTCGTTCTGGTCTTCTTTCTGCAGTGCCCGTGATTAACATTGGATCATAATGATTAATACTTGGATTATGCCAGTGTTATTCGATCACCGTAACAGACGAATTTAAAAAATACGGTACAGGGAGTTTATTATTTTCTGCGCTTGGTTGCATGCAGGATAGGGTATTGTATAGATAGGAACTTTGAGGTTTCATAACAAGAGATTTGGCACTTTTTTGGAAGGTTATCAGGCTTCTTGTTGCTGAAGCCTCAAACCTGTAAACTTTGGCACTCTCGCTGCTTTTACGACCAACTAAGTAGGTACAGTATGTATCATCGCACGTTTCAGCGCAAGTAGAAACAGCAAACAATAGACAGACATCTCGACCCAGTTGTAGATAGTTGACCCGCGCATACTCGTGTTACATACACTCAAAATTGATTTCCTCCATAAGGAAGACTGCAAGACTATCTTTGCATTTTACTATCTATATTTATACCCACCTCTTGCAGTCGAATTTCAAGTCGCGAATTTCTTACGTTTTCTTACAAGGAGAGGAGGGAGTCAGGTAACTTCTTACGTAATATTTTTTAACCTAATTTTCAATATGAGTAACCTAAAAAACGATGCTTCATCGCACACACGAAACCAAGTTAAATGAATTATATAAACATTTAAAAGAATTTTAGTAACTGAAAAACTGCAATGTAAAAAATATTACATACTAAGGAACGGGACGGAGGAAGTGGGAATATAAAATTACCCTTACGTAAAAATTACCCTTACGTAATTTAAGGACGGCCCCTTACAATAGTAAGCCATCACTGCTCCACCCATCCTCACAAATCTCTACCTGCATCCCCAACGATTAAATGATGTCGACGCTTCCTCGAACCTTCAAATGCTGAATTCCCCCCGCGACATTAAACAGTCGATCGTTCTAGTACTCTCGGTGTTGTTTGGAGAACGTAATGACTCGATACCGCGATTTGCGATTGCCAGCGGTTAAAGGGAGGCGGGCGCGTTTCGCAAGCCAGGTATCACGTTGGCGTTAAATTCGAAACGATCGCGGCGCGTAGGCATAATTGCGGGTACATCGGCGGGGCAGCGATGATTATTAAGTAAGAGACACCTGTCAACCTGAACGGCGGGCCCGCGGTTTGCGAAATCGCGCCTCAGAAAGTATCGGTTCGCGCGCGCGCTCGCCGCGGCGACCGGCTCTGCCTCTGACAACCGCTGATTTCATTCTACGAGGTGTCAGAACCGATTTATGACGCGACAGGAATGTCGATAACCTGGCTGCGCGCCGAACTCATTTTCTTCGCGGCGGCGTAGAAACGCGCAGCACGCGCCCCGCTGATTTGATCGCGTTTTTTTCCGCACTTTCCACTTAACCGCCCCCTCGCACGTTGGGGCACGATGGAATGAAACGACTAATTTCTTCCAGCTTTCAGTGCTATTCAATGGTGAAGAAGGATTCTTGCGGAGGAATTTTTCAAATAGGTACTTGAAAACAGTGGACATTTTTTAGGAATTATTTTGAAAATTCTTTGGATCCTTGGAATGGAATTGGGGTAGTCCACTATCCTTGAAACAGAATGGGGTTAGTCTACTATCCTTGGAGTATTCGTAGCGATAGTGGTAGGCTTGGAATTTTGAAACTTTAAGGTGATGATATACTGTCTCAGCTTTTGAATAAAAAGGAAGACTTTTTTAGTGTTACAGTTTGGTAGATACACTAACTTGTGTATTTCTAGATATTTATTCTAGATATTTATCGGTGACGAAACTTTTATTCAAAGGAAAAGGGCGTTTAAAGCCGAAATTATGGAGAATAGGTATTACACAGCTATTATTTTTCTATAACTGAATATCGCAATTTAGTTTTCTCATCACTTTTTATAGTTCTACCAAAGATATAAATTTCCACCGTGGCGCGGAAGGTGTTCAAAATTTTCAGTAAAAATGAATTTCTTTTCAATTTCGAATTGAAGATCTCCACAGCCATAGAACGTAGATCGATCTATCTCATAATTGTATTAGCTTTACAATAAGCGATTTTCCCTCGACTTTCAACCACGTACTGCTTTATAGACCCGTTTAGAGTTACACAGGATCGCATTCAGTAGCCGATTTTCCCTCAGCCGTTTCTCGTGTCTCCTGTTCTAATGATAGAACGGGCTGCTGAAGTGTAACGCCGCAGCACACCCGCGCCCATGAGATATAAAACGGGGTTTTTCTCGCCTGGGATAAGGTCGACTCCTGGCTAGGCGTGGTAGATCAGGGCCCACCTTTCCACGGCAGCTATCCCTCGATAGAGAGGGAGAGGGAGAGAGAGGGACTCGCATTGTTCTCCGCGTTTATGTGCAAATACGAAGGTTGCGATATTAAAAGGCACAGGGAGAAAAATTCCTCCCGTGGCGTGGAGATAGTCGTAAATTTTCACCGTAATGATTATTTACAACCGGTACCCATGCCGCGTTACAGGCGCGGTGTCGTGACCCGAAGGGACAGTTAACATTTAATAACATTTCAATTACATGTCGCTGACTGGGCTACTTTTCTGCTCGACGCCCGCTAAATCACGCGTTATTGAGCGCGGAATGCGCACGCACAATACCTGCCAATGGTAAACACCTATCGCGCCGGACGGTGTTGTAAATTAAGTGTACTAAGGGTAAATAACGTACGAGGAGAACGTATTAGATCGTGATGCAAATAACTTTCATTTCTTATCTTTCAAGTTCCAATCCTGTGGTATATGTTTGTTACTATAAATCTGCACTAGCTTACTGAAATTGAATTGCTCCCAAATTTAGGGAAGCGTACGGATTTGTAGGGGTAGACATTGGGTTCTTCTTCATTTAAAAATCAATTTATTTTAGTCATCACTGGTGGAATTCTTCTCGCTTCAGATATTTGGAAAAGTTAAAAAAGGGTGATATTCGATTCCCGCCACCCTTTCTTCCCATCTGCTATTTTATCTAAATTTTCCTTCAGTGCATTTCACTCGTCACGCGCGCACAAGCGTTTGCCAAACGGCAAGCGTGATATATAGCTGGTTGCAGGGGAGTGCTTGAAGATCGCTGTCTCGAGCCCCAGAATAAATCAGCGGATCGTTCGTGATCGATGCCCACGTATCGGTATATCATAGAGCGTCCTGACAGGATAATAACAGGTTACTTAAGGATTCCGTGGAACAGTGGGATTGTTTCGCAGCCGGCGATAACGCACGCGTGACATTGCATACAATGGAGAGAGGCGCTCTTTCCATCTCCGTCGATGAGACATGCGTCGCCCTCGTCTGGGATTATAAATCTGCGGCAAAGGACGCTATGGACGACTTAGCGCGTCGTTTTTCTCGCCCCGGATAAGGGGACAGTTTATACGCCTAGGCGTGGTAGATCAGGCACGACGTAACTCACCGCGACAGCGAATCCTCTGAAACTTGCATTGTTCGTCGTTCGGTCGCGATAGAAGTACAGGGTGTACTGGAACTGTTGGTCCAAACTTTAAATAGATTGTTGTAGTCATATGTAACTTACAAGGGAACACCGCGAACCCGCACTCACCGATTGGAACGCAACTTTGTGGGTTTATAGAGTATGTTTCATTCGAATCCGATCGCCCTTTAAGGGTGCCCCCCGGTCAAAACGCTTGAAAAATACGTGATTTTAATGAATTAAAAAAAAAAGAAACTGAACGCCATACGGTAAAACTGCTTTTTGGACTTTATTATTTCATATTTGAAGAATAAACAAAAAACTTATTGTTTGAATTTGATAAATTTTTGCCTTAGATATACAGCATTAATTGTACCACTGTAGAAATCAGAGCTGTTGACGGGCGCCACTGTAAAAAGCTTAAAGTATGAACCGATTTCAAAAACTCTTACGGCATTCTATACATAATTAGACTGGGTATCACCTTATCCGCAAAGAGTAATTTTGGATCACCCATTTTTTTTATGGACAGATTTATGCAAAGAAAAACTGCTCTTTTTGCAACATTGTGTTTAAACATTGCTAAAAATCGTCGGATTGTTTGTTTGCAATGAAGACGGATAAGGCGATAACCATTCACATATATTTTAAGAATATTTTTAGTTTTTTTAATTTCAGACGATTTCAAAGCGTTTTGACCGGAGGGTACCTTAAAGGGTGTGAAAACTAACCGCGAAGTCAAATATGCATTCCCACTTTTTCACGTATAACTCCTAAAGTACAAGAAACAGATTATGTAAAACAAATAAAATAGTGAGGTGTGGATGACCTTAGCCCTTAGTTACAGGATGACTAAATCAATTACTGGCTATGATAATATGACCTGGTCCCTGTAATGATAAAGACGGTCCGTCATCAAACAGTTGTTCGACGGTGACAGTTTCCAACCCGAATTTTTAAACATCAACAACTAAAAAGCGAAGCGTCCACCGCAATTTCGTTGCTCTTAGTTCCTCGTGTAGAATAGCCAATATCATTATTTTCTACTATCTAAGTATTACCGGATACCCTATAAGTCTGCGTGAGTAATTTTCTAAGACGAAGAAGCCCTCTGTACATTTCCAACAGCTTGCAAGTACCTCGCGTCCCAGTACGTTTCCTCAGGAAACGCGCTCTAAAAGAATTCAACCATAAAAGCGCTCCACTCGGCATGCTGTAGGTTCCTCGACGAGAGCGTACCCATAGCACCGTGACCACGTACCACTGACTCACTAATACACTCAGGTGCGCCAGAGACCGAGTTATCTACTTCCAAGCGGAAGATAAATTTGTCTGCCCGCGACTTTCTGTCTCGGGACACTCCCGGGACGCTCTCGAATGGTTTCACGAGCGCTCTCCAACTCGGCGCTTATTACCGGCGCGACATGTAACCCCAGACGGTGGAACACGGCGCGCGAGGCCGAAGTTGGTCGGGACGGCCCCGGTACACCCTGTAGAGGACAGGGGAGCCGGACGTTTCTGCTGGCCGCGTGAGGGATCTGCCCCATCTCTGTCGGGCGGATAGTGTGTCGCGCTCCCGGTGCATAAATCTAAATGAGCCTGTGTATTAGCGATACCGCGAGCTCTCTGTTGCCAGATGAACGTCGCAGATACCGCCGCCGCCGCGCCGAGATTCTGAAGGCATCTATGTGGTATCTGTGTTCCGTGTAAGATCACGATCCACCTCGAAGAAAGTCCTCGATCGGAGATAAGCGCCGGGGCTGTACGTTTCGAAACAGCCTCGAAGGACGGCGGGGCACTGAAAGCGATAATTTGTTGAATAATACACCGTGAGCTGTGTGCGAAAGCGGGTCGAGCGGCCGGCAAGAATTTCCTGAAACGAATCGAGCGCCCCGCGGGCGACGATGCCCGTGCGCGTCCCCCTGCTCTGTTTCAAGGCGAGGGGACAGGTTCATTGTTGCGGGGGCGAGGTGAAATTGGGAAACAGCCTGGGATCGTGACTGTGAACCGAGAGCCCCGCGAACGTGGCTGCCTTCGGTTGGTAGCTCAAGCTTGGGCTGGAAATTTCATACTTGAAGTTTGGGCGGAGAGGGCTGTTTGAAGATTACTGTGGAAATTTATTTAATTATATGTTTATTTGTGGGAGACGTCCCATTGAACAGAAAGTAGGATATTCAAAATACAAATAAGAATAGATAGAAGAACAGAAAGAGATTACTAAGACAACTTAGATTTGTATACAATCGCATGAGCGACTAGGCAGAAGATGAGACGTGAGCTGTAGAAACTGACTTTTTAAATTAAACACACGCACGGAGAAATTAAAAAGATTGACTCTGTGTCATCTATTCTCGTTATAGGGTCATAGAGATCAGCTAGGTTCGTTCTATTATATGATCGACAGTAGAAGAGCGGTACATAATTAGAGTAGTGGGCGAAAGTAGAGTAGTTTTGGTGGTATTTCTTGATTCCTTATTTATACTTCAGTAGTAGGGGAAGTAGGGGCAAAACGGGGTCGTTAAGGATAAAAGCTCATAACTTTGACATTTTTAATGTAAAAAAAAAATTTAAAGTAGGATTCATTACAATAAACTCTTTATTAAATAATAGTGTATATATACATTTTTTTCAATACAATAACAAATACAAAAAATTACGATTTAAAATATGGTCCGTTTTTACGGTTTTACCCCATGGCCTGGGTAAAACCGGGCACCATACTAAAAACTGGCCCTAGCACCTATCACAACGGAATTCGTCCAATTCTTCAATCCCCTATTCTGTGCAACCTTCGTGAGCCCACTTACAACAAGCTGTACACTGCACCCAACCTTCATTCAATTTGGATGAACCATATGATTCTTGGACTTAAATGCAAATGTCTTCACCGTCTTCATCACCAGTGTTATCATTATCCTTCCGTATTTTGTTTAATTTTGTGGTTTTGTTTCTCTTTAGTTGTAGTCCTTTATTAAGATTTAGTTTAATGTCGATAACTTCCTCTTTTTTTGTCCCGTACGGTTTTGCCTCAGCATACAATTTTGTAAATATTACGAATTATCAACAATACCAGGACGAAGTACAAACAAACTGTCTTAGTTATTTACACTTTAATATGCAACAATTAACATAATTCACACAAAAAAGTACTTACTTGAACACTGTCAAAAGTGTTGAAGTTTCTTAACTATCGAAAATTTTATTAGAGCCTTCAAAAACACACAAGACGATATAACCTTACTATGCACGATTGTAAGACGATCGTCTTTTGTTGATGAAACAATGCACATCGTGACAATATGACATCGCTGCAACGACGCGGGACAATTTAAGGCCGTTTTAAAAATAATAGCATGTCCCAGTTTTACCCAGGTACCCGGTTTTGTCCTAATTTCCCCTACTTGAAATCTGAACTGATATTTTTTATCAATTCCATATTACGACGGATGTGACGAAAAGGAGTTGATTGGCGGGACAAATGGCGGCAGTTGATGATGAAAATAACGAAAAGTTTGAGAAGATTACCTCGCAAAGTGAAATTGAAGTAGTATTAGTCAACGAATTACGATCCGAATCGTCTCTGGAAGACTTGGCATGTTCGAGAGGGATCACGGGTACGGTTAATCGATAGTACGGGCGCAGTGTCGGTAAAAAGGACAAAGAGACCCATCGACACGTCCAGCAACGAGTCTCGGGGGCTAATAGTCAGCGAGTAGATCGCGATCCCCGTGCGTGGACCGACGTCGAATTGCTGACCGAATCTCGCGGCATCGCGCATCCGAGCGTACTTTAATTGGACGATCGTAATCAGATAATAGCGGGGAATTAATAATTCCGTGGTAGAGGGGCCGCCTGGCGAAGGAAGAAAACGACCGTAGCCACGGCTGATTTCCAAGAAACAGTATCTGCAGTCGACGGCTGCGGCGACTTCACCCCGATGAATCATATTTCCACTGATCGCCCGCTATCCCCCAGCTCACCGACGATTCACCTTTCCAATAGAAATCACAACGATGATCAACATCTCTATCAAAACTATCACCGCCGTCGCGAATCCACGCTACATGGTTATCCCGATATCCCGGAGTCATTGATACCCCTCAGTGCCAGCTGATCCAGTACCGGTTCCCCATAAAAACCGTTATCATCTATAAAACTACAACCCAACATCCACCGGTTGTAAATCGGAATTGATCGTTCCACCCGATCCTGATATTTTCCCTCTTTAGCGTCAACCTGATTTTCGAACTCCACTCGACGAGGAGCCATCGATATCGGCCGCACCAGCGCCAACACGCACGCATCCACGCTCGGTTTTCTCTGTTTTTTTTTTGCGCGCGGCGTTCCCCGCGGCTTCCATGTATCTTCCTTTCCGTCGTGCCAACTTGACGTACCGCGTACTACGTGTCACTGTGCGGGGACGCGTCGCGTGTATCGCGCTCGCCGTATCATCGGCGCAACGGACATGAAATGTATGCAGAAAATGCTCATCGATCGATCTTAATGATCCGCGGGGAACGCACGCGAAGGGGGCAAGGAGGACGAGGGGTGAGGGGACGCGACGATGCAACGGAGCGGACGGTCGGATCATCGTAAATGATTCTGACAAAACGAAATACGCGGAGCGTCGTTGATCATTTCCTGCGACGTTCCGATCGAGCCAGCCCCGTCGCAGATTTATCTCAGATTAACGTGTAATGCCGCGATTACGGTTATAAATGGCTCGCTGCGCGATGCGTTAAATGCCGCGCCATCTTCCGCCGCGACGGGACCGGTGCGTGAGTGAATCGATGGAAAAACTATGGAAAATGTTCGCCGCCTAATGAATTCTACGTTCTTCGCGGGGATCGCGTTCCAGCCGGAAGCTCAGGGATTCTGGCTGATTTTTCGCGTGACAAGCTTCAGTTGCTGTTTGGCCCTTGCTTTAGGAGAGGCTGTCCATAATTCCTTTAGTCTACAGAGGTGATTCGAAGCAGCAGAAAGATTTCGAGACATCGACAGGCACTGGGGTGTTTTAAGGAGCGTTTCTTAATTCTTTGTCTTGATCCTACCCGAAGCTACGTTCGTAGGCACTCGGAGCCCCCCGAATCCAATTGTCCTCGAAGTGGATCTCGACTCGGTTCGCGCCCGGCCGACCCAGATGCGAAGGCACGCGAATAAAAAAAAAGAGGAGTTAAAGGAAGGGAAAGAGAGAGCTCACGCAAACGAAGGGGAATCGGCCGGATAATGCGTACGCGCAGGTACCAGAGGCATCGGGGAGAAACGGCTCTCACTTTCACGGAGTCGCCGTGACCGAGATAAAGATGGTGGCACCGCTTTACCATCACCATACGCCCGTGCTGACCACTAACGTCTCTGCACCATATATGGCTACCGGTGTACACGGCCGCGGCGTTCGTTACGCGGACGGCACACCTGTGTGCGTGCAGCGCTCTCTGTCCCGGGCGCAGGTAGCCGTCTCGTGTGTCGACAGATCCGAGAGGATCGATAGATCAGTCCTTTAATTACGACCTGTACACTGCTTTACCTGGACTCGCGGCTTCGCTAGATCCAATCGCGGCGGCGTGTCCTACTGGCACATGCGACGCGCCGACTGGTCGATGTTAATCAAGCCCAGCGTCGCTTGTTAGCCGGCGCCCTAATTGCATATTATTTCGCCGCTTTTCCTCGACACTCGCCGGGTCTAATCGGGGACTTTTACGCTCGACGATTCGCCGTACGTACACCGGTCGTGGGCGTCGAGTGCCATCGGTTGTGGACGCGCGAGAATTGCCGATGCTCTGTCGCGTAGCATTCGATGCGGGCTTCCGAGGAGTTACGGTCACGCGTTTCCTACCTTCTCGAAATCACATTTGATGTGCCCTCTAGAATCTCTAAATCATGTACCCTCTAGTGACCAGTTGCCTTAATTTTGTAATAATTAATAGCGAGGGGTAAAATTATCCAGGTGAAATGATCGCAAATTCACGGTCGGGGTGTTTTATTTATTAATAATTGACGGAAGTAAAATCCACTTATACAGAGAAAAATAGCAATAAAACCCTTAAGCATAAAGCGTTGTCATCGCAAATATCCCACAGCTAATCAGGGTAACTCATTAACTACTTAGATTGATTCTCTTAATGTGAACAAATTTTGTGTTTGTTTCTTTTTTTAGATTTAAATTTATTCGAGTGAAATTTCACGGATTACGATTCTACATTGATTCACCTCCGCTGCGTTAAGGGGGAGCAGGAATGGATGGAAGTAGGTAGAATCGCAATGTTCCACGCGGTTTCAGCTTCCCATAAGCGGACATTGGATAGCGCCCGAACGAATTTTGAAATTGCCAACGGTTGCACGCGTGGGAAATGATCCCCGCGTTTCGTCATTGTCTATTCACGCATTGTTCGCATTCCGTGGCTAGGCGACGCGGGCCGCGTGAGCCTCGGCACTTCCTTCCTACGGCGGGAAATGACAGATCGTGCATTGAAACGCACGTGTGGATGCTCGGCGCGATTCAACGCGGGGGCCCACGCAACGTTTAGTCGAGGGGGAAAGCAACGGCCACTCGGGGCATCCCTTTTCGGAATACAAGGGGACAGGCGCGCGTATTGAAAGGGGACATAAAGCAAAACGGAACGAAGGCATTATTTCAGAAAGGGGAAATATGATTCCTGCGACGCGTAATAAAAGACGGGGGAATTTCGTAATATCTCATCGAGGGGGGGAGGGGGGGGCGTGCGCGCTCGCGCACCGTCGGTGTATCCTTCGCCCGGGCACAAAGGAACGCGCTTAGACGGGGGCAAGGTGTGCGCACCGTGTCGGGAAACGATCGCTAACCTTACACGCGAGTCCATATAGAAATCGAAAGTGGATTCTCAGGATTCGCCATACTCGAAACACCGATCGTTGCTGGCGTGGACCTGCGTCGAGCCCGATATGGACTCGTCATGGATCCGCCAATCTTTCCCCGCGCTACCTGCGCTGAATTATGATTCATCCTAGTCGTGTGAACTTGGCTCGATCCCTTGGACAAAGAAAACGGCAGATTTTCTCGTTTCGTAATAGCTCCTTTCCATCTCCTGCGAAGGTATACGAATGCTTCACCGCTTCGCGATTAAAAATCTGCAATCCATTAGTGACAAGGAAATTCATCATTTCTTCGTTACTTCACCCTTTCACCGTGTGGTATAAAAGAGACTCGGGTTAGCCATCAACTATGTAACTGCTATGTGTGATAGAAATTCGAGCAGGGCTGTGCATCGAAACTTTCACTCATATTGTCCTCGATGAATCGAGGAGTTGAAATGGCAAATGATTTGAGTGCCAGAAGTGAAGATCTTTGGTATTTTCTTTTCAATCATAGCGATGGTGGTATTTATGATCTCAGCTCTATCTTACTACAGTCCTAGAAACTGAAATAAACTGAAGAAGAGACCTTGTAGAAAACACTGTAAGTGATAAAAATTAAATTTTTTAGGAGAGAGGAAAAACATCTTTGACACCAAGAATATTGCACATTTTTTAGATCATTCCCCATAGTTTTATTAGATTGTGATTGTAAACTATGCACAGAAACGTGTGATGGACTTGTTAGCCGCAAGAAACGTGATGTTTTGTGGACTAGAGCTTTGAACAGGCCACCTACCGAAATTAGTAGTCGCGCCCGTTCATGGTCAGACTCGAGCGACCAGTGATTTGTCGTGGTTCTCGGTGGACGTACCAAGGACGCCACGACTTTGTATGTTTCGCGTGTTCTTTGTTAGTATTCTTTTATTAGCTTCGTCAGTGGTGTAACAGATCTCCCGGAGAATCTGCCCCATTCTTGCGGAATAGCGATTCCTTTCTTCGAAGAGCGCGGAGGAAATTCTAGTCGCGCGAGTGCTCGCGTGATGCGACCTTGCTTCCTGATTCACAATTCGCATTTTCCACGCCATTTCCATATTTCCTAGTTTCCTGTCTTTATCGCTTGAAGTTTAATGACAAAAGTTCTAGATCGGTGTTGATAACGAAATACAAAAGAATATACAGGATATAACGGATTTAATAACACACAAATGATTGGAAACTGAACTTATTCTAAACACCGCATAATGTTGACTTTAAATTTTTCCGGCGATTATGAACGTGTTGTCTAAGTCATGTATTTGGTGTTTCGAGATTTTAACAAATATTTTTCCTTTATTGAAACAATTCTATCCATTATTAAAAAAAACTATTTCATAACAATTATTTTATAATATTGAAATATAAATCAATATAACATAAAATAAGAGAAATCTCAGTTTTTTTTTTTGGTTTTTTGACTTATACCAGTGTGCTGCTCAGTGGTGACAATATTGCACTTCTCTGCATTCTCTGAAATATACAAGCTGTTTAATGTAAATTCGTCAGTGTCCTGCACATCGAAAGTACCCAGTTTCAATCATTCGTGCTTTATAATTCTGACATCGATGCACGCAGCCCTGTCACAGTTGTAATGAACGAGTTGTTCTACTACCAACGCCACAAGTGTCAACAGGAAAACACCAGGCTCACCAGGGCTGCCTTGTACTACAAGGGTTTGGATCCTCTGTAAGCTACTTAATATAAGATTAAGTGCATTCGACGGATGAATTCAGCGTAGACATGTGACATCGGATTAATTCAGATAACAGATTGCTATTTCTATGTGTCGTTCGTTTTGTATTCCTCTCGTCGTTTCTTCCTCGATCGCCTTGATCGATCTTAACGTCATGGTTTATCTAGAGGACAGGATATACCTAGTATTTGGTACGAAAAATCACTGTCCAACCACAGTGACTCAGAGTCGAAATCCGTTACTCGGCAGTTGTAAAGTTACGAGGGATTGAATAAAGTACCTAAGTACACGCAAGTTGGTTCATGTCGAGTGACAATATATCGATATAAGAATGAAAAGGAATAAGAAAGTAGTAATTTAGTAGAATAATCTTGACCAGTGGATTTTATTCTTCAAATACATTTTTATAATCACCCAATTTAGTAGAATAATCTTGACCAGTGGATTTTATTCTTCAAATACATTTTTATAATCACCCAATGAATTTCATTGAATTTGAATTAACAAATATTTGCATTCGTTCAACTTGACTCCCCCCAAGATTAAATCCTGCCACGGGAACATATCGAACCTGCACACGCCGATTTTGATGAGACTTTGCAGATTTGCAGAATAGTGGAAAATATTTGACACGTATTTTTTGTTATCGGCAATTGTCCACGTTGAAGGAATGAAAACAGCCCCTAAAGTTGGGAGTCGGAAGCATATTTTCAGGAATATCTCGAGAACTATTAGACGTAGCACAAATTACTTTTTTTTTCAGGTGTGTGTTTTTTAAAGACGAATCCAGCCGCTGCTCGGTTTTTAGAAATTTTTCTATTAATCGTTAATTCGCCCCACGTATATTCTATCGCATTCAAATCAGAACATCAGACTGAAGAGATCGTTCAGACACTTCAAAACAATTATAATACTCCTCAGCTAATAAAACATTCACATTTGGGATCGTCGTGTAGACGAAACACAGTTTCGACGATGCACCATCGTACTGATTCGAATTTAGCGAGGCCGCGAATAGTTGGCGAAAAATGTACGACACCGCGCGCGCGATTATTCATACCGGCAGAGCAGTTGCCTCGAACTTACACCATATTTAGATGTAAATTAATGAAGGTGAATCACGAATGGATAGGCCCGGTCGTTTCACGCGATACCGCGGCGCATGAATTTGTTTAAGTAATTAATTAGCCTGAATAAGATTTCTTATGTAATTTATCGCCCTCGCCGGTCATGCATCATCGGCCCCATAAAAATCGCGATGAATTAATTCCAGTTAATTAACCGGCGTCGTAGGAACGGGTGCACGCGGCCCCCTCGCGTTCTTTCTCATTCACCTACATTCCGCGGCTGCGAGGGGCCGATTTTTCGCGCGAAACGCGGGGCCGGGCGTGCACGCTGCAAACGGGCATTATGCATGAACACAGGGCATTATCTCCGGTTTGCCGCGAATAAACGAATCGGGGCCTTGAGCTTGACGCAGATTTATACGGTGCAAAAAGCGGCGGGAGTTATTAAGCATTATTCCCCGGGTAATTTACGGCGCTCGCGGGCAGCCGGTGCACGCCCGAGCCCGTGGCTCGTCGATAAAACGCCCAGCAGAGAGCCATTGTGAGCCTCCAATCAAGTGAACGACGTTAGATGATTATTGAGCAACCGGTTGCCGCCTATCTTTCCGTCTCTAATTTTACCTTCACCCGCGCACACACGGAGCGCGCCTGTGTATCTGTTCATCTCGTTGCACCTGCACGGGCCCGGCGAGATTTTCGTAATCGGCTGCCGCGGCGTGTACGGGTTCGCACCCCATGTGAAAAGTCGCTGGCACCGACCCGCGGATAGCGCTGGCGATCGGGACCCGGGATCACGAGTCAAAACGCTTGACTCGCTCGTTCACACGGTACAAATTCGCGGCACACAAAACGGGACCGTACTTTCAATATTGCCTTCACCTGCGGCCTGTTGCACCGCTCACCGACACCATGGACGGCGCCTGGTGCACGCGGCGGCACCGATGGGTACACTTTGCCTGGGTATAGGCGTGGGGTAATCGGAGTTGCGTGTTATTCGAATAAATGTCTGGTTAAAGTGATCAGAATAGGCAGTCCTGTTTTTATTCGAATTGATTTTTCTGTCTGTATGGCGTTTAGTGATAGGAGTGGTACTGCTGGATGTAGGGAGTTCCAGATTTGTATGGTTAAGGTTGTGGTGGGTACTTGGAAAGCTACGTTTCGTTTTTGATAAAATGGAAATGAATTGTGAAACCAAATGATAGGAATAGGGATATAGGGAATAGGAATATAGGGAATAGGAATATAGGGAATAGGATTACAGGGAATAGGAGTATAGGAAATAGGAATATAGGAAATAGAAATATAGGGAATAGGAATATAGGGAATAGGAATATAGGGAATAGGAATATAGGGAATAGGAATATAGGGAATAGGAATATAGGGAATAGGAATATAGGGAATAGGAATATAGGGAATAGGAATATAGGGAATAGGAATCTAGGGAATAGGAATATAGGGAATAGGAATCTAGGGAATAGGAATATAGGGAATAGGAATATAGGGAATAGGAATATAGGGAATAGGAATATAGGGAATAGGAATATAGGGAATAGGATTATAGGGACTAGGAATACAGGG
Source organism: Andrena bucephala (assembly GCA_947577245.1). Classification (NCBI taxonomy): domain Eukaryota; kingdom Metazoa; phylum Arthropoda; class Insecta; order Hymenoptera; family Andrenidae; genus Andrena; species Andrena bucephala. The sequence continues at coordinate 72,519,502 of OX387715.1, forward strand.
AATGCGAATATAGGAAGAAAAACACATTCAAACTTAATAGTAAAGTTGATTTCAATGAGCTTCAAAACTTGAAATTAATATCGAAATCACGAATTACAATTTGCGATTTCCAAACCTTTGAACTAACTCCTACAATTCACCTCGACAAACGGAAACGGAGTCGGGCTTAGGATTGAAAAAAGGGTTGGAAACGAACGGCAGTGTCGCGAGCGCCATCTGAGAGCCGTCTTCCTCTAAAAACATAAGATAAACACGTTAAGGATTAACGCGAGCGCGCCTCGTAAATCCGCACCTTCGAGTTACACGTAATATAATCGTGCTTCCACCACGAGTTACCGTATCATCATCCTCCCCGGCGCGGCACAGAGCCGAGCGGAGCGCGTAACGAACTCACGGACACGAATTAACCGCTGCACGTACGAAAGCCGCACACCTGGGCACGGCGTGTGCCATGGTGTGCGCCGCGTACCCACTGCGTCACGGTGAAAACGAAACCGATATCTCTGCAGGATCTGCGCCGAGGGCAGGGGTCACCTACGGAGGGAATTGCTTTATTTAATAAGCCGCGGAGGAAGGACGTTAATAAAGCGGCCAGAGATAAATAATATGGAAAGGCGAGCCGTTCACGTGTCGTTCGCTCCCCCGTAAGCCCCTTCCCACCTGATCACCACGACGCAGACTCCACGTCCGCGCGGGCATCGGTTAAGCAATCATTCAATTCCCAACTGCGAACGCGACCGCGGCGAAATAAAACCAAACAGGACATTCTTTCGAGATCCGAGATTGTTTGCGGGCACGATAACGGGCCACTCGATTCAATGCTACTGATAATCATCGACTTTCAACGGTACCTCCTATTCGCTTCTAACATTATGTTTACCATGCGTTTAACACGACTCAACGATACTCCCACATTATCAGCGCTACAAGATACGAACAGATACGAAGCATTGAAAAAGCAAACCTGCCGCCCTTACGTTCAACGGGCCCTGGCCGAATTTCGGCAGACGAAAACTGCCGCCGTTCCGATTACGTCAGCTCCTCCCTGCCCGTTGCGCGCGCACGGTCCCGCGGATCGTCGCGCGTCGCGCCGATGTGCCGCGAGAGAAACGCATCGCCCTTCATTCGGTCGTCTGTTGTTCGCTCGGGAGCCTATAAGTGGTTCGAGCGCGGCCGAGGGACCGCGGTGCCGCCGTTAACCTAGTGAACTCGCTGCGCATGCGTGTGCAAACACCTGGATGGCCTGTCGCGCCAGGGGAGACGCGAACCAGAGGAACAATGAAACGGGGGGATGGCTGGTGCCGAGTTCGGACCGACGTTGATACCCGTCCACGCTCGCGATTCACGCGGAGGCGTGCACGAGGAGAGTGCAACGCGCGCAGGATGCACGAGTATGCAACAATGCACCGAGACCATCGACGTAACGACCGAGCCCGCCTACTGCCAGGGAATTTGTCGTCCTCGGTACGCATGCGCGATAGCCGCGCGCGATTGCCCTCGCGTACTGAAGTTAGGTGCTCGATCCGCGCTGGAATTCTCCGCCGACATGCTGGGTGAGTCCTCCACCATAGATTGGCATGCGAATCGCTCTTGTTACTGTAGTCCCTTTTTCTGTATTTTTTGTATGATACTGTTTTGAATGAAAGTCGAAGCAACAGGGCGGGGGGGGGGGGGCGATGGGGGTGGTTACTTTTTGAGGAAAGGGAAGGAGTTATGGCAATTTGGATTTTGGATTAGTTAAGGGTGTAATTCTCTTCGTGTATTTTGAACATTTTGTTTCGTTGACAGTATTGACTCAATTTTTAGAACGGTGTTGTGGAGAATATACAATCGCGAATACGAGTATGACAGTCGCAGATTCATTAATTTTTTAAAGTCATTTTTCTCAAAAATGAAAGTTGCTAAATTTAACCATTTTTGCTTATTTTTATTCCTTGCTGGATTGAACTGGATATCTTAGAGCACCCTTTATAGGATAATTTAATTATCAATTACTAAATGAATAGGCTTTGATGATGAATACCTTCCTTGTGTTTAACCCTTCGTTGACACTCTGGGTGTGAGCCGCCCATAAGTTGATTCTCATGCTCTGTACCTTCTATATGCAAAATAAATACTTTTCTCCAAAGTCGACTTACAAAATATTTTTCCTCTCGAAATATTATACCCAAACAACAACTCTGTAGATTTTCAGCTTATAATATTGAAAATTGAGAAAGTTACAATTTTTCAAAGATTTCCTTCGCTCTATCTCAACATGTGGTAATCTGGAATTTTTTTTTACAAAAACTGTGATAAAATTTCAATGAAAAAACTATTGGAATACATTCTAGAGACCTTGAAATTGACCCATGATTTTTTGCATAATAATTGGATTCTTTAGATGAGAATGGCAGTTGTTCAATAATTGTTCTGGGTGTGAGATACTCAGGTATGTCCAAGTTGATCGAAAAATGAGGTGCGTCAACGAAGGGTTAAACTCGCGAAATAAATCTTCAACATTCAACATCAGTATTTAAAAAGATACATACTTATATTTATATATTCATTATTATTTAAAAAAAAAAAAAAACTTACAAATATTCTATAGGGCTAAGGTTTGAAGAAGTCCATGAAGGGAGAACAAATTATGTTTAATTCCATGTCCTTATCGTGCAGTGATATTTATATAAATTACTATAAATATATGTACGCGTTGCACTCGGTACGACCCGTTGCAATTAGAAGGCAGGTTTCGCATGACTCTTGCCTTTACCGAAGAATGCCGTTCCCGGGACGGTTTATAAATTCAGATTACATTCGTGCCTCTCGATTTCGTATGAGGGCACCTTTATCTCGCATCGAGCACTGTACGGCCCGAACGACCTACCGCGACCTCGCCCAACTCTCAATATTGCGTTCCAAGAGTCGAGATCTCGTCTCGGCTGGTACATACACCCACGTGATACGTTTCCCGCAAGGTTGTCCTGGTAGGCATGAAAAGAACGCTGCACCTTTGCCCGCTTCGTTCGCCGCAATTTCGAAAATTCTATTCTATGACAGGATCACCCTTAACTTGGAAATTCGAACAATTTTAAAACTTCAGGAATACGTAAATGGTCTACGTGACAATAAATCTGATTAGAAGAATTGAGTTTTCTCTATGGAGAGGTTTGAATATTCGAAGTAAAGTAACTTAGATTTGGTGGACTTATTTTTTAGAGAAAATAGATATTTTGTAGTGAACAATAAAATTTTAATATAAACGTTATACGCATTACAGTAATATGAAACAATGAAAGACTACCAACCACAGAACATCTACATGAAAAGTTAATAGTCAAGCATTCATACCAACATAACTATAGTGAGAAATAATGTAATATAGAATAAAAAGCTAAATATTATTAAACTTAAGAAAGAAGTATTAATCAATTTCAACAGTAACTGTGGAAAGACTTAATTTTCTTGGTAGTCAACAGATATGAGATACCGTCAATTATGAATGTTTTTCAACTTTTTTGATGTCTCGAATATCCTCCCAATCTAAAGTCAAATCAGTAGATTTGAAAGTCAGATTTTGTTCTTCAAGCTTCATCAGTGACATCGATCAGCAATTATCAGCTGCTGTGGGGCGCTGTGGTTTATCGTCACGTAGACCAGGAATGCAATGCGAAATAAGAACACAGCATTTCAAGTCTAATGGTATCCCACCTGTGTAAGTGATAGTCAGGTTATCCCTGGCACCGCTCTATCGCTTGAGGGTAAAATTCTTTCACATCAGCGGAAGCGATTCAACCGTTCCCCGTCGCGAATTTTAATTCTTCCAGCGGCGTGCAACCGCGGTGGAAATGCATTCCATCGATTTCTATATGCAATCCCGGGCAAAACGATAGAGCGATTTCTTTCGCCATAGCTGTAATATCACAGTCACCTTCGCGTCGCTTCGAGGCGAATGTTCACCGTGACACGACACCGGCGAACTTTCTATTATTATCTACGGTTGTCTCCTGCGTCGCGATTTAAAACGGGATAATAACTGTTGGCCCATTGTTTACCATGTATACGAGGTGTGCGCGCGGTAACACGTGGTCGTAACTTTGACAGTAGCCTCGAGATCTTCAGATATTGAAGTTCTCGGAGATATGCAGGGTAACTTGGGAAAATGAGGTAAAGAAATTTCGAGGTTTATAGTATTTACAAAACTAGACAAATTAGTAGACAATTAACAGAGGTTTATGAATCAACCTTAAGGGTAGTAGGCAATCGTTTCAGTAGAAAATGAAGAATTTCTTTTTCATTTAATTGCAAAGAAATAAATTGAAGCTGAGACTTATTCCTTGACACAAAGTTTGTTAACATCATAATCTTTGAAAAAAAAACATGTTTGTTTAGTCAAAAATAGGCATTTGATTTGTGATTCGATGTTGACTCGGTATATGTTTTCCGCTTTGTTAGTACTAGTGTCTAAATTCTTCGACTCCTTTTTAATACCAGTGAACTGGTTAAACACTGTCTATAGAATGTAAAACCACTTCCGTTTGCAACATAATTCCAATCTCGATTCGAAGTTGGAATCATTTTTCTAATAAGTGCTTTACGTGTTATTGCTGAGACTGCGCTCGCGTGTTACGATATACCGTGCAGTTTACGCGTGCTAGAAAGCTATCGCGACAAATTACCGATCAAGACGCGCCGTCGCGTGGAAAATGAAAAAGTAAAACCGAGGAAACAGAAACGGGAAGCGAAAGCTTCTGGAGACGAATTACTGGAGGTGCTGTGCGCCAGTGGAAAGGTCAAGGAAGAGGAAGACAGTGGACGGTACCCGGAGACAAATTGAGATTGTTGCACGTACACAGTTTACCTCCATTATTAACTCGAAAAGGAACTTTCGAAACAATATTAAACAGAAAATCAGGCAACTATTATTTATTCCAAAGAAAATGAATTTTACAGATGCGTCACCGTTAAAATTATTTACTCTCGACATAAAAATTAACCAGCTAAAAAGTAACGTTTATTTTCTTTAAAAACATTCGAAGCTTAATTGAATTATTATTGAGGAAGAGTCGACTTTCTAATAGTAGTATTAGAAAGTCGACTCTTCCCCAATATCAAATTTATTATGCACATACCCGCACATTTCTATGCCCGCTAATTACCACTTGTTCACTCGTCCCACGAGCAAGCGATTCCCGCAGAATTATTATTCCCTCGTTCGGCACGTTGCATTAAGAGACACTCGGTATCGCAGATACAGGAACACGGAAGTTGCAACAAGTTCACGTTCAACACCGTTGCCTGTTCCTGGTTTCTGCGCGATGGCACAATGAGGGACGAAGGGGGGGGGGAGGAGCTCCCCTTATCTCGTTGACCACGGTGGATTTTCTATCGGTTTATCAAGCGGCTCTAATCGTTACGGGATAATAAACTCGGTTGCTCATTAAAGGGAACGATAATCCGCGCTCCGCGTCCAGATGAGGGGGGGGGGGGCCCTTTCCGCCGCTCGTGATTCAAACGTCAAACGATTTTCAATCAGCCGGCCATCGGAGATTAATGGGGATCCGCGCGGGCTGAGGAGTGGTTTCTTTTTAAACTCTAAATACCATCGCGAATATAGATTTATGGATAGCGATCGTTCAATCTTCGGATTCAGCTGTGCCGGCGGCGGCGCTGGAAGATAAATCGCGCCTGTGGGGGAAAAAAAGATCGCCCGTGTGTCGATCGAGGTCTCGCGTGGCGATCGGGATCGATCCGAGGCATTGTTTCCTTGGAATATTATCGCGATAACGAATCGATGACGGGAGACGCGGAGCGTGGAAACGTGGAGTTGGAAGTGTTAGATGAGAAGTGTTTATACAAATTCATCCCAGTCTCAGTTGCGTTAGAAATCTTCGAGTAGCGTAACACTTCGAGTTGCATGAGCAAAATTGAGGAGCTTTTCCGAAAACCTTGCGCCACTCAAAGTGTTAATTCAAATAGCATTTGTATTAGTCGAATGAGAAACCTTGCAGTAAGAAGGGTGCAGGCTCCATATATGTATACCAACTTCGAGGAAATTAGAAAAAACTGTTTGTAAAATTATTGCTTTGACTTGACATTAAAAAGAGAGTTCTAATTGAAAAATATATATTTATAAGATGATAAGCTTTTATTTATAAAAAACGATTGTTTTTTGATAACTATGCGCAATAAAGAGCCCAATTTATTGATTCATTGTTGTTCTGTTAATCAAATATGGAAACTCTATGTTGTCATTTTTTGTAGACATAAAAAAATAACATTATTCTTGAAATTATTCTTCCGCTTATAGAAGGGGTGAGATTCGTTCGAGAGCGTAGCTATCCGTTTTAGATGCTCGTTGAAAGCGAGGCGCAACGATCTACGCACTAATTATGGCGCAAACGCGTATTTGCTTATCGGCATTCCGTCATTCGGACAGCACTTTACCTTCAACTGGCGAATAATGGTTTAATTAAACACCACGTGTACAACCGCAGCCGCCTTGTAAAGCTGCTGTCGATTGATTTACAGTGGTAAGCTTCCAACCTATGTACGCGGTGAAATAGCCCCTACGGAGAGTCCATTCTAGTAAGAACGCATATATTAGTCCAAGTACTCGCAATTAACCGTTGACATTTACTCCACCGCGCGCTCTCCTTTTTCTCTGGCACGATTCCTTAGATTCTTCTTCCTCCACCCTGGCCGCCTCTCTCTCTCTCTTCCGTCCCTTCTTCAAGCATCTAAGTCTCTACCCCCACGATTTCCCTTTTCCCCTCGTTTCTTTTTTCTCCACTGGTTTATTGCTCGTTACTACTACTTGGATACTACTGCTTTGCTTCTGGAACACTTCACTGCTCTCTGCGACTATGACCACCACCCAGTCAATTATTCTTAAGTACCACTGCTGTTACTTTTTGATTACGCTATATCATTAGTAATAGTACATTCTAATTATTCTGTATCTATTTCCACTATCATCACCGCCCCTTTTTTTTCTACTAGTCTTCATACCCTCTACACCCTCTTTGACTAGACTGCCTCCACCCCACAACACTGTTTCCCCATACAATTATTTTTCCACTTCCCTCATTTCCCTCCTTTCAATTTCACTCTCCCAGCACATTACCACCCCCCTCCGGTGTCTACGGTCGACAGCCCAGCTATGTCGACCGCAGAAGGCCGTTTCTGCGTTCCTTCGCGCGGCGACAGGTCAGAACTAGACGCGAATTACCTGTTCCGCGCAGGGACCGGACCTCCTTGAGAAGTTCGAGCCACGTTTTCACGTAACACGACAGCCCTCGTGATCCCGTGCGGCTCGGGCGTCATCAACCAGCCGGAACGCTCCGATTTAAACAGTTGCGGGGGGCTGGGGAGGGGAGGGCACGGGGGACAACTTTTCCTTTCGTGGACCGATCGCGTTATCGAGTCGGAAAATCGGACGGCCGGGTTGCGCAAGGCAGCGCTAAACGCCGCGCGACTTATCCCAGACACCACTTCGCCCGAACGAAACGCACCGGCGGAAGGACGATGACGAGAGAGGAGCAGGCCGGCCAGCAGCGGGCCAGCTCGATAAGAAACGATAACTCGTACGACGGCGACAGTGAATTACGAGTACACGGCCCGCAACATAGTAATTCATACCGAGATGGCATGAGAGGGCCACGATTAATTGCCACGATTAACGGTAATTAATAGCGCTGCCGGCCCGACGAGCAAGTGCTTGCTCGCGTTGATTGTTCCCTGCCACGATCCACTTTTTCGCCGCCGGGGATGACGCATGCGGGCGCGAACGGGCAGCTGGGAATTTTGTCGAGCAAAGCGGGAGTGACGCCAGAATTTAAGGGATTTTTAGAAACTTTGGGTATGGATGTCGAAACGCTCGGCGTACGTCGTGTGCGGAGATCCTCCTGTCGCATTTGATCGTAGTACTAAATGGACGCCTATCGGCGGTCCCCGCACGGGGTGTATGCAATAATTGAATTGGTATGGCGAGGCAGAGTTATCGATGGACCTTGGAATATTAGATGGCTTATGTTGTCGTTTTATTGATTTCGTTAGAATTCGTTTGTGCTTCTTGGAAAGAAGGTACATGTTAGTCGAATTTTGTCAGAGAACTTAGTAATTTGATATTTTTTGCCAGTTTTTGGAGGATTGGTAACAATTAGGGGCTAATATTCTAGGATTCATCTACTTCTTCATTTTATTTATTTCCTTTTACGGCTAGATCCCAATGTTTACAATATAAAAAACGAAATACGTTATAACACACGAGACTACAAACCACAGAAACAGCAAAAACAAAATAAAAAGTAACTGATAACAATATAGTGAAATAAAAATTTGAATAGGCAACGGAACAAGTAAACTCCAAAATAAATTATCATACCCCACCATAGAGAACTCTAAGCAGTTCAGACCTAAACACAATGATGTTCCGGGCAAAAATATCTAACCTGTCATTATAATTATTTGCCAAAGTACAAATTCCACAAATTACTTAGTTCAATTTATTTTGAGCCCGATTGCATTTAGAAGGAGCTCATGCAGGTCGAAATCTTCCCTAGTGAGACTCGATTTTTCGATCGGAGATTCTAGGGGCAAGGATTGAAAGTAGATATCGCGAAGTTTGCTGTAATGAAAAATGAAAATTGGGAATTGTCAACCTTTTCGACGATCCTCCGATCTGAGGTAATTGCATTCGATAAATCTTCCTGGCTTCCATGAATATTCTGTGATAGGGATACTTCTATTTTTTCGCTGGACGGTGACATAAGAAGTACTTACAGGGTAAAATAGTATCAGCAATAATAATATATTCATAACTACTGGTGGAGGAAGTATCATAGAAAATGGGCCCGTAATTACTCGATTACGCATAGTTGTTGCATCGAAGGATGTGATCCGAAGAAATTAAACACACTCAGAACGGTCTCATTACATCAAGCCGCGATTCCTGAAGTTAATGATACGCTTCTTAATTAAATTACGCGATATAATTTCCACTGATCTCCTTATGGCCCGTTTCAACGATGGGCCAGTGTAAATTATGCCAGTTATCGTCCACATAAATTAAACGTCCGCCAGGCTGCATTTGCATGTCTTTGAAAGCGTCCGACGCGAGTTGATTACGACGTCAACATCGATCTACTTTAATGAGGATTACGAATACGACGGTGCATTTAAAAGCGATGATAAAACTCTCGTGATTTAAATAACGCTGCTCGTATTCCACTCTCTCTGCCAGTCACTTGTCATTAGTTTCTCGTTTGCAGATCACAATTATATATTTTTCCTCTTCGCTCGTTATCGACTTGATTCCGATCTACCATTCTTCAGATTCGCTAGCTTCCACTTTTATAATAACTCACCCAACTCATTTGTAGAGTGGAAACACCAAATAGACAGAATACTAAATAATAATTCTCCGATTATTGAAAAGAAACGTTTAATAAACCATTTAATGAACTTCGAATCTGCAATTGAAGAGTCCTTGTAGAAAACACTGGAAGTGCCACTAATAAAATTTTATACTATAGTACCTGTTACCAATGGCATGTAGACCATTTTCCGATAATTTTTTTTTAATTTTGGCACCTGCAAAGCTTCTTTCAAAAAGGACTCTTCAATTATTCTTTAAGAATTGATATGTATTCTTCAGTATTCCAAAATATTTATTTGTCCAGCTAAGCAACCCTTACAAAATCCTAATCGCACACTTCAATAGGGAAAGGTGAAAATTGCGTGACTCGTGGAACATGGCTCGCGGAAACAGAACGTACGTAGCTGGATGACGACTATGGAAATCAGACGGGTTCGTTACGTCAGGCTAAGCTCAATGATCCGAGAATAACCAGCTGCTTATTATAAACGTATCCAGTATTGCGTTAAATGGCACGAAACGAGTGAAATAATTGTCTGATTTGTCGTTTTCCCCGGTCGCCACCGTTTGAAATGTCAGCCCGTATCTCGTCTGGAATGAAATCGAATATGAATGTCGCGCTCGTAATTGCCGATCGCATTAATGCACGTTGTTGCTCAAAAACCGCTAATCTATATCGATGCACATTTATATAGAGGAATATTTAAGTAACATAATGTGTATCGATTCTCTGATATCGCTTCTAGAAAAATCGCACTGCCCAACAGCTAGTTACACAGTACATTAAAGCAACTTTGTTTTATCAGCGGAGTTTTACAGCCACAGCCTTGCAATAAAATTGTAACTTCCTTATGGTAGTTCTCGACGATTAGCGCTAGTTACATCGGCTTTGGAATTGTAGTTGGATTTAAATACATAGTTTTTGCTGCAGCCTGCTATTTACATAAATTACTAATGCACGTTCTACATCTGCTTATTTCTCTACTTTGCGTAATGGAGACGTTTTTGTTGCTATTATTGTCTGGCCGAGTGTTGACTCGGAGTAACCCCCTTGGTAAAAGTAATTTGGCATTCTATTTAAAATCATTTCTTGCATCTGCATTACAATTTATAGTATTGCGCATATCTGCATTTATCTTCCTGACGACTCTTCTCAACGTAGTCAATAATGTACTCTGAGATCTTGTTATACGAAGTTAATTTCCTAGATAGAACTTCAAATGAAGAATGTTGCTCCCCAGTACTGCCTACTTTTCACCGAGAAATTATACACATTTCACGTGACTGGATATATCGAACGAGGAACACTGCGCGAAGTCTAATCTCCGCGCAACCTTGTTCTAATCTTGCAACCAGGTTACCTGGTGTTTTCAACAACATTTGCATAGCTATGAGAGCAAGAGCTCCGTACGGACTGTATCTCATTCCGCGGAGAGACATCGATTAGGTGCAATAACTTTGGACGCGAGTAGCTGGCCAGTGGCGGAACAAGTTAGAATTTTCCAATCGGTCAACGCACCCGGAGAAACCGTCGATCTCGCACTGTCTGCTAACGGTATCTTTCCATTCGTCCCGCGTTAGCAAGCGGGCTAATTAATAAACGATATCGTGTGGCAACGACATCGTTCCAGCCAGACGATTGCAATTAACAGAGATATCGCTACCGCCTTGGCTGCGCATTTTCTCGGGTTTCTCTGTTGGGAAACTGATTACTCGTGCAATAATCTGGCGCTTTCCCAAGCGTTACGTTTCATGGATATGGAATAATAAACGACTGCTTCAACGAGCAATGCAGCAGCTCGGACGACGCAATAATACGGAGCAGCGGTACGATCGATGAATCACTTTATATTCTTCTTGCGTGAGAAAGTCCTTCGCGGGATGGCCTGCTGCATGAGCAAGAGAGTATGGAAAACTAAATTCTTCGTAATTCAGTCTGAGAAAGTTCAATGGATTTTCAGTTTCAAAGAAATCTGTTCCTCACCGGTTCTGCAGCTAAATTTATACAGAGTGTAGAAGAAAGTGATACTGACAGTCTTTAGGAACCTGTCCATCTGCATCAGTGGAGATTAAGAACACGTGAAAGTTCCCTGTATTTCCACATACCCACTTAACGGCAGTATAAAAAGGGGCACTAGAACAGAGTCCTTCGATTCAGCCATGACAAGCCAGCAGAATAATTCACCATAAATTCTAACAAAGACCCAATCACTTAGATCCACCCCCATCACACTGCTCCCACACTATACACTACCGAATGTTCGGCATTCACCAAAGACAAACTGCATGTTGAAGTAGGCAATTAAAGCTGTCCAAGGCACTTTGAGAATAATACCTGTTATACAATGGATGCTGGAGGACTGTCTTTTGAAATCTAGTTCTGTGGTTAAAGTCACCCCCTTCGACGGTACACCCTCGATCTCCGAATTCGCCAAATAGAAACCTACAGGCGGTCCCAAATTAGCATCGGGCTACTTCATATTCCAGGAACGAGCTTCTAACGATAAACAAGAAAGAATCCAAAGCGAACGGTTGCTGCCAACTTCCCAGTGCCTCCTGGTCCATGACTCATCCCCGTACCCGGACCTATCGGCGTGAACCCTTGTAATTACCGGCCTGCCGCAGAATTCGCCAAGTAATTCGCGTGGGTACGGGCCGATTCGACGCCGATGTAAATAACCAATAACGATCGCGACAGGACACGTTCGGGACCGTGTGCGTGAGCACGCCGGGTTGCAGCCCACCCTGCACCCCCGTTGCCCCGCGTTCCATACGTGTCACGGTACGCTTTCAGCCGGCGCACGCATAATTTCTCATTATGCAAATCGCGGGAGGACTTTCCGCGCGATCGGTCCAGCGCCCGGTATATCTGTCGATGGCCTCGCGGACGAGCGTTCCGCGTTAAGACAGCAAATTCCACGGCCACGAGCGCCGATTTTCTGCTTGTCGCATCGACAACTTCGTTGACAGAATCCTGATACAGGGGTTGCCGAGCGGCACGAGGAATTCTGCGGGGCACCACGCCTCGCGATCACTTTTCGAGCGGGTGAGCTGGAGTGCGGGAGCGCTCCCACGTTTCGCCGATTTCGCTGAAACACGGGACGGAATTTCGGCTGTTACTGTCGGCCATTTCGTTGTTCATACGGTGCAGCTGAAGTAGCATTTATGTATCGTTCTTCTGTGGAGCAACTTGGGTATTAACTCTGGAGGTAGCTGGGTCTCTTTTGACCCAAGCGTAGCAGTGTCGAAGGCATTACTAACTATATTTTTAGTAATAGAGGAAATCAAAGTAAAGGAGGTAGATACAATCGGTCTAAATCACAGTTGAGTATTAACTAAATAAACAATTATTTAAGTAACGGATGAAATAAAAGTTTCTTTAACTTTAGGTTATTCGACGAATAAAGTTAATTTTTTTTTCGCCATTCGAAATTTTTATTTAAATAAAATTTCTGTCCATCTCTGGTCTAAATGGACCCAGGCACGGGACTCCTGGTGTGGTTGCTTGTACTGTCCGCCTTTCGAGAGTTAAGGTTTTGAGATTGATGGAAGATCTATTGAGCTGAGTGGAGGTAAGAGTGTTTGGAGCGCTGGCTATTGATGATGGTTTAATTCCTTCGGGGGAGGGTTTAATGTCGATTAGGAAGCTGTCAGGCTGGTGAAACGGAGGAAATTAAGAGACAGGTTTTATTGGCAAAGGACTTAATGAATCATGGGCGAGATTAGATCGGAGAAGGGAAACTTTGAAAGGTTATGTTATCCTTCAATGTCGAGTTAGTGTTGATGGAAGTGGCAATGATTCTTTACTTTTGATATCTACTCTAGAATCTAGAAACCTGCAGTTTTATCAAAATCTGTGTCACTTTGATATTTTATACCACTGGCTAATATTCTCATGATATCAATAAAGTGTGCAAATTTTTAAACGATCACATTCTTATATGCCCAGCAATGGAGCCACTTCGTTTCATCTCGGCTGAAATATTCATTTGCTTCGCAACTTTCTCTAGAAAGTAAGGACGGAATGGTAAAGGAACGTAGGATTTTCCAACCTGAATCAACGTATGCCCATTGCGCGTGGAATCCAAATGCAAAACGCAGCAGTATTGCAACGTAACGCTCCGATTGAATGCACTTTATGCGTCAGCTACCGTGACAAACTCATTGTTAATGATCTACATTCGATCGCGCACGTTACGAAGGAGAATCGTCATAATTCATTCGCGCAGGGAATGTTACTTTTAAATCGTCGCGCTGCTCGGCTTCTATACGAGTTAACATATAATCCGTCGCATTGTGCAGCCCCCAGCGCCTAGCATTCTCTGCCTCGTGTGGGCTCGATGACTTATCGAGCCACGGACGCGCCAATCGCATTGTACGGCTCAGTCTCGTAAGATTCGCCGAAATTATCGCGCGCGCCGTGGCGCAGCGAAAAACTCGTGTGCGGAGTGGTAAAAAATTTATATTATTGTGAATATTGTTAGGCAATAATTATATGGGGGAGGGGGGGGGGGGGGGGGGTAATGGGAGTGTGTAGTGTGAAGATGAGGTTTGGTACAGAAGTTGAAGTTCTTTTTAGTAAATTTTTAATTTGAGAAACTCTGATATATCGAGTAGCCATGGCAGGCAATCCTAATTATGCGAATTGCTACATTAGGATCTCCTAATTATTCGAAGTGCCCAATTAGGAAATTCTAATTATAGAAATCGCTAAATTAGGAAATCCTAATTATTCGAATCGCCAAATTAGGAAATCTAATTTAGTGGAGTTCCTACATTCGGAGATTGTAATTTATTGGAATTCCTGTATTAGGTAGTTCTAATTTATTGGAATTCTTTCATTAGGAAATTCCAATTTATTGGAATTCTTTCATTAGGAAATTCCAATTCATTGGAAATCTTACTTTGAGAAATTCTAATTTATCGAGATCCCCGCGTTAGGAAATTCAACATCATCAAGATTCCTGCATTAGGAAATTCATATGATCAAGATTCCTGCATTAGGAAATTCATATTATCGAAATTTCTGCATTATAAAATTCATATTACCGAAATTCCTGCATTAAGAAATTCTAATTTATTGGAATTCCTGCATTATGAAATTCATATTAGTGAAACTCTCGCATAAAAACTTCAGCAAATTTTTATTATCGAAATTTCCAAATAATAAAAATCTAATTTTTCGAATTTCCTACACTTGAAAATATCAGCATATCGAACTTCTTAAGCAAATTCTGAAACTCTACGTCATGAAGTTTCCCGATTAAAGCATCCCAACTCATTAAACCTCCGAATTTGGAAATCCCAATTCCACAAATTTGCTCATGCAGGGCTTTCGTAGCTACACAAAATATTGTCCCATGTGTTTTCCTTCTTCGTGTGAGCCGTCATTATCACACGGAAATCCGAGGGACTGTATTCGAATGACGCACAGCGAGAAATCCGCATTTATTCTCGTGTCTGTAGCCCGGAGGGGAACCGTCACGTAATAGCGATTACGCGATAACCGGAAATCGGGGAGACACCTAACGATCAATGTGACATGAAACCCAATAGACAACGTCCAACACAATAGTTTAATAATTATTCAGTTTCTTTCGCCGCCGACAGTCCGCGCAAAATGAACGATATTTCGCGACTCGTTCACGAGCGATTTATTAACGAGTAACGCCAAATTTTTTTCTGTTACAGGTGAGTGAGAGAACGCCCTGCCTTTATTATTCCCGAACAATGCTGCCGTCTTGGTGAGTGAATATTTTACACCAACGTTGAGCCACTTCTTATCGTTAAAATCGAAAACAAAGGTTAGAGTTACTATACGTTCTATATTTGAAAGGGGTCCCAATCAATGGGTTAGAACCTTTAGACATTAGAAGTACATTTTGCCAGGAGAACAGAACAAAAATATTTGTACATGCCAATCAACTGTGTTGCACAATAGGAAGTTGTGCCATACAGAATTAACCTACGTAGAAATGAACTTGTGCTACAAAGTAGACAGATGGTTCTAAAGAAGAATAATGGTATGAATGGGAATAGGTTGTCACAGGCAAAGAGGTACATATTAAGTTTATTACCAGTGAAACTAACTATAATCACCAACAATTACTAAAATTCAAACTTTGTACTCCCAACATCGTAATGCAAATGTGCACATAGCAAAGTATAAAAAGATCATTTTGCAAACTGAAGAAATATAATATGTAGATGTTGCCACTGTCCATATAGATCTTCGAATCTTGCACATCTTTCTTCACCCCATTTCACCCCCTCCCCAACCATCTGCCTTAAGAATTCTCCCCTCTTCAGAAACAATCTTCAATTCTTACGACTACCAGCAACTTCTCGTGACCATTAGCGAGTAAATCACCGCCAGAGGGTAATCCCAGCGAGCCCAAACTCGCCCAGTCCCTAAACCCAAGCGGTCAAGCATTTCGTAACCGTTGCATGCGAGAGAAAGTAGAGGTACCTGCCAGCCGCGTACACCCTTCCCAGCGAGCCTTCATCTCGGCTGTCTGAAAAGTGTTCCGCGAAGGACGTAACGAAGAAAGCGCGTCGGAAATTTCGAAGTAGGTCGCGTGTCCCAGGTACGTATCACGCTCAGCCATCGATTCCGATCGCAACACTTCCACGGCGTTCCCATCGGTTTCTCGTGTTTGACAGCTGTTCGTGTTCGCCCCGATGCGCGTAGTGGGCATACGTGGGCATCAACTTGTCTACTGGCCGACCGGGCCTCCATCTTGAAAGGAATGTTGCTCGCGAGCGCGCGCGTGGGCCCACGAAATATATATACACGTGTATGTATATATCGGTATACTTTTGTGTGCCCACGCTCGCCTTGTCGCGGCCACCGGGAGCCTTTTAATGTTAAACACGTTGCGAAATCCTGCTGGTCGTTTACACAACCGTCCTGTGCTCCTCCCGTTTCCCGAAACCAGCAACGGGCGATACCGATGACGAAACTCTCCCCGCAAATGTCAACCTGTTCCTAGCCAGCCTTGACGAAAGCCATCGGATTGGACGTGCAGGGTCACGACCACGACTTGGCGAATTTTTCAGGCAAAAGGGGCGGTTTTTGTTGAGGGAGTGGAGGTTTGTTTTAAGGGGTTGCATACCTTTGACAGCTCGGAAAATAGGGTTAACTTTGTGTTTTTTTTTCATATAAAAAAATGTTATATTTAAAAATCAAGACATACACTTTTTTGCGTGTACGTTAAGCTGTGTTCTCTTCAAGGAGAAATTTGATATTTTAAGATATGATGCCATAGTAGGTCCTTCTTCCAAGGGCTGTTCATAGTTACAGCATTTGCGATACCAAAAGTATTTCAGAGATTAATGACCGATTTGAATAAATTTTCCGAAAAATATTTTTAAGATTATAATTTAATACTTGTTGGCGTCGATTTTGAAAACATTTATTCTTGGAGAACTGGCAGCTAGTCAACGTCAAGCACGTGATTTTCGATGTAAGTTTTCATCTTCTTCTGTTAATAAAAAACGAAAGAAGACATTAATCGAAAAATCGTCTCAAAATCGTCATCCTATTTTTGTAAATGTAGAAATAGTAGAGGAATTTTCCTACGGAGAAGAAATTTAACGCTTATTCTGTATAACGGTACTAAAGAAAGGGCATTGTGCAAAAAGCCTTGTACGTGTCCTCATTTGGAGGCTATAGTGCGATAGAATGAGTAAATGTATTCTTATGTAAGCTCGACACAGGTGGACACACGAGCTGGGTACACGCAGGGCTTAGATAGAACGTTTAGAGTCTACTGTATTTGGAAAAGAAACAATTTCATTGTGTAATTTGTCCTCCTGTCGCGTTTTGAAATGATACCACAAATGGGTGTAGACATTACAAAGGTAATTTTAGTCAGAATAGGATCTTCGAAATAGAATAAAACACGTAGAACCTACTTTTATTTCTATAACAAGATTTATGGAATTTAAGAATGTCTTCATAATTTTTCATAATACTCCAGTCACAAATATGAAAAAGAAGGTAGTACCACAAAGATCAGGGTGCCATTCAGCCATCAAACTATTTTCAGATTCTAACAGACAATATCTTTCGAATCTCCATAATACTCCTCTTATAAAAAATGACAGACACTCGTTATCATACATATAATCAAACCACCGCTAATTCAGCAATCAACAATTCACACCCCTTTACATAGGTACATACAAGGACCTTGCGTCAAACTTAATAGCTCTTTTCAACAATTTACACCAATTTAACTTTCCTCCATCTCAAAGACGCGAGAATGATCCCCCATCGTTCTCGATCCCACGAAACTTCGATCCCCCGCAGAATTTTCACCCCAACAGCGCTCCATCGGCATCCGATTGATTTATCTGCCCAACGTTCGCTCCCATCGTCCCGACAATATCGCGCGCGCGTCACATAAAATAAGTGTACCTACAGTGTAATTTAAAGCAATAAAGAAAATCGCGAAATCGGAGAGCTACTAACGGGGACGCGTATGGAAAACTCGCCGCGGCGGAGCAAGTAGGGTACGGCACGCCATAATGGCCGACCCGCCGGCAATAATAATGATCGATCGTTGCATAATCAATAGGTTACGCAATTTGCCCCGATAATCGCGGCGAGCCATGAATGACGAGCACACGAGCATCGTCTAACGATCCCTAATTATCCTTAGGGTCCCGTGGCCAGGCGCCGGCCAGAGGTAGATTCTAACCCAGATGTAGATTTATGCCGGCCAGGCCTCGTTAATGCTTGAGTTGCAAGTATCGCTACACTTTGTATCCGTGTTCTCCACGCCGCGATATTAAACGCGCTCTTTGGGGGGAAAAAAAAAGGGAAGAAGCAAGAAACAGGGGTCTCGTGCGAAGCAAAAGCCTTGGTACTCGGACCTTAACCCTGGTGAGACGAACTCCTCCCCATTTGATTTCCTCTATATTCTTGTGGAGTACTTTTAGCAAAGTTTAAGTATTTTCAATCATCACCCAAGGTTACTGAAAATTACGATACACTAAAGTGATTCATCAATCGTCTGATCAAGTGTTTTCCAACTGTTTATTGACTTGGGTGGCACAACTCGACGATCCAAAGAGGTTCCGAAGGCAGTGAGTAAAGGTGGACCAGCGACCTCGGCCTATTTTGAAATCGCGATAAAAAAGTGGCAGCCGTGGCCAAAACGGGAGACAAAGAGCTGGACGTGTCCATTTTTGGAAGGATTGAAATTGAGTGGCACGCGTGCAAGCTATGAGCCAGCGGACAGGTGAGCAGGCTCGTCTCAAGGCGAGCGATCCTCGGAGTGAGAGTGAATTTGAAAGCGATAGCGAATGCTCCGTCGCATTTTATTACGGCTCCGCCAATAAATAATATCCTTAAGGCGCTTTTGTCGTCGAGGTGCTAGCGAAGATCGCGAACCGGGAAGCTCGCGATACAACGGGGCGCCATTCGCTTTTCACCAAGGTGACAAGACGATTTGCGCTCGTTGTTCGACAGGTGGGACGTTCCATTAAGAATTTAAATTTCTTATTTAGGATACTATCCTTTGAATAGATAATATTGGAAATCTTCCAATTCTTTTGGGGAGAAGAACTATTTGTCCATTCATTTTCGTGGTTGATATTTGAGATACTTGGATTTAGGTATTATTTTGGGAAAGTACTGATGGGTTCGAGTGTATACCAAGTATTTTTGTTCGTTCGAGTAGAAGTTGATTCTAACGAAATGAACTTTGAGTATCGACTTCATCGATATCCGTGAATACATATTAAACTTGGTCTTCTTCTTTGAATACCTATATACTTCTAAATATTCAGAAGTCTTGTACTTATTTTTCTTTATTAGGTGGTAAATTTTCTTTATTGGTAAATTAAAAATGTTGTATTGGTAAATGAGGAGTAACGTATAAACGGTATAAATTTTAAAAGATATAAATTTTATTAGTGTTCTCTATTATCAATATTTTTTCCGCACTTCCATTGACTGGACGTCGGTTGCACCTGCCACTGGGCCACTGTGGTGTGAATCATGCGTTAACTGTAGCTGATCCTCGTCCTACGGCTACCTGATATACGATCTTTTTTCCTCTGCAAGGTACACGCTTGACGTGTGCCCGAGGGCCGAGAACCCTTGAGGTAGGTCGAGACCAGTAACGAGGAAGATACAAAGTCCCATACGAGTTAGTTTGAGGAACCAGTCCGCTTCTGCCTCTCGATTACCACAGTGCCAGAAAAAAACGTGTTCCAATCGTTACAAAATCCCCGAAAAACTTCGCTTATCACACCGATCAGAATGCAAACCAAAATAATCCATAAATAACTACAGATACCTCAGAATTCAGCACACAATAATTTTAATCGTTGGCTTGTAATTTCACTTTGCTCAATATCATTCCATTGCACTCATATTTTTAACAATTGCACGCATACCCCAGCCAATTCCTAAACTCACTTCCAAAAAAAAGAAACCGGAACATCGTAGGAGAAAATGTGTGTTCCACCATTTGCACTAATTTCCAGGGGTGGGATCGCCTGATTCCCATTCCCAGGCGCATATTTCAAGCCAACCCCTATTTCGTACCCTATAGTCAGCGCGCCGCAACTCCGTTGGAACGTATCGCGGGTTCGTGCGCGCACACGCGCATGCGCCGCTAACCATCGGCGGCCGACGATTGCCAGCTTGTTATTAATCTTAATTGCCATCTAGAGGCTGCCAATTAACAACGCCTGTCACTTGTTTTTCCCTCGGGTAGGCACTATCTTGCCAGAGGGTCTTCGGCGGTGCACTCACCACTCGGTGTTGCACACACTCCCCCTTGGCGCATCTCTCCCTCCCATGATGCTTATCCCCCCCCCACCCTCCCTTCCATCTTTCGCCCCGTCTCTATCTCTGTTCCGTTCTAGCGCCCTACCGGTGGTATTCTGTAATTATCACCGCCTATGGAAAATATAATTATTCGAGATTCCCCGCAGGGTGGTCAACACGGGGATACATTATCGTCGCGCGGTAATACGCGGGTCGGTTGCGTTTTAATGGTATCGATTACCAAGGGATCGCGCGGATCGAAAAAAAGAATCATCCACCGGGATCGAGGAGCAGGGGACCGTTTCGCGGATAAACGGAAAGCCCCACCAACCCACCCCTCGGCCGCGTATCACCGGCGCGAATTAAACGGATGCAATTATGATCTCTTACTCGTCGGCTGGGTCGTCGATGTTTTATTTACCCCGCGACCGAATATTTATGCGCATGCTCGCGGCCCGCGATCGCGGCGAAACGATCCCGAGCGCAGGAAAACTGGTATGCAAATAAATCGATAAGTACGAGACAGATTTCCTGTGTCGAGCGTTACATGCGCGCGGAACCTCGGTACCGTTTTTCTCTTTCCACTCGTTCTTTTTTTTAAGGGGGGATTTGAAAGTAATCGGGTACTGGATAGGTATCGATAGGGTGGGTTCATTCAATTAATAGCACAGAGAACGTAGGTACATATGTGTGGAAGAATACGAAGTTGCACTGTGCTTTGGAAATGGGCCCTGAGGTGTGCTTCTTCTTTGGAACTTCTCTGCATGATTTGGCAGAATGCTCCTTCTTTCTATGACGAGGCTACGTGTTTTAGGGGTTTCGTGATACGAGAGGAATGTTCGGTATACTACTTCGTATTAAGAACAGATGTTATATTGAAATGGACCCCGTGGTTAGCGCTAGATACTTACTTTCGTACAGACCCATTACCGTGCACCCGGGGAATGGCCGCAATCTGCGAAACAAACAAGTAGAATATGCCGACCAGCGAGTTGCAGTTATAAAGTGCAGCCGACTCGAACCAACGCCGAATTGCAATCGTTGCCGGCCGAACTTTCTAAACGAACGCGATGAAAAACAGCGGTCACGCGGCGGGTTATGAATCAGCGTTAAAATTCTAATTTGCCGAACCGCCGGCTATTCTTGCTGGATATTGTTACTCCGTTACGGGCCCGTGGCCAATCGGACTTGACATCATAATTTAGACACTTTTTCGGCTACGGGCGGGATACGAGCAGGCGTTCGCGAATCGAGGTTATCCCGGCCGCCGTAATCGTCGACGTGATTGATAACGTCCCGAAGAATTCGTGTCTTTAACAGTCCGAATAAATCACGGGAGCGTGAGCGGGCCGAAAGCCGGCTACGATCAGATACGCGGCAACTCATTTTACCGTGTGTTTTCTGAAAGAACTTGTTTGCCTCACGGACAGCTGTGATGTAACAACTGGATAGCGTTTCGCGCACAGTCGGTAAGAATGCAGAAATCGTAGTCAACTTGACGTCGGGCGGAACAGGACGTGGAATTATCCTACACGATTTCGGTGTAATAAGAGTGCAGCACAGAAGCGTGTCATTACGCGTTCGCATTGAATCGTTGTTTTAACAAGAACGCCAGCCATTCGAGAGCTTTGGTTATCAAAGCATATCGGCGATCGGATAACCTCTCTCGACTTTGTGGAGTAAAAAATCGTGGATAAAGATACAGCGAATCTTCGTCTAGCAGAGCGGAGCACCACTATTGATAGCTCGAAGCTCGGCCAAGCCCATAAATCCCCGGCTAATGGCCATAATTAGTCGACGTTGGTTAACTCGAGGAAAGGATAGGGAAGGAAATGAGTTGCAGTTTCTATGCGAATAGCCGCGTACGTGAAAACAGGCCCAGTCCTGGCCATCGAGCTGGATTAAGAGCGCCACGGTTGGCTGCACTGGGAACTGTCGATAAACGACCGCCGGAGCTGTTAATCGTTAATACCAGCGAAATGAGAGATTTGCCCGTAGTGAAATTTAAGGCCCGGCATGCAACTCGGGCAGGGTGTGCAATCGTGTGCACAGTGAACCAGTCTGCGGCGATCGAGCAAGGCCGTTTTGCGTTCGCTCGTGCGCGTCGACCGCGTGCACGCGCGCGCTCGCGCACGCTCGCGTTACTACCGATGGAGATTCAGCACAAGTTACGTCGAGAGTGAGAATTCCCCTGGTAAAATCGAGAGTGACGCGTCCGATGACCGTAACCGTCATAACTGTAACCGTACGGCGACGATCTTTTAGGTTATGTTCGATGGTGAGATCACTAGGCGTGTTTCCGTACTTAGAATCGCTTAATCACTATTTATAGAACACTATAGGCATCGAACTTTAATAATCCCTCGTTGAATGCATGAGATGGTTCTATGAAGAATTCATTCCGTAATCGC
This sequence comes from Andrena bucephala, assembly GCA_947577245.1. Taxonomy (NCBI): domain Eukaryota; kingdom Metazoa; phylum Arthropoda; class Insecta; order Hymenoptera; family Andrenidae; genus Andrena; species Andrena bucephala. The sequence continues at coordinate 72,542,060 of OX387715.1, forward strand.
AGAAATATTAGTCAAAACAGTGAGAGAATGTTAACAGCGAATCCTAGGGAATTTTAGTAAACCTGAAGTCGCGTGACTCGAAGCTAGAGTCACTTACTTTTGAAACACCCCGTGTTTTAATTGCAAAATAACAATTCAAGCTTCCCTTCTACGAGTGGAACGCAAGTCTCAGCAGTAACACTTTCATCGTTCGCATATTAACATCACACGAGCCTTCCTAATTTCACCGCGCCTCATCAAAATCCCCCAGACCCAGTAGCCCCCAGGGTTTCCCCGGCGGGCTCGCCAGAAACGACGGGAATCCATTGGAGATTTTTGTTGGAGCGACGTGAAAGACAGCGCCCCGTTAGGAAATAACCAGGCTGGTGTTCCGAGCGAACAAAGACAACCAGAAAGAAGCAGGATGATGTGGAAAACGAGAGATGAAGATGGCCAGTGGTAGGTTAGAGAAAACAGGATGAGTTACAGGTGGAGGGGGGGGGGGCAAGATGGAGTCGGGTAAAAGGAAGGCGTGGATCGTTAGGGAACGCGCGACCGGGCCCCCAGGCCTCGTAATTATAAATGCAGGAAAAAAGGGTAGCTGTAAAGGGCCGATTACCGCGGTGCGCGAGAGAACGCGGGATTCTAATTGACCACCTGCGATTGCACGGTGCCAGCCGCCGTTGCGCACGTCTTCATTCTCTACCTCTGGCCCCTTGCCTCTATGCGCACCTTCGATCAAAACGCGAGCCGCGTGCGTGCGTGCGAGGGAGCGACCGGTGGAGGAGGTGTGCCGATGAGGGCGACGAGGACGTCGTCGAGGCGGAGGTTAGGAGCAGCGGAGGCAGAGCCGTCAGGGGAGAGATGATCGCGGATCGGTCTTCAGATTCTGCGGATACCACACGTCATTTAACACTCTAAGGACTCTAAAGGCTGATCTGCACGCCGATAAATTCAGCTCGCGGCACTCTGTTATGTTTCCTGGGAAAACGTCAGCGGACGATCGGATCGCTGGCTGCCTAATCGCTCGATCGAGCGGCTCACGCGGAGTAAATGGACGACCTTGAAATTGGAGGAGGATCGCGACGACTCCTGCACGCCTGGCGTTTAGCTCGGGTTGGGGGATGAAGGGGGTTGGGCGTTGAATCTGGAGCTGTGGTTGGTTTGCGATCGGTGGGACTTTGATCTGTTAAGTTCTTTTAATTTTAGTCCCCCGTTCTCGAAATTATAGAATAGAATAACTCTGATTATATTCTTAGGAGGATTGGCACAGGGGTTTGTTCTGGTTATTTAAATCGGTTAGAAGGAGAATTTGAATTGTTACATCAGACTTGGACCATTTGCTATGCTCTCTCTTCTCAAACGATGCACATGGTTCCATGTGCTCTCAATATTTTAAAGACCATTTTTTTAACACCCCCAACCATTCCTAGTACTCCTACTTCTTATTATTCTTATCCTTATTTTCATATTCATACTTTCTGAACATTTTCAAAACTTCCTCGGCAGGAGTAATCGCTTAAAAAGCCCTGGCTGAGTTGAAAGGAGATTTTTCAAAACCTTGCGCCACTCAGGGTGTTAATGCAACTTGTTAAAAAAATTCTAGTATCAATCCGATCAAAAGCCATCACCACCGACTTCACTTCTGAACACGACTTCCGTCACTCAGATCCATGCTTCTCAAGTGTTCTTATCGCCTTCCGTTTTAACACGTTCGAGCCCATCCTTAACAATCTCTGCGTTCCGCGTTGCCCACGATTGCCTCGGAGGGACGATTAAAACAAAATACCGTTTAAATTGCGATCAGAGGCGATACGGTTTTGAAGCGGGAATATATCTTAAGGAGATACGTGTAAATTTCTCTGTAACGAGATCGTCGGAACTGAAACGAACCACGGCGAGCCGGGTAATTCCGTCCCCGTTGCCGATTGAAGAGGTTCCACGGGGGAAAACTATGCGCATCCCGGTACGCTCGCGTAATAAAATCGCGGAATTCCACGGGCGGGATTACGAGTGGCGAGTAATCGCGCCAATTAATGCGGACTGATGAAGAGCGAACGCGCGCGTTACCGGTGAAGGTTTTACGTAAGTCCCGGCTGCATTCTTAGGAAACTTCCGGTTCCAGGAATCCCTTCGCGGACTTTTTGCCCAGCCTCCGTAGCGGTCCGCTGGTTGGACGAAACGCGGCGTTACGCTGGAATTTCTGTGTTGTGTAAAATCGATTTTAACGAGGCTAATAGAGGGATCGAATTATCCGGGGGAATAGAACTGCATCTCCATCTTTAATGTACACAGTTGTTACGAATTGTAGATTCCTGATGGGATAATGTTGCAGTGTCGTTGGGCGTAGACGATATTTCATTGAAAATACCTACTAAATATTTTCACAAAAACTAGTAAGATTGGGGACCACATTCCTAATAGTCTTCAAGAAAATACCTTCTAACACTTCACCTGTTTCAGTCTGCGCATAGATCAACTCCATTCAAAAAGGGAATTCCCGACAAAGAACACGTCAGTTTCTAATCCCCAATATCTTTTCTAGCACACACTTTTTCGATACGAATGCTTTCTTACTTCAAAATTCGCCAGTCTCCAAAGAAAGAAGGAGAACTAATTATCCAGCGATCGCGACGGGAACTGCAAATCGCCCGAAGCGAGCGTTTGAAAGTGGGAGCGACGAAAAAGCCAGGAGAAAAAGGGGACCGTGTTGCTTCACACGGCGGAAGTTGGGATGAAAAAGGGGAAAGATCGAGCAGCGTAAAATTAGCGTTCGTCTATCTCTCCCGCTGGGAGGCTCGAGAAAGCGATCGTTTCCCGTGACGGTCTCTCCCGCGTTCCTGTCGCTGATTCATTTCACTCCAAAAAGAGCCGCTCGAACGGAGGACGAGGCGGGTAGCCCGAGGACAGGCAGGATTTCGCGGACTAACGGCCGCCCCGCGGGCAAATTGAATCAATGAAATTATTTCAGCTTCCTGCCACGTGCACGGGGGATCCTCGGCGAGCGACGCGGACGTCCCTTCAGCGAGGAAATTAGCTCGCGTTTCAGAGAAGATAGATTCGATGCGAGAGCGGGTCGACACGCGAACGCCACGGATTCCCGGGAAACCGCCCGTTTCCGGTACCGTAGCTCCCGTTGCACCAGCGGCGCCGTCTCCTCCGCCTCGCGCCCCTGCCTTGGCTAATAACACGCCAATCGAAATGGAATTGCCCTGTAAGCGAAACGGGCAGAAACTCCCGAAGCAGATACCTCGGCTGTCTCTAACGAGAGCTACACGCGATTCAGATTAATAACGTCGACCGGGCCAGCTGCTCGGTCAACGGGAAGCAGGGCAGAGTGCAACGAGGCGCGTTTTCATGAGAGATCCATTTTTGGCTTGAGTTTGTGGAGGGACCAAATACTCGAATCGTTTGGAGTTAATGGGGAGCGCTAGAAAACTCGTATTGAGTGTATAATGGGAAACTGTGTTGAGATAAACAGTTGATAATCATTCATGATTAATAATAAATTCATATTTATATAGAGACCAGTGATATGAGTGAATAGAGAATTAGTGATAAGAGAAACTGAATGGGTAGGAACATTAATTAAAATTCGTATAACCTGTAAATTCAAATAACGCGCGTAAAGAAGACTACGCGTGCGCACAACTCACGTGCAAGAACCTTAAATGGTAATGGTACACTTTGTGGGGCTGTGGTGTTGATTGATTATACTGGACGGGGGACGTGAGGGTACATACAGATTATAGTGTAACTTAATAAAACTAAAATAATAATTTTAGTAGGAGGGGTAATAGTTACAGAAGGGGTGGGTACAATTATAACAATTATATATTGATAAATTAGAATTCTTTCTTTATATATACACTTAGTGTGCCAATCTTTTCGTTATATTTATAAGGGGGGTACAGAAGGGACCGTCCAAAAGTCTAATATTTCTTAATATATAATATATATATTAGTGGGTCGAATCCCACGCTCCCCAAGTCGAGCCCCTAGATCTCAACCACTCGTGTCTCGAAAACGGAGGCTCGAATCACAACCGAGTAAAGAATTCCTCGACTTCCTTTGTCACGAGGAATTTATATGTCCCCTCTTGGCCCAGTATCTCAAAACACCCCACGTATATAACATAACACAGGAGGCGCACCCACATAGAGGGTTTTCTAGCGACCGAAACAAGGAGAGAAGGAGCACACGATTAGCAGCAGATAACAAGGTGAAGCCTCCACAGATGACGTTTTAAGTGGCGATGAAATTGCACGACGATAAGCCTCCGATACTCCACCATGGGATTACTCGCAGGGCCCCCATTGCCTATGCAATCAGTGCACGCACACGCGTCTCCCCTTCGCCCGGCAACCCTACCAGCGGCCCTGCTCTGGAATATAATGCCACTCTCTGTTCCCTTAGCCTTCCTGGCCATGAGAGCCGATTCGCCATGGGAAGCTGGTATCGCGTATCGATTGGCCTGGGACGCGAGCACGAGGGAGAGAGGGAGCAAGCCGCGTGTATAGAGGGTTCCGCAACGAAGGAGCAAAGAGGAGGATTATAGTCGCGACTAGAGGAAATCCCCGAAGGAATGGATCTCTCCCTCCAGGTTTTATATGGGCCCTTTACGTGGATTTATCGCCGTTGAAGTGGACGCAGTTCGTGGGAGAGGGAGAGAAGGGGCGGGGAGAGGTGGGGAGGGGGGCAGTCACGGGGGAGAAAAAAAGGATGAAGACACGCGCGTTGTACTCTCTACGCGGGATAAGATACTTCACGGGACGTTAACGTAGGGCTGCCGCGGAGTGATCAAGGTGAAAAGGGTTCGGGACAATTGTCGACTGTTACTACGTCGTCGTAATAGACGTTCACCGAAAGCTTTTATTCCGTTGAATAGGCTCGCGCGCTCTTTTGTCACCTGTATCGGCCACGCGTAAATCACCTGCCTTTCCCTCGAGCCTCTCTCTAATGGTCTTCGACTACTCGCCCCCTCTGGCACCGGCTGATTGATGCCACTCTCGTGGAGAAAGCTCGTCGATTCGTTCGGCGCCGACACTACCTTGGATTTATTCATTAACAGCTAAGTTAGAAGAGTTTTTAAGCGGGGGTGCAGATCGACGCTGAGGGTTTCCAGATACAGGAGGGTACTTGGGAATAAGCAGTAGAAAATGAAATGAAATGATTTTACGTGAGAAAATAAGTCGAACATCAAGAGTAACAAAATTGCGGTGGAAGCTTCGCTTTTCAGTTATTAATGTCCAAACATTCCCACCAGGAACGCCTGAAGTACGGCAACTCGGCGGTCAGGCGTTGCGTAGGTTAGTACTACCGCCATGAAAAAACGGCGCATGCGCGTCACCTTAGGTCGTAGAAGTAGCTATAAATTCTGGCGAATTGCCGTGCTTCAGGCGCTCGCGGCCCGATTTTTTAAACATTAATAACTAAAATTAATCGTTCCATTCTGTCATTTTCTACTACCTGTAGAATATTCTATATACTATACATGTAACATTTTCAAAACAATCCTCTTCCCACAGGGAGAATCGATGAAAACCCCTGAGGTGGACGACTGAGGCGACCCCATGGGTTCCCGTGGCAGCGCGGCCAGCACCTGCACCGCGTCTCATTGGCACGGTTGAAGCGGCGAGGCATAGTAGATAAATACGCGGGCGGGAGGTGCACAGGGCGTAGACTCGCGCCAATAACGACGGCAGATATAAAGGTGCCGCCACCATATGGTCGCTGCAGGCCGATGCGAGCGTTGCATAATCTCCGTCTTTCTCGCTCCCGCAACGCGCTGCAGCGAGCGCATAGTCCTGGGACACGATAGGCAGACAGCCGTGTCACGCATCTGTCTGTCCTCGCCGTTCGGCGCGCGGATTTCGCGATGCGCGTCAACCACGTTCTATGGAAAACTCGCGCTCGCTTGCATACCGCGCATCGACGTTCCCGCATTCCTGGGATGCCGGGTCCCGATCTGTGGCAAAGTTTAAACCGTGGATGTTTTCGCCTTTGCATAAATCGTTGGGGATATCAAAGTGGGGTGCGTCTTTTGGGAATTCTTTTCGCTTCACACTTCCGCAGAGCTTGGGGCTTGTTTCAGGAGTGATTATACCCTAGAAGCATTTTTCCAAGATGATTTCTAGTGTTGGCACCTGCAAAAGGTTTGACGAGGAACATTCTATGAGGATAGTGTCAGCAATCCGTCTTAATGTGGATCAAGGGCATTGTGAATCAAAGCTGTACTCGGGGAACTATTGTATGTATCAGCTTCCGTAGAGGGGTACAAATATTTTGACCTGCTAGAAATGGCTTGTGAATATCCTGAGACGGAACCATTCCATCCTATTCATCAAACTTGTAGTAGAGTTCCAGTAGTAGATCTTAAAGACACCACCTATTTACTTCAGACCTACCTATAATGTATTAGTCAGACTTCAAGCATATTCTGTGTCACCACGTCAACATAACCACGAGAAAAGAATCCAGAGTCACACCAGAGTAACTCAAGAAACAAAATCCTGGAAACTATTACACATGGACCACGATCACCCAACTTCAAACCTGAACGAAGACACCCAGTAGCTCCCCTATTAATTAATACCTTTCCACAATCCTCCATAAAGCAGTTACCAATTTCACAAATCCGTTGAATATGCAGCTACAGCTGCTACTTATCGCCAGCTATCCGAAGGAAAATTCAGTTCGGCGGTTTTCCGATTGCACCGGTCTGTTACCTGGCATATACGCCAATCTGGCACGATCCATATACGTCGCGCAACACACTCTCAATCCTCTCTAACCAACAGGGACAGCGCTGGTGACTGTGCACTGGGGAATTCATGACTCGGCGTCGTGCCATGGAATTAGGGTAAGGTCATTATCGCTGACCCCTGCGTGCCCTCGATCGTCGTAGACGTCCAAGAGCGTCCTCCGCGGCTCCTGATATGGAGCCGAGTTGCCCCAGTTGCATTCAACGTTATCCTTCGCGTCCACCTTACATGGAGAGTCGGCGGTGTCCGTCCACCGCTATTTATACACCGTGATGAATAAGATCGTGCGAGGAAATGTACCGGAGCACCTTGAGAAATCCTCGAAAAGTCCCTGATCTCCTGCTAAAAACAAGTTTTTCGTGCCAGTTATCCGTAGCAGCGGGCAACACGACGATACGAAATCGCGCTCCCGCTACGGCGAGCAAATGCAACGAAATGGTAAAAAACTTGTGAGGCGAATACTAAATTGGTTCTCCGCCGTGTTGGCAGAGAGAAGTCCTCTCTCTCATCAACTTTTGATCCAGAATCAAGCAGTCCGGTCCACTTGGCAGAGGGCTATAATTCCAAAGACTCCTCGAATAAAGTGCTACCCACCGATTTACAGCCGCGGACAAATAGAGTTCTCCGAATGCGCCGTTCGCGAATCACGCGTTCCGCTTAAAAAGGCGTAAAGGGCATAAAGGGCGCCGCGAATCCTCGCGCGCGTCTCATTAATCAGTATCAAGTTGTCCGCGTCGGTTTCCAAGGACCTCGCCAGATGGCGATCTGCGCCGTCCTGCGGCGAGAGACGAAAACACGGAGGGGAGGACGTGTCGGGATTAGGGCTCGTTTCTAAATGCAGGAGGTGCAAACGCCTCGCCGTGGGACCAGAGACGCGGCATTCCACGGCTGTGCATAAACGGTCGGCGTTGGACCGCCGCTGCCCTCTCAAGGGGAGTAGTAAATTATCACCATAATAACCCCATGGAAGCGGATTGGATTTCTCACACAGACCCCCCCTCATACCCCGTTCCCTCCTCCCTGCCGTCACTATTTCTCATTCGTTCGCCCTCCCCCCTGCTTCCCTCCTACGCCCCCCTGCCGGCTGAGGACCCTCTTTCACCGCCACCGTTTACGCTATCTGCGGTGTTTACACGCGGCGGCGGTTTTATGGGAATGTTAATGGGTGACATTCCACCCTCCTGGTGGAGGAGGCCCGGCCGACCTGGCCCCCCCCCCCTCACTCTGCCGGGGCTCGTCATTTCATGGCGGGTTTATTTCACGACCACTGCCCGATTATGAGAGGCCCAATGATCCCGTCCGTTCCTTGAGCGTACCTGCTACGCGGCTATCGTTTGCGGGATGCGCTCTTGTCGCGGAGGGCCCACCCCTTCCCGCTAAACGTGGACGCTTTGCAATTAGTGAAGCGCTATGGGCAGTTATTGACGAGCCCGGGGGGGATTATGGAGGTGGAAGTTGGAATTGGCAGAGAGCGGATGATTTGGTAGAAAATATTAATTTGTTTAATGTACAGGACAACAGCTTTATTGGGAGCGGAATTGAGGTTCTAGTGTAACGTTAAGTTACGCTTCTACCCGTAAAGTGAATTCATCTTCGCGAATAACAACGTTGACCGTGAATTAGCTTGCAGTAGTGGAGCATGTGATAAACTTCAATTAGACGACGCTCTGACTCGCCTCCTCTCTTTCTCTTCCCCCCTGCACATTTCTATCTTGGCCCGTTCACGATGCATATCGACGCAGCAACCTGCGCGCGTAGAACGCGTGCTCGCGGATGCAGAACGGATTTAAGGGCCGCTCGCAGTCGGGGATCGCCTTCACTATGAAGCAATTATACGCTTCTACGAATCCTATTCGCGATTGTCAACAGCTCCGTATAACTTGCTGCCCGTGTCTAACTTCTCCCTTCGCGCGAGAAGCCTTTCTCCTCTCCACCTGCGGTGCTCGCGAAATTCATTATCTGCCTCGCGTACCGAGTAAATTCAATTTACTTGGCGACACGTTAAAGAAACGCTCTAAAAACGATGTAAAACATTCCAGCAGTATAAACTGAGAGAGGAAGGTCTTGAGAAAGAAAGAATCCTCTCCTAAACTGGCTCATAATGGAAAGAGTAATTTCGAAGATAAGTTTCATTTACCTGACCAATGCTCAACTTTCTGAAAACCTAACCCTCAAATCACTCTTAACTCGACCTCAAAGTTCTATTATGAACAGCTACATAAAACCAATAGACAATAGACAGTCTTAAATCAAAACCCAAAAGTAATCTCCTGCCAAAATTCCTCCACCATTTTCCAATACTTCCAAGCTCCACTGATACCCCAACGCCTCCTCGTCTGCACGACTAAATATCCGGAGAATTTCCCACAGAAACGAGTCGATCCCCATCGCGCTAGGTGCCGTATATACGTAGCTGCGTGGCACAGAGCTCACGGTCCACGCATATAGCCGGAGCGTCTGTTAGTGGCGATGCCGTATCTCCTTCCATCTCGTTTCTTCCGTCGTTGTAATTGCGAACTCTCGCGGCACTCTCGGGGCCCGCGCCGCAGATGAGTTATATCGCTGGTGCACGGGCTCGCACGGTGGGCCCCGGTGATGGGCCCGGTACCGAGGTGAGACCGTTCACCGCTCCTGACACCTGACGGCCAGCGGCCAGAAAGGGGATCGAGCCTGGGCGCTCGCGGTGCACCGTATGCGGGAATAGGGGCCCCTACGCGGCGTACGATTCCCCGTACGATTTATTTCCGCACGCGTAACGCTCGCTCGTGACGCATTGCATTAGCTGGTTTTAGAGGATGTGACAGGCTGCGCGTCGCGAGTATCGCCACGCACTTGGATACTTAGGGAATCTGGTGCCTCGAGGATTCGGTACCCTGACTGCCTGGTACATCTCGTGGAAAATGGAATTCGTGTGGGATACATACTGGGCTACTCTGTGGTGATAAAATATGTGTAGGCAGAAGTTTCTTTTGATAGTGGTGAAGAAGATTGAGGAGTCTCCGAAGGGATCTATTTACGTATTTACCAAATAAAATGTAAAAAAGTAATTTTACTCTCAACTGTTTAAAGAAAACAAGAGCAACGTTTAAAGTTATCGAAAAATGTCCAACATGCATTCGCCAAAAACGTTTCCATGGTTACTGTAGGCATTACTAACAGCGGTAAACGCATCAGTGGCTTGCATCTCGGAGCCATTTAGAGAACTGAACCGTTTTGGGACCCAAAATTATCGACTAACGATTTTTTTTATACGTCTGAAAATGAGGTGACGTATACGTCACACTAAGCGCTAAAGGGTTAAGGATGGAGATGGTGGAAAGAATCATCTTTCTTGAATATTTTCTAGAATTGGTGTAGAAAAGATTCCTTTGAATTTGATATAAGCATTCTGTAAAATTAAGGGAATCAAAACTTCTGAAAATTATCTCCTAGGGAAGAGGAAATGGAGATCCTTAATTTTGGTTTCTTAACTGAATAAATTAAATCTTGTACGAGTCTAAAGTCTGAAATAAGAAGAGGGCTACTACAAATGCGTACACGCAAGTCCTCAGTGGAACATATCAGTCATTAGTCAGGCACCGCTGATAAAACTCTGCTGGACATAGGTCTGGCGATGAATCTAGTAAATCTACTAAAAACTTCCATTTATATTCTAAAATACTACTCAGATCTTCTTAAAAATCATACTATTTACCATTCGAAGCCACGCATAGCTGACCTACATTTTTACCCTGTTCCCCATTGCAGGCAATTTCTCGCTCAAAAAGGATGTACAAAGTAAGCGCGAATAAGCTTTCCCTTTCAGCGAGAGGAGGAACGCATAGACGTTCTATAACGATCTCGCGCAGACAATCCTCGCTTGAAAAGACTCTCGGGACGCCTCGTCTTTATTACGAACAATACCTCCGCGAGAGGTTTATTATCCTCGTTGGTTTGACGCGGGCGCGCGCGCGCGCGATGCACCAAAGGACGTACCTTCGCAATGATTACTTTCGCAGAAAGTCGAGATAAGCAAATCAAGAGCAACAAAAGGAGAAACGCCGAGCCGCCGGGGGATCGATAATCATTCGATTTCAATGCGGCGGGATATAACCCTCCCCCCCCCCCCCTCCTCGTCTCCCCCCGTAGTGCCTTTTATGCGAGGACGGATATCAACGCGGCGTGCATACTGCTCGTCCAAGCACAACGAGAACAAAGAGCAGCGTGTACTCAGGGACGAATTGCGCTCGACTTGACGCGCATCGTATGTTGGTCAAGTCGGAGTCCGAGGCGCAATGATCTACACTGTCTTTCCTCTGGCCCCCTCGATTGTGTCCTCGCGGGCGTATAAATATTCATTCGAACGCCGCAAGGACCCCCCCCCCCTCTTCGTCGTTCAGCGATAACAAGGTCGAAATCGCGGCAAGTCACCACCTCGGACAAATCGGTTAGCGAAGGGAAATGGCTAGATAAGATCGAGTTGCAGGCTGTCCTTTAAATATCAGAGATCAGCACGTTACGATGTATCAATTTGTATAATGGACACCCAAGGAATGTGAACGGTATTCGAACGGTATTCCTCCAATTTGCGACACGTTTAAGGGTTCGTCATACTTAATGGCGAGCTCTTGTAAATCTGTGCATTATCGGGAAGTCAAATCGAATTTCCCGGATCCCGCAATAACGAGAAGAATAACGGGGACTGCGCCGATCGAAATCTCTGAGGGGCTCGTAAAACTCGACACCGAGGGACGAGCAAGTAATTACGACTTTCGCCGAAAGCCGAGGGTACCAATTAATCCTCCCTAGGCGGAATGTAGATGCGCAAGAACCGGGCTACATATCATCTGATTTATAATGCAGCGCGGTAAAAGGCATTCGCCCTAGGAAGCGCGTTCTAATTGGAGGTATGTTTTTCCTGATCGCGGGGTCGCCCCGATGCATCGCGCACGCGCGCACACGCGCTGGCGCATGTGCGACGCAATTTATGCCCGTTTGTGTCGCGCGTGTTTTAAGGAGTCGTCGCTCGGGCGTAATCATTTACGAGCGTTAAACCGGAAAAGGTGGAATAACGCTGCTGCGACGTCGATGTCCGCGGCAGTCGATGCTTCAATGATTAAGGATGTATTGGACCTATTTTCAAAACAGTGCCAAGTTGATGAAAATTTGTGTGATTGTTCTTTTTAATCTTCCTGATGTGCTCCAAAAATTTTAAACGAATTCACTAAACAGTTACTGAGTTATAATGATTTTAATTTTCACTGATTTTACACGTACTCTTATGGAAAGAAACGATCTTGACGGATAAACCATCTGAAAAAATGTTGATGAAATAGTGCCAATGTTTTCAATTTTTTTGTACATGCAGTATATGGGTAGATGAAAATATCTGCCAAGTTTCAATTGTTTTCACTACACCGTTTTAAAGAAATAAATTATAACTTGAGAAAATCGTGAATTTTGGGCATTTGCACTGCCAAAAGTTTAGCAAATAATGCTTGAGAAAGCATTTGTAAAGTGAAAAATACCTTCCTAGGATTAAAAATAAGACTCCAACTGTCGTTCGAATTCCTTACATCTAGATTTACTATGCGTAAGACGTAGATATTCAAGTATTTGTCGTTTTAACCTTCATAATTCCTAGAAAGGATCGAAAATATTACCCCAGAATATTCCTCGAAGTGAGTTAAGCAGAACTCTCTGAGCTTGAAGAGGCATTTTCCAAAAACTGGCTTAGCTCAAAGTGTCACCCGAACTCCACACGTCCCTCAAAACCACAACCTACCCTCTACTCCCGCAAGAAATTACAACTAATAATTAATTAAATACTAATCTGAAGTAGAAAAAATCAAGCAAACGTAAGATCTAAATTCAAATCCAATCGTATCGCTCCTCCCCCAATCGATTCTTTGTCTCCCAAAACGCGATGCGTCGTAGAAAATATATGCCAGCGAATGTCGTTGCATCCCCGCGTGGAAGAAGAGTTTTGCGCCCGTTGAGCGCTGGGTCGCACGCGATTTTTCCTTCCCCTGCTCGTAGCGATCTAGTCGACTCGATCCAGTTACCTTTTCCAATCGAGATGGAATTCGATCCTTGGTTATAAATAGGACGACCGAGAGTGAAGGTACACCGGCAACTACCCAGCGGTACGCACTCCGCCGACCTGCAGATAGCCGATACAACTCACGCGCGGCGGTTTAACAACCGGGTCAGTGTTTTTCGCTCTAGTTGCGTTGATATGTATAATCTTAGTAATTATATACCAGGAACGGGTGAAGATTTACCCGAGGTCGGGCGCACGGGGGCTTCGCCGGCGAAGAAGAGATACGGGGCAGCAGCGAGGCATCCACATTTTATTCCGCGCACCAATCACAGCTGATTGGCGCTGACTGTTATTTGTCGGGTTCCGTAGAGGAGCATTCGTCCGATGGTTTACTCCTACGTGTCCGAGGCCAAACAGATATATTGTTAAGAGCGAAAATTACAGTCGTGAGGCCTACCCCCGCCGAAATAATTATTCGGACGATCGGCACCGATTATGGGACTCGTTCACCGGCCGCCGAGCATCATTACGCCGATTACCTTCCATCCTGCCTGTATCACTGAATTGTAGTTATCAATGACTCCGTTGCAACTAATTTCCGACGGATCCGGAGTTTTCTGAATTAGCGAGTTGTACAATTTTATGCGCCCCGTTTCGAGAGTAGCTTTTACACACCGGTGAACATGAATTTAGCTGGATCGTAGGCGAGGTTTGTGTTCTTAAGAGTGCCATTAAAATAGTTATTGCCCACAATAAACAGATTTTATAGTTGCGGTAAATGGAGGCTGATGATTTGCTGATGCGAAGCCGAGAGTACGAGAGGCGTGCTAAAGAAACGAATCGCTGCGGGGTGAAAAAAAAAAAGATCGATCGCCGCGCATTACGACGCTGGGAAAGAGGATGCGCGCGCGAGCACGTTTAAAAGAACAGAGGATCTCCCGAAGCGAATGCAAGAAGGATGTTATATAACCTGCGTACGCTCGTTAGCTCTGATTTTATATGACCAGCGCTGCGAGTGAAAGTCGGGCGGGTCGAAGAACTGCGGCAAAAAGGGGGAGCGATTTCACGTGACGCGAAAATCGCACGCGTCCGATTATCGCGGGACACGATCTCCGGCCGAGGCAGACGAAAGAAACGAGACTCCCGTTCTGCGTGAAAAAGCTGCGAAACCGAAAAGTATTAATTAATGCAGAAATGGGAAACCTGATGCCCCATTTGAAATGGGCCATTTCCAACTGTCAAGCCACAACTCGCCACAATTTTTTTTCCTACAGGCAGCAATATGAACTCTTGAAAGCATCAGCTGGAACATCATCATTGGGACCAACCCCGGCCGCATTCCAGGCTGAAGTGCCTCTAGGATGCGTTTCGCGGCGGGCGCGATAAAGAAAGTGCGCGCTGCTCGCAGCAGCGGTGCACAAAGGGACGGGAGGGAATAAATCAAAACGTCCCCGGTAATGCCGCGGCTGGTCGACACGCAGAAAGGCTTCGGGTATCAGGCTTTTACGCGGCATGAGAAATCGCCGATTTTCCCACGGGGCGTTCGCGCGCTACCGGGACCGCAACGGCGCGGCGGCGCGGTCGCGCTCGCAAGTCCGCCTTAAGGCCCCTTGCTCGCGCGTTCGCCCCTATCGGAAATATAATTGGCGCTTTGCAAATCCATTAACTGGCCCCGTGTGGCAGGTGGCGTTGCCACGGTATTACCGCCGCTGGGCCTTCTCGCTACTAATTCATAGTTTCATGCTTTCTACTGCTTAAAGACTTAATGGGGGCTGCGCACGCATGCGTTGCGCGGTGCACGGGACTACCGACGCGTTACGCGCATGTGGAAAACCGCGCTTCCGTTCGAAACGCCGCGGAACCGTTACGTTCGGGGGACCTGAACCTGTGACCTATTCAGGGAATTGGTTCTGTGTTATAAGATAATTTGGAGAGCTTTGAAGTACTGTATAGGCAGAATACTGTGGCAACGTGGGAAGTTTCTGTAGTGGTTTACAAAGGGAAGAGGAATGTGCTACTATTTGGTTAGGAAAGATATCGATCTGGATAATAGATATTAATTAAAGTATCTTTTTTAATATAAATGTTAGTTTAGAGACCACTTTCTATAATGTTCAGAAGTAGTGAAAACAATTTGTGTATATGCTACTGTAAAAGTTCGAAGATCAGTGAATCTTAGAATTTACCGGTAAATCTCAAGACACATCCGCTCAGGGACGGTAGAGGTCTGAAATGTCCAGAGAACATTTCAAATTCGGGCTTCCGCCAACAGGTGCTGGTAGATATCAGGGTTTAACGATCAGCCCTGTTGGTAAAAGCCCCAAGTCTAAATTTTGGATAAGACTTCTACCACCTCATAACGGTAAATGGTACGCGATTTACCGGTCTTCGAACTTTCACTGCAACATGTACAGGTGCAAGGAGATGAGTCGAGGTCGAAGAAGCTTACCCGAAGTGGTTAATCATTGCCGTTTAAACTCCACTTCTCACAGCTTGGAAAATCGAAAACGGACCCATTAGCAGTGATCCATCAGCGCGGGCAAGCAGCAGCGTTCGATTAAAGCGTTATAGACGCGCCGTTTGAATCACGAACAGCCGCATCCTTTCCGTGGCCTGCGGAGATATGAGGCGGATAACGTTAAAACTATAATAATGTTTACGTGGGTCCGTGAAACTCGCGGATCGCGCGTAAGACGGCGAACAGCGTGTCGGGGAAAAGAGGCAGATCCGTTCGTCCCGCGATGCGATACAAAACCATGGGTTCGGTTAGATAGAGGATGCATTTGAAGCTACCATTAAGCCACGTGATTGATAATGCCCGCAGACCCGTTCTGCGCCATCGCGTCCGTCCGATCAAGGTCACCCCTGGTGTACCGATCGCGCAAGCGCGCTCGCGACCGCGCAAAAAACGAAAAGCGCGTGGCTGTGGCGCGCAACAACGCGAAATCGGCGCAAAAAGCGAAAGAAGTGACATCCTGTGCACTGTCACCCTCGGCATTCCACGTACAACTCTATACCCGCGCGTCTGCGCAAGAAATGATGCTCAGCGACGAAATTTCACTTGCAAAAATTCTTACCGTTCTGGATTTGGCAATAAGACGTGTCGCGCCATTTTCCGAACTGATGTTCCGGCTTTAAATCTTCGTAGTAGAAGGTGTCTTCAAATACATAGTACAACTCGGCAGGGGGTGGTTCGGTGAGTAATAGTAATTTAAAATTAGGAATTATGTTGTATATCTTCTGTAGGAGGCATAAACGAAAATTTTCGAGGGCAACAGATTTTAAGAATCCACTTGTACTTGCTTTTGCCCTTCGACAAAATCAATTAACACCATTCTGTTTAGCTACCCTACCAATTCACTTTTCGTCCCTTTCCTCCTTTTGCGAGGTCTTTCTGAAATCGAGAGTCAACCTGAGAACGAAAGAATAGAAGTTATAGCTAGTTTGATTTACTATAGCAAAAGCAGTCGTGAGCGGTCGTTTGATTTAGTCCCGGCCGTAGAAGGGTAGGGGCAAGTAATCGAATGTATCGGTGTACAAAAGGGGCAAAACGCCGGTCTTTCAAGCAGCCCAGCCGCCTCGTCGGCCACGACGACGATGACACTGCAACTGCTAACTAGCAAAATGCTATTATTTATGTAACCTTGGCGATGGAATAGCGGGGTGGCTATAGTTGAGGCTAAAATCTATCGAATACAGAGGACAAAAGGAAGAGCGGAACGGCCGGGGGATGACGGGGCATGCGATCTACGAGAACGATTTTTCGTCGGCGAAGATCAGAGAGCGTAACCGTGCTCGGTCAGTGGATAGTTGAGAAAAACATTAAACGGAGTATCTACGTGATGACTCGGCGAATCTTATTCCGTAACTCACCCTCCGCCCCGTTTAAAAGAACGTATAACCATGATGAGCCGCGTCGACAGGTTACCCTACTTTTCGACGCGAACGTTGGTCTCATTAATTCTGTTTATTTTCTTAGAGGTCTCGTTTGTTCACTTCTTTCAACAGCATCGTAAAAAGATATTATTTACACTCCCTCCAGTACTCGGCAACGGGTGTCTTATAATTCCTAAGTGATCAGCTTCGCAAATATATACCAAGTAGACTCATTCTGCCATCTCATAATTAAAAATTAGCTACGGTTTTGTTAAGAGCGATTGGGTAGCTAGAAACTTTCCCTTCTCTCACCTTCAGTTTAACTCGCAGTGACTAGGATAAGGTGTACACGAAATCCAGCGGTCACGATACGTTTCCAGTTAATAGAGATTTCGCCGCAGCGGTCAGGGTGCAGCGTCCATCCAGAATAAGCCATCAGAAAGCGCGCGAGAGGCGGATTATGAGCGGTGCCAAGTTTCGTGTGGCACGCGAGAGATTACATTCTAGAGCTGCAGCATACCTTCTCCAGTTAGAAGGTTTCCATCGGCTCTAGGAAACGTCCGGATATGATAATAAGCGATGCTCGCGCCAGCGTTGTACGTCGAGCACGATTCGGGCCCTCGGGGCTACGTAGCCGGGGCCTCGCATCAACAGCTCTCAGAGAGCCCGATCCTCTTCCCTGAAGTCGCTGTCACGACCACCGTGAAACGTCTCTGTTCCGCGGAGCAGCGTCTTTTAAATCCCCAGCACCTTTCCAGCAGTCACGCCTCTTCGATTCGTTTCTTTCGTCCCGCGAGCACGCCGACGCTGGCGAATACGGAAACACGTTTCCAGAATACTCGTGTGCTCCCCGCAACGGGACTTCCACTTTCGTTGGCTCGTGATAGGGGCTTTCGTCTCGGGGTGTAGAAAATGGGCGGTAGTTTTAAAGCGGTCTCTGTGAAACGTATTTCTGAATGGGAGATGTCTGAGTTTGGTCGAAACGTTGGGAATGGATGTTAGAAGAAAATTGTAGAGGCAAAGGGTTGGTAGTACTGTAGAGGGATTAATGTGTAATAGAGGGGAACGGAATGGTATTTTGAAAGTGAAGCCAAAGGGTGCTGGCCACTTCTAAGAAGGAAAAGTAATTTAGAAGAATCGAAAGGTCGAGAAATTCACATGGCAGTGTAATTAATTGAAAAGCCGCGATGGAGTGGGGGTGCAGGTGGTCGCGAGCGCGTCTTCACGCAGCGAACTCTTCAATTGCGCAAATATCTCGGAGCCTCGATGGAAGAAATTAGCATAATGCCGGGAAGCATTAGGCTCGTGAGCGCAAATTGTGCGGCGGGCATCGGCTCAAAGAAGCGGGTACACACGGGGGGGAAATAGGAGTAGAAAGACAGAACAAGAATGAGGTGGAGGAACGGGAGACGAAGGGACAGCGACAAGTTTACGCTTTCTTGGGATATGAAAAATCACTATGGCGGCTGGTGAAACGGGGCGATTTGTTCACTCGCGGACGAGTCCCACAGTGAACTGCCACTAATCGTTACCATCCTCGCGCGAAACGCGTCGTTTTCGCTTAGGAATCTCCCGATTCGTTGCCACGATCGAGCAATCATCGAACCTCGTATCGCGCGCATTTGCCCCTCCCGTCCCAGGAATTCACTCATTCCGATTCGAATTACGTCCCGGGGACTCAACCGACTAGAATACCCGCGTAATCGGTTTATGGTATTAGTCAATGAAAGAAACGCGCGTTCCATTCCAACTGAACGAACGTTTCGTGTATGTTTGAACAGAAACTCTGCTTCTAGAAAAATGAAGGAATTTAGGAACCACGGATAGCCCATGTTGAGGGAAGTAGACGTGATACTTTCTTTCAAGAATTATTTATCTACTTACTGCTGGGATCTACTTCCGTATGTACATACTCACATACTCATTTACTTCAGTATGTACATACTCCACTTCGTCAGAATTGGACTTACTCAAACAAAAATACTCGCGCCGTGTTCGAACCCATCACTACTTTCACCAAATCCTGCCCAGCTTCGAACGACCGAATCACAAACCAAGGAACTAGATTAAAATGATATTCCTTTGCCAGGATACCAAGCGGGAGGTCCCTGAAATCGATCTTTATCTCGATTCCGCGATAGCGAACCCTCACAAACGATCGAAGCAGACTCCGACCTTCGAAGCGCTCCCCTTGCCGTAGCTCCAAAGATTCGGCCGAATGGCCTGCATTACGACCTGAAAACTGTTCCACTTATTTCAATAACGACGCTCGATCGGCGTTACAGAAGTCGTAGGATCGCGAAACGAGAGCGAGTGGATGCCGCGGCGGCTCGTTACGCGATGACGACACGTCGTAGAACCATCGAAAGTCCATCCCATCTGAACGTGAAAGTGTTGCAAGAAAAGCAGGTTATTACAGGTAGTTACAGGTGGTTACAGGTAGTTGAAGCACCGCCGGCTCTCCTTCGCACTTCCTAAAGGCCGTTCCCCGGCCTACAAGCCGCTGATCCCCGCAGCTGCACCACTCCCGCCTCTGTGTGTGTGTGTGCCCCCCATCCCGTCGCCGTGACGCAATATATCGTGTCTTTCGAAGCAATTCCTGTGGTTCTCGTACCCAATATCAACAGAGGTATACGTTTTCGTGGTGTAACTGACCTGTCCCGAAGAAACATTAGTTGCGCCGCGGCGGCGACCGCAGAGACCTGTCCATTTCGCCTTTTTTTCTCTCTCTCTCTCTCCCTCTCTGCTGCCCTCTCCCAGCCCCCTTTCAGTTCCCTCGGCTTCTTTCTTTTCTCGTTTCGTTGCCCCCGCTCGCGATCGGAATGCCAGACGGCCAGCTGCAACGAAAGTAAATGCGCCGGGGAAGACATTGAATTAGCGCGATATATCGTGTCGAGGGTTTATCTTCCACAGTCTTTCATGGCGACGGACAAATTCTTTGATAGACTGTGCGCTCCACCGTACACCCCGAGGAAATTACGATCCGCGGTGCTGGCTCCACGTTGGCGTTCAAGCAAAAATACACCCTCGGCGTGTTCGACTTTCTTTGGAGGCAATATTAGGCGGATTACACTTTCGAAGATTTCGGAACGAAATCTGTGTATTCACGAATGGTAAATAATTTAGTTTAGTTGTGGATTAAAGTGGTTACAGAAGTAAGGTATTTTTGGAAACTTTGTGCCACTCAAATTCTCAGTGTACTATTTCCTTATTTTTCCTATGCAAAAGGGAACACACCTTTAGAAGGAGGGCCCGATCTAACTCTTCCGTCGCTCTGGGCAAAAATGATCTTTGCTGTCTATTTTTATAAATAGTTATTTTTATAAATATTTATAAATAGTTATTTTAAAATATAATTTTTGACAGTGAGTGATTTTTTTGTAGGTATTTGTTGAATAACAAAAGCTCTTCGATAAATTACCAATTGACCAATTTTGCTGCCCCCAAATTTTCCCTAGAGTGTCGTTTTCTCGATGAACGGAGAACATTTAGAATGCCGTCCAATAGCTACTTAGTGTTATCCACGAATTCAGATCCTCCCGCCACAAAGAAAGAGATAAGCGGATGACCTCGCCTCTATAACCAATTTTAAACGTCCCCTTTGAACTTTTCATCGCCGCGCGCGACTCTCCCAGCTAGAGACCCTCTTTCTCGATCCCGCCGAGCGGGATGGATCGTGGCGACGCTGATATTCACGTCCCATTCGGAGGTCGCGGCGAGTCGCAAATCACATCGATGGAATAGGGGCTGGGGGGGAATCACTCGGACGCGGTTCGCCAGTAAATCTGAATCTCGTTGGACGGTCGTTATTCAACGGCGCGCGGGCCAGAGGATGGGCAATTATGGAAGCATGAATATTTATGGAAACTCGTGCACCGTGTAATCTTTATGAGACAACGGCCGCGGGACGTCGCCTTGGTACCGCTCTGATGCCTCGCGGTTTACTTTGTCGGTGCGCGGTGCTCGCCGAACTCAATTACCCCGGCCAACGGGGGGAGATCCTCTCCAGGTGAAACTACGCGGTCGAAGAAGCGATCGATCGTTCGGTTAAGTGGCTACCTCGATGCCGATATCTATTCGCTGACAAAAGGACGTGCGATGTACACACAGTCGGGGAAATACGGTCTACCCGGCTTCTGCGGGGCGCGTGCCTTTTTATGATAATTAACGTGGATCTTGAGCGAAGATCGCGTGGGACGCGCGGCCCCGGCCATTCGTATTCCTGCGGGCAGATGCTCGCGCACACCGAGAGAATACTGTTGAATGAATTTTATTGGCTACCGGCTTCAAGTACCCGGCGTTCACCGGGCTAGAAAGTTAAATTTTCATTAACTGTCCAGGGGGATGAAATCAGGGGAGGAGTGGAGTATCCGGGTTTCGTGGTAGGCTATATTTCCCGGTGGTCTTATAGAGTCACTCTGCAAAATTGAGTCCAGATCGGTCGAAGGGTTTAGGAGTTAATAGGGACAGACTGACAGACATTCTATTTTATATACAGGGTGTTTGATTACACCAGTGATTCCCAACCGGTGGCCTGCGAAGTGTTTTCTGAGGGGTCGCCGCTGTATTTGTTTTTTTTTTTAAATATTATTAAATCAGAATTATATTCTGAAATACCTATTATTAATGTGCTTTCTTTACCTTATTAAATTTACCGCAGGTTATTTGAATATTATCAAAGAGGATCGTGAGTCAAAACAGGTTGGGAAACGCTGGATTACACATAAGACGGAAATCAAGAATTACCAAATTACGTTTGAGGCTTAGTTTCTGATTATTGAAAATAAGCGTATAAAGCGTCTGACGCGAGGGACTTATACTACTGTCCTTGCCTTGTCTGAGATGGCTGACGCGCTGGCAGTAGTCAAAGACCCTCGCATCAGAACGAATTCTCAATTGCCTCAATCGAATTCAGTTTTATTTCGTATTTATCAGTGACAAATGTTTCCTCCTGTTAGAACTGTGTATATTTAATTGCAAGGCAAATTGAGCGAAGCTTTGATTTATACACGTAAGCCGTTGTGAACGTAAGGCTGTGAAATTGAAGCTACGAAATATAATGGTCATGAAATCGCGTTTTCCTGAATGGGAGGACGCGAGTATGGAGGTCGATGACCGTTTGGTTACCGTTCTAAACGCACGCGGTAACGCAATATCACTTTTCCTTGGAAATAAAGCGTTGCAGGTTATTGTGAACTGTAGCACGGCTAGGCATGCTTCTCAATTACTTAGCGAGCCGCGATCGCGATGCTATTGTTACGCTCGCTTATGCGCTAATTGGCACAGACGTTACGTGATTCGTATTCCTAATTAGGAGACCGCTGGAAGGCCGGTCGTCTGCTTCCATTCAGTGTAAGTCATTCAGACGCGAGGAATATTATTCCACCGCAGAACATTTGAGAATTCTATCCGAATAGTTACCTTTTTTAATTCTAAAACTGCTTAATGAATATCTATACTGGTTATAAGCCGTTATATAAATCATCGAATATTCGTTTACTTGTATTTTATTAAGTTCATGACTCGCAATTGGATCGCACTGTAACGTAGGAGGTGTACGAGGTCTTATATATGAGTTTCGAAATTTTTTAAGGCCCCAGTTACCCATAAACCCACGATTTCGAAACGTATACCACGAAATTGTTTCCTAGAAATGTTTGCACGACACTTGGGCAAGCTTCGCCTTTAATATGCGTATCGTATACGTGAATGTTCCTCCTCGTAAAATGAACTAGGACAACAACTTATCTGCGGTTACTGCATGCACGTGTTTGCTAGACGCTGCAGGCGCACGAAAGGTACTATTGCGAACGCGCGTCATGCCATTGCGCAGGATTCTTTCTCATTTTCTCGCTCGCCGCGATTTGTACTCTGCTGGGAAGAGCGACCCGCTTGGAAAATTGATTAACGCGGCTGAAAAGGTGAAAGAAGACTTGTTGCTTCATGGAGGACATATTAAGTCACACATCCTTTCACAGTGTAATCAGATTCAGCTTAACGTCGACGTCGTCTTGCATTGAGAACAATTTCTCGGGAACGATGTTTGAATTAAATTTCTTCAAAGAATATAATTTTTTACTAAGAAAAGAACCTTACTAGGAGAAAGATCCTTTTTTTTTTAAATACAAATTAACTGTGGACTCCGCGTTTCCCATGGAACTTCAATGAATTTTGCAAGAAGAGCAGAGGGAAATTATTTTTGCATAAAATCGTGAAAGTACAATAGGGAAGGGTGTTGCAAAAGGAAAGCATAGATCTCTTCGTGATTTCTCCGAGTCCCTGTGTCCCAAAAAGGAGACTCATCCCAGCATAGATGCGTTTCGCGCTCATCGCGCTGTACGCGGGCAATGTCAAACAGGAACTGGCTCGCGAACGCAGCCCATTATCGATTAGACGTGAATGATAATTCCGAATTATCCCCCTTTCGTTTCAGGAACGTGTACCTCGCACCTATCATCTCCGCACGCCTCCTATACACCGAACGCGCCGATAAGTTAGACGGCGCATTGTTCCCATGAGCGGTGCATCGCACGTCGGTCGGTGTATCGATACGGGATACGCTTCACAGCCAATTATTATTGCCATTTAGATAAGGAACGCAGTTAGTTAAGCCTGGAGACCTCTAACGACCGGTGCCTGCACCTTTTTTATCCACGGGGAACTGTTCGCCGATGCGAACCTGCATCTCGGGATACTCTTTCGGACACCATCGCCGAAAGAGGCGATATGCATTCGATCGCTCCACACCTAACATTTAAAATACACTGAACCGAAGTGACTCGGAGGTATACATAACCGTATCAAATAATATTCGCTGCTTCCGTAGCAAACTAAAATCCTATCGCAACTGATAGCCATCTATGATCACAGCGATCCTTGAGAAAATCCGAAAGCTCTCTCCCGCCAGCAGTTTAAATGCAGCGCGGTCGCGCAGGAATTTTAAGTGGCCGGGGAATCACGATCTACGTTTCAGAAATGATCGAGCAAAGCGATAGTCTCGATAGAGTCGTCCTTATTGCGTTTCCGAACGTTTCACGGTGATCGAACGCGAGGATTCTTTTTCTCTCCTCTTTGTTTTCCGCGTCCTCGGAAACTCGGAGATCCCCGTGGCCAGTGACCGTAGCAAGGATGGCCGTATCGTCCGCGGGGATCTACGATACTGGATGCAAATGGGCCAGCGCGAGCGCGGTGAACGGGAGTCGGCGGTTTGAATCTTAATAAGAATTCGCCGTCTTGGTTCTTGTTGATTACGGGAGTAGCCGTGGACCCCGGTAGGGGAAAGTTTAGTGGTTTCTCACAGTTCGGCTGGAAACCGTGATCCGAGAGGCGCACGAGGCAATCTCTGCGCGCAGCCTAATTCAATCTAATCGCCGACACCTCGCGGACTGTTTCGCCATCGGGGACGAGGCTTGCTTCGAAAGATGGCCACTCGCCACCGCGAAGAGGATCCATTGACGAATACATGTAATCAGTGGAATCGTTGCGCGATTTAAACGGTTACGTAAAGCCGAGAGCCTGCTCTCCGCGCTCGATGATCCTCGGTCACGTTAAGCTGCGCGAGCAGAAAATGGTGTCGTCGACCTAATGGCGCGCATTATGAACGGGTCGTTAGGAATTCAAGCAAACCGAGGAATCCATCTCTGTCGGTGAGGTCGGAACTCGCTGTGGATTAAGTTTGAAGACAGTAGAGGCAATACTTACGCGGAAATTCCTCGATAAAGAAACTGTTGGATTCCGTAGCAGGGGAAGCATGAGTGTAACACGTTTATTATGAGTTCGAAGTACTTTCAAGAAGTTTTTATTCAGAAGTGTTCGATCGACGTTTTGACAGAGGTTCCGCTCTTAAACTCTAGCAATGATCTGATCTTAGGATTTTAGGACAGGGTTTTATATACAGGAGATGTGTAAGAAGGTATAAGGAGGACGTGGAAGGAACTATGGAAGGGGCAAGGGTCGATGACGGTGACTACTTAAATCTGTACCGCTCTACAAAGGATTTTGCGAGGGTCGCGATGCGCTAGCAAGTGTTTAGGATGTTGTGATGTATATCTATCTGGCATCCAATAAAACTACAAATTCGGATACACGTCCATTTCAATCTTCCCCCTGCACCACAAAAGAGACCCTACCCCTATCTAAAATCACAAAACGATCTACCCAGCTATGATATATCTCCAATTCGTGAAGAACCAACCGAGCCACTTAAGCTACACTCAGGATCACCCAAGCAGCTCTGTGGTTCGTCTGAATGAGACCTGGCAAGATGTCGCCTCGGCGATTGGCCTCCGTCGTGCCGATGCCAATTCTACAGTCCCACCGCCTCTGATTTCGTATCTGCGTAAAAATCCTCGCCTAGAATAAACCTGCATCAACGATCCGCTTTCTCGATGAAACGAGACGGCGGACCTCCACTCTTGGGTGCTTCGCTCGATTCGTTCGGGTCCATCAGTCCCGAGCGTTTCAATCAAACGACAACATCGCGTCTCGTCCGCGGAAGCTGGTGGCGACGCGCGCACGCGGGAGGAAAGCCGGAGTAACGTCGGGAACAGGCATTCCTCGGAGCGGAGGCTGGCCACCCTCATAGGTGTGCACACGTTCGCGACCCGCGCGAGCACGAGCCCCGCGTATCGCTATCTCGATAATAGAATGATCTATCTGCAACGAGGGGCAACAATAAGCGGGCACGATATTATTCCCGTGCCGGGGCTGTATCTCAGACACGCGGGTACTTGATCTGGGAGCAAGCACTGCCTAACCCAACAAATAACAATACGGTATTGCCCTCACGTAGAGCACCGGGGCCCCTAGGATCAGCGCCATTATGCGCCGCAGAGGTTCCTCTTCGGCCTCCTCTTCCCTGTGCACCGTGTATACACATCACCCTTGGACGGCTGACGGCAGACCTGTACGTGTGTAGTCGCGATTAGCGATGGATTCGAGGCACGTCGAATTGGAGACGAGCCTTCTGTCGTTTTCCAAATTTTGCAGATTTCGCGGATTCAGAAGTAAATGTTTGGGGACACTTAGAATATTATATGAGCCTTAGGCTGTTTAAAGGTTTCGATAGGTCTTAAGGTTAGTGTTAAAGTGCTGGACACTATTTTTGGTCGATCGGTCACGCGAAAAGTTAAACGAAATTCCTGTAAAGACAATAGTGTATCGTCTGATACATAAATGACATTTTTGTTAAATTATCAATTATTAGTTAGAAGAAGGTGGCGTATTGTTTCAAATTTAAGAACCAGTAAGCAAGTGACTGTTCAACGCGACAAACTTTATCGTCAAAAAAATGTGTCGCAATAAATTAACTCCCGTTATAAGTTTTCTAAAGTTGTATGTAAATTTCGTGTATTAAAATTGATTTCTCCGTCTCATTAACTTCTTACATGATTTTTAAGAAGATTGTATATGCCTGTTCTTTGGCATTTATGTTTCAATTAGTGTATACATAATCATATATTCGGCAAAAAATAGTGTTTCTCAGAGACAGATTTGTATAGAGGCTAAGTAGGCTGCACCCTAGGGCCGCAAATTTTGAGCGAAGGAAATTAAAAAAGGTTTAAACACAGTTCCATTTTTTTTCATATAACAAATTAGCAATAACTCATAGTTGTGAGTTGTCATATTGAATAAATTTTAAAATTACCTCAACACTTTTAAATTAAAATATTTTTATATTGTTAGCCTATCGAGCTATTGAATTTCGAAATCCACTCCTGGTATTTCTTCCTTAATTTATTGCCAGTTGATCGTGGAAGTAAATATTTCGGAATTGCGGATATTGTATTTCGCATTTTCCAATTGTTCGGAAATGTTCAAGTCGTAGCATTGGAGGAATGCCCATCACTAGCCACGATCCTCTTCCTTTCTGCTGACCGTTCTCCTGACCCTTCTCGTCCTGCCTCCGCGCTGTCTCACCGGATCCAGCACGTTTTCAATACTTAATGCACCACGGATGAAGCTCCGTTCAATTACTCGCAACACGATACCACGGCTATTTATTGTGGTCTGCCGAAGCTTCGGTATCTCTTTCCCTCTTTCCCTCCTTTTCCCTCCTTCCTTTCTTCCGCGGGATCGTCGCCTTCTTGTTCTTCTTCTTCTCCTTCCCCTTCTTTCTGTGTCCACGGCTCGATTTCCACTATGCCATTCTTCTTTAGCGTCGCTGTCTACACAGAAACCATCCTGCTGCCCATTGTGCTCCCGAGGAGGCTCCCCTTGCGAGCTTGGACCACGCGTTCCGTGGCGTAACTTGCCGATTTATGCAAGTCACAAGCAGAAAAAAGGAAAAGAGTAGTAGGCATATTTCTAAAATACAGGAAACTGTCCCTGTATCAACTCTCCATGTTGCCGGACCTAATTTGTCTAGTGAAAAGCGATTTGTAGAACCATTGCACTTTCTACAAACCAAGAGCCTATAGAAGAAAAATATGAGGGCTCCGTTTCTAACGGTAAGTATTTAAACGTCGCTGAAAATGACTGGGTCCTCCTCATCGTTATTTTCTCGCAATCGTACAGCGTTCAGAGTCGATATTCCATGAATTTCCGGATCCAGAGAGAGAACCTCCTTGGTTGCGAGATTACCGAGGGCAGATACCGAGAAAAGGTTCGAGACCATCCCTCCGCAGCAGCGGAACGGCGTGCAACATGGCGAACGTAATGGACGATCGTTCACGGACGGCTTTCACACGATAAACAATCGATACCGACGTCCTGTTGTTAATCCGGAATTATCGTCCCGAGGCAGGGTGGAGGCTGTTATCGAGAGACCAGGAAGCAATTGGAAGCCCTTTTCCTCCAGAGAAAGAGAGAGCTGCTCTCGACGCGGATCGATATCGTTCCACCGTCACGTCACTAGTAATATCGCCGTGGCATGTAACATTTCTGCATTAAACAGCACAAAAATCTGTTCTACGTGAGAAAATCGGGGGTACTGAAATCGCGGTGGAAGCTTCGTTTTTTAGTTATTAATAATTCCAAATTTAGAAACGCCTTACTATTACGAGGTAAGCTGCTGCGCATGCGTCGTTGCTTTTGAACGACGACGGTGCGCGGCCGCACTGACCTACGCAACGCGTGCCGCTGATCTCCAAGTTGCCGTGCATCAGGCGTCCCTAACACGAATTTTCAAACACTAATATCTAAGATAGGAAGCCTTCAACACAATTTCGTTTTTCTTAGTTTTTATCTTATTTTGTCACGTAGCATCACCTGCTTTATTTTCTTCTACCTGTTGCTGAACGCCCTTTGTAACCATTGTTCTAATGATATTAATCGTGACGTGACCTACTTAGTGCGATTCTCTGAACGAACAGATGTGACCCACAAGTACCATGAAAAGGAAAGTAATCATTTGTCGAGGGGGCGTGTTTCGTGTATTCCGCGAGTGAACGCAGCGGTTTTCCCTCTCTGATGTCGAGTTATTTAAAAAGCCCGCCGATGAATAAGCGCGGTCTGTCATTCGGTATATAAATGATTTCGTTTCGCGTGATCGTTGAGGTGTCTCGTGGTGGCTGACGGTAACATCCATTCCGACGAGCGACCACGACTCACGCCACTCTGTCTCGGCCGACATTGTAACGATCCCATCTAGATCCTCGACTAAGGTTACTGCTTCTTCTTGCCAGGGAGGTGGACGTTTCCACTCGATCGGTAGCTGGCTCTTGAGTAAACGCTGCGTACGCCAGACATGGCCATTTCAAGCTGCGACGTTTCCTCCGCTATTTTTCCCTTCGCGGGAACCTTAAGGAATGGTGCTTCCTAAACGGTTTGTCGCTTTGTCTACAGCGTTTCTTTGAAGTTGCTCGCTGGGAAAAGGTAGGAGGTTGCGCTGGGGTATTCAAATCACTGAGAAACGTTGGGCTTTGAGATTTTCTGCAATATTCAGTTGATGAGGATAGACTTGAAAACTTAGATCAAACACAGCACAGATCCCCTATGATCTTTATTTTGCAAAAATGAACCAACCCATAGAACAACTTTTACATTATACAACTATTAAAACTACCAAGCCATAGTTTCATTTTAGATTTAAAAAACAAAATTACAGAAAATTTAAAATAATAGTAATTATACAACTCGCTATTAGATAAGTATAAGTCATTAAAAAACATTGAAAAATAATAACAAGAAATAAAATATACCCAATAGAAATAAGGCTATTTTTCTTTAACAATTAAAATCTTCAAAATAAATTTACTCAATTTCAGATCATTGGAGTTCATGACTTGGCCCTAATAGTCGAAGCATTTTTCATTTTTAAAAGAGGGATTTAAAAAATTGTATAAAGAAGATGCAAATAGACACTTAGGAATATAAATGTTAATGACAATTAAATAAGGAAAGAGGGTTCTCCAGTGTCAGAAGAGGGGAGAAGAGAACACGCGTACCAATCTCAGATTCTTAAAAGTCTCTAACGGTACACGCTGCATCGATACTGGGAATCCTCGTGTTTCGCGATATATGGTAAATTTAATTTACCTATGGAAGTCACAAATTATAGAGCCTTCTTCGTCCGAGCCGCTAGAAATAAACTAATCTCGAACATGGTTCGAACACAGTAGAGCCAGCCTCCACGGAATCGGAGGAACGCGGAAAAGAACCGAACGCTCGAGGAAATCCGTGTTTCCTAATGAGCCAGTAAAAACGGATTACAGTTGCGTTTTACTACGAAACAGAGCACGTTACTAGTCTCGTTAGTATCGAGCGATGCTGGTACCCCTGTTCCGGGTCTCCTCCCACTATCCTCCCCCGTTTTCCTTAACCGTCTAATTTCAGAATAATGGCGTTCTACATGCGCTCGTAAACGGCACTACGGAGTTCGTTAATTAAGCAATTCGCGCTAATCTTCTTTACAGCCTAATTTGTATAGCACCGTATGAATTACATAAAATCTTCGCAGTGATAAACATGAAATCTGAAATTAAAAGAAAAGAATATGTGTGTACTAGATTTGAATTTTAAATTTGGGTACCTAGGAATGTATTTACATCGCCTCCACTGGAAATATTATTTATTTATTTTCCTAGAAGGAAGTTTGATGCTACAGCTTCGATTGATTTTTTCCAGAAATATTATGTTCCCTGGAGTTGTATCGTGTATTTTGAAGCAAACAGTATAGATGCAACGTGTCGTGCATGACGGCTCACAATAGATCGTTTTTCTGAGCAGGGAAGCTTCGGTCGGAATTCGCTGTTTTTTTATAATTTCGAGATGCTGAACGACGTAGGGTGACAAGGGAGCTTGGCTCGATGTCTTAACAATTGAACCGTTTGTGCACGGCGTTTGTTCCTATTGCATTGTGTGCGCGCGCCATTAAATTCGCGGTAAGATACCGTAGCCTGAGAATTCGTTTTGTGGTTGGGAAAAGGGCGCGCTAGAGGAGGCTGGTTCTTAGTATTTTGAGCGATTGTGAGAACGACGGAGTTTTTAACCTCTGTTATTCTAGAATTTCTTTGAAGGCTAGGTTGGTTCACAGCAACTTCCTTATGCACTCGCAAGGGAACCACATAAAGTGTTGCTGGTTTTAATGAACAGGCAGTGCTAGATCTGTAAAGATATTTTGGACTAATGAGTGCATATATAGCTTTATAAAGATCTCACTTGAGATACCATTCAATTCTTTCCAACAAGTCGTTCCAAATACCACTAGAGTCTGAACATTGCAATTTGTAAATAGGTAAAAGCTCGC
The DNA here is from genome assembly GCA_947577245.1 of Andrena bucephala. Taxonomy (NCBI): domain Eukaryota; kingdom Metazoa; phylum Arthropoda; class Insecta; order Hymenoptera; family Andrenidae; genus Andrena; species Andrena bucephala. Next base: position 72,572,388 of record OX387715.1, read on the forward strand.
CAGATATTAAGCTTTTGTTGAGGAAGTTCTACTAATTTATTTTACTTAAACTTGTGTATCGTGATACAGTAGGAATGATAAATCCCAGCGCATCTAATTAGAATTTTAAAAACACAGAATAGGGAAAGGAAGCTTTAATCGCAGATATCCCACAACAGAAAGTAGGTAATATAAGCATCATCAAAAGGGCTTAGGGGCTACAATGTTGAAAGTAGCATCCGTGTGAGTCAACAAATCTACCGCCGACATTGTCAATAATTTGCCCGACGTAGCGTTACGAGTGGTTTTCGCTAGAGCACAACGGGATGAAGACTAGCTAACGGAAGCGGCGTGTGGTCGCGAGAACTTGCTGAGATATTGCAATCAGCAACTGTTTTATTCAAAGAGCGAAATACATTGGCAGAATATCGTCAAGACCTGAATAATTAATGTTCATCGAGATCCCCTAGCGAACCAGTCAAGGCAATCACACGAAACTTTCACTTAACGTAGAAATCGAATTCGAGCATAACTCATTCAAACAAAAATACTCGCGATGTGTTCGAACCCATCACTACTTTCACCGAAACACCATAAATTCAATCCCGACCACCTTACCCAATCAGCCAAGTGAGCATTTTGCAAACAACGTTCCCCGGAGCATCGAAACTTCAATTTAAAAGACGAACAGACACTTCGCGAAGAAGTCGAGAGACCGTGATCACAGATCATTATTTCATTACGATCTAGAAGCCTGCTGTATCATTTCTGTTCGGCTCGATACTCGGGACATCGGGGAACTATCGCAATTACGCGAAAGGTTATATTGGTCAGTACTTTGTATTCCATTTGTCCGCTTATTTTCGCGCGAACTTGCAAATAGGCTGCAATCAGCAGCCGGTTTAGTCAGGCGTACGAGAGGACGCCGAGGGAATCTCGTCACGATTGGGAGTAGTTAATATTCATCAGCATCGGCGACGGGGGCAGCAGCCACGGCGGTCGCTCTCATTGAAAGTTTCTATTCTTCGGCTACCCCCTTCGTCTACTCTCGCCGAGGCACCGCCGAGGCCCGCTCGTTTCCATCGCCGCGTCCCCACCGTGTTCCGCGGACCATGTAGCAAGTTCCCGAGGCGGTGCCGATCGCGAGCGCCCGATAGCCGCGGCCGTCCGTTTCCTCCGCCGCGGTGTCATTTCATCAATTATAAGCGCCGATGGAGATACATCAAGCCGGACGCAGGGCAGCGTGCAACGCGCGTGTGATTCCCGCGCCTGCACACAGGCGCGCGCGCGCGCTGTCCACGGGGCATGCGCGAGCGCGCCTGCCAGCCTGGCAACCCGTCCGTGGGCGTTCCGGCCGATCCGCTCGAATAGCCTCGAAATGATCCGCCAGGGAACTCCGACTTTCCCATGATGCCCCGTGTATACCCATTGACAGGCGGGCAAGTGTACCGCGGTGGATCCACCTAAGTATTGCCGCTCCAAAGAAAGTAAACCGCACCGCCCTGCCAGCCGACCACCCCATCCACCCACCCACCCATCGGTGTGGAGCTTCGATTATTAATGGCAGCGGCGGTGGTCGCTCGTCCGTGCAACACGGGCGCAAAAGTGTGCATCCGGTTTTCTACCGGTGACGCCGCTCTCTTCGCCCTTTTCTTCCACAGCCTCCTAGAAACCTCGTGGCTAGGCCCCGACGTTGCTGCAACGGCGGAGCGGACGACCTTGCGCGCGCCAGTAACAAAAAGAGCCATACGAGCGGGTATCATGCTCGAAGGGATCAAACCCTGCTTATTTTTTACACTCTGAGATTTCTTCCTTCTCACCGTGGAAAGTGAACGGGACTGTAGGTTCTGGCGCGAAATTGGGCTAGATGCGTGAGATGTTGGCATCGCGCTGGGTTACGTAGGCCGGCGAGTCATGGAAGTATCGTGGGCGTGGGAGAAATCTAGCGAAGTGGTGGCGAGATATTTATTTGTTCTCCAAGTATACCTGCTAGCTAGATCCAAGTTCGAATTAAGTTGAAGTTGGAATAGAAGAGTTAGTTCGTAGGATTGAATGAAGGAGTGGTGGTGAAATTATTCCTCAGGTTTGTCATGGAATGTTCTAATATACCCTCTATTATAAAAATAGAATCTAACAACATGAGCTGCATGAAAGAAACACTGACTGACTCCAGATGAACCGTTAATGCATAGTTTAAGATAATAAGCAGGGAAAAAACGAGTCTGCACCTCCAATAAAAAGGAGGAGGAAACAGATATCGAAGAGCACGAATAAACATATGGAAGAACGGTTGCTTTTCTCCACCGATGCGCATACCAGAGATCCAACCGCGTCCCCATCCTCTGTCGGCGCGATATCTAAGATCGACGCTTCTTGCATCGCGTCTCACGACTTTTTCCCTGGCTTTCTTTCACTATTCTCGGCTGCTCGCCTCGCCACACGCTCTTGCAGGTCTGTTTGGCCACCGGTTGCACGCAGTTGCACGCGACTTGTGTAGGTGAACTACCCTACACTCTACATGGTAATTATAGAAACTAGATCGGGCGGTAGCTCATTTCTCCATAAGGACAGGGGGACTTGGTAGAAGGAGATATAAGGTATTTGGCAACAGGTAATAGAAAATTAAATAAGTGATATATGTACTGTGACAAAATAAGACGAAAGTGAAGTAGTAATAAAACTACAGTGGAGCCGTCGTTTTTTAATTTATTAATACTTAAAAATTCAGGTCAGGGACACCTGAAGAACAGCAATTCGGCGATCAGCGGCGCGCGTTGCGTAGGTCAGTTCCTTATCATTCGCAACAGACACTTAACAAGACGTTTTGCATTCTATCTCAGACAATGACTATAACAGCAACCCTTCGATTGCCGCATGTGACACTGAGGTAACATTCGCTGATCCGCAGCACGTCCCAGTATCTAGGATCGCCCTGTACAAGATAGACGACGACAGGGACCCGGCCTCGATACCCATTACGCCCGATGGTTCGTTTATTTTGCGGCTTGGCGCGTTACAGATCTTACTGTAATATTCCCTTTGTACTTACAGCGGCGGGATTCCCTCTCATTATACTTTTTATCGCGCCGACATTATACGGTGGCGCGTCCCATTTCCCTCCGTTCTTTCTCTCTGCCCCCGTGTGCATTCTTGTTTCTCGTCGCCGCCTTCGCCACGGTTCCCTCGCTTTCAATTCCCTTAAACACCCGTGCTGCTCGCTCGGTTTTACGATACCAAGCTGTAATCCCGCGCCCGGCCGGCACCGCCGCGGTCCGATATTCCAAAAGAAATGCCAAGACCGGCCGGGATCCGCTGGGGAGTTACTTTCAATCTGCGTACATTCCATTTAAGATGAACAGTTTTCCCTTCTTTTTTTTTGCTCCCTCCCCCCAAGTATTTTTTGCCCGCGAGCGTACGCGAGCCCAGGACGTCTTACGGAGCAAATGAAAAGGGAAAAATGAAACTAGCTGAGGGAGGCGAGGGGGGGGGGGGATTCGCCGGCGTGCATAGATGCTGATCGACTTCGTTAAAACGCGTGAGCGTTTCCCAGCGTGGACGCGGCTCGAGGGGGGGTGGGTGAGGGGGTAAAGCTTAATTGGGAGAATTTACGCGGCCATTTCGAGCCCCACTTCGTCCCCGTGTTATCGATGATGAGAATCTTGTAGATGTTAATGTCGATCCTACCGTATTAGTGCGTTGCGTGTGCAACAGAGTTGCGGGGTAAACTTTAGACGGCTGCCTGATGCTGGAGGCTGGTTACCAAGTATGTATAGGTAAACGCCGATTATTGAGAGTTTCTTGTACAGGATGTTTCAAAGACGATGTCAGAGGGTTTGTGGGTGCGTTCCACGCTTGAAGGTGTGTCCTCACTAGCGAACAGTTCGCGAACACTGTTCGCAAACAATGCTCGCAAGTTGTTTGCAAACTCTTTATAACCATTGTTCGTGTAAAGGTGCGTCCTCACTAGCGAACAGTTCGCGAACAGACGATTCCTAGGAAATTCAATTCCCATACTGTTCGTGAACAGTTCGCGTACGCTGGTGGAGACCGACCTTCAGAAGCGAAGTAGATGCGTGGCGCGAGCGGGTTCATGGCTTTGCCAAAAAGCTGGGTCGGCCGAAGGGAGGGAGAAAGTGTGCGAGGTTAAAAGGGGTGTCGGTTGACGTCGTAAATCGCCTCGCCCCTGGATTTATGCGTAATCTACGCTGACCTACGGCGGACGGTTTAATGTTGCAGAGTTATGCGTGGAGGATGAACAGGGCGCGCGCCAGGTTACAGGATGCACGCTCGAAATATGTGCACCGGGTGTTCGTGGTATTATTGGTCGGCAGCATTCTTCTAAATGAAGGGTGCAGGAAGAAAAGAAACATCTAGGAGATAGTTTCTTTACTTTAGTGTGAATTATCAATGTTTACAGTCATCATCAGCGTGTCTAAAAGGAAAGCTGCGGGATTCATTGGAAAAGAAGAAATCCATTTCCACTTTCCGTTAACAGCATTAACTAACCTCTTCGATGTAAATCTTCTTCTTAACCAAAAATGGTTCATCCACCACCTCGTCTACACTTTTTATAATGCAGATAACCCGCAGCTATTCCCATAATCATTTCCTAAAACCTCAGTGGGACGTGTACACCCAAAAGCCGCAGAACAGAGACTTGCCATTCATAATTTAAAATTCACCAGATACTTTGAAGTGTCTCCGCTTGTAATCTTCGTAAAAACTTCGTTCGCACATCATCGATATACGAGGAGGCCGCTGACCATTAATAGCGCAAAACACCGTGTACATGTACGACGCGCGCACAGCGTGCTCGAACGCGGCGAGTGTGGAGCGTGTGGGTAAGGGGGGGGGGGGGCGAGGCTGCTGGCGCGTTTAACGTGCACGGTGCGTACTGTCGGGCAGCACGCGTGCGCACGCGTCGCTGGGCCCGACGCTGAGGGGAACCGTAACTGACCCAGCCCAATCTCGGCGGCCCACGCCGGTCCCTGCGAGGGAGTAGCCACGCATAACGCGTTCCCTGGCGAAGCCGGAGTGCATAGAGGAGGCCGGCGGACGAGGGCAAAGAAGAATGAACCGAGGAGGAAAGGAAACGGGGGAGGAGGAGGATCGGTGCCGCGATGTGTGCTGTAAGAGTTAACAGGGCGGTGCGTGGGTCACAGTGCCCCCGAGGCACAAAACTCCCTTGCTCTTTTCTTCTCCTCCTTTTTCCCTCTCTTTTCTTCTTCATCATCGTCGTCTTCTTCGTGGCCCCCGTCCCTCTTCCTCGTCGCCGTCGTCGCCGGCCCGTGCTGCGACTCGTTATGGAAAGCATACAGGGGGATATTGTTGCTCGTATATATGGAGAGTACGAGGGAAGCGCGCCGTGCTTGTACTATGCAGATGATTCCGCGATATGGGCTATTCATTGTGAGTCATTTAAGAGTTTATGCGCCGGGCACGGGACGGGGATGCGTACGCGCGATATGTTATTATATTGCGTATCGAAAGGTCCGCTGGTAACGCTTGCGCCTCTTCTCTGACCGTGGGCTCGCGCCCCTCCGCGCCGTGCGCCTGGGGAACTTAGACCAGACTATCTTCGGCTAGAATACGAAACCAATGCAGGTGCATTCGCGGCATGCCGGAGTTAGGCTTTTGCAGAGATCACCTGAAGGGAAGTTTGGCGGATGAATAACAAGATGAAGGCGACACTATTGCAGACGAAAAAGGGAACCTCAGTCGATGGGACTCGAACCCAAGACCCGCGTCCTCTGTCTACTGGCTAGCCGCGTTACCAATTCCCCCAACGACGACTCTCTGATACTCTTTCCCCGAACTCTACAAATACCCAAACTAACGGGGCGCCACCTACGTGCCAATTGCACTATAGGTCAGGGTGTTTCAATTTTTCACAGGTGCTATTTTCATATAACTTTGCCTGCCCCCTTGATTCTATTCATCTAAGTGATCTGTATGCCAAATTTTAGACAAATTTAATAATATTTCGGGGTTGCACAGTTTTATCACTGAGGTAGGCCTAAGGCGGTAGTAACAATTTGGCTTGGGAATACGATTACGCAGAAACTATTACATTTACAATAAAAACCCTTATACGGAAATGTTACTTACTTATCTGACATTATTGAGTCACAACAGTTTCACTGTATGTCAAGTAATATCAAAGTTATTAATAAAAAATGAATAGCGGAGTGTTATAGCCCTAACGATACAGTGTAAAGTGTTGCAACCGTATCTGATCTCGGGTCGGTTGTAACACTACATGGATTCTATACAAACAAGACAATATTATTCACTTTCTTTGACAATATTCGCCCCCGACCATGCTTTTGAACTTCAATTATAAATTGTGACTAACGAGATACTTAAAAGTGCTAGGTAACGATCGGTATTACTTTAAAAAAGGTCAAATTACAGATTAAAAAAACACACATACTTGCAAAGGGAGTGTTTACATTAGATTCATAAGTCAGTAAGAAAAAGTTACTCTAGGATATCGAAAAGTTATTTTGTCCACTATCCATGTCTATTGCGTATCTATACTGCTAGGACATTGATGTGTGTATTCCAAATGTCATTGTTTATCATATGTATATCTAAAATTGGTGTTAATGTTACTACCGCCCCCGGTCCACCCTACATATTTTCGCTTTTTCAGGTTTTAAAAATGTGGGTAAAATAATAAGGTACAGAATTTTTATAGGTGTGAACAATAATTAGTAGTAATAAAATATAAATTTATCTAAGTGTAAGTCTTCTTTGAAATTTAGTTTCTGTTTTATGGAGTTAAGAATAAAAATAATTATCATTGGAAGTCGTGTTTCCTTAGCCTACTACATATTATTTAGTGTGCAAAGTGTTCAACCTCTGAATGTTACTCAATCTTCCTAAAATTTGTCAGATATTTTTTTTTATATTAATAGGAATCAGGACACGCGCAAAGTAAAATAAAAATATAATATTTTAATTTTAACCCTATAATATAAAACACCCTACTATAGGTCGTACCCATGGACCTAAAGGACGGTACATAAAGTAGATTTATGCACGCGAGGAGTGATGATATCCGCGGGAAGGGACGACATACTCTCAGCCATCGTGTGCCGTCAACTAAGTAGTGCTGTCATCCATGTCCTCTTGCTTCAGACTTTTCGTGGATGTCCTAGTTTTACATCCTTTCAGAATACAAACTATCATTTTTACGATGGGTTTTTTAAATAATTGCACAAAAAGTCCCTCCAATTAATCGTCTCGCGAACAGCTTCGGCTGAAAGATCGCAAGCAGGGCGACTCGAGCGAATTAGCTCGCGTACCCCACGAAGGCTATGAAGACAATCGGCTACAGCTGTGAGCAACACGAGGCTGTATTTTCCCGGCGGGAATCCTGCACTTCCGACCAGCGGTCTAGCATTTTCTTGTAGCGGGAACGCGGATAGAGCACGGCTAGATGGACGGCAGAGTGCTGGCTCTGTTTTGTAAGAGTATCGATGAATAAACAGGCAGAGTTGCGATAAAGCGCCCGGAGCTGTCCGGTTCCATGAAGCGCGTTCTGCATGCGAGAGACCGAGGGTAAATGACGGAGGTGGCAGCGTTGATGATGGTGGTGATGCGAAACATGATAATAATAATGACGACGTAGACGTCGCCGGGAATGAAACGGACACGCGTCTACCCGCGTCGTCCGGCAGTTTTATGCCGGCGATCTCTCGGGCTGAAGGCGGAATGAAACGCCGCTGAAACGCGATGATCGAAGAGCACACTTGTACCCCCCTCCCGCCCCTCCCCGCGCTTGTTCAGCTGGTCGCGGGAACCGCCATTATCTCCATCTAATTTCCCTTCTCCGACGACTTTGGGCAACGGAATAATTGGAACGGAAGGGAGGGGAAAAGAGGCACCCCGAACCCTCCAGCTACCAATGTTCGAATCAAGCTATACCACCCACGTGACTCGCCCCGTCGATCGGATTACATTGGCAATGGGTACGGTGTGTTGTGCCCCATCGCGGTGCATCGAGGATCTTAATGCATCGCGAAAGAGGAGACCATTCCCCCCCCCTTTCGATCCTCGATTGTTACCGTGGTAGAATTTTTTGGCACTTGGCTGACCCCACGCGTACCTAGACTACTTGGAACATTGTGGAATGATTATTTCCCTTGGTCCCTGGCCGAGCAGACGCAGATCGGGGGTGGGGCTTTTTAAATGAAATTTTATTACCTTGGAAACGTTTTGGAGTGGTCTCGCGTTGATAGTTTCTGAAAAGCGTCGGTAGTATTGCTCGAGTGTTTATGAATATTTTCCCGGGACGAGTTAAACAGGAAGCCCTGAACGACTTCAAACGGTATTTCACTTAATCTTGCGTCACTTAAAGTGTTGATCTAGAAGTATACGGACGTGATCGTGTAACGAATTTCTGGGCAGCAAATCGTTGTTGAAGAATACTATTTTTATAAATACAGTGTTGGCAGCGTTATAGATGTAATAACCGAAAGACCTTTCGGAACACGCGAATTCTCTTGGACGCTGGTGTATACTTTTCATATCTTTGCAGGAGGAGTACAGCCAACGCAGACGCCTATCTACTCCCAGCGGCAGTCCCAGTCCGCCCAGGCCGACAAGGCTGTCAAGATCTACGGGCACGCTCACCAGAGAAGAGGATACCTTTTGCGAGTCGAGCAACACCCTCACCAGGGAGAACCAGGGGCAGGAAGCTGAACGAAAGGGCTGGTTCAAGTCTCTTTCCAGGAAGAACAAGTCGAACATGAAAGTAAGCTTCGAGTTTCAAAAGAGCTTGCGAGAGTGTTTACCTCCGCTATAACGGGGGACGGGAAATAGGAATAAGAAGATTTAATTATTTAAAGGGGTTTGGCACTGAGAATCGCTTCCATATTGCAGGTGCACGTATAATAGAATTTTCATCCAATCCGACTCTTTATAAGGACATCCGACGGCATTTTTAATAACGCCACGCGACACGGTATTCCCATTCGTGACATCATTCACCCGGAACGGTTCTTCGCGGTAATCGACTCCAAGAAACCTATCCACGAGGCTCGCTCCGAAATTGGAAATCAGTGGGCGATGTTTTTCTGGGGAATGGTCTCTGTGTATCGAGACTTCGCTGCTCGCGCAATGCCTCGATAAACGCCTCCACGGTGTCGCCGTGCTTCCTCCGAGTGTCTTAAACCGAATTTAGACTTTACACTTTGGATGTGCATCGCGGATGATTCATCCACAGTGAAAGGTGCAAAGATTCTTTGCCTCTGCATTTCACCCAAAGTGAACAAAGCAGACCCAGACAGCCGATTAATAGGCCAGCGTTTATCGATCGGTAGCCTAAATTTTTTTTAAACCTCGGCGTTTTGTTGACTTCGGTTATCCGTTGACCGGTCGACTAAAAATCGGCTGTTTCTTAGATCTGTTAGCGGGGGTGGTAGAAAAATCGTTAAACACATTCTCACTCGTACTGCTAATAATAACAGTATTTTACTTGTTTTTTCAAATTTGTTATAACAATTTTAATCCTCAAAACTTCCTCCTCGCAAACTCCCCGGTAGAACCAAAGAGTTCGAGTTGACCGGTATTTTGTATGTATCCGCTTGATTCGCTGCCGGTATGTAATGTGTTAAGGAAAGCCTTCATCAGGAGCGCGGTCCCCCGGAGTACCCTCTCGATTGAACGCTGAGAAACTTCAGATAAAATCGGTAAAAACATTGTATATCGACGAAAGAATGCTCGAGTTGTCCCCAACTGGCTCAAGAATTCATCGAGCTAAAAGTGTGCCGTTTAATCGCGAATTAGTTTCGACCCGGGGGCCAGGGGTACGTCGTAAGATTTTACGACGGCTCATCGAGTGCGGGCGCTGCCCGTCACCCGGTTCGAAGTCAACTGCGCACGATGCCCACGCCCCCCTTCTTCCGCGGGAATAGGGGGCACTCGAACGCCGTGGAAGTCTCTGAAGTCGGGCATTTTTCGCGGGTAGCATCCGATAACGAGCGGTGGGATCGTGGGTCCGGTTATCGGGTTCGCGGGGCGAGCCAGGGAGAGCGGGGCCCGGCGCGCGCATTCATCAGTCAGCGCGGGTCGCTACGGAGCGGAGCCATTAGGCCGGTACAACCTCCAATTACCAGTTTGATTAAATGCTTAACTAACTCCGCGCTCTGTGGTTTAATTTAATCGCGAGATTAAGTGCCGATCAGGTGGGCTGCCTAGCTTTAACCATCGGCCCGCGGAATAATCTCTGTCAGGGCACCGATATCCCCGATCCTTCTGGCTCCGCGGGCCCGATAGCCGTTCGTTCGAGATGATTGCGTGCGCGTGAATCTGCCCGTGGACGATGATCTATCGTGGCCAGTCGAACATGGGCCTCGGCACGACGGCGGTGGGGGGGGGGGGGGGAGGGGGGGGGAGCGAGCGGATTATGACTCATGAGGGCGCCACGGATGGAAACGAGCGGGGATGCAGTGATTTTTCTCAGCCGCGCGAAGAATACACCCTTTGTGCTCGGGTGTATTGTATTTCGTCTAGCCAGCGTGGAGGCACAGTTGGGCACTCTTCGAGGCTCTTACTCTTTCTCGCTCTGTGAGCACGGAGTGCACGTTTCCCTTAGTCTTCCTAGTTGTACCCCCACCCCCTTTCAATATCTCCTTGTCGATGATACTCACGATACAAGCTTCTCTTTGGTTACATCGATGCCCCCCCCCCCCCCCTCGGTCTCGACGCCGCGTTGCCCTGAACCCGGCGATTTTTCCACGAACCGTGACCGTTACCAGCAATATTTCGTTGTTCCAGGCGGTGGATAAGAAGCCGAGTATACCGGAGAGCGAGATATTGACGACTGGCACAGAGGACGAGGAAGCCTCGTCCGCGCCTGAGCGGGTCAACGTGCAGAAGAACCTACGTTTCTTCGGCGATACGGATCAGGAGTCTGTTTCGTCGAATAGAGACCGCAGGTGAGACTGATACGCGCGTTATCCTGGCGGTCGGGGAATTACGGAGAGAGTAAGAAGCGCGACGGAGGAGCGATGTGTCGGTAAACCGTTTTACCAGGCCGCTTGTTTAGGGGAGACAAGGGGGAGAGAACTGTTTAGTTTGTGCAGTATTGTGTGAGTTCAAAGGGCATACACATTGGCCACTGGATTTCTATGTAGAATAACATTAAATTATTGTAAAGTGTGAAAGGAATATCGTAGTAGAATGTGGAAAGTTAATCGTTAATTAATAAAGATAATTAATATAGATTATAATTTGAATTGGAGTATTAAGGGAAAATAGTATAGGAATAGGTTTCGTGATTTTAATATTTTTCGGGAGCCACGGAAAAGAGGACCGGGGGTGTTGGGACTCGAACCCACGATCTTGCGGATCCTCTGCGTACACAAATGGCTGAGTGTATGTTTACGTATGTATACTCATAAATCGAGTCTAGGTTCCAGAGTTGCTATTATTTTGTGGGGATGTGTTCGCGGGATATAAAATGCCCATGCTCCGAGCCCTGCGGCACGAAGTGAATCAGTTGATGTGTAATTATTCGCGCGTTACAGAAACAAACGAGCCGACGACCACCATGCCTGTTCGGGGCGTGACGTTACGAATTCGAGCCGCCAAAATTTGGGCATCCTCTCGCCGCCACGGAAACCGCCGAGACTCGCTGAGAGCGCGTTGTCCTCCGGCGAGAGTACGACTGGAGATAGCAGCCAGCAGAGTCAAAACTCTCAGAGATCGCAGAGATCCGTTGTGTACCTTCATGCTGCTACAGGTGAAGCTTCTAAATTCAATTGCGATAAACTAGCGGAGCTATTAGGTAGAATATACAGGCTCCTCCACTGGATACAGAAAAACCTAACTTATACTAGAATTCAGAACGGAATCGACTTGAGAAACCTCCCATCACTCGTGAATCTTTATTTCACACCCTTCCTTGGCTTGACAACTTGTATACAGGCAATCGGGCAATATTTGATGAAAGTAGTGATGGGTCAGAACGTACCATGAGTATTTTTGTTTGAATGCCTATCTTCTGAATTAAAAAAAACGAATATTATGTATTTCTAAGCATATGTGGAACTTTTTCAGCTATTCAAGTTAAGCTTTCTCCATACTAGATAGTAAGTCTGTTAATTTCGAAGATACTAGAGAATATATTTGTAATATATATTTAGACATTTTTACGAGAAAATGTAGTATTAAGTGTTCCTGTGTTTTAGTGGGCGAAATACCCGGTCCTAATGACAGACGCAGGGCGGCGAGCAGGGAGGAATTAAATCGACCCCTACAATCGCACACGAGAACAGTGTCAAGGAGCGTGAGCGTCCTCGCGCCATGGAAGCCGAGACACTACAGGGAGCCCTTCGAAATCAATTACGATCAACAACTGCATCCAAAGCCGATGGCGACGATGAAACGCAGGCAGAGAAGTCGCGAAACCCTCAGTCGTCGGGGTAAAGATGCTCGACGAAGCAAGGACAATCTCTCGAAAACCGGTAAATATTATCAAAACATAATAATCAACTGCAGTTTAATGTGCGTAGCACGATAGAAGGCAACTCCTCCAAAAGTAACTTGAAATTGTTGCACAAGTTTCTTTCTGCAGTTTATTGTGAGGACCACCAAATTTTAATTTAATTGTAAACTTCAATATTTTATGTGACAAAATAGAAGGAAAATTAAGAGTAACGAAATTGCGATGGAGCTTTCACTTTGGGGCCGTCCTTAAAATCCTTAAATTACGAAAGGGTAATTTTTGCGATTTCTTACCCCCATCCTCCCCAAGTATAAGAATTCGTAAGATTTTATATTCCAAGTCCCATCCCCCTTTCTTACGTCATTTTTTTTCATTGTATTTTTTCAGTTATTAACCTTTAGAGGGCCGGGATTTTTTCATTAAAATTGTATATCTTATTTACTTAAAGTTTATGCATATATACCACCAAAATGTCCGGCAAAGTATCCAAATTGCTTAGGTGGTCACTAAAGGTTACAATTCTTTTAAAGGTTTATATAATTCATTTATTTCAGTCTCGTGGAAGATCGCGTTTTAGATTACTCGTATTGAAAATTAGGTTACAAAAATATTACGTAAGACGCTGCCTGACTTCGTCTCCCCCTTGTAAGAAAACGTAAGAAATTCGCGACCTCCCCCTCCCTAAAAAGTCTACGTATTTAAGGACGATCCCTTTTTAGTTACCTAGATTAAAAGTTCGGATCAGATGCGCCTAAACGCGGCAACCCGGCGATCAGTGGCGCGCGTTGCGTTAGTTGCGTAGGTCAGTAAGGCTGCCTACAGTCGTCGTTCAAACAGCTTGTATTTAGATTAGGAAATTAGTATGTTGTAACTAACAATAAGCTGGCTCCTACTAATGTCAGAATTTCTCTTGCAGGCACAATCAATCGCAGTACGTTGAAATCAAAGGACAAGCAGAAGGTGGATAGAACCGTTTCCACGGAATCGCTGGCCACCAAGTCACGGGGCGTTAATTCGAAACCAGAACTAAGCAGGTCGACATCCGTTCCACGTGATCCGAACAAGAGCGCGGGATGGTTCAAGCTGAAGAGCAAGAAGTCCCGGGCTTGAAGGGGAGGCCATTGATGAATGCTAGTCTTGAGTTTCATAAGTAATTCGTAATCGTAAGGGATTAAACGATAACACGCGTCGCCGATCCGCCGCATGCTCGCGGTGAATAATTCTACGAGCTACTATTATCATATTCTTTTTATTCTTCTAATGTACAATGCAAACGTCGGACACGGACCAATTAATAATCTTATTAACCGAGCGTAAGTCCAACGCGTAATTGTAGCCACGGGCAATGTAGATTCAATTACGCCGAGCGAGGACAATGGCCACACGCGGACTCGTAACAAAATGTAAAACCAACTAAATATGTACACATACTTAAACATGTTCTTATTCCCTTGAATTAACATTGTCAGCTGTCGCAATATAACGAATGGATTTGAATTGCGAACAGGAAGGGACCAAGGAAAAGGGAAAAGCATATACTTGGAATGTAAAAACATTGAATAAAATACAAATTTTCGTTCTGATCTGATAACCTTCGAAGATACATTTCGCCTTCAACAACGGAGCCCTTCTCTCAGCCAAGTTTAAGAAATTAAATTTGCTGCGCAAGACGAGAGTGCGTTCGCGAATGTTGTAAGTTACTTTCCTCTCATAACGAGCATGTTATTCATCGTTTAGTAAGCTCACAACTGCATTCTAATGATGGAAATTAATCCACGTGTGTGCTCATGATAAATGAACGTGGGGCGTGTGGTTTATAAAAACGAAGGAAATTATGTCATTCCACCCGTGAATCAGAGTGCCATTTCTCCTAAGTATATACGCATTGTTCCAAGACAAATCAAAATTCTTTTTCAACTTGCAAGGGTATTCTAATCTACATACATAAGAGGTAATACGTTTTAAGATAATTAAGGTACAGTATAATGGCGTGAAAGTAAAAAATTATTTTTTAAATTGTGTTTCAACAATCATATTGTAAAAGATAATCAGCGGTTATGTATAATTCCTGAATGTTTTATTGTGCATAGATCAAGCTGATCTTACTTACATACACTAATTGTAAATATTTGTAATAATAATCTTTATTTCTAACTGTCTTCATTTTACTTTATTGTGTCTCCATTTAATTTTTCTTCTTCGCTTATCAATAATCATAGACAATCGTGGAAACGAAACGAGGCAATCGTGGAAACGAAATATCGATGTTATAGCTGCAGTTAAGACAGGTTCACTAACGGAATACATAAGAACGAGATCTGTTTTACTGTGATACACTACCATCTTCAACTGTCTGCAACTTTCATTCTTATTTGATGCTATTTTCGTTGTATGTATATAATACAATTACTGTTTGCATGTAAATATCATTGATATATTGACAGTTTATAGTTATCCATCGATACGTTTGTATTATCTATTAACATAGCCATTATTTCACCATAAATATAAGAAGGAATGTTAAATGCCCACAGATCGAAGTCTCAGAATGAAAATTGTCTTTTGTAATACGGTTATTAATTTGAAATAAATAAATGGACATAATACCACAAACGGGGTATAGGATAGACCCAAACATTTTAAGGGGAGAATCAGGCAGCATGGATGCACTAATTTCATGTGGACTACATTATAGTTCAATTTTATAAAAGTCTGTTATAAAGCGCAAGAAATGATTGATTTGGTACGGAATGTCGTATCAATGTATCCAACCCACCAAAAACAAGGCGCTATATTTAAATTCATTGAAATTTCAATTCCCACCATCATGAGCGCTATAATCTGTTTCGATACTCTGCTGGCAACGTAGCGGGTGACATGAAAATGGTAATGGGGTTCTCGGGTCCCAGGAAATCGGGCCACAAAAATGCATTGAATGTTCTGTCTACTCTATTTTTTCTTTCTCTTTTTATTGAACAAATATAAGCCTCAGGCTACGATAAGACCATAGCACAGACCAGGTATAGAATAGACCTATCACGTAATGTAATCTTGTGCCACACCACAGACCAGGTATCTAGAGACGCGGCAGCGTCTCGACGCCAAGTACATGTTTCGACACCCCGTATATGTCGACTGTCGCTACCGCTATCATTTACTCGTCGCCCGGCTAATCCAACCTAATCTGAAACTTATTTCATTAATATCTCATCACGCCTGCAATATTATCTAAATTTAAAGGCATTTTTCTTATGTAAACCGCATATCGGCTTTCGAATAAGAGCAATTTCAATAAAATCGGTCCACGCATGACAGAGATATCGTAATATCGTCTCATGGATCAGACGGAAACGGAAAGATTTTTCTTCCGATTCTTCTGATTCTTCTGATTCTTCTGATTCCACAGTCAAAATTTTCGTCAACATAATACGTATATACGCGTTACCTTCGGACAAAAAGAAACTAACATATGTTTCGTTCGTCGACTCTCAGTACGTGTACACTCACACTTTCAGCCAACAGAAACTAACACACGTTTCGTTCGTCTAACGCTACCTTCACTATGCAATCTGCTCAAAATTTTGACAGCTTACAGTCAGGTTATAACCTGGCGAGTGTTAAATAAGGTAAGTTTTCAAAATTTAAGATGCCACTTGTTTTTACAAATATGTATCGTTGTACCATTGAATTGCAATCAAAATGCAGTCTCAAACACAAGGTAAGTTGCCGAAATCTGAATTGCGACATATTTAAATATCATCAAACTGATTTTTATTTGTAACTAAACTTAGGATTTTATTTATGTATATATAGATAATCAAAGCGTAAAATGATGCTGGGATTGAATTTATCCTGAATTCTGTCCCGTGATAATTTGTAAATATAAATCACAAAAAATTGAAAATAATCATATAATATTACAAATTATCTGAAGTCATTCCCTATGCAAATTATCTTTGCAAAAAGAAGTGAGATCCCGATAAAACCTTTAAAAAAGTAAAAAAATTACGCCAAGTACATGAAATAAAAAAAAGTACAAAAAATAGAAAATAATTACAAAGTTAAAAAGATGTGAAATCAAAATGAGCTGCAAGCACATAAATGTGGTTTCCTGCAGCGTGCAACAGCGACATTGTGTAACACAATAAAAGACAAGAAAATATGTCCGCAGCCTGGAAGTCAAATACTTGGCGTGGCCAGGCAAAGTATTCTCAGATCATCAATACCCATACCTTCCCCCTCCGCAGGCTTTACGATAATTATTCTATTTAAAACACAGTCAATATGAGTATAAATAATTGTAAGATCATTCATCGACACCGATGCCTTTCCTCTCACAAGCTTTCACATAATTTGTAAATATAAAACTCTGACAATATGAATACACTTTCATTATTTTGCGTTTTAAAATAATTTTAAGATCATTCATCGACACCTCGACCTTTCCTGGCCACGCCAAGTATTTGACTTCCAGGCCGCGGACATATTTCCTTGTCTTTTATAGTAACGACTTTTGTTACGACTGAACGATGCCAGCTTTGGAAGTCACCTCTGTTCAGACGATTCGGCCACGAGACGCGATATATACGTCACTCGGCGTGCAATAACCGACCGATATTCCAACACTTCGAAAATACGTACGCGTGTATTCTCTCGCGAGGCCTGCTTGGTCTCCCCCCACCAAAGCCCATATTCGCCGAGGTACATTGTTGGGGCGCGAGGGTCATTCGTTCTGTTGACATCGTTGAGTTAAGACGTTTCAATAGCTGCGTAGTTAAATGGTACGCCTACATTATCTATCGTCACATAATTACTTCTAATCATTATTAGTCTTCTTCTTTACTGTCTACCGTCACTTGCTGCTACTATTAATACACTTTCGTCCCGAAATTGATTAAATATCGCGAGAAAACCGTTAGACGTTCGTCGCGTATTCCCTTCGTTGCCTTCGTACCGATATTTCTGCACATTTAGTGCACACATATCGTGTCTCGGTATTCAATTACATCCCTTTTCGGGCATATTTCATGTTTATTTGTTGTTTAATTGCCTTACGAATGTTTTAATGCTTTTGTTTCAACTTGTTGCATCGTTCGATTACAGACATTGAGGCGGGAATCGAAACCAAAGGGCAGGCAACGCCTTGACACTTGGCGGCTAATTTGAACGGTGCTTGGATGGCGACTGGTCGTTCCTTGGGAAAAGAAGGTGGCAATACGTGTGGTATACTTTTTTTTATCGTTATTTTATTGAATCATTGTTGGCTGTGAGGGTGATGGGTAACTTTGCAGTCGGTTAATATCGGGATGAAATGGGAAAAGATTGAATTATGATAAATTCAATAATTCTAGTCGGATTTGTTTAAACATTTCAAAATGGCGTCAGTAGATGGTTACGAAATATTGGAATGATCGAATTCTATTGCATTTCGGTCGCGTTTACGTAGAATTCAATAATATTTCAATGATTTTTAAGAATCTATCTCTATGAAGCTAGTGTAATTGCATTTACGTTCGGTTTTGGATGCAAGTTTTGTTCTTTATGTACAGAAACTGCGTAGTTGATCGAGGACATGCTATTCAAGCATGAATAATTAACGAATTTTGATTCTTGCAATGAATTTTGGATATTTATAAAGATCGTGATATATTTTAAAGTATTATTCGAATAACATGAACGTGCTTACAACTTTAATGACGAAAGCCACTACTACGGTTCATTTAAATGTAATAATTATTTCTGATGTAGTATATTCTGGATAATATCGTGTTACTGAAATGTTAAGCTGCTCCTATCGAGCGAGCATTCTGTATTTTCGTATCACACCTTGTATTCTAAATAACAAGGAGTGAAAGTTCCTTGGCTGGTTCCAAGAAAAACAATATTTCCTCGTGACAAACACTCGATCAAACCACATCCACCCCACCCTCCTATCCTACTTATTTTTCAGAGATTGTGACCGCGTGCAATGCGGCCAAATAGAGTCAGTGTTTATGTCGTACGAAGTTTTTCGTTTTGAAGAGCACAGTTGCTCATAGTAGAGTGTCGTTAACAATTTTGGGATACGCGAGGGTAGAGTCAGTGTTTTCTACGCAATTTATATTCTTTTGCGAGCATCGGGGCTCTGACTTTCGAATCGCGAGAATAGATTCAGCGGTTTGTTCGACAATTATGATCTTTGGGGCGCGTTGATAGTCTATTTCTTTATTTTTTTTACTTTTGAAAGCGAAACTCGTTATCGGAAATTAGAGTCAGTGCGTCAGCTGAAGAGGAGATTTGTGCGCAGAATATTATTGGAAAGATGTAAGTATCTATTTATTTCATTTAATTCCTTTAAAGTAGAGTTCATTATTCAAAATTCCAGAAACAAAAAATTAAAAAATTAAAAGAAAATTAATTTCTAGAATAGAATCACCAAGAAATTCAAAACTAACCAAACTTTTTACAATTTAGACATTTTAAGAAAAAAAATTTGTTAATTTTATTTTTTAATATTTAATTATTTAATTTTTTCTTAAAATGTCTGAATGATAAAAAATTTCGTTTTGAATTGTTTCGTGGTTCTTTATTAGAGTTCGAACAATCGTAAGTTTAGAAAGAAATTATAATCTTGTTTTGTTCTTTCGTTACAGTCTAGGGGCAGCTGAGCAACCTGATGACTTTTTCTAGCAGCTTGATGACTTCCCCTGAGCAGTTGCAGAGGTGTTGGCGCCTTCGTCACCGGGGCACAGCGAAATGTGAGTGCGCATGCATTATGGTTCCTCTGGTCACTCAGTCATGTCGTAGGACGTTTGGTCCAAATCGACACGAGTGACCGGTTGTATACTTTGGCGAGCATAATGACCGCGGGTATGGTAACCATGCCCGTGAATTGTAACATTTTGTCTGTGTATGTATTTCTTAGACGAGGGCTAGGGTCTTCTTGTGCACCGCGCCTTTTCAATAGAATCAAATTATAATCATAATTTCCAAGATAAACGTTTCCTAACGCGAATGTTTATCATTGATCATACATTGATGTAGATATTTATTAAATAATGCACCTAAAGATGCATAGCAGCTCAGAAGGTATTGATATTTGATATGAATATCAATACGGCTGAATGCTAATTTTTATGTAGCGAAGAAGTCTGATACTCTCAGACTCCACAGCTACGATCATTTTTATCTAATATGTAGTCGAAAAATCGGATGCCCTCCGATTCCGTCATTGCGACGATTATAATGACTTGAATTTCTTTTATTTTTCTGATACTACTTACGTGTTCAAAAGTAACTTGATGTCTAAATGATGATAATAGACATACAAGTGTAATTCCTTTCTTATAAAGGTCACTCGTTTGCGTACACAAAGAATAATTAATTTCCATGTGCAAGAAGACAATTGAGGGTGGGCAAATTTCAGATTCAAAGTAATTAGCATGAGAACATACATTCTTATTACCTATATGAAATTTACTTTGACGATGGAATCGCCCGTTTTAAATTCTTAAAGTAAATTCTTAATGTTTTAAAGTCATTTTCTTAAATAATTCAATTTTATAGTCTTTTTTCTCGCGAATTGAATGTCGAGTAGAGTCCTTTTTCTTGATCTAAAGTAGAGTCTTTTCTTTTTTATCAAACTTTAAACTATTCAAAAGTTGAAAGTCGAGTAATTTTGCTTAATAATGTAAAATGGAAGAATAGTAGCGTGCTAGACACTGTACAGACTAATCATATTTTCTAGTTGAGGATTTTCAGGATATCTTTCCGTACCCATTGCCTTTTAACTCATCCACGTGCCCATGCGTTACTTGGGTGGTTGAAGGCAATGGGGCACGATGACTTTCTTTACTAAATAATTACATGTCGGCGGCTGGCATTGCGTTAGTGTATCGTGCACGCCGCATTTTCCACCTGTGTGTGTTTGTGTGGTTAGGCGGTGGAATTTGCGTCGGTGAAAGATTTTTATCAAAGACCATGTTAACGAAACTATAACATTATATTATTATTCATTGCAATAACGATACCAATGTATCATATTCCTTGTTGCACACGATGATCATTCTAGTAAATAATCTTGGAATATGAAAGTTAATCAATCTCGTACAATCAAACGAGAAAGTAAAGTAATAACGCTTGATGTATGTACCTAATACGTACAATGCACATTATCAAGTAATTCATTCTTTGAAATTGAAAATAATTAATTGCTATGTAAATCATACTTATACGCAATGGTCACTGCCTTTGCCAGCCGATTTCAGTGAAAACTGGTACGTACTTATTAGAGTGTGATTGTGGCCAAGCTCGGGTGACGGAGTCGTCCCGGGACGGTCTCTCTAGTGTAGGCTTTGCACCCGGGCGGTGATGCTTGAGAATCGTGGAGTGGGTTGACTGATGATTGTGTTTGAGAGACTGTTTTGATATTTTTTAAATATAGGTTTTGTGTAGGATAGGTAACTTACCTTCTGGTACGAATGTGTGACTTAAATATAAGTAGGTAGGGCCGGGGCAGGTCGTCGTATTCTCTGATCGCATGTTCCCTCGCGCGATGACCTGCTTTCAGGAAATTTGTGAGAAAAGTCGACGGCCAGACTAATGCGAGTGGGGTTTGCCCTCGCTTCTAGCCTCGCTATGTCGACTTTTTGACGCCAGTGGGACATTGCACATTGTCGCTGGTCGCGGTCGGCAGGACGGGCTTGGGAACGCTATTCATTTTCAGAAGGGCGGACCGCCCGAAGCAAGAAGTGGCCAAAGAGCCGAAGATAGCCCGGCCAGAGAAAAGGCCACATCATGTGGGCTACCAAGAATGGCCCTGCATCCTCGGGTGCAGGGTCATTCTTATGTATTGTATTGCCATTATGCTCGCCGGTAGTTGTAGTAGTAGTAGTAGTTTGGTTGGCCATAGGCTGACCCATCGAGACAAGGGTGGAACGAAATATAAGGGTAAAATATTTTTTTTATTATTCATGACTTCTAATAGTGGGCAAAAGTTCCCTTTTATAATGGAATTTAAGCTGCCAAATTTTGAACGTGATGATCTAATTTTTTCAGGTGTCGCAAGCCCTTCAAATATTAATATTTACTGAAATATTAATTTTTGAAAGGTTTGCGGCACTTGAAAAAATTTGTCGATCACGTTCAAAGTTTGGTAGCTTAAATACCATTATAAAAGGCAACTTTTGCCCACTATTAGAAGTCATGAATAATAAAAAAATATTTTGCCCCTATATTTCGATCCACCCTAATCGATACCCCCTCCCCTGAAATTGAGCCCACCGCGTTTTCAATTAGAGTTGCGAAGAAGATTACGGGGCCAGTTAGTGTTGCGACTAAATGTTGATCACGGTTTGAATTAGCGTTGCGAATGAAGCATTCCCCGCGTCTGGTTCTAGCATAGCGTTGCGAATAAATATCGATCGTGGTTGCTTGTAGTGTTTCGAAAAAAAAAATCGCGATTGTTTTTCAGATTATTCTTGTATTTTTAATTGGACTTACTAGAGTTTGATTCATGGTATTCTTTTTATTAGAGTTGCGATGCGACTGATCGCGTTTTTTTAATAACTCGTCCTAGTTTGATTCTTAATATTTTTTTGAGTTAGTGTTGCGATGATGACTGATCGCGTTTGTAATTAGAGTTGCGACCCCCACCCCCCAATGCCCCAAAACTATCCTGGGACATGTCCAGAGACATGTTCCTGGGAAAAAAGAGTCCCGAGCAGCTGGATTTGCTGTACATGGGACTCTACACAGCCTTCAGGAAGGCTGCAACGAATTAAAGTTAGAGTTGCGTATTACGAGACACAGGTGCGCTGAATTTTTATTAGTGTTGCGAAAAATTAAACCACCCACGTGGTGGTTCTCGGTAGCTTTTTCGTTTACTATTCGGGATTTGTATTGAGTATAGTAGAATTTTCAGTAATCAAGCACCATCCGGGAATTTTGAATTTGTTTGAGAAATTAGTGCTGCGGGTAGTCCAAAGTCCTAGTGACTATGCTCGGGAGTTGATTTTAGTCTGTAGTGAGTTAGCGTTGCGAAAGAAAGAAACGGTCCACTCACGGTTTTTTTGCATTAATGAGTGGACAATGATCAGCTGCCCTTCTGGCTACTGATCATTTTTTCTAGCAGCCCTAAGTGGCTGCACCATCCTCCTTCTCCTACCACCACCTCCCCACCCTTGAATCGAGTGTTTGTCACTGGAAATATTGTTTTAAAAGTATATTCATATCTTGCAGATAAATTTTTTTCTATTTTCTTAGAATATTTTTAAATTTGAAGTTCCAATTTTTATGGAATAGCATTTGGAAAATTTTATTCTGTAACTGAAAGAATGGCGATGAAAGGTGTGATTCATTATTTGTAATAGAAATTGCAGACTTCTGACACACCTCCATTCAATTGAAGATCTAATTAGAGTCTTTGAAAAGTAGTAGTAGCTATTTCTCATTAACGTTGCTGATTTTTGCATAGTAACTTCGTCAATCGTTGTATTTCCTATCAGATTGATAAGAAATGTAGTTTTTTATTTTTATAAATTTTCAACATTCCTTTGCATTAATCAAAATTCACCCGCGATTGTTGCTTCATTTGATGATATTAAAAGGAAATTTGCACTGAAAAAGTAGGTAAATGCAATTCATCACTTTATATTGATAGTAAATTTTCAATATTAACGCGTGCTCGTTGTTGC
Source organism: Andrena bucephala (assembly GCA_947577245.1). NCBI lineage: Eukaryota > Metazoa > Arthropoda > Insecta > Hymenoptera > Andrenidae > Andrena > Andrena bucephala. The sequence goes on from OX387715.1 coordinate 72,595,497, forward strand.
TACTTTCTGTATGAAAGTAATTTCGATTACTGTGCAGTAAAGTGCAATTATTCCAATTTTCAACATTTGCATAAATGTTTTAGATTACCCATTGTATATTATGATTGATTGTCGAGTCATTGATACATAAACTTTGAAGATGCCAATTAATGAGAAACTACAAGGAAATTATTGAGTTGATGTAACAGAGCACCCAATGTGCTTAATATTATGAATATCAATTGCTTCGGAATGAAATGTAATATGATTAGTAGCTTCTTTTTCATGAATTGCTAAAGTATTGCTAAAGGTTAATTGCCTACTTTGTCTGCTGATAATGAAGCAGTATTTTTTAATCTTTTCCTTCTTTCATTTTATTACCGAATCGATATTCCATATTGAGTTTTAAACTGTAGCTTCAAATGTGATATTTCAATATTTGGGCAATAGCGATTCAATGAAAAGACTATATCTGTTGAAATTACATTACTTAATCGAGATAGATTGTAAGCACTAATTCATTGAGAAAGTTTCTGTTGCAGAGTATTATGTGTGAAGAATATTGCAAAAATAGGATTTCAGGCTCATCATCCTTGAGAAACGAAACCTCAATGAATTTTTATTAATACTTTTAAAAATGTTTCAGGTAACATCGTGGGTCCATCGAGGGAAGCAAGAAACACATTTTTATTAGGCAGGTCATTATTTAAATTTAAGTAGATATGTGTATGGTTAGGTAAGGTGTTTAGTGGCCACATAGAATTAAGTAGTTTTTAAGGAATAAAATAAACACTGCAGTGTTAAACTAAATATAAGTAGCAATTATTAAATACGAGCGCTCGTATCCGTAGGAATTATTAGTATTTAAGTAGCCATAGGAAATATGCACTGGCATATTTCCTAGTAATGAGTAGAAAATTTGAATTATTCACTAATTGGGAAATATTCCCCCTTTTTTCTTTGTTTCATTCCCAATTAATGAATAATTATCATGGTAGAAATATACCAGAAAATTCTTCCAATTTTAAATGAAAGAAACAAAGAAATGTTTTAAATTCTGCTTTAGTTTCATCGCGGTAGGTTTTTACAGAAGGACTCCTTCTGTTGCCCGGTTGTGGAGCGATCGAGGATCGTTTTGCAACCGTGCATCAGGGGGATCGATGGAAATGAAAATAAAATTTTGCATAAAAGGAGGGTGGATGGGCCGCGGTTAGGGCGGGTCTCCACTCGCAGCGCCTCCACGTGGTGAGACCTGGGCAATCTGTATTATTTGAAGTATAATTACTAATCGTATCGCAAGTAACATTGTAATACAATTATTAATTACGTGACAAGTAATACGAGCCGATTGGCTGCGATCATCTATCTTCGTCAATCTCTATGCCATCCTCAAACCCATGTTAAGTTGCCGAAATTTGAATTGCGACATGTTTAAATATCATCAAACTGTTTTTTATTTGTAACTAAAAACTGAAATTTCTCAGGGCTAGACTAAATCTTATTTCGCAACGCGGGTTTCGAACGTAACGCGATTTGCAGTTGCATCCATGCACCCCACGCCACTCATGCATCATGCAACGTTCTGCGAGGCTTTTATGAATTAGGTTTTACTGTAAATATCAATGTCGGCGGTAAACTAATACTCGGAGCAAGTAGAATCAAATTATCATTACTTCACTAGAATGATTAAACAGTGCATTAGAAACTTGCGGGAATGTCAGTAACAGCGTGAATTTTTAATACTTTTCGGCGTACGATACGTGAAAGGGTTTTACTACACGCAAAGAACTAATAACCAATGTCGTCTTGCAATTTATAGCTTACACGGGCTTTGAAGAAATACCATTTTGAGCGCCATAATATCGTGATCCTCGAAATGGATTTTCGGAGACAAATCCGCGCGAGTCTTTGACAAGCCGAGCCAAAGCATAGCGTAGCAAAAGTCTGCCTTCTATATCAAACTCTCACTCTAAACAAGTCACACGTATACAAGCAGGCACACACCTTTCAGCATCTCAACACATTTCAGAGTAGTTGCTGAGTTGGACGCTGTTCATGAGCAGATGCCACTACATTCAGTCCTGAAATTATGGGTCGATAATATAGTTTGCGTGGCGACACGCACATCCATAAGGTGATAGGTCTATCCTATACCACGTCTGTAGTATCTGGGTAGAATCTGAGAGCATACCTCCTAGTTTTACCACCAGTTAGGTCTTACTCTCCTCAAAATCGATTTTCTCACCCCTGTTTGGCTTCCACGAGCCATCGGAAGGTGGCTCCACGAGTATCGTTTGTAACTAAGTTCACTTTGTGAAACGAAATTTGAAATCTGCCCTTCAATTTCGATACTTTATGACAGTAAAATAATTCTCTGCCAATAAGCTTACACATATGCATTATACAAAAATGTAGTTTCTGTCTTAAATATTCTTAAGAGCTGCTTACAGGAAATTTCTTCGAAAGCTACATTCAAAAAGTATTACACATTTTTTTTATACGAACTTTAGGACCAGTAAAGTATTAGAAGTGATTTTTAATTAATAAGAAGGAAATCATGTCACACCATTAGATTGCATCGTAATTGAAAAAAGGTGCAACGATTATTGTGGAAAGCATACTGTTCCAAGTGAAAAGTATAGCGATCGTTGAGTTTAATGTAAACGCATGCCTTCTCAATAACGTATGTCGCGTATTGCGTTACCGGCGTGTCATGTTTAATGAAACGATAATTCATCGCGTTCCGTTCTTTGCATGGTAGAACCGTTTGTCTGACTGCACGTGACAGGTGGGTCCTATCGCGGAGTAGAAACAAATTCACGATCAAGATTATCCCGCGACGATACATATTTTACCAGACGACCACTGCATGACGCTGTCGATCGTTGGTGGCGTCTACGCGATACGGTCAACGCGCTCATCGATCGCTAGTATTTACATCGGCGATACGGAAAACGACTAATTCAAGTTTACCGGTAGTTTCCATCAGCTCTTGCATTAAAGTCCACCTAACTTTTATTTTACTTTTAATATTCTGTTACATTATCGCTGTTTTCGTTAGACATATTTAATATACATAGGTGCCTATAGAATATTTCGAACGAAGTGAGTGAAGTAGCATGAAATAATTAAAAATTCATAAAATAAGTGATACTTCTAATTTTCTTCAAAGTTTTAATACCATGAAAGTGCAAACACACGAATCATTAAATCCGTTATCTTCTGTACTTAAGCATAATTGTTGCCTGTTTCGAAATGACTTACTGGCCTTAAGTAGACTTGTGAGATGAACTTCGAACTTGTCTTGTAAACGCAGCACGCATGTACGTTTAAATAGCAAATAGTCTCGATAAAAACACAACTATGATTTTCCGATTGTAAAATATCCGAATAGCAATGAAGTAACGAAGGAGCTCCCTATTTCGTTCTTCGCAGAAAACATTTTAATGAAAAACAATATAGGTATATCATCAGAAATAACTCCTGCCACCGTCAGTACAGGAACTATATTTCCACAATTTTTCAAACGCATCTTGCACACCACGTTCTAGAGTTACGCACGATTAAACCGATCTGGCCAGTGTTTGAGTTACGCTGTTTGATCACTGGCCGAATGTTTAGCCGTGAGTAATGTCAGCATTCTTGACGGTACCCCGATATCTGTGCTAGGATCTCTAGCCGTTGCCCGTTCGATACCAGGAGTTGCTCATCTTTTGCATGATTCAGTCGTCCGTCAGGTGCGGGACGTATTGGACCGACCTCTACGCGCTACCAACTCCCTTTCATTCCTATTTCGTCGAATTCCTTGTCAATGTCAGTGCGATTGAAGGGAAGGAAGCATGAATCCGTCACAGTGGAATCTTGTTCCGATGGTGATGGTGAGTAGAAACTGATTCTACCATTAATAGGGGAGTTTCCCTAGTGCCGGACACTTAAAATTTCTCTCAAGTAAGAAGGAAGAATTAATATTAAATCAATCTCCTTAGTTGTGCACGCGCGACGGGACCGTGTCGAAACCTAATTGTTGCTTAGTCTATCCCCTCTACAGTTTACACGGAATAACGGCTCGGTAGAGTTTCAAATCTCACAGATATAAGTAGCTAATTTCCGGTAAGATGCTGTCCAGCGTAAAGGGAACTCTTCCTAATTCCTTCTTCGTAACGTGCTTCTCCATTCCTGTGACTATAGAAGCTACTAGGTGGTATACAGTAATTATTACGAGATACCAAAAGAAACGTAAATCTCTAAACTCGATTTTGTTCCCCTGAAAATCTGTCGTGAGGCTTTAATAGTTTCCAAGGATCATTCCCCATTCCCTACGAAGCTGCGTACTCCCCGACGCCACAAATTCTTCCATTTTCCCAGGACACATAAAGCTTTTACCAGTCAACCTCTCACCTAGCATGGTGTCTACCATCGAATTTCTTGTCGCAGTTGTTAATCTGCACGGGCTGCCTGGCCAGCTACAGACAGCAGAAACGTCACGTCCCGATGGCGCGGGCGAGCCAATCATCTAAGTTGCCACCCTATTGGGAGCACATACTCCGCGAGTTCGTGTTCAAGACGATCTCGTCACCGCCGCCGGGCAACAACGACCTGTACAGACGTCTGCTGGAGGCGCCGTTTTACGGTGGCCCGTTCCCGACGGTCACGAACTACATGGCCAGCGTCGTGCTGTCGCGTGGCGACGTTTATTATCTGCCAAACGGCAACTGGCTGCTGTGTCAGGAGGGGTGTATCGACTGCGACGCGTGCACGGGGCACACGCAGCCCACCCTCAAGTGGACGCTACGGAGGATCAAGAGGCTCCCGTCCCACGGGCCGCAGCGACACGATCTTCAGCTGACGATAATACCTCAGATCGACGGCAGCTACCACATGAACGCTCTCTGGCCGAGATCGTACGTCTACGTGACCACTCAGAGCGACCTGGACGCGTACTTGAGCGACAAACCTGGCTACGGGGGTAGCGGGACCGCTTACGGGAATCTCGAGGACAGTTTCTCGGGGCAAGGGCGCAAGTCCACTAATTTCTGGAGGTTCGTCGAGAGGAACACGCTGGCCGAGCGACGCGTATCTGGAGGACAGAACAACGGGACCGATCTTGCTCAGCCTTCTGGAAGCGATTCACCGGAAAATGTTAGTACAACCGCGGCGCCCAGCACCGAGACCACCGTGACGCAGGACAGTTTAAGGAATTCCAGCGGACAGCATGCTCAAGTGACTTCCGTGGACAGGCAGAACGATTCGACGCCTGTGGTCTCCAGCGAGGACGAGATAAGTAGGATGAACCAGATGATGCCAAAGTTGATCCTCGGGACCGATCAGTTTGGACAGAAGCACTTGGTCCACGTGGTACCTGCTGACAGCTCGAGTAACGCGAACTTCACTGACCTTGTGTTGTCCGAATCGGTGAATCTATCCGGGCAGTATCAGAGCAAGACCGCCTATCAGAAACTCTTGCGCAGGATCTACGATTCGTTGAGCAGCAACAAGAGGTCTATCGAGAGCTTCCTCGAGCCGATGATCAGGGCAGGTAATTCGTGGATTTGGCGTTTGTTAGACGTGTTTAAGAAATACATTCGTGCATTCGGTCGTTTGGTTTTAGAGATGGCAAGTCAACGAGCCGAGGATTATCAGCAGCAAGAAACAAGGTACAGCTTTACAGGATTAGGGCAAGCGGGTGGTTTCCGTGGAGGCTCTAATGGGGGGATTCGTAATGCGTTCACGATGCACAAGCGGTGGCCACTAACTTTAAATTGGAACAGACAGCGAAGGAAATCCAGTGACGACGCTGATGCTGGTGGCTTCATAAGTAATTCAATCGGTGCGAATCGTGCCTCGGCCAGCAGTCACGATTTCTACACGAAAATACGAAACATCAATATCAATTCGACGTTCAGTCCATATCGCAAGAACGGAAATGTCTCGGGCCGGTTCAATTTCAAACCGATCGATCGCAATTATTACAGCGGAAACGCGTTTAATAGCAACGCCGGGGCCAGCAACGCGAGACGTCGCGGTCAGCGGCAGAAATTTGGACCTCGTAAGTTTAAAATAGTTGTTACCACCGAGTCAACGACGGAACCGTCCAACAATTCAGGCGGAATTATGAATCGCAAGTTACGTACTGTAAACGGGAGCAATTTATAATCCTCTCCGAATCCTAGTTCGCAGAGAAAGGTTCGTTCTATCTGAATTTAAGTAGTACAGCTCAATGATTGCGTAGACTTTTGCATAAAGCTGTGGGAAGTTTGATGTCATTAATGTGCGATAGAATTTAGAGTCAGTAATGAAAAGTTTTGTGTGAAATTAGAAGTAGTATACTCTCACTTTATTTTCGCATTATACAGAGTCTTACGGAGATAATTGTATGTAAATAATGTGGTGTAATGTAGTAGATTCATTCCATGAATCTCTGAAGCTTCAGATTAATATGGCAGGTTCAGATTTTTCATCCCTGTTTGTCCTTTTTCTTTTATTAATCTACTCATAAAATTTCAAAGCTGTATTTGAAAAAATCTTCTAATAGGACAAACTAACAACCCATCCACTCCACTAATGCCACCCAACCCAGGCCTTCACAATCAGAAAATTTCACAGCTTTGAGTGCCCACTTTGATTTCTCTCCAACTGTAATACGAACGCATAAATTCACAAAACAAAGTTCCAAATCCTCGTTCATCCTTCCGGCACCCGACATTTAAATCAACCCTTCCTCCTCGCACCACAAGCATCTCCCAATAAAGCAAACAGCTATCCTCCGCGCTCAGCGACGTTACCCGACTTCACAGTCGAACAAACAGCGGCTCCTACAAACTGCCATCATTGTAACCGTAGCATCGCACCGCAGCTTTCACAAAATAAATTTGCAAATCGCCTTTCCCGCGCGGAACCACACGTCACAGAATTGCCAACTGAAATCATCCCCCTCCCGCCGTAAATATCTCTTAATAAAACAAACTAATAGCATCCAGTGCCCCTGGCGATGTTACTTAACACCGTAAAGCCCGCGGGGTCGTTCCATCGGTGGCGCCGCTAAGAGGATCGACGATCCTTAATCAGGCCTGGCGCGATCGTTTAAAACGATTATAGCCCTTCCTTGTTCCACTCTGCCGTTGTATGATCGGGCGTCGCATCAGTCTTCTCGCGCGTTACTAGCGAGTGGAGAGGGTGGCTGGTCTCTCTGTCCCGCGTGTGACCTCCGTAACCGTGCTCCGACCCCTCACGCTGTAATTGCGTGACGATGGAAGCGACGCGGCGCGTGTTGCACGCGTACGTGTACCATGCGTCTGTGGTGCTTCCCTCGCGTTTGCAGAAGTGTACGCGACCATGTTCGTGCGCCTCCGCTGAATTTGTGCAAGCATGGAGTACCTTGTACCGCGAGAACGGGGGTACAGGGGCTGGTGCTGGGGCTGAGACGACTGGCTCGGGCGGTAAGGTTTGAGGGGCAGAGGTAAGCCGGCGCTTATATTTAATTAAGGAGGATACGGGCCCTAGCCGAACAGAGAAAGTCGAGCGGCGCAAAGAGAGACGGGGATCAAGGCAGTGTGTGCGTGTCTGTGTTTCTTGTCTAATTATCTACCCTCCTTCGCGTCCCGCCAGCCACCTTCACTTTCTACGTCTGATATCTCGCCGGCGTTCCGCTCTTTCCATCTTTTCACCGATTCCCGGCCAACTTCCCCTCGCCCTTTTACTGTTCCCAACGTCTGATTCCGTTCTTGCTACTTATTCGTTTATACCACCTTTGTCTCTTCGTTGATTCTCTTCCGTGTCATTTTCTCCCCGCTGGCGCGTTCCTTGCGGATGTCGAGACGATCTCCATCGCCGTGGAGGTAGAGGCGGGGCGGTTCTTCCACCTTTCGCTCTCGATTTCATCATCTGGATGGGTCGACACGCGATAGAGAATACTTTTGACGCGAGTTCGGAAGATGTTAATTGGATCGACGACTCTGGGATGCTTGATGAATAAAGTCGGTAATAATATTGAAAGGGAGAGGGTGGAGTGCTGGGTCCACCGTGCTGTCAACGTTGATCATGACCTTGATACGCGAAAGAACCACGCGGCTCTGTCTAATACATTATAAATAATAGTATGGCAACAGGTAATAACAAGTTGAATCGTGCGTTGGCTTAGTTCCAATGGCGATTATGAGCCCCATTGTTCCCACAACTGACTGAATGTCTTAAACGACCAATAACATAATTACTTCTATGAATGCTAACAGACATTTATTTAAAGCTTCAGCAATGCCAGACTGCTCCTTCGTGGCTGACAATTAATAGACCAGAAGTTTAATCCGTCGGGGTCTGGAGCTTTCCTCCGTGAGTGTTTTAATTCAGAAACACAAATCTTTCCACTCAAAAATAACAATGTCCCATGCCTCTATCATCAATTCTACCAGTAGCAAGACCTAACGCACGGTCTACACATTCTCTATTTCCCTCTGTCTCCTTTCTGACCGTTTTCTTTCCACTCCCCGCGTCTTCACTCCTCCCTTCAACCTCCAGACGCTTCTTTTTTCCGTGGCCTTTCTAACCGCGCAATCGGACGGTGCAAAACGATCGACTGGATCGCCGGTAGATTGGTTTTAACGAGTTTCCTTTCAGCACGGTTTATCGAGAATTGCGGCCGCCTCCGTCGAGCCCCAGGAACCGAATACGCCGGGGAAATTTCGACGGAGGATCTTAATTAAAGACGCCCCCGCCAAAAAATGAGAGCAGGGGATCCTGGCCGATCAGGATCGCTGTTATTGCTGCGTTCGTCGCCGAGGGCCCCCATTGTCAGCCTGTCGTCCATCCCACTAATGACTGTGTGTATATAATTTGGTAAACGCCGAGGAAATCGTGGAATCGAGAGACGTCGCTTTTAATAGGATCGCTGACGGGCTTCGATCGAGGAAAAGTGGCGTTGATTGGTTTCGAAGGAACGGGCAGCTTGCCTCGAAATAAGAAATTAATTAGAAGCCATTCCGCGGGAAATCGGTTTCAAACGCAACGGTCTCTGGTGCGATACAACCGAGGGAATTTATATAGAATTTTCGAAAGAATACATCATCCTTTTTCCCCAGCTCCATTTCCCTCGGAGTAATTATGATTCACGTTCACGGTGTAACGCAAGGAAAGGCAACGATGAGTTGCGTGCACGCTAATAGATTAATGTTTAATTTAGCTCTTTCGTAATTAAAATATGTTTGGCCGGGATATAATGAGACGTCCAGGCTCGTATAAAATTAACGAGATGAATTATTTTAAACCGACACGTAGTTCTTGGTCAAACTGAACAGCGGGGAAGTTAAAAATGACGCTCATCCGAGATTCGAACGGTCTATCTGCAGAGTTTGTCTATTTACATTCGCGTGCATGTGGGGGCATTCATAGTTAATATTGACGAGGTATAGTTTGCACGGTGATATCTGCATTCATTGAAATTTTCCTTAATTAAGCTAAATATTGTTGTTTCGACGATGCGGTGATATTTTTCTGCTCTATTTTCATTCTTTCCCGTTGACAGTTGCCGCTTGCGGAATGCTGACGCGACAAATTATAAATTTCAAATTTCAGTGCTTGAAAAGTCACGAGTCGCCCGCGGCCGGCGGATATACACGATTTATACAATGTTTATTTCAATGAACGCCCATGCAATTTAAATATTTCCCGTTGTTATCCCGGATCGGTATTAACGGATCGCATTTGCACTATCCCTCGTCGATGGAGGAGCAATTTAATAAACGTTTTATGAAAACGTACGTTCACGTTAATAAAAAGAGGAACAGCCCTCCTCGTGTTCGCCGGAACGAAATTACAAAAACGGCACTTTGTTCGTTTAAAAATAATGAAAATATTATTTTCCCGAATAACTCAGATTCCGCTTGGCTATTTTCACCGTTGGAATCCCGTGAAAATTTCTCGCGCAAATATTGTTGCGCCGCGAATTTGAAATTCATGTCGGCTAACGATCCCCGGCTCGTGCGTGCACAAATCCTCGACCGAAATTCCACATTAACGTGGCTGTTGCATTTTTCTTCCCTATCCCCAGAAACAGCAATATTTCAAGATAAATTTATCCAGAAGCTGCAATAATTTTCAAGACAACCCCAAACGAAATAGTGAGACACTGGAGTATAATTTCATCCCTTAAATTCAAATCCCTATATCCAAAACAAATACGTGCCCCTTCTTTTCTGCTGCTCCGACAGAACCGCAGGCTCTCAGAAAAATGCACGACGAACGGTCGGTGGAGTGTACCTAGCGAGTTGAACCCAACACCGACAACCAATTACACCCCATCCCCGATAAACACCCTCCGTCTTCGGTCTCGAGTTCTCCACGGTGTCTTCCGCGAGTACCGACGTGTACACGGTGAAACGTCGGCCGAGTAAACGGTCGCGAAGGTGTTCCAGCGGAAATGAGGGGAACGAGAGACCGAGAAGAAATCGGCCGGAAAAGAGGAGCGAAGGGGTCGGGGCTTTTAACGGTAAGACCGTGAACGCTCGGAGCCTGTCTGACGGGGAGATCGACGCTCCTACGTCGGAGGGGCTCGACGTGGTGCACGCGGCCGAGCCTTGGAGAGGGACGGGCCCGGCTAAACGCGGCGGAAAAGGCCGCCTTCGCCGTTCTCAGATATTTAAATCCGAACACCACCCTCGAACCGAAATCTCGAAGACAAGGCGGGCGGCTGCCGCGGCGGAGAGGGGGAGTGTTCGTCTGGAACGGTGTACGTTGAGCGGTCCATTGAGAGCAAGCCTTGAAAGCGAGCACGAGGGGAAAAAAAGAGAGGAAAAGACTTGAGGAAAGCAAGGCAGGAGGGCGGAGGGAAGGGAAGAGCCAGTTGTTGGAGCGTAACGTGTATTCTTGTCAGGGCGAGGCCGAAAGACGTAGTGCGCGGCAGACTTTTGCGGGCCTCTCGCAAGGAAGCACGGAGAGGAGAAAAAAAGGAGGACCGTCGGGAAGATTCAGAAGCTTGCTTCTTAATGGTGTGGGTGTGCCGACTAGCGGAGGAGCAAGTTTTAAAAACATCCCGCCCAATACGCCTGTGCTGCAGCTGGGTTTTACCGTCGCCCCCTTGCCCCGCGTGCAGTCAGACTCCTCTCCGCGAACCCGTATCTGGGCGAAGGCTTTTGCGGCTTGGGTAGCGCAGGTACGGGCGCTTCACGTGCCGTTGCCTGTAAATCCCACCGAAGAACGTCTGCTGGTATCAAGGAGCACGTCCAGGAGTGACACATGAGCGAACTCTTAGACCCGCGCCGCGAGTGGGGTATGCAATTTCATTTCGGTTCTGGTGGCAGAACCGGGACGGGCCGTGTGACGTCGTGGCGGTGTTTTGTGAGGGAAACGGGGCGTCGTTAATGTTCGAGAGGTTTTAACTTGCGTAACCGTGGAGCCGAGCGGGAGGTCTCCACGAAAGGGAATGATTGCTTCTCGAATTGCTGACTTTAGAATGATTTTTGGGTCATCTTAGTTTCTTTAAATTTTTCTTTTTGATACGAAACCTTTTAAATGTCCTTGAAACCTTTTAAATGTCCACCTACAGACTACATATACTTTCATCCACCGTCTGACCTATAATGAGCTGTTCCACTGCTTCCCGCTACTTCGGAGGCAATCTCGCCGGTCTTTTCACTGAAATCATCCCCTGATCTTCAAACACGCACGCATTCCAGCAGCAGATCACCATAGAGCATTTTCGACGTTGATCTGACGCCACACTGTAAAGACGTCTCGGCTTGCAGCGGCGCGGCGCAGCGCCTCCCTTCATTCTTCGGCCCTTTTTGCGGTGCTCTTTGACCGACAGGGGAAGATTGGATATTTCTTCTTGGAAAGGTGTGCACCTGGTTTTTCCTTCGACAGTCAGTCGAACGAGACGCGCGTACATCAGAGGCACCGTAGGTTCGTTCTTTCGCGAGCGTAACAGAAAATGCCTGCACTCTGTTGCACGGCGGCAGCGACGACGACGGGGAACAGCCTGAAACATTCCGTCGAAGCGAAAGGGGGAGGGAAAAAAGGGATCCAGGTCTCGGAGAGACGGAGGCCTGGCAGGAGGGGTGGAACAACTAAAAACAAATCGATCTATCGACATCCTATTTCGTTTCCTATTACGCGAACGTCTGAAACACACGGTTTATTTGGTTTATTTTCATATGGAATGTTCTTTGGCACGATCTCAAAGGCGGAGTCCCGAGCCCTCTGTGCCCCTCACCTATGCCTCCCTCCCGCGGCTCCCCACCCTCCCGTACCCTGGCCCTCGCGGATCGACGATTTCCCCCTTCGCACACGATTACGATCGACGTGCACCGAGCTAATATCTGAATTTTTGTAATTCCTTTTGCCGGATATTGAAGGCGTCTTTTTGTCGAGCAACGAGACGTATGTACGCACGCCCCCACGTCCCTGATCCCGCTGTCTGCTCCCTTGCGATGAGCGATGGGTAATGTGGGAACGTTGGTGGATCGAGCAGGCAGGAAGGAGGCTTTTATCTTCCCAGCGGAGTGTTTCGAAAGTGCTGGTTTAAGCTGTCGGTATGAGTTCTGTGCATCGAAGCGGGAGCAAAGGTGTGAGGGATTGGGGTAATTAATTGGGCTTGTGGGACTTTGTCTCATGATGTGGTGAATTTAATTTTATTTAGTATCAAAAGGACTCGTTTCTTAATGGGGATTCTTGTGAAGGAAATCATATATTTATTAGTATACGACGCGAGACTCATATTTTTATGTGAATCTTGAACTTCGTCCTGATTAATACCTACCGTTCCTTTTTGTCTTTCCAATTTAATTGCAGTGTAAGTGTGGTATTTGCTCACGAAGCACACTGCACGATACTCTACTCTTACCGTTTTGCACGCCAGAGTGATTGGTGCACGAGATTATTCCGTGACGAGCAGTTCCCTCGGCCCACAGCGCTTTTAATTCGCGTCAAACGGATTCGAGGAAGTTGTCCTCCGCAAAATTAGATATAAACGGGCGCGGTTGTTTTGGTAATTAGAGCCGCGAAAGTTTCATTGGCGAGAATAAGTTCTGCTAACTCGCAGCATTCCACTAGCTCGCGACGGGACAGGCTGGAGGAAATATTTCATTATTTGCAATTATAACTCCTGTACTATGAACTTTCGTTCTTGCCAACTACCCCGCTGAAATCTCCCGTATCCCGCGTAAAACGCCTGCTTCCTGTTTTCCCTTGTAACGTTTACACTCCCTTTCGTGACTCTTCTGCATGTAACAGCCATAATTTGTAGTTACTTTGGTAGACAGTAACAAAACGATGTTGACAGAAGCATCACATTCTGCCTGGAACAATAAAACTTTACATTTTCTTCCCACACCATTCTTTTTAGAGAGATGATTTAACAAGCTTGTATTTTTAACGCTCATACGATGGAAAAGTTACCGCCACGAATAAAAAAAATCAGCGAACGCCAGTAAAAATCGTTTCGAAACGCATGGACGAAGCGAAACGTTTCTAGGCTGGAATCGTTCGGGCGATTTGCCCTCGTGATTCTTTCATGGGTGCGCGAAGTTCGATGATCGAGTTGCCAGCTTTTATAGAATTGTCGGTAGGAATCGACGTCGGTGAATTTTATTTTGACATTTATGCGCGTTCCGAAGCGTGTAATCAGCAAAGTGGCTGGCGATACGGTCCGCCATAGATTGGCAGGTGGCCATCCGACACCTATTTAATCGTCCCCAGCGAAATAGAAGTCGCGAAATTAAATGGGCGCCACGGCGATGATAATAACAGCGATAATGACAACGGTAAATTTAACCAGGAATGGAGACAAAGCGCCACGCTTCCGTGTCCTGTAAATGCAGCATCATTAACGTCAGGTGGTTCTTGCGAACCAAGTCTAAATGCGCCTGGCGAGTGTCATTGCTGTTGTCACGCCCGTTGCATCATGCATTCATAGGTTCGCGCGCTTTTAATGAGCAGTCGCTTCGTTGGAATACAAAGTCGTCTTGCTTCTGTAAATTCGCATTCACTTAATGTAACTGATAGCCTCTGCAATATTCAATAATAATTATTGAAAGTTCTTTGAAATGCAAATGTCAGATTAAATTCACAGTACCTAGGTGAAATTTAATTAAATTGACAATCCTCGATGTGCAGCAAATTCGTAGATAATTAATTATGCGACAACGTACAATTTCGCCAGTACTCTCTGCGTCTATGTAAAGGAGACGACTAATAATTCCTTTGTAACTGATACAGGGCAGCAATCGAAGTTGTTTCTACCCTTTCGCATTACGAAGGTGCACTCCTGTCGAGGCAAGTCACTTGGTTGACGTTCCTTTTCGTAGCGCGACGCACGATATCGGGAAATGGGTTAATAGAATTCTAATTTGAGAACACCGTGGAACGGGGTCGATCACTCTGTTTCCTTTTCAAACAGAGAGGAAACGAGGGGGAGCCCTATTGCGAAGAGGAGGACGCATTTAGCCCCTTCGTTTCACAAGTTCGAACTTAACAATCTCACGAAACTTCCCATCGCGTGCTTCGATCCTCTGTAAAATCTCTGGAAACGTAGAAGAAAGGAGGGAAAATGCAGGTGAGTGAGCATCCGGAACGAAGGTAGGCGATTAGACAGTGGATTTTTCAAGATACAAGTTTGTAACACTCCATGCTCGAATTTTACCGAAGGCGAGCAGAAGCTGCATTAAAATCCAAGTCATTAAATCTCAGTCACTTACCAATCTTCAAAATCCCGCCCGAGAGAATTCTTTCCCCTCGGGTCGGGGCGCCAATTAGTTATTCGTATTTTCACGCCACCGATCGCGCGCTTCGTTTGGCATCGAGCAAGCGTCGCTCTTGGAGGCGTGAACAGTCGTCCCCAGGAAATACCGCAATTTCTAGGATGATCCCGGGCTCCAATATCAAAGCCAGTGGTATTCTAAAGCGTTTAAAGACGATTGCATAACCCATAAAGGCGGGCTGCGCGAGCGAGAAGCAGATAGGCCCGGCAAAGGGGACAGGGAGATTGAAATAGGAACTAAGGCAGGAACAAGTGGAGAAAAAGAGGTGGATCGAGGAAGCGGGCGAGGGTGTGGGGCAACGGTGGAATGAAGAAGAGAAAAGGAGGGTCCTCTGGAAGCTCACCGTCTGCGAAGCCAGACACCAGGACCGCGTTACTTCCAGGCCGCCGATGCCTTTTGATCTTTCAAAGTCTAGACTTCCTCCAGTCTTCTATCCTATCCGAGGCAGTCGTGCTCGCCAGGAAGTAAACGCTCCGAGACCGACTTATCGAAACTTTACCGAACTACGCCGATATCCGCTCGCTGTCTTCTTTACCAGCCGGTTTCTCTTCACAGCATGCGTTCCACCCTTTCTGACGTTCAACCCTCGTCACGATCCATCGTACAGTCTTTCCTTTTTTCGGCTCCGGGTAAATCGGGCCATGCGAAAAGCATCTGTTATTTAGCATCTACCCTTTTCACTGTATATTTCGGTGCACCATTCGCTTGCTGCGAACTGATTGTTTCTGATGTTCGATAGGAGGTGGATATTAAATAATCGGGTTCGAGGGGGAGCAAGGGTTCCTGTACCCTCAGATCCGGTATAGAGATGTGGGATGGTTCAAGTGGAAACGGGCCTCTCAACGTAGGTCTCGGAGATATGTGCCACTGTACATGATTGACGCAATTCCTGACAGCACAATTGTGTCATCAAACAATGGTGACCCAGTTGCATTGGACACGATAGCGGTGCCCACCAATATATACAATTCTATTGGTGATAACGTAACATCAGGTTGAAATCGTTGGTACCATTATATGTTGATTACGATTAAGATATATAGTTATATATTGACGATTCAAAGGACTAATTATCGAATAAAGTACTGATTAGGCCTCATCAAGACTGATTTTCTAAACTCGATTCGTTGCTTTTCAGAAATTCACATGTTCCGTGGATGTACACTCTCCATAAACGTAGGACTTTATTTAAATGATCGTCGGACACGTCACAAGTGTTCTTTATGTACGACGCGTTGCAAACGCACACACGAGCACGCGTTACCTTTGTTATTCTTCCGTTAAAAAGAATGTATACTTAAGTAGACGCGACATCGTTTGAATTTCAAAGGCGAAGTATTAATGGCCCCTCGCTTTAAAACCCCGTGTGCCCCTGCTGGGGAACGAAGTGGTTGTATGAAGCTCGTTTTAATTGAACCTCCCATCTCAGTCACGTGATGACATTCCGAGGGAAGTCGTTTGTTCGCGTCCCGTTGCCTGAAGAGTGGAACACGATTTCAATAACTTCGCCGGTCGTAAAACGGAAAAAGTTGCCGTGCCCCAATCAAGCGATTCGTTTAATATGTCGACTAGGTGTGTGGAACTGGTTTTCAGCCAGAGCAACGAGAGAGCTTTCACCAGCGACATACTCTAATTGCTACGAACTCTGAATAACGCGCATACAATCCTCCATGTTGTAAATGATCATTATCGAAACCATTTACAACATGTATACGACGAGGGATAATATTTATGCTTTTCAGAATCACTTACACAAACACGAATGATATGATTCACCTAAAACAGCTTTCAATTTTTGGCCACATCCCCAAATGAAGGGAGAAAGAGACAAAAGCATCCCCGAAACCTCTACACCTTTGTATTGAAGAATCCACTCGTTATTAGCTCGAATTTTAAAAATAGAATGCCCCCATTAAAATAGCAAAGGGGCCAATTTGTAACAGTGGAGCCAAAGTCCGCGATCGAACGGTTTGAAAGGTCATAACGCTCCGTGAAGAAGCCGTGATTGATCCTCTCCTCTAGAGCAACTGTAGCTGCCAGTCGACCACCCTTTATACTTTCACCCCTATCTTCTCCCCCTCCCGTGGACCGGATTCTCGACGACTAACCTTCCGTCCACGAACCCGCCTCGCTACTTACGTTCGGCCCCAGTGAATTAAGCCAAGGGAAGTCAATTGGAAAAGTTTTTATTGGGTCTGCGTTTAGGAATTCCACGACGCCAGCCCATATCGTTCCGATTCTAGACGACGCTACCACCACGCGGCCCGCCCCCTTGTCCCTATGTTCGGAATATCATTCGTGCTTGGCCGAGTGCTTTTCCTCGAACGACGATCCTTCGCGTGCTACTGCGTCCCCGTCTTCCCAATTCTCTTGATTACGTTTTATTTTGTTCCATTTGCTGGCCGTATGCTTTACGAGCCGACACGTAAATGGCCCTGCTCTCTCGGATTACGCTTCTGCTCAATCGCCAACGAGCTAACTCGGTGGAACGCGATGAATCAACGGCCACGCGCTGCTCGGTTCTTAATAATATAAATCTCGATTCCCAAGGTCGAGTGGTTTCCTTCTGCTTTCTTTCTGAGGGGGTGGGGGGGGGGGGGGGGGTGGGGGTGGGATAGAAGTTTCGTTGGCAGTTGGATCCTTGAAAATTTGTTTTCTCTGATTCGAGGGAAAAAGGGAGATGTGACGTGTAAAAATTTGACGGGCGAAGGTTATTAATTAGGACATTAATTCTGCCATTAGGAGAGATTAACTTGCTACAGGCGAGGATTTAGGTGTACACTTGCTTCTGTTGACTATTTGAGGAATTTTGGAGAATCAGAAAATTCTACTGTTTCTGCTCACAATTCTCGTACATCTTCACAATCCTCTTAAGCGTCGGTATTCAGTCGCACATCGAGTACGAGTCACTGAAACATGGAATCCGACCTGGAAAATAAATTAAACAGAAATCCGGCGAGAAATTTTCACCGTTCCTCGCGACGCTGTATCCTCGACGCGCTGGAATTTACAAGGGTAGAAAATTTTCGCGTGCGATAACGTGGAGGGGGGGGGGGGGCGGCACGAAGTATTTTTAGGATCCACCGAGTTGTTGAACAAACAACGAAAATTTTTCGCTGTGCCGCTGTTTCGAGGAGTGGTGGACAGTAAAGGACACGGGAAGAGGGGAAATGGCGGATGGGAGGAGGCTCTTGACAACCAGACAGTTTGACATTTTTTACCCACCCCTGCCGTGCCAGATCAATAGATACTTTATTGGATTTTTCGAAAAAACCATTGCAGCCGTTTCGCTATCATTCGTTCTAATTTTATTGTTGGTGCTCGCACGGAAAGTAGCGAGGATGGCTGGTCACCTGTTAAATTCGGCGCGAGCGCATAGCCGGCGGCATTATTAAATTATTCTGCCTCTCCCTCCCGATTATATGGGATATTTGTATCAGCCGTTGAAAAATCGATGCCCACCGTCGTCCTGATCGATTGTAAACCACGCTACGGTCTCGTTGGTCCCACTACCTTTACTTTCTCTAGTCGATTAACACTTGATGGAGAGTGAATCCCGGGCTTAAATGAATTTTCAAAGGACGGGGCTTCATATTGTGCAATGAATCGAACTATGCAGAATTCGTCGGGGCAAAAAAGGCGAAAACACAGTTTGTGCAGTTAGTCGGACAGAATTAACACGTTCACAGTCTGGGCCAACGGACGTGAATCTATCCGCACGTTCAGAGAGACGATAAACGTTACGCAGCGATAAATGTACCTACTGACTTCTATTCTAAATGTTGTATGTAGTTATAAAATCCTTTAGACGGGGCAGAAATTGAGGGTGTTTTAGGAATGTATATTTGAAATTGTGGGGAATATAAAATATTTGTATCTAAGTTATTATATACCAGTAAGATAAAGACTAAGAGTATTTTGATTTTATTAAATACACAGTCGAGGTAATACCACTATACTAATGAAAAGGTAGCGAGTAAAAATGAAGAAAGGTTTCTATCTCGGTGAGCAAAGTGAAACGCTTTCGTATATGGTCAGACGTATCTCAATCCTTCACACCGCGGACAGGTCTAGTGTTACTCTCCAAATTCGATCATATTACAAGTGTACTGATGTAGCTGATATAAGTGTATATATCAGCAAATAGACTAGTCTGATATTGAACATAATAATACAACAAAATACATGGGTATTTATGTCAAGTTTGTTAGCATCAACACTACAAGCTAAACAGAACGAAGAAACTTCATGAATGGCATGGAGTTACTGAAAGCTTCCAATAACACTCTCAGTCTTCACCCTCAAGTAAAAAATCGAAGAACATGTAAATGAAAACCGTCTTGTTTCACATAAGAAGTCAGAATAATACTACACTATTATAAGTCAATCAATTGATTTACCACGAAAGAATGCGATTAAACGACGAACCAAGTAGGTTAATAGGAAAATCGTATTTCCCTCTAACCGATTTTCTCTTCCCAACGTGCACAAGTGTCATTCAAAAGCAACGTAGGAATACCTACGCACAGCCGTTGTGAAGCCACCCTCGGAGTACGTCATCGCGACAACGACAGGGTTATACGCGTCTCGTGAAGCGGCGCAACGCGGGGATAAATTTTCCAAAACGCCCGGCCCGTCGGTGGTTTAAACGGGTCAGAATTTCGGGGAACGCTTTACGACCCGTAAGCGATTCGATATTTGTGAAATACGAGCGACGTGGGACGTGCGTGCGCGCGGACGAGAAAAAATGAGCGACAGAACGCGGCGTGGCTATTTATTAAAACCACCAGGCGGAAGAAAAACCGCGGCGGATTTTTATGAAAATTTCCGGCATGTGGAGACGGAGTGTATTTGTGGAAGGGACGTCGAGGGGCCAGACGTGCTGGCGTCATCGCGGCGAGGGGGGATATTCGTGGACAAACACGCGTCGGAGTTATCAAAGATCAAATGGTCACGTCTAAATATCCGAGCGAGTGCATTCTTGAGCCTGGCACTTTTATAATGTCATCTAGAGTAAAACATGGTTACTGATATTGAAAATATTGGCTATATTCGGCGTTCGATTTATGAAATATACATCAGTTAATCTAATAAAAATGCTATATTCTGCTGGGTTACATGTACTGACGTTGAAAGTGCTTAAAATTTAATGCAAACTTGAGGTCACGTTGTTTGTGGAAAAAGAAAAAGAATTCGATTTATTAAACTACAGATATCACTTGTCGCAGTTGTTCGTTGGCATGTAAATTCAATATTAAACAGAGATTCGTCGGTCGTTCACAAATCATTTTCGTGTCTCCCTATGCGATATCAGTTTACCCTTCATCTCTTTGCCAAATAATTCTGCAAGTCTCAGTAATCATTGAAGAGCTACTTTACGATACAATTGTCGTACCTCACAACATTGGCGAGTGATAAATAATCGTAAATCACCACTGTGCACCAAATTTATCCAGGGACAATATCCAAACATAACTGAACTAGCGTTCACGAGCGTTTAACCGGCGTCAATGGTGAGCGTGTGTTTGTCGCGCGGTAGGTACGCGCGCTGATTTATATACCAGCGCGAAAGTTGCAGCGAAAAAGCATCGTCCGCGTGAGCTCGACCATTCATAAAGTTGATCAGGCGCGGGCGAAGAGTGCCGCGCCGGCCGCGCTGGCTGATTGTAAATTGTAAGCAATTTCGTAATTGCGTGGACAAAGCAATTAAGGCATTTGACTGGGTACGCGCGGCAAAGCGCTCCATGGCAAATATACCCGGCTGACGATATAACCGTGCAAACACCGGACGATAATGCAATTTGGATAATACACGGCGCCTGCACCGAAACGGACTGCACTTGTGCAGGTGCGCAGAAACGGCCGCGATCCGCGTCTGACACGCAATCGAGTCGCTTTATGAAATCCGACGAATTCAAAAAGTCGAACGTTACCTCGCACTGCTCTGCTTAGGCGAGTGTTTTTGTTTCAGCATCTGCTGACGCTGTTTTTAATTATTACCAATGCGCAGATCTCACCAATGAGATATTACTTTCCCTAAATTACATGCAAGATGCAAGATTAAGTGTGATTGACATCCGAGGAAGTAAACGAAATATGAAAGTTTAGTCTTTTAGGAATTTCTTGGTTTTACGCGGTACAATGTGGGTGCAAATGTATTTTCTACTATTAGGAAATATGTACGTCATAGTGATGGTATGTTCAATTTTCAAATTTGGTATGTATGTATTTCAATACCTAGTCCTGCAGCTTAGTTCTTGAACATTATAGAGATCGTACATGGTCGAGGTTCTAATTTAAAGTTCTGAGGAAAAAATGTATTTTCAAAATAATAAGTTCCGAACTCCACGTGCAATATTAATATACTCAATTTGCTAATAGTACATACATTTATGTGCAAATTGAGGCGTAATGTTAAATAGCGTAAACGATAACGCTGTGTCTGACCACGAACTGGGCGTTTCTACTTGTGGTCTCGCGATTCCGTCTGGTCGTAATACTTACCAAGAACTCGTCAATAAACGTACGTATTTGAAGATATACGATGCCATTAAAAGAATCAAGATAACGTTAACATGACCTACATACCTATATACATTCATAAAGAACAGAATTAAAATGATCGCGTAACGTCCCTCACGCGATCAAGATACCCCTAGACATCAAGATTGAGAATCACCCTTATAGTTATAAAGAGAATGTAATAAATGTCTTTGTACATAAAATAAAGCTTTAATATAGTTATATAAAACCTTATATAAAAGACTTATATAAAAAGCTTTAAATTAGTTTCCTGTAAATACGATGCACTGGCCACTTACTTCGTGACGAAGAGAATCATTTTATCGCTATCAATCTTAATACGGATTAAAAGTGAATCGTCTAATTTCCCGCATCGTTTGCGCGTCGGTTCCAAACTATTTTCAACTTGACGAACAGAGTACGCCATTAATGGAGAGCAAAGAAGGACGCAAATTGAATGGAAACACCTGCCTATTCGAGGGAGTGACATTTCCCATTTGGAGCTCGGTTTATTATTTCTCCGCCGCGCCGGCCCGATGATTCGTTTAATTGATCGAGCCCCGAAACGTCGCGCCTCCCTTCAATTTCGCGGGAGAATGGCGATTAGACGTCGCCGCCAAGATGCCCGTCAGAATTTTTTCGCCGGATCCGCATCGCCACGGCTTCGAACGGCATAAAGCCACGCGAAATGACCCATAAAATTGAACATTTTCCCCGATATAAGTAGGCACATTCAGGTGCGGTCGCATCCGGTCGGGTGCACGCGTTTCCATCCGCTCGGCGGACCACGGGAGGGAGAGAAAGAGGGAGGGATCTTATACAGGGTGGCCCTCCTAACTGTCGTCACAATTCTAAAACTACTTCTCACAGCTTCACAGAACAGATTTCCAGCGAAAACAATTACGATTTCAATGAAATACAATTTCTAGTTTCAGAAGATTACCTAGTGTACTGAAAAATATAGTCGTGCCATTAGAATTCAGAAAGGTGTACCGTTGGTTTCGCATCGTGAAGATGAAATTCTCAATTAAATTTTACATTTCGGACATACAATTACCACACATTTGTAAAATGTCGTTTTCGTCGCTTCTCCAGAAGCAGCTAGAAAATCATCAAATGTTGCGAGGGCCACCCTGTATAGGGCGCCCGGGGACAATTTTAACGCAAATGAGAAATTCTCTCTCTCACCGTACGATAAACAATCCAGATAAAGGATTTATGGCCGCGCGGGAAACAGCTGCCATAAAAGTCTCGGGCTGTTTCCAATCTGTCAACTCGGTTCCACGTGGGGAGTGAGCGAGCCGAAGAATCGCACTGCTCCAACTCGACCCCTTTTCACCCGTCCTACTATCTTTCTTTCGATAGTGTGGGGTTCGTGCCTATGGCTGCCATACGTACGCGTCGACTGGGGTTGTAGTCGCCAGGAATCATAATATTGGCCGTCGTCCATAAGTCAGGTCTGCGGGAGAAGTAGGCGGCTACTTTCACATTGCTCACGTTCCAGTTATTGAAAAGATGCTTCCCCTTTTGCTTTTGTGTTTTCTCCTTTCAGCGGACTCTCGTTAATTAACCCCCTCTTCGCTCTCGCGGCTAATTTCGTCCACGTGGGTTCGAGAAGCCTGTTGACCTGGAAGCATTTGATAGGCACCACAGGAACGTACCGACCAGCAAGTATGCTCCTCGCTCCCGAAGCTCGTAATACTTTTTACGTTCCTCCTTCTCGATGAACCCATGAATCGGAGATTCTGGAAAGATTTGTAAGGATCGCTCACGATTGTGAGGGGCCAAGCAAAGCAAATTTAGATCCCTGATGACGCGTGCAAGTTGGTGATTTCAGTGGAGCCCATGCCCAGCCACGTGTCTTCAACACTTCGCTACATCGATATGGCAATCGGCAGCCCCTTTTACTGGAGCAGTTTTCCCAAGTCGATGGTAACTCAGCGACGCCACCCCGCGAAAGTAAGATTCGAGGGAACTCGAGTTCCCGCGGGACAAATTAAAGCGCGCGGTTCCTGGCGCGTATTAGCGAAGAACTATGGCGTGTACGGTAATGGACGTTTAAATTATGCATTCACCTCGCCTTGCTCCCCCGCCCCGCGTCACGGAGCTAATTAGTTATTTATACATTCCAAGTGGGTGTGAGTTAGTATCAATGATTAAAGGAGACGGTATGGAGGGGCGGGCGGGGTATGGAAGGGTTGGAAGTTTCGCGTCGAGTATTTAACTTTGAATGAAAGTGAACTCCATTGCTCCGCAGTGAAGAAGAGCAGGGGGCGGGAAGTTGGGAGATCATGTCAAGATGTCGCGTTTATACGAGTCCAAGAGACTTCCTCCGAAGAACACTGACTCTGTGATAACGAAACTGTACGGGGTAAGTTCTGCCGGTTTGTCTTGTGCCCCTGCTGTAAGTGTGCATCGAAAACAGCAGACTGCGCGTTATATAGTAAGGTGTTAACAATTGTAGTGTTTAAATAAATATTAAATAATTTATTTGAAAGAGCAGCTATATGCAGCACGATAGAAATGTTTCTGGGAGAAGTTCCTCTTATTTAAGGAAATATAACACATTTCGAGAAATGACAGAGCATCATCCAGAAACGCGTCTGTTTCATCAAAAACACCCATTCGAGAAAACAATTCTGCTGTTACACCACCCGAAATTTGCATCGACTAAACACCGTGGCACGTTCTGTCGAATACACGCGCAAAGTAATATGGCTCGCAAAAAAAAAGAAAATTAAATTAAACGCGTGAAACGGGCAACCGCGGGCGATCGTAAATTTTGAGTTACCTCTGACAATTTGCAGGATGGAAGACGACCGCTTCTTTTTTATATACACGCGTTTTAGACCGTGTGAAATACGCGACCAGCGAAGTTTCATCGGTGATGGCTGGCAGTCCATTTCATTTGCAAAGGTGGCTCTCATCCGGTACCACAAAAAACTGGCACACATGCCGCATGGGTTACATTCGCGCCACGGATCGTGGAAAGCGCGGATAGGTCAGCCTCATCATTAAAAGTAAGGGTTAGAAAGGAGGGCAAAGAAAAATAAAAGAGCTCGGCTCGCTTTGAGCAACTGCTTGGCATGCTGTTTCCACTTCCTTCCTATCGTTATCTCTCCTATTTCTTGACTTCTCCCCAAGTTTTCTCCCCCCCCCCCCCCCTCCAGCGCGTTCCTACGCTTCACCCTCTATTTTTTGAATACCGATGAAACCGAGAATACTGAGACGTCTGAAGAAATACGTTAATAAGGGGTTAACAACGCGCAGTACTATTTCAGAAATATTTCTCTGTGGAGGATTCGTGATACCTATATTCCTTGTTAAGTAGGAAGGTTCAAAGTATTTTTTTTTTGCTAAAATTTTAAGCCACCAGTTGATCATACGTGTGCACGATGAAGCTTTTGAAATATTCCTTTTAGAGGCGGATACTCATATCGAAGAATTTTATTCCACTCTACTAATTTCTCTTTTACTGCGGAACCATTCATCTTTTCACCAAGTCACGAATTACGAAAAAATTTCTATATTTCTAACGCTGATACATGAAATCCCAGTGTACGAACCAGAAATAATGAATTTACTCTTCATTGTTTGTCAGAAAATATGGTCCACGTGTCGAATTCCTCGAGGTTCCCTAAACAAATAGAATTCCGATCCTGCCTATACTTTCCATTTTCTTTCTCCTTCTTCGATTCGTGAAATCCAAGGACCAAAGCTTTCAGCGACACTCTGCTCTTACCATCGTGGAGGGAAAGTGAAAAATTAAGAAACCGAGTCACGCACGCTTGCCCATTACCGCGAGGTAAACACACGGCTTGCGCACACGACCAGAATATCGGGCAGTTTTGCTCTAAAAAAAAGAAGAAGAAAAAGGGAGAAAAAATAGCAACCTTCGATATCCCTTCTGGGTCGTGAGAGAACGACGTTGATCCTCTGATCAGATTCCCCGCTAATCGCGTTCAGCCACTCTCTTGTTTCAGACCCTCCTGCTTCGGCGATAGGATTCTTGGAAAACTCGAATTTCCCTCGTCCTTTGTCCTCGGAATGGAAAATCCAATCGTGGAGGAGAAAGAAAGTTAACGCAAAACGAGAGTCAAATGGCTGCCGTTATTGGAGTAACGATAACGATATTTTCAGTATCCTTTAACAAATTTAATGTTTCAGTCGTGGCTATAAGCCCGCTTATTTTTTAAAACGAAATAGAATTTTAGTAAGTGCAGGGAAATTCAAGCTCTTAAGTGCTGTCGCGGAAATTACGTCTAGTAATAAGTGTGATGGGATGATCGTCGTTATAATAACACCAAGAATATCGTGATATTATGGTTCCATTTGGGAAAGACGAGTGGCTTGGTTTCAGCTTCGGAAATTTGAGGTTTTACGATCAAATTTTATGATCACATGGTTATATATTTTAGTATTGACGCCAAGGTTATGTTTAGGAATAATAGTAATGAGATATCGTAGTCGTAACAGTAATATGGATCTTGAGAGGTTAGTGGACGAAGTAGCTTGAATTTTAGCTCCGAAAATTTCTGGTTCCATACTCCCTGATGTTACTCTCTAGTAATACGACGTAAACCTCGCGTTTATTTGCTCCATACTTTACGGTGTCGTTACATTTTGCAAAATATTTAAAATTTTACCAACCTGCGAGGCCCGAGGGGAAAGCTGCAGAGGAAGCTCAGTGCGACGGGTGGATGCACATTTTCTAACTTTCAAAAGAAAGGATATGCTGCCTCATAAACTTGACCGCATTCAGTTTCACGCAAAGGAAGGCGTATAATATAAAGTGCTTATTCACGTCGTATCTTCACAGACGTCATATTCGCACCACAGCCGTACAAATAATTATTCAATAACTATGTAATTAGGTCACTGCGGTTACATAACTAAACAAGTTTGAAAGGGGAGCGTATTCATCGCCGGTCGAGTATACGCTCCCATTCTCTCGAATCTCTAACAGTAATTCCGCGCGTTTTTCAAGCCCTCACCGCGGCCGAAGCCCGTGATCCGGCTGTTACCAAAGTATCATCTGTTAGCCGGTTTGATGGCGTCACATTTTCTCTCTCGGCGCCATCAAATCTGAGAACGGTTGCATTAGATTCACAAACATTTGCCGGTTGCGCCGCTTCCCCAAGAGGGTTGAGGAAGAACACGGTAGGGTGGACACGGGAAAGTGCAATATTGAATTCCCGCAAGGCCTCTGGGGTCGGCTCGCTCTCCCTTCGCCCCCCCCCCCCCCTCCCCAGCAGCCGCCCTGACAAATCTACGTCGTGGGGATCAGAGGTCCGTGCCATCTATATAAATTTAATAACACGAAATGACGTGACCTCCGCCCCCGAGACTGTTTTCCTCCCGCGCCTGTCTCCCCCTTTCGCGGGCCCAGCGATACTGCAGACTCCTGGCATTCTTACCCCCCGCCCACCGACCTGTTTCCCCTCGCCAGGCCATGTATACCGCTCGTAAAACTGATTTAAGATATATGATCGGCAGTAAGAAATTGCTTTCCCGTCCGCAAAGTTGGCTGTTCGATGGAACGACGTGACTTTCAGAGAGAGAGACAGAAATAGAGGTTCTAACTACCTTGCTCGGCTCACGTATTCTCGAAGGTGCAACAACTATCGCGAGATCTCGAGGTGCATGAATTTGACATTTTCGGGAGGAAATGGAAGATCAAGGAGGCCCTTCTTTGCTTCTTTCTTCGCTAGGACTTGGGAAGGAAATCTTTGTAGAAAGTAATTGAGGATGAAATTGAATCAGTTTTGGAGATAATTCTGGGATGCAATGGAGTAGTGGCGGAGGGGTGCTTTGATTAAATATCAGGTTTTAAAGTGAGAATGGAAGAATTTTGCCTTCTTACTAGAATATGTCTAGAAATAGTAACTGCAAATACTGACGCTTCTAATGAGGCGTGCTTCAACGATTTCACTATCGAAACTGGCGAGCAGGCACTCATTGTTCTTCGGCGTTTAGATTTCACTTAGCGCGGGTGGCGTTTCCGCGGCTGGGAAATCGATTTTCTATAATAAATACTTGAACCAGGCGGACGTTCGGTGCAGGCATTGGAGTTAGTGGAGGGCACGGTGTAATTTCTCGCCACGACCACGCGCTATAGATTATTTTATGTAAATACGGAATCGAAAGTGGTACTTGTCCATGCGCCGTCCTGCTCGCTGCCAGGCCGCGACCGCTCCCTTCTTTCTCTTCTATCTCTGCCTTCTCTACTCTTCCGTCTAGCCTTTATTAATTCTACAGATAACGCACCCGGTCGAAGGAGAGGGGAATTGATGAGTGGGTAGTAATCTAATTTGCCGGGGAATGTCTCAGGGCGGCGGTATTCCAGCTGGCGTATTTTTAATAAATCTACATGAAAACAACCGGCGAAGTGAAAACCCTTATTGGTATAATTATTATAATCGAGACACTTACGCGTGTTTCAGAATGTCTGTTAAGTAATTGTAAAAAATATTCCGCCGCGGAACACTTATTGTGTAATCAAGTCGAATATCTTCTCCATCTGCATCTCATGTGTTGATGCGATAGTTGCCCTTGCGAGTGTCAATGTGTGTGTGTGTGTGTTGCTGAACACTTAGTCCAATTCTGACTTCAATTGGACGATGTACACGGTGGCAGGACGTGAAACAGGACACCGTGGTCGTGCAAGTAGTATAGGTCAGCGCGTGGCCAGCTAATAGGAACTGGACAATATTTGGTCAGACAAGTAGAATTGGATGTGAGACGGTCCGACGAGAAGACCTGGAGTATGTACATACTTGGCTTCGCGCATGTATTTAGCCATTCATCATTCTTGAAATGACAATTTTCAATCTCAGAAACGCTGCTGTTTCGCTTCTCAAAGTAAATGGTCTGCAATGTATTGCAAGAAGAACAGATTTAATTTTTATCACCGCGTCGAATTCCATAAGGAGCAAATGTGATCGACGGAGGCACAGGTGATTTACAACATTCAACATTACCATCAAACTGCTGTAAAATTATAACACTTTCGAAACTCTTGCACAAGGACACGTACACCTATCGCGAGTCACGCGAAGAAATTTCACGAAACTGGCACGCGTGGCGCCGCCCCGTTTCGCGAATTCAATGACTCAGACTTCGGCCCGCTCTAAGTCAGGCGCAAGTGCACTTTGGACACTTGATCTGGTTGTCAGGTGCATTAAGCGGGCGAATCAAGCCAAGCAATAATTTCCCGGGGATTAATTGGCGAATGATTGACGCGGTGATTCGAGAGGTCCTGTCGTGTTCCGTGGCGCAGCTTCAAAGCCGAGTGCAGTAGGATAATTGGTTTCGGCGCTGCTGCAGAAAGTTCGCGCGAAGTCACTAACTCCGAATTTCCTGACAGGGAAAGGATTATGCATGGACGTGCTCGCGTATGTAGATGAGGCGCCAGTCCATCAATAGTGGCAGAACAATATTCCTGTTTGCTCAATTGAAGAGGGGATTTCGAGTACAGAGTGACAAAAATCGGTTCTTAATTTTTTAAGTGATCGAACCTATTTTGATTGAGTACATCTCGATTTTAGTTCCTCTTGATCAAACTGCGAGAAGGATGTTTTAAAACTGTCCTAGTTTTGAAAGACTAAAGTTAGCTTTGAAATGTCATTTGAATTATTTAAAACCACTGGAGTTATTGAAGAGAGATGCCCTTGCTGCAATCGGGAGGGCATTTTGAATAGCGCGGGTGAAAAGTTGATAGAAAATAAACCGTGTATAAAACTTCAATTTCGGATATAAACCAGGCGACCTGATTAATTTTGCTCGCGTGTTTGCGATTTCGAACGACATGTCTTTGTATACATTTGCCCGGTCGAATGTCCGTAATTAAAAACCCTCAAGATTTCAAGTACAAACTGAAAAGTTTTTGCGTTAACGCGTCAAACCCATTTTGCGTTAAGCCCTTTGACGTGGTTTCGATGGAACAATGCATCTTTTGAACGGGTTTCCAACTGTGTTTTTATTAACAACATTCGGCCAATTCATCTAAAAAACATATTTCCTTTCGACTTTGTATCTGCGGCTTTTATAGATCGCCCAAAAGGCATTGATTTTCAAAAAAAAACAGGAAGTTATCTCCATTTCATGGTAAAAGCCGGAATAGTTTATTAAACTTTCATCGAGTCGCTCAAACGTCACATCAAATTCCTCTGGCAGTAAACAAAATTATTCACATTCATAGGAAATCTTCAAGAAGAGGAGAATTAACTGAAAATATGAAATTGAATCTCAAGTATATTAAACGAATGAATGGAGTTTGTAGACGTTACATGCAAGTTGGAAGCAAGCGCTAGATAAGTAAGGGGAGATGCGGAGTCTTTCAGAAAATTCCTAACGATCTCTGTAAAATGATCACAAATCGCATGATGTGTACATAATGCCTTCACGAAAGAACGGATTTCGAGTGGGATCCTATTACCTCGGTGGAATTGTTAAACGGAAGGTTCGTTGCGAATCCGATACCAGGTTCACGGTAATTCCGTGAGAATTATTTACATGCACTTGTTCGGAGAAGATGTTCGTGTGGATGACTCCACGGAACATTCTACTTGTTTCTTCGTTGTAATTAGTAGGTAATGGGATGCACTCTGCTTGGAGTTAAATGGTAATTTTCTTTTGCATAAGTCCCTCGGGGTTAATTGTGAAACAGGGTTCAACAACATCGTAACATTTACTTCAGGTATAGTTACGAAAATCCTCGAGTCAACCTATTTATTAATTACAGATCTTTTGTAGTTTTCAGTATTTTTACGCTTTACTATATTTTCGAAACGAACTCTTGAAGAAGGACACACTGGATTACACGTTTTACTTATTCCAATGAGACGTGATTCATTAGGGTATCACTGTTGAGAGTAATGCCTTAATTTCGATATGAAATAAGATACATAAATATTCTCCAAACGCGGATAGATGAAAGGCAGAGCACCTTTCAAATCGTCCATTTAAATCGGGGTTCTATTACTTTATCAGAATTATACGTTTCTGTAAATATCTGCGTAGTTGCAGAGATAGTAACGACTCAAAGGGAATTTCATATCTTTAATTAAGAAAGATGTACTGGTCAGATCGAAAGAGCTGGGTCCAATTAATGAATTAATTTTTATAAAATATATAAAGAATTTTATGTCTGAGGTACTGAAATACCATTACCCGTTAGACTATTATTCTTAATTTTCTACCAAGTATACGCACTCAACTTGCATTTATTCTTTCGTTAAATTGAAATTGAAAGTTCGCAGATTACCAGAAGTTCTTTCGTATCTTCAATTAAACCGAAGGAAACATTTTTTTAGTCCAATGCCAGTTTTTCCTTCTGATTCCACTGGAATGTATAACGAGCATACTCGCGACTTGATTGAAATATACATTCGCAGGAATCCTTCGAAAAAGGTATGCACTCGAGGTGCGCGAGTCGAGCAACTGTGCCGCTTTCTCTTTGGAGAGATCTGATCGATCATTAGCTACCTTAAAGCCAGGCCCATCTGCTTTGCCATTCATTTCCATTTTTCGTAATTCCCTCGTTGTGGCTTCTTCCTTTACACAGCGCTTTATTTATTCCAGAGGGAATACTGTCGACTGCGTAGACGTACCATTTAATTGCAAGGGATTTCATTTGAAATCACATGTTGCACGGTAGAGGTAAATTTAAACATGTGATGCATCCTTAGAATCCGTACGTTCATCTCATGTAACTCTAGTTATTCCTCTGGAAAATATTACCCAGTAATTTTGGAAATCTTTAATGAAATGACGTGTTACTTTTACTACCTATTATATGTGGACCACACGTCTGTTTTATCCTGATTCTTATCATAAATCAATACAATACTGTTGTAGAGTAATTTAGCATTTTTACACAGTTGAAATTATCCAAGAGTTAAACGATCGCAATCTTTTGCGCTCAATAATGGGTTCATTTACTTTAACTAAGAATTTTCGTCTTTTTATTATCGACAGCATTCATTGACGCAAGTGACACGCTTACGAAATTAAGCGGAACTGGGGTGAAACATTAACTTTCTTTCCCTGACAGATTCGAGGGTGCTGGAAATTTCGAGCTGGTCCCGTAGCCGGGCAACCCTCCAGTTTACCCAAACCGTTGTCCATCAAAACTCGAAAAACGTCGACTAATTCCCGGCTGCAAACCGACTTCGGTTTGCCCGATGAGCATTTTTCTCCGCGGGTTGTCCACGGCCGACTTCTTCCCTCGTTTATCACACGCCCCGCTTTTATTTCGTTCCCGACAAGGCGGCAAGGAATTTTTCAATTAGTTTTGCAAACAGCGGGCCGCGCGACGCGGCAACGTGACCAGCCGAGAGGATGGTGAAAAATGAGCTCCTTGGACTTTGCGTTATTGTAACGTAGTCGCTTCCAACGCGGTGGATAATGTTTAGCGAAATGTAAGCAACACGGAGATAATTGGACGAGCTTAAACGAAGTTCCCGGCGAGAATGAATTCCGTTCTCAGCGGGAATTTGTTGAGCGTTTCGCTAGATTTAAGCGTGGAACGATAATAATCGCGTGACTGCTCCAGGGGTAGGTACTCGAGCTCTTTTCTCGAGTTATGAAAGCTGATTCTTCGAAAGAAATGTTTCTTTACTGCCACGCGATTTTGCTGAGTGTTAAACTAATATTACGAGGAATTCTGGGGGTTAGATCGAAGTCTCGAGACACCCGATTATTATTAAAAATGTCGAATTATGTTTTACTGTACCTACTTCCAGTTATTATGAACAAAAATAATTAAAGTATCTTCCTCTTGCGGGTATTGCGAAGTATACTCCTTTTGAGCCGAACAAAATTGAAGTTCTTTAGGAAATTTGCTAAATGAAAAGTTCACCATCGGCTTTTGTCCAAGATCTTCATCTAATCCAAGAGGCCCGCGAGATTACATCCAGGACGTAAAAATTTTCAATCTAAATTCCGGTCGTCTCGTTTAAAAATTATTAAGACAGCAAGGATGCCTGCGCCGACAGGTAGTTTGCATTCGCCGGGGCAAGCAGTGTAAGATTCTACGTGGCTTCAACGAGGCAGTAATAGACTCCGTGAGCGAGTCTCGGCGGGTGCTTCAAAGTTTTTCCTTCCTCTCAAAGGTGGAAGTGAAAGTTCCTGAAATCCGGAGCGTCCTCGAGCCTCAGGAGCGCGACTATAATATGGTACAGATACATGGAACCACGAAGGGAACGTCAGAATCATCTCCACCCTATGGAATCCCGCGCCTTTACGAGACGATCGTGCTTTCTGTTCCTCTCAAAACACATCCGATTACTCGATTCGCCCGCAAGTAATTCTAACAATCGAAGCTTTACAGTACCTACCTATTAAAACTCTGTAAGCATTATTTTTACTGGCGCTATATTACCTACTACAGAATATTCCGAAGGGATAGCTAATTTACTTTTAACGAGTTTGAGAGAAAAACTCACGCAGTAGTAACGGCGCAATTTTAACTTGAGATTAAAACATTAAACTCGCGAGGGAAATTGATATTTGGCGAGGAGATTGCGACAAGTTCTTTACTTGGCATAAAATCTCCAGGCGGAAATCCAAGTATAAACAACGCGCGAACTTCGCGAGTGTCCCATCACCCACTTCCTGGTATTCTTTCTGTTTCGTGCCACTTAACCCCTCGGATAAAAGCAGCGCGGGACGTTCCGTTACAGGGAACCGGCGAGACATTTTGCGGGAGACGTAGCTTTCCCAGGGAAACCTTGCTCCACGGGGCTTATCGCCATGCAAGCACTGTAGAGAAATACGTTTTGAGTGGTATAATACAAAGATTACGCGAAGGACGTGACTTAACATAGCTCAATGAAGCTCAGACCGAGTTAATTAAATCCGCGAGACGGGGCTAAGAGAAAGACCTTAAGGGGTCGTGGTGGCAACGGGGATGAGGGTGACTGGTAGTCAGGGTGGGAGGAAGGAGAGACGAAGAGGAACGTGGGGAGGATGTGAAGCGGAGAGAAGAACAAAGAGAATGCGATACATAGTTTGATGGTGGAGCTAGAAGGGAATGTGGAAGAAGAGAAGGTCAGCGTGGGAATAAAAGAAAGTTAAAGGAAATCAGAGAAAACCAGGGTCGAAGAGGAACGTGGGAGAAGTTATGAAGAAGAAAACCAAAGGCGGGGGATAGTCTAGCGGATATTACGAAGGTGATGCCACCCCTATAAACTCCCCCTTGTGCACTGTTCACTCGGCAAGTACACGTGTCAAGCTCTGAAAGCGCATGGAAAGTTCGCGTGTAGTACACTCAGAAAGCTGCATACTGTCGAATCGTTGCGTCTGCACGCAAACTATACCTACAAGGTGTTCCAATTTAATCGATCCAAGCGAGTATCGTCGAAGGTATCACCGGATATAAGAGTGTCTCAGATGAACGGAATCAATCTACCTCCTGCTCTAACACTTTCGTTTCTCCTTTTACAATTCTTCTCCCTTCTTCCTATCCTCTCCTTCTCCTCCCCTAATTTCACACCGCTGCATTCTTCTTGCCCTCCTCACTCTCCCACCCCCGTAAACCTCATGCAACTTTTCCCTCGCTCCGCTCTGACTTCAAGCTTCTCTCTCCTATCCTCGCGTGCTCTCTCTTTTTCCCACCTTCCTTTACTGCCTCGTTCCGCTAATAGTTCCGACGGTATTCACATGAATCGACAAAAACGGGACACCCTGTATAAATGCGCAAGCGTTTGTACAGGTTTGCCAGCTTTCACGAGCTTCGAAGCGTCGAACGAAGTGCTCTCTCCCCCTCCCCTCCCCCTCCCCTCCCCCTCCCCTCCCCCCCTCGGCCGTCGCGTATATCAAAGCGGGTTAAAGCCACCCCCTCCCCCACCCACCCCGCCGTCCCCACCCCCGCTGTTCCCACAGCTGAACGGGCGCTCCTCAGTCATCCGTGCACAACGTGCCACCCACTTCACCGGCAAAATAATATTCCATGTAATCTCCAACGCTCAAACGAAACTCGAGTGGATGCAAAATGTGCGTAAATGAGGTGCCCGCGGCGTCGACGTCCTCTCGCCGTTCAGGCGGATAGACTCTCGCCGAGCCACGGTTTGTCGCGCGTTCCACACGTTTTTTGGCGGATCAATTTTTCGTTTTGCTGCCTCTCCTTCTTTTTTGTTGCGCTAACTTCGGTGCCACGTCCAAAGTGACGCCGTTCAAAGCATCGGCGAGCGCCGCTCGATGTTGCTGTCAAATCCTGTTGGACAGAGGTGTCGATCTTCCGTTCCGCGATTCGGGTGTTGTTTGCCTCTACTCTTGCTAATTAGCGATGGGATTGGATTTTCTGCTGGTACCATCGGCAAGTTCACTTTTCAAACTGTTATCTTTATATCAATTCGCTTTGGGAGTATCTTGATGAATGGTCGGGGGCTTATTGATACGTTTGGCTTGATAAAAGGGATGGGGCAGTTTCGTTTCCTGGTTATATGCACAGAGTTTTAACGTTTTAGGTCCACTTTTTCAGTTTTTTTACATTATAGTGAGAGGCTGCAGGTCATTTGTAATCATAAATCAAATGAAGTCATACGATTTTAACTTTTATTTAGAAAAGGGAAGGTATACGAAGTCATAGATATTATATGAATTTCAAGAATTATCTGGAAGTGAGGATGTAGCTAATAGGAAAATATATAGATAGACATCATGCTCACACATTTATAAAAACGTACGCAAGGATACGTTAGTTCGCCCGAAAAAATACTGACAGTGCTTGACCCCTATGGAATTCGTTCTTTGTTTTCCATGTTTGAGTGTGCTCTGTTTCATTTCGATGCTGAACGTAATTTTCGTCCGAATGTACTTAAACATGCTAATCAAGGGTTCACGGGGAGAAGTTGTTGCACGCTGGCCTGAATAAAACTGGTCGAGGCTTCCTTCACGGGACAAGTAACTTACGATGGCCCGTTGTAAAATTTCACTTCTTTCTAGTTTCGTAACGTAAACTATGCCAAATTAACTCG
This sequence comes from Andrena bucephala, assembly GCA_947577245.1. NCBI lineage: Eukaryota > Metazoa > Arthropoda > Insecta > Hymenoptera > Andrenidae > Andrena > Andrena bucephala. The sequence goes on from OX387715.1 coordinate 72,630,721, forward strand.
AACACGGTATCCTTTGTGGCCGGACCACAAGGATACTGCTCCACTTCAGGGACGGAATAAAACTTTTGCGATCTTTCTTGCGTCCGTTTCCCATTTCCCGTTTCTTGCACCGCCGTGAAGTAAAGACCTGGTTGTAAATTCATTTGAAACTCCCGCGAATAAAATTGCAACCGAATTAGTTCAAAGTAAGTTCCTCGAAACAAACAAAAAGGCAGTAATTATTGGAAGCATCCTTTCATTCTCTTCTCTCCGATTTTTTTTATTATCAGCGTAAAATATTTCGATTGCGTTATCGGTTATCGAATGGTAATTACAACGGAGAAGAAACAAGAGTTGGAAAAAATTCGGAAGATAGCGTGAACGAAAATACATTATTTATTCCATCGATTATCGTTTATTTACCGGGTCAATCGCCCTTTTATTCCAAACGCGACGAAATATTCTGCGATGCCAAACATTCCACCGATTTCAAGCAACCCAATGCCACTGGATTGGTTATTTTTTGCAAAAATCGGTAGGGCGTCGCGCTGTTGATTTTCAATTCAGACTTGAATGGCCCTTGACGGTGACGTTTGTGGAGCTAACCAAAAGTAATTTTATCGATTGTTTTGATTTGGCGTTCAAATGGAAATGTTTTGATGTTCCTGTACTTTGCACGAGATCGGTCAATGTTCTTATTATGGATGTCGACTTGATTCGAATCACTGGTTAAGAGTGCTCGTTAACGCTTCTCTTTTGTCGATATTTGTCGCCCCTGGCAAGCAAATGATACCTAACTCGGCGAGAGATGGATGAAAGAAGGATGTAAACAATCCCTTTGGAATAAATAATTACAACGCGATCCACACGGCAGGAATCGATTTCCTGCATTATTCTCTTCTTTCTCGTCGGAGGTTGCACCGACATAGAAGATCAGCACGATTCGAATCTTCCCTGGCAGTCCTGGCACCGGAATTCTCTCCAGCGATCGGCCCCTAATAAATCTACAAACTGGCGAGCGAAGTAAACAAGGCGATCCACAAACGGCCGTGTGCTAAACGTTATTCTAAATTGCATTCCCTTGGAACGCTGGCCGTAATTGCTTCTCGTTAACACGGCACACTTTAACGGGCACAAATTAAACGGACTTAGAGCAGGAATCGACAGAGGATCTTCAAATCTTCGAAGTATGGAGTTCCATAGTTACTTTTTTTACTGCTCCACTCGTTTGTCGAGATTAGAACACGTAAATCTTCTCCCACGCGAAATATAATCCTAAAACGAGGAGGCGAAGAAGGCTCCGGACTTAAGTCCACCTTGAACTAATTCCAGTGGCGCTTAAAAGTCACTTCATTTTTATTAAAAATTGTTGTTATCGTCTATTCAGCATTCATCTTTAACGACATCATTGGGAATAATCAACTCATTCTTCTCCTGAAATCTACGCTTCTAAATGTTCAAAGTAGTTCGTGAAGGATTTGATCTATTATTTACAATTTCTGGGTGACTGCCTTCATTTCTTTTTTTATTTCTAACATTTTGTAATTGGTACAGGTTTAATCCCTGATTAAGGTAGTTCCTAACCAACTATGTTAGTCAAATTAGAGTTGGGTAATAAACGACAAATATAAAGTAGTATGATACTATGGAAATAATAATAATAATTTATAACATCATGTATATATATTTTTAACAGTTCAATGTTAATATAAATAATTGTAATACGAAAATAGAATATTAAATTGGTTAGCGTAGTGAATTGGAGCAGCAGATCTGACAACGTCGCATTCATTCGGAGCGTCTTTTATAACCAAAATGTCAGAAAAAATGTTCATATGAATCTGAATCTTCGTTCGCTATTTATATGTCTAAACATATTGATTGTGGGACGTTGCCATGTTCACTGCTCTACGTAGTTTCTAAAAAATTTGCACGTAAACGTATTTTTTATGGGTATTTACGAAGAAACCATGTGGTCAGTTTCGCTGAAATAAATAAATTCATTTCGTGACATTTCGATGTACTTTGGTGCCAATTTTGGTACACTTCTTGAATATAGTTTTCCTGTTTCAGCAGAAAAACTGAAACTGTAATCCTCTTTTTCGACTCTGCCATATGCCACTATGTTAAAATGCATTAACTTTAATTAACAATTTCTCGATAAATATGTGGTAAATCGGTTTTAAACTTTGTACAAGGGTTTCTTGTATTCCAAATTAGTTTTGAACGAAATTTGAAAGAATTCTTGAATTCAGTAGATTATTCAGGAACTACCTTAATCAATCACCTGGTCACTCTTTCACGACAAGGAGAAGAATGACAAAAATAATACAAAATTCTACAGAGATTTTAAAAGAATGTGGGTATACCAAAATAACCTGAATATCCAAAGGAATCTATATTCAACAGCGTTTCAAAGTATTTCCCTTCCAGAGTTATAAATAACTATCCACTTCCTTCGATTACTTATGTCCCTCGACTAATTCTGCCCTCTTCAGTTAAAATGTCCTATCTAGCATATTGAAACAACCGAGAAAACGGAAGTTTTATCATTTACTTTGTACCGTCCTTATTTTCCTTCATTCAAATTAAAACATGTTGTCATTATTTCGTAACAGCCTATTATAATTGTTTGTAATAGGTGTAGGTACCGATAGGTAATGTATTATTAACGTACCAATTAATCAATTGTTTTAGATAGGATATTTTAACCATTTGGAAAGAAGTTAGGTTAAATACGTCAGACTGTTTATAAATCTTTACAAAGCACGTAGAGTTTTCTAACTTTACTTAAAAGGTAAAAGACGTGTGGAACTTAAAATATTTCAACATATCTCGAAAAATGAAAAAATGCTAGACAGGACAGTTTAACTAAGGAGGGCAGAATTACATTTCGATTAATCAACGACCCAGACGAATTCCCTCCAGAAATAAGCAGTGACCTTTCGCACGAGTGGTGTCGCGACTCGACGGGTTTACGTGCCCGCGATTACGGCTAATTATCGTCGGGTTAATAAGCCACGACGACAGCGGGCGTGTGTAGTGGCGCTCGTCGTCGCGAGGGGGGTGAATTTTATGCAAGCCTGCACGAGAAAAGGTCGCAAGCGGAGCGGGACAATCGTCGTCTGCTCAGGGAGAAACAGCCAGTTACAGCGTTCTAACTGGAACGGGTCAGAAGTTGAAGCAATTAGCCCAGTTTGTCGGTAGCACCGAAAACAATGCCAGAAAGTTGTTAATGATGTCACACCCAGTGGCCCAACGTTCCGCGCTTTAAAAGCTAGTCCCAGCCAAATCCACCCCCACTCCGCGCCCGTTTCCCAGCGCTAATTATAAACAAATAACGATACGCCGCGAGCCGTGATATAATTTCGACAAGGGTAGCGGGGGAGTGACGGGGGATGGGGCCAGGTCGAAGGAACCTCGGGAGAGAGCCTGGGAGAGATAAGAACAGGAATTCCTCTTGCCGGTTTAATCGCCTTGCAAAACGTTACGCGCGCTTAATTAGCCTGCCGCCGTGTCAGTTAAGAGGCTTCCTTCTTTGTTCGTCGTAGAAGGCGCTCGGAGGCGCGACGTTTTTGCGCGTCTCCCCAGGTACCGCCGAACAACTTCAGAAACTGATTTCACGGACTTTGTTTATTACAAACGAAATTATTCGACGGGAGGCGAACGAAAGTAGCTCCGTAGAAACTGTCTCGGCTGTGAAGTTCAAAGTTTGCCCGCGATAATAGAGATAGACACGGGCAAAGAAGGAGACGCGGCCAGCGCGATGTCAAATCTAATCTGGAGCCCGGCGGTGTGTGTAACGGAATAGGAAATGACAGCTACAGTTGCGAAGATTGCTTCTTCGAAATGCATTTCTTGATTCCGGAATATCGTAGAAATAATAACGGGAAGCGGAGGGATTGCGACGGGAAATGGGAGCAAAGGGAGAAGATTAAAAGTGTCAGGATTCGAGTTAGAGGGCTTGGGGTGACGTTACTTTTACGCGAAACGCGGGGGGCCTTTCTCCTCTGGAAAGGAACGTGACGATAAAGGATGAAGTGCACTATAAATTTATCGATTCTCTCAGGGTAACCGAGTTTGTCAGGGCGAAGTGGAAGCCTTCTCGAACGTAGCGCCCGAAGAAGTGTAATGACACCCGTGAGCACATGCACAGCATCTGGGTCCCTCGGGGTTCTAAATCTGCTCGCGACAGCGCGCTGTATTAACATTTTTTGCAAGAGTCCCGCTGCAAGTACAAAAAGTCCGGCCATTATGCTAATCGGCGAAGGACACGTGTTTGTAATGGGTTATTTTTACGTAGCCGAAATACGGTTACGTCGCTGCCGCGCGCCTCCCCTTTCCGTACCCTTCGTCCCCTTTAAGGGCTTCGGCAAGATTATGGTCCCTCAGAAGCGAGATATTCGATTGCGCAATATTCGATACGGGTCCCGTAACATTTTAATATTCGATCGTGTAATTGATTTAAAGCGCGCTATTGGCCGTTTGGTGTCCCCTCTATTGCACGTTACGGATGTCGTAAAGAAATCTCATCTTTTCCTTTTCAGAAGTAAATACACAGTGTTTTACAAGCCAAGGCGTCCTTCTTGATGAGATACAGAAGCTGGTAACGCAATCTAGCTTATCATTAACTCTTCAATTCAGATTCTTCAATGACTGAATAATCAGAAGCATCATTCTCCTCCGATACATAGGGTAAACTAGTGTAAACAAATTTCATTAAGAAGCCGAGTTACCATGCCGTCACTCCAGAAAAAAGAAATATAAAGTAGGTAAGTTTTTCGGGTACTTTTCACTAAAATTTTGCCATGATTCTTAAGGATTTTGTACAATTACTATTTGTGAGAATCAGTGAAACAAATTTCTAGGTGAAATTACGTCTATTTTCATGTTTATTTCTTGCTTTGACATCAACAAACAGTGCCCTATATTTTAGCGTCATAGATTTGAACTCAAATTGACCTGTGTGCTTATTTCGTACCACTCTGTGTAAGCTGAAATCGTACTGGTACGAACATACAAAAATAATCTAGAAAAAAAATTGGATGATGGTAAAAAGAAAATTATAACCAAAAAAAAAAAACAACAGCAAAGGAAACTCGTAAGAGGAAGAATACCGTCAAAACCAATACCCAAAAGGAAGAAAAGAAGACGAAAAACGATGAAAATGAAATGTGGTTTTGTAAATTGTGTCAAGAAGATAGGCAGAAAAATATGATACAATGCACGCAGTCCAAGATGTGGGTACACGAACTTGTGCGAGAATAGATGGAATTACTTTTGAATATGTATGTGATAATTGAAGTAATTAAACTTGAAAGTATGAATTAGGATAAGTATGGTACGATTTAGGAACGTTAATCCTAAACTGTACTGTTTTCATATTAAAAATAGGTAAATCGTTTTTATGAATAGAAGTTGATTATTTTTTGTTGTTTGAGTTTATAAAACTGTTTATTCTATTAATAACGAGTTGATTACCACTAATTTTGTTTCATTTTCCCTGTTATTTTTCATATAATAAGCATTTGTTCTTAAGGAGTACGATTTAGGCAAGTTTACCCTATAAATTACCCTATAAAGGAAAAGTAGTGTCACAAGAAACTAGACCCTTCCAAACCGTTCAGATGTTCCACTTAATTCCCCTTTTTTACCTTGAAATTCCACGAGTCACTCTGTACATTTGATAATCTCGAGATAAAGTGAATCAGACGGCGCGAATTTCGTCGCCGCTGTCACGAAAAAATTATATATGCCCTCTAGAGGATGCGACGATTTGCCGCGAACGATAGCGTTAATTACGCCGGCAACTTCTTTCCGAGGGGAGGCAATTAAGCGAAAAGTCGTATAAATATCAGGGTAGATCCCCGGGCGCACGGGGCAGCGTGGAGGGTTAAGTTTTCAACGACCCCCGGAGGGCCGGGATGGCCGCATCAGATATCACGGAACGTACGACGAAAGCTTATTTCCTCTTACATATTACTTTTCCAGCCAGGGCGTTCTTCGTTATTACGCCGGTTCTAGGCGGTCGCAAATCTTGAAACTCCGGAGACACCGGATGTCGGGGGAACGGGGAGGGGTGGTACTGCTGGCGCGAAAGCCGTGCCCGTCGAATGGAAAATCTCGTCACGAAACGAAACGAATAAATTGACCGAGCTTCGTTCATTTCTTCGGATCGGCGGATATTTATGTGAATTGATAATTAAATTTAATATCGCCGCTGATCCGGGACACGTCCGCTTCTGCTTAATTATGAAACGTCGTGGGAAACTGGGGGCGATTAAGCCAGCCGTGCGCTTTAATGCATATTAAATGGGTCCAGACGTAATCCCCATTTACGAAATTCACTTCCTTCCACGGATGGACGCGGTGGCCGCGTCGCCCTGAGGCCCCTCGCCTTCGGTTTCTGCATAAATCGAATATTCCGCGTTGCTTTCCCGCGGCATGGCCGGCAAATATAAAAGCCCGTGGATAAGGGTTTCCAGGACGGCTCTTCGCCGAGCAGAGGCAATGTACCCTTACGAGGCTTGCGATTCAGATTAAGGCTATTGGGACTTTCTTCTATATACATATATTCTCTATTCAATTTTCCACATAAACTATGACGATTATTACCGCAAACCATTGTCTTAAGTACCAGATTCTCGACCGGAATTTTAAAGTACAATTCTTCTTGAATCGCTAATAAACATCCGTGGAGGAAGCAATTGAAAGAGAAACGGTCCAGCCGTAACTCGACGTCCCCAAAGTGTCCTCTCCGCGGAGCCCTCCGCGACAAGCCATTCCGCGAATGTGTCCGCAGCCCAACGACTGCAGCTTCGCCGTCGGTTCACGCGTCGATCGTCACCGGTTTACCCCGTCCCCCGGCGTGCAAAAATTTGCGCACCGTACTGTGAGAAACGTTACTCAGCTCCCCCTCCCTGCCGAAACTTGGACCGAGTTTACAACGGTCGTTTAGCCCCGCGGTGACGAGGTGAATCTAAAACTTTCCCCGCCGAACGTTCGTAAACCGTCCGTGGAATGATAGCTGTGCCCCTTACCTAAGTCTAAATTTTACTACCTTCAGGGTTACGCCCGTCGAAGTGGGTACCCTTCCCGGACTTACTTACCGCCCCCTCCCTCCTGGCGCTCGAGACGAGATCCTCACCTTACCCGACGAACTGTTACTCAAGAGCACGAAGCGCGCGACGGCGCGAGGAACAGGCTGCCCGTCCAAGAGAACAGAAGGATCCTATCCTTACAATTCATGCATAAGCTTCCATCTCCATAAAGGAGCCAGCAGTGTCATCCCAGCGGGTACTCATGTTTCATGAGGCTTACCCGCGCCACTAAGCCGCCAGCGACCCACATACTACGCGAGCCAGAACAACGCCTCGTCTAAATAACACCGTCGAACCAACCCTTTCCCGCCCTTCGCACCACCGGCTGAGGGAGGATACCGTTTCTTGGCACACTATCCCCTCTGCTCGACCACGATGGCCCACTCCTCCATCCTGCGCGACGCTAACGCTCGCGGTTCCACGCAATCTCCGCCGCTACTTACGAGACACGCCGAATAGTGTCGGCTGACCCACAAAGCTACTTTACTACTGGCCCGCAGGGCTCAGATTGTAATTACATGCGTGGAGGTTGGGGTAAACGTTGTGACGCTATTTGCGGATGGTTTGTCGGTGCCAGTGGCAGGTGGTAATGTGGGGGCGCAGGTAATTATTTTACTTTAGAAGTGATATAGGGTTATAGTGATATAATGTTTAGATTCTTTGGAGTTATTTTTAAGTGGGATTTAAAGGAGGTAGCACTTTTTTTCATGAATTTATCTTCGGTTAGACCGAGTGTTCAATTAATAGCAGGCTAAGCGGTAATAAAAGTGCAGAAGAGTCACGTTTGTCGCGTTCCACCCCTTACATCTCGCGTCGCAGAGCTCCTCCTCAGTCATATCGGAGCCAAGTCTGGCCTCGAGAGTAATCAGATCGTTTCTTGTCGCATTCCGCTGTTCCGTACACGGTCGATGCTTTTTGCATGGCGCATCTTTTTGGCTCGGTACCACCCGAAACGGAATCTCGAGCCGGCGAACGCCGCTTGAAACGAGGTCGTAGCCAGGCGAAAAATACAAAGAGCGGAGGGAGAGGAACGAAAGCGGAAGAGGACGCACCGTTTCACGGTGTATTTCGTAAAATGAACACTATTTAGGGTATGGAATATAGAGTAGCGGAAGCAGGAATATAGAATACGGAGGCTAGAATATGGAACGAAGCGTTCTCTCGCGCTGACGCGAGGTCTCGGTTACTTGAAAATAGAAATTCAAAAAATACTGGCAACGAGGAACTCCTACGAGCGCATCTGAATCCTGCGCTGGAAATGCGTGGCCCGAGGCAACCGAGGAGCTTTCGAACGGAAAGAAATAGAGATTAAAATGCACCTAGTGGCACGCGTTGCGGGGCGTACTTTTGCTAACTAGATAATTCCAGTAACTGGTGAACATTGTTTTATGTTTAGGAAGAGTTTGAAACATCCTTTTCCATCGGGAAATACATTTCGTTTGTATGAAGAGAAATTTAATAGCATTCTGGAATCTTATCCTACTAATAGGGGAGAGTTACTGGTCGTACTGGTCACCTAAATCGTACCTCATAAATTTCTCAGTAATTAATGAATCTAAACGACATTGTATAATAAAAATATCAAGTAAATGCGAAATAAGAAATAGGAACAAGACCTTTTGAGCTTACACCCTATTTTGTGCGTGCTATAAACATTTTAAAAAATCAGGTATGATTGTTGTAACTTTTTACCAGTTTATTTTAGCTTATAATAATCAAACAATACAATTTTGTCCTGTATTTTTGTATTTTTCTAAAAGCGGGTTTAATGTAGAATATTTTACATCCATTTTAAGTACATATTACATTCATTATAAAGTTTAAATTGATATTTATAAATAAATTGACCATGTTTCCTAAATCGTACCAGTAGGATTTTACAACTCGTTTGTTATATAGGTTAGGTACGTATTTCATATTCATAGGTTATTGCGGCTTGTGTGTGACCCATATACATATGTATATATAATTACTATATAATAATTATGACTTTATGTTGAATATTTGCTACTCTATTTGTTATTAATACTATTTTTAGTGGAGGTACGATTTTGGAAACCGAGGGGTACGATTTGAGAGACCGGTTGCCTAAATCGTACCTTTTACAGTATGTGACAAAAAGATTAATAACAAATTAATTTATTCTGAACAAAAGGTTAAGCATAGAATAGTAGGTGCCTAAAAGATCAAGCTGCAATATCCAATAGTCATTTGCGCTCAAATTTGTACCAAATATGAAATATAACGTGAAATGTCTTAAGTGGTACGATATAGGCAACCCTCCCCTATAATAAATGCGAAAGTGTGTTTGAATGTTTGGATGTTTGTAACTCAATCACATCGCAACTACGCAACGGATCTGTCTGAAATTTTGTATATACGTAGTCTAGGACCAGGAATAACATAGGGTAAGTTGGGGAGAGATGGCCCACTTTTTGTAAAACAATCAGTACACCGTAAATTTAATGGTTTTATAAAAGACAAAAATATATTTGCAAAATGAAATACATTTAGATAAATAATATAAAATTGAATTAAAAAAGTAATAATACATTTAAAAAAGATAAAATAAAATTGCAGTCTATGCGAAAGACCATCTCACCCGGATAAAAAATACATGTTACGAAGTTAATAAGACGAAAAAGTATTTCATTTTCTTGCACAGAATTTTTCGACACTCATAGCATAAGTTCGAAAATTTTGAGCATCCTTCGTGAAACCATTTTTTACAGCGAACCCAGTCATCGGGTTTCGATGTACAACTGTACTGCTCCCCACAACCTATCCATTTTGCCATTTTGGACTGCTTCTACGGTTTTCAACGATGCGTCGTGTGTCCAAAACTTCCTACGTTGATTATATTTTCGTTTATATTCCGTTGGCATGTTCTACAAAAACATTTACTAGCTATTATGCATGATTTTATGATGGGCCAACTATCCCCGAAAAAATCGGACCAACTAACCCGAGAGTCAAGGAGCACCGACTCGCTTGTTTTTTCAATACTGCTACGACAATATCTCATCACAAGAACGTAAATATAACCTCTAAACATTATATTAACGCACTGCATTAAGAAAAAGTAATTAGTTTTTCGTAAAATATCAGTAAATTATAATTTAAAGAACACGTAGAAAATTTTCGAATATAATCCATTTTTATATTACAAATAACTTACCTGATTTCACAGTTAAAAGCAAACAGAAAACACGATTAATGCGGCGTGTGAGCTACGCGCAATATACCACTAAAAATAACTGAAAATCGCAATGTTCTAAAACATAAACGTGATCGATCCATCTCACCCGCAAGGCCATCTCACCCGGAATTACCCTATAGGATACTTTTTATCTCGTTTTCTTTAACCGATCAGAACCAAATTTTGCATAATTACACTCTCGGACCCTGCGGAAACTATAGGCTACCATGAAATCTGGACATCCCGCCCCTCCCATCCGCCCTTATTTCACCCTCTTGACTCTCCGTGATAATCGAAGTTTTACCCGGGCAACGCCGGGTACTTTAAGCTAGTGCGTAAATAAGTGAGGAATATGGCATCGCAATTTCAGTAAATGAAATGAGTTTATCGGAGTTCGTTGTTTGAATAAGTATTCTTCTGTTCAGAGCAACATATTCGTGGAACAATAAATTGTCGACGTCGATAGTTAGGTTTAGATATTATGCAGTTCTAAGTAGGAGTGACAACGAGATTCTCCAATAGAAATTGAATCGCAAATTTCTAAAAAATTTCAGATATTACATTAATTGTAAGATGAAATTTAAAAGTTTTACCAAGTGGTAGTTCTTCTTTCCACAAGAATGTTTTCCAGTATTCTGCCGTTGTGAACAGCAACTATTATCCTTCTATTTACGAGCTCTGCTCCTGGCAACGGGGATAGCTCTGTACAAGTATTTCCATGCTTTCTATCTAATTACTTAGTTCCTACTTTACTTGAAATTTATTTAATTACTTGCATAAACATACTGTAGTCTTGAATGCAATTCACTCGCATTTAATTGCAAAAGAGTATAGTATAAGAGGCACTGCGGGGTAGCACGATAGCTCAGTGTCTAGTACCCTCCTTTTGTATGAACATAAAACGGTGCTACTTTCAACTCATAAAACTTTACAAATTCATCGTTCCCCTCTTTGCTTTTTATATAACAAGTGTCTAAAAATATAACGCTAACACAAATTTAACTCTACCACGGAAATATCTGAAGAACAGTCTAGGAATTTCATAAAAGATAAGAAATACGTATCCATCTGTAAACTAAACTTCGCAGATCGCAGTTCGTGGAACCTGCCCGAAACACGAGTGCTCTCGTTACAAGCTTGGAACCCAGCTCGATTACACGAATTTTCACGCGGAATCTCCAGTTTCTTCTGGAGTCGATGCCCGTGTCATGTAGGATACTTGCTCCACGAAATACTTATAGGCAGATTCTTGTCGCAGGGCTCCCGTTTCGAAAGCTGCGAGATATCGTGCAACGAGAAGTGAGCGTTTGGAGAGCGCCCGGTATGCGAGCGACGCGCTCCTTGCAAATTCTTTTTCGAACCTCCTCGTTGCCTCACTCCCTTTCACGCGTCCTCGTACCTTCGTCATTCTCTGTTTGCCCTCCGCCGTTCGTCCGACGAGGACGAGAGAATGGCTGCAATCCGACGCTGGCGAACAGTACCCTCGCTCGGCTTCTCTTTTGGCGCGACGTCAACGTCTACGCTGTCTTCGAGGCTGAAATACCACTCCACGGCTCACCCTTGTCGCGAACGCGACACCGCAACTGCATGTTTCGTTCACTTTTCGCCGATCTTTCGAAGAACGCCGCCCCGGGGCTGCGTTTGCGCGCTACTCCACGAGATTCTGTCCCTTGCAGGCGCAGATTTTTAAATAGTAATCTAGTGTATGTACAGTTCACCTTCGCCAGACTGCCAGGTTATCAAAACGGCAGGCAAAGTAGCTCGATCAAATTATCGCGCAAAATTAGTGATCGCGATGAACGAATAGAAACCTGTTCAGAACTTTAATTGAAAAGTTGATCTCTGGGGGAGGGCGGGCGAAGCGCGCCAGCTTAACCACGGAGAGAAGCATGGGCCATGAGTTCGCAGAGGCGAACGTTGCGCGAATTATTTTTATCATCGGCATTCAGAAGTTTCGCAAGAATCCGGGACAGCAGAAGTATTGGACTCGCGGGAGGAGGAAGCTTGAAAGCTCTATTGGAAACTCTGCTTTTCATCCATTGTAGGTAAGGCTTCAATTTTATTTCGCATTCCATAGCCAATATTTACGATATACTTGCTTACTATCATAATATACATCATTTGCAGGAAAAGAAAAGTCTGTAACCTAACGTTCAGCAAAATTACCAGTGGTCAAAGTAGCAGCCTCAGCAACATCGGAAGAAAATTGAAGCGAGACTAGGTATAAAACCAGGGGAAGTTTGGCGAAACTTTCCGAAACTCGGTGGATCTGTAACTACGTAGCCTTATTCTCCGAGTGTCCGCAAACAGTTGTCAATTTCTTCCCTCAGAATACCGCGGCGGGTGCTTTAAATTTAAACTTACAATTAGTTGGCAAGTTTTAATTCGGATTAAGCGTTTCGGGTTTACATTTCGGGAGAATGTCTAGATTAAATTTAAATAACAGCACGCTGGTATATATATCCTTTGAATTATGACAGTGAAATGATCACGGAACTGAGTGAACTTTCGAGCAAGTGCGCGCGGAACTTCGTTTATATTTCTCTTCCCGTGTAGCAATGGATAATTCCCATTCCTCCAAGTTGCTCAAGTGGACTCCTTAATGTTCTTAAATATTAACGACACGCTGCTACGAGATACAGCTTAATGGCTGGCATCGATCACGAGCAACGTTACCGAAAAGTTTGCTTAAAGCATCGCCATAAGATGCTTGATTAAATACCGAGGCGGGTACTATTAGCCGCGCTGGTTTTTCCCCTAACCGGGGCTAATTATCAACTATAAACAATTTTAATTTCCTGCGGGTGATCTTAGAGGTTGATTAAAAACGAGCAACACCCCGCCTCGTTTGTATCAAGTTTTATTTTTACCGCGGCCGGGCGAAAACGCGCTGCGCGGCAGGAAAGTTTGTTTATTAATATGAATTGTTTCTGGGAAAGTGCCGGGCCAGGAGCGGAACACTCTTTTCCTCGTGGACACGAGGAACTTGTGCAATTAAAAAGTGCCCTTAACAGGATAAAACTGTCGGCTTTATGGCGTGTGTCATGATTTCAGGACTAAACGTGGTGCATAGATAGTTATAATTCTTGCACGAGGATAGATATAGTTTAGACGGACGTTAGATTGTATTATTAATGCATCAGCACCGGGAATGTTTATTTCGATATCTTAATCAGAGTAATTCGCGACGGAAAGAAGGAAGTGTGAAAATAGTGACTGAATTATACTATTTTAAGGATATTTCTATTTTATTTTTAAACCATTTTCTGCTTGTTTTTTGTATGTTTCTGTTTTTGGTTCAAATCTGGAAACTCAATTTTAACCCACTTCCACCCTATAGGAGCCAGAAAAAGAGAGCCACGGGGCGCCGGGGATCGAACCCCGAGCCGTCCGCGTGCTGATCAGTCGCGTTTGCCACCACGGCTACGCCGACCTCCGAACTCCCTGTCCTCCGAACTCCTCATAAATGGACGCCACCTAGGTGCTAGCTAAATAAACTAAGGTCGCACACTAGGCCGTTGCCTAAATGCCGGTATGCCTACTACAACCCATTCAATTGTACTGGAACATTGCAGGCGTGCGTAGTTTGGATGACAATAGAAAATTATAAAAAAAAACCGAGGGGGCTGAAAAAATTACCCAGTGATCAATAAATATAACTCAAAACCACAAATCCTATCGACGTGAAATCAGCCATTCGCATTCTTTACGAAAACGACCAAAAGCTAAAAAATAATTAATTTCTTGTACTAAAATGTCGATGGTGTTTTTTCACTTGAAATAAAATCGTGAAGCAGGCTATGTCATAATAAAATATGAATCAATTTAATACATCATCAAGTGTCGAAATGAATTTGTTGTGAGATATTCTGCTCCACGATTTTATTTAAAGTGAAAAAACACCATCGAAATTGTAGTACAAGAAAAGAACTATTTTTTAGTTTTTCGTGCATTTGTAATAAAATCGTTTAACATAAATTTTTTTTTATATATTTTTTTCAACTACACTATCGTCGTACCACGGGTTTGTAGTTTGTCACTGACCTTCTCCGCGGATGTGGCGCATCTCTCTTAATATTCTTAGCGAGTTCGTACTCGAACAGCAAACGAGAACCTTCAATCAAGAGCAGACGTAATCAAGAGAGGGACGTTGAAGCGAAGCACTAATTCCGAGCGCCCGCAAACGAACATCCATCTGGCCGCGGAATCAGGGCAGCGTCTCACATAAATTTAAAAGGAATCAATTGGATCTAAATGAAAGAGCCTCGGGGGGGGGGGAGGAAAAGAAAAAAAAGGGAGCAACTGCGCTCCCGTCGCGGAACACTGAAACAGGAAATGTTGTATTCCGTTCGAGAAATGGAGAGATCCGATGATATCTGTGTTTGAAGTTGCCCTGGAAAACTGGAAGCCAATTTTCAAACTTCGGTCCCCCGCCCCTTGCCACCCGCCTCTTCTGTTCCGTCGTTCTTCCCTTTCGCAAGCAGCCGTTTCTCCACTTTCGTTCTCGTTCCCCTCGATGGCGACGAATCGGAGCCTTTTCAAACAAGCAGTCAGGCTTACGCCTTCTTCGGTCGTCAGTTCGGTTGGAAGCTGCAGTTTCCGGCCTGGAATTTACCGGAAATAATATCGTTGCGAGACGTTAGCCGAGGAGCGAGTGTACGTGCCACGATAAGGTTTCCCAGCGTTGCTACGCCACCGAGCAACTTTTAAACTGCCAAAGCCAGTTCGAAGTTTGCAGGATTCGTCGTGACTTCTCCACTCCCACCCCTCTCACATTTCTCACATTTACTCGTTCCATTTTCTTTTGCTAAGCTTCTGTTCTTTACTTCTTTGTTTCTACGCGCCTCTGCCCCAGTCTCCTCCCCTTCTCTCTGTGTCCTACCTGTGCCCTGTCTCTTACCAAACAAATATTTCATTTCAAACTCTCCCGTGGTAGTTTTGCAAGCAATTGTCCCCCACCCAGTTGCATTACCTTCGCTTTATCATGTCTCTACACGTTACCTCCTTCGTATAACCGTTTCACTCTCTCCTTCGTCCCCTCTATGTCTGTCCCTTTTTCTGTATATTAAGCTGTGCTTTTTCTGTATATTAAGCTGTGCTTTTCTTCGTCTTCCGGCCCTCGCTGTTTCACGGGACGTCGCATAGGCGTTGTCTGACGCAAGCCATCGGAAGTGCCGCTGCTACGGCTCATACGGTATCCGAGGAAATTCCTGTTAACTTCCATTCGGATGTAACGAGAGCATATGTGCTCGCCGACTAAGACACGCGGAAGCGGCTTGTGGCGTTCGCGTTCGGAGGAACAATGGGAACTCTCTGCTGAGCGGAGCGTGCTAGATGTTGGATCATTCTGATCGCAGTTCAGAAAGCATGCAGGGTATAGAACTAAGTGTTATAGTTAATATTTGACAGTCAATCGTAATCGCTCCACAAAGGAAACATTCATTTTTCCTAAAATTACATCGCCCCGAGATTTAAGGTAAGGTTAAAGATAAACTCGTGGATACTTGTCGGCGCGTTCGTCTTCCCGCTACGTCTCCTCGAGAGGAGCGACCGCGGCTGGGAAATTAGCGTGAAATTGTGTCCCGACTAATGCGAGTTTCATTCGGCAAGAGGATTAAATTCCGACGCACAGCTCGCGTTTTATTGCCTCGTTGGTTAAACGAAAGTTCGCAGAGTTGCGAATTGGTAGAGGGAGATCTATACCGCGAGATGTGCTACGGCCATTCGACATTTCATTTTTACTAAATTCCCACAGGTTTTTGTACACAAGGAGAAGTTTGCCATTGCGGTTCCATGCTATTTAGTTGTAAATGCGTTGTTTATAATTTAGTGGTTTAATTGTTGATGTTAGTTGTTAATGTTTTACGTAATCGCACTCTTCGGTGGAGCGGTCCAAAATCCAACACGATAAAAATATTTTATATATTATTATTTCATATTTTTAAAATGTTTATCTAGGGCATAATATATAGTGAAGGTTTGTAAGAGGTTCATTGCACAATCTGTACTGTGATTGCGAAGAGCGATAACGTGTCTCCTGCTTTATTACCTCGGACGTATTCGTTATGGGCAATACACAAAATCCTGGAATAATGGGAACGAGATCCTGGATCTCGATGCACACGAGATTTGTGTCTTCCTCGACAGCCGAATAACGACGACTTTCGAATCCTCTACGCCCCGCGATTCGCATCGCACAGTCCCGTCGATAACCTCCGATATTTCCCGAGCAATGTACATAGTCGTTCATTTTACGATAACCTTAAAATTCTTTATTCCTTCTACATTGCATTTCGGGACACAAAGACGTTTGTAATTTACTCGCGTCGTTTCATGTTTCGTGCAAGACACTACGATTCAAACGACGTGCACTTTCGTAAGCATTCCAAAGTTGCTAAATAGAAGTTTTCCTTTCGGGAAAATTTTCTGCATTGATATTCCGGTACTTAAATTGATTTGGAAGGTACGTTTGTCTGTCAGGAATTGCAGCTCAACATATCGAACATTTCATTTTATTAAATTGCGTAGGTTACAAGCGCTTTCGTCGCGATTTATTTCCCCCTTGGCACGATTATTATTTTAATATACTGCCACTGACGATAGCGCGAATCGGAGCTGCGAGAGCAATATTAATTATCATATTTTTATCCGCCCCTGATTTAATTCAAACACTTCCGTCATCACGTGTTGCTCTTAGCCGGTTCGTACCGATCGTATCGCCTTTATTCTGTCGTTCCATCAACCAGTTCCGCCTGTGATAATCTATTAAAAGTATTGTGAATTCCGAACGATTCCTTTTTGCTGATTAAAATTTTTTATATTAAAAATATTCGCAATCCTCCAGCATGTCCCTTATTCTCTTCCCTTTTTATATTAATTTCAAATTGACAACATGCATGATAATACCTAACTATTAGTAGCTTCCATCATGCGATCTACAAAAGAATGGCATGTGATTCCGCTTTAAAATTTTTTTTGATAACGCAATGGCTGTCACGAATAATAAAGACGGAGAGGGACCGACCCCCTTTGTTCCAACGGAATTTTTTAATTTATTTCGTGAACAAAGCGATCCCTGATAGGGGATATGGGTAGGTTCTCCGCGTGGCTCAGTCGTGCGGCATAATTTTCAATTACAATAGATTTATATCGCGCTGAATTTAAACTCGGATTGGTATCACGGAGTGGCGGCTCTTACTTTGACAGCATCGCTACGTTGAAACCATCGTCCCCCGAATGCTAATACGGAAAAGCATTGTCAAAAACAGTCGCATCCTGCAAAATTCATGACACCCCCTCATCTTAAACAAACAACTGTTTCGCAATAAAATACGTTTCACTACGGAAAACATATTGAAACAAGAGGAACTATAGCTTCCTAGAAACTATTCCTTCGAATCTTACATCGAGTTCATTAAATTCTCCTTACACCACATTATTTCTCAGAACATCACGCCTCCATTTCAAATCTCCGACAACCATCGCCCTTTCGATTCATCAGTAGTCAGCTCCCGTTCCTGTAAACACGGCTTTCCGTTTCTCCAATAAATCAGAACGAGAGACACGCCACCCACGGATTATAAAAATCACTAGAACCATTAAAATTACACACCACACCGAAGAAAGTGACCCCCATTACTCTATCGCTATTATTCTGTGTTCCTTATCAATTCTTTCGCTCTGTTCTCTTTTTACGACCCGCCATTTTTTCAAGCCCCCTAGCTGCCCGACGTCGGCCAAGATCGTGACCAGGCTATAAACGGTCGGTTTGCGTAAACGCACAAAAATCACCGAAACTGCATGGGTGGCCCGCTGCACGCGGAATATTAATTAAGGGTCGGCAGCGGGCGCAAAGCCTCGTGTCGCGGAACGGCGACGCTCATAACGCCGCTTGTACCCGTTGAATCTCCATTACGAACGGTCGCACGTTTCCTGCGTCCGTTTTGAATTACGAGCGGAAAGTATGGAGCGATCGTAAAGCTCGTCTCCGCGGCAGCTACAGGGGAACGCCCTTGAAAGGAGTCGAGCCGACGGTGTTGGGGTTACGCACGCGAGGACAATGTTAATAAGCAGGGAAATTATTAGTACGGAATTTTAATGACACTTCTCTGCCGTTCGTTTTCACGGCGGATACTGAGTAAGGTTTTGTGGGCTTAAGGGGGAACCCTATTTTTCGGGATAAAAACATAGCAAAATTTGGAATTATTTTTTTAAGAAAGTGGCAATTCGATTCATCTGTAATTTGGACCATGATTTTATACATCTTCGAAGAGAATTGATGCGTTATCCTTGCGAAAGCAATTTCCTGAAGTAAGAATGATATGTCCGTGAATATGGTGTTCACCGATGTGGCAATCAACAGTCATGAATGGTTAGGTTACGTAATTTCAATGCTTTTCAACGTAACTCGACGCCTTTTCCCCCGACTTCCCCTCCACCCAGTCGGCGTCCTATGCGCGCGTAATATTAATTTTCCTCTTGCCGGCGGTCTTAACTTTGGATTCAAACGGGGACCGTGCGAACGTCAGAAGCGGAATCAGGAGACGGTTAGACACACCACCCTAGTAGATACCCCTCGCAGAGGCAACGTGATAATGTCATGCTAAGATCAATTTTGTATTCCGGGCGTCACTTCCCAGACTCAAGTTAAGTACGAGCTTTTCAAAATTCCAGCCATTAACGGGCGGAGCTTCCTGCTTCTGTGTACATTTACGAGTGTCTGTTACGCAGCGTTTATTTACCCATCGAACTGTTTCATTCATTTCAAAAACGTTTCCCTCCTGCTCTGGAATATTCTTTCTTCCGAGACGAATACGACAGTGGAGTTGTTGCTTCGAAGATAAATCGTATCATTCGTACGTAAATTTTACAGTTGGAAGAAAGTAGGTTGAGTGTTCTGCTGTTTTGCTTCCCCCCTTTGGGATCGTGTACCGAAGCCACAAGTAAAGTTTTACCTGAATATTGCTCAGAAAATTAAAAGCGTTAACGTGTTATGTATATAACATTTTGAAGCTTCTATTGAATGCTACAGAAAGTTATCTGAGGATGTTGTTCGCGGGCAACGTGTTAGGTGGACGCTACGACGAGCTGGCGCACATAAATTCCCGTGATTCGTGGTTTGATAGCAAAATCAGACTTAACTGTAAATTAGATACGGGTCAGATCACTGGGTTAAACCTACGTCGATATCTGGCTTAACCGGGCGGAATTAGTGGCATTTGCATTAGGTCGAATTTGCGGTATTGGTTTACGGTTTTGGGGAAAAGTAAGCCAAAATTCTACGTGCTAATTGGCTGGTTCGTGTTATGTTATGAGCGTGTAGGTGAATTTGCCCGCGTAACAGTCAGCGTTTATCGCAGCTCCACGTCAGTAAGTGGCTTTTCATTGTGAAGTGCAGATTCACGAATCACAGATCTCCGAATACGTGAAACGAACGGGGATAGACCTTGAAAGCATTTTCGTCGAATAACCACGATGTACATTTGTCAGGTCTGGCGTTGAATTATTCACGAACAGATTTCCCTAATTAATGGTAATTGTCATGTCGTTTCGAATCAACACGTAATCGACTGCCACTTCAGTTTTCATGTCTGTATGCATGTATGTCTTTCATGATTTATATTATAAGGTGTCAACTTGAAAACGTTACTACTAATCTTTTTAACAGTAACAAAGATGTGAATTTTTTATTTTTGGAGATTGTTTAACCTCTAGACTCTAGAGGAACGTCACATGGTCGAGTTAATTTTCTTTTAAGTGGAGGCATATAGATTATATTAAGAATGTGACCGTACATAGTTGGTACCAGAATTACAATGAACATTTAATGGTTGAACGGTTAGAAAGGAACTCTCAGGGGGGCTTGTTTCTTTGACACGTAAGGCGTGCAAGTAGTGACGATTTCGATGTTTCACTTCGAATTAGACTACCGAAATACCATGAGGTAGAATTGAACGTATCATTAGAAATCTATTATTTCGAAAAGCCAAAGCTTCCAATTCGAAACAAGCAATTGACAGTTCCCATATTGGCTCTGCTACTGTTCTATTATAGGTAATTTTGACTATAACTGGCCATGCCAATAATGAAATAATGCAATCCTAGACTACATGCGTAGAAATTTGAAAATACATTGCTATAACTGTATAAAGGTAACGTTAAAAATGTGTGGACCTCGTTAAAAGAACCCGTTCGAAGTATGGCATCCATAAAAATGTGCTCACTCAAATGTACTCAACACAATTTCAAATCACTCAATACAACAAAATAATAATAGGTAAGCTAAAGCCAAATGGACCCCAGTACGACCCACGCGTTCCCACCGAGAGAAACTGAAACGGACCCAAAGCTGCAAGAGCTTCATATTTCTCAGAGTTTTACTAACACTAGTCTATAACTCCCCCAACTTTACATCCCTCATAAAAAGGGCAGCCCAGTTTCAAGCCGAAAAGGATACTTGAAGGATGCAAGCGGGCGCCGTTCGTCCAGGGGCAGCGTAACGAAAGAACGGCCCCCAACTGAACACGAAGACCAAGCGGCGGCAGTGAAACCTAGTCCACTAGAAAGATACAAACTCGATACAGCCGTGCTCGTTCCATCTTCCCTGGTGAACCGACGTCGTTGTTGCGCACAGCGTCAGCCATCCGCCCCCGCAAAAGGTAAGCTGCGTTACTGCCGGCCGTCTCTAAGTTACGGCCGCGATCTGTTGCTCTATGGCCCGTGAAGCTCGAAACGCGGCAATAACGTAACCTTCTTACCAATCCCGGCCGCCCTCCCATCGTCGTCCATACAAGAATCACGGACTTGGCCGGCACGACACGTAAATCTGGGGGGCGGCTTTGCCAACGGCGACGCGTCGGTGTCGATGGCGTCGCTGGTGGTGGTAGGAACCAGCGGGCGGTTGCAACGATCACGGCCACGGTTGAGAAAGGGCCTCGTCTGGTTAGCCTCGGTTCTTCTCCTCGGGTAGTTTAATTGCTAAATTGGCCTTGGTAAATTCAGTGGACCCGGTGCACCGCGCCCCTCGATACCGCCACGCTCGATATCGTATCAGAAATTTAGATCGTTAGAGGAATAAGCAGTGAAAACTGTTATATGTACGTAGAGGGAATTGGGACGAGGCAGATGTGGAGGCGTAGTCACGCTTATTACAGTGGCTTCACAGTTTCGTTTACAAGATGTTAGATCTGTCGTGCCCGAAATGTTTGACGGTTATCAGGCAGGTACACCCGTTCTGTGAACAAGGCGTGTGTAATATTTGATGCCCCCTACGATAATGGATGATACACGGTCATATGCGGAAGTGTAGGAACTCGAGACTAAAGATGGTTCGTGTAGTAATTTTCACGATACATGTTGCACTGTCGCGGTAACTTTAGACTTTCATACAGTGCCGACTATAGGATCCTTTGAAAAATTTATAACTATAATACGTTGCGACGGTGGATGTCTAAGCACCGGTTTAACCGATTCTTTTATTACATTTCTCGATCCGGAAGAGATGAGTTCCATCTACTCAGATTTTGCCTTTGTCGCCCCAACGAGCCCGTCTTTTTCCACAGGCACGCTCGCTGGCAATTAATTTCTGAAAATTTAATACGCAACTTCTCCGTCGGCGACCGCGATGGACGTACAAAGCGTCCCCTGTTCCGAGACTCGTCGAACAGAATTTCGGGCGCAATTATCAGCGTGCGCGTAATAGGGGATCGCGCCAGGTCGTGCGCGGCTAATTAACTAAAAATTAGTTGAAATCCCTCCGTGGAGGTGATGGAGCCGCGGTTAGGTGGCGCGCTTCCACGGTGTGCATACGTATATAAACGTGGATTCCTCGCATCCCAGGAATTAATAATAAAATTGTTGGCAGCCGTCGGCTGCGCGTCGTATGCGATACACTCGCGAAATTCTTCAGGTGTTTCGACGACCGCCTGGCGTGCTCGGGGCTAGCCCCATCTCTAAATGACCTCTCACCCCTGCTCCCAGACCTCCGCTCGCGAGGGGAGCTGAATTAGTAACCGCATTTCTGACGATAGTTCATTATGCTAATTAAAGTTGGCCAGATACCCTGCGAACGGGCGGTCCCGTATTTTCGGGGATACCACCCCTCTGTGTTTCTCTGCCACGCTTCCACCACCCTTCGCAGACCCCCTTTTCCTGGCCAGTTGCCGCCGTTCGGCGATCTTAGGCGCGGCTACAACGTCCATTCGCACATTTTTCTTCGGACCGTATCCGACCGTTGCGGTCGAGGGTTGCGCGTTTATGCGCAGCCCCGATACCCCCTCGTTCGATCCTGCCACAGGGGACTCGGTAAAATTTCGGACGGCAGCGGCCATTAATTTCAGGGCGCCTGTGTGCGAGGGCATTAGCAAATATTCCTGTGCTCCCGTGTGTTTTCGTTACAGTTATAAGAAGAGCTAATGGGATGGGATAGTATTTGTATGCCGTGGTAAGGGATATTTTCGGAAATACGTCTCAAGTTCCAAGGTTTCAGTTTTTAACCGACTTCAAAAAGGAGGAGGTTATAGATTCGACACGTATGTTTTTTTTATGTTTGTTTTCTCATAACACCTCAGCATATGGACCGATTTTGATGATCTTTTTTTATTCAAAAGGGGGCGATGTCGCGGTGGTCCCATCCTACACTGCATCAACATTGGCTCAATATTTTTGCCAGTTCTGGTTAATAATAAAGACTATTGTCACCTAATTATTATTATTTTATGTATGTACGCGCATATCTCATCAGCATGTTGTGTCAATATATATAAAACTAAAAAGTTAAAAATAAAAAATTTTTAAAAAAATTCACACCGACTTCAAAAAAAATAAAATTGCACTAAAAAGTAAAAAATAAATTTTTCCCTTATTTAATCTACGACTCCCATATTTTTTCAAGTCGGTGCCTCATCATTTTCACTGTGCAAATCTGGCCCCGACTTAAAAAATATGGGAGTCGTAGATTAAATAAGGGAAAAATTAATTTTTTTACTTTTTAGTGCAATTTTATTTTTTTTGAAGTCGGTTTTAAATATTAAAAAATTTTTTTTAGATATATGAAATTGTTTTAGATTCATATACTTGAATATTTGATAGAGGAAGTTGGGAAGTTGAACTTGGGGAATATTAGAGGATATTCAAAAAACTTTTGCAAGGGTTACGGTGCGAAATGGGAGTTTTAACGATTTCGAAGGAACACGGACGACCCGCGGTGTAATGCAATTGAAATGTAGATACGTCGCGCGACAATGTAATTGCGTTTCAATGCAAAATCCGGAAACTAGGGAGGAAAGTGGGCCGCGCAACGGTCCCCACTGTTTGCACGACGGAAGCGCGAGCGACGGCCCCGGGCGGAAATAAAATTTTTGGCAACATTTCAATGACAACGGCCCCTCGGTGGTTCGTTTACCACGCTTTTTAATTAACCGGCTACAAGTATTCCCGGACGAAGATAATTTCCAACCGTGGCCAGAGGAGCGAGCCTCCCTGTGAACCAACCGCGCCACATCCGCTTGGTACGTGTCGATTTACAACTTCCTTTTAGAAGTGGAGTGACGGCCATTCTTCACGGCTGAAAATTATCGGTTTCACGCGCATTTGACCGCGCGCACTTTGAGAACGTAATTTTCCTTGAAATTGATGGAAAGTGTTTTAGCAACGATTGGTCGCGACACACGATTGAATCACTATTTAGTAGCGGAACATTAAATGTGAAATATTATCTTCCTGAATTTGATAAATAGTTTAATGTAGGGGAAGGTGGGGTAAAACGGAACGCTTAATTTTGGAGGGTGATAACTTAAATTCGGGAGGAGAAAAAGACACGAGACTTCAACAGGAGTCTTCAGTGAACCTTAGACAATAAGAAAATCAAGGTCATTGTTAAGAAAAATCTTTGGGAACGACGGGAAATGAAATTTACCGGTGGTATGGAAATCTTCGTCTCGCTCAAATGGTGGGGTAAAACGGAACACCCACTCGAAGACCGTGTAAACGTACAAAATGTTTATTTTTATAATTTAAAATGTATTAATTCATGTTAAAATCTATAAATATATGTTTTAGGTATAACTATTGCAAATAAAATATAGCAAAATATATATTTTACATATAAGAGAAAATATTTTATTAGATAACATGAAAATTACGGAAAATAATCAAATATAAATGTAATATCGTAAAAGAAGGATAAATTAATACAGTTTGTTTATTATTTTATGAACAATAAGCGGGCCGGAATCACCCGCTGGCTGGAATTATACCCCGCTTTCCCTACACGCGGATTTTTACATGAATATCAATACTTGCATGGAGAACACTTCTGCATTAAATGATTATGTTATTTGTTACAACTTAAACTAACAGTTTGATCGAATGAAAGATGTATCTCATACATCATAATTTTCTATACAAAATCAATTTTTTTAGAAACAAGGATAGTAATTCAAAGTTTAATCTACAATCTAATAATTAAAAGAGATAATAAACACGTACTAAGAGACGTTTCCATTCTTCCCCATGTATAATAGGCGTTCCGTTTTACCCCGCGAAAAGTGTTCCGTTTTGCCCCACGTGCAGTCATTTAGTAAACATTTAATATTTACACTTCAGCGTGAGGTAAAGAACTTTTTATATACGTCAAAATGTAGTGTAAGGACTATAGAATCCAAGGATGTACTTGCCGTTATTAATTTTCGAAATCCAAGTACCGAAAAGTGGTCGAAAGTCCAACGCAATATTGAAACGTCGATACCGGAAATTTTTCCAACTCTATTAATGGAAAAATAACTTGTGCAGGGGTCTATGGTCTATCACAAAATGCTATGAGGACCCTTTAGTTCCATGTCACGCAATACCAACTCATTCGCAGCTCTTATCTAACAGAAACATTGGTGTTCCGTTTTACCCACCCGTTCCGTTTTACCCCACTTTCCCCTACTAGTGTATTATGATTCCGAAATTTTTTTATCGAGGGACTGATTAGTCCTAACTGAGGAGTTTGTAGCTTCAATTTTTTGTGGATTCTGGCACGTTTCTGGAAACGTCAGGAAATTGGGGAAAAGCAGAGGTTCAATGCTTTGGAATGTATTATAAGCCAGACTGTAAAAATGTCACGACACGTGAAAACGTAATGAAGCAGTCGATCACTTGTTACGCAACGCATCGTTTCTGGTTCTAGTGCAACGCTAAGCGATTCCATTAGCAGCCTAATTTTCTGTGATAAATTATGCGCGCCAATAGCCAGCCGATACAACGTATGTATCTAATTATCAATTTATTCTCGAGCCATTACCTCGATCATTAACGACAGTAATCGACAGTGATATATGGGTGTCGGTGAAGCTGGTCTGAATAATCCACATACCTATAAAGTTGTCATTCGATATGAACGGAGCGCGAAAATCCACGGAGGACTGAAGTCGTTCTAAAACAGTTGTAACAGGGCTCGTATCGAATCAGAAGGTGTATAAATTACCAGCAACGGGCTGGCGACTAAAATAAACAGAAAACAACAAGAAGATTAATTAACCGAAGTAAAACCCATTCAGTTTCTCATAAATCCCCGTCACTCATCGTCGCGCAACGTTTATCGCGGCCAGGTAAAACTTGCGAACATTAATTTCCAGCCATAAGCAGCGAGCATCGCGATCGGCGAGCTTAACGAGCGGAATTGCAAGGTATACCGGTGTTTACCGAGAGCAGAGCACGGAGCTGCGACCCAGAACAGCAAAGACGGCAGTGTCACGCCGCGGTCCAACGAACTCGGGCCACGCGACTTTGCGTAAAGGCCGATGGAAATCGACAGTTGGCCCGGCGGACGGTATCAAGCCCCCATAAATAATGCGACGATCAGCGGGAATTACCAGCACGCCAGGCCGGCATGGCCGCTAATCGTGACACGACACACACGTCCCCAGACTGGATTTTACGGTTGAAATCGACACGGTGGCCGGGCTTTGCACGTCAACGCGCGTACAGCTAATTCTACGGGCTGCCTTTCCACGGGGAAAGTCGTCCGTCTCCCGTCCCGATCGCTTTCCACGCCGGCACTAGTCGCGATAGTCGGGATAGGAATTCACGGGCGGAATCAATCGATGTTCGTAGATCGAGCTTTCCGCAGCCTGGATCGGGATTTCCTGGGACGGTTCACACGTAACCCCGCTGCCGGGAACACGGTCGAAATGTTAACACAGAGGTCGACCAGTAGCTTGCACCCGCGCGTGAGGGTAGTGGTACATAAAGACAGCTTTCGCCCGTTATCGAGCCTGGTTCCAGCCTCGTCGTTGGCCCACCCCTCTATCGCCCACACCTTCCACCCCCCCCCCCACCCCGGTCCCACCCCTCGAGCCTCTACCCGCTGCCCTTATCGGCTCAACAAATTTAACTTGATTTCCTATACGGACTTTGCGGAGCTCCGGGGAAATACAGAGCCGGCTTCGGCCCCGTCTACGTCTAAACTCGCTTTACGATAAGGGATAAGCCTCACCCCATATCCAGGGGCCACCTTTCCTGCTACCGCACCGATTCTCCCTCCCTCTGGCCGCGTTCTTGGCCACCATCGCCGCCAACAGCATCCACCCTCAACCTCTCCATTCACCACTGTCGGATCCTCTTGACCCAGCCACCAAACTTTCCGCACGCAGAAATGTCTGGCGAGAAGTTCCCGGTGTGGCGCGGATTTTACGAGCCGAGAAAGATTTCGGTAGTTAGCGAGATTCCTCGAGGATTAAAGTAACGCGGCGCTTGGGACGATATTGTATGTACATGATACTGGTTGTGTATTTCCACCGTGATGGAAATGAGATCTGAATTGGGTGGATTTAACGGGGAAGGGGGGGGAGGTTGACAGTGGGGAGTTATTGCTCCCTAACATTATCAATGAGGATCGTTGTTTTGCAGTGGAGTAGCGTCAGCAAGCAAACGTTGTCGTGTCTTTTAAGCTGATATTGCGAAACGTGAGAGAAGTCATTCTTTCCAGTGACAAAACATTTTAAGATCGAAAGGGAGAATATGTCCCACCTCGTGTAACATTGAAACGATGATTACGGCACGCGAAACGGGGCGATGAGTTTTACTGGCGGCGGGTAAATTCAATCAGTAGTAGCCCGCGCCGTTTCCTTGCGCGGCTGGAAAGCTTGCCGCATTACTGGCGTATTAAACATCGTACAGGCAGTTTGGAATGACGACTCTCTGGAGAGGAACGAACGCACGCAGTCAGAAAGACAACGCCAGAGGGGTAGAGGACGAATGAGAGAGTGGCGTATGGTTCACGCAGTCTGCCGCATAGTCTCTGTATAATTCAGTCATATCCATGCTAATCCCACCGGCCGGCTCGCGTTATTCTCCATGATGGATGCACAGCCACCGGAGAATTGCCCTTTTCATTGAAATACAACTAAAATTAAACTCATTTGCTGCTCCCGTGGATTTACGGCAAGAGTGGCGACACCGCTGTGCATGCTCCTTTTCTTTATCTAGATGCCCCCTGCGCATTCGATGACGGTGATCAGTGGCTACTTTCAACTGACGAATACACTTCTGAATTGATAATACTTTAGCCCAACTTATGAAGATTACCGACTTTAAATAGTCAGCTTCTTAAATGATATTGAGAAGTACTCGCTTTGATCGTTCAATCCTATTTTGTTGTCACGAATTGTAATTGTCGAGCATTTGCACGAGATGCAAAGCAATTGACGAATTTCTGTTTGGGAATGATAATCTTGGTTTACTTTGTAGGAATATGAGTACCTAGCTAGCAGCTTAGTAAGACGTTTTAGTAAGACATTTTAGCCGAAAATTGTAAGGGGATTCGTCAAATCTATCGTTCAATAGATAGAGACGTTACAACAGATGTGCCGGATACTTATTCGACAGATGTGTCGATACTTTCCTGTTGAAAAAAGCACAGTGTAGAGACATGCCTGGCAATATTGGCAGGAAATGTTGCGCCACGCGGGAAAGGTTTCCGCTGGGTTTAGGGAGGAAACCGGTGACTATCTTATACGCATAAAATGATAATCGACCCTCGTCGAGGGTACATTTATATATAGAGAAAAAAAGGAAGGGTACGAGTTCAAATACCGATGAGAATTTAATATTGCGTCTACAGACCTGCATAACGTTAACGCGTGGGGAAAATAGAAGTGTCTACTAATGTTTCTTCTAAATTGATTTCCTGGGTTGAACTAGTGACTCGTATTTAGACTAACGCGTGTCATGCCACCATTAATTTCTCGAGATATTAGCCCGTAACGCCCATAATTTTACACCCTGTACATATCGGGCCGAACAAAGTGGAAAATGGCCAGAGAGCTTTTCAGAAAGTGGGCCAGTTTTCCCTTTCAGGCGTCGACGAACCGTACCAGAAGCTGATCGGCCGGCTTTGTGTCGATTATCGAAGATATTCCGCCCCTTTAGAACGGGATCGTCGATAGAAAGAAGAGCAAGGAAAAAAGGGAAACTGCCTTGCAAAAAGGTGGAAAAAAGGACCGCACCGCCTCTATCCGTTTCGATTCGGGCCGATACCTCCATTCCCCCAGTTTTCATCTCGATTTACTACGAAAGAGATCGTACGCTCCCAATTTCCTACATTTCTTTTTCGTTCCCCGTTTAATATTTCTTCCCCGTGGTTCCGTGCTACGGCCTGGCTCCCAGCTTCTCGACTCGTAATTTTACCGGAATTATTTAACACCGAATGCACCGCGGCGCATGATACGTGTGCTCATACGAACAATGTACTCTCGTGATTTAATTTGCTAAATGAAAGGGGGCGGCTGAAGAATATCTAATTACATTATCGGCAAGAAAAATCAATAGAGAAGTAATACCAGAAAAATTTCATGGAAAGGACACTTTGCAGTCCCGCTTAGAGAATTCGTTAAAGACCTGACTGTTTGTACTGTATATTCGTGCATGAGCTTGAATTCGTACACCACCAATCTCCTCTGGACATGGCCACTCGACCATGGTGTTTTAAACAGCGCCGAAAATGGAAGACACACGCGTGGATCCCACGCAGACGCGTACAAAGTTGCAAAGATTGAACAACGCCTCTTCCGATTACCCAGAGGGCTCTGGAACACACCGAGCAGCTGAATACCTGCAGACGTTCAGATGCATTTCCCACGAGGGGACTGTATCTGGTTTACAAGCCCACAGCCAGTCTTCTTTCGCCCATGGTACTTGGTTTGCGTCGTTTCGGAGCAGATGCTTTCGCGAAATTTCCTGCACATGCAGCATACTCGAAGTTTCAAAGCAATCGATGTTAAATGGTAGATGATTCCCAACGAAATGCCTTGAAATCGGTTTAAAGAGGGTAGAACTTTTGTAACAAGAGTTTAATCATTCTTATTCGTTCTTGTACGGATACAAGTAACTACTTGTTTCGATGTGAAATGAGAAAAGTGCGTTGAAGTTAGCTCCACAACGACTATACAGTAAAAAATAAAGGAATAATGACAGAGTGATTTTATTTCACTCGTAATCAGAATGGTTACTCCACTGGTTGAATGAGATACCCCACGCGAGCTCCCGAATGGACATTTGCGTGTCAAGCAATTTACAATCGTAAAGTACCTTCTCATTAAAAATAACGAAACGTGTCAAGTGTGGATATAAGGTTCCAAGTAAAAACGGGAAGATGCGACGGCTCGTGTGCATTTACACGGTGACGAACGAGATAAATGGGGAAAAATACGAGAATGAGAAGATTTGATCGTCTGGAATTTTAAGTTCGAAAAGGGAACAAAAGCTTAAAGCATACATATGATGCATATCAGGCATTCGTGCGTGTGTTCGTACGCCACAGGAATCTGGCCTGAAATTCAGTGGAAACTGCGTATATGACGCGGGTGTTGCTTGGGAAATAAGCGTATTTCAATTCCTGCTGCGAAAGCACATTTGAAAACTATGCTGCGAATAACTTGTCTGGGAAATTAACTGCGTGCGAGAGCGTGGCGCAGCTAAGAAAATTACGGCCGACGTTATCTGATTCAGCTCGGCTGTAAGCGTGCTCTGATAATTTGTTCGGTACCATTTTGCTTCTAATTGTTGACAGAAATGGTACAAATTACATTTCTTAAATTACGCGTGTACCGCGATCGTCGAATGATATTTAAAAAGCAAACGATTTTTTAGAATCCAGTAGTACGAACATAATATGTCCGACCTGGTATTAATTATTTCTTTCGAAATGAAAATGTTTCAGATATTCGACGATCGCTCTACTATTAAGAACTATTTTCTAAATATCATATTAAAAGAGAAATTTCAAAAAACTTTCTTAATCCTAAAACAATACAACGGGCATCTATCGTTGCTAGAAGAAAGTGCAAGGAATGATCTCCTGAAAACATAAAAAGGATGTAGCAAGTTATCCAATTCATCAGCAGAAGTTGATGTTTATTCGCCTTCCTCTCGCGAGACAGCCCCCGCAAGAGAAAAGGTGCAGCACACAATGCTTTCCAGCCGGGCTGGAACTTTGCTTTCGCGGAATAACGCGGCGTCGTTCTTTCGAAAGTTTTCAAGGTGTCCCAGGAAGCTAGTGACAAGAAGAGTCGCACATGAGACCCGCTGTCGCGTCGCTTGCGTGAATTATCAGTTACGACTGGACAGAAGGCAGGAATGGCAGGGAAAGGTTAAGCTGTCGCTTGGCAGACGAGGCTAATGAAAGCTTAGCCCTGTAATGCAATCTGACGGAAAGCAAGCTGCCCGTCTGACGTGATAGGTCAGTTCAGGCTAGCCCCCCGAGTTTGCCAGGAAGACAAGTGGATTAGCCGAGGCCTCGAGGATGGCGGCCATATAACCGACGATCTTCGACTTCCCTTTTAGTTTTGTTGGCCTTCTTCGGTCGCTGAGTGTCGACCTAGCGTACTATATATTCGACGCTGTCCATGTCCGCCACTTTCACCCACCCTCCCTGTCCCACGTCCATGTGTAATCTACGGTGACTGTTATTGCCATATACGATTTGTGTCGCCCCCTTTCGAACTGTAATTCCGACGTAGAAACGCGCGAATCAAAGTGACAGCTTCACGACCAACCACAGAGGTAGATCGCTTGGTCATTCCCGCGATTGCTGTCAATCATTGAATCTCCTTCAATACATCGCCGTACGATAGAGTTACCTACACCCTGCAAATGATTCTGTGAAAAAGTAATGAAGTTAAAGAACCGTGTGTCATACTTTCTTCGTTTCAAAACTCGCTGCTATTATTTAAATTGATTGCGGGGATCGACGCTTCTTCTCTTTTCAGGAGAATTCTATTTCAATCTTCTCACAAGCAGTTTCGCAGTCTTTATCTTACTCGATCGAAATCGCTGTCTATTGGAACACATTAAAAGTAGAGGTTGTAAACGAAAGCTATTATTTCTGAATACCAAAAAGCTTCATGCACTTCAATTCACTGTTGTGACGCAACAGCAATTGCCAAGGATGGACGCCATGGGCGAAAGGGAATGGACAATTTCGTGATGGAATGTGGAGTTCTCATCCACGTCGCGACGCAGAACGGCGCCACTGTGTTTTTCGACCGTCGAGCACGCATTGTAATTTTCTGCTGGCTGGCCGGATGCCGCCTTTTCTCGTGACGACACGCGGCATGCGTAGCCTCGTATGCCCGCGATACGAGCTCTCGATACGCGGTTACTTAATTCCGCCCGACACGGCACCTCGTTTTTCCCAGAAGCGTTTACACGTCGCGATCAATGCGCCCCGTGCAACGCGGAGCCAGGGATTCCGTGCTCGTTTGTCGTGTTTCTTCGTACGACAGTCACCGAGTTTCCACTTACGTGTATCGGGTACGCGAAGTGCTTCCTTCTTTCAAACGAAGAACCGCATGCGATTGCACGCTGCCAACAGATTTATCGATCCTACGAATTTCTGGCCAGCACCGCTACTTTAAACCCAGCCAGTGTATTCCGATTTGCCATACTCTGCTGGGCTAGACATCGTCGAAATATTTCGACCGCATACGTGGAGCACGATAGGAGGTTAAATCGCAGTTATTCCCTCGCAGGGTTATTAGGAGAAGGGACGGCGAGACTGAGGGGTAGCCGTAAGTAGGGGGCCAAAGTGATTTCTCAAATTCTCGAGAGGATGATCGGTCGCGCCACGTAAGCGAGCCACCGCCGATGCGGCCCGATATTTACGAGGGCGAAATGGCTGGTTTGCAAGTAAAATCGTCTCCTCGGGCGGCCGGGCTCGCGGTCGCTGACAACGTTTGGCTTGATGTCGGCCGAGGGTGGATAGCTTATAATTGGTTTTATCTGGCTGTAGCGGCGAAGGTGGCCGTAATGGAAACGATAGGCTGGCACGCGAGCTCGCGCACTACTTTGCGCCGAAAGGAAAGGCGCGCGGAGCTCGATGCAGCCGCCGCAGCAGCAGCAACAGCAACCTTTGGCTGCCAGTTGGTCTGCACGATATTACTATTTGCACAAAATTACCACCCCAAGATTGCCGTACTTACGAACACCCCCCTCTACGCCCCACGATTGGCCGACCGCTGCTGTTGCGAATAATCGCGTGCGTGATTCCGCGAACACGGGCCGCGCTCGCCCCTCGAGGTTCGCTCCATTTTCTGCTTTACTTCGTCTCCTTCTGAACTCCATGCGGCATTATGCGAACGATTTTGCGGGTGTACAAGATTGATGCAAGAGAAGGATCGAAGGATTTGGAGGCACAGAGTATTCATAAGGGAGGAATGAAATGCGTAGAGATTACATAATACAGTTCCGAGGGAAGTTTTCAGAGGAATGAGAGATTTTATGGTCTTGTGATATGAGGAACCTTCTTCTCTTTATTCCGTAAGTACTATGCATAAGTAAAGATCATGAGTGTTTATATATGCGGTATAAAATGAAGAATGATATGGGTTAATATCGTTGAAGCTTTGTGGGATGTGAAATGTGTGCTTTCGGGGGTTGTTAAACTAATTAATTTTTTCCTAGATGGAGGATTATACGTCGTACGAAGATTACAGGGCAAGTTAGTGGTCGAGGAACGAGGCAACAGTCTATGTTGGTCCTTTAGTCCAGTGTTTTCTTAATCAGGAGAGTGGGCAAGTGGAAATGGCCAGTGTGTAATCAGACGTACATCACTAACCAGGGACATTTCGCGACTGTTACATGCCGATTTTTACGAAGTTTACGTAGATTCTAGTTCTAGAAAAAATATTTGACATTTATTTTTTTATGGGCAATGATTCATATCAAGGGTAATTTTCTATAACAAATTCAGCCACGCAATCAGATTCTTAATACGTCAATTTGATTAAACAATATATTAAAAAGTAGACATTTTTCACTCGTTTTTCTTATAGATTGTTGATGCATTTTCGCGTAAATTTATCAACGTAAACTACAGATCAAACTGTGAAATACCGATACTTTGAATATATCGTAATACGGATACGTCAAATATTTTTTCGAGAATTGTAATCTACATGAACTTCATTATAATCGACGTGTAACAGTTGCCAAATGTCGCTTGTAAGTCATAAATTGAGTTATAAATTCCTGCTACCACTAGTAAGTGGAAATGTAGTATTTTGAAAATGCGTGAACTGAAATTCCGATATGGCGTTATATCAGGAGAATAGAGAGTTGTAAAAGATTGAGGCAAAGTTACCCTTCTTGTCTGATATGCGTACGCGGTATAACGAGGGACTAAACGTTTCGAGCTCGATGCGTTTCACGAATGGTGTGACTTGATATATTCCCCGAAACATCCGAACTAATCTACATATTATCAAACTCTGCGCCGCGGTGAGGTACAAATTGAATGATCCACGGCCCGTGGAACTTGCTATGGGACATATCTCGAGGTTTCGCCAGTGCCTAAAATTCACTTATCACGCCGAACCGCCGAAAGACAATTTCTGCCGGCGAAGGATTCGCTTATAATATCATTTTAATAGAATGCACGTGCTAACGATTTTGTCATGATAACAGAAAATTTATACACGTTGAAGAACTCGTTCCTCCATGTCACATTACTCTGATAATTTTCGTACTACTGTAGATTTAATAGACATTTTCATTGCATTTCCTTTATGACGACTTAAAGATACGTATTTCACATTAACTCTTGAAATGTCGGGAGCCTATATTTGTCAAGTGTATACGAGTTTCGTGAAATAACTTTGTACAATCACTTTCCGTCGTCAGCCTTTGTGAATTAGCATGCAAGCTTCCCTCGAAACAAGGGTATCGGATGAAAATTAGGGTGGAGAAGATAATGCTCAGCTGACTAGAAAACGTGATGGATGGCGCCTTTGTCCATCCGTCCATTCAAGTAGGTCTCTTTGGCTTCCTTCTACTTCCCTGGTCCCATCCATCATGGAATAAGAAAGCACCAAGACGCTCTCCTCGTATGAATATTCAGGGGACTACAAAACAATGGAAAAGAAGTCGATAGAGTGCAGAAACTGCATCAAAGCCTGGAATCCTTTGCCGTGCAATGTTTCTCTGATGACTGAACCTGAATCTAACTTACATTTTATTCAGATCAGTCACCCTACTTGAAAGTGAGGAATTTCGAGACAGGAAGCTAGGTTCAGCGAAGTCGAACAAACCACCACTAAGTACTTTCAACTTTTAATATGCCTGTATATGGACGAAAAATACCTTCCAATTTACAACAGAATCTTTGTCCTTTGTCACTCGTGAATTATCTCCATTATCCTTTTCATAATCAAAGAGGTCTCACTGACCTCGAAATAGACTGTCTTTTGTCAAATTCGTCGAAGCACTTAATTTGATCTGCAATTCCTTAAAAGAAGAGGGAGCAACCCTTCTTTTTCCAGTTCTCTTTAAAAGCAGATAATACAGTTCGGCAGATAGTGCAATGGTCGCAAATGAATCAAGCTTCCGTGGATAATGTTAACCCCTTAATATCGATTATTCAGGCGTAAAGTCACTCCTCGTTGTACCTCGTTAGTTTTGGTTGAACCCAGTCGAAATTCGAGTAATCGCCCGCAGCCGCATTGAGCTAGATAATTTCGTGCTAATAAACGTTTATAATACCGTGGCTATCGTTTCGCCTGCTGGCTCGTACGATATGCTGCATTATGCCGGTTAATGACGAGAGAAATACGGTTATTTTCGGTCCACTGTTGAGCGTGCTTCCATAGTTTACTACGTTTTCTATCTGAAGTATGCCATCTTTATTACGTTATCGTGGTCCCTGCGTGACGTACGCCAGTTTACGCCCAACAGATTCAGCCGTTGATACCGCTCGTAACAGTAATAATTAGCGGTTTCTTTTTCAATTTTAATAAGCCGCTAATCAGCCATGTGTAAGGGCTGATTGCGCTCACGGTACATCATCCTCTGGGAATTCTTGCTACATCCATTACTCGGCATTAGTAATGCCACTTACTTTTGATCATGTATGCGTTTCGTACACAGCAAGGGTACGCGTATACGGAACAGTTCTTGTCGAATATCGCGCAACTTTCAATTAATACAGCGGCCGATGAACGGACGTCGCATTAATCAACATCACTGGATGGTACTGAGTAGTCGTGGAAATAAATGGAATATTGCGAAATTTGTCCAACGAATCCTCGTCACATTTCTGTATAGATATCATCCCCGAATGAACTTTTTCATACGATGCAGGAATCGCTAAATTATTCCTGGCTGAAGTAAGGCGGAGAGAACCCACTGGCCTTCGTATAAATTCACATTTACCTAACTTTGCTAAATAATTAATTATTAGTATACTTCCAAATTTGCACTTTAATTTGAAAAGTAAAGATGGATTAAAGTTGTGATCCCTGGCTGAAGATATCGATGG
Source organism: Andrena bucephala (assembly GCA_947577245.1). NCBI lineage: Eukaryota > Metazoa > Arthropoda > Insecta > Hymenoptera > Andrenidae > Andrena > Andrena bucephala. The sequence goes on from OX387715.1 coordinate 72,666,794, forward strand.
AAATTTAACGTGGTAGTTCCTCATTCTTGCATCCAGCGTTATCCGCTCCGTTCTTCGATCGAATGCACCAGCTCGAAGTGAGATTATCATCGACTAAGCACAAAGCTGAACGATAAAGGGAACACCGTCTTATGCAAACGTGGCTGATCAACCGGAAGATGTAAAGGAGGGACGGTCATCGATATCCCCGGAGTACAACGTCGACGGATACCATAAGTCTCGGTTATGGCGTGGAACCGGGGACACCGTCAGTCGACTCTCTTGCTTCTTATATTTTTCGAGAAGTCGATCGGCTCGAGGCACACGTCGTAAATCTGCGCATTGCTTGCCTGGTGCACATCCACGTTACGCGACGTACGTTCACGACCGTGTGCGTGCATTTTTACACTCGTCGTGGTATTAATATTCGAGGCAGGTCTAACGGTTATTTTGTGCCTCGTTTTTATATTCCGTGGAATCCGACGGGGAATATTCAATATATTATTGCCAGGCGCCGTGCCGCCGCCACCGCCTGCCTGTCTCAATATTTTATTGAAATATATATATCGTAATATCGCCGAGCGGTGCACGAGGACAAGGTCGGAATTCGGATGCGTTCCGCGGGAATCTTTTGAATCCTCCACGGTTTTCGAAGGGAACGTTCGAACGTCTCAGAAATCAGCGTGGGAAATGCTGATGATTTAATTACTCGAAAAGTCTTCATCGATGTCATGATTTCTTGGAAATCTCAACAGCGACACTTTGCCATGAAAGACGATTTTTCCTCTCAGAATCCCTGTGCACTTTAATCAGTGTAATTGATCCTTCGCGTTTAGATAAGGAAAGCTAAATACGCAAGTTGCACGACACATTCGCGTTGTATAAATTATTTGCAAAAAATTGCGGCCCGGTGTTTCATGAGCGTACGATATAGTCAACGCGGGATACTTATTTTTACGGTAGAAGAATTAGTAGATAGTGGCGGCGATTACGTGTTACGTGTGCATAAAATCCAGGACGAAATTTATGACGGGGTCTGCGCCGTGCCATCATGGTACAGCCCATTTTCCATGAATTTCCCCGGCCTTGCACGCACACGACTTTGCACGCGCACGCAGCACGGGAAACGCCGAAATGGCAGTATGCTAAAAAACGCTGACACTGGCAACTAAAATCCGGGCACACCGCGATGTCTCTCTGCCTCTCCCACCTCTATCTTTCCCTCATTTCGCGCAACTACGCGTCTCGCCTTTTACAAAACTGCCTACCCATATTCTTCTTCCACCCTCCTTTTAGGGTGACATCTAGCCCTCTATTGCGGAACGCTTGTCGTTCTTACGCTTCTCTTTGCCAGCTCTTCCCAACAATTTCGTGACGCGAATTCTTTGATCTGTTACTCTTGCACGGGGTAAGTGGTTAAGAGGGATTGCTGGCAATGATTGCTGGCCGAGGAAAGTGAGACATGTCAGCGATCGAGCGAGTAATAGAGTAATTCCGCGTATCTAAATAAAGATCACTGCACCATGCGCGGACTAAAGCCAAATAACGTCACTATCGTCGCTCACGGAGCATTAATCACACGGCGAAATCTGAACGCAACACGTCCTACGGTTCCCGCCTGTAGGGTAAAGCTGTCCATGGCGAAATTTATTTTATGTATTTTTATGACTTCCGCGAAAAATATGGATATTTGTAGTCGGATGGTGTTCCCCAGGGGAAGAAGCGTCCGCCAGTGAAATTCTACAGTAGATTTAAAGAATTGCTGTACTGCAACAATTTTCCCGGAGCCCTCTGCAAATATTTGGCACTAACGTAGGTGGCCCTTTGCATATTACCAAGGACAGAAGTCTGAGAGTTCTGTCGGAATCCTGAGAGTTGTATAATTTCAAGAATCCCAAGAATTTCAAAGATGTCAAGAATCATCTTAAGGATCCTAGGAACTCGAAATATTTTAAGACTCCTAAGAACTCCGAACTCTCCGAAGGCTACAAAGATCCAAAGTACCTCAAGAATTCCAATAACCTCAACAACTCCACTTTCTCAAGCTAACTCTGAAACTGTCGAGTTGGAAAAATCAGCCACACTGGTAAGCAGCAATCCATTCATACATATCATTTCACTGTACAGTCGAGGCCCCCCTTCGATTTTCCAAACGGCAAGCCACTTTTCATCGCGCAACGGATGCGGGAACGCGAAACGGCGAAAAAGGGATGGGAACACGGGCAAACGAAGGAATTAATGACGGGACATTACGTTCATCTGTCTAACAGCGAATTCCGCTTGCATAAGATCGCGTTGCCGCGCGCGCGGGCGCGAGCGCGGATAATTTATACGTCGGTGGCATGTTTGCGCGGCACGATTAATACTTGCACGTCCGAAATTGTTACCAGACGTAACGACGCGTCGCGCTGCGATGTGCAAGCACGGCAATACATTTGCGGCAATGTACATAATTCGCCGCTCATTAGTGTAATGTGCTTCGCACTAAACGCTTCTACAAATTCGGAGCTTTATGTTTGCGAGCAATTGTACCGCGGCGGCAATCGATATTGTCTGCCCGAAAGCTCGGCACCGTTTAAGAGCGTATAAATTAACGTCGAACGTACGGGGTGTCGCGCGAGATAACCGATCAACTTTTCCGGAACGTCTGCCGGAGAAGCTAGTCGATTCCATCGCGCTACACCCTGTGCCAGCTCGACTGGTTGCATGTGTGCAGGTGTCTACCGACACGTGTAAAGATAACAACGTGGCACGTTTAGCAGTGCAGTTTATAAAATGTTCGTACTGAATCCTTCGTGATTATCGTTTGTTCGTATTTTTTAGAATTTCTCGTCTTTTCTTCCACTTTCTCATTACAGTTTAACGTTTTTGATTTTTAATACAATGATGTAATGGGTAGCTTAAGTTCTCTTAGATGATCTCTATATCTAAATTTTTTAGAGTTTCTTTGTATTGGTTATGCATCGTTTCATGCTGATGGATATTTACTGCTGTTGGTTAATGTAAAGATTAATACTGAGCCTTGAGAATGTGTGATACTCTAATTTTACTCTTAATAGTGCACATACATCGCGCGTGTACTGGGGCAGTGTGCAAGTTCCCAGCGTACGTGTACGCACGACACAGAAGCCGCGATACGTGATGTTGTAATTTATAAATTAACGATATACAAATCAGGTGACGGTTAGGTTAATTTAAGCGCGCTGGCGATAAATCTGGGCTAGAGGGTTGAAATCGATAGTTCCTTACGGCTCGCGTGACGTGCTGAAATAAAATACTTACGTAAGTACGTTCGCGTGTGTTTAAAAATTCGCGAAAGAAGATTGTTTGCTGAAGCGATCGGCTGAACGAAATTTTCCACAAATTTCAATTGAATGGAAAGGGGCGGACGTTGGCGAACAGGAAACGCAGCCTTTAATTCTCAGTCAGCTTTACAATGTAACGCAGTTTGTATTCATACAGTCGAATCTATGAATATACACTTCATAAAGAATGCTTCTGCATGCTCCAATATTTTACATACCTTTGGTTGCGAAGGCGCACAGGAAGCCATTCTCCATTTTAGTGCATTTTTTTTTCGTTCATACAATACCTTGGCTTTGTGCAGTTGCATAATGATTCTTGTTTCCTTCACATTTCGAGGCAAAAGTATCGTTCGTTTTCTGTTATATCTTCTAGTATAGTTGCAAATCTGTCTGCATCGAATATTATGCATAAAATACGAATAAAGATCAGTTAAACCTGTTAACACCATCATAGATATTTTTGAGTTTACCACAGTTAAGTAATCTTCTGTACACAGTAATTCTCTTCTCTTTTACACTTTTCACTTCGTCATACACTTCTATACTGGTATTTACTTTATTAAACCTCCCTGAACAAGAGAGTGATTGAAGAAAAATATACTTTTCCCTCGAGATTAAGGAAACTTTACAGCGTGTTTCTCGCGAATTCGCCGCAGTGCACGCCGCATAGCGCCGAGTTAAACATTTCCCACGCTCTATGGTCGCTCGACAAGAAATTTATAATATATTTTTAGTCGAATTCTCACGTAGCGAGGCGGTGCATAAGTATACACACTGTTCGGCACGTGAGTGGTATTCGAGATGTCGTTGTTCGACGGTCTATCGGTTCCAAATCACTTCGACTTATTCCGCGATCGTAAGCCTCTCGAGCGATCCAACGACGTCGGTATATTCCTATATTTCGACGCCGTGAGAACTTCGACAGTCAGTCGCGATTCTCGCGGCTCCATCGAGGCGAGATATTAAAGTTGGGAGCGGCGTTTGCCTACCCTCGTCGACAAAAGGTGGGAAATTGGAACGAAAAATGTGAGAGAAGCTTGAGAATGGAGGAAGAGAGATGAATGCAAGGTAGGCGAAGGGAGACGTAACTCGAATGAAGGAGATTGAAGAAGGAAGGTTATCTAGGTTAGATATACAGTAAAGTTCGTTTAGTGGTAGCTGTCATAATTTAACTCCGAGATCCTCACGTAAATCAGTACACCACGACGTGTTCATAATTGCTCCTCACATACACCCCATCGCATCTCTAAATAGACACCTGCCAGAGCCACGCATACCGCTCATTCGAGTTCATCGAGCGAACAAGAAAGGGTGCCAGCGAAAAATTAGAAACACCCACTCAGAGTAGATATAGAGAGACGATCAGAAAACAAAACTCTGCGCTGTGTACTGCGAAGTTTAGCGAGGAAGTTGCGGGTGGTGCAGCGAGAATCGTTAGAAACGCAGGGCTGTGAAAAGAAGGCGGAAGGAAGAGCAAGCCAGAGGGTACATCGAAACCGTGCCAGGTTTCAGAGGATGGCGGTCCTGGAGGTTGGTCCCGATCGAAGGGCGAACACAGCTGGAAACGGGACAGAAAGTCGTGTCGGCGTCGTACGTGGGGCAATAAGAAGCCGTTATACGAGAAGACGTTTACGAAACGGCGTCCTCGTCCGTAGAAACGAGTTCGAACAAGGAGGAACCGACACGGCTACAAACAGACGTATCCTCGACACGCCACCATTCCCACGTGAGACCTCTTCGAGCAATTGCATTGCCTCGTCCTCGGGAAAAAGCGATCACGACGAGGATCCGCGGCCACCAGCTTCTCTGTCTCTCCTACCTTGCGTCCCCGGGTTTGTGTCTGTGCACCTCTGCAAACGACTCAAAAATGAAGCAGTAAAGCCCTCGTGTACGCACCAGGCGACGCTCGTCCCTTACGAGCGGCTCGAAAAATTCCAGCCCGTGTGCACATCTGCTCGCTGTGTTTACGAGTAAACAACGTTAAATGATGTTCCCCGCGGTGATTCGAGGTGACGTCTGCTTTTATTTGGGGGACGGAGAAGCGGGGGTGGCTGGCTCTCCACGCCACCGATTAGACCTGCTTCCCCGATGAACTGTTGCGGTGAGTCATTCTTGATTCCCTGGTCTCTTTGTAGCTGAATTCCCTTCTGCATGCTACTCTGAGGAGGTGGCCAAGGGATTTTGCTATTTGTGCGTTCAATCCGTGGCACTTTTATTTTGGGCCATTTTCTGAAGTCTCTTATTTATTCGAACGCTGAGGCATCAGTGTTAATTAATAGTGGCGCAGTTTACGAATGGTGCGATTGCGATTGGGTAAAATTCCTTGGCGCTCATAGGCAGAGGGGTATCTGTGTGTACGCGTTTTCACTCTGGTTGCAATACCCGTAATAAAAATGCACGCGTGGCGCGTGCATCTGCGCGATACGCGCGAAGGGCAGGGCCACCGTTCTCGTTAAATATTTTACGCCCCATTTTACGGGGCTTCGGCACCACTGTTTTCCTTTTTTTATGAGCGGTCACTGTATACCTCGCACGAAGGACATGAAAGTGGCCGTCACGACACGGCGGAATCAAACGCGAAAAAAGGGGTGGTACGGTTTGCGCCGCGATGCGGGAAAAACGTGGTTCCCTTTCACGAACGCCAGGGAACCCATGAAATATCCCGGAATTGCGGCTACGATATGCAGCTTCCTGCGTTGAACGAAATGTGCCCTCACTATTTCCGCTGCAATTACGCCACCGTTCTGTTCTTCATTAGACGAATTACACTTTGACCCGCAATCGTTCCGCCCGGCGAATTATTTTGATTTAATTGCGCTGCACGTGTGACTTCTCATTTATCAACACGATCTTCTTTCGCATTCACCAATTATACAGAATTATTTAATGACTATTCCACCACGAATACCGCTGACGAAAAAATCAAATTTGAAACTGAAAATAACGAATCAGGGGCAACTAGGGAACAGTCTTTGAAATCGATTTTTCTTTCGCTCTTCCTATACCTAGATCAACAACATTTACTCGTTCTCGCGGGTAAATGCGATGCAAAGAAATCTCCTAGTCCAGGAGGACATATTTATTCTCTTCCGCGTCGTCTTTCCATGCCTGACTATTAAGTCCCCCAGGTATCTTACCAAATTCGCTGGATCATTCGTGCGTTAAGGGCCAGCCCCCATTCGCTATCATTCCGAGCATAACCATGGCCCATCGCACGCAACGGCAGTTCAGTTTTATGGGGAACACAGGATACCTCGGCGAGGGTTCGCGCAAAGGTCGGCGTTACCCCGTCCCATGGGAGGGCAGGTTCGCCCGCCTTTTCCTTGCGGCTGGATCGCGAACCGCCTGAAATATCCACGAGCCAGGAACCGGCATCGTTTTTTCATCCGATGAATGAGTAATGACGCACGCCAACGGTCATCCATCGACGGAAGACAGATACGGCCCGCGCGCCATCCAGATACATCCACGTTCCCATTTCGAAATGGGAGGACGTTACTCGAGGAAGCTTGGTTGCCGCGCTAGGCGACGGTATTATCCTGAACTTTTTAACGCGACGTTATGAATGGATGGGAACGACCGCGGCTCCTCGCCTTTACGCGACTCTAAAGTCGGATAATAGAATATCGGGAACGGAATCTCTTCTGCTGCCCGGAGCTCCTCGAAAGTCGAATAGCGCGCTTTTACTGCGCAAATTGGGCGTACGAGGCGACGATGTCCGCGGAAGTTGTAAAGTGCTTGGGTATGCAACGTCGTAAACCTGGATACCGGCGCAGTTGCACGAAATGCTCCACCGCCGTCGACTAAACCTATGATTTCCGAGAATTTCGGGGTAGGTACATGGAAATATCAATCTTGCTTGAAATCCGTTTGGTGGTCAGTGTATGGAGAGACCTTCCATGATCCGTTTCGTTTGTAAACACGGCGGGTAAGTTGCGAAGACGGCGTTTATCTATCTTCCCGCGAAGATGACAAAATATAAGAGGATAACTTGAAACTTAAATAAGGGTTGCTCTACAGCCGGAGTGGAACTAAACTACGAATTGAAACTGAATTGATACCGAATTCTCTAGGGAAATGCATAGAGTTTTAAGAGTTCCTAATCTTCAGCTCTTTGTCTTCAGACACCGTTAGAGCTTTTACCGAAAACGGATGGTACAGAGCCTTTAGCCGACTTGGGGAAAAAGTATTCACGGTGTTCCTAGATTCAGAAAGTCTAGAAAATTGTGTTTGCATTCGCACAGAAATCGCCACCGTTCGTGGTCGTTATATTTAACACACATTTGACGTTAAACTGCATCCCGTCCTGCCACCAATCCTGATCGAAGACCGTGCTCCCAGATATTACGAACAATGTCGCTTATCATAACAATTCACGTTTCATCGAATTTCGCCGGAATATTTCACAAATTAATCAATTCGAGCCAGCTTCCTGGCCCGTTGACCGAAGGATCAGCGATACGGATGATCTGAAAGTGATACTCGCGGCCGATGCTGACGTTAAACGATATCTCGTTTTCGCGTGCTTTCCCGCGGCGGGCAGGATCAGGCCGCTTCGCTTCGAGTCGCGCGCGCGCATAAATTGCATTTCGACAATACCGAATTAACTCTATCTCATCGACGGGTTTATCACTGTGCCCGGCTGATAGAGCGGGTCAATCCGGCCGGATCGTGGATAATGAACGCGTCATATCGCTATCATCGACGTCATTGTCGGCAGTTTTATACACTCCGACTCTTAATAACACGCAGGCTGTTTGCACTGTTCGGAGCCCCATTGTCGATGTACACGCACGAAACAGTGACACGTGCGGGCAGCCACATTCACGTGTCCGGCCGAATAATGAGGGGTATCGCGTTCGCCTACCGGCAATTTCATTTGAAAGCCCTCCGATTAATGCTCCCCCGCTGCCCTTCGCCCTCCTCGACGACTACATCCGAATATTCGAAGGGAATGAATTCCGATTGGACTACAAGGTCCACTCGAGCTGGACGTTTTGGGAGTTTCAATTCCCAAGTCTCTCGTTTCAGGTTTCTTTATCATGGAGAGTGGGTTACATGTAATTTCAGATTGATTGGGAAATGGAGGCAGGTCTTGGAAGTGAAGTAATGCGAGTTCATTGAAGTTCGTTCATTCTCAGGACAACCCATTTTGTAATATAGTTACAACCAAAGCTCAGATAATTGAGGCATTGACAGCAAACACGGACTAACCCACATTGAATAAAAATTAATTTTTCTTATTTTATATGATTAGTAGGTACAGCCTATTGGAATACATTATTGCTGCTAACTCAATTTCGCAAAATATGTGGGTTAATTCTCAATTCACCCTCAGTTACGTTTAACACAGAAGATTTCTGGTAGAGAAGTAACTTATCGAATAGGTTAAACACCTTCAGCAAGATGATCCTACGAGAAACACTGTCATCCTTATCCCAGAACCATTTTTCACCGATATCCAACGGCACCCTTTCAAGAGCCAGATCTCTCTTTGTACCTAATAGCGCTTAAGAGGCGCTTAAGCGCTCAGCCCCGTCCTGCAGCGGTGTAATTCAAAGTTGCACGAGACATTAGGTTGTACCGGAGTAATAAAATCTCCATTTCCCGCAGGACGCAGTCAAGTCGGGCATGCATATTTAATGCGGAGACAGCACGTCGAAGGAAGGAAAGGCTTCTGCGTTTGCTGCGACTCGCCTCTCTCCGTGCCGTCTCTGCTTACGTTGTCTTTTCGCTTCCCGTCTCGCTTTCATCCCCGTTCCGCCGATTCCCCCTTCAATCCACCCGGCCGCCGCCGCTCCAACCAGTGTCCCGTCGGGGCGAGTTGCCTTGGATTAAAGACACGTTCGCAGTACTCGACGTCGCAAGCCCCACGACGACGGTAATTCCCCGTGTAACCGGGCGATTATGAAATAAAGCGACTTTCAGCTGGAGGAAAACGCTCACGCCCGGCGCGCGGGGAGAGTCGGTCGCCGGAAGCCCTCTCGATTATCTGACGGCGCTCCGGTTAACACGCGTTTGCCGAACTAAAAGGGTCCCGTAGATATTTACCGTGCACTCTCCGAAATACCTTTCGACCACGTTTGAAGAAACCCGCCAGATTCTATTATTTAGTTCATGAATTTTCATTCGAACGACACGCGGAGAGCCCGAACCCTACCCCGTTTGGGGCGGAATTCTGAGCGACGAGCGAGTGGCCCTTGTTGCATTAACCATACGAGTGATGACGCAGTCTTTCCCGGGACCAGCACAGAAGCGCTATGCAATAGTGAAAGTAATTACTGCCTTCGGATTGGAACACATTCTGTACGCAGGGTAAATCCGGGAGACGCGGTCGGGCCGGAGAGCTGGTCGAGTCGCTATATTTCAGACTCTATACGAAAAATGCGTTAAAGTGCAGATCAATTACTTCTCTAGAAGCCAAACAGTTGAATGAATAGCGTCACTTCGCTTCCTTCTGTGTTTTTCTGGATTTATAGACTATAAAAGGTAAATTGAGGTTACATTTAACCTCATTTGTCAAACAGCGGTGTACAGAATTGTATTTAAAATATACTTCTAAGTTTATTTTCGTTTAATGTTGGGATAATAAGATAGTAGAGATATTGGGGGACAATGCAGCCAAATTATTTGGCCATATTTTTACTCTTCCTCTCAAAGCCAAAGAGAAGACCATCTCTCGCTGCAGAAAGGTGAGATGGTCGAGATACGATTTTTTTATTATTTTTATTTATTTATTTATTTTGTATTATTATTTTATTATTATTTTTGTTTATTTAGTATTCTTATTCACTTTTGTATTCATTTGCCATGCTAATCGACAGTAGTTTATTCATTTTTTCTGTGATGTGTTCTTTACTTGTTTAGCCTAAACGAATTAAATATCAATGAATCTGTAGTTGTATTCACTCATAATAATTTTGCTTTATCCTTTGTTAATTTTCCATGAATAATTATGTAAGTGGTCTCTGCCAAGGACAAGAACCATTTCTCCCGGCACCTCGGGAGAGGTGGTCAGATGTCGTGACTTCAGTTTTCAACCCGATTTACAGTAAATATTGTCTTAAAGCAAATATCGACCAGTTTTTCTGAATCAGCCTAAAATTCTCAACAAATGGGTTCGTTCTGATAAAATAAGTAACATCTATATTAGTTTTAATAGCCATTTTATATTAGATCGACCGCGTCTCCCGGATTTACCCGATTTATTATTTCGTACACAAGTATGACGTACATTTTCTGCCAATCAAAGCGCACAAAAATTCAGCATCCCTAGTTGCAAGCGCGCAGATGCGAGGAAACAATGTTTATCCCCCCACGTAAAAAGTACCGCAGCAAAATCAGCAGCACCTACTGGCGTAAACTTTCGCGTCGCACGGTGGCCACGTAAATTTCCTCGTGTCACCGAGGCCCGTCGGTGAAACGCGCGCGACACCCGCGTACGCGGGCGCATAATTCCAAAATTTCGCGATAAACCAGCAAAAGGATTACGACAGCGAGTGTCTAGTTCGCGAACTAGGCTAAAGGTATAACGTACCCGCGACGAGCCACCCCAGCGGGTGGCACTCGGTGGGGTGTCGGTGATTTCCCGCGGACGTGTAAATCCGCGGGTCTGTCGCAAGTTCCCCAGCGAAAGTTGCCGCGGCGTTATCTGTACACGTAACGAGAGCTCCGCCGCGGATGCACGTTTCACTTATGGTCAGACATAAAATCCGGCATAAGCCTTTTCTTTTTACGGCCGGCAACTGTGCGGGGCCCGTGTTTTTCCGCCGCGTTGCCGCCGAGCACGCGTGCAATTCCGGGGAAGCAGCAAAGGGGTCGTTCCGCGTTACTTTTATTCGACGAACCGACCCTCTGTCGTTCCCGTGCGTGCAGCCGCGAAAGATCCAAGACGATACCGGCGAGCGAACCGCATTTCACGCCGCACCAGCATAATTGCCTTGCTTTTCCGCGCGGCCGTGTGCGCCGTTGCACCGTGTCCGACTTTGTATGACACTTGGACTACAGCGTGCTCTATCCGCTCGCCCCGAGGATAACACGCTTCGTTCACGGCCGCGCGGATTTTGGAGCTGCGAGTTTCTGGATTAACGCATTCGCTGACGCTTCGTGTTTCGAGGCTTGTCCGAGTCGCGGCGGCAACGAATGAGAGCGCGTTCTCGCGGCATGTTCGGCATTTTGTGCAGGCGCTATGAGTGTGTAGCACTGTTTCGGGAATGAGAGTGAATATGGTGATTAGCTGGTAACACAGTGGAACCCCGGTTATGTGAACACTGCTTGATTGAATGTTGGTACGTTCGAAGATCGTTTAACTGATCGCCTGAATAATTATGTAAATGGTGTTGCAATTCGGAGTTGCAATCATCGCCCTCTTGCTTGATAACTTCATATCGACAAGGCTGGTTTAGGCAATTGGTCGATAGTGTTCATTAATTAATTTCAACGAATCAAGGATACACTGTGATATTTTACAGCCGCGCAATTGTTAGCAGATTAGACGAAGCGGATTTCGTTAGATCGAGGGAGCAAACGGCGAGCACTGCTTGGTCACGTCTTGGAATCAATCTTTCTCGACATAAAACTTCTTTCTACCGTGAGCCCTCATTTGCCTTCTTCTTACCGATGCTCATCCAGGAGGAAATCGATGCACTTTTACGAGCCCTCATCGATTCTAGGTCGCGGCGGTTCGGCCGCGTGATTCGCTCGTAAACCGACTTTTATATACCGATGGGTACACCTCCAGGACTACCAATGCCTCCAGGAAATCGAGGACAAGCAATACGCTGGATCGAATCGGTCCCTTTTATCTTCCTACTCCTCTCCTGGATCTTTTATACCCTTTCTTGTTCCCTTGCAAATTTTCGACAGTTCTGCCTTTTCCTCTAGTTAATTCTCATAGTCTTCTAATTCCTTTGTACGTTTTCTCTCTGTTATCATTTCCTCTTTCAATATCTTCCCCCTCTTCGTTGCCCTAGTTCTTTGGTTTACCAGCTTCTATGGAAACAGACTCTCTTTCTCCTTCGCAGACTGTGTGCTGAAGCATATTGTCAGGCATAAAGTATATTTAGGTGAGTACACAGGTTCCAGCGAGCAGCACAGGGGAAAAAGATGCCGTCGATGGAATTGAAGAAAAGTTATGTAGGATCATGAAACGCGGTTTCAGGCGGGAAAGTACTGCTACGGTTATTTTCCTCGGCTGAGTCCTGCGAATACGCGTGTTTTCTATGTATATACCTACATGGAAGTGGAATAGAAATCTAACCGTACGATATTGGGGACATGACTTCTCGTGATCCTTCGCGACTTCTCGAGAGTTTTTCTGTTCTAAGGTATCGGAAGGAGGATAAAAGTGTGTCACTGGTATCTGAATTTTTCTGCTTACAGATACGAGATTCTGAAGCAGGAAAACCTTAAGGGGGAATACCAATGTGACTGCCGGAAAAGTAAGTGACTATTAAGAATTTCTTGCAGGAATAATTTACAGTTTCCATATAAAATTTGTATTACCTAGCTTTAGTACAATGTCTTAAGAGATTATAAAAAAATTGAGTAGAAAAGCATGCATAAATTTTAATACATTAATTAATCTTCTAGACCCCTCACGCGCGCTGGTGGGATGTGCAATTATGGAAGAGCAGGTCCGACATCAAATTTCATTTTGTTTTTATGAACTATATAAGTGTAGTTTGCGTTGCACGTACGGATTCTTTGATTGAATACAAATTTTGTTAAATACCCTCGAAAAACTACCCATCTTATTCACGGTTTTTCAAAGCTTTTCTTCTAAAGCACACCATTTTTACAAAAATAAATTGTTCAAGAAATCGGTACGTGCAACGGAAACTACACTCATATAGTTTATAAAAAAAACATGAAATTTAATTTCAGATCGGCTGTTCCATAATTACGCATCCTACCAGCGCGAGTGAGGGATCTAGAAGATTAATTAATATATTAAAATTTATGCATGTTTATCTATTCATTTTTTTATAGTCTCTTCAGACTTCGTACTAAAGGTAGGTAATCAAAATTTTATTTGGAAACTAAATTATTCGTGAAAAAAAAAAGTAAGAATGGCTTACTTTTCCGACTATCACATTGGTGTTCCCCCTTAAGGCAGTATTCTAAACTTCTTTCATACAGGGTAAAGTACCCAATTACTGTGCCCTGTTGCAGGACTTCCGGAGTTTTCTCTAGTAAAAATAACTTTAGTAATGAAATTGACTTGTCTTAAGCATTTAAAGATAAATTTCAATGTTTCTTTTATCGATATAAATTTTTGCATGAAACAAATATCACATCTTCTTTGGATAATATTAAATATAAAAAAGAAGTTCTGGAATCAGTTACTGTGTGTCTATAATCTCCAAAAATCAGTTACTGTGCCTCAGTTACTGTGCTCCCTTTCTGAATACTGTGCTGCAATTACTGTGCTTCCTCCTCGAATACTGTGCTGCAATTACTGTGCTTTTTATTAGGTACACTCATTTTTAAGTTAAATTTTTCTGTAATGAAAATGAAATATAATAAGTCACTTAAAAGTTCACATTAGAGATGGCCACTTTAATAAATTGTTCATATTTACCGTACTTTTCTTTCCAAATATAACCGGACACAGTAACTAACGCAACGTGCGAAAATAACTCCAGTTATCGTATACAGTAAATGACGCTACTTCCAAATTCGTTTCAGTTATTGAATTTGTTGAAAATAAATACAGAAATTCAAATAAATAATCGCTGTTTTGTTTTTCCGTAATCTAAATATGTTTTACTAATATAATTAACGTTGTGAATCTTACCTAGAACGATTTATTTTACTGAATATTGACCTTCATTCGTTCAGTATTTTCTTAAGCTTTTTCATAAGTTTTACAGAAAATTTTGCGAATTCATTATCAAAAAATTAAAATAATTTTTTTCATCTTTTAAGAACTTCTGTGTGTTGCACGATTAATTTTAACAAATAAATATTTAACTGAATTTAAATAAAAAAAATTTAATATCTTGTATTCGAGAAATATAAAGTTAATTATGCTTAATGATAAACTAGAGGCACAGTAATTGGGTACCCCACAGTAATTGGGTACTTTACCCTATAAATCCTACTATGTTCTGTTCGTCGTTGTAGTCTTCCACTACTCTGAATTAATCTCGATTTCCATCACAATTAAATATGAGTTTCAATAATCGTTCAACATTCCAGATTACCTCCCTTCCTCAGTAATAATCATTCATACCGCCAAATGCGGAATGGGATGCAGGTAATTCGCAGGATGTGCTTCAAAAAAGGAATCACTGCGCTGGTGGAAGCTGAAGAAACATCCGTGACCCAGTAGCGAGCGATCGCACACCAAACATTAATGCTTATGTTGCGCCAGGACAGTTTTGGTCGCCAGAATGGATCGTAAATTCCCCGTAACGACCCCGTTCTTGGTGCTCAGTCAAGGTAAACTGATATTTACTGTGTGCCCCTCTAGCAGAAAGCATCCGTTTACCGTGCAATTGCAGCGAAAAGAACAACCGTTTACTCGCGACGATAACGGCACCGAAGGGACCCGATGCTCCGCCTCTGGCGAGATTTTTATTTAAAGAATGCTCCGGCAAGAGAATAGGTTCGACCAGATGTCGCGCAAACGTTTATCCAATTCGTGGAGCGGAAATTTTCATTGTTAGCTCGTGAAACACAGCGTGTTTCATCCACTGCAATTTTTACTGATCTTGTTATCAGATAAAGGTTATGGCTTGGACCAAGGAAATGTTAACGCCGTGGCGGGTCGTTTGACCTCCGACAGCACCACAATAGCGTTAAAGGCAATTTACCCGAACGAACTTTACGCTACAAAGTGCGGAATGCTTGCACGAGATTCGACCAGGTACGGAACGCTTGCTTCCTGTTAGTGGTGAATTACCGCGCCTCTTACGCGCTGGGGCTCATCTCTTAATTTATCCTACTTGAAGTTAGAGGGATGCACCGTTGAGAATGTTTATTAGATGTTAATTGATCGTTTAAAGGAGAAGTAGCGATTAACCTTGAGTCTTCAGATTTAGGAGTTACAACATCCCATTGCTTATAATGTTGATGAGTTTTGTGGGGGGATTTCAGATTCATCTCGAAATCAGAAAAGTTATTGAACTGATACAACATGAAGCGAGAAATGTAAGAAATTTTGAAATATTAAACGATTTATATTAGCTTCGATCCTCTGTATGTTTAGTGTATGGTTCAAATCTGGCAACTCAATTTTCACCCACTTCCACCAGTTCAATTGTCCTGAAACTTTATAAAAAATGTTTTGATGAAAAGAAAACAGAAAAAATATAAAAAATAAAATATGTATAATTTAGAAATACCCGATACAAAGAAAAACCCGACGGGTTTAAAAAATTACCCAGTCATCAATAAATCTAACCCATACCCACAAATCCAAACTACTTGAAATCAGCCTATAACTACAAATAAAACTTGGATGTTAAAAAGTAAAAAATATAAAATACATATAAAAAACTTTTTAAGTTAAACGATTTATAAAATGCACTAAAAACTAAAAAATAATTATTTTCTTGTACTACAATTTCGATGGTGTTTTCTCACTTTATATAAAATCGTGGCGCTGTATTAAATTGATTTATATTCTGTTATGAAATGTCCCGCGCCACGATTTTATTTAAAATGAGAAAAAACCATCGAAATTGTAGTACAAAAAAAAAATTATTTTTTAGTTTTTGGTGCATTTTATAAATCGTTTAAATTAAAAAGTTTTTCACATATATTTTTTATTTTCGACTTAAATTGCCCTTCACTCAAATATCCACGATTCCTCCAATTGATCATACATACCTACGTATAATTGTGCATAAAGTATTATTACGTCAGAGCGTCGAGGAAGCCACTTAAAAGATTTTTGTCGTCACCTGGATTTTAATTCAAAATCCTGGACTCTGCAAGGAAACACGACGTTTCTTACGCGTTCCAGATCAGCATTTATGGAAATATGATCTCCTCTGTCTGCATCCTTTATTCAGAAGTCACAGTGCGAAGGGATGTAGCTCGTGGATCGAGGCAGTGCCAGCGCCAGAACGATATGAACCGCGTTCCCTCGACAACGAGGACCGTTCACGCGAAATATTCGTCGAAAAGTGCCAAAAGAGCATTTCAGTTGGCTAATTATGTGCTATCTGCGTATGCAAAGCGGGGGGTTAGTCAGGCATACACGCAAAGGATTCGTTAAGTGCATTCAGGAAGCATTTGGGTTAAGTGAGATCTCGGTAACATTCATCACAGCGAAGAGTAGAGATTAACCTGCTAACTGGGCAATTTCTGAACCAGAAACGCTCCTCGTCCATTCAGGAATAATTAAAGTCGAGTTAATTAATTTTCTCTTCGTCACATTCTCTTAAATCGCGATTAATCAATTTGTCTTTCCCAGTACAGATGAATTTTGACAGATTGAAATACGATCCTCCCATGCACCGTCTTTACAAACGAAGATAACTTCAGCAAACAACGATACCAATAATCGCCAAAAATTTTCATCAGTGGAAGAAATGAAAATCCACAGGAAACGATATCATATAGTTTTCAATTCCGTTCTTTATCATTTAAAAAGGGGCTTGCTAAACCTACAAAAAAAATCTGTCTTTCACCATTCTGGATTCTCTACAGAGCCGCAATGCTCTCGCTATCGCCGATCGTTCGAACCGTGGTTCAACGCAATTACCATTTATAAAGCGCGGGAACGGTGGCGAGCCGTTCCCAGTGACGTTTACTTCCGTTATTTGTGCCATTCTCCTTGGGAGCGGATACCTGCCGCGGCCATTCCACTGGAAGGGGGCGAGTGTCGGTTGGACAGGAGGAATGGTGTCCAACGGGAAGGGAACTTATGGTGAACCGCGAGCAGCGTGTTATCGCCTTTATCGCCGTTTGGAGAGGAATTTTTCAAGCAGTTACAAAACACCCGGCGCACCGGCTATTCGTGGCTCCTCGCTTTAATGACGCGGCTTGTGGTTACCGGCGCGAATGTCTGGGAGAAAAACGAAGAAGAGAAGCTCGAGGACGGACAATAGGGAAAGCAAGGTCACGGGGTGAAGAGGAAGACAATGCGAGGGAGGCTGGCAGGTGGTGTACAGAGAGGAATACTGTTATAATACCGTTACAATAGTGGCTCGCGTGGTGAAGCGGGGGAAAACGAGGCGAAGTAACCGGGGAAAGTGGGCCTCGGTAAGTAAGGTACTCTCATTTGAAGAACGAACCCACGCCGAGATGAGGTTTCACCGTTCCCTCGTAACCGTTTAATTATCCGGCAGATACTCTTTCTGACCTACACTTAACAACCCTCTCGGCAAACTTTTTAATTACTCGACCTCGCTGGCCCCTCTGCCCCCCGTACCCCCGCGGCTGGGCGTCCAACCTGGCCTGGCTACCCAGTAATATTTGCTCGAAATTTGAAACCTGATGCCCGCGGTTTCCGTTCGTTCTTCGCCCGCATTTTTTCACCCCCTCGTGTTTTCTAACAGCTCGTTCGCGAGCTCGAGATGAAATCAGGATCGAACAGCGAGCGTCCGTTCCCTCGGAATTTCGTGCGGTTCCGCGGATGCGAATTCTCGTTTTAACGACTTTCATTACGCCCTTCTCGGATTAAATGTTCGCGCTTAACAGCGTCATTCGGAGGTAATTACAGCCTCCACTGGGGCAGGATACAGTTTCGTTCAAATAAAGGGTTGTTAGATATCCCTTTGAGGATCGCGCATTCGTTTCGCGCGATACGCGTATTCCGATGCTCATCTTATTATTCCAGACCCGTGTTCGTTAACAGAGGAACGTTTCAGTCGCTGTAAGCCCAGGCGAATCTATCTTGCCTCCAATCCGGATGTCTAAAGGCACTTACTACGAGTAGAATAAACCTGCAGTACCTATGAATCGAAATAAGGATGTTCCGATGCTGAAAACGAGTCGTGAATCTCTTCGAGAACGAAAGGAAACTTTTCCTATCTGTTTGGGATCGATTCTAATTCCAACACACTCCATAGGGTATTCGACACGAAAACTGGCCCCCCCTTTTTCGTTCGGTATTCGCGCGATATCGCGGGGAATCGCCGAAAACTTTCAACCGATGGTAAACAGTGGTAGGAACGGCGGGCTCGCTCCCTTTGCTGGAAATACCATTACGGTTCCCGACCGACCCAAGCACCATCCCCGTCGTCTCCGTCCCACCCTTTACACGGGATCTTTCGTCTCTATCCGACAAGAAGGCGCGGGTTATATTACAAGCCATAGTGGTAACCCTAGCTGGCATGCACTTAGACCCAACCGGTATCCCCTTTGCTCCTTAAATGCCCTGGGATCCCTTTAGGAAAGTATTCCTGATGGCATTACTTCTCGCTGGACTTCGAAAAAAAAACTACCCTCCAACGCCCCTCATCTTCCCGTGCGCGACTAGATACGTCGTAAGTAGATTTGCCCGCGTTGCCGGTGAAAACGCCCCCGCACGCAAGACGATTCATTCGATTACCGGCGGGAAAAGTTGCGTGTCCTAATGCGCGGTGTCTTGAGAGGCGGTGTCGGGTACGATATTTCCCTTGCGCGCTAAAGGGATTGCTACATGGTGGGGCTGGGGCTCGAGAAGGAAGAATTCGAATACGTGGTGCGCGAACATGCCGTTTCAGAGGAGGTTGAACTGAAAGGAATGATGTTAATTGTAATATGAATTACCCAAAGTGTCAGCTTAAAGGGACTACTTAGGCAGTCAAAAAATCGATTTGTTGTATTGCATTTTCCGAAAGTACTATATTTTCTGAATAAAATGCCGATTGGTTTATATTAAGATTCGAGAAATTGTTGGTTTGGCAGCTAAAAAGGTCAAGCGGCAACCTACAGCGTCGCCTTTGCCTAGAAACTTTAAACGTGTCTTTCTCGAATCTTTTTCTCTCCTGGTTTTCAGCTAGTTGCGAATGAATGGAGGTTCAGATCAAGTTGAAAAAATTACAGGATGTGTAAAACATGTGCCATTTCCCGCGGAACCTCTGATATGGTTCGTGAAAATTCGATATTTTCATAAAAAAATTAAAAGGTCACGGATTTTTAGTAGCGCACAAATAATACTGTTTTAATTTTAGTTTTTATTGGTTCCGCGGGAAACTACGGATGTAACCCTCATTTTTAAAGCACATGTATATTTCATACCAACTTTCTTTTAATCTCTATAATAATAATAAACATTGGGTAAAATGATATATCTGGATTTACTTTCATTTTTTTTACAAATACCTTAAAAAGGAAGTGTTTCTTTCGCGGAAAACGACTGCCTAGTCCACTTAAACGCAAGTTTTTAATTTCTTAAATAAAATAAATGATATCATTCCCTGTGTAATAACGTGAAGTTACTCCCTCCTAAGAAGTATCACATTGAAATCTTCGTCCTCTTAACACCGAAGGGTTTCAGATCACAGCGATTGCGTTACCATCCCGCTTTCACACTTTCTCGGGCACTCGACTCGTTGTACCTGGATTCCAGCGCGATATCGAGACCCGCGACGGCGTAAAACGATTCGTCAAAAATAGAAGAGCGAGTCTGGGCGCGCCACTCGAGACGCCGCGAAGGAACGTCACAAACCTTGGTGGCTCGACCCCGGGTCGTACCTTTTCGAGTTGTCGAGTGCGCGAGGGGCATATCCTGGGGGAGAAGTGGTTCTCGCCGACGATGGAGGACAGGGACACGGGAAGGAGAATCGGGCCGGGATATCCAGACAAAGCTCTGTCCCGAGCCAGAGAGAGACGCTGGTAAATTGGATTACGGTGTTCTCTCTGTTCCTGCTTGCGCCTCTCTCTTCGAATCGGCCCTCACTCCGCCTCCCCCTCCTTCCACCGTGAAATTAATATCCGAAGATGAAAGAAGCTGCGGCTCCGGTCCACACTGGCTCGTCCGTTGATTCTCGGACCACCCTTTCTACCTTCGTTTTCCTTGTCTCTCCCTCTCTTTTCCCTTTTTTCTTTTTTCACTGTCTTCCTCGCCGTCCCTCGTGCCGCCATTTACATAATATGGAATAAATCGTTGGACTCCGTCGGCCACCATCCCCGACACTGGGCAACGGCGTCGTGGCGGGGAGAAAAATCGAAGGGTGGAAACGGGGGAGTGTCGGGGGTGCGAAGAACGCGGCCCAGAGACCATCTTACCAGCTAATAAGTAATTACGACACGGCCGTTGGGGCCAAGAAAAATACGACTTCGGCGACTCGACGATTTATTTTCGCCAGAAAGTTCCCGAGCCGCGTATTTGCTAACCCCGCTACGTTATCGTTCGGTCACAAATTCTGTAATTTGCCTGGCGAGCCCGCCGTGCTGACCCCCTTCGGTTATTTATTGCGGTTATCGATTCCACCCGCTGTTTCCGCGGATTTTTTTCCCGTTTTTATTTCTTCTTCATTTTTTTATTTTTCGCTCGATGCCACCGGCGGAGCAAACAACGCTCTCTGCGAGACGGCTGGAAAGAAGCGTTTCCTGGTGTTAACTGGGGAACGTTCCCTGTATTCCTTGTTTCTCTATTTCGCACGCTGCTTGGGGAAAGCTACACTTCGGCGCGGTCGAGGGCAGTAAAATTGGCGGAGATATCGAAATGTCCCTGCGCTTACTGCTGTAGGGGATAACCGTTACTTTAAACCTTCGTATATATCTGACTTAGAATAACTTAGAAGACACAGTCTACCCTTAAATTATTAGCAGGATCCCTTTGTAAAGCTAAAGTGAAATGAATTTCAAACCTTTCCTTTATCGCGCCCAACGAATTGTTGTTCTATTCAGCGTTTCACATATTATAAACGGTATTGAACAGAAATGCCCCGTCCCAATCGATTTAAACATTTCGCAAGTCAATCAACGTTACACCCCAAAAAATGATGTACCTAAACCCCGCCGAAGCAGGTGTTGGGTGTTAATACACGCTCCAGTCAGCGTGCACTTGTGATGCATTTATCCGTGGATCACAACGTCCATCGAGATCGCGCCTTTCGAATAAACTTCTATTTGCCGAGCACCGTCCCGGAGAATTGAGGATTATTGGATTCTCGTTAGAGCGGCCAGCTAGCGACACGCCAAAATCCGAGGTCGGCTTTGGTCGTGCCAACGACGAGCTGCAACCATCGTGGAAGATTATCGATGGGGTGATGGCTGAAGGGAGGGCGAATAGTGGCTCCGTAAGGCACATCTCCCCTAACTTTATCTCATGAACGATCTAGCGGCCGCTTTCATCGATCCTCTGTCGGCCCGATAATGGCTAGAATAATTACCAGAATAATTAGGACGTGGCGATGGCAGGCATTGAAGGGCATTGAAGCGCGCAGAATCGACCAAGACAAAGTCGTTCAGATTACTTCAGACGCGAGGATCTTTCGATCCCTGAAATTCGCTGAGTTCTTAGTCCCTGGATCACTCTCGAGTCAGTTCCTGTTCGCTTGTCCTACCTTGTGGATCATTTGTTTTCCAATGTGGCTCGATCCAGGTAATTATTTTACTGTAGTCGAAATAATGGAAATTTTGTGATTTAACATTTGTGATAGCCAGTCACGGAGTACGCTGGTAATAATTTGTAAAATATGAGCTTTTAAATTTGCTGCTAAAATTCTTTTTATTTAAACCTATTTAGATTTATCATAGGAGATACAGTTTCATATTGTCCGCCTGTAGTTAGGTAGCACTTCTTTTCAATACATGGCTACTGAAAAATGTTAATGTCAAGCTATTAAAAATTCACGTTAGTTGATGGGATAAATTGGCACCCAAATGTTTGCGTACGTTATGAATGTTTTTTTCTGTTATTAATTAGCAAATTGCTGCAGCATACATGGTCTCACAGTTTCTAAATGTAACGCGATGTCACGGCTTCTCTTTTGCAAAAAATGGTTGCGCGAGTCGTGACCAATAATATCAGCGGGCTGATCCATCAACGGATCCGTCTATTTCGTTAATAATAAAAGTGCATGGCGATTGGCTACGAGCTCGTCCCATCTATAAACACGCTGTCATGGAGGACAAAATATATATGCATATATTGAAAAATTGTCGCGTGCGTGTGTTTGTAACAGGCTCTTTTCAATTAGCAGAACCACGATTCGACGGTAGAAATATACGCTCCTCGACAAATCAAAATTTGTATTTGCGTATTAAAAAGTATAACGGGAGAATATTAAAACGGAAAAGCAATTAGTTAACAGCGGAAATAACCCCATCGTTGAACAAATGTTTACTCCAGCATGTAAAAACTGCGTCAAAACTCAATAGGGTCACCTGTCCAGTGAGTGAACACCCCCCAGTGAGTGAACGTTGCTCATATAATACGAAAAATTAACGCCTATTGCGCTCACTTCACGTTGAAACTGGCACTGACATTTAGACTGGAGACCTACAGATATCTCGCAAAAGCGTTTTTCGGTTTAATTATAACCGCTACGGTATTAATTCCGTTTGTTTAACAGTTGTCCTCATGGCGTCCCACAAGTTCAAGGCAAGGCTTGTTACGTGATGTTCACAATTTGTATATTGAGGTGCATTTAATGGTCCTATGATAAATTTGCGGTTATAATTACATTGTTATATGTTCCTTTAACGAAAAATACTGTATAAAATAATAGATTTCTAAGAATTTGTCGAGTTTCTTAGGTGTTCATACATTGGATGGGAGATACCAGTGAATACCAATGAATGAACGGCCGTTCATTCACTGGACATTTCTTACTTTACCAATGAATGAACAGCTCATCCGGTCTTTTTTTCTTTTGACACTTTCGCCGCCAGTGTGGGATATAGTGGCCGGTGAATTCGTTTTCGCGAACAGCGATCGAGGAGAAATCAGCCACCACCATCTGACGATCGTGGATTTGTCAGTTGGAGTTGCGTGGCCCTCGCAGGGCATAGTGGGGTAACGGGAACGCTGCTCGGCTCCACCTGAACCTAGCCGTTTGGCTGTTATTTGTCCTTAGCGTAATAGTTGTGTGCGTTACGAAGCTATGCGTAGACCAATACGAAATGAAGCTATCGAGAAAGTATCAATGTTCTAAGCAATAAAGCTCCTGAATTTTTTCGTAGCTAACGCACACCTATTCTGATGCGTGTATTTCTACGCTGACAGCTCGGTTTGGTCTACACCCCAGAAGCTTGGCACTATCCCCACCATTTCTGGCTCACTCTTGTTCTGCGAAGGCGAGAGCGAGATGGAACGAGAGCGAGTCAGAAAACGTTGAGAAAAGGAGCACCAAGGCAAGCAAAATGTGTGGTGGGAGAATACCCCTCACGAAACTCACCGGCCAATATATATGGCCCCGACCTTAACCGGTTTAATGATATTTCGCCCACATAATTTATTAAAAATCAAAAACTGAAAAACTGGCCTACCAGCCCCGGTCTCCTCTACTTGTCTCTAAAAGATCATCGCTGATGGAAATCATTTCGTTAGAACTCATGCAACCGCCTTCCTCGCCGCTTGTTGAAGCAGCGTAAACGCGGCTCGTTGCGAGCAGTGTGAACGTACACCGGGAGCGTGGTTTTGGGCCGGTGGAAAAGCGAGTTTCTCGCGTGCACACAAAGATCCGTTAACCGCGATAACTCCCATAACGTACGCCGATGTCGGAATCACCAAAATCGCATGCTCGAGAAACCGACCGGACGTGGTAGTTTTTTGAAGGACACGGCGGTAACACGCACGTTCATAGTATCTGGCAGAATTTTGCAACCAAGAGAATTGCAGCACGCTAAATTGCCGGCGCATTACGAACGCATTTAGTAATCTTTCAGATAATTATTAAGCTTGGCAGAAATTAATATCAATGAACGATATTAATGGTCATTCTTGTAAAATATAACCAGCCGTGCCGCGACGAGCAGTCGACTGGCGTTAGTTGTAAAATTCATGCATGTACATTTGCACCTGTATATCGTGCACCGGTAATTTTGTCCCCTTTGTACTTGACAAATTATCTCTGCCACAATGCGATTCCTTTTCGTTCTATCAACTACACCCCCGAGCTACCTATTCTACGTATCGGTCAACCGTATGTACGCTTTGAAAGAGCGAGTAGCTTCCATACCACGCGACCACAGAAATTCAACGAAAATGTCAAGCTTTTTAATCCTTTTACCGCTAATTTTGTATCCTTTCGCGAGAGGACCTATCCATCTACCTCTATTCACATCGGAAGTACGGTAATTATGTGTTTCAATCAAGATTTCATGAAAAATACCGTTATGGGCTAGCTGACTCTCAACTACCGATTCGCACGACCGTAGTCTAGATAATTCCCTATAAGTATAATATCCATTCACTCACCACTGCCCAGTAGCCTCGATTCTTGCGCTGAATGCTCTGCCAGATCGTTTGATGCGGTAAACCCGACGAATTCGGCAAATTGAAGTCCATAATCCATGTCCAAGCCGGAACCGTAGTCGTCACCTGAGAATCTCTCGCCTGTAAACCCGTAACCGTTCGCAATCGTATTCCACGCACTTAAAATTCACAAATTTTCGCACTAACACACGATATCACAGAAAAAGTTTATCATCTCCCGTTCACGCACGTATTCCAGATGGTGATCGCACACTTTTTCGCACTGTGGGGAATAAATTCCCAACCGAAACGCGGAGGACACTCGCGACTACTACGGATCGACTAGACGCTACGCCATTTTTTCCGGAACTGATCGGATCTCGTCATTGTCTTCCCGCGCTTTAGTGCGGTCACGTGACCAACTCAATTTCTACGCACTATATATGCATATTCACGGTTAACACTACGCGAGTCAATAATGGCACTTTTTAATTAGTTTCACGTATGTGCTTACTTGCAATAAGGAAAGCTTAACGCATAAATTTAACGCATTTAATAGAATCAGAATTATTCCAACAAGTGTTGATAACTGTGATAAGTAAAATGTTATGTTACGTGTGAGACTAATGACCAACGGCACAATACCATGGTTGGTGTAGAACGAAGTGTCGCGTCGTGTTACAGATGTTTAGACTATCTTTTAATCTTGATCAGTGCCGAGGAGCTACCGTTCAAACGTAAATAACTATGTAATTCTTCGAAATAACCTCCAAGTGTTTACAACAGTGACATCATTCTGCTGTAGTTTATACTAGAAACGGGCAAGGTATCTTAAGCATATTTTGTCTGTTCACATACTAATCGTAAAAGCATTTCGCTGTATTGATCTCTCATGAATATTACGTTGTTCGTTACTTGAATATCCATTATATTATACATCGGACGTACGATCGGTTATTTCATTCTTTGATCAGAAAAACGAAGTGAAAGTGACACGATAACGCGTTGTCTGAAATTCCAGAACAAGCATTTCGATATAACTGTACGTCGAAAATACATTGGTCGAAATATTTATACGGAACTGGGCACGTTCTCCGCGAAAACTAACCTCACTCTATAGAAACTGAAAACCGAGAGAAGCGAAAACGTGCGCAGAG
The DNA here is from genome assembly GCA_947577245.1 of Andrena bucephala. NCBI lineage: Eukaryota > Metazoa > Arthropoda > Insecta > Hymenoptera > Andrenidae > Andrena > Andrena bucephala. The sequence continues at coordinate 72,692,542 of OX387715.1, forward strand.
ACTAGAGAAAGATAAGCTCAGAGAAGGGAATCGGAAATGAAAGGAACGAGACAGAGATAGTTTGCAACGTGCACGTGCACGCTACGCAGCCTCGTGTACCGGCACGACATTGAAAACGGACTAAAGCGTACCTAGAAACACCGTCGTTTTCACGTCGCGATCAAGTAGAGTTCTACATGCATCAAATTCGACAGATGATCCAAAAACATGGATTAAAACGCATCAGATCGCCATCCGTCATCCGTTCAACGTTTCGACGATCATTTTTGCCAGTGGATATAACGGCTGATTCGCGAATCGTGTCGTTTAACGGGAGATGTATGAATGCATTGCTTACCCCGTTGAACAGCATTAAAAATAATCGAGGCATGTATGACAGCCTGACTAATTTCTCAATTCATACATGTACGCCTTGCGGCAGAGTGAGGTTAGTTTTCGCGGAGAATGTGCCCAGTTCCGTATAAATATTTCGACCAATGTATTTTCGACGTACAGTTATATCGAAATGCTTGTTCTGGAATTTCAGACAACGCGTTATCGTGTCACTGTCACTTCGTTTTTCTGATCAAAGAATGAAATAACCGATCGTACGTCCGATGTATAATATAATGGATATTCAAGTAACGAACAACGTAATATTCATGAGAGATCAATACAGCGAAATGCTTTTACGATTAGTATGTGAACAGACAAAATATGCTTAAGATACCTTGCCCGTTTCTAGTATAAACTACAGCAGAATGATGTCACTGTTGTAAACACTTGGAGGTTATTTCGAAGAATTACATAGTTATTTACGTTTGAACGATAGCTCCTCGGCACTGATCAAGATTAAAAGATAGTCTAAACATCTGTAACACGACGCGACACTTCGTTCTACACCAACCATGGTATTGTGCCGTTGGTCATTAGTCTCACACGTAACATAACATTTTACTTATCACAGTTATCAACACTTGTTGGAATAATTCTGATTCTATTAAATGCGTTAAATTTATGCGTTAAGCTTTCCTTATTGCAAGTAAGCACATACGTGAAACTAATTAAAAAGTGCCATTATTGACTCGCGTAGTGTTAACCGTTAATATGCATATATAGTGCGTAGAAATTGAGTTGGTCACGTGACCGCACTAAAGCGCGGGAAGACAATGACGAGATCCGATCAGTTCCGGAAAAAATGGCGTAGCGTCTAGTCGATCCGTAGTAGTCGCGAGTGTCCTCCGCGTTTCGGTTGGGAATTTATTCCCCACAGTGCGAAAAAGTGTGCGATCACCATCTGGAATACGTGCGTGAACGGGAGATGATAAACTTTTTCTGTGATATCGTGTGTTAGTGCGAAAATTTGTGAATTTTAAGTGCGTGGAATACGATTGCGAACGGTTACGGGTTTACAGGCGAGAGATTCTCAGGTGACGACTATGGTTCCGGCTTGGACATGGATTATGGACTTCAATTTGCCGAATTCGTCGGGTTTACCGCATCAAACGATCTGGCAGAGCATTCAGCGCAAGAATCGAGGCTACTGGGCAGTGGTGAGTGAATGGATATTATACTTATAGGGAATTATCTAGACTACGGTCGTGCGAATCGGTAGTTGAGAGTCAGCTAGCCCATAACGGTATTTTTCATGAAATCTTGATTGAAATACATAATTACCGTACTTCCGATGTGAATAGAGGTAGATGGATAGGTCCTCTCGCGAAAGGATACAAAATTAGCGATAAAAGGATTAAAAAGCTTGACATTTTCGTTGAATTTCTGTGGTCGCGTGGTACGGAAGCTACTCGCTCTTTCAAAGCGTACATACGGTTGACCGATACGTAGAATAGGTAGCTCGGGGGTGTAGTTGATAGAACGAAAAAGGAATCGCATCGTGGCAGAGATAATTTGTCAAGTACAAAGGGGACAAAATTACCGGTGCACGATATACAGGTGTAAATGTACATGCATGAATTTTACAACTAACGCCAGTCGACTGCTCGTCGCGGCACGGCTGGTTATATTTTACAAGAATGACCATTAACATCGTTCATTGATATTAATTTCTGCCAAGCTTAATAATTATCTGACAGCCGGCGCGATCATTTAATGGATTATTATGCGCTTCCATTCGCGTATTAACTCATTTTACGGGTTTTTTAAAAAACAGCCTCGATGCGAGCCAGTTGCTGATTCTCCAAAATGTTTACGCGACGCGCGATCTTCAGTCCGCATTTAGGCGGCCGAAAAGTATTTCGTAAAATGTTTATGCTCGTCAAAGCCTGTTCTTTGCGCGTGGTGTTATTCACGTACTTGAAAACGGGGGCTATCGCGAATATGCATAGGTAAGTACCTATATACATACATCGCAGTACGTGGTTTGGAATGAATTCTCTTGCTCAGGATTGGGCGTAATTCCAATGAAGTTTTACCAGACTGAATATTTAACAGATTTCGCGGGCGATATTAAGGAAGCAAGATTGTTTGGATAAGAAAAATGAATTCATATTCCGCGGATAAATCATGGAGTTTCACTCGTGATCCGCGAAATTAGAGATTCTTTATCTACCCGGTGATTTCCGAGCCGTGGATGTCGTTGCACTTTTTCTCGTAACTCTCCGCGTAAGAATTGGGAGATATGAAACGGCGCGGCGGGCAGAAATAAAACTCACGGTGAAAGATTACTAAATGCGTTCGTAATGCGCCGGCAATTTAGCGTGCTGCAATTCTCTTGGTTGCGAAATTCAATGAATGAACGGCCGTTCATTCACTGGACATTTCTTACTTTACCAATGAATGAACAGCTTACCCAGTCTTTTTTTCTTTTGACACTTTCGCGGCCAGTGTGGGAGATTAGGTTAACCCACCCCAGAAATTAAATTTCAACTATGCGTAATTACGATCTTATAAGACTAGTAAAGTATCAAATCAACAATATTATTGCAATTGGAGTATGAAAAATTATTTACACAAAAAATCGTCTAAATACATTGGAAACCTAACCACAGTTATTATCCCGTTCATTCACTGGGGTACCCCTGTTCAGTCACTAGAAATTTATGTTCATTCACTGGTCATTTGCCCATTTTTTATTTAATCCTCTGCCAGACTTTTAATGAAAGTTATAACTATCAAACATTGCTAGAATTGTGTTCCGGGATGTCTGACTTTATTAATAAAACACCTCGCTTACAGCAATATCATTCAGGGGATTAAATAATAACTTTTGAATACTAATTTTAAGAGACATGCAGCTTAAGTGTTCACTCACTGGACAGGTCACCCTAGTACCCGAAACTTTTATTTTTCCATTTGCTAAAGTCAGCTTCAGTTCAATTTCATTCTTTTTAATTATTCAATTTCCACGCGGCGGCAACCGTCGTGCTACTTGGAAAAGAAATCAACAGCTTGCAATTTTCGACGAGCTCTGTCCTGCAACGTTTTCTTTGAAAATTCTGGAATGGTCTTAAATGCGGAAGTTACCCAAATGCGGCAAACATGCGCTTGGTGTCTTGTTGCCGGTAACGTTTCGTTCATTCGAATAAGTGAACACCGGGATTGGTTAACAACCACCCCCTCCTTTCTCCATTATTATTATAGATGAACTCGCGTAGGTACACACACTTCTGGATCCGGATAGTCGGCACCCTCGCGAACTTTCGAAACGAATTAATCACTTCTCGCGCCTCGAATTTCTGTTCGGCTGCTGGATGAGACATGGGCCGCAGGTTTTGAAAGGGGGACGAAAGAGGGGAGGCAGGGTCCTTCCTCCTACGGTCCATAAATGGCGCAGTGATCCGAGAATGCATTAACAACTTTGGCATTATCAATTCTCGTATAATACCGCGGGAGAGAAGTTGGCCTGCAACTTCGCCAGCCGCTTTGCCTCCCAAACATGGCTACGCGTTGCTTCGAATGCGACTTTGTCCGCGCGGAATATGTATCGCGAATTTTAGCCACGCGACTTCTCGGAGCGAAGAGCAAGAAATTCGTGCGGTTTATGATGGAGGAATAATTTATTTAATGGAATAAATTGTGGAGGGAATTTTAAAGAATTCATACAGCCATCGCTAAGAAATATCTTGAAACGAGTATAACCACTCGACTAGATTGATCCCAGTACTTTCCGAAAGAACATGTTGCTTCAGTGTAATCACAATTACCAATATTCTTACAACGATTTAGTGATATTCTGCCAAGGTTTAGTGTTATCGTCACAAACTTGCGTGTCACTGTATCAAATGATGGATGTACATGATGAAATTATTGATGGTTAAAGAGGTGAGCATTAGTATTGCGAGTAAAGACTCGTTTAATATCTCCTATACTAAAGCACAGTGACCCTAAAAGTTTATAGTCACGTTGGCAATACGTGGCTCGACTACAGTAGATAGTTTCGTGTTGATCACAATGTTTAATTACTTTTGTCGTCAGAAATGTCCGTTGGAAGAAGCAATTTTCGCCAGTCGCCAACCATTCAGAATTTTCTATTGCCTTTAAGAGTCAGTTTCACCTGCTAATGACGAAACACCCTGTATACTGCATCCACGTGTGTCTATGTCGTGTGACGCGCACACTTGAATAGAGAACGGCGCGTTCAATTGGGTACTCCAGCCTATTTGGGGTGGCGCATTCGCGCGCGACTAGCTACGTGACACATAATTCAACCAACTCCATAACCAAGTTCGAAGTTATACCATCCCGGCCCCCTCTGCGTCTCTGCGCTGCGTTTTCTCCGTCCATACGATAAGTTGCTGGCACAGTACTTACCTGGAAGCCACGGCACTGCAAGCTAGGCACTACTACGTTCCGCTTGATAGGATGGCGAGTCGAGATTCTGGAGTTTGCTGGATACGTGATTTTTTCTGCGGCGGGTCGTTCACACATCGTATGACGGAAGTTGCGAGTAGCTCAACCGGAGGAACGAAACTCGGTAAAAACCTCAACTGTCTCAACATGGCGCGCAGTTAAAACGGGGATAGGTATATTTTCTTTGATCCTCGTTTCATTTTTCAACCTTTTAGAGTAGATGGAAAAAGAATTCAGTATAGTTTCGTTAAATTAAATTCTACCATTCTATGGAGCTTTTATTAATAAAGACCCGTCAAAGTGACTGTCGCTAATTTCAGTTCCCAGGGTTTCAAAGTGCACATCCGCGAATCTAGGTCGCGTGACTCGCTAAACGAGCCGGTTGAATTATTCGTGGCTGAGCGGTAATAATTCCACTCGAATCTGTGTTTTCTTCCCTCTCTCCGTTCTCTCCGCGAATAACGTATGTATACACAACTCGTCTACAGCCACGGATAGTCGCGCGAGATTAGGATGTTTCAGCTTGCGGTGGCAATCGTGAACGGGTCGCCTGGCATTCGATGACGGAACGAATTGCTCGGTGATATTTACCCGGCGGAATCTACTTGCAGTCCCGTCACGACTCGAATCCGAGTCACGAGGAAAGTGATACACGTACCGTGGCTTAAATGGCGCGGCTTTGAACGCGAGCCGACGGTAGATTTCCGCTGGCTCGAGTTATAGCAACCGATAAGTGGATACGAGCAGCAATCGATTGCCGGCGGTATTAAAGACCAGGCGGACACGCTCGGAGAGCTTTCGATAAATTTGCCCGGGTAAAAGGCCCGCGACTACAAATCGGCGATAATAGTCGGCCGCGCGGTAGATTGAAACCAGGAACATAATACTCGGCCGGGCGAAGAGAAATGGAAACCAGCAATCGAGACCTTTCCCCATTTTTCAAGGATCGGCGCGAGATCGCGAAAGGGTTTCCCCTTTAAGTGGATCCGCCTTCGAGGCCGCGATTCTGTTTGATTCACTGATCGCATTCCATGGATCGTGAATTTGGTCTGCGGTGGTTGAATGAAATATCTGTTGCGTGAAGGAAATTGCTTTCTTCGGTTTGTAAAATACGCTCCGGGCACTGGAACTGGGGATCAATTCAGCTAATTAGTATGTATTCGGTGACTTTGAATTAGATATAAGTACAGTTGCAAGCGCATCTATGTAAAAATACATTGGGACCTTCTCCCTTTTGTTTTCTTGAATGCTTGTAGATACAGACTTTTATCTTCCAAGCAGACAAACAGCCTTGAGGCATTTTTCGAACATGCCGTGAGCGGGAGTCGTTTCTGGCGTGATTTAGATTCGAGGGAATGTCTTTGGACAACCATTTGACATTGTTTCGGCTGTGTTGTCGCGTCGAAGGGGTTCATTACGATTGGCGACGGGCGGTTCTGGATAGATGAGCGTGGAAATCCTTTACACCAATAGTCCCTTCGTCCCATGTAAGATAAAAACTCCTCCTGCAGGATCCGCGATTTATACTTCGATATATTCGAACGAACGCAAACAGTCTAGCAATAACTTTAGACGTAAAATTGATATCCACCATCAATCTGACCTCCCTCCGCGACAGATACACACGAATAGATAAAGAGATCGGGAGACAGCGAGAGCTGGAGGGCGGTTCATCGGGCAATGTCTATGACCGGGGTTGTTTGTGTTCGCTCTCATACGTGCCAGCGAAATCTATGAAAGCGGCGGTCCGTGAAATCGTCGAGATCGTTCGACGTTAGCGCGAACGCTGTTATTCTTTATCCTTTTCTCTGCTGTGCCAGGGAGAGAATCTCGGAGGGTGTTTTTATCGTGAGAGGATCGTTGAAAAGATGGTCGTTGAGTCAAGGGGGATAGTCGATACCTTGTCTCTCAAGTTCTTGAGATAGAGTCCTTGGAAAGTAAAGTATACCTACTGACTGCTCCAGAGACTTCAAGTTCTCGGTAAGTTATAGAGGATGGTACTTCATTTCTCGATAAGTGAGATGATCATATACAGTCAAAAACTAAATTTCTGAAGAATCTTCTACGTTACATTGGTCATATTTTTGCAACTCGGTACGAAGTGTAACTTTAGATGTAGTGTGGCTCTTAGTTTCGACTTTTGAATTTTCTTCGCGGCATCCACCAGAATAGTTCCAAATAATAATAAAAAATCTGCTTGTTTGGATCTACAACTTTGGTTTGATATATTTTATGATGTAATCAATAACTTGGAGGATATTATATAAAATCGACTTTGTGAGCTGTTAAGTAATTATTTAAATGTTTAAGAGCCCAGGGGCACCATTTCCCGTTATCCGATCGGGCTCAAACTTTACACAGATTTTTTTTTTATTATTTGGAACTAGTCTGGGGGTGCCGGGAAGAAACTCAGCAAAAAAAAATTACAAAAAGTTAATAAGAGCCACCCTAATGCACAGCATGGGTTGTTTATCTGTGTCTGACCGCGCACCAGATGTTTCTACTTGCATGCTTCTTCTGGTACGGAAATAGTTCATGAAACGAGCTGAGGGAGATATCCCTTACTCGCCACTTTCTTATCATAACTTTGATATTATCAAATTCCCAGATGGTCACTGTATTTGTCAAGGAATAGATCGCAGTTATAATAAGTATTTAAATACATGATTTCAATCCATCCACCTAGACAAGATTGCGCTTCTTTTGCGATTAAAAGATCCATACAGAAACAAAAATATCTTCAATTTCACAGCTGAGAAACTTTAAAACTTTGGAAATAATGAAACCTGAAATCTGACTGGCAAATGCGATGAAAGGTCGAACGGTTTCACTGCTAATGAGCTTTCGTTCAGAATTATAAAAATAAAATTGCAAAGAATGGCCCGGGTGATGGTTCTAGGGTATACGGCAGAGTGCAGTACGCGATTTCGCGCGAAGTTTTCCGCGGAAAGAGCGCGCGCGCATCGCGAATAGCGCGTCCAGCGGGACGTGAACGCCAGGGTGAAATTCTCTGGGAATTCTCAAGTTCCGTAATCATCGCAATTTCGTCGTACGTGACGTAATTTTGAATGGGGATTATTCAAATTCGGCGTGTGCTCGCGAAGTCGCCGCAGCTCGCCCGCCGACGACGCCGGTAACCACCGTACCGGGTAGCTGGCTGTGTTTGGTGGTGAGCAGTGTGTCAGCCCAGGCGACTACCTGTCAAACTAAACTCTGGCGATGTTGTACGTGGATTCGTACACGCGGAGAGATCCTAGTTGCAGCTGTAGACGGAAGAGGAAGACGAAGGTACAAGGATCTCGAAAGGAAAACGAATAGGACAGCCCGAGGACTAACGAGCGGGATAAGAAAGCGTAGGACAGTTGCAGGGGGTAAGATATAGCAAGATATGGATAACGGAAATTCATATTGTGAGCAAAGTAATAACCAACGAAGCTACAACGATACCTCAAGAAAATAGATTCCCGGTATCGCCCCCCCCCCCCCCCCCCCCACCACTATGTTTGTCAGAAAAGGATAAACGTTTCATCTCTCGAGCTTTCCTGTGTCAAGCAGTTTTGGCGAAGCAATATGAACCTCTCCTAAACGAAGCAATCGTAAAAACTTTTCCAATAGGATTCTTTAACCAAAGTACGCTCGACGGCAGTCGAAAAGGGAGGCTGCTACAGTAGAGTCGTTCAGGGTCGAGAAGAAGGTGGACGTAGAATCGTCTGTAAGCTTTGTCGGGTATGGCTCGTAAAACGGCAGCGCGCTCCTAGACTCCGCGGGGTCTGAGAATTTCATTGGCACCCAGCGTTCTTGGGCGGTCTCAGGATCCACGGAACTTTAAGTGATTTCCTATTTCAGCCTTTTTATTCTCCTGCCCTTTGCCGCGCGTTACACGATGATGCCCTCGGCGAAATAACTTTATCGGCGGGCTGCAGGAGCACTGGGGCATTCCTCGGGATTTCATGTTTTATAACACGTGCGAGAATTCTGTGTCATTGGATACACGCGTTAAGACGTGATAAAACGGGCAGTCGTAAAATCGACGGATTTGATTTTCCACCGAACATTCTGCACGATTGAAACGTGCAAATCCTGGGTACGATATTTCAGCAAAAAGTGATGGACAAGCGTGATATCCAAATTCAGGGGCCTGCTCTGGTGTCACTTGTGATAAAAGAAGTGGATGTTAAGTATCAAAGCTCCTTAATCCAGTCAATTTCTTTGCTGGGTAGTCTTCTAGGAAGAAGTCACTTTGAGTACCTTGTTTCACACTAGAATTCTTACTGTGCCGTGGAAGCGTCCATGTGTATGCTTTTATGTGTTAAACATAACCCTGGCCACGATTCGAGCCAGACGAATGAATGGAATACGTTTCTAAAATCGATTTTTTAATTTTACAAACATTCTATGATCTTCGTTATCGTTTCCATTTGCGTTCAATAGCCGCTGCTGTGAAATTTGGCAGTGCTCTGTGAATGGCGGCCGAAAATATTCGGAGACTGTACAGGGGATGGATTTTCTCGCGGTTAGCCGACAGAGTTCCGTAATTCCCTCGCGGGAGAACGCACTTTGAGCACGCCGTTTTCAAGTACAACGGTTCTAATTAAGTGTCAGACACACCAGGCGGAAGCGACGCGTACCAAGCGCATTAAAGCGGTTAAGAGGTTAAGGCTGCGGCAAGTGTCGAAAAAAGACCGCGAGAGAAAAGAAGGTGCGGCGTCTGCTGGGGAATTAAAAGCCCCGAGGCCAAACTCTTATCCACCCGACGAAACGCGATAATGGTTGAGCCGAGCTGTAAATCTTTCGAATTAATCCTTTCGCCCCCCCCCCCCTCCCCTTGTATTCCTTTCTTTCCACTGTCCTTTCATCAGCTTTTTCCATGTTTTACCTTCCCGTTGCTGTTGTCTCCTTTCTCCCTCGAACGTGCTCACTATATTCCTTCCTGCTCCAGTAACAACTACTTGTCGACTTTCGGATTCGCTGTATTTCGTTGTTTCATTATTTTAAACATTAGAAATTTCAAAATAGCTTAGAACAGTTTCTGTATCATTCAGTATAGCAAGAGATTTGTCACGTAGAAGCCTCTACAAGTGGCGGCAGTAGTACAACCGTGGGAATGGTCAGGCAATCGCTTCCCAATTATCGCGAAGAATCCTCGTGATCACGTACCCCCGTTCCCAATTATTTACCCGTAACAACGAATTGCATCGCGAACAGGGAAACTGGAATTGCCTTTTTCAACTTCCCATTCAATTACCTCACCTTTCGCTCGGCGCACTCGAAATAGAATAGAGCGAGTTGACGCAGCCCGGCAATTATCGCTAATGCGCTTTCTCGTTGCCGTTTAAAGCCCGCCTAAGAAGTTCCTCCTATGGAGTCGCGTTGACTCGTGGAACCGGAGGGACTACTCAGGAGGATTGCCACCTCGAATGTCACGGACGCTGGCAGAAACGTTTGCAGGTGTAAGTGCGCAACGACGCCGGAAAGGAGCACGCCTCCTGGGTAAAACGAGTGCACGCCCGAGGTTGGCTAAATGCTGTCACTAAAATCGCCGCTATTGTTTACCGCGTTTCCTTCTATTATTTACCGTTGGAAAGGAGAGTTTTATAGCGTTCTGTCTCTTCGCTTGATTCGGTCTATTGGCAAGTACAGAATATCTCGATGAACAGGGTGGCTCGGGAATGTAGACACTTAAATTTACTAGATATCGAAGTCGGAATACAATATAACAATAATTAAATGAATTTCACAAGCTTGATGAAACAATCTTGAGTGTCGTAATCTTAAGCACCTGCCTATCGAAGTCTTCACTAAACACATCATTCGGGGAGCGTTGGGATCGACCACTCGCAGCGGTGTTCAGACAACCGTAAGCACCTCGTATCAATTTAACAGGCGCAAAGAAAACCGTCGAGGCTGAGGAGCGGGCTTTCGGTTCTGAAGGAGGCTGCGAGGACGGGGTGGGGCCGCTGGGAAACGGCCAGTCAATAATGGCGCTTTAAAATGGCTTAAGAGTTGCGAAACAATTCGCGAAGCCCCGGGAAAACTGACAAATGCCATCAAAGTTTTAATACCGAAGTCATTTAAAACTTCGGCCCATCCGTCGCGTGGCCCGCGAATGGAACTTGCCTCTTTACCATCGCCCCCGCCCCTCTTCCATTTCTGCCCCACCCCCCGACCCCTCCTCGTTCGTTCGTCTTCTTCGGGTGTTCCTTGCCCGTCAACTTCCTCCCGCTTCTCACTCTCGTACGGACAACTACGCTCTAATCCCGCGTCTACCCTTACCCGGCCATTTCGCCCCCGCGCATCCCTCTGCTCGTTGGAACGCAATCTCGCAAATTTGCTTTGTCCCGGCGAGGGGGTGCAGCGGGGGGACAGCGTAGCGAGACGGGAAGCTGCGACGCGCGAAAACCGTCGACACTGGATCCAGTTACATTATTATTTAAATCCCTCGGCCTAGATTATTCTGATCCCCCGGCAGAATGGATTTCTAACGCCCTCCTTCTTACGGCTCGCGTTCGGTGCTTTTTGTTCGTCGCGTCGATTCGCCTCGCCTAGGGTTCAAACGTGACTGATTTCTGGGGAATACAATCCCGCGAGCCCGGCTGTTTTTTGGATTTCAATAATCCCGGGATTTGATATAATTGATATAATTAATCCCGAGAATTTCGGGAATTTTTAAAAATGTGAATTACGTTATGAACACCTGACAGATATAAAAATAAACAGAATTAATTAACATAGTCATTCATAATGATAAGGACAATAATAATAAGAATGATTTATTTAAATAATAATATTAAGTCGCATATAACTAACAAAACTATATTTATTTTTACAATATTCACACCTTCCGCTATTTTGAAATTGCGCGAGTTGCAAATCGCAAGTTGTCTGAACACGTAAAGTCGAAACATTGTAGGTATGTACTTCAGGTGCTTGGCAACTTCTTCGTTCGCATTTCCATGAATCTTCATAATGGTTTACTGATATTACCTACTTATTCAGAGTTTATTATTTTCATTGTTCTACTATTTTTATTGTTAAAAATGATTTTAGTTTATGTTTGAGACTAATGATAGAAAGTAAGTTTGTTTACCTTAAATAAAGATTTGTAATTTTAGCACATGATAAATCATTTTAATTACTGAAATTTTCTATTACCTAATCCCAGGATTAGTCCCGGAATCCCGAAATAGACTTAAAAAAATTCCGCAAATTCCGGGATAGTAAATAATGACCGAGATTGTATTAAGGAAGTTACGCTGGTTCGTTCATTAAACTTTTCCGTACTCGCTATATTTAATGCTGTGACTGTACACCATTTAATGAATATATATTCGCTGGAAGCCCAGTGTCTGAGATATTCGAGAATTTCTACTTTATTTGTCAAATTGACTGCAAGTAAGAGGTACGTACGTCTAGCCACCATTCAGTATCGATTGGTTTCGATTACTTAAAAGAGGTTAATTGTCATTCAAGAAATAATTGTGTGGCGCGACACGTTTTCAAAAGGCGAAGCTTGAACAATGATTACGCAGCAGGAAACAAACACCGAAAGACGACTCGCTTGCATCTACGTTCTCCTCATTTACATTTAACCACGGCGAACATTAATTCCGCTCCAATTAAACCGCGATACAACGTCCTGTTAGTCGGTACTTGCATTTTGTTGCGACGCGAGAGCCGTATCCTCTTTCACCGGGGAAAAAGTGCTTCTACGGTTTCGAATTCTCTAATTAAGTTCTATTTAAGCTTCCATGCGTTCCACGGACGGCCTTCCAGCTTCTCTTATTCAAGTAGGAGGCGTCCTAGTTTCACGTAACATGGTTTTCCACGCGAATCGAATCGCAGACATCGCTCTTCCGCACCAATTTTTCAAAAAAAAATGGATGTGGGTACTTCGTGATGATGTTGCATTACGGTGTACCGTAATTATTCGGCATAACATTTCTTTAGGTAGAAGTGTGATACTACGAGTACATCTAAACTGTAAATGAATTCAACAGAATTTTAATACAAAGAGGAATAGAACATTGCGAACAGAACATAGTTGAATATCGTGAGAAGTACAAGTGATATTCTCGTCGATCATCAACACTATCATATTCCAGAGTCCATTTTCTGCTGATCAATGATAGCTGAGTGTTGAAAGTTCTACGTCCGCAAATAACCATAATTTCAAAAAATTTAATCGCACAAAAAGAGAGATATATATTTAGATCCCATTCCTCATATTTGACGTATGGAGGGATTCTCAGCCTGGTATGATATAGTATCAGCAGGAATCCAATCTGAGATGTCGAATAAATTTCTTCTAATGTGGCTTCGTCTAAAAGGGGATCAGAATTTCTATTATACTGCCTGGAGTACGCATCCTCGAATGGAAATTCCATTTTTAGCTGCGTTTAAAGGGTGTCCTAGAGGATTCCAAGAATAAGGCGATCTCTACAAGGAAAATTTCTTGCAGAGTGCCGAATGAAATATTAATGCCCGACATTGAGAGCAACAACGATTAGGATTGTTCTCCCCGTCGTATACAGCTGTCAGGTTACGTCCGTCATTATTCGTCGTTCGTGCATCAACCTTGGAGACGCCAAACGATCCCTGTTTTATTCATAAACTGTTTACCGGTCTCTACGGTGAACGAACTCGCGGCGAATATCGACGGATCGATCCAGAAGGATGCGACGGGCCGTATGCTGTCTTATCCGGCGAAACCGAATCGAACGTTAGCCGGGGGGGGGGGGGGCGAGCCTCAAGTCAAATTACGAAAGTTTTAATTGGCGAAGCAATTAATTTTCCCTTAAATTAATTAAAATAATATCAGCCTCCTTTGACCACGGCGGCGAGGTAGCCGGGGCTCCACGAACCGATTGCTTTCCTTCCCAGACGCTAAGAAGTATTTGCTTTTTTCCCATTTACCCCGCGACTTAAATGGAACTTTATATTTCCTTTTGTTATTGCAGGGATCTAGGTAGTTAGAGTGGCCAATTCTGGCTGCAGATTTTTCTAAATGAACTTGAACTTGCACTGTAATGGATATCCCGAGTCAACACTCTGTGTGCCATAAATTTTCTAAGATTCTGAAAAGTGGCAGTCACTAATGCACAGCGATCCAAAGTTGACAAGAGTCTAACCCCCTTTCGTTACAAACGAATAATCCACATCGAACGCACCGTAAATTCCGTGGATTAGAATAGAATCGCGTGTTTATTCGCGGCTACTCGCTGCGGACCGTTCGTCCCACACTTTTTCCCTCTTACCGCGTTTCAACGGGGAACCGTCGATCGGGAAAGTTACGAGCACGTGGAAACTACGTTCTCATCGACGATGGTCATTATTTGCCCGCGAAACATAGCGCGGGCCGCGAATATAGAGGTGCTGTATAACCAAAGGGAGGAAAAATAAATCCCATCGATAAACGTGTTCCCCGCTGGGAACTGGATAACCCAGATACATACATACGTTGCTTTCGCGACCGTAAAAGGAAAAAAGCGGATGCAGGGCGAAACGGGAACAGAGATGCGAAGGAACAGAGAGGAAGAGTCGCGGTTACGGGCGGATCCCTCGGTCGCACTCATTCGATTTGAAGCTGGATGGCGTATCTTTTGCAAATTAATCCCGCGCGGGGGTGCTCGGTTGTTTTGTTTCCCATAAGTCAGTCCGCAGCGTGGCACCAGAGGGAAAGAGAGGAGGCTCGGTATACCGCGGGAACAAAGAATGGAAACGCACGAAACGATGCACAAATTGCGGAGGAAGATACAAAGGACGCGGAATTGCGCTCGCGGTCACGGGGCAATATAATTTCACCGATAATCCTTTTGATAATGAACGCGTTGGCCCAGTTTTAAAGCTAATACAATCGGAAACCCTGCCGTTGATGCTTGATTGTCAAGCACCAGGAAAATTCCACCGGCACATTGTTACAGCTGAATTAATGGAATTGTATTCGCCGTATCGCGTGCGCCGTGATGAACAAAGGCGCGAGTTAATACAGTTTTTCGTCGAGCGGAGCCGCTTGAAAGCTTGTGCGTAGATTTCGCCAGCTGGTGAAATGTTCACTTGCACGTTAGAGTGAATGTGGTATGAAATTTAATGATGAGAGGTGCGCGTATTGTAGGCTCGTTCGAATTTCATTTAATCGATGTCGCAGCTATTATACCTTCGCATCGTGATTTAACCTTATGATTAAATTGATTTATCTCTTCATACTTTTACACGCTTTCCACAGAAATGTGATTTCGAACTTTGTCACATGTTCAAAGAACTTTCTCAAAGTGACCTATTAATATCGTATCTGCTGGTCAGAAGACCACTGCTGTTTGCGAGCATTATATTCTCCAAACCGTTCGTTCTCCAATAAAAATAGATTTCTCCCTTTATAAGTGACCCTCGAATCGTTTATCATATAAGCGCTGTTTCCATAAAAGCAACATCCTACGCGACATTATTGAAAAGCCTCCCAACAGGAAACGAGAGAAACATACAATAAAATATATCTGGCTCAAAGGAATTACAGCGGGGAAACGCGAAATCGTCGCTTTTCCAGCGACGAATATATCGGCGTTTAACAAAGCAGATAAAATTCCAATTAGCTCTGCTTCACGGGCACTTTCGTCCGAAAACGCGCTGCGTATGAAATATTATTTCGCGAGCCGACCTCGTGCAATTTTATTTATAAATTCGTAGGTACTCGGTAGACAAGGGAGTCTGACAAGTGGCTCAAGACAGGAATAGTGGTAATGATCACCGACGAGGCGGTCGATGGAGGTGGGACCGAAAAAGCGGGGAAAATTTCAGCGTCTAATTAATGATTTAATTAGAAGGGAAAGTTTCGCGGGCCAACCGACATTGCCAGCGTTCCTTGGGGAAACGAACCATCCCGTGGATAATTGAGGATGCTAAGGTAAAGTCTTATGGCTAACCACCGGGCAAGCAGGGGTCCGACTAACCATGATCTATGAGCGTGCTGCATATGAGTGACCTTTGTACGGCACTGGCCCCTCTGGGAATCAAAAGGGTCGCCTGGTACCACCCTAATGGAGAAAAACTCTTGGCGCCCCTGTGGCGCGGCAGAAATCGACTTTCGCCCTGCGCTCTGGATCGATTACCGGTAACGACGTTCTTAACAACGCTGAGATGAGACCCCGAAACTTACGATTAGCCGAATGCTCGCGTGTAGGATCGTGGCTCCCTGGGAACGAACTCAGGAATTCGAATGGGGTGCTTTTTCTGCTTCCTCGTGGAGATGAAAGTGGGATATAGGGAATATAAGAGGTGTAGGGTGGAGAGAATTTTCTGTTCAACTGCGGCAAGGATATTATATTTTATTAAAATCATTCAGTGTCGATTTCTCTTCTGGATTTCCTATGGGGATTCTAGGATAGAAGACAGATTACTCGTTTACGTGTTTAACACGTGAGGCAGTAATTCCAATGGAAGAGGGAAAGAAAGAAGATAAAGAAAATATTAAATTTAAGGGGACAGTAGTATTATACGATTGGATTAGATGTCTCCATTTTTATTTAACGATTTATAGTAAGATACTTCATGGAGTTTACCACAGATTAGTGAACACTGTTTTTCGCTCGGGCGCGTCGTGTATACGGCTGATTAAAACCCAGCAATTTTTCACCCGCATCAGAATAGATTGAATTTCTCTGTCGAGCGGAGGCCCTTGACGAACTTTGATTTGCTCGCGCCTTAATTAACGTCACGTAGCCCTTTAAATTTTTTTTAAAAAGAACCCTCGCTGGCGGGACGGAGAGTGAAGGTTTCAATGATTCATCGTCACAATGCGGTATTGGGTGGGCCGGTGTCCCGGAGATAATATCCCTTTAAACGAGAAAGAGGGTCGGAAGAGGCGGTGGTTGACTGACAGGGCAGGCATGCCGGAAAATCTTATTCTTCCGCAATGAAACGAGAAAAGAAAAACGACTGAGGGACGCTGGGGGTTGATTTCACTCCCGCGCCGTGGTAGCGGGATATTTAAATCATCGTCAGTCTCGCGAAACATCATCCGTCTCGCGTGCTCCGCCCTGTCGTTGCATTTTCGACAATGATAAATCCCCTTCCCCGTGATAAGCCCCATTCCATACTATAAGCCCCCTCCTCTGTGATTCTCTGGCCTGGATCGATGTCACCTTGCATTACAGTTTGAACAGCAAGGCGTTCCAGTAGTGGGTGGCACCGTTTCGTTAAAAATTCATTAAAAATTTCTCTCGATCGTGTACTCGAATTTCCTTTGGTCTCGTACGAGAATAAGCACAGCGTAATTACGTGAAACAGTCGTCACTTTTTATCCGTTTGTGTGAACGTCGCTTGAGTGGCTTTTTACCCTGAAACTACATAAAACTTGTGCAATTTAGAGGGACCGTCGCAGAGAGGAATACCTCAATTCAAATACTGCTGGAAATTACTGTGCAGCTTACAGCGAGACAAAGGTAGTGTTTCTAATAATATAACATCTTAGATTATCAGATATAAATATGCAGTTATCAGGTTTAAGCTGCTTAGCGACTTTCATATCACTGCAATTTAAAATAAAAGTATGATCTGTATTTCTTTAAATTATAATAAGCGGTATTATTTACACATAATTTATGAAACTCCGAAATTCATTGTGTTGCACTAAAGATTTCACTTAACCGGTAAAGTTTCATAGAAAGTACTGGACGATCGTTGAACAGAGGAAGATAGATATCCAGCAAAGTAATCATTTTCTTCGATTCTATCGGAGAGGTGTGTAGAAATAACACGAGTAATAACTGCTCATCTAGCAGAAAGGAAAAGGAATAACGGCTGTCTATCTGAAATTACGTTACCCGCAAAGGGCGTTATTTTTCGCCACGATTTACCTTTTTTGTTCGCATTCATCATGCTGCAAAAAAAAAATCGATAACATAAACGTAGCTGGGTCACAAGGCAAATGCATGCGGTTTCTTTTCACACAGTGTGAAATAAGTACGCGAAGCTGCCACAAAAATCACGATTATTCTTAAAACACCATTGCAATCGAAATGGCCATGGCCTTAGCTAACGCATCCCTATGCGTTATGGCTATGGATTTTATTTCTCGATCTTTATTATTTACATAATACGAGTCGATAGACAATAGTTTTTCTTTTTATCTTTATATACATCGAGACAGCGATTATGAGTGGGATCTAGAGGATTAAATAACAGGACGTTACTTTCCCAATGGATTAGACACGTAGCAGATCGTCGTATTGTACAAACTCTATGAATTCAATAGCAAAAGATAAATTTGTACTTCCTTATCGAGTCCCAGCGTCGAATTTCTTGATATAATACGGAGGATGGCGAAGATATTGGCTCGTAGCATTGCTCATATAACTGATGGAACATTGTCAATAGTGACTAAATGTAAATTGGTCGATCCCCCGGGACAAGGGTCAAACAAAGAATGAATTTAAAGCCTGGCAAGATGACAAAACACAGAAGATTGGGTTTTATTTTATTTTCCATTTCAATTTACACCTGTCACCAACAGTAATTACAGCGAATATTATAAAAAGGCATCATTACTGTAAATCCTTTCCAAAAAGCAATTACAACGTCTATGCTTGAATAAAACCTATAAGAAAAAAATTGAGAACGTACCCCCACCTTGATGTCACAAAGAAATTACTTTTGTGATATAGAATCTCGAGAATGACAAACTCTTTTCGCCGATAAGTCGCTGGAGAAGGGCGCAATATTTTTACGAATCGAATCTATTTCGCGTTGGTTTTCGTTATTTCAACCGAATCGCTCCGAAATTCGAAAGAGCTTTACGACAGAAGTGTTCGCCCCATCCCACCGTTCCCGATGAAATATCCGCCCTAGAAGGGATAGAATTCGGAGATAACCGTACCCCGTAGCATGGAATTCGAAAAAAAAAAAATGAAGGACTGCGCCGTTCGTAAATTGATTCTATGCCGCTCGATCTCTCACGTTATCAAACGTCCACGCGAAATGGCCCAACTGTCCTATCCTCCTAACCCTACTTCGAAATCGCCCTCGCCAGCGAGGAAAAAGCAGTTTCGCGACGAATTTCGAAAGGAATGTCGATCGTCTTCCGTGCCGCGGACAATGCCCAGTTATCGATACTCGTGACAAATAGTAGAAACTACAGTCACACAAACCTTTGAGCAGGATACACTGTTACTTACGCGATGGTCACTGAAAGGCAGCCTATAAATTCCTGTCAAAACTCGGCAACAAATCGTACCGCCCTTCAATTTCGATTGCTTCTACCCTATGAAGTTACCGATAAATTTCGCTGCGTGTCGATTCGAATGTAGAACATTGGAACTTCGCGGAGAATCTTTGTCGCAACTGTATTCGCTTAACCATTTCATTGAAGCAAATCAAGATTTCTCCGAAAGAAACACTTTCCTCGTCTGTTCTTGAATTTGGCAGATGCCTTTCCCACAATTGCCTGCGCGAAATTACTTGTTCGGCTATCTCATTCTCCGTGTTGAATATTCCCCGAGAGCTCAATCGCCAAATTAATTTCGGGGGAGAGGGCACCTTCGCAGCAAGCAACCCCCATATCGTGAGCAAGCTCCCGACAGTCCATCAACCCATTAGAAAGAGAAGAAAAGGGATACAGACGTCTGGCCGTCTCCGCCCCACGGTTTCGTAATAAAATTCGTGCGAACCGCCGTGTGAGTGTCGGAACCGCAGACAATCTCGTGATAACATTAACAAATACCGGCTCGAGGATAGGCGGTAAGCCTCGTGTACTCGTCCCGCTCCGTGGCCGGAAATTAATATGAAATTGGCCTGTAATCCGGATAGTCTGCGCACCGTAGACGCAAGAAAATGATCCGGGTACACGTGGCATTGCGTGCTCGAGTCACTAGTTTAAATACGATCACGCAGATTATCCCTCTTGTACTTCATCCCCTCGCGATACACGGCCCGCCGGCGATTATTTATAACGCATTACTGTGGGATGTCTGAGGTGTTGCAAATGCAACGGAATATTCATGGCGTAGACGCGATTTAACGATCGTTACCGCAAACTAGGGGAACATTTTGTTATGTAATATAAAAATGAACATTTTTACATTCGCTTTAAGTATCCTACATATCATAACATTGCATCTTTACTGATTGTACTACAAGTGTCAAATTGCATAAAATTTATATACATTTACACTTAAATTTCTTTCTTATTATGATCAATGCACTCTATTATATTTATTTTATTTTTCTATTTTATTTTTTTTAAGTAACATTTTTAAATTTGCTGTAGGTATCCTATTATAACATCGTATCGTTTGTGATTGCTACAAGTGTGAAAATGCATAAAATTGTTGCCCTTTTCCTTCTTTAATACATATTAAGTAACTGGCAACGTTCCACCAGTTTACGGTATCTCCTACTCTGGAAGATAGTTGCCAATGATACGCATGTCAGATTCAGGAACTAAGATTTCTACAAGCTATTGTCGTTTACTTTTTTTTAGATGCGATTGCTACGAAACCTCGGGTTACAGCGCGCAACATTGAAGATCTCAAGGTAAATGGATTCTGACTAATGAAGATCATTTACTTGAGGTGGCAAGTCGGTGTAGGTTGTTTAGAATTGTTTAGAACGCGACAATGTGATCTGTGAATATTCTGACTGGAATTGAATGTATCTCGTTCCTACAGGACATCGATTCCCGTGGCAAAATCCCTCCAGCAGTGGATGGGCTGAAGGGTGGGAAGGTCAGACAGGGTGGACATCCATGGCATCGATCTGGGTCTACTCATGCCACCGCAAAGAGCAACAGTTGGTTTTTATATAGACTAATATTCGGCGAGCGTGACAGGGGACGATTTCAACTTGGAATTGCTCCCTCGTAACGGCACCGTTGCGCCTCGTGCTACTTCTATTTTCTGCGCCGTCTTTGGAATTTTCTCTCTTTCTTCCTCCCTGTCTCTGTCCCTGCTGTTTCGAAGCTGCCGACAACCGTGCTCCATTGTTCGCGATCGTCGCGTACTAATGAAGCCATCCTTTCCGACAGAAAGTTCCCGTTGGGAACGTTGAAGTTTGAATCGAAAGATTCGTAGCAGAAGTATATCTTGTTGAAATCTGTGAAACTTTCACGTATTAATTCTGTCTACTCTATCGAAACAATTGATAATTAATAACATTGTATGGAAGTCTTCATAGCAGACGTCTCGCGAATTAATATTTTAATAGTGTGAAGCCGTGAACTGAAAGAAATCATTGCAGTTCAAATATCACAAATTAATCGTGGCACGAGGTCACACCCCCGATCCCACAATCACGTTCTCCAATTAATACAACTTACGTAACTATGGAACTGTAACGTTGCCTGCGTGAGGCTTCCATTCAAAGTCAGATTGCATAACGCAGCAGCGAGCCAAGTAACAACACTTGTAACTCTGCAACTGAAACGACCGAAACACGGTAATTCTCGTTCCATTGGATTCACATTATACCTTTGACATACTATCCGCCAGGTAAATTACACTTCGACGGTACAAAGTTTCAAATTCGTAGAAAGGCGTAAATTATTTCCCGGGCCATAGAACGCCATTACCCGCAGCTATAAAATAGCAGTGTTCTACTAAAGACATCGCAGAATCTCCAAACACACAATTCTCACAAAAAATTAACAAAAAGAAGAGTAGAAAACGTTGCCAAAAACCTTACCTCTACTTTACTAAATACTATATGCTTCTAACCTATTCTACTCTTCTTCTAAATCACCTTGAAGGCCTTCCATTCATCTCCGCTCAGTAGACATGCCAAACGCATCTAAACCATTCATAAGGAATATAAATCTGAATGCGAAGCAGCGAAAGCATCAGATTGGGCAACAATATTTCCCAAGGAAAGTCGTCCCGAGGTGGCGCCGAGGGAATCCATTACAATTTCTGCCGTTGACACGAACGCCAGGATGGAGAGTAGGCCGAGGAGATAGATTTAGGACGCGAAGAGTAGTTCCACGGGACGTCATGTTACGGTTGCTGTCGATCCCGAGAATTAGGGAATTAAATCGACCCGGTCCCCCGCCCTCCCCCTCCCCCCCCTGCCCCTCAGCCACTCCCGTTTTCCCCTTTGCACCTGACGTATTTCAAATACGGGCATCGGGAAGGAGGGTCGGACGTCTGACAGCAAGTTCACGAGCACATAGCTCTCGAGTCGGCCGACGCTGGAGGCGCGTAGTTACTTGTCGGGTCGACGGCATTATTGACAGGAGAGGGCCAAGTGTGTATATAACTTTGTTGGGCCGAGACTGAGGAGGGAACGAGCCCCGTGAGCTGAATTCGAAATGGGCACCGCCGAATTCCGCGTCGAACCCCATGGAAAATGAATTTTTAAACTTTCATGACCGTGGGCGATCGCGACCACCGGCCGTTCGACCCAGACCCAGGCGACGCGACGTTTTAATAAATAGATCAGCCACCTCCACCGAGAATGCCCGACTATTTCTGATATTTATCCACGTCAGATTAACGGCAACTAATCCGCCGATATCCCACGGATCGCTGCGTTTCTCTTGAAAATAATCTGATGCCTGTACGTGCGTGGAATCCGCCCCGCCGTTATTTGATCCCGGGAATGTGGCGTCGCGTCTGATGATAGCCAAAGGATCAAGCTCGCTAATCCCTGAAATATTGTCGCGATATTTCTGGAGACGATCTTATGAGTATTATCAATGCCCGCTGGCATTGAACAATTGTGTAAGTAATTATTCTGTTACAATTC
Organism: Andrena bucephala; assembly: GCA_947577245.1. Classification (NCBI taxonomy): domain Eukaryota; kingdom Metazoa; phylum Arthropoda; class Insecta; order Hymenoptera; family Andrenidae; genus Andrena; species Andrena bucephala. The sequence continues at coordinate 72,715,057 of OX387715.1, forward strand.
AGCTAACCCTCTTCGCGATGTTCTTTTAGCACGAATTTCCTATGTAACAAGTATAGAATGTCTTCGTCCCTTTATTACTCTTCGAGGTAAGGGTGCGTTTACTGTAGATGTATACAAGGAAGCGACGATAAAAGTCACGTTACTCTGAGTGCACCCTACCAAAGTGTATTTCACTTCACGACCAATTCGTTGACAAGAGCAAGTCATAACGGAGCAATTACAAAAGCATCCGAACATCGTTTACACTTTACGGGGAGGGCAGTAAAGGGATGGAGAAATGCCGTAGGCGGGAATGGTCTTCAGGATATTAGCACGTTATTGCCGGAGTTTATTGGTTTTATCGATTTCCCCGCCGCTCTATTCGGGTCCCGTTGTCCACTGTAAAAATGAATTAACATCCAGACGAATTGCTAAACCTAACATCGTGGCAATTAGATGCTCGTGAAAGGACAGATACTCGTGTACACTTTAATGCAATCAATTCAACAAGCCGTTTATTCGGCGGACATCATTATCGGCATAAATACATAATAAATTTCCAATGCTTATTTTATAATACAAATACGGTGTTTGTGTTTTATATTGCATTTGCATAGTAAATATTGGCGATTGATTACATACTGTGAATGCAGGTCGGTACGTGCAGCACAGATATGACGTACTACAATAGTAAATACGTAATACGTAAATTACCAACAGTAAAATGTAATACGTGATACAGTTTTTAATTTTTTAGAAAAATTAGAAAAATCTTGTAATGTCGTTGCGCCGTTAACAAGAACAGTTTATCTTCTCTTCTCGATACTCGAAAGCTGGTTCTAGCTGTAGTGTCTAATGAGCAGCATTGAACAAGCCCCCGAAGAAAAGGGATCGGGGAGCGACTCGTTTAATAGACCCACGCACACTCGAAAACTAGCGCAACGGTAGCTGAAGTAACAACACCGAGAAGCAAAGACAAACACGCGTAAACAAGTATCAAACTCTCGTTGCATGAATTATCACACTCCGCCTCGTTAACATTCGTTTGTCGATGGCGTTGTTTGCAGCCGTGCTTGCCCTTCGTTCCTTTCGTCGACGGGTGCGCGCCGGCGACGGGGAAACTTTTAATCCACCTTCCCCCGAATGTCGTTCGACAATCCCAGATAATTCTCGAGACAATCGGGAAGCATGGCAACGCGTTTCGTCACGCAAACAAGTCGCCAGCGATGCACAACCTTCATTATTTGCTGTGGTTTAAATTAAAGTTCTGACGGAGTCAGGGAAATCGATCAATCACATCGACCGGCGATCGATGCCAGAAATACGAGCTTCTTGCGAAACGGCGAACTGTTTTCAAGAGACACAGAGTGATCTATATTGCCACGACCCACTATCCAGAACACTTCGATTATCGAATCTCAATAATGTTGAATGGTCAAAAATTTTGAATGGTCTTAATGGATAGCTTGGGTTCGATTTACATGAGAAAAGTGTCTTCGTTTTGTTCCTACTAGGGATTGCAAATTTACCGACTTTTTCAATTACCGGTAATTCGGTAAAATTTTCAATCAAAACCGGTTTACCGGTAATTAACCGGTATTTTTTTAATGAATTAAATGACTCTTAAAATATAAGAGTAAACGTTACAAAAAACTTTTTTTGAACTCTAATCGTGCATTATAAAAAATATATGCATGTGAAACTATTCTGAACATAAAATATAAAATGATATAACACAAAATAGATATATTTGTATAACTATTTACAATACTTATTAATATGGATCTTCACCAGGCAAACAATGAAAAGAATCTTATCTTACATACATAATTAAATATTTTTTATTTAACAATTCTTTTTAACAAATAAGTACGTAAAAAATATAATTTGTCTAAAGTTTAGTTTCCTGATCGCGACCTAATTTTTGTAAAAAATAATCCAGCCACGGATAAAGCGCTCTCATATTCTACACTTTTTGGTCGGGTAATCATTAAGAAATCATATGCCATTTGTATATACTTTCCCCTTACTTTTTCTACTTGAAAATGCGTCCATTTTTTTGATGACATGATTCAGATTCTTAGTTTTCTTTTGGATCAGAGTTGGTTCTCCATGAGATACTTCGGTTTTCGCCTTTATTAGTAACTGAAGTTCTTTTTCACTGATAACATAGTAGATGTCGACGGAATTAATAAACGCTTATATGTGTTATATTGCTATACGTAATTTATCGAATTACCGGTAAAAATTTGGCGAATTACCGGTAAAAATTTAAGGGTATTTCTCGCGATTTACCGGGAAACCGGTAAACCGGTTTACCGGTATTGCAATCCCTAGTTCCTACGTGCTATATGAGCTGAGATATTTCGATGTAAAGTTGGAATTTAGCGAATTTTATGTTAAGATATTTTCTCTATCGTCAAGTGTGGGCAAGAGGGGAATACTTAGCGCTGCGAAACCAGAAAAATGTTAATTGTCTTGGTTAATAAATAAAACAAGACAAGATACCACTGAGTCAAGAAAGAAAGAAAAAGATTTTAATGCAATTTATACATATTTATTCAGTTAGCAACATCAATTCGGAGCGCAGCGCCAAGTATTTTGAATAAAATACTTGTTTTTATAAAAATATATCTGTTTAATATTATTATCTTCATCGTTTCTTCCAATGATGAATCTTTTATTCAATTTTAAATCCGATTGTGTGTACAAATAGCCATTGTTATAATTGGCGCCATTTTTGTATACCATTAGTTTTGTAAAGATATTAATTTATGACAATGTTTTTAAATCGGATTCTTTTTTATGGGATTATTAATTTACCATTCTTTGCGCGTGTATACTTGGCGCTCTTTTTTGTACCTTTTTTTAAAAAAGATAATTTTGTGGGGTAATAATTACGACCGGCTGATGAACTGTTTATATTTCCAAACGTGGATTCGAATAGAAAAAATAACCAACGGAAGGTTCAATTAATGAATGTTAATATTTGAACGGGCGCGAGCTGTCTTGCGAAATGTAGTAATTGGAATCTCCCAGATTCGGCATTTCGGTTTCCTTCGTCCACTTTTTACAGTCGAAAATACAAATGAATTTTGGTTTGACGTCACTTTAAAAACACTTCATGACACCCCTTTAAGGGGTCATTCTGGTTAGGCGGATTAAAAAAATCCGTGAAGATAAAATCTCAAAATCTATCGAACTGATTGCTTTATAAATTGTACTGCTTATTCTGCACACCTATAGCTCTCTGTTTGGATTATTCGTTTCGGATAAGTCTAACTGATGAAATCGCCTGCACGAGCGAGCCATGAATCAAGACACATGTCATCAAGACCGCTTTCAAGAGCATTTTAAAAGCAATAATTTTATTACTTTTATATTTTTTATTTACCGTAGAAATGTAGTTTAATAAATAGAAAAATGTTTTATTCCATTACTATAATTATTTTCGCCGCAATAAATTCCTAACAATCGCTGAATTTATCGACGCGCTAACCGGAATGATCCCTTAAATTGATTCTCGACTGTAATCATATCGACTGTAAGATCTTTTTAAGTATAACAAAAAATGTAATGCTATTCGATGATTCTAATGTCATCGTCTCTACACGAAATCAGCGTTCACAAACGGCTGAATATTAAGTAGATTAGGTAAATTTCTTAAGCATCATGCTTGAGTATCGTAAGCTTTGTAAATAATTCATTGAGCACGACGACTGTGTTCCCATGTCTGATTGATACGGTTTGCTGCTGCTATTACTACATAGCCTCTATTTCCCATCTCTGCCCTGTCAATCATTCGCCGTTGCGGTCGGCCAACTTACTATACATACGTACAGACTGCGGCGAGGGAGCACGTTAACTCCCCAGTAGTATTATACCGTATGTGTCGGACCTAAGAGCTACGTGACCTACGTTCCATTATGATGTACCTCCGAGGCTCACATGTAATGTATGTTGAATCTTTCTCGATATATCGCTGTTGCAGCCACCGTGTAACATATACATTAACTCACGGATTTATTCCCGTGAATTCAGGGTACTCAGGGTACTTTTGGTACTACCCGTCACTTTTCTTCACACATATAATCTGAATGATGGGACATGATAAGTAAACCAGTGCGTGTCCCATGAGTCGAGAGTTTTAATAATTTCCGAAAATGTCCCGCATGGTTACCCTGACAATTAAAATAATAGAACGATCAAATTGGTTTGAACAAGATACAATTTACTTACTCGCGCTTAGGAGCATTTCTTTTCGTCTAGCATCAATGATTCTACTCTATCAGTCTGCATTCTGCAATCCCCTCCCGATGATACGTATAAAATCCACATTTCTATGAGTACACGAGGAGGTCGTGGAGGCACTTCTGACGTCTACATTAATAATGCAGCCCCCTGGTAACGAATTCCTGGACGGATCTATCCGATTCGAGTGTATCAGCCCAGACACAACGTCCGCGGCGCGTATGCGCGTCTAATTTATTCGGCCGCGCGGAAAGGCCCATAGGTATGCATTGAATTCTGCGGATTCTTTGGGAAATTGCTCGCTGGTTCCGGCTGGACTACCACGCGCCGTCAAGTTCCGGCGTCCGCATAGAAATGACCACTCGGCTCCGTCCGTACCTTCGGCGAAATACGAAAAATTCTTATCGCAAATAATATTCATCACTCGGCGCGCGAGCAACGGCGTTGCCTGAAGGGGATGGCCGAGCGAAGGGATGGAATTTCGATGCCGCATTATCGAGCGCGAAAAGTCGAAGGTTATCGAACCTCCCGGCAAAAGGGAAAAGTTACCTTCCTCTCTTTCGTGCCACCGCCCCCCCCCCCTCCTCTCCTCGCTCCTCCTCTCGTCGTTTGCACGAGTTTCTCTTCCTTTTATTTGTCTTTTCCCCGTCTATTTCACCCCTCTCCCCCTGGTAATGTCCGGTTAGTTTCCCTCCTACAGTTTCGCCTTCCACGATCCACGCCCTCCTCTCTGCTTTCCATTCTTGCGGGAATGGATATGTTTTCTTGGACCAATCTCTACCCGGTCGCCCTTTTATTCCGCCCACATCATGGGAAACGCGGACGACCGGTTATTACTATGCCACCGCTGACCCGTACAAACAATGACGTCGTGGAAAATATTCTCCGACTCCCCTGCCCCCGCTCCGTCCGATCCCGTAAACAGGATGAAAAATATCTGGGTCCGGGGTGTGTTTTTTTTCTACTTTCATAGCTGGACGTTCTTTCGTTAAGCTGATTGAACCGGCCAGGGAAATTTCAGATTGGACTTCCTCCTAGTTCGTTATACGGTCGAAAGGATCAATCGTAGCGACTGCTATCCGCTGGTTTTGGAAAGGATTCGCCCGGGAAAGTAATCAAAAGTTCGGGATTAACTGGGACATCGCCCCCGGATTTTTGGCCACGGCAACCTTCCTTGGCGGTAACACGTTATTGCGTGTATGGACGTTGGCGAACGAGTGCGCGAGATGGTAATGAAATAATTGTATGTCTGACGCGACGAAGAACGGCTGCATCCAGGCCCCTCATTGTCCTCGTAGAAATTTGTAATTAGTGATTACTTGAAGAACAGCACTTCACTGCTGATTCTTCTTTAAATTATCATCACATTTTCTCTGACTTGAAACAATCTTCACTCCCGATGAGAGAATCGTATGATGATGGAAATTTATTAATACCAAATCAGTATTTTCATCTCTACTTAGGCATGAAAATCGACAAGCTACCTTTCAATCGCGCCACCCCAAACAAAGTAACCCAATGCATCGACAAACGACACGATCGCCGCTAATCGGGATTAAAGTGGCGTAAATTTCACCGCCCCCTCCCCCTCTCCCCCGTGCGTTCATATGCAATCATAAATAACACCAATATTACGTACGTCAGTGGCGAGCAACCCCTCCACCTCCCCTTGCCGTCAACGTTATTCCCGAAAGAGCAGACCGTCGAAGAGAATCGGATACGTACGGATCGGGATAGAAGGGGATCTGTTTCGCGGGGTTTCATAACGGCAACCCCTTTTTCGCACGTGCTAAATCCTTCATATTTCCAATCAGTACCTGTCGCGATACGATTGCGCCGCGCGCGGCGTTCGTCGCGATTAATTAGCCACGTAGTGGCACCCCACGGAGACATTCGGAAATTTTTGCATAAATCTGGGCTCGCGTGGCGCGCGTACGCAAGCGGCGGCGGGCCGCGAGGGAGAGGGGTATGAAAGTACTAACTGCTGATTCAAGCCGCATAGTCCGAACGGGACCGACCGGCCATGGGGTGGACACACCGTGAAACATTGTTTTAGGCCTATAAATAATCGTTATTGCCGCGTTAATCATGGATAGTCGAGAGGCTCCATTATTCGTAGTGCTTGAGGGGCGGCGCACGGTATGTTATTGCCCCCTTGAACGAAGGGGTCGGCATAGCGCCAACCCTTACGGTTTCGATGCTCGGCTGGGGTATTGCTCGACGTCGGCGAGGATGCCGCGAATTGCTGAGAACGAGCCGATCGAATCCTGCCACGGCGTCGGATGCTACGGCCTAGTCTAGAATCCCCCTTTATTGATATCTGCATACCTGATGAGTTTTCCTGGGTCGCCTATCGCCGAGCACCGCCCTGTTTCGTGGATTCCCATGGAAACCCGGTTCGCGCCGCGATTATTCCTGCCGGCTGTTAACTAGACGCGGGATCGTTTAGATCGCAGATATTCGGGGAACGAAGATGGATCGAAGAAGTTGCAGGTATTCCGAGGATCGGTACCTATCCAGCAACACTCTGCTGCGGAGTGTTTAAATGATAATCGGTTGGATCGGATCGATAGACGGCCTGGCTAATTTTATATGAATTCTGAAGGGGCAATAAGCTCTTTAGAGGAAGAGGGGGAATGTCAGATTAAGAGGAAGAGATTACGTAAACAGGGGTGTGTCGCCGTGTTCAGAGTAGAATTCAGGATTTACATGTGCAAAACACAGAATGTTTCTGAAAAATCCTCACGTACCAAAGTGTTCTTAACAGTTCAATCGAATTGGAGTGGCCAGATGTATCTATCTTCGTGTCGAGCCTTTATTTCATTTTCTGGCGCGCGGAATGATTAAAATCGATGTCGAACGTATTTACATTAATATTTTATCCGCGTGGCGTTCTATTTGACGAACAATCGGAGAAATTTGCAGAACGTGAATATTACTGTTAAACGTATGGAGAATCCATAATTATTTCCGGCGTAAAATTATTTTAATTACATTGTGTTGCGCCGAAAGTGATTGATTATTTATTAATAGCTGTTTAACGTTCATTACCAGCGTTCTGAGCCGTGCCGTTTATAGCAATTTAATAAATGGCACGTTTTGAAAATCAATCGCGAATTTCGTTTCATCGAATGGTGGATTCTTATAATGAGTTTTTGCGTTGTACAATAAATATTATCATCTCGCAGCAAGTTCGACAATTACAATTTACATTGCCGGGAATTTCTACTAGCTGATAATTTCGGCACAGCTAATCATTTATTTAAATCCTAGGATCTGTTGATGAATCGATATTCCCATTGAATCACGAAGATCGTCGCATATACCATCTCGCAGTTCCTTTAGAAGCTTCATCTTGAACACGAATGCAACTAACGAATTTTCACGGTCCAAATTCTCATCAAGATTCTATGTTATCGTGGGCGTGCCAGCCTCTAATTAAAGACGACACGTATATGCGTTTAATCAATGCGACTAATTCCAATTAACCAAACACTGTCGCGTTCGGAATTCGAGTGCCTCTGTCGTAGGCGTTCGCCGATTTATAGGGCGAAAAAAGGAGCCAGCGAACTCGTCCTTCGGGTCTCCAACAATGGATCCTGTCTGCGTCGCGGTGCAATCAATATAGAGTGTAATCTTTGTCCAGGCTAATATTTTTCTTGGAGCCCCCAGCCGCTTTCGTGGCTGTCACGTCATTCCACAGAAGCTTCATAAAAGGAGCGACAGGCAAACAGACAGGCATTCGAAATTCGATACGGGCCATCGCGCGACGCTGATCGACGTTCTAATAAATCAAAGGCCAGTGTCACGAGCAGCCGGAGGAGCAGACAGGGGGAGATTAACTTATCGAGCCCGGGACCGAAGCCCAATCTGGGATGACTTTCGACCCACCCGAACTTAACTGAGCGCGCAATTTTGCGTGAGCACGCGTAACAAACAGCCGCCCCGAAAGCCCTTTGTTTCGGACGTGAGACGGGATATGCGTGTGACGTGCAATCTTGGAGCCAGGAAACTTGAGGAAAGGTAAATGGACCGAACGTCTAGAAATTCAATCCTTTAAAAACGCGTACGTATGTCACTTGAACTGTAGAAAAATCTGTATAAAACATAATTTGTCAACGACAGTGATCCCCTTAGTGTTTAAATTAAATGTACTTTTCAATTTTACGTGCACGTTCACGATAAAATTGCATTTATCACGCGGTTGCTAATGGTACTTCTTATGTCCGACCAATAACGGGTTAATACTACTAAATTCGCTTATCTGAGAATACCCCTTGGCTCATTTATATAAATAATTTTAGGGAATGATATTGAGAATGCTAATCGCAGTAGTGATAAGGAAATTTAAAATTTAAAAGACAAATTTATTAATATTAATTAGCGGAAGTTGAGTCTGTCTGAAGTGAAACGTCGACGAGAGAATTGTAATTATTTCCGAGCTCGTAGGAGTCTGTCTGACTGAAAAATCTCAGCAAGACCTGTAAGCACGTCCCCTGTATTCTAGTCGATACGAACCGTTGGCAGTTTGGTAGTCAGAGCACGCATCAGTTTCGTTGTTTTAGGACTGCAGTCCATCGCAAGGGACGGGTCCTTCGTGCGGATACCGGCGTTAATTGTGGAAAAGCGAAGCGACGTCAGGTTTACCGGGTCGGTTGGTTCGTGATCGTCGGTGAAGCAGGTACGATCGAGCCCTCGGCCCCACGATCCACGATGGAAGGAGGAAACACATCCACTCCGATCTCCAGGTTATTAGATTAGTTCGGTCCTGCCGTCCGTACGGAATATCGTTAACTGTTCGTAATCTCATTCCGCTACCTAAACCGTGATGTGACGTCGGCTCACCGAGAAATCCGCATGGCTTCTTTGCAAACTGGAATTAACCCGCGCCTTTGGACTTCCGTCGGCAGGCTTTGATGAATTCTGATTGTAGATTGTGATCCGGGCCAGAAGTGCGTTCGAGTCCATTAGAACGATCCCTTGAAATTGGAAGCTGTGCAAAGAGGGAAGCATCTTGTTAGGTATATGACTTTCACCTATCACTACAAGGAGTCCGGTACACTGTGTCCAGGCACAGTAAACGAAAAGGTGATTTTTCTGGAGAATTATTTAGAATAGATTTTTTACTCGTTTGGGTAGTTCACATCCGACATTAAATGACTCTCGAATCGCGATTTAAGTGTGAAAGCAAGAGCCACCGTTACTTGTACGTTTTTAACCTGCTCCTCTTTGCTACGGTCACGATCGATTTTCCTCTCAAATATGTGCATATCGGAAAGTCTCGACAAATATGTATGCACGAAGGGCGCCAACGCCACTCAACTTCGTTGGAGCACTGCTCATTCGAGGGGTTCGCGGTATCGACGGCATCGGAAGTGGAAGATCGACTGTTCGAAGACGAAGAACTTCCAACAATCTATCACGTCTCAAATAAAAAGACAATTTTCGCTGTATCACTCCGGGGTACCAAGTACCAAGAACCGAATCGTTCCTTAAATAAATTACACCCTCTGGCGACAATAACATTTAAAAACTTTAAACGTTAATTTACTATCATGATACGTTCAACATTCCTCTATTATTCTCTTATACAGGGCCGAAGCAACGCAATTTCCTTAATAACGATAAACTCAGCGTAACTTCAAGTAAATCCTGCAATCTCTTTGTTCCAACCAAGTCCACAGCCTCCCTCCTCGATCGCCCGCCATTTCTCTCGAAACGAGTTAATACGCGTGTGTTCTCGATACCACCGACGAGGCCCTCCAGTCCCAGGAAAAGGTAAATCCTCGTTCTATCGCTGATCGATACGCCAATAATTACGCTAATCTGGAAACGGTAACAACATGATCCAAGCTGCAGAAGCTGGCGCCAGGTATTCTAGGTGGTGGAGAGACGATCCCATCATCATCATCATCATCATCATCATCATCAACACCGGCTGCACGATCGATTCTACACGGCGGATAATATTCGTACATATGTATGTAGCGATGTATTATTACGCGTTATTAGTCGCGCGAGGCGGGCGCATGCGGCTCGCATGACAGCATCGATTTCCCTCTATTATTGTCACTACGAATCCTGGTATATCAGGCATACGAGGCGTCCCTATAAATACCTATGACTGCAGGGAGACCCGTGATCCTGTTTCCAGACCGGACGCGCCGATAAATGCATTCTCCGTGGCGGTGGCATTTGCCGTTAAACGCGTGTGTACGCGCTGAAAATGACCGCTGGCTACGATCGAGAACGCGTTTCCTCCACGAGGATGTAATGTCATTTCTTCGTCCGTGGGGCACGAAAGCACGCAATCATAGAGTTATTCGCGGCTCGCCCTGTCGCGCGGTGCACACCGCGCCCTAACAAGGGAAGAATTCAAGCATGAAGGTGGAGTCCTGTTTTCGAAGAAGGGATTCCTTGGTGGAATGATGTTTTCTAGTTTTCTTGTTCCCCACTTCTGTGACAATGAATCAAAATTCCCCGACTTTTTGGTGGTCGATTGGTATTCCTTTTGTAGCTGTCATTTGAATATTTCTATTGCTTTGTTGGCTAGTCGATCCATAATTTATATTCGCACGAACAAAACGAGTGAAATTGAAAGTGAACTTCTCGGGGAGATCGGAGATTGAGTTCCTCGTGTCCTCTCCCCCCCCCCCCCCCCCGAGGCGTATTCGTCCGTAGGAGAAATTTTTCACCCCCAAAATTGTTACGCCCCATAGCGATGGTCAAAGTTTCGACTCACACATGGGATAGCGATAGAGCAAGCAATTATCACGGACACGTCGAGTAATTGTACATTCTTCAGTCGTGCGGTGTAATGCAACTAACAGAGTAACGATCGAGTGAATATTCTATTACACGAGCAATTTCCCTAAAATTATTCCGGGGCGGTGCGTAGGTAATAGAGGCGCGGGTGTGGCAAAGATGATTGCCTTTTAACCGGAAAATTCAATTATCGTGCACAAGTGACCCAATTTATCCGCGGCGTCTAAACTTCATAGTTGAGCGCCCGGTTCGGGACGGATTTCCGAAGGCGAGTAAACAGCTCCGCGAAAGAATTCGCCGGGGATAAACATGGCCGTTCGATCGGTCGACTTTTTTAGGATTAAATTTTGCATGCCGCCTTTGTCGCTTATCGGCGGGTAATATAAACGATAGCCGTCGAATAAAATTTCCACGTGAACGCGATATTCCAGGCACATAGACGTAAAAATTCGCAACTGAAGCTTCATGGACTTCGCTGGCAACTTTATTCCGATTATGGAAATGTCTTATTATAGAACTTCCTGGAATATTTCCAGGAATGCACGTCGACGGAACTTTAACGAGCTGGTACTGGGTCAAGTGTTGCTGTAATCGCGCAATCTTGGCTCGTAAAGCTACTGCCAATTCGCGTTTCCTTAGATTATGCAACACCGCGAACCGCTCGTGATGATATTACTCCGCGGATACGCGGGTAAATAAAGTTTGTTGAAATACGAGCATCTTGACCAAAGATAATCCTTTCTTTCATCAGCTCCTACATTAACCAATACTTAAACTACTTGCTGTATAAATTCTAACAATAAGTAACATTACTACCAAACAAGATCCTGAATTACCTAGATTCCACACCAATTAAATACGATGCTCTTTTCGGCGCTTAACGATTCATCGAGAAATTGAATCCCTAGGTGTTTTCTGCGGCACTGTTTCAACAGAGCCCTTAAACAAATTCGATAATAATCGCGGGGCAAACATTTAGCATTCACGTGCTACGCGAATCCTCGTGGCTTCGCTGACGCCAATTACACACGGAACTTCCCCCCGCTGCCAACCGACCGATATTATCGTGAATATTGTTGCAGGCAATTTTTTCGCCGCGGTTGCGCCGATGGAAAAAGGAACAGTCTTCCAGGTACACAATTATTTCTTCCTCCGGAGGGCTGCAGAGGCGCGGGTGAATAACCGGCAGGGAAAGTTTCAAACAATCGCGTGCAGCCCAGGAACAATTCAGAACGCGCGTCGCGTTCACCACGTTTCATTCGATTTCCAATTGTACAACTTTATAATTCAAGCCGAGCTTTATGGCGGCCTTAAATCTCTTAACGTCTCGATCGCACGGATAAAGTGATTTATCAGCGAGCATAGGACCACTTGTCACTCCCAATAACATTTCATTGCACGTATAAATAATGTCCACGAAAGAAATATCTGTATAAAAAGGAAAAAAAAACACAACGCCTCTTCATTCATTAAACGTTCCAGTTCGATCGTTTTCGTATAAAATTTTATCATGAAAAACTCATTGACGCGCGTTACAAGCACGTGCGAACGTTTCCAACCCCCCCCCCCCTCGCCGTCCCCTCAACGAGATGTTTTATAGTCGCCATTGTATTATCATTTTCGAAATGGAAAATAAAAATTTCGCGATTTATTCGCGCGGTCGCAGTAATTTTGCCGCGAACGAAACTGAAAAACCAAAAGTGCTGCGGCTAAAGGGTGATTTACGACGGGGGCCGGGCGCTATCAGCGACGCCGACGCTTCCGAATATACAAATCGGTTTAATTGCACGGAAAATTTTTGACCGCGCCGGCACGCTCGCAATGCGCATTAATAAAGTGACGGAAGGGTGCGAGTAAAGGATTCCTGAGGGGGAGTGGGCCCAAACATTTCGCTCCACCTTCGTCCCGGACCCTCTGAAAATTGAGCTTTTGTTTAATTGCGCCGACGGTCACACTTCGCTGGCTGGTTGACGGTAATGCGCCCCGCGAGCGCGATCCACAAAAGAGGAAATTTAATTTAGTGTCGGTCGCGGGACGGCACGGTCGTTCATTAGCTGGTTCTCGCCCGGAACAAATATCTTTTTCCGCCCGATTTTTCGGCTGGCGTTGTTTGAAACGCTGATACTGCGGACAATGCAAGTTACACGGACAATGGAACTTGATCTTTTTCAATTTGCAAGTACTTCGTTTCTGACGGACACTCGCAGCTTAACAGGGAGTTTAGTGTAAAACTGTAGAATGACAAGCACCGAACGGTTTGTCGATGCTTCCCTGCACGTTGCAACGATTTCAGCATTGCGGGTGCTGACAATTCAGAGGGATAAATCAAATTTCGTAGATGAAGGGAACACAATGGACACTTTAGGTGTCACATACATCCAGGAAGTCAGTCTACTCCAAAAGCTATTGAAGGGATGTAAAATCTGTTCTTCGACAAGAGAACAGACTCAATGTTGATACATGTTTTGCTGTACCTTCTGATTCGACGATTTGACTGGCTCCTTTTCAAGGTTTATTTCTATGAAGACGTTGCCCGCTTTTTGACGGAGTAATAACTACGGCTACTTGGAGGACGTAATCAGCGCACAGAGAAGGGATGGGAAGGGGAAGGTAGGAAAGGAACGGTTGTTCGCTAGGAACGAAGGTTCACTCTCAAATCGTATATCCTCGCGAGTAGGTATATTTCGGAATTTTTAATCTCGCGAAATTTTACACCGGCGAAAGGAACGTCGACGGCCCCCGCTGTGCCAGGTGTATTTAGACGCGGAACATGCGTAGCGCTGCGCCGAAGGCCGTTGTACGTTTATTAAACGCGTACACCGAGCAAGCCCCCGCCCCCGCAATGTACGATTCGTTCGTACACCGTGCAACTGTGATTCCCGCGAAACGTAAAAATCCCCTGCAAACTCATCCTGGCGCACGTCGACCAGGAGTTCGCGACTCGGTTGTACGTTGCAGCATGATTAAAAGTGCTGGCACGTGTTGAGTTCTAAAATGAAATCGACTCGAGTCTCGCGCTGCTTCTAAATAATCCTGCCACCCAGGAAATACAACTAAAATCCTAGTATTAAAAAAACACATTTTCACAATTGCAAATGCTACGAACAGAATAATGAAGCTTTTCGAAAAATTGATTGGAAGCACGACAGAGGCTCTTTCCCGGTCGCTGTTCGCAATTTTCACCTTGCAGACAGTAGAAATACATTTGAACGGGACTGGGAGCGAGCGAAAAATTTACAATGTAATCGTGTGGAACGTCGGTGAACGGAAATTCGGAATCTCGTGGGAGAACGCGCTGTCGTGCCGCGCCTGTATAGTCACCGGGACGGTTATTCAAGGCGAAAGAGTGACAGTTCGATTTTTTCGCCGGGAGAGGATTTTGTGCAGGGTGGACGGGGCTACCGATGATTGATTCCAACCAATGACGTCACCGGTGTTTTACTGAAAAGGGGACGGTCGAAATAGTTGCTAGCAGGCCCCCGCAATGGTCTCGTCGACCCCGCTCGCGGGGTTTGCTGTTAACGTTAAGTGCATCCGCTATAGGTAGGTACAGGTGTCAGAACATCGTAGGTAATAGCGTGTCTCGTTCTATTGGCGCTACACACGTTTCCTACGTCAATGGAAACGGATTACGTTGGGATTCGTAGTCGATTCACGTGCCGAGAAATCGACATTAAAAGAGATCCACGGAAGGACTTTCAATCTTGGTATCTACTTCGCGAATTCAATCATTATTTGAAGCTGAATTACGGCTGTTGAAAAGAGTAACTTTGGAACAATAAAAAACCCCATGCAGGACTTCTAATAGCATTAACTGTTTGACATAGATTTCTAAACGATAGATATTGGCAAGTTGCGAAGAACAGATTAAAGCTCCACGCCGGTAGAGTTTGCAGTAACGAAGCTGCGTTAATCCAATTCGTGAATCCTTGGAAGGCGATGAGTCACGGGTACGTTAAGTGGTCAATAAATTTCAAGGGATTCTACAATTAGGATTCCGCGAATCTCGACATCGCCGTGATAGTTTTAAGGTCGACAATTCAATCTTAATGGCGGCGGGCATGGTATAATATTGCCCCAGCTACCAGAGACTTGTCGGAAGAAATATTCGTCGCGATCTCTGCCTGAAAAATGGCTGTAATCCGCTGGTGATACATCGTCCGACCGCGTTAAATGGGTCAGCTTCTCCGGCGTACCAGACGGAGGACGTGGAATAAAGGTGGAAATTCCCCTTTACGTCGGCTGGCACGTTAAAAGCAGTCGCGAAATAGTCGCTACCGACGAATAACCGTAGAACTGTCCACCTGTTCGATATTGGAATTCCTGTTTTTATTACGATCATTCAAAGGTATGACAGCTTCCTGGCGATCTCTCGTACGTACTCGACTGCCCTCTCACATTTTTCACCGTCCTCTCCTCGATTTTTAAACACCGCTCCACGCTTAACCACCGAGAGCCGACGAAATCATAATTCCTTAACGAAAGAAGCTCTGTGAAGCGACAAGCGCTAACACATTGCATCGATTAATAAAGTGGCTGACGAGGGAAGTTCATACCGTTGCTCACAGCATCCTTGCAGTCATAAAATCAACTTGGACGCTTAATTCTTAGATACAAGTCCAGGTCAAGCTAATAGTTGCGCTCACATTCTATGGACGCTGTCAGAGATCCGTTTCATTCGATTAAGGGGTTATGCCCACCTGTGAGGTCTGAAAAAAAAACAGGTTTATTCGGTAATTGTTTTGGGAGAAAAACTTTAAGGCTTTTTTAAAGAAACCTTTATGTGTTCGAAAGTGTACATTTTATACTACTTGTAGTAATTATTCCAATGAAATATATATATATAAATAAAAGAAATATCAGTGATCCCCCGGCAATGATTTTTTTTTCTCAGTTGTTTGCGGTGGCCACTCTAATTTTGACCTGATGTATCTGAAATAAAAAATTCGAAGGAATTTAGTTAGTATATTAAATTATCTTGTCCTTAATCGTTCATTATCCCGAAAAATTAATTTGCTACAAAATGGCGGCTGTTCAAATTAAAATACCGATTTTCGCCACAAAAATCGCTCATTTTTCATCTGTAAAATAAAGACTACGCAAAGGAAATGAAAAAGCCACGATTAAGGACAAGATTTTTATATATAGAATAAGCCTACAAAAGCTGAATTCATTCGATGCAGCGGTTCTCGAGATATTTTGGTCACCGATTCTGAAAATGTAGTTTCGAGAAAAACGCGTTTAAAGTTTTAAGTTAAATTCACATCCTCCAGGACATACATATACTAAAATTCGCACAGCTCCACCAATTTTGGTCGGATCAAATTGGAACTTTCACACAATACTTTTGAGATGTTGTACTTTAAGAAAATATCAAAACCCCAAAATCAATTTTTCCGGATTTTGCAGGTGGGCATAACCCCTTAAGACACTGTTGATGGTAGTCCAGCCTCAGTAACAAAAATCTTCGTGCTCCCCTCGTGCTTAAACAGTGCGCGCAGTATCGATGGAAGTTCTACGGTCGTGATCGTCGAATTTGCAAGCAAACAAGACTTTTAGGAACAAAGGAAAGCTGCACGCTCTAGAAGCTTACCGTGGATTGCGCTTTACAGCGGCTACAAATTGCAATATTCAAGGCAGGCTGACATGCTGCCTGGTCGATTAACGGTGCAATCGAGCCGCACCGAAAAGCCTCTATTATTGGATTTCGTTTAACCGTACGAATATCCCCGTAAATATTTATCGATACCCGCGGAAGTCAGCCGATTTCGTCTAATCGTGCCCCTGTGAACGATTTTCGGGTGCTGAAACATTCCCGTCCCTGTTCCCCAAACTCAATCGTATCCACCAGTGGGAACTTCGCTCCAGGAAGTGGAAAACTTGTCGTCGAATCGATTTAACACCGTGGACGATGATCGGCTTCCCGCAGCGAAATGTAGAGCCCCCGAAACCGGCCATTGATTCTACTACCGTGTCAACTACTTCGCGCAAGCTTCCCGCGTGATCGATAAATGCATTCATGCAGTAAAAGTATGATTTCTGTTTATTTTGGTCAGAAAATTTGACGTCACATTTTTCAATGGACTTCCAGAATTCTTTGCTCAAACATTTACTAACACTTTATCGTTTGAACGTTTCGTAGCAATTGAAATCAGACGGTGGTCGAGTTCTCTCATGTTCCTGAATTATTCATTAATGATTGTATAAATGGAAGTGAGATCTTTCGGTTATACATTTTACCAATGACGTATATAAAATAAGATTGAGTCCCTGGACTTATAAGCGATGGTACGAAGGTAAAACTAGAAATTCAAATGCGATTTTGGATATGATATTTCTTAAAAATAATATTCCAACCCATTCTAAAGTGGTCAGAAGCAGTTTTAAGATACAATGAAGCGAGGCAAAAGTCCAGAGAAATGGCATCTATAAAACTGATGTGTCATTTGATATCTCTGGACTGGGTATCTAATTAGGCAGAGGACTGGGATAGATAGGACAGAAAAAAGTACATATTAGGCATTTCATATGATTTCTGGTTTAGTGTAAATAACCCAATTACTGTCACCCTAAGCTGTTTTACGTAAAATAACGAATAAATCTTGTGAAATGATACATAAAATAAAATTAGCATACAATTGAAACTGTTATTTATACGATACAAAAAACAGCACTTAATTTTTTCTTCGATAATTTGGATGAACCGATCAAAAATTTTGAGCGGATATTAGGAGAGTGAAAACGATGACTTCCTTACTATCAAAAGAGAAAACAATGCGTTAAAGCAAATGCTGTAATTGTAATATTTAAGCTATTAACATAACAAAATATAATGTTTTAAATAATATAAACATCATAGAAAGTAATAAAGATCCGAATTCAACGATTCAAGTCTTTTTAGTTGTTATTTGGGTGACAGCGATTGGTACAAGCGTTTCAAGCATTTTGGTATTACTGTCATAACAGTAGTTGCTCATGTACATGAGACGAGATAGCCTTAAAATGAGATAAACAGTATTATGTAGGCTAGCTGGCAGTAATTGGAGTGTCAGTAATTCAGTCACATGCATTTGAAGGGTGTCAGGAATAGATCCCGAAATTTATTTTTGAAATTGATGAATTTATACATAAAAATCGAAGTTTTAAGATCCACCAAAATTTTTTCATCAAGTAAAGATAATGCCAGCATCGACGCTTAAAGTAATTGGGTCCTTTACCCTATAGGGTAAATCCGGGAGACACGGTCGACCTAATATAATATGGCTATTAAAACTAATATAGAAATTGGCTTCTAGAGAAGTAATTGGTCTGCACTTTAACGGATTTTTACGTAGAGAGTCTGAAATATAGCGACTCGACCAACGCGGCCCGACCGCGTCTCCCGGATTTACCTTACACAACATCACGTAGCTAACACATTGTTATTCATCAGGCTAACACGTAACTGTTCGCTGAACCGAACGTTCTGCCCACAAATTAGCTCGGAGTATTAAAGTAGCAATGCATTGCAAAGTATCGAATACGTCTCCTGCTTAGGCTGCAAAGTCCAGCAGCTGGTTGATACCTCCAGCACGTAAAGGTCTCGTAGCGTATGCATGGACTCGTCGAGGAGAAAATGGCCGTCAACGGCCGCGTGCTTCCGCCTGCTCGCACGCGACAACTTTCGATTATCCAGCTAATAAATCGTGAACGCGCGGCCGCGTCGGGGCCACGTCGGCTACGCGCTAAATTTATGAAAATCAAACTATAACATTCTTATATTAAGGTCCCGTATCGGTTTACGGCCTCGTAAACTCGGCATACATCGCGCGCCGGGTGCATTATAATATCGCGGCGAAGGTTCGTTGGTCCCGAGCCTGACGTGACGTTATCTTCAATAAAACCGGGAACCTGAGGGATGAACCGTTGACCTGAGTATTATTAGCCTAAAATATTTGGTTATAATTTTTGCGGATCGAAAGAAGAAGAGACCGATAATACGTATACTCGGTTTCCTGAAATGGTGCCACTGAGAATTTCACGTGACTAGTAGTGGACTGGATTATTTCTGGTGCAAAGTGACAATCAGTTAGCGGATGTCGAGCTCCTGTAACTGAGGAGTGAAGGGAAACTATGAAATCTTCTACTTCCTGCTTTGTCCTCGCATTACAGACATTTTTAACTGTCTAGTAATTAATTAGAAGAATCAAGTTGATACAGGGCAAACTGACATACGACATTTTCTCATTCATTTTTCAATTTAGGTTGATCTCTAAAAGTGACGTCCCTGAGCGTACACGCGAATCCTGAAAGTTCAATTAAACTCTGGATACTCGAGAAGCGCCCATGTAGATATCAAGAAGTACGGTTACTGGTGAACGGGTTATCTGATAATTATAAATGCATCTAATTAAAACACGATAGTAATTAAACGGGCGAGCCTTGAGTTACGAATGCTCGCGCATTAACGTCGAGTGGAACTATACAGTAACTTTTATGGTTTTAAATCAACTAACGATACGTTGTCGAGCGCAATTAAATTTATCAGATGAGAGATGAATTATGTCGCTGGGAACTGGTTTAAAATTCGTCCGACATTAATGCATAAAATATATCCTCGTAACACGTTACCAGTGAATCGGTGTTCGTTAATTTCATTAGATTGCACTGTTATTAATTTCAATTGCTGTTGGAAAACCTAATCATTTACATTAACGCTTGAAATGTTGATATTCCCAGAATTCACTTGTGCGAATCTGGTTATCATCCATTATATCTACAATATTAAAGCATTCATAATAGTTACTCCTCTGTAATACAGTCAGTAGTTTCCGGAAGCTAATTTTATGATAGAAACACTTCAATTGCTGTTATCTTTAAGGAGCCTTTGAAAAAGAATATCGATGGATCAATTCAACTACATTGAAATTCAAGCTTAATGAAAAGCTACAAATGATTAATTAGCAATTCATTCAGAATTTTATCAATTAAGTACATGGACTTTCAGCCTTCCGTCCTTTCACCACCATCAATCATTCTAATCGATCTGCAAACTTCCTTAAGTTATAGGCCGTGGTTCAAGAACTGAATTCAAATAACCTGTGAACCTCGATTCTATGAGAATCGTAATCGTATCGCGAGTGATAACAATGCACGATACAAACGCGCCATCCATTGTCAGAAAGTTCACAGTGTCCTCTCGTCGCTGTGTCATAAATCTCGTTTATTACTGGGACTCCTAACAACCTCTATTACACAAACTCATAAAATTCACCAAAGTCACAACTATTTCCGTTTCGTAGCCGCAGCAGTGACGTTACAACCGTGGCGGCGGACAAGTGAAACGCCCGGACCAATTATAATTAGACGTGCGTGCCGTGGAAAAGTTCCCCGGCGGCAAAACCATGTCGAGGGATTATTGGCCGTGCAGTTAAATATTCTCGTACGACGGAGAACGGACAGATAAGTTTGTTAAGCGGATTTCAGTCGTGCCGTACGGCTCGAAACCGTTGACTTATGCCAGTGGCAACTGTTTACTAGGTAAACTGGACACAGTTTGCTCTTTTCGCGAGCCAATCCGGATTCCTGTTCACCCTGTCACGCGCTCGCCGATAAGTTTAAACCGTGTACACTCACTTATGATAGCAAATATCTCTTCCTAACACGATTGTTTCAAAGCGCTAAGCTTATTCGAAAGTTTCATTCTCATCGAGGCGAACGTATGTACTTCTTTCATAAGCAGAAATTTATATCAACGGCATCGAAAGGCTCGAATTGATTGCGCCAATAACACTAAACTTATTCTTTCAAATCGAACGTCATCGGCAGCGGGGGAGTTTAATATAAATTGAAGCGTCATCGGGGGTGAACTGGAAAAGCTCGGAACAGGAACAAGCAACCCCAAGAATAGCCGGCAGGAAGTGTTACAAATGCCCCCGTAGGTAAGGAGCATGAATATTTATTCCATAGGAAACAATAAAAGACCGGTGGAATTAATACTGGAGGTCGAACCGGTGTACGGGCGAAGAATTTGGGAAAGGGCAGGCGGTGCCGCAACGATCCGGCCTAATTAAAGCATTCGCCCGACCCTATGGATTATTTAAATCAATGTCACGCGGCCTCTCCGGAGACTCGTTGAAAATACGGGCCAATTACCATTAAGAGGTCGAGAGCCACCGGCTGAAGGGGAAAAGACGTATTCCCATGCGAAGGCAAACGAGTCTAAAATTGCTTGACGCTCCGGTCCATCCCTTTCGGCAATAAACTCGGGAGTCTTGTAATAAGCCCACCCTTTCAGATGCCGAGACCCGTCGAATTTCGGAGTCTTCGTCTGTACCTACACTGCCCCAAACGTAGAAATTCCGGAAATTTCAACGACATCTCTGTAATTAGTAGAAGGAACGATGTTGAAAATTCCGCTGGCAGATGGGGGGCTGTATTTTTAATTCCCGATGGGATGTAAAAGAAACGGATTATGTCACAATTCTGACGACACTGTCAAAATTCAAACGAACTGCTACAATAAACGCCTGCGCTCGAAAACTTCTGTCTATTAAATATTAAAAGTGTGTGGTATATAGTAATCGTGATTAACCCTCTAGTGCATAGATTTTTAATTCAGTTGGAAAAATTAGACTAGTGTAATTTGGGGATGAAAATAACGAATCCGATGTCTGTTTTGAATTTGGAGATCGTCTGGACTCCCCAGGGCAGCCTTCTGGGTGACCGCCTTAAGGGGTCTTTCTGGTTAGATCCCCGATAAATTCAGCGATTTTCAGAAATTTATTGCGAAGATTGGAATTATAGTAATGGAATAAAACTTTTTTCTATTGATTAAACTACATTTCTACAGTAAATAAAAAATTGCTGAATTTATCGGCGATCTAACCAGAATGACCCCTTAAGGCGGGATCATGTAGCAAGTACAAAAAATGTACTGTTTTTTTTTTATAAAATAAATTCTTTATTTTTAATGAAAAACTATGAAAAAATGTTTAAAAAAATATAGGATGAGATAATAGAGAATTATTCATTATTTTGCAGTGTGAAATTTAACAAAGCACAGAAGAAACGCGAGAAGCGCTTGGCCCGGTTGCCGCCTGGCGGTGGCGTCGCGTACTACCCACCGTGAGCCATGACTTCTTTATATACATACTATTTTTTATACAAATTAAATATATTTTACGTCATAAAACATAGCCTATATCCCCTCTTGTTGCTTAAGGATATTGTAGTTAAAATTTCGTAATGATTTGTTCAGTATTTTCGGAGAGTTTTGTGAACATACAGACAAATGCTGTTACTTTGTTATAATAGTATGATATGATATATGTATATAGGTACCAAATTTCAACAAAGAGCTAAAAAGGTGAACAAGTAAAATTTTCACGCATCAATAATTAGGGTGCTAAACTAACACCCTAACTAACTTAGGATGATCTACTAACATGATACCGCCTTAAGGCGGCTACCGGCCAAGCCTCACTTCATAAGTGTAAATTATTTTTTGTTTTCAAATTTTTATTCCATTCGATAGATCACTACACAAACTACTTACCAATAATTTTCTTTTAGCTGTACGATATCGGGAAGTATTTAATTATATTTTTTTAGTTTCGCAAATAATATTCGCAGCGTGCTTAACTGAAAAATGCACTTCAAACTCGATTTCGGTCAAATCGAAATGTCAGATTGACATGTTTCTAAGGCCAATATGTGCGGTGTGGCAATACTTTTAAGGCTGGCAAATGAGAATTCTGAAAAAAAAATTATAGGGTCCCATCTCCTGGATTAAACAGGTGCCCGCCTTAAGGCAGGCGTATGCACTAGAGAGTTAATTTAGGCATTCTGCAACCTCACTCCGTGTAGGCCACCATTTAATTCCGCGCAAATGTGTTTACCATAGAAGAACGTGTGCACAACTAGCACGGTAAAATACCCGTGCACGCGAAGCCACGGAGCATACGTGCATTGCGTATGACGCACGGCGCTAATGGCCCTTTATGTAAGTCCCTCTTACCCTGCAATATCTGGTGGAATTAGTTGTCGCCCAGGTTTCAGGGTTAAAGGGATTCCTAGACAACTGGTTAAAAGGATTATCCCCGCTTACGTTACTCGGGTCGACTAATGCTCTACACATTATTAAATCATTCCTCGAGCTGTTGCTGGAAGCTGCTATCCGCCTCCCCCTGCAACCTTCCTGTAAGACGTTATCTCCCTGCCTGGTTGCCCTGCTGGATATCCCCGCTGATGTGACTCGCGGAACGGCGAGAACGAAAACGCGAGAGAAATTTTCGAGAGACTCCTCCCTCCACGAGAACATCTCGAGCCCTTTAAGTTCATCAATATTTAATGCGCGACTCGGGAAAGCCGCGAAAGGGGTAAGGTCAAAAGCAATTTAAATGCCGAAAGGTTACTTCGCTGGGGATCAACTTAATTTCCTTGCTAGGGAGGCCCGCCATTAGCGTCAATAAATTTTTATAGGCGTCCGCATCGAAAATTATATAACGACGTAATTTATATTAATGGATGCTTTTCGCCTTTGATTACCTACTCTACGATCGCGGCTTTTATCGTGGTTCAGATTCGAAATGTACACTGATCTTGTAAGAAATTTTGTCAATGTGTTGTGGGTTTTGGGGGACACAATAGTAACGACATGTAGATCTACTTACTAAGTTTCATCTTTCTAGTTTAATTAAACTTATAATATCAAAGATTCTTTTTGTTAGTCCCATTCGATTCAAATACTTCAAGTATCGAGCAGTTTTTAGCTCTACTAAAGATTCTTTTTAGATATAGAAATACTCTTTATATCTCCCTTTCTAAAAGTCTGTAATCCTTTCGTTGATACGCCCTGTGTAATCAATACGAATGGATCAATGAAATGCTTCTTTGGGATGACAAAATAAATCGCAATCGATAGGGAAATCGGTGAGAACGGACCACAGCCGTCCCAATGGAAACTCTGGCTACCGCCTGGCGCGGAAATATATTTTTACCGGGCTTAATACGAATATAATTCGGTTTTATGGTGACATTTAGCTGTGGCGGTGCGCGTTCAAGGGAGAGCGGCCTGCCGCGTGTGCGGTTAATTGTTAGACGCGTGTGTTGGAGTCCAATTAAACCATTATGCGGGGGCGCAAAGGGCGAGACCCGCGCGGGGCACAAGAGAAATATAAAATCTCAGAGGCGTGCAATAATTCAGTGGCGTTCTCGCGTCAGGCTTTGCACGCCTCGGCGTTTTAACCGGTTTTTCATAGTTGCTCGCGTTTCGCTTGTTACAGGTACCAGGATTTCGCATTTGTCGCGAGCCTTATGCAGGCAGGCTGGTTAAGCAACGTACATGCACCTCCATCATCCACTTCTTTATTCTTTATCTTCGCGTACAGCTCGCGGAAGAATGGGATTCACAAAGCGATCGAATGCGATTAGCCACGCGATCGCGCGACACCTTTGACGAAACTCGAGTGGAAAGTAAAAGCGTCAGCTTTCGGGGAGGGAGGCGTTTAAGAGCGGCGTCGATTATTAACAACACGCGTTGCAGATCGATGTAGTCCGTTTCATCTCGCGCGTATATCTGCCGCCATTGGTCCGGCTGGATAACGCTTTATCGCTTTCGACTCGCCGAAATTGTTCCTTTGTACGCCCCTCGAGCATTAATTCGTCGAAAATGTTATCACCCGTCGCGCGCAATTGTGTTAGGGAAACATTTTCACTTTGACTTTTACTACGGCGAAGGGACGGCACGATCGAGCTCACGGAACTTAAAAACTGTTGCCCCGCCTCTGCTATGCAAACGACAAGAGACTATAGTCTAGGTAGAAGTAGAATTACTGCATAAAACCGGCACACTGTCGCGAACAGTGTACCTACGTCTTTAAAATAACATGACACCTGGTCAATAAAACTAGGACCCAGAGTAGAGTATGTAATCGAAACTCAAGTTCTCGTATCGATTAAAATTGAGAATGTGGGATCGAGGGAGATGAAATTTGATAGCGTTGAAGGTGCTATCGAGTCTCGGCTCGCAAAATTCGATGCTGGGAATACGACGCCGCGCCCCATCACCGTAAAAACCAAAGGCGAGGCCCCGACAAAGTAGAACGTCGAAATAGAAGTCGGTGCGCGAGACAACGTAAGAGTCACGGGCATGAAAACACGTTGCCCGTGCGGTTTCCTGAGGGATGAGGCGGAGGAAGTAAGGTTGCAATACCTGGCGCGGGGCGCGCCAGTCGTCTGGGAATAAGTTATGAACTCTATGCATTTTAAATGACTAAATCTCTGGACCTGAACGTGCTCTCTGCTGGATTTTTCCGCGAGAAATGCATTATTGGCTTGACAATCTCTCTCCGGTCTCGCGGCGCGTGCTGTACGTGTACCGTTATCGCGCATCATAGTCCCTCGTTTTTGTCCCACGAAAGTGACGCTACGAGCCTTTCTTTCGGATCGTCCTTATTCCCTTGCCTCCCTCCATCGTCGTACCTACGGAATTAGTTTCCCTTCCGGCGCCGTACCCGGCGGAACTTCCCGCGCAAGAAACTTCGGGACCATTCTTCGACAGACGTTTAAGAATAATGGAAGCACCGGCGACACATGTACAACGCATTCGAAAACACGGTAGAACGATGGGAACAAGAAACGCGTTTCATACGTTCGAAGTTTCGAAGTCGCACAACATCCGTTCCAATTGAAGAATCAGAACTTCCCTGCCGCGATACGTTTTCACGTCATCTTCGAACAGCGGAATTACTTTTCGAACAACGGTACGAGAAGTTAAATACAAAATTGGGGGTTTTTAAATGCGGCACTAGAAGCTCTTTAAACGCTTCGCTTGGCAGGTGTAAATGTGTTGGTTCTATAATTGTCGGGTAGGGAATGTGACGTGTTTGTACTACTTATCTGGCAATCTATTGACTTGCACTACTTTGTTGTATGAATAAGTATCTCTTACAAGGGAACACCGCGAACCCGGACTCACCGATTGGAACGCAACTTTGTGGGTTTGTAGAGTGACTCAAAACAAGAACAACGGTGTGTTTCATTTGGGCCCTATCGCCCTTTAAGGGGGTGAAAACTAACCTCAAAATCAAATTGGCACTTCCACTTTTCGCGTATAACTCTCAAAGTACAACAGACAGAAAAAAACGTTTCAAACAAAAGATTAATGTTGTAATAAGCGCTACAAACTTGCGTTAACAAAATTTTGAAAAAAGTTTTTTTCGTTCAGGTATTTTTTTTTTAAACTATTTTCAAAATTTCGTTAATGCAAGTTTGTAGCGCTTATTGCACGATTAAACTTTTGTTTGAAACATTTTTTTCTATCTGTTGTACTTATTGCACCATTAAACTTTTGTTTGAAACATTTTTTTCTGTCTGTTGTACTTTGAGAGTTATACGCGAAAAAGTGGAAGTGCCAATTTGATTTTAAGGTTAGTTTTCACCCTCTTAAAGGGCGATAGGGCCCAAATGAAACACACCGTTGTTCTTGTTTTGAGTCACTCTACAAACCCACAAAGTTGGGTTCCAAACGGTGAGTCCGGGCTCGCGGTGTTCCCTTGTTAGAGAAACTATTCCTTGGCACGCATTTTGCGATTGACCACGTGGATGATGTATACATCATTACTTATTTGTTCACGCTGCATACTATACTGTTGATTTATATTGCTTTCCTGACCCAATTCTAGTTGGAACCACTGGTTCTTTTATATATTACCTCGAGTACCGCCGAATGATTCCAACGCGAAATTCAATTCACTGACTATAATCCATTTCTGCGCCGACCATCTACGCTCTTTAAACGTGAAGGTGAGAAGTGAAAATACCGAAACATAGTTGCGTCCAGGTGTGTTCACGCCTCGGGATCAAAGAAGCCAGAGAGGGACCTGAATTCGATGAAGTCCTCGCGATATTTCGCTTTGTCCCGTTGGTTCCGAGGTTCGGTCGAAAGATCGAAGGGTGGTCTAACGAACAGGCGATGATGGTGGACGGGAAGGACGAGAGGCTAAAAGTTCCAGTCAGGGAAAGGGGGAAAAAGGACAAGCGAAAGAAAAGGGAGGCGAAGTTGGTCGGTGCACGAACCGAGCGATTTCAACCAGCGGCGGTTCCCTTCGCCAGTTTAAGTCGAATCAATTGGAAAAGTTCGATTTCCCCTCGTTTAGAACCGCCGCGTTCCACGGGACCGCCACAGCTTTCCCTTTGGTTTAAAGTAGCGATAGATCAGAGAACGTTTCCGCGTGGAGGGCTGCGAAAGCCCGAAACTTCGTCTCTCCGCCGCGGTATCCGGTTCCCGTCCGCTTCCTGCTGGTCTGCTTTCTTTCGCCTGGTATCGCGGCCGCTCGAGAAATTTCCACCAACTCGGACGATTAACCCTTCGTGCACGCTGGCTTGCTGGTTTCCATCGGAGAAAAGCTCTGCTTTTTCTTCCCGTCGACAATCTATTTATCTGGAAACGATGAGCGACGCCCATCGATTTCTTCCTACTAATACAATTAAGTTGCGAGAGTGATTTTACAAAAATCGTCATTGCCAAATAACTTGTGTTTACTTAGAGGTTTCATTTCATGCAGAGTTGGGCAAAATGTAATCTAATTACAACTTACAATTTACAATTAAATTGTAATTGTGTAGTTGATTACACAGTATTTTCTGTAATCGTTAATGTAGTTGTTTGACCACAATTTTATCAACTACCTCAATTAACGATTACAGAAAATAATGTGTAATCAACTACACAATTACAGTTTAATCGTGATTTGTAAGTTGTAATTAGATTACATTTTGCTCAACTCTGATTTCATGGCACTAGTCGTTTATCGTATAGTACTGTGCCTTAATTTGCGATAATGTAGACAGTATCGTGGCAATTTTTATTTTGAAACTGGCATAATGTGTCGTAAATGTACCTCTATGTTACAGTGCTCTTCAGTGACAAAGATTAAAGTAGATTTCCTACCGGGAGCCATGTTTGGCCGTTAATTTCTGTGTCATTTAATATACGGCTATCACGTAGGTGTTTTAAACGGAAATCGCACGTCATCCGTCTTTCACCTAGAAATTTAATAATGTCCGTCAACGGTGCGAGCAAGCGTGGGGTCATTGTTTTGCTTCGACCACGGGTAAGCCGAAGTTCGTTTATTCCCTAAACGCAAAATCGGCTTAAAATCGTTTTATTGATCCCTGGGCCACAGCGCATACGCGGCACTGCGTTGTAACGAGTTACGGGGTTGCCTTTAATTCTCAATGCAATTAGCTTCCAATATCCCATATCCATATATATCCTCGAATATAATCGAAACCGTAATATGGGGCACGCCATGGAAAGGTCTACTTGAAAATAGCTCCTTGCACTTATCTCAAGGCAAACAGGCAATTTCTCTGATGAAAACGTTCCTCACACGCAGCAAAGGCGTGCAGCTTCTCATCTAAAGTGCCTCGTATCAGAAATCGCAAGTGTCTCATAACGATACCATAAACCCCGCCATCGACTGGCAGCCAACGCTCCTTCCGAAACTCTTTGAAAGGCCATCGCAGCGATTTCTGCGATAGATCTGCCTGACTCGTCTCTATCTCCACTGTCGCGGCGAGTGATTTGTGCCGTTGGAGCCGTCGTCTGACAAAACAAGTCGTTACACCACTAGCAGGGACGGCTGACCCGTGCTGGTCGCTATCTACTGTCAGTGCCGGGACTCGTAAACGGGCGACGTTTATCTCGCCGCTCGCTGCTAGCAGTCGTCAAAAAGTTCAACTCGTTTTCCCCGTTATCCCCCAGCTCTCCTCCGTCCGTCGTCGTTAAGCCACCCCCCCCCCCCCCCCCGCCGCTCGCCTCGCCGGCGGCGGCAAAGAGGCGAGCATCCACGGTCTCGAGGCGTAGCAAATCGCCGTGCAGCGATCCTTTTGTCCCTCCTTCCTCCCCTTCACCCCCCTCCCCTACGGACTGTAGAGCACGGGCACAGGACTACGCAAACTTTCGAAACGGGGCGAGCTTTTTCCGGGCGCGCGAAACGGGAGCCTCGCCCGGCTGCACGGGAGTGGCAAGTGGCAACTTTTCCCGGGGAAATGCTCGTCCCGGTGGTGTTTCTCAGAGGAATTTTTCGACTGACGCCGTCGCTGTCGCGCGGAACAACCGCTCGTAAACTTCGCGGGCGAACGACCGCGCTGCTCGGCAGTTATCCGCGCGCCAAGTAAAAAGTTCGCGGGGTAATTACATTGTAGCGGTCGCGTTTAAGTTTCCCGCGACGCGCCCGTCCCACCTTTCCTCTCCTCCTCCGAGGGTTCGCCGGCCGACGTCGTTGGTTCAGGGGTGTCCCGTGACGATTCTCGCGACGTGGCCGTCGCGTAAGCGTCAAGGTGCCCGCTGATTTTCACGCCGACGCTCCCGTGCCACCAGTGAACGCGGAATTCGTTCCATGGGGTCTTGGGAACTTTAATGATTTCTGCTTGAACGAGCTGCGCGGGCCGAAGTTGCCGAGGAATTCCGGGCAATGTAACAAGTTCGTCGAAAAGTTTGTAAATAGAAGATGGGTATTTTCTTGGGGCGAGGATGAAAACTGGATGGGGAGTCAAACTGCAAATGGTGGGGGATTTGCTTGCTATAAATTTCTGGAAACGTATCTGGATATTCATGATATTGTTAGGTGTTAGGTGTAATGTTTATAAGTGTGAAATGTGGCTTCAGGCTCACTGCAACTGTCGGATATCATCCTTAAAAAAGCAGGGGAAATTTCACAGCACACGGTTCCATTAACTCTCGGTCGATTCTCGGGCGAAATTGACGCGAGGCGCTCAGACAACGGGACGCGTCCCTTTTCCCCGCTCTCCTTTGCCGAGCTCCAGCCTATGAAAAATTCCCCGATGTCGATTCACAGTTCGTTTAACAAATTCCACGGTTCTTGGCCGAGCCTCCTCAATAATTCAGAAATCGGTGCTGGTTAGAGTCAGCCGACAGTGGCCGCCATTCCGTCGGCCGTATTAGAAAGGGTGGGCCGGCCGATCTTCTTTCATTAAATCCCGTACAATTCACGGCCGGCCGCTTTGTTTAAAGTACAATGGCCATCGAGACGGTGGTGCCGTTGGGTGGGCGTGGATACACGACACGGCCCAAGATCGAGTTGGCTCCGGTCGAAGAGCCTTGAGGACGGCCGGGATTCCTCCGAGGTGCAGGGGACGCTTCCAAAGGGAATTGGAGAACGGTGATAAGGCAGCGGCCTGGAACAATGCAGCCTCGAATTCGCAGCCTCTTCCTCGGATTAGGGAGAGATATGTTCGCGCGACGATTCGCCGCCAGTTTTATACTGCTTCCTCCTCGCGTTCAAACTAAGCTGCGAAATGGAGCGACGTGTACAGGGTGATTGACGGGAATGTACGTATGAATTCGTTTATATAAGTGAAGCGTACGGTGGATTGATAGGTATGGAGGTGGTAGTTTTGAAGGATTATAGGGTAAACCAACCAGTGAATGACCGAATTGTTGAATTTATGGACCTGTGAGATTAATACTTGAATATATTTATGTATAACAACAAAACAACTGTTGACATTGCAATTAAACTTATTTTTCTTGAAATTTTTATACAAATAATTACTTATTCTTATCGTAATTTTTAAAAAAACGATTATAAAATGCAAAACGTGTAGAAGTCCAGTAAATGACCGCATACTTTTAATAAGAATATTAGAGTTTGCTTAATACACGTAAGTAAAAATATGGGATATTAAAAGTGCAACCATTTAGAAACATATAAAAGTGCTCCATTTAGAAACATATAATATTTTTAAATTTATAATTGACATTTATTTGCCTAATGGTCATTCACTGGTATACGGTCAATTACTGGTTAGTTTACCCTATCCCCCTTTTGTTTTTTGATTTAATTGAAAAGTGACGAAAAATTTAAAGGCTAATCTTCAAACACTACCAAGCGAAATATCGCTTATTAGGTTCATTTAAATCACTTATCAGTGTTGAATGTTTCATACTGAAATTGCAATCGTGGTATCGTTTCTCCTCCTCGCTACTTAACTTCTCATGCCGTTATAAATTACACTATGACATTCGAAAGTTTCTCGTGAATCCCGCACTACCTGACACCCGTGTCGGCGAACAATGTACCGCGATATATCGCAAGCGAGGGACTCGCCGCGCAGCTGAGTCCCTGGCCAGCGTCATCGCCCGACGGAGCGGATAATACGGTTTTAACGAACTGGTTTCCATAATGCAAGTAAAGCATTATCAGGCTGTTGAGTGCAGTATAGCCGTATACGTCGGATATTGGAAGCCGTTAACTTTAACGCCCCGATCCGCGTTGCTCGAGAGCGACATTATAAATTCCTCCTGCCCCCCGACGAGCAGAATGCTGGAAGATGCACGAGTGGAATGGCTTGAATTGGCTACGTCAACGGACAAGTGGCGCGATATAAAGTATAAACTACGTACATGGGAGAAAGCAACGCGTCAAAATGTATTCTGTGCAATGAATTTTCGTCTGTTCATCTGGAGTACGTCTTCATACAGAAATTGCAATTACAATTCTATTGCTTCGTAATAATTTCTAATGAACGATCGTACCATTATTTAATTAGCTTTGTACACTCGAAAGAAACGATTAATTTACGATTCGTACGAAATAGTTGTGTATCCGTATGCCAGTTTATACTGCGCGTCTGACCATATACTGGCCTACACTCCTTGCCTCACCTTAAGGGGGGAGCCTGGTGTAACTAGCTGAAAATCGAGGCATTTTTCGGGAATTTTTTTTAAAGGAAGTATTCAATCGATCTTTTTGAAACTTTCAGGATATTGTATTGTCAGATTAAGGTAAATAAAAAAAAAATTATTAAAAAAGAGCAGCAAATAACAGAGTTATACGGGCTTATGCCCGGTCCGTTGGCGACGCAATTGTTCCACTGCGGGCAACGTAGCGTCTACTGTATTCATTTAAAACCAAAAATCGAACAATTTTTGTTTCGTTTATGAGTGCACGCACAAATCGTATAAATTCATAACTTAAAAGATGCAAAATTGAACAAATGTCGGCCTTTTGAAAAGAAAGTTCACTTTTCCCAACGAAGTTTTGCCTTAAATGTGTAAAAAAAGTTATTTATTTAAATAATATCATTATGGCAATAACTAAGGTCTGTGAAGAAAATGTTCACAAATATCCGTGCACAAGGTCAAATCGATTGGTTGAATATTTTTGGAGTTACATTGCCCACAGATTTTAAAACTGTCGTTTAGAGAAAAACGCAGTTCAAGTTTTCTGCTCCGTAGCAAAACCGACAATATCCGCTTTAATTTTTCGAGTTTCGTTTTGCGGCTTTGGGAGCATATTATCGTGATGTTTAACTATTGATTTATGCAAAAAAAAAGTCAGTTTCTTCGCCCCGCTATACCAGGCTCCCCCTTAAGGGAAGCTCGGGTTTAAAAATCGATCTTTTTATTTCATTTTTCGAATGTTCAACCTTCTGGGAATACGTGTTTAAAAGGATTTTATTAAATTCGTAAAATTCCCGAAGTTATAGTCATTTGCGTAGGGGCAAATGCATGGGTAACACCCGGCCACTCGGCACTTACATAAAATATTAAACGCGTTTTTCTCGAAACAGTGTTCTCAAAATCGGTGGAACCTGTATCTCCAAAAGTTATTATCCTATTCGACTGAAACTTGTTTATTTTGAAAAATATACTTCTGGCTCGTGGATAGACTAGTACACATAAAAAAAAAGAAATTTTATAATTTTTAAAGGCGTTGAAAGGACGAACAATATAGAGAAAATTCCTAAAGATCACTTATTTTTATGGGCTTTAGACCGGAACAACTCCTTTATCTGACCTGTTCTGATTATTTTGCTTTCTTGACTCACTGTATATCATGCGGATAATCTTCTAACTTAATATGTAACTAATCTTCAACAGCTACAATAAATAATTTCTTTAAAAATCACGCGTCTTCTTTGGACAACTTAAAATACTGATAATTCCACTTATTATCGTATCTAGAATTAAAGTACAGCGGGACGTACAGTGAACTTATTAATAACGCTAACATTTCGCAAGATAAATTAAACGAACAGAATTTTATAGGAATATAGTAGAAAATGTAGGCAATGGAATATTCGCAGCGAATCTCCGTAGGTACACGTCCAATTATTAATGAACTCTCGCCGACACAGGTCTCATTGAAAACCGGTCATTCGGTTACCATGTCCATTGAGGCAACGGTTCTTTATTCCTATTCGGTTTAACGCGTTCTCAATTTCCCATCAATTAGTAAGTGGCACGGCCGCTATTCCGTTGCGGAATATGATTCACCCGTTAAAGCTGCGCCTGGCGTTGAAGATGGCCTTTATACGTGCTGCTTTCAACCGAATGATAACAGGCTGCCACAGAATGAACCGAGAAGACAATGAAAATGAGGATACGTCCGAAGAGTGTGTCTCACTAATTAAATTTCCGCTTTCTAGTTGCCCGCTCCTCGTCCCGTCCTTACCACAGCGTTTGTTTGCTTTTTCTTCCCTTCTTCTTTTTTCAGTAAACTGTGGGCACTTCCCTTCTCATTTACCGCGCTTTCTTCTTCGCCGTATTCCCCCCCGCGTTACTTTCTACACCGACCATTGGAATATTCAACCCCTCTTTGTGGCATCGTAGGGAATTGAATCAGCTCCTCTCTCAGTGAAATATATTCGAATACTTGTTCGCCGAACTGTCTCACTTATTGGCGTCAGCTCTGTGCCGCGACGCCTCGTCGTATAGAAGTCAAACATTCTTTTCCAGAGCACGTATGCTTTCCACCACAGCGGAGCGTACAACCATGGTAATGCCCGTCGTATTTTATAGATTAACCGACCCCAGCAATAAGATTTCGCGATTCTCATCGAGCGGAACAACACGCGGTGTTCGTCATACGATAAAGCCTGGCTTGAGCGTACCCCGTGGTTTCGGAATATCTCGCAGAATTGATTGCCCCTACCGTATGCACGCGTTCCTAC
Organism: Andrena bucephala; assembly: GCA_947577245.1. Lineage (NCBI taxonomy): Eukaryota > Metazoa > Arthropoda > Insecta > Hymenoptera > Andrenidae > Andrena > Andrena bucephala. The sequence continues at coordinate 72,749,017 of OX387715.1, forward strand.
AGCGAACCGTTTGTCTTACACTGGTCCCCGTTACAGTCGGGTGGCAGGCGTATCTTTTTATTGACGGTACTTACCCAAAAACGTTGTCGCAGGGGGATGAACCGCGGCTTTTTTTCTGAGTAATAGCCTCCTCGAACGGGTGGCCCTCTTTACGACTCGGTGGCCCGACTTCCGTCCACGCCGTGACCGCAAGATCGCGCAATTTCCCTCAGGGGGGAGGCGCGGTTCACGGCCGTTCGTGAATTATGTTATCCCGATTTTATCGTGTTTCGCCGCGAATTTTTCACTCGTGCACTCGCTATGGCCGCGCACGCCTCCGCCGCCGACGTGTATTTCCACCGAATCACTCGCCTCGGTTCATCCGATCAAACGTGCTTTCATATTTGTTTTAGCCTGCTGGCTGGCCCGTTACTGGCGGTGCGCATGGGAAGCAAGTGATTCCTTGGTGAGAAAATGGGTTGACAGTGATGAAATGTACGTGGAATCTGTATTATGCGCTTTGAGTTTTGCTTCGCTTTTGGTTGAACCACCAACATCGAATTGCTATCTACATATACAGGTATATATTTTTCACATTAAAACAGAAAGGACATATCCCCTGGGGGTGATATCGATAAATGATGTGAGTGAGAACAGATGCGTTTAAGTAACTTGCATGCGGTGCCCGTGAATATTCAGCGAATTGAACGCGTGCGCGTGCGGTCTGTAATGTGTGATCAAGGCGCGCCAATGTACTTTCATAAAAGTTCGAATCGTTCCGGTGATTTTATCGTCGATTTCACGGTTCTAGAGTGCTTGAAATATTCACAAAGGTGCCGGCAGGGTGGGGGAGCGATAAAAGCGGCCATAAATGCAACTATTCTCTGTGAATTGCGCTTCGCAGTTTCAACTGCTCTCAGCTTACCGTCGATGTATGCATTTAGCTTATAGCGATTGCTCTGCTCGATTAATGCATGAACATGTCTTCTGTTCAGTCTACATAAACACTGAAACAGTGTCGTTTCTACTATCCTTAACGAAACAATTTCCTTTCGGCACAAGCACTCAATACATATTTATTCATGATTTCCACACAAAAACATTTAGGGATGGTCACATATGGGTACATAAATCTGCTTGAAATGCCTTGATGAATTTCAAATACTGAAATCATTCATCTCAACGGACTGAGTGACGGAGGTCGCCGTTCGGTACATCGAGGATTCGAATGCAAAAGAATTCGAAGACTAAAATTTCATTATGTCGGACACTTGTCTACTAATTACAAGCTACAATTAATCCTCGACCAAGGAACGCGTGAGCACAATTATTGTTAATTTAGTCTGTTCGTTGCTACTACCCTCTTCTTGCAATATCATTTATCCTCAATAATACGCAATTCAAACTCTCTGGAACTCGGATCAACAGCTTACTTCAATCCCAATGCAATATTCAAATGGCAATCAAACGCCGTGCGTCCTAAAGAACCGGTAGAAACAGACAGAATAATAAATCATTTATTTCATCCGTACGGTGTCAAAGAAACGTGATTACTCCACTTTCCATTCGCTTCCTTTCCAAACAGTGGTTTTATATTTAATCGTCCTAAGAAAGAGCATCAGCTGCGCTTTCCCACGACCTTTGCGTCGCGCGAAGATGTTGACGCGCGCACTTCAGTCCGCGGAAGCAGGATGGCCACGAGTCGTAGCCCTCTCCAAGTCAACGATCCGCGTATGGCACATCCAGCGTCAAATGTCGTCGCGATGACGTCATGACGGAAATAGCTCTTGACCCGTCGCAACACCGATGACGTCCGAAGGGGTACGTAAAAGTGTATGACGTAAAGTCGGCTCGGAGGGGAAAGGGCATGCAGTCTATAGATCGGGGGGTGCATAACTCACCCCCGGGAGTTAGCAGTTGCGCGTAATTATTCAAACTCAGGGGATAGCCTGAAGTTCAGGTTGCTCTATTGATCGTGCAATGGCCGAGCGGAGCCGCGGAGCTGGCTCGGAACGTAAGACTCGAGTACGTCGCTTCTGATCAGCTTTCTCTTATTGTTAGTCCCAACCTTGTTACCGAGAATCGAATCATCGCCGTGGCTTTCGAGGTAAATTAATTCGCGGTAGTTAGGCTCGAGATTCTTCGCTGTCTGAGTTAGGTCTGGATCCGCGTCCCACCCCCTTCAGGTGGGAACGGGGATGATTCTCGTGTACGTGGAACATTGACAGAATTGTTATTCCTGCCGGTTTTTTCCAAGACCAATATTCGAAAGGAATTTGTGAAATACACTTACCTTGAGAATATTTCCCCGAGTCACCGTTGTTTAACGTAGCGCAGCCGACGAAACCATTGTATTTTCACGAAGTCGATACTTTAGCTCGTGTGACACGAACTCGCATAAGATGTTAGGTATATCGTATACCTCGTCTGTGACAATAATAAAAAATAGGTCATGTTCGAAGGAATATATCTTGATCGCTCGCATCTTCCGTCAGCTTTCTAGAAATCGTTATACGGATCTTCGTGAAGGGTGCTCGTAATGAATATCACATATCCATCGTTTATTAAAGCAAAACTTTATTATAGCAATAGTGAACAATGGATAACTATCAAAGATTTTTAACATGTTTTTTTCTTGTTTTGATAAAAATAGCGATTGGATGTTTAGGTTTAGGTATTAGGTGAATAATCTAAAGGGTATCTTACCGTACGAAGTTGTTCGAACTAAAAGAATTCGTGTCCTACGGTTGTTTGTTCGACGATGATAATCGCGCGTACGCGTTAGATACGTGTGAGTCTCACATTGGCAGAACAAGTGCACCGTGAATCCATGGGAAAGGTGGCACATATATGCCGAAGCAATTCCACTTGACGCGTGCCCATGTTGATGGACCTATTAAAAAATCCGCGCGACGCGCCAACGAATCCGATAAATCCTGATTATCGTCGGCAGTGCAAAAACAGACAGCAAAACTCGTTGCGTAAACACTCGACGTATGAAATTTCAGTTAGTCCGGCAACAAACGCGTTAATTTTATTATCCATATGTTTCACTGCGATATACGCTAAATAAATTGTTCTCCATCGTAGAATTAAAGGATGGAAAATAACCTTGGATTCACAGTGTGCTTTCATCCGACCCTAATTTCTACCCTTGATGATCGCTTTAGTCGAGAGGGACAAGCGCAACAGAAATAAAAACGAAGACGGAGAAAAAGAACAAAGGGGCGGATAAGAAAAAGGGGTGGAATGGATCTCGAGGACAATGACGACAGTGATAATAACGGTGATAATGAGAAATGAATTCCGTGGATACGAAACGATTAATCTCACGCGGGACATTCTCACTCTTATTCTCTCTCAATCTCTCTCTCTCTCTCACACACACTCTTATTCTCTCTCTCAATCTCACTCATCTCTCTCTCTCTCTCTCACTCACTCTCTCTCTTTCTCTCGGAATTTCTCTGTCACAGTCGATGGGGGATTGTCGTCGAAACGATATTAAAAGGGAAACGACGCACGAAGACAAACGGCGGCGCAGAAGAAGGAGTAGAAGAAGCGCGCGAAATTAAAACGAAAGTACCCTGGAACATCCACTATCCGAATTAATAGAGACACATAATCTTGCGCCACGAATCATCAAACACAAACTCTTTCTCCAATGCAGGTATCTTTAATATCGATTACAACTTTTCGATTCCACATGTTCGTGTTGACTTTACAGCATTCACCACTTTCCAATTCTCTCAACTATTACCTGGTCTTTACAATTTACACTACACAATGTTCCTTTGACGGCAGTGTAACAGATGAACACGCACATAAACGATTTCGCAATAAATCCTCATGGTCAGAGTGAGTTTCGAATGTTACAAGGATGTTCGGATAAAGACATACTCCGCTCTGATAAATTAGAGCGCCCGGGTAAGAATGGTTCGAATAATGGAGACTCCAGCGCACCCCCGCGCGTGGATAAGCGTGGCCGTGTCGGCATTTCTCTTACAAAAGGTGACAGAGGGTTATACAAGAAGCACGTAAAAATTCGGTTACGGTGGAATCAGCCCGGCCACCCCCACCCTCCCCTAGCCCGCGTTTCCCCAAGAAAATAAAAACCGATCTCGTACAGGAAACTCTAGAGAACCTAAGACAGTCGTTCGGCTAGTCCTAATGATATATTCGAATTAGTCGTTATCGGCTATCCTACCTTGTATTCTCCTCCTCGTATCCGTAGTAATAAGTCATCGTAGTTTAAGTGTTTTTATTTAGGGCATCTCTTTCTCGCCGACTTCTCCCTCCTCATCCCCCTCTTATTACCTCGAGTTAACTGTCGTCGCAGAGACGTCTTATTTTCTCGTACAGCGTACACTAAATCGAGCTATAACCTATCTCGCTGACACGACCGTCGCAGTGGGAGCCGACCGACGGGAGTCGACGCGAACTCGATGGTCCCACGAGCCGTTTCGAAACGACGATGCGACGCCTCTTCGACCGACCGACCGACGCGGCCGTTCAAAAGTCTCCCCTGAAAATCGGCTCGTCTCCTTCACGGCGACGTCTTCCGGCCCTCGGACCACCCCCCGCGCGCCCACCGACGACGATCGTGTCCACGCAATATACAGTACTCCGATAATCTTACAAATAATATATCTAACAACGTTAGGTTCATCTTAGATTGCTTTCCGTGATCACGCCGACTCATTCTCGAGAGGCTGGACGTGCATTCGTCGAGGGCGCGAACCAGACACGCGGACAGACAGTACCATCGTCTCGATCAGAAATCACTCGACGATTCCTGTTCGGGTCCGCAGGCTTTCCTCGTCGGCCGTCGACGCGTACACGAGAGACTCCTGGTCAAAGATCATAGGGCTCCTCTGTCTCTGCCATTGCTCCGTATTATCTTTACAATAGATCGCCCCCTCGCTCGTCCTCCCTTCTCTCTAATAACTTTCATCAGGCGCACGAGAGAGACAGATTACCGCTATTCTTTACGTATCGTTTCGCCGCGACGCACGCTCTCATTCTCCCATCGTCACTCGCTGCCTAACGCGCCGTCCTGGAATTCACTCGCCGCGCCGATTGCTCTGGAATAACCTCTCGAACGGCGGCCGAGCCGTTTCCTCGGTTACGAGCGGTCCGTCTCGCGGATCGTCGTCGACGGAGCATCGCACGACGGAACCGTCGCGGGATAGTTCTTCGACGAATGGGAAGAAGGCAAACCCCGTAACCGAGAGCGCGCGCTCCCGTCTCGTCTCCATACGATTCGAAAATTAAGTCTTAACCCTTACCACGTAATACTATTCAATACTTGTTGAAGCTCATAATAAGTACATATTTTGAGGATTAAGTTACCGATTATTGTGTTAACTTTACGCACCTACGGTCTCTCTTTTATCTTATATAAGTACAGGGGGCTTTGGAGCTGTGGGCGCAAACTGTATTCAGGGACGGAGGTCATGAAAAGAAGCGAAGAAGCCACGGTGAACATAAATTCAGGGATTAACCGTTTCAAGATCTTTTCAAAGGGTCGTTCCACGATCAAGGTGCTAATTTCCCGCGTTGTGTGCTTGTAGGTTTCAAACTGACACGGGAACTAACGCAAAGTCAAGGAGGAAGTGCAAGTAGAGGAATTGAATCCGAATGAATATTCACTACTTAGATATACATTTTAAAGCCACTTACTGGTACTTGGTCAAAGTACCACTGTTCGATAACTAAGAAAATTGCAAACGTTAATAATTCTTCCCTCCTCTTCATGAACTCTGCGAATCACTTAATTTTGCGCCTACAGTTCCAGAAACCCTGCATATCTCTTCATTCTTCCTCTCTTCATTGTCCAACACGCACTCTGCCGCTCGTGCTCTCTCACTCACTCTTTCTCTTACTATCTGACAGTGTACCTTTGTATGCCGTCGACGGGAATAGATACAGAACAGAAAATCGTCGTGCACGGCGTTCCAAACCTCTGTACAAGAATAACGAACGGTTCGCGGCCGCGCGCGCGCGTCGATTCTGACCCCGACAAGCGATTGGTGGTGTTGAAGAGGGAATCGCCGAAGTGTGGCGGAAAGGGAAAGCTGATGGGCGCGCGTCGCGAACGTCTCAACAATACGAACGTTTATGTACAAACTTAAGGGCAAGAGCGAAACTGTCGCACCGATGCACGCGGCGTTGCTCTTCTCTCATCTTTCCCTCGTCCATGATTTCTGAGTTCTGCTTCGCGTGACCATCGTCTCAGATGGAACTTGCAAGGAGAAGTAGCCACGGGAAGCCTAGCAACGAAGATTTCAAGGAAACTTTGTGGGAAAATTCGCAACAGAAATATATGCGAGATATGTTTGGTTGTATTGAGCAAGCACTCAGTAGTGTGCGAGATATTTGGCAGTGAATACTGAGTTTCAGTCTTGTTTCAAATGGGGAGATAGCTCGATGTCTAACGTCGAAGATACGGAATTGGATAATTCACGTTCTGATTCACTGTGTTTGCATTTCGGAAAGAAATAATTTTGTGCTAATTTTCTCCTTGGTGTTGCAAATAAGATTGTCGATGTTGTTTTTCTAATTCTGTGCAGTAAATGATCCAGTGGTATTCGTAATGTCTGTTATAGAGGCGAATCTACTGACGATCACGCGGATTCAGTAGTACGACTCCTCTTTAGTCAGACGAAAGTGGAAGTCAGACAAACGTGCCTACGAGCGACAACGTTGAATATATAGACCGGTTGCCTTCGTTATTCCATTAAGAGTGTCCAAAAAGAAGTTCTCAGTTCTGGATTTGCCCACAAAGTTTCGTTGAATACGAGAGCAGCACACTTCCCGCGGTTTTCCTGTCAAGTCCAGACGTTGACGCAGTAAAGGTCCCGCGATCTCCCTTCCCTCTATCGTTTTATATAGCCTACTCGTATGTATACTAATTGAATGGCGAACTGGGTCCTCAGGAAACAGCGACCGTTCCGCGGATTGTTCGATACAGCACCGGTAAGCATCCATCTCCGTTGGTAGAAGCTGTCGCGATCGCCGAAAGTGGCCGGGACCCCCTCAGCGACGCGAGTTCTACGTTAAAAGTAGAGTAAACTAATCGCTACGTGTACGATACGTTCTAAAAGAGACTAAACGATTAAAATATCGAGGAGAAAGTAACCGAAAGGGGAAAGAACAAAAGGACGGGGTGAAGAAAACTCGCGGTGAGCAGGGAACACGCTATATTCCTCGCGTCTACGGTTGCGTCGTTGCGGAGAGAATTTTTATAAAAATACCATACGCTATCGCGATCCTATGTACACACGCGCAGACCTTCGCGGAAGAGAAACGATTCGTTCCACGGTTCGACCGAGCACGGGAAATACGCTAACGCGCGTTCGCGTTGACGCGGAAACTCATAGAAACATCGGAACGAGACCGAGCGGTCTACGGGAATCCGATCGAACGAAACAAGAGGCAACTCATGATTCGCCCACGTTCTTCCCTTCGCCCAAGCTGCGCCCTAACCACGAAGGGGACGTATCCTGTGTCGCTAGAGCGATTCGACGATCGTGGATCTCGTAACGCCCAGTTCACTCGTCATTCACGTCGGTTTGCTGCATAATTCCCTCGACTCGGTTGAAAACATATCGCGCGAACGGGGGGGGGGGGGGGGGGGATATTTTTTCTATTCTAGGCTCAGAGGTATATGCGAGAAAGTTCACCTGCAAGTTCGTTCCTGCTTGAATGTGTGGCGCGCGCTACACGCGATTCTGCGTCTATCGCGCAATTTTCGGGGAGCATAATGTAGGTTTAAGGGATTACAGGCCTTACCGATTTCCAGCACGCGTCGAGAAACGCACCTGCGTAGCACCTTCAGAGTTGTTGAGGATGTGGTAGTGATAACACTCGTACGGTTCACTGTGCTCCCGTACCTAACGATGACGTTTCGTGGATGGGGGCTCTGTCGTGACGGTAAATGCTGGAACGTCTTCAAAGAAATCGCATTCAAAGTTCTAGGGAGACCAGGAATCGATTGATCGAATAGCTCGATTGGGATTGACGGGCCAATTGGGTTACCTGGATCTCCGATAATTACCTTAGAAACATTTTTAGAAACTGGACGTAAAGGTACAAGGAAAATTATACTTCTGAACATGATAAAGAAAAAAATTAGCCGAACAGATTGCTATATCGAGGTTCCTATCAGTTTTGGTCTCGAAGTAGTTGACAAACTAAACATAGAAGCACAAAACAAACCCCTTTTCTAAATATTACAAAAAATGTAGTTTGAATATATCTTTATCAAGCGACTAATTCATCAATCAAGCTGTCGACACAATCCACAAATCCTTCCTCCCTAATCTCAACTTCTGAAACGTCTACCATTTGTAACACTAAGACAACTAAGGACCACCCTGAAACTTAATGAAACTCCCAGATAATATTATCACCTGGAAGACGTTCCAACGGCACAGCCACGAAAGTCTCACGACACACTAACCTACGATTAAGAAACAGAAGCATCGACCGATGTGTCTACGTACTAATAAAACCGAGACAGGGAAAAAGCTGATCGAGACACGGCGAAATCGGTGGTCGAAAACGAACGTTCGTCGAGTCGCGACGAACAGGGAACCGTGCGAGCCGAGGACAGACGGCGGTGTGCATCGCGAAACCGGGCAACCTGATATGAAAACACTAGCAAGCTAATTGTAAGTCGCGAGGGTCGCGCGACCACGTGGCCGATAATAATCTCATGTGTAACCTGCGTGACGTCCGAGAACTGCGCGTTCTCTCTGCTGACCTGTTCCATTCTCCCAATCCACACGCGCACACACGGTGTTTCCCAGCTACAAGTCGTTTTCTGGCCGGCTAAAAGCCAAAGGTGAAGCTCGAGCATACACGTATTTCCTCTCTCCGCTTCACTGTTCGCTCCTGTAGCCACGGTGCTCGACAGAGAGCGGTCGATCGAGCGCGTTCGCTCGAGAGTCTCGGCTCGTCGCTCGTATCACAGATCTGAGGAAACAGGGGGATCGATTTCCGGTTTCTAATGGCGTTGCTTCGCGGACGGACGCCCTCGATTCGAGCCACGCTTCGACGCGTCGCCGAACAGCACAGCACGGTGACCACCTAACCCAGACCACGATTCGTCGTCCCTCATCCATAGCTTGGTGTCTCGTTCGGGGAACAGGTCGAGCCGCGAGCACCGGGAGAAACGATACTCTAGGAACCGAATCGCCGAGTCTTCTTGCAGTTGCCCGCCATGCCGAGTCGCGTCCACTCGTTCGACACCCATCAGCCAACGTTCTTCGTAGCGACGCCTCGCCTCGCGTCGCGGGCGTCGCGTGTCTATTTACAGGAGGGGTGAAAAGCGTTCGTGGGTGTCCGGGGACCGGAAACGGAGCCGAGCCCTCCGGGGTCGATCGTACGCGCACTGTCACGCCGGCTGGAGCACGTTTATAACGCAACTGACAGTCGTCCGATGGCGATTACGCGATCAACACTGCGCGTCGGTCTCGTTGCACCGATCGAACTTGGAGTGTCTAGGGCGACACGCCATGTTCTGGCTCGTCAGCACGAGTGGGATGGAGGGTTCGTACGAAAGAAAGGTTCGACGGTGTGGATGAATCGTGGCGAGGCCCGTTTTTCACCTAGACAGAACGTCGCTGCGATCGAGGTGCTTCATCCCCGTTCCGAGAGTTCGTTCGGTTCGCCGGATTTCTCGGTCGTGGACGCGTCTCGCGTATCGATCTCACTCGGTGGAAAACCCGTCGGCAGTAAGAATGACAAAGGCAGTGGTGTAACCGGTCAGAAGGAGAGTGAGGCTCGCCCAACTGATCGTGGATGGACCGCGATTCTTCGGCAGGACGCTTGTTCGTGGCACTGTGTCTGGGTCTCGGCTCGACGAGGGCTCCAACGATCGGTTCCATCAGACCAGGGGGGTGCCGTACACCTCGTTCGTGTGCAGGTTTTGATTGCTGTCGTTCTGCCTCGAGGCGCATTGCTGCAACAGAGCAAACGCACGGGGATCCTCAAGCAGGCGATCGATCGTTCCCACGCTTACGAAATCCCTTCCCCGGGGGTGTTTTACGAATTTAAAAATGTAGGATTTTGAGGAACTTGTCTCATCCTCCGGGACAGAGAAAATACGCGAATAAATGAATACTCATGAACGCTAGTGTGTTAATGGAGAACATCCGCGATTTAAGTTCCCCACACGCATTACGTGGTGAAAGAAGAAATCTAACGAGATATTCCTAGGGCCACTCGGGGTGGTGTGTAAAACTTGTACACTTGAGGATGAAAATCGTTTAGTTTTTTACGCAATCCTTTTCGATATACATGATATCGTTACAAAGCTCGCGCGATACTTAAAGATAAATATAATCCGTATTGATAGAGAATATCGATTTAAGACGATTGTACTCTTGCGTGGTAATCGGTAAACATTGGCTCACCGCTTGCTTCCTCTCCCAGCTCTTCATGGCGGACTTGTATTTCTCGAATTCGTGACACCAGTCCGAGTATATCTTCTGATAATCGTTGGACTTGGCGGGGGCGGAACATCTGTGCGCGTCCACGGTGATGTTGTACGAACAGAGAAGGGAACCACCGAGCCAGCAGTCGTATCTTCCGGCGTCTTGCTCGTTCACACCAACGATCACGAGCCCCTTCTCGGACGTCTCGATGAACTTGTCCCCTCCGGCGCCGTACTTGTACGCTATCTGGTACCTGCCCTTCTCCTTGCTGTAGTGGTACCACTTGACTTCCTGGTTCGCCAGCACCTCGGGCATCTTCACGAAACAGCCCAAATGCACCGACTGGCCCCAAGTGACCACCAGCTTCCGCTTGCCCACGCTGCTGTCGCACACGTCCGCCGTGCTGTTCGACACGTCTTGAAGAAGTCTGCAAAAACCAACACATTCGCGTTGCAAACATGAATTCCGGTTGTCTCTGTGTTTTATTAAATAGTTTCGATGAAAATGATTTCTGGTGACCTACTTGAGCGATCTTTGTGTAAATAAATGTTAATATATTAGATCGATAAAGGGTATATAGCCACTTATAGGTTTCAAGTTAAAAATGACCGAACATATGATGCTTGGAGGACTCCAAAGGGATTTCGAAGAGACCCGGATCTTTCAAATTACTCTAAAATCTATATACTAATTTTCTCACTTTGTCAACATTAAAAGGAAGTGTTAAAAGGGTTTTAACCCTCTACCGAGTTACTAATTACAGTTTGCAATAATGTAACTGCACTCACCCAGGTTCGTAAGGCTTGCACATGTTGGTGTCCTTGTCCCAGCCGCAATAGGGATCGTGGACGCAGCGCAGGCAGTTGTCATACCTACGCGTGCACATCACCAGGTCGATCTGCTTTATTCGATGATCAGACGCGACGTAAAGGGCCTTGTGCTCCTTTGAGATTTCCATCGCCTGGATCGGCTCGCCTGGCGTCACGTCAAAAACGTCCAGCAGAATAGACTGCGACTCCTCGCTGTTGTCTATCCATTGGACAACTTTGTGTACACGTCCGTCGCCTGTAACACGAAGGGCGGATTCTATAGCAAACTGGCGCTGTCAACAGCTGACGAGCACTGTTAAGCCGTCAAATTTACATTGAACAGATAACTTTCACGTTGCGCGAGATATTCCTCCGGAATTTCATAGCAGGATGAAAACTTCATAGAAGAGTATAGGCAACAAATGAACCATTTTTAAACGATTTTATTCAGCTTCGATCCTCTGTTTGTTTGTTTGTTTGTTTGTTTGTTTGTTTGTTTGTTTGTTTGTTTGTTTCTTTGTTTGTATGGTTCAAATCTGGCAACTCAAATTTAACCCACTTCCAACTATCCAATTGTCTTGAAGCTTTGCAGGCGTGCGTAGTTTGGATGACAATACGATATTTAAAAAAAAATTAACCCCGAGCGGGTGAAAAAATTCCCAGTCATTAATAAATATAACCCATAACCACAAATCCAAACGACTTGAAATCAGCCACTCGCGTTCTTTACGAAAACGACAAAAAGCCGCTGCGTTCGGGTCGCTAGTCGCATCGCGATTTGATATTAAATAAAAGATATTTCTAAAGAAGTTAGAGCTGCGAAATGTAAATCCATAAACACTAACAACTAGAAAATAAAAAATATATAAAAAAAATTTTGTCAAACGATTCCATTAAAAATGCACTAAAAACTAAAAAATAATTCTCTTCTTGTGCTGCAATTTCGATGGTATTTTTTCACTATAAATAAAATCGTGGAGCAGGATTTTTCATAACAGAATATGAATCAATTTAATACAGCATCAAGCGTCGAAATGAATTCGTTGTGAGATACCCTGCTCCACGATTTTATTTGAAGTGAAAAAACACCATCGAAATTGCAGTACAAGAAAAGAATTATTTTTTAGTTTTTAGTGCATTTTTAATAAAATCATTTAACACAAAATTATATATTTTTTATACAAAAATAATTCTTAAACTCTCGGTCAATAATTAGGGCCACTTTGTAGTACATTTACTAAACGCTGAAATATCTTCTACACTATTCAGTAGTCTGGCGTTGCGATTGTAGAAGAAAGGCAAATACTCGAATGTCTACCCCATCTTGTAATATTCGAAGTATATCGTGTACTTACTAGAGCCGGCATAGTAGACCGTGTAATCTAAGTCGAGGCCAACGAAGTCGATGCGCAGCTTGTCGACGACCAGTCGTGTGAACATCACGTCGCGTTTGTAGAACACAGGCTTCTCGTTCTCGTGCGATATCGCAGAGTCCATCAGAGGGTGGGACCGAATGAAGTTGAGGACGGTGTCTGGGAAAGTCTCTGTATCGTTCACGCACTGACCAGGCCGTGGATCAGGAACTTTGTTGGAAAGCACCGGAAGCCAAGCGCTGCTGCTCGTCGCTTGCTCTTTGAATTTCCCACGGAACGCCTCTTGAATCGCGTCGATATGGAACGAGCAAATCGCTGAGCCCATCAATCCGTTCGTGGAGGTGGTGAAGGTGCCGTAGAAGTGGGTGTCGTCGCCAGGCACCTTGTAGATGCTCTCTGAAAAAATGTACATTCAAGAATGGTCACTTAGCGTGATATTATAAAAGATTCCTCACATCTAGTAACAATGTGCTTTTGATTCAATTTGGAGATTTTCTTGCATCCCTTATGAATAAAGAGAAGTGTGCGCGTAGTATATCGTCGGGTTTGTTATTTATTTATAAAGGTTTCGATGATTTAATCCATTACTTGGATATATTTGTACTACTTACGTATTTCGTTGAAGTAGAAGGGAAATTCGCCAGGTATCGAACAGTTTAATCTAGCTTTCAAGTATGTCGACCAATTTTGCGACAGAATATTCTTGCCCCCGGTGTCCCTTTTGCAAACTCTTGCCACACGGGAATACACGCTTTTGCCGCAGTTTATGTATTCCACCGCGGTCTCGCGGAAGAAGAAGAACACGTGGCCGCCGATGTCGTAGGATCCCACAAAATTGGGTTCTGTAAACAGATAAAAGAGAACATTCGTGTGTCCCGTAATTCCTAGCGAACATAGTACTGCGTGAAATTTCAAATTCCCGTCGAATGCTTTCATTGGAAACGAACAATCTATACAATTTCTAAAAGTTGAAGTTTCATTTGGCTTCGACGTGTTCTCAACGATACACTGACCCCGTTATTCAAGTTTAGCAGAAAACGAATGAGAATCCGTGGATCAAGAGGAGTAGCAATTTCGATGGAAACTAGCGCGGTAAGACACTTCGTTAATTAAATTCCACGCGCAGATTTCCGCCGAGCGATTTGCTCTTTAAACACAATCACGCAAATTAAGATGCAAATCCTTCCCCGTGCTCCGCTCTGTTTTAACTCTCTTAAATGTCAACATGTCGACGGAAGTAGGCAAACGTATTCCCTGAATTGGCTTGAAATATGGAGAAAAGAGATCAGTTGTCGAGTTACCTCGGTAATTATTTCACCCTATCATTTCGATTTTCCAGCACGATTTACATTTCAGGCATTGAGAGCAGAAACGGACAAACCCAGATTGAAAAAAAAATTAATTGTTCCTACTTTATATGAGTATAGAGCTGATTGGAGTACATTATTGCTACTAACTCAATTTCGCAAAAAATGTTCGTTATTCCATTTTTGTTCTCAACGCCTCATTTCTAAAAATCTCTAGAAATTGAAACAAAGCTCCTAATCGTAGTATCGATTCCCAGAATTCTGCATAACACCACCAAAGTCGCAGATCAAACGTCAAGTAAGGTAAATGTCCCCATTTCTGCTCATTTGGTATTTTTCTTATTATTATAAGCGTTACGTTTGTACTATAGTTGCAACAAAATAATTCTAAACTATCTGAACATTTACGCAAGTGTTGCACGAGGTTGGGGCTAATCAAAGTGCAGCATAACAAAGAAAAGGTTTTAAAACAAGGGACTCATGATTTTTCGATCTTATTCTAGCTGGTTGTGCTAAGGAACAGCGTTGCTATTGGTATACGATAATTGGGCAGCAAATAGTTTTTGCAGTAGAATTTGTCATTTAATAACATAAACAGATACCGTATTGTGCACTGGATTTCGATTTTTTTTACTATTTTTAATTTGTTTAAGTAGAAAACAGATGACCAGGTTTAGGATCAAGTGAATCACCGTCATGTCCGCATTTCTACTCACCAAAATTTTAGTAACATAACCGCACAATTCATTGTACACTGTAATCTTTATTTCTATTCAAAGGCATTTTATTTTTTGTTTATCATTATTTTATGCTTTACTGTTGTGTTACAAAACCTCTCCATAAAGGATGTAACTTATTTTAACGTGAAAAGGCAACATATTATGTGAGCAGAAATTGGTACAAATGGTGAGTAGAAATACGGACATTTGGAGCATTGTATTTAATTACAAATTACTAATAGTTAAACATCTTGAAATATCTTTCTTAAATAGTTTTCGAATTAGTTGATTTCTTATTAAAGAATTAATCAATTACTCTGCAACTTTTGATCACAAATAAATTTTTTACACCTTCTTTATGACGAGTAACCTCTTGAATGAGCAAAAATTTGGACATTCACCTTAGTATAAATAAAATCACCCCAATTTTATCGTACAATTCCAATCTCACCCTGCACGTGTTCAAAACAAATTATCACATTCTGCTTCCTGTTTCTACCATAATTGCCGTTCGACTGACGAAGTGCCTTCGCCCAGCAAGGCATCGAGGCGCAAAAGACGGAAGTCAAGTTTTTGTTCCGAGCTGCGACCGCGACGCGAGAAACAGCACGGCCACTGTCGATTTTACATTATGCGGCGGTCGCGGGGAGGGGGCCGCAATCTCTTTCACAGTTCACCGATTAAATCGATTGTCTGACGCTCCGCCGCTGGAAGTTTGATATATTGAGGGCGCTACGGCGAACGAGCAGGAGGAGAGGAGGAAACGGTGGGAAGGAGGAAGAGAGGGCCGCGGGACAGACGTGGGGAGGGGGGGGGGGGTGGAGCGGGGACGGGCACAGGAAAAGGAAATGTCTGGACTCGAGTGGAACACGAGGCGACCGACGAGTTTTGATTGGGCGCCTCTCGTCGACGCGGAACGGTATTGCAGAGAGGAAAACGTTCTCGCGGTACTCTCGATTTCGCTCGGCGTGCGCGCGAGAGGAATAATGAAATCACCCTTGGGGCTAGTTTCATAAAGTTTACAAGTTGCGCGCGACGGCGGCCGTCTAGGCTAGCTTGTCGCGCGTACAAATACGGAAATTCTATTTTCCGCGGGTCCCCCGTGCCCGGCCGCGATAGCGCGACACCGCGCTAATAAATACGCCAAATTACTCCCGACCGGTTGAATATTCGCTCCCGAACTTCCTCGCGACGTCTCCGCGGGATCGCTAAATTGATCGTGTCAATCTTTTCCAGCACCCTCGTAGTTCCCCGTGTCGCAAAGTTTTTGGGAGACTTTGTACGCTTTGGTAAGCCCGTAACAGAGAGGGCTGCTAACTGAGGGTGATTAGTATTTCGCAGATTCGATCAGACCTGTCGTCTGGCCTTTGCTTCGGGTATTACGTGTGTCTGGGTAACTAAAAATAGTGAAGAAGTTAATCAGAGAAAGTTAATAACACGTGATATTGGCGGACAATGAAATTAGGAAGGTAACTCGGCAATGTTACTGAAAGCAAGCGAAACAAGGTGTCGATCTATCTGGAGATATGTATTTAGATTCTTTTTAAACGTTTGCGTTCGATGCTCATTTCTTGGCGAGCGAAACGAGTATTCACAGTTGAAATAGTGTCAAGAATATATAAGGAAAAAGTAGTGAATAAATAATGAGAAATAGTGGAGTTTCAACGTCAATTTCAATATTCAAACGGTCTATTATATTAATAACTTAATCCGAAGTGTAACGTGTGAGATCCCCACGGCATGCAATATTCATCTATGTCTGGTTACATACGGACCTCTTCTACTTGGTCTCTCGTACGGCACAGTTCACGTAGAGAGCCGAAAAACAAACGTTTCTCCCACTTTTCACGTATTATTTTTCTATTATGAATATGATATAACCTACATATGCATTTAATAACTATTTTTCAGAAGCATTATTTCCAAAAAATAGCCTCCCTACGAGAAACCGTTATTCCACGATCTCGGAGTACTATCCTCAGATAAATCGCAACGTCCATTTAAGCTATCCTTTCGAGCAATAACCCAGGGAAATCTTCGGTTTCCCCGTGTTGCTCGAGTCAATGAATCCTGACGAAGCAAGCTCGCAGAAAGCTGGAACATCGAGGTGTCCCGCGCAAGGAAAACAAATGAACGAGGAACGCCTGAGCGTCATTTGACACGCGCAAGGATCCGTGAAAGTGGCCGGTCGTCAGTCGGTTATTCAGAGCTTGTTAAGCTCCATCCACCGGTCGCTCTTTTTCCCCCGTCCTGCCGCCGTGCTCCTCCTCGTGATCCTTTATCTCCCTCCAGCGCCGCAAATCGCATCGATCTTCATTCTACATACTTTACTCGGGGACGCTGCTCCAGAAAGAGAGGCAGCGAGCGGGAGGGGTGAACGGAATCGGATAGAAGGGTAGGAACAGCCGGGAGAGTAAGAGCAGCACGTGAGCCTATCCGTCTCTTCGGGGTCTCTCCTGCATTTAATCAACGCCTCTGTTAATAGACAAACTCGGCGCGGGGAATGGCTCTTGATGGTAACGTCCCGACCCCGTAAACGGGCGGGCGGAGGAGCGAAGGGGTGAAAGGGCACCGCCTTCAAATTAAACGACGAAACAAACGGCTAATCATGCATCCCATGGGATGGGGTATGCATGGAGAGCGAGGGGCACGGGGAAAGTTGGAAAGATACAAAGTGGGGTCGGCGTTGTTCTGCTTCACCTCGGCTTACTCCTTTCGCTCTCGCCACCCTACGTCTGGCGAACAGAGTCCAAAGAGAGAAGTCGAACTCTGGTACACTTTGGAGGGTGCAAAATAGTAGCACCCTGAGGAGCTCAAAGTACTTTGAAGAGGATGATGAAAACTTTTAGTCTGAACTCGACGGGCCGAAAGTATTATAGAAACAAAGTATGTCCTCATTCTTGGATTACAATCAGAAGAATGGATTTACGATAAGTGCTCGAAATCTCCTGTACAGGTAAACGTAAAGATAAGGGAGATGCGAGTCAGACGAGTATAGTGGACATGCAATGGGTCCCCTCTTGTCTGACCGAAGGGAATGATAAAATACCATTTGATACATTTCATATGGCATAATCAAAGTGAAGTTGTCGCTTTTCCATACCGAATTTCTTCATTTACCGTAATCACCGAATACACCACGCTTCAGAGCGTCAGGATATAATGAATCATAATCAGGACCACTCGCGATCCAAATAAACCAAACATCCCCCGTTGCGTTTCTGGCTGATTACCGCATTCCACGATCCTACATCCAGAACACGTTCTAATCTACATTTTCCAATTTCCCCTCTCAATGGAATTCCACGGGACGCTCGGTAACGAAAAATCGAGCGACTCGCAACGATCCCTCCCACTGATCGAGACCCAGCTAAAACTGATTAAAGACCGGCTCACGGGGCGCTGGGTGATATATAAAAGGGCGTTTCTCCGCGAGAAACTTCGACTTCCTCGACCCTTTCCCGTTTCCGGGTGCCCGATACGGGCAGAGAGCATTTAGTCGGAGAAAATCGTGGCTGGGTGTTATTTTATTAGTCTGCGTTCTTGGGAACCAACACCCACCCCAGTGGCCGGGGCTACGCTACACAGACGCGTTACCCTTCGAACCGCCCTCTGTCTTCCACCCCCGCGCCATCGTCCACCTTCTTTACAGGGTTTTCCCGTGGAAACCCTCGACACGCTCAAAGACGGAACTGTCAGCCCCTTCGCCCCCCGGCAGAGAAACAGCCGGCGCCGTGGTATCGGCTTTATACGCAACTATTTAAGCGGGGCACGTGTTTCTTGCAACGCTCGGGCTTCAAAGAATCTCGCCGTGAAACGAGGAGGCTTTTTTCGCCCTCCACTCCCGCTCTTTCGCGTATTTCCTCGGGAAATCCGTATTCGGCTCCTAATGAAAATTTCTTTGTCGACGAAGCGCCACGGTAACGAGAACCTCTAAGGGCGTTCCAAGGTGTAGCTTGCTTTCGTCGGATTGATGAAGGGACTGTGATGGATTTCTTCGCTGATGGGAGAGTAATGGGAATTGCTGATGTTTCATTGGCGAATGTTATCGCGGAATAAACGTTTTAAGGTTTGGTGAGTGGTGGAAGTAGTTGGGGGTTGGTTCGTTAGGCAGCCGTTCATAAACGTGGAGTGTCAGAGACTGGACACTTGTACCGTAAAGTCTGGAGACTTGGTCCCTTAAGTTACTAGGAATTCTGTCGGTATTCTAATAGGTGATTCTGAAGGATGTTTGACTAAAGCTTTTGAATAAATTTGTGTTGCAAAGTACCACAAGAAACCTGACTCAAATTCTTTTCTGTCTCATATTCTCTACCTGGATCCTAGTAGAAGGTCTAGCCAATGGCATTCTGTGTTAAAAAGGTCTCTGTTGTATCCCCACTTACTCCTTCTTCGTCTCGAAATCGATACCTTTAAATCAGCTAAATAGGCTGCGTGAAAGTATCAAATTCAGAGTGCCATTACGACGTTTTCATCTCGTTAGACTTGGCATTCGTTGCTGTAAAAGTTCCTGGTTGGTGGGACACTAATTCAACGGATATTACCTCGTTCGAGACCAAGAAGAAGAAGAAGAAGAAGAAGAAGAAATTACCAGGTAAAAGGGTACTCACTGTCCAGCCATTTGGAGTCGTACTTCAGCGTCCTCTTGAAGCTGAAGGCCTTGCGACCGGTGGTTAAATTGTAGAGATCCGTACGGAAGATTACGGTATCGGCTTTCGTGAATTCGGCGTTGGTGCCGGAATAAAGGGCTGGCAAGTCACCAGGATTGCCCTTTTCCACCCAGACCGCCGTCGAATTGTCCGCAGGGTCGTAAGGACACTTCGCTATTCCCATTCCCACGCCTGGGACGAACTCGTGACGGGGCAAGTGGGTCAGATTGCTCTGTGAGAGAACACAGGAATTTTGTAATGCGTAGAAAAAGATGCAATCGACACGTGTTTAATCCAATAACTCTACTCCAATATAGCAGTGGCGCAATGTTGAATTTTCTCTTCCAATGGGGTGGAAACAAAGGGGTGGAATGACTTGTTGAAAGTAAGGATAATAATTTTTATGAATTTACAAATATTTCTTACAAGTATTTATGCCCCGGACAGTATTGACACTAGAAATGTAAACAAGTTAATTTATTGTGCGAGAAGTTAAAAGTGGATTTCAAGCATAGCTTATTGCACAAATTTTGATCATTACTTTGGGAACAGCGTGTAGAAGAGGAACGGCGCGTGTTCACAGCGGAAAATTTGGGGCTAGAGCAACGCGTTTCGACGCGAGAGCTGCGCGTTACAGTACCGAACTCTATTACACGCACGGGAGTCGTAATCTTCGACAAAGCGAGACCAATATATTCTTTGACTTCATTACACGGGTACTTGAACCCGCGATTCATTTACCTCGTTGCATAACTCCGAGGCTTAGGTAGCAGTGCGTTGGTGACAGATTCGTCGGAGGAAAGAATTGCTACCTTAACGAGAAAACGCAACGCAGTCGACGTATAAATTACAATAATAGAATTCTCGTCAAAATTAATACTATTTAATACCTTGCTATCTCAGCATGTTGAATGTGAAGTTTTTAAGAATATCTGACGTACTTTGTGACGGAAAAAAATTTTATAATCGAGATGTAAAAAATCAACAAGGTGCGAATTGAGAACCCACGAATACTCTCAGGGTTAATAAGCTCTATCTCGGCTGTTACCACATCCCCGAACTTGACCCTATTTTTCCCGCAATTCAAAGCTTTCCATCCCTTCGTTTCAACGCTCAAACGTCCACGATTGACGCTCGCGACAGGCCAGTCGGAATGAACAACAAATATACACAGATACTTACGTAGATCACCCAATCCTTGGGCGAGTGAGCGTTCGTGCCGCACATGTAGAGCCGATTGCCGTCCCCCATTGGCTGGATCACCCTTATGTGATTCCGGCAGTCGAAGTGCTGCGGAAAGAGGGGAAGAAAATTGAATTTTCGACAGATACGTGGGAAGGAACGCGGGGGTTGGCGGGCGGGCACAGAGGAGTTTGATGCGTGGACACGGATTTTTCAGGGAATTATATAGAACGAGGTCGTAGCAAAGGGTTGCGCCGTGATCGATCACATCGCTCGCGTATTTCGCGCGCGGGTCGCCGCGCGGGGAAAGTAAATTGGTTTTGTCGTCACGTAGGGAATATTTGCGTGGACCTTACACCTCGACAGTCTGCGCGCGACGAATACGAATGAAGCTGTGATAAGCGACGATCTACGAGGAAACGAAATCGTCGGATACGGTATATACGTCTCTTTGCACCTTCAACTATGAATGGCTGAGATATATTTTCCGATACCTTCGCCCCGAAGAGCAGGAATTTCATAAAACCCTGTCAGTATTCTCGCGCGATGTGTCAGATTAATCGTCTGCGTAAAATGAATACACGTACCACTTCCTTCGAAATGTAATTTGACAGTAATGAGTTGTCTAGCACACTGTCCAAGTTTCTGTCTACTCTCACAAGGAGAGGTTCCCAGGTGTCCGCCTCCGAGTGCTTTGAATTTTGGATATGTTTTAGAGCACCGAAAAATAAGATATACGTGTTTTTTTTATAGCGGCCCGTTTTCATATTTAGGGGGTGAAACCAACTCCCAAATTTATAAGATTTTCAGGTGTTCATCTCCGATTGCTCTGGTTTTTTGGATATATTTTAGAGGACCGAAAAATAAGAAATGCATGTCTTTCTATTTTGGCCCATTTGCCTGTTCAAGGGGTGAAACCATCCCTCATATGTAGTTACCCCTTAATAACGGTGACGGAGGACAAGAACATTTATTACAAATTAAATTTATATCAAGTTTTACTCAACACAATTTTTGTACCCCGTATGAACTTTGGGGGCTGGTGCCCCCCCCCCCTAAATATGAAAATGGGCCGCTATAAAAAACTCGTATTTCTGATTTTTCGGTCCTCTAAAACATATCCAAAAACCAAAGCAATCGGAGATGAACACCTGGAAATCTTATAACTTTGGGGGTTGGTTTCACCCCTTAAATATGAAAACGGGCCGGTATAAAAAAACACGTATATCTTATTTTTCGGTGCTCTAAAACATATCCAAAATTCAAAGCAATCGGACGCGGACACCTGGGAACCTCTCCTTGTCAGTAATATGTTAGTAGTGAAGCGAGGTAAGTATGGGATCCTGTAACTGTAACAGCACTGTTATGGGGTACAGAAGACTTATTTTCATAATTTAACCAAATACGATGGATTGAGAAACTATTGAAATCAGTGATTTGTAAGCGATTGAGACACACCTCAATATAAAGTACAGTTTCAATATGAATTTTAACGAGTATGTAAAAAAGAATCTTGTCCACAGGCAAATGTGAGCTGTCATCAAACGAACGACTCTATAAAATAAAGGAACATCAACGGGAGGAACCGATACTCCGCAAAACGAACGCACCGAACGAGAAAACATGTCGGGCGAAGTTGTTTCCATTATTCCGTTTCAGTAAAGTTTGCCGCCCGTTGACAGGTTTTAACGAATCTGTTCAATATCAAATTTCGTGGAAATGCATTCCGCAGTCATGGGATTGAAAACGCACGATCCATTAAACGTGATCTCTCTCCTGCACCCGTTTCACCCATCTCTTTTCCCTTTCGATCCATTTGTTTTACATGTAAAAGGAAACGCCACGAAAATAACAAAGGCATTGTGTTACCAGTGCCTTCAAATGAACTCGAATTACGCTTGATTCACAAAGAAGGAAGAACCGATCCCGTCTGCAAGTCGCTGCGAGCAACTGCTTAATATTGACAATAGTGTAAGCAGTTTCAGACAAACGTTTCTTCATTTATCTTTCACCGTGCCTCTACTTTGCTTTCTCTGCCAAACCATAATAATCTCCTTTCTCTTTGATTCAAACGATCTCCCTTTCTGACAGTTGAAGATCGTAGCCGTGTATTCCCCTTTATTTGCACCCTTTTAAAAGGGATACCTAATGAAATCGTTGCTTTACGATCCAATCCACGTACGAAAATCCAGCTTTTTCTCGCGCAGCCTTTGAACGCCTCGTTCTACATTTCCATAATTACGCCAGCAGGTTTCTATTTCGCGAGACATTAATTACATTAGCTCGGCATTAAAATCTCGTCGAAAAGCAACAGGAACGGAGTGTTAAATACGTTAATGAAATAAAAAGGTAATTCACCTCTGATTTCCCTTTGGACACGCAGTTCGCCACGTTGCTGGGCTCCAGGTTCAGGGCGTCCCTCTGCAACAGAAAAGGGACGAAATGGTTGATTCAACTGTGATAAGATTCATTCGAAGCAACGGCAGGTCCAATACATTCCATATCCCTTCACCTAAACATTCAGGTGCACACATTTTTGGGTCTCCCATCTTCTCTACCTCAATCTATAAATAAATTACTTCGATCACAGAATGCCCTCTTGGGGCAAAGCTACCCCTAAGAAACAAAAATCTCCGAAGACATTACCCCCGACGGTACTAATTTCCTACCGAGCGTTCTCTTACAACGCAACAGCGAAACGTTCCCAATTATTCCCGCCGTTAATGCGCTCGTCCTGGATAAAGCGATTAATGGCGTACAACGTGGGAGATTGAATCTCGCGAGCTGTGCTGTCGTAGAAATGGGACGATCATTAAGAACACAAACGTCAAACGAGCCTGGGGAACTCAATTACAACGCACACTCGGCGCAATATACTTTTAAACTTCGTTAGCCCCGTTCATTTTACGGTGCCTTCCTCGAGTGGAGACGAGGAAAGGCGGGTCGATAAGAAATTCAACCGTCGCGAGATGTCGACGGCGGAAAATGAATGTTCCTCCATTGGAACGGCCGTTGAATGACTCGACGTGGAGCGTCGTTGCCCGCGTCGGAAGACGGAGAATTCTATTTCGGCGCTATAATTGCGAGTCTTTCGGCGGACGGAGGAGGCCGGCCAGAGAACTCGGGATCTCGGCTCGCGGGACATTCTTCCATTCGCGTTGTTTGACGTTCCTCCGGTGGTCCCTTCCATCCTTTCTTCGGCGACGACCGCTCGACGGCACGGCCGATCTTACACAGAGGCGCGAAGAGGTGTCACGAGTGCATGCTTCACGTTCTGCAAGCGCGAAGAAGAGGTCTCCGCGCTCTTGTGTCCATTGTGCGGATCGCGACTTCGTCGCAGACGGAGGCTGCGCCGCTCGCTCAGCTTTCGGAACTCGAAAGCTGCTACGAATGTGCCTCGAAATAAGGTCAACAGACGCAGAGCTACGGAATAGGAAGCTCGAGGATGTATCAAGTCCGAAGACGTGTCTTTGCTCGCGACTAGCACTGCCTCTTTGACATCGGATTCTCGATTCGAGGATGGATTCGTCTTACACTATTAACCCATTGTCTCCACTCTTAATTTAAAATTATGTTGCTTGAATACTTGTTTAATTAAGTCGGCGAGTTCTCGACGAGAACGGGGGTTGGAACATGAAATAATGTGTGTTTATTGACGACATCTTAATCTATCGTGAATGAACCTGTGATCGATAATGCGCCGAATGTAGACTAAGTAATTGGAAGTAATGTGGAAGCTGAAAGTGTGTAATGTGTATTCATGGCGTAAAGTGAGAAGAGAAACGGTGCACGAGTGATCGTCAGCTAGAAGAGATTTCTCCAGTTTGCTAGCCAGCATGTGTGCTTATAAGCGATCGAATAGATGTCGATAACGCGTGAAACCTGGATGAAATATGATGTGGGAGAGTCGTGTCTGGCCAGACGTACATCTGAATCTGTATCTAGCGACCTGATTCCTTGGAAAGGTTCTATTATCAAACCCTATGCACTTCAGAACTTATTTTCAACGGTGTAGGGGTTTGATAACGCCGATCCTGTTGGTATTATCGACCAATAAACAATCGCGAACATTATCGAGAAAATTTCGATTCCTAACACAGGAAATTAAAAAACAAGACCAACCAGATACTAATCTACTGTATACTTGACTATAAAAATAAAAATCCTTTACATTATAGAATTTTTTCTCTCCGACCACGTGCAACTACCTCCCCCCCAATATACTTTGGAAAAACGGAAACCGTGGCCACGCGAGCCCAACGGCCATGCGTCTCGACGCCTCCGAAGGGCGAACTTCTCTCTGTCACAACTGGAGCGTTTCGTGTGCCAGAGGTCGTGGACACGATCCGGAAAAGGAAGTGGTTCGTTTGCACGGTCAATCGTCCGAAACGCGTCGGCCTTAACGATCGATCTCCTGCGGACGTCGCGTGCCGCTCCCCGCCGGTGTCACGGCCAGAAACGGCGTCGATCCTCGAAATTGTCCTAGCCCAGGCCCGGATGGCCAGAGGGAGAAGCCCGAAACGACCCGAAACAGCACCCGGTGACAGTGATCTACGGCTAATAAATTAAACGAAAGAATCGCTGCTGCTTGTGTGCACGCGACCCGCGCCACCATATTCGTTATTCGACCGATGCGAAAGACAGCGACAGGGACACTTGAAGCGTTGAAATCGCCGACGATGAGTCACTGCCCTCAGACAGTCTCACAGCCCCTTCTTGCAATATTATACAGGGCCTGGACGATTATTAATATTGCAGCGAAATAGAAGTCTCCTATAAAAGAATCGCAGTTGCCCCGTGCCAAGATAAATACTGTTTCCCCGCGGTGTTTTATTAGTCATGAGGGGGAGGGGCAACTCTACGGTATTTGATTCTGTAATAGAATTTCGGAGAGCCTGGGAAATTATTTGTTCGAAGAGGCGATAAAGAAAATCGCCTCGAACGGAATCGAATCGAGGGGCCCGCGGTGACTTCAGCCCAAAATGGAATGTCACGCGTAGGAATTCTATTCGGCGGGCTTCCGTTGCTTGGAACTTAGCGGATTGCACGGGAATCGGGGGGCAGACTTTACGGCGACCGATTTACGCGCGGCAATTCGAACGCTGTCGATGTTCGCTGCAATTGCTATCGTTAAACGTTCCCCGAGTACGCTCGTGGGAAATTTTGGCTGGATCGAACGTGAAATTCATGGTTGTTGGTTCAAAGAGAATTATACGAATGCGTTTCATTCAATAACTCTACTTGCTTGCCTGGTAATTCACCGAGTAACTTTTCGGTATGTAACGTGTCTTATTGGAACGGTAATATTCTGTGCGCAATTGTGACTAATGTGGTAATTATGTTTCTTTCGTGATAAGCGGTCACCTTAAAGTAAAAATGAAACTTCGTCGATTGCGAATAATGAGTGCCTTGCCTTTTCCTTGACCCGCGGCTATTAAATGTGCAATTCTTAAATGCGTAGCAAACATGCAACTCACAATGACACACCGTATATCAGTATCAACGTCTGGCGACCTTTATTGCATTCTCTCTTTGCTATAATTAGGTAAAATAATAGTAACCTACTTCTACTGAACTCTCCTACACGCCACTTTGAAAGAAATGAAGGTAGTTAAAATAACTCTGCTAATTGTCGTGAGCAATGCAGTGGAATAGTTTACCAATGGCCATGACTGATGTGTATCTTTCGCTGTCACGAAAGTGACGAACATTTTATAATGATATTCATATGACGCTTGGCTATTCGAGAAGACTCTCCCAAAAATTTGTTATACTCGCCCTGAAACATCCCCTCAGGAATTCCACAGCACCAACGTATTTCTGACGACAAAATCAGGTCCATGTCCACATGCGCCCAACACAAGCCATTCACACGATCATGCCAACGTTCGATCGCAGCCATACAACCCACGACAGTGGATAATCACACGCGTACGATATCACGCGTCGGCTCGAAACACGTCGTACGTAAACAGCCGGAACACGCCAATAGTACCACTGTGTAAGTGGACAGGCTCGAATATATAATCATCCCCAAACACTTGCGTAACTGTGCGAATCGCGGAGTGTAGGCTTGCTAGCCATAGGACAAGGGGTTCACAGGTGGACACCCACGCACACGAATGCGTAATCACTTGCAAACGTACGGTGTCTAAACAGAGTGCATGCGAGCGCGCGCGTCGCGATTGTGCGATTACACAAGTTCGTGCTCCGACGAGCATGGAATCGCGTGTACACATCTTGTTCTCCAAGTAGTCGGTGCATCCTGTCGCCTCGTTTTCTCGTCACCCTAATCCGCGCTGTTCACAGCGAGACGCGAACTTTACCACAATTAGGAAATAAAACAGACGTGACTGATGTAGGTACTTTTCATTCGCTTTAACAAAGTATCTGCAACGGTCACCTCACGATATATAGGGGTTGCTACGTCCAATGATTCTGAGGCTTACACGATATATGCGTATTTTGGAACCCTGTTCGTTCGATGTAGATACGTACACAGAGTATTCCTTTTTGGTGAAGTCTGCTTTAACGGTGCATGCGAGCGTGTGACCTATTTGAATCCAAGTGCAAGTTACATTGGAGAGTGACGAAGCCAGGGGTGGTCGATCTCCACATTCACGGAACTTAACATCCGTGAGATAATTGTTAACCAAGGGAGTACGTTAGCGAGATAATAATTTTCAGAGTACCTAGACCTTCCCGCGCGCCAGCGGTATAAAGATAATCTACTTAGGAACTACGTTAGCTTCGCCCGCTGCTGCACAATTACTCTCGAAATACACCACACGTGGCTGGATGAACTACTTGGTCTCGAAGTCGTTGATATACTCCACGCATTTCCTATGCAAAACGACCACTAAGTAATAACGGAGTACACCTAGTGCCATCTTTTTGCTCTCTCTGCTCGATTCACATGCGACCCTCCTTCTTACTTAAAATTTTCATCTTGACATCTCTATTTTACTTCGCCCTATGTCGATTACTTCGCCTTGAGTTTTTGATAACCAGTGTTGCTACTGTATCGTGATCATTGCGTGCTAACGTGGTCTCTGTAGTGTTTTCGATCTGATCTCCTTAATCTGACAGTATCTTCAGTAGTATTCCTCTCTTCATAGAAATCCTTCATTTTAATATCTAATATTTTATTCCCCCTTCTATATTAGTCTCGTCCCCAAAACTCAGCCGTCATCTATTAACACCTGTGCCACTATCACATCACGGAAAATAAAACGAACAAGCCTCTGTTTGCCATTCTCAGTTACCCCGCCATCGACCAGTTACCCTCAGTTACCCTCTTCCCACGCCAAGGACATATAAACGTCACAAGAGAACCCAACACCTCAACGATTGTTTTCCTTCTTTTTGTAATCCCTCTCCCAATATCGCACACCCCCACCAAGGAAATACCAGCTCAGCCTCTCGAGAACACTCGCGATCGTTTACTGCAAATTCCACTCGGTGTCCCGTTAAAATCATTCAACCACCACCGTGCCGCCGAGGTACAGCTGCGCGTGGCCTCTGATAACGACGCATTACTCGTTAAGCAGCCCGGTGCATTGAGGCCGCGATGTACACACCAGCTCGGCGGTAATTAAAAGCGAAGCCATTCCCGGTATCCGCACTTAACCGGTATGCCGGGGAGGATCTCTTCGTTACACTAATCATTACTATCCGGTTGGTGAGCGTGAGTTAGAAATAGCCTGGCTGCGGATTAACCGAGGAAATGGAGGCGGTGCGGCGAGCACTGGGGGTTGGGGGATATCTTTGAAAGGAAGAATGGGTCGAAGACTGAGGCCGATGCTGGCCCGAGTACTTTCCCTTCGTCTGTTTTTTTTTTTTTATGCGCGTCGAAGGGTCGGGGATGAAATGAAACATGCTGATGGTATTGGCTACACGGAAAGGGTGCGACGGGAACGATGTACTTTGCGAAGGAATGCGCTGTTCAGTCCGTTAATCGGCCAAAGGATTTATTTTATACTCTATTTATCGGCTTTCCCCCGAAGAACCT
The DNA here is from genome assembly GCA_947577245.1 of Andrena bucephala. Taxonomy (NCBI): domain Eukaryota; kingdom Metazoa; phylum Arthropoda; class Insecta; order Hymenoptera; family Andrenidae; genus Andrena; species Andrena bucephala. The sequence goes on from OX387715.1 coordinate 72,777,485, forward strand.
GTTCTGCTTGGGAAGACAAAGGGAGAAGAGTATCGTGGACGAGGTCGGGAATAATGAAAAAAGAGAGTAAGAGAATCGAAAGAATGAAAAGGGAGGTTTGTGGACTAGAAGGTACAAGGGTTTCGCATCGCTGCTTTCGAGTAAGACGAGGATGGTAAAGTATCGCGGTTTCGTGGATACATGGAGGAGGAGGCTGCGCGGCGTTAATTAAGTGCACTCATTTATGAGGTACGGTAACGCTGAATTGTTTTGGGGGAAATGAGTCGTAGAATCTAATGCTGGATCCGGTGCAGTCTTTTTCCATTACCGGTGGCCGCGGCTGCGCATAAAAGTTTATGTAACTCGTAAAATTTTCCCGCCATTACGCTCGGTTAATATTAGTAACACGCGCGTCGCGCTGTCCTCGCGGACGTAACTGAATAACCATGCAGCGTTGCATAAACCCTGCCCATTGTTATCCTCTTTCTCATAATGAAACCAGGCACAGGCATGGTGGGACCTAATGAGACCTTAATTCACATATGCAATCTCCATTCTCAACTGTCATTAACAAGAAATCGATATACTACTTAAATCGATATACTTAATCGTTCCAAATGGGAAACAGGTGGAGAAGAATGCTCAATACCTTCGTTCCCAATTGCAACTATAAAAGGTTCCAAATCGATCGATGGTCTCAGTCACGAAGACCAAGGAAATATAATACAGGTGAAAGAAGTACCCCGAAGCAGAGTTAGCTGACGATTTGTCTACCGGTTCAATTTCAGATTCCAACTTCGATATCAGACCTCCCTCCCGCGTCGTTTTTCTAACGAACTGCTCGTATTACCAGGGGCCCGTTAACGAGCTGGCGAAATGGGAACGCACCTTAATCTCGCTCGGTTTCTGATTAAAGGCTATGTTCTTCAGCCCCTAATTCGCTAAAGAGCAACGGGAAGTTGCCGTGCAAGTAGACGGAGACCAAGGGACTCGGCGGAGAATCAGACAGAGAAGGGGGAGAAACAGGAGGCAGAGAACAGGTGCGAGTTACCAGGATGGTACACACCATCCTGTGTCTTGTTTAAACGTATTGGTATTCAGTTTAGAAAGAGCGTGATAACAGGGTTGGTAAATTTTCAACCTTTGCCTGGATAGATTTTATGGCAAAGAATTGAATGCTGCTACCACCATTATTCGTCCATGCCAGGAAGAAATCTATCGAGATAATAAAGATAATTAAAGAGATAACTCGCCACAATTTGTTTGTTAAACGTCATTCCAGAGCTACAGTGACGTGCAAAAGTATTCGGCCGCCCTCTAAAATCGCATAACTTTTTTAAAATTAATTCAAATGACTTGAGTTTTTTTGAGAAGCTAGAGGGATTAGTTTGTTAAATGATGTGATTCGTCGTTTTGAAAAAATGCACTTGGTCGGAATAGCAAAAAAAATAGTAAATGTCGTTTTTAAACTTTTTTTTGTGAGCCTTTAATGAAAATCCAGAAACCTGTTTGTAGATTTAAGTAAGTTATATACATGCCTAAAATTTCATCAAAATTGATTAACGTTGCTCTGAGCTATGAACGCTTAAAGATCGCAGAATAAGGTCGAAAATCACTGATTTCGGGAGTTTCTGCGATTTTCGACTTTATTCTGCGATCTATAAGCGTTCATAGCTCAGAGCAACGTTAACCAATTTTGATGAAATTTTAGGCACGTATATAACTTACTTAAATCTACAAACGGGTTTTTTTAATTTCCATTAAGGCCTCACAAAAAAAAGTTTAAAAAACGACATTTACTAATTTCTTTTTGCTATTCCGACCAAGTGCATTTTTTCAAAACGACGAATCACATCATTTAGCAAACTAATCCCTCTAGCTTCTCAAAAAAACTCAAGTCGTTTGGATCAATTTTAAAAAAGTTATGCGATTTTAAAGGGCGACCACTGTGTGTACACCTTACTATGCTTGGGCATTCAATGAGTTATTCTATAAAAACTGTGAAGAACTCGATGCCGGATCCGCGATCCTCCTGGCCCACGTATCATTCACCAATAACGCACTCGTAAACCGCAAAGATTTACCTGCCTCCACGTCGAATCAGTTTGCCAATCACGCGGGATACGAATGAGCACGCAGTGATGGGAATAATATTGTCGCCGCTGCCACTGTGCATCATTTTACCGTGCTTGCTACGACGCCATTAACTTTACGGCGTGCCTGCCGGCATGCAAACGCCCCCGACTTCCATTACCAGGGATGGTACGCCGACTATTAAACAGAAATATCTGGCGTCTCTGAGCCTGCCGGTCCTCAGCCCGAACCCTCTTGGAGCCCAGTTTCCGCGGATCTCGCCGGAGGACGGAAAGTCGACAGATAGAGAGGGGCCACGGGATCCCCGAGACGCGTTTACACGCTCGGCAAGCAGTCTGCGAGGAACGTCTGCCCGTCTTACAGACGACGAAAGTCGTTGACGCTTGCATTTTGAGACGGCACACCCACAGACCCTCTAGTCTTCCCCTCTTTGCCGCCGTATATGCTGAAACGTTGCACCGCGACGCAGCAGGCAACACATTCAAAGGCTCGTCTGGAGCGAGGGATTACGCGCGGAGGCGGTATTTGGAAGAAGAGGTTGCAGGATGAGGCGGGATTTCATTAAGGAGCGCGTGGATTATTATTTTCTCGTGCTCTTCGGCGGGCTCGTAGGCGGCAATCCAGAAGAGATTTCGGGATTGCTGTTGAGAACCTTCGAGGCGAATTCTTCCGTGGATCGTCCTCGTCGATCTCGGCACGCGCTGAGGAGATTCTCAGGGATGATTCGGCTACGAGAGGGCTTGCACCAGGAGAGCCCACGCGCTCTGCCGTCGGGGAGAGTTTTGCCTTCGGATCGATACTCCTCTCCGGCTAAGTACGACTGAGCTGATGTTACACATAAATTGAACGCGTCACCGCAGAAGACGCGAGGGCGCGCTTCATATTTACATATTCTTTAAGGCGTGCCCGCCCAGCTTCTCTGCCGGTGCTGTGTCTTTGCATTTCATTAGACTGCGCTCGGTTCCTCATTTGCCCGTTAGAAAACAGAGGGGACAAAAAGTGCGGCTGGGAAGTAGGTCGACGCTTTTGTAGGTTGCCTCGCGGAGACGCGGCATCAAAGACAAAGAGGAATTCCTTGCTTGGGAAGCACGCTTCACCTAAGGCAGCTGCGCATTATGCCACGCTAGTCGCGTTTCGCGCTCTGCGCGCACCGCCCCCTCATTTCTAACGTGCACTCGGAAAGTTCGTTTAATCCCGTTTACTTGCTCAAAATCTTGCTTCACGATTTCTGCATCCTGATCGACCTGCGTGCGGTACCCCTCCACATCAAACCTCAAATTTCTGGAAACCGCCACCATTATGAGACCCATCCGAATCAGAGAACATTTCCTACTCTCCAATGACACCGCCGCGACCACCAAAATTTTTCAACGCACGTCAGTAAATCCAGCTCCACGTCCGACTGTCCAACGATTCATTAGACCACGGGGAGGATCCCGAAAATTGCCTGAATCAGGCCGCGCAATCAGGAAATGGGCCAACGTTCCGCTAGAGGCTAGACCCGTTGTAATCACGGCCAGCGGACGCAGTCGTTTCGATGAGTGGATCGGGGCGAGGCGGTCGCCTCCAGGAGGAGGTGCAGCCAGGTGCAAGAAAGGCGGCCTGATTATGTAGCAAAGGCTTTGAGCGCTGTCGTGGCAGGCGACACCAAAAACACCCTGTCCACATGTAATCACTGCTGCAGCAGAGTGTCGTGTCCCACTTCGGATGGAGCTCGATGCTTTATGCTCCCCGTCTCCAGATCAGTCGCTGGTTCTCTTCTTCCTCTATTCAAGAGGTCCGCAAACCGCCGTTGAGCGCATCAGAGGGCGGCTTTAGACTTTCGGCATCCGGTCCCGGGTTGATTAAGCTCCTGGCGAGGTGGCGATGTCGCGAGCAGAACGCCCAGAGGTTGTCATTCCTGTCTCTAAACTCCGGCGAACTCGTTGCTCGCTCCTTCGTTCCCTACCGACCCCCGTATCTTTCTAATGCTTGTTTCGGCTGGTGCTGGTTTAATCATCGGCGTCGTCGCGGCACTGTCGCGCGTCCACAAACTCCTCAACGCGTGCCCGATTGCTAGGCAAGAACGTCGTCTCCAAGACTCGGCCGATTCAGAGACGACAGACGCGTAGATTTTTCATTAGGGCTAACTAATCGAAGCACCGGTGCCCTATTAGTTCATCGGAACTTCTGGTTGGCTCTCCTCTTGAAAGTGAGAGCTGTCGTTCTTCTGATTCTTCTGGTTGATTGTTTAATGTTCTTGGGCAAGCTTAGATTTTAGAAGCACACTAAAGTGCCTGGTAAAGATGAAGCCCCAATCGAATGAATATCAAGAACACTAAAAATAACTGGGAGCGTAAAATAATTCAATCCCATTTACGTGGTGTAACTGCCTGGAACATTGAGTGCTTCCTTCCCGAACCGAATGAATGATTGAACGGCGAGCCGAGTTCATTTACACCCCGTGGGAAGGCCACGGTTCTATGAAAGTGAAATCGAACCGTATTCCTAGAACACGGACGCCGTGAAATATTCACGGAACCATCGTTTTTTTACGAATAAGCTTTTGAACGGAAGTAAAAGGAAACGGTACATCAGTCTATACGGCGGCCGGTACAATTTACAGTGCTGAATTATTTAAGTACCAAGACTACCGGTTTCCCAGGGGTATCGACACCCCCTAACCCTCGAAATTCGTGGCCCGTAATGGTACCTGGGAGGCGTGGTTAAAAATTCATCGGGCTGAGCCACCGCGCCGCTTTTTATCTCATCAAATAGTAATGTGCTGGCACTGAACTGCTACAAGATAGAATCGTTCTCCCCACCGACGTGCGCTATATGCTAATAATCCTCCTTGGAAAACTCAAGTTAATGCAAGGGCAATGTTGGAAAATGTTGACACAAGTGCACATAAACGAAGACGCGACAGTTTCACGCGCTTCACAAGCCGGAATGTTTGGAAAACTTCGAGGTTACTTCAATCACACCGGTACTGTCCCATCGTGAGAAGGCTTCATTTAAGGGGGTATAGGACTATTGAACAACTGAAATCGACGATTTTTTGTCGGTTGGATTGCTTAGATTCCAAATCATCACCAGACCGGCACTTTTCACAGTTTTTTATGTACGCTTTTACAAGTACTGTAAATTAAAAAAATTGTCAGAATGTTGAAAATTATTCAAGTTATTTGACGTCAAAGATAGTCTCGCGTAGCGCGCAGCTATAATTGGTGTACATAGTCCCAGGTGAACCAATCATCTAAAAGCAAAATGCTGTGGGATAACTTGTTTCTACACTAATAATTGTCGTGTGTAACTTTGCTGGCGAATTTAAACAAAAATTGTAAGAGTTACACACGAATCAATGTTTTCCCACATTTTTATGTAAAAAAATCGTCTGTAGTTAGTTATAAAATGTTTCACAAACATCCAATGTTGATGCGGAAATTCCACACGACAGAGAAAGGAATTATACAGCTCCAGTTAAAATTTTAAGTGAAAATATTCATTCGTTCAAGAGTTATGATGCACACCGTGTTTGAAAATGTAGTTTCGAGATAAACGGCTTCAAAGTTAAGTCCCAGACGCCAATACCGCTCTGCGAGGCCGTTACTCGACGGTGCACTCAATTACGTTCTGCGGTATAATTTCCGTAATTATTCGAATTTCCTCACGATATATTGTTGTACATGTTCACAAAGCATAGCACTTTCAGAATTAATAATAATAAAAAAATCGATTTTTTGAGATTTCAATAGTCCTATAACCCCTTAAGGGGTTAGGACACATTAACGAGCCAAGAAAGCTGACGATTTTTAGACGACGATCATAAGAAAAGTAAACAATCGATTAATATAAGGTTTTGTATTTTAGTTCACTATATTATGAACTATAAGAAAAGCATATGATATTTACAAAATAGCATTTGTACGCCGTACGCGTACAATGTCTGCATTTAAAATATCCATTTTTTTTCGGATGGCCAACTGGTGGGCTGGATTCCGGCACATCGGATGAACTGTAACAAAAACCCCAAAAATTTCATAAACTATAATATATTTCCTAGGCATTGACGATCCAACATTTAAATTTTTTTAATTATTGTACAAAATGTAAACAAAAAGATCACACACTTTTGTCGAAATTTGATCATTATTTTTCAAACATCGGCCATTTTGCCAATTTTCGCAAAAATTGAAATGTTGGATGGTCAATGCCTAGGAAATATATTATAGTTTATGACATTTTTGGGGTTTTTGTTACAGTTCATCCGATTTACCGGAATCTGGCCCACCAGTTGGCCATCTGAATAAAAAACGACATTTTAAATGGCGACATTGCACGGCGTACAATTGCTATTTTGTAAATATTATATGCTTTTCTTATAGTTCATAATATAGTGAACTAAAACACAAAACCTTATATTAATCGATTGTTTACTTTTCTTATTATCGTCGTCTAAAAATCGTCTGCTTTCGTGGCCCGTTACTGTGTCCTAACCCCTTAAGAAGAAAGGATTATATATACTGCTTCGTTCGGCTACACTTCTCCCACCGTATTATTCTTTAACAGTCGCGCAAATTCAAGGAAACAAACTTGTCGAAGGAGCAAATAAAAAGGCGATTCGCGGTAACACAGGATGCCTTTGGGTTTTCAGAATCTGACAAGCTTGCTTATCGTTGCTCGTTACAGCAAGGGAGGAAAGTGGATCGGCGGGAACCCAGTAACAACCCGGTCTAATTTTCTCCAGATCCGCCGTGATCCTGCTCGAACAATCTCATCCCAGTGAGGCTGCATTCGTGCGAGCCACGTCGCGATTCCTTTCGCCTTGTAACCGAAAGTACTCCCGCGGCTTCAGGGTCGCGTCAGACAGCTATCGTACGCGCGGAATTTCCGCGAACGGGTCTGAAGCGGACGCGAAAAGTGCCTTTCGCTGTCGATCGCCGCCGTAAGTCACTTTTTCTTAATGGAACCCGTCATCCTGCCCCCTCGTCCTTCCACGGTCCTGCGAGGAAGGCAGGGACAGAAAGGAAGTGCAGCGGGAACAGCGGAAAATAGAGAAACAGAGTGGATACGCGGTTGCACGGGTGTCTCTGTGTGTGCGCGCCCGCCGAAGGGAGGAAATAGGATAAGAGAAAAAGTGGGCGGCAGGGTAGAAGGAGCGACAACCCGGGATTCAATCTGCATTCAATATTGATTTCAATCCGATATCGTGAATTTCAATTTTTATGATTTACTCCTTACGCGACCGGCGCGAAACCTATCTGCGCTGCGAAAAAGAGCTTTCCAAGGATCAACCCTCGATGCATATCGATGTCAGTGACGTCATCGATCATACGTTGATCCGTAAATAACTTTGACAAGAGTGTCGTTAGATTATGGAGGACAAGAGAGGACTGGTCACGTAGCTGAGCACGGGTGGTTGCTGGAGCGAGAGTAATAGGAAATTAAAAAAACGAATATATTTCCTATGGTACTTGGGTTGAAGTATACCATTACCAGGCATGTAAGAACGCAATTATATTAACACAATGAATGGAATGTAGGTATCTACGAAGCGTCACACGTTCGATTTCCACTTGCGTCTGACTAATCACTGGCTGTACTACTGGATCTGTGAGTTCTTCAACAGCGTTCGTTCCATAAAGAAAACTAAAATCATAGGCAGCTTAACTGCACGTTTGTAATCGGGATTTTCATCTTCCATATCCACCATAGATCTTCAAGGGTCGAAGTTTCGGGGGTGTGCAACACGAGGGATGAGGAAATCTTTCGAGAGATCAGTATCAATTACAGGAAGTCAATGAGGTAGAAGAAATGCCTAACGACCAAAGTTCCGGGACATTAGAGTTCGCGAGGGTAGGCGACCTCGGCAGATAACAAATTATCGACCAGGTCCCGCGAATGACGAACTACTTTGCGCAATATATCTCGATCAATTACTCGGAACCGCGTTCTCCATGAATTCGAGCAGTGACGTGGATTCTAACGATGAAACAGAACCGTGATAGAGAGCATTTCTGTCACTTGAAATATAAGCGCTCGAAGCGGCTCCTTATTAAGTACGACTTGAGGCGGCGAAGAATCACGACGTTCCAAGTAAGACTTATCGAGCTGAGAATAGAATTTTCTTCTAGAGGCACTGACCAAAAATGAAGGAAATGTTTGCTTCTCGCTGTTCGTTGACGACAATGCCCACAGCCCAGGTAGGAAATATGAAGGTCGAGTAAAACGGTAGCCGCGCGACAATAAATTGAGCACGAAGCCCAATCCTCACCGTGAATGGTCGCAAGACAATTACGGATTACCACGGTTCGGCTGGCGCTCAAGCACAGCACACTGTCGTGTGCACCACCCCATTTTTTCCCCCCCGCTTCGCGGCTTAATACCAGTCTGCGAGCGAGGCATTTTGCGCGACGACAGCCACGACGACGGCAAGGGCGCCGTCGCTGTATGGCTAGTTGAACACTTTCGCCGTAAATTCGCGCGAGAGTGTACTCGAGGCTCGTTCGCGCCGCGATCCTTCTTCTCCCTTTCGCATTCTCATTTCGCTCCCCCGACCTCTTTGCCTCCTCGCGTCCCGCTGTTTGTACGCGCTGCGTGTCGCGCCTTTCGGCCGATTCGAGGCTCGTTAGCGCGGCTCAAGTACCGAGAGTGTTTCCAGTCGACCTTCGAAAACGCAGACGGCCCGCGAGGAGAAACAAGGATGGAACGAGTCGAGGGAACGGGCTTGGGAAAGGAGGGAAGGAGACGGCGAAGTGGACGGCGAGGTGAAGGAGGAACAAAGCGACGATAAACAAGAGTCACGGTGGTAATTAAAAAGTTAAGCTGCTAAGTAGCGATAGAATCGCGGAGGCGGCGCGAAACGAAGAGCAAACGCAGACAGGGAAGGGGATGGACTCGAGTGAAACAAGTCGGAGAATGGAAAGAGCAACTTGGACCTGGAACTCCATAGACGCGCGGGATGATGCTCGAGGGCCCAGACAGAGACAGGCACGGTTGACAGTTACTTCTTCGGATAATAGAACCGTTTTGTAGGCTCCAATTACCGACATCGTTAAGCACCATCTAGCACCAGCTCCCTAGTCTGCGCTGGCAAGGATTCTCTGTTTACAATTTCGCTGTTTACTCGGCCGGGGATGGAGGATTCTACCGCAGCCTCGGTGGTCCTCACGGAAAGGATATCGTTCGATAGTCCCGGGTGATGTCTGGATTCTCTGTGTACCTATATAAAGTTTGCTAAATCATGGAGTGGTAGTCTAGCAATGCGTGTGTTGCTGGACCTTGTTTGGGAACGAGTATGTAACAGGAGATTTAAATTGAGTGAAAAAGGATTTGGACCAATTTAGTAATATGTCAAAGACGAAGAGAATGTATGAACAAATTGGATATTAAGGCAAAGTTTGCACATAGATCAGAAACCGATCCGACTGCAGCCATCCACTACACTTTAATCGCGCCGAGCGTAGACTTATAAGTAATCTTATAAAGGTTTTTTCCCAGACCTCCCTTTCTTCTCTTTTACTTTCCACGTGTTTGAACAGGCGACGGCGGCCTTCCCGCGAACTTGCAAATAAATGGATTACGGATGCTGCACGAGTGCTCTAAGAGTCGGCGGTAACGCAGTTTTAAATCCCTTCCACGGATAATCACGCCGCAGCTGGAAGCAACGGGCTGTACACCGAAAGAGAAAAGACAAACAAAATTCCGCTGGAAGTCGCGATGAAAAATTCTCACGGTTCCTTTCGCGGAATCCTACCCAGCCCCACGCCCCCTGCGTTTTACCCCCCAGCGAACTTGTTTACAGTTCCCATTTCCTCGATTTTTCGTATCCACGTCGCGCGATTCTCGCGTTTCGCCGAAATGAATTCGTTCCTGGGGGGGGGGGGACTTCCAAGCCGACTTTTCTACCTCTTCTCAGTTATAAATCGAAGGAAAACTTCCGCGTATTGCTCACGGTTCCCAGCGTTCATTACACCTCCGCTGCCCCGTTACTTTTAACGCTGCGCCGCCGTCGGCGAAAAATGGAGTAGAAACGAAAATACCCGCGGGGGTTAGTTTGATCGCGAGGGGTTTATCTTCTCGGCTGCGACGAGAGATCAGGGTTCCCCAAAGTTTCTCTTGGCTAGCGTTGCGCAGCAGCGAATCGTTTGCACCGAAAGGACCGATACAAACGAGGAAAGAGGAGAGCGTCGCGGAAACAGGCCACGGAAGTGCACGAAGGTGGACAAAGGTGAAGGACGATGTTAAGTCTGTAGGGACATCTAGAAATTCAACGGATATGTTCAGGTGTTCTGTTTCTCTTGACTTATCCTGCACATCTGTTTGACTATTGTTACAGTTTATTCTGTTATCGTTTGTTGGATCTGGAAGCCATGAATTCCATTGGGAATATGTAAGTGTATACCGCGGTACCGTCTCCTTCTGAGCTCCCACGTTGCGCTACCAGAACAACTCTTATAAATACCTGGTTATAAATCCACTCATTTTCGAACGACTCGTTCCTTTCGTTTCCCTGAGGCTTTTAATCTGCCTTCATAGAAGCAAACAATTTCCCACTCCCCATAATTTCAAGACCGCCGGGTCTTAATAGATCCCTGGGGAGCAGAATGTAACGTCATAAATTCACGATCAAAATGCGGGGGCGGCAGCTTTTTACGAATTCCTCGCCCGGCGTATTCAAGAGACAAGATTGTCACCGCCGCCGACGAAAAGCCTTCTGCTCTCGAACCTGGCGGCTGCCGGGCGCAGAAGAGCCTCATCAAACTGAAATTTCGCCGGGGTCTTATCCCAAATTCATCGCCGCAATAAACCGCGCGTTACAGCTTGTACACGACTAGCGCCTACCACCCCTGGGCGGAGGGTAGCGGGAGCAGGCGAGGCGAGAAAAGGGGAAAGGAGAGAGGCAAGAAGAAGAGGGTGGATGCTAGGGATAGAAATTCCGAAGGCAAAGCAGGCGTCTCGAAGTTATACAGAGTGGCCCCGGCGAGAGATGTATATTTAATGCCATCATTCTAGAAAGCAACAGACCCGCCCGTTTATATTTCAGTGCTTGGCAGAATTGTTGGCTACTTCTTCTTCGCCGTCAGCCCTCTCGATACTTCGCTCGTTGTTCCTGCACATGCTCCAACGTAAAAAAATTCTGACACGCAAAGTATACGCACGATTGACGACGCAAACGGTCCCCTTTCATCCTCTCTGTGGCGGTAAACACTTTCAGTCAGAGTATTTCGGAAGACTTTGATTGGGGGCCGGCTTCCTCCACCGTTTCTCTTTCCGGGCTCTCGCACGATGAAAAATATAGAGAATCAAGGGTCCAAGGTTGCCAAGTAGATCTTTTAATTTTGTGCCGAGATAACGCTCGGCCCCACATCGTAATAAGGCCAGGGATGAAATAAAAGATCTCCGACTGGAGGAGTTTTTAATCATCCTCCGTATTCCCAAGCCCCCGTAGCTCTTTTTGAACGTCATTTCTGGGTCACCGCGCAACGCGAGCCGGGAAAAACATTATTTCTTCAAATTACCGCTGCGGCTTATAACGTTGTACGATTGAGTTGCTGTCGTCGTTATGTCAAGCTTTTTACACGCATCTTTCTTCGAATACCCCATTAGCTCGTTATTACAACCCTTCGTTGGCATAAAGCGCGCATACATATCCGCGGACAAGATCACAGTAATTCGCAGAGTCGACTACCTACAGTAAGCGCTCATAGCCGCAGCATCAGCAAACTGAAAGCAGGCGCGGTACTATCTCATCCGCGGCTTTACAGCCGTGTAAATCCCACGGAGGGTTTCTTAATACTTTACCGCCGTCATGTAAACGTAAAACCGCCCCCGCGTCCAATCTCCCGGAGTTGCAGTCGTCGGGTGCAAGCTCCAGGCTGATGCGATGCGGTTACTCGAAGGCGCGGAGCTCGCGTATCCAGCCAGTATCGTGGATCTTGATCTCGTTCCCGGATTGGACGTTGTTTTATTGGGCGTACCGGTGTTTTATAGATTCCGATTTTCTCCCGACTCGGCTGAAACCACTTGAGCCTCGACCCTTTCACCCTTTCCCCCGCGGAGCCGTTCCTCTTCCATCAGACTCGCAGTGGCCTAGCACCCAGAGAGCCGGGCTTCGTTTTCGTATCAACGACGAACGACTTTCTTCATCAGAGGATCCGGATCGATGCAAACCGATCGCTCTTCTTTATCGTCAGCTCGGAATCCTTCCCCACTTTTTGCCACCCTCCCCCCGGCGCCTTTGTCTCCGAAAGAGCAACGTCGAATAAGGGTGCAGAGACGGGTGCCGCTGATTTTATCGCCCGATGCATGTCCCTGCAGTTGATGATAAGAGATACAGAGGCTTCGGGCTTCTGGGTCACGGCGCTCGCCGGTATCAATACATGAACCCTATCGATTCGGTACGTTTCGAGGGGCAACACGGAATTGAGTTCGATTCTCGTGCCAGCCAAGTTTCATTCTTTTGGCTGAGTATTGTTCGGGTACCTTAGGATTTTCGAAATGTAACCACAGACTTTCCTTCCATTCAGCTAAGAAGACACTTGGGTAATACGTGGTTTAGACCCAAACAGTCGAATTTTCTTTCGAATACTTGGAGCTTCAAGGGTCACAAATATAGAAGGAAGTACCTAAGTTTCTCAGAGCTTCAAGAAAATACCAAGATTTGACCGTATGAAACTCAAGCGAAGCGGAGGAACAGAGGGCACACTTCTAACCCATCTAAACTCACTACTTTTACTCGGTACTCATTGCACCAAGCCGTGCATCGATCCTCCCATCGACGTTCGTCGTTCCCTCGATATTACCCTACCAGTCGCAGCAATCCTAGGTGCTCTAATTCGATCTGGAATTCACGAAGTTAGAGTTTTCTCGCAGGAAAGCCTCCCCTGCCAGCGGATGTATGATTTGCGCCACGTGTTTTTGCCAGTGTGGCGCCAAAGCTTTTGCAACATGCACGAAGGACCCTCGTGGCCGTCTATTCAAGCCACGTACTATAACTCGCGTGGAACGCACGTGGGAGAGGGGGGGGGGCGAAGTGGTGTACTCCCCCAGGGCGGACGTACGGGCTCGAAACTTTTCTTCCCCTTATGAAATTGTAACGTAGACACGGATTAGCATGGGGCCATTGTCTCTCTGCCGCGAGGGAGAAATGCACACCGTTGCGTGACGGGTCGCAGGACACCGCGATGCTATCGAATCGATACGCGGCGCGAGATGGATGGAACGGGGCCGCGCTTCCCTGAGTCCGTTCTCGCCCTCGGCTTCGATTTAAGTCGGCGAAATTAATGGAACCGTCCACCGTTCCCTTCTACTCACGTCCACGGCCACGTTCCGAACCTTACATTATGGAAATAGTCAATGACGAGTGTCTATCCCGACGTTGAAGCAATTTAGCGTACGTGGTCGTTGCAGATCGGACTTGATTAAATGTCTTTTCAATTACTATAATGCTATTAGAATGTTATAATACTAATGATACTTATGACAAGTTGTAGTAAATATAATCATTAATCACTGGAGATTTGATCGTAACTCTAGGTACTGCGTTGTTGATCATATGGTAATACAAAGTAAGTGCTTCTATGTCGAGCCTACTTGACGTCATTCATCTCGGAAAAACATCCCCGAAGTGGGTCACGTTCTTCAATAAATCGTTGAGAGTCGTGTTCCAGAAACAAGTTCGATAAGCATCACTTAACTTTGTTTTTAATCAGTCCGATTGCTGTTCCCGTACTCCTACCGTGGGGAGCAGCTTTCCACGAGTGACGAGGGTTCGCGGTCCGTTTGAATTTTCGCGTGTTAAGCGTAGGTTATTGCGATCCACGCGACAAAGTGTCTCCCAGCGTATCGTTTCACCGCCGACCGGAAGACGCTGCCCCTTTGCGGTCCGGTTACACGTGGCCAATCACTATGCATTTATGTAAAACGCGAAATTGCATCGTGCTGCACCGGGTCCGCCTTCTTACGTTTCCCTGTCCGCGTTTTTTGCTTCGCAGTTCAACGCCACGTAACAGCCTCCCCACCCATACTGTAGAACACCCCTGGGGGTTTGTCAGGGGGATGGACGGTTCTGCGGGCTGGCTGAACCTGCGCTAACGTTTTACGGCTACGTTACCACGCCACCACCGCGAGTAAAATCGAAATCCCATTCCCGTTAATTCTCCATGGAATCGAACTCTGCGGTGGCAGCGCACCGGCGACTCGCAATGGGATTTCGTTGTAACTGCACCAGGCCGGCCAACTTTCGGGAATTTTTCATGGTCTCGGCCACTGGCAAAGGGATAACTCGGCTCCCTCAACCCCGTGTTACTTTCTCGCGGCAAGTATGCAAAACTTTCGAACGCGGTCGAGCGAAAGGAACACTTCTTCTCGTTCTCCTACGGGTTAAAACTCCCATAAAACGACACCAGGGACACGGGGAAATTTCGCGGCGCAGCTGGTCGGAACACTGTCCAAGCACCGTTTGCATTTATTAATGGAGAAATTGAAATCGAATGGGTAATTGCGGGAATATATTAATTACAGAATCGTTCTCTGGCGAAAGGATTTCAGCGACGCTGGTTTTGCTTCGCCTTTATTGGCGGGGAACAGTTAAATTCGGTTTGAGACCGTTGTGCAGATGTTTGTGATGTGAAATGAGGATTTTAACCCCATCGTCTTTTACCTGTATTAATAAATACGGATGAAGTTTCTGAGACGGTCTTTACCCCCTGTACCATGCAGCATTCGACTGTTCTGATATACAAATGTTATTCCACTGGAAAATCAAAATGCTGAATGCCAAAAAGACTAGTGTTTCATTGTGAAACGAACCAACCTCAATTCAAGCAGTCACGTCTCCCTATTAGTTCAAAGTGTCCCCGTATAATATTCTTCACTTGCTGAATAATGGACAGCGTAAACTTCACGACAGCCAGCACGTGAGAAACGGGATACGCAATTTTTTGACACGTTTCAATCCACCGTTCACAGGCCGGGCGTACGATAATAATGAAAGAAAGAAAGGCCCCGGAAAAGGACTGGAAACTCGATCCATTTTGCCTGGGAACAGCGGAAAGAACGAAACTCGAGCGTTACCCTTTTTCCAGCACCGGCCCCGTCCAGTGATCGCGTTGTTCTCCACTTTTAAATTATTTTTCGTGTAGTCACAATCGTCACATCTGGCCGTAGAGGTAGAGAACGGGGTTGGCTCCATCTCCACCTCTCCCCTTTATTCACCACCCTCCCTTCCTCACCCTTTCTCTCTCTATCTATTTTTTTTCCCTCTATTTGGGGTGGTTTTCGGTTTCGCGACAGGTGGCACGGTGGCCAACGATACGCTGGCCCGAATAATTGCATTTTCGAATTGTCGTTTCCTACCCTATGGTGGAGCGTCGTTTCACCGTTCTTTGTGTCCCGACCATAGAGCCAGTATCGGAGCAGGACTTTTTTTTCTTCAACGTCGAAACTTCTCCCCCGGGGAATCCGGATGGAATTCAATGGCCGATTTCAATGGACCGTAGAAGGTAAAGATACGTGAAAAGCTACTCCTCGATGTACGTCTGATACCTCGAAAATTGTTTCCCCCTTGCTCTCTCGCCTCTTTCTGCCTACTTTGTCGTTCCACCATTCGTTACACGGAGCGTCCCTCTGTTCGATGGACTATCGACGCGTTCCACTTTACTCTTTTTAGTGTTTTCAAAGTGTTCCCCGTTAGCTCGCGTGTGCCGTCCAGCCTCAAGTGCCCCACGCGCCTTTTCATTTTATTAGCCTCACAATCCACTAGAAATTTAACTACCCGCGCGCGCGCGCGCGCTCGTTATCCCCGGTTGTCATCAATAACTAAGGGCTGTTCTTGTACTCGACGTGTACACAAATACTCTCTCCCCCTTGAACATTTCACGCGAACTCCGCCGGGATTCCGGTTGTACTTGCTAACACGAGCGATATTCCGCGAGATAGCTTTTTTTTCGCTAATTTTTTTTCAATCATCGTTCAATCATACGCGATTGTGAAAAATAAATTGCGGGTTTGTGAAAAAGCGGAGCGTCAAAAAGAATGACGCATTCATTCTTCCCGTCGGAAACCAACAATGTCAAGATGATTAATCTGTTTGTACCACATTTACCAAGCTCACAAGGTCCAATTTCTGACATTCACCTGTGTCGTCACCGCGACGGCGTGGAGGACAGCAATTTCTTCAAAGTCCAAATCGAAAGTCAGGCTCGTTGGCCGTTCGAGATAACCCATTATCGAGCTCGACCGGCTCCTGGACAAAAGGGGTGGCAGAAACAAAGTCGTAGGGAAGGGGCGATGGAATGAAGGTTAATAGCAATTTCGATCGAGGCGTTTCGAGTAACGGGTAAAAGAAGACAAAAGGAGGAGCTGGCGACGCTACGGAGATCGGATTTCGGTCTTCGTGAAAACCATTGCGGAGGGGCCAAACGGAAGTGGCGCCCGACCAGCCCGTCTCGAGCCTCCCGGCCGCTGGAGAGGGTTAAAAAGCAATTTTCCTTCCCCGACAGTCCCAACAGTCGGACTGCAGGTGACCACCACGCTAACGTCGCCGTCGTTGACCAACGTCGGCCTCGACAAAGCAATTCCGATTCAATCTGAACGAACGAAACGGTATTCGCTGAATACGAACGCCGTTGGGCCACGCCTTGCGTCGTTTAATGGGAAGCGCACCTGTGCGTGCGAAAAATTTAACGAGATGCAGCTCTGGGTAGCGCCAAACGAGAAGAAAATGCGGGAACAGCGATTATTGCAGCGGTAGAACTATTCATCAAGGTGTACGATTTATTTGAACTCTCTAGTTTCATATGTAACATGCAATGTACGGATAAACTGTTAAACGATCCAAAAGATTATTTATATTCCAAAGTCCTGTATCCAAAACATGCAAACCATTGAATGAAGGTAATAATAGTAATACAAGTAATTTGATTTACTGAACACACGATTATTCTGCGCACCCCAGAGTGACAGTCTTACGAATTCATTTAATTCATTCCCCTTCGTCCCCTAAAAAGTGCACTCCAGGAAAGAAACCAACAGCGAAAGCGACAAAGACTGGTATCCCCATTCTAAAAGCTAGCCTCCAAATTAGAACGTGGACCTTCAAATGCCAAAATTCCCTTTCGTCCCAGGGAACGGTGAAAAACAGCCTGTAAAAGGCTCAGGGAAATGTCGCGGGATTTCAGCGGGCGCGCGGCTCCATTTTCACTGGCGTGCATTAACCTCGACGGTCGATTGTTCGATACGATGGCGCAGAGGCTGTATCTAGCCGCTGTATCCGTGGGGAGTAGTGAAAGAAAAACCGTGTGAACGAGTGCGTGGAAAAATCATGGCACGCACCCGTTCCCCTCCACAATGGATCGCTTAGCGGGCAGGGTCGTCAGCTGTCGCGATGATGTAGGCGACGCTTCGGCCGGCGTGATTGACAGTTTCATGGGGAACAACGAAGAACGTTTACGGATTTACGGGGAAAGCAGAGCGCCGCGGGTTTCGCCATCGAACGAAGCTAGGGGGGGGGGGGGGTCAAGCGGCACGCGACGTTTGATGCTAATCGAAGCGTGATGCTGCGACAGAAGGCGCATTCGGAGCATTGCCACTACTCGCTCGTTTCCTCGGCCCGAGGATCACTGAAGTTATATTTCAGCTGGTGAAATGGCACGCAAAGGTTAGGGGAAAAAGTCCTAAGATTTTGTATCAAGATTTGAGGCCATTCCGTGCGATACACAGTTTGTAGATTGTAGGGGAGGGTTGCCTATATCGTACCACTTAAGACATTTTATGTTATATTTCATATTTGGTGCTAATTTGAACGCAAATGATTATTGGATATTGTAGCTTCACCTTTTAGGCACCTGCTATTATACGCTTAACATTTTGTTCAGAACAAATTAATTTGTTATTAATCGTTTTGTCACATACTGTAAAAGGTACGATTTAGGCAACCGATCTCCTAAATCGTACCTCCACTAAAAATAGGATCAATAACAAATAGGGTAAACCAACCAGTGAATGACCTAATTGTTGAATTTATTCACCTTTCAGATTAATACTTAAATATTTAAATTTATTTTTCTTGAAATTTCTATAAAAATTACTTATTCTTATCGCAAATAAAAAAAAAACGATTATAAAATTTGAAACGTGTAGAAGCCCAGTAAATGACCGCATACTTTTAATAAGATTTGTACTTATTAATGTTTGCTTAATACGCATAACTGAAAATATGGGATATTAAAAGTGCAACTACACTCCATTTATAAACATATAATATTTTTAAATTTATAATTGACATTTCTTTGTCTAATGTTCATTCACTGGTATGCGGTCAATTACTGGTTGGTTTACCCTAGTGTAGAAAATATTCAACATACAGCAATGATTATTATATAGTTACATATATATATGTATATGAATCACACACAGGCCACAATAACCTATGAATATGATATATGTACATAACCTATATAACATACGAGTTGTCAAATCCTACTTGTACGATTTAGGAAACATAGTCAATTTATTTATAAATATCAATTTAAACTTTATAATGAATGTAATATATACTTAAAATGAATGTAAAATATTCTACATTAAACCCGCTTTTAGAAAAATACAAAAATACAGGACAAAATTAAATTGTTTGATTATTATAAGCTAAAATAAACTGTTAAAATGTTACATCAATCATATCTGATTTTTGTTTAATGTTTATAGCTCGCACAAAATAGGGTGTAAGTTCAAAAGGTTTTGTTTTTATTTCTTATTTCGCATTTACTTGATATTTTTATCATCAGATGTCGTTTATATTCATTAATTACTGAGAAATTGATGAGGTACGATTTAGGTGACCAGTACGATATTGGCAACTCTCCCCTATTAGGTTTGGTGCATATGAAATTGCCGTTTCGCGTGGAGAAGTTTCGATAAAAATATTTGTTACTTTTTAACTATTTCATTTACCTGATTTTGTTGAGCTTCTGTGACATTTCTCTTTTACGGTATGGGCGATCGGCAATTTCATATGCACCAATCCAATATGTACCTACTATAGTTTCTCAAGTCGGCTTGTATGTACATAGCGGATATATTCCGAGTACCAATCGTGGGAGGCACAGAACTGTCTCGTGTGAGAAGGTTTTTGAATGTTATGATGTTAAGTTCTTCCATAAGGAAAGCACAACTTTCTCAAGAGCTTGGTTAAATGGAAGGTTTAATTAAAAGTGCATCATGAAGGGGCTCTCACCTCGCAGTTGGAGTGACTGATGTTGCTCAGATTCAGCCTGAACACCTTGTCCCTGTAACAGAAAGAGAAGAGCGTCACACGTTAGTGAAACAATTCGCATTAAACGCGGCGATAGCCGAAAGCCCGGGATGTAAATTTTCATTCCGTACGTTCTACGAGATACATTACTCCGGCTGACTCGACCCCGCCTTATCTACCCCACGGTTATGTATGGTTGTGCACGGGAACGTGGCACTTTGCTTACGGCGTCCTGGCCCGAGAACTGCTCGCGAACGCCACGGAATTTCTATGAGCATCGAAGGGGAAGCGAACCTTTATCCCATCCCACCCCTTGCAGCCGTTCCTGACAGCGCGCTCTCTTTCTTCGCGATAGCCGAACTTTCTCCGTTTCCGTTCAGCCGTTTGCTTTCATTAAGATCTCCTTTGAGGCGCGATCTCTCGGCTGCTTCTAGAATATTTCGTGAAAAAAGAAATACACACAACGTATCCCAGCAAGCACGCTGTGGCGAGTACACCCTGCAAACACATTTCCACGAGAGCTTTAATCGCGGTAAATTAATTCGTACGTACGCTCCGTTCATTTTCGGAGCACGTTTCAGAACTATTTTCCGCGAATAACGGGAATCTAGGACGATCGAACTCTTGGCAAGTGGAATGACAATGGTATTTCCAAGTATCTTTTATTTTCCGGCACCTTTCTGGGATTCCTTGCTGCGGATTCCACGGAAGTTTCGAGCCGAGGAAGCTCCACACAACCGACCCAGAAACTGAAAAGCGGAAAAAGCTCATTGTCAGATTTTCCGAAGCTCCGGCTGCATTTTCCACGTGTACACGAGCGTGCAACCGTTCCAGTGTTCCGGTACGGTTCGCCCGACAGATCCCGCCAGCGTTCCACTAATTGGCAAGAAGCCCGAGTAACGTTTCAGAGAGGAAGATGATAGTGATTTCTGGATGGTCTTTCCACGTCTCTATTCACCAGTGGGAAAAAAAAACTAACGCGAGATCGGGGGTACGCGGAGAATGGCGCACGCAGTCAGGGGTGGCTCGTAAATCGAATTCACCCAGTTTTCAAGCGTCTCGCAACATTAGCGCCGCCGCGGCGCATAACTTTATTCCAATAACCATTCATCATTGGCCTTCAATAGAAGTAAGCAGTCGGGCGGAATGCGGGTGGGGGGAGGTGTTAGGAGAAGGAATGAAAAACAGAAGAGAAGCGAGAAAGGGAATGAAGGGGGAGGGGGTGGCAGAACCAGTTCCTTCACCCTTCGTGCTTTCCTTCCTCATTCATCCTGTGCACGCCGCCGTGAAAAAGTAAATAGCGACGTGGAAAAAGAAATCCGTACTTCGGAATCCAGCCGCGTCGACTTCTCGCTCGGGAGAACTTTTCGGGGGCTGAACAGGTGGATGGGAGGGTGTCTGAGGACCTGTGTACGTGCAAGCTCGTCGTTTCGTGGCACAGCGGGAAAGAAGAAATTTTGTACGAAAGCAATTTGCAAAGGGCTGATCGATGGCGGTGGGGATCACGAGCGTAAAGTCATCGTGTTTTCGATTTAAAAAAAAAAACGCCCAGTCAGCTTCGAAATGCTTGAACGGGGGGGGGGGGTGATCTCTTTGTAGGGTTCACAAGAAACATTCAGCTTTCCCCCTTCGACTCTCTCTTTCAATCTTTAATTGCTACTGTTGGCAGTTACTCGCGTTGCTGGTGTTTTACAACTCGTTTCAGTGCCAGGGAAAGGGTAATATAACGTCAGAGGTAGTGATCTATTGCGGCATAGAAGATCATATTTATCTTTTGGAAACTTTTAACAAACCCGCAATTCCCGTTTCTGTATCATAAATTATTAATATCAAGAGTCTAACGGGATGAAAGTGAATATGGTATATCCAGAGTCCAGAGCTTGCACACTAAATGATTGAGATGTACTACTTAGAATCTCAATAAATTCATGAAAATTAATGTGACGTATACAGACACCCCATTTTTATATTCCAAGATAACTAAATAGTAAAGAAATACATTCGACTGCTCGACGATTTTAGAAACGACCACTGGACCACGTACAGATATATTAAAATAAACAATTCAGAGGCATCCCAGGCCAGACGTCACGCACCGGTTTCAGTGGAGTTGAAAAGCCAGCCGACAAAATCCAAAAAACGTCCCTGTCTGACTTGGCGGTTACACGTGACAGACAGCACCGACCCGCGATGCATTATCCAGGGCGTCGAGATCCACCCCCATTTTGCCCCCTTAAATTTTAGATGGCGGAACGCCCCGACAGAGGCCAGAAAAAGAGATACCGCGACGCCGTAGCTATTTACACCAGCGCCTCTGGCCAGATAATTTATTCGCGGCGCGGTTTAACATAACGGAAATGATTTTAATAATTCCCGCTATGAATCGTCGAAGGGAATACGATTAAGTTCAGCTCTCGATGCACCGTGACTTCGCCGCGGTGTTCTTGCCCGCTCGCGCGATCGATCCGGCTGTGGGCGAACGGTTCGGCGAGCCCAGTGAACTGACAAACAAAACGCGAAATACTGGAATGTGAAATGTGATTATGTTTCACGGTCTAGCTCAAGTGCCGCGCGATTATCCTTCTTTTAATTAAAAACAAAACCTGGCGAGTATTTTAATTATGTCGGAGTTGCGTTGTATGGATTTAGGGTGATCATTACGCACTGGCGGGCGTCGGGCTTGACGAAATCGAATCCCCCCCGTTAATTAATTCATTAACGCTTGGATATTTCTTTCGTTTCGCCAGGTGCAAATGAACGTTTCTTCTCCGGCGGAACTGAAAATTTCGACGAGGCGAAATTGAAAATGACCTTTCCGTTTATTCTGATATTTCCAATATCGAAAATGTCTCAGCTTAATACTTCGCCGAAACAATTATCGCGAGGAACAATGTACGCTTATCGATTTCATACGGCCATGATGTATTATGCCGTATCAGTGAGTAAAACGATCAGCCTCGGTCATGCGTGAAATCTAATCACATCCGTCGGATTCCGATTGATTCGCTAAATGCGTTTACCGTGTTCCCAGCCTGGCGTCATACCGCCTGTTTAATTATGTAAAATACAGCGGCATCGCTTAACGACGATATTTCGACAGTACGAATTTTATGTCAGCACTGTTTTCCGCTCCAATTACTGTCGGGTTTACCGCAGAACGATTATCCCTTTGTCCCTGAAGCTTCGTCTTTCAAAATCCAGTTCACGAGATATACTTGTGTGCGGCCGAACTAATGGTCCAGGTCAAAAAGTAAGTCGAAAGTGCAGAATAACGCTTCGAATAATACTTTTGGCTTTCTTCAGCACAAGGAACCACTGTTATTCCTGGCGAATGGGACATTTTGCTAGAAATTCGTAATGAAAATCACTCCCAAGGGGAGCATTAATTATAATATTTGCTTGATGATTAACCGCAGAAATAAAATAAAATAAGGTGTAACTATAAATTTCTTCCATACACTACGATCACGAGAAAAAACAATTTTCCAGTAATAGAGGATTCAGTCTTGCCACTTATATTATGGTAATTCATAATCTGCGTAAAAATGACTATAAAAAGGGGATCTTAAAGCTGCCGTAACGATAAACTAACCGATAAACAAGAGTGCATTAACACTACAGCAGGACGTTCGTGTTTATTACCAAGATCGGACTAATCGATGCCATCCTTTCACAGCCTTCTGCTATCAGCAGTAGCCAATGGCAGCCTAACACATCCATGCAATTCCAAGCACTTTCCGTCTCGCGGCATACGCGTCCCCCTCGCCTCCATGAATTCTTATCCTGTATCGATCGATTCGCAAAAGCGAATGCCCCCAAACGTACCATCCGAAACGCAGTCCGCAAAGAAATGTTAAAACGCAGAAAAAAAGCGAGAGGGTCCGCGAGAAAATAAGGAATCGACTCTGAGAGGGAGGAAACGCGAGAGACCGAGGCGAGGGTTGCGCCACTGTCCCGGGCGTAAGATAATTTCCATGAAATCGCTGAAAAAGAGGAGCTTAAACTCGAGGAGGGTTCGTCAGGCAGACGGGAGGGGGTGAAACGTGCTCGCGAAAGATTTCCGTGTCACGGCGCTATTCCGCGAAGACGAGGGCCGAGTCGGCGCCGATATCCACGAACTAGTTTTTTTCCCCCACGGGCCCCCGACGACCCGGAGCCTGATAATTGGAAGCGTTCAATTAGCGTGCCTTAATTGTGGAGAGAACCGCAACACGGCCGCCGATTCTCGAACTACAATTAATGGGTATCACCTTTCTAATTAACGAGGAACGATGCTCGTACGTAGTATCGATCCGTGCCGTCGATACCGCGTATAAAAAGGGGATCATAAAGGGTGGAGGGGGAGGGGCGAGAAACATGTCCAACGCGGCATCGTGTGACCGGAGCGATTCGCGTGGAGCGAAAATTGTGATCGCCACCACTTATCACCATCAACGACGATCTGAAACGTGCCTCCTTTGCCTCCATTCTCATCTTTCTCGCCCTCCTTTTGCCTCCCTTTTCTCTCGATTTTTTACCCCGTTACAAGGTGCATCTACGATACTTACGCGAGCAGGGGAATTTATTATCACGCGGTTGGGGCAAGAGGTCCAGGCATTATCGAGCAATTTGTTTTGACGTATCGATTTAACTCCATCGTAGCCTGCCACCTTTCTCCATTATTCCCAGCGGGTACGTTTATACCTTTTATTTTTCATTCGATGGACACGGCGTACTATGACGGCCTTTTCAAACACGGATATTGTTTATATTTGTTTTTGATCGCGAGCTAGATTCCGCGATGATTTCGAGCGAGAGTGGACGAATGATGGCTTTCTCCCTTTCCTCGGTGGTAGTTGCGCGCGTGACAAGGGATACGTGTAGCATTCATTCGCGTGTCTTTGACGAGGATCGGATTATATCAGTGATAATGGTAATCAAAGTAGAAATAGCACGTATTGGTGGCTATCGTTGTGTGCGTTAATTGTTAACAGAATCTACGTTAGTTAACACCGAGGTTAGTAACGGCAACCTACGCGTTCTGGAATTGATATTGGATTTCGCCATTCGACGATGCTAATTAACACGTCAGCATTCATCTACGAGAAATGGTGGATCGCTTTCGACGCGCTCTCAGCGCTCGCATTTCGCGAATATAAAAGGCGAACTGTGCAATTACAGGGGAAAATATCATGAACCGAGAAAACAAAATTCGGGAATTTTAGGTAGTGATCGAAAGAATCGCTTAAATAACAGCTTTCTATATGCATCTTCCGCACGCAATATCTAAAACATTTTACATTGGAAACTTCCGATTCCTCTATGGCAGGCCTGCCCCATCGGGTGCAAATACCTCCTGAATTTCTGGGACCCGGGCAACAGTCGAGCGCGGGACTGGTTACGTTGCTAACCACAGCATGGGTTGCGGGAGAACTGCATGAGTGTGCGGCTGTCCATGTAGGCTCGTACCACGAGTCTATTGCTTGGATCCGAAGACCTCTTCTACATGGACGCACACTCATGCAGTTCTCTCCCAAATTTCGCAACGGGTAGCAATGGAACAGTCCCGCTCTCGGCTGTTACCCGGGTCCCAGAAATTCAGGAGGTATTTGCACCCGATGGGGCAGGCCTGCTCTATGGCATCCGTTCTTTCTGCCCATTCGAAAATATCGCAAGAAAATCCAATTAATCGTTCCTTGAATGGCAAAGTACAGCACTCGTGGAGGCGTCTCGCGTGATCTACCTTTCAGAGGGCAGAATCGGCTCGAATTCGTCAACAGCGTGCAAGCATTTTATACCCAAGCCTTTAATTAAATTACACCCAGCACCCTTCCGTCTGAAATCGAGAGTCACGTCATTGAACCCGCTCGCACGGAGATCATAGAGCTTAATCGTTTCACATCATTGGAAAAGGAATGCCCGGGGATCGGTTCACCTTTTGCGCAGAATTCTTATCGGAATCCGATATTGTGGGGGCGTCGGTGGAGGGAATCGCGAGTGCCGCGGAACGGGGCCATGGAACGAAGCCAGAAAACAGGAAACATTAAAATCGAACCGCTCTCTTCTCTCGTTGCGGAAATACAGTTTATCGTAATTCGCCTCTGCCTTTCTCCCACCGCCTGGAAGCTCCATACTGCGTGCCCATCTCATTACTGGCGAACGGAGTTACCTCGAAAGCGAAAGCACCTTACGCGCTTGTCATTTCTTACCCCGCCGTCGTCGCTCATATCCGATTTATTCCCACCATAATCTCGTTTCGATCGCGGATCTACCTCGGTCACAGGGAGCTTCGCTTCGTTTCGAGTGAAATCTCGTCTGGCGTGTCTAACTCGTTCATTGTCCCGAGAAATCCACGTTCACCTGGGAACCTGCTGATTCTCCGACGCCTTCTGCTATCTTTCATGGTAAAATCGACTCCGCATTACATCAGACTCTCCTTGAATTAAAGAAACGATGATTCGTATTTCCGGAACGAGCACACTGAACGGCAGTAGGAAATGTCGATAGGGAAATGCTCCAAATGCTTCAATGCTCCGCCGGTGAAAGTAAATTTATTGAGCGACTGAGTTTACCAGTTTGTATAACAGTGCGCTTTGAAATTCAATATCTATCGGTTATCTGGCAATTACCTATTAGATTAGCATAATGCTACTTTATTGAAAGCCGCCGGGATTAAACTATCATTATCCCGACGATTTAACAAACGAAACGCCCGCGGATGCCGATATAGTCGATAAACATAAGCGGAATGAATCGTACTTATGACCGTCACATGATTCGCTGATTACGATTATATCGTTCGTAATTCCAGCGAAATGCAACACGGGGTCAATAAAACGGCCTTAATGATCGTATAACCGGGGCTGCGCGTTTGGCAGCCCCTAATGAAGCATCAACCGTATTCTATATTCGCATCTCGTGAAACGCGTGAATCCGTACACGTAGGTACTTCGATTGATTAACCGAACTCAATTACCTAAAGATACTACCATCGGAACTTCGAATAGCAAGTATCGTCGCTATATATTCCCCGGCAAACTCGCTGACCTTTTCCATCCACTCGCGACCCACGCTATCTTCCGACAAACTGGCGACGATATAATTCCACGACATCATTATTCCTGTCACAATAGATATATGTTGCGCGACTGTTGTTCCTGCCTTGGAGGCTCTCTGGCTTGTGTATCGTTCGGCTTTCAGACGTTGCCCTCGCTGCCTCTCCATTACCAGAGCCACGTAGCATTTTGCTGGCATTTACCAAATTAAGAAGGGAGCCCCACAAAAGAAAACGCTAGTGAATGGCCGGTCGGGATAGTAACGCGGGGGGGGGTCCGGGGTTGGGGGAGGTTGGAACCGAATCAAGAAATAATACTCTTGTAGTAATGATGCAAGGTCCCCCCGTCCGAACTTCCATCCACCCCTGAGGAACAGACCCCCTTTTCACTCCCTCGACGTCGACCTTCGTTTTGAAGAAGAAACGATACCCCAACTACTTGAATATTGTGTTACGAGTGCTCGCCCACGTTAGAGATTTTTATTCTGATTGTGCAGGACGAGGATGTATGGAGCAGAGACGTGGAAGTAACGAAGGGTGCGCACGACGTTTGGGTCAGTGATTTTCGACAAATTTGGATGGAGCTAATGGAAATCGTTTGCAATCATATTATGATAAAACAAACTGTCTGTGTAGTGAAGGACTAATGATATCAGGCACACATTCAGGGTGTAGAACATGTCGACGGTTTAGTGCACAAATATTGCATGTCCACTTTTTGTGAAATCTGAGTTTTCATATGCAACAAATAGTTTTTGACTGTTTCTTTATGCTGTATGAAAGTTACATTTATATCTACTTCATAACTTTGTCAAAAATAATATTTGTTTTCGGTGTATGTTTACCATTGCATGTTTAAACCTGTTTTTCTCGAATATGCTAAAAGTGGACATACAATATTTGTGCAGTAAGCCATCGATGTATAAATTTGAATATCGAATACTGTGTTATGGATATGATATATTATTCTATGTATACGATGTGCACTGTCCTCTTTAGTTAAAATGTCCTATCTAGCATTTTGACACAACCGAGAAAACTGAAGTTTTATCATTTACTTTGTACCATCCTTATTTTCCTTCATTCAAATTAAAACATGTTGTCATTATTTCGTAATAGCCTAATATCATTTTTTGTAATAGGTGTACCGGTAGGGAATGTATTATTAACGTACTAATTAATTAATTATTTTAGACAAGATATTTTAACCATTTTGAAAAAAGTTAGGTTAAATACATTAGACTGTTTATAAATCTTTACGAAGCACGTAGAGTTTTCTAACTTTACTTAAAAGGTAAAAGACGTGTGGAACTTCAAATATTTCAACAAATCTCAAAAAATGAAAAAATGCTAGATAGGACAGTTTAATTAAGGAGGGCAGTACAGTACCTATACACGAAAATGGAGCTAAATGACCCTTATGCACTCTCTAGTATAAATGCACTAAGAAGCCTTTGCCGTCCTATTTCTTCGTTCCTGTCTATCAATTCGGTCGAATATCAAGATTTGCAGTCCACTGATCAATTCATAACTGTTTCCCCAAACTAACATCGTAATCACCACCGCAATAAAGGGCAGGGACCTGCTAGAAGCTGAACGACAGAATTATGTCGATCGATGGAATTTCTTCGACGAGGGTGTCAAGCGCGCCGTCTGCGAAAACAATTTCGCGTCTCGATTACACGCGACCACGTCGGGCAGTTCTTTCATTTGCCCGGGCACGAAGATTAATCGGGAACGTTCTTAAAAGTTCAGCTGTTTAATTCGCGGTGATGGTTTCGCTTCCTTTGCCTCGCCCCCGGCGCGCCTCGTGCCCTGAAGGTTTCAGTAAATTACCTTTCTGCAAATTGGAACGTTTAGCAAACGAAACCTGGTCATCTCCCCCTCCTGTATAGAGGAGAACGATCCAGTACATAAACGTGCTGTATATATGTATATATATATATATTCCAGTACTCGAGCTAAGAGTGCGTGCAAATACCACGGAGGGGGCCGATTACGAAAAGGAGTACAAACGCACTCGAGCGTCGTTCAGCTGAGTTTGCGCGGACACGTCTAGACCGGGGAGAGGGAACAGGCTAAATAATCCTCTAAAAGCAACTACCTATACAAACAAAATGATTATGAATTCATTGACTCACACTGTGACCATATCTTTATAAAAAAAATGTTCGATAATCAATTGATTGGGAGGGGTGGAGAATACCCATGCTGTTACTTCGAGCATCTCGTGTGAGATTGCTTACGGTGATCGGGTTATTGGCAATTTTTTATCTTTTTATAGTAAATTTGCGATGCAATGTAGCATTAATCACACATATCGTTGAACAAAGTGTCCATTCCGTTACTTCTTCTTCTTATTGGGTTAATTTGATCCTGGGGTATATTAATTGTTGTGCAGTGAGCATTTCAGTCTATCAGGCGAGGGTTGAAGTTTATAACGAAACGTCTTTGCCATTATACGACTCCGACGAGAGTAATTAATTCTTGTACTTTGAATAACTAACAACGACAAAGCTAGATGAGTTAAAATGACTTATTTCTCTCGTACTGAAGGTAACCTCGGTTTAAGGGGTTACGCCATCCTGACGCGGCCGAAATGACGTCAAAGTTTACGAATTTTTTTCTACGAAACTATGAATGTGTCAATTACTTCATTATTATTTATGGTTAGGGCATATATTAAAGGACATATTGTGTAAATTTGACAGAAAAATATTAAAAAATGGCCGAGCTCTCCGTTATCCTGCAAAACTCCTCCGTCAGGACGCGCGCAGACGGTGTAACGGATTGTGATGCCCAGGATTATTTGAAACTAAAAAACCTAAAAGAAACTAAATAGTTTTTATTGTTCATTGATAAAATATCTATCATGTAGCACAGGATTTTTTTGATGCCATATCCCAATTGTTTATAGTAATTGTTTGAATTTTGCCTTTTTTGGTAAAACTTTAATGTTCATTTTCATTTTGCTCGCATTTGTACAAAAATGTTTTCTTCTATAAATCCCTATGCTACACGATATATATTTTATCAATGAATAATAAAACTATGGGTTATTTAGTTTCAGATAATCCTGGGCATCACAATCCGTTACACCGTCTGCGCACGTCCTGACGGATCAGTTTTGCAGGATAACGGATAGCTCGGCCATTTTTGATTATTTTTCTGTTAAATTTACACAATATGTCCTTTAATATATGCCCTAACTATAAATAATAATGAAGTAATTGTCACATTCATAGTTTCGTAGAAAAAAATTCGTAAACTTTGATGTCATTTCGGCCGCCTCAGGGTGGCGTAACCCCTTAATGTAACACCTACTGTACGCGAACCTTTCAAGCACCACGAGAATTCCAAATTCCAAAATTCTAATAACTGTCATTTCGCATAAAAGGCGACAGAAACATTCGACTAGCCCTCGGTCGGTGAGGAATATGAAAAAAAAAATCGCCTCGAATATCGAATGCAGCGAACGTTTTACGCGCGACCCAGTTGCTCTGTCAAACGGGACGTTACTTTTCACTTCAATCTGGAACACGGGATAAATAACGACGAAATTGCGCGTCGATTCGGCGGCCACGCACGCCGATATAAGGTCTCGAGGAAAAAGCGATCCATCACAAAATTAAACGGACTGGAACGGAGGAGGGGTTAGCAGTTCGGTGAAATCAACGGGTAGATAATTATCATCGCGAGAGCCGGCGTGCATCGAGCGTAGCTGTAACACAAAGTGTATTTCGAAACGGGGATTATCCGATGTTCGATGTCACCGAGAAATTTAATCAATCGCCGGGTCAGCCAGCCGCGCGTTCACTGTGCGCAGAATTTTAATCACGGGAATCAGGAAAGAATCTGTTCCACGGCACGAGCACATTGGACGGACACGAGCTCTGCTGTAGTTCTCGCGGATTGGCGACGAACGAGCCGCAACTTTTACGCGGGGGATTTTCGTCGCGCGACACTTTATTACGTGACGGGCGTGGAGAAGGTGCGGCGCGCTGAGAATAGAAAGAAAATGAACAGTACTTACATGGCGCCGACGTATAGAACGTCCCTCTTGCTGTCCAGGTAAAGTGTCCTGTAATACAGCATGCCGCAGCTGAATTCCCTCACGTGTTCTGAAAGCAAAAGTAAACAAAGGGATTAAATACCAACGTAGCGGAGGACGAACGGAGGAAAATTCATTTCTCGGGGCGGACGTTACGCTCGCCGCCCTTCGGATCGTTAGATCTTCATTGTCACTTATACAATAACGCCCAGTCGTGTTTTGTATCCCTTCGTCTGTTTCCTCTTTTACGCCACCGTAAGCTGAGGGGAAAGTCAACCGAGGACTTACGTGGTTGTCGCGGAACTCGTTAGAATTACACGGCACGTAACGCCGCGGACATCTCTGGTAACATCGATCGTGAAACGCTTTTATTGCGGGATGGGGTGGACGTGGGGCACGTCGGGGCGAGAAGTAGCAAATGAACGACGATTGATGGGGATACTGAGTGAGAAGTTATAACGTGGAAATGAGACGTGGCAGCATGTATCGCGGAATGTCGATTGAAACATTCATATTTATTTTTCAGCTTGAAAGTACCAATGTACGTTCCACTGGACGTGCTGAAGTTGAAAGTAATTAAGGTAGGAGAAGGAGGCTACGCTTCATGATATTTAAAAAACATGTAAATACAACTTTTCTTTTAACGTAACAAGTGACGTTAATAATGTATCACTTACTTAAGAGAATGGCGGTTCTAAAGAAGTTGTGCCTTTTAAGGAAGCGACCAAAAGTGAGGATTTTAAACCTTGTTAGAGGAAAATGGAAAGGAGAAGCTTTAGCACACGCGTTTACTAGGCGACGACGACGGTTCTAGGGTAACTGCTGCGAGGTTAACAACAGTTCTCTTATCAGAGGATATGTACCATTGAGTTATCCACTCCGTGGTGAGTTAGGTTGGGAAAAATTCCCCTATTTTGAAAGCAACATAAAATACGGTACTCCTCTCCCAGGTACTCAATAACCACCTGAGTTCCAATCACTATCCATCACGACAATAAGTCCTAACCATAAAGCACTTCGAAAGGCCATAAATAATACGAAAGCCAAGGAGATGTCCTTAAAAATATATCGACACTAGCATCCTCAGACTGAACTTCTAAAAGATGGACGACGTAATTACGTATTAAAATGAGAGTCGAACGCAAAAGTATATCTAGGCTTGAAATTTAATTCGACTCGTAACAAAAACTGAAAGAGACAAAACATTGAAAATATTCTTTCCGTGCTTCCTTTCTGCTACGAGAAGAAAAGAAACTCGGTGCGCCTATTCCCCAGATCATAAATTCCAAGTAACTTCATTTAGGGGCGGGTGAAGTTGCTCCGCTTAATAAAAATTGAACTACAACGTCGGTGAAAGAGCAAGTGCAGTAGCAAGAATAAAATTATCAAACACCCACGTTCCAATTATTAAAACAACTTCTAATCCTAACCGTAGACTTTCTAACACCCCAGAAACTCATGCTGTAACATAAATGTACGAGCTCCGAGTGCACAAAGGAATGGTACTGAACGCCGGGAATATAAATCGTCTGAATCGCCCCGTGGAGAGGTTCGAATTATACGATGCTAAAAAATTGGATTCATCTCCTTACTCTGTGCTCCTTATAAAGAAAAATATCGCGAGAATGCGGGTCCGCGAGTAGGGAGCGCGTGGCTATTTTTCACAACATTAAGTCAAGCCGGCAATCATTTAGGAGCGCACGGTGCAGAGAGTTCTCTAGGGGGTGAAAGTCGAAGGGGTCGTGTTCCTGCACCGGTACAGCCATCCTCGCCTCTTGGCCCCGCTGTCTTCCAACCGCCCTCCCCCCGTTTTCCCATTCCTCGCCCCCTAACTCTTCGGCCGACACTGATCTGCTTAACATATGAAAGAAAGCCGCCCTTTCCTAAATATACTCGTTCTCCACTCTAGACTAACAGAGCGCGAACAATACTATATTTTATACGGTATCAGGAGGGGCTGGCGTCGAATGAAAGGGGTTCCCGTTGCCTCAACACAGACACGGACCCCACTTTTCTCTCTTTCTCTCCCGTTTTTACACCGTCACCGCGATTCAAGCCAGATCCACCTCTACTTTTTTCTCTGTCCACCGCCGCGAACCCCATGAATGAATGCAAAACCTGATCTCTCGCTTTACCTCTCGTCGAAATGGCCTATCTACGCGGCCCCTTTTAATATGGGACTTACCGCGGTTGATTCTCTTTGCCAAGGATGTCAGACGACGCGTCGTTGGCGTCGCGGGGACACGGCGAACCGTAACTGATCTAATCGCGCTATTGTTAGCCAGGATTAATGAGACAGAGGTTCGTTGAGATTGTTGGATTACGCTGAATGATGAGCTCAGGTTTTACGGGGGCATGGGAAACTGCACGACCATTGCAGATCCTTTGATGTGGTATACCCAGGGAAAGGAATCTGCTCGCGTCCTCTCTCAATGCTGATGCATCTTGTATCGCAGATCACGGATTTATTTAAGTATTCTTTTGTTCAGGTATCTAGATATTGATATTTAGGGGTACACGAATATTGGAGTATCTAATTATTGAGATACTGAGACATTGAGGTGTTCAGGTTATTGGGTGCTGGAGTTTCTAACTTAATAGGGTATCAATATTTTGAGGATTCTACACAGGGTTCAGACAGAGCAATTGACCGACTAGCTTCTAATATTGAATAATCAGAATTAGATGCCCACTCCCTAATCATTAATGGATAAACTGCTATTCTTAAAACATTTAATAAACATAAAAATCCTAAACTCATTCAATAAGAATAAATTAATCATACTATTATAGACCAAAATAAATATAAATTATTTTATCAATAAAAAAAAATTTTATTTAATAATTTAATTAGGGGAGAGTCGTGCAGTACCGACCAAAGCTAAGTAGTTCTAGCTACTTTCACCAAATATTAGCACTTTATTTGAATTAATCAATGAAAATCAGAATTCTTTATACCCAATTTCGGGGTCATATTGTTTAGTCCATTGCTCTCGATGTTCTGAGGCATTAAATATATACGTTGATATTCAGTGGGTTAAAATTTTAATTTTCTAAAGCTGATCTTTTGTTTCTCGTGTAAGTAAATGATTTTGTTCTATTATGTATATTATCTCTAGTCTATTAAGTTTAATAAAACGTCCTAGTTTTGCAATATTCTTTTGTACATAATATACCATGATCTAAAATGTTTTCCCGTGTTTGTCGTAGAGTACCGACCATCCAACTGTCGTGCAGTACCGACCAACAGACTCTGTCAACCAATAGAGACCAAATTTTGCTTATCTGTAAGTTCAATCTGTTAGCAACTCAGATTAATTTATAAGATGTTATAAGATGTTCATTTAGCCTTCTTTCTACCTTTTCCCGTAGAAAAATAAAGTAAATAAGGATAGGTATGATAACCTAACAAACAGGAAGCTAGGATTTAATGAAGAAGTTATCCAGTGTGTTATTTGTAAGCAGAGTTGGGCATTAACTAAATAAAAAATTATGAAAATAAGGATCAAATAAGAGTTACTTTAACTTTAGATTATTCGACAAATAAAGTTAATTTTTTTATTCGATGAGAATTTATCCGACGAACAAAGTTAATTTTTTTTTTATTTGTTATTCGAAATTTTATTTAAATAAAAATTTTGCCCATCTCTGTTTGCAGGGAATCATTTGACAAAGATTGTGTGCAGTGTACCGGCTGTGACGGTTGGGCACACGTCGAATGCAGAGATGAGGAGAATATTAATTATTTTACTTGCGAGTTTGTACAAATAAAATTTGAAAAAAAATCTTGTATTATACTAAATGTCGTTTTATTAACATTGTTAATCATTTAGACCTAAAAATCTACTAATTTAATAGTTGGTCGGTACTGGACGTCAATTTTTCGTTTCCTAGAAATTACAACTTTTTTACTTTTGCGAATTATCAATTCTTATTATTAAATTTCACAAAAATAATCTCCCTCCTCTTACTAAGTTCCATCTATACTACAAACACGTTTTTGAATTTCTGATTTTTATCGACTCTACCCCAAGATATGACAAAAAAACTTAGAGCGGTCGGTACTGCACGACTCTCCCCTACGTCGCTAAAAGGCTATACCTATCTACATCTTGCAATTCCATAAACACGGATAATCTTTCTGCCACATAACGCACGCATTTCATTGCTCCATTACCTGCAGCCCGTTTTCCAAAGAAACATTCTCGTCAATCTGACAGGTCTAATCGACTAAACCACGAACTGAGTCTTGCCCCGTTCCACAGAGGCGACTAAAAATTTATATTCGCTGGCGAATACGGCGGTCCGTTTTTCCGGCTCGTCAGCGGGGGCATTCCTCGCGCGCGTTACTCTGATTTTATTGCAGCAATAAAATCGTATCGGCTCGCGCGCATGGAAGATGATGCCTGCACCTGCCGCTCGTTCGACCAGTTGATAGAACTGCTGGCCCCGCGTTCCAGCAGCACGCGTGTTTCTATTTTCGAACGCGCCGTAAAATCGCCCGCCTCGATGGTCTTCGCGATTGTCGCCGAGGTCGATCAACTCTCCCCTCGATAATATCGAAGTTACTGGACGCTCGCGAAAGTTGGGCTGCGCTTGATCATTGAGCCGCCGCTCGGCCGTGGAGCTGTGGAAATTAATTTTACGTACGAACGAGGGACAAAGCCACACCGCCGCTTGGATTTCTATTTCCGTCGCCCATTCATTGGACACGACAGCCACGTGTTATTTTCGCGACCGTCGCTTACGTGACTCATACCACTTCGTGCTTGAAATCTGTGACAGATTGTGCATTGAAACGAAATCTGTGATTAGGTAAAATAATTATCGAATTAAGTATTGGTGGTAGGAGTAACTTGAAAACTATGAATTTTTCGATAATTACTTTTGCGTAGTTTTATAGATATAAAAAAGATGCAATTTTTGTTTAAACTTTTTTTCAATATTTCGCACCGTTCTCGGGATATTCCAAGATAAAGGAAATTTTGCAATTTTTTCAAGGGGTGATTTCACCCCCTGAAACCACACTATGGCACCAACAGTAAAATAGGTTTGTGTTATGCATCAACTACTCTACTTGCATACAAAGTTGCATAATTTTCTGAATTTCCGTGTTGCCTTCTCTTCCCTTGTGAATTACTTCTGCTCCAAACGCGATCTACGAAATCGAAGCGACTCGAACGATATGAATCATCATATCCATTATATTTTGTCGAGAACCATCTAGACCAGACGATTATTTGGTGTAAATTGCCTTCGAGTAGCCGAAAAAGTTTCTTAGGTATCGTGCTTAGATAAGATCGTTCGGTGGGGTTGTTAGCGCGACCAGATAACGCTTAACGACTCCAGAAGCGGAAGCTATCCATTTGAATTCGGTGGTTCCGGCGGCGGGTTAACTCGTTTAGACAGTATTTCTTAATTAACCGAGCCGATTTCGTTAGGCTCGATGTAAAAGAAGGGCTGCTAAAGGATAAGAGCATTAAGTCGCTATCAACGATAAACGAAGTGTTATCTTTGAAACGAGCATATTCCGCTTTTCCATCAACCCCGAACTGTTTGCTGCAGCAGTTTCAAGTCACTGAATATTTATCAGCGTTGCGTACACACTTTTTAGTTCCGGAATGATCGATCCTTGAACTTGTAATTAATTGTGTAACATGTAGACAAATGAAAGTCAAATAAAAAACAGATACATATTTAACGAATTACTTCGTTTCGACCAGAATAGTGTAAAAACGCCGTACATTTAGGGGTTTCAGTGAAATAGAAAAAATACAGGAGCACGTGGCAGACGGGTGTTTAATGTAAACCGATTCAATATGCAAAAATGCGTGGCCGAATGGTTTCACGTGCCAAAAATACCGAAACTATCGAGGTCACTGAAAAAAAAATAATAAAAAAAAAGCAGTTCTGTCACGTCTCCCCGCTCCGCCAATGATGATAGAACGCCACGGAAGCGAATTTAATCGCGAAAGAAGAAAAACTGCAATCTGCCTCGCTCTACTTCCTTCCGAAACTTTCTTCTTACTTCAGAAAAGACCGTCCAAGGGAGCAGAGCAGATCCAACTACGAACAATCGGTACCCGCGAAAGGAACAGACGAAGAACTTTCCCTCTGCAGTTCCCGGCAACTCTCTTCGCCGTTGTTCTCGCCAATTCGTCGGCAATACCTAGGGCGAATTCACGCGACATATTTTACGTTTGCCTTCGTTAGCGCGCACTCAATACGTACAACGTCGAAAATTCGCGACCTGTTGTACACGCGCATAGCCGGAGCACTTTATACACAGAGGTTAGTCACTTGGTAACGCGGAGGAATTCGAGTACTTTCTGCTCTAATTGCGTGCTTTCGGTTCGAATGATTTTCTCACAATCAGTTCAGGCCGTGAATTCTGGCCCCCATTTAATTTCAGCATCTCACAACGGCAGGTCACGACTTCAACTAGCAGATTTTGGATATCACCAGGCAAAAAGTACTGGAATCAATAAGTATGAAGAACCCTTGGAGCGCTAGCTACTAATGATTAATTATTTTACTAAAAAATAACGTCCGATATTCAACTGCCGATCGGTCCGATGAATTTTATGAACACTTAAGTGATTTCCAAACAGTACAATTGGTAGCGGTGAAGCACTTTCGCAGTGGCATTGTGGTACATTCATAGAACGGTACTAATGAGAACTGAAGGCTGTATAGGATATGCGATTAAGCTTGAAATGGCAGATAATTTCATTTTTATTTTTAGCGCGGGGTAAAAGCTTTTTCAATCTTTGATGTCACGAAATTGAAGCGACGGATCACCGCTTGGTATGACAACGTTATATGACACCATACGTATCCCTTTTCGTCCCAATGGAATTAAATAAACAGTTTTCGGGCACGAAAAGCGCAAAGCGGGGAGAAAACCTGTGATATAGAACACGGCCAATTTAATCCCCGCGATTACGCGGTAATCCGAAATCGAGCCAAACGAGGAAAAAACTGGGAAACACCGCGTCGATGGCCGAATGCGAGTCGCGAGAAAAAGAAGCCAGTATTATGATTCGTGGAACATTGCGTCGTTGAATTGATTTCGACGGAACGGCAGGCTTAAAGAAACGAGAAAAATAGAATCACGAGGGGTAGGGGTCTCCGCAATTTTTGCCTCTCCTTGTCGAAACTGCTTCCGAGAACACCTCATTTCTTCGTGAACCGTTTCTGGGTAATCGTGATGCCCGGGGGAACACTTGGGGGTTAATAAATTGATTCGTGCACGTGCCGACGCGCAATGGGATTAAGGTTCGCGGTGATATTAAAATTCCCGAGGAGATACTTTTTTCAAGGGGAACGCAATATACCACGATCTACTTCGATAACAATGCACCACTACGCGATTGTTTCATGCATATTGTTCCTCCCCTTCGCCATCGATTAATATCCATTTTTTAAACGCTCTAATATCGATACATTTCTCCCGCAAAGTTATATCCTTCAACAGAAATTCGACCTTTCGAGATTCTCGATACCCCTTATTGAATCTTGTCGCACGTGTTCAGTCTTAAATCAAGTTCGCGCATTCGCGACGGTCGATGCTGCCTCCGAGCCAAAGAATAAAGAAAGACAAGCCCATGAAGCTATAATTGAAAGTAAATCCTGGGATTCGCAACGGTAGGCAATTTTATGCATCACGCATCGATCCACCCCGCGCGTGCCCCTTATCAGCGTCATCTTATCGAGGACCCAGCGGATTTCGCGACACGTGCGGCAAGAATAACCCCATTCGGTCGTCTCCTCTACCCCATTCGTCTTCCTTCGAAACGCGGGGCCATAACGAAGCGCAGCCGCGATTGAATAAAGTTGGGCGCCCTAACCCGCGCGCACAATGCCAGATTAGGTATGCGATCGTTCTTTTTTTTTTTCGACTCGGCTGGCTCCGTTCCAGCCAGAGCCGGCATATGGCCACCAAAGATTACGAGGGTACCGCCACGACCGTGTCCAATTTCCAACGTTATTATTATTTTAATCCCTTGAGTCCAGCAAGGTGTCTGCCCTTCGCTGCGCCGTGACACGAAAATACCCGCGAAACACGGCGCGTGTCTTTCGAAAAGCTTCTTTCCAGCATATTTCGTGGACCATTGTGAATAAAAAATATCGTACAGACTATGGCACCTGTATCCATTCCTTTTCAAGCGCGGTGAATAGAAATACACTGTTAATCTCCAAACTCCTATTTGAACCGTGTCTGACATGGCTCCCGTGTTTCCTTCATCTCACGGTTTCTTTAGGAAACGACAAGACAGGGAAAAGGTGACGCCCAAGAGTTCGGGCGAAGTTCGAATTAACTGAAATCGAGTGGATCGTGGACGAGCGATAAAAGATAAGGCTCGGAGAAAGTTCGGGGCTTTCCGGGTATCTGGATCGTTCGCGTCAGAGTTTGCAAACGTCCACGACTCCTGCGACACTTCCTCCCACGACGTGTGTTCGCGATCCTATCGGTATGTAAATTATTCCAGTCGGTCGGTTAAAAGGTGTCGATTGAAAGTTCGCTGGCGAATGTGATGGTGGAAATCGTTTTCATGGAAATTTCGATAGAATTTCCATCGAAGTTCATTAGCCCTGCATTAGCTAACGTTTAATCAGTTTATCTGCCATACTGCTTCGGCAGAGCCTGTTAACTCTCCGCATTTTACAAAAAATCTCATTTAAAATGTCCAATAAATTGTAACAGAAGTGCTGTGCTTGCCACGATCATATTAACATGACAGCTTATACACTAATGGAAATTATTGTAGTGGAAATAATAAGGAGTGCTGTGCTTGCCACGATCATATTAACATGGCAGCTTATACACTGATGGAAATAATTTCAGAACCAACAATTAAGTTTGTTCCCCCTTTCCTTCATAATAATTCTCCTTTGATTAATTCTCCAAAAAGACCCACAAATGCGTCCCCTTCAACATATTGAACCATTTCAAACGTCTTCCAACAGCGAACATGCTCTAGCTTCTAGCAATTTTACAAAACCTACCATGAATTTAATGCTGTCGTCGCCGTGGATAAGTTGACAAACGATGGTAGAGTCCCTTAATGAACAACATCAGACGGTTCGATATAAGCCGATTTAAATGGAACACGAGATCACTTTTTGATCAGGATGGCCTGGGCTCGTGGGAGTGGGCCTGCTGGCGCGAGTCTAGGAGCTTTTATCCGGTCTGAAATGCGGCTGGCTCTCCTCCTTCGTGTCCATCAGGAGAGTTCACGATCGAGGGGTCGGGGCCAGATGTGAATGCGTACACCCTCGACATCCTAGTTCACGCCTCTTCACGGAATTGACATGTTTCCAACTCGTCCGCGTTGATTGCGGATCGGGCGACCTCGACACGACAATACACTCTTCTCGAAAGTCCAACACGCCCGGTGGGTATCGCGCGAACTTTGAAGTGCCCCCGGGGAATCCATAATGTCGATGAGGGGGGGCAGTTTTAATTCTCGCTGCGCGTACCTGTGCTCGTCAATACGGTGCAAAAGTTTTAATTGACATCTACGGGCACGTTTCGGCTCCCGGGGAAGAAACGTACCAACCGAAAGACGCTACACGGCAACCCTCGCGCCGTTTTTCCCGTGGCAAGTGCAGCGAATACACGAGCATCTCGTTCGGTATCGTTCGAGTGTCTCTAATGAGGGGGAAAGTTATTTGTTACGAACGTCTGAAGCACTTGGAACGGTGGGAGTTCGGGAATTAAGAGGGCGAAATATCGATCGCGAGAGAAATGTGCACGATGGCTCGTTGATTTGGGTTTTTCTGCGATCTCGTATTATGGTAGAAAGGGAGGCATTGCGTGTTAAGAGGGCTTGAAGTCTCCCGAATTAATAACGAAAGCTTAAAGACTCTGCACATGTAGCGAGGTATCTGGAAATTATGGAAAAGTCCTCTGAATTCTACTTTAAAATATATCAATTCCATTTTCCGTAGGTTATTTCCGAGGGTTCTCGAGCAAGTCGGTCTGGCTAGCTACAGGAGGTCCGAGGGGTGGGAAAGATCACCCCAGGGATCACACCTCGCAGAAATAAATCTAGATAAAAGTAGCCTTCAAGGTATCCCCGACACTGTGAAACACACGAGGGGCAAGCGTTGGAAAAAGGACGCGCGATCACGCACGTAAACGCTTCCGAGAGACGGGAACAGGGGTGGGAACGAGAATCAGCCCCCCTTGAGCTTGCGTGGACGGGGATGTCGATAATAGCACGTTGATTTTCAAACTCGTTTGCCTGTATAGAAGCAGGTCTCGACCACACGAGACGCGAAGAAAACGTATTCAAAATAATTCCTACCACGTTTCAACAAATGAAAAATACATTCACTTCCCTTACTTTGAGAGTGTCCATCAAGTCACGCGAGAACGTCTAGCTTCTCAGCTCTTATCGACAAGTGTATTTGCACGTGGACAAGGACGGTAGCAGGGAAAAAGTCGCTCGCAGACAGAAGAGACAGGCGCCACGGAGCAGACGGCGGCCGTGGGCCGCCTAAACAAAAGGAATCACGAAGTTAGGGAAAGAAGACGGAAACCACGTCAGATAGGACGAAATTAAACAAAGAACAGAGAGGAAAAGTGACTGGTGGGATGGCGCGCGGGAGAGCGAGCTAGAGAAAGGGAAACGCAGACGGGGGAAAGCAGAGACGAAATGGGGCGAAGCGTGGCTGGTGCGCGGCGTACCACCACGTCACTCCCTACTCATTAATCAAGCCCCCTTCAGTCCTTCCGCGGCCGGTCTATCCTTCTCCCTTCCGCCGGTATCCATCCCTTTTCTTCGCTCACTTTCCCCCGCGCGCTCTTGTTTTTCCGCCGCTCGGTTACCCCGCCTGTTATCTCACTCGGGCGAATTCGATTATTGGATATTTTAATCAACGTAATAGGCTAGCAACTGCGGGACACGCTTAGAGTAATGGGGAAGCACCTTTCCTCGCGAGCGTGTGCATCGCGGTGCACGATGCTTCAAAAGTTCTGGGCCAAAACTTTGCACCTCTAACCGACCCTTTTTATTTTTCATTGAACCGGCGTTCAGCCACGTTCATGCTTCTTATTCCATCGATCGATGGGGCAGGTGACGTACAATGGCTCCAGCAATATTATCATTTACTGATTAAAACGATCCGCGTGCTTTTCTTTTTGCTAATGCATCTGTGATCTTTCGAACGGGCGAAAAACGAGCAAAGACGCGGGACTGGCGTCGATATCTGTTAATCCGACTAAGTAAACTGCATCCCGTTTCGCCCGCTACACAGTCCTACCCCGCCCCTACTTGCAGCTCGCTCCTGCCGCACTTTAATTATATTAAGGAGTCGTTAAGCTAATTACGTAGCTGGACGAGATTTGGACGAAACGCGGTGCTCCGACCGAGTGTCACACTTCCCTGTGCAGAAGAAACGTTGTCCCTTTCTCTGCTGGATCGAAACGCGAGCTGCATAATAGTTTTCCACGGATGAATTACGAACTTGCTAGTTGATTCGCTTACGACGAGTGGCTATTATAATTTTCGAGGGACCCTGCCAGCGAAATTCACCATGGGAGGCTCATTCATGGCCGGCTTCGCCTGGGTTAGAAAGGGCTTAATTAGTAATGCGATAGTCCCTACCCAATAATTGGCTGACGGGCACACAAAGCGAGGGCCATTACGAGGCACAATGCATACTGTTTCGGAAATGAGGTCAGGGGTGTACAATTAAAAGCGACGTCTTGGGGTAAGCAAGTTCTAAGAAAGCTCTGGCAGGTGGCTCGGAAGATGCTTCACCACTGGGAGCACCTTTAGCGTGGTGGCATTCAGTGGGATGAAGAAAAGACATCAGTTTCATTCTGGCCTGGTATTTTAATTAGGAAGTAGCAGCAATTAATCGTACACAGATGATTCCTATTTACACTCTGTAAGCTATGATACTTTTCTGTACCAACTTTTTGAGGTGACTTCCTACTCATTCAACTTTATCCTCAAAGACGTTGACTCCCGAGTGCAGCTTTTCACAATGAACACTGGTTACTCATACAAGCACTGACGTTTCACACACAGCCAGCAGTGAGCTACTGTAAAGCACATGATGTTTACTCATTACCCGTTGAACATCGCTGCTGCTTTGTGCCATCTTCAGCGAAAGGGAATTTAATTTCATACGAACAGAGACTGAAGGCCAGCGTAGACGAAATGTTGTCGTAAGACACCTAACCCAACCCGCGAACACAGATCCGTGTTAGACCTCCCAGGAGGCAGTCAACTCGATGACCCAAATCGCACAGGTTGATGCATGCGCCCGCCGCATCCTGTGTTTGAACAGTTGCACAACTCCGACAGTTGATCCAAATAATGGCGCAAGTTCTGGTATGTTAATCGCATCGCGGCACCCGCCCTCTCGGAAAACTGAGGAGCATAACGATGAATCGCGTGTCTCGCGACAGCGAAATTCCAGGCAGGCGGAAATGAGAAGCGTGTGAATTTGGATTAAACACGATCGAGTTGGATTAGTCGGGTCGGATTTTACACGGCGCTGGGCAGATTTAGTTTCCAGCGGTGCCCGTGGACAACGGGAATGCTCGTTTCCATCCGCCGGGTGGTATCACGTCCCGAAATTCATCTCGGCAACGAAATAAGATTCCCGGGGTCTCGCGACAACTATAACCGTAACGCGGCACCTTTTCGCTGCTTATCACGCCAAGTTTGAGCTTACATTTTTAAAAGATAAAGGATACGGGGTCTGCGAAAACTTTCCGTTGGAGTCTCCGTAAAAAGCTTCGGAGGACTTTGAGATTTGATCGCGACGAAAGCAGCTGGCGTAAAGTGGATGCATTTAAATCCGGTGCGGATAATAATGGGGCGAGGAGCGGGTCGCTAATGGCGGAGGATAGGAAGTGCAGGCGCGCAGGTGAGAGGGTTCAGAGAAATGGAAAAAGGAAGGAGGAGAAAGAGAAATTACAAAAAGTGTTGAGCGAC
The DNA here is from genome assembly GCA_947577245.1 of Andrena bucephala. Lineage (NCBI taxonomy): Eukaryota > Metazoa > Arthropoda > Insecta > Hymenoptera > Andrenidae > Andrena > Andrena bucephala. The sequence goes on from OX387715.1 coordinate 72,820,840, forward strand.
GCGGCCGGATCGTACACAGGCCGTGGTAGGTGGGGAACGGAGAAGAGGATGAATAAAGCCTGAAATAAATTGCGTTATCTTTTCGTTCCACGCGTATGGCTTCCGCCGGTGTAGTATATGGAGCAGCTACACCGACTACACAGGCCTCTGCCTACCATCGACTCGCTAATACCTTTCCCGCGTGCAGCACCGCGAAAGGTGCAGCACATTTTTAGAGGGCCCTTCAAGTCCTTTTCTATGGGGGAGGCATTCTCGTCGAGACCTGACGATGGTATATATGAAAGAATCCGCTGGCGGGGGATGCCCTCTCTTTCCCTCCAACCGATCCTTAAGGACCCTTCCCTCTTATTGACCCTTGGCATTTCCTTTCTCCCCCTTTTCTTCCTTTAGCTTTCTCTCCCACCCCCACCGCTTTTTATTTTTAAACCCACTACACGTCTCCTTTTCTCTCATCGGCCCATTCACCATCATCCACGTCCCCTTTCCCCTATATCCGTTTTCCTTCGCCGCCAATTTTCGTGCTCCGTATCGGGGCCCTTTCATCGGTGGCTCCTTGAGCGCGTAACGAGCACGAGGGCACCAGTTTTGATCGCACCGAGAAACATCTTTCGTTTTCGCGAACTGAACACTGACCCCACGATGTATCGGCGTGTTTCTCGAACCGTGGATGATTCAGTTCAGCATCTCCTCGTCAGGCTGTAATAGAATATGTACTTCCGTACCCTCTGAGACCCAGTGAAAGCGCCGGCTTCTTATCGAGCCATCACTGAAAGGGACCCCGGCACGGGAAACAAGCGAACGCGTACGAAGGGCCGGAATAACTCGCCACTCTCTTCGAACTTCTCGAAACACAGATCGGTAATCAAGATGCCGTTGCTTCCTTCCGATGAACAGAAAGGGGAAGGCAGCAACAGAGGCAGAAACGTGGAAACACGGCGAAGAAGGGTTCCAGGAGGGGGTGTGAGCACGAGGAAGAGAGGGACGAAGGGCATGGCCCACGATCGGATCTGCGGACTGGCGTTTATCATCGTTGGGGAATCTACTTCGAGGCTGTAATCACCTGCCCCTCCACCGTTCCCGTTCCTCGCTAATAACGAGTTACAACCCTTCCGCCGTCGGTCGAGGCACGACGCAGAGAATGCCAGAGGGATGGAAGGAAGCCTAGCAGAGCCGAGGGTGGGAGTAATTGCCAACGTAATCACACACGTTGCACAAACCACCCCCCTGCTTTCACCCCTTTCCTAGGTCCACGCGTAGCTGACCGAGGGTGCGGACCACGCGTCTACCGTCCCCGCTGCTGGCTCCGTTTTCGGGGATGATCAGATAGACGAGGCCCTGGCAAAATGTCCCGCGTCCTCCTACGCCTCTCCATCCCTCCCAGCCCCGACGGGCCCCCTCGACCCTCGTCGATGAAGGCCATTCGTCACGGGGGCCAGCAAACGTGGTCGCTGAGTCGTCGCCGAGGTATCAGCAGAGATATTCGCGCTTTGCTGCGCGGCAGTTTTTTAATGGGCCGCGGGAACCGTGGGGCGTTTTTATGCGTGTATCTCGGGCTACGTGGCGACCGTAAATTCCCGATTACTTTCCCTCGCGCGGATTTCGTCATCAGCCCCTCCCGAGGCTTCTCGCCTGGGCGAGACTCCTGGGTATAAATTATCGTCCTGCTGTAAATTTCATCGACTATACGAGGCGGTGAAATAGCAGGCTCGACGAGGATATTCCTAAAGCGAGTCAGAGGTGCAGCAAAATTTTTTCGTTGCACAGGTTTGCAAGTGAAACTGGTGTACGATATCGCGGACGGAGTATTTCGAAGACAGAGTAGTCTTTCGCAGTAGCTTTCAAGCTCTTTCTCGGATCACCGAGTACATACGTGCATGGATATCAGCAGGCGTGCGAGTACCCGGGAGGGTTACTTGCCATGTAACGACTCACGATCGACGGCGCGGAAAGACCGTCTCGCGAAACTGGTAATTAAAGATTCCATGGAAATTACAGGCTACGCTCAGCGACATGACACGATACAATACCTGCGGCTCTAGCTCACGCAGACGATAGTCGCCTGGCGGCTGGAAGCAGACGAGACTCGGCTTCTAGAAAGGATACGACACGTGATGACGCGAGGACAGCGGGGCACACAATGGAGGCGTCGCGTTCGATCTGCACGCGACAATTGCGGTATTAAATCACGTCGGTACTTGCGGCGAATCTGGCGAAGTTTGTTTAATCGCGATGCGAGATTGGCCTATCGACGGTTAATAGCTTTCCCTGGAAATCGTATCGGGATATGATTGGCCATGGTCCGCCCAACGACTGGTCCTGGGACGCAGTTGACATGTTCTGCGCGTGCCTAGCCACCGTTCAACTAACTTCCACACACCCAGCGAAAGGTAATCAAACAGTGGATGATTGTAATCCCCTTATAAAGCGAGTGGCGAAAGCGATTCGGCTCGATTGATGAGTACGTCTCGATGATCGGTTTTGCGGGGAGGGCCTCCGGACAAACATCGTTATTGACTGTGTAATGAAACGTCGGCAGGATAATAAAGCGCGCCGGGCAATCGTACATGTCACTTACGCTGCAGTTGACAAAACAATCTCGATCGCTGTGAAACGGATCGCGCCGCTTTGTAACGTGTTTTCAGCGAGATTGTTGGGTGCCCGTTGTTGCGCATTGTGACGAGAGGATATTGCTTTTGATCGTTTAGGCGATACTTGCGCGGCGTCTAGACAATTTTGATACGATACGATCCTCGGTGGCTCGAGGAAAGGGTATGGCAGTAAAATCCACAAGTATCGTGTCTACGAATATCATTTAATCTGCGACGGATACATGGATCTATGTTCTATACAGATCGCTATTCTCCAAAGCAAATTATTCGGTCGCTGGGGCAACGAACACGAACGGGAACGCGGTGTCCATTCACCCGGGAACGCGGGTAACATACCGAAATAATCGTACGTGTAACCAGCGCGTAATTGCTCGAAACTTATATAATCTGGATCGGGCAAATTAAACGTGTATAACAATCGCAGGGGCGCGCACTACTAACAATCGACCATCGTGCTCGCCACAGTGCGGTTCGAATTCGCGTTGCAGTTCATCACCAGGCTGCATAGCAGTATAACTCCGAGCGGAGGGAGTGTAAATTCGAAGGGGGCGATCAGCCGCGGAGATAATTGTGATCCTCTTATAAACTGATTTCGCCCGTTCCCAATTCGCCTCGTAGCTCCGCGTCGCGCACACTGACAGAGAAAACGGACGAGCAAGACCTTTATTCCAATTTCAAAATACCCGACGAGAATGCGGAGAAGGAAATAGTTCGCCGACGTGCGCGGTTAACACGAAACGACTGACAATAAACCGGCAAGAACGCGTAATCAAATATCGCCCGGCTTTAACGATCCCGGCGAAACGAAACTCCAGATTGTATCCTAAACGCGTTTGCGTTCTAATGAACCAGGATGTCCTAAACAGCTCTGGCTCTGTCTGGAGAATTGAACAGAAGAGAATTGTCGCGTGTAGGTACAGCTCGGTGATACCGTCGCCTCTTCTTCCTCGAGTAGTATGTGTCAAGAGCAATAGAGACGCGTCTGTGCAATAAAATTCGTGAAACTACAGCGAGCAACGGGTTTTAGGATGATCATTATATTCCAATCTTATCGTTCCTATATATTCTACTGCAGGAAGATAGACGCTCCTAAATAAGTCATGCGGTAATTCCGATAGAGATGAACAAAAATCAACATTTTGCTTTCTGGAAAGGATGATGATTTTTTGCGTAGTCATAAGAATTAATATAACTCTGTTGTTTGAAGAGATATTTCCACCGTTCTCATAAAATGAACTCTAATAACACATAGCTATGATCCTAAGCTGCAACGGCGATTTTCAAGCCAACTTTGTTTGTTTACTGAAACAATTTTTTCGAGAAAAATAATTGCTACAAAATCAATTTCGTGAAAGAATGTAACTTTTATTGATGTGGTCCAAGTCACCCGTATTAGTATGGGAAAGATGGACTACATCCCAAAATTGTATTTACTTATCTCCGTGGCTATTTATAAAAATATTGCGGTTATGAAAAGACAGTTCTAGAAAAGACAGTTCACTACACGAACTGATAAGTCTAATAATCAATACTGTAAACTGGGGGAACATTCGCAGGTTTTTGGAACATTTTGTTATATAATGTGAAAATTAACATGTTTACGTTTGCTTTAAGTATCCTATCATAACATTGCATCTTTTGTGATTGTACTACAAGTGTCAAAATGCATAAAATTTTTGTCCTTTTCCTTTTTAATACATGTTAAAAACGTTAGTGTAACATTGGCACATCGTATAGATAGCATTAACGGGTTAAGTTTTACTAATGTGAAGTCAGTAAACTTAAATTTGTTTATTTCATTTTATTTTTTACATCTTAACTAAAATCAACTCGTAATATTGGCACATCATGTAAATAGCATTAACAGGTTAATGCTATTGTTCCAATTGTATGCCAATGTTCCCCCAGTTTTTACAGTAGGTACCTACTTTTAAAATATTTATGTTTGACACGATTTTAAAAATGTGGCCCATCCCTACCGTAATTACCCTACGTTGCGAACAATCCCTCGCAAGGGCATCTGATCGAAAAATTATGGCACCCAAGCCGATCGATCGAGCACTAAAGCTTGCGTCCATTCTTTCCACCCGCAGGGGAACAAACGCGGCCATGCCAAGCGACCCCGTCCTAGAGGAATGCTGGCCGGGTACGGGGAAGCTCGTGCGTAAATGCGCCTAAACAGATTGAAACCGCGAGAAGGGGTAATCAAACATCGGATAATTGTAATCCCCTTATAAAGCGATCCTAACAGACCGATATACTGCGGCCTGGATCGGGACCGGATGTCTGGTGAAACTGAGGAGCCAGCCGCAGGCTGGAGGAACTTGATTGACGGAAAGGGAGAAGCATGAACAGTCGGCTAATGAAACATCAGTATGCGCACACAATGCCAGCGGAGGCAGGCCGGGGACGACGCTGCTACTGCTACTGCTGGTCGCTATTACGGTGGCGTGTTTACACGTTGCAGACCGCCGGAGTACTCCCGAGGATTCGAGCCGCCGAGGGAAGGGTTGCGCGTCTGTGACGAATGTGACGGACGTAGGACCCGGCTCGGACAGGTTGCCGTAGTTCAAGGGAACGCGCTACCAGACGTCACCGAAAGCAACGAAAGGGGCCGTTCACCCCCTTACAACGGGCAGCCCGTGGTGCCCGCCGTGCAAAACGTGGCGGCAGATCGGCGGAGCGCCACCAAATTATATTACGACGATGGTGGGGCTCCCAGGAATAGCAACCAGGAGAGGGTTGCGTTTCGGCGTGCAGCCTGGAGATTGGCCTTTTGTCGGTTTGGGACTGCAACTGGTAGGGCTTGCCGATGGAATGCTTTGACTCGAACCGTTTCAATCGGCGCCCGGTATACAATTATAGTTCCGGCAGGAAACTTCGAGTTTTCGGGATGGGATTAACGGTGCCGTTTGCTCGCGCATCGATACATCGGGCCTGCGGCCTGTTTGTAATTGGGTTTCAGTCGGACGACGAGTAATAAGATACGAGCCCCAGGGAGGATGCAACCGAACGCAAGCTACGCTGCTGATTTTTGGTGAAACAGGCGAGTGTAAAAGTGCGAAACTTTATTTCTGATATGCTGGAACGTCACTGCGTTTACTTCCACGAAGATGGGAAGAAGCTACATAGCACATTCAACCATTTAAATATATCCACAAAGAATTTAAAATCCAGAGCCTTCGTTCTTTACTTCCAACTAGAAACTACCCTAAAACTACCTTTCCCATCTACACGAAGTGCTTCATCGATTTCCGTGATCCACCACAGATACTCCCCCCCACCCCTCTCTCTCTCTCTGGACATCCCCTTTATCAATCGTCACGTGGCGCGAACACAGTGTCTTCCCCGAGACGATGCAAAAACCCGGCCACAAGTTTCGCGACTCGGGCGGGTCCAGGACCATCTGGTGCGCTTCTGTAGGGTTATTATGTCGGTGCAATCAACCCTATCCACACGTACGCACGCCACCGTGCCACCCTCGCGGGCCCACCCCCTTATCGGGCGCAATAATGGAAACTACGTCGTCGATTCTATTTTCTCTCCCTCGGGAACCTGGCAACCGCCCCGGCACACACGGGGGCTCGTCGCTCTGGCTCGTACAATAATGGTTATTTATTAGCGCTAAATCAAATGCGTTAGCACCGCGCGGCTTTGCGCCACCGCCCGAGCGCGCCGCTACGGCCAATATATATGATAATAGTGATAATAATTCCGGAACCGACCACTTCCGGGGACCAATTCCCATCGCGGTGCAGGAGAAAATGGACGAAGCGAATGAGCGATACGTCCATTGTTCGTTAGACACCATCTCGTGGTGATCGGAAGGTACACAACCCTTCTCTGCTCCGGAATATATTTGATCTGTCGTTAGGATTGTGCGCACGCCTTTCAATAGTGTGCTAGTTGTGGAGTTGGAGAGTGCCAGGGAAAAACTACTGTACGTTCGACATTGAAGTAAATTACATTTACGGTGCTGATCATTTCAAGAGCCCTTGCGTATACCCAGATGTATGCCTACACTTGGAACGGCTTCAAACTGAGAAAACCGATGCAGAGTGTACTGTTTTCGGGTCATTTCGCTGCAACAGGCAGAATGGAGCATTAAGTTATTCGTTAAGGGGGTGAAATAAAAGGAACAAAACGTATTTCACGAAAGATTAAATCGAACGAGGAGATGTATGCATAAACTGCAACCATCGATAAATGTATATTTTAATATATTCCATGTTAATTCGGCTCAATATGCACGCGAATATTGCAGCGTGTTCTCAGGAACGGTCGCAACAAATATGCGCACTGCATTCGTCTTTATATTATTCTATAACCTACTGAAACCATCCGCAAACACCATTTTCCTTTTCATCCGTTTTCCGAGACTCTCAACAGTTTTATGAATCATGCATCAGCACACTTGTGCGCGAAGATACCGAGTGCATCTTCTGCATAAATTCCGAGTGTGTCATTAAGAAAAGTCAAGCTCCTAAAATCCATCGAAACAAAAGAAGAAAAATTCCACTATCACCTAATACTTTACAATCCTCCCCCCCCCCCCCCCCCATTCCTTATTCGATTGCAACTTCGCCTCCAATTCCCTCGCGTTCTATTGCCAAAGCAGGCATTACTTCATAACAGTTTCCACCGCATTTATCACAGAATTCGCGATAAAATCCTACGTGCATCGCGCGCAAGCTTAGTTACCAATCAGAAAGTTAGCCGTGGATATAACAGCTTTGTTATATTAAACGCTCGAGAGACTACGTTGGCAAGCTGCGACGGCGGAAGCGGAAGCTGTCTTTCACAGGAGCCGAGGAATTTCCACGGGAAGACGAGTTATCCGATGGAAGCACTTCTGATAATTAGGAACTCGGCACGTTTCGCGGTCCCGTCGCCGCCGCAAGATGTGACGCTTAATAATCATTGACCGAGAATCTCGAGGTCGAACGTCAGCCGGCCTGTCCCGGCCTGTCCCGACCTTGTCAAAACCACGAATGGCCAAGCGGTGCGGCGGTTCGCCTATATACTATCACGCGGTCCGTTGGAGTAGAGTGCGGCTTTCGGCACATCTACGGGACTCCAAAGGGCACCGTCACGCCGTGAGATTCCTGCACCGACTGCTCGATGCAATATACCACATCTGTCCTCCTGTTCTGTGGAATGTTTGCGGCGGATGCGGACGCTTGCTGCTTGGGCCAACCCTTTGACCTCGTTGCCCGAGGAGGACCATCGCTACCGGTCTCCTCTCTATTACATGCCAAAGCAGTTCATCGTTGCGATCCTCGCGCCGCGATTAACTCGAAGGATATCATACTATCCACAATTAACACCCTGAAGTATCGCATTAAATTCCTTCGTACGAACTACCGTAGTTCTTTATAAAACTCCCCTGAAAGTCTGGACGAACGAGAGCACGGTTTTGGCCTTTGATTTCTACCTGGTTTTTCCAACGGATTTCGCCAATGATACCGTGATCGATAGGAGCGCCAGCATTCAATCAGCCTTCAGCGAAAACTTTCGCCGGGATCGCTGGCCCGACACGGACTGTTCCCGCAGAAACGGGGCCGAGATTCGTTGGCCGATCGAACGCGACGTATTAACAGCGACTAACGTCGGAGTCAGTGGCAGAAGTCGAGCAGCATCCTCGAAATATACGCGGCGGACGCGGGGGGCAGAGTGCCATCGAGATGATTTAAGGGAACGCTGGCATTCGGTCAACGACCGTCCTCAAGACGGTCTGGGCTGGTTTCCTTTGTTCCAGCAATATCCTGCAGTTCCTAGCCGAGTTTTCCTCCTTGTATCTTGCGAGGGTGTATGATTAGTGGCCACTCGGTTCCCTCTGACTTTCCACTATCGCGATCAGCCGAGGTCAAAACCCGTCCTGATGGCGGATAATTCAATCTGGGGACCTTCCTGCGGCTCCGGAGACCCCACTATGACTAACGACCCTATAATCCAGCTAGTCCTGCCGACGTGTCTCGTGTCCGCTCCCTCGAACCTCAAATCCTTTGTCTCTCTTTCCCTAGGCCGCCGAACAAGCTGGCTACACAAGGGCTGAACGAGGTTATCGACGGTAACCATGCAGACTAGAGGCACCAGGGTACCGATCAGGCCAGCAGATTTCGCATCAGATGCAATATCGTCCGGGGTTACTAGGTGGACGTACAATGCTGACCAGGTGATGGCGGGGGCCTGCCGACAAGATTGTCCCACGGGACGTTGGACAACGCCTGTCCAGAACACGCACCGTTCGTAGTGAGGGCCGAAGATGCTAGATCGAAGTTCAACGGTCACTTGTTCAAACGGCCATCGGGAAATCCACCAGGCGGACGTAGGCTAAGGGCTCGCCCCTGAAACCATTTCGGGAGGATCGCCTTTTAGCGTGACGACAGTTTCTAACGGGTTCGCGTTTACTCTTCTGCCTTAGCATCCGAACTTTTGCTCTAGTAAAAAGTCTTCTAGAATGTACCGGCGTTCAAACGCCACACGATCCGTTCCCATTAGCAAGAACCACGATTGTCAGATTGAAGAATGAAGTGACGAGAGCGGCTGCTTCGTTATGCGAGCCACGATAGAGCTGATTTATTATTCGGCATAAAGCCCGCGACCGTCCAGGTGGGCGTCGTCGATATCACCGGGAAGCCAGGAATTTACGAGCGGCAATTTCCAGTTGCGGAGAGTAAAAACTGCGGCCCGCCGACATTCCGCGTAAAGACGTATATTTTACATGCATCGTCGCATTAACCGCGAAATAAAAGTAAATCTCCCCGATGTACCTACTCGCGGCTGGGCGAAAGCGGCTCTCCGTCGTCTACGTCTACGGCCAGTTTTTCATCGTCCTTTTATCGTCCTCTTGCGCCGCTGCCAAACCCTTGCGTCTATCTCGCGCGGGGCCGCGTCCACCTTGGCGTACGCCACCGTATCGTTGCTGAATTAAACATGACCGATAAGTCCCGAACCGAATTACCGTTAGTGCTATTGGGGATCGCGTAGGTAGCTACCCCTTTAACCGAAGTACGTTGAGCGGGGACGATCGTCGACGGTGGAACGACTCGCGCGGACGATCGCGTTACGACTGAATTAAACATGACCGACAAGTCGAAATTAGTAGAGTCTCTTAGAATGCTCCCCCCCCCCCCCCCTCCCCCAGCGTCGTGGCGCGACGTTTCGTCTGATTCGAATCGGCTGCGGTCGAATCGATTACCCCGTATCGAGGGCGACCACTGGAAGCTGTCGATTCCAGACTCCGCCTGGAAATCCATTCGGCGAGAATCGCGACTGTCTGGTACGAGCCGAGCGCGGTCAAACGCACGGAATTACCAGCCAATAACCACGGTTTAGTACGCCTACCTCTGCACCTACGTGTTTAGTGCTCCGGAAAAATGCACGGATAGCTTGCCAGTGGAGTTCGGATATATCCGTAGCGTTTTAATACTGTCGCCGTTCAATATGGACAATTACCGCTGAATGATTTGCTGCCAGGTGTGTAATAAAAGAAGGGTCATCTGACATTCCGATATATTTTTAATATGTCGATGTACCTTCTACTCTGACCTCTGTGCCATCAAAAGGTCGCCAATACCGTTTGCAATCCACCCTGCTACAGCAGTGATTAACTATGTAGTAATTGCATGAAACCCACCGCCGATTGCTCACTGACCCAAATATTGATACCCTTCTATTTCGACAATCATCGGGACGCGCACCAGCGACACTCGGCGCTGGAAATTAGCTCCGCGATCCATTGGCGGACTGTTTGAAATACCACCCGGCGCGCTCTTCCCCGCGGCGCATGAACAGGGGAACAGGAACGAGTGAAGAGCCCGCGACGTTTCACTCTGGACTCGGTCGTTTGATGCGCCCGGCCAATCTCCGCACTCGTGCGTGGAAAATAAATTCTAGAATGCAATTGCCGAAACGATAGATCGGCAGAGCCAGCGAGCTGGCGTGCGCGGCACGCCGGCAGGGGGTGTACGCACGGATCGCCCCCGGGAAGAGGGAAAAGAGGCGGACGGGAGTATCGGCGAAAGGGGAACGGGAACATAAAGGTTATTCGCGTCGTTACAGATGTATAGAAAACGTTTGGCCTCGGCGAAAGGTTCCACGCATCTGCGGATAGGATTTGTGGTAGGCGAGGGTGGTCGGGAGCGCGTCGGTGTGCGTGCGCGCGCGTATGCACCGGCGCGTATATGTACGGGGCTTGCCCGAGCGAGCTTTGCAAATAATATATTGCGCCCGCGAATTGAAATAAAAATCCACCGGTTGCTTTCGGCTTCTCAAAAGACTTACGACATCCCCTATATTCCGATTTCCAGGACGGGAGGGGCTGGCGGGAGGGGGTGGTGGCGCGCCTAAGCCATACTGCTTCTTCGTTTTCTCTTTGCCCCTTTGCCTACCGTTTCCTGTATCCCCCGATACGGCTCGCTGTTCCTTCTGACGCGCGTAACACGGGGAAACGAATGGAAGTCTGGTGTCTATTGATTGGAACGATGAAATTGCCAGTGCAAATTTGTTATGTGGCGATGTCGTTAGACGGGCGAAATAATTGAATGCGGCAATGCGGGGGTGTATATTCTTCTAAAAGTGTTTGTATAGAAATTTTCCCTATTCTATTTCACAAGCGGGATCGAAGTAGAGTGAGCTCACATAGTTTGGCGTCACCATAATCACCATCGTCCAATTAAACCCGCAATATTCGAATTCAAAGAGGAACTCCAAGTTGCGTGATATATGACGTTCTCCAAGCGTTTATTTCATTTCCCAGCGACTACTTTCCGGCCATTTTGGAGCGCCCTCACCCCCGAAACGAAGGGGCCACGGCGCTCGCGTTCAAATTCCGCGAATCCAATGCATTTTTATGGGATCAGGGGCACAAATTTATTAGGGTAGCAGCCGCTCTTGCTCGTTGCCCCGCGATGTTATCTGTAACGCGAGCCCGCCCATGTCGCCCTCCTCACCCCCCGGCCCCCTCCCTAATATATTCGCGACGCGGCTCGTGGAGAGAAGAAATAGAGAAAGAAGAGTGGGCGAGAATATCAAAACACGCATAAATTGCCGTGTCTCACGGCGGCCGTCCAAAGACTATGATGAATGCCAACGTATATGTTCGTGCACGCGTTCTACGTCGGCGGATCGAGAAACACGTTCCACGGGACAAAACGAAACGGAAACGTAAATCAGTTCCCTTTTCTCGTCGGTTCCTATCGTGGCCTCCTCCTGTCTTTTCAGGGTGGCTATAAACTTTAAACATAAGTGTAAATATCTGTTGAATAAATATACATGTTTACGAGACGAGCGCTGGTCGTTCGCTTCGTGACTTTACGGGGTCCATTTCTTATTACGGGAATGCTTACATACGTTAAGACAGAAAAATGGTGAAACAGGTTAAAATAGGTTAAAAACGCCTGTTTCCCTTAGCCTACAAGACTCTGAATGTTCTAATACCTAAGTAGAAACTTATTACACATCTTCCACTTAATATAGGGGGGAGCGGGGGCAAACGTAACGACGTCATGAAAGTAACACGCCTTCTCCTCCATTCCACAAACATTTCTAAAACGCTTGCTTTACACAGTTACATGTGTATAGTATCTGTTTTATTGCACTGAGTGACGCTGAGCAGTAACATGAATCGTATCCTGTGGGCAAGCTAATATTGGTATTTAGACCGTTTTTTGTTTGTTAATATTCATAGTTAAACTATAGATATTAAGTCAATTATTTGCTAGAGCGTTCTTAGATAATGTCTTTATAAGTTCTTGTATTTGATTTCAACAAGTCTCGTAGAGGAAGTGCAGTATATTTGGAATACCAGTTTGTTTAAGACGAATAAAAAATTACGACAGAGGATGGGAACAAATTAAACTACATAATATCATAGGGAAACTAATAAACTTTCATATTTCTTAGTGTCAGTAAAAATAAAAAACAAAAAATAACTGAAATTTTGGTTTGAATGAAAAATGACAAGAAGTATCGATTTCGTTAAGGTGCAGGTAATTTGGAATACCGATATTCCAATTTACCTTCACTTTATAAACTTAAACAAAACATATAGATAATAAAATTAGTTTATTTTATGACGTAATCAGGCTAAGAAATCACAATTAAGGAACAATTTTATGTAGATATCTATAAGACAATATTTACACAAATGCTAAAAAGGTTATATAGGTGACAGACGAAACTGACGCGGTGGTAGCCATTACGCGTGAAACAAAAGCATCGGTAGGCTTTGGAATATTCCAAATTACCTTCACCTTCGGTATTCCGAATTAGCAACATGGCATTGAAACCTAAAATTTCATGTCACACTTTGTATTCTCGAGATTATCGCAAAACTGGCACGGAACCATAGAAGGAACATGCAAATGAGTCGATTAAGTGTTTAACACTAAAGTTTTGACATATTTTAACCATGATTGGAACGATTGAATACGCGCTGAAAAAGTTTTGCAGATTGACGTTTGCTTCCTCTGCAGATTAAGTCGAAAATGTAAAAATTGCGGTTCATCCACAAATGTCATTAGTGAACAGGTCATTAGCCCCTATAATCTACGGTGTTACAAATTAAATAGCGTTAGTAGTTTATTAGATACTTCGGTATTCCAAATTACCAACAGTATTCCAAATATGCTGCACTTCCTCTATAGTTTGTATGTCATAACAGTTCCATTCTGAAAAACATAGCTGGGGACAATAGTAACACGTCACTATGAAGACGAAAGTAACATGTTACTTGGGCGAGCAAAATAGCATACAGAATAGGAATTCTCCAGATGCTAATGACTGTCTATGTCTGATTTGGTTTAACCCTTTCAGTGAAAGCTGTTCAAGAGAGAAGTGGATCCAATGTATAGATTTTAAGGGTTAGTCCCACGAAGACTGCACCATGGGTGATCTTCACTACGTATCATAATTTTAATTCAGAGTAGGTAAAATTTAATACCTATCATTCAGCTAAATATACAATACCAAAGAAATGTTCGAAGCTGGTTATGCTTTCTACCTTTCATTATTTAAAATTTATTTGTTTTTATCATTACTTAAAATATGTATTTTTAAATGTTTCTTTCTATCGTTTTTTATAATAAAAAATCCTATTTTGCGTTGGAAGAAATGTTTTTACTTAATTCTCTTCAAAATAATTAGTGTTATTTTCGTCCCCACGGTATGTCACTTTCGTCCTACCCCTGCAGGACAAAAGTAACAATGATAGTCACTGCGGAAAACTGCCATAACTCATTGACTACTTATCACGTAAAGCTGAATCTGGGCTCAAATGATACACCAAGAAACATACTATCTTAAGGCATAATTGTCATTTTTATATCTATAAAAAGTAATTGTAGGCTAGGCCAAATGTTAAAAAATGTTGTCCCCACTCTTCCCTACAATGGAAAACAAGGAAACCGAATCGTGGAGCATTCTATTAAAAGTATCTCAAGTTTCTCAAACGAGGACTGACTCCGGATGAAGCAGCGTTGTCGTTGGAGCTATCGCATAGATACAGAGCCGTGAAACGAAGGTAAAAATGGGCAAGGGTAGAAGAAGAAGACTACGCCGAATAATATCAGGACTCCGACAGCCGTGAACGAGAATTTCGCTTTCTGACTCCTTCCCTCCTCCACACTGGATGTTCCGTGTGCCAGGGTCTCGCAACCTCCATTAAAGGCGATATGCGTTGAAAAGGTCTGTCGCGTATACGGGAGAAGCTGATTTGCCCCTTGGAGCTCATCCCCTCTATTTCGAGCCCGTTTTGTTCGGCGCGTTTCGTCGGAATTCGCAACGCCTTTCGCCGCTTTCACAGGAGTTCTTTCACTGCACGCCAGCCTAATGCGAGCATAATCGTCCCTATATTCACTTCCTTCGTAAAAAAACAGCTCTCTGCTGCAAACATTGCTTTTGTAAGCGACGTAATATCCGCGAGTTCAAATACAATTTGAATATCTTTAATTCGCGAGCAGCTTCTATACGCACCGACAAGTTAAACCTTCCAATTAATCCACGAAACGTGACCCACAAAATATCAAAGTGTATGTAATGAAAAATGAATGGTCAATAGATAGAATGCCTGGTTTTATCTTTCTCGTGGTTAGACCACATTTAAAGTGTCCTCAAGTGGACCCTTAAGCTCGCCTCAGTTATTTCCACCCCGACACTCGCCACCACCGAACGATTCCCCAGAAATTACAGCATCCATTAACCCCATAAATACATTCCAACCGCCCACCTTCGTCCACGCTCCCCCGTCATTCGCGCAACTTTTCTAATAATCCCTCGCGAATACATCAGGACCGCCTAAACATCGGCGGGGAGAATTTGGCAACTTCTGATATTGTTTCGCATAATTCACGCAGGATCCCCGCTGCGGCGGCGGGGGCACGACGATCGGGGTACGAGCGTGTCGGTCCAGCGCGTACTCCGCCGGCGGAAATGGCTCTCCGCTCGGTCTCGAATAAATGGCGTCTTGCTCGGTGGAAAGGTTCGCGAAATCGTAGCCCGGCTTCCGCCGCCGCCCGCCGTAGACGATAATAAATCCCGGGGAACGATTAATTAAGTACAAGAACCGAAGCCCTTGCACGTCGCGCGGCTTTAAAGTGTGCCGTCCCACTTTTCGTAATGCCGGAAATAATTCACGGAAACGGCGGGGGATTTAGCCGTGGAGGAGGTTCCCCGCGTGCATCGACGAACAGCCCCCTCGGTAATACCGTGTGCGGCGTCCCCGACCCGCTCGCCCGTCCTTTGCGCGGCCTTCTATTTATTCGCTTTTTAGCCTCCACGGGCGACGCTCGCGGGAGACTGCGGCTTGCAACTGCGGATGCAGCTGCAAAGGGCCACCACCCCCCGCCCCTGTCGTATATTTCAGGCTGATTCGCGGCCGGCCGGCAGCCACCGCCATTTTCCCCGAGTACGGAGCACAATGCGGAGCCACCGAGGAGCGGCCTAATATTTCGCTAGGAGAGGTTCGAGGCCCGCTGCTCCCTTTTGCCCCGTTTGTTCGCGCGCCTACCCACCTGCCGTTCACCGGCCCCTCTGTTCTCATCCGGGAAACGGAGAAACGAATTTAGGGGCTTTCATAAGGGTAATGGATGCTGCGGCTTCGATCACTGCTTCAAACCGGCGACGCGCTCTGGTCAGCATGACGGATTACAATGGATGCAGAGTAGCGTTGGCAGGTTACAATGCTGATGGGGACAGACTCGGATACGATGGTTGAGGAACTGCGTGTGGAATTATGAGGGCAGGGACGTTTTAAAGTAAATTGTGGAACTTTGTAGCAGGAATGTAATAACTCTTCCAATGCCGGTTAAACGATACTTCGTGTATCATCATCCTTCTAAGTAGGGTAGACTACATTTTCAAACTAATCGAATTTCCATCCGGTACCTTGGAACTGTCTTTAACAGAGTCTGATGGTGGTAGCGAGGAGGTGCAAGAGGTGTACAAGCTCGAACGAATAAACGGTAATTTAACCCCTTATTAAATTCAAATTAGACCCCACGTCGGTAGTAAAGTGTGACGCCTGCGTGGGGCTGTTCGGTCTTCGCGTAACCTCCTTTCGAGCGGCACCGCAATCCATCAACTTCTGGCAGGTTTACATCGCGCGTCAAGATTCCCTGGCGGCGCCTGCCAACGGCGATCTGATAAAACGTAAGCGGCGCCCTGAATATGCATGCCCTTTTCGGCTTTTAATATCGTTAACCGATATATCACAAGATTGCCCGGTTATCTAACTGGGCTCGAAATTTCCTATCGGGCCCGGATCGTCGAGTGATCATCGATCAACCCGCTAAATCCGAATCCGCGCGGCCGCGTTTCCCACCGGCGAATGCGACCAAATCCATCCTATAAATCTCATTTTTTGGTAATGAAAATACACGGACGTTTCACGCGGACACGGTCCCCGCGTCACGTCAGTCGGTTTGGGAAAGACGTAACACGGATAAAATCATTCGACTGGCAGCGTTCAGCGGAACACACCGTTGACAAAATAACGGGCCGCGCTGAAATCGGGCCGCGTGTCCACGAGTAAATACGGCTGTTTTGAGCCGGGTAGCTCGATTTAATAAAAACACCGACTCTGTACAAATGTGTGCTCGGTTATTGAACGCGTGAAAAGCTTGTGTGTCGCTCTTACGACCGCTGCAACTCGTTTTGTTCTCCATTTTGTTCATTTGGTTCCATGTTGTTGCCAGGTAATCGTATTCCTGGTGTTTTTTATTGGGTAGGTATTTTGAAAATTGCACGGAATTTGGATATACCGGTGAATTTGGAGGATATAAAGAAACGGAAGACGATTCGTGGTGCGAGGGCGGGTGGAGAAAAATGTAGAGGTTAGGAGAATGAGCGAACGATTTGCTACAGTAAGGAGAGTCAGGAAGTGAAGAGAAACTTTGAAAAAGAGGGGATGTAATGAAAACAGCCGATACAAAAAAGCTGTTCATTTATAGTGTCCCAAAATCGACTAAATAATTCCTTAATTGATTTATCGTTTACATATAAAGAGAAGCGAGCTAGTCGGCCCATAGAGTTGCCAAGTGAACCGTAAGGAAGTTTGATCGATTGCGCATGACAAAGGGCGATAATTTCCCGGTTAAATCTGAAATTAATCACGGTAACTATCGCGCATGCGAACTTGCTGAACGATAATAATTATGCCCCGAATATGGTAATAGAATTAGCGGCGTGACCCTGCGATACCAGTCGTTCTCTGCAAGAACATAGTTAAACGCTAACCATCGCGCCATAAACCAACAATTTAATCAATTACAAGTACGAGCAACCGCATTCCCAAGCCACAACACGATGACTAGAAAGGTCGTCCCATCAGGCATCCATTACAACCAGAAATAGAACCGATCCACTTGACAGTAAGGAAGTCTGAAGTGTCCCAAAACGCAGGAGGACGTGAATGTAACTAAACGTCAGTGGTACACGAGCCAATTTGATAATTGTGTGACAGAGGGCAAAAACCCTCTCGCGGCTCTCAGTCCCGCAGGTGTAACCTTCCTCGAGGTATTTCCTTGCAGCGTGAGCAGAATTTACATCTCGTCAAGTCTGTCGTGCCTCCAGCGAGCAAAAAATCCTCACTCAGCCCCTCCCCCTCCCCCGGACATCCCCTGCTCGAATATACACGTTGCCCAGAGCCGCCGCACGTACACACGCGTATCCCTCTGCAATCCCATGAGGATCACCCCGTGCGGATGCTCCTGCAACCCTCGGCCATCTTTATTCTAGGACGGACAGGTCGAGAGGGTAGGCATCGGACCGTGGTAACTGGCAGCCCTAGAGGGAGCCGTTAAACCTCGTCCCTGCCCGGTGTACCTAGCCACGTTTTCCTTCTGATATACAACCCTGCAGCCCGACTCGACCGCTCCGCTGATTCCGACACGAAGTTCACCGCGGCGCGGGCGCCTGTTTCCCCGGCGAACACCGGCGAAAACTCCAATGAGAAGTAAAGGTCGGCCACCGCAGGGGAAGGTGGGGAACAACTTCTGCCTCACCTGTCTTCGTCGGGTGAAATACGCCTGAAAATCTACTATTTTCCCACCACGATAACCTTACGATCAGGGGGCACGCGTTACTGGAGGCAGGACGCTTCAGTTGCGCGTTACTCGGCAACATCGGGGATCTATTACATACTTGTTAGGTAGAAGAAGATTGGGATACTTGGACGAGGGGACACGTTTTGTAGCGAGGATTGGTAACGCGGTCAGTTTTAACGATTGATGTTTAATAGAGCATAAAGATTTCCTCCTGAGGGAAGTCCATGAGGTTACACGATATTTTGTAGCAAAAGTTCTATTTATATCAAGCTTTTCAATTTTTCGGTTACTGGTCCCAATACAGTTGAGTGTTCTAATAAAACCAATGGCTGTTCAAGTAGTTCCAGTCAATATTATCAACCGGCTGCATGACGTCCTCTGAGCTTAAACAAGTACTGATTAATTTCAAAGCAAACTCCAAAGCGTTATAGTTTCTAGAAACTTAATACTTTGACCGATTAAACTGATCGGGGGTAGCTCCGCCCAAGGTGCCCACGAACTTAGAAATTGTAAAGATGTGAAGTGGCGAGGAGTGTTCTACCGCAGCTTCCAAAATTCCCAAGAACCCAGGGACCTTAAGAATACGGGGAGCACGTATATAAACGAGGCGTGGGAGATAAACAGCTATGCATAGGCGAGTGGACAGATAAATGAAGTGACGGCTGGGTAGCGTCTTATCTATCGAGTCGGGATCATCTCCGGGTAGCCTTCCACTCGATGGAAAGGAAGTTCGGCTCTCTTCCTGCCCGGGCCCCGTCCCACGGCTTTCTCCAGCGACTGGGAAGATCAGCTCCCTCTTGCTCGCGATATATCAAGACAGTTATCACTGGAATGAGATCATTTATTGCATTAAGACGACGGAGGCGTCGAGAGCCTGGCGCGAACGGAAAACCGGAGGGGTTCGAGATTCGGTATATTGGAAGTTGCAGATAAGAAGAGAAAGGCCCCGTTCCTCTCCAACGGTCTCTTCCGCTTTCGCGCGGCCATCCTCCTCGCCCTTTGACGCTTTCATCCTCTCCTCTCTCGCGGTCGAGCATCCGTGAGTCCTCTAACGTCTGCGCAACCATCGACGTCCTCCCCTTCTTCTCCATCCTTCATCCCCTTCCTCCGTCCACCCGTTTACAGCTCCTTTCCTCCCAGCCGTGGCCTTTCCCGTCCCAGCAGCGCTCTCTTTAAGCTTAATTGCCGGTATTTATCAAACGACGAAATAAATAAGCTGCTTACATTTCTTTGACGCCGAAGAG
This sequence comes from Andrena bucephala, assembly GCA_947577245.1. Classification (NCBI taxonomy): domain Eukaryota; kingdom Metazoa; phylum Arthropoda; class Insecta; order Hymenoptera; family Andrenidae; genus Andrena; species Andrena bucephala. The sequence goes on from OX387715.1 coordinate 72,840,238, forward strand.
TGCTCGGCGAGCAGGGCGCTTATTTAGCGAGGGCGATAAGTATATTAGACTTTCGTCGTTTATTAAGGATGAAGAGGGCAGCGGGAGACCGTGGCGGGGCAGGAGGATGCTGGTTAATCCGCTCGAACACCTACAGGCGTGTGTGAGACCGCTTTGGAGGGCGCGCGCATCACGGCGGTCGGATTCTTGCACTAGCTATCGAGGGCGCCTCAGTCTTTATGGGTAACAGATTATCGGGAAGGGTGGTCGCTGCTTTCTTTGATGTCTTTCTCATCTGCTCTCTCTCTCTCTCTCTCTTTCTCTCTCTCTCACTCTCTCTCTCGTAATGTACGATATATAAGTCAATACCGAAGATAACGCGTTTTAAAAGAAGACTGGCACGTTCAATTGAAATGAAGTAGAAAATTCGGGTTGAACAGCAGTGAGATGTTGTTAAAAAATATCAAAGTATCATGGTGTACTGTTCAAGATTCAAATTCAACTCTATTAGCAAAAAATCAACCATGATTTTGAATGGTGGGTACTATGAAATAGTTTGGTTCCTGTACGATGCCTTAGCGCGAGGAATTACGATTCTGGTTGAGTTTCGTTGGTGGTAGAAGGACATCGCTAAATCATGGGAAACGACGGTGACGTTAGTTTTCACAGAAGCCCGACATTCACACCGGCGGATCCCGTGATCGAACTTTCAACCTGTTCGCGCGACGAACGGAACTTCCCCCAACGGTCGCCGGGGCTCGAGGGGGTTCTTGTAGACACTAGTACGCGCGCACACACGCAAGAAAATCGAGCATTGTACAGCGTAAGGGCCGAGATCCTGTCCCATCCGACCCCGAGCGAAACCGAGGCCTTCCTCCTTCTCTCTCCCTCGAAGCAGGCGGCCCGTGAACGAACTGCAAGGGTGTAAATCTGAAAGTTGGCTAAACTGTCTACTCTGCCGGGTCGAGCCGGGTTTTGCACCCTCGTCCGCCTTCTTCCTGGCTCTATTCAGCACCGTTTGCCCCCGAGGCGTCGCCACGATGTTCCTACACCCACTTCTGCCCCGTATTCGTCCCCTATCGGGGCGGGGGCGAGCAAGCGGCCGAGAAAAGCGGAGGCAGGGAGGAACCGAGTCGAGCGACGACAAAGTAAGAGAAACGACGGGGAAATTGGAGCTTTTTATTACCGCCTCGTTTCCAATTTTACACGGAATCGCGTCTGCCCCGGTGAGACGGGACCGATCTCCTATTCACTCGTACCCTAACGCGATTCGCGGCCACGCAGACGCCTCCGCGTCGACCGAGCGAAATAAGCTGAGAGTGCCGAGGAGAGATTGCTGGCGACGAGAGGCTGGGGAACGACGATCACGCGTTTTCGAACGATCGTTTTTGGACCCGCTGTAAAGAAGGGGTCGAATGTTTCGGCGCTCTGAAGACAGGGATTCGATTCGACAATGGGGAAGGTATAATAATTCACTTTGAGATCGCGTTCCTTTCGAGTGCACCAATAAACTTAGGGTGAAAGGAATAGTATGCGTTTGATACAGAATCGATGGTGGCGCAGGGCTAGTGTTTATTGTCTAAGCAGTTTAATTATTAAAGGCTTGTCTGACTATACGCGCACATTTCTACTTAAAACGATATTGCGCCTGTTTGATCTTCAAAGTGAATGCTTTCTGTGCCGTTTTAAATGAAAAACAAAATTGAAGGTACATTAATGCCGTTACGCAATATTAATCCGACTGAAAATCGTCATTAGATCGACAATGGGATTTTACGCAACGTTACGGTAACAGAATGGACGCGTTTTCTGATGTTTGTAATGTAAATGTGCGAGACGATCAGCACACGGTACCTTTAATTCTCGACCATGTAATATTACAGATATGATATTAATATTCATGCAACGATCGCAATTTCCATATTTCCTACTGCGTAGTCAAATGAATATTATAATGCACCGTATTATTAAAAATCATGTATGCAAAAGTCAATATTCCCGTTGGGTCCTTATTACGCCGTTCGGACCTGATTCTCGCAACGTATGCGCAGACTTTTTACAGTGAGGGACAAATTATACTTCTCGATAATTCTCGCGTACCGAGTTCTCAAATTGCATGTATTAATACAACCGAATCACAGTGGTGTATTCATTTTCATGCAACTCTAGCTCCATTAGCTATTAATCCCCCCAATACAACTGCGTTCCCCCACTTCTGAGGAAACTGAGTAACAATACCTCCATCACGAATGAGTTCTATCAACACAATTCCCCCCCGCGCCTTGCACAATCCCCATCTCAGCCTCGCAAAGAAGAAGAGCCGAAGACAGGAAGAGGAAACCTCATAGAATCCCTCAGCGATCGAATATCGAAATTTCACCAACTCGCCGCCACCCTCGAACAATTTTTTTTTTCTCGCCGCCCCGTCGACCAGCCGATCGGGAATCACGACTTTCCAGACGCATCGCGAGCGGACGGGGCTAGAGCGCCACCGCGTCTGCGAAGTTTAATTATCCCGGCCGCAGGTGAGGGTACCATGGATCCACTTACAGCACTGGCCAGCCAGGTTGCGATTGAGCAATTATACTTCCCCGTGCCGTGTACGTGTGTCCACGAACACGAGCAGCGCAAGGCGAATATAAAGGGAATCTCCGTGGTTCGTGTGCACCCTCGACTCCAGCAACTCGGCGTCGTCGCTCGAGAAGGCGGCCAGCCTCTCCCCAAGGTCTCCGCCCAACTAATTCGCTTGAATTTTGATTTTCAATAAGAGAGAGAGAAAGCAGAGAAAGAGAGAGACGTGCACGCGTCGCGCGCGCACGACCACATACGCGGCTGGAGGACGCCTCGCGTCCATGAACAAAGAGGGAAAGAGACGGGATAGAACGATGGGTGTACCGCGGGGGGCTGGCGGAGACGCGCGTTGGGATTTAGCTTCCGTGTACAGCTGTACCGTGCCGGGGGTTTGAATATGCATGATGCATGGGCATTAAAGCCTGGCATCCTCCGCCGCCTACGCCATCCCCGTCCGCCATCCCGCCCCCACCCCCCACCCGCCCATCGGCCCACGTATGCAAATAGCAGGCCACCGACGGCACCGGTTCCGCCACCTCGAACGCCGCAACCAGCCGCACGATGCCTGCCGATATACGCGCGAAACGCGAAATTGCGAGCGCGTCAATTCTTCCTTTTTGCTCTTTTTCGGCTGTTTTCGATCGCAGCGCCGGCCGAAGTGTTGTCGCCCTGGTGCCGGAACGGGCAGCGTGACGGGCGAGGAAATAGGCTAACTCTATGATAGATGGAAATGCTCCTGATTGCTTCTGACATCCGAGGGACCTCGCGTGGGTGGACGGTATGCTACCCGTTTCTATGATGAGAATTATTGGATACTTTCCACTGTAGAGTAATGCGTTTAAGGAGAACAGTTTCATTATCCATCGCCGTTGGGTATCTACACCGTTTTTCTTGGGATATGGGAGCCGTGACCGCGTGATGTCGGTTCCTTTCAGGCAGCAACGGATATTCGTGTTATCGCCTGCGTCCAATTTCGCGTTAATAGATCTCCGTTAAACCGACGTCCAAGCAGCATTGTTTGCGGTCGTGTTTAGAACACTCGTTCCAGGCGTTACGATATTTCCACTGGATTATCTTTGACACGGCGGAAGTGCTGAACGCTTAAATCACAGCCCTCTATGGCGCTATACTACCCCGCCTACTTCTGCCCCGTTTTACGCTACGAAAACGATCACGTGAAAATAGCGCTACAGGCTGTTATAAAAGGCCAGCAGAGTGGTGGACGAAGGTTCGAGAGAATGATATTTCGTTGAGCTTCGTCGTATCATATACTCGTCGCTGTCGGTGATAAATTATGGAAGATGAGTTTGTACTACTTCAGGACTCTGGACACAGGTCGTGAACTTTTAGATAACTGCCGGAAAACGTTAAGGAAAACGGCAACTTGTGTAAACGTCAAATAGAAAACTCTCACGAGGGGAGGACGTGAATGGGACGAGCGATTTTTTAACGAAACCAGGCAGAAAGTGTTGGGACCGATGTGTATAAACAAATTCCAGAATATTAGATGTGAATGGCCAACCATTTTTATAAAAAATGGCTTTGAACATTAAAATTATAAAGTCGTCGGATCGACTTCGGTCTTCTTTTAAATAGTAGATCTTATTATGCTTTATTGCCATAGGATCAATAATTTATCCACAAAATGCAAATTTCTGTCGTAGTATGGTCACTTCACTACGCTTGTAGAGAATCTATTTTCAACTACCGCACTAGCCTACTTAGGTGCAAGCATCCCGAATTACGAGCCAAGAAACTAATAAGGAAAGATCCCGAACCCGGAAATTTTAAAAATTCTGAGACTTTGTGAATATGTTGGGGATCACCTCCTGATTACAACGCAATTTTTGTTTGCTGCCCAAATTCACTCTAAGGGGGTGAATTGGACCCCATAAATTCCGGCTATTTTCCGATTTTGTGCTATAACTCAAGAACTGTAAGAACTGTTAGTTACCAAATAATAGTCCTAATTAAAAGAAGTAACTTTTGCCTTAAAACTTTTTTCTATCTCTTACAGTTCGCGAGTTACAAAATAGAATCCGAAAATAGTCGAATTTTCAGGGGTTAATATCACCCCTTTACAGTGAATTTGGGCAGTAAACAAAAATTGCGTTGTAATCAGGAGGAAATCCCCTGCATATTCATAAAGATTCAGATTTTTTGGAATTTTCGGGTTTGGGATCTTCCCTTGTAAGTAGGGTTTGAACTCCCTGGAAGGGATATTTTTTATATTTTTTTCTTCTTCTATTTTCGTCATTGCGCGTGTTGTGACTAATCGAAATTCCACAATTTTCAGTTTAATATCTCGATAAAAAAAATTTAAACATACTCGTTATTTATACATGTTTACAATGATGTATAATTTCGAAAATTTCGTAATGTTAACGAAACATGTTTTTCATCACGTATTACAATTAAAAAATTCATATGTAAATTGCGATGCTGGCAAAACGTCGCGACATCTTTTCAAGAGAACATGACTTGCAGTTAGAAACCACGAACGGAACAAATTGCAAGGACTACGAAAGCCGTCGGCATTTCATTGCATCTACGCTCTTCCGATTTAATAGACAGTAAATGAATTAGGTACAATTTGTCCGAGACAATGAAACGTGTAATGTATGAATTTTTCTTCGTAAAATCTGAAGGCGCTGCCTCATTCCTCATTCTCAAAGAAAAGAATACTGTTCGAAGCAACTCAAAGAACAATCCAACATCAGCTATAAAAACGAACACGACTTGGGTGGATCACGATGCCAGTTAGATCGAATCCAACGTAGGGGAGCGATTCGTGAGGCGGGTAATTTACGGTTAATTTCGAGAAAAGCAAATAATTGGACTAAAGGGGGTAGGGGCCACGTAAGAAACTGCGTAATTGCTCTCAATCACGCCAACTGGCCTGAGGAATTCGAATCAGCCTCTGATATATTCGACGGCCGGGGAAGTTCCGTCCGTACGAAGAACAGAAGAAGAACTGTCGGGCTTCCTGTCTTTTTCTCGCGCAATTATCTCATTTGCCAGGCGGTAATTGAACGGGAAGAAAATGGCGATCGGGGCACCGAAACGTGCTTCCTGAAATTAATTGACGGGGCCGCGTTTGGGATGATAAAACAACGCGCCGCGATTATAATTGGACGAGAAGACTCGTACAATTATAAATTTCTATAGGCTCGTACGTCGCGGAGCGGTCAAGGGCGCACTGTTGCTTCAACGAGTTCAACACCGCGGTTCCTTTTTGAACGATTATGCGAGTACTCGATCGATGGGACACGTTGTATCGTTACTGGGCGACAACACGCTAATTGGCTCGTTATCGATGCACGCCAGTAGGAACGCTCTCTGCACGGGCGCAAATAATTTATCGTGAAACTAGCATGTCCACCGTGATTGGAATATAATGGTGACGACCGTCGATTGGTCATACGTGCAGCGACGTGTTTGTCCATATACCATATTCCTTCGAAAAGACGAATTCCACTACTCGCCACGAATGTTGCCATTCTTGCGAGACATCTGACAATAGTTAACACACAAAGCGAACACGAATATAATCTGCGAACTTATCAGCGGTTTATGGTTTCCTCGACTTCACCTACAACAGTATTCTACCGCCTTTTGTACCCGTGAGATCCCCATTTCGATGGAATTCAACGTAATTCTCAGCAGCGCGGCGTCTGACGCGGCACAGGCATCATCCACTTAAACCTCAGCCACGTCGCCCGCGACTATTCGAAGCAGCCAAAATTTTCCTATTCATAAACCTCCGCCAAAATCACCTCGTCAACGCAACAAACTCCAAGTTCCAGGGTGGTTGAAGCCTCGAGGGTTAAAAATTTAGCGATACAGAGTGGAACGAGCAGCCCATTAAAGCGCGCTCGTAACGGGCTGTCGCGTAAACAAAGCCGTCAGATTTCGCGCGCCTTTCTGAAAGACAATGCCGAGAACGCTGTGGCTCCGTTATCGTGACACGTAAATCGCCACCAACCGTCGAGTTACATGTATAATTAACCGCGGTGCACGGAGACGCGGAGTCTGCGACGAGCGTCATAAAAACGGCAGTTTCAGGCACGCCGGTCCGCCCGATCACGTTGCAAGAAACAAAAGTACGTGCAACGTGCCACCTCCCCCCCGCCCCTCTCTCTCTCTCTCTATCTCTCTCTCTCTTTTCTCTGAGCCGAGTGTACGCTGGAATAATCACTGGCCCGTGTACGCTCATTGTTCTTCCCCGTGCTGATACAACGGCCATAAGTGAGTACACGTCCGGTACGCGGACCTGGCCGGGGCACGTGCGTGTATAGTTATCAGACGCACGTGTTTGCCGAGCGGCCGTTTGTAATTACATTTCGGTTACACGTACCGCCGCTGATTTCACGCTGACGCCGAACCGGCATGAACATAATTCGACAAAACGGATATTGATATCCGTGGGCCGCCGGCCGGGACAAATGGGGACGAATTCGCGGCGACCGGACGCGAGACAAATTCCGAATTACTCGCGCCCACCATCCCGCGCCGCTTGTTGCGGCCTGATAAATGCCTACAATCAACGTGTCGAAGTCAGAATTGTGCGTTTACGTTGGGACGTACAGTGAATTGCCGGAGAAGCGCAGGGCACGGCTAGTGAATAACGAAGGTAAGGTTGCACACTGAATTACTTGGGGAATGATAGGGACGTTTAATCAAATTCGTGGAAATTGTGTAGAAATCACACCGACGCTGATCGGCCGGTGTTACGGCAGGGACTGCTTAGTGTGTAGTTTGAAACACCGACCGATTTGTATCCCTTATGCACGCCCCACGTGTTTTAACCTATGAAATATGAATAAGCAAAGCGTCGATGATCCAAGCATGTACTTTGTCCCAGAGGTATGAATAATTTCCACTGGAACGAACCCATCAATCACGAATAATAGCGCAAATCGTACCTCGCCGATAAAAGTAATCTATTTCTCGCTGCTGTTATAATTCAGCCCGTTCCACGAAACGCAGGGAATAAACTTGGAGCAGGCCGGAACTTAGTGTCCGACCAACGAGATCACAAAGCGCACGGTAGCGAGCAAATTACAGACGTCGCTCGGCTTAAGACGAGGGTGGATAACCCGGGGATATTGCCGTAATTAAAGACCAACAGTTCGATTTAAAAAGTAATCGATAACGGCCCGGCTCCCGTAAGGCAATTACCTAATGCCCCCCCTCCCCCACCCCCACCTCCTTGATCGCCAAGAAGGTCACGTCACATTTAATGAAACGTAACCCCGTGTAACGTTTCGAAAACAAAGCTTGCTTTATGTGTGCCCCGCGTGCCGTCTGCGACCGTGAGCGCACAAAATATGAGTAATAGACGGAGGTGGGCGAAGGGGTGGAGGGGGGGGGGGTGATTTAGTATTAGGATTTATTAGGGCCGCTCGCCCCTCGCGGGTACCGGTGTTACAAAGGGCGAGGGTAAGACCTTATGATTTCTCCTGGGGACCCATACACACGACCTCGACTAATGCACCTGCTGTCTGTACTTCTTCGCAATTCTTTCTAACCCAGAGTCGTGCACTGGAAAGTACGTGTATTTATAGTTCCAGTCGGTCCCAGTACGGAAATTTCGGCGACGGTGATACACAAATGGCAATAAGTACGGGCTACAGTGAAATATCGTGTCCCCTAAGCCTACTCCTCTGGGTTTAATTGAAATGAATATTCATTTCTATTTGTCACGATGGTTTCCAGTTGTTCGACTTTCTACGCGCGATATTAACGCGATCCCAATGTAGGATCCCAAGAGCAATTTTCGAGTTCAAATGTCGCGCCTTTACGACTTCCAAAGGGGGTTAATCGCGAAAAAAATAGCTCTTTTCTTCCCTAACCGTGGAAAATCGCTCTTTTTCAACTACAAATTTCATCATATCAAAATTTATATTTCTAGAAAAAGACTAGGATTGGAGCAAGATTGTATGAAAATGTATTACGAATGTGCAATTATCACTCAAAAGTTGAAAGATTCAAAAATACGAAAATGGTAACTTAAAAATGATACCCTGGGGTGCAGTGAACCCCTTTGACCAACTTGTGAATACAAGAAGGTGTGATCACGAAGGGTTAATAACTTCGGTGCAACCAATGGGGATTTATTTTGATCTTGTTGCTCCATTCCAGGCGGAAGATCATTAAAGAAATAGTATTTATGGATTACCTTTTGTGAAACTGAGATTACTTAAATTAGTGGCGTAGATTCCATACATACTGTACGCTGGAACAGGGGAAGCACGGTATACGAAATTCGGGCTCACCTGTAACAAAAAATTGAGGGATAGAATTAGTAGCTGCTCCGGCGCAAGAAAATTCGCGTGAAGCGACAGTAGGAGATAAGACTGCTTGTTATCATCCGGGAATATCGTAAACAGGCGTGTTTGCCGAAGGCTCAGCGGAAAGTGATACGTGACACGCATGCCAGTGAGGAGTAAATGCTGGATTCACGGACGGGCTTAAATTTCCATTAGTTACACGACAATGGCGCCCAGACTACTCGGGCCACATAAATGGGAGGGTCTAATGCGCTCGTTGGGATTACCAAAAATGTGATGCAGACCAGCTTGTGCACGAACATTTTGCGTGGCTGGTGTTCCTACGTGCACAGACATAAAAGGAAGATCCCGAAGCATTCTGTCTGAGTTTCACCTTTAATCCAATAAAAAGCAACTGGAAAGTTTCTCACGATAATTTTGTTAAAACTGAAATTCAATAAGTGAAGATCACAGGAATACTTGAAGCGAGCACTAATAACATTTGGTCGCCACCTCTCAATCCTTACTTTTCAAAGTCTCCAGGGTGCCAGTTCATGGCAACCTCACTGATATTAATTTCACCAACACCTTGTCGCTTGACCCATTCCTGTATCACAGTTATTAGTTATTATCAGCTCTTTCTGTTCGCGCCGATCGAAGACACATTTAATCCGTGAGCCTACACACCGCGTCAGCTGCCTACGATTCAATAAAAACTCAATAAAAGCTTGTTAAATTTGTAATTAATCTGACACGAACACCGTGCACGCACATGGAGAGCGACGTTCTACTCTCGAGTGGTTATTTATTCAAATACACCGATAGGTCCAAGTAAAATGGACGATTTCGTTTAAATTTTCATTCGGCGACTCGGAAAAAAGTGTATGCAATCGACAGGATAAAAAAGCACATGCTGCGTGCATTTTATACGATGGTAAAATATTTAAATGGAATTGGTTGTCTGGAGTGACGTTCAGCTGGCAGCTCGATATCGAGGGAAGCGTGTCACGAGTGACGGTACACGGGTTCCCCGGAAGCTCTCGCCACCAGGACAACGCGTCGCGTTTACGTAGGCTTCGAGGATCACTGCCGCGGCAGCAAATGGCGTGCACGATTGTTGCCTGAGCGACGTCGTATATCCTCGTGCCTTTTCTCCTCCCTCGAGCCACCGCCTCCAGAAATCCCATCAACCCCAGTTGTCCCATTTCGAAGCGAAATTCATACACGTAATCCAGTTTTCCACTTGTTCATGGACCCACGATTAACCAATCGACGAACGTGTGGAAATTGGATGATTCAGATGTAAATGATTAACACGTCCTCGAGGTTTTGGAACTGTTACTGAAATCAAAGCGTAAATTCAACTGGACAGGAGAACTTTTGCAGAGGAATAAGAAATCATTGTTGAAGCTTTCCGTTTATTAAGCCTTACACGAGTTCTTGTGATGCAATGGTGCCTCGACTCTCGAGCCTTTCGTTCGCATCTTAATACTTACTACTGACGTTCAACGTGCAACTCAAATAAAAAGGAGGAGCATCGATTGACCAGACTCCTCGGCGAAGGACCGTCAAAGTCCGATGGGGCCACTTACCCATCATAACCATCGATTTTCTTCCGGTGGGGTCGAGGGTGGAAAACTTATATAACTCATCGACGACCGTGCTCCCTGGACAGGCCGTATAACGTATTGTTCCCCTTTTATTTCCCATAAAACTTCAAAAGCCCATCCAAATATTACGACGTCCGAAGAATTCGTTAGCGTCCGCCCGGTCGGGGGTGGGTGGGACAGTCTGTAAATGGCAGTCGCGTAATATCGTTCGGGAAATATTGGACGGTGAAATCGTCCGTGATATCGGAGGGCGACAGCACGTGTCGCGGGATATCGTCGATGCAGACGCACGCATTAACGCGCTTTGGAAGACGCGAGCACACGGGGTCGCGTGTTGCGCACCATTCACACAAAGAGAGAGAGAGAGAGAGGGAGAGCAAAGTCTTTACCCTGGTAAACAGAATATCGGGACAGCACGTGCCGAAGCACGCAACAAATAGCCTCGAAAGCACGCATCCCCTGGTACCGAGGCATGCCTCGAGTGTGTATTCATCCCCGTCCCAGGCCTCCTCCGCGACAGCCACCCCCTGGCTGCCTCTGCACGGGACCAAGCCACGACTCCAAGGAGAAGCTAGTCCCGCCATAAAGAGAACCCAGGCTTTATTTAAACGCGTGTCTATGGTTTATCGTTTGCCGAGTGTATCGATCCAATTGTCCACAAGGAGGAGGAGGAGGTTCTTCAACCACCCCATCCATGGTGTACAGAGTTTCTCGTCTTCCTTTTTCCTGCGCCCTCGATGAAACGAAGTCAGCGACCAATCGTCGAGCGCTGTTCTTTGATTGTAGGTTTGTTTTCTTTCCCTCTGATTCGATTGAACGTGCACGAAGGCTATTTCTTTTCTGTAGTCCTCTTTGTTTTCCGCTTCCTTTTACTTTTTCGCGGTACTTCTTTTATAACGAACGAAGGTTTACTTGTAATTTGGGATTATGTGTGTCGTGGGAGTGAGAGAATTTCCTGAAAGGCGAGCGAAATATTATATATTGCGGGGGTTGTTCCACAAGGGTGGACAGTGCGCGCTGTTTCGTTAATCTTTAGAGAAGTTACAGGGAGGGAAGCAGCGATGAGCCTTTATCGAATTTTCAGAGAATTTCAGCAAGTCAACACGGTTTGCATATAGGTTACGATAAAGATTTTCTGTAATATCGCTGGAACGATGTATTCAACGCCAGTGGTTTGCCGAGGGGAAAACTGGGATTGGTTTTAGATACAACTGACCTAGTTTCGAGAGCCTCGTGGTATCGGGACTTCTCGATACTGCGGTTGAAAAAAAAATTTGAATGAGAAACAACGTCCGCGACGGTAACTTTAACGCGCGCATTTCATGGCAGCTACTCTGCTTCCGTTGCAAAAAAAAAAAGGGGGGAAAAAGCTCCCGACCAATCGTTGTTTTTTCCACGTTCTATATATTTCCCCGAAGAAACTGTCAACACCTTTCACGCATTAAACCGTAAACTCCGCGCCCGATAACGCTGCGCCCGTAAATAATCGTCCCTTTGCGGCCGGCTTTGAGCGCGAATTATTGGGAATGCGATTCGCATCGGTTTGAAAATCAAGAAAAAACGCGGAAAAAGCCATGGTTGGCTGGTGAAAGGATACGTCAGAAGCGGTGAGCGTTGCGTAAAATCATCGCCCGTTCTGCTCTGACCCATTTTCCCGGCAACGAATTATAGACTTTGACGGCGTCGAGAGCGAGAGAGAGAAAGAAAAACGGTGGTTTCAGGCATTTTTCCCGTGGTAAAAATTGTTTATCGATTCATGGGCGAGCAAACGTGCCCATTAGAAACGTATTACCAGTTGGCGTTGCAATTTAAAGGCAATCATCGCGATACTGTGCCGCAGCTCTGCGGTTCTCCTTTCCCTTTCCTTTATTTCCCCCATTCTTTTTTTTCTGTTTCTTCTGTTAAAACAGTATCAGCCACATTTTCGTCGGTAACAAGTCTCGCTGGCGCATTACGTTCGCGTGCACCTCGCGTCTGTTCGCAATAATGTCCGCGAGAATATCGGTCTGCACGGTTCTGGGACTAATGGGAGTACGATCTCAGTATTTCTGTGCCTGGTTATGCCAGGACTCGACCGGGCAGAGTCGCGTTAACAAGGGTCGAAACCGACCGCGGGGGTTGTTCGCGTGGTGGTGTGTCACCCTTATCTCGGTCGCTGCCCTAATTTTCACGGGTTGAAATAAAGAGAGAGGGCCAGAGGGAGCGAGAAAGAGAGAGAGAGAGAGAGAAAGAGAAAAAGGGGAGAACGAGGAGGGTGGGTAACGTGTACCTGCATGACATCCACGTGCTCTTTTCAGCCGCTTTCGCTTCGCGTGGCGTCCTAGCACAAAGGCGGCTTTCGAGGAAAAAAGCAATTCCAATATCTGACACAAAAGAAAATTTTTTCTTCCGTTCACGTGGGACGAGGAAATATCGATTCCTGAATATGTATCAGAACCGAATCGAATGAGAATAAATTGGAAGTCCTGTTTGTCCGCGGTTGGAAATAATTTCTGCGGAACCACCGCGGTTTTACTGATTGAATACACCACTGTAATTTTACCGTATGGAATTCGAGTGTGTCCGCGCGTTTTCTGGTCGAAAAATTTTATACTGTATACTTTGAGGTAGATTTTCGGGGGAAATTAAATTGTTCATTTGTATATCTCTTATTGTATCGAGGTTGAATTGCACGGAAGTCGAGAGAAAATGTCCCTAACTTCGAATGGTACCGATTCTTCCACTCGAGAGAAAAGTTGCTTTCGATCCATGGCAAAACAGAACAAAAAAGCAAAGGCTTAGGGGGACTAGGTAGTCGTTTTCCGTGAAAGAAATACTTTATTTTTAATGTATTTATAAAAAAATTTTTATCCAATGTTTATTATTATCTAAGAGATTTAAAAAGTGGTTGGTATAAAATTTAATATACACGTGCTTTAAAAATGACGGTGCTGATTGGTAAATATTTTAACGTTCTTCTGTGGGTTTGCTGTAATATTCGTCTTAAAAAGTGACGTAATCCAATTTCAAGGTGTGATTCATGTTTGTTAGATTACATTTTTTACAAAACTAAAATTAAAACAGAATTATTACATCGGTGGCCAAAAAGCGACGATTATTTCAAGAAAAATTCGGTCGTGTTCGTAGATTTCACCTTTTTAGCTGCCAAATCAACAATTTTGTGAATTTTAATATAAACCCAGCGGCATTTTATTCAGAAAAGATAGTACTTTCGGAAAATGCAATAAAAAACTCGATTTTTCAACTGCCTATTCCCCTTAAATGACGAGTATGGGAGTAACCAGTGGTAAAGTTTAGAGCGGAGTCTTTCCTTCAGAAGCGGTAAAGTTTGCTATTAAGATGGGAAAAATTAGGATTTAGATCCTAACTTTAGTTTGCCCAAGTTACGCCACACTCGCGAAACTAATAAAACTCAAGTTATAACTCCATAATGGAAAAACTTTCTTCCTAAAACCTGAAATCGTCAATATCCCCGGGGCCCCGACAAACGCTGTATTTTTCACTTCCGCCGAGTGAATCGCGCGAATTCACGAATTGTGACCATACCTTTTCGTACATTTGAGCGCGAATTTTCCAAATTCCCTTCTGCGGGCATAGAACTTGAATTCTCCTTGTTGGAAAGTACCAAATCTAGAATAGTTTGAGTACTTGAACGTTCTCCTTTCGCAAATTCCCTCTCAATTCTATTAAAAAATTACCCAATTCCCGGGGCAACTTCCACGGCATTGAATTACCTTGGTAGCCTAGAACGAAACTGGCGCTATCGAGCACACGTTTCTATTCGCGTTTTTCAATATCCCCGAAGATACGCAGCCTGGCAACTTTTAAACCAATATATCGACCGAGAAGTTTTCGGAATTTCGTGATCGTGTCCGCGACTCTTTCGAGCAGGTGGCTCAATTTCGGAGTGGAACTTTAATGAAAGAAGCTGCACGGGGGGAGGCGGGATCGCCGATGCGCGGTCGATCGCGGCAATAAACCGTCCCGGTTCTGTAGATCATCACGCAACGTGTCACGAACGGCTCGCAGCCCTGCCAACAGCAAGAAGCCCTTCGTGGGGTGGGTTTATCGGAAAGCCGGCACGCAAGGAGTATCGCCCCCGCACCGCACACCTTTCTACCAGTTATCACGTTGTAAACCTTATCTATCGTGGAGCACAATAGTTGTACGCCCGAATAGCACGACGTACGGGTGCGTTTTACGCGTTCCACGTGCAGCATAAAGCTATGTACGCACGTAGCCAAAGCGAGACGGAGGGTATACTTGAAGTAGTTGGGATAGCATTATTGGATACATGCTACGGAAATTATGGAACTTCCCTTAGTGTTCCTAATTAATGTACCACGAACGCTGACTGATATCGCACAATCACTATGCGCGAGGCTAGAGGGGCACGATTGTGTAAGTGACTTCACTTGTGAATGATACAGTAAAACCTAGAAATGTGTAGGTAGACAGGGTGAAAGTTTCGTGCAGATATGCTTTTGCCTGAGATTTGTTTGCGACTATCCTGATGACTAATTTGATACAAAACGCACGAATGTTTAAGAATAAAATTTCCAATTTTAGGGCACTTTTGCAGCTATTTCAAAGTTGCTGAAGAATCCGCGAGAACCCACGGTATTGACTCGGAAATTGGTGGGCCACGTGTTGGGACGAGGCTTAACTGACATTTCCTAGTAATAATCGGTACCATGAAGTTATTTTGAAGCACAAAAAAGCAATCTGTACGGTACACGCTTCTCTGTTCCTACGTCACATCACAGGCTTTTCCAACACCCTTCGTTCGCAATTACGTCCCCTCCCCATGAACGAGTGATCGTCACTGGAAAATGTAAAAGTTGTACAACGGTCGTCGATGAAACTCAACGCTGACAGGTTTACAAAAACATTTTCCCGTCCCTGCGACATTAATGGCGCGTGGGGACTTTTTTTCACCACAAGCATAGCTATCGAACGTATTTCGCACCGTTCTCGGGCAAATTTCATTCTGACGCGATTAAATAACACCCAACCTTGTTGAACTATGTCTGCCCTATAATTTTTCAAACTATACGATCTGTTCTACATTTCGCGGTCGTTCTAATGGCGAAAGGTCGCTTGGAAAAAAAAAAACGGATTATCATAGTTTGGCCGATAGAAGGAACCCTAATAACAAAGCTCCTTTCGCGAATGGAACGTGGCTGCTATCGACTGCTTTTCGATTCGCCATTCTGGTCCAGCGATCACGGAAGGGCCACTGTGACCGAAAAAGATTCAAAGTGACATTTTCGACGTGCCTTTGAAGATATCCTCGGCGATGTAATTACCGGACCTAATACCGAGCCAGCTACCTCTGCTGATCCGGCTTCCAAACGATTTCGTTTCAAGGCGAGGTTTAATTGGGTTCGGTTTTGATCACGACCGGTCGGAGAGGCGTTCGTATTCGGTCAGTTGGTCGAGCCACGTCGATGGTGGAACAAAAAAGCTTCCGTCTGTGGGTAATAGCTATGTAGAATGTCAGGCTTTGCGACAAGGAACTCATCGACCAGCTGGACACCACAAGTGATTGAAACGCCCGTTTAACAAATGAAATGATTAGAGTTTAAATTGCAGGCAGAACGAACAGCCGGTTATCAGGATTCAAATTGCAAAATCGCCATTTTATCAGCTGAGCCAACTATAGGACGTCGATTTACTCAGTTTTCTGCAAGTTTAATATTGGAATAGACTAAGCGTTCACAGAATTCTAATCTTGGGAGTCAGTGGATTAAATATAGTCTCCTTTAATTGATACTTCATTTCTATGAAATTTCATACGTTCAACTTTTATGGACGTCGATAAGGACGTTTCGAGAAAGCTGTCGATGACGTTTAAATGGCAAAGAGTCGCGAGGTTGTGCAGCTGAGGGCTTCTATCGGATTACGGTTATTGCCTGCGCAATTCCCCGTTGTAATTATGGAACGTTTGAACAGCCGTGAGCAATGTAAGCCTCCTTCACGCTGTACGCAGGATAATCGGGGCTCCCGTTAACTGTCAACGTCACACACACAGTTTGGGATAATTAGGATCCGGCTAATTAATGCCTTTACCACCAGGCAGACGCGTGAGTCTTTCTTGCTGAGAATTTACTGTCGCGAACTTTCTACTCGGAGCGCGTCGAAGGATAATTGATCAAAGATCCTCGATTGAAAAGCTTTCAGTCGCTAAGCTGCCTCGAGGGGTGGACGGTTCTGTACCGAACTGTTCTACGCGATTAACCGCCGCTCGTCACGAGTAAGTTGGTAGTGGTACCTGTTGAGATTTAGAATTACAAGTACGATGCCTTGGGCACCAAAGTACATACATATTTCATTTCGCATCTCAGTATGCACGGAGTGTTTCAGAAATGCTTGATTCTTTCTACTGAATTTGGTGATGAGAGAAAATTATATGATTGCGTATGGGAATATTCATCTTGAAGGTAAAATGCTAGTATCGAAACGATGTTTTGATCATTTGACATCCGTAAAATATGGATCATCGAAGTAATTAATCAAAAATTCCTTCAGCACGGGAACCCCGAAACTTCCATTTCCCCATTCTTCCCTTAACTTCCGTCGTTCTCGTCGATCATTAACGCACAGATCAATGAGCATGGATTGGCCGTTTACGGGGGCAGGCCCTGGAGGCGTCTTTATGAAGCCTTTAATTAAACGGTTTCATAAATCACGCGACCGCGAGGGGGGCCGATGGAACGCGGGGACAAATTAATAAGATTAATTGGTTGACAGTTTGGGAAACAGTTTTGGCCTTTACGTCGCTCGTTCCCGCTTCCATTTCAAAGTGGGTTGAACCGACAAAGGGAGGGGAGAGATCTCAGTGAAGAATATTAATTTTTAGCCCGGGGCCCTTTGGAAAATATGTTTTCTTTGAACCTCGTCCCGTAGGGCTTACAGGAACCCTCGAACCTCTGGGATAAACGTCACGACCAGGAGATATAAGCTTAGATTGATGGATTCGACCGATTTTAACGACCGTAACGACAACTGAGCGGTGCTTTAGAACGTTATTGGATATTTGCATAGAGCGAGGAGACACATTGGGGAACGTGGGTTGGAAAATGATCGCTGCTCCAGGCATTGGACTAATTAAGACCAGGCACATGTAGATCAATATGCCTACGGTTCTATAATAATCTTGGAACTTTGAAGCATGGGCATATAACACTGAGTTTAGACAGTGACACGGTTCATGAAAATATGTAACAACGAATCAATAAAGTAATAAATTAAATATGTAATATAATCTGTCCCAACAGTTTTTATGGTAGACGAATTTTTTCATCAAGTAACAAACAACGCAGTCTTGTTATAGAATTGTAAAGGTTCATGACTGTGCCAAGAAAAAACTGACACGAATAAATTAGTAAACAGATTTCCAAAATTTCGAGCAAATGGACAATACCATGATTGTATGAACGCTGCTTCCCATACCCTTCCTACTGCCAACAGTATTTGGAGGTTGATAGGGACTCGGGGTGTCGTATCTCGCAAGGTTAACCATCGTCTTATCGACGATCGACCCCCTACAGCCAACTGGCATCGCTCTGTCACGTTGCTGGCTCCTCAGATAACGTCCGAGTATTACGACGCCTGACATTCTAACCGTTAAACGACTGCGCGACGATTAGTAATGCGAGACAAATGATAGTCATCCCCAATGGGGTGACATAGCAGATACCAATCTAAGGTACACGTTACCCAAAACTTATCTTCTTACTCCAACATCGAGCACGAACATCGTTCATCCCTCTCCACAACAACGAAACTTGTGTTAGATACAAAACGAAGTTTACAGGAATAATTGCCATGCAGGCCCAAACGAGGAACATGTCCCAACGATCAAGTATTTACGATTGGTCAGGCGTCACGTCCATTTCCTCTGTTTGCCGCTCGTTCTATTTTTCTTTTATCGTTGTTCGGGGTCCGCGGACACTTTTGTCGATCGATGTACCTTTTTAACAGGGTCCGCGCGACAATGGGACGCAGCGTTCAGCCCGATAGGTTCCAAACATTCTATTTGCCGAGCATTGTAATCCAAGCCTCATTGTTCCTTGCAAACACTGTTTTTCTGCTCGCGCAAACGCTCAAAGGCGAGGCACAGAGATATCGGGGATTTACAGCGACCATTGCACCCCGGAGCTAAAGTGGACGCGATATTTCCGGTTTGTATTTCCGGCACGGCCCGACACGTCGCGGATCAACCGTGCTCCTCTCTCCTCCTCTCCCCCGTCCATCCCTTTCGCGGACATAAAAGGCCGTCAAAGTCAAAACACAATTACGCGTGGAATTGAATAAAGGTTACTTAAACGAACGATACGATCCACCGTTCTATTTCGCGTAATTGGATCGATAATTGTATATCGAGCGCGAAAAAACCGGACGCAGCTGGCCGAGCCGTAATTATTCGTTCAGACAGGTTACCTGTGTCGTCTTGTTACGTACGCGACGCGGCTGCATCCCCCGTTCAGCGCGTGTTACGCATCGATGTAACGCGGATCGCCGACGATCCGCGCCAGCGTAATCGAATTTCGCGACGGCTTACGCCGCTGTTATCCCTTAAACGCTTGCATAGAATGTTTTTTTTTTGAAACGATGGTAGTTGATTGTAACTCGATCTTCTTAGACTTCACGTGTGTTAAATATCTTGATTTTGAATTTGTTAGACGACCAGCTCCCTGTGTTTGGAATTCACAAAAGTTCCCCATTCGGTTCACCATATAATAATAATAATCTCGTAGGTAATCTCCTATTATAAGAAAATCAAATACTATCGTTTTAAAAAAAAAGAGAAAGTAATAACCTTCTTTCTGTAGCGATATTAATAATCTCTCCTCCGTCTTTTATTTAGCTAATTGCGATCACGAGCAATGTAGAAGAAGAGAAAAATGCACCCCATTTCTACAGTACAGGAGTCCATTTTGTAGATTAATGTTACGCATTTACGTGATTTTTTGGCTCGCACGCGGCGAGGGTCAGCGAAGACGCGATTATACGCCGTTGAAGAGGCAAAAAATCGCGAAAATTGCTCGTTTGATCTCGCGGGCGACGAGATTACCGATGGCATAGAGATCAAAGACTTAATGGGATTCGTTGCGTAAATTATCCCGCATAAATGTTCTCGGTACGCTTAGAGCACGGGGGAAATAATCGCGAGCTTTAAATTGCAAGAGTGATACTCGGGCGAAATTTAATTTCGAGTTTGCCGACGTTTTATGGTGGGCTCGCGTTAGAAGAGACTGGCTCCTCCCGCGCTGAAGAAACGCTCCTTTTCTTTCGCGCGTTTAATATAAACGCTGCCCGGTATGCGTTAAACTTTGACGACTTCTTTTGTCCCTGCTCTTATTACGAACGTACTACGATTTAGTGAGAGCCTCGCGTCACATCGTTCCTCGTTCACGTTCCGTACAATTGACCAAGCAAAATGCACGTGTCCCAAAAGCTTTCCTATTATCCCGTGCGCCACATGCACGATGTATATTTAGTTCGTTAACATTAGCCGCCGGTTATAAACTGTACGTTCTTCGACAACTTGGCGAAGCTTCAATTTGGCAAGCCGTCAAAACCGGACCAATGTAGCACTATGTGTATAACTTTCGATAAATTATTACAATACCGGCGAATAAGTGGTAGGTACTGGCACTTGAAAGTTGTAAAGTGCAAGTAGGTACTCGATAGCTGGGAAAAAATATATTAAAACTTCTATACATTTCAAACACTTCATTTTACCGTTACTAGTACATGAAAGTATTATACAAGTAACCACAAGTAACATCATAATATCCTCTGCGAGTTTCCAGGAAGCTGGGAAGAGAAGCAAAAAGAAAGCTGTTGCTTAAGATTCCTGAGGAAACGGGAAAACTTACATCTAAAAACTTTTTAAAGCACACTTTCCAACTTCTCAGACTCCGTGTAATCGCCTCCTCAATTATTATTGTACAGCCGTGGTCGTAGTTTTATCCGGAAAGGGGCCAATACGAGCAAATTGTTGGTTGTATTGTAAGAAAGGCCTATTAAAAATTTTGATAAAAATTTTTATCTAAAAGACGTGCTATTACAATAATTGCCTCATTGTAATCTCGTCAGGGATAATAAGTATTCGAGCTTGCAGGATGTTATTAAGGATAATGAAAGAGAAATATTCCTAAGACATCATGAAAGCGAAAAAGACTCGCGCGGATCAATGCACCTTATGCTGGCAGGATGCATCCATGGGCGTCCGGAGGGGGTGCAAAAAGGGCAGTTGCCCTCCCTGGCTTTTGTGAAAAAAATCGTTTATCTTCAAAAACTGATCTTTATTAAGTTTATACTAAAAAACTGAATATTTCTAAATTTCGGATTTAAATTTTTAATTAAATTGGCACCACAAAATGAGTTTAAAAAAGCAAGCGGGCTATTCGTTTTTTCATTACTGTATTTTTCTTCATCGTCACCCTAAAGTTGCCCCCTCCTGGAAAAAAGTCTACGGACGCCCTTGGATGCATCGCGACCCACGAAACGTGCATTGGGACCACAGATGCTTTTCCCCTCATTGATAAGAGGTCTGGGCGTTATCGCGGCCGCGAGGGTGTAAGTAATCCTCGATAGGTCAAAGTACTGGACTTACGTCGTAGGGGGAACACGCACGAGACACTGGGTACGTAGTGTGCAAGCCGATTAATAATTCAAAGAAGCCGCGGCTAATACCTACATGACGTCACTTGGAAATCGATCCAATGAAACATGCATTACCCCGGGGAGTGACGTCTGTCCGATCTTATGGCAGGGCAGCCGGAGTGCATACGGAACGTTCGTTAAACTGTCATTCGGATCGAAATCGCGACCTAAAATAAAACTTTCACGAACGTAACGGTTCGCGGAATTCTGCTGGTAACGAATCGTGGCTCGCGGGAATACAGCCGACGATGCTCTATGAAATATTCACCCAGCGTTACAAGGGGTAATTACATCCATACTCCCTGACCTGTCTGTCGGGATGTTTAATTTAATTTCGGAAAATCGAGAACGTCTATCGTCGACTGTCGTTGCTGTGAAAGGTGGAAGGATTTGTAACAGTGACGATTGAATCCTCGCGTACTAAGTCCAGGCACTCTCTTTCACATGTAATTAAAGTAAATATTAAATGAATATTAAATGTACATCGGTGATCTAGAAGACATCAACCTTCCACATACAACTAAAAATTTGAAACTTTTAAAGAATCTAGGTTAAAACATCCACTTCCTATTCCCCAAGTGTTCTCGAAATATCGCGACAAAGTGTCGAACATATCTTGTTGAGAAGAGAAAATGTAAGACGTCAAACCATCAAGGCCAGATAGGGCCATCGGCGTATCGTCGTGTTTAGGTTAAAGGATACGCGTCTGTTTTTCGTCAGCTAAAGAGTAGGGCTGTTGTCCAGCCATATATTGTCGAGGGTCGAGTCATCGCCTCAGCCGGAACTGAAGTTCCCAGGGGGTAAGAGTTCCACTTGGGTGGCCTCGCGTCGACTTGTTTAGACTGGAGTCGATGCACCATCGGGAAACCATAATAAATTAGACACCGATGTTTCGAGAAACCTTTTCCAGAGCAGTTCCGAGATTTGGAAAGTTCCCTTTCTCACGCCTCACAACCATCCTCGATAGTGGCACGCCTCCACCAATAGACAGTTTAATTTTACCACCTCTCTGTTAAAACTCCACCAATACTTTACGTTTGTTATCCCTATAGCCTTAAGACTCCACCCCTGCGAGGAATTCTGGAGTCATCGGTCGCGAGCGAATGTGCCGTCTAGGGCAGAAGCAAATTAGAGACACACGGTGATCCATCGAGCTCTGCTTGCGAGCAGACGCCTTTTTAAGTAACACTCTTACATCGTGAATGTGATGTGAACTTCTCCGATCATATTCTTCTTGTTGATTTATTATTCAAAATATATAATATTATTGTGTGTTATATTGTGTGCGGTCTTTACTCAATCACCCCGTAAGTTTGCTTCTCATATTTGAACATCAGTTCAAGTTTTTTTTTGGGCTCTTGCACGATCTCATAGTGCAGGAGAAGTGGTCAGAGAATCGTGAAGATTTACAACCTTCAACTGAAAGCGACGCTCTGCCATAACATATCTTTCGAGCGAATTGATGAAAAAGCTTGAAGCTCTCGCGTGCCGTGGGCTCCACTCGTCGACCGCGTTTCAATAATAGAGGAGACGCTGCGGGGGGCCAGCTTGAAATACCGGCGAAATCGAGCCAACCGACAATGGCATCGTTATCAAGATATAAGGTAGCCCAACAGGTAAGCGCGGAACCCGTGGGCTCGTGGCAGAAGCCAGCATAACAGGCGAAACATAAAATTGGCGGCAGCTGTAGGGCGTGCAAAATGCACGCGCGCTCGAGCTCCAGCAAATTTATAGCCCCAAAACGAACGACCTTCGCCCCCGCCCCCCACTCTTCCTCTCCCGCCCTTCCTCTCTGCGGGTTCGTGGCCTATAGAAAATCGTTAATTGTCCACGCGGACGCCGGCGTTAATTTTCTTTGATATACGGGCCAATTTATTCCTCGAGGATGAAATTCGCGGATTTTTATGGCGGCCCCAGTTCGCGGCTACCTGCGACGCGTGTCTCGCGGGAACTTTAACGGCGTCGATTTTACACGCTCTGATAAAAGATTATGACGTGTTCGAAATGATTGGAGACTGACGTCAGCTGTTGCAAGTGTACCGAGGAGTCTCAAAGTGTATCGTTAAGTGTCACCCCCTTCGGTGCATAAAAGCTGAGGGTTGCTGACGTACAGTGTTCGTCAGTTCGCAACAGCTCAATACTACTGACGTAGTTCCACGTTCTCTAGTTTTGTAACAGTTGGGAACTCTGACGGTAGTGTTATATAGGTGAAGTTATAATATTTTAGTTCAGCAGCATGTGACGTGGTGAAAGATGTAACGCTGCGTGGATGATAAAAATGTTTGCTAAATACATAACTGGTTTTGCAAATGTGGTCAAGATTGGACGAATTCTACCTGCATTTTCTGTACTATTCCTTTCTTCTTCTCGTCGAAACACCAAACGTATTTGTATAGACCAGTATATGCCACGTCGACGTATTCTTCTATAACCCTACCCCTGGATCTTTTATCAGAACCGTAGATTTCCGTTGCAGAAAGCAACGGGGTGGAATATAAAATGTCTTGAATTCAATGCTTGTTGTAAATTCCTCATTCACAGAATCCCTAACATTCTAAACGCAATTAAACCAGAATCTCATTTACTTATAATCGCCAAGAATCTAAGAACATATTTACACCAGAATCTGTTCGTTTGGCAACGTAAATAGAACCCTCCTCGCAACGCGGGAGTGTAAAATCCAAGGAGGGGGGGTGGGGGGGGGGGGGGGGCAGTTGGAAGGGTACAGCATTTCTCTAATTACTGGCATAAATCCAGCGAAAGAATTTATCCTCTCCTTGCTGCTATCAGGGGGTGAACCTGTGCTCAGGGTATTCCAGCTATCGCGTAGGGGGCGATGAGAAAGTCGGTTCGATATTTTCCACGCACGTGCACGAAATATTTGTGCAGGTATGCGAATTTCATCCCCTCGGCGCAACCGGCGTGCTTCTATACCCCGCTCACTGCTCACTCGCCCCCTCTCTCTTTACCTCTCAGTCTGTCGCGTTTTCCAGATTAACATCGATGTTCCCGGGAACGAAGTCCCGGTGCGTGGAGTATTATCGTTCGTGCTATCGGGAACAATGCAGGGGAAAAAGGGAAGGAAGAAAAGAGTCCTCGGTGCGTTGCGCGGGGCAAAATGTAATGGCGTGTGACGGGATCGCGACGGCGTCGAAAGCAGGATTACCGGAGTTCGGCAACGAAAAAATAGATATTTCGGTGCTCATTGCGCCGCGGATAATCGTTCGGCATCGATAATTTGAGTCTCAGACAGGCGGCCGTTTCAAGTGGCGGGTGAGCGCCAGCTAGTCTGGAATTCTTCTCTCCACCCCCCCCCCCCCCCCCCAGACGAGGGGTAACTGTCCCCCTGTTTAACCAGACACCCCTCGCGAGTCAGACTCTCTAAATGAAAATAATATTGCCCTTATCTGCTGGATCCCTTTCCCGCCGTCCTGGGGAATATGGCTGAATTAAATCTGTAATATTGCCAATTACAGGGAAGTCGTCGGAAGTTTCGTTTATTGCAGCGATGTGGCTTGAACTGCAGAGAGCAAGAAACCAGCGTAGTTAAGACATATCGATCAACTCGATGTTCAATGACGTCTGTATCTCTGAAAGATTTATAACTGGCGGAAAAAACTGATGGAAACGAAGTCGATACAACTAGAGACAATTTTTCATTATCAAGTTCCGAGTCGTTTCTGCAGTGGAGGCACTTCGCAAGCATAACCGCGTTTCTGGGAAAACCTCGACCGTAGGAAAGAAATGAGTAATGTGTAAATAATTGTGCACATTACGGATTCATGCTCGCCAGGCTAACCCACGCGGCTAGTCGCGATTTCTCTTTATTTTCTATTTTTTTTTTGTAATCCATGTTCTGCTGATCCAACCATCGCGATGCTATCGAATCCGCTATAATACGCTTAAATGCGAAAATAATGGCGCACCGTCGAACCGCCGGCGCCGCTGACGTGTTCCGCTTGGACGTGGGGTCCACGGGGGACAGTCCGCGGCGCTAACTACCCCCGTCATACCCCCCTTATACATTATTGATACAACATCTATGCAGGCGGCGTCGGTTCATTTGCAGCCGCTTCGATCGCAAAAAAATCGCCACCGCCGCGATCGTTTTTCCCGATGAGGTTTGCATTTTTTCGGGGTATTCGGTGCACGAGGGAAATAAAGTATCTTAATGTACGGTATACGTTGGGAAAGGTATTAGCACAGAGCGAGACCTCGATTATAGAAAATATAATTGATGGATTCAATATTATAATACACTGATAAAACAGACGTCGCACAAAAATTTAGTAATTTTGAGAACCTTTAGGTATACCTACTGATTCAATACTTTGGTGATCAAACAGAATATTTCCCTTGTATTACGGCTCGTTAGTTGTTTCAAATATTCGTTCTCTCGCCGTGTTGCCTGATCGAATTATTAGCACTCAACGAGACACTACTTTGATAGTCAAAATATTTAGCAAGGTTCAACTGCACCAGGATACATGCACATTGTATAATAAAGTATCTGAACTGATCAGAAATTAAAGTGAATTTGTCTTCCAAACAAATTTTGCTGTTATAATCACAAACAAGTCATAGGATTGCATTGGCGAAGAAGAACAGCGTCATTGCGCAACATGTACCAATATTCGCTGCAAACAGTGCCTTTCGTGCACGGATTACCAGCAGCCCTGTATTCTGCTGCAAGAACTGCATTTGCACATGAAGAGATTCAACTGTTTCCCCAGATATCCTGGAAACTGGGTTATGGGACAAGCTCGGTTCCGCCCGCATAATTAGACCCGCTACTACCCCGAAATGATCATGAGGCGATTTAGCCAGGAACGGTATGAGCGAGAGAGAAGAGGAAGAGAGAGGGAGAGAGAGAGAGAGAGACAGAGAGAGAGAGAGAGAGAGAGAGAGAGAGAGAGAGAGAGAGAGAGAGCAGATGTGGAAGTTCACGTTGTGCCTCAAGATAAAATCTACGTGTCGATATCTTGAAATACGAGTGTCCCGGGGAACGTAAATTACTTGCCAACGGGAATTTTTGCGGAGTAGGAGTTCTATAGAGAATCTGGCAACGATCTGGGGAAAATTAATGGGATTCGTTGTCAAAAGAACAAAGAACAGGCACAGATTCGCGTCAAGATTTACATACAACACAGGTTGTGTCTGTTTTGAAGGATGAGAATTTATTTTGACTTTGCGTAAACCGTAATTCACTGAAATAGAACACTGACACTGCTTCTTTTCGTGATTCGAAGATGGGTGCGTTAAATATTTTCTTTTATCACGCGCTGAAGTATAATCTTTCGATATTTGCTCCAGTGAAGTGTGTTCATCTGTACTTTCATCAACTTAAAAATCTGAAAATGATTTGTAGATGTACTATAGCTCTCAAGTCGTTTTAAATAACGCACCGAAGATGATCGTGATTGTAGATTTTTGGGGCAATATCGCTTTCTGGAGGCAATTGAGGGAAGTTTTTTTAGTACACAGCTACAACAGAATTCGATATTCAATTGATAGGCAGAATGGAAGACTGATTGCTTGTGTAGTTTAATCGCTTGCAGTCATTGCAGGAGAGATATGAACTGTTGCCTAGATTTTCTGGAAATAGGAATCACTGTTCGAAGCAATGACAATTTTGGAAGAATTCGCCTTCGTTTTGTATCGAGTTTCCCTGTTCCACGATTACGGAATTGCGATTCAAAGTTCTAGTTTGCAATATGTATTACCTTTACAATGAAGTCGCGTTAACAAACGAACCGTCAAAGAATCGCTACAAATTCACCTCTCAGCATATAATGCACAGATAAATAAAATTTCATAAACTACCCGAAACTTACTATCCGGAGGAACGTGCACCCGCGAATGACTTCGTAGTTCACATTATTGTCTTTGGAAGCAACAGAAGGTGTCGTGCCGGAACGTCTCGCACTTCGCGATAGAATTTCATAAAACGATGCCATGAATTCTCAAGGAAAATTTAAAGGACGCACGTCTAACATGCATTCACGACGTTGCTTCAATTTCAAACATCTCTGTGAAAGGAATGAACCCCGCTGACGCGTCGATATCAGCACAAGTTACGTTCTATCTGCTAATAATTCGTCGGTCGAACAGCGACGCTGAATGGGAATGAGAAAAAGTATAAGTAAAGAAATGATCGATCGAATGCATTTACACAGTTGCATCGTGTCATCAATCAAGTAATCTTTTTAGCCGTTGAAACTTTTAATCGTGCCTCGTTTCGGCTTCGATGAGCCAGTGAAACGAAGGATTTTCCAATATTCCTCAGCCACCATATATCAATTCAAAAGCATAATAGATTAACTTAATAAATGTAATAGAATAATTAACGAGCAAGATTAATTTCTGTAGTATGAACTCCAACTTTGTTCGGCGAACAACCACGAACACATTTGCCTTTTCAACTCGGATTCTGCGTGGATTCAGGTAAAACACGAGGCGAAAGAAAGTAACGTCGACCAGAGAATGAGGTGCAACGTGTAGTGTGTACGTCGAGCGATAAATAAAACACTCATAACAATTTATCGTCGAGCACGGTACACGCCGTTTTATCGACGCTTGCGTTCACTGCCGCCTGACGATCTTCGCGCACGGTTATAGGTGTTCGCAGGTGGCAGGAAATATGATACTAATAAAAATAATGGCGAACGGTATCAAGGTGGGGGGGGGGGGGGGGGGTGGATGCACCCGCCGAGTCGATGCTCCGCATATAAAACTGCGCTTGGATAATGCGTCGAGATATCCTCTTGTAGAACACAGGCGTATGCAGAGAGAACACTTTCGTACGAAAATTACAGAGTCAGAAGAAGACGTGGGAAGCAGACCCTGTTATTTACTAGATTCATATTCATTTAATGGCCCCAGAAGCCCACAACGCGGAGCTTTGGTTCACTTTCCCCATACAATTTTTATTTCACTGTGCTGGATGTTTAATTCCACACGCGAGGATATTATGAATATAAAAGTGGGCGATGGCTTGTCACCTAGCTTCATGGACAACGCACCCGCTCCATGTAAAATATTTATTGCGGATTGCTCTAGGTAGATCGTGTGACACGTAATGATTGAAGCATGGACTTAAATTGTGAAAAATTAGTAAAGTTTCAATTGTCAGCGCACCGAAATTAAAATTCATTGTAGTTTGGAACTGTTACCGTGTCGAAAAGTGCTGGGAAGTCGGACGGACAGCTCGTACAGCGCGAGTGACGGAAGTGTTATTTTAAAATTGCGATCGAAGCAGTACCACGGCGCCGTGTTTCCAAACATTAAATTAGCAGCCGCGTTTGTGCGAGGGTTTCATGAAATCGCTTCGTTCGGCGCCCGTGAAAAACAGACTCATTTGTGAATGCGTTAATCACGATCAAACGTAAATCAGGATGATTCAGAGCTCTTTTAAATACTTTTCACACGACTTTGTCGTCACTTCATTAATTACTCGAATGATGTTGAATTCAGCGCGCAACGTCACGTAAATGAGGCAAAATATTTCGAGGACGTTGATGCGTGCCGTTTCACGTGTTTCCAAACTCTCTGCAAAAATATCGAACCGGAATAATCGGATCAAATGTAGACCGGACGCGAAAGTTTGCAATCAGCGTTGACTAAACAGTCGAGAACGCGGGATAAATTGCCACTGGTACGAAAAATATCCCTGTTCGATTAAAGAGATTTCTACGATAATACTATAACTAAAACATAACCTAAAGTACATCAAACTACGAGTGCAAATTCTCGCCATCGAGTTTTTTAATAGGCCCGAAGATCTGCACCCTCACATATATTGTTATAAATTTAAAGCGCAACTTGTCGCGAGAGTCCAAACCCAATACATAATCAAAATCAACTCACGACCGCTAACTCCCAAGTGAAATTCTCAACTCTTGCACACCTCTACGAAGCAGACAAAGGAAAATCCCCTTCCAGAACCCCCATCTCCGACGCCCCAGCTCCCCATTAGGCTCAGGTACCCCGGGATCGCCAGTTCCCGTCCCGGAGACGTATTTCGGAGGTATAAAACGCCCCATGAAACAAACCCTAGGCCCTGGGGGCAAGAAGAAGGAACATTCGGTACATTTAAATTAAATATACTCCATTGTACGAAAACGCGGACTCCCTAAAACCCCGTCGCTGCTAACCGCTACAGCCAGAGCAACCGTTCGGCACGTTAACCGGTTTCGCGGATTAACCAACGATTCGAGAGGACAGAACGTCGCGGCTCGAACAATGGAGAGTACACGCGTGCACGTGAAGTGCCGTGAAAAATTGCAACCCGCCGGGATCTCGATTTACGGATGCCATTACTCACGGATCGACATCAAAGGGAAATCCGCGCGGTACGCGAAAGGGGTGTCGGGCCAAGATTTCTGCGGATAGCCGCGCGACTCACCCCCGCGGATACGATTATGCAATGCCCTGGCCGGCGGTTGTGCGGATCCATCGGCGCATATATCAGCCATTGTGCATAGCTGCCCTCACCTCAGTTATCTTAATTACATCTGTAATGCGCACCGCAGTAGTGCCGCCTACGCGACCCACCCGCCTGGCAGCGGTGGCTCGCGTGTTCATGTGCTTATTTACCAACACGCGTTAATTTCGCCCCCTTGCCGGGCTGCACGAGCGCGATTCAGACGTCGAACGCGCTCGTATGGAAAGGAACGTCGGCGTCGTCGGCGAAGATGAACAGGCGAGGTGGTTTGGGACTGCGAATTACGGCAACACGAGCGAGAAAAGGTGCGTGGGTGCGGATCGTGTGGGTGTTAGCGGCGAGTCTTGGAAAGAGGTGATAGACGGGTACAGTTGCTTTTTACATTGATTAATAGAGGAGTCTTTGTAGAAAACATTGTAACTGCCAAAATTAACAAGAAGAATTTTTATCGGAAAATGTTCTACGTGCCAATGGTAATACTGTAGTATAGAATTTTTATGCAATTTTTCTAAAACGTGATACCGCTGGTACGTCCAACACCACTTGTGTAGAAAACAATGTAAGAGCCAATTAAGCAATAGGTAAGGTAAATATACCAGTGCCCGACCATGTCCCAGTACCTGAACAGTAATGCGAATTTGATTTATTTTTACGCTTAATTTTTAATGTAATTAAAAACAAAAAATAGTACCATAATGAATAAGTATTTGGCAATATTAATTCAAATCATTATTAAAGAAAATTAAAAATCGTCAGATAAAAATAATTATTTTGTAACACACTTCGTACGGATAGCAGATTTCGAGAAATTTCTTAAGCTTCTGTCAAGACACTTCTGTCATTTACTAAGAAAACATTGACAGCATTTCTTCTTTATATATTATAATAATACATTATTATAATAGTAAATAGATTTAAATTTAGTTTAAGATGGTTAAATTTGCAAGAAAATTAATATTTTTTTAAACAAGTTTAAGTTTATTTACTGGTACAATAATTTTGTGAATGTACGTAATTCAGATATCTGGACATGCATTTTTAGGTTGTCCGCTTACTGGGATGATATAATTCAGGTATTGGGACATGCAGTTTTAGGTTGTCCGCTTACTGGGACATCTGCATGTTTTCGTATATTCATTAATAAATACGTCTATTATAATACATATACTTTTTTTTCAGTTTCCGATAGTATAATATTTTGTTATCTTCCACATTTCAACAACATTCTTTTATTTCATGATGGTTTTACAAATTAAATTAAGACACAAACTTTGCCGCTATTCCTTAAGCTCCTTAAGCGTCCGGGTATTTGTACATTTACCTTAAACAGGATTGGCACTTACAGTGCTTGCAAATTTTGAAGGAATGGCACATTCAGTTCTCTACATATACAGCTAACCTACAGAGTTTGCAACAAATGCAATTCTTTTTTTCATGAATTTGGACTATATTAATGCAATGCATAGGAACTTTTGTGACGTATTTGGGTTATTGTATACTTAAACGTATTTAGCAATCAAAGCAAATCAAATTTCGTAAATAATTTAAAATCAGGGAAGTTTCTTCTCTCTCGCGACAAATTTGACTTTTGTCACGTAGTGTTTTCTACAAGGACTCTTCAATTATCAAACACAGCTGTTGGGTTAATAAGTTGAGTGATACATTCCATTGATTATTGGAAAAATTGAAAGTGAATGGAATGATCCTTGCAGTCGAATAAAACATCATGTACACCCGTAAATACTATTGGACATTTGCCTATCTCCTTCATTCCTGTATTTACGTTTCTACTGTAGATCATCGTCTCCATGGCCTGTTAATCCTTGTTCCCTTCTTACTGTCCGAGGTTTCCGTTTCGAAAACGAACAACCGTGTCGAACGAACAGCACGTATGAATCCAGAGGCACAGAGGCGAGATATAGAGCGTCGGAGTACGGTACAGGCATGCCAGTGAATGACCTTGAGGGCCCAATTAATGTTGCGTCAAGTATAGGACACCAGGAAATGTTAACAAACGATTTCACGCTGGGGCTGCCGTCGATCGGCGGGCCAGTTTCCCCGCGTGTTTTTTTCTCTCCCCGCCGCGGAAAAGCGCCGCGGATAGTGGCGATGTTTCGCGTAACACGAGATAGAAAAAAAAATGTTCCTCGCTCGTTACACGCTACACTTGCTCGTTTTTGTCGAACGTCGCCGCGACACGTTGGAGGCGGTGGCAGGGACAGGGGAAAAAAGGATTCCGATGGCCAAAACAAGTCGATGCCATAGTTGAATTGGATTCACCCTCCACCCCTCCCGGTCGCCCCGGCCTTTCTCCCGCGAACGCATGAAATAGGAACACGCTCGTGAAAGCTAGTTTCGCCCCGAAATATCGCGTCTCGTTATTCGAGCTACCCTCGATTTTTCTGTTGCTGTTTTTTGTTCACACCCGGCTGCCGAATAAATACGGTTTATTAAATGGAAAAGAAGTAACCGCGGGATGAAATTTCCCTCGTTTCGCCCGCCGCTGTTTTCGCCAAACGTCACCACTGCGTCGTAAGAAACTGGCAGAGCTTGTGCGCTCAAATCGAACAGGATTTACGAGTTATTCCCTGGATGTTCGCGTGGTTACGATACTATGATGGAAACAAAATTAACTAACCACTCGAGGCTAATGAGAAATCATCCCTGTCCACCCTTCCGTTAACTAAATCGAATCTAGTAGGTACTAATTGCAACACTGACGAATACCTAATTATGTGACAGAGGGATGTGTTCGACGACAACGAGTAGGTCATTTGATGTCTTTGGCCAAAGCATGGGCGGATAAATTTTCGCTAATAATTTCGACGATATTTGTGAGTAATAGCTGGAATGGAATATCCTGTGTGTTTAACTGTGATCGCACGTTTGAATCAGGTCACTATCCCATTATTACATATGTTTGCATCACGAAACGGCGATAAGAGAGAGGGAGAGTCCAATTACGCATACCTATGTTGTCAATGTAATTTCTTGCGATACCAGTCGTGGCAATTCCGGAAATAGAGTGCATGGCATTCACTTCTGTGAATGTACGAAACGCGCCGTTTAGTACGAACAGGCTGCCTGCTAGTACAGGGGCCATTGTTTCCAAAACATAACAATTCAGCATTATAATTAGGGGCCCATGAAACCTCCACGCGGTGCGGCTCCAAAGACACAGACTCGTTAAATGAAACACGCAGCATCCATTTGCTCTCGATTAACGCGGGCTGTAAATTTGAAGATTAATTAGCCGTTTAAACGAATCCTCCTCGGACTCGATGGAAAGAAAAGTTTCCCAGATTAAACGCAACGGTTCTGCTCCCTTTACGTCGAGCCGGCGGAATGCACGGGAGAAATTACTGAATTTTTCGTTATAGCTAACCGAATTGACTTGATCCAATCAAACACCAATTAAAATTGTTCCAACAGTCGATTTCCGCTTCGGTATACATTTTGTGAATAAAGAGTAACCGTGCACAGGGCAAACTGTTCCCACACATTCGAAATTACCAATTAACGGCTGGCTTTTCCGAGGTAACGGGATAAGCTGCAGGCATGCGTAAAAGTAGAGTGCATTTCGAATTTGTAATATTACAGTAATAATTTGTTAGAGCCCGGTAAATTGTTCGGTGCGAGGTGCCATGTGCTCCCCCAGTTCCGGCGCGATAGAATAATCTATTATTTCAATGTCGGGAATATTTTATACTCGAATCCGCCGAATCAATCATTGAAAACGTAGCGCGATTGGCCACAGCGGGTTTCGACAGAAAACAAAGACGTGAATTATTTTGCTCCCTGCTATTTCGAAACCTAAACGGAAAACAACCGTTCGTTTTTGGGAGAATAATTCCTCTGGCGATACCGGTTCAATTAGCCGGCGGGGGTTCATTAGGGCGGGAAATTGACGATAAAGGGAAATCGAGCTCATTGAGACAATCGAGTTAAAATTGTAACACGTACACGCGGGAAGTCGCCGGGCGTTTATTCGACGGAATTACGCGAAAGGCGCGTTTGATTCCAGCCACTTTGTTGATTTTCCATTCTATTCGGATAACAGCTAGACTTTTAGAGTGAAATCGAACGGGGCGACTCAGTTTACGCCAAGTTCCATGCCCGTGAAATCGCGCGATTTCGTTTTCCACAGTGAAATAGTGTGTTGCAGGTACTTGCGCCAATGGATTAATCAGCGCCCTAACTGATCCGTTAATGACAACCACAGCCACCCCTTTACTTTTTTGCGCGTTCTCCGTGCCGGGCGGTTAATTTCGCGGCGTAAGTTTAATTTTGCTCGAAAATTGTTAACGCTAAGAACAGTTTTGCGCAGACGATTACCAGGGCGACTGTTTAACGCGCAAGATAAACGAAATTGCTTCGGTGTTTGTTATTTATTCACCTGCCCCTGGTGGAATTGCGAAGGAATCAGGAACACGGCCACCACGGCAAATTATATGCAAATAGAGGGAACGAGGGAAAAAGGGCTGTTCTATAACTGGGAACATTCTACGTTTTTCGTTATCTCGTACTCACTTTACACATTGCTAAAACGTGGCTCTGCTTCGCGCAGGGAAACTTACCTGCAAAGAGAAGAAAAAAAAAATGATTTAATTTTTTCATTCTTACGATAATTCTCGTTTAAAATTCTCGAGATTGTTGTGCAAGGAATATTTGTATAAAACAACGCGAAGCATTCGAAAAATCGGAGGCAGGAAGGGAACAATTATGCGGACAGGAATTTGTTATTTATAGAAGAACGTAATTAAGCCATTGCTGCTGTTGTTATTTTTTCATTAGTGAGACCTATTATGTTTGACGTTACCATACAAAATTCCCACGGCATGCCTCGTGCAGTTTAATGTTCTATCAATATTTCCCAAGTACATTAATTGTGTTCACCAAGGAACCCAAGCGCACTGCTGCAATATTGTAAACCGTTCCCTAACAATGGGCCCAGGACCATTACCGTTATTGCCACCGCCAGGTCGTGCACCAGAAAAGATCAATGGCGCGAGAATCGGTCGAGTCGTGTGGCACGATAATTACCGAAATGCGGACAGCGTGTTCCTTGCGCCCACGTGGAAAACGACCCCTCGTGCCTTGCAAGGGAGAGCCTATAGTTAAGATATGATTAATTATTTATAGCACGGCAGACACACGTACCGCCGTGTCCCTCAGTTCGTCCACGCCGGGACTTTCCTAATTATTCCGTTTTCATCGTGGCGGAACGCGATTAAAGTGAAACAAACGATAAAATCTATCTATCCGTAATGAACAACGGTGCACCACCCGCGCGGCCATTTCCGGTTCGATTATGCCTGCCGTGACCTGGTAATCAGGATTTCGATTACATCTTCGAATTAATTTTTACGGGCATCACGCGATCCATCAAAATTTTAATTATCACCCCTCCGCTGCCACATACAGTTCGGCGGCGAAAAATTCTGGCCGCTACACGATAGAACGGGAAGATTAAAAAGCCAACGTGACGTTAGCGACGTTATAAATGTTAATCTCGATCCCTCAATTTTCTTCCGCTGATGGAACGGAACGGTAATCGCTGAAACTCGCGGAACTCGGAAACATCGTTTCGCCGCAATTACGGCCGGGATCGAAACTTGGTTTTGCTTAAATGCCGTTTTCGTTCCGGGCCGTCGATGGAAATCCAAATTCTACGCGGTTTTATCATTTTAAATCCCGCGCGGGATTATTTTACGATATGACAGAGTATTCGCGGGGTGGAGTTGCGTTTAATGAAACATATTATATTTGATTCTATTTGCCAAAGTCTCGAATTGCTTGAAACGACAGGATGAATTAGGTATATTATGGGGTTCAATTAATTTCGATTAGTAATTTAAGGGTTCGTTGGAAGTGCAGGCGGCATGTGCTGTGAGAATAACGCTCGCACGTTTCGCGATATGAATATTTTCGGTTGTGCCTCGCGCAGCCGCACATATCTCACACCGCCGCGCATTCATTTCAACTGCAGAGTTCCCGCGCTTTTACTTCCTTTATACCGGCTTTATTGTCTCGCTGTTCGTTCGGACAACGCGCAGAGAGCACCGAAAAGCCCATCGGGTTGCAAGGTCGATTATAAATATTATCCAGGCCGCGCATTTCGGGCGCGGTCTGCTCCACGCATATGATAAATCAGTGGGGTAACTGAGGGTGAAAGTTCGAGGCGATAAGTACTGAAATCTATCCACGTGCCACATGCTGCGGCACAAAAGTATGTGCACCAAGTCTCGAGACATTGAAACTTGGAGTAATTAGCTTTAGAGCTGAAGGAGGAATTTTGAGTTACTTTCAAAATTCCGCGGAACGGAAATGGGCGGATTATCTTGAAAGTGTTGAACGTTTTGGAAGTCTTGAAAGCTTTGATCATCTAATTCTGTTAAATTTTAATTCATTCAAAGAGGGGGGTACCCCGTGAAAGCAATTTGGACAGACCTCTGCTGGTGACTCAATGCCAGCTTGGCGACTCGATTAATTAATGCAGTGGTCCGCGAAAGAAAGAATGAAAGGATATAATTCAAATCCCAAGTTGAGAAACGATTGAGCTGATTCTTCGTCGATCGAAGAGCACAAGTTTCCAATTGTGCACTCCACGAGAAGTGGTGCCACTCAGGGATGGCGACGAGCCGTGCCCCCATGGTACAGTCATCGCGATGCAATTACGTGTTCCTGGGCGTGGATATGGTCATTATCGCACCCCACTTCGTCCTAAAGGAAAAGTTTAATTTCGACGCTGGCGCAGGCCACGTGACAACGGTGCATCTAATGCACGGGCCACTGGGATACTACTCTCATTAAATTGATACGCCCTGGAAAATAGGGGCGCGGATGGAGATTGGAATCCATTCGTAAATGAAACTGTTTCTGGGAACTATCTCCATAAGCGGCCTACAATGTGGCGCATAATTGACATTTAATGCTGCGGAACGAAACCTAATCCGCTGTGCGTGTTGATGCACAATTCAGGAACATTTTGAACAGCAGTTCTTTAAATATTGATATCTGACGTTCTACAGATCACCAATCAAATCCATTCCTCCTGAATGCCCATTACCAATACTGTCTATTATAATCCTCACTCCAATTAAATACTTAGAAGAGAATACTTTTGCGGCGTTACATACATCTGACAACATGAGAAACAGGACTAAATTCAGGTATACAAACAAAACCCTAATTTATCTCTGGATGGTTTCCCGCGACAGACCCCAGGTCGGCCAGACTTTACCCATTAATTCTTTAGAGGCAAATACCCAATAGCCAGCCCGAGCGACATAGCACCTCTTCCCGAGATCGATACACCCAGCGCGAAGGCTTAATTGCAACCCACATCCCTGAAATCTTTGCCGAGGTCCGATCGGGGCCGACAGGAAAGACTTTCTTAGCCAGCTTGCAAGCGAAAGCCTTTAATCTCAGGGCACATCGGAAACTGTTCCTTGAAATTTTGAACGGTGCACGCGTCAAGTCTTTCCTTAATGCCGGAAGCTCGTGGCGGGCCGCTTCCTTTCACGCTCCGGGAACAATATGTAGGCGAAGTTGGCGCAAACTTTCCCCGTTGGACGGTGGCGCGAGGTCTGGCGTTCCTTGGCAAGAATGGGGGGGGGGTGCAGGGGTGCGCGTTGGCGGAGGTTAAAGGGGAGGTAAAGGGGGGGGGGGAGCACGGGGGGCGTACACGCCGCGGGTTTCAGGTTCTTGCGGCAGTACCGAGCGGTTTAAGCAAGGCGTTAAATAGCTCGCAAGTTTCCCGCGGCAAAACAATGTGGCCCGAGTGTGAACCTGGCAGCCGCTTCGTGGAAAGTTGCCTTTAAACGGAGGCCCACCCACGCGTCTCCTACGCCCGCCGCGACGCTCTATCTCGCGGCTACCAACACGCCACAGTGGCATGTTAAAGTATGTACACGGTACCGGCGCAATCGTTCGAACGTGCGAGCCCGTGTCTGTTCTGGCGGTTGAATCCTCGCGTGCCAGCCGCTCTTTGCCGCAGCAAAACTGTTGATCGAAGCCAAACGCCCTCGTGGACGTCGGGAACCGTGCCCCCTTTCATTCCACGGCCTTTTCATCCTCACCCGCCCGATATGACGGATATATCGGACCGGCCCCACTCCCCCAATGTTTCGTTATCCACTACAATGTTTTTCCGAGCCACCGACGAGGTAGCTCGGGCGAGTGGGTCCACTCGAGATACCTCGAGAGTGTCTAAAACTGGCAATCGTTTTCAAAGAAACGTGGATGGGCTCCTCTCCTTATTCGAACTCTTTGATGCGGTCTGCGTGGTTCGATCAAACGGTATTTCTACTGTATAACGGTAACCGTGATGCTGTTCCACGGTATGGTCAGTAATAATTCTCGCTGCTTCCTGTCGACTGAATTTTGTAAAATTATTGTACGAGATGTTGTTGTGAGAAACTCTAGGGTTCGAATGGTATATCCCCATAGGCACACATTTTCTAACACAGTCGTAGAGCTAGGGCACACGTATTGTCGCTATTGGCCGACGCGACACATCGACGAATACAAAGAGACCGACGGCGACACAGACGGTGCGAGCCAATGCGAGCGAGAACCCCTCCTCCCCCTGTGACATTCTGGGGACCATCTTATCGTCGAAGAAACAACGTATTATTATTATTATTATTATTATTATTATTATTATTATTACAATTTATGTATCAAGATAACCTTCATACATTCTCAAAGTTTCACTTTTAACTATCATTTATCAGTTTTCAAATTCTAGATCCCTTGCAAAACTCTTGTAACACTTGTAAGAAACATTCAAGTGGAGTGCAGCTGTGAGGTGTCAGCCGTCAGTAGATCGTTCCGTGAGTGGTCAGCCACGCAAGGTACTCGCTGGAGCACCGCTCGCGTGCGTTCCTCGCAATCACCAGCGACGAATCATTGCCAACAAATGCAAGTGCACGTAAAAGGCGTCTGTATTAAAGGGGAACGAGCGTTACATATTAATTTCGAGCGGCGCGGAGTCATCGACGGCCTCTGCCCATACGTGAAAGGAAACAGGACACTTTGCGCGTCATCGGCGGAGCCTACGCGGCATTACCGGCTTCTCGGCGAAATTATGATCCCGTTCGGTTTGCGCCGCCGGGCAGCCGTGATTGCATAACAATGAGGAGGATTCCGGGAATTGCTTTTACGTGTCTGGAATTACTCAGAGGGCCACAATAGTCCGCGGAGCTGCATACCTGCAGCCGGTCGTTGAAAGGGTGCGCAGGGAGCAGACCCTGCAACGGGGTGAGTGGAACAGAACGAGGACGTAGATAGAAGGCCTGTGTGTAGGCGCGCGCGTGTGTGCTGCGCCTGTGGACGCAGAGGGCAGCGACGGGTGGGCATTATGCGTCATTGGGTAATCTGGCGAACGATTCAATTGAAGCGGCTGGCATGTCGAGCATGTGGACATAATGGAGCATCCGTCTCTGTACGATAAGCGTGTATCGAGCGTTGCGTCGAGGCCCTCGAGGTTCCAGCATCGCCTGCGAGAGCGTGCGTATCGCGGAACCGATGATTTCGAGCCCCTTGCCCGGAGCATTTGCCGTCATCATCGAACCTGACCCGCCCGAGTCGACCCCCCCAACCCGCCCTTTGCTCACTCGCACGCCCGTTATCCTTTGAGCTCGTTCATGAACCTAAATAGCTATCGGAGTTACTTACTTGAGTTACCGGAATTCGGGCTGCTTTGCTAGAATATTCCCGACCGAATCTGATAGAGGCGACTCTAATCGAGTTCCCGGCAAGAAGTTCCCGGTTTATACTTTGCTGATTGCGCGCAGCGACACGGTTTGCCGATTTTATCTAGCTCACGGTTAACCCAGATACGCTAGAGGTGTTTTCGGGCCGATGTGACGCAACGGAGGCGACGGTAATGGTGCAGGTGCGCGCTAGCAGGGAACGCTCTTGTCCGATGCGCCGGCCGATGCGTAATAGAATTGCACACGGGATGGTAATCAAACCTGAAAACGGTTCTTTAGGGCCAATTGTCCACGTGGATCACATATTGTACTGTACCATCATGGATAATTACTGCACGTATCATTGAGCCCGTCAATCAGGGCTGCCTATTGTTCAGAGAGTTTATGGCGAGCGATTCTGCTGGTAAATTTACATAAACTTCTCTACAGTTTCGTTTCCCTGGGTCAATCGTATGGTTCTAGGAGGAAAGGGTCAGTGATTGGTTCATTTTCTTTCGTTTCTTGAGGGACTGATTCAATCAACCAAGCAATTCCCAAGTTCAGCATCCTGAATTGTTGCTGGTTACAAAAGCAATGCCCCGTGTATTATTCAGTACGCCTTCTGATTGGTCACGTAGTGTAATTCAAACTAACGACCAGTAATAGAAATGCTGGCTTCGAAAGACTACTCCCTGACGGCCCTCTGCTACTCACGAATAATTATCTGTACCTACGAATCACGGTAAAGCATCCAGGAACTTTTATAAAAATTTCCATTATCGACGTTACCCAGTTCAAAATTGTATTCATCGGAGGAAATGGAAGAAGTCGAATCGAATATGTAAATGAATAGAAACTAGGTGCCATGGTGATGAATATCTCCTCGCGCGTATCAGAAATGAGCCGAGAACTATACGCCAGGTTGTGAGAAGTATCGATAGGGCGACTAATTACTGTTTCCCTTAGCGAAACTTGGTCGTGCCGTTAATTACTGATCCGTGGAATATTTACGCGGACAGTTCCCATTTTCGCAACAACCGCCATGGAGGAAATAATCCTGGTGCTCGCTGCATCGCCTGCCAGAAGTTCGCGGTCCAGTAACTACGAACCGATGCAATCCACGCGCGTTCGTTCCAGCATCGTGAAACGATCGCGCAAGATTCTACTTCGGTATTCGTCGCGATGCATCTCCGCTCGGCATATCGGCCCGTAGATTTTGTCCGACCGCCCCGTCGAATCCTGTTGGCCGTATTTTTGCATGCGCCACGTAACGAATTTCAATTTTACTTCTCGGCGTTTCACAACATCGCGCGCTTGCCTCGCACTTATCTCGTATATTTTATGTAAACAGCGGCATCAAAATTCGCATAGAGGAAAAAGCAAAAATCTTGGCTGAAATTTCGCACTCCAAATAGCAAGACTTTGGGGGTTCAGCGAGTAGCGAAAATCAGCTCGAAATGGTCAACGAGAGGAGTTGGCCGAGTACCAAAAATTCTTTCACGTTTGGGCGGCTTTATG
The DNA here is from genome assembly GCA_947577245.1 of Andrena bucephala. Classification (NCBI taxonomy): domain Eukaryota; kingdom Metazoa; phylum Arthropoda; class Insecta; order Hymenoptera; family Andrenidae; genus Andrena; species Andrena bucephala. The sequence goes on from OX387715.1 coordinate 72,881,006, forward strand.
GTACAGGAGGGAAGCAAACGCTTGTAGAAGCTTATATTTGCCAGCGTGAATAATGGAGAACCAAATATTAAGGGATGAGAATGTCAAGAAGAAGAAATCTGGTTAAAACATATTTCTCCCTTAAACGGCTTAGAAAAGATACTACTACGTGTATCGTATAAGCGCTTGGTAGACCTCCCTCCACTGTTCTACCACCCTTTTTCCACTGTAATCTATATCGTCCATTAGCAAGCGGCTCGAGAACAAGCAGCTAAAGAATATCATGATTTTCCTAACCCTTTAAGCCTCTACGCGCAAGAAATCGTCGACGCTGAAAATCAATCTGCGAAGGAACGCGTTTAAGCGGTATTGGCGCGCATCTGTGGAGGTGCAGATTTTAATCGTCGCGATTTAATGTGTTCATTGATTTTTCAGAACGGCCTGGTGGACCGTGAACTCGCGCTGGACCCGACAGAATTGCGTTTCCGGTCGCCGATACGAGTGGCCCAAAAGCAAACGTGGTTCCAGCGTTTTCTACCGTGGCACGCGCGTGTGCGTGCACGTGCGCCAGTGCCAGTATGCGTGTTCAATTTCCGATAGTTATACCACGGTTGCTCCAAAGGGTCGATGGAAGTTCAATTTCAATGGCGTAACTCAGCGAGCACCTTCGGCTCGAGGGTCTCTTTGTCAGAGTTTTCCAAGTTTTCCAGGCGAATGGCGACGCGAAGCGACGAGGATAAAGCGAGAAGGGACCAGGGGAAAGATTCGGTCACCGGCTACGTGACGAACGGGTCGGAGCTGAGGAAATCCTTCTCGGTTTCACTCTCGGCGATGCGCCTTGATTTGATTCCGTTAAACGATGGGTATGAAAAAACGATTGAACGTTTGTAGTGTTTCCAGTGAAACACGGTAAAGACACTTTTCCCCAACGTGGTTGTGTTAATGGAAGGTTGTATGGGTACCAATGAAACGCCATCAATGGGTTTGTCTAAATACACCTATTGTAATCGAAACTTTGACGAAACTAGCTCTAATAGAAAGATTCCTCCCCTAAAACTACTTCCCAAGGATTCAATGGAATCGGACACGTAGCAGTGTCTTCCATTAAATACAAAAGCATCCTCTTCCTTTTCATTTGCTGGCTAAATCGATTGCTCGAATCCCGGAAGATCGTGTAATATCCCCTCGGAACAAAACGGGAAGAGCCGTTCAGCGAAATATGACGAATCAATAATACCGTCCACGGCCCGACTCGTTGCAGGAAGGTCAGGAATCAGCAAGATTTCAATCAAGAGCCATTAGGGTGGCCAGTTATGCCGGTAGTTGGAGGGGTTCGACTTTCTCCGATGGGGTCCATAAAGTACACGACCAGTTCGGTCTGTGACAACGGGACTCGAGGGGCAGAGGGTAGCCGTATTGCCGTTGTTGCTCTCGCCGTTTCGAGAGGCCCTGACAAACACCGCGAAGATATTTCCAGGGATTCTCCCGCAGAGCGGGATCCACAAAGGCGGTCTTCTCAAAACGAAGGTCGGCCATTCCACGGAGTCAGCTAGCGTGCAAGCCCTGTGCCTACGAGCACCGGCTCCGATCTCTTGGAATCCGAGTAATTTAGGTGCTGCAAGACTCGTTCCACGCCCGGTCGATTGTCAATGGGAAGAATAGCCCCGGTTCGTAGTAGACGATGAATGCCACGCGGTCTACGACACCCCCAAGTGCTCCACAGAAATTCCTTGTAAAGTCACCGCCACGAATTCCCCCCAACCCCGCAAGTAAGTCCAGTTATCAAACACAGAGTCCCCGGTCGGCGAACAAAGACGCGTTTACGACGGATCCGCCGCTGAACGTGACATCCAGCCCGCTCGAAACGGGAGCGTTAGTGGTTTTTAGCGCTGGCCAATCTCTTCCCGAATAATTGCATTCAGAAAATTCGGACAAATTTGTCGGGCATTGATGAAATGAGTCGAAAGGCAGTTAAATAAATCAGAGCTTCGAAAATGACGTGATAAATATTCGCGGAAAAGAAGGGCTGTTTATCAAAGTTCGGTGTGATAACAGATCTCTGAACTTCGCTAAAGATACCGTCGAAGAATAAAGTGTCTCGCGAGAAAAGTTTCATCTCGGTCCAGTGACTATTGTAATTTCTCGACGCCGTTTAGAAAGTACCTACCGTAGAATGGGGAGAAATGTCGGAAGAGAGTGGTCCAAGTAATGTGTCCAGAAAAAATAGTTGAACATGATAAACACCTCGCAGGAAACCAAGCCCGGGCCATTGCAATGATTTATGGGTCGTTGAAACGTACTGGAAGTGGATCTTGCCGAATGCCACGCGATCTACGGAAACCTCTAGAGACCAGTTTACATTCCACGCAGAAACGTCCCCATTCTGTCAGAGGCGGAGCCGAAGGGTGAAGTTTGACTGTCGGAGCTACGCAGGACATGTGCTGTGACTAATGTATGGAGGACAACGTTATTCGAGACCCTCTCCCTCCAGAATTTACTTTGTACCATTACAAATAACCTTTTAAGATTCCATAACTTGAAAAGATTTCATGTCAGTCCACGATAAGTACCCTACTATATAATCACCAACCTAGCAATCTTCCTTGACCAGCATCAAAGAGAAACAAGTATTTTAGCAACGAAGAGGGCGCGCAATCCTAACTACCGATACCCGTACCAAAATGATTTTCCCTTTACAGTTATAGTCTATAAAAGCTTCGCGAAGGGAACTCGCACACGTTTACTACAAATGCGTGCTACCTTTTATAGAATACAGGAGCATTAAATTTTCCAGTTTACGATATCTGCCGCGTACCATGTAACACAAAATCGAAAACAGTAGCGCAGTACACCACCGAGCGATCCCCGTGTCAGTCGACCAAATCCCCCCCGATGAAATCCAAGAAATATTCAAACTAACCCCCGCCGATCCAAGGAAAGCGACACCCGTCGCCAACGACAGGCCGAGGACCGATTACAACAAGCCGCTGCGCGCCGTTCCTTCGCCAGACGAACAATTCAATATGCCCGAGGTCGTCGTCGCGGGGAATGAAATTACATTTCCATTGTGTGTCTTTCAATTCGCATGCGAGTCACACGCGACTCGGGGGTGGTTGCGTCCCCCAACCCGTGTTCAGAGGTCCGTTTTACTGGTAGCAAGGGGTGCAACACGGGCGATACATCCCTTGTCCTGGTGATTGCTGGTCAAAAGGTCCCGGGGAACGTGAAGACATTTACCATAAGTCATCCGCCTTCGATATTAGCGACCTAGCCCCCGCACGAAAGGGCGTATCCTTTCGAGCCCCGTTATTCCCCGAAGTCCAGTTTCCTATATTGATATCGGCTGACCTATCTACCTCTACGTGTGCACATACGCTTCCAGAGGCGGAGGGACACGCGCGCGGGAGAATGAGAGTGCGAGGACGGTATTAGTTGGTGTCGTCGAGACCCATGAGGGCCATTTATCTGGCATTTGCGAGAGACAACAGCGCCAGAAGAACGCTCGGCCATCGACTTTTATGGATAGCGCGTTCACCACGATACACTGTACATGGACTCTCGCCGGACGCCTTGCGACTGGCTGACCACGGATGCACGATGGCAAAATTGCTGGGGCCCCTCTCTGTTTACCGCCGCGACGCTGCGTCGTTTCCACGGGCCGAGGAGGGAATATGGACGGTGTCCAGGGGTGATTTTTATGCCTCGATGTCGTGTTCGCGTTTAAGGGGAGTGGATGGGGCTGGTATAACGTGAGTCACGGAGTTATTCGCACTAGCAGAGTTTCTGGATTGAGCTCCTCTTCGACCGGTTCCTTTTAAATCGTGGACAATTTCAATAGATTATAACTAAGTAGATTTATAAGCCATTCTACTTAGAATCCGTAAATTGAACCACGTGGTAAACAGATGAGAGCGATTTGCTATCAAAGTGCTGCAGGAAGAAATTCTCAGCTATTGGCGCTGCGAGAGGATCGTTCAGGTTGCAGGGTAAACGAGGAAGCAGAGGAGCAAATCTTTTCAATTATCGAGCATGGCGATATACATAACCGTAAAAGGTAATGACCAGAAGATTTCGTTCGCGTTCACGATCTGCCTCGGCTATCAAGCAACAAGAATCACCCCGGGGTTCACGTTCTGGCCGAAAATTCCTTGTTCCACTTGTCCAATAACTTTTACGCTGACTACCATGCAAGCCCCATCCGATGGGGGTTTATAGTCGACCACCATCGAGTGTCCAGGCTGCTGCACGATGGTGGATCAATCTCATTGACCCCGTGCGCGAAGGCAATCGGGCGAAACGATCGATAAGCCCGGATGGATCGTTCCGATGGAACTTGTAGTTCTTCACGTAGGAACGCATCAAAGCGGGATTCCGCGAGGAAAACTAACGCGTGCCGCGACACCGAGGTCAACAAGTCCCTAGAATGCGCGCGTACGGGGTGGCAGGGCGTCGCTTACTCATTCTACCGTAATAAGCTGACGGATTACGAGCAGGTTTCCTTGGCACGATACCGTGCCAGATCTCGATCCCATTAATTTCACTTCGCATTAACTCCTCCGGGGGCAAACGGTCTATCCCTGCCTATCGAGATCTCCCGCGATGGGTGATTAACTTCCGAGATAACGAGCCGCGACGGTTGATCGCGGGTAATCGTTTCAGGTCAAGACGAGAGAAAATCTCAACGACTTCGATCTGCACACGTAAACTGAGGATTCTTTAATGCATACTTTGGGGGATTTAGGAATGATATTCAAGGTTAGATGGTTCGGTTAGCTAAATGATAACTCGAGGAATATATGTATAGCTTTTTGAAAGAATCTGTTTAATTAAAACCCGTTTTTGATTAAAGTGAATCATTTCGAGGGAACATGTAGGTTAAGGGGTCTCCCTACTTTGACGACCTGAAAAGCAGCGCGATATTTGGAATTTTTTTAAGGGAAACCCTCAAATTACATTAATTGAAAACTGTATGCCTATATTTGTACATATTTAAGCAACATTTTAAAAAACAAATAATAAAAAAAAAAGATACCTGAAACTTTAAATACGTTTTTCTCAAAATGATATTTTTCGAACTTGTTAGCATGATATCTCAAAAACCAATTACCCGATTTGCTTCAAACCTGGCATATATCTTCAGTGTATGTCCCATTTTCGCCGATACTAAAACTAAGTCCGTTTTTGCAAAATTAGACTTTTGCGACTTAAAAAACCAGCGAATTTTTTTTTTGCAAAAATTGATGTCTATCTTAGACGCTGCCATTTTTTTTTTTTAAATTTTCAGTATTTCTCATTTAATCTAGTTCGGACGATAGCCACACTCATACAGATTACACAAATTTTTTAATTTTCTGTCACAGACAACTACAGCGGCGGATTTTATGCTAACAATGCGCATATGATTTTTATAAGGCGTTCTATTTGAAGCATTATAACTCCGGATATAACCACTGTTCTTTTTTTCATATGCTCTAAAGATTGGCAAATGACGCCACAAAGCTGGAAGTAAATATGTTTAATGGTTTTGTTTTAAAAGATTCCCAAATTTCGCATTATTTTTCGTCCGTCAAGGTAGCGAGACCCCTTAATGAAAGGGGAAGAAGTTGAGCAATAAGAATACAATGTTGTGGTTCTTCGACGGGTAAGACTCGCCTCGGAAGCAACGCCAACCGAAGACGAAGGTAACCGAAAGCTCAATCGGGCTTCCTAAACCGTGCACGACCCAAAGGGACTGCTGTGCCGCGGTAACAACGTGGCGAACAAATTAGAGTGCAGGCCTGGCAGAGAGCCTATTACGGTGCACGAGTGAAATCGCGCACCGCGGGGCGTAATGCGACGTAAATTAATGGTTTCTATATCTCGGTATTAAGAGGGCGTGCTCCATCTTTACGCGTCCGCCGCACACTCTTTCTCGCCCGTTTGCGAGTATCTACCTTAATTATTGCATCCGTTCCCGGGGAGCATGAGAAGGGCACGTTGCCGTTCGACGATAGCGAGTTCTTCTCCTTTTCACTTCTCCATCCCCGCCGCCCGCGCCGTCGTGGATCCGAGACGACCGGATGAAAACGGATTGCCTTTCGTCCGACTATACTCCCACTTACTAAAGTGATATTAATGGACCGTAAATGGTAGCCTCCTTCGTCGTGTATATACTGGCTGATTCTAGAGTGGACGGTACGAAATTTGGAGGAGTCTTTCATTCGCGTTGAAGATTGAAACCAAACAATATGCAGCTAGGTAGTTTTTTTCCGCAAATTTAGAATTATGGAAAGAAAGTTCAAAGAACTATGTAGGGCTTTTGAGGAACCCACCCCGCATTAGTCATTCGCCGGGATAAATCTAGTTTGAATAAATGTATTAGTTACTGTATACATATATGGAGTAAAATGTCAGAGGAAGATTTTTCGAATGCCTTCTTTACGTGCTGAACAATCTACAGCGCTAATGAATTCTTTCTTCTCAAGCTTACTATTTGAAAATAGCCTGTATCGTAGAAAGTACTGCAATATTTCCAAGGTACTGTCAGTTAAAAAGAATAAAACATATTTGAGCAAAGTATGCATCAAAATTATTGCCCCAAAGCGAACAGAAGGCTATTACAGAGTTTATCCAGTCACTTGTGAAACATCCTGTACAGCTACATGCACGTGACTGCCAGCGAGTGTCGCGAGTACGTGCAGAAACGGGAACTGCGAAATGACACGAAACTCTACGTATAACGAACAGGAACCGGCGAGTATTTCATCGTTCGCCCGAGAACTGCCATGATAACGTTCCTATGATTCCTATTTCCTCTCCCTCTGACTCTCGCCCCTTTCGAAAGACGCGTACACGCTGCTCTGTACGTTATTTGTAGAGTAGGACGAATATACTCCGACACGTTCACGCATTACCGACTACTCTCGATGTTATCGTGCCAGGGACTGCATTTATGAGGCGCACTGAGCCTCGGAGCGCAATATCCGACGAGAGACATCGAAAGACGTGACGCGTGTCGCTTCGCCTGCCCCCGGAATGGTAACCGAACTTTCGTAATCTCGTAACTGCGAGTTCATTGATTCTTTCTCGCGCGAGAAGTTCAGGTGTTGCCGAGCGACTGAAGAGGAACCGATTATATACGGCGCTGTCGAGTGTGTCGCCTGCACGATGGAAAGCGTTCGCGAAATTCTCGCGACGTCTTTGGTCGCCCCTGCAATCTCATATATGCTGAAGAATGTTAGGCACAATTCGAAGAGTCGAGAGTCGAATGGTAATCCAGCAACTTGTTACGTGTTGGTATCTAGCAACACTCAAGTGAAACTTTGAAGGGAGAAGTAATATTTTCAATCGTCCCTGTCCCGCGACGAAAGTGGACAATGCAAAGTGCCTGAAACGCGGCTGTCGCGAACCAGAAATGGAATGACGAATTCGTGGAACCTCCTAGCACAAGTACACGATGGTCGTTAAACTTTTACCGCTGCAAAGTCCACTCTTCTAAAACTTATTGCAAGAAGAATAAGGATTCAGACTCTTCCTCTAGCTCGGCTCCGCGAAAGTTACACTTGCCGGATTAATAAAGAGAAGACTGTAGCTCGGTATAACGAGAAAAGTTTCCTTCTAAAACCGGGAATCGCCAATTTCGGAACGGAACAAGTTAACTCTATTCCACCGCACGATGAAAAACTAAAAAATTCCTACATTCAACGGACACGTACGGGCGCTGACTACATTCTGCTCACACGAAACGCCAACTTCAAGCATTATTTTCAATATTTCCGTGGATGTGAATGAATCGAATGCAGTTGGAAACTTACTTTCAAACTACCGAACTGCAGGGCGAAAAAATATACATCTGATTTTATATGCACACCACGTACACGCAGCAACTACCTCGGAGGCACCCACATTTCTTACGAAATTCAAACACAAACTTTCAGCATTACTTTCAATTTCTCCTGACATTCAAACGAATCTAAACTGTCTGCTCTCTACCATACCGTTAAGGAACTAGTTTCTGATCAGTTTAGAGGGCTTCCCGCTTTAATATTTATTTTTAACCTAATAAAACTTTAAACCATAGACTTTTCTTATACTAAAAAATGAATTAATGTTTAAACTTTAAGGAAAAATTGTAAAAAGTTGAAAATAAGTATAATTTAATTATTTATAAGGTACGGAATAATAAGGTGATTAGGAACTAGTTTTTGATCAACTAAAATACATGGGAACTAATTTTTTATCAGGACAGGAACTAATTTTTAATCATCTAAAATGCATGGGAACTAATTTTCTGATCAGGTGAGGAACTAGTTTATGATCATTTGAAATACATTGGAACTAGGGTAAAGGCACCAGTAGTTGACCATGTATCAGTAGTTGACTACTTTTCAGAAAAACATGAAAAATATGGTTTTTAGAAGTAACGATCTTTTGAACAAGTGCAGTTCGAGAACTACACTTTGTTCAAAAGATCGTCACTTCTAAAAACCTTATTTTTCATGTTTTTCTGATAAGTAGTCAACTACTGATACATGGTCAACTACTCGTGCCGTTACCCTAATTTCTTGTCAGGTAAGGAACTAAGATATTTTATCAGATACTAATACTAATTAAAAAGAAAGTACCAAATACTTTTATTTTTAGTATTATACCATCTAAATTTAATTTTTTTATAATTTTATAATGTCCTAACCTATTTTTTATTCAGGTGATCAAAAGTTAGTTCCACAAGAAAAAATTGGAACTAAATAATGATCACTGACTTTTAACGCAAAATGATACATATAAAACTAAAATTCTTGCGCTATATTGTAAAGTGAACTATTGTAAGCAGAATGTATGAAAATAACCTTTAATACCGCAACAACCAGCAAAGAAATCGACTGTGGCGTCGATGGTGATCTCTTACTTCGAACAGTAAGAGATGGCGTTCAACAGGGGCTTCCTTCAAGTGGGCTACCTTACACATTTATTTTCACGAAAACTAACAATATTAACTGCTTTCACAGACAACACATATATTTTTGAATTATCAATTTTTATGTTAGTAATTATTTCAAACAATTATTTATTGACATAAACTTAAAAGAACGATGTATTTCATGAACTGATAAAAAATTAGTGCCTGATCAAGAACTAGTTCCTTAACGGTAATTAAAAAAATATTTATATACACATACGCATGGCTACTGGACACTGACCATACCTATTTTAATTTCCCTATTTTATTTCCAGAAGTGGAAATGATCTACAATAGTTGACCCACCATTCATCCTTCCAGATCCCTCGATATCGACCACCTAGAAAATCAAAACGCATTCCAACTACACCCTCAGTTTCCACACCATCTAAACCCGGAACTAAGAGTATAGTCCCCAAAAAAGTGTCCATACGAATCCATATTCACACCTCTTCCCCTCCAGCGCTGGAGCAGACGGCCTCTATTGTTGCGACGGCGGTCGGCGTACAAAAGTCAGCATCGATCGTTGTCGAACCCGTGCACGCACGCACGCACACCGACAGGTCCGCACGAGAGACACAAAAGTGGGACAATATTGGCAAATGAGACGGTACATTTGCCAGGCATTGTCGGCAGGCGTCGGGGTGGCCGCCGGCTACGCGCTCCACGCACCGTAATTGCGTGCATTGTTTGATGCACGCTGGACGATTCGTATCGAATCCAGCGTCGTCTTCTTCGGAGCCTCGCGCCCAGCCCTCCGTCATTCACCAGAGGAAACTTTAGCCCGATGATTTAGCTCGGCGCTCCATCATCCGCGACGGATGAGTCACTGGCGGTAATGGGCCGTGAATGATTATTAGTAAGAGGCGATCTCTCCTTCGATCGCAGCTCCCGACGCTTCTGCGCCGTCTTTTTTCGTCTTTCTTAAGAGCAACGGTGCCCTCCGTCTTCTGAGCGGGGGCACGTACCAGCGATTCAGCCGGTGGAAGGAGGAACAAGGGAATTAATCTTGCTCGAATAAGATTTGCTCCGAGAAGCGGGAAAAGCTCTGCCCGCCACCTCCGTGGACTTCCAAGTAGCGTCATCGCGAAACCCGTACTCTTTTCCTCGTTTCTTCCACTAATTTTCGCTTTTTCGTCGAGGATTGATCGACGAGCTGTTATTACGATGAGAATTCAAAGAGTACTTTCGTTTCGGTAATTCTAATCTCATCCACAGGAATAACAGTTATTATACATTAACAGGTATTACAGTTAGGAAAAGAATTTTTCACGAGAAGGAAATGATCCCGAGAAAGGAATCCTTTTGTAACATCAACGTCAACGTAGGCATTTCACATTGCAATGCTAGGTAGCTCGGTTTACATACATACATGTAAATGCTAGAATCACGTTCCACTAGGAATGGCCTAAACAAGTATGTGTTATCCCGAAATGAGAAACAGTATCAAACTGGCCATCTCGCCAGTAAAAGTTTCGGCTTGTCCGGTGGTTTATAGTTGGACGCAACCAGCCAGGAGAGAGTCTCCGTCTAACCCAGCCGAGCATTGTTCGACTTGAGCCCGTTCCTTTTCACCGCGGAACAGCAGGCCGTGATTAACTCCCGCCGTTCCTACGGACGGCGTGATATAAACGCCGTGACGATATCGCCCCGAGAAATGGAATTCCACGCCGGTAACCCTTTTCGACGTCATACCGGCTGATTTACTCGCCTGGCCCGCGGTTATCAGTTTCGCCTTCTGCCATCGGAGCCCGCATTCGAGAGATTTACACGTTCGGCCAAGATCCGCGGCACACATCGCCCTTGTCTGCGGATCTAGCGCGTTCTAGATATCCCGATCGGCTGGCTGGTCGCGTGACTTGACCATCTAAATTCCCGATAACGAGTGCCCGCGAGCTAAAGATCGAGGATGATGATCGAGCGATATGGCGAAGGGGGTTTCCAGCAGTGAAATTGAAAATCCTCGAGTTCCGTGATTGATTCCTTCACTTTTTCGTTTGCCGATCGCCTTAGGCACTGGATGAAAGCTGGTGGTTCGAGAATCCTAGTAGATGTTGAAAGAAGATGCTACATTCGTGGCAATCTTTTAGTTCATTTACTAATCCAGTTCAGCTCTATCAATAAGCAATGTGCAACCGTGAACGTATCTATACATAGACAAATCTCGACGTCGATTACGAGTCATTCATAACGCGAGCAGAATTACAGTATTCTCAGGCTATAAGCAGAAGCCGGTTTTTACCTGTCATTCGTAGACGGAATTCGATTTGATTCATTATTAGCGGCCTTGTTATGTACGTCCAACTCTGCTGTCCAAACGAATCTTGAATTTTTCGTCTCCACCGATCTCGATCCGCGAGATCCGTTTCCTTGGTACGTGTATGAATAAATGAAGCACGGCCGTCCGGACTACGGACGAAGTGTACGCGCGGCCGCCAAGAACGAAAAGGCAGAGGGACGAGGGTGTGCCAGCCCGAAGTCACGTAGGGCAATAGCGTGAACCCGAACGGTTGCCCTTATCGCGGGGCGAGCCAGGTGCCGTCACGAGCTTGTTTCTGCATTCACGAAAGAAGAGCGTCGTAAACAGGGCCGACAGGCAAAAGCGAAGCCAGCGGTGACGCGGGCTGTATCGTGACGGGACGATACGATACGAAGGAGACATCCGAGGGTCCGTAAAGCAAACGAGCCACCTTATCGGCCGGTCCATCTGTATTCACAACGTTTCTGGCTTATCTTTCGTGTTCACCCCGGTCCTTCTTAAACGGACGCGCGGCTACGCCAAGTCGAGGCGTTCCTCTCTTGCCTGCCCTTTTCCCTCAGGAGATCGCTTGCTGCCTCTCCAGGCCCGGCCATACTGCCACTCCATCACATCAGCATCTCTGTTTTCCACTCTATCGCCCCGTCACATCTCCCCGCTCGCTGGACTCTTTATCCTTCCTCCTCTACCCTGTCGCGCTTCGCCCTTCTCACCCTCCCGCTATCCCGCTGCATCTATCTACACTTTCATCCCTCTTACTCGCCTCTATGGCCCTTGCTCCCGGCCCGGTTACCCGCGTGTACCACGGCTAAAAAGAATGAAGAAAAACGAGCGCGCCTCCGGATGGAAAGTCTTGCCACTCATCCCCGGCTAATCCTCCTTTTCTCTTGAAAGTCATCGTCGCGCCGCGCGCTGAATCTTCTCTGTCTACCCGCCGAATGGCGTTCCCTGGAACGCGACCGGATTAAGCTCGTCCCTCCCCCTCCTCGACGAATGATCGGGACGATTTCCTCCTCGAGCTCTGGTTAGAGGCTCCACGGCACGGGGCGCCGAGGAATTTAAGAAGATGAGGATAATAGAGGCAGATCACGATCTCGAGCAACGAGAATTGGATGAATCCCAGTTTGAAATACAGGCGGACATGTGTACCAATGACTCGTAGGATACTGGTCGCTAATGAGCTCGGCTTTTATCGAGCAACTGTTTTAAGTATTTAAATTACAATTACTTAATTACAATTTGTCACAATTACAGTTACAATTTGTCCGATGGATTTCGTTTGAGTTTTAGAAGAATGTGAGAATTTGAAGCTAATTCAAGGACGGTGGGAAAAGTGTTTTAGGATAGTCAGCTGAGCGAGTTGCCGTCTTGGCGAGAGCATCGGGGAATTCCCGCCAGCTTATGTAGGACAGTTTGGAATATTCAGCGGCAGCTCGCGAGGAGTTTATTATATAGATGTACAGCCAGCGTGTGCATCCGCGCGGGGGGATCCTGCTTTATGGAAACCGAGGATTACCGGGGGGATTACTACGAAGATATAATCGCTTATGTTCTTCCTAAAGCCTTAAGTAATGTTAATCCGCTGGTTACGATTAAGCCTCGTGAGCTTTTTATAATTTCCCCGCGGCAACTTGAGGCTGAACTCCCAGCCTTTAGAGTTTAGACTCCTGTTAATGGCCGATAATGCGGGGCTTCCGATTTACGTAATTTTTAGGAGGTTTCACAGGGATTACCTTACAATATCTTATTTCCTAATTGCATTTACGTTAATACATAAGACTATGTTATTTCTTGAATTAATAGAGGATTCCGGCAGTGAAACATTTCAAAGTGGTACGCTTAAGCATGAAACAATAATAATGCGTCAAAAATTCAAAATACACCATTGAAATATGTAATAGTTATTAATAAAGATAGAAGAGTCGAGATACGAAACATTCACTCCGACATTTGGAAATTACTCACTCGCAGAGGTCCTGGGTACAGAAATTTACAATACAATCATACCAACCGCCACCTGATCCTGAAACACTTCACCTACGATTGTTCTACAAAATTTTAAGTGTTTTAGAAAGGATACAGATTTAACATCATAATATAATGAAGTAGAACGGCAGAAGAGGAACATTTTATTTGAAGACCGACGACTGTTCGTGCCCCAGGATTTAAAACCTCACAATGCGATTCGTTGGAAGTGTTTCGAATCGAGTGTGAAGTTCACGCCTGGGTCGCGGTCCCGTCGATTGAGCACTTGGCCGAATCTTCGTCCAGTTTAAAAGCATCGCCCGGAAACGACCGGCACTCAGGGGACCGCGTCCATATCCCAGTAATTCCGGCACCACTTCTCCCATCCGTAGGGAATCTCGCCCGCGACGCTAACGACAGAAGTAGAACACGGTGTGGCCCACTTTCGTGGCTCCACAATCGGCAGCTCTCTTAGGAGATCTCTGCCGGATGGAATTGCCGGTTCTAAGAGGAATTCCGCGATTAGACGTTTACAAGGCTCCGTAGGAATCTTCGATCGGGTATCGATTTGCCAGCCGATCTTTTTACTGCTGACGACGCGGTGGGCGTGAGCAGAGCTTAAGGGACCGTTGGGCCGATCTCTTTGTTCTGCTTTCACTGCCTCTCTCTCTCTCCTTCTCTCTTTCTCTCTGCCTGGTGGTGGAGAGCGAGGGAATCGGGCCGAAGGCAACGAAGGGAAATAAAAGACGAACAGGAGGTCCCTCCTCGTACACCGAGACCTCCCGTAAGCGGTTCTTCGAAAGCCGGTCTGACCGGTACCACGGCAACCATTGTCGGACGTAGGTACCTACAAGATGTCGTCTCTTCTCGCGGGGCTCCTTGAGAATCGTAAATTTTTGTCAGAAATACGTGCCTGTTCCAGGTCCGATTTCTGGCGTCACGAGTGACGCTTTAGAACCCCGTGCAAACCAGATCGGACGTGATAATTATTTGATTTTATACTATGATAGTACCTCTCCCCGTGTCAGAGAAATGTAAAATAAATCGAGTTTATCAGAGCTTAGTTGGAGATTTCTAATTCGCCAGTTTCTGTTGGGCATGTATCCTACGAGTTTGTATAACCTGAGTTCTGCTCTATTTCTTTACGCGATGTCTGACTATGAACGTAGTCATTCCACTTGTGATACCGACATCGAGTTCTTTTTGATGGAGAGAACGCGTGTTTAAATACAGTTTAATTTCCTCAATTAAGTGACATATTTTACAAAGCATCTATACTTTTTTTATGTCATAGAAAATTTCGTTTGACTGTTGCATCGTAGAAAACACTCTTGCTCGCTCAGTTAGTACTTACAGATAAACGTAAGATCGCGGTGGGCCTTGATCGGTTCTCAACTCACCTGAAATAGAAAGAAATACGTGATTAGAATTGGTAATAACGTTCCATGGTATCTTTACATATTATTCAAGACCATATATAAAAGATGGGGACACTTGAATCCTTACTTTGTGCCCGCTATAACGCAACCTCGTAAAATCTATCTACTGCATCGCAAACCTTTACATCTCAATTCCTTGAAATTTGTAAAACCAAAAATTTACATTTTTATTATCAAGAATAAATTTCACCGATCGGCATAATAAGAAAGATGTGTCTCTTAAACAATACCGGCCGATTGAGACGTTATTCGAAAATTAGTAGCCTGCGGACGTAGAACAAGGACATCATTACGAAGAACCAGTGGGATAACCAGTTTTGTCGCTGTGCTAGATAGATGGATGTTGTCACACCGTCGCTCCATTGAAAACACTTTATTCCCAGCAGACCGGTTACAGGGCATCTCGATAGCTTTATTTGTGGCGCTACTCGAGAATATCAGTTCTTTTCACAATCGCGGATGATTTTAAAACCCGGCTTACAGTCGTGCTGTTCAAAACATTGTCACAGGATTGAATTCATTAATAATTAATTACACCGTAAACGTATTACAGTGCTATAAATGAAGCCTGAAGTGTTCATTAAATACTCCCCTCCCACATTAACGTAAAAAACGAAATGGAAACTCTATCTTACATCTTTGAAAATTTTTGCTCCTCGATCGTCACACGATCCCCGAAGAGAGAAATCGAGCATAGTTCAGTCAAAATATCTGCAGAATTGTATGCGCTACCGACGCTTCCCGGTGCAACAACGAACCACGGCATTCGCGTGGATGTTCGAGCAAAAAAGACGCGATCGCGGACACGAGGTCCCGCAACGCCAGCGACCGTTATATCGATTTCTCCGCTGAATAGAGGAGAGATACTACGTATCTCGGACCCGGTTCTTGGAAAATTACGATTCACTCCGATCCACGGTGATAATGCCAGGCTCCTATCGCGGCATCATCATCGATAGTATTTTTCCCTAACGGGTCAATCTTGTGAAAGAGGCTCCATCTCGAAAAGTGCACGTACAGTCGAGCGTCCCTCTCTTTCTCTCGCCCAGCCGCGACTACGAGCCGCATATCCTTCTTCATTCTTGTCCAGCTATCTATTCGAGATCGTTTCCCGTCTGATAAATAAACCACCGAGCTGGCGAGATCATCCATCTTGGTTACCGACGGACGTGCTCGCCAGTGGTAGCCGCATTATAAAGAACCGCAGTCACGGCAGTCGGTTGGCTGATTTCCTCCTCGTGCATTATCGAGAACCATCAATTGGTTCCCCGGTTGTTGTTAGCTGGGTGGAGTAATAGAAAGAAGAGAAAGGACGGAACCGTCCAAGAGGCACGGCACCGACGAAGGGAAAGGGAAGAGTAGCCAAAGGAGCTTCACGTGTCCGTTGGGTTAATTATTCACGCGAACCTCGCAATCCAAGGCGGTTTCCAAGCAGCCTTCCAGCGATATAACCCGCACGTAGACATCTGATGCCGGTTCGCGGATCGTTTGAGGGAAAGACACCGAGAGCACCGGCTGTAAGTCGGAAGGGAACGCGTTCCAGAGGAATGAGTCCGCGAACGAGAGCTGTCATTCGACGACGTTGATATCCGCCTACTTGGCTTCGATGCCGTTCGGTCGATAACCAGAGGTACGAGATACCGATTCCCGGTTCTGCGGTCAGGTAGGAGCGCGACGGCACGCGCATTTGAAATTCATGGCTCTCCTCGCGGTGAGCGCGGCTCGAACGGAATCGATAGCCACGATCGGGTTAACAGCGATTTCGGGTTACGTTTAACGGCCGTTTGGGCGTTTAAAAACGCTCAGGAGGAGCTCGGTTTTCGGTAACGATGGCTTCTTTGCGCGAAGGAGCCGAGGGACGATTAACTGGGTCGCTTGAATATTCAAGCGGGAGATTTGAATTTACATCGAACCTCGCGTGGAGCACTCGACACCGTTGGAGGACTCGGGCAGAAAGATGGGGGAAGGACGTGGAGGACCGGAAGGAAAACTGGTGGGGGGGGGGGGGGGGGGAATTTGTCCGGCGATGGATCGTCCGGTGGCACAAATTGCAATCTGCAGTGCATTAAAGCTGCCACGTGAAATGTTCAGCTGTTGCGTTCGAAGTGTCCGCGCTCCTCCCTAAATCGGCACTTTATTCTATCATACACATACGAGCACAGTTGCGTGCGCACTCTTCATTCTTTTGCAACTCGAATTCCTAAAACAACTCCCAACTATCCCCGCAGAATCATAGAACAGATTCCTCCCAGCGCGACTAGCACAGGTTTCACTTACAATTAGAAGCGAACCTGGGTGCGCCAGCCTAACAAGATCCGCTGAAGAGCCACTCTAAGAACGAGTCGAGGGGGCCCGCGGGATCGTGCAATTAAACATTCGATCATCAGACGCGATGGTTACCTTTCCGCGAGCAATCATTGACGATCGATCTCCAGTGCGCAAACACGGCGCCGATTAAACGGCCGATTACACCAATAATCGTTCGGCGGTCGGAAGCTGTCGAGTTGCGAGTAGGCGGGCGCGCGGGAAACGAAAGGGCGCCGCTGCAACGAAAGACGAGAGGTCGGCAATTCCGCCGGCGTAAGAACGCAATTACGGATCGGCCGACGAAACGTGGCAGCAATCGGGATTGCTGGGGTACCGGTTGCCGCGCCGCGCCAACGCCATGCCAATTTTAAGCGCGCGTCTCTTTTCGCCAGGTCGCCAGACGCCGAGCAGCGGGAGGATTTAATTAAGGCGTTAATTGGAAAATGGCGAGGCTTAATCGCCCCCCCCCCCCCCGCCTTCTCGCCCTTCCTCGCCATTTCCTCCCCGTGAAAAGCTACGACGATAACGACCAACTTTCCACCCGCAACTTCTGACCTCCTCCCTGCCTCGCGCGCGCCCTTCCGGTCCGCGCGCGCGCTATCTTCGCGACGCTAAAGCTGCAGACCTCTTCCAGCAAGATTGGTTGCGCGAGCGCGTTCCCAAATTGGATTCCGTGTCTGATGTAACCGTCGAAATAGGGCGCTATCACGCTGTGTAAGCCGCATCGGCGAGCTGAGGTGAGTTTTTCCGAAGAGGAACGCCGGGATAAGTCTCCGCGGAAGCTTTTTGCGGCGTTGGTACGCGTCGCGAGGGAAATACCGTTGTTGGTTGCGATAGCTCAGTTTAATTTAGAAGCAACGAGTTCGCAGATATGTTTTCGGGTACTGTGCTAAGGTGCTGCGCTGCTCGTGCAACCCTGGGCAAGCGTTTTCGACTTTGAAGTATAGCTTGGTTTCTGCGCGCAGGTATACCTATAAACGTACCCAGGTTTCTGCACTAAACAGTGGGAATAAATAAAAGATACTAGGGTAAAGGACCCAATTACTGCCACCTACCCAATTACTGTCACCCTAACCTGTTTTACGTAAAATAACGAATAAATCTTATAAAATTATGCATGAAAAAAATTTAGCATAAAATTCAAACTGTTATTTTTATGATACAAAAAACAGTACTTAATTTTTTCTTCGTTAATTTGAATAAAACGATACAAAATTTTAAGCGAATATTAGGAGAATGGAAACGATGACTTCCTTACTAGCGAAAGAGAAAACTGGGCGTTAAAGAAAATGCTGTAATTGTAATATTTAAGCTATTAACATAACAAAATATAATGTTTTAAATAATATAAGCATCATAGAAAGCAATAAAGATCCGAATTCACCGATTCATTAAGTCTTTTTACTTATTAATTGGGTGACAGTGATTGGTACAAGCGTTTCAAGCATTTTGGTATTACTGTCATAGCAGTAGTTGCTAATGTACATGACACGACGTAACCTTAAAATGACATAAACAGTATTAGGTTAGCTGACAGTAATTGGGGTGTCAGTAAATCAGTCAAATACATTTGAAGGGTGTCAGTAATGGATCCCCATATAAATTTTAGAAATTGATGAATTTATACATAAAAATCGAAGTTTTAAGATCTGCCAAATTTTTTTCATCAAGTAAACATATTAAACAATAATAAATAACAAGAACAACACATACTTTTAGTCTATAAGTACATAATTATAAAATAATGTCAGCGTCAACGCTTAATGTGTCAGTAATTGGGTCCTTTACCCTATTAGCAGCTTTAATACATTAAAGTGGCAGCAAGAAGGGCAATTGGTTTTAACTGTCGTTCTATGTGTAGGTACCTACTAGAAGGTTTGTATATATCGCGACCCTGACTGTCTGAAGCGATTCAGTAAATCGCGACTTTTTCCCATCCGATACGCAATTCGCCCTTTCAGTGGAAGCATTTTCCACGATCCTCGACGTCTGCGCGCGCCTTTTAATCCTCCTCGACTTCCTCCCCCAAGGTCGTAACCCTTGCGAGCCCTTATCTCAGTCACCCTCGTTTCCTATATCTCTCTCTTCCCTTTCATCGCGACACCCCTGAACGCGGAGGACGGCTGGCTCAGCTCCTGGACTTTTTATCTTATTTCCTGTCGGCGAACGTAACTGATACGCGGTGCACGCGTGCGTCAACAGCAAAAAATGGTCAACGATCTTCGTAGATTTTCAATGTATCAACCTTTATCCTATTACTTTATTCAATAGCGTTAGCAACCAAACCTTTTAAGCCTACCTAAATACCAAACACGATTCTTACGAAACAGAAAGCTTGTATGAAGAAAGAAAAGTGAAATCAGTCTCCGTTCAGTTTCCCTGGAAACCGTCGCCCTGCTGTGGTACCGCAGGATATTCCCTACACCCTGCACATCGCAACCCCAGGCGCCTCCAGATATTTACAGGAGATTGCGTCGCCGCGAACAAGATATCATATTTCGTACACGTCGCGTCGCGATCAACGGGAACAGAAGAGTGGGTATTCTATTTTTGTGCTCGACGATCGGCACTCGGGGGTAGCCGGGTTTTTTTTCTTATCGCCGATTGATACGGATTTCGTCGACAAAAAGCTCGCGACCCCCCTCCAGATACAGTGGCAGGGGTTGCGCGCGAGCACGGATATCACGAGGCCCCCGATAGCGTCGCTCGGTGATTGATACACGTGTGTTGAACACGCGGCGTGATTGATGCTACCAATCGACGTCAATATGCTGTCGAGTTATCTCTCATTGGCATCGTGCATCAAACGCTGATCTACTTAGCTTGCTACGATGCAGCCACGTAGCTTCGCAGAATCAGCCGACGTAGAGCGGCTGCAGTCGGTCGCCGCTTAACCTACCATGAAAATTACAGACCAGACACCGTTCCCTGCCCTCTCGCGCTTCTGAAACTGCGATTATGACGCATCGTTTTGCCGAGGAGCTCGGAAAATGAAACATGCATCTGGGAAACTGACATTTTTGGGGGTGCGAGGTAGCTGACGTAACGTCGGCGTCTAACAGAGCTGAATTTTGTGCAGAGTAATTTGTGAAGGTTGTGTATATCTTGAATTTCTAGCTCCATGCTTTCTAATGACTCCATAGAAGGCCCAATTTTGTGCAGAGATGCCAATCGCTGGAATTAAGAGGATCATTAATTGATTAAGTCTGTTCCACTTTCACCTATTCCCATTTACAGCTATCTAATGAAACGGATTATTTGCTAACACAGAGCTGACGAATAAATCCGAGGGTCACTTAACGTTTATATGTGCTCTGGCTAAGTGCCGAGGAAAATTCCATTAACTTACTCGTGAGCCATAAAGGAGAACATCTTAATGCAATACTGAAGTATTCAAATGTCATATTCAGGTCAGAAACTAAAGCAATTGCAGCGGGGATCGAGGAAATCCTCTGGGTGTTTCATCAACCTAAGCTCAGCGTTGCACAACGTGGCGAACTTACCGACTAACTAATTCTTGGTTAATAATCCTCTGCCTTCTACTATCTTGTAAACGCGTGATCCTCGGAATTGCAAATACAATGCCAGAGAAGCAACTATTTCGTTTCAATTTGCCATTCAATGATCACGTTCGACATGGCACGATAAATTCTTTCAGTTGAGGCTTACCGAATGAACCAACAGCAGCTTCGCTAATTATCCTCTTCTGAAAGAGTAATACCTGATGATCCCAAAATTGAACGAAGCCAGAATTGTTAGTATTTCCCGAAACATAACAAATGATCAGCCGCGCAGCGAAATATCCCGTTCTATCTCGAGTCCTTCGACCGACTCTTCGCCATGCCGGATCTCATCGAGTGTCACGCACCATCCGACGCACTTAATTGCCAATTATAATCCCTATTAATTAGCAGAGAGTCTCGAAATGGAAGTGGTCGCCTATTAACGAGGGGCCCGGTGCCCGATGCCCGAGGACTTGGTCGTTTACGCGGCTGGCTACGCAATAATTCGGCTTCGCCCGCAGCCGGATTATCGCGATACGGCTATTTTCACGATAAAGCTCCTTTCCTCCGTAATTGCTCCGGCGCCGCTGAAACAGCTGCGCTTACGAACAAGAATCGACTTACAACCGGCACCCTTCGAAAGACTTGGCCCCCCCCCCCCTCCCTCCCCTTCTCGAGGATCGTCTTTGGCAAACACGCTGCTGCGTCCCCTTTATCGCGATGCCCAACCACTTTTTCTGTCGAGGCCAATTAAAACGCTCGTTGATACCCTGACAAAGTGGAACCATGGACTAAGTTACCCCTTTGTTCGTCTCTCACTGTGAATATTTTAATATTTCTCTCCTGTATTACATCCAGCGCTATCCACGCGAATGGACACTTCAAATATTGTAATCCAATATATCCTGCTTTGTGATGATCGTGTCTGAACATAGACGGACTATTTCACTGCCACCGTCCCGCTTCTCCGCTGAGATAATCACTCGTATATGTATACCTCCTTCAACACAGAGGCTTCGCGATCTCCACGGAACAGAGGATCGACAATTTCCACGGGAACGGATCGTCGAATTTATTAGCATCACGTTTGCCCAAGTTTACGCCGTGTGTTCCGCGTATTTCATCCCCTGACGGATTATCACGCGACTTTAAATCACCAACTTAGCAGTGGCGGGGATTACGCGACGGAAGGATAATTTAGCCGGCTAATATATATGGAGGGATTAATCACTCGAAACGGTCCGAGATCGTCTTTCCTCTCGATCCACCTACGAGCGGAGGATAATGCTCTCGGAAATGCAAGTTTCATGAAGACTAGCGGATGGATCGAGCCCGCGACAAAGGCGACACGATAAGACAGGGGCTTAATCATTGGGCTGGCAAGTGGCTGACTCGCGTTAACCGGTGAATTTTGTGTTTGCGCACTACTTACGAAAAATCATAAAAAGCGATCCTGCTCGTTCAATTCGCTCGGTCGCGCTTCGAGTGCATTCCTCGAGCTTCTTTCCAACGATTTACCCTCGATAAAAGATAACTTTCATCGGATCGCCCTATAACTGGATTATCAAAGAAAGGCGGAGAAAGGGAGACAGGCAAACGTGTTTCTTTTTCGACCGACTGAAGAGTCTGGTATTTTATCGAAGTTTTCAGGCAAAGAATGGAACGGCGATCGCCACCACTGTGCGACGGGATGGGAGCGAAACCTTTCACGAATTTCCACGAACGATTGCTCGTTTCTATAATCCGTAATCATGTAGAATGTCGAGGTCCCCGGGCGTCGATGGAGCAGAACAAGGCTCGTCGTCGATTCATTTCGCCTCGTGGCTTGGGATCATATTTAACACTCCTGGAAACGTTCGTGTGAAATATTACGGATTCCTCCAGTATCACTTAGGAAATCCTTTAGTTCGAGTAATGCTTGTAGTTGATAAACGGGTGGAATATTGGAAATATGATGGAGCCATGAAACGTTCAGAAACATTGCGAAACATTCGTTTAAGAGGGTACTCCAGTGTAACTGCCGGTTCTTCAATGCCATTTTCGGGAATTTATTTAACTATATCTATGTATCTGTACAATAAAAAAGCTCAAAAAAATTCTGGGCATTACTTCAAACATACAATAATATGCAGGCAAAACGCCAGACAGTATAAACTTACAGTTTTTGGTAAATAAATTTAGAGTACCCCCTTATAGAAGGTCTTTTTCCTATATCCAATACTTTCACAGTGAAACTTTGAAGATCAATTTTAACCCTTAAAATCGGATGTCTACGACTAAAAACGACAAGGATTAAAGATACCTAAGGTTTCGTAAATTCCATGCCATCTTATAGCAATTTATTAAAATTTACCAGAATAGCATTGAGCCTACTTGCAGTATTCTTTCATACCTTATCCTTTATATAGTCCCAGTTGTAGGAAGGGACGGAAGACGTCAATCAAACGCAAAGAGGCTTTTCTGCGCTGTTAAATATACATTTGACGCTTAAAACTGACGCGCAGCCGTCGCCTTTTCTGTGGTAAACACGATGGGAAAACGAGTTCTATGGCGCGCCGAAATTACGCCAATTACCCCTGTATTTGAACAGAGACAAGAATGTTCGCCAATATAGAAACCAAAGCACCAGTATTAAATCATCTTCCACCCTTAACGGTTCACGAATCCGTCGAGCACGATGTTTTTAATCTTCTTGTCGAGAAGATCAACTTATCTGATCTGTACTCCAGCAAAAAACCGCCAGAAACCAGGAGACGGAAGAGAAAATAAAACACAAATCCTGGGTTATAACGTGGGTGGGTGCGCGGAAGGGTAGAGGTTGATCCTGCCATCCGTGTTTATCGACATGGGACAGCGGCTGGGCAGCGTGTAAGCGTTGTATAAAATGGAACACTATCAATTCGGGTATCAAGCGGCGCGATCGGCGATGGCAGTGCAAATATTTAATTACACGCTGTGCGGAGCCACACCGTCGGCTCACGCCTCCGCTAGGCCCGTTGCAAATAACTGGCCATTCATCTCCACGTTGGCCCGTGCGCCTCGTGTCCAGAGCCTCGTAGATGCATATAATCGCGTCGTATTGAACAGGCGAGTTTACTCGTGCGGCTCCTGACCCGAAATCCGATAAATTCCGCGTTGGAGCGGGACGGGCCATCCAGACGGAATCGCGAGCGATCTGATTATTAGGAACGCGGCCGTTTGCTAGGAATATTGTGGACCGCGTGAAAATTAAACATGCTGATTGTCCTGGCTGCGGGGGAGTTCCTCTCAAATGAGAATGATTCATTAAACGCAATTACGATATAAGTCTAAGCGACTGATTGTGAATGGAGATGACATGCAACAAAACGACGACGGACTCGACAGTGTTGCGGACGCTGTCACGTTCGCGGGGAAATACGAACGCGACAGGGGAACGGAGCACACGAGCCGCGTTCCTTGAATGATATGAATATTTATATTTACTCAGGGATGCGTTCGTTGAAACGCCATAAATATTCAAATCCGTCGAACCCATCAAACGCGTGGTACATGTATGTCGAGTTCCTAAAAGCAACGAATGATCGATGGCAGTACGAGTCCTAATTAAAAACCAATGTATGTAATGCGTCTCTCCGACTGAACTGTCTGATGATAGTGATAGATGTTATGCCAGGGAACAGTCGAATTACCGAGGCAAAATTCCAAGCTCAAGCTTCCGGTCCATGAACGAACATTCCATAATCCTAAGCCTAACTTTCGAAAGTTAGGTTAAGTTAGGTTTATTATTTCTTCGGCATAGTTACAAAATACATACCCTATACCAAAACTAGCATTTCAAGACATTATCTTATATAACCCAAAGAACTCTAGTCCCTCCTTTCGAAGGTTAATAATCGCCTGTACATATGCACCTTAATCGAGGAATCATTAAACCATTTCCAATAGCAATATTCTAATAAATGGTCTGTTTCTACGCTGTTGCTGCCAAAACTCTGTATTACCGTCGCACAAAGAGCGCGCGATTAGCAATTAGAAACATGCAAAAGCGCTGTCCAGGAACACGACACTGTACCTCGACAGGGCAGCATTTGCGAGAGATTATGACGAATTGTCAGAATTTCGTCGTTGGCCCGGCGAGCGATAACTAATAGGCTGTTGCCTGCGCTGCCGAACGGAATTGAAATTAATGATTTAATAATGTCGACCGATGTAATTATTTATATGAATGCACTTTGATGGAGTGCTTGTCAGCCGGAGCTGAATAATTCGCGATTGAAATGTGGTCGGGCCGCACGGTCGCATAAATTGTCGCGGAATCAACAATATATTCATCGGGGCTGGATGCAGCCGTAGGTACTGTTTGCACAATAGCGTCAATATGTGCTCGGCAGTGAGAACTCCGTGTGTACAGGATTGCGCACAAAAACAAAGTAAAACGGAGATAAAAAAACGGAAGAATAGATAACTACCATTTCGTATACCTATCCAAGCTTCGCGTGCCCATTCTTTTACCCCGTGCACTGGTAAAATGAAAAGTTTCTACGATACTTTGCCCTCATTATTTATTTATTTATTTAGCTAAACAGATTATTGTTATTTATTACCTCGATTTTACTATTGCCAATGTTTGCTGAAAGTTTCCTGGCAACTAAATTTCTGCAAGCATAAATTGACTCAAGGAAAAAGACTAAAGGATTCAATGTTCTCGATAATTCATAGGTGAAGTAGATATTTCCATGCACTTGCTTCTAAACGATCACACTTTCTTGCGCCCCGGATAATGAGGTCGTCTACCTTATTCGGTTAATTAGCATCGTTGCAGCCAATAAATTCCACTCAAGGCATGCGACAGCTTCTCCTTGACCGATCTCCCAATAAAACGTTCGTCGAATTTGCAAGCAGCCTGCAGCGCATCGCTGCGAACGGAGGACAGGCTTCCCTTAATTAATGAAATTAATGACCGTAACGCTGCCGGCGCGTATGTACAACGGACGTAGACTAATCTACCGCTCGGTCTCAGGGCCCGTTGATCTAGTAGAGAGACGTAAGGTATATCCGTAAGACGGACAATGAATAGACGCGAGGTTTGATTCACCGGTTCGAGAGTTTGCGTTAACTGAGGACAGTCGAAGTGGTTCGATCCCCGTTAAGTACTGTGGATTTCGACAAACTGACACAATATTCGCTGGAACGTCGTTAAACTGGCACTGCGAGGTCCCTAACTAGTGATCAACGGTCTCGATGCCGCGATCGAGTCGTTCCAAGGGTTCCCAATTTTCACTGACCCGTCTGTGGCGCCAATCGAATCGTCTCGCTTTCAATGGCCGTTGAGAGAAGTTAAGGACCAGTCTCGGTACAAATACTGTACAGCCGGACGCAACACTTCTAATTAAGTGAACTATTCGCTTCGTCGATCTATTCGATCCGCCTAAGACAATATTCCATCAGTTTCAGACTTGATTTTAAAATCGAATGCAATCGAAGTCAAGCGCGCCCAGAATCTACCACGGGTGTCTGCTTGTAATAAATTGAAACTCCGATTCACCGGAGCGATAGAAAAATCATTCGTATAAAAAGGCCGTGAATAAATAGATGAGAAAATCTACAGTAACTTCCCGAAAGAGTTTGCAGTAAATCCTCCATCCGTTCGAAGTTGCGGTTTACAGAATGCTTCACAGAAACCTCGATTTCGAATGCGATAGAAGCACCAATAACGTTCTAACGTTGCGACTCGAACGTTGCATCGGTGGCCGCAAAAAGAATATCTCCCGGGCGGGGACGATAAAACGTATAAACTTCGAGGCGAGTCGTGCGATGGAAATATTCTCGGCGTTATCCAAATTCATGCATTTTCCCCGGGAAATATCTCGTCCCAGCTCACGGACGAAATACTTGTTGACAACGACAGAAGGTTGACCAACCGACCGACAGACAGGGCGAGACCGTAGTTCCGCAGTAACCTGGATTTGCGAAAAAGATTGCACGGTCCAGCGACCCGGAAAGAACAAACGGTGTTCGGCGAACTGTGTTTCATCCACGAATTTTCCCTCCACCGCCCCCCGTGCCGCCCTCTTCTACCCCTTCCCCCTCTCTTCCTATCGACTGCATCTCACCCTAGAGTCGGGCCTATGTATATCGCTAGTTTCCCTCCTCGGCCCATCCCTCTGCTCCTACTTCTTTTTGGAGCTCTGATTTTTGCTGCACCTTGTCAGACCGTGCCTTTTTCGCCGGCTGCTTCGCGGACCCTTGGATTCCACGATGGAAGGATGTAAGGGGCCTGGAGCAGTCCGTTGAAACGCCGAGAAGCTGGTGCTCCTACCAACGCTCCAGCGTACCGCTCCGTGTCGCAATTGCGCTATGTGTATCACGAATTAGCCTGCCAGAGTCACGATGAAATATCGGCGAGTTACGTGCCAGTATTGAAATGGAAGTGTAGTGCCTAGACGATGAGAGCTGCAGCGTAGATGATGTCAGGCTTGACAAACCGAGGGCACTTGACTTCTGTTCACTTTGATGAACTGGAGTTGGCCGAGGTTAATTGACTTTTTGACCCTGGATGTTTTGTTTACGCGTTCTCCGCGTGGCTGAGGCAGTTTTGTTGGATTCGTTGGGTTGTGCTTGATTAGTTGATCCTTTCTGAAAACGGTTGATAGGACTACTTCGTAGAACTAGGTGTTAGTAGATTTAGAGGGGAGCAGAATATTCCTTGCAATGGAAAAATCCATCGTGACTTCAAGTGCAATGAAAGTCCAGGGAATAATAAATCCTACACCTATCAGCGTTATGTAGAATTGTAGATAATCCTTTTTACCATTCAGCCACTTTACTAGAACGATGGGTATTCACGCGAACCTCTGTGATCTGCGGTGATACAATTATCGCGCGGCACGGACTGTGCTCCCACGTCCTGGCGAATGCGTGCTAATGACGCAATGATAATGCAAATCTCCCGAGATACGTGCGCATGGACAGAGGCCATTGGAATCTGGTTCGTTAATGCGTCGATATGCCCGTTCAAGTTAATGCCGCCAGATAATAGCTCAGAGGAAGTTATACCGTTAAAGGTGCTCACGGCCGTTGATTGAACCCTGGAGATGTTACGCGTATCCTAGTTCCTTACGACTTAGCACATTTGCGTCCAGTTCCCCGCTTGCAACTTTCGTTGTAAAAACGAGGAACCATAATGGTACCTTAACGTCCCGATTTTCAAACTAATATCCCACTCCAGCTCGGTACTTTTTGAATCAACGCCGAACGAGCCGCCCTTAACGATTTGATGAATTAGTTTTGTCTTACGACCTTTTAGCCAATGGGAAAGTAATTCGAACTTCCCTGCGGCTTAAAAAATTCTTGACTCTTCCCTGAGTGCGAAGTTTCAATATCAAGAGTGAGAATTTTAAGCATCGCTCTGAGGATTACGAGCGATGAACTGAACCTTGGATACCTATTAGAAGTTTGAAATTTTAAGTATAAGAAACAGAGGTTTGATACAGAAAGTCCTTTCAAGGAAATCGGTAGATAAAGGCCGACCGGTGGATGGAATAACGGCGGAAGCAGCGGGAGGAATTGCATCGCCGCCTCAAAGGGTTACAGCGAAATACCGTGTCGAGATCCGTGGCGTTCGGTTTTCCGCCACGTTCTCCAGAAATAGGTGTATCCGTGGAGCAGCGTCATTGCCGGCCTCCTCCTCCACCGCGGGAGAGAGAGCACACCAGGAGCAGACAGAAAGGCGCAGGTTCCCCATAATCGTGGCTAAGCGAACGAACGTTCCCCAAGGAGTCCTTCGTCAGGACTTCGCTCTCGCGCGACGGGCCAGAGGTGGTCTCCGCTCTATTCCCAGATCGCGTTTCACCGGGGATTCGAACGGGCTAAGCGTAATCGATCGCCGTGAGAATTCACGTTCTGTTGACCTCGACGAATCCCGGTGAACCGGGAGAGGCACTCGGGACCAGTCGTGTCGTGAAAAAGTTAAAAGCCATCCTAATAGATAGGCCCCGCCAGGGGGATGCAACTGGAGTGTCCTCGAGTCCTCGGTATTTCGAGTGGATGTTTCCTGCCAGTTGACTCTCCTCTGTTTCACAAGCATGGACCTCGTGTCGCGGGACGTGGACGTTGATGCAACTGACATTGCCGGTGACGGACTTGTATGCAAGACCGAGGGTAGGTACCGCGAGAAGTTAGAGGTAACCGACTGTGTTTCGATAGAAACCTCTGCGAGATATCATTAGCATAAGTTGTTGGTCGTTTCTTTTTCTGGCTTTACGATATTTCCTCCCACAGCGCAATCGTACTCCAGTAATCAGCGCTCTTAGTAACCCGTAATTTACCCATAATTCGCAACGATCCCCGAAACGTTTTACGAGCCCAGAAATAGCCTGCTTTCGCGGGGAAAAACTTTCGTGCTTATACATATTTGCAAACTACGCAATCGAAGTGGTAGCGTGGCACGCGAGCTCACCGCTTCCGGTCGATGCTATCGGGAGAAATGTTACAGCGTCGAGACGCGAGTGATTTCCTTCTCCAATCGTGTTGCTTAACGAACACCACCTCGGGGAAGAATAAAAGAAAAAGCCACACGATGTTGAGATGAATATAAAGAGAGGAAGCTTCGGTTCCGTGAAACCGTTTCAGCCCTGGGAAAGATGAATTCGAGGCCACCACAATTCAGTTTGTAATTTATAAAATTTATGGGAGAGCTCAACCGGCAGTTTTTTCTTTAATAGCGCAAGCCCTTTGGCATAAAATAAAACTTCTGTTTAATGAACGCCATACTCGTGCTTACTGCACGGTTTTTCTATTCTTTTTAGTGGCTGTGATCACGCTATGGAATAGCAGGCTCTTTCTTTCACTGTTTCGCACGTTTTTATGCGCTGTTCTTGCAAACAGTTCGAGTGTGCGAAGCTCGTTAAAAGTGATAAGCGAATGGGCCACATGGTGTTTAGAAAACTCCAAACGAAATTGATATGAATTCATCAGCCACGTGCATACATAATAGAAATCAGGGGATTGAGTAGTCACTGGTCAGACAAAGGTCCACGACATACATACCACTGACCGAGCCACCGAATTTAAAGAATCCCCAACAATAACTTAATTTGGGAGTGGTGTAAATGCTTCTAACTTGTGCAACAAGAACTACAATTTCTCCTCGATCGTCGCAAACACCATGGCTCATGGTAGAAAACAGAATCGTTCGCGGCGAACTGTTACCGGCAGGACAACAATCGCGTCAAATTCGACTATATATCCCCGGGCTACCGTTTTTTAGCTCGCTCAGAGGGAACGGGCAGGATAGGCCACACGTTCCCTGGCACGTCGATGGGTCGAGCATCGTTCGAATGGCATTTATCGAGATTCACCCCGGGCGTTTGAACAACTCGCTATGTACCGGAGGCGTGCGGGTAGATGCTGCCCCGATTTTCGGAAATCTCAAAAAGCTTGGCGCCGGGCACACGATCGGCAGTCTGATAAATATACCCACTCGTGCGTATAACGTATGCGCGGATAGCAGGTTTTGTATTCTACCCGAGCGACCGCGCCGATCGACCACTTCTCTCACAGTTTCAAGCGTAGTTTCGATTGTATTACCTTTTCCGCGCCAATGGCCCGCTCTGCTTGCAAGAGAAATTCGTGCACGGGCTGCTTTTATTAATAGAATACATTTTATTTGTCTACGGATCTTCCATTGATACCGAAGTTCCTTTATTCCTTTCGTTTCTTCCTCTGCCTCGAGTGGCGGCTATTATCAGAATCATTCTGCTCGAGGTTTACAATTTTAACTTAAACGCTCGAGCTCGTTAAATCCAGTTTGCAGACGGTTTAAATGTATACAATACAATTTCCGTTTCATAATAAGCTATTAAAGGTGGAATAAATATGTAAAATTTTCTAAAATAATTTACTGAGCGCGAGAGGATCCGTGGAGATGTTAGTCTCGATTTAACCATTCCGAACAGGTCGGCCACACAATCGCGAAGTCGCTTCGCATTATTATTGCACTTGCGAATTACGAGGCATTATTTTTGGAGTCGCGGTGGACTTTTCACGGCCCCCTTTCGAGGAGGACGCTTCCTGGCGGTGTTCCAAAGTGGTCTCGACTGGTCAGAGACTCAGAGACCGACTTCCTTTCTTCGGGAAACGAGGAATGGGTAAGAAAACCGATCTTAACACGAGGAGGTCACGGCCTGAACGAGCGTTCCTCTTTCCTCAACATTCTTATTAATTTCTATTCATATATAATTAGTGGGGTAGTAAGAGCCACGAATTTCGCAGAAAGCGACGTGGAATAATAAGAAAATTATGCCATGCATAATTTCAGACGTAGCCATCACAGTGTCATTTGAAAACGATGTAATGTTTAACGAGATCCGTCAGACCAATGGTAATTCGTTATTTGAAGCAATTTTCCACAAAAATGGGTAGACGTTGCGGGGTCAATATTCTAGTGGTTATGGATATTCATCGCCTGCTGCGTCCGAGAAACCGTTTTTCCGTCCAAGTGCTCGCCCAGGTCGTGACCCGACCATTCTTTCGCTCATGGCTGGTTTATCTTTTCGTCGTGAAGAAGAATTCTGCCCTGAGCAACGTATCGCTCGGACGGAAGCGAATGGAGGAGAGGAGAAAAGGTTCCACGGACGCTGCTCGATTCAGAGCCACACTCTAATCAGGATTTATTCGCAAATGAGGGCAACACACAATGCGACAACGCCGCTGGAAGACCCATTTTCCCCAGAGCGCGCATTACCATGAATGAAAAAGGAACTCGGCGTCCGCGTTAATGCTGCGAACGGAGCATATTACTCGCAACCATCGACATTCCACCCGATAAAAGAAGATCGCTTTCATCGTCGAATTAAGTGCAGGCGGCTGGAGGTGGTCTCGTTGTTCTGGGATCGCTCAATTGGAACAGAAGTGTACGATAACGTCATAGATTCGATTCCCGGATTCGTCACATTTACCTAGACGTTGGAACGAAACACATGTATCTAAAAATATCGAAGGAATATTCAGAAAGCAGAATATATTCATCCCCTGAAGTAGAGCAGGGCAAAATAGGTCAGCACTCACACCACATCACAAATTCAACATAGATTCCATAAATATAATATGTTCTTTCTTCTAACATCCTATATTTGTATTTCTTGCAACGCAAAATGTCTCGTAGCAACGCGTTTAAATATCTCCGCACCATATACTTATCTGATTGTTAAAAATCATTTCCACGACAGACCGCGATCTTTTCCGACCGATACGAAATCTTTCATTAAAATCGTCGGACCGCTATGAAACGAAACCACGAGATCTGCTTTGATAAAGCATCGCCGGGCCCGTGTAATTTCGCTCCGGATCGGACAGCAAATCCGTACGTGTCAATTACAAAGCGTAGCGGGGCTCGATCGATACTCGTCCAGTCCCTTCGAGCTGTAAAAGGAAACGCAAAAAAAAGCACGGGACGGTATCAAAGAACCAGCCGTTCCAGCGGCTCGTTAACGAGTTAAGGAAAATGTAACCGGGGAATTCAATAAATTTCCGCGGGGAAAAGAAAGGGGAGAGCTGTCAGGTGAGCTGTAGGATATATCAATGGTCAGACACATTCACTTACACTGGATTAACGTATCACCGTTACGGCACACAACACTGGCTCCGGTCGACCAGTAGTCGTCAACGATATCTCGTTTCTCTATTGCATAGGGCACGGGTGGCTATATCAGTCCACGAGAGCGTGACACTGCAGCATGCCACGAAGGTGTCGATAACGCTTTACCAGAGACATGGGGTAAAAGGACGATCGTAGGGGTGGAAAAGACGTAATACTACGACGGGGAGAGTGCCTCCACAGAAGTGTACATCCATTCATCAGTGGAGGAAAATTTTGGATGTTATTTGACATCTTCATCGACTGAAAGGCAGCTAGGGAAGGCTGTCAGTACTGGGGCCATTCTACTGCCTGAACGTTAACCAGAGTTCCCAAAGAAATTAATACAAAGAAGGAATATTTAGGCTTGCAGAAATGAGAAAATTGAAGAATAAGCTACCACGGGCAAACAGTAAACCCACCAGGAACGCTTCTAGTATTCCAACCGACGACAAAACATGATGTTTCTATGTAGATACCTAACGAGTACCCCTCGAGGAACACAGGGATCCCTTTCTTCCCAAGAAAATGCTTTAATAGGAGAATTGTTGCGATTCGCGGGCGTAAAAAAACTAAATCGCGAGATCGGTATAATCGGCTAGAGAGAATAGGTACTTAGCAGTATCGAAGAAACGAGATTCGTCTTTCTTCCACGGTAACTCGTGCTCGTCCCTTTCATCGCGTTCCCGACTGGCGCAAAGAACGAGGAAAATAGCTAAGAGTCGGAGCTATCGGGTCCGTTGGAGAATTCATAAATTCCTGGCTCTACGCTCCGCTAGATATCCGAGTCTCCCTTGCATCTTCCTCCGTTTGCTGCTGGCAAAAACGCGCCTTCTTCATCCTCCTCTCTGCGAAGCTCGGGAGAGAAGACGGAGGACGGCGGGCTGGCAAGTCGCGCAAGGGAAGACAGGGAAGACAAAGCGAAACGGAGAGCACCAGCCAGCTTTTTATATAAACGTTCATCCCGTTATTACGTCGCGGAGGTCTCCATCCAACTTTGTTCCTCGGCAATATACAATTATACAATAATTTGAAAGCAAAGGCCGTGGCTCCGGCGTATTTCATTCTTGCCCCCCCCCCCCCCCTCCTACGGCCCGTGCTTTGCTCTTGTTTTTCCCGCCCGTTGTTTCCTCTCATTCTTCAAGTGCCGCTGCTTTCCTCGAGCAATCTACCGAGCTGTCTTTCTTCCATCGTGATCCGCGGCGAGGGAAAGGAAAGCGCCTGGCTCGAGCGAACTTCGTCGAGAAGAAGAAAAAAAGAAAGAGGACCTAGATGTTCTTTTATTACAACTGCCGTGGTTGTACAGCGTTTTCGTGCCATTTCCTCGCTCCTTGCGTCTCTTAACGGCTCTAATTAGCGATATCGCTTCCTGCTCCCGTCCCGCTCGCCAGCTACGACGGAACTTCAATGTTGGCGCTGATTCGTGCTCGTTCCACTGTCCCACGGAAAACTTTCGACCGATTAACGACTTAACGAAAATTCGTCTTGTTTAGAGCACGGCGTTCCTTAGGAATCGAACGGATGCTGCACAGGAGAACTAGTCATAAACACGGGATTAATACAGGGAGTTTACTGTTCCTGGGAAAACTATCGATCCCCTCGCGAACTTGGCACGTGGCCCCTTTCGATCGGGCCTCTATCGACATCTCCGCTAGAAGTGTTCAATGGAACCCCAAGCGATGAAGTCCAACCCCCATTTCTGCGCCATAGAAACGCAGATTAAGTGTCGCCTATAAGAGGGCAGGGGAGGGTGAAATCCGAGTTGATGCATGGGGGATTGTGTACACAAACGTTATCTACTCTGTCAATATGTAGTTTTAAAAATTCAATGTTACTCTATGTATCTTAGACATCGTTTCTTGCAAAGTCAGTTATACATCATTCGTGAATTGTACCAAGTCGTTATTGAGGATGTTGAGAGTTTTAGGGGAAGAAGTCTAATTTCTGAGGATAGAAATCTAACTTCTGTATGCTGAAATGCTTGAAGTGTAGGGATGCTGAAGTGGAAGGCCACATCCTCCACCGTTGAGAATAACTAACCGCGGTGCTGGGGAATGCTTCTGAATTATTATTAATTATTTAATAAACATTTCCCTTCTCGGAAGTCACCATCATTGATTGACTCGCATCTCCGACCCCCAAAATAAAACACGACGCAAGCTACTGAGGCTTTTCAGCATCAAGAAACTTTCAAACCTAAAACTCTCGCAAACGATGGAAGCCTGCATCGACGAAGAAGTAGACCACTAAACGATACACCGTCCAGGATTGCCCGTCTATCGATCGAGAAAGGGAGCCCGAGAACATGTGCCGAGAGAGCGGAAAGCAGGCGTGCAAAAGGAAAGAAAATAGACAGGAAAGGAGACTTGCACCGTGGGAGGAGGCAAGGAGTATGGACGAAGGCCCGATGGTACAAGGGATCGTTAACTGGCGCGTAATCGTTAGCTTTGAGCCGGCTGAGAAGCCCAACAGAGGGTGGGTTGAAAAAGAGATTGCGCCAGTGGTCTCCTTCGAGCTTACAAAGCCTGAAGACACACGATCGAGTCGGTTATCCGTGGTGTATCGATGCATCGGCCAGGAAAAAATGCAATAAACCGAGCAGCGGTCGCGAAGAACCACGAGGAACAATGGGAAAGGGGTGACAAGACGACCACGCGACACGATTGGACGTGCAAAGCAGGCCGCCCAGCAGCCTTTAATTAGAGGGAGAAGTTAATTACTCTGAGAAATGATTTCTTTATCTAACGTCTGACACAGGAACTGGAATTATATATTTCGAAGATAGTTTCTGAATGCAGCAGAAATTGCAATGAAAGATATTAAGTGATGGCCAGGTGCTTACAGGAAATACACTAATTGTAACTACTAATTATGATGTGTAGTTCCAGAAGGTTTATATGTACTAAGTAGGTATGCACATGGTGGGCAGGAAAAGACTGCAGCCTTAATTGCTGGACAAATGAAACAGACCTACATTAATCCACGTGTTAAGTGGATCACGTTCTGGTAATCTGTGTATTTTCTTCCCTGAAGCTAATGCCAGATCCGGGAGAAGCTCGACGGTTAGGGTGTCACGTGTTCGAGCTACGTCCACCCCTCAGCGGCGATATAATTGGCAGGGATTGATCAGAAAAACGAGGAACCGCATCGGTGGCCCTCCTTTGGCGTGGGCATATGGTTTCGGGTTTAGGAACAGTAGCCTGCCAGCAATTAATGTTATTAAGGTTTACTCACGCACTAAAACGTGGATTGTCCTTTTTGGGCGAATCCATGACGATTAATGTCCAATGCTACTTCATTGTTCCTTTAGCTAGCTTACTAAAGTATTAACGCGATCACTGGAGAATAGACGCTGAATCATCGTTTGAAAACAATTTACACGATCGACAAGACATGTTCGTGGCGAAAGTTAAATTTATCGTGGTTATTTTTAAATCGGGTAACATCAGGAAACAGAGTCATTACTAGAAAATATCTTTCCTCTCAGTCCCAGTGATAGATGTACACTAGGCAATCATCAATGACTTGCACACCCACACCCTTCAATCCTATAATTTCCCTTGTGTAACACCTTCCACCCACGCTGGCACAGACTTCTAGCTGAAATGTTGCAGAAACGAGCACCATTCTCACCGACGACCGACGTAAACACACAATGGTGTACCTATGTGTGTACGTTCCCGTGTAGTAGTGGCTATTGATACGCGCCACTTTCACAAGCACGAGTAGGAATCAAGAACCGTGTACTCTGCCTCTTCTCCTCGAAATCTGAACAAATTGACGCGAACGCTTATTGAACTCGGCCGCAGCATTGGTCGATCGCCCGGCACAACAACGAAAATATATTTCACGTAACACCACGCCGCGTTTGAATCGATAAATGCTTTCTACGTGACAAAACAACCGATTCAACCGATGGGACGTAATTCAGAGGCTGTTTCGTAGCCTCTTCACCCCCCCCCCCCCCCCCCCCTGTAAAAGTGATTCCTGTCGTGGTCTGGTCGGGCTTTCAGAGCGAGAATCGCTGTCCAGGCTATCAAACATGATTTCGAGCCATTAGGTTGGGTTCACAGTGCGTTTACCGAGAGATCGATGAGTCTATCGGTCTCTCATTAATCTTCCCAGCTAGGAGGGACTCTCTCTTTACAGCTATTCTTCGATAAAGTCCTTCAACGTCCAATCAACAATTCAATTTTCGATGTTGATGGATTTCGTTCATGTCGAGGAGCGTAACTTCTCTTGATTCTAATACTAATTAATATTATGGAGCCAAGTTGAAGGTATCAAGATTGAATCGTATAAAGTTCGCGTGCCCAGTATCGAAATTTGTATATTTTTCGTGCGAGTTAAGGATCGCGGATATTCCTGGAAATACGAATAGGTGCTACGCAAGAGTAACGATAATTTATGATGATATCTAGCGAAATCTAAGCCAGTATGGTAACAGTTACACTACACCTCGTAACTGCTTAAAGTTTCATCAAAAAGACACGAGTGTATACGGCAATATCTTAAACAGTAACTTCACTTCCGAATCTATTCAGAAACCATAAATAGTCCCGTCACTGTTTAACGTCCCGTTCAGGAGATCAAAGAACATTCCCCGTGTTCCCAACTCAAAACACGTGTTTGCCCAGTTAACGAAGTTGCCTGTATCGCTCGTTATTCTCCCGATTAAAGAAGCGCGGTTAAAAATAACGACTTGAAATACCGTGATGCCGACACGCAGAGCATGGGTCCCAGTACAGCGCGGAATTCGCGAAAATCGATCGTAAGTTTTAATTTCGCGGTGAACGATTTC
This sequence comes from Andrena bucephala, assembly GCA_947577245.1. Classification (NCBI taxonomy): domain Eukaryota; kingdom Metazoa; phylum Arthropoda; class Insecta; order Hymenoptera; family Andrenidae; genus Andrena; species Andrena bucephala. Next base: position 72,917,812 of record OX387715.1, read on the forward strand.
CGCTTGGCGCGCAGCTCTATAAATTCCCCATGAAGGCTTTTCACTTTAATTCGCCGATTTTCGTCGAATTGCAATTTCCCCCTGCCGTGTAATGGAATTTACAGTGCGCGGTGCTTACGAGTGTATCGACCGAGGCCGCAGAAATGCGAAACGAAACATGAAATATCGTCGTTATTTAAATTTTTTACCGATGTACTTCCATTCCACGCTCGTTACTGAACACGTATTCCAGCCACCTAACAAACTTTTACTGCTGCGAGCGTACAGTTCCATGGAATTATCTTTGAAAATCAGTGAAACGCAATGGAAAACAGTCTTACCCGAAACAAAGATTAAATTCTCCGTATTTCTTCGTCTATCAAAGTGTCGTACGATTACTCCCCACCTTGGAGCTGTATTAGAGAGACGACGCGAAACATCGATTCGATCCCATCGCGAGGATCACTCGGGCCAATTCTCGTGGAGGCGCGCGCCTCGACTTTCCGTACAACGAAAGGGCTGCCAATAAATACACGCAGCCTCCGATAAATTAACCACCGTCGGCGAATTGCCTTTCCCCGACGCTTGGCTGTCGTGCAGGCAGCCTTCGGCGCGGGAACGAGAGAATTCCGGGCTGTAACACGCCCTTCTCGCTTTCGCGCCCCTCGGCCCGATTGCACGCAATATTTATAGCACGCGCGTAATCGAGCGTTCCTCGCACTAAAACCGCCGAGCCCCGGGCTTCCTTATATCGCCGACCGCTGATTTGTGACAGCCACCTCGTCTTCCGGCCAATCCAGCCAAGGCACTCGCAATATTGTGCCCGGCTACTCTTAAATCACGGAAACATCCAAGAAATTTCAAGAGCCCTTGCTAATCATCTCGAGCCGCTCCCATGCGAGTAACCCTTGAGCTCAGGGGGTGTCACTCACGAGTTCACCCTCGTAGTCACACGACTCGAAATCCTCATGGCCATACAATTTTCCCACAAGAGGACTGATTTTCCGCGGAATCGATTCTGAAGATCCATCGAGTACACCCCCGACTGATTAAACTTGAGTAGCGGGAGCGATACAAAATGAAATGCTTAAACCCCCACGAACTGTCTAGCTGGAAATTGCTGGAACACTCGGGCACGCGGGAAAACGAGTTGTTAAATCAACCCCGTTTACGAATTTCCCAGATACCCAAGGGAACCAATGTCGCAAACGAGAAGGTGCTCCCGACGGTAGGATACCCCGCTCGCTACTCCCAGTGTTAATTGCAAGCGTAAATAAACTATATCAGCCGGGCGGTGGCGCACCCTTTTCCCGGTTAACAAAAATGCAAGGCCAGCTGGGCGGCCGGGGGCTAAGAGAACCACCGGCAAACGAGCCCCACACGCGTGTATATGTGTACACCGCGCTCGGTTGCGTGCGAGGGATCCTCGGTGTGCGCCGGGGGGGATGAAGGGGTATCCTCGTTACAGAAAAACCCAAGCGCAACCCTTCTCCGTCAGGAATTCGCCGGCCCTTCGAGGGTGGTGTCGGCTACTAATTATGCGTGCGTCGATACGCGCTGTTTACTCACCGAAAACGCGAACGAGCCACGCTCCTGGGCGCGTGTGTGCCATTCACTTTGAAACTGTCTGCGTGAAGGGGGCGGGGGTGGGGTGGGGGGTGGGGGGGCTTACCTGGAACAAAAGGAGAAGTTTGTTAGTCAAACAGCGTAATTACTAATCGAGTTCGGTGGCAAATAAGGGAGCCATGAATCTTTCAGGACACGCAAATGTTCTTTTCGCGAGGCTGGCCTCCCTTCGAGCAGGCGATTTAATTTAGCGCCGGAGGGGAGGCTCGTGAGTTCGTTAACAGGTGTGGGCGGTGCGTGCCTACTTTTTTCATCAACAGGTTTTATTTAACCCTTTCGCCGCGACGGTTTTTACACGTCCTGCTTTGGGTTTCTGGCTCGCGGGGATCGTACTTTCATCTTACCAGAGGAGGCCGAGGTCTAAGTAGTCGAGTGCATTTAAAGTGAGACCGGGGTGAGGTGTGAAGTGTTGCTGAGGATGAACGAGATGTGGAATAGTAAGGATTTATAGCTAGTGGCTTTTCCTTAAAAAAAAAAAGTCTTTTCAAACCTGTCTACCGTTAACGTTCACCAGAATTCGTGAAGTTCTCAAAGACCACGTCCTACTCGAGTTCACTAACAAAGAAACACATTCGTTCATGAATCACTCGCTAAACGATGTATTAGCGGAACGAATTCCGTCTAAAAGCTTCGACACCGAAGTCGACGAGCAGTGCCAACGCGAAATCGCGGAGTCTTCGAATGGAAATATGTATATGTATATGTACATTCGAGGCGGGGAGAAAGTCAATGCATGCTGATTATAATGCGGGCGCCGATTACACGGCTGCACGGCTCAGTTGTCCGGAAACATTGCCAACCGCCTGGATTCACGCGGTTTCCGTTCCATCGTTCGTGCACGCGCAATTATCCTCATACAAATTTTAAATCAGACAGCGCGTTACGCCAGCCAGAGGCAAACGGGGATGTTCCGCACCCGTTATTAGGAGTCAATTTTCATGGAGGCGAGGATAAATCCTGTAACGAACGGGCGCTCGCGATAAAACCGAATGGAACCGTCGAATCGATTCCCTTTTTCTCGCCAATCCTCCCGCGCTCCCTCGTCCCCTTTTACGCCGATCCTTTCTGCCCGGGAAATGTAAAACGCTGCCGCTCGGTCCATTGAGTACGGGAGCGACATTAAATCGCGCTCGGTTATGGTGATTGAAAGGCGGAAATCAGACGATGCACGCGGCGCATAAATTCGGGGGGCGAGTTTAGCATAGAAAAACAATGGAAGAGTGTTCCAGCATGTACGAACCCTGGAAACTCTAAGGTAAATGACACCTCACAACTGACCAGGCTCAATTTAACCACCAGTCGCTTTCATTTGTTTATTGAAGTTGATTAACGGAGGTGTATTGTTCTGCTCGCTTCTGGTCCAGAGAATTATCTCAATCCCTTCTATTTCAGATATTTGATTTAGATCATATATCCCGCGATTTATGTAAAAATAATGTATAGGAACGATGCTCTTTCAAATCTAGATTCTCGTTGAACAATTTTCGCTTTACTAAATCGTTTCGATTAAAATGGATCAGGGTTCGCCGCATCGCAAATGAGCGGCATTCCGCTGTAATGCCTTGCAAATCTCTGACGATAAAGCGGAAGCTGGTGGTAGGTTGATGAGATGTCGTATTAGGTCGAACGATCGCGGTTAAATCGGGAGATCTTATTTCCGTTCTCGTCTCCCTGCCGTCGGGCATTAACTACGCTCGCAAAAAGAAAGGAAGCTGAGCCTCGTCTGCCATCGACAGCAGCCATCCGTTTTAATTTTCTTTCTTAAGTAAGCGAGGAAGAACGACGCCCCTTGTTAGGCGAGCGTTTGCCGCGATCGTGCTCTCGAGATTTTAATTATCTGATCAATTTGTCACCGAGAGTTTTCTTTCTAAAAGCCTGCCCTGTGCGAAACCATTTCCTTGGGAATATCTTTCAAACATCACTTCCCCGATTATTTAGCAAATTACAAATTTCGAGCTTACGGAGCAAGGTTTCTTTAATTATTAATCAGAATTCTTAGCCACGCGATGCGCGCATACAATAATAACAGAAACACGAATTACAGTTTATAAAAAAAAAAACACATACCGAGGGGAGAACAACCTGCTCGTGCAAGGAAATCTGACAGTGAACGAGATGGAAGAGCCACGCACGGTAATTAGGTTAATGTGCGCCGTGAAAGAATGGAACCGTATGTATGAAAATAGTCCAACGTTGTGATAGTTGATTAAATGAATAAACTTAATACAATCTGAGACCTGTATTCGCTCCGCTGGAATCACGCTTCGAGGACGTTGCGTCACGCCATGCAGTTCGCGCGAATGCGGATTAAATACCATAAAACGTTGATTTGTCGAGTATCCATTAGCGTTCGTCGGTAGATGCTCGGCTTCCCGCGCGTCAGATAATTAAATTCGCGTGCTCGAAGCGTTCGCGCCAAATTATTCGCGAAACTCAGTTCACCGTTCTGGACGAAACACTGGCGCAACAGTCGACTTCTTCGCGAGGGATACACTCGGCGAAATCTCGTTTAATTAGAACACCCCGAATAATGGAACAGCTTGTCTGGGAAGGAGCGCACAATCTCTGTCGATCCGTTTCATCCAGGTGGGTGACCCACATTTGATCTCGAAAGTGCTTGCTCGTAATGCACGCCAGAATTCTATCTTAAACTTTAATTTACCCTGACGGCTACCATGGTATATTAAGAGCTAAATTATCAAGTATCAGATCTGACGATACTCTTAAATTGACCAGATAGAATTCTAGATGCTGCTCGAAGTAGTTAAAACGAGACACCTTTACTATTTTAAGAGACGCCTTGCGTCTTTGCTACTTATAACGTTAATTATCAGAATTGTTTATCGACCGAGTTGTCTTACTAATTGGACTACTCTTTGTGCACAGTTTCCTTCCTAAGTCTAAATATGAAACGAACGTGAAGGACTACTATCCAAAGCTCCCCTCCAGCATTTTGGAGCTGCTTGTAGAATGTAGAACAACGACCAGGATCGAATCCCATGGGGCCGGAACTCGCGATGTGTGTCACCGTTTCAACAAAGGAGAACTAGTTAACAGTAACACGGCGAGTATAAACATAAACCCTAGTTAGTGCTCGTGCATAAGCTCTGGTTAAGCCACGGGTTAATCGTTTGTTTAGCCGTGCCCGGTCTATATTTAACGCTTTGCCCCGGCGTGTGGCTCGTATATACGAAAACAGCTCGACATAATCAAAATGTCGAGCTCCTGACCCTTTCGTTCGTGCACTCCGCCAGCATCTCGGGCCGAATCGAAGTCGTGACGTACTACTTTTAGCTGATGCATTCTTGATTCGTCGATGGAACTATTTATATTGCAGCGTCGAACGTTATTGGGATTTCAACACCAGGGAATCAAGCTCGAGGTTGTACTTTATTCAGTTATCCGAAATTTAGTTAATCGAAATTGCATATTTCATAATAAATGAATAAATTAAGTGCCTCGACATCCTTTACATTGGAAATATTTACAAACTGGAATTTTCAATTGGAATCACTGAAGACTCGTATATTCTTAATAAGTGTCCATTAATTTTCATTTTTTCATCGCACAAGTACTAAACGTCATTCTGTAACACTCAAAACTTTGGAATTTTCATAAACACCTCGAAAAGAGGCCAGGTTTCCCGTCATTAAACATTTCCTCTAACGTCGCCCGTTCGAACGCGTGAATCGGTGACGAACTGCAGAGGCAATTCGACCGATACCCAAAGGCTACACAGGAGGGTTAACGTCACGCTATTTTCGTCCACGAAAGTGACGGACACACGGCCGATCCGCCGGTAGATACAGGCGCAGCAGCCTAATCGAATACGCCGTTAACCAGATCCCCGTTAACGAACTCCCCTGAACGCGAAAGAAACCGCCTAACTATCCCGAGAAACAGCGGGCGAACGAACCAGCGGCGCAAAACAAACTTCGGAACACGAAGACGACGAGCGCTGCATTTCTTCCGTGCCCGAAACAATCCCGCTGGCAGGATTCGACATCCAGCGCGATTGAAATCCAACGGACCGAAGATCCGTCTCCAGGGGAAGAGATTTACGAGCCTGAGTTCCGTTTCTACGAGCAAGGGGGTGGAGAAGTTGCCGATAAAAATAGCGCCAATGAGCGGCGTGGCGATGAAGGGTGCATCGATAACGGGAAGCGCGTTTATGTATGAAATAGATAATATTAAGTCTGGGTTAGGTACTCGAGGAAGGTTGCTGAAAAGATGAAGTGAAAGTTAATCATTTATATCCTAAAATAAATTATCCTGGTTATGGAGCAGATCGATAGGTCCGCGTTAAGGTGAAGAAGCTTGAAAAACAGCAAGTTCCCAGAAGGTACCTACTTTTGAAGTAACGTAAAAATGGCATTGAGTAGGCTATCAAACATTTTGTCCGCGCGGCTATAAATTCGAGGGGGTGTTACCACCAACTTCTCCCGCGCTATAAGTAGCGCCGAATATCCTGAACATTGCTAGATGGCCTGTGAGCCATTGAGATACATACGAGCGTGTAACGTACTATCGGCTCACTCCAGCTCCGTTCGCGAGCCCTCCATAAATATCCTGTTAAACGGCCTCGATTTACTGTCCAATAATGGCCGAATACCAAGCGTCTGTGTGCTCGCCGATAGTCACGCCATTATACAGGTGGGCCAGCCTGAGTCCACGTAAGAAGGATCTCATTGTTGGATGTAGATAGCGAGCCGTTACTTTACCAACGACATTGGAACGCGACCGCAGAAGTGCCGACTGGGAATTGACCGTGTATCCGTGGCAGAGGATAGCAGCGTGTGCCATTTAAAGATAGACAAGAAAGGGAAGCTTCTCTTTATCGCCAGCATGGCGTCATCTCGCTTGAGTGCATCTCTTTAGAAATGCTTCACACCGCAGGCGTGCCAACTAGTTGACATTTCGTTAAAAACCGGCGCATCTCGATTCACGTGAACCAGCCAGCGTAGACAGCGACGAAAACTCGAAATTTCTCGTGGACGGTGTTCGATCCCCCTCGAACTACCCTCGAATCTATGGTACACCCAGCTTCGGACACGTTTCTCCGTTGCACGACTCGCCACGGTCAAATATGATTTGTCCCGTCGGGTGGCGGGCTTTCAACGTTTCCGGGAATTTCGCAGAGTCGCCGGGATCGTACCTGCCGCGGCCAGGTACTAGAAGCCGAACACGACCGCCTCTGCAATAAATTACAGCTTCCACTCTCCCCGGCCCATCTCTGTCACCGTCGTTCTCTTTCTCCACGAGCGTACGTCTCTGTGGATCTCTAACGACCGCAAATAAACCCGGAGTGACGCATCCTGTTCGGCGACGGCTCGCGTCCCGGGACCAAGTAAATAAGACATCAAACAATTTAGAGCGGGCCCGACTGTTCGCGGATAGTCGTCAACAACGAGTTCCACGGTCGACCGCAACGAGGTTGACGAGGTTGCGGGCGAAGGTGGACGAGCCGGGGCCGGCTGACAGAAGGAGAGGGGCCGCTGGGTCCGGGGGCGTCACAGGGGCGGAGGGGAGGGCCTGGTAATCCGGGCAAGGTGGGAAGAGACGATACAGAGGAAGAGAAACGGCCGCAAACGCCGACGCGACGCTCTCACGGCCCAAAGCCACCGCAGCTCGCCTTGTTTTCCAAGAAGACAACAACTTCATTAGGCCGATCCTCTCCGCCCGTTTCGACTCCATCCCGGCCTTCATGAATATGCATGCCGACCGCCGCGTCTCGATATATCCTGGCGGCCTTTCGTTCACGCGAACGGCGAGATCTTCGCGCGATCGACCCATCAAACGCGACACCGTGGAACCTGTATTGTGGATGCAAGCGGAACGGCGGGGTAGGCACTCAAGGCGTGCTTGAGTGGTGCGTTAATCTGCTGAGTGTAGAACAAATTTTCGCGGGATTATATAATAGAGTACAGGTATAACCTCGGTTCGTATAACTATTTAGAAGATCGTGGTCAATGAAGCACAAGGTTAAGTGATGTGCTTGAGGGTATAAGTTGCAAATTGGCGTTTTTTTTTTTTGTTGTACGTTGACATTTAGTAGTGAGCATGTTGCACATTTACGGGGGTCGATCAAAGTACAGAAGCAAAGACTTTTACCGAATTCATTTTATCGACGTGATGTGTGACACGTAGGAATAGTGTATAGAACTGTTCTTATAGGAGAAATGGAAATAGAGTTGCATATTAATCGAACAATATCTGGGATAAATTTCACATCCGACGATGTTCACCATTTGCCTATACAGTTCCTCGCTCTCTCAATATTAATAGTTCAATATCGTATCGATTAATATTCAGCAGTGACGGCCATATTTAACCATTCATTCACGATTCTTTCTGTTTATCGATGAAATCCAAGCGCTGTTTTTTATATAAAGCAAAACAAGCTCGGTAAATATTCAGCGGGGAATAGAGAAGGGCAATCTCTTCGATAGTACCTCCATTCTCCGATCAATTTAAGTTCGTATCCTTTTATAACGAAAGGCGACTGAATAGAAGAGCAAGCAAAAATCTCGACTGTTCCCCGGGAAACGTGTAACGAGGTGAAAGTGGACGGACTATTCGATAGGGACTCGTGCAAGGAAGCCAGGTCTCTGCGAAATCCGTGACCGAACGAATTCGAGAAAACTCTGTTCCGCAGCTGGGCAAACTTCGCACTCCCAATCGGCGAGATACAATGCCGCCATGCTTCTCGAAGAGGAATGCGAAATGTAGCTCGTTTCTCGGCTCCGTCCCACGGGAGGAAACGGTCGGGAGTTTCTGGAAAATCGTTTCGAGATCTCCCAGCTAATCGTACGGCGATCCGTTCGCGTCAGACCTGTCTCTCCTCGATTCGATAAGAAACTCCGATGAAGAGCTTCGAGCGAAATCTATCAGGATCGCTGACAGCTTTCGATTGACCCACATTCCGTGGCGCGCGGGAGAAAAAAGGAACATAAACGCCAGCTGTTGCAGCCGTGTCCCTTCAGGATGCGTGCACGTATTGTGCCAGCGATCTGATTTCGTCCGGGACAATCCTTCATCGCGCGAAATGCAACCCCCTGCCATTTTTCAGATGAAAAGTTTCTGTTCGATTCAACGTCAGAGATAGTGTTACCAATTCGCTCGCTTACGATCCAGAGAAGTTGAGATTTTTCTAGGTAGCAGTTAATTCGACGTGGACTTGATTTTCATTAGGATTAACTCTGCATAGATTCGCGATATGAACAATCACGATCTGACGGACAAGATAAAATTATATTTTATCTTTGCAAATTAATAAGCTCCAAGAGTATCAGATTATAACGCGACCTACTTGGATACATGAACACTTCTCGGAGAATATGTTCTATTAATGAGAATTTAGGTCTTGGAGGAGTTTGACAGTGTCTTTAAGTATTTGTAGAGAAAGGTCAGCAGATCGCGACTACTTATTCTACATATGTATCCTGTAACTTAAGGACTTAGTCCCTCCCCGCTGATTCCACGTTCCCAGAATGAATACAATGGTCCAGGAGGTCTTGAGAAACGTAAAAGATTCATGCAGTAGTCGCATTCGACGTCTCGGAATTTAGTAGGCGGGTGTACGGTGTCTCCGGATCGCTTCGATGGCGACACGCGTCGAACGAGTAACCTATATTCCGTTGAATATCGGATCCTCATGACTACGTTTAACGGCCGGCGCCGTTGCACGGGCGGCCAGGGGGGTGATAGATCGCGCGCATGTGAAGTCCATTATTCAAGAGTGGAGTCTTCGACGGGGGCATTTTTGTTCCAGCGTGAAGGCAACGAGGTCTTATCGAGGACTCTGGAGAATTATGGCCGGGCTATTATCGGGCAAATTATATGGGCCGATTAAAGTCACGAATGGAAAGATGTAAGACGCGTTCCTGGAATTTTTCTGCTTCGTGGCGCGAAAGAAAGAGTTAAGTGTCGAGTTACTGGAACCACCGATTTTCTTTCGCCTGAGATAATTCACGACCTAACAAGTGGAATTCCATCTGAGAAATTCCTTGTACAATACCGGACTCTCTTAGCACATCATTGGCATTAAAAAAGGGATGATTCTCTGCAAAATGACGAGTGCCCTGACGGGTTAAACAAATCATCAACGATTCACAGTCGATATTTCTCGTCCACGGTAACCGCCCACAAAAAACCAGCACGTTTCCGAGCGAAGATACCAGACAAGTTATTAAAAGGACTCTGTTACTATCTATCCGACGTGTGCTAGGTTATTTCTGGAGGAGGAGGGTATCTGGTCCTCACCAACAGCGAGCCCCGACACACTCATACGTGTACCTATACACGCGACCGGCATCGGCAGATGGCACATGGTATTGCTCTAAAACCAGACGAAGCCCGTGCACGCCAGGTTTAGAAGCTGGAACGGGAGGACGAGGAACGAAAGAGTCGCGAATGCTCGCAGGAAAGAAAACGTCGGCGTGCTCTACGTGCACCGACGTCGTTGTCCGCTCGATCGAGCGTTTTAGCTTCATCTGCTCCTTTTCTACCTCGACCACGGCGCATTAAACTCCGTAAATTGTCGCCCCCTTGTCGAACGACGTCGTCGCTAATTTTCCCTCGCTCCACTGCGATTTCACGCTGCCGATTCGATGGAGATGCGAGAACGAGAAGCCGTTTGCGATCTGTCACGACTCATTTGACGTCAGACGCTTTAATTCGATTGGGAACGGCCTCTTCTGACGACGAGTGTGGGCATGGTGGCTGTAAGAATGCAGTTGAAGAAGGATACTTCCGGATTGACATGGGTAAATCAGAAAATTTGATGGGAAGGAAGTAGCAATTGCAAAGCCCTTCTGAAATAAATGAATAGTTGTGGAAAGAAGTCCATTTTACGAATAAATATCAATTGAACTCACACTTTACAAAAGTATTCGTTCCATTTACTTAAGACATCGCCAGCAAGCAGAAATTAAACGGTTACGTGAAATGGAATGGCGGTGAAAAGGAGATCAGAGACCCCAACACTAAAGCGTTTCCTTTCACGGTTATTATTAAAGCGAAGACTCGAGCGTCTACGTCTGTCTTCCACGAAAAAAAAAGAAGGAATTTAATTGCTTAACAAACTCTCCATCCCTCGATTCGCGAACAATGATGCAGGAATTTGAAAAACCGGCCTACGCGCGCAGGTACATATTGTTAAGCAGGCATTACGCTAGCGAGCACGCCGCGGAGAGAAGCTTTTGATCGGGATCCCAAGGTGTATTCATCGTAGCTAAATGCACCGTCATTGAATTCGCGGCTGAAAAGCGGATCTCGTCGAGATTAGCGAGTCGGGGCGATGATTTGTTCAGCGCGAAGGCGAACCAGCGACATGCGCAGCGTTACTTCGGCTGGTGCACGCGCTGCAACGCGTGGAGCGCGCGAGTCAAGTAATCGAAAAAAATGGGTCGCTTTGCAGTGGGTACTCTACACGGGGACCGGCCATTACAAGTGCTTGGGACGCGTTTAACGCTTTTTACCGCGTTGTTACTCGATTCGCTGCCCCTCTCGCCGCGGCAGCCGGTTTTTCCACGGCCGCGGAGCAACTGTGAACAAGAGAAATGGTCCCGCGGCATTAAAGCAATCCCGAAAAAGGGCGAAAAGAAGCGGTTCGGCGGGAGCCCTTGGCCCGCGAACGAGCTGCATGAAATGATGAGCGGCCACGGGAATTTTCTCGTTTTTGTCAAACGCAACGACGATCAACAGAGATGGAAGAGGGCTCGTGTAGAGGCACACTGATACGCCTACGCAAGTGCTCCTATACTTTCTCTCTCCCTCTGGATAGCTGTCTCTTCTCTCTCTTTATGTCCGCCGGCTACAGTGTTAAATACGTCTATTTAATGGAATTTTAATGTCAACTCCTCTGAAGAATCGCTCTACAGAGGACACCGACGATCTAGAGCCCGCTTAGGTCATGCGAATCGCGATTCAAACTTGAATTTCCTTTGCAATTAAACCTCTATGTCTAAACCCCTCGAAGGTTTAATTTCGAAATGAAGTTTATTTGCTAATTTCCGCGCCACCGTCGCCGTATTCGTTAGCCGCCCTCCTCTTTCAGTTTTATTCGCGCAATATAACTCGGCCGCCCGTACGCTTTAATATTACTACGTTTCTTTGTTTTAACTTCACTCGTGTTTGCTGCTTTGCAGTGTTTTTAATCACGGTACAAAGGTCTCTCCCGCGTTTGTGGCTACTTGTACACGAATGCCTGGCCCCGTTCTTTCGTTTCTCAGTGTCCCGGTTTGATTTAAATCGAGCATTAATCGAAACAGGGACGGTAAAATCGGTGTCGACGTCAGCCGCTTATTATTTCATTCCATAGTTCAGTTCCAACGGTGACTGTAACTGTTTTGGGATAACTCGCGGATAAAATCGCATCGGCGAGAAATGAAATATAATCTCCTTTCATCGCGGGAAGACGACGTCTATGTCCGATAGGAAGATCTAGTTTATCAAAAGCCCCATTGGAACCACGGATGAGATATTATTTCACTGGAAGTACCTATGCTCAGTCGATTTTCTCCACTTCTACCATAACTTAATAAAGTACAGTGATGTCGGGACGTGAGTTCTACTTAACGCTGGCGGATCAAAGTAGAATCTGTACCGAATACAGGAAACTGCATTTACAAAGTAGACGAGGTTATAATTTAAGCCACTGGCATAGGAAATCTGCTTTCCTTCGCATTACCCTTCACATCAAGGGCCTCAGCTGGAGTCCCAGTTTACTTCGTTTCCCGGCAGCATATCCCAAGAGCGTGGGATAGAGTGCGGTTTTACTTTCGGGTTGCACACACTTAAGCAAAGCGTACACTCAAGAATTACATACACAAATCTATCTCCAAAGAAAATAGACCCCCGGAGTTTCGAGTGTGTATTTCGAAAGAGAAACCACGATTATCTTCATCTTTTACTCAACTAATTCACAATGTTAGATCCGTGCAACAGTCTATCAAAGTCCCTTGCAAGATCGGTGCCGCTGCAAAATGCCTCTCAAGTTATCGATTCCGGGAATATGACCCTTTTTGATTCACGGCGCAATAAAGATAAATCGCGAAGCACTGAGAGCTATCCCAGTTAATCACACTCGTAACTCCACCGGTAATGCGCAATAACATCTCCCAAATTGCAGCCTGTTTCTACTCCACTGAATATCCTGTCAGCAGCATTTTCGCGTCAATCCAGAGCCGTTTCGGCTACGAAGCCGCGAGATGGAACGTCTCGATCCGCGATTATACGTGTCGCTAAATTACAAGCCCCGCTAGCCACCCCTTTTTGCGGAGGTTCTTGGTGTCCGCCGCTCGTAAATCCGAGACCGCAGTGCCCGTCGACGATTTCGCACTTTGCCGCGGCAGAGGATAAAACCTTTGTCACAGTGCCCCCGGAACGGCTGACACACCGCTGCCAACACCAATACGCGAGTTTACGCGCAGCTTCGAGGACATTCGTCGCGACGATAATTCGCAGCAGACGACTATACAGCTCGTAAATTAAACGGGGGCCCACTAAACGTCGGATTGCTAATTTCGTCCTGTGACGAATGAAAGGGGAACCTGGACATTCCCGGCATTCCTGTGTATAAAAATATTGTTAAGGTGGGAAGCATGCAGGGAAGAATTAAGGGGTGCTAGACAACATAATGTGAAAAAGAGTAGGTAAGCGAAACTTGAAAAAGATTAAACAGTTCTAGCAAAACGAACGTCAGTGTAACCGTAAGAGGGATACCTATTGCGTGCTCCACTCCGCGCATCGACGGCCGACTAATTAATTAAACACTAAGCGAATGAGGTTGCCGCGGCAACATTTTGAAATTAAATACATGACTCGCGAGCCCCTAGTATAATTACTTTCGAGGAGCATCTTGCTGATCCAGAATACTTAATATTCTCTTCCGAAAAAAATTAATTACACAGGACGGGTTCATCTGCTAAAGTCGATGTCACTCAGGTAGATCCCAGCACAATGATTCCTCGCGGGGAACAGCGAGCAAGTCGGGAAACGTCACGCATTTACGATGTAACAGAAGATTTTCGAGGCGGAACGAAATTATACCGCGGGGAAATCGATTCAGACGATCGACACAGAGGCCAGAACCCAGGCATCATAGTGAAGATTCGCAGTCAGTCGTTAAAATAATCGAACGGGCCGAGAGAATTCCTCTTTCGCCGAGTTCCGATAATCACCGGCCGTGGAAAGGAAGTTATCCTGGGCAAGAGCAAGACGAAAGTTTAACGAGCCATTGCTCCCTTCGTTTTCGCACCGGCATCGGGAATTTCACTTTTTATCGGCCTCTCATGCAGCAATTTACGATTCCAGCCAAGCGGTCAGCGCTCATCGGCGTTTTTCACGTCGCGTAAAAACCATTTGGTCATTCCGTTGCTTCCTTCCCTTTTAATTATTACGCCAACCAGTCCAGTGACGTCCACATTCATTCCACTGTGCCGCACAGTTGTAACGTATATACATACGTTTCGCAACGTGGATGCGCAGGGTGGTCTAGCGTTGAAACAAGTCACGCATTTGCCCCTTATGGGTTGCCGCAGTGAATGCCACGAATAACAGTTTATTAAGTCAATATAACGCTGCCAAGGACATCGTGTAAAGAAACATTGGTATCTGTTTAGATGAAAGCCGCCCCGCGGGTTTAACGAGCAGGGCGTGGAGCGATGTGCAGAGAATTCGATCGCATTGTACATCAAATCGTACGATTTTATAAAATCGCCGTGACTTTATTATGTTTCAAGCTAAAAACCGAGCGACTCGTATGTTACAGGCTCGATAAAAAATAGTATTTACGAACGGTATTTACCTTTTCTTCGTCGAACGTTTGCGTTCCCCGAAGGAAACGTTTACACCGTGCGCCATTGAGCTTTGGCAAGTTATTACAGTTTTCCATCGTCCCAAGTGTACATAGTGAAACGCGCGTTTCATATTTGATTTTACATGGTACACACATACAACGAAACCGGCCGCGCTCTGTTTTACGCACGTTTTTCACCAAGTACGAAAGACATCCCTCTGTTGAACTCTCACAGAAGCGCGCAGCCCGGAGGATGATTTGAAATTTAATTAAAACCGCTATTTACTCGACGGGACAAGCGTAGACGAGTAGAACAACGCCGGGAGTGGCAAGCGACGCGATAGGACACTCTTTTCCCTCTTGCCACCGGTGTCCAGGTGAAAATGGTTCCATGATTAATGGTAAACACTTCCGAAAGGCAAGTTCATTATAATGTGCCAATGATTTTTGCCCAATCTTTCGCTCCTCCTCTGGTTTCTATCGACTTACACCGTTCGTGCCCTGCGAGCTGTTCAAACAGATCGGAAGAAGACGGAGATTTCTCGCCCGATAAATCGCATCGTAGTGCGTGAAATTTGCATCAGGAAACTCGTGTTTAATGCAGCACGCCGTAACGTTTATACACGCTGATAATCGGTCCGGCTGCATTAATCCATTAACCATTTCGATATACCTTAAATTACATGCAAATGCTAACGGTCGCGCGAACGACGCGCTAAATTATCATAAATAAACGGGCGGATGTTAACACCAGCTTGGTAATTATTTGCCGGCGCAGACGATACCGTGAGCATAAATATTTCGGGTGTTTGGCGTGCACGCGATCTTCCTTAAATTATTTATTCCAGTATGATTCGTTGAACATTTTAAGCGAGGCTCGTGATCCCCCATGACTGTCATTTAATATAAAATAATTTTAAAGCTGTATCGTCTCGGTTAGAAGAGCTTCTGAAAATTTTCAGATGCGAAGGCTATGTAGGATCGAAATGAATTGTCCAATCGAGACGATTGCGAAACTACTCTTCTATCATATTATCGGGCTATCACTTTATGCCAAATCTTTTCCCATCAACTTGCACACCCTCACATTCGGAGCTGCGTCCTGTAAAAGTTCACGGCGAGAGGGACGAAGAGGAGGGAAGAGAATCGGAAGAAAACGAGAGCGGGAGGCAGAGTTGGTCGCGGAGTAGCAGCGCGACGTACAATTAAACGCCAACTTCATGGCTGCTTACGGCCGAAATTTATTTGCATCGCGGCGGTAGCAACGCGCTGGCAGCTTGCTAATTATCCCGTATAGCTCCCGTCGTTCGCCGTTTCGCGCCAGGCGAAACGGAGCACCTTGCAATTGCTTCGAGAAAACTTGGAGCCCTCGAGAGCTCACGATTTTCCTACCCCTAGCGTTGACCCGTTCCCCTTTCCCACGTGGCCGAACGCTTTTATCGCGTCTCTGGGCAATTCCTTCCGTCCACCAGCAACCTGCATTATCAGAGAACCTCCCATTCTTTACTATTTCCCTCTACTGTTCTAATTTTCCTATTCGGTTATTGGTACCAACCAATTGCCACGACGTACGGTATTTAACAGAAGCACGAAGACAAAAGGAGCACTTTTAACAAGTGAGCTGATAAAGCATCCCCTTCCACTGTTCGAATCATTATAATGCTCGATCGAAACGAGAGCACCCTTTCATCCATTATCGGCAGTACGGAGGTCTGCCGAACGTATGGATGCTAAGAATCCATTGCCTTGGAATCAATTACTGAATCCCTCTCATCGCCATAGAATATCAGACACCAGCCCTATTCATCGCGATGAGCGCGTTCTCTTCGTTCCCTGAACTTACGTAATAATATCCCTTCCTCCTTCAGTTTCATTGGAGCCCCAGTAATTAAGAGATTGCATACACCCCAACGATTGAAAAAAGTGGATTGTTACGAACTGTTCTTTCGAGTAACTATTAACTCTCGTTCGTCGAATTCGAGTTCATTCGAAATCATTGTACACTAAAGTATTTCCACCTAATACCTCAGAAACACCTTCTCAAGGCTTTCTAATGTAAGAAGATGGAACGACCTAGAATGCAACTGTTTCAAAGTGTCAAGTTAGCAATTCTCAAAATTCGGTGGAATCGCAACAGGTGTGATCCCAGTGATCGCACATCACGTTTACAATAATTTCGTTCTTTATATTCCGCCTAGCGGTAATCTGTAAGAGTCTCTGAACCGTACTTCCGGTTACGGAGAGCCGGGTTGCCTGCGAATATCGCCTTAATACTCGGCAGCTCGTTTCACGGTCCCGGAAGCAGCGGTGCCGGTTCCAAGCTTATAATGTCGGTCGATCAAAATAACCGCTTTGCCCTCCCCGCCTCCGAAGAATGTCAGCTGCAACGGGGGTGGAATTATTCCCACGAGCATGCCCGGCACGGAGAATATTCGGACGCCTCGCAGGAGGCGTTTATGTAAACTTCTTTCACCCTCCCACTATATGCAATTGCAGCGTCAACTTTCAGGAATTACTGTTGCTTGAAATTATCAATTGCAGCTTCTGTCCCTGACACTGCGTTTCTCTCCATCCGTCCTTCGTACACTGTCTTTGAGATAGGTATAGCTGCCGGCATCAACTGGTAGCTTGGAATTTAGATAGACTCTAAATGTAAGCAGAGCACGTTTCAGAACTATGCGCCATTATCAGTAATATATCTTTGAAATGCCAGAGAAAATTGTATGACGTTGACTTCTTCAAATGTGGATAATGAAATTCATCTTAACTTCACCTCTATCTTGCTAACAATTATTGATTACATTATGCGTTTTACCGGTTGCAGGCACTTAAACGATCGATGCGCAGAAAAATTCGCACATTCCAAAACGCGAATATTCCATAGTATACAATACACGCGCGCATGCATAGACGTACACCGAGTGCTGGGGAATTTGTGAGTGGTGAATTTTTTAAATCGATGGAGCTTGTTGCGCAGAAGTCAAACAAGTAGCAAACATGAAGCAGAGAGCGCGAGCAAGTATCGAAATGTCGCGGAAAATTGTTCGCAAGTCTCGTTTGGGCGTTTGGGCTGCCCGGGGCGGCAGGGATGCGTTGTTGCGACGGGGGAAACAAGGAAAATACGCCGGGTTTTGTGCAAAAATATACTTCGACGTAAACCATGCGGCTGCGGTATCAAATACAAGCGTGGCACGAGACATGAAAAACAGAAGACGAAAATGCAAATTTCAGCCGACACGGGGGGAATGTTTAAAAGAGAAACTACGAGAGCCCTGGTGCACATGTGCTCTGGGAGTATGCCGGGCGTAGCTCGATATCGTTAAAAAATTAATTCTTCCTAAAGCGAAACGATGCAGCGAGCAGAGAGAACGCGAGGAACGCGGCTCCTGGCTACGAGGCTGGATCTCACAGCGAGTGACAGCTGCGTTCGCAGGAAGAACAGAAGGATGGTGTGCATCCGGTAACGCGTATCGACTGCCCCTAAACTATTACGCTTGAAAATTCTGCGCATGGATTCTATTATGAAAGAATGCTCGAGATCGGCACGCTGCCGCGGCAGCTGAGTGTATCGTTGCGAAATTAGAAAGTTCGCTCGTTTCGAGCTGGAACAAGTCAGTGAAAAGAGGGAAGTTGGACTGATATCTTTTGTTCAGTGGATATGGATTAGTAAAATTCGTTGCTTCGTTATTATTAAGAAAAGAGGTTGCCGCCAGATAGAAATGTTTAATCAGATCTATCTTCGTCTGACCAGAATTCTTTTTACGCGTACAACAATGCACTTGGGCAGTGGGGCTCCAGTTTCTTTATTTCAGTAAAACGATGTAATCTTGTTCACATAAATCAACTCTTGACGTTCTCTGTTTAAAATTGTTATAACAAAAACACCGTGGAGCAGGTATGTACCTACTTCTTTCTTTCCATTTTGTCCTTCTTCTCTCGAAGTTGATTCACTCATGAATTCTACTGTCCAACTCCTTCGAGCAAGCAGTACGAACTTACGAAGTTCGTAAAACTACCGCCACCCGTGCCAACAAAGCACTCGGTTACTCTACTTAGTAATTAATTAAGCGGAATCGTGGATTCGAACAATTAATAAGCGTATCGATCGCGCCAGTTACATTCGGTCGTCTTGGGTTCGAATCGTTCCGGCGAAACCGTGTGTTCGCCGCAATGTAGGGCATTGCAGGGTAAAGGCAGGTAATATGGAACGGCAGGTAATAAGGAACTTCGTAAAATTTCGATAAAGAAATAACGAACTCTTCAGACAATCGAGTATACTAATAGATCCCTAGACACAATAGACGATGATACTGACAACTGAGCATCAGTCGGGCATCCATCATTGAAAGAGAAACGTTTATATTTTTCGTGGGGTGTAAAAGTTTCTGAAAAGTGCATCAAACAGTTAAATATTGTAGTGAAGGTATCTTACAAAGTATTATTTTGATATAATTTGTCATTAAATATGTGTCCTTGATCATTCAACAATAGTTTACCAGTTAAGTTACTTTCTTCTTAGTATAATTCTTAATTTCGTGTTGGAACATGTGTGTACGTAATATGGAACATACCGAGCAACATAGATGAAGTTGATAATGACGATGACGACGATGATGCGGAATGCTTATTTTCCGATGGTAATTATAAAAATAATGACAATGAAAAGTGGGCACACGAGGAATGTGGGGCTTCCGACGTGTAGGAGACACAGAAAGCAGAAATAAATTCCAAAAATGATGTATTTATTTGTATCTTTTACTTAATAAATCTTCATTTTTAGTAAAAAAATGTAAAGATTTTTGAGTTTTCTTTACAAATTTTCTAGGTGTTCCATATTAGGTCCCATTTTTCGAACGGTCGAATTTCACTCTTTTCACTTTTTTTCCTATAATTGTAAAACATTTGATTTTTTTACATTTGGCTATATAAATATGATTATGCATTAGTTCTTTCATCCACTCATGTCAGTTTTATTTATTAAAAAAAAAAACAAATTCCCCTACTTTTGACAAGCTTTTGAAATCAGATGTTCCATATTACCTGCCTTTACCCTACTACACGCCGCGTGCGCGCTATATGCTAGCATAAATAACGCCCCGAACATAGAAATAATTTAGTTTAAACAGCACGGTGCCATATTAATTGCGTATAAACGGGAAACGTGCACGAAGGGCTTTTACACGCACGGTTAACCCTAATATGAAGCTGTAGCAGCTGCGTCTCGAGGAACGTTCATCAGACAGGACACGACGTGGGTATGTACGCGTAAATTTTTGTTACCATAAGGGAAGACTTCCGTTCATCTGCTTCGACGGTGTTTCTTACGATAAGAGCCTTGATTAAAACAGATATCATCTATAAGATTTTAAGCAAAGTGGAAAGCTCAATAGAAATAGGTACACGAGGTCTTCTCAAATAATATCCCGCTCTCTCCGACTCTATTATCAAGAATAAAACTACCCACACGATTTGCCCGAAAATCGAACGAGAGGCAGAGCTTCGATTCGAGGACTCGCAATCAGCGACGAAAGTAACCCAAACGCGGCGAGAAATCCTCCCTCAAATCTGCAGGCGCCGAGCGATCGTTCGTTCACGGAAGTTACGATGAAGAAGAACAGGACCGCGAAGTGCAGCTGCAGCAGCAAGTCCGGCGGAACATTAACGACATACCGCAGCCAGGGTGTAGCCGGCAGTATTACTCGACTAATCACTTTGTAACACGTCTGAGGGAGCGGAGGAGAGGGCGAGACAGAGAGAAGGCTGGAGTTCCTTCGAGGTTGGCCAAGGCGAGGAAGAAGAACTAGCGAGAGCCCCTGCTGGTGGCTGTGTTTCATGAGAGTGGGTCGAGGGCCCTGGAAAGAGGTGAGACAGGCCAACAAACGGTGCCAAGTGCCAACTCCTCTTGTTAGGGAACAATTAAGAAATGCAGTGTGCTGCAACTAGCGTCTCGCGGCCCGTGAAAGAGAAGCAGCAACTTTTCACGCACGTTCGCGCACGTACCCAACCGCCCAACACCCATTTTCTACGTGTTCCGCGGCTCCTTCTATTAAAAGCCGTCGACAATTAGAACTATTACTAGCAACGCGGGTAATGAACCGACCGTCTGCGATGGAGGCGCGATTTTTCCGTAGAAATTCTACACCACGTCGCTGGATACAGCTGAGAGATGCTCTAAAGTTCAATCACCCCTTGTAAAAAATTCCTACCACCATCGTAGGCGTTATTTCAAGTGACTTTTAAGAAGACTCACCGGGATAGGGGAGTTTCTTTAGAGAATAAATAAGGTAGAGCAACCATCAATAATCAGTTTGACAATCCTACTCCTCATAAACCCTCGGACCTCTAACCTGTTCGTGTACTCCGATCGCAATTCTTACTCCTAAGCATCTTTATCGTTACGAATGATCGTTGGCCACGGTCATTACGCTCGCTAAACCTTATTAGCTCTCTTGCGATTTTAATTTCGAGTCAAACAGCCAGCACTTTCTCCCGTCCCTTTATTAGCGGCCGGTACAAAGTGTCGATACCGTTTCACCCCTAAACACAGGCGCAACGTGCGACGCCCGTAAAGTTTCGCACGAAGCCCGGTTTCCCGAGTGTACTACACATTTTTTATGAGTATTCAAGCAGGGTTCCGGGATTCTGTCGGTGGCGACAACATGCTTCTGGTGCGCTGCTACACCGGTATCAGATTTGATGGGGCCATGCGGTCGTGTTACGCCGGTACAGGTCGTTACGAGGGGCGATCGCGGCCCCTTTCGTTCAACCATTACGAGGCATTAACTGGCCCTGTCGACTATTAGCGCCGTGGCAACGGTTATAATACTTCTTTCGGGCGAACGGCGCCGCGGTTTCCAGGGAAGGCCAGTTTCCAGTTGCCCTTCGTTGGCCACGATTTCCACGACCCCTCCCTCCCGTAGTTTTCTGCGAGGCACCCTCGCCTTCGACCAGCACGAATGCACGGCCCGCGTAGGCCAGGTAGAGTTTCGACCCGTCGTTTCGATCCCTCGAATCGTTGCCGTTCGTTACGAAAACGAAGCGAACCCCCGAACCCCTTCGCTGGCCCCGAGACGCATGGATCTTTGTGGTATCGGGTTTATTAAACCGTTACGGCGGTCGTGGAAACAGGAATGGTGGACTTGCTGCATGCACGCAGCCTGCTTTCGACAAATCAACCCCTCGGTTCAAATTACCCCTTCGGGGGTTGCGTACGTATTTGAAAACTTTCAAGGTATCGATTTACGGCGGATTGTATTTTCTTAAGGTATGAAGTATTGAGAGCGTAGCTTAGTGTTACATTGGCCATACCGAGAAGGCGAATTTGATGAATAAAAGTTGACAGTTTGGTAAGAAGGGAATTCCATAATCGACACTTTAAGCGTTCAGGTGTACACAATCCATTAATGGGCACGATCCAGCGTTCCGTGCACTTTCGCAATCACGAGGGAAGAATTCCCTGTTCTGACGATGAATTCCAGGGAGCAGAAATATCACGTGCAAGCAGCCACGATACGCGAAGCACAGGGGGTCGAGAGACCGCGGATGCACACGCAGGGAAAGACGTACCTGGAACCGGGGTTGCGAAGTAATTAACCCACCAGGACGGCCGTTCGTGCTTAAGAAACAAGGCTGGCTTTCAACGACTTCATTCCTCCTCGCGTTTCCAAGTAATAATAAACTCGAAAGTCGTTAAGTTATATCGAGCCCCAATTACGGCGTAATAAAGCGAAATTACGCCTTGACGCGCTCTTGACGAAAGTCTATCGCTTTCCCCAACCGGGCTTTAATAATACCGCACAATAGGGAAGCCGGCACAGACCGCGATCCTCCCATTTCGTCTCTCAAGAGTCGTCAGATCGACCGATATGCGTACAATTCTCCGTACAATTCTACGAACGCCGATTATCCTCTTCGTGGCTCGAATAAAATCCTCGCGGAAAACACTTTCAAGCCACGGCCGTACAATGTTTTCGAGGAAAGGTGCAATTTACGTCGGATATATAATCTACGGTGGGTCTTTTTTCCCTTCGTCGTCCGAATCGATTCTTTTTCCGACTTGACAGTGGCAGCAACGCCACGCGAGCCAGCTCTGCGGACGTCCTTTCAATTACCCTTTCTTGCTACTCGATTCCCAGCGATCGACACTCCTAGTCGGAGCAATTTGAAGCGCGCGAGCTCGTCCAGCCGCGTATATAACGAACCACGCGGAATCCTAGGGTCCTACGCGGCTGGACGCGCACGCAACTGCTTGATGAACGTGGCACGCGATTACTTACGTCGGTTAATACGCGAATCGACGTATCGTTCCGTCGGGGGGGCTTCGAGGGGACTCCCATCTGCGAAAGCCACTCGAGCTGCTGGCGAGCGCACGCGGATACCTGACCCCCGACGGATGCCGCGGTAATTGCGTGCGAATTCCGCGACGTCGCCGCGTCGGCTGCTTTTTATTGCCGGTCGTTAGCGTAATTAGGTCCCCGCGAGTCACGAACCGTAGGCTTACCGTAATCACGGACAGATGCATACGCGAAACGGAAGCGCTGCCGTCGTGGCCGCGCCGGCGGAAACGCGCGGGCGCGCGCGACGCGCCGTTTCGTTACGTAAAGGTAATTTATACCGCGTGCCTGGCTGCGTGCGCTTGAATTTTCCTGATAAGAGGGCCGACCGGCCGCCAGACGCTTTGCTCCATTTTAATTGGTCCTCCGCGCCGCGACGCGGGCGGGATTTCCTTCAACTTCGACGGAGAGCGGGAACCACCTTAAGATAAGAGTTCTCTGATTTGAGAGTTGATAGTCTGAGGGGTACAGAGGCAACGGGGGTAGACTGATCGAATTGTTGAGAATTCAGAATGAATTCGTCGTATTATTTATTTAAGTCCTCGTGGAATTCCTGTTGTACGTAAGTTCATGAAAGTTTGCACTTGAATTTAAGGAAAATATTAAATGAGGAATCTACTAAATGTGCAATCTGCGCAAGAAATTGTATAGTGAATGTATGTAAACTATAATGTACCGAGTCCTTTACCCTGGCTGTGGTAGACAAATTTATTCACAAAATTTAGAGTGACACAAGGAGCACAAGCTACTAGAAGACAATGGAAAAACACGTTACAGGAACTCAGCCTTCAGTGACCGAGTGCCACGTCCGGGAGCCCGAGAATGTCGAGATAATATCGCATTCCGTCGAAACCCTGACATCTTCACAGGGTGACACAGATCGTGTACGAGAGCAGCGAACCGACAACCGCAACGATCCTCCTCCATATAGACCGAAATTCTAGTAGCGTTAGAGGCGAATGGATGGGAGAAAGAGTAGCAAATCGAACGTGTCGATCCGAGGATACCGAGGCACGGGGGCGAGTAGAATGGCGAGGGTGAGAAACGCTCGTATCGCGGAGCTGTTGATAGCGGTTGTAACAATTTATTCAGCCGAGCGACGCGGGCCCCACGAGGGAACCGCCTGATCTCTGTGAGGAGTTGTCCTCCTTCTTTCCAATATAGTCTCCTGAGACAGAGCAACATTCAATTTCGCCCCTCTCCCTCTCTTGTATTAACGCCGCGCGCGGTGCTGAATTGAACGGGAAGATCTAACAATAAGATTCCCGCGACCGACTGATACACAGACTGCCGAGGGTAGGTAAGCAGACACGAGATAACTTCGAGCATGTGAAAAAAGATTCTCTAGGGGGTGTAAGAATTTTGAAGTAAATGTGCTACACATGACTGACTTTGTACTGAGGGAACTTTGCCACTAATAAGCCGGGTAATAATGGTAAATTCGATAAACCGTTCCACGAGATAGAAATTTAGTAGTCGAATGGTCAAAATGGTATCTATATCGATCTTCTACTGGAAGATTGCTACTACTACTGCATTGCTATCCACCATTCCAAGCTTAAATCGATACGTTTCATACACTTTTCCAAGACCCTGTTCCTCAAAAAATTTCAATCGAAGAAGATCCGTGCAATACAGGTGTGTCAGGCGAGAAACCGGAGAAGAATCTCGTTAAGCCACTGCAGAGGAACATCGGTCGCAGTTAAAGTATACTCGAACCGTAAGAACCGCGAATGTAATACCAGCTAAGTTTACAACGCGACGCGGCCAACGACTGTCATAAACCTAAGACTTAAGGCACGAGATTTTTCGTCCACGAAGAATGTAACGCCTCCGGTGTTATTATTTTAGCCGACACGTCGGTAGGGAGCGAACCTGCGCCGTTTTACACCAGCGTCGGACCTGTATCTTCGGGAAGAAACTAGTTCTACGTTAACCCCGTTCCGCGATGAGAAGATACAGACTTTCGAACACGCTGTACTCCGGTCCACGGGAGAAAAGTACCGTGTTCTATCGTCGGTTGATATTTTAGTGCTTCTGACCCGAGGGAATTAAATTTTATTTTATGAATCTGTAGTGTTTAAGTGAATAGCAGAGGAAAAGAAACCGCGATACAGGGGCTAAAGGATAGAGGCATACAGAAATTTTAAATTCAGTTCACTCCAAAGAGCTCATTTCATACGAATTATTCAAGATCGCGCAGGCAGAGGTTGAATTAAACGCTGGCTAGCGTGAAACGCTCACAGTTCCGTGCCAATCGTATCAAAAAGCTGACCGAATTTCGAGCTGGTCAGCAGCGCACGAGCAAACAATCGAAATAACGCTTCATTATTTGGCAACCGGTAGAAGTCCCTCCTCCGAGCCACTCAGCCACGTTTCGCGGAACAATAAACAGATGTGATTTACATTGCGAGAATGTTGAAGATATACTCGTCGCAAATATCTACGTATATTCTCTGTTAAATACGCTTTAACAAAGGTAGAGGCACTATATAGTTACGATAACGTCGGTAATATATAAATGGATAACCTACATTACCAATATTTACACGGTGATGGTGGGTTTATGTTTTCTCGATAATTTGAATTTAGCTTGAAGCACTGACGTAAACAACACCAAATTTGTGTAACATTTTAAAAAGCATGAAAACGCAGACTGTTGATAATCTCATCTACCTATCGCAATAAACTTATTATCATCTGTATTCCTACTCCAAAACATATATCAATTCCAAAAATCCACGCAGACATAGGGCTAGGGTTTCAGTTGTCATTTGCTCGTGCTACTAGACGCAGCAGAATTTGTTTCGACACTGCTTACTGTAATTGTCTCATGACGAAGCAGAAATTGATTCTTATTCAGAACAACCGAATACAGCTTCGAACCTTTGAAAAGTATCACTGGTAAAACGATCATAATGTAACGTATTATCTCCCATATCGCTATCTACGAAGCAAGCAACGTTCGCTCGCTGCAATTTTAATTACGATTAATATTCATGGAGTTACCCAAGCGGTTCCAGTTAAGCGCGGCACGCTTAATTTTACTTGCATCGATATCTTAACGACGTTATCAAGAGGATCTAAACTTATCATTATCTCGTTGACGATCGTCAGCGGCACGTCTTATCGAGACGCGCGGTACAGGCGAATCGTGAAGCGTCGAAAGGTTTTCGGAGCGAGAAATGGGCGTTCTGATGCCGCCCGATGGCGCAGGTGAAATTTCATTAAAATTCCCGTCGGCCCTGAGCCCGGCTCGCCCGACTACATATAACACGCTCACTTCTGGTAAAAGGCCCCCGGGCCACGGTTACGCAATTCGAGGCATGTATTTTTTTTTTTATGCACGCTCATTACGCGAGGACCTTAACCAGCTGGACGCGATAACGCGCGTTTCGCCTAAACATCCGGAACACCGCGCGCCACATTATATCCTCATTATCCTTTTTATCGCCGACCGGAGTACCCAGACGCTCCCGCCACCTCTCGGAATCGTTTCCTCTCGTCGGGGCACTTTCGCGCGTTTACACGCCGGCTACAAAGTGTTTTCCAGTGGGATAAAGTGAAACGGTAGGAAAGGGGAAGGAGGAGAGGACACCGCGGCGGGGGGGGGGGGGCGGAGTTGGGGAAAGAAAAGGAAGGCTCCACTCTCTTTTCTCCCGAGGGTGACTGTAATCCTGTCGTTGGAATATCCCGACAAGCCCCGCAACGCTGTTCCCTCCACCCCCACTTCGTACCTCCATCGTCGTCGAGAGCTTTCGCTATTTCCAGAGTTTTTGTACGGTGTTTCGTCCACCGACAGCGAGGCAGGCTTACATCGCGAGCGGATTTCGCTTGAAATAAAGGAAAGATGCGAGCTAATGCAAGTAAAGCCGTTCTCTCTTTCTGGGTCTCGCCGACTAAGCTGTCGCTTGTACGCGCGTCCGACGTCTGCCACAGAAACACGATAGAACTGTGCTTTATTTAACGCCCCAGCCTCGCCCCGCTCCTCTTCCTCGGGTTAATTAAAACTTATACTTTTCGTTCATCGACCTGGCTTCACTGTGCTAATTAGGGGAAGTTATTTTTCCATTCATTCGTTCAGGCATTCCGGCGTCGATTTCAATTGGGAGAGATTGCTCTGAAGAATCATTTATGTGTACACGGAAATACGAACGGATCCATATCGCTGTCGGTCACAGGGGCTGTTTGCGGAATAATAAGTGGATCGTCGAGAAAATTAACGTTTCTGAAGTGACAAAGTTATTTCCTGTTCGTATAAGAAACTATCTCTTTTCAAATTCCATCACTGTCGTTATCGCAATGTAAGCAAGTGTTCTACAGGTTCCTGATAAAACGGTCCCTATATCCCCCAGCTATATGAATCACGGAAGAAAAATTCCTCGGGGAAGCCTGTTTACTCGGAACTTCCATCGTTTGCCAACCTAAGAATCAAGTGACTATTAATCCCCAAGTTTTATCGCGTTGTTGCTCTCCCATTGACGCAATAATCTCGGCAGACTGGCGTCGCCATCTTAGAACGGGCTTACGGCTCTCTCCGTCGGGATCTATGGTTTCCAGGCCGGAGGAAAGACGTTTTGTTGCGTCTTCCGCTTTTCCTCTCGGACTTCATTCACCCTCCTGGCGCCCTACTCCCCCGCCCCTGCCAGTTCTTGCAGTTCGCGAGCTTCTTTCCCCCCCGACTTTCCCCTTTTCAGCTCGAGATTCGAGGACTTCCAATACAAAAACGCGGGCTTGAAACGCGGCACGCGACGAACACGTGAAAGAAACGCTTTCGACCTAGCCGACGGCCCCTTTCACCCCCCCCCGCCCGTCGAAAATCTCCTTCCACTCGGGTAAATTACCAAGAAAAGTTGGCTAATGATTTCTGAGATGAATGCGTGGCAAGTTAACGAGTAACTCTTTCACGGGTATGTCTTGAAGGAGGTAGCGAGGGGGCTTCAAAGGGGATAATTCGACCGCGGGTCAGCCAGCCAGCCAGCCAACGGCCAAAAGCTTCGAGGAGCTGAGCACCAAGTTCGGAGGCTCGCCGAGCAAAGTCAATGTCTCGACATTCGTGGGGGGGAGTTGGTCGAGACCGCAGGAATGCGCGGCTTCAAATACCGCATGGCGGGTGAGTCCCTGCTATCATCCTTCATTAGCCAGTCAGTCTTGGCTGTAAGTGTTCGAGGGGCAGGCGGCCGGAGCAAGAGAGAAAGGACAGTCGGTGTGCTAGCTTTTAATCTTGGGAATCTTTAGGACGTTTGGCGACCAAAGGGAAACTCGTCGGGGCTGTCGGTCGGCCCTCCTTTCCCCCCCGACTTCTCACAGCCCCGCTCTCCTTTTCTCTTTCTCTCTTTACCTGGCTACTTACGCAAACATCATTCGTAGATTTCTAGCCAGAGCAAAGAAAGTATTCCCGGCGAGCTCCTCGAGTTTACGGTCGAATTAAGGATTTACGCGGGGTAATTCAGCAGTCGGGGCAAATCTTGCGCGGGAGCGGATAGTAGGGGCGACTGAAAATTGAAGAACCACCTACCGGTACCGACCAGTAGGAGGCTCAATCTCTTGTTTCGAACAATTATCGAACCCCAGGTCAGTTTTCGTTTGGAACATTCGGGGACGGGAAATATTGGCGACACGGTTCGTTGAATGGAACGACTTCAGGATTGCCAAGATTTTCGGCTGGCGGGGCTACGGATATTGAAGATTCTTGCGAAGTCGCTGTTGATTTCTTTGTAGTAAACTCCTATGCTTTGTGATTAAATTATGAATATTCGTAATTCTTTCACCATCGATATCTGAGTTACGTTTTAAGTTGCCTAGATCGTGTAGATTTCAAATTTGGCACAGGTTTGTCAAGTACATCCACTAATGAATTTCTAAATTCGTTTGAGGAAAACAGCTAGAGTTTTTCCGCGTTACGGGCAATTCGATAGGTAGTAGACACGTGTGGCGCTTCACGTAAATTTCATTACACTTAGACATGTAACGCGGGTAGAACGCGATACGCGTCAAATGTGCGTGCAAATTGGATTAATGGATCAGTTTGAGAAGCTCGTCGAAATTAATATCCGTTCTGTTAGTTACCAGAGATTCGATAGCAGCGGCTTACGATTCATGATCGTATCCCGGCTGTACAGTCAGAGCCGCAAGTGTAGAGTAAATTAACGCAGTGCTCCGCAGCTGGATAACGGAAAACCACGTACCACGATTCTAGAATATGCTAGAATTTTTGGTTCGAGGTTACACGTTGACATACATAGTCTACCACATATGTAAATTCTTATTCTGCTGCTTTTAAATACCTTTTAAGGCAATGATACTATTTCACTGTAGAATATGTAGCTATCAACTTTTGTATTATCAAACAAAATTGGAGTTGCAAATTTATGAAGATAGAAGAAGATTCCTTCTTCATTTTGAAGAAGACCTACATCTTTCAGGACAAACAATCATGCCCCGGACTCACTGGAGATTGTACAAAATGGTAACAAACTCCAACCATTATTTTTCTATTTGTTCGCTTTACTATTTCTAACACACGCGAAATCCAGCTACCGTCCATCTTGCAAACGTCGATAACACTACAATCTCCCCCCGAGCGTTATCAATATCGATTTCATCAGGAAAATCGGCATGCGGCAGCCCGTTATCGCCCTGTCTCGCGTTACAGCGCGTGTGCAATACGCTTCCGCGGTATTTACATATGCCCGACCTGACAGCTCGCAGACGCGCCGGATGTAACGTCATACTCCAAATACAGGTTTGTTCAACAAGAGATTAGACGCATTGGTTAAAGCAAAGGTAAACGAAACCAAGAACCGGCGTCAATGTTACCCAGAAATCTGACGTGCATTTCCCTCGACCGCTGACGGAACAACACCCGAGAAACAACCGACGGCGATATACAGCTCCGAAACGAAAGGGAACGGCGAAATATTCCTGTGCTCCGGGCCAAAAGGGGGACGGCGGACGGGAAACGACGGAAAGCGGGGAAACTCGAGGTAAATTCCCGCCGGTAATTTTCGAACGTAACGCGGAACGAAAGGAAAAAGTGGCGCGCAAATTCGCATAACAAGGCAGACAACCGAGCAATTAAAATTACGTTCACGCGACCGAAAGAAGGAAAGCGAAACAAAGCAAAAAGAAAGAAAGGGGAGAATGAAACGAGAATTTCACACCAGCAGATGTGTAGGTGTACGCGTGTGGGGACCCCTGGCTGTGAAAAATTTCTCGTGAAAAGCCACGTGCAAGCATGTATGGCAGTCGCTGTCTACGCAAGAACGTGTGAGGCCATTTTCAGGCGAGTTACTCGCAAGAAGATCACACCAGGAGTCGGATAAACGTAGACGGATAAACAATCCGACGTTGTTTGATCTGTGTTTGGTATCTGCGAATTTCATTTACGTAGGAGAATAAGACACGGCGAAATAGCCATTTAATAACACAAGATGGAAAGATACGCGAATATGTGCCTGATGCCAAGTACCAGCCACAAAGTGTCTCCTCTGGAAATGGGCAAACCCTGCGATGAACGCCTTGAACGTGCATCACCCTCCTGACCGTAATTTTTGGATCGGCCTACCGAAACACACGCGACTCTAAACACGCACTTTCCACACTCGGCTTGCACACAGAGGCCTTGCTGGCTGGTTGGCAGAGAGGCAGTCGAGCAACCAGCCAGCCAGCCAGCCGGCTGGTCGACCAACCAACCATTCCACATTCCATTCGACGGTTCTCTCTCCCCCGGCACATAATGAAGTCAGTCCCGGCGTTCTAAGCCCCGGTAATATCGTGTGGCAGGGCCCTCCCCGAGAGAGATAATATTGGTGATGTATGCTAACGGGCTTTTCGGTACCGGGCTACGTCGTTTTTACGTCCCCTTCGTACCCGCGCCCGCGTCCTCCTAAATGATTTACCGTGAAAAAGAGAACGCACGGGGGTCGGTCACTATCTCCCCGCCGTATCCCTTCGGCCCACCCTCTCCGTCCTTCCTCCATACACCGGCGCAGAAAGAAAGGAAAAAAAAAACACGTCCGCCCTTTTAATCCAACCCCCGCGCAACCCCTCCGGTGTATACAGCGTGGCGAAAAGTGTTTTTTCGCGCGTACGCCGAAAATTCCGACGGTAAACCACCGGAGACTTCGTTAACCTTTATCCGCCGTTGCGCCCGGGGGGGTGTCTAGGGGTTTCTCCCCCTCCCGGGTTCGCCGGCGAGAGAAGGGTGGCGACGGTGGCTGGACGACGGCGGAATGTTTGAAAGTTGGCGATTTATGCGACGTGCAGGGCATTATTGTTTCGCCGACGCCGGCGCTGGCTGGTATTTAGAACCGTCGTGTATATAAGTGAAACTCATAATATTAATTAA
Source organism: Andrena bucephala (assembly GCA_947577245.1). Classification (NCBI taxonomy): domain Eukaryota; kingdom Metazoa; phylum Arthropoda; class Insecta; order Hymenoptera; family Andrenidae; genus Andrena; species Andrena bucephala. The sequence goes on from OX387715.1 coordinate 72,948,899, forward strand.
TGAAAGGGTATTTACGTGGCATTAACGACACATTGTTTCGCGAAAATTTTGCCAGAGGAAAGTGCACGAGGGGCTGAGCCGCCAAGCGGAATTGTTATTGCGGGGTTATTAATGAAAAGTGCATCGCCGGATCGAGTTTAACGCAACGCCAGACGCGCTAGATCATTATTAGCCTCGTTCCCCGTAAGCTGCTTTCAATTTTCATTCGCGGGCTTTCGTTCAGGGGAATTGGTCAACAGTGCATTCACGCGAGGGAGTTTACGACGAAGTTAACAAATTGTGTAGCTTTCTGGTGGATTCTGAACGCGAGTCTGTAAACGGAGGTGTGTCGGTTCTGAGACTTCAGGACGACGGGAAAACTGAAGGATTTTTTACAGTCGGAAAGCACGGGCACGCGTTCAATTGGGATTTATAGACTGGTCGATCTAATTTCTCGTTCGACTCTTTTTTAATTCGATTCTACCATTTATAATATTCTATGTCCCGAAGTTCTACAATCACCGGCTTTCACGCGATTTCGCTGTAAGGAATTCCCTCGACAGGATTTCGTCTTGACATTCTTTATTGAAACGGCGCGAAGGTAATCCCCTGTTTAAGATCTGAATTACTGATAGGAAATCAAAAATTCACTATTCTCGAAGGAGAAAGACCTGATTTAGGTCAAACTAGAGGCCATTAAGTATTCTGAGCAACGATGTGTACACAGAAAGAGTGATGTAGCCTATGTGGCATATAGTATATATCTTAAAATTAAAGCTTAAAATTATATCAATTAATGGTGGCAGTAGAAGCAACACGATCGTCATTTATAACCAGAGACACAAGTTTCACCATAATGCCAGACCACGTGTTTCTTTGACATCAGGAACAAGTTTTGATATTTTATCAAAAGATATGCATATGGAACCTTATTTCGAGAAAACAAAAACTTCTGTTCCTATTCAGTGTAGAAGTTATTTAAAGTGTAGTGAAACGTTGCAGAGCAGGATTATACACATGACTGGACACCATCAAGTATTACTTCTTCGTTATATAAATTAACATTCTGCTCAGAAATTGGAGCAGGTTACCTGCTCCATTTGAAATAAACACGCATGGCTAATATCGTAACAAAAACCTGATCAGGTTAAGAAGAAACTTAACAGAAAGTCACCACATTTGAACCTGAATTTCTCTTTGTCGAATACTTTATCGTTCCACCAACACAGACCATTAAGTACACAGCGGATGTAAATATACGATTACACCGTGTTACATTGAACACGTTTCTTGTTATCTACGTTACACAAAAACCTATCATCCTCTTAACATTATCTACCGATCCTATACCATAAGTTCACGTCTTCAATTTCATTTATAACATGCAGCTGCATATGTTTCTATGCACCTCTGAATAATTCGAAAATATGGAAGACGTAGACAGTAATACTCCTTTTACTACAAGAATTTCGGTGCACTAACTTCAAATTAATATTCGTGTCAACTTAAAACATCAGCTGGAACTTCAATGTAAGGCTCATAATGTACATTCAGAATGCTAGGACTTTATCACTGCTTCTTCTGCTCCATTTTAAACGACACTAGCATTCCAATACGTACAAATTTCGTCAAAGCCAGAGTCAGCATTAATGATTTTCAATTACGGAGCGTGTCAGTGAAACGAACATAGGACGGTCGGACAGTGAGAGGGTTTAGCCGAAATATCGAGTGGTGGACAAAGCGCGAGGGCAAGCGAAGAAAATCCTTTGACTCGAACCTTTGTGGTGTCTAAGGTGAGAGCGTCCGCAGCAGGGTTGTTCGAAGTAAGCGTGGCCGGGGTGGGCACCAGCCGGTCGGTTGGCTAGACTGGGCCCTAGGAACTGTCCCAGAACAGCTGCGAGCACAGCTGCCCTGACCAACGGCAGCAGGACATCCGGTAATCTTCGTCGCTGCATCCTCACTTGCGCACGGATAACTCACCGATCGAAATGGAGCACAGCACGCGTTTACTTTGCCGCGAAATTTAAACGGACCTCGGTGTATCCAGTGGTTCCGTGACGCTAATCGCAAAGCATGGCGGTCGTACGCGGCGACGTTGGGCCCCGAATCGCGAGCAGGTGGAGAAACGTGGTCGATTCGTGACGGTCGACCTGGCCTTGGCTCGACAACGCGCCGCACGCTGCTCCCTGGCCGCGTGGCTGTTGCCCTTTGCCGTTGGCAACGAGCTGACGGACGTTCACCGATCCTACGAGCCTCCGTTTCCTATCTCTGTCCGTCTCGCTCCCACTCTGCCCTGCTCCAACAGGTATGCACAGTGCGGCCCGAGCACCAGGTAGAAGCTCGACGGCGTGCTGCGATCTTCCTCCTCTCGCCGCTCCTCCCCTCATCCGCCGCCGAGCGTTCGAGGACAAAGGAATTCTTCCACCGACTCTCTTTACCGCCCCAAGACCGCGAGCGAGCCAGTACCTGGGTGTCCTCTCAGTCCTTCGTTGCCAGGTAGGGAGAAGCCTCGGCGAGGGTCGACTGCCGAGGGACCGGATACAGGGCTCAACGACGACGACAAATACGCTAGCCCTTCGATTCTTTGCTCTCCTTTTCACTCAACTCTGTTTGCACAGCGCGGCGTCCATGGTTCAGTGATCGGCGCGTAGCGTGGCTCGCGGTTCAGGCCAGGCGCGTAGGAGAGCAATGCCAGACCGCTGCTCAAAGGTCTTATTTGCGGAGAAACGTTGCAGCACTTAGCGGTGTCTAGAGCGGCTCTGTGTCACTGGCGTGCATGATGCACTTTCGTTCGCGTCACATTACGTCACCGGCGTGTATCGATGTACATAGAATGGCGATCGTTGAACCGACGCGGCGCGAACGAACGCCCGAGACGACCGAGTGTAGGCGAGTAAATACGAAGACGGCGACGTCACATCTGTTGCTCCTGGCTCCCGCGGTCTTGGTCCTCGTGCCCCAAGTGCTTTCGCTTCTCAATCCCGCGACACCACGATCGTTCGGATGTCCGTTAACGCTGGTGTCACAACATGGTCTTGATTCACTGCCGTGTCGAGAGGAGAACACGCGGCGATACGAAACGTTGCGAGGAAAACGGTCTATACGAACCTCTCTCTGTGGAGGCCGCGGCACGACTGTACCCTCGTTCGCAAGTTGCCGCGTGCAGCGGCGCTCGGTCGCGCTCGGCCAGCCTCGGGGCCGCTCGGCCGGCGCTGCTCGTGACCCGCGAGTCTATGATTCGCGCCAGTTCCTTCCAATCCGAATCACTCGTCGACCATCGGTTCGTACTCGCCACCAAAGAAGCTTCACCCCTCTGATATTTCTCTTGAACCCCCCCCCCCCCAGGGGATGCTTTTTATGGGTCGTATGAAAAATTTTCGACCGCCTGCAACCAATACGGCCACCGCCGGAACGGCTGTTCGAAGTTCGGATTCCGCGCGGCAGTCTCGCGACAAAGGCTTGAATTATGGAGTGCTCCAACGACTTACAACGAAACCCCCTTATCCTGCCCCTATTAGGGCGATTTCCTTTCCATCGAATATGAAATTCCTTTATCCCTTTTACTTGCTTCTTCTCTTTCTTGTGGATAGCCGGCTTAATTTGACCTCTCGTTTAAGAATCATTTTGGAGTAGTGCGTGAATATTATGCGGGACGATCAGAAATCTCTGTAGCTTTTGATAGATCAAAGAGACATCTTCGGTGGAATTGTCCTGATAGATATTTTCATCCCTTGGACACTGAAGTTTGTTAATCACTTAAATGGCTGATATTTTGCTAGCGTCATTCAATTTTTGAGAACAGACTGCTGTATTCTATTCTTGGAATCATGGTTTCTAAGAAATCAGTTTTAGTGATCACAGGTATCAAGCTAACTCATTTCACACCACACGTGTTTATCTCTCAGTGACACGAAAAAGAAAGTTACGATCTCCTATGTGAACATGACACTTTCTGCTCTAGATACACCGTTTCAAGCAGCTTGCACATGACGGAACGAACATTCGAAGTTCTCGAACGAAATCAAAGATTTCTGCAGCGAGAGAAGTTCCACGGGGATAATTGGGATTCGCTTAATTATCGGCAACATTACAATTAGCCGTCGGAAGTGCACACTCTGTCATATACTACTTAGTCACACGAAGTTGAATAATACGTCGGGAAGTTTGAGACTCGTTTAACTAAGCCAACTTACATCCGTTGTATTAATAAATTAACGAATCACTGCTAACTAGGATAGCATACATTTTAAAGCAGACATGTGAATGTCTGACAAGTTCACGTGCGATAGGTAATACAGATCACGTTTCCTTAAAAATCGATTACGTTTACCAGTTTATTCGATTCGCAAACTTTTCCGAGCTGTAAGATATCTACAGGGTGAGTCACTTGAGTCCAACCACCTGAGCAACTCCAACAGTTTCGAGTACACGATGAAACATTTCAAATAAAATCTCTTGCCTCCAAGTAGAAGCGTCAAGCTGATTTCAAAATCCTTCGATTTTTCCAAAATGAGAAATACCATTTGTATAGACAATTCTTCCTTCTCCCCCGAAACGTTTCACCCCACTGCGAAAAGCATCGAAGCCCTCCGGTTGGCCGGCGTTAAGTGACTCACCCTGTAAATTCCGCGTCGGGGAGAGCGTTACGGCGTTATCGAATGCCGTTTCGAGGACGCAGCAGCCAGTACTCGAGTGTAACGAAATCAATGTATCGAAACACGACGTAACGTATTCCCCGGAGGGTCGAGGAGCCGAAGTTCAAAGCCCCTGAAAAAGCGCGGCACGCCATCATCATCGACGGCTTCGTATAGCCTGGAGGAGCGGGGCCGTTCGTCCGCGGAACACCGACTCAAGCGGATTGTATGAATAAGTCGATATGCTAATGCAAAAACCCTCCAAGTTAGCTGAGCCAAGGCTGAGCCGACGGGCAAGGAAAGTTGCGAGACATATCCGGCCCCGCTTCACCACCTACAAAGTATCCTCCCCCGCGACCTAACGCGAAAAGAAGAGACAATTTTGTATCATCCCGCAGCCGCGGTACCACCAACCGGCATTACCACCGCACTGCCTCCCCTTTGTTGCACACAGAGAGGAACGGGAACTAGCAAGACGTAAGGGAAGTCGTAAGAATTTTAGAACAAAGGAGGAGCGAGCCGGCCGACTCCTTACAGAAGTGGTGGCTTTTCTTAACTCTGCCCTCTGTGAACGAGCAGGCAGCCGGTTGCAACGACCAACAAATCCACCGGTCGGCCTGTCCCGTTTCATTGAAATAGTTTAGAATTGCATGAGCTCCTTTCCTACCGGCACTCGTCTTCCTTTGTCGCTTTTTGCGGCCCAAACTTGCTCCTATGCGCCTAACCGCCATTCAGCTCCCGTTCTTCTTCGGAGGTGCCGTGCAAATTGCTGGAAAAACCGTAAACTCCTCGTTCACGAGGTCCGAGATGGATTTAGGTTCTGAAGTATAAACTATCAGCGCGTGACAGGCGCAGACCTGGATGTCACGTGCAAATCGCACCCCCGCGCGGGAAATGGGATGGCTGAAATGCGAGGACCTTCCTAGCGGAGATGCGCGGAAGAAACTGTCGAGCAACTTCCGCTCGTTATTTTTAAAGCTGTGACTGTAGGAGTAGGTGCATGGATCGTGGTCAAATTCTGTGCACTCGATGCAGGCAGGATTGAATGCGTATTTTTAGGATAGCAATTTGTTATTAAAGATCCACTCTTCTGTAAGAACTGTTTGTGCACTTGTATAAATAGTAGATGATGTGAAGCGCAAAAGAAGAAAATGCCCTGAAGCCGTTGTAAGCGATAGAAACAATTTCCCAAAATAACAAAGGAACAAATGTCTATTTTCAAAATAAACGCAAAAAGCAAACGGCAAATAGCTGCATCCGTGCTTAAAATCACATACTCTGATTACAGAAACTGGGAACGAAAAATATTTCAATAAGCGATTACAAAACATTAACCCCCCACTAATTCACACTGAGATGGTAGAAAATTTGTACGTTCCAGGCTTCGGCTATACCAGAACGGACCCCGTCTTCAGTGATAAGCGCCGGAAAATTAATACTCCAAAGAGTATTCATATGCATCCTTCGTTGACGCGTCAGTGAAAATAAGACTCCATCACAGGGAACTTGTATTCAAGATTACAACGCGATTGCAGCGAGAATTCGACGGGAGCGTGTAACTGCCGACAGTCGTTTTGGCAAGGCGATGTAATCGAATGTCTGAAAGCGGCGTTTCAAGCACAGCAGCAATGCACCGTTCCGCTCGCTAAGAGCACGTATAATACACCCTGTCACGTTTACGTGAATGACACATCCGCGAGAAACGGCATTCTAACTTGGGAACTCCTTACGACCGTTCGGCATGAATAAGAAAGAAGGTATTATTATGTCGGCTGGCTGTCTGGCGGCATTCATTGCCGGACAGTGTTCCGTGACGTGCGCCAGCATGCCGTAGGACGAAAGAGAGGGCTCCGCGAATTTCTCCGCGGCTGGCGAAATTTCACCAAGTTCCCATAGAAGCTCTCTGACTTACGGGGACGACGGAGGCCTGAATGGATCTTCGTGCAAGCCAGAAACACGCAATTACAGGGAGGGTCGATAAGTTTCGGATAAGTTAAGTCGCTATTAAACGTCCCGTGTTTGATTTATAGAGGCGCGAAGTACGGTTAATAGGGTTTCGTTTTCGAATGTAAAACGGCGTTTCCTTCGGTCTCCCACGAGCACTCGCCGATAGCTGGGGAACGAAAGACTCGCGGCAAGTGAATTCCAAGGAAATTGCTAATACCGATTTGCGATAATATCAGGCCGGGCGGTGTCACTCGAGCGAATTTGACTCGCAAATGCGCTCTAATCGATTCAATTTAAAACAAGTCCGAGCAAGAGGAATCACAGTTTTTATTTCTATTTCCATTCGGCTCGGGGGAAGATTAAATGTCAAGTTTCAGGGGAGCATGACTGAAAAGTTAACCCGCGTATTCGTATAATCGGGCTCGAATAAAACGTCCTCGCTCCGTTCGGGTCCGTATTTTCTATGGAAATATTTTTACGTTATTTCCATATCCCCTTTCCTCCTCCTCCTCCTCCTCCTCCTCCTCCTCCTACTACTCCCTCCCTCCCCGCACCTCTTCCCACGCGTTTTACCATTCTTTGAGAGCCGCGAGACCATAAAATCTGGAGCGGTATTAAACGATTTCCTTGCGCACGGCGAAGGGATCAATCAGGGACGATCAGTCATGCGTCCTCGATGTTACTTCAGACACAACCTGATCCTTCGTTAGTTCCGCTTCAATTGGGGCAAATGTCTGGCCCTCTGTTGGTTGGAAAAAGCCTGCCGCAGTGTGATGGCTTTCGCGTGATATTAAATATTCGAGGACGTCAAATCGAGTCCACATTATCCTCTTATTCCGCGGAGCTACTCCTCGCGCCTTTGAAGCCTCCCACGCTTCGTCGCGCCCGAGGCGCGAATCGACGGATCCCTTTTTAGCACGTACCATTCGAAAATATTTGTCAGCGTGAAGATCAACAAAATCCGCATAGATGGGGATAGGGTGGTACCCGAAAGTGGGCCGGGTTATACAGCTTTTCAAGTATTTGTAGATCAAGGAAAGTGGTTCAGAAAAATGTTGACACATGAAATGCTAAAACGCTACATACATATTCCGTTGTTCTCGTTGTAACTCGAACTATTAATAATCCTTCTCACTATTCTGTATACCACTTCTGAGTGTATTCCACTGTTAACCCAGTTTGTTCTCAAGAGAAGTGCCAGATCCTTCATATCTGAAATAAGAAGATTAAGCATCCAAAAATGGCCTCCCATTTCTAGGATAGCCTGTGTACAGACAGAGACGTCTCTCTCTAGTTTCGTGCGCTTACGAGCGTCAGAAAATTTCGCCTCTTTCGGGGCCCTCCCCGCGCGTCACGGCGTCCCTTCATGACGCTTTAATTTCACTCGCCGCCGCTCCTTCGTCCCAGGCGTAATATTTTTCAACTGAAAATGAAAATGATTTAGCGGCGACGCGCGAAACAGACCTCGCGGCGTAATTGAACGAGCGGGGCGGAACTCGAGCATCGGGCAGAAGAGGGGTAGGAAAAAAAAGGCGTCTACTTAAAAATTCGACAATTACGCCGACCCAATTTCTTCCCTTTTTTAATCGGCTGAACGTTCTAGCGCGTCTCGCGAATGAAATATTAACCGCACTTTCGCGCCGCCTTTTCGACGCCCTCGTTGTTAAGGAACGCGATCCATGGCGGAACATAGATCGCCGTTACGGGCTCTAATTGCGACAACGTAACCGTCCCAATTGCTTCTTAACATCGATCCACGCCCTGAAGAGTCCTACGATCGTTCAACCCTGTGCACGCAAGCCTGCGAGCGGCTAGTTGGTCCTAATCGGCTCTTGCTGTTCATTATGTCAAGCGAGATTGAACGATTTTAATCATATAATATCGTAGACGTAACGTAGATCTGTAAGAGTTTATGAAATTATGAATCTGTATTTGATTATAATATTTCTGCTTAGCGGGGTGTGTTCAGACTCGTTTCTTCTTCATGAAATATCGAAACCCTTTCTCCATTGAGAAACACTGGATTCGCATTTATCCTGGAATAATCGAGACTCGTACCCCGCAGGATACCCTTCATCTTCGAAGCTTTCTTTCCGCTCGGTTGTCTGCCCTCTCCGTTTTCCGCCTCGAAACATCGCCGACGCTCCGGCCCACTAAATTATACCCAATATCCACGCGGCGTAACCCTCACTTATCTTTCCTCCGAAACACATGGTGCACGACAGCATCGAGATCTCATCATCTCGTTCGAGCGGCCGACGCGTGGGACTACGGATTTAATGTCTTACTCCGCCACGCGAACACCAGCCCTGGCGTTCTTTTATTCGGCGAAATCCACTTAGGCCCGTTTCCTTCTACGCCGGCGCGGATCAAATTAGAACATCAAAGGGACGGGCGCAATTTCGAAAAGGTACACCGAACGGATGATCGCGTTTAATTCCCCTCCGTATACTTAGAGTGCCGAGGCTACAAACAGAGTGATATTTCGCTGGCCTCGAAGCGGATCCTGCAGAGCTTCTTTGGTATTACCTACGAACCGCGAGTTCCCGAATAATTGAAACGAGGGAACTGGGTTTGAATTTTCATTCGAAGAAGTATAAGCCTCAACAGGTAGAGCAAAGCCGACTCTATAGCCGAAAGAAAGCTGCTGTTCAATTATTATATACTTACCGTTTGAAATAAAGAAAAGGCTCCATTAACACCCACCCAAATATATGTAATTTCTTTCGCACGAAGTGATTCGAACACGATTTGAATTTGACGTTGCATTTCGCGTGCCTCACTTGAGCGGGCAGAACGGTAGGAAAGCAGGGAAAGCTTTCGTGCCGATATTTAAAATCCGCGAACAATCGATGCGGAGAGCCGGTCGATTCGCCGTGGGAAGGAAATTACTTTCCAATACAGAGGAACGCGGCCCGCCGTTTCAGGGGGGGGGGGGGGACTCGCTAAACGAATCACGATCAAAGGGAACCAGTCAATAGTGGCTGGCGCAAAATTGTGCCAAGGTTCGCAGACTCGGTCGGCAGGCAGAGTAGGTCGTCGTTCAATAACGACAGAAGGATCCTGTATCCTCCTTGTAGGGCTCTCAGCAGTCGTATCGCGTTGCGGCCTAATCGGCGGAGAACGACTTTGATAGTTAAGACGTCCTCGAGGGCCGCGTGAGACAGAGGCTTAGAGCGTGGTCTAGGAACGGATCGGTGGGCACGAGGATCTCTCTTCCGTCGGGTTAGGAGAGAGGCCCGAAGGAAGGTGGTGCCGGCAAAGGGAAGGGGCGGGGAAGGGTAGGGTAGGGAGCGGTCTGTACGGGGGTGTAATCATCAAAGTGACCCACACCCCCGTTAAACGGCTCACGCCTCGATCACAGACAAGCCACGCCGCCGCGAGTGATACCAAGGCTGCCGGCCTAGGGTGTCACGGTGGATTTAATTAATGCAATTTAGCATCCATCCATCATCTCTCGCGTTTTTGCGTTAACGAGGACCGCCCTGGCGTCGGCGCTGTCGCCGCCGCTGCGCAACGGGAACCACGGGGGCACTTTGATGACAAGCAAGCCTCTCGATTATATCGACACCTGAACCGCCCCCCACCCCCCCCCCCCCCCACCCGATCCTCCTACCCCTTACCACTCCGCTTGCCGCGCTCCCTCTCGTCTAGCGAAACCGGGGCTTTATGGTCACCCGCCCGTATTAAACTCTCTCTGTCATGGAAGGCGTAACGTACCGTTAACCCAGTCCTCTCGTGTGTCCGTGCCGCTGCATGTGCGCGACCCTGTGCGCGTGTGTACCGACGACAGCTGCCGATACATTCTCCATATCGGCGCGATAGACGTCCAGGGATAATAATAAAGATATTAGACGTCGGGGAACGGAGAGGGCCAGAGAGCGAGGAGGTCCATCGCTTGACGCATCTCTCCGGGCAGATTGCAGACGCGCGCGGTCAGCGGGGCTGTTTGCAGGGAACGCAAGGTGGGCCGAGTCTAAAAGAGATGGATCACGCGCCAGCCCTCGATAAAGTGAAGCTCGTATAACGGCGACGATCGATTCTCTTCTTTTTGTAATCGACCGCGCCGTTGTCGCCTCTCGCATAGCGGTTTCATAAAGCTGACCAGAGAGGCTAGCGCTAAAGTTCGCCGGTGAATTTGCGCCGGCCATCTCTAGCGCGAAATCTGATTTATGGAACGGCTTTATTGGGGAATATAATCGACGTTTCCTACGAGCAATCGTTTGATGCCTGCTTTTTCTTGCCCCTTTGTAAGTGAATCGTGGGGGATTGTTTGAGATTGTTTGCTGGGGCAAGCTTACGTTAAACTCTTGGCTATAACAGGGAAAGGGACGATAATTGTAGTCGTCTGGCAATAATGTAAATGCGGAATGCAAATTTGTGAAACCTTGATCTTGGCGAATATTGGTCACTCACATCCCCTAAGTTAATAACGTTTCCATTTCAACCAAATCCTCTTCTAACGCCACGAACAATCTCAGTGGTATTTTTAACGTGACTCCGTCAAGATACAAGGCACCATGTGTGCTAAAAATTCCACGTGGCAAACGGTATGTAGCTATTGTACGCCCATGTCGAACACACAGCTCGTCTATTGTTCGGAATACACTTCTACTTTCTCTTTACCGAACGGCAACCGGGGTAAGACGAAGCCTGACGATCGTTCAGCGAGACCGCGGTCGTTTTGCGATACCGTCGATTCAAGAAGGAATCCAGCCGTCTGTGCGAGGCACAGATCGATTGCAACGAAATTGGGGCAGAGGCTCGAATCCCGATCCCGCGGCGCGTGTTTGTTCTTTACAGAATCGAGGGGCAAGAGAAATAGGAATCGGGGCGGTGTAGGTAATCGTGCGAGGCGGGGTTTGCCCGTCCACGAGAATCATTCTTGGCAAGGCGAACGCGAGAGAATCTTCTCCTCGACACGGCTACCGTGAAAATAACCACGATTTCGGGCAACCAAGCGCACAGGCGAGCGTTCGAGCTCGTGAACAGGATTACCGGACGAGCTGCGGTTACGGAAGTCCGAAATAACGCCGGCCGAGGTTAGGTATGCACTAATGTCGTACATTTCAGCCACGGAAACACGTGTTTGCTCCATTTTTAGAGTAGTAAGGGGTGAAGCGTTTCTTCCGTTTCGATCTGTTTGATTGTTTACATTCTGGATATGTATCGAAACCTCGTTAATCTCAATATTCGATACGAACCGGCGAGGTAACCGAGTTTCCAGGAATCGTTGAAAGGAATTTCAATCGTATCGTTTTATTATTCCGTGTTTCTTTTGTGGCAATTACGTTTCAATTTACGCGATATGACTTTGTCAAAGGAGAAGGTATCAAACTCGGCCGCTTTGACCTTTTAGCTTTTAGCTTTTACTGGCGCAGAGATTAAAGGACGAAGATAATAGAACACGGCTCGGCTGAAACGGAATAAATGGAATAAAAAGGCTTTGAGGGTGATAAAAAAGTGTATTGATGTTTCTATCGCAGAGCTCCATCAGATTTCTGAGAATAATAAGGCTATGAAAAAGCTTCAATATCCTTTCTGTGTTGACACTTGAACCATATTATTTGAACAATGGTACTATCATTCTACGTACTAGCTTCAGGTTTTTATTACTTGAAAAACCGGCTGTGTTTTCAGTCGGAGCCTATTTCCTGAGATTTGTCAGCTTTTTACAGACTCTTGCAGTTTATGTTCTTCGAGTCTTCTGGATTTATACCACGTCTCCTTGGAAACGTGTTTCCTCGTTGCCCTATCATCTTCCTTTATCACCAAACGGATTTTAATCGATTCTCAACACGGACGAAATTACGTTTTAATTACACAGCGATGCGTGGTTCGCGTTACCGACGAGGAAAGCAGAAGTCAAAGCCGTGAAAAGCTGACGGACACTTGTTCCGAGATCTGCAATTCAAACTGACGGTTTCTAAGTCGCGATAACGCGGGAATCGATAATATCGGCATCGGATGGCAATTGAAATCAATGGACAAAAAGGTACGTACGGGTATCGCAGAATTGTCAGTTGATTTCCTCCTAACAAAATTAAAGCATCTCCGCTAAATAAAGCGTAATTATTATTCGAATAATGACGGGACCGTGGAACTGTCGATTTTCGCGAGCATCAGCCACTATAACCGCTCCTTTTTCGTTTAACGCGACAGGATAATGATCGCGTCGGTGCAGTTCGGGCCTCGACACCTCGTCATTTTTCACTGGACCGGCTGGATCGATAATCGCGTCAACGACCGTGTTAAGCAACGTTTAGCGGCGGCCTGTACATTTTTCACGGCAATATGCTTACCCCGTGCGGGGTAACGATCCCGTCCAATGAATGCGGCTTAATTGGTGGTCGAGGCCTCTAATTATATAGTTGATTGTCGATGCGCCCATCGACGGGCACGGCCGCCATCTGCATTACCAGTGATTACAGTGATGCCCCGCTCGAAACGATCCGAGCCATGTCCCCGACGCATATTCCTGCCTCCGATCGCCCATCCGGCCTGATTATGCATTCCGTTTCGGGGGGATTCGGCCAGTAGTGCATTTTTCACGAGCAGTTAACCGAAGTAATTAGCCGACGGCCGGCAAGCAACCGGAATAAACGGCCTATACCGAAAAGCATTCTGCGGCGTCCACCAACGATCGATGCCGTCCGGCCTGCACGCGAGACACCGAGACATTTCGACCCTCGAGATGTCAATTACCGGCGTCAAACGGGGAGGGGAAACGAAAAATCTGGCCGTGAAATAATGAAGCTCGAAGAAACGGAGCTGCCGTCTAGTTTTAGACAGACCGGAGGAGGTGGCAGAGAATTGGAAACAAGATTGAGCTGGACAAACATTCTTGCTAGGGGGCGGTGGTTGGAAAAATGATAGGCGATCGAAAGATTATCTTTGTAATTTGAGAATAGACGGGGAAGCTGTGAAAGATGTTTAGTTTGACGGTGGGAAGAATTGTGTTGGATCTGAATTAGTGACATTCGATAAACTATTAATTTATTCCATTTCTGATGGGCTACTGGTGAGCAAAATGAATGGTCGTGGATAAAGTGATTATTGAAATCCACTGTTTGGCGAACGATCCGTTTGTTCTAATGCTGAAACATTAATTCCCAGTCGCGCTGACGCCCGCGCATACGCACACTCGTAACAATTGCTTTTAATTGCATCGACCGTCCGGTTAATTGTCTAGACAACGGAGCTTGATTGAAGGCGGTGCAGCGAAACGAACAGAGACGGTAATGATTGCCAAACTTTTCGTCGCCCCCTTTCGCGTTCGTAATATTATTAAGGGCACCGATATTGAATAATTTATAACGAAATATGCATGGGAAAAAATGCCTTTCTTTCGTTTCAATTAACGCTTCGCCGAGGCAGTTTCCTCTCGTAATTTCATTAAATACGTGTCCAGAAAATGAAAGAAAAAAGAAGACCCGGCCGGCGTGCATCTAGTGAATATTCAGAGTTGAAAATTTGCACAGAAGGAAAGTGGTTTCCACGCCGTGGAAACGCCACAGCAATAATCACTTTTTATATAATTTTCTTTAAATCTCAATTATTTCAGCGATGCTTTGTTAAAGCCGGTTTAACCAAGGCATTCGATTCGATTCAATTCCGGAACAATAACTCGACATTATACAAATCAAACGAACGTTGATATTCATGAGCCGAAAGTCAGAGGGTGGAAATATAATTGCGTTAGCCGTACATCCCGAGCTACGCCGTGGCTGTCTCCGACGAATCCCTTCGTCGTTTCGATCCCTGCCGAATAATCAGTCGCGTTTTACACGCTTCCACCCCGGTAGCTGGCGAAATTGTGTTGAGCCGCGCTGAAAACTTAGCTGCGCGATGTTTCCTATCCACGTTAAAAATCCTCAGTAAGGAGACAGAAATTCCTTAGGTCAACGAAATGCACTGTAACAAAGCAGCTTTCAAACTTCTCTTCAACTAATCTCCCTTTGTACTAGAAGACACGAAAAGGAGTATGGCTCTAAAGAGTAAATCGACTTTCAGCGTTGACTCACAAATTTCCATTTCCTTTTGAAATACCAAGCTGCACAGTGGACAAGTTGAGCAAGCTCGTCAAACGGACCTCCGATCGCCCCGAAAGTTCCTTTGCCCCGATGTCGAATCAACTGCGAAACAATTTTTAAACGAAGCTGAACGCAGGAAATTATCAAGAGGGCCGAAGCGTTCGCGGCGAGTTCCACCCTATCGAGAGGCCATTACCCCCGCGGCCAGACGATCGCTCACGTTTTACAAGCTTCCGTGCCGAATTGCCCCCGAGCATGAACTGATAAACGGAACAGGAGGAATCGAATAGTACGGCAGTTCCAGGAGAAACGTCGCCGACCGTCGAACGGTACGCGGATGAGCGCGCGCGTAGTCGCCTCGCGGCACGCCAACGCCGACTGCTTGGACACGGGAGCATCAACGGGGATTATAATAATATCCAGTAGGACAGACGTGGCGTCTCGACGGGAACGGGGGGGTGGACGAAAATAGAAGCGCAGAGGACGCGGCAGATGACGGGCACGCCTTTCAGTTTTGTGCGGCCAGGGGAAATTGAAACAGCTAACCGCGCTGGTGTCGACGAGGGTGGCAACAAGGGGGACGAAGAGAGCCCGACGAAGGGGGTGGGAAGGAGAGAGAAAGGGGGCACGGTCCGTGGGAGAGGGTGTGCGGGAGAGAGAAGGGCGTAAAGTGTGCGATAGGGTAGAAGAGGTCCACCAGGGGGTGGAAATCTGCCGGGAGAAAGCGAGACCAGAGGGGGGAACGAGAAAGAGAAAGCAAACGCCGAGAGGGAGCCAGGGATACGCGGGAGAGATTCAATCAAACGAACGCATATAAATGAGTCGTTTCAGGGTAAAACTGAATTATACGCCGGCGCTGGTATGTCCGTGCACACAAGCGACAGAGCGTGCACGTGTAACCACGGTTAGAGGATCGCAGTTGCGTGCCTGGCACCCTGGTGTCCCGCGACAGGATGCACGTAGATTAACTGCGTGCTCTTGGGATGATTTCAAGTTAAAAAAAAATTGAAACAAACATGGGCATGTGCGCAATAATTTGTAGAGAAAATTTGAACCACCGTGGTATCGCATTTGTTGTTTGTGTAGAGTTTTCCTTTCAGCGCGAGGTAGGTGTGCGAGGGTGAACGCTACGATACGTTGCGAGGGAAGAAGGAAAACTTTGCCACGAGTAGCATTGGTTGACGGCGCAATATTCAACTTCCCATTGATACTACCGTGGGATGCCGTATAGAAACGAATATTCGGCAGAACATTCTACCCCACGGACCCTTACGCGGAAAGATTCGTTCGGATAGCGCATGACTATCGAATGGCGCGGCAGGAAAGCCTGAAACGACCAGTCGGCTTTATAAAGTGGGCAAAGAGAGATCTTCATCCCCTGCGAGCCTCGGAGAAGCTGCTCGCAACTGGTTGCGCGCTGCTCGAAATTCACGCGCCTCCCCCTTTTTCCGAGGGACGTTTTTGCCAGTATCGTTTCGCGACGCAGTTTGCATGATAACGAGCGTTCGAAACAGCCGATGAGGGAAGGGGAGTTCTGGGAAATCGTCGCTGGGGAACGTCGCGTGCATGTCGGCGTAATCGCGAGAGACCGTGCGTGACGACACGTTAGCTTTCTTGCGACGTATTTGTTCCTATGATGCGGCTGTCCCTTCGACATCGACGCGCGATTTTTCATGCGCTCTACATATTCCGTACTTGGCGGAATGTCTGTTATAAAATGCCGAGACGGTGATTTCACCCTCTCTCGGTGGCTTACCCTTCCCCAACGTCCTTAAAAGGGATCCCAAAGAGGCCCTCGATAAACCCTTTGAATTCCAGGTATGTCCCCGCACTCCGCTCTTATTTTCAAGTAAAAATAATTTCAAGTTGCTGCAGTCTGACAAATATAAGTCTCGACATAAAAATCCCAGTGCTTCCCTAATTTCGAGTACTCTTCCCAATCCTCAAAAATCAGAGGGGAAGAATCCGAGGGGGACAGTTTCAGGGAACGACCAGCCCTGCAGTTGAAACGCGAAATTCGCCGTTAATCTGTTTGTAAGCCACGAAACTCAGCGACCATCTGCAGCGCGCGATAACAGGGTTGACAAGGAAAAACGTTTGTCCGGCAGAGAGCGAAATGGCGGTGCCCTTAACGCGGACGGGAAAGAGGCGAGAAGAAACGGAAGAGGGCGAAACAAAGATAGTTTCTGGCCCAGCAGACCGCGGCTAGGAAATTAAATAACCAAACTTTTCTCAGAAAGATTCCGGGGGTTACTTCGGCGGGGGTTGGCGGGCGACGGTGGCGGTGAAGTGACTGGAAAGAATCAAAAGAACAAACGGTAGCAACGGGGGCGAGCAGTGGCAAGCTCTGCAAGAAACTGTAAGACAAACGTGACTCTGCCCGCCATTTTCTGCCCTCTGTATACTACGTCGGACTTGGCGTCGCTTCAACGAATTTTCGAACTTTCCGCCGTCTTTCTGTTCAACGCTCTCTATTCTTCAACGTCCCGGAGGTCTCCGTTGCGAGCCACGAAAAAAGTTTACAGGAATCTTTTTTCCATTCGTTTTACTCCCCCTCGGTTGCTTGTCTTTCCTTTCAGCCAAGTTTCTTCTCGTTACGCCATTGGCTGGCTATCGTACAGAGAAATTTCAGATTTGGTTGCTTGACCTGCTAACCCTATGGGCGATTTAACAATAGTAGGGGAGAGTCATACAGTACCGGACAGCATACAGTACCGGCCAAAGCTAGATCTCGCTTTTAATGTTAGTTAACTGTACTATTGATGGAGAACTAAATAAATACAAGAGTCCGTAGCAACATATTCCGGCGACGTTCTTTTTCTTTCAGTATTATCAGAGTTCTAAGCATTTATCGTTTACGCTAATGTTTCGGACGACAAAAGTTATTTTTGTTCGCTGCGAATTGCAACTTTTTTAATCCAGCGAATTATTAATCTTTATGATAAAATTCAATAAAAACAATTTATCCTCTTTTATTAAGCATAATTTGTACTGCAAATTACTTTTTTGAAATTTGAGTTTTACCAACAACAGCCCAAGTTATAGTACAAAAAACTTAGAGTGGCCGGTACTGGATGACAATTTTGCGTTGGCTGCGAATTACAACTTTTTTATTCCTGCGAATTATTAATCTTTACGATAAAATTTGTGAAAAACGATTCATCTCCTCTTATTAAGCACTATTTGCAGTACAAATTACTTCTTTGAAACTTGATTTTTACCAACAGTAGCCCAAGTTACAGTACAAAAACTGAAAACGGCCGGTATTGTATGACTCTCCCCTAATTCTATCAGAATATTTGAAGGCCCCAGGTATAGCAAGCTGATAGGACCATGCAAAACTCTGTTATTAATAGAGGCCAATGCTCGTCTCGTTAAATCAGCAGCAAACATTTGCCAGGATTTATACGTGCTGCCGCAATTGTCCTGCCATCGCTTAGAAGCTATTGAATCAGTCCTCCGCTATCGTCAATATCCCGACGAGTCAGGCTGGATCTTCGTTCAGAATTAATAGGAGCAGAAGCTCGGTTTCTCGGCAAGGGGGTATGAAAATTCGGGTGCTTGAATATTGGGTGCATCGGCGCCAGCGCTTAGCTACCTTCGGGAGCGTCGTCAGCAATCAGTAAACACAATAAAGGAGCGGCTGCTTTGAGCCCTGTAGACGCTGATAATTGGACGAGGCCTTCGCAATACAGGCGTTAACCGATCCCTTCTCGTTCGTTCCCGCGTCCCGGGTCCAGAGGTGTCCAGGATTGCTCGAGGTAACGAGGCAATCCAGAAATGCGATTTGGCTTAACGACAAAAGCGATTTCCAATCACCAGGAACAACAGGGACCGGGAACTTGCATAATCCCGACTGCTACGTTCTAACGAATGAGGAGGGATCCCGAGACTTCTAATTCGTTGCAATTGAAACTCGAGTAAATTGATTTCTTTCTGCGGCGGACGAAAGCCCCGTTTCGTCTGGGACCGGTTAATCGCGTGCAATCCTCGATAGACTGCAGCGATCGAGGAGGAGCACGGTTCTGTTCCTCGCCATTCGCGAACGTCTGCGTAGAGAAACGCGTTGCCACGATGATCCGTTGCCCGCCTTTCGCTACGTATTACTATCAACAGCGAATGCACTTTACCAGCGTGCGATAAGAAGGGAAAGACAGCGTTGGCAAGCGCACGCTCGTTGGCTCGCTACGCGGATGCCCGCAAAAACGACTGCAACGACATGCACCTTATATGTGCGCATACAATCTGCAGTTGCTTTCATGGCGCAGCGTGTTTAATCAAATTTCTACAATCCACTGACTCTCGTTGCGGAACTTCCGCTCCCTCTTCGCCCAGGCAGGCA
This sequence comes from Andrena bucephala, assembly GCA_947577245.1. NCBI lineage: Eukaryota > Metazoa > Arthropoda > Insecta > Hymenoptera > Andrenidae > Andrena > Andrena bucephala. The sequence continues at coordinate 72,967,834 of OX387715.1, forward strand.
GTCGATCTCCTTATTCTTGTGAATGTGTAATTTCCAATTAAATTTTAATTCTCCGGAAACGTCAAATTCCACCGCAATGCTGTTATTCTACTGAAAACTCCATTTCAAGTTTAATTATCGTTAAACTTCCGGCACACCGTTTACCTCTATCTGCGGCGAGCACGGGGGGGAATCGGCGATGCTGCTCGGGACAGGCGGTCACGGAGAAAGGACATCGCAGCAGACGCTGAGATTTGGCTTTCTGGGATGATGAATGTCGACGCTTCCTTGGGAAGGTCGCCGACGTTTCCTTGCGCGGGAAACAGGGGGGTTCTAAAAAGACGAGCGCGGAGACGAAGACGAAGATGCGGCCGACGAAGATACAGGAAACTGAGATCGTAAGGGTATCGGGTAAGTGGAAAAATTCTGTCCGTTTTCGGACTGGTCAAGTTAGTTACAAATCTAAAGGATGAAAATATGTAGTCACAAAATTGATGACGAAGTACGTGGAGTATGTGAAAGTTATATTCATCCATAATGCTCAATTATTATTCGCACCAAATTAATTTCGACGCGCTAGGAACGCGCAGCGATTTCCATGTATCGCCACGAATCATAGGCGTGTGTAATACATTTAACAGGACAGAAGTTTCCCGCTCACCCAACCAAATATCGCGAGGTAGAAGGAAAACGGAGCAGGGGGCGAGCAAGAAGCGCGATTGCATCGTGGCTTGCGTCATCGGCCGCTGTAACGCTTCAGCGGGCAAGCAGCGACGGACGAACGCAATTTTTCACGGACACCGTCGAGGCGGAAGTCTGCCGGAAACCGGATGCGGGATCGGTGAACGCGTGGCACGGCCGCGAAAGAGAAACAAAGCAACGCAACGGCGCGGCCGGACGCGCGTCTAGCGCGATCGCGCGGCTGCACAGGCGAAAAAAGCACGAGCCTTATCTAGCCAGCGACAGAGAGAGATTAACGTCGTTTGATGCATCGCGATGTTTCTCGTTATTCCGCATAATTGTGGCCATTTCTCATCTCTGATACGGGGTAATGCCGCGTGGCTGTGACGCGACACAATAGGGGGGACGCTCGTAGAATTTTTAATGAACCCGCTCGTTCTGAGTAACAACGCTGTCACCAGTTAAATCGGGCATAGCTGACTGTAATCCTGCCGGCCGATTTAAACGATCCCAGCCGCGAGCCGTGTTTCATTATTTCGCGGCGGCACGAAACGAATTGCCACTGATTCGGTCTCGCGCGCGAGAACGGACGTGTCTAAGTTTGCGAGGGTGGTATCGAGGGCGGAGAGGAGATTCAATTCTGAGTCGCGGAAAGTTTTAATAACGCGGCGGGCACCGGTCCTCCGCGGCAAGTTTCTTCCCTGACGAAGCAGGAATTATATGCATTGTCTGTAAGTATACGAGTAATGGTCTATCTTAACTCGCGGAGTTGGTGTTTTCCAGTTCAGAACTGAAATAGGAATGTCCGCTGTTGTACAATTATATACAAGTACGTCGGCGGAACTACCGGTGATCCACCAGTGACATCGGAAAAGCCACGAAGTCGAAATTGAGATACTGAACCACACGAGTGAATCGTTCTATGCGCAATTGTCACTGCAAACTGAAAGATGTTACTTAAACAGGACGACGAGTGATGAAGTTCAATCAGAAGCATGAAAACGAAGAAAACAGATGAATTTGGGAAGACTTGGTAGCGGTAGCGTTACGTAAAATACATTTGTGGGCTCACAGAGGAATGCAGAAGAGACAGGAAGAGAAAGGGAAGTATCAAAGAGGAAGTAGATACGTACAGAAGCGGGCCAGAATGACAGACAGAAAGATAGATAGAATAGAAGCACAGGGCGAGAGAACGAAAGAGAGAGAGGGGGGGGGGAGAGGGCGGCTTACGTATTACGTCAAAGGCTACATCGTCGGAAACGGAAGTGAGGTGATGCTTATTCAGTCGGAAGTTGCAACGGAGCTTGCTGGCTTTCACAGAGAGTGAGAGAGGAGCTGGCGCGCTCCTCTCCCGCAGAGAAGACGAGGGAAGAGACACCGGAAGGAAGAGAGAGACGGGGATAGCAGAGGACCTATCGGCCGGAAGGCGCAGATACTCTATCTACCGCGACCGTGATAGATAATACTCTGGAAAATTCGATAAAACCGTTTCGCTCTCACCGAGTCGATCGGTTACACCACGGGAACCAACGTTCCTATCCACACGATCTATTTCATCGAATGCCTCTAATTACGATCGGTACACCTGATACACAGGCGGCTCTAAAAGCTGCCGGAGATTACTTTGCTGGCGGTTTCACGGCGGGGCGAAAGCTATCCGTATCTGGAATCGTACGTGCGATCCTGCCAGCGCACGTGCAGGAATAATCCTTAGCGCGGTTTTCGGGCCGCGAAGTTGGTTTGATAAGTTGATTAGGATCGAAGAGAGGAAGCGCGGAGATGGTACGTCGGATTTGTAGACAGTCCTAGGGAGAGTCAGTTTTGTAGGAGATATCCCAGTTCTGCTATTTACGCCAAGCAAATTGCGAGTGGTGTAATATAATCTTAGTGATTAAAAGGCGTGGATGAGGTTTGAATAATAGCGTTTGAAGTTTCAAGAGAGCGTGGCATGGAGCTCGTTACACCAAGAAGCAGGCCCTGGGTTGATTGTAAGCGATGCGACAACGACTAGTTTCTCGTTCAATCTTTTGTCAAAGTTTGTTCATATAGTTAGGCTGGGTTAGGTTTTATTCAGGCTTAGATACCTAACCGCGTATCGATAGGCCAGCGAGGATTCGCTGGAATTTGCGAACAACGCGAAACAAGTGGAATAAGCCGCGCGAAGCGAACGCGTCAGACAGGCCTGACAGACTCGCGTGAAATAGGGAACGCCCGAACGGCGGAGGAAAACGGGATCTGTACCCTATACAGACGAAAGGGAGAGCACACCTAAACTCTTGCGGTTCTGGATGGTGTGGCGAGGCGTGATTAATATCGAAATAGGAATGACTTTATTCATGAGGGGCCGCCGCCTTGTTATGCAGATCGAATTTATGGTTAAATCATATGGTGCTCTCCTCGCTATTCCGCGCCGTTGTTAACGCTTTCCCGCTCGCGTTTCGCTCGAGGCGCTGCGGTGTCGGGATAACTGGAACGCGGAGCCAAAAGAAGCGTGCGGCCAGGAAGGACAAGCAGGGTCGTACTACGAACGCGCCTTAAAGTGGCTCGACGCCTCGGTAACGCTTGCTCGCGCTTCTTTTACGATTATCTCCGCTCGTTCCGCCAGCTGTACATTTCCCTTTTTGTCCCGCGGATCCTTCTTCCATCCACGAGCTCTGTCCGCGTTTCAGAGGTTGCAAAGCTGGCTTCTTATGTCCCGAAAGCCCCGCGAATCTCCACGAAACGAATTGCGGCAAGGCTTTTCCCCGTCGTTGGAGTTTCGCATGGCGTTACGTCAAGGGGGTCTCGACGACACGTTACCGGTCACTGGGCCCCCGATTTTCCGCCATTGTAGAGGTAATAAATCTCGCGTGGCGATCAATATATTAAACAGAAATTTATCATCGTCACTCGAATGCTGTCACTGACGCCGCTTAATGGAACGTCAGGGACAGGAATGATAATGACTTTTCGCTTTATATTTTTCACCTTCGAGCCCAGGGAGGGAGAGGGGAACGTTATCTCGTGCTGTTACATCGTATCACAGGCTGCGATGAGATGCAGTTGGGTTTTTATTACGTTTGATATGATTGATTTGTTACGAAAGAGTAAGGAGAAATAGGGTGGTGGAATCCTTTCCAGCGTATAATTTTAGTTGTATACGATGAAAAACGTTTGACTAATGATGATAATGACTCACCTTCGTGTAGTTTCTCCAGAGTTCCGGCGGAAACACCGACGAATAGGAAGACGAGCCAGAGCAGACGAGCCATTCTTCTCAGCCACGTTCGATTCCTTGACCTATCCATCGCGCTGACGGTTAAACACTGTAACAGAATTGGATTTTTCCGTGTAGGACTCGAAATGGATTTTCAGACTGCGTTAACATTAATGCGTACGCTGATTCATCTACAAACTATTGCAGTTTCTTAAACTTCTAATATCGATGTAATTATGAAAAGTCTGCGTGCTTTCTATTGCGCACTGATGAGTTTTCATCAAATGAAATAGATATTAGACGACTAGCGCAACCGATCGTCCCCCAGCCTCCGATGTCTAATAAAATTCTGACTACGTAGCCAGCCAGAATGAAAGAGATCAAAGGTCGGCAGTCGGCCAAGATTCCCTCGACTACGGTTCGAGCCAGTTAAGACACTATCTGGAAAATCACGATTCATCGGTTCGACCGTCTGTGGCGGCGTCAAACTTCTCGTCGGGGAAAGTTTCCGCTTTTAGAAGATTGTTCGACTCATGCTGGCCAGCCAGTAATAATAACAAACGATACGGGCAGGAGGGTTGCTGACATTGATGCTGAGCAAACACAAGCTGATCTACAGGGTAATCTTCGTTCCAAAGTTGTGACATAAAAAATAATAAAGTCTACCATGGTGTCCCATCTCCATCACGATTGATACACAGATCTGCGTCGAGTGGACACGTTCCGTCCACTTTAGTAAGTGTTATATGCCCCACAAATTTGTCGGTGTCTTCCTCAGATCACCCAGTATGTTTTTATCAGTGGAAGTCAGCGAGGCCGGAAGCGACGCTCCACAGGGCTACGTTGAAACTTTCCAGTGAGTTGCCTGCTGCAGTATCAATAACCAGTTTTCCATGACGAAAAACCATCCGAGTCACTTGAACCGCGAACGGATATCCTTGGGGGGATCCGGCCTCTTTCTTGCGAGCCAACTTGCGGATGTTTCTTCGGGTTTCTTGCAACGGCCGCGCGGCACGGAGGAAAGAAAATAACGAATGGTACTAATAGAGCGTTCTCGGTCGCCGAGAAACTTTTCCAGTGTTCCCGGTGCAGTAGCCGCGCTTGGTATCGGGCGAGACCCAGCCCTCGTAAATCAAAACTTTCTCACCTAAGTGCGCACCAGGGCAGAGCCGATTATTCGTGCTCGTCGAACGCAGGAAGGTGTGCCTGCGTTACGAGCGTTTTTCCTATCGTTCCTTCCAACCAGGCGTCGTGAATTAATGAAACCAGTGGCGGGTCTTTCGCCGAATGCGCTGAATCTCGCGAGCGGAGACGAATGTCAAGTGCTGCATGGACCTGGGCCATAAATTCTATTATAATTGTAATAAACGGTTTCTTGCCGATACACTATTTTTCGTCAAGCACGCTCTTCTTTTTACCCGAGCTTCAGCACTCGGAGGATGCGAGTATCGCGGAATTACGGGGCTTGAACTTCGAGCGACAATGTAGCTCGTTTTTAGTAGTTCATCAGGTCTGATTCACGGGAATCAGACGGCCGTTTTTCCGGCAAGTGGCGTTTACCTCGGCTTGAAAACGCGCGAGTCCTCGTCCCGCGGATTAGAAATGTCTGGCGACAATTTTCGCAGGTAAAGCGCACTCCGATGGTGATTCAACGGGACACTTGCCAACGTGTCATTGCGTCCCGACGCTTCTTGCTGGATGAAAATACGAGGGGAATATCTGGTAGAAGCTTTAAAACGTTCGGTGCAAGAAATTTGAGCGAAAGCAAAGGAGCCAGTGATTTAGGGAGCAGCGCGCAGCGAGGTAATGAAGGTAACAAAGACCGAGCGGTTGCGCGTCGAATTCGTCGTTATTAATTATAGCTAGACCAGAGATGGTAATTACTCGTTTCAGAAGGTGAAATCAGAGTAATTGTACGAGGGAAGGGAAGAGGCGGGCAGAGGGAAGAGAGGGTTGGCAGGATAGAAGCGAAGGGAACGCCTGCAGCGTCTCTGAATAGCGCAGTAACGCTGTGCACTCACGGAATCGGCGAAGTCGATTGCACTTTGGAGGCCTGATGCAGCAGACTCAGCGTACTACGAGAGATCCACTCGATCGATCGGACTTAGCGCCACCCGGAATTTCTAGGACACTTATCCTCGGAACTGTGATTTTCGCGGGCCTCTCAAAGGCACGAAATCCAAATAAGTCGCTTTGCCACGGGATTCCCTTGTGCGCGAAACTGGACACGCCCGTTCAACGTAAACTGACGCCGTTCGTTGGGTCGAGTAATCGTGCTGCGAGATACTGTGCTCACCTCTCCGCGATTTACAAGTTCGTCGAGATGCTCAACTCGCCTGAACAACATTCGGGAACGCGTTTGAGGATCGCTTATCGCAACAAGATGTTTAGTTACGGAAAAAGTGTAACGGAACACCTAAGAAATTAGTTCTGAGTCTGATACAGAAGATACAATTATTTATGTTAGAAATTTGGAAGGTAGATTGTAAAATGACGTTCGAATTACGAAACGACGCATAATTATAAAAAGCCTTGGAGTGCCTAAGTTCTATTATGATTATTCTTTGCGTTAATAAAAGTTCTCTGTGTGAAAATTGAACATCTTCGTGAATTCTTCACGAGACTGTGATGTTCGAACGGCGATGAATTTAAAAACACACGATCACGAAGGTTGGAAATATAAGACGGGCATGCATGAAACAGCAAAATTGATGGATCTCTTAGGCAGAGCCGTGGAAATGACATTCTGCAACTTTTCGAGGAAAATCAGGGCCGTAGTCGCTGGGTAACGTCGCCCAGACTGGACAGATCGAAGGCACGTCGCCTTCCAAATTAACTTACGTTAATTGATTAATCGAATCAGGACTTCGCCGGTAGTAAAGTAATTGGCAAAGGATGCGCTGCTCGAGGGCCAGTGCAGCTCGAGGCAGCAACAGCCACTTAGCTACATTGCAACGAGCATTAGCGATAACGAAGTTAACGAGAGCTCGGTTAAACCGATTTAGAGGGCAAGACAAGATGGTGGGACCAACGGCCTAACACCCATGCCTGATTTTCGACTCAAGTCTGGCACCTTCAGGCTACACTGATTTCTGTCTGTAATAAAAATAATGAAGAATGCAATTTTCTTTCGCTCCCGCGCTTTCATTCGCAATGTTTCCAATTTCTACACTTTCCGTCGACCATTAAAGGAGATTGACGGGATTTTCCAGACATTTAACATTTAACGCAATCTCGTGAATGCTATAAAGGAATACCAACCCCGTCCAGCGTCGCCCTTTCTTATTCCGAAAACTAGATGATCCGTGACGGTTGGCGCGGCCATCAAAGGGCAGTTGTCCGTGGCCGTGCCCTACAATTTTAATTTGCTCGGGCGACTTTGACTCTCTTTCTACCGGAACGAGCAGGAGGAACCTCTCGGATTTCAATTTCGCCACGAAGAATCCCCCTCGACTCGGTCGGGTATAGAAATGCGGGACAAGAGGGACTCCTCGAGTGCACTCAAAGTTGAAGGACGCTCAGGATCAATATTTATAATCTCGATTCTAGACGACCAAGGGTCCGCAGGATCCGTGTCTGAGACTGCCAAACGAGATTCGCCGTTTTCTTCATCCCCAGCTTGAACCACTGTGTATCGGGCGCTAGGCAAATGTTATTTTCAAAAACTGCCGGATCGATCGTCAGACCACTCGCGGCTAATGAACGTCTGGTTGTTTGAAAGAACTGAATAAAATCGTTAAATAAAATAGTTGAAATCAATACTTGAACAGTCGCACGTTCTTAGCAATGAACATGATGATTGTTTAAATATATAAAAGCACACGCAGTACTTTTTCTTTTTATCTAACTTTCCTTGAAAATGGTCATAATCATTGACCGAAACGTTGGAATTTGACAAAAATTCTTAAAATTGCAAAATAGCTTTTATTTAATTGTTTAATAGACCGAACCAGTGCGCCGAAATCATATCATCTCTTCTAATTAGATACTTGAACAGTGTTACAAATATTAGAAATTTAAGGACAAGTGACCATTGATATTTCCACAGGAATACAATTACCGATAAATCCACTATCGTTAAATTCTAAATTCCTCTAGGCACGATGTAGCAAGCTATTACAAATTTTCGATATCTTGATAACAAAAACAAAGATGATGAATGTCTTTTAGCAGTTCATCTTTCGTCGTCACTCGATTATACTAGCTGGAGTTACCTCGAGATTCGTTCCAATTTTCAGGAATCAGTGCCCTCTCGTTCTTTCAATTGCCTTCATCGGCGTGACTAGATCACATCAGGAATCAGCATCCAGTGGCGAGTTCGTCCTTTGTGCGATTCGCTCGGTGACCGATTGTTGACTAAGACGGCCCAGCCACCGGTGGATCGCAATCAGTATGTTGGATGGCTTGCGGTCGCCTCTACGACGATGTACCCGCGTGTATGTGTGTGAGCCAGGTTGAAAGGAACGTAAAAGGACAAGGCTGGCGGTTGAGTGACTCTTTGAAGTTTCTGAAAGCTGTGCGGTTACGCTCGACGTACCCGGACTTTCATGGGGCGTGAGGTGAAAGGTGCATAAAAAGCAAAGTGGAAAAGCGTCTCCTTAGAAACGACAATTTGCTGCTGTCTTGTTAGAATCTTCCAGAGCGTTACAAGTTGAGAAAAAAAAGGTTGATTTTAACGTGGCTGAATAATCCTTCCCTCTCCAATAATTACTCTCGCCCTCTTGCATTCTAGTCGATTCTAAATTACATACAGCCCTCCACAGTGGATCAGTGCTTGACGACACCTTTGCCACGAAACAATTCTGCCTCTCGTACAATTACAAAAATGTTCCCCTGGTGAACCAGTGAAACGAAGAACGAATACATAATTAATGAGTAAAAGGGTGAACGTTGTAAATGGAGGGAAATTCTGTTCTCGTGTAACGTAGTGACTCGAACATTCTTCTGTGAGGCGGATGTTGTATATCCGTTTTTTGCACCATTGTTGGAGATGGTATATTTATCGCCTGATTCATGAATAATATATCAAGAGTGAATAGGGTGACCGCAAAGTGAAACGGAGTAAAAGAAATGGTAAGCACTTCCATCGAACGAGTTAGAAGACGAGGGAAGTGGAGAACATCCTCCTAACATTTTTTCCGTAAACAGTTTCGAGCTTCTTCCCCTTAAATGCGCCGGAACGGAGACAATTAAAGCCTTTTGGGAATGAAGCGAGGTTCAGAGACAATGCCGTGACTTTACCTCGAGCCGGAGAGCTGCGTCGCGTCATTATCGAGTCCCTTTACAAGGGATTCCTTGCCCAGTAATACCACCCACGACAGGTCTCGGATTTCGGGCAAACAAAAACTTTGTTGTAAGGATTTTGAAGCGCATGATGTTAAGCGGCGTCGTCCCGGTGCCTCCGTACGGCAAGGGTCGTCTTTCCCTGGCATCACAACAGCGCAGCTTTTCTACTAATGATTCGAGGGTGTGGTCGAATCTCGACGAGCGAGGGTCCCTTTCTTAACTTGCCGTTCAGCGAGCGAGCGTACACCGCCTTAAGGATTTCGCTGACGCGTTCGAATGCAAATGATCGCCGAGATACGCTTCGGCACGCGGTTTTTCACCGTGTGGAGGAGTACGCTAAGGCGAAAATGAATTTCGAATCGATTTTTAAAGGAGCACATCTCGTGGAAAGCATTCCCATTAGAAACCAGAATGTAATTGAGGAGCAATGATTACTGGACGTACGACGGAAGCTAGTTTTCTCAAAGGAACATCCTCGACGACTCCACTTTTCTCCGCAAATTGTTGCTATAAATAGGGAAAGGTGTATACTTGCTTCGACGGGGACACTCAAAATATCCTGTAATCGATGGCAAAAGGAGGATGGAAGCCTCGTCATCGGCCAGGCCATAAATCGTTACCAAAGTTGACGCAACCGCAGAGAAATGGCGAGGACCTATTTGTGCTCGCGATTCAGGGCCGGAAGCGAGCCTGGGCGTGAATCGATCAGGACACGCAGCGGCGAGGACCGTTTCGGCAAGTTCGCGGTAAGGCTGTTAACAGGAATTTTCACAGAGTGGCTAATGCCATCGTCGTCGCCGCCGTGAACGGCGGGGCTGGTGGCTCTTACACTGTCAAAGGCCCACGGCATTTTCAGTTTTCAGCCACGCGCGACGACGTGATAATCGAGTGTGCTACGCTTTTAGCCGTAATGGGCAGGTACACGCGCCGCCAGGAGCGTTGCAAAGAGAGCGGTTCGCCCCGAGGAAAGGGTGTAGCCACGCGAGGAGCGAAGATAGCACGTTCAACAGGGAGTCCCGGGGAGAGAGAGGGACACAGCCACGTCGATAAACAAGTGAACGGGGTAACCGAGTTAGTTAGTTAGTAGATTAGGTTCACTGGTATGGCGGCGGTGATTTTATGACGAGCCAACGTGACGGAACGTTGTCGACGACAGGGACGCTGAAGCTGAATCGCGTGAAACGAAGTACCATCGATTTTGTGCTGATAAACTTGTGCAGGAAATAGGGTATTTGACGAGAGCGTACTTTGGTTCTTACTTTCATTTTCCATAAGCTAATTAAGGGCTTAATGAAGATTGAAGAAACAATTACCGTCAGAAGCTTTAACATTGCTCTAAAGATATAAAATTGCAACACAGAGTAGGGGAGAGTCATACAGTACCGGGCAGCATACAGTACCGGCCAAAGCTAGATCTCGCTTTTAATGTTAGTTAACTGTACTATTGATAGAAAAATAAATAAATACTAGAGTCCGTAGCAACATATTCCGGCGACGTTCTTTTTCTTGCAGTATTACCAGAGTTCTAAGCATTTATCGTTTACGCTAGTGTTTCGGACGACAAAAGTTATTTTTGTTCGCTGCGAATTACAAGTTTTTTAATCCAGCGAATTATTAATCTTTATGATAAAATTCAATAAAAACAATTTATCCTCTTTTATTAAGCATAATTTGTACTGCAAATTACTTTTTTGAAATTTGATTTTTACCAACAACAGCCCAAGTTATAGTACAAAAAACTTAGAGTGGCCGGTACTGGATGACAATTTTGCGTTGGCTGCGAATTACAACTTTTTTGTTCCTGCGAATTATTAATCTTTACGATAAAATTTGTGAAAAACGATTCGTCTCCTCTTATTAAGCACTATTTCCAGTACAAATTACTTCTTTGAAACTTGATTTTTACCAACAGTAGCCCAAGTTACAGTACAAAAACTGAAAACGGCCGGTACTGTATGACTCTCCCCTACACAAGCCTATCCTGCGAAAGAACAAGTTAAACCCTCTATGTTTCAGCGTTCGCTATAAGCATTTACGATTATGCGCTAGCACGCGAGTGGATATCAAAAAGTAATTGTTACCAGCTTCCCGTTAACTGACCGTGATAATCCAGAAAATTGCGAGATACGAGATTGTTCTAAACAGCAAGTAATACATATTTATCAAGGTTTATGTCGTGGGGAACTTTACAATCCATTTATATAATGAACATCCTCGATTTAATGGTACGTGCTTCCCTATTAAAAGCCTGGACGCTGATAAACCATTAATTTCAATTACAGAAAGTTCCGCGGTCATTTGTTTGGAAACATCTGTCGTTGCCTCCGCTCTCGAAAAGACTAATTCACGGTCAAACATTTCTCAACAGCTGCTACGGACGCGAGATGGACTTCCCGACTATTGAAAACAGTGTCCCGAAGTTGCAATCGTTAATTTCCACTCTATCATCCGGCCAATTACGACCGCTATAAACTCTGGTTAGCCGGTTGGTAGAACTACGTTAACAAACAGTTTCCAAATTGGAAACGGGATTGGAAAAACTCCTAATCGATTCCGTTTCGATACCTATCATTTCAATTTATTTAGCGCTCTGCCTTCAGCATATAAAAACGTGCTGAACGACGATACAGAATTGGGGAAAGGCAGGTGGATTTTTCAAAATTACGAGGCCAATGGAGCCGTAGAAAGTTCGCGAGCTCCGCGCTTTATTCGCCTTTATCCGTCTTTATATGTACTAAATGGACAACGGGATAAAAAGTGACTCGAAGTAAAGATAAATCGTTGCGCGTCCTTTTCACTGGATTCGCCAGAGAAACTCTAGAGGGTCGAAGGAAGGAAAATAATTACAGTTCCAGTCTCCACCTTTCCTTGATGGATTCCCGTACGGTCGACCGGAGCAACGTGCCTTATTAATGAATAATTAAAGAGTTTAATGCTAGGAATCGCTGGTGACTGATAAAAGATCGTAAATGAGTTCCCATCCTTCCGCTGCGTCTTATTGCCAGGGAAATGAGCAACAGCATTACACGTAATTGCCGATACTTCACAAACTGTCTCACGAATGAGAAAAATATTACAATAGCCATTCGATAATGATTGCATCGCCTGACGTTTGCATTTTAACAAGCATAGGACAATGGAATTTTTAACTCGCTGAAAACTCAAGTTATTCTCATCGAGGCTCCCCCAGCTTATTGCCTTCATTCCCCAACTTTATGAAATAATTCTCGAGTCGCGGACTGCGATGGCTTCATCAATTTAGAAACGCACTTTCTCTCTATATTCGTAATAATTTTTTGCCTCCATGGACAATTCATCCTTTACACTTTTCCAAAGCAAATCGCGCTGGAACGTGTTATTGGTTATTCATCTTCAAAAGCACACGGTAATTCCATAGGGTACGGAATACCTCGTCTGCGCTTCAGGTTTTACACACAATTTGAGCCTTCCCTGAAATCATAAGCAAGGATAATGTTTCCAAATTGCGCCACCTCGTCATGTCGTCGCCTGTAAACAAATGTCTCAAAACAGCTGCACCCCCGGTGGAGCCGCACGTGCAACAAGGGGAAACTTCAGCCCGATAATTCGCTCGGGGAAACGGACAGCGACGTTATTAAAACTTCGAACGAGTTGGCGAATGCCGCGAACGGACGCGGTCGCCTCTACTGAATCTAGATATGCAGAAGCTAGACCTACAGTGATAACGCGGCTGAAATAACGGGGAGGACTGAAGGGACAGGTTGCCACGGAGGTGGCCCCTTGTTACGAGTATTCAGCAATCTTTATCGAAGAAGAAGTGGACTGGAGCGATGGACAAAGGGTCTAAACGAGTCCCTTAGCCAGCTCGGAACCGTCTCAGAGCGTGTTCTCTCTCAAAGCGCCAGTATACGCTGAGGCGAAGACGTCGAAGGGTTGGTTCAAACCTATAACGGATTCACGGCAGCTAACTCTAACAGCAGATGGTGCATTAACGCGATTAATTTGCGCGGTTACGGTGCGCCAGCCTTTGTTTGCATCTTCGAGCTCGATAACTTTGCTCCCGATTCCATTCCACCACCCTCGCCGACGCCTTTTTCCGACGGCACGCCGCGATCCACCCCGAAGACTTTCTCCTTTCCAACTACGTCGTCTACTTCCCCCTCGAGCCGCCTGTTCTTTGCAACCCCTTCCATTTTCCGGCTCGTCGCTTCGATTCTGCTTCGTTAGCGGAAGACCCTTCATAGAGGATAGGACGTACTTTAAAAATATTAAAGTGTACGCTCGCTACTCGAACGGCGCGCCGGCTGTCCTTTGTTACGTGCTGGTAAGCGGCTCTTCGTCTTTTCCTTTCTCGGCTGCTCGCCCCGCGACATCGCCTGCTCCCAGATGGAATCGTTCTTACGTGGCCCAGAGAGACGGCTATCGTCCCGCGAGGCGAGTGAAAATTTTCGTATTGTCGAGGGCGTAGGAGAGCACCAGGGCCTGTGTGGCTGATTATCACGGACAATCGAGCACGACGGCGGCTGAATTAGCTTCTCCGGTCTCGCTGGGATTTGGGGGAAGCGTTTTATCCCCGGCTGATAGAGGGTTTTCATTTATCATTCATGGGAGGTCTTCCGACCCGTGTACATATTTGATCGGGCCGAAGAACGGGAGTCAAAATTGCCGTCTAATTTCGGCCGCTTAGCTAATAGATGTTTAAACATTCATGGAGGAATTGTGATGCACCGCCCAGTCATCAGGAAACGAATCTTTCGAGACCCTCCTTCCCGTGCTATCGACGGTGCGCGTTATGTTGGAAATTGGGCTTCGTATTTCAAGAACCCAGTGAGAACTGAATAACGCCAGCAATGTTTATCGGGTTACTCGATTAGCGAGCATCGATTTTCGAATTTTCCACCGCGGCGCCGCAATACTTTTGGCGGACGTAACTAGGTACTTCCTGTTTCATTTGCAGCTGCGGCTTTAGCCGTCCGCTGAATGGTCGCAAAATTTCATTGCGGGGCGAAGGATGTTCTTGATTTATATTTAGCGGAGTGTTAAAAACCGACTCGTCGCTTTAGTGGATCGTATTCGGTGGAAAAACCATCGCCGGGATCGCGGAAAATGCTCGAGTGCCATGGAGCACGACAAACCAGTAGCGAACAAACAAAAACGTAAACGCGCCCCGTTGCCGCCGAATCCCATTGTGTCATATCCATTATTCCTTTCCCGCGGAAAAATAATTCCACGTTAATTTATGGAAACGACGGGGCACGAGCCGCCCACTCGCGACAGCCGATACTCCGCGCGAAGCATCCTTCAATTTTATCCCCAATTTCATTTCCCAACGACTATCGGCGTTCCCACTTCAGGAAGGAAGAGCAGCGTTCAACGATTCTCATAACCGGATCGTTACGGGGTATTTCCGATTTACGTCGTGTCGCGTTTAAACTTCAAGTTGACGTTTACGCTTCTATAGGATGCACTTGCAAATAACTTTTTCACTTCTCATCGCAACCAATATTATTAAAAGGGAAAATGTGTTTACGTGCAAGGATGTTCTATTCAGTAGTATACATTGGATAATTGAAATTACAACGCCAGACGAGTAAACCAGATCCACCTTTCTTTTCTTCGTATTCAGGAAACGAGGCGGCGCGTCACGATAGAAGTAAATGATGAATCGATTGATTAAAGCGCAGCGGAGTGTCGGGAAAAAATTTCGGGGGAAATAATTTCCGGCCTCGCGGTTATCTATCACGGCGCTCGTTTTATGAGAAAAACGCGGGAGGCTTGCGCAGGGCAAAAATCCCGAAAGTGCTCCGTCAAATTAAGCCTCTGCTCGGGCGTAAATTGATAGATGCTCGCCAATAGTTGCCTCCACATTCATAAACAAGACATTATCGCGGTAACGCGTTCCATCTATTCCCAGTATCCACGGAGTCGAAAAGGAATCCCTCGGCGGGAGGACGGGACGATGAAGTTGGGTAATGCGAAAATAACAAGTCGGGGGATGAATCATACTCGATCTGACTGCCGGCGGGCACGTGAGGGGTTGGGCTATTGAGGGAGGCGACTACCCCCAGCCGATCACCACCAAATGGACGCTGGATATTTTATAAAAGCCGGCTTCAACCTCGATCAACCATGGCCCCTGTAGTTACAAACCGCTGGCATTTCCTTTTTTGAAGCAGGAAATATTGGAACACCGATTCGTATTCGAATTTAGACATTTGACAAATTCCCCGTACCTGCCACTGAATAGCTATATCGGAAATCCTATTCGACGAACAGAGATTCCCATTTTTCCAGGTAACATCTCTCACTGATGATCACATATGTAACATTGTTTACCCCGCTTCCATCACCCGTTCCCGTTATCAGTAAACATATTTCCGAATCGATCGCGTACCGTAAATGATCCGTCCTCTCGGTATATACTTCCACCGCAATGGCATATTCTCTCCAGCAACAAACCAAGAGGACGTATAACACTTGCGAGCAATCGACATATCGAAGCACACTCGAGCGTCGAACAACAGCCGAGAAAACGAGTGGTTGACTGTTATTCCGTGCACGTTTACTGCATCATTAACGAATTATACGAGGCAGCGATAAACGCGATATAAAGCCGACGGCATAAAGAGATTTACGATGTTTCGCGTATACGAGGCGTGGAAGTGGAGAGAATCGTGCAAGAGGGCCGAAGGTAAAGAAGATATAGAGACCAGGGCGCATAAGTTGACCGGCTTTCTCGTACTTCGACGCGTTGCCGATATGTTTACAGCCCTGTTGACTACACGCTCCTTCCGGAATGGAAACGTCTACGCTTCACCCCCGTATTCCCTTCCGTTATCGAGCCGTTTAAAGTCCAGAGGATCCCTTTGTTCCTCGCGGACGATCGCGCTGTCATCGTTGCGGTATTAGGTACCCGACGATTCACGATAATAGTCACTCGAATGGCGCGATCAACTAAACAGGGTGTTCCACTTTCATCGATTTATGCAAATGACGCTTAAGTCATTGGGAATCTCATATAGGCGGTATCTGGTCATTCGATATTCGCTCTTGGATGTTTCTGAGGATCGAATTGAAATATGTGTTCCCCGGAGGTGGAAATTAGTGAATTTTCAATATACCTACAGTGCCGGAGAAAAGTGTTGGGACACTTTACAGACACTCAAAAAAAACTCAAGTCGTTTGGACCAATTTTAAAAATGTTATTCCGATTTAAAAGTGTCCCAATACTTTTGTCCGGTTCCGTAATTTGAATTGAAACGTCATATGCACGATCTGGATTACTGGATCGTGTCTGACCGCGGGCAGGGCGTTACTACTTGTCCGCCTTATACGCGAATGGCTAAGTAAAAAACATTTGATCGTCACGAGCCACGAATTGTTTCCACTAGAACTCGTGCCAAGTTATCATGCAACGTACAACCTGCCTTTATAAAATGTACATTTTCCACCATTCAATTCGTAATAGTTGCAATGTTCGTAATAGTTGCTATTTTCATTCATAATTCCTCGAGAGACGATTAAGATAAATCCTCTAGCTTCATCCATCCGTGCAGTTAAGAATTCTATACCCAAGAGCATAATACTTGCCGGAGGATCGAAACGAAAGTAACTTTTATGTGGACGCGTAAAACCGTAAAGACTGCTCCGAGTACATCAAAACCATGAAACCATCCTCTTGCGCGGCGTGTATAATGGATGCGCGGAAAATTGTTTCCGGGCGAGGTGAAGGTAAAAACGGCGGCGGCTTTTTGTAAGTCGGGATCGCGGTTTCCCACGAGAAATTGAAACGATTAAAAGAGGAAGGACGGGCAAAAGATACACGGGGCCATGGTCCTGTTTACCTCGAGTAACCATCAAACGGAAAGTAAGTCAAACGGGGTCTTCCTTTCCGAGGAGCTTTCCTTTCACACGTCTCATTTTCCTCCTCGCCGCTTTAGAAAACTTGTACACGCGTCCCGCTAATTGCACTGTGTACTCGTTAAAATTACCTTCCGCTAAATCCGGTAGACGGTGAATAGAAGGATGAAGGAGGGGAGGGGGTATGGTTGGGGGGAAAAGTGAATACATTTTTAATTAGCTGATGCTCGTTCCTTCTCCGACGTGGGAGGAGCCGTTAATTCTCGTCCGTCACGTCGGCAGAATAATTCGTTAAAGCACGGCGTGCGTCCAGTGAATCAGGAGCACTCCTTCGCCGAAAGTTCGTGCTCGGGACAGACGAGGGAGCTACGGAAAACGGTTCTTTCGCGGCTAAAGTGAAGTTCAAAGGCTTTAACGCGAACGGGGCGTGGAACGAGGACTTCTTCTTTCCGAGAGTTTTCGTTTTGTCTTCGGGATACTTCCCCCTTTCGCTCGTTTCCCGTCGCGAAACTTTTGTACGCGCCTCGTTACGGCCTGGTCCCTCCCAAAGTTGCCCGAATCTCCGTGCGTAGGATCGCGTTTAACGCGTCACGATCTTTTTCAAAAAACAACAGCTCAGCTTGTATGCCCGCGAAAGGAACGTTGACGCTACCAGATAACCTTCGTCCAAGTAAACATCCGTAAACAAGTATCACAGCCTTTCGACACGAAAGTAGCATCCTTCCCTCCCAATTGTACACAAACAATTCCGATTTCCCTTCTCGACATCCTCCGCGGACCATTCGTTCAAATCGAATTCGCAAACGTCCCAGTAACGGCATCCTATTCCACTCGACCGGGAGAACCATAGCGACGAGGCTGCTCCACCAAATGGACATTCGAGGAGACAAGTGAAGATAGCATCGGCATCGACGGTAAGTGCTCCAGCTTGTAACGAAGATCGCGACGGAGCACGCATTATCGATTCCAGCGCCGAAGGGTTTCATACTCTTATTGTCAGTCATACGACTATATAGGATTTCCGGGATGGCAATCTCGTCTTATTTCCACGGAGGAAGGGGTGGTGGGGAGGGAAGGGGAGGGAGAGGAGGGGGGGGGGGAGGTCGTGGCAGATGGAGGAACGTAAGTCGGATCGCCTTCTCCGTCGCCGTCGTCGACGGCTCGCAGTTACTCGCTCAAGGGGCCAATAAAAGCGAACGTTCGCCGTGCAACGCCGCGTAATTCAGAATAATTGAAATACGCGCACACGCGAGAGAGAGGCTGATCCCAGGGCAAGGCTGCAGAGCGGATTCGATCCGGTCGTTCCCGAGGGCAATCGGCCTGGGCGCGAGTTCGCCGAGTCCTCATTTCCGCTTTATTGGCATACAATAAGGGAGCCAGCCAACTGGCCGGCCTATCCCGCCGATCGAGTAATGGATTTTGATTCTATCCCCCAGCTACGTAATCGCAGCTGCAAATACCATTTCTCCTCGCGGGCGCAGATAATGCGTCACTCGTCCGTTACGTGATTACGATTCATGAGGCAGGCGCCCGTATTGCGCCTACGTAAACAAGAGAGGAGCGAGGAGGAATGTGTGATCTTCGGTGAGGATTCGGGAGAGACTTGTTTTTCAGATGAACGTGGCTGCTGGTTCGCATGCAGTTTCCGTGATATCGTTACTTTCCAATGAAGATGCATAATCGGTATAGTATGTGGACTCGCTTCCAGTTTTTAAGGAGAAAGATTCGTGGAACACTTTACACTGCGGATTTATAGAATGATAGGCTTTTGGATTTTTAGAGGAATGTGGTCTGAAGTAATCTTCACTTAAGCCTAGTCACTCGATACGATCCTTCAGGTTTAATGAAACAGTAGGTGTTAAGAAAAGTCTGTGGAAAGTGGCGAGGACAAAGGAGATCGCGTTAAAATAATAAATCGACATTGCCCCGTGGCCATTATTCAGCAGCGTTATCCTCTGGTAGGAAAGATTCCTGGTTTCTGGCGACAGAAATTTATGTCACTCATCCGACGCGGCAGCTTCCCTTGATAACGGCCGGGTAATACACGGTAATATTCAGTTACCGGATAAGGTTCAACTGCGCCTCGCGCAATTTCCGTTTCCTCTCCTCGGCCAAGATGGCAATCGCGTCATTACGCGAACACCGTCCGTTTCGTGGCCACAGAAAAAACCGTCCCCGGGACCGTTGCGGTGCTAATCAGGAAACAGAAGGGTGGACGGAGGGTTTCTCTCTTAGATACGACCCTGAATTCCCAGCGGAGCGTAAAGCAAGCCAGAACCTTATGCAGCTTCCCAAGATTCTCACCTGGAATCGTTTCTACGACGCTGAGCCCGCTGGTTATTAATTGTAATTAAATCCAGAGAGTCGAGTATGAGACCGTTGCGGTTCGAGTTAATTTGCCTCCCGTTTCTGCGTTCTTCGCCGTGCTCGAATAAAAAAATATTCTCTCCTGCACCTGCAAGGAGTGAGGAACGAGAGCTCTGAGAACGGAACGCCTACTTGCTCCACAAAGAGTATCTAATCGTCACTTTAGATTAAAATTAAATAGCGTATTTAGGGGTTTGATGCAATTTTATACTGTTGAAGAAAGAAACATGTCACCGGTTAACCGACTCGTGCGTCGCACGTTCCCAGCAATGAATGTGATGATTGTTTAAATATATAAAAGCACACGCGGTATTTTTTCTTTTTATCTAACTTTCCATGAGAATAGTCATAATCATTGACCGAAACGTTGGAATTTGATAAAAATTCTTAAAATTGCAAAATAGCTTTTATTTAATTGTTTAATAGACCGAAACAGTGCGCCGAAATCGTCTCTCTTAATTAGAAAGAAACATGATTATACTTATATTTAATTATTCAGATCATCGAACGATTCTACAGATATTTAAGAATTACTTATTTGTATGCTAATAGAAAGATCTACGAGGTATAACATGTAGGAATTGCATAGATTACAGATTTCATAGAAATGCTGCTCGATGATTTTTCACCCGTCGATCTCGCTTTAGACATGGCAATTTCAATGCAACCGCCGGCACGTTGGTGGCCTAAACCCATCCGAAACAAACGGCAATCGCGATTGCGGTTAATAATTCGATACCGCGAAACCGTGCGCATGAGAGCGACGGACGAAACAGCGAGGCGAGCGTGGTCGCGACGTAAAGCCGCGAACCCGACAAAATCCGACGGTGTAACGCCCGAAATATTGCTCGGTCTTCCTGCGCTGACATGAAAATAAGTTTCGACGAATTAATCGCTCGCAGAGCGACGGGCCACGTTCTGTACGCGCGTTTTAACGCGTTGCTTGTGCATTGTGGTCGGTCGGGCGCAGCGTATAATAACACCGCACATGAATCATGCGGATTGACGCCCCTCATTATTTATTGCACATGTTCTGACGCATATCAGATTTAATTCTGTCGAGAGAAAATACTGGATAGCTGCGACGCATAACCTTTCACCAATCCTTATTATGAAAAGAAAGTACTGAATTCTTTAAATAATATGTAGGTATCTAATATTATGTTCGATATTTGAATTAGCTTCGCATTGGTGGTAGTTAACTTAATTCGAAGTATTATGGTATCCACGCCTTCAAATACATAGGCATGGTATGCGGCATGTCTGACTGTTCACAGACTTATTCTACTTGCCCGTCTTACCTAGGAACCAGTGGATGGTATTTTCCCTTACAATTTATGTAATATTTTTTTATTACAAGCTTCGTGTGACCATAACTGTGTGGAGTCGTTTCACTCGTCAAGAAATAGACTACCAGCGTATGTATACATTATGATTGAACAAGGCGAACTTTGTTGTATAATGTTCCTCAAGAGGCGAAAGAATTCTGGTACCGAGAACTACCTAATTCTAATAGCATCAGGCATGTAATATAAATCTTAACGAAAATTCAATATCTTCATGCCAACGAACGCACCTTTTGCTCGAATAAACGCGTTCGAACGCGTCGATTACAGAGCGTCGCCCTGTCTCTCCTTCCTCAAATATCTCGCTAGCTGCTGAGCGTTCCGTCAATAATCGATAATTCATTTTCACTCCGTACCGAGGCGCATGCCATATTCGGGAATGCATCGGATGCTTTGAAGTTCTCGGGAATTTTTTATTTTCAGGCACGTAGATCCTGCATATCCGGAGCCTAGAGGATAAAATTTCGAACATTCGCACAATGCAGAGTTTAATGACTTAATCGTGCCCAGGGAGCTATATAATAAAAGTAAGAAACTCGATAAACTGCTATGGAATTTTAAATTTAAGTTCCCAGCATTGCACCCCCCTTGCGAGGACCCTTCCAACGACGAAACAATTTCCCACGCACGAGTATAATTGCAAGGAAAATACTGAAACACACCCTTCGCGCACCCGGCTCAATACGGCGTTATCATTAAAGCAATCAACAACCCCTTTCCGCATTCAATTTCCCAGGGCGTGGGCCCCCGACAAGAAAGCACCAACTCTCCAACTTCCGAGGGCGCAAAACCCGCGGCGGAAGGACAATCTCGAATTTTCATAAAGCGTCCGTGTGCCTGGTACATTACTCACGATAATCCCAGCAGCGGTTGCTCGGTTTCAGACTATGGAACCACAAACCAAAACCAGGAGGCGAGGGTGCTGGCTGAGCAGACTCGCGTGGCTTATGTTCGCCCGCCAACTTACGGTCCAAGTTTTAATTCAAACTTTTATTTATACGAGCCCTGCATTATCGTAAGCCGGTCGAAAGAGACGCTAGCTAGTGTTCCCTGAATTCTGCTCCGACCAGCCGGTCGAGGTTACTAATATTACTGACTTCCGAGGTTACTGTAAGCACTGTTCCCAGAGGTGTCATTCGATTTTAAATTTCATTTTTTGGATCGTCAAAACGAAGTTAACAGTAAACACAGTAATTGCTATTTGAGGACCGCGATGAGGTACCTGGGAAAAACGAACACTCTCCATTCACCACCAAAGGGTTTCCTATCAGTCGCGAATCCCAAGTTCTAGACGTCTGGCTATCAATTCCTTCAAACAGATCCTTTCACCAAACATTCAAGGTCCTCGTGCTTAAAGCACAGGCCTGCTGTAAAGCAGCTTTGCCGAGTCCACCAGCAGGCCCAAGAAATTCCTCTTACTTTTCCTTTTCCATCCCTTCTTCAAACACTCTGCAGTCTCCAAAATTGGTGACCCTCACACAGGAGTAATACGTAGCAATCATAAAAGGTGAATCTTCTTTTTCAGTATGGACAATACCACCTTACCCGCTGCTACCTGCAGCTTCCTGCTTCAATCCTATCCTTTAATGTGAGTATTTCGACGATTCATTCAGCTGATCGATCAAAAAATACCTGATATGTAACTCCTTATATCTCCAAGAAAATTACGGTACCTACAATCCTAACGAAACGTGGAAAGATCCTTCCAGTAGGATACGTTTTGTCTGCTATTAATTTTAACTCGTTAGAAACGGCTTGAACCAAGCTCTAGAGAAGACAGGTCGACGTACCGTTAAGTGCAAACAACATAACGAATGGAGCTAAAGCGTCGAAGATACTCCATTATCGTGGACGTCGCCGCGTTGGAAGCGCGGCTTAAAAACACGGCCCGATAAGGGGCCAGCGGCGAGTGGCGCGTCAAATGCCGGGCAGGCAAATCGGATTTGAGATTCGCTTAGTGCCGGTGTTCAAAATCATTGAACATAATTAACCGGCGGCCAGAGAGGAGTGTCTGCACCCTGAGTGGTACAGGATTCTCCACGCTCTCCGAGCCGCTCCGTTGCTCTGTCTGCTCCTCTCAATGGGGTGGCAGAAAGGTTAATGCAGTTAGCCAGCCCCCTCCCCCCCCCCCCCTTCCCCTTTCGGTGGCCCTTGGTTTCGCACAGGGAGGACATTAGCGCTCTTCTCGACGAGACAGACGCTAGGGCCGGGCGTTTTAGTAAAATGGCCTGAAAATGCAATTATCGGCTATAGGTGCGCGCGCTAATGAATTGCCGACGTTATCCGTGTAGGCGCCTGCGAGCGTCGCCTTATCACGCTCGAGGCGGGCATAGAAAGTTGGCACCTGGGGAAACTGTACCTACGTGTTATTGTAAAAGTGGCGATACATACGACAGGGAGACAGGGCCTTTTGTTGTTTGTACTGTAACGGAGATATGATCATTATGCCAAGATTTATAGGCTCACTCAGAGACGGTACGAGCTTAATAAGCGAAAGCGTGAGATCGAAGGAGGGTAGTGGGAGCGACGTGCAAGTGGCCAGGATGCTGTAGTTTCGGGGAATTAATTTACGGATTAATAAGGGACTCCGGGGACCTAAGGCATTTACGTTGATAATTTGGGTAGCATCTGGCTCCAACATCTCCAAGAATTCTGGACTTCTCCCTCGGAGGCACCGATACTTTCGGATTAAGGCAGAACCTCTTCTCCCTTTCCTTTTGCTGGTAATCGGGCTGCCTGAATTATTTCACCCGCGCGAAGCGTTCGCAATTAACTTTCCTTGATCTGCCCGGGCGGCGCGACTACGCCCGGACGGTCAAACAGAATTTTATTACAGACAGCTCGAGTTTACTAGGAATATTTAAGAATGTTTCACAACGAACCTTCGCTAACAATGTGTACCAGCGAATTCATACGGTACCAGCCTTGCTTTCAAGGTGTCATTGGCCGCGCATACGCGTCGTACGCCAGTAAATACATCGCAAAGCTCCATGCGCCACATTGTATCGAGCACGTTTCTCGAATGTACAAAAGAGCGGCGGAAGAAAGCTCGACAAGTGAATCACGATCAATCCGTACGACTTTCTGCGCGCTGCATTTGCAAAAGAAAGCCCGATTCTCGCACGCTCTGCATTGAGAATGCACAAAGGGCGGGTTCTTGGAAGTTTGATTCACGATTAGCGTCACCTACGTGGCCGGCGCAAACACGGCCGCGACGAGGGCTTTCGTTGCCTGGGAAGAAGCAGCGCGTTGGAAACGCGCACTCAGCGATCGGGAAGTCGGGACGGAAGTAAGTCACGCCGGAGGTAACGAAATCGGGTCAACGGTGCTTGGAACCCTCTGATCCTCTATGGCGGAGGATGAAAGAAGCAGCCAGCAGAAGCAGCGTGACGAGGGACGAATATGGAAACGGAATCGCGCTCGGTACTTCGCCCCCGAGCAGAGCAGATCTCCGCCAAGTTCGTTGAATGCGTATCCAGCCCTCTAGGCAGCTTCCGTCCGTGTAAATGGAGAGCTCTGTTTACGTTTCGACGTTTCATAGTCATCCATCATGCAACGCCTTAACGAACTAACGAGGGAACAAAAGCGCGGTTATCCGACCTCGTTTCCCCCAGATCTGTTGCTTCATTCCCCTGTCTCCGCGTTACTCGCCTGGCATCGCAGCGTGAAATCTTTGCGGATAGGTAGAGAAGATAGGAGGTGAAAAGTCGTGGGCAAAGTTCAAACGTCGATGACGAAGCTACTAAACTGGAAGAGCGTATCGAGAATTCCACTTGATATGTAAGCTGTGTTAATTGATGGCGGAAAGTGATATAAATATGATTTAGGGGAGAGTCGTGCAGTACCGACCAGCTTACAGTACCGACCAAAGCTAATTCTCGTTTCTTTGACCAGATATTAGCACTTTATTTGAATTAATCAATGAAAATCACAATTCTTTATAACCTATTTCGGGGTCATACTGTTTACTCCATTGCTCTCGATGTTCTGAGACATTAAACGTGTACGTTGATATTCAGTGGGTTAAAAGTTACTTTTTAAAACTGATCGTTTGTTTCTCGTGTGAGCAAATGATTTTGTTCTTTTATGTATACTATCTCTAGTCTATTACGTTTAATAAAACGTCCTAGTTTTGCAACATTCTTTTGTACATAATATACCATGACCTAAAATGTTTCCCCGTGTTTGTCGTACAGTACCGACCATCCAACTGTTGTGCAGTACCGCCCAACAGACTCTGTCAACCAGTAGAGACCAAATTTTTCTTATCTGTAAGTTCAATCTGTTAGCAACTCAGATTAATTTGTAAAATGTTCGTTTAGCCTTCTGTCTACCTTTTCCCGCGGAAAAATAAAGTAAATAAGGAAAGGTATGACAACCTAACAAACAGGAAGCTAGGATTTAATGAAGAAGTTGTCCAGTGTGTTATTTGCAAGCAGAGTTGGGCATTAACTAAATAAAAAATTATGTAAATAAGGATCAAATAAAAGGTCCTTTAACTTTAGATTATTCGACGAATAAAGTTAATTCTTTTATTCGATGAGAATAATTTATTCGACGAACAAAGTTAATTTTTTTATTCGTTATTCGAAATTTTATTTAAATAAAAATTTTGCCCATCTCTGTTTGCAAGGAATTATTTGACGAAGATTGGGTTCAGTGTATCGACTGTGACGGTTGGGCACACGTCGAATGCACAGATCACGAGAATATTAATTATTTTATTTGCTAGTTTGCACAAATAAAATTTGAAAAAAATCTTGTATTGTACTAATTTAATGTCTTTTTATTAACATTGTTAATCATTTAGACCTAAAAATCTACTAATTTAATAGTTGGTCTGTACTGGACGACAATTTTTCTAGGAATTCCTAGAAATTACATCTTTTTTACTTTTGCGAATTATCAATTCTTATTAAATTTCACAAAAATAATTTCCCTCCTCTTACTAAGTTCCATCTATACTACAAACACGTTTTTGAATTTCTGATTTTTATCGACTCTACCCCAAGATATAAAAAAAAAATTTAGAGCCGTCGGTACTGCACGACTCTCCCCTAGTTCGGGGTAAAACTGTGTGGATAGCAGCTAGAAAAACATCATCTTCCTGTTAGGAAATCGTATTCGTAATAAGGACACCGTCGTTACGTGAGAAGAAACCTGAACATATGCCTGCTAAGAATTTTGATCGACCTAAACGTGTGGTGACACGCAACATTCATTAGTATCGCGACGAAGCTCAGGACGAAGCCAAGGATAAGAAAATATCGCCAGCGTCTCTAGTCATTATACTTTCCGAATGATCGTGCTAATCCACCCCCTCGTCGTTCAATTTACGTGGAAATTTCGAGGCCGAGCCGCGTCTCCGGTGGCTGCGTATGACCGAACTGCCATATTATCTCTCATTTGGCCGTATTACCCGGGACGCAACGCGCCATTGGCCCTCGAAGCATTTCGACGTTCCCCTGACTCATAACCTGGCCGTAGGAAGGCGGCGCCCTTAATTAAGCCGGCTCGCAGGCTTCGCGTTTATACTTTGTACGAGCTTAGACGTCGACGTACGGGGAATCCGGCGCTCCGCGTAATAGTTCTTTCGTTCCTCGATTAAGCCCTTTGCTAACTTTCATCCTCTTCGCGAAGGTGCTCAGAGAAACATTGACGACGATACAGTCGCGAAGAATAAATTTCTTTGGGACTGATAACATCGATTTACTTAGACGCTTCTTACTCGAGCTCGAGATTCAAGATAATGTTTGTACTAATTAGTAGAAGATTATTGCGTTGATTCGTGGCGTGTGAACTGTTCCAGACACGCATCGCCTTCTTAGCAAGATGAATTTTCTTTAATATTCTACGCGTGGGTAGGGTTTTTCACCCGTAGAGCCTTCGAGTGCTGGATTTAAGGAGGACGTTTCAAAGCACCGATCTCTCATTTCTGATACCGTGACCCGAATTATGATCACGATCTCACGTTGCCTGCATCGTATTCATGGACCTTGCATACAGTATTCATACGTATAGACGGTAAACACTGGCACGCCAGCTTTCGAGTGCGATCGATTCTTCTATCAAGAAATACGCCCTCCTTCCAGCGTGGCTGAAGAAGCGCAAGTTTTAAAGGTGATCTGACGCGGGGCAAGATAACAGACTTAAATCGAGCTACAAGTAGTTTAAGCTAATCTGTTCAACGAGTCTTTGAACGTACAAGTCACAGCGCATGTGATGCGATAAAAGTCGGTTTGATTGGAAGTAGCAATATTGGAAGCCTTTCCAGAAAATTGCAGACCAATTATATTACAGAGATATAATATATTTTGGCAGCAGGTTCTTGATACACGTAGTGTTGCTCCCGCCCAAATAGGATTACAGTCTTCTGGAAATCTTAAACTTTTTAAAAGGGCCGGAAGACGTGTACACGACGAGCTGGGGTTCATCCACTACTTCTGAGAGATCAAACCCAATTATCAATCTTGGTTGAAGGAAGAACGGGAAAGAATCAACCCTGGGAAGCCTCTATCCTCTATGAAAGACTGAGAAATACCCTGTAAATCCTACATTCTGGTAGCTTCAATACAATTGAAGATAGAGTCTCCAGACCACAAAAGAATTTCTCGCATTCGAAACTCTCCCTACCCCGCGGTCATTAAACCCGACTAAGGACTCGTCCTCGGGCCTCGGACAATACCGAAAACAATTTTTCAGCGGAGGGAATGCAAAGTTACCTATGAGATAGGTAAAGATTCTAACTAGACGTGTATTAATAGAATTTTCCACTGGTACGTTAACCGTGCTCGCAAACCTCTGCATTCGGCCAATATATTCGGCGAACGAGCGTGGCTCGGCGTCGCTCGATGTCCCGGAAGCAACATCGCGTCCTAATGACGCGCGATTCACGCAACGTTAAATCGTTTAGCGACAGTTTTACATCATAATGCGGGGATAACTGGCGCGGCACGGTTGCGCGAGAACCGGCCGCGGATTAAAACGCCGCGACATTCGCGGGTATCAACAAGCTGTCAGGTACAGGTGGCAATACGAGTGGCTCGTTCGCTGTTGGCCGAGCAGGGTAAAAATGTGACCGGCGAAAATATGCCGCGAACGCCACCGTGGCGAGACAATGGCGCGAATGTCCAGCTTGTCCCGTGTAATAAACCTGGTTACAATCCCACCTTTTTTTCCGCCAGCGGCTCCTCGCCACGAGCATCGCGCTATCATTTCTATACGAGTCGAAAACACATTTTTTATCTGGTCGTAAAAGGGCACGCGGTCTGGACTGCCGTGTTTTATAACACAAACGGGGATATGGCTACTTTGCCAACCGAAACTTTCAATTGTTGCGCGGAACAGAGTATTAAACTCTCGGGGATAACGGGGACCGCGTGATCTGTGATTCATGAGGGTTTTGTATAATACGTTGACACCGTGTGTGTTTCGTGAGGTGTGAGAGGGTTTGGATTATGATAGCTGTAGGTAGTAGGTAGTGCGACGAAATGGACAGAGGGAATTGTGGGTGGTGAAGCTTGAAGTATACAGTGTGATGGAGAAGTGAAAGAGTTTTAACAGATTCAAGGGGTTACGTTATAATCTTGGGTGTGATAGGAAATAAAATAGTAAGTTTATACAAGAACATTATTCAATTTACTAACATTATTTAATTAAGAAGACGCCTTTGAGCAGTATAATGACTGTAATGTATCATAATACATACTTCCCTTTTCATTTCAAGCGATTCTTCCTTCGACGTTGAATTATAAATTTACGTCCATGTGTTTCGTCCAAAGTAATTCAGAAGAAAAAGCATACTACCCATTGTTTTCTGCAGAGTGTTTTAGCATAACCTGGGTGAACAATGCTCGGGATGAAAAGCCTCATCACGAGTCACAAATTACAAATATACTTTCGTTCGTGGCGAATTAAACGAGTTGGTTTTCATTCAATAGAATATGTACGTTGCTGTTCGCTCGTTTACGAAACGAGAGAGTGGCGTCGAATTCATCTTTCCATCGTGTGGCACCTCGTTATGTCCGAATGAAAGGGCCACAAAATAAAAAGCAGTTATTCCGAAAATGCGCGGGCCGGGGCGCTGTTATTTCGCTGCGAGCGTATCTGCATAAATGCATAATGATTCTATTATTTTATAATTTGCTCGGGTCGGGCCGCCGCGCCGCGAGAAACTCAATTTGTAGAATTATATGTAAATTGCGTATGAAGTTATATTGTTCGCGCATTCGCAAGTCAAAGCGCGATTACTTTTAGCCGCGGTGTGCCTTGGAGCGATCTCGAGAACGCGACCGTTAACTACCAACTATTATGTTTGCCTGTCTTTAATATTTTCCATCGGATCAAGTCGCCCGACCGCGTCCCCAAACGACAATCGGGGAGAAGAGAAAATTCACTTCGAAAAATAGACATTTCCGGTTTTCCCCTTATCCTTCATTCAAAGACCTCTATGCAGTAGAAAGCTTCCATTCTGGACAGACAATTTGGTTAATTTAAATTAATTAATTTCCGTGCAGAACAATCGGCGTCAAAGATATAGAGGATCACATCGAAGCGTGAAGCACAACCAGTCGAATCCATGCACCTAGTTCTACATTCCTCACCTGCGTGAAACACCTATTCTTCCTGTGTCACCATTCAAACGAATCGGCTCCTATAGAGCAAACACACACGGCCTATTCAACGCGTCTCAGTATTGTCGACCCACGTGAATCCCGGGAAGGAGAAAATGGCAGTACTGGTTGTACATTCTGCTGCGGTCAAGTCAGTCATTCATTCATTTGCACCCTCCAGTATTCACCCCTTCCCGTTCCCCGCCCCATCTATCTTTCGAAAGCACGCGTCTATGCACATTGCCCTCCCATCCTTCTTCTATCTTGAATAATTTACTCCCATGTATTTTATTGCGTGGCTACTGAACATCCTAGAGCTTTACAATCAAGTATGCTGATTCTCTATGTACATAAAATGTCTCATATCATAACTACGTGAAAGGTGCGCACATCCTTGAAAACGTGACTACCAAGTACCCTGAAAAGGTGCACACGATAATTCCTTGGAACGAGAGCGCTGCTACGAGACCAGAAAGCCACTTGAATCGATCGAAAGAAGGGAATCATCGACGCGTTTCGCTTCCATTAACTCGAACGGCCGGGATTCCGTCGCGGCAGTAAATTCACCGAGCCATCAGAGTGCAAAATACATTCCCCAGGCGGGCCGTATATCATTTAACGTTTCGGTGTCGCAACCTTCCTTTCCCACGTGCGCGATTTGCACGATCTGCACGATTTGCACTCGACCGGCCAGCGAGCCCCCCTTCGGACACTTATTCCGCCGCGATGCATCGGGATCCGCGGTGAACGAACGCGTCTCCCCATTCCGAGCGATCGAGTTAGCCCGGCGGGTTGCTGCAATGCAGATTTCATCGAGATCCTTATGGTTCCCTTTGTCTCCGGCTTGTAGCGAGAGGTAGGTCGCGTCGTAGGTATGCGTTGCTCCTCTCTTCGTAAATTCCACGCTAATGGCCGAACGTTTCCTGTTTCTGCAACTGTTCACGGTGAACGCGAGGCGCGGCCGCGCTTTAAGGGAGCACAAAAGCTTGCTCATTAGAGTTCTAAAATTGTCAAAGTGCGAGCTAACAAGATACCTTAACGCGCGCCGCCTAATTCCGTAGCTGTGGCTAAATGGGGCAGCGATCATAAAAGTCGTTCGGAGAGCTGTGCCGTGGGACTTCTGTGTACGAAAGAGGTTACCATCCCCGTGAAAGAGAAAAGACCTGACAAGTTATTTGCCACGAATCGGCCTGTAATCCACTACGGACGAAAATACCGAGTGCCTTTTGTCGGTTAGCTGCAGAATTTCGGCTCCCAGAAGTGTCTCGAACTTTTCTGATCGCCCTAATAATTCAATTACCGTCGGTGCTTGGCAAGTAGCAGCCCCGGACCTCCCCTTCGACGCGCGGCATGTTTAAAAGCTTTTGCACCTGTTTCGAGGCTCCTAAATCCTCTTGGACCGGTTCCAATCCTCTTCGACGTCCCCGAACTAGCTTCAATCCGCGTGGCTGCTCTCCAATTCGCGCGAAATTAATAAAACATTGACAAACGTACGCTTTCGCCCCCGGAAATCCGCTGTGCCCCGAACGGGACTGGGAACTTTATGGTTTATTGAGTTGACAAGACGGAAGGCGTACGGCAGCGGTGCGGAAACGAAATTGCGTTAAGGAACGGCGAACGCAGGGGAACGTTTAATTGGGACTGTAAAACTCCCACGGCCTTTCTGCGGCCCTCTAGTTGCACGTGGCGATCGAGCCTCTACTCTGTTACCGGGTAGTCGGTGATTTAATTCGAAACCATCTGTTCTCGCTATTTCAATAAAACCAATGCCACTCGATAATAATTGATAACTAGGAGTATCTCGGAGAAGTATCCTTGAATTTACTTGCATTACTTCGCTTCTATTCCTTTGCGAGGGTTTACTTGAGAGCTTTCGGACATTTTTATCCTTGTAACTTAATTGTTCGGCCAAGGAGCTCGTCTGTTGGATTATTTCCATCGGCGGAAAGCGATCGATCGAGAATGAATCCGTAGATATTCTTGCACAGTTAATAAACTAACAAGGAACACTATTCGGTTGACGATAGAATCGCGCAGATTTTTTTATATAGATTGAAAGTATATGTCATCACGGTCATAAAAATGTAAATTAAAGATGGTCTCAAAAGCTGGTCTGACCTTGAAAAATCAACAAAAGTGGAACAGGGGAAAAAAGAAAAATGAGGGAAAGAGAATGACAACACCGTCTGTTGAAATTTAATGATCTCTATTATATGAAAATACATTATATTAAATGAATGATAATAGATTAATGATAGATAACAATTATAAAAAAATTAATGATGATACTATTGAAATCACAACAGTGGGTAATTAACCATTACATTTATGATAATCTTGTCGGCAAGAAGGTTTCACGATGACTGCAACGAGCGAACACTGTTTCTTTCATACCTTGAAAGTCACTGCGAAGACTGATCGACAGTTCACACATATACTGCGTGACCCTATTTTTTGCCGAATATATGATTATGTTTAGATTATTTGAAAAATAAATGCCCAGAAAAGGCATATACAATTTTCTTAGAAATCATATAAAAAGTAAATAAGACAAAGAATTATTAGTTAGAAGAAGATGGCGTATTGTTTCATATGTAAGAATTAGTAAACAAGTGACTATTCAAAGCGACAAACTTTCTCGTAAAAAAATGTGTCGCAATAAATTAGCCCTCGTTATAAGTTTTCTAAAGTTGGATGTAAATTCTGGATATTCAAATTGTTTTCTTTGTCTTATTTACTTCTTACATGATTTTTAAGAAAATTGTATATGTCTTTTCTGGGCATTTATTTTTCAATTAATGTATACATAATCATATATGCGGCAAAAATTGTCGCGCAGTATATGTATGATCTGTCTCGTTGGTCAAGGTATGAAAGAAACAGTGTTCGCTCGTTGCAGTCATCGTGAAAATTATTATTGTTTCAATCAGTTCTTTAAACCTTCTTGCCGACAAGATTATCATAAATGTAATGGTTAATTACCCACTGTTGTGATTTCAATAGTATTATCATTAATTTTTTTCTAATTGTTATCTATCATTAATCTATTATCATTCATTTAATATAATGTATTTTCATATAATAGAGATCATTAAATTTCAACAGAATGTGTTGTCATTCTCTTTCCCTCATTTTTCTTCTTTCCCCTGTTCCACCTTTGTTGATTTTTCAAGGTCAGACCAGCCTTTGGAAACATCTTTAATTTACATTTTTGTGACCGTGGTGATATATACTTTCGATCTATATTAAAAAAATTTCGCGATTCCATCATCAACCGAATAGTGTTCCTAAATAGTAAGGAGCCATATTGCATTTAGAGGCAATATTGTGCTCAGCATTTCCACCCCTCTAAATGATCTATATTAATCCTCCACATTTTTCTCCATTTTCCAAAATCTACCTGTTCCATTCTTTATTCCTTCTGGTTCCAAGAATACTGGTTCTTTCAGATTCGACGATTGAAAGGCAGAAGTCAATTAAGCAAACTCATATCGCTTTCAATGTAGGCGCAGCAGAAATGTACGCCAGGCGACTATTTAAGACAATCCGCAGGCAACGCGAAGTTCATCACGTCTGGCACTAATTGGCATAATTCAGCGCCGCGGTGTTCGACGTCGATGAATTATGCCGCGTCGGCGCCGACGATAACCACGATGACATTCGGGGACGGTAATGCACCAACTTCTGTTTCGATATAGCGCACGGCAATATTTCACGGTTCGATTGTTTGCCGCGCTCTTCGTGGTAGTCTGCAAGTCGCCATAAAACTGCATGACACATTTACTTGTTCAGTGTGCTTGGATTTAGGCACCGACGAGCACTGTTATTAATTAATGCCCATGTATGTATTTATCAGAAGCAGACTGGTGGAGTCTGCATACTTCATTGTTTCAGAAGTACAGGCAGAAATAGTGTGACTAAGAGTGATTGACTCCTGAACGTTAATCAAAAAGTTATTTACAAACTTGATAAATATTATGCAAGACATCGTTCAATGTTCTATGATTTTTCTGTCGTATCTCGACGAGCATCAAAGTATTAATTAATATAATATTCCATAAACGGAAAATTAAAATGGCATAAGCCCCGGAAAATGAGCAGCAAAAAATCCAACGTCCCTGCATGTGATTTTACCGAGAACGTAAGTTTATCGTGGAAATGTACTACGAGCTTTAGACTCTGAATGGAAGACGAAATGTTGCTTTGGAAGAATACATCTTTCAAACAAGCAGCAGATTGGAGAAGCATCACAAGAACTAATACTATATGCTCCAATAAATACAGCAAATCGTAGTTTCAATATCGCAAGCAAGAATTTCTGTTATGTTTACTTTCACCTCAGGTTCACTCGCGCTTGAAGCAGACACTGCGTACTACCTGTGTCGCGATGCCGGTATTTTTCCCATAAGCTGACGCAGGTGCTATGCCATCCTGTCTGCGACAGCGTAACCAAGTTATGGTTCGCATTAAAATAACGTATCCTGTGAACTTAATAATACCGGATACGACAGAGATTGTTTCGAGAGGCGTTCGTACAGTGAAGCGCGTCAGTGTAATAGCTGGCACGTGGGAAAAGCTGTTGTATCGTACTACTAAGTGCCGTAATACCTAACGCGCGACAAAGGGAAATTCTAATGAGATCTTGCAACACCGTTGCACCGAACGCAATAACAGTGTACAAAAGACCGGCGTAGCGAACATTTCTCGTACACGGTTCAGGAGGAGGGCCCGGCGACAATTATCTGAGGGCAATGTTCGTTTCGAAAATGCTTGATCACCTCTATTGCGAGCTCGAGATTACAAAGTTTCGAAGCTATTCTCGAAGGAATTAATATCTGATATCTAAGATAAAAATGGTACCCCTCGATTCCTCTCGACGTAAGCTTGCCAAAGATTCATAGCAATTTCTACATTCACGTTGGTTACGCTATCTAGACTCAGCATTGTCCTTGGTACATATTATTCATTGTTCGTTTCAAATATTCGAATTCGGGGCAAACAGACTGTAATACGTTTCAATCTCGCAGGAAGAGGATAGTTGGTCGCGCAGCGAATGTCTCGATCTCGCGGCAGCCGAGAATGTGTAAGTAGGCGAACCTATACATACTCGTTCGATATCGGAACACTGCCCCCAGGGGGTGAAGAAACGACTTCACCTACGACGTGTTTGCACTCCCACAGAGTTTGAGACTCTCCTGTTCACGTCGGTGCAAAACTGGGCCAATAACCAGTGATTGGTAAGTTTTAAAATAGAAATCCGCACGGGCACCGCCGACGGGAAGGGAGTGTAGACAAATGTCGAAGAACGAACGGGAGAAGTCAACTGCACGTATGGAATGGGAATCCGTCGATGCACAATTCGTGTGCCGCGGCTGTCTATTCCGGTAAGAAAATGGCATATCGGCAGGTAGAATGCCGGCTTTTTGATATGTAGTTTCGATTTGGAGTGGTTTAATAATGCATGAGCTTCACCGTGCTGAATAACGATCAGAGAATTTTTATTCTTGAATGCTTTTAGGTCAACTATCAGCAAGTGCCTGTAAGTAAAATATAAAATAAGTAGAATAGACTTATGCATTCAACTTGTTCTACTTATACGTTATCTACTTATAGAACAGAATACGATAAGTAGAATATTTGTTTTTAAAGTCGAAATTCTGACAGATTGGAACATCCAGAAATACTTCCTTGACCTTTGGATGGCGGATATCTTATCAGTCGACGGCTTCAGTAGGGTCCATTTTAACCCAGAATAGAATTTTCTCCGCACAATTCTCAGGATCAGGTTTTACGATAGATTTAGTAGTTATCATGAAATGAAGCCCTGGTTTTCTCGAAGTAGTGAAGCTTATAGATGACGGCTGACGTAAGTAGTGCCGTCTGGATCAAATTCGCTGGGATTTTCTAATCCCGTTACGCAAACAGCAAACACGTACCAAGTCTCGATTAATTGAATATTTACCGTTAACATTCACGCGCGAACAGAAAGCTCTCGTATTCGAGTCGAGCAAGATTACGCCGTAGCGCGAAGCCAATTTAAAATTAAATGTCGCGAATTTATGGACTCGTAAACGAGAACGGCGGGATACCCCTTCGGATTTCTACACCTCGAGCAGGGGTGAGGGAAGACCTCCCACTGTTGGGCGTACGGAAACGTCGAAATTCACTTCGGTAGGAAGGGCATAATACCCGGAATTTCGGAATTAGCACTGCCGCCGCCGCTACCGCACAATGGAATACATTAAACGGTATGCCCATCCCGAAAGCTAATAAAGTCTGTTACCGCTTATTACACCTCCGAATACTGCTTGAAACGGATACCCACACGCGTGCGCCACGCATTACTACTGATTCCAGATCCTTCGATATACCTCGCCAGTTTTCCAAACACCCGTTAATTGGACCCGACGTGATCCACACCCGCGTAAATGATTTCAACACAAGGGAAATCCTATAAAACCCGATTCAACGTGATCGGATATCCACAGCAACGTTCAGAGGCGAACAGGGGTTTGTCGATTCGAAAGCTTCCTCGTTTTTCCGAAGCTATCGAATCATGCATATCATTTCTGAAATGCGATCGTTTCCGTTGCTCTTGATTGGTACGAAAAAAAAACTCGGGTACACAGTGTCGGGGACACAAACCGCAGTTTTTTTGGCATTAATACTCGGCCCTGATATTGGATTTTCGAATGAATGAAGTAGACAGAGTAAGTTTGAACGATTATATTGAAGTTTGATATTGATATTGAAGAAATAATTTTGATATTAATATTGAAGGATAATTTTAATGATTATTGAAATTCGCTTTCGAATAAGACCACTTTCGCAGTTCTCAATCGACGATATCCGAAGTAATACCAGCCCCAATCCCGCCAGACACGATACAACTGAGCTATTACACAGTACAACAGCCATCTGGACTTGTAACATTCAATACCCGTTTCTTATAGGTTTTCGTGCCCTGAAAACGAATCCGCAACCCGTTTGTCGCCATCACCCTCAGTTTTTGAGAAAATCGATTTTGAAAAAAACTGCAAATTTTCAACTTTGAACATTTTTTTTGTCGAAACGGTAATAGTTATTCGATTGTTCGTTGCGTCAAATTATTCTATGAACCCTCACGAATACAAAGAATATAAGTTATTATTGCATTATGAACATTTAAATATGTTTAAACAACGATCAAAGGGAAAAGGACACCCGAAATGCACCCATTTTTCCAGATATCTTTCAATTTATTTCCAAAACTAAGGGTCTGAGACGAAATCTGACCATCCCACGCGATGCAGCAGACATTGTTCCTTCGGAAAGCGTCGGCAGAAGTGGTAAGTCTCGTTTTGTTTTCAATACAGAAGCGAAATAGTTTGGCAAAACGCGCGATGTTGACAGTGGTAGTCAATGGCGGCGCGCGATCCACTGCCGCTCAGCGCAACATAATCGCTTAAGGCGCGTGACTACCACTGTCGGCACCGCGCGTTTTGCCAAACTATTTCGCTTCTGTATTGAAAACGAAACGAGACTTATCACTTCTGTCGACGCTTTCCGAAGGAACAATGTCTGCTGCATCGCGTGGGATGGTCAGATTTCGTCTCAGACCCTTAGTTTTGGAAATAAATTGAAAGATATCTGGAAAAATGGGTGCATTTCGGGTGTCCTTTTCCCTTTGATCGTTGTTTAAACATATTTAAATGTTCATAATGCAATAATAACTTATATCGTTGTATTCGTTAGGGTTCATAGAATAATTTGACGCAACGAACAATCGAATAATTATTACCGTTTCGACACAAAAAATGTTGAAAGTTGAAAATTTGCAGTTTTTTTCAAATTCGATTTTCTCAAAAACTGAGGGTGATGGCGACAAACGGGTTGCGGATTCGTTTTCAGGGCACGAAAACCTATAAGAAACGGCTATTGAATGTTACAAGTCCGAAAAAAAGTCAAAATTTGTTGTACTGTGTTATTTACGTATTGCGGACCTCCCATCCACGCTCACTGCGATTACGCACTCGGTCCGAAGGTCATTTCAGGTAACGACATCCTTCGTCTACTCGACGCAATGTTTATTGCCTGAATGTTGCTTTTAGTTTTTAAATTATAAGACGAAACAATATCGTACATTTTTCTCACGTCCGAAATATAATAGCGCGTTCGCGCTACTTCGACACTATTCTTAAGTAATGTCAAACGTTGATGTACTTACAGATTCCGATACTCGTTGGGTGATAAGATGCTCGTTGACGAGGATCGCATTGCTCTTGGGTACGCAGCAGTGGGATCATCCCCCTCAACAACTCGTACAAATTCACGAAAAAGTCGATGTCTTGCGATACGTATGCGCGTAGCGTGTTCCAAGATGTTTACCGAACGACTACACGGATCCAATTTAATATAATAACTTAACCCTTAGTATCATGATTTAACCCTTAGTATCGTGATTTTTTGTTTCACCCAGAAAAATTCTTATCGTTGCATTTTTGCCCACACTTCGTCGTAAAAACAAGCAAACAATTTCTAGTGTAACAGTTTTTTATATAAATGAAAAAATGTGGATATAACACCACTGTTAAACCATGTATAAAGGTACCTATGTATTATGTGAGAAATAATCTGCTGACACTGAATAACTGATAAGAATATGAACTATATATATTTATAAGGAACAATACGGTTAAAAGAATACAAAGACTGTTCAGGTCGAACGTTACGGCGGAACTGCCGGCTTCGACGCCGCTCGGCAACGCGTGACTCATGCACACACGCAACGCACGCACCACGGGTAAACAAACGCCACGCGGTCTCGCTTGAAGCGCGTATCCCGGCGAATCGCGCGGCCACATTTCTTAAAACCTACAATTATAATGTTAAGCCAATGCTCGTTTCTGCGTAATGTTACACTAGTGTTACATACATTATTATGTTCGACAACCAATTTAATCAAAAAGAAAATTCGAAATAATTGAGAGAACAAATTAGCATTTTCTTGATACTTCCAGTGGTCTTGGCGAAATTGAGAGGTGTAATCAACAATACGAGACAGTGTATCACAGAAGAATTTGTACGAATGTATTTCTGCCCATATGGACACTTGTTACATGTGGTAATAGTAAAGTAACGTTTGTTTAGTTTATGAAAAAGGCCTCATATGGCGCGCACGATTTTTTCAATTCGTGTAACACGGGTGTTACACTATAATATTAAAAGTTAAATATCCAAAAGGTGGCGCCAATACCTACGTCATTTTGGAATTCCTCATCAAACTACACCCCCTCCCCTGTAACGTCATCCCCCACTCCAACAAACTCGGTACCTTCTCTATCACCCCCACGTCCACAAAACTGCGGTCCCCCTTCCCGCCTCATCGACGAGCGCGATACCCGCCTCACCCCATCGCCCACTGGTTCAGAACTGTCATAGCCTACTACCTACTTCGTTACTTACAAGGAGAGTATTTTAGGTGTCCGCCTCCGATCATTTTGATTTTTGGATATGTTATAGAGGACCGAAAAATAAGAAATACGTGTTTTTTTATTTTTCCCCGTTTTCATATTTGGGGGGTGAAAACTGCGTTCAAAGTTAGGGTTGAAAAATCATTTTTGTGGAAAAAATGGACTTTTTGAAAATCTGGTGAGTCAGTCATATTTCACATTCAAAGACACAAAATTCGTCCATTGACACTATTCCCCTATCTCTAATAGTTCTCGAGATATTCCACAAAAATGATTTTTCAACCCTAACTTTGAACGCAGATTTCACCCCCCAAATATGAAAACGGGGAAAAATAAAAAAACACGTATTTCTTATTTTTCGGTCCTCTATAACATATCCAAAATTCGAAATGATCGGAGGCGGACACCTAAAATACTCTCCTTGTTAGATCACATTCCAAAGTCAAAATTGAGTAAAATATTTGGTAAGTACAAGCAACCGACAGGAGGTACTAGACCTCGAATTATCACAGACGACCTTTAATCACAGTAATTGCAAAAGACTCTACGAAGATCGAAGTGATAACTCAGAGAGATCATTCCCCAGTAACGGCACATCCCACAGATTCTACTGTCTCTCAGTCGACCTAGCAGCGTTCAATTGA
The DNA here is from genome assembly GCA_947577245.1 of Andrena bucephala. NCBI lineage: Eukaryota > Metazoa > Arthropoda > Insecta > Hymenoptera > Andrenidae > Andrena > Andrena bucephala. The sequence goes on from OX387715.1 coordinate 73,007,236, forward strand.
ATAAAAAAGCAGCGACGTCCCTTCGTGGGACGTCGAGTCGCGATTTATCGTAACAATTTGCCGATAATCAGCGTCGCTCTAGCGTGATATCGAAAATCCCATCGCGCTCCCGCGTCGCCCTGTTCTTCACCCATAAGAAGGTATTTCCGATAAAGCCACCCCAAACCCTTGTCCTCTTGCCAGTGTTCCTCATCGTTAGCTGGTCGCGCCCACGTACACGTGTCCTGGCTGCAAAAGGAAAAGACAGATACCCGGGGGGGGGGGGGGATGGGGGGGAGGAAAGGACCAGGGGAATCCCCGTTGGCCTGGCGGACGAGGAAGGAAAAGCAACTGGAAGGCGAAGGGTGGATTCTTCTGAGAGCAAATCTTTGTCGTAGGAAATCGACCGTCATGCTCGACCGAAGGCTTTCGAGGCCCGAGCACGTCGCTACCTGCTGATTTGGCTCGATCGTGTCAAACACTAAGTGCGGTTTCTGTTGGAAACGATTCAAGGTTATCGTCCCTCCACGGCGCGTCCCCTTTGGAAAACAAATCACCTCGCGCTTCCACTAGGCCAGCCCCAACGTTGCATAGTAATAAACTTTGCAAACATTGCGCCACTGAACAGGAAATATCGATTGCCACGGAATCGAAGCAGTTTGCGCACGATGTAACCCTAAGTTTGCTTCGTTAGCCGAACCTGTTCCTGAAACCTGTCGCTCGAAGCTTAATCGATTCTATTCCCGGACTTACGTCGGTGTCTAGACGAGACGTTAATGTAATATGGTCGGTGTCTCGCTGCAAGTTTGCCTGCTAAAAAAAGATTAGTGGTTGTTAAAAATCAACAACAGTTTGTGAAAGCAATCTGAATTAACGGTACAGGGTGTAAACAGGATACAGCTCGACGGTCGATCGCCTTGTTTTTCTGGTGCTTTGTAACTCTAGATGCTTCTGAAAACGTGTGGGAAGAATAGATTACGCGGGCAAATAAATTCGGTGTGTCAGGATCTCGCGTTCGAGCGTCAGCAGTCGACGTGCCACATCCAGCGTCCCGGAATTAACGCACCGAGTGCTTTTACAAATCCCGACAAAGAGGGCTGCGGTAACAATAAGCCGCGGGGTAAGTGCTTACAAACACCCGAAGGGAGTCGAGCTTCCCACCCCTCCTATCCTCCTCGCCCCCCTGTCCTTCCCTCGGCCTCTTTCTCCCGGTCCCCGTTTTCCTTTGCTCGACCTTCCTCCTGCTGTATCTCTGCCCTCACCTGACACGCGGCGGAAACTTTGTACCTTACGAGTCCCCATTTCCCATTCACCTTCCACCGTCAAGTGCACACGCACTTTTCTGCACCTGCTTCTTGTTCCAACAAACATTTGCCGCATACGCGACTCCGCTTAACTACTCTGCGAACGCTACTTCATAGTACTTTATGTATCCTCCAGATTCTACTGACAGGAGCACCACCCATCGAAGCTTTGTAGTTTTCGTAATTCCTTCCCCTCTAAATGATATAGTCGAGCACGAGCATGACTATAAGTTTAGGGAAGGTAAACGGTCTCCGCTATTTTTCATCGTGGAATTTAAGACAAAATTGGGCTCACCCACGGAGGGACATTCTGTGCACCTGATGAACACAGTGTCTCGTTCGTGTTCACGCATGTATACGGCGCCTAAACGCCACCGTGCACTCTCAGTGCCATATTATCCCGTACGGCAAACAGGCAATCGACGTGCCAGCGTTATGTAGCGAAAGGAAGCACGGTGTTCTTGGGCCGGCACGGGACACCGATATCATTTAAACGCACTCACGCGCTCGCCAGACAATATGTGGGACGGAGACAAAGGCAGCCGCGCGTCAGTCCGCGAGTGCGCCCCCGCCAGATAAGTAGTATCCACCGCGGGAGCATTTAGGGATGGAAGTGGCGACGGTCGAGGTCGACTCAAAGGAAATTTATGCTTCGCCACGTAGGTATCAGCAGGATTTACACGAATCGTCCCTTCCTTCATCGTCTGGCTGTCTTCCTATACATAACGCTGCGTTCCCCCGTCCCATTTCCGTTTCGCCTTTTATCGTCCTTCCAGCCCTGCGCCACGGTCGCGATCCGTACCGACGATTGCGCGACTTCGAGCCACGCCGCCGCACAATGGTTCCGTCGAGTCGACGGAACGAGACTGAGATGGGCGCGACAAGTGTTGGTACATTTCATTATATCGCGGAAATGAGGCGACCAACTTCATGCCGCTCGCTTAAAAACCGTCGCGTCGTGGCATTGCTCGAGAATTCGATGCTGTAGCGCAGGGATTGGAAATTCAGGGTTGATCGACTTCGATCTGGAGAACTGTAATGCTCCAATTGGTACTGAGTGGTCGTTTTCGTTTCGAGGAGGCGCTTTATGAAGCTTCCTTGAGGAATTCGTCATTTTAGAGTCTTGTCATGATACTATTGTTACCTACGTACGGAGGTACAACGTGAACTTCTTAAGAACCTTGAACAACATTGATGGAACATTTCCTTCCCAGCTCGGCAGGTGTTGCATTAATCCAGAAATCACACCTGTCAAAAGTGACACCGAGTCAATTTCTCTTTTATGCATCGACAGACGGTGGTCCAGATCAATTATGCGTTTTTTTTTTGGCGCGTCTCGTCCCCATCGAGTCATGTCGACCCGATAATTATTCCCTCGACGGTGATCTGACCGCGTCAGGAGTAGCTCCTCTTCGCTCTTCCCTCCCGCGATCCTTGCCCTCCCTTAAGTACCAGCCGGCGAAGAATTAATTTAGCGCACATTAGCGGGTGTGAAAAGGCGAGAGGCAACGCGAGCCGACTGCACCAGGGGAGACAGGAATATGCACTCTGGGCTGACGCTATGCAGGCGCTCGCCAGTGCCGCATTATGAATCCACCGTATGCAGTAAAGGGTAATCTAATTTTTCGGAATTATCGCGATGTAACGTTTCTCTGCATGCCACCGAAGCCGTGATATTCGAGGTCCGCCGGAACCATAGGGAAACCCGCCCCAGGAAAATAACTCGTCGATCCACGTTTTTACACGGCCCCTCTTGTGCGCGCACGCGAGCAGTGCGTTCTTCGGCCCTCTGTTCGCGGGACATCTGTTCCACGATAAATTCCCCTTCCTGCTTTCGCCCCGAACGTACGACCTACTTATTCACGGGGCCGAATGTAAAATAGGAATTCATATGCGCATCTCGTAGCGCTTCGCGGCGCGGACGCGCGCAAGAAATTGTATCTGCGAAGTTCCCTTCGGCAGGAGTGATCGACGACGCGGGCTAAACGCTTCTGCAAACGTACAGCGGAAGCTGCTTCGAGTGTCGATTCATTCGAGTACGCAAGTAAGGCTTACTAAGTAGTAGCTGTGGCGGATAATGTTTGGATGAATTCTGGCGGAAGAGGCAATCTTATCAGGCTTGTAATACATTCTGGAAACTGAGATTGTTGGACGTGATTTTTCTCGAAACTAATCCCACCTATTTGTCATTCCTATCAACGTGACGTTCGTGCTTCATAAGATTAACCTAGGAACTGTGATGAAAACATTCTTCTCCGATAGGCAATTAGGAAGAGTATCCCGATGCTTTCGAGCGGAACGTTGTAACGATACTCGGATGCAGCATGGACGGGTGTCATTAATCCCCGTGGTGGCTCGTCTGTCTTAATTAGCACACCGACCATCGCGGCAACGCACACACAAATTCAAACGACACGCGAACGCCGCTTTCCCGGCCGCGTTGCACCCTGGCGTGTAGTTACCACGTGCATCCACTACAATTTTCGCATTCTCGGCCACCAGGAAAACTAAAAGTGCTTTTTTTTCGAGCACGCGCGAACGAGCATTACCTACGGCGTCCTTCTGACTAATGACTGGTCTTGTTATCGCGACATGGTCGACTCAGTTTCAGGCCAACCACTTTCCTGGATAGGAAAATTCCAAGGTGAGCCTTGTTGCTGAACAGGTTAAACATAGGAAATTATCTCGGTGATCTGTGATTAGGGTTTCAGGGGAAAAATCTGTCGATTTCATGAGAGTTCAATTTACAGAGGGGTATTTTGAAAGTCAAAGATTCGTGTTTGTATCTTGGACTCCGCTAGATATGATTAGGTTAGCTACGGACAACCACCGTCTGTGCAATTTTCAGTATTCTTATATTAACCCTTTACCGCCCAGTGTGACGTATACGTCACATCATTTTCAGACGTATGTATAAAAAGTAATCGATAGTCGATAATTTTGGGTCCCAAAATGGTTCAGTTCTCTAAATGGCTCCGAGATGCAAGCCACTTGCCAGATGCGTTTACCGCTGTAAATAATGTTTACAGTAACCGTGAAAACGTTTCTGGCGAATGCATGTTGGACATTTTTCGATAACCTGAAACGTTGCTCTTGTTTTTTTTTTAAACAGTTGTGAGTAAAATTATTTTTTTTACATTTCATTTGGTAGATACGTGTAAATTAATTGTTATACTAAAAGAATAGTGCTTTTAAAGTTTTATTTATGAAAAAAATCGGTTTTTTAATCCGTACACACCCAGTTTGACGTATACATACGTGACATCGAGAAAATCATATTTCGACTGGCTTTTTCATGAAAACAACGATGATGTGCATGTATTGGGACCATTTTTCAGTTAACTAATCGTAAGAAATCATTTTTTCCACCGAGAAAAGTGTCTGGGCCTTAAAGGGTTAAAGTACGCTTAACCCCGCAGAATGAAATATCGAGAAACCTACATAAGTGAATTATTAATTACAAGACCCCCAAAGGGAATGTCTGTAAACATACCAATCCCTCGCATGTCTGTACTCAACGCACTATGTTCATTTATCCAACGGTATGAAAATAATCATGCAATTAGTATATGAATTAATAAAGCAATTTGTTCAGCAATAAGGCCGCGCACGGCATTCTATCCGCGAATCCACGGTCGAGCTTCTTGAACCGTGAAACCGCTCCGATTTACTTGCGGCGCGGCGGGCTGGCTGCGTCGACTGGAAACCGGCTGGGCCTTCCAAATTGCACGCATGCCCGTTCCCCATCCTTGCCAAAGAATATTCGCGTGAGAGTGCGCGTGTGTGCCGAAAAGCTGTCGCGCGAACTAGGTCGGGTCAACGAATTAAGCGGTTTGTAGCGGTGGTGGGCGTAGTCGTGCGTGAAAACGAAGCCTGGAGCCCCGCTTTTCCGAGCGCCAATTAGGCCACGGTTTTCAATCGCGTGTGCACGTTTATTAAATGCCTATTCAATTAGATCCATGCAACTCTCGTTAGGCGAAACGGAGTGGCCGCGGGTATTACCAAAGATGAAAGTTATTAAATGTATAAAACTGTTTGTTTCGCTCGTTTCGTGCTCGGTTCATGCCGCGGTGTAGGTTATAAAATATTCTTTAAAGCGAGAAACGAACCACTCGGTAATTACTACATCCCCTGACGAGCGGTTGCGCTTTCAGGCCGCTGTAATGCGTAACACACTGCCTGAAATTCCAACACCCGTTAAAATGGACACGTTCTTTGTAGTAATAACCAGCCTTCGTTATGGGGATCCGTTCGTTAGTGACGAGAGAGTTATTCTGTTATTCACAAATATGGTACGAGTTAAAGAACGATTTTTTTTTTTTGACTGGAGGAATTTTTGCCAAATTTGTGGCTGGAGAAGATTGGAGAGTTCTCTGTGAGTACAAGAAATTTCATGATTTCTGTACTAATTGATAGACGTAAGACGTAGGAGAATAGAATGAAAATTTAGATTTAGAAATGTATGTAATCAGGACTTTATTTGGAGCTCAGGTAATAGCGATACTACTGGGCAATGGTTGGGGGATCGTGTTTGTACTTGCAGAATATACACAAAAATAAGTAATAGAGGTTGATAGATTAGACACTTAGCAATAAAAGCAAATATAACGACCGCAATGCGTTGCACGCACTCTGGTCTGACTAATCACGCCTTATACTACTTACTCCCACGTCTAATACGGATTACGACTGTCACTCGCATTCATTCACAAAAATCGATATTCACAAGTCATTAGGAGGTCAACATAGAGCACGCAGCAAAGAAATTAAATGAAATAATAACAAAATCAACGACTATTAGTATGTTTATACATGTTTCAAGATTAAAGTGATTATGAAACTCGAAACGATTTGCTAGTTACGACAGATCTTTCCATCAGAACGAATAACACCTTCAACCAGGTAGCTGCGACGTAAGCGGCAACATTCGAAACACTTTCACAGACCAAGTTTCGTGTTCTACAATCGCGACTATGCGAGTATCCAACTTGCGCTATTACGCTAAGTGTCAACCTACACCGTCGTGTTTGTCAAGGTACAGGTCCATTTCCGTCTGTCTTGCTTTACAAAATACAGCTTCTGACGCGATGTTAGAGTAAACATTTTACCTCTCTGTATCAGTAACAAACAGTGCGAGCATCGGGGAACAGCAGTGGTGTCTGGAAAAGTTTACAAGTTGACAAGACCGTCCACTTCACGCGACGACTCGAAAGTCGAGGAAACAATACAGACGTAGATGACAAAGATGCCCTTCCGTATCACAGTTAAGCGACGCACCATTCTTGCCGATATCGCAGTGAGAAATGATTCATGCTCGTGCAAATGTCTCGTAAAAGCTTATTGATAACACGATTTTATCATCCACGCGAATTTTATGGGGTGTGTTCGTGTAGCTATTGGATCGTTCTTCGATAGTGAACTCCCTCCTTTAACCTTCACACCCGGTTGAGTCATATTGCACAACACTTTACTCTGAAAACTGGGGATAAAACAAATTCAACTTCATTCACCGATTCGCGTCGTCTGAATTTGATACTGTATGTATCCCCAGTTGCGCATTACACGACGCTTTTATTCCGAAGTTGTGAGAAAACGGGGACTTCTAATAGTGATTTTTATCTGTCGCTGGCTTAATTAGACGAGCAGACACGAAGGCCGACGGCGTCGATTCCGAAAGATGGATCGATTTCGAAGAAGCGGTGCATCCGCACGCGAGTGCACGGCGTACACGCAGACGATTACGTGACTAGAGATCCCGACAAACGGACCGGAGCCAAAGTCACGCGGACAGAAACCAGCACTCTTTCCCCAGCCATTTGGTCGAGGACTTGGATAAAAAATTCCAGACCCCCAACAATCTTTATGGGCGAAATAAAAACCGAACGCCAGGCGGGCAGAGTCACGCGACTGTCTGATCGCGCCACGTCGATGCTGCTCGTGCAAACAGAGACGACGGGCGAATCGAACGGCTGGAAAAAGGGGGCGAAACGCCCAACGTGCTTCAAGTTTTACCGTGCACCCGCGCGGCACGCAGAAATTCCCAGAAAACTCGCGGCAGCTGCGCGGTTTTCCGGTAACGTGGTGTTTTTTGCGTTTCGCACGCCTGTCGAAGGGAAGGGTGCACGGGCTGACGCGGGAATTGAAACGAGAAGTCGGCAAAGATTAGGTTTTTGCTGGTCGGCTGGTAACTTAACGGAACGAGAGTTGCGCGGTACGAGCAATTAACGCGCGGCAATGTTCGATGCGCGTTTAACTTTATTAGGGAATCCGGCCCCGATTCGCAGTGTTCCGAACGGCGCTGAACTTTCGCCGGTCGGCTGAACTTCTGCGGCGAACGCGACGCGACGAGCCTGATGAATGGACGATGCGTCCGAGCATTGATTTATCGATTGCTTGTATTATTAGCAACACTTGATTTTCGGCAAAACAGGGGAGGAGAATATTGGCGAGTTGAGGTGGACGCTCGAGCTATTAGCAGGGGTGAATTTCGCGGAAAATTCATCGTGGATACAGGCAAGTTGCTAAGAAGGTGTTCTCACAAGGGAGGTGAAAAAAAGGTACATACTAACATAAATAAGAATTAAAATAGTTGTCAAATCGCCTTTCCTGTTTAAAACGCTCCTCTCGTTTATATTAGGTACTGTTGTAGATCGCGGAGAAGTTAAAGCGAAATTAACTAAGAAACTTAGACTGAATATGCCACAAAAAGAATCTAATTCGGAATCCCCATCTAAACTCAGAAAATATCTCTGCTCGTCGAGAGTTCGGAGGCAGGCTGCCCATGGCAGATCCGTCGATTCTATTAGGCGACCCCGCCACGACGAAACTAATAACGCGGCGCCAAGATATATCGGAATTATCTGAAAGGCCGGATAAGGGGTCCGGTATTCTGGATCGATAACAATCGGAGGCACGCCAGGGTACGTAAGTACGTCGGCGTTTAATTTCCGAGGGCGAGCATGCACACCGAGGACGAGAATTAATATAGATGGATATGAGTTATCTGCGAAACGGACCAGGCGGGGGCCAGGGCATGCCGTTGACGTGTATGACTCTCGTGATGGGGGATCACAAAGTCCTGACAGGACATTCGGTTGTGCAGGACGATAGATATCAACCCGTTTTAACGTAACTGTCGAGTGGACGCTTTCGAATCTCTGAAACTGACACTGATGGCTTATCTGTCCTTGTCTAACCGTCGCTGATACGGATCGTCGACGGTCGCCGTGCTCGACGGCTTCTGGAGAAAAGGAGAAACTTATTGGGAGGAACGGTGAACTGGATATGTTTTCAATTAACGATATCACGATTCCGAAAAAACGAATGCTCCTCGGGTCTTTGGAAAACGAATTAACCATTTGCCTTTCAGCTAGCAACGCTGCAGGCTTCACACCCAAAACTGTTTGTTTAAATGAATTTAATTTAGAAGATACCAAGATTCCGGGGGTATTTATCTTTGTACAGTTGCCTCGATACATGCGTGAGTTAACAGTGGCTCACTCAGTGGGGAAGGAGCAAGGGGCACCGTCCAAAGAAAAAAGGAAAAAGGAGATTAATGTAACCACGACTGAAGTAATTCAAGAGCTTCGTAATAATAAAAGAAAACTGGATTCTATTCTTTAAATAATTTTTCACAATCACCTAATGAATTTTATTGAATTTGCATTAAAACTATTTTTATCCCTTCAACTCGCCCCCCCCCCCTAAAATTAAATCCTGAATGCGCCACTGCGTGAGTATCTGTAGAATTGAGGAGGAGCTTTTGTAATTTCGAAATCCTCTTTCCCTTAACGTTAGCGCGAAGTTTAGAAACAGTTATTGTTTGACCAGAGGCTTCGCTAGACTTCTTACCCTTTACGTCCTCGAAAGCTTACACCATTTGTAAGAGGATTCGTCAGTATTTATGCAGGTACATAACAAAACCAGCCGCGATACTGCGATGCGGCTAAGAGGATACCATGTTTCCTTGAAAGAAACTTGCTACCAGTCCCTGGGCTGGATACGTCCAACGTATCGCGTAAGTCCAAGTTATCCCCTATATTCGCTAATTATTTACGAGTACGAGATACTGCGCGAGGAGTTCGGCTGAAGTTTGAAATTGATATTTCGCAAAGAAACTTGAGATACTCAAATATCTGTGTAGAGTAAACTCGTAATTAGTAACGTTAGAATAGAAACTTTGTTAGTGGAGCAGCGAACGTTCCTACTTTCAATACTACACGCTGTTGTTGCTTCGTAAGCGTGCCTCGAACAAACCACGGTATTTCCTGCTTTCGTATTCGTCATTTATGACTTAGTTTAATGAGTCGATCTTACTGCTTACCAGGGAACATCCCGAACTCGGAAATTCAAAAAATTCTGAAACTCTGTGAATATGTAGGGAATTTTCTCCTGATTACAACGCAATTTTTGTTTGCTGCCCAAATTCACTCTAAGGGGGTGTAATTGACCCCTGAAAATTCGGTTATTTTTCCGATTTTGTGGTATGACTCGTGAACTGTAAAATAATTTTTATACCAAATGATAGATCTAATTAAAAGAAGTAACTTTTGTCTTGAACCTTTTTTTCTATCTCTTTTAGTTCGCGAGTTATAACACAAAATTGGAAAGTAGCCGAATTTTCAGGGGTTAATTTCACCCTCTTCGAGTGAATTTGGGCAGCAAACAAAAATTGCGTTGTAACCAGGAGGAAATCCCCTATATGTTCACAAAGTTTTAGAATTTTTTGAATTTTCGAGTTCGGGATCTTCCCTTGTTAGCCGTAAAACGTGACTTCGCATCGTGAATCGCGTGTACATTGGAACTCACATGGAATTAGGAAATGCAGAACGTTGAATCGAGGTTGTACGCTTCATCCCTCAAGTTCTACCGTATAGGTACATACTGTTACAGTAACGATCTATGAAAGAGGTCGCCTTTTAAATATTCTACTCGTGGGCCATATAAAAACTCCAGTTTATCGGCTCTCTAAGTGGAAAGTCTGGAAAGCCGATAAAAAGAGCGCTATAAACTCGCAGAATCTGAAAATACGCATTTAGCCATCACAGGGGCCGTATGCTTTATAAATCTACCATCATATTAAATTTAACAACGGCCTTTCGATCTCAGTTCTCGAGTTCCCTCGCCGTGTCGATTTATCAAGAGACGCGGCAGTGTCTCGCGCTCCGAACATTGTCTGCGCTCCGAATTGGTGTTGCTAAACTGAATGAAAATCTTGCATTAAAATCATTTTATACCTTTCTTGTCTCAGTGGTGTCTTGTCTTGTTTTATTTATTATCCAAAACAATTAACATTGTTTTCGTTTCGCAGCGTCAAATATTTTGAATAAAATATTTATTTCTAGAAAAATATATCTGCTTAATATTATTATCTTCTTTGTTTCTTCCAATGATGAATCTTTTATTCAATTTAAATCCGAGTGGTTGTACAAATAGTCATTGTTATAATTTTCGCCATTTTTGTATACCATTAGTTTTGTAAAGATATTAATTTGCGATGTATCGACAATGTTTTTAAATGGGATTCTTTTTTATGGGATTATTAATTTACCATTCTTTGCGCGTGTATACTTGGCGCTCTTTTCTGTACTTTTTTTTGGAAAAAAAAGTAATTTTGTGGGGATACAATATACGCGGCAGCTCTGCCGCTACGATGCGAAGCGTCACGTCTCGGGCGCGGCAGTGATCGTCGATAGAAACAACGTTCGCTCCCCAGATACGCGTTTTCGATCAGTAAATAGAAACAGGCGAAAGTGGATGTTCACCGTTTTCGTGTTTGCGCGCCGATAATTCCGAGGGAAGCTAAGATTAACCGCGACCTAAACTTGACTCGCGAGTAATCTGCTCCCCAACTTCCAATAAACTTCCGCCTCGCTGTTAGTATTCATATATGCAACCTACGTGAGCGCACAGAGCTCAGATTGCCTCGCGTCTTCTCTGATCCGGCATGAGTACACGGATCGCAATATCGTCAGGGTCAATCTGCGGACCTCCGTCAAACGGAAAGCAAATCAAATTCCTCGGCGAAGCATGCGCGCGCCAATTAGAGTATTTCGACGGGAATCCCGCTTTGATCAACGCACTGGCCACCTGAGTAATCTTGTCTACAACCGATGAATGCGCCCACCTACCTCGTGATTATTATCAATCGCTATCGCCCAGGAAAACCGTGATTTGCTGCTACTCATGAGGATTACGCTATCTCGTCGGTAGCCGGAAATGTTTATCAGTAGAGGCTTTGTAGTTGACATGGATTATGTATACCGCGAATATCTGTGTCGCAAAATGGAAGTACAATTGGAAACTGAGGTAGTGTGTATTTATTTCTAAAGGATAATAATTTCCTTGGTGATATTGGAAGAGAAAATTAAGATATCCTAGTAAATATTTCTTCTGAACTATTTATTCTCTTCTTAAACCTAAAACCTTTTCTATATTAACCGAAGTCTGTATCACTGAATCTGATTCATTTGCTAGAAACTATGTACTTCCCTAACCCTGCGGCCTATAATATTAGACTCGTCATTACTCTAGATTTTAGAATCTAGAAATACCTTAAACCACCGTGCAGTTGCGGCCGAATTGTTAATTCACTCCGTAAATTTTAAAGGACTTAGGTACGCATGTACCGTGATTCAGAAATAACACAGTAGAATAAGATTTTGCATCAAGTCTCTTATCACGATCCGTCTGCTAACTTTCACGTAATCATTCAACAGTCCAGTTTCATTCCCGCCCACTAATTTATTTAAAGCGATCGGCGTTCCGTAATTACCAAAGGTTGTAACCGCCACGGACACGTGCATTATTCTGGTCAGAGTGTCGTGTTACTGTGGTCACCGGCCGCATTAAGTTATGTTGATCGGATAACAGAGGGGAACGTAATACCATTTGTTGGGGTATACTGTACTCCTCGTAAAATTAATTTCCCCACCCGCTGTTCGAGAAATTAATCTTCGAATACTTCGATCAGCCTCTACTAAATATAATTTAACTCACATATTATGCTGGATAACGCTCGTCTGAAAGTAGGATATACCGTGTAGCAAGTACTCACCATCTGAAACAGGAAAATAAAGATCCCGTTAGTGTTACGTCAGAATACAGTAACACCATAAGAATAATAACATAAAAATGTATATTCTCCTGAATATTACTCTAACAAAAAATCCATTTAATTCAAATCACGTTTCAATGCGTAACAACGCTTGCAATTAACCTTTCAATCGCTTCGCTGCATTAGGATACAAATAAAGGCAGATTTAACTAGCATACACTGTCTAGTCTGCCAAAATGACTAAAAACCGGAACTTCGCCATCCGACAGCACTCGTCTCACCGCATGTGTAATAATTTATTCAAGCCCCGGAAGCACCGCAGTTCCCGAAGCCAGTGGACGAAACGAGCAGCCGTCAATTACCGCATCGTGGCACGATTTTCAGACGGCGCGGAAATAAAAGCAAAGCTTTCCAGTCTCAGAGTTAATATCACGATGCCAGAAAAGGCCAGGGTGGCCAGCAGCGCAAAACAGACGGTGGAAGTGGGGATCACTGGGAAAGACGAGGGGTAGGTGGGTGGGTGGCAGGAGGAGCCGAGATGCGCTCTAATAGAGACAGAAAGCCAATCTACCCTTCCGGGGCCGAAATACATGTACCGCGGCCTCTCTAATCTACAGGAGAACCCTTTCAGGTTTTTGGGGTAGAAGTAAGCGCAAACACCGCCACCCTCCCCTCGACGTCGTCGCCAGCCCCGCCGTGGTCCCGTTCCCCGTCTACGTCACTGGGCCGATGGTTTTCGCTCGATCTCGCGCGCCACGGAAACTTTCTCCTCGCAGCCGAAATTAAACCGCGACGATGGAGGTCCCGCCGAGACTTTAACGACGGGTGAAAGCGGTGCACTCGCGCGAACGGGATTTTCACGCTGACGACGAGGGTTGCCCTGCTAGACCGCGGCGAACGCCCTCCCCGCTCGCCTGATCGCGCTGTTTTGCGATGCTTATCAGCTTCTCGGTTCCCCGAGTGTCAGGGCCTTGCGTGAAATTCATTGTTGAAGGCACTGAATTGAGCAGGGTTGACTGTACAGGGAAGAGGAGCTCTGGTATTTTTGACGACAGGGGTGAATCACCTACTTACAAGGAGAGTATTTTAGGTGTCCGCCTCCGATCATTTTGATTTTTGGATATGTTATAGAGGACCGAAAAATAAGAAATACGTGTTTTTTTATTTTTCCCCGTTTTCATATTTGGGGGGTGAAAACTGCGTTCAAAGTTAGGGTTGAAAAATCATTTTTGTGGAAAAAATGGCCTTTTTGAAAATCTGGTGAGTCAATCGTATTTCGCATTCAAAGACACAAAATTCGTCCATTGACACTATTCCCCTATCTCTAATAGTTCTCGAGATATTCCACAAAAATGATTTTTCAACCCTAACTTTGAACGCAGTTTTCACCCCCCAAATATGAAAACGGGGAAAAATAAAAAAACACGTATTTCTTATTTTTCGGTCCTCTGTAACATATCCAAAAATCGAAATGATCGGAGGCGGACACCTAAAATACTCTCCTTGTTAGTAATACGTCTCCGTTGCGTTCGAATTCAAGAAAAAAGTGACAAGGATCTCGGTTCACGGTGCTTTCGAGCTACACGTACACAGTTTGCACTGGATAGTTGAAGGATAAGTAGCGTCGTAGACTCCCCGCGAGATCGAGCACTTCTCAAGGCACACATTGTTACTTCTTTCACGTTTCATCAAACATTTCCATCAGCAGGCTGGGTATGGAAGTTCGACACAGCTGCCACTCGGTCATTCTTCCTCTCCGGTTATCCCCGTCGCGCTGACAATCGGCAGGACAGAATAGCGCGGCAACCGAGCGTTTCGATCTGAACAGGAATCGATGGGAGTTCGCTCGATGGTAGCGAAAGAGCAATACGCTTGCTCCGCCGTTCGCTGGCCTCGACCCGGCGACAACAAGCGCAAAAGAGCCGTCGACTGGAGTCGCAACAAGCGGCAAGAATTTTTTTTCTTCTCTCGCTCGGGAACGCTCTTATCGTTATTACGTCGTTTGACGGCCACAATGCCGCCGGGGAGCGCATTGGCTGTCGAGCTGGAGAAAAAGAGCGACGCGGAGGAAAGACTGCTCGTCGAGGAGAGCTTGGAAAGGGGTGAACTGGGGGTTGGAGGGGAGGAGAGAAACGATTGCATGCGGCCTGAATGCGGGACATAACGGGGAGTAAGTGCACGAGAGAACGGGTCCTTTTCGCAGTTTATTCTTCCTGAAGCCGTACGGGGTAGGCGAGAGGGGGGGCTGGCGAGAAGGGGGCCCCTCGCGAGTACCATCGTCAATAGGGAGGACCACGTCGTTACTCGGCGGCGTGCACGCCCTCGAAAGGGTGAGACGTGGCATAAAGCAACGATGAATAATTATCGCGAGTGCTTAAAGGAAAACAAACAAGTAACCGCGCTCGACTTGGCGGCTAAGTGGCGTATTTAACAAACAACCGGCCGAATGGGAACAGTGGCTGCACGCGGACCAACTAAACGCGGGGGCTCCCTCATCAGCCGTGTACCCGCCTGATTAAGGACACTCCACGGGGACCGAAATAAAGGAGCGCTCTGATTTCGTTATCCACGCATTGTTCCCGATTTTCAGTGAAATGACCGCGACGGAAGATGCTTTTGACTGTCGGTTACTGTCGCCTTCAGCGGAGCAGAGGTGTTCACAATTTAGTGTTTTGAGTGGGGCATGGACGACGGCGCCTTATTAGCTTTTTATTCGTGAAGATTGACTGCCGAGCTTGATTAGGGAGAGGACATTTTCGTAAATCGTTTACTGCTTGCAAGGTTGTGTTTGATATTTGGATCGCAAGTGTGTAATCAATGAAAAAGGCTGTTTCCGATTTTCAGATTTCGATGTTTAGAATAATTTTCACTGTAAATTCCGTGTCATTGCACAGCTGATTCCTTTTCGAGATTTGCCAATGTCAAGCGACAGCTTTGTGAAACGGAACGAATGCGCGGCTCCAACTATCCGAGAGGCCGAATTTGACCCGGTTCGGAAAACACTCCCCAGCATTACAAATGTAAATGACCAGGTATAAATCGAACGGCCGCTTCAACTATCAGCTCATGCAAATAGCCAGAAGTTACATAAAATATCGTACTTCAATATAACTCGGCCGATTTCCCGGCGCCGGCGAAAATTTGAAGAACCATCTCCATTGAATATAAATCACGCGTTGCCCCACCTCCATTGCTCCACATCCCTCAATTTTCGTATTCTACGCTCGGATATTCCAATTTCTACCAGGAATATACTCTGGCAGGGGCGGTCTCTATCTAGTCGAAGCGATTCTACGGGCCATTTACATCTCGGCCTACATGCATAGTTAATCGGCGGCCAACCAACCAACCAACCAACCGCCAACACGGCTCGATAAGGGCTGCAAACCGAACGTCGATCGCTGAAAAGAAAAAGAAGCGGGTGCTGCGTGTCGTCATTTAAAATGGATCAAGCGCAACTGAGTGGAGTTGAAACGTCAGTTTTAATCGAGACTCGATGAAATGGAACATTCTATGGAATAACAGAGTGTGAATAATACGAGCTTTGGAACGAATTGCAGCCTCCAGAGATTTCAGAAGGCTGAGCAAGGGTAGAGGCGATAGGCTCGCTACGTTCGCGTCGCAAAGTCGAGCACTGTCGGCCTGGTTATGACTATCAAACTTTACGATCCGCCAACATCGCATCTCCATTAGCGAGGGCTCGCACCTTGCCCCCGTAACGCCAACCGAGTCTTTTCCGCGACACCTGTCCCCGCAGCGGGAATCGCGGACCGAAACGCGGGTAAAGAGCGAACGCAGCGGGGCGAAGAGTAAAGGAGGAGACGCTATTTTTACCCTTAAATGTAAGGGCATACCGTGGTTCCGCATTACGCGGCGGAACAGCGGGGGCGCGGGATAATATACCCGAGGGAGGGAGTTCTCGGTTGCACGAGCTTTAAAGCGCACCCCCGCCGTTCCCTGGCGAAATGAACGGAGAAGAAAGGAGGTTCGAGAGAGCAGGCGCCGCGTGGACACAGAGAAGATGGGAACGAAAGAAAGAGTGAGGAGATAGAATGGGGACGGATGCTAAGGGCACGACCCGACCCAAACGTTAGCTACCCTTTGACGTCATTTAGATAAAATACGCACGCTGGAATCCTTGAATGCGCGTCGTTGGATTCCCACTGCTTCCCGACGGATTTGCGAGCCCTCGTGTCTGCTCGACCTCTCGCCGGACGGCGAGAGATGAATTTTGCTGGGGGTGGTCAAGAGACTAGCTGAAGAACTGCTACCTATATCATCATTTATTTATTTATTTATTTATTTATTTATTTATTTATTTATTTATTTATTTATTTATTTATTTATTTATTCCACTTGTACGGATTCACGCGTGAAAGTTAGCACTTGCGAAGCTCTTGTTACCGACTTTGTAGCAAGAAGTCTATAGACGTCCATGGACATCGATGGAAGTTAGAAAACGTCCCCGGAAGTCGCGAGACGCCAGAATCGACATAGGATAATTACTGCAATCGAACACCCTGAGACTTTTCCTGAGCCGAGAAGATTTCGGCTGTCTGCGTCTTCGTATTACCGTAGTGTCCAAAAAGTGGCTTGAATCGAGATTACTGGCAGAAGGGGAGGGCGAAGTCGCGGAAGGGTGAGTTTCGAGCGAGGCAAAGTTAGCGACACGTCCAAACTTATCTGCCCCCTGTTTAATTTAACGTAGCTTCGAGTTAGCCGTTAACGCGGTGCCGACGAAACTCGGCCGACAAGCGTAGCCCCCGCGATCCTAGACCATCTCCGTCTACCTCATCCACCTCTCCTTTCTTCTTTGGCTAGTCCACGTCCACCCCTTCTTCTTCCTTCTTCTTCGCCGTTGTCGTGGCCGTTGCCAACGATACGACAGCGAGCCCTGGCTGGCCCGCGCTACGGTAATGCGATACATCGCTGCAATATCCCCTTGAATACTGCGACAAGCCGTTTCGCGCCATTTACCGCCTAATTTGTAGCTGGAAAAGTTCGCGCGAGCTCGCTGCCCCGGCCAGAAACTTCAGCCGGGGGGGGGGGAATCATGTTTCGTGAGTGCGAAACACGACAGGCAGAGGGTCGGGCAGATCTCCGTTCTTCTATCTGAGAATGAAATTTTAACGACGCACAATGGGAGTGCTAAGAAATTGAGTAAGAAGGGGGGTGGGGGGTGGTCGTGGGAATTGACTGGAAGCTTGGCGTTCGCTGCGTTTAAGGTGCAACTGGGTTCATCCTGGCGTTCCACCGTTCCCACGGTGGAACAAATGGTTACCGTTTTCGAGACTAAACATGCAAAAGGCGTAAGAAAAATTAGGTGTGTCTCCGACGCGGCGGATGAATTTTGATTACACATTAAATTTCTCGAAAGATGTTTCCATAGGCGGTGCGCCCGCCCCGATGTGATATGCAAATTTCCCTCCTCATGCGCAGGAGCCTGCATTTCGCTGCGAATAAATATGCTTCGAGGAAGCATGGGAGAATGCACTGTTTGGTGTGTGTAGCCTCGCAACGGTGGCTCGTCGCATTATATGACATTCTTGGATGAAAATGGAGTTCACGAATAGAAGCTGCACGAATCGCATAAGTTCATTGTCTGCTCTTCATCTCTCCACATTTTTGTGAGCGCAATGAATAATCTGATATTGTTGAGGCTACGTTCCGTAAATCTTTAACACGGGTCAATGAAACGATCTACAACCGAGCGTTTAGTTTCAGTTTAGTTGTTCAAGTTTCACGCATCGAAACTTTCATGCCTGCGAGCATAGTATCCATTTCTGTGCAAACACGCCCGCGAATAAACAAATGCGCGACGATGCACACACGACGCGGGGCGATCGAAAAAAAAATGTGCAAAATTTCCCCGTTTCCGCGGAAAAAACTGTAAAATGGCTCTTTGAAGGCGCGCCTGCACGCGAACGCGAATCGATGTTTCGCTGGTTTCCACATGGAGTACGAAAACACGGGCTCCTCGGCCTGCTACAACCGATTCCACTTGAGCGAATGTCGAAACACCGTGTCTGTGCATCGTTTCGTTCGTGATTTTACAAACGTGTAAACCGGGATCGATGAAACGAAACCTGGTTTGATGAATAAAAAAAAAAAGGGCGAAAAAGAATGAAAAAGACCGGCCACATTGCCAACGTCAAACAATTCATGTGTCTATGGAATATCGCCCCCTGATCGCCTCAATATCCGTTTCACTTTTTTGGCAGACGGCTTTGCGCGGGATTTAACTTAGAGAGGAATCATGCTGCTGAACGAGCGTTGGGTCTTTATAGCTGGTACGTGGGTTCATAACGACGCATGCAGTTCTTCAATTAAATTACCAGACCGTTTCATTCCGCGGAATCGAATGGTGTATTGAGCAGATCGTTCTTGCAAGATTTAATTGCACTCCAGTATTACGCTGCGTTGTTGTACCTCGACTACTATCCGATGTAGTGGACGGTTATTTTGATAAATGTCACTATAACTGTAGATATACGGGATGCCCTGCTCTTGATTATGTGATATTTCTTACTATTATAAGTTTAAAGAAAGGATGTTAGAAGATATTAATTTCATTAATTGAGGACATTACTGCAAGAGGGGTACAGTTCCATCTTTACCAACTTGGAGTAAATTAGAAAAAACTTTTTATAAAATTATAGCTTTGACTTAAAATTAAAAAGAGAACTTCAATTGAAAAATATATATTTTCGCGAAATAAGTAGTAGTTATTGAGCTGATAATTTTTAGTTCTATTTTTAGCGAATTTTTCAAATCTGGAACTGCCCAAAACTAAAATATACATTCAAAATTTGCAATAAATCACTCATTTGTTAGCTGATTTGTATCAAACGTGCACCAAACGATGCAGAATTTTCGTTTACGTATGTTACACGTCATGACTCAAAAACTGCAAAAAATGGAGTTGCATCCCTCTCGCTGCAATGTCCTATATTTAGAAAATTTCAGCTTTGCCATTGTCCGTCGTAAATTTCAAAGACGATGAAAGTGTTCATGGTTTGTAGATTTTGGATCGTATGCGATAAGTGGGTTGCAAGCCACATTCACGTAACATTTCCAGAAACTAGATACAACTAGGTGCTAGGAGACTCCTAGTGGTGTCCAGGCTATTGTAGAAACTGCTATATTTAGAATCCCATTAAGGATAGAAGCGGAATATGTATTCAGAATCAAAGAGGTGCACTTTCGTCCTAATGATGGCGCACAAATGCATTTTACGTTTAATTCTATACTATAAGCCACTCCAATGAAACAAGATACCCTTCGCTAAATTCAGTACGCCAGTTCCAATTGCACAACTGTATTCGGTATTTGGAGACCAAAGATTAATTTTAACCGCGTGGCCAGTAGCATAGACGCGGCAGCAAGAGAAATGATTCCCCAAATAACCGAAAAACGAAGCAAAGGAGCTCGGGGAACATTTCAAACGCTTGTGCGTAAACTCGAAAACGTCTTGGAGCCCGGATCCAACCGAACTTACACGAGGGAGGGTGAAAAGTCGACAAGGAGACAGAACGATCCGGGGAGTTGGTTGGGGAAAGTAGAAGTACGGTCTTAAGAAAACTCGCAATATTTACGGAACGGAAATCAGGCACGACGTAAAAATACAAATCGCCCTAATCATTATTTACTTTGCTTTACCGAGCGTCGCGACGTTCCCCTCTTCGCAACGGCTCCCCTAGCGCGAACCGTTGAAGAGAAGTTTTCGACCTACGCTGCACTCGAAAACGTCGATTCACGGTAAAATCCAGCCGTCGGGGACCAAGTGTCTGATTAAAGAGGATCCCTGTATCGATCTCGGTGAGGCTGAAACGTTGATTTCATCAGTCTCGTGGGCTGGAGTCGGCGAACAGGTCTCAATTAAGTAGTATATCCGCTTACTACGAACGGCGCGTTGTGCAAACGAACGCTTACAAAATCGAACTCGTCTGACACGTTTCCTGTTACACTTTCCATTTACGGGGTGTAAAAATGAAAGCTCACCTGTAGTCATCAAGAATATCTTTGTATACGTGCAATTGTTGTTAGGAAATTTTAATTGAAGAGTGATCAACCTATGCAGATTTCATTCGCGTTTTCTTATAATATTTCCGTACTTCAGTTGTATTAATACAGGAAAGAATCCGTATTTTATAAGTCGAAACGTCGCTGATCAGTACATTTATCTCGGCCTTCATTTCAAGAAAAATTGCTACAGTTTTAATTTCGCAGGAGTATGAACTAGGATTTAAGCGACATTAGTCACAGGGGGAAGTTAATTATTCCAGCAGATATTTATTGGATATCAGCGAACGATCGCAACGAAGAAATTCCCTTCTGATATCGGCGGTTAATAAATTAAACTTCCATAGAAAATACTTATCTCCAACAAGGGAAATTCCCTGATAAGTGGGGTCGGCTGCAACGCGGTAAAAGAAATTCAATTAGGTTCGCAGCCCCGTCTTCTTCTGTTCCCGGGAATCTTGAGTCTTGAATCGAGGCCCTCGTTTAATCTGAGATCATCGGAAAGGGAAAAATCTGATAGGAGATCGTTCTCGAGCGCAGAGAGAGAGCAAGTTTCGTGCTTGAGATAAAGTAGATGAGTAACGAGAGAAGGCGACTGAATGATTGAAAATATCAGTCGAACAGGGACAACTAGTTTGTCCTACAAGTTCATTAAACCTATACCATATTATCAAAAAATTGATGTGTGTCCTGAAATTTGGTGTTATACATAAAGTAAACTCGGGTAAATCCGTGATAGTTTTAGAATTTGTCTATTAACTGCTAATATTTACATATTCTGAAAGTGAGTCTAGGATATAATGATAGGTCAGACATCAGAGAAACAAATAATAGGTTAACAGAAATTTACCGAGTATATTTAATTGAAAATATGCAAAAGTAAATTGTCATGACATACTCTGGTTACTCCGTGATAGCTCTGGTTACTTCGTGATAGTACTCTGGTAACTCCGTGATAGTTCTCGCTAGACCATGATATGGCCATCAGCTACTTTTTTTATATTATTTTAGATTATTTTACATTAGTTTACATTGTTTTAAATTATTTTACATTATTTTATATTATTTTATATTATTTTATATTATTTTATATTATTTTATATTATTTGGTACTATTTTATGTTATTGTTATTTTATGTATAATCAATCTTTCATGATCGTTAGATGTCTGAGACGTAAGGAAACATGGTATCTGGTATTTGCCATCAGAATTTCTCGAACAGAACAATCAGAAACGCAGGATCGGGCGCTCGAAAAATAATAATTTAGTTACTTTTCGTAAGCAAAAATAACACTGATGCCTTAGTGTATGATAATTCCAAGAGTAAAACTCGTTAAAGTGTCATTTTACCATCACTTACCTGCAGTTTGAACTTTCCATTTATCTTCTAAAGCACATATAATACATAATCAAGCGATCGTCCACACTAGCACGAAAAATTTCACGAATAATGCGCTGCTGGAACAAAATGCTCTCTCACTCTATCACACTAACTTCAATTGACTAATTATTTTACCACAATATAAACTAGAAGATCAACACTGTCTCTTAGTTTTTGTTCCATCTAAATTGAGGCAGACAATTTCGAGTTACAGATAAATGAAAAAGTATCACGGAGTAACCTGTACCACGAACTTACCCGAGTTTATCCTACATGAGCCAGAAAATATACCAAGAAGTCGTTAAGCATAACCTAACACATAAATAAAGGAGTGAACATACCATCGCATTGCACATATCATTCCCTACGGACAGAGTGACTCAATTCGTCTTTAACCATCTGAGTGACTAATCGATCACCACTATCGCGTCAGAGTCTCTTGTTCCAGGAAACGGGCACCGTTCCGCAGGGAAGAAAGGAAAGCTACGGAAAAGAAAGGCAGCCCGTAGCTCGTGGTCCGCAGTAGGGAATGAAAAATAAGCTCAGAGGGGTCGGGGACAAAATGGCTCATTGGCCACGCGTTCGCCTAACTACGTTACTCGTGGCGGGGCTATTTCTTCTCGCTTCGAGTCGACCGAGCCCTCGAACAGCAGAGAGCGAAATTGCGAGCGGCAATCACTGCCGCCCGTCAGGAGCCAGGGTGAACGGAGCGGAAAAAGAATTTCGGAAAAAAGGGGGGCACGGCGACGAGCGTAGGGGAGGGAAGAAATATCCGAACGTACCTTAGCCGCGGGCCTGGGAAATTGAATAGTGCCCGCGAAATTGAAAGCGGAAATTCGACGCGTTTCGTAGCTGCTTTGTTGCTTGCCCGGTGGGTCCGAATTTTATTTCGCCCCGACGTTGATTTCGTTGCCCGCGATACCGTGGATCGTTATGGAAACAATGCGCGAAAAGAATTGTCCCGGGGCTTGAAGCCAATGCACTCTGCCAGGGCCGACGTATCGATGGGCTTCCAGCGTGTGGCAAGCCCCCCGGTCACATTTCAATCCGTCACACGCGCTCGCCTAAGATCTTATGGGGAGGTTCCGGTCTAAATGTCGATTTTTTTTTTATTTCATTTTTCGAATGTTCAATCTTTTAGGAATACGTGTTTAAAAGGATTTGTTGAAATTCGTAAAATTCCCGAAGTTATAGGCATTTGAGTAGCGGCAAATGCATGGGCAACAACCGGCCACTCGGCGCTCATGTAAAACTTTAAACGCGTTTTTCTCGAAACAGTGTCCTCAAAACGGTGGGAACTGTATCTCCAAAAGTAATTATCCGATTCGACTGAACCTTTTTTTATTTTGAAGAATATGCTTCTGGCTAGGGGGGGGGGGGGGACTAGAAAAAATTACAAAAAATTGACAATTTATAATTTTCAAAGGCGTTGAAAGGACGAAAAATACAGGGAAAAGTGATTTCAAACATGAAATGTCATTATTTTCTAAAAGAAATGTCATTTTTGTATTTTTTTCTAGCCCCCCCCCCCCCTCCCCTAGCCAGAAGAATAATCTTCAAAATAAAAAAGGTTTCAGTCGAATCGGATAATAAATTTTGGAGATACAGGTCCCACCGATTTGGATCAATTTTTTGACGCCTTTACTTTAACGATTCCCCAGGGCCGTCTGCAATGATTAATTATAAAAGAAAAAATATATTTCTATAATTTAAGATATCCTTAATACAATGCAAAAAGTCCCATTAAATTATATATGGTAGTTTTCCTTTAATTAATTCCTAAATATCACCTATTTTTTTGGGCTCTAGACCGGAACCTCCCCTTAAATCGATCGATAATCATCACGTTCCGTAAGACACTACCCCGGACGCATGGAGGAAACGTGTTCGTACACAGGGCTTTATGTATGGGATGCTGAAAGTTGTGAGCTGCACTTTCACGAGTCTATGTTTCCAACGGTGCATTAATGGGCAATTAAGGGAATCAGGATACCATTGGAAGCTTTCAACGTATGAACCTTTTGGAAGAATATTTCATTAATTATACGTAGGTATCAAGTATGAAGATGAAGATAAAGCGCGGGAGCTTAGACGCACCCTGTCAAGTAGAATTTTGAAGTGCCCAGGTGGCACAACTAGTCCATTGCATGTACCACAAATTTGCCCCCAGGTGAAGGGGATGCAACTCCTTATTTTACACAAACGAGAGACCTCCAAACCCCGACCTCTTCGTTCAGCATTCAAACCCGGCACTGCGTATTAACAGCGAAACGAGTTACTGCAAACACCAGTAACTATCAGATAACACGCTTAATTGTCAGCAAACGTCCGAAGCGTAAACGTGAAGTGCAGATAACGTATGCATATACGAGTGCTCGCCCAACTCATCTACGTAAATAGAAAGTTGCAATGCACGCGCGATCAACCGTAGTGAATTGTTATCGGCCGTCTCTAGTGACCACAGAGTGCAGTGCACAAACGTGCGTTGTTCGGAATAGCTGGAGATAATTTAACGAAGAGGCCACTCGACTTCCACTCGGGCTTCCTTTATCAAGCATTTAACCAGGAATCCGTGAAACGAATAGACATTCGAGAAATAAGCGGAATGCTTCGCCGTGGCCGCTCGATCGCGTCGCCGCGGTGGAAGAATAAAAAGGATGTATCGTTCGAATGATCGTAACGAACGTGGGTAATTAACCGCTGGGGCTGCTGAGGCAGCGGATGATTCGAGACTGGCGGAAACGCGGCCGACCGCCGTCGTCGAAGGAAACTGCAGCGCAGTTATCGGGAACCGGATTATTCAGGACCTCTGATTACGTAGCCTCCAAGTCTTCCGTCCGTTCCTGGTCTAAATGTAATTAGCTGTCGACCACGGGAATTATCTCGGAGCCGGGATCGCGACGTGTAAGTTTCTCTGGCTCGATACGTACAGCACGAGTCAAAAGTATCGGATCACGTGTCTCCCTCGTAATCGTGATAGAATATCGAACAGAGGATGGGCTCGCTCTGCAATGCTTTTAATTTCGGTGCATTTATTAAGCTTCTTCGCTTTCATACCTTCTCAAGATATTGGAGAAGTATTAGAGATAAAGTATTAAAAAGAGAATAATTCTCCCTGCAAACTATGTATTTCTAAATCATTAAACAATCTCAAACCACCCCGATTCCGTTATCACCACTTAATCAATGGAAATCGATGATATCGTCGATCATTATACATCAATGCGAATGCACCAGTCACTGATGGTGTCCTCGCGCTCGTTTAACGCGAAACGGTAGTCCGTTGAAATATAGTCTATTAATGAGGAATTACAATTCAATTACACGCGCTTGGAACG
This sequence comes from Andrena bucephala, assembly GCA_947577245.1. Classification (NCBI taxonomy): domain Eukaryota; kingdom Metazoa; phylum Arthropoda; class Insecta; order Hymenoptera; family Andrenidae; genus Andrena; species Andrena bucephala. The sequence continues at coordinate 73,032,317 of OX387715.1, forward strand.
TGACAGAACTGGAGAAAAACTGCCGACGATCCTTGCGTATCGGCCGATGAAGCCGCACGGAACGAGCATCCGACACGGGTGCCTCGTATTTTATCAGAATGGGAGTATAATTAGTTGGAATAACCGAAGATATAGCGGGACCATTACGCAAGCAGCGCAATAAATGTAAATCAGGCGGCCGCGGAACCGGCAATAATTCCCGCTCCAAAAACAGTGGCGCGTCAAGCGGCTCTCTATTATCATCCCGTTGGCTCGGGGAAAGGATGTAAAGCTCCAAGGGCCCGGAAATAATCGTCAGACGCGCCCCTGCGGCTGAACGCAACAGCGTTATCGGATGCTTGGAAAAATCGAGTGGGTGTTCAACCGGCGACCGCGAAATATAAAACGCGTAGGCGTGGCGGAGGCGGGGGAAGGTGGTTTGCGCGCCCGTTACAAAGGAAAGGAACACATCTCGTCTGTTGTCTCGGGTTCACCTAATTCGCTTTCTGCGGTAATTCCGCGAGCTCATCAAGAACGACGTCTAATATCATAAAGAGGCCGACTGTCATCTCTCGGAAATGCTCGGAGCAACAGACGCGTCTTCCCAGCGTGTTTCAAACGGTCCGCGAAAGCTCGTAGTCTCTCTGCAAAGAGAAACGTTTTAAATCAAACTACGCTGCGTTTTAATTAGGTCTCGCTAAACAAGCTGCTTATTCCCGTTGCGTCGCGAAATCTGCTCGTCTCTCGTGGTATCCCTTTTCGCAAAGAAAATATTAGCTTATGAGTGTATAATGTGACATGCACCGATGAATTTAATAAAAAGTCCCATAAATTCTTCAATCACGGTCTGCTATTAAATACTTACATAAATACATATGCACGATGATTTCGGAAACTATGTCGAACCGTTTTACCCATAACGAGGATGTAAACGCTTTCCCAAATGAGCGAGCAGATTGTCCGAGAACGCGACACGCCGTCGATGATAACGAAGCTCATTCGCCGTGGGGACTTTAGCACCGTTTGCCCAACTTGAGCATCGGAATTTTTGGCTGAAAGGCAGGCTGGGACGATCGTCGCGATTTCCTGCGCAGACGTGTCCCGGATTTCCCTCGTCTTCGGTCGCGACGCGGTATCATTTGCGCGGCGATCGAGGAGAGCTAGCGGAGAAGGGCCGCGTCGTCGGTGACATTCGTTTCTTTTGTCGTCTGGCGCATTAAGAGGGAAACGGGTCGGGCCGGGTTGACACGAGGGAAAGAGGGAATGCCTCCGCGTAGTATCCTAGCCACGGTGCCAGGGTCGAGGTTCAGTCGACTGCTTTATATGGAGCACAATGCAATGGGCGTCGTTATGGCCGAGCATCGCCATAAAGACTAGCGCCACTCGCGGCACAAAGCGCGCTATTTTGCCACCCCCGACGCCGCAACTCGCGGGCTGTGCCTACTTTTTCCCGCAACCGTACACCCCCGCGTGCCCTCTAGCCCGACAGTAACGGCGCCTCTCTCACGTACTTACTTACAGTCCCTCCTTCTCGCCCTCAACGGAGAAGGGCGAACGGCTCGCCCTTTGCCAACTTACTTCCCTCCTCGTCGGCCTCGAATCTTTCTCCCACCCACGCTTTCTTCTTTCTCCATTCTTCCTCCTTTCATCCAGCGTTCCCTGTTATCGGTGCTATCCAGCTTCTCGCCCTGACCGGTATTCCCTCTCCATTCTCACTCAACAGGACAAAGGCCCGAGGCGTATTTAAACCCAGCCTCATCATCGTTTCTCGAGTCGAATGTCGATTTGTGGCCTTGATACAGAGAAACGTCACTTTGCTCTGGTTCATTGCGACCCATTCGCCATGGCTGTCCTAATTGAGACGTCCGAGTCAGTGAATTTTTCGTGCTATCAATTTTTCATTCTCGATCGAGATGTTATGAATCAAAGGTATTTCAGGAGCCTACTTTTTGGCTGTAGATGAGGATAGGAAAGAGACTGTTTTTAACCAGAATTTGCTTTATTCAAGGAAGGTCTGCAAATTGCAGTTTGAAAACTACCAGAAAGTCTTCGAAGAGTGACTAGCCTCGTCCTGGCTAGTGTCGGTAGAAGCTACGCCAAACCGAGCATAGTGGCGAGCAAGAATCAAAGAGGATAAGGGATATAGCTATCGTTGACGTATAAACTCCCTGGCTCAGTCCTTTTATGGGCCTAATATAAAGGAACGACCGCGGTCAACTATCTGCCAACAGCTATGCGATGTTTCATGAACTTTCCTCACGGAATCACAACATAATCCCTCACCTACGCGAATCCTCTGCTACTTACGCTTGCCATACTTGCTCGCGTCCTGCCGTTCACGCTTAATCCATCCCTAGATTGTCCCACAATCTCTCACTTCTAAGTAACTCCAAAAACGATGACCCAAAGAGCCACTCAAACGAAAGTGACGCCGCAGGCCGAACTTCTCTTCAATCACGGCACGGCGCAAAGCAAAAAGTGAATCTACTCTTCTTGTCAATCCCAGATATCCAACTAACTTTGCTCTGCTTGACTCGTCAACTTCTTGAAAGGTTTCCTGGACTCTTAGCCCCTTTTCTACAGCCTGCCGCGACAAGTATTTAGAGAACTTCGCGCGGAAGTATGCAACTTCAAATTCTACAAGTTTCGTCTATTCAAGAGCTTTTCCTGCAATTTGTCTTTCCAAGTACTTAAACTTGCTGAGAATGGCGCGCCTCGCAGGGTCGTTCACAGAAATTCGAAAGAATAATTAATCGTGAAGACTACCCTGTCGCTTTTGTTCCCGCGCAAGGCACGCCCAAGGAGATTCGGCAAAAATAGAAATCCAGGGAAATTTCGAGGCCGGTGCCGATGCAGCTGGCCTGCATTCCAATCAGCGTCCCGCCACGGTTGAGATAGGGAATGCAATACACGCATGAAATACGATATTCAGGTAGTTTCGGGCGCGAACACATTCGACTGCAGGGGATCTCGGGTAAGCCGTGTGTCGCGGCGAGATTCCGCGTAACAGCGCGGAAATATAACACCTTCATGGCCGGTGACGTGGTAATACTTGCAGTGTAAGGTTTACCCATATTTCAGGCTCGAGCGCATTGAATGCAGCTACAGGGGCCGCGGAACAGCCGCGCGGCTTTATTCGACGGTGTAAATCTTGGGGGAATCCTCGAAGAATATGGAGGTGACTCGGATCGATTCATTTCGAGGGTTGAAGGAAGTAACGGGGTGTCCTCGACTTTGACACACTGCTCTTCGAATCGAGCAAGGGAGTCCGAGAACTTTGATAATTTAGGGTCCACGTCGTAGAATCTGTGAAAAATTTGTTCTCGTAAATAATATTCACTAGGTATAGGTAGAGGTTACAATAAAACCTTGAATAAACTTTGTGGCTTAAGGGATCACATCCACCTAGAGGTCCGGAAAAAGCATACAAGTTCAGAATTTTTGTTGAGAAAAGTATAAGTGAAAATCATACACAAAGTTTTTCTACTAAAAGAAATACATATAAAATACATCTTTTAACTATTTTATTCTAAATTTTCATGAGATATTAGTATTAACCGAAGGAGGTATCGGCTTGGTTATGAATCGTGTTTTTTTTTTAAGCATTAGCTGGTGGACATTCCCTAGGCTAAACGATGAATCTGAAAGAAAAAATTCAAATAGATTTTAAAAATAAATAACTTTCAGAAGTACCTGACGTTCTCATATTTTTAAATGTTGCTTTCAATTTTTCAATAATGGAAATACTTGCAAAGTCTTCTTGAAAGAAGAAAATTTTTTTCCACGAAATTCGATATTTCAAATTCAAACGATCGCCATTTTTACCGAAATACAATATTAAAATTCAGAGAACGTCACGTACTTCTGTAAGGTATTTATTTTTAAAATCTATTTGAATTTTTGCTTTCAGATCCATCTTTGGCCTAGGTAATGTCCACCAGGGAGTGTCAAAAACACGAATCACATCCAAGCTGATATCTCCTTTAGTTAATAATAATAATATCATGAAAATTTAGAATAATATAGTTAAAAGATGTATCTTTTAGTAGGAAAACATTGTGTATGATTTTCACTTGTACTTTTCCAAAAAAAAATCCTGAACTTGAATGCTTTTTTCGGACCTCTAGGCGGATGTAACATGTAACCCCTCAAGATCAGGCTGTTCCGTTACGCGCTGTCTGTGCAGTGTCGAGTACAATCTACTTACCTCCATTGTCCAACCTTTTATCATGCTCGTGTCAATATTAACCTTTCTCAACCGCGTTCACCATTTCTTTCTACACTCGAAGTTACCATGAAACACCAGAAACGTGAAAATATTTGCCAGCCTGAGTAAAAGTATGCCGCAATACCAGTTACGATGTCGTTCTCTTTTCAGAAGCACAAGTAACACTTCCGAAAGTCAACAGTGTGTTCTGTGAAATTGGAAGTGCTTCGTCGATACGAAATTTCTGAAACGGGAAGAGGAATGGAAGAGATATTATCTGCTCGTGGACGAAGTTTCGCTTGGTGTGATAATGGCGTCGTTTTATCACGATCATCGAGCCGCGATTCTGCATGCGACAAACCGTCGTTACTTCCCCTTATCCTCCCAGCTAAGCTACCCCTCCGCAGGGCTCGCCCACCCCTTTCACGGACAATCATCGGCTTCCCCTTCTTCCGTGGCATCGAGAATCCCTCGGTTCTGCGCGCTGCCACTTGACACTAGACGGTCTCTTCTGTCTAGTGGGGTGGCTGCATCCGCAACGTTCAAAAACCTCTGGCTGCTCTGACTGCAACGACGTGTACAGTCGCACATATACACACACAAGGATGAACCAATGCGTGTACACGTTGTGCATCCCGGATGCGGTGGCGTCGCGATGCCAGACGACGCTTCAGACACCTTTGACCCTGGCTTCTCTGGCGTCCGATCGCTTTGCTCGCTCGACACTGGACTTTAGTTCCTTTGCGAGACGGTGCAGGTTAAAATGTATGTTAATCCCTGTTTATTCGGACAAACTGTTCGGATAATTTAATTACATTACCGGTGAGTCTAATGGATATTGATTGGGGCTAAACGAACGGACCACAAATTTGTAACATACGTTAATCCATTTGAGATATACTTTACCTGCAGTAAATGTTTAATAATCCCTGGTTAAAAAAATACAAATTAGGGTAAACCAACCGGTAATTGACCGCATACCAGTGAATGACCATTAGGCAAAGAAATGTCAACTATAAATTTAAAACTATTATATGTTTATAAATGGAGTGTAGTTGCACTTTTAATATCCCATATTTTTAGTTACACGTATTAAACAAACATTAATAAGTACAATTCATATTAAAAGTATGCGGTCATTTACTGAACTTCTACACGTTTTGCTTTTTGTAATCGTTTTTTTTTTTTAAATTACAATAAGAATAAGTAATTATTTTTATAGAAATTTCAAGAAAAAAAATGTAAATGCAATTTAAACAGTTGTTTTGTTGTTATACGTAAATATATTCAAGTATTAATCTCAATGGTCCATAAATTCAACAATTCAGTCATTCACTGGTTGGTTTACCCTACAGTGAAAAGAATTTCGTGTCTAAAAAAGCTTCGTTGCTGTAAGAATTCCTTAGTACATTCAGCCCCTCAAGATTCACGTGGAAAGAAAAAACATCTCCATATTCCATTTTCGGTTTTAAATAACCCTCTCCCCCGTAATCCCGCGGAAACGTCCATTCCAGTCACTGACGAGGCGCGCGCCGCGGGAAATAAAAGCGTCTGCGAACTCGTCGGGAAAACTTCGTATCTTCCGCGGCGCGATTTAATGGCAGCTAGCCCGCGAAGGAATATCGGAGAGTGGAAACGTGGAATATCCTAGCATGCACGCATAGCTCGCAGGAGAACGTTCGAGCTCTTTCCTTCGATTTTTCTCCGATAAGGACGCAGACGAACCTGGCTCGTGAATATCGAGATCGGGACCGTGGAACTCCCCTGTCCCCGGCGTACTCGAGCTAAGGCGAGAGGTGGATATACGATTCGAGACGTAAAAGCGTCGCCCCCTCCCCGCCGCCGCCATTAATAGTATGCATTTATTCGGAGACGCGGAATTAGACCAGGGATTGCGGCCGCAAGCAGAAGTGGGCGCTCGCCGTTTGAAAATCGCTGGGCAAGACGCTTTTGAATTATTCAATCTTCCATCGATGGAAAAGCGTTGCCTTCTACTTTGCTCTCTTCCCCCTTTTCCTCCTTTCCTCTTTTCCCGTCACCACCCACGACTTCTGTCCCACCCTTCCGCCACCCCGTTGCCACTCCACGCTCGGTTGCTCGGCTCAAGGAAACGATGAACCTAATATTCGCCAACTGCCCCCTTTATTCTCGAGCTTCCTCTATGTTCGCCACCCATAATGACGAGACTCCGTTCGTACCATTCCTGTTTCTTCTTCTTCGCCAAGGGTCGAGGAACTAATGGCTGGATTTCACGGGGATTCGGGGCGAGTGTATAGAATGATAGAAGATCTGGAGGGATATCCCGTTTGGAGCTCTGCCATGTATCTTCATACACGTCGTGTTTGTACGACGAGCTTGGGATTTATTTAAACTGGGAGACTGTAATTTTATACGAAATTATCGTCCGTGTCGTAGTATCTTGTACTGTTCGACATCGAGCAACCCGTGTACGTGCAGTTTCGTCGCCGGAAAAGCAACAGAGGCGGTGCACGACTGACTGCAGCCCCGAATATGCATCTACGTGGTCAAAAGCCGGTCAGATTCAATTACGAGCCAGTTTAATAATTCCTCGCCAGCCAAGTCACGTACCGTGCCCAGACAGGAGTTGCCTCCGTCCGTTCCGGCGAAGTTAGGAACATGTTTTTGAGCTTGTCGTCCGCATCGTAGCCGCGAACCGAACCTCTCTGCACTGCAAAGTGCCCACGAAAGAGCCAGCTGTATTCTTGAGCGGTGAAAGGAGGGTGTTTGCGCGTTAAGTGTGACCGTGGCGTGCAAGAGAGAAGTGTGACGGGGATCTCTGCTACCCCAAAACTTTGCCGTCCCTTAAATTATAGTTTAATATCTATCTAGGGTCCTTTCCACTTAAAATGATCGAGCGCATTTGCACTTCTCCTCCTCGCCAGACGCCACACGCCTACAGAAGAACCACAAAGAGCGGAGCGAGGAGGTCCGATTCCATCGATTCTCGCGTGCAGACGCGTCACAGGAATATACGCGTCGCCGAGTAAATTATTGGACGACACGCTGCATACGCGAGATTACGCCGCTTCGCCGAGAAGGACATGCCAGTAACATTTTTTACGGTGACTGGCGCGATAAGTGCTCCTCCCGCGAACCGGTCGCCTCCGTTGCTTATAGCCGCGAGTATAAATCACGAGCATTGTGCAGAAGCTGATGAAAAGTCACGCCGATAATATTGGCACGGCAGCGCGGCTTCCAGCGTGAATATTTCTTTTTTTCTCGCGACTCATAAAGCTCGCCCGCGTACACCCAGCTCGTACGCTCCGTCTCCGCGACCCTTTCGTGTCTCTCCGCGTTTCTCGCATTCCCGTCCCGCAGCTCCACCCTCCTGCGGCCCCCTCTGCTTCTACAATAATGAAGTTGTCAGTTTTTGCGGCCCGTCCTCCTGGTAAATGCGCATCGCACGCCTATATGAAACGGCGACGATGTGCGTGCGCGCTGGCGAGCCAAAGGGAATATCAACGGCTCCCATCTATGCGTGAAAAATGATGGTGATATATCAGGCAGGCGTCATTAATCATCGCTCGTGCCCGTGAGCAAGCGTCGTGCCGCGAAAATCCTCGGAGCGTAACCAGCGACGGCGACGCTCGCCCTGGGAAAAATCATCCCCGACGCGCACCACTCGCGAAAAACTGCTCGCCGGCTACCCCTCCCCGTGTAATCGTTCAGACCCTACAGGAACAGACGCCCAACTACAACTCTCCGCGGGATTCTCGGCGAATTGACAAAGCCCCGACCAGGCTAATCGAGTTGCGGGCCCCGAGCGGCAACTTTCGCGCCAGGGGGATGGCGCAGCAGACGAGATTTTAGGGCTGGCGAAATGGTGGGCAATTTTTTAGAGAATCGCTGGAATTTTTAGGCGCGAAGTTAGTTTTGATTCTCTCTGTGGGAGGTAATGAAGCCTGCGGGCTTGTGATATCTCGAAAATCCTTGAGAATTGTGTGACATCGTTCAGATACAGAGGCATGCTTTGGTCTTGACGAAATCGATAGTATTGAAGAAACGAGCGAATTGAACATTTTGTACACATTACCATAGAATTGTGGGCACGTTTGGAAGTTTTCAAGAGAAAACATTTTAAAGGCTATTAGCGATCTTTCCGAGTTTCTATTTTCAATTTTATAAAGTGTACAGAGTGAAACGTACTGCAGAGAGACCCAGTGAATATTTTTCGCAGTATTGTGTTCAGTTTGTAACACGTGAAATTAATTCAGCGGGATTATTATCGGATTTTATTAATGTACGAGGCACATAGTCACGGAGGGGTGCAAATATTAGCGGATACATAATGGAGAAATACTCTATTAATTTTTATACCGACCGAAACAATTTCGTTTCCAATTCGGCCGCCATTTGGAAAAGTGGATTTCATTCCCGGCAGGGAGGGGGGGGGGGGAGGGGTCGATATGGAAAGATATTCGGCTCTCTGCAATTTATAAATATTTAGCAAACGCCAAAGACATTTATACAAATCGATTTAATGAATATATGGTATTTCCAAGTACTGTAATGTGCCTCATAATACATTTGTGCGCTGTTGTCTACATATAATAATAAACAATTACGGCGAACATACATAGTGCTTTCAGACCTCAAATGCGCACGATTCATCGAAATTTCGCCGAGTTATGAATTTCTATTAAGCACTATCTATAGGACCGGGCATTTCATCGTTAAAGGACAACTGACACGTCCAACGAAATTGTCAAACAACAATCGCGCAGCATTCTAGGTCAGATTAACCGCAATGTATTGCAATTAACGGTGAACGCTTAACTATTAACGAGGCTCTTTCGCGTATTAATACAAATTATGCCAGACAATTTTCCCATCGACGATCCGCCGCTGAATCGACCTGCGTGAATCCAACGAGTCATCAACTCGACGGGATAATTTGTCTCCGAAGCTCGTTAAAATTTCTATCTACGTGGCCCGTCGAATTCCACGGATCTTGAACGTTCCAGCTGGAAACGCGTCCTCGCGTGGCAGCTTGGACGCGGTTCGAGGGATCTGCAAATCGGCACGATGATGATGGGAAAACGCGCGAAGACGGGTGCCTTGAACGCGAGAAAAAGGACAACGCGGGGAAGCGCGTCGACATTTCGCGTTCAATTGTTCAAAGGTGCGGGTAACGACATCATTTTTCGCGTGCAGCGTCAATATTCTCGTTGACGCGCCAGCGCGCGCGAAAATGCGTGAAAAGTGCGTCGTATTGTCGATCGTTTGTATACACAGGCCGCGGGGCGGGTGAAAGAGAGGCGGGCGTAGTGAAAATCGGGGAAAAAAGAATAACGCGGAGGCGTGAAACCGAAGCGGAACAGAGACCGAGGGTGAACGGGAGGGGCAAACAAAGAGGTATTGAGAGGGATGCACGGGGAAAATCGGAGTACGTGGAGAGGAACAGAGGGGGAGAGAGAAGAGGCGAGAGGGTAGACAGAAGCGTTGATATCATTATAAACGAGCAGACGACCGGATCTCCACTCAATTTGTTTGATATCCCTACCACGTAGCGTCGACAAACTCCCCCGAAAAGCAACTCTCCACGTCCCATCTTCCGACGCGCCATTTTGCCGTGGTAATACGTCCTCCGAAATCCTCCCGATTACTCCGCAGGAGACCCAATAAAAAAAAGGGAAGGTTGCGCCTCCTCCACGGGAGATCGTCGGCTACAACCTTCCCGCCCTATGGTTAGATTCGATGGTCTGGCCGTGAATGAGGCTTAAGTGCCATCCAGAGTAACGATTGCCACTTAAAAATCGTGATTTGCACGTTCGACCCCTGGTACCGTGCGATCTCATCCTTCCTACTGTCACCGTTACAGGATGTTTAAGGGTAACGCGTAACCCACGGTCCCTGTCGCGCGTGGGATTTTCGATGGATGAACTGGCCGATCCAGCACGTTAACGAGTAATCGTTTCTCTAGAGAAATGTGTGTTAAGTACAAATCTTCGAGTCTAAGATATTAACATTCAATTATCTTAAGGCAAGTGCACGTCTGATGAAAAAGGAATCGAACGGCACCCTGCCTCCGTCCCCGGGGCCGAGCAATAACGTCGAATGCCTCGCAGTCTGCATATCTGGAATTGGATCGGACTTTTCATCCCTAATCCCTCCAACCTCCAGCGTTCAAGTGCCACGTTTCAAAGGAACCAGCAGCACGCGGGGCTCATTTCCAAACAATAACGGGCACGGTTCTCCTGAATTCCATCAGCAGGACGAGGGAACTGGGCTATTTCGAAGACAACTGGCAGCGATAACGATCGCCAGCGTAGCTTCCCCGCGCGGTTACGCCTCGGCGTACACTTGACGGGGGTGTGGAATGAGCGCAGAGGGGTCGGTGGAGCCGAGAGAGGCAGAAGTCAGGGTGGAAGAGGGAACGGTGGAACGATGGGCGGTGTAAAAACGGAGTAAATAAGGGGTATCCCACTGTGTTCGCCGCGGCCTTATCAGATGCCGGTCATGTAAACCGATTCTGCAGATAAAAGTCCGGCGTCCACCAGCCCGGCGTCGTTGGGGTTTGTGCACGGATACAACGTGGCACACGGCTAGCCACCTGCAGGTGCACAACACCGACACGTACGTCAGCTCGCGTAACACGAAATGAATGATGATTCATGCGGCACGCGAGCGATTTCACGTCGTGTTCTCGTATTCTTTACCGACGTAACGGTCGAACGGGAGGGCAGGGGGTAAGTGGGGAATAATACGCCGTCATTTGGCCTACGTGCAACAGGGATCCAACCCCGTGGCCCAATCGATACGCTCTCGCGAGTAGCGTGTCTCGTCGGCTCACCCCAGCGACTGGTCCCTATCGTTTCTTTTCCTTATCCCCCTGCTCCCGATCCCCTCCCCCTTCCCAAGGATCGACCGTTTTCTTTCAACGGGACCGCCGTTTCCGCCGTTTGGCAGCCGTTTCAGCTTTCCGCGAAACGATCGCGCCAGCCCCTGTCAGCCGAGGAGATTGTCGTTCGTGTCGCGTCACGTGAAACCGCGGCGCAGGAACGCCGATCGTAATTATTGCGTTTAATTCACGTGACTACTGACTCGACACGGAAGCGGCTGCTGGCCACGTTCATCACGAAGGGACGTGCATGGCTGACGTCCCGACGGCGCGGGGTTCCCGGGTCGCGTTACACGTTACGGCTGCGGCTCGAGAGTTTCGTTACATCTTCGTGGGATTTGCGGCTTGCCTGCGAGTAATCTGTCAGTCAAACTATTTGGGGAGCCGTTCGTACTCGCGTGCCTCTCGTCGCTATTGTCCGTCACGGGGTGCGCGTGGCGTGGACCGTTTACCATGGAGATCTCAAATATTTTTGCACGTTCTCGGGCACTCCAGTAATTGCACTCGTAACGCGAATTACTCGGATCGAATTCTACTTTGAACTCTGTATCGATCCAGCCCTGCTTACTGCCGATTATCTTACAACCTCATTAATCAACTTCCTCCATGGATTTGTTCTATTAATCCCAATAATGTGCCGTATACCCTGCTGTAGTTTCACCGTATATATATATATGTTATTATTTTATATATATATATATATTTTTTTCTCTTATTCTAATCTTTCTATGTAATAATGGTAATAATTTTGTATCTCTGTACACTAAAGGGTTTCCCGTTAAATAATAATAATAATAATAATAATAATAATAATAATAATAATATATGTATTCCCGAGCAATTTTACAAGTGACAGAGTTACGATACTTCGTACCAGCTGAGCTATCGTACATTATACACTGCGAAACACTGCAACGTGATATGATTCATCGCCAAGGTAACGTGGCAAAAAATAACGTAGGTATGACGTTGTAGCTTTCGGTCAGACACGCTACTGTAAACTTAATAACATGAATAATTACATACCACGAATCCCAGATTCGAATAAAGAGTCGTAATGTCAGATGGCGATATTAATATAATAACGCGCATCTCCAATTTGGTATTTCAGTTGTAGACCATTGCAGCGACCCAGTTTCACGATTGCTAGCCCACGCTGCTCGTGAATAAACTGTGCACCTTTATCGGCATATTATTGTTGGATAGTCGGAGTGTCACTCGAGGCGAGAAACGACGAGTCTCATCAGAGGTGGGGTCGAAAAGAAAGGGCATCGCGAGTGCGCGGATATGAATCCTTGAATAACGAGTCCCTGTTCAAAAAAGCTCGCGAGTTACCAACTACCTACATTCACGTTTGATGGTTAAGTAATGGTGGCTCGGCGCTGGTGCCCCAGCACACTGTCGCGACAAACGAGAAATTAAATGCGAGCGAACGCGCGAAATCGTTGAATTATCGCGACAGGAGTGTAACCCCGCGATATTAGCGGGCGTGTCGGAACAATTTCGAGCGGTAACGCGTGTCAAGTATCGCGCGCGGTTTGAAACGAGGAAAAATTACGAGTTTAATAGCACTTTTACCAAAACGTTGGAACCATGGTGCACTGTCGGTACACAGGAACTGAGCACCACTGGGACAATGCATCGCAAGCTCTTCAGGGGTTTAGTAGACTTGAGGTACCACGGAATCCAAAGCATAAAGCCAACGTTCAAGCTCTACTTTATAATGCGACGCTTTTGGAAGCGCATACACTTTGCTCGAGTTCGTACCAGCAATTACGATGCAATTTGTTAACGTCTGACTGTGTTAATCAATTACGGTCGTTTGTTGCGCCTTTATCTTTCGCGGGAGAGCACCTTCGGGCGGTTGAAACGCTAATTCGTTTTGAAATGAAAAATTGCTCGGTCAATTTCACTTTACATTTACGTAAATTTCCACAGTCTGTATAAAACGTGCAGAGCGGGCGATAATATTAGGTTGCAGAGGATGAAATATCGTTTCTCTTGGATAGAAGAAGGAACGTCCCGTGTACTTAACGAAATAAAGCTGAGTCAAAATATTTAGCTTGTAAGGTATTTTTGTAACGAGACTTTAAATGACTTGCTTTGATCCAGGGAAATGATTTTCATTAGAGAGTTATTTGAATGAGAAACTACTTAGGAGGGCGTGGAGGTTATTAATTGTTATTCACTTTGGTTAGGCGAGCCTCATTTCGCCGATTGTATTACCAGACATTAGATAGCCGAACGATTCCACGGGCTCGTAACGCGGAATGTGCGATAACCTGGTTTTACCGATAATCTTTTGCCATCTTCGTGTACATGCCGTCGCATAGTGTCATCACGGTATATAGCCGACACCAGGGTAATTAATTACGAGACCGTTGCCCGACACCGCAAGCCAATTAACGGTGGGCGCAGCACGGCCGTACTCGAATCCCGTTGCTGTCGATGCGACTTGGAAAAACCGTCTACACGGTGGAAAATGCCTAATGAATGGACACGAGACGAGTGACACGACGAATTGCGACCGACTGCCGTTGTGTATTGATTAACGCTGGCAAAGCATCCAGCCAGAAAGCGGAACAGAGGATCAATGACAACGGTCTCTCGGATGAACGCTCTTTGCCCCCTTCAGTGGCAGGTGCTTCTGATTTACCAGCCCTGTTTCTTCTGAAAAACCGTCGGTCGTGAAAGAGTTCTAAAGTGTTGGTACGATTGGATTTCACCTTAGGCGCGAGGAAATAAAAGTGCCTGTGAACGTATGGAAGAGCTATGATAAGTTTAGGTTTTTATGACATGGGCAATGAAGGTATTAAAAATCATGCAGGAAATTAATAGACAGTATTATGATATTATTGTGATTTTTCTCTAAAACAGGAAGTTTCGAATACAGGAAGTTTAAAATTCCTTTCTATTCTGAGTTGTAACTCACGTGTCGTTAGGTCCTGGATGAACTGTGAACTCTGCAAGTTTTGGCTCTCTACATATATTAAATATACCTATCAGAAGTGTCATTATTATCAAAGCCTTTTCCATTCGAAGCGATTGTTTCTCTTTGTCAAACACTCGACTCCACTCCTGGCTCGAGCGATGCTAACTTAGAAACTTCACAGAACGTTCTTGATTAGGAGTAAGAAACGAATCATAGATCAATAGAAAGGGGGCGCGTTCTTATTGCTATTAACGGACGGAGAAGGATCAAACGGGATACGGATCTTTTGATGTTGTTATCGGATAAGGGATAAGGGATCAAAAAGACATTCTTCTGATACTCAAGCGGCGCTTAATTACCGTTCGAAATAATAATAGCTGCAATTACGGCGGCAATCAGGAGCGTTCCTTCAGGAATGTAGCCGTGATAATGTCAGGCTGTTCCCATCGCGAAATTAAATTGCGCCGGTAATCGCATCGACCTCGATACTCGCCGTAATGTGCGGAAGTCGCGCGAAGGAATAGAGACAGAACGATTCCAGCTCGACAGGCATAAATCGGTGGAGCCACCCCGGACTGGAGGCAGTTTCTTTCGCGGCACGTAGGTAGCAGAAAGTTCTCGCGAATACCCAAAGTGTCCTTTTCTCCACGAATCGTCCAACTCGACGGAGAGGAACGGTTTGCGCCGGTTAAATAATAATTGGCCCGCTGTCAGTCGGCTCACGTGCTAAACTTTATTGGAATTGGATCCGTAATCTCGGCACATTTCCCCAGATGCAGACGGAGTGAGTCCTTCTCCCTCGCCATCCTCCCCTCAGGACCACTTTCCTCTGGTCCTCGTGGACCTTCTTCGCGCGGTAACGCAAGCTATAGTCGACGAACGAATGCCAGTTAGGGATGTATCCTAATCTGACGGCCTACCTAGCCGTGATACCTTTACGGTCTATGGAACGGTTACTGTACAAGTGTACTAGGGGGATGCGAGTTGCTCGATTTCGGATCAACGTCACGTTACCTGTCGCATTAGCCTGCCTCTCGAAACAGAGTTGCCCAGGCATCGAGTGTTCCCAGTCGCTTTCTCCTTATAGTTGCGTCCTACATTGACATAAATACTTAGGAGACATCCGCATTGTATGCGTGTTGGTAAACTGTTGGGATTTTCTGAAGATGTGTCCACTTTTTACTGTGGGAACAGGTCGGAGATGTAGCGCGACGATTTAGAAACATGGGGATGTTTATGCAGGGTAGTATGTACCTTGTGTGCTAGTTATAAATGATGATTCCAACGTACATCAGTTCGCTGCAATTAAAGCAATTAAAGCTAGCTGTACTCCAAGCCTTACAAGTGAAGCAACTTCGCTCTATTAACTGACTGAGCTATTGAAATGTAATTCCTACGTATTCAAATCGAATCTGTGTCGAATACCCAATTACAGCGTAACGCAATAGAAGCATTCTGTTCGTAAGTATTCCGTTAATTAACGCGACCAAGTACCTACTTATTGAGCCACGGTTACTCAGCTCGTATGTTAAAATTGTAAGGCTTCGAAATTCAGAGAGTAACGAAGTACGTATACTTTAGCTTGTGCAATTGTATAAAAATCAATAATTTATGCTGTCACGCGACCAATATAGTCTACTGTGACTAATACACTCCAATGATAACAGAACTATCGTGAAACTGTGCACAACCCCAGTCTATGGCAATAGAAGAAATTCTAATGAAGATTAGTGAAAGCTAAAGGAACTCGAGAAGATTACAAAAATGAACAGATGTTATGTTTTCTTCCTCAACAATCTTAATATCATTCGCAACCGTCTCGTGTGCTTCGCAAGCTCCCACCTGCTATCGATTTCCCGACCTATTTCCTTTTAATCGGTCGGTGTCACAACCAGATACCCTCTTGATTATGACTCAGAATCAAAGGAACGCGAACAGCCGTGTCGCTTTGAACGCGTATCGTTTCGCCTGTCCCGCTCAGCTTTCGTTCGAGCAGATTCATCGTCGGTTGAAAGTGGCCGGTGGCACGCGTTCGCGCGAACGCACGCAGGGACTATCGTTGCGTGAAGGAACACGTCCGACAGGTTCGTCGGCTCGGTTAATGGGGATTTGCCCGAGTAAATTGCTAGCAGCAATTACCGAATAGCGACTCGGATAATCCCTTCCTAGTGCGCCTTGGGCTGACCCCTCACTCGATACGCCGCTCTCCCTTCCACTGCTTAGTTTACAGGGAAAACCACCCTCCTTGATCCTGTCCCTCGCGTGTCACGTGCACGCAGTCGCATGACGCACGTGTGAGCCCGTGCGCGATTCCGTTACCAGAAGAACGCTCCTCGACTGGTCGAGAACAAGAAACCAGCACCGTGGAACCGTCGCTGTCGATTGACAGTTTAAAATTCACCAGGGTGAAGGATGCCTCGCAATAGTCGAGGTAGTTTCGTGTTAAATAGCTAGTAGAGGCATAGGTAGGTATTACGTGGAACAGCAATTGCAGGAGATCGTAAAAAAAGTGGCAGATCCGTGATACTTGACTACTGACGAGGATAAAAGATATCTATTTGGTGGTAAGGATGCCCTAATCGCCGATGCGTTTCTGTTAACTAATAGGACCTAAGTAGTTCACTGATTCCCAACCTGTGGGTTGCGATGTGTTTTCTGGGGGTTTATTTTGTAATATTATTAAGTTAGAATTATATTCTGAAATACACAATTTGAATGTGTTTTCGTTACATTATTAAATTCACCTTACTTTATCTATATCGGGGCGGGTGTCGCAGGTTATTTGAATATTATAAAAAGGGATCGCGACTCAAAAAGGTTGGGAAACCATGACCTATGTAGTTGTTTCAGTAACTTACGCTGCTTGATCGAGAAGTGTATCTCACAATGATTATAAAGATGATCCTTTTTGCTCTGCACTCACCTGGAACAAAATAAAAAATACTCGGTTGTTATACAGTTTTTTCAGCATTACTATGGAAATAGTTAGGAAGTTACGATTAAAACTCGTTATCAGCGAGTTTACTGTAGGGTAAAGAGTACAATGGTTGGCCACTTAAGTAAGAGTGTCACGTAAATAGTGAATTATATAGATGAATTTAGTGAATTTGAAATGAAAATCAATATCAATAAGTACGAAAAAACCGTAAAAATCTAAAAATAAATAGAGTTTATAAAAAAAAAGCAAGAATTTATAAAAATATACAAAAAATGTGTTGATTACGAAGAAATATAGTTCTTGGCATGGTCATGACACTACTTGTCCGATCGGTTCGACAGTGATTGGCCGCTATTTGACACATAATATAACCTAAAAGAAAATGTTATACGATTTGATGATAGAAATGGGATTCAAATTATTCAATAAAAATGGATATATCTTATGTATGCTTATATGATTTGTTCATCTGTATATTTTTTCCCATATTTATCACCCTTTTTTACTTTTGGCATTTTTTACTGTAGGGTAATTCAGTTCTACCACAAAATTCAAAATGTATCTACTAGGTAATCACAATTTAATTTTTAAATTCAATTTAATTAAATAAATTCAGTAATCAAATTAAATTTGAATAATCCAATTAATTCAAACAAATTTCATTTTTAATTCCAATTTAATTAAATAAATTTAATAATGAAATTGAATTTGAATACATCAATTAAAATTCAAATCACAAGAAACTTAAAATATAACTATACAATGTAACATACCTAATAGTATTTCTTTTTTTTATTTAATTTTACTACAATTATGTCCATGTTGAATCTCTTTTAACAATGACCGTTTCAATACCGCTAATGAATAGGTGGCCAATAACTGTTTTACCGTTATCATGGTTATAAAATAGTCGCCGGCCGCCCGGCCAATTATTGCCATTCAACATTATTCATATGACAGTTGTTGGCCCCCCGTAATTTTCATAATATACATATGTATAATTTTAACAAATAAATCATTTTTTTGTAAAGTTTTAACCTTTATTTATCAATGTATACAGAATATGATAGATACAGATATCACAAATACATTAAAATATTTTAAAACTTTCAACTGTACTCTTATGATTTTTTGATGAATCGCTGTAATTTTCAAGCTGGAAAGCCGAGTCATCCTATCTGCTTTTAAATATACTCACAGTATATAATGAGTGGAGAAATATTGATTATATCCGAAGCGAGAAAGTACAAGGAATATGAATATGTTCATTAACAAAAGCATAATATTGGAATTTCTTTATATTTTTTTATTTCTCAAAATAGGGCCAATCACTGTCAGGTGGCCAACCACTGTATTCTTTACCCCTGTAGCTACTGTAATTTTGTCAAGATTCTTGTACCTTTCGTGCAAAATTGCAAAGTCATAGAGAGCACGTAGACTTTCGTGACCAACTGTACCTGTCTAAATACATACACAATGATGTAGCTGAGAGAAAAAAACTCGCAAAATATCCGACGTAGTCTATGCTGCCCCCTTGTATGCTCTTTAACTGGCACGAACTGGGTGGAAGCAACAAATAATATTTCCTGTGCCCCGGGACGCGCCCGTGTAACTTTCTTTCCGCGCCTGGGAAGGGTGTTCCCTTCAAAGGGATCACGCGAGGATAAGAAGAACATGACGGACGACAACGGGGAAGCTGGATGAAGTTTGGATAACTTGATATTTTCACTGACGAGGGGAATGCATATATTTAGGCCAGCAATGTAGTCCAATATTCGCGTATAGCACACTCTGTGTATAATAATATCTCAACCACGCACGGTGCACTACTGAAAATTTGCGCAAGAAAATCGATTTCAAACTTTCGCCCTTTCCAGAGTTTCGGTGTAATCAGTATTCTTCGCCGCAGATCTACATACGGGCTCTGGAAAAGCTAAAACTTGAAATTCGAATTTCACGCGAAATAATATTAACTACAGGCTGAATTTTATCCAAATCGGTGATCCGCATCTCGCGCAATCCCCTTGCAAGGGATGGCAGAGGCGACGTCGTGCTGGCCCCCCGATATCTCCGGAAACGAGGGTTTGAAGTCTGGTCTGAAATGTTTTACCAGTTGCCGCCGCCGTCTGCTAAACTACACAGCCCTCCACGGTTTGCTGAATGCACGCGGAACCGCCGCTCTCCGTTCAAATTACCAGGGCGACTTTCAATTTTCGCAAAGGCGACCGACGTTATGATCAGGCCAACCCTGGTACGTAATAACGGGTCCCGTAGAAGGAGTACCAGTGTATTTCCTGGTTGCGCAAAGCCTCCGCTGGAGAGAAACGGGTAATAAACGATGCACTGTGCACAGCTTAAACGGAGCTTTATGAAATCCCAGCCATGATTAATAATTTTCCCCGCGCCCCCGCCTCCTGCCTCCGTCGCCCAACTCCACGCTCCGTACCTCGTTAGGCACATATCTCTCATCCTTAAACCTTCGCGTTGGCTTATGCATCGAGGTCCCCTCGGTGGCCAGCTACCTTTCTCCTTTCGCCATTCATCTTTGTCTCTATCTTGTTGCACCTCCCCCTTCTCTCTTTCTCGTTGCTGGAGCACCTTGGATTATTAATTCCCACCCAGCGGCACTCTTTTTGCCACGACACCTTTTTCTCGCCTGAAACCACGGCCACGCGCGACAACGGGAGATTCTCGAGTATGATGACAAACCATAGGACGAGTTACTGTTACAAAAAGGAGCGATTCAATGTTACGAATAAGATGAAGCGCGGTATTATAAGTTTAATTAAATTACGAGGCAATTTCCCGTAGTAAAGGGGTGGTGATCTTTTGCTATGTTGGATAAGAGAAAAGCCTTCCGTGGAGGAGACTTTTAAATAAAAGCTGAGAGCGTCGCTGGCGCGCAGAATTACGTTACACCGTATTATCCGTGTTCGGTGTGCGGGAGCCTGAATAAAGTGTAATAAATCATGTTATGGGTTATGGAACAATAATCTTTGGGTCTTGGAAGATCGATAAACGGTAGTCTCGTCGGCGGACAATTACGAATGAATATCCTGGCACGGAGTTACGTGGCGGGGACGTCGATAAGGAGAAGACAAATGCGGCGAAGAATAGCTAACATCATTACTACAGCCGTTCGCGCGTAAAACAGGATTATTCTCGTTTGCGAGCCCATTAGGGCGGCGTTCCATAGCCGCCACGCATTAAACGGATGATACTAACCCGTTCGTTTGCACACGCCTCTCCCTATCTAATAAATGTAATAATAATACAACGGGCCGCCGCGCCGACATGTAACCCCGCGAGTGATTCCTGTCGAGCTGTCGCGCTCTCGCAAACTTTTATGCCCGCCACCGGGAACGGCCGTGCCTCTTTCTTCTTGTTCCCCCGTTTACGGCTCGAATCGATAGCGCTAACTGTTTTAAACGCGGGCACGTACACGCGGCTGACTTCACGCTGCTGTTTTCTGTGTCAACACGGGAATATTGAAGCAGGTCGTTCAGGCTGTTGCCGCGCACGTCAGTCATACCTCCACTAGCAGATAATTAACCCGACCGTTTACATAACGATAACTCTATCGCCTCCAGTCGCTCCGCGTTCCCCTGGTACCTTATTTTTTTACAACCTCGGGGTATTCCCCGCGGCGTCTCCTTTTCAACGAAATTTAGAAACAGATGTAACTGAGAAGGGTGGTTTCCTAAGTTCGCGTGGAGCATGTAACGGAAAGTTGTACTGCCATGTAAGAAGAACTTGCGATTCAAAAAATTCAGTCTAGGCTTAAGGGGTTATGCCTTCCTGTAAGGTCTGAAAACAAAAGTATTTTCCGGATTTTTTTTTAAAAACTTGAAGACTTTTTTAAATAAACGGTTGTATATTCGAAAGTACATATTTTAAAGTACTTGTAGTTTTTTTTGCAATGCAATATCTAAATAAATAATGGAATTATAGGCGATCTCCCGGCAGCGTTTTTTTAGTACGGTGACCACTGTAACTTTGACCTGGTTCATCAGAAATAAAAAATTCCACCAAAGTTTAGTTAGTATATTAGATTATCTAGTCCTTAATCGTGATTTTTTCATTTCCGTTGCGTAGTTTTAATTTTATAGATGAAAAATTGTAAAAAATGAGAGCGATTCTGTGTAGAAAATCGATACTTTGCTATGAGAAGCCGCCATTTTGCAGTACATTAATTTTTCGGGATAATGAACGATTAAGGACTAGATAATCTAATATACTAAATAAATTTCCGCGAATTTTTTATGTCGGATGAACCAGGTCCTGAAAAAAAATCTCTGCCGAGGGATTTCTGATATTTCTTTTATTTATTTATATTTTCCAGCGCAAAAATGACTACAAGTAATTTAACATGTACACTTTCGAATGCATAAAGGTTTGATTAAAAAAGTCTTCAAGGTTTTCCTCGAAAAATTCCCGAATATACATTTTTTTCAGACCTCAGAGGTAGCCATAACCCCTTAAGAGGGTTGTTTAGGAGGGTTAATTGAATACTGCGCAACGTACCCTTCAAAATCCTCACGATCATAAGCCATAAATCAATTCCGACAGACCAATGGAAGATAACGACGCGTATTCGTGAATCCAATTGCGTTTCAATCTAAATTCCGTTAAACTCCACTCGTTCGTCGCCGCGCAGCGATTTAATCCCGCGCGGACAGGGCTCGTGGCTACCAAAAACCCCGACAGCTCTCAACTTTCTCTAAATCCCTGCTACCGCTGCCTACTAATTTCCAACTCGTTCGAACACGTGCCGAACAGACGAACTGTCGCCGGCCGTTAGTATCGGGAGGGTCATCTGCATCTGCATCTGACTGCTGTGAAAAAAAAAGTAGAGAGAGAGAGAGAGCACTCGGCGGTTGCAGCGTACCAACGAAGTTTCCCGCTCTCTCTCTGTCCTTCCCCTCTGCTCCCCCTGCCCCTATCGTTCTATTTCGCTCTCGCCAGGTTGAAGTTAGCGTTTTCGCCCGAGGGGTGAATGTCTGCCAATGGCAGACGACACTGGTGGCAGCGGTAGCAGCAACAGCTCTTGCTGATGGATTGTCTCTCCTCCACGCCCCCTTATTACCCCCGAATCCCTGTCTGCTCCCCCGTCATCCCGCCTGGTCTGCGTCACCCGATCACCTCTCACCTCCTTCGCGCAGGGAAAAAGACCAAAGAGCGCGCGGTGGAGTGGGAAGGCAGAATTCCCTGGCGGAGATCCGCTCCAGAAACGAGAGATTCCAGGTTCGTAAGGTGCTCGTTCGATAGGGGGATTGAGGCACGAATCCGCCGGCTTCGATCTCCTCGCGATCCGCTTCTCGTTTTTCGGCGGTTCCCGTGTGCTGCCGCTCTCACGCGGCAGACGGGGATCGAATGGGGGACCGCGCGGGCGGAGGTGTTAGCGCTGGAAGGTTGAGACCGAGGCGAACCTCGAAAATTGAAACAGAAATCGCGGCGCGAGGATGAAATACGCGGAGGATTCGCGGGTCCCTGCTAAATGGAACATCGTAACTTTCGCGAGGGGCTTTGAATCCGGGGCTGGGATGCACGGTGGCAGGCAATAAGGGACTGGTCCCTGGAATCGGTGACATTATAAGCGCCATTTCTTTCGTCCATTTTCTTCTTTTTATTCGAACGCAGCAAGAATGAAAAAGTGAGGCTTGAAATAATCGAAATGAACATTGGCAAATCTATAAGGCGGGAGGGTTGAAACGCGTTGTGTTTAATGAAACTCCTGCCAATACTGTGATATATAGTAGAGCTGTTTCGAGACACGAAACATTCGAGTAGCTTGAAGTTCGAACCGAGCGGGACTCGGTTCTTCGAGCCGAACCGAGACCCGGACGGTTTCGGGTAACCCGAATGTTTCGGGTAGCTCGATTTTTTCGAGTAGCTCGAATGTGTTTCGGGTAGCTCGATTTTTTCAAGCAGCTCGTATGTTTCGAGCCACCCGAATATATTTTAGGTAGTCGACTGTATGGTGCAGTGTTATGGCTTTGTGTAGCTGGAACGTTTTGTAGGCACCGAATATAAATTAAGTTAGATGTATAATATGAGATGTATGTATAGATATGAAAAGCACATGAAGTAATTTAACCCTTGCCTGGTGGATATTTTAACAACACATTGGATGCGGGATCCATTTTGACCCATAATTTAATTCGTATACACCTCGGGATAAAAATATAACAAATATAAAAAATATACAAAATATAAAATTATAAAGTACAACACAGGAATAGGACCCTATATAACATTCATCGACGTTGCTCTATAAACACTAGCTTTAAACACAAGAAGAGACCCATGGAACAAATCGATCATACGCAATAGAAACATTACCTATTCCAAACATAAGAGCTGCTTGAAAAAATCGAGCTACCTGAGACATTCGGGTTACCCGAAACCGTTCGAGTCTCGGGTCGGTTGTTTCGAGTCTCGAAACAGCTCTAATCCATAGCAATGATTTCAGAAATAAGACAGCTACCTATATATTTGTGCACCAGTTTTCGAAACCCTCCCGAAAAAATGCATGTACCGATTTAGCCCGGAGAAACTTTGAAAGCAACGGAAGTAATTAACCACGGGATAATCGCGGTATTCAAAATGGTAGAGGTGAAAAGAGCCGCGCAGTTGTAAAAGGCGGTCGATAAATTATCTCGCGCGCAAATTGGATCGCTGGGAATCTTTTCAACAGTATCAAACGATGGATCAACTTTTAATTAAAGCCTGGATCAAGGCGGATTTAAGATATTTATTTTATATTTCAACATCCCCCTTGGTCGAGCCCGACTCCATGAAACCTGTCGACAGAGGCCCCGCTCGTAGCCCAATTTCGGCCAACCCCCGTGTTACTCTTTTCCCTGTGGCATAGAGTTGTCTCTTTCTCGCTCCCCCGTTCTCCCGTCCACCCTTTCGTCCCGATGCTTCAGCTGCCCATCCCTCTTGGCGTGCTTTATCCGCGCGGATTCAGCCCTTTACAGCCTGATTCTTCAATCTCGCAAGGCAGTAAAAGCTACAGATTTTACGAGCCGCCGAGACGCGCATGCACACGTGTCCACACACGAGCTGCACTCGCACGCACGATTTCACACACGATTCTCTTCCGGTTCCGAACGAGAGGACGTCGCCGGTCGCTACGAGTCTGGCAATGCTCAACAACTCTGGCAAACTTTTCGCTCCAATCTTACGGTGCACGTACCGAGCCTGTCGCGAATATAAAGCGTCGGGAAATTGGTCACTCGCCCCCGGCGATGTCCGCTCAACTGCTTTCGATCGCACTTTTTCACGATCTTCAATCCCCGAGAAACTATGTCACCGCTTAAACTCGAGGCTGGCTCCAAAGAATAGATGCGTCCGTGTGATTCTCGCGTTTACTCTGCAAGGAGTGCAGCAACACTAAAGTGGATGCAAGTATAAATTGGCTTGAAATGTTGCGATAATATTTTTATGAAAAACGGTTCCGAGCATAATTAAGTGCCACAGTGTAGTATAATTTTATGAGAAAGAAATCAAAGAGGAGGTAATTGACCAATGAGTTTGTAAAATTTCCATCGGATTCAACAATTTCTGTGTCGATTTTCCGCGACGAACAGGGGCATCGGATATTGTGCCGGGCGAGACAACCGAGGGACTTCCTTCAACAGGTATCCACATTCTCGCCGAGTCTCGGGAGTTGGCCGACCAGAAGTAAAGGCGACTGCGTCCCGAACTCTCGTCCTCCCCGTGAATTCTCGGCGGAACACACTTTCCAATCTGACTTGACGCGACCCAGGAGGGAAAGAGTTAGGAAAGGGTGGACGGGAGACGCTGGAGAGGAAAGGAGTCCTTATATAACG
The DNA here is from genome assembly GCA_947577245.1 of Andrena bucephala. NCBI lineage: Eukaryota > Metazoa > Arthropoda > Insecta > Hymenoptera > Andrenidae > Andrena > Andrena bucephala. Next base: position 73,057,073 of record OX387715.1, read on the forward strand.
CGGCCAGATTGAAGGAATGGAACAGCCGGGACGAACGTAATGGCGGAACGGGGAATACGATTGTCGGGCCAGCGTTCCGGAAGAAAAGTGCCTTACAAAAGTAGGAAGAGGACGGATGAGCTTCCAGGTCGTCAGTTCTAGCAAGGCGATCGCGCTACAGGAGAGACCGAGGAAAGAGACCTAACTCAGAACGGGTATTGCTGAGGGGAGGGAATTCTTGCCGTATGACTGTCCGTATCAGCCGATGACAGGATTCGCGACAGGGTTACGAAATACTATTTTCAAATCAAAGAATTCCCTTAAAACACCACCATTATACACTGCTCTTTGCAAGGGAGCTGAATAATTCGCACATCACGTGTGTACAAATTCCTCCTACTTGGATCTGTGTGGAAATCAACCGCGGGCAGTAACAATGACGAGGAACGAAGGAAGGAAAGGCCGTACCCCTGTCTTTCTCCTCGAACCTTCCTCACGTTTCGTCCCCCCCCTGCGCGGAATTCTCCTTTCTTTCCTTCCACGTATCGAGAGGATCGCAAACGAATGGAAAATACATGTAGATGTCTGGACGCGATCAGCCCTCGGTGGATTCCTTTTTTCGTCGGGCAAACACGTTCCTCTCCTGTTCCCTATTCGTGGATCCCGGCCGTCCGTCGGCCTGCCCTCTTTCGCCCTACCCTCGGCCAGACCCTTTTGTATTCCTGGCGCATATCACTTAAGGGTCAGGCACCCTCAAAATAGATCCGTTTCACGAAATAACACGCGTTGCCACGGACACCCTTCAACGGCTGCGCATACCAATGGGAACGGTCACGTTTGCCCCGATCAGAGAGCATCGGCCGGTGCGCGGCGATGCCTCGATAACGCTCCCGCTTTCGAGATATCCGATCAGGGGATCGGCGAAGCGAGGAAAGGCAAAGTGGTCGCCCGATTCCCTCCGCGTGCCGAAAGGCCAGGCACAGGTCGTGGACCGTAAACCGTGGCTCTGGCTGGCCGAGGCTTTTCCATTAGACGGCTATCGGTATAACGTTTGAGCCGTACGAGCTACTTTCCACGGCAGAGACGGCCCCGCGCTCCTTCCGGTCAGCGGGGGAATTTTATTCGCCCAGTAAAGGATCTCGTACGCGGGACGGTCTCGTAAAGAGCTACCCTGGGATTGCACGAGCTTTCTGCTTCCCGTGGTGGATTTCAATTGTCAGGTAAGAAATCGGGGCGGGCGTGTCGTTTCGATATTCATCGTGGACATTGAATATGGAGATGATAATGCTCGCGGAGATAGACGAAAAATGGGATGACGAGGTAAGTCTGTAAATCAATCTCGATGGGGATGAAGGAAAATGAAATCTTACACACTTTCGTATTGAATAATTCCTAATTTCCGCTGAATTGTTGGCAGTAAATTTAGGATGAATATACGTCGGATAGACGAGTTCTTGTAATGTCGAGTTAAATGTATACCTATACAGTGCGTCGATCACTTTGTGTCGTTAATTTAACGATGTTAACAGCTACCGACCAAGATGCCTTTGTTCCGTAAATTCGATAGAGAGCAGCAGCTTGGAGCTGTCGTTGAGCTGAGCGTCACGAAGTCGAAGACCGCAATATGAGCCTAGCCGACAGCGGCAACGGGTGGTTCGTGGCCAGCCGCAGTAGATACGGTCGGCCACGAGTCAGACCAGCGGGCGAGCGGAAGCGTTAATCCGTCGCGAAGACCGAAAGGGGGAATGAAAAAAGGCAGGCGGCCGCTCATGACAAATAAGCTCTGATTTAATTTTCACTCGACCGGGTTTCGTTAGTGCGGCGGTCGCCTCCCCTCGAACCCGTTGCTGCGGATTAGCCTTAATGTCGCTGCGGGAAGCAAAAAAACAGAAAGGAAAGAAGAGTGAAACAGAGAAAGGAATAAAGAGAGCGAGAAAGACGGCGGGAAAGCGGGTGTGTGTGTGTGTGAGAGAGGGTGAGACAGAGAGAGAGAGAGAGAGAGAGAGAGAGAGAGAGCAGAAATAAGAGGAAAGAGACAAGAAGTGGAGGAAAGGAGTCGACGGGGGCATAGTTATTAATTAATCCCGGCTCTCCTCTGGATGCCCGGCACGGCGGCCGCAAAATAAAGCTCCCAGCATAAAGAGCTTTAGTTCCTGCGGGCATGAAACAATTATCGCCATCCGCCGTGAGCACAAAGAAGAAGCAGAAGAAGAAGGGGCCGAGGAAGGGTGGGGAAGCAGCGTGATTATACGCCGAGTCCGGCTTCGCGACGATCAAAGGGATCCGCATCGGTGTGGTCGTCGCTAATCGTAAGCCTTTACGTAATAGCCGCCCCCATCCCTGCCAGCGTGTCGAAACCACCGTCGATCGGTCCCGTCCAGTTTTTGCTAGGGTGGCTAGGGACCAGCGGCGAGAAGATAAATTTCAGACTCTTTTGTGAAACACCTTTCTGCCCGTGGCCACCAACACCCCCGGCGGTGATTGAGCATTTTAAAATTGCGACGCAAATGACAGGTATTATGCAGCTCTTTCGATCAAGCGCGTAGTCCCTACTTTGGATTAATTTCTTTGATTAATGACGCCCCCCGATCAGTGTTTCGCTTGATGTTCATTGGGTGGAGTCTCGGGGACTTAGCGTGATTTAGTAACGAATTTCTGAGGATGGAAATGTAACTAGACTCCTGTTATATCGTACTGTTCAACGACTGTATTATTGTCTTTTAATGTTAGGAGCTTAGTAAAGTTTATCTCTGATACTAAGAGAGATATGAAATTTCTGTTCCTTGATCTCTGCTTGCAAGCGAGTAAGATAATCCTGGTATATAGATCTGTCTAGAAAATAATTAAATTAATCGTATGAAATATACTTAACTCTGCAATCTGTGTTTATCTATGTGAATCACGAATATTTATTACTCTTATTCGAATAATTTTTCCGTAATTCAGCAGCTACTTGATAAATTTATTAACATCGGTAGAGGGCGCAGATCTTTGCACTGGTTGCAAGCGGAATATTTGAAATACGAAGCGTAATAGCACGAGGGTGCCACCCCTGTATGTCTTGGCGCCATCTGAACTAGCAAGGCTGTATTTTTCCGTACTACCGCTGGATCGATTAATCTTCCTTGCCAGCAGATGGCGCTGTTAAAAGCGAGTCGGAGAGTGCCGGTACAAGGGGTGAGTTTGTGAAAACTAACCGACGGAAAGCGATTTTACCGACGTTCAACCCCTCGGTTCCACCGACAGATTAACCAACCCCAACTGTGTCTGGTCTGTCGTAATCTTTTTCTACTAGTGGCACCGCAACAAGAACACATACATTTATAATAAGTGAACAGGTATTTTAAACCACAGTTGTGTGAGACACAAACTATATTTAATATTCCATTACGTTTTTAACACACATTTAAAATATAATACTCTCGGTACAAATGCCAGGTACATAACAGAGCACGAAGAAACCCTTTTGAAAATATTCTACTGGATACAAATGAAGAAGTAATGAAGTTTCTTTAAAATAAGGAACTTACCGAAATAAAGGCACGTTTCGATATTCATCGATTAACTACATATACCTAAAATATTACGAAGTTACCCCACGATCAGAATTACTATGTCTGAGGTCAATTTTAAATAGGGGAAACAGAGGGCCGTATCCTTCGAACTCGAAATAGGACACGTGTCCACCAAACCATCCCCCGAGACAGCTACCACTGCAATCTGCGACGTGACCCTCTAAAAACGACATTTCCCTGGTACACTTTAATACACCCATTTCCTATTTCACTCTCAAGATCTGAAATATCCGTGGAACTTATATCCCGTGTTCCCACGAAGGATACCATTAGAGATCTGTATTCCCATATTCGAAACCCCCTCATTGCACGGCAATGTGCATTTTAAATATATCGAGCGTACGATATCTAGGGAATCCGATTTATAGATTGTGAAACATTTTACGGGTCACGTTGTTCCAGCTTCAAAAATCGCTCTCCAAATGTTTACCCAGCTCGCCGCGGAACTCGCTGCCTTTCAAAAATGAATTTCACGGAAAATTCGATTGCACGTTACGCGGTTTCGTAATTAAAACAGCGATAAATCGGTTTCCAATAAACGTTATGCACCTCCAGAAGAACAGCGGTCCGCCTGCACGGCGAAAGAACGCGAATAATCGTTATTTAATCCCCTCGTGGAATTTCAGTTCCCATAATTATTTACGCGGCCCGCGAGAGCTGGAAACAATTAGGGCCATTTATATTCGCGAAACGCGAGCGACGCGGGCAAAGAATGACAGCTAAATTCAGACTGTGAGAGCGGCGGCGGCCGTTCTAGTAGATATACCCCGTGCATTGTCAGCCGCGGGTTACAGCTGGGGGTAGTGGTGGAGGAGCAACGTTAATCAGGCCGAGTAAACACCTGCCACTGATTGTGCTACGTATATGGGAAATACGCGGCGGCACACAAAGCGTCAGGAATCTACCAGGGGTGAGGCATCGATCGTCCGAAAGCTGGCATTATTCGGCCAGGAGGAAAGCCTTGCACGAAGACCGCAACCCAAGGCCCTTTTGCGGACGGCGAATCACGCGCGTGGACGGTACGAGTTAGGTGAATCCGCCTCACCTCGGCTAAAATCAATATTATGCTGTCTTAATCCTCCATGCTTCGGATTGTATCGCTTAATCGTCAAAATAGAATAACAATGGCCTTGCCAGTTATAGCGCTATGAATGAAATCGCTTCGTGTAAATATCACCAAGCTCCTTGGATCTGCCACATCGAGAGTTAATTTTATTTCACGAAATTCAGTTCTAAGTATCGCGACGTTACCTGTAGTAATATGTATTTTAAAGTATCAGTGCTTTTGTAAAAAGAGATTTGGAAGCAATCAATGTGAAATTGTTTAAGCCTAGTGCTTGGGAAAAGGTTTAGAGGAATATGCGTGTTTCCGTAGTCTCAGTAAATCGCGAAGCCTTCCTCAGTGGTATTTACATCCTTGCTAATCCCCCCAGGGTTGTCACTTCTTAAGGGATCGGAGGGGGTCTCTTAAACGCTTTAAACGACTGCAAAGAGCGCTAGAATAAGGAAGTTATCGGCTTAAGACGAAACTGAAGTGAACGGTAACCATCGGATGAATAAAGCCAATAGTATTAGCCACTCTGCTATCTCATTCTTTTTTCCTCTGTGACATCAAAGAGGAGTTCGTTCGCTCTCACAACTTCCAAAGTCATCGTTCTATCTGGAGCTTGCAAGGCTCACAGACTTCAGAGTTCGCAAATATCATTGAACGCGTGGTAACACTACGCTGAAAGTACTTTCTCATTTTCAATACTTAAGGGGGTACACGGGTATTTCGGGGTCAAAAAATCGAAAAAAAATCGATTGTTTATCGTAGCCACAAGTCTTAGAAGTATTTTAAAGATTTCATTGATAATTTCGAAAAATTGCGAGAGTTACAACGTAAAAAGTAACAGACGGGCCAATGCCGGTAAACGCGTCGCGGCAGGCTTTAAAGCCGTTTTTCTCAAAACTATGCTTCTCAAGACGGTGAACATCGTACCTAACTCGAGAAGGGATCAATATTTTTTGTTAAAATTTTAACTGAACCTACAAAACACTATTCTCCACAATGTGGAACTCGCTCAATAAAATCGTATAACATTAATAACATTTAAGACAACATTTATCACAGGATTACTTCAGTAAAATTCTACAAAATTGATATTTGTTGTATGACTCCGTGAAGTTTTATTAAAATTTTTCGACCGAGTTCCGCATTGTAGAGAAGAGTATTTTGTAGGTTCAGTTAAAATTTCAACGAAAAATATTAATCCGTTCTCGACTTACCTATGTTCACCGTTTTAACGGTGCATTGCGGAGCGCCCACTTTGACGCTTTGTGATTCCTTTAATTCTAAATATTTTTCAGGTTTCCTGCTCTTAAAATGCGTGATAATACCCACAATAAAGTATTGTAACACCTGCAAATGGTATGAATTATTAGTCGTCCAATCCAACCGAAGAGGAACCGTTCATTTTAGCCGTCTAATACCCGTGTACCCACCTAATGTCTCGTGGATCGGTCCTGTCTAGCCTCATAGAACAGACACTAAATCCCCCAATAAACGACATATGCGTGGTGAGTCGTGATCCAGCTGCTTTTGATTCCACGTCCCGTCAAAATTGTTTCTGCCCAGTCGAATTTTCACCGGACAAGAACTCCCTCGTCAAATAATGCGGTCGCGGGAGGTTTGAGTTCCAAGAGACTCGTTCGCGCCCGGCAAGGGAAAGAGAAAGACACAAGGCCAGATACGTTCGGGGCGGTTTCCAGTTGTTTTTCAGTTTCGCATTTCCATACTGTCTGCAGGAGCCTGTATGGAAATTCGACGCGACGGGCACGCCTCCCGCGTACCAATATTGAGTTCGAACGAATACTGATGGGCGCATGCATTATCCTTCGCGTATAGACAAACGTGAAACAAGGAACAACGCTCTTCGGAGGCAACTACCCTATCTATCGAGATCCGTCTCGGGAGCACGAGAACTCAAAAATATTTATAAACATCCGCAGACTTGTCAGGATTCCCAATCTTTGGTGTGTGGTTATTCTTTAATTTTGAAATAAGAAACGCATTCGATGTACACGGATAAAGTACGACCTGCTCGTTGGAGCGCATAATTAGAGGCTACAACGAAGTATGCATTCTCATTCACGACAAAACCGATACGTTCGCTATTTACATACATCTACGGTGCGTCCGCGGGGGTTGACGATCGACCGTGAGCAAATAACTAAACGCTGGATTTCAATTAGTATTCTGACTGCCTATGTTGTTTAATGGATATTTCCAGTAGCGGGAGCAACGGGCAGCCGACTTGCATGAGCAACACGCCGGGATAAACTGTAGCCTCGTTGTTAATTAAAATCATAATTGTGCTCGCAACAGAGTGCCCCCCAGAAGGTCACATTTGCCAGTTCGCCGCCGTGCTCGACCGCGTATTATGTGGCGAGCACCATTTCGTTGATATAAATTTCTTCGGTGTTTTTCATTATTTTGCCGCGCAAGACCTTGCGTTTTACATTTCTTATTTATTACGAGTCTGTTGCCAACGAGTGTTGATTCTATCGAGAACAAAATGTTGCGGCCCCGTTTTCTGTGCAAGGCAAATCTATCGCCACACCCGTGTAACATTCACCTCGTTTTCTGTGGCGAAACGGGAGCACGCAGGGCACAGATTTTATTTAAGTAAATCTCGATCGACCGTTGCCGTACCGCTGTTTCGTGCTACTCATTTTTCCCTCTCTGTTTTTATTTTTCAAATTGAACGCCGCACCACGGTAAACTCCAAACGACCAGGGAATTAATTTCTCGTCTGTGCGATGGAAACAAATGAAAAACTGGCACGGTAGTCGGCGAAAGAGTAATCATCGCTGAATATTAATTGTATCGCGCGAAACAAGCTGCTGCATTCTGTTTCTGTTACACGCGGTTCTGCTAACTGGTTACAGCGAAGCCTACCGTCATGTAATGTAATTAGTAACTCGGATACTTTGCCCCGAGGCGACACGCGTGGTCATTGCGAGCACCCAAAATGGAGCTCCTCAACATGTTCAGATATTATCTGACAAGTACTCGTCCCTGAATTGGATTCATAGGTATCATAGTACGCTTCGCGATTGAAGAGGGTTTAGAACGAAGCTGTCCAATTAACGATCATAATCCTGAAAGCTCGCGGTAACTTCCAACGCGTAGATTGTCATATTCTAAAGTGCTTCCAGGAAGTACGTTCTCCAAGAAACTCGCTGCCTCCAGCGGAACATCCGCGGTTCGCGGAATTACAGCGATACGGTTAGGGGAAAGATGCGCACACGTTGTCGCGACGAAAGGAGCGTGCCCGCACTATGGCCGACGAATGTCTAAAAAGCGGACTGTTAATGGTCAAAGGAACTTGAGTCGGCGGAAAGGGTTGGTCTCGAGGACGCATTCGCCGTTCCCGAGAACGCGCGGGCGCACCAACAAAAGTCAAAAAGGTGAGCGGAAGATTGCGCCCCCCGTCTCTCCGTTCGCTCGCTCCACCCCCCTTTATCCACCATCCTTCCGGCTCCTCCGTTGCTCTCTTTCCCGGGATTTCCCTCGTCCGAGCCGACACTACGCGAGGAATCTCGCTCAGCCGAACTGCAATGGAATTTACTTAAGCGCTGAAGAGGAGCCGGCGAGTGGAGGGTACGCAGGGGTGAAGTTGGGGGGTAGGGAGGGCAAGTGGGTAGGTGGAGTCTCGAGCAGTACGAAACGGGGTACGAGAGAGAAAGGCGTGAAAGAGACGAGTGACGCGAGCGGCAGGAACGAGGAATAACGGGAGATTAAGTGAGAGAATTAGGTGGAAAGCCGCTGCGATTGCGGAATAGAAGAAGTCCAATAAGAGGCAACTAATGCTGAAGAGGAAGCCCGACGAAAGAGGGTGGAACATCGCACACGTCTGTCCGCGGGGGTAAAAATCGAAAAGGGACAGCGAGAATAATAAGCGCTGGGAGCTGGTGACAAAGGTAGCAAGATTAATGGGGGAGAGTAAATGGACGTGCGGGAGAGGACACACGCGCGGGAGGAGTAATGGAAAAGACAGGGCGTAGGAGTAGCCGATACAGAAGACTGGAGAGAGGCGTGTTGCGTTACGAGGCACCGATCCGAGCCGCTCTTCGCGGTGAGATGAAAGCAAACGAAAGGGCGTAAATGTAAATTGCTACATTCCTACGGTGTTCTTAATTAACTTTTTTGCAATTATCGCCGCGCGAACGTCTGCAGCTCGCTCGTATCTCTCGCGGAAAGGAGGAGAATGGGGAGAATGGGGAGCATAGAGGGAAAAGAAGGAAAAAGTTGAGTCTTCCTTGTCCGGGCGAGGCAACTCGTGCAGAGAGAATTCCGTCAAAGGCGTGCCTTTCTCTTTCTCTACCCCCCCCCCCCTCTCTCTCTCTCTCTCTCTCTCTTTCTCTTGTGGGTCGCGAGCGCCCTTTACGGGGGTGTTTAAAAACCGCGTGTACTTTGTACGCAAGAATTGCATTCATTCGGCACTTCTCAAACGCTACCTGACTGCGCTGGATACGCGGTGAAGTGGGAACCACGCCTCTTGACGCAATTTTTGAACGCGTTTGTTGCCGCGACTTTCAACCGTTCACGCACGGGTACATGCGCCACGTTTTTCCCGCCCACCCCCGTTAACGGGCAACGCGATTTCCTTGGCACGCGAAACTGCGTAAAGGAAACTGGCAATTCACCGGATCAAGTGGATTTTACGCTCAGCTGTCTTCGACGAGTCATTGCCTTTCTTTCAACTGACCCGGTTGATTTGTACGTGGTCTGGCACTGTGTTAACACTCAACAGGTATCGCGGTGTTTTCTAAGGTCCTGAGTAGCCGCTGTAATCATTGGATCTCGGAGTTCTACATACCCATCCCTTGTGTATATCATAATAGGGTGGCCCTTATATAAATACTACGCGTGTCCCATCTGTACGTCGTGACGTATTGTCTATACGCATGAAGTGCGGACTTCTCTATATTTAAACGTCATTATCTGAAAAATGGTTGGAAGTACGAAAAAATTATATATACAGTAATTGTAGAAAATTGAATGCTCTTTTAATATTATTTGAACAAAATTTTGATAGGGCTTACCATTTTTGAGAAATTCTTCAAATTCAAACCATTGACGAATTCTAAACTTTAAGGCCCGGTCGGCACCCTTTTCTGTTATCCGATTGCAATAATCTTTTTCAGGGACTATTTTTTTTATGAAATGGAATCATATTAGGGGGTGAGAGCAAAATAAATCGGAAATTGAAAATAAGGGCCACCCTATTATCATAAATTAGGATGATCATAAAACAGATATTCTCTATGTCGATCCAGAGGCCATGTCAGTTTTCCTTTTTAAATGCAGACGAGTACAGACATTTTAGTTCTTACGTTAAACCAATCACCGTTACTCAAGCTAACGTCAAATTCACGGCAATGTTCCACGCGCACACACTTCTCAATACTAACACGCAATGTGCATTAGTACAAGTACATTATGCTCTTGACATGTTCATTTGCCCGTTGTCTGCACTTATGCATGTGTGGCTGTGCATGTATGTGTGTGTGGTGAGCATTCAGCCCTCAGCGACGGTAATGGCGAATGCATAAACAAGAGGAAATTTAGGATATTATTTGCTGTGCAAAGCAGTGCACGGCGACCATTTAGGCGACTGTAACGATAATCGTGATTACGCGCATCATTGCTATTAATTAAAATCATCCTCCCGGCGCTACAAAGCGAACATCAAACTGTACACCGTCGACGCTAAAACGTAATTCCGTTTAAACGAGAATGTGACAATCGTATGAATATTCGCAGTCGCGTTTACAAAATTCCCATCGGCCATTAATGAAACATTCACTCGGCGCCGTTCGGTAACAAAATATTTACGCCTGGCATCGTTGCTGCCATTGGCGAGAGCACTCGATCATTTTTTCTCCACTGGTCATCGATTATTCGAGCCGTGGAATAACAACGAAACAAGCTTACGACAATTTGCAATTAAAATGCGCAGACGGACATAATTAACGTGCTTGTAAACAGGACATGTTTCAGCGTGACTTCATCGTAAAGGATTCTCACAGGGGCGAGCTTTATTCGCGCGACAGATACCGCTATCAGAACATATTTGTGCAAAAATTAATTGCGAGGCAGCTGTACGGGCGCGAATATTTCGCCAAGCTTTCAGCGCAGGACGCGCTGGTAGAAAAGCCATTATCGTCGACTCTGTTGCAGGAGTTAATGAACGAACCGGCGTCGAGAGTGCGAAAATTCAAAGGTTCCCCGCAACAAAATCCAATATACCGTAACGCGTTTCCATGCGCCAGCTACGCTTACATCCCCCGAACAATCGACTGTCTAACGTATCAAAAGAACGAACACAACGATCGGGCGAAATATCGCGATCGTATCGATTTTCAAACGATTCTATCTTTATAGGTACGTATACCACAAACGGTATGAAATTTAGTCAGAAAAATCGTAAAAAGTATGAAATTTTTAGATTTCTTTTACTCCTGGCATTCACGAATACCAGAGGAAATCTCGTGCCCCCAGAGTTGTAGATTGGAGTCGTTTTTGTATAGGCTGTATGTTCCACCCTGTACAATTGCTGACAAGGAAAAGTGAGGCAACCTGGAAACTCAGAAAATCATGCAACTTCGTGTGCAAGTAGAGTAGTTGATCCGTAACATAAACCTATTTTTTGTGTGTAACATATAGTGCGCTTTTAAGGGATGAAATTACCAGATATCGAAAAAAAGTTTAAACAAAAATTTAATTTTTTTATATCTACAAAAGTGCGTAAAAATAATTATCGAAAATTTCGATAATTATTTAATTAATTCGATAATTGATTTCACGCAGTTACGTAGATTTAAAAAAGAAATGCAACTTTTCTTTAAATTTCTTTTCGATATCCCTCACCGTTCTAGATATTCCACGAAAAAGAAAATTCTGCATTTTTTCAAAGAGCGACTTCACTCCCTAAAACCGCACTATGGTAGCAACAAAAAATAGGTTTCTGTTACGGAGCCACTACTCTACTTGCACACGAAGTTGCATAATTTTCTGAATTTCCGGGTTGCCTACCCTAGTAACATTTATTTGCTGGGACTTTGTTGGGCCAATGACGTGATATCCGTTGGCCAACTGTTGAAGTGTCGCGCTATTTTTAAATGGGCCAACGATTGTAACCAACGCAGGCCCAATTGAAGGTTTCTTTCCATAGGCCCAACTGAAGGTTTCTTTCCATAAGCCCAACAGTTTCTTTCCAAAAGACGTCGTACAGACGTCCAGAAGGCATCTTGAAGAACGTTAAAAGACGTTGTAAACACGTCTTTTTCAGGTTGTAAACCCGTCTTAGGAAAAAAAAATTCGGGGTGAGAAGCATCGAACCCAAACTTTCCTCTTACGAAGCAACTGCTGTTCCCACTTACCCAACACATTTCCTTGTAGACAATTCTAATTTCTAGTTACATAACTAATATTAATTGTTTATAAAAACTGCGCAGTGACGCGAAATATTCTACAAAATAGCATCATTCGACCTTTAGACTCATTCCTTAAAATTTCACATTCGTCTCAAGACAGACGTCCTCATTACGTATTTATAAATAAGAAAAGAAAAATCACAACTTGGAATATAATAACAGGTTTTTGGATGTAGCAATTTTTTTGTCGTTTGTAAGACGACATTTAATCATCGTTGTAAATTTTTTGTTAATTAACCAACCATAGTAATTGTAGGCCCAACATTGAATATTCGTAGGTAAACTGTCGTAACTTTTTGTTAATTAACCAACTATAATAATTGTAGGCCCAACATTGACTATTCGTTGGCAAACTGTCGTAACTTTTTGTTAATTAACCAACCATTATAATTGTAGGCCCAACATTAAATATTCGTTGGCAAACTGTTGTAAGTTTTTTGCCGTAGGCCCTATGTTGGGAATTTGTAGGCAAAACACTAACTATATCCCAACTAATTCCCAATTGTTGGCTACCGTTGGCCAACCAAAAATGCTACTAGGGTAACTTCCCTTTTGAGTGAAGGATGATTTTGGACTTTCAAGAAGAAACGATTAGTTCTAATCGAACCCAAGCAAACAAGAACATTTCTGCAAACTTGCAGTCTGTTCTGCATGTATGGACCAGGCATATAATTCGCTAAGAGCATCAACCTCTCATCAACTTGCAATTCAATTTACGACGGGATCTCGTTCATCTGTACGTTCGTCCACATATGTAATAGGGCGCGCAGAAGCTCTACTGTTACACGCGTACACAAGGATTACAACTGAGATAGGATTGAGCCACTTTCGTATGCAACTTTCAAGTGAAAGGTTAGGATAATTCCTAGAGCAATCTCGTAAATTTCTCGCAATATTTCCTACGAAATGGAGACATAATTTGTAAAGGTCCAAAAGAATTCCAAAAGAATTTTCAGCTACAGAAACTTGATGCGATTCATGAAGTATTCAGTACGGAAATGATGTGTACAAGATTACGCGAAATGAGGTAACGTTCCATTAAGCTTCTATGCGTTTCGCAGATATAGTGAAACCGCCAAGGGCTAATTTACCGCATAGAGAGAGAGAAAGAGAGAGAGAGAGAGAGAGAGAGAGAGAGGGGGAGACAAAGTTAGACGGAGACAGAGAAATAGTTACCGCATTCGCGTGCACTCGACGGAGCGTCGTGTCATCCGCGAATCCGTATCAAGCATCTCGCGTCGCTCGTTATCTCTGAGAAAATATTGATGTATAACCGAAGCGTTCGCGATGCACCGCGATTGTAACTCACCCCGTGTGTTATCGAGCCTCTTTAACATATTACGATTCGATAATATTGTGAAGCGGCGCGGCGAATTGCGTGCCATAAACCGGGCACGCGCGTATCTCGCATACTCGCGGCTCACAGGGCGGGTCGGGCAGCGGGCGCCGGCAAAATTCGCAATTCCCCGCACGCCGCGCAATGTTAATTGAGGCAAAAGCAAAACGCCAATCCGTCGATATTATGTTACGCGTCGTTGTTCTCTCGTAGAGGACACAAGCCGATCGACGTGCATTGTAACCAATCCCGCGCCCCTACAACGCTATCCATTAATCTACGGGCCCGATCACCTCCACGTATGCAGAACGCGCGTACATTTCGCCGGACGGACCTACACGCCCAGCCCCTGACACACCTGTGCACGCATGCCACTTCGACATTGGTCAATATACGGTCTGGACCGTACAACTTGATTAGATTGATTGTTTTCGTTGTTTGCACGCTAAACGATTTCTTCGGATTGAATAGTGGCCACGGCCATTCAATTCCGGACTCTCGGAAATATTTAATTAAGTTCTCTCATTGTTTCGCTACTGGCCGCCTTATTATTATTCGAATAAAATTTGCGGCTTTGGCGGGTCGTGGATGAAATTCCTGTCGAAACGTTTGATTGCCATTCGATGCGTGACGAGTTCACAATAGAACATACTTTTAATCCATCCTGTAAGGTTAAGCGGTTACGAGGGTATTAGATGGCTAAAATGAATGATTTCTTTTAGGTTGGATTGAAGCGCGACTAATAATGTATACCATTTGCACGTTTTACAATACTTTATTGTGGATATTAACACGCATTTTAAGAACAGGAAACTTTAAAAATGTGAACCAAAGAGATTCAAATTTTCTTGATTCCTTCAAATTTGTTAGATAACAGGCGGAAGTTGAAGCAGCCCTGATAGAAGGGATGGTTATAATTATACGACTGCAAGGGCCAGTTAGCGATTTTCTGCGAGATAAATATTACTCCAGCATCGATATGGGACACAAATGAATTAATTCTACCAGCTTCGGGGCGATTTTCATTTGCCAGGGCTGAACTAAAGCGAACACATTCAAAGGAAGCTTAACACAGCACAGAAGATAGGCGGCGTTCCTCTGTAATTTATTTGAACGCAACTGAAGCACGTCGATAGGAATTCTTATAATACAGTCTCAGAGCGCGCTCCACGAGACTCAATAAGGGCGTGCCTTTTCGCGTTACAAGGAACTAGGGCGCGGGATGAAATTCGTAAACCCAATTTTGCGTACGGCCTCGGCCAAATACTTTCCCCCGTCGGTGGAACCTGTAATCCACCGACTAATATAATACAAGGGGAGGAATGCGCTTGCGTGCGTTTCCGCGCGGCGCGGCTCACGGCTTTGCGCCTTATCGAAACTTTTGTAATTAAACGTTTCATCGAGAGGCTCGTTAGCAGTTGCCGTGGAAATTTGAATATTACGCGGCGCAAGTTTGTGAGCGTGGCCCGTGTTCTTTGTGACCCGTTTACCCGGAATACCGTCGCCGTGCGTCGATTCTACAGGGTGTTTCGTTGTTGCCAGTCATAATACTTAGCGGGTGAATTCTGCATCACGGCGACCACGCCGACGATCAATTCGGTAGATAATCGCGTGCAAGCGCGCCTCCCTTTGCGTGGTCCCTTGTGCAAGCGGAATGGTTGAGCGTGCAATTATGGTGAACGCTGACTGACGTTCAATGAGATAACTTTCCTCTCCACGTTAAATAACTGATGCCCTCCTTGCATATTTTACACGTTGCTCGAGCCACGATGAAGCTGCTGCCTGTATCCGATCGCTTCTCGATAAACGCGCCCGGCGCTAATGCTATTACGAACGTCGATACGTCAGGAGCTGTTCAGCGAGCGATTTAATTTTCGTTCGACTGGGGAACGCTCGGACGACCATTTCCCGACTTTCGTGAGCTGGGAATCGTCGTCGTTGCTTTGGCCCCGACGTTATTTTTAATTTGCTATCAGAAGCACGCAAGTTCTAATCTGCGTGCTGTAACGTGGAGCCAAGGTGGTAGATATACATTAGATAAAAGTGGAGTAATGTTGCAGAGGGAAGAATTTTCGCATTCGATGAACGCTGCATTACTTTACAATTTAAACATTGAGAATGTCGCCGAGTGGTTTCTTTTCCGAGAGAAAGCGCTCAACTGTTGAAATTTCGGAAACGATCGGCGCTATTGAACGCGAGTGGAATTGAAATTCAAATTAGACTCATGGAGCCGAACTGAAGAGACTGGGGGGGGGGGGGGGCGAAATTCAAGATGCTACGCCGCGGCTGTTTTTTTTTATTCTCTTCTTTTATATTAGACCGGCCAACCGTGATAATAATTCAGGTCGAAAGCCAAGCTCTCACGTGAAAATTCGATATTCGCGTCACGATTCGGCGACAAGTTTCGAAAACTTTCCCAAAGGTATTTTCCACGAGGGTATTTTCCCAAGATACATGTTCATGACCCGCGTCGAGTTCGAATAATGATCCCAACGATGTCTTCGATTAATAAATATCATCAAGCTACTACTTGGGAAAATGATTTACTATAAACCTGCCATTGACATTTCTCAAAGCTTGTCGCTATTACGACATTAGTTTCAACAATGTCTGCACAATAGCTGCTGCTTTCATGATAATTTAACAGGCACAAAATATTGGAAAGCGATATTGTGACGCCTGTACCGAATTAATGGTAATTTCAATAATACTCTGTAACGATATACAGCTTCCTGGAGCCGAAATTCTTGTCAGCTCTGGAATTTACGGAATAACGATTACGCTGAAAACTGAAAAGCACAATGATAGGATGCGAACCCTGGATAAAATGTTGTGCAATCCGTGGCGGTCCGTAATTGCGAAAAAAAAAGGTAAGCGTGCAATTAGAGAAACGAAATGAAAATAGCAATTGCTATCGACAGTCACGAATGAAACACACATACATCCGTATCGACAGTCAATAATTTTCAATCACAGCCCGAGCGCAGGAAGAGCGACCGCGCCAAGAGCGAGCACGGCAAACTCAATTATTATTCGCAGAACGCATTAAAGATAAATAATTCGTGCCGACGGATTACAAATAAAATTCATTTCGCCGTTAAATCTACTGTACTAACTCGGTTATATCAATTATGTTGGTGGACGAGAGAGCAACCCGCGATCGGTTTACGGCTACGCATTAACTGAATGGAAATTCAAAGCGCAGGCCATGCGGGGTAGGATTGAATTCTTCCCGTTCTTTATCTCACCAGCGTGCCGCGATACGAATAAACGAGCTCCATATCGCAGGGCCCAAATGCGAAAACTCGTAAATCGCCCAACAATTGGTAATTCGTTTTATTAGCGGCGTAATTTAACGGTCACCGAATATTCATCGAACGTATAGGTACTTTATCACGTTCCCGAGTAACGAGTAAATAAAACTACATATTATCGAGCGTGGACGGCTAGTTGAATTTTCTGCCGCGGTATTTAATCTATCGCTGCTTTGGAAATCGCGCGACGCGATACAAAATGGCCCCGAAAAAGAAGGGAGAAGTTCTTTCGGAAAGTACGGAAATATAGTGTTATTCGTTTCGGAGCTAGTCTAATAAAGATTTGTTTGCTTTTCTTCCGGCATATGCGCAGGGACGTTCGCTCTTCCGTGTATCGATCGTGTCCCTCGGAACTAAGTAATTTATATTAAGGTATTTGCTCCAGCGTATTCGCGAAAGTTGAAATCACACATAAATTGAATTAACCGGAGAGAAACCTTCAGTTTTAGGGATAACCGAAGTTAAAAGAAATGGATAAACGAGAACCGGAACTAGAACTTAATAATGAAACTGAAGTTTGTCTAACGGAAGGAAAAAATTCAGTATTTGTAAAGTTTTGAAAATACAGTAAACGTTCATTACTGCTTCCTTGCATTACTTGTGATCCGCGAAATTCTTGCAAGTATGTCCTTCGAAAGACAAAGAGGACCCTTCGTTTCCGTGTTATCAAAGATTTCGTTCGGACGAGAAATTCTTTCTCTATGCGACAGATTTCTCGTGCATCTCCCCGCAGGCTTAAAACGCGCGGGGAACAGACACAGAGAGAGAGAGAGAGAGAGAGAGAGAGAGTGCGACGCGAAGAATTAAACCAGACAACGTCAAATATTTGAATTAATTTGTATGACAATCTCCGCCATGCCAAACCCCCGGGAAACCTTACGCGCCCATCAACTTGCATTCAGTCACGTAGGAAGTTTATCGAGGAGAACTCCACCGTGCATGCAGAATTCATCAGGGAAAATGAATAAACCTCGCCCTCCTAATCCGCCATTTACGTCCTGGAGGAGCATATTGCCGTGGATTTCGGTTTTTAGAGCGACGATCGCGCCAGGCGTCTCGTCGCAACTTTTCAACGAGTTTAATTGCGAGTCACACACCCAAAATACCCAGTTTAATTACTTAAATATATTTTACAAGCAGTAGATGGTTATTTCGTGGAAAGATTCAAAAATACATTATTCTATTACTCGTACCTACGACGACCCAAATTCTCGGCAGAATAATCCTCGAATAGTAGGTACTTGTAACAATTTCCGTGAAAAGAGGTGTGATATTCTTGCCGCTAGAGAGGATTTGTAGATTCGTAGACAGGGCATAACGAAATGGAAAGATACGCAAGACGCTTGGCCGCAAATGTACGACGCAGGGTCTCCTCTAAGAGACCAGCCTCGCAAAATACGAGGAGATATTCCGGGAATTCTCGAATTTCGTTACCTCCGGGCGGTATACGCGTGGGAGAGAGTGCGACGGACGACGATGCATTTCAACGATGCAACCAATTCGCACTGTTCGAACCGAGGCGAGTGAAAAAAAAAGGGTCCGCGGATGCCACGGCGCGACGGGAGAAAAAAGAAGAGATAATAGACGGCCAGGCACGAAGCGTCCCGTTCCGTTCCTGCTCAGATTTTCATACCACGAACCGCTTTCGCCCCCTACTGAAAGAGGAACGCCCCGCTGTCCCTCCTTCCCCATTCAAACCGAAGTCGGATCTCACTTATTAAAAGATAATATTCCAGAGACTTAATTCAGGAAAAGGAAGTCTGCAATTTGGAGGGGCGCTTGTAAAGCGCGTACAAAGAATTCGGTAATTAACGTCGCAGCGACGCGAACTGTCTGGCGCTCTCGGCGAAGTAAACCTTTGCAGCAGAGAGATTCCCACGACTGGAATCACGACTTGAAAAGACGACCACCGATTGCTGATGGTGCCGACTGTAGATGAAAAAGTTGGTTTGCACAGAATGAACCATGGAACTTCGTCACTTTGATTTATTTTTGTTAGTGGACCGAGTGCAATCCTCCTTAGGATATGTTTCAGAACACACTACAAACTTATGATGTATTTATATAAACAGTTTTGTTTGGAACTGTTAATAGAGAGAGATTATTAATTACACACGTTACTAATTCGATACACATCTATTTGAAATTTCATATGCCGTCACGTGTTGGAATTTCAGTTGCACTTTGCAGATGCATTGCTACATTTATCATGAAGTGAGGTAGAAACACAGGAAACCTCGTTATTCATTTTCTTAGTTTCGATGAACCAAAAATAAAAACTTGCCTTCATTACATTAATCACGCTTGATATATCCACTCGATATCAAAAATATCTGCTTTAATATACGATTATAATAATATAGACCACTTGATACGACGAGGGAAATGAATGAAACCACTAGACCCGAAAAGCGACAGCGAAAAACCTGGAACCCGTCGCGCGCAAGTAGTATAGCCGTGCGTTTAGTCAGCCGTCTGGCTGGCACCCATTGTCGCCGAACTTCCATTCACTCGCAATAGCTTCTCTCATCGAGTCTCTATTAGTATCGTTCACCGCAACCGTTTCACGACCATCTCTGAAATGATTTCCGCGCGTGTCAACGAAAACCCAGACGCCGTTATTCCGCCGAGAAAAGAAGAATACGCCTATTCGGGGGCATCGTCGCCGCGGAGAATGGACGGCGAAGAACGAAACGGTGGACTTGCACGAACCGTGCTGTTTCACGTGCACTCGCTGGACGAGCAGCGTTGATAGGTTGATGGAATTCCACGATGATTCGAAATGCCGATAAAAGGTAGAGCGAATGCGCGTCAGACAGACAAAACGGGCGAGGAAGAGAGGGAGGGAGAAAGGGGAAGAGTGGAACGAAGCAGAATGCAAGCAGGAGGAATAAAGAGCGGAGGAGAGCGCGGAAATTCCTCCGCTAGCAATTTTACCAAGCGATGCAGTTACGTATGCACACAAGCGCCCGCCTGCGCAACACAACAATGAACGTCGGGATAGCGAAAGTCGTACACCGAAGCCGCTATTTTAAAATAGCCAAAGTATGCGCCCGTCGCGCGTATGCATAAAACCGTATCCCCAGGCAAATCGGCATTTTAGTCGACTAAAAGGTGCAGCCGGCTAGAACGCTTCCACGGATAGATCGCTCTTCGCCGTTTCTCGTCGGAATACTCCATTTTCAGGAAATGTACGGAACCGACGAAAACGTTTAGAGGTAAACATGCGGCACGATCTGGAGAATGATCGGAGATGTATATTTATTTATTTATTTATTTCACTTGTACGGGATATTGAAACGAGTTGGCGAAATTTGAAAATGAATAATGGAATCCGTTATGAATTTTAATAAAATCGGCTGTTGGGCATTAAAAAGGAAGCCACGGCCGACAGAGCCACACTGAACTCAGAAGCTATGGATTGGTCGGTGGAGCTGGAAAAGCCGGAGGAAAAATTGCGATGAAATTGTGTAATTTCGCAGCAATTTCGTGGCACGATAACTGCAAATGCATCGCGGCGCTAGCACGATCCTAGTGATAATGGCTGTGGAGAGGCGATAAATCGTATAACGTTCTCGTGGCATTAAAACACTGCGAGTTGTAAAAATGACGCATGATTTTCTGTAATACCGCTGTAGAGTGTCCAGAGTCGCGGAACGTTTCTTTTCCGTGCTGAAAATCGCCGCGATAAGTGAAAATATTTTATTCCACATTTTCCACTTGTTTCCCCGCGAGCAGCCATCCCTCTCTCGGGTGTGTCGCATTCCGACGGTCAGGCTGCATTATTTAAATCAGTGATCACACGAGGAATGGACACACCGAATTAACGAGTACATAAATACGCGTGTGCGCCACGCAAACACGCCTCAAAGGGGTCAACTGGCACAACGGTGCTGAAATGACGTCGTAAAAAGCAGAGAAAAAGAAAGTCACCTGATGTGCGCGGAGAAGAGAAATGGAGGAGGGACGCGAGAAAAATTCCCTGCACGCGCTGACACGCGGAGGAAATATTTGCCATGGCGATGGCGCTAATAAGTCCAAAGCCTTCATAAAGAGGACCCTACTTAAATACTTAGCAGCACGTAGCACGCGCCGTACTTCTTCCTACCCCGCCGCTAGATCTACACGCCAGAAAAGTTTAATCATTTCGGCTCGCTTAACGAGGATTCAGTATCACGGAGCGCCGGAATGTTCATTCGACAGAGCGTCTGCTGGAATATTACACGGTTAAATGAACGCAGCAGTATTATCCCTCCCGCCAACGAAGGGACTTCTTTATCCTTCGTAGTAAATATGAAACAAGGGGAGATTCTTTGAAGACTCCTCTAAATCTTATTCCCTTGGTAAGTAACATTTCAAATATCCACTCAAAGATGGCTCAAGGTACTGCAAACTTTGATCGAATAGGAGATCCATTTGTCTATGGTATTTCTTTCTAAAAAAAAAAAACGATAGAGCTAATGAAATCCTACTGCTTTAGTGTATATACGCCTAATCTAGACTTTAATTAATCCACGAAACGGCGTCGAAATCGACTCCAGACGAGGGACGGCCCTTCACGAGTCATTGAAATTCCCAATTTCCGAAGGGTAACGCATCGCCGCACTCCCCTCGGTCCCCGTTTCGTGCTACGTGCTCGCCAAATATAAAACTCCCCCGAATCCATCGCCTTTTCGCACGGCTCTAGCCCACGATGAATCGCGGGAGCGAGACCGTCCTAGAGTCCCGACTATCGGCAGATTATGTGGATAAACGACAACGCGACGAAACCTCCACCAACGAGTATTTAAGACGCGCTGTCGCTCGTAAAAGATTAGCTCGTTAAAGCTTTACGGCCCCTCTGGAAACGAACAAGGTTCATTGTCCTCGCGAAATGCTCGCCGGAGGATTCCTTACCCTGGGTCTCGCCTCAAACCGACCCCTTATACAATTTACAGGGAACGCCATCCAGGAGGGTTTGCAGGTTCCCTTGCGAAACGACTTTCGGCGAAGAAGAAGACGAAGAAGGCGAGGAAGAAGTGGGAGAAACTGAAAGGAGACGGTAGTAAATAGAGAAAGCGAAGGGGGAAATCGGCAAACAAGAGGATCTGTACTTGGACGAGTGTTAGCGTGTTGATTTTGACAGGAAAGCGCTCCGCGGGAGCAGGATGGCTTTAATTGGTGACTTGGGATCTCGGTGTGCTCTGCTGCTTGGAAATATTGCCCCACAGTTTCTTTCCGTTTGTTTAAATTAGCGACACCTTTTAGAGTCTATTAAAAGGGGTGCCATGTTTCTCTGCGTGGGTATACAGTGTAATCTAGGAGAAAATCTGCAATATGTTACAGTGTCTTAGAGGCCAAACTAAGAGGAGGTGTAAGAAGGTCCTCCTACAACGTTCTGCGATGCAGCAAGTGCATAAATTTATTTGCAAGTTAATCAATCTTCTAGAGGAAGACCAACTTCAACGTGATTACACTGGCCAGTATATTCTCTCGAAGGCGTGGCAGCTTTATTCGTTTTTCACGTGCTCGTTAACATTCACAACGGGGAGCTTCTCTTTTTTCGGTGCTCGGAGGCGGTACCCGCGGCAACTGGCATTATTCCGAACAATTCATCGGAACGATATTTCAACTTCACGATGTAACGCGGGTCGCACACTTTGTCACCCTTTGAAACGTGGCTGGCCGGGGAGAACGGGCAGGGATCGCGTAAAAAAGTTATCGGAGACCCCACCGAATTGCCAATGATCCTCGAAACTCTTTTCCTTGATGCTATTCATCATTCGGGGGACAGATTCGAAAACGTTTCCGCAGAGGGAGGGCGTAAACCGTTTTGATTATTTTAAACAGCGACGGGCGGGGAAAAGCAAAATTCGCCGACCACGCGTTCGAAACGCTGATTTATCGATGCATTTACCTATTCGCGGCAACCTGCGTGCAAATAAATCCCGACCGCATATTATTTTCCAAAGTCGATCGATTGAAACTCAACCGCGCCGAACAGCCGCAGGATCGGAACCGCAAATCCATTTTATTCAGAATTTCCAAAGGACGCGCGCAACGGTAAACATTAACCTTCCAGCGTAAATTTCTGCGAGTACTTGGATAAAAAATATGTATGAAGACTAATTCTAGAGTTCTGAGATTCCATCCTGGAGTTCGCGAATTATTGGATCTCGGAATTCGGCTGGAAGAGCGTACGAAACCTATTCCTACACGAAACGAGTGTACTCAAGCTAATGGATGACAGTTATGAAAAGCCACTTCGAACCTGTACAATTTCAGTTTCAACCATCGTTAATATTTCTCTGTATTAGGTATATGTCCGTGCGTAATTATTGCAAATCATTTTCCCCTTTGAATATTGAAAGATATTAATAATAATTAAACTCAGGGTGGATGCACGTGACCGTCTGCGTTTCCGTGGATGGGAATCCGTATTCGGAGATTATTTTTTCAAGCCGATAATAAGGGGTGGGCGAAAAGAGACGGCTGGAAAGGGATTCGAGCGGAGACGGCAGTGAGGCGTGATATTGATACTCCTCCATCTCTTGGAGGGTGACGTCTCCTCCCTTTTCTCCATCAAGCTCTCTCCCCTTCTTTCCCGAAAACCGGGACTCCCGACTCGTGTCTTATACAGCACGTTCCTCTCTGCCTTTAAAGACAGTGGCGCAGCAGTGAGCGAGCGGGATTTTTACGATAACAGATTACAGGATCTGGACTGACTGGCGTGAGTGAAAGGGATCTAGGAGCCATCGTTTCGAAGTCAGTGGAGCTCGACCCCTATTTAAGGAGTACTGGCGCGAGGATCGATCCTGGAATCGATTCGAAATAAACCGCTTCCGCGCTGACTCGCGAGATGGTCTTAGGTGGAACGTATGGAATTTAATAATCACTTTTCGACCATGCTTTGGAAAAAGGACAGAATACACGTTGAAGAAGGCAATCCCGAATCAATCGAGTTGAATAACCAACCCAGTGATCCAAGACCTGGAGTTTAATTTATTATAAAAAGAAAGCAGAGCCAAATCGGATACTTTACAGTGGCAAGGAGTCGGAGGATACTGACTAACACAGAGCCCAATGAATCCCGATAAAGGGGAACAAATTTTCATTAAACCGGAGATCCAATCGCTGCTACGTATTTACAGGATAAGCTTTTAACCGCTACAGAAAAAACAAATTTCTGAACAGATGGAAACAGCCAATAGAGGAATGTCTAGTGTAATTAACTTTCTCGTCATCCCGTGAAAGCGAAACACGATTCACCGCCGGCTCGCGTTCGAATCTCATCGTTTCACCTTTCAGCTGCAGCTGTACGAGGGTGAAAAAAAGAAATAAACGAAAGCCAAACAAAAGCCGTTATGGATTTAATTTTGAGCGTACACCGCGAAACGGTGGACAGTCGAACGAGTCCGGTGAGGAAGAGAGAACTTTCGTAATCGCGGTCCGCGCTTTATCGAACCAGGAAACTTTCGAGGGGGGGGGGGGGGGGCGGGGGAGTACGTCTGGATTACAGAAGCCGGATAAAGAGTCGAAGAGTGGGAAACGGATCATCTTCGCCCCTCGCAGAATTCAGATTTTTCGCGAACCTGTGCTCGCGGGTTAACGACCCTGAAGAAGCATTGCGCGACGAGCGTTGGAAAAGTGCGCACACATTTTCTCTATTTTTTCCCGAATCAAATTACGCTTCGACACCCAGTAAATCGAAATGCAATCCTATCTCACAGGAGGATACACAGCGTGTACGTTCTGGTGTGTATCCTTGCTTCCTCCACACGTACCACTGTGATACTGTTCCGAAGGGTGAAGAATTCTGTAAAATTTTAAATCCCGCCTATGCGAAGATTGCGACCATAGTCTGTTTAATATGTAAGTTTGTCATTTCATTTGAAAAAGTAAGAGCGGCTGTACCATTTACGATGGAGTCATATTCGAATGAATGACTTGGATCAGGGCAGCCCTTGCTTTCATACAAAGTAATCAGGACACAGTGAAATAGATACGCCACTGAAAAACGCTGCCCCCGAACATTATTTACGACTTTCCGCGCGTGTTACCAGCCGTGCACGCCATCACGCTCGCGTTTAATAAGTTAATTTCTAAGGTTCTCGAACGACTTCAGGGGGAACACCATTGTAACGACCGGAAAAGTAAGCCATTATTTAAAATGATTTTCAGGATTAATTTACAGTTTTCATATAAAATGTTTATTACCTACCTTTAGATACAATAATGTTTTAAGAGACTTAAGAGACTATAGAAAAAGAAATGAATAGTTAAACATGCATAAATTTTAATATATCAATTTTATTAATCTTCTGGATCCGTCACGCGCGCTGGTAGGATGTGTAACTGGAACAGCAGGTCCCAAATCAAATTTCATTTTTCTTTATAAACTATATGAGTGTAATTTCCGTCGCACGTACGGATTTTTTGATCGAAAACAAATTTTTTGAAATACGCTCGAATAACTGCCCATTTTATTCGCGGATTTTCGAAATTTTTTCATCTAAAGCGCACCATTTTCACAAAAATAATTTATTTAAAAAATCGGTGCGTGCAACGGAAACTACACTCAAATAGTTTATAAAAAAAAATTAAATTTGATTTCAGACCTGCTATTCCATAGTTACGCATCGTACCATCACGAGTGGGGGGATCTAGAAGATTAATTAATATATTAAAATTTATGCACGTTTTTCTACTCATTTTTTTTATAGTCTGTTAACACATCGTACTAAAGCTAGGTAATACAAATTTTAAATGAAAACTGTAAATTATTCCTGAAAAAAATTCTTAAAAATGGCTTACTTTTCCGGCTGTCACAGTGGTGTTCCCCCTTAATGGCACGCGCGTTTGAAGAACAGCTGGATATACCCCGATCACCATTTTCCAGAAAAGGACTGCCCAAATCGAGGTTCCCGTTTCCAAGAGATACGGGCCCGAATGCACGACGTGGATTGCTCGCGAACACATGGAATTGCGATTGCACGATAGAGTTTCGGGCGTTTTCGTCGACCGGTTGGCAAACTGGGTTCGGAAATACGCGAACCGAGGTTTGGGGTTGTATTGATCGCAGCCGGCTGCGCGGGGTAGTGACTGAAACAGTGGGTACACCTCTAGTCACCCAAGTAACAAACGAAATTCGGACAGTCTCGGTCTTGGGCGATCTGGTTTCTACAACTAATGGCGCCTTTCCCACCCGGTGGTGCCGAAAAATAGTTGCGGGAGCACGAATCCCGTGGCCCTGCAATACAGGGAATTCCAGGCACGTACGCGTTATTACCGCTGGACGATAGCATCGCCGGAGATAGGACGAGATGCAGCGAAGTATAAAAACGAAAGCACCGCGGTGTGTTTCGGAGGGGAAGAATAAAGGGGGGCGAAACGAACGACAGCCACGTAAGCGTGCAGCGTCTATCGCGCGGCGATCAGACCGCAACCGCGAAGTAATCTGAAATGCTTCGGCTTACCTGTGATCGAAGTAGGTAATACGCGGCCAGGATGCACGCGGAAACGGAGAGGAAAGGAACGCATGCCGCGTGGAGGAATACGGAGCTGGTGAAACATTACGCGTTCCACGATACCGTGGCAAGGGGTGGGAATGGGGTGGCTCCGGTGGCGCGATAACCCGCGATTACCAGAAACGCGGGGGTAGGAAAGAATTGGATCGATGTTCATCGGTTAAGCCAATTAATCCGCGAGCTTCGCGGGGAAATGGCTCGTTGGGATCACGTCTGTGCGAAACCAGTCTGACGTTAAAACGTTAGAAGGAAACCTTCTAATGGGCGCAGTTCTATTAAGGGTTGTTGCGCTGTGGGATTATTTGGAAGCATTCGGAGAAATAAGCGTGTCATTAATATTCTTTTAACTTATCCCTTTGAGTGCTTCGTTGGATTCACTGCAGTGCGTTTGTAAATGGTCATGTGAACGTAGGTTGATAAATGGTAATTGGTAAGGGCCTCAAAAGTTGGGGGTCGGAAACATATGTTCTGAAATTTTTTAAAAACTCAGCAAGGGCTGGATCTGTGTTCAAAAAACTCACATTTTAAAAAAATTTCTGCTACGCCTAATAGTTCTCGAGATATTCCAGAAAATATGTTTTTCGACCCCTAGTTTTTGGGCTGTTTTCACCCCTTCAATATGGGCGATTTCTCACTATTCTACAAATCGGCAGAGTCTCATCAAAATCGGCGTGTGCGGGTTCGATATGTTTCCTTGTCAGTGAACGTATTGTGTGTGGTATCTTAAAATCTCGCAATTAAGAGTAATGCATGTTTAAATTCAGGTTATGATTCACGGTCATTGATTCAGTTTGATATGCAATGATCTCCTATGACCGATCAACACGGAAAAGATGCATAGAAATTCGAACGAGAGTGAGACTGAGAGAAGGAGAGGGAGGTTGAATCGGCAGGATTGCAGTTCGGTGCATTGCCTGCAGTGCAGATAAGGGCCTTCGGTCCCTCGAGTATCACGATGTCTCTGCATGCATCTGTACTTTCGTACGCGACCGATAGAACAATAATGCATTCCAATTCTCCTGCACATAGTTACATCTGATTCACGTACTGCGTTCAACGAAAGTTTCTACGAGAAGCTGACGTGTAAAATTGCTCGCAAATATCCGCATGCGATGTAAAATGCATTTTAGCCCCTGCTATTCCTTCTATCACTCTTCTGTTGCATATCCCGAAACTACTTTGCTGTCAGAATTTACTAATAAGTATTTCATTCACATATTTTTCAATGTTTCGAGTACGTATGAGTATTTTCAGTAGAAACGACCAATGATATCTCAAAGCTCGTTAGGGATCGTATTTCAATAACAATTAACTTGTGGTACGAACACAAGCACAATATTAATACTGTATTTATCGATTATAGCGTAATAACAAGAGTAGAAAGAATTTCTGGAGAATCACATGAAACATTCCCCTCACTTGCATTATATGTGTATTTTCAGCGGAATTTATTATAATCATTCAGCCATTCACTTACGGGCTACCAATGAATCGATAACAAATGAATGGTTAATAATTAATAATAATTCCACCGATTTTCTCCGGCAAATGAGCATTTTGTCGTTTCAAATTTGCAAAATGTATTCTAATGAATTTTTCATTACGCCCATTGTTCTGAATCCCTCGAATTTCATACACGTCCCACGATCTCATTACTGAAAGATGTATTGCAACACAACGCCCAATTGCGACGCTTAAAAAACACATTTTCAATTATTCGTTAATCAATTCAGGTAGACGTCCCGATAAAAGGGCTACATTTTCAAAAAGTCATATTTATCAATCCCCCGCGCTGCTTTCCCCATTCAGACGTCACCCCCCATAAATTGCCCACGTGTCAGACGCACCGCGGGCGCGCGCTAATTAATAATATCGCCCAACGACGACGACGACAATGACGAGATCAAATTGCCACGTGTTTCCTGGCAGCTTATCCGATCGCGGGGACGCAGAAGCGGTGAAACGTCCTTCTAACGCGACCAACGACTAAAACGCTCGAGCGCCGCTAAGGACCTTTAATCCAGCTTTTATCGCGATCGTGCGCGGATACGTGATCGCGGACAAGGATTTACCGCAACGGCTCACCTCCTCCCAACCAGGCGGAAGGTGTAGCCTTAACCGACGTACAAGTAATCGGTAAGCTTTACAACGACGGAGCGGTTACTTTTACTGCCACGGTCAACGCACGGTTGATTGCGGCATTAGAAGAGGTGAAGGTGGTTTAAACGAGCGCCATGTCGCCGTGGCGGTTCGATGCAGCAGAGGAAGCAATGAAACCGGCGCAGTCCTGTTACCCGCGTGGCCACGACGCCGAAATAATGGCTCCTTCCGAATACGATTGCCTTTTCCCTTCAACGACGTCTACGTGTCAATGGATCGGTCACGCTGCACCTGAGGCCGCGCGTCCATCTGTATGCCTCGCGACGACGGACACGGCCCTCCGGTCGGCACATGGCAATCCGCGGACACGTACGCGATAGCATCGATTCGTTGGGAGATCAAAGACAGAAACGAGGTGGTTACATGACTCGGAACACCGATGGTGAAAGAAAACGTGGATTGTCACGCGGAAATACACCCTCGCAGCGGGGGGGGGGGGGGGAAGGCGAAAGTAACGATCGAGGAATTATTGATACTGCTGCGAACATCTGTATTAATATTGTCAACTAATTATCATTTATTTACTCTACCCTTCGACATGCGTGTCGACAAAATTATTATTATTGTTATTAAAACCCTTTAGTAAACCCTTTAGTACGCAGAATACATTGCAGTAATATTACATTAAATAGCACACTACTGTAATATGTAAATTATTAGTACTATATGCGGAGATGGCCACCTAATTATCTGTATAGAGAATTTTGAAATCAATTAACCGATCCAGAAACGGAAATAAGTACATCGGTTGATCGGATTCGTAACGCTACATTTGTGGGTGTGCAATCCCGGCACAAATAAGGAATACGTCCTTAGTGATCTTAGTGGCACATTGAATTCTAGCGATCCAAGCAAATCCGGACAATCAATTAGACTATAAACGACTTTTTAGTGAAATACCGAATCAGAGACTAGCAGACGATCTGATAGATTTGTGAGGTTGAGAGTTTGGAGGATAGGCCGATAATCGTGATCGGTAATATTCACAGGACGCCCTAAAATACGCGCTGCAAATCTCAAGAACCTGTTTGGACGTTTTCGAGAAGTTTGATATACTTACTTCTTATATCCAGGATTCCAAATTAACGAGGCATACTCCACATGCGGTCTAACGAGCGAAGTGTAATAGAAGTCTTAGAGTTTCCTTGTTCTTGAAATGGGCCGAAAATCTTTTCACAAAGTCCAATGTTCTTAGTGCTTTGCTGGCTAATTTGCTGGCGCCCGCGGTGCTAATTCTTTTTGAAAAATATTTCACCTTGCAATCTCCACCTGCCATCTATAGGAGAAAGTAGGACAAAACCGGGTACCTGGGTAAAACCGGGACGTGCTATTATTTTTAAAACGGCCTTAAATTTTCTCGCGTCGTTGCAGCGGCATATTGTCACGATGTGCATTGTTTCATCAACAAAAGATAATTGTGCTACAAGCGTGCTTACTGAGGTTATATCGTCTTGTGTGTTTTTGAAGGCACTGATCTAATTTTCGATAATTAAGAAACTTCAACAGTTTTGACAGTGTTCAGGTAAGTACTTTTTTGTGTGAATTATGTTAATTGTTGCATATTAAAGTGTAAATAACTAAGACAGTTTGTTTGTACTTCGCCCTGGTATTGTTGATAATTCGTAATATTTACAAAATTGTATGCTGGGGCAAAACCGTACGGGGTAAAACCGGTTTTGGACAAAATGTGTATAACAAAGAAACGAAAAAGAGGAAGTTATCAACATTAAACTAAATATTAATAAAGGGCTATAACTAAAGAGGAAGAAAACCACAAAATTAAACAAAATACGGAAGGATAATGATAACAGTGGTGATGAAGACGGTTAAGACATTTGCATTTATGTCCAAGAATTCTATGCTTCATTCAAATTGAATGAACGTTGGGTGCAGTGTATGAGTAACAGCTTGTTGTAAGTGGGCTCACGAAGGTTGCACTGATTGAGGGATTGAAGAATTTGACGAATTCCGTTGTTATAGGTGCTAGGGCCAGTTTTTAGTATGGTACCCGGTTTTACCCAGGCCATGGGGTATAACCGTAAAAACGGACCATATTTTAAATCTTATTTTTTTGTATTTGTTATTGTATTAAAAAAATAGATATATACTATTATTTAATAAAGAGTTTATTCTAATGAATCCTAATTTGAATTTCTTTTTTACATTAATAATGTGAAAGTTATGAGCTTTTATCCTTAACGTCCCGGTTTTGCCCCTACTTCCCCTATTAATCATGGAAAGACACTTCCTACCCTTTCCATCCTTCATGCAGAAGTCGCGCGATTCGGGGCGAAACCGCGGAACAAACCGGTGCAACAACGGCTGCAACGACGCAGCCATCCTCGCGATAGATAAAGAAGAAACGCCGAGAGGGACTGCAGCGAACGCAGCCAAACCCAACTCGTAGACTCGCGCCTGGCGTATAATGGCGAACAGAAGTTTCGTTGGAGGCCGTTCGGTTGGCGCGTCCTCTCGCAGGAATAAAGGTTAAATCTGTACCTGGGGGGTATTCGCGTCTGCCGTCCCCTTCCCCGTCGCTTCTTCCTCCTGCTCCTCCCGGCGTCGTTAGAAAAGAGAGGGAAAAAAAGCCTGCCAACGCTCATATGCAAAAAGCAGAACAGTGTCTGGGATAACGGGAGAACATTAAAGTGGGCAGGGCAGGGCCGCTACACGGAATGAATATTTAAAGGAAACCTCGGCTCTCCACCTAGCGCCCTGCAAAGACCGTGGGCCGTCGTGGCCTGCACGTGAGGTGGATGGCGCAGGTAGAGAAGGAGCTGGGAGAAGCCGGTCGCGCATTTTGCGGCTGGGTACAATTTTCATGCCCGCTGGACGACGAACTTCTTAGCTGTGCCCACCCCCCCCCCCCCCCCTACCGCCCTCAGCATTCCCCAGGAACACGTACACGCGGCTTCTTCCGCTAATCGACTAAGTTCCTGGGGAAGCGGCCTGCAAAAGTTCCAAGTCGGCCCGGCCAGGCTTCCGCGCACGCTGCGATCGGCAACCTTCCACCCTTATCGAATTTCAACCGCGTGATATATGTAAAACCATTTCTACCGGTCGACGTACGCGCCTATAAAGAACGAAGGGTGCGTAAAAGTTATCGTGGCTCGTCACGAATTATTTCCAAGTTGCCCCGGTTTCGGTATGTTCCTCGGAGGATCGTGACAGACCGTAACGTATTGCTGGGGAGACGAAATGTATTGCCGAATTGAGAGGAACGCGCCCGTCTTGTGTCGATTCTCTGCCTTTTGAGGCAGTTGGGACGCGCTCTTTCGTTCTCGAGCGGTGGGAAGCGTCCCCAGTCGGTCGATACTTAGAAACGGATGGAGGCGGGTTGAAATGACACCATAGACGATTGGTCACATTTACAGTCAGATGTCAAACAGATCAACAGCACGCGCGTTGCAGATTACGCAATAGCAACTGTAGCACGTGATGCTTACGTAAGGGAGAATTGGTATTAGAATTCCCAGTAATATTGTATTTCTTAAACACACCTCGACGACAGATTCCTCCGTGGCGGCTTATTAAATTAGAACCAAAAGCTTCGAAATTATCGTGTGTTCATGTTTATGCATATTTGCCGTGGGTACCCAACGGGGCACCTTACGTAATTCAATTAACAGGACAAGAACGGACGCACACGTTTGCGGACGTAATTAAAAGCCGCGTTGACGTTCCCTAAAAGCACGCTCGCCGCGATTTCGCCCTAAAATTCGAGTGTCCTCGGCGTCGTTTCCAGGTGGGCGACAACGTCCTTTTTACCCTTCGGAATCCACTACCAGCGAGGAACGTTTTAACTTTCAGGGAGAATTCGCGCTCGCACTATCCCCGCTGTTCCCTGCGTGTCGCGCACTATGCTATCTTTCGATATTGCCGATCATTTCGCGGGAATTAATGCAACGTTATCGCCGCGTAATAATGGTAATGAGGGGGGCTTTATATCTACGCGCGTACTCGCAAACGCGAGGAAAAGCTAGACGGGCAATTGCACTTCGCCGGCGCGAAATGGGTCGGCCGATTACGCTGGAAATACGATGCACTTTCTGAACGCGTACACGATGCCAACCCAGGCGTCGTAACGTAGCGCACGTGCGTTCGTTGCACCGCGTCGCGGAAAATTGCACATGTAAATCGCGATCTTTCCCCGACGCCGCGAACGCCGTGGCCGCTGTTTCCAGTAGCGACGTCTTTTCAATTGGACGATGCAATCTCCTGCTCCACGGACGAGCGCGGTTAGGAGGAAAAGTGTTCGATGATGATACGGAACAACGGCAGTTTGCGAGTCGCCTTATTGCTGGATGCTTGCAGCCCGAGTATCCTGGACGATGCGGGGATAATTTCGACGCCGGCAGTGTCGAACGATTACGATGCAGTGAGTGTGACGGTTGCTTTCAGAAATAGGAGGCTCGATAGAGATCGAATCATCGAAATTACGTCCGGCATATCTTTCCTATATTATCGTTTGAAGATCGAACGCCTTATGTTGTTCGATGCAAGCTAAGAGACAGTTTAGAAAGGAGAGAAATTTCTCGTTTCAGAAATTCAAGATTCATTCTCGTTTGTTCACTTTTGTTTTTTTTTTTGCCGTTAGGTATTATTGTAAGCACGCGAGTTTGCTGTTTTTTTGTTTTTTTTTAATTACAATAGACGGGTTAGACAACCCTTTGGTACAATTAATTACAAAATGAGGTAGAACAACTGATGCACATTAAGAAAGAAAGACAGAGAGAAAAAGAAAAGCAAACAAGAAAAGCATGAATATACAATATGAGACATTCAACGCAGCAGACGTAAAAGCTTTGTACGGATCTTATCTATTGAATCGGAGAAAACGTCAAGTTGGTCGTGATAAGAATTAGCAATGCTACGTAAGCCCCTGGTGAAATTATGTTTGCCATAGAGGGTTCGATGAGTTTTTACGTTAAAAAGATTGCAATGCACTAAGGCTCTTAGTGATTGCATTGAAATTGAGTTGTTTTAGCATGAGTTGACAGTTCATTCGGCTATTTATGACATTAAGTAAAAAATACATAAAAAAAAAATTTTTATGTGAAACGATTTTATTAAAAATACACTTAAAACTAAAAAATAATTCTTTTCTTGTATAGCAATTTCGATGGTGTTTTTCACTTTAAATAAAATCGTGGAGTAGGGTATCTCACAACAAATTCATTTCGACGCTTGATGCTGTATTAAATTGATTCATATTCTGTTATTGAAAATCCTGCTCCACGATTTTATTTAAAGTGAAAAAACACCATCGAAAGTGCGGTACAAGAAAAACTTATTTTTTAGTTTTTAGTGCATTTTTAATAAAATCATTTAACATAAATTTTTTTTTATTTTTTTTTTTTCTTCTAGTTTTTAGTGCTTATGGATTTACATTTCGCAGCTCCGACTTCTTTAGAAATATCTTTTATTTAATTTCAAATCGCGATGCGACTAGCGACCCGAACGCAGCGGCTTTTTGTCGTTTTCGTAAAGAACGCGAGTGGCTGATTTCAAGTCGTTTGGATTTGTGGTTATGGGTTATATTTATTGATGACTGGGTAATTTTTTCACCCGCTCGGGGTTAATTTTTTTAAAAATATTGTATTCTCATCCAAACTACGCACGCCTGCAAAGTTTCAAGACAATTGGATCGTTAGAAGTGGGTTAAATTTGAGTAGCCAGATTTGAACCATAAAGACAAACATACAAACAAACAAACAAACAGAGGATCGACGCTGAATAAAATCGTTTAAAACGGTCAGGTCTGATATGATTCTTCTGTTTTCAAGAGTTAACAAGTTTAGCCTGGACAGTCATGGCTTTTAATTGTGGCAATGTATAGGAATACTAGCACCGGATTTATAAACTATTAACCTCAGATATTTGTGTTGAACGCTCTAGATTCTACTGCAATTTATTTTGAAATAAGGATACAAAATTATAGAGCCATATTCGAGATGAGGTCGTACTATGGTATTATATAAAAGTGAAATCGACTTGGAAGTATTATCGGCGTAATGGATTGAAATATCGAGCCCAATATATCACATTTGTTCTACTTTGATGCGGGAACGAATATGCGCCGCAAAATGTAGAGGCTTTCGTACTGATAATATGTGCAAGAATGAATATACATGGAGTACATGATCAAAAAGATTCGTTCAAGAGGAGAAAAGTTGGAGGAGAAGTAGTTTTCATCCTGTGAAAAGCCAGTAAGATTAAAAGAGCCAAAAGTTGAGAAAGCCGCAGAAACGAATAAGGAGAACGAAGAAGAGAAAGGCCAAGAAGGAAAAAGAAGTGGACGGAGGCCCATACACGGTAGCAAATGAGGGCACAGATGCTCCGAGTGATAAGAGATGATGGAAAGTAGTTCCTGAAAAGAGCCATCGCGGTAGCTATTCACAATAGCGAAGGTCGTTGTGGTTCAGGCTGCGAGACGCCGCTACTTATGGCGAATAAATATTTCGCAGGTGAAAGTACACGTGCATGCCAGATAATGTTAGCCGATACCCTACATTACACGATGTTGAATTTTTATAATCAACCTTGAAATAACAAAGACATAGAACATGTTAAACCCGAGAAAAATCGAAACGTACCTGTGTGAATAAAATCGATAAAACGAGTCAAAAAGCCAGTTAAACTATCGCATAAAATTCGGAGCGACAGTATCCAATCAGAATAAAAGGAACTGAAGGAAAAAATATTGATGGTATCTAGGAAGTGGTGGGACTACGTAAATAGAAGCTGTATGGAAGCTGCCGTGGAACAATATGATTAGAACTTGATGAAGATATTCACAGTCAGGCTACCCGATGTCAAGGACTCCAGGTGTCATCTATCCCCAAGACCCTTCAGATCCCTTGAAACCTCTGGATACCCACACAATGCCTCATCTCCAGGATCACTACATTCCCCCGATTATCACTATTCACTGTCCATTCCTCTGATTTCCTGTATTTTGAAAACGCCTTCCAATGCAGTGTCTGGTTTACGACCATTTGCCCATTATCATAAGGTGTGACGAAACTTCGACATGCTTTGCCGTGTTCCCAGAATGTCCAACCAGTATCAGTCGTCCATGGATTAGGAATGAGGGTGAGAGGGTGAACCCCGAGGATTTGCTGTTCGAGTAATTGAAAGCTGGCGTGAGCCTCAAGGCGCAGAACGCTTAATAGCCAAAGTTAGTCGTGTTTCTATGCAAATTAAATGCTTATAGCCATTGAGAGGTAGGCCCTGTAGAAGGGCGACGATAGTGGTAGTGGTCGTTCCCCCCTTGTTGTTTATCTACGGGAAAGGAGGGGGGCGGGGGGAGGTTCTTGGTGGACTCGTAACGCAAGTAGTTAGTGCCTGTGGGCTGCGACGAACGGCCAACGTGTGCGGAATAACGATAAGCTCCTAATGCCGCCGAACAGGAGCCATATTTATGTGTCTCGCATGCCCCGCGTTTTTCTTCGTCCGTTATTGCCACTGAAAGCGATCCACAGTTTCGGGGCTACGCCGCCGTGTTAGCATGCACGTCGCAGCCTCGGAAATATCGAATGGAATCTAACAAACTGGGATAAGCCCGCGTCAGATAGAGGGGCTACCTACGCGCGGGCTTTGTATTTTATTAACACGCGCAGATGGATACGGGCTCCCCGAATGTAGCTGAAAAAATTCCATCGGCCATCTCGTCGACAAAGGAAAAGCTGAACGTGAGTACCTAAGTAGTATCTCTAAGAAATCACGGTTATTATTCCCACTGTTAATTTCTCCCGAGTCTACGACGTAACGAAACGCTTAATAATACTCGCTTTCAAATTCCCGTTCAATAATCCGAATATCACGCGACTTACGCAAGTTTACATCCTCCATCCGCCGTCGGGTCGAGCATAAGTCGGGCGGGCGCGCGAGCGTTAAGCAACAAGGATTTATATTGTCCCCCTCCAGAAGAAAGCATTTTAAAATCCCGTGGCGCGGACTCGCCGTATCTCTGGATCCAAGGAGACCCCACCTTAGTCACGGTTAACGCATGAACACCCCCGACGCGCGTGTCACACAACACCAGAACGGACGACAGACTGCCGAGGACGAAGAAGACACGAGAGAAAGGCGTAACCCCATCCGACGGAGGGGACGTCTCGCAGAGACTGCTGTTTACACTTAACTTTATTGCTTTCCGGGCAAATGCGTGCGGCTGAGTCAGCTCGGAATTAAAACCCCTTTCGTGAGGCGCGGCTATCAGTTGTCGCTGATCAGCTCGGATGCGGCTGAGGAAAGGAAGAAGTCCTGGGGGCAGCCGGGGCGAGCACCCGCGAGAAAGGGTTGACGGTTGGCCCGCAACCGTTTCCGTTCCCGGGAACCAGCCCCTCGTTCAGCCTCGGTGGACAGAGAGCCGCGCTGTGAGTTGTTTAAGGACCCGTGCCCCGATATCGGTGGTCCTTCGAACACGTGCGGACGAGTAATATTCGTTTCGCCGCGGGCGGTAGCAGGGATGACGATAAGAATCTCCGTCGGTCGAGTGGCCATTCTCACCGTTTCGATCGATATACGACTCGACCTCCGCCGACCACACGGCCAGGGTAATAACGAATTTACACCCAGCGTTGCGGCACACGCTAGCGATGGATGTTGCTGCGATCACTGGGCACCCAGAGCCCCTCCATCTCGAATAATCCACAACGTGGAGATGGTTCCAGGAGGATGTACACGTCGCCCGGACGCGTCCAAGGTAAAATTCAATGTACCGTCTGCTAGAATGAGTAGACCTTTGGTATTGTTCGTCAGACTTGTTGGAATGACTCGAAGCGTTAGTATAGCTATTGTTACTGGACGCTGGGTAGTAAACGAAATTTCTACCTTCAAAAGAGTGGCCAGCTAAATACGTTGACTTTGCGAATCTATGTACCTATTATCTAAGCGGCAGGTTAGCTCGTGTCGGTTGAACCCAGGAACTTGGAGAATTGTTAGAATCCAGACACCAGCGCGGCCTTGGGAATGGACGCGGACGGTAAACTGCGTTTTATATGCCCAATTTGCAGGCCATTACGGGCGCTTTGCTGAAATTTCTGTTTGATGCACGGGAAATTCGTTAAGTTGAGAGGGGACCTTCATCAACTGCAAATTTAACGTCGTTAGACGTGAAAAGATGCGCCATTCGCTCGACGATATGAAACGCAGCGAAATGTATAAACGCAGGTAATTGGATTTATGACGGGGACGAGTATATTCAACGACATCTTCAGGGATTAATAAATCTCTGCCTTCGAGTCGAACG
Source organism: Andrena bucephala (assembly GCA_947577245.1). Classification (NCBI taxonomy): domain Eukaryota; kingdom Metazoa; phylum Arthropoda; class Insecta; order Hymenoptera; family Andrenidae; genus Andrena; species Andrena bucephala. The sequence continues at coordinate 73,094,683 of OX387715.1, forward strand.
AGATTTACGGTACATTATAAAACGTTTCCTTTAGATCTAGTATCTGAAGAAAACCGTTTGCAGAACCAGTCCGATGATATAATTTCATGAAATCTGCATTGTGTTAAAGTGTCAAAGGATTTGATAACATTGAAACAGTAGTCACCTAAGCCAACGAACAGGAATAATCTGGAGTTTCACGTGTGCACGATTGCCCGTTTCGTCGCTACGATGATTTGAATGGGCAAGACGGCCCTTCTATTATTGATAGCTCGCGGATGATAACGCACACATCTGTGTCCCTCCGCTGTAACTGGCTGTGATAACCGCATATGCAACCTGCAAATCCCTTGAAACGATCGTGGTTCTATTCCTGACAATTACGTCACGACAGGGAATTGTAGAACACGAGCAGAGAGCGATACAGTTTCGACGGGCAGGTTCCTGTTTCCAATTCTCTGGTTCAGTTAAATATTGTACAATTCACGTATCGCAAGGGGGGACGTTCCTCGAAACAATAACACGGCTACGTATTTGGCAGAATTTATATGTAACGCGACGCGCTATACCTCGCAGTGCGCGCGCTCTTTGTACAATCATCCAGGAAGTTTAACTTTCTTCACCGGAAAAAGTAATATCGCGGTCCATTGTACCTTTTGTGCTTGAATTGTAAATTCTCCGCGGAATAAAAATATGCATTTTTCTCTCTCGGTTTCCGTCTTCCATCCGTCCCCCCTCTTTTGTCCTCCCCCTTTATAATTCTTCACGTCGGTTTTTGTAATTCAGTCACAGTTCTTTACTTTTGGTCTTGTTTCCCCCCTTAACTTTCTTCCCTCCGCCTTTCCGCGATAACTAACTCCCCCGTGACTTCGCCTTTATTCGTCGGCTACGTTCGTAAACTTTGCTTAATCTGCCGGTATCGATCGGGTGTACCTTATTGTCGTTCAATTTAACGCTAGCCACCTAAATAAAGAAAATCTCTATTCTCCCTGGTTTCTAATGAAATATGTACAAAAGACCATGATCGGCGTTTATGAGGCGCGAAAGAAATAGCGACCCCAGCAAATACTTTACACGCGGCATTTTATCCTATCCGCGATTTAATTCCAGGGGTGCAACAAGGATTAAACGCGTCGGACAATTTAGTGAAAAATAAATTACAGTTATTGGCCACTAATACGTTAATCCCGGCAACACCGACGCCACACATAAAACGCCCGGTTGCTTTATTTTTTAACGCGAGCCCGGGGCGCTCTCTTCTCCTTTCTTCGTGAAATATGTTCTTAATAAATATCACTCTCCATAAATGCGGGAAATATGTTCCTAAGGCCCTTTAACGGCAGGGAAGGGGGCGCACGATGGTCGCGTAAATTCGCACAGAATGAAATTTCCCAGCCCCCTTTCTTCTTCCTCCTTCTTTTCTCTTTAGACAGAAAAAAAATAATGTGTGGGAAGAGGATCAACGATTGAACGGTGAGGCAGGGGATGTGCAATAATGAAGAAATAAATTGGCAAAAATGTGTAGTCGAAGCAAAAAGACAGTAGCAACTAGAGGCAGGTACAAAGAACAGGGGTAAATGGGGATGAAAGAGAGCGGGGGAACGAGACAGAGGATGCGCGATCCACCTGAAACCGGAAGTGCCCGTGTACGCTTAGGGCAAGGCCGGGGAAAACGGCAGAATCTCATTAGGCTTTTTACTGGGCGATCGGTTAAATAGCGTGGTTGTTCGAGACCGTTCAATCGAACGGAATCGGGCATTTCGCTGGAACTTTCAGCGGCGGGCACGCGAAATACTTTCACCCGTGCCTGGTCTTTTTAAATGCCTCCCGACATGATTGTTTCCAGATCAGTTTTACCGTAAATCGTGATCCAAGGGAGGGTTTGCGGCAGAGCGTTACCCGGAACCGTATCTTTCCGCGGTCGGCCTATCTAAATTGAAATCGTTATCGAAGTTATTATTCGTCGGAAATTTCATTCTGCCCGCCAATCGACCGTCCTTACTCGCAACAACGCTTTCGTGAATGCATCGGCGGCTCCAGTCAATCAACGCCGAATGTGAATTAAGCTAGTTGCTGAATAATCTACTAAATTCAAGAATTCTCTCAACTTTCGTCCAAAACTAATTTAGAAGACAAGAAACCCTTGTACAGAGTTTAAAATCGATTTACTACATAGTTATCGAGAAATTGTTAATTAAAGTTGATGCATTTTAACACAGTGGCATATGGCAGAGTCGAATAAAGGAGGGTTATAGCTTCAGTTTTTCTTCTGAAACAGGAAAACTATATCCAAGAAGTGTAGCAAAATTGGCACAAAAGTACATCGAAATGTCAGGAAATGAATTTATTAGTTTCTGCAAAACTGACCACATGGTTTCTTCGTAAATGCTCATAAAATATAGGTTTACGTGCAAATTTTTTAGAAATTACGTAGAGTAGTCAAGATGGCAACGTCGCACAATCGATATGTTTAGACATTTAAATAACGAACGACGATTCAAATTCATATGAACATATTCTCTGACATTTTGGTTATAAAATACGCTCCGAATGAATGCGACGTTATCAGATTTGCTGCTTCAATTCACTACGCTAACCAATTTAATATTCTATTTTCGTATTACAATTCTTTATATTAACATTTAACTTATTAAACTATGTACGCATGACGTTAAAAATTATTATTATTATTTCTATAGTATCATACTATTTTATATTTATCGTTTATTACGCAACTCTAATTTGACTAACATAGTTGGTTAGGAACTACCTTAAAACGTCACGCGACTGGAAATGACGATCCGATAAGTGTGCAACAGAACGGGAAGAGTAAACGCGAAACAATTGAAATTGTAAAATGGAAATGCGAATGTAACGGGTGTTACGTAATTTTTTTTTCGGAGTATCGAATGCCTACGGGAGGTATCCAAACCTTCAGTAGCAAGGTTTGTGAAAATTTATTTTCTAATGTTTGTTTATGGGCCGCTTCCCGAAAAATCTGCTCCCTCGGTAAACATCTAGCATATACGTTTCACCGGGAAACTGGGATTGTTAGCAGAGCGAGGATACCCGAGATGCTACACATATAAAAGGAGCACGCGTAAAGAATTACTTGATTCTCACGGTACACGACTTTTTCCCTGCTTCTTTTCGCCCATATCCGGCATGCCGCCGAGGCCGGGGCTGGATGCCTTCAAAAGGCAGAGCAAGCAACGTTAGTGGAGCGGTAAATAAAATGAAAAATCTTTCAGGTTTTTACTTTCCCCGCGGCGAAATAAAATTCTCCGAAATTACATTGTTAAGTGATGAATAAGGAATAGAACGTGGCGCGTTCGAGGCACATCATTTCACAAAGCGGTACAATGTGTTCAACGCAGCTATATTAAAAGTATGGTACATCAAGAATTATATAAAGGACTGAAGGTTGGAACGAAATTGAATCGACGAGCGCAACAAAATCTGATTATTCCCTCTTGTGTATCAGACGTGACTTGCGAGCACCTGTATGCACACAACAGAGGAAGGAAAAATAACAAGACGTAATTGATTAAATTAGCCGCGACTGCACCTGATTAATGAACATCGCTAATGAGATTGTGTAGATGAAAATACACCGCTACCAGATCTGCGAGGATTTCGAAAATAATACTGTATCTGTCGAATGCTGATCAACAGAAAGTCTGTTTCTCATTTGGAATTCAATATGAGTATAATTTATACTCATATTGAATATGATATATTCTACGCTATATTCTACGTTAAGCTATGAAAGTAAATATATTATCGAACTGGCTAATAAGGGAATCGATCAACGTTGCTATTGCATTTGTTCTCTCAATAGGACATATTAATTAAAAAACTCTAATCCGCATTGGAATAATAAGCAATATATTAGAAAGAAATTTACATAACTCTTAAATCTCTCTCGATCCATAGAACCGAGCAAACTGAACGTTATTTCCTTGCTTCCTTGCGCGTACCAAAGGTGGCCTTCCAAGTCGATTGGGAAATATTTAATAACGGTAATGCTACGGGCTCGCGGAAGAGCTCCTTTTGCATGTAAATACGCGCCACTACTAACTTGTAACCAGGGATGTGCAACTGCGCATTTGTGTCTGTCCTGCTCGCTTCCTTTACCCCGTGCAATTTCCTCCGCCCTCTCGATCTCCTCGTCCAATGGCTGAATTCAATTTACCTCGCGATAAAATCGTCCGTTTTTCTAAACGTCCGATTCACCGTAACCTTTGTGAGCGACCCTAGACTTCCAGCCATTTCTGATCTTCGTGTAAAAAAGGGTCCCAGTGTTTCGTGATTGGGTTGTCTGACGGCTTCCAAGATCTTTCATTTATGGCTTCTTTAACCGAATCTAGCGATGGAATCAATCATAGATAACGAGGAATTTCCTTCATCCACATTACGATACATTTATGCCACGGTTATAAATCCTTGACGAACATGAAATAATGAAATACGTATTCTATTGAGAGTATTTGTAAGTAACATTGCGAGGAACAATTTAGTAAACTTGCGAGGTGATTAGAAACATTTATTTTCCTCAAGTATGAGACGGACGCTGTGCTTACATAAATCATGAAGATTGCAGGATATTAGATGCTGATAATATGCAGCCTCACACCTTCCTACACGCTCATCGTGACGAAAAATGGCGGTATAGATAAATGGCGTCGTTGAAAAGTGTGTCAGCAAACAGCCGAGGACAAGTGTACACAGAACACGAAGGAAAAATGTTTGAACAAACCCAGCCTATAAACCGCCCCTTTTCAGAGACAGCCCCTTTTTAAGCCGTATAAAAACGCGGCATTGTTCGACCGAAACGCTGACCACTATACGATCCAGGCGAATACTCTAGTAAAATTGCGGCATCGAATTGAAACTGCTTTAAAAAAATATAACAACTGGGAAGTTTTCAAAGTACATGTCCGAGTGTGCGAATAATTATAATTAACAGCGTGATTGTGCTACGGAGCAATTTGTTAATTGGGACGTTTTCATTGTCACGAGTTACTCAGATAACTAAAAGGCTTGAATAGTCTTTTTACAAAATCACACACAATGATATTGTAACTGGTTTCATTTTCCAAAATTAAATTCAGAAAGGTATATGTACAGGGTAATGTTCTACGTATGTCTGACTAATGCTGAACATTTCTACTTAACGCGTCGACATGGAATACAGGTGTTCACTCGATACACGAGGATTTCTGTTATCGAGTTATAGAAATGATTGATACGCTACGATAAGTTAGAAGTGCCCATTTTGTCTACATATCGACTGTAAATCAATCATGATTCAGTAGCTATGGAAAATCGAATGAATGTTCCCCATGGTTTCATAACCGAGATGTAAGCCTAATCGATAACAATAAATTGGAATCTCGACCAAAAGCGAATACCAAAATTATCTTAATTATTTGGCAGACACATTGTAATTTTTTGAATTTTGAAATTTTTTTTTTCGTTTGGTTCACTATCAAAAGTTTCATTCATTCCATTTCAGGCGCCACGAATTTCATATCCGGGCACAAGATAATTATCAGCTGGAATGAAAAAATGGAAAAAAAATTGCACACGCGTGTATTCAATGTTCGTCAATCCGTAAAAATAAATCAAAGTCAACGTAACGACCGAAACAATGGCGTAACGGGTGTAACACGATAAACGATGCGCCAACTACTATGCCAGCTGGCGGAAATGAAATTTTACAGAATTTAGAACAACGGAAAGTTAGAACCACCGGTTAGTTCCAGCTTTTTGGGGCGTTCTGTCGCCAGATTTTCCGGCGAACGCTCAACTGCCGTGTAAATCTCGGAACGACACGAACAATTTCCGAAACTTACAATCCAACTCCGAAATTCAAACACGAAACTTGATTAAAACTCGCCTCGGCGAATCCACCGATTTGAAACGCAAAAATATTAAAATATTACCTATAAACACGGTAGATATTAAAACGAAACAAGACTGTTTAAACGATCGGTACAATTCTAATTATTATTATTATTATTATTAATAATGAAACGTTCGAGACCGCCATTGGTCGGTACTGCTAGATACTTCCACCATAAGCGAAGTTCACGCGTACATAAGTCAACTAGGAGACAGTCAAAATCAGTCTATCGGACTGCCATCGTTTTCAACGGCGCCGATAAATCAATATCTCGCGGGCAAGAGGGCGAAATGAATTCAACAACGACATATGCTCGACAACCGCGATGGTCCGCGAACAGGAGAGAAATGTAAATTGAAACGATAAAAGGACCCTCATCGAAGTCCTGCCCGTTTTACGATTTATAGCTTACTGGCTGACGCATCAAAGGAATCCAGTCGAATCTACTTGGCCCCACGGTTTAGGGGTGGATCTGTGGAGGTCGTATCAATTAAAATTGGTTACGGTACATCCGAGAAATCTCGCAGCGAGCAGCCTGTCATCGAGAGGGTCCATCGATCCCGCGGATCGGTCGTAAAATAAAGATTTGGCCAAGAGGGTGGCTCGTGGTCTCTTTCACGAGGGTTACTTTGCCCCACGGTATCCGTGCTGCTGCACACGCAAACATTCACACCCACACACACACATAGCGGTTTCGATACTATAGGGGCGGATCTGCTGTGCTCGGCCTGAATACTGATTCTCCACGGACGCATATATTACCCACGCGGATAAAAGATATTTGCATTTTGATGGACCGTGCTGAGTGCATTTGACGTTTCATATGCATTCCTCCAGCACGTCTGCGCGCGTACGTACGTGGCAAAGCGCGGAAAAAAAATCACCCTTGCCCTCCTCCGTAGGCCGGGGTATATGTATTTATTTCGAGCGCCTCGAGGAGCCTTTTGAATATCTACGCGGGGGGGGGGGGGGGGGGGCGAACGACGAGCCTCGAATCGAGAGGAGTCTTCCCCGTCCGGGGGAGGACCAGTAGCTTCTCAGGTCTTCTTAAGTCCTCGCCGTGGGACCGTAAGCTGCGGATTCGCGGCGGAGCCAAAGCAGTTTTAAAAATGCAAGCCGGCTAGTGTAAACCGGGAAACGAAGTTGGAAAGATATACACAGCGGGGCAGAGGTTCAACGTCGCAGTGGGGTAAGACTCCGTGAAACGACCCTCATTTAACGAAGTCGCGAAGACGTTCGCGGAAGGAAAAAAAGAGTACGTACCAGGGGAAATAGGGGCACCTTTTGCTTGATATAATTAACTGGTTTTCATAGAGCGCTCGTCAAAGAAATTGTGCTTGAATAAACATTGTAGATTACAGGACACGTCTGTGTAAGCTCGCGTTTGGCGGTCATAACAGGTTTATTTTATCTGTTTGCGATATCCCCCGATCACTGCTCCGCTGTATATCGCGTCGACGTGATCCGTTTGACTCGCATTTTGCCGGTCCTCAACTTTCCTCGCGTGTAAACAGAGACAGCAATATGCAAATACCACAGCGATGAATGCTGGCTATGAGCAACGGAATATGAATGTTGCCTAGAAATTATTCATGGTCGCCGATATTAAACGCTTGCCAGCCGAGGCTGCCGGGGAATCAATTGCTGTAAACGTCGATATTGGCCCGGCTTGAAACCGGGATAAACGCGAGACTGCGGCCACAATGGCCCCGAAAGACGTGGCAAATTGAAAAATCACCCATCGGTGAATGCAACATAAACGAGAGGCGGTCGCGAGCGAGGGCGCGCCTGTGTGCGCGTGCCCGCGCGAGCACGAATGGATGAGCTCCCTTCGAAACGAGTTAGAAACGAATTTTTCTCTCGCGATATCTGGCGGCGGCCAGTGACTCTGGCGCAACAGCAGAGGATAACGATTTATCTCGAGAGCCATTAAGTAACGCTCGAAGAACTGAAAGTCGACTTGCTCACCGTTATAGTTGCGCCCTTCGCTAGCCGGCGGCTGTAACTCGCAGACAGCTCCCCGAAATGCAGTCTTTGTTGCAACTCTCAGGATCTCGCAGTTTCTTCAGAGGAAGCGTCCCGTCACTTCATGTCTCGGTAATTGCTGTCACAGAACACTCTTGCGCGAGCAGAGTTGCGTCTTCCTCGCTTCCGACCGGCGAGCTTTGTCCGGGGTTAGCATGTCTGGAAAAAGGGGCGAACGCCTTGAAGAGTGTACGTGCGCGCAGAATGCGTTAGTGAAATCACAGTGAGCAGCTGTGTGCGTATTCAATTTTCCGTTAATAAGCTTGGATATAATATGTAGTTCTGCGAGCATCGAGTGCATATCGCAACTTTGATGGATCATAGAACTGATTCGTAATATTACTATATCGATTTGTCGTCGAGCGACACGTGGCTCGAAAGCTACCGCTATGAAACGAAGACACGATTCCCGACAATTTTCCGGCACTCTCACCCCAAAGCACGTATAATACATGCCCTCCCACGCTCGAGCAACCTGCAGCGAGCATTATCCTTCCTTCTGGTGCGAGTAACCGAGAGGAACTTGTACCACAAAACAGGAAAATTACTCCTTTGAAGCGTCGCAGGTAATAGCGGCGGAAAAAGTGGGCCTGAGAGAGGACCAGGGGGAGCCGACAGGAACGAGACGAGGACGAGCGAGGGGACCGTGGAAGTTGGAGGAAAACTTGTGAACCCGAGGGAATGCTTGAGAAGCTTTATAACTTCGACAATCTTAAATCGACAGAACTACCGTGTCCGGCGGTCGTGGAGGGTGTCGGCGAGCGGGGGACGAATAAACGCGCGCAGCGAGGGAGGGCACGATGAAGAGGACAAGCAGATAGGCGGACAGGGGGTGAGCGAAAAGGGAACGTGAGAAATAGCTGTGTGTATTACCCGCCGGTGGTAGGAAGAGGGTGGCAGCCAGGATACGCTTTGACACTGTCCATTGTCTTTCTTTTATGGGCTCGCGTGCCTTCCAGTGAACAGATTCGAGAGCCCGGGTTGTAACAGGCATGGTGAATTCGTTCAAACGAATTACGGACATAAAAAAGAAGACATGTGAATCCTTGCTCGATCCACTTTGAGTAATTTAAGAGACACATAGTTTAAGTGACAATGGATTTAGATGATTCCTCCATTGGAAGAATATAGGTAGGTACCTACTATTCCTCTAAATAGTCTAGGGATCGCTGGTTTACATTGCCTGATCTGAGCATCGCCATTAAAACAGTACGTGCGAGCACACGCGTCCGTCCGATGCGATCCCAAATAATGAATATTTAAATAGCACCGCGTGGGGGAACTAACTTTTCTCTGGCGCGACAGCTCTGGGGCGGAGGACAGTTGAGACGGTGGGACAAAAGGAATCGACAGGCCGCGTTAATTTAATGAAAAATTCGCAATCGTGTGACGATTACACAGCGTTATTGCTCGCGGCGCGGCGTCCCTTCTCTGTCGCCGTCGAAGAACAACCGACGAGTAACTAGAGAAAGACGTATGGAATTAATGACGGTGCGTTCAGCACCCTTGTCTTCTCGTCGTCTACTTTCTGTCTGTGAACGAACCACCCCTCCAGCCGACGTTTCGCCGAAGGCGCAACGCATCGACGGACAAAAGGGAGCTGTCTCGAATAAAGTTAAAACAGTGCAAGCAACCGGTGTAGGCAACAATCGGAAGGAGCGAACGTGACGGAGCTGTGCCGGGTCGCGGGTCCCCCCGGGAGGGTAGGGGGTTGGAAAATACCTACGCAACCCCCGTGCACACCCGTTCCCGCCTGTCTCGAATCGAAGAGTCGCGTCGGGGGTCGCGATGCGGCCCAGCCACCCCTCCACGATCTCTCTTCTTTCCTCCCTGCGACGATCCCTCTCCCTCCCACCCTTCGGCCAGCCGCGTCCCAAGCCCGTGCTTCTACCCCTCGAAAAAAACTCGGCTTGCATTTCAGTAAAGAGCCAACCCATCCGCGTGCATGGACAATGGGACCAGACGCCCTGCTAGACGGTCGACAACGCCCTTTCTTTTCGCAGCACGCGTGTGTCTGCGCTTACGACAGCGTGTGCGTGGTCGACAGGGAATACAGTGTCTTTTCTACCCCCTCTTCACTCTGCCATCCAACTCGCCCGGTCGCTCCTCCTCTGCCGCTCTTCACGTGTGTCTGACTTCTTCTTTCAAGGGAACTACAGCGACGGCGACGATGTATCGCCCTCGCTTCCTGCTCGCGCCGAGCCGCGCCGCGCGCAACCCCGGCACAGCGGCGCGGAAAACAATTTTCTGCGCGGCGCGGGAGGGTGGCCACGGGCCTCGGTTGGCACTCGCCGAGCCGTAAGCACAACATCGTCTGTGGAAATTGTACGAGTCGTCGATTTCTGGCGTAATGACGCGAACCGCTGAAGCCGTTACATGCAATTACGGGGCCTCTGATGTTGCGCCGCGTGTCGCGCGAAATTTGCGTGAAAAGGTGGATGGATGCAGCCTCGTAATTAATCACTCCGAACAGTCACGCAGACGGGGAAGTACCCATCCATTCGTTACACTAGCCGCGTTTACTTTGCGACCATACTAATCGCCTGATTACAGAATCGTAATCAAAGTCAGATCTGTTCGCGACTGCTCGTTAGGTCGAGTGCAAGAACCGCCGCCAACGTCTGCGAGCGCGCCCGATTTCGACCGTCGCCACAATAAAAATCACGGCTAAGTCTGCACGGCCATTATTCAAATTGTAAACACGTCTAACAATGGAAACGTTACTTTCTCTCCCCAACCTGGTTTCTCCGGGATTTTCAACCCTCTCCCCTCTTCCTCTTCATTATTCCCGTCGTCGAGTCGAATCAGTCGAGTGCATTTACGAAAGTACCCGTATTCGCACCTTCCATGTACGGCGCTGAGCAGCCACCAGGCGTAGGCTACGAAACAGGAAGCCTCTGAATTCTTTTGTTTCCGTGTCTGGGCGCGCGGGAAACAGCGACGCAGCTCTGTGGCTGCTCGTTAAAAAACGAAAAGGGTCCGCTCGTTTGTCCTCCCTTTATTTTTCGTTCCATTTCCCTTTCTCTCCCGCACGACCTCTAGTTTCCTCGCGGCATTCGAAAGTAATACCCCGCCGTTTAATAACAATATTATGTCTGGATACATACGTCTGGAACAGAGGCCGCGAATAAACCTCAAGCAGCGGGGGTGGCGAAAGGGGGGTCGGTGCCAAACAACCGGTGTGGTGGACGTCGAGGATCCGAGGGGTGAAGGCCTCCTTTCTTCCCCGCGAAACAAAAATGTCGCTCGCCGAGTTTCTCTTGCCGCTGTACATAACCATCCGTGCCACTTTTCATCCGCTCCTCGAGACTGGGAATTTAGCGGCCGGTTTTCTGACTGGGAGTGTCCTAAACCGAGGCTCGAGACCATTTCTCCGGAGGCTGGAGTATGTTTCGTCTCGGAACATTACAATTCAAGGAACTGAACTTAAGCAGATCACTTGGAAACGTCGATATTTGCTGGACAACAGAATACTGTTGATAAAGGAACTTGTAAGAGGATGAAAGAACTTTACAATGATTAATATCGCAGTATTATTGCGAGGAAATAATTATTCGACGGTGGGGCAATCGTGCTTCGGTTATATATATTCGAACGTACTTGAAGCGTTTCAGCGAGTTGCAGCAGAAGAAAGTCTTCAGCCAGTGTTCTTTAACTTTAATCGCCAATTAAACTTCTTCCGTTCAAACTTCCACCAAACGCATCGATCACCTTGCTATGTTCCTTTCCATGTGAATACGAGCTCAGAGAAGATCCTCTGAACGTAATAATAATTGCTCCGAGAAATGGGGACTAATGGGACTCGAAAATTACCCGTCACGATGAATGTATTCATTCGTATTCATTGCGCGAATATCGTCTGTACGTTAACGGAGGAGCCGTTTCCTTCACATTTCCTTTGTTCTTAAGAAACGTCATGTCCCGTGCGTGAAATCATGTGCTCTTCAAGCTTAAGATTTCCAAAGGCGACAACGCCGACAACCTCTCGGTTAATCTGAAAATCTGGGTACAGTATATTAATGATTCCGTTCATGGAAGATTCATTGTTCCCGAGGATCTACCACCGGGGATTTGGTGGTCCTCTGTCATCGTATCTCTATAATACCCAAGCTACAGCACCCTTGCGCTCACCTCCTACTGCCCCTTAACAACAGTTCAATTAGTTCCGACTTAACGGCTTTCAGTTCCGGTGACTCGTGACCGGAATGTCGGACAATTATTCGTTGGGCGGAAACTGCGCGGCGCCAATCTTCGGCCCCTCGGTGAATAAATCCTTTCTGAGTGTCAGTCGATTCCACCTACGCAGGATTGACTGCCACTTTCACCGCGGACTACGAACACTTTGCGTGACCGTCTTACACAATCATCCCCTTTGCTTTAAGCGTACTTAAACGCGCCAAGACACTACTTTCACAGCACCGTCTGATGATATTTGAATGCTAGTCTCGTCAAACATTACTTGGTCCTAGCGCTGACGGTTATTAACTTATGCAATTAATGGTAGAGCATCAAAGGGAAAGCGACAAACATACACAGTGCTATTTTCCACCATCGAGCAGAGTTTGCGTAACGCAACATCGTGCATGGAGGTCGTCGTCGGTGAATTACAACGAACGCATACCCACTGCCAGGCTGCCAGTCTAAACTTTCCACGGAAACATGCCAAACAATGTATGAAGCGAATAAAAGGGCTTTCTCTCTGGTGAATCATTGAGCATCACAAAAAGTTTGCATGCTCGTAACTGGTAAAGTCGAAGGCGTGCAGGCTCGCATTGATTCCTGTCTGGAGAGTAGAAGAGATCGACAACCACGAAGAAGATCATAGGATCAAGGGGGGTGGAAAAGCTGGCGCGTGGAGAGGCAGCAGTCGAGGGCGGCTTAATGTGTTTGCGCGAACTAGCACCTATCTGAAAGCGTCTGGCAAATGAAATACCGTTGCGTACGTAAACGAGCTGTCAGAGCTCCCGCGAGTAAATAACTAACTTTCTTGGCTCCACGTGGCGTCTTAAACCGTCACGGGAAGCTCGTTACGTGCTCGATGTCCTACCGTCGCCGCGGCGTACCTACCCTCTGCACGAACGAGAAAGCTAATACTCTGATTACGAAGCGACGACTTCGCTGATTAGAATCGCCAAGCAAGTTATAATCGCTGCGCGTTATTTGCGCGATCCGGTTCGCAAACAGTGGTAATTACTCGGGGGAGGAATACGATGACGACGCCGGCTGCGACTACAATTTTCTGCCGGCGATGGAAATGTCGCGGCAACTACAGCCGCGTTACGCGATCCTGTCGCTGGAAAACTCTACAATTCCGACGACAGACGAACGATATTGCACGTACTCTTGAGCTCCGAGGCAATACGGAAACACGAAGTCCAACCTCGTTCCGGCAAAGAGACGAAGCAGCCTCTCCGAGCGGGTGTTTTATGAAGAAAGTTCAAGTGGGGAGTGGGGGAAGAATCAACAGCGAAAGATTTTTCCAGTGGCAATAAAGGGACTTCGCGAGTCAAGCAAGACAAAGATTTATGACGGGCACGTGATCTTATGTTGCTTGAGTCGCGGAAAATTGTCCGTAATAGGGGAAATGAAACGGGAGTAGGGTGGCTCGTTATGGGACGTAACTAGGGGAAATATAGTAGCTTCTAAGTAATTCAAATTAATGGCCCCCGTCCTCCGGTCTAAACATTGCGATATCACTCCTACCTCGAGGGCTTTCGATGGATTCTTTGGGAGATTCAAAATTATGTTTCATCTGGGAGGAAGGGCAAAGCAGTGAATCTTTTAACGCAACCTCCAATGGCTTGCAGTCTCACTGAAAATAGTTTCAAATCGAAAGCCGCCAGATGCAACCAAGAATTGCAAAGCAGGAAAGTGGAAACTCCACAGTTATCGAACTTTTCTAATAGAAGCGTTGTCAACGGCGCCTGGTAGCCCGTGGGGTATCACCAACCACTGGTTGCGAAACTCGGCCGCGGCTTCTCCATATATCGGAGCAGAAAAGAGCATTAAACACGTTTATCCACGGGCACAAGACTTGGCGTGCCTTCAAAAGCAGTTATTAAAACCGTCGTGTGTTACAGGAGAGTATAGAGGCTTCCGTAGAGCTTTCGATAATAATGGGCAACGCGATATGCATTATCCTTTTTACGCAGATAGGAGACTCGTCCCTGGGGAGAGCACGATGCACGTCACCGACAGAACTTACGTCGCAGACTGAGCATTGTTCAGAGATTACACGCCAATATCCAATCCAGGATAATTTTGTCAGAGGGTGCAAGTTATGAGTACGCATTTCATCATTGTACGATCAGAGTAGTCTAGCTGTGTAAGGCTAATCCGTTCACTTCAAAGGCATAATGGAGTGTACCGCAAAGATCTGTGGAATAGTTAAATATATAGAAAACTGCTTAGATTGAGGATACAAATATCTGTAAATGATTCTTAGATAGAGTAAAAATATCGCCTTCTTCGAACAAGCAATAAAAGTGATGATCATGAGTTTCATAGAATCCATTGTGCTCAGCTCTTGTCACAAAACAATCCACGTCAAAATACAGCGGAGCATATAGATCGTGCTGACGAATCGCGAAGCTTTTAAACGTACGCAACGCGTTGTAACTCATTCGCCGAGTTTTATTGAAACAATGGAAAATTCATATCGGAATCTCAACTGTGTCGACGGAAAGCGGATTCGCTTTTCCGCGGGGGTGGGGAGTATTGTCGGGAAGAACAGTCGAACAACTCCCCGTTTCCATCGTTTTCGTCGATTAAAAACCTCTTCTGTCAGCGCTGCGACAAAACGAACTTCTCCCTTCCGTCGAACTTTTATTTCTCGAACAGCCGAGCCGGGAGTAATCCATTCCGGGCCAGGAATCATAACTTTGAAACCTTTCTTAATTCGTCGCCCCGCAGTCTCTCCTATCGTCTTCTATTCTGCCCCTCCCCCTCCCCTTATTTCCGGACGGGTTACCCGACGCTGAAACTTTCGTCGAATCAATAAAAGAAATTGCCAGCCGTGTGGCGAACAGATTTGTTAATTCAATGATTCTGCCTCGAGTGACGCCAGACGCTGAAACTTTAGCGCGTCTCCGAAAGTCCCAAGTTCCGTCAGGGTACAGTACCGATAAGAAGCAACCGTCTAAAATTGGATTCATAGTTGACAGACTGCATTCCCGTGGAACTTAACTTTCCCATTTAAGCGGGCCCCTCGCCCTACCCCGTTTCCTTTCACAGGCCAATTCCTTTCTAAAAACATCAGCCTTTGAAGGAGTTCAACCTCTCGGTACGCAAACTGCTTAGAATTAACCCCCGCGAGTATAAAAGCCAGCGGAAGCTAGTGCGATGTAAATACTGGAGCATCAAAGTAATCCGCTTAACGAGCATCAATACCACCGTCAACAAATCGAACTTACCAGAGGATGCAATGTTCCTTGGTTTAGTACTATGCCTTTCTACTGAATGTACGAATACAAGTTTGTAAATTATTTCGATGGGTAGTAAATTAATTATCACGGACGAAACACTTGGCATAGCACTAACAAGGGAACACCGCGAACCCGGACTCACCGATTGGAACGCAACTTTGTGGGTTTTTAGAGTGACTCAAAACAAGAACAACGGTGTGTTTCATTTGGGCCCCATCGCCCTTTAAGGGGATGAAAACTAACCTCAAAGTCAAATTGGCACTTCCACTTTTTCGCGTATAACTCTCAAAGTACAGCAGACAGAAAAAAATGTTTCAAACAAAAGTTTAATGGTGCAATAAGCGCTACAAACTTGCGTTAACAAAATTTTGAAGAGTTTAAAAAAAAATACCTGAACGAAAAAAAAACTTTTTCAAAATTTTGTTAACGCAAGTTTGCAGCGCTTATTGCACCATTAAACTTTTGTTTGAGACATTTTTTTCTGTCTGTTGTACGTTGAGAGTTATACGTGAAAAAGTGGGAGTGCCTATTTGAATTTGAGGTTAGTTTTCACCCCCTTAAAGGGCGATAGAGCTGAAATGAAACACACAGTTGTTCTTGTTTTGAGTCACTCTAGAAACCCACAAAGTTGCGTTCCAATCGGTGAGTCCGGGTTCGCAGTGTTCCCTTGTAAGTAGTGTTGTAACGTAGAGTCACAAATGGGCAAGGAAATTCTACTATCCCTTGCATTTACATGGAAAGCAGCCAGCGACGGACTAACAATAAGTAGTATAACCTGTGCTTGGTCAGACGTGAGTGAATGTGATGTATCGACAGTTAATCGAATTCTAATTCGTAATATTGACAACCAACTGCTTTGTGCGATTATGTGATCTTCATAAACGAACATTCGTGCCCTATTTGTTCCATAAAGTTTCTTCGTCTCTTATTAATTACTTCCTAGACTGTCGATATGGCTTCACAAAGGACACCCCTCCCTTCCTTCCTTCCTTCCTCATTTCCTCCCTCAAAAGGACTGGCGCAACGTATAAAGATAAAGAAAGGAAATCGAAGCGGAGGAGTAATCAAATGACACACGGCAAGATGAAAGGGCGCGCTCATATCTACTTCGGGACAGAGATAAAAAAGCGGACATGATAAGAGGTTGGACGTAAGTCGAAGACACGTGAGCTTGTAAGCGCGGTAGAAGGAGACAGGATTGGACACTGCCGACTTTGTATGGCGCGCGTCCATAGCGCGAGTGAAATACGGGGAAGGAAGACGGTGGAGGACGAGGGCCAGCAGGACGGCTTATGGATTTTCCCCTTTCCCCTTCGGAACTTTCGCGCGGTAACCCTTCGTATAAAAGGTTGGGTGGTGTCAGGACAGTTAGGTCGTCGACGTGACCCGAGAGTTCGCCTGGAACAACCTCCATTTGTACGAGGAACTACATCCGCGAACGTAGAAAAAAGATATTTCTATACCGTATACTAACGCAAAAAACCAAGGATGAGCGATTTGACGGGTTCAGGCGGAAAGACTCGAGGTGACATTACGTATCTTAAGGGGGAACCCCACCCTGAAGCCACTAACAAAAGACAAAGTTAGGGATTTTTTTGTTCGTATAAATAAAAATATAGGGCTTGGATTTTTTATATAGTTTTAAAGCATTCTTTATTTTGCTAGAAAACGTTCTTTTAATGAAAAATTGTTCAAAATGGCGGCGAACGAAATAGCTTCCCGGAGCTCCGCAAAAAAACTGACACACACTCCCAGGAATGACTGGATCATCTCAAAAGAAAATACAACAAATATATATAAACAGGAATATATTATCTTTGACCTAGCGTAGGATTTTCTCAAAATTCGAATTATTACGGAAATTATAGCAGTTTGAAGAATTGACTTCAATTTTTTACATAAAACTGTGCACCGAAATGTTTGTAAAAAATCGAATAATTGAAATATTCAAAACATCCTACGCTAGGTCAAAGATAATATATTCCTGTTTACCCATATATCTATGTTGTATTTCCTTTTCAGATAATCTAGTCATTCCCGGGAGTATAGGCCAGTTTTTTTTTGCAGTACTCCGGGAAGCCATTTTGTACATTTTTTCATAAAAGAAATGTTTTCTAGCAAAATAAAGATTGCTTTAAAACTATATAAAATATCCAAGCCCTATATTTTTATTTATACGAACAAAAATATCACCAACTTTGTGGTTTGTTAGTAGCTTCAGGGTGGAGTCCCCCTTAATTGGGGACCTGCGTGTCTGATGATATTTGTAAGCCGGTAGTAAATATTTCTATGAAAAATATACTATAGTAGTATTATGAAAAAATAGAATTGAATTTGTGCGGAACTTTATTTGTACCAGGCCATGTAGCCGAAGCACAACCTGGACACCTGTTTCTTATTTTTCTGTCCTCTAAAACATATCCAACAACCAAAGCAATCGACGACGGACACCTGGGATACTTCCCTTGTAAGTGCAGAGTATTTTTAATTGAAGTTATAAATCAAATAAGCATGTTTTGGCGAAGACCGTTATCAAAGGAAAAACACTGTAATATTCATTGAACACACCGGCATAAGAAGGACCGTGATGCCACTGGTTATTGATCGGAAAGAGTGATGTTTGATGTTATATTCAAGCATATAGAACGGTGTCACGAGCAAAGTACTCGACGCACAGTATCATCGACTATCGCAATATCCCACTGACACATGGAAAATGGCCGCTATAATCGTACGACACCTAAATAAGTGTGTCTGTCATGTAGATTAGTGCCAACGTGATGATGCACATTTGTTGAGCACTCATCACCGCTAGCTTCCTCTCAAATTAATGATGGAAAACCTACTACAGTTCATATACACATATTTTTCAGATCGACGCGTGCATAGGGTAAATCCGGGAGATGCGGTCGGGCCGGAGAGTTGGTCGAGTCGCTATATTTCAGACTCTATACGTAAAAACGCTTTAAAGTGCAGACCAATTACTTCTCTAGAAGCCAAACAGTTGAATGAATAGCGCCATTTCGCTTCCTTTTATGTTTTTCTGGATTTATAAGCTATAAAAGGTAAATTGAGGTTACATTTCACCGTTTTTTGTCAAACAGAATCGTATTTAAAATATACTTCTAAGTTTATTTTCGTTTAATGTTTGGGATAATAAGATAGTAGAGATATCGAGGGACAATGCAGTCGAAGTATCAGGCCATATTAACTCTTCCTCTCAAAACTAACGAGAAAACAACCTCTCGCTGCAGGAAGGAGAGATGGTCGAGTTATGATTTTTTTATTACTTTTGTTTATTTTCATTTTTTATTATCATTTTATTATTATTTTTGTTTATTTAGTTTATTTATTCACTTTTGTATTCATTTGCCTTGCTAATCGCTAGTAGGTAGTTGACTTTTTCTTTGATGTGTTCTTTACTTGTTTAGCGTAAACAAATTAAATATCAATGAAACTGTAGTTGTATTCACTCATAAATAATTTTGTTCTCGTCCTTGTTATTTTTCCATGAATAATTATGTGAATGGTCTCTGGCAACGACGAAAACTATTTCTCCCGGCACCTCGGGAGAGGTGGTCAGATGTCATGACTTCAGTTTTCAATCCGATTTACAGTAAATATTGTCTTAAAGCAAATATCGACCAGTTTCTCTGAATCGGCATGAAATTCTGAACATATAGGTTTGTCCTGATAAAATAAGTAATATCTGTATTAGTTTTAATAGCCATTTTATATTAGGTCGACCGCGTCTCCCGGATTTACCCTACTAAATATTTAGCTGTTGAAGTGCGGTGAAGCCTTTGTACACGTCGTGATTCGAGATAGAACGTTCAGGTCACACTGTGCATAATAAAACGAGAGACTTTAGCGTCTCTATACATAGAAGTTCATTAATAGGTCGAAAGGCAGTCGAATACTGGTTGCAGTGAAATCACATTGCAGATGAAACTAGGACAATAATTGCAGGCAGCAGACGTCAATCATTTTCTTCTTATAGGAACTACGAACTAAGTCAGCTTGCTCCTTCGACCACTATAACCTTCGAATTGTGCTATATCGTTCGGTGCCGGAACTGCATCGATTTCCCAAGACGCATTACACGCTCTCATCAGAGTTCAACAGGGTCGAAAAACGGCGACACGTACGGGAATTAGAGTTTGATCGATGGTTACAGGGACTTGAAGGCGCGCGTAATATGCAAGGATGGGAAAGAGGGCGGTAACCTACGCGATTTTCCGGAGTACCACGGGAGAGCTTACCCTTTCGGTCCTTACAACCCCAGCCTGCCGGCACCCCCACTGTGATTTTTAATGACCAGCTTTAAGATCTTTGTCCGCGACGAAAGTTAAACCAACGCAGACCGGTCGGTGGTGCATGATTTATGAATGAAAGAGACATATTGGTCGTATCTGAAAAACCAACAACAGTCACGATTTACCGCTCTGCCGGGTATAAAACATTTATTTGCTCGGGCAATACGCTAAACAAACATCGGCCCTTCTGCAAACTTGCTTGCACGTTATCTGGCTCGCGTGTAACTGCGGCTATCGGTCACTGCTGCCATTATTGTTCAGGCAATTCAATAAACAATACTGTTCCTATCGTTTCTATTTCAATCTCTATCAGATTATTAATCATCAATATAACGCTGGACGAGTAAATTGGATGAACTGGCGGGAGTCGCGAAGTCGAAAGACAGAATGGATAATGCTACCAACTTATCCAACTGTGTTCTCTGGAATTGACAAGAGGACCAGGACGAAGGCAACGTCATGTAGAAAACACGGGAAGAGCAAACAACCGATATACCGCCGATAAACAACCGAGATACCTCCGATTTCTTGCAAATCATACGTAAACAAATGCGACGAGAAAGACGACGTACTTAAATAGCTTTTCCGGATAAGGTAAGTATAGGGTAAATAGTACAATGGTTGGCCACTTAAGTAAGAGTGTCACATAAATAATGAAATATAAATGTGAATTTAGTAAATTTGAAATGGAAATCAATATAAATAAGTACGAAAAACCCCTAATAATTTAAAAATAAATAAAGTTTATAAAATAAAATTAAGAATGTATAAAAATATACACAAAATGTGTTTCCTACGAAGAAATATAGTTATTGGCTTGGTCAAGACAGTAATTGTCCAATCGGTTCTACAGTGATTGGCCGCTATTTGATACATAATATAACCTAAAAGAAAATGTTACCTGATTTGGTGATAGAAATAAGATTAAAATTATTCAATAAAAATGGATTTATTTTATTTAGTATGTATTTGTCGTGTTTGTTTCTGTTTTTAACAGGGGGCTAATTAATGTTTCACCATTAACATGGTTAAAAAACAGTCACTGGCCGCCTGACCAATTATAATCATTCAACATTATTCATATGACAGTTGTTGACCCCCTGTATTTTTCATATATGTATAATTTTAACAAATAAATAATTCTTTTATAAAGTTTCATCTTTTTATCGATATATACCGAATATGAGAGATATACATATCATAAATACATTAAACTATTCGCAAACTTTCAACCGTAGTCTTATGGTTTTTTTATTAAATCACTGTAATTTCCAAGCTTCAAAGCCGAGTCATCCTATTTGCTTTTATATATAATCACAGTATATAATGAGTGGAGAAATATTGATTACATCCGAAGCAAGAAATTACAAGGAATATGAATATGTTCATTAAAAAAAAAGGCATAACAATTGGTACTTCTTTATATTCATTTATTTCTCAAAATAAAGCCAATCACTGTCAGGTGGCCAACCACTGTACTATTTACCCCTATAGAGCGACAATAAAGAGGAATAGATGGAACTTTACATTTAACAGGTCTAGCTTATAGACCTAACACTAATTGTACACTCTTCATTTAATTTGATAACTGTTATAAGCTAGAACATTCCTAGACTCCTCTTACAACGCCTCTCTTTGAACGCCCAAGAACCCCGCTGTCCCTGTCACAAGCCCTTCAAAAGCGTCTGCTCGCACATGCCCCCGACACAGTTATAAACAACATCGACGGCCGTCGACGCCCCCATTCGTCTTTCCGCTCACAATTAGATCCTTTCTACACCGTTCGAACCTTTGATCTTCATATCCGTGATATATGAACTCCCACGTCACGTGTATCGACATTAATCGTCCCCCCTCGAATTTCTCTACGGCGAAAATATCGTCCCTCTGCGAACAAGAAGAAAGAACGTGCTCCCGATGGAACGGAAGCCTGTAAGCTGGACCCTCGCCCACAGCACCGCCCCACCTACATCAATAAGTTGGCTGATATCTGTTTGTAGTCGCGGCGTTCCTGCTGGAGCAACACGACCTGACGATAGATCTGGGGGAACGTCGGTTAAGCCGACTGCTGCTCCCGTACGACGGGGTGTACGCCATATTTTACAGTATCAATCATAGGGAGCAATAAACGGGTCCGCGGGGGAGGTGGGTGGCGGTCGGGTTGCTAAGATACAGAAGCGGTTAATGGCACTATTACGTCTAGGCTAGCCAAACTCGAGCGGAGCAGAGGCCACGAAGGGGCTGACAGAATGGCGGGGCGGGGGGGTAGAGGGGTGGACGACGGGCTGATGATGTCGTCGCAACGTGCTACCAGCTGTGACTTATGACGTATCACGGCGAACGAACAACGCCGTGCCCTGTAGGTGGGCCTCAAAACTCAGACCGGTGAGCGCGCGGGCGCGTTCAATAAGCCATGATTTATCGAGAGAAACATTACGCGCGGCCTTTAAATTCTTTTTGCCGTAATAATGCCCCGTGGGGGACGTGTTCGCCGCGCTACGAAACGTCACGATCAAGTTGCGAGCAGTGGAAATCACCTCGCCACCGAGATAGATTAATTCGCGACGAAAGTCTCGCGCTGAATCTGTTTCGCCAGCATTGCAGCTAGCTTTCTCAGGGGCCAAGTGGCATGCTGCGGTCACTGATCACTACGGCTTACTGAATCGATAATAACAACAGCCATGAAAGCTTCAAATTCTTGGTGCAGAGTTAGTGAAAAACGAGGGACGAGCTGCCGCGGGAGTAATCAATGAAATTTCGGTTGCGTTAATTATTACAAAGGTTTCGAGCAATCCGCCAGCCAATATCAACGTGGTGATTTAATTATGAATGCAAAGGGAGAAGGGGGACGTAACGACGGTTAAGCAAATAACTCGCGTTCGCTTGTTATTTGGTGCAACGGAACGTAACGAAGTCACAGAAAAAGATATACGCGCGGGCGAGGCAGTATTCCCTCGTGGCGAGTTAACATTGCAACGAGATTAATTATCGTCCGCTCCACGGGCGTTTATAATAAACATTACGGCCGTGTTCAGAAAGATGAATTAAGTTTTCTCGCAAACGGAGGAAAACTCGTGAAGCCACGGAAGAAATGTGACAGAATGAATGCAGGGGATGCTTGATCCACGATCCTTCAATTACGCTCCTAATGATTTTGCAGCGCGGCAACGTGATTCGATTATTGCGCTTTTCACAGATGAATCCATATCAGAAATGAATTTGTTCAGCTGGCCAGCGCCGTTGGGAAGCCCGGGGGCGAAAGGGAAATAAAAATGGCAATGATGCCGTAATATTATTGACAGATTAAACAGCCGTTCATTTGCACGTCTGCTGTTTGAAAAGTAATTACCCCGTTGTCATCGACAGACCACCATTCAGCCACCGGGGATACTCAACAGCTGCAAGGGTGAACCTCTTCATTATTTTCCAGTACCTTCCTGTTAGAGCCACTATCTCCGAGACTACAACCGCTGGCTTCTATACGGAATCGACCGAAAAGAATTCTTGAGAAATTGACTGCGCAATCGTCTAGTCTCTAGTACACTCTGCTTCGCTGAAATAAATTTTTTCAAGCTGATTACGTGCAGGTGTATTACAATTAGCAAACAATCATTTTCGCCGGCAGTACATGTATCATACCACTATCGTGCACCCGTTAATAACACCGGCAACCTTAATACCTTCGAACACGATTAGAAATAATCGATCGACTAATCAGGATTATAGGCGCAATTTATGATACTTACACGTCCATAAAATAAATGGACCTTGTCTCTAAATCAGATATGTTGATAAACTGGATGAACTGACAGACTCGTGTAATTTACAAGCTAAAATCTAGCAAAAATAATGCATACTTAATTCGTAATATGATTATCAACTACTTCTCTGTCCAAAATACACGAATTATTCGACTATTCTGGAAACAACGTGCGAATCATTTCGAAGACCCCACGACCCAGAACAAGAAGCTACATACCGCGATCCTCGTCGTTCAATTTGCAAAGTAAGGGAAACAATAAGCCAGCGACTTCGAACGGCGCGGGGAAGGCAGTTGGCGAATGTGAGAAACGTACTACCCTGTGGAATCTAGATAAAGGCATTACGCCCCCGTGAAACTGTAGCACTGGATTATCACGCGGCCATTAATTCGAAAATATAGAGCGAAGAACAGCAGCGGCGGCAACAGCATCTTCTTGACTACAACTGCTCCCGTTTTTCACCTACGCTGCAGTAATCCCTCAGTGGGGATTATATGCAGCATGTCCGTGTAAATCGCAACGTTTCCACTGTTCCCAAATGGCTTGTAGCTCGCTCTCGCTCTCCTTCGTCGTTCTCTTGCGTTTTAACCTCCCCTCCATTCCTATCCACCCCCGGCTACCCCGTTGCTGTGTAAACGCTTCAAACACGCACACTTTGAAGTCGCTGGCTGGTTAAATAGCCCAACGGCCAAAGCAGCCGCGCGCACACCACGGTGTTTTGATTCGAAACACCCTCGAACTGTATTTAGAAGAGATTGCGTGTTTGAGCTGCAGAGATTGCCAGCTTCCCGATTATTATTAGCGCGTTTAAATAGGACGTACACGAGCCCGCACTCCACGTGCATGAAATGAAAGGGTAAAGGGAGTGGATTGCCCGATGACGAGCACTTGGTCCGCTACGAGGCCCTGAGATATCGTGGTGTAACGAATCAGCTTGATTGACCATCCACGGGCGGTCACGTGCAAGCAAATGCGCGCACTGGGGAGCCTGACTGTTATTAAAACGAAGGGGAACTGTGGCTGTGGAAATTAACCCGCCCGGGGTATTAGATTGTCGTGAAATTTGAGGAGAAAATTCAAATAGGAAGAGAATACAGTGACGGCGGAGGGCACACTGAGAAATCCGGAAGAACACGCAAGAGTCAACGCCATCAATGGAATTCCACCCTTCGTTAACTGTGCACACAGAGATCTCGTTAGGGAGGCCTCCGATCAACCGCCGCGTCTATAACGCGATCCGCCCGAACCGCTATTACGACATTAATCTACCGTAAGCGTAGCGAGTAAATCGCGAGATAAGATCGAACAAACCGTCCAATCCACGTGCCTGCATCCGAACGTTGCGTACGGACACGCAATCGTGGACCTTTATGCGTCCACTGATGCGATTAGATGAAAACGAATAGTTGTTTCGACCGGGGCCCTCCCGCGGCTCGAGGGACTGTCTCCTTGTGGGGAGGTTTATCGTGAAAGCGCAGCGCAAAATGATGTGGCGAATTTTATAGAGATCGCAATTAAAGCGCCGCTTCAACGACAGCATGGACTCGAAACGAGTCGAGGGGTCGAGAGATTTGTACGTACATTAAAATTGGAATTACGGAGGAATATTGTATTCTACGATGCATACATGTTGAAATAACAACACCCACTAAATAAAAACCGAATACTCTATTGTTATAATTGTGAATCCGGGGGTAAAAAAGTTTGCAGAAAATGGAAAATGGATAGAAATGAGAATAATGGTCATACAAGTAAATATTGTTAGAATTCTCTGCTTTGTGTAGGAGGATTTGAGGGAATGCTCGCCTGAATATCTATGTGCTACGTTAATTAGTTGTGCCGAGTAGCTTGTTTTGTAAGAAGAAGAAACAATTTGGAGAAATTACTTTTAGAACATTCGTGACTGAACGTTTCAAACTTTTTCTTCGCAAATACAAGAGCCGAAGGCGTCTGGAGTGCAATTTCTGTTCAACGAATACGCCCGAAGAAATAAACCTTTCCCTGTCGCGTCAGACTGCTCGACCTCATTTTCAAGCAGTATTCCTAAAAGAAGTCGACGACGTCGAAAATAAAGTTGCCTGATTCTTATGGATGCTGCGAACCGTTCAATGACTGTCTGACAGTGATGCAACCTATGATTAATCATCCCATCTCATCCATTCTATTATTCAGAACTGGTTGAGATTATAATACTTGGAAATCACGATGAAAAATAAATTACATGTGTCTCCCGAATAGTGCGGTGCATAAAAACGCGAAGAAGCAAACGGAGTACGAACTTGGAAGACAATTAATATCCGAACGTTGCCGAAATCGGGCGCAATTCCGAGCATGTTCTGTTAGGTAAAGTATTTTTCTTCGCATTACGTATTTAACGAACTGAATCTCACCACCGGCGCAATGCTGTTTCCTATACAATAACGCATTATCAATACGGGGAGAATGGAGTTGCGTTAAGAGTATTAAATACTCAAACACAAACTTCTAAAGGCTTTTACCATTTGATCGAATTAGTTGTCTCGTTACGTGAAACGTAATTCTCCGCGTTAAACCCTGGCACAGTTCCACGTGACGGAATTAAAAATTAAAATTTCATTATTACGCGGTTTCACTGTCAGCATTTCGGCATGAAATATTGTTTGTTAACAATGTCATTAGCAATCGCGAGAATTTCCTGCAAAGTAAACCTTCGCCAGGCTTCTCGCCGATAGGCTATTTCAAAAGATAATAGACCAGGGTAAATCATCTCGAATATCACTTTGCATTAAACGAAAAACGTGACCTATCGACAGACTCGCGAACAGTTTCATGTACCCAGATATTAGAAATGTCCCTTGGTCAATTTCAACAGGGAGGATGTTCGATTACTCGAGGGAAGATCTTGTCGCCCCTACGACGCGATCATCAGATTTTACAATCTGCGCGAGGTGTTCCTCCTTTTTTCCAGCCAAGGTGGCACGAGAAGCAATTCGAACCGAGATCGAAGCGAAACCTTGATTACCAGCGTGACTAACGAGACCTGGTCCGTCCTAGGAAACGGGAATAGCTTGTTCGTTCGTTCGTTCGTACCCAGCTATCTCCAGAGAATCGATTTAGCGACGGCGGTGCCGCCGTGCCCCGCCGATTCTTCGACAATGAAGGATCGATTTCACATTTGTAATCGGACGAGCGCGACGCCTACACGGATGGGTGAAAAAAATTCAGCCCGAAATGGCAACGCCACGGAAACGGGGGATCGACAAAAGCCATTATTAACTTCGCGTAATGGCCGAAGCGAGAATTCAGGTCGAGAATTCGACGTGGCGGGGGGGAGGGGGGGGGGGAGGAGGCTGGCGAGTGTATCGATACAGATCGATACACACCTCCATTTGCTCGTGTAAAGAGCAGACAGAGGGGGAAAGCGTTTCAAGATTTCCCAACGAAATTCGACCGACTTCGGAACTTGGTTGCGCCGTAGCTGTGGTTCGATTAGGTGAAATATCAGGGAAAGTGTCTGCACGAGAATGCCGCAGTAATGAAACTGGTAGCTCGTCCGCTGGAAGGCTAACTGACACGTATTTTCCTCCGAGAACGTAGCTTCAGCT
This sequence comes from Andrena bucephala, assembly GCA_947577245.1. Taxonomy (NCBI): domain Eukaryota; kingdom Metazoa; phylum Arthropoda; class Insecta; order Hymenoptera; family Andrenidae; genus Andrena; species Andrena bucephala. Next base: position 73,121,680 of record OX387715.1, read on the forward strand.
AGCACCGCTGCGAGGATTTCGGCCGCGGTTCAAAATTTCGTTACATTCGGGATTAAATTTACCCGCGGGGAATGACATTTGGATGGCTCGTTGTCCGCACATGATTCGAATATTGAGAACATATATAGTTGACCCTTCCTTGATCAAAAAACTTGTTGGACAGGCTCGGCGGATAGAGTTGTTGGTTTTGTATCTTCTGGCGGCGGTTGCTCATCAAAATACAAATGGAAACTACACGTGTAATGCGGTTAGGTATGTATATCGATTGCTACGGAAATTCGCTACGCTATATTGAAGTAAAAAGGATTATGCATACCAATGGCGTCGATATTTGGTTAGCCGTGTATTTCGACATCTACCACAGAATCGAATAAATGAATCGAGCCGGGATGAAAAGGGCCTGAAATGGGCTGCGAGCTCGTTCGACTACTCGCTGCGCGTTTTAAAGCGAAATGCTTCATTTCGATTTAAGTCAGTCACCCGTTTAAAATTCGCACTACCGTTACGAACTATTCACAATTTAAACGTACTGCAGTTATTTTCACTGTACACGGACCTCGGCTGAGTTAAACACTACGATACAAAATTACGGAGCGTGTATTGACCTGTCTAATGGTTAAATATCCCAAATTCAGAAGTGAAAATCTATTTAAAGCTATGTTGCATTGGATAATAGAAATGTCTGTCGACGTTAGAGCAATCGACGAAATAAATAACAGATCCTGCGCACAAAGGGGCACACACCACCTCCCGCGTCCTGTAGACACACGCTGGCGCAAGGACACAGGACCAAAAGGTAGCCACCGTCGAGTATATTCTTCTTCCCCCTCTAGTTCTCGTATTCCATTCTCGGTACAGCGCATGAAAAGGTACATAGGTACATCTGTCAAACAATAAGCGCTGTAGATATACTAAAATCTCATATTCGCCCTGAAGCACATCAACCCCTTCCCCCACTAGAAAGGATACCAGTTCAATAGGAGCTGCTGCGGCAGCACTTCGATGCTTATTGACAATCTCGTTCGCGAATATCATGCATGTTTAATACAACGTCAAACACGAGCGAGCGCTACGTGACGCCAGAAATTATGACGTACTGTTACAATATGCTGTTTATCTTCCGAAGGAGATTATTGATTGGTGTCTTTATAGAATAAAGATAATCCTGTGCAATCGTCTCAGTCATTCTGAGAACAAATTCTAAGGAGTGAAAAAATAGTTTCTTTAACAGGAATACTTTGAAACTTTGAAATTAAGAGTTCATGAAGAAATTCTTCTACGCTCCGAGAGCCAAGCCATCTACTTACTTGTCTTGATAATTCTGAGGAACATCTAAAGAGCAAAGCTGCTTCTTAATGAAAGTGTTTCTACATATTGAAACTAAGAATTCTTGGCAGAATCCTTCGACAGTCTAAAAGCTCAGGACCTAACTCGCGATTTTTCGTGGACGATAGAAATTCGAGGAACAATGGCGTTGAGAAGAGTACAGAAAACAGTACACGTCGAGAAAGCAAAATGTCCCAGACTAATTCTAGGAAAAAGCGAGATGCAAACGTGTCGCCGTAGGCGCAATGCGACATTCCTGGGTAAACATGATGGTTATGGGTAAAAAGCTTTCGGATGCTTTTAAATATAGGCTAGTCTCGAGCTAGGGGACAGCGGCAAAACAAAGGCTACTCCATTTTCCTTACCCGCAGATACAGTCTACAAAAGAATTGCGAAATCGCGTGTTAGGGTGATTCAAAAAGATGAAGTAAATATCGAGGCCAAAGGAACTGTTGCATGCAAAATCAATTATTAACTTATTCCAACTACTATAGTGCGAAACGATTTGATAATTAAGAGGCCGCATGTTTGAATGATTTTATTTGTCAGAAAAATATTCAATACCTCGAATGATGTCCGCACTGTATAAATGGAATATTCGAAGGACATTATAATTCATGAAATTTACACAATGCTGCTCGCAAATGACTGGAATCGTACGTTTCGGTTATGCAAGAGAACAAGTCAATAATTGGGTAGACAAGAAGTACTAATCAAACTTTATACGATCTATTGTATATAAATTAGTAAGTTCTTAACATCTGGCTCATTCTCCGGAGCTATCTGAACAATTTTTTACAGAAATTAAAAACCATCTTGATAAAAATATCATATTTGTTCAGACTTATTCTCTGAATTAAAACTAATCATTTCAAACATCTGCGATATGTAACTCGAACATTTAAAATAGGAGAATAATACATCTTAATCCTTTCAATACCAAATAATTTATTTTCAATAATCAAAGCGTCTTATATCCGCAGGTACTTTTGTATTTTATTGTATATCTGGTGTTGCATATGGCAGATATCTTGCTCCATATTAAGAGCACATATATCGAATATAAAAATTAGAAAAATAAATCATGATTTTCTCAGTTTCTTATTCCTCGGATATAAGACGCTTTAGAAATAAGCTCTTGGAATGAAAGCTGCAACAACTTAGAAGAGGTATATACTTCGTTATACCAATATGTCCATACCTTGAGACGCCGTACGCTGCAGAGTGTCCCAGCTCCAGTGCACTCAATTATGCAACGTTTGCGAACCACTGACGGCGGTATGATTAATTAATTATGTAACCTAATCGAGGCAACACGTTTACGCGGCAAAGCCCGGCCGACCGAGCTACCCGCGTCGACTATCGACGTCTACGTATCGGGTGCACTGTCTAACGATGCTCGCGATGTATCGATACCGCCTCTCTGGCACAACGTCGCGTGTCTCTGTTGTGCACAGGTTCGAAACTCCCGCCACGCCTCACGCGGTGTTCTCACCGGCTGTCACGTAAACATCACACCCGCGTCCCGCGACACCGTGTCACGAACGGTCACCGTAACGTTGCGTCAACACATTTCGAACGGCATATCGATGACCCCAATCGGAACCATCCAAGCTACGCGATCCCAGTGTTACGAATCACAGTAGATCCTCGCCGAGAACGACCATTGCCCGTTCACATGGCACGCTGGACTCATGCCCCATCCGAGAGACCCTCATTCCGCGTCCACGCGGAGCAACCCCATAAACCTTTAACGAACTGGCCGCAGCCTGACGTCGCGTCGGCGACTCGTGCCGATACACCTCGCGCGACTTTACGAGCCGCATTGGACTTCGCCTGGACCCGGGCTCGACTCCAGTGAGGCACACTCGATGTTTAATAAATTTCGGGGGGTGAGGACGCCGCGAGGGGTTTCCGTGACACTTGGCGACAACGGCGTACACATGTGACACCGTGCCGGAAATGGGCCACTCGCGGCTCTCGCAGGAGGAACGACACACGCGATCCCGCGCACTGTTGTCGAGGCGGTACAGAGTGATTCTACTGAAACGCGGACGCGACGGTTACGTGGCGGCCGTCTGGTAACCAGATAGCAAGAGACACGGAGAGAAAAGGCGCGGAAACTCTCCGCTCGCGATACGGCCCGCTGACTGAATCGAGCGGTGGACGAGGGACGGGCGACGAGGAAAGCAGGCGAGTCTGCCAGAGAGGTGGGGGTAACTGGAAAGGGTGGCTGAAGATACACCCATGCTGCGAGCATGCGCGCTGCGATCCTTGCTCCTGCTTGCTTCGTCCGTCTACCCTTATCCTCGTTCTCTCTCCGCTCCGAACGTTCGCCAGCGACCTCTCTCCGTTCCTCCCTTCGGGATGCTGTTACCCCAGCACGCCTCTTCTCTCGCTTTATCCTCGCTACGTAGGCGCACAGGGGTTCCTCAGGTTCGGTACGTGCCTTTATTACTGGCCATTATTTCTCCGGAATGCTGTTAACCGTAACACTACGAAATGATAAATTAATTTGTTCTCGTAGCGGCCGAGGCGGGAAAGTGTATCACGCCCGATGAGGGCCCTGCCCACGTTTTCCATAGACGGGGAAAGTAATGGGGTGCGGAGAAGACCCGGCTTCGCCGAGCTCGATATTCCCGAGAACGAAATCTTCGTCTCCGTTTCCATCGAGTGGCTATTTTTTTCATTATCATCAAGCTTAGGTTCGCTTTCAGAAGGTGAAATTGTATGCACAGGCTCTTGCTTCGTACTTCGAATACAGAGACTGTGCTGTTATAGTTCTACTTACTTTGACGTTGGATCCAGCACTGAGGAACAGTAAGGGAACTTTGTCTAAATATGCTTCCATGATAAATTATCTTAAATTAACTCGGATTTCCATTGTAGAGTGTCTCAAATTTATGTTTTTCGCGAAGGTTAAACGTTCGATATATTAACTGACTCCTTCAACTTTCAAGATGAAACATTATTACAATGAAAAATGATTACAATTTGCAACATTATTACCACCAGGCGCCGATCCTTGTTGTTAACATGAAATACATTTTTACTATTTTATTAATTGTTATGCGAAGCGCACCGAGACTCTGCGCGAGTAACCACCAAACGGACCGTGCACAGACCTATTTTTATGGGATATTAATAATGAAGCTCCTATTAAACCCGTCTGTTCTATTTGGAGAAAATTCTTAAATATCCATTTTACCATGTGCATATAACCACACTGATGCGGCCCTTATAGCGCGCGCGGTTAAACCGAGCTTTCCTTGAATAAACGCCGCCGATTAAATCCATTCATCTGCTTTATTCGGAGATATCGGTCAGCTTCTGACTCGATAAATTGCTCGGCACACCGATGGATCCATGGTGTAGTGACAGTTTGTAGCAACAACCGGCTCGTTACAAACATGTCCAACCAAAACTGACAATAGGGCCACGTCCGACATTGCCTCTCTATGGCATCCCGGTCCCTCTTGTCCGCCGTATATATGACCGTGATAATCGTAATACAACGGATGAAGCACCGGACGCATAATAGTGACAGGGTAGAGAACGTTAGTCGCGGTTGACGGGGCGTAGTTGCTGCCTGTTCCGTTCCGTAATCGATGGCTTGTGACACAATCGTGTTATCACTTTTCGTTCGTTCCGGCGGCACGCGGAAACAGGGCACCGCAAATGTAGGAAGCTGGCGCAGTAACGTACACGAGATTTTATTACGTAGCCCGATATCACATTCCAGCCGTTGCGCGCGACATAAATTCCCGTCGCACTTAAACGATGACGGGTGTTCGGCGATCGTGTCGACCAGAGTCTCGTTTCATCGCTGACAAACTGTGGCTTTCGTGCGATCGACCGACAGAACGCGCGCATACCGCGGAAACGTCCCTAAACCTCTGCCATTCGCTTTACGGCTCGCGACCGCTATTTTCATGATCGATCCAGCAACGCCGCTGTCTTTGGAGCAAGTGCCGCGGTCAGAAAATCATTTACGTTAATGAGCCACGCGACCGACACTCGATACAGGACTCGGCATTCAGCACACCCACGGGGATGTTTCGTGCCCCGTGCAGATAATTCAGCCCGTTAATCTGCCGGGCAGCGTCAGTGGGTCTTGGAATGGCCCCCACCCTGCCGCGAACGCTTTAACCTGTAAAAGCTTCAGTAACGTAAGTGCGTGATGTTTTGGATGCATTCAGTATGTTTTAGTGAAAGAGTCTTTTGAATTCTCGTGATACCGTCGAGTCGTAATACATGTCGTCATACACATATATGTATTCCAATGAAAAATCTCGAATTCACTAGGATTTTGTGTTACTTTAATATGTACGATGGTCCGTCTACTTCTTCCACGTCTCGAACGCTATCACCAAAAATCTGGCTGCTGATATGCATACATAGAAAGCAGACTGATACCACAACGTGAAACGAGCGAATAAAGTTTTACTTCGCCCACGGGAATGAATAACGAACGCCGTTCCATTCTAAGTCGGAGATATTTTGTATCGTATTTTCGTCTTTCAATTTCTGCTCCCCATGTCGCTTTCATATCGAACTGTCGGAACACCGCTGGCTGCGATCATATCTGCCATCAGACACAAAAACCATTCTGTCGGTCTTTATCCAGTGAAGTGGCTAGCGTGTGTCATCATCGTTGACCACGACCAGTGCGCCGCCCAAAAACGAAGAAATTCTAGCTTTAATTAAGCCCCGTTCAATTACACTCGTTCTGCAGGCATCCACTATCTCTGATTGTCTGCTCGCGCGAACACCGCAACCGCTTTCTATCGTTCTTCAACGAAATAATGCGGTTAACCCCTTCTTTCGTGTCATCCATCTGCATATAGTACCGTACAGCGTGTCCTTTACAAAACGACGCGATTCCCACGTAACATTTACCATCTTGCATTCCAAGAAACTTCAGACGTGCACACCGGATCCTCCCGTAATCACGATTTATGAGGGCAAATTTAATTACCCAAAATTATCGCGACGAGTTGGGAACAGATACATTTTCTTTCCTCGTTGTTCACGTACACTTCTACGTGAACGCAGAATATGAAGTTAGGATCGTGCGGCGATCTATATATGCAAGTACTGCTGGAATACCATTTACACGGGTACAAGTGTATGTGTACGTAGACACTCATATAGCCGTATCTCTCTTGTAACCGCAAACCTATCTGGATTCTGCCCGATTTAATGCCGCTTGTCAGGAGTTTACGACTTCTACTAGCCACAACGGACGGATGCCCTTTTTCGTGCTCCCTCGATCTTACCCCGGACGCTGATTAGGTAAATAGCCCCAAGGTTCGACCCTTGCGCCAACGTATCCGTCACTGTACGCCGGTGGGTCAGAAGAGGAATGTGATTGCATATGTATTGGCGGAGAGCCCAGTAAACTGATAGCCCCCTTCCTTAGGGACGTATCAGCGCGGAAAAACATGTGATACCCGGAATGAACGTTGGGGATCTAAAGTAGCGATTTCCAAGTTTTCCCGTCTCGACCGTCCCCTTCCCGCCTGACATATGGACTAAAAATGTTGCGCCGAGTAGGAGCATCCGTTGCTTCACCCTGCTCTTCAAACTCGATTGAATAGAAATAATCCCTAGCGCTCCGAGGGCGAACGATATTTCTTTGCGAGGAAAAGATTACACTCAGACTTAACGATGGAGTGTCGTAGAAGGTATTCTTGGCAATTTCTGACTGAACGGTCTTGAGTCAACGGCTTGGAATAGTAAGGCGAGCCTGATTTGACAACCTGACGACGACCCCTCAATAGTATCGGTTTACGCGTCTCTTGAGACCGTCCCAAGTGTCTCACAACATTTCTTCCACCCGCAGTACCGTTACCCAGACTCCTCCAACCGATAATTATCTTAACTCGAAGGAGAACAGACGCGAGGGCAAATGCAATTACCTGTCACGGTAGCAGACAATGCACCAGGTCGTCTTTACACCTCATGAAACTCCGTTTTTTTCCAACAAGAATGCCACGCACCAAAGACCACAAAGATCTTTCTTTCTTCAGTCCGTTCCTTGGTCAAGCAGCCAGGTCATTCCCAGTCCCCCCCTTCCTCGTCCCTCGGCTCGGTGTCGGTATTTATACCGTGGAGGAATCGCAGAGCACCGAGAGGTCTGCTCCGCGGGGCAGAAAGAACCCCGACCAAATCTATGGACCGTTCCTTCCAGCAACGCGAAGCGTAACTTTAACCACTCCACGCATCGCGGGCAACTTGCACACGGTATCCAGACTAAAAGCCTTAATCGCGGCTTGTGTTTCTTTCCTGCACCGGAGCAGAGGAATTTCCGCAATGGTTCGCTGCACCGCAGCTTCGCCTCCGAGGTTCAAGCCTCTCCCGGGGGGTGGCTTCTCGCACCCGCCGTACTTCTTAACGCGCCGAGTCGATGTTACGCGTTTAGGTCGCTTTCGCCGTAGATCATCCGTGTAGCGGCAACTTTCCTTGGTAGATGACCGTTAAAAAGTTTGGTCGCCGCGGGGCAGCTTTATCGAACCGCCATGCTGCCTTTTATCCGTGATAAATGTTATAGCAGAGTTTACATGGCCCGTGTTGTGGCGCGCCAGAGGATCCTTTGTTTAGACACAGAACATTCCACCAGAGAAAAAAATCAGCGCGGAATCCTTTCACCTTTTCGCAAACGAACCTTGGACCCTCGGATCTCGTTTACACGATGCTCGACAACGGATGATGCGGTGGATTGATCGAGATTTTTGTATTGGTATCCAATTTGGTTTGCGGTGGAAATTATTTTACCGCGGAGCGTGCAATTCGCGCCTCTTTCAGTTTTCGCCTTTTTTTTCTTCCTTTTCTTGGAGAACGGGGCGCAGCGGAGCTTTATCGATACACCAGTACACGGTATTCATCCCCAAAAGTCGTTTTCTCAGCCGTCAGCAAAGAGAACCATTTCCTTTCCATTATTTTCAGCGGCATTCCACCAGTTAATATTGGAATCCCTCCAAGTATTTCACAATTCAAATGGCATCTTCGGCCTCGTACTTTCTCCTCTCCGCCGCCGATATAAACGCCGTTTTGCATATCTCTAATTGCGCTTTCGTTATACGGAAACGTTGGAATGCCTTAATGAATTGGTCCGTTATGACTCGGGACGTTGGCCGAGTCCGCCAAGTCGCGAAACAATTGAAAAATAGACGATCGCACGGTCGAACGTGTCGCTGGTATTCTCAGCTTCGTTTTCAATTCAACTTTCGCTCGAGAGGGTGGTTGCAAGCTACTCGGAAAAGAAAAGAAGAATATATTCCAATAGCCCTCACCGTTCGCAAGAGAAGCAAAATATTACGCGAAACAACTCCCGGCAGCGCCTGCTAGTGTATCAGAGCATGCTTTACACACATATACAACAAATATGTCGAAACGTTTCCAAATTTTGCATGAACAGTGAAGATTGAAAAAAATCACAGAGGAGCCTATTACACGATGTATGAGGCGAATTAAAAATAGATATTCGAAAAAATAGATATTCGAAAAAGCGTACAGAACGGAAGCAAGGAAGTAGAAAGGGTTGGCCGAATAAATTCCAGCAAAGAAACGCGACGTTGAGTGGCCCTTGCACAGCGTACTATAGAATTATCTGCGTGGAAGCAACGAAAATCATTCAGGTACGCGAACCCAGGAATTCCTTCCGCTTTTTCTTCTACCTCGGGAACTCGATATTGTACAGAAGGGGGTGTATTTCTACGAGCCAGTTCGACGCAAGCAATACTTCACGTGCCCCCTCGTGTACGTACGTGCATACATACATACGTCTGTGCGTCCTTTTAACGACCTGAAAGTAGCCAAGATACGACGGCATGATATGCTTAGCGGGACGTATTGTGCCCTGACATTCATTCCGCGGGCGCATGTAAGCGAATACTTGAGCGTAGACAGGGTGACGCGCGCGTGGTGGTTCAGACGTTCTCTCATGTATGCTCTCGCACATGATCGTTCTCGGACTAACAGACCCTGGGCTATCGCACCGCCACTCGAGACGGCTGTTAGCATGTTGACTTAAGTGCCTACAAGAATTAACAAGCCTGCCACTTTTTGTCCGACTACTTATTTTTTTTCGCGACATCCAGGGATGCATCTTAATTATGGCCAGCCGTCTATGCACACACTACTGCACCTGAATACTTCAGCAACTTATCGCTCGCAACACTCTTCCCACCGTAGCGCTGTGAAGTCACGTTGCTCCCTCGTTGCGAAAAATGCTTGTCCACGCGAATAGTGAGTCGATAGGCGAGAGCAACTTCTTAGATGTCCCATCTGCTACTCGAGATAGAAGTTTTACGGACACAAACGAAGCCGATAAGCTCAGCTCGCGACTCATAAATTACGGGGTTGATTAAGGATAGTAAACCTCTCGTTCCTGCCACCTCTAGTCAGTCTTAAGGGGGTGGGTCACCCTCGATAGCCCTAAAACAGGCTTTTTTTTAAACGCAAATTGTAAAGTGATAAATAACATTAGAGACAACTATTTTTTCTAGTTTTCGAAATCTCGAAAACCGCTCCAATGATTTGGATGAAAATTTAATGAGAGATGCAGAAAACCATTCCCTAGGATGTGTGGGGAGTAGATTTTCGAAAAAAAAATGATACAATTTTTATGTTGAAAAATACGAATTTATCGATTTCTTGTATGAAAAATATTTTTCATCTTTTTTTTAATAATTTATCTCGAAATTCTGCTCTCGACACATCGTAGGCAATGGTCTTCTGCATCTCTCATTAAATTTTCATCCAAATCATTGGAGCGGTTTTCGAGATTTTATGTACACCATCAAACGGTGCACCGCGTACACACTTTTACGTTTTTACTCACAACTTTTATGCGCATAGAGATATTTAGACTTTTCTTTTTTTGTGTTAAAGCTCATGGAATAACGATTAAAACTATAAAAAAACGTTCTCTCTACTGTTATTTATCACTTTACAATTTGCGTTTGAATAAATAATTGTTTTAGGGCTAGCGAGGGTGACCTACCCCCTTAACTGCCTCTCCCCTCCCGTGTAATATGTATCGCGAAAGTTTTGGCAATTAAAGGGAAAGTTCGTTGATAGTCCCATACCGCAAAGAAGTACCTGGGGCGGCGGTTTTTAGAATACACGCGGGGCACGGTTTTCAGGTGCACGATCCTCGACGACACGCGAAAAATGTAGACGCCAGGGTAGATGGCCCGTCAGGTTACCGATGTTCCCTCTGAGACTCGTCAAACGTACGAAAAGATGGCAAACCTACTTCTCCAGAGCCCCGGATGTCTGCACGTCCCCCGAGGGTCAGTGATAAAAACCGAGACCAGTCAGCATTCGACAATGAAGGCGCCTTCTCCTTCAGCCTTCCCCGACGTACGGTCCAGCGCAGTTCGGGGTGGCGAAGACGAGCCGGCGACAACCCGTAAACTCCCGTCGATTGTCGTCGCTTCGTGAAACAAGGGGATATGACGAAATCGAAAGTTGGGATTCGACGGTCCGCTAGCAATCGCAGTTGTAAGAAGGGCGGTGGGATCGTAAAGCAAGGGAAGGGAAAATATTCTTCCTGAATTCTGCTTTTCAGGACGCTGCACCCTTTCACGGATGGAGCTGCTGTTTGTCGGGTATTGCTATTCAAATTTTACGAGAAGCGTTTCTCTCCTCCGATTCGCAGAATAAAGAAGGGAATCATAGTGGAGCTTTACTACTGCAATCCAGCGCAGCAGGATAATTTCTTATACAGAAGCGAGCTAGGATCTGAAATAGCTAAGTAGTTTCTTTCACGAGTGGGACTAGACAATTAAAATGGACCGGAAAATTAAGGAATTCTCCATCGACCTGTTTCCCCTTGTATCATAAGCTTTGCCGCGCCCCACCTAAGCATCGTCCACTAGATCAATCCGCCCGTCCTGCGCACGAGTCATTTGCAAACCAGCGGACGCGGCACGCATTTAAATTCGACGGTTGAATGCGAAATCAAGACGGTCCCGGAACGGGCAGGAGGAAAAAAAAAACGATATCAAATAATTTCACGATAAAATCGAATCGTACCTGCGCGCGGGCGCGACAGAAGCGATCCCGTTTTTCTGCTGACGATGGCAGAGGCGCGTCTCTAGCCCTCCTATCACAATTCGTTTAATCAACGGACAATGGGGCTTCGAAAACGAATTGTCATGCAGACGGAAGCGTTGGTTTGACGCTATCGAAACATTTCAGAACGGTGGCGGCTACAATCGTGTACTCAGCGCTGTAGAGCAAACATGACGGATTAGAGTGGCATTGTTGTAAGGGATTCGGGGATGAGACAGCCCCGTTCACTCTCGTCCAGTCGTCGACGAGAAATGGATAGGAAGGTAGTTTGGGATTTTGATTGAGGTCGGAAGTGCGTCGAAGGGACGAACCAATATCCATTGTTAGGATTGTGGAACTTCGCTACCATAGCTTCGCCGATCACGGGTTACTTTGCGCCGACTGTACCAGCGCACACAGTGCCCGCGACCGACCGCCTATTCACGCATTTATTTGTCCGTCGAATCGTAACTGGCAGAAAATTACATTGACGAGTGAGCGACGCGCGATCCTCCATCCATCACCCTACGGCGTTGCTTTTCGGATGGAATAATACAATGCGCGGTTTGGACTGGTACACAAGCACAGTCGTGATATAAAGTCGGAGGGAATTATATCCCTTGCATCGTGTATTTCTGGGGGACGTTGCATATGAGAAATTCGATATTTAATTAACCCCGGGCTGATACTCTATCAGGCTTGAAACGAACATGTATGTGTATCCTCTGATTCGATGTTGAAACTATGACACAAAGAATCTGACGCGGCTGCTACTTTCCTCAGATTGAAAGTTATAATTGTTTTCCCTTGTCATTATTTACCGAGAAAATCGGAAACAGCGTTAACCAGCCGTGGCGTGTCCCTTTTGCTCCAACTTCCGACAGGCTAAATAGTTAGAGGATTAACTCCGTGATTACGTCTAATGTATTCCCCGCGTCAGCCTGTACACAAAGAAGCTACTTTGGCGTATCGTAAAAGAGTTCCTCCGTTTCCTTTTCACGATGATATTACGATACTTCCGAACCGAGGCACAAAGAAAACACAGGCGAACAGATTGAAAGCTCCCTGCTAACAAAGCGAGGACAAGTCGCTCGAAGAGAGAGGAGCGCAGATTCCTCTCCGTGTTTGTTAATATTCTACCGCGGAACACTTCCTCCGTTGCTTTTTATAGGGTGAATACGTTACGAGCCGACGTCGATCGACGTGCTTTGACCCGAGGCATTAAGCGTGCGCAACGCTACGTCGCGTGATAAAGGGCAACCTCGATTAATTACCTATTTATCTTGAGGGTTATCGGTGTACGTTGAAACGTGCGGCGTACAAGAATATTAACGTAGCGTGAGTTTGGTACGCGTTGGTGTACGGATGTTTCGTACTTGGTATCTCCGTCCGATGATTTTGTGCTTTTAGCGTGCCGGCAGAGCGTGCACGGCGTGTTTGAATTATAGCTGTGTGAGTGGCGGAGTTCACGTGGAAACTCCGAAGCAGTTACGGCCATTCAATAACGCTCGCGGAACGTGGAAAAAGAATTTTGTACGATATTCACTTTTACGAGACGTTGTTACGAGACAATCGGAGATTTACGATTAGGGTGGGCTCGATTGTGGGATAACAACTAATTGGACTGATAAACGTTCAGTAAAAAGAAATGGAGGCAGCGATATCCCCCCCCCCCCCCCCTCGTTTACGTAAATTGCTAATTTTATCCGCTTCTCAGAAATATCATTTCTTCTCTACAGATATCTACAACAAATTCGTCTCATTCGAGCCTGATAGAATTCAAATCCGAGGGGATCCTCGTGTGATCCTAGAGAATAGACTCCGCAGATGTGATTCCAGGGGATCCAGGGTTAAACCGACTTTTCCCTCGCCAGTAGGAGCCGCGAAAAAACCTTTCCTCGAACGAAACCCCTCCCAGGGCTCGCGCTTGATCAAGCATGGCTCCGCGCTAATCGCGTGATCGAATTCGAAGTTGGAGACGAAACGAATGAAATGGGGCGTTAAACCGGCCGTAAGTTAGCGCTGTCTCGCCGGAAATTCCGAAATAAATTGAGCCCCCGATTTAATTAAGTTCGGCCGTGTAAGGCGGCTGCCTTAGCCAGACAAAAAACAAAGGAGCAGAAGAGAAGTGACCGGAGGGCACGAAAGGGGACTGCGTGGATGAGAATCCACCGAGAGGAACGTCAAGTTTTCTCGATCGATTCCAGGCCACCGTTTCCGTATTTCTCGCGGTGAAGGGGCTGGAAAACTCGTAGCCGGCGTGCCCGCGCCGTTTTTCCCCGGTGTCGAATTCGCTGAGGTAACGTTGACCAGACGTAATAGGTGTAACGGGTAGGGGTCTCCCCGACTCGATTCCCAAACGGCTCGAATCGCGTAGTAATATGCCTGGCTGATTTACTTAGAAATCTCGTTATTCGAGATCTGCTCGTGCGGACGATTAATATCGAGACACTCCTCGATTTATCGGCGCGCGGGGGCGCGGGCGAAACAAGGGGACAGTTCCATCGGAAAATGAAATAATAAAGGGGCGGGACACGGGTCGAGACACGGGAAAGGAAGTAGAAGGAAATGCTGGTAACTCGAGACAGTTGCTTGTCGAAGTCCTCGCCTGTTCCCTGAATCGTGAAATGGTTCAACAATAGGGTCACCTGTCCAGTGAGTGAACACCCCCCAGTGAGTGAACGTTGCTCATATAATACGAAAAATTAACGCCTATTGCGCTCACTTCACGTTGAAACTGGCACTGACATTTAGACTGGAGACCTACAGATATCTCGCAAAAGCGTTTTTCGGTTTAATTATAACCGCTACGGTATTAATTCCGTTTGTTTAACAGTTGTCCTCATGGCGTCCCACAAGTTCAAGGCAAGGCTTGTTACGTGATGTTCACAATTTGTATATTGAGGTGCATTTAATGGTCCTATGATAAATTTGCGGTTATAATTACATTGTTATATGTTCCTTTAACGAAAAATACTGTATAAAATAATAGATTTCTAAGAATTTGTCGAGTTTCTTAGGTGTTCATACATTGGATGGGAGATACCAGTGAATACCAATGAATGAACGGCCGTTCATTCACTGGACATTTCTTACTTTACCAATGAATGAACAGCTCATCCGGTCTTTTTTTCTTTTGACACTTTCGCCGCCAGTGTGGGATATAGTGGCCGGTGAATTCGTTTTCGCGAACAGCGATCGAGGAGAAATCAGCCACCACCATCTGACGATCGTGGATTTGTCAGTTGGAGTTGCGTGGCCCTCGCAGGGCATAGTGGGGTAACGGGAACGCTGCTCGGCTCCACCTGAACCTAGCCGTTTGGCTGTTATTTGTCCTTAGCGTAATAGTTGTGTGCGTTACGAAGCTATGCGTAGACCAATACGAAATGAAGCTATCGAGAAAGTATCAATGTTCTAAGCAATAAAGCTCCTGAATTTTTTCGTAGCTAACGCACACCTATTCTGATGCGTGTATTTCTACGCTGACAGCTCGGTTTGGTCTACACCCCAGAAGCTTGGCACTATCCCCACCATTTCTGGCTCACTCTTGTTCTGCGAAGGCGAGAGCGAGATGGAACGAGAGCGAGTCAGAAAACGTTGAGAAAAGGAGCACCAAGGCAAGCAAAATGTGTGGTGGGAGAATACCCCTCACGAAACTCACCGGCCAATATATATGGCCCCGACCTTAACCGGTTTAATGATATTTCGCCCACATAATTTATTAAAAATCAAAAACTGAAAAACTGGCCTACCAGCCCCGGTCTCCTCTACTTGTCTCTAAAAGATCATCGCTGATGGAAATCATTTCGTTAGAACTCATGCAACCGCCTTCCTCGCCGCTTGTTGAAGCAGCGTAAACGCGGCTCGTTGCGAGCAGTGTGAACGTACACCGGGAGCGTGGTTTTGGGCCGGTGGAAAAGCGAGTTTCTCGCGTGCACACAAAGATCCGTTAACCGCGATAACTCCCATAACGTACGCCGATGTCGGAATCACCAAAATCGCATGCTCGAGAAACCGACCGGACGTGGTAGTTTTTTGAAGGACACGGCGGTAACACGCACGTTCATAGTATCTGGCAGAATTTTGCAACCAAGAGAATTGCAGCACGCTAAATTGCCGGCGCATTACGAACGCATTTAGTAATCTTTCAGATAATTATTAAGCTTGGCAGAAATTAATATCAATGAACGATATTAATGGTCATTCTTGTAAAATATAACCAGCCGTGCCGCGACGAGCAGTCGACTGGCGTTAGTTGTAAAATTCATGCATGTACATTTGCACCTGTATATCGTGCACCGGTAATTTTGTCCCCTTTGTACTTGACAAATTATCTCTGCCACAATGCGATTCCTTTTCGTTCTATCAACTACACCCCCGAGCTACCTATTCTACGTATCGGTCAACCGTATGTACGCTTTGAAAGAGCGAGTAGCTTCCATACCACGCGACCACAGAAATTCAACGAAAATGTCAAGCTTTTTAATCCTTTTACCGCTAATTTTGTATCCTTTCGCGAGAGGACCTATCCATCTACCTCTATTCAAATCGGAAGTACGGTAATTATGTGTTTCAATCAAGATTTCATGAAAAATACCGTTATGGGCTAGCTGACTCTCAACTACCGATTCGCACGACCGTAGTCTAGATAATTCCCTATAAGTATAATATCCATTCACTCACCACTGCCCAGTAGCCTCGATTCTTGCGCTGAATGCTCTGCCAGATCGTTTGATGCGGTAAACCCGACGAATTCGGCAAATTGAAGTCCATAATCCATGTCCAAGCCGGAACCGTAGTCGTCACCTGAGAATCTCTCGCCTGTAAACCCGTAACCGTTCGCAATCGTATTCCACGCACTTAAAATTCACAAATTTTCGCACTAACACACGATATCACAGAAAAAGTTTATCATCTCCCGTTCACGCACGTATTCCAGATGGTGATCGCACACTTTTTCGCACTGTGGGGAATAAATTCCCAACCGAAACGCGGAGGACACTCGCGACTACTACGGATCGACTAGACGCTACGCCATTTTTTCCGGAACTGATCGGATCTCGTCATTGTCTTCCCGCGCTTTAGTGCGGTCACGTGACCAACTCAATTTCTACGCACTATATATGCATATTCACGGTTAACACTACGCGAGTCAATAATGGCACTTTTTAATTAGTTTCACGTATGTGCTTACTTGCAATAAGGAAAGCTTAACGCATAAATTTAACGCATTTAATAGAATCAGAATTATTCCAACAAGTGTTGATAACTGTGATAAGTAAAATGTTATGTTACGTGTGAGACTAATGACCAACGGCACAATACCATGGTTGGTGTAGAACGAAGTGTCGCGTAGTGTTACAGATGTTTAGACTATGTTTTAATCTTGATCAGCGCCGAGGAGCTACCGTTCAAACGTAAATAACTATGTAATTCTTCGAAATAACCTCCAAGTGTTTACAACAGTGACATCATTCTGCTGTAGTTTATACTAGAAACGGGCAAGGTATCTTAAGCATATTTTGTCTGTTCACATACTAATCGTAAAAGCATTTCGCTGTATTGATCTCTCATGAATATTACGTTGTTCGTTACTTGAATATCCATTATATTATACATCGGACGTACGATCGGTTATTTCATTCTTTGATCAGAAAAACGAAGTGAAAGTGACACGATAACGCGTTGTCTGAAATTCCAGAACAAGCATTTCGATATAACTGTACGTCGAAAATACATTGGTCGAAATATTTATACGGAACTGGGCACGTTCTCCGCGAAAACTAACCTCACTCTATAGAAACTGAAAACCGAGAGAAGCGAAAACGTGCGCAGAGACTAGAGAAAGATAAGCTCAGAGAAGGGAATCGGAAATGAAAGGAACGAGACAGAGATAGTTTGCAACGTGCACGTGCACGCTACGCAGCCTCGTGTACCGGCACGACATTGAAAACGGACTAAAGCGTACCTAGAAACACCGTCGTTTTCACGTCGCGATCAAGTAGAGTTCTACATGCATCAAATTCGACAGATGATCCAAAAACATGGATTAAAACGCATCAGATCGCCATCCGTCATCCGTTCAACGTTTCGACGATCATTTTTGCCAGTGGATATAACGGCTGATTCGCGAATCGTGTCGTTTAACGGGAGATGTATGAATGCATTGCTTACCCCGTTGAACAGCATTAAAAATAATCGAGGCATGTATGACAGCCTGACTAATTTCTCAATTCATACATGTACGCCTTGCGGCAGAGTGAGGTTAGTTTTCGCGGAGAATGTGCCCAGTTCCGTATAAATATTTCGACCAATGTATTTTCGACGTACAGTTATATCGAAATGCTTGTTCTGGAATTTCAGACAACGCGTTATCGTGTCACTGTCACTTCGTTTTTCTGATCAAAGAATGAAATAACCGATCGTACGTCCGATGTATAATATAATGGATATTCAAGTAACGAACAACGTAATATTCATGAGAGATCAATACAGCGAAATGCTTTTACGATTAGTATGTGAACAGACAAAATATGCTTAAGATACCTTGCCCGTTTCTAGTATAAACTACAGCAGAATGATGTCACTGTTGTAAACACTTGGAGGTTATTTCGAAGAATTACATAGTTATTTACGTTTGAACGATAGCTCCTCGGCACTGATCAAGATTAAAAGATAGTCTAAACATCTGTAACACGACGCGACACTTCGTTCTACACCAACCATGGTATTGTGCCGTTGGTCATTAGTCTCACACGTAACATAACATTTTACTTATCACAGTTATCAACACTTGTTGGAATAATTCTGATTCTATTAAATGCGTTAAATTTATGCGTTAAGCTTTCCTTATTGCAAGTAAGCACATACGTGAAACTAATTAAAAAGTGCCATTATTGACTCGCGTAGTGTTAACCGTTAATATGCATATATAGTGCGTAGAAATTGAGTTGGTCACGTGACCGCACTAAAGCGCGGGAAGACAATGACGAGATCCGATCAGTTCCGGAAAAAATGGCGTAGCGTCTAGTCGATCCGTAGTAGTCGCGAGTGTCCTCCGCGTTTCGGTTGGGAATTTATTCCCCACAGTGCGAAAAAGTGTGCGATCACCATCTGGAATACGTGCGTGAACGGGAGATGATAAAGTTTTTCTGTGATATCGTGTGTTAGTGCGAAAATTTGTGAATTTTAAGTGCGTGGAATTCGATTGCGAACGGTTACGGGTTTACAGGCGAGAGATTCTCAGGTGACGACTACGGTTCCGGCTTGGACATGGATTATGGACTTCAATTTGCCGAATTCGTCGGGTTTACCGCATCAAACGATCTGGCAGAGCATTCAGCGCAAGAATCGAGGCTACTGGGCAGTGGTGAGTGAATGGATATTATACTTATAGGGAATTATCTAGACTACGGTCGCGCGAATCGGTAGTTGAGAGTCAGCTAGCCCATAACGGTATTTTTCATGAAATCTTGATTGAAACACATAATTACCGTACTTCCGATGTGAATAGAGGTAGATGGATAGGTCCTCTCGCGAAAGGATACAAAATTAGCGGTAAAAGGATTAAAAAGCTTGACATTTTCGTTGAATTTCTGTGGTCGCGTGGTATGGAAGCTACTCGCTCTTTCAAAGCGTACATACGGTTGACCGATACGTAGAATAGGTAGCTCGGGGGTGTAGTTGATAGAACGAAAAAGGAATCGCATCGTGGCAGAGATAATTTGTCAAGTACAAAGGGGACAAAATTACCGGTGCACGATATACAGGTGTAATTGTACATGCATGAATTTTACAACTAACGCCAGTCGACTGCTCGTCGCGGCACGGCTGGTTATATTTTACAAGAATGACCATTAACATCGTTCATTGATATTAATTTCTGCCAAGCTTAATAATTATCTGACAGCCGGCGCGATCATTTAATGGATTATTATGCGCTTCCATTCGCGTATTAACTCATTTTACGGGTTTTTTAAAAAACAGCCTCGATGCGAGCCAGTTGCTGATTCTCCAAAATGTTTACGCGACGCGCGATCTTCAGTCCGCATTTAGGCGGCCGAAAAGTATTTCGTAAAATGTTTATGCTCGTCAAAGCCTGTTCTTTGCGCGTGGTGTTATTCACGTACTTGAAAACGGGGGCTATCGCGAATATGCATAGGTAAGTACCTATATACATACATCGCAGTACGTGGTTTGGAATGAATTCTCTTGCTCAGGATTGGGCGTAATTCCAATGAAGTTTTACCAGACTGAATATTTAACAGATTTCGCGGGCGATATTAAGGAAGCAAGATTGTTTGGATAAGAAAAATGAATTCATATTCCGCGGATAAATCATGGAGTTTCACTCGTGATCCGCGAAATTAGAGATTCTTTATCTACCCGGTGATTTCCGAGCCGTGGATGTCGTTGCACTTTTTCTCGTAACTCTCCGCGTAAGAATTTGGAGATATGAAACGGCGCGGCGGGCAGAAATAAAACTCACGGTGAAAGATTACTAAATGCGTTCGTAATGCGCCGGCAATTTAGCGTGCTGCAATTCTCTTGGTTGCGAAATTCAATGAATGAACGGCCGTTCATTCACTGGACATTTCTTACTTTACCAATGAATGAACAGCTTACCCAGTCTTTTTTTCTTTTGACACTTTCGCGGCCAGTGTGGGAGATTAGGTTAACCCACCCCAGAAATTAAATTTCAACTATGCGTAATTACGATCTTATAAGACTAGTAAAGTATCAAATCAACAATATTATTGCAATTGGAGTATGAAAAATTATTTACACAAAAAATTGTCTAAATACATTGGAAACCTAACCACAGTTATTATCCCGTTCATTCACTGGGGTACCCCTGTTCAGTCACTAGAAATTTATGTTCATTCACTGGTCATTTGCCCATTTTTTATTTAATCCTCTGCCAGACTTTTAATGAAAGTTATAACTATCAAACATTGCTAGAATTGTGTTCCGGGATGTCTGACTTTATTAATAAAACACCTCGCTTACAGCAATATCATTCAGGGGATTAAATAATAACTTTTGAATACTAATTTTAAGAGACATGCAGCTTAAGTGTTCACTCACTGGACAGGTCACCCTATCGTATTCTCCTTGCCCGAAGCCAGGGCCAAAGAGATTCCAAGTACTACACGGTGTTCTACGTGTACAAGAATGGAGATGATTTTTAATGTAGAAATGGAATATTGTTTGATAGAAGGAATTAGTAAATGTTAAAACGAACCGGTATAGGTGGTCGGCGTTCAACGCGAGGTGAGCAGACAGATTCCAAGCCGCGATAAACAACTATCAAGTGCTTAGCATCAAACTGGTAATTTATTACGAACTATAGTATAATGCTCGTGCGTGGAGTTTAAAGTAAGACTATAACGGCGCCGCTACTTAGTCATTATCAGCAATTTAGAAATTTATGCGAGCTAATAATGTGCGTGCTCGAGGTACTTAATTTGGGCACGATTTATACGTTCCTCGCCCGTTAAGCATCATGTTCAAATTAATTCCGATTACAAAGCTTTGTTCCACGTTTTCGGATTGCCCGAAAAAGTCGATACCCGATCGAGCCTGCAACGTTTGGGGAATTGAATAGCGTCGAATGCTCTTGACACAGTAACTGCAAATACAGAGTATTGGAAAATCGATTAATTGCCCAGATATTTAGCGAGTACTCGGGGAGGAATGTTTCCAAAGAGGCGTCATTCGGAATTCGAAATATCCACTGGGTTCTCGGCGTTTAGGGGCGTGAATGATTACAGTGCTCTCAAAGTAATAGCTGCGAGAAGGGGGCCGCTTCGAAATCGGAATATCGACGGGGTTTTCGTCGTTTAGGGGCGTCAAAAATTACAATGCCTGGGAAATAATGAGCGCAAGAACGAGCCGTTGTGACGGGATATGACGGGGGGATTCACGTGCGCCTTCATCATTCCGCTCAATGACGCGTCAAACGCAATCAGAGTGGAGATTACCCCGACGGGGCCTGGGGCTTCGCACTTCCCATAACCATATCCTACCGATAATCCAACCAATTATTATAGTTCGTGCGAGAGCACGAAGGAAGGCTGGATAGACGACGTCTGAGGCATTATTTCCGCTTTGTCGAGTACACTGGTGTCTTCCTTTCGTGGCACTTAACGTACTATCGGTGTGTTGCCGGGCGGCTCTATGGAGGCGATGCCTTCGCGGCAGGCACACGAACACAAATATCGATCCAAGGTATTACCGTATTAATCAGTTTATACACTTCGTCGAGGCAAGCATTGAATTAACGCTGCTCCAATCTCCCGAGTTTCTCGAGTGTTCTACTCTTCGGAGTGCTCGCGTAATTCCGTGTAATTAAATGTAACGATGTTTATTACAACACGCTCGCCTCCTCCCCCCGCCCCCCACCCTCACCCTACACTTCTTTCACCAATAGGTTTCAGTTCCTTCCGCCGGCTCGGAGCGACTTACAAAGATCGCGAGCCACGCAGAATGATATTTGGCAAGCAAGAGCAGAGATTAAAGCGTATTTATTTTAATTACCTTCTTTTAATCATCTCTCCTGGTATTTCTCTTTCTACTTTACATCGTTTTAAAACTTCCCGGGCAGCACAGGGAATATGAAAAGTGTAGTTGTTAAGGGATACGTACGTGGAGGGCTGTACCATACAGAAGCAACTAAACACAGGGAAGTTTGGTAAATACAGACGCATACATTTCTTTCCTCATTTTTCCGCTGTTCCCTCGTTACATGATTATTTTAGTACGCGTAGGGGCAATTAGTTTAATTTTTCAGCTGGACAATTAAACCATCACATGATTACACGACGCCCCGGCTGTAAAAGCTACCACTTTTTTGTATCAACGTCTCGCTCTTTCGGTAAATGCCCGAAATTAGATTTGTCCACGTGGCTCTGCGACCATTTCATCCAGCTGTTTTCAATCCCGTAGAAACGACGAGAGTGAGTTAACTAAGCTGATTTCTCTTCCTGTAGCCTAATTGGCCAAGCCGCCAAGTTGATTCTGCCATTATTCCTCGCTCGCCAGTTGCAAGCTCTATATAGACCACGGGCTTCCGATTTAATGACGTATCCAACCCGAATCACGTCTTCATTCTATCTGGTCTTTACAAGTGTTTGCAAATTGTTCCTTCCGAGAGTAGAACGAGGTTAGCATTTCTTCAATTTAGAAGGACATTTGCAACCAATCGAGCTATTCCGTATTCCAAGGAAATATTATTCAGTCGATAACAATTAACTTTTCTGCTTAAACGTTAAGCCTTCGAAACATATTGAACAAAGTGAAAGTACGCGAAGTATCCTAGATTTGATAAATAATTTTGAGCATTCGTCATTTATCTCAGCAGTGCCAGTATCAACTATCGATTAACAACTCTCAGACACACCGAGCAATGAAAGGAGTTCCCGATGGAAGGCTTCGTCAAAGGAGACCTGACGATACGTCGATGCTTGGATGCAGCATCTTGAGGAGATCGGGGCGAGTCCCTGGCTACCTGGACAGATTCGACGGGGAAAGGGCAACGAACCGCGTGGAAGAACCTTTAAAGTCCATGGAAACTGACTCGTCCGGGTGGAGGACAACCCAGCTGGGGCTGAACTCGATTCAATCGCGCTAGATTCGAGGGAGCAATGTCGCTGCGGAGTTCGAATCGTGTTAACGATCGGGCTCCTTGTCCTTGCTGCCAGTAACGACCGGATTGTTAGGTCGAATAGGAATCGATCGACGGGATCGTCTAATTAAATTGAACCTCTTCGTCCCACCTTTTCTTCGACATCTCGCCGTCCCCCCTATCACAGTAATTAAAAGGAACTTCCTATAATTTCCATCGTTGCCCGCCCGAGCCCGCCCCGACGTCATTTCACCAGCGCCCGCGACAGTTTCGCTCTCTCCTTTGTCACCCCGACAATTCCACGTTGCGCGGCTAACTATTAGACGGGTTTAACGGCCGAGAACGCGTACGAGGAGATTCGCCCGCGATGCATCCCACCCGTGCGTCCAGCTAGCGCGGTAAATCTGCCGCGTAACACGATACGTGGATAAAATCTCAGGTACACCTGTACAGAATGTATCGCGTTCCGCGCCCTGGTCGGGGGTTACTCAAGTAATCCGACGATTCCAAGAATTTTCGTCAGGGCACACTGAGCAAATACTTTTTCGTCGACATTCAACACCGATTTTGTCTTTGGCAACTTATGAAGGTGCACTAGAAAACGAAGGTTCTGGATGCACTTGCGTCGTCTACGTACCATGGGTGAATGCGAGTTGTAACGTATGTAGGGGAGAGGTGATATAAAAGGGACAATTTTATTTAGCGTCCATTTCTGATAATATCATGATAGATATTTAAAGCACAAGTCCATTAATAGGAAGTATATTTATTAGCCTGTAATAACAATATATAGTAAACTCTTTAATAATAACAGAAAATAACAAAATCTTCGATTTTCAAATAAGTCGAAAATGTCCCTTTTACGACTGGGTAGTCTTGAAGGGGACATTAGACGCCACGAAAGGGACACGTTAATGAAAATAAAGAAAATGAGAACAAAAATGGTGTTAATTGAAGGGTTGGATGCAATAAGGGGACTAGCGCTTGGAAATTGGAAAAATTATTGTCCAAACGCAAAGAAAGATTGGTAAATTAAATGTTATTAAATTGAATTTCTAAAAATATAGTGTTTTAAAGCTCGTCATAACACACATTTTTTCTATTTACAGTTTGTTTATCCAATCATTACTATTCGAGCTAAAAATTATAAACTAAAAATGTTTCATCGCCCGAAATCATTATTTCTTTAAACATAAATTGCGATAACTTGAGTAAATATTAAGGGATCGTTATAAGACTTGAAACATAACTTCAGAAAACTCTAGCGAAGCCGTAAAATGTATGCACAAACACCTTATGTTAAAAAATGTAATAATATTTAATTAAAAAGTAATACTGGACATAACCCATGTTTTTCTACGTTCGCCGTTAAAAAGTATCGAGGCAATTTTGAGGTACGTACAATTTACAGCGACAAAGTTTTTCCTTGATATACAAGGAAGATTTTCACCAATTTTCACACTGATTAATGAATAATTGTAGAAGATATGACGATATATATAAATTCTCGCGCGCCACCAATCGTCGGTAGCCGCGTGTAATGCGCTATTTAGCAGTTTTAGCACTCGCGTTGACTGTTGGTGCCGCGCGGGATTTATACATATCGCCGTATCTTCTACAATTATTTATTAATCAGCATGAAAATTTGTGAAAATCTTCCTTGTATATCAAGGGAAAACTTTGTCGCTGCAAGTTATATGTACCTAAAAATTGCCTCGATGCTTTTTAATGGCGAACGTTGAAAAACATGGGTTATGTCCAGTATTAATTTTTAATGAAATATTATTACATTTTTTAACATTAGGTTTTCGTGCATACCTTTTACGGCTTCGCTAGGGTTTTCTAGAGTTATGTTTCAAGTCTTATGACAATCCGTTAATATTTACTCAAGTTATCGCAATTTTCGTCTAAAGAAATAATGATTTCGGAAGATGAAAAATTTTTAGTTTATAATTTTTAGCTCGAATAGTAATGATTGCATAAACAAACTGTAAATAGACAAAATGTGTGTCGTGACGAGCTTTACAACACTATATTTTTAAAAATTCAATTTAACAACTTTTAATTTTCCAATCTTTCTTAGCGTTTGGACAATAATTTTTCCTATTTCCAAGCGCTAGTCCCCTTATTGCATCCAACCCTTCAATTGTTAAAATATCATTAATGGCACATAGAACAAAAAATAATTGAATACACTGTCCTTTTTATAGCACCTCCCCCCTGCACGAGGTTATTATAGTACCTACTCTGGTATTTTTACAGTAGTGGAAAAATGTTTGACTACGTCTGACCGAAGAAAATTGGGAAATATCCCAACGTGGTTAACTTTGGAGCCCAATCAAGTGAGGTTAATTACCCCCGGTTACGAAGATGTCGGAGCGAATTATTTTCACACTCCGTCATTCAGAGGAAATAGACGTCCCCGGTCGAAATGCTTGCAGCCGCGATGCGAATTGCCACTTCTATTCGGTCTCGTTAAATTCAGGGCTACGATGGTTACGTTTCGCTCGGAAATTTAGAGGCGGCCGCGCCTCTAATGTCTACGTTACAGCGAATCCATTTACGCGGCAAGTCTAATGTAACGTGGCCCCGCGCCGCGTCGCATTACAGTCGCTTGAAATTCAGCGCGTGCGAAATGTCTCGCGGTAATGGCACCTTTGACGATAATTGAAACCACCACGGCCGCCGCACGCTAAATAAGAACAACGGAACGATTTCGTTCGGAGCGGGACGCGAAGCGTACGGCAACTGGTGCGTGTATCCCCAGGTGTACGTTAATGTGATTACTTCCCGAAATCTGATTGCCGTCGCGGCGGCTACGTCTGTTACCGCTCGGGCGGATCCGATGATGCGGATTTGAGGAATCGATTCGACAGATACATGCAGCGTCGCTTCGTATCACCGCTTCCGTGCCAGAAGCAATGCTCACTAAGCAGATTTTCCTGTCTGAGCCACGGTGCTGGTATTGTTGTGTTATGGGAGCCTCAGTCGTTTCCTCCAGCCTTCTAGACACCATCGGATGTCCCCCGCTACCTCAATACAAACAGATCCTCTTTTAGACTCTTCAGCGCCATACTCGAGTGCGCATCAAAATCGGAATTTATATCCGTGGTTATGCTGTTAGGTAGCTCGAACAATCCAGTGACAGAAATCCCGGCTCCTTCTCCAATTGTACCCAAGAAAATGTCCTTCCTCCTACTGCTCCATTTGCTTTTGGTATTCGCAAATGTTGACACAGACTTGGGAAGTCGCGTTCGCAGATCCACGCGTTGGATATGAAAATTTCGATTAAAGTTATCTGAATCTTCGACTGGGAAATCGGCGGGTGCTTTCGTTCCCAACAAATTTCAGTGTTAGGTGCAAATGATTGAGAATTATAGTGTACATCTCGAACAGAATATCGCGAAGAATATTAGACGATGTCTGATTGCTCGCATTTTACAGTTCCACTTGAAACTTTTTTATTTCCCGTTTCGCGACGTTTAACACTCTTGCTCGCTGTTTCCTGGATCCCCGTACGTGGACACAATCCCACCCCCGGCATAATCACGTGTAATCGCTGACGTGTGAATTCTGCGAGAGCCACATGCACGCATCGGTGCTCGCCACGGGGAACTCCCAATAGATATGCCGACCAGCATCCGAGACGCTACTCGAAAACGCTACTCCATTCGACGGTTATTCATGCGCTGCTAAATCAGTAATCGAGCGTGCAGCGTAGAGTTGAAATATGAGTGTGTAATGCGCATGAAGAGAAATAGACCCGCGCGATTTAGTCCGATATATGTGCGCGCCTGTAACGCTCCAAGCTGCGAGCATCCTCCTCTCCGTTTAATCGAAAAGTAGAAAACTATGAATGCAGTTACCGGCATATGGAAATTAGAATTCTCGATTAAAGTCGCATGCTACGAAAGGACCGTATGAGGCATTAATTCTTTCATGTGCTTTATAAGCTCATTATTTGTAAAAAAAATACGCGGTGAAGATTTGCGCGCCCAAAGGGTTTCATTATTCAGTCATTTTGCTTCTGGCGAGCTGTAACTTCTTCATTAATCGAATAGGATTATCGATATCAAATGGACAAAAGTTTCGCGGAATAACCGAGCCCGTTCGTTTCACGCCAACAATCCGCTAGTTCTTGAATGTTTCAAAGTCCGTTGCATTTAAAATCACCAACAAAACGTTTGCATTCTTTTTGCTCGAATCAACCTGTTGCATCATTGTATCCTAAGCCGACCACAGTTAGTTATACTTTGAAAATAAGCCAACATTTGTGCAAAAGCGAAAGCTGGGATTCACGTAGACTGAATTTACTGTAGGCTATTTGCAGTAGCCCCGGTGGATAAACAGGATAATTGTTTGCGAAGTGCTGGCGAAAAAGTAAAAAAGGCTGCAGAGTGGCTACGCGAGCTGCATTACGTTGGATTTCAATGAAAAGATAGTTTTTAAGCAATAATAATACTCAGAACGTCAGAATCATAATTTCTTTAAAGATTCTTGCCACTGGCGAGAGATGCACTCATAGACTCAGGAATTGCTAGCAGGCTATAATTTCGTTTCTTCAATCGAATGAAAAAGTAATCGACGTTGCTTGCCGTCCCAGAAGAATTATTCCCTTGATCAATCATCTACGTCTACGATAGAGGTATTAGGCCGGGTACAGACTTGAGCACGAACGCGAACGAGGCAAGCCGAGGCAGAGTGAGTATGCAAGTGTAGCACGTCGGTGAACTTCACGAACGTTCAACACTTGTATGCTCATTCTGCCTCGGCTTGCCTCGTTCGCGTTCGTGCTCAAGTCTGTACCCGGCCTTAGAGTTCGACGTTGCCCTATAACTTCTGAACCAAGCACGGCGGTTACCGCTGAGCCGCGTAACTACGTATAGCAAACAAACCGTTGGAGTGTAAACTCTTGATGACTTCGGATGCATGTTCACAGCGCGGATCACGTTTTACTTGCGGAGCGCACGCGTAACGCGATTAAATTCATCGTTACCTCCTTGGCGGATTCCTGGAACTTATGTGTAATCGATTTCCAGTATAATTGACGAAAGTACGCGTCTCGATTTGATAATAATGACGTGAAGCTGTAATACCTTTGAGCTGCGCCCGTCTAACGGGGACACTAACAAAGACGCGATAGGCGGTCCCCTCAACAAGGAAATCTGCTAACGCGTGTACTCCTGCCAGGATGTTAATTAGCGAGACGACTATCGCCTCATTCTACCCGTCGCTGTTTCCACAATTCCTAATTCCGTATAATCTAATTCTGCGTCGTGCATAACCCACGTCTAATTAGCTTGTCACTTGGGCAGGCTGTGAGCAGGATTCGACTGTGCAAACCTGCTGATGGGGCGAAAAGTTTCTTTGACATTTAACATATCCACCTACCCTCTATTAAATTTATCAAAATTGCCTTAAATATCTACTTTCACGTCGATATTTACAAAGACTAATTGGGCCTAGTTACGCAGAAAGCTACCAACCCTCAAAATGACGAAAATTTAGTTAAGCAGGATCCCACAACTTTGTGATCTTTATTTTGCAAAAAATTACCAACCCATTAGAACAACTCATACATTATACAATTATTAAAACTACCAAAGCATAGTTCCATTTTAGACTTAGAAAATAAGAACTACAGAAAATTTAAAATAATATTAATTGTACTACGCACTCTTAAATAACCCATTAAGAATAATATACCCAATAGAAATAAAGTAAATTTACTCAGTTTTAGATCATTGAGGGTTGGTAGCTTTCTGCATAACTAGGCCCAATTCCAACGTTTCTTAATCCGTGCACCACAAGTGTGCTTTGGTATCCTCTCCCTTCGCCGTCCACCGACAACGAAAGACAGTCTAGTTTCGAGCACGAGCACCCCGGACTCGAGCAGGCTCAGACCTAGGACGTATGCAAATCGAAGCAGGGATTTAAGCTCCGAGAAGTTAATTTCCTATCGTGAGACATACATCGGGGCGAGCGTGACTGATTAAATCGAAGAGGACGCAGATCGGGCACTTGTCGATGCGAAAAGTGCATCGCGCTGGACGTGCAGGTGCGTACGAATGCAACGGGCTCGCGGAGGCTGCCCAAGTGCATCGAGGACGAAAGAGGGGCAGCAACCTTGTACCGTGGAAAACGTGGACCACTTAGCAGACTGGCGCGAAGCCAACTGCAATCCCTGCACAGGCACGCTAAGCTTCCTGCATTTTAAACGCACCTGGACGACTTCCGCCATTAATAGATTATCCGTGGAACGTTCGTCTTAGTCTACCTTAGCCGGGCTGTGTTGCTCCTCGTGCGGTTCGTTCGAGCATCGAGTGGGGATTTACCCGTCCAAGGGTTGGGTCGGGCTTCCACGCTCGTCCAGATTTCCTCGCCGAAGAATGTCTTGCTGCACTCGCGTCGCATGGTTTATTTATGCCCCGCTCCGAACCCCGCCGCCGCGGTTAATATAACATTAAAAAGGTGAATAACGTCGCGTCGTTTGCGCTCACTCTTTCCACCGAACAAGCTACGTACATAAATTTTCGATGTATGGTCCTCGCGACACATGCTTAGCAATGTCCGTTAAAAAATTACGTACCGTCTCACCTGTTGCACCAGAATGGGAACGTCCGGCGTTTTACTTAATCCTACAGCTAAAGAGCTCGAGGGAAGACCTTCGTGTTCAGGAACGCGGTACCACTTAATAATATTCCGCAATCTGCAGGATAATGCATCATGCGCTTTGTCCTCGCGGTCTGACTGCCCGAGAACTGTTTTCCCTGCTCTGGGCAAGATACGTTGTTGGTGGAGAAGATTCGTGGATCTCGATGGAACCGATGTATGTATACCTACTAGTTAGAATCAGAACGTGATCAATTTTCACAGAATGCTCGAATTTTTCAGTACATCCAACACTTTGGTTGCATGTATCTAAATCATTTCCAAAATTCGTTTCTAGATGAATTTCGTATTAAATTCGTGATAATTCTAGTTACTCTATAACAGGAACCCATTTAAGGATGTATCGGACGTACAATATTAGACAAAATTATATGAAATTTAAAATACTTGAATATCTACGGCTTACACATAGTAAATCTAGATGTAAGGAACTCGAATGACAGTTGGAGTCTTATTTTTACTCCTAGGATGGTATTTTTCACTTTATAAACACTTTCTCAAGCATTATTTGCTAAACTTTTGGCAATGAAAATGCCCTGAATTCACAATTTTCTCAAGTTATAGTTTATTTCTTTAAAACGGTGTAGTGAAAACAATTGAAACTCGGCAGATATATTCATCTACCCATATACTACATGCAAAAAAAGATTGGAAAAATTGATACCATTTCTTCAACATTTTTTCAGATGGTTTATCCGTCAAGATCGTCTCTTTCCATAAGAGTACGTGTAAAATCAGTGAAAATTAAAATCGTTATAACTCAGCAACCGTTTAGTGTATTCGTTTAAAAATTTTGGAGCACACCAAGAATATTAGTAAGAACAATCTCACAAATTTTCATCACCTTCGTACCATTTTGAAGATAGGTCCAATACATCCTTTAGGTGACTACTTAGACAGTCGTTCTCCGAGAAAGAAACACTTCCTTTTTAATATATTTGCAAAAAAATGAAAGCGAATCTAGATGTATCCTTTTACCCAATGTTTATTATTATCACAGGGATTGCAAAAAAGTTGGTATGAAATATACATGTGCTTTAGAAATGGCGGTGCTGACTGGTAAACATTTTAACGTTCTTCTGTAGTTTTACCGTAATATTGGTGTTAAAAAATAACGTAATCCAATTTCAAAGTATGATTCTTGTTTGTTACATCCGTAGTTTCCCGCGGAACCAATAAACACTAAAATTAAAAAAAATTATAAAATTGGTGTCCGAAAAACGACGATTATTTCAAGAAAATGTCGGTCGTGGTTGTGCGCTACTAAAAATCCGCGGCTTTTTAATTTTTTGGGAAAATCTCGAATTGTTACGGAACATATCAGAGGTTTCGCGGAAAATGGAACGTGTTTTACCCATCCTGTATTTTTTTTCAAGTCGATCCGGATCTCCGCTTTTTTTTGCAATCGCTGCAAAACGGTAGAAAAACACACCTACCCATCAGACGACTATAGCGGCGTCATATATGTATATATACCTATTATCAAAAATTTTTTGTACAGTTTATAGTATTAATAATCATTACCCAAAAGTACCAGACAAAATTTGTATTCATCTCCTTACAATTAATTCGCAAAATAGTACTAATTTTCGAGCGATTCGACTGCCTAAGTAAGTAGTCCCCTTAAACTTTCCATACGCAGTATTCTATCTCACCTTATATCTCGCCGCATAGAAAAAGCTCGTCAAGCCCGACTTTTCCTGCGAGGCGACAGAAATTGTTGATTCAGAATCAGCGTACAATGGGCCCGCTGATTCGCGAGATTGTGAACGGCATCACGTGCGCGGTTTTATTAAATGAGATTCAACCGGCACGTTAAAACGACAAATCTCCCCGTTGGATAAACTTAAGCCGCGCATATTACGTGACAATCAAGCCACACCTGGTCCCAATCGGACTCCTTCCAATCCTCGCCCCGTTTCTTCCGTTCTTTATTTTTCATCTTTTTCAGTGAAAGGAGTCGAGGAGGGTTGCTTTATCCCTCCATCGTTCCTCCATCTTCCGCTCCTTTTCACCGTTCCTTTGAGTCAACACGGAGCTTGCGCGCGGGGATCTACTCCCTCGTCTCCCTTCAATCACCCTCTTCCATATTTATGCGCGGACCGGCACTCCTCGCGGAAAATTTTCTCCAAGTTCAAAACGGACTACATTATCATAATCTGTCGGGAGGCACGACACTGCCCGTGGACTCGGTGGCTTTAACGTAATTATTAATCAGAATCCAAGAAGATGACGCTGCGGGGAATAGAAGTCTCCCCACGCGCGTTTCCCCTAGTAATGTGATTTCGATTATGAAAAGCAGCCTCGCGGTATCAGCACGTGCATACGTGGCCGAGGGAAAAGTTTGCTGAAACTTTCAGACAAACTTTATTGCGCCAATCATCGGCGATAGTCGACTTGACTTCATAAAATATACCTATTTATCCTCTTCTGATATTTAAAACGATCGTGAGGCGACCTTGGCTCTTCTTCTGTTTCATATTTCTATGTGAAATTCTAATGGCTTGAAACCTCTCGTAAATGTGCATGCTACTAACTACTTTTCTGTTCCCTTAGATTGTTTCTACTTAAAGTAATTTAATAACACAGGCATGCTTAACTTCTCCCAAGAAATCGTTTCCAGCAACCTTATCTTTACAGAACTTTTAACCCCGCGTGCATTTCGTGCAGCTTATGAAATTTTACGGTTGGGTTATAAATTTTTATCTTGCGCTACCCTTAACCTTTTCAGTGTTTCCCGATTTTCCTTCGCTCCACTTCCACAGACCCAGCGAACTCCCGAATACACGCTTTCTTTCCCACCTTATTGCCACGTTCCTTCTGCTTACATTCCGCGAAAACTTTTCAGAATGCAATTACGCTGTACATCTTGCAGCGCCACTATCGGCAAAAACATGTTCCACTAGAGTAGAAGAGACGCCACCCCATTAACGTTCCAAGAGTTTTCTCAACAACAGATAAGTAAAGGCACGTGAATAGGATTGCCTATCTTAGCTTTAATATATAAATAGATTCCCAAAGGAAAGTGTCATCCCAAAAAGATGAAACTCTATACCAGTTAACCGTCTAGATTTTAATCAAAATTCTCAAGAATTCTCATCTATCCTGCAAGGGGCATACATAATTCTACATTCGACCGCCCACTTTTGGAGACAGAGCTCTTGGCGCTAACTTGCTAGCCCACAGATATTCCACCCTCGAATAATAATTCCCCCCCAAAAATCATTCGTCGATCCCTTCCACACAGACTGGCCCCGTCGCGAATAAAAGATACGTGACGCGAATCACGGAAAATCGATGAACGTTGAAGGAACCACGAGTCCTCCCCTGTACGTTGCCACGATCATCCCCTTGTTCGCTATCGAGCTGCCCAACGATGCGTGGACTTGCGACGGAAATACCACGGCAATTTCGGCTAGAAGTTCGTCGAACCAGTTACTGTCGGACACGCGAGACGAATACCCCGTGTACCTATCTGGTAAGCGCTGAGAAGATTACGGCGGTACGCCGTCGTCGAGCTAATAATGCAACGACGACGGCCGACGCCTCGTCGCGCCCAACCCTTTCATTGTTATTATCTTAATACGATAGCGTAAGGTCTAGTACCGTCTGACCCGCTCTCAGTTTAACGAGATTAGCATAATACCGCGAAGCCCTTCTCAGAAGTCTGGCCTCCTGCCACCCGTCTTACGATTAGCCGCCACCCTTTCCACGCCATCCCCTTTCCGCCCTGCCGCTCGCCACGCTCGTGTCTGACAAGGATCCACTGTCAGAGCCGCGTGTTCGTCCATTCACCTGCTAGCCGAAGTTGC
The DNA here is from genome assembly GCA_947577245.1 of Andrena bucephala. Taxonomy (NCBI): domain Eukaryota; kingdom Metazoa; phylum Arthropoda; class Insecta; order Hymenoptera; family Andrenidae; genus Andrena; species Andrena bucephala. The sequence continues at coordinate 73,155,178 of OX387715.1, forward strand.
CGGGACGTGGATAGAGAGATGGATGGGGGGCGGTCGGGGGACATTCGCGGCCGAACGCTAGCCCAGGGCGGAGCAAGGTATGAACTGGCATTAAACAGTCCGCTGTTTTTCCCCTGACCGGCAACTGCAGTTAAACTGTACTCGGTATTTAACTGCAGTTCGGAACTGCACCTGGTAAGTTTCGCCTTTAAGCGGAGATGTCGTTTGCGCTGGGCTGTGCTAATTTTTCAGCGGCAAGATTGCGGTATCAGTATGGGGTTTGCCGAGGGTACGTGGCTGGGTTTATGTTGCGGTCGAAAACGACAATGCTGCGACGGAAGATGTTAGTGGATGTAGTTTGTACAAGTTTCACGAAGTTTTCACGGGGGAAGGTATCTAGAATTTGTAGTTTCTCATTTGAATTTTGCAAATGGTATGTTTCCTCTGTACATGAAAGTCTTTGGGCGCAAAGAATTGTCATCGTTATGTTGCGCAATAAGAATACAGGAAAAGTTCCGCGCCTCTTGTTAAATACCAGGCTCCTGGGGTCTCGTGTTATGGAATTGCTTTGCCTTATACTGCATGAAAGTGACTTCGATTATTATTTAGGACTCGGCACGAACCAATTCGGTGTCTACCCTCGTCACGTGTCATCTTAATTTCCTCTGACCTATTCTAATCCTTGCCGACTCGCGTGGATCGCAGTGACCCTCGGATCTTAGGCAATCAAGGAATGTGTCGGACCCTCGACGACTTCGTTTCTCGGGAATACTCTATGAAAACTACTGACGCTGTCCGAGAACGTCAGGCATTAAAGCGGAGGAAAAGAGTAGGAGGAAACAGTCGTCGGTAGTCCTTGCACCCCTTTCACTGTTCCGATTCGGTTTTACGATGCTTACTTTAATGCGATTAGTCTGATACGGTACCCTGCGATACCGTCTGCACCGTGCCGCGTTTGAAGTGTCCCTTCGGCGAGCACAGACGACCGGACCCCTCCTGTAAACGCATCTAAGCGGATACGCGGATGTAATACGTACACAGCCAGGCAGAAATTCCGCGCCAAGCGTATGAAATATATTCTCCGAGTGTCAGGCCATTCCATTGGTTAAATTATTCATGGGTTGCGGGACACTTTGCTGAAATTAGCATGCCGGCCATAATGTTAATGAATTTTTCAAAACACGGAGAGACCGAGAGAGGGCAGAGGCTGGAGGCTCAAAGTGCGTGGCCGCACGGACCGTCGCGGTGCGCGCGTAATTAGATCCCCTCGGTGCTTGGGAATGCAAACTTTATGGGATTTGTTAAGATTACCTTTACTTTTTTCATTACGGTTCCCCCTATGTTGCCGTATCGGCGGCTTAATAATTAACTCCCGCAGACGGGCCGGCCTAAATGAATCACGCTGTATCCTTTTATAACGGCGGCGCAACGGTACTCAGCGCTCTGATTAAAGCGTATAAAAAAATATATATATCAGAAGCCCCCCTTTATGAAGACTATAAAGCCCCGTGTTCCGCGGCCTTTGCGCAATTACGTAGCGGGCGTGCGCGCGTTAACGAAAAAGGATGCACGGAACCCATCCATCCAGTGGTGCGTTGAACGGGATTTTCGGGATAACGCGCGGAAGCCTTGCAATGAAGAGGCTGTGTAAAATTTTCATCGCCGGCTTCCGAGGATACCGCCGCCGCGTGGCACGCCCTCAAACTTTCACGGGCAACGAGCAACTTCGGCGGCCGTGTTATCTTTCACGCGCTAAAAACCGCCCGCGCCTCGGCCGTAATCTAACATAATAATTGATCGCCGGGCGCGGATAATCGCGGCAGCGAGCTCGACAAAAGCGTGGCTGCTACGGCTGGCTCGGTGGGCGGCCAAAAACTATGTACTACACGTGAATCTCATCCATCAAGAGGAAATGGGACGCCAATTTATTTCGACGCGTTGCAGTTATTAAATCCAGGCGTCGGGGATTAAGCTGCCATAAATAATTTTCCGTCCGCGGTATTAATAACGCGGCGGTAACGAGTGCATGTATAATACAATTATTTTCTATCGAACAGGGTGTTTTGTTGCTTCCAATATTACGAAGGCGTATCCCCGGGCAAAGGTATTATTTTTAATGGAGTATATTTGGTACCTGAAAGTAGAAAACAGAAGAAAGATTTCCTGTGTTCGCTCCCTTCGCGAACTGTTCTCTTCCCTGTTGAGACGGACAAGTAGAAGCGGCCAGTATGCGGTCAGACACGGGGCACAGATTTAATCCGTGGACGGATCTACCGTTACAGTTCAATTAACGATTTTACTACTGAGTACAATACTAAAAATGCAGGTATTATCTCAAAATTATTTTTCGCAACAAAAGTTGAATCCTTAATCTTGCACCGTACACTCAGTTAACATAATCGATGGTCGATGATCCACACCCACCTCGCCTGCATTTATGAAATATTTCCAACGTAGAGATTTTCTAATGCCGCACCGAAGAAAATTTCTTTTTTATTTTTCCTGCAAGGTCTAGGACCAGTCAAGCTTCCACGATTACGAGGGGGCCACGCGCATTTGCTCGGCGAAGAGGAAGCGAATAATAAACGCGAAGAGAGATGAAAGGACCGGCGAAAAAAGGAGGAACACGTTAATTACAGTTCATTCGTAATGCAACTGCGCGCGGGCGCGTTTGTGATCCGGCGTAATGCGAGCTCTCTTCAGCCTCCCGGAATTCGCTCAACCCGCTGCAAATTTTCCTTCTCTGCCCCCTCGCCTCCGCCGTGAGACTACGCGAATTAGTATCCGGTAATGTGTTTTCCCCTTATTATTTCTCCTTCGAATCGTAAGTAATTGTGCCAATTAACCGTGCTCCAGGCTAACCCGCCCGCCGAGATCTCGGATAGAGTGTTTCGCAGCTGGGAAAGCCCGGGGAACTTTATTCGTTTCTTTTCGCTGGAACTATTAAGGGCGCCGTACCAATCTAAATCGTTCCTCGTTTTCAGCGAGATTAAATTTCCGGGGTTAATCGTCCCGACGGACTCTTAATTCGTCGCCTTGATTCGTCGTTCGTCCAGGACGCGTTCCTCGGTCCCGTGGAAAGTGTCTGGCCGGTAACGAGCGCGAACTAGGACGTAAATAATTATATAAGTCAGAGGGACTGCCGCCCGGTATCCTTTAACAAGGATTTAAGCAATGAAACAGAAGGACTGTAAATTACTATCTTCGAGGACGAAACTCACTTTGTTCAACGGCTTTCGTTTAAACGTTAATGATTTAGTATAAGAGGAGCTTTTTTAAGCTGTGGAAGATTTTTTCTCCTACCCGGTCGAACAATTTCGATGGGAATTAGTAGCGCGAAATCGAATGGAACCGATGCGAACTGAATAGTTAAATTAAATAGCTTACAATTCCGAATTGTTCGAAAGGATTTGCGCTCGAGATACAGCAAGCTTTGTTTTCCTTTTTACCAAACACGCGACCTAAATTACTTTTGAAATGAAGATAAAAGAGGAGGGAATATGACAAATGTCAGATGATTGATTTTCAGTCACTTGCTGGCGAACGATAATATATTTCTCATCGCTGTTTTTGTCGATGCCCATTTCTATTCGCGTGTAATCCTCGCAGAAGAAATGGGCCACCATTGCCGAATCACGCGGCCCTGAGAAATTGACTGATTTTCGATTGGCCGAAAATCTGTTGAGTCCCACTCGATATCCCATTTGCCACGCAGCATTTCGGGCTTGCGAATTTAATACATCATTTCACGTACGGTTCCTGTGAATAAAGATTCATGGGGGAGGGGAGAAATATCCCTACCTTCGACAGTGATTGTGAATTCGAGGATTTCCTTGGACGGCCTAGACGCCATCACTGGAAGAGGGGACCGAGTTATCGAAGAAGAAACAGATACTTTCGAGGAGGCCGGGAAGAGAAAGCTCTCTCGAAGGGGTTTCTCTCCCTCCGCTATCAAAGATAGACAGGGAAGAGGATGCACTCGATTTCAAGTACCTTTCAGGACTAACAAAAGCCGCTCGACGTAAAGTTTTCCCAAACGAGTGGCCTAAGGTCACTTCAGTTGCCCAGTGGTCTCGAAGCTTTTAATATCGAATGATTTTCATGATTGCCTCCTTGAATGTTCGAATATAAACATTCGATTCGAGAAGCAGGGATATTGGAGAAATTTTGAAAGCTCGCGTGGAAAGAAATGCATGTTCACAAGTATTTCTACTATTCACAACAACGAAAGAACTAAGTCAGTTTAGAACTAAAACGAATTCGAGAGCAGTAAACTTTTGCTTCTGATATTCAAGAAAGAACGAAGAACGTAATAAAAGTACACAACAACGAAGCAGTAAATTTCTCTGTCCTATCGGAACAATAATAATTCACAAATGATCTGCTGCTCCGTGTTTCAAAGTTTTACGGTGCCTTTAAAGTTGAGCGAATCAAAGTTTACGTCCCTCAAATTGCCCCGGGAGAGCTGCGCCCAGATCCTCTCCACCCGAGTGCACAAATTTCCTTGAATTCCAATCTCGTTTATCTAGTTTAAATTCCCGATGAACTCAATTTTAGAAAAATTACGTATAACGTCCCCGCGTCGATACTGAACGCGGCCGTAGTCGTTAGAACACTCGAGGGGGAGCATCAACAAGAATATCATTCCTTTTCACCGAGAAGTTTCTATGAAAAATGTACAAGTCTGCTTCGATAGAATGAACGAAGAGGAACTTACTGGTACACAGCCGGTCGCTCGATACTTTACGTCTGCATTACGGGTACTTGTGCGAGGAACACCGAGGCTCCCAAGTGTTACCGAGTGGCACGACATCGGCTCCCACTTCTATTCATCAATTATTTAGCCCCTTGGGTACGGCTGTCATAGAGGAGTCCATGAATGCCGACGTAGATATGACACATTCCGACGGCCATTCCATTGCAACTTGAAACATCCTATTCCGCTGGAAGACGAAAACAACCCCCGTAAGCGGCAGCCGTTAACCTACTTCCCGCCCCTTCTACTCTCTTTTCCTATTCGCCAACAGCTGCCAAATCTTCTCGCGGGTTACACGAATTTTCCGTACGCCTTTCCCGAAAGCGTGGACATTATGCATGGCCGGGGCTGCATTATCGTCGCATGTATATTTATTAACGACCTCGGCTTAATTTCACGTGACACCCTTGAGTCGGGAAGTTGGACATCCGAATGCGATTGTCCCTTTCCTTTAGAAGGAAATTAGAATTGACACCCATTCCCTTTCGCAAGGTGTATCAATATAAACGTACTTTTTAGATTAACAGTTTCCAATTTCAAACCTGTTCACGTAACAGTATTGGCAAAATTGGTAACAAGATATTTAGAAGAGAATTGATCTACCAATAATTCTGCATTCTTACATCTCAATATCGTAGAAACAAGTTGTTTCAGATATTCGACATGGAGCATCCATTATGTACCTCCAGTTCATTTCCGCCTTCAGGAGCTTCCTCTAAAGACCTTTCAGAACCACCGAAGACACACGGCAAATGGGCACAACGAAGTGTACGAAATTCCTACGGTCCCGTAGCCGTTCTCGAGTAGATCGTATCGCAATCGTGCGCCAGGTAGAGCCGTGCACACACCCCCGTGATTTCCGCGAACGAAAGTGAAAATCGATCCGCGCCACGCGTCTGCGTGCTCATTGGCCCACTTTCCCTCCTCTGTTTTTCCACCTTGTTACCGTAGTGTTCTTTCGAGCCCTCGGCAGGACGATCCGGTTCACGTATCACGTGCCGGGGATAATCGACAAGGTGGCGGCACTCGAAGCGAAAAGTTGAAGAGGCCCTCTCCTGCCTGGAACGGTCTGGCCCGACCTCTAAACGGCGGATATCACGCGGGGTCTCGTCGAGTGGGCGGCTGACATTCGCTGGAGCGTGAAAGGACGAGCGTCGAGGACGAGAGATAGTCAAACGAGATTTAGCTCTCCTGCTTCCCCCCCCCCCCTCCCCCCCCCCCCGTGGACCCGTTTTATAATGAAGACCGATGACAGCCGGGGCTTGGCCCCGGAATCGAGTGAAATGCCGAGGGTGGGCTGAGTGTGCCAGGCGTAAGTCGTCGGCTGGGATACGCTCGGGCTACTAGGCGAGGCTATTCATCCTGATTAGATGCGGTCTCCCACGGGGACAGGCCGGGAATCTCTCTGGTGAACGTGCACGAGTTATTTGCAGACTGCTGGAAAAAAGAACGAGCCCCCGCGGAACCTCTCCCGACCAGACGGACGTAGACGACGCACAAAAGGGGCGTCTAGTTTTTCGACGGCGATCAAACAAAGTGTACAAGGTAATATTCGCGGGACTGTTCGTGTGCGATGTTACCCTTTTATGGGGTGAACGTGGGGCAGAGGGGTGGTAGATAAGGGGCACTAAATACGACCTCAATCAACGGCGCAGTGCGCTTTGTCTAACGTGCTGTTTTAGAGGGTGAGAAGACAAATTCAACGATGAATCGTTATTTTATTTTAGAACGAGCTCAGCTACTCTTACGGTGGAGCATTTCAATGCACGTACGAGGTGGTTAATTTTTATCACGGTTTTCTCTTTATCACTAAGGGAGAAGCCTGCGGGGGATGATGAATACGAAAGTGCCTTAATTTCATTCGCATCAAAACACGCATTTCCGCGGGACAAAGCTCTGTTTGTTAACTAGTATTAATATCTGCCAGGCTCGAGAGGAGGATCTCTCTGGCGTTCCGTTTCATACCAGGCGTATTTCATTTCTCAAAGTGCCGTTTAAACAGCCCCACGAAAGGTCAAACGCCTCTGACCGTATCAATTTTCAATTCGCTCCAGCTTTGCGCGAACATTTAACGAAGACCGGCCGGCTGCGTCGTTATTAAATATCGTTACATTGTTCCGCGTTCGCCGCGGCGTTGTAGCGTGTACACGCGAGCGATATACCGCGTAGACGACGGTATTTGAAAACATGCTTTACGCGCGTCGAAGCAGCGTTATCTTGAGCGTCGACGGTGTAGAAAGGGCGTCGCCTTTGCGCCAAGCTCTTCTGCCCCCTGTACCGAGAGTGAACCCCGAGACTATCCCCCCGCCGTGTCACCCCTCACCCCTGCCTCCTGCTCATGGCGGAAACTCTTGAAAAACAATAACGCTGTCGTTGACTCTGAATTTTCCGCGGTAGCAACTTGCCGTTATTTCGTTCCCGCCAGCGTAACCAGGGGTGGATTTTCGACCGTATTATTTCCCCTGCGGCACTTTTCATTCCTTCCTACGCGAGCGACTCGCCGCACGGGAGGGAGAAGGAAGCGCGTCCCGTCACCGACGACGGAGTTACGCCCACGACTTTTCCACTTGTTCTCTCCGAGACTGAACGGAAAAAGGCGAAGAAACGGCGGGGGAGGCAGGGAGCGGCTGGTGAGGGACGAGGGGCTGGGGCGAGAGGAGAAAAACTGAGAACCAAACCGAGCGGCCGGCGTTAACTTTCGGCACTTACAAGTTTGATGGGATTTTCCTCTCTCCTTACAATCTCCTGGGTAGCCAGGCCTGGACGAAAATGGCGTATTTCTATCGCTCCTTGTATCTGGCCCGTCCCAGACCTCCCCCGCTTTTACATATTACAGGGACGTGGAACTTTTCGCCGCTTCCGGACGAGATAATCCACCCCCAAAAGTGAATCTCTCGTGGGCGGTAATTATCAGGCACTAGTGCTGTATGGTGTCCGATAAATAGTGGCGCGATCGATCGTGCAGATTTCGAATAAAAGTGATTGTAAGTTGCTCGTTTCATGTGGATCTATCGAAACAATTGTCCTGAATGACAATAAAAATGCATTCCGCGCGATTTAATATTGCGCTTTTGTGTTTTCACATATGAAGCCACGTATGTACTAGGGATTGCAAATTTACCGACTTTTTCAATTACCGGTAATTCGGTAAAATTTTCAATCAAAACAAGTTTACCGGTAATTAACCGGTATTTTTTTAAGGAATTAAATGACTCTTAAAATATAAGAGTAAACGTTACAAAAAACTTTTTTTGAACTCTAATCGTGCATTATAAAAAATATATGCATGTGAAACTATTCTAAACATAAAATATAAAATGATATAACACAAAATAGATATATTTGTATAACTATTTACAATACTTATTAATATGGATCTTCACCAGGCAAACAATGAAAAGAATCGTATCTTACATACATAATTAAATATTTTTTATTTAACAATTCTTTTTAACAAATAAGTACGTAAAAAATATAATTTGTCTAAAGTTTAGTTTCCTGATCGCGAGCTAATTTTTGTAAAAAATAATCCAGCCACGGATAAAGCGCTCTCATATTCTACACTTTTTGGTCGGGTAATCATTAAGAAATCATATGCGATTTGTATATACTTTCCCCTTACTTTTTCTACTTGAAAATGCGTCCATTTTTTTGATGACATGATTCAGATTCTTAGTTTTCTTTTGGATCAGAGTTGGTTCTGCATGAGATACTTCGGTTTTCGTCTTTATTAGTAACTGAAGTTCTTTTTCACTGATAACATAGTAGATGTCGACGGAATTAATAAACCCTTATATGTGTTATATTGCTATACGTAATTTATTGAATTACCGGTAAAAATTTGGCGAATTACCGGTCAAAATTTAAGGGCATTTCTCGCGATTTACCCGCAAACCGGTAAACCGGTTTACCGGTATTGCAATCCCTAGTATGTACGTTGATATGAAAATTCCCGAATTGCGCACGAATCATAAGCGAAGCACCATTAGCAAAAGCGTGGCACATAAATGGTGATTAAAATTGTACGCGATACGTATGGTCCATAAATGTTCCCAGCGCTTAATTCGCGGCGAACGAATCGCAACGACGCAATCGCGAGCAGCGCGCCTCCGAACGATACCGATCTATTTTGCATGCATAAATTCGTAATATCGAACACCGGCCTAGCCTCGATTTAATCGAAGACTGCAATATATCGCGCGGCGAGCACAATGGTAAATGAACAATCAAGAATTTTTGCCCCCCCCCCCCTCCCCTTCGCAGCCGGGTTGTGCTAGATAATTGTAATCGACGTTATTGCCAGAATTTAATTAAATCAATTAATTGTCGGCTTTATTAAACGACCAGATCACGCCGCGATAAATAATTAAATCAGACTATCGCGCTCGAAACGTGTACGTAGCTCGAAATCTTCGCGGATTTGCTTTAAAAATCTCATTCCGTCCATGTAAATGTGAAAGTTGGCAAATGTATTCAGCGTGCTTCGTTCCTCTCACTTTTCTCGTTTTAAATGTTCCACCCACGTTTGTAGCGCGAAATATGAATAAAGATAATAAAATGAAATCATTCGACACATCGTGTACTCCGCGGGATATAAAGGTAAAACGAAATCCCTGGCGTTAGCACCGGCGTGATTCTCATCATGAATGCATTCAGGCGCGTTAATCCTCGAATTTGTCGGTGAAGACTGCCACGGTGGCGAAAGATCCGGGCGGAATCTCGCAACGCGGGTAAACAATGCGCGTCGGAGGGAAAAAATAACTGAAATCCAGATGCATTCAGACTTTATTTCACCACCGTACTCCCTCGAACATTTAATATCGTGGTCGTCAACGCGACATGCTGGAATATGCGCGCTCCCGGTAAATCCGAGCGAGAGCGTATCGTGCTCAAATCAGCCGTAACTTTCGGTAGCAAATTCCAGGCCGATTCCACAGAAAAGCCACGTGACGCCCATGGCCTCGCTCGTAGTTTCCCGTCCACCTTAAATCCGGTTTGAGAGCTTCCGGAAGCTCGGGACTCGTTCGCCTGTGGCCGAAACTTTCATCATTAAGTAAACGGTGGCTGGGATTTTCATGCTGATTCTCGATGCTAGCGTTCATTCGGGTCCTCTCCCGTGCGGCTACGTTTAGATATCCCTCAACCACCGAACTGTCGCGAATAACAAGTCTTCTAACGCGGCTATCTCAAAATTCGGGAAGTGAATCGTCGTGTGTTTAACACACGTTAGCGTAACGTTGATGTACAGCATAAAGTGCAGCACTATCTCTTATATAAATCACAACTGGGAAGGAATCTAGAATAAACTCGTCGCACGAGAAGAAATTTCTAATAAACCATCGTTTCTGTGTATCAAAGATTCATTTCCCCCAACGCAAATAGAACTGATTGTGAGTACCGCCCCAAGTAGTAGTATACGCCATTAGTCAGACACTGCAGAGTCTCCAGTGGGGAACGTACGCTGAGTTGAGACACGAGCAGCATTTCGATTCGAAACTTGAAATAGAAGCGTTTATCGAGAAAAACGGGGAGATGAATCAGTATTCCTTGGCGAATAAAAATCAGCATCCAGATCTTCAGAGGAGTTTACAAGTAGTTACTGTTGAAGCTACAGCTTCACGGTATATGCCTATGCTGATCGTCGGTTCCAGGGTGACCAAATTCTTCCCCCTCCCCAGAGGGGGTTTCCTGCCCGGCAGATCGTATTTTGCGCCGAGATTTAGCGCTTACCCTCCTCGTTTTTTAGCGCGTGGCACGCAGACCAGCGCGTAATACACACGTACGCGGGGAACGAACAAAAGCGCTTTTTAAAACAAATTTATTGCTGTGCACTGGGGGTCGCCGCGAACACGACGCTTACCGGCCACCATCCCCCCGTGCCACGGCCAGCCCGATGCTACCCTCGTGGCCCCACGAGCCCCCCTCTTGTTTCCGCGACCCCTGTTTCGCGACGCTACCCCAGAGGCGCAGTCTGGACATTTACGAGCACGCCCTAGTGCATTTTTAAACCCGTTTCGGCCGTGCGACGGAAACATTGGCCCCGTTGCTGTCAGTGAACGAGCATAATCCAGACGGGGGGTATGTCGCATAATCGCGCGGAGGCGAATTATTTGGGCGGTGCGAACAGCGAAGAAGTGGGCTGACAGGAAAAGCTGACTATGGGTCCATACGATGTCGAGGAATTTAAATGATTGAAGAATCTTCAATGCTTCCTCGAGCGTCTTTCATGCAGGGCAAAACATTGAAGAATTCCATAAAGGCAAACCTGTGACGTGGATACTTTCAGCAGTGGAATCAGAAATGATATAGTCTATGGTTCAGATGAATTCGATTCTCACAAGGGAATACCGCGAACCCAGACTCACCGATTGGAACGCAACTTTGTGGGTTTTTAGAGTGACTCAAAACAAGAACAACGGTGTGTTTCATTTGGGCCCTATCGCCCTTTAAGGGGGTGAAAACTAACCTCAAAGTCAGATTGGCACTTCCACTTTTTCGCGTATAACTTTCAAAGTACAACAGACAGAAAAAAATGTTTCAAACAAAAGTTTAATGGTGCAATAAGCGCTGCAAACTTGCGTTAACAAAATTGTAAAAAGAGTTTAAAAAAAATACTAGAACGAAAAAAACTTTTTTTTCAAAATTTTGTTAACGCAAGTTTGCAGTGCTTATTGCACCATTAAACTTTTGTTCGAAACATTTTTTCTGTCTGTTGTAGTTTGGGAGTTATACGCGAAAAAGTGGAAGCGCTAATTTGACTTTGAGGTCAGTTGTCACCCCTTTAAAGGGCGATAGGGCCCGTTGTTCTTGTTTTGAGTCACTCTAAAAACCCACTAAGTTGCGTTCCAATCGGTGAGTCCGGGTTCGCGGTGTTCCCTTGTTAGTAGGGTTTGAATGACTTGTAGGAAGAGATTTTAGTGATTCACAATGAAATCAGCCTTAGAGATAATGTAAAGGTGTAAGATATTTCGACATGTGATTTATGTGAAGATAGTTGAACCAAGAGGTTAGATGGATCATGGTAGTGATGGTTGATCGAGATTTCAATAGAAAGGATGATCATACTCTAAATTATAGGGGCGGGCGCAGCGAAAGTCATTAATCCCCTTTCTGCCTATTCTGGACTTTACATATTACCACTTAGATATACTGTTCATAGTTCTCAATTCAATTGTTCTCTTGATAGCGTGAGTTTGAAACTCCATAAATTACATTATGCTGATGTAGCGACGGTACCTACCTGTCTGGCAATTCTTTTGTCCTCAATAATGTGATCACCTCCCAGAAGGATGAACAAAGCTCCGCAGGAAGCTAGGAGTTTCCTTCCTCCATCAAAGCACGATCAACTCCAGAATCTGAAAGTGATATCGAGAATGTCTAAGTGCACCATATTACGATTCAGTTGCTTTCAATACAATCTCGAGTTCATATTTACTCGCCTCCCTATTCATTTACAAAATTACGGACACTTTTCACGCTAAGCGTTCAAATATGCAAAGTATTACTATTAGATTTATCTTATTTCTTTGAGTCTCTGTAAAATTTCTCGAGTGGTATCTCCGCCATGAACAAAGAAACTTTCACCCTATCTTCGATCGTCACTTTCAAAGGTATCAACCCCATAGCTAAATATACAATTCATTAAAAGCAAGAGCAATGCGTCTCCCCCTTCGCCAATCCGATACAAAGAAATCGAAGCATGCTTGTCAAGCTTGACCGCCTACAGTTTGCAGCATTCGCCGTCCTCGCGCGTCACACAAGCATTTAATAAACGTTTTCACCCGGTTTCCTCGACGACGAGCCAGCCACGTTCCCAGGCTCGCAACGAGCGTTAAAAATTCGCCCGTGCTCGTCATCGTGCACGAACGCTCGTTACCCGTACGTCTGGCCTCGTCTGGGAGAAGCCGCAAGCACAAAATTGCGGAAGCGGTAGACACGCTTGCAGGCTTGAGGCGGACGCTCCGTGCGAGCTCACCTTCCGGTCGACTGGACTCTCGTTTGTACCAGCCAGCAACAGTGCGGGAATAGAGGACACGTATATATACGCCGTCTTTGTGTATACGCCGGAATACGTGGATTCTAACTGTCGCTCTGGGCACGAAGGAAAAGGGGTATTAGACGTGGCCCGCCATCGCCCTTCCGCGCCGTCCCCACCTGGACCCTCAAACCCCCCTTTCGCCCGGCCTGTCCGTGCAAACCACGGGCACGGGAACTAGAGCGTGAACATATCGTCTGTCTTGAGACTCCGAGACGCTGATGAGCGGACACGGGCGTGGAATAAAGCATAAGCAGAGGAGCCAACGAACCGTCCGGAAGCCGGCGGAAAACGAGCGCCCCGGAAACGGTTGCGATCCCGACGACGCAACCTGATTAAAGTAGCTACGGCCGTCGCAGCTGTATCGATAGCCAATCTCACTGCTTTGATTATGGACCGGTGTTTGCCCTCGCGGAAGACACGGCGTGGATGGACAAACGGCAACCCATCCGGAAGCAGGCGAAGTGAACTGTGGAATGGACACCGTAGATGCACGGCCAGACACCGTGTTTCGGCCCGGCCGCCGTGAATTCGAATTGCGCTCGTGTTCGACGCACCGAGAAAGATGACAGATGACGCTATCTTGCCAGCGCGAGAATTCAGGGGGGACGAGCGAGGGAATTAGGGCGTGAGTGCGGTGTGCAGCTTCGAGGGCGAAAAATTGGAGAGCGTTGATAAGAACGGTGGGCAAGGCACCGAGGGAACAGTCGTTTGCGAGGGCGGAATTAATGGCGCCCGTTTTGTATGATACCACGTCAATGGGATCTGGAAATCGTCGGGTCCAGACATTCTGCTAAACTCGATTATCTACCAAGTTTCTCGGACACCGATGAAGGGTGTACACGGTAATTAATTCGAGCGCAAAGGATGGAACGACGATCGCAATTTTGTGAAATGACACACTGCCACGGATAAAGGACGAAGGGTGAGAATGGACGGTGTCAGAGGAGAATACGTATGCGGGATATTACGTTTGCATTTCAGTGCGGGGACGTCGCGCAGGAACGTTCTAAATTTCGTGAGAGCAGCCCTTGTCCCTACCGTGGAAAAAGGGCGGGCTGAGAGAAACGTTATGCATGCATACTGTTACGAAAATGTTTCTGATCTGCCGCTGTGTTCTTCTCTTTCATCCCCGATTCTATAGAAGCCGAGAATTGGAGTGTGAAGGCTCTGTACGCCGCCGTGGGCGAATACCTCCTGCACGAGAACCGAAGAATACGACTGAGGAATAGGTTAGGTGGCAGAGTAATCTAGGTAGCCTGAACGTACCGAACACGGACCGACAGAGAACGGCGAAACCCCCAGAGGACTCTGGGAATTGGCTGTTACAAAAATATCCTTCGTAGAGGATATTTCACGTAGGATTTGTGGGCGACCGGTTCGATTATGAAGTAGTTTCGATCTTGTTCCACGATAAAGGAAACCAGAGGATTGTTCGGTATTTGCGAAGTTTCTTTCAATGGATGGTTTAAGTAAAGAATGTAGTTTTTAAAAAAATTAAATGATTCTCTATCAAAAAAAAAAATATCTTGCCTTGGAACTATAACCAGTGTTCCCTTTTATTTATGGGTCACATTTTCCTCAGATATTTCTCCAAGCACTTTGCGTTGCAATGTTTATACGAGTGGAGAAATGCAGAAATCATGGAAGAAAAATGATATGATCTGTTCCTTCAACCAAGTCTCGGTCCACCTCGGTGTCTGCATCATAGACAGATACTTTTCTGTTCCGACGACATTCGTGAAGGAGAAGAAATTGGAACGGAGAACTTCTTCATGTTGTTCGGTGCAAAGTATCGACGAAGTGTGGAGCGGAAGAACGAAAGGCGGAATGACGGAAGAGCGTGGCTTGCTTGCAAGAAGGACAGAAAAGGGAGCAGAGAGGAAAACAAGGCAAAGTCTCTGCAAAAAGACGAGAGAATCTTCGCTCGTACGTGCCGCGCGTCCATCCATCATGAGCTGACAACTCGCCTAGCCTAGCCTGCCACTTCTCCATCACCTCGCGTTTAGATTATCTCTACAACGCCTCTCCTCCGTCGCTTCCTCGCCCAGAGAACTCATTTTCTTTCCTCCATGATTTCTGGATCGGCACTCGGATATGCTTATTGAAGAGATTCGAATCCATTCAACGCACAGAAACCAATACGAACAGGTTACAATGAAGAACACCTTACTCCTCGTCAAATTGGACAATTAATCATCGACTCATGTTCGAAAGAATCGATTAATTGTGTAACAAGTACTCAAAACGGGGAAAGAACACATACCTACACATCAATTAATCAAGTTCAATGTTTCATCGTAAAGGGACTGCTCAGGATGGAAGAATCATTGCCAATAAATGACGCGAAACAATTACTTATTGTTAGTTGAATTCAATGCACCGAATTGATGGCGGAATAAAAGCGTCGCAAGGGCAGGTTCGGCGAGCCGCAGGGCGGAACTTTTCTGCCCGGAAGCAGGAAGGGACATCCCTCGTAAATATGGCTTACGGGCTCAAAATGTAAAATAATGAGACGTCCCTGTTAATATTTATAAGCGCGCATATGCTCGCCGGGGCTATTTTATAAATAAATGGATATAAATGTCGGGGGAGCCTTTTCAAGGTCTCCTCCTTAAACATTAACTTTTACAAACTGCGCGAATATACGATTCACTGTCCCGCGCCATTTTCATAAACTCGTGACGTTTAACTGGGGTGGGTAGAACGAGTGGTACAAATAGGAGTGGTACAAATCCTTTAAAAGTCGTCACTGTTGTAACCACAGTATCTACACTAGTTCCCTGGCGTATTGCTACGGATATTTCATTTCGCGTTCGGTACCGTTTCGATTCGAGAGAGATAATAATAAATGTGTTTAACGATAGCAAAGTGAGTGAGCGCAGCGGTCGTTCTTCTCCGGAACCAACGGGACTAACGAGCGTGTTCTGTGATAGCGGAGGAAAGAAGAGCGCGTTTTCTTTTATACGTCCGAGGAAGGGGTGGAAACTTATGCTTTCAGTGGACGCGGTTGAAACAGGCAATCCCCCGCCTGGAATGGAATTAAACGGAACGAGCCGTTGCTATTTGTAAACCACGATGTCCGGGCTGATGCCATTCCATCCGTTTGATCCGCGAGCTATTAAAAATGCAATCCCGCTCTGTTATTAAACGCCATTCTCAGCGATTCCTGCCGCGCGAATTTCTCGATCTGCTTTATCAGCCGGCCTCCTTAAGAGTAAATCAGCAGCTCGGCGGCGTTTAATTCGTTCCGCGTCCTCGCGCATCGTCGGCCCCTCTGAAGTCTGCCCTCCCACAGATTATTCCGGTTGTTTCAATTAAGAAGGAGCCCCCCCCGTTTTACATACGAAACACTTGCGCCCCCGACTTAATTACATTCCTTCCGCGGCCGTACATCTATCACTCCGCCGTGGATTATGAAAAAAAGGCGCGAACCCTGAGCGGGGCAGGTTTTAAACGTGAAAAAGAGAGCAGCTCGACTGCGGCGCGATTGTTTGTCCATACGCCAGGGATCCGCGTTTTCTGCCGTGCGAGCCTCGGCCCTCGCAGACCCGTACAAATAGGGTGGAATGATGGATATGATAAGCTGTCCAGATAGCGGACGAGGGTTGTTTTCAATACATCAACCCTGGTTAACCTTCCGGCGAGATCCGCTCGGAAGGACTCCGTGGAAAGGATGCCGGCGAGGGCGGGGAACGAGGAAATCACGTTTTTGGGTCAGTGGGTAAACGCTTTGGTTGTAACGGAGTTAATTAAGACAACTGAAATTCGTTCTGGTGGAGCACTTTCACGAAGAATTGATAGTTACCACTTTTGATCAAGGACTGACCACGTTGAAATTCCCTTTCTCATATTTTCAACAGATCCGCGTAAAAATGTGATTACTTTCCAGATTGGGTCACTTAGAGAAGATCGCACTGGCGAGTAACCAGGCGGGTAGCCTGATTAATCAAGACCCGTTGATTAGAGGCCTTACGGAAAACTCGAGTCCGCAATTACACGTTCGCACTCACGTGCCTCGCCTTTCTGTTTGATTAACGTTGTACTTCCTTCCTCTTTTTTTTTTATTTCCACGGTAACCCCTTTCCAGCTTCACACACACAGCGCCGTTCGCAGGACACACACACACAGAGGAAATTGAATTTGTGACCGCGAAAGCGCGACGAGGTTTTCTAGCTCGAGGACTCGCGACATTCGCGCCAATTCACTGAAAGTACACGGAAAAGGAACGTGATCGAAATTCGATAACTCACGGCCCTCGTACCGTGCTTCTTTGCTGCACTCTGCTTGCTTTTGCTCTTGCTTCTCCTAAAGAACCAGCCGCGAAAATGCAGCGACCAGCGCGTTTAAGACACGAACGACTTTCAGTTAGACATTTAAGGAAATTATCTCGAACAGCTTTGCCATGTTCAATTATCTCGATAGAATCGCTGTAGTGTGTTTTTTTAAGCATTTGACTTTGGTTAGGAGAATTAAATATTTCTTAAATCATTGGCACACCCAGAAAGCGTCAAGGGGCCCTGGGAGAAAATAAAACTACTTAGATGATATTCTTTAGATACATTTTTGTAATCACCTAATGAATTTTATTAAATTTGCATTAAAAATATTTTTATCCGTTCAACTCGGCTCCCCCCAAGATTCAATCGTGAGTGCGCCACTGTTTGAAACTAACTACGAATTTATAGGATGTGGATCATTGCGATTTCTGAATGTGGTAGTTCAGTTGTTGCGACAGATAAATTTCAAACAGCAGGAAAAAATTATAATCCCAGTAATCCTTGAAATGGAATAGCAAAGGTAATGAAATTCATACATTCGGAACATCACGCGTCAAAGTCCATGCATTTCGCCTCTGGTCCACGGGAAAAGTCTCGAGCGGATGGAACGTGTATGTAAATTCTGTCAGATGTACGCGTGCTCGTCGTGCACCGCAACGAACAAACACAGACAATGCATCACATCAGCCGTCTGAAAGAATTTCCACTATTCCCTCAGCTTTTATTCCTCCTCGCTCGCTGGCTATCTCTTATCTCTCACCGTCTCCCTCGCCTAGTCTACACCGTTGCACCACCGAAGGATCCGTCGTCGGAAGACAGATACGTCAAGGAGAAAGTCAGAATCTTATTTCCCGAGATGCTCCTTTCCCGAGCCTTTTCTCCTTGCCCCCGCTTTCTGCGCCTGCTGTTCTCTCTCCTCCTTTGCCACCGGACGCAGCCTTCCTATCTCGCATCACTGGCGATGGAATAGCGTATCAAAACTGTAAGACGTTGAGAAAGGGGGTTGGAAAGGTGGTGGAGAGAGCCCAGGGTTGACAGTCTTTGCGGTGTAGGATCACATGGGCCCAGGCTACCAGACGTCTCGTGAGAATCCTGTTTTCGAAACAGGAAGAAGAATCGTTTCTCATGCTTTAAAGGCGAATGGAACGGACGGAAGACTTAAAGTACGTCCATCTGAGACCACGGTGAAATTTCGTCTGTTAATGCGATACGTGACCCTGGATTGGTAACTGGGAATCAATTGTCTTCTGTGCACTGTAAAACACTCAAATTCTATATATTCCGAATGTATGATAACATTTACAAAATGTAAAGTATTTCAAATAATTTGAAATAATCTTAAAGAATGAGATAAAAAAATTTGAAACTCTTGTGTTTTTATAATTCTCTGTAAAATGAAACAGGTGTACCTGATGTTCTGACTTAAAGTATCGACTATGGATTCGATTAATACGTGAAATAGGGAAGCTCGGAAAATCGCTCGCGAGCTTCACAATTGTAGCCGTTTAGGTTTAGAAAATCCTTTAAGAGCGATTTCATTTTCCCGGACGATTTAATCAAGCGTAATGTCCAGATTTTCATAGTGAGCCGAGTGTATTAAAGAAAATTATGTCCTCTGGCCGTGGCGCGTAAAGCTGTTTTAAGCAAGCCGGCTCGTATTAAAAAATACCGTCTATTTCTTTCAGCTCGCTCGTGGAAGACGTCGTAAACGTAATTTAATTTTCTTGTGAAACTCCAACGCCGGCGTAAAATCGAAACTGTGTACGTAGTTTGGAGGCTAACGTTCGCTACAGTTTCATATCATAAACGCGAACCGCAGTCTCGAGACCGCGTTCGTGACACTTCATTCGCTTACAATTCGCTTGATTAATGCTCATCAAATTTTAACATTCCCATCTTGATAAACATTACAAATTTTAATCAAGGTAAATCAAATATACTGAGCAAGATATTTATCAACTGCCATCTCAAGTAGGTACTCGAAACTTGGCAGACATAAATATTCGTCGAAAAATTAAAAGAATATTGAAATTAGAGCATAACATGGTTTCCACGGTAAAAGATTGGCATATTTTCGCGGAAGGACGTCCTCCCTCGAACAAAAGCATTAGATGGAGGTTTTTACGGAACGTTTCATCCACTTTCTTAAGGCTTTAACAGGTTATATCAAAGTTCCCCGCAATAGACATTTTAATGGAAAATGACGTTGCTTTTAAAGCTGAATTTTTTTTACCCAACACCCGACAATATCGTTTTCTCAGTATATGAACGAGTTACCGCTTTAAACGCGCTTATTTCAGGATCCTTCTGCAGCCTGCAGTTATATCATCCCAGTTTCAAGAGAATGTTAATTACTAATTAATGAATTAAACGAGGCCACTCGTTAAATACCGATAAGTTTACCCGCTCCCTGTGTCGCTTGTTACTTTTAATAAATTTAGAATCAACGGTGAAATGGAGTTATCTTCTCTTTCCGTGTTATTCCCTTACTTATTCCATCTACGAGCAACGATCCTGTTGTTTATCGGATTTCACTTACCTTACGAAAGCCAAGAAGCACAAAACGAAATGTGTCGTTTTAAATAGGAGAAAGATTTCTGTCAGCAGCCGCAGCAGATGCCAATTCCAGCGTCACGAGTAGGTAGGCCAAACGTAAACCGACTCTATAATTTATCACTCGATTGCCGTTCAGTCTCGGAACTCCTCGGCTCGTCAGGAACCGCCACACGCCCTCCGCAAACTAAACGGAGCCCGATCATTGAATAAATCATCGCCGCTAATTAATAGACCGAATTTACGGTACGGCGAGCCGCCCGAGCGACACGTGACACATTTCACGAACTCCCCCCTCCCCTAGGCAAGATGCTGCTCCGTATCTGATCTCGCATTAATCCAGGGCAAGCCGCGAGACCGGCAGCAATTCGGCAACTTAATTAAACCAATTAATATTACGAGCGACCGGAATGACGAGCGATCGCTATCGGGCGAACGTTTCCGATATCTGAGGACCAGCACGCGTCCACAGATTCGATGAATGAACGTGGCCTGGTTGCTTCGAGTGAGTTACGCGCACTTGTGCAATAATCTACTTGACTAATTGTACCGGACGGGCCATTCGACGTATTGTTCCACTTTAAGTCAAATTTTCAGCAGAAAATGCTTCCAGGGACGTGTAGTTACACGAAGGATATGATTATTACAGTTTCTTCTCATCAGCAGCGCAGATCCAAATAGGAGCATTGCCCACGAAGGGTGGAACCGTTGAATTTCAGCCGTTTCCAGCACCCGTGTCACAATTATCGAGAAGCATGCCATCGAGGCACTATCGACCCGCAAAGTGTCGGTGCTGGTCACAGGGTTTTTCTATGGATGGATCAAACGGGCAGGCAGCAACCAGTCCGGGGCCGGTTTAATTGCTCGGAGCTCGTGTCGTTCGGCAATTGCCCGCTGCACGGACCAGATAAAATCCTCTCGTTTTAATTATTCTTCGGTAACGACTCGCTCGAGTAACAGCGTGCACTCGCGAAACCGTTAATAAATTAATAAAAACTCGCTCCATGGAAAAGCATCGCGAACAAGGTTATTTCTCACCCTCCCCTACGTACAGCTTTCCCCCACTTTCTCCTTCCGTGGGTGCGAGCGTTTTTTGCCTCATTTCCGAGCTTTTGCCGCGCGGTTTCACATCGGCTGACGATCATACTGAAGCATGCGTACTTCAATGGACTCCAAGGGCCGAACTATCGGTTGGACAAAGTACGAGTAAACGATTGATTAACTTGCCCCGACTCGAGGCGGAACGTTTAACGGACCAATTCATTTCTCCGTCGCCAATTATCGACCCTCCCAATGCATAACTCGCCCCGAGTTCTTGCGTGGACGGACCGCAAACAATCCTGCCCTCGTAATTCATCGAAAAGTGGGTACTTGGAGGGCATCGATAAGATCGATTGTAATCGGTTATCGATGCCATAGTCAGCGAGCAACGGACTCGAATTTATCGTCCGCGCAGAGTCGAAAAGGTCCAGGCGCCGGGAAAATAAAGGCGCGACACGTTGCGGAGGAAAGTGGACGGAACATCCGGATAGAAGCGTGTAATCCACTGGCAGTCATGGAGATTCGTTGCCTCCTCCAATATCCGGTTCTATTTAACTTCGATGCTTCCGATTCGTTCCACGGGAATTCGATATTACCGAGTGTCACTCTATGCAAAGAGCACCTGCGCGATTCTCGCGTTTACTTGTAAATATTAATGTTCCAAATTTGGAAACACCGTTCGGAAAAAATACGCGGTCACGTTTATGAGAAACGAGTCGTGCTGGGAAATGTAGTCTAGCGAAGTGGAAATAACAGGAAAGCATAAACATCGAGTGTGTGGGACTCGATAAATTGAAAATTCATTCCGGCTCGGTTTCGACTGTCCGTCGATGCGCGGTTGTTTAAAAAGAATGCTTGAAGTATGGTAAAATGAATTTCGAAAAAACTAGCTGTCACGCGGACGCACAGTGTCGCGGCACGTGTTCAAAAAGCAAAAATTTGAGTTTTGAAATTTTGTATTTCGTTTCATGGAATTGATAGTAAACAGTCCTCCGATATAAGAACATCATAACTTAGTAGCATAAATAACGGATTTAAGGTTAGTAATTACATTCAAAGTCGAATAACCAAACGCAAGCTTCCACAGACTACACATAGGAAATATTTACTCACTGTATTTTTGTTGTATTTATAAGTTTTTTCTTTCTTTTTTTTGGAAAATAAGCAAAATATATCCTTTTTTCGTTTTATTAATAAAAAATTCTTGCATTTAAAGATATGGATACGTACTAGTGGCTCAAATTAATACCATTTTTGTCGCATCTTCTAAATTCTGGAGAGAATTAAAAAAAAAACGAAACATATCGGTTCTTTCATTTTTTGACTATAATTAGTTCTTTTTATGCCCTTTAATTTGGTATAAATTTTATCTGCTTTTGAGTGCCCCCACATAAGAAAAAATACACATAATAAAACGAAAAAACTAGGCAAATCTGTACTCGAATATTTATTTTTAAACGACACTGAGCTTTGAATTCTTTCATATTCAACTGATAGTGATGAAGATGTATAACAAGAATGAATAATTTAAAATTTATTATCAATACGAATTATTTAAAAAATTTATTTTATTTTTTTATAATTGTTTCATATGTTTGTTATTAATTTCTGCTTAAATGTGTTTAAAAAAATATACATTTTATTTGTTTTACTTTTATTATGTTCAAAAATATATTTTAATGAATTATTTTATGTTAAAAATTAATTTTTTGGGGTATAAATATGATTAATATATCAATTACGTGTAAATAACTGTATCTTAATGGAAATTTGAATTTTGATTTTTTTTTCCTATATACTCGTTACACTGTGGGACGTTCAGCAAATTCACCTGTTTTCACCCAATAAGCCTGTACAAATCCGTGACTCGGCAGCAACCGATTAATAAATATCCTCGCGCAATTAATTGAATTGCAATCACTCAGGACAGATGTGTATTATTAAATTTCCTACCGAATACTCGGCGTGCACCGTCGCGGGGTCGTTCTCCCGTAATTTCGACGGACATTTGTTCTCTTAATAATTCACCAGCCTCGACGTCGTATTAATGTATTTCTTTCATGACGCGGTGCAGGATATAATTGCGCCAGCAATGGAACAGGCGACAGTTCGAACACAAAGAGCACAATACAGGGGGAAACGGTTCGAGCAACCATTTCAGTTGAATTTACATTCGAAATTTACGCAATTATGTACACAAAATGTCCCAAACATAAGTGGCTAAACTATGCCATCTTACTCCATTCAGCTTATCATTCAGCAACTTTTCTTTTCCAGTTATAAACACAATCATTCGCTGTAGATTTACTGTCGCCCCTTTCGGCATACGAATTCATTGCTACGTGCAAAATGATAAGCTAACAGATCTATAATTTTACGTATGCTCAAAGCGCCAAGACTGTTCCACGACAAATAATAATAAGATTTGAACAAATATACTCGGAACCCTCTACGATATTTGAGCCAGAGGAACGTGGATACCTCGTGGAGAAACGTTTCTTAATTATTGCCCCCTTTTCCTAACTCTATTTACATATAACTTAACCGAATAACTGTCCGTGGCGAATTGCTTCACATGATCACGGTAATCACGGTCCCGTCTGATCACGGCGACCCCTCACGGAAGAGGGGTAGAAAAAATGGAAAACCGGAGGAAGAGGAGGGAGACGAAAGGAGGGTCTACGACCCCACCCTTCTAATTTGATGTTGCGTGTTATTAAGGGGCCATTAAAACTCCATGCATCTACTAATTACCCGCACGCAGTCTGTGAGCCGTACGGTTTAATCAATATTCGGCTTTGTTGCGTCCAGGCGAAGGAGGCCGTGAGTGATATTCGTTTCCCGGGGCCTCGTATCGGTGCCACCGTTGTAAATGAGAATTTCTCGTTCGCCATTGTACGACGAGGCGAAACAAATGGAGAAAATGTGGCGTGCGTGGAAGCGCGCGCGGGCAGAATAGGGAAAAGAAGCGATGTTCGAGAAGAGAGAGGGTGGAGAGTACGTGAATTTTTGCAATTTCGATGTCGTCGAAGTCACCGGGAACGACGGGTACGATAACATAACGTACCATATAACAGAGTACCAGTTATTCTTTTTAGCGTGTCTCCTTTCTAATCGGACAGCTTTGAACAGAACTGGGGCTCGCGAAACGTTGGTGCACTTAAGCGAAGAATACCTAACGTGTATCACCCTCCTGCTTTATTAATTGGAAGACCTCCATCGCTACGCTAGTACACTTTTTACTGTTCGCTTACGATTACAACACGGTTGGCTGTTTCCTCTCTTTTTCATTCTAGTGGATTTTAATTTTAAATCCCGGCTGAGAGTGGTGTTTAAAAGCGGATGGGATTGTGGTTGAAGCTACATTTTCCACAGTTTTACAGTTTTATAAAAAAAAGTGGTAAGAAGTACCTAACAAGAATGATTTATTGTGAGATAAATGGAGGCTCCCGAATAGTTACAAACTTTAGACAGTTCCAATTGATGGAGAAGGGGGAAACGTGGAAAATAAAAGTGGAATAAGTTTAGAAATGGATAAAAGGGATAATGGAGGAAGCCCGATAAAAAACGCGATAATTAACTTCCGCTTGAAACTATTTCAACGAGCAATTGACAAAGGATATTACAGCCAATCAGAAACTACCCACTCATTAATACAACCCCAGAGAACGAATTTTTAATTCGTGGATCTTTTGCCGCGTTTCTTTCCCTGAAGCTAGAGATCATCTCACAACGTAACACTCTAATTCCACAGATTGATTAAGTTTGATATGATCTGGTAAGTCGTAAGAGAGCTTGAATCTCGAAATCCCATCTCGGAGGACGTATCCCATAGTCGCAAAAGATTACACCTAGCTTTGAAGTTACGATTACTTAATGCTCGTGGTGAAAAGGCACGTTAAACAACTTGTCGACGATCCAGGAAGAGAACGAGAACAGAGAGGGTGGAACGCGAAATTGCTTCGTTCTCGTAATTTCCATATATCTTTCACCGATAAACGCCGGGCCATCGACAAATGAGACCGAGACACCCTTTATCTGGGCCAATGAAAGGGAGGGTTACTCTTTGGAGGGAAGTCGATAAGTTCGATAAGTCTCGCGGCAACGGACGTGCTTTAGGAAACCTTAGCACGCAATCATAAGCTCTCGCTTTCCCTCCACCTCTGCCTCTGTCCTGCTCTCGCTTGGAAAGGCTCGGGAGCCGAACTTTTATGAGGTTCGATCGGGCGAGCCCAATCGGCGCGCCGTTTGATTTAGCGCCGTCCCATTTATGCAGGTAGTAAAACGCCACTGCCTCGATCGATGTGTCTCGACTTTGGGTGGAGGCAACACACTTCATTTGAATTGTACGACCCGAGTAAACACCCTTCAGAACTACTCATTGGAATATTCGAAATGCAAAATACTTTGGAATACCCTTCAGGGATGGATTGACTTTACCTAGCATTAAATAAACTATTTACAATCTAAGTACCGCGACGCCTTTAAACGTTTTGCTTACGAGTCGATGAACGCAGCGTCAGTAGTAGTAAACAGCATTGATCAGACGTTCAAGAGAGCCCGTTTGCTGGTCAGACGAATTTCCTTTATCATTAGCCACGACTGTAGTTCAATTTCAGGTTGCGAAGTCAACTAAGTTTCGAATGCTTGCCACAGAAAGCACAGTAAAAGAAGAATGCTTGTGTGTAAGTAAACGGCAGAAATGCATAAACCGTGGCACTTGTCGTTGCTCCGTTTTTCATTCCGGTGAAATCATTCCCTAGTGAAATATGACGAGGAAGAACATCCCCCCCCACACGTAATAATACCATCCGTCACAGAGGAAAGCGATTGCAGATGTCTCTTTCCGCTTCGCGCAACGGCAAGGCAACGCTTAAAGGAGCGTAATCCCCTGATTAACGTCAGCTATTTCCTACGGGAACGCGTCCGTGAAGGCGAGCGATAAAGTTTCGCGAAAACATCGAGGTGTAATTTTGACGCGTATCTCGCGAGTCCCCGTTATTCCGCCGGCAGGAAACGGCACACGTTAAACGCCGCTCGGCGCGGATGAACTCGTAAAACGGCGAGGCTGTTACGCATCGAACGAACATCTCCTTCGAATACATTTGAATCTCATTGGAAACGAGCAATGATCCTCCGTGCCTGTAAGCCTACATCGAACGCGTTCATCTTGATATGATAATCGGTCGGGGCATGGCGTGAACGAATTCGACAGCCGAAACTTTCGCGGACTTTCCGAACGGAAGGAATTGCTCGCGTGTTTGCACGGAACGTGACCGAACAGAGCCAAATCGATTTCAGTTCTTTCACGTTCAGTTATAGCACCGCTCGTGACGACTGATGAGATTACATCGGCCGAGGTTAGAAACGAGTTTATTGGACTCCGGGAATGTAAATATAGAATATGGGTGAATCGCATTCTAGTATATCGATGGAATTGGATTGAAAACAGGTGGATAGCGCTGTAGTTACTTCAGAATATATAGAGTGGGCGGGAAGTGCCCGTGGTCTAGAGTAACGTAGAAATGTCAGAATGAGTGTGCAAAGTATCAAATTCTACGATAAGCAAAAATCGGATACGCATAACAGTGCAGCAACGACCGAATAATCTGGAACGATGCTACAGGGAATTGGTTTTTAATATCAATTACACAGGGAAACTCGATATCCCGACGTGATTAAATTACTTACAACGTAAAATAATAATCAATGTAGCATACGTAACGAGCCCCGTTATTCTCGGTTTTATTTCGCCCTCGATGACCCGAATAAAATGTATAATAATGTGTTACACGGGTAACTTATACCGCTTGTTGATCACGAATTTCGTACGGCACGTACGGGCAAGGAGGAAATGAAACCAGTGAACAGCTGCGCGGTGTGCGATTGGTCGCGAATACGCAAACATCCGGGCTTGAAAAATTCACGCGGCGATTACGAACACGTCGAGGGATCATTTTAGACCGCTTTGTTGCTCGCGCATTGTTTGCAACGGGTCATTGCAAGTTCAACCGCGGAAACGCTCCCTACACAATGTCTGCTTGGAAATAGCAGGCGCGATGCGCCCGCCTGAAATATTCATCCATAAAGCCTGCAAACGGTTCTCGTGATTACATTCACCCGATAAACGCGTTCGTGGAAATCGCGTAGCAAATGGAACTTTCGCTTCTCGGCGTCCTCCAAGCGGGTTAAATTATTTCGGCGTGTAACGATTCGATGAGACTCAACGTTTCCTGCCGTCCCGCATGTTTCTACGCGCAGTGTGAATCGTCGCCGTACCAATTAATCGGGAGGTTTGTTGAATAGAATTTTCAACTTGTTGCGAACGATTTCAATTCATTCAATATTTTCAACCCGTGTTTGCGTATAGGCGCATCAGCTCCGTGTTTGTACCATAAATTGCGGGACAACCTGCATCCATGCCCCAAACGATTCGCGTATTTTTCTGAAAAGGTTTTTCTATCAATCAAGCAGAGGCAAATTCCTGCTCCACACATACACTTCTGTTTCCTCCTGAATTCTATCAATCGGCACACAAGGCACTCGAGAACGTCCAATTCGAAGCGCCGATCCTCTTGCTCGGCGAAGAGCAGACAGCGAGGCAGACGCGATCAGCCCATTTCTCGGCGGACGAGCACATAAAGGAAAACAGAAAAGGCAAAGAATTAAGGGGGCCGGGTACGGGGAGGGGAAAAAAATAAAACAGCGAAAGGGGGGAGGAGGGAATAGGAAGGCTCATCATTAAATTCAAATATTCGCCGGCGTTCGGGGTAGGCCGACCGCCGGAAGCTTGGATGCAGCTGCTCGTCGGGAATTAACTTCGTCCTCTGAAGTGTTATCGAGCGTCGCGTGCACCACGCCATCTCGAAAACCAGAGCTTCCCCGAGGTTTTTATCTGTAGTAGTAGAAAGTTGCGGCGATGATGATGGCGGTAGCGTCGGCGTCGGTGATGGCAGTGGTGGTGGTGGAAGCTGATATCGGCGGTGAATGCTGGTGCTGGCGGCGTTGGAATTTTCCTTGCTTCCATCACCGTGGGAAAAAGCAAAGAGCAAAAGCAAACAGGGGCAGTCTACCACCCCTCCCACCCACCCCCCTCCCTCTCCGCCGTAGCCCATCTGTCCCCTCGCGTTCCCTGCAGAGTGCTCCGTTCGCTTCTCCTTCCTGTTTTCCCGCCCCCGGGCGCATCGGAATCTGTGCCAATGGATGCTGCCGCATCTCGCTGGTCTTATTCGCCGGGAACGGGCGGAAAATGTGAAAAATTCCTATTAAGGGATTCCAATAGGGTTCCACGGGTGCCGGGCACATAAAACATAATATTATTTCCGGAAAGCGGCGGCGCGAGAATTCAATTTAGCCGCATGACACATAATGTAATGCTCCTCCTCGTCCAGGCTGACGGTACTGCCACTGCCTATCCCCGCAGCCACGTTTTTTTTCCGTCCACCCTTCAGTGTCCTCCTAGCCTTGAAAGCTCTAGCTCCCGTTGGCAATCGAGCTCGCCCCGAGACGACGGGTCCACGATGGAACGAGCAGAACCAGGAATCGAGCAGAATCGTTTCGCCTTTAATCCGGAAGGGATTCAATCGGTCCAAGCGCAAACGCTACGAGAGTGGAGGTCCGTTTAATGCCAACCGAGCCTCTCGATTGCTCTCCGTCCCTCGCCCACCAACCCTTCCCCTCTCTCTACGAATTGCCCTGCTCCATTCTCTTTCGCGCAGACCAGAATTTCCCGGTATTAGCCGTCCGTCCAGGTCGAGTCGGAAAGCCTGTTCGCCGTGGCTTCGCTGCACTGCTTGAGCCTGATATCCGGAGCAGCCGTTCACGCCGTGGCATACGTGTGCCGTTACCTTTAACGGACATGACGTTCACTGAGAGCCAGAACTGGATTTGACGTTTCGCGACCAAACGGTCGCCATCTGCGGTCCCTGCGGTCTTGAAGCCACACAGTGACGTTCGGATGCCAATGGCTGACCCTTGCACGTTGTACCGCTGCTTTACGACGGATTAACACCGCGAAACTGATTCGAAGGTGGGTCGGATTGCCACCAGTGTGTCGCAGAAAAGATGCACGCTTGATGTCCCTCAAGGAAAACGTAAAAACCTCCCAGTATTTCTCCACGCTTCGTTTCTCGTAAGCATCAAAAAGATCAGACGATTCCCTCCTGTTCTATTCGATATATTTACCATTCGCGTTGTCGTTTCGGAGGAGAATAAGAGCCTAAGATCCAGGTTTAATAATGTTTTCGGGATCGCGACGCTCCGTAAATTTCGACGGAGGTATAAAGTCTGAAGCAGCTTAACTGCTCGGAGGCCGCATTATGTATTATTTACGCATCTCGAGGCTAGGAACCAATGAAGTAACGGCAAATTCGAGAGCCGGGCAAACGTACTACTGGGAATCGAAGCCATTAACCTTGCTCCGGGGCGACCCTGCGGCTTACGCACCACTAAATAATTCCGGAGCACATCTAAGAACCCCGTGGATCGGTGCCGAGGCTATCAAGACGAGGATCTTCGAAACGTCCTGCAGGGGTGATCCTCCTTTTGATGATATTGTCGCGCCCTCGCCGCTAATCTTTCATTTTACCGTCCCATTTGCTCGGACAATTCACACCGCGCGAACAGTACGGACTCGACGAAAGTCCCAGGAAGAAAAGAGATCCTCCCTAAGTGTGCTTTAACATTTCCTGCAGACCTGTCGATCTATATTTCATCGAAAGAATTACGGGAGGTGATACTTTTCGTTAATAGGCTTATGAATGCACACTTATTGGAACAGAAGCAACTAAATTCATCTAGGGTGGATGTACCAGTAAATGAACACATAACAGTGAATGAACATTTTTTATTAAAACGACTAAAATAAGTTATGAAAATAAGCAAGTAATTAAATAGAGGCTTCTTTTAATTTCTTGCTTCATATCCAAACAATATTTGCTGCACGTCGAATCAATTTTATAATAATGTTTATTCATTACCTTTAAGTATTTATTTACTAGTGCGTTTACCCTATTTCGTGCTCTGCACCTTACGAATAAACCGGCATACATAGACGTGATAGTGAAAAGGGGTAATTTCGATACCTCTAATTTCGAGTACACGATTACGTGAGGATAACGCGAGCACGAACAAGCAAACATTTAATTTCCTGCCCACCCCTATTTCGGGCCATTAAATGCCCCTTTGCCCGCATTCCGTCCGCTTATCGGATAAATCCTTAGCTCGTGCAGAAGCGTAAGATTGTCTGCAGCCAGTATGCAGGCCAAGTGCCAAGGCGACCGTGATTCGAGGTTGGGAGCACGAAGAGAAACAAAACTACCCCCGGGGTAAATGTATACAGGCGGGCGGGGTAACGATGTATCAGGACGGGAGACGTATTCGAGTCTATTATTTTCAACGGACGACTCATTCTTTTCCCCTCTCTCTTTGTACCGTGCTTCTTGGTTTTTGTCCTCCCGAGCAAGCGTACCTCTTTCTGATCTGATTTCCCCGTTTCGCAGCTCCTCGTCGCTGTCTGCGACGCTTATTCGTTCCCACGTATTTCCTTTGTCACTTTTCCTCGTAAACTGCAGCTCAGGATTCCCCTGCACCCCTTTTAACGTAACAAAGATCTCGAACAGCATCTAGCATTCGCACGGGAAGCTGGATCGTAAACTTCTTGCAAGAGGATGCTGTATCAAACGATGGCTTCTGTTACCGTATTCGCGTGAAATCAACGGGCATGTCCGCTCGAAGCCGCCGTTTAGCGTTGTTCACTGTGGATCTTTCATTCCTTCCCAAAGCTTTTTACCATGGCTCATGTTCGAGAACATAGCACGTGGGAAATGTAAAGGAGACTATAAACTAACGATGAACCATGTAATAGAACTTTTATCGCGCACTTTCCATTCAAACGTATTCCTTCCCCTTTGTATTAAGAAGCTATAATAAGCAACGCAGTCTTATTAAGCTATTCTACAGGAACTGAGCAGTTTAACGCAAGATCCTCAAGTCAACTGCCCGACAAATGGCGCGAACGCGGCCAAAGTTATAATGAAGTTTTTAAATTTTGTCACACCTATACATTGAACTCGAGGTCGAGTGAGGGGCGACACGAACGTTGACTAAATCGATATAGTCCTGGTCGTGAATAAAAGAGGGTCCATCTAAGTTACGAAGCTCGCTTCAATTACCAGAGTGTAGGCTAAACTGTAATTTTCTCGGGGACAGAAAAATTCTTCTTCCGTGAAAGGTGTTTGGGTAGTGAAAAGGGGGGAACTTTGGAGGGAGAAGGATGGAAGTATTGTTGAAATATTCAGATACCGAATACCTCAGAATTATCCCTTTCAGCGGCTTCGGATAATCTTGGAGCGTCCTAACGACGTGAAAAAGAGAATGGCGTCTTTTAATCTTCTACGGCTGGCATTAAACATCTCTGACCATTAAATGTCCGGCACTTGGCGAGCAGAAAAACTGAATGGATCGTGAAAAACTCTGTGTGAACTCTTTCCACCATGTTCCCGCGAATTCCCCGTGAATACGCGTATGGATTTTTTAAATATGCACTTTCGCGTGGAGAGTGTTTTAGATCTTCTTGCCGCGCGACTTATTCATACACACCTTTCATAAGGAACAGAATAGTCTTTCTGCGCTCACGCCGGTAGTCACTTTGCTCTTCAGTTTCGAGTGAATGTCTTTTATACAGCGCTCCGGCGAGAGCATAGCTGCGTGGACCGTTGATACCGAACGAATGTCTGAAGAGAACAGGACTCCCGTGTGCGAGCGTTTACGGGATATTTTGCTTTACAACCGACGCTACCTTCTGCGCTTTTAACTAGGGGTGAATTTTCAAACCGCGTTTGTCCGTGTCTACGGACGTGGATGAGAGTGAATTGAATAAAATTTAATTTTAAGATTTCTAAGTAAAACGGAAGTTTTTTTATATACATACCTATCGTATGTAAACTGACTGTATCCTTTTTTTTTGCACTCAGGTAAACGGTCACGTTCATAGGCATTTTTTAAATATATATAAGCCGTCTGACTTGTGCGGGACATTACTACTGGCTAACAATTGCGGTATCCATTCCACACATGGGGGATTAATACTTGATCGTGAATATCATCACTAGTTTAAATCTGTTAGCTGATTAATGCAAACGTTTATATTCCTCTAATTTATTCGTTGAAGCATGAGGTCAAACGTAATCTAGGGCAACTGGTAGCAATAAATGGAATTGGTCTGTATTGTGGGAGACAGAAACCGAAAATTATTCTTCGAAAACAGACACGTTTAGCAGCACGTACCTTTTATACAGAAGCTGGTTCGATTTAAGTAGCTGACGGAAAACCGCGAGAACATGTGACATTAACAACAATGACCAAAGCATACAGACATTGGTCCAAAGGTCGTACAGTAGCCACGTCCTTTTACCCTTCGGCCAGATTCGGCGAGGAAAGTAGATCCGTGAGATCGTACGAAGCAGCTTCTACTTCGTCGGAAGGGAATATCGACTTCCGATAAAAGAAAATCGTGCTTTGAGAGTCTTGCGCCTCGATGTAAACGATTCTAGGTTCTGCCAGCAGTGGCCCATTGACGTCGAATCATTCAGGCTTTTTTTGAAATTCTCTTTCCACTTTCTCTCGATTAAATCACCATATAATCCTTTATTTCATATCCTTCGCCAGTACAAACTGTAAATCCTCTGAGAGAAAATATCGAATCAAATGGTATCTGACAGTTTCCATTAGGAATCTCCCATTCGAACATATCGGAGGTTTCCTGATGTAATATCGTAATATAAATTTGAATAAGAATTAAGATGCGGTGACTAGTGAAATCACAGGACGTAACGCTTTCAACAAGTGAAATAAATCAGGATTTAGGCATCCCTCGGTACACGCTGGCCACCCACCACTTTTGGACTACGCCTCCGCCCTTTCGTGTTTTACAATTACGGTAGTTTTATGAGTTTCAGCCGCACCCGCTCCCGGTAGACTTCTGCCAACTTGTGATTGCGCAAGTTTCTGGTTTATGAGCGCGGACCGCCGAGCTTATCTCTCTGCGATTCTCCTTCCGCTGTGATTGCACCTGCATGCGTACATTTATTTATTATTTATGCAAATCAGTATTCAGCGGACTTCGCGACGTGGCTGCTCTTGGCGTTAAAAAGCGCAATGATTCTTAATTCTCTCCCACGCATCCATCGATCAAACGTGATCATTAAACTCCAACCAAAGCCCCGAAACGTGATGAAATATTCGTCAACGTCTACAATGGCAACTCCTCAAGTATAATGCATAGTATCAGTTTCTTTTGAAATATGAAATGAAAGCTGGAATCGATAAACTAATACAAAGCGGAAAGGGATTGAAGTTGCCGAGTGCGTTGATAATAGCAGCCTGTTCTACCGGTGTACGATCGTTAGCCTCCGATTTCCCCGCGCCGGTGAAAAGAAATTGCGTCCCGGGTTTTTCAGCCGTCCCTACCGGAAGTCGCGGGTGAACGTGACAAGCAGCTTTGTTCAACCAACCGCCGAATCTTTCGAGCTCAGCCGACAAATTACTCCGAGCGTCGATCGCGCGTTCTTTGTTCCACGATGATCCCAACGTCGGCCAGCACTAACGAAGCAGTGGCATAATGAGGTGTGACACGAGAAGGTGGTAGGCAGTCGCTCGTGAGAAGGTGGAAGGGGGCGGTGGAGGGCTGCTTCAGACACCCCAGCTACGCAGCAGACGTCTGATGGGGTTCGACGGTGGTGAGCTCGCGGATTTCCATTCTGCCCGTACCCCCTCCCCACCCCCCAGAACGCGGCGAGGCCACAACAAGGTAAAACACACCGGGCGAAGTGTACTCACGTGCTCGCCTACACCCGCCGCCGCGTAAACAAGATTGTGCATTCGTACACAAGCCGGCAGCGATGGGTCTTCGATGCACTGCACGCAAGCCGAGGTTCAAATTAGTCTCCCGAAAGCCTGCAGCTGCTTGTGCTCGAATACGCCATTCAGCGGACAGGAATATACATACGAAAATCATCGAAACGTCGCTGGGACATTAAAACGCGCACACCAGGAGAATCTTCTTCAAGGACAAAATTAATAGCACGAATTTATCTTCGCGTACAACGTCGCAATTAAAACATCCGTATCGCGCTCCCTCTGGAATTACAATCTAAACGCGGAACGCAGTTCCTCCATTAAGTTCCGCGTTCAAGCCAGACGTTACGTACTAAACGTCCTGCGAAATTTCTAACTTTTTGGAACACAAGTGTCGAGTGTATTTTCCCGCTTCCTGGGGGCAAGTTACGAGAGGTACTGTCAAATCCATTAAATATATTGAAACTATCGAATTAAATCTTTCGAAACTTCGGGATTTTACCAAAGCTGGAGGGTTCTGGTCTCTAGAACGCACGCTATGAAACTTTGATCGTCGATTCCGAGCGTCCTGCTGCCATCGATGCGTGGGAGTGCGGTTCACACGCAGGAGCAGTTCCTCAACAGCTCTTTCGCACACAGAAACGGCGAGCGGCTGACTTGGTGGCGCCGACGTTCCCCGACGCTGAGCAGGAAACACGCAGCGAAGCCCCGAGGGTCCGAAACGACTCGACACGGCACGGCTTTACCGCACTCTGCATCGATACCTTTCGATAACATCAACCTTCCGCCACCCTCGGTGTTACTCGCCGGTGCCACTTGTCTCCAGCCCCTTTTCTCGCGAGCCCTTGATCCCTCTGTCGCGGACCCACCGATAAGGACGGCTGATACGTGATCGATGAGATCGTTCGGAACAACGTTTAATTAAACGGAAGAAAATCTTTATTATTCCGCGCTCCAGGCAGGAGAAGCAATGAAACGGTAGAAAGCCAGGGTATTCCGCGTGCTCCTAGAATTTCCGTTGCACCTTAAACGTAATCCAGGAACGCAGATGTCCGGGTCATAATTTCGCGAGGGGACGCGATAGTGGGAGAGCGACGTATCCTTCGCGGATCATCGTTTCGCGATCCCGCCGCGGCAGAATGGATTCCGGGTGTATCGTCCAAGGAATTCAAAGGGACGTCGCAAGTCGTTGTGCCGGTGCAGCTTGCAGAAACGTCGAAACGGTAGACGAGCTTTGCAGTGGTAGCGAACGTCGCCGGTTGGATTGAGAGTTCAACAAGAAACTCAACCTTCCGTACCATCGAGCCCGGAAAGCGAAGAAGCTGCGAACATTTTCTCGTCAGACGAAATTACCGTCGCTTCTTCGAGTTCTTCGATTTGCGTTACCCCTTGACGCTCCTGCAGGCACCTGAGACAAGAGCACGCCCAGAGAAAATGCGGGAATGGCTTTTCAGTCAGGCGTCTTCTAATGTAACGTACACACACCGACAAGATGTAAACCCGATTCCATGTTTCCGCCAGGCTAACCCCTGAAACGGACAGACGCGTGAAACGTGCTCCCTGAATTACACTTTTCAGTTACTCTTTCAGTTACTCATTCCAAGAAACATTCGCGATTCTTCTCGATTCGAAAAGGAAAATATTCACGGATAAACGTGTAAGCATACGTTATTGGAGATTATTCAAAAGAGGTCTGTGGAAACGCAAGATTTTCCTGGTTGTAGTGCGACTTGAAAACTTACATTTTTCTAGAGATACGGTGAAATCTACAGAATAAAGGGGTCGCGGAATTTCAAGGTAGTATACAAAAGAAAATAGGTACGCGCTTTAGTACATCTCCTGGCTAGTAATCTTACTTTGCCAAGTGAACGTTTGTTTCAGGGTATCCAGCGAATTGAGATTCAACGTTTCCAAAGATCTCCCAGTTCCACTGACAAACGTTTCTCAACGATCTAGCAGGAGGAACGTATGGCGAACTGTAGGGACGAGGAAGCGAATTGTCTGCCAACTCAATTTAGGAGTCGAAAGAGTCCGACAAACTACATTTAAAGCTGCAGCTATAACAACCTCCACTTCTTGAGGTTTATAACAACGCTCCTGTGCATCGAAATTTGCAGCCAAGTCTCCTGAAGTTTGAAATATGTACTCTGTCGAATACGGAAATCCGGAAATAAAATGGATACGGTCGTTACATATTCCTCGAAACGCTCAATTTTTCGGCCAACCTGCTTAGTTTTTTTAGCGCAGCGCGGGGATTGGTTCAATTTTGCAGGGAAAAATGATTTCGCGCCTATAGAGTTAGTTTTTCAATCTCTTTGTCGAGGTGAGCAGGAAAATGCTGGAAAAAATTCCGGGCAGACGCGATTAATAAAAGTGGAAAGCTATTGCGGCTGGTCGGAAATACGCGGAATCCAATCCTTCCGGTTTACCACGCTTCCGCGTAGCGCAAAACAAGGACTTGGAATTGCGGGTTCCGCGAGGGCAGCTGAGCG
Organism: Andrena bucephala; assembly: GCA_947577245.1. Taxonomy (NCBI): domain Eukaryota; kingdom Metazoa; phylum Arthropoda; class Insecta; order Hymenoptera; family Andrenidae; genus Andrena; species Andrena bucephala. Next base: position 73,191,169 of record OX387715.1, read on the forward strand.
TGACAAGAGCGAGAGTTTGCATTTGTCCCGAAATCGTGGACACGCGTGGAAACCGAATTGTCTATCTGTCGCTGGTGTAATAAAATTGACGGCATCGCGTCTCGTAAAATCAAATCGGCGAGAGATTTTACGATCGGCCCGAAAATAATTGGGACCCCCGGAGGATGGGGGGGGGGGGAGGGGGTCGGCGAACACCGGAGAACCTATAACGAGGACCATTTTACTGAAACCCGTGGCCCATCTATTACAGTAGCGACACCGGCTACGTACCAATATCGTGACGAATTTTTTTATAAATTGAAAGCTTATTGATCGCTTGACCGAGAGGAAACGAGTCGATTAGTATTCCGCGGGATAATACCAGCGAAACGAGACCTGCCACGCTCCGCGTTTTATTCTTCGTCAGAACTTAACCGGAACAGACTAATTAGCTGCGAACTGAATGTTACAACGTAATTTCCACTCTTCCTTTCCCTTTTTTATACCACACTTTTGAAAGCAAGAACTTGGAGCCGCTCGAACGCATTAATTTTCCCTCTCGTCTCGCAATTACAACGCAGGAAATTAGAAACATTCGAGGCTGGTTGGTACGTTCGCGTTTATAATTTACTTATATCGCGCAACGCCCGAAAGCCTGGACCCCGGGAGCCTTTACTTTTGTATTTCCACGCTGGCGCGCCTGTGTTAATTAAAAACTTCCGACCATCTGAATTTTCCCCCGCGCCTCGCCCGGTTTTTTTCAACGGGCCCCCGTTGTTGCTTTACAAAATGCCGCGGTGACATTTATAAATCGGTGATTTTAATTCACCGGCCGATGCGGAGCCAGCGGAAATGGTGATTTCGCTCCTGTCCCCGAGTGGCGAGGCCAGTAATCAGACACTTTAATTAACGCACCTTTCCCCACCGGCGCGACGCTTTATCCCTCCGAAATGCCGATAGCTTTGGATCTCCTGCTTGCTGGCTACGTTGCCAGCTACGTCTGGCAGCTACTAAATCGATCAAATATATCGACGTCTATCGAGTATTCCAACCCTCCCCCGCACCTCAAGACCGCGCCTGTCTTCTGCTCACGAACTAATGAATATTACTTTATCATGCCAGCCACGGAATTACTTAGGTACTCGTCCCTTTTACCGAAAAGAAGGATTCACAAATGTTAAAAGCATACCGATATATTTTTTAAGTGAAGCGGACCATATAGTAGGTTTGTGGTTTCTTGAATATTTCAGAATATTCAGCTAATAATCAAGAAGTTTTGTGGTTCTTTCGAATATTTCAGACTGTTCAGTTATGAGATTGTAAAGTAGAAACGGAGCAGAATAAAAGTGATTACTAGGAAGAGAGACGGTTGCGTGCATTTAATACGAAATAAGTGCATTTTTTAAACACTGTACGCTAGAATACCTGCCTCGAATTAATTATTCTAGTGTGGGTGAAAACATTGAATGTAGAATAAGAGAAGCAGTGAAAGGGCTTCGCGAACCAACAGGTGCTAGAAGTCAAAACGAAGAGAGCTAATTTTTAAAGCTGTTCACGCAATAAATTTCGCATTACGAGTCCCGTTATGACGGCTGACGATGTTGAGCCGTTACGAGCAGCTTTCGAGGCAACAAGCTGTAGACAGTGCATTCTACAGGTAGACAGACTTTTTCACGCGACACATACCGACCATAACACTGGGAACGATGGCATTACGATAGCACACGTTCTTTTGCAGTGCTGTAATACATATTTACAGTGAACGATCGATCATTGTCGACACATTATTGTCGCTCCTTTATCATTAGGTGTTTTCGCGGAAATATCGAGAAAGCGTTTGAACAGTCGAGTAATATGATTCGTACAGATTTCTTCAATGAATACCAGGGATCCAATGAAACTGTTAACTTTCATTAATAAAAGTTATTTATCAAACATTTAACTTTTAAACCATTTCTTTTCTGTTTTAAGTTAACTTTGTACATTAACACTTTAACTCCGTTTAAAAGTTCAGTTTTACCAGTTATTTTATGTTCGATTAATAAAAGTTCTGGAGTATCATATATTTTTGAACAGGCATTTAAAAGTAAAATACAAAAGTTAGGAATATTTTTTTCATTAGTATTATTTAAGGAATTGGAAGCAGGATAAATATAAAAGATAAAGCAGATTGTGATTTTTATGTTATTTTCACCGAACGCTTTAATGTTTCAACTTCAGATCTATATACTCTGCAACATTATCAGGAAATCTGCTTGTCACGACTTTAACTTTATCAGAGCAGAATAAATGTTCCTGTTTAACTAGAACTTTTTTGTACTTCTAAGAAAATAAAAGTTTCTTATTTACACAAAAAATGTATGGAATAAAAGTTTCAATTAATACAGTTTTATGAGTTTTCTCGGAACAGAAAAGATAATATTAATCAAAAAATTACAGTTATTTCATGATTAATGGAAAATTTTAACAGTTTCATTCGACTCCTGGTGAATACACATTTGAGGCAGTGATAATATTGAATCCACATTAATTGAATACGTGTCGTGTATATCAATACATAATATAAATAAACTCTTGAAAACCTTTCCTGCATTTCCCTATATACGTAACTTCAGTATCCTGTAATGTTGGAGGAGTGTAAATATATATTTATATTTATGTAAATATATATTATATATATTTATATTTATGTAAATATATATTATATATATTTATATTTATGTAAATATATATTATATATATTTATATTTATGTAAATATATATTATATATATTTATATATATATATATTTAAGAAAAACATTCCAAGAGTGCTATAGTTTACTTTCCTATGTGTACAGGCTTTGACAATTTGAAGTGTATCCGTGTAGCTATTGGAAAGCGTGCAGATGTCTATGAATCTTTAACGAAGAACATGTTGCAAAACGAATTCCTGAATTCCAAAGAAATGACCTGAGCGATTCTATGAGTTTTGAAAAGAAGAGACCTTACGCAATACTTTTGAGCAGTGTTTGCCCCGTTATCTGTTTATAGGATCCCGATGAACGTTTTAGAGAGGAACGAATTACAGTATAAAGCATTTCGTTTTCACCCTTCGTGCACATTATACGGCTGCCAATGAAGGCAGCTGACGCTATCCTGGAGAGCATTATCTGGCACCACGTTATTACCTAACTCCAAATTAGTGCATAATTAGTAGTTACGGGCCGGCGATATTAAACTGCAATCTACTTGGCGAAGTAAATTCGCTGATGCCGGCCGCGCTGTTTAAACGTGATCACATAATTACGGGTACACAACGGTTGAAATTGAGCCGTTAAACAAATCGCCCGCTGCAACGACAGCCCTTAAACGGAAATTATAGAATTAAGAATGCTTCGCCGGCTGCTTAAACATTTATCGACGCGAAACGATTCCGCCGCGCTCCAGTTCGAGCTTGTTACGATTCGCTTCTCTCCCGGACTTGCCCCGAACAATTAAAGAAATCAATTCCCATGATTGTGACTCAGGATAAAGTCGGAGCAGTCAACAAACTTTTCGTGCTCGCCGCTTTAAGTGGCCGTCTCGCCAAACACATTAATGGCTACCCTACGGGAAATACTGTTCAAACTACCGTGTTTGAACACGCTCGCCCAATAATGAAGGTATTCACTGAGCTTGCTCTAACAAAACTCGGTCATCAGGGCCGATGCACCGAGAAGTAGGCAAATACGGTATCCATTCAACGTCAGCGGTCAGCTTAATCGCAACGGAGAATACGTAGTCCCAGGAAGAATCGATACTGCCTGTTCCCGTGGCCCTGGTACTCTTGAGTTACGACGTCTGATCGCGAAGGTCGTTTCACCCTTAACCTCTCCCGTCCTCTTCCCGCGTCCGTCCACCCTCGCCACTCTTCCTCACCCTTCTGCGGCTCTCTGCTACCCTTCCACTACTATCCCTAGGAATGATAGCCGCGGTGGATCCGGGTCGCGCGTAAATTTCCAGAATCTTAGGTGATTTATAGCCGCCTGAAATATAGGTTGCTAGTGGGAAAGATGTTAGCTCGCTGGGCGCCGAGGTCGTGGCCAGTTTGCTTTTAACTTCCACCGGTGTTCGGGGTAGTTGCGGAAGCGGTGCTTTTCAAACATCCAATAGCTCTATCTTCCGCTCAGCTCTGTAGGTATATTGTATGGCGTTCTATCAACGACGTGTATTGGTATACTGCTCGAAACGTTAAGGGAGCAGGACAGATGGTACGTAATTAATAACCATTATTTGTGTTATACTGGGACACCAACTTCTGGCGTTTCTATTTTCTTACTCCTTCTCTTAGTATCATTAGTGCCATGTACTCCGTATTATTTGCACTCCTTGTCAACAGAAGTGTGCTACTTCCTTTCTTAACTATCAGTATCAACAACAGTGGTGCATCGTTGTAGACAGTTATTGTTGATCGTTGGAATGGTCCACGGGTGCAGGAAAAGCGGCTGATTCTCTCCAAGATGTGCTGGTGTTTTTGCAAGGGGTTGAATCTCGCGCCCCGGGGGGTTGCTGTAGGTGTTAAGGGGAAGTCTGCGAGGCGTAGACCTGGCTAAGGATTTGTTACGCAAACATCATCGTGACGCTGCGATAACAAATCACTACGTGTTGACTTTCACCGCTACGTACTAGCCGAATCCCGTCCTCGTGAATCCCCCGTTTCTGTTTTCTCTTCCCTACGAATCAGATTTCCGGATCCCAGACAAAGCTTTTCCACAGCGCGCAACACACTTTTTCCGATTTCCTATTTCCCTCTCGTTTCGATATTTCTATTTTTTCAACGCGGACTTTTCGTTCCTCTCTACCCCTTTCAGCACCTCGTTTTCGGTATTCGCACACACGTTTTCCGCAGTAACTACGAAAACTCTGGCACCCCATTTTTTCCCGCGAGAAAATATATAAACCGTGATCATTGCTTTTACCGACATTAACCGTAAGACACTCCTTCGTCTCTCAATTTATTACTGTTACAGAGGCTGAGCACAGGGTGTATCAGATAATTGACTCATAAAATAACAAGGACAGTACGGAGCACAGCAATATTCCTTCGATTGCTTCTATCCACTTTGACATTGTTCTGCTTGGTTCCAGATAATTGCAGTGAATAAAGAAGCTTACTGCGCGGCTGCATGGGCTCAAGGAAGGGCTGATTCTTTCTCGAGATCCTCTTCAATCATTTTACGATCCCATTACCGTGCTTCAAATTAGTGGACGATCAGCTTTTAAGACAGTTTTTCTGGTAAACGATCTGAAAATATTGTCATTCGAGCGTCGATCTTTCGTTTCCCGGGTCTGACAGATTTCAAGTCAGAGCGGGATGATTAAATGCCAGGAACGCGTGACGGGCGGCGACGTTTCATCCGGCGGATTCGATTTTCGCGAGTGACACTAATCGATCCCGAGGAGCGGAAAGTTTGCCGTCAACGGGAAACGGAACCGTCGGCCCTTACGTAAAAACGGAAATTTTGGAGGTCGCAAACTATGGACGCAGTCCACGCACGTATTCCATCAAGAGCTCAAGCCGGAAGTGGTGGAGCGGCGGGGTTGAAGGTGGGTCTCTGGAACTGTACTTTACAACCAGGCGTGCCACCACGTCCAGATAAATGTACTCCCACTTGAATAAACTCGTATTCCGGTCATCGAAAGAGGGGCTCCGCTGCTAAGCTCGCCCTTATCGTGCGTATTCCAAACGATTTATATCGATTCCCCTCGATAACGTTACCGGCTTTCCTGCGTAGCCAGGACCGCAAGTATTGATTCAACTTGCTTAGGAAAAGACTTCCACGGGTATTGAAAAGCTGCGCCTATTTCTGGCAAGCTGAACCTATTTCCATAATGCTAAGGGAAGCGACAATATGCGAATGGATTCGTTCCTGGGGACGCAGGCTGAATTTTAGTGTGCTAAATTTCTAGGCAGCCTCTGAAAAGTTCCTGAGCAAGTGCAATCGTGACAACGGCTTTTCCCAGTCCCAAAAGCTTTGAGTGCTGTAACTTTTCGATGGTAGAAAATAGTTTACAAAATATTGTAACTGTACTACCAGAGGAAAGTGGGATATGAAAGTTCGTGATTTAGTTTTTTTTTTCATGGAACAGCAGAACACCTTGAATTCTATAAGATGTCGATAAGATTTGTAAGTTTTGAGCAATTTGATCTACGCTGCAAAGTCTCTATCTGTACCTGACAGAGTTTAAACATGGGCTGAAAGTGTGTACCGTCCTATACGAATATCACGATCGTTGTTTTACTGCCGTTTCAACCAGTAATGTGATTCGCCCTGGAAAATGATAATTCATAAGAGGTATCGCACCAGCGTACACAAAAAACATTAATACACACGAGTAACGCCAACATCCATCATCGTTAGAACCGGAACGAACGCAGAGCAGATCAACGATTTCGGTTGGCTTGCAACGACAAATGCATGCAAACGAATACAATGACGAATGAAGTATTTATCATGTGTTTAATGTATTAATGTTCGTCCCTGTTGGCAATGAAACGCACGTTCTACGTGCTCTACATGCTTCTGGGATAAAATTCCGGTTTAATGACGCGTTGCAAATCGTAGCTAGTTTTATCTCGTCGTAAAAAGAATTTACATAAGAAACCTTCCAACGAGGGTGATACGACACGGTACTCTGTAACCACCTTCCCGTATCGACAGGAACAAATACATAAAGCATTGGCTCGACCTACTCTCGACCTGAAGAGAGAACTGGCAGCTCCCTATCGACCTTTGACTTTGATCGATCACCAGCACCAGCGCCGGTACGTATCCAAACTATTAAAATCCCATAATTCTCTCTGCCTATCAACAATGCTGTTTCTACTCGACGATAGCCGAGGGGCGTTAAGAACAATACACGTAATGAAATATCCATTCCGAATGTTCATGAAACGATCGTCCCAACAGCCTTACGAAAGAGCAGTTGTGTTAGGAAGAAGGTTGAAGCATGGTCAATTTACGTACAATACACCAGACGCGTGTCATTTATTCAGTTATCATCGCGCTGGCTATCGCCGTGCAATCGTTGCACGACAGAGAATACACGCAGACGTCTCACTCCCGTTGCCCGTTCGAGTATTAATTAAACTATGTGGACACGTTGACACGTAATTAATTTTCGTATATAAATTGTCCTCGTGCCGGTTGGCGGATCGGGGGGCCTGCGTCAATCCATTCTGGATCGTGTACGTACTATCGACTTAAAGAAATGTTAAGTAATGCATACAAGATAACGTCCCACCGAACCGGTTACATTTCGTTATTCTATGTCACGCCACGTCGCGTTAAGTACAGTATTTTGCACGCGTTAGCATGTTGTACACAATATCTCAGCTTATTAGATCCCCTGAGATCGATACTGGCCGCAGTTCGAAAGCACCGATTACAAAACACCCACTTGAGGCTAATTGCCATTAGACGGTTCTATATAAATAATCGACCGGTCTTGAGGGGTGAACTCGATGGCTATCTTTGCGGTAAATTCCCGTCGGTGCGCGATCGCAATCCTGAGAGCGGGTCGCCGAAAGAGACGATCCTCGATATATCCCGGTCGCCAGGTCGACAATGTCAGATTCATCTCCGCGGCGCAAGAGAAACTGCCGTTGCAGCGGCCGAGCATTTTCCTTATTCATCTGGCAACAGGACATTTCTCATGTACCGCAGCGTGCAAGTACACGGCCCCGACGATCGGGAAGTCAATAGAGAACAATGCAACCTCGTTTTTCTCGGGATTTCGCAGCGTGATGCACTCTTTCTTGTCGTTACTTCCCCTCGCGATAGAAATGTTACTCCCCCACGGATTACCTGCGGACGAACGGCGCAGTTGCACGTGACGCACGACGGTGGTGTATTAATCATTAGACACCATTCCACGGCACGTCGTGTAATATCGTTCGTTTCTCCGTGCCGCTCGCTAGTGAATTTCATAAGATGCAGTGTCGCATAAGCGAGAACGGTATTAATAGGTACACCACGTTCGCTGATCAAACGGTTTCGCAGTTGTAGAGGCGGTATAAAAGTCACATTTTCGTGGAACGTGTGTCTACCTACCTCTATCCCCCGTGTCTATCTGAGCACTGGGAATCTCGAAGTGCGACAGTTGCATCGCAAGCTTGATTACATGGAGAAACATAAGAACAAGGGATTTATCTCCCGGTGGGTTGACTGACGTCATCCGCGAGTTCATCTGTTTAGGATTGAGATGTTTGTCTTGCATCTGACGTTGCGTCTTACTTGCCGAAGATGGGAAGCCGCTAGGTGCACTCGAGCAGAGGTTTGCCAGGTCTACGCTGCATGTGACGTCTAACGCAACGCCAATAACTCACCTAGTGCACGCCGGCCTCTGAAGAGGGAACTTGCTCCACGGAGCAACCAGATCCTGCGTACCCACCTCCCATCCGCCTTCATCTTACCTCCCATTTCTGCTTGCCACGCCGCCATCTCCTCGCCCACCGCCGTCACCTCGAGACTCCTTCAGCATAACCCTAGGCACCGCCAAGTTTGCGAAGGGATGAACGAGAAATTACAGGGAGGTTTGGCTAAATTCCTTCATCGACCTCTTGTTCCGCCCTTTCGTTGCCTCCCGTTTCTCTCTATCCCCTTTCCAAGCTTTCGCCTTGCTTCTACCCCGTTTCTCTTTCATCTGCCTCCCTCAAGGTCCTCGTGGAGTTCATTCCCAGCGGGAACGGTAATTACTGTCGAACCAGTCCTGACTCCGATCATTAATTCACCTTCGATGTCGAAGGTTGTACTTTGCGTTGCCCCGATAAGCAGCCCGAGATAGGATAAGAAAAAGTACGATAGACTGGGCCACCCTGGGTCAAGAAGGCCCCTTATCGGATGGCGGGACAAGCCTCTCCGTACGTTCAGCAGTTCGGGCGTCGGTTTCCTTGATTTTCAAAGGAAATGGAATATGCGATGATGCGACCGGTCGCTGGGTATACGGGAATATCGATGAGACACCAGCGTCGATATTTTCGAATAGGAAAGCGGAATAACGAGATCAGTGGGTTTAATTTAAAATCAGTGGGTCGACCTCATTTCCTGAGAATCCCAGGCGCATTACCCACCCGAGGAGTAATAATAAAATCTTTCCTTTGGCACGGCGAATAAATAGCGCCTCAAACGTTTACAGAAAGCGTAGTTTCCAAGAAGATGTTCCAGATTAAAGTTAGAGCGATTGCATTTTCCATCAGGCGAGGAAGGTATCCATGCAGAAATGCACAGGCGAGATTTCCATTTTTAGAAAACGGATTCATATTTACTGAGAATCTTCTGCCACTCCACGAGTTCCGTTAGATAGTTAATTCTGATACGTACCTCCTTCCTGTACCAAAAGGATGAGATAATAGCGCCTTAATGAACACCCTGCCGCTTAAATGGAAGGAGAAATCTTCTTTTTGGAAGTCTGCCCCGGCGAATCATCTTAAGTGGGGCCTCAAAAATGAAGGGCGCAAGATCGTGGCAAAAAGAGCGCCCCGCCTTTCGTCCATTCTTCTCGAGGCATACTGTTTAACGAGGTCAAAGAAGACCTTCTTCATTTTCCGTGCTGCACTCGGCCCGCTCCTGTTTCTCGTTTCTAAGCCGCGCGCCCCGTCGATTTCTCAGGTAATGACTAGTTCCTCCGTATACTTTCCCAGACGAGCAAAGTTTCTTTCTTCGTCGCTGCATTCCCGAGCAAAGTGTACAAAAAGGGACGATCCTGGTGCTGCGCGTGGCACGGGTATCCTGCTGGCGTCGCCGGTCCCAGCTTCCAGCCCTGCCGCGGAATAACTCGCCGAGAGAGAGAGAAAAAAAAGGAACGTCGCGAAACTTGGACGACTAATGCACCGGAAAATATATATTTAACAGTGAGCAAGGACGAAGTACGACAACCTTGGTGTCTTTTCTCCCTGTCCATGACGCTTTAGGAAGCCCGTGCGCTAGGTATCGATGCGCTTCCAATACCGATGGAACGTTCTTTCACTGCCACTCGCTGAGAAATATACTCCCTTTGTGCTGCATGGGAGAAGCTCTGATCGGGGGCGTAGCTTGCTCGATTGGAATGGTGCATAAGGAATATGTTCTTCAAGGTACATCGCGTTGCTCATTTCACACGTTCAGACTAACAGGATTTCCATGGATTTTCCAGGGAGTTGAATGTAAGCATTGCACAACGCTCAAGTGTGACTAGCGAGACATTTAAGTGGAATAGGGGTACATACCTCGGTGGCAGTAGTACAGATACGCCACTTCGGCGACACGTCACCAATGTATTTTGTCCGACAGTGGGGATCGATCTTTTTCAAGTGTTTCATACAGAAATCAATCTAATGATTGGAAATATAATGAATGTTAAATAAATCAACAGGAGTCAGATATTTTCTTAATTATTGAAGCCAAGCATGAATTTTTGTGACTGATCATTTCTGACGAACGAGCTTCAGGGATGGGGAAAACAATTACGTTGAATTCGCAAATTGTAACAACGGTTGATTCAATTAAACAAAATGTATAATGGATCACCCTGTAATGTATTAAATTTTCGAAATCACGCGAACAATGCGAGAGGTATCCTCGTTCCGAAACGGTATGATAAGAGCACGGTTAAATAAATGAAAGTAGCGTTAACAGAATTCGTTCGGTATTCGGGCAATTAATGCTGCTCTGATGGGAGGGGAAAATGGCTGCTAATTACCGGTCCGTTAACGCAAATACACAGCCGGTTAATCCCCCGTTACAGAGATTACGCATCACGGGAATCGTTCGCGCGACGTTCCTCGCCAGTTTTTACAAGTGTCTGCAGCAGATGCTCGCGTCGCGACGCCGTAATTATTCACGTGCAAACATTGAAGCCCGTTCGCCAAAGTGGGGAGCGCTTCATTTAATCCGTCTGGTTGTCGTTCGTATCGAGTGATAGAGAAAATCACCGTGTGGTGGAAAGATGGCAGGCAGAAGCCGGTGCTCGTGCATCCTGGTCGAAATGGAATCGAGCATCCGGCTGTACGAGAGACAATGAACTCCACGTGATTATTGAAAACCGTGCGAGGTAAAAATTCTCATTCACAACCACGTCCCCTTTATCGTGCGCGGGTGGCCACATTCTGCGAGCTAAAATAGGAATTTTATAGAACCGCGCGCATAAATTTCCAAGGACGGTTTCAAAAACAAAATTGACACTTCGGCCACTTTTGCTCGCCGATAAATTTATTCGAACATAACGAGGAAACACATTTGACCGCTTAAAATCGACAAGGCGTCGCAGGTGGTTATTTTTCTAGCGAAAGCGAACGCGGAGGATTGATAATCGCGGGTAGCGCGAAACGACGATGTAAATTCGCAACGCTGTCGCAAAATGAACGCCACGAGGCAGATTGCGGGTATACACAAGTTCGCAGCGTGGATACGAACGGAGGACGACCGACCAAGAGGGTAGAAAAATGGTGGAGCGAAGGAGGCGAGAGCTTAATTCTCCTCGGTTCTTGCCCCGAAGCGCCGACCTACTTCCTTCACGGGAGGCATCAAAGATTTTTAAACGAGCTCCGCGTATTTCCTCGCGCGAGGACGAAGCACAAATTGTTAACTCGTTGTAAAGCGGAGCACTTTCATTTCCGCCTTTCTCGCCTCTCCACTAGATCTATCCACGGCGTTACGTTAATCTACCGTATCTGCCCTCTGTATCTGCTTTCATTAAAGCGTGAGAAATTTGAACGACACATTACTGCTGATTCGCACGAACGTTCCGGCATTCCTCGGCTGAATCTGACTCGAATTACATATAGACGCGATTATGCTGCTCGCACGTGAAACAGAAACGCTTCGAATATTCCGCGTGCATAATCCCTTGTTGTTAATTCTATTAACCATGTCATTAATAATAACTAAGCGTGAAATTAAGGGCATTACAGAGACACGATTCGCTTAAACCTCTCACGAAAGGTAACATTGAACTGGCACAAGAAGATTAACACCTTTGTACGTCTATAAAGCGTACGAGCTTTACGTTTAATTGGTATTTTAAAGCCAAAGGACCCATCGTTACAGGGTAACTAAAAACGAAATCATATCGTACATAGCCGAAGATATCGCATATTTGACCTGTGTTAATCGGAGGTTTTAAGAGCGTCGAGTGATAGCAGAAAATCCAGCTTTGTGTTAAGGGTGAGGATCGGGGCCATTTTATCTGACCACGCCTTTCCACTTCCTGGATTGTTTCCTCGTTAGGTTACGGCCTGCTAATCGTTATATCTTCCTTCCCCTTTCTCGCTGAATCGTACTTACGACCAGATCGATTCTGGTGAGCCAGGTAACTACTTCCCACAGAGAAAGTAGAAACGTCAGGAATTGGCTGCCCGCCTACACTAAATTCGCGTTAACGTCCGTTTTCTAGCGAATTCACATGTTTCCTAACGTCTACAAACAACCCTGAACCCCGCTAAGCACACATTCGCGTAGCTAACTAGCGCTCAAAGGCTAGCGCAAGAGATGAATGGAAGGTCTGACGGTGAGAAAGACTAATTGGTGAAGAAAACGCAAGCAAGTGTACATTATATGTTAATTATTCACGTCTGAATCGTGACGAAGAACTACCAAATCGCTTCCCTACGACCTCAAATTGCTTACCGTAATTACGGCCGCCTCTCGCTAATCTCATGCTCCACTTCAACCTCCATTTCCCGTAACATAAATTTCCAAGGCTCCCGAGGATATAAAATATAAAGCTCTCGCAGAAGAGAGTCGCGGCTTGCTGGTATTAATGGCCGAAGCAATTTCTATGTTGAAAAATAGAGGGATCTAGAAATGTCCGATAGCCCCGATACCCACGAGAAATACGGTCTTCTATTCGTAATATAAGTTGTCGCGGGCTACGTCCGATCGAACGGCCATGCGCAATGTCGCGGCTGTGTTTAAGGAACAAGAAGCCCTATTACTTTTCATGGCAAAGCCCGCCGTCGTATAGTTGCAGCCGCATGGCCCTGAATGTTCAGATTGAGATACCATTGAACCGCTTTTAATCATACGCGCCGGCACAAAGGATTGCACTCTACGCCCTTTGATCATGAACATTGAACCCTTAAATCATCGCGGAGATATAAGGGATGGGAAGAGCAGGCGTAAGTCTTCCTACGACCGCGCTCTCTCTATTATAGTTATAGAGGGAAATGATGTTTGCTAGTTTCACCAATTCTATACCCATGAAAATGATAAATCTAGAATATAACACATTCTGCCAGGGCGGTGATTGATAACGAGGCTTCATCTTCGAAGTAATTCGTGTCAGAATCGAAAAAAGGATGGGTAAATATATTCCATGTAGGTTTGGTCGAGTGGCTATTCTTTTTCTGGCTTAGCAGAAATTACGGAACGATTCATATTCCACGAAAATGGAAATGTGAGAGGAAAAATGAGATTTGTGGTAATCTATATTCTGCGACAACGAAACGGAGCTCTCGCTCGTGATCGGGGGTTTATGAACCGAATGCCAGTCAATGGTCGCCTTTGATCAAACTCGACCGTTACGCTTTTATCTCCCGCAGCTAAATCTATCGCGAGTCAGACGAGAAATGAGGATCGGAGGGAGTTAAACCGTTTAGGGGGTCGTGCGCGGGCTGGTGCCTGATAAAAAGTAAAAAGACGAGGCCTGCGAGGGCGTAGCTTCCGATCCAGCCGATCGGAATCGCCTTGAATCACCGTTTTAATCCCGAGTTATGGCGATCCGCGGAAGCCTCTGTATCCGCGTGGATCTCGAGGAAACCCGGAAGGAGATGGGAGTGGTGATCGCTGTATTAAGAGGCACACTTGCCCCCGGCTATTAAGGAGATCCGTAGGACGTAACAATGGAGCCGAGTGAAAGATTAATCCGTGGAGCCTTCGGGAGATGGAGATAAAATTGCTCCAGTGTGGAGGTGGAAAAGTTTCCCTGTAACCGTCGTAAAAGCAACGTACCTACTTTTTGTTTTACGGCACGCCTGATATACAGTTCACATGGTAATCGAACGTTAGCTCTCAGCGCGCCGATAAAAACAGGAAAAAGTCAGGCGCGATAAGGAATCCCCACCGCCGCGTGCACACACATACAGATTTGCTTACTTTCGTTCTGAATGCAGATGCGAGAAGGAGTCGGGGATGGTGTGCAAGTTTGCATTATGATGCATCGGCGCAATCGTGCAGCGGAACAAGGGGCGCAGTATTTCTCGACGCCCTGGGAAGTAAAACACTACGGACGATCGCGTCGATATCTCAGGAACCAGGTCAGGCCAGAGCGAACCGATGCATCTGACATTAATGCGTGATACAGCGGTCCATTAGGAAGATTCAGTGCGATTCCAGTAGCTGATGGGGAGGAGCGGAAATCAAAGGAAAAACGAACCCGTAGCTTCCATCGCGATTGAAGGTGGCGAGGCCGAAATCGATAAGAATCGGACTTGCAGCCTCGAAGGGAGGAACGGTGATGGTTGGTCGGGGCCAGGAGAAATAAGAAGATGGAAAGGAAGGAGGAAGATACGGGGGGGGGGGGGGTTAAGAATATTCCCTCGAGTTAGCCACAGCGAAATACGATACCATCTTAAATGCCTTTGCTCCACGCATCGGCTCGTTCAACCCCACTGGTGGACCGTTCGAATTTCAAAAGAAATTGTTGCTCCGCAATGAAATTGTCTCTCGACTCCTTTCATCCTAGTTACACAAGCAAGCTTACTAACCGCGAGGAATTTATTGTCGATTCCGTGAAACGCGTGTCTCCATCGATTTCGTACTAAATTGTGAATCGAATTGTTGATCGAGTCTCGAAGGCAACATAATAGGTACGACTAATATTGTCAACGAGAGATTCGTTTGCTAATAATAAACAAATTTTTGCAGATATTGCAAAGCACTGAGAAGAAATACAGATTCTAACGATGGTCTGCTAGCGTGTGAGTCATGTGCCACGTCGCTACGGTTACGACCAACGAGAATCACCGAAGCAGCTGAGTAATTCAGCAGCTTTCGTATTACGCGGTTTCAATTACCGTGGGCGTCGGTTCACCGAACGCGCAACACGTACTCGACCGACTTAAAAGAACGATCTTGACCGAACCCATTCTTTCTCGCCAGCGTTTCCGCCGGCATTTTCGCGATATAAGGAAGGAGCGAGAGAGTGAAAAAGGTGGTCGACGTCGAACGAGAGGGTATCGAGACCGTCACGTAGAGGTCTGTCACGAAAAGCCGTTGGTAGAGACGGAAGGGAAGGGAAATAAAGGCGGACGACAAAGAAGAATGAATTTAGCACGAAACACCTATCGAACTGTATCCCCCTATCGAACTGCATCCGTCTCCTCTGTGATGCAGGATTGTCAAACGCAGAGGAAAGGATTGGCACGTCTCTCCCCGTGAGAGACAGTCCACGTGCCCCGCGACTTCCGGTAACAGCAGTGGAAAATAGAAGAGCCTCTGCTCGGATATCCGGTTGGACGAGAAACCGGGTACCATCTCACGGATCACGAGATACACGAATTGGTTCGCTTCCATCTGGACGGCGCAATACGCGAAGCTATACGGCTGGGAGACGGAAAGGGAATTTACTTGACGAAAAAGCTCGTACCGCGATAAATAATTACCTACTCCTTTTATTGTGGTAGATTCAATTAAATCGGCTAAATATTTTCGTCGGTTTCGAAGGGGACGAAAACTACACTTTGATGTTGAAATTGCTGCAAAGAATTTGTTCGGAAGGAAGCAGGAGTAAAAAGACGTTAACACGTGTAACCGTCATTATTCTTGTTTCTGTTTCGTTCAAATGAGTATTCTTCGAGTCTGTAAATCTGTAGTACAATCTGCAGGAATTTTTCTTCAACGAAAGTGTAAAAAAATAGCGTGTTCTAAATAAGGAAGCATCAGCATGAACAGCTTTATACCTCGGGCTAAAAGAGAACTCTATTATTTCCTAACGTGAGCTCCTCGAGTATTTTAGTTTACTCATTTCCGTCTTTTTACCCCGTGTATTGTTTCTAACCGGGGGAGAAAGGAAAACAGCGCAGCGGCTCTCTCTGGCGAAACAAGATTTATTATATAATAGATTGAGATTTACGAATCTGGAGAAAGGGAGTAGTTAATGTAGGTAATCCGTATTCCTCGAATAACCCTTCTTCACCTCGTCCCGGGAAAATAAAAGAATCAGCCGTACAGATGGAAAAGAAATGACACTAAATCACTCGTATCTATCTAACGCGGAGAAAAGGGATTTCACTGGGAACAAAAAGACGCCCATAAAAAAGTATCCTGCGTTATCTACCCGGGATTGGCGTCCTCGAAGACAAACTATACTGCTCATTTTCGCATACGGGGCAGGACGAGAGTTTAAGGACCAATCGGCTGCCGTGGAAATTTCTTCCCCGGGGAACGGAAGCCCAGACATTATTACAGTGTTTATTTAATCAGAGCGTTCAGAAGCTATGCTGTGTTTAAAAACAAACTCAAGGGAAGAAGAATGATTAAAGCAAACCCTTGCGCGTCTCTCGGCCCCTATGAACGTCCATCATTTATTAATCGAAGGTCCCCTCGGAAAGCGAGGATCCCAAGCAAAATTCATAACGCGAGGTGGTAAACTCTCAAAGGAAATGCCGTGTACGAGTGGAAAGTTATTCGAGTAAAACTGTCGGGTGGAAAAGTATCAACGCAGTCACGTAACGTGTTGCAGCGGAAGACCGCGCTTCCGTCGGATACGAAATGGCAGAGGACCGATGGAAAAAATGGCGAGAAAAGGGGAGGAAGGAGCATCGGCAAACGCATTCCGTACGCAACTCTCCTCTGTCGGCGGTATAGCCGTACCTTCTGAAAGTTTCATGAGGTTCGCGCCGATCGGGGAAAGCTTTTTATTCGCGTGGAACACTTTGCATTTTTACGACGGGAGCAAGGTTACGTGTAGGGTCCTTCGACGAGGACCTTTGAGGTCTCCATGCGTGTTACGAGAAGCTGAACGCGAACATCGCCCGTGTCAATATTCCCCTGATGGTATGCCCGGTGGGGGGCGCTGTGGAAATGAAGCCCGAAACTCGTTGCCGCAATCGACGCAATTAAACGATATTTCGGGCAATGTGCTCCGAGAAGCGAGATAGAAGAGGATTCTTATTTAAGCATGTAGGTTAATGGAGAGATGTAAGTGCTCAGCCAAGTGAATTTTGGGGTAACAGGCTGTCATACACGCTTGGACAGAAATTGATTCGATAATAATGGAGGAGGATTTTTATAAAGGTAGAAATCAAGCTCTTCAATAATAGAGCACATGGATAATGGGAATCCTACTATATTCGTGTGCGTTACTGCAAAATCATAGTTCGAGAGCATTCGAGGGAAAAATGCACCATTTTACTGGAGCTGCTCTTTCGCCAGGCACGAATTAAATTTCAATTTTCTGGGGAACTCGGGGAAGCCAAGTTTTAAGATAACTAACTTTCCTCGCAGTTTTTCTATTACCAATATCTATATTATGAAGGTAGGTAGTTGAATACTTAATAAAACCTCCAAATCCCCTTCGCGACTTCTTCTTTAATCTTTAATCTATTCGGCGCCGGTACCGCGGTTTCCCTGTACTCCTGGAATTCTTCCAATCTCGACGGAATATTTTGCTCCCTTTCATCGCTTCTAACTAACTTTATTCCACGGCCTTAGCTCCTCGTCGACCTTGACTATACAGATCCTATTCTTATCCGGGAAATTCGTATTCCATGAGCCCCGTTGGCTTCTTTCTCGCCACCCCCGAAGTCCTTAACGTCTCCCACTCGTTTCTCCCTTCATCTACAACGGATGGTGTGGGGGGGGGGGGGGGAAGGGACCGGGGAAACTTGCGATAAGTCGATCCGTCAGGTGCGACCCGAAAAGAAAGCTTTCAATGGAAACGTCTTGGGCTAAGAACGCAGATTCCCCGGACCTCTCGGGGATCGACGAACTTTTCGCAACGCGAAGACCGTAGCATCCCTCTCTGTCTAACTTCGGCCAACTCGTTTCCCTTCCAGCAGTCGCGCGCAAACACGAAGGATCCAAGGATAACCCGGAGAGCCCTCGTTCTCCGTTGCGTTCCTGCCGCGGACGGCGACAGGCCTTCGAAAATAGACGATCCCTGACAGGGATTTCGCAATTTGGCAACCATCTTGGAAGTGAGCTTTTGATACTCGTGGTATTTAAATTACGCGAGCCCTGGGTGAAGAAATAATGGGATAACTTCGCCCTGGGAAGGATCGCGAGACTTCTCTGAGGAGATAGGTAGGTAATTGTGGAATAAAGAAAAAATTGATTCTGCGCTTGTTACTTATTTCTCTACAGAGAATGATTCTTCACCGTTTCTCCTCACTCTACACATACTAGTAAAAGCAATTTTTCGTGCTACAAAGGAACGTTTTCAGGGAGTGGAGAGGGAACGATCAAATAAGTCTGCGAATTTCAGGTGCGAATATGGAGGAGAAAAGCAGTCACGTCGAGAGTCGGAATGGTGGAATAGGGGAAGACGGGATGAGAGTGAGAGAATCTACATCGATTCCGTGAGAAAGGTGCATCGATATATCTTGGACTCCAAGGTGTTTTCCTCTCGTATAAACGGTTTCTCCTGTGTGAATCGCGTATAACTTCTGGAAGCCCCGTGAAATTCTGAAAAATTTATCGCTTACTACCTCCGTAACGCACCGCGCGTCTCAAATGCGATGTGTTTCGCTATGTCGAAGCTCTCTGGGAAGCGAATCGATCGATGCATATTTAAAGGCTCGATCATCCTTTGGGCTCGCTTGAATTCTAACAGAGCGATCGGGGAGGACTATCGAGATGAATTTTTGAATACGCAAGGTAACGTCTCGGGGGACCTTCAAGAATGACGCGTAAAGGGTAGTACGGTACGGCGATAAATATGTGAATATCCTGTTGCCATCAGAAAAATCACCTAATGTATTTGTACGTCGAATATAATAACAGCTGAATTGAAATTCATTCGGCAAGTAATGCACGGATTGCATTCTATTAACAGAAATCTAAACTACGAAGGAGATTAAGAATTTCAGTACTTACATATTTTTATCCTGAAGTACGGGAAGAAAATTAAATCGTTTCCCAGTGAAATCGGCTACCCCCTTGTGACCTTAACGAAGCAGAAGTGTTTCTTTCAAATCAGTAGTACCGGATCAAATTAAGCTAACTAAATTCGCCAAGATTTTCTCAAGAAGCTAAAGTAGACAAGAGCAAGTAATTGCTGCAAACTCACTGACTTCTTATTCAATAACGTGTACACGTAGAAGATATTTCTTTCAATATTCCAGCAACCGTTGCGACAGAATGATTTCATAGTTTTAAAGAAGGGAATCAAGGCTAACGATATCTCAAGGAAAATAGACTCAAAATTTCAAGTTAATTGGGATCAACATTTAGACGGATAAAGAGGTAGGTACATAGACTATCTAATTATAAGACATCCACGTTGGCGTAGAATCTTCCTGTATTATAATTACCTGGATGCCATGCACGGAGCATCTATTGAAGCGGTTGGCTATATCACGCAGCGATTCACTTTGAATCGGCTGTACAGAACGTCGGTCCTCGCATTCGAATACCATGCACGCACGAGGGATGATACCATGGCTACGTTCGAAAACAATAAAGATGCCATGCTCCGGAGGGTGCACAGGAGGAAGAGTAGGAGGGTGGTTGGGGTATCCTGCCGGCACTCGTAATTCCGATGACGCGATAATGTTGACCACCCTGCCAGCCGAAACAATTTATAAGTCCCTATCTGGACGGGTCACTTTAAATTATGAAGCTCTTTATTACGGCGGCATGGCAGAAGACGCTAAACGCGCTGAGTCGTTGTAGCTACGAAACCTGTCTTCTCACCCCCTCGCCGCCCCCTTCATCCCGCTTGGGTACCCGAATTTCAGTTGTCGCACGGGCGTGAACCTGAAAATTAATCGTATGGCGTCGCGACTATCGTGCCCGTTGCTGGGCGAAAATACATTATGAAATTCGAGCGGAAACCGACTGAGTTCTAAACCGATTTATCTTCTTTCTTTTAATCTAACATATTGTGCCACAATGGATACGTCAACCAGAATCCCAGGGATATCAAAATATACCCACAAGTACATCCGTCAATAATTGTTGCCAATGAGAAAGCTACTGCGAACCCTAATAATTACCACGCGACATATTGGCGAAACCAATAACGCGAAGGTACGTATATATTCCGCGATTCATGACTGAAAATTGAATTGCGCATAACGATGTCGGCAAAAACGGTGCCCCCAAGCAACGCCAGCGTTCGTCGATTCGTCCATTATTCGAAATTCAATTAGTCTGCCTCCCCTGTGTTGAGGTACGATAATGACACAACCTGTATGACCCGGAGCTATGAAAAATAGCATGGCTACGCGTGTCGCTGAAAAACGAACGCTTTGCGCAGCCGGCGGTTCGTTAATATTCGGCGGAAAAAAAAAGATATTTCGCGAAATTGCGCGAATTTAATTAATTGAAAATATAATTGCGGCAGGGACAGGAGGAGGTGGGTGCAGACCGTTTGTCTGCGGTTCCCTTTCATGTGGTATCGAAAATCCATTGTATACGAGTGCGACGCTGTATGGATAAACAGTATGTTCTATGCTATCGAGGATATACGAGGAAGAGAATTTTGGATAGTATCCTTGCCGAGTTTTATTTTCCAATAAAAAATAATTAGAGGAATACTTTTCTTTTTACTAAGTGATTGAGGAATGTACAATATTTCATCAATTTTTTTACTGGATTATTAAATCATTTTCATGGTATTGCCAGGACTTGTTTGAACTTTTAAATCTCCTCGTTATAAACTTATATTCACTGTTTTATAAAATGATGGACGTAAAAAGCGTAATTTTTAACAAAGCTTTCCCATGTATTACAGTAGTTCCTACTTTTGATGAAACAAGAGGCTGAATTAAAATGTAAAATTAAATAAAATTATTAGATGTCATAATATTCAGAATGTAGAGAATTTCATTCCCTATGCAAAATAATTTGAACATAATCTCATTAAATGATTTCATTGCTCACGGAAATATGTAATAATCCAAAAGTTCTAACATGCTTTATTAGTTAGATATTCTATAAATGACATTATTACAGGAAAAGTAAAACATTCCTTTCCAACTCCGCTATTTTCATCGTCCAGAATCGCGATTTACTGAAGTAGTTTAAAGTTATTATAGATTGGAAAAACGTTCAAAATGATGGCAATCAAATGTAATCTATATAAAATTAAGCAATAAAGAAAAGCAAATACATAGTTTCACATACCGATGATGCGTTGAACGGCGTCCTAGCACAACGGTCCTTGTAATCCTTTCTCGCCCTGCTAATCTCTCCAGTTTCCGTCGTAATTTGGTATTACACGCAAATGTTTCGTCAATTCACACACGTTTCGGGAAATTACCGCACTCGAGTTAATGAGTTTCTCCAGTAAACGTGACAAATACCCTCCAGTTGAAATCAAACGAGATCCACAACGACAGAATTCTTCAGTACCCGATTACTGTCTAATTGAATCAGTCTATACATTATGCAGTTCTTGTATTAATCCTCCTCAACCGTATCAGACAGAACCACACGCGAGAAGTACTTTAAACTTTCCTCCGGAATAAACCAGCGCTTTGTTTACTCGCGGTTCCTCGATAAATACCAAGTTTTTAGCACGGCCGTCGATTACATTTTCGCGGGGAGACAGGTTACTGACGTTTCGTCGCGCTCTCGCGTCACTAGCGCCGCAACCGGTCGGTGTTCGATTCTTGAGGTGAACCGTTACATTCGCGCCAAAACGAGTATCGTCAGATTCCGCGGTGAGAAAAATTCACGCGGTACGCACGGCAACACTACACTTGGGAAACGAACGGCGGCCAGAAATCGATACGAGAACGATGCGATTGAGGATGGATACATACGTCGCCAGCGTGAAATACGTCGCCAGCGTGAAATTTCACGAACGCGTCGCGAGAGATGCAAAACATCCGCGCGCTACCCGACGACTGCAAGAGCGGCCTAACGCCACTGCTCGTCAGGCGGACACTGCGCATGCGATGTAAACAAACCGTAAAGGACGCTTCGCCTGCCGGGTAGGAGTCGAGTATATCGCGCTGTATCATGTAATAAAGACGTAATCGCGAAACGGAATAAATACGTGCACGCGATTTAAACGATGCGTTCTTCTAAACGATTTCCTTCGCGGAGTTATATAGTACAGAATTAGTGCAGTTAGTCGTGTTCGTAGTGAGACAATTCACTGTAGCAAATATTACTTTAAATCAATGTTTAATTAGGGGCTACACGGAGTAGAGGTTAGGTATCCATATGTTGTGGCGGGAATGATTAGCGATACAAATGTAGATTTGTATTTAAAGTGTTGAAAAGTGTGGGAATCTACCCTTGTAATCGTCTATTTTGGCACAGTAGTAGGATACCTATCTTTTATGTTTACACTTATTTTAACGGTATAGTTACGTATAATATTTTTGCGACAATGCGATATAATATAATCTTCATAAACTAGTTATATATGTACAGTGGTACAAAATGTATTTAATGGGTCAACTTAATATTTGATCTCCATTATAGATGATTAGGTGTACCTATATCATTTACTTCACTTTATTCCACTGCACACAATACATTTAGTACATGAGACACTTTTAATTTTTTAGCTGAAAATAGATAGTTTTTTTGTATTTTATTCTCCAAGGTTGTTTAGAGGGTTTTCTAAAGAACCTTGAGAATTTTAGAGACACGTTATAGAAAAATTAATTCAGCGACGATAAAGTGGAATTCTGCGAAATGATTCATAAGCCGCCGAAAATGAGACATGAAAACTTTGAAAAATTTATGTTTAACGTGTTCGCACATTTATAACCGACGTATGCTTAAATTGAAACTATCGTCGACATATACATTAAATTCCTACGATAATTCTCTGTCGTTCTACCATCTAGGTGCCCAGCTTTCTCTATCCTTCTTTTGTCCCTCCTTTCCTTTCCATGATGGCGTTTCCCTTCAATTTTTCAACTTAAATGTCTTCCCTTAAATCCCACTTGGCATTTTCATTTCTCCTTTCGTCAATGCGCGTTCCAGCCCGGCAGTTGCCGATGTCTTCGCCGAGAAGGGCTATATTCTCTGAACGACATAAATCCGAAATAATTTGGCTGGCAAGTGTCTGGCATTGCTCGACTGTTTAACAGCCTCGTAAAAAAATGAGCCTCGCGAATGGTAATAGCTCACTCCGTGATTGACCGTTAACTTTTACGTCATTACGTGACACGTAACGAATTACCTTTTCCCTTTGATGTACACGAGTGAAATTCTGAAAGAATTCATTAAAATAAACTCTGTTCGCTCTCACTCCAGACATTTCTCTGCCCGTCAACGCAAAAAGAATTACGCGAGTCTCCGCTGAAAATTCTATTCTATCCACTGCGCTATTCAATCATTACACAAATAGATTTTCGCGTGCACCACTTACTGGTAAATTTCCTCCGGGGGCAAACTTTTGCACTCCAAGAACACTGAATTGTGTAGTAAGGGAATGGGAAAGTTACTTGAAACGTCCAGAAAGGTCATATCCAGTAATGGATCGTACTTTCTAGATTGACCTATACACGTCGGGGCAACTTCAATCAGTACCTTCGACGTATAAACAGTCCGAACTTTTAACCACCCTCTCAACAACAATCTTTCATAGAATTATGCGTATATTTCAAACTCTAACTAAATAATTCATTCTTCAGAGTTTCAAAGTAGAGCCGAGAGAAAGGATACAGAACAAAGTTGAATATTCTGTAAAATCTCCAACCATTCCGCCACGAATATTCGTCCATACACTTTAGGTATTGTAGTTCCTCGTGTATTTCCAAATCACTGCGAATTTGCTGAAATATTTCGCTCGACAGAGACCTTTAGTATTCGTCCCCTCGTATTTGGAGAACAAAAGAGACATCGCGCGTCGGGAAAATATAATTTTTTCGAGGGTGGGAGACTTTTGAGAGACATATGACGCCATATTTCGTAGGCAGGCTGATGTATCTCATGTTATCTAACTTGATTTATTAGGTGCTATTGTAATTCCAACGATTGCTTATCGTTAGGTCCGGCACTGTACTGGAAAACATAATTCAGTCGAGCTATCTCGTTCCTCCACGTGTCCAGCAATGTTTTCCCTCTGCCACAGTTTAACGTTAAATGGAATTCAGTCGGTATACCATGCCCTGGGCTAACCTGCCTGCTGCGATGAGCTTTATCGTGCCAACATAGCTATAATACTAGCATAGCGTGATAGATGAAACATCACAATTGTTACCACGTTGTTCTTAGCTTGCACGCACTCGCGCGACGGCCATCGATCTCTCCCGTTCCTTGTAAATGCCAATCATTATGCAACGCATCGGTGAGAGTTCTGATAACATTATGCAAATAAGCTTCCAGTAACATAAAGATCGGGATGATATATGTACTCTTAGCACTACCATCGCGTTCAACTGAATTTACAGTTGTAAATTAACTTGATACACTAACCCGTAATACCACATTTCGGAATAGGAGTAATAAAATACTTCATAAAAAAACCTCCTCTTTAGACCCTTCTGGAATGAAAGTTTAAATACAAAGAATTCCAAGTAATCCATACTTTTACATCACGCCTGTAACAATGGCGCAGAAATGACGAGTGTTTTAATTGAATCCGCTAAACGAACCTCCATAGCCTCGCAAACGAACGTATGATCATCCGATTTGTTTATTTCATCTCGGATTTACGTAATTAAATATCGATTCGTTAGTCGGTGATTGGTCGCTTAACAAATACGTGGAATAAAATGGCCGTTGCCACTCCGGCGAATGATGTAAATGTGGAAATGCTTCTGGTAACAGTGAAAGGGGGTTGGAATCTTCGTGCCGAAGGTAAACACATGGAGGAGGCTACGGAAAAATGAACGTGACGTTCCCGATGGTTCGTTACTGCCTGTTTCGAGTTGTTTATATTTCATAACTAGGGACGAAGGTTCTTCGTTCCCGGTCGATACCGTTCCGCACGGCGAAGTGGGCGAAAGACACGCGGAAGACACGACATCCAGGGTGTCGAGTAACAATTTCTGTCACGAACAGGCGACTACCGAGCCTAGACGCCGTGTGTATATTGTTAAAGTCGTTAGCAGCGAGAATTAACCGAATTATTCGGTTACATCGGGCAACGTTGGCGTCTTCATTGAATTACAACTTAGACGGATCGAAGCGGCATGTACACGCCGAGTTTACGGCGGCCGGGATTAGCATGCAAATTCGATGCATTGAATTTCATAGTTTCGACAGCTGTAACAACCGAATAGATTCGTTGTGACGTGCCGAGGTCGTCGCCAGCCTCGTAGTCATCGCCGTTCTCCAACCGCCGTCTGTTCCTGATAAGCGAATTGTTTAGTCGTCCCAGACTTGCCGCTAAGCAACGGATTAATCCAATTTAGCCGCGATACCAACGTCGAGCTTGCTCCGCGTCTCCCAACAAAGGCGAGAATTTATCAAAGACGCGACGGCGGAACCGTAACTTTCGACTTTACCGCGATCGCGGGCTTAATGATTCACGGAATGCCGAGGGGGCGATGCTCGTCGAGGAAGCGAGGAGCAGAACGTTCATCGATCATTAACAAGTTGTCGATTCTTTATTTTCCGCGAGATACAGGAGGGTTCACTTGATAATCCGCTGCAACGTAATCATTCGCTATTGCGATATGAAATGGTACGAAGCTTTTTGAAATTCTGAAGCGCAGGTGGTCCGTGCTACTCATGCACTAGACTGGCACTTGAAACTGAACACTTCATTCTTCATCTCGCGAAAATCATCCTCTATAATCTACATAAATATATAACAAATGAATAGGCATTCCGATCTGATGTGAATTTCATTTGCAATAGCTCTTTTAACACTGCAGATTCAATTTCAATCACAATTGGATGTATCGAAGTGAAGTGAAATGGCATAACGAGATATGGCGCGTAACGCTGATGGTCAGTGTCGCTAAACCGGATCATAATATTAGCAGTTGCAGCCAGAAGTTCAGCCAGCGTTCCCTGGCGTTCTGCGTGTAACCGTGTGAAAATTGATATCGCTCGCTCGCAACTTCGGTATCTTACACGCGTTCAACTAGCCGTATGCATGTTCCTCGTGGCAGTCCCGTCAGAATAATCGTTTCTAAGCAGGTATTATCGCTGCCATGACGGCGCTAGCATGTCGCAATTTTTTCTTTCCCGGCAGCTTAACGTGCTTGCGATCTTCACACGCTCGCGAGCACGTATCTTTCCCATGGATCTTCGACGTTCTCGCTGGATTATCGCGTGATGGAAATAATCCGCAGCCTGCTGCCCGAAAAGTCCATTAAACGATCGGTGCTACTGTCAAAAAAAAAACTAGCGCGTCCCTTCTCCGTTCAATTCCAACTTTAATCTTTCCATCATTAGGACAGAAGTTGTAATATATTGCTACTGTAGAAATTACTACACACAATCGTAATCAATTCCACCCTTGGTACGTGTACCTACACATAAAACCTGGAAACGCAAGATCTTATAATTAGTTTGCCGTCCAATATTTCCTGCTTCCCGTGTGAAACTAAAAGCATCCGCGGGACCCGCAACTATCCATGAGCGCAAATACGCGTGCAAGAAATCAACCGCGCTGGTTTTCGAATAGGCGAGTAAAAAGCATGCAAGCTGGTGCAATCCACGGTTGGGGAACGTAGCGCAAAACACTATCTACGGGTGACCGTCGTCGGCCATCGCGGTATGTATCATCGGGCTCGAAGGTTTTTCTAAAAGGTGTGGTGGAACGACATAAGCGGCTTAGGAACACGGTACCTAACGGTAAACGGGTTAAAGCTCGCGGTTCGAGCCGACTTTCGCGGTGGCAGCGAACTCTCCTCACGTTCTCGTGGCACGAGCAAACCACCCTTAGCATGCAAGGGCTGCAAGCATTTGGGGGAGAGAGGGGCACGAGCCGCTCGTATATTTTGCTAGCGCCAGCTTTCGTGCCGTTACGTTACCCCATTCGTGCTCGGCCGTGGTTGCGAAGCTGGATAGCTGCTGGTTCCACAGAAAATAGTTACTTGCCTGTCTCTGACCGGACGGAATGCACACGAGCTGCTCTTCTTATCCGAGCTGCGATCTATTCGCGCTGGCCCACTTTCTTACACGTCCTCTGCCATCTCCCTTTCACCCATTATCTTCGCTTTTAGCTTTGCTGGCGGGCTTCTCACTCCGAGCCGTTATTTCATCCCCGCTCGTACTGTTCTTTATTCTACAGTCACCAGAGAGGGACGCTGGCGTATGCCGTTCGGAGCGACTAGCTTCGGACTCGAGCGCTCCTCATTATTTGTTGGCAAACGGCAACGAGTAATCGAATGTGTGGAATCGGTAATTACTTTAATGGAAGCTCACCTGTCGAGACCGCAGTATGGATTAATGGGAAGATTTGTCTATTTCGCTTGGTAAGGGGATGTCTGTTTCATCTCATCTGTATACATATACTCGACAGCATTGGTCCTATAACGAAGCTACGTAGATTGCGTCGAACGTGACTTCTGGGAGAAATGACAGAGAGCAGCGGCTACCTGTCGGTAACCAAGTTTTTTGCCCCCAAAGGACGAAGGATAGTCCTCCGTGCTTGAAATGCAAATTTTAATAGGGTTCCGAAGGAGGCACCGGGAAGAAAGCACGGGGCGCTATCATTATTTCTAGAAAGAATTCCGCCGCCAGGAAAGGGTAACGTGCAATTGCGATGCAAGGGAATAAATGCGATAAAATGGTTCCATTTCCAGCATCCGTGAAAATGCTTTTCTGCTGTCGCACGTGCTCCTATAAACATTTCCTTGCGACTGTTTTCTTGAATAGTTCGGAATCTCAGTCCAGTTGCTCTGAATGTAAGTAGCGCTGTTCTCAGAGATAGTACAGTTTATTCGGCGTGACCCAGTTATTCCTGTCACATTCTCCTGGCAGCCTCGAGATTTCTTTTCTTCCCTTCCATAGGCGTTGCGAGCATTAATAACGCGAAACTGCAATACATATCCTAAGAAGCGTGACTTAAGGCACACTGTGCAAAACATTAGCATAAAGAACATCTAACTCGCGTGTAATTTTATACGTATTATTTCTAGGAGCATCAAAATTCTAACGGCCTGTAAATTCTTATCGTACACACGGGGTACCTTCTTATCAGAGATACCATTTATTCACGCTGGCCCACTTCCTACTCTCGCCTCTCATCCCATTGTCTTGATGCACCCCCGCGTAGCTATATCTATGCGATCCTACACCTATCTTCACGTTGCATTCTCATATTTTTTGCGAGTCAGTGTACGTACCGCTCGTGGATGGCAAAATGTGAATGTACTTCGAATTCCGTATAGAAAAGGATACACTTGAAAAAGAAAGCAAGCAGCCTGGTTTCTAAAATGGAAGGTACCATTTTCAGATCTGCCTTAAAATCACTGGATAATGGATGCGCTTCAATAGCTGAACGTTGGTATATTACTACAATATTTACAAAGGTTTCATGACCCCAGTTACTTTTGGACGAGTCAGTATATACTGAAGCCAACGCTGTTCTTACTGAAAATGCAATTTATTTTTGCTGGCCCACTTCCATTTTCGGGTGCTCCTTTCCCTGTTGAAAGTAGTCTTGCGAAGTCTACACATTCTACTTCTCCGTGTGCCGTCCTACAACACCGTGGGCACTTCGTTCTTCGTGTATACCACGCTCAGATGGAATCTCTTTTCAGAATTTTAATGAAACACCGTGCACATGCACGGCAGAGAATTATTAAACTAAGGAGAGCAAATCATGGTTATTTCTCAGACAGAGTATTTTTTATGTTCGTGTCGCGGAGAAATACATTGCTCCCACAAAATTCCTATCATTTAAGACACCGTGAAGATTACACATATTTATCATTTTGATCGTGGATTTTTATTTATTTTCGGATAAGTTAATGTAATAGCTTCGGTGAGTGTTTTAAAATATAACGTGTAACTGTACGCTGAGAAGCACGCATATGCTTTACGAAATGAAATTTCAAAATAATGCAATTATGAAAAGTCACCGGGCAAACGAATTATACCTATTCCATTTCAGTCTGTTTGCCGGGCTTCTATCTATTTATATGATTATCCTCTTTCCTCCCTTCGTCTCTTCCATTCTCGTTTGTTCATCGCCTGTAATTTCAGCAGTCTACATCATCCCCCTATATTCCTTGTGCATTCCACATAACACCAAAATCGGATTTAACGAAGCAATGCTCGCTACGCGAAATGTAATTTCCAGGTAAACTAGCAGGACAGGTCCTCTTCAAGCGTGGGCACGATTTTAATGCGTGCTGTATAAAGTTCCCCAGTGAAACTCGACGGAACACGATGCAGATTAATTTGAAACCACATTTCGGATACATTTACTACAAAACTGGTTTGATACTTTCCATTGCATCTCGCTAATAATATTAAACACTACAGCTGTTTCAGTTTGTTATGACTAGCAAACCTAGATCCCAGCACCGTATACAATTTATATCCACGAAAAATTGTTTTCACAATTTTATATTTCATTCACAGTGCAAAGGATTGATTCATTAAGAAGACTGATTTATTTTCATGAAACGGAAGCAATTCTTCAATGATACACATACATATGTAATAGAAAATTGTTCGAGCACAATTTCCGTAGTTTTTCCGCGCAACCGTAAAACTTTTCGCGTCACAGCGAAAATCGTTTCTCGTTCTTGTCAAATTCAAGTCTCCGCGGAATATTACGGACCAGGATGAACGAAAGGATGACGATCAAAGTCGTGTCTGTTAAGTTTCGCGATGGACTCAATTAAAAGTTCTGGAGACTTGGAACCTTTTCGTCGTACATGGGAACCCTTGCCAGCATAGAACGCGAGAATTTTTCACTCTGCCGGATATTACACTGTGCTTGTGCCCGGGAACGAGGAAGTTCGTGTAGACGAAGATCGTGACGTGTTAGTAGCGTCTCCATTAAAGATTTACTATCTTGAAGGCTATGGGATGTTTGCAGGGCTCCTAACGAGATGTACATAAAGCAGAAAATTAGTCAAATCTTGTGTTACCAGGCTCCGTCACAAATAGTATTACAAATGTCAAACATAGAAGGGAAAACACTAATAAACTGCGAGCAGTCCAACTGAGTAAATAGAACCATCAGAAGTCTAACAAGTGGAGCCATTGCCGCGTTATCCTTGATCAAAATCAAGCCAATTAAATATTAAAGAGGCTGTCGAGGATGGGCTACAATTCCTAATTCAGTTCGATTCATTCGTACCTAAAAATAGAAGTAGCTTCTAGCAATATATAGTAATAGCTTACATTGTGTTAGAAACATAAAAAAATCTTTACATCATCAGAATATTAAAACAAAAAATAAGAGTCTAACTCGCCAGAAAGCCTAACTCCACATTCCATACAGCAGCGAGCTCACCATCCCCTTTCAATTTTTACAGAGACAAGGGTGTGGACAAAGCCTGAAATTGTTCGTCACCTTATTTTCCGATCCGACCGTAGCAACCCTCCCTTCAGAGATTCGCTGAACCGGAGCCTTCCTGCGTCCATCCACCGCCAGCTGGGAATTTCATCCCGGCAGGAAATGCAGTTGCAGATACAGGAAAGACAGATCTGTGGCAAGACACGGATACTCGGCCCCGCAGGCGAGTGTGGGAGTCGCCGAATGGGTAAGTACAGGAAAACGAAATACCCGACAAATTTAATAATTTCCCCAACCATCCGGCGTCACCCCTCGCGTCGCTTCCTGCCGGCGCGGCCGCCTTTCGCTCAGCGAAACGAGCATCGTATGCGCAAATTGCAACACGCTCCGGCAGTCTTTATTAAGTTCCTCGCAATCAGGTAATGCAAGATACGCGCGTGTAGTACGTGCTGGCGGGAGGACTTCGTCGCGTACGGATTTCGGGTCGAAAACAACGATACCACATGCCGTCCGTCGTGTCCGCCACTCGAGCCCTTTAACGTCGAGAACGCCTAGTGCCGCGAGTGCATCAGGTGAAGGTAAACGCGTAAACGCGCGTTCACGTCCGCCCACACGCAGCACCGCGACTCCAGTTTATGATGCTCGAGGACCGCCGTCACCACTTACCGGATGTATCAAGCGCGGCAATCTCATTACCAGCCCTTCGGGATATATAATAATTAAGCGGAGAGTCGATTCATTAAAATCGCCGCTTTACGATTATTATTCGCCGCCGAAAAGTGCCCGCTTTCGAGTGCACGCCATTAAACGAGGCGAATTATTCCCGTAGTCGTGTCGTCAATTATGCAACGAGGCACTACAGGTGAAGATTTCGAGGCTTTGTGCACGCGCTGGTTATTAGAGGGCGGAATAACGAGAGCGGACGTGTCGCTGGCTGTATTTAACGCGTCGTTTTCTCAGCTTTTAGTTGAATTCAACGCGTATGTATGCAGTATATACATACCTGCGTGCGGGTTATTTCATCTTCCAATGCGAGTGCTGTGTTTAATGAATTACCAATTAAATGTTACGCGAGTTAATGAGCTCGTGATCGATTTTTAATAAATCCTCGATGGACATGGTTGTACAGAGCTTGAAGCTTACGTCACTCGCGTTATCGGAACAAGGAGTATTGTTTCCTGATTATAGGGGAGAGTCGTGCAGTACCGACCGCTCTAACTTTTTTCCTTATACCTTGAGGTAGAGTCGATAAAAATCAGAAATTCAAAAACGAGTTTGTAGTATAGATGGAACTTAATAAGAGGAGGGAAATTATTTTTGTGAAATTTAATAATAAGAATTGATAATTCGCAAAAGTAAAAAAGTTGTAATTTCTAGGAAGCGAAAAATTGTCGTCCAGTACTGACCAACTATTAAATTAGTAGATTTTTAGGTCTAAATTATTAACAATGTTAATAAAAAGACATTTAATTGGTAAAATACAAGATTTTTTCAAATTTTATTTGTACAAACTCGCAAGTAAAATAATATTCTCCTGATCTGTGCATTCGACGTGTGCCCAACCGTCACATTCGGTACACTGCACCCAATCATTGTCAAATGATTCCTTGCAAACAGAGATGGGCAAAATTTTTATTTGAATGAAATTTCGAGTAATGAATAAAAAAAATTAACTTTATTCGTCGAACAAAAAAGTTAACTTTGTTCGTCGCATAATCTAAAGTTACAGTAACATTTATTTGATCCTTATTTACATAAATTTTTATTTAGTTAATGCCCAACTCTGCTTGCAAATAACACACTGGATAACTTCTTCATTAAATCCTAGCTTCCTGTTTGTTAGGTTATCGTACCTATCCTTATTTACTTTATTTTTCTGCGGGTAAAGGTAGAAGGAAGGCTAAATGAACATGTTATAAATTAATCTGAGTTGCTAACAGATTGAACTTACAGATTAGAAAAATTTGGTCTCTACTAGTTGACAGTTTGTTGGTCGGTACTGTACGACAAACACGGGGAAACATTTTAGATCATGGTATATTATGTGCAAAAAATATTGCAAAACTAGGACGTTTTATTAAACTTAATAGACTAGAGATAGTATACATAATAGAAGAAAATCGTTTACTTACACGAGAAACAAAAGATCAGCTTTAAAAAATAACTTTTAACCCACTGAATATCAACGTATACGTTTAGTGCCTCAGAACATCGAGAGCAATGGAGTAAACAGTATGACCCGAAATAGGTTATAGAGAATTGTGATTTTCATTAGTTAATTCAAATAAAGTGCTAATATCTGCTCGAAGATGCGAGAACTAGTTTTGGTCGGTACTGCACGACTCTCCCCTAGCCCGACGCTTTTTATAAGGATTCGAGTATTTTTCGCAAAAGGTGGGTACAGGGTATAAGTAGCAAGTTATTCTTCGCGCAGCATCGAATACATTAACCGCACCCGCCGACACTGGGCAGCAAATTATGCCAATCGATTCCATTATTTAAATCCTAAAAACGCAATTGAACTAATGAGCGTGGGGAAATCGGCTTTCGTTACGGCGCATTGTTCAATTATGCATCCGGTTTTCAGCCTTCCATCCGATAAAATAGTGGGAGCGGACAATTTCCTCTTCGCGCACACGCGCGCACCGCCGCCGTCCGCGTACGCAAACGCCGGCTACCTGGTAAAGTCCTTAATTAAAGCTTTCCCTGGTGGGCGAAATCGCTCAAGAGTCGGATTAGTCCCTCGAAATCCCCATTAAACTTAAAATGAATTTCCACCGGTCTCGTGGATGCGCACAGGACAACTATACTCAATGGATACTTGTGTACATGTGCACATATACAGGGCGATTCTTGTGAAGTGACCGCTACAATTATCTCTAAAGCTCGGGGTTGCGAAACCGTTCCCGCAAGCCTCGCGTCCTATTCGAAGGGTCGTTTAGAAACAATAATTCTTTAGGTGGCTGCGTGGCGGGCATTTCGTGATCCCTTAAGTATATTTATTATTATAATTAGATTAGTGAAGGATATCATTAGTACTTGAATAAGGTTAATTAAGGTAGATGGATATATACAGCACGCAGTCTTCGCTGCAGTTACAATAGAACAGAGTTGATTTTTATATCACCTTATGACCTCCCCTTATTCGTTCGGTATCTCGTTCGCTATTCACTCTATTACATGTTCTGTCAATCTCTACATACTTTTCGCGGATTTTCTCCACGTCTCTAGAAAGATCGCTGACGGCCCCATCGGTCACTGTACAAGAATCAGCCTGTACACGCGGGGTTCATCTATCCACACACAAATACACCCGCGCCGTATAGCTGCCGTATTCCCCACCACGTGGCCATGTTTGTACTTGTACTATACCTTCTAACCGAAAGCCCTAAATAAAACCGTGGATATCTGTATGCGGTGAGCGTTGCTACTGTCGTTCGCGCTGATTGCTGTGTCCTGCTACGGTCTCGTTGCTCCGCTCCAAGGGGGTGAAAGGGGATCCAGGGGGCGAGGGGGCTTGAACGCCGAACGGAGGGCTCGCGGGTGGACCCACTGTTTTCAGGGGGGAATGGTTTGTATGTTCCCGCCAGCCGTTTGGGGGTGGCTTGCAAACAAACCGCGCTCTGTTATTTGATTCCGTCCACCCAGCGCCATTTCATGACCTCGCACGAACTTTTCGAAGCCTAGTGCGCTGGCCGCGAATAACGAGAAGTCCACGCCTATTCCGCGTCGATCCGCGAACATCCGGGACGGAACGGATTACGGGATACCGTTAATCTTAACTCCCCATCCGCGTGGAATATTCTCGACGCCGCTTTTGCAAAGATCATCCCTGAACAGTGCTCCCGATCAGTTCGTGCCTCGAAATTATTACCCCCGAGGACGGACTTCCTGGCACGGAACACCGGAGGCACGGAAATCTGAATTAGCAATGACGCCCGCACGCTTAAGAATGCCGTAGAATTTAGTATACACGGCTGGGTTAGCTCTAATCGTAAAGGAAGACATTAAAGCAGCGCGCGACGAAATTGTGCCTTTCATGGTCGCCGGTATAAATTTTATATTTTTTTGCGCGCGGCCGTAAAAGCTTCATAAAGCTCTATTCTGTATCGGTGAGACGGTGTTCTTTTTACGCGCCTCGTAAATTCGTTAAGATTTCATTCGTACGTCCGGTGTGGACGTTTACAAATGTGTCAGTGCTGGCACGGATTACGGAATTCGTCGGCGGCTCGTCTTCAAAACGTACCACGCTCAGTGTTACCGAGCGTAAAGATTTTTATATTCTCCTATACCTATACGGTGATTATGATTTTACAAGCTCTCCGCTGCTGCGAAACTTTATGGGCACGGTTTTTTAAAAGGGGACGAGGAACCAGAGCTGTTCGTCTCGCAGGATTCTTTCATCAGCTATCCGAAGCTATTTCGCTAGGTAGGTGGTATAATTTCCTTCAATTAAACTCGCTCAAAAAACCGAAATCACATCGTCGTGCTGCAAACGATGCATTCCACGGTCCTGCGACTGGATAGCAGCGCAAGCAGTCTCTAGTGGAAAGCTGACTGCAATCTCATCTATCTTCAGACGGTATGCGAGTTGCGCCTAGGGCTAATAAGGTGTTATTAATGTCGTCACGCCACAGCCATCTAACTGCCTCCTAACTTTCCAAACTATTCTCACCCGACGGGCTGCTGCTAGTCGGCATATTCCTACTCCATTTGGCTGATTCCTCGGGCAGCCCTGCCCAAGCCTCTCCACTCTGCGGATAGCTCGTCGTTGTCTTATCAAGGGGAGTCGTAAAACAGCGAAAGTCGGTGTATTATATAAATTGAGTTCGGTCGAACCTGAAGAATACACGTGGTTCTAGACTGAACTTGTTCCTAATACATTTAATGCAAAAGATAAACGTGCAATCAGAAGCATTACACTGGTGGACTGAAAGATATGAAACTTTGACGTGGCACGAAGGATGCGATGTTTAAAGGACGAGAAACTGGAGCACAGGTTTAATTAAGATGTTGTTTAGTCGCGTGCTTTGTCAGCCAAATCGATGTAAGAAGTGGCTGTAAGAAAATCCCACGAATGTTCGCCTCCTACAAGGCTTAGTCTCCTCTTGGGCGCAGCCGTGGGCGGCGTATCGCAACGTGCGTTTACAAGGAGGAACACTTTAAGTAACTCGATAACTGGTTGCACTTGACAGATGAAGAGACTCACTCCCTCGCCCTTCATCCAGCTCCTGAAAGACGAGCTTAAGTCTCAAGAATGAGAAACTTTCGAGATGTTACTTTGAGGCGTTTCTCGCTTTCTTCCGCATGCGGAGCCCCTTTCAACGCTGTACTCGCAAGTGCCGTTTCGAAACTTTCAGGCTTAATTGCTAATTTACATTCGGGAGAAGCCGTTGGTTAAGACAGCCGTTAGTAAATGGTAAAGAATACTGCACAGTGCGGGGAAAAAAGCAAACTAAAAGACATTAAATTTGATTCAGGCTTCTTCCCGAGGTAATCCATGCTTTTGAATAGACATCTTCCACGAAGATTTAAGATACCTACGTTCGCAAAATATTCCTTAATTCTTCGCTATCCAAGTAACAGTACCGGTATTTTTATTTAAACTCAAACGTTGCGATTCATTACGCGATCCCACGCAGGTGCAGCGAAAAAAGTTTGCGGTTACCGTAGAAATTTGCACGGCGATATTAATTCGCGAAGAATGCGGAGAGGCGGACGTAGGCGAACGACGCTGTTTCGCGGGCCGAAAGTTTTTTAATTAGAAAAGTATCCCTGACACGCACCCGCCTAATTAGTAAGGTTGCAAAATTCAACTGCGGTACGACGTGCCACGTCAAGTGACCTTAATTAAAGGGTTCGGACACCATGTCCGGGAACTCGTCGCGTGTTTCAACCCCCCCGGCCGCTGTTATTGCTGCTCCTTCTTCTATGGGGACATAAGTCGTCCAGTAAATTCCTTTTTACGGCACCATCCTCGATTTCCTTCGGATAGGGGAAGAATGTACCGCTCTCCCAGGCGATTCCGTTTTCCTTTGTTCCTGGTCCTTCTCTGCGGGCGTAAAAATGCTTCTGCGCACTTTCGTCCTCACGGCGAACGTTGATTCCCGGCGAAAAATATCGCGCCGCGGGCAACGCTGACGAGTTACTACATATTAGGTAGTGGAACGTTATTTCTTTAAGAAATATTTGCTGCCGCGCGACGTACCGCCACGTCGTCACGATCTCGCGATATGCCAAGTAATATGGCTCAAGCCACGATGGATTCAAGAAGATTCCGGGAGAAGGGGCTGCTGTGAAGCAGCTATGCTTAAAACGATATTGTTCAGTGAAAAACGTGGGGCTCGCAAGTTGCTGCTTACATCTCCTGGGCACAGTTCTCTGGATGTTTTCATTTTGAAAAAAGTGGATGGCGATATTATGTAAATCGCTGCATACTCGAGAGGGATTTCGGTCTCCCCTCGTACATCGCTATTTTCTGCAACGGGGGTCCTCTCGTATTGATAACCGCTAAGCAGACCACGTCGATTGCACCTTCTTTCCACATCTCATGATTCGAATACCCGTAAAGGTGGATAGCAGAATTACCTTTATCTTACGAGAACGAAACCCGATCACGCATTATCTCCATGAAGCCACATTCTGCTCAGTGTGGATTCAGCAGAGTTGGGCAAAAGTTTATCTAAATAAAAATCTCAAATAACGAACAAAGATAAATAATTTTTATTCGTTATTCGAGGCTCAAATAATCGAAGTTATCTTTATTCGAAGAGCAACGAATAAATAATTTTATTCGATGACAATTTATTCGACGAATAAAGATAACTTTTTTATTCGATGAGAATTTGTTCGACGAATAACGATCATTTTTTATTCGAAGGTTTTATTCGAATAAATGCGTCGAATTAATTTTTCATCTGTAGCATTTACACGTTTCCGAAGCCTACGAATAAAGCCACAAATAACTTTCATCAGCGTCGAGCGTGTTTATTCGAGCCTCCGATGGTCGAGCCCGGCCGAGTGGCGAGCGCCGAACACAAAGGACCGGCAGCGGCGACTTGGGGCCTTGGTGACTAACTAAGTTTCGACGCTGACGAAAGTTATTCGTGGCTTTATTCGAAGGCTTCGAAAAGATAAATGCTGCGGATGAAAAATTTATTCGACGCATTTATTCGAATAAAACCTTCGATTAAAAAATTATCGTTATTCCTCGTATAAATCCTTATCGAATAAAAAAGTTATCTTTATTCGTCGAATAAATTCTCATCGAATAAAATTATTTATTCGTTGCCCTTCGAATAAAGATAACTTCGATTATTCGAGCCGCGAATAACGAATACAAATTATTTATCTTTTGTTCGTTATTTGAGATTTTTATTTACATAAACTTTTGCCCAACTCTGGGATTCAGCCCAGAACATACCTATCCATAATTACCTACATAAGAAACCCTCAAGGATGCTGCATATAAACTTGTGCACCAGCTCTCAAGATTAGCCAAGCAATCCGTGCTGATTTAATTTCAAGAATTATCCTCGATCCAAGGTCCGCAGCGAAGGGTCCCTATGAAGCGAGCAGCGTACCCAATTAAACGAGAAATAATCGAGAGAAAGTCTTTCTTCGCGAAGCAGCACCGGGGCTACCTTCATCCATGATTCTGAAATGGACTACCTACCCCCTACGGGATTCTTCCTGCTGTACCGTACAACCTCGGCCGTAAAATACATCTTGGAGCACGCTCGTCGGTGGAATC
The DNA here is from genome assembly GCA_947577245.1 of Andrena bucephala. Taxonomy (NCBI): domain Eukaryota; kingdom Metazoa; phylum Arthropoda; class Insecta; order Hymenoptera; family Andrenidae; genus Andrena; species Andrena bucephala. Next base: position 73,229,404 of record OX387715.1, read on the forward strand.
CAAACGGCGCATTTGCGCAATGGGACGTGCAAGCAGTGCACGAAGTGTGGCCCGTTCGTGTACAGAGAGACGGGGTGGAGCCGTTCGACCAGAAGCGAGAGAACCATAGAAAGGCAAAGGTTCCTGCGGTGCGCTGGCCCTGCCGCTGCGCGAGCCTCCATTTATGGGATTGCATGAAAAATTCCGCACGCATATTCCGCGATGTTTCGTTTCCTTTTGCCGGGCCAGCCTTGTTATCGTCGCTCGGCCGTCTCTAAACCGATTGCTCGCGCGCATTCGCCCGTGCACACACCTATCCAAGCCTGTCTGCATCTGAAGCAACCACGAGAGGACGGGTACGTGCCAGTGTCGCATCCCCTCGAATCTCATAGAGCTCCGTGAAGTCGAAATATAAAATCCTTACCACCCTCTTCGACGTTCGAAACATACTTTGATCATGGCAAAGAATCTTATGCTTCATATTTCATCCGGAGAGTAACCAACGTGTAGGATATTAAATTTTTGATACTGGGGAAGCTCGAAATCACGGCGCCGAAAGGTGTTACACACTGGATTTTTTAATGGTTGGTTTGAGATTCGTTTTTGGAAAGGGATCGACGATCTCCTGAATAGAGAATTTATGATCTTTGGCTGTTATTTTGAAATAGAATTTTACTTTTTATTTATCGGCGACTTGGTTCTGTTTCTTTGTTTCTATGCCTATCCCGCGCAAACCCCCTATCCAACCCTATACGTTCCATCGAGCTTGATTTCACGCGCAAGTACCCTGGCTTCCTTCCCTCTGGTAACATCCGACCAATTTAATCAAACAAATAGCGTCGTTTGATCAAACGCAACGTTAAGTGATATAACGGAGCTAATATCCTCGCGGGATAAACAACGGGTCGATATCAGTATATACTTCTTGCATCGCGCAAATAATCAAGATTATTATATTTTTAATCACTAGCGTGGCATTGTTCAGGCTGTCGATTTCAAGCGCTTTCGGTGGAATTTAAATAATCTGGAATTAAATTAAGGTAATAGCCTATTTAGCGTAATGTAATAACGCGAATGTTCATGCACTGCAATGTCGTATTACAGAGGCGATAATCTGCATTAAAATATCCTGTTAATAAATTACGTTCCGGATTAAAATCGGAAGCCCACGGCTGATTTATATCATACATTGCAACGACTTATAAATTTATTCGGGTCACGTGTGCTCGTCCGCGGAAATTCATTTCGAAACGGAATATTGGAAAGCAGATTGTTTCTTTATTCTGAAAAATTATGGAACTCGGATATTTCGCCAATCGGAGGGGATGCATTGCACGCGTTTTAATAGAATTCTTATCGAGTGATCAGGGAATTAGCCGCAATCAGATTCAACTGCCGTTAGCCCTCCCCGAGCCTCCACAGACCTGATGGCTGTTCGCAACGCTCATTTACGTCTATAGGAATGTGGCTGACATAAAACGTCGATAGTGTCACTTTGCAATACCCGGTGAATGGACTACACACGAGCCAACTGCAACCCACGCATCTCATGGATTCAGCGATCCGCGAATCCCTTTGTTCCCGATTGATAGATGAAGGATACGCAAATAGGGTCGCTGGTAATGTTGTCGCCACGCACCACAGTGCACTTGAAAGTGCTATTTCAATTTCATACCCACACGATCGGCTCTCAAAGTGACCGACCAATCCTACATTCAAAGCACTTTACCCGCCATGCATTCTCACCGCCATGATAACGATAAAGATTTCACGGTATGAGGGAAACTAATCACTGGTCGCATACACCCCAACATTCTTTGACGAATCACCGACAACAGATTGATTGAACCATACACGATATTATTCGTACGATCCTTTTTTATTTTCAGAATTTTAACCCTTTAGCGCCAATGTTACCATGTATAGGATACATTCTCTTTCTTTGCTGTTTTGCAGTTTGAGAAGTCTCATTGAAGAAAGCTGGGCCTACCTGTATTCATTTGTTTTATGCATTTTAACCTCTGAAAAAATTCATACCATTTTTAACGATAAAAAGAACGGGATCCAGGTGCCGACGCTAAAGGGTTAAATACAATTTTATCTGAAGAGGTAGCGAGCTATGAAAGGAAAGCTAATGTCGTTGCATATATGGCGATCGTTTCAGAAATTAATGAAATTTCAAAACAAAGTATCGGTAAATGTAACCTGTGAAACTGGCCAAGCCACGTTGCAGAATATCCAATACGCTTAACCTGGAAAGAAAGAATGATGAAATCGTATGACGATTTATGTATGATGCATTCTGCATAAGGGTGAACAGTGGTATTGGGAGGCCGCGCGGTGCATTATGCTCTCTCATTGTGTCGTTCCACCCCTCTGGCAGTGCCCTACGAATAATCCTCAACAACATAACCCCATTAATAATCGCCATAAATATTCATTCATCCGGTGATTTACGATTCCGCCGGAGGTACATGCACGATAACCCGGTGTTCTCCCAAAAAATTGTTAATACCGCCATCGCGTACTGACACCGTCTCTGCCCGCGGAATGGCCAATATATCCTACTTTCCTCAAAGAAATACGGGCAGAGGGTGAAAGTTTAAAAGAGGTCTGCACACTACCCTCGCTTTACTTTATGCACCTCGATAATCGCGCGGCGTACCCCCCTTTTTAATAACCGCTTCCGTACAATATGGCCTTTCAAATACCTGAACGCGACGTTCGGTTGTAATATCCTTCGCGAGCTCTCCACCAATCCTCTAATATAGCGGGTTCGTTAAGGGCTGCCTTGAATCTTAATTACGACTAACGTTAACGGCGCTGTAGTTTTTAATATAACCTCTGCCCATTAAGGGAACAAACTTCCGTCTTCAGGGTTACGCGGGGAGCCGATTTTTGTGACTACTTCGGGGTCACGCAACAGGATGGTTTATCGATGACATAAATCTTAGTTATTACCCCACTTACAGCGCACTTTACGGACTTACGTTAGTGTATCTCCCGAGTTATCAGGGTATACACAGGTAAATAAGGATCGGCTCTCGTTATTCATGGTCGAGGAATCATATGCTGCAAACCAGGATCACTGTAATGACTGTGATCATTTGCTAGTAGGAAATTCTCGTCATAACATGGATGGAAGTAGTGTTGTGTGAAATTGGTAGGGTTATTTGGATTGAGGTATCATCTATGCAGGATATTCATGAAGAGATTCTAGTTTAAATTGCCTTCGACTCGATGAGGGGATTAAACGTGTAGAACGAATAGGAGCTGATTTTGGCGAACGATAGACCAATGAAATAATAAGTTGGAATTTTGATCGATGGGGAAATAGAATTACTCGGTTAATTTGTAGCGATCAGCGAAATAGGAGTGACACTTTTGCGACTGCCGTCGCGCCGCTCTCTGTGCCCCCGGAATTTCGTGTATTTACGTTGGCCACCATCTATCAAACGCGAACAAAGCGGCTCGTGAATTGTTCGATCCAGGAAATTTTTGGACCGTGGCTGGTCTGGACGCAGCTCGTTATTCTTCCTCCCCCTCATACCCAGCGTATTGTTATTAATGTCATTCGTGTGTTCGTTGCCGACCCGTATGTAAATTACCGCCATGGATCATCGTTATCCAAAAATCAGATAGTCAACTTCGATCCCACCTAATTGCAAACTAGCAGCCACGGTGTAACGCAATTGCATCGGTCGACGTTGATATGAAATGAAAATTCGGAACCGCAGTCCTGACATATCTGTGTAAGAAAGTAAGAACAATCTAAACACCGTCTACATTGCATTTCATTGGACATATGTTTCTTGTACATGTAGGGGAGACTCGTGCAGTACCGACCAGCGTACAGTACTGACCAAAGCTAGTTCTCGCTTCTTTGACCAGATATTAGCACTTTATTTGAATTTATCAATGAAAATCACAATTCTTTATAACCTATTTCGGGGTCGTATTGTTTACTCCACTGCTCTCGATGTTCTGATGCATTAAACGTATACGTTGATATTCAGTGAGTGAAAAGTTATTTTTTAAAGCTGATCTTTTGTTTCTCGTGTAAGTAAATGATTTTGTTCTATTAAGTATACTATATCTAGTCTATTAAGTTTAATAAAACGTTCTAGTTTTGCAATATTCTTTTGTACATAATATACCATGATCTAAAATGTTTCCCCGTGTTTGTCGTACAGTACCGACCAACAAACTGTGAACAAGTAGAGACTAAATTTTTCTTATCTGTAGATTCAATCAGTTAGCAACTCAGATTAATTTATAAGATGTTCATTTAGCTTTCCTTCTACCTTTTCCCGCAGAAAAATAAACTAAATAAGGATAGATATGATAACCTAACAAACAGGAAGCTAAGATTTAATGAAGAAGTTATCCAGTATGTTATTTGCAAGGAGAGTTGGGCATTAACTAAATAAAAATTTATGTCAATAAGGATCAAATAAAAGTTACTTTAACTTTAGATTATTCGACGAATAAAGTTAATTCTTTTATTTGATGAAAATTTATCCGACGAACAAAGTTAATTTTTTTTTATTCGGTATTCGAAATTTTATTTAAATAAAAATTTTGCCCATCTCTGTTTGCAAGGAATCATTTGACAAAGATTGGGTACCGAATGTGACGGTTGGGCACACGTCGAATACACAGATCAGGAGAATATTAATTATTTTACTTGCAAGTTTGTACAAATAAAATTTGAAAGAAATCTTGTATTGTACGAATTAAATGTCTTTTTATTAACATTGTTAATCATTTAGACCTAAAAATCTACTAATTTAATAGTTGGTCGGTACTGGGCGACAATTTTTCGTTTCCTAGAAATTACAACTTTTTTACTTTTGCGAATTATCAATTCTTATTATTAAATTTCACAAAAATAATTTCCCTCCTCTTACTGAGTTCCATCTATACTACAAACACTTTTTGAATTTCTGATGTTTATTGACTCTACCCCAAGATATAACAAAAAAACTTAGACCGGTCGGTACTGCACGACTCTCCCCTACATACCGTCCATGTCTCTAATACGAAACATACGACGTGTCTCCAATTCAGGTAAACTCTGTTATAAAAAATTGAATAACTGCGAAGCCCAACTTCGGCGTTAATTCCAGCGATACGCGAGCCATTCGTTAACCGATACGTTCGCGGGGGAGATCTCATTTCGCGGTACGATTGGGCGAGAAATTTATCCGGGGACAGGCGGGAATAAATTGCACGGGCGAAACGAACACAGAGAATTTTTCCGAGATGGATGCACGATGGAAACGAGCGTGTACGGTGCTACGGTTATGTGTAGCCTCGTATTAAAAGTGTCAGCCCCCGCGGTCCCGGTGGCCGAGGGATGGGGTTAAAAATGGTGGGCGTAAGGCGGATCGGAAAGAAGTCCATAACTCGAAATATCTAGGCGGGCGTATAACGGAAATTTAAAGCCACTTCGCAGCCGCGAAGGTGTCGCCGTATATTTTAAATTTTATCGCACCCGCGGCCGAATATATACGGCGGCCCATCAGGCCGACGCGACGCCCGGAAAAATTGTTCCGGCTTTGACAGCGTCCCGACGTCCCGTCGGCGGACCAAAAAATTCCCAGAGATACACCCTTGATTTCGCGGAAACATCGGAACTGTAAACCATGCCCAACGAGGGGTACCGAACGTTTTGTACATTTTCTAACCGCGCGAATGTAACGCCGAATTTATTAGATCGCGCAACTTTTCTATCGTGCTCGCGGGTGTATTTTGCTTATAATTAGTGCTTATTTCACTTGCAATGATTTTCCTCGCTGGGTATTCATCGAGGAAAAGTGTACCATATAATATAAAGCAAATGTAATCGGAGTTGCTGTAGTTTCAATGGTCCCACTGTATCGTTATCGGTTTGGCATAGGTAGGTACAGGTCGGTATGCGAAACGTCGTTGCTCGCTTAAGTGGACAGAAGATCGCGATGCGAAGATCGTAAAGGAAGACAGATAATCTGTGGCGTCCTTCGTTAACCCAGTACATCGTAATAGGACGCTTCGAGTAATGAGACCCTAAGTACCGTTATTCGATAGGACGAACATCGTTTGCCAGAAGGGTTGTTACGTAGCACGTCACATCGTTTGATTATAGTTGTTTGACGCAACAACGTATACTCACGTTTCATGCGCGTGTTTATTCCGATATTTATAGTGGTTATTTGGTAGAAAGGGAAAAGGGATGTGACGAACGTGAGAGGGATATTGTAGGCAATGAAACATGGAATACAAACTTCATTATCGATTTAATGGTTATACAGCGCACACGTTGCGACGGAACAGGTCGTTCGAAATTAATTACACAGCCAGCGGCGATTTTCTTTGCGCCGCTAATAGAGGAAAAGGAAGAGGATTGGCAATTTGACGTGATGAGAGTGGCGGGATTCCTTTCTTTCTGGCTTCCTTTGTAGAAGGGCGCAAGGACCGAGTCCTTTAACGGTTGCCCTAACAGGTGATTCTGCCTCCTCGAAGGATTCAATCTCTTTCAACCGCGCTAACGCTCATTTCCGTTGGAGCCTCTTCTTCCCCTTCGCCAGCCCCCTTTATGCCTCCCTCAGAGGCCCGTTGTCGTAACTTTTATTAATTGTCTAACGATGGGACTACTAGCAAGGCTCGAAACAGTACCACGAAAGGCGCCATTATCGCATCTAGTGAATACTTGATAGCAACACCTGACCTTAAGGAGATTAAGCCGTACCCTGTATGGCGCGGTACAACTTGCCTTTAATATTGAACGAAGCCAAAAGCGCGTATTTTACGCAGCAACTTCGCGCACAAATCCCATGCGACAAGTGAATTTAGTTTCTTCAGAGTCCGTCGCCCGTTGCTGTGCAAAATTTTGCCATTTGTTCTTGTCTGTTGATTGAGCTAACAAGGGGAGGACAGGGTGTGGTAGACATCGATTTTGATGAGCCTTGGCACGATGGATCTATGTCGAAAATATGTAAATAGGTGTCCGAGCGTTTAAGTCAATATGCCTTAATAATAGAGATATTTACATGTAAATTATTAAAAATTTCATGGTGGCCGTGGAGTTTTAGTGGGTAAAATTACCACACTACCCTGGCGCCCACGTAGGGTTCCCTTCTGGAGGCGTAGGGGTGTCTTTTGAAGATTATTTATTTTTTAATGTGGATCAACAACTGGATCACGCAACATTCAGTACACCATCAATTATGTTGACGTGAGACCAAAATAAATCCACAAACACTAAAAACTAGAAAATAAAAAATATATAAAACAAACTTTTTATGCTAAACGATTTTATTTAAAATGCACTAAAAAGTAAAAAATAATTATTTTCTTATACTACAATTTCGATGGTATTTTTTCACTTTAAATAAAATCGTGGAGCAGGATATTTCATAACAGAATATGAATCAATTTAATACAGATTGAAGTGTCGAAATGGATTTCTTGTGACATATCCTGCTCCACGATTTTATTTAAAGTGAAAAAATACCATCGAAATTGTAGTATAAGAAAAGAATTATTTTTTACTTTTTAGTGCATTTTTAATAAAATCGTTTAACATAAAATTTTTTTTTTATATATTTTTTTTTAACGTGGAGAAATCTTTAGTAAGCGATTATCGCGATCTGAGGAGACACGTTGCTGTTACATTGGCGATATTTTCACTCGATAATTCTATTATGCGGGCGTGTCAAAGCATCAATCTAGAAGCTTCTTAATCGTCAGGTACGTAAGTGCAACCTCCGCGGTTATTCGCGCGTCGCCCTCTTCCCTGGCACTTGCCGTATCGCGGACCTCATGAAGCACTCGCAGTTCCATGGCGTCGCTCGTTTTCCTAGGGCGCTCTCGTGCCGAGAGTGTTGAGACGCGTCGATTCACTCCACGACACGGACAGGCGAAATTCAAAGATGGCGAGCCTCCTCAGACGAGGCTTAGAGAAAATTTCCGTGGAGGATTGGGTGGCGTACGGGCGAGGGTGGGCGAAAAAAAGAGTTGTTGGCCGCCGAAAGAGAAGCCCTGCACGATGCCCTTGATGAGGGTGTGAATAAGTATGTCTCAAGTGGCTGGAGTGGCTGCGCTATCAGTCCGGCTTAGTGCCGCGGGCGAAAATTAATCTCGCGTGCGTGTATCATCTTCACGCCTGTGTATCTCTCTGCGCGCGTGTGCACGCGCTCATACACCTACGTACGAACGTTGCAGTGATATGCATCGCGGTGCATAAACGGTTCCGACGAGGCGGAAAACCGCTGTCGAAGTTCTATGGAACGTTCGTGCGGGAATAGTGGTTGGTTCTAGTGACAACGCTCAGGCGTCTGAATTTACTCCTACCAACTTTCTACTCGACAATGATTGGAGCAAGTCGAACTAAGTTCCAAACGGTTGGGAGCACTTTAAAAGACAGTGTAAAATAGAGTTACCTAATTCGTATTATAATATCAAAGGGATTCGATCGACGGTCGTTAAAATAGCTGGGATTGATTACTGATTATGAAACAAGTTGCGGAAATGCAATGAATGTTTCGAAGATCGATAAGGGTGTTTTGAATGAAACTGATAAATCTGCGAGTGAATTTTAGAGGGTTGTAAGGCACGAAAGCAGGTTACAGCTTTAAACACGGGGTAATTATTTCTGACTCGATGCCACCGTCAAGTAGTACAAACCCGTGATCTACCAGCCGGTGGACAGATCCAGGATCCCATTACACTGCAGGCCTCTAATTGTCCTCGCAATTCAAATGGACTGATGTACGTACCCTAAAATAGGAGTACACGACGTGAAATTGATTAACTGGTCGGGCTACGTACACCGTACCAAGCTAAAAGCTGTGTAACGTAGCTACGTGCCTTGCATGAATGTCCTCCAATGTTCTGTTCCCAGCCTCGAATGTTCATAGAATTATCCGTGAATTATTAGAAAAGAAAGTGATAGAATTGTGAAGTCGGATGCTCGGGGACGTCTCAAATCATAAAAAATTCAAGATGAAATATCTGCAACTGTAACTTCCCAGGTTGGAGCAGGAAAAGAAATCGTTGAAAATCCATTTTCAACGGAAACATCTCTCAACGAGACTGCATTAATAGTATTTTAATATTTACACGGAGGAAAATAACTGCGCAAGGAGTTTATCGAATCTTCGCGAATTCTCTGACGCTCCTGCCGACTAAACAGGCGGCATTTTCAATGGTAAAATTGATCGAACATCGGGGACAAGACTCAAAACTGGAGTTCGTTCAATCCGCAACGAAATGGATGTTTCTCGCGTAGAATCTCATTTTCAACAAGTCCCGATGCAGTATTTTTTCCCCATTGATCTATACGTCCCGTTCAAATAACTCTTCCGCGGCGGGAGCACGATTTTCAAATTTCTCACGTTACGATAGCAATTATCGTAAAATTTTTATCCAGCTGAGAGCGCGCCAGGCGAAATTCCATGTTCACGCACGACTATACCCGAGCTTATAACTCTCGGATAATCTGATCGATTTAGAGGATATCCGTTATAGCGCTTTCTAATTCAAAGTTCGATCAGCACATTTCAGGATTACGTTCTCCCGACATCTTCGGGGGAATGAAATATTCGTGGATTCGATTTTGCCCCGTTGGCGAACGGAGATTTCCTCGATACCGAGATGTATATTCTTATCGAGGCGATGTAAAGGCGGCGTAAACGGAGCAGAAAGCTGGTGTCAACATGACGCAGCAGGAAAATCATGGGTTCGTGTTGATTTAGGACCGGCAGGCGACAAGCCTCGGGAAAACTAGGCTAACCCTTACCAGACACGTGTTATAAGATCAATATTTTTTATTTCGATAGCCTCCAATGTTTTTCCACGCACCAGGGGGTGAGCAGCTGTGCCATGAAAAACGAGACGCTTGACATAAGCTGAAGGAACGGCAAGACTTGCGCAAAATCTCGATGCGGAAACTGACACTGAAAATTACATTATATACATTATAAGTGTGAATCTAGAAATTGTTGTTCTCAAATTTATCACGTTGATATCGTCATTGCAAAGTCGCAGCAATGGTAAATTCGGTAAGGGCCCAAACTGTGGCACAGACGAGGTACAGAATAAACATCCATGCATTTTTCTCCCGTGTTTGTGGGGTCATAGGAACCTCTTACTATTTTAGTGTCGGATGCGACGTTACCGGGAAAATCTCGGAACAGATTTTAACGTTACACCTGGTAGGAATTAAAATTCACCACGGGTGAAATTAGACCATTCGAAACCCGTGATTTACAAATGTTTCTATCAGGGTAATAAATAATAATTTAAAGATCGTCTTATGAACGTGTTCCGCCCAACGGAAGAGAAAGAAGGATCACAACAAACCGAAAACACATTTGCCCTCTGATCTTCCTGTTCTATTCGAGTTTATGTAGTGCAATCTATCTTAACACTATATGTACTCGTATTCTGGGGTAGGAATAATCAAACAACACTTGATAATTTCAATTTGAACATTTCAAGTTACATTTATTCTTACATAGTATGTAAGGTATTGCAAATCTAAGTATTGCAAATCAATGCTTTGTTTTATTCTCAATGTTTAAACGATCGGTAAATTGTTAATGCTTATACGTATTGCACAGTATTAATAATAATGTGCAAATAGTTTTTAGTTAGACTTCGTGCAAGTGAATAGTTTCAGGAATATTTGTAGAAATATTTCTAAGTATAATTTGCTTTCTGTAGGCGATGATGTATGGAATTTTAATTAATTCCTCTTGCTAGCAGCTAGTAGGAAGGATATATAATGTCTAGAAGGGCCCGAGTGATTATTGTACCTTTATTCGAACTTGTGAACAATTTCACAGCAACTTTGTGCAAGTCTGCTGTAAATTTCCGTGTTACCGACAATTCTCGAGGCAAATAACAAATTTTACCGGAGGTCCATTATATGCCTCGTCTGTAGTGGTAGCTTTGATGCTGGATGCTCTAGTAATAATTCATATTTAACAGAGTGCAGTTCCTGGATCATTCGATGGAAAGAGGAAACTGTAACAGAGGAAGCCGCTTCTTTGCATTTTTCAATTTCCATCTGCTGGCCCAAGCTGCTTTATCGCCGGCTACGGAAAGCTTTTTTATGGGGACAATCGCTGAGAAACATCTGCGGCTCAGGCCTGCACAGCAGAATTCTCAGGATTTATAGAGGGGCCGCGCGATTTAATTTATTCCACGTTTAAGTAGCACACGGAAATAGATGTCATTCTTGTCGATATGAGGTGTCGCCCTTGTCGATCAATAACGTTATTCCCGATGGAGGGTGTACGCGAGTCCAATTCGAGCTAAAGCTCACCGGGAATGCGATTCGAAATTGGTTGGATCGAAGTTGCATAACTGTCGCTGGCAATTTTCATCGCCACGTAAAGTAAATCTTATTCGGCCCGCGAGACAGTTGCGTCGTTAAATCTGAAGGAACAGCAGAATGCATTTACAGTGGACGGGATGGCACGAGGAAGCAAGAGCGCGATTAACAAGACCGACTAATCGTGCTCCACGACGAAGGTAAATATTAGAACGTTCATCCCCCTCGCTTTGAAGCGTAAACGAACATTCGTACGACCTGAATTAATTAATTCGCCGCTAAGAAGCTTCATTATCGCGGAACAATCGGGCCCGTCTCAGACGTCTCGCGCAGATCCGCGATGCATTAAGCAATTCGGTTACACTCGTCTCGGAGGAATCGCGAAACGAGTTCCTCGAGGACCCTCCTGGCAGGAAGAAGGGTCGAGCCCCCGTGCTCCTTCTCGCCTGTACATACATATACGTTGTGCTACGGGGGGGATTGTCAAAATTTTGCCAGGGTGACAGGTAGAAAATGGTGGCCGAAGTTACGAGAGGAAGGGATGCTACCAGGCAGCCGGTGCTCGAGCCTCCGCGAGAACCTCGGAATCTTTACACCCTGGTACAAAAGGGGTCTACGGTTTGGGAGGTTTAAACCTGCCGCTGGCATTTAATGGCGTCTGTAAGTTATACCTCCGAGGGAAAGGGGGAGCCGAGGGGACGAAGCACGTAACCCACGGACGGCTGAGATCGAGGAGTGGAAACGGGAGAAGAGGGTCGAGTGGATGCGAGTTGTAAAGATAGACGACGAGAATAAGACGAAGGAAAAAGGAGGAAATGGGGAGGAGCAATGGTAGACGGAGAGAGGATCCGAAGAGGCGAGCACGGGAACTGGATGGAAAAGACACAGTTGGCGGCTCCCACACAAATTACCTAAGAAAGCGGTTCTTCAAGTATCAGTTAGGGTTTAGTTCTCAATCTCTCGACTGCGCCGTGGCCTTTCCCTGCGAGGAGGGGATAAATTTCGTAACCCGCCAGGTTAAATCTTCTGGTCGAGCCGCCACAGGTCCTGGAAGACTCGCCACGTTTTATCATCGATCCCATTCCCCCGCTGTCCGAATCGCGGCCGCAAACTTCGTCGAAAGCCGGATCTCTCTGATCGAATTACGGGGGAAAGAAGGGTCCGACTTTTGCACGCTCCTATTCGCCTTCCTTGTTAAGGGCGGTTGATCACGTCCCGTCGCGGTGCCAAATAACGAATGGGGTTTCATTTGAAATGGTGGAATTAAGGATCGAACTTATTAGAATCTTGGAATCGACGATATATGTATTTATATACACCTTCGTTGAACCTTTGGTACTGTAATATCGTGGGATTTTGTGAAAAGGATGAGAGAAGAAGAAGGAAGATTTAGTAAATGTAAATTCTGAGTAATTGTCCTTTGAATTGGAGTGTCTGTAGCCTTAAGAGGGGAGGCCTACCTAGAACGGTCAAAACAACATGCATCTTTGGGAATTTTTCCTAGAAAAACCGATAAACTGTTATTATTAAACATTAGTTTATTGGAAAGAGTACATCTTACGGATATTTTAGTATTTTTTGTGGTAAAAAAGTATTGAAAGGTAGGGTAAGTGTGGGTATTACTGCGGATGCCCCGATTACTGCGGATATTCTAAAACAGATCATATTTAATGTTGGAAAGTACATAAACTCTTGATAATTTTTGATGAAATTAGTTTAAACTCTATTACAGATAATTATTAATAAATATGTACAGCAAAGTTATCATTAATTCTTTTATCGTAGTTTGAAATTCGTCAAAGCGAAATTTCGGTCAATTCCCGATATGGCGGTCATGTACACCTACTTGAAAAACATTTATATTTTTGTTATTAACAGTAATACATGTAATGTAGCGTTATTGCTCGATAGAATAAGAGTTATTTTTTCAGAAAAACAGTAAATCAGTCGTCTACATTTTAATTTTTATTTTTATTTCTCACCGCAGTATTAGGTGCAGTACTTTACACCATGTGCATGTATTACTGCGGACCGATGCATGCGCAACCTAACCTTTCTTCCAATAGTATTCACTTACTATGTACTACTAAGTAATTACTAAGATTTAAATTATTACTCATTCCTGCTGATTTTAGTAAATAAAGAAAGTTAAATAATTTTTCTATCTACAAGTGATATTTGTACTAAGGTTATGTTACGCCTGACATTAGACCGCATATATATTTCGTTAGTAACTGGCACGCAGTAATGCATGCATGTCCGCAGTAACTCCTGCATTGACATTGATCGACAAATCTCTGTGTTTTCAATTAACTGTGCTTATTACCTCGCTCTCAAATTTTGTTATGGAATTATTAAGGACAGACCTTTCTTTTAAAAAAAGAAAGAGGAACTTTCATTCATTTGAACGCCATATCGAGGGTTCTAAAGTTAACCTACCTTAAAAGTCCGCAGTAATACCCACACTTACCCTATGTGAGTTATAGGCGATGCCCGAGACGTCCTTTTTTTTAGGCACTGTGCGGTGACAACCGTAGCTCGATGCGGGACTATCCAAAATTGAAAATGAGAAATGTTTTAGACAATATATAAGATTATCTAGGCGCCATCGGGCCCGAATTTGAAAAAATTATTTTGAGACAAAATGGCGGCTATGCAAAGTTGCAGCATCGATATTTGGAAAAAATCGCTCGTTTTTCGAGTGTAAAAAGAAATCTAGGCAAAAAGAAGGAAAAGTTCCCGATATCGCTAAGATTTTTAACTCTAAAATATGCCTGCAAAGTCTCGAGTCAATCGGTTCATTCATTTTTTAGTTATGTCACCGACTTTGAAAACATGATTTTGAGGAAAACGCGTTTAAAGTTTTGGGTCTGAGCGCTGCACCGGGGAACACCTACCTATTTACACACGTATAACTTTGTCAATTTTGGTCGGATTAACTTGACACTTTCAGGGAATATTTTCAAGATGTACTTCATGAAAATCTAAAAACCGAAAACTCGGTTTTTCGAAAATTTCTAGGTAGGCCTCCCCCCTGAAATAAACTTCAAATCCGATGCATCGCATTTTATTGATCTCATAAAAAAGTAGAATAACGCGCCATTAGTCAGACATTCAGTAGAATGAAAGTTGATATTGGAAAGCATAATGAATATCAAGTAGCTCTTTGAAAAATACTTTCATTTTAATCACAGGGACAAGAATGGAACTCGTTGTAAGTATATATGCCGTTATGCAAGAAGCTGTTGAAAGGATGTCAAGTCTTTTTGTCGCTCTGTTAGCACGTAACTTTTCCTCTTTCAATTTGCATTCGTTGCCGGGCGATATCGGCACCTTTTACGCTTCCTCCCACTTTCTCCCCGAATAAAAGGATTCCACATCAGCTGTATCATTTCCAACGATCCACGCCATTCGTTGAATTCTCAAGTGGCCCGCGGCGGCGATCTCGTGCGACACGTTCACTCGGAATTTGGAGAGAAGGCCGCTGATCAGCGGGATAAAAGACGTCCGCGTAAACAGGAAGAGAGTGCTTTTGTGCCGGCGAATGAAAGCGCGTCGATCTCCCTTCCCCTGCATCCGAAGATGCACCGGCATGGAGATTACCAGTTTTATTCCGATATAATGCCACGTATGAGAGTACCGCGAGTGTTGGGGCCCCCAAAGGCGCGCGATTGTCCTTTCTGAACATGACCAGGCACGCGCTTTGAGCCTTTGCTCCTCCACAAATACACGTCCATGCGACTGCACCAGTGCATCGCGCTTTGTGCATCTGAAAAGGGTATCGAGAAATCCTGAAAGCAACGAGTAAACGGCTGCTTTCGGAATTTTTTCAACGGCTTTGGAGTATCCCGGTTTGCAAATCAAATTCGTCGAGCAGGCGATGAAAATTATTCTAAACGCGATTTCCTACGGATTACAAACACGGTCAATATTATGTAATAATATATCGAACAGCGGTATTAACACGATCGAGCACAGTCAAACGCGACGATAACCATTAAAAATCGACCAGGTGTAAACGTATCACGAACCAAGGATCCGCTACAAGATGGCAGGTGCATTTATCGCCCTCTGAATTAATTCTCAGCGATTGAATCAAGAGAGGATCCGTGCGTCTGCCTCGTAAACCCAACTCCATTCAAAGCCCCGATACTATATCTCGGAACGTAAGCCACGCTTTGCCGAATGAGAACGGCAAAATTCAACGGACTCGAAAGCACGTAATAAAACCAATAACTGGCTTCCCGGGTCCATCCAGCCAGGGGTCACTTTCGATCCACTACCCTCGGCGATTCCCTGAATTTCTCTTGGCGCTGCCATTTGGTTTTATCGTTCTCGTGCTTTAAGCTCATCTGGTAAGTGCTTGGCCGGCTCGCATGGGACGTCAAAAACGTCGATCGAGCCTTTCATTCGGTTCGATCAACGGAGCCCCGGCACGACGCAGCCAACCGTCAGCCTCGAGTTCACGACAAAAGGACGGAAAGGGCCACGAAGGGGACGAAGGGGAGATACCTGACTTCCGGTCCCCGCAACCCCTCCCCCCCCTACCCTCCCCGCCGCCCATCAACTACCACGTCTCCGCTTTCTCGGCTGGCGCACGACGAACTCCTTTTGTTCCCGAATTCTCTGATTTTCGAAACTCGCTGTTTAGCTGGAAGCTGGCCGGTAATGAGTCGCCAAACAATCTTGGATGGCGAAGCGTTTCCAGTCCCGTGCGCAAACACGACACTCGGGGCGCCTGTAATGGATGATCGAAACGTTCGCGCGAACAATGGGAACGGACTGTGAATCGATCAGGAAAAGAGCACGATTACGTTCTACGTAAACACAGAGTTTTCGAATGCAACAAATTGGAGACCAGAGGGAAGGACGTGGCTCGCGGGTGGTATATGTAATTCCCTTGAATGGGCACGACAATGCTGATGGTTCTTAACGTGATTATGCGGTAAAGAGGAGACGCGATTATTAGATTACCAAACCTCCCGGTAGGAATGCAGCTAAAGCGTCAATACGATAATTACCGAGGCTGCGAGGTTTACACGTTCTCGACGAGCTTTTGGAGGGCCTTGGGAATCAAGGAAACGTGACCCTTCATGCGCGCTCAACTGTTTTGCTCGCGAGCGGCATGTGAGTACCGAAATAAAATGAAAAAAAAAAAAAACGGGGAAAAAAGGCAGCACCACGTCGAAGCTCACGTCATCGGCGCGTCTGCGGCGAGACCACGTACCAGCAAACACGTTAATCATTCCCGACACGCTCCCGTGGTTGGACGAGAACGGCATGTCGTCGCATTAACACTCGTAATTAAATTAAAAAATTTAAATAACACGCCGCCAGACGGGAATCTGTGAACCCTCTTACGGACCACCTTCCAGCATTCAGCCGCATCGGGGTCCTCCTGCTTTTTTCGTCGGCGGGCAACCCTCGCGACGCGGCGCGGCGCGTTTCAACGACCGGACCGCTCGAAACGAGAAGGACGTAATCATTTTCCTGGCGTTTGCTGAAGCGACGGGGCCGGTGGAAAAGGGTAATGCACTTGAGGGAGCGAGATATAAGGAGTTCCTTCGTGTTCCTCAAAGTAATGAAGCAGATATGCAAAACTACTTAGGACGTCTCGTTTGGCCTGACTCTTCCTCTTATTTCCACGATTCATCCCGCTGTGTTCCCACCCCCTACCCTCTGCCTCTGTCTCGTACCGTTCTCCTCGCCGACCTTCTGCTTCCCGTCCGACCGTCTTCGCCTCTCGCTCCTTCCACCCGCTGCAAAACGACCCTCCCCCGACCCCGACCTTCTGTCCCAACCGCGCCACCCGCTCGAGATAGAATAAAAGAGGCGTAATGCCCCGCTATTTGCATATTAAATTTGCCCCTTCATCCGTACGGCTCTATTCAAATGATTATTCCTCATCGTTCGTTTTGGCGGGGAGCGTGGCCGAGCTCGCGGAAAGTGCGAGTCGTGATGCTCCTACGGGGAGCTTCAACGGGAACGTTTCAATCCGCTCCACCTCCGACACCTCGGCCTCTCATCAAGTAATTGCGCGGAAAAGCAAAATTTCACATCCGATTTACGGCGAAAATTCGCAATAAAGAACCCCGGGCGAGCTACCTCTTGCCTCCTACTGTGATCACGCACGCGGACGTGCGTATTAACCGGCAGCTGCACTTTTCCCATGTTTCCTTATTTCCTCTTAAACTTTTTAACGTTGGAATTGAAACGAAAATCTCGGTCAGAGTTGTTCTCCTCTCCGCGCAAGTTTGTTGAACCGAAATCTACCTAATTTCTGCAAGCGCTGTAGATACATACATAGGTATATCATTTATCGCATGAAGCATGAAAGCGGCGTTTTCATCCAATCAAGTTCGAAAATTTCAAAAGACCGATGGTATCGATTGAAATGGGTTTTGAAAAGGTATGCAATCGGGAACGAGGAATTTGGGGAACCTTTTACGCCACTGTTGCGAAGCCTAATCCTACAGTTTGTAGCGAGTTTTGCAGGGACGGAAACACGTCGTCGTTTAATACGGGTTACGCGCCGGCCAAGCTGGTTCACCGAAACTTAATATAAAGTACAGGGGAGATTTATGCAAATCGCTGTTACTCACCATGAAAGTGGCGATTTACCAACAAAAGCCGCGCTGAATGTAGGTTAACGATAGTGGTATTAGACCGCGCTAGTCAAACGTAGTATCCAGTTAATCTCGAGCCGTTGACCTCCATTCAGCGTACACGTCATATTTACATACGGTCACGTGTTATTAAATAACAGTATGTTAATCTGCCTAGTAAGCACGTTGCACCGGCTTTGAGCGTTATTAGCCGCGCCCTTTAGTTCGGCTCTCACCACGGCCACCGTAGATATCGGCGCGTTCGAATTACCAGCACAGGTAGTTATCGTAACGGAGCACGCGTCGAAACGAAAGACGGGAAGTTGGTAGACGGTGTCGTAGAACGCGGGAAAACCGGTAGAGAAAAGGGGGAAAAGTTTGCACCGGCGATGTTAAGGCGTTTCAGTCTCCGTGCCGTCGCGTAATATGAGAAGATCACGCGATAAAGTTACAGTCCTTTCTTCGCCATCGTCGCCGTCGACGACGTCGTGGTTGTTGTCAAAAGTCCCTTACCTCCTCGACCACCGCCGGGAAAAGCCGAGGGAGATGGGGTCGCGGTGTATTACAGCGCGAACGTGCATAGTCTCTATGACGACCTAATAAGACCCGAAGGCGTAATGAAATCCTGAGAATCCTATGGATATGAACGAAGCAACGATCCTACTTTCTAAATACCTACCCACGTTGCGTGTCTTCCATGGCGATTTTTCGCCATCGGGGAAATCGCTGCGCCCTGTTTAACTGATTTCTCAGAAATAAGAAGAATTTCATTTTCTATACTAAATCCTCCACTTGAGTCACAATTGACGAGCTCAGCTTCCTCTCCAACATTCTCAAAATTGCTTCACCTACTTTAAATACACATTTATCAGAGAGTTCGAGGAGTGGCAAGCTTTTTATCGTAGAGTGATACAGGTCTCTCTCTCTCTCTCTCTCTCTCTCTCTCTCTCTCTCTCTCTCTCTCTCTCTCTCTGATCTGTAGAGCCTGTATTAATGCTGATTAAGCAACGAACGGAAGCAAAACAAGCTTTAAATTGTTTGTCACGCAAGATAGGAGATGTATCCCGTGCAATCTTCGCGCAGATGTAACTCGCGCGCGTAAAGTGCGGCCGTGTGAATTAATCAAGCAGGCTGTGGGCCATGGAAATTGTTCGGGGCCGAAGTCTCGGGTTAGTATTTTATTGTCGGGCCGTTTTTGTAGATTGAAATAACTAAAGCTTTTGCCCCGCGCTTCGGAATCCGGCGACCGTGCAAGAAGCATCGATATAAATTTCTGAAGCGTGCGCAACGACCGCGTCCTCGTAATCCTGTTGTACGATCCTGGGCAATACCTTCTCCTTAGCGTGGACAAGAAAGCCAGCTGGAACGTATGAGCCGACCACCGCGGCGCGACCTATGAAATGTAACAATCGCGAGCGGTATTAAATTTCAGGGGATTTCATTTGTCAACGGGGACGCGATAAAACGACCGCTCACCGTAACGAGCTACAATTGTACAACGTTTGCCGTTTGCTAATTAGTATTTAAGGGGCCATTCCGGTTCGCACGCCGATCAATTAAGCGATTGTGGGGAATTTATTGCGAAGAAAAGAAATATAGTAATGGTGCAACCTATTTTCTATTTATTAAACTACATTTCAACAGTAAGTACGAAATATAAAAGTAATGAAATTAATGTTTTTAAAATACTTTTAAAAGCGGTCTCAATGGCATGTTTGAAAAGTGACGCCTCGCTGGCGCAGGTGATTCCAGCTGTAAAAATCCACAAGATCGAAATTCGTAATAAATTATTTGCAGAATGGATCGAACTGGATGCATTCAAACTGTATGAGCTTTAAAACGCGTGCATGGCAATTGGAAAACCGCCAAATTGTATTCGAGTTACCCGCAGGAAATTGTCGATCTCGTTATGGCTCTCTGAACGCCAAACATCCCGGCCGATAGCTATACGCTAATTGAATATACGTGTTAGATCTCTAACACGTATATTCCGTTTCGTTCGACTGTGAAAAGCGTTTTTTCACGCCGCGGATAAAACGATTCTTTCAGGTCGTCGAATGGAGTGCCATTTTTCCGTTAGTTTCCCCCGTATAATGCCACGTCACGTATTATTCCATTTAATGGTGATGAGATTAATCGTGCGACTCAAGTATCACAAGATTAAAGGATTAGCCGATGAGCGTCTGCCTCTGTATTTTCAATCTTTTTCGGTACAAAATTAAGTGCAACAACAAACCAATCGTTCCCTCGCTGTAAACGCCTTCGCGTTCCCCTGGAATTGCATTTGACGAGACAGGAAGCCCGGCATTAATTGAAGGCACGAAGCTGAGAATCGTGTCTGAACCTTCGATCTTAGCAGCACAGGCGGGAAGAGAGGGGACAGAGGTTGATCGAGGAAATCGCAATACGAGCAGCACGCGTCTCTTGTCCCTCGGATAAAATCTGACCGGTCCCGGCAGGCTGCCGGTTTTCCGGGGAGTCCAACACATCGATCACGTGCACGCCTAATAGCAGCACGTGTTGGTGATTACGCTCGAGGGACTGTGGCTAGATCGGGTCTAGGTAATTGCCCGAGCATCGGACCCCTCCCACCACCCAAGCCTTCGATCTCCATCCAGCGTACCGGCAAGCCCCCATGCACACCAGAATCCCCGCATGTACGACCATCGATGGTATAGCCCAGCTACGTACGCGATTGATTGGTTAACATGTCTGGCTGGCCTCCAGTCTGGCCTTGATTATCTATCTCTCCACCCTGTCTGCAGCTTACTCACCTCAGTCCACTTTCTCTTACCCCTCCGACTCGCCCCTCTTCCCCTACTACCACCAGGAACACGACCGTATCATTCAAATTGCAGTATTAAACTCCTCAAACCCCCCCCCCCTCCCCCTCACCCCTGCTCCCTTCCCTAAAAACTGTTCCCCGAAGGCCCGATGAAAATCGTGCATTTTATCGTGGCACCGCGTAATTGAACTAGCTTACTGCCCTGGACGAAGAGTTCTCCCTCGTCGTTCTATTCGTCCTCGATTCTTTCCTTTTATAT
The DNA here is from genome assembly GCA_947577245.1 of Andrena bucephala. Classification (NCBI taxonomy): domain Eukaryota; kingdom Metazoa; phylum Arthropoda; class Insecta; order Hymenoptera; family Andrenidae; genus Andrena; species Andrena bucephala. The sequence goes on from OX387715.1 coordinate 73,250,352, forward strand.
CAATTTGCCGTGGCTCTGCCTTCTGGCATTATGGCGTTCGTCACTTTTGTGTCTACTTTGAATGGGAAAGTCTGAGGAGTTGGCGATCTTATTCCGAGGATTACACGACCGTAATCCTGAGCCACGTCAGAAAATTTTCGTTTCATTGTTAGTTGCTCGTGGATATTAGTATCGCAGATGTAACGGTTATTTATGAAATACTGACTGCTTGCGTTGTGGTTGTGTGCTTGTGTCCCGGGGTAACGGATCTATGTAAAATAATCAATGATAATAAGAAAGCTTGCAGAGATAGAGACCAGTAGAACAGATGAAAAAGAATAAATGAACGTCAATTTTTTATTTGAGTAGCTTTGGATCGTCTCTACTCGTGGTTGTCACCGAGACCTGCTCCCTCGCGAGCAACGCGCTTCCGCCGATTCGAAAAATGATTCCCTTTGACATACTCGTCAGACGACGCGCGCGAGATAGAGATGCTTGGGCAAACATTCGAAGGCCTGCAGGTGTGTTAGTATTAAAAAGCGTTATGGAAGGTAACTGAAAACGGCACGCAGGGGCCCCCGGTGTCTTTCACAAAAGAAAGAGGCGCGACATCCTGTGTCTCGCCCCTTCCGAGACGCGTTTTATTTTCGGCCTCGCAAAGGGAAGCATTTTTGCACGCTGTCTGAACACGTTGCCTAGGGTAGGTGGATGGGTAGGTGTAGGTGTCTATTAAAGCACAAGAGTGACATAATACTTGCCACTTAAAAAGGGTTGCCGTGTGACCAGACAGCGAGAGGGGTGTCTGGTGTCTCAAGAGCCCCACTCTGGGGTGTACCATCCACATCCCCCGGGGTCTTCCCTTGCGAGATACGTTAAGACAAATGCGTGCCCTTAAGCGGACGCATACATATGCATGCGGTGCCTGGGTGTAGCAGCGCTTGTATACCTGATTCAATACCTCCGAACATAGTGGGGAATCGATCGGTCGTTGATTTAATCAAATGACTCTGCTTAACCAGGGAGCTGTCGATGGCCGGATGGTTCGTTTCTTTAGAAATCTGTTATCTTTGGCCAGAAAGTGGAGAAACTCTTAGGGCAGAAATCAAATAACGATAAAAAAAAGTTGATACTGCAGAACGATTACTTTTAATAGCCTCTATATACATGGTCTTAGCTCAAAGTGGCCGAAGGCTAAGAATAAGGTGGATTCAACGTAAACTTCATCTAACTCTCGTTGCTTTGCTCTCTCGAATGTCTCTGAACACTCCTAGTGAGAGCACCTTCCAGGATGAAAGTTCTCTCTAGGATTATTCCTCTCTTACGGAATAGTATTCATCTTCACTAAGGAAAAGAAATTCGCGAAATGCTATCCTCTTTAGGACTCGTTAAAAGAAGAAACCAACGATTATTTAATTGCATTTTATTGCAGCGGCAGAGTTACGGCTCCGCCCGGACAGATGAAATGACGCATTAAGTACGGTATAAAGGTAAGCAAATGTCCTCCGGTTTCAGATACAGAATTTCCACAGGATCTGCACCTGTACGATGAAATTTAACCGGCTCCCGGTGGCTCCCCGCCCTCTCGAGACGTTTCATTTCGCGGATGAAAAGCAGCCGCGGATTACCTTTACAAAATACGCGGGGATTCTGCGTTCTCGCGGAGGCGGCTTGATCCCCCCCGTCCCAGGAACGTGGAATACAATTTTATGCCTCGTTTTTTTTTAAGAAAGACCGCGATACCCCCGCTGCCAGACGAAGACAGACAGGGCACGCGAACGGGGGGGGGGGAGGAATAGCAGGACGAAGGGAGAAGTAGAAAGCAGAGAGGGTGAAATGTCTGCTCTTTTCTGCGATGCGTGACCCTCCCTCGAAACGTAACCAACCCCGCCCGTAGGTTAGGCCACCTCGGAGGGTGTAAATGTACTGCCGGATAGATCCGGGGGTATAGGGTGTCCCGGGATATTCGAGAAACTCCCCCAGCACGTTTAGCGGATCATTCGGCGCGACAAACGTCACGGACAGTAGTGCGGGTCAACGTTTCGCGGGACACGCTGTATACGAGCCGGCGGAGAGAATGGTTGGCTCGCGACGCAGGGAGACGGGAAAGGGTGCGCCAGAAATTCCACAAAATTTAAACCTCCAGACATCCATCACTATACGCGACAGCCGACCCCCCCTCCCCTATCGACGTGCCAGCCTATACCGCGCTTCCCAAACCTACCAGCCCCGCGTTTCGACGGCAGCTTCGTCAAGTGTGATCTGTCATTCGGCATCGCGGTGGAAAAAAATATAGTACCCCGGGCGGTATTGTCGTCGAGCAACAGGGTATAAAATTTGTCGACTATTTTTAATTCGCCGGGGCGTCAGCTGCGCGAGATCCTTGAAGGATGAGTTACCGCTCGAAACTGTTTCGCAGCTCGCGATCCCGCTGTAAATTTCAATCCGACGCAATCGATCCGTTTCACCGTAAGTCGCGCCCTTTGCGGTCCCGCGAACCAGAAACAGGTTACACCCTCGATCCCTTTGTAGAAGACGCGGACTCGTTTTTTTTTCGGAGAGGAACAACAAGGCCGGCCAGAGACGCGGCTGCAGCGTCGAATTAAATCCGCAAAGCCGTAAATTATAATCCGGCCGGCTCTTCTCCACCCGCGGACAGTGATGCTTTTCATCGTCGGATTATCTCCGGCAGGCTAAACAATGCAAAATTATAACGAACGTAAAAAATGCACTTCTCCCCGTTTCGCCGATCCCGCTGCTAGAGCGCGGAGGCTCTTCGTTACAGTGAAAATATTCAGTATTGTTCGCGGACAGAGAGGCGGCGCTCGACAGAGCCCTCGTTGTCGATGTAAATTTTTTAAGCGGCTCGCTCACGTGCACCGCGCATCGGCCAGTTTAATTAGAAGCGAACGCCGCTATTATTTCACCGCTCGTCGACAGTGGCGTAGCGGTAAACGTTTCGCCGCCGATTAAGTTCCTCTCAATGATTTATTTCCTTTTCCAATTCGCGACAATGCGCCGGTTCGCCTGTGTGTGCGCGCGCACTCTTTCTACCCACCCTGTTAACGTTTTGTGTCGCGAGAAATTGCGGCGACGTAACACCGGGGAATCCATCCTGAAAGCAGGGAAACACAAAGGGAAGGAAGAATGCAGATGCGTGCGGCGACAGGGGAAGGACTGGTGCACCGGAAACAGCCGAAAAGAAACACCACGATGCTCTCTTTTCCATCGTCAGTTAACAATGTTCGCGAGATAACGGGGAAAGGGTCCTCTGCTCGTTGGCTGCCACAAACTTCGTCATGCCGATTATCTGACAAGGGGAGAATTTTCGGGAATTTTTTGTGGAAAATATAATGTATATTTTTTACAACTATTTGATTATTTTAAAAGTATATATATTCAGCAACTCTTAGTAATTTTGTTATAGAAAAATATTAAAAAATGAATGAATAACAGCCACTCTCCCGGAAGCTATTTTTTATGCGGTGAGCACGATTTCTCAAAGCCGGATCATCTGAAATCGAAAAGTGAAGAAGATTCTGTTAGTATATAAGTTTATCTAGTTCGTTAACGAAGGATTTTTGTTTTTGATGAAAACTCTATTTTTAATTCACGAAAAACGAACAATTCAGACATCGAAAAATCATGATTTTGCGTTAAACGGCCGCCATTTTGTCCGAAATCATTTTTTTGAAAAATCCTTCGTTCACGAACTAGATAAACTCATATACTAACAGAATCTTCTTCGCTTTTTGATTTCAGATGATCCGACTCTGAGAAATCGTGCTCACCGCAAAAAAAATAGCTTCCGGGAGAGTGGCTGTTATTCGTTCATTTTTTAATATTTTTCTATAACAAAATAACTGAGAGTTGCTGAATATGTCTGCTTTTAAAATAAGCAAACAATTGTAAAAAAATATACATTAGATTTTCCACAAAAAATTCCCGAAAATCGCGCCTGCCAACTAGACATGACCCCTTAACGATAACGACAGTTGTGTGAAACGCAGAAAATAACACCGAAGGGTCAAATCCCAAATTCATAAATACAAGGGATGCTGGAATGCCAAGAAGAGTCAAATTCCACGAACTGTTTCGCATTTTCTTAATCGTTTTTTACTCGGTATATAGGGTAAAGGACCCAATTACTGCTACCTACCCAATTGCTGTCACCCTAAGCTGTTTTACGTAAAATAACGAATAAATCTTGTGAAATGACACATAAAAAAAATTTAGCATATTATTGAAACTGTTATTTATACGATACAAAAAACAGTACTTCATTTTTTTCTTCGATAATTTGGATAAAACGATCAAACATTTTAAGCGGACATTAAGAGAGTGATAACGATGACTTCCTTACTAGCGAAAGAGAAAACAAGGCGTTAAACATAACAAAATATAATATTTTAAATAATATAAGCATCATAGAAAATAATAAAGATCCGAATTCAACGATTCATTAAGCATTTTTACTTATTAATTGGGTGACAGTGATTGGTACAAGCTTTTCAAGCATTTTGGTATTACTGTCATAGCAGTAGTTGCTCATGTACATGAGACGACATAATCTTACAATGAGATAAACAGTATTAGGTTAGCTGGCAGTAATTGGGGTGTCAGTAATTCAGTCAAATACTTTTGAAGGGTGTCAGTAATAGATCCCGAAATATATTTTTGAAATTGATGAATTCATTCATAAAAATCGAATTTTTAAGATCCACCAAATTTTGTTCATTAAGTAAACATATTAAACAATAATAAATAACAAAAATAACATATACTTTTAGTCTATAAGTACAAAACTATAAGTTAATGTCAGCGTCAACGCTTAAAGTGTCAGTAATTGGGTCCTTTACCCTATAGAGCAGCGTCGATTCGCCAATTTCCGACGGAATATCCAGTGGCGGATTTAAGAAAAAAGGCCCCGGTGACAAACGCTCTGAGACACCCTGTATACACAACAGAATTAGAAATAAATTTACGCGCGCGTGGTACGAAAATTATAGGAAACAAAAAATCCATATAATTTTTTGATAAAATGTTTTTTTTTTTGGTAAATAGGACCCTGGGGTGGGGGGAGGGGGCTTCTGAGCAGGGCCCAGGCGACAATTGCTCATCGGCCGCCCGTTAAATTCGCCATTGGGAATATCAATTACATTTGTACAGACGGTAATTTGTATGGTAATCCAAGGATTTTTCGAGTACGGAATAACGCATTCAGGTCACGCGTACGGCGACCGGTGCGCCTGATACACGCGGCTGGCCATGATGTTCACAATATTTGGCAAATATTCATAGAATTCTTCTTTTAACTCGCGGATGGATAGACATTGAAAATATTTACCGAACGTGCTACAAAAATATGGGATGTTCTTCTGGTGCGGCGCGCTTGTTTTCGGTGTCCACTCCCCGCACGCTCAGAATATTTCGCGGCGCGCGTGCCCGGGCACAGGCGAGCGTAAAAATACACCGGCGATAACTGCGCCGCGCGATAACAGTCGCGAATGTTTCCCGACCTCTCATAACCAAACTTTCGGCCCCCCCTTGATCCGGCAATGACAACTAACCCCGACAAATTCAAAATTTCACCGACGTTAAAGTAAACGTGACATCTCCCCTACGTTCCAGCCCTCTCAGTTTTCCGAAGATGTGACTCGACCGTCCGTATAAGCTCCACACGTATCGGCACCCGACTGATAATCACTATTTTTCATATTTTTGGAACGCGCGTCACGCTTCCATCCAGGTGAGTTTTATACACAGTCGCGACGTATCCATATATTTAGCAGAGATTTCTACGAGTACAATAATAATTAGTTAATAAGAATGGGGTAGATTGGTAAATTTCGATGGAATAGGATGAAAGTAACGTGTAAGTGGCGTAGATGTTCTTTCTTCCATTGATCTCGCAACAGTTTCCAGGAATGTGGTTCTAGTTATCAACATAATTGTCTGGTTTCCCGATACTATTGGCTGCTACTAAGAGTTTCCCCTTACTCTGTTGTACTGCGAATATAGCATCCATCCAGTACATTCACTATTACCTAAGAACTACTCAGCCTGTCCATCCAACATTCCAGCACCGGTACAATTCATAGCATCGCATACATAGCGCTTGAAACGATTCCATAGCACGATATTCCCTACTGATCGAGCGCAGGTATGTTTACCCTGACGGAGAAGTTCGATTGACGCGATTGATGCCGAGGCATACCTCGAAACCAGAGGCCATCGCCCTTTCCGCCGCGGGGATTCGTTCCCGATCGCCCTTAATTAATTTATTCGGAAGATAGTCGGGCAATCGCGCGCGCCCTTTGCTCCGTTCGATTATACTGGTAATGGTACTATGATCGCCCAGCCGTTCCCTAATCGCACAGTCGCTCGAAATAAACCTGTGCCCATTCACTCCGCAGCGGAGCCGTTCAATGGATTTGGAGGGAAACGATTATGGCGAACAGCCCGATCGCTCGGAAGAATCGGGACAGGGGGCGTCGAATGCCGTTCGAAAAATGCGCTACAAAGAGGCCGTGGAGGAAAGCGCCTGGAGGGAGTCGAACGATTCGTTGGAAATCGCCTGCACCCGCGATCTCGCGGACCTGACACAGAGCCAGCCGCGCCGCGGTGGCCATCAAAAGGCCAGCCAGCAAAGTGAAAATTACGCGGAGATGTGTGAACACCAAAGGGGCGGAGGCAGCCACGGAAACTTTTCCGACCGGTGCCCGGTGAATTTCAACGGCGGGAACGTTTCGGAGAACAGAGCCTGCTACGGCCGCGAGAACAACAATATGTTCGACGCGAATTGCCGTAATAACCTCCACGGCAACTGCGAAAACGGCATCAACAGCAGCGCCGTGTCTCAGCGAGAACATTTGTACGAGGGGGAGGTCGCGATCGAGCCAAAATATAACGTTTCGTTCAAAAGCGGCTACGATAGGTGAATATTCTGCTGCGAAACGCTTCGAACGCTAATGTTGCGGGGGCCGTAGAAAGGGGATGAAGTAACGAGCGTCAGGTTTCAGTGAAAAATATCTGTCTTTTCCTTGAATCCTACTCCACGGAATGTGTGTTTTGGAAACAGCGGATGGGAACACCGGGGAAAAGATATGAGGTGTGCTGTGCAGAGTGCAGTTTGGATACCATGCGAGTGTGGTGGTAAAACTTGATGGTTTTTAAACGTCGTTTCCGAGGACGCAGCAAAATGTACATGTTTTGTAGGGAAGCCTTCAAGGAATGGGTAGTTTTTATTATGGGGCGACGTATTGATTCCTTTTTTTCGAGACCTGTAGTTGACAGGTGATCTACGAGACCCAATTGTATGGAAAATTTGAATTAATTATTTCATGACAGAAACTCTTCTTAATGCTTTCGTAAACCAAACTAGACACAGAGTAGCGCAGTTCACGATCGTTATATTTCAGTGTAAACGAAATGTGGGGCACTAAGGGGATGAAGCGAACGAGCCTTGACTGCCCAGCAGTGTCTTTTTCCACCAAAGACGACAGGAAGAAGAGATCTAAAAAGAAGGAAACGACCAGGTACTTCGCGATTCAACGATTGCGTTCATCTTATATAAGAGAACTTCGGATAATGATCACTTAAATCGAATCTAGAAACCAAGAAGAAGGATGCGAAAGCCCTTTGAACTTTCGTTGCACCTTCGAGAATTGTTGCGGCAATTGTGAATCATACATTATGGAGATCCCCGAAAGCGACTGCAGCGCGTATCAGAATTGGCAGGGCGTGGATTTGGGGTCGGCGAACACCTGCTTCGATGATTGCTGTTGCCCTCGAAAAATGAAAGTGTACTCTTCGAATCTGAGCGTAGAATCGATCACGCAGCCTCAGCAATCCGGCGTGACTTGTACTGAAAGTGGTAGGTGTTGCTCCGCGAAGGAGCCAAAATGCGAGTACTTCGTAACCGACTGCCACGCGTCCAGCAAGCATTGCTTGCAGCGAGTGCACTTTACGAAGGATCCATCCACGAAGAGGAATCATTCGTCGTGCTCCTTCTGCTCGAGGAAATGCACACCGTCCAAGGCCAGTTTGTTCGTCGAAGTTGGGGAGAGCATGGCTGACGTGTGTAACTTAAAGCAACGAAGATCCGGCCAAGCATTTCGGTGCGCCAGTGACTCGACAGAGTCGTTTCGAAATGATTCGAGGGAGAAAGGGATCACGGCTGTGAGGAAAAATAAGTCAGGCTTGTTTAAAAGTCGATCAAAATCGATGAAATACACCACGAACTGCAAATCTCGACCAGGTGCTGTTACACGCAGCTACTCTGGTCGCATTGGCTGTACGGATAGCTGTGTCGACGATGACGTTACGGAGCTTGGAATTTGTGAACCGATGGGACCCTGCAATCCAAAGCTGAGAATCGCAATATCGGATGTGAGCTTTCGCGAGGGTGGCGAATGCAGGTAATTTGTATTCTACTTCTAAGTCAAGACGAGACGAAATTATAAATGTATACGTATATGAATATATAGAGGTCTTAGAATATTAGGGATCTAATATTATAAATCTTTTGAATAATCTGAATATAGCAAGGATAGATGCAATCTTTATTATTCCCTTTGTCGAGGTTTATTACTCGACGAATAAAGTTAATCTTTTTATTCGTCGAACGTTTCAACTTCAGTGTCGAATAAAAATTTCAACTTTAACATAACTTGAATTTATTAGTCAAATAAAAAAATTAACTTTATCCTTTAATTTTTTATCTAGTTAATGCCTAAATCTGATCAGAACCACTATTATTTCTCTCTCATTTTAGCTTTATTAAGGTAGTCATCAATACTATCCGTATGCTAGGCTATTGATAAGATTCATTACTACACCTCGAATAATCGTGGCGCTCTTCTAACGAATTAATAAAATACTTCGTAGGGCACAAACGGGAAGTGAGATGTACGTGAATAAAGGCACAGCCGATTGTGACCAGCAATGTGATACGAGCGATCGGTCCCTATGGGACGACATTCGAAAAGGAAAGATTTGGTCGCAGATGCAGGACACGTACAGAAACTTCGTGAAAGTGGCGACGACGAGTATCAGTCATCTAGTAAAACAGTCATCCAAATTAAAACGCTCGAAGAAAAGTGGAAAATGTTCTCCCACGTGCGAAACCGCTCCACTGAACAGTGAAAAGAATAATATATGGTCAGACCCATGCAATCCACCAGACTGTTTCGGGGAAGAAATGTGTTGGACAGAAGTCACGTCGGATGCGAAAGATAGCGACGCGTATCAATGTGAAAACGTTTGTTGCTCGTTTAACGAGACCCCCGACGTCACTGGACTACCTGTATCTGAGAAATGTATGTACTGTAGCGGGTCCCTGTCTTAAATTAACGTCTAGCATTGCGAAATGGTCGTTTTAAAGCTACATAAACCTGTCCACTTAATTCAGATGAGAGAAACGTCGATTTTTCTGAAATATATAATTAGCCCTAGTCCCTAAGTTCCTGTAGATCGGTGGTGGCGCTAGAGAAACAGGAAGTTTTCAGTTTCAGACGATTACTGCAGCCACTATCGCGACGCGCAAGAGCCGACTCCGTCGAATACGAGTTGGCATGTCGACCCTCATGATGGTGACGTTCAAGGGAACGTATATCCTCCTAGCGGAGGGCCCCTTCAGGACCTGCAGCGTTCCAAGTACGCCGAGGCTCGGAAAAGGGGCGGCTGCGATGGGAAAGCCGGCACCCCGAGCCCAAAGAGGAAAGATCCGAATGCGAGTAGACGCAGGAAGCCTAATACCGGGGAACAGTGCAGTCCGTCGAGCAATCGTGGGTACTGTAGTTCGAAAAATCACCAGAGGACGAGGCAGCCTATAATCCAGGAAGAAAGTAACTCGGGAAACCAACAGATCAGACCCGTGGAGTCCCACGAGCCAGATTCAAAACAAACGACTATGTACATTGACATGTACGTCCAGACGAGTACCTGTCGCACGGAGGTTGAGCCAGGCAGCTCTCCAACTGTCACTGAAAACGTGGAGTATCGAAAGAGAATCCAAGCTGTGAAACGCGTGGAAACATATTTAGAGCCGATCGCGGACACCCCGCACAGTGAAAGGGGCGCTGTGGCCAGAGAAGAAAGGGGCGCTTTGCCTGAAAAAGAGAACTGGCCAGGGCCCACGATTCAGGAGGTGGATACTTCGGTGCAGTCCCTTACACCCAAAGGGGAAACAAAGACACCAACTAGGCAGAGGAAACCTTCTGCAGGGTCCAGACAGACGTCTGCAACTTTGACGCCGATGTCCAGAGCCCCGAGGCGTGACGTTACTAAGGCGCCCCAATCGTCGCCCAGAAGGGAAATCGCGCCGAAGGGCAGACCAGTGACAAAAGTCCCGGAGAAGGTGGCGAAAGAGAAGACTTCGGCAACCGATAAAGAGGTGCAATGTGACATCCTCAAGACGCAACAAGTGATATGCACGAAACAGGAGGCCACGGAGGCGACAGGCCAAGTCGATGAATCGTGCGCCTGCCCTCCAAAAGAAGGAACAGTTGTGCCGGCAGAAGCGTCAAAAGTTGTGTTGTTACCTTCTGAGATGATCATTGAGAGTTCACCAGTTACGTCTACGATGATCGAAGATGCCGACACAACTGACGCCGCGCCCGTGGAGAAGCTGGATGCAACTGGAGAAACACCTGTGGTTGATGCATCCACGGAAGAAACCACGGATAAGGATGTCACGGAGGAAAATGACGCATCAGCTGTCCAAGAAGCTGAATCAAAAGCTAACGGCACAGATAAAAGTGTTATAGAAGGCGAGGAGGCAGTTCCTGCGACTGAACCTGAATCCGCTCCCGCGTTGGACACGTCGCAGGCTGAATCGGCCACGCTAGTCGCGGCTCCGAAGGAAGCTGATTCTACGATAGAATCGCAGGCCTTAGAGAAAATCACTGCCTTGTCGCCCGTGGATGATAAGGAACTGAAGAAGGTAGAGCAGTTCGGAGCGCCGCCGTTCGAATATTCTGGGGAGTTCGCGGGCGGGCAGAACTTCGTGAGCGTGGAGATGCAAACGTCGAGCACGATTCTGACGAAGATCGTATCCGAGTTTCAAGTCGGGAACAAAAGGAAGCGGATATTGATGAGCATAAAATTGCAAACGACTTCGGACGGGCCGAGCGACGGGGCGATCGGGGCGGACGGCGTGGACAAGGAGCATCAGGCCGAATCGAACGGCGCAGAAGTACAAATGGCCAGCTTATGTCTTGCTTCCGTTGTAACCAATCAACAGACGAAGTCTGCTGAATATTCATCCAGGCATGGTTACACCGAAGGCAGGAATAGAGATTAATGGTCAGGCAGAACGGAACGATGAAATTGAATATTCTATACAGGCAGCGATTGCGACGAGGCAGACACCGACGCGTGACAATTTGCCGCGCAGTAATAACAATCAACGGAAACGGCCGAGCATCAGCGAGCCGAAGTCCCCACCAGTGAGAAAACCGAAAAATCTGAGTAATAGTTACGGAGGAGGAGCAACTGATCAGACGGGGGAAACGTGCTCCGTCGAGGATGATTCAACAAAATCGAGTAACGAAACTGCGTTAAGGGGTCATGCCTAGTTGGCAAACGAAAATGAACGTCATTTTCGGGAGTTTTTTGTGAAAAATGTGACGAATGTTTCTTAGAATTATTTCCTTATTTTAGAAGTACATATATTCAGCAACCCTCAGCAATTTTGTTATAGGAAAATATTAAATAATGAAAGAATAACAGCCATTCTCGCGGAAGCTGTTTTTATAATGGCGCTGCGCGGTGAGCACATTTTCTCCAAGCCGAATCATCTGAAATCAAAAAGTGAAAAAGATTCTGTTAATATATGAGTTTATCTCGTTCGTGAACGATGGATTTTTCAAAAAAATGATTTCAGACAAAATAGCGGCCGTTTACCGCAAAATGATGATTTTTCGATGTCCGAATTCTTCGTTTTTCGTAAATTAAAAATAGAGTTCGCATCAAAAACAAAAATCGTTCGTTCACGAACTAGATAAACTCGTATACTAACAGAATCTTCTTCACTTTTTGATTTCAGACGACCCGGCTGGAGAAATCGTGCTCATCGCTAAAAAAATAGCTTCCGGCAGGGTGGCTGTTATTCGGTCAGTTTTTTATATTTTCCTATAACAAAATTACTGAGAGTTGCTGAATATATGTACCTTTAATATTAGCAAATAGTTGTAAAAAATATTCACTAGATTTTCCACAAAAATTCCCGAAAATCACGTTTTTTCGCCTGCCAACTAGGCATGACCCCTTAAGGAGCCATGCACGTAATTAAACACGATTACCGTTATTTGTGGAATTTAATGTGAAACTACAGCGAAATGTCCCTTTCTTTTAGGATTGACATACGAACCGTGCACTGGGTCCTGCGGTAAAAAAAGACCTCGATACTTTGATTAATGGTAAGACTCCGATCCTGCAGTTCTGTATTTCAGAGATCTCCTATGTTGGATAGCGCTGTAGATTCTTTATTGCACAATTTCTTTTCGATATATTTTTGCTTTTTGTTTGGCAGAATTTTAATTAAAGCGTGATCAGCGGGGAGTGTGCAAAAGTGTGGTATTAAGCTGTCCTCATGAGAGCTGCAGAAAGATATATTTGAAGGTATCATATCATCGTGATGAAGAGATGTAATTAATTCCTATATTCATTATGCAAACGAGACTGTAAATCAATCCATATTCATTACGTACACGTGACATAATTCTTCATAACCTTCGAGCGTGGAATACATAAATAGTATGCGTGTTAAATTATATGTGTAATCCTTGAGAGTTATAGTCAGTAATGAAATTTATCTAGACACATTGAGAACCTTGACGAAACTTGGGAGCTCTTAACATAACAATTCGTTGAAATGGAATACTTCCCTATAAATGATCCAGTTACAGTGATACAGACCATAAAATTTTAAAGAACGTCACACAATGGTTACCTGAGAACTAAATATATCGAGAAATACTTTTACAAGTAACACATTAGCATTCGCCATAAGAAACAAATGTGTAAAAATTGAAATTGCTTGATTAATTTATAACACATTCTTTTCCCCCGAATACAACAGTGCCAGTATGAAATAAAGCATCTATAAACCGTATATACCGTATTATCAAATTGATCGAGTCACAATGACTGACAACGCTTCGTCCGCTTCTAAACGCTTCTGCGGTAAACACGATGTCAACAAAGTCTTGGATAGAAAGGGAGAGAAACTCCCTATAATAGAGTCCGAAACTGAGTACAGCCAAGAGATTTGTGGCGAGTATACTTCGGATGCTGCGACTGAGACGTTGATTGAAACCGACAACGTGCACGTAACTGCGGACATATATTCGGCTACGGATCTGCCTTCATCGTTCCAAACGAGCGGAGAACCTCTAAGACCTGAAGTGGTAATCCTAGAGTATGACGGCGACAAGTGCGCGATTCTTCGCACATCCAGGAGCAAGATTGTGAACACCGACACCGGCTCCGCTGAACCAGGCCTGCTGTTAAAATGCATTTTCCCATGTATCGAGACGAAGGAGAAGGCTCGACCGCGCACGATCGAGAGGTCGGAGGACAACGCGAGAAGGAGTTGCGAGGCTGACAGCATTCAGGTGTCACGCCAGCTGACGCTGTTCCGACGCAAGTCGAACAAAGAGTCGTGCAAAGAGTCGTGTCCGAATTTGCTTATAGATCGAACTTCGCAGACGAGTGGCAGAATTAGCCGCGGGACGGAACCTGAAGAGCACTGCGCCATCGGCCAGGTAGACGTTTCGGTGATGACTTCGGTGACGCTGGGGGAAGTGGACAGTGAAAGAACATGCGCGAAGGGTACAGGGACGCCGATGATAAGCCTAAGGTCCAGCACACACGTGAATTTGGCACCGATAGAGGAGCTGGAGGAATGTGACGCGCAATATGAAGACACGTCATTGGAGAAGCAGCAAGAGGATGTGGAAACGGATGGCTGGGTGTATACAACGCGCGACACGTCATACGCCTCGGACGAGACTTCTTTATCGACGAAGGGACAGCAGGCGTGGGTATCGGATAGTGGAGACGAAGAATTAGAGTTCTTATCTGAAGATGACGCTGTGAAGTTTGCTGATAGAACACAGGACGTTGCTATCGATGCGCCAGGAGTAGGAGTCAGGGTGCAACCCCTGGGGCAGAAGAAGAAATCCGCGAAGGGCTCCGTCGTGAGACCGAGGAGACCGTCGTCGTGCATATTCGAAATGGGAACAATAATATCGAGTGACTCGATTAAGTGGGTGGATAAACCGAAAAGGTGGAGGTGTCGCGAAGAATTTTACGCACGAGCGAGTGAAAGCTGTTGTGGGTACTCGAGGACCAGCGACCAGGTCTCCGGCTGCTCAAACATCGCCCAACCAACGCAGAGCAATTGCAAGGTTCAGTGCGAGATGGATTGGAACGTCGCGAGCCATTCGATGAGCAACCAGACGTTCTGCAGCGGACCGGTGGAACGTTACAGCCGTTGCTATAGCTGTGCACCTCGATCTTGCAACGAGGAGCCGGCCAGATGGAGGAATAAGAACGAATTTTCGCCGATGGACTATTCGACGACTAAATGCATCCCTTCCCCCGGCTCGTTTCAAGGGGCGTTTATGCGCCAGCAGCTCTGCAGGATAAACAATGCCCAGGCGGGCTGCCCGATAACTCGAGGACCGTTGGAGATGTGCGCGCGGAATCGTTTCAGCCATAACAACGCGTGCAATCCGTGTTACTTAAATTACAACTGGTGCAACAATGGCTACAACGTTCGAAATCCGAACACCATGTGCCCCGCTACGAGGAGTCAAATGGTTTACCAGGCGCCGCATGGATATTACTGTAGTTTTAGGGCGTTGTACTGAAGGACGAAAACCTTGTCGAGTTTTCTGACTAGAGTACAAGAATGGTAAGAAAGAAAATTTCCATAGGTTTGCTTGACGACGAAACTCCCTCTGCGATGCTGGTACTACTTTTCGAAAGATTTGACGAAGATCTAGATACTTAGAATTAGTAGAAAGATGGAAGGAAATGACAAATGTGTGGCATTGCTGTTTGCTTTTTGGATGTATTATAAAATGGATTGAATTGGGTAATGAAACTACTATTATGATACCATTTCTATACGAATACGATTACTTAAGTGAAATTATATTAATAGGTACTATAGGAAAAGGTAATTCCACGCTCGAGTGCGTTTGGCTGCATTTAGATCCATAGCGCAGAACAATTTCCAGCGTCACGTAGTGGAGATAAATTTTAATTCCTCGCCCGACGAGTTTAAAAGTTCAGCAAAACAAATTTCTTGCTGCGGGGGATGTTGCAGCGTCATAAGTAGCCCGGCCGGTGGTCAGCAACTATGGGGAAGGAAAGAGCGTAGAAGTTTGCTGCAAAGTTCGTCGGCCACCAACGTACCAGAAACTCGGCTCGAGCATCCGCTTGGAGCTAGAAGCTGCGTCCGACGTGTAATTACTGTCTGGTGGCTCGTTGTCATGTCGCCGGGTGTAATAAAAATTCTGAGAAGAATACAATTATCGTGCCGCATTACCAGCTTCAACAGGGCATTTTAAAACCGCACTGTCCACGTATGCATGATATGTGGCGAATTGTTTAAAATCTAGAAAAGTTTTGCCATTTCGACAGATTTGAATTTTAATTCTTCACGGGAAACCCTTACAGAGATAAAATATACCACGAAGCAGTACATATGCACTGTGTATCGAAGATGCAACACTTCGATTCTAGGCCAGGAAACTACTGAAAAGGTCCGTGTCAGTAAATCACAAGGAAAATAGAATGAGACGTGTTTAATCGAAGTATCGAACATTTCATGACAAAATTATTTGAAGAACGTGCACGAGAGCCCATTCAGTGACACGAATTCGAGAGAAGTTCCAGCAGTGCACCATGCCCCGCTAAATATAAAACAGTTAGACATTTCGTGACAACAGGTCTTAGGAGACCATTTCGGTGCCGTAAATGGCTTTCGCGGTCAGCTATCCTCAAGACCAAAACTTCTGGGAAGTTTACCGCGAAGTTTCTCGGTCCCCTGGCTACCGGAAACCCAAGCCAGCAACCCCGACTGAACCAAAAACAGTGCACGGTGCACGATGCACTTCAGTAGGTACTACCTACTTCTCAGAACATTAATTTTTTCAAGAAACCGTGCTTCTTTCTCAAGAAGAAAAAGGGCAAATGAAGTAATGCAGGTGAAACGACGTAGCTCGCCAAGTAACATCGCGAAGTACGTAGCCGGAAATATGAGGAAAGAGGCAAAGAAGAGAAGAAAACGTGATATACCTCCTGGAACGATGGTTTTCAAGGAAAGTTGATAACTCTTGCGAGTCTGTGGGTAAAATCTCGGTGGAGGAACCGTTCAGGGATATTTCGTGGCCGAGGAAGCATCCTCCTACGAGCGAGCTTAAGGGAAGATCCTGGTACCTTAAGTGGCTTTAATGGTCAGTGTCCATTGAGACGAAAATTTCGTGGAAGTTTGTCCCGAAGTTCGTCAGAAGCCGACGTACAAGGGACGCAACCTCGCAGCGTCCTGAGTGCCAAGTATCACCTAGGACACGTGAGTAATCCTGAAGAACATGTTTCCCACCGTGCGGCGTCGCCGTCGGAGCACTCCCAGGCCAAGTTGAAGCAACATTCGATGTTACATACCCGCAGAGACGCAATACGATTTGCAAATTTCAAACCCCAACGATGACGGAGTAAATGTAACATATCCAAGTTCATCAAGGCGAAGTTTACCAAATTCAGGACTCTATAAGGAGTCGATTAATTATGTTGAATGAATTAACACGAAAATGTCCAATAACCAAAAACGAGATTTAATTACACATTTGTAAATGTAATTTGTTATAATTCCTTCAAGTTTTTCGAAACTGCTTCATTTTTAGATCTGTATAATTTACTCTCCGCAAAGTTCACGATCCGCATGTTCATAATATTTATTTCACCCAGTGTTTAATCCCTGACATTTCTATTCGATTATAATAAGTGTCACGTTAGGTATTTGAAATACACCATGTATCAATAGGTGAACGGGATAAATATAACTGATTAAATTCAGCAATAATTTACTGAAGTAAATTCAAACAGGGCTGCCATTTCAATATTACATATGTGGTGCATTGAATATTTGCTGTAAAAGCAATAATAAACGAATTATCTCGCGAATCAATATTTAATAAGAGCAGACTAATTTCCTCGGATATTAATATTGATCCAAAACGATTGCAACGCACACGTTGCTCGCGACCGTTACAATATTTTACTAGCACCGATAATAATCTAACCTAAACCGATAAGGCAAATCGAAACGGTGGACGATTTCAATCATGAGACTCCTGCCTTGCTTAAACAATGTGTCTTATCGACCGCAGAGGGTACTCTGCGTGTCGAAGCTATCCTCGTTGGAGTTCTTAAGATTTCGGAATCCCGATCTGAACGAGGATCAAATATTGTCGAAGATGGAAAATCGGGGGAAAGATCCGCACGAAATTCTCGCCGAGCATCAGCTGCAGATCAATTGCGAGAAAAATCTGGCAGCAGTTCTCAAGAAACTCGATATCAGTTTCCGTATCACGAAAAGGTAAAATAATGAAGAGATTTTGCACCCCGTAACGCGTCACCGATGCCTCGTGTAACAAGTACAAAAAAATAATTAAGAGACACGGAATTTTATTCGAGTAATGGATGCTGCAACGTCAACATGGGTTTTACACCAATTTTTATCGGATGACAATTTAACGACGGTTTGAACAGTTATTACGGCACAGTCAAACACGATTTTTCACCGATTTGAAATAGATTGAAACGCGACTGTATTCGCGCGAATAGACAGTGGTGGTTGCGGCAAATATAAATTATTCCTCATTAATTTTTCAATGCGAACGTTTGATATTTTGTGTTGGTCAGAATCGTGGATGCGGCGAAATGCGTGAATTGGGCGGATCTTGTGATACCAATCGGCGGCGATGGCACGTTCTTGCTTGCATCCAAACTAATTACGGACAACACAAAGCCGGTGTTTGGTATCAATACGATTCTCCCGCCCACAATTAGCTATTTTACGCTGCCATCGAAGTACGCCGTGGATACCGAGAGCATATTTGAAAAACTCCATTCAGGGGAATACACGTTATTGATGCGAAGTCGCATACGTACAGTAATGCATGGGGAGGGACTTTACAGACGACCTTTTCACATACACGAGAAGAGCCGTACAAGAGGCGAGAGAAGAGCCGAGTGGGTGCATTACAGAGAAGTCATCCTCTCTGATCTAAGCTTGTTCTCCCCTGTCGGGAATCAATATGCGCATTTTTATTCGCGGTCCCGCGATTCGACGGCTGTAAGGAAATACATACACGCGAGGCTCTTTCTTCCTTTCTTTCCTTCTTTCTTTCTTAACATTCGTAGTGCTTCAGTCTCTATCGTTCTTCCCAGAAGCGCGCGACCCGCGGACAGACTTTTTTTCATTCAAATTCGAACAAATATAAAGAGGATTTAAAAGGACTAGGTACCTACACACGTATCTCGCGTTTATGTCCTAGCAAGCGGTTTTAGAGGACCGATACAAAACATCCGAAATTCACCGACCGAAATAGTGATTCAGCAATCATTCCTTAAACTCTTCACCGAACGGGAAAATAGGTTGCATTCAAGATTTACCTAGTTTCGAATGTAAAAGAGTTTTGGGATAGGAGCAAGGGAGTCCGCAGACTTTTTTCCGGAGTTGGGGGGCGGGGGGGGGGGGGGCAATTTTGAAAAACAGTGTGAAAATTTTATATCGAATCTTAAAAATATTCCCTTTTTAGTATAAACTTAATAAAGATTAGTTTTTAAAATTAAGCAATTTTTTCGGAAGTCGGGGAGGGTAGGGAGGGGGACAAGTGCCCACCTTGGGCTCCCCCTGCGGACGCCCACGAATGGGAGCATTTGACTTCCGGACATTTTCGAAAAATTGACCTACCCGTTCCTTGTTTTTATGTCCCTTCAGTGGTTCTGTCTGAAATTACTTCGGGGCGCGGGGTAGCTTCCCGAGGACTCGTTTAACGGAGCTTTTACGCGGGCAATTTATTTTCTTAAGTTTTTAAGTAAGCCACGCGTATCGTCGATTCTGCGTTTTCATAAAGACCGCGATGCTTCTTCGTATCGCGGCTGTCCCACTCCGCCGAGCAGTTTTCAAGTTATACGCTCGCCGGGCGTTACAACTTCGGCAGTTATAACTCGCAAATTACAATATCCGCCTAGTGGCGCAAAGAACTTAGCGCAAAGAAGTCGTAACTTCTGAATTGCGTACGAAATCGGATTGCTATCTTGCAGGGGCGCGATATTAAGTGGGTATTAAATGAAACTAGTTGAAATTCGCAGAGCCCTTGTGCGATCGACGCAGAGGAAGATAGCGGACGCTCTTCAGCCACGTCAGAGAACTTTGCCCTGGCTGGCGCTAAACGAAGTTGAGATTCCATTCACTTTTCTGGCTCTGCGCGAAATTTCCCCTCGCCGCAACGGTGTATATTTAAAGGTAATTAACATTCTGTCCAGATATTCATGGGCGAATTTTTGGCAGCGAGGCCGATTACGCTGGTGGTCCGAGTGGAAAATCAGAAAGAGCATAAGTTTCGATCCTCTGGTGTATGCGTGTGCACAGGATCAGGCTCTGCATCCTGGTACACGTCTATGAACCGTCAGTCACCTGCTACCATTCGGAGCATCGTTGAAATAGCCACGGGCCGGAAATTAAATCCGGAGGAAACCAACGATGCGGCGTACAAATACAATCGAACTCTGCCATACCATCCAGGTAGCTAGATCGAACAGATCTCTTAATAACTGAAATCAGAGGTACAAGTAGTGAGGATCACAGGACCGTTTGTCGAATTAATTGAGATTTTGTAAAATAATATCTGCTGATCGGATACATTGCAGAAGATTTACGAGTGATGTACATGATACACGAGATACACCGTGATGTGCGTTGCACAAAGTCCAAGTGCCGCATGGACAGGCAAATGTGCAGTAGGATCACTGTAAAGTCTTGTGGCTTTGACGCTGGGCTCATCATAGACGGAAGCTTATCTTTACCTTTCAACGATGGCACATTTGCTTCCTTTGACATCAAGCCTGAGTTCTCTCTGAAAAACATTATTCTAACGTAATACCTAATTAATGCAGCACTTGCAATAGTAAAAATCAAATTCTCCGAAATATCTCATACCAAAATTATAATTAAGGCAAGCAATCAACTGCGAGTACTTTGTCTTGTAATTAAAACTCTCTATATACTCAATTTAAAAAAAAAAAATGTGGAATTGTATATGGACTTTATGACTTAGAAATTTTATTGAGAATTGTGAGTTGCACGCTGGTTTATTATTAAAGAGATCCTGAATTATACTTTGCTATCCAATTGCGTTTTTACTTTATTATGTGATGCAGTGCTGTTCGGTTGATCAATGGCACAATTTCTCTTTTGGGAAGGATAAAAGATCCAAGGAAGCTTTCCCCTTCGCAATCTCCCAGGCCTGCCGTCGATACAGTCCGATTTCTTATTTATCTCTAATGGAGGAGGCGTAGGGCGAAGTAAGAAATAATTGCGCGGCATTTGTTCCGAAAATGAAGGTAGAGTCCGGAGCCAAAGAGATACACGGAGGGGCGGTTATTCGGTGGCAAAGGGCGGCCTGCTCTTTTTCTACAATAACGAGGAGGGTGAAATACCTTTCCAGCTCCGTTTTCCGTTTCCTTGCAAGGAGGGCAACCTACCGTCCAGACATCCATTAACCCCGTAATTTCGGTTTCGGTTGAACCGCAGACACGCCGACCTTCGAGATCAGGTGTTCATGCTACGTATCTGTGTACGAATAAACATGCAGAGATGCTCACACATTCTGGAGTCTGGGGATCTATATACAGGGTGGTTCGATCGTCGCGGTGATCTAACGTGTATCTCCATGTTCACAGTAGACCAACTTGATTGCAGTGGCTGCACCACCCCCATTTTATGATAAAGTGTACGTACGAAATTTGTAATGAGTCGGTGATAAATGTAAAAATGGCAAAAACTTTTGGAACGGAGTAGAATATTTACTCACAAAATACATAGATAATAGTACGAGTTTTGTAAAGTATCTTCTTTCGTTCGCAAGTAATTCGAACAAGGCAGTGGTTAAACGGAATGGAAAATTTGTTAACTAAAGGCACACCCTGTATACCTACCACTGTGTAACTTCTCCAGCTAAGTGCACTGTTTTCGTACTCCTCGGAGCGCAAATTGTGGGTGCTTGAGACACAGGATACTAAGTAAAGCACTCGCTACCGACATTTTCGGGGCAGGCACGTAAAGCAACCGCTGTAAAAGAGTGGGGAAGGTGTAAAAAGTCGGGCTTTATGCGAGCGGACAGAGTGTGCCGAAAACTTTACTGTTATTGAAATCGAAGGCCAGGGGAACCAGTATCTTCGAGTCTGCCAACGGTCTCCTTGTGACGTTAACAACATTGCTCGCTGAAACTTCAAGGCACTTAGTGTACAAGAAACATCTAAAACAGTTAAGTTCTTCACCTCCAAAGTTAGCTTACACCTAATTCCTCACTAGCTTATGGATTATCATTCGATAAACATCAAAATCTTTGTCTAAATTAGTGTAATTTATCAACTACTAAGATACGAATGTAGTATTATTTTAATCATTATGGAGTGATAGTTTGCAAATAAGAGTCCATAAGGCTTTCATGGAATTTAGAAAGCTCAAAATATTTCTGGGTAATTTTTTGACTCGTAGTGCTCCAAAGAAACACTGAATAAGCAGCCGAAAAAAGGCACGTGAGCATTACTTAAGTAGAGTAAATTCTCAAGTTTTGCACAGAGGATCGCTAACTTATTAAGACTGGTTCCCCCGATCGGATGGCTGACACACCAAGAACGAGTCTCATTAATCCTTGCGGAAGATCCAATCCGTAAGAACAATGGGAGATCCGCCCCAGACGGTCTCATCGAGGACAAACAAACGTACGACCGACCAAGAACAACGGACGACATCGACCAACCCTTTGTACTTCGTAATTGAACGTGCCTGTCTTCTCGGCGGAACTTTTGAACGCTCCCAGCCCCATAAAGATTCGACTAAAGGAAAACGGAGTTGAAAATTTCGTGGCCGTGAGAACCAGAACGTGCTCGTCGTAAATATTCGCCGAGGGCCTTGGAGAGTGTCTCGATACAACGTAACGAACAGTTTCCACATTTTTACCCCGTTGGTATTCGAAGCACGTGGCAGAGAAAAATCAATATGGCGTACACCAGGGTGAGAACTATTGTAACCCGAATCAGAGAAATTAGCGGAGCAAACAAGGAGCTGAGAGGGAACTCGAAAACTCGATCTTCCTGCGGTTTCAATACATACTGAATTGGAATACTGCGTAATATAATATACAAAGTTTGATCAGCCGAGAATGAGGGAATGGTTTTAAACTGCGCTCGTTGATCCCGCATCCCCCGCCACCCGAACCCCTACATTCTTGCAGCACATTAATGAGGCGGTATCGTACCTGGGGCATTTCCAGAACTTCCTGCGAGCTCTAATAACTGAAACGGAATTTAATAAAGCACTGTGCGAACGGCGTAATTGACATTTCGCATTCTATTTGCGTACGTTGCCCGAACGTTCGGCCTGAATGGACTGCGCCCTCGGTTACAGGAAATTCTGCTCCAATCATGCAGCTTCCACAGCGTTCGTCAAAGTTACAAATCTAAATATTCGTACGACCCATTTTATTTGTTCTGGGAACGTGTCGCGAATATGGAGCAACTCGATGTACCGCAGTGCCCGCCAGAGCAAACTGGCGCGAACATAGAGTCCGTTAACGTTGCATTAAAACGTCGTGACGACACAACACTCGGAACCACTGAGCTTTCGAAGGGAATGCCTCGGCCCCGATTTAGTTATCCCCGGGAAAGGGACATTCGGAGCAGTTAATGGATGTTCGGAACCACATAAATTCTTCAATGATAACCGTCGTGCCCGTTTCCTCTTATCCGACGATTTACTTCCTTCGCTGGCGGGCCGGTAATAGTGGTCCGCGAAATTTATTTGCGGATTCGTGGTGAAACGTTAATTCGAAAAGGTCGGAAGGTAGCTAGAGGATCGTTGAACGAGAGACGGGCGAAATAAAACGGGCAAGAAGGGGAAGAGGAATGGCGGGAAGAGATAGCGGGGCTAGGTGGTAACAAAGAATCGCGATGAGAAAAAGGGAAGAGTAAGGCAAAAACGGAAAGGAACGACGAGGATTTCGTTAATGTCATTTTTTCGAGGCAATGGAAATTCTTTTCTCTTTAGCGTATTAAGCCACCTGCGTGCCGGTGTAATTCGATTCACTCTTGTCCCGCTTCACCCTGCGGACGCTGCATCGGCTTTGCGCGAACATTTGATGGATACTGTGCTTTGGGGGTTGCAGCAAAATTCGAGCCCTTGTTTTTGGCGAGACAGTGAATTTCGACACTTTTGTACACCTAACGTTCTTTTCTTATAATCTGGCTATAAAGGCTTGAGCATGCAATTGTTCCTTGCGCTTGGAGCTTTCCTTACGCCTTTCAATAGCCAGTTAGGCAGGAAAAATTACCATTTTTCCGAGTTATGAACGTGTGCACCGTTCGTATTGTGTATTATTTTATTTCCCTTGTGGTTCAGGTGAATTGCTGAACGGTTGGGACTTGAGTGTCGTCACAATTGGATACCTTGTCAGTGATTGTATTTACTTAAATTATTATGTACGCGAGTAAGACATTTGACTGCTATTTGCGCAGCTGCAGAGACTGAGACTGCAGCTAGCAGGAGGTAAGATAATGGACGACGAAAAAGAACGACGTTGAATTGCCACCAGCCGGAGACAGGTGGAAATCTAAAATGGCAATACTTCAAATTCATTTGCGTGACAATCTCCGGTTCCTTCCGCTCGATGAGGCGTCTCCGCCGCGATAAAATCGCAAGTTCAGCCCGTCCAAAACTGGGATGGGAGAAACGAATACGAGCAATTGCAGGCAAGGGAGAGTTGAATGTAAAAGGTAACAGGTAGTGATGGGAATAATGCCGCTACTTGTTCGCAATATTCAAATTCCGAATAAATAATGCAGAGCGAAGTATTTCAACAATTTTAAAACTAAACTCAATTAAGTACTAGTATAAATGTGATATTCTTTGCGCGATGTATTGTAGGGGAGATCGGGGTAGGTTGTAACACGGGGTAAATTGTATCATAAGTAAAATCTTTTGAACGACAAATCTAGTAACCCACAGCATGCGAGAGCTGCTTGACAATATTAGCACCGTCGGTTTTAGTGACACAAACGAGCGTTATGTATTCGTTTTGTAGTTATATCCTAGAATTTTAGTATTTAGAGCACGTAAGTAAATGTTGTCTTAGCACTTTTATTTCAATTAACCGTCATTAGAAACCGTTTGAATTTTTGCTTCTTTGTCGCAAACGAATCAGTTCACATTGGTTTATTATAATGTGTACGCATTTTAATAATTTGATGTTTAGTTTCTCGTTTGCTGAGATAAAACGCAAAAATTCAAGCTCGGGGTATATTGTAACATATTACTATTTATTCCGCTCTAAATGGTTATAAAGCAAGTTATTTTCTGACACGCCGGAAAAAGATGCTCCAGACGAACAAGAGAACAATCGAGAATCCAAAAAGTTGAAAAAAGTATAAAGGCATAAGTAAAGAAAACGAAGAAGAAGATTTTGATAGAATCAGATGAATAAGCAATGATTGTTTAACTCGTGTATATCAAATGTTTAATAATGATTTGTGTCTTCAGTTATATTTTTTAGAAATGTTTATTTGTGTTCATATCTGTATTTAAATAAGTAAAACAGATGTGTTCAGATTTGTTTAAGACGAAGCTAGATGACTAAGTGTCCAAGATTTTGTCACGTACTTTCACGCAATCAGTTCACCACATATGTAAGTAGTAAATCACGCAAATTATTTCCTGATTGAGGAAAACACTTCCGAGAAAAAACTGTGAGAACTTTTTTGTTGCAATCTGCCCCGGTCTCCCCTACATATTACAGTATCCATAATGCAACGCGTAAGTACGTCTTTAACCGTGGTGCCACTATAAATTACAAGATATACCAGAAATTCAGGTTGCGATTTTTACACGATATCACTTAACAAGTGAAAATACTTTAGTAGCATCGCTCCCATTACTACTAACAGGTGCGCGACCGTTAGATGAGGAGAGGAGAAGAAAAAGGGGTGAGAAGCGAATCACGAGGAGGGAGGACGAGAGTGGATCTCCCTTGATCTCTTTCGGTCCTTCCGTGGTTCGTTCGCTCCGACGATTTGCCCTCAAAATTCATTGGGTGTGGCGAAAGGGAAATGAACCTCGCCTCTCTTTCGTTTACCTCCAGTCGTGCGTCTTTCTACTTCCTCTCGTAACAGCCTTCTTCTGGAACAACCCCGTTAGCCTGGAAGGGTCGCGCGACCTACCTCCCAGAACTTATTGCATAATTATAAAGGTTACCACACACAGATCGCAAAATACAATATAGAACTATGGAATACTGATTACAATGTTTCCTCATTCTCGCAGGATGTGCAGAAACATAGTTATACTGGTGTTCCCTTCGTTCTCCTTCCAGAAGATGTAGTTACAATCTCGGAGCGTTTCTTCCTTTATACATAAAGGAACGATGTTCAGAAATTACAATCTGAAAAATAGCGAGGAAGTCCCGTCTGTATCGTAATCTCTGTCCCTGTCGCCCTTAACACCATTCGCTTCGCATTGATCGCGTCGCTCGCCGATCAAACCGCCATTGCCTTCCCTTTAAACTTTAAACGCTCTCTGTTCTACGTTTCGGTGTACACCTGTTTCCATCCCTCTCACGCTGTTGCCGATTCCACGCGTATCCTCCTCGCGCCCATCATTTGTTTCCCGTTTTCTTCCTTTTTGATCAATTTCCTGCCCCTCCGCGTTCCCCCGGTTCCGTGTGCCCTGCCCGCCCCTTTATCCGTTTCTCTTTCATTCGTTGGCTCTCCTTTTGTTTCTGTTTCCGCCGCTGCTGCTCGCTTCTTTCGCCCGTTCCTTCTCCAACCCTCTTCTCGGCTCGCTTCCCTATGCACCGCTGCCTGCCTCTGCGCCCCCAACCCCGCTCCAACCCCGTGTCGTGCACCACGTCGGCGATCGATGCACCTGCCTCCGCATTTGCAAGTTCAGCGGACGAACGGAATCGGTCGAGACGACAAATCGAACGGAATCGGAAATCGCAACGAGCCCGACAAAAGTAACGCGATTCTTCGTCGGCGAACGGAGGGAGGGTAACGCCGATAGACCACTTTGTTTTGCTGTCTCATCGAAGCGAGACGGAATTCGGTTTACAGCGAGAACCGTCGAGCGGGCAGAGCTGATCGTGTGCAACGATTCTTTTTTTTAGAGAAGTTGAATTATCGGCGACCGAACGCGAACGGAATTGTACAGAAAGATCCCTCCCTCCACGATCGAGCTCCTTCTTTTCACTTCGAAGCTAATTGCCGCGGACGAAATTGCGCGAAACCTACTTCAACACAACGACAATCAACTTATAAGCAATTAACATCCTAGGAGAAGTCACAGTCGGTCGTATCTGAGCCCTGGTATAACTTGATTCGTTTCAGGCCGCGTATCAAAAGTTCTTCGAGTTTCGCGGGGTACGATAATATTGTCAGTGAGTTAAGTCACCGTCCGATGCGGGGAATTCCTATTATAAGATTTCAAAGGGCGAGGACATAAAGGAGACTCTTCTTGAAAGGGGCAGAGGGATAGGTGAATTATTGTTGAAGATAGTTGTTCGTTTTTAATTCGCTGAAATTATTAGTAATGAGAACAGTAACCCACTGTGCCTTTGATTACAAATTCTGTTATAGTAAATATAAAAATCGCAGAGTCCTTGCTCCTTTTCGTACTTTCGAGTCTCTCAGGTACACGTATCCCTGTTGTCTGCACGAGCGGTTATACCAGGGACAAAATTGAAAGCCACCTTTTGCAGCAACGAAACGGGAATTATCTTGGGACACCTCGTTACACGGCATCGCTGCAACGAGCCAATTTATAGCAACTAGCACCGTTCGGCCAGCGTCCATTCTGGCACTTACATAAATATTATATTCCCCGATAATACCGCGCGCTATAAAGCTCAGCATTAATCACCGAACAAGAAATACCACCCTCTGGCCGGCGTAGACACAAAACGACCACTTATCCACGGGAGGAATGGGGTAGGGCTTTCTCCGTTTCGAAGCCTGCGGCTGTTCCGCAGCCTCGTAAATCGCAAGACGGAAACCGAACGAGAAAGAGGGGTAAAAAGCTGGGTGTACGGTGGCGGTGAAGGACAGACAGGGAGGTACAAATAAACGGGAAGCACGGGGTAGGGAAAGAGGAGGGAACAAAGTGGAGGAGCGAAGAGGAGGGGATGAAGTACCTGGAGCTCTTTCAAAAACAGAAAGGGAAGGAACCGGAAGTAAGTTAACGGAGAAGACAGCGAGGTGGTGGCTGGTAGAGGAAAGGGGTTGACAAGAACCCCGGGTAGGTGGTGGACGTGGGAGGAAAGGAAGCCAGGATGGACCACCGCTTTTAAAACGCTCCCCGCGGTGAAATAAATTGGCGACGATGTGTTTACACGTGAGGGTGGCGGTAGGTAAAATTCCTCAAGTGTAGCAAAGCCGCTCAGGAAAGGTGAACGGCGAACTAGTAGGTAATACAGGCAGATGTGAACAGCATCGACGGACCCTGACTTTGAGGTGGCTCTCAACGAGATGGGTTGGATCTCATTAACGGTCAGGCTATTTAATTTTATTTCTGGAAAGTGGCACACAATTAAATGCAACATCTGAAGGCTTTTCATGTTTTTAGTTTTAATAAACGTTGAATATGTACAATGGCCACGAAGGGAATACAAACATTCTTCCTCTTATCAATACAAAGAACAGTACTGCCGGGGATATTATCAGATTTCGAGGGAACTCTGATCACTGAAATTTATGAAGTGTCTCTAGGACATTCCCGATTGCGTTTTTAGCTGCGTGGTAGGTCGTGCTCATTATGCTGCCAATCCTACGAGAAATGCCTTCTGTTAGTTTCCCGATATCGATCAATTCCTTGGTTAATAATCTACGAACTCATCATCTAAAATACCAATTGACTGTATGTCAATTCTCCTTGCTGAATATTTTATTATGAGGAGCATCGTGTGTCGCACACTTACTTCTCCACGGAGCTGGATGGGTTTCTCGACTTCGTCACTCCCAAAACGTCAAGGACATCGAACATCGACCAAATCGCCAGCAGGCCAAGGAATATCTTCATCTCGTTTTGCATGTTGTCACTCTCTTTACTGTACTCTCAGGACGAGCCACGAATTCAAGCATGATAATGAAATACGTTCAAATGGACATCCTAAGTCTGGTTTAAGTATACGTTTGCAGAGCTATATAGTTTTGAGGATCGGAATCAACGCTGAAATTTGACGTGTAAACTATCGATTACACGGTCTTTTGTTTTGGAATGCAAATTTTCTCGGCCAATTGTTTCTCCCCTTTTTTCAAAGCACGGAGCAATAACCAGTCGGTAACAGATCTTTTCTCCTGCGATTGAGTAGTTGAGTACTACCTGTTAACCGGCAAAGACGAGTTGACTCGTCACTAATATTAAAAAATGATGAACAAAACACCTAATATTACAAGTGCCCGTTTAAAGAAGGAAGTTTCATTTAATTCGTCTACTGTTTATTCGGGACATTCATAAAACGTACGATAGCTTCAAATGAAAAATTCAGTATCAATGTTATTTAATAACAGAACAGCTTCCGCTTTAATTGCACGATCGTTTACAAATGTACAAACCCGTGTTAGCCACAAACGCATGAATATTACGTAAAGCAAACACGGATACCCACAAACATATTATGTACACGATCCGCGCACCATTCTATGCGAGCATGCCGCCGATGTTCAACACCCGCCATCGCAGACGTACTATTTAAATAGTTAATTGTTACTAGATACACTACCGTGATTGAGCTGCTCGTTCTATTATTTCTAGAACATTTTCAATTACGTTCATTAACAAATGGACGGATTTTAAAGCACGCGTGCAGATTTTCGGCCAAGTTATTCGAAAGTCTCTGCATGCTGGAATGTAATAATTATAATTCCAGAATAAAATATATTTCTCCCTCTTCGCTTTCAATTATAATTGCTAATATACTTAACATTAATAACTAACTTGAAGGAGGAAAAAATGAATGCCTTTTATTTTCAACTATCAATATTGAGGTATCACAAAGGAATCCAATTTCAATATTTGCAATAATCACAGCTCGCCTCGCAAATATTTATAGAGTAATAAAGAACACTATGGTTGCAATTTTTAACGAGTAATGTATACATTGCAGAGTTCGAAATAAAAGAAATACACTAAGTATTTTCTGTTTCTGTGACGCGAAGGTATTAGAAAATTATAAGGTAGATCGGTTAATAAGTGAGTGAACGGTAACATTTTATAGTTTAATTTATCGAGGAGAATTCGATGAAGTCGCAGATAATACTTGCGGGAAATACCGTGCTTTTGGACACCGAGCAAAAAGTTCTCGTTGCGGCGGTATGGCGATGTAAATAACGGAGCTGCGATATAAACAACAAGTTGTTACTAATTTGGATCCACGGTGGATAAACCAAATGTCAAAGGTGTTCATTAAAAAGGCTGTCAAAGCGTTTTCGAACCGATTAATTCACTTTGCCATAGGTCGAACGCGATTTTTTCGCGACCCACCAGAACGTTGTTGTATATTTCCCACGCAAATATTCATTAATACCTATATCCTTTATTGCAAAAATGAAAGAAATTTATACTGAAAAATTACACAAATGATACATAAACCTGTATCTCTATTCGCTGAATTGTGCATTTGACTGATGCAAAAATACGCTTTGTGTGAGATCGAAAGTAACAGTCGTCCGCAGATGAACTATTACGAGTTCCACGACCTTAAAAGTGCTTAAGAATATAATTCACAATATCCATTAATCAGACCTACATTTCATAAACTCTCAAAGCTTTAAAGATCATCTTATTAGCAACCCCAAAATTGAAGCAGATTTCAGTGAATAAAAATTCAATCTCGTGAAAGTGGATGATTCTTAAAAAACGCACTAAAAACTAAAAAATAATTCTTTTCTTGTACTGCAATTTCGATGGTGTTTTTCACTTTAAATAAAATTGTGGAGCAGGATTTTTCAGAACAGAATCTGAATCAGTTTAATACAGCACCAAGCGTCGAAGTGAATTTGTTATGAGATACCCTGCTCCACGATTTTATTTAAATTGAAAAACACCATCGAAATTGCAGTACAAGAAAATAATTATCTTTTAGTGCGTTTTTAATAAAATCGTTTACATAAAATTTTTTTTAAAAATATTTTTTATTATCTAGTTTTTAGTGTTTATGGATTTACATTTCGCAGCTCAGACTTCTTTAGAAATATCTTTTATTTAATTTCGAATCACGATGCGACTAGCGACCCGAACGCGGCGGCTTTTTGTCGTTTTCGTCAAGAACGCGAGTGGCTGATTTCAAGTCGTTTGGATTTATGGTTATGGGTTATATTTATTGACGACTGGGTAATTTTTTCATCCGCTCGGGGTTAATTTTTTTTTTAAATATTGTATTGTCATCCAAACTACGTACGCCTGCAAAGTTTCAAGACAATTGGATAGTTGGAAGTGGGTTAAATTTGAGTTGTCAGGTTTGAACCATACATACAAACAAACATACAAACAAACAAACAGAGGATCGAAGCTGAATAAAATCGTTTAAAAAAAAAATTTTTAATCATATATTCTCACTAAACTACAATATAATCTCTGTTACATACTTATTTAATTGTATCCATCAGTTCTGTGCGTCGACAGTGTCTTTATCAAGCGGTACAAATTGTCTATATAACGTGCATCTGAAGTCGAGGAATTAATTTTATCCTCGATTAAGGCAATGCATCGTGAGAAACACCTTTCTCCGCGGTAATTGGAATAGATGACGTTCATCGACGACCATCACTAAACGAACTTCCCTCCCGTCCCGTTTGTCATGGCCGCTGTTGTTCTTGACCGTTAATCGATGTCGTGCAAATTTGCAAAGAGACCGCACAAGTTATTTACGCGATGACGTAAGCGGCGCGAATCCAATCTCGGAAGTAACCGGTGGAGGTGAACACGACGTACGAGTGGTAATCACATTTGTTGTCCTTGACTGGACTGACACTGACAATGCCACGCAGGTACCAAGTTCCATCCATGTCGAAGCACAGGCCACCGCCGCTATCTCCTTCGCAGAGGCTCGAGTCTATCAAGTAAGCGATTCATTAACAAAAGCAGCACAATCAGTTCGTTATGAGAACAGAATTAAATTGACAGAGTATTAATTAAGCTAACGCTAGTGTTGGAAAATTGGTGGGAAGAAAAAGATGTTATGATTCCACTGATGCACTGCAATTATTGTAGTAAAGTTTCCTGCTACATACAAACATGAATACTATTGATAATAAATTACTTATGCCGCTGAATCTTATCTTCGTTATGCACATTAAAATATTCTCAGAAGCCGTCGGCGAGAATTTTTCTTCCACGTACATAAATGCTGATAAATGGAAGCAACAGAATGGCGTGTCTAAAATCATTTATGTGGGCTGTGTAGAAAAACAGATGCAAGAAAAATGGTTTCTGAGAATCATTCATACAGGGAACACTGTTACGAGATAAAAATCTTAATCACCGTGATAATTGAAGGAATGAAGCGATTAAGAGACCTCGCGTCATTTTAACAATATTCTTTCCTCCTGGCATATAAAATTTTACTTATAATTCATCTGCATCGACTCACTATCTAATCGACCAGCGCAGAATTTGTCAGACGTGATGTACCCTCGGAAATCATCGGGCACCGCGGACAAGCATTGATTGTAGGGCACGAAGGGCATGGTCAGCTCCTGCAGGTTCTCGCTTGGGTCGCCCGTGATCGTCTTACCCCATCCGGCCGACTGCAATTAAAGACACGCTGAACGAAACCAATCCACCTGCTCCGTGAGCGGTCCATTCCCGCGGCGAGGGGGCGAGAAGCGAAGGCGTCGCAAGGGCGAATTAATTACAAGGAATAGAAAACATGGTGGCGCGGAGAGTAGGAATTAATTACGGAAATATAATCCGACGTGACTTAATTAGCCAGCTGAAACCGGTCGTCCAACGGGCAGGGAATCTAAAAAGCCCGGAAGTCCGTCGGGAAAGAACGGTATAGCGACGATGGTGTAGCGGGTGAAATTAATCAAAATACGGTCAGCACACCCGACTGCTCGGTGTCTTTAATTAATACACCTCACCTTGCCACTATGACCCACTTGCAGCTGCTTCCTCTCGTAGACGTTGTCCCAGTCTATGCAGATCGGTCGCACCAGCGCTGTTAATTCGAAGGGCGAGGCCAATTTGATAAGGGCTATGTCTTGGGCGAAATTCCCCCTAGCACCTATGTACCTCTCTGGCAACGTGATCTCGGCCAGCGACGACTTCTGCACGTAATTTTCGTCGGCGTTCCAATCGCGATAGTGCTTCCCGGCTGCCACGGCGAAATGCGATTTGTCGCGGACTTTATTGTACACCTCGTCGTAGAAACAATGGGCCGCTGGTAGAAAAGGCTTTTGATACCATCGTGCTAATAGTAATCGTCCAGGATTCACGCATTTTTAATTATATTACACATATTACGCCTGTAGCCTTATTTCTCGTATTAAAGTTATGGATCAGGTGTTCCATTAGCTGTTCTTCTTCTCTTATCTTATATGTATAATATAATTAAAAATAACAACACCGTGGAAAGATAGAGAGCGTGGAATATTCAGAAATTAAATTTAATGTAAGCATTATTAGGGATTCTGTTATAACGAAAAGCAGTGGACAAAGAATTTCTCTAATGTCTCTGCAATTTCTTAACTTTCTGGAAAAATTCTCTGTATTAATGGGATAGAAGAGGTGGTATGGAATGTCAGGTACGCCGCGTAAAAATTAATTTCTTTAAAAAAAAATTACCTGATACGACGAGATTGTTGCTTATAAGAGAGCCTCCGCAAATTTGCTCGTACGCGTTATCTGCTTTTTTATTGTATATACCAACGTGCCACGGAAATAACCCGAGCTTTGCCTCGAATCCATTCACGATCAGCGTGTTACCCTGTGAAATGGGTATTCCACACTCTGGCAGGGAACAACAGGTTAAATTAGAAGCACAATGGGGCAGAAGGTTGTAATAAACTACATCTACGCGGCAATTTTATTAAATTAACAGCATTTGAAACGAAAGGGATACTGATTTGCAAACTTCATGCTCTTTATATCTAGAAAAGAAATTCTTTATGATTTCAATAGTAGCCCCATAAATATCTGAATAAAAAAAAATTTAACAAAAAAGTTCACCTATTTGAAAACGGAAAGCTTCCGTCTGTATTACTCTACAATATTCAAGAAGGCGTACAATTAATAAAAAGAAAACAAAACTCTAAGTTCTTCTGTGACTCAGCAGTATCAAAATCTAATAGCACACTGTGAACAAAATTATTATCACCTGGAAGGCAACGAAAAATATAACGGTCCCATTCGCCGTTTTGAAGACAAGTAACCGTGCGATATCCCGGGTCGTTTGTCACGGATAATTTGTAGGACGATTTGCACGACAAAGTCGCCACTGTTCCCGGCTTAACTCGTTCGGTGCAAGACACTTCGTCTCCCTGGTAGGCGCATAAAATATTCACCGTGGTACTGTTCAGGGCAGGACAGGTTTCTAGTGGAATACAATTTCGAAAGATAAAATATATCGATAAAAACTTACGTAAGTGAAAAGATACTTCTACTGCGCGATAAAGCTTGCAAAGACATCTCAAGACGCATGGATATACAAATGGAAAACTTGAGGATTAAAACACAACACAAAACTACCTTCCTTTCATCCTCAATCATCGATCATTCCTTTCGCATATCTTATTTCCAGTGGCGGATTTAAGGGAAAAGGCCCATGTGGCAAACGCCCTGAGGGTCCATTTTTTCTGGACAATCTAGGCTATGTGTACAGAGAAGTAGAAGAAAAAAATATAGTGTTTGGATAAAATCATAATTTCTTTTTAAGATAGGGCCCTAGGGGCCTCCTGGGCAGGGGCCCAGGCAACGACTGCTCAATCGACAGCCCGTTATGTAAATCCGCCACTGCTTATTTCGTAATTCAACGCCACTTGTCCAACCGAAAGAAGAAACAGCAACCAAAGTTTCGACCTTGAAGCTTCCAAAATGCTCGCATACTAATTTCAGATCCTCCTGAGATGTCTACGTTATCTTTGACGCGTGATCATTTCACATCGACTTGTGGAAATATCGTTAAATTGACTCACTCAGACACGAAGGTTGGTTGTGCCACGTGTCGTTGACGCAAACGGAAACGGTGCTTCCGTGCAAAATGTAATTGCCCCGACAGGTGTAAGTCAGAATGCTGTTGTTCGGAACTTTATCCCCAGAACGCTTGGAGCAAGGTTTACCGCAACCGCCTAGTTCGTAACTTCCACCTTCAGGTTGTTCGGGAAGGACGCATCCCGCTTCGTTCTCCGGTTTTCTGCGATGTCCGGCGCGAATAATTAACGGCACCGTAATTAAACGCGGGCAAATAAGAGAATAATTGAATTCATTGCGGCCGCGGCTGCTTTCTTAGCCGCTCCCTGCGCCGGCATTCGTTTACACGAGCCACTTGAAAAGTTTCCGTGGAAGCAGCAATTCCGCGAATCGTGCGGCATTTTGTTCTATCTTCCCTATTTCTTTTTTAAATGCAAGAGTTAACTTACGTGACGCAGCCCTGCTCGTCGCTTGAATCGCGGCAATCGAATTTGTTGTCGCACCTCACGGTCCCCGGCAAACATTCGTTGCTCCCACAACGGAACTCGTTTTTCCTGTTTTTGAAATGACAACGAACGTTGATTACGCGTTTGGAGACGCTGTGTGCACGGTGTTCCTTGATTGCCGCATTTCATTCGCGCGGGCCCACCGCGGCGGAAGTGAAACGATTTCGTCGGGGAATTTGTTTTAAACGAACCTTTCATTCTCTAAAGTCCGATTTTGCAACAGATTTCCCATTGGTTTCCATCGAATCTTTCTTGTAATAACTATGATAGGTACGATTTGATTTAAATGTAGAATTGTATATAAGTTTCAAAGACAAAAAAGATCTCTTGCTGGTCCGAGATTGAAGTCTGCGGTATTAAACTTAGAAAAGTACCATCGACAAACCTATCCCTTCGAACAGAATTTATTTCAAAAAGTGAAATTGCTTTGTGCGTTGCAACGCGTTGCCGATTTCAAACACGTTACGCGTGTCGCCTGACATAAAGTAAAATTAAGTGGATGTTTCCATTGACACTTTCGCATCGTGTTTCTATCAATAGCCCCACTCGATCGTGTTCGACAATTTTTAGTTTAAACAGAATTCATTAGAACAACTCGAATGGACGATCTGCATTTTCCACATAGTAGGTACTTTGATCGTTGGACACGCGTTTTCGAAAAGGCAACGATGTAACAAATATCGTGTCATGTTTAATGATTCTACGCTTTATCGTTGGCGCATCTGCCGTCCATTCTGCCTGTTCATCTGATTAATACTAATTTTCCGAGTTACAAATCACGGCCTGTCGATTTGTGCCATCCACGAGCGCACACTTGGTATAGAATCAACTTTGTGCAGGTTATTAACAGCAAACTCACGGTGGCTCATTAATTTACCATTCTGTGTTCCATTCAACGTACTATTAACATTATTATTTAAATCATACCAATCGAAGATTTTACAGAATTTGTTAATTCAAAGGTATCCTAATTAACCTGCCCTAATATCACAAAGAATCTCCGTCTACTGAACTTTCACCGTGATCATACATCCCATCTCCATTCAATTATTAATTAAAAATGCCCTTACTTGCAACTCTGCCCTTTGTCTCCTGGCGGACGACTCGAACTTCCCGTTTCTCCGTTGTCATCTATCCTATCAGTCACAGATGGCTTATCTCCGGTATTATCTGGTTTGCCGTCCCAAGAAGGCCCATTATCGTATTCGTTGTAATTCGGTTTCCCCTTCCCCGGTTTATTCAGTCCTGGAGGCCCGCCACCTGATAGTCCTGGAGGCACACCGCCTGGAGGGCCTTTGTTGTGATTCCCCTGTCCAGTGAATTTGTTGTTTCCGTGACCAGGGGCCTGGTAATTGTTCTGCGGGCGAGCCCATGGTGGATCTGCTCTTCTTCTCACTCGAACGTCTGCTTCATTTGGCACTAACCAGATAAGAATTATTGTAGTGGGACAATGAATTCTTAGGCGTCATCGCGAGGAAGTTATTGTGTCGTTTCGTGGCGCAATCGGTTCCGTCACGCGAATCCTTCCGGCAGGGATATGAGTTACGAGTGCGTACGTGGATATTGTGAGCAAGTTAGCAGGTTACACTAGGAAATAACAGTGAAGTTAATGGTGGATGTAATTTCGAATGGCACAAGTTACGTTCGCAGAGATTGCCCTTCAACAGCAGGATCCACGAAGCTTGGCGTACTTGAGACGATTTTTCTGAAAGTACGAAGTTAAGCTACGTATAGGTATCTTATTGTGGTGCGCTGCAGAATTATTTGACGTGGCGGTGAGACCAAACTAATTACAAGTTCCTTCGAACGTTATTATTCATGATTCGTCCCCCCAAGAAGGCTGCAAACTCGGTTTTCAAAAAATAGTAAACTACACGGGTTACGTCGCGGAGGGAAGATACTTTCGGAAGATAAGAAATTCACCACTTCCCGATTCTCGGGCGTTTAAACTTCCAAATAGATCCCGCTAACGAGCGAAACTTCGTTCGGACCCCGAACACGTCGCGAACTCTCAAGTCCCATCCCTGCGCCGCGTCACTTCGTGCACCCGTTCCGTTTCTTTTCGTTCGCCTCCCGTTCCTCGATCAGAGGCCAGCCATGAAAATCGAGCACATAATGAAGGCTACTCACGCGACGCCACTAAAACCGCCAACGAGAAGGCCACCGACAGTGCAACGCGTGCGTCCATAACTGCGCCGTCCCCGTCACACCATCGTAGTGATCACAGTCCGTTGATAGTCGTTGAGTGACAGACCCGCGACGAGACAGTAGCTGGATCTGTAGCTCGTCGACGAGCTCCTGAAATGCCCCTCGATAACCCTGGGCTATAATTCCAAGAAGAGACGAAAACGTCCACGACGGATAAGGCAAAACCGGTTGCGTTAATGGTCGAAGATTTCCTTGAACAGTAAATTGTACAACGAGCATGAACGCGTGTCAGTGTGGTGAAACTGGGAAAGGATGTGGCCGAAAACGAGTAAAAGATCGGGGAACAAGTTCAGCCTTCGAAGAAGTTTTATCATTGCCTCGGTGAAATCGATTTTTTTTAGGGCACTCTGTTCTTTCTGAGAATTAATTGCCACGTTAATTGAATTTTAAGAAGTCCGGGGGGAATATCGTGGGGGTGGAATATCACTGTTAGCGAATTATAATAATAGCAACGTTTATTTAACACTAACTAACAAACTGAACAACAATGCCACACGACTCGTGCTGTAAAACGGAATGGACGAAGTGTCTTGCTCGATGGTTAAGAGTCTTCTGCTCATTTTCGTGGACGTTCAACGGTCGTCGGGAAGGTGGAGGACAGAAAATATAATCCCAACCGTTTCAAGGGAAAGTCATTTTCTCCAAACGCACAGGTACCTAAGTAGCGTCAAGGTTGTCGCTCCCAAACCGAGCCTCTCGACTCAAATCTCTCCCTCAAAATCATCACTTCTATTGCCCACGCACTCGAGCGAGGGACCGTTTTACCCTGGAGGAATAAATCTTTCTCCAGGTCGACAGTCCGCTACAAGTTTTATCATTGCCTTGGTGGAATTGAATTTTTTTAAGAAACTCCTTTCTGAGAATTAATTGTCGCGTTGATTGAATTTTAAGAAGCCAGTTCGTAAATTATGTCCTTATAGGATCCTCGGTAATTTGATAGCGGTTTCGATCAGTTTCTCCTGGCTTCGATATAATTCTTTTCATTTCACTGGTAGAACTCGTGGCATATTATGTCACGTCAGACACGTTTCCTAGAAATAGATGATTTAAGATTATGTGAGCGATGACTCGTTATTACGTTTCTGTGCAAAACATCGTCGTGCTCGATGTTACGCTTGCCCACGATGGAAGCTGATTGTTTATCACGTTCCTGGTTTTCCGCAGAAGTTATTAATACTGAATGAAACTGTTTGGAGATCGTGCGGAGTTCGTTGCGCATGGCGGAGTCTGATTAGATGCAACACAATTACAAGAATCAGTATCGTCCGTGTATTATGTAAGTCGTTTTATCCGTGTGTGCTGGTCTCAGCAGAGTCATTCGCGATGACGGCGTTCGCCTGAAAGCATATTAAAGAATTCGATTTCAACAGGGAACCACATAGCTATGCCACTTGTTACGCATCTATCTTCTAAAATCTAACGAAACGCACAGTGGCAGGTTACAAACATTAACCACAAGAAACCTTTACAAGAATCTCTCGATTTACCGTCCCATATTTAATATAAAACGGTGAACACGGTGAACGGTCATCCACACCTTCAGCATCCCCCGAAAATGGAACAGCACTTTTAATCTGGTTGTGGCACAAACGCAGAGTGGCCGTTGTCAGGCTAAAGTTTCAGTTTCGTCGGATATTTTAAAAGCGAATTGAACGTGGACGTGATACGATTAAAAAAACAAGCGAGAATTACATTTCCCGTCGCACGGCGGCTGAAAAACTGTCGGCAACGCTCAAAACCTACAAATGTAAAGGGGAATTTTTTCGAGTTAGAGTTTGTTTCTGTTAGACGTGTTGTTACCCGAATTCCGAAAATGGATGTATTGCTTCAGAAGCACGAGGCCAAGCACATATACAAAGTGCCAGAAGGGTTACGAGAGCTTTGCACTGACATTTCGCGCGAGGTATTCACACGCAATCCTTGGATCTTGTAATAGACCGAGTTCTTGTTAATTTCTTTTCATAAAGTATAGAAAATTCTGCTTTAAACGTGATTTTCTATCTTAAAGTAGAAATTCGAAGGATCTCAAGCATCAATGATACCGCTCCTTCAAAGTCTCTAATTCTTAAATAAAACCTTATTAAAAACCATAGAATCTGAATAATTAAATACCAATCCTTCATTCGTTATATATTCTACAGTACTATATTTAAATCCAAGAAATCAAAGACGCAGAGTCTTTACCGCAAGTAACATCAAAAGCAAAATCTTTTTGTCGTTTACTTGCCGATCAAGCGGCAGCTTGACACAAATTATTGATCCTGCAATTAAAACCAGGTTCTCCGATCGCAGCCCACGGACCTGCACGCTTTCGTCGCCGAGTACGTGGACACGCTTCTGATCACGCGCGAGAACACGAAAAGTACATTTCTCGCTGGATCGTTGCGCTGTTAACGCAAAGTTCACGCGGATTTTATCTTCCCTTTTTATTCTCGTCCGGCCACTCTAGGGAAGTCCCGTTATCGTTTCAGTTGCGGTCAAAGTCGTAAACAACATTTTACTCGAAAGCCAGGCTATTCTGTCCATACTATACCGGACCGGTTTCAGTCTGGAACAAATCGCGGTTGCGGCTCCGCGGATTCAAGTAAATTTCATTATCGCGTGCTAGATACTTATCGATGCTTACGTGATACGTCTCGGTCTGCCCTGTTTTCTCTCCCTCGCAGAAAGCATTCCGCGAGTACTTGGACGCGGTTGACGTGCAGCCGGTGCAGATATGCGAAGGTAAAGGAACACTGAACGTAGTAGGTATCATAAAAGAAAGCACTCCTGGCCAGCGTGTTTTAAATGGGCTTGCTTTAAAACAGGCTTATTTTAAGGAGTGCTTAAGAAATCATAGTGGAATAAAGCCTTGGGTATCTGTGCATTTACTTCCAAATTTAAAGCACACACTGTATTTGTAAACATAGACCATACTTGCGAGGAGAGATCCATGGTGTCGATAAGAAGCATCTTGGAGGCAACAGGAGCGACGCGCAAGGATGCGCAACGCGCTGCTACAGTGATACAAGTCAGTGGTTAGAACGACGATCGCCCAAGAAACCGTGTTATTTGGTGACGATCTCTGTCGGATTGAAATTAGGCTGCGTTCCGTGGCCACTACGAAAGGATGGCTCTGAACGAAGCTCAAGGGAAGATTCAGTGGCAGAGGGCAGTGACGAATACGCTGGACATCTTGGTGAAAGCTGGCGCCACGCAGACGGAAATCTCGAAAGCCGCGAAGCATATAAAAGTATAATTCTTGTAGTTTAAGATAAGCTTGTCGACAAGGAATTGAGTCCGTCGCTGTTGCGCACAGTTCGCCTATCGCGGCTACTACGCCAGAAGAAACCAGAAGATGGGCATTCGTAAGATCGCGATTGCATGGCGCTATACAGATTTTATATAAATTCTGGTGGTCGATACAGTAATCTCGATCTTCCTAGCGGAAGGGGAGGACGAGCTTGACAGGAAGGATCAATGCATATTGGAGCCCACAGAAGCCATTCAAGCTGTCGCGTGGATGGAGATGATGTACAAGGATTCTGGATTGACTATGGAAAAGGCCAACGAGGCTGCTTCGGTTATTCAAGTAATTCTCTATTCATACATCTGATGCTAGCTCACACCTGCAACACAATTAGCTGCGGTAACAATAGAAATGAAATTTCTGATTAAATGGTACCTCTGATGCCTATAGGAAGCCTTAGCGAATTTTTTATGCTAGTGCTTTCTATCTGGAGAATTAATGTATCCTCCAGAAAGTATCTTCGTAAGGTTTAGATTTTACAAAGCTACTTCCAAGAATAATGAAAAACTGTGTTAGAGATAAATTGAGGATTTCGTGACGATTTCATTTTTTAATCAAGATAATCTTGTTGGCGACTGAATAGCATTGCTACTGAAACCACCTTTATTCTCGACTCAAAGGGAGCCTACAGAAGATATCGCGCGAGGCGAGGCAGCTACGACGTGCAACGATTGGAGTCGACGAAGTCGATGGTCGTGGAAGCTATTCTCGATACTTTGCGCTACAGGGTTTTCGAGACAGTAACATCGCGCGATGATATCCCCAAAGAACATGGGACCCGAGAAGAATTGATAACTACCAGTACGAAGCTTCGCATGGCTTTCAAAGAGCACGTGAGGGTGTCACGTATATCGAAGGAAGGTATGAGAAAACGTAATTTGCTCACCTTCAAGAAATTCAGATTTTTTACCTTGACGCGCGGTCTGAGAAATGTATCCACCGTTATTCAAGGAGCAGGGTGGTAAAGCTGAGTGAGCTTCATCTATGAAATCAATGAATAACAATATCTTTCATTTACAATTTGTTCGGGAAATCGCCCATGTCACGCCATCTCCCGTGCCCGAGAGCACCCGGGCGTGATGATTCATTGTGCAACCCCCTGCTCATGTGGAGCATCGATCATGTCTCCCTTCCATCGATCGGCGATCGATGGAAGTGGGAAAGCTCGCGATTTGTGGAAATCGACAGCGATTTCCTCGTCCTACTTGGTGACGAAACGCTTACGTGGTAACAGTTGTTAACCGCTTGTTTGCTAACTCTGGGTGTAACAAATTGTAAATAGTGTGCGTTTAAGTTTAATATTATTGTTACTAAGATTAAAATACTTAAAGCTAAACTTAAACCTCTCGCGATAGTCCGGAAACTGCAACGTGCGCGATCCGTTTTTTTGTTTGCTAACACAATTAGACCAACTAATGAATTAACTTAGGGCAATCGAACAGTTCAGCGAGTTAATAAATATTAATTAGCCCACTTCGAACCCGGTGAGGTGGAGGAGGAGAAAGAATCGTTAGAGGAAGAGAGTGAAGAGGAGGAAGGTGAAGAGAAATTTCTTTTAAATTCAGCTGGGAATTTAAAATTAGATATTTAAAGAGTGTTGAATTCCAATTAACCGGGGAGAACAGAAGATACGCTGACCACGGAACGTAGCCCCACGTCCTACTA
The DNA here is from genome assembly GCA_947577245.1 of Andrena bucephala. NCBI lineage: Eukaryota > Metazoa > Arthropoda > Insecta > Hymenoptera > Andrenidae > Andrena > Andrena bucephala. The sequence goes on from OX387715.1 coordinate 73,292,476, forward strand.
CCGTCCGCTGGAATCGGAAGCGAAGTCTGAGATGGAGGGCACTGAAGAACAGTTGACGGAAGCGGAGACGGATGAGCAGATTGCATCAGAAGCCGAAGTTACCTCGGAGAATTGGCCTACCAGCCCCGAAGTACAATCGGAAGCCGAGGCCGAAGTACAATCGGAAGCCGAGGCCGAAGTACAATCGGAAGCCGAGGCCGAAGCTGAAGATGAAGCCGAGGCCGAAGCTGAAGCTGAAGTCGAAGTGGAAATCGAGGCCGAACCCGAGGAGCCTATAGAATTGGAATTGGAACTCAAGGAAGAAGCTGAAGGTAGAGGCGAAGAATTAATAATGTGCACAGAGGGGTAATTTATTTCACGCGAAGTGCGCAAATCAATTAATAACGGGGCTGTTGCAGTGCAAGCAGCGACGGAATCCCATGCGCACAACCACGAAATGGCGCCGGAGGAGGAAGAGGAGGAAAATGTTGCTTCAGAGACTGGTCCCGCGGGCGACGCGGCGGAATGATATAAATGCCCTCGTTTATTAACTTTATTAAAGCAATATACTTCCAAAATAAGTGTATTAACTTTATTAGCGTAATATACTTTAAAAAATAAGCTCTCTGAAAAGCGCCACCGACGCGAGCTTCCGCAACGGAGCAAAGGCCCGCCTTCTTCTCTTCTCCGTGGCAGCCGGGGCGCGGGAAGATGGAACATACCGTGTTCGTCGGAAAGTTTACAGCAGGTTTAATGAGAATCTCAGAAATGTAGAGCACGTTTATGTACACGATTAAGCAGGACGGTTGGGAATTTATTGACGGCTTTAGAACATTATTATACCACCGCTCGATTCTTCTATTAAATCTGAACTTCTTCACGAAACACAGTTTGAAAAGAGTATAAATTTATCTGAAGCAGTTTGTTTATAAAAAAAGGAACACGTAGTAAATGTACGAACTAAAAAACAGTAAGAGCACAAAAACGTAGCGTAGGGTAGAGAGTTGGCGGGACTCAAAATGTGTGTCTCCAAGGTGTACCTTTTGCTGAACAGCAGGCGCCAGTCTTTACTAAACGGGATCTAAGATTCTTCAACTGAATGCAGTCCCCTTCTCTGAATGCCTGTCCGCAGGCATGCCTGCACGATTTCCCTATCGACGCGCGATTGTCTCGAGGCCGGCAATTATACGTGTCCGGATGTTTATCTCGCTGTTTAGCGTTATCGTCCGTTGGGCAGCTGGGTTCAGAAGTGAACGACCTGCTGCACTCGTCTCTAGCTCGTTCCTCTGAAAACACCGTCTCGCCGAGGCATTCCTTGTGCCTGCACTTCTTGCTCGCCTTGTACTTCTCCACTAAGATGCACAAGGAGTCCTTGTGATTGATCATGCCTATGCAATCGTCGTACTCCTCGTCGTTCTGCTCCTGAACGGTGGTTATCTTTTCCGAATCCTTCAGGCAGCAATCATGATTGCAGAGCATCTCGCCCGCGATGTGCCCTTTGTTGCAAGCTCTCGGGTTGCTGGAGTTCGATGGGCAGAGACAGGTATCCGACGCCAGACGCGGCTTCTCCTTTGGCAAGCAACTAGCGAACGAGTATTTAGATTGGAATTATTTTACGAATTAATTTTTTCCTGCGATACTTGATTATATACGCGACAAGCTTGATCAGTTCTCGAGACTATTTGGAAGCAGTGCTGGATTAACCAATAAACAAAATAAGCTCGTGCTTAGGGCATCAGGTGAAAAGGGGGCACCATAGGAATTTTCTCAATTATAAAATCCAACTTTTGTTAGAAACTACTTTTTAGTTAAATTATCGGAAATGCCTAAGAAATCGTACATTGCGTTTAACTGATCACCCTGTATAGGGGGCACTTAAAATCTTTTAAGTTCCTAGGGCCTCTAAAGGTGTTGACCCGGCCCTGATTGCAAGATACACTTTTCGCTTTCTAGAATTTTTTCGAGAATTTTCTACCAGTTTAGTAGAATCGAAGATTTCGACCCTTCCGCAATAATCACCCCCTCAGTTTCACTCAAATACCTGTGGTACTCATCGTCGCAGGCATGGTGGCAGCAGTTGCGAGGGTGGTAGCAGCGATGAGGATTTTGGGAACGACAGGCGTCTCGATGTGGCCGTAATAAATCGAGAGTGGAGTGTTGCTGGCAATGGAAATCGCAATTATGAGGTATACCGGGCGACGAGCTGTCCTTCTGCGAGCTGAAAAAGTTCACTTTCGATCGGGAGCCTCGGTGGACAGGCTTCAAGCCCCTTCCCGCTGCATTGCAGCTGGGCTCGTCCGCGTTGCAGCCTAAAGAAAGGGAAATTATCGCGATAATTCATTCGGGACGCTCTCTGAAGAACGCGAAGAATCTCAAGTTACTCCGTTTCTCGGGCGCGCCGCTGCCTTTAACGTGGTCTACTTGCTCGCGGCCTCTGTCGTACAGAAGATTAACGGGATCCAATTTGGCCGAAGTTTCTTTCGGACTTCGTCTCCGTGAATGGACGTATGAGGCACGGCAGCGGCTGGAATTTCTCGGCTCCGTTATGAAACTTTTCATCGTTTTCCCGTCGCAACTGGAAACGAACGAGGCAAGCAAGTTTAGACGCGACTATCAGTATCAACATTTTTCACCGGGCGACGCGTCTAACAGCAGTCCATTTTCTGCCTCGGGTGCCCCGAGAGCATGAAATTCAGTCGACTATACCTGGCAGCAGAGATACGCGGATGAAAGACCAGCCGAGCGTTGAAATAAACACATTTCAAACGTCAGGATAAGCTGTCCGAAATCGTAAGTTCGGTAGTTGGATCGAAGCGGTAAGCCGTCTACGGCGCCCCGGTGTATAGGCTTCCGTGCATCCTTCAATAGGGTGAATGGGTGGTGAGCGAGAGGTGCGAAGAGTGAGACGCAAACACTCCTTACGACCCTACTTACCGAGGCTCACGTGTTTATTTTCCCACGGGTTTTTTTCGCCGTCCTTGCCTCGGCGCTCGAACTTGTTTACTTTCAGCGCGAGGCGAAGCAACTGACCTACATCTCCATTTCCCTGGCCACGCGTGTCGCGCGGATGGAAGAGAAATAGGGATGTGGGCCAGCGTGGGCCAGAGCATCCGGCCGCCAAGGCTAACCGTTTTCGACCACCGAGTCAAGGGCGTTCGAAAACACGTGCGTGTGATGCGTACCTATTGCCTTTCATTCTTATCCACTATGTACGTCCATTGAAGAGTGCACGAGGCGACGAGACCCTGGAACAGGGCACCGTAGACGGTTCATCAGACTTTCCGCGGCTTAATAAAACTGTAGGAATGTAAGTAATACTTTACTAATTCGTTGCTATCAATCTGTTACTTTTAATGGAGTTTGTGCGAACAGTATAAATTACAGAAATTTTTGACTGCCGCAATTTTTTAAATTGAAGGGTTACGGGGAAAACGAGGAATGTCCGTTTTTGTGATTTTGCGATTTATAGCATATTTTGTTGGTGGCAAGTGGGACTGCAGAGCTGTCGAATCGCAACGGCTTATAAAGTTCAAATGCCCCTGAAAGATAACGTTAAAGTTTTGGTATACTGGATAAAGAAGCAGTTAAAAAAGTTAAGGCTCAGCTGTTTTATGAGGCCCTGCCTCGTGCATAACAAATAAGTGAGAAATAAAATATCTGATAATGAATAAAATGAGTAGCTTTCCTTGTATTGATAATAGAAGTGGAAATTTCTTCTTTTCTTTCAATGCGCTGCCCTGTTCAAACCTGAAAAAAATATTAAAATAATGTAAAACAATTATTATTTTATTGCTTATTTCTTCCTGATGCCTAATTAGGGTATAAGCTTCATGTTATGAAGGATGCAGATAATTTCCTTGAACCTTGTTCCTTTTCTGGTGCACTAAAGTATTGAAACATAATTTCCTCGATAAAGCTGTTTTGTGTAAAGCATTCCCTGTTTTCCCCTTGCCCTTCAGTTACTTTTAAATACAGTCCGCATACATCTGCTTTTCGCTAAAAGTAAACGCGTTACGTCTCCCACTGAAGTTGCACTATGTTTCACAAAGGAAGTTAGGTATTCCAAAAATTCCAAAAATTATGCAACTTTGTGCGTAAGTAGAGTAGTTCATCCGCAAGACAACCCTGTTTTCGTTGCTGCCATAGTGCGGTCTTAGGGAGTGAAATTACCCCGTGAAAAAATTCAGATTTTTCTTTTTCGTGGAACATCTCGAGACAGGCGAGGGATATCGAAAAGAAGTTTAAACAAAACTTGCATTTCTTTTATATCTACAAAACTGAGTAAAAATAATTATCGAATTAAGGATTGGTGGTGAGAGTAGCTTGGAAAGTAGGGATTTTTCAATAATTACTTTTATGCGGTTTTGTAGATATAAAAAAGGATGCAACTTTTGTTGAAACTTCTTTTCAATATCCCTCGCCGTTCTCGAGATATTCCACGAAAAAGAAAATTCTGAATTTTTTTCAAGGGCTGATTTCACCTCCTAAAACCGCACTGTGACACCAACAAAAGATAGGATTGTCTTACAGATGAACTACTCTATTTGCACACAAAGTTGCATAAGTTTCTGAATTTCGGGTTACATAACTTCCTTTGTCAGTGATGTTTGCATTGAGATAATTTACATTCGTAGCGAAAGAAGAACTCGTCTGCACGCACAGTAAGGTGCACCCGCTGTCCCCGTGCAGAGTCAAAGAAGATATGTATATATCGTACTTTTGTAACTGCTCCGATTGCGAGGGATCGCTTCTCCTCGCAATCTCATTGTGCTCTTTACTTGGAACGACGTCAAGCGCGTCCCCCGCGCTACACTGATCCCTTGTCTTGAAAATGCTCATCGGTTCGTTAGCCTTTGCGGCCTCGTTGCGTTTACGACAGCAACTGCAGATTATTGGCTTCTGAAGTAAGCTCTCCTTGATCGAGCCACTTTCCGCGTACTCGTCGCTCCAAGCTGCCTTAGCCTCGACGCGGCTTGGTACCGCGTTTGAACATTTCCTCGACGAAAACCATAAGTTCTCTTGGTCGTTTGCTTCCTCGTTCACCGTGGCGCTTTCCGCCTGATTCGGTGCGCCGTTAAAAATGTAGTTACAAGAGCGGTATTAACGATCCACAAGAAAGATCGCAAAATGTTATGTGTAATAATACATAAATAACTCATGGATCTAATGAGCATGTGATATGACATCTTAAATTTTATTCAAAGAACTTGAGTGGACTTGAGGATCGACGTTATCCTTTATTCGTTTACGTAGCAAAGGGTTCGAAAAGATTGTTCCGTGTATAATTAAGGTCACTTACCTTGTCGACATTCGTTGCGTCCTCCGAATTACCGTAAAGACCATAATTCTTTGGGAACTTACGTCGAGCCCGCCGAAAAGCGATCGCGGCTGCGACCAGCTGATGCGACGAGGACGGGCAAATCTGAGACATCGTTAGAAGCCTTTCGGACAGATCCGATCATTCCCCTGATTTTACCAAGCTCGATCCGTCATTGGTGATAGTTGGTTAAGGATTCAACAACGAAAGGGTGACTGAAGGGCGAAGTGAGCCACATTCCCCGCTAATTGATTCACGGAGAGTCATTGGTAACAGGCGATAGATAACGTATCGAAAATAGTATTCTAAATACGAAAGAACCTCCAGAATTAAGTTGGAGGGCTTACCTAATATTTTTAATAACAATGACGCTTGTCAAGTTTAAATTAATTTATTTCCAAAAAATTATATTCCATCGGAAAATATATTTCTATAACTAAATCATAAAAACGATCGCTTAACCCAATGTAAAATGATTTCGCGTATCAATCGAAGTTCAGGGTGCGTTCCACTTACGCCCAAATCGCCCCACGGTTTTCGTTCCACACAACGACCGCGGTCGTTGTGATCGCGCTGCAGACGTCACGAATGACGCGACCGCATCGCCCAAACAACGATGCCCACGATCTGAAATGATCTAAAGTTATCTGATTGGGCGGACTATGTTTTCGGCTTACTTACCTCCTTTAAATATTTAAAACTTGTAATATTTATGATCATACATAAAAGTAAACAATACTTTACTAGTCATGCATTATCGAAATTGATCATAAACGATTAAAAATCGGTCGCTATGTAGAATGAAAAGTACGGGCTTTGCCGATCCCGTTCCACTTACTTTTCGCCCGCGACGCTCAAAACAGCTCATAAGCAAGTGGAACAGGAAATTTTCTGTCGTCGTGGACGCGGTCGATTTGGGCGCAAGTGGAACGCGCCCTCAGTGGATCTAATCGCTAGCGTTTGTTCTTATTAACGCTGAAATATCATGCTGCAACGATAATTACTTTACAAAGACGCGAACAAAGGCGACGTGGGGGGGGGCGGGGCGGAGGGGGGGGGGGGTGGATGTGACTGATTCTATTTACTTAATTGTAAAATTAGAGAATCTGCACTGTGACGATAATTAAAAACGTTTCTCCTTGCTCGTAGAGAAATCCACAAACGGGATACGACAGTCTCCTCTGGAATAGAAAATCTCGCTTGCATAGTAAATCGCGTCGCCGTATGTTTGTGGTCTACGAGTAGATCGCATGGTACCAGATAACTTCGCGAGAGACTAATTACGTACGATGCTATGGATATGAAAAGAAATTATACTCCTAGATCCTCGTATGTATGTGTGTGTGCGTGAATACTAAAAGCATTCGTTGGAACTAACTCGAGTAACTTTATTCTCTCTATACGTGCACCCGCATCGCACCGATAGTAGTCTTTGCTTTTCAAATCGTGATTATTTAGCACGACTTTGTAATTACGTGAATCAGATCGATGATCAAGTTCGCCGACCACGGCGCACGTTACTCAGCCGTAACATGGTATTTATAAATTCATTCATTATCGTTCGCTACCTAAGCACTAAACGCGTTCTCCATAAATAATTTTCAACGTATACACACTTTTTACAAATCAGCATTGCGCAGAGACAGGTTTGCAACGAATAATTAAATTATAATTAACTATATCTCGCAAGGAACAATTCAATCGTGGATAACGTAATGCAATGCCATCCGTTTACGTTCACCATGCCTTTCGGTACTAGCGGCATTCCCGGGGAAATAGATTGTTCGAGCGGCGTGAAATCGGACGGACTGCATCAGCCATCTGTTTAAGGTACATACTAGCGTAAGAACTTCGTTCGCGTATCGTGTGTGTGTATGTATGCATTCAATTCATCCATGGTGGACAGGAAGTCGGCGGTTGATATGTCTGAGAGATTGGCACCTGATAATGCTGAACTGTCTGAGGATGCTGCGGTCGTTGCTGATGGTGCGGTGGCGGTGGTGGCGGTGGATTGCAAATTGATTGCATCAACGGGTGTGAATTGTAAGGTGGAGGTTTTGTCGTATACGGCGGCATTTGATTATACTCCACATTCAACGGGTGCTCCATAATCGCATTTTGAACGGGCGAACGATTACCTTCAACGTGTCCTGAATAATCACGGAAACATTCAGTCATTAGACACCCGGCACAGACCGAAGCATGAAAGTCAGAAACACGAACAGGGTTGCAAATCGATTAAATGATTTGCAACGCAAACACTTGGAAACGGCTGATTATTAATTAAGAGCATTGAAATTAATGGAACGATGAGCGTTCATAATCGTGATCGTTTGAATTATATGTGTAAGCTCGAGCGTGTGAAGAATTTTAAATACTGTCACTGTTTGCTATGAATACCTCGTGGTCTAATTTGAGGTGGCGGCATATTGGTTGGAGGTAGCGTGGAACACACTCCTTGATGCTCTCCATCCCTGGGCATTGGCGGCGGCCTACCCCATGGGACTCTTACATGGTGTGCCTGCCATGGTGCCTGTGGTGGAAGTGGAGGAAGCAGAGGAGGACCACCTCCAGGATGAACGTTCACCGAATCTCCTGCTGGATTCTGCTCATTTCCTATCACAGAAGCACAATCACGTAGCAAAAGTTGTTTCACGGTTCATAGGAAATATAGAAAAGTATACTGTAACAAATGTTAAGTATACCTGAACTTATGCCCGCAGATTTTTGGTCCATGCTCCGTTTTTCACCTAGATAATGGAAATTCATGAAATGAAAAGTGTATAGAAAGACACGGGATGGCTATACATAGAATGCATTGGGAACTTAAATATGGCAAATAACGTGAAGAAATATTGTAGTACAATTATCAAGTTGTTCAATTTTATCATAAATGTCAATTTGTCATTATTAATACTTAGTAGGTAGTACGCAAAAAGAAATTCTAAGTCCAATTAAAATGCTACTTATATTTAATAGAAGCACTACTATGTTAATTAACCATTATTGCCTTTTATATTTCTGCTTAAAATGTCACTGCGTAAGTAAGAAACATTTTTAACTTAAGTTTTAAATTATTTTTACTCCATAATGTTATGGAGAGCGACAAACAGGGTAACAATATTTCACGCCATTGGCCATTTCTAACTAAAAGAAATTATATGATTATAACCACTATATACAGCTGAAAACAGATAGTAAATGTATTCTCAGTATCGGTCATAATTTCGCCATTACCATCGCATGTGTGACCTGCTTATTTTAAATCTTTTAGCTGGTCCTTGACCTGTAAAACAAAACTTATTATTAATAACTTATTCTCATCTTCAAACCCGAGACATCTCGCTACGGTCGTCCTTAAGCACATTGGTGTTTTTGCTGTAAAAATGTAAATAAATAATAGAATCAATCGTCCGTGGCTGTTCAGCGAGACCCGGCATTGTTCTGTAAATTGTATACACATAGGAAGAACTGTAATAAGGAATTTATGAACTACGAATCATTTGGTATTGATATAATAATGTGTGCTGCCACTCCATGTGTTCCGAACGCGATAAGACCTTGGCGCTTTAACTTGTTAAACTTAAAATACTCGTATTAAAACATATAACGTACTTTAACATAACATGACGGTAATAATTATAGTTAATGGTGGTTAAAAGTAATCACTGAAATTTAGAATCACTTTGCTGTAAAGACATCTGAAAGCACATACATTGTAATGAAAAACATATTACGAAGAAGCATTGAAATTAAGACGCTTAAGATGGCTATCGTAATATATAATATAATGTAGCAAAAGTTTTGTTAATTCTAAATAATAATAAATAAAGTTAAATGGAAAACAATCTACGCAGTGGTATCATAAACCGTGTAGATGTTCCTGATGCCCATCTGCAAAGTATTTGAACGAGTACATGAAAGAAGCGGATCGCTACGATATGTCGATTAGGAGTAACCGAGATTCATACTGTTTAGCAAAAATATATTTACAGTAAGTAATATACTACAAGCTAAGAGTATTGAGAAACAATGCTAGATACCCATCTGAACTAAATATACAAACACATCAGATGCATTGCGAACCTAAGAATCATTAGTTGTGACACATAAATAAATGAAGACATTTATGCAGAAAGAAAAGTATGGAATTAATATTCAAAAGGTATCCAGCACTCTTTCATCTTGAATACTCTTAGTTACAGACCTGGATGTGGAGGTGGCATTAGCAGCTTGTTTCGATCTCCATGAGGTAGACCCACTGCTGTTGATGATGGACCGTGTAACACTTGCTGCTGTCGATCACCTTCTCTGCTTAAACAATTCAGTTTTAAAATTATTAGCACAGAATTGGTTATTATAGATAGACATTTCAAAATTTAAGCAAATATCACCTGATGCACTGCCGTGGCTATTTCTGAAATGTTAAAACTACCTGGTATCTCCAGGTCACAGTTAATGATACTTTATGCAGAAGGTACTTATTTGTATTATAACTTAATGGCACAGAATATTATAGTATGTCCAATTGTTTTGCATTTATTCTGTAATACCGCAATTACACTTTCGAATAATATCTTTTTCTGGCTTATCGTTTTAGCTGAGAACTTATAGCTAGCGATAAAATTATGAATTATATACAATTTCCAACTTAATATATTTATAACGCAATAAAACTAAAAGCATGTCATTCTCTTCCCGTTGTATTTACAAGAGAGATTTATTTCAAGGAAAGCACATAAATACATGAGGTATTTTTCCAAGATAATATTCTGTGAAGAAACTAGATATATTCACAATCATTTACTTTAAACATTCTGATAACTTAGATATACGTTTAGTTTTATAATTCATTATGAGGAGAGTGGTTGCTTAAAGATAGTTTGATTGCGAATACGTGAGATTGTCATTACCAAGCTCAGCTTGGCAACAGTAACTCAATGTTCCTTGCTCTGTTTTTAATCTTTATGATAATAGTTTTATGAGTAAGAAACAAATCTAAACGTTACTAAATCTTTGAACATCCGAATCCATTCCCTTCCTATATATGTATTGACTTTGGTACGTCTTAATCAAAGCAGGTTTCTGAAAGAAATTTAATGTATTGGAGAGCATGTGTTTAAACACATTATCACATAGAGTAAACTAGACTGCGTTCAAACTTTTATGTATATCTATTTATTTCTAAAGCGACCTCTAATTACTCATAAAGCAGTTTTTAATAAATACAGGAGACTGCAACGGAACGATTACTAGTAAATCAAATATTTAGGAGCAATAGTGAAATAAAAAAGTGTATATCCGCAAAAGTTTCAATATCGCACGTACTTCTCAACTTCGAATTGAATTGCCATATTAATATAATTTCCCTATCAAATACAACCGCGGTTTATTCTGTACTTGAAGTATACATCGAACAATTAAAATCCTTTAAACCTGCTTTATTCACACAATGAATTTTACTCTTTTTTTTTCATATTGTAAATATTCACTTTTCACGCATATAAATGTTACAACTATATCAAATACAGGATTCAGTCAAGAGATTAAACTATATTTTACTTACCCTGTTCCATGACGTTGAGCAGGCAGTGGACCGCACTGGTACGGAGACGCTTCCTGGTATTTACACAAAAAGATTTGTTCAAATTCTGAATAGTTTATATAATAACAGTTATCTTTGCCATAATGTATCGCATTCCGAGAACTTACTGGATTCGTTTCAACATCTGAAAATCTTCTCTTTACGCCATGAGATTTCTGTTCCGGCGAATCAGGCTTCTGCTCAAACTGCTGAGCCGGCGGTTGAACAGTATAGTGTACTTGCGGTGGCATATGACCATTTTGATACTGCATGTGCTGAGCATGATACTGTATCTGCGCATGAACTTGCGGCGGCGGTACATTGTGTAGAGGTATATTTCCTGGTGGCATCTGAACCTGCGACACCAACATTTCGCGTTTCTACCTGTCCGGATCTGATTAGCCAGAGACAGGTAAACATTATTACGTTACCTGCAGTTGACCCTGAGACTGCAACATCTGTTGCGGTTGTTGCGCTTGATATAACCATGGGGCGTTTTGCGGGGGAGGCGCTTGCGTCGGCGGAGGGATGCTAGTAAGAACGTTCATAGAATTCGGCATTTGAGCGGCGGATGGTGGCGGTACGATTTGCGGAGGTGGAACCGGCTGAGGTCCTTGATCCACCGGCGGCCCTTCTTGCTGATGCTGAACTTCACCTCCAGGAGGAAGAGGATGTTGTTGATGGTGAGGCGATTGGGCATTAGGGACTAAGAAAGTTTGCGTAGATGGAGGAGGTACTTGTAAATGAAACTGAGGAGTATGACCTTCGAACTGTGGAGGTAGCATGTGCTGAGTCACGGACTGAGACTGTTCGTGATTTTGCTGCAACTGCGGCGGGACAATATGTTCCCCGGGTTGTAACACAAACTGCGTCTGCGACTGAGATGCTGGTGCTTGGACTTGTTGGTATTGTATTTGATAGGTCTGTGGTACGGGGGGCGGTGGCTGATTTGGAGGGAAGTTCGGCGGTGGAAAATGGAGATGCAGCAGCGGCGGAGGCGGCTGTTGAGTTATGTTAATTGGAGCCGCCGGTGGAGGTTGTTGTAAATTCACGTTCACTGCTTCGATTATTCCTTGCGGTGGTGTGGAAGGCCTTTGCACATTTGGTTGAGTGTAAACATAGGAAACCGCACCGCTGACCGGCGCGCTGCTACTTGTAATGAAGTTCTGCTGAGCTGGACTCTGCGGTGGTGGCTGGCTCATGACATACATTTGCGTGACGGGTTGCGGCGACGATTGTGAGCCAGGTTGGAGCCCTTGTATTTGTAACGGTTGCCCAGGATGAATCTGATATTGCACTTGGCTTACTGTCGATGGAGGACCAATTAATTGCACTTGTCCAACTGGTGGAGGTGGCATAAATGTTTGTATTTCCTTCACGAAAAATATTTAGTTATGTGAAAAATAGTGTTAGTTTTAACAGTCATTTAGCAGGTTTCTTATATGTAAATATTACCTGAGCTTGCGGTGGCGGTACTAATGGCCCAGAATGGGGAGGAATGTGTACTCCAGGTGGCGGGACTGTTATACCGGATCCTGGTGCTCCAGCAACCGTAGCAGTCAGAATTGTTGCTGGCAACGTTACTACGCTACTTTGTGGATGCTGTATGATATCTGTTAAGTAAACATAGTTTCCTATACTTATGGACTGAGTTTGCCAGGGCCATGAACTATTAGTCTATGTACTCTACCTTGATGTTGTATAGTAACAACATTAGGTTGCCCCAAAGTACCAATGTTCATGGTTTGGAATTGTGCTAGAAAAAAATGAAAACGACAGTAATGAAAGTGTACATCACACGAAATGCTTATCGAGTACAGTTAGAATTCATACTTTGTTGTATTTGCGACTGTTCTATAACTTGCTGTGATTGTACTGGTGGTGGTTGTTGCTGTATGTATGACTGTAATTCAGACTGCATTGTTTGAATTAAATTAATCGTTAATTGTTTTGCATTCTGTAATGCTTCCGGTTTTGGATGCCTATACAAATGAAACATATAATGTGTTTTGCCATTACAAAGGCTAATTATTTCTAAAAGGGAATACATAAATAATCTTACTCTATATACAAATGTAGGGGCTCCGGCGATTCGACTCCTAAACCTGGATCTATGAATTGCGATCCTCTACCTCTCAGGGTTACATTTGCACCAGTTTCACCCCTAATATATAACAAATTCGCCCCGCCTATGCCTATAAGTCTACCTCGCAAGTCAAACCCCTCTGGAGCGTTTTCTATTCCAACGCAAATCTTCTCCTATTAGTAAATAGAAATATATATTACACAGGTTTTAGATATAAGTGTACACATATCGTACGTATAAGAATATTACATACCACTGTTGTAACTCCGGAATGTAAACTCATAAGGGGGGGTGGTGCATTGGTAAATCTACTCGGCCTATTTAACGAACTCTGATGTTCCGTTTTAATGATTTCATTAATCTTTTGTATAGCCACTGTAAGAGGAAAATAGATAAATAACTTTGAACTCTGTGTTTCTGAAAAATCGCAAGGAACGGAAGAGAAGTAACATACAATCTACATTATGTTTTGTATGCCCCTGTATATAAAGGTACAAAGGACGTTCGTTAGGGCAACGTATCTTCTCCTGCTCCGTCATGAAACGCCCTCGCGTCGAGACCGTAGCACCTGAAAGTGACGCCGTGTAAACAACCGCGCGACAAAGTCTAACTTATATAAATAAAAGCACGAAGCGGTGTCGCCAGAATGCATGAATATACCTGAATAAGAATTGATTTCATCTTGTATGTAACCCTTTGTAAGCAATGTCCGGGCACTAGGTGGTATTTCATTAATTTCAAACTCTGATGTAAATGTTTCCCCATTTTTGAAATTTGCATTGGAAGCAGTTAACTAGTCGTTAAAATAAATTGCGTTAGCTCGACGAGCATCTTGAGCGGTATCGAATTATTTCACGGATGTACCTTATTATTGGAGTCCGAACCCCTTAATTTTCCTTTAGCCATGGGGATGAGATATATACAATCTTGTCGAACGTTTGTCCTCTCATAACGTTAACACACTCGCACTTCGTACCATTTCAATGTTCCCTCCCTGTAGTAAAAAGAAATGAAGGAATAACAGTGTCGTTTCTGTTATAGTACTCCACTTCCTGACCGTTCGTAAAGCACGTATGCGTATCGTATAAATTTAGGTTATGATTGGTGGCAATAAATTTCCAATTGACTACCAGCAGCATTAAATTATGCCTGACGTAGGTGATCGTTTAATAAAAGTTAAACGCAAGCCACGGCTTCATGTTGTGTAAACGCTCGAAACAGTTGCTACGAAATCTCAAAGTAATTTCGTAAAAATATTAACTTATACTACAGACTCACTACTCACTACCGTTCTTTCAGTGTCGGTACCATAGCTGACCATAGCTGTGTGAGACAGCTATGACAGTGTCAGACTTGCGCACATCGAGCGAAGGCTACCATAGCTATATGTATACACGTTGCATATACGAATTTTATATGGACATGATTAATATGGTAGTGGTGTATCACTACCATTATTAAACTACTTACAAGGGAAGATCCCGAACCCGGAATTTCAAAAAATTCTGAAACTGTCAATATGTAGGGGATTTCCTCCTGATTACAACGCAATTTTTGTTTGCTGCCCAAATTCAGTCGAGGGGATTGAAATTGAGCCCTGAAAATTCGGTTATTTTCCGATTTTGTGTTATAACTCGCGAACTGTAAGAGATAGAAAAAAAGTTTCAAGACAAAAGTTACGTTTTTTAATGAGATCTATCATTTGGCAAAACAATTATTTTGCAGTTCACGAGTTATAACACAAAATCGGAAAATAACCGGATTTTCAGGGGTCAATTACACCTCCTTAGAGTGAATTTGGGCAGCAAATAAAAATTGCGTTGTAATCTGGAGGAAATCCCCTATACATTCACAGTTTCAGAATTTTTTGAATTTCCGGGTTGTGGATGTTCCCTTGTTAGCCATTTTGATCTCTCTATCTGTCCAATTTCATTATTCCATCTTCAATCTATATTCCAATTGCAATAAACTGTGAATTTTACATCCTGGTGTAAATCAAAATGAAGGAACAAGTATTTCAATGAACAAATAATTTATTTAATCGCTCAATATTTGTATGTGCATCTTCTTATTATATAATACAATCAAAGTATAAATAAAAATTACACGCTATCGACAAAAATATCGCCCCGCTACACATATTATCTTTATTGTGCAAATGTAAATGAATCATATTTGACTAGTCTGCGCAGTTAATTAGTACAAAGAACAACAAACTTGGAAGATTCGTTACATCTACCATTACGAGGAAAAAATACGTGAATCCTTAAAGTATTACACTTATATCATACAAACTTCAGCGATGATACAGAGAATTTCTCACAATTTAGAGGCATATTTATTGTTAATGTTTCCTCACAAATGTTTAATAAGCTTTAGACTGTATCGTATTATTTTATACAGTGTTAATCGATCTCGTGTACCAAGTTCAATTTCATTTTACTTTATATATTTGTCAGCCAAAACATTGTTAAATAAAATGCATTGCGAACAATGATAACGAGAGTCCATCACTTTTCCCACAAAATCTCAGTCTCTACAGGCGTAAATTTACGACTCATGTACATATTATTTAAAGAAATAGAAAAATAGATTTTCTTCAGTCATACATATTGTTACGTGCAGCGTGCGCAATTAATGGCCATCTTCTTCAAGCTTGTTGAAACTTATTTACCCCTGAAACCCGTAACGAACGCATCGTTCTTCTCAGGGTTCAGCGGGGAACTAAGTTCTACTTAATTTTGAAGAAATCAACCGTTTAGATATTCAATTAATTAGAAAATAAATGATTCACGTCAGCATCGATTTAACATCAGTGGCATGTATCAGTCTCTTCTCCCAATAAGGCCTTTTTGAGATCTACAAGTTTCATGCTCTCAACACTCTCGATCGAATACAGACTATAACGTATCTATCCGTTTGCTTGCAACATAAGCGGAGCTTGAAAAACTTGTTCAAATGCTTGTGGTTCGTTCGATTTGAATTCTGTTAATAGCGACAAAATATATATAATTCACAGAGAACCTGACATACAAAACTTTTTGTACGATTCAATTTAATGTATAATCAATTTTCAAATCAATGAGGCGGATAAAAGGAATGTCGTTATTATGTACATGAGTTATTAAGTGTAAAATATAAGTTCAGGAATCTGTCCTTCATCGGTAGACGTTCCATTATTATCGCCAGCCTCGATACTAAATTCAAACTTAACTTTGCCATTCCCCGTTTCACCATCCACCATAACAGTTTTCAAACCCTTAGTTCCATAGTGGGAATAAGGGCCCTGAAATAATTATGATGCGATAATAGAATTCAATTAGCAAGCTTTAAAATAACGGACAATTATTATACATTACCTTAAATGTTGCTGATGCAGTATAAATCGTATTGGGTAGGATTTCTGCTAACTCCTTGAACATTAAGCGGTAAGTGTACTTTGAACCATCAGAGCTGAAGCTTGATGAATTTGAAGCGATAACTTTTCCGGAAGCAGTGTGTATCAACTCTATTAGTACTTCATATATTGCTGAACCCTGCATACTACCATAAACTCCATAACCAATAAGAAATATGCGTCTATCAACGCTAAATCTGATAAACAAGAATAAACAATTTATGTTACGAATGTTATAATCTTGGTACTCTCCGTATTACATCTGGAAAGTTACCTAATGCGATCGCTCGTTCCATTGTATCCCCATCTGCTTTTAGTATGTTGAAATCTGCATACTGTTTGTTCCTTGCCAGTTATAGAGCAGCGGGGCATTGTTTGAAATCCAACGACTGGCTTTGGATTTAGTATGAAATACGAAAATAATGAAAGAACCTAAAACATCATTTCAGTATAAGAAATGTTATGTAAAAAATATACTAGAATATACACTTGTAACACTAGCCTCGGAATAATTTAGAAGGCCAGATTGCGCAGGACCGGCGGTAAATTCTTCTTTCGACATCAAAGGAAAACGAACCAATGAAAAAGCACTGCCCAAGACTAAACGTTGATTTTCTGGAGTAACTGGTAGCTGGTGTCTAATACATTCTGCCTCTGACCATCTATTTAGGGTACAGAAAATAAGTATATGCTTGTACAGCAAGGACACAATTATATGCAATCTCCTGTACCTTAAAACTGCTTGGAATATTGTAGATTCTCTGACATGAAGAGTGTCCCTTTCCAATACGATCTTCAAGGTATCAATATCGATATCTGTGAATCCATCTGCATTTAATGCTTCTGTTGTAAATCTATCTATGGTATCCAAACACACAGCGGCCAATTGAGGCTCGTCGAACAGACGAGCTTGCGTTAAAAGTAAGAAAGCATTGTCACTGGTTAAGTTACTCTTCAAGTAATCCACGCAATGCTTCTCTAAAGCGGACACTGCATATTTCTTAGCTGTATACAATGTCGTCATCACAGTCTCGGGATCTATCTGTATCTCATCCGTATATAAAAAAAGAAGCACTGCCAAAAAAGCAGTGGGTTCTACATCAGGTACTTCTATTTCTGAAGAAGCTGTTGCAAGTGTTCCGTTGAACATTGCATCGAAAACGGCACTTCCAGAAGACAGGACTAGTTTATGAGCTGGTATACGCTGCTTTTGTGCACCCCTTCCTACTATGAAGCTCACGTCCGACAGTATCTCATTATTAAAAAGAAAGACAATTCTTTCACGCATCTTCGCCTTTGTCCCCTGCCAATTGTACGCGACCGTTGCTTGACTGTTTATAGAGGTATTTTCCAAAGCAACATTATTTTGAGCTCTTCCTTCTAAATGCAACGTATTCGCTGCATTTGTTGGAGGCCTACTGAAACATTAATTGACGATAAAACTATTACAAAGGTAATACTTTTGAGAATACAACAAATATGTAGATAGCCGATAAACCTGATGTTGGACTTAGTTGAAAAGTTGTACAATATATTATAGATATACATCGGCTCAGATATTTACTTGTCTCCGTTGGAGAAGACGGATTCTCCATTTCTGGCCACAGATGTAGTCGGCTGATCTTCGTCGCATACAAAATTGAGCGCACGTCTGACGCGCGATAGGGTGACATTACCAATGGGTTGGGTGTTCCGCACAGTTTCAGGAGACGAATCGCCAGTTGTGGCAAAATTCACATTCTGCTGGGGATCATCGTTTTCCTGGCTCAAGCGTAAATTATGCAGTCTCGGTATGACATTCGGCATATCGCTCGAGGAAGCCTCCGACGACATTTTGATGCATAAGACGTAATATTTCTCAACGTACTGCCCCGTTTCATCTAATTACTGCGTGTCACGTCGAGAGAAGCGGCACGAACCTTCTCATAAGTTCGCCCGCCTCGTCGCAATTATTCGGGGGTCTGCACGCGCAACCGTTGAAGATTTTCAACGTGTTATTAAATTACAGTAAACGGGTGAAGAGGGCAAACATCGTCGTGTAAAAGTAATCTATTCACTTCATCACTGGCAGGTGCCACTCGTAAAAATAGTATACACGTGCCTTTGCGAATGGCACCTGATTAGAATGTGCTCCGAAATAAATCGTGCCTGTCACACACTATACCATAATTGCTCTGATAGTACATTTCTGTCCGGATAGATGGCAACAGCATTTCGTAGCTGGCAGGTAATGTCTGCAGTATTATCAGTTTTTGAAGTACATTTAGCTGACGTTGGTACATTATCTGCTACATTATTTCCTACACCCCGCAGCGATAGCTTCTCTGACCACAAGATAGCGATACGAGTTGGTGGGTACTGGTTGATTGAAGGCGCGGAAACGTTGCCAGAGACCAGGCGTTGCCCTCTCTATTTCCGACGGTTCCTTCTCGTTCGACGGCGACGATGTCTGATTTCGTCGGTAACGCGTCGCGACGTTACATAAAACATCAAACGGCGTGGACGTTATGTAATTCGAGGTTTTAAGGCACCGGGAGAGGTGCGCATAACGCAACGTATAAACCGTTCTTCGTAAGCGAAATATTTACACGCTCATGTAACCAACCTCTTACGCGCGCGAATGGCTATACCGACCCACTCCTATATAACGCGACGCTACAAGGTAAGAAAACCCGTTTCGTAACGTCCCGTGAACGTTTCAAAGTCAGCGATTCCGCTCGCCTTGCACACAATATTCGATTATCAGCGGGTACCTTAATATAAATGATATGCACGACGAACTGGGCTTCCTCTTGTCGCGGAGACCCCCATTTCTTCGAGTCCGATATCCCAATGTGAACCGGAAGTACGTATGTGACCACCTCTTCGTTTGAATTTACATAACAGAGACGTTAAGGTAGAGGGTTCGTTCGATATTCGTTCATTCTCTGGAAAATAGCAAAGGAACTTAAAATCTCACATCATGAATTTGTAATTTAGATGTTCAGCCAGTGGTTAACTGATGGTCCGTTTGGAGTATCCGAACTTGGATATTGATTTGATTCTGCCAGATTTCCATGAGACATACATATACATACGTATATACGCAGGTTCTAATAGCAGTATCTATAACAGACCTAGCACACTTCTTGCTTTAATCATAGAGTTCTTCCAAGTCGTTGGTAATCGAGGAAACCGGGCAGAACTCGCGAGGTCAACTTTTCCCCCCGCAAATTGTGCAACAGTCAGCTGGTACCATGACCAGTTTCGTTTAATTTCTTCACGTAACCCAGATAAACCGTATCGGCGTGTATCCTGGCTGTATCGACAATTTGTAACACTTTTCTCCCTTCGCCTTGTAATCCGCATTACGTAATGGCGGTAATATAACCAAATGTATGTAACGCTTGCATAAGGCAGATCCCTACCCGGCCTATACGCCGAGCGACGGCGCACAGCCGCGGTATAATCTATTGTTTGGCAATAGTTATAGTTCGTTGTGTAACGGACTAGTTAATGGAGACGATCGATAGGTAACGCGATGCTGCGTTCCTCGATTATGCCTGGGAAAATGGGAAAGCGGGGTGTAACGGTGAGAGAAGGCTTAGAAAAGTTAGGGGGAGAATAAAAGATTCCCGCCTAATGCCTGATCGGTGTCGTGCATCTCGATGGCTGACACACAATCCAGAAGCCTCGACTAATGATCCCGCGTGTGCCCTCCTAATGAATCATGCTACGGACACGAAGAAGTTAACGCGGATTTTTATACGATCCCCGAGACATGATCGATCACCAGACGTAAATACGTAACAAGGAATTAAATGGGTGCTGCGAGTCGCGTAACACTATGATCACTCTTCGATCCTGTTACACTGTTTGTTGTTCTTCTTTTGTTGTATTTGTCGAGCGTGATTAATGGGATTAGGGGGAATCTTTCTCTTGAGCAACGGTGCGATCTTGAATGTAGAATTTTTCCTCTGTATGAGCACGGGTCTAATTTGGTGCGTGCTGTCTGAGATGATTGGTCGCTCTCTTATTAGACTCCATCGAGATAATTATTGAAATAGGTAGCTTGAGATTTCGACGTGTTTTGCCACCGCAAGTAGTGGGCATATCTTCGATTTAATATCACTGCTGAGGAAACAATCTTTAGAAGTAGGGGCATGAACACTCGTTTAAGCAAACTACCACGTGGAAAGCTTTTCGTGCACCTTTTCTTCTTTCCTATGTAATCCGAATTAGGTATATCTCTAATGTGTAAATTCGTCGAGACCCCGGTATACATTATATGGGATATAAATGAGCAGGCAAACGCTCGTACCGAACTACTTAGCTTCGTCGATATGTACATAGACCCTACTTTTACCTAGAGCCACGACCGCCCAGTCCTTCGTAATGCATTATTTTTAAAAGCGACGCATCGCGATGAAAACACGCGGTTACGTTTGAAAAGCATTATTCTCCTACGCGACGAATTTATTGACGGAATTAATGCTAAATTAACGACACGAATACGAAAGGAAAACATTACGAAACTGCCTGGCGATGAGTTTAAGTGACGTCCACGCTTCTTAATGGTCACTTTATGTAACGACAGTTCTACGCCGTTCAATATCTCGAGCGAAACGTTTGCTTCTTTGGCACTAAACGCAAACGTGTGTACGAACGATATTATTCTCTCCTGCATATTGAGTGCACGTAAATGCAGCGCAGTGCTAGACACGATTAATTCGAAGTGCATGCACGACTGTCGCTAGGGGAGGTAAGCCCGGTCGCTGTTGTAAAATCGAAAGAACCATTCAACACGATGCAATACATAAGAAACCGAAGCGGGGCAAGAGAATTATTGACTTGGTAACCGGTGGATGATAAATTCGAATTACGAGAAGGCGTACCTATTATTTTCGGGTATTTTCCTAACATTCGTTTTAACGCGAGAACGACAGTCGCATCGATGCAGATTGTGGCCGAAGGTATAATTACGATCGCGGCTGCCACTTTACTGCAAACACGATTGTGCCATCATAGTTACACGACAATGATTACGTTTACCGCGACTGGAAGCTCGCAGCTCGTAGGAGTTGATTAATCTCGACGATGCACGCGACCGCACGACAGAACACGATACCGACATTTAAAGGAACACACGATCGTTACCTCGCTTTACGATCGCCGAGCTAAAACCTGGCTACCCTTCTTTTCTTGCGTATCGACCGCGGCGATATGGGAGCGCGTTTAAAGAATGACAATCAGCCGTTTAACGCGTTTTTCTACTTAGCTCGCCATTTAACTACTTGTTTTCTTCAATCACGGTCGCAGCAGGGATATTTAAAGAGCTATCGTCCCAAGGCGTTGCGATCCTTCTGTGAATCTAATTCTCTTGCGCCTGGGAAATAATCCTTAATTAATATGGCAACGAAGATATAAATCGTAGGAAATACAGCGTTACTCTATCGATTTTATGTTCTCTTCAGTAGAATTGTCTTCGAGCGTCGCGCCATGAAAATCCAACCTTTACATAATCTTGTAATGTATTCATCCGCGGAAAAAAGCATGATTAACACTAGCCCCCAGCTATCGTCGTATATAAATTCGCTTTTATGACGATCGTCGAATGGACCACTGAACCCCGTAACTCCTTTAGACTTGTCGCTTCATCAGGCCTAACGTCAACGACAGATGCAGCTCCAAATCGCGGGAAGAACCGGGCGAGGGATATACTACGGTATGGCCCAACCAACGGAATGAACTGAAATTTTGAGGAGTTGGGCGGGAGGGGGAGAGAACCTCTAATATAAAATTTCAGCTGCGGGTATTTGTTAGTTTCTGAGATATTAATAAAAAACTTTCGGCATAGTACATTGAAATCTACCTATGTATACAGACGTTACTAACACAACCATCTTCTTCGTTTCACAGTCGACGATACAATGTACGATATTGACCTCATCGCGCGATGCTTGTAACTGCATCAGTTTTTATTCCCAATACAGTATAGTAATACTAGAGTATTTCCAAAGTCACATCGGTTCGGTACCATGCTTTACGCGCCCGCAAGCGGGCGCCCCCGCCCCCCCCCCCTTCCCTCTATCTAACCCAAACCAATACTAATACCCGAGAGAAATTGGAAAGTCGAATGCGTTGTCTCGGAATAAGTCAACAGCAATAATGTATGAGTTCGTACGCAAAACCTAACTGAAAAGTAAATCTGACAGATTTTGGAAATGATCGACACGTTTTGATTAACATACATTTATTTATAAACTTGGCTTGCGTCCAGTTTCTGTTACCGTATCCCTATATATTGTATCGTCGACTGCGAAACAATCGACGGCGACGAGAAGATGGTTGTGTTAATAACGTCTGTATAGGTAAATTTCAATGTATTTTGCGAAAGTTTTTTATTAATATCTCAGAAACTAACAAATACCCGCAGCTGAAATTTTATATTAGAGGTTCTCTCCCCCTCCCGCCCAACCCCCCAAAATTTCAGTTCTTTCCTTTGGTTGGGTCATACCGTAGTACAGCCTTTAAATATCCTGATAGGGTAAACTGCACTAATGTTGGCACTGCACTAATCATTGGCACTCTTGATTAAAAAGCCAAATATTAAGAAGTACAAGCTTAGAAAGTACTTCTTTACAATTTCTTATTTTTCTTTCACTACAACACTGCAAAGCACAGTAGTTGAACTGCACATTTTACATCTGGCAACACCACAAAGTTTTCTTAAAATTGTGATAATGGGTAGGTAAATACACTTTGTTGCTTTACAATTAAGTAATGGATTGAAATACAGATTTACTGAGTATTGTAGGTATTTAATAGTTAATGAAATTGTCTGTTTAAACACTTTAAACTTCGTTTTTAACTACATATGTTTTTTATATAACTTCAAAGTTTAGGGTGCCAATGATTGTACTTTTATGCCTATTTTTGTTTTTCATTGAATATTGTTAAAATAAAAGACTTAATGGGTACTCAATATGTTTTATTTTAATGAGCAATCCATAATCATTGATAATAGCTGAAAATTAAGACCATATAAAAACTTCAGAAAAAAATATACACTTCCTAATTGGGATTTCCGCTTAGGGTGCCAATCATTGTATAGTTTACCCTACTTCATGATTCATCAGCGTACTTTCATTGAGATTCGTGAGGGGTACCTTTGTTTAACTGAAAGAAACTGTAATTGGACTACCAGACACGTCACGAAACGGAACGGAATAATTCTCTTATTTTTGTTGTCGATTTTCATATTTTTGCCACCGTTCATCCAGTAAATGGTAATTGCACGCATTGCACACTTTTAAAGCGCCTCTACTCCCACTCGTCTTACGTAAGAGGCGAGCCAAAGCCGGGATACTTTCACGTTCAGATTTTTGCGCCCCATTGTAGTAAGCTGTAACCGTATTACACTGTTTAACCCCGGCCAATTGTGAGAGCGCATTCGTTGCATAGCTACCTATGATATCATGCACAGGCACACAGAAACGGACACACTCATTACGCAAAAATAAAACTGCGAAGCTATGTCTGTGTCTCGAATCCTTTTGCCTTCGTGAAGCCCGTACTTATAAATGTTAAATGGGCTATTCACTTTCAGTATACGCAGATTGTTGAAGTACGACGTGTTACGTTTATACCGAAAATTGGGTATTAATGTTTGAATAACACTTGTGACGTAAGTATGAAGATTGAAAGAAGTTTCAATCTTCGTACTTAAGTCACAAGTGTTATTCAAACATTAACATCCAATTTTCGGTATAAATGTAACACGTCGTACTTCAACAATCTGCGTATACTGAAAGTATCGTCTCATTTTTGTTCTCGTTCAATATGTTGACACGTTTTACTGCCCAGGCATAAACGGGGGCTAGTTTTCAATGATAGCTACTGCGGTCTACTTCATGAATAAAAGACACCGGTCGTAAAGCAATGAGTTAATGTCTCTGGCAATGAGCGACACGTTAATCTTTCTGCTTTATTGTCTACTGGAGAACTCGTGATTCAGATCTGTCCTTTGTGAATAATTCCCTATGCAACTGTCAGCTGTTGCAGCGTGTCCCATTACAATGGGAAGATAACGTCTCGGTTCTTGCGAGATAGGCGTGGAACTCGGTTGCGTTCACTGTTGAATGACTCTGATATATATTTTGTAAATGATAGATTATGCACTCTGATACGCAACAGCATCGACAGCATGCAATTAGGGGAATTACACATGTTTGTTTCTCTTATTACACTGAAATACCATTCAAACGAGAAGATTGAACGTA
Organism: Andrena bucephala; assembly: GCA_947577245.1. NCBI lineage: Eukaryota > Metazoa > Arthropoda > Insecta > Hymenoptera > Andrenidae > Andrena > Andrena bucephala. The sequence goes on from OX387715.1 coordinate 73,317,100, forward strand.
CCTGCGAGTCACTAGACATTAGATCAGAACGCCGTACGACGGCGTACGATACCAGTTCTTTCATATCAGTAGGAACGTCTTCGATAATCAATACTACCTGTGATTCGTGATTATTTAATATCAATACCTACTTAGGTGTGTCGTTGAATCTAAAATTGCATCCCCCTTTTAACGGGTCATTCCGGTTAAACGGGTTGAAAAAATCGATTTTTTATAAAACTTTTCGAAAGTACATGTCCTGAAGAATGTATTGTTAAATTTTCATGGACAAATTCCGATTGTTTCAGCTTCTACAGAGGCATTTTGTAGGAAGCGCAGAGGCTCAGCCTCTATAGATGAAAGCTTTGAACGCGTTAAAATCTCAAAATCTTTCGAACCGATTGATTTATAAATTGTACTGCTTATTCTGCATACCTGTGACTCTCGCAGGGACTACAACCAAGTATTTTCATTGATTCTAATTTACTTTTAAAATCGAAAATAGCAAAAGAAAAATCCGAGAAAACATTTTTCTTGCATTTCGCCCGCCATTTTGCTAATTTTGAAGATAAATTACTAATTATAGTCCGAGCGATAGCGACAGACATACTGATCAAGAATCTGATTGGATTTTTGGGTTCAGATAAGTCTAACAGTTGAAATCGCCTTCACGAGCGGGGCATGAATTTTTAAACATGTCATCAAGACCGCTTTCAAAAGCATTTGAAAAGCAATAATTTTATTACTTTTATATTTTTTATTCACGGAAAAAATGTAGTTTAATAAATAGAAAAAAGTTTTATTCCATTACTATAATTATTTTCGTCGCAATAAATTCCTGAAAATCGCTGAATTTATCGGCGCGCTAACCGGAATGACCCCTTAAAAGTTTCTTTGATATCCTCCAACACTGTATCTTCGTAAATTGGAATACTTCAAAGTGTCTGCGAAGGGTGTATCTACGATAAAGTGTACCACTCGATCGCAATATTCCTGTGAACACCTGGGAATCCATTACAAGCACGGCCAAATAATTACGAACAAGTCGCCGTTAGCGTATCTGGAGCAATTACGATAACGTAATAGTTTCCAAGTAGACGAGTAGCAAATCCTACGTCCCTCGCCCTTCTCACGATCGGCGACCATTCGAATTTCGTTCCGCGGTACCTCGAACCCTGGATAAGAGACGAGATCGGGCACGATTCCCTTGATTTATGCGCCACGCAACCGCGCCCCGATAACTCGTTAGAATATCGTCCGCGAGACACGTATAACTGCACGCTTGTATTCGGGATAGGGCGGGGAACGAGGTACGCGACCAGCACATCGATTTATCGAGAACAGCCGGGATTTTTAGACCGCGAGACAATTTATTCCCTCCGACGTTGAAAAGTCCCCGCTTAATTGACGTCTTTAAGCTGTCGTTACACGTGACACCGTTATTGCCACGATGCACGTATTGTGGGTGCGCCTATTCTGTTCCAACCATACGCATTTACAGAGGCACGCTTCTCGAAACTATAAAATTATCGTAGGACTATAAAATGGAAGTAACTTTTGGTTCTTCATTGCGAGATCTGAAAATAATTACAGAGTCCGAAAGCAATTAATATAAGGTGGAATCATAAGAAACATTTTTCACGAATTTATACTGAATTTTCTGGGAATTCAATTTGTTGTATACCAACGTCATTCAAATTTCTTTTTCTATACATAGTAGGGTAAAGAGTACAATGGTTGGCCACTTAAGTAAGAGTGTCACATAAATAGTGAATTATAAATGTGAATTTAGTAAATTTGAAATGAAAATCAATATAAGTACGAAAAACCCCTAATAATCTAAAAATAAATAGAGTTTATTAAAAAAAAGAATTTACAAAAATATACAAAAAATGTGTTTAACCTCAAACTAAATGAAGCAATAATCGCGTGTGAATTTTGATTAATGCAAAGGAATGTTGAAAATTTATAAAAATAAAAAACTACATTTCTTATCAATCTGATAGGAAATACAACGATTGACGAAGTTACTATGCAAAAATCAGCAACGTTAATGAGGAATAGCTACTGCTACTTTTCAAAGACTCTAATTAGAACTTCAATTGAACGGAGGTGTGTCAGAAGTCTGCAATTTTTATTACAAATAATGAATCACACCTTTCATCGCCATTCTTTCAGTCACAGAATAAAATTTTCCAAATGCTATTCCATAAAAATTGGAACTTCAAATTTAAAAATATTCTAAAAAAATAGAAAACATTTATCTGCAAGATATGAATATACTTTTAAAACAATATTTCCAGTGACAAACACTCGATTCAAGGGTGGGTAGGTGGTGGTAGGAGAAGGAGGATGGTGCAGCCACTTAGGGCTGCTAGAAAAAATGATCAGTAGCCAGAAGGGCAGCTGATCATTATCCACTCATTAATGCAAAAAAAACCGTGAGTGGACCGTTTCTTTCTTTCGCAACGCTAACTCACTACAGACTAAAATCAACTTCCGAGCATAGTCACTAGGACTTTGGACTACCCGCAGCACTAATTTCTCAAACAAATTCAAAATTCCCGGGTGGTGCTTCATTACTGAAAATTCTACTATACTCAATACAAATCCCGAATAGCAAACGAAAAAGCTACCGAGAACCACCGCGTGGGTGGTTTCATTTTTCGCAACACTAATAAAAATTCAGTGCACCTGTGTCTCGTAATACGCAACTCTAACTTTAATTCGTTGCAGCCTTCCTGAAGGCTGTATAGAGTTCCATGTGCAGCAGATCCAGCTGCTCGGGACTCTTTTTTCCCAGGAACATGTCTCTGGACATGTCCCAGGATAGTTTTGGGGCATTGGGGGGTGGGGGTCGCAACTCTAATTACAAACGCGATCAGTCATCATCGCAACACTAACTCAAAAAAATATTAAGAATCAAACTAGGACGAGTTATTAAAAAAACGCGATCAGTCGCATCGCAACTCTAATAAAAAGAATACCATGAATCAAAAGTAATGCAATGAATCAAACTCTAGTAAGTCCAATTAAAAATACAAGAATAATCTGAAAAACAATCGCGATTTTTTTTTCGAAACACTACAAGCAACCACGATCGATATTTATTCGCAACGCTATGCTAGAACCAGACGCGGGGAATGCTTGATTCGCAACGCTAATTCAAACCGTGATCAACATTTAGTCGCAACACTAACTGGCCCCGTAATCTTCTTCGCAACTCTAATTGAAAACGCGGTAGGCTCAATTTCAGGGGAGGGGGTATCGATTAGGGTGGATCGAAATATAGGGGCAAAATATTTTTTTATTATTCATGACTTCTAATAGTGGGCAAAAGTTGCCTTTTATAATGGTATTTAAGCTACCAAACTTTGAACGTGATCGACAAATTTTTTCAAGTGCCGCAAGCCTTTCAAAAATTAATATTTCAGTAAATATTAATATTTGAAGGGCTTGCGACACCTGAAAAAATTTGATGATCACGTTCAAACTTTGGCAGCTTAAATTCCATTATAAAAGGGAACTTTTGCCCACTATTAGAAGTCATGAATAATAAAAAAAATATTTTACCCTTATATTTCGTTCCACCCTTGTCTCGATGGGTCAGCCTATGGCCAACCAAACTACTACTACTACTACAACTACCGGCGAGCATAATGGCAATATAATACATAAGAATGACCCTGCACCCGAGGATGCAGGGCCATTCTTGGTAGCCCACATGATGTGGCCTTTTCTCTGGCCGGGCTATCTTCGGCTCTTTGGCCACTTCTTGCTTCGGGCGGTCCGCCCTTCTGAAAATGAATAGCGTTCCCAAGCCCGTCCTGCCGACCGCGACCAGCGACAATGTGCAATGTCCCACTGGCGTCAAAAAGTCGACATAGCGAGGCTAGAAGCGAGGGCAAACCCCACTCGCACTAGTCTGGCCGTCGACTTTTCTCACAAATTTCCTGAAAGCAGGTCATCGCGCGGGGGAACATGCGATCAGAAAATACGACGACCTGCCCCGGCCCTACCTACTTATATTTAAGTCACACATACCAGAAGGTAAGTTACCTATCCTACACAAAACCTATATTTAAAAAATATCAAAACAGTCTCTCAAACACAATCATCAGTCAACCCACTCCACGATTCTCAAGCATCACCGCCCGGGTGCAAAGCCTACACTAGAGAGACCGTCCCGGGACGACTCCGTCACCCGAGCTTGGCCACAATCACACTCTAATAAGTACGTACCAGTTTTCACTGAAATCGGCTGGCAAAGGCAGTGACCATTGCGTATAAGTATGATTTACATAGCAATTAATTATTGTCAATTTCAAAGAATGGATTACTTGATAATGTGCATTGTACGTATTAGGTACATACATCAAGCGTTATTACTTTACTTTCTCGTTTGATTGTACGAGATTGATTAACTTTCATATTCCAAGATTATTTACTAGAATGATCATCGTGTGCAACAAGGAATATGATACATTGGTATCGTTATTGCAATGAATAATAATATAATGTTATAGTTTCGTTAACATGGTCTTTGAAAAAAATCTTTCACCGACGCAAATTCCACCGCCTAACCACGCAAACACACACAGGTGGAAAATGCGGCGTGCACGATACACTAACGCAATGCCAGCCGCCGACATGTAATTATTTAGTAAAGAAAGTCATCGTGCCCCATTGCCTTCAACCACCCAAGTAACGCATGGGCACGTGGATGAGTTAAAAGGCAATGGGTACGGAAAGATATCCTGAAAATCCTCAACTAGAAAATATGATTAGTCTGTACAGTGTCTAGCACGCTACTATTCTTCCATTTTACATTATTAAGCAAAATTACTCGACTTTCAACTTTTGAATAGTTTAAAGTTTGATAAAAAAGAAAAGACTCTACTTTAGATCAAGAAAAACGACTCTACTCGACATTCAATTCGCGAGAAAAAAGACTATAAAATTGAATTATTTAAGAAAATGACTTTAAAACATTAAGAATTTACTTTAAGAATTTAAAACGGGCGATTCCATGGTCAAAGTAAATTTCATATAGGTACAAAAAAGTATGTTCTCATGCTAATTACTTTGAATCTGAAATTTGCCCACCCTCAATTGTCTTCTTGCACATGGAAATTAATTATTCTTTGTGTACGCTAACGAGTGACCTTTATAAGAAAGGAATTACACTTTTATGTCTATTATCATCATTTAGACATCAAGTTACTTTTGAACACGTAAGTAGTATCAGAAAAATAAAAGAAATTCAAGTCATTATAATCGTCGCAATGACGGAATCGGAGGGCATCCGATTTTTCGACTACATATTAAATAAAAATGATCGTAGCTGTGGAGTCTGAGAGTATCAGACTTCTTCGCTACATAAAAATTAGCATTCAGCCGTATTGATATTCATATCAAATATCAATACCTTCTGAGCTGCTATGCATCTTTAGGTGCATTATTTAATAAATATCTACATCAATGTATGATCAATGATAAACATTCGTGTTAGGAAACGTTTATCTTGGAAATTATGATTATAATTTGATTCTATTGAAAAAGCGCGGTGCACAAGAAGACCCTAGCCCTCGTCTAAGAAATACATACACAGACAAAATGTTACAATTCACGGGCATGGTTACCATACCCGCGGTCATTATGCTCGCCAAAGTATACAACCGGTCACTCGTGTCGATTTGGACCAAACGTCCTACGACATGACTGAGTGACCAGAGGAACCATAATGCATGCGCACTCACATTTCGCTGTGCCCCGGTGACGAAGGCGCCAACAGCTCTGCAACTGCTCAGGGGAAGTCATCAAGCTGCTAGAAAAAGTCATCAGGTTGCTCAGCTGCCCCTAGACTGTAACGAAAGAACAAAACACGATTATAATTTCTTTCTAAACTTACGATTGTTCGAACTCTAATAAAGAACCACGAAACAATTCAAAACGAAATTTTTTATCATTGAGACATTTTAAGAAAAAATTAAAAAATAAATATTAAAAAATAAAATTAACAAATTTTTTTTCTTAAAATGTCTCAATGATAAAAAGTTTCGTTAGTTTTGAATTTCTTGGTGATTCTATTCTAGAAATTAATTTTCTTTTAATTTTTTAATTTTTTGTTTCTGGAATTTTGAAGAATGAACTCTACTTTAAAGGAATTAAATGAAATACATAGATACTTACATCTTTCCAATAATATTCTGCGCACAAATCTCCTCTTCAGCTGACGCACTGACTCTAATTTCCGATAACGAGTTTCGCTTTCAAAAGTAAAAAAAATAAAGAAATAGACTATCAACGCGCCCCAAAGATCATAATTGTCGAACAAACCGCTGAATCTATTCTCGCGATTCGAAAGTCAGAGCCCCGATGCTCGCAAAAGAATATAAATTGCGTAGAAAACACTGACTCTACCCTCGCGTATCCCAAAATTGTTAACGACACTCTACTATGAGCAACTGTGCTCTTCAAAACGAAAAACTTCGTACGACATAAACACTGACTCTATTTGGCCGCATTGCACGCGGTCACAATCTCTGAAAAATAAGTAGGATAGGAGGGTGGGGTGGATGTGGTTTCATCGAGTGTTTGTCACGAGGAAATATTGTTTTTCTTGGAACCAGGCAAGGAACTTTCGCTCCTTGTTATTTAGAATACAAGGTGTGATGCGAAAATATAGAATGCTCGCTTGATAGGAACAGCTTTACATTTCAGTAACACGATATTATCCAGAATATACTACATCAGAAATAATTATTACATTTAAATGAACCGTAGCAGTGGCTTTCGTCATTAAAGTTGCAAGCACGTTCGTGTTATTCGAATAATACTTTAAAATATATCACGATCTTTATAAATATGCAAAATTCATTGCAAGAATCAAAATTCGTTAATTATTCATGCTTGAATAGCATGTCCTCGATCAACTACGCAGTTTCTGTACATAAAGAACAAAACTTGCATCCAAAACCGAACGTAAATGCAATTACACTAGCTTCATAGAGATAGATTCTTAAAAATCATTGAAATATTATTGAATTCTACGTAAACGCGACCGAAATGCAATAGAATTCAATCATTCAAATATTTCGTAAACATCTACTGACGCCATTTTGAAATGTTTAAACAAATCTGACTAGAATTATTCAAGTTATCATAATTCAAACTTTTCCCATTTCATCCCGATATTAACTGACTGCAAAGCTACCCATCACCCTCACTGCCAACAATGATTCAATAAAATAACGATAAAAATACATATACCACACGTATTGCCACCTTCTTTTTCCAAGGAATGGCCAGTCGTCATCCAAGCACCGTTCAAATTAACCGTCAAGTGTCATGACGTCGCCTGCCCTTTGCTTTCGATTCCCGCCTCAACGTCTGTAACCGAACGATTCAACAAGTTGAAACAAAAGCATTAAAACATTCGTAAGGCAATTAAACTACAAATAAACTTGAAATATGCCCGAAAAGGAATGTAATTGAATACCGAGACACGATATGTGTGCACTAAATGTGCAGAAATATCGGTACGAAGGCAACGAATGGAATACGCGACGAACGTCTAACGGTTTTCTCGCGACATTTAATCAATTTCGGGACGAAAGTGTATTAATAGTAGCAGCAAGTGACGGTAGACAGTAAAGAAGAAGACTAATAATGATTAGAAGTAATTATGTGACGATAGATAATGTAGGCGTACCATTTACGTACGCAGCTATTGAAACGTCTTAACTCAACGATGTCAACAGAACGAATGACCCCCGCGCCCCAGCAATGTACCTCGGCGAATATTGGCTTTGGTGGGGGGACACCAAGCAGGCCTTGCGAGTGAATACACGCGTACGTATTTCCGAAGTGTTGGAATATCGGTCGGTTATTGCACGCCGAGTGACGTATATATCGCGTCTCGTCTGAACAGAGGTGACTTCCAAAGCTGGCATCGTTCAGTCATAACAAAAGTCGTTACTACGCACACGTTCTGCCACCGGTAAAATAGAAACCCGATAAAAACTTTAAAAACTGACGAGGAAAGATCGAGGTGTCGATGAATGATCTTAAAATTATTTTAAAACGCAAAATAATGAAAGTGTATTCATATTGTCAGAGTTTTTAATTGACAAATTATGTGAATGTTTGTGAGAGGAAAGGTATCGGTGTCGATGAATGATCTTACAATTATTTTAAAACACAATATAATGAAAATATACTCATATTGGCTGTGTTTTAAATAGACTAATTATCTGAAAGCCTGCGGAGGGGGAAGTTATGGGTATTGATGATCTGAGAATACTTTGCCTGGCCACGCCAAGTATTTGACTTCCAGGCCGCGGACATATTTTCTTGTCTTTTATTGTGTTACACAGTGTCGCCGTTGCACGCGGCAGGAAAGCACCTTTATGTGCTTGCAGCTCATTTTAATTTCACATATATTTTACTTTGTAATTATTTTCTATTTTATGTATTTTTTTTATTTCATGTACTTGGCGTAATTTTTTTACTTTTTTAAAGTTCTCGGGATCTCACTTCTTTTTGCAAAGATAATTTGCATAGGGAATGACTTCAGCTAATTTTTAATATTATATGATTATTTTCTATTTTTTGTGATTTATATTTACAAATTATCACGGGACAGAATTCAGGATAAATTCAATCCCAGCATCATTTTACGCTTCGATTATCTATATATACATAAATAAAATCCTGAGTCTAGTTACAAATAAAAAACAGTTTGATGATATTTAAACATGTCGCAATTCAAATTTCGGCAACTTACCTTGTGTTTGAGACTGCATTTTGATTGCAATTTAATGGTACAACGATACATATTTGTAAAAACACGTGGCATCTCAAATTTTGAAAACTTACCTTATTTAACACTCGTCAGGTTATAACCTGACTGTAAGCTGTCAAAATTTTGAGTTGATTGCATAGTGAAGGTAGCGTTTGACGAACGAAACATATGTAAGTTTCTTTTTGTCTGAAAGTGTGCGTGTAACGCGTATATACGTATTATGTTGACGAAAATTTTGACTGGAGAATCAGAAGAATCAGAAGAAAAATCTTACCGTTTCCGTCTGATCCATGAGACGATATTACGATATCTCTGTCATGCGTGGACCGATGCGTCTTATTCGAAAGCTGATATGCGGTTTACATCAGAAAAATGCCTTTAAATTTAGATAATATTGCAGGCGTGATAAGATATTAATGAAATAAGTTTCAGGTTAGGTTGGATTAGCCGGGCGACGAGTAAATGATAGCGGTAGCGACAGTCGACATATACGGGGTGTAGAAACATGTACTTGGCGTCGAGACGCTACCGCGTCTCTAGATATTTTTTTATTTCTCAAAATAGGGCCACTGATAGGAATCACTGTCAGGTGGCCAACCACTGTACTCTTTACCCCTATTAGTCATTGCGTTACTGTTTCAGATACCAATAGTAAACATCCCAAATTCTTTCTTCTATGACTTCATCCGTTCCTTATTACTCATCCTTGAACCTTGATCTCTATGCCTCATCCCTTACCGACCGCTAAACTCAGGACAACCCCCACTTTTCAACTTACTGATAATTGTACCTATATATTACCAGCAATTCTTTCTAAAAGGTGCACTTTAGTCCGAATAGTCTTGACACCATAATTTAGTTCTGAGTCTATTATAAGCAGTTCTGTATTCGTCGAGTTTCCGTTATTTGTATTAAGTTATTATTGAATAAAATACAAGAAATACTAAAAGATACGGAATACAACAAATTTTCCACTTCACTTAACACTGCACGTGCTACATCTATTTCACCGTGCAATGTAACAACGAATAATTAATAAATTAAGCCCAGAGTTTCCTACCACGTGATTGTCAACATTTTCCTCTTAACATTCGTCCAGCTCATTCATGAACCTGGTTGTGCTATTTATATCCAAGATTCGTGCTTGCATTACCGTTTAATTTATGTAACGGCCGGGCACACGTTGATAAGTTCACTGAATAACGTGATTGCGTATTAAAATGCAGTTTAACTGAAAAAAAATCGAGCTTACACCACGGCTTCCAGGGGAACGCTCCGATTCTCGATTCTCCGTCCATCGTCGGCAAACAGCAGCGCGGCATAAAAGCCCGCCAACGGTTTTTACGATCGGAAATATATAAATGGTGTGCGGGCAACGTTTCTCGATTCCATTGTGCGACAAACGTTGCTGGATCAACGAGGTGACACGCGTAGTTACGTAACCCCCGTTGGAATTCAGAGAAAAAAGAATCTAAAATCCATCTGGAAATAGAAACTCGATCGTGTCCGCGCTCCGTCGAGATCGTTCGCCTACGCGATTTGTCTTCGCGGAGAATTAGACTCCAAAGTTCAATGCTCGTGTCCCTCGCTTACAAGAAACGATTGTGCAAGAAGCGGAGGAGACGAAATAACCTTATGAAAACGATTCCAGTGACACCCTTGCCGATTTTCTACCGCTTATCGATCCACCAATGGATCCCACGCTGTTCAAAATAGAGGGACGTGCATTTCAATGGAATAACCAACGCTTTAGAAGCTGTTCATCCCGTGCAAACTGAACGTTTGCCAAAAGTCTGTCGATGTTAATGTTGAACACGGCTCTCTAAACCCTGTAATTATTCTGCGCGATGTATCGAGGATGGTCACGCTGGAAGGGACACCCCGTGTCCCTGAAAGATGCAAATTTCACGTTTCGCTCTCGCGCGATGCCCCGATCGAAAACGAGACGCCGATTGACAAATCGACGACAAAAAGAGGAGGCATTGTATGTGCCCGCTCGAACACAATGGAATTCTCATTAACGGGGCCTTTTAATGACGGTAACGAGCGGCGCGCGACCGGTTTCGACACGCAGCCGGATGCACGCGTAGGGCGTCGCTGTTGCGTCGCCACGCTCGCCCGGGACAACGACGCTGGTTTCTTAACACACGAAATCGGTCGCCGATCCTATCGCAGCCTCGAATCATCCACGGTAACAGAGAGAAACGAGAAAATAATTGCCGCGGTTGGGTAACTGACAGCCGGGGCGGAAAGAATACGTGGATGACGAAGTGATCGCGGTTCGATCGCGTGCGATATACATTTCAGTGGAATTTCCGTTCGATTCATTCGAATTTGGAAATCTTCTTGCGACTAGAGCATTTCTTGGGTTTATTTATTTTGTAGATTTATTTTTCAGTACCCGAGCATGGCTTCTTCAATTTCGTTGTGCAGTTTTTACTTTACAGATGAAAAGTGATGAAAATGTGTGGCGATTCAGTGGCGAAAATCGATACTCTAGCTATGAATAACCGTTATTTTGTAGCAAATTAATTTTTCGGGATAATAAACGATCTAGCAATCTAAATAATCTAATATACAGTCGAACCTCGATAACTCGAATCTCAAGGGGAGGGAAAAAATATTTGAATTATAGAGATTTCGGCTTATCGAGAATTTGAGTATGAAAGGTTGAACAAACGAAAATTCGACTTATAGAGGCTTTGTACGAGTGTTAATTTTTCAATTTGCGAAGCTGTAAAGCAAGACAAATTTAAGTTTTAAAGGTTAATTGTTTATTGTATACCTATATAATCAAATATACTTACCACTTATGTACTACATATATACCTACATATATAAAAGTAATTGTAAGACACATTTTATGCTCGAAATATTACTCTTTATTTCATATTAAAAAAAATTGTAATTTTGCTTTGTGCTAGTCTTTTAGTGTATTGTAAATCAATAGCATTTTCAATCGTGAATAATGCAGCGAAAACATATTCCTGAATATTTTGAGATCTTTCTACAAAATTTCGTAATACATCGACTTGTAGAGGTCGGAGTTCTTCTAAATTCGAGTTGTAGAGGTGAAATACATAATTTAACATGCAAAATATAGTTCCAGTTAAGGAAGTTTTATTTCGATTTGTAGAGGTGTTTACAGCGGAGCGGAGGGGAATGAAGAAAATTGTCTACTTGTACAGGTTTTCGAGTTATCGAGGTTCGACTGTACTAAATAAAAACTGTCAGGAGATCGCCCATAATTCCATTATTTATTTATATATTGCATTGCAAGATGTTCTACAACGACTTTAAAATATATTTTCCAAAAAAATCCCGAAAATACGTGTCCGCATACCTTGCAGGTAGGCATCACCCCTTAAATCCGTCACTGTACTTTTGGAATGTGTTCATTTTTGCTTTCATGAGTAGAGATAGGTGCTTTGCATCAATATCGATACTGTGCATCTTCTATTTGACAAATTTTCCTCTGACTAGCAATGTATCGCGGATGACAAGGTAACAGTTATTAACCCACTTTGTGTCTTCATTTTACTCCCTTTGTACAAACCGCGTAATTATTACCTTGATGAACATCTGCAGCCTTCAAAAATTTTATTGCTCTTCCATCGCTCCGAAAGAGCAGTCTAAGAACTGCATGTTCCGTATAATCATCCCTCCATTGAAATTTCTCCCACAGAACGAATGGAAAAATGAGAAAATGATCGCGAATGAATCTCAATCTATCCGTCCATTGAAACGAGCAACGAAGAGTCGTACGGTTGAGCAGAGGCGATTACAATGATCGAGGGTCTGTAATTTCTCATAAGAGCGGTTTGAGAACCTTGATTATCCGATTCTTTCTCCTGCGCGAGGCATCAGCGTGATTTGAAAAATCGCACCGAGGCGAAGAATACGTTGAAGCAGGATTTCATGGTTCTCAGAAATAGATATCGATCTTATAATAGATACAAATAGCCCGGAAAATCTGATAATGTAGGAGACTCTCTAACGAAGCGTTCAGACGAGCAATCGGTTCTTTCTCGTAAATAAATGGTGATTGTTTCATCGATAATTCTCGCACAGACAGTATACTGGCTATATACGATGCTAGAGTTGACTCAGAAATCTTGCCGTGTCGAAACTGCGAAACGTTTCCTGCAACTTGGGCGACCATCGAATAACCACTCCGCCGTTTTCGCGTCATGGCGAATTCAGTAGACTTTCTTGCCATTCCCAGATCCACGGACTAATAAATTCAGTGGCCCGCGATGTATTGATTTCCCAGCCGAAGGAATTGGATTGCTTTCGTTATTCAAGCCGACGTATATCGTTAGCAAGGCAGAAAAAGTAAACGTCGAATTTACGATCAGGTTTTCCAGCACGATCGGCGCAGCGCGTTGCAACGTGCAAGCTCAAAACCGCCTAATATGCTGCAACGCAAGAGTCTTTAAACGCATTAATGACCGTTGCGTAATAACCTATATCTATGTAAACTTACGCAATTCCGTGGCGAATAATTTCGCAGTGACGCGCCCGTCGCGAAGTGCAAATTCGACCCACCCTAGTTATATCATAGGTACAGATTTTTTTTCGAAAGTAACACCAGGCTTCTCTTGGTCGCCTCCCACAGGAAAAAGAAAAGAGCAAAATCATGCTTCGGCGTGTTAACTTTCCTTTTTACCTCTAGGAAACTTCATTTTTTTAAAGGTAAACGAAAGCAGCTGATGTTAGGGCAATGCTAAAGTGCTTTCCTCTGGCAGTGAAGGTCGATGTAGCACCTTCGCGAGCCCAGCTCTGGGTGCATGCATCAAGATAATCTTACGACTTCATCATTAGGTCTGGATCAATGTTGTACTTATTGCGCGGTTGTAAACTTATAACCCTAGCGTGGCATCATAAAGTAGAATTTATTAACCATAATTCTCCTCGCCTAGAAATCGAGCAGTTTATGATATTATCTTCAGCTATCTTTTTATTTGCATGGTATCGAAGAATCGTCGAGGAATCATGACACGGTGTGCCTATCACCGAATTTGTAAAAATTCTTTTTACAAAATTACGGTTACATAACTCAGAAACGCCAGTCGACGAAATGGCTCTAACGTTTCCTCTGTAACGTCGTCGAAATACCCCCTCCTGTTTTCCCCTTTTTCTTGTTTTAAGACGATAACGGTCGTAAAGCAAGTTACGTGTCGCTCTTACGCCCGTGGGCACCAATGTAAAGCTCACCTCGTAACATCTAACTCGAAGGAACGAGTTACTCAACGTGCTGATTGTTACGTGAGCGGTAGTTCTGTAACAAGGCGTTATAGCATCCCTCGTTACGAATTCGCTGGATCAAGCGTGAAACGAAATGACGTGACTCGAATATCGGCGGGTTACGTTCGGTGGCTAGGGAACTTGAAGTTCTTCATTTAATTTCTTCGATATCCCCCAGCATCACCAATCTTGTATGATCTAACATCGTTCCTCCTTCAATACCCCCAAGATGAGCTAAGAAAAATATTACTCCTTCAAACTTCTTTGGAGAATCATAAAATCGGAGTGGAATTTATATGCTCGATTTGCAGACGATTTCCACTAAGAGTGAAACTATTTAGGTATTATTTCTACCAGTAGCTTCTTTCTGTAACAAATTTCTGAAAATTTGTATTCTCTTCGGCCTTTTCCACCGGCACGCTTGATCTAAATTCGAATCGGTGTAGCCACAACATAGAGGCTAACAAATGTCGGTACAAAAGAGAGTTGGTTAGTCGGTTGCACCGCGTGGATAGCAAAGTAGCCCAAGATCATAATTTCCACTGTTCAGGGAGCAATGCTCGTGCCTCGTTTCAGACACGAGACTTGGATCTCAGACAGCCCGATGGCAGGCGGTCATACGCTGCCCAGTGTATCTAACACGTCATCGTTCATCTGATTTCACTTATCGTCTAATTTTATCGCGTCCCCCCTGTTCCTTGGTAACTGGTTCTTAGCGCAGAATTATTATCGTCGGTCAACGTATAAATTCCCGTGATGAAAAGTGGCACGGCTGCGGGGCTGATGGTAACAAGTCCAAGCGACAACGTCAAAACTGAAGAAGCACGCGTCCAGTAAGCCTGTAAGGTCTGGACCGGCTTGCGGCATACCATGCATTATGCGTGTTCCATAATTAATATACGCCACGCCACGCCCTCGCCAAGAACTCTTCGGCACTGGGAGCAGAGCCTCTGCATACACCTACTACGCAAACGCTCTGAATGTTCAGACTTTCATTCCACCAGCGCGTTTACCTTTGCATTTAGTTACGCTATTGAAGGACGGCATTTTGATTCTGGCAAAAAGTGTTTGCAACGAAGTTCAAGTGATAGGCACACCGTGTCATGATTCCCCGATGATTCTTCGATACCATGCAAATAGAAAGATAGCTGAAGATAATATCATAAACTGCTCGCCAAGAGACAATGCGTTTTTTCTCGTTAATGTTAGATGATTGATTAAATATGATGGTAAGTATCTCCGATAGCAGCCACGTTTATTTACCGGGTATTTGCTGTTGGTTTTCGGCGAAAGTAACAAGTGAAGACTCAGCAAAACTGTAAAGGTGCAAATTGACGATCGGACTAAAATGTCGTGTCTCGCATGAAACTTTAATCTCGTGGGATAATTATTTCATTATTTTATTATATTTTAATTATTTTGCCATTAGTTTCATGAAACAAGTTTCTTCTCATCTCTCACGACTATTTCTGTTATTTACATTTAGTTGTTGCTGAGATTTTTGTCTCGTGTAAAATCTCATCGTGGATTCGCACTTTCAGCGATTGAAGTTCAACAATAAGAGGTGAGATTGCAAGGATGTGTCGAGCTTGCTGTCAGTACAATGGCACAAATTTATACCAACCATTATGTACTAACGAATTTAATATCGTGTTAAGAAAATTCCGAAGCACAACAGTTAATAAAGCACCTACTTACGTGTCATGCAAAATTGTCAACGGACTAGAATCGCTCTTTGATATATCGAATACTTTATATTTGAAATCTGGGCGGGTAGATTCTCAATACTACACTGGTTATCGATGTTTATCAGATATAAATTTACTTCCTTGTTTGCTTCTCACTCGATGCCCATCTACAGTGATCAATCGTTATGAAACACTTTGAGTTTCAATTTAAGTGCACAGACAAAAGCGTAAGCAAAAAGAATTATATAATGCAGTAAGAACGTTCTGTTTAGAAACAAAATAGTTGGCATACTGTATTAGTGAGGTCATAGTCAGCAATACGTGTCGTCATGTACTATAAGCACCACTTTGAGACGTTATGTCGATGTCGAGGAGAGAACAACGCCGTCCCATGTGCGGCCACATTATTCATGGTTTATTACAATTAATAGGTGTAGAATGTCGTCTTGAAATGTCATCTTGAAATGTCGTACGCCTGCAAAGATCTTTGATAAATGGTACAATGATTTCTCTCTAGCGCACTGAATTATCATCTACGTTTTTCCCATCGCACTTGTACTGTTCTAATCGCTTCTACATTGTTCCAACAGTAAACGACAGCAAAAAATCAAGCAAAACGCAATCAAGGCCGTGCGAAATAATTTAAACGGTGTTCATCATGCAAATGCCGCAAATAACGCAACCCAATAATCGCAGCTATCACTTCGATTACCCCCCACGCGAGATCAGGCAATTGAGAAATGCACAAATATCTTGAATGGAATCATGAAAAATTCCAAGCAACTCGAAGTGAAGGCACGAGCGCAATCGCATTGCAGGGATATTTAGAAGTTCATTTGCTGGAACTCGGAGCACAGACTGTGCATCGCGCAATTCCTTGCTCGAGCTTCGTTTCAGGAGCCGTTATCGACTCCGCTGTCGATGGCCAATAAATTACTTCTGCTAATTATCGACCGCGGTCAGATCGTTGCCCCATCTTGTCCGGGATAAGATACGAGCGATGCCCAGTGCGTAATTCGTCAACGGTGTGCATTGTTTTCAGACGCGTAAGAGCATAAATATTGTGGACGCGGAGTGCGCGGTGATAACGAATCGCGTTGATAATATTATACGAGTCCCGCAGTCGTTATTTTCTCGTGCTGTTTACTAAAGTTGTATACCGTGCTCGCTATTAATAAGCCGCGTGGTGATCGTCTTCAGAACGGGCACGTCAAGCTCGTCATTATCGACTAGAATAAATATTTCGTATCGACAGCACAATTGCAGCGAAACAAATGTTGCTTCGAAGACGGGCGAAGGTCTCGCGAGAAAGCCTACCCGAGGAATACGATGGTGCAACGAAATGGAATTCTCATTAATATCGTGATCATTGTTAGGGAGATGCTGCCGCTTGACTTTGCAGCGAATCTGTACCGAGGGTTAGCAGGACCATTATTCAGACGTTCCTCCCTAACGAGCAGAAGAACCTAGAAGACCTGAGCTGTATTGTCCGTAAATTTCCAAGCATGTGAAATATGTATGAATGGCAGAGGTTCGAGGCATCGACGATTTCACGCATCGCGAGCCTTATGCACTCTATTAATGCCGCGGCTTATTAAATTGCTCGCCGCACAATGGAAGTACCGTACAACGAAAGGAAGAAGGAGGCGCGAGAAAATCGTAATCCTGACTATAAATAACGAACCGCGTAAATCACGAACAGCCGCGGACGATACGTTACGTGGGGGAAAAAAATCGTTTTACACCACGCTCTGACGCGTGATAAAGGTCGTTACGGCGAGGGGGATTGATAAAGGAGAATCGTGATTCGAACCGCGATGAATAAGATCAATTAATCTCCGCACTGTTTAATACCGTCGTCAAGGATGGAAGAACCGGCGGGGAGCAATGTCCTGAAAGATTAGTTTACGTAACTTCGGCTTCGTAACCTTTCCCATTCTTCGACGTGGCTGAAAAGTTTACGAACCCGTGGAAATTGTTGCGAAACTGTAGCAAATTTCCAGCCCGCGGCTACGGCTCGAAGTTTGCGTCACGAGTACCATGAATAATTCGCAATAAACGCGGTTAATGGACAATATGCCACGTCGAGTCTGCCCTTCTTCATCAATAATTCTCATACACGGAGCACGGTAATCTAGATTGCCGGCACACTTTTCCGCGTAAAAGTTTAAACCGCGTCGTACCACGTGAGAGGCCCTGTGCAATTAATAGCACCACGTTTCCTTCAATTAGTGACACATGAAAAATTGTTTGGGAACTCATCGGCTCTGGTGAAACCACTGGGACAAAATGGGGTTACCTACTGCTAAACTCTCGTGGAGCTACATGCTCGGAAGTGAAGAGTAACGGAGAGTCAGCCAGTAACCGTTAGATACGAAGCTGGAGCTCGAAATCTGCATCCGTTGCATGGTTGAACGGAAATCGATTTGTGGAAGGAAGAGGACGCGAATAAACGCTAGACATGGGTGGTATTGGCTGCGGGAAATTCGTCATTGGTTCGGGGAATACGATGAATGTTTCTCCGATAAACAATGCGCGATCAATCGAATCGACGTCCAAGGATAACCGAGGCAACGTCCTGCGCTGCTAATGTAACCACGCCACCAACGCCACGGCCGTGAATTTATCGACCCTACGGTTATCGTCCACTCCGCTAATCTTCGACTACCGATCCACATCGCCCCATTGCCCGTGAAATTGGTGTCGTCGATTATAACAGCGAGACTCTTCGAAGCTGACAAGCGGAAGGACGATCTACTCAGTTTACAGGATCGCTGGATCCTGCCGCGCTGACATTTTGGATCTTCGTGCTCGCGAATTCTTCCTTTTGCCAATGCAAATTATGCTGTAAAAGCTGATAAGGTTCTTATTCCCGTTTTTACCTAAAAAACCTCATTAATGTCGAGCAGGATACTGAATAATGATCGTTCCACTGAAGCAGTGTTCTGAACCGCAACGATTTCTTCATTCCATCTCAATTCGTAATTAGGAAATGGATTAAAAACAACCGTACGCTGTAAGTTTCAGAATTTTTTTGGGCGAAATTAGAAAATAAATGAGAAAACATTTTTAAGGGCTTTATCCTACATGCCTTATGGTATATAGAAACAATTTGTAACTATTTTTTTTAAACAAAATGGGGTTGCTCTTCCTTTTATAGTTTTTGAAAAGACACTCTCCACGGCTAGCAGTATAAATCCCGTATACTTTGACGTAGGATAAAAAACCAAACATTTTCATTATTTACATGACATTTACCACCGAACGACAAAGCGATTTGTCAAAATATTGATTTTTGTAAAAATCGAGGACATTTGAGAAGAATATCAGTTTCAGTCGAAAAATTTTCCTAAAATTTAATTCTAAATATCGTCTAAAATTACCTGTAGCAAAAAAGTTTTTACTGAATCGTAAAATCCGTATGTACTTCTGTAGATAATCTATTATAACAGATACTATTAAAATGTCAAGTGAATCGAATAAAAATTGTTCAAGTTATGCTGCTAGCCAATATGAAAAAAAGTGATTCCGAGGAGCTTGGCGGCCATTTATTAATATTTCTGTGCAATATTTATATGATATATTCATTATAATACATGCCCTAAACCTAAAAACTATAGAAATAATTTTCAACCTCGTAGTATCATAAAAAGAAATTCGTTTGATTTGATGCTGTTTTGAGACTTTTGAGCGTCTCGGGGTGGCGTAACCCTGTAATGTCGGATGAAAAAGAGTTGGTGAGATTTGACGGTGTGCCGTCTAAAATCAAAATAGGTCGTTTTACGTAATAACCCGGCTGTTATTACTCATACCTGGTTCCCAAATGTGTAGGCGTTCACGTGCTTTCATCGAGCCGGAACAATGGATGGCGGACATTTAGGGGAACAATAGAAATCGAGTTCATTATTCTCGCACGGCTGGAATGAAATTCGACGAAGACGGGCGCAGCAGATATCTTGAAAGCCGTAGAAATGCGATTCGATTGTTCCCTCGCCCCGAGGCTTGAATCTGCTGCTACCACTGCTCGAAAGGGCGACCATCTTCTTTTGAAATGAATCCATGCTTAAGGATAAATACCGAACTGGGAAACGGAAGTGAATGGAGGAATATTAACGGCACTGTGTGAGCGGTTAATGAAGGGACAGCTCACATTGCATAAACTGCATGTTCTCGCGTGTGCAGCAATCGGTAGCACTCAGATTTTTGATTATTTTAAAAATACCGTCGATCGCGCAGCCGTTGGGTTTGATTCGGTTTTACTATTCGAACGGACGAATCTGTTATTCAGAGATACGACGACGAACGACAAATCGGACCACGAGTTTCCAGAAACTGTAAACGAAGGGAGGCAGAACGTAGCATTCCTCGCGAGGGTTCGTTAAAAATGAACGACGCTGGAGCGGATACGCCCGACAGCTGATTAATTGGCACTAAATATAGAAGCTATAATAATAATACAGGGAGCTCACGGTTCACAGGCATACACACGTGGCCGCGGGTTGCGTTGCAGAATGCATGTCGCAACTTTTAGCTCACGACATCGCGGAAAACGAGCGACCGGCCAATACGGGTGACGAAAATGCAGCGGTTGCTCGTTCCAGACGTGCTTAGATTAATCTTCGTTAAACATTTGTTCTCGGTGGCGGCATTAATCTCGAATCCTGTTGAGCTAATTAAATTCTCTGCGCTACTTTGCCTGATGTATTTGGAATTTTCTAGCCGTAACATTTCGGAGTCAGTGAACCCACGATTGAGTATAACTCCTGCTTGTGAGAAGTGTTCGAAAATTCCTGCTCTTTGCTTCCACTTGCGCCATCATCGGCCGCGCGCGAAGTTTTCATTGCTTTATAAATACAGGGGGACTCGGCGCGAAACGACATTACGCCTTCGCTCGATCCTGCATTCTAATCTGTTTCTTCGAGGCCGTTCTTCACCTCAATGACGAATCGATTGATAACGACGTTGGCCGACTTTGTTGCGCTTCGTATAGATATCGGAGAACCGTGCGCAAAAACCGACTGAGAAATCGAGAAAGGACAGAGACCCAGCAGATATATAAATGGACACGACGATAATTCCAATCTGCGAAGAATCCACGAAGCTGGGGTAACAAGAAATTAAGCATTTCGATTGTAAACATGAAATAATTGCTCCTTCGCGTTACGCAAGGAACCTCGACTCACACTCATCTACAGTAATTACGTTTTTAACATGATTCTCATTATACTGTTGCAAGCAGCATTTATTACACATGTCACACCCGTTCCCAGTTGACGCAGGCATGGAACGAACATTCGTCGACAGCTTTCTGTGCCGTACGAAAAGATCGGTAAATCAATCGCCAAACTGGTAATTTCAATTGCAAATCAGGTGGCGAGTTAAATTGTAGAGAGAGAGAGAGAGAGTGAATTAAACTCCGTGATCGATACCCGTGACGCCCCGAACGTGGAAAATTATATTTACCTCGCGTTGCATCAGACCTCAACCCTTTTGAAATAACGCCCCTCTGGGATACTGTTTTCATGTGCTTAGACTTGTGGTTCGCGCTTCCAGATTGCAAATTAACGCGCCACAGTTAGAAAACGATAAAAAATGTATGCACACGATACTGATTACTTTATACGTAGGTACTGCAGGCTTATTCTGTTCTGAAATAAAGTTCGCCCCGCTAGGAGTTGCATAAGTAATTAGACGTAACACGATGTGTTACAGCGGGTACGTTTGACAAAGAGAAAAATCGAACTGATTTCGATTAAAATTCACGGCGGTGCTTGTCGCGCGTGGTTTCAACGGGACACGCGAAATGTGTAGCAAATATTGCGCGCGGCGGCGGTGGGAGCGAGACAGAGGGTAACAAGAAAGTGAAAAAGGGACGAGAGAAGTCGAAGTCTCGTAATATGGTAATGCCACACGTTCGGCGGGGCATAGACGTTACATAATGGTACACAGGAGTACGAGAGACATCGCGATACACAAACTGGCTGGCTATCAGAAACCTCGAAGGCATTATGCAACAGACACACGAGTAACAAAGAATCGAGAACATCATTACGGAGGTGCACGGACGTGATCCGCGGACTCGATCGGCATTTACGATGATTCCTGGCAATTCCTTGCGATTCCGATCATTCCGCTGACACCTCGCGAACAGAAGGGAGGGGAAGAATTGGTCACGGTGAACGAGGAAGCGAATAATTTCAAATTATTGAAAGGCAAACCGCGGCACGATCGACTATGGTTTCTTAATGGGCAAACACATTTAGAAGTTACTGCTTCATTAGGAATTATCAATAGATCGTAGGACTTTGAGTTGGAATGGGAAAATATTTGTACTGCACGGTTGAGAAATTCAGGGATAGCTTCGCCTTAAAAAGATGAAACTGTTTATTCAGGGAAAAGAGGCGCGTAAATTTTATTTACCATTTCTCTTATATTTCTTTTTCGCAAAACTTGGCTCGAAGATAAGTATCCAGGGGAAATATAAGGTGTACGACGGTAACAGGTCTTTTTAAGGCGATTCTTTTTTATTGGTTCCATCTAAGGACACCCGTGTACAGTAGATTAAAAAGGACCGTCTCCGAGCCCATGATTGCCTTAATACAACGGTTTGACTCATAAACTTGTTAGTCAAATGAGGTCATCCGTTGATCAGTGGACGGAAAGTGATTCACTGACAGTTAACGTTGAGGATGATGTAACTCAAGATAGTTAGAAACGATGATACAAAGTAGCTCCAAAATCATTTGTGCACGCTGTACGTAATTGCTGAAAAGTTTGACGGCGAAGCGTCAGCCTGCAGCATTTCTTTTTTGCACGCCCAACAGATCACGCCCCATTAAAGCGTCGCGACTTTTAATCGTGCTTTGGTGGATGCCCGGTTACGTAAAGGCACATATCTAATCAGTCGTTCTCCAATTAAAGTTCATCGGCAATAGTGGCACTTCTTTTCCCCGGGAGAAAAGATACGTCACGAGTATAATTAGTTGCCGCTGATAAACGGTTCGATTGCATTTCCCTCGCGAGCGCGCAATACCTACGCAACCGAAAGCGACAAATGTCACGCGAGTTAGCGCGCAGATTAACTTTATCTCGCACGATTATCTTCAGTTTCGTAAGTCGGAACCGCAAGAACCAATGCTCGAAATAGTGAAAGTTTGTAAAACTTTAACGGGTCCCGCTATTCGCGCCAGCAACGCGCTTTAGCGAATATCGCGAAATTTCGGTGGTAAAATATCTTAAACAGTCCATCCTTCGGCTCAAATCGCTGTCGATTTATTCTGACCGTTGTACAGTGAACATTTGTGACATTAGGAATAAAAAGTGTAGGTATGTTAATTCATGGCACAAGACGAGTTCGATTAAATACATTAAAAATGCACGACGCTCTTTCACCTGAATGGCAGGCCGTTCAGCGTTGTACAAATAAGCGTATCATTTCCTCAGAGTTTCCTTATCCGGGCAGTGGTGCCTTCCTTGTTCGTTACAACAATGATGGTTGGACCGTATTTTTGGCTGAGGGATCTCCCAGATCACGATCGCGTCGCCGGTTACGAAATGCACACCTCCCCGGGTGCACTTACCCGCGTGGCGTCGACGAAACAGGGAGGCTCTCTCTCGGCTCTCACGGGAGCGCATCCTGGTGCATTTCGTAACGGCGATCGCGCGGTTCGTCTAGGAGGTCGGACTCGGTTCGCGGCACCTACTCGCGCGGTTAACCGCCGGCGAGACGGCATAATGCACGCCGATTTCGTCACAATCGTCGAGCCTCGAACGGTCGACAATAGAATCCCGCATGAAAGGTTACGCGCGCACGGTGCTCGCCACCGCTGCTGAAACCATTCAGATCGTTATGAAATAACACGGGGCAACTTGTATCTCGCAGCCGCGAGACGGCGGCGTGATGCGGCCGCGATCGGTCTACCCACGATCGTTTTTCTGGAAATATCAGCCGGCGACGATCATCGCCCCATTGTCTCCCGTCCGAGTCTTCCCCAATTGCGAAACAACCCGCCGCGAGAAAATCCGCTTTGCGCGGATAAGGACGCGCCCGTAGTAACGAGCCTGCGCGGGTCGTCACGCCGCCGTTGAAGGAGCGATCGTTTCCTCTCGATCGGCTCGCGGCACACTTAATGCCATGTATTAATTGCAGTTTCGACGCTATCGTACGAACGCGATCGCGGCGTCGATACGATTGTCTCGTCGACGCGAGGTTTGAAAGAAATGGAGCAAATTTTCGGAACAAACTTTGAAATTACGATAATCTCTATAGATTAATTAATGCTAAGTAATTAATGCTAATTATTAGTCGCAGTAAAGTGGTCCTGAGGAGAGTTACTATTCTGTAGCAACTCCCTTTCAGATCGACTGTTTTGAACAGGACTACCAAATCGGTATCTAAGTACATTGAACGTACATATTGATATCTAAAACTAAACATACCTACCTACGTTACGTCACATAGTAGTTTGACACGTTTGATAGGAATATGAATCATTCCGAATTCGCTGGACGTGTTCATACAGCAAATGCATCTTGCCAATAGCAGCTTCATGTTTTATACATTACCGTGGCAAAACATTGCGACTGGAGTCATCGAGTTATATAATCACTGCGCATAATTCTATTTGAACGCACTTCTTACCTTTATTTTCGGGCCAGAGCAGACGCGTCGGCTTCCCCGTAGGTGCGTCGAGTCCCGGCCATAATACATCTTATTGTTACCACTGGTAGGGTGACGAGATGCGTTTGTAAATATACCAAAGCGGAGCAGAAGCGGGCACACGTACACGGGGGTTTCTAATTTTACCGCTACCCCCGGCCCGGATTACATAAATTATTTCGCCCTCGTAAATTCGGGCTTTTATGATCCGTCGTTCTGAAAAACGAGCTTTTTTATGCCCTCCGCTGTTCCCCAGACGCGTTCCACCTTGTCCCATACTTTTATCTTCATCCCGGAATGATTTGTTTGCTCGGGACAACATCGGGGGAAGCTGTTGGCCCGCTTTGATGCACGTGGAAAATCAATTCCGCCTGTGCTTCGCTCGCTAACGAGAAACGAGCGACAACGACGATGATCAAGTGCTCCGCTGGCGGATACCGGGTCAAGGGAGAAATGTATACATATTTTTCTGGGAGGAACATTAATGTATTCCGCATTTGAGAATCAACAGGAGATTGATCTGCGACTGGCACTGAGACTTAGCTAAGCTAAAAATAGACTTTTATCGAGGATACCCCGTACCTTCGACACAGGTTACCGCCAGTAACCCCCCTCGACAGATAATGCCCTCGTAAATGTAAGAATCAGCTTGCCAGTTGTTACTTGTGCCCCAAATGATAATCTTCGCGTGATATATTCCGATCGATAGTCCCCATTGCGGACTGCGCGCTGCTAATTTTTTTTTTTAGCTAGAACATTCTGCCAAATGTCCCGCACCAGTGTCGCCCGTTAAACATTCTGCAATGCGGGCGAATTAACGCAATGAGCGTCGGGTTTTTTTCCTTTATCGGGATTACCTCATCACATTCTGCCCAGCAATAGCAACTAGCAATTTTCTTGCGCGCATTACGTGCCACTGCATACCACGCCGTCCTCCCGAATGTAAAGTGTCGTAACTAAGTCTCTTTCACCGGCGAGGGGCAGGGAATTAATTTCCTAAGAGGTCGTAAGTTTTCCATTATATTATTAAACACGGCTTGATCGTCGTTAGGCGATGAGCGTTAGACGAATTACCACCACCTCGCTCCGACGTTCGCTTACGTAAGGGACAGATATTTTCAGATTATAATGCTCGCGGACCGATATCAATCTGAAACCGTTCAACCCGCTGTACAAATATAGACTCGAAAACTGTAGCGTGATTGAAAGGATTTCGCGACACGTGTATTTTTATATCGCTGTCGTATTCCCTCGCGCAGCCACTGCTAAGCTCGTTTTATGACCCATCGTGGATTACGCCGAAACATTTCCGATGTGTCTCCCCGCTCGCTGTTGCTAGAAAGCTCCCGGAGTAATCGATACCTCATCGAATTAATTAACTCCGTTAACACGACCAGTTTCAAGTATTTCCTTTAATTAATCGACACGTATCGCTGTTACTGTACATGCCAGCCTGCTAACGAGATCATGTTATCGGACTTCCTCGTTAAGGGAGCTGCGAACAGGCTTTGACTATAATTTTCGTCTGAAACCGATGTCACGGGGTTTGGAGATATGTTCACTCGGGATAATTATCCATGATTGCTTCGTTTATTGATAAACTGCTTGATAACGCGGGGCAGCGTTGTCACAATACCTTCCACCCTTCATAACTACAAGCATCCATGACTTTCTATTGTAGTAACTCGAAAATCCTTCGTACGCACCTGTCGAGTAATTCTCCGGCAATTCTTCATCCAATAAAATTCCCATGTTGCTGAATCGAAAGCCCAGATATATTTATCGTAATTTTCCCCGCATAAGTCGGTTACCGTGTTCGCGTGAACGTTGTTCCTCCGAACAAAGGATCTGGAAGCGGCGTTGCCCTCGGGCACGGGCGTGTTGGCGTACGACGAGGGAAAAAAAGACCACGAGAAAGGATGGGGAAGCGCATCTTGCAGGCTGCACCGCAAGTGCATCCTGCTGGTTCGATCGTACGACTCTGACCTTGTCTGGGTGTTCACCCCACGCTGTTGGTTCGTTCTCTCGGTCGCTCGCTCGATGCTGCTGGCCGACTCGACTTTGGGGCCGAGGCAGACCTGGCTCGCTTATGTAATTCGAAGCGGGTCACGGCCAGACTCTCGAAAAACCCGCCTTTCGCCGCCACCACCAACGCCATTTGAATTCGGTCGCATTGCAGAACGCTCGATAGAAGAACGTCTCAGGCGAAAACTTTCAGCGATGATGTGCCCTGCTCGCTGGGCTACTGTAACGAACCCTGCCACGGCCATAGTTTCCTTCATTACGCTATGTTAAACATAGGATACATTAAAAAACGACGAATTTCTCGTTTCACCTGGGTCGTGCATGCGGTGATTTCAATTGGGAGTGCATTTGAACGCAGGGTGCTTGGTTTAAGTAGGATTATTTTTTCATATACTGTTAGGTTGAAAGCTAGAAGACGGATAGAGTGTAGATGGAAGCAAGCAAGTATAGTTATAGTCCACGTTATTTTATAAGTACGATTAAAACGTCACGTGGTGATCTGTCAGTCTCGGTTAATTTCCTTCTTTTTTTCTGACACTGGTGAGCGACGTTTATACTGGACCTCGTAATTGAAACTCGCAAAGTCGACGCACGGATTTGTCCTGAGGTTCTTTAATCGCGTAAGCTTACGTAATACGATCCAATTTAGAGCGCGAGTTGGTCCGTTTCGTTTGTTCGCTCTCCAGCGATACACGGCACGGTAAACGTTGGAGCAATTCTCTATTCTTGCGATTACGAAGCAAGTTGGCCAAGAAATCGGCGGACTCGTAAAAACGGAGGAAAGCGACGCGATGTTAATTCAATTCGAGCCGTATTGCATCAGGGATCGCTATACTATACGGTTTGCCGATGTATGTAGGTAGGCGTTTAAGGGGGACTTATTGCGACGCGACAGAACCTCTTTAGTTGGTTTATTCAAGAGACTCATTCAGAATACTCCCTTTTCAATGGAAATTTTCACGACATCCAGATCACCCTGAACTTTTTCAATGAAAACCAATTATTGAGGACGTTGCAGCAAAAGCGGTGCAGCTTCATCTTTACCAACATCGGGGAAATTAGAAAAAACTGTTTATAAAATTATTGCTTTGACTTAACACTAAAACGAGAGCATTAATTGAATAAAAAAATTAAAACTTACTTCGAAAAAATAAAAATGCACTAAAAAGTAAAAAGTAATTTTTTCCCTTATTTAATCTACGACTCTCATATTTTTTAAGTCGACGCCAGATTTACAAAGTGCAAATGACAAGGGAAATAATTATTTTTTACTTTTTAGTGCATTTTTATTGTTTCGAAGTCTGATTTAATTTAAAATTTTTTTTTTTTATTTTCAACTTTTTAGTTTTATATATATTGACACAACATGCTGAGGAGATCTGCGCGTACGTACATAAATTAATAATAATTAGGTGACAATAGTCTTTATTATTAACCAGAACTGGCAAAATGTTGGACCAATATTGATGCAGTGTAGGATAGAACCACCGGGGCATCGCCCTCTTTCGAATAAAAAAAAGATCATCAAAATCGGTCCATATGCTGAGAAGTTATGCGGGAACAAACATAAAAAAAATTAAATACTGGTCGAACCCTGTAACCTCTTCCTTTTTAAAATCGGTTAAAAAATTTTTTGTTTTCACACGATAAGTACCTAGTAGTTATTGAGTTGATAAGTTTTTATTTCTATTTTTGACGAATTTTTCAATTCTAAATTTGAAAGATTATACCGTAAGAAATAATAAATTGCTCATTTGTTATCGGATTTGCATCAATCGTGCACCAAACGATGTTGAATTTTTTACGTATTTAAACACGTCATAACTAAAAAATTGTCGAAAATGGAGTTACATCCCTCCTGCTGCGAGGTCCTCAATTGCCTAGGTATGTATCACATATCGTTGAAATCTGATTCAGCATGACTCAGCAATCACTCCATTAAGAAAATATACTTTTCCCTGCGAGAAACAAAGTATTTCATTCTATCTCTCGTACACGCCCTTACAGCCCATGTACATACATAACTCGAATTGTCTAAGACACCACTCGAACGTTAACCTATCGTTCGAATCAGAGTTTTCCAACTAGTCGGCGTACGGGCCCGCTTATCTTCCAGCAATATCTATCCGTTATATAAATTGAAGTCTTTCCCACAATAGATTCTCCCCGTGAAACGTAATTCAACAGTTACAACACGAGCGCGATATGGAGCAGGGTATGGCGCAAAGCTACCAAGACGGTTGCACGGTCGGCGTATCCTTTGCGCCTTTGCCCGCTTAATATCGTTTACACGAGTCTGGGCTTAAGTAATAATGCGGAGCCGGGGTACTTTTCCCTTAATTAAAACGTCGCCTTCCACGCGCCCATTCGTTGCCCCGTACGCGCTCGCGTAGCCTGGACATTGTATTTTATCAGACCGTGATGTCTCGTTTCCGGTAAGGCGACCGCTCTCCTTGGGTTCCATCGCGGACGTGTTCTACACGCGTGCAGTAGGAGCCCGCGGTGCTGTTACCCGTCCGGTCTCGTTCCTTTCCGCGTAAATCTACTTTTAGATCGGGCATTTTGGATCGACCCAGGCTCCTACGCGAATAGCAAGATACCCCGAGTTTGTCACCTGGACCGCGTGCCCATGATGAATGAATTTCCTGTTCACCGTACTTACATATGTATATTTCGTAATGGTAGAGCAGCCTGGTTTCATTTCGAAACCGACACGGCAGCCTGGGAGCCTTTATTGAATTGATGCAGCATTACACATTTTATTTCTAAGAATTACAAGATGAAAACGAAGAAGACACTTTGCTTCTTGAGGGTTGGGCGAAACGTAGGTAGATGATTTTGGAGGACGTTCGAACTGCATTCCACTGATCCCTGACATGTGAGTATCTACACCCACATTTAAACTTCCCATTTCGCCTGCTTTTTACGCAACTCGCGATGCAGACAAGAATCCAATCTGTCTCTTCTGTATTATTCATACTTTTTTTGTTACCATCCTCATCTCAAGGACGAGGCATCCGTGTCACTCGTCTAAAAGCGGAGGGCTCCGGGGCTGGAATCGGGATTTCTCAGGTATAAGCGTATAATAAATTGAAAATTACACGTCGATTGGCCACCCAGATAAGTCAGCGGCCCGGATAAACGTCCCAATGGATGCTGGGCCTTGCGCAAGATTTTTGATCGCTCGCCGTTCATCCCGGTTACATAAATGGCAGAACGAATCCCCTAACAATTATGAAATGACGATTACATTATGTCATATTATAACTTTCCTGCCGGGTGACTCGAACGCGTTGTCCCGGGGTTGCGAAACGCGGCGTTACTCGAACCACGCATGAAAATTGCAAAGAGACACGTATCGGCCGGGAGTTTAAATCCGATTTTACGCCATGGCCACGACATTTCTTAATTAAGCGATGCGAACGTTAACAACCCGTTACTGGATGGCCGGCTCGGTTAATAATTAATTGCACAGTGCCACTTTACGCGTACACGTTAGACGCTGAAACGTAATTACAAATCCCCCGCGCGCCTGTCTCACACTCTGTGAAATCAAATCGACACAATGATTAATCGCACACACGCCAGCCCACTTCTTTCAGCATACCTACGTCTTACTAAAATGTTACAACAATCCGCGGATAAAAGCTATTTGCATGGTACAATTTAGCGAAGCTCGATGCCAATCGCTGCGGCTTCGAAGCTTGGAACGCCACGTTATTGTATCGTATAAATCAATCTCGGCTCGCGGCTGTCACCCTTAATCTGTCATAGGAAAAAGCTACTAATTGCAACTTGGCGCCTGGACGCTACCAGTTCTCAGCGACTGGCTGCCCGTGAATGCCACCTAATGAGCCGCGTTTAATCTACATCGTACAATTTGTTCAAACATTAAACGGCCGTTATATAAGCGCGCTGTACCGGCCTAGCGTTGTATAATTCCGAGATCGGCGCGCTGTAAATTAGGGGAAGTTCGATTAACGGTTTCTGGCCGGAGTTTTACAAAGAATCGCAACCGTGTTGCACAAGATTGCGTATTTTCTTGGTCGCTCGACCGTGCAGCTCGCACGTAACACTGTTCGCCGGCGAGGATAGATCGATCGAGTCGAAAACGCGCGCGGAGCATCGGTATCTAAGGGGATTCGAAGAAGTCGCTCGCAATCACTGCCGATTATATAACTGTGCTCGTGATACGGCGAATTAGCTGCGGAGGCTCCGCGAAAATAGCGTCGACTAGCGGCACTATGCCGATCGCGAAAGAGAGTCCTCCATTTGTCCTTACGGGATCGATCGGACGGGTGAATCAGGTGCTCGGACCTCGAGGAGATAACGTGACTGATCATTCTGCTTTTTCTCAATGCGGCGGCCGCCGATGATACCGTGATACCGTAATCGCCGCCGAGATCAGCCTCGCAATGACTCCAGCATCGGCAGTGCCAGACGGTGCGCAGACAACAGCGACGGAAATCGCCGTACGGTGGTGTAAATTCGAATCGATCCTCGACGGACGTTGTTTGAATTCGCGATTAATCCGCGCGATGAAAATGCCCACGTAGGAGCGGGATGGCTCGCAAATCACACGGAAAACGGAGCGCGCGTATCCACCCACCGCTCGCGCGAGAAAGCCGATACCACGTGTAAGCCGTGTCCTTTCTGCGAGAAACTTTAAGCCCTGTCGGCGACTCCGTCTTAATGCATACAGGGTGTACCAAAAGTTATCGCGGGAACGCTCACTTAATACGACTTTGGAGAATGGTTTTACTAATAATAAGTAATACGTTTATTTGTGCGTACCTTTCTTTAAAAGAACAAACTGAAACGGGCCGCGAATCGTAGGTACAGACCACTTCCACTCAGCGTTACCTAACAAGTCTGCTTTATTGAAGGCCTGTTGGAGCAGTCACAATTATTTTGAGCAGTGGCATTTAACGAAATACAGATTCATGATCCGAATGGCACTAATTCCTGGCAATTATCAAAAAACGAGGTAACCAGCGGCAACTGATCCCTCCGTCTGCGAGATACAGCGGAGAGGAAGCTGTAATCGAGTGACCGTAATAACCGTAATCGAATCATTCGGTCTCGCCGTGAAACCGCCTACGGAGCTGATACAAATAGACGCGGGCGAAAAAGTAAGCTCCCGATTTCACGGCACCGAGAGTTAACGTAGAAGTCAGTGTTGCCTAAGGAGACGTAATCGCGCCATTTTCGTAACTGCATTATTACGAAGATAGGTATAGGCACCTATTCGTTGTGCAAGCGGCCCGCGAGGTTATTCGTTACGTCGCCGAACCCCGAGCAAATAATCGTTCCCTGTGCTGCTTTTCACTCGTGCATCTATGCACGTACAAATGATAACGACGAGGAGCATACCAGGCTATCGTTTATGTAATCGGCCACGATGTCCCCCTAATCGTACACGGAATTCGATGACGAACGAGCGACACGCTTGTAGTTACGGTCTTTCTCTCGTTCCTCGAAACGACTGGCCTACTTACCAGCGTGGCTCTTCTTGATCGTCGAGGCGCTACCGTAAATCAGAAACATGGATCGATGATATATGTGGAGAATAATTAGTGCACGAAAGGGCAATGAAATGTTTCCGGAAGAAAATGTTCAAAATGTTTGCCGCCCTTTACGTGAAATATCATCAAATATTTTAATTTGAAAGAGTTGAGACAATTTTAAAATTAATTTAAAGTAACAACTCACATATGAGTTATTGGTATTTGCTACATGAAAAAAAGTCAAGTGTTTTCAATTTTTCTCAAGCCTCCATGTTTAAAGATCACCCATTTCTTTCGGTGATGCGGGAAATAGATACACATTTTATTTTAGAACGGAAATTTATGCTATTATTGTCGATGAAAAACTAAAAAGTTACAGGCAAAAACATTTTGCTACCTTTTTCAATTTCTTTCGCTCAAAGTGTTCCGCCCTGGGCTGCAGTCTACTTAGCCTATATACAGAGGGTGGCCAAATTATTATACTCAAAAACTTTTCGTCAAAATCTGTGAAAGTCGTGGCTGTAATTAAAGTAACAATGCATGAATGTTATTGCTTTTTCATTTATTGATTAGCTACAACATCTGGCAACATTGTGGGTAATTTTTCAACATGTAAATCTCATTTGTTTTTAAAAGGACGGGAATAAAATTATTACAAATAAGACAGAAATAATAGAAAATATCATGATAGTATGGCAGAATACTACAACACTGCAGGAAGTAGCCACAGAATGCATTGAAAGCATGCCACGTCGAATCCAAGCCGTCATAAAAGCTAAAGCCGGAGTCACCAAATATTGAGTAATTGTATTTCTCGTACAATATATAATCTTAAATCTATATACCTAAATGTATTTAATTTGCATTCTTAAATACATATACTAATATTAAAAAATAATATTATAACATTAAAAACGAGACATCCATTTTATTCCATCGCTCAAACTTACAAAATCTCAAACCCCTTGGTTTGAGTATAATAATTTGGCCACCCACTTTACAATTCCGCCCCTGGAATCAGAAGTATGAAACGAATAAGCGAAACTTTTGTCAATGGATGGGGTAGCGTAGAAAACTTATCATAATGTAATACGTGTCTTAGGGTAATGAATGATGTACAAGAGTAATAGATAATAGTTTCATATGAAATTGGTCTAAAAGTTATGTAACAGTTCAGTTGAACAAATCGTTATATTCCCCGGCGTTTCCATTCGGCTGAAGCTTTCTTATCCAAACGGAAGATTTCACTAGCGCCGAGAGATCGATGTAGGTGCTCCCGAAAAGCTGGAGAGGGACAAGTTTGTTCTAACTACGGGTAAAGCCGATCCTTCTGCGAATCGAGCATAGAGTAAGAACGCAAAAGAAAGAAGTGAAGATCAAAGCGTTCGGGCGTCGTCTTGCTGAAATCACGGTGATCTAAGTTTATTTCTTCACTTTTGGAAAACATGTTACATAACGATCATTACGTAACACTTACGATGCGGTCCATGGTATTACATAAATAATGTGTCTAATGTACGAAGGAACGTGCACGAGGAATTCGTGAACGCTGGGATATATGGGGTCGAAGAGATTTCGGGAATTTCTAATCGAAAATCGTAGAGCGAGGCGCGCGCGCGGCGCCTTGGCACCGAAAGTCGTAAGACGGACGCCCGGCGTCGCCGGTAGACTATTGAACGCGAATATTCTCATTGTTCCGAGGGAGCTGTGACATAATCGCTTGTACGTATACAGAGAAGTGATTCGCGATACCATTCGCAAATGGACAAGGACGATATCGGCAGGGAGCGATATGCTTAAGGCGCGTCGAGCACACAACGCCATCGAGAGCTTGGAGATTTCTCGGGACTTACGGGAACCTCTGTTTATGTCTAGAAAGGTGGTCGAAAATAAAGGAAGTTGCGTTCCTTATTTTGCCCTCTTCTGTTTTCAGGGCAGACGTTCCCACGACTTTTCTGTGATCGTAATGGAAAGGCGAAATGATGATGCAAACGGCAGAGAAAGGCGCGCAAATAAAGGAAAAAACGGGGAAGATAGAATAATCTTGAGAGGCGCAATAAGAGCAACAAAATGCAACAGTGATATAATGTTGAGGAGATGGCACGATTTAGTAGTTGGCATTAACGGTCTTGACAAATACGACCCGATAAGCGTAATCAATGTTTAAATGTTGAAATCAATATTTACGATGCAATTATAATTAATGTAACCCTTACTGTTGCGAAATATTTAATCGACGACGCGGCGTCTTTTCATCTATTCTTAGAAGCGCAGCCCGTTAGGTGCCGCGTACGTGCTAAAAATTTATAGACTTCTAGACTTTTGTAACGCCTATCAGTACTCTCTTCTCACCTCTAATGCCATGTCCTTTTTCCATACACACAGTAATCTACCAAACCCCCCATAACATGAATAAAATAAAGTAAAAAGGGACGTACTGAACCCCACCTCTGTATCATGTCAAGAACACCCCGCCAAGTACCACCAATTATACACCAAAAACACCGACACATCTCTAGAAGATCGATATCATCAAACCTACGTGATCAACAAATTATTTTTAAACTAAACCTTTGAAAAAGGAAAGGAGACACAAAGTAAGCAACCCCGCGACGCTCCACCTACGACTCCAGGATCCAGCCATCCTTGAAATGTTGGAATCTTCCGACGGGGTCTCGGGGGGAGGGAGGAACGGTGCAGAAACGGCGCAGCAGGGGCGGGGAGAGGAGAAAAAGAAGAAGAAAGAGGATTCCGTTTAACACAATCTCCGATTACATAAACCGTGCTCCGATTCTTGGTCGTAGAGGCACGGACCGGCGACTTGTAGCCAGCCGCGCGGCGTATCGGCGTCCCTAGTTACGTGTAAGTACGTGGCTCACTCACGTGCGTGTGGCGCACGCGTGCGGCTAACATAAGTCGTGTTATGTAAAGTTCAGGCCAGTCTTGAGCATAGGCAGGCGCACGTGGTCCGCCAGGGAAACGGCGATCGGCGTGCGACGCCAGCACGTGTTTAACCCAGGCCGCGAAGGAAGAGCGAATTTTCTAACGTTTACCGGCTGGGACCGGGGAGTCCAAGTCATCCGCGGAAGCAGATCGCTGCCAAACGTTTCCCACGCCCGCGGGATCTACGGCGACGCTTGTTTTTCCCGCGGGGAAAATGTGCTTCCCCTCGCCGGAGCTTCGACATCATCGAACGGCGACGTTCGTTCCCGCGAATCGCTGACGCGGCGACTCGACGAGGAGGTCGATTACGTAGCGCCACGGGGATGGTTCGATGACGCGTCGGAATTGATAGTGATGATCAATCGAGTAGTGAATTCTTTGCATTGAATTCAATGAAGATTGAATCGAAAGTTTCGGTTTCCTGCTTACCGAAATCGGGGGTTGATTGGGTGTTAGGAAGAGGAGGCGATAGGAATTTGTAGCAGGGTATTCAAAGATTTTCTGATTATACTGGTATTGCTTAACAATGACGGTAGTCTAAGAATCTTTTCGATGCATGATTATTAAAACATGTTAGAGAAGAAAATACTTATTGTGGAGTATATCTGTGTTTATGCTCCGATATAAGCCAATCTGTATGAACAATAACTCGGGATTATACAACGATGAATACAATGTGACTATTCATCTTGTTATACTACGCGCTTGTGTGCACATTATTCGTGTACTCGATCTAGAACCATTGTCGATGGTAGTCGTAAATACGTTTATTTTCGATGTACGAATGGGCGAATAGTGAATATTTAACTAGCAGCTCGCGAAGTTGAAGCACGAACTTCATGCTGCTCACTCGAGCACTTCAATCATTACATAAAGGTTTATCGAAGCTATTAAACGCCTATAAAGATGCAGTTTAAGTATACAAAAGTAACGTTGAGGATATAACGCGAGATCGAGAATCATCCGACAAAAACTGATTCTCTTATATAAGAGATCATTCGCGAAATTGGCATCGATGTGCATTTCTGGTTATTTCACTGCGCGATAATCGTGCAAAACGGTCAATCACAGTGCACGATTCGCAAGAGATTACGATTGAACTGTTCGAGTCATCCTAAGCAATTAAATCTTCTACGTTTCTTGTACTTTTTTTTTAATGGTATACCTTGCGGGAAAGTGAGAAATGTTGCGAATAATCTTTTGACTCGACCCGAAAATAGAAATGTCTGCTTCGCGAATAGCTGATATTGTTTAATAAAATAGACTTATTCTTAGTACTGAACTCGCATGTATAGGCACAATGGCTTTCACAGTTTGATGTAGCGTTAAGCGAAATTGTAGAGACGCATAAGTTCCTACAGAAATATCGTCCGAGCGCAATTTATAATTAGACAGGCCGGCTATTTCGTAAACAGTCTTCGCATCCTTGATAATTAATTACTTGGCCAGCGAAAGTTACACAGACATTTGGCCTCAAACCTCGCGGTTTTTCTGCTTTTTTTTTTAACTGGCGTCAATGGTGATTCAGACTGCAATCTACATGGCGCTAAGCAGTACTTTTTAGATGCGCGATATTCAGCATTATTTGCCAGCTACTTCGTCGAAATTCTTTCGGTTTCGCAATTAACATTCGTTGGCATTTATTGCTGCGTAACGTTTTAACATTTCAATATTTAAGAGATAACATTAGTCGCCAGGTATCTTTTAAATTCGTCTTGCCTTATTGTTCTTATCGTGACACAGAAACGTGGGAATGTTCGCGAATGTTCAGAACTCCTGAACGATCAAAAGTTCGCGAATCATCAGGTTCTCGACTAAAGCATTCGATGTACTTATCTATATACACTCTTACGTCACATGACTGCGTTAATTTTCATGGAAAACACGTTCTGGCATGGAATTAAACGATTAGAAGTGTGCACGTCGTCACGTATCCTTATCGGTTACCAATCTCTAGAATAATTGGATATTATTCTACAAATTGTTGCGTTACTCCTCTAATCCAGTTCAAGGGATTGAACCCAGACCTATTAATCTCTTCATCTAATTACGCATTCCTATATTCATCTACATTTTCCACGGATCTACTTGCTGTACCTGACTCTACCTTCCACTTCGTGCAACTCATTGTATCCCGTTCTACTTCGTTCCACTTCGCGTTAGTTCGCTCTACCTCTCCGTACCTTGTTCTACACTCTGCGATCCTTGGAATGACGTATTCCGTCCATGGCCAATATCGCGAGCATCGATGGGGCGTGTGGCAGTTAGGTGGGAGTCCTATCGAAAATGTTACGTAAGGAGCACGATGAGTATAGAATCGGCCCGAGTAATCTTAGCAAAACAGATTGTTTACCGCGGCAAGAATAAAACTTCACGGCTTCGACTCGCAGCTGAATTACGGCTGAAAGCTCCTGTACAGGCGCGGACAGGGAGGCGACTCGGCGCGAGCCGTCCTATCAGCGCAGCTCATAAACTCAATCCTCCCTGCCCGTCGCTGCTCTGTTAATTCACTCGCTCATTCATTACATAAACTTGCCTGGTGTTTACCGGGAGAGGTCGTTTTTATTTTTAATCGCGCCGCTTTATCCGCGATTATTCGATCGACGTCGTATTCTACGCGGCGTGAACGATTCGCGCGATTTTCCTCGAACGTGACTGGAAAAAAAGAACCGAGCATCGGAACGACACGCGGCGGTAAATCGAGTTATATAGTCGTTGAACTTGCCGCGTCATTACAATTTCCCGACGCAACACAGTTATTGTCTCTTCAGCCCGCGGCGGGATGTACAATATTAGCCGTGATCTACGCGGGCTTAGGAATCGCCCGAAAAATGAGAACACTCCCATTCCTTTATAAAAGCATAGTTTTGATAGAAACACGTGCGGAAGCGTGAATTGCTAACGTAAGTAACTTCACTTGACACTTGTTTTTCGAAGGCGCAGTGTTGCACTTGTTTATTCTAATTGCAAGTGTACTCTACTGTTATATTAACGTACTTCCAAAGCGAGAAAATATTTTCACATTTTATCCCAAGCTACTGAGAGACGTCAGGTTCTCAGCTTTGGACGATAATAGGAGGATGTCCTGTCAGTTGCTCGATACCTGTCGCCTACAAATTTCCAATAACAAGGGATGATTGCTGGGATAAGGAATCCCCAGTGTAGGGTAACTCAGAGTGGCAGTTGATAATCGTGAGAATGTAAGAGAATTCAAACACACGAAGCCTGGTAATGGAGCAATAAATAATAGGAAATCGTGGATGATATCGATTACGTGAAATCGGTATGCAAAAACGCAACATAGGCGACGCGTCTGATTCCAGCGGCGGAACATCGTATCTGGTTGCCAGCGATTTTATAGCGGATGGCTTTCCATGGTTGATCTAATAAGGTCCCCTCGTGATAGATCGGCTGGCGGAGGAGACTTTTATGTAACGCCTCCAAACATAGTCCTCCAGCGACGAGCGGTTCTAGCCACATTTTTGCCAAGTGTTGCAACCTCGTCCCGAAAGTATCTGCTTCGGGGGGGGGGGGGGGGGGAGGGGCGGGGGCACACTCTCATCTAGTGACAGCCGTTCGTACCTCTAGCTTCAACATTTTCGAACAATTCATACTACTTCAAATCAAACGTTATTAAAAGTCCGAGAAACATCTGCGTGCCCTGAAAGCTTGTGCTCTTTCTTTAGAAGCGTTGAAATACTGGCCCGAGAACCTTGAATATAAAATTGATTATTAATCGAAGCTATTTGTATATCTTTATATAAAAACAGAAGGCGATTTTAAAATAATAACGTGAAGTTTCGGATAGGCAGAAGAATATATATGGCCCCTGCTTGTGCAACAGACGAATCTTATTTAAATTTGTATTACTGAACCTATGCCTCTTGTGTAATCAATACAACAACAGCTGATCTTTAAGTCTATCAAAATATTCAAAACATTTAATACTTGAAAGACACTGTACCCAAGTTTCGAAGAATATCCAAAACGATTCGTGACTCGCGTCACACGTTCGAGATGACTCGACGTGTCTTGTGCCCATCACTACTCATCCCGCGTGCCCTGGGAACCATCGACGACGAATCTAGTTCCCGGCCACGGTATTCCATAAATCGCACAACGATCGAGCGTGCCGTTCGCACCGTAAGGCACAATTGCGAAATCCGATGGGTCGCGCAAACGATCTGGCTCCCGCGTTTCGCGCCAGTTATGTCAGAGGGTCGGCTGGCTGGGAAAAAAAGCGAGCTGCGAGGAAAATCGTTTGCTCGAGGGACCGTCGCCGCTCCTAATTAAACAAATACTGATACCGCAATCGTGCGACACCATTATTTTTACACGGTTCGCCGATACGATTGAACTCGCCGCTTCGACAAGAGAAGGAAAATCGGAATAACTACAGGCGGGGGGTAGAGAAATCAAAGAGTCATTGAATCTTTTATTTCAAAAGAAGAGACAGTTCGCTTCGTACTCCATTTATTCGTAGTTCCCTTCCTCGTTACATTTTGGAGCTACTGCGGCCTTTCTAAGACTTGACACAAAGAAGTCAACGAAATAAACTGGGAATACGTTCCTCGCTGACGATAACGGTTCTTGGAACGCGATCAATTTGCTTGGGAAAGTATAATAATCTACAAGATCGGGAGCATTGTTTGCAAAAGTCTACGGTCCCATCAGACAAGTGCAATCACCGTTGCACAGGTTCCATCCCAGACACAATACGAGGTCGTCAATCCTGTTGGAAAGAAAGGATCGTAATCATTTCGATACCTGAAGCACGCGAACCGATCCTTCAAAGATCACTCCGCCAAGTATCGATCGCAGGCATTTTCCACGAGTTTCGTGACACCGAGCGGCGCTGCGCCCGCGAAAGCCAGCGAGGGGGATCGAGTGATGTAACCATAGATTTGCTCCCGCGTGGCCGACGTCTACAAACATGGGCTACGATTTCTGGCAGGAGAGATACATTCCCTGCCCGCCCGGCGGTGCCGCGCGTCGCATAATAAAATTCGTCGTCCTTCTAGAATGCCGGCAAAAGAAGCGGGCAGAGCGGCTCGCTACGTGTGCGCGCGGGTGTCTGCCGTGCGTAAACCATTTACGTAACGCCAAGATACGCCGTATTTCGATGATTAACAATTTGTTTTGCGATCGGCAAAGGTGACTCTTTGTACGACACAAATACCTTACGTAAGCCGCCAGATAAATGCGTACATGCAGACAGGGATTAAGTATTCCGTTTTTCGAAGTTCCCCGCTGCCATTCAGCTGACCGCTGGCTTCCCGCAGTCTACTTAGTCAGAGTTACATTCTACCGGCGAAATCATACGACGATCGATCGATCGATCCATACTTCTCCATGAAGATGTTGCTTCCAAGTTCCTGAAGCATGCTTGCTCGCGTCAGATCGCCGACGCGGCGAAAGTGGTCGGTGACGTGATATCGCGCCTGCGAAAAACGCGAGGAAATGAAGTCAATTAGGGTTAGCGAGGCTACGGTTGCGAATTTTTACGAGAGAAAATTGAGCGTTTCTTTGTCCTGGCATTTCGCGTCGCTCGAACCTTGTGACGGTGTTTACGAGCGTAGGAAAAGTGGATATTATACGAGACCAGGATTCATTAAGCGCAATTACGCTTGTAAGTTACGAGCAGAGGTAGATGGTTGGAGCTTTCCTTGTTAGAGCATTGATGAGTCCAGAAGTGGAACGATGCAATAAACTGTTCGCTCTGGAATTGATCGAAGCGTATCGTGGATACTCTGTACCATAAAACGGAAACGTCTCGCGCTGGATGGGGATGAATTTATCGCATCAAGACTTTCAATGAATAGGAAGGAATACCTGTTTATTCGAGGGGCGTCGCAAGAAAACCTTGGCGGATCGTTATTTCTTTCAATCGGCGATTAATCAAGTTTATCAATTTCCTATCGAGACGAAGATCAAGGTGATTGAACGTAAACGATACTCGATCCTGCGTTTCTTCTTTGCAGACAGATTAAAAAGTGCAAAGTGATCAGATAAATCGTAGAGTTGCACCTCGTGATCGAGACGTTCGCGGGCCGGTCGATATTTATCGCGATACGGATAACAATTAGCTAAATTCTGAATTGACGAGCCCGAATCCCCGAAACGGGTGGGACGTCTGCTAAATTTCCCCGCGAGCACGGCGGGATTTCGCGAGCATTTCCACGAACGGTGACGCAAACGTTTGTCTTTCACGTTAAACGATTATTGATATTTATTTGCCACGTATCCAAGCCGTAACGTCATTTCCCACAAAACTTTGAAATATACGCAAACAGCGTTACGCAAGTTAACGAGCACACAAGCGTGGCAGATGGTGCACCCGTAAATTGTCGCGTGCAACCATGTTGACAACTCCTTCGGATACTGTTTCACGCTGACCAGGTGCCTCGCTGAGCGCGCGATGCTAAATAATACAATCCCGCGTAATCAGGCGATATCCCGGCGTTGAAATATCTCGGGTCCGACGAACAGTGAAGCGTGCCGCGCCTTAGGCCGCGAGTGATCGCGAAAACTAATGAAAGAAGCCGCCCACGCGGAGAGCGGTAATCGCGTCGAACATGAAAATTCATTTACGAGAGACGCCGGGCTCGTGTAATAAAGCGATGTAGAAATTAATAAAGAAATTAATCATCGTGTAAGTAGGTAGGCGTACGGGGCATCCGTTTTATCGCTACAAGAAAAACGCTGATCGTTTCATGTACAACACGCGATTGCATTAAAGAATGCGGTTGAACAGGGGTTTATGATTCTTCGTAGAATTGAATAACATTACTATTGCTCTATCACGTTACGTTCCTTTACGATAATACCGTTGGCATTGCTAGGGGGAGTGACAAATTTCACATGTAGTCACAACGATTGCAAAAAATTTTAAAGGGTGAAACACTCAATCGTGCCCCAAGTAGGGATGAGAAATTCTTAATCAAATAGATTATCCATTAATTTCGAGGATCACGAGATACATACTGAGAAGTATTCGAATTTGTCCCGACGCGTTCCAAGTAACTCCAAGCTCACTGCCCGCTTGTTCCACCCAGGACACGGGAGCGCGCGCTTTCAACGATCTCGCCCGTAGGGCTCGCACGCTGACGAGCGCGGGAGTGCGTCGGTTTCAACGCGCAAACGTGGCCGGTGCATCGAAGTGCGTTTGGAGTGCGTCTGCGTGAATGAGCGGGCGGCTGGTGTACGGTATGGCTCACGCACGGCATACACCGAGGGGGCAGCGCACGCAGGTCGGTGCCGGGTAAAACGGAATACCGCGACGTAGACCAAGCAACGTTACTGCTCATGCCCAGTAAGATTCCT
Organism: Andrena bucephala; assembly: GCA_947577245.1. Taxonomy (NCBI): domain Eukaryota; kingdom Metazoa; phylum Arthropoda; class Insecta; order Hymenoptera; family Andrenidae; genus Andrena; species Andrena bucephala. Next base: position 73,359,277 of record OX387715.1, read on the forward strand.
AGAGCCCGGAGAGTCGAGGCTCGCCCGTGGAATAATTGATCCAATCGAAACTCGGCTTGCTCCCGCCACGTTTTCTGCACTGACGCGACGCTCTTTATGTAAGCTTTTCCGTAGTCGCGCGTCCCGCCGTTTCGTGCGCGAGGAACTCGCGCCAGACACCACCCGCCTCGTAGTTTCGTTGCGAATAAACCCCGTCCCTCTCGGCGGCCACGCTCTGGGTACCCGCATCACCTACGATCGGGCAAAGATAACCGACCAGCAAACAACAAGTGTCCCGGTTAAACGGTCCTCCACCCCTCTTACGGCCGATCGGCCGCTTGGCACGGTCCAACCTGTTTGCCGTAATTTTCGTGGAAGTTTACGTGCCCGCTATCCAACGGCGTTGCTTCATTTTTATTTCAAGGGCGGCTCGGCTGCTGGCCTCGTCGAAGAGGCGCGGGCAGCTCGCGTCAGGACGCGCGGACGGGCGACGACGCTCGATACCATCGACCAGCGCCGAGACGCGGTACAGCGGAGCCTGTTGATACTCCCCGATGATGCCGTCCGCGAGATGAACGGGACTTGGACCAATCAGCGGAGAACAAGGGTGTACCCTTGGAAGATTCTGAGATGCGTATCTCGGTGATAATTACACATCGAGGGATATCGAAGCTGAAGGGCTGACAACGCGTAGCACTGGGGGCAGGATATCAATATCGCCAGGTGACAATGAGTGCGTCTGAGACGCGGCTGCTCGATTGGAGGGTATGACACGAAGAATGTTAAAGCGATATGTGATCTGAAAGAGAACGGCGACCTGATAGCGTGCGAAGGAGTGAAGGGTTGAAGATTGCCGGGCCAAGGGAGGATGTTCGTCGTGGCAAGATGACGCTTCGGCTGTCCTCAGGAGGGGGTGTGGTCCGACACCGACGCGAACGCCTACGTAGAATGTAGAAGCGTGTAGATGTGGCAGTAGATTGTTCCTATCGCGATACAGCCTGGCGAGGTAGGAACAGCGAGGAGTCGAAGGTGTGTGTGCCGCGGCGAGGCGCTGCCGTCGCCGTTCGGCTTGCCACCACCGTTGCACCGACGCCGTCGCCGTCACCGCCACCACCACCGCTACTGCCACCCCTCTCGCTGCCCGGTTGGTTTACGTTTCTGACAGTGGCCCGAGCGAGCGGTGACAAGCGCGCCAGCAGTCGTCAGTGAGCCGTCGTGTCGTGCGTAGCATCTTTTCGTAGTGTTCGCCGTCAGCTATCATACCGCGTGGCCGGCCAACTGTCAAACGTGCGCGATCAGTCGACTTATCGGACGGGGCACCGACTGTCTGGATCCGATAGCCATCGAAACTAATCCACATCCACCGCCGTCACAAGTGAAGTGTTCCTTTTCATCCGGACGCGGTTTACGAAACGGGAAAGGGATCGATGCGCCAGCGAGTTGCCTGTGCTCTTACCTGAAGCATCTCGCGATTGTTTTGTTGGAGTTTGCCTGCGAGATAAGATGCACGGAGTTTTCGAAGTTCCGGAGAAGTCGACGAGTGGATTCTGCCGCGCGGTTTACCCCGCGATCGGCGTGCGCGCGTGAATCATTGCTACCCCCAGACGCGCATCGCTTGCTGAACGAACAGCAGGGCGAAGAAGCTGCAACAGCAAGTTCCTCGAGGGCTCGACTGTTTGTCAACAAAGATGACCGAACTGGCGAAGGAGGCGTTCGCCTCGCGGAATTATCGGCTGGCCGTGGAGATGTACGAACGGAGCTTGAAGCAGCAAGCACCGAGCTTCGAAGTGCTAGTGGGCTATGCGGATTCGTTAGCGAAGTGTGGCAGGGTCAGGGAGTCGATCGGTGTTTACTCGAGGTGTCTGGCGGTGGCCTCCGTGCCGCCAGAGAGACTTAAACACCTGGCCAATGCCCTCCTGGAGGAGCTGGCTGGGGCCGCAACCACTGCCACCGGCTCCAGGAGGAAAATGGAAACGTCCTTCGCGTGTCCTTTGTGCGAGGGGACCCTCTGCCAGCCGGTGACCGCGAGCTGCGGTCATACCTATTGCAAGAATTGCGTGGAGCCAAGTAAAAATTGTCGCGTGTGCGGGCAAAAGATCGTCGCTGTGGGTGAAACCAATGTGCTGGTGCAGAGGCTGGTGGAAAAGTGGTGGCCGCGGGAGGCAGAGGCCAGCAGGGCGAGACACGAGGGTGACATCCTGATGAAGGAGGGACACCTAGGTCAAGCACTCGAGAGGTACAACCTCGCTGTTCACCTCGGTGAGTGAGATATCAGAATTCTTCTCTTATCGCGTCTCTGAAAGGACGATATTAAAGGACGATATTAAGTCAATGGACTCCTTTCTGCCCTTTCTGGACCACTCGTTCTTTTACTGATTTGACATTCAGCTGAAAAGCGATTATGCAATAGCTTCCTGGAGCTTTCGAGAATGTTCGATTGAAGTGTTACTATTGTTAGTCGTTGGCGGTTAGTTGGCCGAGTTATGCGGCATCTAGAATTTATTATTGAACTTTTTGGAATATCGCGAGAAACTGCATTCGTTGAGATTTTCTTTCTCAGCAACACAAGGGGGAATGTCGTATCACCATTTAGTACTTAGCGTGAATCGACTTATTGTTCTTATCTTTGCCTCCTTACTGAACAAATTATCCAAATGTGTTCATAAGTGGAAGACTTGCGCGCGAGCTTCTAAATTCTCAGCAGGGATTACAAAGTAGTAGTTACATAAAGATCATTACGAAACAACGAATCCGGATAACGTTACGAACCGCGGAAGATCGAATTAATTTGCGTAGGTATACAGATTCCAAAGATCGAAAAATCCAAACCCATCGTGCGAGCGAGAAATCTTTATCGTTCGCGGCAACAAAAACAATAACCGCAATCGCTTGAAACGAATTAGCTGTCGATGAACTACGAGGCCGATAATCCGGATACTCTAAATTGGCAAAAAATAGGTTCTACTTCATGACTGATATTCCATTCAAACGTTAGTATTTACTACGGCACGATAATGTTATCCGCTTTATCTGCCAGTTGCAGACACTTTTTGCAGCGTTTCATGTTTTTACAAACATCACCGTAAATAATATGCACACGGTCGATTTTCTCCATTTGGCGCGCAAAAAGGCACGTGCACCGTGCCTTCTGCCTCTTCATTCCACGAATTTCGTGAGTTCGAAGTGTTGATTATTTTTACTCTTTTTTCCAACATTCCTTGGATCTCTTCTTCCTTCGAAAAGCAAAGTTTTCAATGAACGAGAACAAAGGAGAGACATTGAGAATTTTAGTCCCGAGACGGCTCAAACGTGGGTACATCACGAGATTAGGGGTTATCAACGTAATTGCCAATATTGTTGTTCCCATTCAGTGTATTTAACATTTATTTCAGTACCATAAAGGGTAGACTAATTTAGCCTATTCATTCACAAGAATATACTCTCCAATTATTTCGGAGCACCTTACTTATTCAGGCTATTATGTATTTAGTTACCGCTGGAAATATAATTTCAAAGTCATCGAATCTGATCGTGTAGAAGGAAAAGCGAATATTACTTAAACCTCTTCTTTTCTTTTGGAGTATTAGAAAGCGAGGTAGGGTGATTCGAGCAAGTGACGTCGTTACTTTAAGCGGGATTAGTACAAATATAAAAAATTGAAGCACACTGCGTTGACCAAGTTCGATTCTCCCAAGTTTTCGCATGAAATGCCTTAAGAACTGTTTCAGTCAAGGTGCTCTAAAATAGAAACAAGTCTTTCGCGATTCCGCGCGACTACTGCAGATCTCAGAAGGATCGAAAGGTATTTTGACGCACGAATCGCGGCGCATTGTTACGCATGCAGCCATTTGTATCGCGAGCACGAATGCGTCTGCTCTTTCTCTGCCCATCAAGGATGGCTTTTAATCACTCCGACTCGAACGAGCTCTGGTTGACGACCTCGTTGCAGTCTCAGCGCAGGCTCCTTTGTCCGGATTCCCAGACGTCGAAACGTCTTTTAAACCCGTTTCTATTTTTTAATCCATGACGCTGCCCAGCGTTCATCGGGCGCCTCGACCTCGCGACAGAATAGTCTCGTAAACAGAATTTTTCTCTTTCCAAAGTCACGCTTTCATTGAAGTCTCGCACAATTTATTGGCGAATTTACGACCTACGACCGCCTGGGGTCGAGAATTACTAACCCGCTCTACTCCTTTGAAGTGTCGGATTCTGGGGAAACGGTGGGCTCCTAGAACTCTGAAGCTTAACGTCTGCCTCGACTTCGTTTCAAGTAGTTTTCCAGTTGATCAGCTGTTCCGAAACTACATCTGTACAACTAATAAGATACGATTTTTGCGCGGAACGTCAATGTCTTTAGATCTGAACTGATTAGAGTTCTTGATGGGAAGATATGATGATTACACGGAAGGTTACTCGTTCAGTCGCGAATGTATTTTCTAGTTTTTTTCTGCTTTATTGTGGTATTCCGTTTGTACTTTTAATTTTTGTTCTCGAGGGTTTGGTGGGTTATTTTTCGTGTGCGGTAATGTTTGTTTTGTTATTATTTCACTTTGTAAATAATGGGTGTCTTCCCGTGAAAGGTAATAAATAAACATATAACTTAGCGTACAATGGAAACTCTCGATAATGCCAGCTCGCCATCCCCCGATCAACGAGATAGATAAATCTCTCGAACGCTCCTCCGGTGCATCGTTTCCTCTCGGAGAGCCACCGAAGCTTCTACAGAGGCAGGATGGCGCGCAGCGATGCACCGTAGGAACGCTCCAAGGACCCCCGGTGCTCCGTAGAGATAAAAGCGAGGCTGCAGCCGGCAGGTAAAGCGATTCCCCCGATCCCGCTGGAAAGAACAACTGAATCGATCGCATTCCTTCTCTCCCTCTTTGGTGCATGCCGAGTGCACCGAACGGGCTCGCGTGGAAAGGGAGGCGGCTGCGTTCGAAGACGACGAACGTCGGTAAGTTCACGGCCAGTCTGAGGCTGTTCTTATATAACGCTTCGGGAGACAGCGGTTGGGAGAGGGACGCGCGAGAAAGGAGGAGAAGAGAGAGAGAGAGAGAGAGAGAGAGAGAGAGAGAGAGAGAGAGAGAGAGAGAGAGAGAGAGAGAGAGAGAGAGAGAGAGAGAGAGAGAGAGAGAGAGGGAGAGAGAGGGAGTGAGTGATCCGAGGTGAGGAAGAGAGAGACGGCGAGGCACCAGGAGGCCGAAGATTATTCCGTGCGCTGGTCCATTCGGCGGGACACGGTGCATCTAGAGAGGACCACGAACACTTTCCGACTCCACGCGTTGCCGAAGCGAACGGACCGAGCCTTCGCTCCCTCGCCACGGAAAATCTAGCGCATCGTTTACGCGTTAAATTGAAGCGAACGCACAGCGGCACGCGCCACTGGTCGACTTCCGACACGTCAGCTCTCGCCACTTTCCCAACGCGTTTTCGTTGAACGTTCCTAGTGCTCCAGACATTATCAGAGGGTAATCCTGACGAGTTCGCCGCGGGATACTAACTACACGCCGCTTTTCGAGGGGCTTTTGCTAGGTGTAGCTATTCACCCACGGTGCTGTGGTGTTTGATATCGATGGAATTAAATTATTATTATTATGAAAGATGATTTTTAGCTTTGGGTGTTAACGGTTTATTATTAAATATTTTTAAGTTTTAAGTTTAAATATTAACGGTAAACCAACCAGTGAATGACCGAATTGTTGAATTTATGGACCTTTGAGATTAATACTTTAATATATTTATGTATAACAACAAAACAACTGTTGAAATTGCATTTGAATTCAATTTTTTTTAATTTTCTATAAAAATAATTACTTATTCTTATCGTAATTTTTTAAGAAACGATTATCAAATGCAAAACGTGTAGAAGCCCAGTAAATGACCGCATACTTTTAATAAGAATTGTACTTATTAATGTTTGCTTAATACACGTAACTAAAAATGTGGGATATTAAGAGTGCAACTACACTCTAATTATAAACATATAATATTTTTAAATTTATAATTGACGTTTCTTTGCCTAATTATCATTCACTGGTATACGGTCAATTACTGGTTGGTTTACCCTATATCGATGATAAACAAATGCGAGTAGCGAGAAAATTCAAACACACCAGACTGTGTACACCTGGCAATCACGAAGTGGAAAGGCATTCCTTCCAGTAGTACCGTTTCCATTCAGCGTAAATCGCCGCGTTTTCCTTGGTACGACCATAACGAAACGCGAGGCTTTAATCGCGCGCATCTTATTTTCATACGTGGAAATACAACGCGGGACCTTCTCCGTAAAACGTAATCTACGATGACGAAGATAACGAGGACAATCCCGGCAAGGACGATTAGTCACGAAGCTTACGTGTTATCGCGGCTACGCGTCATTGTTCTCGGTAATCGTTTGCCACTGGACTCAGAAAGAGACGTTCCGTGATCGTGAAATACCACCGTGAGAATGGACGCGGAGATCATCTGCGGGCGTTCGATGAAGCACGATTTCAACGTAAACTATCACGCCGGGAACTTGTATACGATCGTTCCACGGAATAGAAATGAATTTGCGCCACGATTTCCTTAACGAACGAAGTTTTAGTCGAATGCGTTATCATTATTTCTCAAGTAGAAATCGCGAGACCAACAATCGACGCGGCACGAACCACTGCGGTAATATGCAGATATTATTTTCAGTCGTGGGTCAAGCTTGAAATATGTCATCGTATGTGAAAGGAGTTTTCCACGTAGGTATATTTGGCGTGCAGCGAATCAAGCTGTGCGATATAACGGGCTCTTAATTTATTCTCCAGATAGAGTAAGGGGCTAATGGCGACGCTCAGCATCGATACGGCCATACTGGACTCTGTCCGTAACGGAGCGGTGCAGTCGGGAGTATCAAAATTACGTAAGGCACCGACGCGCAGAAACTAAATTTAAAGAAGCAAAAACGAATCCGGCGTAGTTGGAGAATGAGCCATCTGCGAACACGTAGCGCGATCGTTTCTTTGCTGGGTTGCACCTGCACCGTCCACCTGGTCTTTAAGCCGGTTACCGGTAACTTTAACTTCTCCTCTTTCGTCGGCAACGAAACCAACTCTGCCAGAATGTTACGCAGTCGCCCATTTCAAATTCTAATTTGCTCGAGTTCCCCTTTAATCGATTCCTTGTCGGGCTCACTCCAGCTGAGTTCAAGAGGGAAACAATGTGTTTATAAGTGTGTTTCAAGTATCATTGACCAGGGTCGTTTTACTCTCCGTCTAATTATTCAAATGCATCAGATCAAGTTCAGTTACACATTATATGTCTCCATTCTCAATCATTCATCCCAATCATTGTATTCTGCTTAGGTATATTACTCACGGAAGAATTTCTAAAGTGCCATTCGAAGTTACTAAACACGTTGCGCTCCAGTTTCATTCGCAAAATGCAATTACATTTGCGCAAGCACCGTGGGACGGAGCAACGTTCCGCAGCAATTGCATTCTAATTAAAAGAAACCATCCGCGCTTGCGAATCCTGAGAATCTTCCTCGCCGCCCGTGCTCCAAAAGCCCCTGGCTAACCATTGTCTTGCACTGTCCGCGATAAGGTCGATCGATAGCTGCCGGGCGCGATCGGAAAGGAAAGAAACTTAATTGTCCGCGAATTCTAAGGTGGCTTCCCAGGATGGAGCGTATTGCCGTGCGCGGGCCTGACCATTGTCTCGCACGTATTTTCGAATCGCGGTATCCCGTTTCTGCAAAGTGATCTATAATTAACGTTCGAGTGCAAGCTGCACTTTATATAGCGTGTGCACGCGTCGCGGCACGTTCGATGACAGAAACGAGCGCCGGGGAAAAGCGCGGACTTTTCCAACACGAGGGAGTGCCGCGTAATTTCGACGCGCCCGGGAATAGCGTGCGATATAGGGCACACGGAGGAACAATGCCGATGGTACTTTGGCATTTAGGTATGCCAGCAGATATACAGGTTGGTCCACGAGAAACAAAAGCGTCCAATTATCTCCTTTATCGCGAGAGATAAGGGGTGTCTAATATTCGAGGCAGTGGTTGGACGATTTTATAGGTAAAAAAAAACCGAGCGCAAAGATTATTTTTCTCTTAGCAATCAAGGCCATCAGCATTTATACCTCTCGCTGGACAGAATCAAGGATTCTTTAATAGAAACTGCTAAAGAGCTCCGATTTGTGGATATGATGTAATCAATTAATTTAGAGGAAAAAGAAATAGGTATGCACATTTATTGGAGATGATCGTAATCCTACATGGAGAAGAACAGTCTCCTTTGGAAACCTTTTAATGCCTCCATTATTCTGAAAAAAATTCCACGTCATTTGCCTCGAGAGTAAAGTAGACAATCGTTTTTTTCAAGGGCCAAGTCTCTACGGACTCTTTATCTCGAAGATCGTACGACTTTCCACGTAAATACAGCTTTTGTCCGTTTCCCTCTTTCGGCACGATCCGCTATGCACACCTAAAGTACTCCAAAGCACGCGTGCTCTTAAAAACGAAGTAAATCTGTTGACATTGAACCGAAGGACGCTGCAATGTTCTTTTCCTTAGGCTGCCCAAGGAATTTCACGTTGCCTCGAAGGTATGTCGATCATCGGGCCGCGTTATGTAATAATAATATCGAACACTTCTGGCCCCGTTTATCGTTTGTTCACTCTCCTTCTCGCTCCCTCTGTGCTCCCTCTCTTATCGTGTATGATAAGCGTTACAGGATTACTACGCCGCTCCCACGGACTTTGTTACGCGCAAAGTAAACACGAGTACGTTCTCCGTTGGCCATTGTTCGGTAAACTGTCCTCTGCGCGTCGAGCGCGCGCTTTGTGTCTAAATCCCAAGACTAAAATCGCATTCTTCGCCTGGATCCGTGTCGCGAGCAACGCTTCCAGACGATACCTATTTTTATTACGGTCTCCTTCTCCGCCGTTGATAGAATCGCCGAGAAGCCCGGGTGGTATAACCATACCTACGAATGATTTATTGAGAGATGCGTGATCGTACGATGTTGGAGGTGAAAATTTTACGGATACCTGAGGATCCGTTCCGCTGTCGGCTAAACTTTGTGCCAGCCCTCTGAACTGGAACGTCGCACCATTATAAAATATAACTGGCATTGAGGAGACGCGCGGCGTTTTAAGGAATTTCGAAGGAGTCACGACGGTGATAAGCCAAAGGTAAGGCTGGGGAAATAATCTCGTGGATGAATCAAGTTCGATGACTCAGTGACTGGGGTAAGCTTGCCGGGGCATTACACAGGGAACAAAGCAGGCGAAGATTACCAAGCCGACTCGTAGTCCTCTGAAAACGTGCGTAGCTTATCCGTATAAACGCCAGTCGGTGGAAGCTAGGTCAGGGCGAGTCGAGAGACAGCCACGTTGTCGCGGATTAAGTGACTTTGTCACGGTGCTAATTCCACAACGTTAATTCGGTCCCCTGGAAAGCGCCGCTCCTTCCTGTGCCGCCCGCGTGTATGCACCAGAGAATTTTCCCGCGCCGCGAGACGCCTTGGAGAGTTCGTCGCACGTATGGACCCCTGCCAAATTCGGCACGCTTTGCTCCTTCTTACCTTTATCTCGGTTGGAAAGGCAGCTGGGAGGACGTGGCCGCGAATTCTAAAGACCGCCACGGACCCAAGGACGCATCCGTGGTGTTCAAGTGATTCGCAAAGAGAGCAACGGGAACGGCATCGTGTCAGGGCCACGATCAGCCCAGAGGCCGACCAGCCTCCACCAATGGAAACGGGAGCACCGCGAATTTCGTGAGTGTCTCTTCTCCTCGTCTATAAATATTAATCCTTTGTGCTGGTGCGACGAACCATGGCCGAGCGTTTCGAGGCTTTTCTGGATCGCCAAACACGGCAACATTTCCCTGTTGTCCGCTTCTTCTCCAATTTTTTTCCGCGTGGAAATTGCGAGCTGCTAGGGGCAGATGTATGCTGGTGGTCGTGTAATGGACACAAGGAAGGAATGAGTTATCAGCTCGTCAGGCAGTAGGTTTACTTGAGTAATCACAGGTGATGCTGTATTGTTGGTGTACTTTAGTATTACAGAGCTGCATTTAGGAGTGGAGTGGATTGAAAAGTGAAGTAGAATTATGTTGAATTGGATCTAGATTGAGAAAGGACCTTTTAGTAGAGGAAGTGCAGTATATTTGGAATACCAGTTTGTTTAAGACGAATACAAAATTACGACAGAGGATGGGAACAAATTAAACTACATAATATCATAGGGAAACTAATAAACTTTCATATTTCTTAGTGTCAGTAAAAATAAAAAACAAAAAGTAACTGAAATTTTGGTTTGAATGAAAAATGACAAGAAGTACCGATTTCGTTAAGGTGCAGGTAATTTGGAATACCGATATTCCAATTTACCTTCACTTTATAAACTTAAACAAAACATGTAGATAATAAAATTAGTTTATTTTATGACGTAATCAGGCTAAGAAATCACAATTAAGGAACAATTTTATGTAGATATCTACAAGACAATATTTACACAAATGCTAAAAAAGGTTATATAGGTGACAGACGAAACTGGCGCGGTGGTAGCCATTACGCGTGAAACAAAAGCATCGGTAGGCTTTGGAATATTCCAAATTACCTTCACCTTCGGTATTCCGAATTAGCAACATGGCATTGAAACCTAAAATTTCATGTCACACTTTGTATTCTCGAAATTATCGCAAAACTGGCACGGAACCATAGAAGGAACATGCAAATGAGTCGATTAAGTGTTTAATACTAAAGTTTTGACATATTTTAACCACGATTGGAACGATTGAATACGCGCTGAAAAAGTTTTGCAGATTGACGTTTGCTTCCTCTGCAGATTAAGTCGAAAATGTAAAAATTGCGGTTCATCTACAAATGTCATTAGTGAACAGGTCATTAGCCCCTATAATCTACGGTGTTTATTAGATACTTCGGCATTCCAAATTACCAACAGTATTCCAAATATGCTGCACTTCCTCTAAGATCGTAGGGTTTTTTTCGAGAAAGGGCATGATACAGGATATTGTTTTTAAGCTTTTTTATTCAACTTCGATCCTCTGGTTGTTTGTTTTTTCTTAGTTTGTTTGATGTATGTATGGTTCAAATCTGGCAACTCAAATTTAACCCACTTCCAACTATCCAATTGTCTTGAAATTTTGCAGGCGTTCGTAATATATCATCATCGAAATTGTAGTAGGTACAAGAAAAGAATTATTTTTAGTGACTTCAGCACTATAGCGTTGAAATGTAAATCCACAAACACTAAAATCTAAAAAATAATTCTTTTCTTGTATTATAATTTTGATAGTGTTAATATCTCTTTAAATAATTCACTTTAAATAAAATCGTGTGGCACAATATTTCATAACAGGATATGAATCACTTTAATACAGAAGCAAACGTCGAAATGAATTTGTTGTGAGAAAATTTGTTTTCGCATTAATGAAATAAAATATTTTAATTGCGGGATACAGATTGTAGTGTGACATAAAATTGATAAACTGTTGTTGATGATATTCCACTTGCCAACCGATACTTCAACTTCTGGTTGCACATGGTGCCCCACGATTTTATTTAAAGTTAATTATTTAAAGTGATATTAACACCATCAAAATTGTAGTACAAGAAAAGAACTATGTTTTAGTTTTTAGTGCATTTTTAATAAAATCGTTTAACATAACAATTTTTTTTTAATATATTTTTCAGTGTGTAAAGCAAAATCGGTATAAAAGGGTCCCAGTGTATGTTTCAAGTGGCTAAAGTGGCGAATGAGGTGTACATAATTGTGATCGATATATATTAAATCTTCTTACAAGTTACCTCGATTAAATACAGTCGACTCTATAACACTCTGCCTAACATCTGTCTTTCGATAGTCCGTGACTTCATTTTAAACGTATTTCGTATTTTTCATATGAGTGCTCCCAGCTGATAAATATTGATAACCTGAACCGCTTGTAGATTCGCGCGAGCGTCGTTTTCACCACAAAAGAAATTACCATCGAAGTGACACACTGGGGAGCTTATATAACATCTGTCGTGATATCACGACAATCTCATTAGGAAAACCAAATGAGTCAGACCGTATTTTCATGCTCAAATATAAGGCGGTACGAGTGCACACGAAAATACGATCTCACCCGATGAAACGGCACGCTCTTTTCATATATCGTACGGTATTTTCGTGCGATTGCAAATCGGCGTCCTATTTGTTGAAATTATTATGCGTCGTCGATTACCATTCTTCGAAATCTTCTCATACTTAACCAAATCTAATTTCTAACACAACGGAAAGCAATTAACTATCGCGTTCACGAAACAGACTATTTTCAATGCATTGTGCTTCATGCTACAATTTGAAAATTAAGTTCTACTCTACCCTAATCTGATCAACCTGTTGTGCGTCTCCCTATCAGTGATCTCTGTCCTCTCCTTTAAGCTTCTGCAATCAATCATTGTGCCCAAGGGTTCTTTTCCATTCATGTAACGGAATTAAAACCCCCATCTCTATTCAACTCGTACAGCTATTGCAATCAGCTATCCTCCCATTTCTCACACGATGGAATTTCTCACCTCACCCCTGTAGGTATATCTGTAACACAACATATCATAATTCTAAAACAATATTACACACTCCCTCCAATAACAACTCGCAAAGGAAGCTTCGGCTGAAGCCTTGGAATTTAAAACCAAAGCAAGGAGGGGTCACAGAAAAGTTCCTTTCCAGAATCATTATCCTTCCACGCGTCGTGCACGCATATCGAAATTTACACTCGTGCAACGAACGATACACGGCCAAAAAACCGCCGAATCGTGGCGATTGAGGGGCATCGTGGCGTGATTTCGCTTCCGTACCGTTGCACAGCTGGCGACGCGTGTTCCCTGACTCATTTTGCTTTCTCAATAAATTTGTCACGTCGCTACAAATAGCGTTATGTAAACCCTTAACGCGTCGCATACGATATTTTAGCGCGTGGATCACGCTTTGACGCGCGTCGCGTCCTATGCATTATTCCGGTGCGCCAAGTGCCGATCCGCGCGATTTTCGAATCCCGCGCGCTCGATCATCGTCGAAAGCTCTCCCGGTCGCCTACGGAAAATCGCGTTCCCTCACGTTCTCAGCGTAACTGCTTCGTAATTTTTCTGCCGCATCGCTGCTAAACGGTTACCGCGAGTGATTCGATCCGGCGCCTTCTATCGTCGGCGCGCACCCGAATCGTAGCTTATTTCTGTATTAATGGACTTCGATGGAGAAGCAGCGATCAGAGGAAAGAGATCCGAGACGCCCCGGTGCTCTCCGTTGAGATTCCGTGGTCGAAAGTAGGTCGCGGCCTCGATCCCGCTGCGACGGCATCCATCCATCAATCGAAACACTGCTTGCCTCCCTCTTTCCACGCGGTTGCAAATGGAATATCGCTGATTCCTCCCCCCTGCCCCTTGTGCTTCGTTTATATACTGTTTTCGTTGCGATCTGCAATGTCGGGCGAGCTTGAGCCGCAGCGTTGCGCGGGGTTGCACGTAGGAGTAAAAGTTTGTGGTATTACCGTCGTGTCTAACGATACCGGTGATCATTGTCGGCGGGAGCAATTGAAATGGGGGATGAAAGTGGTAGGTATTCTCAGAGTAAACACGGAGGAGGCTGCGGAAAATTTTATTCACCGCTCGTCGATGGTTTATCGGGTTTTTCCCTGTCGGAGCACGGTAAATGCGTCGGCAGCCGCGCAGTCTGCCCGCTCGCTATTCACTGGCTCAGAAATATCCTCAAGAGACGGATAACGATCGACATCGGCTAGAAAGTACGCGGGTTTGTTCGCTAAACGAGCTGCGGGAATTCAGAAAAGGCTACATCTATCTGGAAACATCGCGATCGGTGGATAAAATATTGCAGCAACTATCCGTACACCTCTAGAACGGTCACTATCAGGAGAACGCGTTTCATGTGCGATTGATCGAGTCAACGTTCTATCGCACCTTGCGACATCGTTCATAAAATACGTATGCAAATACGACACACCACCTACTTGCTTCCATTATCTTCCATTATCGTACATTTAATCGATACCGTGGTCTCGAAACTATGGCGTGTTGGTGTTTCACTCTGCTCCATGTTGCATGAGTTTTCTTCGCGCACTTTCGCTATTATTTCTCGTGCCACTTTCTTCGTTATGCCTACAGTTTTCGCGATTCTGCTATTTTACCATTTTAATCTTCCATATCTACAACACATCACTTAAAATTTTAGCATTTAAAATTTTATTTAAACAAGTGCCACAATTACGTCGATATAATTACTGTTAACGCAACCGTCGGGGAATTTCATTCTTTGTCGGAGCCAGCTGCGGCCGCGTTTCGAGGGTTCAGCTTCCTGGAGATCGGCGTTTTCACGGCTAATTACCGGAACAGGAGGCGGTCGATTCTCCGTGGACGCTTTCGCGCGAACGCGGCACCTCGGTGGCAGCGGGAAAGCATCGCGGCTACTCTCGCCTTGACACGAATCGCGTGTGCCACCGACGGATTAATTTCGTTCGGCATAATTATATAATCGAAAGGCGCTCGCTCGCGGATTCGCGATACCGCGATCCTGACCGAGCGTGACGCGTTTATCGAAGCCGCGGAGGCTGCCTCTCGCCACGTCCACGTGGGCAAACCCCGTGGGAGAGATCCGTGCACACCGCTTTGTCTGTCAACCTTCCATGGACATTAGAAGTGTTACGTCCGTCCACGCCGAATACCTGTGACCAAACCTCAGAAAATTCTAAAGCCGATTATTAGATAACGTGAGGTATACCGGTGTATTTTTTCACCGAGATTCTTTGGCCTTTCACAAGATTACTTTGTGCTTTATATCGTAACAGAGCAAAGTGATTGATGCTTTATTGTTAGTCACTTTAGAAGAACAGAATTGAATTCCACAAGGGAAGAGGCGCACGCGAAGATAAAAAATAAAAAGAATATACGAAGTAAGGGTGAATTTCTCTCCAAGGTTCGTCGCGAAACTGTTTCCGCGGGATCGATATTCTCGGTAGCACCCTACAGTCGAAGGTCTCGGTTAGTCGGGAGAAATTCATTGTTATGCGTTGTGGGGTTGTTTGTACACCGGTGTCCAAGAGGGGACCGTTTGTTAGCCTATGTCCGTTTGAATTCTGCTCTGATTGTAACGTGCTACGGGGAATGTGCATGCAAGCCGATGCAATCCAGGTTACAGTCTGCTGTAAATACTATTGTTGTGTGTGACATGCGAGAACAAATGGAGTTTCGTGCCAGGGAATTCGTGAGCTGTACGCGAATTGTTTTAGCAATAAATGTCTTGGGAACGTGACTGATCTCTCTAGAGACTTCCACCTCTTTTTGCGACATCTTAATTTGGTGTGGTTTCAGCCTGTGCAAGGTTCTCCGCCGATCGCATAATGGCCCATAAAATTTATGGAGCAAAAATTCCAAGTTAACGGGAACAACTTCTTGCCAATACTATAGAATTTCGCGAGGAGACCATGATGTTTTTGGAAATGCTGCGACTCCGGGCAGAGTGACCCTCAAGCGTGCTTCCTTTCTCCGCGAACCTGACTTTCCAGCTTTTAGGAGAAAAATAGCGTCGAAAGGAACGACCCGGTTCGAATGGCAGCTTAAAATATCATGCGGTAATTTCGTGCTGTCCGTCATCCGCTACCTTCTTCGCAGGATTCCATGTTCGAAGCGGGTCAAACTGAATCATCAATTATTAGGAAAGTTGAAGCTCAAGCAAGAGTCTCGTTGAATCTTGGCCAATGTAAGATTTTTCGCAAGAGTGGAATAAGATCTGGCTCCTCAACTGTTTAAATACCCCTGTCGAATATATTAAAGGACGTGGCTCAGGCATAGCAGAACACGCGTCACAATAGCGATGAATTAGCAGCGCAAAAACGCGGCTTAGGGAGATCAGCAGATTCGCACAATTCCAGAAGTCGAGAAATTTCAGAGTGACTCAGTGCGTCTAACATTTTCTCGCACGGCTACCGACAAATCGATTCGGATTCAAACGTATTCGCCACGGTCGAGGCGCGCGTCGCCCACTCGTTGCCACCGAGTCGGATTACGTAAAAGATCCGTCCAAGTTCTTACTCATTCGCCGGGTCGCAAAACGCGCCCGATGATACGTGATTCATCGTTTAATCCGGCGGCCGGCTTCTTTCATACGGCGTCTAACGGTGAGCACGTTATTCTCACACGAATATCGCTACGGATCCATCCAATCATTGGAGACAATCCGACGCTGATCACTGGCAACGAAAGAGTAAGCGCGTCTGACACAGAACGGCCACTTCTACTAGACCGAGATCTCGCTTCTCCTGATCGCGCTATGACCCTCTTGATCTGCAGTAATATAACCTAAATGACTGATAATTGAGATGAAGGAGAAGTGATCCTGATTGTGAATTTTCCAGAAATTCTTAAGCAGCAGATTCGTATGCCAGTCACTAATCAAAGCGAACGCGTCGATCTCTCCTTTTCCCCCGGCTCGTTCGTGATTGCTGCATACGGTAGTTGCGAAAACTAGGATTAAACGTGTCGCTAAAGACCCATTAGACACTTTTTTCCCCCCATCTATGGACAGTGGCTTGGCGCGTCTACATGCACGTGTCGCGTCGTCGAACAGACTAACCCACTTTCCGCGCTTTTTGGCGATGCGATGGTGCAACATGTCGCAATACAGGGAATCGCAACCGGAGAAACCGGAGGGAGCAATTACGCGAAACGGACGCGGGCGGTGTGTACGTTTGGGCGATGGAACGGACGAAGCGTCGGGAAGCTTTCGAAATCACCCCCCTCGAGCGAGGAATCTTCGGATCGGGGGAAGGACGGCGGGCAGATATCATGATTAGAGGTGGAATTTCGTCGTCACGGATAACTTGGAACTGGAACACACGTTTTTCGTTACGTAAGCGGAGCATGTGGGCTCCTGCGTCTTCGTATTATTTGTAGCTACCATTTTTCTTCTTAATGAATGGCTTCGAGGATTGGGCAAGGAAGAAATTTCGTCATTCCGAATAAAGTGTTTCGAGGCTCATTTGGGATGGCGCTATGATTACAAGCCTCCGTTGAATAACTATTTCCTACGCGCATCAGATCCTCCTTGTGATTTTTACTTTCGATTACCAGTGATCTCGACGATCATTCTGACGTAATATGTCGTAGAAATGATATTAACATCTATGCTCGTAATAGCGCGATGGTCTGTAAGATGTTCTTAAACACAGTAAGGTCACCTTCATAACTCGAAATTCATTGAATGCAAAACCATTCACTGTTTTCACTTGGATGTCGTTTTGTCGACAAACACGGGGATAAAAGGGTTTCAATCGACGTTACACGCGATATTCATTCGCGCGACCTGGAGCACAGAAAAGCCGCGTTGGCTTTACGTAATCGGCAATAAATACGACCGCAATCGATATCTCGAACTGACACCCATCGCCGAGCCAAGCCGAATCGAGAACCATTAAGGATTTTCGACGACCAACTGCATACGAGGGTAGGAGCTATTACGTGACACGTGATTTTTCCGTGTAATCCCGTTTCAAATGAAACGTCAGCGTTCCATGATACCTAGTAGCTCTATATCTCGCGCCTTTCAAATTATTAGCATCGTTTTTTATAGACTCCGGGTTATATAAGGCTCCGAGCAAACAGATTGCCTTGAACGTAACAGTGCATTCAATTTTCAATTGTTGCGTTGGAAAAATCATCGGACCGAGAGCGTGGATCGTCGCTTCCGAAGAGGATTACAAAGCTGCTCGGCGTTTAGTTTGTTGTTTGTATTCGTCGTTTCCACCCACGAGCTCCTATCACATAATTCGGGCGCTCTAATCGCGCGAAAGATTTGTCAAAAGCTCAGGCCCTGCTGTTGCACTTGCTCGCAACAGCCGTGGGGATTATTCCGCTGATAAGGTTGAGGAAGATTTCCAAGAATACAGAAACGGATTTGGGGTCGAAGGGTGGAGAGGGATGGTACATAGTTGGCGGGAAACGCCCAAAGTGGCGAACCATCTGGGATGCACGGTGACCGGTCGATACGCGCGGGCCAGTTACGTAAAATGGAATAATAAGAGAGTCGTACACGCTGTAAAGGCATATTTGTCGAGATAAGATAGAGGCCGGCCGCCTCGGTCACGTGCTCGTCGTGCTGTCAAACTCCTCTGTTATGTAAACTTCGCGCTTTCCTGGCGATTTGCCATTTATCGGCGGCCGTGGTTCCACGGCATCGGGGACTCCGATTTATTTTCGTCGGCGCTCGCACGCGTCACCGATACCCTGCTCCTGCTCTCTTATCGTTGCATCCAGGACCAAGGAAATCATTTCCTGGCAGTGGGACTCCCGTAGGAATCTTCCTTGGAATCCACACAGGCTCAGCTTTTCCTCGAATACCGCCTCGCCTCTGTCTTCGAGTCCCTAATCAGTGTTGCTCGCCGTCATGATCTATTTATTCATCAACGTGCATCAGTAATGAACAGAGACCATAACTGTTGTAACCTAAATTTAAAAATTTATGGCATATGAATAAGCATTACTGTCGACGGAAATATTTTTTGGCCACTAATAACCGTTATTGTCGACGGAAATATTTTTTGGTCACTAATAACTGTTATTGACGACGGAAATTATTTTCGGTCATTAATAACTGTTATTGACGACGGAAATTGTTTTCGGTTACGAATGACCATTATCGATGACCAGAATTTTTTTTTGCGGTTACGAATAACCATTATCGGTGACTAGAATTTTTGTTTGGTTACGGTATAACCAACATCTATTGGGGGAACATTTTTGGGTTACGGTATAACCAATATATATTACGGGAATTTTTTTTAGTTACGGTATAACCAATATATCTCGAGAGAATTTTTTTTTCGGTTACGGTATAACCAATATATCTTGCAGAAATTTCTTTTTGGTTACGGTATAACCAATATGAATTAAGGGAATTTTTTTCGGTTACGATATAACTATTGAACTATAGAATATCTGGAATGCGAACACGATACGGAAAACCCCGGACTCGCCGGGCCGAAGGAAATAGTGGCATTGAATGGGTGTCTATCCTGTATTATACACCATCCTGTAGTAAATGTACTTCTATCCTGTAGTAAATTTGAGTATAGGCAGGTATAGACATGTGTGTAAGAGTGAAACAGCATCCCACGCAGTGCAACTATCTCTTTTCAACAGCGCGCCGCGGCCCCTAATACCCACATTATTCTAGATATTCTATAGTTCAATAGTTATAGGTACCGTAACAAAAAAAAAATTCCGTAATTCATATTGGTTATACCGTGACCAAAAAAAAATTCCCGCAAGATATATTGGTCATACCGTAACCAAAAAAAAATTCCCGCAGGATATATTGGTTATACCGTAACCAAAAAAAAGTCCCGCAATAGATTGGTTATAGATATTGGTTATAGATATTGGTTATAAAAATTAAAAAAATAACTGTTACTTGTGGTCTCTGGAAATGAATGAAAAAAATCAACAGTGTGAAGCATAACTTTGAACTGAATTTAAATTCTCGGTAATCTTTGTCAGATTGAATATTACGGTGAAAGTGGAGTACTAATTTGAAAACAAAGAAGGTTTAATGATTCGTTGCAAGTTCATTGCTGTTTCATTTGTGTCCCCTAGATTGGTGATCATGCGTGTCACCAATATGGGGGTGACAGCAATATCAGTAATGAATCCTTGATGAATCGTTAAGCCTTCCTTGTTTTCCAACCCTGGATCTGGTTTGATACGATTATTTGCAGTCCCCGAGGATAATTCGAGTGTGCAATATTTTGAGAACGTTTCCGTACTATTCGAATTAAGTATTCAGTGAAAATCTGCGAGCATTTAATTTTGTGGTAATTTCCCGGAGTAGCGTATAAGTTCGATAATGTGGCTTGTAATTCTTGGTCAAGTTCAGTCACATCCTCTACTGACACGAAGTGACATGAATAGCCTACAGGTTGAGTGTTTGCGCTAATGAATACTGTAACCGTAATGAAGCTTACGAGTGAAGAAATGGAAATTTAACGCCTGTCGCGGGTCGTAATAATTTACACGAGCGTTTCCCGTAGCAAACTATAAATGAAAGAAGAACACATTCATCCTTCCTTATATTCCCCACGAATTCTGCACGCTTCGAAGCAAACCTACACCTGCCGACGGTCTCAAATTTCCAAGCTATTCGTCGGTGCTTATATACCTCTAAAACACCGGCTTACAAATATGATTAAGACACTTAAAAGTGCCCCGCCATCTGCTACGAACCTTTCTTTCACAGCCCGTCGTTACGCAACAGTCAATTATTTTCCATACACCGAAATGAAATACTTTATATAAGCCCTGGAACGTGGAGTAGCGACATTTTTATAAAATCCAATATCTGGATGTAACTCTTTGACCTATTTTTGAACCGTGACCACGAAACAGCTCGTCTTATACAACATCCAGCCTGCCCCACGATTTATGCGTGTCTCCGCCTTTCGAGCGTACAGAATTGCCCGGATCCGATCCGCGGCTGCCTCGCAAACAACCGACCGATAATCGCGCGCGTTTGCACACGTCGTTTCATAACGGCGCGATAACGCCGCGCGGGATCGGAGCCGCGCATCGACAATACGATGAAAGTCTCGCGGTGCAACAAGAGCAGAACGGGGAGGAGAGTTTCTGGCAGCGCTGGGCTTTTCGGGGGCGTGTGCTTTGGCGCCCACCAGCATCCGATCCCGGATAACAGCTCCCCCTTTATCGTCGTATCGAGCGGAAAAGAATATCGCGGTCGCGTTTACGTATCTACGTGCTGAAACCGGAACCACGTTGCCGATCGTTCGCTCGCTGAGTCTGATAAAACGTCCTTCCCCCCCCCCCCTCCCCCCCCCCCCCTCTCTCTCTCTCTCTCTCCGTTATAACACCTTGCGTTTCTTGATACGTGCGTTACGCAACGCGAGCGTATCGGCGACAAGAAAAATTGTTCTTCGGAACGTTCCCCTGTCGATATTTAGCAGCGACGCTCTCTGTACACGAGTGTTTCTTTTTAGGGAACGGAGTCGCGAGTGTGAAGTAGGTCGATAGTACTCGCGATCAGGCATGGTCGAGATACAATCGAGTGGCTGTTCGAGATTGCTTTCTCCGCTGAGAATCCTTGCAGCTTTACTCCATTCAAATGCGATTCAATAGACGGAGTAATGCGTGCAGCTAAACAGCACCGCGGGGATAGTGTTTTAGTGCTGCTAAGTGGTTAGCTGATTTTACCACGACTATAGAATCGAATGGTAGGTGATGTTTAGGCGGCACGGGAGTATCTTTGTTCGTCAAAAGAGACGGCTAGTTTCAGACACACGAAGAAGGTGGGGGTAGTAGTAACTGCAGAGGATGAAACATATATGACTTTTCTATGGCATCAAATGCTTTCCGCGGATAGAATCTCCGCTCGAGGGTGAGCGCAGAAATTTTATTCGTGATCTCAACATTTCAGCATACGAATACCATGTGCACTATGGTATCAACAAGCGTGCCAAGTGAACTCCCCCGGATTTGCTCGTTGATACTTATCCTCGTAAATTCCCCCTTGCACGGTATCTATTTCCACGTTATGAGGTCGTCGGGATTAATCTGTAATTGGTCGGATATATTTGCGAACGTTATTTATCGTTGGTGCGGCAACTATTAATTCGGGAAGGATTTATGCGTTCGGACGAGTCTTCTGGTGGACGCAGCTACGGACATTTCCCGAAGCCTCGCGATTGCGATCATCGAGCAGATACTCGAATGATAAACTCGAGGTCGTTACGTCACGGTCCAAGAGAAAAATCTACATAAATTCCGTGGAAGGAGATCTGGCAGCCGGCCAGAGCGAAAAATTTACGCGCGAATCTCTGCTCCGAATTGGCGAAAGACTCAACACCGACGTTCCCGTTTCGAACAGAGCCTGTTTCCCGCGATTGCCCCGGACGCCTCGTCGCGAGCCCTTAAGATTCTCATTTATCAGCCGCTCGCTGATTTTTCGCACCAAATCCGAGCTCCCTCGTTTACGCGGGACGCGCGCAATACGCGATCGCGGCCTAACCGTTTCCACGTTAAATCCGGAGTTGACAAGATTAAACCGTTCCACGCACCCAGCAAGCTTCAACTTGTTGCCAAGTTTGCGGCGGGCTGAAGTGAACACCTGTAACCGGTAGCTAGAGAAAAATCGCGTGCTTCCGGACCGAGCGCGATATTCGGAACGAGTGATAGCGCGGTTATCGACCACCGCCCTGTTTCGTAACGCCTCGGTCTTTTGCAGACGGCGCGCATAATTGGAGATCGATTTTCGAACGGTCGATTTTCAATCATTAATCACCGTCCAAGAACAATGGCTCGCTAACTGTTAGTCCATCTTTGCAGAACACAGAGCGGAACGATTGGTTGCTGTAACCAGCGAAAATTATATCGTTAGAGCGTATCAATTTCTTCAGAAGTCGTTTAATATTACCAATAGCTTCTTGTTAATAATCGCCTACATGAATTATAAACTTCAGTCTGATTGAACGCTACGGGAACTACCTTAGCCACCTGCGCGTGACAGCTGCAACACTACGAAACTGTTTTCTAAACGACGCACACGAGCGAATGAAATAACAAAGTTGCTCCAAAAACATCGTACACACCTGGTATAGAAGATACCAGATTTTGGCCCGCGCGGAGGCTCGTTAGATCAACAAAGAAAGCAGAAGCCACCACGTGGCGTGGCAACGCGCATCCGCGTCGCGTAACGGCGGAGCACGGGCCGAATCTATTCGGTTGTAGAGATCGGCCGGCCGATTACGTAACGATAGATTTATATAAATGGTTACGTTGACACTAGAGCCCCGGCCGTAGCTGCCTCGGCCATCGTTATATTATCTAACGAGGAGCACCGCTCGTAGGTACGCCCGATACACACCGCGCGTTCCTCGCGTGCGTCGATGAAAACTGCCGCGACACGAGCCCTGCCCACGCGAGGCAATTTTCTGTACGGGCCACCTCGATGGCAGCTCGAGTTTTCACCTGGCTTCTCCCCTCCCCCCCCCTCCCCCCCCCCCCCCGCCGCGGCGGAAAACAGCCGAGGCGTCGCGGATCGATCGGCTGGAAAACGCGGGGATTTCGTCAGGTTGTGTCTGCGTGCGCGACACTTTCGCCCAGCGGCACGCAGGCGCGCAGGGTCGACGTTTCGGTCAATTACATAATAAAAAGCGTTATGTAAGGACGAGCGCTACGCATAAACGTGGCCAGTGCTCGGCGACGGCCGAACGAAATTAATCGGTTTGATCTTAGAGAGACGAATACGTGGCGGAGTAGGCGCGTCCCGCGAGGCTCGGGGATCGTGGGACACGAAGGGTGGGGAAGGATATTGTTGGTCGATCTACGGTGAACGGATCGGATCGATCGATCATGGAAACGTTTGTGCACATTCTTTTCTATTCGATGGAGTTCCGTCAGGTTTTTAGGGATTTGACTATGATTTAAGTATCAGCTTGGAAGCATCAGAAATAGTTCGGCTTTCCGAGCAACTTTAGCATCGACTTACTGTTGCTTCTGGTACAGTAGAATCCTGCTTCTGTTACGTTGGTCTGAAACCAGGCATCGTTTCTTCCGTTGGTGCCGAGCGACGTATGTACCTACGTGGGGAAACGTGGACGCGAGTTAGGAAGTCTACTTCTGATTCACTAGGAGTCGGATGATTTCATTGAAGGCCTACTATAACTGGTTTGTTATTGGCCGTGTTCGTTTGCGATTAGTTACTGTGCCGGAAGAGAGGTATTCTTGATGCGGGCTTGCTTGATGGTCTGCTGGTAACCGTTTGGTTTCTAGCTGGTCCCGCGAGTTTCTGACAGCCGTCGTTGATAGCTTTCCTCGGCGAGCCACTTTCGGAGTGCAGTTAGCCAATTGCCAATTGGAGGGTGATTAGCGAATGATGGGTTACAACAGCTATTCGACGAGAACTTATTCTGCATTTTTGGAAGAGCATCGGGGATAAGGTGCTTTTGAACGTGGCACGTAGACGGGAGAATTATGAAGGGTTGCAGAATCGATGTGATAGAAACTCATGCTTAAAGAAAGTAGTAAATTAAAATCATCCATCCACAGACAACTCTCAAATAATTTTCCAAACAGAAGTCAATATATCAAAATATTTAACTTCTTATTAGTCATACCTATAGTTGGAAAAAATTTCAGTCGATAAATCTAAGCTTTCATCTACTTACTTCGTCGAAGCACGAAACTTCAACCACCATTAAATGCCCGTGCTTCAGGAAGTCATTACCTATAGGAAGTACCTACATAATCCGTGCTTCGAAGGAATTACGTGACTTCAAAGCGACATCGCGATTATTCCGTAAGTCGCATCCAACTGGTCGATTCCGTCGCGTAAGCTACTGTTACGTTTCGATTGCGCGACATCCACGTGTGCTCCGCTAGCCCGAACTCGTCGATTTTGCCGAAAGTTCGCCCGGTTGGAAAAGGGCCGCGGCGAGGGGTTATTGCATTTACATTTCCCTCTTCGGCCGGGTATCGCGCACGTCGATTGCTTCCGAGAAGTGGAGAACACTGCAGCTGAAGTGGATGCCTTCAAGGAGGCCGAGAGAGTAGGTCAGAGACAGCCAGGAAACTCGATCGAACGAAAGCATCAGCGGGGCGGCACTTGACCGTGAAAAACGGCCGTGTGTCTGTGCATAGCGAAGCGGAGAGGCGGGCCAACGGTGATCCTTGCCTTCCTGCCTCGGTGAAAGCTGCCTGTTTTCCTTCTAATGCGCGTGAAAACAACGACTTCAATGGTGATTCGGGGACAGTCGGGAAAGCCTGTGAAAGTTTGAGAGTGGTCGCTTAGAATTCCTCGGGAAATGGGGAAGACTTTTTTTTTGGCAAGTTACTGGGGATAAGTTGAAATTAAATGAACAGAAATACTTCGGTCGACTGTCAGTTTTTTGTGCACAGGCTTCGTCGAAGGAGTTATTTGTAGCGTGGCGATTTTTTAAACATGTTGAAGTAGATCGATGGAGGAATTGTTCCTTTCCTGCTTAGTTGTTTTTGTACCTTAGATTTTGTGTTATAGCATTATTAAAAATATAAGAAATATGAGGTAGAGAGGATATTATTTGTTGCAGGTGAGAGATCTACTTGCATGCATAGAAAGTAGAAATGGAAAGCAGAGTGCAGGTAACAAAAGTTATATATGAAAGTTGCTAGAGAAGTAGGAACTGTTGTTAATTTTCGATGGTGTTATATATTTCGCAGAAATAAACACTTTTTTTTATGGTTACACAAGTTCCCGGGCGCTTCCAGCGGTAATCGTAATGTCGCGGAATGGAATTCAATTTGTAAAACTATGAGAAGACTTTCAATCGTGGCCAGCCAACGTATCGCTTATTATATCTGTAAAGTGTCGTTACATAATCTTACCGTTTACAATGAGCACGACACGTTGGCGAAACGTGTCAGCTGGCGATAAACAATGATTTCCGCGCTCTGGTTCGAGGAATCGCACGGCTATACTCCTTGCCGCAGTCGTCCCGACTTTCTACGCATCTTCTTTGGTTGCCTATACGTTTCGATTGAATTCGCAAGCCAAGTACGCACATGTTGAAACCATCGCACATCCGATCAAACTGCAAGAGTTACCACATAATTATCCACCTGCATTCTCAAAATTCTTCTTTAATGAAAAAGATTACAAAGATTACTCACCCACGCTAGCGCAACAATTCCTTCGCATTCGCCAGCGAAATGATCCTCCACGTGTACTGGAAAAGTCCCAGAGGAAATTCAAGTACAAATACAAACACCCATCCACCGTTACCAAGAATCTCGAGCCCCGAGATTACAAAAGCGCGATCTTTCGTTCTCCAACAAGCGCAGCGGCTGCCCCATTGCGTAAGGGGTTCGAGGCGACGCGAGGCGACGCCATGAGCGTCGCCAATTATTTTGGCCCGCGGTCGGTTTCCCGCGAAAGCGTGCTGTGGAGCAGGAAGCGCCGGGCGGTCGGCAAATTGGCCAAGAGGCTGCCCGATCGCGGGCGTGTTACGACGCGCGTTGGCCATCGGGTGGTTCGTACGCGCCGAAGACCGCTTACGACGCTCGATTTCCAAGGATGATGCAAACCGACGAGCACGGGAAGAAATACGCGAGGATAGTTTGGCAAGTGGCGTGTAAAGGGACGCTGCTCGTCCCGGCGCACGTTCCACCGGCCGACACGTGGAGCATTATTGATCGTTGCCAGAATCAAACGATGGAACACAAGTATCTGCGCTACACGCTGTTGATACCTCGCACGGTGCTCCGGTGGCATCAGCGTGGCCAAGGAATTGTAACTTCCGCGGTGTGGCCGGGGGACTCAACGACTTCGCACTTTCGTCACGGTTCATCGAAATTGTAATTAAATTCACCAGTTTCTCGGAAGGAACAGGGATTCTACTGCTACTGCGTAGAACAAGGTTAACGCGTCCCGGAAGCGCGGCTTCTGTATCGCTGCCAGCTTCCTACGAATGTGTCCAAAGCTTGCTACTTGGACCATGTCCCATGCGCGGTTGTATGATCCCCGCGACGGGGTGCTCAAAGGAACTCTGCAGAGCTCGAGCATTGCATTCCTCCCGTTCTGCGGAGCAGCTTCGATTTTCCGGCCACGTTTATGGAGCATTCTGTATGTGTAAACATTGCGAACAAGTGGATAGCATAGAAGAAAAGGCATCCTCCTGTTAGCTTTGGAGCGGGCGATGAGTGACGGCAGCATGCAAGTCGCAGGTAGTCGAGGAGCAATGCAAGCGCCAGACGGTGAACAGAGGGACGTCGGGAAGGCGACGTACGGCGAGGACCGTCTTCTAGTCGTCTCTCGACACGTTGGTGCAGCTGCATCGGGCGACGCATCGCCGTTGGATCGAATGGACGTCAGCCGTTCCGGCGCAAACAGCCAAGCGTTACGTAAAGGTCGGTCACCCGGCCGCGTACTTCATCGCCGCGCTGTCGTTGCTGGTACTGCTGTTGCTCGCTAGCCGAGGTATAGCGGCCCGTTAGCTCGCTTCTCGAACTCGACCTTTATCTCTTTCTCACGCCTCTCACATTTGGCCACCTCGCGGCCATTTCTTTCTGCCCTCGTTGGATCGCGAAACGCCAAACGGCGGAGCTTAGCACCTTAGCGTGCGCTTCGAACAACACTGTTGAAGTTAAAGATAAGACTCCATAAGAGATAGCTTTGTTGTTGTAACAAGCAGCGAAACTAAGCTCGAAGACTAAATCCACTTTTTGACTGATTCCCTTGGTAAAACATCTAAGAGTACGAATTTACAGAGTATCGAAGTACTTGGTGTACTACTTGATCGTAGATTGTGATTATTAGTAAGGTAGAGACTAAAAGATAAAAACCATTTTCCTTGTCTTTCATTTTCCTTCTATTTTATTCTCGGAATTTCTTACAGGCATAACGCTTTTATATTTTTCTTACAGGCGTAACGATTTTATATTTTTTTTTTTACAGCGTTTGTGCCGTTATTGCTTCTGCATGATCTATCATCGTCACAGCTGAACGGTTATTCGCTACCACCGTTTCAAATTGATATGTTTCTCTCCTCATTCATGCTTTTTGTCTATCCATCGAAGGTCAGCTTTGAAGGCGTTGATCCAGGAGTCGTGATAGAAACGGAACGGCTCGTTCAAATGAAACCATCCGGTTCCAATTCGCCGGTTTCTCTCGACGTCCACGTTGCAATTACACGCGAACGTCCAATTAATTATCAACGTTCTCCGCGCTCTTCTTATTTTCTCTATTCTCCGCTTCTTCTGGCGGTGGTTTCTTTCAGCGCGACGTTCGTTCCGCGCCTTGGCTCTGGTTCCATCTATGACGTTTCTCCTCGCACGATTGACTCGCGGCGAATCAATAAATTTTTTAACTTGCTGCTTTTTCAATCACGTTCAGAGGATGTGATCCAGGATACCATTAACTCGATGTGCCGTTGGTTACAAAGTTTCAAGCGCTGACTCTATCTCACTTACGAATATCTCAGTAGTAAATGTCAATAGCAATTCAAACTAATCATTTATTCTACTAAAGGAATTCGAACAGAAATTGATGCTATGTATCTACTTGTAGATCCGACATGTTGAAAAGATATGAAGCTTTAAATAGTAAAAAGCTTAAAGTAGTTTAATGTTAACACATGCACGCCTGGAAGTGCGGCCATTAAAGCCAAACACACTCACTTCAGACTGTAATCAAGTTGATTAAGTGGAGTAAATGTGTAATCGATTACTGGCCGTAAACCTTGACATTGGGTTCCGTGGGCAGGAAACAGTGATCTAACGCTGCACAGGGTATGATCGACCGCTCTAGTAAAATGAAATTACTGGTTGCAAATCGATAACGACTTGTAGGATTCGTTTAAATCGTATCGCGAGCCTCTATGCAGTTCTTGATATGTATACTGTAATTACGCAGGTATTGCTTCGTCATTCACGTGTACGCAATGTTATACCCGGCGACAGCCAACATCTTTCGTCAGGGGGAATGTCTTCATTTGATTGAAAACGAATGAAGCGTGCCTCTTTGGATAGCAGACAGACACTATTAGCGAGATATCTCTATTATCTTATGTACTACGTCACATTTTTCCACGCACACCGCGAGGCGCGGTGCACTTTTTCAATTGTGCTTTCGCATATGCGACGCGCAGAATGTTTCTGCAGATTTCGCGCCACGTATCGGACGCGTGGCAACGTGACTTCACGCTACTGCGGAGCAAACATGCCATGATTCATTTCATCAACGTTCGTAACTGACAAAGCTTTGAAGCATTCACCTCCGAGAGGTAACAAAAACCCCTCGAATCAATGCTCCAAAATTCCGATGGTATTTTTACGTTCTACGCGCCAATTCATCTGGCCGATCTGGCGAACATCTGCATTTCGTCGGTCCTCCGATCACGTGCTCTGGAGCCCGGAGAAAAAGACCAGGGCCTCGTGCGTTTTTAATCTGTTTCACATGCGACACATGCTGTCGGAGAGGCAACAGACCACTCGAGCGACACATACAGAGAGGCCTGCTTGTCGGAAAGCCGGTGCGGAGTGTGTGCTGCGCAGAGCCCGTTGAACGATTAGGCAGGTCCGGTTTTTTTCTCGTCCTCAAAACGCAGACGCGGCTAAAGGCACCTATATACGCGCGTGGGCGGCTTATTATACTTGCGTGTCTCTGTGTGAAAGTGCTGCGGGAGCGATGCAGCTTGTAATTCGTTCTTGGAACGAAGTTCTATCGATTGAACTCGACATCCTGCTCTCGTGCAGCGGCCCGATAAGACCGTTCCCTGCTTCTTTGTTTCGACCCGATGCGTCTGAAATCGGCACTGTATCGCAGATTCCTCGTATTTCAATGAAGCCGCCATATTTTTCATTCATATTGCGGTATATTTTTTTTTGTTGAGAATGTACCTTCCTTTTTAAACGATTTTATTCAGCTTCGATTCTCTGTTTGTTTAATTGTATGTTTGTAGGGCTCAAATCTGGCAACTCAAATTTAACCCACATCCAACTATCCAATTGTCTTGAAACTTTGCAGCCGTGCGTAGTTTGGACGACAATACAATATTTAAAAAAAAATTAACCCCGGGCGGGTGAAAAAATTACCTAGTCATCAATAATTATAACCCATAACCACAAATCCAAACGATTTGAAATCTGCCACTCGCGTTCTTTACGAAAACGACAAAAAGCCGCTGCGTTCGGGTCGCTAGTCGCATCGCGATTTGAAATTAAATAAAAGATATTTCTAAAGAAGTCAGAGCTGCGAAATGTAAATCCATAAACACTAAAAACTAGAAAATAAAAAGTATATAAAAAAATTTGTTATGTTAAACAATTTTATTAAAAATGCACTAAATACTAAGAAATAATTATTTTCTTGTACTGCAATTTCGATGGTGTTTTTTCACTTTAAATAAAATCGTGGAGCAGGATTTTTCATAACAGAATATGAATCAATTTAATTCAGCATCAAGCGTCGAAACGAATTTGTTGTGAGATACCCTGCTCCACGATTTTATTTATAGTGAAAAAACACCATCGAAATTGCAGTACAAGAAAAGAATTACTTTTTAGTTCTTAGTGCATTTTTAATAAAATCGTTTAACATAAAATTTTTTTTTCATATATTTTTTTTTTATTCAAAGAATTGTGAGATATGCGAAGATCGCTGCATGTACCCTTTCTGTTGCAACGTGTCTTTTCTTATAGTTTGCAAGAAGTTTTGAGCTTTTCCTGCTGAAAATACTAAGCGCCGTTGCTGTGTAGGTTCATTCTTTCACGAGGAGTACGAAATTTTAAACAGGGAATTTACGAGCCATATTCGCTTGTTAAGGATGTAAGCGCTCTTCTGCTCGTGGAACCGCATTCAGAACGCGCTGTTAAGGATGTAAGCGCTCTTTTAACTCGGGTTCTTAGCGACGTTGACCCCTATATAGAACGCGCTGTTAAGGATTTAAGCGTTCTTTCAACTCGAGCCGCTGCCTTTGCTGTAAAAGAAATACAGCTTCAAGCGATCAAGCTATTAATTATTAATTAGATAAATAAGCCTTCATAACCGAGTCAATGGTACCTACTCAAAATTTAATAGAATTTTCTTTAAACACACGCGAGGTTTTACTAAATTATTTACGATGCAAATGAGCATTGTGCTCCCCGAGTACTTTCTCCTTTTTTTTTTTTTTAAATTCAGTCGTTGCTAATTGTAAGCAGTAGGTTTTATATGAACAAGGTAAAGTTTGACGGGCAACGGCTGTGAATAGTGGCTGGAGAGTTTCCTGTCGTTAAAAATGCATGGAGTTTTACACAGCTATTCGCGACACACAAAGACGTTGCGTTCAGTCGCTCGCAACTGCAGCGGCGTGCAAATGCATCTCACGCTGCGCTGCACTTCCAGTCGCCGTTTCCCGTGACTCCTATATTCCTGTTCCTCGGACGACCGTGTGGGAAACGGTATATCGATCCCCCTGCCCTGACTGGTGAAACGCTTGCCTTCGTAAAAGGAACCTCGTCAAGGGTTCGTGACAATGCTATCGAGCGCCGCTTTCAAGTTCGCATGTGTACGCTTGTGTGTAAATTTCCATAAAGTCGGGCGGGTAGTATTTGAAGTAATACATTTCTAGATTAGTCGTGTGCTTCTTTATACTTCGTCTATAGGGGAAAGTGGGGTAAAACGGAACGGGTGGGTAAAACGGAACACCAATGTTTCTGTTAGATAAGAGCAGCGAATGAGTTGGTATTGCGTGACATGGAACTAAAGGGTCCTCATAGCATTTTGTGATAGACCATAGACCCCTGCACAAGTTATTTTTCCATTAAGAAAGTTGGAAAAATTTCCGGTATCGACGTTTCAATATTGCGTTGGACTTTCGACCACTTTTCGGTACTTGGATTTCGAAAATTAATAACGGCAAGTACATCGTTGGATTCTATAGTCCTTGCGCTACATTTTGACGTATATAAAAAGTTCTTTACCTCACGCTGAAGTGTAAATATTAAATGTTTACTAAATGACTGCACGTGGGGCAAAACGGAACACTTTTCGCGGGGTAAAACGGAACGCCTATTATACATGGGGAAGAATGGAAACGTCTCTTAGTACGGGTTTATTATCTCTTTTAATTATTAGATTGTAGATTAAACTTTTAATTACTATCCTTGTTTCTAAAAAAAATTGATTTTGTATTGAAAATTATGATGTATGAGATACATCTTTCATTCGATCAAACTGTTAGTTTAAGTTGTAATAAATAACATAATCATTTAATGCAGAAGTGTTCTCCATGCAAGTATTGATATTCATGTAAAAATCCGCGTGTAGGGGAAAGCGGGGTATAATTCCAGCCAGCGGGTGATTCCGGCCCGCTTATTGTTCATAAAATAATAAACAAACTGTATTAATTTATCCTTCTTTTACGATATTACATTTATATTTGATTATTTTCCGTAATTTTCATGTTATCTAATAAAATATTTTCTCTTATATGTATAATATATATTTTTGTTATATTTTATTTGCAATAGTTATACCTAAAACATATATTTATAGATTTTAACGTAAATTACATTTTAAATCATAAAAATAAAGATTTTGTACGTTTACACGGTCTTCGAGTGGGTGTTCCGTTTTACCCCACCATTTGAGCGAGACGAAGATTTCAATACCTTCGGTAAATTTCATTTTCCGTCGTTCCCAAAGATTTTTCTTAACAATGACCTTGAATTTCTTATTGTCTAAGGTCCACTGAAGACTCCTGTTGAAGTCTCGTGTCTTTTTCTCCGCCCGATTTTAAGTTATCACCCTCCAAAGTTAAGCGTTCCGTTTTACCCCACCTTCCCCTAATTCCTTGTAAACCTCCATCAGCAAATATGCCTTATGCAGTCATCTCACTTCTCTCCGTAGGCACACAATACCTCCGAGTTAACGAACACTGTGTACATAACAATGTAGACAGTGTAAACAACTTCTAGAGTTATCAAACTTGAAGAGTATCCGGTATTTATCGAAACAGAAGACTGGTTCACTGAATATGTAAAAACTCTTTTGCACGCTGCTTATACTGTTAAAGAGTTTCCAATGCTGTCACTTATCGCGCGCATGCCTGAGTTATGTCTGCGAATGTTGCACTCGGTTGTCTTGCCCGTCGTGCTAGTGGCAATTCCACGCCGCGGCGATGCGGCCCGTCCAATCAACCGTTCATATATTGTCGCAGAACTGCCCTGCTGTGCGTGGCGGCAATCCGCGAAACGCGTCTGTCGCCGAAGATTTATGAGACGCGCCGGTTCCCTCTGTCGCGGCCGCCGTTGACAAATGGAGCTCGATGAATCGGTTCGACTTGGCATTGGAGCGGTGATCGCGCGTGCCGGAAATTCGTCCTCGACCAGCCAAGGGCCTCTGGCCGCGTCGGAGGCAATGACATTGCTCACAATGCCAGGATGCAGTCCCCGCCTGCGCCGGCCGATGCCGTCGCCTCCGGTTGCACTGCCCAAATCACGCTAGCTGCGGCGCGGAATTGCATTTTCCTTTGTCGCTGCAGCGTGTCGTGACTGGCTATCGGAGCGACAAGTGGTCACGGGCACGAATGCGATGATTGAGCTCCGGGGGATGGCGATTTCATACGCGATTCGGTGCTTGAACCTGGGCAGTCTGAAACAATATTCACGAACACTGGGCCATTTAGAAAATACGTCGATTTGTGGGTACATAGCTGAGTTTCTCATATGAATTCTTTAGAAGTGCGAGGATAATTTGACGTCTTAATTATTCTATAAATCATAGAGTAAGTAATTGTATTTAGAATTATTATAGAATTATTCCAATTCGTAACGTATTTGTCTTCCACCGAAATCGGTTAACTAAGGTACATTGTTTCTGTAGTGATTCGAGGAATTTGTCGAAGCCCGAGCACGATATTAATTCTCTGCGAGGGGAGAACTGAGGAACGCCTAATGGGCCGAGAATATTTTGCTCGGCGCACTTCTGCGTGCATCGCCGCAGAGGGGGACGGATGCCATCGAAATCGCGACCGCGTACAGCCTATTTCGAGAAAGTTACAAGATGATCCAGCGCGATTACAGGCATTCAGCAAAGGCGAGCCTGTCTACTTATAGTAAACTTTACCTTGAGGAAAGTACAGGTTGGAGCTCGTTTGATCGACACTTGTCGGAGGAATAATGCAAGTGAAATTACTTTGTTTACTGGATCTGCATACTGGATCGCCATAATACCAGCGTTCACCACCTTAACGCGACGTTAATCGCTTCTTAGCGGCCGGCGGGGGGCGGGGGGGGGGGGGGAGTACTTCAATCATTCCCGTATAACAGAAGTCTCTTATTATATTTGATTTGACTGAAATGTGATGACAGATATTGTTCAAACTATAGAGCCAGCTCCAGTTCATAGTATCCATCTAATTTGTGAATTCATTACACACCGAAAACTTGCGCATTCTCGAGGCGACCGAAGGCAGAACACGATGAGCATTCAATTCCGCTAACCGATGCTTTATGTAAGCCAATTAATTTGCGCGGCTTAATTCGACGGTACTAATTGCAAGCTTTCGCTCGCGGCGATGGCTGGTGCATTCCGCCAGGCTCGGCGTTTAAAATGATCCACCCAAGTGGACGTATCGCGTATTCTACGTACGACGAGCCTCGCCGAAGGTCGAGCCGATGAAAGAGAAAATTATTTAGCGCGCACTGCGCTTTCGGAATAAATTCGACGAGGCCGAGGCTCGTACGTGCTCGCGACGCCCACGCTCGCGTTGCACAACTTTCGCAATCGACATAACTCATAAGCCAATTGCATCGCCTTGTTAGGCGATTTTTGGCGCGCGCGTTCGTCGAAGTCGCGAATCACAGACCTCGGTAAAGAACGTGTGACGTAGGACGATTTGGTGATTCCGTCCTTTTAGCCCCCTATTTCATGTATCGCCAGCCAATTACTCCGCGGCGAATTGTTAATCTCTTAATTCCCCGGTGCCGCGATGAATTATTCAGGTTTTCTGATACGGTGCCTCGGGCAATAAAAATTTTCGTCGCGGATTCTCCATCGCGCGCACGCTAATCGAATAGCAATTCTCAGCCGTGAAGACTGCGACTATTTAAGAACTCGAAAATCAAATCCAATCAAATCTCGGATATTTTTATCCCTCGTATCTTAATGCTATTTTGCTGCGAGAAATTTGACAATTCCTGGCGGTACGGAATGTACGAATAGGATTCTGGGGCTTCTTACTCCGCTACGCGAAATCTTACCCTCAATTTAATCAGAGAGAAAGGGTTTTGGTCGATCACGAGGGGCGGGTTCCTTGCCAAGAAAACTCCCTCTCGTGCTCGCTGGAGACAGAGGCGTTATACCGATGCTTTACCATCCTGTTTTCCTCCTGTTTCAGCGCCAAACAGCCCGCTACATCTTAGCAACAGGGCCCACGTCTTGCTTCTGCTGAACAGGCCTCAAGCCTCCCTCACGGACGCTGATCATGCGGTTAGGCTGCGACCGGACTGGGGCAAGGTGAGAAAGTCCTTTTGCTATGGTACACTTTTATGGGCAGAAATTGTGGCAACCAGCCGTACAAGTTCTCTTTGAGGTTCCAAGAAACACCACTAAGTAATAATGGAACGAAAACCATGAATGACCTGCGGCAGACTCTGAAACATGAATTCTTAAAACACCTGTTTTGTGGTTAATCTTATTTATCGGAGCTTTAAACGATGCTTTGAATCCTTCCTCGATTCGTGTCATACTGAAACTTCTCTCAAAGCTGCAGGCTACAAGAAGCAAGCAGCTCGAGCGGATCATTATTCATGAATCGTAAATGATTCCCGTTATTCAGAGCACATCTAGCATCTCTGAGATGTTTTATAGAACGCATAGGCACAGTCGCGTAGTTGCCTGGAATGTATTATTCGCATGAAAACTGTGGCATAAGGGCTAGGCTTCCCCCACTTGGCACGCTCTTCGCTCAGATGTTTTGGCGACGTTCTGTCCCTCTACCCTTAACCTAATCTCGATCCAAACCCTCCCTAACTACGGCGGAGTATTACCCTAACCCACATCCGAGGGGTACACTCGATCTCCGATCTGGACCAAGAACCTCATTGCGAAACATGACGAATGGAACAAGTCACAATTCGAATGCCCTGAATTAAATAATTTATTACCTTCAAATAGCAAGGCACGAGTGACATTGCGCCAGTTTCCTCGTTTCATTCTGTAACGCGATTTTTC
Organism: Andrena bucephala; assembly: GCA_947577245.1. Classification (NCBI taxonomy): domain Eukaryota; kingdom Metazoa; phylum Arthropoda; class Insecta; order Hymenoptera; family Andrenidae; genus Andrena; species Andrena bucephala. The sequence goes on from OX387715.1 coordinate 73,395,004, forward strand.
GCAAGATAATCAATTCGTCACCAGCAACTTAATTCGTTAATTGAATTTCTCGTAGCTCTACGCCTATGCATAATGCAACGTGGTATAGTCGTTCGTTTGCATCGCGGTACCGTTGCACGGATTACACGTTTGCGCTTGTGCCAATAAGTAAAATCTGAAGACCAGATATAGGTACTGTTTTGCACTGAATACTTTAGCCGGGGAACTTTCAACCTCGATGGATTTTGGATACTCCTCTTTCCGTTTTCACTAACTGTGCACCATCTAAATCCGCTGTGGCAACCACCTGAACCTCACGTAATTTCCCACGCGACGGTATTGTCGGGCAGCGATCGACGTTAATTGAAATTGATCACCGTTCACGTTCTAATTGTCGCCCGTTCATCGGCAGGGTCATTACAGGCGAGGGGTAGCGTTGTCGGCTCTGGGCAGGCACGAAGAAGCGCTCTTTGCCCTTTGCATCAGCGTGGCTATTGACAAGAATCCTCAAGCTGTGCGGCACGAACTAATCAAGGTATGTGGTTTTTTACACTGACTTCTAAATGTTACGTCGCCCCGTGGAAAACGCTCACCTTTCGCGCTTTATCTCCACGCGAGGAACGCGCGAATTCTACCAACGGGGCACATTGTCTTGTAGGAGCGACGAAATTGCAAGGCTAAAAGCGGATGGACATTTTTAAATTATATTTGACAGGCTGACTGAAGTAATTGCGTATTCTTGGGGGCCAAATTGCGGAGATTGACAGTAACAGAATTACGGTATCCTTCGGGCACAGATTCAACACGGGAGGGACCAGGAATTTCTCCATTTTAGCTGTAGCTTACGTTCGTTCTAATTTTCATATCGTTAGGAGCGCCGTATGAACACAGATAGCACGTAAACGAACGGTACAAAGGAGCGAGGGCGAGAGGAGAATCAAGATATTGTACTAGAGTCACGAACGTACACAAAAGAAGTGGACGTCTCTGTGCGCGACGGCATTTCCGGTACGGCTGCTAGTGGTATAGCTTAATGACTCGGTATGATAGTCGTCAGGTGAGTGACCCGTGCCGGGGGCAATGATAGCCACTCACGAGTAGGCATACTACATATTTGAAAAGAGTCTACTGCTTGCTCTGTGACGTGTCCTCTCCCTGCGTAGCGTTCGAAATCGAAGCCCTCTCTTCGGAGAGGAAGAGAATGGCAGATATAAAAATTCGTTTGAAGTGCAATTTTCCCCGAAGTATTGTATAAAAATTAATGACAGTCATGAATAGTTTGAATTCCAAATAATTCCCAAAGTTAAGCGTCTAAAGAAGGCACAAATTCTAGTTTTCTCTTCGATGTAAATTGTAAAGGTCCACAGGAGAGTCAGACGTGAGTCCACATGTGTCGCTAACGGTACAGTCAACTTTTAATTGATAAAAGTTGTACGTCGTACCGGGAATCAAAGGGGTTAATTAAATCCGATTAAATCTGACTCCAGCGAGAAAGACTCGAGACGACCGTAATGGGTACACTCTACGGTGTTGACCCAGGACTTCGTAGAACTGACAGGTCTTTCAGTTGTTCTTAACGCGCGTTCCATCTCCGCAAATTTACCTAATCGTTCACCAAATTGAGCAGAAAAAAAAAACTGGAAGGAACCGACGGATCTTTATCGACCAATTTCACACATTCGTTGAAACCAAATTTGGTCGTTCCATAGGTTACCGTTAAACTCGCATTTTTCCTGTTAGACGCGCGAGGGCTCGCGCGTTTCCCAGCGTGGGCGGAAGATGAACGAGCTAAGTCACGGAATAAATACTCGGCGAATTGACTTTCATGAGTAACACCGAGCGTTTAGAGTCGACCCCGAGACGACGATACGATTCCTTTATTATATAATAAACCCCGCGACGATCGCCTACGCGGTGGACGAATGAAAAACAGAAGAATGAAGTATGAGGAAGAAAAAAGGTGAATTTATTTCCCGGCTGGCCTCAGCGCGGCGGCGTATCAATCGATGCAACGATTGCGCGTTCTAATAAGACTCCAGGTGACTGACCCAAGGCTAGTCTACACTCAAGGCAAGGCCAGCGGTAATTACTCGCAACTCGATACCCGTTCGAGTCTTTAAATCGCGGGTATCGTTTTTCCGTTCGTCGCGAGCTAGTCGTCACGGTTACAGAGCTTGCGGGCTTTTTCGAGACGCCTCCTTCGCGGTGGCGAAAAGCAAACCGTCGCGTCGCGAAGACGCTTCATGCACATATATCTAAAGCAACTCCTGTGGTCGTTCAACGCCCCTGTTGAGCATAAATCATATATCATTTGAATTAAGTGAACTTAGAGCGTCACCTGTAAATGGTAATAGATATGTTAAGTAGCATTTGAGTGATATTAACGTTTCTGACGATTTTAATAGTTTAATTAAAGTAATACAATAATTTACAAGCTGATGAGGCAGGCATTAATTAGGAGCAAGCTAGATAAGTTATAAATGATCTAGATATGTGCGGGTTCAGTCGAGACCCTAGAAGCCCTAGGATTAATGGCGAAGAGACGACAGAGGCTCAGCGGGTCGGAATTCGACGACTAACAAGTCCAGAGGTACCGGAGGCAAATTGAATTCCGAACGGTCATTATGTAACGGAGAGCCTGGCGGAATCATTGACGCAAGCTGCGCCGGTACTTATGTAAGATCGAGGAATCATTCTTTTCGCGTGGCGTCCGAGGCGCGGAGCGGACAATACGGAGCCCCTGGCGACTGGTACTTTCCTTCCTCGCGAAAACGTTGTTCCGGATGCGGGTTCCGAGGAAGTTGCACAAGTAAATGACTCGATTAGCGGGCCCGCGGGACTACTATCGTTTGAGAACAAGCATCTCCCCTCGGTGCAGAAAAGTTCATCCGCATATTAATATTAACAAGCTTCCACGCTCCTTCGAGAGAGAACGCTCCCCAACGATTTTCTGTTCAATGAGAGAAGAGAGCTCCCTTCATCCCGGCGCTGCTTATTCCTCCTCAAAGTGCTTGCGCATCACCCACGGGACATTTACAGCCTCTCAAGTACAGCGCGGCAGACGTTTACAAATGACGTCCACTTTGCCCACGTAATTTGCCGCGCGGGATCGAGCCGCATTTCGAACGTGCGCGATGTTGCAATTACGCGTCGCGTCCCGCGCGCGCGATTTTTCTGCCCCTCCCCGCGTGTCGAAACGATCGTAAATCCTACTTACAAGGATTTACAGGCCTGATTTGCATAGGACAGAAACAAAGAGACGACTCTATCGCGTTAGCAGTGTGCGCGACGCGAGGCGCGGGCAAATCCACGGCGACAGAGGCGCGGCTTTCACCGTGTGGCCACATTAGAATTACAAAAGGCATCGTTCCGTATTGTCTTCAGGTGCTGTACAAAGTGCTGTCGGCTGGCCAGCGCCGTTACAACGTGCCGTCCCGCGCGCCCTACAATTTGACGGAGGGCGCGTCTCGCGCGAGGAGTCGTCATCATCATCATCATCAGCTGATCACCACCAAGAGGAATCGTCGGGCGATCCTGAACGGCTCCGACTGCGAGGACAATAGCAGCAGCGGCGAGGAGGAGTTCACACAGGTGAGGATATCGTATTTGCAAGCGTACGGCGCACCGATTCGAATGTTTGATCGTTTGGACATTGAACCCTTATCGTGGATAGAATAATACTGTGGAAACTGGGCAGAGTGAACGAGGACAGAGAAAATTGGTCGAAGGAGTTGATGCTCCTTAAGGGGGGTTTCTCGTGTAACAGCCCCCGAAATTTATGAATTCTTTTGAAAAAACTATTGTTAATATTGCATTAAACACTTTTGGGATATAAGGAGGCATCTTTAGACTTGTAGAATTTGTTTTTCTATGTCGATACTTCTTATTATTTATTAATTATTGTGGAATCGTGTTAACCTCTTCGATGATATTGGTGAGAAGTGTCACCTGTCACAGTCATGTGATTGCAAAAGAAGAAAAGTTAAATAATTTACGCTGGGACTGGACCTATAAATTTGTTTTAGTTTTTGTTTATAATAATTTTTTTGCCGATATAAAGAATAATATGAAAAATGTGTCTAAGGAAAAAGCTTACTTTTTCTTTCAAACGCTATAACTCTTTCAATTTTTCATTTTTTTTCTTTAAAGTGGACCAATCACAGCGTAAACTTTGAGAAACTTCTATCTTTTTTTCAATCAGATGACTGTGATAGGTGCTACACATCCCGCCAACAGAAGTTACATCGTCGAAGAGGTGGTCAAGATTCCACAATAATTAATAAATAATAAGAAGGATCGACATAAAAAAAAAATTATGCAAGTTTAAAGATGCCTTCTTATATCATAGAAGTGTTTAATCCAACGACCAACAGTTTTTTAAAAAAAAATTCTTAAATCTCAGTTACTTTGGGGGCTGTTAGACGAGAACTCCGCCTTAAGGAATTCGATTTTTTCATGATTAAGTGCACTTATTTTTCGAAAGATACAGCTCCATTGTTTTGAGTATTCGGGTGTAGGTATTCAGAGAGGAACATGTTAGAAACTTATTTTGTCACCGCAAGTGTTCAAACGTGCTATCTGGATATCCACAGGAACGGAAACGTTACCGAGCTACCATAGATAAAATAATGGAGGAAACAGTACAATCGACCGCGCCATATCTGTCTATGAACGCTCAGACCAATACACAATTCCGTTTCCTTAATTGCGCGCGCTTTTGTCATTTCGTTTGTTTCCGTTGATTAAACATAAGCTAGCGCAACGACGATAATCAATGCCCTAATTACGTTCCCCATTGCGCTTCGTCTACCTTGATTAATTGTTTTATTTGCGCCGCGGAGATCAGTGCACCTGTTCTAGATCACCGATTATATTGTAACGGCGCGAGTACTCCGAGGAGAGCGCGTAATTGCCAATCAATTAGTAATTATTATAGATGGACGGGAAATACGGATATCGGTGGCGGTAATAAGCGATCAGGTCGACTGGAACTTATATAAACCCGACATTTCAATTACACTGGATCTCCGATGGTCAGGATAATCTGCCGGTGTTCGATAACCAGCAATCGCTGGTCACGTTTAATTACAAATCCCCTGGTTAATAGGGTTTCGAATTCCCTTGCTTTTTGTTGTCGACCATGTCGCGCTCGGTTACGATAAAGCTGTACCTCGGCCGACAGAGGAGACAGAGGACACGTCAAAATAAAGAGATCGAGTAAACGAGACGCGGCGACGGTTTAAATCGCTTGAAATAATCTTGCAATTAGAACCGTTTGTTTCGCAGTGAATCACAGACGGAGGCGGGGGCGCAGCGATTATCGCGACTGCAGGAAAAGACGAAACGAAATATCGAGAAAATAGGTTCCGGACAGATTGCCCGGTTGCATAATAAGCCATTAAGCGTTACGCAACCCCGCGGCGCGGCGTCCCCCGGCAAACAAAGATGAATTGTATTTCAAAGAAAAGGAGCTCTAATCGTGTCAATCCTAATAATTCGAGATTAAAGTTCGCGCTTGATCCAATTATGCTTGTTGATTCATTGCAGACTGTTAGTAGGAGACTCCTGTCAACCGTAGCACCACAAAACAGCAGCAAGCTGCAGGCTGGCCTGGATCGGGTCTATCAAGACATAGAGAAATTGAGAAGTAAGTTGCACTGCTTGCGAATGTATTATATATGCTGAAAAATGAATACCATTGCATCAACGAGAGATCTCTGTAAAGTATTAAGTAGTTTGGTACATATAAGTTACTAGCTTTACTACTCGGCTTCGCCCGAAATTTAGATTCTGATTTTATAGAAGAAAAAAAATTATTTTTGATTTTGTTGTGAAAATAGTCACATTTATCTGCATTAGCCAGGCATAATGAGCTGAGGTACATTTCATGACCCCCGAGTTTACCGTTCGAAAGTTTTTAGGCGACAGACAAACACACAAGCATACATTAACGATACATTAACAATTACTATCGCTGGTTTAGAACTCAAGAAATGTCACAGAAACTGGGAAAAATAAAATAGTCAAAAAGCAAAAAATTTCTTCATTCATGATTCCTTTAGCGACACGCGCCAACCTAATACTTTGCGTTTCTTTTCGAGTTGACTAAATTGCCAATCACGAAATGAAACTTCGTTTTCTCGTGAAAAATGAATACCAGCTTGGAAAGGTTAGCCGATTACGCTTTATCTGACATTTCGTATTAATAACAGCCGTTGCACATTTACCATGATACATGCGGCTAAATACGTACCATTGATAAACGGGTCCTCGATAACGAGTTATTTAAAAAATGCAGATACATTTGACACTTGAAGGGAAAAATAAATTTGCCAATATAGAAAATTAATATTAGATCTTCTGCATCTAAAAGTGTTTAATCCCACGTAGCATCTAGTCTCTTGTTGAATTCCCTCAGCCAACGATTGATAGCGTTATAAACGATAAGAAAATATACTAATTTGTATCCCGAAATCTTTAGACCATCAGGCATTATTAGATATTCGTATATAAGACTTCTGTGCTCGTGTACGATGAAATTCTAGAAAAAGTAGCCTCGAGTCGAGAGTTCTGTAGAAAATTGCGTGAATTTTAAGGAAATTATCGTGTCGTCACAAGTCGATCCAAATCTAGACACGCTGTAACCGTTGAAAATGGTCATCTTTCCAGGACTCGATGCGAGGTCCGCCGAGGTTCTTCTACCACCTCTTTCTGGTGGTACAGCGGGCGAGTTGGACTGCATCTTGTGCTGCCGACTCTTATGGAAACCCGTAACCACACCATGTGGGCACACGTATTGCTGGATGTGCCTAGATCGTTGCTTGGACTACTCCTCGGCTTGCCCTTTGTGCGTCACGTCTCTGGCGGATGTAAGTATCGCTTTCTTCCGTGGACGAAAGTCTTTCTCAAATATTAAAGTAGTATACACACAGCCTGGCGACGACTATTCTACACTTCTACTCTTTGACATTATCCCGATCGATTCTCGTCCTCTGGAATCTAGTAATAAACGGGAGTCGTTAGGCACAAGTCGTTAGACACGAGTCGTTGATCCCGAACAAAGTCCTCTGCAACAAGATAATTCTCATGGGACGTCGAGTATCGGCGACACCTGCTCATAAAAGAGACACAATACTTCCTAGCGGTTAACGATGCTGCGGATTGAAATGATTATTGTTTGCGGTCACTGAAGCCGCCAGTAGTTCCGTGTTCGTGGCGTCATTGTCAATTGTCTCCGCAGGCACAGTCGTTAATGACGTTAAATAAATCTTGCGGCGAACGATCTTCTGTCTTTCCTATTCCCTTGTCGAAAGATACAATCCAAAGGGATTATGTATTGTTATTACACAGAATTTCGTATATAAGATTCAACAGAATTTCCCTAACTTCGACAATCGAAGGCTGAAAGTTCAATTACTCTGATATTCGGGGAAGTAGATTTGCTTCCTTGCTTTCTTCTTCATTTCATCGCTCAAATTTCCCCAAATCTACTACCACCCCAATATCTAAATAGTGGCGCACTCAGGGTTTAATCTTGGGGAGAGCCGAGTTGAAGGGATAAAAATATTTTTAACTCAAATTCAATAAAATTCGTTAGGTGATCATACAAATTTACTTAAAGAATAAAATCCACTTTCCTTTTCTTTCCACAAAGCTCTTGAATTCCTGCAGTCGTGGTTACATTAATCTCCTTTTCCCCTTCTCTTCGGGGGTTCCAGGCCCCCCTCTGGGTGCGCCACTGCATTCTACGGTGCCGTACGCCGCATTTCCACAGCCCGAACATACCACGAAACAAGCACATCAACACCCCAGTAATCTAAATCCCTAATCCGAAGCTTGCCGTGTGCCCCGTAACAACCAGCTAAAACGCTGGATGCATTATTAACGCCGGTCTCCAGGGGTCCGGCCTCGAAATCTCTCGTCAAAGACGGGGAACCTGGGGAATTCGGGTTCATGAAAAAGTCCGGATATTCGCCGGCGACATCTTCCCCGTTGAAGGCGACGTGGACGATGAGGAGGACGTGGCTTCTGGTCCACTTAGCAAATTGTCCTTTGCTTGCAGTACTTGGCCAGCAGCCAGAAGACGGTGACAGACTTCGTGGAGAGGGCTTTGAAGACGGTTGCGCCGGCGGAGTACGCCTCGAGGGCGGCCAGCCACCGATTAGAACTCGTCCAGGGACTCGGCCTTCTAGGCAGCGAGCAGATCGCGGTTTTCGTTTGCACCACAGCCTTTCCCTGTGTCGCCTGCCCGCTCTTCGTCTACGAGCCGAGGTACAGGCTGATGGTCCGTAGGTGCGTGGAGAGCGGTGTCCGGCAGTTTGGCATCGCGGCGTGTCTCAACAGGGAAGCCACGGGGGCAAAGAGGTAACTATTTGCATGCAGGGATTCCTTTTTGTCGTATTAACGCGTCCACAGTCGTTCCCGAAACCGTACGAAATAGGAGTGTTTTGAATTACACACGTGACTTACAATGCATTTCATCTTGATTGGATTTCAAAATACAAAATGATGGATAGAATGGAATTAACGAGGAACGCGATGCATATAGATTTTTTTACTTTATGCCTGCTTTCATACAAAAAGGGGAGCAGATGTTAATCTTATTCAAAACTGTATATGCAATGTGCAAAACTTTCATGAAGATCAAAGGGATCGTTTTTTTTTTTTTGCCATATTACATTGTTTTAGTAAGCAGCGAATGGGTTAAGTATTTGCGGTTAGGTAACCGTTTGGATTAAGGATCTCTTCGTCTTCCAGTGTTAAATATTTGCTGTTGGGTAACTATTTAAATTGAGAAACTCCTTACTGTGCGATATTAGGTATTTGCTGTTAGGCAAGTATTTGCACCGAGACCATACTTGTTTTACAATAATGGTAATTATGCAGCGTGTTAGGATCGCGTGAAGATCTCTTGATAATACGTGCTTCTGTTACTCAGTCATTAAGTTTTGCACTGTAGGTCCTAAATTGTAGCGTATTTTCATTGGGGAATATTCAATTTCGAGTGTATAGAGACTTGAATTTTTTCGGTCAAGTGAAATTGTGAAAGAAACATTTCAAGAGACACTTAGTTATCGATGTTTGATTTGGAGAACAGATGTTGGATAACCGATTCAGTAACCGTTATATGCACGATGTTTCGAGGAATATATTATCGAGGAAGATTTGTACGATACAAAGAAGCTTTGATCCAACGGATGGATTGGTAAAAAAGACAGACGCGGATTTATTTCATTCGCCATGTGGACTGTACATAGACCTCTCTAACGATGAATCATCAACGTATAACTGTACTGCGGTAAGAGTTTTCTACCGCACTGAGTGAGACGATTGTTGTACCAGAGCTAGAAGGAAGATGACTCTTCTTGTTAAAATAAATCGAAGCTTGTGTTACATTCGTGAAATTTAATTTCGCAAAAAGAGGCGTTGAAAGTATCAATATCGTAAAATTCGGTTCTTGCTGCGAATCCCTAATGCGTGAACATTTTGTGCAAAGTTAATGATTTATGGGAAGTTGAGAACTGTATCATCAATTTAATTACTGCAGCTATATTGTGTTAAAGAAACCTATATCCTCTAAGAAGAAATCTCGTCTCACAAGTGAACTTCGTCACTTTGGAGATTGAAATCTTACATCATCTTTCTATTTCGTCGATTAATCTGGCGACATATTTCCAACCCCCTTGTGCTCGTCAAACACCCTTAAATGATACTTACGAATGTTGCAGGTACGCGGAATACGGCACCATGCTCGAGATTCGGGACCGGGTACTGTTGAAAGACGGATGCAGTATTCTCAGCACAGTCGGTGGAAGGAGATTCAGGGTTCTCTCGGGGGGTGAAAGGGATGGCTACGACACAGCTCAAGTGGAATTCCTGAGGGACACGATTGTACAGGATGACCAACTGTTGAACCTCTTGGAGTTGCACGACAAGGTAAGCTCCCTACGAGTCCAATTTAATCAGCAATTTACCGTTCGACAATCTACATCTCCCTGTAGATCGGAACATTAGCAATACATAAAACGTGTCGTCATTATAGCAGAAAAGAAACGCAATCGTCCTTGCAGGTGCGAGCGAAAGGTAGAAGATGGTGGGACACGGTGCCATCGTCCCAGCAGTCCGAAATACAGCGAGTATTCGGTCGAATGCCAGACACCGAGGAGGATTGGCCGCGTTTGCCCGACGGCCCGTCGTGGACATGGTGGTTGCTGGCCATCCTGCCGCTGGGCCCTCAGCTGCAGGTGGGAATTCTTGGCACGACGAGCCTGGAGAAGAGATTAAGGGCCATAGAGAAGACTCTCGACCACATGGAGCAGAGGCAGCTGACGGTGGCTCCAGCGCCGTCGGAGGAGACGACCACCTCCTCGAGCATATGTCGGGACCGGGGTGGAATCACAGAGACAGCGGTCTCCGTGGTCCAGCAGTCTTAAGAACGTAGGGAGAAACTGAGCGAGGTAGAAGGTTCTTGGAAGATGAATCGTTTAGGCCGTTTACGCCGCGGCGACGAACCGGGATATCGGCATTCACTCGATGTACAAAGTACTTGCAGAGTAGCTTATCGACAATTACCACTTTTTACTCGATATTTAATATCCGACAGCGCGACGGGGAGAGCCCCCATGGTCTCGGTTGATCAGCTGGCCAACCCGCGCGCGGCCACTTTTCTCCTTCTACTTAATCCTGTTAGTTACGTTTTAACTCGAGCACCATCTCACTCGGTGCTCGTTAATCTTACCCATCCGAGCGCCTTATCGACGGAACGATGACGCGGTTAGGAAACGAGGATGATACGGGGGCACTGGCTGTCGCCCGGTGACTTGCTCCGTCTCAGTGCTCGAGTCTTTTGGGTGTGAGCGGTGTCTGCGCGGCGATTTTAATGCATATTAATTGGATACGGCGTCGCACCTGAAAATCTCGGCCACTGCCAGCAACACTAGCACAAGAGCCTCAAAATCTTAGGTAACCAGTGATCATTCGACCAAATCAGGCGATCCAGGGAGTCACATATCCGAGAGGTGAAGGGGTATCGTTTACCTCGGTAAGGCGTCACGGTCTTCTTTGCGCTGTTGCAATACGCAAATCTGTTCTTCCAGAATATTCTATATACATACATCTATATGTATACACATATAAGTTTATGTATACACGTACGTGAGCATATACACAACACGTTGCAATCGGAGGTACGCACGTTGTCTTACGCTTATGTTGGATCGTACCCGACGAGATAACTTTTTACCTTGTAACGAATCACGCGGATATACTCATAACGCTGGTACAACGGCGAGGGATTATGTATTTATCGTGGGTGTGCTGAGTACAAAACGGTCATCGTTAGGAAAGGTAGAAGAACGTTGGCTTTGTCGCGGGCAAGGCATGTTTTGGCTCGTTCAGATCGATTGGCAAATTATCTGAGACGCGAGAAGGGATGTTTTCTACTGTTCTTTAGTTCATAGAAGGGTCGTTTCGGTCTCTCTTCTTTGGAAATGCAAAGTATTTGTCGCGCCAAACGTTTCTGGTCCTAACATTTTCACAATCCTCGGTTCCGAGACCCAGAAAGCATTCCACTTCTTAATTTGTGGAACACTTTCTTCGGTCCCTGTTCCGGAGGCATTTAACATTGTTAACGGGAACAAAGTTCGAGACGACCTTTCCTATGAGAAGCGTTCTCAAGAAAACCAAGTTGTTTTTACTCGATTTGTAAAGAGGTCAATCCGATCTCTTCGTTGGAATTGCAAATCGTATCAAGAACCTTTGTTTCTAATACTTCTTTCTTTTTCTTTTCTTTTTTTTTTTACGATTCTATCAGCCTCGTTTCGGAGACGCCAAACCTTCCACTTCTTAATTTGTGGAAATATCCTTGTGGTTCCTGTTTTGAAGGCATTTAATGTTAGTAGCAGGAGAAAACTTTGAGACAATCTTTTGCATGTATTGAAAATCAAGAAAGTAGGAATATCTTGTTCATATGTGTCATAAATTTTCTGAGAATCTCGATTATTGAGACTTATTAGCAATGTCTTATATCGGGAACCGTTGATTTTAATCGATATATGTAGGGTTAATGAGTACCTAAGGGGGCGATGTTGATTCTCAGAAAGGGGAATCGTTGGGAAGAACGTTCTGTTTTCACTCAGCTTCTTATAATCAGCCATATTTGTTGGAAGGGAATTTACAACAACGACCAGTATGTGTGGCAAAGCGCTCTTGAAGTGGCATGAAACACAACTTTTTTTATACTGTCTGGCCTGTATTCAAAACGCTCTAGTAGAACAAACAATACACCTTTACTTTCCTTAACAGCCTACTGTATTATCATGCAATTAATTCGATTTTTCCCTACGCAAAATTTGTCCGAGAAATCATTGACGCTCAACATGATAATCATACAGTTCGTTAAATATTCTGAGATTCCGAAAGAACTCGTTTGCATCGTGCAAATCGAGTGACGCAAATTTAATGCGCGATATGAAAACAGTATTGTCCCATTATTCGAAATGAATTTCTTCCCGATACCATGAAAGTGTCTGAGAAACAAAGGCGTATCGTTCAGTGATATACAGTGTTATGAATACGAGCCCTTACGTTTATTCCGTCGCTCATAAGACTTTTTCGACTACGGTAGCGTATAGTAATTTATTTTCATGCGGTTTTTTAAATGCCCTGTCGAGGCATTACAGCGATCGTCCGAAGAGCTAGGAACGTCATATCAATCATGCAATCAAACATACACGAAAGAAACGAGAGGAAGAAAAGCATATGCATCTGTTGTCACGATTATTAATCATTATTACTGTTATTATTGCTCTTATTACTATTACTATTAAGGAAAGTACTATTACTATAAAACTGAGTACTGTCTACACCACTACTAGCTGTTAGTGCCGTCGATATTCTATATTGTCGAGCGAATAACGACAATGATTACGCGGATTGGCATTATTCGATTACGTACACGTACACATATTTCCGATTCTCGAAAGTGTATAGAATAAAAATGGAGGATGGATTAAAAGAACTTTTTCATCGCGTTTTCTAATAATCGGTATAACGAGTACCACCGTTTCAGTCTTCAATGGAAACGGCAGGGCGAGCGGTGTTCTCTGTCTTTAGATTTATATTCTCTTCTCTAGACTTTTACGAAGTTGTGAATCATGCATTGTGATATTACTGTATAGCCTACCTTATTGTATATTGTTATAAACGATACATTACAAGATAGTGTGTAATGTCACGCAACTTTCCATTTTTACTTCGACATTTCTATATTTATCTTCATCTCTTCATATGGAATTATTGTAATAAAAATATCATGAAACCGAATTCCCCCTCTGGTTGTGTATTCAATCCTCTTTTACCCTACAATACATTCCATTATTCACTTTGCAATTAGATGGAAACGTTTATTTTGATAAATATTATCATGGTCATATCATGGTCATTCATTTGTGAATTCTTTTCAATTCCATTTTAAAAGCAATAAAATACAATGTGTATATCACCTAAAAAAGATTCAGTAAAATCACCACTACTATACATCAGAAATATTAAAGAATATGTATTTATATCCCTTTACCATCGTTTGTAAGTAGACTTTCGCAAAACTGCATATTTTAAACTGAAAATTTCGCTGTAGTTACTTTTTATTTTCTTGTTATTCATGCTTGTGGCACTTCATGCCAAGCTGTCAATCGCGGAGCAGCTTCAGGCGGAACACGAGGAAACCTCCAAGTCGACGATACGTCGAGTATGACCGGTAAGATCGAGTATCTGGAAAAGTATTCGGTAGCACCTTCACCCAGCAGAGATTACTACGGACTGAGAGTACTCCGCGACCAGGTGCTGACGAATAGGTCGCGTTCTCAGTATCCTGCCTCGTAACTTTCCCCCTTTTTTCAGGTGATACTGTATCTTTGGAAAATCTCCCACGGCCCACATAAGACACCCATCGTACGAACCTCCAGCTTCGACGATTTCAAATACGACAAGCCCCTGCAAGACGAAATCCAACGTATCTTCGGTAGCCAGAAATATCCGTTCCTTGGGCAGTCTCTCTAATGAATATTTCACGCGTCCCGTATTAGATCTTACTTTCATATTTGTCGCCCCAGCGTGTCAGCTAAATATTTAAGAAACTCTCGCCCATCTTTACCTACGCCCCTTACATATTTGCGAATTGTTCTAAACTCGATAGGTAAATATTTACTGAAGCACATAAGTCATATCGCTGACGGCCGCAGAAACACGCTTCTAACGTTGCCAAAGTGTTTGACTGAAACATTGGTGGCATATCTGTCGGTGAACGATATCGTTAAGCTGTCTTCGTTGTCGCACGCTGCCAAAGAGGTATGAAAGGACGGATAAATCCACAGTTCTCGCGCGTCTTCCCATTCATTTCCCACGTCAAACGTGCAGGTCTTCAATGACAAGTCTGTATGGGAGACACTGTACAGGAAGTACAAGCCATTGACGAGAAACAAGTACGAGAAATTATATGCCAGCACTCCCGACTGGAAGCAACTGTTGCAGTTGGCGAAAATGCAAGGAGTAATGAACGAGCTAAAGGTGCTCCTATCATTATGATTAATATTACAAGGTACATCTTCCCCAGTTACCTTCATCACTGACCAAAGGGTGTTCCTTCTCCAGGCACCACGGGCTCGCCAGGCGTCGAAGCAGACAAGAGCAAACTCGAAACTCGAAGACACAACGAAACTCTTCAGCGCGGTTTCCAGAGGATCGTCAAGAGTCGTTCCCTCTGCTGGTCAGGCGTCGAGGAAACCGTCAGATACTACTCGTAGAAAACCTACTCAGAATCCTGCCTCGAAGAAGTCGGACGTTCGCCTCGACAGAAGCACGATCGACAACGAAGCAACCGGTTCGGAGAGGAAGGTTCCCGCCATCAAGTCGTTCCAGACGATCGGGCAGAAGAACCTGAAGGCGATGAGGGATCAGTCGAAGCCGCTGAAGACTGAGTCGAAACGGGAGGTTGAGGGCAGAGATTCCGTCGCCAGTAAACCTGTGGAGACGAAGCAGACCAAAGGCCAGGGCAAAGTTCGCCGGACCGAGGCGCGAGTCAGCAGCATGAGCGTCAGAGTGGAAGACAAGCCGGTTCCTGTTAAAACAAGATACTTGACGGCGCCGAAGGCTGGCAGCGAAAAGCCAACGCTGTCTTCGCTGCAGGCGGACCAAGCTAAAGTGAAACCCAGAGGCAAAACCAAGAAGATTGGGCAGAGTAAATCGACGATCCTGAGGACGAATTCTGCCCTCGTCGCTGAGCACTCCGCGGGCAGGGACGACAGCTTCGATCTGGCTGAGCTGATCGAGGCCAGCCTGAAGAACATTCGCAGCCCAAGGAGCATATTCGACTACAACTTCAGCTGCATCGAGAAACCGAAATCTTGCGCCGGGGATTCTAAGGCGGAGGAGGAGTACCGAAGACTCGGGGAGCCGCTGAGAGGGCTGAAAAGCGGCCGGGCCAGGGCGACTCTGGATCGATTGTCGGAGAAGTCTGAGCCCCTCACTGCTAAATCAGTAGATTCTATTAACAAAAGCGACGCTTCCTGCGGGCCGGTCACGCCAAAGTACGTGAAGACGCTGAAGACCAAGGCGAAGTTGTCGGCGGAGATAATTAAAAATCGATACAAAATCCCAATGCCCGAGGATAAGATAGACACTTTGGAGCGGTACGGGATTTACAACAAATATCCCACGCCTAGAGTGAACGGCGGTGTTGAGCAAAAGCGCGCGAGCCCACAGAAAGCAGTGGACAAGATGGAGGTGCTGCGTTCTCTGGATGCGAATAACTCTTTCGGCAGGAGAGCCTTTTCCGGCAGAGCTGGTGACGCCAATCGATACAATCTGAGGAAAGCAGTGGGGGGTCTTCACAAGAATTGAAGAGGCAGAATTGGTCTATTGTTTCAGAGCATTATTTTAAAATTCTCGCAGAAAAAATAAAGTATTATACAGTATGTACTATGTTTGTGAAAGAAATGCATGTATATATGCGATAATATTGGGATATTTTGCAGTCGACTTCTCTCCAGGAAGTTGTAACTTATATTTCTGCGTGCTCCTTTTGGCCAGCAACTGTTCGGAGGGATTTTATTGCGCCATGTAGAAAATAAAATGAAATGATGATTTTCGCGTATGATATGTTTAAAATTGTAGGTAATAATAGTATAGACCTCGCGAAACCTGACAATGATGACTCGAAATCATCGTAAATTATGATTCTTGGACAGCTGCACACCTGATGCGTTGCTGTCTAAACATAACCAGATTTAACAATTAAGTATCGCAGACAGGATTCCGAGAATCCCAAGGCAATGGAGGTAAAAAGGAAATGCCATAAAAAAATAAATAAATAAACAGCGTTAGAGGTATTAGCGAGCCTGAAATCGTGAAATTCTGATGTAAACAGTAGTACAACTCAATATATTCGTAGCCTTAAGAAGAAGAGTTTGGAGAAGTTCAACCTAAAGGAAACAGAACTGAAATCGTGGACCATGGAGAGGATTCCTAATTTATGAATCACGAAGAAGATAACTGTAGATTCGTAGTACTGAAAGTGGCGAGTTTGCATTTTCTGTAATTCGAATATATTGGATATATCGGTAGGGTGATTTACTAGCAAAGATTTATCACTGGCGAAGAAGTTTATTCAATGATTCTCTTTACACGCTAACAATCTTCGCTGAAGGTGCAGGCAGATGTACAAAATAAAATGTAGCATTGCTTGGATTTAATGATATGTCTTTAAATAGAAACTCGTGACTTACATATTTACATGACCGTCGATAAAGGAAGTTTGCATAGCTCGTTTTATCAATTAAGATCCATAACATATTACAACTGATTTCTGCGTAGCTAGCTTCTTGCAACAATGTCTGTAATATAATTAGAGTGAAGCAACTTCGATTTAGAAATCCTCTAGATTCTTTCATTGGAACGTAATTCTCTAAGAATGTGTAGCCTACAAGTACCGTGCAATCTATCGTTTTACCAAACGATACCTCTCGCAACTCATGAAATACTGTCTCTACTTGAAGTTAGAAAACGGGTGTCCTTTTCGAAAGTGGTAAATTCTTGTTCCTGCTCGCTTATCTCTCAGTGTTCAAAAGATCAGGAAACGTGTTCATTTCCTCGTACAGAAATATATCGTCGTCGAT
Organism: Andrena bucephala; assembly: GCA_947577245.1. Classification (NCBI taxonomy): domain Eukaryota; kingdom Metazoa; phylum Arthropoda; class Insecta; order Hymenoptera; family Andrenidae; genus Andrena; species Andrena bucephala. The sequence continues at coordinate 73,412,154 of OX387715.1, forward strand.
TTTATCACTTGGGTTGTGATTACCAATATCACGGCCTCGTTTCACGCAGTTTATTGTCCGTTTACGCTTAAAATTTAAGTACAGCCGGGACGTGGAAGCCTCGTCATTAAACTAAGCAAATTCAACAATTCTGCTCGTCGATCGTAGATTTCGAATTTCGCTTATTCGTCGCCTGGCTCGTATTCCCGAGGCTTCGTCAAACAATCATAATCAACAAAGAGACTCGCAAGTCCAGTCAGTTAGAAACATCCTTGTAAAGAGAATTACAACCGCGATTCCACAATTACAGTATTTTTAATATAATAAATTAAGTGAAATATAACAGATGCATTGTAATTATGGAATCGCTTTCATAGCTTGCAGGAGATTCAGGTTTCGATATCCAGTTTCCACAATCATGCCTAGTTAAGCTTAGGAACAGTCTGTGATTAAATTATGCTTTGCACCGTGTCGTTCAGTGCTTTCGATTGTTACATCTTCCCTCCTCAAGAGCCTCGAGTTCTGCCTTCCATTGAATCTTCCATTTAATTGACAATGTCGCGCCGTGCTTTCCCGCGAATCATATTTCAAAAGAATTCTTCCACAAACCGCAGAATCTGGATCCAGCGAAACTACCGCCAGGGCTCGGTCTCGTCGAACATCTTTTCTATGTTGTCGCGTAACATTTTCTCTTGCTCTGTAAAATCACGAAATTCCATTTAATCAAGTTGCAAAGCAGCTGGTACAAATAGCTGAGAATAATATCAACTGCCGATCTACTTTAACTCCACTCATTCACTCACTAGACTCGCTAAAGCTTACCTTTCGTTAAATTGGCGATCACGCACTGCTTCCTAAGAAACTCCAGGCACAGTGCTCGCGAGAGGCCGAAGGCGTGCATGTTGCACGTGAATGTCCTACAATTCGAGAGCATTCGATGCTAATTCTACTCGATGCAACAGAGGCGGGTTAATCTGAATACGAGTTACCCCAATTGCCCGAAGACGATGTTAGCTTGGAACCTGCGATCCTCCGCGCTGTTCGCCTCCTGATCGAGGGACTTGGGCCTTGGCGGGACGGGCCTCGAGGCTCTTTCGCATTGAACCGCGTCGAAGAAAGCGGCCGTCCAAAATCGCATCGACGTCCAGATCGGTTGAACTCGCAAGTGTGTGTACAGATACTCGCGATACGGTTCGAGTCCTGGCACTTCAACTAATGTCAGTCGAAAAGTGAGCGAAACGCCGTGCAAGCTGAGATTACAAGATCCGTGCGACCTTTTACTTAAATAACAAAATCGTTTCGATACCTTCGTGGTAGAAGGTGAAGCACATGTTCATTAGACTCTTCGCGGGCGCGAAATCGTCGGCCTCGTGGCACTCGAAAAGGGCCACCGCAAAATGTTGCGCCAGTGAGTAAAACGTGGTCTCTGTCACGCAGGGACGGGCTCTCCTCGCGTTCACTACTCTCGAGAACCATATTCTACCGGATTCTGTCTGCAAAATATTTCACATGCTCTCTGTTCTTCACTGTTCGACTGCCGACTGATCTCGTGGCTGTATAACAAAATTTACACGCGTGTCCTACGGGGTCGGGATCAGTTCTAATAAATATTCGCCTGCAGACTTTCCTTTTTGAGTTATCAGACCTTTAAGCGAGACACGTTTAGCATGTTACGCAACTTCTGTTGCATAAAATGCGAAGAGACTCATGCATAAGGCATGCAGAGTAATTTGCAACTAGACACGGTTGTTCAAGCTGTTATTGATACAGTATGCCGGCACATGTATGTTTAACAATGCGGGTGTTTGTAAAAAGCCGCAATAAAACAGTGGGATCGCTCGAGCTGCGGTTCAGAAAGGAAAAACTTGCAGACCCTTGTTAACTAGGACGATATCGATAAATTGTACATGCAACATATTAAATTTGAAACACTAAAACGAAGCGTAAAATTAACGATAGCGATGTACATATATTCGCATAGATTGTCCATTCAGGAGCTCCTCTTGTAATAGGAACTGGCAGCTCGTACTTACAGTAAACACCGAAATAAAAACCGCTACGAAGCAAGTACGTTTCGACAGATAAGCTAGTAGAATTTATTCACTGAATAATCTAGTTGATGAATAGGTACATACAAGGACCATTTGGCCGAAGCTCGCTTTCTGCTCCTGATCGATGCTGGTCGGGGCGTCGAATAAAAGGGGCACGAACACCTTCATGAAGTCTGCGGCAGCTTCTTCTGATTGACTATCCGCCGATAAGCTGGACGCCCACGATTGAACGGATCCCGATGAACCTGAGAAGCGAATATAAGGATCCTAGTAATAGACGAAGCAACGTCTGTGAACACTTTAGATCTAAAGTCGGCCGAGATAGTCTGTACCTGATCTGTGCCACATTCTACGACCATCCATGTTCGAATCTAGACTAGTGCTAGGCCCGTAACCATCCTGGTCGCTTGTCGAGTCGCTGCTATAAGGTAGATCTGAAATAACATTCTACAGGGAACACTTTTCCAACTTAGCGACAACGTATCTACTGCACTTCTAATTGATACTCGAGATTTCGGTGCGTGTGCCACGTTAACGTCTGCTGTTTCAAAACCTTCAGAGACACGTCTAATCTAATGCTCCACGACACACAAACGGGGAACAACAACGATGCTACCGTACTATGAGACAGTAGGGATCTAATCGCACAGTTGTAAGGAGCGGCTAAGAGGCGTAACTTATCCCCAAAAGAAGCCACTGCAACTTGGATTGGGATAGGGAATGGAATAGTTTGCGCTTGTTTAGAATTGATTATTCTTTAGTAAATATGTTACGACACGTGTTTAGAAGCTTGGTAAGTTATTAAGTTATACAGGAATTGATGGCATGTTTATTCCATGAGTTTTTCCATTTCAAGGTTCAACGTGATTGGTCGGTGATGAATTGACCATCTTTACTTTTTCTAACTAAGAAGCAAGTAGCTTTAATAGATACGGAATATAGCTTTCAACATTACTCCTCAACGAATATCCAGTTATAGGAACATCAATTTTATGCACAGGTGAATTGACGTGAAAGCGTATAGAGGGATGCGTCCCACCAAAGGGGCACAAACACTGTTGGAATCTAAATATGCACTATCGCGCTCGCGCCGACAGAAACGTCTCGACAACAATTTTAGCCCCCTTCGGAATATGCACGTGTCCAGGTTCCCTCTATCCAACTATCGATAAAAGCATACGGGTTACGGAATTTATCACCCGCAGCGTTCCCAGCGGAACTTTTCTGTCGGTGGAGCAAGTGAAGGGGGGAACAGCAGTTCTCGTGAGTGACGAACGAGACCTGTGGTGGTTCACAATATATTCACATCAACGTTCATTTACCTAAACGAAAAACGACCGCCTGATAGCGGGTCGGGGCCCTCGCTTTGCGACAAAAACAAACGAAATGCATTAGATGAAAAAGATTCCTCCAAAAAACACAAACTTGTCATGCTACGGTTGCTACGTAGTCGAAAGAAATTCGTTCGGAAAAGGTACATCGTATTTGTGTGACGTTAGAAACGGAGCGCTCGAGAATGGGGAAAAATTTGAAAATCTACTAAGGCAATTGCCCCAGTTGTTGAGCAGTTAGTAGGAGGTCGAAATGTTTTTAATGAAAAAATTTATGTAAATGGATCAAAATTAATTTTTTTTTCTTTTAGCAGTTAATTTTAACATTAATATAGCAAAGCAAAAAATTAGAATCTATATATATTTAAATATGGAAATTATAATTGAGATAAAAAATGTCGATGCCCCAGATGTCGATCACTAAATTACTAGTAGTCAATCAAGAAAAGAGAGGTTATAAAGAAAACTTTAAGTACGAAAACGGGTAAAAAGCCTTCCGAAACATTTACAAATAATTTATCTCATTAAATTATCTTATAAATTTTAATAATTCAATATATATTAAATACTTAAGTACAACAAATAATTTTTTTGTAAAATACTTGTATAAACATACATAACATGTTCAACACAAACTTTTAAATTACTAATAAAAAGCAATAATAAGGTATGTTTAATTTCCATCTTATTATTTAGTCTTTTCTAAAGGTTGTTTAATATGATTTTGAACACCGTTTATGGCTATCATAATATTTGTGAAAATGATCGAGAACTGGGACTTGATCGACAACTGGGGCAATTACCTTATGCCGTTATATTAAGAGTTATAAAAACAAACATGTAGAATTTTTATAATAACAGGGTGCACGTATCAATGTACAATTTTTCTCTCATGTCAGGTAAAGTGGTGTTGACGTTTTATCGCTCACCTGCTTTGTAATTCAATTTTTCGAAAGGATCAGGCCCCGTGGCTTTGATGTCCTTCTCCTGGAGCGGTTCTATGCTCTCTTGGCTGTCCCTGTCAGGGCTGTTATCTTCATCGTATTTGTTCTCCTGCTTTTTGGTCGCCGCTGATCTCGAGGACGCTATTTCCTCGTAAGTCATGCCTGGGGGATATTTCCTCATGCACCGTGACATATCGGCGCTACCCTGGCGCTCCAGTTTGTGCCTGGCCATCGCTTCGTAGTCTTCGTACGACAATCCAGCCCCAAATCTGTCCGTGGACGACACGAAAGAATGAAATTTCTACATGGAATCGTTTTCACGGATCGTGTAATAATTTATCCACTGAAAGTAACCGTTTCCCTCCGTTTTATATGTCTGTATTTTTTATTTCGTAATGATCAGGAAGGTTGTTTCTATTAACGATTCTACGTGCGGAAGATTTCCATTTTCATCTTACTGAATTTTGAATGCCCAGTAGGGAAACATGGTTGGAAAACTTCAAGCACCGAACTGCCAATTTTACCGCAGGAGTTTAATTGGTACATATGGTGCAAGAGTTTTTCAGATCGAAATTCGGCTGAGATAGAAATGAGAGTTGGAGAAATGCGCGTGTAGTTCCGAGTGGCTGAGTGGCAGCTGTGAGTGTGTTATACACAGTGAGGGTGAGCACTCTCAGGGGTAGTTATTGCGAGCCGAGTTTCAGGGTGAATAGCAGATATAGCGAAGTTTTGAAATATATCATGCTGAGCAAGGAGGTAGACTGTTTTTAGTGATTGTTTCGAGGGAATATTCGTGAAATTTTATTACAGGGTGAATAAATTTAACTTGTTTGAAACCGAGTAGCTTTGGGATTACTAGGGATACCGCACAAAATATTGTTGCCCAATTCTAAATATTTATAGTGCTCGCGTTGCGTCAATTATCTGTAGTTGTGTTCCTGCCTTCAAATTCATGCTACTGAAGCAATGCGGAGGGTTGAATTAAATAATCTGCTAATCATGTTATTGTTTGCTCTATGGATTCTCTGAGTTTGTTACTTCACGAAGCATTTAGGAAGACATTCTCGAGACGGAGGCGTACCTGGGGAGCCTTAACTTCCTTCTGGCCAACTGTTCTTCTTCTGGCTTGACAGTCTGAGGTGGTGCTTGTGGCGAAGTGGGCGATGTCGACGGTGTCGCGGTCAATTCGCTTTCTTCTAAACTGCTACTTAGAGCGGACCCTATCCTGTTTCCCAGCCCCTGAAGATACTCTCCACTGCCTCCCAACGCGGACCTGACAGACCTGAGTGCACCTCTGGTGCGCCCAATTAGGGACGCTCCACCAGTGGGTGGTAGAGCTGTCGTTACGTCCACCATCTTCTGCAACGGTCACGTATGCTACCTTCAATAATTATATTTCTAAACTCAAATTGCATACCCCCTTAATTCCTTAACCCAAATAATACCAGCTGCAATATTGTTAAAATATCTCGCGACAGATAATAAAGGCTTGGCCTACATTTGGGCACTGCATTTTATAATTTTCTTCAAGCATTCAAATGTTTAGAATTAAGAAACATTATGAATTTAAGTAGAATTATACTGTTGTGTACTTTTAGTCATATATCGATAAGTAGATGTACTGGCGAGAATTCAAGTTTATTTGTGACAAGACACAAGTGTCACTGATATCAATTCACGCGCACGTCTTCGGTCGCTAAAATTTTCTGGGCGGAATAATTTCAGATAAGCCACAAAAACTGCATCGGGAATCTAAGTAGGTCACTGGGAACTTAAATACATGTAGGTGCGCACGTGGCGACATAATATCGGAGCATTGTACGCATTGCGATAAAAGTGAGCGGCGGAAAAAGCCAGCGGAAAAGAGGAAGTTTGAAGGCAGATTTTTACGTCACTGTTGAATTTTTTAACTTTGGTTAAGTCACTCGCGTGTGGGACGAACGTGTTAAAAAATATACGATTTAGTTATTAACCTCGTGTAGGTATTACAGATTAGTTTTATCGCTCTTTATTTACAAGTAATTTGCTGAAATTGCTCGACTGATGAAGAAAGTTTCTTGGAACCTGCATTTTTGGGTTTAAAAGACTTAAAGTAGCTTTTCCTCAAATAATGAACTTTTTTAATGGGATTATATAATACTTCGAAGCTTTCTATCGTCGCGGCGCGTGCTCTTATCGTTTCAATGCCAGCAACTAAAAACCACGTAACACTTTGAGCGTAATAAATCGACACTTGCGATATTCTAATTACACTGTAAGGTGCGCACCGTTATCGCCTAAGTACCATATTTAATCAAAATTAGATACAAACTTTTTCCATTGTTTTCCTTAGCGATCGTTGTTAGAAAGAGATAAAATTATGCTTCAGTTTGTAGGTACTGGGAATTTATGTTATTGATTCTTGTGCTTAAGTAACATTTACCGTGCTATCTATTCACACGCGTGATGTTATAGGGGCATTAGGATATTTGCACGGCAAACATCATTTTGCTCGCCGTATCAGTGGAAAGATAACAAATGTGTCTTTCTATTTTCGTTAGGGAAATGTAGAATATTTCGTAATATAGAGTACAGAATATTCTCACGACAAGTAGTTTTAAGTGAAATGAACATTTATAAATGTATCTTATAAAAAATGTATGCAACAAAATATATAGTGCACAATTATTAAATATTACGTATATCATAAATTTTATACTTTCATAATTCAAAATATACAATATGTTGAATAATTTTTAATAATATATAATAATATTTTAAATAATATTTTTAATAATATATAATAATATTTTTAACAATATTTAGTAATATATTTAATAATATTTAATAATATTTGTATAAGTATAATAAATAACTATTAAACATCGCTTAGATGAATATAAATTATAAGCTAAACATTAAACATAAATTTAAAAGAATGATTTTCATATGTAAAGCAAACAATGAGTATGTTTTAGTAATATTAATGTATTAAAAGTTGCGCGGAACTATTACCAGCGTCAAATTTTTTTCAAAATGAACTTCTCCTATTTCACAGCATAGTCTAACCTTTAATATTTGTGCTGACGGTTAGCGGTCGCAACAATCAACCGCTTCATTATCGTTATCGTGCGTTCGTTAGGTGTGTACAAAGCGAACGAGATCTTTGCAGTTGCCGTTCGTGATACGAGACAAACGCGGATGTCCTTTAAGATAACTTCCCCTACGAAAATCACACACTGAGACTGATTGCATCGTCATTGATTCTTACTTAACAAACGTTGCCCTCGAATTTTGTTACTACATCGACACGGACGAATTGATAATTTTTTAGACGTTAACTGGAAAATGCTGTCCACGCGCAAGAACTTCGTCCATTTCAACACGCAGGCTTTTTAGAAATCGCGTTTCTCAAGCTTTGCTCAGACCAACTTGATTTCACGCAAGCTATGCAGTGAACCTTCTTCCTTCTTTGCACATTCCCGTATCGAATCGGTCGGCCAAAGTCGGCTTTCGAATTGGGATGCTACACAGCAAACAGACAGAGTAACCTCGGAACATCTAAAAGTAAATCATCGATCGCGCCAACATCTCCATCGAATGCTCGATGCCGAAAGAATTCCAAATTAACCTGCCAGGCTGGTATTGCGGGGGTGACAGAGGATGCAATATCGAGCAACAAGCACGCCAAGGTTATTGAATCTCTAACCATGCGGCGTGACCAATGTTCCCGTACGTCGATGCTTCTCTACCATCCTTCAATATTTAACGATCCTTTAAGCATCAGCTAGACGGCAATGAAAATTATACAATATTGCAACAATGCTATTACGAAATTTAGGAATACCACTGCACCATTTTCAACTATATAGGTTTCGCAAACAATTGCAAGTCGTTCATCGGACGAATCTTTAGCGAAAGGTAAGACTGAAAGTGTTCGCACCGGAATGTTCGAATAAAATAATTTCGTGAACTGAATTGCAACGCGTGCCCTCGGAATGGGACCAACAGAATTCTAGTCATTTATGTTCCAACGCACGTTAAATGCAATCGTGTCATCGACAAACAAGCAAATCCATTTTGACGGATACACGAAAAGGTGACGAGGAATACACTCTGGCAGGACATCACTGCATTGCAGATTTAACTGTACCGCGGTGTTCCGCACCATATGGGCATTGCTCAATTACTATTTTAAGGGGTATATTCACATTCACTGAAGCGTATCGTCGCAAACTACGCGCTTTATTAGCCCGAGTAATTTGTCTGAGTGTTTTGTCAGGTTTAGAGTGTTAATCTGTTCCTAGCAGCCAGAATGGGTGATGGCAAGACTCTAATTCTGATCGACTGAAATGACAGGGAAACAGAGAACGAGGAAGTCGAATGGAATTGAAATAAAGGGGAGCTGAAGCTTCCCCGTTGAATCCACAGAAAGTAAATGGATCTTTGAAAGCATCCCCCTTCTCTGTTTTATTGTATTGAGATGGTTTTCACTGGTTTAATTAAGTTGTGTATTAATGATTGATAAGTAAATGATGTACCGTTCAATGGTGAAGCAAGCGAACAAGCCTGGCCGTTACCGCGATCACTTTGGAACACGTGTCTGACCACGAACTGTTCTTGGGACCGCAACCACTTAAGCTCTACTGTACGGTGTACGTAGCGCAGTTGCTTCCACTGCTGGTCTGCCCAACTTGCATTATCCTTCCAACGTGTGATCCAATTATTGCGAGCGCATGCGTCCGTTCCGATCAATACGGGTTTCCAAGCCTTCGTAGAACAGTCGGTACAAGCGAAACATAAACATTCCTTTTAGTAGCAGCCAGTAACTAATCGACCAACGGTTACTAATCGACTAACTAACGGTGGGATTCCCAGTTCTGTGGATAGTAATGTCACAGGCTAGGTGCAGGATAAACCAAACATACAACGTAAATTTTACAGTGTCTCATACTTATCAGTTTTTTTATCACACAAGCTCTTTATTGGACAAATAAAGTTATTTTTTTTTATTTATCGAGCGTTTTAACTGCAGCGCCGAATAAAATTTTCAATTATAATTTAACTTTAATTTTAACTTTAACTTTAGCGTCGATGCTAGATTCACCGGAAGGATGAGTGATGCAATGGTTTACAGTTCAAAATGTGGAGGAGTTCAACTCCAGATATAGCGTTTAAAACGACTACATATATTAAGATAAATCTTTATTTATTCATGAAATTAGGTAGAAGTGTATGTTGTAATAGTTTATGAACATCTTTGTCTAACAATAAGAGAGCTATAGCCCTCTCGTTTCAATTCGCAAGAGGAGGCAGGTGTGAATAAATGACAACAATAACTAATCGAGTATTTTTTATTATTCAGTAAATTTATGCAGAATACAGTACTAGTTATACACGAGATGTATTTATATTTTATATTTATATTTATATTAATATATTCTCCCATTTGTTTTATGTCTTTACTTAATTACATCACATCAAATGGACACGGTGCTGAAAGTTACTGATTATGTACACATCTTTCGCGATAAATTGTGCCGATAAACGAGGTCCTGGAGCAAGGGAACGAATGGGAAAACCAAACGAAGGAAACATACAATCATTCGACTACTACTTAGTCTCGTTTTACACACTTATCAAACAAGCCTCGCTGACCCGTTTCCCAAATGGTTCTCATTATCAATATTTCCACGCAAGACGGATAAAAAGTGAAGCTGTACTTTCAGGGGAGGTTACGGGGTGGTTTTGTCGCGCACGTGTCGCTGTACGTGTATGTACGTATCCGTACGTGTAATGCATGTCTTTTGTAGTCGCTTATCTTAAGAATTACAATTATTGGTCGAGTATTGTTGTACGAAGCCTCTTTGTGGTGTAATATCAATCCCCATTCCACGATATACTGTAAGTATATTATCCAGCCATCGTGTCGCTTTTGTGACACCATTTCCCTTCACTATACACTTGAGAGCGAAGCGTTATTAAGATGGCACGCATCGAGAACGCACTACGCGGTATTTCAATTAGAGTTCGGTATCGCGAACTCGATTCGTACACTTCTGTTCTACAAGGAAAGGCCAGTGTTTGTTCAAAAAGTGTTTTAGATGATTAAGGTGAGAGTGACTGACGCGAACGAAGACGGCCGAAGCGCCTTTAAGTAAAATCATAAAACAGCAATTCTGATATTTCTATGCAGAAAGTGGCGGGCTTAATAAAACTACTATTTTAAAATTGAAATAAGAGTGTTTACCCTTCTAGGTTGTACGCGAAGTTTAACTGTCTACCAAATTGAACCGAAATGTAGAAGAGTCAAATAAAGGGAAGCAAAATAAAAATGAGAGAAACAAGTAGAGTTAAAACTGATCGAAAGCATAAGTTGATGATAGAAAGAATGTTGATTTAAATTTAAAGGAATTTATAACGAGTCGAATGTATCGGGACGAATTAAGTAGTTTCCTGCACCAACAGCTGCATCGAAGAATCAGAAATTTTGAATTTCGAGCTTCACAATTGTGACCTATAATTACAGCGTAATAATTTCCTGATCAGGGAGTCAGTGTTTGACGTTCGACGATTAGGCGACGTGTGCCCGACCTCCGTCTTCGTTCGCGCGTTTATTATAGAAATGTTCTCTTAGTACGACCATGGTTCCAATGTACTGTTAATTCTATCACGCGTTTTGGCCCCTCGTCCGCTGCAGGAAGGAAAACGATAATCGTGCCCGGCACGCAACGCAAAAGTTAGACAAGTGTGTCTTGTCGCCGCGGCGACGAAGCTCGCGTTCACGCGACAAACGCCGTCGCAGCGACAATAAAGTCAAATCACGCAAGCGCGAAGCTTTTGCCTTGCTTCTTAAATAAAATCCGTCGCAACGAATTCGAACCTCGTGCACAGTCTTATTCGAGAATCATCCTAATGAAAGAGACACGAACGTTCCCCTGTCGCGAGCAGGCAACTGATCCTGCCTATAATAATCTTTTTTTACGCACAATTAACTTACACATACTTAAACAAGGATCGTCGGTATTCGAACGCTGGACAGGTTTCCCGAGTATCGGGGTGCTTTCATCGATCATCTACTCTGATAAAATATTATATCCAATTTTATTCTACTCGATGGTCTGCAACTGGCGCACATTCTACTTGAAAACCCACCCCTTTATGCGAGAACGTGCTTTGCTGCGAGTAGTTTAAAAAAATTGTGCAAATAATTGCTAGTTGAGAATTGATTTGGGATATTCTCGGAATTAGACTGTTATTTAGAACAACAGATTACAAAAGCGTTTGAAGAGAACTTGTTGAACCGTTTTATTATCAATTATTATTTTCTTATATTATTCTTTTAACTATAACAGAATCATGTGACAAGTTTGCATAAACCTGCCCGTAAAGCTTGTTCTAAAACTGCACCGATATTCCGAGACACCTGTCGGCGCCAACGAAGCGACGCGTACAAATTAAAACCGAAGAAGAGAAACGAAATAAATATAGGACGGATATGTTTAATTTCAGAGCTAGAGACATTATCCTACGCACCCTCTATGACGATATTATAACTCTTCCCTGATAATGCGCGCCAAGGACTTTAATATCCAACCGTTGCCGTCTTACACGAGCTCATCCCTCGCAGCAAAAGTTACGCGAGCTTTATCTTTAAAGGATTTACGCGCCGTCGGTCGACGTCGAGCACGGAAAGACGTCGTACGGATTCGAGATCCCGTTTCCAACGACGATTGAACAACGTGAAACGATGCAACTCTCGGATATGTTCGATGAAACATTCAAACTACTTAGGTACGCGATGCGTAATTTCCATTCGAGCTTACGTTGTTGCATCATCCACGACGTCCACGTCTTCTCAGTGTCCATCGATTCGGCGAATCCATATTTAACCCCCAATTGTGTATGCATGTATGTACATATACACGAAACGTAGCACAGGTCGAGTAAACGTTAGTGATATCTCTTTTACATTACATTTACATACATTAAAGCTGCACCTTTACGTGTATACGAATACACATCTAACGTAAGTATGTACAGTGATGTTGCAACCCCAAGGGGTCTAATCCACGCGAGCTACTCAAGCCTGATTTCTCCTGACTCCATTTCGAGGAATTCGAGCCTTTCGTATTTTTTAAAGAATTTGCGATTTCTGAATATCGAAAGATGTCAGTGTTATCTGCTCTGATCAACATCATTTTCAATTTTCCCAAGCGAACTTTCGGAAGCTATCGTTGCGCATATTGAACCGATCCAGCGACGAATCGACTTACAATTTTCTCGGGCACACGTGAAAGTGAAACTCTGTAGACGACTCAAGTCGGAGAAATCGGGCCTTAGAAAATGAAGCGACTTTCGATCGGTTTCTGCTTGGTAACCACTCGAAGTATTTTTCGAAGCGAGCGTAAGCTCCTCTCTTCGCGGAAATCCGTTTCTACAGCGCGAGTGTGTTGAAAATGGGGCTCGGCGTTGCGCGAAGACTTTCAACTTCAACTCTACGACGCTGTTCCGGGAAGGAAACTGTACGTTCATCGTTCAAGAGTCCGTATTCCTGACAGTTGTGCGATACTCAAGCGCATTTAATTAATCTTCGAAGCTTTGGGTAACGTTCGATTGATCCTTGCGATGAAATATTAAAAAAAAAAAACTACCACGCAGACGGTTTGAGTCGTACAAACATACAGTCGCTTATTGGCAAAAGTTTAGAAATAGAAACAGATCCCTGTGACTCTGTGAATAATCAAAAGAGTGGGGAACGTTCTGTTGTTCCACGTCAGTCGTTAAATAATCGTCGAATTCGATACGTATCCCGTTTTAAGATGAAAGTCTTCGTTCCTATGAAGAAACGTATGCTCGTAGTTATACGCTAAATGTAAGAAAAAACAGGTACGGACAAAGACAGCGTTCCAATGGCGGAACACTATGGAAATCCCGTCGACAATTAACATAGTGTCCTCTCACTCGCCAGCACGTTATCGCGAACGGACAATAATTGTGCTCTAAGTACGCTTAGAATTTCATTTTTCCTTTGTAGGTGTGCTCGATTCTCTCTCTGCCTATCGCAGTCGAGTAACTTTAGGCTACGGTTACGCTGGGAGCCCGACCAACTACATAGGTACATCTACGTATCGTTAATAATGTTTGCGCAAATCGATAGCCAGCTTGATATTCGACGAAGTGAAACGTGCTGAGAAATTAACGCCCCAACGTTGTACACTTCAGTTACCCGTCTGTGTCTACTTTAAGTACGGACCCGAGTTACCAAACTCGATATGTGTCTTTCGAATCATTAATTTAGTAGGTACAGCGTTTTAATAAATAAATGAAAGGTAGGAAGTGCTCGTACAACCTCAGTGTTTTCCTATCGATGGAAACACAAAACTAAACCCACTTAGACAAAAGCAAAGATCACGTTATTTTAGATTGCTGTTGAGGCGTCGATTTCCAAGCAGGCAACGAGTTAACGGGATACCCTCGACAGCGAAGTGTAAGAAAATCCAGCGAAGCCTCTATGTACAATCCGCGGAAATTCTGCGAACCAATTCGAGACTGATTAAGAATTCCGATGCTTCTACTCTAAGCTAGAAACCTTTTACCGAGAGGGAACACATCGATCCGTGGGCAGGCGAAGGGATATCGATTCTGTCGACTGATAACGAGGATAACGATAAAACGGAACTGCGGTAAACAAACGGTATGAACGGTCGCGGGGGGTATTCCTAATCGTGCGGCTGACCTTTCACGTTCGCCCGCGGAGCATCGAGCCAATTCACTGCTGCCGCGTCAACCGTTTACTCGTACCACTGAGCGCCTCCTATCGCGATCACGAGCTTCTTCGTAGCCTAAAATTACACATGTTCTTGAAAAACACGACGGCTCGCCGGATTTTTCATTCCTCGGGCGCCGCTTGTTCCGGTGTATCACCGTCCTCGCGGCTCTCGCTCGCCTTCTGCTCCTGTTCCTTTTGCGCCCTTGCCTCTGCATCTGCAAACGAACGAGAACGACGCTTTTATTTTAAATCGAAGTAAACTCCTTCAAATGAAAACGAGTAAAAGGTAACCAGCGATATCGAGTTCACGCGTGACAGAAGTGGCCGGATCTCAGTCGATATGTAGACATAATATTAAAAATAATTGATTTTATAAATACACACCTCGAACGGCTTGCTCCTTCCAAATCTTCTTGTTCTCTGCGAGACAAGGGATCCAGGGCTTTCCAATCTTAAACCTTCTGGCTTCTGGATTCGAACCTGCAGGGTGCTCGTAGTTTAAATACAGCTCCAAAGTTGCAAACGCATTAAAGCGTGAAATAGATAGGACTCACTCACCGTTGTTCGACTCATCCACGCTTTCCTTGGAATTCAACGGGGTGAGAACCGTTTCCAGCATGTCGCTGCACACCTGCATGCTGGGCTCCACGATAAACTCTATGAACCCTATTTGCGATTCGGCCACCAGGGTATTGTTCCGATCGCACAAGGGGGAGAATGGCAATCCAAGAGCCCTTTCTTTGTCACCCTGCCGGAAGAATTCTTCCAGGAGCTGCATAGTCCATCTGCTCATCAGATAAAGAAGTCACGTTCCCCTTCGATTCGCTTCCAAGATTAATTTCATTAAGAGTATAACTTTGGAAGTGTAGGCGTTTAGTAAGCCCAGCTGTGTTTCGTATCAAACACCTACACGTCGATAAGAATGTCGCGTTCTAATTTAAATTTGAAAGTAAATCATTAGCCCCGTACCGGTAAATCTTAACTATGAATAACTTTGATGGAAAGGACTTTCTTTCTGCTGATAGTGACATCAATCGGATATCGATTGCAAAGGGGAATAAGAATACTGGCTTTAAGCAGGGGATCTTTGTATAGTATTGAAAACTCCAGATGCCATTGAAAGGATTTCAAGCAATCTGCTATTGAAAGAACGAGCTTAATTAGAAACCTTTTCTTTCGTGAAAAGTGTCTTTTAAAAGTTTCTACTTCAACGTTTAGCGACCGCTCTTAACAGTGCTTACCGTTTCCCAGCATTCGAACGGTTAATTAGATTTCGAGATTTCTCTCATTACCGTAGCGTTTTGTAGCGAAGTAATTAATTTTAACGCTCACGGAATTTAGTTGCATTCCGGCAACGGAATTGTGACAGTGTAATAATTGCTTAACACAGACAATTCGGGCGAACGCCATACCTATGATGAAGGTCCCATCTTTTGGCCGGATGCGAGATGTCGCAGCAATGGAGAACAAGGCTGACAGCCTTGCTCTTGTCGACGCTGGGCTCCGCCAGGCTCAGGATGTTCTTCATGTTCTTGAGTTGTTGGAAATGAAAGCTCATGTCGGTTGCCAGAACCATGTCGATCACCAGCGAACGGAATTCACGAAACTCCTCTCTCGATAGATTTTGCAGTATGTTACTCTCGTCCTCCTTCAGTATTCTGAAAATGTGATCCGTGGGTTACCATCAATTGGCTGCCCAGCTGCTGAATCGTGGACCCATCTTCTCGGAAGAACAACTGTACGTATACACCCTAAAATTTCCTTTCAACACTCGACGCACCGACAGACAAAAAGCCTGTTAAGCACTGCCAATGGAACCTTTCCATCGATTACCATTCCGCTCGTAACCAATGAGATTCGCCGGCCGATAGAAACAGCGAAAACGTCATTTTCAATTAGCGTGGCGCAAATTGAAACGAAAATTCCCGGTAATTGTAGGCCCGTTTCATCGTAGGCCGATCTACACTAGTACTACCTACGTGTACCTATCGCGCGACCTTTCGATCCGTACGTACCGGAAGCTAGCGGAGATGTGGTGATTTTCCAGGACAGCTCGATCGTTGTAGAGGAGCGCTGTATCGCTGCCGGACATTACGTGGAAATTGTTTGTGGTCCCAGTATGCTCGTAGTCGTGAATAATCGCCGCCACCAGGGTGGCGAAAATCTCCAGATCGGTCAGCCAATTCTGCGAACAAGCCGAGCAAATCGAACAATCGGCGCGAGTCGATTCGCCGGCGAATTAGGGAATTGTTCCGATGGAAAGCTGGGAAGTAGGACGGAGGCGGGGGAACCGAAATTTCTTTCAAATTTCTGGCCCCGATGGGATTCGTTCGGGAGTCGCTTGCGCGAGGAGAGGCGTAGCTGCTGCCGGTAAACTTTCGAACGTGAAATTTATGGATCCTGATGTCTCCTCCCTTTTTCTACGATTTTTTAAACTGCCACCATCGATGCGAGAGGCTCTCGGGTGAAATGTTTCTCCCCCTTGAACGGGGGTCGTCGGAGTTTCAGCGGTCTTTGCGGATATTGGAATAACGGGAAGTTGTGGAAAGCTGAGATAATAGCTTTCTGCATGAATGAGTTTCAGCTTAGGGGATGGTAGGTATACTTGATTGTTTCCAGAGAGGCAGACATGTGTTTGATGAAGGAGAAGTATTTGTAGATACTTGGATGTGTCAAAAGCTTTAGAGTTAGGTACGTTTTGTTTTCCCTGAATGGAGGTGGGTGAGTAGACGACTAAAGTTACCAAGTTTGAATCAATGTTCCTTTAGCTATACATTCGTACCAAAAACATAAGAATACACCAAACTGGTACGAACTTATAGCGTTTTATACAGAATGGTGGCAATCGGGGCAAGTTGTTACACAAGACAAGGGGCATGTTGTTACATACGAAAAGGGGCATGTTGTCAAAGGAAGGCTCCAACAAAATGGATTCAGTGCCATAGATTGCAAAAAGTGGGCACATGAGAGGTGTGCAAAACCAAAAAATCAATTTTATTTCTGCATTAATTGTGAGTCGCCGTATGAACCGAACGATGATAATCACGTTTTTTAGTGCAATTGATTTCAGTAGTTTTTTATTATTTTTAGCAGATTATTCAGAATATTTTCTTGTATATTTAGTGTAATAGATTCTTACGATTAAAAAATTTATTTTTGCCCAAGAAAATATATTTATATTACTCATAATTAACCTCTTTTCGTAAAATGTAACAACTTGCCTCGTATTGTGTCACAACCTGCCCCTACTCGGAGCACGTTCATGCAACATGTCTCGACCTCCAAAATATTTCTTTTTAAAGTCATGATTTTTGTTTAATTACATGTGATAACGGTCATCGGTAGAGGAAAGTACGTACTTCAAGTGATGGTGATTGATAGTATTGAATATGGAATGCAAGGAAAATAAAAAACGGAAAAATGTCACAACTAGCCCCGGTCTCCTCTACTTACTAGCGTAGGTTATGAACTTACCATCAGTCCTGTTTGACAGAGGATGTAGTGCATGGTCTGGGCGACGTCCGCCGCATGGAGATTGTTGTGATACGGGTTCCGATGCCTGCAATAACCCTCCTCGACCCTTCCCAAAAAGCACTCCAGCACCGCCGGAGGAACTTTGAATTTGTGGATCATACCGTATCGGTTGAGTAGATCGTATCCGAGATACTTCACCGGAGTTCCCATCGCGGCCTCGCTCAAGGAAAATACGTCGAAGGACCAGTCGTCCAGTGTCTTAAATAAAAATGTAAATTCAGAGCTCCTTGAAACTGAAGTGCGGTCAAACGATTCTGCGGAATTTAATCATGAGGGTAAGTCACTTTCGCGGATCCCGACTGTGGAAAGAATAATAAACGGGGTGGGTATCATAAATTACTATATCACAAGAGTGTCTTCCAGCGTTGAAGTTTCTCGTAGCATCGCCAGAGCGACAAAGTAAAATACTATTTTGAATGAACCGGCATATAAATAAGATAATATATAACCATTCCATTAACCCAACGACGTCAACATTTCTATTGTACATTGAATTCTGAAAAGAAATAATGTTTACAATGTTTCCTCGCCGTACAATGCCCAGCGATCCCCACCCCGTGTACGTAACCCCTACGAAAAGCATTATTCTGGGGGAAATACCGAAGATAGAGGAAATATTTCAGGCGATAAAATTGGGTGGTACACCCCGTGCATATTTCCTTTCACCCTCATCAATCATGCACCTGCCACGCGAACACCATCCACCTTCCCCCTCAGCCCCCGCGAGGGACAGAGAACTCCAAGTCAGCCTATCGGATGCGCACGCGAGATCAACTACCTTGAGTACTTTAACCACTTCCTGGGGGAACTGCATCAACGCGGTGTTGGTGACCCGCCTGTAGATCCGATCGACGAAGATCCCCGCCCTGATGGCGTGCGCGACCGAGCGGAACTTTGGCTTCTCGTCCGCCTTCCGCCTGGTGGTCGCGAGCTGCCTGGTGAAGGTCGACGCCAGCCATTCGCGGACTTCCGGCGGCACGGCGTCCGGCTGCACCTCCGACAGCTCGTCGTCCTCGTCTGCCAGCCGCCTAAGGGAAATTTCGCCGGCTCGTTACTCGCTCGCGGAATCCACGGGGAACGTGCGCGAACAGTTCCGATCACGATGGAACCCCCTACCTTCGCTACGCTTTACATAGCAGGGTTTACTCGAGTTACACGCTAATCGATTCTCCCCCATTTCTCGTGTCATACTTCGGTAACGAGCTCGACGAGAGAAAACACACGCACGCATTCACCCACACACGCATCCATGGATCGCTAGAGGTCTAGGCGGTTTCTCTTCTCTAGTCGATGTGAAAACAAACGAGCCGTGAGTGAGAAAAAAAGCTAATGCTCGTCGGTGATCCCGCTTATCGATTCCGTGGCACTACGTTATCATGATCCTAGATGTATCGGATCGTGAGGGTGGCTTGGTATTCGGAGGACGTGTAAAGCTTGCCGGTGATGAAACATTTCGTTTCCCTTTTCAGAGTCTGATCGATGGGCTTCTATGCTGTTTCTCTTCGTTTATTCGTCCGTATAGCGCGCGTGTAATCTGTTTGTCAAGTGGCGTGTTAGTGTTCCGTGATGGTTCTCAGTTGTGTTTCGCGTGCCAGCATACGAACGGTTTTCGGATAAAGATTTATTAAAAAAAAAGGGGGAAAGTTGAACCGCGGGATTGAACCGATAAATACAGAAATTTGGAAAGATACTTCTACTTCCGATAATATCCCGCCTGTAATAAAAATGAGCTCGGTCAAGGTACGCTTTAACGCACGTTTAGTGGCAAGATTAAAACTTCGTTTAAAGTCGACAAGTGAAGGACCGTTAAGGGTGGGGAAATGTGTAATGGTACGAGTGAAGGAGGAAAGGTTATACGTGGAAGCAATGCAAGCAGAGACATTATGATTGCTTTTGTGGTGAAACATTATTGCATGTATGTGGTTATGTAACGTGAATAATGGGTTTCATAAATTCACGATCATGTGGTCGCGCGTCGATTGCGATTGGAATCAAACCTTGAAATATCCTTCGAGTAGTTTTCTTCAATGTCAAGAATGGCGATTGAAATACAGGGGTCAGGGAATTTTTACAAGTACTATATTGGAGTGTTCTTTTAATATTTCCACGTGTGCAAGCTCGGTAGAGTTAATGGGGGCCAGCGGCGGCACTCTTCTAAAGAGAATAAAACGCTGAACTCAGAAGAGGTGAGTTTGAAAATTAATCGATGCTACTTCATGAAACTGAAAGGTTCTAAAAACCACTTAACACCAAAGTTTTCAGCTTTATTCGTTTCAGCGTAAACTTCTTTGGCATTTCATAATGGATCCCATGTAACGTTTTAACAGCGTAACGCAATTAACGTTTAAAAGAAATTACGGGAGTGGAGGAAGCACATCCCCTCGCACTTTACGCCTCGCAGATTGGAGCGATCGATTTCATCCGGACCGATCCGTTCAGGATAAGTGAAATACTTCTCTGCTCTCTTTCCAGGGATTTAAGCTCCTCGCGAAGGATCAGGGAGGAAATATCTCCCGCGCCGCGACGCTTTTAAAAAGAAAACGCGATCGCATTGAACGACAGATAATACGCTACTGACCCGAGAAACAAGTAATCTCTCTTCGAATTCAACGTTTCATTTTTTAGAGTGCCGATTTCAATTACTTTTGCATCCGATCGATAAAAAGGTTCACACGCTGGCTAAATACAGGTGCTCTTGTTTGTGAATGGAAACAATGAGGAGACAATAATTTATTGCTTGCTACCTTCTCCATCACAACAAGTCAACAAACATTTCAGTGCTACTTCCATAAGAATCTTGGGGACATAAAGGACACTAATATTACCAATACTCTATTATTAAGGTTGTCCATTTTGGCACACGATATGGTTAATATAATGAAACGTATTATCAACGGAATTAAGCATTCAGGGAATTTTACCAAAAGCTGTAACAGTTCAACAAATATACTTTAGGATTATTATCGAATGGCAAATGAAACCAATCGGGACGCACATGCACGCATGAATAATTTGAAACCGAAGTTGCAGCTTTGATACAAACATTATCTGAGCTTCCGTGATGGTGGAACTGCCGTATGTGTATTTACAAAAGGATTAATGTTACCACGTAGGATTCTTTGTTCAGTGGTGAACAGTGTTGCATGCAGAATACGAATGATTACTGTATCTACGATCATTTCGAATAGGCAACGCGAGACTATTCTAGTAACGTCACAATTTATCCACCTTTCATTGCCGTTGCATTGATTCGCAAATATTTACGAGAAAAATTAAACACTTCTAACCAAAGATTCAAATAAACATCAACTCCAGCTGCAATTAAAATTCAATGGAGGCAATATCAAAATAAAAGACTGCAAGTACCAATATCGATGCAGGCAGAAAGGTTTCATATAAACAATTTCACATTGTTCACGGCGAACTACACGGACACATATCGGGATGGTAAAATCAAATTTCCCCTCGCGTGCTGGGAAAGCAGTCTTGCGTTGCCCGTCGACGCGACATCCGAGCCGCCAATTTCAAACGAGATCGCCGCGTCGACCCCTGGCTTTATCGGTGATAACAACAGCAACACAACGACAACGAAAATAAAAATAAATAAAAAAAAACAGGAAAGAGGATAGTGTCAGTGTGGTGGGCGACGTGAACGTGAACGAGATTTACAGTTTTGGTATTCAAACATTGGAACGAACCTACGTCGCACGCCCTGACGGCAAGTGGCGGCTGACTCCGTACGCTCGGCGTCTCTATAATCCCAAACATCAAGAAAAACTTGTGTCACATTAAACGACAGGTCACATCCATAGGGCCGTATCGAAAGCAAGAAACGTCCGCCCGCCGTGCGGAAACATCTCGCGGCGGCTCGAAACAGGAAGCGGAACCGTACGAGGGCAATCCCATTTCAATCTCAATTCCATTTCCTTTCGAGTCACCGTGTAACAGTTTCTCGCGGCGCACCGTGGATCGACGGTGCAGGGGACGTTCGAGCATTCCATAATGATACACCTCCGAGTGAGGTATTTTTTTTTTTTTGTTCAGCGCACACCCTATGCCGCATGCACTTTCTCATAGACGGACACGGGGAATGCACAGACAGAGAGGAGGTCGACTTATAAGAGGGCGATGCATACAGCTGGTAAACAGGCAGTCATCCAAGAAGTGAGCAGGTTACACCTAGAAAGATCTAAAAAGAGGCTAGAATCGGGAGATAGACAGGCCAGGCAGGTAAAGGTATAGTCGTCATGCTGTGTCTGAATGTATCCGACGCACTATGAACCGCGTTCTTTCGCCTCCGCTCGTGATTCCTCCTTCCTTTCGTTCTCTCTCTCTACCTTCGTCATCCAACTCCCGAGGCGTCGTTCTTTACCCGCGAGGGGGTGTTAAGCGCGTTGTATAATCGATCGGGGGCGGATTTTGCTCGTGACGTGATTAATTGAAATTGATAGCTATCGAGCAACGTAAAGGGGAAGGAATTCTAGAGACTGTTATATCTGTCTGTTCGTGGAATTTGTTTTTTTTTTTTGTTCAATTACATTGAAAAAACGCCAATTGTGGAGTTTCGTTGTAAGAGTTTGTATACATTCATCGAATGGGTTCGTTGATCTATAGAACATCGAGCAGTGATGGCTGCGTGAGAATTTATGTAATAAAATCTTTGGCTTCATCTATTTCGTTCCGTTACCATTGTAGTGTCTGTTACCATAGACGATTTCCACACTCACTATCGCTAGCCGTGGTTTCGTACCTAATCCTAGACTTATTGGGAATAATCGTGCACTATAGACATGTGGAAATTGGAGAGAGAAAGAGAAGGTAACAGCTTCGAAGGTTCTTTGGAGTTCGCTAACTAATCGATGCACAGTGTACTACGAGACATATTGCTTCCTGTGCACAATATCTACGCTACCTGTTTGGTGTAAGGCCAACACTACGGTATTGACAAGAAGAAAACGTAAATGTAGCTTTGCGGCATATTCCCGCCTGAATTTACGTTAACGTAGAGAGAGCGAAATTACGATTCAGTCGGATAACGCTTTCGCTAATCGAAAGACCATTGGACATGCACTCTCAAAGTGACTGTCCCGTTATTCTAGTATTCTTATCGCATCTGCCTATTCTGCTGTACTAGAAGAAAGAACAGGGAAACGTATCCCGCGGAAGCACTAAAAAGAACATTCACAGTTTTATCGAAGCTAAGTTCCAGCCCCTATCTTCGCTCTCCCGCAGTCAGCGCGTTCACTTTTCGCTATCAAACCCGTCGAACCGCTCCGAAACCCCCAGTTCGGTCTGGCCGAGGTTCACGTGGGGAAAAGGTACTCGATTCCCTGCCAATGATCGACAGCAAACGATGCATGATCGTGATGCCTACCCGACACCGGTATGATCGATAAAGAGATGTCGAACGGGGACGAGCGTGGCGGAGATCGGAGTGTGGGTGGAGAGGCGTCGGTGTGTTGGATAGACGGGTGAAGAGGGTTCGTAGGTTCGGGGGGGGGGGGGGGTGGGGTGGTGTGGGGTTGGTGAACAGTCGCGTGTGGTCGGAAATGTGAATATTTCGCAACCTTGCCCATACGGGGGTGCGAAGCTTCCGTTTCTGGGTTACCACCGCGTGGCCCTGTTGTCCGTCCGAGTCCAAGGCGCTCCCCAGGGATGCAGATGACAGTCCCGCACCCCCACGCGACGACCGAGAGCACTCAGCTCCGCCTGAATTCACCCTGCGGTACTGCTTGTTAGTGCACACGTGTCAAGCAGAGAACAGAACAGTAGAACATTACAGTTTTCCTTATTATTATCATTAGCATTATTCCGCCGACATTACAAGGGGGATCTCGAAGGTGGATCGGCTCGCTCGGACACCGCTGGATTCTGGCTGGCGGAGTCTCTGGCAAAGCAATGTAGGTACATCCGACCACGGGTCGGTCGGCCCTGGAAACGTCGCTTAACAGCTAGATAGATCAGGCAATGCGAAACGCGCTGTTTATGTCAATTGGATTCGAACGGAAGCCCTTCTCGCCGTGGCTTCTGGCGGTAAATGCTGGAAGGAACTGACAGCTAATTTGGTAAAAATAAGGAATACGTATTGGGACAGATGGTATTAGTTGCAGTGCTCGAGAACTGTAGATGATCGACGGCTGTGTCTTTAGAAGGTGAAAGAAGGTATTTGTGTGTTAATTGAGGTTTGTGTTTCATTTCCTGAGAAGTTATTTGATTGCCAACTATCATTAGTACATTTGATATTAGGGCTGTTATGGTGATTCTAGAACGCATGGACGGGCGTTCCACTGCACGTTGCATGTACATGTCGTTCGTGGTGTTATTGGTTCTAGGCTTTACGAGAAACGTCGAAAGTTTGTAACATTTGAAAAGATTCGGACGTTTCTGGACCGCGGTGGTTTCGTTATTCACGTGCACCATTAACCTGCCTATGCTCGCTGTGTCATGTTTGACGTTTCAAAAAAGAAGCATGAAACAGAGGCACGAGATATGCAAGGTAAGTATGTTAGTACCCTAGCTCTTCCATCGCAGTATATAATAATCGTAATCAATTAATATTTCTATGCAAAATGCAACACTCGCCGAGTTAATGCCGAATGAAAACGTATCGATTGGAGAATATAATAGTCACGGTAGCTTTACAGAGTATACAAGTACCATGTAATTATAAGAAAATTTGTAAAGCACAATTATTGCTGAAAATAATAAAGCTTTCGATGTCGAATAACGCTAAATATGTTTAACGATATTGAAAAAGAGGAAAATGAAAAAAAATTCCATTTGCCTCCTGTGAGGATTGAACTCACGACCCCTGGTTTACGAGACCAGTGCTCTACCACTGAGCTAAAGAGGCGCTCTTGATCTGTTCACTGTTCGAATCCGTGGTCATGTTGAAGCACGAAATTTCTCTTGCAACATTTAAAATAAATACTTATATCTGCTTTTTCACACAATCCGCGAATTATAAACACCAACTAATTCACACCGGAAGTAAAAAAAAAAATGTAATCTACGTCCCTTAATATTCTTTCGTGTTTCCAGGGGTCGCGGGTCCACTGCGAAACGATCATCAATCAAATATAATTCATTGGTTAATTAACAATAATGTCGGCTAAATTATATGGCTGTTCATGCTTCGATTTCGTCTGAGAAGCAATCAACGTGTCCCTTACAAACATTATGCAATTCATAAGTTGTCTGTGCTTAAAAATAGACACATGGTAAAAATGTCCACGATACAATGACCAATAAATGTATTAATATTTCCAAATTTTCTCAGAGATGATTATGCGTAAGTATTAATAGAGTACGTGACAGATCAGCTCTCTGTGCATGGGCTATAATAAAAACAACTGACAATACATTATTTCGAATCCTGTTTCCAGAAGTCAATATGAAGTTGCACTCCGAGTGAAACTTACTTGGTTTCATCGAGGAAGACCGCTTCAAGCACGCGCGCTGCGTATTGCAGGTTTCGTTGGAGCAACTCCGCGGATATTTCGCCATGCTGTAGCTGCCTCAGTAAGCACCTCAGCCTGCAAGTTGAATTAACACTTGCACTTAGTTTCTCGCTGGCAACATTTTTCCTACTGCAAGCTTCCCACGACACTATTCTATCCAGCACATTTCACCGGAATATTCATAAAACGTTAACCCTCAATTAACAGGGTGAGTTCGAGTGACGTACATTTACATCCTACAATTTCAAAATGTCACATCTCGTTGGTCACAGTAATTGATACGGTACAGTGTCACAAATCAATCCTTGCCAGCCTTTATGCGTGTGATATCGTTGCACTACCGATGACATTACGTGTATTACAAATGGTGCCTTTATTGATGATGATCGTTGATGATGAATAGTTTAAACGCTGATACCACGCAAAGTTTAATGAAACCGACACAATAATATGTTTGTAATTAAGAATATAAAGAACTGACGTGACACAATTTACGAGAACTTGGTGGTGTAACGGTTTAATGAGAGCTGAGAGCCGATGAAAAATAGATGAAGGGTAGGGGTACGGTCAAAATTTGATTGGGCCGTTAAATTTTCGAGTCGGCGATAAAAGTGGGAACGAATTAGTGGCATACCTGAAGAATAGTAGGGTTAACTAAGGGAGTGGAGGGGTGGAGAATGGATTGATGATTTTAAGATTGTGATCCCACGATTTATGGTGGGTAAGATAGTATGCTACTGAACTCTACTGTATATAAAGTAATAGTGATAAATATGCGTAGATATCTGAAGAGAGATCGTACCTGAGGGCAGCTTTGTCGCAAGCGTCGGGGGTGTCAACGGAGGGAAGCGAGTCTGTCGTTAAATCGACGTTATCAAGGATCTCTTCAAGATCCACGGACTGGCTTGACGAAAGAGTGTCAGGGCTGTGCGATGGCGGCGAACTTTCGAAACTTCCGCCGATACTTTTATTCTTGCCGGAACTTCGACGTACTATCGTTAGGGTGCCTTGTTCTAGAACACAAACAACGGTGGAAGCATTATCAGCACTCCACTCAACGGGGAAACCAGAAAAATTCGAAACTCGGGCTCCTCGTTAACGTTGAAAATGAACTTTGCAAGTTCCTACGCTACAAAATGGAATCACTCGAAGCGTGGGCCATAAAAATCCTTTCTACGCGAGCTGCCTCGCGTGAACTCATTTCAATGATTAATAGATAGCTATTGCAAGCGCGACACTTGGTTACGTGGTATTTGACAACATTATTTAGTTGATTATTAAAGACGAAGTAGAACCGAGGATTGCTGAAGAACTGCTAGAGAGGTGACGAAAGATGCATGCTCCACAGAGGGTGGCCAAATTATTATACTCAAAACGTTTTCGTCAATTCTTGCGATCATTTTAAAATGGATTTAGTACGATTAAAAAAAAATCTTAATTTGGCAACTAAAGGTTCTGAAAGGAAACATTCTTAGATTTCCAAAACACTCCTGAAAATTTGTCTACAATCATGAGTTCCCATGTTATACTTAAATGAAAAGTACCTGTTTTGTTTTGATCGCAAATAACTCGGTCAATAAAAATCATACAACAAAACCCCCAAAAAAGAACTAAATTAAAGGAAAATGTTTGCTCTATACCAGCTCTTCGTTCGATTTACCGGATTTTTTTCCTGCGCTTCATCTTGATAAAACAGTGTTATGATGGATGAAAAAAATTTTGAGTCCTTGATTCAAAAACTAGAAACTTCAAGCGCTAAAATGCGATTTTGAAATATTTTTTGCGACCATTTTTCGCAGAGATATACATCCATTCCATCACTTAAACTTACAAAATCTCAAACCTTCTTGTTTGAGTATAATAATTTGGTCACCCACTGTACTACCGAGTATTAATTTCTCCTCTAGTAATTGGAAATCTGACACTCCGTAATAGTGATATTACTTACTCGATAGCTGGCCATTTCGACCAGGCGAGGAAGGATTGTGCGATCTAGATGATGCAGTACCAGTGCAGCTCGTAGGTGCATTAGTGTTCGGAGATGCACCGGGTGAGGACACTGCACTATCGTCTCTCGTGACTCTTCGATCCGGCGGAGATGCAACTGCGATTTGAAACATAAATATATTAGTACGTATATGTGAAAGTTTACTGAATGAAAGTACATAGAAGAATCGATAATTTGCAACACTATGCTCGAGAAGCAGGCGACTAAAATTCAGTGGGCAACCTTTTAAATATAAACTTATATTTATATTGAAACTTTCGCCATCGACTCGTGCGCATGATGGTGGAAACCAGGAAGGTTGTTTGGAAGCCAGGCTGGATTATTATCGATGGGAGTGTTTTCGAGGCAATGAGCGATGGTTAATAATTATACATAAGCATAGTTCGCAGCGCCCCTTCAAGGGACAAAGCGTCACGATAATCACTCTAATTGATTGGTCAAACGGCAAACGTGGAAACAACAGGTCGGTGCTGAGGAAGGGCGATGAAAGAGCTATCGATTTGCACCATACGTCGGTGGATTACAAATTAGACCCAGTCCGGTTAACCGTGACGCTAGAAATACGCTCCTATCGAATTGAATGAAAACGCCACTGATTGAGAATAAGATATCGCATCTAAAAATATAATAGGCACGATTTGAATCGCGAATTGTAAATAATTTAGTAGGTAATAAATGTATTTGTAGAAACTATGTCAACACGGAATAGAGGAAACGTATCGGGTACAGAAGATTACCAACATCACTGTGATATGATATCGCAAGTATTTAATGCGTACCCCGGTAATAAAAGAGTGCTTATACCGCAAAGTGAGATCACTTTACGCTTTAAGCTGCTGCTTCACGCCATCAAGGAAATGAGACGCTTCCACCATTTATAGTCGACTTAGAGTGCATTAGAACTTTTATTCACTGGAATCTCCATACACTTATGTTCACAACGGTGGACAACTAATCAGCCTAAGTGTTACTATTTTCGAGCGAATAAATATTAGACTATACTAGCTTATAGCGTGTCCACTTTACTACAAAGTAACCGTAATTATCCACGCGAACTCACTTTACCTTAAATTAATCGCGGTTCCTGGATCTAATGGAATTGTGGAATAAAAAGTAAAATAGAACAATATATAACCCTGATGGTACATGTAATAAATACTCGTAACTGTGATCGCTTGGTTTAGCTAGCGGGCGAAGTCCAATATTCCATATTCAACGTAATCTTTATCGATTTAACTTTTATATGGCGCACGCGGCGGGGCTCTCATTTTAATTTGCATCTCATGCAAGCTTATAAATCACCCCGCACGGCGCACGCGAATTTTATACACTTTTATTCGCCTCGGATTGAAAGTTCCTACTGCACGGGGAATCAAATTTATTTTGATAAATAAATTATCATTTTAAATTCTCGGCGATAGATAGCTACAAGTAAGTACTGTTGTAAGTCTTCAATAATTCATTCCTGCTTTAACCACCTGCGAGTCAACGGGGCGCTTAACGTGCGATAACAGGTATCATTTACCCGTTTTCCCCTGCAACGATGAAGACTAATCGTTTTTCGATTAGGGTTGAAATGTATTTTTGGAAGGGTGCAATAACTCGCCCCCAAATCGGGCGTCCAATAAATCGTGCCATCACGGAACCAACAAAGTAGAGGTGGAAGCGCCTGTATATTCGAATTACGTGATTCATGGCTACCGATAGGGACCTGGAATGGTTCAATTAAGTTGCTGCGACGGATTGTGGTCCAGCGCGAATTTCCGCCCGGCACGGCGTGTGTAATGAAAATACAATTAAACCGCGTTACACGATGTTGATTGTGTGTTCGCGGTTGCCGAGGAACCGGAGCACCCTATGTTTGCAATTTCGATGTTTCGATTGTTTGTCACACCCACGGAGTCCACGGTAAACAGGACAACAGGAAAAACGTTCTCGTGATTCTTGAAATCTGACGGCAGTTTCAATTGTATCCCTTTTTTAAAATCCTTTACTCGCGCAACGGATGAATTATTTGGGTAAATGTCAAGATTGTTGCAAGAAACGAAGTGTATGGAAAAAATGTAAAAGTGCGCGAAGTTATGAACAGTAGAAGCTAATGGGGATGTTACGAAATTTTGTAATCGAATATCTATTGAGAAAATTAATACTAATGATATTACTATTTATTGGAACGATGAAATTTCTCTCCACTTTTGCCCCTATACGCGTAATTCTTTATTAAACTCCTGTCACGTGCTAGTAAATGTCGTTGCCGATGGAAAAGTACGCATGGAAGACGTGCCTTTGCAGGGCATAGGTACACAGCCACCCGTTATATGAAAATGCATTCATTATTAAATTTCTTTGCAGCCGCGGAAATTGAATTTCTGAAGATGGAGGGACGGGGGAATCTCGTTAAAAGTACGGATTTAAAAGTGCTACGATCCTCGACGAATATAGTTCGATGTTCAAATATCGTTCGGCGTTCAAATATCGATCTGCGACGACCAAGGATCGTGAAGCTGGCTTGATCATACGGAAGGAGACACGTATCGGCAATATTTTGATCGGCACCGCAAAACAATAACCAATTTCCCATTTTTTTTCAATGGTCCAGCGATCATCAATTGCGTTTCTCAGCTGTTGGTTGGTTTTATGAACAAACTTTATCCATTATTCTTTTGACGAGACTTCCGTAAATGAAAATGGCCCCCATGGGCTTGTAATGTGTCATCAGGAATGCAATATTCATCGAACGCCGCAATCAAGTTTTAAAAGGCGGATGCGAGAAATTGTATTGCTGCCCTTTTGCTCTCCAGTTTAATGGTTCGCCATCAGCCGGATTTATGCCCCTCGATACGGCGAATGTCTCGTAAAAACGGGAATTTTTAAGACTCGCGAGATGCGCGCTGATATTTTATTAGTAGAATGAAATTTTATTGTTAAATACGAGAAACGAAGCATGCCTTTGTTATTTTGTCAAACAAGACATTCACTCTATACATAAAAAGAAATCAGTGTTTCTTCAACGCAAAGCTGGTGTCACAAATTAAATTACACGATTCATGAAATTTTCCTTAATGGAACAAGCATAATATCAGTCATTTAGTGTCCAAATCATTTTGAACGAAAGACTGATCGATATAAATGGAACGCCAGGTTAATGCGTTCTGCATTAATGAGGCTTAATTGAATAATAAATCTCCGTGGTCAGTGGTCCGCGTCCCCTTGTTTATTGGCAATACTCGCAGAAGCTAGGTACCCTCGGTCGTGCAATTACTATCGAGTTTATGATTTTACCAGTCAAACGCGGGATCGTACATCATCTCTTGTTAAATGCAAGCCACGAATGCCTGCCATGTGACAATGGCCAGACTTCCATTGCGACCTTGCTAGGTTCCGTTCCACTGAATCCACGACCGCGACTATATATTCCCCAATTACGGTCTGCGCAGGAAATCGACGAATAAAAATTCTGATGGGGAACATAGCCTGAGAAAGCACAAATTTAGAATTCAAAAATTCGCTTTGACTATATGTAGATACCGTGTCAAACGTTGACGTCCAGTTTCAGCTTGCACGACTTCATACTGAATGTACTTACTTTGGAATTTCCCGGGGCGCTTTGGAATTTCTCAAAGGGCTTTGAACTTCCTTTGAGCAACTCAAATACATTTTCCACAAATTCAGTTAGATTACTCCATGTAAAGCAGAAAGAATAGACGCATTTCCTTTCGTTCTTTCTATTCTTCTGCTCCGAATGTTTTAACATTTACAACACTTTAAGCTTTCAGGGGTGTAATTTTGGTAGGAGCAGGAGAGATTGTTATCTAACCACTGACAGAAGACATACGTCAGAAAATAGTTTTGTTCTGGTGGAATAATACAAAGCACATAAAAACTGCTCTACTTCTATCTCCCGCGGCTATAAGTTGAAATTTAAATTGTTAGTAAAATTGAGCCGCTGGGAATACACGAGCAATACGTGCAAAGGGTTAAGCGGTCCCTTGAGAATCTATCGCGCGAAAGTTGTAGCGTTTTCTGTCGTCTGAATGTTTCACGTTGTTTCCAATTTGTGTGTACACAGACGGTTGGTTACTGAAAGTGGAGCATGCATTCCCGGTAGAATAAATTAGGTAGAAAATCCACTACGACGTGTGAATTCATTTGCATACAGTATCGGTTCATCGTTGAATTATTTTAGGAGCCGGTCAATCGCGGAATTAATTAAAATTATTTCATCGACCTGCTTGAAATCTAATTCACAAAATTTGCTTAACTCAGTCTCCCACTTTATGCAGTCTATTTTCCAAATTGCTACAGTAAAAAAAAAAGGCTAATCTAAGAGATTCGACGGGAGGGTGGAAGGTATTGACGTTAAGAAGTTCCAAGCAGAGAAACAAACAAAGTTCCTCCCTCTATGGTTATCGAATCAATTTTCCTCTCGGGACTGTGCTTATCCCCGGGGGCAGCATTCAATCGCAAGCATCAAATGCCAGACCTCACTGCCAACACGATATATCGAGGCGAATGTCAGCAGCCACCGAAATTTCAAACGGACTCGACGCATCCTCAAGATGATTGGCTTTTTATCGACTCGGTGCTCGCGGGAGCATGACTATCAACTTTTATTCTGCGCATCACACTATCGAATTTAACCCGGTTTTCTAGCTTCGAGGACAGTCGGCGCTGCGGTACAAAGGTGAGAAGCGTTTCACGCGCACGATGAGTGTCAGGCTAAATTAAGTTGCACTTTAGAATCGTGCATGCTGAGTGTTCTAATTCTTCAGTAACTCATAATAAGTATACGAGGCTTCGTTTCTCAAGAAATCTAGCCTGTGGAACTGAAAGCACTAATACTAAATGATTATAACAAGATCGCGGTTTGGAGTAGCACAGCACTCCAACCATGGACGTTAATAAAACGAGCGTCAATTGCACTTCAGCGCGAATATAGGAACTTACGCAGTAGAAGATAATTTACATGTAATGTGTTGGTCTTTATTACCTGTCAGCCATATTACTAAGGAGAGACTATATTCTATAGACACAACGAATAAACTTGACCAACTATGTGCGTCTGTGCCGTATGGTTTTGAAATAGCCCCAATAAACGTTCCGTCTCAGTGTCGCCGATACATACACGTAAACTAGTCGCATGTAAAAGACATAATAGTAAATGTCCTTGCATTTGGAAAAGAGTCAGAAGGATGAGAAAGGAAAGGAGTTTCGATACCTAATAACTAAGCTTCACTTGAGTTTTACGTGCTGCCTATGCTATCTAAATCTTCATTTATTTCTGAGCAAGTTTAGTAACAATAAATCTTTTATACTTATATAATCGTTGTGTCACTGATTCATCACCGTCCAGTCCAAACGGCTGACCCCAGATTTTTTTAAATTCCATCTCCAAGGGGGTGAAAAGGGGTAAAGTGTGTTTTCACGGACTCCTTAATATCTCTTAGGCCCGATTAGATATCAACCTGGATTTTACTTTGAAAGATAACCCACATAAATGCTTAAAAACCAATTTCAGGGTTTTGCTTTAATCAACCACTAAGCGGGTGTTGAAACGGGATGAAATGTGTTTTCATGGAGTCCTTAATATCTCTTAGGCCCGAAGCGAAGCGCGGGGATATTTTGCTAGTTATAAATAAAAGCTACTCTGTACAGAAGTGTGTGTGTCTATCGATAGATCAGGGTGAAAGGTTGATCTACTTGCTTCAAATTCATTTATGAAATAATAAGCTTTCAATAACGACTGATATAAATTAGTGGAGCTCCGAACCGAATGTAAATTTGCTTATCAATCAATGTTGCGATGGTACGGTTGGTACCCATCGGGTCGGCGCCACAACTGCGCGCCATTGCGAGGCGGTGAAAACTTTATTACTATTACGGCGGGAAGGATTACGACTAATCTTCTACAATAATAATTGTAATCGTTTCACGGTACAATTAACTAAAGCATCATCCACGTTGCGGTATAATTTGATATAATGTTTCCATTAGCCGTTAATTCGGACGATGAGGTCTTAATTAATAACGAAATTTATGTAAATTAAATATACAAGGGAATCAAAGATTAAACTATATTACATGATTCACGCCTTAGTCTAAGAAAATTCATCAAAAGTCAAATATTTTAAACCATACAAATACCTAAGGCTGAAATTGTGGATATTTCAACCTCAGATTTACCCGTATCATTAACTAATTTAGATCAATGCTATGAAAAATTAGAAAGAAGCCTCGGAATTGAAAAGAAAATTTGCAGAGATGTACCACCGCAAGAATGACGCGGATATCCTGATTATTCCCGCTCTCGTCGTCATAATCGCATCCGAATAACAGGGATTACTAAACTGGAATGCTACCCAAGGATTTTCGGAAGGAATATGCTTCCGAACGGTAAGATCAGGTGCGCCTCGGCCGAGATAGCCACTTGTAATCCACCCTCTCGAATTCCCATCTCGTATCGTTCGAGCTCGCGACTCGCCAACGATCTTCCGGGGCGTAGTATCGCTGCAGATTCTTCGGCGAAGATCGTATCGGCGGATATAAACTTAAAACACGAGGTAGTGCAGCGTGGCGCGCCAGATTGAAAGTGTTTCCCTGGCGCCGATGTCGATACACTGTAAGAATGCTCCTCGAGTCCAGGGAGTGTTGTTGACATCACGTGGATGTCGACGGATTCGCCATGGCATCTTGCAAAACGGAGGGAAAAGCACTTCGGTGCTTTCACTTTCCGTTGCCGTAATTCTTTTCAATTCCTTTGAAAATCTTTTGAATTTCATCAGAAAAGTTAAAAAGTCTACGAACGCTTTTATTAGCACTGACACGCGCGTTTTATAGCCATTCTATTGGAAAACATGATTCACGTATGAGTGAAGATCGGAGAACTGATTCAGAAGTACATAGTCTGTGCTGCGATTTCGTGTCCTCGCAACCCTGGACGTG
The DNA here is from genome assembly GCA_947577245.1 of Andrena bucephala. NCBI lineage: Eukaryota > Metazoa > Arthropoda > Insecta > Hymenoptera > Andrenidae > Andrena > Andrena bucephala. The sequence goes on from OX387715.1 coordinate 73,446,154, forward strand.
CTACACTTTTAGTCTGTTTGTACAATTCTTTAACAGAGCCATCAAGTTTTTCTGGGCTCGTTCGATTAGATAGCAAGGCGTCACCTAGGCCACCGTGTAATTACAATCCAAGTTAGCTCCGCGTTTGCACAGCTCGATTAAGCAAGCACACGGCCTCCACCACCATGGTAACTAAGCTACACTACGACAATGGCTGCTCCTTTTGTCGAAGGTACAAAAGGATCGATGGGCACATAGGTCAGTAACGATCCGTTAAATCTTTGTTCCTCTTATCACGTCGAATGGAGGCGAGCCACCGTTCGAATGTTCTACTTCGAATTACGAGCTTCCGGGACGTTGTATCGAGAGGTCGAGAAGAAAAGTAACCCTTAGTGCCTAACATGAATTTCCTAAAGCACGAAAATTGGCTGTAAGAATAACTTCTCCAAAGTGACTGTAATTTCCTTCACTCCTTTCAATAATTTCAGAACTTGGAATGAGTTCATGGATAACTGTTTTTTATGGGAAATTAACGTGAAAATATTTTCTTCCAATGGTTAATAGAATTGTAGAAACATCTTATAGAGATAAACTTTCACGAAACAATTTCAGATTTGACTGTAGTTTTGTTTTGAAGAAGTCTTTGCTTCAGGGGATGTTATTCGCAATAACAGAGGGAAATATTACGAGGAATACATCTGTTTGAAACGAGATTCCTGCCTTTCCTGAACCTTGGTGTTTCGTAATTGAAATACATTTTGCAAGACGACTAAAAGGTTTGCTTTTGAAGGACTTCATTATCCTATGAAAGAGCACGATTAGAAAATCAGGTTAAGTTCAGATTTAATGAGAAGAAATTACACACGGTACAGCGAGATACCCGAGGACACAGAAATATTAACGAACCGCATATTGCGTAAAAGATGATCTCTTAATAGAGCGAGTGTAATGTTAATCTAAAAAAGATGCATAGAAGTTCTGCAATTTCATGTAAGATTTTCTATGGCAGGAGAATAAGGATTCTGTGTCTCATGAAACTGATTCTTCTTCACACTTAACGTAATGAATAAATATTTGTACTATTAACTTGCTTACGTTCGTGTTTCTATGACCTTCGTATGTACACATACCTAGAATAAATATTTGCCATGCTCTCTGCGCGTTATCAGATTTCCTTCAAATCTCGACTGCTTTACCTTGGCGTTTAATTCTCTTCGCGATAGGTATTACCCAAAACAAGCCTACTACAAAAGCTACTTACTGTAATCATACACTGGCTTTACAGTACAAAACAAATCGCATCTCGCCTGCCTTCCTAGATACTATCACCCTGACACCCAACTTATTTAATCTAGATTCAATTGGACTATCGATTATCAGCAGAGATTGTTTAATTACAAGCATAGGAAAAGTTTTAGATTTAGCATTTGCCGTTTAGCGGAAGCACACCAGTATTCCCTACAATCTACTAAAACCGCGATATGACCCGCGGTTCTGATAACGTACACGACCATGATCCTCCAGGATGTCGAATCATACCAGAGGGAATATTAGACGCGAATTCCCTATTCGTTCATGCACCGCAGAAATCAACGATCCCACTGTCTGCTGTATTCCTTGGACTGATAGTTAATCAAGGATTTAACGCAACAGTAATTCATTTACGCGAAACTTGAGTACACGTCGACGCCGCGTGGCATTAAATTATTACACCGTTCACGTGCTGTGATTCTGTGATATTTCAATGTATATCAGACAAATGTTACTGACAAGGGACCATCCCGAACCCGGAAATTCAAAAAATTCTGAAACTTTGCGAATGTGTAAGGAATTTCTTCCTGATTATAACGCAATTTTTTTTTTGCTGCCCAAATACATTCTAAGGGGGTGTAATTGACCCCTGAATATCTGGTTATATCCCGACTTTGTGTTACAACTCGTGAACTGTAGAATAATTTTTTTTACCTAATGATAGATCTAATTAAAAGCAATAGCTTTTGTCTTGAAACTTTTTTTTTTATCTCTTGCAGTTCGCGAGTTATAACACAAAATCGGAAAATAACCAAAGTTTCAGGGGTTAATTTCATCCTCTTCGAGTGAGTTTGGGCAGCAAACAAAAATTGCGTTGTAATCAGAAGGCAATCCCCTACATATTCACAAAGCTTCAGAATATTTTGAATTTCCGGGTTCGGGATCTTCCTTTGTGAGTTTTAAACGAAGAAACTGCGCGGATCACTTTCCGCGGTTTCGTTTATGGTAAACAGCGAGCTGACGCAGAGGAACCATTGCAAACAGATCGTAATCCAGGAGTTCCGAGTTTCGCTCACGCTTTTATATAGTTTGCGAATCGCGTGCATAATCCGCGCGTTTCGCCGAGTCACGAATGAGGATTTGCATCTTGGAGGATGCGGGGTTAAGCCACAGATTAATCCTGTTCAATTTTAACCCAGTCCCGTAAGCCGCGCAGCTAAGCCTGGGGATTTAAGCCGAAAGTTCGAAGCGCGCTCGATTCCGCGAGCGCAAAATTCAAACAGAATCTCCATTGTGAAAATATGGGAAGAGAGGGACCGGTGTTATTCTTTTTTTTTTTTTGTCTATCCGACAGTCGGTGTAATATTTCCGCGGCAAAAAAGTGCTGCGCGGAGAAGAAATAATAACGGGGTCGCGCGTTCATTTTGTGCCACGATGTAATCTCTTTTTAAAAACCGATCCCTGCTGGTCGGTTTGATAGCGTACGAATTCGCGGCTCGTTCGAAATTGGAGAAAATAATCGACGCGGCCGAGCGCTCGATGGCTGCGCAAAATTTATTTTACGGCGAGTATGGGCATCGTAAAATTGATTCTTTCATTCAACGACACTGTGTTTCTAGGGAAACGGGGTGCTGTGCTCGAATATTAAAATGAATTAACCTTCAGCATCAATTGTTATCTTTTCATACGATATTCAAATACCATGAGAAGAGGATGTAGAGTTTACATTAGTTCCACGCATAAAACAACTTATGCCGCGTGTTTGTTGTGGATTTTAATCATTAATGCAGCGAATGTTTGATTTATCGAACTGTCGGTGCCATTTATCCACTCGAGCGTCATTACATTCTATGAATTTCACAGAGAACGCTGTAAGACCCTAAGCCTAGTCTAAATTTATCTAAAAGCTTTTGAGCTTGAAGATATTCAACTTCTATTCGATAAGATCGCGCGGGACCCTTTTGCACCGATGACTTCGTTAAAAATAGTCAAAGGACAGGGGCGATCGTGACGTGGAATTTTAAATTGCAAATAAAATATCGCCCTCTCTCGGAAGCAGAATTATTAGCCGACGAACACGGGCGTGTTGATGCTGCGGCACAATCTGTGGCGTAAGAGAAGGTTTACATTTAGATGCTTCGACCTATCGATTTCATAGTTAGGTAACTGAATGCAAAAACAGGCCATACTACGATTACATGCCGTTTGCTATATTTTTGCAATGCACATTTGCATTCGCATAATAGACTGCACGTGTACAACCGACTGGGTAAAAATATCAATTCTGATAAGTGTCCAAATCTATTTTAAATACCGTAGAAAAGACACTATAGTATTATAATCTTCAAATCACGCATATCATGAATATCAAATCAGTATACCTACGTTGCACTATCCCAATATCTTTACGAATACCTTAATGTCATTGAACTTAATGACCCGACACCGCGCAGAGACTTATTTCTAATTTTAAAGTTTAAAGCGACAACTGCTACTTCTCAAATTTAAATTCTCCTTCTTCGTCCAGCATCGTGACAGTGCTCTTAAATGATCTTCCCAAGAGCAAATAAAAGAATCCTACAAACACGAGCCCTCCAGTCCCCCTGAAAGGTAATTTCACAGCCAACGTCTTCTCCCTCCTGAGACTGTAATGCAGCTACTTTAAAAGTAATGTAAAACGAAGAACGTCAATAATCATGCTATTCGATATCCTGTCGAATCAACGATAAAAGTCACACCACTGAAAATTCGAAATGGAAGAAGGAGGGGTCCGATGGAACGGTATCATTACGGATCCTTATCGCCGAAACAGGTGATGAAGCGTATCTACTATCTTCGCTATCGGTCGGACCAGATCTCGGTCGAAATGTGTGGATGATAACGAAGCCTCTTCCTCCCGACAAAACAGCGGATCGGCGTGGTCCGATAAATGTTCACACGGTCGATTCGCGAATCGCAGGTAGGAAGCATTCGCCATTCGCGGCCGCACAGAAATGCTAAACCCTCCTACGTCCGAATTACACAACGCGGCTATAAAAGGGGGACGGTGTCGTCGGATTTCACCGCAATCGTTGTGACACCGTTAGTACGAACAAATGTCCGAAAGCAATCGGTGCATGCTGCTAGGATAACAACGGTACACCACGATCTCGGCCGGTAGTGTCGCGCGCGCATTAAATCTTCGGGGCCTCCCAACGCGAGATCGGAACTGGTACACGGCTGCTTTCGTTAGAAACAATTTGTTTGATTACCGGCTACGCGCCGAGTCGCCATGAAATCAGTAGCTCGCTGGTTTATCCGGTGAACCTGAGCGAGCGTTGAATTTATATTACAGTTCGTGGACAGATCCGCCGGTGTATACCTTCGCGGCTGACCTGAGCCCAAAACCTCTCGCGATTAATTAGCCGGCTAATTTCATATTCAACGGCGTCTGTTCTCTACGTGTTTAGGAAGCATGAGGGCGGTAATAGTGTTTTGTATAATGTGGTTGTCCCTGGTCTGTGGGCTCGGTCAGGGAAACGACGACTGGTGGCGAACCATGTCGCTTTATCAGATTTATCCCAGGAGCTTTAAGGACAGCGACGGGGATGGCGTAGGGGATCTTAAAGGTAATCACGCTTGTCTATCTTCCATCACATTTCGTCTCCGGTTGTCAGCGTTTTGCATAAATTCTTCCGCTGGGTGCTCCATTAATTCGCAAGACTGTTATCTTTGCATGCAGATTGCTTAATTCCAGTCGGAAGAAAGCTACACCTGCCTTTCGATCTATTTAGTCCCGCGATCGCGTAACGGTGACAAGAGAAACATGTCGCGAATGTAATTAACAGGGGCACCTAAGCGCGCAAACATTAACTGAGAAAAGGGGAGTAGAGCGCTGAGAAATCTCCGCTAGCGCAAGTTAATGCAGCTTAAGGAGGGAAAATAAATTTTCACGGAACGCACGCTGCCTCGTTGCGCGGGCGTTGCTAGTGCTTTGACGGGCGAAAGTAAGACGGGCTAACGTATCCTGCTAAAGGGGTTCAGTCCCTACGACGCTCGAGCGATCCTGAGAGAAAATACACGTCCCTCTGACGCAACTGGCGAGTTTTTCTACCCGCCCTCTCGAGAAATAATATCGTCCTTAATACTGTCAAGAATTCCCTATTGCGACTTGCGAGAGGTGTATATTTAGCGGAGATTCTCGTAACTCGCAGCTGAATGCAAAGGAATGGAAGAAATATTATTCCCCTAGATTTCGTTCGAATCTCCTCCACATGAAGGTTTCTGCGCAGGAAATAAGCTACACTAATAACGAGCAAACGAGCGATCGCGCAAACGGCAAGAATATTTCCCTGTACGATATGAAAGTGAAAATATCGCTGAACCAGAAAATAACGAAAGAAATGTAGAAATGTCAACTTGAAATGCCACGTTTCCGTAGCTACTTACGTAAAGAGCTTATAAATATAACGATCAATGACAGACGTTCTTATTAATCTTACTAATTATAAGACTGCCCCTTTCGAATCGAAACGCAGAATCGTAGAAAGTATTTACGAAAGGATTCTAGCTAGAATATTTATTGTCACACAAACTGCGCTAGGTAAAGGAGCGGAGCAATTTAAACAGGTTGCATGCCAGTAAAAACTGGTATGAATGAAACTGTTATTATCTAACCGAGCACAGTCGCAAAAAAATGGAGAGTATTCAGCGACAGTGGCTGAGCACAAAGGCAAATTTCTATTCAGAATCGATCTCTTCTTTTTCTTTTTGGCCGCAGGAATCCTGAGCAAGCTGGACCATATGGTCGAATCGAACATTGACGGTTTCTGGCTGTCTCCTATCTATCCAAGCCCGATGGTCGATTTCGGCTACGATATTTCGGATTTCCGCGCCATCGATCCCGTCTTTGGCACGATGGAGGATTTCGAGGATTTGCTGAAGCTCGCTCACGACGTATTCTTGAAGGTGATCGTGGATTTGGTCCCCAACCACTCCTCGGACAAACACGAGTGGTTCCAGAAGAGCTTGATGAACATACAGCCATACAGCGATTATTATGTTTGGCGCGAAGGGCGGATGCTTGAAAACGGCACCGGCCTTCCGCCGAATAATTGGGTGAGTCTCGTTTCACTACACGCCTGGCAAGTGAATCCAATTTCATTACACGTCCGACAGACGAGCCCCCGTTAGGATTAGGAGTGAGAAAGATGAAATATCTAACATCATACGATTCGCGTGAAACGTTTCGGGGCATTCGAGCGTTGAATGGATTTTTGTCGCAGAAGTTCTCAGTAGACATTGAAGAAGTTATATTGAAATTATTTTACATGAGTAAACTCTAATTAAATCTCTCATCGGGTGAAATTAAAAATTGGTCAAACGAATATTGAGTACGGATTCGAATTTCAAGGGTTCACATCTAGTCACAAGGCAGTGGGGTTACTGAAGAAAATAATATTCTAAAACGCTTTCTATACATATCGGCCCAGGTTTTCTTCTTTTTCCTGTTTGTTAAGTGTCTTCTGATTAGAAGGCACGTTTGCTACTGCAACGTTGTATTTTGCTACAAAAATAATAGTAGACGATCGACAGAAATTTAAATTGCATTCTAATTTCAGTTGATTGCGTTTAAAGAGTTTTTCAATTACCATTGGCATCAGAAAGCAACTAGAGGACTAATGAATAAGAGACTCCGTTGTCCGCGCTCCCATTCACCTCTATTCAAATCCTTTTAATTTCCTGAAAAATTTAATCCGACAGTAACTGCCCCACATTTCATCGAATCCCGTTTACACACAACACACGCGGACACGTACAAATTGATAAAGCGAGCTAACATTCTTCCCATTGAAAAGCACAACTAACACCGCCGATTTCCCATTCCTTTTATTAAATCTCCTATCGACTTCCATCCGTCCAATCAAAATTTTCTGCACGAAATAGTCGTCAATGGACGCTTCCACGCGTGTATTCGCAAAAATCTGCACATCCTACTCGAAAATTTTGTAAAACGAATAAAAAAAAAACGACTTTACACACTTTGTATATTTATTGATGCTGTATTTTTCAAAAATGCAGCCGAACAATGAACTTTTGTTCAACTGTATATTTTTCCTTGAATCAGATACATACATGTAATAAATCAGTTACATGTAATAAATCGATATTCCACTAGAAACGGAACTGAAATTTTGCAGATGATCAAGTAATAATTCCTGTACATCGTCACCTATTAATGCCACTTAATGTTTCGAGAAACCCCACGTTCCTTCAATTCTCATTATTCATTATTTGTTTAATTTCCTGTGTATTTCGCAAAAACTTGTGAACTGGTATCTGCGCACAGGTGAGCGTATTCGGAGGAGGACCAGCTTGGACATGGCGGGAGGAGCGACAGGCATATTACTTGCACCAGTTTGCACCAGGGCAACCAGATCTGAACTACAATAACGAAAACGTTGTACGAGAGATGCAGGTAGGTATCACGAAACGTGGGTGTCTGTAAAATCGTCGGAAAAATCAGCACGACAAAAATTGACGCTGGTTTCGAAACGTTAAGAAATTTCTTCTACGGAGTTCTTTCAGATAGGTATACATACCAGCTTTGAACAAAATCGTGCTGTCGCAATAACGATTGCTAACGCGATAATCATAGTAATTAATCGTTTTTAAGAAAAAGTGTCTTCATTTAATCCGCCACTTCATCGTTTCGGTAAGGGCAAATCTTAATCTGTAATAAGTATATGATTAAATTCCTTATACTGGGTGAAAGCCACAGTATCGAATGATCTCATTGTTTCAAATAGCCAGTTAACAGATTTCATTGAAACGCGTGTAACTATATCGATAGCGAAACTGTTTACCGAGATAACGATTTTTATTGTTATCGGGGAAATCGCGCTTTGTAAAAACCACGCCTGGATCTTACGTAAAGCGTTGATTAAGCGATCACGCGCTCGAATCTGTTTCATCGAGTATCGGGATTTTCGTCGATTCGAATCAGTGTTCGACTTTCGAGCTACTTGTATAGCTTGATCCAATAAAGAGCTGCTTCAATCGGCACATATTAACGATACTACAAACAGACTTCACAGAAACATCTAATGCAATTACTGTACTCTTTGCGTTTAATTGTTAAGTCTTTAGGAGTGAAGACGTAGCTCGTTAAATATTCACAGAAATAGTTTTCACCAAGATACTCAGAAATATCAAAGGAAAAAAATACCAAAATAGTAAAACAAAAAGTGCTGAAGTATCAATTTATACAGGCAGAGATATCTACCACTTTTTTTATCGCGTCGTCCTTACACGATGCTTGTGAGAATATTCAGTCGCATTAATGGGATCGTTACCGGACTGCAAATAAATTCTACTTGTATACACTACGTCTCATCGTAGCCCTTTTCAATCTCTCAACCGCTGAAACGACTGTCGCGCCAGCCGTAGAAAGTTAATACGATTAGCCTGTCCCCAGTTTTTCTCGGGTAAAAAGCAAACGTACCATTTTTTCGCAGAACGCCACTTGTCATCGAATAGCTCAGAAATCCTTGACGAGGTCCATCGATCGTTCTCCCAACGACGCTATCGATACTATATAGAGACGCTGTAATTATCATCGTAAGAAACCAGTGGACAGGAGAGTGGCGGAAAAATCCCGATCTCGCGTTTTCCGCGACACCACGTCGAAATTGCCGTGATTACTTCCGCCAGAATTCCTGTTCCACCGTCGTCGCGAGTAGACTGCGCCTTGACGACGCGCTAAAGTGGAACAAAGGACGGAAATTAGTGGCGGTCATTGTTTCGACGAGCCACTTGTTAGTTCAACGTGACTTTGATTCGTTCTCCGTGCTCTTATCAAGCAATTTTATATCTTGGAATGCGAGTTGTCACGTTGTATCGTTACTTGTGAGCACAGCTATAGAATTCTGCACCAAGGGAATGCGAAAACTTGCTCTGCCTTCGTTTAATCCTGTAATTGGGATCCCGATTACGAAACGAAGAATTGCAAAATGAAGAGCGTGAATTTTATAAGAATATTAGGGGAGATAATTCGTGTTAATAATGATTCGCTTAATAATCTGTCCGAATCAATTTTAACATTTACTACTACGTTCTCGTACAAGAAAAATTCAAATTTTCTAAATCCTCCTATAGAATAAGTATAATATGATCGAAAATCCTCGCGTGACCTGAATCCATTCCAGATGTCGCTAGAATTCCGCAACTTTTTCCAAAGTTACGCATCTCATTTGAATTTTAATATCTCGAATTTAATGGTAGGATAAAGCGGTAGATGGGAATATAAGTATTAAAATAATGAGGCTAACACTTCTCCAAATACACTGAATACGAACATTGGGCCTAGTAAGCAGGATTTTGAAATATTCAGAATTTGGATTGCAGGTGACAGAATTTCACTAATTTTGCATGAATGGGGCTGGATTCAGTCAAACTTGGTCAGGATCGCCTAAAATTCACGAGACCCAATGCGACTCTACCGCACTTCATTAATGCTAGATCGAAATCAAAGAGAAGCAGAGCACAGCAGACCATAGAAAGATTTTACATTGATTAAGAATCTGACATAAATTATAATCAGCCTTTTTCTTTCAGCCAGACCTGTCAACAACCCTTCAGTGAAATAATAATCACGTTAATCTCGCAAAGAACATTTTTCTTGTCCCTTCTGTTGCACTCGCGCGATTTACCTACACTCAGTTTAATCCTTTGGGGTTTCCACTGCTGTCTGTGTTCGAACGAAATCGTTTCACTGGAACACTTCGAAAGAACCCGTGCCGTGAACGTAATCATTGATTGAATGAAACAGAGAATTTACCATGTCAAACCTCATCTTCGTGAATGGGAGAAATTTTCTAACAGCATATTAATATTGATATACCATATTTTATACCATTTCAAACATTACATCATTATATCATTTCATTTTCTGTCATATTGAATGTCGACGTAAGGTCGTTTAATAACTAACAAGCTACCCTATATAACTAACAAGACACCCTTCAAATTCCTGTCCTTCGGTGACCCGATGCTTCGTACGTTTTACAGGACGTCATGAGGTTCTGGTTGAACAAAGGCGTAGACGGCTTCAGAATTGACGCCGTGCCTCACCTTTGCGAAGACGAACGATTCTTGGACGAGCCGCTGTCAGGGGACACCGACGACCCCAACAATTACGGATACACCCTGAAGACGTACACGAAGGATCAGCCAAAAACCTACGAGATTGTACGCGGCTGGAGGAGTGTCCTGGACGAATACAAGAAGCCCAGTAGAGTGATGATGATCGAAGCTTACGCGAACATGTCGATGACGATGAAGTATTACGAGGCTGGGGCTCACTTCCCCTTCAACTTTGGATTGATCACAGAAATGAACAATGATTCGAAGGCGTCCGATTTCAAGAGGATGATCGATGACTGGATGTCGAACATGCCACCTAGATGTACTGCTAATTGGGTGGTAAGTCCCAATCGATTAAATCTTTAACTACATTTACCGGCTTTCTGTGAACTAACGTTCGCCTCGTGTACTTCCCTCTAAATACTTCGCTCTTGGCCCATTAAAGTGGCTCGTCGAGTTCCACGCTCATTCATCGACATTCGCCGCGCCAAAGCCACGCGACAGGCGAATCAATCGGCGACACGCGTCTCTCGACGCCCGTGCAAATAGCAGAAAACAAATTCCCTCGTTTGGCAGTTTGGTCGCGGGGGAGGGAAAATCGAATTTCCAGAGGCGTCGCTCGAGCAGAGCCGGTTGAACCCGTTCGATCGGAAACACGCCACCGTTCGCCGACCTATTTCGAATTCGAAGACTGCGCTCGCTTTCAAACAGGCCAGAACGCGAGCGCGGGAACGCGTGAACGAGCCCCAAAGTGTCCACAAAACGGCTAGAAAAGAACACAACGGCCTGACCAGAGCGATTCGCATTCTTTGAATTGCCAGAGAGCGCGGAATCGCCTGTGTGGCTCCTCTCTCTCTGTGCATCGCTATGCCAGTTCGGTCGTGAAATTCCAAGCCCGGCGAATAAAAAGAAATACAAGGGGCCTCGAGGAAAGTACATAGTTCGGGGGTGCAATCGTTTGCGAGAGGACGAACAGATCGTGAACATTGTCTGCGCAGGCTGGTAACCACGACAAGCCGAGGCTGGCGACACGATTCGGTCAGGAACGAGCCCGCGCGGTTACTTTGATGACGCTTTTACTGCCGGGCGTCAGCGTGACGTACAACGGCGACGAGATCGGCATGGAGGACACGTTGATATCGTGGGAGGACACGATGGACCCGCAAGGATGCAACGCTGGCATGGAAGGTTACGGGACGAGCTCCAGAGATCCTGCCAGAACGCCGTTCCAGTGGAGCATGTATACTTCTGCGGGTGAGTCCTTCATTTTTCAAGGGATCTTACGATCGAGTTGAGGTAGCGGGGTCAGAATACATATCCACGATGGAAGGGTTAAATCGGGCTTTGCTGGATAAGGGAGACCGGGGCTAGTTGATACGGGGGCAGGTTGATACAGTATATATGTAGCTCCATTTGATCGAGATATGTAAAGTTTGTTGTTCAATTATTTACTACGATCCAGCGTACGTCCCGGAAAGCGGGGACAAACGTAACGCTCCCGCCTTCCACAAAAGTTTACAAAACGTTTGCTTTACATAGTTACGCGTGTTTAATGTTTCTTTTATTCCACGGAGAGACGCTGAGCAATACGACGATTCGTATACCGTGGGCGAGCTGATTTCGTTATTTCGATCATTCAGATAAGTGTCTCCTCTGTTGGTTTTTTTTTGTTAATATTCACAGTTAAACTATAGACATTGATCCAATTATTTGTTAGAGTTTTCTTCGATAATGTCTTTATAAGTTCCTGTATTTACGTTATAACAGTTCTATGGTGAAAAACATAGCTGGGGACAAAAGTAACACGCCATTACTGGGAGAAGTTGAATCCAATATTAACAATAGTTTTTAAAAAAACATCATAAATATTAGTTACTTTTGGGGCCATTACACGAGATTCCATATTAAATCAAATATACAGTATCAAAGAAATGTTTGAAGCTGGTTATGCTTTTTTATCGTTACCTACTTAAAATATGTTTATTTAAATGTTTGTTTCTATCGTTTCTGAAAATAAAAATCCTATTTTGCTTTGGAAGAAGTGTTTTTACTTAATTCTCCTCAAAATAATTAGAATTACTTTCGTCCCCATGGTATGTTACTTTCGTCCTACCTCTGCAGGACAAAAGTAACAATGACAGTCACTGCGGAAAATTGCCATAACTCCTTAACTACTTATCGTGGAAGGCTGAATTTGTGGTCAAATGATAGACCAAGAAACACACTATCTTCAGGCATAATTTTCGTTTTTATATCTGTAAGAGGTAATTGGCAGCTTAGCCAAATGTAAAAAATGTTACGCTTGTCCCCACTCTCCCCTACCTTGACGTTAACAATCGTTTTTTTAACCGTTTTCGTTTATATAGAGAAAAACTAAATAGTTTTGATACATCCAAATTGATCGTCGAAATAACATTTTTTCATTCATCTTGTATGTATTTTCTCAAGTTTTCGCTTACTATATCTTAAAGAGGAAGGACCAAAGTATATTTTCGCATATTTGTTATTAAGTAATTAATTAAAATAAAAATGAAAAAAATTGAAATCAGAATAATGTATCAACTAGCCCCGGTCTCCCCTCTTTCAACTCTTTTAATTCTTTCACATGGAATTTGAATGCAGCTAATTAGACCCCTTGTCCGCGCTAGCATTCCTTAACATTCCCGATATAAACTTAATAATCTTGGTGCCGCAGGATTCTCCACGAACTCGACGACCTGGCTTCCGATCAACGAAAATTACGAAACCTTGAATCTGGTCACGCAGAAGATGAACAACAACTCCTACTATGCCTTCTACAGAGCAGTTTCGGCGCTGAAGAACACGCCGATCGCTGAGAAAGGGAACTTAATTACGAAGGTGTTGAACGAGAATGTTTTAGCGTTCTCCAGGTAAGTGGTCGATAATAAACAGGTCGCTGCGAAATTAATTACATTGTTAATTAGTTCAAAGAGCGGTATATGGCGAATCGAAAAGATACCGCGAATCGTGTCGTAAGCGTGTTGCAAAGTACGATTGTTCCGGTGATCGTCAGAAATTACGATACGATAGATTGCGTTGTTATCAGTTCGCGTCACCAATTCCTACTGTGCACACACTATTCGTAATTTCTTCAGGGAAACCGTGGAGGACGGATCTATTTACGCAGTTATAAACCTCGGAAGCGAAGAAGAAACGGTTGACTTATCAGCGTTCGATAACGTATCGAGCCGATTGAAGCTGTATTACGCAACTACCAGCACTGATTTTGTACAGGGGTAAGTGCATGTCGTTAGTGGAATGGCTGGAATAGCGTACTATTTATCTGAGCATTCCTCGAATTAATTTGTATAATGATATTCCTTGTTCGTTCGCAAATACAGATCAATCTTGGCCGATATCAAGCATGTCAAAATCGCCGCGGCAGGTGCAGCGATTTACACCGATTTTAAAATCATGGAATGAGAACGGCTGAATTACCACCGACGTTACTATACTGGAATCTTTATCCCCATTCCATTGAAAGTATCTCGCTAAGTTTTCCAATAGGGTTGGAGCAAACGTTTGTTAAATAATAAATTACTTCCAACTCGTATATAATTCTCCGAGAAACTATTTTTGTACGCTGCGTTGTACATTTCCCCTCAGAATAAAGTTCTCCTATAGATAGCGATCAGAATTCCTAGTATAGGGTTAGCTGTAACCCAAGGACCCAGTATAATTCCTCATCATCAACGTTCCTAATACAGCATCAACGTGGATTACCTTCAACTCCCAACGCCTACTAATAGTTTCTACCACTACGAAGACACTACACAGAATACCACCGACACATTGAATGGCCGAAACCACACAGACTTCACGTGAATCCAGCTTACACGGCTGGTTGATCCGAGATCACCGTTCACCTTGGCTCCACGTAACGTTCGTCTAGAAGACAACCGGAGGTCGAGCGAGTTGAAACGCTCGAAATTCGGTCGAATTCGGTACCCGATCCGATCGCTCGGACCTTTCACTTTTGTCCCGAAGGCAGGCGTGGCCTAAGAGCGACGATTGATGGAAGCTGCTTCGGCCGGCTGTACCGAGGACGCAGCAGCCACTGTCAATCCGCTTGCCAATTAGAATCGTCGCAGAATCTCGGATGTCCACGCCAGATTTCGCGTGCTCGCGTTCGCGAAACGACAGCCCGTCTCCGCGCGGCTATGGAATTTCACTCGTTCGCTCGTCAACTTTCCAAAGTTCTGTCGCGTCCGCCGAAAGGCAGCTGCTGCTCTTCGGCATTTTCTTCCTCCGTGGACCGAGACTCGCCGTTTAACCTTCCCGTTTGAGCTTCGTTCCAAATGCGCGGTGACAAGCGACGGAATTGGATACACGGAGGTGCGAGAGCATTTCGAGGAAAGCTAGGCTCCGCGCTGAGCTTCTTAAAGCAGACGTTCTCAAAGCGGAAAAGCGTTCGTTGCTCGTGACAAGTATCGGAGGTAAACTCTTTTAAATGTTCGTTAATTGCGAATAGAACGAGCCAGTACGCTGTACACGTTTATTGAGAATAAATGCTGAGTTGGTGTGAGAAACGTTTGAGAAACGACTGTCGAAATTTCATTGCACTCTTGCGTTAGCGGAATAAAATGATCACTGCCCAAGACAATCTCGTCTACTACGACACTTTGGGCTGAACAAAGTTATGTTCCCGAAGGGTATGAAGCTCATCCAGCCGCCAGATGGAAGCAGATTTACAATTTGATTGGACCTATAGTTTCAGCCGAATTTAAACTAAAAAAAGTTTCTCAATTCATTATTCTTATAAACGAAATTTTAATTACTACCATTCATACTTTTATTTCGCGCTACCGTTTCCCCTATATTATTTCCCTCCACTTCTATGTTTTCGCTCTCCTCTGGCAGTATGAAATATTATTATACTGTACAGTTCCTGAGGGGAATCCATTTAATTAAAACTGGATCGTGAAAATCATACAAGTGAGCACATCATCGAGGATTCACAGATTCTGATACCTTTGAGTGAAGCAAACGCTAAATATTTATTTGATATGTCTAGTACTTTTCGACTAAAAACTGCCTGCAGAAGTCTATGTTCGTATGTTTCCAAGCACAGATAAGGACACGAGGTTTTGTCGATGACAGGGCACGAGATATGAAACAATTATTATAATTGCATTCAAGATTATACAACTTTAACGCGTTATTTTTAATAATCGTTTATCTCCATTATCTGTACAATTTTCGCGTCGAAATTTGTCTATTTACTCCAATTGTTTTTTCGAAATTGTTGTAAATTCACAAGCTTGCTAATATAAATACGATTATTACAGAAATCATATAAATTCAAGAGGTTTGCCATTGGAATAATATAGTTCTTTCAAAATCTTTCGATACGCGCGATCCTCGAAGTCCTCCGCATTTTAGGAGCAGCTGGCTGCGTCGGCTGATTCAATCTGGAGATCTGGGTACGTACATAGAAAGAAGTGGATTCTGGAACGCGACTTCCGTCCCATTTTTCGCGAGCAACCCTTCACTGGGGTGGAGTGAATCGTTCATTGCACGAGAATAACTTATACTTTTTATTCTCGAGGACTCTTAAGCCCAACAATAAAGCGTAAGCCAAAAGTTAGCAAATCTAAGCCAAAAGGATCTTCATTCTTTACTCCCGGATAAATGTAACAATTTAATCGAGACGTGTGCTTGTTACCTTTACACTAAAAAATAAGAGAAGCTGAATGTTGCTGGTCAGAAACGAAACACGTGTTGAACTAATATTTTTGCTGGAATTTCATTCGGAATAACAAGATCACAAGTCACCTCTCTGGTTCGCGATGAAAACGTAAAAAAAAAAACACTCGCCTCGGATGCGCGCGAAATTTGTAGCACGTAGTTTTCCAGTTTTTCAGATAGATGATTGTGGCACATTTCCAGGTTTTTAAAAAGATTACTATTGCTTCAAGTTTTCCCTGTCAAAGTGTTATACGCGAGTAAAACACATTATTACGGTACTCGATAGTAAGATGCTGTGCATGATGTCGATTGCGCGGTTTGAAAATCAAACCAACTTCTGCAATTTAGTAAGCGTAATAAAAATATATTTCCACGTACCACAGATGTACAAAGACGAAAACTTCGCTGCGACTTTCCCGCAAAGAAACTAAAGAACTTCTGTGTCTCCAACAATAAATGCCGTAGGATTTTCTGCTGAAAATGGAAACTTTTTAAAATGTTCATACAGCACAATATTACCTGAAAGCCACCTTGAAAAATTCTAAGCGTAAAATATGTACGAGGAATTTCAATTCAAACCTGCGTATAAAATAGAACGCTATTTGATGAAATAAATTCCAGTGGAATATTTCTATATACGCGAAAAATAGAAATCGTAAATTTACCAGACTGAACGGATATACAGCGTAATTACAGCTGCGCATGAAAACTCATGGATTTTAATTTTATCGATTACCACTGCAAACGTGCAAATGATGGGAGGGCCTCATAATGGTCCAATTAAATGTTTCATTCTCTGCCAGATTTAAGGGGTATCAAAGTCAACGAAACTGAATCATTTTTCCAATGAGAGATATGAATAACGATGGAAGCATCAGCAGCATATTTACAAATGTTATCTTCAAATGGCTTGAACTTGATTTTCCACATTGTAGAAATTTGAAAGTTATGACTGCAGCTTTATTGATTAGCACGTCCAGATGATATCGTTCCTATGATAAATTCATTATTTTTTCTCCTTGAGGAATGGATCATTTTTTTTCTTATAAAAAATAATCATCAACTATCTGCCAGCCGGTCAACAAGGTTACCAAGCTGAGTACCATTAGATCAGTTAACAATCTTCCATCTTGACAGATAGGTATGCCATACACTAAACAACGATTAATAATGGTCACTGTAAAAGTGAAGTTACCTGTCAGCGAAAACCTCACAATCTACACCGATAATATTCTGAAATCTGTAAATAGAATGTCCATGTTCAAACCTAATGCTCTTTCCATGTCATAAATCATAGGAAATCCTATCGCTTCAAATTAACACATTTAGAAAGACCGCCACCCGAACTCGACACTACAAACGTCATTTTAGCGCAACGATTTTGAATTCGTAAAGGAACTTTTAATAAAAGTTTCGCCCTAAGGTTATTCGAAGTCAGCGAACAGCGGCTGGCAGGGGTTCAGAGCCCACTAAAGCAGCCAACGATTACAGTGTAAACACATCTTTGTACTAAATTCTTACCCGACTTCGCCCGATTTGCATTCAGAAGCTCGTGGATCGACTCAGGAAATACAGAAACACGATGACGCGTTCCGATACAACGCTCCAATGATAACGACACGCCAGGCGCTGTTCTTTTTTATCGCGGAGCATCGCATATAAACGGGTGGCGTGTGCCCGCATCGCGTAATTCTAATCATGAGGTGCATCAGCTACATCGCCGTCCTTTTGCTGGTGGCGGCCGCCCTGGCGTCCGCCCAGATTCGAAACAAGGGCTGGTGGAAGGACACTGTTTTCTACCAAATCTACCCGCGAAGCTTCAAGGACGACGACGGCGACGGCGTCGGGGACTTGAAAGGTAGGAAAGCCCGAAGTTGGCTGTTAATATTGCTAAAACAGTATCAGTTTCTGGGACATCGTCGATTCTCGCGATTAGGATCACGGTTAAGTGGTTCGAAGGATGGTGATACGCTCAGTGCTCAGACACGATTTTTCGCCCGAGGATCTGGCTGATGGTACGTCAGTCCCATGGGTCGAAGGAGGACGTCTTCTTAAAAGATTGACCCATCACCTAAAAATTAACGCTGTCCTACGTTTCGTGAGGTGTATTTTTAGAGTAGGATTGGTTTTTGGGAATTGCGCTGTTATTGGGTCATATCTTCATCAATTTGGTACGAAGGGGTGTTGAATTCGGGCGAGTGTGCGAGGTAGTGTCAGTGCACTTTGCAATGCTGGGATATATCAGGTTGTCTGGTGTTATTTGAGGTTCAAATATACATTTGATTTAGAACGAGTACCGAGAACTTTTCAAGAATACCAAAAGGTGATAAGTCATTTTGCGGGAAGCAGGATCTATGAATACTTATAAACACGTGGCTGGTCTATCCGTGAGATTATTAAAAAGTTTGTCCGAGCTTTGCGATGCCTGGAGAAGAGAAATTTTTAATTTAAAACATTTTTTTTCTTTTATCCTTCTACTTCGTACACGTTCAGCGAAGTGTGAGAATGACGTTACGTATGGGAAAGGGGGACGAGAGGTGTGTAACAAAATGTAATTACGCTTCTAGCATCCTGCTTCCCTACTTTGACGTACGTGATGTAACGTACCGGTAGCCTTTGCATGCATCACTGTAATTAGAAGAATCGTCTTGCGCACACAGAAAGTGTTAGCAAAGGAAACTTGTCCAGGAACTTGGAGGATTTTCATGAACCATTCTTGTCATTCACTGACAAGGGACGTTCGGCAACCCGGAATTTCAGAAAATTATGAAACTTGGTGTGCAAGTAGAGTAATTCATCCGTAACGTAACCCTATTTTTTGTTGGTGCCATAATGCAATCTTTGGGGGTGAAATCACCCCTTGAAGAAAATGCAGAATTTTCTATTCCGTGGAATATCTCGAGAACAGTGAGAGATATCGAAAAGAAATTTAAACAGAAGGTGCATCGTTTTCTTATATCAACAAAACCGCGTAAAAATAATTTGATATAATGTTTAAACAGCTTTCAATTATATTTGTTAAGCAATACAATGCGTAGGGGAGACCGGGGCATATTTTAACAAAAAAGTTTTCACAGTTTTTTCTCGAAAGTGTTTTCCTCAATCAGGAAATAATTTGCGTGACTTACTACTTACATATGTGGTGAACTCATTGAGTGTAAGTACGTGACAAAATCTTGAACACTTAAACATCTAGCTTCATCTTAAACAAATCTGAGCCTTTATTACAATGTGCCCCAGTCCGGGGTAAATTGTAACACATCTGTTTTTCTTATTTAAATACAAATATGAACACAAATAAACATTTCGAAAAAATATAAATGAAAGCACAGGTCATTATTAAACGTTTGCTATACATCAGATAAACAATCATTGTTTATTCATCTGATTCTATCAAAATCTTCTTCTTCGCTTTTTACTTTTCCCTTCATACTTTTTTTCTACTTTTTGGATTCTCGATTATTCTGTTGTTCGTCTAGCTAGAGCATCTCTTTCCCGTGTGTCAGCAAATAGCTTGTTTGCTTTATCACCATTTAGAGCGGAGTAAGTAGTAACATGTTACAATTTACCCCGAGCTTAAATTTTTGCGTTTTATCTCAGCAAACGAGAAACTAAACATCAAATTACTAAAATGCGTACACATTATAATAAACCAATGTGTACTGATTTGTTTGCGACAAAGAAGCAATAATTCAAACGGTTCCCAATGACGGTTAATTGAAATAAATGTGCTAAAACAAAATTGACTTACGTGCTCTACATACTAAAATTCTGGGCTATAACCACAAAATGAATACATAACGCTCGTTTGTGTCACTAAAACCGACGGTGCTAATATCGTCAAGCAGCTCTCGTATGCTGTGGGTTACCAGATTTGTCGTTCAACAGAATTTCCGTATGTTACAATTTACCCCGTGTTACAACCTACTCCGGTCTCCCCTACCTAAAATTGCATCCAAGGTGAAACTCATTAAAACTAATCAATAACGTGCATGAATAATTATGATAACAGCACATTCGTAAATGCCTTACTTGAAGTGGCATCTTAATTGGCCATTTTGGGAACCACGCGATAAATAAATAATGCGTGAAAATTTACAATGACTGCAAAAATGACTTTACAATGCGTATGCAATGATAACATTGTAGGGGAAGTAGGATTTTTACGCGGTTTTGTAAATATAAGAAAACGATGTACCTTCTGTTTAAACTTCTTTTCGATATCTCTCACTGTTCTCGAGAAATTCCACGGAATAGAAAATTCTGCATTTTTTTCAAGGGGTGATTTCACCCCCAAAAATTGCATTATGGCACCAACAAAAAATAGGGTTACGTTACGGATGAACTACTCTTCTTGCACACAAAGTTTCATAATTTTCTGAATTTCCGGGTTGCCGAACGTCCCATGTGAACTTCATCAGTCGCCAATCCATTAACATTACTTTTTAAATGAAGTAAAACAGTGTAGGTACCTGTCAGCGGCTCATAAATACGTCCAATGACTTCCAATTATTCCCAATTATCACTTACGTCGCTAAACATGAACAGTTACAGTAGAACGATACTTCGCGCTGAACGAATAGTTTGCAAATAGAGTGCTGCGCTGACACTTGTCTATTTAATTGTGCTATTTAATTAATATCAACCTGTTGATTCCTGTGTTCTTTATTCACGAAAACATGGCACGTAAATTTGGAAAGAGTATTCAAACCTTAACATTAATTATTCGAAATGAAATCATAAAGTAGTAAATACAAAGCACGAAAGTATGGTATTTTTTATTAAATACATTGCATTACGTTACCCCTTCGTTGGAAACGTAGAAAATGCATTCGACTAACGATAAGCCCTTTCTGTTCCCCCGTTATCAAACTCACCCTCAGCCCAATACTTTTATGTGTCAGATATATCAAAGTATTGAAGTTTATCAGCATACAGCGCTAATGCTTCGAGCAACTATACATAGCAACTATCAGGATCATTGACACAATCGGGGAAAAATGAATCTTCTCTGAAGAAATGTTCGATCGATTACTGTAACTGACATTACCATACAGTAACTCGTATATGTACATTTATGTATCTCGCATTATTCATATGGTTGCAACAGGTATAACGAAGAGCCTGCAACACTTTAAGGACTCTGGAGTAGGAGCAATCTGGTTATCGCCAATCAATCGAAGCCCCATGTTCGACTTCGGATACGATATATCGGATTTCAAGGACATTGACGAAACTTTCGGCAGTTTGACCGATTTCAAGGAACTTGTAAGCGCAGCCAAAGCACTCGGATTAAAGGTATGCAATCGTGCGTTACAAAAATTTCATACTTATTGCCCACGTCAAGCTGAAGTAACTGGGAATTAAGCTATGTATTCCTATACGCGTCTGGACGCAGCGTCAAGAAATTCAAAGCCGACATTTTCGAAAATGAAGCGCGATATAAACAAATCTTACTGTTTCTTTTCGGCTTGTAACAAGTAAATCAGTCGAGAAGAAGGAATGAAACTTTTTGACATCGCTCTTGATTTTCGAGAAAATCGACTTTGAAATTCTCGACGTTGCGACCAGTCGCGTATAGGAAAACCTACCTTGACAGGGATAATTATCCAAACGTGTGCGTCACTATCGAGCAACTTGTAATCGCGTGTTGCGATCATCGGTTCTCAGGTTATCCTAGATCTGGTTCCTAATCACACTTCCGATCAACATTATTGGTTCCAAATGAGCGTAAGTAAGATAGGAAAGTATAAAGATTATTACATCTGGTCTGATGGAAAAATGGTGAATGGCATACGCCAACCACCAAACAACTGGGTCAGTGTGTTCAATGGTACAGCTTGGACGTGGAACGACATCCGACAGCAATACTACTTCCATCAATTCTATAAGCAGCAGCCTGACTTGAACTACGAGAATCCGGATGTACAGGACGAGATGAAGGTAACGTCGTCGTTTTATCGTCGCCGGTGCTGTTAATTCGAGGGTGCATCGAAACCTTTGACATCGGTCCTTTTCCACTGTCGATTCACGGTGTTCCTTATTGTCCCTTCGTTTCCTAGGACACGATGAGGTTCTGGTTGGATAAGGGAGTAGACGGATTCCGTATAGACGCTGTGCCACATTTGTTCGAAAGCAACATCACGCAAGATGAGCCTGTATTTAATATACCGAACGTTAATTCTAGCCTGCACGTTAACCTGAATCACACCCTCACGAAAGATCAGCCTAAGACTTACGACTTGGTGAATAGCTGGCGACTATTCGTGGACGAATACGCGAACCAAACTGGACAGGATGAAAAGGTGAGAAGCAGGGGTCGAATGGAATTGTTGAAATTTTCAATTAATCCTGAAATAACTGTAATTGTATGACTATTATCTTCTCTGTTCTGAGAAAACTGTTATCAAATGCAGTGCATTAACTAAAACTTTTGTTACATACATTTTTGTGTAAATGGGAAAGTTTTATTATTTTTTGAAAGTAGGAAAAAGTTCTGGTTAAACAGGAGCATTTATTCTGCTCTGAAAAAGTTAAAGTTATGACATGCATATTTCCTGGAAATGTGGGGTGGATGAATCTGAAGTTGAAACCTTAAACCGTTCGGTGACAATAATTGTATAAAAATCAAATGTGCTTTCACTTCTATATTTATCCTGCTTTCAATTCCTTAAATAATAGTAATTAAAAAAATATTCTTAACTTTAATATTTTACCCATAAATATCTGTTCAAAAGTACATGGTCCTCCAGATCTTTTATTAATCGAACATAAAATAACTGTTAAAACTGAGCTCTTACAACAGAGTGAAAGTGTTAATGCACACAGTTAACTTAAAACGGAAAAGAAATGATTTGAAAGTTAAAAGTTCGATAAATAACTTTTATTCATAAAAGTTAACAGTTTCATTGAACCCCAGGTGAGAAGACGGCGGATATATTGTGCAATGCTGACTCGAATGATCAGATTAATTCAAGATCTCGTTTTAATGGCACACGACATTTTGATATTAACGATATCGTTAACAGTATGACATTAACAGGAACGGTTGTTTATCGATTGAGTACTCTTGAAACGACAAGCAAAGAAAACGGTGTTTTTTTGTTTGTATCATTCTTTTCCTTAGCTTTCTGCGGCAGGATGATCGATAATAGTGTTATCAGTTAACACAATCGGCTTCGAGCAAAAAATCCGTCTGATAAAAGGAACGCGCGATGCGGAAACAATTTATCGCGGGAGTTCTGAAACATCGATTACTTGTTGCAGTTTCAATAACCGCCATTTCAAGATATTAATATTAATGGTGCTCGTTTCGCAATATAGGTGATAATGACGGAGGCGTACACCAGTTGGGAAAGCACGATCAAATACTACGAACACGGCTCGAACGTGCCGTTCAACTTCAAGTTCATAACGGACGCGAATGCTGATTCAACGGCCAATAACTTTCAAGACCTCATCCAAAAGTGGATAAAAATGATGCCAAAGGACAAAGTACCGAATTGGGTGGTACGTAGAGTCTGCTTAAAAGCTCATATTTTTAACGTAATAAAGGGTCAGGTATTTTCGATCGGAGACGCATTCATATTTGTTATTCCTCATTTCCCAAACTTCTATGGGGAGCAGTACTGAAAACTTAAAAAACTGTCGAATTTCGAATACAACGAACACGAAAGATAAAGTAACTTTTTTAGTCTGGCAATAAGCTTTGGGGCGCTCGAAATTGGCTGACCTTTAAAGCGTTGCTTCAAATTGGGGTAGGGAACCTTCAACTAGAGAGAACCTTCAACTAGACGGTGAACTTAAAAACTTTGCCACTGGAATTGAACTGATGGTTCGATTGGACAATGCTTATCTTGAGGTAGTTTTTAAAATTGGATAATTGAAATGAAGATAAGAGAACTTCGAAAAAGGGGGATTGAAGTGGTGGCACAGCAAATGGCTGACAATAAGAGCACCACCACTAATGAAATTTCTATGATTCACAGCTCATGCTCGAGCGATCGAAATATATATAATACAATACTTGAGGACCTTGCAGCGAGAGGAGTGTAGCTCCATTTTTGACAGCCTTTGAGTTATGACGTGTAATGTACGTTCAAAAAAATTCTACGTAGCAAATCCGACATCAAATGAATGATTTATTGTAAATAAAAAAAATAGAAATATCAATATTAATATTTCTATATTAATATTAATATTTTTATAATAGCATATTTTTTCGCCAAAAGTAGAAATAAAAACATAACCACTCAATGACTATTACTTATGGTTGTGAAAATATAATTTTTTCAATTAGAGTTCTCTTTTTAATGTTAAGTCAAAGCAATAATTTTATGAACAGTTCTTTCTAATTTACTCCAAGTTGGTAAAGATGGAGCTGCATCCCTCTTGCTGCAAAGTCCTCAAATGCAGAAATCTCGAGTGAAACAAAATTCAATGTTTACACATACGCTACCTGTAAATGCGCATTTGACACTCGATAGAAAGGTATCCCGCTAATAATAATGCGTTTCGATAGATGGGAAATCACGATAGGGTTCGTCTCGCCACCCGCTATCCCGGCAGGGCAGATCAGATGACGATGTTGGCGATGATTTTGCCCGGTGTGGCGGTGACGTATTACGGGGAGGAAATCGGTATGGAGGACAACACTACGCTCAGAATATTCGATTTTCGCGACGGCTGCCGAACACCGTTCCAATGGAATAACGCAACAAGCGCAGGTGGGCAAACGAAATTTTTTAGCATACCCTTTGCTTCAATACATGCGACACTTTCAGCGATTCGCGCGATTACTCGGGAATAAGGAAACGGCTTGACGATGCTTCACACTTTTCCACGTAACGTTTGCTTGCACACGTATTTCAGCAACGCAAGTGGACATCATCCATCTGATACCGGTGCTCTAGAATTTAGTTTCTGACTTCGCAGTTACCCTGATTTGTAGTTTTCACTTTTAGAAAATCGAATTCAAAGAGCTCTTTTATTTGCCATTCTGCTGACCCCGAGCTAAGCGTATCAATACTCCGTACAAATCCGACACAGTGTATTACTGAATACTGTGTATGATTTGAATATGCTTGTACAGGGTGTTCCAAAAGGGTGAAAATAAACGGCATGAATATACCAAGTTAAATGGTATTTTGGAAAAGTAACGGTCTTAACTAACCCTTCTGAAACACCCTGCACAGAAGGGGAGCGTTCTATCGTTCGTTAACGTTACTTGCGTTGAACAGGATTCAGTACGAATAGTACTACATGGCTGCCCGTTAACACGAAGTACACAACGGTGAATCTGGCCAAAGAGAAGGCCGACGCCGAGTCTCACTATAAACTTTACACGGCATTGACGAGCTTGCGAAAAACCGACGCGCTAAAGAATGGCGCGTTACACACAGCCGTATTGAACACGGATGTACTTGCGGTCATGCGAAACGGCGCGAAAGAAATAGTGACACTGTTAATCAACTTCTCTGAGAATAAAAACGTCACGACCGACATGACCAGTTTATTAGCAGGTACAAACACACGCATCAAAATGAGCAACGTCGGAGCCAACCTGAAGCCAGAGTAAGTAAACATAGTCGGCTATAAACATTATTCTAATTAACGTAGCCTTAACGAAGATTTCGCTTGCAAACTTAGACGGAAACTGATACCCGTGCAGTGCAATTGCAATTCACGATAAAAATCTAGAGATTCTTTTGCGCTATTAAATATTAATGTATGACAATGATTCATGTGACTTTCTAATCGTAAATGGTGTTTACATTGCAGTACCGAAGTGAATATAAAATCTGTCACCGTTCCTGCGAAGGCATCTGTAGTTCTGGTCTCTGCCTATGTGAGTGGGGCAACTGCGGCCCGAGTCTCCATCATGACTGTTTTATTCGCAGCGATTCTTTCGTTCTTGCGATCGTAAGAGTTAACCTTTTAGCATATAAGTTTCTTCCTTAAAAACACCAGTGCCCATCGAAGCACGTAGGCGATACTGATTACACCGTGAAAGTTGTCAAATGGAATTGTCATCAGCCCGTTCCATTCTGGTAATTATCATTGATCAGCGCGTAAAAGTTTATATCGACCAGCAATCACGTCGTGTACAATTTTTAATGATAAATTTCTAAATAAATCCAATGTGATAACAGTTATTTATTGTAAAGCGATACGCGGATAAAGAGATAATAAATTATTACGCCACGAGATACAACTGCCTAAGAAACGAGCTTGCACCATCTTCATCCTTATCCTAGAAATATACAAGCGGCCACGTTAGAGACGCTAACGCCAGTAAGACACAATCGGACTTGAACGATTATTTCAGCGCCAGATTTCGCGTATCAGCGATGAGTGATACGCGCACAATCCTGGCAATCCCGACGAATTCGTAATACGTCAGCTGTAACTTTATTAAACACCTGTTGCGCGGAATTTTACAACGACCGGTGGGTGCTGATCGCTCAGAAAGAAAACCGAACTCCACCGCAACCATCGAAAGAAGCTGACGACACTCGATGCCGTCTGAACTCGTGCAAGGAATAAGTAATAAAGTAATGCCTTCACAGATCAATCTACGCTCTTAGATCGACGAAGGTTTGTTTAACCAATCCAATTGGTATTCTTGAATTTCGTTCAAAGAGAAATGGCCCATACAGATACGAGCGCGATATAATTATCTGCAATATGAACGCATCAAGCGGGATACTGCATCTGACAGCTTGTTGTCACACAATACAGTCTATTTGCTTGGTAATTGTTCGAACATTTCCAGGCTCCCAGAGGGAACCTGATTTTGAATTGATACCACAAGGCATTCGCTAAAACAGACGCCTCTGTACATCCACTCCAACTATCTAATAACGTTGCCTGTGATTTTAAAAATTTACATTCACGCGTGGAGCTTAAACGCCTGTGTATTTCTCCTGAACAAAACAGAGAGGGCTGGGGCAGAAGGAAGGATTTCCAAACCCTTCAGGTTTGTTCCCGAGAATTAAAGGTCCGTACGAATTCTGAGCATAAGCTGAAGCAAAATTGCGAAGAACAGTTGTCTGGACGTGGCAGTGAGCGAGCCCACGTTGTATTCCCGTTTTAACGAATTTCACTTTTAAGGCATGTTACGTCTCTGTTGTCTCGCTAGACGTCCCTGAACAGACGATGGAAAACCCGATAATCTCCGGCATACGTGAGATTGTTGAGAGCTGGAGATTCCGTTTACAATATCTTACCGTAATCGGATGCAGAGCTCTATACGCTGAGCACCTGTCATCGAGCGCAAATCCTTACGTTTGCTGCTTCAATTTGCCGCGTAACTACGAGCTACCTCTGTGATTCCATTTCGCCCAGGATATCTGCCGGAAAGATTCTTCTTCAGCCAGGCAATCTTCGATACGAACAGAAACGAACGCAACAACGTGCGAAGTTGGATTATTCAAACGCCCGCCGTGTAACCGCCCAATGTTGAGCTCTTTTGAACTAGGCTATTAAAAGGGTTAACTAGGCTTGAAAATGGCTATTAAAACTAATATAGATATTACTTATTTTATCAGAACAAACCTATATGTTCAAAATTTTATGCTGATTCAGAAAAACTGGTCGATATTTCCTTTAAGACAATATTTACTGTAAATTGGGATGAAAACTGAAATCGTGGCATCTGACCACCTCTGCCGAGGTGCCGGGAGAAATGGTTTTCGTCGTTGGCAGACACCAGTTACATAATTATTCATGGAAAATTAACAAAGGATAATGCAAAATTATTTATGAGTGAATACATTTACAGATTCATTAGCAATGCAAATGAAAACAAAAGTGAATAAATAAACTAAATAAACAAAAATAATAATACAATTATAATAAAAAATAAAATATAAACAAAAATAATAAAAAAATCATAACTCGACCATCTCACCTTTCTGCAGCGAGAGATGGTCTTGTCGTTAGCTTTGAGAAGAAGAGTTAACATGGCCAAATACTTTGTCTGCATTGTCCTTCAATATCTCTACTATCTTATTATCCCAAACATTAAACGAAAATAAACTTAAAAGTATATTTTAAATACAATTCTGTACACCGCGGTTTGACAAAAGAGGTGAAATGTAACCTCAATTTACCTTTTATTGACTATAAATCCAGAAAAACACAGAAGGACGCGAAATGACGCTATTCGTTCACTTTTGGGTTTCTAAAGACGTAATTGGTCGTCACTTTAACGCATTTTTACGTATAGAGTCTGAAATATAGCGACTCGACCAACTCTCCGGCCCGACCGCGTCTCCCGGATTTACCCTATTTGAACAGTTTGGACCACGCAGGAACTGGTCTAACTACTAATGGTTCTGAAATTTGCGAAAACTTTTCCACAGCTGGCAGCAGCCGGGATGGGAAGTCTTTGTCGCTTTCGAAGAACAATTGAAGCCGTTTAACGACCATGCCCTGTGAAAGGATGCTAAAATTATTGTGTTCGCATTCTCGAGCATCGCTGTTATAGTCGTCCGGATGCCCGCAGCCAAGCAATCGCATTAGCACGATGCGAAAACGCCATTACAGCATGGGCGTTGTAAAAATTTTATGCTGGGTGAAGATCATTTTAAAATTCTCGCTCCTCTCCGCGGCATGGTCATTCGTACTGCACAATCGGCTGAGAAAGTTCATACGAACTTCTTACGTGTCAATGTAAGCAAACGGTTATTATTGTTTCCACGAGAAACATATGCACTCGTGACACTCGCAATAAATGCTTTTGTAGTACTTGAGTTTCTTGAATGCTTCGAAAATGGGATACTGTGACGATGAATAGAAGGCCAGCTCGAGGTGATTTAAATTCTGTGCTGTTGGATGCATGAACGGCCTCAGGACACTCAGGCCCCTTTTTGCATAAAACGCATAATTAGATTCCTCGTTCTTTTCTATATATGCCCTCTAAATTTCATTGCTGTATTTTTGGAATTGACAGAGATATGGTAAATTTTGTAAATCGATGTTGACCAACTGACCCTAACTTGTATCTAAGTCAAACTTACATCTACCTGAACATGACACTATCTATGACTATTTTTATGAGCAGGTATATTTTTTGAATATTTTATATCTTTTTCAAATATTATGCAAGTATTAAATAAATAATAAAAAATAATGCTATAAAAACAATTTTTTTTTGTGCAATAATTAATATTAATTTCAGTGATTAATTTATTACATGATTCCGATTGTAGTAATGCAACTACAAAGGAGATATATCAAAGTTTTAAATATTAACAACTTCACTATGTATAAAAAATATCTAACTGAGTAATGTTTACAAATACCGACTGTTTTCGAAACTGACTTTTGGCACTGAAGTTCTTCTTCCATCCAACAGTACAATTGATGAAATGGAATAAGAAGGAAAAGGATCCGTTGTTACGAATGAAGCGGAAGGGCCCTAAAGTTAGTGTACTCGTTCGTAGCAAGTGGTGCCCTGTAATTCGCCCGAGATTACGCGGTTAATAACTCCGCCTAGCTTCGGGGGCTGCGCGGATTTATTCGTGGCGTGATTTACTCTCCGAGCAGCAGCTCGCGGCGAAATTAATCAATAACCTAATTACGCCGACGTGTAATTAATACGCCGCAAAATTCTTCGGCCTCCCGTGTTTGCAGATGAAAGCAGCGGAGTCGAGACTAGACCACTCGAGCAGGGGAACAATGTGCGTTTGTTCCTCAACACACACGGGAACATAACAAACGCTTCGCCTCAAAAGACCCAACGAACTTCATAGTTCAGTCACGTCAGGAGCATCAAGAATGTGGAAATTAGCTCTGAATGCGAAATACAAATAAAGGACCTATCACAGATTGGTGTACTGATTGAGGATAATTTTGGATCGCTATAAAAGTAATTTCAAGTTCAGATTTCTTTTCCATATGAGAATTGCTCCTCGCGAACGCGAGTTAGTTGTCTAGTCTTCTACGAGATAAATTCTACTACGAGTAGAAACTGTACAGACAGATTTAAAAGTTTCTCTGTCCAGGGATTTTCTCGTTGATTCAATGGCATTTCAGAAAGTGGCTATTATAAACAAGGAAGGAGGGATAAAAAGTGATAAAGATAACTTGACGCGTGTCGATTTTTACTGCAGTTCACCAGGCTCCTCTCGGAGCCATGAATTATGCATGCGCTTTGAAGTATCGACGCTCGCTGAATAGGGGAGTTTGGGACGTATTATTCCGATAAATCAATGATTTATCACCGACGATCCTGGGAGCATAATTTCCCGTTCCGGCTTAAATTGAGATCAAGCTGCGATGATGAACTCCACAGTACGAAAATTCTTAGGGCGAGTACTTATTGTTAGTAAGATATAGAAAGCGTTCCGGAGTTACCACGTGAAACAGATGAAAGCAGCGTAAAGGATAACGTTGAGTCAAATACATTGTCAATGAATATAGTAAACAGAAATGAAGAAAATGTTAATTAACAACAACGGGTAATGTATTAATTAAATTAAGCGATGTGACAAGGAGAAATGATTAGAGAACACAATGCAACAGTCCAAGAGGCTGTTTTACGTTCGAATAATTACGTACGTGTTTCGAGGTGCATTCCTTGCAGGAGTCGCGTAAAACGAGTGCAGCAAGCGGTGGAAAAAGGTAATTCAACAAATGAAGTTAGTTACGACAGTGTCTCCACCAGTTCTATCAAGTTTCTAAATGCTCGCCAATTGTATTCTTGCGGGCCTTCATATCCAAAGAATCGGAAACCACTACGCCTGACTGTTTCCTCTTCCGTTTGACAAATGTCCATCGAACCAAATACCAAATACCTACGCTGGGCCCTGTATTCGCGACGAACAGCATAAATACTTTTTAATCAAACATTGTCAGCAAGGGGTGTTTCGAATCCTAATTAAAAAATTCTTTCATGCTCGTGAATAAATGTAAGAACATTGTAGCTACGATTTATTTTCAGCCCTCCAACGATTTACCCTCCCCACGCGTTCTAATCTACAACGACGAGAAAAGCAATTAATTTGCACAAGGTGTAGGAATCGCGAGAGGAACTACGGTTTAAACGGTTGGAAATGTAAAATCGTCGGAAAGTTTTTCTTGCAGGCGTCGCTGAGTTTTGCATTCACCTGGCTTAATAAATCAGCAATCACGAGAGCCCACGCCACTGCCACGTAATTGTTGTACCGAGCCACGATATATCGCTGCAAGTTCCGCGAAATCGAAGCGGGGATCGCGAGCTTCGTGCAAGAACAAATTTGGAGGACGGCGAACTTATTCCGGACGTTATGCCCATTCGCATGACTATCTTGGAAAATTTACTCGACCGCCATTAATATCGTCCCTTCGAGTAATAGGTACCACACACACAGGCAGCCTCGCAAACCCGGCCGAAAGAATGAGTTTCGCTGGCGAGCACAATAAAATTTTACCTTGTTAGCGAGCCCGTATCTATCTTATACTCGCGGAAAACTCAACCAATCCCATTGTAACAGTTTTCATTGCCTTTTCCGCGCATCTTCGTTTTCAAGTGGCAGAGCGTCAATCACCGAAAAACTTGACATTTCAATTTACTGAAACGGATATTTTTTCTTTCGAATTGCGTGCCACGAGGGACAACACAAAGGTAATAAACATCACTTCCATTTTTGATATTCTTCTTGGCTGTTTGGATGAGAAACACTGCGTTGCGTTGTATGTTTGCAACGTGTATTATACTTCGGTTAGAGTGGCATTAGCCGAATGAACTCGAGGAAAGAATTTAATATCGAGGCGAATCCAGGAAATGTTTTGGGGGTTTCGCGAGGCAGAACGCGCGTCTTCGCTAGGTACTATCG
This sequence comes from Andrena bucephala, assembly GCA_947577245.1. Classification (NCBI taxonomy): domain Eukaryota; kingdom Metazoa; phylum Arthropoda; class Insecta; order Hymenoptera; family Andrenidae; genus Andrena; species Andrena bucephala. The sequence goes on from OX387715.1 coordinate 73,478,037, forward strand.
AACGAATCAGCAAAATGCCTCTTACTTGTAGCACGGAAACACGAATCTTCCGAATTACCGATACGACCGGTCCTCTTTCGGATTAGGTGACGCGAATCTAGGTCGCTTAGACGGTCAGGTGAAATGGCCCGATCCCGAATAAAAATCTCGGTCAGGCTAGAATCTGATCACAGTTAATACGTAATCAATCATCCAGCGGGCTTTCTTCGATGATAATCTGCCTCGTGAAAGACAAGTATAGTATATTCACGGCAGATTTACAGTTACTTTTTTCCTGAAGAGTATGTATAGGCTGATCCAGCTGTAAGAATCCAGACGTAGGTCCCCAAGAATATCATTTCAGGTGGGTTAGAAAGGCTGATTGTAAATTGACTGGAACAAGACATTTAGTTAAGAAGCAATTATGTACCTTCCTTATCACTCTGTATGCTGTATTTAAAACAGATCAGAACAGAAAAGTACACGATAAGGTAATGGTACCAGTAGTTGACCAGTTAAAAGAAATCCTTCACGTAAACAATAGTAACTACTTGCTCTGTCATTAAATAGTGAGAGTCGATGCCTAGAGATACTCTTTAAGCTTTCTAAGTTATGTAATGAGAAGGATTTTTTAAAAAAGTTATATTATAAAAATTTTAGAACCATTTTTCATCATTTTGTAACTGCTTCATCCTTGAAAATGACGTTGCATTTATCAAATATAAAACACTATGAGCGTTTTACAAGTCAAGAGTTCAGTTATAAAGAGTTAATAACCTACGATTTATTTTTACTTGAACCGTACACCTGTTCTTAACAAAATCGTTAAGGAAATAACGATATAGGGACACACTAGGGGAAAGCGGGGTAATTTCGGCCACATAAGCAGTAAATGCTATAAAATTTGAACAAGTTACACATTTGTTAGTGTTTTTATATTAATTGATAGTTTGTATTAGTATGACAGAGAAAACATAAATTTACGTTGTAACAAAATTGAGAGCAATATCACAAAAACAGTCATTTGTGTTGTTTTTCACTAGTGGGGTAATTCCGGCCATGATTTTTCTTTATAAAAGAGATAGGAAAACTGTTAAATTAAAAATTGTATTATTTTTTATTTTAAAATTAATTAGTACATATATCACAAATGGGGTATCCCATCCTGAACATTCTTCATGTGCCCATTGATCACATACTGAACACTGGAACCACATTTTATCACCTTGTCCGAATTCTTTGCAAAAGGAGCAAATATCGTGCTCTACTTTTTCGTCACAAATATCTGAATTGTCCGATTCAAAGTTCAGTTTCTTCTTTCTCAGGTAAATTAATATATAAATAAATAAATTATTTATTTATTTAATAAGTGGTCGGAATTACCCCGCTTTCCCCCACTCACCTTGATGAAAATAAACGTTGGCCAATAGCTATTCATAAAATAATTCACTTCCGACTTGAGTCTTTTAAATTTTTGTTGGTAGATGGCTTGGTACGTCAACTATGCAACACTTTTCCAAAAGATCGACGATTCATAAAATCCTTATCTTTCACGTTTTTCTGAAAATTGGTCAACTACTGGTACCTTTACCTTAAAACGGTAACATATTATGAACAATGAAAATCATGCCTAAATCTGGAGAGATTCAGGACGATGGTTAACGAATTGCAACGCTGAGAGCAAAGTGAACCGCTAAAAAAAACAGGACCGAGTTGAAGGCAAACGCTTCGAGAGAATCGTAATAGGACAAATCCCAGTTGCACAGCCGGTCGTGATGCGAACAATGCGGCGCACGTAGAATTCTCTTCCAAGTTTAGTCGTCCGTTGTCGATGCGCTCGTTTTGCTGGCCAATCGGAGTTCCAAGCTCCTGTGGCCGGTTTAACCAAGCAACGAAAGCTCTTTCGAGGTGACCGGGGCATTCCTCGATGGCACCTGCGCGATGAACACCGCCGAATAACGCGTACCTATCTTCCACTCTCCGAGGACACGGCGGATTGCTGTCGTTCGTCTTCCACCAGGGCAAATCGCGAAGAGGAAAGTGGACGTAACTGCACGTGAAAGCGTCGCTTCTCCCCGATCGATCGAAACGTTGTTGTCGAAGTCTCTGCGGGGATTCGATCTGCCCGGCCAAATTCGCGGCGGTAACCGCGTTAGAGAAAAAATTCAATGGACCATATGCAATAGAGTTAGTCGAAAGAAGCAGACCTCTCGCTGCCGTTGAAATTAAATAGAAAAATGTCTATTCCGAATACCTTCGATAGGAATCTCTATCTAATTTCACATAACACGCAAAATTATGTAAAATAGAACCCGACTAGGAGTAAAGAGTACAGTGGTTGGCCACCTGACAGTGATTGGCCTTATTTTGAGAAATAAATGAATATAAAGAAATACCAATGTTACCTATGCCTTTTTTAATGAACATATTCATATTCCTTGTACTTTCTTGCTTCAGATGTAATCAATATTTCTCCACTCATTATATACTGTGATTATATATAAAAGCAAATAGGATGACTCCGCTTTGAAGCTTGGAAATTACAGCGATTTAATCAAAAAACCATAAGAGTACAGTTGAAAGCTTGCGAATAGTTTAATGTATTTATGATATGTATATCTCTCATATTCGGTATATATCGAAAAATGAAAGTTGAAACTTTATAATAGAATTATTTATTTGTTAAAATTATACATATATTATGAAAAATACAGGGGGCCAACAACTGTCATATAAATAATTTTGAATGATAGTAATTGGCCGGACGGCCAGTGACTGTTTTTTAACTATGTTAATGGTGGAACAGTAATTAGCCCCTGTTAAAAACGGAAACAAACACGACAAATACATACTAAATAAAATATATCCATTTTTATTGAATAATTTTAATCTTATTTCTATCACCAAATCAGGTAACATTTTCTTTTAGGTTATATTATGTATCAAATAGCGGCCAATTACTGTCGAACCGATTGGACAATTACTGTATTGACCATGCCAATAACTATATTTCTTCGTAGGAAACACATTTTTTGTATATTTTTATACATTCATAATTTCTTTTTATAAACTCTATTTATTTTAGATTATTAGGGGTTTTTCATACTTATTTATATTGATTTCCATTTCAAATTTACTAAATTCACATTTATAATTCATTATTTATGTGACACTCTTACTTGAGTGGCCAACCGTTGTACTCTTTACCCTACTTACACATTGTGTTTTTATCATACTTGCAACAGCTGTTTGATTTCTTAAGAAACAATTGCGCAGGGAATTGAACAGTGTGAATCTTAGGAAAACATTGAAAGGGTGAATCGAAATGTCACAGGGATAATTCGATTGGCACGACTGTATCAACACGGCTATTACCCTTTGACTTTTCCCTTCCTTCTACGGCTGCGAGCTTTACGACTACAGCTTTCTGCTGGGATCTCGCAGTTCCGCGCTAGATTCCCCGATTTTATCGTACGTCAGAGGAAATACGCGATTGGCGTGCGCCGCCACTCGAGAATATTCCGTCTGCGTTTCCCCCGGGGAAACGATGACACGAGGAAAACGTTCACGAAAATCTTGTGTCTTTTAACAGCTTGTTCGTGACGGGTGACGACGAGATTCTGAATGAAATCTGTACACGTGTGCAGAGTGTGCTGCAGAATCGTTATCGCGATTTGTTTCGAATTAACCCCGTGCTGTCGTCAGTCGTGTCTTAATGCATCATGAACGTTGCAATAACGGAAGGAATGAATGAACGAATTTCGCATTGTTTGTTGCCGAAGAGGGACGAAATAGCGGGAGATTCCCGACTCCGGTTCAAACGCGTCGTTCGATATTATCCAATTAACGATCGAGCCACGGGAATGGACGGAAGCGTCGATTGCTATCTCGTGACAATGGGCGTCGCTAAATTGGCAGTCGCGTGATTTCTGTAATAATAAAAATCCACCGGACCGAGAACAGGTGTAGGGGAGCCCAGCCAATGAATCCAGTTCGATTGGTATCGGGGTCAAGCGATCGGATCCGCCGCGTCTCGTCGAAGTAGACTACTAATAACCTATTCTCAGCCTGGACGAAACAAATCATGAAAGATTGCGACGATTCGTTGGATAAATGTTGTAGCAGCGACTTCTATCTAGTATGACGCCATTCTCCATCGAAAATAATGGCACTTTCCAATACCAGTTCCATGGCACAAAAGAACCTAACGCCTTCGTCCAATCGTTCCTTCTGAGACGTCAAAGAAGAACACTTTCCAATTTCAACCGCTCCAGATCCAACTTCTATACGAGCGAAATTTTAATCGGTACTCACTGAATTGTCCCTCCATCTAGTAATTGAACTCGAGCGTTCCGAGGCGAGGCGTCAAAGCATATTCGTCTAACGCGACGGAAAAAGGAAGAATTCAGCCAGCTTCGGCGAGGATGGCGTCCTATACGCGAAAGTACATTGTAAAGCGGGTCCCTCTCTTCTTTACAGACCGTGCGGTGGCCGTGAGCGTCTTCAAGTACACGTGTACGTGCACGTACGCCCACAGAAGCAACGTTGCGCCGAAGAAGATTACACGACTGCCTTTTTCTCTAACTTCCTCCATTCTATAGGTTTCCCTTCGGCTGCTTCCGTCCTCCTCTCTCGCCCGACTTTTTCACCGGCTTCCCCCGACACCTCAATCCACACCTCCAGCCACGAAAATATAGAACGTCGCCTCTGTACAGCCGGCCCCGGCATCGAGCGAACGGAGCTCGGTGGCCCTTCCTTCCCTCCGTGTGACCCTTCGGTTAATTCACACGTAACCGCGAGTGGGAAACGATGTGTCACGGAGGACTACGGAAAGCCTACGCGCCGTGACGTTTCGAGTGGATACTAAAATATGGATGACTCGAGGAAGCTGCGAGTAGAAGGATCCGCTCAGATTGAAGCATCCGGTGCTTCGGTGCTTCTTTGGAATCGGCCGTGATAGAGGTACTTCTAAGATTCCGAGTTCCCAGCGCGTACCGCTCCCTCCTACACGCGATTCGATTAACGAGATTTAACTTGGCAAAGGATCCGTGGAAACTGAGATTAATTGAAATATGCAGGCCATGAATTGTTATCCAAGATCGAAATGTCAAAGAGGGGCTGGATTCAATTATAGAAAGATGATATTTGAGTTTGTACCGTTAAAGTTGTGTTTCCTTTATAATGTATCAGTAAATATGTTCGATGAGATGTGGTCCACGATTGCCTGACGTTCAAAGGTCGAGAAAATAATTTTAGACTTTTGAGACAAATTTAACGTTTCTACAAATAAGAAGGATCAATGTTAGAGAATGTTATCACTGTGCTAACTTTAGAAGCTCCAAGTACGAAATTAGCATGTGCGGGTATTGAGACAGAAGAGTGCAAACGATCCGATGAATGAAAATTGCAGGATGAAGTTATTAGTAGAATTAGAGCATAATGGGACGATTTAACGAACTAGCGAACGCAATTGCTGTAATGCGATGTATTTTTTAACGATATTTGCGGGTCTGTAAAATTTATAGAATTTTAATATTAATAAACGGTCTTCCCTGTATTTTCTGTACAGCGCATCGTTCATATCACTAGATCTGTACAAAATAGACCTGTATCAAAAATTGTTTGCACTTGAAAAGCTGAATTCATTTAATTAATCATCTTTCATTCAAAATATCGCGGAATGAGCGTGTACAGCGCGCAGCTTCGAATAAACAGAAATAACACAAAATTACATTACTTTTTCAACTACGGAGCGATGTAATAAATTTCACAGTTATTTAGTTATACCTAACGAAGAGAATATAAAACCTTGTGCCGCGCTTTACAAATAATGCAACGTGATTCAAATTACTTTACCTTCGTTATTAAATACTGGGGAAATGAAGACTGCACCATTTCATTACTTCGTTATTTTTAGTAACAGCGCGAGTTTGTTCTCAGATGGAGAATATTCCATCAAATAAGAATATTAAGATTGGAATACGCGTTTAATTTGCGCCGAGAGAATTAATATAATTCCTAATGGAGTTGTAGGTATAATTAATATCGTGAAAGGGTCCATATGAAATTTCGTCATACGGTCGACAAAAGTGCCTTTTCGGCACATCGTTCTTACAAGCTGCGCTGCTGCAGTGCTTCCTATTCACGGTTTAAAGGATCTCTGCACCGTAGATTTTTATTAAATATTATATTAGGTATACCAAAATCTGCGGATATTGCTTTCTCGACTAAATAAACCTAGCAATTAAAGTGGGAAAATATTCCCAAGTATATTACCAGCTGAGTTTATTTTCGTAATAGATCGTTCTCAACTAAATTTAGAATAATTTTCAAATTTTGAACCTCGCCCAGTGTTCTCGATTAAAAGGAAGTAACATACGCCAGCGCGCAGATGAACTTTTATTTGCAGAAATCATGCGATATGCGCGAAATGATTTATCGCGAGGCAACGTGAACACGATACGCCAGAAAAATCTAATAGGTAGAAACATTGTTTCCTTCGATAAAAATAAAAGCAAACACGGTGGATATTAAAACTGTGCCGGCTGAAATTCAATATTTTCAATGACGTTTGTCTGAATAACGAAAAGTGCACGCGCGCGTGTACACGACAGGGGCTTTACGGTTTAATCTGCGCGAAGGAATAATTGAACCCCTTCGTCGGCGGCAAGTTACGACGCTCTGGCGACTTCAGGAATTGCGCGGTTCAATTTTTTTCTTAACGTCACAATATCCTCGCGGAACAGAAACGTGTGCGCGCTTCTCGCGGCGCATTTTACCGCAACGTATTTTACCACCGACCGTTTTTATTTTACCCAGTCTCGCGAGGAGAAAGTGTAACTGTAATTTACATTCACGACCGTACCAACGATTCCAAGATACAACAGGGAATCGCAATTTTCTTCTTTAACATTTTCATGCTGGCTGACATGGCGTGTGTTCCAGTCGCTGCGAACTCCCCGCTTGCCCCAAGGAAGCAAAAGTTTCGCCCGTGCATCAGTCCCCTTGTCGCTGTTACAAACCTGTGTCGACGTAAAAAATCACGTGTCTTCCGATTAGAAGAAAAATTTGTCTGAATTTTCTGGCACAATTTTCCGTTCAATCAATCGAGTCGACAATTAAACTACAATACTGACTTCGAATGCATAGATGTATTTAGAAGCTTTTAAAAAAGGAAGCGTTTAAGATAAATAATTCATTTCGTTAAACGATTCGCAGTGACTAAATAAATTTTGTAAACCTCTGAACAAATAAGAATTTAGCCAAATTACAGTGACTGGCAGCTATCAGAGAGCTATCTGTGAATGAAGAAGAATTTGGTGAAATAATTTGCAGTGGCAGGAAGTCGTTGCTTCCTCATGACCATAAAGTGTGCCGGTTTCTCTTCTCCTAAGCACACAGGGGTAAATTCTAATCGGGGATCTAGATTACAGATGCTGTGGTAGTAGAGAACATGGTAAATCTTGAGCCGAGAGAATATTAGGAAGAGGGAAGTTGTGCAAAGCACTCGCGAATAGATGCTAGATTACCAGAATCACCGCAACAGACAATAGCTTTTTGGGGGGAGGCGCAGGCTTCTGTACCGTCACTGCGTTCGTCGCATTGCCAGGAAATGAAACGACAGCGCACTGGTATTGTCGAATTCGAGAGGCTCGTTCCATTACCAATAGATGGAATTTCCAATTTCAACTGCAATCTAATATCTATGCGCAGTTAATTGATTGCCGCCCTTGAACCGTTGCTTTTGAGCATCAAACATGGAAACGCGAAAATCGAAGGCAGCAACATTTCCCGGCACCGAGCCACGTCCTCGTGGCTTTACGACTCCGAAGGTGGTAGAATAATAAAGTTCGTATAATAAAAGGGTCCTCGGACACTCTGAGGGAATATCGAAGTAATATATTCATCCAAACCCTAGCATTATATACGCGAGGGCTGTGGCAGCAAGTAATTCGTGTTTAAAAGTGTATCACCGAAAATGTCACTTCGCCTGTGGACAAAAGTCCTTCAATCAAAACTTTGACGGTTAATCTGAATTTTCGTCCGCTTCAAAAGTAGCCCGAATTACTATTGGCTTCTTCTTTCAGAATTACTATTCTTAACATTCTACGAAACCGCACAACGAAATTTTATTTAACTACGACTCGACCTTCCCCTGGGCTTTTGTTTTACTTCGAGGTCCTGGTGAGGTCAAATCAGAGCTACTTCATTGTGTACTTATTGTACTATTTCACCCTACCATAAGAGTGAAACTTAATTAATCTGAAACTTTCGGCATCCTAGTTTTACCACGAGTTCGGTTTACCTCGGTCACCGTGGATCGAGGTTGCGGAGATTGGAAGGACATTTTAAAAAATATTCCAAAGCACATTAAACCCTGTCGAGTTTAATCGCGGTCGGTTTACACTGATTTTTATTCCCTTCGTACAACACGGTAACCGTCTGATGGCAATTAACAGCGCGCAACCCTCGGACAATAACGGACAGGAAACATTGAACCAAGTTCTGCTGGACTCACGATCAAGATCAAACGGAACGTTGCGCACCCGGAGAACTAATAGTCTTAACTTCCGGGCCGAAATAGTTTTAGTTGACTGCATCAACTCTCTAAATTGAATCCGACGATAACGTCCGGGGTCAAGACGACGATCCACGAACAGCAGTCGCCTGCAATTTAATCCAACGTCCACGGTCGTTGCGTTGGTCAATTGATCAGCGCCCTTGAAACGACAGCGTGAAAATTCTGAGCGCCGCGACGCGTGATAGTGTCAGTATCGAAGACAATATCAGGGATTACCCAAGGTAACCGAGAGATCTCCAGCGAGCTCGCTCCGCTCCTCGGCGCAAAAGAATGAGACCAACAAAGCTTCGAGAAGATCATCCCTTAAAGGAGCCGGTTAGCTCTGTGCAAGCTACAGAATTTCTTCCCAGAGCAGCGGAACTGCAAGGTCATCCGGATAATTCCGTTTTTATAGAGGCGGCAAAAAAAGGGTATGGTGGGAAGCCACCGCAAGTTTCGTGGCTCGTCAGCCTTCTGCGACATCAGAACGAGCAGAGACAAAAAGCCAACGATCGAGGAGGTTGGGAAGATGCGACGCGTAGATTCGAGGCGGTAAATTTTCATAGACGCAATAAAGTAACTTGACGACTTATATCAAATTATGACGTCGTACGGTTGTCACCGGCGTGGGGGATTTGATGGCGCAATCATGACCCATCAATTTCCAAGCGGGCCTTCATTGAAAAATATTAGGTCCACCCAGGAAAACTTCCCCGCACCGTATAAAACACATTTCCCCCTTCTAGCATGCCCATGGAACTATTTAACGAAGCGTATTCTTCTACGCCCTTGGAGCAGTTGATTACGGTCGGTGGCGTGCGAGTTTTTGCAGACCGTCTTACAAATCGGTGGGAAGGAGCTGCGATTCAGTTTTGAACGCGGGAGCAGGCTACGTCGTGCATGAAAATTTCAAGCCAACACTGAAATAGCGTCATAATGATCGCACGAGATTGTAGCTTGTAATGTGCCAAGTCTACTTAAGTTCAGCACGAGTGATCTGATTTCATAACGAAGTTCAAACTACTAAATTGCAAACTTTCATTGAGGCTCCTAACTATTCAAGTGTTCTAATTAATTGGCATCCTTAGCACGGCAATTTAACTTCGTACATAGTAAACAGCAGCCCTCGAATAAACCATCACAGATTATACATGCACCAGTAATAAAGAATTCAATGAAAAAGTCTATCGAAGCGACATATTTAAAACGCTTGGGGGTCTGGTTAACAGTAAGGGAATCTAATTAAGAGGACCTTGACACTATATACGATAATCGTTTTTTAACGAAGCGGAACCTCCAATTGCGAAACAGATACTTTAACTACGTCTACACTTACGCCTCTTTCTGGACTCACTACAAGCGCTGCTGCTATCCTCTGTCTTTAAGTGTACAAGTGTACAACGAAGCAACGGCGATTAATAAAGTTTTCACCTTCCTCTGGCACTATAGTGTCATGGTTAACGACGGTGTCTTGTAATAAGGTTTGCGAGTTCCTCAGGAATATATTCGACCGAGCGAGTGGCGTCGGCTGGTCAAGCGTGTATTTAACTTTATAATGAAGGAGAACAAACTTTTCGAGCTTTAAAATTCCAATCCCCCTAAAAGGACATCATACGTTCAAGTGGGCTTCGCGAAATCTTGAACCGCCAAGTTGGGGTGTACAGTTCGCAAACTTTCTCACGGACTGAATTCCTTAAATTTAAAAACAAAATACCAGGCGTTCCATCGAATCCGTGTGGACGATGCTTTCGTCGGTGGTTGCCCAACACGTTTTAATGACAGTTACTTTCGAGTTACGTCACCGATCGACGATCACCCGCATGTGTATCTCAGGAGCATAAGAAAAAGTACATACTTTTTACCGTAATGATGCCAAGAATGAGATAAGCACACGACGTATCGCGTGATAATCACTCGTGCTTACATAATCCTCATTAAACAACTCCGCGAATTCCACGAGTATTTGTACACTCGTTTCCTTTCCATCTCTTTCTTTCGCGCCCCAGCATCGCGAGTGCTGTGCTCTATCGGAAACAAACATCGTAATGCTTCGAGCAGAATGCATCGCTTAATTAACACGTCGGGTAAAATCGGGCGTAATTACATGCATGAAATCTGCGTTATTAATATTAATTTACAAAGTCAGAACATTGTGTCTCCTGAATTTTACACCGGTGTTTTTTCTATCGATCACTGAAAATCCACTGCGTTCAATTAAAAGTTACAAAACATTTTGCAAACTATTGCGATTGGCGTAACACTTCTCCCTCCTTTATCTGGTCCAAATCGAACGGACCGGATTTCTAACCGGATTTCTTACGTGCAACATCGCCGAGTCTCATTCGTTTAAAAGAAGAGATATAATATTGCCCGAAGCGGGGCAGAGCGAGTTTCGCTTCTTCGGGCGACGGGCAAGTATCGGTTTAGCAACTCTCGAACTCGTCCCTGGACCTGTAAACACAGAATCTGTGTCGACCGCGGACACAGCCCGTGGGATATCGGTAATTTGACTAATCAAGAGGCGATCCTTTGTCTGATCGTGGCAGAGCGCCTTGTAACGAGACAACTCGCCAAGTCGCATTAATTCGGTTTCTTAAAATGACGATAACATCTTTGTCCCTGACTCGCGAAACTTCGTTAAGCTCTGGAGAGAATCGACGAGGAACAATTAATTCAGGAAGAATTCATGGAGACCACGAAAATTTCATGGAAACTTTTTCAACAGATGACTGAAATAATAGTATCTTCATTGGGTGATTGAATAACCGATACTGTAAAGGATATTAATCCAATATTTCACGAAGCAATGTTGCGTAATTGTCAATGAAATATGCAACATTGGCAAAATGTAAGTTTTCTAAAGAAACGTTGCTCATCCGCAGAAAACTCGGCCCGTCGGTGAATAAAGAAAATTCAACGAGTTGTGACGCGGGATTCTTCTTCCAGCAGAATGGCTGCAACGTCCGCGAGTTAATTTGTAAAGGGAGGGGAAGAAAATACAATAAAACGCGGCCGTTACCACTGAGCACACATAAAGAGGAATGCTAGACTACCACCTGCAACTACGAAAATGATAAAATCACTTCGTCTCAGGGGTTTCGCAATTTCGTGCGCCGCGGTGCATGTTCTTACGTTAAAAATATTTCCTCGTAAGTTCTCGCGGTACGTTGCACGCGATGCAAATGTCCCTTTCTTCTCCCCTTTTCTCTTTTTCTTCCGTTTTTAACGAACACGTGCAGTTCTCGCCGTCGTTGGGCGACGTGGTTACGCGCGCCGCAAATAGATTCGTTTCGAACAAAGTTCAATGTACATGAACTCTAAGCGAATCAGGATGGCAACAGGGGAATTCTAATATCTTCGAAACATGCCCGATAGCGAAAAGAATGTATCGACGGGGTGGCATTAAACGCCACGTTCCTCCCTCCGCGAATTTATCTCCAGCGTTGAGTAGCTCTTGAAGCTACATTTTCGGGAAGAACAGCGCACCGGCGTTCTTGCGGGAATTGACGTATCAAAGAGATCGAATGAAGTCATTAAGAGTTTGACTACTAAAGCTACAAATCCGGTGTCCATGTGACTGCGTGCTTCAAAAGGGGTGGTCCAGAAAGGAAAATAGATTCTCCTTAATCTATATGAATGTGCCTATCGGTGGTAGTAGATTTAGTGCCGTATCTGTTACCGTTCCTTTTTTATTTAAAGAAGTTTTCCCGATTTTGGGGCAAAACCTTTTTCAGACTCATATCTGGGCGCTTCATCTTCTTCACAAGGCTGCCATTTTAACATTTTTTTATTTTTCTTAATGCATCTACTGCCACCGATAGCCACATTCATATGGATTAAGAATCTCTTTTCCTTTTTGTGTTTTGGATAACCCTTACAGTACTTTTTTTTTTTCATCAACGTCACGACCACCAGATTATTTTTCAACGCTCCCTTTGTATCTGCCATGTTTTTTTTCACTGTCACACAACAATTCAGAACAATAGTTCAAGATACAACGAAACAGCCTGCCAAACGTGAAATTAATTTGTCGAACCGTTTTTGTACAAAAAAATTCACAAAGAATTAACTATTTTTCGGCCCAACAAGGCGCAACCCCCCCTTAAAGGTATTCCAGGATTTGAGTCTCGAGTACAATAGGGAATAATTCCAGGCAGAACAAATAATTATCTGGCGTTGAATAATAACGAACGGAAATGCTTCTGCATTTTCCCGGAGAATTCCGTTGATACAGCATCGAAATGCGTGTAATGACGTCGAGGCTCGCCCAACAGTGCATTTCAGAGGCGAGTGATAACGAATGGGCAGTGTTCGTTAGGCGATTCAATGGGAATCCAGGCGCGAGACGTGCTCCGCGGAATTCACGAGTGTTTGCACGCGCCTCGTCTGCCGAGTCATTCGCACGTTTCTCCCGATTAATTAAGCTGGCGCACGGTTTTTCTGCGACATCACTTCGTCGCCGGCGGACGAGCGGTCACGCGTGCCCCGTCTAATTAGGGTGAAAGGCAGAGCAGCGCGGTAACGTGGCGGTTACACGAGGGTAAGTACGCGCGGCTGCAATTTACGGGCGCGCAGTAATTACGGGCTCGGCATTACCGTCCCCGTGCGTGCTCGCACGAAAAAGGGACTGATTCACTGGCGAGGGGAGCGGGACGTGCCGGAGTAAGACGTTCCCGCGCGGAATCCGAGCAGGAAACTTTTGATTGTTACGAATCGGCGAGTCGCGAATTCGCGATAACGAACGAACGTCTTTACGGCACGGAACGCCGCAATAAAAAGAGGAAGCTATCTCGTTGGCTCCCGTGATCGTCGTTCAACTCCATTCGAGCCTCACCGTGCCCGAGTAATTGCACAGGGCAGCGGGAGGTGTCTATCGAGCGAAAAACCCGGGCGATCGAACCGCGAAATCTACCGCGGTAATCAGCCCGCCAATAAAAATGTGGACGAGGAACATTCCCAACAGGAGAGATTAACTCTGCGGGGTCGTGTAACGTAACGACGATAATACTTTGCACGCGCCACGCCGTCGAGAAGGAGAGATAAGGAGCGCCCCTCCACTACCCCTCCCCCACCCCTGAATGATAGGAGTTCGGCCCTTATCGTTCTTCTGTACTCACCGATCACGTAGCTATAGCCGTCCAAGGTGAGGACACACTTGCGCGTGTTGGAAGAACTCGGGATGCCGGGCACAAGTCTGCGGGAAATTCGCTTACCCGGGCTGCAAGGAGTACCGGCGGTACTTGCACCGCCCGGGTCCGAGTGGCACTTCTGCACGGGGTCTTTGCTTTGTCTAGACATCATCGTCCTCTTCTGGGCCACTCGTGCGCCGCCTCTCCAGCACCAAGCCGGAAGAAAGAAAACCTACTTCCGCACCATTCCCGCGCCACCAGCCTACTTAGCCACGCGACGATCCCCGAAACTCTGTCGGTATTGGCTTCTCATTGGGACGTCGCGCCCTCACGCATTCCACACTCATTATTCCCGTCTAATGACACCCCCGTCCGCGTTTCACTCGCACCCACCGTTCCGGGCTTACTAACTTCGATCGCGGCACACGCTTTTCCCTCGCTCGCCGGGCTAGCGCCGTTCCACCGCCTTTCTCTCCACCCCTTTCTCTGTTTCCCTTTATCGCCAACCTCTTCCCGCTCTCCGACGGAACCGATACGCGACCCTCGGTTCGAGAACGGTCCCGCGGATTAATTCCAGGCCGCGGAGCACCGCGCACAAATCGAGCCGCTCGTGTTGGAACAGCCTCTATCCATCCACCGCTATCCTGGGGCACTCGGCCCGCCAGTCGAGGATCGTTAGCACGCGACCCGCGCTGTAAACGCGATTAATCAGCCACGAAATCCACGTACGAATTCTAATCTTGGCGCAACCGAGCCCGTTCCTTTCCCTTCCGCCACGGGAATTATGAACGATCGAAAGTTCACGCGGCTAAGGATTAGCCCCGCTCGTGGACGACGGAAGATCCCGCGGATCTCGATGGCAACACGATCGCGACAATTACGCCGTCGTGTGCGCTCCTTGCCGAGACACTGTTTGATGACGTCTTCCCTGTAGATTCTTTCGCCGTGCACGTTCAAGTGATTTGCTCAGCGCCTCGGAAGGGACAGGAGAGTCCTTTAGGTACACTTTTACCTGCTGCTCTTCTTTTAGATTATTATTTCTGTACACCTTTGAAATCTCCCAGCAAAGAAGCGCCGTTTGAAGGCAATATTTGCAGCGAAATTTCTTCCAACCGAGCGATTGCTTCCCAATAGCTCGACCCGTTGAACGGACACCGCGTCTGTTACACTGCTCTGATCAACTTCAGTGGCAATCGGTACATCGAGCGCTTGCAGGTGAGCTTGATAGTTTTCTGGAATTGCTTCCGACCGTGCGCTGATTTCGAGCGAAGAGTCTTAGATTGCAAACATCGCGTCCCTACCCCGCGGAAACTTCGTCGACACGCGTCACCTCTCGGCACCTCTGCTTACTCCCAGGATTCTTTGAATTACACGGAATCGAGTTGTCTGATTACTTCCTGGATAACAATTCCCGCTTGCGCCTCCGTTGCTCGTCCACGGCGTCGATTTGTTACCCAATCGTCCTTACCAGAATGGCAATGATTGTAAAGGGACCCCGTTTTATCGCGAGCTATTTTCGTAACCGTTCAGACAACAGTTACCAGTCTCATCGGCTTCACGGCCGCACTGTTTGCCTGCGTCTCATCGACAGGCAGTACCACCTTCGTGCCCGGTGAACTTCCTACAGCTTTTCGAAGTCGTTGATCCCGAATTTCTTGACCTGTAGATTCCAGATCCCTCCGTATTACGTACGGGCGTCAGTCGTCTCGCTCGCGAATGGCACAGATTTCTCGTTTAATCATCCTTCGAGGGAATCGTCGTGGCGTCATAGGTGTGTATAAATACAACGGTGGCTCGAGCGTCGAGGCGAGCAGACGTCTCGTTATTTTCTTCCTCCGGCCCTTCACACCTTCGCAGGCATTCCTCCGCGCGGCTCAATAGGGTTTCCGTTACGGCAAAAATTTGCGTCGCGAACACTGACCTCGCCGCGTCGATAGCGTTGTAACGATCCCGGCAAATAGGAGACGGGCATCGCCTGGCAAGCTTGCCACACGAATTCCAAAATCTTTCCCGTCACGTACACCCTCGAAATTACAGGGAAATACGTGCCGCGCAGGTTCTGGGAATACTCTATGCGGTTCGCGATCTCGACCCCCTCTTCCAAAATAGCACGATTAAAGGGATACGGCTGAAACGCTGCTACGTTAAATATATATGGTCGTCGATCGGTCCGATGAGTTCAGATTCTAATAAAGTTCCACCGGTGTCCGCAGATGCGCCGCTTTTGAAACAGGCGTCTTCCACGCGATCAATTGTATCGAATCCGATCGACCAGCGGCTCCGAGGTTCTCGGTATTGTAAGATTAATATTACAGCGATGCATCAAAGTTCAGCCGGTGAAGTTTAATAACGAAAGACGTTCGTCTCCCGCTTTCCTCTCCTGACGGATATACTCAACGCTCAGGGGACTTCTTCCGCTGATTGATCGCCTCGAAACTGCCGTCGATGTATTAGCACGTGTCCCGAGGAAGGATCGGTCCGGGTCAACGCGAACGCTGTGGCCACGGGCCACGGTTTTCACCCCTTTTTCTTTGCGGCGCCGTTTACACCGCGGCCTTTGAAGTTTCCGACGATCGATTCGATGGATCGCGCCCTAGCCCGGCCATCGGAAAGCACACACACGGGAAATTTCGCGCCAACTAACCGTCACTCTGTTTGTCGCGAATGAAAGGCCGGCGAGAGCCTCGCAGAGGTAATTTCTCCCCGTAGATTCAGCGGGGAACCTCCGATCCGATAGTTCAATTACTTTTTCACCTTCTTCACGGAGCTTTTACGATGGCCGTTACCGTGCACGCACGGGCACGGGATACCGTGATGGAGAGGGTCCGGGTATATACTGCGATCGATTCACGTTACCATAACATTAAATTCAGTTTGCCCGCCCGTGCACCGGCGCACCGGCGCGCCGGCACGCGCACGGTGCGCGCGATATCATCTGGCGATCGATCCTGCGGCGTCCACCGATCATCGGGATCCCTCGTTGCACATTCGTCGATCCTTCCACGCGTCGCCGATTCGAGCGCACTCCCGTCACATTTACAACCGTGTACCGTTGGCAAGCTGACCAGGGGGGCAAGGTTTACTCACAGACGGGTCGCAGAATTTCCTCCAGGATTACGTAGGCTTCGCCGACGCTTCCACAACACTCGGCATTCTCGTACCAGATCGATCGATCCGTTTACAAAACTTGTTTACCTTTCGCTCTGTCCTGGCGGCGACGTCGCCTTTCCTCTCCACTAATCGCTCGGTAAGCCGAAAATCCGCCGGCAATCCCGCGGCCAGCTGATGTCGCCGATCTCTCCCCGTCTTCTATAACGCCCTACTAACTCCTCCAGCAATCTATCCGGCGATCGATGCCCGCGGAACGGCCACCCTGATTCTCCCTCGTAGTCGAGATCACGGGGACCGGCGTTCCTCCTGTTTATCGCCGCCGCGGGGTGGTCGACGTGACCGTGCGGAACTTTGACCCCTCGCGGGAATTCTGCATTGCGAACGGGGCAGCCAAAGGAAACGGAGGCGAGGCTAAACTTCCGCGAGAAGAGGCGCGCCGCGCTAGTAGAAGAACCGCGTGCTTGGTCAGACGTCACGCGGCGGTCCGCTGTGTGCGAGAGAGTGGGAGGGGGAGAGAGAGAGAGAGAGAGAGAGAGTGAGAGAATGAGCGGGGTCGAAGCCAAGGGGGGCTTGTTCGTGGGCGATCGAGGCGCAGCGAGCAAGGGTGAGAGCGGGACGGGCCGAGGGGTTCGCACGCGCGAATGAAAACACGCGAGCCACGCGAAAACACGGAGACACACGTGCGACCGGAGCCGCGGTACCGCTACAACTGAACCATTCGAAACCTCCACCTCTCTCCGTGCTCCCTCCCCCCCATTTCGCTCGCCTCACCACACGGAACCCTCCAGCCGACCAGCGCGTCGCCCTCTCGCTCTCTCCTCCGCTCTCCTACCACCTTTCCGACAGCCGATCATTCTTTCTCCCTCCCTTTCGCCGCGCCGTCAGTCCTCTCTTTCCCTCGTCACCCTTTCGTTCACCCTCGAGACCCTAACTATCTCCTTCTCGTTTCGCCGTTCTGTGTCATCGGCCTCCCCTTCCCACCCCTTCCTTCCATTCCTCTTCTCTTCCCGTTCGCTGGTATTACCGTTCGCCCTCAGGTAAACACCGGGGACACTTTCTTCGTGCTTGGACAGGGGATGATCTGCCCTCCGACTGGAATAGCTTCGGGGATGTTTGGCCGCAGCTGAGGATATTGTTTCGGGGCTTGGAGATTAAGATAGAGAGGCGGCCACAAGTGAATTCATGGATGTTGATGCGGTTCATTATCGGATTCACCGGGGGAGATTTAGGGGAGGCTTGGAAACACCGCTTCAATCGAAATGTCGACAGTTTATTGTTACGCGGCGGTTCTGCGAAGCCAAGTATTGCGGCCGGTCAGATAAATAACCAATTATTACAACGAACTTGTTAATGCCCCCCCTGAGCTTTCATGCAAATGCATAGTCGACGGGTGTCGGGGGGAGAACAGAGCACCCGTTTCGAGCGTCCGTATTATACAGACACGAAGTAAAAAATGACAATCGTGCTTTCTCGTTTAAAGAATTACTTTTTCATAATTGAAGAATATAATAGACTTTCGTATTTTAACGGAGGTCAATGGAATATAATCTTTTTAGTATTCCACTATGAAGTATTTATTCACGGCGAAGCTCCGTGTATCACGATTATTGAGATAGCAGGTATTAAAAGCGTACAATGGGCCATATTGCACGAAAGTGCTCAGGAAAATGAAGCAGCTCCGCTTATTTCTCAGTTTTATCTATACGTTTTCCAGTCCTCCAGTGTGCGGCCCTTTGGGTCCTGATATTCTCCTACACTCGTTGCTTGACCCTTTTACCTTTGTCATTTCGAGCCCCTGTCATCGGATATATGGTAAAGCCAACTATCATTCCTGGCTCGGCCTCTCTGGCCTTTCTTCCATCCGAGGCTTCCGTGAAATACGCTTTGAAATTCTGCAACGGAGAGGTGAGCAACGAACAAAGGCGGAATGGAGAGGGAGTTGATCGCGCGTAGCATCGAAATGAAAAGAAGGTAATTTGTGGAACAATACAAACGAGGTACATCCACGCCGCGTGAATAATTAGAGAAGTTTTCACCCCGTTGCGGCCCGCCCTGTTATCCGTTTGTGCCTCGCCATTCTATAAGATTTTTTCCCGCCACGGCTGGTGTACACGTCTCCCTTTCTCCCCCTCATTATCGTACCTGCTCTGCGCGCCCTTCGACACGCCGCGTCCGCTGTCGTATTTCCTCTTTGCTCTCTGACGCCTGCGGCGTCCGCCGAGCTTCGCAACACCCTCGCCTCGTGCCCTCTTATATCGTGAATTATTTTGTTTCCCTTCAGGGTCTCACTTCGCTTTCAAAGCTATCACAGGCATCGTGTCGCGAAAAATGCTCGCACTTCCTGTTGTTTTCCTTCGTCCCGTCAATCCACCCACCCTTTTCAACGCTTCCCACCCCCGGTGCTCCTTTTAAACGCAACGATTTTAATTGAATCCAGCAACCTTTTCATTGCCTTTATAATCGACTGTAAATAGCGATGTACCGAATAAACCATTCTCCTAGGGAGAATGAAATATCCAGAGTGGAATCGGTTGTGACCTTTTCTCTTCCCCCGAAAATGTTGAATATTTGATACGAATCGTTTACAATTTCGCATCCCTTCCCTTTCCAGTCTCCTACAATACCCTAACATCCTTTTCCCTCGATTCTCTCGGTTCATGTAAATTTCACGCGATTAACTCTGTTCCACTATCTCTTCTCTCCCTCAGACGAGTACAAACGGGTCAACCGGATAATCAAAGTATCCGAAGGAATCCCAAAGGAGTGGACCGAATCAGCGTGAATCGGATTGTCGAATGTTCCGCCACGGTGCGAAGCTCTCCCGAGAAATGTCCGTTTTACAACATCTCAGTTTCGGTGGAATCGACGAAATGTCAATTGCGCTTCGGATATAAATAAACGTATACTCTAGCCGTGCTCTGATTTGCACAAGGAAAGCGGCGCGGCGAGAAAAAAGGTGTGCCAATAAAACTTTAATCGTAATAACAACACTTTCCGCCGCGGATCAAATGGCACGCATGTTTCGCGCTGATAACTTTATCAGAGCTAAAACGGGAGAGTGGTGCGTTGGGGTCGATAAGAGGTTCGGCTGAAGCGACGGTTACCTTTTTGGTAGATAATGCCCCTAATTCAATTCCTGTGTCGCGGATGTAGATCAGCGCGTTAATGTACTCTAATGCACGACATAAGAACTTAGATCCTTTATCTCCGGCTGATGATGTCACACGATACGTTTCCCCCGGGCAGAAGCAGCCCTTTGAGCGCGAAATTTATTTTACAACCGACGCGTTGCATATTTCCCGGTATAAACGCGGTTACTGTTGAGTCGAACGGGTGAATCCGGGTCAAATGCATGCAGATCATAATTACCAGTACCGTTTCATAGACCTTACGTCGATCCGAATGCCTCCCCTTCACGGACCTCCTACGCCGTAGAGGGAGTAGAGAGAATTTCAGATTCAAACGTAGTACGTGGGTACATCTGTTTTACACGACGACGTTACGCGTGCAGAAACCTCAGCTTCGAGGGGTAGTATATGTATAAAGTCTCACCGCATCCACCGAACTGTTCTAACCCCCTTCGACACGAGCTACTACGACAGCCGTAGGACCCTAGCTCCGTCACGCCTCACCGCCGACGTTATCGTGGATATACCTCCGCCCATCCCTACGCCATGCCATCCTTTATACCCTCCCATCGCCGTCTATCTTCCTCTTCATCTCTGCGTCTTGGGCACACCTCCGTGAAACACAGTCTCAAATATCCATAAAGCCCGCTCGAAAGGGTAGTAAATTAGTCACCAAAGGCTCGCTCTCTGTGAGACGAAGCTGTGGTTTGCGCGGCCTCCCCGTCTAATGGGGGTCGATCTGACTGCCGGCGTATTTAGAAGCACCCGGAAAGAGACCGGCACCGTGCTTGCAAAAGGGGGAGCGCGCGAAGAGGAAGCCAGTTTTCCGCGCGAGAAATTTCACGATGTACACGGTGACGTTGATGTATCGTTCCATCGTCCTCGGTTCTGGGAATTCGAGTGACGCGCCAGACCCAGGCCGCTTTTTCATTCTCTTCATTTTCAACGCGTTGCTGAACCGTGCACGGTGAATATCATCAATTCCGATTGCTTTCTTATTACATCGAGCACGGCACGATGGATAATAGAGATCGAGAGATTTGGCGTGCCCGACGGCGATGCCGTTAGAGTTCAAAATTGATAATATTTTAATATCTAGGGTCATTAGTGAGACTCTACTCGGCGTGTAGGTATCTATATAGTCGGATGAAATATTTATTCTTCCTTGCAAAGCAACTAGGTTTCAAATAAAATTCCTTATTCATATATGCGTGTGGTATTCGAGGATTATACTCTACTCGTGTTTCTCTGACATTCCACTAGCCTCCACTTATAACACTTTTCACAAATGGCAAACCGCATACACGAGGTTCTAATTTATAACTACATTCTACCTCTTTCCGCGTATCAGTTTCTTCGCTAGCCACTGGACGATAAGAACAAAGGAGGAATGAATGTGCGCAAAAACGAACATTTCCCAAGAATTTTCTGTAGAATGACTGATAACCTTATCACCCGACACTCTTTACGTGCCTCGCCCACTCTGAATTCTTTTTCATCAAACTTTTCTTTACTATTCTAAATCCATAACTGTACGATTATAAAGGGTCGCCCTTCTCTAAACTTCTTTACGAAGTTCGCTGGAATTTCTTGATCTGTATTTCGAAACTTTAAATCGTTTCGAGCGAACTTCGGTTTGAACGTATAGCTCGGGAAATATCTGGAATCTAGTATTTACTTTGGAAACATCTTCTGTAACTCCTCATTGGGTTTTATTACAGATTTAAGGTGGATCGTCACGAATTTGTGCCGCACGTTCAAACCACTGCTGCTGGCACACGTTAAACGTGCATACCTAAACATTCGGATAAAGAAGCGCTCGTTTCGTCCCGAGTAGTTTCATCCGCGACATTTCCCCTCCAAGTACCTTCTGAATTATGCATGGCTAATTCATTTCAATTACCTCTGGGATAAAATCTATGTAAAGTTCCTCGGACCCTGCATTTCGTAATGAGGAAATTGCGTTCGCGGTTATTCGTGCTCGCACTTAAACGACGGATTCTTCGCGCCAGTTTTAAACCAATTGCTCTCCCTTCGTTGGGCAACGGCTGGTGACGTTTCATGGATTCGCGATTTACATTCAACAGACGTTTTGCCCCTCCGGTTTCATGTACTACGTACTTCAGCGGCTAATATTTCTGCTCGAGTGGCTCCATTCCCCGCCATTACTATCTGGTAAGTTGGACCAATTTTTCTCCTTTCCGAAGACCATAGAAATCCTTGCAAGGAGAACCAGCAGAAAGAATCCAGAAGAGGGTGGGATCGAGTAGCATCGCGGGACGATTTATCGCAGTGCCGATAACGAATTCTGGGGTGATGAATAAGAAGTTATCCCGGCTCGAAAATTCGCGGTCGCAGGGACGCCGCACCAGCCTAGAAAAATGAGTTCCCCGACGGCCCGTGGAAACTGTAAGCCACTGGAAGCTTCCCCTCGGCGGGAATAACGTCAACGTCCCCTTCGCTTTTTCAAGTTAAACGCTTCTTTTGAATTTTTCATTAAGCAAGACCCATTTCTCGCATTAACTTAGATATATCCGTCTGCGACGCACGCGAGGTAATTTATTCTTCGTTATTGCGAAAGTTTCGTGGAACGAGCTGTATTGACGCGTCACTTAGAAACTTTTAGTGGCGATGAGGAAGGATAAGGTTAATAATGAAACGATTCTCGTCCCTGTGTGCCGCATTTATCCTTTCGATTGGAATCGAGTTGGTACTACTTCAATTAGCTAAATAGCTTAGAAATTTCATCAGCTGACAGCGGATTTTTTGCTGTGTACAGAAAGCAAGTCAAGAGGGAAATAAAAGGGCGAGTTTAAGCAAAAGAAATGGTGACGGAGTTACAGGTGATAGAGTCGCACTGTCAGCAAACAAAGTGGCACAGGTATATTCCCGTGTCCACGGCAGCTCAGGATAATGAAACGGGCTCTCATTACGTTGCGTTAATTACTTAACGGCCGCCTCGAAAACCCCCGATGATGAACACCCGCGATCTTCGGCGATAGCTGAACGAGCGCAGGAGCACTTAAAAGGATATCCGGAAAGATTGGATGGGATTATCATCGGTGCTCGGTTTAACGCGCGCGGAAGTCCGGCTTCCCGAAACGGGGGAATAATTTAAAAGCACCGGCGAATATTCGCATGACAATTCCACTCTCTCGAGTAGATCGCAAAGCGAACCTCGAGTAAGCTGGCAAAGCCAGTTTGGAAACCACTGGAAGTCTCTCACCGGTATAATCTTCCAAAACCACCGAATGTGTTGGTTACGTTGTGGTACCCCTCGATTATCTAAATTGGCTGGTTTTCATGCACCTTCAAGACCTTGATTAATGTCTTTGAACAGTTTCGTTAATATTATTTCCAACCTACGGATTTTTTTTTACGGAAATGTTGGACCTTCGCCAAACATTAGAGAATAATAGACACAAGTTTTTCAAAGATATATTCGCAGCTGCGATTGGCACACAGGTGGCGCCCCGTTAGTTTGTGTATTTGTAGAGTTCGGAAGAGAGAAACATCGGGGAGTCGGCGTTGGGGGAATCGGTAACGCCGCTGGCCAGTAATCAGAGGTTCCGCAGATCCTGGGTTCGAGTCCCATCGCCCGAGGTTCTGTTTTTCGCCTACAATAGCAATCGCAGAATACCCTTAGCTTCAATACAGCCCATACAATAATACTCAGAATTATTGTCCTGTTAAAATCAGCAGCTGTTCAAATGAGACAAATGGCAAAAGGACCAGAGACGACGACCCCATGCCCTCGGTGACGTTTTGTATAATAAAGACATGGATGGTTCCGTGCCCTCGATAAAAAAAGTACGAGGACTGGTCGGGGTGGAGATGCATCATTTCGCCATTCATCACGGGGTGCGCACTTAATGGAAAGTATCGCAGCCACTATGTACCCATCAATTAATACTCGTGTATACTCGTTAAACAGGCGGAAGAGGAACGTAGCGACCCGGATTAAACGCATGTTCGACCGCCGCCATTACCCGTCCGCGCATATAGATTTATTCTTTCTTCGAGCACGATTAAATGTCGCTTTACGGTCGGCTGGCTTTAATGATAAAACAGGGATAGGCTTTTCGTTTGAAAGGGAGCAATTAATCACAGGCAGTCGGGATTGTAAATCGTCGGCGATGCTATCGGTAATGCAAGGTTTGCCGAGGTGGATACAGGTCTGACGAAAAGTAATCCAACGTTACACTGATATCGCTTAAGGGCAGCAGATATATATTCCGCATGGGTTTAACACTGACGATACTGTTGCAATACTCATCGATTTGTCG
Source organism: Andrena bucephala (assembly GCA_947577245.1). Classification (NCBI taxonomy): domain Eukaryota; kingdom Metazoa; phylum Arthropoda; class Insecta; order Hymenoptera; family Andrenidae; genus Andrena; species Andrena bucephala. The sequence goes on from OX387715.1 coordinate 73,502,230, forward strand.
CTTTAACGAAGCGTGTTCAATGAAAGGCGAAATAACAACGTGGAAGATTAGAGGTCTACGTTTCAATTGCATAGGTCAGGTGAAATTGGGGCAGGATTCCAGGATTAGCGGGATCTATTAAATCACGTCGGTGGTCGTACAAAAACCGTGGTATTTCATGGTCTCTTAACGCGAGCTTTTCCGGCAGCAGAAGGGAATTCGTGAAAATATTTAGTTTCCACCAGTGGTCCTAAAAACGACTCCTTTTAATATATGTACTCGGCAGGAGGTAAATCACTCTCGCGTAAAAGTTTAATATTAATATGGACCCTCTCTTGTATCTTCTACCTCGGGAACTATTCCAGAAAAATTAATTACATCCGAGCGTGTTCGTTTCGGACCAGTGACCTCTCAAGCGAACCTATATGAACGATCTATATTCATCGGAAACATGACACATAAAGTAATATGCGTTAGCGTGTTAAGGAACGCGCTATGAAATGCTTCACGCGCAATAAATGCGAGAAAAATATATTCATCCACATTTTTGCTGTTCCGTCTGCACATATCTCCCACTTCGAAGCGCTGTCCTGGAGTTGATATTAAATTCCCGAGATGTTATTCGCGTTTCATGTTTTTTCTTCACCCTTCGTCATTACTCGATATTACGCGGCATTGTCTATACCGATGCTATCCCTGCTTGTCGTGCCGGGTTTGCTCTTTCAGGGTCGATAGGTTAAAAGCAAGCATTACTTCGTTCACGGCCTATGCATCAAAGACGAGAGTGCTTCTAAAGCAAACAGAAGTCTGCCCAGCTTTTAAAGAATATTAATGCCCCGCCGGTAGATAAGCCGCGAGCATCGAAAGGGTGCAGCGGAAAACACTGCAGCAGTTCCGAAGCATGGATTAGGATTTCCTGCGGGTTTTCACGCTATAATGTATCGTCATTTTAGAGACTGAAAAGGTATCGCTGTTAGGGTGAGACACCTAAGAGCACACATTCGACTATTTCTATTTTCTCTTGCTTTTGCACTTACGAAGAAGTGGCGAGAAATCTTGGTTTGGTAAAAAAAAAAAGGAATACGATAGTAGAAAAGATAATTTTTCTCGAGATTACGATGTCTGAGTTTTCAGACATTTTCATGGTGAAAGCATTTATTAATTTGTAATTTGGCCTACTTAGTTATGCAGAAAGCTACCAACTTTCGGTGATCTGAACTTGAGTTTTAGTTCGAAGATTTGAATTGTTAAAGAAAAGTAGCTTTGTTTCTATTGGGTATATTTTATTTCGTGTTATTGTGTTACAATGCTTTTTAATGGGTTATTTAACAGTGAGTAGTATAATTAATATTATTTTAAATTCTCTGTGGCTTTTGTTTTTTCAGCCTAAAATGGAACTATGACTTGGTAGTTTTAATAATTGTAATGTAAGAGTTGTTCTATGGGTCGGTAATTTTTTGCGACATAAAGATCACAAAATTATGTGATCCACACTGCTTTTAACTAATTTTCTGTCATTTTGCGGGTTGGTAGCGTTCTGCACAATTAGGCCCAATTGTTATTTTCGACAACCATTTCCTTTAAAGCCTCAGAAGCGTGGGTGCTGAATTGTATTGCTGTTATTGAAAGCAAAATAAACATTGAACCGTTTAAACAGTTCCGAGTGGTATTGTACAAACGGGGTGAACGGTGTGGCTCGCGTTGAAGACAATAAACAAAATAAAATGAAAACTATGAAAAACACCAGAGAGAAGCATCCAACTGTGCAGGTCGGAGTGCACTCGCGCTGCAATCGACAGCATATTGTGCTCGATAAAAACAAGCTTGAATTTGAATGTGCGTGCGACTAAAACATATGCGCATTTTTAACAGGGTGTAGTTATGTACTTCGTATTTCATTCAAAGGAACGTATATTGAAATTAGGGCACATCAACATCAACGCGATGCATTATCAGTATGTATATTCCATAAATTAATGTCCTTTCTTCTACACTTCCAGATTTAGTCTCACGAAACCTTTTCGTAGAATCTGCAACCTGGCAAATTTTCATCGGGATGAGATTGATCTCCTCCATGGCTCTCTTTCCTTTTTTAAAGCCAGTATGTACAGAGCGATATTAACTGTAAATAGGACTCAAGTCATCATTATTATCTTTTATATTTTTCTGTTAGGTACTTTCTGTTTTTATTTAGTGATAACGCTTGTTTCTCTACTCTGTGTCTTTTCACCTCGTTCTGTCATAAAACGAGTCTCACCCGTTCATGAAAAAATAAATAAATAAATAAAGGACATTTCATTGTTGCCAAGTTCATTCGTTTCGAGTAGGTAAACAGCAAAATGATAGCTCGATCCATCCTCCCTACTGTAAAGATTATAACGTACCAGTGAGTCAACATGCAAATCTGAGAAATTGCGAGCGCACCGTCCGAAGCAACATAAACATACGTGTTTATGTCAACTTGTCGTGTGCATGTTAAGTATGTATATCCGCCTTGAGGCTCGAGCATTTTCGACCAGCCTCCGAGAACTATATTTGCACTCCGAAAGACGGGCATGTATTTGGCATTATCCAAATAGAGCAAGAGTCAGCGTGACTTATGTAGTTAACGTTAAGTAGAACTTGCTACACAATTCCGTCGTTCTATTGAACGGCGCAGGCACGCGGAAGCATGCGAATTACAATGGAGTTGTTGCATTCAAACTGCAGGTCTATTAGGCGAATGTCTGCCAAGACAAGGTTTCGTTGTTCGTCAGGATTAAATTGTACGGTTGCTTCCATTTATAAAATTGGAATTAATAAGGGATTAATCACGTAGGCTGGAGGAATGTAATTTTGTGATTGATCGAACTTTTTGATCAATACGCGAAACTACACCCGTTGTATATTTATCAACGACTACGTGCAGTTTCCTGTAATATCGTTGTGTGTGTTCCTACGGGGTTCCAGCTGAAACCACGATCGAACCAGAAAGCACCCTCAGCTTCTATGTAATCTCTGCTTTACCGACCTCCACCGGAAATTACAGTAGACTCCAACATTTCCGGTTAATCTCGCGCCATTAACCGAGAGGATATTAAAGCTCGGCAGAATTAAAAGACGATATTTCCTCAAATTAGCACTTTTTATATGCGCTGCATATATTGTTTCGAATATTTTCAGACTCCTACCGACGACGATTGATTTTACTCCACCACCCGAAAACGCTCGATGCCTTCTTAAATCTGTAATTTTAATGCAGTTGCAGATATTATTCTTTTTAGAGGAATATATCATACAGAAATGTGAATCTACTGACGTGTCGGTTTTTCAAATTTTATTGAAGGTCTGTTAGCAGGGATACACTATAAACAAAAGTCTGAATAACAATTATAATTACCCGGGTTATTGTAATATTATACCAGCTGAACATGTTTCATCGGGGAGAGATCCATTTTCCCGCTAGAACCGCTTTCATTCTGCGATAAATCAGTGGCGCAAACTTTTTAAAGAGAGGGTAGCGATTAATGAAGCTTCCGACCCGAGTGTAAACAAAAACAAGGAATATCGAGCTCTGAGCGAGGTGTTCTCGAATCGACGTGTTTTTATTCTAAGCGGACAAAATATTTACTGTGCGCTCTTTATTTTTTTATTCGATAATGGTAAACCATTTGCTGTCTAAAAACAAAACCATACTTCTGGCTACAAACGATATGGAAAATAAAACCATACATGGAAAAAGATTGAACGAATTTCTGACTTCCAATCATTGAATCTTGAACGACTTGCAAATACATACAATATTGTTCTGGAGTGATATAACAATTGTGACTGAAAGGGGAGTTTAAACTGTAAATACTAACAAAAGTGCAACAGCTCCAGAAGAGCAAACTATGTCCCACTGTTAAGGGCTCATTCTACTTTGATCGGCAGAAAACTGAAGCTACTTTTAAACAAAAAAATTCTGAATAAATACAACATATAATGAAATAAATCTTTTTGGAATTTATTAAGCTACTCCTACATTATACAAAAAAAAATTAAGAAGATGTTTTTAATTTGTTTCATGTGTTTTTTAATAACGTCAATGTGACACCTACAAAAAAGAGATGTTCGTGGCGTAGGTGATTTCCCGGCTTAGGCTTATCTGAAATAAAAAATTGGAAAAGATTATTAATCTGTATGAGTGTGGTTATCATCCGTAGCTCAATTAACAATTTTTGTTGAGGAATAACAAACTGGTGCTATTTTGGAAGAAAAAGTTCTCCAAAAGAGCGTTTTCTCGAATGTTCCCCGAGAAGAATCTCGGTTATTTTTCGACAAAAATTGTTAATTGAGCGACGGGCAATAGCGCCACTCATACAGATTAAGAATCTTTCAGAATTTTTTATTTCAGATAAGCCTGAGCTGGGAAATCACCTACGCCATGAACATACCTCAGTGTCACATTGACGCTATAAAACTACATATAAAACAAATTAAAAACAATCTTTTTAATTTTTTTTTGTATAATAAGAGTGGCTTAATAAATTCCAAAAAGATTTATTTCATTATATGTTGCATTTATACAGAAAAAAATCTTTAAATATAGCTTCATTTTTCGACCGATCAAAGTAGAATGACCCCTTAAGTCTAGCACTGAAGTTATTTGAAGAATTTAGGGGGAAAAGGGAATGTCACAAAAAGCTTCATCGAAAAAATTAAGTTTTAATACACCAGTAAAGAAACAAGGTTCAATAAATTTAATTTTCTTATATAATTCTCTCCTTAAATAACTTATTGTTTTGTCTTGACGACAGAAGCTTATGCTTAGGCAACGCGTGGTGACATTCCGTGTTTTATTCCAGGGCAGTGTGGACATTTCCTGTTTTTAACCAATATACCAAATCTTTAACGTTATCTTACGGGGGTATTTAAACTTTATAACCCTCTGTGATTCGACAATTCTGTTCTCCCAGTTGCCACCAACAAAATATACTATAATTCACAAAATCACGAGAAATGGACATTCCCAGTTTTTCCCCCTTACCCTTGATTTGTGCACGAAGGGTAAAGACATCCACCTTTCGCTTTATTTCTACTACCATCGCTTATTACGTCATGCTGTCAATTTCACGACCCCAATTAGCTCGCGTTCACCGTAAATCAATCCGTTATGCTGGACATAACGAACTCGTTAAGTTTCGCAACATAATGGCTCGTAAATCTAAGCGTTGTAACTGTGGCCTTTGACAACGTCCCGTTATTTCATTCGCATTAACGAGCTCCTTGGCGAACGACGCACGTTAGACTTTATTTAAATAATAGATGCCGCGGCGCTCTGTACACCCGGCCCGAGGCCGAGCGATAGCGTAAGTCTGAAGGGTGTCGAATAGCACAACGCGCTTATCGGTAGCGCGCAATATTTCAGCAGTGCTTTATGTGGATACGATTTGTATGCACGCTGGGATTCCCTATCGGAACCACGACTCTCCTCCTTCGAAATTTATGCTGTTGGCACGAGCTCGAATGATAAACGCGCGCATAGAAGAATAGAGATGTAACAAGCTCCATCGTTTGTAATAAATATGCGCTCCTAGTCGAGGGCATTTGTTTCATCGTTCGCCATTACGAGGACGCTTTCGTTAAAGATCCACCACCGAAGGGGACAGGTAACTTAAAAAACGAACCGCTTTAAGTAGACAGTTCTAAACGAAAAGTGCCTACCTAATCAACGCAAACGACGGAAGATGATTACACAAGTTCGCCACTATTTCTTTAGGAATTATAGTTGAAGTTTTTGCTCCAACCGTGACTCGGCATTAAGAACGATCGTGGAGCATGCTGAAACTCAACGAAGTAAGTTCGGAACGCGGCAACCCGTTGTTCCACGCTTTGAATAATCACTACATTCGTGATTAACGTCACTTCGAGCGTTGTGGTTCGCATGCAGACGATAAAAATACGATGCGAAACGTATGCAAAGTGTTTCTGCGTGTCACGAATCGCAAACTCCCGATCTCGGGGAACAGCTTTGCCGCGAGTATCGTACAGTAAAAGCTTTTCATTGAAACTGTTTAAAGCGAAATAAGGCAATACCTCCTCCATTAGAGGCTCGAAACTTTCGTTTCCTCGAGCATTCGATACCATCCCATTTTGTCTTTACTGGGAAAGGCGATCCTTGAAATTTCTCAGCGTTGTCCTCGTTGAAATAAGTTCCCAAGCTTTCGAAACGGAGGAGCCCGTTATTAGTAGTTGGGGCGCGCATCGACGCAACACTGTGCAAGGCCATTATCCCGCAATAGGAGGAACCAACGGTATGCAAGCTGTGGTATCGATTGGATCGCGATGGGGTTAGGAGAAACCCAGCTTTGGTTAGCGAAAGGCTAACCCTCCCCGTCTGTCATGCCCGAACTTTGACAACATAAGCTTAAACGCCACCACTGCCGTCTTTTCCCCCGTGCGACGACGCGCGTCATTCGGTCTGTATTCGAAAATTCCGCCCCGATTCGCGCATCCGATATTTTTGGCCCCGTTCGCTCGCTGCTGGAAATATCAACGAGGTTTCTATTTTTCTACGTGTCTCCTCTGTGCCTTATTCATTCTCGCGGGAAGATAAAAATGGGGATAAGGCAGCCAACACAATGCACAGAAGGAGGCCACCATTATGTACAATAGAGAAATTGTGAATTCAAGAATAAAGAAGCATTTACGCTCGCTGACACACTTCTGGAATTGTTAGTATCCTGGGGAATGACGAAGGAAATCAAGTTCCTGGCTCTTCGGTTCTGATGATTGATTCGGAAAACCGAATCGTGGAAAGGCTTGGTCAAAGGAGAAGCGTATCGCGTGTAGCTACATGTTAAGTAGTTAAGTAATGTGCGCGCGGAGCCAGTTGGAAACTACTCGGGAAAATGTACCTCTGAATACGGCTTAAGTTCGCCGTGTGCATTATACTAATTAGTCTAAGAGCCTTAGGTGAACGTATAGGTTGCACCGAATACACTGATAATTAGATGCGACTGTGCTGTTTCGGTCAATAGTTGTTGCCTACACGTAACAGCGTCAATTTACGGTACTCAGGGCTTCATCACAGTTTAACGGACAAAGCCACCGTGAAATGTCTACTAAGTACATGTCATGATCTCCGGCATCGTACGTGTCGGATCCCTATAGTGGATCCTTATCACCCCATAATGGATCCTCATCGACACCCGTCCAACGTTTAATCAGACAACAGATCTGAGTGGATTTACGTACGGAGTGGAAGTAATTTGCGGTACAGCGGCGTGGTAAAAGGAAACAAAATTATGGAATGATATAGTTGTATCACTGACAAGTGTTGTCGTCAATTTAGACTGTCCCGATCGCTCCACGGAATAGAAAATAATCGGGAGTATAGAGTCTGGAATAAAAACACTCTGCAGGGAAACAGAGACGGTGCACTCTGCGAGGAACAAAGCAATAAGTTCAGACAATAGCGATGACCTACAAAGATGTATATACAGAGAGCAAGAGTAACGTTCTTCGAAGGAAACGGGAGTCGCGATAATCTTCCAGCGGTGTTTGCCCTTTTTACATTGCGAGAAAAGGAAGGTAGCATGACTTTCGTTCATACATTCCGAAACGTTGAACCCGCAACCCTTGCTATTCGTAGACAGGTAGTTAGTAGAATTATAGAAATTGGCTCAACGACCGCGTCTCTGTATCGTAAGTAGTAGATGGCATGTGTAAGTGTCTTGTCGGTGTGCGCAGGGTAAGGATTGCATTTATTTCGAATTAATTAGGAAACTTCCATTAGAGAGTAAGAAATAGCATGCAAGTAAATTGGAGGACACCCGGCGGCGCCATAAAAAGGCAATAACACGATTATAGAAATGTGAGATGAAAAATGTGTGACGTACGATATGTCGATGTGAATGAAAGTCCTGCAGGGACACTGTGCCAACATAATAACTGGAAGAAGCAAGGACGGGGAAGTACTCGAAGAGGCGAGCGTACCAGCAAAAATAAGATTACCAGCGCTGAGGTTGCCGCACGTAGAGTTGGAAAGAAAACAGCCGATAGGAAAACAAGAAAGCAGAACCAACCCTCCAAGGCACAATTACCGACATTTTGATTTCCCCGCAAGACGCTTCACCTTGAGCGCTTTCATTTAAGGTCCTTCAGCCCTCCGGATGCTCCAAGCTATCGTCACGTGTCCCGCTCAGGGCGCTGTTCTTGGCACAACCGAAAGGAAAAAATTCTACTGTAATCCTCCCCCGATTCTTCGATTTAAAAATATCGAAAGTGTCGTGACCCCATCACCATGAAACTGTTGTATCCTGACCTCTCGATTTTCTTCAATGAAAAGAATATTACGGCGTGCGTTACGAAAAGTAGCACGTTTCAATTTTCTTACGAAAACTAGCACGTTTCGGTTTTCGCTGCGAAAACTAGCACGTTTCGGTTTTCGCTGCGAAAACTAGCACGTTTGAGCGGTTTGCCACGAAAACTATCACGTTTCGGTTTTCGCAGCGAAAACTAGCACGTTTGGGCGGTTTGCCATGAAAAATAGCATGTTTCGTCTTTCGCTGCGAAAACTAACACGTTTGAGTGATTTTTCACGAAAAGTAGTATGAGTGACAACGGTAATAATTGTAAGTAAATATGTAAACATGTACATTGATAAAACTATAAGATGCCTTTATTTAACTTTAAGCAGATGCCGTGATTTTATTTAGAATTAAGTAACTGAACTATGAGAAAATTATGCTTTGTTGGGTACTGGGTAGTATAGAGATTATAGATGGAATTATTATTTATTAAACAATATTTTCAACAGTTGAATTCTTTTAAACTGACCACGCGCTGAAACGTAATAGTTTTGCAGTCTGCAGTATAGTCCAAAACGTGCTATTCTTCGTGGCCAAACCAGATAACGTGCTAGTTTTCGCCGCAACAGTACGAAATGTGCTATTCTTCGCGGCGGAAGAGGAAACGTGCTAATATTCGTTAGAAACGATGAAACGTGCTTCTTTTCGTGGCAAACCGAAACGTGCTAGTTTTCGTAAGAAAATTGAAACGTGCTAGTTTTCGTGACTCACGTCGATTACATCTTGAAAGTAGATATTTTCAATTCAAAGTAGAAATTGTTTCAACTGTTTATTAAGAAAAACGGCGTCGCTCTAAAAAGATAATATCATTCTTCCTCTGTCGTACTCTCTATCGATGGTATTTAACGAATTCGTTAGGCCGACTCTAACAGTTTAGCTAGTCTTTGTACGGACCTAATTAGTCCATCAAAGTTTAACGCCATTAAGGGAAACGACGTGGTTGTATATCGTATCTTTCCTAACATATACCTACCTATCTACACGTCCGACTCGAGTTTCTTGCGATTCCCAAATTGTCGTAACAAGGAAGTTATAGCCCTCGAAATTGTTTCTGCTCCCCAGCCGGCAGACGACCGTAAGTCAATTAAGGGGCTAGTTAAGATCCTGCGAATACTTAGACGCTCCCAGAGCAAACTGTCCCGTTAAACTGTCGTGTTCTGCGAAAATCTCTCGGTTTTTGCAACCACTCACGAATCACAAGAACTGCTATACAATCACTGAAGTATCGATAGTTTGTGCAATCGAAATATGGCGCGACTTTAATAACGGAAATTTTAATTAACAATTTACATTTCTTGGCTCTGAAAATTTCACAATATGTCGCGAATTTATGATTGCCTATAATAAAAGTTCAACCGAATTAATAATTTATAACAGAACGTGCTGCGAATCGTCTCATAACTTATGCAATTAGTATTTCAACGTCCTGTTTAATATTATTCGAACGTAAACTGACGTCCGTGCTCATTAGCAGTTAGAAAGTTTACTGGAAAAAAAACTCGCATAAAAAACGTCATCGGAAAAAGCCAGTGAGAAATGACGTTTTAATAAGAGGCACTTCAATACTCCAACGGTCGCTTTAAAGGTTTATCCGACGAATAAATACGGGAGATTGCGGAATTAAACTGTATTTCCATTCATAGATTCAATCGAGATGTCCTAGTTTGAACCCAGTGTTACTTTCAATTTATTAAATCGTAGTAACTCGAATCTAAAGACATCTCTCCCGTTTAAGTATCCACTTTAACAAAAATGATAAAGGATCAAGTATCTTGTTTCTCCTCCACAATGGAACTGTTTTTCAAGATCGAGATTACGTCATTTTCGTGGAAGACTCCCGTATCTTTAATAGCATCCTGTCGTCAGAATAATACAGAATCCACGTGCGCTATAATCGAAATTATTATTCAAGACCAGACTGCATCCGCGTCTATAAATCTGTGCTCCCTCTTGCATTTGCATTTAACGATGCACGTATGACAATGCTCCTTAAACGCACCGACTACGCGACTTTGTTTATTCGCTCGTGCGGCGCTCGAGCCTGCATTCGTTTCGCTATGAACAATTAAATTGTAATACTGACGAGGCGTGCCTCGTTAGTCACTCTTCTCCAATCACCAACGGCACGGAAATTATCAGAAGGAGGAACAAATGATCGTTCCTTCTACGTAAACATTCCGCGAGAAGCCAGTCATTAAAACAGCGCCACGCAGAGGTTCGCAAGTTTCGAATAAAATCAGAATAATTATTTAGAGCGCAGGCGACAGAGAGAAATTGAAGCTGGCAGAAATGAAACTGGAAATCCATATAGAAGCTAAGCTATGTTATGCGATGCTATGCTATGCCATGCTACGTTTTAAAAAAATTAGCTTCAATACATTCTTATGGAACCGTTTCCACCAAAAGCTAAGCTAACACATAGCATAGCTTAGCTTAGCTTAGCTTCCAGGTGGATTCCCGGCTTAAAACGTGGAACTCGAATAGAAATACGCTGGTTGTTCGCACTTTCGTCGACGCGAAAACATTGGGATTAATTGGAAATCGTTTGTGTAGAAGCTATCATCGGCGAAGGCATCCAGATAGAGTATGACGTCTGTTGTCGCACGTAGTGCCATTCGTCTTGTCAACAAGCCGCTATTTCCTCTCGATTCGCGGCCAGACCACTTGCACGGTATTTCGCTGCAATTTATGCCAGGCTTCCCTAACAAAGAGCAAACTTTCTGAACGAACATGTCGGATGAATATCAATAGAAGTTCGCCGGCGCAAGAGACGCGTAAAGAATGATATTTGCTCTAAAAATAAATCCCGTTCACGCTCCTGAAATTACACTTCGCTCTCGGCCATGGAGGGGCGAACTCGAATGACCGCGTAATTTCGTAAGCTATGGCTGTTGCATCGGTTTGCATTTCCAAATATTTCTGGCAACAGAGTTACGCGTCGAAATTAATTTCGTTGGTAAATGAAACTTGTTTCGAATTACAGCACGCGGGGTTAGCGAGAAAATTGCAACTGATCGCGTAATACGCAGCACTGTTTTCACTGGCAAACTCATAATGTGGAATCAAACGGAATAATACAAAGAAATTATTGCTCGAACGATCACGAGATACACAATTCACCGTTCAACAGCAAACTCGCGCGATTGCAGGTATGTATAGTAAAATCATGTCCGTACGGCGACGTTAACAACTTGAGCGATATCTTGTCTCCTCTGTTCTATTCTCCGAGGGAGCAGACTTCGCGAACTGCCTCAAGTTCTAAATAACTTTGCTCGTATTCGCGAATTGATTCCCAGCCCTGAATTGCACGGTGAAAACGGTGCCATACATTAGATGCGCAATCCGTTCGACGATCGACAGCTCCGAATAAACTATGTACTTGCTCCGTGCAACTGTGAGATTGAAAAAACTTTCAGCTTTCATAAATGAAATTGGATAAATTGCACTCGGCACGAAGGAATTTCGCAAAACTATTCTTAAGTCAATTTCACTTCTTAACTACCCTACATATGAAATTCAATCAAATATCCAATTTTAGCGGGGTGCAGGAAATTCCCGTTAATAAAGGGAGTTCGAAATTTTATATACAATCAAAGGTATCGCGGTAAATTCAACTTTCGGGCGGTGCAACGTAGGAGCTGACTTTTCCGCAGTACCATATTTACTGTCGATCCCAGCGTTGTACTTGTAACAATTATTATGTATATAACTGCAGCAGAATTTTGGAAATATTTTTGTCAAGCATGACGAGCGCGCGTCGCTGGGAAAAGATACATTTAAAAGTTTCACCATCATGTGTCTTTATTACCACTATCGATTCCTCGCAGACACGCGTCCCTCGCGAAGACAAATTACCCTCAAGATGACAATAAATCGCAGCGGCGAGAAATCCGGCAATGTCGGCCGCGCCGCAAAAATTGTAGGAGTGCGCACTTTCCTCCCGGCTCGTCATTTTTATCCTATTTTTTTCCCCCTCTTGAATGACCGCCATTGCACGACAGTACCATCTGTTTCAATAGCCACTCCGCCTACGTTTTTTCGTTTCCAACATTTATCTCGCCGCGTAACCCGCGCTAACGATCTCACATAAAACACGTATCGCGGGGAAGCTTCCTCTCTAAATACGTCGTATATATATTGTGGATACTCGAATATATGAAGATGCTTTGAATACTCCATTACTCCCAAGTTAAATAGTCGCTTGATTCGATAAATGAAATTTCGCAATTTCTTCGAGCAACTTAAGTAACTAGAGCAAGTGTAAATAAGTTTTGCAATAGCAGGGAGAAGAGTATTTCTTGTAAATGGACATTCCGTATAAGGGAACACAAGAGCTCTTAATCTATCCATTACGTAGCGGAGCCCCATGCCAAGTATCGCTGTTGTATACAGTGCGTCTTTCCAGAGTATTAATTTTTATTGGAACGCATCTGAAGGAACCAAGCGTGGGCTCTAAATTTCGAGCAAGGAGACCGTCGCTGCCATTGGAAGTTGCGGATACGACTGCGGGATACCCGGGTGAGCGTGTGATGTCAAGGTAGTGTGTGTACACCCGCATTCCGCAGCCGGCTTCTCCGTGCCAAACTGCATAAATACCATTTCGGTTTGCACGACTTTCTTCCAGTCGGCAGCAAGCTCGAGTGAAGGCATAAGTATTTACACACAGCTTTCGCGCGAGTTGGCTGATGAGGGATAAATTTAGTGTACGTTAATGTTACGGGACTTGGAGAATAAAGCCGGGGCCCGCTATAAAGCGTCCTGTCCGTTTGTAGCGGTGTTGATTCCGAGGGATGATTTATAGCGCGATAACGTAGGCAGTACCCATTTGTCTTTGCAATACGAGACCAGCAATTTTAACGCTTGATGCCTCCTGCTGAGCAATTGCTCTACACGCGCATGTGGCCAGTGGAAGCGTATGAATTTCTTGTTTCTGATAACACGAGCTCTGTGGATATTCACAAAATTTGGAGGAAATTTTAAAATTGCATCCTGAATAAGGATTATTATTTTAATTATATCTGATGCAAAGTAGATGTTCTGTTTGAAGAATATCCATGTATCCATACCCCTTTCGATCACTGAAAATATTTTTGAAAAATTTTCTTTCGCTTCTCTAATATCAACCGTGGCAATAAGTTAAGAATAGTGATTTAAATAGACATCTTTGAAACCTTTATACGTGGCTTTAAAAAGATGTAGGTCAAGACGTTATTGCGTTCATGTGTACCTATTGGGATGGTCTTACATGCAGGATTAATTATCGAGGCAAGACATGCTATCGAGTGTAACATCCCCTAAGCTGTCTTATTATTAAATACATATCAGCCCGTAAGCCTAGTAGGTAACTTACCCGACTAATATTTAAACCTCCCCACAGACTCGGTCCTTCATTAACCTTCAGCGATTTAAGCCCCATGAAAGTGGATTCTGCGTTACGAAGGTGTGAATTTTGCAGTGTATATATCATGCCGTGATACCTCATTAATTCAAATTATTCAATAAACCTCGCGCAGATTGCCTGGAACGAAATCATTGAGCAATAAATCTCAAGCGTTATCGGGATAAGAATTTATTTTATCTAAATTTTCGCGCGAACAATGCCACGGAAAACGAATGTTTTCGGGTTCTCGAATCACGTGACAAGCACAGCAGCAAACTATTTTTCAGGACATATATGGAAATATTATTTGCACAAATTTAAACGAGTAAAAATCCGCGGGCGGGATATTTTCGGTGTGGCTAAAAATTTATGTCGTACGTTGAGCGGGAAATCGTGGCGCGATATATTTATAAACGTTAAGAATAGCGTGGTACTCGCAAGAGGAATTGGAAATCAATATTTAAGCCCATTCTGAGGGTGACGTGACCAGGCTGGATTTGCGTGCAGAAAGGGATAGATAACGAGAGTTGTATTCCACAATAATGCTTTGTGTACGTCGGACGTATTTAGGAACCGCTCTGTGTATAAACTTTACTCGAGAAGGGCATTTAATATTCTGCAGTTCGATATTCTATGACCGTTGCAGAAACTCTATTAGTACTACTTAGAGGATGTGAATCTAAAAATATTACCTAATTATACAAGCAGGTGTACAGGCAATATACACTGCGTGTGGATGTAAATGTAATTACTTCCTGGATCAAATAAAGTGTACAAAGTACGCACACAATCGCACACTACACTAATGTGTATTTAAACCAAGTCACCTTATTTGACTGAAATTAATCGTTGCGGTGCATTTGATTTATTTAGTGGCATTTAACTGATAATGTACGTGTAATTGTGTCACAGTCAAGTCCTATCAGTTTCGTGACCAGACAGCGGAAGTTTATCTCCTACATTCGTTGATCGTAATCATTATCTCGGTGCGGCTGCAACGCAGACTAATACTACTGTCTGACCAACTCTATCAATGACTACTTCACGGTCGCCTGTTATTGCTACTTCTTCTGTCTGTCTCATTATCCCTAGCTACTTGCTCAGTCAAATTGTTTAATCATATTTATGTTTTACGTTAAACTACTTAGTATTAGAACTCGGCTTCGCCGGAAATTTAGATTCTGATTTTATAAAAAAAATGTATTTTATATTTTTTTTTTGCGAATACAATCACATTTCGTGACCCTAGAGGTTACCGTTCGAAAGTTTTTAGGCGACAGACAAATACACAAACATTTTTCTGCTTTATATATTAAGATACATTAGCGTAGAAATTTCTGCAATTTCATCAATCATCCACGAGTTTATATTTACCTTTAATTAATGTTACTTTCAGCTTTCTGACTACTTGTGCTCAGCTCTTTCATCGCCATCGATCTAATACTAATTCAATGAGCCTCAAATGAAATAAGTGAAATATAATTCAGTTGGGCGGAAGGTTGACTAATTAAATTTGACTGGATCCTGATTAATTGTTTCCACCGCGATAACCTAGACGGATACAAATGAACTTCAGGCGGTGACAAAGCGAGCTTTCACTCATGACGGTGAATTTTTTATAGCCACGTGCGAGCCATTAAAGCGACACACGAAAACAGGGGAATTCGGAAGGTCGGAACTCCCGGAAAGTGGTGAGACACTGTTCCGAAACAGAACCACGAAACAGCATCGAACTTCGCGTAACTGAAAACCTGTATCGAATTACGTTAGTGTTAATTACGACGACGTACCGAAAGTCGTATCTCGTTTCATGCATCGTGAATTCTAGCCCCGCTAACTTTCTTTAAAAAGATGCCAGGTAGATTAGACCGGAGAACTTGTAATTACGTCTGCCTCCGTTGACAGCTAACTTTTCTCCTCGGAGCATGACAACTCCCTGAAATTTTGGGATCTCTCATTTCAAGAGAAGACGAGCCAACCGAATCAATGGTTAATTATTAATCTGAAGCGAGTCTAGAATTGCAGTGGGAACTTGTATCTTCATTTCCTCTCTCTCTTTTTGGTATCCCTCCAGAGTTTTCGCAAAGGCGCTCCTTATTCGAGACGTCGTCTTGAAACACGTCTCATCCTTGCTTAAAACGAAATTCTGCGCACATATATTTACGCTTTCATTTAGCACCCTCTTGCCACCAGCATTCGTCAATTTACGAGCCGTACGTTCTTAGAATAGCGACTACAGTGACCGCAGACGTTCGTAGTTTTCATAGTCTGGTAACAGTAAAAGGCTCAATACGTTGTACATTTTTTCTGCTACTCACTCCTTCTTTATCGTCACGAACCTGCTCCGGCTTGTATAATTAATTGGTGATATTTCTTCGGGTCTAGCAGACGTAACGGACTTAACGACCACCCTCGCATGCATAATGAATTAAGGTTCACGATTGAACCTTAATTCATCTGATTCACGATCTGAATCTCCTGATTTTCTCGTCGATTGCCAACTTTACTAGCGCACTGTCGTGAAACATCCAAATCAGTTCCCTGCACATGTATCCAAACAAATTAAAAGTTAACTATACGCTCATTATACTCAGCACTTTGAAAGTTATCAAATAAATGACTCTTCTTTACATTCCTCTTTTTCAAGTACGCTCTCAGTGACATTTATTTTCATAATAACCTTCACTTCTTTCAACGTCTGCCATTTACAAACGCGAACTCGTTAGCGGGGGAAGAGTACAATGTCCTTTCATAGCGACATTCTAAAAGAGAAACCTCAGCTGCGCTTCAACCTTTTTCGTCACTTTTTCATCACCGCGGAAAAAAAATCCTACGAGACGCGGATTCGAAAGACACTCCGTTACCTTTTCCCTGGTAAAGATCCCCGGTTACGTCTACCCCGCGATAGCCCTTCGAATACTTGTCGAGTGGATCCCTTGGCTGGGAAGGACCATTCGAAGCCGTTTGTCTCACGCTTATTACCCTGCGTAATTGCAACTGTTCCGCTTCCGTCGCATCGGCCGCGAAAGGAACAAAGCGAGGGGACGTTTATTTCAGGGTTGGCATAACGATCGCGTTATAAACGAAAGGAATTACATTAAGCACATTCACGGGTGGCAATCTGCAGCAGAAGCGAGAGCAAACTTCTGCCTAGGAAACGCTGCTGCAGCCACGATACGTGTGTCCGTTGTGAATCCGTATCCTTGGAGTGTTACGCTTTCCTTGGCCAACTAACGCGAAGAAGAAGAAATTCCAAAGAGAATGAAAATAGAATCGATCCAATCGCGAAATCGACACTTACACCCACGTCCCTGGGTTTGCTTCGCAACGGACTTTTTCCACGTGACCTGTTCAGGAAATCAGTTGATGTATTCGGGCGTCACAAAAATCTGACTGCAAATAACAGATCGCTACGCTCCGCTCTTCGCCCCTGTGCCTACAGCTTCACTCGGCGTTAAATAATTTACGTTATTTGGACTCGTAACCTCTCTCCAAGAAAAGCAAACAGGCTGCCGCCGCGTCGGCTGCCTTTGCATGCCCGACATTCGTCGCTTGTTTCCTTTTTACTTAAAAAGAGCAGCTTGCACGCGGCATCCTCTATTCACGACGCGGTGCCAGATTCTCGTATTTAACATTTCCACCAGCACCTTTTACGCAACCGTGTGTCTCGATGTTACCGATGTCGCTGGGCCATGTCGAAGGGAATGTACATGGTTTGATAATTATGCTCCAGGATTATGCACATGTAACAGCATATAGGTAGTTATAAATGAATCGTGAATATCGTGACAGCAATGGCAAACTTGGTTCGTAGAGTTCATCGAGGAACTCTCCCTTAGGGAAAAAGGTGACTTCTCATTCGTGGCAATGCGACATTTCACCCCGCAATATCAGTAGAACGGTTTACGACAAAAGAAGGGCGGATCTGGATTGGATCCGCATAAAAAGAAGATTTGAAGACGTAGAAGCCGTTGAATGAAACGCGACAGAGATAGAATACTATTTCGAAGAGCTTTAAGAGGCACGTCTGACATGAAATCCTGGAGCTTAATCATCCAACATTGTACTATCTGCGCGTTCGACAAACGCTAAGACACCTGCAGCGTGCAGCGAAGCAACGGGCATTCATCTTGACGTCACTGGCGCTGCCTAAAGCCGAAAGAAGCAATTCCCTTCGCCGCCGACCGAATCGAGGTATTTGACAATCTGCTCATTTCCGAGAGCACGTGGCTCGAATCGAAAACCTCCGACGCTCCGAATTTCCTTTTCGTTTCCCCCATTGCCACGTTAGCGCCTGAAAGCTGTTGCATCCGACGTAAGGACAAGTCCAGGAGATTTGCCGCGAGCTGTGCTCAGACCAACGGGCGCAATAAATCTCACGTGCCTCGCTCTGACGTGCAGATACACGCGCGTTGAATCGAAACGATTTCTTCGAAAGATTTACTCGATAGATGAAACACGGTGCTCATTGAAACCGAGTAAACTGGTAATTATAATTACGTGATAGGTACTGTACGCATTAGCAAGGGGCGAGCGCTGGTTTGCGTTGCTACGATGCTTTCTGTCAGTAGATTCGGAGGCGTGTCTCCTGCCTGCAGAAGAACACGTATTTGCTAAATAGTGTTTATTTTATTATAAAAATCAGATGAAAGATTAGAAGTAATGTGTTATTGGCGGAGGGTGATGTCAAAGAAACAAGTAAGCCGTTAAAGACCTGCTTTCCTACATCAACAATCTGATGCGTCTCTATCGAGCCGGGATACCACGCAATCGACCAATAACAATCCATTAGCGTTCCGGTGGTCTATATTTGCCAGGCTATTAACGTCGTTTTATTTCGGCAAATATACTTGTCAATTCAGGGCGATGCTCGCGCAAACGCCGCCACAGAGCCTTGTTTGCAATATATACTTCCGTGGGGCGAGAGCTTCAGCGTGATTAGTTGAAATCAGCTGGGCTCGGCTCACATTTACGCTAACTCTGATAACGTTGAATACAGAAATATGAAATAAAGCAAAGTCAGAGAATCGTAACGTGTGAAGTATCATATAGAACTCGGGAGAAGAAAATAAGTGTGCGAGATGACTGGTGACTGTATGCCCACACTTCAAGTGGAGCAGATTTCCTAATTTTCGCGATGGCTTAGATGTTCTGAATAAAAGTCTTGAAATATCAATTTGTTAAAGGAAAAAAGTGTACATCTCGGCTGCAATAATTACCTATGGTATACGTAGCACCATCCAGCTGAAATGTTGCACTCTTGCACTTCTTGAAGAGCTTTTGATGCGGATAGGGTGGAGGAAGCGGTGGAGGTGGTGGCCCGCTTGGCTCCTGTTTACTCATGGTGTTCCTCGCACTCTCCCTCACTTCTTGATCATGAATTAGTCTTAATCACTGTTCCCAAGCCCAGCACTCCCGTTCGAATGCTTAAACGCCGATCATATCGTACCAACCTTCAAGCGCATAATTAATCACGCGAACGGTATAACGCTGAAACGATAACAGCGAATCTTCCAGTATAAAGAGAGCACTGAATACAGCGATTGTAACTTTCTGACGAATCTCCCTGGTAATCTAGCGATCAAAGTGATTCGGGTGGAGAGCATCTCGCATTTCCACGAGAACAGGAGATTTTTCAAACATGGACGTCTACAGAACGTTGAAAAACAAAAGGGAAAACCGAGCCCGGGATTAAAAATTTCACGCATCACAGATCCGACATGTTAATGGGATTGAAATTTGTTTTCAACAAAGGAGAGACGACGTGAAAGCCTTCGTGGAAATTTACTGGAAAATCTCGTCGCAACACTGTTTTTACATAGGATGGCAGCAAAAGGGTCCTTTGGACGCGAGCGAGAAAATTGCTGCATCCTATGAAGTTTAATAATAGGTTTCGCGTTACACGTCCACCTCCTACTCAAATATAAGGTATTTGAAGGAAGGGTATCGATAAATTTTCTTTTTCCCTTTAGGATATTCCGGGGACTCTGAAATTGTACAGGAAATTTCATAAAATGCGTGAAACATAGTGACACTATTCCCGAATATAAATTCTCTTCTCTATCCCGAAAGGTGTTTTATGAAACTGCAGCCAGCTCAGCATTATATTTTCATTCTTATCGCAGTAAACTAAACTAAACCCAAAACGATTTAGTATCCGCCTTTGGCGACTAAGCACTTCAGGGTCATAACCACAGTCGCTGGTAACTCTCCCAAGCAAGTACCTAACAAATCCAACAGCTCCAAAGCAACAACTGACAACTTTCTTTCCCTTAACTCTTTTCTATTTACAATGTCCTAAGGAAAGAATCATCTGCGAGCCCCTTACTCCACGAGGAAAAGCGTTTCCGAATTGGTATTCGTGTGTTTCCAAAATGATTCGTGTGTTTTCAGCCCATCGCCGACCCCTCGTCTACGCACGGCAAAACGGAAGAGAAGTTGCCGGCGCCCCAGTAAAACTTTCGGGGCACTAAATTCCCAGACGATCGTTCTGCGTTCCCGGCCCATTTCCCGGGGAATTGGGCCACGGTGCAGCCGCAGTAAAAATCTCGCGAAGCACAGACGGCGTAACACTTTATTCGTATCACGAGTCCCCTCTCGAGGGAGAAGAGGGCGAGTTTGTTTCTTGCCGGCCGGGCGATTTAGTTTCTTGTCGACGGTCGAGCAGGGCAAGGTTCGCCAAAAGCGGCAAAGGGTAAAGTTCAATTCCGCTTGGTGGACCGCGAGCCCCGATGAAAGTCCATCAAACAGCGCGGACGGGGAATTAGCGCAGTGTGACATGTTGGCCAGTTGCAGCCTGCACACAGTCGCACAGAACTCTGAATCCGGCGAAATCGTGGTCGTTAGCGAACGTGCGTGTCACCCACTGGGGATTTCGCGCGTAACGCGCGCATAATGGAAATCATTGCGGTTCGTGGATACGTAGCCGAGCGTCACGAAACAAACGTAATACCGTGGTTCTTGTAAATTGCGCGTCGATCGATTTCACGCGAGCAATCGACCTACCAGCCCTGTCCCCGCCTGACGCACATACCGGCGATAAACTTGAAGCAATCTTCGATTATCCCCCGCCTCCTGTTTTCCCCTCCTTCTGTATTCCTACCGCTTGGGTATCTCGATCTATCCTCGCTTCTTCCCTTTTCCCGAGCATTTTGCTTTTTCGGACACCTTCTATCCTGTCGTTCAGCCTGGTTCTCTTTTTCTCGCCCCATCGGTTTGCACCTTCAACTCTTAACCGTATCGCACGGAAACTTCGCCGTTCGCCAAGCCTCGATTCCCTGTTCTTTCTCATTCCCTCCTTATTCTAATTCTTCTTTTCCTCTTATAAGGTCGAACGTAACTGGATTTCTCCCGCGTGCAATTTGTATCCCGTAGTTTCTTTCTATCGTAAAACAAACTCCGTTTCCTCGGCTGTGCTCTTTCCTCATTCGGTCCCCGGATATGGCGAGCATTTCTTACTTAATTCACGCTTAGCCATGCTCTTTTATTAAGATAATCAG
Organism: Andrena bucephala; assembly: GCA_947577245.1. Taxonomy (NCBI): domain Eukaryota; kingdom Metazoa; phylum Arthropoda; class Insecta; order Hymenoptera; family Andrenidae; genus Andrena; species Andrena bucephala. The sequence continues at coordinate 73,523,421 of OX387715.1, forward strand.
TTGTCTCCCTTTGCCTTCCCCCGATTTTCTGCACGATCATCGTTTCAGCTGGATACTCGTCGTCCCCACTTTAAGTCGAACCCTTTCTTTTCTACAATCCTCGTGCAGAAAGTTCGAGGACTCATTTCCCCATCGACGTGCACGCCCGTGTAAGTACTGTGCCAAAGATTTACTGTGCCAAATTTCAGGTCTCGAAATCCGTTTTCGTGGTACGTGTACTTCTCCATAAGAAGCTCTAACTATCGCGATTATATTAGGTGCGAGTGTACATTATAGTACGTGGTGTAATGCGCACATAAGGACGGCCATATCTTTTAGTCAGTCCTCGGGGAGTGTTTAGACAGAACACATAAACAGTGTTATGGAGTCTAGCAAGTTTTCAAACAATTCTTATCGAGCTAAACGACTTTTTAGAACTTCAGTTTTGGCATAGTATTTGCGTTAGCTGTTCCAAAACCGTTCACGCAGAAATTGCTAAAACAGCACCTCCCTGTATCACATTTTTGCGCCATCAGGCCCTGAATTCGCCAGGCGTGGGCTGCAACGGTACCCCGGAATGTTCCCTCTATTTTCCACAATTTTTCCCTCTAAACCCGCCACTCGTTCTGCTTTCCCCCGTTTCTCGGCTTTGCATCTGCGCCCCCTGCACACTCACAACCTGCCTGCCTGTCCCCGTTCTCGATCCGTTCTTTGCCCCCGGCACCCTTTGCTCCCCCGCCCCTGCGCCCCCCCCCCCCACCCCCCACCCACCCTCACCATCCCCCTTTCAGCCCGTTTTAAGAGGCCTCGGTGAATTAATAGTTCGCGTGGTATACGTGACTGTGGGACCGAGTGGTCGCGTCGAGTGCACTTCCTCGGTCGTGACGTATCCCCATCGTCGAAGGGCAGCGGTGCATCGAACCGGGGCCGCCGTGCTTTCTCACCTTTTGCCCGCGTGCTTGAATCTTCGATGAGTCTCCTCGCCGATTCACCCAGCCCCCGACCATTCCGGGACGTCGAATCTCCACGGCACACAGCGCTTTCTTTGGCTGCCACCACTGTTTGGGTTCGGCTTTAAAATCCCTTCCACGTCCCAAACGGTTAACAGAATGGGATTGACTTCCGGGGCTGCTTGAGTTGCAGATTAGCTTGGCACGATCGCTCCCTTTCCGCGATTGCTTCTCCGCTTATATTCGAGCCATTTTCTCAAGCACTGGATCGAGCAATCAGCCCCCTTGTATACTCCGCAGTTCTTCTGTGTAATAGAAATTTGGGGATTGTATGATTATTAGCAAGCCTCGGTGCAAGCCGGCTGCTGAATAGGGAAGCGACCTAACATTCCACGTGCCATCATTCTTGCCGTGGCAGGCATTAGAAGTTATTCTGGAGTACATAACGAGAATGCTTTGGCAACTTATCTTAGGCAATGATCTGCTCACAGATCTGCAGATTCAATGTTTGGAATTGCTCGGAATTAAAGAAGGGATTCCACGCATGAGCGTGCAATGCAACAGAGGTAGAACAGACTGATGCATTTGGGATCAGTCGGACGCCGACCCGATAGATGATAATGAACAGGAATGCTGGGTGTTTCGGTATCGATACACCTTGACCAGAACGTTCGACGGGGGCGGTTTACATGGCGGCGGTTATTGAATCAGTCGTGGTAAATTTCAACATAAATCATGTAAATCCATTTTGACGGTGCCTATTATAACGGTTTTGATTGCATTTCGCGCGGATGCGAGGTTATTAATCATTGCAGGAAACATCATGCATCGCATCATTCCTTAACACGGACTACATTTTTCCTTGCCAAGAAACCTCAAAAAGACAAGTTATTTGCGCCCCCTGTGTTCAACAGGACAGCTAATAAATCTGGATACTGAGATGTAAGGTTTGGAATGCAATTCTGAATGAAAATATTTCGTATATATTTATTTCCAGGAATAAGGAGGCACTTCTTTCTTAATTGGATTCTTGTTAAAAGAGATTTCATGTCAAGTAACCACTTGCATAGTAACGCGTTGCTCCGAATGTGGAAAATAGAGTAATTTACTGTGAAGAATCGGGACAGCGCTATATCGCTACTGGAATTAACGACTGAAATCCTTTTTGGCAAGAGTGATCTAATAAATCGAGCACGCCGCTCGAACATCCATCTATCTCTCGGGAAGACATATACTGAGAAGAAAACCAGCAACATCCTTTTACCCGCTAGAAGAAACGGGAAAAGGGCACCTCCCTGATAAAAGTACTCATACGTAGACGAAACTGCGGAATCTCGCGTCGTAATGCTGCCACTTGCAAAAGCACCAAGCTCCATTCGCGTGGAAACTGCAAACCTTACACAGGACGCTTTCACGGCAGGATACTGCAGCGTAAAAAGGACTTTACGTAACTACGAGTATATTCTGTTCTAATAATATCGTGTTTCGTATTGGAAATTTTATATCCTCCGTGGACAATGAAGGGTATTAGTCAAATGTAATTTGTTTAAGTGTATCCCGTCGATTCCAGATAATTTGATGCGTTTAGGTTGGCAGCTGACTTGGATTACGTAGAAAAGCGAGGAATACAGTGGACGTATATATACAGTAGAAGCTGATACGTTCTAGAACTCAATCATCGTTCAATTATCAATCGACCGTTTTCACCAGGCTCGTTCAATTAGGGGGAATGAGGCGAAGAACTTTTTCAGCTGCGGCCAACATTCTTGCTCCCAGTACGTGCCTTCGAGACGGCTGATCGAAACACAAGTCTCGTTCCTACCCCGAAATGTGTGATCGGAATCGAAAAGAGCACTTGTGTATCCTTTCGATTTCCCTGACGTTCACCGCTATCGAATTATCGCGATCACGAGTGACTCGATTCCGTGTAAAAATTTTGTACAACCAACAGTCACGTTTGTACCTAACGATACGCTTATCAAGGCGAATTAGGAAGCTCGATGGAGCACGACTAAACAGAATCCAGTCGAAACGCCGAGCTTCAAATCGGTTGATCTGGATTTCGACGGAAAATCGTCGAACAATCTCTGTGTTTCCGTGATCCATTTAACGGATCAACTCGAAATTCCTGATTAGACGGAGCGAATTGTCGTTGGCAGAGCATGGAATTCGAGCAGAGTTTATACGTTTGAAGATTACCTCCAATATTGTCCTAAATCGGGGAATTAAAGCAGTAACTGCAATTTAAATTTCTTTTCGCTTGGTTCCTTCTTTGTCTCTCCCACAACTCAGGAGTATCAAGAATCCAGAGTCTAAACACCAGGGAATTGAAAGATCACATTGAAAAAAGGTAACGTTGAGAAGAAAGACGAGGAGGCACCACCTCTTCGCACTGAATAACAAGCTTGAAGAATGTACCAAGATAAACTTGGAAAGAAACGCTCACTACGACCACTGAAGCTAAAAAAGCGCGCGAAATTTCCAGCTACTACAATCCTTACGAAAACACAAATTACCAAGTTGTTTGAAGTGATGCATACGCTCGCGATTCTTTCTTCGCTTCTCAACACAAACGAAGCGTACATCAGCGTGTCGGTACACTCGTGTTTTGCATGACGCTGCGCTACATATTCGAGACCAGATAAAAAATGGAAATATAAAATTTCATAGGTGCCTGCGCGCGGCGTTTTTCGAATAAAAAAAATCGAGCCCCACCGACCTACATTTCCTCTCTGAAGATCTAATACAATCCAAGATACAGTTAAGAATGAAACCTGTCTGCCGAAGATGGAAACGGTAAACTGGTTACCTTTCCTCAGGGTGGCACAGAGATGCTATTTACACGCCCGTCTTTTCTCTAACGACCAAACGAAACCTGAATCCTCGATGGCCACAATTCGTACGATCCTTCCCGACCCGTCGAAACGAAGTACAGCCAACGAGCCGCGAATTGAAGCTTGGATCTACGATGCCGTGAAACAGAAGACCGCACAATTTGGCACCAGTTCCAACAGATTCCCGCGTCTTCGCCGGGTGAACACTCACAGGGACTTTAGGTGGGCTCGATCGCAACCACCTTCGTCGATCTGTAACCGAGATCGTAGATCCCGGTTCTCTCGTTAATCACGCTGGAATTACGCGATTAGCACACGGTGGAATCGATAGTCGGCCGCGGCAAAGGGGCACACTGATTCTAAATCTTTCGCGCGGCAAGCTTCCGTCCGACAGCTGATCTCGAGCCCGTGAAGCGTTCCTCGGCGAAGGAATAGACGACTCCACGTGTCTCGGCTCGCGGTGCAACTCGAAAGCTGAAAAGCTCGCCTTGAAAGCCGCGCAAGCGTGCCGCGGAACGAGTCGGCGAAAGCCAATCCGTGAAAGCCTTCTATCCCACGATGTTCTAGCTGGGCATCGAGAGGGAAACGCTTTCGGAACGGTGGACCGTGTTGCGAGTAATTATCGCGCAGGATGATTGTATGCTTATCCGGGCCACAAGGGACGTTGCCGCGAAACGGTCACGCAAGCTCCCGTTTCTGTCGCGGGCGCGTGTATGACTGGCCCCTGAATGGCTCTTTGAGACTGTTCCGGGTAAGGTGGCTTTCCAAGCCGATAATTCTGATTTAAAGGAGGCAGAGACATTTGCAGATGGGAATCAAGACCACGTGAATCACTCGGGATATTATCCAAGCCTTAATAAATGCGAAGTGTGCAATTGAACGTAGAAGCTTGCCACAGAAACACCGCCAATGCTTTATTCCATGTATATTAATATACGATTGCAAAACGCGCTATAGGTACTCGAATCCGATAGTAGGCTGCTCTCCAATGCCGCCACTATAAATATCAAATAAATTTGGAACCGCCTGGTAAGCTCGATCGGCGAAAATTATAAGCGAACGCTATTATTTTGGTCCCGATGTTTGGAACCGCCGCGATTTCAAACGATGCGTAAAACCTCGGCCATAGGTTTGCTCGTTAGAACATAAAATTCGATTCGGGAGACCGTGCGGCCGGGTAAGTGATTCCGTGGCTTCGGGCATAATCGTCGATACGGAACTAATCCCGTTGGTTTACCGTGTTTAAGCGGCAACAATTTCTCCGGCGCACATGCCTGGGACCGTAGGTGATCCAACCAAATTCACTGGATCACCAGGGTGACCATTAAGTTTCCTAAAATTGAGTAGGTACTTCCTAATGAAGTCGATTGACGGCCTGTCAAGATACTTTCACAGTGATAATGGAAAGCAGGCCGAGAACGGATCATCGTTCCGTATAAAATTCTCGTTACGAGGCCGATTAACAAACAGAATGCAAATTTACGTACACACCGAGGCGGTGCTCGAATTTTCGACGATGGGATTGAAAGTGATCCCCGAAATTGCATTTTCCGAATTCGACTGCAATAATAATGATAAAGGCCGTAAATTGCAGGCGTATACAGGATCGTTGGAAACTTTTATACCTGGACTCGAACGTGGAACGGCGCCGATCGTTCCGCGGAATCATCGATCAGCGATGTTAAGGATTGATGCCACAACAAATATCGCGATACATCAAGCGTTACTATCCACACGTGCAACGAATAAATGTGCCCGATGTTGTATTCGCGATTTCAGGTGCGTTTCGAGTTCAATATTTTCTCGGAAATGTTCCCTCCATATCCGGAATCGTGGGAATGGTGGAAAGAGTGCTTGAAGAGCAGAAATACCGTTGATCTAGTGCTACAGAAGATGCGCGCAGCTTCCACTTCACATTCTTCGTGATTTGTAACTGATAATCAGATTTCCATGCTACGAAAACGAGAGCTCAACTGTTTCATTATGGAAACTTGTCTATTTCATGGTTAGGATTCTGCTCGATTCATTATTCAGGGGATGCTCGTATAGTTTTATGCGCTTAGCTCCCACGTGGAACATAGAAGCGAATTTTGGAAGCTCGCTTCGTAATACCTTGAGTTAGAAATGGAACGGAACGTAAAATCTTTACGATTATCGCTAATGCTAAATTTAACATCGCTCGCCGATTTAATAAAGATAGAATCGTGGACACGTGATAGTGCTGTACACATTTTCGACACACAATTTTCTTTTACATGCAACTATATTTTTTTTCTATTTTTCAGTTTCACGCGAACGTTTCTTTCCGCGTAATTGATTGTTCGAGCATCGAGATGACCGAGATAATTTGTAACTAATTATCACGCGATGAGATAGCAAATTTTGGTACAGTTTATAATTAATACGCGAAAACGCCAATCTTATGAACCTACTAATTCCCAGTGTCACTTAAAAAAAAGCACCGATAAGTGTTGGTACATTTCAATTCCTATTTTAATAGCAGAATAATTTCTGCGTTAATTGATTAAATTATTTATGACGTTCTGCACGGGGAGCAGCGAGATTTTATTTGTATTAGCAAATCTCACGCACCGATTTTTCAAGTTCGAGGCGGCGTTGCCAACGAACGGGAACATTAACGATAATATTCAGCGAGGCTGGCCGCTGCCAGGAAGCGAGCGAAAACGACAATGCTTGGAACGACTCTCGGTGGCGTTTGTTTTGTCACTCAGGAGTCTGTGTACACGGGGACTCTTTTTAGCGCCGACTTGACGAGCGAGCACGCGGATAGACGTTGTTGAGCGTATGCAGAAATGCGCGCTCGGGTACACTTTGACGAGACGACGAACGAAATAACGCTGTCGAACAAGCGCCAAGAATTTATTCACCTTGGTGCTCCCCCGTCTATTATTTCCGAGCCAAGAGAAACGACTGTGCAAAACTACGCGCGGTTTCTTGCAATCGAGGGCAAGTCAGTGTTTTCCGCGAGATCCCGGAATGATAAATCGACGTTCATAGTAAACACACAACGATTGGTATTAGCTACAGTACGCAACGGATACAAATATAAAATGGGATAAAACTCCGCGTGACTTTTACCAAAGTATGCACACACTGGATGCTAATGGAACTTGGAGCAATTTCGCAAGAACGCATGTAACACGCAGTACCTATTTAAACTTTAAACATTGCCTCAGAAATATTGTAGTATGAAGTGTTTGAATAAATTCATTTTAATACGAATCATGCTCATTTCCCACCCTCTTTACCCTCGAATATAGAGTCTAGATTGGAAAATAAAGGAACCTGGATTGTTTCCCCAATCCCCAGTCTCTGCGTCAGCCGGCTTCGTTCAGATCACACCTAGTGTGCTTGCGACGGGTCGCTCAGAGCCACGAGAATCGCCTCGGGTGCGCCGAGCGCTCTTCTTCTTCGCATGGGACCCCTGGGTAGCAGGAGTTGCACCATCCGGTACCGATCGCAAGGCACGGCCGCGGTCTACCTTCTTGCTGAAGTTAGTAGGTATAACAGATAGAATTCTTGATAGCTCCCAAACTTCTAAGTCTAAATTGAAGAGATCAATGGAACTATTATTCCATCTATCTAATTGGTTTAGCAGTCTAAAGGGTTTTGTAACGACAGATCCATGGGACTATTATTCCATCTGTCCCTCCATTCACAGCAACCTCCTCCTGGCGAGAGCTGGTAATCGGTGATAACCGAGCTGATGGCTGCGAACTCTAAATAGTCTCGAAAGATGTGTGACTGATTGCTAGTTCAAACTCGCGAAAAGCAGTCTATTGGATGCCTCGATTGTTCATTGTGAACATATTCCACAAGAGTTAGAATATCTTCAAAATTAAACACACACATGCAGATCTAATATAGAAAGATTCCATATAAAATGAAATAATAATTCGCTTAACCAGCAGTCCAAAGTATCGCCGAATATCTGTTTCACTCCAAGCTGCAAAATTGAATCCGAACCGCGCGTTTAAGCGTCCCTCCCATGCCATTTGTATAATTTGCCAGCTTAACGAGCGAAAGCTCCAGAACGGTGGAAGAAATTCCTCGACTGTCAGCCAAAAATGGGAAAATTGAATCACGGAAGCAGAGTGCAATCGGGAAAGAAAATTGTTACTCGAAATGCCAGGAGGAAACCAAGGATCGTGACCCAAACTTTGCCAGCGATCCAAGTCGCATCCGCCTCCCTGACATATCCGGTGTCATTTAATCCGCCAAGCTTCCGCCAAGCGAATACGCGAATGCGCCTGGTGCATTGTGTTTTTCCAGCCCGGGGTTTCAGTCTGAACGGCCCTTTGCATATCTTCCATCTTCGCTGCTATTGATCCGTCACTGCACGAAACGCGCCACTTAGGCAACCGGGATACTAAATTTCAGTATCGCTACCACTGCGAACACCAAGCCCTTGGGAAAGGGGTACGGAGATCGTCTGTCAATCTTCTGCGCTTTGATGCACCGCAATAAGAAATGCGGAAGAGCGACTCTCTTCGCTGCCGCGAACGCGGATAAGATGGAAAGGGTGGTCCCCGCGAAGAAAATCTTCAGTGAAATTTAATAGAATCGCTTTTCGACAGCGCGACTGTTTCCGCGCGTTGGCTTGAAAGCATTATTTTCGTACGTAGGCTATGCGAAAACTCTATGAATCACAAACAGCAGTAGCACATAAGCACATACTTCCAATTCAACCTCCGGGATGGATTTCACGTGAGATTTTTCGCGCTCGTTTTATGCGCAGAACGAGGACCGCATATTTTCCCGTGTTCCGTGGAAAAAGTTTGCTCATTTTTATTTCTGGAAAATTGGAAGGAGTGTCTAAGGATTTGTGAAAATCGTAACGCGACTCAGAGGTGTCGGATTATATTTCTGCAGGTAAATGCGAGGGGTGCCGAAAAGTAAATGAAAAGCGAATAACGTGGAGTCTCGCTGAGTTGAACCCAGCCAATAAGGCCAGGCCGCGAGGGGTGTTTGCGCAATTTCATCGTGGAATTTCAGTTAACGCCGCAACGATTGCCAGTGTAATAATACGGGGGGATGGGGGCTGAGGGTCTGTTTTTACACTGGCGCTGCTACAAGGTAACGAGTGTTACCTTGCAGACGGTGAGCAAACCGGGGAACGACAATGAAAAGAGGGGCGAACCGATAGGGTGGAAAAGCTCCTAAGACCGGCGGAGCGTACTTCTCACAGCTCAGGGAACATCGGTTTCCTTGGAAATTGTTGGACGGCACAGTTAGACAGCGGTTAGTGGTTCACGTAACGCGAGACAGCTGTTCGATTTAGTAAATTCTGTTAGATACACTCGGACTGATAAATCTATGGGCAGACATCGTTACATTAACGATAACGTCGTTCTTGTGGTGAAATGTGAAAACGATCGCTAATATTTAAATATAATCAGCTCTAAAATAGAATTCTAAAGAAATCGAGTGTATCGTCGTCTACCTAAATTCAATGCGTGTATTAAAAATTAACCATGCAACGTGTTTAGTCTACTTCGGTGGTGGCAAACGGAGGAACGATATAATATCCGGAATTACCTCGTTAGCAATTTAGCAAATGAAGTAAAGGACGAAGGAAGGAAGCCACTCTAAAACTCATTCCTGTTTCTAGATTAAGAGGTAAATATTGAAACAGAAGTACCCTGCACTCAAGGTAGATGGAATTGCAAGAGAAAACTGGTTTACAGTATTAACTATCGATATGGCTTATGTTCTATTTAACGCGAAGCAGATGATATGAAATTGTATAGAAGAAATACTGCTTTTTGTTTACTTAATTTACTAGAAAATGTATTTATAAGAATTTTATAAATATGCGGAATAGGATTGCGACGAACCTGCTAGATTTTATTAAACAGAAGAAAATGAATTGTCTTTTACTTCACACTTGAATTGTTATGTATGAAACACGGATAACGCATCTAAGATCTTCTTTAAGTCCGTCTCCTAAAACTTCCCAAGATTTTGCGCCACCACTGTGATTGAGAGCTGGATATGAATAAAACATCGCCCGATACAGAGACAAAACACAAATTTGCCAAAACTCTGAGAGAGAGAGTTCCGTCAAACTTAAAGTGATACGCCTCGCGAAAGTCTAAGGCCGGTAGTTTCGGTAACAGTTCACTCCGTGGTGCGTGCACCGTATGCACCGTCCTTTTAACATACTTTCCATTCAAACTTTGCAAAATTTCATATACAAACAATTTCTCTTCCGTGCCCCCGGCCGTCCTGTAAGCATTTCTTTCCTTAAGTGAAACCAGTGATCGTGCGCTGTAAGCTTCACCAAGATACTAAATTTAAATGCGTTTCTTTGTGAGCACACAGAATGTAGCAGCCACCACGTCGCTGACTGTCAGTGAACGGGGGGGGGGGGGGGGGGGGGGGCAAAATTTTATTCGTCGAAAAATTGATTCTGCACCAAGCATGCCACCGCTCGCCCCTCTTTCGTCACCCACTTTCGAGACCCAACTGCGTCTCAATCTCCAGCATCCCCTTCTCCGTCCCACTCTCGGTATACTCATTTTCGTGCACCTATATCTATCTTTGCTCATCCGACCCTTGAATTAAATTACACCCCGTCGCGCGGCGGTTGGGTGACTAGAAGCCGCAACCAGGCTAGAGGGGCACCGCAACGGGGACACCGTTTCGTTTCGCGCTTCCCTTTCTCATTCTTCTTTTTTTCTCTATTTTCATTTTATTTCGTCCCCCCTCCCCCCCCCCCCCAACTCCCACCTGGGGACACTGTAATTTCACGACGACGGGCGACGGCCACTCGGCGCTGGACACTTACACGATTTGTCCCTTCGATTCTATTTCGGTGCGACCGAGAACGATTAAGGGACTTGGTTCCTGGGCACTTCGAATGATTGAGGGCACGAGGGTGAGTGGAAATACGATAAATCATGTTCGGTGCGAATATTGCGGGACACGAGCTCCGAGAATGGGTGAATTTTCATTTTCAATCACGTCTGATCTGTCTTTTGGACCGGACGCCAAGTGGAACGAAATCTGTGAACAATTTCTCTGCGAGCTTCAGTTCGCAAATGGAAACTTGATACAGATGAATTTTGGTGCAATTGTTTTTAGAGAATCTATGGGAAAGGTCGATAAATACTGCGCAGCTTGTTTGAAGGTAAAATCCGGCTGACAGCGTCGTATATAAATTAATTGAGCAATAAGGGCGCTGTAGGCAAGTCGTGCATGAAACGCCAGGAAGTCCGCACACGTTGTTCGCGTACGTATGCTTCGCGCTCGCTTGGGCCTCGCGCCAAAAGGGGAGGTGGCAAAAAGAATGTGGCACTTTACTGTGCTCGACTGATTTTTAGCCGTCTCCGTAGGTTATCGTCAGACGCCGGATTTGTCTGCATTTTCCGCGTGGCCTTAATTCCATCGCCATCTTCCATCGGCCTGTAAGTGGAAAAGACCGCTTGGCGCGAACAAAACAATTACTTTCCCTCTGTCTGCACTCTGCTGTGTATCCTTGCTTCGCTGCAAATTAACTTTCAACTTCTATATACCTTTCCTTTTTCTTTTAATCAGCCCACTTGTCGTTTTCCCTGACACTATTCCGCAGAACTTCAGCCACCTGGAAAGTTACTCCGATTTGAATGTTACTTCGAAACTGAATAGGGAAAATAAAGAAAAATGTCACAAAACGAATATCACGATACAAAAGGAAATCAGCTAGTAGAAATCGGAGCGAAAATTCGATAACATTAGCTTCATCCGACTAGGTAACTAAAATAAATTTAAATCTCAGAAAATTGAAAGTGCCAACGATAAGAACAAAACTATTCCACAGCGTAGGAAAGTGAATTGACCCAATATTTGAACGCCTACATCGCCGAGGTGCACCAGTCCCGTGATATCGCGATATTGCCATCGATTACATGCTAAAATCGTACCACGTCCGACGCAAGGCTCGCTAAGCGGTATCGGATTCCTCGTCGTAGCGACGTAGCCGGATGTTTTCCCTTTTTACGAGTTCGTTCCAACGTCCGCGGAAAGACTTCCCAAGGCAGCAGGATCCCTCGTGAATCCAGCAAAATCCCGCCACTCGGATACACCGTTCCTTTGACGACCAACCAGTCACATCTGCTTTCAGCATATCCCCCTTTTCAGGTGACATTTTTTACACGATGGCGGTACGATCGCCAGTGCAGGAGCAGATTTCGAGTGTCCGAAAGGAAACGAAGGCTTTGTGACGTAGACAGCGTTGTAAAAACGAATCGAACACGAATACGGTTGAAAATTTGTAACTTTGTTACTCGACAAAGGAAATGATGAAACGTGTATCCCAGTGAGAGGATTTTCGTGAGGTAGAAACTTCAGAATATTTTTGCTCGCACCCATCATTGCACTTTCAAACGGATGAATAAGACACCTCACTATTCATTGCAGACTGTAATCGAGAGCCTTTTAAAAATAAGTTTGACGAATATCGACCATCTCCCACGTTGTAAGTTTTAATTGCGTCCAGTTATTTCTATAGGTTCCATTTCGAGCGGTAGAAAGGTTTAAAAGAAGCAGGGATGGCGAGGGGGGTCGGCCCATTCAATCGCTTTAATCGAGGGGGTAGAACCTAATTCCACAAAAATTTCACGCGAGGCTAATTTCGATTCCGTTTGGAGGCGGCGGTGGGTGTCGTTGGTAATCGCCACCGCCCGATTGGAAACTTTAATGCGCCTCGATAGTATCGGTGCATTAACGAGGCTCATTACCGGTTATTTTCTGCGACCTACGCAGACACCGCCTGACATTTCCTAGAAATGTCAGTGGAAGTTGACAGCCTCCTTGCATTTCGAAGTCGGCGCTTTCTCGATCCGTTAATTTCATGCTGGCCACTTTAATTAATTCGGAATTCCGTCCGGGGAAAAAGTGAACCGCCAGGCCCTGATTTTCAAACGCTTCCTCGAGCGCAACGTGGCATCCGGGGATGTTTCAACGACCCTGTATTGCGATTAAATTGAATGCCTCGTGAAGAGCCCACATTTCAAAATCTATCTGCAAAACGATCGGTCAGAGGATCCGGTTTGGTGAAAGTGATTTCAGTTCAATTGTGATTCTGTATCGTTAAATTAATGTATCATCGAAAAGTGGTATATATTCAAAGAAAACGAAACAGTTGGCTGCCCACTAGAACCAGCCGATGTATAAATAGCTCGAAATTTATTATTAATAATTAAACGGGACGGTACATGCACGTAGCTTGGATATCAGGCTAATTAATCGAAGCAATTCACTTTTTAATAGAACCGAAGCTGCCTTCGTTAATTAAAATTCTATATGTCTTTGTTATCGCGGCTTAAAGTGCGGTGTATTATTTCACTGTGCGTTGTATGCTGCGCAATATTTAATTGGGGGATAACATTTTGGAATCCTTGAAAACAACTGACCTCAATGGCACGGAGAACAAAAAGCGGGTTGAAAAAAAGCTGTATAAATGACGCAGGCTATACAAAAATAAATATCCAAAGCAACCAATCAATGAATTTGCTGGTAATTAAACTCTAGACGATAGATTAGAATTTACGCGATGTTATAACCACGGGTTTAAGCTTACCAGAACTAAGCATATTAATGTCAGTTCCATTAATCAAGGTACTTTAAAAGGTAAGTATTACCTTTTATCCATAAATCTATTCGAGAATATGCCCCCGAGTCTAAGTAGACCGATGGATCGAGTTACAAAATGTCTGCGCAATAGGGACATTGAAAAGAAGAATGTACATGGGAAGATAAAAGAAGGCTTCCTTCCGAATAGCTTCCTTTTTCGAGTTATCGGTAGCCGAGCAAAGAGGCTTATCGAGGAAATGTACGCAGTGAACCGCACTCTCGGAAACTTAAAGGACCTCTCAGGGCAGCACGTTAATTGTGACTCGAAGTTCTCTCATTGCTAAGGATGAAATCCATTAAGCGCAGGTTGTTTGCACAGCAATTATTCCTTCTTTACGCTCCCGTTTCGTTAAGGAACAATAACGAGCGCTGCGAAAAAGCATGGAAATGAATGGTAATAAACGTCTCATAACTCGAGGACGAGCAGTAGAGTGTCTTGTTGCTCGTAAAGTGGTTCGCTAGTTTCCTTTCCGTGATTTCGTGCGTTTCGCTCGCTTGCTTTTTAAATCGTTATCCCTCGGAGACAATCCCCACTTAGTCGGACAGGAAGTAATTATCGTGCTGGCTCGAGATGTCGCTGTAATTCCGAGCTAATTACTTCGACCCAGTTAGATATTAGAATTCGGTCCTAGAGTGCCAGGAACTCGAACGGCATCCCGGCCCCATCAATTAGATGGACACATCTCTTCCATTACACGTGTACTTACTTACGTTATTTGCCAAAGCGTCGAAGCAACCAACTCGATCCCAACGAAACTCGAAGCTATCTCTTGATAGGCGACAGATCGAAATATGGCCACATGTGCCGAGAATCCCGCGGTAATCTCGTCTTTACCAAAGACGGGGCTATTCAAATACTTGAAAGAGTCCGAGCCCCTCGGCGCTCGGGTAAACACGCGGCGCTCTCGTGATCCGTAACATCGCAACGCGATACGCTTCAAGATCAGACCTGGGAACAGGTACTCGAGCATTTGACCCAACAGCTCGCAAACAAACGCATACAACTCTCCTTCTCTACCTCCCGGCAAATACGTACGGCCCATCTACACGTACTCGCTGCAAATAGACGAGAGCTTGATGCCACGCATCTGCCTGTACGTAATTAGTATCGCGGAGCCTGTAGACGCGTGCACAGTCGAAGTTGCCCATTTCCAGCTCGATAGTTGGCTTGTAATGAACCAGCAACCCTTGTACAACGTGTGCCAGAGCCGCGAGTCAACAGACAGATCGATAATGAAGTTTGTAAAATACAAGTAAAACGGTTTTATTGAATGTAGGTCCATAAGGTAATTGCTTTCGAGATATTCAGCTGTTAGCTTGCTTCTTTCTACGATTATACGTATTTCAGGCGAAAGTGCTGGACGCCTTTCACGGTGTAGGCTGACTCGTTCTGTGTCTCTGTGTGCGTAGGTGGTTATCCCTCGAGTGGTGACAGGCACCCTCTCAAGAATCTGATTATTGCAGCCTTGGTGTTCGCCGAGGTTCAAACGGAGAACCCGAGGCGAATACTTCAGAAGTTCAGCTCGTAAATGAGATCCGTCGTTGATCGTCCCTGTGGCTTTTATTAAAATTTCTGCACGGATGTTGGCCCTTTCCATGCCAGCCCTCTGCACAATTTTCACGGCGATCCATTTCACATGTCGCGCTCCACTTCTGCTGCCCCGTTCTCCGAACGTCAGAAATTATAGTTCAATATTGTTTCAAGATTGATGAACCTGAACAGGGGCAGATCTCCAACCCGGAAATTCAAAAAATTATGAAACTTTAGGGATATATAGAGAATGTATAGGCAGCGTGCGGACCAATTATGCTCAACAATGAAGGGGGGAAAAACACCTTCAGAGTGGTGGTAATGGTGTGCGTGAACTGACGCTGTTCAGTCACGCACACCATTACCACCACTCTGAAGGTGTTTTTCCCCCCTTCATTGTTGAGCATAATTGGTCCGCACGCTGTGTATAGGTATGTATTACCCAATTCTTTCTCTGCCCAAATTCACTCTAAGGGAGTGAAATTGACAACTGAAAATCCAGCTATTTTCCGATTTTGTGGTATAACTCGGGAACTGTAAGAGACAGGAAGAAAGTTTTCAGACAAAAGTTACTTCTTTTAATCAGGACTATCATTTGGTAACTTACAGTTCTTATCGAAAATCCTCTACATGTCCACAAAGTTTCATAATTTTTTAATTTCCCGCTTGGGGATCTTCCCTTCTGAGTTTTATGTAACTTGACGTGCAGACGAATTAAAGTTTCCATATTAAAACCTCAACAGCGATAATTAATGGTGGAAAATGATATTTTATGTAAGCGCTAATTGCGCCTATTTTATGAAATATGTGCGATTGGGCGTCTCGATCAAGCCCGTTAGTAGTAACGGTAAAATATGGCCAGACATCCAGCGGCTGATAATTTACCGACCTGTTCTACTGTAGAGAATTCTCAACTGCAGAAAGTTGCGAAGGAATACTGGCGCCAGCTAGGTAGTCAAGGAGGGAAACCTAAAGAAAACTATCGATTTTTCCTCGTGAAGAGCTAGTTTTCTAACCGAGGATACTAGATATCAGATCATGATAAACACTGCACATTTTTCTCGGGAAATCGTATGCAACGATATTTCATAGCGCATATTATTTCTTCCATTAATGAGGCTATCGAAGTTAATTTAAAACCAACATAAGGAATGAAATTTCGAAAGATGAATGTATAACACGACAGATTTATAATAATCGATACGGACGCCACTTTTGTTGAACCTGAACCTTCAGAATGCTTGCATAAAAGGAACTTTTGCTACCTCAGCTGGTCGTAAATTTTTGCATATGAAAGAAGCTAATAGCTATAATCGCCAGCCACCAGCAGCATTTGCATCACAGTAAGAACGTGCCCGCGCTATTCACAGCGTTCCAGTTAAAAACGGAACGTAACAGTACGTTAACCATTTCCAGAGATGGTATTCGCCACCAGTTCCCTTAATTATCGCAGCTGCTTCACTGTCGAATCTTCTGAAATTCGACTCGAAATTTTAGGGGCGGAATTTTGATAAATTTTGTTGAATTTAACTTCGTTTTTTAGGAATAAGTTAAATTCTTTGTTGGAGGTGCTAAATTTTGATAAATTCAATTGAAATTATATTCCCCGTCGCGAGCGAAGAAGTTTTATGCGCCTCATTTGGGAATTTACGTATGCACGGAAAGCATCGGAGCACAAAAGCGGAACGGATGTGCCACGGTGCATTACACGGGCTGTGTAATCGAACCCTTTCACTGCCGTGGTGAGGGTTGCCAATAATTAGGTTGCCCGATGTTATTTCGTTGTGCCAGAGGAAGTTGGTGTAATTACTTTGTGAATATAGACGCCGTGCGGGGTTCGATTGGAAACTTTGTTTTCATTGGCCATCAATATCCATTAAGACCCATAAAGGACACGACTGTGCATCGCGATCGATAATTGATCTCGTTTGCTCTGCGTTTCCCACTGGCCTTTGATAAAAACGTGCTTCGTAGAAGTCCATTCGATTGATAGAAAATTCATGTCGTGTATTATACGCCCGTTAATTACATTAAAAGTAGCTTTTAACGTTTCCCTGCGCGATGCCCGCCACGTTTTGTAACCAAACAGAAACAGAAACCTCGGGCGCAACACTGACGGTTGGGAATTTATTGACCGGTATGCGTGAATGAAAATTATGCAGTCCAGCGCGACACAATGTGACAATACTATTTCCTGGCCCGGTCTTCTGACAGCGTCGTTTTGCACTCAAACGGTACGTGTGGGGGACAAAATTCGGTTGCATCTGGGTCCCTTTTGTGTCTGCACTTTCAAACGGTAACGAAACGTACAAAAGCCACGAGGAAGAAAGGCAGCTCTCTCGCGTACAAACAGATGTATCGAAAATCTGTCGTATCGTGGGAAACGCGCTTTCGCGGATTCTTAAAAGGCCGAACGGAAGCTTTATCATATTTGAATACAGTGTGTTCCGTTAAAACCACTGACCTATTCCTTTCAGACGCGCTTCCCGAAATAAACCCCACTGTATGTACTGTCCAGCAACGCTTCTTCATTTCCCTAGAACGATCTGGCAAAGTTTCTTATGCTCGTCGACGGCTATCGGAACGACGGCATAAAAATTATTACTTTGCTGAGTTTCACCGCCGTGAGTCTGCCATTAAAGTTCGCGTAACAATAAAATAGGATCGATCCTTGCGCACTCAAGGGGTGGAGATAAAAGCAGGTTGTTCCTGGAGTTCTTCGGAAGTTGTTAACGATCACTACGACGTCTTCATCGACTGTTCGTTGGTGTAACATTTCCAGATGTAATTGAAGCGAGGCATAAACCGAATCCTCGTCTCGATGAAGGCGGAACAGGTACCTCCAGAATGGAGTACTAACCCAGATCGCTGGATGGTCGACTGATAGGATTGCTTGGCTTCGAGGTAAGCTCTTCCTTCAATGAATGCAGATCGGGCGTCGATAGACGCGTTTAAGCAAAGCACATTTGAAATTCATACCAGCCAAGACTGCTCGATATTATCAGTGGCTTCTTAACGTTCGCATCACTCGTCCCTCTTTTCCGTTCAAACACAGCGAATCTCTCCGAACAAGGCGCGTTTTGCAAATGCCATTAACTTTCGAATTCGTGAACCAGTTTTCACATAATTCTCCAGAACCTAGTTACCGACCGTCCCTGTAACATTATTAATTACATGTCGTTCGGCGCGGGCCCCCGTTTCTTCCGCGTGTAATTGCTTCGTTAACCAGTCCACGGTAACAGACTCTGCATTACCAATCTAATTACACAACTTGCCGAACTTAATAGCGCGACGCAGTGTTCTGTGGTCGCCGTAGCGAGAACCAGATAGAGTTATTGTAGCACGTGGGAGCCGCGATGCACCGAACTTGGCTGCGCGTCGGGCCTCGATTATGATGCAATATTGGAGTCGATCAAGGACATCCATTTGCCACGTGTAATTTATATTAATGAAATGTTACCACTTCCGGCGTACGCGTGCGGTTGAATATGGCGCAGCTATCTGCGGAAATTGAGAGATGCAGGCGCTCGACTCCGAAGACGTACATTTCCGATAATAGAGAACTCGAAGGTAATTACAGAGGACTGTTCAATAGTTAATCAAATATGTCTGAGGCTGTGGTGATTAAAAGGAAATTTGTTTAGCGAAATCGAAGGATTTAGGCGACACCAGTGCGCAGGCAGTGGCGCACTCAGGATTTAATATTGAGGGGAGCCGAGTGGAACGTTCAAAATATTTTTAATGCAAGTTCAATAAAATACAGTGGGTGAGTATAAAAATTTATTTAAAGAATAAAATACAGTTTTCCTTTCTTGTTACAAAGCCACTTATTTAGGGTGGTTGGCCACCCCTCTGGGTGCGCGACTGCCCTATGGCGATGGAGAACATCTATTCCACGCAAGGATGTCCGTAGATATTTTCCAGGTTTAGGGGGACAACTTTGAAAAACAGTGACGGAAAAGAAAAAATATAGTAATGAAAAACAAAATTGAACTCTTTATTATTGCATTTGTAGCGTTAATTTAATTAAAATTTTAAATATATTCACTTTTGTAATATAAAATTAATAAAGATTAGGTTTTAAACATAACTGCCTACAGTAGAAGACATAACGGGACATTTAAATTTAACCAAATAAGAAAATTATACCTACGGTTTATCACTGCAGTATTTCGTGTTTTTTTCCGAACCAGAGCACACGCGGGAAACCGTACATAGTTGGATCACTGTTGCATTACAGTACACATTTTTCGCGCATTACGGCTGTATTTAACGGAGCAAACCCCCGTGCAACCTCAATGTAATATAAAGCAAAAAATTCATAAGCTTGCTGTATCTCGATTTCTATATGTAAATCTAAAAATATACTACAATGCAGCACCGGCTGAATATCAACTAACAAGCTTAAAATGTTACTATTAATAACATACAGAACGTTCGCCCAACTGTATGATTTCCCAAGAGTCAATGCTCGCCACAAATATTCTACAAATAATGGAGTAATTGATGAACTACTCACACTGTCGGAGTCAATGCGGTTAATCAAGTTAGGTACAGTCGGTCGATCGAATCTTCCGTTGCACAGAAATCTGACAGCTGCTATGAATATTTTATATCTATCACTGGCGTGATCGCGCGAAGCTTGTGATCCTCGATAAAGTTATTTAAAAGCTGACTCATTCGGTAACGAGCCAACGTATCAAAGTCCGAAATATGATTGAACTGATCTTCCTAAAAAAAAAAAAATCGGAGACTCGTCCTGAAAAATCACGTTCTGAAATTTTCATTTACTTTTTCGTGACGAATTATCCCCTTTACGACAGCGCGCACAATAATAGGCCGACGTGTATAATTCCTTGTCGCGAGGGAAGAAGAGAATGGATAGTGACAACGAGGAGAATAGCTCGACGTATAATCAGCCGCGTATGAATACGAGTGGTACAGCGCTACAAAGTAGGTACATGGAACGGGTAATCCAATAATCGTCGAACGAAGCCGACCAGCCCTCTAAGAAGCTTAGTTTTTTGCCGAAGGGTGCTTCCATCTCGATAATCCATGTCCGCTTAATTGATTTTTTGCACATATGTTTATTAAAGGCCGTCGTTGCAGCCACCGTATCGCCGTGAATTTTTCTCAGAATCCCGTTTAGCAAATATACGGGTCTGGGAAAAGAATCGAGGGTACGATTTTGCCAGCTGCATCAGGGTGACCTTTTTAATAAAGACAAGCAGGATTTTTAACGCCGTGTTTAAACCGGAGGGCAAACAAAGCTGCAGCTGTGAGGGATTTTCCACTACTCGAATACTTCAATTTAACTTTCTGGTATGCTTTGAACGTCCCTTTGAGAAGCTGGAAAATGATTCGAGTATTAAATTGAAAATATAAGAAGCACGAAGGTGAGAATTTTATTATTTAAATTTAATCAAAACTTTTGAAAGCGCGGCATCAGTCACGGGAATTGAAGCAGCTGAATTGGCAAACCTATTAACCCCCGGGACACGTGAATTTGTCGAAACTTTTACACGAAACAACGGTTCTTTATAAATCGTGAGCCGTTATAGCGCTACGTGATCCTCTTCTCCCGTGAATGGGATAAAAACGCGCTACGATGCAGTTTCTCGCTGCATTTTGCAAGCGGAATAACTTGCCGGAGCGCGACAATGTACTTGTTTCTTGCTCGAGCTGTCATGCATTCAAATTGCGACTAAAAGCTGCGCTGCGACTTGCCCGCCGGAATTTCGTTACGAAAATAGCGTCGTTGACGGAACAAACGTTGTTCTTGAATTCGCAATCATCTCGGGAAAACACAGCAACGTATCGCGCACGTTAAAAATACAAAAAGATAATGGGACGAGGATTCGAAGTTCGCTAAATTGTTACGCGACATTCTGCGAGCTGTTGCTGCCACAATTTCAAAGGAAAGCAAGATTCTGATTGGAACGAGATCTTGTTTTGTATATTCTACATAAACGGTGGACTCTGTACTCTCTTTTATAGAACTGATTCTTCCACCATTCCGATCCAAGACTGTTTAATCAGGGAATGCGAAAAATATACTTCCACAGCGAGGCACAGTGACTGCGGCGAGTGAGAACGAATTTATAGTCGAAACCTTTGTGCCCTTCGTTTCCCTGATTAAATCGTTTAGCTAAATCACTGAACGTCACGAAAGACCGCGCTACACTATGCAAACAGTGCGCCGTGACATCGACAATTTAATTAACGAAAGGTTCACTCGTTCAAGCAGCATTATCCAAAAGGGCCTAGGTATTCGAGTATTGTTCAACATTAATCAACGAGTACGCCTTTGCCGAAGCACGCCTCTGTGATTCAATCAGCAGCCGGCGTGCCCGATTAGAAAATAATTGCGCGACTCCGCGCTGAATCCTGAATGCTTCGCTCGGCGATTCTTTTCGTTTCGAGTGTCGTTTGACCCATTTCGAACTCTTAATGGATCGACCTTGAACCTTGCTGTAAATTTCGAGCGCGAGAATAATTGTCCTCCATTAATAAAACCGTTCGGATAAAAGCTATCCAACTTTTACCGAATGTTACGCTGCATTTTAATTCCGCGAACATTAAATTCTTGGAATAAAGTACGAGCCGAGGACCATTTTGGATAACCGTATGTCTCTGTCAGGCGGTTGTCAAAGTTTCCCAACTGATCATTTGCCGAAACACCGCGAGTTTCTTTACGGCGAAGAGTCGGAGCCCTGATCGAAGTGATTTCCTAAATCTGTGAGTGACTCGCTGGAGTGTTCATCGCGTTTGTCAGGGAGGTTATGGTTCTGCAGTCTCGCGGTCGGCTGTTCAATCTTCCCTGAAAATACGAGCACTTGCCTCTTTTACGGCTGACTTATTAAAATCGATTTTTCTGCATGCATACGATGGTGATGTTTCGCGTCCTCCTCTCTCGCATCGCGCGCATGTCCGTCATATTTTTCTGCTCGTGGGAAATGAAGTACTTGGAGCTTCAAGATTGGAATCGTATATTTCTTGAAAGAAAAAAAATCCAGGAAGAGAAGGGGAAAATGGCACAATTTTCTGATTTCCACATTCACTGCTGGAAACACGGAGTATGCAACGTTCGTAATATTACCGAGCCACCATATATCGTATACTGCGAATTTAAATATTATTTTCTCAAAATGTGAGAAAATTAACGTATGACGGTAATTCTGAATGAATAATTTTGGTCTACGAGTTCAAGGATTGCGCGTGCCAGAGTTGAAAAATTTCTTCGTAGTGTAGGGTGGGGCTAAAAGTCCCGTTTTTCGTATAAACCTATGTAAAATTTAGTATTAACAATCTAGAGATATCTGGTGCGATTTTGTATAAACTATAACTATTGTGCTTCACGTTCACGAAGTGCGTTTCTTGATACTGTTATTTTCTGTTGAGTTATACCACAAAATGTTTGTAAATGCAAAATGGACTTCTTGCCCCACGCACGGGGCAAAAAGTCCATTGCATAGGGTAAAAAGTCTCTAATGTCTTTTCGTGTAATATTAAACTAAATAATTAAAAAAACTCTTTTCAAATCAACGAAATGTATTAAATCAATTCTTTTTGCTATACAATATTGAAAGGAAAGCATGACTTCTTTACCAATAAATAAAAATATAAGTCAGAGGCGCACTTTGAACTAAAAACTAAAAAAAATCGTTCAACTAAAACAAAAACACTATTTAAAGACTTTGGCATCATTTCTTTATAGTTTGGCCATCTTATTATGAAAACAAATGATAAAATAAATATTTTCAATCGGAGGGACTTTTTGCCCCAATGGTATCTCTATAGTTTCTGCGATATATACGTTAGAAAATATTATCATTCAGCAATAAACAATATCATGTAGACATTACTAAAGGAACGTACAATCTTAACGTACTTGGCTGATACGCTTTTAAACTGTGGTTTACTTCGTATAAAACAACAAAGATGACGTGTTTCTTTTACTTTTCGATGCATAAAATAATGAAGGCGTCGTGTCATTCGCACTTCCAGGAGCGACTGGCGACTCTGTGGTCACCTCCGTTTCTTCTCGCCTTTTACTGAGTATACTGCGAAACTCAATACATTGTTTAGGAATAGAGATTTTGAATTCGGGACTTTTAACCCGCCGGACTTTTCGCCCCACCCTACCCTACTTTTATGACGGATAATTTACAACGAATTGTTTGCAGACACGTGCAACGGTTTCAGCACATCTGTCTTGATTAACAAGCTACCGTGTCACGAGCCGACCGAGCATTCTAACTTCCAAAGCGGAATTTAATCTCGCAGCTTTGTCTAGCACGTGCCCTTCCGATTAAACGACGCGCGCTAGGTAACCTGTGATAAGATAATTTACGATATAGGGAGATGCGAGCCAACCACCATTTTGCTGGACTACAAACTAATTATTCCATTCGTATTTAATGCACTGCCTTTCTATCGATGCAATTACTATCCTTCCGTAATTGTAAATCGTTTAAGGGAATTGCAGCGAAACATTAGCGATATGTTAACGATCGCATTGAATTTGATATTTGAAGATTCCAAAAAGAATAACACGCTTTTTCCATTGAATATTACAGAATAATAACCCCAATAATGGCATTTATTCTCACGCAATCGTTATAAGTCCGCGTGGAGTTATTAATCCCCCGGTAATTCGTTATCAGAGGTTATTTGGAGCACACTTCCGTCATCACGTGTCCGTGAAATATTTCTCAGCGTGAAAGCTGGGATTCATTACTGAAACGTGAAAATTTCATATAAGCTAGGTACGGTCCAAGTGACGTTCGAATAATTGTCCACGTGCTGGTGAGTGTCTTTTTTGGGAAACACTCGATGAAAATTCACTTTGCGATTTTTAATTGAAAATACACATTTCACAACATCGACAGAAATCGTAACGAAAAACATATAATCGAAGAATTTAATTAATGTGTTTTTATTATATCATGAAAATAATTAAAAAGCCCGTCGTTTTTCTGAAACGTAACAGGAAAGACATTAATAATAAATCTTGGCGTTAAATCTGTGTTTCCACACATCTCCAGGAATATTCAACTCCTCCGATCTCTATCCTCATGTTCACCCTAAAATAGCTTTATTTCATTCATCCCCCATCTTGTTTAACTGCATCAAAGTTCCACCTCCCGCTAGTGGAATCTTGACTCCGAGTACCATGACTTATCGCCGCGATTCAGTGTCATATTTGTCGGCCTTACTTTCTGTATTGCATTCCACTAGCCCCGATTCTCCGCAGCGGCGCTCTATTTTTATTGTCTAGCGTACTTCGCAATCTCTTCGGCTGAACCCTCGCGGCGTTATTCGGGTCGATCCACCGCGTTCGTCGCGCTCCGTCGACGAACTGGCCAGCTTAGACGGAATGCAATTTTACGACCAGGTGAAAATAGACACCTTCGACGTCACATTCAAGGGAGCCGTGTTCTCAAATTTCAGCAACCAGTACGCCGACGTTCCTAAGAATTTTCCCTGAAGAACACCGTGTATAGAGAACCTCGAGTGGCAGATCAGATTTCTAACACAGTTGAAGTAAGTCTTCCATCCCTTCAAATGGTATTCATCGTATTACAAAATCTACATTTCGTGCAGATTTGCAAGCCACCATCGGTTCTTAGGGTTTCGCGAGCCAGCGACGAAAGTCGGGCACTAACGAGCACAGTGTTACTTCGCCCCTCAATTCTTCGACGTTCTCGAACGTTTCGTTTCTCACCGAGAGAATCGAGAGCACCTCGATATGGACAGACTCGTCAATAAAATTGTCTTCTAGGACCGCCTGGAGAGCCGAAGAACTCGTCAGACCCGAGGACAGATACGAAAACTGTGTCGCGTACCGGGTCTCTGTTTAGAGAACATCACAATAGACGAAAACAGAGGGGACGCCTGGTTTCACTTGTCGGTTGACCCGCGGACGCGAATCGATCCCGATTCCGGAAACGAATTTCGTTCGCCAGTAGCCAGGGATGGCCGCGATGTTCGGTCGGCCATTGATTCAGGCTTATCGAGCCGCGTTAAAAGCGCTGACTACCCAATAAATCCGCCGCCTCGTCTCGCGGCGATTCTTTCCACCGCTCGCATTTGCAAGTCTGAAACCTTCGCAAATCTGATAGACGCGATCCAGGATAATCTAAATTGTACTCGAACGTGGGTATCGATCATTCCACAGCGGTTACGACGCAAAGGCGAACGAAGCTGTTGTCTGGCAAAAAAAGAGAACGAGACAAGGACAATCAGTCGCATTCGCAACTAAGTCTCTCACACCCGAGAACCAATGCTTGCCTCCGAGGAGCATGACTTCAGCACCGCCGCTGACCACCCTCGGGTACCTCAGCTAGCTCACCAGGGCTGAGGCTGTCTAAAAGGCTCAAGTGAGAGTCATACTCTGTGTTTTCAGGGCTCCACCGTGGCATAAGTGAGTGCTGCTAGAGTGTGGAGTTGACAGGGGAGTCTCAAGTTATTTGTACAGGCTTGCGCAGTATGTAAACAGCTATTATAAAGTTTTCTGATAGACCAATTCGCGAACTTTTAACGCACAACCACTGTCTGTGTCTAAATTCAATTATCGAGTGATTCACTTACAGCTGGTGGATACTATCGGGCGAAGGGGATTCTCGACCTTTATACACTTGAGCACCTTACCCTTACCTTACACCCTCATACGCTATACTAACAGAATGCTGTCAGTTGAGCCTGATGCCAGGTCTCAGCACTGGTGAGCCAGCTCCAGACACCGGGCTCGCCAGTTCCTATCCTGAGGACATGATCCTAGGGTTTAAAACGCCATGGACACAAGCCTCGAGCCCTGAGGGTGATGGCCTTTCAGTGCGGTGGGCGTGGCCTCTGTTAACAGGGAGATCCTCGAACCTGTGTGAAAGATGCGAGTTTGGTAAGATATTAGAATTCTGGCTACTCGGGTCTCAAGGGACCATATGCTATTTAACGTACCCTTTTATCAAGAGAAACTAATAGTAATAACCACCTAATGGGTATTAAATTGATAAGGATGGAAGCCTGGGAATTGTACCCGCAGGGAAACAGATCGTTATAGCAACTGAAGGGAGATAGTAGTGCCCTTTCGACAAATCGATGAATTTAAGCACAGAAAGCTGCGGTAATCATGAAAACTTCGTGGAGTGGCAAAGAGAGGAAAGACAACTGGAGCATATGGAAGAGCGCCCAGCCTCGTGGGCTATAATTTCGCTCAAAAAAATTCGGTGCAAGTGGTTCACCGGCTCGTAAAGTCCCATTATGCTCTCCCATAGCTTTCTATTTTTTCTTTCATACAGCGAACACCAGAATAAATGCTTTCACACCAACTAAGCCATACAAATGTATTATCTTGTAACACAGAAAGGTGTAAAGAGGAAATCACAATTTCGTTACTTTTTCCTCTGAAATTCTTTTTCAGCCCGCGCGAAAAATGCTACGGGACCTATTCAATCGCAGAATAGGTACTCGATTGACTTGTTTTTAACAAGAAGCACAAATTGCGTGGTATCAATCAGTGTACAAGTTGACAAAGGACACCTATTATGAGGCAGGCAACAGGAAACAGCTGAAATCGAGTGGGCGGATTAATTAAATGTCAGGGGAGGATATATCACCGAAATCATAGCCTGCGCTCGCTCATATTAGCCAGGAATTTCTCCGTCTCGTCACAGCATTTCACCGAAATTTACGCTTCGACGTGTTAAACACACTTTTCACGAGGGCTCTCGAGAAACAGTAGTTGACATTAGTTAACAATATCGCGAAACGAATATTCCAAGCGTTTTTAAAAACGATGCGGAGTGCAAGCTTATTCTCCTTCTCTTGAAATAAGAACCCCATCGAATCACAAGGGAGCGTGTATCCCCTTTTATAAGAGCGCCAGAAAATTAGTTACCAGGAAAGAATCATGGCCGAAAGTTTTTAGGTAGCTACGAAAGACATAGCCGAAGTTTATGAATTTTGATCGACTTCTTACGTCAACGGGCGGAACTTCCGTTTTAGTAGAGCCGGTCAGGGATAAACGCGCCTTAACTTCTCCCCAAAGTGAAGCGGAATAGCGCAGAATTTACAAAGCGCCTGTCGCTGTGGATTTTACGATTCCTCGCGCAACCACCGGCTCGAAACAAATCGTATAAACCTACTGCGCGACAGACTGTCGGGAATGTTTATACCGATTGGGGATTTGTTTCCTACTGCTCTCTGTTTTTTATTTTTCATGTTACTGACAACGCCATGATCAATGTGACGGTCGGTTGTCATTGTATCTGTGATTCATTTTGAGTTATACGAAATGTGTACTACTGGCTGATGTAGGGGCTGGTCATTTTCACGTCAGGGTCCGTGTTGATCGCGTTTCATAAATTGGGTTTCATAAGGTACCAACGTAACTTCAGGAATGATTGGAGTGTACAGATATAAAAAGGAATCGTATAAACATTCGTTCTATCTGACCTAGATTTGGAGTTACTGCCATTCCCCGCGATACAACCCCGTTGTTCAATCCTCGGACAATATGTTGCTAGAAATTTTCGACACGTACTGGTCTCGCGAAGAAAATGAACTGAAACGATTCACGAAGCTTCGTGACGGTGTTCACTAATGGTACACGCGAAATATGAATTGTTTCATTGTACCTACCCTTAAAACGAATGTGTAGGCAGGTACGTATTTTCTTCTTTCACCCCCACATGTTCAAGTCACCCCACGATGCTCACAAATTATGGAACACCTTGTACTGTTGAATATGTATGGTTAATTTCTAACTTGGGAACGTAATTTCGTCTTCTGGGGACCTTGTTTAGGCTTTACATAGCTTTTAAAGACTCACGATTGACAAAAGTCTTGAAAAATAATGAAGAAATATTTACAGTTAATTTGTACCGATCGTGAAAGTAAAATCTACCCGTACCTTTAGGGTGAATAATAGAAAAGAAAATTGTTCGTACGTTCGTGATCATAAATGGAAGATTCGGAGAATCGAGTGTGAGCGCCCTGAATCGAGCTGGGTAGATAATTGATTTTCCAACGTCGCGTGGCATTCAGCGTAGGCGCAGTGAGTGAAACTCTTGGACTAATGAATTGGACTTAGGCCATTAAATCTTACGTTGATGAGGGGAACTTGTTATTGCGGCGAAATGAATTTCGAGCCGGGAAGTTTGGCTGCAAATGGGTTCAGAAATGCTACTCTAGTCGTTCTTACTGCGTAAGACATATTCCTTGTTAACTGGTTCTAGTCCCGTCCTCTGTTTGTGCTTGTACTTTGGCTTGCGGCCCAAAAAGCCGAGGGAAACGTAAACTCCCATGAATCTGGTTAAAGCTACTGTACATTTGGCCCCTTTCTCACGAGCAGAAAGTGGCTAAACACTTCTTGAAAATTCAATATAATATTCCAATTAGTGAGAGTTTCGTGCGACGCAAGTGGTTTCATCAAATTATTCCTGCGAATGCTAGGTATCATCCCATGGGAACAGAACATCGATTAGTAATACAATATCTTTTCGAACGCGCCTCGGGGTCAACGGTTAACCTCCAGTCTCGTTTAACTGAATTAGAGTTCCCAAGTAAGTAACAGAGATTCCCTCGCGTCTAGAGGGAATTGAATGAAGCAGGCGGGATAAACCTTCTCGTGGGAAGGATCTTTTCGCCGAAAACGGGGGAGAGAATGGGAATTTAATGTGAAAGCATTTGGAGCCACCAAGTTATTGCATAGAAAGGAACGAAACATCCCCGAGTCCTGTTTGAGAGAAAGTAATTGCTCGTGAACGGTGCGTTTTCTCGCGCGGTTGGGACGTTAGACGGTCCGACGCAGTTGCGTTAAAACCGCTTACGTTCGCGGGTCGCGCGTATTTTAATGCTATACCACTGGCAGATTTGCGGCGAAGGCTGGGGAACAGTTTGCACGATACTGGTGCCTCGCAAGGAATGGGAAAACTAGTTGACGGTGTCGGGGCGCAGTCCGAGACTGGTTGGATTCAGTTTTCTGTTTGAAACTCGAGCGTAGCGAACATTTATCAATATGACAAACGGAGCAGAACTTGCCGCGAAGATGCGCCATATCTTGTGTGCAAGGAAATGTGTCTTGTGTAGCATCGCGACTGTTTTCAATAGCTCTAGTCTACGAAAACTGCATTCAATTCTACTGGAACGATGTTGGTCAGAATAAGAATTGTATAATTCTTACAGCATGTACGGAACAGAGTTGCGACTAAGAGCTGAAACCAGATTTCCCTTATAGGGTCACCTGTCCAGTGAGTGAACACCCCCCAGTGAGTGAACGTTGCTCATATAATACGAAAAATTAACGCCTATTGCGCTCACTTCACGTTGAAACTGGCACTGACATTTAGACTGGAGACCTACAGATATCTCGCAAAAGCGTTTTTCGGTTTAATTATAACCGCTACGGTATTAATTCCGTTTGTTTAACAGTTGTCCTCATGGCATCCCACAAGTTCAAGGCAAGGCTTGTTACGTGATGTTCACAATTTGTATATTGAGGTGCATTTAATGGTCCTATGATAAATTTGCGGTTATAATTACATTGTTATATGTTCCTTTAACGAAAAATACTGTGTAAAATAATAGATTTCTAAGAATTTGTCGAGTTTCTTAGGTGTTCATACATTGGATGGAAGATACTAGTGAATACCAATGAATGAACGGCCGTTCATTCACTGGACATTTCTTACTTTACCAATGAATGAACAGCTCATCCGGTCTTTTTTTCTTTTGACACTTTCGCCGCCAGTGTGGGATATAGTGGCCGGTGAATTCGTTTTCGCGAACAGCGATCGAGGAGAAATCAGCCACCACCATCTGACGATCGTGGATTTGTCAGTTGGAGTTGCGTGGCCCTCGCAGGGCATAGTGGGGTAACGGGAACGCTGCTCGGCTCCACCTGAACCTAGCCGTTTGGCTGTTATTTGTCCTTAGCGTAATAGTTGTGTGCGTTACGAAGCTATGCGTAGACCAATACGAAATGAAGCTATCGAGAAAGTATCAATGTTCTAAGCAATAAAGCTCCTGAATTTTTTCGTAGCTAACGCACACCTATTCTGATGCGTGTATTTCTACGCTGACAGCTCGGTTTGGTCTACACCCCAGAAGCTTGGCACTATCCCCACCATTTCTGGCTCACTCTTGTTCTGCGAAGGCGAGAGCGAGATGGAACGAGAGCGAGTCAGAAAACGTTGAGAAAAGGAGCACCAAGGCAAGCAAAATGTGTGGTGGGAGAATACCCCTCACGAAACTCACCGGCCAATATATATGGCCCCGACCTTAACCGGTTTAATGATATTTCGCCCACATAATTTATTAAAAATCAAAAACTGAAAAACTGGCCTACCAGCCCCGGTCTCCTCTACTTGTCTCTAAAAGATCATCGCTGATGGAAATCATTTCGTTAGAACTCATGCAACCGCCTTCCTCGCCGCTTGTTGAAGCAGCGTAAACGCGGCTCGTTGCGAGCAGTGTGAACGTACACCGGGAGCGTGGTTTTGGGCCGGTGGAAAAGCGAGTTTCTCGCGTGCACACAAAGATCCGTTAACCGCGATAACTCCCATAACGTACGCCGATGTCGGAATCACCAAAATCGCATGCTCGAGAAACCGACCGGACGTGGTAGTTTTTTGAAGGACACGGCGGTAACACGCACGTTCATAGTATCTGGCAGAATTTTGCAACCAAGAGAATTGCAGCACGCTAAATTGCCGGCGCATTACGAACGCATTTAGTAATCTTTCAGATAATTATTAAGCTTGGCAGAAATTAATATCAATGAACGATATTAATGGTCATTCTTGTAAAATATAACCAGCCGTGCCGCGACGAGCAGTCGACTGGCGTTAGTTGTAAAATTCATGCATGTACATTTGCACCTGTATATCGTGCACCGGTAATTTTGTCCCCTTTGTACTTGACAAATTATCTCTGCCACAATGCGATTCCTTTTCGTTCTATCAACTACACCCCCGAGCTACCTATTCTACGTATCGGTCAACCGTATGTACGCTTTGAAAGAGCGAGTAGCTTCCATACCACGCGACCACAGAAATTCAACGAAAATGTCAAGCTTTTTAATCCTTTTACCGCTAATTTTGTATCCTTTCGCGAGAGGACCTATCCATCTACCTCTATTCACATCGGAAGTACGGTAATTATGTGTTTCAATCAAGATTTCATGAAAAATACCGTTATGGGCTAGCTGACTCTCAACTACCGATTCGCACGACCGTAGTCTAGATAATTCCCTATAAGTATAATATCCATTCACTCACCACTGCCCAGTAGCCTCGATTCTTGCGCTGAATGCTCTGCCAGATCGTTTGATGCGGTAAACCCGACGAATTCGGCAAATTGAAGTCCATAATCCATGTCCAAGCTGGAACCGTAGTCGTCACCTGAGAATCTCTCGCCTGTAAACCCGTAACCGTTCGCAATCGTATTCCACGCACTTAAAATTCACAAATTTTCGCACTAACACACGATATCACAGAAAAACTTTATCATCTCCCGTTCACGCACGTATTCCAGATGGTGATCGCACACTTTTTCGCACTGTGGGGAATAAATTCCCAACCGAAACGCGGAGGACACTCGCGACTACTACGGATCGACTAGACGCTACGCCATTTTTTCCGGAACTGATCGGATCTCGTCATTGTCTTCCCGCGCTTTAGTGCGGTCACGTGACCAACTCAATTTCTACGCACTATATATGCATATTAACGGTTAACACTACGCGAGTCAATAATGGCACTTTTTAATTAGTTTCACGTATGTGCTTACTTGCAATAGGGAAAGCTTAACGCATAAATTTAACGCATTTAATAGAATCAGAATTATTCCAACAAGTGTTGATAACTGTGATAAGTAAAATGTTATGTTACGTGTGAGACTAATGACCAACGGCACAATACCATGGTTGGTGTAGAACGAAGTGTCGCGTCGTGTTACAGATGTTTAGACTATCTTTTAATCTTGATCAGTGCCGAGGAGCTATCGTTCAAACGTAAATAACTATGTAATTCTTCGAAATAACCTCCAAGTGTTTACAACAGTGACATCATTCTGCTGTAGTTTATACTAGAAACGGGCAAGGTATCTTAAGCATATTTTGTCTGTTCACATACTAATCGTAAAAGCATTTCGCTGTATTGATCTCTCATGAATATTACGTTGTTCGTTACTTGAATATCCATTATATTATACATCGGACGTACGATCGGTTATTTCATTCTTTGATCAGAAAAACGAAGTGACAGTGACACGATAACGCGTTGTCTGAAATTCCAGAACAAGCATTTCGATATAACTGTACGTCGAAAATACATTGGTCGAAATATTTATACGGAACTGGGCACATTCTCCGCGAAAACTAACCTCACTCTGCCGCAAGGCGTACATGTATGAATTGAGAAATTAGTCAGGCTGTCATACATGCCTCGATTATTTTTAATGCTGTTCAACGGGGTAAGCAATGCATTCATACATCTCCCGTTAAACGACACGATTCGCGAATCAGCCGTTATATCCACTGGCAAAAATGATCGTCGAAACGTTGAACGGATGACGGATGGCGATCTGATGCGTTTTAATCCATGTTTTTGGATCATCTGTCGAATTTGATGCATGTAGAACTCTACTTGATCGCGACGTGAAAACGACGATGTTTCTAGGTACGCTTTAGTCCGTTTTCAATGTCGTGCCGGTACACGAGGCTGCGTAGCGTGCACGTGCACGTTGCAAACTATCTCTGTCTCGTTCCTTTCATTTCCGATTCCCTTCTCTGAGCTTATCTTTCTCTAGTCTCTGCGCACGTTTTCGCTTCTCTCGGTTTTCAGTTTCTATAGAGTGAGGTTAGTTTTCGCGGAGAACGTGCCCAGTTCCGTATAAATATTTCGACCAATGTATTTTCGACGTACAGTTATATCGAAATGCTTGTTCTGGAATTTCAGACAACGCGTTATCGTGTCACTGTCACTTCGTTTTTCTGATCAAAGAATGAAATAACCGATCATACGTCCGATGTATAATATAATGGATATTCAAGTAACGAACAACGTAATATTCATGAGAGATCAATACAGCGAAATGCTTTTACGATTAGTATGTGAACAGACAAAATATGCTTAAGATACCTTGCCCGTTTCTAGTATAAACTACAGCAGAATGATGTCACTGTTGTAAACACTTGGAGGTTATTTCGAAGAATTACATAGTTATTTACGTTTGAACGATAGCTCCTCGGCACTGATCAAGATTAAAAGATAGTCTAAACATCTGTAACACGACGCGACACTTCGTTCTACACCAACCATGGTATTGTGCCGTTGGTCATTAGTCTCACACGTAACATAACATTTTACTTATCACAGTTATCAACACTTGTTGGAATAATTCTGATTCTATTAAATGCGTTAAATTTATGCGTTAAGCTTTCCTTATTGCAAGTAAGCACATACGTGAAACTAATTAAAAAGTGCCATTATTGACTCGCGTAGTGTTAACCGTTAATATGCATATATAGTGCGTAGAAATTGAGTTGGTCACGTGACCGCACTAAAGCGCGGGAAGACAATGACGAGATCCGATCAGTTCCGGAAAAAATGGCGTAGCGTCTAGTCGATCCGTAGTAGTCGCGAGTGTCCTCCGCGTTTCGGTTGGGAATTTATTCCCCACAGTGCGAAAAAGTGTGCGATCACCATCTGGAATACGTGCGTGAACGGGAGATGATAAAGTTTTTCTGTGATATCGTGTGTTAGTGCGAAAATTTGTGAATTTTAAGTGCGTGGAATACGATTGCGAACGGTTACGGGTTTACAGGCGAGAGATTCTCAGGTGACGACTACGGTTCCGGCTTGGACATGGATTATGGACTTCAATTTGCCGAATTCGTCGGGTTTACCGCATCAAACGATCTGGCAGAGCATTCAGCGCAAGAATCGAGGCTACTGGGCAGTGGTGAGTGAATGGATATTATACTTATAGGGAATTATCTAGACTACGGTCGTGCGAATCGGTAGTTGAGAGTCAGCTAGCCCATAACGGTATTTTTCATGAAATCTTGATTGAAACACATAATTACCGTACTTCCGATGTGAATAGAGGTAGATGGATAGGTCCTCTCGCGAAAGGATACAAAATTAGCGGTAAAAGGATTAAAAAGCTTGACATTTTCGTTGAATTTCTGTGGTCGCGTGGTATGGAAGCTACTCGCTCTTTCAAAGCGTACATACGGTTGACCGATACGTAGAATAGGTAGCTCGGGGGTGTAGTTGATAGAACGAAAAAGGAATCGCATCGTGGCAGAGATAATTTGTCAAGTACAAAGGGGACAAAATTACCGGTGCACGATATACAGGTGTAAATGTACATGCATGAATTTTACAACTAACGCCAGTCGACTGCTCGTCGCGGCACGGCTGGTTATATTTTACAAGAATGACCATTAACATCGTTCATTGATATTAATTTCTGCCAAGCTTAATAATTATCTGACAGCCGGCGCGATCATTTAATGGATTATTATGCGCTTCCATTCGCGTATTAACTCATTTTACGGGTTTTTTAAAAAACAGCCTCGATGCGAGCCAGTTGCTGATTCTCCAAAATGTTTACGCGACGCGCGATCTTCAGTCCGCATTTAGGCGGCCGAAAAGTATTTCGTAAAATGTTTATGCTCGTCAAAGCCTGTTCTTTGCGCGTGGTGTTATTCACGTACTTGAAAACGGGGGCTATCGCGAATATGCATAGGTAAGTACCTATATACATACATCGCAGTACGTGGTTTGGAATGAATTCTCTTGCTCAGGATTGGGCGTAATTCCAATGAAGTTTTACCAGACTGAATATTTAACAGATTTCGCGGGCGATATTAAGGAAGCAAGATTGTTTGGATAAGAAAAATGAATTCATATTCCGCGGATAAATCATGGAGTTTCACTCGTGATCCGCGAAATTAGAGATTCTTTATCTACCCGGTGATTTCCGAGCCGTGGATGTCGTTGCACTTTTTCTCGTAACTCTCCGCGTAAGAATTGGGAGATATGAAACGGCGCGGCGGGCAGAAATAAAACTCACGGTGAAAGATTACTAAATGCGTTCGTAATGCGCCGGCAATTTAGCGTGCTGCAATTCTCTTGGTTGCGAAATTCAATGAATGAACGGCCGTTCATTCACTGGACATTTCTTACTTTACCAATGAATGAACAGCTTACCCAGTCTTTTTTTCTTTTGACACTTTCGCGGCCAGTGTGGGAGATTAGGTTAACCCACCCCAGAAATTAAATTTCAACTATGCGTAATTACGATCTTATAAGACTAGTAAAGTATCAAATCAACAATATTATTGCAATTGGAGTATGAAAAATTATTTACACAAAAAATCGTCTAAATACATTGGAAACCTAACCACAGTTATTATCCCGTTCATTCACTGGGGTACCCCTGTTCAGTCACTAGAAATTTATGTTCATTCACTGGTCATTTGCCCATTTTTTATTTAATCCTCTGCCAGACTTTTAATGAAAGTTATAACTATCAAACATTGCTAGAATTGTGTTCCGGGATGTCTGACTTTATTAATAAAACACCTCGCTTACAGCAATATCATTCAGGGGATTAAATAATAACTTTTGAATACTAATTTTAAGAGACATGCAGCTTAAGTGTTCACTCACTGGACAGGTCACCCTAACATTGTTTTGAATGTTATTAGATCTGAAAATCTCGGCTCGGACAAGAAGTGTTCTGAGACAAACTCGCTGCACAGAACTTTTGAAGCCGCAAACGAGATCCCGCGACGCTACAGCGTTTCCCGCGTAACTGTCTTAAGATTCCACCTGTGAAATTTTATAATTTCTGTGAAGCAATTAAAACGGTCTCTCATATAATTCGCTTTGGAACGCTGTTCTACGTGAAAGCCGCAGTTTCGCACGGCAAAAATGCAACTCTTTTAGCGCTGGAAACTCTCGTTAACGAGGCACTAGGCGCAGAGGCTTTGTACGTCTCATTTTAAGCAGCAATTATGCGCTAAACTTTGCATGGTCGATAATCGTGTAATTTGTTTATCAACACTTCTATCGTTTTCCTATAATAACGTGCACGTATATCATCAACTCTACACGACGATAAAACGAAATCAGGATTTAATTTCTCCACTAGATCATAGACAAAGCATGAAGTATTACCATCGAAATATCGATTTCCAAAGTCTTAGAACCTTTTCACACAAAACACTTTTGCGACACGCAATGTTTCATACATATTCAATTATTTTCCGCTTTGTACCGGACTGTCATAAATCAATGCTGTGTTTGCTGAATATATCTGGAATACTAAGTATTAATCTCCCGAGAATACACTATCTCAAGTATCATGAAATTTGTATGAAATCGCTGTCGAACTCGCGTTCACGCAAAACTCATGAAGAACTCACGCGTGTGCGAGAGAATGATATATGCAGCGTCGATTCAGATAAATCGAGAGGGAAAGGAGAAGTGATTGATTTCCTACCTTGTGCATGCTTGTCCTTGTCCATTTCTCTCCGGTGTGGCTGAGAGCGCGGCTTGTCACGTATCACCTCTGATCACTGCATCACGAAACTTTCCAACTTCGATCGATCCCTGATCTCGCACGTTCGGGCTCGCACGAATTACTTCCAAATGCTGTGCGCATCTGTCGTACGCGAGCACGGCCTCCGCGGGGTGGGCGAGGGAATTTTACGTGTTTACGAGGGGGAAAGAGAAAGAGAGGGTGAGACACCTGTGCTTGAAAAAAAAAATGGGGGCAGGCGACACCTTTGACAAGCGGCGCAGAAAATGATGCAGATCAGCCGGCGCACATCCTGTATATTTATATCTAATCAAATTAATCGACCCGGCTACTCGGCGCGGCAGCCACAGTCGCGATTCTTCGCACCGAAATCCGCTGGTCGCGTCACGAGCAGGATCTGCGGGATCCGCTTCGTCTGATTAACAGAAAATAGTTTCGATTAGTCGGTGAACCGTCGACGGGAACCAGCTGGCATCTGTAAAGGATTCGCAGGCTTAGTTGCGCCAAGAACTTCGTCGATACTATCGATGGATCACATCTGGTAAATCGAGGAAGAATAAAAAGGTTAGTAACAGATAACGATGGGCGTTTTGTGGTCTATTCCCTGGGCCCCCATCGTGGCGCCAGCCTGAAAGTGAGAATTAAATCGAAAGATTGATGCCCCTCGTTCCCAATCAAATGGGGAAGCCTTTGAGAACTGAACCGATGGACCGATATACGGTTTCGGGGAGAGACACGTCTCCGTTCAACGGAACCTTGGAAACTACACTTTTGTAACGCGATCTTCCGTGCTTTTTGACGAATCATCTGGCACCGTTGATAACTGATACCCTTGAATCGTCTTCCACCTTTTTCAATTTGCTCGTTAAGAATGTAATTTGTCGTGTTGTTGGAACTCGCCTATGCACGCTATCCGTTGCAGATCGATTTTTGGGGGGGGCACGATAGGAAAAATGGATTTTTTTAAGTAATTGAGAACAAGAGCATAGCTGAATTATTAAATCGAAGAGGCTGGAATTAAGGGAGAAGGGGGAATGGGAGAATCATTCACGTTGCTCACAAAGAGGAATCCAACGATACGCCTGTTATTGCAAATCCATTTGCTGCACGTGTTTCTGGCATTAATGTGGCGGATTTGTTGTCGGACTGCAAATTTATTTCATTTCGAAATTTGGTAATCATTACCTAACTTTATATTGATTCTTCGGTGCAAAAGATTCTATAGCGCCTTTTTTAGCGATTCAAACATGTGAAAAGCTTGACAAAGGGGTACAGTGAGTGTAATAATCAGAGTTCGCGGAAGATCAGATATAATTTGATAAGAAATAATTGAAACCGGCGGGAGCTCTGCCTCCTAAAAATACAGAGAAAGATATTCGAATGCTTTTCCCCAACTACGCGGTAATAATGATCCGGAAGGAAAAAAGAAGTTGGCGGGAAAAGGGCAGATCTACTTCTACGAACTTGCTCCAGATCCTTTTCAAGAAATCGCCGCGAAAGAAACTTTTGCAGAGAGAGCGTCGCGTTCGACGACCGCAATCCTATTGCCAGTGTTAAAACATGCGAACCTTTAGTAACTAGACAAAGAAACATCCCCCCACCACGTTAATGGACGAATATACTTCATCGGGTTTTCAGTCTTTTCTTCGCCCTCTTTCAAGGAAAACTTCCCAGCAGCGGAACCAACCAAAAAAAAAAAAGAAAAAACTTCACGCAGTGAAGAATAAACGAATTAAAAGACTTGCCAGAATTTTTGCGTGAAATGGAAACAACGAGAGCAGAGAGTCACGATGCTCGAAGCACTTTCACAAGAAAACTACGAAGAGATTTTAAGGTTCTACCTGTCGCCTCGGTGGTAACTGAACCGAAGATAAAATTCGTCGATGGTGGGTGACGAAGATCCGCCACGGCGTTTCGGCGGCGGAAGATAACAGTCAGCATCCCGTTGAAATCCAAGTGAGGGGGGAAAAAACGGGGCCGTATAAAAGATAATCACAGTCACCTTTCAGAGCAGTTGTAAAACGTTCCTCGGCGCTACAGCCCGTTAAGAAGACTCGGTTTGATAACGGGAACGAAGAAGCTACCATAAAAAGCCCGCACTGTTTCGGATCCGAAACTGTCTTCCCCCTTTATAATTCAGTGGACGTGCGGCAACCAGACGACGAGAATGGAACGCGAGACGCGTGCACAGGAGAATTCAATCCTCGTAGTGAATTTCGGAAAGCGACACCCTCGACGGGGCAGTGGAAGTGTACGAGTTTGCGAAGCGGGGGCTGACAGTGAAGGGTAGGCAGTGACGACTCTAGGGTACAGCGTCGGTGGAAGCGACTCAAGGGCGCCGGTTGTCGGGTGCCACTGCACGTGCACAAACGATCCGACGATCCCGTGGCGACGGAGAGCGTGAAAGAGTGGTCAGAGAGAGTTAGAGAGGCAGAGAGCGGGGGTGAACCTCGAGACCGGGGCAAGCTCGCGGGAAAATTCGATTGGCCCGCGTTGGATCCGCGCGGTGTGGTCTCGCGTGTGCGGGAGAAAGTGTACTCCGCGTGCAAGATGCAGCTTGACGGAATGACAGTGGCCTACTGAGGGGCCGACGCACAGAAGGGAACGCGAGACGCGCTGAACCCCGCGAAAATCGGATGTGCGCGCGCAACTCCCGAGCAGACGCGACCGCCACTAAAGTTTCGTTCACACAGCCTTCCAAGTACACGCGACTTTACGGTGTCGTGGATGAAAAATTTAGGGGATGAGTAGTATTCGATTTGGGGGATTGTAATTCTGTGAACTTCATTCATCTGGCGCTGCCTTGAAAACCGCTGACGATGGAAAGCAAGTAAGCTATTCCCTAACGTGAAGTTCGCTCTGGTCTCTAATCGTCTTCGTTAATTATTTCGAGCGATATACGAATTATCAATGCACGTTAATTACCGATATTGTTTCGGGGCAGGTCGAATAAAGTCAAATGAAAGTCAAGTAAGCTGAAACGTTATCTGGCGGCCGCGCAACACATTGTAAAGCAGTTTTCCGACTCATCTGGGAAAACCGACCACCTGCTGTGCTTCCCGACTCCATTCGAGTCGACCTGGATGAGTAAAACTTGAGACAATCGCTGTAATCTGGCTTCGAATCCGAATTGCGATGTACTGGGTAACAGCGGTGACACAGAGGGAGGGGAAGAGTCGTTGTTCGTTTTAAGCTGCGTTACCACAGATTCGATGGAAATTTCTAATTCCCCTCGTGTACACGACTGCTGAGCTTTGTGTAAATAGCTTCCAGCAGAAATTGGATCGAGATAAACGCCGTTGCGCCATCGGTGGGTGTGTTTCAACGCTTATACCAACCAATTCTAGATACTAAATGGATTGACTGGATCGTTAGCGGAATCGGATTGATTCGTGAACGTATTTCTGGCTTTAGTTTATCAGTTACGGTGACTTTTATTGTATAGAAGCGATTTCACAGTAAACACTTTCACTCATGAAGCGCTTAACGAATATCACTCGCCTTTGCATCAGAGGGAATAGATGAAATTGCACTTCTCTGCTTGCTTCGCTCCGCTGTCCCCTTGAACTTCATAATGGGACTTTTCTATAATCGATACCTATCGATGTACAGGGCTCCGCGTTGTCACGTGCCAGCAATATTTCAGGGGTAAGTTTCCCCTTTATTCCAATGCCCTTTCCTCAATTGTCATTGAATAATGAAACTCACGTGCGTATCGGGCTCTGCGATTTCCATGCCGCTGAAAAGCCAATCGTCGGAATAAAGTTTAACTCCATTCATTTTTTTTGCTCTGTGGTCGTTGTCAGCGCTATCCGCAAGCCAGTAAAAATAAAATGCATCGATACTGCTGGAAGGGAAAGTTTATTACGTGCTCGTTAGAAAGTTGCAGTCCGTGTTCAGACCCTCGGCAAAAAGGTTGAACGTAAACATCATTATTCGAATAATGTTTTGCGACGATGCGATACGACTACCAAGCGTTTTAAACTGAAAGCATGGGGCATAACTTTGAAAGAAAATTGTACGAAATTAATAAGAGAATGAAATGTATTTATAAATTATTGAAATTTTAATGCCGAATCTAATTAAATTACTGCATACCTAAACGTTAATAGTAGGTACATTCCGCTACATTTTACTGAACATGTATCTCACTAGTAGAATAACAAGGGACCATATTGCCGCTGGGTATCCGATGGGAGCAGTTTCTGGCGGGAATATTGATTCGCACAACATTGAATCGAATGGCGATGCTAATTTTTCGAACGAGTCGATTAATTAAACGCGCGTAGCTCGCAAGGCGCTTTTTGCACGTTACATTTTCCATGATTCGCAATTACTCGGTGTTGCGCGAAACATGCTAAAAATATGTCACACACACGTGACAGGCTGAGCTTGTATTTCGATACAGTGCTCCGTCGTATCAACTTTTATAGCACCGACACAACTATCCCGAAGACCGAGCTTGAACCCGTTTCGAACCTCTCCCATACCCGGTGCCTCGCACCTTTTTTTTTTAAAAATGTACCAAGGACATTTCGACGTGGATAATAAAAGACGCTGAAAAAAGGTTCGCAAGATGTTGCGGTACACTAACGCACGTCGATACTCTGAAAAATGTGAAACAAATTAAATAAATTACTTCTCGAGCAAACGAGCACTATAAGACAACCTGAAAATCAATATCTATGAATGATTTATTGCCAACGATCTACACATTTCTACGCTCACTTGTTATTCTGCATGGAAAGTTTAAAACGAATCCTCTAGTACACAAGATGATTCCTGCTTGTCCTTGAATAAATATTCCACACCTATCAAGAATAATAAAACCAGCATAAAAGAATTTCCGCTGAACAGCGGAGCAATTGTAAAAGTTAAACGTATGCTTCGAATAAAAAGCAATTAGATCTCAGAACGTTCCCTTGTCAACTCCAGGGGCGGATAAGAATAACTAGTTCAAGAGGGCGCCTTGTAACACATAAACGGTTTACAGTGTAAACTAAAATGGCGCTCAACAAGTGACGAAACAGTGTTAAATTTAGCCACCCCAAACAGAACGAGTGCCCGAGCATTTGAAAGAGCGTACGACTGCCCCAGCAAAGAGATTGATCCGGTGTAACGTGAATTTTCTAATCGACATAGTATTCCGAGGCCACGGCCGCCCGCCGCCTCCGACAGATAGGTACCCCGAGAAACGTATTCCCCAGCGACGAAGATTCCTGAACGTCAGAAGCGACCCGGTGGCAAAGGAACAGGGAGAGGATGCCAGCCGTGGGCCCTAGATATTAATACGTGCACGACGCCAGTTCACTTTGTCGAGCAATGGCGTGTAAGATCGGCTCTCAACCGTCGGTACACCCTCCAGCACACAGACGCACACACACACACCTCGCTTTGTACCTGTTGCAAGGTGAAATGCTAACTAAAGGGGATGTTTTAATGGCAGAGATAATAATATGCCCGCGGTACCAGTGGCTATTCCCAGACACAACGGCAGTTGGCCAACAGCGAAAGCCCACCCGTCATCTCGCGTTAGGCTGGAGAGAAGAGGACGAGGACCAGGATGGGATTTGAAGGAGGGTCCGATAATCGCCGCCCTCGTCTTCCTCCCGTGGACGATGCGAGCCGCGAGACCGGCTCGCTCCACGCAGCTCACCGTGAAACGATCACTGGCGGCCGGCTGCATAAAATCCGGCTCAATGAGTTTCCAAAAGGGGCGACGCGATTAGCCCTCGCCTTCAAGCCGCGCTTTCCCAGATCTATTCGAAAAAAGAAGCTGTCGGCTAACGTGGACCTGATCGTAGAAACTGACGGAACAAAGGGAACCATCGCGAGCGTGCCAGGACGCGAGGTCCTTTGCGAGCTTTGCCACGATGTACACTTGCACCGTAATATAATTAGATTCAGAAATGGGGGATGGGGCTGAAGTGGGAAAGGGGTGAGAAGAGTTCGTGTTCCTCGAAACGAACGCTGCTCGTTACTTTCGCTGTCAGTAGCAGCTCTGCGCACAAATCTGCTGAATCCTTTTGGCTTTCAACTGGGGAACATCTTGGGGCCATTTACACCGGAACTAGCTATCGTACTATGGCCGTAACGACTTACGTATAACAAGGCTATCAAACTTGCTATCGCTCAAATATGCCCCCGAGGAGGCCACCATATCGTTTCTACTGACTATACTCGAAGTTTCAGACGTGAGACTAGTATCAAATAGTATTACCTACTCCCAAGAATATAATGCTTTGTTCACTCCAGTGTCGATGGCGCTGAGTCAACATGCACTCTCCGAGTTTCATTCGTGATTTCGCCTGATAATCACCCTCTTAAGTTTTATTGAGCTTCCAAGATTCGCAAGTAGAAACATTAACGTTTAGGTTCCTTTAAACCCAAGAAACTTCATCGCTGATGAAAGTAGAAACGTGAGACGTAAAACGAATAAACAGCCTAGTCTACGGTAACGATCCAGCAAGTTATCGCCTATTGGATCAACAAAATTCAGCGTTCACCCCACGAGATTTTGGGGCGAGCGTGCCACGCGATACGGATATCGCCGAATCTACAACAACGGCGCTTCGTTTGTTCAAGAGTTGTTTCACGCGCGTGGAACTCGGAATTGATCGCAATCCCGATTTCATCGTGACAGCTGGAAATAAAAGAGGACAAGAGCGAGGGGAATGGCGAGCGAGAGAGCGCGTAGGAAAATGGGGAAAACGAAGCGCGAAACAGAAGAAGGGCTCGCAAAACGTTTGAACCTGCATTCAGGACTCTGGCATAAAAGTGCTCTCTTTCATGCATGCCGGCTGACCTCCAGTGACGCCATTAACGCTAAAAATGAACCCGCCAGCGCGACGGCTTTAAAGTCATATTTAGAGACGCGGTAGCGTCTCGACGCCAAGTACATGCTTCGACACCCCGTATATGTTGACTGTCGCTACCGCTATCATTTACTCGTCGCTCGGCTAATCCAACCTAATCTGAAACTTATTTCATTAATATCTCATCACGCCTGCAATATTATCTAAATAAGACGAATTTCAATAAAATCGGTCCACGCATGACAGAGATACCGTAATATCGTCTCATGGATCAGACGGAAACGGTATGATTTTTCTTCCGATTCTTCTGATTCTTTTGATTCTTCTGATTCTTCTGATTCTCCAGTCAAAATTTTCGTCAACATAATACGTATATACGCGTTACACGCACACGTTCAGACAAAAAGAAACTAACATATGTTTCGTTCG
Organism: Andrena bucephala; assembly: GCA_947577245.1. NCBI lineage: Eukaryota > Metazoa > Arthropoda > Insecta > Hymenoptera > Andrenidae > Andrena > Andrena bucephala. Next base: position 73,567,153 of record OX387715.1, read on the forward strand.
TCGACTCTCAGTACGTGTACACACACACTTTCAGCCAACAGAAACTAACACATGTTTCGTTCGTCATATGCTACCTTCACTATGCAATCTAGAATCTACTCAAAAATTTTACAGCTTACAGTCAGGTTATAACCTGCGAGTGTTAAATAAGGTAAGTTTTCAAAATTTGAGATGCCACGTGTTTTTACAAATATGTATCGTTGTACCATTGAATTGCAATCAAAATGCAGTCTCAAACACAAGGTAAGTTGCCGAAATTTGAATTGCGACATGTTTAAATATCATCAAACTGTTTTTTATTTGTAACTACACTCAGGATTTTATTTATGTATATATAGATAATCGAAGCGTAAAATGATGCTGGGATTGAATTTATCCTGAATTCTGTCCCGTGATAATTTGTAAATATAAATCACAAAAAATAGAAAATAATCATATAATATTAAAAATTAGCTGAAGTCATTCCCTATGCAAATTATCTTTGCAAAAAGAAGTGAGATCCCGAGAACTTTAAAAAAGTAAAAAAATTACGCCAAGCACATGAAATAAAAAAATTACATAAAATAGAAAATAATTACAAAGTAAAAAAATATGTGAAATCAAAATGAGCTGCAAGCACATAAAGGTGCTTTCCTGCCGCGTGCAACGGCGACACTGTGTAACACAATAAAAGACAAGAAAATATGTCCGCGGCCTGGAAGTCAAATACTTGGCGTGGCCAGGCAAAGTATTTTCAGATCATCAATACCCATAACTTCCCCCTCCGCAGGCTTTCAGATAATTAGTGTATTTAAAACACAGCCAATATGAGTATATTTTCATTATATTGTGTTTTAAGATAATTTTAAGATCATTCATCGACACCTCGATCTTTCCTAGCCAGTTTTTAAAGTTTTTATCGGGTTTCTATTTTACCGGTGGCAGAACGTGTGCGTAGTAACGACTTTTGTTATGACTGAACGATGCCAGCTTTGGAAGTCACCTCTGTTCAGACGGTTCGGCCACGAGACGCGATATATACGTCACTCGGCGTGCAATAACCGACCGATATTCCAACACTTCGGAAATACGTACGCGTGTATTCACTCGCAAGGCCTGCTTGGTCTCCCCCCACCAAAGCCTATATTCGCCGAGGTACATTGCTGGGGCGCGGGGGTCATTCGTTCTGTTGACATCGTTGAGTTAAGACGTTTCAATAGCTGCGTACGTAAATGGTACGCCTACATTATCTATCGTCACATAATTACTTCTAATCATTATTAGTCTTCTTCTTTACTGTCTACCGTCACTTGCTGCTACTATTAATACACTTTCGTCCCGAAATTGATTAAATGTCGCGAGAAAACCGTTAGACGTTCGTCGCGTATTCCATTCGTTGCCTTCGTACCGATATTTCTGCACATTTAGTGCACACATATCGTGTCTCGGTATTCAATTACATTCCTTTTCGGGCATATTTCAAGTTTATTTGTAGTTTAATTGCCTTACGAATGTTTTAATGCTTTTGTTTCAACTTGTTGAATCGTTCGGTTACAGACGTTGAGGCGGGAATCGAAAGCAAAGGGCAGGCGACGTCATGACACTTGACGGTTAATTTGAACGGTGCTTGGATGACGACTGGCCATTCCTTGGAAAAAGAAGGTGGCAATACGTGTGGTATATGTATTTTTATCGTTATTTTATTGAATCATTGTTGGCTGTGAGGGTGATGGGTAACTTTGCAGTCAGTTAATATCGGGATGAAATGGGAAAAGTTTGAATTATGATAACTTGAATAATTCTAGTCAGATTTGTTTAAACATTTCAAAATGGCGTCAGTAGATGTTTACGAAATATTTGAATGATTGAATTCTATTGCATTTCGGTCGCGTTTACGTAGAATTCAATAATATTTCAATGATTTTTAAGAATCTATCTCTATGAAGCTAGTGTAATTGCATTTACGTTCGGTTTTGGATGCAAGTTTTGTTCTTTATGTACAGAAACTGCGTAGTTGATCGAGGACATGCTATTCAAGCATGAATAATTAACGAATTTTGATTCTTGCAATGAATTTTGCATATTTATAAAGATCGTGATATATTTTAAAGTATTATTCGAATAACACGAACGTGCTTGCAACTTTAATGACGAAAGCCACTGCTACGGTTCATTTAAATGTAATAATTATTTCTGATGTAGTATATTCTGGATAATATCGTGTTACTGAAATGTAAAGCTGTTCCTATCAAGCGAGCATTCTATATTTTCGCATCACACCTTGTATTCTAAATAACAAGGAGCGAAAGTTCCTTGCCTGGTTCCAAGAAAAACAATATTTCCTCGTGACAAACACTCGATGAAACCACATCCACCCCACCCTCCTATCCTACTTATTTTTCAGAGATTGTGACCGCGTGCAATGCGGCCAAATAGAGTCAGTGTTTATGTCGTACGAAGTTTTTCGTTTTGAAGAGCACAGTTGCTCATAGTAGAGTGTCGTTAACAATTTTGGGATACGCGAGGGTAGAGTCAGTGTTTTCTACGCAATTTATATTCTTTTGCGAGCATCGGGGCTCTGACTTTCGAATCGCGAGAATAGATTCAGCGGTTTGTTCGACAATTATGATCTTTGGGGCGCGTTGATAGTCTATTTCTTTATTTTTTTTACTTTTGAAAGCGAAACTCGTTATCGGAAATTAGAGTCAGTGCGTCAGCTGAAGAGGAGATTTGTGCGCAGAATATTATTGGAAAGATGTAAGTATCTATGTATTTCATTTAATTCCTTTAAAGTAGAGTTCATTCTTCAAAATTCCAGAAACAAAAAATTAAAAAATTAAAAGAAAATTAATTTCTAGAATAGAATCACCAAGAAATTCAAAACTAACGAAACTTTTTACAATTTAGACATTTTAAGAAAAAAAATTTGTTAATTTTATTTTTTAATATTTATTTTTAATATTTTTCTTAAAATGTCTCAATGATAAAAAATTTCGTTTTGAATTGTTTCGTGGTTCTTTATTAGAGTTCGAACAATCGTAAGTTTAGAAAGAAATTATAATCGTGTTTTGTTCTTTCGTTACAGTCTAGGGGCAGCTGAGCAACATGATGACTTTTTCTAGCAGCTTGATGACTTCCCCTGAGCAGTTGCAGAGCTGTTGGCGCCTTCGTCACCGGGGCACAGCGAAATGTGAGTGCGCATGCATTATGGTTCCTCTGGTCACTCAGTCATGTCGTAGGACGTTTGGTCCAAATCGACACGAGTGACCGGTTGTATACTTTGGCGAGCATAATGACCGCGGGTATGGTAACCATGCCCGTGAATTGTAACATTTTGTCTGTGTATGTATTTCTTAGACGAGGGCTAGGGTCTTCTTGTGCACCGCGCTTTTTCAATAGAATCAAATTATAATCATAATTTCCAAGATAAACGTTTCCTAACACGAATGTTTATCATTGATCATACATTGATGTAGATATTTATTAAATAATGCACCTAAAGATGCATAGCAGCTCAGAAGGTATTGATATTTTATATGAATATCAATACGGCTGAATGCTAATTTTTATGTAGCGAAGAAGTCTGATACTCTCAGACTCCACAGCTACGATCATTTTTATTTAATATGTAGTCGAAAAATCGGATGCCCTCCGATTCCGTCATTGCGACGATTATAATGACTTGAATTTCTTTTATTTTTCTGATACTACTTACGTGTTCAAAAGTAACTTGATGTCTAAATGATGATAATAGACATAAAAGTGTAATTCCTTTCTTATAAAGGTCACTCGTTAGCGTACACAAAGAATAATTAATTTCCATGTGCAAGAAGACAATTGAGGGTGGGCAAATTTCAGATTCAAAGTAATTAGCATGAGAACATACTTTTTTGTACCTATATGAAATTTACTTTGACCATGGAATCGCCCGTTTTAAATTCTTAAAGTAAATTCTTAATGTTTTAAAGTCATTTTCTTAAATAATTCAATTTTATAGTCTTTTTTCTCGCGAATTGAATGTCGAGTAGAGTCGTTTTTCTTGATCTAAAGTAGAGTCTTTTCTTTTTTATCAAACTTTAAACTATTCAAAAGTTGAAAGTCGAGTAATTTTGCTTAATAATGTAAAATGAAAGAATACTAGCGTGCTAGACACTATACAGACTAATCATATTTTCTAGTTGAGGATTTTCAGGATATCTTTCCGTACCCATTGCCTTTTAACTCATCCACGTGCCCATGCGTTACTTGGGTGGTTGAAGGCAATGGGGCACGATGACTTTCTTTACTAACTAATTACATGTCGGCGGCTGGCATTGCGTTAGTGTATCGTGCACGCCGCATTTTCCACCTGTGTGTGTTTGTGTGGTTAGGCGGTGGAATTTGCGTCGGTGAAAGATTTTTTTCAAAGACCATGTTAACGAAACTATAACATTATATTATTATTCATTGCAATAACGATACCAATGTATCATATTCCTTGTTGCACACGATGATCATTCTAGTAAATAATCTTGGAATATGAAAGTTAATCAATCTCGTACAATCAAACGAGAAAGTAAAGTAATAACGCTTGATGTATGTACCTAATACGTACAATGCACATTATCAAGTAATCCATTCTTTGAAATTGACAATAATTAATTGCTATGTAAATCATACTTATACGCAATGGTCACTGCCTTTGCCAGCCGATTTCAGTGAAAACTGGTACGTACTTATTAGAGTGTGATTGTGGCCAAGCTCGGGTGACGGAGTCGTCCCGGGACGGTCTCTCTAGTGTAGGCTTTGCACCCGGGCGGTGATGCTTGAGAATCGTGGAGTGGGTTGACTGATGATTGTGTTTGAGAGACTGTTTTGATATTTTTTAAATATAGGTTTTGTGTAGGATAGGTAACTTACCTTCTGGTATGTGTGACTTAAATATAAGTAGGTAGGGCCGGGGCAGGTCGTCGTATTTTCTGATCGCATGTTCCCCCGCGCGATGACCTGCTTTCAGGAAATTTGTGAGAAAAGTCGACGGCCAGACTAGTGCGAGTGGGGTTTGCCCTCGCTTCTAGCCTCGCTATGTCGACTTTTTGACGCCAGTGGGACATTGCACATTGTCGCTGGTCGCGGTCGGCAGGACGGGCTTGGGAACGCTATTCATTTTCAGAAGGGCGGACCGCCCGAAGCAAGAAGTGGCCAAAGAGCCGAAGATAGCCCGGCCAGAGAAAAGGCCACATCATGTGGGCTACCAAGAATGGCCCTGCATCCTCGGGTGCAGGGTCATTCTTATGTATTATATTGCCATTATGCTCGCCGGTAGTTGTAGTAGTAGTAGTAGTTTGGTTGGCCATAGGCTGACCCATCGAGACAAGGGTGGAACGAAATATAAGAGTAAAATATTTTTTTTATTATTCATGACTTCTAATAGTGGGCAAAAGTTCCCTTTTATAATGGAATTTAAGCTGCCAAAGTTTGAACGTGATCATCAAATTTTTTCAGGTGTCGCAAGCCCTTCAAATATTAATATTTACTGAAATATTAATTTTTGAAAGGCTTGCGGCACTTGAAAAAATTTGTCGATCACGTTCAAAGTTTGGTAGCTTAAATACCATTATAAAAGGCAACTTTTGCCCACTATTAGAAGTCATGAATAATAAAAAAATATTTTGCCCCTATATTTCGATCCACCCTAATCGATACCCCCTCCCCTGAAATTGAGCCTACCGCGTTTTCAATTAGAGTTGCGAAGAAGATTACGGGGCCAGTTAGTGTTGCGACTAAATGTTGATCACGGTTTGAATTAGCGTTGCGAATCAAGCATTCCCCGCGTCTGGTTCTAGCATAGCGTTGCGAATAAATATCGATCGTGGTTGCTTGTAGTGTTTCGAAAAAAAAATCGCGATTGTTTTTCAGATTATTCTTGTATTTTTAATTGGACTTGCTAGAGTTTGATTCATTGCATTACTTTTGATTCATGGTATTCTTTTTATTAGAGTTGCGATGCGACTAATCGCGTTTTTTTAATAACTCGTCCTAGTTTGATTCTTAATATTTTTTTGAGTTAGTGTTGCGATGATGACTGATCGCGTTTGTAATTAGAGTTGCGACCCCCACCCCCCAATGCCCCAAAACTATCCTGGGACATGTCCAGAGACATGTTCCTGGGAAAAAAGAGTCCCGAGCAGCTGGATCTGCTGCACATGGAACTCTACACAGCCTTCAGGAAGGCTGCAACGAATTAAAGTTAGAGTTGCGTATTACGAGACACAGGTGCACTGAATTTTTATTAGTGTTGCGAAAAATGAAACCACCCACGTGGTGGTTCTCGGTAGCTTTTTCGTTTGCTATTCGGGAATTGTATTGAGTATAGTAGAATTTTCAGTAATGAAGCACCATCCGGGAATTTTGAATTTGTGTGAGAAATTAGTGCTGCGGGTAGTCCAAAGTCCTAGTGACTATGCTCGGGAGTTGATTTTAGTCTGTAGTGAGTTAGCGTTGCGAAAGAAAGAAACGGTCCACTCACGGTTTTTTTTGCATTAATGAGTGGACAATGATCAGCTGCCCTTCTGGCTACTGATCATTTTTTCTAGCAGCCCTAAGTGGCTGCACCATCCTCCTTCTCCTACCACCACCTCCCCACCCTTGAATCGAGTGTTTGTCACTGGAAATATTGTTTTAAAAGTATATTCATAGCTTGCAGATAAATGTTTTCTATTTTTTTAGAATATTTTTAAATTTGAAGTTCCAATTTTTATGGAATAGCATTCCAAAATTTTAGTCTGTGACTGAAAGAATGGCGATGAAAGGTGTGATTCATTATTTGTAATAGAAATTGCAGACTTCTGACACACCTCCATTTAATTGAAGTTCTAATTAGAGTCTTTGAAATGTAGCAGTAGCTATTCCTCATTAGCGTTGCTGATTTTTGCATAGTAACTTCGTCAATCGTTGTACTTGCTATCAGATTGATAAGAAATGTAGTTCTTTATTTTTATAAATTTTCAACATTCCTTTGCATTAATCAAAATTCACCCGCGATTATTGCTTCATTTGATGATATTAAAACGAAATTTGCACTGAAAAAGTAGGTAAATGCAATTCGGCACTTTATATTGATAGTAAATTTTCAATATCAACGCGTGCTCGTTGTTGCTACTTTCTGTATGAAAGTAATTTCGATTACTGTGCAGTAAAGTGCAATTATTCCAATCTTCAACATTTACATAAATGTTTTTGATTACCTATTGCATATTATGATTGATTGTCGAGTCATTGATACATAAACTTTGAAGATGCCAATTAATGGGAAACTACAAGGAAATTATTGAGTTGATGTAACAGAGCACCCAATGTGCTTAATATTATGAATATCAATTTCTTCGGAATGAAATGTAATATGATTAGTAGCTTCTTTTTCATGAATTGCTAAAGTATTGCTAAAGTTTGATTGCCTACTTTGTCGGCTGATAATGAAGCAGTATTTTTTAATCTTTTCCTTCTTTCATTTTATTACCGAATGGATATTCCATATTGAGTTTTAAACTGTAGCTTCAAATGTGATATTTCAATATTTGGGCAATAGCGATTCAATGAAAAGACTATATCTGTTGAAATTACATTACTTAATCGAGATAGATTGTAGGTACTAATCCATTGAGAAAGTTTCTGTTGCAGAGTATTATGTGTGAAGAATATTGTAAAAATAGGATTTCAGGTTCATCGTCCTTGAGAAACGAAACCTCAAGGAATTTTTATTAATACTTTTGAGAATGTTTCAGGTGACATCGTGGGTCCATCGAGGGAAGTAAGAAATACATGACAATTTCAGATTTTTATTAAGCAGGTCATTATTTAAATTTAAGTAGATATGTATATGGTTAGGTAAGGTGTTTAGTGGCTACATAGAATTAAGTAGTTTTTAAGGAATAAGATTAACACTGCAGTGTTTAACTAAATATAAGTAGCAATTATTAAATACGAGCGCTCGTATCCGTAGGAATTATTAGTATTTTAGTAGCAATAGGAAATATGCACTGGCATATTTCCTATTAATGAGTAGAAAATTTGAATTATTCACTAATTGGAAAATATTCCCCCTTTTTTCGTTGTTTCAATCCCAATTAGTGAATAATTATCGTGGTAGAAATATACCAGAAAATTCTTCAAATTTTGAATGAAAGAAACAAAGAAATGGTTTAAATTCTGCTTTAGCTTCATCGCGGTAGCTTTTTACAGAAGGACTCCTTCTGTTGCCCGGTTGTGGAGCGATCGAGGATCGTTTTGCAACCGTGCATCAGGGAGATCTATGGAAATGAAAATAAAATTTTGCATAAAAGGAGGGTGGATGGGCCGCGGTTAGGGCGGGTCTCCACTCGCAGCACCTCCACGTGGTGAGACCTGGGCAATCTGTATTATTTGAAGTATAATTACTAATCGTATCACAAGTAACATTGTAATACAATTATTAATTACGTGACAAGTAATACGAGCCGATTGGCTGCGATCATCTATCTTCGTCAATCTCTATTCCATCCTCAAACACAAGGTAAGTTGCCGAAATTTGAATGGCGACATGTTTAAATATCATCAAACTGTTTTTTATTTGTAACTACACTCAGGATTTTATTTATGTATATATAGATAATCGAAGCGTAAAAAGATGCTGGGATTGAATATATCCTGAATTCTGTCCCGTGATAATTTGTAAATATAAATCACAAAAAATAGAAAATAATCATATAATATTAAAAATTAGCTGAAGTCATTCCCTATGCAAATTATCTTTGCAAAAAGAAGTTAGATCCCGAGAACTTTAAAAAAGTAAAAAAATTACGCCAAGCACATGAAATAAAAAAATTACATAAAGTAGAAAATAATTACAAAGAAAAAAAGATGTGAAATCAAAATGAGCTGCAAGCACATAAAGGTGCTTTCCTGCAGCGTGCAACGGCGACACTGTGTAACACAATAAAAGACAAGAAAATATGTCCGTGGCCTGGAAGTCAAATACTTGGCGTGGCCAGGCAAAGTATTCTCAGATCATCAATACCCATACCTTCCCCCTCCGCAGGCTTTCAGGTAATTAGTCTATTTAAAACACAGCCAATATGAGTATATTTTCATTATATTGCGTTTTAAAATAATTGTATGATCATTCATCGACACCGATGCCTTTCCTCTCACAAGCTTTCACATAATTTGTAAATTTAAAACTCTGACAATATGACTACACTTTCATTATTTTGCGTTTTAAAATAATTTTAAGATCATTCATCAACACCTCGACCTTTCCTGGCCACGCCAAGTATTTGACTTCCAGGTCGCGGCCATATTTTCTTGTCTTTTATTGTGTTACACAGTGTCGCCGTTGCACGCTGCAGGAAAGCACCTTTATGTGCTTGCAGCTCATTTTGATTTCACATCTTTTTTTACTTTGTAATTATTTTCTATTTTATGTATTTTTTTTTATTTCGTGTACTTGGCGGATTTTTTTTTACTTTTTTTTAAAGTTTTTATCGGGTCGCGTTTCCCTTCGAACCCGCGGTCAAGAGGGTCGCTTTGCTTGCACACTACAGCGAAGATCGAGCTACGAATTACTTTGATCCACGAAGACGCATTTGTGAGCAGGCTCTCTGACGAGGACGGGTCACGATTCCAGAAGCTGAGAGGGAATTAATTTGTCGCTACTAGAACGACGATCATCGTTCGACAGAACCATCTAGGCGGGAACGAAAGTAGTATGATTTCTGGGGTGCACCATTTACGTATGAATTTAAATAGACTGAGTTTCCTGCAATGTAGAAAGGCCACTTATAGAGTTTTTGCCTTTCGCACCGACTGTTTTCTAATTAACATTATCCGATTAATATGAATATTCCAAAGGGGGTTCGTGATGGGGCGAGACACTAATGTTTCGCGAATTTCTAATTTCCTCCGTGAATCGTCGCGCGGTGATGTAATTTAGGAGAACGAAATCTACGATAACACATTTTGCATAGCGAAATAAGCAAGAGGGTTGGGCAGAGGTTTCGAAGCAGGAGAGAATCGCAAAGCAAACCACAGCCTGGAAGCAAGTGTCTGTAATTGAAGTGGCCATATCCGAGGGACTTCCTGGAATAACAGATTCAATTGGTTCCTATACTCTCCAGTTCCTTCGGCAACACTTTCATCCTCGACCTTCCCGCCGAGAGATTCAAGTAGATATATATAACTCTTCCGATCGATCCGCAGGTACACATACAGGGTGTAAAATTAAGAATGCTGCGGGCTAATATCCCTAAAGCTAAGCGGAGTATGAAATATTTGTCTTAAAAGATTGTTCGGTTTCCGTATCGCATGATGGAGTGAATTTCTTCACTGGAACACCATCATTTTTCAGTTCCTTACACTTGCATCTTATTCCTTGACGAGGAAAGTAACAATAGAGAATTAGTCTACGCAAAAGAGAATCAATGAGTAAAGACCTAGAAGAGTTTAATTCTCCATGTTAAATAATGAAATTTTCACTGCTAATTTTCAATATTAAAATAGTCTATTATTTAATTATACAGAAGTAACAGGAATAAAACTGTAGCATTAGATGAGTCCACAGCATGAACCGTGTGCCCATGTCTGATCACATACGCGCCATTACTACTTGCCCGGCTCAGCCAGCAAGGAAACGCTTGCCGAAGACCACCAAGCATAAAATCTTTCTTCCCGTCCGTTACTCGCGATTTCTTTCATTATAACTTTAGAACCACCTTGACCGTGTATATGTCGTTGGTATCCTCAAGAAGTGGGTTACAACCTTAGGTATTTAAACCGATATAGTGGCGTTAGAAGAAATAAAGGTGTTAAGGTATATTCTTCGTCCATCCAATTCATTTAAATAAAACAATAACATTCTAGGTGATTTCAAAGATATTAATAATTAACGCTGTCAATTTTACACCCTGTACATACATACACATACAGGCAGGTGTGACGCAACGGAGGAACATGTCGACATTTCCCTATTCGGCTCTTTATTATTACTCCTTTACGCTTCGGGTCCGCTGAAAACGGAATCGAAACGAGGGAGACAAAAGTGTCGGGCGAAGTCAGCGCTCAATTAAAAGCAGCCTTCCTCTCCTCGTTGAAGTGACGAGAGCCAATCCGGTGGCCCGCCATTCCTCGATCGCTCTTCCCAGCGCGAAATGGGGCACCGAAAATGGTCACGAGGATTGCAATTTCTTCCCTCGCGCTTTAGCGGTAAATCATTCTCTGCTCTCACAAAAGACGCTCCAGGGCGATGTCCTGCGATAGCAAACTGAAAAATTCCTCCTCATACTTTCCCTGTTACTTTCCGCCAGAACGTCCCCTACACAACGTCATTTTTAATGACTCCTATTCCAGGCAGGAATTATTCAACGTACTTTCGAATATCCTGCACGCCTAGGAAGATACAAACGAAATGCAAGGAGGCTCGGAAATAAGGATTCCAATTTGCTACCAAGAGGATGCAGTAAGCAGGATTAAACCTGCTGGAACGTTGAGGGTCCACTTTCGCCCACGTTTATTCGCTCGTTAATAAAGGAAATCACCTTGAATTTGTCTGCCCCTCGAAAGAAGCTCTGCCACTCTGGCTGCTGAGCAGCTCGTGATACAAAATCGATGAGAAAAGCCATCGGTTAGAGGGAAAATGAAAAAGCCCCTGCGCGATCCTTAATTCATTCTCCATGCGACACTCTTTCCTCGTTCTAGCCCGCCTGACCGGAGCTGACAGATGACGCTTTTTGTGAATTGGATTCCTTACCGCGTATCCCGTCCTCCTGCGATACACGTCTGGGTGTGTGGATACGTACGCGCGGTGTTTTGCGATTTAGCCGGCCGACCGACTGTCTTTTTTTGTTTGAAGGGATGAAATATGAAGGGTTCGCAGCCCTTCGGTCCGAACACATTCCGTTTATCGCGAGAAATATAACTAAGCTTTAACGATCGAGCTTCAAAGATAACCAACGGATAACAAAGGATGATTAAACGTTTCGGGGTAAGTGTTGGATGCCATATTTCTTGAATGCAATCGTAAAATTCGATTCGGAGTTTCGGGCCACAGATATGGAAATTCGTGTAAACGTGGCTTGGACCAGCACGTGCTCGACGATCCATCTTTGGACGAACGTGTCAATGCGATAGCTACATTCAACGTTCAATAATTCATTTGCGACGATATATGGAAGCGATTCTTCATGTCCAATATATTATCAAAGCTCGGTGATCTCTTCGTAAATTTATCGCGCTATTGGGAGCAGAGCTCTGGCTACGTTTTCGGAGATCAAGAAGATCCGGAGAATTAATTTGCGGTGCTCTGGGCCAATCGATCTCTCACCGGTTATCTACCGTGAATTCCTTTTCTCCTACGATGTGTAACGCTTCTTATCAGGCTGGTAGGATCTCGATGGAACAGGAGTACAGCGATTTGTCAACACGATTGCCAAGATTAGATAAGTTAGATCAGTTTAGGAAATGGATAATAACAGGAGCGAAGAGACGACGTGCCAAGAAAACGTCGCAATACTAAAGAAACCACAGCAGAAGACAATTCCTGGCAGAAGTAATGAATTGAATCCGTATTCTGCCAAGCAAGCAAAGTCCTGGGAATACCATTAGGCAAATCAGTTGGCGCATAAGCGCTTCCAAGATCACGATGTTCCTGGTCTTGTTAGTACTACACCTAGAATTTAGAGGTAGAAGAAAATTGTGGCCATCAGTTCCTGGGACATTCCCCGACCCAATTGTTGGCAGCCTTTATACCACAATGCATTCCCCGTAGATGCTTTCCTTTGTGTGGAAAACAATGAGTAAGCGGGGATTAATAGAGAATATATTATCTCAGTTCCCTCGTAAATTTACTTTTCTTTCCAAATAGGACGCATTATTTTTCAACGTGTATTTGGTTCTGCTAAAAGTCTAATCATATTATATTTCTAAAGCACGGATTTTTTAATCTTATTACTTTAGTAATGTTTAATGTCCATTCGCGAGTGGAACTTGCATGATAAACAATTGATCATTCCTGACATATAGGCACACGTCCTTTTTAGTGACTCTACAGTTTACTGGGAAACTTAATTCTCTGTAGTAATTATCCCCAGCATACGCATTAATTAAAAAATTCCATTACGCCGCGAGTCGACGTTCCACGAATTAATTGCCGCGTTCCGGATTCCGCCATGGAAATATGAAGGCTCCTTCCAATTCATTCCTTGTTTGTTCGATCGAAAAATCGTCCCCTTTATTGAGACAGCTCCCTGTTATTCATCTCTATGATTTCCATTTAGTAATTTCAAGAACAGAACGTTCTCAAAATTCAGACAACGAACAGCTTGATCCAAGGAAGTTGTCTAAAGAACTTCGTCAGCAAACTAAACAATGAAAATGACAGGCGATTATATTTTCAAAAAATTGCAATCATTCGGTGAAGCCTAGCATGAGCGTACGCGCTGTAGATCTCATTAAATGCGCGCCGCTTGACCCGGTATTATTAATTGCACGACTTCAAACGAGCTGGACAAGTGGGATCCACAAATAAAGACAGAAAATGGCTCACTTGTGCACGTCGTTTGTCAAGCATGAGCGCGGATTAGAATCTACATTATCTTGCACAATTTCAGGCCATTTCCTCTATCGAGGACAACGACATGGGCCAAGTTGGAACTAAGGAGTCCAAAGTCATCCGACAGCTATTTCTATGAAGACAGATTTCACGGTACCAATTACTACGAAGACGTTGCCAGGATCAGTTAATCCTACTCCAGGTACTGCTATTTTAATACCTGCCTTCCTAAATGTATAATGCAGAATAATTTGCATCCCCAAATTGACTGGTCCCAGCTGAATGTTAGCCAGATCAAAAGTAATTAAAACCTTGCAATTGGATTGCAATAGGGTTAATACGGATCCCTCGGCGAGATGGTCCCCGGTGGTGAAGACAGTGCAGTTAAGCCGCTGCGAAGTATTTCTTAGCATCCCGCATATGCATTGCAAACGAGCTGTGTCGTTGATTATTCATTCAATTCTTCTCTTCAGCTGAGAATCAGCAGTAAAACGACAGCCAATATTTGCAAAACAGAAAGCGGGTCGTGAATTGATTCAAGTGGCGGGACGAGAGATATTCGTGAAATATTTACGTACCGAATTAAAGCGTAGAAGTTTCCCTGCCTGCCTTCATTTCTTCTGCTCAGAGTCGAAAATGAATAGCTATTCCCTGGTTGACCAAGATGAGCCGAGTGTCTCAACACGGCGAGACAAGCGATTAAACGCGAGAAAAATGGTACGTGATAGCCTTTAACGAGCGGTGTTGGGCCATGGCATCCTCCCCAACCAGCTGCTTCCTTTCCATCGTCTTTGGCTCCTTTGCCCCTTCCGTGGTAGTTTTGTGTCGCGATATTGCACGTCGGCTAGCCTAGGCGGGCGCCGATCGAACGGCACCGTTGGTATTTCGAAAGGGCGAAGGAAGGACAGCCGCGATAATGTCATTTGAAGGTATAGGCTCGCTCCATTAAAATGCCAGTCATTCCCAGTAAATCTCATCGGGTCTTCATTTTCGATGCCGTGCAATTCAAGCTCGTCCCCCTAGTAACGAACTGTCCACTTAGTATCGAGAGTAATACAGAGGGTTCCTCGACATAGCGTAATACCTTCAGATATAATCTCGCTCGTACAATGCTTCACAAATGATATTGATGTGTTCATATATAGGTATACATACATAGGTGAATTCATTTCAAAAGGAACCAGGACTTCTTGGCCTTAAACTTCCGAAGTAAACGGTTTTCTTATCTTCAGCTTTCCGGGAGATCGAAGCTTTTCTTCCTCACGCTTGCGATGGTCGGGGCTCTTTTTCATATCTCCTTGACACTCTAAGATTGGAAATCTTTGATCTCGAGCTTTACCAGAGTTCTCTTATCCTGAACTTGCAGCATGCAAAGCTTTGTAATCATGAGCGTTTAGGTGAAATTTTTCTGTAATAGCTTGGAGCTTTCGGGTTGAATTGAAGGTGAAATGAGAAAGGTATAGAAACGTTATTGGTACGTTCGCGCTTTTAAACTTTTTATTGTATTTTTTCTTTTCACGGACGCCTACGAGTTCCGATATTACGCGAAAAGCTATGAAGCTTGTCCGTCACCCGTTGAATACTCGAATACTTCTACCGCAATTCCAGGATACTAGTGCGGGGACCCGTGCGGCCACGGCATTCTCTAATCGCGTCGTTCTACTTCGCTTGATAGAATTCCGCGACGCAACTCCGCCACTCGAAGGGAACATTATTTCGGTCCGAGCTGACCAATTTCCTGTTCGCCGAACGTGTCACGTCCCTGGACTAAATAGCTCGAGAAACTGGGTCCTATTAAATAACCCTGGATCAATAACGGGGGACGAAGGGAAGAAGTGTCTGGCAGAAGGAAAAATAAATCGCCAGAAACGAAGATGACGAAGAAAATGTTGAATGAACAATGAGACCGGTCGCAGGAACAGAAGGGAGTAATAACACAGAGAAAAATGAATTCTTTGCTCATTATAATTTATATTAATACTATGACAGTCTCTGCTCGTTTTAACATTTTAACAACGAAGCAGCTCCTGTTTATTGAAATGCCGGCTGCAGTATTGCTCCCTTCAGCGAAATAATTTGCTCAGGAAATTACGATTTAGTGCGAAAGGCACTGTTCGCGCGCCTCTTAAAGGGATCATTCTCAGTTACGGATAAATCGGGTAAAATAAAATGGAATAGAGGCGAGGAGGTTCGGAATAGATCTGAGCGGGAAGTGGAGGGATGAAAACTGATGGGGGCGAGGTGAGGTAGATAGATAGAAATGGCGGCGAGGTGGAACGGGGATGCGCGTACATCTCTCGAGACGTGAGAAAATTCGAGGGACCTTTTATCACTTTTGTCCACGGGGTGGACGACTATATATATTTCCCGATATCACGAATAATGAAAGACCGTTTCGCGGCGGTTACGCGACCCGAACGGGACTAATGAATGATCTTTCTCCTTTTCCCGCAGCTGCGGGAAAAGCAACGAAGAAAATGGATTTCCTGTTTCCCGTCGCGGTCACTCGTTTGCAATGATCGATCGAGGGAGATCGAAGCAAGAAGCGAGGAAACTCGACGCGGAATCTCCCGAAAGTCGAATGAAAAACTGAACTTACACGAGCTCTTAAAAGCTACTCAGAAGCTACTTCTCTTTTTCATGACAAATCACTCGAGAGTTTGGACGATATATGTAAATAGGAACTCAAATCTGCGGCAAGATAAATCACTATTTAATATTTTCTCTTCGCTTCTTTCAGTGTTTAAGAATGCTCGAGCGTAAACAATATTCCACTACACATTGCATTATATGGGTGACAGTGCTGGCAAATCGAAAGCAGGAAACCCTGATTAAAGATAGTACATATCCCGAGCGCGCACTGTGGCGAAAATTCCGTTTCGAGAGTGCGCAATTATACCTGAAGTGTTGTTAAGACTAACAACGTTGCTTGTATCGCTCTCTCTGGGAAAATTCAACGCGGTTTCGACTTACAACGCCACGCTGATGGAGTGTATACAACTAGCGCTTGATCTCCGCAAGCTGCACGTCGTATAATTATTAATGGAGGCGTAGTTTGCACTTCATTATCGTCGTAACTTGCGGGGACCTATTTAGACTATTAATTTCGGGATTTATTCAACTCCGGCTATTACGAGAGGGAAGTGGGGGAGGGGATCCAATAAAGCAATTACGGTAAAATTGATGACGCGTGTCCGAAACGTTTTGAATTTCGGATTGCCATGTAACCCATCAACCGACACGCTGCTCGCGTCAATACTAACGTCCCGTTGTATATTATTTACGGTCCCCATCCCTCGGGACATTGATGTACCTCGTAAGTGGAAACGCTGCTGACGTTATCGCCAATCAATCAAAGGCAACTTTGCCCTGTTGTCAATTAACCTGTTAACCGGATCATTTCTCCAGCAGAACAGACCCCTGTGTACTATTAAACTAGGTATTTTAAAATGATTAAAACTACATTATACCAACCGTGTACGAATAGTTGGCGTACATTGGTAAACTGACACTACTTAGGCACAATTAGAGTGGCCGAGTTTGGTTCACATTTAACATAGAGAATTTTGAGGAGATTTCATAAGATCCTTTATGTAGGTCACGCCGAAGCTCGTGTCTACTCTATCGAGCCCGAATTTCCTAATAAGGGATCGAAATACGGCTGCCCGCCTAACGATACATCTTCAATACCGTGCAGACACAACGGCGGCAGTGAACTTGATCTAATCCGATATACCATCGAGTATCGAAGAGCCCGTGCTTATCTATTGCGGCGGTAACCCGCAAAAGTTTTCGGTTCTGCAGTGTGTAAGGTAAAAATCGATAATCGTGGACGCCTGGGGAACTTGGGCGGGAACGGTGCGCACCGAGAATCTCGGGAATCGCTCGACTCGGCCGCCGAACGACCAGCAATTAGACGGAAATGAAATTTCGATGCTATTATTGCTAGTGAATTACTGGGATTCGGTTTGGAGCTCCTGTTCCGTACCCTTAATCGATTCACCTCTTCGCAGTATCGTCGATTCCAAGTTTCCCAATGATTTAATATTCTTTGTGCCGTGTAATTATAATATCAACAATAGTGGCACTAGGCACGGCGTGTATCGCAGGTAATATTTGATGGGATGTGCTTGAATTCTGTGGATGTACTCTGAAAATGAATAGCGGTACTTTTAAGAGGAATTGAAATTCGAAATGGTATTAATAATTAAAGTTATTCTCTGCCCTTTTATTTTTACGTTGGAATATATGGATTTTGGAATGTGCCTCCAATATTTATTAGCTTTTGTCGCGACTCATGCTCAGCAAAGAAAGTGATATTTATGGATGTTAATATGGGCGAGATTAATCCGTGCGTGGACAAATATTGACCGTTACGAGCCATCGAAATACACTATTCGATGTGCAAATTTCATATCGGATTACCTGATCGCAATTGGAACGCAATCCCGAGCAATTATTTATAAACATCCTACCAAATGTAACGAATGCTAGATTTAGTAATCTTTAGAATATAGATACCCTTACAAGTGATAAAATTCCGAGCGTCTGAAACTAGATTAAACTGGCTGGTGAAGTGTGAAGTACGAGATCCTGATAGGTTCTGAAACTTATTAAGTTCAAAATGATATATAGCTGAGTCTAGAGAAGACTGACATTGATTTCCAAAAAGTGGCGGAAATATGGATTCAGGCGTGAGCGAGGATAAATCGATGGCGAAATATTCCTGAGTATGATAGATCGCGGAGTGAATACACTTCACAGGGAGGAGAGATAGCTATGCCTGAAGAATAGGATGTTTTTTAAAAGTGATGACCAGTCAGGATAGAACGAATAGATTTATCAAACGTACTTAAACCTGCCTCAGAGTTCGAATCCATCAATGACCAAAATTTCAAACAGAATCCAATGCTTTTCTCCTCAAGAGGATATTCGTTCGAAAAATCGAGTTTGTTTTATATTTTCTATTGGTATAGAGGTTCTTGAGTGCAAATGATGAGGCGCCGACATAAAAAAAAATCGAAAGTCGTAGATTAAATAAGGGAAAAAAATATTTTTTACTTTCCAGTGCATTTTTATTTTTTTGAAGCCGATTTCAATTTTTTTTTTTAATTTCTTTGCTTATTTCAGATGAACACAACGAGCACCATCAAGGAAACCGTGAAGGAGGAATTTTTTTAATTGATCGCATTTAAACACCTCTAACATAATAAATATCTGTCGCTTTTTAATATAACGTCGTGAAATTGTTGGTAAAGTATGAGTGAACAAATGTACCAAATCAGAACTACGTAGAACGTGAATTTTGCGAGGGAAAAATTCATAAAAACTAATCAAATAAATAAAACCCTCGAGCTTCGCAAGAAACCTTACGCACGATTTACTAAATATTTCCGTAAGACGACCTACTTTCGGTTCGCTAAAGGTTGGGCCTCGAACTCACGACCAGTAGGTACTTCATTTGTGAGCGCACGTAGAAAGGTCCCAGCAACTCCCAGCAACGACGGTTGGGCCAAGAAACTCCGACTCCTCAACGAAGAACGATCGTTGGCGATTTAAATTACCGACCGCCTTTTAAACGGAACAAGATAAATTCGTGCCTGCTGCAGCATACAAATCCGATTGCAAGTGGAGAATGCAACGGAACAAAGGGCCTCGAGTGTACTCCGGGACGCCAGGTTTAAGTTACTCCGTTAATGGATTGAATGCTCGCTATCTAATTACGTTTACCCATTCCGCCAGCGAGAAAGACTCCTGCACGGCGGAAAGAAAACGTTCGAATAGACTTTATAATCGCGCTGTTGCAATTATCATTGGCTGATCGTGGGATGAAAAGCTTTCCCGCGAAAGAGAGGGCCCCGTGAAAATACGGCTCACCTCCATTTGGCAAATTGCACGCTGCGAGGATCCGTGCGCTTTAAATGCCGGCGGATGGGTTAAGCCTTGCTTCGGAGCTGTTTCAGTGAACGAGAAGGGACAGAAAGAAGCAGTGCGAGATACGTGCCGATTCCACACATCGCGCCGTGGATGATTGTCTGACGTTCGCGAGCTTCCAGCCGGAAGTGGACGCGAAGAACAGTAGGAAATTCGAAGTCCCCGTGGAGGGATGTAAAGAAGCTCTTCGCGTAATTATTGCCACCGTAAAATACAGT
This sequence comes from Andrena bucephala, assembly GCA_947577245.1. Taxonomy (NCBI): domain Eukaryota; kingdom Metazoa; phylum Arthropoda; class Insecta; order Hymenoptera; family Andrenidae; genus Andrena; species Andrena bucephala. The sequence continues at coordinate 73,586,845 of OX387715.1, forward strand.
AGGATGGAAGAAATTAGTATCTCGTCAAATTCTTGAAAAACCAACGGTAAATTACTGAACAGTTAAGCTTCCAAGCTCTGCGAACGCCGGGAGAGGAATTTGGCTTCTTTTTCATACATTACAAACTGCAGGGACGAAATTCCTCACGAATATTTCGGAAGCTAGTACCATTTTTAATCCTCGATAAATAATATCCTAACACGAAACGTTTACACAAAAAGAGAGCTCGGTATTTCACCTAGCGTCAATGTATTACACGTATCGTGCACAGTGAATTATTGGTTCACGTTGTAGCAGTTTGTTCAATGTCTTTTTTTTTTCTCTCACTTTCTACCTCTGAATATCCACTTATATGACGCGAGGAGAATGATGTATCTGAAGTTATGAAATATCGTTTATCAATAAAAGGAAGCATAGCACCCTAGTGAAAAGTTCGATTGAAGTTTCCTCACCCTAAAAGACATAAATATCGTGGTGGTATTAAAGTCTTAGGCTAAAGAAATGTATTTCCGCGACTCGGGAACCGTAAATAAAATATTGTTCGGCGAAATTGAGTGGAAGTACGGGAAGTCTGGAAACTTATTTAAGAGGCGCGCAACGAAACCAAACGATGGCACATTTCCTTCCGCTTTAAAAGAGCTCTTCCTTTTTCTTGGTAATTACAATTATGGAACAGAACGTTATACTGAGCAAAGATATGATAAAAGAAATAATTTATTCGATATCAATATACATATGCAACATGGGTTACTTTTATAGAATAGGTACTCACCATTCAGTTCCATTCACACACAACAATTCAATAAAACATACTCGCCGCCTTAATGCTTCACGTTACGATGAAGACTTTGCAGGTCTCGGAGCGCGGTAACAGAGGCAAAGATAACGAAAGGAAATTGAAAAATTTCGCTACAAGCTTCATTGCCACCGATCTATAAGAACGGCCGTCAAAGCGATGATAGATCCTCGACTATCGCGATTCATTTTTCATCAAACTTTACTCGAATAATGCATCAGTGGATACCAGAAAAATTAATCATCCCTCTCGCAGTCTCGCACAGACCTCGTGCTGTTACACTCGTACAAATCTGAAAGCGACCTTAATTAAAAAAGTCTAATTGATATCCCGAGAATGACGTTTACCGCACTTTCACCTAGAAATGGGGAATCGATCGTTTCAGAATTAATTACGTGTATTATGCGGTGCATCTTGTAACATAATGATAGAAACTTGACAAATTCAGAAACTCACTCTACGTGACAAAAATCTAAGAATGCTTTTCACATGATCGACGAATGGATCTAATCTAAAAAGGTAATTATTGAAAAATAAGAGACTGGCGTTTAAAAACATGAAGATTTATGTAGCTCCGAAGGACTTACCAAGTAGGTATATAGGTCGATGCGGTGATCCATAAAGGTCACTTCTATTCTATTAAACTTCCCATGAAAACACACAATCATCGATCATGATTTCTAATTCAAAATCCTGCGCGCAAACTCGGTAAGATACTACGAAAGAAAACTTTGCTCCGCGATAGAACACTATTAATTTATGTTATAAAAGTCGAAAGCGTGAATCGAAGATACTTGTTCGACTCGTCTGAAAATTTTGGCCCCATTTCGTGGGGGATTGCTCAGAGTTAAAGTGAGATCCGATGTTGAGGCAAGTAATCGTGTCAAGATGGATCCCGAAGGCACACAGACCCCGAAGACTTCATCTCGTTAGAAGTTGCTGGAGTAAAAAGGATGACAGAACTTCCTGTACGAAACCACTCGCGTTGTTATGTACCAAGAGTGATTTTATTCTAGGGGGATCGTTGTCATGGAGGCAACAGTTTAGGAAATACAGACAAGAGGATCCCCAACGACGAATAAATTTCAAGTTCCATTAATTTCGACCACATCGATCCTTGCCGAAGTTCGGGTAAGGAGTGTTAATAAACGGGTAACACGATAAACCTATCACTGCAATATTAATTAATTCTCAATGTCGATACGATCAAATAACCAGCTGTAATAATTCATTTACGTGACAATTAATTCGATGCGATATGAAATTCATATGATAGTAAATATCAACAGCACACTGTGATACACTGTGGCACGTGAAAATTCCAATTCCAATCCTAATGAAAAAAGGCCATACCTGAATATCGATATAAAATATCCTTGATTAAATTTATCGTATACATTAAAATTGTGGATATTGTTATTGACACGGTAGCGATTTTTCGGATAGCCAACTGTGAATGTATGCGCATATAGAGAGGACGGATAAACGCATCATCGATTAAAGCATTGTACCGACTTCATTGCAGCGTTCTATTTTTATCGAATATTTAAACTACGTATTTCCCTTCTCAATCCCTTTCTCCGTATCCCCATTTCTACCTTCCTCCCCAATACGATGCTTTCCAATCGCCGTTACACGCGTTAGCGATTCATATTTCTGCATGGAGCAAAAATAGGTTCTAAAGAAAATTTATTCCGAAAGCTACCTGTATTTTTTCCTCGTTTTTTTTTTCAGCCTTTCATACTCGTCCATTGGAATATCCGTTGTTCGCGCGATTTATTAAGTCGAAAGGATATACGCAGTTTTACAAGCTCACGTGCCCACATAGCTATTCAGTAGAAAAATAAGGACGAAACCGACGGTCACGGAGAAGAATTGCAAAACGCCGGCGAAACGTCGCGAGCTCCTGTGCCATCTCGCCCTTTCTCTGGGTAGTATTTCGCTGACCGTCGCATAAAGCAGCGTACCACCAGCTAAGCCTTGCAGAATCGGCAGAAGCATCTTCATCCAACTTTTATTCACCTGCACAGATCGTAGCGTTTTGATTAGTGTCGCATGAAATAGTTACTAAATGATAAGAGACCGTATATGCAGTGTATATTTCCATTCTGCAGGATACTTACGCGCAACGTTAACATCCCAACGCCTATACCAACCGCCGACCCGGCAGAAAACGTGAAGATCGCTAATATCAGCCTGAAAAGGGAATTGCTTACCCCAGCTAACTCCAATCCCAAACAAAAGCTGACGACGAACTTATGAGAGGCTACTGCTCCGGCCAGAAGAAATACCTGAAAAGCAGATATACCTGAAGAGGCTACCTAAATTGTATCAGAATAAAAACTCGATTTAGCTCATGTAACAGGGGCTTAATGTACATTATTCTCCTTACGAGCTCTACAACCCAATTAATCATGCCACACAACGCCAATATAGGTACCATGATCGATCTCATGAAAGTGAGATGTCCAATTCATCGTACATTCGTGTTCATTTGAAATGACACCTCGAACACCCTGTTCATGTTACAAGAGCTAAACGTTGTTAAATATTTACTGTCCCCCACCTCGGATGTTGCTTGCTGCAAACCGATCGCTAGTCCCTCGAGGACAGAGTGCACCGTAAGCGCCAACAAAATGCCCACGAGAGAGGTGCTGGATTCAGTGCTCGGTTCCGAGTGACTTCCGTGGCACAAGAACATCGCGTCCTCGTTGCAAAAGGATGTGGGTGCACTGGGGGCGTATTGCAATGCGCCGTAAGTCGTGCTGTTCCAGTTGTTGCCGGCGCCATTTTCGCTGTAATTTGACTGATAAGGCGATTTCGGATTAACTTCGGACACGGAGACGTGCCTGACAGACCGCGCGGACGGAGAATAGTCCGTCTGGTGCGAGTGGCTTCCGCAACGGTTCCTGCAATCGAAAAGTCTATTTTGTAGTTAGTTTTCCCAGGGTGCCCGCAACTGATCGGGTGTTAGTAATTGCGCTCGCTCCTCGTCGACAGCTACCTTAATTTTTCCTTCAAATCGTATCGGAACTAATCACGAGCATCCTACTATTTGATGAAGGCTTAGCATCGAGAGGGATAAGACGTAGCGCGTGATATTTGTCGCGATGGACGCGCGCGAGGAAGTAATACTGCGAAACAGATGGTGTATGAAATTGCTACTAGGATAAATCCGGGAGACGCGGTCGACCTAATATAAAATGGCTATTAAAACAAATATAGATATTACTCATTTTATCAGAACAAACCTATATATTCAAAATTTTATGCTGATTCAGAAAAACTGGTCGATATTTGCTTTAAGTTAATATTTACTGTAAATCAGGTTGAAAACTAAGGTCATGACATCTGACCACCTCTCCCGAGGTGCTGGGAGAAATGGTTTTCGTCGTTGGCAGAGACCACTCACATAATTATTCATGGAAAATTAACAAAGGATAAAGCAAAATTCTTTATTTGTGAATACAACTACAGATTCATTGATATTTAATTTGTTTACGCTAAACAAGTAAAGAACACATCAAAGAAAAAGTGAACTACCTACTGGCGATTAGCAAGGCAAATGAATGAAAAAGTGAATAAATAAACTAAATAAACAAAAATAATAATAAAATAAAATAATAAAAAAATCATAACTCGACCATCTTCTCTCCTTTCTGCAGCGAGAGTCTTCTCGTTAGCTTTGAGAGGAAGACTTAATATGGCCAAATACTTTGGCTGCATTGTCCTTCAATATCTCTACTATCTTATTATCCCAAACATTAAACGAAAATAAACTTAGAAGTAGATTTTATATACTATTCTGTACACCGCTGTTTGACAAAAGAGGTGAAATGTAACCTCAATTTACATTTTATAGCCTATAAATCCAGAAAAACACAGAAGGAAGCGAAATGACGCTATTCATTCAACTTTTGGGCTTCTAGAGATGTAATTGGTCTGCACTTTAACGCATTTTTACGTATAGAGTCTGAAATATAGCGACTCGACCAACTCTCCGGCCCGACCGCGTCTCCCGGATTTACCCTACGGGGAAGTGAATAATAACGCAGAGCAGTATAACCATTCCCTCAGATACCTATAGGAATTTCTCGAAGAACAGTTGCAGATTTATGGAAGTGTTTCAGCAATTCAACTTCGAAGGCAAATCTCGCGCGTAACTCCTGCAATATTCTGAGAGCGGTCTGATTTACACATTTTTTATTTTACTTTTTAGATTTGAATTTCCTCCGTGCGATTTTTGTAACGTCGTAAGAAAGTTTATTAATTTTTCAGTTTAATTACTCCGCGTAAAATCAGCCCGCTTGGAACATTTTAATGCCAGATGACAATAGAAAAAGTTACGCCGTTAATAAAATCGTAAAATCCACCTGAGGCAAGTTAATCTTGCCAAAACCTTTGAAGTCATTCCCCTATCAATATCTTTAACATAAAAACACAGATACTATCATTGTCGCGTTAATAAATCCACCGATTAGGTGACAGGTATTTAATTTTGTATCAAGTCAATTGACAGTGGAGTCTTCAAAGCTAATTGAAAATAACTTCAATTCGAGTACGCGGTAACATGCTTATGATTTACATTTATATACTGAAAGATCTTTTCCCAGGAATGTGCAATTGATTTTCTTCTTAATGCTTCTCGTTAATAGAGATAAGGTCGGTAAAGAAGTGATTGGGCTCCAACAGACCAAAGTGGATGTTCGTAGAAAAGGTAGCTAACTTCAACTTGTATCTAACCATCATCGTGTGATTTATTGAACGATTTATTGAATATGTCGATATTTCCTGCGCGGCGTTCAACTTTAATTCGCTCCTAGGCGTGCACAGATACTTCGAACGACCAACCAAACGCAAGATTATATCAGGAGAGTAAGAAAATAACACAATTAGCGGTAGACAATGAAAGCGTATCGCTTTTATCGAGTTTCTCGCTCGACTTCCATTATCAGTCGTTTACCAACGACTTGGAGAGTATTACTGGCTCGTTTAGAACGAAACGTCTGATTTTCCGTAGCAAGCCCACTATCTATTTTCTGCCCTCAAAGCGATTAGCAATTTGATACACGCGTGTGTCAACTTGAGAGCATTTAAGCGATTGAAAATTGTCGTCGATAGAGTAGTTTTACGTGACAAGATCATTTTATGTGAAGCGCGCGGAACATACAATACTATAAAATTTAAAACCACCGGTAACAAACTTTACTGACCACTGATCTAGTAGGTACTTAAAAGAACACTCGAGGCTGAATATTTTTACCAACTCAGGATTACGTCACGTGCCGGGCCCCGCGCGTTGGCAGTTGTTTATACATTCTAAACAATAGATCCGCGCGATTCCTCCACGTCCACTCTGAATAATCTCGTTCCACAAATACAGTTAAAATTAGAAATTAATATCACTCAACCATCGTTATCTACAAGCAACGCGTTAATAGAATTCCTTAACCTCCTCGATGTTCTTCGACAACCGCCGCAATATAATGTGACCGGACTTCTAGCGACATACTACAGAAGTACCAAGCATTTAAAAAGTCTGTTCACTTTACCGTCACTCGGACCCTCGTCGAGTCCCTCACCTCGCAGAATACACTTTCGAGCGCTGCATGCATACGTACGCTTGGTGGCCGGCGACCCAGTTCCGAGACTCGCGATACTGCGACTCCGATCCACGATCGGCGTCATTCCAGAAGTAGTGGACGGACTCGTCTACGAGGTACAGGAAAAGGAAGCCGCACGCGAACACCAGTTCCGCGTGTTTGGGCATCGATTCGCGGGTCTCCGGCAGCATGTGAAGGATCGAGGTGGCTAGTAGCACACCGCCCCCGAAGCAGAGAGTGCAGGACAGCAGCAGCCTCTGCTGGAGGTCCTGCACCCGCGACACAAAACACGCCGGGGCTACGCCGACGACGAAGCTGCCAGCCCCGATGGCGATCATCGAGGCGAGCTTCGCCTGCACCGCGGAGATCGTCATTTTTCAAACGACACGGCGCTCGGCAATACGTCCGCCTGACACTGGCAGAGACACTCGTCCGGACGATTGACGCTAATCTGGCAGCCAGTGATAAGGTCAATCGACTCGAGTGATACGAACGTGGCTCTCTTTCTCCCTCCCTCTTCCTCTCTCGAAAATCGGTTATCGGGGAAATTGGACGGGTCGCCGGTCCGAAAATGGCCACCGCATCCAGCCCCGTGATTGCATTATTTATCTGTCAGTAACTACAATCGCGATGGTATCGTGGCGAGCCACAGTGGCGCGAAAATTTCACCATGACGAAATGACACTCGCGTGCAACGAGATGTGGGAGAGGGGGGGGGGGGAAGAACATTGCCCCGGAAGCGTTCCAGAGGTGGAGTAGTAGATACGAAGTTTGATTTGACACCGATAAGATGCACCGATAACGCGTGCTTACGTCGTCGATCGCCTTGGACTCTTCGTTCATGATGAACTGTCGTGCAATTTTTCACGAGAGTAAGCCCGGCACTTGTGTCGATTGTGAAAACTAGTGGCAGTTGGTATATGTATACAAGCTGGGATAGCTTCGAAGATCGTGTTTACAGAGCTATACCGAAGAGCGCTACGCGTAATTGTTAGAGAAACCAGAGGAAATTCAACGTACGACCAATTGCAACTTTATTGGAAATTGACAGATGTCGTGTATGGTCTGAAACATGGCTTTTATCAACAGTACATAAGATTGTGATAGTTTTAATATAATAATAAAATGGAACGGACCTATAATAAACACTCGAAGGAACAAGGGTTTGATTGTCAGAAAACGAGAAAGAGCAGACTGCGTTGCGACAGAAAATATATTTTACTTTATGCAAATCCCATCGACGAAGTCTTGGTCTGTGTAAACGGTAACGACGATAATGACGATAACGACGGTAAGAGCGGTAATAACGATAACTGTGACGGTAATTCTGAATAAACTATGACTAGAATCTGACTAATCTGTGACTACATTGTGACTCAACTAACGTAACACGGTAATGACGGGACATAATTACCGTTATTTACACGGTGCACGGTATAGACATCGACAAAGTACAGGATAAACCAGTGCTGGTGCAACACTGGGAGTACAGGGTTAAAAAGAATTTTCTAAGATAAAATTTGTTATATAGCATTAAGAAATTATTTTATTTAAATTAAGATTAAATGTATTAAAATGAAAACAAGTACTTTACTTCTAAAATCGTATTTATAAAGGAAACTAGAATTTATATTTTAATAAGAAACATCATGGACATCATTCAATATAAATAATAATAATAATAATATAAGAGTCTGAAAAAGAAACACTGAATTTTGCTTACACGTAGCAATTCGAAAATGACTAGTTTGAATTGGCTTGAATTGAACGAAAAAAGTACAGTAAAAATTATCGATATTTTCACCGAAATTATCGATATCTGTAATGATTAGTGTTTGAAATGTCGATAAAAAATATCGATATATCGACAGACAAATATCGATACATACAGTTATCGATAAATGTCGCGAATCACTAATCTCGATCGGTCACAATAGAGATGTTGATATTTTTAGAAGTATCGATATATTTCAAATTTATCAACTTCGCATCTCGATATATCGAAAAGAAATATCAGAATATCGATATAACGGTTCTTTTTTTAAATTATTGAGGTAGAATTTAAACAAATTATATGTTAATTTAATTATGTTTATTAAGTAATATAACAAATATAAAAGTACACAAATTAAGTAGGTAATGAAAAAATACAAAAATTAAGTAGGTAGGTACTGGAAAAAAATACAAAAATTAATTAAACCAGTATTATTCAGGAATAGTTTTTAACAAAACTCTTTGTTTTATGTGTTCTCCTGTCAACTTACTACGGCTTTTTTTCCTCTGTAATGACATTTATGTTTCAACCTTATCGAGCGTTCTAAAGTTAACCTATCTTAAAAGTCCATACTTACCTCTTTTTGATTTTTGAATAATTGCCAGGAGTTGCCAGGAAAGTGTTTTGTACTCAGAGTCAGGAACAGAAAGGGAAAAAATATATAAAAAAAAATTTTATGTTAACCGATTTTATTAAAAATGCACTAAAAACTAAAAAATAATTATTTTCTTGTACTGAAATTTCGATGGTGCTTTTTCACTTTAAATAAAATCGTGGAGCAGGATTTTTCATAACAGAATATGAATCAATTTAATACAGCATCAAGCGTCGAATTGAATTTGTTGTGATATACCCTGCTCCTCGATTTTAATTAAAGTGAAAAAACACTATCGAAATTGCAGTACAAGAAAATAATAATTTTTTAGTTCTTAGTGCATTTTTAATAAAATCGTTTAACATAAAATTTTTTTTGCATATATTTCTTATTTTCTAGTTTTTAGTGTTTATGGATATACATTTCGCAGCTCAGACTTCTTTAGAAATATCTTTTATTTAATTTCAAATCGCGATGCGACTAGCGACCCGAACGCAGCGGCTTTTTGTCGTTTTCGTAAATATTGTATTGTCATCCAAACATCGCACGCCTGTAAAGTTTCAAGACAATTGCATAGTTGGAAGTGGGTTAAATTTGAGTTGCCCCATTTGAACCATACAAACAAACATACAAACAAACAAACAAACAGAGGATCGAAGCTGAATAAAATCGTTTAAAAAAGGAACATGGCCGGGAATGTTTCTGATGCACAAATTTGTCAGTGGAGGGGGAACACGCCACGCATGCGCGTCATGATGCCGTGACGTCAAAAATATATCGATGTCGATATTGAGATTTTAATATCGAACTATCGATATATCGGATTATAAAATATCGAATATTCGATACGTCGATATTTAACATATCCCCAAGCCACAATCGTTTGTGTTGTCTGTGTTGCGGGGCCGGCGGAATTCTAGTGGCTTAAGGGAGTTTCCGTGAGGTCCGGTGTCCGTGGAGCCCTGAAGGACTCTGTTCGCGAACGCGTGAAGTTAAATGAACGAGATAACGAAATGTTTTGTAAAGAATAACTTGGAACACAATAAAACTGAATAAAACTTATTAAAGTGAACTGAATTAAAATGTCAAAGGATTTAGAACTACTATTTAAGAACAAGAAACAAGACGAGGATTGATTTTATTGCGACACATCTAAAGCGTTACAACGTCGGTAATCAATTGCGAGGAGAAGAAACAGGCTTCTTCTTACGTTCGTTCTTCTTTTTTTAAACAATACATTGTTTTTCGAGCGATAAGGAAGGAGGCGAAGATAGATTTCTAATGTGATAGAGTTCATCCTTAACTCTATCCTGTTTAAACTTCGCGTTTTAGGAGCTTGCGCTGAGTGCCGCTAGAGCGAGGATCGCAACTCGCAACATGTGTACGTTTATGATACAACTGTTATAAGTAATTAAAGCATTGTTTAGTGTATTTGTATTTGGAAAAGGTAATTATTCTAATCTATAGTTTTGCTATCATCAACCTATTATCCGTATGTAATGAAGGAATATATTTTTTTAGAATTGAATAACCAGATATCTTACGGATCATTTTGAGGTTAAACTAGGTTAGAAATTTAAACTGCAGATTGTCGTAATACATGCATATGTATTTAAAGTATTTATATATCGTAATGATACGTAAAGATAGGGTCCCTTCTTGTATACACAGTTATATGTAACAAAATATATTCCTCAAGTTATATTCTAAATAACCAAACTTGTTATTTTGCAATTTGAATGTGTGGTATAGATTCATCAACTATAAGTTTTAGAGCTCTTAAAGTAATTTTGAATCAACCCGTTACTTTCTTAAATATTCATTTTAGCTTCACGTTCTTGTAAAATAAGAATTCTGGACAGAAATGAATCATCCTATGTCCATAACGTGCTCGCAATATTTCTATCGTTGATAAATAAGTGAAATTAAAAACCAAGAAGAATGAATGACGAAGAATGAATAACCAAGAATATGTATTAACAGATATATTAAATTAATATGTAATACAGTAATAATGTATGAACCACAAAGAAAAGTATTTTGGTTCGCGATAATTAGCAGAGTAACAGTTTTAATTTTACAGTTCGCTTTTAATTGTCTATGTCCTGATCATCGTGCAGATGCATTTAGAAGCCCTATCGATAATTCTGAAAGAGTTTCATTGTCTGATAATATAGTTACATTTTTATTTGGTGGTCTCGCAAGATGGGATGGCCAATACTTTATACATATCGCTAAATATGGTTATACGTACGAAAACAGTTTAGCCTTTCATCCATTATACCCCATCTTAATTCGAATTGTTGCCACATTTATAAGAAAAATATTCTTCACGCTGAATATTCATAGTTCTATAATTATCGCAGCTATATTGGTTAATACCATATGCTTTGTAAAATCTGCCATTATATTTTACGATCTCAGTAAGACAGTATTACACAAGACAAGTGTGGCCTATAAAGCAGCAATACTTTACTGCATAAACCCAGCTTCCATATTTTTCTCTGCTGTTTACACAGAATCTTTATTTGCTTATTTGACGTACTATAGCATATTGAGATCGATTAAATTGGATCAATGCGTTCACTTTCCCATTGGTTTATCTATTCTTACAAGATCGAATGGCATGATCAACGTAGGTTTTCCTGTATACTTTGGATTAAAACACTTGTGTCATAGATTCACTGCAAAGTACGAAAAATTTTCATTCAAAACGCTAATTCAGTTTGCATTTAAAATATCTACTTTACAAAGCTTTTGTTCAATGTGTAACACGATAATTATATCGATTGCTCCGTTTGTTTTGTTACAAATATATAACTATATTATATTTTGTATTCCTCGGTCCAATGAAATACCTGTTCCCGAACATATTGCTAATTATAGCGCAGCGAATAATTTAATATTAGTAGGCAGTGACAAAGTAGAATGGTGTCACGCTAAAATCCCAATAGCATACTCTTACATACAAAATAAATATTGGAATGTAGGATTTTTCAGGTACTATGAAATAAAGCAAATACCAAACTTCATTATGGCATTTCCGATACTGTATATCATGATTAAATGTATCAAAGAATACTTCAATGAGCACAGAAGGTATTTGTGCACATTGGGATTTATCGACGATGTTAAAAATAAGCGTTCCATTGAAGCGAAAAAATATCCAATTGAAATGTTAGTGTTCGTTATTCACGGTTTATTCTTAACTGTATTTTGCATTCTTTTTGTGCACATTCAAGTAAGTACACGTTTAATATGTTCGGCAAGTCCGTTAGTATATTGGTATTGTGCTTTAACTGTATCCAATGAACATCGGTATAACGATGACACTGCGTATGAAAATGCAGAACATGTATATTCTAAATGGAAAGTATTCTTCTTCAAACAAAAGAAATACGTTTTGAAAGATAAACTTATACTATCTTACTTTCTAGGATACACGGTTTTAGGTTGTTTTATGTTCCCAAACTTTTTACCATGGACATAATTTACATACACATTGTGGCATCCACGAAAATTTTGTTATTAACATAAATACGCCATTGTACCGATAATAAGTATACATAAGTAAATGTAAAATTTATATATATTGTTTTGTAATAAAGAATTCGGTTTAAGTTATCAATTACGATATAAATATATTTTTGATATACAAATTATTGATTGATACTGTACACAATGCGAAAGGGATTATTTGATGTGAGACTTCTTATGCTTGAGTATTTCAATCGGTGTCAGGTAGAATGTGTGTGCGCAATCAGGGCATTCGTACGCTTGTGTGTTTGGTTTACGTTTTATGCTGCAAGGCTGTTTCTCAATTTCCTTTGCGTGCTGTTTCGTACAAGTTTCTTGATGCTGTAACTTCTCTATGTTCGTGAGGATTGCCTGCATGTCACAATTCTGACAATGCCATTCCACTTCTAGCATTTCTGCGGCGAGCTTTTCACTCCATTCAGTTTCTCTCAAACTAAAGACAACGAATTATGATCATTATGTTTTATAATGTGCCACTTCTGTGCAGAATTTTATTTCTGATGACTTACCAATTATATGTAACGATATTTGTTACACGTACACCTCCTTTGATTGAATTAGCAATTACTGGAAAGTCGGGTTGAAATGGGTTTGGATTTATGGATATATCATTTTCACCGCTTCCCACGTATATTGTCTTCAGATCAGCCGGTAGAAGTCGTTTCACTGTATATGGAATTGTGGTGTGCATGTATTCGATTAGTTCCTGAGTAAGTGTGTATTCAATTTCGCTGAAATCCTTTTTCTCGCTGTTATTGGAGTTTGAATCTGTAGAATATTCGTGACATTTAATAACATTGACATTCTATTTAAAAAAAATTATGGTAAAGATTACTTGTTACAACATATTATACTTCACTTAATACTAGGGATGGATTTTTCGAAGCGTCGAAACCCAAACAAGTTTCAAGAAGTCGAAATTTTGCACTTTTTCGTGATTCGAAACTCTTGAAAGTCAAATAAGAAAACGCATAAAATCAACGAATAAAGAGAATCGTTCATATACAATTTTTTTTGTATTTTCTTTAACTCTTTAACTCTTTTCTAAATTCTGTTAACTCCAGTTCTTAGGGCAAGATATTTCACTTACAAAACAACATCGGCACTTCAAGTATCGAGAATTTCGAAACCTTAGAAAGTTTCGGATTTGAGTTTCGAGAATTTAAAAGTTAGCTTCGAACCCATCCCTAGTTAATACCTTGTAATTGCTGATTTAATAAAAAGTCCCACTTATTTCGTAATTTGGTAGCTTTCATTAATAATGTTTGACCACTATCGGGCATAGGAAATTCTAATGCTAACCATGAATCACATGCGATCCTACGAAGCAGAGAAATTGTTCACGTATAAAACATGTTATTACAGATGCAATATGATCGTACTTACATTGAAAATGTGCTGTTGGTGTCAAGTTCGTGGGCGAATAAAAGTAACGTTTGCGCAGCTGGCATTCTAAGTGTATTCACCAAATATGGTTTCGTTGTTTCCAAAAGAGATCTGTTAATACCAGTTGAAGTAGTATACAATCAATTAGCGGAAAATTCATTGTTATTTCAAAATATTGTCAAAGACTTACAGATACGCTAATATTGTATGCTTTGAACTAACAGGAGTTTTGCTTTTGAATCCTGGTATTGACACAATATCAGCTTCCTCTAATTGCAATATCTGCGGATGATTCCCAAAGAAACTCATCGGATGTAAGGCAACGTATGGTTTTGCTTTTGTGTGAAATAATTGTTCACTTGTCGACTGTGAAGATTTTTTTACGTTACTCCTGGATAAACGATTAAGCTAATGTAAATATACAAAATCGTATTACCTTACAGTAATTAAATTCGTCGGCACTTGAAAACTGTGGATATAAACCACTGCATAATATTAATTTCAGCATCGTTAAGTCTTTGTAACTACACGCAGTAGCCGCTGTTAATAGATTCTGAACTTGATTCGGATCATTTCTCATTCGAAACTCCACATCTTTTATATCAATTTCACCGTCATCGTGATCGTTATCTTCCAACTGTATATCAAAGGACTCCAGCTTTAATTGCTTCCGCTTCCTAGGCGCGCTTTGTTTATAAGTTCTTTTCAAAGATTTCAGAAGCTTCAATTCTCCGTGCCTCATAGCGCGCTCTGTACTCGTCATAGAAGAATTTGGCTCCGGGAGGCTTTTTAATAAACTACAATCCTACAAATATAATACAGTAAACGATCTTATTCGCGATACACCTATGAACAATAAGCTTAATAAATTCATAGAGGTATAACCTGAAGTAACTCCTTAAATTGAGTTCTCAATTTTGTCATTTCATAGAATCTTTGTTCCTCCAGACCTCTTCTTCTACACCATTTCCTACTGTTACTTCCACTACCCCTGGACTCTTGAGAACTTTGTTGTTTCACTTCTAACCATTCCCGGAACGCATTTAGCAGCGTTATTGGATCGCCGTGATCGGACTCCAACTTTTTTCTGGATGTCTTTAAAGTGTTTCGTTACGTTGAAAAGTACGATTTGGAAGAATCACAGTTCTTAAGTTACATTCTATTACCTCGCACTCTGAATCCCTGTACGCCCTATTCGTAAATGGTGTCTGTATACTCAAAGCAGCGGCTAGGGACAATACTGGTTCTACCTGATGAAATATTGAGCCCATTATTAACATTTTGCCTATTGCTATGTCGACAGGCAGGCGTGCAAGCGTTTTCCCTATACATGTTAGTTTCTCATTGTCCGTAAGCGCACCCTAGAATGAAGACCATATACTTCTATATTGCTTGTCTTGGCACGTGGCAGAGATTCAATGGACATATACGAACATGCTCCTTTAAGGATAATATAGAGTTTTCGATGCTCTCCGCTGGCGGGGGTTCAATGAATGGAAATTTTCGTGCGTCCGGAAGCCCCATGGCTATCATTTGTAGAAGTAAACAATCTAAAGGCACGCGTTGTAATTCTGGCGTTGCATACTTTTCCAAACCCATATATTCTTCTTCCGAGTACAATCTGTACAAAAATATTTCTTACTCCAAACCTTTGTTACGTGGAATTATGAGAGCATTTCGAAGCATTAGCTAAAATTTTATAACACCTGTAACACACTCCGGGCCCAGTTCTACCAGCTCTCCCTTTCCGTTGTTCTGCACTAGCTTTGCTGATCCAAAATTCTTTGAGCCTCTGCATTTTGCACGACGGATCGTAACTCATCTCCTTTACTTTCCCACTATCAATAACAAATCTGATCCCGTCTATGGTAATAGAAGTCTCTGCTATATTAGTAGACACAATGCACTTCCTCACCCCGTCAGGAACGTAATCAAATACCTTTAAAACGAAAATACTATGTGAATTGTATGATAACTACAAATAGGAGGTTTTATATTATGGATATATTCGCAGAATTTTACTTTATCTTGCTCACTGATAGATAAAGTGCTATGAAGCGGTAAAACGATCCAATTATTCTTCTTCTGGCTGTATTCTTTAGTTGCATCCACGACTGCTGTAATTTCACTCATCCCGCTTAAAAATATTAACAAGTCGCCTTTCTCGTTCACTGAAAATGCCTGTTGATATTATATGGTCGAAAATAGAAGTTCAAAGAAAAGGCAAATATATTTTACCTGGATATTTCTGATCAATTAGTTGCAATATTTGTATGTAAGGACTCGGATTGAATCTGTCGTTTTTGTATCGAATATCTTCTATAGTAACGGGTCTATAGAATAACTGAATAGGATACAATCTCCCAGGAACCTGTGTGTACAAATCATTTATCAATCTGTTTTTTTTTAACAAGGCAACTGTCAGTTACAAATGATTATAAATATACCTGTATTACTTTAACATCTTCTTTCGCAAAATAGTTACTGAACAGCTCGATATTAATAGTTGCGGACATTAACACTAGTTTTAAATCATGTCTTTGATCAATAACACACTTCATAATGCCAAGGAGAAAGTCTCCATGTAAATGACGTTCGTGTACTTCATCCAGCACAATTACATCGTAAGGCAATAATTCAGACTCGCCAGATAACTACGCAAAGCACGTAATACTCGTATTACAATCGTAACGTCTCACGTATAATCTCTAACAGTATCGACACGTTACATTCTCATTTTTACCTGTCTTAACAGGAGACCTTCCGTTATAAAGGTAATTCTGGTTTCTTGATTCCTCTGTTTCTCGAAACGGATTTGATAGCCGACATCACTGCGGTTCTCTGTTAATGTCTCAAAAGCGACACGCTTAGCTAAAGATATACATGCTATTCTTCTGGGTTGCGTGCAAGCTGTAAGAAAATATTATCAATGGAACGAGTAATGTCGGAGCGACGAGATAGTCTAATTATGCTTACCAATTTTCTGGAAACCCGCTGCGTATAAATATTGAGGCACTTGGGTGGACTTTCCGCAGCCGGTATCGCCAGCTATAATAACTACCCGTTCTTTCTTTATTGCTTCGACGATTTCGTGCTTATGCTGATTAACTGGCAAGTTCGCTTGGGATTCTCTGAGCTTTCTCAGCTTAGCGAACTTTTCCTTCTGCTTAAAGTCCAAATATAAAACGATTATGCTCTGAAACTTTAACAATTGCTCTCTTGTTAAGGCTTCGATCGGAGGAACACGTGCGAATAGTTCATTGAAATTGAAACTTAGTTGAAAGTTTATGCAGTGCAGCTTGTGGTACGCTTTAGGGATACCAATTGTATTCAAAGAAAAGTCGGGCAAAGTATTAGGTGTACAGAGCTTCTTCTGTATAGCTTCGTACTTATTAACGAATCTCCAGAAATCTTCGACATCTTGTACTACATTTAAGTTTCCTGAGAATATTTTGTTCAATTCGTGCTTGTATTTACTGAAATAAATATCCTCATAATCTTTGTCAGATTTATTATGGTTTTCTTGAGAGGAACAACCTTCCCTAGTCTGATTATTGGAACTTATTTTAGACAGTGATTTTGAGAAGGCATAATTATCTTTTCTTCGCCGACCATCGTATTGATATTCATTCTTAGCTTTATTAAATTCGTATCGCGAAGTCATATTTTAGTAGGCAAAAATATATTGTATTCATGACATAACTATGGAGCTATCCATATACGTATATGTAAGTATGTACAACACTTTTTACATATGAGATTTCTATTGCTTATTTCGTTTCTTATACAAATATAAGTCGATGAATGTTTGTCGTCTGCTGTATAGCGTAAAATACTTTAATGTATTTTTATTATAACCTTTAAGTTCTACGATAGAATACTGAGACAATTTGTTCTCATACAAAGCACTTTTCACTTCTACTGATTTATGCGTTTCGGGACATAAACACAGCTTGTACAAACTTATACGTGTATATAAATTTATCCTGTTTCGTGATGAACTAGCTAGCAATTCATTACTAATTGTTTGGATTACACATTTATTTCATATCAATAATTTCTCCAATGCAATTTTATTTCAAAAGCAGTTTAAATCTTGACGGAATGTCGCAAAATCCTAATTGTCAATTGGATTCAATTGAATGAGTGACGCTTGTTTATTTATGTAAATTAATGTACAGTAAGATTCAACTGAATGTTAAGGATTCAACATTAATCTTTGAATTCATTCGTTACACTCTCATTCTTAATGTTAAAGAAATAAAATTCAGTAAATTAGACGCTAATTTAATGCAGTCTGACACCACAAACGAGGCATAGACAAGGCATAGGATAGACCAACACTTAAAAGCTCATAGAATAGAAGTTCGTGTTACGCAAGCTGATGGCGGTACCGACCTCAGTTAGGAACGGCGGCTTTGAGAATCATGTTCAACCCAACCATCAATGTGGGTGTTGATAATGTTAAATTACAGATGAGGTAAATGTATCACAGAATTGTATTATATTGCTAGACGGCAAGGTAGGGAATGACATCAAAATGATAAAAAAAAAAATTGAAGTCGCCAAAAATCCTGCACGCAAACATTATTTCTATTCAAATGAAACTGTTTCCAAAATTTCAGCCAATTTGGAGCATGGGGCTTTTCGGAAGTTTAGCCCTTCGTCGATGGTTTTACCATCGACGAAGTGTTTTACACGTGTTGAATTCTAATTCCTACCACACAAGTATGCCTATACCTCGTCTGTTCTGTGGCTTTACAATCTGTTTCGAGACTTCACCGGTAACGTTGCATGTGTTGCTAAAATGGTATTGGTGTCCTAGGACTCCACAAATCGGTGACAGAAAAATGCATTGGGTGATACGTCTATCCTATACCTCGTCTGTGATACATTATAAAATCGCATCTATTGTTGTTACTATATGTTGATAATCAGACTACTCTATCAACTGCTGGTACCTAATATCCGCAGGGAAATGCAATTAACTGTATAGTAAAAATTATTGAATATAGAATTGATATTCACAATGAAGTATAATCTTTTATTAGAAGAATGTGTCGAGAATAGACAATTTCAGGAATATTAGCAACATCAGGGCATTACTGTTAGCTTTTATATCTAATAGCAATGCGACGATAAATGCCACGATACTTGTAATTTTAACATATGCGTGCCTAGTACGGGCAAGATTTAATGTTAATCGCAAAGCGACTGAAAGTGACAATATGGAGAAACCGAAATATAAAAAGCGAGGTTATTACTCTGAAATAGTCACAGGTGAGCAAGCAAAATATTTAATCGAAATGGGGAACTTTATGAATTGGAGTATCTTTGTAATCGCATAAATAGAATTTTAAATGAATTATGTAATACCTCCAGCTGTAAATAAATGAATATATGCTAACCTATAAATTGCCACCGTGAATATTGCGAACGGATGAATGATGCATAGGTACACCGGAAGATCCGGATGAGTCTCTGGAATTAACTCTCTTAACGTCCGCGCCACGAAGAACAAAACTCGCTTGGCAGGTTTTCACCGAACATCACAGTGCTCGTGTACCACAATTGGGCGACCAGGAAACGTACAATTTCCTCGGCGAAGCTAAAAGATGGATGAGCTTCCCCGAGGATCGATCGATTGTTAGTAGAGAAAAGTACCCCCGAGAACTATAAAAGCTCCTAGTAACCAATTAACGAATCCCAGTAATGTAAAGTGCACTTACCTTTCTTGATTTCTAACGGAGACGAGTACCACAAATTAAAATACACATGTCACATGGGAAAAGCTCGCAGCAAAAAAGTATTCAAACGAGAAAAGAGCAGACTTCCTCTTAACATACTCAGTTGTACATACATTACAGTTACAATAATACTTTTCTGAGAAGCTTATTTTACAGAGTCGATTACCTCCTTGAGGGTTGAAAAGGTTTATGAACGTAAATGCACGTCGCTGTACAACAAGCTTCTGTACTTATGTCAAAACCTTTCCTTCACGCGGAGCAAGTAATTACATTAATTACTATGCTATTCGCTTGAAGTAACTTCTAACCAAGAACATTGAAGGTGCTTTGACGTTTGTATAATTGAAATACTTTGATAAATCGAGTTTACCGCTCGAGGCTGATGAGTCCGTAGCATAATGTGTGATTTTGCCCAAGTCTCTAGACAGCATATTTAGATCATACGTTAATAAACTCCTTCGCGAGAATATTAGCAAGTTTCCAACGAGGGTGGAGGGGATTTTTTACATTAAAACAGAATGCACTTGCGTAGTGAGAATCCTCAGAATTCCCATCAGAGAATTAGATAGTTCCTTCCTCTCTCCCGCTTTCCGTCTCGCTTACAAATCGCTCAATGAATTTTTCTCGTACAAGACGTTCCCTGCGGAAACATTCGCCCCCAAAGTGCAAATGGAGAGGAACGTGGAACCGAAGCGATTGCCGCGGAACGTCGAGATGGAAAGGAGGCGCAGACTTTACAGAAACTTAAAAATCGAGGACCTTTTGGCTGACGAAGGGATCTCGTCGGAGGATATCCTGCCTCCAGCTGCGATCCTGCCGTTGCTCGCACGCGAAGAAATATACGGGCTGTTTAGCACAACGCCCATCCTGCCGTTGGAGATTTTTGACGACGAGGAGTACGGCTGTAGGTACGCGAGCGAGTGGAAGCTGTTCTCTGTGCTTCGAATCAGTTTTGGAGGAGAGGGTTGTCGGCCTTCAATAGCGAAATAGCGAGACATTTTCACCTGCAGTGGCGGATTTAACGGGCAGCCGATAAGCGGGTGCCGCCTGGGTCCCTGCCTAAGAAGGCCCCCGAGAGGTCCACCTTAAAAAAAAAATTATGATTTTCTCCAAATACTATATTTTTTTCGGTGTTACTATACTTAGTCCGTTCTTAGTAAACAACCTCTTTATTTTTCCGAAAAATGGGCCCCTGCACAGAAGGCCCACCTAGGGCCCCTACCTTCTATAAAAATTTATGATTTTCTCCAAATACTATATTTTTTCTGTGCTACTATACTTAGTCCGTTCTTAGTAAACAACCTCTTTATTTTTCCGAAAAATGGGCTCCTGCACAGAAGGCCCACCTAGGGCCCCCACCTTCAAAAAAAAATTATGTTTCTGTCCAGATACTATATTTTTTTTCTGTGCTACTATACGTAGCCCGTTCTTAGTAAACTACCTCTTCATTTTTCCGAAAAATGGGCCCCTCAGAACGTTTTCCACCTGGGCCTTTTTCCTTTACCCGCCACTGCCCACCTGGTTTCCCACATCTTTCGTCTGACGACACCAGGTGCACGTCACACATTCCAATACTTGAGCCCCGACCTCTTTAAATAATTAATGCAAGTCGAAATTAAATTAGAAGACTCACCTTCGCGTTGTCGTTCCTTTCATCGACTATCAAGCTTGAAGCGTTTATTCCTCGAAATCAGGGACTCGTGTGTCATTCGATATTCGATAATGGTAAAAAGAATTTAACGTGTTCCAATATACATATCCTTATTTGAGTGCGTAAACCAACGGTGTGGCGTTTTGTCAACAGGGGTGTATTACCTAAGTAGTTTTACTCTACCAGCAACCCCAGCCACTTTTACAAGCGAATTAAAAAGTTGAATAACAAGTGTTCTCTAATAAGCTCGCGCGACAGCTTCCCTTTATCCCTGCATTGTATTGTGTATTCCGAGGACCCGACAGCGTTATAACGATGGGCGTATCGACTTTTCCGTGCTCGCATAACAGAACCACGGAGGACTGGATAAATCTGGGCATTATCGATGGCGTGCAGTATCCGTTACCAGCTACGGTATTCGTGCCGAGATTTCGACAAGAGGCCGAGAGGTTCCGCGTGAAGCTCTCGAACTTGTTCGCGTGGCACAACGCCGCTGTGACCGATTACGACGACAGGAGGAAATTATGGACCGTGCTCACGCTCGACGGTCGGAAACGGAAGTACTTCATTCCGAGGATCTACATCCGATTCTACGCGGAGGACCCGAGAGTCTTCGCCAAGAGGATGGCTGCGGCCTTGGAGCGGAGGCGAATAGCGGAGGCTTCTATAAAGTTGTTATAACTCTTCTACGAAATAGCTAAGACACTTCTGGGATGTGTACAGTAAATTCAGAGCCCGGTCTAGGGGACGCAAGCAGGGCAGCTGCCCAGAGCGGCAAAGAGTGACCCAAGAAATAGCCTCTTTTTGGTCCCACGATTTTGGAACTGAATTTTATGCGAAACGATACCATATGATGAGATATCAATCACACGAAATTTTCAAGTTGAGGTGACAATTAGTTTCTGAGATATGGGAGGTTAAAGAAGTGAAAATTCATTAACGCGTCGTTTCAATGTATGGACTTTTATGTCTGTCCGATAATTTAAACAATTATTTCTAGGGGTTTTGATGACTGCTAACAACGAATTTGAACTTAGATTTTCAAAATTCACGAGAAAAAATCAAGATCAAGAAATATAAATATCCGTGTACTGGGTGCTTTTTTAATATATCAAAATTCACAATGGCCGAATCAATAAAGTGGACGATATATTAAAAAAAACACCCACTAAGCGGACATTTATTTTGTGATTTTGATTTTTTTGGGAATTTTGAAAACCTAAGTTCAAATTCGTTATTAGCAGTCAGCAAAATCCCTCGAAATAATTGTTTAAATTATCGGACTGACATAGAAGTTCGTACATCGAAGCGCATGGGCTGCCGCGTTAAAGAATTTTCACTTCTTTGACCTCCCATATCTCAGAAACTAATTGTCACCTCAACTTGAAAATTTATTGTGATTGATGTCTCATTATAAGGTATCATTTGGCACAAAATTCAGTTCCAAAATCATGGGACCAAAAAGAGGTTAAAGAAGGCCTCATTTTTGGGTCACTCTTTGGTAGAAAGAGAAAATTAGAATCAATAGAAACCAATAAAAAAGTAAAACTTTTTGAAAAAATGGTAAAAAAAAATAGATAATACATGTTTGAATTGAGTAGCACAGTTATAAATTATTTTTAAATCACACATATAAAGATCTTTACGAAAAAAGTCACTCACTGTCAAAAATTATATTTTAAAATGATTATTTATAATTGAATATAATGGGCGGGAAAAATCATTTTTGCCTGGAGCAACGGAAGAGCTGGATCGGGACCTGAGTAAATTGCGCGGTAGACCAAGAAAATTATTTCTCGTGAAAATGTTTCAAGCTACTCTTTGTAGCTTGTGTGCCAGTAGCATCGCGATTTACTGGATACACTGTAGGAATTTTGACTTCCAAATTTGCTTTCATTCGTATTTCAATATGTAAATGGCCCGTCTGTAGATACAATTTCTATCTGGACTGCATGCAATTGGATGGCATGCCGAGTCTGAGCGAAGAGAAGAAGCAGGCTATCATACATTTACTCACGGAACAGATTAGTGGGAGGTATAAGGAAAAGAGGATATTGGCAGTGAGTAGAAGCTTGTCTACATGAATCTCCATTTATTCAGATCTGTAGATACGTTGACACTCAGACGCGGATTTGTATATAGGCTAAGTCGGCGGCAGCCTAGGTGCCGTTCTTAAATTACGTAAATGTAATTTTGGCGATTTGCGACTCCCTCCCCCAAAAAGCCTCTCGTAATTTAAGGACGATCCCCTGGGGCGGCAAATTTGGAGCAAAAGAAATTGAAAAAAGGTTTAAACACAGAGGCTTCAGGCAAGTTTAAACACAATTCACTTCTCTTTCATCTAGCAAATTAGCAATAACTCATACGTGAGTTGTCACATTGAATTAATTTTGAAATTCTCTCACCTCTTTTAAATTAAAATATTTGATGATACTTCACGCAAAGAGCGACAGACGCTTATTAGCCAAGGGGCACCAAATCTCCAAACCCGCCCTGTCGATACTATACGGTATCTATAGTCTCTAGATGTAGATTTCCAAATCCCTGATTTTCTGGCAAAGCCACTTCGTGGAAACTTCCGCTGCCTTGTCAGCGCGTTTTAATGATTTTCTGGTACACGTCGCACAATTGCGCCCCGAATTCCTAGGTGGCCCCCGAGGGAAGTTCATGTTACGGGAAACCGATCTTCAATAAGCCAATTTTTTCTGTATCGACTTCCTTTCTCTTCGTTTTGAAAGGGAACCATAGACCGCCGCGTGGTTAGCTTTAGCAACTCTACTTTCGTAGTACATCCTTGTCAATTCGTGTTGCTAGTTGATGGAGGAAATTTCCCTGGATTATCAGCGCACCATGTGCGACCTTATGTGGAGGCAGATGATACAGCGAAATCCTGAAATGTTCGAATTCGTCACGTGGATACCTTCAGAGGAGCAGATGCAGGCACCGGAGAAAGGGAAAGTCGACACGTGTATGGAGAACTTCGAGGTACTCAATTCTCTTGATAACGTCTCGTAAAAATCGCTGGATCACTTTGTTGATCGCCCACTCCACCCTCAGCGTAAACTCGATGGGGGATGGTCTCGAGGATGCATGTCGAGCTTGACGTTCAGGAAGATTAATATTGAAACGAATCGTGACGTGTTAGTTTCGCGAGGAGCGTCGCGGTTCGTGCACCAATAATTAAATACTGGGCATTTATTTATCAGTTTAACCTTAATTGAAATAAGGGAATTAATGTTCACTGTTCTGACACGAGTAATATTCAGAGATAAAATTACGTCGGGTTGTTCGGAAAATTCGTAGCGAAATTGCAGAAAAATTGAAAGGCAATGTTTTTGTACAGAATTACAATTTTATTTAATAACGTACGCCGCAATTTCCAGAATTTTATAATAATCCCCTTCGAATCCCACCAAACACAGACTCAATCCTTTTCGGGTTGCAATTCCACGGAGCATTCCCTCCAGCCACCTAATAATTAATATCCCCTTTAATGAACCACCGGTGGGAACTGAAGCGGTGTCGTCGCTTCCAGGATACCATGAAGTTCACTCACTGGATAACGCTGTACGTTCTACACGAAGTTTACGACGCGATGGTGTGCATCGTGGCGGAGTGCATGCACGTGTCGAATATGAATCTGTTCGCCGTGCATCAGGGGAAACAGTTGAGACTGTACGAGTTCGAGGAGCAGCAGGTGCAGGCCACCGTGACGGTGGTGAAGTACATGAGGGAGCCGTGGCTTGAAAAAATCACGCAGTCGGTGAGGATGTGCCTGAGGGACATTGGCAAGGGTTGGTTCAATCTCGAGCAGAGGATCCACCACGTGTACGACGTGATGAAGCTCAAGCGTTTCATGGACCTCACCACTCTCCGCATGCAGGTGCGCGATGGTCGTTAAAAAAACTAACGAACGAACGTATGAACTACCCGCGCAATTACACTCCCATTTGCTTCTATGAAAAAGCTCTTTTTCAGTCCTGCAGAATTGACGGCACCGATGGTTAATTAACGCGTCCAATAATAACGTGGTTCCAGAAAAATATGTTTATCTCGTCGCGCCTAGTCGCGACGCGTTTATTTATTCAGAGTAGAATAAAGGAGTGAAATTCTATTTGAACTCTATTCGAATTCTATTTGAAAGTTCATGTCTTAATATTATAAGGCAAGGCGCCTGTCAGAGTGTAGGGAGAATTCAGAATTTCTGGAGAAATGTAGCTTCGGGACATCGATCGTGTCAGCGAAGCTTTAGAGGCCACTCTGCACTTGGCAGGAATTCTCATAGAATTCACGTTACGTTTCTCCTGGTCCGTGCAGAACGCCCTTCGGAATCTCGTGGAGCATTCGATCGCGACCTACGGGGACAGCCTGGAAGCCCCGGCGCTGTGCGTTTTAAACGTAGACGAGTCTTTTATCTGGGGCGAAAATCTCATCGACAGCCGATTCAAGTCTGCCAGTAATCCTATCTTCTCAGTGGACATTCAAATGAACGACACGGAGGCGTACTATTCAACGAATCCCGCCGAGTTCGCCGTAAGTCGATCCGCAGACCGTCCTCTTCGTCCCCATGCTCGCTGCGAAATCGAATCACCCCCATTCGAAACGAGATTTCATCTAGTACACCGTTCACCGATCCGTTACTTAACCCTTTAGCGCCAAACGTATCATATATGATACATTTCTTTTTTTTTTGCCGTTTCGCCGTTTGAATTCGCATTTCGCTGTTTGCAACAGTTTAAGTGATACATGTTTAGCGTAGTTTTATTCACTGAAGAAAATTGGACCTACCTGAACCCTGTATTCTTTGGTTTTATGGATTTTGATCTCTGAAAAAAATTAATTAAAATAAAAAACAATTTTTGTATAAAAATATATAAATTCAGACCATTTTTAACGATAAAAACAAAACGGGATATTTTTCCTTCAACGGGATCTAGGTGCGGGTGCTAAAGGGTTAACAATACTTACCGGCAGCCAATTAATAGGCCAGCATTCATCGACCGGTAGGCTAAAAATCTGCTGTCAGCCGAGAAGTGTATACTATATGTATATAGTAGAAAAATCGTTAAACACATAAACACTGTCAATAATAACAGTATTTTACTTATTTTCTCAAACTTGTTATAACAATTTTAATCGTTACAAATGATCTTCAAAATTTCCTCCACACAAACTACCCCGGTATTACCGAAGAGTTCGCGTTCGAATTCATCGGCATGTTATATGTATCCGCTTAATTCGCAGCCGATAAGTAATGTGTAAGTTAAGTGTGCCTAAAATATCCTAAATGATTGCTCCATCGTTTGATGCCCTTCCACGCGAAGGAAGTCATTATCACGTTATACGACAACGCCATCGCCGCCTGCCACCAAGTCAGACAGGTACACCCCTTTCTACTCCGTGCGCTCAAGTTCCCAGCGGATCTGCATCTGAGCTCAGTCGGGCTTCTCGAGGAGAACGTGTGCCAGGTCCGAGATCGCCTAAGAGTAGCCTACGAGAAGTCAGTGATACCTTTGATAGCGTACGCGAGGGAGTATCAGAGATACCTGGACATCTTCAATCTGGACGTGGCGAAATACGTGGAGTAAGTGGCGAGCCTTGCCCTCGGTTCAACTTGCCTTGGTTCTTCCGCGCGAAAGGCTGGTGGCGAATGTGGTAGAAGGGAATTAAACGCGTTCTCGGCTGATTCATGAATAAAATATCGCACCAGTATTCCGTGCTTGATGGTGCTTGAAGCATGGCGTTCTCAGCGGGCAGTGGGGGTAAATTAAATTCCGTGCCGATGTTCAGGGGGTGCAAGCAGGAGGAGCTGACCACGGCGGAGGTGAAGGACGAAGTGGCCCTTCAGATCGCGATGAAGGAGAAGCTGGAAGCCACGTTGCCCAACCACATCTACATCGGCTCGTTCAATGTTCACGTGAAACCGTTGAAGGATTTCCTCACGCAGAAACGCCAAGATTCGGCTACTGGGCTGCTGGCCATGCTCACGGAGAAGCTGCGGACGGACGTGGATGCTATCCTGGAGGAATACACGGAGATAAGGGTGAAATTGAGGGAGGTGCCGCAGAACATCGAGCACATCTTCGACATACGCGACTGGATGGAGACTATACCGCTTCGCGTGAGGCACCTGGAGGAGCAGATGGACCTCCTGAAGCTGGACTTCGATGTGCTAGACGGCTTCTGGTGGAACATCTCCGACGAGGACTTTGAGGCCAAGTGGGAAGCTATTGGGTCTCCTCTTCGGATAGAAATGGAGGTGAAGGTCCACTGCGTGCTGGGTCCATTGCTTTGGGGTTGTTTTGCTTTGCCGCTCAGTCCTTTTCTTCTGTGCTTTTGTTTAAAGCACCGTGCATCTATGTAGGCTACTAGAAAGAGTGGAGATATGTGTATGTATACTAGGAATAGGTTTTGGAATTGTTATGTGATCGGGAGCCACGGATAAATGGGCCTCGGAGCGATGGGACTTGAATCCGCGATCTTGCGGATCCTCTGCGTACTGGGCAACCGCCTTACCAACTCCACCAATGTCGATCCTCCGAGATCTCTTGTTCCCGACTTTTTCTTATGGGGGTTCCTGATTCCACATAAGTAGTTTGAGAGAATTTTTTATTTGGGGCATTGAGAGCAACAAAAAATAGGTTTCCAACAGTATTTTGTTTTGCAGGCTTTGTTGCCGGTGCAGTCATCATTTTTAGCTTTGGATACTATTCGAAATGCTTCCTAATGAACACATAATTAGATTTCCATTTAATTTTAATAAGTGTTGCGCACAGATGTGACCACAATATTTCAATGCCACAAGTAATTTTGTTATGCCATATGATTTTAAATTAAAAAAATTAATTTAGTACAGTCTATTAGAATACATTACTGCTGCTAACTCAATTTCGCAAAGAATGTGACTTAGTCCATATGTTCTACATATACTTTTGTAACGACACGCGTATTTGGCACTCCCTTTTTACAAGGGCATAATAAATGGTAGGTCAAGGAGACCATCGTACGGTTCGAGGAGGACCAGGAGAAGTTCTACAAGATCCAGGTGCAGGACGAGGTGCTTCTACTGGAGAGGATAGACACCCTGGTGAGCAACGTGAACAACATAGCGCTGCAAACGGACTTCGCGCATGTACACGAGACAGCGCTGGACGTGAAGCGGGTGTGGAAAGCGATGACGGAGTGCAGGGAAACGGGATTACTGCTCAACGAGCGGCAAAAGTTGTTTGGCATGAAAGTGGTGCCGTGGGAGCATTTGCACAGGCTCATAAGGGAGTTCGAGCCCTACAGGAGCCTCTGGACCACCGCCGCAGGCAAGCAACAAAATGTTAAACTCACCGCGTAATCCCCATTCAGAAGCTTCGTCCTTTCCCATCCTCTGTAGAAACTTGCACCGCAGATACCACTTTCCAGCACAATTTAACACAGTCGGCACTGCCCGAGGATCTGACTTTTTCTAGAAAATTTAACTTTTCTTCAAACCCAATAGAGTCTAAGAAAGTTCTTGGAGACCAAGGATTCAATTTCTTTTCTCAGAGCAGCCAGTTCTCTTCAAAGTCCTATCTATACAATTCCCTTCGCGGTGGTGCAATTCCAAGGGTTTAATTTCTTTTTTGCTAGAAGTCCTGTCCGCACAATTTCTTCCCCGCGAATTAGACGACACTTTCCACGGGACTTGGTTTGTTGTAATCATTAGACTGGCTCAAGTGGTACGACATATGGATGGACAATCCTCTGATGAACGTGGACGGCACCCAAGTGGAGAGCCTCGTGATGGACATGTACAGGGTGATGACTCGAAACATAAGGACGTTCATGGAGCAGCCGAGTAACTTGACAATTCGATGATATTATTCGCGGTTGTTTGAGAGGTGACCGCTCTCATCAATTACTCTTCACCGTGCAGAGGTGCAAGAGATAGCGATTACAATAAGGGACCGAATAGACCAATTCAGGCCGTACGTGGGCTTGATAGAGGCGCTCCGCAATCCGGGGATGAAAGAGCGTCACTTCGAAGTATTGAGCGCGCAGACTGGAATACACATGTCTCTTACGCCTACGATGACGTTCAAGAGTCTGTTAGTGCTCGGTATCGAGCAGTTCGAAGAACTGGTGAAATTTGTCGCCGACACGGCCGCCAAGGAGTACGCAACGGAGAGGACGCTGAATAAAATGATTGAAGAGTGGGAGCCGATCGTTATGGAAGTACTTCCATATAAGGCCACTGGTGGGTCTCTTATTTATTTATTCTCTGTGCAGGATCTACATAGTTTTCTTTTCAATTGTAATGCTTCGGTGGTCAGAATCAGAGTTGGGTTAAAATGTTTGTTTAAATAAAAGTTTCGAATAACGAATAGAAGTTAAAAAAATTATTCGTCATACGTCGAATAAAGTTAACCCGGATTTTATTCGATACGTTATTAAAATGATTTTTTATTTGGTTACTCATCATTGCGGGAGGTAAAGTGAAGATAAGAGGAAAACTACGAAGACGATGTTATTTAATAAAACAAAGTACCTACCTCATCTTTATTTCCAGGCACGTACATTATAAAGGTAGCAGAGGAGACAATGATGCTTCTGGAGAGCCACATTCTGAATGTCCAGCAGCTCGGCTTCAGCCCACTGAAGACTGCCTTCGAGGACGAGATCAACGAATGGGAGCGCAAGCTGGATTTGACTCAAGAAGTACTGCTCCTTTGGATGGAAGTGCAGAGGTAGGATGCAGAATCCTGGCCAAGTATGCTTTTATGATGAGAAATATTGATTGTATCTAGGGACTGGATGTACTTGGAGCCTATTTTCACTTCTGAGGACATCAGCACTCAGTTGCCAATGGAGGCGAGGAAGTACAGCGCCATGGAACGGAATTGGAGAAGGATCATGAATAATGCCCTGGAAAATCCTTATGTACTTATCATTTTGCTGTTCCTTAGATTATATTTCTGGTAGGGTAAGTCCGGGTTAGCTTAGCCCACAGTGGCTGAGACCGGTCAGTTGCAATGTCAATGTTTTTCTTTGAAAATGGAAACAAATATTTTAATTTATCGCAAAGTATAACTTATGTATACTCTAAATTACTTGGGCATTGATTTAATTTGCCCAAAACAACAAAAATCAGAAAGACAACAATGCTACGATATCTATTTCAAAAAGTAGTCCAACTATCCCGGACTTACCCTATTTCAGGCTTCCAACTATAATCTGTATCAAAAGTATTGCAATGTTCCCTCAGCATTACAAAATAAGGGAAACCCTATACCCAAATCCTTGGTCCCTCCAATCTCCGTTCCTCCCAGCCTCTGACGCTCCGCTTCTTCCTCTCGCAATCACAGATCATGAAAATATGCCCGGACAAGACTCTCCTGGAGAGCCTGCTGGAGTGCCAGAGCCTGCTAGAAGTGGTGCAGAAGGGCCTGGCGAACTACCTGGAAATAAAGCGGAAGGCGTTCCCTCGGTTCTACTTCCTCAGCGACGACGAGCTTCTCGAGATCCTGGCGCAGGCGAAGAACGTCCAAGCGGTGCAGCCTCACCTCCGCAAATGCTTCGAGAATATACAAGAGGTGAGGTTCGAGAGCGACCTGCAGATCACGAGGATGTACTCCGCGGAGGGGGAGGAGGTGATACTCCGTCCGCCAATGTACCCGGAGAGGAGCGTGGAGTATTGGCTGGGCGATTTGGAGAGGGTGATGTGCAACACTATCAGGGAGATAATTCGAGATGCTCTGGAGGTGATCCATTCGATCCCGAGGAAAGAATGGGTCTACATGTGGCCGGGACAGGTGACGCTGTGCTGTGGCCAGACTTATTGGACTGCACACGTCGAGCATGGGATCCGGACCGACACCCTTGCTGATTATTACCAGGAGCTGCTGGGACAGGTGCACATATCTCAGCTTCTCTTTGCAGCATTGGGTGGTGGAATTCTGGGATGGATGTGGGAAATGGGTACTGTAATTCTACAGAGGGTTGTTTGATGGAAGCTTCGTATGAGTCGGGGATATGGAACAGAGTAATGTTACGGGGAGAAACCCGTATAAACGGCTTATTTTTGTATCAATTTTTAGGAATTTTTTGCAAAGATACCAATGCGCGAACTCTTTCGGAGCTATAAGGGTACTTTACTTAACATTAGAACAAGTGAAACATATTTTTATAACAGTAAAAGTATAATAAATACAAAAGAAATAGAGCAGTATCTGAAATAGGGTTTTCTTCGAGATGCAAACGGCACCGGTTGTAGCGTCTCTGGTAATTATGTAACACAGACCAATAAATTTTGTTTTCAATTTATGTGCCAATTGTAAGAATATGAACCACAAATGGTGTAAAAAAATTGCATATTTTAAAAATGGCGAAACATCATATAATTAGGTGCAATTTTCGCCCAAAAATTCGCGTTTTATTCGTTTAAAAACAGCGATTAAAATTAATAATTTGGTGAAATAATCGTTGTTCATATTCTGAGGAATATTATAAACTAAAAGTGTGCAAAGTTTGAAGTTGATTGGTCAAATAGTTTTTGGGTTATCCCCGGCGCCAATTTTAAAAACGTGGTTTTGAGAAAGACGCGTTTAAAATGCATTTTAGGTATGCTCGGCGCTCGGAGACGCCCGACTCACCTAGTTATAGTATCGATACGCAGTTGAATTTCGGCCTATAACTTTGAGAATATATTTTTGAAACGTTTTAGAAGCGGGTTTATGGAAATTTTTATTTTTTTATTTTTTCGGTTGATTTATACGGTCTTCTCCCCTTAAGCTTTTCTGGCGTGGAAGGCGAAAAGTTTCTGTAGGTATTCATTACGTTTGTAATCTTCGCTCTTTGAATGAAGTTGCGAGGTGAATTAATTTCTGCACAACTAGGGAAAGGATTTGAAAATATTACTCATACTTTTTTAGTCAGTAGTTATTAACCCTTCGTGGTCACACGGGGTGTATTGCACCACAGATAGTTTTTTGTTTTCTTTGCTAATATTTCTGTAAATATTTTAGACCTTAATGTTCAAATTTAAAGGTTTGATGAAGTTTAACAGAAAAAGTGACTTTTTTCCGCAACTATTTTTTCAACTACAAATTTCATCGTATTCAAATTTACATTTCTAGAAAAAGAATGACGCACAATTATCACTGAACAGTTAAAAGATTCAAAAATATGAAAATGGTAACTTAAAAATGGGGCTGGGTTGCAGTGAACCCGATGGGACCAATTTGTGATTATAAGGTGTGACGACGAAGGGTTAAGGATTTAAGAGCATTTGAGCTTATTGATTTATCAATATTTTTATTAATGAAAGCCACCTATTTCATTATAAGTAGATCAATGTGTTTGGTTGGATCGTGTATGAGATTCTAAAGAGATTTCACGCGTAGCTCGACGATCTACGAGAGTTGGTGCGCAGCCCCCAAACCGAGATTCAGAGGCTGATGCTAGAGGCTGTAATTACGATTGAAGTGCACGCCAGGGACGTCCAGTACACGCTGATTCAGGGCAAGGTGGCGAACATTAATGACTTTGATTGGATATCACAGATCCGATATTACTGGGTGGATGATACCGATCTTAAAGTGCGCGCTGTGAACGCAGAATTCCAATACGGGTAACTCGTTCAAATTTTCTGAATTTTCGTACGCAGGACCGTTAACAATTACAGAGGCTGGAGCAGGGAAATTTTATAACGAGGGAAAGATACGAAAGGAATATTTATTTTCATGTTACATGCGTACGATAATATTTCTGTTGCAATATCGAATATATGTGTTCCATTTAATTATTTATACGGTTTAGTACTTTCATAATAATTGGTAGTATAACTTGCGAAAATTACTGAAAGTACAGCTGAAGTGTCCTTTACCTACCTATATCAGTTTGGAAAATATTTTTGCACAGGGTTGCTGTGCCAAATACCCAATGGCTGTTATCTGCGCTCTAGTGCAGTAGCTCCCAACCTATGGAAGTGTTTTCTGGAGGGTCGCCGCAGTTATTTTTAGTTGGCGATTTTTAGCAGTTATTTATTTTAATCATTATTTATTTTATTTAATGTGTTTTCTTTATTTTATTAAATTTACCTTACCTTATACGGGGAGGGGGGAGGGTCGCAGGTTATTTGAGTATTCAAAAGGGGATCGCGACTAAAAAAATTATGGGAAACACTGCTACACAGTGTATCGTTATCTTCGCGTAGATGATAATACCGGTTTTATTCGTGGCGTTGTTGAAGCTACGAGTACCTGGGGAACACTGGAAGGTTGGTCGTCACACCGTTAACCGATCGATGCTATCTAACTCTCACTGGCGCTCTCCATTTGGGTTTCGGCGGTGCGCCTGCTGGCCCAGCCGGAACTGGCAAAACGGAAACCGTCAAGGATCTCGCGAAATCATTCGCCAGGCAGTGCGTCGTGTTCAATTGCTCGGATCAACTGGACTTCATGTCGATGGGAAAGTTCTTCAAAGGCCTCGCCAGGTAACTCTTCTCTCCCCAAAGAAATGCTAAGCCAGTGATCAGTCGCGACATATTTTCTGAAGATTTTTTTCTTTTAATATTATTAAATTAGAATTATATTCTGAAATACCTATTTTTAATGTGTTTTCTTTGCCTATTAAATTTACCTTACCTTATATGGGGAAGTAGCAAGTTATTTGAATATTATAAAAGAGGGTCGCGACTCCAAAAAGTTTGGGAAACACTGTGCTAACTAAAATCTCGATATCCGTAGATGATCCGATTTCCTGCGACCGGTTTATTACATCCAATCATAAATCTTTGATTACCTTGTAATCAAATCGAAGCCATTAGGTTGCATTTGTGCCCATTACCGATTCCACTTACGATTTTAATATGTTATGCAATTAATCGTGGAGTCAGGGGTTTGTGTTGGCACTGTATGATTTGTTTACACTTAACGCGGAATGCGCGGCTGCTGACTTTCTATTGTTTGGTAATTTCAGTTCAGGTGCGTGGGCGGGCTTCGACGAATTCAATAGGATAGACATCGAAGTGCTGTCCGTGATCGCCCAGCAGATCATGACCATCCAGCAGGCACAGGAGATGAGGCTTCACACGTGAGTGCTGAAACATGTTCAAATTCGTACAGCATATTTCAAAGTTTCGTTAAAAGGAAGATGCAAATTGTGACATTTTACCACAGAAAGCTCGCAATGAAATACTACAAATCTGTAATGAATAAAAGTCCAATTAATTGTAATTGACCTCGTAGAAACTTGAGGCTGCTATGATTTCGAGTCAGAAATTCTGTGATATAACGTGCAGGTTCATTTTCGAGGGAGATGAAATCGTGTTAAAGTCATCTTACGCGGTGTTCATCACCATGAACCCCGGTTACGCTGGTCGGACAGAATTGCCAGACAATTTGAAGGCCCTGTTCCGTCCCGTCGCCATGATGGTGCCGGATTACGCTCTGATCGCTGAAATTTCACTGTTCTCTTATGGCTTTTCCGACGCGAGGCCCTTGGCAGAGAAGATCACAACAACTTTCAAATTAAGCTCGGAACAGTTAAGCACGCAGGTAAGAGTGATTCTAAATCCCAAGTCCCTCCTCGGTCCCAAGCTTTCTTACTATTTTTTCTAGCGGAAACTTCCAATTAGTGCCAAGTTCTATTTTTAAGCACTTTTGAGCGCATATCTGGGTCATACTGCCTCGAGCACTTTTGGATAGACACACTGCCGTTTATAAGTATTATTGTTAAAATCTCTTCAAATTTATTTAAGAACTTTATGAACGGTAAGGGGAGAAACTGGGGATGTCCATATTTCGCGATTTCGAGTATATTTTGGTGGTGACAACTGGGACTACAGAACTGTCGAATCACAAAGGGTTATAAAGTTCAAATACCCCCGTAAGATAACGTTAAAGATTTGGTGTACTAGTTAAAAACAGGAAATGTCCACTCTGCACTGGAACAAAATACGGAATGTCCCCACTCCTTGCCTAAGCACAAGCTTCTGTCGTCAAGGTAAAAGAAGAAATTATTTAAGAAGAAAATTATATTAAAACTTCATTTTCTCGATAAAGCTGTTTTGTGACATTCCCTATATCCCCACCACCTTACATTTCATATTTTAAGTTAAACATTCAATCTGTTCCAAGTATCACATTTTCTGCAAATGCGGCAGGTGTCCCGGTTCTTATGAATAGCGTTGTATCTAGGTCGCACTGCTTTTCTGTCGCTTGTGCCCCTTTCGGTACCATTTTCCTTCTTCCCCGTCGGTACCCTCATTCGATCAATTCAGCCTCTTGTATATTGAACTTCGAACGCAACATTTCTCGTCCCATTCCGTACCCTCGATTCGAGTTACCGTTCATACAAACAATCTGGGATTTACGTCTTCTTCGACGCCGATCTATTTTTGTACAGGATCATTACGACTTCGGAATGCGGGCGGTGAAGACGGTCATCGCCGTAGCGGGGAATTTAAAAAGGGAACAGAAGGATCTGAACGAACAGCAGATCTGTTTACGCGCGCTCAGAGACGTAAACGTTCCGAAGTTTCTGAAGGATGACTTGACTCTCTTTAACGGTTAGTTTCTCCTACCTAATTCCATCCGTTGCACTCATTCACCAAATATTAATCCTGCTATTCATTGTTTCGTCTGTTTACACGCATCTCTCGGTTTCGGTATTGCGACACTTCTTTGCTTTCTGTGACTCTGTGTGGGTTTCAGTGTGACGATTTAGTATACTATATAAGAACTTTCACGTAGGGTAATATGTAGAAAGCTACCAACCCTCAATGATCTAAAATTGAGTTTTATTATTATTATTGTTATTATTTATTTAAGTATATCAACGGGGTAAACCCCGTTGTTTTAGTGTGAAGATTTTAATTATTGTCACAGAAAAGTAGCTTTGTTTTTATTGTCTATATTTTATTTCTTGTTATTATTTTACAATGTTCTTTAATGAGTTATTTAGTGGCGAGTAGTATAATTAATATTATCTTAAATTTGCTGCAGTTTTTCTTTTTTAAGCTTAAAATGGAACTATGGCTTAGTAGTATAATTAATATTACTTTAAATCTTCTGTAGTTTTTGCTTTTTAAGCCTAAACTAGAACTATGGCTTGGTAGTATAGTTAATATTACTTTATAATCTTCTGTAGTTTTGTTTTTTGTCTAAAATGGAACTATGGCTCAGTAGTTTTAATAATTGTATAATGTATAATGTATAATTAATCTTTCTGTA
Source organism: Andrena bucephala (assembly GCA_947577245.1). NCBI lineage: Eukaryota > Metazoa > Arthropoda > Insecta > Hymenoptera > Andrenidae > Andrena > Andrena bucephala. The sequence continues at coordinate 73,623,137 of OX387715.1, forward strand.
GTTTTTGCTTTTGAAGCCAAAAATGGAACTGTGGCTTGGCAGATTTAATAATTAATAATTGAATAATGTAAGAGTTGTTCGATGGGTTGGTAATTTTTTACAGAATAACGATCACAGAATTATGGGAATCGTACCTACTGTGTTAAAATAATTCATGTTTTGCCATTTTGGGGGTTGATAGGTTTCTGCACAACTCACAAGGGAAGATCACGAACCCGAAAATTCCAAAAAATCTGAAACTTAGTGAATATGTAGGGGATTTCCTCCTGATTACAATGCAATTTTTGTTTGCTGCCCAAATTCACTCGAAGGGGGTGAAATTAACCCCCGTGAAAATTCGGCTATTTTCCGATTTTGCGTTATACAAAACTGCACACCCTGTGAAAATCCTGTCTATAAGGGAACACAGAATTTTTCAAAGTCGATTTTCTCGAGTTTGGTTGAAAAGCGCGTCTTACTGCTTTGGGAAATTAATGTCCGAGTGAAGACCTTCGCGTACACTGAGTATCAAAAATTTCTGAAATTGCCAAACCTGAAGGTCCCCTTGCTAGTATACAAGCCTTCGATGTTCTTGTATACAAGAACGTCACTCCAACTTCACAATCTATTTCTTCACATAAAGTTACCAGTCCCTTATTAGTCGTGCTATAAGTCACGGGACACTATGTTCAAGGAAAGAGCGCTATTTACCTTCTAATTACAATCTGCTTTGTCGATCAGGCATCGCATCTGACCTTTTCCCGCGTCTCGAGGAGATAAAGGTGGACTACGGGATCTTGGAGACAGAGATTCGTGCAACGATCCTGAAGATGGGCCTGGAGGATATTGACGGTATGAATTTTTATTGCATCTCCCAGCGAAGTGTCGTAAAAATAATTCAAACAAACTCTGACGCATCTGCGTTCTTGAAAGCTGTAAAACTGCGATTTCAGTGAACTCGATGGCTCTAATAACAAACAGGTTAAACACGATCCCTCTGCCAAAGTATTAATCGTTCCAAACAACTACAGTGATAAACTGGAAGTGAATTGAAATTAGATCGAATGGACTTGATTCAGTTCATTGAGGAATTTATTCAGAATTGAGGCTGAAGTGGTACGAGATTTAATTAGTAAAGGGACTTTTTAAAGCAGAAGTCAAAGGCATGGTTTGTGAAATTATTTCGCAGTGTATGAATCAGCATCGACGATTCAGAAACCAGAATACCTAATTGAAGGATCATGTAGCGTAGGGTTTATACAACTAGAGTAATCTGGCAGATTGGGAATATCCGTTCTAATTAAAGTATTACAGTCGCGCCACTGGATAACTCGTGCGCATCCGTGTTTCCAAGCTTTCCCCGTCGAATTAATCACCTGGGAAAGGAGATGATCCTGTGCAAGCGTAGTTTATGCATTCTCCTGAATAAATAACAGCAGATCGTTTATTTCCGCGCGCGAAACGTATAGGTGTCATTACACACGCCCCAAGTACCCTTGTTTCCGTAAAACACCTATCCACATACCTACATTAAAAGCGAATTAAACGCTGCTTGGTTCACGAGCCTCTATTCCGAGCAGCATCATCGAGCCGCGCAGTCCCGATTTGATTAGAGATCCGTGTAACGATCGAAACGTTTAAATTGACGCGATAGGAGGTGACTTTTATTCCTATATTGGTCGACATCCGTTCCCGAAAATCGAGCTCCCCTTTTGTTCGACAAATTCGTTTTCCACCCGTGAGGACGAAATTACTTTAACGAACAGCGATATGTCACCTATCGCGAATTACCTGGTCCACATGCTTGTTTCCGAAAAACGATATTTTCCATCGAAATGAATTTTTCGAGGCTGTTACGATATCCCCGTTCGATATCCCCCCCGTTCCATCCGAAACTGCTGTCATTTATTAAACCACGAGTTTTCATACGACACTTGAGCTTAAGCTTCGATTAATGTCCATCCAGCCTTTTCGAGGCTCTGAATAATCGAGCTCGTTAATCGAAGCCCTTAAGCGCAGCGATGGGACCAGTAGTTTCTCATGACTTCGTAGTGATTAGATAATGGGATACTTATTTAGAAGTTGCGATTGCGAAGGGACGCCCTGCGCGCCACGAGCCATCGATTCACTGCTTTAAATTATTCAAGCTTCCTTCTCGTGGTCCCTCTGCCGAAAACAAAAATAACAAAGGCATTTGGCTCGACGCGACGGCGGAGCAGCCTGAATAATACTTCGATCTCGTGAGATAAAGTCTCCTCCGGGGTGTATGGAAGGATGGGAGGCGGGGCACTCGATTAAATTTCGTCCCTTTGATTGCAGAGTTCGTGAAGAAAGTTATACAGCTATACGAGACGACAATTGTGCGACACGGATTAATGCTAGTAGGTCCAACCGGGTCGGGGAAGACGAAGGTGAGTGTTTTCTAAAACTCGGGCCGCCCACTTGAATTAACTCGAGTGTAAGGATTCTTGATCACCGGATCCCGCCTAATTGAAAAGCTCACGCGTTATATGACACCCTACTATTCATCTCAGCTACTTGTTCGCGTTTCAACGAGGCCTTCCTATCAGTATCATCGGGGTGTCGCGAAAGGTTCTCTGGATTTCGGTCAAATTAATTTCTTATCCTTGAAATTTCCGAAATTCTTGTTTATGATTTAATCCTACGCTGCTGGACAAAATTAAAGGGTCACTATAATTTGAGAAATCATATTTATAATGATGATTGCGAACTCGATGTTGAATTAAGATATAATTTAAATGCAGTAGTTTAAATTTTAAGTCTGTTCCACTTTTCAAATTTTACACGATTTGATTTCAGATCGGGGTGAGTCAGACGGGTTCTATCTATAATTATTCAGTAAACTTTTGTACGAAAGGATTTATTTTACAAAACAATTTTAGTTTATTTATACTGAGTTTAATAATTTATATAACTATCGTGGCAGAGTAGTCCATTCAATTTAGAATTTAAAATATGTAAATAATTTTAGTTTCAAATTTTTTTTCATGCATTATGATACTGTTTCAGCAATACGAAGCGCAGAAAACGAAGATTCAAAAACTTCTGTTTACAAATTAGAACGCATGTACCGGCTGAAAACTGTTTTCAGGTAAATTCAATGGAGTGCTCTTGGAACTAAACAAAATTAAACAGAAATTTATGAAACTTCGTTTTCTGCGTTTCAGCTTGATGGAACAGTATTATAATGGATGAAAAAAAAGTTTGAATCAAGGAATAAAAAAATAGAAATATCTGGCGTTTAAATACTTTCTTTAAATAGTTTTTGCGACCATTTTTAGCGGAGACATAGGCATTTGAAAATAATCAAAATTTTCGAAAAATTACAGTTATCCTTCAATTTTGTCCAGCAGTGTATTTACGTGTGCAATTATTATTGAAACATTTCCGAGTGCTTTCTAACCATTGATCACATGGCTGGACAACGAATTTCCTCTTTTCTTTTTAATTGGAAACATGTACTGTGCGCTTCTTTTTTAGTATTGCTGTCGACAGCAATTTATTGCGGAGCTAAAACGCTTCGCTCGTCGAACTGCAGTGTCTAACTACTGTAATAAAGAACAGCTTCTCTTTCTGTCACACGTATTCTGAAAGTCGATAACGCGAGGGAAACCATTGTTTCGATTCATCGATAGAAACGTTGGTCTCGCTGCTGTATTTTCACGAAAACTCGACGTTGTGATTTCACAGAATTTCTTTTATCAGGACCATCGTTACTGCATGCTTATTTATAGTCTTCTTGTGAGCAAAAATTGATTTAATTACCTGGGTCGAGTGTTTGACCTTTGTCCCTTTACAAGCTGATTTCCGAAGGAAACAATTCTTCTTCCTTTCTTCCGCATTGTTACATGCATATCAATGTCAGAAGAGTTCCAGAAATGGTTACAGGGGTTGATTCGATGCGTTGATTCATTGTGTTCCTCCGAGTCGGGCCTCCGTTTCCCCTTCGGTGTATAGCAGAACTTTTACTGTATTCCTCGGCAGAATTGCTTCCTCTGACGCTGTTTTCTCGGCAAATGTGGAAACTGTGTTCGACTTCCTCACTGTTCGATAAGACCATAAAGCTCGAGGTTATCGGTGGTCGCTCAACTTCAACCCTCGATTGTCCCTTCCCGCTTGAAACTTGGGCAACGAATCAATCTTAATGAACTTTTGGAACTCTGTGGCGCGAGGGAATGTTGTGATTCGTGGGCATCTTCTAGTTATTACTATTGTTATTACACTCGCATCAGAAGAAAAGGGAACAGAAAATCATAAGAGGAAAGAGAAACAGAAAATCATAAAAATAAACAGCGAAACCTAACAATGCAAATGTAGGAAGACGAGGCTCAGCTTTGATAGCTGTTTCTCAGCCTAGATCCTATTGAAAAAGGGAAGGGTGGTTCGGAAGATAAGTTTTGACGTCACATTTGGAGAAAAGAAGCGTAAAGTTATTTTCAATAAATATGAGATATATCGTAGACCCCAGTTTTACACCCTAATCTACTTAGAACGCCAAAGCCACTTGCCCATATCGAAATTGAGTCTTTAAACCCAAGACAAATCATTTCCATACCTATTCTATGTTTCACGAAATTTGTTTCTCCCCCACAAGTCTGTGTACAAGAATCCCAGTTTCAAAGGAACGAAAAGCCAGACTCGTTGGTACTTTACGAAAGTTTCGCGACGTAATCAGCAGAAAGGTCGCTCACCTACCCTTCCCCTACGTATTCAAATAGGGATCCTCCGAATATACGAAATACCTTTTCGCTTTTATTCGATCCCACGCAGCCTCCTTGCAGGCTATTTGCTTAGCGACAGCGTGCTTTATACAAATGGTATTGTCAGACTGATCCTCGCTGCGACAGCGGGGGACGATCTTCCACGGATAGGATGCTCACGAGTCTCTTCTTCATCCCCCTCGTTTATACGCTAACATCGAACCTCAATCTCTGAGACAGACCTTTCCACCATTTACAGTGATGGGCCAAAGACAGTCTAAAACTCATCTTTTTACGTGTCTGCATAACAAAGTTAATACTAGGTTTTATATATTATGTGTCACTGGTCTATCCTGGACAGTCCCCAGTCTACAGTGTCGGACAAAAGTATTGGGACACCCTTTAAAACAGCATAACTTTTTTAAAATTGGTCCAAAGAACTTGAGTTTTTTTAGAAGCCAGAAGGATTAGTTTATTAGTTGACGTGTTTCGTCGTTTTGAAAAAAATTGCAACTGCTCGGAATAGCGAAGAAAATAGTGAAGGTCGCTTTTTCAACTCTTTTATCCGAGCCCGTAATGAAAATTTAAAAATCCCGTTTGTAAATTTAAGTAAGTTGTATAAATGCTGGAAATTTTATTGAAGTCGGTTAGCGTGGCTTTGAGCTGAAAACAGGCAAAAGTGGTGGAAATCACAGTTTTCAGCCTATATCTGTAATAAACCTAAAGATTTTACATATCTCAATGCCTGGCGCTTGTTCCTGCACCAACCCATGTAAATAATGCCCCTAATGTCCGAATAAATTAGTATCCCTGGTGAGGAAATAAAAAAGGAAAAGGAGCTGCGAAACTAGATTATCTGAGAAACCTTGAAACTAGAATTCGATGTGCAGTGAAATGCTTTCTATCTTCTTCTTTGCTGACCTCACTGGTGCTTGGCACGTCTACATATAATTACAGTAAATAGTGGATAAAGGGGAAGGGATGTTGATGTGGTCCAATGTTAACACTGTTCGACTTTTTATTCGCAGTAGTAAACTATAATTACAGTTTCTCAGACTATACATTGGTAGGGGTTCCGGTTTCACGTACACGTTCAGTATCTTCTATCGTGGGGTGTGGGTTCTCGGAAAGCTTTTAAGGGTTCGTTAAACAATTTCGATTGTAAAATGTTTCCTTGAATCTCCATGCTAACTTCCAACTCGAACTTCTCCGCAGCAAGGGTAATAAAAATTTACGTATTTTGTACAACGATGCCACCTAATACGCTGTTCGGTGCAGTTAGAGGATCGTGTAAAATTGGTTAAGTTTTAGAATTAATTAAGAATACAGAATAACAGAATTAACTATGTTCAGTACAGATACTACGAATATTTGTTATAGAATTTCACTATTGCAGTGTTCAGTGGCACACCCAGGGTGGGGGAGGGCCAGGGGGCCCTGGCACCACCCAAAGAAGGGGCTTTGTAAGAAAAAAAGAAAACTGAATTTTATTCTTTAAATAAATTTTTATAATCACGTAATGAATTTTATTGAATTTGCATTAAAAATATTTTTATCCCTTCAACTCGGCTCCCCCCAAAATTAAATACTGAGTGCGCCACTGGCAGTGTAGGTATCACATCCTTGCACCTCAAAATAAGAGCTGGGCTGACCAATAATTGACTATTCCCCTTAAATCAGACATCTCCACAAACCACTTCGTATCTTTCTCTAATCACCACATTTAAGAAACTAATTCATAAACTTAACAAACTAAATGCAATATAAAATTAAATACCAGTAGGACCACGAATTGCACCGAACAGAACGATTATTAACATTACTGAGATCCGACATAAGGTACATTCTTACACCTAATTAGACGTTACTTCGTGCTCATGCTCATATTTACATACGACAAATGGGTGCCTGGGAAAAATAGGTACATTACAGACATCAATTATCATTAATCAAGAAGAGTCGTGAGTTCTATATTACACACGCACGTTACCCTACAAATCACGTGTATATACATCGACGGTTCGCAACTATAAACGTTGGCTCGTTGAGGATCGAAATACACTGTACGCATACACATGTCGCTTATTAATTATCACGCATTTACAGTAGTTTCACCGTACACATATACTGCTCGACATCAACTACGTTTACAGTGTGTACGCTATGCATGTGTATTCTTAGTCACATCGATTATAAATTTAATTCTTAACGTTTAACGCGTTGCTTCGCGCCAGTGATGGGCAAAATTTTTATATAGTAAAAATTTCGAATAACGAATAAAAGTTAGAAAAATTATTCGTCGCGCGTCGAACGAAGTTAACCCGGTTTAACCGCTTTATTAACTTTTACTCGCTATTCGACATTTTTATTTAAATAAAAATTTTGCCCATCTCTGCTTCGCGCGCGTGGTCGCGTGCACAGGAATGAGGGTGGCTCGAGCAGCCATCGACGACAGTCGAGCCATTTGCTTATACTCGCGCGAACTGGAAGTCCGTAAGTCGAGACCTCTCTAGAACTTACTTAGCCACAAGTTCTAAGACGTCGCGAGCATTGTTCGGAGCTTCCCGAAGTCTTTCGCAGATTCTGATCGTTTCCGAGGTTCGAGAAAGTCAAGAAGACGCAAAGCCCTCGACAGCCGTGAAAATCCCCAGATCCGCTTGGAACGCGGAATACTTTGAATCCCGTCGAACGAACCGAAGCATGATATGCTTGGCTGAATTTCTTGTTCCCCTTCTGTTCTTCCATTTACAGTCTTGGATTAAATTTTAATTACCTAGGTATGCAGTATTATGCATAGTGTTTTTTGTATTTGTTTTGGGATCAGTTGTTTTTAGGGGATGTTTTCAAGGAGAGTAATTTAATACCCAAAAAAACTTTAAAAAAGTAAAAAAATTACGCCAAGTACATGAAATCAAATAAATCACAAAAAAAGAAAATAATAATAATAAATACAAAGTAAAAAAAGATGTGAAATCAGAATGAGCTGCAAGTACATAAAGGTGCTTTCCCGCAGCGTGCAAAGGCGACACTGTGTAACACAATAAAAGACAAAAAAAAGATATCCGCGGCCTGGAAGTCAAATACTTGGCGTGGCCAGGCAAGGTATTCTCAGATCATCAATACTCATATCTTCCCCCTCGCAGGTTTTCAGATAATTTGTCCATTTAAAACTTAGACAATATGAGTACATTTTCATTATATTGCGTTTTAAAATAATTCTAAGATCTTTCATCGACACCGATACCTTTCCTCTCACAAGCTTTCAGATAATTTGTCAATTTAAAACTCTGTCAATAAGTATACATTTTCATTATTTTGCGTTTTTAAATAATTCTTATTCATCAACACCTTGACCTTGTCTGGCCACGCCAAGTATTTGACTTCCAGGCCGCGGACATCTTTTTTTTTGTCTTTTATTGTGTTACACAGTGTCGCCTTTGCACGCTGCGGGAAAGCAGCTTTATGTACTTGCAGCTCATTCTGATTTCACATCTTTTTTTACTTTGTATTTATTATTATTATTTTCTTTTTTTGTGATTTATTTGATTCCATGTACTTGGCGTAATTCTTTTACTTTTTTAAAGTTTTTTTGGGGGATCTCACTTCTTTTTACAAAGATATTTTGCATAGGAAATGACTTCAGATAATTTTTAATTTGATCCGATTTATATTATGTTTTTTTTATGGGGATTTCAGAAAACTCTAGCGAAGCTGCAAATTGTATGTTTAAAAAAAACGCTTATGTTTATAAATGTAATGATATTTAATAATTTAAAGGCTTACCCGACTGTAAGCTAACAAAATTTTGAGTCGATTGCATAGTGAAGGTAGCGTTTGACGCACGAAACATGTGTTAGTTTCTGATGGCTGAAGGTGTGCGTGTAACGCGTATACGTATTATGTCGACAAAATTTGGTTGGAGAAGAAGAAGAAGGAGAATCATAAGAAAAATCTTACCGTTTTCGACAGATCCATGAGACGATATTACGATATCTCTGTCATGCGTGGACCGATTTTATTGAAATTGGTCTTATTCGAAAGCTTATATCCGGTTTACATGAGAAAAATGCCATTAAATATAGAAAATATTGCAGGCGTGATGAGATATTAATGAAATAAGTTTCAGGTTAGGTTGGAATAGCTGTGCTTCGAGTAAAGATACACGGCAGCGACAGGCATATACAAGGTGTCTTTTCTTTCATGTACTTGGCGTCGAGACGCTACCGCGTCTCTAGATTTGTACGTTTTTCGTTGTGGATTCTAGCCATGAATATTTTTTAAGTGGAGCGCACTCGAGTTTCGAATGGAATTGATAGAAACACTGTTCCCTGGTGTGGAAATGAAAACATGTTCAGATGCACTGATAACTTTCAATATTTGGGGGGAAAATATTTGGCTACGTCCTCGCTGGTGCAGCTTCTAAATTTTCAGTACCGCATTTAGGTTTAGCTTCATAGGAGAAAATGTTTAGAAGACTGAGGGTAAAATTACCAGAAGCAGCGAGCGATATGTGTTTATGGCGAAGGAAGTTTCGATTTACAATTTCAGTTTCCGAGGTCGTGCAACTACCTCCACTCCGACTTCAAAGACTCTAGAATCTTAAACTCCATTGGCAGGCACCTTAGAACCTTGAAACATCATTTTTTACATTAAGGTCAAGATCATGAGAATCCCTAAAATCCCATCTCTTAGATCTAAAAGTGCTTTAGAAACTCGACAACCCACAAGAACCTCAAACATCCATCGTCGAGATTTCAAACTCCTCAAAATCCATCCACGAGGCTACGAAAGCCTCAGCTATATAGCTTGCCACCAATCTTGCTCTCGATGTTTCAGATTTCGAGCGAACTAAATATTCCTCGGTATGTATCACTACCAGTAGACAGGTCAATTAGCAAAAACGTCGAGGAAAGCGGAGACTGTTCAGCGGACAATGTAAATCAGCCATAACGAACAAGGTTTTCGCGAGGAAGGAACTGCCAATTTAAATATTGACGTTGGCAGCGGACCCCGGGTCGTTCATTCGTTTTTAAGACGAAACTTAGATAAAGTTCGCAGCCTCTGTTTGCACCTTTCGACCGAGTGCACTTTCCAAGTTGGGATCGAATATCATGGATCTACTTCGCGAGTTTGTATCCACAAGCATCAACAAGATCTTTAGGTCAACGTTGCGCAATGTCAACGGTCTCGCCAGTTGATCCTCGTTAGCCATTTAGTTTCAGGGAACTAGCACGTTCCAAAGAGGAGTTAAGGTCTATGCACACATATCAGCTCTGTGGCGGTTGGGTGTGAACGGTTTCTTTGTTTCAGTGACAATAAATCCGGGGATCCACCTGGAAGCTAAGATAAACTACGCTAAATTTAAAAAAAAAATTAGGTTCAATATATCCTTATGAAACCACTTCCACCACAAGCTAAGCTAAGCTGTGCTGTGTTTTTTTCGGAAGCTAAGATGGCTCGACGTAGCAGGGCATAGCTTCCGAAAAAAACATAGCACAGCTTAACTTAGATTTTGGTGGAAACGGAAATAAGGATAAATTGGAAGTAATTTTTTCAAACTTAGCATAGCATGGCATATCTTAGCTTTCAGGTGGATCCCCGGCTTAACCCCGGGTTAATATTACTATTGAGTAACAAGTGTGAAGTTCTCCATAGCAAAACAGGCAAACGATATTTTTTTTAATGTTTTCCCACTGAGAGTGATATCACTGAACCCTCGTGGAATTGATATATGTGCGTGGAGCCTTAAGTGCATATCGCGTGGCAGAGCTGCACACGGGGTGGATGTGAGATTGCGGAGGTTGAGGGAAGTCGATTTAGCCTGAGCAGTCAATTTACAAAAGCTGCGGGGATCCGCAGCGAGGTAAATGATGACTAGAATTAACTAGTTAGACAGGTATTTAAGGGCTCGAAGACTTGGGCTGCTACTTATTTCTCCTGCTTTCCCTAACATCCTAGTTAGACTTGTCGAACTTCTGTCGAGTCACTGATACTGTGTTTGCTCCATTAGGGAGACGTGCTTAACTCTCGAACGGCGAACGGTACAAAGAGATTGCAGAGGTGTTGGGTCCGTTTGGACCCTTAGTAACTGTCCTACTATATTTACTTTAGGTGCTCTGTTTGTTAAAGGAATTCTGCCGTGTTAATTCAATAGGGCGTATGTGCTACTTTCGCTTAAATGAATTCAGGTAGCACAAAGCTAATTTATCTATATGTATATTAATAAGAAAGCTGTATCTGCATTGAAACTGAAGATACCTATAACAGTTTATATTTCCGACGTATATGTAATCGATGCTTGGTTGTTAAATGAAATAGCAGTAACTGCAAATATTAGTAATAAAAGGGGTAATTGCAGTTAATTTTACAGTTAGTTTTTTAAAATTTTATTTAGATACCTTTTTATCTAGATTTAATATTTAACCTAATCCGATTTATTTAAAATACCGATAGTATAACACAAAATACTAAAAGCCATTTTTCTCAGAACCACCTTTTGACCAGATAACTATTTGAATTAATACGGCAGAATTCATATTATCGATAAATGAAGTCTTCTCTATTACTATTCAGTTTTATACTCGGGAGCCTTAGCATGGGTCAAAAACACACCCAGAACTTTTTCAATCGAAGCTGAAGAATATTTCATAGATTAAGTGCAGTGGTAACAAAAGACAAATGAGCGTGAAGTGGATTAACCGAGAAATAGTGGACGCGAAATTCGCGGAGAATATAAGTCTCACGGAATTATCTATTGAAAGATTCACTGAATGAAATTCATTGGCGCCTCGATTTATTGAGCGGAGCAGGAGATGTTGGTCCAAGAGAGAATCCTCTGTGGTTTTATGGAACATTTTATTCTGGGTAATATATCACGATCAAATTGCCACGTCCCGCGGAGGATCGTCGTAAATTTGAAGTTTATTCTCCCCCCATGGATCCCTGGGACAGGTGTCAGAATTTTTAAAACTTTTTCTACCAGGAAGTGGAGCAAACATTCCCAAGACGTTAAATCTTGCGGGTGTCCCTTAAACGTTCTCCTAAGAGGAAGAAAAAGGATACACAAGGGGTATCCCGAAGGGTCTGAATTCTGAAAAAATGTCTAATACTTCAGCCTCAACTTCCAACCGTACAAACTTGTCGTTTTATTGCAGTTCTGTGTTCACTAAACTGACAAGGGATGCTCGGCAACTTGGAAAGTAATGATCTATTGAAACTTTGCAGAAAAAAATGGTGGCGGGGCTAAAATAATTAATTTTCTTCGAAAATTCTTTATCGCCATTTTATAAGATACCAAAAACCATAAAACTTTAAATTAAACTCACGCTTTCGCAGATATTCCTGGTAATAAAAACACAATTTCTTTGAGGGAGATATTTTTGCCCCTAGATGTTTTCGATGTCTTCGTATTTTCTAAGTCTGCCAAGATCTAATGAGAATTTGCGAGTCACCACGACTAAGTCTGCAAACTGGAACACACACAGAAGAAAGTTCAAGTTCTGCGAAAACAACATTTAGAATCGTGAAAAACTGTTCTTAACATCAACTCAGTGCCCGCCACTATCCTTGACACGAATTTTCCTTCGCTCTCCGTCGATTCCAATTCGTCGGATATTGGCAGCCGTGCATTTCTTCATCGACCCAGCAGCGCCATCAGCTTTATCTTTAAACAATTGTTTATTGTCTCCCTCCCGGGGCGATAACGTGCTGGCCAACGCCGATAAGATCCTCGGGTATTAAACGAGATATTGTGCCTCTAATATTCATTACAGATAATAGACTTCATCAACAATTATGTGGCAGGTTATCGATCTACTAATCCCATGTCTCTCAAACACCTACCGCTGTAATTTCGCCCCATTTAAGGTAAAAGTACCAATAACTGGACACTTAAGGATATCAAAGTTGTATATCTTAAAAATGGACTAGAAATAAATGTCCTTTTTAACAAAAGTGTCAATATTCAGATAAATGTTACTTCTTTCTATCAAATGAGCTACTAAAAACTTGTTTTCAGTGCGTTATTTTAATTAAATTGAGTAAAAACGCAAGTAGTTATGTGTACCAGTACATGGACAATAGAATTCTGATTTGTCCCAGCGTCCCACTTTTGATGTCCCAATACCTGATCAATGGGGAAGATAACGCAATGCTTGGCGCAGAAGGCGCCACTAGTGTTTGTGTGAATGGTTTGCGCGCGAATTTTTCATTTTCCAATTTTAGATTATGTTGAAAATGTAGCATGCAATTGACTAAAAATATGAATTGAAAATAAAAAACTGTTAATTTATGTACAGTATACTTGTACTTACACTTTTGATATACGAAAAATTTTGAAAACACAGACACTTTACCGGTTGGACAATGCGGTCAGGTATTGAGACTTCACCTAAGCGTTCAAAATGCTGACACGCCGACCAACTGGACGGCTGGTCAGTTATTGGGACAGCGTGCAGAGGACAAGATTATTATGTACCGGTACATGAACACGTATATTTTTAATTAAAATCAACATTAACTGATCAATGTTTTGTTTTGTATGTAACAAGAAACTTCTTAAGATTCTGTGCATACGTTTTTTTCTCAGAAAAACGTTATATAACGATTATTATCACCTTAACAACTAACTGTATTTTTCTTAAGAATTACTTAAGAAATCTACGCAGAATTCGAGTGCATGCACCTCCGACATTCAAAGACTGTTTTATATATTAAACTTTACATCTAGGGCTTTCTTAATTTTTTATATAAGAGATCAAGTTACAAAATAACATATGTTCCCAACAATATTGTTCTAAAGTTTCTATGAAGCTTAGTAAAAATATAAATGTCATTGGTGTCCAGGTATTGGGACGTGTCCAGTTATTGGTACTTTTACCTTAACGGAGTCAGAGGTCGGTCTCCATTAATTATCACATTCCGCCACACATTACTCGACTTTATTTTAAAAAACCATGACTAAACATGTACCACAGGTCCCTTAAATACTAATCACCATCGATCCTCTTTTTAAAATGTAAACGTTACCCCTTCTTCCAGAGTACCTCCCGTTTTAGATTCTCCCCTAGTAAATATTCTATTTGGACCAGGGTCGGATTAAGATTGTGGGGCCCGGGGCTAACAAACCTTGGAGGGACCCCATTGGTTGAAAAGCGGGGGAGGGAGGGTGTCAATTCTTTTGTAATAAAATATACACTAAAGTACGTAAATCTTTCAAATTTAAATTTTTTCTAAATACAATTAAGTAACATTTAATCGTAACGGAAAATAATGGTTTACAAATAAATAATAGTAAAATACAAACATAGAAAAAATATTTTAATATATACTTTTAGTGCAATTTCTAATTATTTCAAAAGGGAAGCGGTAAACAAAATTTAATTCAATTATTTTTTCACATGAAGGGAAAGTTTAGAATGGGCCGTCCCTGGAAAGCTCCCCCCCCCCCCCCCCCCCCTCCAGCCATCCCATTGATCCGACCACGATTTGGACTTTGGCTAAAAGAGACCACCAATCCTGGATTTGCAATTTGAATTTCCTGCAGCAGTTTAGATTATTGTGGTTTCTGAAATTAACTCGACAGAAAAGTTTCCAGTTCCCTGTGTATTGTAAAACACTTAATAGAATATCCCTTTCTATTAGCTTCCCAATATTCCAAGCTGAGGCTCTCCCAGATCACCCGTGCGAAAATCGGATTATTTCACGCGGTCTACTTAATAACAATTCAAACAACTTTAGTAAACGGACTGGTCGATGTTGGAATCCGTATTTGTCTCAGAGGGATTTGTCCGTTTTACAATTCAATGGAGATCAAGGGTGCATCGGAACTATCCGCGCGCGTGCCTCTGTCACTCGATTAATCGCGGTGGATGCACTCGAGGAAATGCTTCCTCTGTTCTTAGAAGCACAGGACTGGGAGCAATATTTTTCAAACATCTCTTGGAAAAATACGATGCTTGTGAACTACATGGCACTTGGAACCAGTTTTTAGATTTGGATTGTCTCTAGAGGTAGATTCATTAAATAGAAGTCGTATAGTAGCTTCTCAGGTCATGGAAACGTAGCGTTGACAAATCTTTTGTATGAAACACTCGGCTCACTCGATATCCGACAAATCACCTGGACAGAGTTGCCAATAACATTCCGATCTATCACTGAGCTTTTTCACACGAAAGTCGAGGCTTTACAAATTGAAACGCGTTCTGCTGACTGCTATAAGCGTCAGCGAGATTCTTCCTCGTTCGATAAGAAACAGAGGGAAACCGAAGAGGTCGCTCGAGGGGTTGAATTTAAAAAATTGCGTCGTTCTACGCAAAAAATTCGACAGCCCGAAGGCCGGTTCGTCCTTTTAGGCAAAATTAGGCAGCTGCCTAGGGCGTGGAGTTGACAAGGAGCGCAAAATGGTCATTTCATTGTGGGCATTTTCTTGAAATAAAGTTTTAAGTGAAATATTACAAGTTGTACTATAAACGTTTTAAACTACGAATGAAAATTCAGAGTAAGGTGATCGAGAAACTCAAATAAATGTATTAAGCATAAAAAAGGGCACAATTTGGCAAGTTCGCATGGGGCGCAAAAAAGACTCGAGCCGGGCCTGGACAGCTCTCCCTAATTATTAAGGTGTACTCTTAATCCTGGACCTCTGAAGTGTTACTTTTCTCAGCCCAGAATCTAATCAGATTCGAATCAACTTGCAAGAACAAATTCTTCATTAGTGAAATTTTGTTTAAAATATTTTCTTTGTTTGCCACCTTTCGTTGACCACCCTGTATAAGGTGCCACTTCGAGGCACCCTCTCCCTCCAATCTGATACTAAAATGGCATCCACCCACACTGTAACCCTCGGTCCAGCCACCTTTTCCGTGAAAACTGTAGTTGCACGATGTCTGAGAGGAACAGAAGGTAGATAAAGCGATCTGATAAGAGATGGGGGCAGCGATAACGGGAACACTTCGTCAAATGGAGCAACTCGCTATTTCGTATACTCGTGGGATGTGTTTGGACCGAAAAGCGACGACTCTTGCGCGTCTTAGGGGCGATCCTTAAATTACTGAAGGATAATATTAGCAATTTTTTACCCCCTCCCGCACCCAGTATAAAAATTCGTAAGATTTTATAATCCCCCCACTCCCTTTCCTAACGTAATATTTTTTACATTACATTATTTCAGTTATTAAAATTCTTGTAAAGGTTTATATAATTCATTTAACTCGGTAAAACAATAGTTTTTAGGCTACGGATTTGGAAAATTAGGTTAAAAAATATTACCTAAGGCGCTACCTGACCTCCCCTTCCCGCTTTCTAAGAAAACGTGAAAAATTCTCGACACCATCTCCCAAAAAACCTTACGTAATTTAAGGATGATTTACCCTTCACGGGTTAATTTAACTATTACTGCTGATTATTCTGAATTAATATTTATGAGCAAGATAGAACCTGCAAGTGGAATTTAGCTATAGAAGCTTGCTCTTAATAGCAGGGAAGAAGATCCAGTGTAGGACTAAATGCATTCGAGCACAATGAATCTAGTTATTTAGTCTTTACGCGCTCCATTCGAGTGGAAGATTGAATTCGAAGTGTCAAACAAAAGAATCGTGATAGCGATTAAAATACGGGGACGACTTTGCACGGAAATGTCTGTGTTTAGTTGAATTCCTGTCCTGAATGTGACAATGTCGGGTGTGGCGAATGTAAGGCGAGAAATTGTGTAGGAAATGAAGCGTCGCCTCGGGGAAGATTTCCAATCTGCTTGCTCGACCCTATTCGAGCCGCCGAATGGTAGATCAACTGCGGATCGAACTGTGGCCGAGGCGTGATTGGAACTTTATTCTATGATCGCTCCTCTATCCTCGGTCGCGAGGTGCTTAGATATTAAGTGACGGTCAGACAAATCAATTGACACCCCGTGAAATACTCGAAGCCTTATATTCTAACACGTGAGTTTCGAAATATAAATTTATATTGAGACTTCTGCAGATCCCCTCAATTCTTTTAAAATTACAAACACCGATCACCTTTTCAACATGCAATGATATTCTATACATAAGAATTGTTCTTAGTTGTCCTATGGCTTGAGGTATCAAATAAGATTGGCGCATATGAAATTGCCGTTATTTCATTTCTTTGAGTTTCTGTTAAATCGTAATTACCATTGTAATAATAAACATTTCTTAAATCGTAATTACCATTGTATACCCACCATGAACAAAGAAACTTTTACCCCATCCGCGATCGGCAATTCAATATGCACCAACCGAATAATTACAGCGAAGTGAGTAGCGGGGATAAAGGAAGCAATGGTCACAGTAGTCTAAATAATTGTGGACTCGTCAAAGGAAACTCCTTTACAATTTAAAGTCCACTTCCCTCACAATATCCTCTGCGAATTGTATCCTGAAGTACAAGACCCTTAAACCCGTGACCATTATCCCCCGATCGCACCCCAATCAATCGATCCATTAAACATTCATTCAGTATCCACACACCCGCTAGTAATTGTGTATCAAACCTTCATCTTCAATCACCAGTGTCCCCGACACCGTTCTATCCACGATCTGTGCAGTCATTGAATTAAACCTCCGAGCATCCCCTTCGATTCCGTGGAGCCGACCACAGTGGCCAGGCAAATCAGCCGCTAGAGTCGCGCCCCCTTTGAGACTTTCGCCCGTGAGTCGCGGTGAGGCGTTACAAACGAGTCGAACCTGACGCGGTCGCTAGCAATCTGTCGTCCAACGAGGCGCTCTCCCGCTGATAGAATCCACGAGGTATTACGCTCGGTGGCCACGGATTTACGTGGCAGAGCGAGGTCCCCTCGCCACCAGCGCCGTCCGACACGTGGAATGTCGCGTTTAATCACAGGTCCACCGAATCCGCGCGGTCCGCGCCGCGGAATGGCCGCAGCAACACCTATATGTACCGCTGCGGGTTGCAGTGGTACCTGGTCATGCTCTTCAGCACCTTGCGCAGCAGCTGCTGCAGGCAGCTGCGGAACGTGATCCCGCACATGGCGTACAGCAAGAAGTTGATGCTGAAGTTGGTGTAGTAGAGGAGCATGAAGAACTGCTGCAGGCACCAGAGCAGGTTGGGCGCGTCCTTGCGGGCCAGGGTGAAGAAGAAGACGCACAGTCGGATCACGTAGCTGGAAAACAAGAGTGTGCCTTTCTCACCACTGATGATCGATGTGATCGTTAGCGCGGCGACTCATCGCGGTGCACCGGGGTCTGCACTTTATGGGGGGCGAGCGCGATGCTTTTGGCTTAATCGTGCTTCTAGGGGATTCTCGGCTGGTAACCGAGATACGCCGATTTATTACCGCCGGAAAATTCCAGCTTTTCCGACGGACGTGGCTGAAGTAGCGAACTTTTTGGCGAGGGAATATTTTAGCGCTCTCTCTGCTGGATTTATTTGAGGGAATGTCGCGAATGGTGAACAAGAGGGGTAGGGTGCGGCAGATTTCTGGAAATGCGTGACTGTTGGAAAGCTACGGCTTCGTCATGATGTTGTACGAGTGAAGGAAATTTTCTTGTGGAAAAAAAAATTAAATCGGAGTCTGGAGAGTTCCGAATTAATCCTGTCCAGTTTGTAGAAATTCAGGAAGCTTTGGAAGCAGTACAGTGTAGCGTGTAGTGAAACTATGGGGGCGAGTAGTATAGACTAGCAGTAGTCAGACGCGACCGCTTTATCCCTGACCCATACTACTTGTTCCCAATTGCACGTAAATAGAATGAAAAATATTATATTACTATCGCCAGCTTTAACTGCTTTACTCCCTTTGTGTTAGGATCTTAATGCATAGAGTGAAGGGACCTATCGCCTATATTCCTAATATCGCAAATCCGAACGAAAAGAATAAAATATTTAAAAAATCATATTTCTATATTTTTATAATGAAACATTTTCTTAGGCCTAATCCTAATCAAAGAATTGATCAAGAAACAGTTATATAGCAAGAAATAATAAAAACAAATGTGAAAATAAATTTAAAAACTCATATACATAAATTAATCAATATTTCTTGAGTAGGCAATATTAAAGTACACTTTTTTCAGAATCCGATTTTTTCATGACTTATTTTTTCAGTCCCAATTAAAAATTTGTAAGTTTCAACGATTCTAACTTATTCTGCATGAAACACGAATAATTTCTCTTTACTTTGAAAGGAATTGTATGCAAAATATCAATTATTATTCAGTTGACAGCGATTGAATGTTTGCTAGACGATATTAGTATCATCACTCTACGAACTTCCCATTTGGATAGAAAATTGTAGCCTTCAAGTTATTAAGTACAATGTACCTATTTTCAATCTTTGTACGAAACATTCTATTATTCTTCATAATTTCCCCCGTAACTTAATCCCAATCTTTCATCCTACACTGATGCTCTATCGAAGCTTTCGAAAGTTTCTTGAACGCGATATCACTTACCTCGGCAAGTTGAGTAGAATGAAGACGCTGCTTATCAGAAGCAGCATTTTCGTGATACTCTGCTGGTTTCTCGTCGACACGATATTCCTCGAGGACGACCTGATATCTGCGAAACAGAAACACAAGAGAGGAATAAAACGAGGCGCTCGTTCGGTCGAGTTTACAGGGGTTGCATCATCCCAGCCAATTTAACTTCGCCCTTAACGTCCTGTTTTTCGTGCCAGCCGCGCGCGGATCGCCAACTTCGGGAGGAACGTGAAATCGGAGAGCTGGTAATTTAAGCAGACTCGTCAACGGCTGGAAAAGTTGGATGCCGCATCTAGACCACGGCAAGGGGGGGGGGGGGTGGGATCGAGCGTTTGTGTGGCTCCCTGCATGGAAATTAGCACCCCTAACCTAATCCCTTTCAGGAGACGCGAAACGTCGAGTTCGCCGAAATTTAATTAAATTCTCTAGAAATTGAGACGAATGTCCTTGGAATGTACAACTTTTCGGGGGAGTACGAGTGTTTGGAAACTTTCGATCGAAGCCGATGGGTCGAGTCGCAAATAAAGAGAAGAAGAAATAGTATGACTACTGGAGCTGCAGCGTATCTCGAGCTCTTCCTTCCGAGTTTACTTCCCGCAAGTGTGGGTCGTTTCTCAACTGTCGAGTATAGAAGCCCTGCCAAGTAACTGGACCATTTTTTGCGCGACCTCTGGGTTCAACACTGACAGCTCCATCAGCTCCTAGGCCTACCGGAGGTATCGAAACGTCCCATCGATCGAGCCAACTCGTGCCTTTCTAACAGCTTCTAAGAGCTTGTAAGCTCACCAGTCTCTCGAACGTTTAGAATTATTAAGGCACAGGGTTGCGGAAAAGTAAGAGATTCACAGACGAATTTAGACATCTAGTTGAACTTTCAGCACAGAATACAATGCCACCATGGGATATAAAATCGAATATTTCTTTCTCCACTTCTAACTATTGTTGTGACTTGTTTATTTATATTTGCAATGAGTTGCTCGGTGACAAATTGTTTAAACTCGCTCATGACTACAACGTGAACACGCCACCCTACACCCCAACGCAAAAATTGGCACATATAGGTATCAAGACCCAAAACAGGAGGATGTTGAGTTAAAAAAATCCGTTAATGCGAGCAGTCGTTATTTTGAATATCCAGCGGAGTGTCTGAGGATCTTCTTGTCGGTGTAACTTATTCTTTAACTTTTATCCTTGTAATAAAGTGAAGCTGAGTGCTCACATTTTAATTCACCTCATAACACTATTCTACTAAAAAAGATCTCTGTTACAAATCAGAATACACGCGAATAAAGAGAAACTTGGGGCCAAAACACGAAGACACGTGAATTCACTTATGAAACCCAGAAGCATTTGGTTTCCCAACCGCCATACTTGGCCCACCAAGGGAAGACGTAGAACCGCGCATGTATCATCGTCGACAGCGTCTGACGCGTGGAAGACGCGAGAAAGGGATAGGTGGAACGGTACCGTCGGATCATCAAGGCGTCGGGTCGAGTGAAAGTTATGGGGCGAGATTACTCCAAGGGGAGAAGCTGCGACGAGGATTCTGTACTTACGTATACAGCGAGCCGCTATTTCGGGCTGCTGGCAGGCGTTACGTGGCGTGGATGGCGGTGCAGAAGTGGTCTGATGGCGAGAGTGATGGGAATGGTTGTTCTTCGACGAGTGAAAAGATTGCTGGGAGGGTGGCCTGCGACCTCCGACCACCGGTCCCAGATTGATGCCGCCAGCGCCGTTGTTACTGGTGCTGGCACTCTGCAAATTGATGCGGAAACATGCAGCCATTCGTAACTCACAGCTGTAGGGCTACTTCAAGTTTCAAGTACAGAATATGTTTTCGGGACACGGCCAGCTTATTGGCAAATATCATTGGCCGGGCACTGATGGTAGAATAATTCTACGTGCTCGAATTTCGGGCTCAGTGGTGTTTGCAATGGTATTATATATCGATGGCTTAGAGCACAAATGAGGCTTTGAGAGGGAAAGCGGACTAAACCACATTTTGTGCGAAATTCAGTTGGTTGCAGTAGTATATTCCAATGGGCTGTAGTAATCATATAAAATAGGAGAAGTTTATGCTTTTCAATTTAAAACCATATGGCAAAACAAAATCACTTGTTGTATTGAAATTTTGTGGTGACATCTGTGTGCAACATTTATTAATATTAAATGGGAAATTAATTACATATGTCTTCATTGGGAAGGATTTCGAGTAGTATCAGAAGCTAAAAGTTATGTCTGCACTGGCAACAATGTCTACAAAATAAAATGCTGTTGAAACTTAAAACCCTACTTGGGTTTCCCAATAGGTACATACCTAAAATATTGTATGTTCCCTTTTTGTGAAATTTCTTGTGAGTTTTTGACTGTTCCTTTATGCTACATATATAAAAATTACATTTATATCTACTTCATAAATTTGTAAAAAATAATATATTTCTTCATTGCATGTCCATGTATTCAAGTTTTTCTCGAAAACACTAAAAGGGGGCATACAAATTTTGTGCACCAAGCCATCGATATAGGGGTTTGATGTTTAATCAGCTTTGGCCAATTTCGTGGTAATTTATTTTTTGAGAACCAGGATTCTGTAAACGTTTGAATAGCAGAGATATTTCGGTGTCCATTGTGCAGAGGACTATTCAGGTGCCTCGTCCATCACATCATTTAGAGGTGCAGGAACAGAGGGGTTTCATATGTGACAAGAAGAGGGCTGTGTATAGGATGTTATAAGCTTATCAGGCCTATACCATCGGGATAATATGGGATTATCCCGTGGCTGTTTATTATACAGGACCAACCACGCCAGTGGCACGGATTATGTCTCCTTTTTGCCGGGAAGTGGAATGAAATGGAAAATGATGGAGTAGAATCCTGGCATCGTAATTCTCCAAGTATCTAGCAACCTTTCGTTTGTAAAATCCGTAGATAATGCAGGAAAAGTTTCATATTTGCCTTTTCGATCCACTTCAGATACCTTTCACGTTATTACTAAATACTCAATATGCAAAATATTTACTCGCCTTGATAACGACTATCTTGAGCACGTCACAAGACAGGGTCATAAATCAGCCTATAAATTAACTAGATTCGCGTTATTGCGATTGCCACCCCACGTTCCAGTTCCCATCGAACATAATTTACAATAATTCCAGTTTTCAATAACGTCGCGTCGCTCGAACAACATTGCTCGTATTTCAGGAAATAAAACGAATCATAAACGACATGCAATTCCGTCGAATTTTCGAACCATGCTCCCTATTTAATAATGCCCGAGCGTCAAACAAAGGCAAAAATGTCGTCATCTCGATACCTGATTCTTGCACAAGTGGTTGCATTTGCAGCTGGATCGTCGATCACACGTTTGCAGTTTAATTAAATTTCGCGGCAGAACAGTCGCGATGGGTGTCGACGGGTAAAATAGATTTCCCCTCTATCTAAATCGCCTCCCATTGGAACATGTGAATTTCACTGGACAAAACACGAGTGGAGGTCAATCATCACCCGTTTTGTGCTATAAAGAACGCGAAAGTAAGATTTGAAATTCCTCCAAAATTTGTTTGGAGCGCGATTCGCGCAAGTGGGAACGCGACCTAAGGGCAGCTACGGTGTATCGGATAATTGAATTACATAATACTCGTGGCGATACAAGGGAACAAGTTGTAATGGCGGCACCCTGGGTGCCAATAATTTTTCAGCCACGATATCGTCTCCTCAGTGTCTTTGAGTGTCATCTTCGTTTTTATTGATAGATACAGTTAGTTAGGATATCGTATTGCTTCCATGATCAGCAGACTTATCGCGTATTAGCTGGATCCATATCATCTTTCTTGGTTCAGAAATGAGTTAGGTACCAAACGACTCCTCCTTCCGCCATTTACAAAATTCCCTTTTGCAGAGAAGTCTCAGCTTTCAGCGACTTAATGAAACCCTTAATGACTTCTCCCATGCTTCATTTCTTATTGCCCTCGGTGCTCCCTTTGATTGAGTTCTGACTTAATACCAGCACGTAATTAAAAGGAATTTATTAAATGTCAGAATTTTGCATGCCAGTTGAAGGTTCGCGTCATCTTTTACGTGAACCTTAAACGTCGGGAGTCTTCTCTAAAGCAGCATGACAAATACTTCCCTTCGAATTGCAAGTAATCGCGGCTCGTGAAGAAGCTGACAGCTTACAGGGGCTAATGACTGTTTATCTCGGAGACAAATTAGCACACGAATCCCTCCAATCTTCCAGCAACCGTCTGCTACAGGGGCCATTCGCAAACACCCATCACCCGGCGAAACCTGATGTCCAATAAAGCGTTGTTTGCACATGACTCCCTTTTTCGAACAGCCCCAACAAGTTTAATAGAAACTCGTGCATAATGCATCTCATTACTCGCAGCTGGGCCCGCAAAATGTGGATCGTGTATATTGGTGGAAGCCTTTAAAGGTGAAGCTGGCTGCAGGCTGCATTTCAGAGATTGCTTCTTTTCGCGTGAATCAACGTCAACCTCCACTGATAGCAGTTCGCAGGGAGGAATTGCGCGAGAACCAGAGGCGTAATAGTCCACGTGCCCCGGGGTAATGAGAGAACAGTGTGCCATTCTTTATTTCTGCTTCTCCGCGGCGCAGCGGACTTTGGGGAAGTTCCAAGCAGTTGGAAGCTCATAAACTCAGCGAGACTCGCGCACTGATGGCCACAAAGCAACGGGGCAGTTCGTGGAAACTACTGGAGGAGTTATTTGTGCCTTGAATAAGGGAAAAATGATATTGCGAGGTATCTGTGTTATTAGCGGGGAGAAAATGATAGGAAACCGAGAAGGGGAAAGGTAGCTTGCGTTCCCTTGCGGAGCTTCTTCGTTAAATAAATAAGAGAAACGTAGCGATCGTTGCTTTTGATCAACGGGAACACCGTGCAACAGGGTGCGGATGTAGGTTGCTGCAGCTCCTCGGGGGATGTCTGTGACGGACTTTAATGAGTTGAAGAAGAAAGAAAAACCTGGCATTTGTGGCTCCTCTTTGAAGTGGACGAATCGTTTGCGATACTACCAAGAAGGCTATCCCGGATTCCTCGAGTAGCGTGATTCGCGGCTGAGAAATGTTGCTTTGCAGCGTGGAGAGCTTTGGAAGTTAATACGCGAATGATAAACTTCCGAACGAGCTGATGAACAGGTGTGCGAAATGAATTCGTGATCAGAAAGCTTAAAAGCAAAGTTGTCTTTTATGCCAACCACGTTTCGTTACTAGACGGCGCACAGTGGGGTATTTGGCCCCAAAACTCGGACATGGTTATTTTAAAATTTTCAAACTCCCATAACTTTGTTAAAATTCATCCAAACTTGATGAAACAAAAACCATTTTAAAGTTTAAACTTTCTACTTTTCGACTCATTAAATCAATTTTATCGAAATAGGTATCCAGGGGGTAAAATCCACCCTTGAAGAGGAATGTGCCAAACTGTTAAAGTTTCTTGATGTTTGTCAAGTGCTACGGAGTGCAAACAATATTTTTTGTAATTTTTATGTATACTATCAGAAAGTATGATCCTTTGCCTTTACGATAAGCCGAACCTCATAAAAAATGATGTTCTAAACAAAGTTACAGCCATTTTAAACAAACTGCATTTTTAAATGTTTTTACAGAAATTCTTCGTTTACACAAATTGTGAGCTCAGGGGGAAGAAGTAAATCTATTGTTTCATTTAGGAATTGTTTTCTCGTATTGTGCGATATGGCTGGAAATTATTTATTGGGTGGAAAACTTCGGACCGAATTCTTTATTAAACTTAAAAATGTGTTACGTGCTTCTTTAATCAAAGTAGGTATTTTCCTTAAATAAGTATCTGTGAGCTCGGGTCACGTTTCTGGGAAGAGTAGGTACAAGTAAGTGTAGTTAAAAGAGACATTTTTCTACACCTCACATATGTAATATATCTATTTCGTTATCGATGACATTGCATAATATCATCGACTGTATTTAATTCGTTGCGAAGGTAATGTATAACCTTTCCGACAGTATTAGCGACGTTATCAGTATTGTCACCAGCACTGACATGCGAATGCACTAAACTATCACACGCTATCAGCCTCAATGATTTTGACAGGAAGCAGAGGTATCTTCGGAGATTACAGGTCGACGTGGAGGCACTCCATACAAAACAAGGTGCAAGGTTATTAACGAAGGATGCTATTTAGATTATTTTGTAGCTGTCCTTGGAAGTGAAAGGGCTGCTTGGTCAGAATCAAGAGTAGGCACTCTAATAATGTTACCACAGGCCCCCATTGTAAAATATACAACGGTGGTCAGTAGAAAGTTTAACACCAGCGTAACAAACTTAATACTATATAGGCTTTACTTATGCTAATGTCACTGCTCTATTTCACAACCCCCAATTCATCAGATCTTATCCCTTATCCCTATCACCGATCACACTTTCAAACTTCAAACTTTAAACGCTCTTGCAAGAGTTCGTCACAAGTCGTTGACCACTGTAGCCGACGATAAGCACTTCTCTGCACTTGGATGGAAAAAACGCCCCCGTGGGGAGGGTGTTTAAGGTCGAAGCGGCATGAATAATTCAACGACGCGGGCCGCGAAACGGGAACGAGCCTCGAAGCTGTAGAGAAGAACGAACGAAACGGAATTCGACGAGCCCTCAAACACTTTCATCCCGGTGATTCGGCAGATAAGAGCGGCGCATCATCGACCCCCATCTTCTTTTCGGGTCACGGTCCTGCGTGGGGGGGGGGGGGGGGGGGGAGCACTTGAAACGGGGCCGACGAGAAAAGGCGTAGAAAAAGCGTGAACACGAGCCGTGTGCAGAGGATCTCGCGAGACTATTTAACCAGAAGAGTAGCGGAGCGCTGGGTTCAGGCGGTGCATTGTACGGAGCGCAATACGAAGCCGGCACGCTTCCGCGAGTCTGGATGAATCCGGGGAGCATTGACGGAGGAAACGGATGAATTAGGAAAGGCCTGCACAGGGGAACGACGAACGGCAGTAGGCGTTGCTTTCTATTAATGAGACACCACCATTTGCTGTTCGCTCGAAAATCGAGTATGTTTTTGGAATTCATTTAAAAATCCAATTTTTTTTTTAAAAATCCAATTTCTCGGATTCGTTTTCATCGCACAAAAATCGATAAGGAACGGCTATTAAATGTCACAAGTCCAGATAACTACTGAATTCTGTTGTCGTATCGTTGCCAGGTTCTT
Source organism: Andrena bucephala (assembly GCA_947577245.1). Classification (NCBI taxonomy): domain Eukaryota; kingdom Metazoa; phylum Arthropoda; class Insecta; order Hymenoptera; family Andrenidae; genus Andrena; species Andrena bucephala. The sequence goes on from OX387715.1 coordinate 73,649,489, forward strand.
GACGCCTCGTATTGAGGATATAGCGCAAGTCATCGGCAATCGACAGTACACATTTGAACGTAAATCTTGCGTAATGAAAAACATGATGAGTAATGCTTAGTCTCGCGAAGATACTGAAATTGACACTAGCGTAACCACGATCAACCGATTAGAGGGATCGTCATATTGTACAGTGTTGCGAAACTGCTGCTTGCCCGGCGATCCGACGTAACAGTAAAACAATGAGAACCGTTTTTCCTGATGGTTTTCGTTTCTCCCACATTCGTCATCCCGCAGCTGCAAATATTCGTGTAAACTAAATTTGCTGCAGTTAAATATTTAACTGCGCGGAGGCAGCTCCGTGAGGATTTAACGATATATAAATTTTAATTGGACAGAGGCTACTGGGATGTAATTTATTCGAATTCAGAATTTAATTGGACAGAAGTTACGGTACACAAACGAGCCTGCTCCAGTCAATTGTTTTTGCAGCGCGGCTTTTGCTTTTATTTTTCGTGGAGTGCCCAGTACTTTGACAGCAGATCGATCATTTACACGCGTAATGTCACACGTCTCCACGGACGAGTCATTACGAGCCGTCATCTATCTTAATTCGGACGGAACGTCGCTGATCTATTGAAATATTCCCTGTATTACCATGATGCCTCTGGAGCCCCGTCCCTCTGGGCCTCGAATCTTCCATCATCGCACCATAAATCGAGGGAAACTCGTTTACCTATTGTTACACTGTATACCGAAGAGAACAAAGTTGCCTAGTCATAAATATAGAGAGAAGAAATATCTGTGACACAGTACTTTGTTTATGAAACTCTAGCATTGTGTGTGGCTCAATCTTTTATACTCGAGTTAATGAATTGCACGAGCGTTCGTATTGCAAATTGAAGATGACGTACATGGAAAACGAAACCTCTGAAGTGATGCAGATGGATCAGTGAATTATTGGGTATTTATAAAGATACATAGTCAGAAATAGATTTGTAGATTTTTCGAAATTTCGTATGTTAGAACTCAATATATTCTGTGAAATATTTTCTAAGAAAGTGAAGAAAGAATTTCAGGGATAATAGTGATAAACAGTGGAGGATGTTCGCGGGATATTAGCTGAGCGATATAAATGGAAGTAGTTAATTTTGAAAGTTCTCGGATAGGTGGCTTTCAACATTCTTTGAAATGAAGTTAAATGCTTTCTTCCGGAAGCATGGGCAGCCTTTGGTACAAAGATTGGCGTTCTTCTCTCGCGAACAGCTTCTGACAAAGTTCCTCGTTGAGTATTTACATCCATATAAATTGCACCGTGTTGCAAAATATCGAATGGGTTCTTTCTTGTATTTTTTGTATACTAGTTTAAGGTATCTGGATAAACATTCTTCCTGCTTGTCCTCCTCGTGGATATCCTAAGGCCACAATATGGAGGATCTTGAATTATGAAACGGGAAAAATGTGGAACACGAAGCGAAGATACATGGAGCACTCGATGGATGAAACTCCTGTTCTTCTTCCTCGATCTTGGTGCTCCATTTTTCTTTCGTACTGTAAACATGTTATGGTCCGAAGTTTACTATGGTTACGGTGGCTTGTGGACAGAGGACGTGGACGGAACTCATTTTGCGAACCGAGGAAACTAGAAATTGAAAGCAGAAGCAGCTAGGATACTCGAATACTTGGACACACTTGCATTGCACTTTATTTTATTAAAACTCTGCCATCTTCCGACCCCCTACTCTGTGGACCCAGTGCGACGAGAAAATATAATGTTCGCCTATAATCAGAGGATCACTTGGTTCATCATTTCTTCAATGGAAAGTCCTCTACTATATTTGTCTCGCGTCAACGTGAGTTGCATTATGTCGGGACAGCGGATACCCTGCTTTCAGACACAATTGAAACCGCGTGAGAGCTGGTTTGCATTGATCCCCTCAGATTCGCTAGGCAGACTGCCAGGATTACAGGGAAAGCGTGCAATTTGCATGGGTTGCATTCCGATGGCTTTGCAAAATATGTAGGCGGAGGATTAAGTGGTCGTGGGCTTTGGGGGAGAGGTTGGCGAAGCTAATGCTACTCGAAAGCTACCTGGAGAGTGACTACTGGTATTAGTATGCCTCAGAAGGGCTTCGGTACTTTCATGAGAATATTAATCTCGCGACATGGAAATGCATTGCTTTATCACTGGGGAAATCTGGGCAGTGGAACTGTCGCTTTTTTTCCAGTGCGATACTGAGGTTGAATTCTCTTCCGTTTTCTTAAAAATATTGAATACTTGATTTCGTCAGATTGTATAGATTGCTTAACAACTCCTGCAGCGCGCTTGTTTACTGGAAACAATTTCCTCACGTAACTTGGAAGCATCTCAAAACAGTCGGTGTGGGCGGAAAGTCAACACTGGCACGGAACAATATCCTCGGCGCTCTCCTTCATTGAACCTGTTGCGACAATCAGCTTACGATCGATCACGGTGCTTTGTGGGCACAGGGGAAACGACAACACGGGCTGACCGGGGCTCTGTTACTGGTCACGATCCTTCGTGGACACAGGCAACCTCAACACGGGCCGATCGAGGTTTCTTCCTAGTGTCTAAATGTCAGATTTTTGGAACATTCAGAAAGTAGAAGCTACTATATCAAGAAAAGCTCCTTCAGCTATTAATCTTGTGTGTATGTATTTTGTGTAGGATCTTCTCAATTTAACTAAAAATTCCGACGTCTCACAGTGTCGCGGCACGTGTTCAAAAAGCAAAAATTTGAGTTTTGAAATTTTGTATTTCATTTCATGGAATTGATAGTAAACAGTCCTCCGATATAAGAACATCGTAACTTAGTAGCATAAATAACGGATTTAAGGTTAGTAATTACATTCAAAGTCGAATAACTAAACGCAAGCTGCCACAAACTACACATAGGAAATATTTACTCACTGTATTTTTGTTGTATTTATAAGTTCATTTCTTTCTTTTTTTTTTTGAAAATAAGCAAAATATATCCTTTTTTCGTTTTATTAATTAAAAATTCTTGCATTTAAAGATATAGATACGTACCAGTGGCTCAAATTATTACATTTTTTGTCGCATCTTCTAAATTCTGGAGGGAATTTAAAAAAAACGAAACATATTGGTTCTTTAGTTTTTTTACTATAATTAGTTCTTTTTATGCCCTTTAATTTGATATAAATTTTATCTGCTCCCGAGTGCTCCCACATAAGAAAAAATACACATGATAAAACGAAAAAACTAGGCAAATCTATGCTCGAATATTAGTTTTAGAATACACTGAGCTTTGAATTCCTTCATATTCAACTGATAGTAATGAAGATGTATAATAAGAATGAATAATTGAAAATTTATTATCAATACGAATTATTTAAAAAATTGATTTTATTTTTTTATAATTGTTTCATATGTTTGTTATTAATTTGTGTTTAAACAATATATTTTATTTGTTTTACTTTTATTATGTTCAAAAATATTTTTTAATGAATTATTTTATGTTAAAAATTAATTTTTTGGGGTATAAATATGATTAACATATCAATTACGTGTAAATAACTGTATCTTAATGGAAATTTAATTTTTTATTTTTTCCTATATACTCGTTACACTGTGCGTCTCTTACAAAAATATTTCCCCCCCCCCCCCACGAATCTAATATTTCGACAGAGTCAAGTTCTTTGCGAGTTGTAAGACTCAAACATTCAAAAGCTCCTATATTCTTTCCACTTTCATCAAACATGAATATTAACACGACTATACTCGTTTGGAAGAAGGTAGAGGAGGGTGAATTAATTCAAATAAAATCGCGTGTCCGAGAATTAGTAAAATAGCAAACACAATACGCTTTATTCTCTCCTCGTATGTACAGAGATGACAAGGTTGTGTCTTGTTTTCCGAATGTGCACTTCTGATCCACTCCACCATGCATATTCCCCGATTGTTACAAATTTTTCTGCTTACCTAGCATCCATACATACCAAGCACTCATATTTCACAAATCCATTCAAGCACAACAACTCGAGCATTTTCCAAATGGAGTCGAGATGGAACGAGAGCGAGTCAGAAAACGTTGAGAAAAGGAGCACCGAGGCAGGCAAACTGTGTGGTGGGAGAATACCCCTCACGAAACTCACCGGCCAATATATCTGGCATCGACCTTAGTACCGTCAGTGTGAGTGGTAAAAACTATTGTTCCAGCGTGTTTCGAAGGGAATAGTTCACATTCCCACCGCACGAATATGTGGCGTCGAAAAGGACAAGGCACCCTTGTGCGTCCTTGGTGGTCCTACGAAGCTAACGCTCAACAGTAGAAGAGAGTGAATTAATGCAAATAATATCTCGTGTCCGAGAATAAGTAAAACAGCAAACACAATACGCTTTATTCTCTTCTTCTATGTACAGAGATAACAAGGTTGACCCTCATTTCCCGAATGCGCACTTCTGATCCACTCCATCATGCATTTTCCTCGATTGCTACAAATTCTTCTGCCTACACAGCACCCATTCATACCAAGCATCCATCCGTCACAAATCCATTCAAGCTCAACAACCCGAGCATTTTCGAAATAACATCGATGTATCATCGGCAACGTCACACTCAGTGCCCCAAATATTCTCACGACACTGCTTTAGTTTGATCCCTAACGCGAATGTTCAACTTGAACCCAGTATCCGCGCTGAGCACGAGGTTCTTCTTGCTGAACTTCATCGGAATCGGGGTATCGGCGCAGGGCTCCAAGTCGCAACGCCACAGCAGATAAAACAGCATAACCTTGGACTCCATGAAAGCGAATCTGTTCCCGATGCAAACCCTTGGTCCCAGGCCAAATGGGACGTAGGTGGCCGAGGGAACCTCCCCGTTCAAGAATCGTTCAGGCTTAAACTTGAGCGGGTCAGGGAAGTGCACGGGGTCGCGTTGAAGCGCGAAAGGAAGGAACCAGACACTTCCGCCTGGTTTGATCGTGACAGGTTTCATGCCAGGCGCCGCTGGTGGAAGCTGGAACTCTTTAACGCAGACACGATCCAGGAACGAAGCTATGGAATAGAGCCTCAGCGTCTCGTTCAACACGGCCTCCATGTATTGCATGCCTTTGATGGCTTCGTAAGTGGGCTTTCCATCTGTTTTCCGAACGACCTCCTCGATTTCCGCCCGCAGTTTCGCTTGAACTTCAGGCATCACGCCGATTTGATGAGCAACGAAGCAGAGGAAGCTGGAGGTCGTGTCGTAGCCGGCCAGGAAGAATACGAACGCCTGGTTGGTCATTTCGTCGATGGTCAGTCCTCCGGCATCTTTATCCCGCGTCTCCATCATCAGTTGTATCATGTCGGGACGATAGATGCCCTGTTTTGGAACAATTGAAACGGTGTAAGGGCAGATGCCTAGGGTAAGGTGACAGGATTAAGGTCTATGCACACGTACCGTAGCCGTCAGTGTAAGTGGTAGAAAGTACTATATTATAGTCTCAAGAATATTCGTGCAAAAGTTTATTCAATTCGGTCCAGTAATCTCTGAGTTGTTTCTGCTACCGCAAATGCTATAAGTATGAAGAGGCCTTGGGAGAAGGGACTGCTATAGTACCATTTCTTAAGGTATATTTTTTTTTAAGAGGATTCGTGTTTTCGAATGGAATATTTCACAGTTGTCCGTAAAAGGCGCCATACACGTTGAGGTCTGTATCGATACGTGTTGCAAGTATTAGTATCGCGATAGAAATCTCAACGTGTATTTGACTATCTCGATACCGACGTATCTATCGGTATCAGCTGGTAAGGTCGTCTGTATCAATGTATTGAAACGTTCACATCTCGACTGTGCAACTGATACGAATGTCTACACGTTTCCGTGTTAATGTTTGTTATCTCTTGTATTGCGCCACTAAGGTTTACTTTTTTTTCATAGACAAACACTTTTAGATGTAACAACTGTGAAATAAGTTTAGCAGTTTAGAATGTTATCAGGAAATTCCACGAACCCGTGTTCTGAACTGAACTGATGTCTAATGATTCCGCGTCAACGCAATGGAATACTTCACATTTGTCCGCGACAGTTTCAATTATGCAATACTGAGTCAAAGAGTTCATCAACACTGACAAGGCTGATACGCGTGCGTAGGCATTTAAAGGGGAAGAAGCGTGTAATTTGCGTGAGAAGCATCGTCATGGATCAGAAAACGAACGGTGATAGAAATAAGGTCACGTGTATTATATATATATCTTCATTTCGAAAACCGAAATTCGGTATTCTTTCCGAAAGCAATCTGAAGGTAACGTGAATCATACATAGCCAATTAGCAATATCAAATAGTATAACTTGAATTTAGGACATCCAACTCTGTCTACCTTCTCTTCCCTCATCTTAACCGTATCATCGACGATGCCTCGGAAGTACATGCGAGCCTCATCGCTGAACAATCTTATTCCAAAAAGCTTGGAAATGGTCGGGAAGTTGCTACCCATCAAGAACTTGAAGGACAAACCAGACATGAAATTCATCGTCTCCTTTGCGAATATATAGAACTCGTTGTTTGGATTTTTCATAGAGTCCACAGAGATCCCAAAGCTACACGAAGCGATCACATCAGTCGCATATCGACCGAATATATTCTTCAGATCGTAAACCTTCCCCCTCTTCGACTCCATCGCGATATAATCGGCGAAGTTCACCGCGCAGTCACTCATTAGGGTGAACATGGTCTTCATCTTGCTGGAGGTGAAGGATGGGCTGAGCAGCTTCCTCATCTCCCGCCAGCGGTCCCCGCGAAGGCCAAACAGATTCTTCCCCATCAAGGGATCTAGATCCTCGTTGGTGAGGGGACGGTGGTCGGTGAACTGGTCGAAGTGTTTCACAGCGATGGCTGTGATCAGTTCTGGATCGCGAATCACAAACACTGGATTGTCGAACTGGTAGAATCCGAAGTATCTGTATCCTGGGTAGAGGTTGTATGCTCGCTGAAGGTATTCGGCCATGGAGGATTGGCGGAACACGAGCGGCGCCATGTTTCCTAGGATCGGAATAGGTGGCTCATGGGGTATCCCCAGATCTTTGAAGTAGGTCATTCGGCCCCATAGCAAGTAATAGAGGAGGGTCGCGATTACAGCGATCAGAGCTCCCATAAACAGGTCCATGGAGATGGATGTAGTTGGATGGTTCACGTCGACGGTTCGTGATCTTGAAGCGGATTTGGGAGACCGAATAGAGACAGCAGCATATCCGTCACTGAACAAGATGATAGGAAAATCGTCCATATAACGCGGACGTATAGTGCGCAGTATAGCATTGTCATGTGATCCGTAACACTATCAGTTGACGTTGATAAATGGTTTTTATTCCGCACTTAGCGATACGAGACGCTGTATGATGTAACGACTCGGGTGAGCTATATTTCAATGTAGATTTAAATCGTGATGTCATTTTAATTGCTACTGTTTAGTGCAATCTTAATGGTGTGTTACGTACGCAGATTTATCTTTGACTTTCTAACCGTTTCGGGTGTCCGGAATGCACGTGACCCGACGGGTCACCATTTCCTGCGGTGGTGTGATGCAACCAAGTTTTCCCCGAAAACCTTATATTCAATGGAGGCACTCATGTCCCCACAACTTTCTAAGCCGAATTTCACCGTATAAAAAGGGCCACGAATTCACACTCGGGGGCTCATTTCAAATCTAGTACGCATAGACGAAAGAGGCTTATTTACTTCAACTTAAACCAGACAGTACGTAGAGTTGCTGATAGGTGTTGTTACTATTAAACTCTTTGAGGCCCCCGCATTTCTCAGTGCGTCAAAACCGAGAGGTGGACTTAGGTACCGCGACAATTAAACACTGAAACAATTGTAAAAGACTGAGCTTATAGAATATAATTAGTTCTAATTCAGAGTTCTTTTATTTAAATCAATCATCATCTGAATTTCCTCTTCGAGATAAACCGACATAGATACTCCTTTACCACTCAAGGTGTATCACATTATAAAGTTACGAGGCTAAACTAACATTCCTAGTGGCTCCCGGGGATACCAGACCCCGGTTCGTCCACGATTTCCACCTTCCTAACGGCTCCCGGGGATACCAGACCCCGGTTCGTCCGTGAAGCTTACCTTCCTAGTGGCTCCCGGGAATACCAGACCCCGGTTCGTCCACGACATCCAACCTCCTTATAGCGGCTCCCGGAAATACCAGACCCCGGTTCGTCCGCTACTAACAAACTTAAACAACCAAATTCAATCCTCGGCCTCGCAGCTGCCATTCTTATTGCCCTAAGCCTCGGCTCGTAACAGGCGTTACCGTGTAGGATGGAAAACTAGTAGTCGACCACTTAAAGCTAAATTCGAATGAAAAGTTCTAGAAAAGAAATAATCAATGTTATAAAATATATAAATTGTATTGAAGTAATTCAAATGTACTTAATGTATCACTAAAAATTTTGTGTTAGTATAAAAGTTCGGGGAAAATAAATAATTAGCGTTAAAAATAAAGTGTCCGAATGCTTTAATAATCGACCACTTAACTCTAAAAGTCGACCGGTCCGATAGCTAGTAGTCGACCACCTTTTTTTAATATGAAATTCGAAATAGGTGATGTGCGCATTATAAACTAAAATTTATTTTTAAATATAATGTGCAACAACGGTAAATAATTAATAATGACAGGAATAATGCGTAATTAAAATAAGTTCTTTTAAAAACTTTATCAAAATTTTAATAAGATAAATTATGGTTAACACGTGGTCGACTTTTAGCGTTCATTGTGAATGCAGTTTGCTTCAGAAGTCGACCGCTGTGGTCGACTATTGAAAATTGTAAGGGAACGATCGTCCAGTTACCGACCTCCCATAAATAAATAAATTATCCCATTTTTTTTAAATTTTGAAACGCATATAAAATTGTTGATGCTTTTTCAGTGAAATAGTAAAAAATGTATAGAACTGAATTACATTTGTCGTTTCTGTTCATAGCGCATTTATGCTTCTCGTGTTGGAAAACAGCAATGGCACATGTAGAATCAAAATTAGTTTACAAATCACTTTAAAAGCATTTCTTTTGTTTACCTATGAAGAGCGCTTTTTGTCGTATTTTAAAGTTAGAAATTCAAAATATAATATAAAATTGTCATTTAATAAATGCTTTATTTCAGTACTTATTTCTTTAAGTTAAACAATAAAAGTGGTCCACTACTAGAGGGTGGTCGACTACTAGTGCTTTCACCCTATATGAGCCGAAATTGTGACGAGTACAGGGCGGTTTAAAAAACTGAGCCGCATAGATTGGCATCTTCGCCACTGTACATACAAGTGTCAAATTATTCAGGAGAATCTGAGAATAGAAATTGCATTAACCAATTTTCATTTTCTTCATACGACCTTGAGAAGGCATCCCCATTTATCTTACAAAATTTCGAAATCTCTTATCGTTAGTATATCGCCATCTCATGAACCTAACGACAGGTCCATCACGACCGAGTCGAATCCCGCCCTTCCAAATTGGAAGGCTGGAAAATGCAAAAGCATCTGTACACCTGCTTGAATCCCTAATCACGCTGCAGTTCCTTACATCGTGAAAATCGTCGATAATTCAGGAAAGGTAGGACTAGAAAGGTACAGTGAACTAATAAAAACAAAGTAACAAACACAAATCACTATTTTCTTTCTCTATCAACGTCCACTCTGAACGATGCACTCCATAATAGAGTTCTCTCAATTAACACAAAACGTATTTCTCGAGCTGACAAATGACGCTGACAAATGCACACAAGCATACTTGAAAGTTACATATAACTAGGCAGAACAAACGCAGGAAAATGTTACAAGAAACAGAAGACTTGAGAGTGAATTTTATACAACGGCAGTGTTTTCCACGGACGGTCGATGGACGAACAGCATCCGCGGAGGCCCATACTTTCACGATACCACTTTCTCCTGCTCCCTAATGCGGAAGTTCAACCAGAAACCATTCTCCGCTGCCGGCACGAAGGTCCTCTTACTGAGCTTCATCGGAACTGGGGTATCAGCGCTGGGCTCCAAGTCGCAGCGCCACAACAGATGAAACAGCACGACCTTGGACTCCATCAGAGCGAATCTGTTCCCGATGCAAGTCCTTGGTCCCAGACCAAAGGGCACGTAGGTGGACTGGGAAACCTCGCCGTTCAAGAATCGTTCAGGCCTGAACTTGAGCGGTTCAGGGAAGTACGCGGGGTCGCGTTGAAGCGCGAAAGGAAGGTACCAGACAATTCCACCTGGTTTGATCGTGACGGGTTTCGAGTTGGAAGTCGCTGGTGGAAGCTGGAACTCTTTCACGCAGACACGATCCAGGAACGAAGCTATGGAATAGAGCCTCAGCGTCTCATTCAACACAGCGTCCATGTATTGCATGTCTTTGATGGCTTCGTAAGTGGGCTTTCCATCCGTTTTCCGAACGACCTCCTCGATTTCCGCCCGCAGTTTCGCTTGCACTTCAGGCGTCACACCGATTTGATGACCAACGAAGCAGAGGAAGCTAGAGGTCGTGTCGTACCCGCCCAAGAGGAAGATGAACGCCTGGTAGGTCATTTCGTCGATGTTCAGACCTCCGCCATCTTTGTCCCGCGTCTCCATCATCAGTTGGATCATGTCAGGACGATGGATACCCTGTTTTGGGACAGTTGAGACCGTGTGAGGGCCGACTGACAGGATTAAGGTCTATGCACGCGTATCAGACACGCCAGTTGTGAGTGGTAAAAAGTATGGTCATGTCCGTGATAGTCACAATTATGTAAGACTGAAGCATCCAGGCCATTGACAATGATGGCACTACATTATTATTGGAACTGATGTGCGTGCGTAGGGCTTTAAAGAGAAAGAAGCGTGCAATTTGCGCGAGATACATTGTTATGAATCAGAATAAGTTTCGGTGGAATATTACAGCAGTGGTGAAGAGGACGTTTAAACTATGAACTATGACAGAAATAAGATCTCGTGTTTTAAATCATCATTTCGAAAAAAGAACTATGGTATTCTTTATTAAAGCAATCTGAAGGTAACGTGAAGCTTGCATAGCTAATTACCGATATCAAAAATGCAAGTTGAATCTGAGACGTCTAACAATACCTACCTTCTCCTCCCTCATCCTAACCGTATCAGCGACGATGCCCTTGAAGTACCGCCGAGCCTTATTACTGAATAATCTTATTCCAAAAAGCTTGGAAATGGTCGGGAAGTTGTTACCCATTAAGAACTTGATGGACAAACCGGACATGAAATTCACCGTCTCCTTAGCAAACCGATAGAACTCGTTGTTCGGGTTCTTCATAGAGTCCACAGAGATCCCAAAACTACACGAAGCGATCACATCGGTCGTATACCGACCGAATATTGCCTTCAAATCGTACACCTTTCCCCGCTTCGATTCCATCGCGATATAATTGGTGAAGTTCTCCGCGCAGTCAGACATCAGGGAGAACATGATCTTCATCTTGCTGGAGGTGAAGGCTGGGCTCAGCAGCCTCCTCATATCCCGCCAACGGTCTCCGCGAAGGCTAAACAGATTTTTCCCCATCAAGGGGTCAAGATCCTCGTCGACGAAGCCGCGATGGTCGGTGAACTGGTCGAAGTTCTTCACAGCGATGGATGAGACCAGTTCTGGATCCCGAAGTACGATCACCGGTGTGTCGAACTGGTAGAATCCGAAGTATCTCGCCTCTGGGTAGCGTTTGTACACTCGCTCGAGCTCCTCCGTGATGGAGTTTCGCTGGAACATGATCGGCGCCATGTTTCCAAGAATTGGAATCGGTGGCTCATGGGGGATCCCCAGATCCTTGAAGTAGGTCATTCGGCTCCATAGAAAGTAATAGAGGAGGAGGATGGCTATCAGAGCGATCAGAGCTGCCGTGAACAGATCCATGGAGATGAATTAGCTGGATGTTTGGCGTCGACAGTTTCTGGTGTTGAAGAGGATTTAGGAGAACGAATAGAGACTGCTGCCCGTCCGTAACTGAACGAGATGGTAGCAAGATCAGTCGTATAATTGCTGTATAGCGCGAAATATAGAATGATCTTGTGACCTGTGACGCTATCAATCCGCTTTGATAAAGGATTTTTTATTGCTCAGTTAGCGATATGAGACGCTGCGTGACATAAGGAAGGTGTAATCTTAAAATATCATGTAGGTATCATGTTTTTATCATTGTCAGACATATATCTATTTATTCAAGATTACATCGGAAAAAACCAATAGGGTTTTTTTATCATCTAGAAATATGTATAAATAAATTCAAAAAAAACATTTTACCCCATGTGCAGTTTTCTTTAAAGAGAACTTTTTTTTTAATGGATCACACGAGAATGTTGCCATAAGAATCTGTATCGCTTAGATTAGCATCCTCGCAACTGTGTCTACAAGTCTCAAATTATTCAGGAGAATCTGAGAATAGGAATCGTTTCAACCAATTTTTATCTTCTTTGCATACGACCTTGATATGGCGTCCCCTTTCATCTTCCAAAAATTCAAAGTCCCTTATCGTTAGTACATTCCCATCTCGAGAACCTAACATCGCAACAAAGTCGAATACCTTCTTTGCAAGTTGAGAGATTTAGAAGATGCAAAAGCACCTGCTTTAATATATAACCATGCTGCTGTTGCTTATACCATAAAAATCGTCGATGTTTCGGAAAAGGTAGAGGAGAGCAGTGAAGAAATAAATTTGAAGGAACAAATACAAAACACTTTTTTATCTTTGCCAACGTCTACTCTCGATTGCACTCCACCCTGGAGTTCTCTCAATTAACACAAAACATTTTTCTGGAGCATACGTTCCTCACAAATGCACAGAAGCATACTTGAAAGATACATATAACTTGGTAGATCAAACATAGGCTTGCATTCCCAAAGCTACCATTTTACACACCGCCAGAGTGTTTTCCAAGCACAGTCGATGGACCAACAATATCAACGATTTACTTTCACGATACCAGTTTCTCCTGCTCCCTGGTGCGGAAGTTCAACCAGAAACCATTCTCCGCTGCCAGCACGAAGCTCTTCCTATTTAGCTTCATCGGAACGGAGGTTTCAGCGCAGGGCTCCAAGTCGCAGCGCCACAGCAGATGAAACATCAAGACCTTCGCCTCCATAATAGCGAATCTGTTCCCGATGCATAACCTTGGTCCCACGCCAAAGGGCACGTATGTGCCCGGGGAAACCTCGCCGTTCAAGAATCGTTCAGGCTTGAACTTCATCGGGTCAGGAAAGTGCGCGCTGTCGCGATGAAGCGAGAAGGGAAGGAACCAGACGACTCCGCCTGGTTTGATCGTGACAGGCTTCGAGTCAGGCGTCGCTGGTGGAAGCTGGAACTCTTTCACGCAGATTCGATCCATGAACCCTAGGGAGTAGAGCCTCAGCGACTCATGCAACACAGCGTCCATGTATTGCATGTCCCTGATGTCTTCGTAAGTGGGGTTGCCGTTTGTTTTTCGACCAAGCTCGTCGATTTCCGCACGTAGTTTCGCTTTGACTTCGGGGTTCACTGAAATCTCGTGAGCAGCGAAGCACAGGAAGCTCGAGGTAGTTTGGACGCCGGCGAAGAAGAAGACGAACGCCTGGTGGGTCATTTCTTCGACTGAGATCCCTCCGCCATCGTTGCCGCGCGTCTCCATCATCAGTTGGATCATGTCGGGACGATGGATACCCTGTTTTTGGATACATTACGAACTGTTTGTGGGCTGATTTTCGTGGGTCCCTTCGTTTTCGCCTGGCCGACTGCCAGGTTTAAAAGGGTACGCAGCGATTGCGCGTGGGCATTGCTTAGGGAAAATATTTGTGGAAGATGGGATATACTAACGGGATTCGTGGTTGGAGTTGGGAATGCGATCTGTCGTGGGTATCTTTCTCAAACGGTTAGCAGTTTCGACTGTTGGAGCTGAGTGACGTGATAATGTTGCGGTGATAGATGATGATGAGTTTAGGCTTAACTGATGGTGATTTTATATGTAGGAGAAAAAGAGTCGGCCGATGTGATGTCTAAACCGGGAATCGAACCCGCGATCTCTCGCTTGCCGGGCAGCTGCTTTAACCACTTAGCTACGCAGACCCGACGACAACTCTTCTTCCCCTAGTAACTTACTACGCCCAACCTAACGGAGCGCTACTTATCTGCCCAAACTTGCACGATAGGCAATTTCCCAACTAAACGGTGATCGCCTATATACATATACGTGATTTATTAGAGTTGTTGGTGAGGGAAACTGAATATTTATCATAAGACTTAGTAGTTCCCGAAAGTAAAAGAATGGGAAGATTATTCAGAAATTTATACAATTATTATGCAATACCAAAATACTTCTTCTATAAGATAATGCTTAATCAAATACGTGTAACGCGAATAATATGTACATATATCACAAGGTTCAGGGTTTAAGATTGAGATATTTCGACACGCGTCATACCTTTCTAATCTTTCGTCTTCTGATGGTCAGATATTTAATCATTTCGATCACTTTTTACAGCACAAGAAATTCTCTAGCAGAGATTCAGTGAAAATGCTATTGTAGAGTTCATAAATCCTAGAAGATTGAAGTTCTATAAAAAAGGGCCTGGAAATTTCATTTCCAGATATCAAAACTATATCTGAGCTACACGGCAGTACCTTGAGTATTAAACAATTACTGGAATTCCATTTCCAACCTCCTTTAAAAAATACAACAAATCTTTTGCACCATCCTACCATAGTTAAGAACGCTCTACTATGAAGCCTCTAGCCCCTAGAATCTAGCGTTTCCTTGATCCCAATGGCCCTAAATCTTCTCAGAAATAATTGTCAATGAAGTTACCCACGATCACAAGATGCACAAAGATGGGAAGGTGTGGATAGGCTGCTCTACACAGAACAGTGTGTAGCATATAACTACCTACCTTCTCTTCCCTCATCCTAACGGTATCAGCGACGATGCGCAGGAAGTACTTGTAAGCCTCGTCGCTGAAAAACCTGACGCCCAGCAGCTTGAACAGTATCGGGAAATTCTTGCCCATCAAGAACTTGATGGACAGACCAGACAAGAAATTCAGCGTCTCCGTGCCAAACCTATAGAAATCGTTGTTCGGGTTCTTCATAGAGTCCACAGATAGTCCATAGCAGCACGTGGACACGATATCAGTCGCGTATCGACCGAAGATATTCTTCAGTTCGTACACCTTTCCCCCCTTCGACTCCATCGCGATATAATCGGCGAAGTTCACCGCGCAGTCACGCATCAGGGTGAACATGATCTTCATCTTGCTGGAGGTGAAGGCAGGGCTGAGCACCCTCCTCATATCCCTCCAACGGTCACCACGGAGGGAGAACAAGTTACCCCCCATCACAGGGTCCATATCCTCGTCCGCGAAACCGCGACGGTCGCAGAACTGGTCGAAGTTCTTCACTCCGATCATAGTAAGCAGTTCTGGGTCCCGGAGAACGATCACCGGCATGCTGAAGTTGTAGAATCCGAAATATCTGGCGGCTGGGTAGCGGCGGTACACACGCTGGAGCTCCTCCGCCATGGTGATTCGCTGGAATATGATCGGCGCCATGTTGCCCAGAATCGGAATCGCCGGCTCATGGGGGACGCCCAGGTTCTTGAAGTAGGTCAGTGGATGCCATAGCAAGTAATAGAGGAGGAGGATTACTATCACAGCGGTCAGAGCTCCCGTGAACAGGTCCATGATGCTGGCTGTAGCTGGATGCTTGGTGACGACGGCTTCTTCTAGAAAACGAATAATGACTGGTGCCCCGTCCGTAACTGAACGCGATGATAGCAAAGTCGTCGGTATAAACGCTGTATAGTGGTAAGTATAGGATGGTCATGTGACCTTTGGCGATACGAATTGGTCTTGATAAATGGTTCTTATCCCATAGTTACTGATACAAGAATCTGCGCGAAATATGGAATCGGATGGTGTATATTTAAATCCTGCTAACGTTATTATTTAGAGAAATCTTAATGGTCTATTGTTTAAATGAGGCGAAATTGTGACGATTGCATTTACAAGTCTGATAGGTTGGAGGATATTCTATGCATATGACGTTGAAATCACATCGCCTTTTATCTTCCAAAAATTCCGTAGTCTCTTATCGTTAATACATTCCCACCTCATGAATCTAACATCACGACAGAATCGAATTCCGTCTTTAGGAGCTTGAAAGATGCAAAAGCATCTGTACATCGGCTTAATTCTGTAACCACGATGCTCTTCCTTACAGCATAAAGATCACTGATGTTTGAGAATCAGTAGAGCAGGACAGGGAACAAATGAAAACGAAATAACAAGTACAAAACACTTTATTTCCTTTCCCAATCAACGTCTCCTCTCGATGCACTCCATCGTCGAGTTCTCTCAATTAACACATCACGTTTTTCTCGAGCATATCGTCGCTCATAAATGCTCACAAGCATACTTGAAAGTTACATATAACTTGGTGAAACAAACACAAGAGAATTTGACAAGCAACAGAAGCTGATATCACAATCGACAGTCAAGGACTGGTACAACATTTGCAGCTTGCATCCCCAAGGGGACTACTTCACACACCGGCAGAGTGTTTTCCAAGCACAGTCGATGGACTAACATGCTTTCACGATACTACTCTCCCCTGCTCCCTAGTGCGGAAGTTCAACCAGAAACCATTCTCCGCCGCCAGCACGAAGCTCTTCTTATTAAGCTTCATCGGAACAAGGGTGTCAGCGCTGGGCTCCACGTCGCAGCGCCACAGCAGATGAAACAGCACAACCTTGGACTCCATCAGAGCGAATCTGTTCCCGATGCAGACCCTAGGTCCCACGCCAAAGGGCACGTAGTTGGGCGGGGAAATGTCCCCGTCCAAGAATCGTTCAGGCATGAACTTCATCGGATCGGAGTAGAGCGCGGCGTCGCGTTGAAGCGCGAAAGGAAGGAACCATACGATTCCGCCTGGTTTGATGGTGACAGGCTTCGAGTCAGGCGTCGCTGGGGGAAGCTGGAATTCTTTCACGCAGACACGATCCAAAAACGCAACCAAGGAATAGAGCCTCAGCGTCTCGTTCAACACAGCGTCCATGTATCGCATGTCTCTGATGGCTTCGTAGGTGGGGTTTCCGTTTGTTTTTCGACCAACCTCGTCGACTTCCGCCCGTAGCTTCGCTTTAACTTCGGGGTTCACTGCGATCTCGTGGGTAGCGAAGCACAGGAAGCTCGAGGTGGTTTCGAAGCCGGCAAAGAAGAAGATGAACGCCTGATTCGTCATTTCTTCGATAGAGAGCCCTTCGCCGTCTTTGTACCGCGCCTCCATCATCAGTTGGATCATGTCGGGACGATGGATGCCCTGTTTTTGGATACATTACGAACTGTTTGAGGGCAGATCTTCGTGAGGCCCTTCGAATTCGTCTGGCCGGCTGCCAGGATTCAAAGGGAAGCCAGCGATTGCGTGTGGGTCATTGCTTGGGGAGAACGTGAACTGGATGGAATATTACGGGGAAGAGAATTTGGAGTGTAATGTGTCGTGGGTAACTTTTTCAAGCGTTTAGCAGTTTCAACTGTTGGGGCTGAGTGACGTGATAATGCTGGGATGATAGATGATGATGAGTTCGGGCTTGACTGGTGGTGATTTTGTACGTGATTTAGAGTTGTTAGCGTGGGAGACTCGATATAGATCGTAAGACACTTTCATTTGCAACTAAAACTAACTAGCTACCGAAAGTAATAAGATGAGAAAATTATTCAGAAATTTAAAAATTTATTACGGATAGTTTCTGCAATTTGTTGCTTAACAACCAATACGAAAAGATTTCTTCTATACGATAATGTTTAATCAAATATAACGCGAATGATGTATCATAAAGGTTAGGATTTAAGATTGAAATACTTCGACACGCGCCATACTCTTCTATGCTTTCGTCCGCTGACTGTCAATTGTTACATCACAACAAATTCTCTGGCAAAAGATTCAGTAAAAATGCTGTTCGATGATCATAAATTCCAGAGCAGTGTTTTCCAACCATTTTTTAATCGCGATTCCCTTTTATAATACTCAAATAACCTGCGACATGCCCCCTCCCTCCTCCGTATATGGTAAAGTAAATTTAATAAAGTAAAGGAAACACATTAAAAATAGGTATTTCAGCATATAATTCTAACTTAATAATTAAAATAAATAAATGCTAAAAATCGCCAACTAAAAGTAACAGTGGCAACCACCCAGAAAATACTTCGCGACCCACAAGTTGGGAATCACGGTTCTAGAAGTTTATAGATCTATAAAAAAGGGCCTGGAAAATTTATTTCCAGATACAAAAACCCTATCTAAGCTACAGGGCAGTACTTCGAGTATCAAAAAATGACTGGAATTCCTTTTTCAACCTCGTTTAAGAGAAATATAAAAACCTTTTGCACCAACCAAATACAAGTTAAGACGCTCTGCTATCAAGTCTCTAGCGTTTCTTTTACTCCAGTCCCCTTAAACCTTCTGAGAAATGAATGGACATGGGAATTACCAACGATCACAAGTTGCACAAAGCATGAGTGGTATGTCGGGACAGTGCGTAGCACAGAACTGCCTACCTTCTCTTCCCTCATCCTAACCGTCTCGGTAACAATGCGCAGGAAGTACTTGTGAGCCTTGTCGCTGAAGAACCTGACGCCCAGCAGCTTGAACAGTGTCGGGAAGTTCTTGCCCATGAAGAACTTGATGGACAAGCCAGACAAAAAATTCATCGTCTCCTTTGCAAACCTATAGAACTCGTTGTCCGGGTTCTTCATAGAGTCCACAGAGAGCCCAAAGCTGCACGTGGCGACGATATCAGTCGCGTATCGACCGAAGATATCCTTCAGATCGTACACCTTACCTCCCTTCGACTCCATCGCGATGCAATCGGCGAAGCTCACCGCGCAGTCACACATCAGGGTGAACATGATCTTCATCTTGCTGGAGGTGAAGGCTGGGCTGAGGAGCCTCCTCATCTCCCGCCAACGGTCACCGCGGAGGGAGAACAGGTTGCCCCCCATCAGAGGGTCTAGTTCCTCGTCCACGAAGCCCTGGTGGTCGGGGAACTGGTCGAAGTGCTTCACAGCGATCATGGTAATCAGTTCCGGGTCGCGGATCACGATCACCGGCGTGCTGAAGTTGTAGAATCCGAAGTATCTAGCCTCCGGGTAGCGGCGGTAGATTCGCTCAAGTTCCTCCGCGATGGAGTTCCGCTGGAACATGATCGGCGCCATGTTGCCCAGAATCGGAATCCCTGGTTCATGGGGGATGCCCAGGTTCTTGAAGTAGCCCACTGGATACCAGAGCAAGTAACAGAGCAGGAGGATCGCGATCGCAGCGAGCAGAGCCCCCGTGAACAGGTCCATGGCGATGGATGTTAAAGATGAACTTTCGAGGATCCTGTTCGAGGCTCCTGTTGAACGAGCAGAGACTGCTACTCCGCCGTGACTGAAGTGGATGGCCGTGTGTTCTCGGAAATATATGTCAGCCTTGCGCAATAAATAAACGAGCAGTTTCATCAATAGGCTGTTATTATAATGCTGACAGTAGATACGTCGGCCTCCGTGAATATGCGACTTCAAACGTCTGTGTCACGCAATAAAGTCTTGAGAAGCAGTCGACCTCGGCCGCGGTAGTGCAGATTGCATTTAATGAATGCTGGTTATTGGTATCTTCTTTAATAACGTAAACTTGTGTATTGTATCCCTGTCACTTTCTTCTCGAATATTTCCAATAGCATTTCCATTTGTAACTAGCTGTACCCGGCCACGCGTTGCTGTGGCTCAGTCTGTGTGCGCTGTTTTCAAAAAAAGCATGTTTTTACCTGTCACAGATGTGACATCTATATAATAGTAGGTATATAAAAACACGCGCGTATTCGAATGCAACGTTGTGTCAAAATTTCAAAGCAATCGATGAAGAGCTTTCGGAGATTTAAGATTTTGAACAAACGAACATTTACATTTTTATTTATATAGATTTATATAGATAGCATTGATGAAATTGATGGTAGCACTTGTTAAGTGGATCGTAATTGCAGAAAAGTCTCACTTCATGGATATGTATCTACTTGAAAGCGCTGACGAGTTGCAGCGGCATTGCACAGCCATCGAAGTAGACCAATTCTCAGCCCAATATGAATTTAAGAGGCCAAAGTTCAATCGATTGCGTTTACCCGGATCTGTGCATCGATTAATCAGTATTTTAAACGAATTATCACTAGACAAACGATAACGCTGATTCCCTCACGTCTTAATCCAAGATAATCTTTGTGGATGTGCAGACGTTTTGAAAAATTTTCAAACTCTTTGCAAGTTTCTTCTTTACAACGCTGTTTATTGAAGGACATACTATTATTATTATTATTTATTCCACCCTTTAGTTTACAGTATAGATGCAGTTTATAAAGTTAGCAAAGAAACAGTGTGAATGAAAAGAAATGCCAGTGCAAAAATAATAGAACTAATGAACTAATAAAACTTGTATTGTTTGCTGTTTACAAGTTTGCTGTAAGAGCCGCGCCGATGATTACTCAGAATCGGTAATCTTCATCTTTTCCATTATTTTTCTTGAAATAGGGACAGAGAGAGATGACCTGCGAGAGAACGTGGCCTGCCTCGTATTCTAATTGCGACGGATTGGCGCGTTGATATCTCGGAAAAAAGGGACATATTTGTGACACAGCGATATGGTTGCACTGTTCCAATTATAGGCTTCCGTCGCTCGCGGGCACACAACGCGAAGATTTTCCGCTTCGCCTTGGATACGTTGTAATTCACAGCGAACCGGCGCGCTTCCATGGAACCAGTCAAATTAGAGGCGATGTCAAATTCGCGCCTACTTTTCAGGAGCGATCGCCGTCTTCTACGCCGCAACCGTGCGCGCGAAGTTGCATCCTGAGATGCACGCGAGCACGGCTCGACGAGACGCTGCGATTATCAGGAATAATAAGTGCATTATGCAACGCGCGATGACATGAAAAAGTTCTCCTCGGGGGGGAAAAGGAACAAAATTGAGTCTGTTGCCTGTTAACATGTCAATGTCACTGTTTCTAAAAAGAAGAGTCTTCTCTTATCTGCACGAGATGACTAATTGTAGGTTCATAAATAATAGTAATTCTGGGCAATGATTCAGATAAAGCGGAAAGCAAAGCAGTACGTACCGTAAACTGGGAGAACGTTGGCAGTTACTTAACATGTATTGAAGAACGAAAAGGACAAAAGTTTTATACATTTTTACACTTGTAGTACAATCACAAATGATGCTATGTTGTAATAGGATAGGGTAAACGAGACAGTTATTGACCAGGGTACAGAAGTTGACCAGTTCATGTTTCTACCACCATAGTCTAATGAACCTGCGCGTTTTCGTATCAATGATGCACTTTGATCAGAAAAAACAGTCCTACCTTTCGTTTCAACCAACAATCGATGATTTCAGTACAAGCGTTCCGCCGTGATATCGTCGGAAAGGAAAGCGTGTAATTTCAACTCTCAATGAAGGTAACTGCTTAGCTGGCACCTTTAGAACGACGACTTCTTTAAGGGGGGAGCCCTATTTAGGACGCCAGGAATAAGGTGATTCTTGGGAATTTTTTTTTTAAGAAACTGTTAAACGGATCTTTTCAAAACTTTCAGGGTATTTTAGTTCACAGTCAGACAATAAAAATTAATTTTTACGTTTCACAGTCTTCGGTAGAAATGGAGATATATGAAGACGTTCGTTAAGACTCGCGCGCCGGAGTTGCAAATTGGCGATTGTAATGGTGGCCCCATTTCTTCCCTGAAATAAAAAAAACCAAGGATTTTCTTATTTCTAGTATAATTACATTGTCGATGAACCTGAGACATTGATAAATAAATTAAATTGAATAACTCTTTTTCCATAAATAGTACGAAATATTTTTGGGCAGAATCGTAACTTTTTCTTTCAAGTCCCACTAATTTGTCAACTTTTAACTTTTTTTTCGTTTGTTAGATTCGTCGACAATGTTATTATACCAGAAATAAGAAAATCCTTGGTTTTTTTATTTCAGGGAAGAAATGGGGCCACCATTACAATCGCCAATTTGCAACTGCGGCGCGCGAGCCCTAACGAACGTGTTCATATATCTCCACTTCTACCGAACACTTTGCAACGTAAAAATTAATTTCTATTGTTTAAATGTGAACTAAAATACCCTGAAAGTTTGGAAAAGATTCGTTTAACAGTTTCTTAGAAAAAAAATTCCCAAGAATCACCTCATTTCTAGCGTCCTAAATAGGGCTCCCCCCTTAATGACAATATAATTATTGTTTAATTTTGTTTGCCGTGAATGCCATTGATCATAATAAATGACAAGGGTCCAATGTGAACATTCGTCGTATGTCCAGTTGTGTCGACCATGATTATGTTGTGTTTCGGGGGGTGTTCAATAACTGATTCGACGAATGCACAGTAATGCAGTTATTGACCACTCGTAATTTTCGTGCTGAAAGACCGCGAAGAAAATTGATTTAGATCTTTGGTGGCACGGGGCAATGTGCCCTGCTTTTATATGATTTCGGATATGCACCTCTGATAATTCGGAGATCAAAGACGCTTGACGAAAGAAAAAAAGAAAAGGAAGAAAAAGAAAGAAGCAAAGAGATGCAAAGAGAAGAAGACGAAGTAGAAGAAAAAAAAGAGCAGATGCGAGAGAAATCGAAGAAGCCAAAAAAAAAAAACGAATGAGAGGCCAATGAGACCGCGGCGAAGTGCACGACATAGGTACGTTGTAAAGGGTGCACATGGAACTCAGCCTGCCCCAGGACAATATGTCTTTGATTTTAATATGTTGACAGATGGCTTTAATAATAAAAATGACTTTAAAGTAAAAAATATGCAATTTTCTTTTATATTCAGCGAGTGGTCAACAACTGTACCTGAACTGGTCAACAACTATGCCACGACCGGTCAATAACTATAATTTTGAGTTATATTTCTTTATAATAGCACAATATCGAAACTACTGATTTCTCAAAGTTTCTTCCGTGTTATATTCATCTTCGATACTTCTCTTTCCGCCTGGCATAACAAAACTTCATTTATAAAATTCGAGTTATTTATTCCATAGCGTTTACCTAAACTGAAGCTCTTAGGTGGTCAACTACTGTATCGTTTACCCTGCTTAATCCAAATGTAAAAATGTTAATTATTTTATTATACAAGGTGTTACTTTACTGATAGTCAATACTCTAGGGGATAATCACCTCTTAGTCCCGTTCTTCGGTTTCAAGAAATTCAAAGTGAATTTTCTTGAAACCGAAGCCTTTACCGTAATTTCGTCACTCTTCATTTTCGTCGTATTTTCGGCTGTATAATCACCCCCCGGAGTATTGACTATCAGTAGAGTAACACCAGCATGACAAAATGTCCCAGAAACATGCTGATATTCCCCCAGTTTGTTATTCTGTTTGCGTTGCACAATACTTGAGCTCGAAACCACTCCTGTTTAAAATTCAAAGATATGTCCGAGGGAGGAAATGCTTGTTGCCAATAATAGTATACAGTTGAATGAAAACTATTATTCTCTATGAAGTCGATTTCCATGTATGCAAATACTAGAAGCCAATAAACACGATTGCACCTATTCCTCTATAGGCCTTGGCAATTAACGATAGTCGTTGTTCAATCTAGAGCCAAGAGTATCAAGACACCAATCGAGCTGCTTACAATCTATCTGCCCACGCGAATCTGAACGGCGAATACGCGCGGATATAATATTAAACGCTCGAAACAGAGCGAACGCAATGATTACTCCCAGGTGGTTCAAATATACGTGGTCAACGCTTCTACTGGCGTCGGCGTGTTTTCCCGCGCAAGCTTCTGGCTAGGGATGGGATCAAGTTCAATGTGTACTGCTCACGAATCCGAGTCAATTCCAATAAAAAAAGTTTCATTCTATGTACTTGCAAAATACATGTGTTATACAAACTGGTTTCGAACCTCAGAAAAAGAGCCTGCAGGGTTCGAGAACGTTCTCCTAAGTACTTTGACGTTTGAAAGAATGGAATCTCGTAAAATTAGCCCTCGAACCCTAAAAGACCCTCGAGTTCAATATTGTAAGTAGAAAACTATCGTAGGTAACCTGCGAATCATAAAAGCTTCGAATTTACTTGATCAGGGTTCGATTATACTTGAAACTACCGCTTGCATTTCTCAAAGTACTTATAAAGAGTTCGAACCTAGGTTCAATCAAGGTTCGAGTCTACTTAAAAGTATTCTTTTTCTATTCCAATGTACTCGTGAACTGTTCGAATCTATCCAGTCAAATTTGAACCTACCTACTTCCAATATACTTCCTCCCATCACTACTTCTGGCTTTCTTTCGCGTCGATATTTTCTAGAAACTGAAGAAATGTTTACTTTGGAAGAAAACCAGGCGAGAAGTTCTCTTTCAACGTTCCGCCGAAAAGTTTTCCCACTTGGAATCAGCTACACGACTGCCACTTCGAGTTTAGGAGCTTGCCTCGCTGAGGAACGTTTCACGTTCGTGGACATGAGTATAATTGCGAGAGGTGTATCTTTTCATTTCCCGCGTGTTTGTGCAATGTATCTAATTAACGTGTAGCGGTGTCTCATTGATTTGTCAAGCTTATCAAGCGAGCCTCTGACAAATGTTTACCTTGTAGGTACACGTTCGTGTGGACGTTTGTCGTGGAACAGAATGGACAGGCATATTATCGCTATTTATCACTGTAGACGACAGCGTGGCACGGAACGGTTTTGCGATTCATTCGGCACTGTTTCCGCCCCCGCGTGTACGCCCACTATCGATTCGCGGTATCGTTGACCGAAGATAAAACGATTCGCGATGGAAACCGACGGCTGACAGCCCCCTTCGATAAGTAAGTCACGAAACCTGAGCATCAGAACACGGGGGGAAGTAGCGAGGGGCGGCACGGGGGTGGAAAAAAGTAACGACGAGGAAACCTTGAAAAGCAGGATGGAGTTTCCGTTTAGTTCTACTCGTTCCACTTGATAAGTGGATAGAGAGGCTAAACGGAACCGCACTTAACGAATCAACCATTTTGCAGTGGTGGTTAAAACGAAGTTTAAACCATAATTGGTGGTTTCAAATTTGTATCCTATAGATTGGGGATTTCCAGAACGGGAGAGTGATAGTAGGCCATATCATTATGAGGCCTCGAAAGAACAAGTCTATTTCTACAGTTGTGTAAAATATGTAGATATAGTACATATAGGGAATACAATAGCTATTACCTCAATAGTTATTTGCCTCGTTGATGAATTTTATGAAATACAGCAGTTCCTGTTGGTTTTATATTTTAAGGAAAGAACGATGCACTTCAAATTGGGGTGAGAGGGGTCACAAATTTTTCAGCTGCCTCTAGTTTTTAAACGAATTTATTCAGCTTCGATCCTCTCTTTGTTTGTTTGTTTGTTTGTATGTTTGTTTGTATGGTTCAAATCTAGCAACTCAAATTTAACCCACTTCCAACTATCCAATTGTCTTGAAACTTTGCAGGCGTGCATAGTTTGGATGACAATACAATATTTTTAAAAAAAATTAACCCCGAGCGGGTGAAAAAATGACCCAGTCGTCAATAAATATAACCCATAACCACAAATCCAAACGACTTGAAATCAGCCACTAGTCGGGTCGCTAGTTGCATCGCGATTTGAAATTAAATTAAATAATTATATAAAATAAAAAAAGCGTTTAAAAATCCACAAACACTGCAAACTAGAAAATAAAAAAAATATATAAAACAAAATTTTTATTTTAAACGATTTTATTAAAAATGCACTAAAAACTAAAAAATAATTCTTTTCTTGTACTGCAATTTCGATGGCGTTTTTTCTCATAACAAATTCATTTCGACGCTTGATGCTGTATTAAATTCATTCATATTGTGTTATGAAAAATCCTGCTCCACGATTTTATTTAACAAGAAAAGAATTATTTTTCAGTTTTTATTGCATTTTTAATAAAATCGTTTAACATACAATTTTTTATTTATATATTTTTTCATTATATTATGAATTTAATATTTAAAAAGAAGTATTTTATTTCACAACTATAACCAGACTGTTTTTTATATGGATGTTTGTGAGGAGTAAGGTTTTAAAAATCTGGATCCATAGAGAGTGAGGTACCAGCCTCTTTAATATTAAATTATATAATATTAAAAGTTCGTCATAAATATTGCCTATGTTATATAATAATAAAAGAAGAAATGAGGGAGGCAGAGTCAGAATGTGGAAAAGAGGGGGAGACTTTATGAAGATAGAGGTTACGCAGCGGAAGAGGTATGTAGAAAGACGGAGAGAAGAAGGAAGGAATATGAAAGAGAAGTTGCAGGAAAGAGACAGGAACAAGCAAGTGGAAAATGGAAAGCAAGATTTAACCGATGATATAGGAAGGTAGCAACGATGGGACTGCCGAGATACATGAAAGAGAAGAATGATAAGGATGGCAAGGTTTAAACTGGCAAACGAAATGGGGGTGTTATAGGGAAGAGGGAGGGAAAAGAAAGTGCAAGGTGTGTGAGAAGGAAGAGAGGAACGTGGGAGCATGTATTGGGTAGGTGTGGAGATTCAGGGGACGGAAGAGTAATAGGGGAGAAAATAAGGGACATTTCGGACGACACTAGAACGGCAGAAGGGTAGATGAAGGGGCTGGGAAGGTGGGGGTGGAGAGAAGAATGGGGATAAGGGATGCGGGAGAACAGGTAGATTAAAATAGAAATACAGATGGAAAAGACAAAAGGTAGGGTAGAAAGATTTAGATACAAGATGGGGTAGTAAACAGGAAAAAGGTAACAGCGAGGAAATAGAGGGTAGCAAATAAGAGCTTCAACCTTTCTTTCCACCACAACTATTGTTGCGCCGATGAGGTGTCTCCTCATTGACCATCGTCGCATTTCCCGATTTCGCTTAAATCCTTAGCGAAGACATCCTGAAATTCAAAGAACAGCGTGCAAACAGTTCTTCCAGATGTTGCGGAACGTCTACTTCCTCTTCTTTCCTCTTTGCCTTTTCTTTCTTCTTTTGGAAAATAGATTTCCCTGGACCTATTTCCCGTCATTTTGGAAGACAAAACACGTGCCGAGAAAAATCGATGCTACAACGATGACTTTTTAAGAACGCTGCTCTTAGGATACAATCTTCTTTGATAATGTAGAAGTCTTCTTTGCTCGAAACTTCTCCGATATTAACTTCCAAACACTGCTTACCGAAAACATTAATTCTATCTCCAGTAGTTGGTCGAATAACGATCCCGGACATTCTTTTCTAACAAGGGAAGTTAGGCAAGCCGGAAATTCAGAAAAATTTGCAACTTTGTGTGCAAGTAGAGTAGTTCACGCGTATGACAATCCTATTTTTTGTTGGTGCCATACTGCAGTTGGGAGGGGGGGGGGGGGGTGAAATCACCCCTTGAAAAAAATTCAGAATATTCTTTTTCGCGGAATATCTCGAGAACGGTAAGAGATATCGAAAAGAAGTTTAAACAAAAGTCGTATGTGTTTTTTGTATCTACAAAACTCCATAAAAAGAATTATCGGAAATTCCATACTTTTCTAGTTACCCCACCACCGATCCTTAATTCAATAATTACTCTTACTCAGGTTTGTAGATATAAGAAGAAGGTGCAACTTTCGTTTAAACTTCTTTAAACTTCTTCTCGCGATATTCCACGAAAAAGAAAATTCTGCATTTTTTTCAAGGGGTGATTTCACCCCTAAACCGGCACTATGTCACCAACAAAAAATAGGTTTTTCTTACGCATGAATGTACTCACACACAGAATTGCATAATTTTCTGAATTTCCGGCTTGCCTGACTTCCCTTGTAAGTAAATTAATAGCTAATCCTGTGTCCAGGATAATTTTACAACAATTTCCACTGACGGATCACGATCTGGCGCGATATGTCCCACCCCTCCATCGCAGAAAACAAGCACACCTCGCTGTCACAATATTCCCAACAATGATTCTGATAATTAGGTATGTAATTAACATCGCCCAATAATGAAGGGCGAGTTATGGGACATATTAGCTGTTGATACAATCACCAAGTGTCAATTACGTGGCCGAGTGTTATCGATAAGTTTCCTCGATGTCAGAACAAAATTGGGGAGGGAAAGTCGCTTAAGTAAGAGGGAAATTGTGCGGTTCGACGCGCCACTGCGAAGAGATCGATTCTCAGGGGAACGTTTCAGGCTTCGAATCTATAAAGATGAATGGTGACGGTTACATAAGCTGGGGATATTTATACGGCGCTCGAAAATAGCTGAGAAACCTCGTTCGCGGTAACCACGGTCTACCCAACAGCAACGTGCACACAAATTGTACGCGGCGAGTCAATGAAATATAAATGCGGACCGAATGGAGTCCCGTGGACGCAGACCTTTGTCACTTGTCATTATACGTATATTTTAAAAATCTGTGGAATTTTCAGTGGAATTTAATCGGCAGTATTTCGTTTGTCATTCGTCGAATTGATATATCCTGTTCCGTCCACCTACTCACTTTTCGTTCGTCCTTTGTCCAGAATTTATAATTGATATTGCAAGCATAATTGTCACGCTTACTGACATTTTCTAAGCTTCGTTTGAGAGGTGCTTTATATTGATTTATAGTCTGTACATAATTGAGGCATTGAGAGGAAAAATGGACTAGCCCACGTTGAAAACAAATTCATTTTTCCTATTTTATATGATTAGTAGGCACAGCCTATTGGAATACATTATTCCTAATAGGTATGTCAATTTCGCAAGAAATGTGGGTTAGTCTGTTTATGCGCTGAATGCCTGGTATCTACTGTGTTTATCAATCAGAGAGGAAATTCGGTACGCCGAGTGCGGCATTCAACGTTCGAGTCACGCGCTACTGCGCTCTATTATTCAACAGAATTTTCGGGAGCCACAGCTTTCTTGTCCAACCATATACTACTGTACTCTATTATTTACCACCGAAATTACTGTTACTACTTCCCCATCGATCAGCCAGTATCGTAAATCACTCCTTGGATCACGTACTGCTACGTGCTTTTTCGATCAACTGCACACGAGCAATCGCGAGGTGTACATTCGTGTAGTAGGTACACTAGTTAAAAAGAACATCAGCTTAAACGGCCTTCCCTTAAAAACTTAATTTTTCGGGAATTAAAAAAAGAAACAAGTATTGCACGTGCCATTTTGCACGTTTGTAGCTTTACTCTATCACATTTTAAGCCTATAAAAAAAAATTGGCATCCGGAAGTATATCGTTCTCTTCGCGATGCTCCTATTCCGCTATAAATGGATATTTTTACTTGTAAAAATTATTTTTATAGTCTTAAAAGGTTGTAGAATAAAGCTACAGGCGCGAAATACTTGTTCCTTTTTGAAATTCCCGAAAGAATAAGTTTTTTTCAGCCGTCACGCTAGAAACACCCCTCAGCCCTTTATAACACTTTATAGTAATGTATCAAATTATCTGTGTTTTATATTACAGACGGTAATTCATAAAAGTTCCATATTCAACTATTCTAAATAAATTGTAACGCAGCAATCTTAAACACTTATTTTACCATTAAACGTTTAAGAAATTAAATTGAAATGCTCCTGTCAATTTATGTGCAATTTTTAAGTTATACTACTATGTTAAAAATGTCGGTAGAGGGTTAAACAATCTAGAAATGTAGTAGGTTGTTCCACGAATTCTCCCTGTGTTCGGAATCGATATCGTGGCCCTTTAAATGCATCACACTTCCACGTTGATAAATTTCCCGTCGCTCACCCCTTGCTCCATTATCGCCCCCAATGCCCTCACGAAATAATTCGACGAAGGAATCTGTAAATTAACCCCCAGGTCGACGGGGTGTCTCTTTGGACGTTGAAGACGCGCATGGGACGTGACCGAGCGCTTTCTCGATTCGGCATTCGTATGGTGTACAGTGTTTTTCGGTGAAGCACCTCTCACGAAACGCAAGGACGGTTGAACTATTTTCAGAAATGTTGATGAACGTTGATCCACGCACGCGAGCCATCCACTCGCGTGACCAGAATGCCTCCGCCACTTCCTTATTTACGTATCGCCTCTGTAGCAACGCGAACACCCGCGGTTTCCACAATTAAAGGGATATTTGGTCTACCGTGATTACGAGGAGGGACTAGTTAGCCAGTTAATCAGAAATATCGGTTCCTCCAATTGGTCCAGGAAATTTGAATTTTCGTAAACGATCGTTTCAATAATGTGGCGGTGATTATGAAAGAGCTGGAGAGGTTAAAAATTTTTTATAAAAATTAAATTTCTCATTTATTTTGTGATGTGAGGTGATGTAACACAATGAGTGATAAATTCAATTTTTTTAGATTTTTTATTACATCACTTTTATAATCACCGATACGCTTGTTTATTAAGGGGTCATTCTACTTTAAAAGATTTTTTTATCAATAAATACAACATATAGTGAAATAAATCTTTTTGGAATTTATTAAGCTACTCATATATTGTACCAAATATTTAAAAAGATTTTTTTTAATTTGTTTAAATAGCCTCAATACGGCTCCTAAAAAATATATAAAAACAAACTTTATGTTAAACGATTTTATTAAAAATGCACTAAGAACTAAATTAAAATGCACTAAAAACTAAAAAAAAAATTTCCTTCTACTATAATATCGTTGGTGATATACTACGAACGCCTGCAAAGCTTTAGTTTTACTATTCGTACGTACGTGACGGATCATTTCTCGATAAATTGTGTTTTCGGTAATCGCGATGCGACTAAATAGCGTCCCGAACACTTTTTATCGTTTTCGTAAAGAACACGAGTAGCTGATTTCAAGTCGTTTGGATTTGTGGTTATGGGTTATATTTATTGATGACCAGATAATTTTTTCACCCCCGGGGGTTAATTTTTTTTTTTAAATATTGTATTGTCACACAAACTACGCACGCCTGCAAAGTTTCAAGACAATTTGATAGTTGGAAGTTGGTTAAATTTGAGTTGCCAGATTTGAACCATACCTACATACAAACAAACAAACAAACAAACATACAAACAGAGGGTCGAAGCTGAATAAAATCGTTTAGAAAGAGGTACCTATATTCGTAATAAATACCAACAAGTTTTATTTCATTATATGTTGCATTAACTGAGAAAAAAATCTTTAAAAATAGCTTCATTTTTCGCCGATCAATGTAGAATGGCCTTCTAATCTTGTATCTTATTCTCTACTAGGTAATTTATTTTTCGCGATGGATAGCGCGGTTCTTAAATTTAAGCTCCATAAAACGTATGGCGAAGGCGAGTAGCTAAATAAGAAAATAGTTCAGAATCGCAACAGAGGAGGAACCACAACCGGAAATGGAGAACGAATATTATAATTCACACGGCTGATGTTTCATGCTGAGTTTCTATCGGGGAAAGAAGTCGACGCGGTCTCAGGCGTATCTCAGCGTGCATTTCACCGTGTTTTCTTTGGTCGGTAAGAAAAATAGAGGTCCACGGTGCTATAGAGCAGAGACAGAGGCCAAGGAACACTATGCATTTCAAAATAGCGACGTCCATTAGCTGTCGAACTTTTAGACGAACGAGCGTAGTTTTTTGCTCGCTGATTCATCCGGCGCCGCTCGAAATACTTGGGCGAACCGAGCAAAAACAGATTACTCAGCTACAGAACCCTCTTCTTCCATCGACGGGGCCGAATAAAAGTGAAGCATTCGGAGGGAATGGCCGCGGTCAGAGGGATCGCTTCCTTCTTTGCAATTGAAGCGACGCACCTACAAATTTCGAAGGGAAAAAGAGCACGATGCTCCTTCACACCTTTATACATCATTCAGCGAAGCAAATTAAGTGCTTCGAAGTTTCAAGCACAACACCTGTCGTTCCCTTCAGAAGCCCTAGAATCTTCACATAAAGAAAAAAATCGAAAAGGCAAATATTCTGTCTCAATTCGACTCAAGGAAGCTCATCCTCATCTCTACCACTTAAAGAAGTTTCTTCCCCCACATACACTTCCCACCGCAAGAAACCAACCTAAAGAAACCAAAATCCAATTCTCGACTCACCGGGATCTGATTCAAGTTGATGTCGGATTGTTCCCTGCTGGGGCAGTCGGTGGACGTGGTGGAGGTCTGCTTGAACCGCCTGCTGAACCTCAGGAGATTCCGCATGATCATCGTGTTCATCACTATGATGAGCACCAGCGGTGCGATCAGGCTGGCGATGCTGTCTATGATGCTGATGATCTTCATCGTCTCCAGGTACTCGGACTTGAGGTCACAGTACTCCTCGCCGTCTCTGTTGAGTACCACGCCAGCGGTGACGAAGGAGTAGGAGTGACTAGCCAACGCCAGGATCACCAGCACGAGCACTATCGCTTTGGCCCTGGCGATGGTGCATATGTACGGCCGGTGCAGAGGGTACTGGACAGCTATGAACCTCTCTACGGTGAAGGCGACGATCAGCCACACGCTCAGCGAGCTGCACACCGAGCTCACGTACACCAGTGTCTCGCACCAGCCATCCTTGTTGAACACTTTCCAACCCAGAGTGTTGTTGAGCCAGACCAGCAGCAGAGTGACTAGGAAGCCGAAGTCAGCGGTGGCTAGGGCAGCCAGGTAGTAGCTGGAGCTGCGTATCCTCAGGTGAGTGTTCAGGAACACTATGCAGGAGAGCAGGTTACCTACCAGGCCGAGGAGGATGATGAAGGGGATGTAGTACTGGTGGAAGAAGTCGAGGAGGAAGTACAAATAGTGGCAATCCTCCTGGGGCTTATCCTCGAGGTCTAAGCTTGGCTCGTAGCTGCGGTTCCTGTACCCGTAGTGGCTCAGGTTGGCCAGCATCGTGGGGGACACCGACCGCCTCAATCGAGAGGGGATTATCTCCATTGACAGAGACTCCTGAGCGCACCCGGCGTTCAGGTTGGACGTTGACGTGATCGAGAACATTCTCGCGGTGCTTCAATGTCTCCTTTTTTCAAAGATCTCCAACTTTGGGAGAAGATCCAAGTTGTAAGTTGTACAACTATTGTAGCTTTCTGTGCTCGATCCTTTTGAGTATAGAACCCCTTGGGGGCTTTTATTTCTCAGCGGTGAGCAGCGAAGTTCCCTCCAAAGCGTTCAAATCACCGATATTCCCAGGCGATTTGGAGAACTAGCTACCCCGTCGGCCGCCATGGGCGGAACAAACGTTGGTTATGTAATTCCAGCTGACAGCTTGGAAATATGACGTTAATGGGGAGCCCCGAGGTAATAACGAGGATATGATAAATAAGGGCAGCGTGATTCACGGCTGGCGCACACGTACCCTACCTGGTCGTTTAGAAGTTTCGGCTCGCTGGGACACGTAGCCGACGGTTGCACAGAATTCTCGATTAAACTAACTTCACCTCGCTAATTAATAACGCCCTCGAGGAATGCTCGCGCCCTTTTCCAATGGAACCGCTCCCCAGCTGCGCCTGCAGTCTTCCAACGTCTCGGTTGCTTGGAGGAGTCGGTGCTCCCTGGTGACACGCATGATTCGTGCTTCAGGGTCCGGAGACATTCTAGGAAATCCTTTTTGCGTAGGCGCAAGATTATTCGCTATCCTGCATCTTGAGGTCTATCTTCGGTCCCTCGTAACTAATTAAACGAAGAAGAACTAAGCTTGAAGAAGCTTGAAGGGGTACATAGAAGTTCACTAAGGTGTCTTGTTAATTTTTACAATTCTTTTCTTAGAGTTTCATCAATTTTTAGAATTTTCTTCTTAGAGTTCGCCGGAGTGAATGAATTCGTTGAAACGTCCACGTAACCTACACCACACAAGTTCCTTTCCGCGCCCGTATTTTCCACGATTCTACACTCGAAAGACGAGCTCCGAGGTTACTCGACTCGTAAAACCGCGGGGATCTATACCTCCAAACTGAGGAGCAACAAATAGCCGCGATTTATCGATGTATTTGTTCGGTCGGGAGATAAACTCGAAGGTCGCGCGAAATTGGCCTGCTTCTTGGGTCGGAAGCTGTTCCTCTCTGGGGGTCTTGGCTCCGAGAAGCTCTCCAATTGGCTTCCACCCGATCACTTCATTTTAAACAATACTCTTCGCACTGAGGTCAAAACTCTTCACAGACACACTAGTACAATCTCGTTTCCGCGAGTCACTTTCAGTCCCTTTGCGCGCAGCGAGACGTGCCTTTGGCCGCAGGAATCGAAGAAGTCATGGAATAAGCAAACCCACTCTCCAGCCTGTTGAATCCTACAGACTCTGAAAATATGTTAAGCGTCCCACTCAATCACGACCTGTAGCTCTCGGCTCCCTTTGTACACCGTTTTCTACTTCACCAAAGTGTACCTTACGTTGCCAGATATCGATCTACCGCTCTTCCAGTTCAAATGTAAACTCGAAGGCCAGGAGAGACTAGCGAATGGGACCAT
Organism: Andrena bucephala; assembly: GCA_947577245.1. Classification (NCBI taxonomy): domain Eukaryota; kingdom Metazoa; phylum Arthropoda; class Insecta; order Hymenoptera; family Andrenidae; genus Andrena; species Andrena bucephala. Next base: position 73,683,820 of record OX387715.1, read on the forward strand.
TTCCTCGAGCTTCTTCTAATCTTCCCCCCTCTTCCCCTCAGCGTGATCTTGCTTTGGAATAATCCTCTGATTGGCCTCCGCTCGATCATTTCCCAGATGGGTGCTCGGTATCGATCGCGTGGAAGATTGGAAAGCCCTTTTCCCTGGAAACTATCTTCGTATCGAGCGCTGCGGCGCGGCCTGTTTGCTCAATTTTCCATCGAGTTGGCCCGCAATCCGGCTGCGCAAACAAACTCGAAGACTCGAGAGCCTGCGTGCCCTCTTCCTTTCCACTTCTCGCGTGTATACGGTACAATCGCCGTTAAAAGACCGCGATTATCCAGAAGAAACCTACCAAGGCTTCGCTCGCGCGGCAACTTGGAGATTTGTTTGCGTTCTCTTGGGAGGGAATGCTTCCTCCGCCGGCTGAATAACACCGTAAATCTTTATTATGTCAGACCTCGACGTTGAAGCGACTGGCCCAGACGAGGAGGCAGCCCACGCGCGGCATCCGTCGCGGAAAATTCAACGCATCGAACGGAGACCAGCCGCGGATCGCCGCGCAGAGCCTGTACTTTTAAAGTTCCTCTGTTGTCGTTGGCGTTGCTCGAAGACCCGCTTGTCCCTTCGCGTTTCTATTTTTCCAGCTGCCACCTTCTCTACAGCCGTCACGCGAATTTCGCGGCACACGCTAGAATGACCGAACGCTCATGCGCGCTTTCGGTTCCGGTGGATCCCCTTCGATATCCGAATATTCTGAACCGCGGGATGCTTTCGCTTACTGGCTGTCGGTGGTTGAGTCACAGGCGTATTTTTTATTTGTGTACGAGGCGACGAGGCGACGAGGCAACGCGCGCTTCGGTACGCAGCGAGGAATCTGGCGCGTGGGTCCGCCCATGCCGTCGACGAGATTAAGCGGAGCACTCGTGTTTCTCGAGGTTCGACGCGCGGGGAATGCTCATCCTCGGCCTTGGACGATCCACCGGCGACGATCCATAAATCCTGCTCCGGAGAAACCGGGAGCAAGGTCGAAAATACGGTACGGCGATGTGTGCCGCGGGTTCAACGACACGCGAGGCTCCTCCGCGCCTCCTCTCGATCGCGCGTGTTCCCTCTTCGGTCACGGCGACTCGCGCTCACTTCTCGTCGAAACTTCGGTACATTCACCGCGCACAGTACTGGCCCTTGGCCCTCCGCAGTCTGTACTAACAATACCACAGAGGATAGAAAAGAATTTCAGTCACAGTTTGCTCCTTTCTGTCTACTTGCTCTATCACTTCGATCACTGAATCAAAAGAATAGGAATGTCCCGGTCGATCGACACGGCTCCTCTATCCTCGCAGACACTTATAGTCGCTGTACTTTTTACGATTGATTTATTTCACGGGGAAGATTCTTTGTCTTTCGCCGTTTCAAAGAAACGGAATTGAGGAGGCCGACTGATTTTTAGAGAATTACTCGTGGATCTCGGGATTTCCGTGGTTCGTTCCGGAAGCGGGATGAAGCGGGGGCTCGTCGAGTACGGAATCGGAGCGTCGCGCGACGGGTAAACGACGTCGGATCAACTGGAGGTGCGATCCGCCGTTTCGACGCGTTTGCCGCCGGTCAAGTCCGTCGCATGCGCTTTGGAAATACCGTCGGCTCGACGACGCCGGCGTCGACGCCTCGCTCATTCATGCATCTCGCCCCGACGGAGAGTCCACGATCCTCTCTCGTCGCCCGTTTCACGGATCGTCCGCGAGACCTTAGGGAATTCCGTTCGAGGTTCTGTTTTGGTATTTTATTAGGGGAGTTGTTTTAGATGCTCATTTACTTGTGAAATTAGGGGAGGAAGCATGTGGTCTGACGATGATTGCGAGGAAGGGTGAGTGGGGATGTGAAAGAAGCCTTGAAGGGGTTGTGGCTTGATCTGAAGTTGGTAGGGAGGTTTTTTGGGGCGGAAATGTGGTTGAAAATGTAGGGGGCGATGGGGATAAATGGATTCTGGAACCGGGGCCTTGGTAATCAACCGTTTTTGTGAACGGTGGCTTGCAAACATGGTTGAGCTTAGCAACAGGACTGCTACTGCAGCCTCGCCTTTACTCTACTTAGTTATCCACTCTCACCTTCGCTGATCTCGTATGTACTATAAGTAATAAAGTCGTTATAATGACTTCTTCTTTTGAGAAGTATTAGCTGGGTGCACAGGTTCGTTCGTTTTATTGAACCAAAGTGTTTATTAACCCTTCGTGGTCACGCGGGGTGTATCGCACCCTAAGAACAATTTTCGAGTTAAAATGTCGCACCTTTACGATTTCCAAAGAGGATTTATCGCATGAAAAATAGTCCACAACCGTGGAAAGTCGCTCTTCTTGAACTACAAAGTTCATCATATCAAAATTTATATTTCCAGAAAAACGCTATTAGTACAATTATCACTGAAAAGTTAAAAGATTAAAAAATACAAAAACGGTAGTAGCTCCCAAATGACGGGTGCGCTGAACCCCGTGTGACCAATTTGTGATCATAAGAAGGCGTGAGCACGAAGGGTTAAAAGTAAAAATACAAATACATATCTACTTCTTTAATAAAAATATTTCCCTTGGCTATCTATAACCTCCTGCCACTTTTCTGGTAAAAGTACTTAGGTACATCTCGACGAAAGAAGAACAGTCTGTTATGTCAAACATGAATGATTTACAAGGAACCGCGTCCTGCCTTCAACATTTCATTATAGTTTGTTTTATCAACATAGAATACAAACTTATAAGTCTCGCGACCATGTACTCTATCTATCACAAGGCCTAAAACTATCATCTGCTATAACGGTGTCAAACGTGTTGATCCAGCGGGCAAAGAATTCTCCGCGTAAATTTCTTCGAAAATCAGACTTTACGGTCGCGCTGTGGTGCCCACGCCCCATCTATCAAGTCTAACGGCATCAATGCGGCTGTTCCTCAGGCTTTCAGCATCGTAATACGGAAGGAATGAAGCTACGGGGAAGCAGCTTCTAAGCGAGCCTCCCTCGGACGATTTATCTAAATCAGAATTAATAAAGGGGGCGGTGTGGATTACCTCCCGAGACGCGCGATTATTCCGCGTAGCGGAAAACAAAATGCTAGCGGCTAACAATCCAGCTACCCGACGCGACGTTAAATGCCAACGAGCAGGGAAATTTTTCAAGGACCCACGTCGACGGTACGCTCCCTTCAACGCGCTCCCTTTTCCTAATGCCTCCTGTCCGGCTTAACGGCGCCCACGTGCGGGAGCTCGATTTTATTTATTCACGGCAGGCAGTTGGAAAAAGACCAAGAATCGCGGGCACGTGGCACAAGTAGCACAGGGGAGCCTCGGTGGTCGATTAAACATCGATGAAACGGACGTAGTTTAATCGAAAGATGTTTAAAGAATTACTTCCTTATCATTGTGTTTCAATAATCAACTCAGTAATTGTTTCAATAATCATTGTTGGTAAAGAAGCTGTAACTGATTTAGCAGGGAGCTATTTTTACACAACAATAGAATGTGAAATAATTATTCAATTGGTAAGAAAGGAAATCGGGAGATAAAGTCCCGAAATTGGATGGAATTAGAAGGTAATTGAGGAAGCTCTAGGCGCTGAGCTAAAGTTTGCTGTTACTTAAATCCTCCCTCTGCGATTACTTGCAAGCATGGTAACATGGATTACGTGTTTCGCATGTGGCGCAACGTGACCTGCATTTTCCCTTTCCTCCATTCACGTTTCGCACGAGCAAGCTTCCGCGACTTCCTCCACTGCGAGTGGAACGAGTCGACGTATAATGAAACACCTACTTACAAATGGCACACAGATGGCACGCGCGCCTTTCAAAACAACGCTATTGCCCTGGCGATATTAAAAACGTTTCGCTCCATTAGCCTCCAGGGTGATTTTAATCGAATCGCACACCCGAACGCTTGCGTTCCCGACAGTTTCCTCCGCATAACAAAACGAGAAATTCTTATCTGTTTCCTGGGGAAACCTTCAGCCTGCTCTGGAAGTATTGTTGCTTTTATAAAGAATGGTCCATTCATGGAAGCTTATTTCATTCCCCTGGAAGTCGACAAAGGAACATTAAAAGCAGCTTATTAAACTCAAGCATCCCTTAAATGACTTGCTTATTATTTCTTGTCGTTATCATGGCCAGGGCTAGCGGAATGCACTAAGCAGCTTATGCGAGGCAGAGGAACGCTTGATGCGAAGATTGTCAATGGCAGGGGCACCTGGGACCCAAAAGTGGAATTTTTGAATTTTTGTTAGGCGGTTCTCTCGAGAAGCCGAGGTATATTATTTATAAATATCATAAATCTCGTCAGTGGTATTCTGTGCTTTTTTGTCTGAGGCACCCCTGTTATTGAGCGCAAAAGGAATTTTTTTTTAACTTTTATTAAAAGGGTCTGTTCAGAAGCCCTGATTCTAGGGCGGCATTATTGCATTAGTTGGTACGTATTTATACTAAATACATGTTTGTAATAATATTTCCTATCAAGTACATATCAGGTAATATTAACTTTTATCGAGAACACCTGTATTTTTAGTTACACACAGAAGCAAGCGAAAAATAATTATAAATAAGTAGAACTAACATTAAAAACAGTAAATAGGAATATACTTTTAAATTATATATACGTACTGGAAAAAATAATGGCAAAAATAATTTTCCTTGTCCCATCTCGTGCGGCCCTGAAGAGAGCTACCCAGTAAAGTTCAAATTTCCATTTCTGAGACACTCCATACACTACATTAATCGAAAAATGTAAGATAGTGGAGGGGAAGGTTGTCCTCCTCCTTGAAGAATTCATTGAGTCCTTCTCGATGTTGATGCAAATTTCCCGCAACTTGGCCTTCACACACTTGGCCGTCGAATGGAATATTTTTCATTGAAAGCACTTTTAGGAACGATGCCTGGAAAAAGACTATTTCCTTTCGAACCGCTGCCAGGCTCCCGTGGATATTCAGTTCCCCTTCAGGACGATTCTTTTCTCGTCAACGCGGAGTAAGACGCGAAGGTCGACTCTATCGCGGGAAAATACGAGACGAGGTGGCGAGGAACCGAGGGAACGCGATGAATAATGGACACGATCACCGCGAAAGTACGATGCCGTGGCATCGCGTAGTCCTCGCGAACACAATTCCTCCGATCGTGCTATTATCGTTGGATTTCAATAACGATCGGGTGGATCCACCTCTCCGTGATAGGTTTCTCGCCCTCGGGGCTGGGGCCCCTCCTATCCTCTTAATTCGCGTGATTTTTCCACGTTCCTCGACCTTCCTCTTGTTTGGCTATCCCCTTACATCAGCTCCTTTCCGTAATCCCATCCCATTTTCATGCGTTATCGGGACGAACAGTGCAAACACGTCGCCCGGTCGATTCTTCGCCAAACACTTCGACGAGGGTCAGCTTCGTGTCAAAACAATTTATGAGATCTATGAATAATAGATCTTGGGATACATTTCTCCTGCCGGGCTTTGGCAAATTTGATTTGATAGCTGGGGCAGGGACAGTCGAGTTCAAGAGTGATGGAACTCGGAATAGGAGAGACAATTTTTTTAACCAATTTTAACTTGGGGATGCTTAAACCATCATAGTCAGACACAGGGTTCATTGCACCCCAGCGCCATTGGAGTTACCATTTTCGTATTTTATGAACACTCGTGCTCTAATAGTATTTTTCTAGAAATGTAAATTTTGATATAATGAAATTTTCCTAGTTGAAAAATAGTTGTGGAAAAAAGAGATTTGTTTCCCTAAAATTCGCTAAATTTTTAAATATCAATATTAAGCTCTGAAAATTTACAGAAATATTGGCAAAGAAGGAAATGCCCTGGGTACGCCGCGTGTGACCACGAACGGTTAAGTACGATTTGGGTGGGCTTATAGTAAAGTATGTCCGCGAAATTATATTCTGGAAGTAATGTAGTGCACACTCGAATCCTGTGAAAATCCGTTTTGCTTTGAACAGTGCTGTCAGGTGCTAAAGGACGCGATCACGAAATTAAAAGGACAGCTCCAACCAAGTGGTAAACCGTTCGCCCCGGTGCTCACGTACGTCATGAATCCCAAATCGATCACGATGGGCCAGCTCTACGGCGAGTACGACCTGAACACGCGCGAATGGTAAGCGATTTCTCCGTATGGAAAACGAAACTGGACCCTCGAGAGCTTTTAAGCCGATCCGCGTTTTGTTCCCTGCCCTTCTCCCTCTGCATTTATGTATTCGCTGTACAATTGATATTTCCATGTCGGAAATAAAAGAGGCGAGGGAAAACGGTCAGGTGTCGTTGTTACTCTGGAAAATAAACACGCGACAAGCACGTTTGCTGGGAACTGGCACCACGCGAAAATACTGTTTCTCTGCCAAAATCCTGCGTGAATAAAAAGAAGCGGCTTACCTCTCTGCTTTCCATATTCTTTACTCTCTCGATATTTTTTTCTCCATGAAACCGCGTAATTTGGCTCGCGTTGTCGGTTTTCGCGCTATCCATCACGGGGACGTTGCTGTAATCGAATTTCTGGGCTCGCGGTTCAAAAGCGCTGATTTCCCGAAACCAACCGCACGATTTTATGACGTATGGCTGTTTTTGTTCGGGGGAAGTAATGGGTGGAAATGAATTACTGTGAGATAGGCGGAGGTGTGAGGGGGCGAGTTGTGGGAAACTGAAATACCATGCATGAAACGTTTATTTCTGTTCGGCGCGCGTAGAGTGGGTGGTGTAATTGGGTGTAATTAATCATGGTATTGTGTGACTCGGGTGTTCAGGACCGATGGTATCTTCGCGACGCTTTTGAGGGCTGGAATTGCTGCGCCTGATAAGAACAAGCGCTGGTACATATTCGACGGGCCGGTGGACGCTGTTTGGATCGAGAACATGAACACTGTGCTGGACGACAATAAGAAACTCTGCCTGTCGTCTGGCGAGATGATGACGATTCTGCCGACGATGACGATGATGTTCGAAGTCGCAGACCTGAGGGTTGCCTCGCCCGCCACTGTGTCGAGGTAATTCTAAATGCGGAAGATAGCCATTTCGAAGGTAGTGATACAGTAAAACTTGGGCGATGGTCACTGCCTGTAGAGATAAGGACTGGACAAAGAATTAATCAAACTTGAGTACTGGAAAAAGGATCAACTGAAGGTGGAGTATTGGAAAAAGAATCAACTGAAAGTTGAGTACTGGTGAAAGAATGAAATGAAAATTGAGAAGGAAAAAGGGAGTGGGGTAGGGGTTGGGTACCGAGAAAGTTGAGTAAGTTGAGCAAACTTCTTCAACCTAAAACTCTCATTCAGGGAATTCTAAAATTGAAGGGTCGGATGCAATAAGGGGACTAGCGCTCGAAAATGGGAAAAATTATTTATTGTCCAAACGCTAAGAAAAATTGGAAAATTAAATGTTAATGATATGAAATCCTCCAATTTCGTTTTGCAAAATGAAGATCGACTGAAATACCTCGATTCGCTTCGAATCGATCACTGTAAACAGTCTAACCATATTTCTAGTCACAGAATTCCCCCCCCCCCCCCCCCCCTTGGTTGGAAATTGCATGAATCTTCGACGGTGGGGATTTCGAAAAGCTCTCCAACCTGCGTTCCCTTCTGTTTTTCCAATCTGTTCTCACGTCTGGGACACGGGAGGTGGCCATTATTTGGAGTTAAAGCCAGACACAAAACAAGTGTGAGTTTCGGTGTAATCGATTCCCGTCAAACCACCGTTCCCATCAATCACCGTTCGCTATAAATAAAAAATGAAGCCCTGTGGGGAACGGGTAAGGGCAGGAATGAGAAAGCACATCGGCCAGTAATAAATGAGTGCCACGATACGGCGTGAGTCACCTTACACCGAAACCTCATGTATATACATACCTCCTGAACTTCTTCCTCGAGATTCCATCGATGTGATGAAAAAATTCGTAACGTTCGACTACCCTTGATACACTTCCAAAGTATTAGGTACACGAAAGGAAGACTAATCGATTCTAGGAGAAAAATAAGGGATAAAAAATGAAAACTCCAATGTTTCATTCATTTATTCATTTATTCGATATATATAGGTATTGGAATACAGGCCCTATTGGAATACAAATAAAAGAGAAAACAAGCAAAATGGTACAAATATATAATTAGCTAACGTAGAGACAGATAAACAACAGAAATAAAAATAAAAAAAATAATAAAACTAGTAGGGAGTAGAGAAAATAGAATAAATAATTAAATACATGAACTATGAATATTTAGTTGGACACAATGTGGTCAGAAATGGGCAAAATATTTATTTAAATAAAATTTCGAATAATGTCGAAGAATGTGAAAGTTAAAGTTGAAATTTTTATTCGACGCTCAAGTTGAAACGCCCGACGAATATAAAAATTAACATTATTCGTCGAATAATTTTTATTCGATCCGTAATTTAAATAATTTTTTATTTAGTTAATGTCCAACTCTGTATAATACTTTATTCCAGTTTATTCTGCATTGTAAATGATTAAATACTATGAACTGTGTATAGTATAGGAACCAAGTTACTAGTGATAAACCTACCAATAAATATTTGCGTACACTGGTCAAGGAGCTTGCACCGCAGCCTGTTGACGAGACGGTATCGCACAAATTGTATTTAATCAATCCTCTTCCCACAGGTGCGGTATGGTTTACATGGAACCAGCGGCTCTTGGTCTCGAACCGCTTATTAACTGCTGGCTGAAATCTCTGCCCACAGTGAGTAAATTATGGATTACCTCCTGCTAATTAGAGCTCCGCCAGGTCTGACAAATTCGCAGTGTTACAAAAAGCTGAACGAAGAGAATAAATAACTCTCCACCCCAAATTCGACAAAAAGCACACTGTTCCCGGAACTTTTAATTACTGTTGCTTTATCAATATTCCATAGCATTACTCATGCTACAGCTTTTATACAAACGAATTTCATTGATTTCCAAAAGGAAAAGGTATTTCATTATAATTCATTCATGAAGCGTTTCTACAGATATGAAAACAGAGACTTCTTTGACTTCGTTTCATCCAACTTTCGTTTGTAGTGGACTCTTCACTCCAACTCGATCAAGTTATCCCTCAAATTCTACGTTTCTACAAGTTTCAGAGTAAACCGACGCTTCGGTGTTTTGTAATTAATTAATTACAGAACATGAGCCAACATGTGGACGAAATAACTCGGCTGACAGGTCACTACGTGCTCCCCGGCCTGAAGATTCTGCGCAGCAGCTTGCGGGAAATTGTGAGCTCGGTGAATTCTGGAATGGTGCAATCGTACATAAACCTGATGAACTTTCGTATCGGTCCCATGGCTGGTCGAGACGGGAGGCCTCCGCCTGCCGCGGCCCTTCAAAAGCTCATTCGTAAGTGGCATTTGAAATCGTAAAATCCTGTTTCGGTTTTAAACAACTTTCGCTAATATCCTGGTGGACACGCTCCTGTCAGAGATGGGCATTATTCGAATAAATTTTTAATAAAACTTCGAACAACTTTTATTTGCGAATCTTATTCGAAATTATTGGAACAGAAATTTATTCCAATAATGCCCAACTCCGACTCCTATCACCCAAATTGAAATTCCAAATCCAAGTGCTCTTTCCACGGGGGATTAAATTCCTTTCAAAACTCACTGACTGAGACTTCAGTAACTGAGACTGAAACGATATTTTCTACGGAACTGATATGCCTGCGTAGAACTTAATCCGTAAACAAAGAGTGGAAGAACGTAGCCAGCTTCCCTCTGACGTTTAAAATTAAAGTTCCTGAACAGGGGAGAACAATATAAGTAATGCAAAGGCGTCAGAATTCCAGAAGAGTAAAACGCACGATAAGAAAGATAATCCCTCTCGAAAGATGGAAAAACCAACGTTCCAGCATACTTTATTCCCTTTCGCCCGGGCTAACGTTCAAATGCAACGTTACAAACGTTATCCCGCCGCGATGATTAATAGTGCTATATAAAATACGAGCTACCATCGCGGAGAGAAGGGACGCTGTAGCACAGTGCATCCATTTCATACTCTTCGACTTTGCAGCATTCATACATTCGTTTAATCAGAGAAACGCGGGTCCCTGGCTCTTCCTCTCTCGTCATTACTTGAGCTGGGAGAGATGGCGGGCTAAACGACTAAGAGTCTCCGCGGAGCTCTTTGGTCTCAGCATCCAGACGGCCCTCTCGGATTCGGTGACCTTTAAATCCCCCACCAGTCGTGGGAAATAAAAACGGAAATAGGTGGAACAACCGCGGGGAAAATCTCGCGCGGGGCCGTTTACGTGACCAGCGAACAAACGAGCCACGAGTTAACGCGATGTTTTTCTGCTGAGCTGCAGAATCGCTGTGAGCGCGGCAATTGTGATAGTAGAGAGAGGTGCTTGGCCTTTATTTCCTTTTTATGTACGTTCCTGTTCACGTTTTCGTAATTTTTGGGTGCTCAAAAAAATCGGAGTTTATAATATATTGACCTGATTTTAGTAGGAGCAATGCGCTTGTTTTAATGAAAATAATAGTTTTACATTCGACTGGAAATTTGACAGAACAACTTCAAGTTCTTGGCCAAAACCCTTCAAGCACGACTGCTTATTATTATTTATTAAAACGAGAATTGAAAAACTGTGTTAAAAAAAAAACTTGTGCTTTTTCTCCTCTTGGAGGCATTGCACCGGTTGCGGATCACTGCGCTAGTGGAATGAAAGTTTAAAATGTAAACGTGTAAGAGGCAATTCGTGAGTTTTCATCTATGTATACAGATTGAGGTGATACAGCTGTTCAGTAGCGTTTATTACTGTTCTCGGAATCCAAGCGAGTTAATTAATAGTTACCGGTGATTAGTGATGTTTACTTCTGCCTCCACGGGGTAGCACAGTGTCGTTTGTCAATGTCCACTTTGGTTTAGCTACAATTTACAGTGATTACTTTCCCTCCCACGTGATTTCTCTGCTCCTAATCGAGCAACAAGTTCCTCGGGGATATTAGTTTACAATAGAGGGACGATCAAGGCACAAACAAGCGTAATATTCGTCCAACGAATTAAACACACGAGTGGCTTTAGTGTACTGTTGGGAAAAAGTGTTGAGATTCTTTGGAAAACTTTCAATAGAATGGAAACTCATTGAGCTGGAAGGGACGCTCGATTACACCCCTAAATAAAATCCCAGGGAAATCAGTTTCGATCAAAGCCTGTTAAAAGTTAATTAAATTCCTTCGTCACAGCAGTTAGGGGATAATCGAATCAAAATTCTGTTGACGTACTGCTTGATTGTGGGTAGGAATATTACCCTAATTCCGTTATTGACGACTATTCATCGGCTGATTCGAGAATGCTATTTAACAAACAGCCCCTCGTTCGTCAATCCGTTGGCATCGATGCACTGACAAACAAATTTCCCGTATCAATCACGTCTAACGATCTGTAATCGCGTTATAACTTCATAACTCGTACTGTATCCAATCTAAACTCGGAATAATTTTGGCATTAGAGGCTCATCGATGCGTGGCCTAAGGCCTGAGGCGCTGAAAGACAGCCGCACAATGCACAGTTCCATAATTCTATTAACATAATTCTATGAGTTCCATAATTCTATTTTCACATGTTTGATATTAATCAATATTAATGTGGTGAAAAATGAGCAATTGTTTAATACAGGTAGGTCTCGATTAGTGCGAGTAACAAATACCAGAAACTGATCGCGTTATTCGAATTCGCAGTATTCGAATACTTGAAATACAGGAATTGGTTCTAATTTAAAGAAAATATACGATAAATTGTTTTAAATATACCTTTTCATACGGATTGTATTAAATTAAATATCACAAACATGTTTATTATTTTTTAAAGTATTTTATCAGTGTTGATTGCACTTTTTCTGCTTCTTCATATCTTCGTTCGTATCTGTGGTGATAAATCCGCTGTACTTTATCCAAGTCACAAAGCACTAATTGTTTCCACAGTTGTAGCGACTGAAAGAAGTCTCGCGAACCTCGCATTAACTGAATTTTTGTTTACATTGAATACGACATGATATCATTTTTATTACGTCTTAAATCACGTGAACATCACATTAATCAGGACCTGCCTGTACCTACGAACCTACACAACTGCACTACCCTTCACTCTGATATGGTTTGTTAATTATAAGTTTCAGAAGAAATTTGATAGCTATTTCGCGGTGCCCACAGGTTTGAACCACTGTTCCTTTTTTTCCTGAATAATTCTCCACGATTCTGGTATCATTCCAGCTGACTTGCTGTCGCCGTGGGCAGGTTTCGCAGCTGTTTGGAGCCTAGGAGCGAGCAGCGACTACAAGAGTCGAAAAATATTCAGCGGGTGGATCAGACAGGTGCAAAAGGATCAGACGCACCAATTACCTTTCCCTGAGGACGGTTTAGTGTTCGATTACAGGTGATCGAGCGAGGGAAATATGCCTCGAGAGCCAGATTCCATTTTTCCCTAACAATGTTGCGTCTCGTTGCTCGATAGGCTTCACGATGGCGGCTTCACCGACACGATCGACAGCCAGGACCCGGTCCCACCTAAGTGGTACAAATGGCTAGACGATATTCCGTCTATCAGCATAACGCCGGAGATGAGATACGCTGGTAAATATTGTGATGTAGCTTAAACGCGCTCGAAGCTATTCATAACTTTGACCGAATAATCGCTTCGCGGCTCGATATAATCTGTGCGCTGGATATACGAAGATAGTGTGTATTTGGCGATGTAACCGTGGAAGGGATTAGTAGATTGCACACACGCGGTGCAGGGATTAATTGAACTGAATATAAGAGAAGAGAAATCGAGGTGTCCATTATTGTAATATATTTATTTATAATTTTAATTATTATATTTAATATTCAGTATTTAGTATTTGGTATTTGGTATTTGGTATTTGGTATTTGGTATTTGGTATTTGGTATTTGGTATTTGGTATTTGGTATTTGGTATTTGGTATTTGACATTTGACATTTGACATTTGACATTTGACATTTGACATTTGACATTTGATATTTGATATTTGATATTTGATATTTGATACTTAATATACACGGGATAAAGTCCCATTACTGTACAAGAGAAAGACAAAAAAATAATACCTAATACTTAATGCAGGGTAGACGATATAAACAACATACATTCATATATGATAGGAAAAAGATGATACTTTAGCTTTAGACCTTCAGGTCTTCAGTTTCTAACTGAATGGATCATTTCCTCATTACACAGGGTAGACCAATAAAAATTACTGCCTAGAATATCTCTGAAATCATACGGAAAATCGTTGATCATACGATGGCTCCTTTCATACCAAACACCTTTCATTAGAAATTTTTTTCTCTTACTTTCACGGTTCTAGAAATATTCAAGTAATTCTAATACACCCTATATATGTGGAGGAAGTGATCGAGGACTTACTTTCTCGCAAGATCCTTGAGAAACTCGACTAACAATAACGATCATAACCAAAGGAATCTATAATTGGCGCAGATATCGAAGTACCAACGATGGATAGCGTGAGGAGCGCGATCCTGATAGGTTATCTTTTAATCAACGACACGAACGTCCTCTGCGTCGGTCCCACCGGAAGTGGAAAGACTCTGACGGTCACTACGAAACTGTCCGCGCACATGCCCAAAAAGTTCATCTGCGATTTCATCACCTTCTCCGCCCGAACCACTGCCAAGCAGACCCAGGTGCGCCTTGACATCTATTCATCGAAACTAATGATGGAATCAGTCCACTTGAATCGATCCTATTTTCTGTGTACAGGATCTCATCGATGAAAGCTTGACCAAGAGACACTCGAACGTGTACGGGCCGCCTCTTTTAAGGAAGCAAGTGTTCTTCGTCGACGACTTCAACATGCCTGCCCTCGAAACTTACGGAGCTCAGCCTCCCATTGAATTGATTCGTCAGTTTATGGATTTCCGGGGTAAGTACTTCCCTTTCAAATTAAATCCCATTGAAGTAACATAGACTCAACCTTCGGATGGTTACCATTCCCTTTCGAAGCTTCATTGAGAGGTATTCGCGGAATTGACACGTAAAAATGGTACAATTTTTAGGAATTTTTTTCTCAGTAACTGCATAAGACATCTTGATGAAACTTTTTACATTTTATTAATCTATGCTTACACTATAATTTCCCATTTTTTTAAAGTTTAAGCCTCAAGCTAGTGGACCAACCTAAAAATATCTTTAAAAAATGGAAAACCCAACCTTACGCGTGTGTAAATAAAAAATTACCATTTTCGCCTAACTATAACCCCTGTTTTATTCAGTTAAAAACAAAAAAGTCGATTAGTATTAGGTATTTGTGGGGGGTCCACTAGATTAAAGTCATATAAAGCTAACGCAAAAAGATTTTAGAGAAAACGACGTCTAGTTTTCCGATTAAAAAATCGTGAGAAACGCCTGCAGTAGGTATTTCATATCCACTGAATTCCGAGCATAGACCAGTTTTACTTTTCAACGATATAACATCAAAAATATTTCCAATTTCTTTATGAAATTTTAACTGAACATTCTTAACATATTATACCGCCGATCTATAGATAAAAATAAATTGATTCTTTGAAACCTCAAGCCCGGAAATACCTCTCAATCCCATGCCACCTAGAGCAGAACTAAAAATGCCACCAAATTTCTACCAGCCACTGTAGAACACCTTCGGACCTTCAGAACCCTTAAAAATCCACAGGCATTCAAGTGGAATAAATCCTAATTATTGAAGTTCTATTCAAAGCTACCGAAGCTCTAAAAATACCTGTAAAATATATCTCCTTCTTTATTTCATCCTGGCGCGCTGAATCTATCATCGAGTTACATCCACCGGTAGATCTCGCGCAACGCATCGTATAAATAGAACCCGCCCTCTTGTATTGCATTACACTTTGCGTCAACAAGTTCCCAGAACCGATAACTTCTTACGCTTCTTCGCCGGCGAAAGTGGATATTAGATTAGAACCGTGGACCGCGTAGGATTATACGCGACCTCGCAGCTGGCGATTAAAGACGCGGACGACGCCCTTTCAGGGTGGTACGATCTGAAGGAGATCGGGTTGTTCCGACGGATCGAGGACGTGAATTTCGTGGGAGCTATGGGGCCACCCGGGGGTGGAAGGAATCCAGTAACTGCTAGACTGTTGCGACATTTTCATTTCATTGCATTCCCGGAAATGGAGGACGACGCCAAGGTAATCCTCTGACAGTTCCTCCAGCGACTATGTATTAAATTAAGGGAGGGCGAAGCTGGTGAGAATCGGCAGAAATTAAGGTTCTCTTTTAGTATTTTTTTTAAGGGATGCACGAAGCCATTCAGTGGGAAGTGGGTAAAAAAGAATCAGAGGAAGGGAATAATTCATCTTCGTCTCGTGGGCCACGTCAAAGCTTGGCCCTTGGCAGCCGCTGCTCAAGTTCTCCCGAACTTTGACACTCCCGACTCTCCGTCCCCACCTGTCGGGTCTAAAATTGACTTTGCGGGTCGCGTGTGGCGGTGGATTTTCGTGGCTGCCCGGTCTACCCGGGCCATTTACAGTCGCCACTTTTCAACGGGAAGAACGAGCCCGAGGGCGTACCGTTCAGATAGATTCACGACTGTGCTGGCAGTAATGCGCGAAAATATCCTTTCGCCGAGTGTAGGGCGCGAAGTTTATTATTTTTTTACGACCCGGCCGAATCTCGCGCGTCTAGACATTTGTGGCTGCTGGATGGAGATAAACTCGCGCCCCTTTCACCGGCGGCCATCTTGCCGAGGCGTTAAAACTTAATTTCCCTCTGTTTAACAGAAAAAGTGAATAGAAAGGCACGGTAAATCGACGGCGCTCTCGTGTCAGCAGCATCTCCCGCGCACTGCTCGGGACAAATGACTTCGCAGTGGTCCTGTGACACTTGCACGACTCCTCTGGCGAGTGACGGTGTCCACTGCTCGATAAACATTCACCTTAAATACGTTAATGAGTGGATTTCAGTTTAAGAGGGGAAATGCTTTTTTTCGGGCTAAAAACATAGCAAAATTTGGGAATTTTTTTTCTCAGAAAGTTCTGATTCGATTCATCTGAAATTTGGACCATGTCAATATGCAACCTTGAAGAAGTTGCAATTTTTTTTATATCAATTTTGAATAAGGTATGTAGGAGTTATATATAGGATAACCAACACGCTGCGCAAAATTCGTTCGTTCGATGGTGTCCATGATATTTATCTCCCCGGTAAACTGAAACAGAAAAATGAAACGGCGTTTTACTCTATGCATATGTAGCTTCGATTTGATGAACCAGAATACCGATAAATTATATACTTCTTTTGTTACATAAGAAAATTGGCGCAAGATTAGATAGCAAAAATTGAAGGTCCACCTTTCAGTTTGATAACTCACCACTCTCCTCAATAAATCTTATACTATTATCCTGGTTCGCCAAACGAAAGCTACATACGTATAAAGTAAAGCGTCGTTTCATTTTTCTCCTTCAGTTCACCTTTCCCGCAGCGTGTTGGTTCTCCTATATATAACTCCTACATACATTATTCAAAATTAATAAAAAAAAAACTGCAACTTCTTCAAAGGTGCATAGAAACATGGTCCAAATTTCAGATGAATCGAATCACAACTTTTTAAAAAAAAAATCCCAAACTTTGCTACGTTTTTAGCTAAAAAAAAATAGGATTTCACCATTAATCATTGCTCTGGATCCATGAATTCTGGATGCACCGGTGTATGCTGCTCGTCGTCCCGACCAGTGGAGGGTAACGCGATAGGCAACGGAGAAGAGTCTCGGTTCTTCGTCGGTTTATTGGACGTCGGACGATTTGGGCAAATTCCGATACGCGAATCATACGCGTCCCCTTTCTGCCCCGTCGATCGACCAGTTTTATTCCAGCCAGTCGTCGTTCCACGCCCACGAGGAATAATTGGAGCTCGTGAAAGAGAGACGGAACCACCGTGTGTGCGCTCCAGACCTCTGTTTGCCCTCCCTCTCCCACGCTGCAATTAGGTCTCGTAAATCGTGCCCGGTGCCCGCCATAATTTATCTTAATCACCTGCTCGGCCAATAATGAGCGGCCATAACTATACCCCCTATGTGCCGACCGGCCGCGCCAGGAATCTCTTTTCCCTCGCGCGCTTTCGACAGCCTGGACAAGGTCGAGCGCAGGGCGGGTGTCGCTTTAGCCGTGGAAAACGCATGTTCGTGGTCGTGTGTCAGGTCTGCAATGATTCACGGGAGTACAGGGTGTCTGGGGAGGAAAACGAATGTTCGGAGAGTTGATTAAGGTCCGTTGGAGAATCTGATTCGGTTCAGGCGCGATTCAACGTGGAAATGACTTCAAAGCAGAGGGGAGGTCTTCAGTGCGCATGTCTAGACGAATTCCATGGTATAGAGATGATTAGATTCGAGGTTTGGACGGTGATCTAGTAAAAAAGTTTCGCTATTAAATTGATGGCAAGCAAAGATCCTGTAAGAACCTCCTTTCCCTCTTGTTAATTCCTCCGAGAAACTAGGAGGCACGTGCTGGGAGCGTTTGTCGATATTTTCCTTCAAGACACCCTGCATATGCGCGGCGTGGCAGTTCAGAGGAAATTTTCCGCGCTCGTGGAGAAATTGGAATTACAAGAACGCTTTTATGCCGCGTGCAACTACGTGGAAAGATTCCCCTGGCGCGTGGAACCTGGAAAAAGTTCTAGAACGCGAGCTTCGGTCAGATATGGAAATTTACTCTGGTCTTGATGAGAGCGCTCTGTGGATCTGTACTACGCCGTGCTTCGGAACTCTGAATACGTGTTTAACTGTGTGATGGAATTGATGAGTATATAGGGGAAAGTGGGGTAAAACGGAACGGGTGGGTAAAACGGAACACCAATGTTTCTGTTAGATAAGAGCAGCGAATGAGTTGGTATTGCGTGACATGGAACTAAAGGGTCCTCATAACAGTTTGTGATAGACCATAGACCCCTGCACAAGTTATTTTTCCATTACGAGAGTTGGAAAAATTTCCGGTATCGACGTTTCAATATTGCGTTGGACTTTCGACCACTTTTCGGTACTTGGATTTCGAAAATTAATAACGGCAAGTACATCGTTGGATTCTATAGTCCTTACGCTACATTTTGACGTATATAAAAAGTTCTTTACCTCAAGCTGAAGTGTAAATATTAAATGTTTACTAAATGACTGCACGCGGGGCAAAACGGAACACTTTTCGCGGGGTAAAACGGAACGCCTGTTATACATGGGGAAGAATGGAAACGTCTCTTAGTACGTGTTTATTATCTCTTTTAATTATTAGATTGTAGATTAAACTTTTAATTACTATCCTTGTTTCTAAAAAAATTGATTTTGTATAGAAAATTATGATGTATGAGATACATCTTTCATTCGATCAAACTGTTAGTTTAAGTTGTAATAAATAACATAATCTTTTAATGCAGAAGTGTTCTCCATGCAAGTATTGATATTCATGTAAAAATCCGCGTGTAGGGGAAAGCGGGGTATAATTCCAGCCAGCGGGTGATTCCGGCCCGCTTATTGTTCATAAAATAATAAACAAACTGTATTAATTTATCCTTCTTTTACGATATTACATTTATATTTGATTATTCTCCGTAATTTTCATGTTATCTAATAAAATATTTTCTCTTATATGTATAATATATATTTTTGTTATATTTTATTTGCAATAGTTATACCTAAAACATATATTTATCGATTTTAACATAAATTAATACATTTTAAATCATAAAAATAAAGATTTTGTACGTTTACACGGTCTTCGAGTGGGTGTTCCGTTTTACCCCACCATTTAAGCGAGATGAAGATTTCAATACCTCCGGTAAATTTCATTTTCCGTCGTTCCCAAAGATTTTTCTTAACAACGACCTTGATTTTCTTATTGTCTAAGGTCCACTGAAGACTCCTGTTGATGTCTCGTGTCTTTTTCTCCTCCCGATTTTAAGTTATCACCCTTCAAAGTTAAGCGTTCCGTTTTACCCCACCTTCCCCTACTTTAAATTAGGACGCTGAGACGCTTCCGGGCAATCAATCTTTACTGTAAGTCTGTGTCTCTTCTACGGTGATGGCCTTTGAGCTGCAAACAAACAGAAATCTACTCGCGTTGCGGTGTCAGGCATCGAACCATCAGCTGATGTAACTGATACGATTGTCGTAGCGTGGGAAACGGGAGTCGGGTGTAGAACACTCTACCAGCCCAGTAGGGTTTGGGAAACTGGAGGACTGATGTAGCGAAGAATGTTTGACATTGGGTGAAAGAATAGCTTTGTCAAAGTTGGAGTTGTAGTTTTTGGAAACTGTGCAGGTTTGCAGAGAACCTCGACAGAAGTATCAGGCAATTTTTCGTTTGTGCCCAGTTTCGGTTCTTTAGGGTGAAAACATCCATTAAGGGTTAACGTATCTTTATAAAAAAAATTATGAAACTTAACGGCTTTTAATGCCCTATAAAACTATGTAATTGAATTGTTTAAAATTTGTAGTGGGGAACGGTTTTTTATTTAAACTACATATTTTTACAAAAATTATTGCGCAGCTTTATAGGACATAGAATGTCGTTAAATTTTCAGTTTAATAATTTCTTTATATCTACTATAGTTTGCAAGATATACAGGAAAGTAGGAAATGACACATTAATCTTTAAGGGGTGTTTTCACCCTGAAGAACTGTAAATGGGCACAAACGAAAAATTGCCTGATACTTCTACCGAGGTCTTCTGCAAGCCTGCACAGTTTCCAAAAAATACAACTCCAACTTTGACAAAGCTACTTAAATCTGCACAGTGTCAAAGAAACCGGAATGTTCGGGTAACCGAAGTTCCCTTTCAAGTAACTTCGTCGTTACTGTTTATTGTTAGTTGATCCACTTTCACATGCTCTTCACTTTTTTTTAGACCGCAGGTTATATTAAGTTTGTATTATAGTGTATAGAGACTGCATTTAATCTGCTTCAAGTCACTTAAATTTTTAGAATTAATGGGTACCATTTACCGTTCACGTTAGAAACACATCTTCGGCACAATCTTGGACTCCTGGCTATCCGCGACTCCGAGTTTCGGGCACATGCTGGACGTTTTCATAAATACCACGCTGAATGTATACACCACGATATGCAACGAACTGCTCCCGACCCCAGATAAATCCCACTACACGTTCAACCTGCGGGATCTGAGCAAAGTGTTCCAAGGAATGCTGATGATGAATCCGCAGCAGATCGAGGTTCGCGCAGGCACACGCGAATAGATGAAAGTTTATATTAGAGATCAAGCAGATGAGGGACATGTGAGCCTCTCGGATGCCAAACCGATCGACTCCACTTTCTGCAAGTTTCTCAATCTTATTGTTAGTATTTAAACAGAGGCCCAGTGGAAAACATGCCCGTGCCACCGTTTTATGATTTTAGAGGAAAGCAAATTGAAGGAAAAATTGCTTTCAGAAGGAATGCGGTACGAAATTGTGATTATTTTAAATGGCACTTGAATTAGATGGTAAATGTCAACTATTATCCAATTTCAAGTCACGTGTCCCCGAAGAAACTGAGTGGCATGGACCCATTTTCCACTGGGCCCCTTAAATGTAAACAGGGGCAGCAGATCTCAATGTCTTCATTCACTTACAGTAACAAAATTAAGAAAAATAATAATACTTTTATTTATTATTTCAGAAATATTTTTTTATCGCTTTATTGTAACTTTCATAGATCTATCACCCCAAGACTTGAAATTGGTATAAATTGACCCCCAACTTCAATTAATCAATTTAACCCATATAATATCCCACTTCTTATTTCAATTAATCTAATTTCTTCAAGAAACATCTAATCAATGTTTAACTTATCAATTTCCTCTACTTCTTATTTTCCAGAGTCGATCTCTTTGGCAGCTAAAGAGCTCATAGCTGAATCCTTAACGAAGTGTCGATCTCCCAATCTTTTAAAATTCTCTGACCCACTTTTTCTTACCTATAATACTTCCTAGGAACAAGAGAAATTATTGTTGCTCTGGTACCACGAGAACCTGCGAGTCTTCAGCGACCGTTTGGTGGACGACGGCGATCGAACGTGGTTCGACAATCTCTTGCGAAGTATTCTGATGGAAAATTTCGAGTGCGACCCCAACCAAGTGATCGGCGACAAGGTGCTGTTCTACGGCGACTTTTCCGGAGCCAGCAAGGAGTACCAGCAAATAACCGACCTGAAGAAGGCGCGTATCTACTTTCCACTTTGGTCTCTTCGCTATTTATACGACGCTATTTTCAAGAATTCCTGTCTATCTTTAAACACGGGGGAACGCCGGTGCCCCGCCACGGCGGGCTGGAAATAATATCGGCGAAGACGTTTCACGGCGGAGTGGAATTCGCCCCCAGTGTCTGCCGGCTCTGACGTGATGTTGTTGGTACCTTGCTAGATGGCGAACGTGCTGGACGAGTTTCTGCAGGATTACAACGAGTCGACGACGGCCCCCGTGAAGCTGGTGCTTTTTCAAGACGCGATGGATCACATCTGCAGGATCAATCGTATCCTGCGGCAGCCCCGCGGGAACGCTCTGCTCCTGGGCGTGGGAGGATCAGGTGATGCAGGAAATATCTTTTATTGTTTCAGCCTGGTATGTAGCTGCAGCTGGGGGCGGTGTTTATTTATTTATTTATTCGGCATGTACACGAGCAAAAAGCTGTTAGGGAATGCAAATTAGAAAGGTAAAGATAGTAGTATTAACCAACGCAAAATATCGTGTAAGTACGTTACTCAGTACTCGGAGAGCATATTGATGGCTTCGTGCAGAAATATTATATGTCCAGTCTTAGTGTTTTCGAGAAAAACTGGATTAATATTATTAATCTGGAATATTATTTTTTACAAATTTATGAAGTAGATATAAATATGATTTTCATATAGCATGAAGAAACAGTCAAGAACTATTTTTTGCATGTAAAAACTCAAATTTCACGAAAAGTGAATTATCGATATGCACTGATTTTGAATCTCTCGAGAGGGCGCCAGAAAAGGAATCAATAAAGTCACAGTTACAGCTTCTTGAAGAATTGGTATTGCCAGTAGCAGACTTTGTGTTGTTCCTAACAATGTCGGAGGTATTATTGACCCTACTACTGTGGCTACCGTTACCAGTGCTAAACTCATTGTGAGTGCAGCGGCGCGAGGATGGTTCGCGCATCATGCAAGACAATTTTTGACGGCCCCAAATTTTTCCACCTGTTTTCTAATTAATAAGTTTTGCCTTCACGGAATACGGAAGAAACAGTTACATTTATATTTTGTTTATGTGGGAGTTGGATTCCTTTATTATCGTCAAGCGTGCGATAGTTGTTTAGCGCCCCCTTCGGTTGGCGCCCTTATGCGGTGCACAACTTGCATAATGGGTTCCGCCGGTCTGAGTGTACTAGTAAATAGTGGTAATAGTAGTTGCAGAAGTAAAGTCAATGATAACGTTGGCATTGGTAGGAACGACAAGAAGCGTGCTAGTGGTACCAGGAATTCTTAAACACACTATATCCCACGTGCTTATAACGCTATACTCTGTTCCACTTCAGGTAGACAAAGCTTAACAAGACTCTCAGCCCACATGCAAGATTACAGTTGCTTTCAAATAGAGCTGAGCGGCGCTTACACCGTCAGCGACTGGCACGACGACATTAAAGCCTGCATGATGAAAGCAGGCGTGCAGAGTCAGTTTTCCGTCTTTCTGTTCTCCGACACACAGGTATAAGCGAATTTCCATATCCAATTCACCGCCAATCCCGTTTCACCTGCAACATTGCTGCACGTAGACCTGTTACTCGACTCGATTCAAGCCGAAATGAATTTAACTCGCTATCAGCGGCGCAATTCTGTAGCCTCAGCTGCAGGCATGCTTTGTGCAAATAATCGAGGACAATGAAAGCGCAGGGATATGAACGGAGTTTGATTAACGGCTGGCGAGATCGTAGAATATTCCCAGATTTGCATTGCTATCACAATGCAGCATCGAAGATACCAAGCTCCCAGCTTCGTTTTAGCAAATATGGGAATAAAAATCGCGATCTCCAGCGGTTTAACCCTTCGCCGTGCCAATTAGCTCGGTAAAATTCGGGTCAAACCGATAGGAGAGGCTCGCCGATTGTTTAGGTTTTAGCCGTTATCTCCGTCACAAAACTACCTCGTGGCCCAAACTTGACACCGCGAGTCGGGCCAAAATAGACAAGCACATATTTCTTATTTTATGTCCTCTAAAACAAATCCAAAAACCGAAGCAATCGCAGGCGGATAAGAACCTCTCCTTGTCAGTAGTTAGTGACATTAATGTTTGGCCGGAACTCAATTCCACGAGTCTGACTCGTGACGTTCGCGTTTAGCTCGAAATCGTTATCACGAGTCGGACCCGTCGAAGTACGACAAGGGGTTAGAGAGAGTTGAAAAGAATCGTCCAGGAGCGTCGGCTTCCTGCTTCACCCCTACCATCGCTCTCGATACACCCACAATGTGAAGCAAGTGTATTCTTAGCCCTGATTCCTTTTCCTCCACCCTCCCATGCTCGCGATAGACACGTGAAATCGTGTACAGGGTGAGCCACTTGGAACCACCACCTCCATTCACTACACCCACTCAGAAACAGTCACAAAACTCACCTTCAAATCCATGAAAAGCACACACCCTCCTGGAAGCCACGCAGCTTCCACCTAACCCACTCCCTTCCATCCATCCACACAAATCGAGACGGGGTGGTTTCGACTGTCTGAACGCTTGCATCGCGCAAGAATGTCGGCGACGGAAACCCGACTTCTACTCCACGGCTCTGCCATCAATGGGCCGGTTTCCGCTTGCCAGATAAAGGACGACGGCATGCTGGAGGATCTGAACAGCATTCTGAATAACGGCGACGTGCCGAACATCTACCAGATGGATGAGATGGAGAGGATATACCAATCGATGCGCGGGGCTGTGCAAGAAGCAGGCCTGCAGATCAATAGGAGCAACCTGTTCTCCGCCTACGTGAGGACGGTTCGGAACAATTTGCATGTCGTCATCACAATGAGGTAATCCTGTTCTTCCTTGTTCGTACCGTCCCGAGGGACGCCCGTCGATTCCGCGACAGCTCGGACGCGGGGCAAATAATACGGGACTAACGACGTCTAATAACGCGAGCGTTTCGTTCTGGGCTTGCTGTATGCGTGTGTGGAAGTGTATCGAGTGTGATGCATGTCGGAAGTAGAGCGTAGGAGTGGAACGGCTGGCAGCGATGAGCGGCTCGTTTTTCGAAAGGCTCCTTCTTGGAAAATTGGTGAGATTCCAGAAGATTGCCTGGAACACCCACAGGTACAAGGCAGATTTGCTGGCTTCCTTTTCTAGTGGCCGGAGACTCCACGTTGCTGGCAGGGGGTGGAGGAGGGACTCCACGTGGAATGAACTGGATTAACGAGGGTATGGGCGTGCATGCGAGTGAGGGAAATGCACGGGATCAATTGCGCGGGGAGATTGATGAGGAGATTCGATATTTTGGGGCTCCTGTCATTTTTACTTCTTGTTAATAGGTGTTACACAATCCCTACATTTTTAGGGGGTTCATTAAAATGAATAAAGCAAAATAGGGTAAACCAACCAGTAATTGACCGCATACCAGTGAATGACTATTAGGCAAACAAATGTCAATTATAAATTTAAAAATATTATATGTTTATAATTAGAGTGTAGTTGCACTTTTAACATCCCACATTTTTAGTTACGTGTATTAAGCAAACATTAATAAGTACAATTCTTATTAAAAGTATGCGGTCATTTACTGGGCTTCTACACGTTTTGCATTTTATAATCGTTTTTTTTTTAAATTACGATAAGAATAAGTAATTATTTTTATAGAAAATTCAAGAAAAATAAATTGAAATGTAATTTCAACAGTTGTTTTGTTGTTATACATAAATATATTTAAGTATTAATCTCAAAGGTCCATAAATACAACAATTCGGTCATTCACTGGTTGGTTTACCTTACTTAATGTACATGATTTATTAGTCCATAAAGTGCACGAGAAAATTTATTTACAATAATTTTTGTGTTAAATTATTTATGATTTTTTAGGTTCTTTAAACCAGGCCTTCCCAAGTAGGGGAAATCTGCTCCTGGAACACATGTTTCGGTTCTCCTTCCAACGCTGCGCCTTCAGCTAAGGTGGGACGACTTCTACTACCCTCTCTCCGAGGAGACAGTAACGTCGCTGGGAAGCATGTTGGGCGCTTTAGGGCGAAAGTACCAAATGTGTCAAATTTTTATAGGAAATTTCATAATGACTTAAAAATAGTAGGAAAAATTAAAATTTAAACTAGCATTTCAATTTTTCCTACTATTTTTAAATCTTTTTACGTCATTTTGAAATGCTAGTTTAAATTTTAATTTTTCCTACTATTTTTAAATCATTACGAAATTTCCTATAAAAATTTGGCACATTTGGTACTTTCGCCCTAAAGCGCCCAACATGCTTCCCAGCGACGTTACTGTCTCCTCGGAGAGAGGGTAGTAGAAGTCGTCCCACCTTAGCTGAAGGCGCAGCGTTGGAAGGAGAACCGAAACATGTGTTCCAGGAGCAGATTTCCCCTACTTGGGAAGGCCTGCTTTAAACCACTGCAGAAAAAATGGCCAACATGATATATCCTTTAAACATCGATGGATCTGATAAATAAAATGATATTCTTGTAAGATAATGTTGCCATTATGACTGACGAGGCATTTTATATGTATATATTTTGTTCAATTAAATTTTTATGCACAATTACAGAGAAAAATTTTGCATGAAAATATTCATTTAACTTTAAAGTGTCATAAATCGTTTATTTTTTTTAAATTAAAAAATTGTAATTGTAATAAGTAATTTGCTTTCTTTTCGTCAATCAAACGCCTAAAAAATTTCTACAATCATTCATTTTATCCGCGGCTAAACGTATGTAACCCCTTAAGTTTGAGATATTTTTTATGGGTGTGTGAGAAAGTTCTGTATGAGTATACGAAGCGAGCCTTTGCGTCGATCAGAGGGATTTTCATTTTCACGAGATTCACGCGACCTTGGGTGAATGGGGATTTATCGTTACTTTGGGGTGAAATGTAAATAGACTGGAGGAAATTGTGATTTACGATGTGACGCGTGGCAGTCATCGATTGCTCCCCCGAGACAAACTACCGCTTCTAGGGTATCATCGATACAGGATCGTCTTTCCTTCTGTCGCGCAATGTTCCCAGGGGCGTTCACTTCGAATTGCCTGTTTTCTGGCATCGACAGCGAAATGTCTCACCTCTTAGAGCCTCCAATGACGAAAACTTTCTAACACAACAGAAAAGTTGACTCTATCGGAGTATAATGACTCTGATACAATTTCGAAGATGCTAAGACATTTTAATTATACACTGCGTGTCATAAATATACCAACCTATTTTACTTTAATTCTTATGTACGGATAAAAATATTTAATAATACAAAATACTAATTAATTTTACCTAAATTTTAACTAATAAAAAACGCCATTTTCAGTATGGAAAATCGTGTTTTTGACCTAATTCGTAGACGGGGAAAGGTAATAAATTATTAAATATTTTTATCCATGCATAAGAGTTCAAATAAAATAAGTTTTTGTTACAGTTGCTATATTTATGAAACCATAATTTATTAAATATTATTTTTGTTATATTTTTGATTTAACGTACTAAGTTCATTAAATTCATGGGACTATTTTTTTAATATTTCTTTTTATAACCCTATTTACCAATAGAAAATAACATTACAGCATAATTTACTTCCAAAACATCAGATCGTTTAAATTTTATGGGGTTGATATATTTATAACACGCACTGTAATGTCTGAAAGTTTGATGGAAAGAGTCGCTGGTATACACTCGAATCTTTTAAGCTTCTTCATACGTATCTACACGATTAGGCAATTGTGGTAGGAAAATGGGTGCCCACTGCCCGTTTCTGTCCTCCCTCAATTACCTCGTATACCTATTAGCTTCCTCGTAACATCGGCAAAACTAATTAGGCCCACGAGCTGGCCAAAAGTCGAAGATCCGTGGTCCCCTAAATCCCGAGACAGTAGAGATGCGTTAATATTGCAACGCAAGCATGTAACTTGACGATCACCGCCATCGAGCGAATAACAGAGGCGGCCAGCTTCCCTCTACTTAGGCCCGGCAATCGAATTGGCCTCTGACCCTCGCGACACGACCTAATTTCGTCGCATAACATTTCTGTAAACCCGCAGCCCCATAGGGGAGGTTTTCCGAGCACGCATCAGACAGTTTCCCGCATTGGTGAATTGCTGCACGATCGATTGGTTTTGCCCGTGGCCGGAAGCAGCCCTCCAGGTTCGTAACCGTAACGCGCCACCCCTAATGGCCCGCTAACGCATTATATATTACGTGTACACGCGTAACGGAATAACGCTGCGCGATACGTACCTAAATTTAATCGCGAACAGAGGCTAACGCTCGGCTGCATCCGTTAATCGCCACCCATTCGATATCCTATCAATCCTGACACGCGCAGCGTTCCATTAGCGCGCTCCAACCGTCACCACTGTTTGCTGTATTACAAGCGGCTAGAAACACCCCACGTAATACGAAACGCGAGCGAGGAAGGTGAATGCTACTACAGTTCCAAGACCTCAGATTCGAATTACCGAAAGCTTCTCCCAGCTTCTGTTCCTGCAACGTTAAACTGCAACCGTTGCATTTCCCGTATTTCGAGCTTCAAACAGAAAAAGAGTTGTCCGTGACGTAGAAACATGGGTGACACTCGCGTTTGTTAAAACAGCGGCGCTCTTTGAAACCTTCAAGTTAGAGTCTCGTGAATCAGCCTCGATGACACTTAAGAGGGGATTCTCGTGCAGCAGCCCCGAAAGTAACTATGTTTACGAATTTTTTTGGAAAAGACTAGTGTTAATATTGGATTAAACTTTTTGGGGATGTAAGGGGACATTTTTAAACTTGCAGAATTTTTTTTTTATCTCGATTCTTCTTAGTATTTATTAATTATTGTGGAATATTGGATTAAACTTTTTGGGGATGTAAGGGGGCATTTTTAAACTTGCAGAATTTTTTTTTTATCTCGATTCTTAGTATTTATTAATTATTGTGGAATATTCTTAAGCTCTTCGACGATTTAACCCCTGTTGGCGTGACGTGTTGCACCTGCCACAGTCATCTGATTGCAAAAAGAAGAAACAATTTTTTAATGTTAGATATTTTACGTTGGGATTGACCTTAATTTCAAGAGAAACAATGAAAAAATAAAAAATTGATAGCGTCTGAAAGGAAAAGTAACGTTTTCCTTAGATAAATGTACTTTCCATCGATGAAAAAAGTGTTATAAATAAAAACTAAAATTGAAATTTCATGCTTATCCCCAGTCCCAGCGTAAACTATCTAACTTCATGAAATTTTTCTTCTTTTTGCAATCAGATAACGAAGAGGTTAACAAGATTCCACAATAATTAATAAATAATTAGAAAGATCCACATATAAGAAAAGTCTACAAGTTTAAATATGCCACCTTGTATCCTAAAAGAGTTTAATCCAATATTAACATTAGTTTTTTAAAAAAAATTCATAAATATCAGTTACAAGAGAATCCCCTCCCGGAGTGTCCTCCAAGTAGCGCACCGAAGTCGCGACGAACTTGATCGTCTCTTCTCCACGATCCATCGTTTTCCCGCGTTTTTCCAGAGCGTCGCGACGCAGTTCCTCACCGACATCCATGACGAGTCCATCACCGACGACATGCTGCAGTCGATCGTCAGGTTGTGCCAGTACATGCATTCCAGCGTGACGAAGGCCAGCGATCGTTACTTAAAGGTGAGACTGAGAGACCATTCTCTGCTTATGCCAGTTGCGATGGAATCTCATTTCCGCGCCAGGACAAACACGCGCGGCGAACAGAAAAGGGGGGGGGGGGGACGGACGCGACTTCCCCTCTATTGACAACCGTTAAAGTAATTATTACCGTTTTACTGGGAAAGCATCTGCCGCAGAGCTTCTGCTGACAAAATGGAGTCGCATAAAGGCGACGGAAGCCAAGGGAAGTCGAGGGGCTCCCGTTAATTTAAAACGGGAACGAATCCTGGCTTGATCAAACGAAGTCCTTCGCTGGACCTAACAAACTCGTCGCCATTAAGTTTCACTGTGAACTGTAGGGGGTGTCCTGTTAGTAGGTACACAAGCGGGCAGATTTGTGGGAAAGTTTGTCCCGTGGACGGTTATTTAGAATGAAAGTTTCGTTGGAAATTTTTAAGTGAGAAGTGAGAAGTGCGAAGTGCGAAGTGTGATGTTTGGAACTATTTTGGCGACAGAGACTCTGTCACTTGTTCTAATCTTCCTCCCCCTTTGGCAACCCTAATTTTAACTTCTCGAATTCGTCGCCAAACTTCCTCTTCGTGCTGAAGCTTCAGTGCCTCTGACAAGGAGAGTATTTTAGGTGTCCGCCTCCGATCATTTTGATTTTTGGATGTGTTATAGAGGACCGAAAAATAAGAAATACGTGTTTTTTTATTTTTCCCCGTTTTCATATTTGGGGGGTGAAAACTGCGTTCAAAGTTAGGGTTGAAAAATCATTTTTGTGGAAAAAATGGACTTTTTGAAAATCTGGTGAGTCAGTTATATTTCGCATTCAAAGACACAAAATTCGTCCATTGACACTATTCCCCTATCTCTAATAGTTCTCGAGATATTCCACAAAAATGATTTTTCAACCCTAACTTTGAACGCAGTTTTCACCCCCCCAAATATGAAAACGGGGAAAAATAAAAAAACACGTATTTCTTATTTTTCGGTCCTCTATAACATATCCAAAAATCGAAATGATCGGAGGCGGACACCTAAAATACTCTCCTTGTGAGTGAAACGTACAGGTTGTTTCGTTAATACAGTAGGAAGCAAGTCTGCGAATATTTGTTTCAATTATTTCCGCGAGAATATCCCTATAGTTCTCCTTTCCAATAGCAGAACAACGCGAGGCAGTCTTTTGTTGCGAGTAACAGCGATAATCTACCGGTGCAGCACGTGCGATCCATTGTAGGTATTAAAACAATACTTTACGCACAATAATCATTCTAAAATTCGATTCACCGAGAGAATTTCAATTAGGTAATCCCCGGGGGGCTTGGAACTGGAACGCGACGTTAACGCTGCTACTCTGGATTGCCGAGATTAAGCGCGGGCGTGCGCAACCCTCCCCTTCGCGGAGCATTCCCTGGAAATGTTGCATAAGCAGTTTTTAATTCCCACCCGCAGATACACTGCATGCTGCGAAGTGCCTACATGAATTTACAAACAAATCGTCCGTGGAAAAATACGATCGCGAAAGGGTTTCGTACGTGGGAAGTAATTAAAATGGAAATAGAAATGAAGCATGAAATAGAAATGAGATTCCATCGCCCGAGGCGATTTCCGTGGAAAAATGAGTTTTAACGCTCTGCCCTTGCAATTTCCTACTCGAAATTTTCTACAGATTGGCTTGAATAATCGGCTCGATGGGGGAGGCTTAAAACTTTTCTATTGGACTCTTTAAGCCGCTCACAGATTTGTAACGTAACCGCGCAGCGTAACCCCGTAACGTAACAATGTGGACGGTATTCGTAACTCCGTAGCGTAACAATTTTTGGATACGATGTTACGGTTACGGCGCGAAAAGAAAAACGTCTGGGCGGGTAGTCGTATCAAGGCCGCCGTTGCGTTTAGACTGTGCCAGACGTGAAGTCGAATAGTAAAGAAGCAACACTAGAATTTATCGAAGTATATAAGAGTTACGTTACAAATCTGTACGCGGCACAAGCGGCCCTTGTATTTTAATTAGCTTCTTGGTGGTTGTTGGAAGCTTATTAACATTCGTCCCACTTCGGAGAAATGCGCTGGTGTATTAATACATAGTTTTGTCGCGCAGGAATTAGATCGACATAATTACGTGACGCCAACATCGTACCTGGAGCTGCTATCCAGTTACGGCGATCTTCTGAGAATGAAGAAACGGGAGTTACAGGCGGCGGCGGAGCGCCTAACCGCAGGTTCGTGAGAGTAAATCGAGTTTACCATAGTTCTTTTAAAGTTCTTTGAGGAGAAAGTCTGTGTGGCTTGCAATGAAAAGAGTGTGGTTCGTTTTTAATCTCAATTCGAATACTTTTCCACGCGTGCAGGAAGTTAAATAGCTTCCAGCAGTGTTCGTAATTATTCTACTCAAAGTTTTCCACATTCAGTATTTGTGAAAGAAATTCTTTTCTTCTGAATGTTAAGAAATCGTTATAGGATCACGATGGCACAGTGTGGCCAGATTTCAGACACTCATGGCGCAAACTCGTAAAAGAAAAAGCGCCTCACAGCCCAAACAAGCAAATCGCATTGCGCCAAAATTTTTAATCAGAATTACCGTTTCTTTCGATTAGATGATATTAAAAATACTGGGGTAAAAGTAACTACGGGGGATTCTCGTGTAACCACAGTAAAAGCAAGTGATTTTTAATAATATACAAAAAATAAATAAATAAATATAGAACTTAGAAATCGCCCAAATTGCGGTGTTTGCAAAAAATCGCCCGATTTGCGATAAAACGATAAAATGTTTTTGTGACATTTTATTGTGTAATATAAAAATTTACAATTTTACCCTGGCTTTAAGTATCCTATTACAACATTGCATCTTTCGTGACTAGTCAATCTTTCATACAAGTGTGAAAATACATAAAAATTTGGTCCTGTTCCTTTTTTAATACATGTTCATTAACTGTCAATATTCCCCAAGTTTACGGTACTTGGTAAAATGAATTTTGCCGTCGGTATCGGTGCCAAACTCATCTCAACGGTCCTCGCCGCTCCAATATAGTACCAGAAATCGATCTTCGTCGAAAACGCTGAAGGTGACCGTGAAATCTCGAGAGCCTTCGAATTAAGTGCAATTTTCTCGCCACCCAGTTTTCGATCAGGTCGGTGTTTGCAAAGGCATTATGTAGTGCCATCAGCGCGGATCGTGTGCCACGTAGGACAACCCCATTTTCCAAAATGGGAATCGTCTTAAACGAATTAACCAACTACAGTGAACCTATTAATCCCTGACCGCCCCTCGAAAATAGAATCGCACAATAGAAACTAAATACCCTAATCAAATAAAAAATAATGTCACTGGCTTAGTGCACAAATAGTCTATGTTACCCTTTTTCTGAAATTGGAGTTTTTATATGCAACAAATAGTTCTTGATTGTTTCTTTAAGCTGTATAAAAATCACAATTATATCTGTTTCATAAATTTGTCAAAATAAATGTTTTTCTTCATCTGAATCTCGAAAACGCTACAAGTGGGCATACAATACTTGAGCACTAACAAGGGAATATCTCGAACCCGGAAATTCAAAAAATTCTGAACCTTGTGAGTATATAGGGGATTTCCTCCTGATTACAACGCAATTTTTGTTTACTGCCCAAATTCACTCTAAGGGACTGTTATTAACCCCTAAAAATCCGGTTATTTTCCGATTTTACGTTATAACTCGTGAACTGTAAAATATTTTTTTACCAGATGATAGATCTAATTAAAAGAAGTAACTTTTGTTTTGAAACATTTTTTCTGTCTCTTACAATTCGCGATTTATAACACAAAATCGGAAAATAGCCGAATTTTCGGGGGTTGATTTCACCCGCTGCGAGTAAATTTGGGCAGCAAACAAAAATTGCGTTGTGATCAGGAGGAAATCCCCTACATATTCACGAAGTTTCGGAACTTTTTGAATTTTCGGATTCGGAATCTTCCCTAGTAAGCCATCAATGCGTCCATCCCCACGACTCTAAGTTAAATCAACAAACTCAAAAAGAAATTCTCGAATCAACCACGAAGGATCAACCCTTCGATTTCGCCGACCACATCCCAACGTCCCTGTTCACCTCCTCGTCCCCGCCAAGCGTTTGGCCATTAAGCCGTTTCTGCAATTTTTCCCAAGTGCTGAATCCGAATAGAAAAAAACCGCAGCTTGCAAGCAGATATTCAATCACGATGGGCTGCTTAAGGCGCTCTGAAAAGCAATTACCGCAGGCTTCCATCTCGCGAGCAAATAGCACAGAAGCTGTTCACACAGCAACGTCCCTTCGAAGCAAGTTGAAGAATGGCCACCGCAGAGCTGGCCAATGTTCCTAGCGTGTAGATTGTTATTTCTAATCTGCTGAGCATGCACAACAGTGGCAAGGCATTGCGTAAATTCGATCCTCGTAGATGAAGCTTGAATCGTCTTCAGATGCTTCGTTGGAAAGAGATGATAAAGGATGGCTGCAAAGATCCATGGGGGTCAAAGGTAAAGGACCCCAGGTGTTGGATAATTTTGCAGTCGATAAATTAAGCATGGCCCGTCTGATGGAAGCTCCTGGTACGCGACAACCTTAGACTATCGATTTCGTCTACTCTCCAGCACTGACAGTGACGTGTCGTGACGTTTAATAGCAACGAAAATTAAAATAACGATCGACGGGAATACACTGACGAGACGTATTTATAGTGTTACTTAATCAATGCAGTGTTACTTAATCAGTGCATAAATTCTGCCCAAAGTTCGCCTGCTCCCTGGCACGCTTCAAACCTCCATCTTTTCTTTCTCAACTCGTTAGCCCATTAAAGCTCAATTTTTTTCTTCGAGGTAACTTGTCAGTTAATCGAGGACATTGCAGCGAGAGGGGTGCAGAATCATTTTTTACAGTCTCTGAGCTACGACGTGTAATATCCGATAACAAATGAGCGATTTATTGCAAATAAATAAAAATAGAAATATTAATATTATTGCTTTGACTTAACATTAAAAACGGAACACTAATTGAAAAATATATATTACACACAATAAGTAGTAGTTATTGAGTTGAGCGAGTTAAGTTTTTATTTCTATTTTTCGCAAAAAAATATTCTATAATTAAAATATTAATATTAATATAAAATATTAAGCATTACAGAATATTTATTATTATAGAATATTTTTTCGCCAATAATAGAAATAAAACCTTATCAACTCAATAACTAGGTACTAAGTACTTCTTCTGTGAAAATATATATTTTTCAATTAGTGTTATCTTTTTAATGTTAAGTCAAAGCAATAATTTTATAAACAGATTTTTCTAATTTACTGGAAGTTAGTGAAGCTGGAGCAGCACCTCTCTTGCTGCAAGGTCCTCAATAAAATTCTTTTATCACAAAAGTGAAGGTACCATTATTTAACCAATTATACATATATAAAATGTTAGAAATAGTGGATCTCCGATCGAAAACGCTCGCTGTCCATTTGCAGAGAAACGTCCGTTCCCAAAATGCTCGATTCCCTCCTAAAATCTCTTTGTTACGTTGAAAGGACGGAATGAAATTACGTCGAGACGTCAGGCTCGCTCCGTTGAACCCACAGGACGTGGGCGTGTAAACATTATTTAATTCCAGCCGGGAAGACGAAGGGAGCGGTGCCGAAAAAGTTGGATCGATAAATTGAACGCTTTCCATCCCCTTTGCGTGCCCGGAACCAGCTTGATATGGTTAATTAACGAAGCCCAGGGGGGAGGAGGGGGGGGGGAATGAGACTTCTTTGTTTTCTCGTCCCACCCTCGCCAGCTGGCACTTTGATTTTTAATCGTCCAGGCGGGATCTCCGAGGAACCTCTGCTGTTCCTGGATTTCCATACATTTCCATGTGATTTCGCCTATGTTTCTTGATGAATTTTTAATCAAGTTAAGCGGCAACGTTGTTTAAAACGGGAATAGGGGCGGCGAGCGAGTAGACGCGTAATTGCAGCGCGCATAAATTAGCGCGCTAGCGTAATTCAGTCTTTATATACGTATAATCGATGGAAATTATCAATTTCCCTATTCCGTGTAATCTGCTTGCGCGAATTAATTAATTCCCGCAATTCGAGGCTCGGTTGGAATAGACGGTTACGTGGTGGCTCGTAATGTGGCGGATGGAGGGTAAAAATAGCGGGAAGGGTGAAGGAGATTCTCGTGAATCTTCATATATGTTATTATTCCGGGATACCTTGTGATTTTATGAATTTACGATGCGGGGAGGCAGTCTTGCTTTTTCGAGTGATTTAAAGGTACATTCTCGTGTAATCCCTTCCAAAATTTAGGATGCTTTTTAAAGAAAACTGTAACACATGGGGTAAAAAGTCTTTTTGGTATTAATTTATAGACCCAGAAGTTTTATTAATCAATTGTGTCAATGCATAAAGTTAACTTAAAACAAAAAAGAAATGATTTAAAAGTTAAAAGATCGGTAATTAACTTTTATTTATAAAAGTTAAGAAATCGGTAATTAACTTTTATTTATAAAAGTAAACAGTTTCGACCTCTGCTATTTATTCAAAACTACGTCAAGGAAAAAGAACAATAAAATTTAATTTTATCCCCTTAAAATATAAATCCATATGAAAAAGCGTAAATTTTAAATATTAATCGTAAAATCCTAAATTTTTTAATGGATTGCACGAGAATGCACCCTTAAGACTCTTCACTTGGAAAGTTCCCTTTCAGTTTGTGCCACCGTGATTTTCATTGGACTTCCCCACAGGTCTGGACAAACTTGCGAGTGCGGAAGTGGAGGTGAAGGAGATGCAGAAATTACTAGCAGACATGCAACCTAAGTTGATAGCAGCAGCAGAGGCGACTGCTAAGATGATCGAGAGGATCACCCACGACACCGTTAGTATCGCCAAAGGGGTCGAGCTTTGTTGTAGGCGAGATGCTTCTAAAGTCGTCTCTTCAAGACACACCTCGGAGGAGTCGAGTTCCATTCACTGGTTTTGCTGCCTGTTATCGAGTCGCCTCCAGAATTGCATACCTCTCGGCGACCTTTTGTACGGATGGGAACTAAAAGCTTGACTATCTTTGACAGATGGAAGCAGAAGAGACGAGGGCGAAGGCCAAGGAACAGGAAGCTATAGCGACGAAGATGAAAGTGGAAAACCAGATGATCAAGGACGAAGCTGAAGCAGACTTGAGTACGCTTTTGAACCCCTTTTTTACGTACTTGTTCCACAATGACTCAGCTAATTTACTAAGTGCCTTTGGCATGAACAACTGTGTTGATACCTCCTACGAATTTAGTTTATTTCTTTTGCAACTCAGTATATTCTTTCAAGCACTCAGTGCATTTTTTGCTCATTTTCTATCGAGGTATTATTTCTTTACCTTTATTTTGTTCCTTTATTTGTCCCCTAACATTTGAACGTAAAATATTTCCACCGTTTTTAGTGCTACGAGAAAACGTCTAAGGAAAAATACGTTTGCTTTCGAGGGCAATTATTGGGGTGGAAGGTCATTTGAATTTGTCTTTTTATTAGCTATAACGTTAGACTAATGAAAACACGTCGTTCCATTTAACAAAACGTCGATCACCATGAGATTTTGGAAAATATGACCTTGAGAAATAAATCTTCTCCATCACAATAATAATTGTCCCTCTGAAGCACATATTTTTTCCTGAAACATTTTCTCGCATCATGAGATATTTTAGGTTTAAATGTCAGGTGACTCACCCTGCATGTATTAGTCCCCTACTGGTGTTCTCTATCCTCCGTGTATCAAAGGGTTTTCCCATATATGAATAAATAAATAAATAACTATCAATCCTGCGTGGTTGCACCAAAGACATTATCTCCTAGGTTTCCCGTCCCCTCGTATCAATTCCACTCACAAACCTCACTACTAGCACATATACCAATACTATTCTGAATATCGATATTTTGTTGATCCACTGAATTTCTGTCCCGCAAAAGTCACGTACAACGTACAATTTCGTTTCCTCCCGATATTTTCGATGAACACGATGAAAGTTATCCAATCACTGCGCATAGTTGCAGATACTGTTAACGGTTGAATCGATATCCCATTTACCAACAGGCCTGGCGCGTCCTATGTTGATCGCCGCGGAGAAAAGTTTAAGGGGCCTCAACAGGAACGACATCACCGAGGTGAGAGCGATGAAGAGGCCTCCAGTCGGCGTGCTACTGGTCATCGAAGTTATTTGTATTATAAACAACGTGAAGCCGGTCAAGGTTTGTTGAAAATATTTAATAATTCCAGGGATGCGTGCAGCGCATAGAGCATTGGTTCCCAACCTGTGGGTCGCGAAGTGTTTTCTGGGGAGCCGCCACGGTTATTTTTTTAAAATATTATTACGTTAGAATTATATTCTGAAATACCTATATTTAATGTGTTTTCTTTACCTTATTAAATTTGAGAAGGGGGGTCGCAGGTTATTCGAATATTATAAAAGGGGATCGCAAGTCAAAGGAGGTTGAGAAACAACTGGCATGAGTCTTCACAAATTTACTGCACAGAAATCAATTAAATATCCGTGTCAATAAAGAATGAAACATTCGGAAAGCAATTTAGCGGCAGCACTAGTAAGGAAATATATAAAAAACAAATTGTATGTTAAACGATTTTATTAAAAATGCACTAAAAACTAAAAAATAATTCTTTTCTTGTACTGCAATTTCGATGGTGTTTTTTCACGTTAAATAAAATCGTGGAGCAGGGTATCTTACAATAAATTCATTTCGACGCTTGATGCTGTATTAAATTAATACATATTCTGTTATGAAAAATCCTGCTCCACGATTTTATTTAAAGTGAAAAAACACCATCGAAATTGCAGTACAAGAAAAGAATTATTTTTTAGTTTTCAGTGCATTTTTAATAAAATCGTTTGACATAAATTTTTTTTTTATATATTTTTTGTTTTCTAGTTTTTAGTGTTTATGGATTTACATTTCGCAGCTTGACTTCTTTAGAAATATCTTTTATTTAATTTCAAATCGCGATGCGACTAGCGACCCGAACGCGGCGGCTTTTTGCCGTTTTCGTAAAGAGCGTGAATGGCTGATTTCAAGTCGTTTGGATTTGTGGTTATGGGTTGTATTTATTGATGACTGGGTAATTTTTCACCCGCTCGGGGTTAATTTTTTTTTAAATATTGTATTGTCATCCAAACTACGCACGCCTGCAAAGTTTCAAGACAATTGGATAGTTGGAAGTGGGTTAAATTTGAGATGCCAGATTTGAAACAAACAAACAAACAAACAGAGTGTTACAGAAATACCAATGATGGAAAAACAGAATGTTCAAAGGCCGAGGTGTACACTGAGAAAAATGTTCTGGTAAATCTATTTCGGGGTGTATTATCGATCGTCGTATTTCGAAATGGAAATTACGTTAATTCGTGGGAATTAGCTTCGTCGCGAGTGGAGCCGTCGGAATTGCCAGGATTTTAGTTGCTCCGCTGAAAGGGACGTTGAGGAGAGATTTGGGCGATCGATGAAACTCGAGTTATGTACGCCACTGGCGAAGCACAGTTTCAGCTTTGAAAAACACAGGTGATGCTCGCCTGCGTGGTAAATGACTTTTTAAAAGTTAACACTCGGCAACGCGCCCCTCTGCAAATGGCGCATCGATGAAAGAACACTTTGCATTCCCAAGCGGACCATTTCTTACTTCCGTTTACACCTACAGCCCTGTACTCAAGCTTTCTTAAGTACACTCTGCTAATAAATACCTGCAATTCGGCGAGGTTCCTAAATTTGCATGATTGGCTTCTGCTGCGTGAAGACCTGCGCAATTTTTGTAGATTTCTTAGTTTCTCATCTAAAAGTAACAATACTGTTTTGGCTTTAATAATGCCATTTTTTAATATTCATTTAGTTACGATAAACTTAATTATTATTTTATAAAAAAGACTCTAGGGAACTCTAGT
Organism: Andrena bucephala; assembly: GCA_947577245.1. Taxonomy (NCBI): domain Eukaryota; kingdom Metazoa; phylum Arthropoda; class Insecta; order Hymenoptera; family Andrenidae; genus Andrena; species Andrena bucephala. Next base: position 73,722,510 of record OX387715.1, read on the forward strand.
AACTATTAACATAAGACGCTACACTGTTGATAAGCATATCCAAATTGCAACAGTATTCGCGAAACAGATGCTAATACTGTGAAGTTAAGCCACATTTTTTAACTAGGTGTACAGCCGCTGGAAGCTGTAATCCACTTAATGAAATAGCCTGCTCAGCGCTTGAGCAATTAGAGAAGCTGCAATTGAAGAAATTTATGGTGCATTCTCTGAGTAACAGAGCATCGAATAAGCGCTCGATTGTCTTATAAACAAGCTTGTTCCGTAGCTTCGGAATCCCGTTACCTCGCAGTAACAGAGCAATAATTGAAACGCTTTGTCAATTCGTTGCGGGCGAACGTGGAGCGTTTCATTCGATTTTCTTTCGCATTCCTTCTCCCTCTGTCTGCTAAATTGCACGCGAAATCCTATCCGCCCGTGTCCGCTTTCGGTGTAGATAGAGAGCGGAAAATTCGGCGATGACACGAAGCTGGATTATTGGGGGCCCGGCAGCCAAATGCTCGCGGATCCAAACCACTTTTTGCACATGATGGAGAATTACGACAAGGAGAGTCTCACGGAGGAGATGATCAACAAGCTGAAGGTCTACATCGAGAACCCTGACTTCCAACCGAGCAAGGTTTGCTTTCCAACGCGCAACTTTGTAGCGATTAACGGTGGCGGATTTAAGGAAGAACGCCCGGGTGGCGAACGTTCTTCGATCACTTAAGCGCGTCTGACCATGCGCGTGGCGTTACTACTTGCTCGGCTTTAGCTGGCACGGAAGTGGTTCGCGAACGGGGTCGAAAAAGAAATTTTTTTTCAGTCCTAGACCCATCTTTTCTATGCCATCATCAGGGGTGGAATTGTATGTATATAGGCTAATGTAAGTGGGCTGTAGCTTAGGACGGGAAAATTTGGGGGTAACAACCTTTTCATTTCTCTTCTCCCCTTTGTATTTGTTAGTTTATTTTATTTTATTTAATTTTATTTGTCCCTTTTCTATATTACGTCTCTTCTACTAAAAGGTTATTATTCCGCTAATAAATAAATAAATATCACCTACGAGTGCCCTTTTCCATACACTTTTACTTCCCATTTCCTGCGCAAGTATAATTTCGCACTCCATCCATGGCCCCCACGCATAAGTTCCATTGAACTCTAAATACCACTGGAAGAAGTCTAAATTCTCAGACTAGTTGTAAGATGAATGGTTTCGGAACCAATATACTATAGACCAGCATCGATGCGTGGCAAAGTTGTGAGGCAGAAGGTTCGGTGCACTAACTGGGAACGTTCTTCCAGATCCAATACGTCTCGAAGGCTTGCTACTCGCTGTGCCTGTGGGCCCACGCTATGTACAACTACTACTTCGTCAACCTGAAAGTGAAACCGAAGATGGAGGCGTTGGCCATGGCCGAGGAGGCGCTGATAGAAACGGAGAAGACTTTGATGGCTGCCATACAAAAGCTGAAAGAGGTGGAGGAGGGTATCGAGACGCTGCGTGGGTACCTACGTGTGGAGGAAGAGAAAAAAGCGGAACTGGAGAAGGAAAAGCAACTTTGCGAGGATAGAATGGGGAGAGCTGTCAGGCTGGTCGCCGGCTTGGCCGGGGAACAGATACGCTGGCTGTCGACCGTCGCTGACTTAAATAAGTCCTTGAAGAATGCCGTCGGCGATATTCTCCTCGCTTCCGGTACGAATTCCTCTTCCTCCTTCGGTACAAGTGCCTCGGGAAGGAGAGGCGAGCGGTTTCGAAGGGCTGCAGGAACTGCTGTGCATGGCACTGGGGGCATGACCGATTTCGAGATCTAGAGATTCTATGACATGAGTGGGAATCGTGGGGGATCCTCTGTGGTGATAAATATATATAAAACATTCTGAGTTGGATGTCAATTAGAATGAATTTAGAATTTAGTTCTCTCTTTTCTCGAATTTGGTTTAACCCTCGGTCGCCACACTGGGCTAAAATGGCCCGAAATTTGACTTTGAGGTAAAATATCGTTGAGGCATCATCTTTTCTATTTTTGGTATCTTTTTTAAATTTTTTTCTTCATTAAAGTAGCATATCGCAAGAGAGCACCCTTAAATTTTTAGCTACAAATATTAAAAATTAACCCTTTCGACCCGACATTTTTCTATCTGGATTTTATTATATTTTCTTGCAGAAATCGATTATACTAAGTGGCGGATAGGTACTGATCAAATTTGACAGTTGAATGTGAATTTTAAAAATTGGAACACATGTGTCGCAACAGCTTTTTTCAGTGGGACATATGTGACCCGGAAAAATTAAACAGGGTTTTTAACTTCCAATCTTCTGTGGGATTGTTATATAATGTATTTTTATTTTATATATAGATATATTATATATACATACTATGAACGTATTTATAACATTATTACATCTTACTGCTTGTGATAAAGAAACAAGAACAAAGTATGAAAATACCTAATGGGACATGTGCGTCCCGGAAACGCATAGGCACTTCTATATGCTCAATAAGATAAGTAAAAACGTAATAATCTAAAAACTTTTTAGCAAAACAGTTATATCATACTATAAACTGAAAGGCTATGTGAAAAGAAATCAGAAAATTGTTCAATTACGCGTGTAAAACACGAAATTTCTATAAATGCGACTCTGCAGCCACACACCCTGCCAAAATAAAACTTATCTAGCACGTTACTACGTTGCTTCTCCTCATGATTGCCAATCATAGATAGTAGTATACAGTCAGATTAACTAAAAAATAATAAAACAACGCACATGTGTAGCACGTATTGTTCCACAGATAATCATAAACATTCACTGGGACATATGTGTCCCAAGAGGGCCGAAAGGGTTAAAGAAGTTATGATTTTTCTCACCAAAAAATTATTTCTGGAACCTTTTTTCTTTCAAATTTCATTTGAACATGATGATACTTTAATTGTGATGATACCATTTGATATGATGACCAGATGATATGATGAACATGATGATACGTTCATTTTCAACGGTAAACGTATATTCTACAATGTTCAAACTTTATCTCAGAATTCTTGCGACTTAATTTAACAGATGGTAATCACACTACCACTCAACATCTAGACACAGCATGACACATTCATTCCACGTTTCTGAGAAACAATCATTTCCGCGCTTTTGTAATCATAAACGGTACGGTTGGTTGACAGGAGCGATAGCCTACTTGACACCCTTCACCGACAAGTACCGAGCCACTCTGCTGTCGTCCTGGAAAAAGGTGCTCGGCGAAGGTGTGCCCCACACACCTGGCAGCGATCCGGTCTCCACCCTGGGCGATCAGGTGGAGATAAGGAAATGGCAGATCGGGGGCTTGCCCAGGGATTCGCTGTCCGTGGAGAACGCTGTGCTGGCGATGCATTCGAAGCGCTGGCCACTTTTTATCGATCCCCAAGGCCAGGCCAACAAGTGGATACGTGCGATGGTTAGTAGAGGAACGAATACGCCCCTCGTGATGCAAAATACAGAGCAACTTAAACTCCGGCTTGGCACTTCATTTTAGCATATTGTAAAGCAATTATAGAATTGCTGAAAACAATTATAGAATTTAAGAAAATATATATAGATATATGTCACGAGGTGGCTCCGAGCTGGCGGTCTTCTTTTTACGGAGGGTGACCTTGGATTATCTGAAACAAAAAAAAAAACAAATTCGTCGTCTATTAAGTATAATGCCGAAAAATGCCGATCAAAACACTTTCGAAAATGTTTCAAAGTGTCGGAAATCGGCATTCTTTTCTTCAACACGCTGTTACTCGGCGAATTTTGGCCTCGGCCCCGTTAATGCTGAGGCAATATAAATTCAGATAATCCATTCAAAATTGACTTAAGAGGTACAACACATACCTCTTTACCCCTTAAACGCTCCTACAAATTGTGTCACCATGCCACTCTAAATTCTCAGGAAACACGACGGGGATATTATTTTCGTACTTCACAAACGTGCCCGCCTCGAAACGAATCCTCTTACTCGACAGCCACTTTAAACTCGCTTCGCGGAAAGCGTGGAAACTGTTTGCGAGGCGAACACAGGCTTCGATTTAAATAGACCGTCGGATACTGTGCGAGATACTGAGATCGCTGGTTGGGAAACTGCAGGTGCGCGTCAGACTGTGCATTTGAATTTAACGGGATGAAATTTCGAGAGATTTTGAGGGTTCAAAGGTGGGGTTTGTGGAAATGGAAGAATCGGCGAAGGGAACATTTGAAACAGTTAATTACTTCGTAGACTTCGTACAGTTCGTGTTCTTGGGATGATAGATGGGAATGCAGGTTGAGAATATTTCCATTTAATTGAAGCGTTGCGCGTAGAGGGCAACTGATTCACGGCGACATCGGGTGTTACCGGTGTTTTGCACGATGAGGTCCACCTGAGACCGTGCCGCCGGGCGAAAATTACCGTCGATATATCTCGCGCAAGGCCTGCGTGATTTAGAGCGCGTTTAGCGTCGTTCTCCGCCCCACTCCCCCGTAATTAAACCGTTAAAGGGAAAATAGGAAGCGCGCGGATAAAAGAACGGAAGACGTGAAAGGAGTATAAAGAACGTGACGTGCATGAAAACGGTATCTGACGGTTATGAAATGAACACGAGGGTGCACCGTGGAAAATTTATCGTCGGGGGCTGCTTAAACTACTTTTCAGCGGCCACGAATTATTGTCCATTAATATTGATCAAATCTTACAGCTGCTTGAGACTTGTGTCGGTAGCAAATATACTCAGTGACGGACTGGCCAGGGCGTCGGGTTGCCCGATGGCAAGTGGGCCCTGCGGGCCCCTGATAAAGCGGGCCCCATTGACCCTTCAGCGCCGGCACCTAAATCTCGTTGAAGGAAAAATGTCACTTTTTTTATCGTTAAAAATGGTCGAATTTTCTATTTTTCTTTCAGAAGTTAAAATGCATAAAACAGATGAATACAGAGTTCAGGTAGGTCAATTTTCTTCATTGAATAAAACTACTCTAAACGTTTACTAATCTGGTGCGAACAGCGAATTTGTTCTACTTTCAAAGGGAAAATTCCTTCGTACCGGAAAGGTATTATATATGATACGTCCGGCGCTAAAGGATTAAACACTGTGATTGCTAAAAATTATACGTCTATTTCACAGAAATTTTAATTGCACTGTTTCGTCACTTACGAATTTTTTGGAAATTTTATTTCTTATAAAAATTAAATGACAGCCTGGTAGTTGTAGGTGGGTCTCCTGGCAACCAATATTTTTAGACCCAGTTCGCCGCTGAGTAGGTATACTGTTAGAGTAAAATAACATTTCGTGGATGCTTTGGTGGAAAATAGTACAAGGACACCGGGATTTCCATCGCGAAGATGTCGGACAAAGAAATCCTTCGTGTGCTGGAATCCTGCGTTCGGTTCGGCAGAGCCTGCCTAATAGAGAATGTCGCACTGGAGTTGGAGGCTGGCTTGGATCCGATACTTATGAGATCGTTGTTCGAGCATGGCGGAGTATGGTGCGTCAAGGTCGGGGAGAACATCATCCCCTACAATCCCGAATTTCGTCTTTTTCTCACCACCAGACTCTCTAATCCTCACTACACACCGGAAGTGACCGTGAAAATACTACTGGTCAACTTTGCTCTAACTGTCACGTAAGTTGTACACATTCTTGGGAGGGAGCAACTTCCTTCTACCTTCTCTGTCGTAGATTAATCATTCACAGGGTAGGATATCTTGATTTACTTTTTACTATTACTCAACTATCCGTATTATTTCATTTATTTTCTATGAGTAACAATAACAATAATAAAAATAATATTTTTTCTGTCGTCGTTTACTTCCTTTAAACATAGTGTTCCCACTTTCATCCTCTCGCGATTTCCTTCACACTTCCTTCCTTCTTTCCTGATTTTCTACTTTCTTTACTGTTTTATACGTCTCATTGGGTTAGGCAGTAGAGGAGCCTCGCCCATTCGCCAGTATAATTCGTAATTAAAATGGTGTAATAAAGACGTATATTAGTATTATTATCTAATAAAATGGACTTGTGATTCGTGAAAATCTTTTTAAATTTCTTATTGTATCGTAAGGTTTTCCTTGAGTTTGCTGATTATTTGTGTGCATTTCTGTCAAAGGGTCTCCCTACCTTGACGGACGTAAAATGATGCGAACTTTGGGAATTTTTTAAAACAAAACCATTCAATATATTTGCTTCCAGCTTTGTGACTTCATTTGTCAATCTTTAGAGAATATGAAGAAAAAAAAATTGTATGCAAAAATAGTGGTTATATCCGGAGTTATAGTGCTTCAAATAGAGCGCCTTAGAAAAATCATATGCGCATTGTTAGCATAAAATCAGCCGTTGTAGTGGTCTGAAATAGAAAATTTAAAATTTTGTGTAATCTGTATGAGTGTGGCTATCGCCTGAACCAGATTGAATGAGAAATGCTGAAAATTTAAAAAAGAAATGGCAGCGTCTAAAACAGACATCGATATCTAAAAAAAATTCTCTGGTTTTTTAAGTCGCAAAAGTCAAATTTTGCAAAAACCGACTTAGTTTTAGTTCCAGCGAGAATGGGACATCTACTGAAGATATATGCCAAGTTTGAAGTAAATCGGTTGATTGGTTTTTGAGATATCATACTATGCAATTCGAAAAACATAGTTTTGAGAAAAACGCATTTACAGTTTTAGGTAGTGTTTTTTTAATTGAATTTTTTTAAATGTTGTCTAAATATGTACAAATATAGGCATAAAGTTTTTAATTAATATAATTTGAGGGTTTCTCTGAAAAAAAATCCCAAGTATCGCATTCGTTTCGGCCCGTCAAGGTAGGGAGACCCTTTAATATTTCTTAACATATCTTGCTGCAAATGTTGAGGGACACTATATTTATTAACATTGTGCTTCATTGGACTATAAAAGTGGCTTAGAAGACCAGATGCTCTCGTTGGTCGCCATTCAAGAGCGACCCGACCTCGAGCAAGCAAGAAACGCTCTAATTGTATCGAATTCTGAGATGAGAAGGGAATTAATGGAAATTGAAGACAGAATCCTCTACAGATTATCGGTGTCTGAGGGCTCGGCCGTGGACGACATGGATCTGATCCTCACCTTGGAAGCTTCGAAAGTTAAGAGCGAGGAAATCAAGGTGCGCCTTAACACTGAATTTCAAAAGAATATACGTATCTTGAATATTACATGCGAATCGTTTCGTCAGTGATGAAATCAAACGATTAAGGAACACGATTGTATTTAGAAGCGAAAATACATTTTCAGTAAAATGATTGTTAGAAGGAGTATGTCCCTCGATTAAGGGATTCATGATCCCCAATTCACTGGCGAATGATTGTCGGTTCACCTCTCACACAGTTTATCGCTTGCATCGCAGATAAAAATGGAGGAAGCCGCGATCACCCAGGCGGACATCGAAATAACCAGGTCCCTGTACATCCCAGTGGCAACCCGGGGGCAAATACTTTTCTTCTGTCTCTCCGATCTGCAATACGTCGACACGATGTACCAGTACTCTCTGGAATGGTTCGTCGAGATCTTCAACAATTGCATAATCGCGACGGACAAGAGCGGTTAGTGCAACGCATCCTTTGTTACCAGTTAATTACTGTTTTGGGGGGGGGGGGGGGTAACGGAGAGGGGGAGAAAAATTGTAGAGGGAATTATGGGGCTTAGAGGAACTCCGACTTGGGGTTAGAGGAGTGAGGTGAGAGAGGGATAAGTATGATGGAAAGTGGGGGAGGAAGAAGAAGGAATAAGTATAGTAGGAATAAGTTGATAAATAGGGAAAAATTGAAGAGTTGAAGAGTAGAGGGTGGGGATAAGTTGAGAAATAGGCAAAAATTGAGGAGTTGAAGGGTAGAGGGTAGGAATAAGTAGAAAAATAAGAAAATATTTCGGAGTTGAAAAGTAGAGGGTAGGGATGAGTTGAAAAATATGAAACAATTGACGAGTTGAAGAGTAGGGAGTACGGATAAGTTGTAAAATTGGGGAGTTGAAGAGTAGAGAGTGGGGATAAGTAGAAAAATAAGAAAATATTTCGAAGTTGAAAAGTAGAGGGTAGGGATGAGTTGAAAAATATGAAACAATTGAGGAGTTGAAGAGTAGGGAGTAGGGATAAGTTGTAAAATTGGGGAGTTGAAGAGTAGAGTGTGGGGATAAGTAGAAAAATAAGAAAATATTTCGAAGTTGAAAAGTAGAGGGTAGGGATGAGTTGAAAAATATGAAACAATTGAGGAGTTGAAGAGTAAGGAATAGGGATAAGTTGAACAATTGAGGAATTCAAGAATAGAGGGTGTGGACAAGATGAAAAATAAGAAAATATTTCGGAGGTGAAAAGTAAAAGGCAGAAGGTAAATTAAAAAATAGAAAAAAATTGAGGAGTTGAAGAGTAGAGAATAGGGATAAGTTGATGAATCGAGGAGTTTGCGAGTTGAGTGTAGGCACAAGTTAAAAAAAATTAAGTAGTTGAAGAGTAGGAGAACTGGAAAATTCTGTGACGTGATAAAATATGAATTTTCAGACGACATCCAGAAACGCGTGGACGGCATCAACCAAACCTTCACGTTCTCCCTCTTCACGAACGTGTGCCGCAGCCTGTTCGAGAAGCACAAATTGCATTTCGCGTTTCTCGTCTGCGCGCGAATACGAATGAACGACAACTTAATCGACGCGACGGAGTGGAGACACTTCCTAGCCGGCCCGGAACCATTCGAAGTAAGATCCATAAAGTGTTCATCGATCCATTCACCCATTGCCACTGAATACAGAAACACAGCTGGAATCTACTTCCATAAAAGCTGAACCTATGCGAAGCGCGAACCTACGCATTCTCTGTCTCGTTCGAGAGGAATTTGACCTTAAACGTGCAAGGGTGAAAGAGCGCAGGTGCTCTGAGAAATGGCCCCGTGACATACGAGTAGGAGTAACCAATACTTTTAACAAAAAACATCATTACGAATAAATCTAAAAAAAAACATCCTAAAACTAAAATCCCAATCAAAGAACATCGCGCAGAACGAGCAGAATACTCGTGCAACGAACGTTTCAAAGCGATGCTGCTGGGGAGAAATATTCCAGCGTTGAAAGCTGAGCCCGTGGGGTAGAGAATTTTCTCCGTCATTTGATCCTCAGTGGTCTGTTTAGAAGGCGAGAGGCACGATAATGAATTTCGCAGAGAGATCCTGCAAATAAATCTCGGCGAAGCAGCAATGCCAGCCGCGGAGGATCAAACGGATTGGAAATGAAAGGGAACAGGGAAAGCCTTTCGCGGTTAGACAGTGGCAAAGATCCTCGATTTGCGAAATAGATAAAGGGTGGCAGGTGCGAAATGGATTCCGAGGATCACGCGGACGCATAAAGCCTTCTCTGTCGCCATAGGACAGGCCGAATCCGGCCACGGATTGGATCACGCCGCGCTGCTGGAAAGAACTTCAGGCGCTCCAGAACCTTCCGACGTTCGACAAGTTTGTCGAGTCCTTCAAGCAAACTCTGGCCCAATTCAAGCTGGTGTTCGACGCTCAGGAGGCGCACGTGTGAGTGAGATTTAAGCTGTCTACCGTTTCGATCGCGGTAATTTATTCGCGCTTGAACCGAGGGTAAAAAGATGTAGACGGGGTGAATTATTAAATCGCAACACCCCTTGCACCTCGTCGCATAAAATTACTCTTAAAATTCAATCGTCGCGGCTTCGTTTCAAATCCTCTGCATTCAACATTCGTATCTTCCACTTTGATCAATTCCGAAATGTTCCACACTCTTAGGAGTCGCCCTTAAATTACGTAAGGCTTTTGAGGGGGGATGTCTTGCGTAATATCTTTTACCCTAATTTTTAATAAATACAAATTCTACCATTAACGTTCCAGAACAGTAATTTTAGTTTAAATTTCCCAAAATCGAGTCATATGAATTATATAAACCTTTGAAAGAATTTTAGAAACCTCCAAAATGCAATGTAAAAAATATTACGTTGAGAACGGAGGTGGAGGAGGTTGGAATATAAATTCTTACGATATTCTTATACCGGGGGGGGGGGGGGGGTGGCAAGAAATCGCCAAAATTATCCTAGTTTTTTTCTAAAATTTCCCAAATTCTTAATTTGTTAAATTACCTTTTCGTTCAAGGGCCCCCTTCCCCGAGCCATGGCAAAGTAAGTTGGACGAGTTTCAGAAGATGCTGGTCCTGAAGTGTCTCCGATCAGACAAAGTGACGAACGCGATGCAGCTCTACCTGGCCAAGTATTTAGGTCGGGAGTTCGTCGAGCCCCAAACCACCGAGTTGTCGGCGGTTTACAATGAATCCTCGCCGAACACGCCGATCGTCTTTATCTTATCCACCGGCACGGACCCTGCGGCCGAGCTGTACAAATTCGCGGATAGGTTGAACATGGGAACGAAATTGCGCTCGATTTCGCTCGGACAAGGTCAGGGGCCAAGGGCAGAGGCCATGATGCGGCTGTCCGCTGACAATGGCTACTGGTGCTTCTTCCAGGTGAGAAGGATCTTTTTCTCGGAAAGTGATTCTAAGAGCAATTCTAAGTTTCACCATGCAACGTCTCGAAATGCAGCACAGTTTTCGTTAGAGCTTTTTTAGATTAGCAAGCAGCGGTAGAGTGGGTCTAAAAATATTGGATGCCAGGAGACAAAGGGGCCCATCTACAGCTATAAGGCTGTCACTTAATTTTTATTAGAAATAAATAAAATTTTCACAAAATATATAAATGGTAAAAAAGTAGAATTACAATTTTTGTGAAATAAAGATATATTTTTTAGTAATTACAGTTTTTAAGGGGGCCCACACACAACTACAAGGCTATTACTTAATTTCTATAAGGAATAAATAAAATTTCCAAAAAATACATGACTGGCAAAAAAGTGAAATTCAAATTTTTGTAAAATAGATACATATTTATTAATAATTACAATGTTTAAGGGGGTCCACGGATCCCACTTGCCACTTGTACTTGTACCAAAAAAGTGGCAAAAGCTGATAGATAGCCAAGGGAAATAGTCAAATACTTTGACTAGAAAGACACGTAACACATTTTTACTTTTGACAAAGATAAAGGCTGTGGTCCAATAAAGCGAACAAACTTTTCCACCGACCTAATAGCAACTTCAAGACTCATATCCAGAGTTGCACGACAGAAGTATCGCGGGACGTGCATTCGGAAGTATCAATCATTATAACGCCGAATGTCCAGGCAAATTGCTAAACGATTCCCGGCTGAAGGGGAATATTTGTTGCGCCTTATACCGCGAAATATTGCGGTCGTCGATCAAACGAATATCCTCGTTTGAAAAGAGAAAGGAAAGGAGCGAATATCCTACGGGTCCTTTCTAAGGCGATAAAAGAAGGGACAGAGAAAAAGAGCTATCTCCTTTATCTGCGGAATATATGTAAAGAGGAGGGGTGACCGCCGAGCAGGGAAATGATTTATCGTATCACGGAATGGGGCTCGTGCCACTTGATAACGAAACAAAGAGGCAAAGAAGCGTATTTTCACGCAGATGACAAGAGCCGGTCGCGTTAAATAGGAAATTGATGTCCCTTGTTTGTTCGCGCTCCTCGCCACAATTACTTACTCAATTCCCTTGCATTCCCTTTGTCTCTCCTTGTTCGTTTGTCTTTCCACGCTCTAACGATACAATGAATACGTAATGGCCATTTCTCTTGCCAGTGAAACAGGGATGAGCACAAAGGCAGTGTGTATTCGACCGATAACTTTCGACTCCATTGTTTGCTCGTAAAAAATTACAGATAACTAAATTGCAGTTGGTTTTCATTCCATTTTCGATGGAATTTGCCGTCCGTTTGTAGGATCTGGAGATGGAGAAGCTGTGTAGAAATACTTTTCGATCGGAGGTAGCAAATTTTGAGCAAAAGAAATTGGAAAAGCTTTAAATACAGAGGTTTGAGACAACTTTAAAAATAATTCACTTTGTTTTCGTCTAGCAAATTAGCAGTAACTCATATGTGAATTGTTATATTGAATTAATTTTAAAATTGTCTCGACTCTTTTAAATTAACAGTTTCTTTTACCCAGGGACACTTTTCTTTGTGGACCATTAAGGGTATTGAAGTTTCCTTTTAATTGATTGTACAAATTTGTGTCTCTTTAGGATGTTGTAGAAAAAAGTAAATTGATTTCAGGCATATATCGAGATGAAATGAACTTTCTATGGTATTTAGATGGTAATAAAATAGGTGGTATAATTATTTTAGCAAAATAAACTTTCGTAGAATTGCCATTTGGCGCCAAGTTGGATGTCAGACCTGGACACACTGGTGGAACTTTTGTCCAGAGGAAAAAGTCATCGAGATTTCCGGCTATGGCTGACTTCGGCACCCTCTCCAGCCTTCCCCGTCAGCATTCTTCAAAACAGCAGCAAAATGACGGTCGAGCCTCCAAGAGGCACAAGGGTAAAAATATTTCAATTCCACTTATATTTATCCAGACTGTGTTTTTCGCCTCGTTTATTCCTTAAGGAGGTACAAGACTATTGGACACGTAAAATCGATGGTTTCTTTTGTGTCGGATTGCTTAGGTACCAAGTAATCACTATACCCGTACTTTTCACAATCTCTTGTGGACGCGTTTCCGAGTAATTGCCAAAAAAAAAAATTATTGAAATGTTCAAATTTGTTGAAATTATTCAGCGCTGAAAATGGTTCTGTGTGGTGCGCAGCTGTAGTCGGTGTACGTAGTATCAGATGAACCAATCATCTGAAAGCAAAATGCTTTGGAGTGAGTAATTGCTACACCAAAATCTGCAGCATGGAACTTTACTGGCGAATTTAAACAAAAATTGTGAAAGATACACACGAATCAAGTTTTTCCCCACATTTTTACGGGTAAAAGTCGTATTCAATCTTTTATAAAAACTTTTACAAACGCCCAATGTTGATGCGAAAATTCCATGCTATAGGGGAAGGAATTCTGCACTTCCAGTTAAAATTTGAAGTGAAAATATTCATTCGTTCAAAAGCTATGATGTACACAGTGTTTAAAAATGTAGTTTAGAGAGTTAAAGCTTCAAAGTTAAGTCCCCTACGTCAATACCGCTCTGCAAGACGTTCAGAGCTATAATTCCCTCATGAAACTTTGTTGTAAATGTTCACAAAGGACGACAATTTCAGAATTAATAGTAATAAAAAAATAGGTTTTTCGAGATTTCAATAGCCCTGTACCCCCTTAAGGGGTGTTCCTAGTGTGACGGCTGAAAAATACTTAATTTTTCGAGAATCAAAGAAATTAACAAAAATAATTCACAAATGTAATTAACAGAAATTTCACGTTTGTAAATTGCATTCTATCACCTTTTAAGACTATAAAAAAAATTTAGTATCCGGAAGCATATTGTCCTCTTGACAATGCTCCTGTCCCGCTATAAATGGATATTTTTACTTACAAAAATTTGTTTACACTCAAAGGGTGATAGAATAAACCTACAAACGTGCAAAATGAAAAATTGCAGAAAAACTCATTTTTTTCAGTCATCACACTAGGGAGACCCTCCTCAAATACCACCCTCCTTCTTCTCAGGCAAACATGTCCCGCGCATATTTGACGCAAGTGATCGAGATGCAGAGCTTCCTCCAGTCCGACCATGAAAAGGTCGAGCAATTCAAGTGGCTCGTATTTTCCCTGTGTCTGTTCCACTCGGTCCTTCTCGAACGAAGGAAATTCGGCCCCCTTGGTTTCAATATTCCCTACGAGTTCACCGACGGCGACCTGAGGATATGCATATCGCAGCTGCACATGTTCCTCCTGGAATACGACACCGTTCCATTTAAAGTCAGCTTTCCTCCGAGATGCATTGAATTCACAGTACCATTCTAACATGAAAATACAATGCTAATGTTCAATCCCGAAGGTGCTCATATACACAGCGGGCCACATCAACTATGGCGGGCGAATAACAGACGACTGGGATCGTCGATGCGTGTTAACCATCCTTGAGGACTTTTACAGATTTGAGGTTCTTTCGTCGTCCCATAAGTTCGACGACGATGGACATTACTATCAAGTACAGAGACAAAGGCGTACATCTATATGTATTAAATCATATATTCTGTGCAACATCTTTCGATGTCTTCACTTCGATCCGCTTGTTCCTTTAAGGGGTTACATACCCTTGGCAGGTCGGAAAATAGGTTCATTTTTATAATATTTTTTTGCATATAAAAGAACGTCTTATTTAAAAATCAAGATATACACCATGTTGAGTATAAATCAAGCTGTACATAGCGAAATACCTCGGAGATTACTGGACCGATTTGAATGAAAATTTGCAGGAATATTCTTTAAACTATAATATAGTACTTGTAGGCGCCGATTTTGAAAAAAAAATATTTTTTGAAAAATGGCAGCTACTCGAGCATGTGATGCTCGGCCTAAGTTTTCATCTCCTTTTGTTAATAAAAAACAAAACAAGACACTAATCGAAAAATACTAGATTATAGTCTAATCGTAAGAATATTCGTAGATCCTAAGTTCCCTGTCTCCCTAGTTCGACGCTGTGAAAACAAGGCAGCATTGGCGGAATTTTTTCAAAGAAAAGTATCGATTATTATAATTCCGACCTCTGTACTTTTATTAATTGACATTCGAGGAAAGTGCTCCAATTTTTTTATTCTTCCATGCTCCCCAGCAACTAACATGTTTTCAAACCCCTCTTACTACTACCACTGTAACTTCGAACAAAATTATTATTAATGCATAAAAAAAATTGAGCACATTCCTCGAATGTCAATTACTAAACGTACAGAGTTTGGAATTCTAATGCCCAATACTTTTCTTCTAAACAATTCCCCAAAATTTGCCGCATTTTCAGAGCGTCGGACGAACAAGACCCCTTTTAATTCCCTCTTCTTGTCTGCGCGATAGTTGTCAGGAGCTGCGACCTACGGAGAGTACGTCCAGTACATGAACACGTTACCCTTGAACGACAATCCCTCGATGTTCGGGATGCACCCGAATGCAGACATAAGCTGCGCGCAGGGTGAGACCTACGCATGCATCGAAACCCTTCTCGCCCTTCAGCCCCGGGAAGTCGGCACTGCGGCTTCCAGCGTCGAAGAGGTCACAACCCAATTAGCCGAGGACATGATATCCACCATGCCACAGACATTCAACTTAGCGGCCCTGCAATTAAGGTACCCTGACACTTTAACCCCCGATGGCTTAATCTTAGCCAGGTCTGGGAACATTCAGATCTCCACTATATGGATCGGTTTATTGATCCGTTAAACCCATCGGCGCTAACGAACCCACGATCAATGAAATGGAGACTGTAGTCGATGGAGTGTGAAATGCAGTTGGAACGCTTCAGGTATCCAGTCCTGTACGAGGAGTCTTTCAACACCGTGTTGCTGCAGGAGGCAATACGCTATAACGGGCTGTTGAATGTGATAAAGGGAACACTGCAGGACCTCTTGAACGCCTTGAAGGGGCTGGTGGTGATGTCCGAGCAATTGGAAACTGTGGCCAACAGTCTGTACAACAACAGAATCCCGAAACTTTGGCAGGACCGGGGCTACCCTTCGTTGAAGCCGCTCGGTAACTTTGCCGCCCTTGTTTGCTTTTAATCGAACTCGAGTAGCTCGTCTATTTGACGTTAAAACTGTTGAAGTGCGCAGGGTGATTCAGAATTATTACTGCAGAGAAAGTGGAGTAGTGGCGCACTCGGAATTTAATCTTGGGGGAGCCGAGCTGAAGGGATAAAAATATTTTTAATGCAAATTGAATAAACTTCATTAGGTGTTTATAAAAATTTATTTGGAGCAGTGTTGCCCAATCTTTTTTGAGCCGTGATCCACTTTTTAAGGTAAATTTAATAGAGTAACGAAAACACATTAAAAATAGGTATTTCAGAATATAATTCTAATTTAATAATATTAAAGAAAAAAAACTTAAAAGGCGGTGGTGGCCCCCCAGAAAACACTTCGCGACCACTGATTTAAATAATAAAATCCAGTTTTCTTTTCTTTTTACATTAATCTCCTTCTTCCTTTTTCTTTGGGGGTGCCAGGACTCCTTGGCCCCCATCAGGGTGCGCCACTGAACTGAAGCATACAAAGATACTATTCGATTTTAAATCTGTAACAAGGGAAGATCCCGAACTCGGAAATTCAAAAAATTCTGAAACTTTGTGAATATGTAGGGGATTTCCTCCTGATTACAACGCAATTTTTGTTTGCTGCCCAAGTTCACTTGAAGGGGGTGTAATTGACCCCCGTCAATCCGGTTATTTTCCGATTCTGTGTTATAACTCGTGAACTGTAAAATATTTTTTCTCCAAATGATAGATCTAATTAAAAGATGTAACTTTTGTCTTGAAACTTTTTCTCGATCTCTTACAGTTCGCGAGTTAGAACACAAAATCGGAAAATAGCCGAATTTTCAGTTTAATTTCACCCCCTTCGAGTGAACTTGGGCAGCAAACAAAAATTGCGTTGTAATCAGGAGGAAAATCCCTACGTATTCATAAAGTTTCAAAATTTTTTGAACTTCCGGGTCCGGGATATTCTCCTGTAAACTGATACCATGGGCGTGAGGACACCCCCTGGCATGAGAAAAAAACGCTTATTTTTAAAAAGTAATCTTTATTAAATTTACACAAAAAAAAGTGAATATTTTCAAATTCTTAATTAAATTGGTGTTACAAAATGGGTTTAATGGGTTTTCTTTACCGTCACGGTCTACGTCTACGGTCGCCCATGGCTGATAACTAAGATTCTGAAGCACCCCGAGTTAATTATTCGATAATCCTCACGTCGATATGTCACAGTGATTCTATAAACTAAAAATACAGGAGCCTGGTTCCTCGACTTGAAGGAGAGGATCGCGTTCCTGAGGTCCTGGGAGGACCGCGGTATACCAGCGGCCTTCTGGATCTCCGGCTTCTACTTCCCGCAAGCATTTCTAACTGGGACTCTGCAGAATTTCGCGCGGAAGCATGTCGTCTCTATCGACACGATTGGTTTCGGTTTTAAAGTACTGCTCCAATTGAATAAAAATTCGATACCCTCAGATCTCAAGCTATATAATAGCAACCGACTGCAGGGTGTTGTTTTGGTACACAGAAGCGGTGTCCAAAGTGTTGGCCAAGCTCTTTGGACCACCCTGTGCGGGAACGATAGATCTCCGTAGAAAAACAGACAAATGCATGGCTATTCTTAACGTTATAGGTATTAAGCGCGATGCCAACGCGCAGACCGGTGGATGGTTGCGTTATTTATGGTCTGTTCCTTGAGGGATGTCGATGGGACGGGAACCATCTGAACGAGTCCCTTCCAAAAGAGCTGTACACTAGTAAATATAGCTATCTGTCACAGAAAAATTGAAACAGAAACGCAGACACTCTTCCGTGCATTACTCAAAGTGTTACGCGACGTGGAATAGGACTTCATACACCCTTTTCGCAGATATGCCGCCGATTATGCTACTGCCAGAGGTGAACCATCAAGAGCCGAAGGGAATTTACATCTGCCCCGTTTATAAAACGATCACTCGAGCCGGCACGCTTAGCACCACTGGACACTCGACCAATTTTGTTTTGCCAATGGAGATTCCTAGTGTAAAGCCTCAGTCCCATTGGATCAAGAGAGGCGTAGCTCTGATCTGCGCCCTGGACTACTAGTGAGGCCTCAGGGTCACTCATTTTGCTTATAATGAATTTGAAATAAAATTGACAATCTACTAATATAAAAGAAATCTTCGAGAGTACTATATAGGCTTCAGTTTACTAGAATGCAATTTGTGTAACAGTGCGAATGAAGGAAATAATTATTGTGTAATTATTGTGTAATTATTGAATCAAAGAGTTATCCATTCTAAGTTCTTGAAGTGGTTTAGGTGTCGTTCTCGTATAGCTTTGGGTCCTTCCTTTTTGATTTCCTATACGCCGCTGTGCTCCACGCCATGGTACCCACCGTCATTATTATACCTGTGCATTGAATTCGAATGGAAGATTAAAATATTAATCTCTATGCATAAAAAACAAGAAGAAATGCAAACGAAGATGGATTGAAAAGGAAAATATAATTTCATAGACCTTGTTCTCGATTTTAATTTATAATACCTGGAGCCATGGTTGGAAGAGCCTGCCTGGCTCGTCTGAACAGATTCGGTATACCATGCGATACCGATTTTACCCAAAATTTCTGTTCCATTGCAGTCAAGGTGTAATATACGACTCTTCGTATTCGAACTGGTAACTCGCCGAACTCTAAACCCATGATGAATGTTGGATTGAAATTCTCGAGGAGACTTCTACACCACTAATATCCATCAACATTAACAAAATCTATGGCAAAACAAAGGAACGTACAAAACTCGAGACTCTTCCATTCTATTAAAATTATAAATTCACGGTCGTGCGAGATCAAAATTTGGTGGTCCGATGTAATAACACTGGAAAAATTACTTCAAGCATCTTTACATTCCCACTATTATTTATTGTACAAAAATATGTACATACAATTCTACAAATATAAATAATACCAGAGGCAATAAAACAAGACGCGAGGACACCGTGAGTTCGTATCGTTACATATGAACAAGGACGTGATATTTAGGAATTAAATTTCCTAGTTTCAAAACACAGGGTAGTCTGCAGGCATGTACTGCGCGATTTTCGATGGAATAGTGAATTTATCCGGATTTTGTTCGAGCAAGCATCCTAAGAGGCGTGGGACTGAGAGCACAGTGCCGGATATCACGGAAGGGAAGCCTCTGCCAGTATCTGTCTGATAAGCGATCCGCAATCTCTTGCTGAAATAGTCTCCGCACAGAGAAATATGTCCAACTTCTATGTACTGTTTCGAGAACGAGGACCACAGTTCGAAGGACAGGCGCATTGTTTCCCAAGGTCGTAGCTCTGTAGCTGGTCTCATCACAATTTGGTAATGGTTGCACAAATTGTCGTACAATTCCGAAACAGTGGTCAATAGCCTCTCCAACTGCATACGATACTCTGGATTGTTCGCATCCTTCACCAGTACGAAAGCATGCACGGCTGAGGTCTGGCAAACAGTGAACAAGCCGATCTGTGCTGAGCCGGGTGGAAAGGGTGTGTACTGTCTCCCAGTAGAAAAGTATCTCACCGGAAAGTGCTTTGGATTTATTAATTGCTTCGCGTGCATAGCTAAGAATGATATTAAGCTCGCTCCTCCCACAAGATGCATTCGATTCGGAGAGCTTTCCTCCACTTCGTTGTGATTGTTGATTATAAAAGCATCCATTGGATCCTCATGATTCAAGCCAGAACCTTCCACCACTAAGCTGCGGCTGAAATCAGAGCCCGTTACTCTGATCATATCGTCTCCACTGAACACCTCCCCCGCGTAGTTCAATACGCCAAGCTCGAACAGGGCGGCGTCGTTGCACAGGTAATATTGCATGGGGCTTTTGTACTCCAACAAACCAAGAGTCTTCCCGATCTCAATGTGATTCTTCGTGAGACTGAAGGATTGATCTAACTCGCCAGATCGTTTCACCACTATGGGAGACTGGAACGGTGTCTTCTGATCCACTTCGTTCGGTAGCTTCAACAATTTCTCTATGACAGATTCGCCTAAATCCCACAGAGCATTTTTCACACCTTTCAAATCCTGCTTCAATACTTTGGATTGAAGCTTCAATTTAGCGAATTGCTGCTCCTCCTTTTCAGTCAGGGTTTCCTTCTGGTAAAATTGTCTCATTTGGCTCGTCAACTCTGTGTTTCTCAGTTCTAACTTATCGTTGTCTGCATTTACAGACTTATAGAAATCCCACATTCTTTTAAGCTCCCCGGCATCTATTTCCAGTCCACGAGATGCCAACTCTTTCTGTAACTTGTCAACGTCTTGCAATTTATTATCGAAATCTAAATATGGAGATAGGTACGAGAAGACTTCCATGCCCCGTCTGCCCGTGATATATAACACGGAGGTGTGTCGTCTAATGCATTTCAACGGCCCACTGGTATGTTTGAAAATGCTGTGCTTTAAACCCTTACGAACCATGCATGTTCGTGCAAAGTGGTGTAAATAATTTGCCATTGTCCTTCGATAGTAGACCGCTCAAGACAGAACTTTATAATTTTCTTCGCGCTGTACAAACAATTTCTGTAATCAGAGACATACGTCGCATTTCGCACACATTCGCGCTTACACACTGATTTTTGCTACTTTGGCTTGTGACGCAAATTCTGACTCTGCGTCCATTTTAAAATCGTCGCGCGTTAGTGTCTCAATTTTACGCTTCTGCGGGGCAACGTAACTCCCTTTTCCAGAAGCTCTCTCCGACTCCTCTACGGTATATGGTTCTAGCTCGAGAGCTTTTAGTCGGCGTTTATGAACTTTGGTAGTGAAATGGTCCTGCAAAGCGGTGTTGTTGATAAAATGCCTCCTGCAAAAAAGTAGGATTTTTTAATTTGCTTGATCAAAACTTAAAACTTTCGAAGTATGAAGAATAAATGCTTAGGGAATGAAATATGTGACAAAGGAGCCACATTGCAGAGTTACACAACGATTTTAATGGATCTTGAATTAATGACCGTGTCGGCACGCTAGCAGCCGAAGCATGGTCTTTATTATTAAACATTTCGTAAACTACGAAATATCTGTACGAACGATTAAATAAGAGTGTAATATTCTTCGGCTCTCTATCGATATATAAAGTTTCTTCAAAATCAGTGCACAATGCGGTTCCGTTATAAAACGTTTGAGTTGATAATTTAAAATACAAGTTAAGTCGCCGAACGTAACGCACACGTAACGCGAATACTTACGCGCAATGTACACAGTAATATTGGCCCGTTCCAGGTTTATCGAAATCCAGTTCTTGATTTAGCAATCCTTTTACATTCTCACTTTTCAAATCCTCGTCGATCTAAAATCAAAAGTATCATATAATAATTGCCTATCGCGGAGTGTCAACCACGTGACACGATTGCTCGCAAATAAGGGTTAGAAAGCATCGTTTCACCTCGTCCAAGTCTTTTGTTCTTCTTTTCGTGCGCCAACCCTTTTTTAAGTGAGTATCGCCCCTGTGATACTTCTTACGCTTGTACGTCATTTTTTGAGCGAAGTAATTAAAGAACCGGAATTAAACTGCACCACTGTAGGGTACATTACAGTGCGCGGAGATGGTCTATTAATCGAATGAGGAAAGTAAACGGGGGGAGGTCAGGCGCGTAAAGAATGGTCGCAGAGATGCATTATGAATACAAGATTGAATATAAAGGTAAAAATATCTTATCGACAGTGTATTATCAAGAATAAATGTAAATATGCATTCATCGGTTATCTGTATCTGCAAATAGTCATAGGACGTGCAAGCGATTCTATGGCGAAACATTATTAGTGAATTTTCAGCTTCTATATTGGTCAAATGATGCGACATCATGGCGACCCTGTCTTCGTGATCGTAAAATAGGTTATAATGGTGACATTTGAATTCATCGCTTTCCCACTGATGTGGTAATAAATTCATACAGCTCTTTAAAATTCCAGAAACATTGAAATTAGGTGTAACTTTCTTAAAGTACTTCAGTGATGAAGCACACAACTAAAAATGATGCCATAACCGATAAATTTATGGGATATGCTTTAACAAGGCACAGATTAAAATATATCGTTTAGTGCCCAACGTTCGGCGCAAGTAAGCAGAATGAAGTTCAGTCAAAAATCTTGAGCAGAATTGAAAGGAAAAAAGGTCGATTTGTGAGGATGCGTTTACAAAGAAGCAGTAAGCGACAGATCCTCGGGGCAATGTAAAGCTACCCTAAATTGGGCATGCGCATTTGGTTGGAGGGTAACGGGGGGGTAGAGCCGACAGATGTCGCCACGGTGCGGCAGAGTATGTCGCGCCTCTATCGGCGAAGCGTACGATCAATTCAAACAAACGGTGCGCCACTGGCGAGGGGGGTCCACAACCGTTTCGAAAGTAAAAATACTGCGCGACCCGGGATTTTGTTTGTACGGTAGAGCGAGGGTAAAAAAGCCGAGGGCCAGGCCGTGGTGTAAGTCGGGGCAACGCGGTGTCGCTCGTAAAATGACGTAGAGAGAGTGTGCGTAAGGGTGTGCCGCGCGCGGTACGGAGAGGTTGTGTGCAGAGCGGAAACGGTGTCGCGACGGTGTGTGCAGGCTCGGCGCTGCTCGTAGAGCTATCGTAGCGCGTACACGGGAAATTGGCCGTGGCTTCGCCAATGGATGCCAGGCAGGAGGAGACGCCATTTTGATATACGGGCGCACGTCAAGCGTTCGCTCTAAGGGAAACGCGCTCTCGTGAGTCGGTCTGTAAGCCGCGTCCGCTCCGCGTAAGGACCGCGCGGTGGAAATTGGTCGCCCCACGGGTACGGTTGGCGGTTCTATCGTTGGTAATACGTGTGCGTGGCGCAACGTATCCCGGAGGCCTGAGAGCCGAGCGTTTCGTTGACAAGTGACAGGTGAATCGATCCGCGGGCCCGCGAGGAAAGTCGCGTTGCGGCCCCCCCGTGTGCCCGTGTAACGCGGTTCGCTCTGTTCGCGGTCGATCGCTAGTCAGTGACTACTGGTGTGTGGAACTCTGCTGCTGCTGCTATACCCAGTGTGTGCTATACCCGGGAGGAGATTCGGATTTTTCCCCACGCGTGGCGAGTAAACTCGGCCGCGCCGTGAGAGCGAGGGACACACGCACCGCTAGACGACTCCTGTGCCCGAGTACTCGTGCGTGTTGTAGATCGGTGCGCCCGCCGCCGGATCGTGTACCCCGGGGTGGCGGTGTGGACTGTGCTGTACGGCACGGGACGGCACGGCACGGCAGCCAGACAGGGAAGAAAAGCCAACCAAGCCGCCGTATCGTTTGGCGCGCTCGACACAGAGGCCACCGGCCCCAGGCACACTTCGGGGCCAGGACAAGACGACCCGATGTCGGGAGCGGGTCGCGACCCCGTGTCGACCCGCGGTCGTCCTCGTCCTCGTCCGCTGCTATCCTCCATCATCTACTGTTTCGTAGCACCAGCACGCTTCTCGCGTAAATGTGCTCTCATGAGCGCCCATGTGCTGCCGCGACTATTTTTCTGCCCGCTGCCCCTGCGTCGTGCCCTGTAAACCCAGAGCACACCCCGATTAGCACGCCCACGCACTCTAACGCTCGCGAATATGGCCAAGATCCTCAACAAGGACCCCGTCACCTACGAGAGGGAGAGGGAAAACTTCATGAAGGACCTCCGTCACTTTCATGAGACCAGAGGGTAAGACCAATTTTCTCCATTACTCCCTGCACCATCCCGAGTCGATAGTTTCACAATTATTTCTATATTCTTCGTTACTTGTTATCCTTTCCATCTCTATTCCACGCCTCTCCGTCCAATGATCTTTCTGTCGTTTCGTTTATCTCGAGCTCTATCGTTGTGTCGATGTTGGAAAGTAAATCGGGTTTGGCGTTACTGTCTGGAATGCGTGGACACAGAGGTTTGAGGTTATGTTCGCTCGGGTTTCAAGTTTTCCAGAGGTTCTCGCCTTTCTGCCAGCGATTTGTTTACGCGCGTCCCGTGTTTTCTTTGTCGACGGTCGTCCAGACACGTATCTTAATTTGCGATTTGAGGTTATGTGACGCGTACGATCGAGACACGACCATATTACGATGAACTTGCTGATTTTTTTTCTCTAACGATTCATGCGTCTCTTCTCGATCATTGTAAACGTCTCTGTCCGCCTTTTTCCACCTTCTTTTTCTGAATCGGCGATGCGTATTTTTAAGAACGTTCGAACGATCGAGCAAACGAAGATCGTTTCACGCGAAGACGCTGTCGTTTATTACGTCATTGTTCGCGTGTTTTACTTGATTCGGAAACGGAAACAAAGCGTTTCTCTCGGCTGTGCTCGGCAAGATACTGTTGCAACCGAAAATGGGTACGTTCAATTTGCGCGGATTAAAAAACATTTAACTTGTTCGTTTTCATCCGTGCTCGACAATTATTAATTCATTCCGCGCCGTTATTGTCCGTAAGTCTTTCTCGAGGTTATTAAATATTTAGCAGCCATTAATTGAAACATGAAATATTAATTTTATGATAACATTATTGTGCGAAAAACATTTGAACGTTATTCAGTACCTCCTCTTTTACCCCTTTCTTGAATCCTGGTAATTACAATCCCATTGTAAATCTCTTTTAACGTAATCCTTACAATTGGTGCTTTTTTCAGGACTCCATTCAAGAAAAGTCCAAAAGTCAACGGGAAAGATATAGATCTGTACTTGCTGTACGTAGTCGTTACTGCCCATGGTGGATGGATAAAGGTGAGTCGATTTGTTCCAATTTTTACCTCGCGTTTTTTTCCCCCACGGAGGGACAAGTATTCGCGCGTTGTTCGCGGTGCACTTTCTGTCAATGTGATCTCCTAGCGGGGATAACGAGCGAAAAATCAGGAGCTATCGCGTTGTCTGTGTAATTTGTCTCTCCGTGCATCGTTAGCGCGACGTATGAACGTGGCTTTAATACCTTTGCATCGACTGTTTATACTCTCGCGTGCGTTTCATGCGTTACCGGTGCATTCGGATCGCATAATGAAGTAAAGTTAACTGTCGGGGTGTTTCAACACGCACAGTGATCATCTCGAGAACTTACACTTCTCTCATCACCTAAAGGCATTTGTCCCCTCAACGAACTCGAAGTATTTTGAACATATTTTTCGAGGACCATGTTTATAGCCAATTAGCAAACAAACTTCCAAGGATAACAACTAATATTATATAGCTCGTTCAATCATGGTATCGACATCAAAATTAATGTTCTCTTTTTTTTTGAAGCCGATATTTTCGCAGGCATAAAATTCCTCGTGTTAAGATAAAAATAGCGGGCGACTAGGGTCGAAACAAGAGTGTCTATATTAGCAGCTTGAAAAATTAATCTCTGTCATAACGCGTCGTGCACCACAAGATTGTCCCAATTCAGAATTTCGATATTCTATCTTCTACTTAAATAATTAGGGAAGACACTTGTAAATCATTGCACAGTGATTACAATTTTCGAAACCAACTTTCCAGGAAGACTTCCGTGCACCGTGGTTACTGAACATCCAGTACGCTTTATGCGCCGCGCGTGATTAAGAATCGAGGTATGCGACAAACTCCGCGGAAACGCGGGAAAACGATTGTTCCGCGGCACGGCCGAGTCTCGAAGAATCGTGCGCGCGAGGAATCGATCGGTCGAGCTTGTTATCACCGACCGCTGGGAATCATCTTTCCCGCGCGCGCCAAAGAAAAAGGAACGATCATGCTTCTATTTCGCCCAGCGGCATTACACAATACGCCAGCGAGCCACCGCGTTTACCAACAGTCATTTTCACGCGTGTCATTAATCGTATATATCGATGTGCCACGCGATCGTATCGCGGTCGATGAATTTTTGTGCGAACCTGGAAGCACGAGGCTCGAGCAAAATACCGCCGAGTGTTTTTTTCAAAGTTGAATCGAATTAATGAAGTTTCCAATACAAAAATTACACTCGATGCCACTGACGAGGTATGCCAAGTGGAAGGAATTATATTATCCAGGAATATTGATAAATAACGAGTGCCCGCTCGAATGCATGAGTAACGAGAAATTAATATTGAAGCATCGCAGGATTGATTCGATTAGGTTCGACTTTGTTGCTAGCCATTTACGTCATTCTCAAGAGTTATGTTTCCATCGTATGCGAAACACGTCTATGTTATATTTTTGCATTTAAAGTCGAGGTATTTTGACTCACTCGCCCGTTTACAGTAATTTATCGGGGGACGTGATTTTTATGTCCGAATTGGCTACAATGTTACCGCGCGCGCGTGAAAGCGGCGAAGAAACCAAGGATGACTTTTTTTCGTCTGGCCACATGTTTTTTTTTACAATCGCGGGAGAGATGTAGTCATTCAATTGAACCTTTCAATATTTTTCCATAAACGGATTCTGTTAGGGGTAAGATTGCTAACCGTACTATAATATATACTTATATAGGATTGTACTATATTTTTGTCTAGTATACTATATACTGCTAGAAAAATATATAATTAAATAATAACTATAGTAACATAGTAATTTTATAGTTAAATAATAAGTAAAAAAAAGGTATAGTATAAATTCTACAATTTGTACTTATTTCTTTATTTTTGAACGCGACTTAAAAATAAGTGTTGCCTACGATTTGTTTGGCAAAACATGTACAAAATAATTTCATACTTTCTCTCCATTTCTGCCACTTCAGCTTTTACAGAGAGAATTTTTTCTAATAATGAATACGAAGTGGCGGAATGAGAGAATCCAGAGCCAGTCTATCTCTCGTGAAAAATAACCTCCTCATATATGTTAATTTGGACTTTCAGTGCAATCAAACCTTTGACAAATTTATTAAAGACAATAAATTAAAATGCACCAGAAAATATACTTTTAAAAAATAAGATGTTGTTTTAATGTAGTTTTATTATGTACCACTTTACTCTGAAAAGTGCTATAGTTTTCAGAACGTACTATATTTTTTATCACATTTGGCCATAAAGTACAATATTTTGCCGAAAAGAAGTTGGCAACCCTAGTTAGACGGTCGATGTTATATACTTTAGTGGCGTATAGAAGTTTTCCTTTACAGTGATACAAATTGTGTAGTGTTACCAATGGTATGAATATTTAGATACTCGATCTGCAGTCGAACAGAAGTTTTCTGTCATGATTATTTCCTTAGGCTAAGAACCATTGGTCTGTGTTTTCTTAAGAACCGAACGACGGATTTGACTATACGAGTATGTACTCATGTCCACACACACACACACACACACACGTCTCGTATGTACTTCTCGCGGTAACGCTGCGGTAAAGCGCGGCCGGAGCTTTTCGCCTCATCTTTCTCGTCGCATCTCGTACCAGCTTCATTTATCAACCGTCAATATTCTATTTCAGTTGGTTTTACTCAAAAGTCCAGACTGTATGGAAGAAGATCCGCTGGGAGTTCTAAACATTCTTACATAATTATAAAACCTCTCAGAACGTTAGAATTAGGAAAGAAAAGTGTACTCTGCATATCAATAGCGCTACTTCAAAGATCGTCTTCTTTTAAGTGAAATTATAGGTTCAATTAAAGTGTACGGGTTCGCAGATGACGTAAATCATGATTCCACTAATCCGTTGCAACCGAATAAATCGGAATACGGTAGTGGTCATTTTCGGTTGCCCTTTGTCCGTTAAGAATACTTGCGCCGATGTCGCCTTCCCAGAAAGTCGGACTCTATAGAGCACGCATTCCGCGCAACGAGATGTCTGGGCCTGTCCCTCTTTATGCTTGAAATCTCTTCTTTCAACTCGTGACGAACGCCGTGGAAAAAGTGCGGCCACATATAGAGGCAAGTAGCCTGGGCGTTCATCGTTCGAAGTTATCGTCAAGGGTATAACCCCCTTGAAAGAGACGTATATATAATCCATAGCAGTGGCTCCCAAAGTGGGGGCCATGGTGAATTTCTAAGGCAGTCGCGAAACCGTGGAATACTTACGACGGGGGCTTCCCGTCTCTTCCGAGACCCAGCCAGTTTTCGCCTATTTTTTCAGCTGGTTTTCGCTCAGCTAATTAAACTTTTTAATACGAAGAGGACTGCCTCGAAGGATAATTTATAGGCAGCCCTCATAAATATTCAGAAACCCGTCATTGCATAACTTCTTCGATTTTGAAAAGATACATTTTTGGACTCATACAGGTGATAATAATAAGGGAAAAATAATTTTAAAAAATTGTATTTTCGGAATGATTTTTCCGCCATTACGATTATGATTACTTAAAACCGCGGAATTACAATGTACAGCGCGATCTATGTAAAATTTAGATTCTGATTTTATAAACTGAAATTTTTTTTAGTTTTTAGTTTTGTGAAAATGGTCATTCATCTGGATTAGTCAGGCATAATGAACTGCGGTTTATTTCGTAATCCGAGAGTTTATCGTTCGAAAGTTTTTAGGCGACAGACAAACACACGAACATATAGAAGCTTTCTGCTTAATATATTAAGATTTAGAAACTAGAATATGTATCCTACAAGAAAAAAATTAAAAACAAAACACATGATGCATATTTGCAACAGAATGCAAAGAGGGGTTGATTTACTTGAAGGAAACAGTCCCTAAAAATTTATATGCGAATAACCCTTCCCACAGAACTTCTAGAAACAGGTCGCACGCGATATGAAGGTTAATCCTTCGTGTCCACAATTGATCTACAATAGACGCCCTGGACCTCAGTTCTCCACAAAACACCCACAAAAACGTACATATCGCCCCGGGCTTGCCAGAATCGAGTCTGGTCGCCGGCCACCATAAATCCCAATCTAGGCCACGATTCTCGTCCAATTAATCGCTGGCTGGATGTGTCATCGAGGAGCGCGCGCGCTAGTAGTCACGCGAGTCCGCGCTACGTTCCACGATCCCGAGAACCCTGGGGGGCGTGTCTTTCGGAAAACGTCAGAATCGGCCAAAATTCGAGAGCATCGAGACAATACGGAAGTTGGCCGGCAAGGTCAGGGTCATTTGCAGAGCCACTGCCCCCCCCCCCGTTGCGTGCCCTGGGGTGGGGGAGATAGATCATGAGCCGAAGGTGGGACGAAGGTGCGCGCGGGAATCGCGGGGCGTGTGGGAGGAGGGGGGGGGGGGCAAGGGTGATAGGGTGGGAGCGAAAGAGAAGACGCAAAGGGAGAGAGAGATAATAGCAGGCGCGAGAAGGAGGTGGAGGTAGTGGCTGTTCACGAGGGCTTCCCCTCAACAAGTGTGATCGAAGCTCCGCTAGACTATATAACCTGCGGCCGAGTCGCGACTACGCTCAGAATGCATCGCGGAGTGTGCGGTTCTCCCGATTCGAAGAAGTTGACGTCACCCTTTTTTTCCGCCGCCGACCGGCCGTCGCGTCGACTCGCTGCCAAGAGCCTGAGGAGAAAGTCAATCCTTTAGTTTCGCGATTGACACCCCGCGAACTCGCACGATGGCTCGTCGATTCCACTGCGAACGATAAGTTGAAAATGTAGAGCGAACTTTACAAACACCAGCCCCCGTTTTTTTTTTTAGAGAATCGAGCTTGAATGGGCGCGTGGCGCGCGCTTGCGCGACTCGGGTTCCTGGGCCCGAGGGTCTCCCTGCGTGGCTCTCGCCGTGTTTATGCGCGAAGTGTACGAAGCTGCAGGTTTTGTGCTCGCGGAGAAGTGTAAGTTGATGTTCAATTGGTTATTTTCATACTTGAGGGGTTACTGGGAATAGTAATTGGAAAAAAATGTTTCGAGCTGATTTTCTTGGGAACGAAGGCACATTAGATTACATTGTTTTCGATTTATCGTTTCGAGATGTATCTTGCCACGCATTTCCGTCGTTGGTAAAGTGAAATCTTTTGATTGATGTTTCCACTTGGTAGAGTTATTACATGCGTTCATTAAAATCTTCTTCGTGACTTCATGGGGTGAAGTGAAGTCATTAAGACATGTCACAAAGTTTAAAATGCCTCCGGCGTTGAAAA
This sequence comes from Andrena bucephala, assembly GCA_947577245.1. Taxonomy (NCBI): domain Eukaryota; kingdom Metazoa; phylum Arthropoda; class Insecta; order Hymenoptera; family Andrenidae; genus Andrena; species Andrena bucephala. The sequence continues at coordinate 73,751,968 of OX387715.1, forward strand.
GTCTACTTCTCACCCACGACGTTTTGCCAGATGCAAAGTTGAGGAAAAATTATCTCCCACTTAGGAGAATAGTCTCGTGGTAAAGTGAAAGTGGAGAGGTGGAAATTATTAGCGAGAGTCGATGCAGGGATATTCTTACGGCGATGTAAAAACGATTGGATCACTCGGAACACGCTCCCCTTCTGTAGATACCGATCTGGTGGCTCTAAGCGCGCGGCCGCAAGAAACTAAATAAATTTTAATGATTCTCGAGCTCTCTGGGCTCTTCTATAGACTGCTGCTGATATATTCGATCAGTTTTCTAATTTATAAAGCCACTGACAGGCAGTTAAAAGCCGTCTACTAAATGCAACGAACATAGAGCTGTAACTTGCCGATTCCATTTCCGCTTGAGAAGCTTCCCAGTTGTTAGTAATCACTTAGATATTCTTTCTCCGTGATAAATTCAGTACTTTCATCGAGTATATACTTTTCATTATACATAATTTATAGCCCACTACTAAAAACTTTATTAAGTATTATTAAAGTCCGCCCCGTTCGTTGTAATGATAACTAAAACCCCCCTTCTCATAATGAATAATACACTTAAAATTGCACATCTATTTTATTAATTCAGTTACAAAAATACATATCTCTGTCAGATTTGAAACACGTAACGCTATTAATACACGGTTGAGCGGATGGAAACGGTAAATGTCAAAGTCAGGCGCGAGCTGTATACGTACTTCCTGCAAACTAATAAATCTCATTTGGACCGATAAATCCGATGATACGATCTCTTGTAAATTCGTATAGGTAAATTAGTTCGATATAACGAATTAAAGTGACAATATAAATGCAGGGACATTTTTCTGCGGGACAGATGGTGTGATTAATTTCGCATTAAAAGAATGACGTTCGGTGCAAGTGTGCAGAGTTCATGCACTCGTAGAGGTAGCGAAGAGTACAGAAATATTCGAGGTGTACGATTCGTCGGCTCGCATGTCGGTTCACCGTGGCATACCGAGGCGCGCGGAGTTCGTCAGTCTTGCATAGTTCGCTGCTAATCTAAATATTTTATCTTGGGCTCGGATTTCGAGACCGACCGCCAGCTAGTAGAAAATTAATCCACTTAACAATTCATCTTCGCCTCGCCAGCGCCGATATAACAGGCGAGGAATTTTGAGGCACTTAATAAGCGAGCAGATTGATTACTTTCCGCGTGCATTTTCACCGAATCCGCGAGATTGTGTGACAGCGAGCGCGAAGAGTCGTTCTATCGCGTCGGAGTAGACCCGAGTCACCAACCAGTTGAAAACATTGGCATAAACCGCGCGGAAAATGAACGGTGTAGCGTCGCGTTGTCTCGTGGTGTAACGTCTCGTCAAAGAACCAGTGGTGGAACCATCTCCGCGTTCCTACCGGTTCTGTTAAGAAGTGTGAGGGGCAAGGGGGGTAGACGGAGGAGAGGATAATCTAACAAATGCAGGAATCTTGGCTCGAGGGCCGTAAGAAAATCGGGTGGCAACGCACGACTTGCCACCTGCTTTTGTCTTTCAACTAAAGTAATAGGGGATGGACACAATAGGCGGCGATCCTTGCGCACGGACGTGTTGGGCCTATTAATTTCTCTTTTGGCAACCACATGAAATGGCTTCTGTTGGTCTTCAAGTGTATCTTCAATTGTGACATAATTATTCCACGTATGTTCCTCGGTACGTTACTTTGTACTTTCCCTCCTTCGGAGATGTAACAAAGACTCCCGGTAACAAGAAAGTCTCGGTAGGATGGACCGAGAGATCGGGTGGCGCGGAGGGCAGCGCGAGATAGAGAGAAAGCGGCGGTACGGTTCGTGCAAGTGTCCGGCTTGTTCAAGGGCGCGACTGCCGCGCGAAGATCGTTCGAATGGGCACGCACCGTAGTCTGGCATTGGTCTGCTCGCTATACGCGGTGCGTGTAGCGTGCGAGGAATCCGCGACGAAGTCGGTAATGCTGAGTCAGTCAGGTGCCGCGGCGCCTTGCATCGTTTCGAAGTAGCCGGAACGCGCGGTTGGGAGAGGGACGGGACTAGAAGCGTCCTGGATGATGCACCGTGTAGGACGGCGAGGACGAAGGGAAGAAGAGCCGAATGGAACGAAAAGGGGAAGAGGATCCGAGAAAAAGTGCCGAGGGAAAGAGATGGGCGGGAATAGAGGAAAGAGAGGCAGGAAATGAAAAAAAGAGAAGGATAGGGCAAGAGATGGAGCAGTGTTACGGGGGCAGAGGTGGCGCGGGGGCTCGCTCGCTTGCTCGTTCGCTCCCCGGCGATGAGGCACGGTCGATATGGCAACGCCGCGCCCCGCCACACGCATACCGGCATCGCCGCCCGCCCAACCGCTCGACACTTGGCAACGCCGCTACGCCAGTGTGCGGGGGAGAGGGCAGCCAGGCTCTCACACATCGAACGACGAGGAGAGCGACCTCATGCCCTGCACACATGTGCACCCGGGGACACCGAAGAGACTGAGAGATGCCTGGTTGGTTGGTCGCTTGCTGGCTGGCTCGTTTGCTTTCTTGCCTGCTGCCTGCCTGCCCGCCTGCCTCCTTGTGACTGTCCCACGCACGCGCTTCAACGACGCGCACCCCCGTCTCCAAATTGGCGAAGCACTTTTCACTTGGAAATTCTTTCTCCCGCTGCGGGGGAAAAATAGGTATCCACTCTACCTCCTCCGCCTACTCTTTCGCTCAGCTCAGCTTATTCTATGACTTCTCCACGAAATTTCCGAGGGAATTGTTAGGAGGAATGAGGTAGGGAAGAGCAAACGAATTTTGCAGATCGTTTTTACGCTGTATATGGGCGACGGTTGTTAAACAATGTTTTATTAAGAAACAGGTTTATAGAACTGGTGTGGTTACGTGATTAGAGGATAAAGTATAATTTCCCATTTCCATGAGGATGGAATTTATTGAGCAGGTACTGATGTGACGTCCAAGCGTTGCTCTTCTGTATTTCCTGTTTTGGCGGGTGCGCCTTTCGTGGATGTACGAATGCGCGCGAGTAAATATCGTTCGGTGGTAGAACAATGCGATATTATAGCGTACTATTTACGTTTCGTGTATGCCGCATTAAAGAGAAACGCTGTGGTATGTGATAGTTATGCGCATATGGTGTTGTAGTACGTTTGAAGCAGTCTATGCTCTGCCTAACGAAATGCTTAAAATATTGAATACAATGGATATAAATGTATTAATATAATCACTGAAATATCCCTGTAACAAGACGTACGTCGCATGATTAGCAGTTTCAGAATCTAAGTAACACCTAAAACAAACCGAGCAAACGAAACGGCATTGTCGTAGGAGCTCATAACCTCGTTTCAAAGGCTCTCGAGCATCAGATCGCCGCTGGACGGGCAGTATTGCCTCGATCCGCCTTTCGTACTGGAAGCATTCCTCTTTTTGCTCGTCCCTCAATCGTAGGTAACGACACCTACTACCTCCTTCGCGAATGTCGCGTGTGAGGCCGCGCGGTCGAGGTACCAAGTAACGCAGCTCGTGCACCGCAGAGAGAAAGATAGAGAGCCCGCAAGCGAGGCGTACACCGGCGGGAGGGAGACACCGCGCGAGGAGAGGTGCCGTGCCGCGACGTTGCCATTCTGCCAGTCGAGGGCAGACCACTTCCGAGAGCACGGCTCGCGGCGGTGGCGGGACGGCAACGTCGCCTCGACGAGATTAAATAGAGATAGCCTGAGGTATACGTTCCGCCGTCGTAAGATGGGCTCACCGTTAGTCGAGGAAGAAGTGAGACAGATAAAGGACAGCCAAAGGAAAGCATATCGCCTCGATTCGAAACTCGTCGATCGTTCCTCTGCGACGCGAAAACGTTTTGCCAGCATTTCGAATGCGTCGCTGCTGCCTCCCTCATCTTCCGCGTCGTTTCTCGTCAATTCTTAGGAGTAATGTGTATTTAACGCGTATACCGTGCATGTTAGGTGTTCCGAGCTGGCCTTACGCGGAATATAAATTGAACCGAACGAGTAAAGATAAGTGTCCAAGTAAATTGAATTGCTCGAGGGCGATTAAGAAGTGCTCGGGGATCGGACGCGGTCAATTGCCGATTTGGAATTAAGCGAGTCAGAAATAAAATTTGCACGTACCCAATGCCGTTTCCGCGCTTTAAATACCGGATCCGTGTATTATCGAACAGGGTCGAGGAATATAAACAGGTGATAGCATTGTAACTTTATTTCTAACGTCGCTATTGCGTGCACGATAATGAGGCAAGGGAAACTTGTAAGAGAACAGTTCTCTCTGTCTATATATTCGTACATGGTACGAGAAATAAGCTGAGCTAAGTTGGCACGTTATAAAATTCTTGGTACTGTCACCTTAGCTGACTCGAAATCCGTTTTCTTCTTCAGCGCGCTTAATAGTCGCCAAACATTCTTTCGATACACTTCCAATACACCTGGCTGTACCTATATTTACCGTAACGGCACGGAGTTTCAAATTCAAATTCAAAGGCACTTCCGAAGAAACTCAAAACTTTCCAGTTACGTTAATAGAAAGTAGCCGTTACGTTATTCGCCCAGCGAGGTGCGAGCACAGAGCACGTTATCCTAATCTCGTGAACGCGCGCGAGTCTCGCGTTACTTTCGGAGAGGCGATTTCGTTGTACGCGGTGGCAAAAGACAAACACGGCTCGTAACTTTTTCTCCGCGCCTCGCCCGTATTTCCTCAGCGTGCAATGCAAGTCGCATCGGCATTAATGGCCTTGGCCGACGGTGGCAGTCGGTAGGCCATCATTCAAGCACGAGCCATCGCTGGAGGTCACTGCACCTTTCCCTCAGCCGTTCCTACACTGAACTAATTTCAATTCATTTGCAAAGTGTGTAATGTGTATGTGTGTGAATTTCGCGCGGAAGAATTCTTTAAGTACTCAACGGGAGGACTCTTCGGGTACTTTGCGAGCACCCTTCGGATTCAGAGATAGTACTCTTCGGGTACTTTGTGGTCACTCTTCAAGTAGGGGAGACCGGGGCAAAGTGAACCTCGGGGTAAAATGAGCTTTCTTAATTTATTCTTTAATAATAGAATATATTTACAAATTTTGGTGATGTAATAAATGTGTGTAATATCACAATGATAATTATGCATATTCAGATATCGAAAAATGGAACTCATTTAAAAAATTAAAAATTAAGTTTTAGAGACTTCCAATTGGTTTTCTTTTCAAATTTAGCTTTTTGGATAAATGTGTCTTAAATGTGTTATTTTACCTCCAAATTTTTTCTGTCTGTTTATAACAAGCTTATAAACATACGTGTACACGCGTTTGAGAAAATATTAATCCCAACATTACTAAATAATTAATTTTCCTCGGAGTACACATTCGGGGTAAAGTGACCGGGGTAAACTGAGCTGCAAATGGCTGCTAAGAACCACTGCGCAAGTGATGTGCGCAATATCCTAACCTGTCAGCTGGCTAGAAAACCACGCGGCGTGATGGAACAGAATCTAACCTAAAAAAAAAATGAAAAATTTGACACAGTTTTTGACAACCACGGTGCAAAAAAGCCAGAAGCTGCCGTGCTACACACGTCATTCCAGCGCAAGGGGTTAATATTTACCTACATCCTTAATTAAAGTTCTTACATTGTTGCACCCCACTTTACTCCGGATAGTAGCTCACTTTATCCCATATATGGGGTAAAGTGGTCGGTTTTGGCATTTTCTTTTCAAGTTGAATTTTAATATACTTTAAGTTTGTTTTAAGCATTGCTATTCGTCATTTATCAATAGTAATATTGAAATTATATTATAAATCTTTTTCCACACATTTCTATTGAAAGGGAAAAATTTTTATTCGACTTCAAACTTTTTTCGTCTTTGCCCCAGTCTCCCCTACTTCTTCGGTACTCTTCAAGTACATCTTGGTCACTCTTTAGGTACTCCCCCCCCCCCCCCCAATAATCGAATCGAGTATTCCATACTAATTTCAATGCAACAATTAATATTACCAAAGTTAAAAGAGATATTTGATATTCCAATTCCTACAACACCCAGCGACACACAATTCCGCATTCATTTCACGGCAAGGGGGACTTCCGACAGGCATGCATCGTGGGCGGTCTCCGTAATAAATTCGGTCTGGTAGCCGCGATATCTCATCGGCGAAGTCGTCACACGGTGACTCTTGTAGATTAGTTTATCTTATGTAACGAGTTAGTGTGGAGACAGAAAAGAGTGTGGCCATTGTTTGGCTTACGACGGCCAGCCGCACAACGTGGCACCCGCATGCGTTCACAGATGTCACATTGGCGAGGCTCAAACTTCAGCAAACGCCGCTGAAAGGAAGCTGAAACGTTAGATAGCGGCGGTTACGTGTGTAAATAGGTAAATTTCATCGCAGGTCGCGTAAACAATTCTTGCGCAAACTTCGCGGAACTTGTTGACAGAAGACCTGAAATACTGTACGTCACTGTTTAACAGCGAACGTGTATTCGCTTCATATACCGCGTGGCCAATAAGTAGCACACTAGCGACAGGTTTCAGGGAATAATTCCAGCAGTAATTATTTGATAACATCGCTTAGCAGTCAATTAGCGATTAAAAATAATAGTTACGTAAACGAACCTAGGTGTTTCATTCGCTGATACTTCAATCTACAGAGATTATTATTATCTTCAACCCGTACCCTCTTTCACAACCTCACCGTGTTTCTTCCACCCGCTACGGGCTGTATAGTTGGTCCATCACAGCGTCACAACCGTCTCCGGCAGAACAAGGAGCGCCTGTTCCTTCCATCATAGATTGCAAGCCCCCTCGACCGCGCGTATCACGCATTCAATTGTCGACGATTACATGCACGCTTATTACGCGTACGGTCGTCAGGCTCTTGCTACCGTGAAACCGAATGCTCCACGCATCCATTAGATTAGACAGTCAATCGAGCGACTGTGCGGTAGCGAAAGGACATGGCTGCGGTTAATTAACAGCAATTACGAGCGAACGTCGCCGGAATTGTCGTACGAAAAATAGGTTTTCGGTGCTCGTCCGAGAAACAGGCGTGCAGGCACCGTGCTCCGAGTTTATTGATGATGACGCCCGAAAACAGACGACAACGTGTTAATATTTAACCGATGCTGGTGGAGTTGAACCTCGACCAGCGGACAGAAATATCTGTCGTTTCTGTAGCCTTTCATCTCGCCTGCGCAAGTTACGACGTTTCGCAGCCTCTCTTCTAGGAGCTTCCGTGAAACTTCGACTTTGATCTCGCCGATGGTACTCCGCGTTTAACATAAACCCTCTCTTCTGGTCGCCGTGGGTGAGGTACCTGTCACGTGGTCGTTAGTGCCACATTACGCAACTGCGAATTGGCCTTTTCGATCATCTTTTGGCGAATGGGGCCCCAGTGGCCGATCGACGCGAGGCTTGACGGGAAGGGTGGGGAGGGGTGTTGTGGACCCTAAATCTAAAATTGTAGCTTTGAGTATTTAATAGTTCCCTGAATATTAATAAAAAAAATCGATCGTGGGGGCCATTCTGAAGAATCTTTCATCTTTTTCCCCCCACTGAGTGAGACTGGGCGCCAGAAGAAAGTAAACGTGACCCCCGGCAGAACTCACAGTTGCGTTTCCAACTTCCGTGGCCAGATTCTTTGGAAACAAAGTTCCCATTCTACGATTAGCAGTGCGACGTGGATCTTTCCCCAACAATTTTACCCATTTCATCCATGAACTCTTTAACCCTTAACCGGTGACGCGGAGTCACTCCTCTTTAATACTTTGCCATTGTCAAGCTTAAATCTATTTTTAACATATACTGGAGTTATTAGTGACTGTATTACATTTTTAAAAAGCTACTTTTGCATGTTTCGTTCGAAACCATTGAAAGTTGTCTTCACGACAGGACATATAAAAACAAGGTTGAAAGAAGGAAAATATAGGAAACGTCACCGGTTAAGGGTTAAAAGGATCCCTCGTCGCGAATATACAAGTAGAAAGCAACAGCCACTGTCATCGGCCAATCAATCCTCCCTACTCATCCAATCCAGCATTCTCAGTCGCCACTCCTACAAAGACCTAGATTAGCAAGGACTTAACAAGTACTCGAGACGGTACTAGTCGCTCCCCTTGCTGTAGCGGTCGGAGGTGCCCCGATCGAGCCGATCGCCTGTTACTCTTGGCATCCCCGAAGGAGCAGATGTCCAGGACCGGGTCCAGAGCGTGCCCTCCCTCTTCCCCCGGATCGATTGTTCGCGTGGCCACGATGGACCTGATCCTGGGCCACTTCCGTATGATACTAAACGCTCGTTCGCTCCCTCGCGAGTGCCCTGGCGCATAGTTAGGCAGGCACGCGCGCATACGCGCGTTCTCTCTCTCTCTCTCTCCTCTCTCTCTCTCTCTCTCTCTTAGTGTCTCTCCCCCTCCCCCGTGGGCGAGCGAACGAGAGCTCTCCCTGTACGTGTGTACGCACGCGAAGACTTCTTCATCCGCGTTCGTTCATTCAGAGTTCACAGTCAGTCAGTCACCAGCACACCTCCACCGATCAGCTGATGCCGACGACGACGGCAGACTGCGCGTCGCCAACCCCTCCGCCCTCCTTCCCTTCTTCTACCCCGCCCCCCCCCCCTCCCCCTCCTCCTCCGCCACCTCCACACCACCTCCTCCTCGTGCTGCTGCTGGTACTGCTGCTGCTCTGCCCCCTCACCCCCCTGGTGGACGATCAGCTGACTGGGAACTGTCAGTCGTGGGCCTGCGAGTCCACGTGATGGTGGGGCTCTCTCCGCGATCCAAGTCGCTTTTCTGCCTCTGCAGGGCCGCCGCGAGGCGACGCGGCGCGCCCATAGTCAAACCTCGCGCGGATCTCGAGCAGAGGCCTCTCCGCGACACCGTCGCGCGGTCTTCGGCGGCGGCGGTGGTTTCCGAGGACCCCGGGGTGGCTGTTTGGGCAGCTCGCCCGCCTAGGGGGCATTTTTGAGAGGGATAATAGCGCTGGGAGGGTGCAAACAGTGGCTGCTGGTGGATATGATGGGGATGCACCGAACATATGTTCCCAATTGTAAGATTGGATTATCCAGAATGCACTGATACAAGTTTTTGGTGTATGCTAAAGGGTTGATCGTAGAATTAATCATTAAGAGGAGTCACTTTAATTTCGGGCGATCAATTGGTCGGCGTGATTTGAAGTAACGCAGTGATTCCCTACCGGTGAGTCGCGAAAGGTTTTCTGGAGGGTCGCTACGGTCTTTTTTTTTTTTTGAAATATTAACATAGAATTATATTTTGCAGTACCTTTTTTTAATGTTTTGTTTACCTTATTAAATTTACCGTACCTTACATGGAAGGGGGGCAGCGGCGCAGTCAGGACTTAATCTTGAGGGGAGCCGAGTTGAAGAGCTAAAACTATTTTTAATGCAAATTCAATAAAATTCGTTAGGTGATTATAAAAATTGATTAAAAGAATAAAATCCAGTCTTCTTTTCGTTTTACAATATTCTTGAATTACTTCGGTCGCGGTTACATTAATCTCCTTTTTCCTTTGGGGGGTCCCAGGGTCCCTTAGCCCTCCTCTCGGTTCACCATTGGGGGGTGGGGAGCGCAGGTTATTTGAATATACACCAAAAAAGGTTGGGAAACGCTGAGTTAACGAGTTTTCTATTGCCTCGCAACATGTATGTAGGTTACACCGCGATCACGAGCTCTGTTAATCAATGTTGGCTGTCTGGCTCGTGGGATACGGCAAGGTGTTATCGAGGATTGTTTGGGCACAGAAGGCGTGGAGCGATAACGCGGCGGCGTGGGGACTGAGATTGCCCCGATTATTCTGAGGTGCTTTGCAATGATCTCGGGGGCCATTGTACAATAAATTTATCATTGAGCCTGCGCTCGGTGCGATTCAAAGTAAAGCGACGATCAGGTTAATTGGAAAGCCGCGGGGGGAGCTGATCAAAACGGCCGTCGCTGGCCGGTATTCTGGGAACGGGGCATTTGGCTCCCTTCTCCGTGTTTATTTTGGATGGTCGCCGGTGGAATCCGTAATAACTGCTGGGGCAATAACGATCCGTGTATCGTCTCGGCGGCCCTAGATCGCCGATCGCGATTGGCAGGTGTTGCCGTCGGTATTCCGTCGTCCGGTTGATTAACCCTCGCAAGAAGAATGGTGGGCATGGCCGCGTGAAACGAATGCAGGGCCATTTCGACCAATAGCACAAGGAGAAATTGAATATAAAATGAATGGATTAATTAAAATTATAAATAGATTTTATACTATAAAACACAAAGTTTACATGCTTGTGTATTTGTCCGTCGACTAAAAACTTTCGAACGGTAAATTCTGGGGTTACGAAGCGTACCTCATTTTCACAAAGAAGAATTGAAAAAAATTAATAAAACCAGAATCTAAATTCCGGGGCGAAGCCGAGTAATAAAGCTGGTATATACATAATTGCATATAAATAAGTAATACAGAAATACATAGAAAAAAATATTTATGTACATTTGATAAATAAAATAGATGTATCTCCTGTATCTACAATTTTTAAGCGACTTCAAAAAGGAGGAGGTTATAGATTCGACCCGTTTGTATTTTTTTGTTTTATGTTTTTCCCCGCATAACTCCTCAGCATATTGACCGATTTTGATCGTATCTTTTTTTTATTCGAAAGAGAGCGATGCCCCGGTCGTCCCATCCTACACTGCATCAACATTGGCCCAATATTTTGCCAGTTCTGGTTAATAATAAGGACTATTGTCACCTAATTATTACTATTTTATGTACGTATGCGCGTATCTCCTCAGTTTGTTGTGTCAATATATATAAAACTAAAAAGTTTAAAAAAAATAAAACCGACTTCAAAAAAATAAAATTGCATTAAAAAGTAAAAAGTAATTTTTTCCCTTATTTAATCTTCGACTCTCGTATTTTTTAAGTAGATGCCTCATCATTTGCACTGTGTAAATCTGGCGCCGACTTAAAAAATATGAGTCGTAGATTAAATAAGGGAAAAAATTATTTTTTACTTTTTAGTGCAATTTTATTTTTTGGAAGACGGGTTTAATTTTTTACAAATAAATGTACGGCAACTTCAGCATCTTATACTATAGTTTCTATCATTGCCGACACAAATGTAAAATCGTAATCGACATTCTGAGAATTGACTCAACATGACCCCGCATTTGTTGTATAAGGATTAAATCGAAAACGTTCGACGACGCTTGTCATTTGCATCGTCAATCATTAACCCTATACAACCCGCGACGACACCGCTCAGCGGTCGACGCATCGCGAGTGCACGCCGTAGAAACCTGCAGGGGTATTGCTCGAAGGAACAGCTCCGTAATGAACGAGTAATTAATCACGGGCATCTGCGATTCCTCCACTCCCCGGTATTCGTTATCATGATTCATAACGGGCGCGGAGGCAACATACGTACCCCGCGGAGTTGTAATTACCCTAAATCGATCGGAAGGCTGCGGAAAAAGGATCTCGCCAATCCAGTGATCACCTTCACGAAAATTGCCCCCCTCCCCCCATCAATATCGCTGATGCATGCTGTCCGCAACGTCATCAATATCGTTCGGCGCGTATCCGCAACACTCGTGCCAGCCGAACCGTCGGCGGAAAGATTTATCTTCGTTTGCGGCGTGTGCGGACTCCGCTACTAGCCACTTTCGAACGCGCCGCGACTGGTTCCTGCGCCGAGGTACGAGGTACGCTAGATACTGGTTTTACTTAATAGTCGATGAGAGATAAATGCGGCAGCCTGCTCGTAATTCCGGCCGGGCGCCCGGCCTCCGGAGAGATTGAGAAATAACGTCGGGTGAGCTCCGCGCGAGTATTACTGGTTCCGTGTTCTGTGTACGTTTGCATGGTTTTTAGTAGAAGCAGAAGAAGGAAAAGTGGGAATATAGAGGTACCATCTCTGTTGAATTTATCAACGCGTGAAGTATTGTTACAATAGTAAGGGGTTGGGTTTCAAATGATCTTTTGGTTCGTGTATTTATGTAGTGTAGAATGTATTGGAAGTATTTCCTAAGTTAGGTATTGGGAGGAGCCGGTCTTCTTTATAAAGGGGCTCGGGTGCAAGAAATATTTTGGGGCTCCAAAGAATTTTCACAGAACGAAATCACGAAGAAAAGGATAACAATACCAAAAATGAAGAAAATGAGATAAAAAAATAAAAGAAACATTAACATACAGTAGAGTGTTAATTATCCGAACTGCTTGGGACCGAGGTGGTTCGGAAATTCGAATTGTTCGGATAATGAAGCATGAATGTTCTTTACGCAGTTTACAACTATAGGAATTACACCTAAAATTACTTATTAAATACAAGAGTAGATACTACCGCGTTAATTTATATCACGCAAAAGTCAATTAATCAATCGGTACCGCTACACTGGCTCGAAGAAGTGGTGGGGATAGCGATGATGCGGCACTGGTTCGGATAATCAACGGTTCGGTTAATCGAGAGTCGGATAATTGACGCTCTAATGTATTTAAATATGACTTTTATTTTCATATTAATAATATTAGATTGTTATAATATTATATTAGAAAGTATGTTCTAATTTCTTTTTTCTTAAATAAAAAATTTCGTTCTCATTTTTTCTCTTTTCTTCATTTTTCCCATTTCTGGGACCCATAGGCCCGCGTGCCTTGCCCACTGCACGCCCCCTGTGATCGACCCTACCTGCACGAAGTAGATATCGTATTTTAATTAACAATTTTGGCAATTTTTTTAATACCACACGGTTTCACACTTGGAAATGTGGGTGCATGTGTCTTTATGCCATGCATTGCGCATGGGGCAGCGTGGGTTAACATGACCACGAGAATCCTATTAAACATTTTACTCGCTGTAAATGTTATTTATTTAGTTCAGAATTCGCAATTAACTCGCGCATAATCAGTGCACGTTAGAACATTACTCCGGTATCACACGCGCGATTAATGTCCCCCGGCCCTGCATTGGCCATGCAGCAGTTCCACGTGCGTAATAATAAAATTCCCCGGTGCTGAACAGTACGATCAGGCCAATTTATTTCATCGATCGTAATTAACCTAGCCATTGTTACAATGCACAGTTCCAGCTGAAGGTTTATTCGCGCGCGACTGGTCGCACCGCGGCGGGGGCATAATGTCCCACGTAAAAATAGTTACGATTACACGTGACGCGGTACGACGAGGTACGATCACAAAATACCGCGATGGGAGAGCTCTGTGTAATCCGACTGGCGAATTCCTCGGTACAGTTTCACGCACTAGCGCTGCCGGAATAATAATACCACCGCGGACCGGTGCATAGATGCGGGTGGCAGTTCCAGAAGTAAATATATTTATACCTATGGAGGGATTTGTCACGGCAGTTTTGTCAAGGCGGAACAACACATTCGGCAAATGACCAGCGTTTCGAATCGTTAATATTGCAGCCCGCGTAGAGTATCAAGTTTCCATTTTCGGTCCACTACGGGCCAATGGTTGCTCGTCACTATAGCCAACAGAATCCCGACAACTCAAGCAACCAAACCCCATTCCTCTGATGGCCAATACAGTGGAAAACTCGTCACCACCTATGGAAATAATTAAAATCCACCTAACCAAGGATCACATTGATGGACAGCCGACGCAACCTCAACAGGAACTCGTAACGCCTGGCGAGATACCTCCGTGAAGTCTGCCGCACGGCGAGCGAGCAGAGGCGTCGCGTGACGGCGCGACGCGACGCGGCGCGCGAGATTGCCCGAAATACGAAAAAGCGTGGTGCGAGACAGAAGGCAGAAGGAAACGGAACGCGGTGCGCGCGGAGTCAGCCGCCGGGCGAGCCGGTCGCATAGGCCAGAAGTTGCCGGCGCGCGGGGAGGGCGAGCGTTGCAGCGCAAACCGCGACGGCCGGGGGCGGGGGGGAGAGAGCGCGAGGGGGTGGGAGAGAGTGTGTAAGAGAGACCATGTCCTACCCCAACGAGCACGTGGCGGCAAAGACACTTTCATCATGTAGTCCCTCGGCCGTAGCCGAACGAACACGTGGGGGATACTACGTTCGACGCTCTCGAAGAACGTCCCCGCGCGTGCGCGGTGCGGTTCATACTGTCAAGGTCAAGCAAAGTCGCGCGATTACAAGCGAGACACGGAGGATCTCCCCGCGCGCGCTTGTGCCCATACCTGCCCCGCCTCTCCTTCTCTCGCGCCGGTCTGCTCTACCTAATCGGCGGCGACGGTAAATCGCATCGCGTGTGCGCGTTTCAGCGGTACGTGACCGATAGCGACCGGTCGCCGCGTCAAGTTCCCTTCTTTGATAGAGAGACAGCTTTTTCCTCCTGCGGGGGAGGGGTTCTTCCGGTGATCGCTGGATCGGTAGCTAGCTGCTCGGGGCCAGGGATAAAGGTACGTTTTCACGCGACAGTAAAAGTCATGACCGTAAATGTCACGATTTACTGTCACGTGCAAACGGACCTTAAGTGATCGGTTTCTGTATTCAGTCGGCGATTCGCGATGCCGTGGAGCCTGTGCCCCTTCGATTTAATCAGGACTGTTGGCTTTCTCTACTTTGTAGTTTGGCCTCGGGTGTGGGGATTACTTTATTCAATGGGAAGTTGCAAGGTGAAAGGACCCGCCACTGGTATCAAGGGACCCGTGCATTTGTTGCTGCTTCGACGTTTTCCATGGTCCTTCTCTGGTGGTCATTCTTACCGGGCAGAAAAGTTGCAGCGGCTCGAAGTTCCACTCGGTCCTCCCGTTGTGCCCGGGCAGGAATTCTTCGCTGCAATTTCCTTGCCTGCGAAAGGAAATCCTCCCGGTCGGGCAAAAAGCTGCTGCAGCTTGTACTCAATTACTCACTGGCTCCTTTGTTGCAACCGGTTGAGTGGTTCCCCTGTGCAACTTACTTTCTTACGGCTTCTCCTAATCAAAGGAGTCGCTGCTGCGGCTTGAAATTCTCGGTGACTATTGTGTGCGAGTATTCGGCGGTTCTCCCTTAACCAATCACATTCTGAGGCAGTGTTCTTTAACCGGTGCCCGTCTGCAAAAATTTTCATTTAATCATGTAGCCGCTACTTTAAATAAAAAGAATTAAATTCAATTAAATTGTAGTTTTATAACATTAATTTAATAAATAAAATACTATCTCTGTTCTAAGGTGTTACAAAGTGTATTCGCCTCGGTTTTCTTGAATATCTGGCACTAATCTTGTGCAGATTGCCCAGAATTCAATCGGGTGCAACTAATTAAGGGGTTATCGAAGTTAAGGTAGCTTTTCTTTGAGATAAACAGCTTCATAGCGTAGTATCGCGATAAATCCTTCGTATCTCCGAGTATTTGTGCCAGATAAACGAGCCCGATCCACCGGAGCGTGCGTAGAATGGCCGATAAGGGATCAGGTAAACCGTAACGCGTTCCCCCATATTTGCATCGACTGTTTTATTTTTTTAATTCCGTTATCTTTTGCTCCAGACAGCTTTCACGATTATCTTTCGCGATTTTATAAATCTAGTTAATACCGGTCCTCCCGCGAAGAATACCAACCCTGCCCAAGAAGCGGGCGTGCTATAAACGTCCACGTGTTACAATCTCTAAAAGCGCGAAACACGTAATCAGAGCACACGCGGTGGATAATTTACAACAATTTGAGGCGGTATACATTGTATCATTACTACTTCACGGGTGCTTGATGCCACGCTTAAACGCGTAATTGCAGTTTAGCCGACCTGTTACGGAGGTTTCTTTATTGCCCGCATGGGAATCGAGCGTAGAGAATTATTAGGCGCTTTTTCTCCTTTTTTCGGACGCGGGAAAACGCGCGTGTAGTGCTCGGTGTGCTCCCGAGCAATTTGTGAAACGACCGAGCCAAGTGTTGCTGAAAGTTCACTGTAAAAGTGTATTTAATCTTCGGGAGGTGTCGTGAACGTTGTTTGCTTTTTGATACGGTGGATTATGCGCGGCTCTTGATTGAGGAAAATTTTGATGCGCGACTGTATAAACAGGCCGGATCCGCGTGCCTCTGTGCGTGAGCCGCGACGGAAAAGTCGCGTCGACCGATACCGATGATTTAACCTTTAGGCTGCCGCTATTTTTTCGTAAAAATAGGGGTCCTTTTTTTCCAAAAATTTTTATGTATGAGTAGTCAATAGGTCCCATAGAGTCGAGGGGGTAGAACCGTGCCAATATAGTGGCTAAAGCGGCAGCCTAAGGGTTAAGGCTGCTTACGTAAGAGCCGCCCTATTAATTTCAACTTTTCGCGCGTTAAATGTCGCGCCAATTTTCACAATCCGTGATCCAGATAATTTTGAGCTGATGTCGAGCCTCTCTGTTCAATATAATCTTAGCGTTTTGAGTTTCTAAAGGTGCGAATCCATGATGAGATTTTACTTGAAACTTTTCTATCACGAGACAAGAATTTCAGCAAAAACCAGGGGCGGATTTGTGTGTAGGCTAAGGAGGCTGCAGCCTAGGGCGGTAAGTTTTGGAGAGTGATCAATTTTGAGGAGCGGAAAATTTTGGAGAGCAACAAATTTTGGGGAGCAATAAATTGTGGGGAGTGACAAATTTTGAGGGGTCCCAAATTTTGGGGAACGGAAAATTTTGGGGAGTGATAAATTTTGGACAGCGGAAAATTTTGAGGAGTGATACATTTTGCGGAGCATGAAATTGTGGGGAGTGGCAAATTTTGGGGAGCGACAAATTTTGACGCAAAATAAATTGAGAAAGTTTTAAATACAGAGGCTTGAGACAACTTTATAAACGTAAAGTAATTAACTTCACTTTCATATAGCGAATTCGCAATAACTGACATGTGAGTTGCCATAGTTAATTAATTTTCAAATTGTCTCGACTCTTTTAATTAAAATATTTTACGATATTTCGCGGAAAGATTGGCAGACACTTCTTAGCCTAGTGGTGCTGAATCTCCAAATCCGCCCCTGGCAACAATTAAATGTAAATAATGGAAATGATCGCAAGAGATGAAATTTTTAAAAATATATCTTAAAACTTATCTCATGAAACTAATGACAAAATAATTTTAAAAATAATAAAAAAATTGTCTCATGTCCGACACGATATTTTTGTCTCATCGCGTATTTGCACCTTCAAAGTGTTTAAATTCGACGATTAACACGCGCCGCTCTTACTTCCTCGTGTTAATATATGAAGCTTTTATTTTTAAATAGGAATTATCGAAAACTCTTCTAACATCATAAAACAAAGCAAAAGTGCAGATTCACGGTTTTCATATATTTGCAGAAGATAACGTACCCCTCTGTTAACGGCAATTTGAACGAAATCGACAGATGGCGATATATCTACCCCTTATCAGCGACCAAGTGTACACCCTCTCTTCAAAACACTCAGTTCACAGCATTGAGTGAAATAGAAGTAAATAACCAGTGCCCTATTCAGTCATAAAACTTCAAGCTCAATTTCGGAAGAAATTCGTCGAAGGCTACGCCAATGTGAAGGTGGCCCGCGAGGTGTCAACGACGCTAATTCCCTCCACCAAAGTACTAACTTCTTGCGGCAATAATTACCCATTAAAAAAAAAATCGAGGGCACCATTTCGCGAACATACAGTTCCATCCAGAAAAGATCGATCCATTCCACTCAAGAAAAACTATTTCAATTTCACGATCCTGTAACGCTCTGTCAGAAGGGTAAGTACATTTCTTTATTGCGCGAAGGCGCATTCTTCGAGCAGTTTTGACGAGGCCGATGAGGTGTCGCGAGGTCGTCCACGGCGGGGCGCCACATTCTCGATTCATAAGGTTTGAGCGTCGCGGCGACGAGAATAGCAAAGAAACGGGCGCGGATCCAGAGAGCACTGACCCAGTATGTCCGTCCGTCGTCGATTTCACGACTCGTTCCCCCGCTCCTTTCTTGCGTCCGCCACGATCGCGCCGTGCAATAACGGGGGAGCCCCCGGACACGATATTTCATTACGCCTCCGGGCTATCGCTCGGCACATGGCATCCGCGCGCTCGCCGGCCCATTCAATTTTATTTCTATCGAATAATTAATACGGCGGCCTATGCATTAGGGAGCCCCCGAGTTGCGACGCCACGCAACTGCCCCCTGGAAACTTAACCTCGAAATTTCGGCAGTGCGCCGCTATCCGTGGAAATAGTATGTATGTAAATACATGGTTGGTAGAGGTTAAGGGGGAATGGTTATATAATATCCTTCGTGTGCTTTGTTTTGGGTTCGTAGAGAGAATGCTGGGTCTCAAAGCTGTGCCTTTCTTTTGACATTCTTCTTAATCGCTGCGCGGCTTGGGTCACTTAATTGTGGTTTGACCCGGGAAGTGGTTGAATACACTATGGCAGTGCAAAATAATTATTTGAATTCGAGTAAGTCTTCTACTATCGTAGAAGTTTCGCAGGTTTTATGCTGTCGAGTTGAAACGGAGAAGTGGCTCATGCTAGCGAAACTTTCTCAGGATCAAACGGCAGAAAAGTTCACGCGATAAGCGTAGTGCTTAAGTGTTCGTCGACGCGATACGTTTGTAACCAGATACCGTTCCACGCGGAATAACGTTTCAGTCGCTAGCTGGAACTGCAAATTCGCGAATGCTATCGCGATATATGTGGGCGATTCATTTACAAAGGGCTCTCGGTGTGGGGTATCACCATTCCACAATTATGGGCGATGAAATTTTGGACGAAGGGAAATACGTAACAAGCATCATTCATTCATAATGGTCTCGCATAAATCACGCCCGTCACAGAATACCAGCGGCGGTCAAAAGGAGGTTTAACGTATCAACAGCGACAAAGATAAGATACTTGCATCAAAAAGATTTAAGCCTTCTTTCAACCACCGCTTCTATTCATAACACTGCGCGCATACGCGCGGCACAATTCGCGCGAGTGCTGTTCACACACGCGACAACACATTCACGAGCGCCGCTCTGCCCCTATCCCCATTCCCGCCCCTCCCTTGGCTGTGTCAGCGCGCGGCACATGTGCGCGCGTAACACGAGTCGTCGGTTATTTTTTCAGCGCCGCGAGGAAATTTATATCCCGCCGGAACGTTTTATCTCCGCGTATCCCCGGCTACCAGGAATTCCCTTGGAAGCGCGCGATGCCGACCCATCCTCGGCTCACGTCGGCGTGTATCCATCTCCCGCCGATGTGCTTCTCTCACGCCGTGAAAAAGAGAGGCGGATCTATCGGCGGCGCGTTCGAGTTCTCAGCGGCTGGTTCTATCGCGAACGGAACCGTAAACCCCGTTGGCCGTGCGCCGAGTCGTAAACGAGCCACCGCGCCTCAAATACTCCCCCTCCCCTGCGATCGTTTCTCGGTATGTATATTCGAGACTGCGCGCGTTATGGCTGGATCATTTGGCGATACGCGCGCGCCCCAAGCGTGTCGTAATCCTCACCGGCAGTCTTCGCGGCTACGTTCCGTGCCCTTTTCTAGAGGGGTGTAATTGATATATTTATTATTATTATTAGTATTATTAGTCCTATTATTATTAGTATTATTATTATTCTTTATTGCACAGAAAATATGGGAGAACTAATAGGGTAAACCAACCATTGTATGACCGAATTGTTGAATTTATGGACCTTTGAGATTAATACTTGAATATATTTATGTATAACAACAAAACAACTGTTGAAATTGCATTTAAATTTATTTTTCTTAAAATTTCTATAAAAATAATTACTTATTCTTATTGTAATTTTTAAAAAAACGATTATAAAATGCAAAACGTGTAGAAACCCAGTAAATGATCGCTTACTTTTAATAAGAATTGTACTTATTAATGTTTGCTTGATACGCGTAACTAGAAATATAGGATATTAAAAGTGCAACTACACTCCATTTATAAACATATAATATTTTTAAATTTATAATTGACATTTCTTTGCCTAATGGTCATTCACTGGTATGCGGTCAATTACTGGTTGGTTTACCCAACCTAAGGCAAGACTTGAAACCTATAAAAATTAATTTATGATACTAGAGATATCATTTCGTCGGTTTATCAAGCATTGACAAATGATATTCGGTAAAAATATAGCATTACGTAGGGGGCCATTAATCCTTGATGTTAGAGGACTCTAAAATGCCGCGGTCCGTAGGCAAGACTTTGTAATTGCCGCGTAAAATCAAGCGGAGAGAAAAAATTGAGAATTCCTCGGAGAAATTTTATTTCGATACTCGCGCGTATCGCGCCTCTTCGACGCAGTCCAAACGGCCACTCGCCTATAAATAATGCAAGTTATAAATATCTATGTAAATCCCTCGACCAGCCGTAAAACGAGCCTCGTTAAGGAATATTCGTTGAAACGCGAAGTGTGAGAAAGTCTCTCCTCGGTATCGTGTCGTTGCTGTCAACTTCCGCGATATTCGAATTATGCAAATGTCTACTTTTACGTGGCTCTTCGAGTCTCCGGATATATGCCACGGATGGTATTAATATTGTGTGGCATTCACGTTTCAGGTTAATACCAGGAACGAGTGGGCATCGCTATGCGAACAATTCCATCTACCAAGCGGCTGCGTCAACAGCGGGGTTGGCCTTAAACAAATTTACCTTAGGTGAGTATCTGAGACGGGCTACTCCCATCGATCACCTTATTTTAGTATCCGGCGGCGACGGCGTTGCGCGCCGTTCAAGTAGCAGGTGAATCGCGACTGGCGTTCTCGCATCGCCTAAAGCCTCGTTCACATTAGTCAAGTAGATTTTCCTATACCCGACTGGACGCAACGACAGCAAAAAAACCCTACTCTTTCTTTTCCATTTATAACAAGTAAATAAGTCGAGAAAAAGGAATACAATTTTTTTGATATCACGCTTCATTCTCGAGAAAATCGACTTCGAAATTCTTGACGTTGCGTCCAGTCGGGTATAGGAGAACCTGCCTTACGAGACTCGCTTATGCATGCGTGGTCCTCTTATTTTCTTTCATAGTAGTCCCCCTTGCTCCACGCATATCTCGTATGAATTCATGATTTCGATCCACGTTGCGCTAGCGTGAGAATTCAGTCCTACTTTACATTTATTAATTGAGGCATTGGGAGCACAGACGATCTAACCCAAATAGAAAAAAAATTAATTTTTCCGATTTTATATGATTAGTTGAGCCTATTGGGATACACCATTGCTATTAACTCAATTTCGCAAAAAAAAAAAAAAAAAAATGTGGGGTTAGTCCTTTTTGACTCTTAATGCCTCATTTATTAATTCTTCTTGGCATTGTGTCGGGCGATGATTAATCTTGCTCCTCAAATTAAATAGATTAACGCGAGAATCTACGTGCATATGTACGGCGATCGAGAATGGTCTTAAGAGATATAGATGTTTTCGTGGCGACTTTCTCGGATGGTAAGAGAGACAGGGCTCCTCCCCCTTCGTTGTCATAGCACACGGATGTTCCATTATGTCTGGCAGTCCGCGAGCGTCTGCAAGAGTAGGAGAGCCAGCGACGTTTTACCGCGTGGCCACCACCGCGTATCGGCACTGCTACCTCTATCCCCCACCACCGCCACCATTTTCCGTATCGTATAGTACGTACGTTCCTCGGTTCATTCATGCTCTGGCCTCGCTGACGTGCCCACGTGGTTCCTGAGTCGCTGTCCTCTCCCCCTCTCTCTCTCTCGCGACGGTTCAGCTCTGTGCAACCTTGTTTCATATACCATCGTGCGCCGCTTGCAAACAAGGACGCGGTCAATCCCTCTCCGCGTCCTTCGGGTGTGACTCTTCGTGTTTCCCCTGTGTTCTGCGGTGGTGTGTTGTGTGAGAGTTCTATAAGAGTTGTACAGAGTTCTATGAAAGTCCTACTGTGCGTGTTCCACGAGAGTTCTGCTGGTGACATAAGATAGGATAGTTCTATCTCCTATCATTTTCCTCCCCCTTATATTATTTGGTGCAGTATACATTTGGTATAGTGGAAAGTAGGTACTTCACAGTTTAATGGTTCCACCTTTGGCAGACAGATTTGTAATTAGCGTTTGATATCTGTGAAATTTCTGAATAGGGTTTAGGGATAAATTTGACGTTGATATTCTTGTACATATATGCATGATAACGAATCGAAGTAGTGAATCATATACATGCTGCAGTGGGCGATAAAGGGGTTGCCTATATTTTAATCGAACAAGTATATTAAGCACAGCGTATTTGAATATACGAAGTTGAGTCACCCAAGTGGGAGGGATTGGTATCTATTTTTTTGTTATATATGATTCAGAAGGAAAGATCAGGTACGGCAATGTAAGTACGTACGATTTCCGAGAACACTCTGGGAAAAGATGCGATCTAAAGTGAATAATTACATAAGCAGAACGTCACTCAAGTAGCTCGCGATCGAAACTGGAATTTCCAGAGTTCTTGCTTCACCTTCTGTTGCCATCGGTCACGACTTATTTCTCTGTGTGAATAAGCACTTAGCAGGGGGGTTATCCGTTATCCTTCCCAGAGAGCCAGCACACAGAGCTAATTAATCCTAAACGATGAAGCCCACAGTGTCGGAGTGATTCGCTGTAGGCGAACCGGGGGAAAAAAAGAGATAAAACAGAAACCGACACTTGAAGACGTTAGGCGTCGACGCGGTTAATTTAGCATTGGTAAACATAGCACGTCCTCGACACCCACCACGAGATTCATCGATATACATAGAACATGACTCCTGCTGTTCCAACAACTTCTTCCTCTTATCTTTATAATTCTTCAGGAAGCTTCGCTGCACGCGCAATATTAAGGCTTGATTCAGGTAGAATCCTTCCCAGGATTATTCTAGATTCTAGATATTCTAGTAGGCTTCTTGCAGTTGAAAGGAATCATTCCGCGGTGGGTTTGCTCTACTTAGAGGCTCTGATTGGAAATCATTAAAGCCTGACCTTTAGATTATCGCGTGGGAGTCTAATCCTTTATCCGCGATATAAAAATCTGATCGGTTCATAGAAAATTCAAAGTATAATATTCCTTACGAGCTCAAAATTCCACGAATTCCACCTCTGACCACGCGTAGAACTCTTTACCCCTGGCAAATACATTTCTGAACCCTCAGAAACTTCCCTATCTCTTTACCGTTACAGTACTGGCAGTACGATCACTGCCAATGAACCTTGATTAATATTCCAATCATACCACAGACCAGTGTTTCCCAACCTCTTTTGAGTCGCGATCCCCTTTTATATAATATTCCATTAACCTGCGACGCCCCTCGCATAAGGTTAGCTAAGGAAGAAACATAAAAAATGGGTATTTCACAATATAATTCTAACTTAATAATATTAAAAAGAAAACAACAACACGTGACCCCTCTAGAAACACTTCATGACCCACGGGTTGGGAATCACTGCCATAGAACACCAAGTGCGTTACTTATATATTATCACGTCTATTGAACTACTTAGAAAAATTCACTCTGTCTTGCTTGCCACGCCCTAGAAAACTCACACGGCGTACAATAGCTGGAAAAGGTATACCTACATCCTACATTAAATCACTAATCAGGGCAGCAGCTGATGCACCAGCCCGGACTAAAATTCCGAGCCGTTATCTTCTCGTATTCCCATAAATTTATTTATACAAACCCTTGAAAGCACGTTCACTTAACTCTCCACCCCTACTGCGACCCTCGCTACGCCACTTCCAGCTACCGCAGCGACAGAGTTACGTCGCCGAAGCCTGCCCGCCGACCTGTCAATTGCCCAAGATGCCCCCCTCCGCGGGTGGGGAGCAGTGGCGGCCGCGAAATTCGAAAGCGAAGCGGGCTGGTTCATTCATAGCCGGGTACACGTGACTCGGCCGGACCCTACAGTCACCGGCACGCGCTAGGTAGCCTAGGCTCCTCTTCCTACTCCCGATCTATACGGTGTAGTCAGCAGTGTGCACCGGCCACCGGCAGCCACAGAGTAGCAGTCAAAGTGTCTGTGCTCAGTCTGCACCCAGCAACGGCCAATCAGGCTCTGGCTGGGTGCTCCAACGCCTGCACCTTCCGTACTCTACGTTGGTGCATGAATGGATCCACTACACCTACCCCCACCACTTTCTTTCGCCCACCCACGACTCTCTCTCTCTTTATCCCTCTCCACCTCTCCTCCTCCCTTCCATCCTCGCTTCCTTATCACCCTCTCTTTTCCACTTATTAATATTATCATCATCATCCATCATCGCCGCCTCTCCCCTCCCTCTCGCCTCTTATTCTTGCGCGAGCCTCGCCTCTCTCTCTCCCTCTCCCTCTCCCTCTCTGTCTTTCTGTGTCCATAGCTACCCCATTCGCCGCGCGTGTTTAGTCACGAGTTCGTCGTACTCTCGACGTTCAGTCGGTCGCTCGGTCGATCTCCCGCGGCCGTCGCGGACTTTAGTTACACCGCGGCTTCATACGGCGATTGGCACGCGCCGATCCTCGCGCCGCCGCGCGTTTTTCGTCGATCCTTGGCTCGGGGAATCGGGTGACAGATGACGTCGAGCCTCGTACATGGGCGCGGAGCACAGTGGAGGCTTTGTAATTTCGGCTTCTTTTGGGGCGGACTCTGTTTGATCGTTTGGGATTCAGCGGGCTCGGGGGGGAACTGTCTGTGGGGATCAGTTGAACTCCAGCCTGTTTATTAACGCTGCTATGTACTTATCAAGACCGCCGCGCAGGAAGGAAATGAAACGCGTATACGGGAGCTGCGCTCTTTTATGAATGCAAAAAAGTTGCAAATTTATGTATCACCCTCCTTGAGGCATTAGCAAAGTGAAAGATACAGATCTGAGTTTCTAATGGACGAGGTGTTATACAACTCCACACGGACACTCCTCCTGCTTAGTATTCCGAAGATGAAGTATCATAAACGCTTCCCGCGCCATTTTCCACCATCATTTCAGGTGAAAAATAAGACGAAGAGATGAGGGATTGCAGAAAATTACAGTTTAAATTTCCTCCTACTAATCTCCTTGTAATCGACTTGTAATGGTAAACGAAAACGTCCGAATCTTCCATCTTTTGTAAACTCGATTTTCTGGTGTTAGGTTTTCCGAGGGATCTTGAACCGTGTAAAAATATATTTGAATAAAAATTTTGAGTTCGAATAAAAGATACAAATTTTATTCGTTACTCGTCGAATAAAGATAAAGTATCTTCTACTCCACACGTTATTAAAAAAATATCTTATTTAGACAATGTCCAACTCTGGTAGCTAGAACCAAAGGGTGGCAAGATCCCCGGCGAGGGATCGTCTCTCGACGCGAGTTTCAGGAATGTTCCGCGTCCAAAAAAGATTTCAGCGGACAAAGGAGCGGACGTCTCGGTGAAATGCGTGAAAAGGCGAGAGCGTAATGGACGTTGTCAGAGGCAACGCGTTCCGGTCATATTTTCTTCAGCTATTACCATTCGTTAAGGGAACAGAGGACCGCGTGCATTTGTATTCAGCGGCCGGGCTCGGCTCTCTTTTATATTTGTAAAGTCTGGGACAGAGCAGCGATTGTCTTCGAAAGCAATCGGCCTTTTTTCACCTCTGAAACGTTTCCGCTCCTCGCATTCCGCGGAGGAAGCGCGGGAGTTTGAATGTCCGACGAGCAAGAGAGTTTCTTGGCACTCAGTTGTCATTGGTTCTGTTTCAGGTATTTGGACAGGTACGAAAAGGTACATTTCCTGGGGGAGGATGGCCAGCAAGCCGACGACGATGACGAGGACTCCAGACATAGAAAATGGTCTGCCAGGGCATTACACTCCGTTCCTCTTACTTATAATCATCATCAACACAATGTCGCAGGTAATCATTCAATCTCACCACCTCCACTGGAGCCAAGCTCTCCAGGCTTCTCGCATTGAATTAAGTCTATGAAGCTGCTAGAGATCATAAACAATAGAATACATAAAAGGGACGTTTTATGGGGAGAACCTGGTTTCGCGACATTTCGCGATAGTAGTATTCTTAGAGAATATATTTCCTAAAATTTCACAGTGAAATTCGAAATATTTCGTTTTCCTCTACGGTCCCACAATTTTGCAAATTTTAGACACTCTTCTTATTTTTTTTAGTTCATCGACAACGTAAGTTCATGAAAACTAAGAGAAACTTCGGTTTGTTTATTTAGGGCAAAAATTAAAGGCTCCATTTTTCCCAGTGGCGAGAGGCATAAATGATTAATCAATTTCTTCAATTTAACAATTTTCAATTAAAATTTTCTTATATTGTATAAATACACATTAAAATACCCCTACAATTTTAGAAAGATCGACTTTAAATTTCTATATTAAAAAAATTCTCGAAAATCAACTTTTTTCAACCTTCTAAACCAGGTTCTCCCCTTAAATTTCGTCACCAATATAATCGACTTCACCCGATATTTTATTTATTCCTACAGTAGCATCAAAATCAATTGGTTCCCAAGACTATAGAGTTCATATTCCCCCACCATACGCTCACTTTCCCCCTCCTATCCCCTCCAGCCACGCCCACCGCGTCACTTAGCTACCCCTTACCACCTGGCCTCGCATTTTTCGCTCCACCCTTTGTGCCAGAGGGACAGAACTCGCGAATCTCGAGTGGCCAATTGGTTTGGTTTCGACGGTCGAACGTCACAGCGGTTTGCAATTGTATTTTTGTCACGCGAAACCCGCAGCGGTTTCTGAAGCGAGGCCCACTGAATTTACGATCGCCCTCGATAAAGTGTATTTCGCCAGCGTGTACGCGTCGGCGTGTGCTCTCGTCGTGGTGCATTTCGCATGCACGTCCGTACGCTCCACCGACTTTCAAATGCGTTTTCCACCATTGCATTGTCCCTCGATTTTTCTGCCTCTGCCCCGCGGTCACATGCACACGCGCAACCGTGTGTGTGTGCGTGTGCCACGGTTCAATAATTCGCTGTGTTAGCAATTTCCGTTTGTAGGGGCTTTATCTGTGTGGCCTGCCCGCGATAAACCATTTCCCATTGACAAAAATGGGCCCGGGGAATATTTTAATTGTGTAACACCATCCAGAAACACATTTAGAGCGATCCGGGGTTCCTAGTAGATTAAGGCATCAAGAGAAAGGGGCACCATACGAATTTACTGAATTTTAAAATCTAACTTTTTAGTTAAATCAGTGGCACACTCAGGATTTAATCTGGGGGGGGGGGGGGGGGAATAAAATTTTCTTAAAAATATTTTTACCCGTTCAACTCAACTCCACCCCCCAGCTGAGTTGAACGGATAAAAATATTTTTAAGAAAATTTGATTTAATGCAAATTCCATAAAATTCATTATGTGATTTTAAAAATTTATTTAGAGAATAAAATCCAGTTTTGTTTTCTTTTTACAAAGCCCCTTCTTTGGGAGCTGCCAGGGCCCGTTGGCTTCCCTCTGGGTGCGCCGCTGAGTTAAATTACTTGAAATGCCTAAGGGCCTTTGCACACGAGCGACTTTTAGCAGCGATACAGTCGCGATGCAGCAGCGATACAAACGCGATGCAGTCGCTGCCCGTCTACCTTTGCACACGTGCGTAGCACAGTCGCGATGCAGTAGCGAGTGAACGCTGAATCGCGCGTTTGCATCGGTATAGTCACTGGCACATGTTTCAGCTGCCCCTCGCGAACGCGCGACTGTATCGCTGCTAAAAGTCGCTCGTGTGCAAAGGCCCTAAGAAATCGTACATTGCGTTTTAGTGATCACCCTGTATAATGAGGCCCCAAAACCATTTAAGTGCTTAGGGCCTCTGAGGTTCTTAATCCGGCCCTGCCCTCAGTGATTGTTATGTATACAACCCTCTACAAAACTTATTTTTGTGCCAGCCATTGTTATTGATAAAATCAAAATTGAAAAAGCGCGGGTAATTCGCCTGGGCCACATAACCTCTCATTTAGTAACCAGACCTGCACTCGCGCTCTCAGACACATGCCTCGTAGGGGCGCAATTAAACTTTCCGACGGGTCAACTCTACCTCCCCCGTTAATAAGCCAAGTCTCATAAAACAATTTTTCAATCAACTTTCCAAGCGCAATCACCTTTGCCTCGCGCCAGCCACCTCGAACCACCCTTTCTATAATTACCTCTAATCTCCGGAACATCCGATTGCCGCGCGCGGTATTCAATTACAAATTCCTAGTTCGCGCGAAGAAATATATACTTGCCCGTATAATTACATCCCGCCCCAATTAGTTGCCAGCGAAGCCGCGTGTTGTGCCCGTGTACCATTATCGTTTCACGTTTCCCCGTAACTCTTCGGCCGGCGATTTATGTGCCTTCCACAAGATGACACTGTCGCCCCGAGAAAAACCGCGAAAGAGACGGGTAATGAAAGGAAGAAGATCGCAGAGAGCACAGGGGTGGGGGCGGCGCGGGGTGGAAAAATGGTAAGAGAGGGAGAGATAGCAGCGAGTTAAATGCGGCAAGAAGGTGAAGTGTGTCTGCGAGGCGCGCGAGGGCTCGCTCGAGAATCGAGGCGCCGTGGAAACAGGTGAAAGCCCCCGAAACTCGTTCCGTAAAAAAAGCATCGTCGGACGAGAAGTGTGTTGCGCGCGCCCAGAGCACATGTGCGCGTAGCTGGGCGCGCTATAAACGCGCTATATGCAGCATGTCGAGGCGGCAACGGGTTATTGACGTGCTTCTGTGGAGCTGTTGTCGGGCGAGAGAGGGATATAGAGATAGAGAGCCAGTCTGGCTGGGAATAAACGCCTGTACGTGTACACGATACAGGCGTGCGGCTTCTATATAGTTATACAAGGCGGCTGGCGTTGCTATATATACGTGCACACAGTACGTGTGTCCCTGCACGGCACGCATACGCTCGCGTGATCAGCCCGTCAGGAGTGAGAGTAGAGCGCGCACGTTGCGCGCGAGATAATTTAATGGGCAATAATCATGACACACATAGAACCGCGCATACACCTCCGTAGTCGCGCTCCGACTGTCGGAACGCGGGTCTATATTTCGTGCGCATGCGTATGATTGACTATCGCAGCTTCGCCGCGCCGTGCCGAATTGCGAGGCCTCTTCCCACTCCTCCGACTCCTTTTTCGCCCTTCTCGGCGGCCCTCTGCTCTCTCCTTTAACCCACACGCTTTTTAACGATACGGGCTTCAACGGGGAAACCGGTGCCGAACGGTCGGTAACTTGCGGGGAGTTGGAATCGAAATTCGTAACCGGTCGGTAAACGTATGTACTTCCGAGGCGAACAAATTTTTTACTCTAATCTTTCAAGGGATCTTCGGATTTTAATTATAGATCACTGGACCATTTTTACTGCGTTAACGTAATTTAATCGGATTGTCTGGCTTCTGTTAGAGCCGCGAGGTAGGATCAGCGACAGCCTGGCGCTCTGAAATCGTCTGCCATCGGCGTGTCAATTGCGGTGATGAAATGATGGGCGTACACCGCAAAATCGATGCCACCGCGTTTAAGAAGCGCGTGTGTCTGTGCACAACAAAATCCTGCTTTGTCTCGCTTTGCATGCGCGCGGGCGCCCGCGCGTTCATGCGTAACGTTATACCGAGGCGTCGAAGTCTCGTGACGCGCGCGCTAAACCGTTGTTAAGCATTCGCGGCGCGTAATCGTTGAATGGTGCTTCGACGCCGCTGGGCTTCATCCGCGCTCTCGACGTTTGTTTCCGCTCCTTCTGCGGTTCAGTCATTCCGAGATCATCACTCATAAATATTCCCAGCGAAATAGTAATCGTATTCAAGACAATGGGGATTGATTCATCAAAGGAAACGTGTACATTGCTCTACTTATCGCTGTTCTAACTGCGTGTTGCCGAAAAAAAAACGAAAAAGGAACGCGAAAGGGTCTAGGGAGGAGCGAGGGACAGAGACGGAAAGTAAACAGAGAATTAACGGAGTGGAGGGGCAAGGTGGGGAAGAGAGGGTCGCATAGATAAGAGTGGGAGGCACGATGCGAGAGTCACAATCAATAAGCGTTTGCGGGGATAGGTGTTCCGTGAGTCCTCGATCCTCTCCCCGGCGTAACACAGCGTTTCTCCGCGCTTGCGTGGTGCTTCGTAACTCCCGATTCCTGCCCCCCCCCCCCCTCATTTGCCGTTTCTGTCCGCTACGCGTGCCCCCTCTTTCTCTCTCTCTCTCTCTCTCTCTCTCTCTCTTCCTCCCTCCCTCACCCTCACCCTCTTACCCTTTCACCTCCCCTCTCCCAGTTGCTGCGTCGCCTGAATCCTGCCGTTATCCAGGAGAACCGCCACTACGGCGATTGGTGACGTTTAGACCGCGTGCTATCGATATACACGGATGCTCTCTCCCACTGCACATGCCACCGCGGCGTAGCTCGTTACAGCGTTTGTCATCCTTTAACGCCAATTAGCGCCGTCGCGTGCGCAACGCCCCCTCTCCGTCTTACGCATCGCGCTCTCGCCGAACGACAAGCCTTAACCTCCAACGAATTTCGTACTTCCCCTGGGCTTTTCCTAACGCGTTACTTACGACGCGTCTGACTTACCGTTATTCTCGGTTTAATGAATAGATTCATTAGCTTCCTGTCAGAGAAGTATTGAATCGGTGGGATCGAGTTTTACCTACGAAATTTATATTTTAATGGGATATTCTCTTGTCGAGATATATTCGGGGGCATGAATTTGGAATTGCTGATTGATTGGTCTGTAATATTAAAAGCTGAAGGTAAAATCGTGTTTTGGAACCGTAGATCTACTCGGTTTTCCTCTGCATTCCCCGCTGTTTGCCAGCGACGAGGCACAATGGAGGTTAAATTACCCCTATATCACTTATCGGTCTCACTTGTAAGGCCGTTCATTTGCACGCGAGTGCATTGACAGGACGCGCGGGAAAAGAGGCAACAAATGACGGTGGCTCGTATTCTCGCTGTGTTATCGGCGGCGGGGAATGTGCGAAATGCTTCCCTAGTTACGTCGCAACGACATATAGGGCGCGGATAATGTAGCGATTACTGTTTATGGTAATTAAATTTCGAATCTAGTTTTCTTTATCTTCAAAGCATCTTACATATTTTCTTTCTCTCTGCTTCGCGCGCAGCTCGGCAATTACTTTTAGAGGTTAGCGCGACTGGACGTCGCTGACCAGCGGTAATTTTATTACCGATCCCTTTCTCCCGTGTTTTTTTCTGTCTCTTTCTTCTTTTTTGCACCTTTCCTCGCGGGGTTCCATCCTCCGGACTCCCTGGATTCCGTCGTTTCCGCCAAAGAGTAACATTTCTCCCGGGACGCGATATTGATCGCGGTTTTGCGGCTGAAAAAGATTACCGCGATTCGCGATAACATTGCTGCTCCGCAGACGGTAATCCGTGCTCCTTTCCAGGCTCTTCGAAATGTTTCGAGAGGCTCCGCGCACCGTTAGGAACGATGAGAATTCGTTTCGTATCCAAAGTCCACGTATACACGAAACGCGCAATGGACAAACTATGTCAGTGATTTTATACCACCTTCTGCCGATTTATAAACTTCCCTGAAGCGAAAATTCATTTACGATGTAATGGTATTAAAAAAATTTCTTTTTCTGGTACTTATTGTTAGTTTGAATTGTAACATATATCCGAAGATATTTCGTCGATTAAGAATAAAAAAAATTTGTGGCAATTATCCGCAGGATATCGGTACGATTCGCTCGGTTAAAATTGTACGAGCGCTTTCCGCTCGATCGAGGTATTTTCATTGCTCCGTAGAAATCTGACCCTGACCGAGCACAACCTACTTCCACTCGTGATTTGTCGATCACACCAGTTGCACGGAGCGTCGTCGGTCGCCGCTGCTGTATCTTCCATTCTTCTTCTCTTCATCGAAGGATTATTTGCATGTTAAATACTCAACGCATATTTATACACAGTATACAATCTTTATTAAGCTTCTACAGTACACGATACAAAAGAACACACCACTTGTCCTGAATTCTATTAAATAAATTACCGATCTTCAGACCAGGTCCATTCCTTATGAAACAGTGAAAAGGAAGATCAGAGTAGGAAAGTCAATCTTTTGCATTTCTGTAACCAGTGATGGCTTTAACTGGCGATCTTCAAAAAAGATTATGATTTTATCCAAACGCTACTTATATTTTTTCCCCGTATTACTATATTTTTTCTCTTTTTAGTAAACTACCTCTTCATTCTCCCCCCAAAAATGGGCCCCTCGGAACGTTTGCCACCTGGGCCTTTTCCCTTAAATTCGCCACTGTCTGCAACCTTCTCCAGCTCTTCTAATCCTCCTCAACATTTTGCCTTCAAGTAGACATCTCCGCAATTAATTATCCGCGACACTTTAAAAGACTACTGTGCCTCGTTCAGCCCCCCATCAGCGACTCCTCCCAAGTATCGTCACGTGGAGGCCTTTCCTTCCCGTGGCACCGACCAACCATGACCTTTCGCGGTGAATCGTTGCCATTTTTATAGCGCTCTTAGAGCCACCGAGCATTTATCACGACCGATAAGAAACGATCTCTCATGAGTTCTCTGACTTTCAGATCCACGTTGCGGGCGGCACGTTAATCCTGGCTTCCTCTTTCTTGCAGAATCTCTTCGTGATTACAACGGCCTCTCGTCGGACCTCTACAAGCCATCCAACTACGATAAGCTCGCACTGTCCCTCCTCTCGCCGCTTCCAAACGAGCAGGACTTCGCCATCAACGTTTGCACGCTGCTGTCGAACGAGGGCAAGCACATATTGCGCCTGGACAAGTACCCGCGACTGGTGAACATACTCCTGGCCCACGCCGGCGTGTTCGACTCGCCGGGCACGCGGCAGCTTTTCATTGAGGTCTACTCCCGCGTAAGGAATTACTCCATCAACTCCTTCTGGTCGGACGTTCTCGACTCCCAGGACGTGATCGATCTCACGAACGAGAGGACGTTCATGAAGAAGCCGACCGGCAGGCCGCAGACCTTTTCCAGGCGGAAAATCTTGGAGAAGGAGAAGCAGAACAAAAGCGCCGCGCCGACGGAGAACGATGAGGCCTCTACGTCGATGGACGTCGACGGGGTAAGGCGAAATAATCGAGTACATCACTCAGCGGACGCTTCTTAGAAAGGAAACTTTTCACTTGGGCCCGAACGGTCTCGCAAGGGAGCATCCCGAACCCGGAAATTCAAAAAATTCCGAAACTTTGTGAATATGTAGGGTATTTCCTCCTGATTACAACGCAATTTTCGTTTGCTGCCGAAATTTTATTATTTTTATTTTCCGATTTTCTGTTATAACTCTTGAACTGTAAAATATTTTTTTTACCAAATGATAGGTCTGATTAAAAGAAGTATCTTTTGTGTCTTGAAACTTTTTTCTATCTCTTACAGTTCGCGAGTTATAACACAAAGTTGGAAAATAGACGAATTTTCAGGGGTTGATTTCTCACCCGCTTCGAGTGAATTTGGCCAGCAAACAAAAGTTGCGTTGTAATCAGGTGGAAATCCCCTACATATTCACGAAATTTCAGAAGTTTTTGAATTTCCCGGTTTGGGATCTTGCTATGTCAGTCAATGCTGGAGTATTCAGGCTCCGAGGGGATCAGGTTTTTAAAATTCAAAGCTTGCTTGCCTTCTTGAGGCTCCGCTGAAGTGTCAGAATAGTAGAATCCTTTTAAGTAGAGGCTATCGTACTTGTACATTGCCAAGTTTAAGTTAAAACTCCTTCGCAGGGTCCTTTCAACCATAGAGTGAAGTTAAATAGGTTCTATAGATAGAGTAGGGATCAGGTTTTTAAAATTCATAGCTGGTTGCTTTCTTGAGGCTCCGCTGAAGTGTCAGAATAGTAGAATTCTTTTAGGTAGAGGCAATCGTACTAGTACATTGCCAAGTTTATGTAAAACTCCTTCGCAGGGTTCTTTCAACTGTAGAGTGAAGTTAAATAGGTTCGATAGATAGAGTAGGAGTTTAATCGGTTACAGTATCTAATGTATCTTCGCTAATATCAAGGGTATACTTAACTTTGTTCTTCGATAGGTAACTAAAAGTTGGTTACGGTGGTTTGTTAAGTTTAAAATTTCTTGCGCCCAGTCTCTTGACGTACTGTGCAAGCAAAGTGCTTGACAGACCATCGTGGAGTTTTGCATACGGGCTGGTGGAACAAATTTGTCTCGTAGTTGCAGGTGCTGCCAGACTGCCCACGATTGGATCCGATGGGATCGCTTCAGGATGAGAACTTAAAAGACCAGAACCAGAACTCGATAAAGTTCGAGGAGGAGGACAGGGACTTGTTCTGTGTCGGGCGAACGCTGGGGACGCAGGACCCATATGGCCAACGTGTGCTGCAGATAGCATCCATACTACGGAATCTAAGTTTCACACCGGAGAATGCTGCCGTACTGGGGAGGAATAGGTGTTTCTTGAGATTCGTGCTGCTGTGTGTCAGAGCGAGGTGGAGTAACCTGCACCAGCTTGGCTTCGACATACTAGGGAACATAGCGAATGAAGTTATCTTGAAAGAGGCTGGCGAGAGGATAACAGATGTTGTATTATCATGCGTGGCGAGGGGAATCGAGTCCCAGGACAGGTTTATCGTCATCTCCTGTTTGGAGGTGCTTAATAAAATCAGCCAGCAAGACAGCAACGAGGAGATTGTTACGTTTGGGTTAGAGGACAATGTGTACGAACTCATATGCAGGTGAATATTCTGTAATAACCTTGGGCGTATTAACTTCTCGCTTTTATAGGAAATTTAATTTCACTAATAGTACTATTTTAGTTTGAATGCGAATCACAGAATACAGAGAGTACGTCGTACATGAATTTGGTATTTATTTACAGGTTTTTAGCTCTGAACGACATAGCTCTTTTAGTGTATACCTTGGAATGTTTATATGCTTTGACTTCTCTGGGTGAAAGGCCATGTACTAGCGTCGCGCGGGTACGCGGGGCTATCGACACGTTAGTTGCCCTTGTTACTGTAGAAGCGCAGAGTTATGGACCGAAAGCTTGCATTCTGATGAGAGTGATCGAGACAGTGTCCACCGTAGCGGCGCCGCCAAACACTCCTCAGAGCACGCCGGTCACCGCTGCCGTTCCAGCGGCGACAGTGTCCTCGTCGGTGCCTCCTACTCCAGCTATAATCACTGCAACGCCAGCTCCCGTTAGCCCGGCGCCTTCGCGACCAACGACTCCAGCTGCGACCGTAACAAAGTCTGCAACGCACAGTAAGCAATCGACAGTTTAAAACGAACCGCCTTTTATTCCGCTGTACCCGCAACGTTTCAGCGACGCGTGACATTGGTCTGTTTTAATGTGCGTTCAGAAGCAGTGGAGACGAGCAATTCGCTTCAACAGCAACACGCGCACCAGCAAATCATACAAGAGAACGAGCAGTTCGCCCTGGGTTGGTTGAGAGCTACCTTCGAGCCCGCGCCAGGTGTGCGCATAGAGCAGGAAGAGCTGTACAAAAAGTACCTTGGCTGCTGCACCAAGATCGGCAGAAGGGGCGTGATCGCTCCGCTTCACTTTCCAAGATGCGTTAGGTAGCTATCAGTAACCCCGGCGATCCCACGGATCGCGTTCAAACTGAACGCCTACTTATCGCCGCGAATTAATGTCTGTTGCAGATCCGTATTTGGCGGTAGCGTCGGACCAAACCCATTGAAAGGCGAAACAAGTAGCGCTCAGTATTACGAAGGAATCCGAGTACGGGCCACACCTCCCCAAGTAACTTATCCGAGCCAAACTGCGGTTGGGACTAACACAGCTCCAATTCCAGCAGTCAACACAACTCCAGTAAAGGTGCTTCCCGTACAACAGCGTACAATCAAGAGTATAAGTCCTGCTCCTGATAGCACGGCCCTAGACAATCCTGCATCTGGGCCTCCGAAAACTCCCACCCCGGCGTCACCCATCCTGAAAGCCCAATTGTCTGCCCCGCCAAAGCCACCCTCCAGTACTTCGAACACCTCGACTCAATCCCAAAATCCAGTCACGAAGGTTGATTCTAAAAGTCAGGTGGGTCCGAGTCCTAGCTTTCTACCATTCTCTCTCTACCACTCATGACCTTGATTCTTATTTTGGTTATGGTTTCACGCCGCTATTATAATATGGGCTTTCCTTAACAGAATTACGTACTTTGCATGCCTTCAATCCTATGTATATCCCATCGCTACACATATGCATGCGGATAAGTAGAAACTATGCACAGTGAAGCCCGGCTCGTCGAAACTTCGCTTTCAAATCTATTGGAAGCTGCGCGACGTAGGCGCAGTACCATGGAATTTATCCAATTTATATTTATATCAGTTTCGAACCAGCAGGACTCAACTGTACTTTGAAATATACGATTACATGAGCAGATTTATAAAAGTTTATAATCTAGGGATATTAATTTAAGCACAAATGGTTAGCAAGTCTATCGATCCTTAGCTACTGTGTGTGGTATAAAAAAGATCTGATTATACGCATTGAAATTTTATAGCACAGGCAGATTTACTTCAAACACTATATTTTATTTCCATTGAACGTGATTTTGTGTTTCGAGGTTCGAACGATTTGCTTGATACGATTCATCTTTATGTGTACCAAAGCTTACAGTTCTATCCTTTGTATTTCTTTTTTTTTTTTATCAATAATCGATCGAAGCTGAAAAGTCGTATTTACTGCATGATTAAAGTAGATTCTGCATTTCCCAAATGTCTACATCTCGGTCGAGATCTCTTTCAAACAGTTGTAATTTGTATCAGAGTGTGATGGTACTCTTACTATCTTATATTCTTATAACAAGTGTTCATATCATGCTTAATAATAAATACGATGTCACTACGAAAGAGTGTTTAACTATTATATTATCGATTTCACGAGGCATAGAGTCAATTAATCGGTCTTACTTACGTCTCATCATATTATAAGTATGGATTCTCGAAATTTCTTTTCCGAACTTTGAGGAACTTCACGATCGGTATCAAAGAGCGTTCAATAAGTTTGAATGAATCATTAATTCGTGGTACGGCATAATCAAAGAGCAAGCATCTCATTGTATCAGACATTGAAACGAATCTATTAAACTGTATGTAGGCACTTGTATATACATCTTTGTAATTTTTATTTGAACGTAAATAAATACTCTCACTTAATAATATTTTTATTGCCACGCAATGCACTGTGATGATATCGTATTTACGTTATGACAACTACTGTTGACTAGGTGTCAGTATCGCATCCGCATCTGAGTCAGGCGCTGCTGTCCAGCGGGTCGCAACAGCAGCAGCAAGTGCAGCAACAGTCACAGATTATCCAGGTAGTTGCAAAGGAAGATAATCGAAGTGGTACTACATCCAGTTCCATAATAAAAAGCCTCCTGGCTACTAAGGTAACGGTCAGCAGCGACTGCATGCCCAGTACTGCTGCGACTTGTGTGTCTACCCCTACTGCCTGTGTAACAAACACTACTGCTAGCATCGCATCCAGCATCAGTGCCAACCAGCTAATAACCAGCAACCAGGTATCATTGTTGTACATTAACAATGAAAAGTGTAGTTACCTTTCTATTCTGTTATTGTTCTGTAGGTTGCTGAGTCTCGTATAATGTATTTGATTGATGGTGATCTTGTCTAGTGAAATGAGTTTCTCGTGATAAATTAACTCTCCGAATATTGCATTCGGAAAGAATCGAGGTTGAAAAGAACTTTTAGATTGTAGGACGATTGGGGAAACAGTTTCCTCGTGTGGGGAATTTATATGAAAGTAGATCTTATGAAGCGAAGCATGTTTGCTTCATTTGGGGAATGTTAGTATAAAATAAGTTATTTGTTTAAGGCAGTGAGATGTATCACAGTCGGGCATAATTAGAATAAATTTTTATTTTAATATATTTTTATTCGAATGATCTCAAATAAGATTTGCGAATAAAACGGAGTTATTCCAGAATAACGAATAATTTTTTATTCTAATAATATTAAATTGATAATAATTTAATTAATATTATTAATTTGATATTGTTCGTTATTTTCGAATAACTTCATTTTGTTCGAAATTTTGATTCAAAGATTATTCGAAAAAGAATTTATTCGAATAATACTCATCTCTGAGATATATTGATACAAGGAGCGATAGTTTATTGCAGGAGAAATATTTTACAGCATAAGATCTCACTTGAAAGTTTCGTGCGAGTGTATGTTTTGTCGAATTTGGATTTTGAGTTTGCGTTTCAAGGAGACATGGATCTCCGTTTTTGGAACGCGAATTTGCGTGAAACTATCTTCGATCGTTTCACGCGCGTTGATTGCTCACGTTACACCTGGAAGTTTTAAAGTAATACTTAACAAAATTATTAGTTTTCAATTGAAGATAATAATATTTTGTATTGTACTAACAAAAGCATGGTGTTTTCAAGATTGAAATTATTTCCCCCCGATGCTAGTTAAGGAAATATGAAGTACAAGTAGAGATTCTCTGAAATACCAACGAATCTGTTACCCGATCTTTAATGCTCCTAATTTCATAGGTTGCGCAACGCCAACAGCAGCAGAGGCTACTGCAGCAACAATTAACTAATATATCACAAGCTCCTGCGACCACAATCACTACAACAATACTCCCAAAGACACCTGTCAACTCGAAACAAAAGCCAGCTATTACACCCATTCCTGCCAAAAAGATACAAAGGCTTAACGGAGCCAAGTTTGTTATGACTAACAACTGTGACAAGGTATGGTATATGATTCCTCGAAGAAAGCCGTTTAAAAACTTGCCCCATAGTTGTCAAATAAGATTCTTGTCTTTCAGACTGAAGTAAATGATAATGAAAACGTCAACCAAATCGCAATATCGACAACCTCTTCCACCGCGGTCTTGAACTCGACGGAAAATCACATATCGTCAACCATAAAAGTGTGTCGGCCTCCAAGCACAATCGCAACTAGCATGAACAAGACGAATCAACGGTCCACTTGCACGTCGATCGCCGAGGACTCCGACTCGACCAACAACTCTCTAGCCTCCAGCAGCGGCATAGGCGGTAGTAGGGATTGTTCCGGCGTCGGCGTCGAGGAGGACAACTCCCTAACGAGTTTCGAGGGAATCCTCTTGAACGGCGCGCCGAGTAACATGGACATCGACGCGCAGGACGACGGTTCCTCGAAGGACTCGTCCAGCGTGACTTGTAAAGAGAAGCCTCTGCAGAGTATGATGCTGGCGGATCTGCTGGAGAGGAAGGTGGAGAAGGAGCCCATCCTGAACGGGGTTCTGGGGAAGAATTCGATCAACGAGAAAGGGATGGACCTAGTGGAGAACCACATTAAGAAAGTACTAAAAGAATCTCCTAGCGATATTAAGCTAAAAGCGGAAGTAGAGGAGGGTAACGTAATGAAGACCGAAGTGTCCGAGGACACCCTGATCGAGGCGCCTAGGGGGATAAAAAGGGCGGCCAGCGACGCAGACGAGATGGACCTGAAGAAAGTGAAGTACTCAAACGGAACGATGTCGCCGGATCCGGCTGTCGACTCCACTACCGCCGAATCCACAGTCTCGAGTATCAAGTCTGAGGAACAGGACGATGATAAGGACAGTGAAAAGGCGACCGTCTCGTCTACCGCTGCGAACCTTTACGCTGCCCTGGCTGCGGATTGTATAGAGGATGAAATCGACCTTGACGAGAACGTTAATGTAAATATTAAGGAAGAGCCTCCTTCTCTTCCGGCGATAAAGCAGGAGCCGCACATATTCGTCAATCAAATCAATCAGCAACAGTCACA
This sequence comes from Andrena bucephala, assembly GCA_947577245.1. Lineage (NCBI taxonomy): Eukaryota > Metazoa > Arthropoda > Insecta > Hymenoptera > Andrenidae > Andrena > Andrena bucephala. The sequence continues at coordinate 73,791,473 of OX387715.1, forward strand.
GGCGCAACAGCAGCAATTGCAGCAACAACAATTACAGCAGCAGCAGCAGCAGCAGTTACAACAGCAGAAGCTTCAACAGCAACAATTGCAGCAACAGCAGCAGCAGCAATTGCAGCAACAGCAACAATTACAGCAGCAGCAATTGCAGTTACAGCAGCAGCAGCAACTGCAACAGCAGCCGCAGATACAGCAGCAGCAGCAGCAACTGATCGTCACGGCTCCCAGGCAGATAGTAGTGCAACAGACGATCCAGCCGAACAATCAAGTGATTATACCAGCTGCGTCGGTAAAAGGGAGGCAAGCGCAGCCCCAGCCGCAGGTCTTATTACAGCAGGGAGCTGGCGGTCAATTACAGTACGTCGTCTCTGGCGGCGTTCCTGGTCAGAATTACGTTCTCGCTCAGCCGCAGACGACGCTGGTGCAGGGCCAGGCGCAGACGGTTCTCGTGGCGCAGACGACCCAGCAACAGGGAACGGGCGCGAAGACCATCATTATCCTGCAGCCTCAAGCCGCTGCCCAACCGACCCAGCAGAAAATGGTGGCGGTCACGCCCCAGGGACAGCAAGTGGTCGTTACGCAAGTTTCGCGCCCCATCCTGCAGAGCCCCGCCCTCGGCAACATACCCCCGCCGCTCGTCCCGACGTCAGGCACAATCCCGCAAACTTCCATAATAGTGAACAGTTCGGTGGCGCAAACGAATCCAAACACAGTGACAGTGACGATCCCCGCGATGGCCCAACAGACGCCGGTGTCGACGAGCGTGCCGTCGAGGGTGGTCACGCCCACCCCGGCGTCTACACCGCCGCCAACCAGACCCACCACACCCCACCAAGCGGCCGCGACCCACGGTCTGGCCGCCAAACAGCCAGCGAAGCTTATAAAGACTGTCAGTTCCTCCACCTCCACGGACCCAGAATCCAAGCCGTCTACGAGTCAGAACCCAACGGAGAACAAAACTATCACGATAAAGATCGATCCAAATGCCTACCTGTGCGAATGGCGGGGATGCTTAAGGTAAGCGGGTTCGATTTGAATTTAAGAGCGGGGAGGAAAGAAGCGACGTTTAAATTCTGTTGGTACTTCCGCAGGCAATTTAAAACGCCGCACGAGGTTTACCTTCACGTGTGCGAGGCGCATTGTCCGACCGGTGGGGAAGAGATCTTGTGTCTTTGGGCGAGTTGCGACGCCTTGAAGAGGCGTAGGTTCTCCCTAATGACGCATTTGTACGATAGGCATTGTAACGCGGAAGTAAGTAGAATGTTGCTTGTTCAGATGCGCCGGTAGTTGGAGGGTTTAACTGACGATTGAACGTTCCACAGACCATGTCGATGAGAAGGAAACAATTAACGGTAACCGGGAAGACGGAGGTTTCCACGCTGACGCCGCCAGCTCCTCACCACCCTGGATATGCGCCGAACGCAGCATTCCATGCCATCAAGCGGCACGCCCTGGAGTTCGTGAATCCGAAGGAGCTGATGGTTTGTTTGTTTGTTTGTTACCGATTCGCGTACTTAGCTTAGCCATACACAGTAAGCTGAGCGGTAAATTTTATGAAAAGGGACACAAAGCACTTCTCTGTTATGGTGATAACATAAGCTGAATATAGTACACGAGACAGCGTACGAATAGCGCGAGATATAGAGGGTGTATCTGTAATCTGCGTCGATGTAGTTTTCGAGAATCCTTTATAGTCCCCCCAATGGCTGTTGCAGTTAATCGAGTTTTGTTAATGTAATGAAATTTCTTATTCTCTTGGCGAAGCAGCAAAGGCCGACCAAGCCCGCTGCAGCCACCTCAAGCTCTTCTTCCCCCAGACCTGGGCAAAATCCTCCACCAGAACAGGTAAAAAACGTGTTGAAAGTTGAACAAAAAAGGATTCATTGATTTTCACACAGCCACAGCCCCTGTGCGCTGTTCCTGCCGCCTACCTTTTTTTGCGCTTTATTTCCTTTTTGTTTTCGCACCGTGCTGATTCTTTGTTTCTTTTATTTTTTTACTTTTTTTTTTAACTCTTTCATTCAATTCTTAATCTTTGTGTTTCTGATTATTACGTATATTTTTTGGCATGGAGTTCATTTTATTCTCATTTCGTAGCTAGCGCAGCTGTAATTTTTTATGTGTTCATTACGCAGTTGAAGTGTTCACAATGGACAGGGTGTTGGTATAATGTTTTACTCTTAAGCAGCATAACTTGTAGTGTATTTGTTGTGCTTACGAGATAGGAGAGTCATTCGAGACGTGAATTTCTCACTTGATAGCTGAACTCCGGGATCAAACGGACCCGCATTTATGCTTACAACTGAATATAAGAATTTGTATATTTTGTGCGATGGCCGGAAAGATCCGAGGGAAGCATTTTAGGGCGTTAGATTGTTAGCATTAGTTTATAGTCACGTAATTATATCAGTTTATAACTGTTATTGCGATAATACGTTTGCCTTGTAAATAAGATATATGGTTAATGACAATTGTGAAATACCGTTCGCTGTTATATTCTGTAATTCCTCACTTTGAGATGCGATTTTAAGCGAAAGTATTTTTCTTTCCGTCTTCCCGTAGCATGCTGTATAATTGATTTATTTTACGACGAATTGTACTCTATTATCACCATTAGAAATGTATAAATTCAGTATATTATAGCTTTAAGTAAGTTTCTTGATGCTTATCGCATCGACGTATAAGTATGGAAAGACAGTATTTTCTGTACTGAATCATATAATCTATTTGTACACGACATTACCGTCTAAATCAGTGTTTCCATTTTGTTTTCACAGCTATAGTTTACTAATGTTCAATGCTACTGCAACTAATTAATTCAAATACCATTAAATAATTGCTAAATTTGTGTATAAATCACATTTGTTCACATTTGTGTTAATCAGAAGTGTGACTAGTTGACTTTATACATTTTATCTTAATACGTGATCTACATTTCGATGCCCCGAGATCTAAAGTACTTTACGCTTTCTCAACAGGACGACAACGAAGGTCCAGTGACTAAAAGTATTCGGTTGACAGCAGCTCTTATTCTCAGAAACCTAGTCATATATTCAACGCATGGCAGAAGGTAAAATCTTGTCTTAAACTACTTGTTAACTATCTCTGATAAGTCTATAATAATTGGAACGAGGGCGCGGTCTCTATGCATAGATATTGATTGCTATAAAATTTCTTTAAATGGCCCCGCGATTCACGAAAAGCTAATCGCAAATTTTTCGGGGCCCTATGCATAGATACTTATGATTATAAAATTTAGAGAAACTTCACGTCGGCCCTGATTGGAATACATTTTGAATACCTTCGCAGTTTAGTGAAAATCCTCCTTTGACGTACTTAATTTATCATATTATTCGACCACATAAAAGCGATTTGATATCCACATGCATATCTTCTTTTTTTTTTCCAGGCATCTTAGAGCATACGAACCGCACTTGGCAGGTGTGGCATTAAGTAATGTCGAATCATCGAGAACAATCGCACAAGTTCTGTACGATATGAACGATCAAAGCAGCAGTAGCCATAGGTGACCTCTTGAATCGGGCCTCTAAATGAAAGCTCTTTCATGTGTCGTGTGAGCACCGATCAACCTGTTCATTTTGAATTCTAGTGTAAAAGTGAGGGGGGGGGGGCAGAGAAGTCTATATATATACAAATGAATGTAAGGTACGAGATGTGCAATTCATTTGCGAAAAGTGTGCTCTTGTGTGTTAACTAAAAGAGAACGGGAATGGTCAAGTGAGCGAGAGAGAGAGAGAGAGAGAGAGAGAGATTGAGGGGTGATGTACTAAGGAAGAGGAGATACGGCAATGTTCCATATATTATTAAAAGAGGCCTATAAACTTACTAGGCAAGCCGATTTGCCGACTTAGACTATAAAATAATGTACTGTAAACTAGTAAAACACGAACGAAAGACAGTAGTAGTTTGAAGTGGTGCAGAGATCAGTGATAAAAAATGATGAAAAGAAAATGAAACGGATGACATGAAGAAGGAAGAAACAAAAAACGAGATATTTCAAATTTAATATTAATATTTATTTTCTCAACAAGAAGCGGAAGAAATGTTTTTAGTAATCGTGTACAAAAAAAAATGGGGGCGAAGAAAAAATACTTTATGGACGTTATAGTTAATTACAATCAATATTATATGATTATTATATTATATTATTATTAATTATTATTAATATTATTATTATTGTATGTTTTTCATAAGTCACCAAGAAAACCTAGATTGTAAAGAAACCTTTTTATGAAATGTATTTGTTAGGACTTTATCATTTGCTTATAATTGCATATTGCAATTACATGGCTATATATACATTATCGTCTCTCTTTGTTTTTTTATTATCGAGTAATAATTCTTACGGTCGAAACGTTGGTAATAAGGCATCGCACATAGAGTTTAAGGAATGTACGTCATTGGCATATACCGGCCGAGAATCCGTCGTGAATCTAACATAAGTGATTCTTCTGCTTTTAGATCAGTTTTAGCTCAAGGGAAAAACACCTAGCTCTGTGGTTCTTCGAGTCTCTTCAGTGACTTATCAGATACTCGTGTAGGGAAAATCTTTTATACCTTTTTCGACACACATTAGCGTCTCGCGTTGCATCCGAACGGATCGTTTCCCCGATTTACTTTGTCGTCCACACTGTACAAGCTGCCTGGGAACTAACATATAGAAGAGACTCAACTGGTCAATGAAAATCGTGAAAAATAAATGAAAAAGATTCTGATAAACATTGGTCTCCGTTTCGAGTGTACTACGAAGCATAAAAATATCTTTTTACTGGAAACTTACGAAGATTATTCCGTGCCATTTATATTTATTAAGATCCTTTAGCGTTTATTCTCACGATCTCTGTTTTACACTTGAGTGTCCACACAGTTCCGAGGCAACTTGTACAAAACGAGACCAGTTCTGCGTTCCGTAGTAAAAGCCAGAGAAATCGACAGGAATCATCCACGAAACTGCACTTCGGTTTCGATCGAGTCGGTTGACGAAATTATCTCGCTTGCGAGCTGTCTGTCTATTGTAAACACGCAGGTGTAAGTATACCTCATACTTGGAATCAGGAAAGGCCTAAACGTCGTTCAAGCCAGTGTATTTGAAATTTTCAGAAAGAGGCAGGGAAACGATAGGACGCACTTCTCCAGCTGGGAAACCGTTTCCAGTTATATTCCATTTCAACGTTCATTAACTTCACTTTACGATACAAACCTCCCCTGACCAGCGGATGGATTGGATATCAATACCGAAAATCACAGTTATAGAACTACTGATAACAGAACAAGTTAGTCGCAGCGGTACGTGCTAGCCACAGACGCTGTTCGTGTTTATTTAAGAGATTCGAAAGGCAACGTTCGAACAATCATTCGCTTCGAGATTCTTTTCTACTCTGGACGATGACGTTTCCAACGAAGCGAACAAACGGGAAGGAACTTTTCGCACGCGATGCAATCTGAATATTTTCGGAAACGCCAATTCACGTAGCCAAGAGACTTTTAAGTTGATGTATAGAAGGGAGGCGAAGATTTGAGGGAAGAAATCTACCATGAAATGGCAATTTCGGTTGTTCCGCGGTGTTGGGTGAATGAGAAAAAAACAAATCGACCAAATTCTCCTGTTTCTTTCTTTCTTGTGGTTTGTGATCGTTCGGATTCGTTGTGAATTCGCGTGAATTGTCCCATTTGTGTTTCTCGTTCCTCGGAACGATCTTTACGTTTGTCTCGGACGTCACGGATTATTCTTCGCAAGGATGATTTTGCATTTATAATAATAGGTGTCGTTCGTCGAGCTACCAAGGTACTCGGGCGGGGGTCGCAAGTTTACGGTTAAGACGATCATATTAAATAAAAGTAAAAGGGAAAAAAACTATATATATAAATATGTAATTATAAATATTTGTACATAATGCCTGTATTTCGTTCACGATGTTAAACGAGCTCTGTATAAATTTTCTTAAAGGGTGTAAGATTAAAACGTCTGGGCGAAGGAAAGTGAGAAAGTTCTGTATTATAATAGGATTAATGACAAGACGTAGGAGTTGCAAGGTAATGAGTCTTTTTTGTAATTAATCGAACCGATTACGCGCAGCGGACGTTGAAAGAAAGAGTGAGAGAGAAAGGGAGAGAGTGAGAGTGAGAAAGAGAAAAAGAAACTGGCTGGTACCGATTATTGTAACGAAGAATCTATAAACAAGCATCGTTAAACTTGTAAAACACGATGAAACTCGTGCGAGCCTCTATTATGTATTTTATATATAAATTATACACACATACATGTATATATAAAATACATATTACAAGTATACATATATACATAAATCAAATCGAATAGCTGAACGTTTAGGACGAAGAGAAATCTTACGAGAGGCTTTTTATTTTTATTATTTGTAATTACCTAGTTTACATGTTCAACGTTTCGTACGATCATCGAGATCATAAACGTATGTGTAAAGGAATAAAAGAATGATATAATAAATTACTAAATACGAAGGAGAACTATTAAAACTGAACATGCAAGAATCGATTGGACACATTTATTCTTCTGTGTGCGCTTAATGTTGAAGCGAGTAATCTCGGTGTACCTGAACAGATTCAGTCGATCGATAATTATTCTCAGTTTAAGCTCTCGGGGTTTGCAACGTGCCAGGGTATAAAGTAATCCTTTCTTCGGGATTGTTCGCAGAAAATTTGAAAACAGGTATATAATTTAGATCGAACACAGATTTATTTTCATGTAACCAAATTACGTCTTTATTAATTCAGCAGTAGGAATATAAAAGTGACACAATAAAATATTGTATTCTCTTACGATATCAGTCACGCATACAATACAATAACAATTCGTTTTAAATACAGTCTTACAATTTGTCTGTTTAAGATTTACAATTCCGAGTATTCTATCGCAATGCTAAGTCTATTAAAACGTCACACGTCATTAAGGATTTTATAGTTGCATCCCGAAGTATTAAATGCCAACTCTTGGTACGATAATATATAAACTCTCTCGTTTTTATTTCTTCTATTAATATTGTGCTCCATAAATTTACAAAACTATGACTCACAGTTGTAATTTGGGCTTAGCCCAAATATAACTAGACTTCGTTACTTATAGAAACACTTTACTTAAAATCTAGAACCTTACAATTTTTACTCTAACTCAATATACAGGCTCCTGGCCTCATTCCTTCGCTGTAATTTTCTAAATCCTCTCTATTGTTAAACGTAACACAAGAAATCGAGGTGGCGGTTGTGATATACAAATTTGACGACTGCGTGCAAACAGTCGCCAATAAATCCGATACTTCGCGACCTTTCGTCGCCTGCTTTGCAGACTCATCGCGACTATCTTCGTCGGACACGCCGTATCTCTCTACTTTACGCGTTACAGATTTCAATTGCCTGAACACAGCGGGTACCTGCACTTTATGCCTCGAGGATCTACATTTCACCGATCCCTGATCACACGTACGCGAATCCATAATGCATTTCGGCCTGAAGTTCGTGAACTCCAATTTTTTGTACTTTGATTTTAAATGTGTGTTATGTACACATCTCGTCAAAAGCAGCATAACGATAGTTTTCTCTTGAGAGGATGAGCGTTCCCCCTTATCGCTCGCGCTCGTTAAATTAACCGTATCTTCCTTCTTCCTTAAAGGACAACATGTTAATTCGTTTAACTGAGTTTTCTTAGCTTTCAATCGTAAATTTCCATCGGACAGAGAGTTGTTCTCTTTACAACACCGCATACAACGAAGAGTTTCTTTCTCTCTTGGCAAGATTGCTGTTTTAGGCGTAGACGCAGCGATTGGTCTGGCATTCGAATGATTAAATGTAAAGGATGGCCTTGCACACTGGTTTGGTATTCTACTTAAATTATTAACATTAGAGTACTTTAAGCATCTATGATGAATTTGTGACTTCGTGCCAGTGCTACTTTTGGTATCAGAATCGACAAACTGTTCTTTATAATTCTTACTCTCTTTCGCAATCTCCTTTATGTACATCCTTTCCTTCTCGCTCTTCTGAAGAGCCGTGCCTCGGTTTTTAAGATCTCGCGAATCAGAGTTGTTTTCGGATTTCGCAGGCGTATCCTGTACACATCTTATGTAATTGATATCGTTCTGACTAGGCTCTTGTATACAGACATTTTCCTTCTCCGGCTCCTGTGTAATTATATCTCTTTTATGCTTATTATGGCCTCTTTCACGAGACTTAGAGACGATGAGCTTCTCATTTGCTCTTCTCTTAATACTTATGTTCTTGTTCATGATCATGAGCTGTTCTTCCAGAGTTCTGGTATGCTCCTTGATTTCCATTAACATTCTCATCAACTCTGCTGACACGAGAGAATTATGATTAAAGTCTGACACTGTTCCTCCAGTCTCTGCATTTCTGTAACCGCAATCTATATTCTGACATTTTACAGTCCCACACTGGTCGTGTTGAAGACCGTGTTGCATTACGGTTTTATCATTCAATCTCTTCGTCGTCTCTAGAATATTTTGCAGCGTATCCAAAGTCGTATCTACTGTACACGGAGGTTTCGCTTCCGGCTTGCTACAATGGAAATCCTTTCGAGCTTCTGAATAACTACCTGTCGTAGCAGTACCAATAAATTTGATATCCTTAATGTTATCTCGCCCCGTATTTAACGTAGAACAGTGAACGGAGTCACAGATTGTATTAGCAGTCATTTTATCAGAAACGCACTTCGCACGAATATGGGCCAATTGGTTAGTGCAAACAGTGTTTTCAAACTCTTTACCCTCGATCAAATTATTAACATAAGTCGATCTAAGAGAACCGATTCGAGAGTACTCATTGAGTGGCCTGTAACTTGCAGACTGCGGTAGACTTTCCATTCTAACTTCAGAATTTTGCGATGTGTTTGTAGGATTCAATTTGAAGTCGGCCTCTGTAAACGTCACGGGACCTTTCTTCATTTCAGTCGCTGCTCTTAAACTTGCCTTCAAATCGCTTCGCTGCGCTTCTGAAGAGTTCTCTTTAGCTTCGTCGGCTTTGTTCAGTTTAGATGATAACTCTGTTTTGAATCTCGTAGAGGCTTCTTTACTTTCGCTTACGACTTCGATACTGTTTCCCAACTTTGCCATAGGAAGATTCTTCGAGGATAAATCTTTATAAGCTCCCATGGGGTTTTCATTCTGATGCATGCTTGTACTGATATTTGTTTCCTTCTGCAACGACATCGCTTGACTTAGACTTTCTTCATTATCCTTGGAATACGTTAATCTCCTTTTAACTGGATCAGTCAAAGCTTTGTCCATGCTCGGCACTTGATTAATACGAATGAAATGGTAAGGAGGTAGCGGAATACTCGTACACGGAATTCGCGAAATGTTATTGAAGATTGATTCTTCATTACTCCTATCGTACTTTCTTTCGTACTGTGTCCTAAACGACTGCGATACCTGCGAATGATCTTCTATATTAAGGCCAGCGCGATCGTATCTCCTGTTAGGTAAAACAAAGGGCGACGCACGTGTCGCTACAGAATAGGTTCTATTTAAATCTTCAGTGATCCTCAGGACTGGTTTGCTCTCATTCGGAGTGATTTCTTTCTGCAGATATTGATTTGACCGCGTCTTGCAGTTTGAACGTAATGTTATGTTAATACAGGGGCAATCACGCTGGACTTCCTTCAGGTATTTACCACATTTGCAATGATCTTCGCTTAAATATTCCGAGCGCGACGTAGGAAAACTATTCACTGTTTTCATTCCGCCGGTCTCGCCGACGACACCGCACTCTCCAGTTCTCTCATTCTGCAAATATCTACCGACCAGAGCATGTTAAGCCATTATATTTCATATAACCACATTTAAGTCTACGTTAAAACTGTCGGGTGTCGAGTTCAAAGACCTGCAAATAAAATAAAAGGATCTCAATCGCATAGAAATTAAATACAGGCTATAAGTTATCGCTCTACCGCTTAAATTACCACAGAATTTAATTTAAGCTTCATAACAGTGTTACGTTAAGATTTATTTTCTGCGAAAAGGCCACGTATCAAAACCATCACATGCACAGCTACACGGCAATGTACAAAACAGTTTATTAAATTACAAAGGCTTCGAACGACTATTGCTGTTCTGAGAATCGCTCTGCTTTGAAGCATCCACTTTGTTATTCAAGACCGAAGAAACAAGTGACAGTCTGACCGAGGGCGCGGTCTGCGAGGCGCTTCCCGAGGGCAGACACTTGCAATCCAAGGGAAAGGAGTGCCTCTTGTTTGTTAATCGAGCAGGACTAAATACACGGGAGTATTTGGGAATCGCGGTGTAAGGTTTCTTCAGCCAGTCTACTTGCCTGGCAGGTGTAATTTATTTCGTTAATTGCGAGGCTTGGAAGGATGCAGAGGTAAGTTAGTCTTTTCGAGGTACATTTAATCAACTATCGAGAGTTCATCAACTAGATTACTATCAGGGCCGGCGTGAACTTTTGCGGTGCCGGGTTTCAAGATTGTGCGAGTGCAAAAAAAATGCATTTATGCAATATCATCGTATAAGCTCGTAAATTTTGCAGAGTCCTATGCATAGATATTTATTATTATTATAAAATTTCGAAGTATATACAAATGTGCTCTTTTTGACCCCGCAAAATTTTGGAATGCGGCCCCGCAAAAGTTCACGGCGGCCCTGCACAGAATGAGATACAAAGGGAATAATCGAGAGTTAAAAGGCCAGAAATTTTCATTAGTATAATCGAGAAGACAGATCCACCTCTGCAGTTGATACTGTTATTATATTATGGAGCAATTTTCTACCTTTCCGTGGCATCATTGGACTCATTGGAAGCTTGGTTATTAGGAAGTGAAACTGGAGTTTGCATGAACGAATCGGGAGGACCTTCTGACTGTCTAAAAGAAACACACCATGCATAATCAAGCAAGCTGCCGCGAATTAACACCGTTCCGAACTTCGGTTTCCAGGATTTCCGGACAGTAAACAGTGAATAGTTTTTTTTATTTAAATATACCTGCGACCTTCTTCATCCTTTCTTGCACGATCGAACCTCTCATTCGTCACTTGTCTACGGAGCTCGCTAATCTGCTTACAGTACTCAGCAGCCTGAGTCTGATATTGTCGGAGCTTCGCCGTCTCCGCGCATCTGTAACGTCGAGTAAAAAATGAAACTGTCGTTCTCAAATTTGTGGATAGAAGTTCTATAATAATTAGACATCGACACCCTACAGTTTATTTTGAAGCTCGGACATTTTCTGCTTCAATCTGCACACCTCGTTCTGCAGCTCCTGATTATTTGTCTGCGTAGTTATCGACTCCTGTCTGGCTTGGTCCAAAAGCATTTCCAGCTTCTCAACCATCGCGCGATCTCTGCTCATTTGATCTTGAATTATAGCCTGCTCCGCTTTTAATTTGGCGATTTGCATGTCGTACTGGAAACAATTAAACACGAATTACCTCCTTTCAGAGTTCTACACAAGTAGTTCGCGCATTTCAAGTCGCCTTTGCTTTCGTTAATTAATAACGTGATCTTTAACACTGCAAGATTATTTACTTGAGTCTTAGACGTATCCTTATCATCCAGCTGTTGCATAAGCGTGTCTTTTTGTTGGTCCAATTTTACACAGAGATCTCTGACAGCAGTTAAGTCGGACTCTGTCTTGTGTCTTTGCTCTCCCTGCTGACGCACCTGCGACTCCATGCTGGCAACATTTTGCGTTAACTCGCAGATCTGAGAAATAAAATCCACGTAAGATTTCACATATTCCTTCGGTAAACTTGTAACTTCGTTCCAACACCTACTACATTCTCTACCAACATAGCTGAATAAGAATTCTATTATAAAATATGTAACAATATTTAGCACCTGCGTTTCGCAGCCCCTTATCAAGCAATCCTTATCAGCCAACTGTCGCTCCATATCTAACAACCGATCCCTGGCTGACTGCAGTGCTCCCCTCGCTTCAGCCGCTTCTGACTCCAAGCTGTGGTTGTTGTTCTCCAGAACCGTCGCCTCCAGGCTCAAGCTTCTGAAGTGGTTCAGCATTTCCGTTCTTTCGTTGTCCTGCAAATATAATTATTAATTTTAATCCCCAATAATATATAAAAGTGAAACGTTGTCTGTTTGTTTTATTTGTTTGTCTTTTCGCACACTGAAGGGCTGAACGGATTTCAATGAAATTTTTAATATACATTGCATACGTTCTAGATTAGATTACAGACTATTTTTTTAGGCCTCTTTATTTCGGAGACATCATAAATAATTCAGCTAGTCAGCTAGTCTTGAATGATTGTGGAAGCTTGGGTTTCTAATGAAAGAAATGAAACGTAGACGATACACGTGATAGAAAATACCTTTCTATTGAGAAGCTCTTCGGCCCGGCGCACCTCGCAGACGTAAGTTTGCAGTTGCTTCTTCAGATCAAATGACTCGGCGCGGCAAGCCTCCCATTCGCGCTGCAGGTTCCTCATTTCGCAAGTGACCGCAGCTAAGTCATCTTGAACCCTTCGATTCTCCTGAATGGCATTCTCTCGATCGTAAGTCGCCGTTTGCAATTGGCGCTGGAGATTCTCCAGCTCCAGCTGCATCGATCTCAGCTGCCTCTCGTGGTCTGCGCTCTGGTTCACGCATATTCTGCAATTGCAAAACAGAGAATAGTAATACTAATAATGCAATATATATAATAGTGACGACGGTAATATTAATGGACCACAATATTTGGAATTATGTCTAAAAAGATGTTTTAATTAAAACATCCTGATTTTCAGCAACTTTTTCTTTCGCGTTTGAAAAACTTGAAAGTTCTGTTGTTCAATTTTTAAAATCTCTGGTCGTTTGACGTTAAAACCCGACGTGCACCGCTGTAAGGTGGTTGCTCACCTACAGGCGCTTCGAGTCTGTGTTTTAGGCAATACAGATTAGGGGCCGCCCTTAAATTACGTAAGGGTAATTATGGCGAATTCTTACCCCCTCCATCCCCCAGTATAAGAATTCGTAAGATTTGATATTCCAACCCTCGCGTTACGTTATATTTTTTACATTTAATTTTTTCAGTTATTAAAATTCTTTTCAAGGTTTATATAATTTATTTAACTCGGCTCCGGGAAATTTAAACTAAAACTACTTTTCTGGAACATTAATGATAGAATTTGTATTTATTTAAAATTAGGTTAAAAAAATATGTAAGACGCTACCTGACTGTAAGAAAACGTATGAAATTTGCGACCCCCCCCCCCCCCCGTCCCAAAAAGGCTTACGTAATTTAAGGATGGCCCCTTAGTGCAGTGGCGCATTTAAGATTTATTAATCTTGAGGGGAGCCGAGTGGAATGGATAAAAATATTTTTAATACAAATTCAATAAAAATCTTAAAAATTTAAAATGAAATCTAATAAAATTCTTTAAAGATTTATTTAAAGAATAAACTCCAGTTTTCTTTCCTTTTTACAAAGCTCCTTCTTTACGGGTTACAGGGACCCCTTGCCCCCTCGCCCCGGGTGTGCTACTGGATTAGCGTATTTCTAAACAATACATGTAAAGTGTTTTGCATTGTGCTCTGTAATCTTCATTTGAATATCAATTGCGTGGAATTGTCATTTCTTTTTCGCTTGATATAGCGCTTCTAAAATTTACACACGCGAGGGATGTTTTCGTTGCGATTAACATTTCGAAGGCTACATCGTGATATTAATATTTAATCCGATGTCCGCACGATTATACGAATCGCACGTACATCCCTCGTGGCGCAAGCGGCGTTCTCGAAAGGGGACAAGGGCAGCAACGAATTGGGCGGCTATCGTGCCGGAGTTGCTTAATCCCATCCCAGCAACGTATTAACGTGGACAGATTGCGTTTACGCTTGGCGGTCACGTAGACTCGAAAACGACTTTATTAGGAACTAAACGCTGAATACGTAAAGACCAGAGGCACGGATCGTCAGTGGCGGATTTAACGGGGCGGCTGATGAGCAGTTGCCGCCTGGGCCCCTCCCCAGAAGGCCCCCCAGTGTCCCATCGCCAAAACAAATTATGATTAGGCATAGGTATCCAAACACTACATTTTTTTTTTCGTACTACTACACTTGCCCCATTTTTAGCAACAACCTCTTCAATTTCTCGAAGAAATGGGCCCCTCAGAACGTTTGCCACCTGGGCCTTTTTTCTTAAATCCGCCACTGCGGATCGTGTGTAGTTTTCGCGAGCAAAATTGGCAGGATTGAGCAAGCGAGAAGTGGGAAAGCGGGCGGAGTTTAGCGAGACTGATTTCTTCTTGTTGATATAATTTATTATTTTCTTGTGATGACTGAGCGTGGCTGGGCACGAATGATTGTGTACAGCAGGTAAGTAGCTTCACACGTCACACAGCATATATTACACGTCAGATATCATCACATCATACTTCATATGACACATGTCAACATACCACACGTCACACATGCTGAAAATTTCATCCAAATCGATTAACGTTGCTCTGACAAGCATCCCGAACCCGGAAATTCGAAAAATTCTGAAACTTGGTGAATATGTAGGGAATTTCCTCCTGATTTCGACGCAATTTTTGTTTGCTGCCCAAATTCACTCTAAGGTAATGTAATTGACCATTGAATATCCGGTTATTTTCCGATTTTGTGTTATAACTTGTGAACTGTAAAATAAATTGTTCACCAAATGATAGATCTAATTAAAAGAAGTAACTTTTGTCTTGAAACTTTTTTTCTATCTCTTACATTTCGCGAGTTATAACACAAAATCGGAAAATAGCCGAATTTTCAGGGGTTGATTTCACCCCCTTCGAGTGAATTTGGGCAGCAAACAAAAATTGCGTTGTAATCAGAAGGAAATCCCCTACATATTCACAAAGTTTCAGAATTTTATGAATTTTCGGGTTTGGGATCTTCCCTTGTGAGCTACAAACGTTCAAAGATCGCAGAACAAGGTCGAAAATCGCTGATTTCGGGAATTTCGCGATTTTCGACCTTATTCTGGGATCTTTAAACGTTTGTAGCTCAGAGCAACGTTAACCAATTTTGATGAAATTTTCAGCATGTATACAACTTACTAAAATCTACAAAGGATTTTTATTTTTAATTTTTATTACAGTAAGTCACAATCAGTAAGAAAATTACAATAAATCTCGTAAAAAATATCTGCAATACAACTTAACCTTTAGATGGCCGGGCTGGCCACTATAGTGGCCATCTAAGAATTTCGATATTTTACCGGACGTTTTGTTAGTACATATGCATAAATTGTAAGTAACTAAAATTTACAACTTCAATGAAAAAATCCCGGCCCTCTAAAGGTTAAACATCGTACGTTGCGATAATCGCAAAGTTAATACATGGCTTAATTCCTAAAGCATAAGTTTAATTTCTCAATGGAAATTAAGAAACATAATCTGATAAATATTGGGAAACTTAGTGGAGGCGTGGCTTAGATTTCAGCGCTGTGATGATAAGTTGGCAAACTATTGAAAGTAGGTCCGGATCTCACCAAACATTCCGAATAAGTATATATCAACCGAATAAGTAAACATTCAGTGTTTAAAAAAATTTAAAAACACTCATTTTTCACAACATATCTATTTAAACATTGATAATCATATGGACTTCGACGGATTTCGACCTACTGTCAGTAGTTCAATTTTCTGTCACTAGTTGGCGTATCGAAATTCTTGGTTTCCAAATAATACCGAAGAGGATTTAAATCAACTCAACGGAGACAGTAATTGTCGACGATGTCCAACTGGATGCTACACAGCGTTCGCCCGCTGCATGATTGAGCACCGACTACCCGCGTCTCGATTACGCGTCTGCGCATTACGTAACCGAGGTGACGCTCGGACGCATAGTCGCCGAGCATCGAGAAGGAAAAAATTCCAAGTGACCTGTAGGTACACCGAACAGACGACTTTCTCTCATCTCGACGTCCTTCCTTGACATCAGCAGCTTCCTCCGCAGCTCCGTGCCCGTCCACTATTCTGTTTTCCCTCGCACGAAAGTGAAAATAACCTCGACACCATCGCGAAATTGGTCGAAATCATTATGAAACCTATTCCGTGTATACTTGCCGCATAAACACGTCCGCGAACACTTTATCACGAAACTTTCATATCCCCCGAATTAAACTAACTATCCTACTCGATAATTACGAGTTCAAGTGGGCTGTTAACCTAATCGAGCTGTCACGTACCATCAACCTGACGTTTCCCCTTATACTACAAGACGCGGAAGATTCAAACGCAAGAATCTAATGCACGCGCGAATGGAAAGCGCATGCGCGTACGTCTGGCAGTAAAGATAGGCCCAAGCACTTACGTGAATCCACCCGTTTGTCTCCCTCTCTCTCTCTCTCTCACCCCTCTATCGTTAATCCTATCCCATTCTCTCTTTCTATGGTATTTGACATGCATAGGTTAGGTATACAAGGAAAGTGAACTTACTGCGCGTTAAAGTGAGAGGAAAGGTATCATAGAAAGCGGAGTATTTGGGTTGGGCAGAGTACTCTATTAATGTCTAAACCGCTATGTACACATTGTCGTTGCACGCTGATCATGATGATAATAAAACGCTACGTAATAAAATACAGAATCTGTGAATTTCTGTTGTATTCACGTGGATGTTTCGCCCAGGGAATTTACGATAGGTACATAACGCAAGGGTCCTCGGTCAACTTGCGATTAACCTGAGAAGCGGGACATAACCCTAAGCATTTTATTCTTGGCATTTTGATGGTCAACTAATTCCCAACCTGGGGATATTGTGGGCCAGCCATAAATGCTATTAGGGAAAAGAATTAAAGAGAAAAAGCTAACTTACAGCTTTCATGTAAACGTAAGTTCTCGTATGTGTCACGCTCGGCGATGAAACGATCGCGGAAGTTCACTGACTATCCATTTCCCTCTCGTTTAATTACGGTAAGAGTTTGCTCATTTTCCCCCGCGGTAAGGAACTTTCATAATCCCGGATCGAGGATGGAAACCTTCGATTCGCGTGTGCGTTTAAAGGCGCGGCGAGGGAAGAAATACTTGGGGCGGGCACTTGCAGATCGACCTCGACGAAATGAACGAGACGAGGCATCGGGAGCTGTTTGCATCTGATTATAATTCAATTTGATAAGCGCGGAAGACGTAGGGCGCTTTCTACGAAATACGAAAGCGGCGACACTTTTTCTTCGTATTTTCTTCGTGGCATTGCGTAACCTTTTGGTTACATATTTGCCAGCTAATGTTCGCGACTCGCCATTTTTCAGCATTAGAAATCGAGAGGACTTAATGGATCTTGCTGAGTAGAAGAGAAAGAGAAGCAGGGGGAGACTTACACCGCGACAAATTGGAAACACATGACCCACTCGTGCAACCACTTCTACAGCAACAGGACTAGCGAAAATTAAGAAGACACCGGCTAATCGACCTTAGATGAGGGACAGGAGGTCATTTCGATGGAAGTGCCATTAGCGGGAAGTAATTTTGGCACTTGGTGTTTTCTACGAGGACTCATCAATTCTGATTTCTGATGTAATGGACAATAAAAAAAATAAAAAGAAGACGAAAGAAGAAAGAAGAAAAAATAATAAAAAAAGAAAGAATAAAAAAAAAAGTTGAATAAAATAAAAAAGAAAGAAAAATAAAAAATAAAGAAAAATAAATAAAATAGAAAGAAAAATTAAAAAAGAAGAAGAAAATAAAGGAGAAAAAGAAGGAAGAAAAATAAAAAAGAGACTTCCTTTTCGTAATGGTACCACTTGCCCCCCGTTGCGTGGTTCCCAGTTCACACTCGCGCAACGCTAACTTAATTAAAACGAAAAGAAAGAAGCAAAGAAGATCGAAGATCCGCCTCGACTTAAATCCAAGGTTCCAGTGTAACAACGAAGGTCATCGTGCGTGCGTTTCGGCCCGTTAGACATCGCCATTGAGCAAGACACATGTAGATACTTTCGTTCTCACCCTGAGGAATGTCCCTGAGAAGTCACCGTCGCGATAGGTAACGCAAATCGCGTGGGCATGCAATTGTATATTACGCGTTCGAGATTCCCCAATTGCAATCGGTCGCCCGAGCCTCTCGAGGATTTCGAATTCCTTTCAGGGAACTGGACTTACGAGCTACAAGAACTGTTACCGCAACGATCTTTGGTCCTTGAACGAAAGGCGGCTACGTCATCGAGGGAGAACGATACTAGAAATTCTCCCAATCTTTAATTACATCTTTCTGGGAACGAAGCCTTGAATGTCCCTCTATAACAAGTGTGTGTTTGGATAGAATGGTGTAATATCAAGGACAGTGCCTTTTACGTTTATTCAAATAGCTCAAGAGGCTGCAGAAATTGCATAAAGTTAATTTAAAGGGCATCGATAGTGGCTTCACAATAAATTCCAAGCGAACGATCGATTATATCTGTTGCCTGAACAAAGGGGGACACGTGGAGCGAGGCAGCAGCCTCGGGTTCACGAAATCCTTCACCCGACAGAGTGCATCGCCCTAAACACACGCAGGCAAACACACGCACCTATACCGATCTGTCCCGCCGCCGGAATTCTATCCACACGATCCCCCGATGTCAAAACGGACGCCCTTTTTAAAACTGCCGCTCACCTTTACCGTTACTGGTAAAGGGCATTGCACGGTTCTTCGAAATGCACGTGAGACAGAAGGCAACCGTTGTGATCTTTCACAGTCCCCTGACTCAAGATGCACGATTCCTCTGATGTATTCTAAATGGGGGACACTGTTCATGGCAGAGAGCAGGCCGTGGAGAAAAAATCCGACTACGCGGAAGTGTACATACATATTATTCTAGGCCATGTGGCGACCAGAACTTCTCAGGATCAAGATTGTCCCGTCACATCTGGGTACTCGGGCACTCGAGCTGTGCCTGCTTTCGAGCCTCTGTATCGAAAGGAAAAAGGGAGAAATCCTTTCTTCGACTCCCATCGCGATTTTATAGCCCTTTTATCTGTTAAGATTAAGTATAGACGACTAGCCAGCTTGGTTGATTGGACGCTGGAGTTATCTGTCAAGGAATTACAGATTACGTGACCTGCTTGAAACCGAGGGGCACAGCTATTATCATCATTACAAATCTCCACCTAAATGCCAGGTTTTATGCCCCTTCCAACCTCGGAATCAACTCAGTGGGTCAACTTCGACCCGTATTCCGTTAGTGGACGACATGCTTGCAATATATTTGTAAATGCCACAATTTTATCAATTAATCGTACATTTGTTCTCCACAAATATGTGGCTTAGCCACTTAGAAATTTTACTGTGGGTCAAAACCCGGTTCCGTCTCGAGAAATCAGCGTCGGAAGTTGGAACTTCCGCCGCCCGATGGTTAGAGGCAGAGATGGGCAAAAAATTATTTGAATAATACAAAATTATTTTTTGCCCATCTCTGGTTAGAGGTCAATGCGCACATATCAGTTCCCTAACGGTTCAGTGCCATCACTGTCGGCGGTAAAAAATAAAATAAAAATACCGGTTCCCTGTTTTGGAATGCAGCAGTTCGCACTTGTTACTCGCATCAGTTATTGACACTGAAACAAAGAGACTATTCCCTCTGATACCACTGAACAACAGTGTTTTTTTTGGTAAGTAACGATTTTTTATATTTTTCATAAGTATAAAAAATATTCCCACAATTTGAAAAAACACACAAGTTTTCATATGAATTCCTCCCTTAAGGCTCCTCTGATGTAACGGCGCTTCCGCGCAAGGAACGACAGAAGACGATTATGCGCTTCCCGCTCTGGAGGCTGGCTCCTCGCTGGTTTCGAATTATGCAACACCTCGTAACAACCGAGTCAGCGGCTAACAACTCGATGCTCCTTTTCGAAAGGTCGCTCGTCCACCGGATAGCGACCTTTCGGAGGTCGGGCGGCGATGAAAGTCTCGCGCGATTGCGCGAAACATTTCGCAACTGGGGATTTTCAAGGGGATCCGCGATCCAGGGGATTATTGCAACGCGCGGACGGGGATTATGTAAATGCCGCTCGAAACAGAAATCGCTATTAGAGCCAGGCACTTTGGAAACTGGTTTAAGTATGGCCCCTTTCCATGGGGCCATTTCGAAAATTGTAATTTGCTGTGATGGAAGAATTACCTAATGGTTCAATATTCAACACAGCCGTTGTCCAGGGGCGGGTTTGGGAGACTAGCAAGCATCTGTCACCCTTTCCGTCAAATATTCAAAAGATATTTAATCTCAGAGAGTTGAGAAAATTTTAAAATTAGTTATGAGTTGTCGCTAACTTGCTACATGAAAAAAAGGAATTGTTTCTAAAGTTGCCTCAAGCCTCTGTGCTTAAATACTTCTGCAATTTCTTTCGCCCAAAATTTGCCGCCCCCAAAATTGGAATATTCATCGCAATGTTGCCAAACTGCTAGAGTTTAAAATTAATTAACGTTGAAGCGAATAAAATCACGCATTTACCTCGGATTCGCAAAAATTGCAGTTTCGCATATTCGCGATTGGAACAACATGTTCCATTCGTTTCTCAAAGATTCGCCCACGGCTTGGCCACTGCTAGACCAGGATCGAGCGGATTCCAATAGGATTGGGAAAGCTTCTAGCATGATTTCATTCTCTATTGTACGTCGAACGTTACGAAAGCCCACGCACGATATTGCTCCTTCGCTTGGCGAAGCTATCGCGGATTCAACGGTTCCGAGATATGCAGCCGGATACGCGGTAAGTATCCTGCTTCAACGGTTGTTGCTTTCAAAGGGATCTTTGTGTCAGTAAAGTCGTTTTTAGGGAATGCATACAGAACAGGACATTGTTTCTAAGAATTTTGAAAAGGGCAAAGCTGTTTGGAACATGCAGTTGGAATATAAACTCCACAATTTTTCGTTTCTGCACAGATTCGGTTCTTCAGGGTAAAAACACCCCTTAATGGGATTTCTTTTTTTTAAACATTAAATAAAAAAAAAACGCCCCCCCCCACTATAAATTTTAAACAATTCGATTACATAATTTTATAGGGCATAAAGAAGCCGTTAAGTGTTCTTTGTAATAATTTATTTACATCTACTATAGTTTTCAAGATATACAGGAAACTAGAAAATCACGCATTAATCTTTAAGGCAGTGTTCCTCAACCTTTTTGAGTCGCGACCCCCTTTTATAATATTCTAGTACATCCCTCCCCATATAAAATAAGGTAAAGAAAACACATTAAAAATAGGTATTTCAGAATATAATTCTAACTTAATAAAAAGAAGAAAGAAAAACGTAACGATCCCCCAGAAAACACTTCAAAGGTCCCACAGGTTGGGAATCACTGCATTCAGGGGTGTTTTCACCCAGAAAAAAAAATTAATATGGGCACAAACGAAAACTTACTTGTCCCTGATATTAAGATCCTCTACAAACCTGCACAATTTTAAAAAAATCGGAATATTCGGTAGACAGAACTTCCCTTGTAAGTCGTATCTCAAACGAGTTGAATAAAACTTGCTGCTCCTATACCAGAGCATTAACTGAATAAAAAAAAAATTAAATAACGGTTCAAGTAAAAGTTACGTTAACTATAGATTATTTGACGAAAAAAGTTAATTTTGTCATTTGACAATAATTTTTTTTAACTGTTATTCGTTATTCGAAATTTTTATTTAAATAAAATTTTTGCCCGTCTGTGTCCTCGACCCTTCTGCTTAAAAGAATATTCTGATCACGGAGTAGTTTGCAGTCGATTAGTAATCCACAGTTATGCGTGCAGAAAGGATTCTATACAGGTGGTTGCGAGATATGAAATTCCGAGGAATTCGCAGCTGATTTTCCCGATTTCTCATCAGATTCGCCGGGGCAATCCAAGCCACCAAAAGAAGCCAACGGTAGGCGTGCACTAGGAGATTCGGTTCTTGTCACGGGGAAGTTAGGTAAGAGCGCGAAGCCGAGGAGGCGATTCGATGTGGAATGTTCAGTCTCGCCGCGGTGCTCGAGTCGACACCATCGGCTACTTGGTCATCGGGGTCTCGTGCTCGGTCCTCAGGATGCCAAACGGTCACGATAAAATGACACGGTGAAAAGCGTACCAGTGCGTCTGTGATGTGATAACTCGGAAACGGTGCACACGCTCTAATTTAGAAATCACAATGAGTACCCCGTTGTAAGTCGAGCGCCAAAAAATTACACTCTCCGTCTCATTAAAAAGTCGCGTCGAAATAATTCCAATTTAAAAGCAACGCCCCGCGGGCGTTCTCCGCACGCACGCACGCGTTCATTGTGATCAAACGGTTAATTACTCGTAAAGAATCCTCGTAGAGGCTGAACGAGCACGTTCAGTATAACGAGGGGCGAACGACAACTGATCATTACGCTTTGCATAGCGCGAACAGGGGAGAAAGCGCGTGCTGGCAATGAAAGTACGAATAGTTAAACAATTACTCTGATCCTTTACTCGAGCGCGTGCAGGATACGAAGCGTGTCGCGTGATTACAAGCTGAAGCGGTTCAGGAAGCCGCCGGCCCCGTGAAACGTCCGCTCCGTAATAATACGGCACTGACATAACGCTTTTTTGATTTTTATCGCGTATTACGGACGGCGTTGCGTAACGACTGGTAAAAAGGGAGTTTGGACGAAAAAGTGGGTATGCAGATGCTGGGTCGGGAAGTTGTTGAAGGAGGGGGGATGGGATACTCCTCAAGTGGAGGTTTTTTAAATTTAAACAGAATTTTAAATTTAATGTATCGAATATTTAGCGATCGCCTGCGATGCTCAATTATTTATACGCTTGCGAATTTTGCGATACATTAAAGTAGGTAGAATAAATTGAAAAACGTGACGCGAGACGAAGTAAATATTATATAGCTTCTTTTTGTTGTAAATTATTTTAGAATGATGGAGTTAAATGAAATACTTAATAGATATAGTGTAAGTCCAAGTTTCCCTGAAGATGAGTTACGTAGTTGGAAAACCTCTTTATTGTTAAAACTTTCAGTTGATAAATCAATTAAGTTGCTACTTTCATACGTAAGCAATAAATGGCGGTACTTGTATTTACCATGGAATTACTAGGCAAAATTATTCAGAGGACCAGTGGCGCAGTCAAGGAAGGGGCTTTGTAAAAAGAAAACTGGATTTTATTGTTTAAATAAATTTTATTGAATTTGCGTTAAAAATATTTTTATCCGTTCAACTCTGATTAAATCCTGAGTGCGCCACTGCAGAGGACAAACAGTGTAAATCTCGGTTTTGCTGCTAATGGACTCACACTGATTGGCTTCTGAACCGAATAGATACAGATTGCTAAGGGGCAATAGCACCTTCAATGAGAAATAAATGAAAGAGGAATCGTACCTATACCGTCTGTCATCGCCGCGATCCGAGCAGCAACGCGGGCAACCCTTCAAAGGATTCATTACCGCTACTAAACCACGCCACTAAATCACACCCTCGACTATACTTCCTCCACTCACGTGATTATCACGGTGTAGAAGGGACAAAGGGTGGCCCGAACACCTGTACTAAGAATTTTGTACCGAATACTGCCGGCATTATTGCAAACTTCGCTCACCATAGTTACGCGTCCCCGATGATCAATTGTTTATTGAGAAATATATTAAAAAGCCAACCTGATAAACTGATTTGATTTATCTCTGGGTGGGCAAACGGGTATAAGTCAACTCAGTATTATTAGTTTTACGAGAAGTATACTTAGAATATTTATGGGGAAAAACTGGGAATGTCCATTTGTCGCGAGTTCGCGACTTGTAGCAAACTAGCTTTACTACTCGGCTTCGCCCGAAATTTAGATTCTGATTTTGTAAAAAAAATTTTTGTTTAATTTTTTTGTGAAAATGGTCACATTCATCTGCATTAGTCAGGCATAATAAGCTGACGCACATTTCGTGATCCCAAAGTTTATCGTTCGAAAGTTTTTAAGCGACAGATAAACACACAAAGATTTAGAAGCTTTCTGCTTTATATATTAAGATTTTGTTAGTGGCGACTGGGACTACAGAGTACAGAGCTGTCGAATCACAAAGGGTTATGAAGCTCAAATGCCCTCGTAAGATAACGTTAAAGATTTGGTATACTGATTAAAAACAGGAAATGCTCCCTTCACGTCAAAACGTCCCAACTCTAAGCACAAGCTTCCGTCGTCAAGGTAAAACAAGAAATTATTTAAGAAAATTAAATTCATTAAATCTTGTTTCTTTACTGGTGGACTAAAGAATTAAAACTTAATTTTCTCCATAAAGCTGTTTTGTGACATTCCTTGTTTCCCCCCATACCCTTCATATGTTAAAGGAAACTTTTATTTTTAACTTCGGTTCACAAAAAAGAACAGAAAAGAAACTGTTTAAGCTTTGACCAAAATTTAAATTGTACTCGTTCTTCAAATTGAAATGCGGGGAACATGAAAGTCCTGACGCAACGCACCCCCGTTCGTCTTCGTAGGCAGCCGGTAATTAGACCGTCGCCGCAACGAGCAATTAATTAACGAACGCCGCGTCGCGGGGATGATAACGCCGCGAGTAGCGCTAGTTCCTGAGAGAAGCACTTTTACTTTTCGTTTACACGCCGCGTAAAATCGCGGCGAAGCGGTTAACCGGGAAGAAGAAACAGGTTCCTCTTGCGATTCACGAGGGCAACTTTCATATCATCGATGATAATCGCGGGCGAAATTATGATATCGCGCAGGCATAAAGTTTATATAAGGGATATAGAGTGCGGCTTCTATAGAATGTTTTAGGAAACGCTGGAAGGCTCGCTCGTTTTTCATTTCTGCTCGTTTGTGATTTAATGATGATTGCGAAGGTGTGGGTTTCAATTAGGGGAAAGAAAGTCAGTACTTAAACTTCCTTAAGATAAATTATCCAAAGCAAAAAGAGTCCCAGTTGATCCACTAATATTGTAAATAGATCAGCGATTCCCAACCAGTCGGTCGCGAAGTGTTTTTTTTTTTAAATATTATTAAGTAATAAGTAAAATTAGAATTTAGAAGTTTTAGGTAATTAAGTAAATAAATAAAAATAAAAATATTATTAAGTAAGTAAAATTAGAATTTAGAAGTTCTAGGTGATCAAGTAAATAAAAAGAAGTAAAATAAGTAAAAATAAAAATATTATTAAGTATTAAGTAAAATTATAATTATATTCCGAAATACCTATTTGTAATGTGTTTTCTTTAACAAGGGGATCGCGACTCAAAAAAGGTTGGGAACACTGAAATAGATGAAGATGATCGAGTCATGTGGCCTACCTAGTATACTGATTTTTTATTTCCACTGTTTCATTTGCGCAAACTCGTTGCACTGGTCTAATAACGAAGAGCAATAATTGCACCGGAAAGGGAAGCGTGACATTCCGCAACGTGCACGGTAGTTCCGCAGCGACCGTGCGACTTTTCTTAATGATTCCATTCAAAGAGAGACAGCGATTCCTTTTTCAATGAACAGAGAATATGAATTCATTTTATGCAACCTATACCTTGAAAATCTTGCAACTCTGTACTAAATTATGCAATATATACCAAATGAGGTAAAATACTGTTCTGCTGGCTAAATATAAATGAAAGGCAGTTTCCGGGAATTTTACTTGCCGAAAATCACTGCACGGTGGAATAAGGAATATTAATTGAGTGATTATGAAAATTGTCGCAAGCAGCTGTTTATCTGCACGAATGCAGTGAATAAAGTATACCAGTAAATTAATAAATGGCGATTTAAGTGGCGATTTATTCGACGGAAATTATTATAATTAGAAGGCAACCTTGCCAGAACCACGAGGAGTAATTAATAAAACGATACTGCGCGATCCGTGGAACACGTTCTGCCGGTGCAATGGAAAGTTGTGAAAGAAAACTTGTCTAGCAACTGTTAGAATTTAAGTTCCAAGCTTCCTCGCGATTACTTCCTCGATTTTTGAGGGGAGATACCTTGAATTACTCTAAACCATAGATGGGCAAAATTTTTATTCAAATAAAATTCCGAATAACGAATAAAAGTTAAGAGGAGTGAAGCTAATATAAAATCGTTTAGAAATGATTCGTCACGTATCGAATAAACTTAAATCGGGTTAACGAACGAATGAGGAATAATTATTTTAACGTTTACTCGTTATACGAAATTTTATTTAAATAAAAAATTTGCCCATCTCTGCTCTAGACAGCTTAAAATCTTGAGAACTACAGAGAAGAGTACCGATCCTATATGTACCTCTACGAGCTTTCAGAAATCTCTGTAAAGAAATGGCCACAAATGGTTCTCTTACCCAAACAAAGATTTCCATACACTTTCAATGGTTCAAACACGCTGCACTCGGGAATGCAACATTCTCATGCACTGCCTCTGTAGAAGCCACCGGACACCGTTTAAGCTCGCCCCCTCGTTTGCGATGCTCAATGTCGACGGGCGAGAAGGAAAAAAAAAAAGAGAAAAGTGTTTTTGCTTTCAGTTTGCAGCTCGTACGGTCGTCCGTACAGGACGGTATTCTTATTCCACATGCATGTCGTCATCTTAAGACCAGGGACAATGCCATTGCCATAGTGAAACAGTGAAAGTATGGTCATTTTATTTCTGTCGTGCTTTTGCTCTTCCCCTGCCGCGGTACCCTCGATCTTGACATACGTACGGGCCAACACGCGACAGCATTTTCTACCTCGATCGCTGTTTCCCTGTTTCCAAGAGGAATGTTAAACATTTCTCAATGCACGTTCCTTCTGCTTCGGCGTCCGCGGGCATTGTCAGCTAAAAATAAAAGTCGTTGGCTGTCGATACTACGCAGACCATACTTCCATGCTCAGCGACAAGTACCTATGTAACTGTAAGTCTGTTCAATATTCCAGCGCCTTGAGGAATCTGTTGATCGTCGTTTGGATAGCATCGGTTCGCGTGAGATCGGCGATCATGCCTCCGCCGTGGGCAAACCCGTCGAGCAATCCCTGCGCCGCCCAGCCACGTGGTTGGCAATTGTTATTTTGGCCGGCCGATGGAAAGTGTTACAAAATATTCCAGGCAGGTGCTGCATTTCTCTTTCCAGAGACCACGGCGTCCGCTTAATAGATCAGACTTAGAAACAGTCTTTCAGTGCCTCCTTTCTTTCGCGATGCAAACTGTCCGCAGCTCTTAATCGATTCGTTTCAGCAGATCGGCGCGCCCTGTCCAGAGACGATGGAGCTGGGCCCAGCAGCGGGTGGCGGCGGGACCGTGGCAGAGTGTAGGTGTCCCCCTGGGACTGCTCAGTCTCCTAGGGACGCTCTGTGCCATTTGATATACACGAGAGCGTCCTGCCCGAGGGGGCAGTATTTCGCGCCAGTGCCAGAGACCTCTGGCAAGTCTAGGTAGTACGAAGCAGCTGTGTCTAATGAATCTATCGGTTAGATTTAGGAGCGGTGTAAATTACAGCGCTAACTAACATTTGATCTTGCAATTTTAAATAAAGATGGGGCGTCTGCCGTGACCCAGAGCCATGTCCAGAAAGGGGGGAAGTGTACTGGCCCAGGGATGGCAAATGCTACCCAAAGTTCAGCAAGGGACCGTGCCCGAAAGGTGAGCTCCTCGCTGTAGATGAAGATGGCTTGGCAGCGTGCTCCTGCTCCACGACTGGTGAACTTGGAAGGTATCACTGGCCGGGAAGTGTAGGAGGGTGCCACGAACATTACACTAAAGGTCCATGTACAGAGCCTGGAGAATTATATCTACCGGGTGGAGTATGTGGTTGCCATTCTAAACTACCTCATTACCACGAACCCACTGGGATGTGTTACCAGCTAGGTAAGCTGTCACGAAATCCAATAAGCCATTCCCTTTCTTAATTCTGTAATGACTGTAATGTTAACCCTCAACTGGTATCCTGGGGTCGATCACGACCCCAAGCACGCAAAGTTCGCTGCAAAATTCTTGGTTGTCTAAGTTTGTAGACTGAATTTCTAATTAATTTTATAATAATAGTTTAAATTTCTACGTTTCTATTATTTTATACATTACCTAAGAACAAACTATTCATAGAGGTTGATCTAGTGTCGATTTTACAAATTTCTGTGTCCTTTTTTATTTGGGATCTGCCACAACCCCAGTATACCAATTACGTTTGAAAAAAAAAACAGTATAGCAGTTCAGGGGTAATGCCACTGTGGAGCCCGGAAAAGCCGTTTGATTTTGAGAATATTTTTTATGCGAGTATAGTGAAAGGAATATAAAATCTGTTTGAAGGCCTTTATTGTATATAGCTTGAAGTATGATTACAATTTTTTAAAAATATTTTTAATACAAAATGGTGGCGCCACAGCTCAACAGAAGAAGCTTCTTCTGAAAAAAACTGTTTCGCGGCCGGAAAAATTTCTCCTTCAGTTTTTCACTTAGAACAAAAAACCATTTTTTTTTGAGTTCTCTATAAAATTATCTCGGGAAGTACACGAGGAAATTAAAAAATACTGTTTTTTGTAATAATGGTGCGTGATTGAAGAAAACGTTTCAAGAATTTCAAGGTTGTGGCAATTCCGTGTTTTGTTCAATCACGCACCATTCTTACAAAAATCAGTATTTTCTAATTTCCTCGTGTACTTCCCGAGATAATCTTATATAGACCTCAAAATTTGTCGGTTTTTTGTTTTAGGTAAAAAATTGAAGGAGAAATCTTTCCGGTCGCGGAACACTGTTTTTCAAAAGAAGCTTTTTTGTTGAGCTGAGGCGTCGCCATTTTGTATTAAATTTTTTTTTTTTAAATTGTGATCATACTTCAAGGTATGTGCAATAAAGGCCTTTAAACAGATTTTGTATTCCATTCACGATACTCGCATAAAAAACTCTCAAAATCAGGCTGCTTTTCCGAGCTCTACAGTTTTTATTACCCCTTAAGAGTTAATGACCTATTTGTGTCTGCAGGTGGGCTGGACCCATGCCCGCAAGGACACCACTTCGTGATAACGAATACTATGGACAACGAGGATGTGGTTCGAGCCAAGTGCGCGTGCAAGCCAGGTCACGTGCTCTATGAGAACGGATTCTGCTATAGACTTTACACCAGGGGACCTTGCGAATACGGCCACATGTTGATGAACTCGACCACTTGCATTCCCGTACCCTGCAAGCGTGGCCGGCTGTACTTCGCTCAAGAGAAGACGTGCTATAAAATAGGAACCAGAGGACCGTGCCCTAGTGGGCAAATTGTTTTATACGATTACAATGTGCGGCCGTCCGTCGATGGGATCAGTTACAACGGAGTGTGCGGATGCACCAGTGCGCCGAGGGACTCCGGCAAGTGCTCCGACGACAGCAACGACAGTTGTGAGTCTACACCAGGGATGGTGGTGATAAACAGAATCTGTTACAAATTGTACACTCAGGGCCCATGCACAGCTGGGGAGTGGCTGGTGGCGAGGAGGATGCCGAAGCCAACATTGTGGAAGAACGAGGAAACGGAGCCAAGGGCTAGGTGCGAATGCAGGCCTGGGTACAAGAGAATCAACGAAAGCTCGGAAATCTCTGAACTAGAAAGTAACAATCTACTTTCTCCGGGTGGGTGCCAGCCACCCGCAGTAAGCTTAGCGAAGTTTCTCAATGAGAATGTGAAGTCTGTGAATTTTTGAGACTGGGCGCCCTCGCGCGCGCTAGTGATAAGACCAACTACTTGTGCGATTGCGCAATGTGTGTAAATAGTATTGTACAAATATTGTGCGTAAAATAGTTTTATTTTCGTCTCAGTTTCATAATAATTCCTATTTATTTAATTAGCGCTATTAGAATTCTCGTCATTTCGATTCACCATTCACCGGGGACCGATTTAAATCTCTTCGGGGGCCGCGAGCAGGGCAATTGTCCAGAGCGGAATATTTGGTAGAAAGAGAAAATTAAAATCGATAGATACCAATACAAAAGTAAAACTTTATGAAAAAGCGGTAAACAAGTAGGTAGGGCTTTTGTTTTTCAACAAATACCTACAAAAAACTTCACTCACTGTCAAAAATTATGTTTTAAAATAATTATTTATAATTAATTTTTGCATAGAATCGCGGAGGAGTTGAATCGAGCCCTGCCAATTACCAGACATTTGAAATTCTATTATTTAAATTCACTTCTTCTACTGTAATCAGAAACATTGGTACTCGACGATCATTTTGTAAATATACGTAATTTATAGCGATACTTTCGGAACGTAATCAATCTCATTGATAAGTACCACGATTTTCTAGAACACGCTGGAGCTTGTAAAAATAAAGGGTACTCACTCATTTTTGTACTGTAGATCTAGAATCTGTTGCTCGCTCCCCATTACCTGTTGCTCTTTCAGCATCAGTTCTCTCTCCGAGCCGGCTATTCTTTCCGTCTTCTCATCCAACACCATCTGCCACAAGATTATTCCATGCAATAGATTTATTACACACCTATCCTTCTTAAGTATCGCACGTGACTTACCAGCAATTGATCTTTCTCGCTATCCAGGTGCGTCATATTCGCTTTGACATTAGAAATTTCTTGTTGCAATTCATGGATTCGGCTTTCAAGCTGCAGCTGTTGTCGCTCCATCGCTCTATTGCGATCCAATGCCTTGTTCAATTCAGAGTCTGATTGCGTTAATTGATTCTGCGCGTCCCCCAGAGCCTGGTCGGTCTGATCTTGTAGTGCCCTAAATACATACATCACTTAAGACAGAGATGGGCATTATGTAAATAAAATATTATATAAATAACCTATGTAAGCCACCAGTCATTATGTAAGAACGGGAAAAATCTAATATTCCGCATTTGTCATGAAAATGATACCAAACCTGGTACAATTTGAACTATAATGAACGATATTACGTATAAAATTAATTTGCAGGATTGAAAGCCCGTTTCGTTAGAAGTAGTCCGATTTAATTTTTTTTTTGTCAATTTAATCGGGAGAGTGCAAGGAATCCATTGGTGTCACTTTCATATTGATACGATGAAAAATAAAGAAATTCCGTTTCTGTATGTATAATCGATGACACATCGTCGAGCAACTCTGCGCTGCAGTTTAGACGGGTGAACGATACAATGCCGCTCGGCTCGAGAAGCCGACAGCTTCTATCAAAGGCGCTCGAGGCTCGCCCAGAGTTATTTAAGCTTTAAATAACTTTCGGATATAAATACAAATAAAAGTGAGAAAATTATTTCAAGCTTCGGATGAATTCCCGTCAAATAAAAAAAATTATTCGTCGCTGTCGGATGAATTCCCGTCAAATAAAACAATTATTTATAGCGCTTCGAATAAAAACTAACTCTGGGCTATTTTTATTTGATGAGTTTCGAATAAAAGTTTTGTCTTTTATTCGAAATCAATTTTTTATTTAAAATAATTTTTTGCCCATCTCTGCGTGGAGCCGACAGTAGTTGGTAAATATCATGAAACTGACTTTAATTTTGTCGAATTTATGGTTCGAGACACAGGTGTAACCAAAGTGCGTTCATTTTTCAGATTAAGTACGCACTGGTACTTACAGTGGCTTGCAAAAGTATTCGGTCACCCTTTAAAATCGCATAACTTTTTTAAAATTAATCCAAACGACTTGAGTTTTTTTAGAAGCTAGAGGGATTAGTTTGCTAAATGATGTTTTGCAAAAAATGTACTTGGTCGGAATAGCAAAAAAAAACAGTAAAGGTCGTTTTTTAAACTTTTTTTGTGAGCCTGTAACGGAAATTCAAAAAACCCGTTTGTAGATTTAAGTAAGTTATATACGTGTCTAAAATTTCATCAAAATCAGTTAACGTTGCTCTGAGCTACAAACGTTCAAAGATCCCAGAATAAGGTCGAAAATCGCGAAATTCCCGCAATCAGTGATTTTCGACCTTATTCTGCGATCTTTAAGCGTTCATAGCTCAGAGCAACGTTAACCGATTTTGATGAAATTTTAGGCACGTATATAACTTACTTAAATCTACAAACGGGTTGTTTGAATTTTCATTAAGGGCTCACAAAAAAAGTTTAAAAAACGACCTTTACTATTTTTTTTTTGCTATTCCGACCAAGTGCATTTTTTTCAAACCGACGGATCACATCATTTAGCAAACTAATCTCTCTAGCTTCTCAAAAAAACTCAAGTCGTTTGGATTAATTTTAAAAAAGTTTTGCGATTTTAAAGGGTGGCCGAATACTTTTGCACGCCACTGTACTTAAGTCTTAAGAGACTACCACGTCCCAGTAAATTAAACAAGCCCTAGCACCATAATGTCTGATTTACCACTGACGTCGTAGTGTTATTACTCACGACTGTTCAAGGCTTTCCCATAAATAACTAGTAAATGGACTCGCGAGTACTTCATCTATTCGTTTAGTTTTGTAAATAAAAGAAATAGAATAGATACCGAAGTTGAAAGTACTGTGTGCGTTGAGTCCCTAATTCCTGCTTGGTTCGCTTCAACTCCTCTCTCAAGTCTTGTAACTGATCCTCCAATCCACTGATTGTTGCTCTCCGCGCTCCTTGAGTAAGTAAAAGATCTTGACGCTCCTTCTCTACCTGCTTCAGCCGTGTTTCCACCTCGTTTAAATTTTCTCTCAAGCGGCGCTGCTCGGATGTATGTGCCTCCGCAGCCATCTAATGTTAATTCATAGTAATTAATGGTGAACTAAATGCAAAAGTATTATACACTCTTCGCTGTAAATTTCACTATGTACCTTTAATCTCTCACGCAGGGCATCGCGTTCCTCTATTAAACGTTCAACGTCAGCTCGTGCAATGTCCCGTTCGTGCTCCAGACGATCAATGATACCCTAACGAATCACACTTTCATAAGTTTAATTCAGGAATTTATAGGAAATCATGATGAATTCTTACTTTCGTTTTACTAGAAGGAGAACAACTGCACGAAGTACCGCGTTTACACACGTTACATGGCCTATGAGACATCCTGTGGTCAATTTTGCAACTCTGCATCCGTGCTTCTAAATTAATCTTCTCGTGTAACAGTTCGTTCTTCTGTCGTTGTACCTCGTCCAGTGCAATCTCTCTTTCACTCAACTGACATTTTAATTCTCGAATTCGTGACCATAGATCTACCTGTGTTCAATAACAAAAAGAGAAGTAACTGCAAGCGATCTAATAGTTTCATGCTTGCCAAACAGAGGTCTATATATCTTACATGATCTTTCTCTATCGCTTTACTGTGATACCCCTTTACATTGTTGTACTCATCCTTGTAGAAATCCCGTTCTCTCCTCAGTTGGTCAACTGCGTGTTCTAACTGGAATACATTTCGGAGAACATATTTGAACCGTTTTGTACGTAATAAAAGTATCTTCAAGAAGTAACGTTAAGGTACGTACATTGTTTATTTGAGTTTCCTTCTCGTCCAATTGTTTTAGTATACATTCGTATCCAATACCATTCAGGCTTTGAACAGGTTTCTCTTTATGTACGTCTTGGAGTTCTGTTCCATTCCGCCCTGATAAAGAATCCTAAATTAATTCCCTACCATCTTTTTCCAATGATTTATTGTATTACCTCTATTGCAATCATTCTTCTTCCCCTTTTCTCTACACCCGTTCAAGTTAGCTGCGCCATTGTCTTGTAACATTTCGTTCCTTTGCATTTCTTCCTTCAACGATTTATTGCTATACTGTAACTGAACAACATCTTGCCTCTGCTTCTCGTTTTCCCTTGCCAACCTTTCTATTTCATCATTTAAATTTCTTTCTGTAAAGTCGTATGAAAATCATGTAGCAGATACAAAATAGAGACCCTCGATTGCTAAGGAATTATAAATAGCTAATAGGAATTCTACGTACCGATTACTGTTAGTTCATTTATCCTATCAGTCATCTGCTTTTTCTCGTCTAACGTAAACTCCAAGTTACATTGAATGTTACGCTTCTCCAGCCTACAAGCTTCAAGATCTGCTCGCAGTTCTTGCACCTCTCTACGCTCAACAGTTAATTCACCTTCTAACACGTGCACCTGCGTCATTACATCTTCTAACTTTTGCTGAATAAAAGTAAGTGTCATAAATATTTAATTCCTATAAAAACGCTTTAAAAGTAAACTTCCAATCACAAGTACCTGAAGCTTGGAGACCCTTTTATTATTTTCTTTCACCACTGAGTTGCAATCGGCCTCTACTGCCAACGCTATGTGATCTATGTCCCTTAATTCTTTCTCCAATTCCTCGTTTCGATCGGCGAGTTTAAGCGCCTGAGACATGGCGTCGTGTTGCTTATTCAAAGCTTCTGTACATACCCCAAAATACACATATACTCGCATATATAAACACCGCATCTCTGTATCCCTTACCTTTTAACTTCTGTTCTAATTCTAGCTTCTCTTGTTGAAGAATCTTCAATCCATTAGCGTCGGCATTGTCATTTGCAATTATCAAATTGCTCTCCGTCTTTTTACAAGCGCAATCTTTAGAAACAGCCATATACGGTCTACCTCCTTCTAACATCTTTTTCAAACGTATAATTTCTTTTTCCTTAGTAGCTAGCTGTAAACATATTTCCATAATATGTTTCTCTTCGCACATTTTTCTTTTCACTCGTAGGGTAAACCAACCAGTAATTGACCGCATACCAGTGAATGACCATTAGGCAAAGAAATGTCAATTATAAATTTAAAAATATTATATGTTTATAAATGGAGTGTAGTTGCACTTTTAATATCCCATATTTTTAGTTAAGCGTATTAAGCAAACATTAATAAGTACAATTCTTATTAAAAGTATGCCGTCATTTACTGGGCTTCTACACGTTTTGCATTTTATAATTGTTTTTTTTTAAATTACGATAAGAATAAGTAATTATTTTTATAGAAATTTCAAGAAAAATAAATTTAAATGCAATTTCAACAGTTGTTTTGTTCTTATACATAAAGTATTAATCCCAAAGGTCCATAAATTCAACAATTCGGTCTTTCACTGGTTGGTTTACCCTATATAAATATAACACGACTTTTTACTACAAGCAAATGCATGCAGTATAATCAGTGGCGTATTTAGTGTAAACAGTGCCTAGGGCAAGCGTAGAATTTGCGCTCCCCTCCACCCCACCCATCTCTCCCATGCATATCATTCCAAATCCATCTTTTCTGTTCTACTTCTTTGTTAAAACTGTTCGTCACACAAAACATTTTATTCAGAATTTAGATAATCCTTTTAAAGAAAGTGGGGCTGAAGGGCGGAAGAGACGAAAGTTGGTGGCGAATGAAGCCGAAAAGTGCAGCAAGCTTTTTTTCGAAGATTCTCTAAAGAGGCATGCGAAGCACACGAATAGCAAGCATAAACTACTAACATTAACCATCCAAGTAGATTTATTTAAGAAACACTATTTATTTCGGCTTTTTTGCGCCCTCCGGCATTGGCGCCCAGGGCACAAGCCCTACTTGCCCCACCCTAGATACGCGTCCGAGTGTAATAGCGCTTTCAAAATATAACCAGGAGCACCCAAAACGCATGCGAATGTAATTGACGTTAATATACCTGAATTTTTAACATTTGCACATTGTCAGTTTGTATCGCGAGTTCCCCCTTTAATTTCGTTACCTCGTGGTTCAAACAATTCATTTTGTGATCAGCCATGCTTAACAAATCAACAACTTTAGGCTCCGCTACGCTCAAATTTGGCAACAGATTGCTTTTAGCCCCTGCTTTCGGCAACGGTTCACTTTCTATGATTGGCCTTCGAAGAGGATAACAAGGACGTTTCTTAGAAGCTGCAGGAATAAGAAGAAATGAGATGATTTCGTATAGTACAAACCTTTATTAAAAACGTCCGCTAGGTTAAGATTAATATTGTGTCATTCAGGGTTAAGTTGATTTACTAAAAACACACGTTCGATACCTCGCCGATTATGATTCTACAATGGAACAAGTTAACAATTTACCTAATCCAACATTGCTAATAGTTGGTTTCAAGCATTTCCCCTGCAGCTCCAAAATCTTTTTCGACTTCTTAGAAGATTCAGTTTCCAGTTCTTTGATTCTATGTAAATTGCGCGAAGACACCAGCTGAAAATCGTTACATTCACGCTCCAATTTATGCACGTCCTTCTTAAGGTCCTTGATTTGCTTCTGGTGGCTTTCCTTAGCCTTTATCAAATCCAAGTGAAGCTGGTTGCATTCTTGTACCAGCCTCACATTATCGCATTTGTACGGATCAACTGCCAATTGCAATTGAGAATGTGCCTGTACAGTCGTCAAAGATAAACAATTACAGAGGAACCTGCACAATTAGTCATTCCATGAAAATAAGATACAGATTTCATTCGTGAATTATTAAAATTCTGATGATATATTAATTGCTTCGCGCAAAGGGTGTTACAAAAGTACAAACGAAGATACAACGCATAAGTCTTGAGTCGTAGGCACACATACCTCGATATTTTCCTGTGCGATGCTCTTAAAATGTTTCAAACTTTCTGTCGTTTGGATGAGGTCAGCCAATAATTTTTCTATCAAAGGAAGCGCGTCCAAAGTAAGCGCGTGTTTGTATCCTAAGCTATCCAAATGCTTGCGAACGGTTCTATATCTAGCTGCTACGTTAAAATCATCGTCGCCACTCATTTTCGTAGAGTTTACAAAAACTTTCTCTTATATTATTCCTTCAGATAAATCCTATTGTAACGTACATGCTTAGACGATAATTATAAAATACCAATATGTGCACGCAGAATTTGTTCTAAGATTACTCTTTAATGTACAATCGAGGCTAAGAGCTTAAAAATATGTTACATCGAAATGCCCATAATATAACCAAGATATTACAGTAGCATTGCAACAGCCTTCGTCAAGTTAATCTACCTGTTGCAGCATATTCTTCCCCCAAAACAATTTCTCTTCCCCCGTCATACAAGTACATTATTGTTCATTACTTTTCACGAACAACGCCGCTAATTATTGCACCCTCCGTTGAACAAAAAAGCGTTCGCATCAACTGCAAACACTATTCAAAAGTGTTGCCAACATTACGCAAACAATCGGTGCGTACAAATTATACTCATGCTCGAGAAATAATAACAAGAGTAACTTATACAATCGTAAGTCGATCGAATAACCGCCAATAAAAACATTTACGACATACAAATTCGCGAAGCATTATAATTTACAAGCCATTCCAAATGTCTCTAATGCTTCGAATTTAAAAATAGAACACCTCGCTCGGCGTTTGAAAAGTATAAACCGATGTGTAATTATATCCTTCTATTTTCCCATCGATTAAATATTAAACGAACTTTATTCGATCCCCGCGTTTTCGCGTCGCATTTAAAATAACATTCGTAGCCGAGTCCGATCGTAAAACTTAACAACGTAAGTAAGGCTCGCGCTGCGCACGTCACTTGTTTATTCATGATCGAGCAATTGTGCATGATGCCAGACCCCTGCAGAGGTTTGCAGCGATACTTCGCATCCGCACACCCGTTCCGCGCTTTGACAGCCGATTTAAACCCTCGCGATGACCGACTCGCTTGTTTCTCGTGCGTTTTGAAGTTATCGCACGTCATTTTCACAGACAATTGGTCCGCGGTGCAGTGTCGTAAAAGATGCGATTCAGGGCGAGCGGGAGCAATACATCGCAATAGTACGGAGATACGCGTGCCCGTAACGATTGCCATTCAAAAAGTGCAGCAGAACCAGCGAGAATGAGCTCCCTCGATCCGAACGTGCCAAACGCCGAGAAAATCCTTCTGCTTCTCGAGCAACTCTGCGACCTCTCCTATCCCCAGGTGCAGCAAAAGTTAAACAAATACGTGAGTAACGCTGGTGTTGTATTTCTTTCCTTTTTCCCATCTCTCACTCTCTTCTCTCTCTCTCTCTCTCTCTCTCTCTCTCTCTCTCTCTCTCTCTCTCTCTCTCTCTCTCTCTCTCTCTCTCTCTCTCTCTCTTCGTGCGTACGATTTTTCGCGGCAGGCACGCTTCCCTTTTGAAAACATCGCGACTGGCTATCGATGGTAATCCTTAACCCCTCGCAGCATGAATCTTTTTTTACGAGCACGCATCGGGCGGGAAAAATTACTTCTACGACGGAGTTATGGGAAATGTTTATAATAAATTATTTTCCACCTTTAGTTATTGTTTATGTTTAATGGTCGACGCTGCTGGTGTACAGGCCACTGTTTCACGCTTTTCTTTTTTATTGCTCCTGGGACTCGTGATCGAAGCAATGTTTTTTATGCGAGAATGTGTTATGTAACACTGACATGTATTTGTCTGCATGTTGGATGAGAATGGACGCTTTTTTTCGTAAAATTATTGACTATAATCACACGCTTCTAATGTTATAGATACAGACGGCAACAAATGCAAAGGTGTCTTTCCTTGTACCAATTTTGATAAACTCTGAGGAGATGGTAATACACGTGATAGGGGAGAAAATTTTAGACAGGGAATTGAGATTTCCAGTAAGTAAGAATCTTATGACGCTACGTTATTTATTTTCTTGGTGTTAGATTACTGTAACTGCTTCCATGAGTTTCTGTGAATTAATGTTTACGGGGTAGTAGCGATAAGCTGATTGAATTAGTCTCTTAAGTGCAACGGATTGTCCCACATTGAAAGTAGTCTGCTTAAGGGTGTCTAATCCTCAAAGAGAATACTTAGAAACCCACGTGAAAGAAGCCATACATAAAGGCATTATTGATACAACATCATAAAACTTTTCATATAAGCCAATAGAAGGATGCGCATGATAGCGCTTATCATTGTTCATACTTTCCCAATCGATGTTAGGCTTATTGATTTACAAAGTTTCTTTCAACCTTTATGGAAACGTCGGATCAATTAAAAATTCGCTCTCGTGATAAGATAAGTTATACATACAGAGAAGGTTTACGACAATATTACTTTTACTAGGTAAAGAGGAAAATAACAAATCATGTTCGCCAAGTTCGAGATGTTTAAACACCTTTTCCTGCAGGTATCGAATAATGTTTTATACGCAACTGTACAAAACGAGGAACCAATTGTCATGGATATCGCAATGCTCGACGAAGAGTTATTGCGTCATCTTCAATCAATGTGTCCAATGTCAAATTCATTTCTGATGATTCCCATACACCATCCTAAGCGGAACCATATAGCTCTGGTAGTTTCTTTGGTCAACGATGACAACAAACATGACACTTCGTGCAGGTGTACAGAAATTGTTCAAGAGTGTTTCAGGTAAATTGCCTTTTCCTCGAAAGAAGTTACGTTTTCAAAGGATATGGGATTTTTAAAAAACCAGTCATTCGCTAAGTGAAATATTTTTCTTCGGACGTAATTAGAATTCTTTTTCGTCGACAGATTCTGCCTGGGATTTCTGCTCAACTCGTTTACTTGCTACGAGGAAACTCGACTGAAACGCCAGTGTCAAAATTTATTGGCTATTTCTAGGAAACTTTTTACACACTTAGGTAATATCATTTATCCATAAAGTAATTATTATAATACATAGATGTATCATTAAATTTAAATGTTTGCCGAACCAGGGGACTTTCCTGATCTTTTACGAGAAATAATGGCAGAAGTTAGGAAGCTAACAAACGCCGAGAGATGTTCGTTATTCCTTTTGGACCCTGATCAGCAAGATCTAGTCGCTAAAGTGTTCGATGGTATTGCTATGAAAGAAGTGAGTTGACGGTTCACAGCTGAAGCTTTGCACTTCGTAAATAAAGTTAAAGGGCTGATTGTTTCTAGTCTGTGAAGGAAATGAGAATACCGATAGGACAAGGTATAGCCGGTCACGTCGCGACCACGGGTAATTTGCTTAATATTAGAAACGCGTATGAACATCCTCTTTTCTATCGTGGAATAGATGAAGTTACAGGCTTTAGAACTAGAAATATTTTATGTTTCCCAATCAGGGACGAGAATGGGATTGTTGGTAAGTGAAGATTAATTAATCATTGACAATCCGAGGGAACAAAATAGAAGTATTACTGTAGTTGCCTAAAATTGTAGGAGTTGCACAGCTTTGTAACAAGAAAGACGGGCTATACTTCGATGTCTTCGACGAGGAAGTTGCAACCGCATTTAGTATCTACTGTGGAATTTCTATAATGCACAGTATCGTTTACAAAAAGATGCAAGATGCTCAAGCGAGGAACAAACTCAGTAACGAAGTGATGATGTATCATATGAAGGTAGAACCTCGTTGAAGTCTAACGAATAGTAATTGTAACAGGCTGCCTCTAAACAAATGTTAAACAATTACAGGTAGAAGAAGACGTTGTTCAAGCACTACTGAATTGCAAGGACGAACACAATATAAAAGATTTTAATAAATTCCAATTCACTCCTAGAAATGTACCTTACAAACATATGCCCTGTTATACGATAAAAATGTTCAATGACCTAGGCCTTATTAAACATTGGAAAATGAAATTGTCGACTCTAGCTAGGTAATAAAGCTTTCCATACGCTTAAAGAATTAATTATCCAATTAACTGTAGGAGAGAGAATTAATACACACGAATCTCGCAGGTTTATACTGTACGTGAAGAAAGGATACAGAGATGCACCTTATCATAACTGGGTGCACGCATTCTCTGTGGCACACTTCGCATACTTGCTGATGAAGAATTTGCAACTTATCACGGAGAATTATATGACACATTTGCAAGCTTTAGTGTTCCTGGTGTCTTGTCTGTGTCATGATATTGATCACAGAGGCACCAATAATTCCTTTCAAACTAAATGCAGCACGGTGTTGGCAAGTCTTTACAGTTCGGAGGGCTCTGTGATGGAGGTAAAAACTAACAGCTTGGAAAATAAGAATTCTCCGAGGAAACTTTACGATGTAACAGTCTACTTTTCTGTTATTCGACAGAGACACCATTTGGCACAGACCATGTGTATTTTAAATACTGAAGACTGCAATATATTTGAGAATTTTAATAGCGAGGAGTACAGCGAAGCGTTGGACCTATTAAGGAGCAATATACTTGCGACTGATTTAGCTTCGCATTTCCGCACTGTTGAAAGCCAGACAGAGATAATTAGAACTAAGTACGATAAGGATGACTTGAAACAACGGAAACTGTTCTTTGATATGCTTATGACGTGTTGCGATCTTAGCGATCAAACTAAACCATGGAAAGTATCCAAAACGACTGCAGTGAGTGAATCTTTAACTAGGAGTAGATTAGATTACTAGCAAGTTTAGGCTTTAACACTTCAATGTATTACATTGCATGTTTATTGCATCTTATATTAGGAACAAATTTATGATGAATTCTTCTCACAAGGGGACTTGGAAAAAAGTATGGGTAGTTCTCCTATTGAAATGATGGACAGAGAGCGGGCATCTATACCGGACCTTCAAGTTCAATTTATCACAAATATAGTGCTTCCACTCTTCGTGTAAGTACATTAATAAAAGTATTCTTCAATTTTGTGCACACGAAATCAATTATCCGCGAAGACACGAATAATTGGATCATATTTCATTTATTATTCTTCGCCTTGTTTCGTTTGTTTAGTAATCTTTCTACATTATTCCCGGTGGTGCAACCACTTGTTCACGTGCTGAAAGAGAATCGAGACTTGTGGGAAGTGTCTAAAACTATCTTTCAAAAGTACACGAAAACAGGAATCAAGGGCATTGATATTTTACTGGATTTGACTTTCGAGCAAGAAGTACTACGAGTCTATAGCGAAAGCAATAATGATTTGCCGGGAAACACTATGGTCGAGTCAGAATTAAACGAAACAATGAGTAACGTTCAAAATGATGATACGAAAACTTGAGAATAGAGATCCAATTATATTTTTCTTATGAAAGGGAAATTGTAATATATGTAGATTATAATAATTTATAAATTCGAAAGCAATAGAAGAACTCTCTCAACTTGAATTACTAAATATAGGGATATCGAACAAAATTTGTTCATAAGAGCGCTGGCGTTCTGAAAGTTACATATTTATTATAAGTTAAACGTATATTCAAGTTCTATTTAATGTCAGTTTTGTTTGAGTTACATGCGTATATGTGTACGTACTTTAAATGTTTAACGTTACATTTGTGACTTATTGCAATGAAATTGTGATACATCTCAAGATCGAAGGACCGTGGGATATTTTTCTTTAAAAGTTGAGTTGGAGAAATGTAAGTGCAATTGGAAGAAACGCATTAGTATTCTGTTACGAAATTTTAATAAAAATTAATGTGATAATTAATCGAGTGATAAAAATGGTTAAAAACAGAAATTCTAATGAACTTTACTGCTATCAAAGTAAATTTTTTACGAGAAATATAGGAAAAGCCTTATGCTCAAGTTTATGAAATGCATTTAATTACTATTTACAATACTATATAATCTTCATCATCCAATTTTTTAAACACATTGCATTTGCATCTATTTGATAATTAGGGTACACTATAAATATTTATTCTTTTATCTTCACCTTTACACCATTCGAGATAACTTTAAATGCACTCATAAACTAAACAAAGATTCTAAATACAAGTTCTATTACTTCTTCGATACTTATATCAATATCTTATTTGTACTTCGAAAGGATATGCCAACTCCTTTAAGAGCATTAACTGAAATCAAAATGTAACCCAATAGCTGTTGCAATGTTTTCCTACAGATTAGAAGTTACTCATAGCATTCACTATTTGGAGATATTTACAATGATACCAGTATTTATAAAAGTTAAACTCTAAGTAAATAAAGTAAATGAAATGTTAATATTCCTACATTGTATACTGTGTCAATAAATACCCGTAACACAGAGGAGTTTAATCTTATACGATTACAGTTATCTACAAACAATTCTAATCTTCTTCAACGTGCAATTAAAAACAATAAACTGTATACATTCTAAAATAAAAGGAACTGCGCATTGATTCCAAACTGATCCATCATTTCGTGTTCATTACTACATTTCGGAATTAGATTTCTTTAACAAGTCACTACTTAGTGTTCTTTCAAACTGCTGTGCGTAAAATTTCTCTCGCCGATTAACTGAGAGCTGTTATATCGACGTAACTTTGTATATAGAAAATGCCTCGTATAATAATTATACTGTACAATTTGTATAGCAAGAGCTAGTCCTGTTTAAATTAATAAGTAAATAAATTACTCATATCCTATATTCTATTACATTTTTATTTGTGGAGGAAGAAAGCTGTTAAGCAGGTGCGGATTTGAAAATTGGCGCCACCAGGCTAACAAGCGTTTGCCGCCTTTTCCGTGAAATATCATAAATTATTTTAATTTGTAAGAGCCGAGACAATTTTACGAGTTATTGCTAATTCGCTAGACGAAGAAAAAACTTTTTAAAGTTGTCTCAGGCCTCTGTGAATAAACCTTTTTCAATCCCCTTCGCCCAAAATTTGCCGCCCTGCAGCCTACTTAACCTATATACAAATCCGCCCCTGATTTCAAGTAACAATAGTACGTAAAAGCACAGACCAGGTATAGGATAGATCTATCACGCAATGTAATTTTGTGTCGCATGCTCGGGGGGCTCGCGGGCCCCCTTACCATTTTTGTGTCACACCCAACGTTATCGATTCAGTCTAAAATAAGATTACAATTCTACGAGTGGTAGGAATTGAAATTAAATCTTATCGGAAACATTTAAAATCTAAAATGGCCTGAACGTTACGACTAATTTCAAGAAACATGTTGTATAATTCCGTTTATTAATAAACTTTGATACAAGCATAATTTGCACGTATTTCTATAAATTTCGATCAGAAATATTATATAAATACAA
Organism: Andrena bucephala; assembly: GCA_947577245.1. NCBI lineage: Eukaryota > Metazoa > Arthropoda > Insecta > Hymenoptera > Andrenidae > Andrena > Andrena bucephala. The sequence goes on from OX387715.1 coordinate 73,835,054, forward strand.
CGCGTAATAAACATTTGTACAGTCTCTTAGTTAGGCTTATATTTTCTGTCACTTCGAGGAGCGAATTAAATTCTTAGAAGATAATTAAATTCTTTATGCGTTTTACATGAAATTATATTGTAATATTTGTCGTATTTTCTATACATAATAGCCAAATCAGGTTAATGAAAATATTTTTCTTCTTCTTGCAGATAAATCCTGGGAACATTCCTCCGAGGCCAGGAACTTTAAATGAGACAAACGATGGAAAGCTGTCAGCCTCAACAATGAACATGAAGAAGATAGTGATTTTATACAAAAAGTAAAATGAAATTATACAATATTGTAACACTGTAAAAAAGACCTTTCATGCAAATAAAGTGGAAAAAAATTGGGAAAGAACTGTATTATTATTTACAAATACCTTTTACAAATTCCAATCCAAATTCCAAACCTATGATTTCCATGGTAAAAGGCCTTTAGAAGGCGCAGCTCTTGTTCGCTACTTCAAGGCAACGCCTTCAATGGTGAAATTACAAGATACCACCTTTCGCTTCATGTTCTCCTGATACATCGCTCCAAAATCTGGCCAAAATTTTCTGAACGCTCCAAAATTGAGATTGTAACAGGAGAACATGATGTCGAAAGAGGTGGCACTAAGTTAGCGTCTTCGGAAAGAGAATCTAAGGCGGAGAACTATTGGACGTAGAGGCGCAGCGTCTTCGAAAGGCTTCGACGATGAAATTCAGGGCGTACCTCCTTTCGCTTCATGTTCTCCTGATACATTTGCTAAAATCTGGCCAAAATTTTCTGAACGCTCCAAAATTGAGATTGTAACAGGAGAACATGATGTCGAAAGAGGTGGCACTAAGTTAGCGTCTTCGGAAAGAGAATCTAAGGCGCAGAACTATTGGACGTAGAGGCGCAGCGTCTTCGAAAGGCTTCGACGATGAAATTCAGGGCGTACCTCCTTTCGCTTCATGTTCTCCTGATACATTTGCTAAAATCTGGCCAAAATTTTCTGAACGCTCCAAAATTGAGATTGTAACAGGAGAACATGATGTCGAAAGAGGTGGCACTAAGTTAGCGTCTTCGGAAAGAGAATCTAAGGCGGAGAACTATTGGACGTAGAGGCGCAGCATCTTCGAAAGGCTTTGACGATGAAATTCAGGGCGTACCTCCTTTCGCTTCATGTTCTCCTGATACATTTGCTGAAATCTGGCCAAAATTTTCTGAACGCTCCAAAATTGAGATTGTAACAGGAGAACATGATGTCGAAAGAGGTGGCACTAAGTTAGCGTCTTCGGAAAGAGAATCTAAGGCGGAGAACTATTGGACGTAGAGGCGCAGCGTCTTCGAAAGGCTTCGACGATGAAATTCAGGGCGTACCTCCTTTCGCTTCATGTTCTCCTGATACATTTGCTAAAATCTGGCCAAAATTTTCTGAACGCTCCAAAATTGAGATTGTAACAGGAGAACATGATGTCGAAAGAGGTGGCACTAAGTTAGCGTCTTCGGAAAGAGAATCTAAGGCGCAGAACTATTCGACGTAGAGGCGCAGCGTCTTCGAAAGGCTTCGACGATGAAATTCAGGGCGTACCTCCTTTCGCTTCATGTTCTCCTGATACATTTGCTAAAATCTGGCCAAAATTTTCTGAACGCTCCAAAATTGAGATTGTAACAGGAGAACATGATGTCGAAAGAGGTGGCACTAAGTTAGCGTCTTCGGAAAGAGAATCTAAGGCGCAGAACTATTGGACGTAGAGGCGCAGCGTCTTCGAAAGGCTTCGACGATGAAATTCAGGGCGTACCTCCTTTCGCTTCATGTTCTCCTGATACATTTGCTAAAATCTGGCCAAAATTTTCTGAACGCTCCAAAATTGAGATTGTAACAGGAGAACATGATGTCGAAAGAGGTGGCACTAAGTTAGCGTCTTCGGAAAGAGAATCTAAGGCGGAGAACTATTCGACGTAGAGGCGCAGCGTCTTCGAAAGGCTTCGACGATGAAATTCAGGGCGTACCTCCTTTCGCTTCATGTTCTCCTGATACATTTGCTAAAATCTGGCCAAAATTTTCTGAACGCTCCAAAATTGAGATTGTAACAGGAGAACATGATGTCGAAAGAGGTGGCACTAAGTTAGCGTCTTCGGAAAGAGAATCTAAGGCGGAGAACTATTGGACGTAGAGGCGCAGCGTCTTCGAAAGACTTCGACGATGAAATTCAGGGCGTACCTCCTTTCGCTTCATGTTCTCCTGATACATTTGCTAAAATCTGGCCAAAATTTTCTGAACGCTCCAAAATTGAGATTGTAACAGGAGAACATGATGTCGAAAGAGGTGGCACTAAGTTAGCGTCTTCGGAAAGAGAATCTAAGGCGGAGAACTATTGGACGTAGAGGCGCAGCGTCTTCGAAAGGCTTCGACGATGAAATTCAGGGCGTACCTCCTTTCGCTTCATGTTCTCCTGATATATGTGCTAAAATCTGGCCAAAATTTTCTGAACGCTCCAAAATTGAGATTGTAACAGGAGAACATGATGTCGAAAGAGGTGGCACCAAGTTAGCGTCTTCGGAAAGAGAATCTAAGGCGGAGAACTATTGGACGTAGAGGCGCAGCGTCTTCGAAAGGCTTCGACGATGAAATTCAGGGTGTACCTCCTTTCGCTTCATGTTCTCCTGATACATTTGCTGAAATCTGGCCAAAATTTTCTGAACGCTCCAAAATTGAGATTGTAACAGGAGAACATGATGTCGAAAGAGGTGGCACTAAGTTAGCGTCTTCGGAAAGAGAATCTAAGGCGGAGAACTATTCGACGTAGAGGCGCAGCGTCTTCGAAAGGCTTCGACGATGAAATTCAGGGCGTACCTCCTTTCGCTTCATGTTCTCCTGATATATGTGCTAAAATCTGGCCAAAATTTTCTGAACGCTCCAAAATTGAGATTGTAACAGGAGAACATGATGTCGAAAGAGGTGGCACTAAGTTAGCGTCTTCGGAAAGAGAATCTAAGGCGCAGAACTATTGGACGTAGAGGCGCAGCGTCTTCGAAAGGCTTCGACGATGAAATTCAGGGCGTACCTCCTTTCGCTTCATGTTCTCCTGATACATTTGCTAAAATCTGGCCAAAATTTTCTGAACGCTCCAAAATTGAGATTGTAACAGGAGAACATGATGTCGAAAGAGGTGGCACTAAGTTAGCGTCTTCGGAAAGAGAATCTAAGGCGCAGAACTATTGGACGTAGAGGCGCAGCGTCTTCGAAAGGCTTCGACGATGAAATTCAGGGCGTACCTCCTTTCGCTTCATGTTCTCCTGATACATTTGCTAAAATCTGGCCAAAATTTTCTGAACGCTCCAAAATTGAGATTGTAACAGGAGAACATGATGTCGAAAGAGGTGGCACTAAGTTAGCGTCTTCGGAAAGAGAATCTAAGGCGGAGAACTATTGGACGTAGAGGCGCAGCATCTTCGAAAGGCTTTGACGATGAAATTCAGGGCGTACCTCCTTTCGCTTCATGTTCTCCTGATACATTTGCTGAAATCTGGCCAAAATTTTCTGAACGCTCCAAAATTGAGATTGTAACAGGAGAACATGATGTCGAAAGAGGTGGCACTAAGTTAGCGTCTTCGGAAAGAGAATCTAAGGCGGAGAACTATTGGACGTAGAGGCGCAGCGTCTTCGAAAGGCTTCGACGATGAAATTCAGGGCGTACCTCCTTTCGCTTCATGTTCTCCTGATACATTTGCTAAAATCTGGCCAAAATTTTCTGAACGCTCCAAAATTGAGATTGTAACAGGAGAACATGATGTCGAAAGAGGTGGCACTAAGTTAGCGTCTTCGGAAAGAGAATCTAAGGCGGAGAACTATTCGACGTAGAGGCGCAGCGTCTTCGAAAGGCTTCGACGATGAAATTCAGGGCGTACCTCCTTTCGCTTCATGTTCTCCTGATACAATTGCTAAAATCTGGCCAAAATTTTCTGAACGCTCCATAATTGAGATTGTAACAGGAGAACATGATGTCAAAAGAGGTGGCACTAAGTTAGCGTCTTCGGAAAGAGAATCTAAGGCGGAGAACTATTGGACGTAGAGGCGCAGCGTCTTCGAAAGGCTTCGACGATGAAATTCAGGGCGTACCTCCTTTCGCTTCATGTTCTCCTGATACATTTGCTAAAATCTGGCCAAAATTTTCTGAACGCTCCAAAATTGAGATTGTAACAGGAGAACATGATGTCGAAAGAGGTGGCACTAAGTTAGCGTCTTCGGAAAGAGAATCTAAGGCGGAGAACTATTGGACGTAGAGGCGCAGCATCTTCGAAAGGCTTTGACGATGAAATTCAGGGCGTACCTCCTTTCGCTTCATGTTCTCCTGATACATTTGCTGAAATCTGGCCAAAATTTTCTGAACGCTCCAAAATTGAGATTGTAACAGGAGAACATGATGTCGAAAGAGGTGGCACTAAGTTAGCGTCTTCGGAAAGAGAATCTAAGGCGGAGAACTATTGGACGTAGAGGCGCAGCGTCTTCGAAAGGCTTCGACGATGAAATTCAGGGCGTACCTCCTTTCGCTTCATGTTCTCCTGATACATTTGCTAAAATCTGGCCAAAATTTTCTGAACGCTCCAAAATTGAGATTGTAACAGGAGAACATGATGTCGAAAGAGGTGGCACTAAGTTAGCGTCTTCGGAAAGAGAATCTAAGGCGCAGAACTATTCGACGTAGAGGCGCAGCGTCTTCGAAAGGCTTCGACGATGAAATTCAGGGCGTACCTCCTTTCGCTTCATGTTCTCCTGATACATTTGCTAAAATCTGGCCAAAATTTTCTGAACGCTCCAAAATTGAGATTGTAACAGGAGAACATGATGTCGAAAGAGGTGGCACTAAGTTAGCGTCTTCGGAAAGAGAATCTAAGGCGCAGAACTATTGGACGTAGAGGCGCAGCGTCTTCGAAAGGCTTCGACGATGAAATTCAGGGCGTACCTCCTTTCGCTTCATGTTCTCCTGATACATTTGCTAAAATCTGGCCAAAATTTTCTGAACGCTCCAAAATTGAGATTGTAACAGGAGAACATGATGTCGAAAGAGGTGGCACTAAGTTAGCGTCTTCGGAAAGAGAATCTAAGGCGGAGAACTATTGGACGTAGAGGCGCAGCGTCTTCGAAAGGCTTCGACGATGAAATTCAGGGCGTACCTCCTTTCGCTTCATGTTCTCCTGATATATGTGCTAAAATCTGGCCAAAATTTTCTGAACGCTCCAAAATTGAGATTGTAACAGGAGAACATGATGTCGAAAGAGGTGGCACCAAGTTAGCGTCTTCGGAAAGAGAATCTAAGGCGGAGAACTATTGGACGTAGAGGCGCAGCGTCTTCGAAAGGCTTCGACGATGAAATTCAGGGTGTACCTCCTTTCGCTTCATGTTCTCCTGATACATTTGCTGAAATCTGGCCAAAATTTTCTGAACGCTCCAAAATTGAGATTGTAACAGGAGAACATGATGTCGAAAGAGGTGGCACTAAGTTAGCGTCTTCGGAAAGAGAATCTAAGGCGGAGAACTATTCGACGTAGAGGCGCAGCGTCTTCGAAAGGCTTCGACGATGAAATTCAGGGCGTACCTCCTTTCGCTTCATGTTCTCCTGATATATGTGCTAAAATCTGGCCAAAATTTTCTGAACGCTCCAAAATTGAGATTGTAACAGGAGAACATGATGTCGAAAGAGGTGGCACTAAGTTAGCGTCTTCGGAAAGAGAATCTAAGGCGGAGAACTATTGGACGTAGAGGCGCAGCGTCTTCGAAAGGCTTCGACGATGAAATTCAGGGCGTACCTCCTTTCGCTTCATGTTCTCCTGATACATTTGCTGAAATCTGGCCAAAATTTTCTGAACGCTCCAAAATTGAGATTGTAACAGGAGAACATGATGTCGAAAGAGGTGGCACTAAGTTAGCGTCTTCGGAAAGAGAATCTAAGGCGCAGAACTATTGGACGTAGAGGCGCAGCGTCTTCGAAAGGCTTCGACGATGAAATTCAGGGCGTACCTCCTTTCGCTTCATGTTCTCCTGATACATTTGCTAAAATCTGGCCAAAATTTTCTGAACGCTCCAAAATTGAGATTGTAACAGGAGAACATGATGTCGAAAGAGGTGGCACTAAGTTAGCGTCTTCGGAAAGAGAATCTAAGGCGGAGAACTATTGGACGTAGAGGCGCAGCGTCTTCGAAAGGCTTCGACGATGAAATTCAGGGCGTACCTCCTTTCGCTTCATGTTCTCCTGATACATTTGCTGAAATCTGGCCAAAATTTTCTGAACGCTCCAAAATTGAGATTGTAACAGGAGAACATGATGTCGAAAGAGGTGGCACTAAGTTAGCGTCTTCGGAAAGAGAATCTAAGGCGGAGAACTATTGGACGTAGAGGCGCAGCGTCTTCGAAAGGCTTCGACGATGAAATTCAGGGCGTACCTCCTTTCGCTTCATGTTCTCCTGATACATTTGCTAAAATCTGGCCAAAATTTTCTGAACGCTCCAAAATTGAGATTGTAACAGGAGAACATGATGTCGAAAGAGGTGGCACTAAGTTAGCGTCTTCGGAAAGAGAATCTAAGGCGCAGAACTATTGGACGTAGAGGCGCAGCGTCTTCGAAAGGCTTCGACGATGAAATTCAGGGCGTACCTCCTTTCGCTTCATGTTCTCCTGATACATTTGCTAAAATCTGGCCAAAATTTTCTGAACGCTCCAAAATTGAGATTGTAACAGGAGAACATGATGTCGAAAGAGGTGGCACTAAGTTAGCGTCTTCGGAAAGAGAATCTAAGGCGGAGAACTATTGGACGTAGAGGCGCAGCGTCTTCGAAAGGCTTCGACGATGAAATTCAGGGCGTACCTCCTTTCGCTTCATGTTCTCCTGATACATTTGCTAAAATCTGGCCAAAATTTTCTGAACGCTCCAAAATTGAGATTGTAACAGGAGAACATGATGTCGAAAGAGGTGGCACTAAGTTAGCGTCTTCGGAAAGAGAATCTAAGGCGCAGAACTATTGGACGTAGAGGCGCAGCGTCTTCGAAAGGCTTCGACGATGAAATTCAGGGCGTACCTCCTTTCGCTTCATGTTCTCCTGATATATGTGCTAAAATCTGGCCAAAATTTTCTGAACGCTCCAAAATTGAGATTGTAACAGGAGAACATGATGTCGAAAGAGGTGGCACCAAGTTAGCGTCTTCGGAAAGAGAATCTAAGGCGGAGAACTATTGGACGTAGAGGCGCAGCGTCTTCGAAAGGCTTCGACGATGAAATTCAGGGTGTACCTCCTTTCGCTTCATGTTCTCCTGATACATTTGCTGAAATCTGGCCAAAATTTTCTGAACGCTCCAAAATTGAGATTGTAACAGGAGAACATGATGTCGAAAGAGGTGGCACTAAGTTAGCGTCTTCGGAAAGAGAATCTAAGGCGGAGAACTATTCGACGTAGAGGCGCAGCGTCTTCGAAAGGCTTCGACGATGAAATTCAGGGCGTACCTCCTTTCGCTTCATGTTCTCCTGATATATGTGCTAAAATCTGGCCAAAATTTTCTGAACGCTCCAAAATTGAGATTGTAACAGGAGAACATGATGTCGAAAGAGGTGGCACTAAGTTAGCGTCTTCGGAAAGAGAATCTAAGGCGGAGAACTATTGGACGTAGAGGCGCAGCGTCTTCGAAAGGCTTCGACGATGAAATTCAGGGCGTACCTCCTTTCGCTTCATGTTCTCCTGATACATTTGCTGAAATCTGGCCAAAATTTTCTGAACGCTCCAAAATTGAGATTGTAACAGGAGAACATGATGTCGAAAGAGGTGGCACTAAGTTAGCGTCTTCGGAAAGAGAATCTAAGGCGGAGAACTATTGGACGTAGAGGCGCAGCGTCTTCGAAAGGCTTCGACGATGAAATTCAGGGCGTACCTCCTTTCGCTTCATGTTCTCCTGATACATTTGCTAAAATCTGGCCAAAATTTTCTGAACGCTCCAAAATTGAGATTGTAACAGGAGAACATGATGTCGAAAGAGGTGGCACTAAGTTAGCGTCTTCGGAAAGAGAATCTAAGGCGGAGAACTATTGGACGTAGAGGCGCAGCGTCTTCGAAAGGCTTCGACGATGAAATTCAGGGCGTACCTCCTTTCGCTTCATGTTCTCCTGATACATTTGCTAAAATCTGGCCAAAATTTTCTGAACGCTCCAAAATTGAGATTGTAACAGGAGAACATGATGTCGAAAGAGGTGGCACTAAGTTAGCGTCTTCGGAAAGAGAATCTAAGGCGGAGAACTATTCGACGTAGAGGCGCAGCGTCTTCGAAAGGCTTCGACGATGAAATTCAGGGCGTACCTCCTTTCGCTTCATGTTCTCCTGATACATTTGCTAAAATCTGGCCAAAATTTTCTGAACGCTCCAAAATTGAGATTGTAACAGGAGAACATGATGTCGAAAGAGGTGGCACTAAGTTAGCGTCTTCGGAAAGAGAATCTAAGGCGGAGAACTATTCGACGTAGAGGCGCAGCGTCTTCGAAAGGCTTCGACGATGAAATTCAGGGCGTACCTCCTTTCGCTTCATGTTCTCCTGATACATTTGCTAAAATCTGGCCAAAATTTTCTGAACGCTCCAAAATTGAGATTGTAACAGGAGAACATGATGTCGAAAGAGGTGGCACTAAGTTAGCGTCTTCGGAAAGAGAATCTAAGGCGGAGAACTATTCGACGTAGAGGCGCAGCGTCTTCGAAAGGCTTCGACGATGAAATTCAGGGCGTACCTCCTTTCGCTTCATGTTCTCCTGATATATGTGCTAAAATCTGGCCAAAATTTTCTGAACGCTCCAAAATTGAGATTGTAACAGGAGAACATGATGTCGAAAGAGGTGGCACTAAGTTAGCGTCTTCGGAAAGAGAATCTAAGGCGGAGAACTATTGGACGTAGAGGCGCAGCGTCTTCGAAAGGCTTCGACGATGAAATTCAGGGCGTACCTCCTTTCGCTTCATGTTCTCCTGATACATTTGCTGAAATCTGGCCAAAATTTTCTGAACGCTCCAAAATTGAGATTGTAACAGGAGAACATGATGTCGAAAGAGGTGGCACTAAGTTAGCGTCTTCGGAAAGAGAATCTAAGGCGCAGAACTATTGGACGTAGAGGCGCAGCGTCTTCGAAAGGCTTCGACGATGAAATTCAGGGCGTACCTCCTTTCGCTTCATGTTCTCCTGATACATTTGCTAAAATCTGGCCAAAATTTTCTGAACGCTCCAAAATTGAGATTGTAACAGGAGAACATGATGTCGAAAGAGGTGGCACTAAGTTAGCGTCTTCGGAAAGAGAATCTAAGGCGCAGAACTATTGGACGTAGAGGCGCAGCGTCTTCGAAAGGCTTCGACGATGAAATTCAGGGCGTACCTCCTTTCGCTTCATGTTCTCCTGATACATTTGCTAAAATGTGGCCAAAATTTTCTGAACGCGCCAAAATTGAGATTGTAACAGGAGAACATGATGTCGAAAGAGGTGGCACTAAGTTAGCGTCTTCGGAAAGAGAATCTAAGGCGGAGAACTATTGGACGTAGAGGCGCAGCGTCTTCGAAAGGCTTCGACGATGAAATTCAGGGCGTACCTCCTTTCGCTTCATGTTCTCCTGATACATTTGCTAAAATCTGGCCAAAATTTTCTGAACGCTCCAAAATTGAGATTGTAACAGGAGAACATGATGTCGAAAGAGGTGGCACTAAGTTAGCGTCTTCGGAAAGAGAATCTAAGGCGGAGAACTATTGGACGTAGAGGCGCAGCGTCTTCGAAAGGCTTCGACGATGAAATTCAGGGCGTACCTCCTTTCGCTTCATGTTCTCCTGATACATTTGCTGAAATCTGGCCAAAATTTTCTGAACGCTCCAAAATTGAGATTGTAACAGGAGAACATGATGTCGAAAGAGGTGGCACTAAGTTAGCGTCTTCGGAAAGAGAATCTAAGGCGGAGAACTATTGGACGTAGAGGCGCAGCGTCTTCGAAAGGCTTCGACGATGAAATTCAGGGCGTACCTCCTTTCGCTTCATGTTCTCCTGATACATTTGCTAAAATCTGGCCAAAATTTTCTGAACGCTCCAAAATTGAGATTGTAACAGGAGAACATGATGTCGAAAGAGGTGGCACTAAGTTAGCGTCTTCGGAAAGAGAATCTAAGGCGCAGAACTATTCGACGTAGAGGCGCAGCGTCTTCGAAAGGCTTCGACGATGAAATTCAGGGCGTACCTCCTTTCGCTTCATGTTCTCCTGATACATTTGCTAAAATCTGGCCAAAATTTTCTGAACGCTCCAAAATTGAGATTGTAACAGGAGAACATGATGTCGAAAGAGGTGGCACTAAGTTAGCGTCTTCGGAAAGAGAATCTAAGGCGGAGAACTATTCGACGTAGAGGCGCAGCGTCTTCGAAAGGCTTCGACGATGAAATTCAGGGCGTACCTCCTTTCGCTTCATGTTCTCCTGATATATGTGCTAAAATCTGGCCAAAATTTTCTGAACGCTCCAAAATTGAGATTGTAACAGGAGAACATGATGTCGAAAGAGGTGGCACTAAGTTAGCGTCTTCGGAAAGAGAATCTAAGGCGGAGAACTATTGGACGTAGAGGCGCAGCGTCTTCGAAAGGCTTCGACGATGAAATTCAGGGCGTACCTCCTTTCGCTTCATGTTCTCCTGATACATTTGCTGAAATCTGGCCAAAATTTTCTGAACGCTCCAAAATTGAGATTGTAACAGGAGAACATGATGTCGAAAGAGGTGGCACTAAGTTAGCGTCTTCGGAAAGAGAATCTAAGGCGCAGAACTATTGGACGTAGAGGCGCAGCGTCTTCGAAAGGCTTCGACGATGAAATTCAGGGCGTACCTCCTTTCGCTTCATGTTCTCCTGATACATTTGCTAAAATCTGGCCAAAATTTTCTGAACGCTCCAAAATTGAGATTGTAACAGGAGAACATGATGTCGAAAGAGGTGGCACTAAGTTAGCGTCTTCGGAAAGAGAATCTAAGGCGCAGAACTATTGGACGTAGAGGCGCAGCGTCTTCGAAAGGCTTCGACGATGAAATTCAGGGCGTACCTCCTTTCGCTTCATGTTCTCCTGATACATTTGCTAAAATCTGGCCAAAATTTTCTGAACGCTCCAAAATTGAGATTGTAACAGGAGAACATGATGTCGAAAGAGGTGGCACTAAGTTAGCGTCTTCGGAAAGAGAATCTAAGGCGGAGAACTATTGGACGTAGAGGCGCAGCGTCTTCGAAAGGCTTCGACGATGAAATTCAGGGCGTACCTCCTTTCGCTTCATGTTCTCCTGATACATTTGCTAAAATCTGGCCAAAATTTTCTGAACGCTCCAAAATTGAGATTGTAACAGGAGAACATGATGTCGAAAGAGGTGGCACTAAGTTAGCGTCTTCGGAAAGAGAATCTAAGGCGGAGAACTATTGGACGTAGAGGCGCAGCGTCTTCGAAAGGCTTCGACGATGAAATTCAGGGCGTACCTCCTTTCGCTTCATGTTCTCCTGATACATTTGCTGAAATCTGGCCAAAATTTTCTGAACGCTCCAAAATTGAGATTGTAACAGGAGAACATGATGTCGAAAGAGGTGGCACTAAGTTAGCGTCTTCGGAAAGAGAATCTAAGGCGGAGAACTATTGGACGTAGAGGCGCAGCGTCTTCGAAAGGCTTCGACGATGAAATTCAGGGCGTACCTCCTTTCGCTTCATGTTCTCCTGATACATTTGCTAAAATCTGGCCAAAATTTTCTGAACGCTCCAAAATTGAGATTGTAACAGGAGAACATGATGTCGAAAGAGGTGGCACTAAGTTAGCGTCTTCGGAAAGAGAATCTAAGGCGCAGAACTATTGGACGTAGAGGCGCAGCGTCTTCGAAAGGCTTCGACGATGAAATTCAGGGCGTACCTCCTTTCGCTTCATGTTCTCCTGATACATTTGCTAAAATCTGGCCAAAATTTTCTGAACGCTCCAAAATTGAGATTGTAACAGGAGAACATGATGTCGAAAGAGGTGGCACTAAGTTAGCGTCTTCGGAAAGAGAATCTAAGGCGGAGAACTATTGGACGTAGAGGCGCAGCGTCTTCGAAAGGCTTCGACGATGAAATTCAGGGCGTACCTCCTTTCGCTTCATGTTCTCCTGATACATTTGCTAAAATCTGGCCAAAATTTTCTGAACGCTCCAAAATTGAGATTGTAACAGGAGAACATGATGTCGAAAGAGGTGGCACTAAGTTAGCGTCTTCGGAAAGAGAATCTAAGGCGCAGAACTATTGGACGTAGAGGCGCAGCGTCTTCGAAAGGCTTCGACGATGAAATTCAGGGCGTACCTCCTTTCGCTTCATGTTCTCCTGATATATGTGCTAAAATCTGGCCAAAATTTTCTGAACGCTCCAAAATTGAGATTGTAACAGGAGAACATGATGTCGAAAGAGGTGGCACCAAGTTAGCGTCTTCGGAAAGAGAATCTAAGGCGGAGAACTATTGGACGTAGAGGCGCAGCGTCTTCGAAAGGCTTCGACGATGAAATTCAGGGTGTACCTCCTTTCGCTTCATGTTCTCCTGATACATTTGCTGAAATCTGGCCAAAATTTTCTGAACGCTCCAAAATTGAGATTGTAACAGGAGAACATGATGTCGAAAGAGGTGGCACTAAGTTAGCGTCTTCGGAAAGAGAATCTAAGGCGGAGAACTATTCGACGTAGAGGCGCAGCGTCTTCGAAAGGCTTCGACGATGAAATTCAGGGCGTACCTCCTTTCGCTTCATGTTCTCCTGATATATGTGCTAAAATCTGGCCAAAATTTTCTGAACGCTCCAAAATTGAGATTGTAACAGGAGAACATGATGTCGAAAGAGGTGGCACTAAGTTAGCGTCTTCGGAAAGAGAATCTAAGGCGGAGAACTATTGGACGTAGAGGCGCAGCGTCTTCGAAAGGCTTCGACGATGAAATTCAGGGCGTACCTCCTTTCGCTTCATGTTCTCCTGATACATTTGCTGAAATCTGGCCAAAATTTTCTGAACGCTCCAAAATTGAGATTGTAACAGGAGAACATGATGTCGAAAGAGGTGGCACTAAGTTAGCGTCTTCGGAAAGAGAATCTAAGGCGCAGAACTATTGGACGTAGAGGCGCAGCGTCTTCGAAAGGCTTCGACGATGAAATTCAGGGCGTACCTCCTTTCGCTTCATGTTCTCCTGATACATTTGCTAAAATGTGGCCAAAATTTTCTGAACGCGCCAAAATTGAGATTGTAACAGGAGAACATGATGTCGAAAGAGGTGGCACTAAGTTAGCGTCTTCGGAAAGAGAATCTAAGGCGGAGAACTATTGGACGTAGAGGCGCAGCGTCTTCGAAAGGCTTCGACGATGAAATTCAGGGCGTACCTCCTTTCGCTTCATGTTCTCCTGATACATTTGCTAAAATCTGGCCAAAATTTTCTGAACGCTCCAAAATTGAGATTGTAACAGGAGAACATGATGTCGAAAGAGGTGGCACTAAGTTAGCGTCTTCGGAAAGAGAATCTAAGGCGGAGAACTATTGGACGTAGAGGCGCAGCGTCTTCGAAAGGCTTCGACGATGAAATTCAGGGCGTACCTCCTTTCGCTTCATGTTCTCCTGATACATTTGCTGAAATCTGGCCAAAATTTTCTGAACGCTCCAAAATTGAGATTGTAACAGGAGAACATGATGTCGAAAGAGGTGGCACTAAGTTAGCGTCTTCGGAAAGAGAATCTAAGGCGGAGAACTATTGGACGTAGAGGCGCAGCGTCTTCGAAAGGCTTCGACGATGAAATTCAGGGCGTACCTCCTTTCGCTTCATGTTCTCCTGATACATTTGCTAAAATCTGGCCAAAATTTTCTGAACGCTCCAAAATTGAGATTGTAACAGGAGAACATGATGTCGAAAGAGGTGGCACTAAGTTAGCGTCTTCGGAAAGAGAATCTAAGGCGCAGAACTATTGGACGTAGAGGCGCAGCGTCTTCGAAAGGCTTCGACGATGAAATTCAGGGCGTACCTCCTTTCGCTTCATGTTCTCCTGATACATTTGCTAAAATCTGGCCAAAATTTTCTGAACGCTCCAAAATTGAGATTGTAACAGGAGAACATGATGTCGAAAGAGGTGGCACTAAGTTAGCGTCTTCGGAAAGAGAATCTAAGGCGGAGAACTATTGGACGTAGAGGCGCAGCGTCTTCGAAAGGCTTCGACGATGAAATTCAGGGCGTACCTCCTTTCGCTTCATGTTCTCCTGATACATTTGCTAAAATCTGGCCAAAATTTTCTGAACGCTCCAAAATTGAGATTGTAACAGGAGAACATGATGTCGAAAGAGGTGGCACTAAGTTAGCGTCTTCGGAAAGAGAATCTAAGGCGCAGAACTATTGGACGTAGAGGCGCAGCGTCTTCGAAAGGCTTCGACGATGAAATTCAGGGCGTACCTCCTTTCGCTTCATGTTCTCCTGATATATGTGCTAAAATCTGGCCAAAATTTTCTGAACGCTCCAAAATTGAGATTGTAACAGGAGAACATGATGTCGAAAGAGGTGGCACCAAGTTAGCGTCTTCGGAAAGAGAATCTAAGGCGGAGAACTATTGGACGTAGAGGCGCAGCGTCTTCGAAAGGCTTCGACGATGAAATTCAGGGTGTACCTCCTTTCGCTTCATGTTCTCCTGATACATTTGCTGAAATCTGGCCAAAATTTTCTGAACGCTCCAAAATTGAGATTGTAACAGGAGAACATGATGTCGAAAGAGGTGGCACTAAGTTAGCGTCTTCGGAAAGAGAATCTAAGGCGGAGAACTATTCGACGTAGAGGCGCAGCGTCTTCGAAAGGCTTCGACGATGAAATTCAGGGCGTACCTCCTTTCGCTTCATGTTCTCCTGATATATGTGCTAAAATCTGGCCAAAATTTTCTGAACGCTCCAAAATTGAGATTGTAACAGGAGAACATGATGTCGAAAGAGGTGGCACTAAGTTAGCGTCTTCGGAAAGAGAATCTAAGGCGGAGAACTATTGGACGTAGAGGCGCAGCGTCTTCGAAAGGCTTCGACGATGAAATTCAGGGCGTACCTCCTTTCGCTTCATGTTCTCCTGATACATTTGCTGAAATCTGGCCAAAATTTTCTGAACGCTCCAAAATTGAGATTGTAACAGGAGAACATGATGTCGAAAGAGGTGGCACTAAGTTAGCGTCTTCGGAAAGAGAATCTAAGGCGGAGAACTATTGGACGTAGAGGCGCAGCGTCTTCGAAAGGCTTCGACGATGAAATTCAGGGCGTACCTCCTTTCGCTTCATGTTCTCCTGATACATTTGCTAAAATCTGGCCAAAATTTTCTGAACGCTCCAAAATTGAGATTGTAACAGGAGAACATGATGTCGAAAGAGGTGGCACTAAGTTAGCGTCTTCGGAAAGAGAATCTAAGGCGGAGAACTATTGGACGTAGAGGCGCAGCGTCTTCGAAAGGCTTCGACGATGAAATTCAGGGCGTACCTCCTTTCGCTTCATGTTCTCCTGATACATTTGCTAAAATCTGGCCAAAATTTTCTGAACGCTCCAAAATTGAGATTGTAACAGGAGAACATGATGTCGAAAGAGGTGGCACTAAGTTAGCGTCTTCGGAAAGAGAATCTAAGGCGCAGAACTATTGGACGTAGAGGCGCAGCGTCTTCGAAAGGCTTCGACGATGAAATTCAGGGCGTACCTCCTTTCGCTTCATGTTCTCCTGATACATTTGCTAAAATCTGGCCAAAATTTTCTGAACGCTCCAAAATTGAGATTGTAACAGGAGAACATGATGTCGAAAGAGGTGGCACTAAGTTAGCGTCTTCGGAAAGAGAATCTAAGGCGCAGAACTATTGGACGTAGAGGCGCAGCGTCTTCGAAAGGCTTCGACGATGAAATTCAGGGCGTACCTCCTTTCGCTTCATGTTCTCCTGATACATTTGCTAAAATCTGGCCAAAATTTTCTGAACGCTCCAAAATTGAGATTGTAACAGGAGAACATGATGTCGAAAGAGGTGGCACTAAGTTAGCGTCTTCGGAAAGAGAATCTAAGGCGCAGAACTATTGGACGTAGAGGCGCAGCGTCTTCGAAAGGCTTCGACGATGAAATTCAGGGCGTACCTCCTTTCGCTTCATGTTCTCCTGATACATTTGCTAAAATCTGGCCAAAATTTTCTGAACGCTCCAAAATTGAGATTGTAACAGGAGAACATGATGTCGAAAGAGGTGGCACTAAGTTAGCGTCTTCGGAAAGAGAATCTAAGGCGGAGAACTATTGGACGTAGAGGCGCAGCGTCTTCGAAAGGCTTCGACGATGAAATTCAGGGCGTACCTCCTTTCGCTTCATGTTCTCCTGATATATGTGCTAAAATCTGGCCAAAATTTTCTGAACGCTCCAAAATTGAGATTGTAACAGGAGAACATGATGTCGAAAGAGGTGGCACCAAGTTAGCGTCTTCGGAAAGAGAATCTAAGGCGGAGAACTATTGGACGTAGAGGCGCAGCGTCTTCGAAAGGCTTCGACGATGAAATTCAGGGTGTACCTCCTTTCGCTTCATGTTCTCCTGATACATTTGCTGAAATCTGGCCAAAATTTTCTGAACGCTCCAAAATTGAGATTGTAACAGGAGAACATGATGTCGAAAGAGGTGGCACTAAGTTAGCGTCTTCGGAAAGAGAATCTAAGGCGGAGAACTATTCGACGTAGAGGCGCAGCGTCTTCGAAAGGCTTCGACGATGAAATTCAGGGCGTACCTCCTTTCGCTTCATGTTCTCCTGATATATGTGCTAAAATCTGGCCAAAATTTTCTGAACGCTCCAAAATTGAGATTGTAACAGGAGAACATGATGTCGAAAGAGGTGGCACTAAGTTAGCGTCTTCGGAAAGAGAATCTAAGGCGGAGAACTATTGGACGTAGAGGCGCAGCGTCTTCGAAAGGCTTCGACGATGAAATTCAGGGCGTACCTCCTTTCGCTTCATGTTCTCCTGATACATTTGCTAAAATCTGGCCAAAATTTTCTGAACGCTCCAAAATTGAGATTGTAACAGGAGAACATGATGTCGAAAGAGGTGGCACTAAGTTAGCGTCTTCGGAAAGAGAATCTAAGGCGGAGAACTATTGGACGTAGAGGCGCAGCGTCTTCGAAAGGCTTCGACGATGAAATTCAGGGCGTACCTCCTTTCGCTTCATGTTCTCCTGATACATTTGCTAAAATCTGGCCAAAATTTTCTGAACGCTCCAAAATTGAGATTGTAACAGGAGAACATGATGTCGAAAGAGGTGGCACTAAGTTAGCGTCTTCGGAAAGAGAATCTAAGGCGCAGAACTATTGGACGTAGAGGCGCAGCGTCTTCGAAAGGCTTCGACGATGAAATTCAGGGCGTACCTCCTTTCGCTTCATGTTCTCCTGATACATTTGCTAAAATCTGGCCAAAATTTTCTGAACGCTCCAAAATTGAGATTGTAACAGGAGAACATGATGTCGAAAGAGGTGGCACTAAGTTAGCGTCTTCGGAAAGAGAATCTAAGGCGGAGAACTATTGGACGTAGAGGCGCAGCGTCTTCGAAAGGCTTCGACGATGAAATTCAGGGCGTACCTCCTTTCGCTTCATGTTCTCCTGATACATTTGCTAAAATCTGGCCAAAATTTTCTGAACGCTCCAAAATTGAGATTGTAACAGGAGAACATGATGTCGAAAGAGGTGGCACTAAGTTAGCGTCTTCGGAAAGAGAATCTAAGGCGCAGAACTATTGGACGTAGAGGCGCAGCGTCTTCGAAAGGCTTCGACGATGAAATTCAGGGCGTACCTCCTTTCGCTTCATGTTCTCCTGATACATTTGCTAAAATCTGGCCAAAATTTTCTGAACGCTCCAAAATTGAGATTGTAACAGGAGAACATGATGTCGAAAGAGGTGGCACTAAGTTAGCGTCTTCGGAAAGAGAATCTAAGGCGGAGAACTATTCGACGTAGAGGCGCAGCGTCTTCGAAAGGCTTCGACGATGAAATTCAGGGCGTACCTCCTTTCGCTTCATGTTCTCCTGATACAATTGCTAAAATCTGGCCAAAATTTTCTGAACGCTCCAAAATTGAGATTGTAACAGGAGAACATGATGTCAAAAGAGGTGGCACTAAGTTAGCGTCTTCGGAAAGAGAATCTAAGGCGGGGAACTATTGGACGTAGAGGCGCAGCGTCTTCGAAAGGCTTCGACGATGAAATTCAGGGCGTACCTCCTTTCGCTTCATGTTCTCCTGATACATTTGCTAAAATCTGGCCAAAATTTTCTGAACGCTCCAAAATTGAGATTGTAACAGGAGAACATGATGTCGAAAGAGGTGGCACTAAGTTAGCGTCTTCGGAAAGAGAATCTAAGGCGGAGAACTATTGGACGTAGAGGCGCAGCGTCTTCGAAAGGCTTCGACGATGAAATTCAGGGCGTACCTCCTTTCGCTTCATGTTCTCCTGATACATTTGCTGAAATCTGGCCAAAATTTTCTGAACGCTCCAAAATTGAGATTGTAACAGGAGAACATGATGTCGAAAGAGGTGGCACTAAGTTAGCGTCTTCGGAAAGAGAATCTAAGGCGCAGAACTATTGGACGTAGAGGCGCAGCGTCTTCGAAAGGCTTCGACGATGAAATTCAGGGCGTACCTCCTTTCGCTTCATGTTCTCCTGATACATTTGCTAAAATCTGGCCAAAATTTTCTGAACGCTCCAAAATTGAGATTGTAACAGGAGAACATGATGTCGAAAGAGGTGGCACTAAGTTAGCGTCTTCGGAAAGAGAATCTAAGGCGCAGAACTATTGGACGTAGAGGCGCAGCGTCTTCGAAAGGCTTCGACGATGAAATTCAGGGCGTACCTCCTTTCGCTTCATGTTCTCCTGATACATTTGCTAAAATCTGGCCAAAATTTTCTGAACGCTCCAAAATTGAGATTGTAACAGGAGAACATGATGTCGAAAGAGGTGGCACTAAGTTAGCGTCTTCGGAAAGAGAATCTAAGGCGGAGAACTATTGGACGTAGAGGCGCAGCGTCTTCGAAAGGCTTCGACGATGAAATTCAGGGCGTACCTCCTTTCGCTTCATGTTCTCCTGATACATTTGCTAAAATCTGGCCAAAATTTTCTGAACGCTCCAAAATTGAGATTGTAACAGGAGAACATGATGTCGAAAGAGGTGGCACTAAGTTAGCGTCTTCGGAAAGAGAATCTAAGGCGCAGAACTATTGGACGTAGAGGCGCAGCGTCTTCGAAAGGCTTCGACGATGAAATTCAGGGCGTACCTCCTTTCGCTTCATGTTCTCCTGATACATTTGCTAAAATCTGGCCAAAATTTTCTGAACGCTCCAAAATTGAGATTGTAACAGGAGAACATGATGTCGAAAGAGGTGGCACTAAGTTAGCGTCTTCGGAAAGAGAATCTAAGGCGGAGAACTATTGGACGTAGAGGCGCAGCGTCTTCGAAAGGCTTCGACGATGAAATTCAGGGCGTACCTCCTTTCGCTTCATGTTCTCCTGATACATTTGCTAAAATCTGGCCAAAATTTTCTGAACGCTCCAAAATTGAGATTGTAACAGGAGAACATGATGTCGAAAGAGGTGGCACTAAGTTAGCGTCTTCGGAAAGAGAATCTAAGGCGCAGAACTATTGGACGTAGAGGCGCAGCGTCTTCGAAAGGCTTCGACGATGAAATTCAGGGCGTACCTCCTTTCGCTTCATGTTCTCCTGATACATTTGCTAAAATCTGGCCAAAATTTTCTGAACGCTCCAAAATTGAGATTGTAACAGGAGAACATGATGTCGAAAGAGGTGGCACTAAGTTAGCGTCTTCGGAAAGAGAATCTAAGGCGCAGAACTATTGGACGTAGAGGCGCAGCGTCTTCGAAAGGCTTCGACGATGAAATTCAGGGCGTACCTCCTTTCGCTTCATGTTCTCCTGATACATTTGCTAAAATCTGGCCAAAATTTTCTGAACGCTCCAAAATTGAGATTGTAACAGGAGAACATGATGTCGAAAGAGGTGGCACTAAGTTAGCGTCTTCGGAAAGAGAATCTAAGGCGGAGAACTATTGGACGTAGAGGCGCAGCGTCTTCGAAAGGCTTCGACGATGAAATTCAGGGCGTACCTCCTTTCGCTTCATGTTCTCCTGATATATGTGCTAAAATCTGGCCAAAATTTTCTGAACGCTCCAAAATTGAGATTGTAACAGGAGAACATGATGTCGAAAGAGGTGGCACCAAGTTAGCGTCTTCGGAAAGAGAATCTAAGGCGGAGAACTATTGGACGTAGAGGCGCAGCGTCTTCGAAAGGCTTCGACGATGAAATTCAGGGTGTACCTCCTTTCGCTTCATGTTCTCCTGATACATTTGCTGAAATCTGGCCAAAATTTTCTGAACGCTCCAAAATTGAGATTGTAACAGGAGAACATGATGTCGAAAGAGGTGGCACTAAGTTAGCGTCTTCGGAAAGAGAATCTAAGGCGGAGAACTATTCGACGTAGAGGCGCAGCGTCTTCGAAAGGCTTCGACGATGAAATTCAGGGCGTACCTCCTTTCGCTTCATGTTCTCCTGATATATGTGCTAAAATCTGGCCAAAATTTTCTGAACGCTCCAAAATTGAGATTGTAACAGGAGAACATGATGTCGAAAGAGGTGGCACTAAGTTAGCGTCTTCGGAAAGAGAATCTAAGGCGGAGAACTATTGGACGTAGAGGCGCAGCGTCTTCGAAAGGCTTCGACGATGAAATTCAGGGCGTACCTCCTTTCGCTTCATGTTCTCCTGATACATTTGCTGAAATCTGGCCAAAATTTTCTGAACGCTCCAAAATTGAGATTGTAACAGGAGAACATGATGTCGAAAGAGGTGGCACTAAGTTAGCGTCTTCGGAAAGAGAATCTAAGGCGGAGAACTATTGGACGTAGAGGCGCAGCGTCTTCGAAAGGCTTCGACGATGAAATTCAGGGCGTACCTCCTTTCGCTTCATGTTCTCCTGATACATTTGCTAAAATCTGGCCAAAATTTTCTGAACGCTCCATAATTGAGATTGTAACAGGAGAACATGATGTCGAAAGAGGTGGCACTAAGTTAGCGTCTTCGGAAAGAGAATCTAAGGCGGAGAACTATTGGACGTAGAGGCGCAGCGTCTTCGAAAGGCTTCGACGATGAAATTCAGGGCGTACCTCCTTTCGCTTCATGTTCTCCTGATACATTTGCTAAAATCTGGCCAAAATTTTCTGAACGCTCCAAAATTGAGATTGTAACAGGAGAACATGATGTCGAAAGAGGTGGCACTAAGTTAGCGTCTTCGGAAAGAGAATCTAAGGCGCAGAACTATTGGACGTAGAGGCGCAGCGTCTTCGAAAGGCTTCGACGATGAAATTCAGGGCGTACCTCCTTTCGCTTCATGTTCTCCTGATACATTTGCTGAAATCTGGCCAAAATTTTCTGAACGCTCCAAAATTGAGATTGTAACAGGAGAACATGATGTCGAAAGAGGTGGCACTAAGTTAGCGTCTTCGGAAAGAGAATCTAAGGCGGAGAACTATTCGACGTAGAGGCGCAGCGTCTTCGAAAGGCTTCGACGATGAAATTCAGGGCGTACCTCCTTTCGCTTCATGTTCTCCTGATACATTTGCTAAAATCTGGCCAAAATTTTCTGAACGCTCCAAAATTGAGATTGTAACAGGAGAACATGATGTCGAAAGAGGTGGCACTAAGTTAGCGTCTTCGGAAAGAGAATCTAAGGCGGAGAACTATTGGACGTAGAGGCGCAGCGTCTTCGAAAGGCTTCGACGATGAAATTCAGGGCGTACCTCCTTTCGCTTCATGTTCTCCTGATACATTTGCTAAAATCTGGCCAAAATTTTCTGAACGCTCCAAAATTGAGATTGTAACAGGAGAACATGATGTCGAAAGAGGTGGCACTAAGTTAGCGTCTTCGGAAAGAGAATCTAAGGCGGAGAACTATTGGACGTAGAGGCGCAGCATCTTCGAAAGGCTTCGACGATGAAATTCAGGGCGTACCTCCTTTCGCTTCATGTTCTCCTGATACATTTGCTGAAATCTGGCCAAAATTTTCTGAACGCTCCAAAATTGAGATTGTAACAGGAGAACATGATGTCGAAAGAGGTGGCACTAAGTTAGCGTCTTCGGAAAGAGAATCTAAGGCGGAGAACTATTGGACGTAGAGGCGCAGCGTCTTCGAAAGGCTTCGACGATGAAATTCAGGGCGTACCTCCTTTCGCTTCATGTTCTCCTGATACATTTGCTAAAATCTGGCCAAAATTTTCTGAACGCTCCAAAATTGAGATTGTAACAGGAGAACATGATGGCGAAAGAGGTGGCACTAAGTTAGCGTCTTCGGAAAGAGAATCTAAGGCGGAGAACTATTGGACGTAGAGGCGCAGCGTCTTCGAAAGACTTCGACGATGAAATTCAGGGCGTACCTCCTTTCGCTTCATGTTCTCCTGATACATTTGCTAAAATCTGGCCAAAATTTTCTGAACGCTCCAAAATTGAGATTGTAACAGGAGAACATGATGTCGAAAGAGGTGGCACTAAGTTAGCGTCTTCGGAAAGAGAATCTAAGGCGCAGAACTATTGGACGTAGAGGCGCAGCGTCTTCGAAAGGCTTCGACGATGAAATTCAGGGCGTACCTCCTTTCGCTTCATGTTCTCCTGATACATTTGCTAAAATCTGGCCAAAATTTTCTGAACGCTCCAAAATTGAGATTGTAACAGGAGAACATGATGTCGAAAGAGGTGGCACTAAGTTAGCGTCTTCGGAAAGAGAATCTAAGGCGGAGAACTATTGGACGTAGAGGCGCAGCGTCTTCGAAAGGCTTCGACGATGAAATTCAGGGCGTACCTCCTTTCGCTTCATGTTCTCCTGATACATTTGCTAAAATCTGGCCAAAATTTTCTGAACGCTCCAAAATTGAGATTGTAACAGGAGAACATGATGTCGAAAGAGGTGGCACTAAGTTAGCGTCTTCGGAAAGAGAATCTAAGGCGGAGAACTATTGGACGTAGAGGCGCAGCGTCTTCGAAAGGCTTCGACGATGAAATTCAGGGCGTACCTCCTTTCGCTTCATGTTCTCCTGATACATTTGCTAAAATCTGGCCAAAATTTTCTGAACGCTCCAAAATTGAGATTGTAACAGGAGAACATGATGTCGAAAGAGGTGGCACTAAGTTAGCGTCTTCGGAAAGAGAATCTAAGGCGGAGAACTATTGGACGTAGAGGCGCAGCGTCTTCGAAAGGCTTCGACGATGAAATTCAGGGCGTACCTCCTTTCGCTTCATGTTCTCCTGATACATTTGCTAAAATCTGGCCAAAATTTTCTGAACGCTCCAAAATTGAGATTGTAACAGGAGAACATGATGTCGAAAGAGGTGGCACTAAGTTAGCGTCTTTGGAAAGAGAATCTAAGGCGGAAAACTATTCGACGTAGAGGCGCAGGGTTCTACGAAAGGCCTTTGACGATGAAATTCAGGGCCTACCTCCTTTCGCTTCATGTTCTCCTGATACATCGCTCCAAAATCTGGTTAAAATTTTCTGAACGCTCTAAATTGAGCTTCGTAACAGGAGAACATGATGTCGAAAGAGAGAGAATGAGTCGAAGACGGAGAAGTAATCAACGCAGATGCAGGCTTTACTTGTGATTGTGGAATTTGGGATTTAATTAGGAAATGGAAGTTATAGGGTACATTTCTACATTGAATGATGCGTTTTTTCTCTACATGTGATTTATTAAAATACTCTGAATAATGTACAGTGATATATAATAATTCGATTGTCTAATTACTTAAGTTTAACTTAAAAGGGACATATTGTAAATGCTGTAAATGCACTCTTCCAGTGCGTTTTCGTTACACCCCACATTTTACACAGACGTCTGGAAGACGTCAATTGAACGTCCGTTTTAGATCCGGATGGCTTTTAGGACGACTTTTGGGCGTCTTTAGACGTCTGTATGCTATCTGGGACCAGTTGACACGAACCGACGCTTCCAAAGGAAAGAATTGCTTACCTATAACAGACGAAAGCTCTGAATTAATTAACCAGTCCTCAATATAATTGCTAATTGGACACTAAATACACTCGATAATTCTTACTACTTTAAAGCAAACTTATTCAATATTATATTTATTTGCAAAATACACAGCATTTTATTCTTATCCCGGGTACTGTTCCGTTTCACGCATAAGAGATAAATAAATATCGGTACGAAATATCGATACAATTAGTGATCCTCTATTTAGAGAGTGATCGGAACAACGTATATCGTCGCTGATTGGTTGCCGCGATTTGGAGCAAAAGCGGAAGTAGACAGAGAAAGAAACTGTAAAAAAGAAAGAGACAGAAATACTGATAGAAAGAGGCAGAAAAACTGATAAAAAGAGACAGAAAAACTGATAGAAAGAGACTGAAATACTGATAGAAAGAGATAGAGTGAACGGTTAGGTTATGTTTATTTCCGGTTTTGCTCCAAATCTTGAAAAATGGCTGCGGTTATACCGATCACTCCTTGGAGGATCACTAGATACAATTGACATGTAGCGCCATTCCTATTCTCGTGCGAATGGAAATTTTGATTTCCTAACCACGCATAATTACATTTCTCGATTTCATAAAAATACCGTTACGGCGTAACATTGCAAATTACGATTAAACTGTAATTGTGTAATTGATTACACATTATTTTCTGTAATTGTTAATTTGGGAAGCTTGACCATTTGGTTTTGTCAACTATCTAAATGAACGATTACAGAAGATAATGTGTAATCAATTACACAGTTACAGTTTAATCGTAATTTGCAATTTGTAATTAGATTACATTTTGCTCAACTCTGCAGGAGACTGCCTTCGTCGGCCGCCGATCGTCTCGTTCTTTTGTCAATGTCGACGGGCTCGACGTTCGGTTTCGGCCACGTCCGGATATTTTTATGAACATTGGTGGCAAATTTCAAGTAAACTACGTTCCATTTTTATTTGTAACTTTATTCGAACGGTTATTCGAAGCTCGAATAATTTCGGCGAGGGCCTTTATCCGAAGGCGCGGCTCGGGGGTCATAAACGCTAGACTAATAGCATAAGGACAAAGTCAGTAATGAGTATGGCAATTTCTATCATATAAGTATCACTAATGGATTACTAGTGCTTTTCTGATGAAAATGGCACCAAACATGATATAATTCGGATTATTTTTAATGGCTGTAATGGAAAGTACTTTGAGTAATGTAATTGAGGAAATTAACGGAGAGTACTTGAATTCTACGTGAACTGACACGGAACTGATATGTGTGCCCAGTAAGCGTAACGTAAGCGATACCTATGCTCGTGTACTTACATCGTAGATGGTTTTTATAATTTTTAAATCCATTCAATATTTAATAAGGACAGAGTCAATCAATTTGTAATGAAACGTAGGGATTTAGGGGCCTCGGGTCCCAAAACCTACAATATAAGTTTTACAAAAACGTTTCAATTCATTATTGTCAATGATGTTTACGTGTCGTAGGATGGGCATCGTCTATTTAGACACACGCGGAGAGCAGAGATTTGCAAGAATGGCAGTAACAGCGTCAATTTTTAATATTTTTCAGCGTGCGACACGTGAAAATATTAGTTAAATGTTCGACTTCACGTAAAATACTAAAATCGATTTCATCTTGCAATATATAGCTTGTATAAGCTCTCAAGAAGCGCCATATAGGCTCCTGATCTCCAAAATAGGTTTTCAGAGAGAAATCCGCGTGGGTCGTTGACAAACCGAGCCAAAGCGTAGCTTATTGTTAGCGAAAGCCCGCCCTCTATGTTAAACTCTCGCTCTAAACAAGTCACACGTATACAAGCACGCAACATCTTTCAGTATTTCAACACACTTTCAGTAGTTCAGAGTAGTTCTTGCGTTGAACGCTGTTCATGAACAGAGGTCGCTAAATTCAGTCCTCAAATTATGGGTCGGTAACACAGTTTAGGTGGTGACACGAAGTCCCATAAGGTGATAGGTCTATTCTATACCTCGTCTGTGCTACTAGGTTAGTAGAGGATGCCGCATGCTTAAGCAATTGCTTAAGAATAAGTAGCGACTGAGAATACCGGCCATAACCTAACCGCGGGAACGCTATTCAAAAAAGGGCACGGTAATCGGGGGCACGTTCCCGGAACAGGGACAACGCATTTTTCAGGGCACGGTAACTGGGACAAAAACATGTATTTTTCTTCCAATTAACAAAATACAAAAAATTAACATTGTCAACCCGAAAAAAATGCCTTAATAAAGAGAAAAGTTCAAAATACCAATATAAATTTTCACCAAGCAAAATTAAGGTGAGAGAAGTTAGTAATTAATTCCTTCGTGAGCAAGTCGGCGTCAAAGCTGGAGAAAAGTTATTTCATTAAATTCTTTATATTTATTGGGATTATTACTAGAGACTGTAGCCATAATTAATTCTTTTATATTTCGAAGAACTGTCTTTAAATGTTTAAATAATTACTTTAAACTACCCTGATATTCAATTGACTAACCTGCTAAGAAAACTATTAAAAATGTTACTGCGCGCATGCGTATTTATCTCTTATGCGTGAAACCACCACCCTGACTTCAATCTCGTTTATGCCAGCGGCTTTAATTTCACTTCATTTCGCGCGCAAGCTTAGCAGCCTTGTAAACAGGCTTAATTCACGAATTTATGAGACAGCAGACCTTCCAAACATGCTCGCAACTCGTCAGAGACAGAACTCTTCCCCGGACCAATGGGAAAGCAGCGAAAAGCAATTTAAAACTTGTGAACTTCTCTATATAGAGAAAAATGGCGCGCCCGGGAGAGTAGAGGGCGCTCGAATCTGACATTCAAATTAAACCGAAAAGTCGTTATATACCCGAGAAGCAAAACTTGTATGGTCCCGCTCGCGGCACGAAATGGAGATTGTCGTTAAAGTTTTCCCTCCCTTTGCGAATTGTGTCATCGGCAGATATTAATATCGTAGTTTATGTATCCTAATTGAGAAACTGTGCATCGACAACTTATTTCTCTCTTGGAACTACAGAAGGTACGGGAATTTCTTTCGCAAATAAGTGCATAATTCATCCCCTTTGAACATTGTTTCCCATTAACGTATTTCGATATTTGTCTCTTAGCATTCTCAGGCATGCATACGTGTGGGAATTAAGTCGATGTTATTTTCATTTAAAACATAAAAAACAAACCCAATAAAACAATGATAAGAACAGTCTGTGAAAAGCATATGTGCGATGAAACTGCATTCCCTTTATGATATCAATTGTAATTAGTGTTTGGTTGGTGTTTGGTCGATGTATATTTTCATTGTAAGCTCGCGTCATAGTTTATCGAAGAAATATATGTGTACGCGCATTAAAGACGCAGACTGCTTTCAGGTTTCAAATATGGGTACTCAATCGAAGGACAGAATTAGGGCGATGATCACCAAGGACATCTCGGACATCTACGCCCGTTGTACAGATGTTAAGAATTCTATTAACGAAAATCTACAGGATACCTTAGATTATTTCCACGCTTTACTCGCTCAAATACCACAATCTGCGTCCGGTCCTCTGATCACGAAGACGCCAAAGGCATCGAGGAAAAGGGGAGTGCAGCGCATTGAAACGATCCCGGAAGATGATGTTATCAATATCGATAACACACTGTCGGACACTATTGCGGCGGATATTAAAGCGGCACGTAAAGAGAGTATGGACGAGACGAGAAAAGACAGCGCCGGGGAAGTGACCATTGGTAGATTGAAAAGGAAAGCCTCGCAGAAAGCAGTAGATAATATCAAAAAACAGCAATCAATATCACTTAGTATGAAACTACGGAAACCATCAGATTACGAGGATGGAAGTACTAGGGTAAAAGTTAGTATCTTGTCTTATACTGCGGTGAAGTTCCACGTTAATATCCAGTGATGATATGCTGTATATCCTTGTATCGCTTACTGTATTTCTCTGAATTTTTAGAAGAAACGTGGGAGCCAAATTAAGAGGAAAAAATCTGCGAGGAGTAGCTCGGACGACGATAAAGCTCGAGGGCCTGCGAAGCACAGTAAAATGGAAGAGAGCATCTTGAGAGGAAGCAATGCGAAGAAGACATTATACGCAAATTCACAGTATGACGTCTCTGTACAATCGAATATAACACACCAAGAAACGAACGAAACGTCGAAATACTCTTCCATGAGTACAAGGAGCTCTAGCAGAAACAGAACTCTGTCGCAGAGTCGTAATTTAAGTACCAAGGCATCCAAAGTCATCGATGATACAGTCATAGCGCCAAACAATGAAGAACTCGATGAGCCTTCGATGTACGAGGATGCTATCGAAAAGCCTATGCCTATTATGAATTCTACGATGAATTTGAACTCCACTATCTCTACGCACAAAATGATGAACGTAACAGTAGTCTTGGAGCCTCTGTCTGCAATAAAGCTGAACGAAACCGTAACGATTAACAAAAATCTTGGCAACAGTTTAGAGAAAGACGGTGAATTGAAAGCACCCCAAGCGAGGCCTAAATCACCCAGAGTGTCTTCGAGATCCCTGCAGGACAGGATGCAACAGTTGAAGGAAGCGATGGTGGACAAAGAGTTCGACGAGTTGATTACAGACGACGATTCGTCACCGGAGCTCACGAAGCCCCGGCATACTAGGAGACGACAGAAGCAAGTCGTGGAATCCTCGTCGTCGAGCGAGGACGAAGTTCTCAATACGCCAGCGAAGCCAGCTTTGAAGGAGGCGAACGCGATCACGAAGCTCCAAGAGATTAGAAACGGATACAAATCGAACGCTCTGTTCAGCCCTTATGCTAAGGAATCTGTGAAGAAGAGGGTCGAAGCATTCGAGCAAGTAGGTATGAACAGTCCGAAAGCTGCCGTTGAGACGGACCCACCGACTAGGATCACCAGAACAAAGACGCGGGCCATAGCCGCTGCGCAAGCCGAGACTTCCGAAATCGCAAAGATCACGGAGAAAACAGTCGCTCATAAATTGGCACGGAAGTCGCTGGCTAAAGCTAAGAAGATCTCGTTAGCGAAGCATGCTAAGGATACTGATGAAAGCAAAGAGGTAATTGAAATGTTCTTGCCTAGGAATAGTGCTAAAGAATTAAACTGATGTTACGTTCGATTTATTTTCAGAACAAGATGCAAGGAATACCGAAATACAACAGAGCAGTAATCGCTCTAGAAAAGATGCAGCAGAAACAGCAGAAAACGACTCCGCTGGGTAGATCGAAAATTCAGTTGCCGGTGCCTGTTAGTCGCATTGCACACACTCCGTTGAACAATCACGTTAATCCGAACGTAAGAATTCAATTGCTTCCGATGGTTCTGTTGTATAGATTTGCTTTTATGTTAACGTTTGCTGATTTCGCTTCAGCACACCAAGGCTTTAAGCGCAACTCGCGGGAATATTATCACATCGGTGGAATCTTTCCTTCAACCTCCGAAATCCGTCAACAAACGTAACTCGATAGAGAGATTGGAGGAGAAGAAGCGTAAAATGAATGACGAGGATGCGAAAAAGAAGCGAGAAGAGGCCCTGAGGCAGCAAATGGAAGAGAAAAGGAGGTAAGACGATCACTGACTTAATTCTAGACTGGTGTTATCTAAATGCTATTTAAAAAAAATGTATCTTGCGCGCGAAGGAAAAGACAAGAGAAAGAATTGAAGAATAAGTTGGCGAGGGAAGCTAAAGAGAAGCAAGAGTTGGAGAAACGACAGAAGGCTGAGAAGGAGAGGGAGGAGAGGGCACGTTTGGCGCAACAAATGCAAGAGAAGCAGCGCGAGGAAATGGAGAAGAAACGTATGGCTCAGTTGCAACGAGCTCAGGTACGCGATTAACAGCTGTAAGAGTAATGTAAACTTCGCCGTGTCTGACCGTCGCGTGTCTCTACTAAATCGCAGGAGAAAGAAGAAAAGCGGAGGCAGGAGGAACACCTACGTTTACAGCGCTTGCAGGAGCAAGAAGAAGCGGAGCGTTTGTTAGCTGAGCAAAGACGTCGGGAACAGGAAGCTGAGAAACGGAAAGAAGCTGATACGAGAGCCCAACAGCAGGCCACTGCTGAATCGTCCAGACTTAAGAATCAGATGCTCGCGGCACAAGTAAGTTTATATATCCTCCTAAATGTTCTTTCTAAGTGAAATTCGTGCATATTAACTGAATATTTCAGGCGAAACATGGGATGAAACATCACGGTCCGACGAATTACATTTTGGACAGTGAACCCGACGACGACGAATCGGACGACGAATCCAAGCCAAAGCATGTAATTCCACACTGGGCGCAACGTAAGCATACCTCACTTATATTTCTTTATGTTAACAACATTCCATTTTTATGCAAGGTCGTTGAGAATTTCTATCGATTTCAGCGCAAGTGCGCAAAGCTCACCTCGCGATGCAACGATACATTCCGGAGAAGTTTATCTTCCGGTTCTTCGACAGCAGGAAGTGCACGCCAGACTTGACCCAATTGTTCCAAGGTATAGACAGAAGTAAACTGAAACGTACGTCCAGCGCGATCTGGAAAACACCGCCGCGTTATTCCATGATGGATGCGGAATGAAAGGTACAGAGTTTGTTAATGTAGTGTTGTTAATTCCACGTTGTGCCTTAATAATGAAAGTGTTTGTAATACGCCGTATGTAATTGTATATGATATAGGATCGAGGATTATATCATAGTAGCGTTCAAGTGCCAGGTTTCACATCTATATTAACGAACATAAGACTGTTGTGTTGGTCCTAAGGTATTCCACGAACATGTACTATTTTTTATCATTTCGATCCAGTGCCTACCATTTTACTGCCGCTATTCTTATTTATGTGTCGTTCGTATTACAATGAACTCACTGAGAAAGAAATCGGGATTGTCGTGTAATTAATACCAATTAATAAGATACAGACATTTTTAAAAAATAGACTTTATTCAGTTCGATCTGCCTCGTTTATTTTATACGTCGCTTCTCAAGCAATCAGTGGACGAAGTTAACAAAGCATATTTTATGTTTAGATCTTTCAAAGCTTCTCCATCGCGTCTGCCCTCTTTATTCGTACGCAGTGATGCTATAAATCCTTGCGTTTCTTCCTGGAAAAATGATTACAAAATAACTTTGTGCATGCGTGCTTTTAGGTAAATTAGGAATAATTATAAAGATATATATTTAGATGCATATTTATATGAATTCGACAAATACAATTTGAATGACTTACATCAATTCTCTCTGCTTGAGGAGAAGCGATGGTAACTTTGGTGGCTGAACCACTTCCAAAGGCCTTAGTTTTAAGTGCGTGTATATAGGTATCTGTAACGTTGTTTTTATTAAAGTATATTCACCACTCAATAACTTAATGAATCCGCTTCTGGCAGAATTATATTACAGTACATATACTTACGTATGGTAAGGAACCGTCCAGTATCGGGCGATCCGTGAAAATCAGTAGAACCGATTTATCCATGACAGAAAAAGTGAGCCTTTTTCCATCTATCACAGGATGTTGAGCTTTCGCAAAAGATTCCATCAAATCTGGAATATCGCTCTTAGGTTCCGAAGTTGCTCCGTCAAGAACCTTTGTACGAAGGCTTAGTGAGCAACTTAGGTGTCGGGAATGCAATATTGTTGAAGAAAGAGAACTCGGTTACTTTCATAGTAGTGAAACTTGCGAATCTCTTAACATCCGGCGGATATCTGTAGTCTCTGAAGTACGTGTACGCTGGGATCGTAGGTAGAATTGCTGACCACGGCTTGATCGTTCCAAAGGTTGATATGTAACGTCCCCCCAATGTCCATAAACGTACTGTGTGGTCTGTACTCCCGCTTGAAAATAATGAAAGAGCAATTAATTTCTGGAAGCATAAAGCATCACTTGAAAGTCATTTAAGGGTAACCGCCAAGAATGGTAGGATGACTTCGAAGGTGATTTTAAAGAAATTTACGAACTTTATTAAAAATGTAACGTAAGGTTCTTATGATATGTATTAAAATCACCTCCAAACTTATCATACCATTTTTGGCCTATCATCGTGTGGCGTTACCCCTTAAACAAATAATTTATCGGGGAGAGCGAAATACTATACTTTTATATCCATAATTCAGCTATGAATATGAACGGAATTAAGCTTAATTACCTGACCACGATACGTGCATCAGGAATTAGTTGAATAGACGTGACAGAATTCATGTGTCCCCGTACAGAGGAAAGTAAAAGTGGCAGGGGTTGGTCTCGTACTGCTCTTTTTGCCCTTCCGTCAATTTTATCTTTCCATAAAAATGGAAACTCTAATCGTAGAAGAGGCTTGCTTACCTCCGGGGGATCTGGCACCAAATAATTCACAAGATGCCAAACTTTTATGTATCCTGCGTTATGCCCTAAACCATTTTACTAAATTACTACGCAAACTTTTAGATTCTATGAATCCGTAATTTTTCGCTTTATACTTTAAAGCGATTACGATTGTACATCGATTTTTCTACAGTTACGAAAAGTTAACATTATAAATGTATGATGTTACTGGATTTACAGTGAATAAACCTTAGCGTGAAAATTAAGTACATAGATCATTTTCTTACCTGTCACAAGGAAATGATTATCACGATCGGTTGCTAATGATAACGCGCAGTCACCTAGTGTATGAATCGCTGAGAAAGCCTCTAAAAATCCACCGGCAGCGTGGTGAGTCCACACTTGTATTAAACCAGAGTCGAGGGACACCAATAATGTCCCAACACGAGGCCCAACTGGTCGTGCGCTTAAAAATATCATAGCTCGAACAGCAACGATGCGTATAATGCTTAACGCTGATTCCTGGTGTTTAGAAGCTGCGGTACATTTGCTACACATAAAATAATATACACGCGTCTATAGTTCATCAACTTTTTAAATAGATTCTTCAAATTACTGAGGGTAAAAGGTATCGTTACCTAGTTCTGAAAGTGAATTGCTCTTTCGCAACTTCTTTAGGTTTCTTTGATTCATGAGCTTTAGTATTCCTTTCGTACCTTACGCTGAATCTGTGTAATAAGACGTAAGGGGATAGCGAAAGTGTACATTGCATTCCTCGTATTTTGTATATCTCACCTTGACGTTGGGTCATTTACTTTATATTTCCGAAACGGTTGACCTGTTTCTAATCTCCAGAGTATTATTTCCCCATCGTAAGACGCTGTCGCTAGGACCTGGGGAAACCAGGCCGCTGAGCAAAGAATATCATCAGTGTGCCTTACTCCCCAACTTTTCTTATATATATTTGTATCGGAGGTTGCAAATTCTATGACTTGACGATTCCAGGCACTGCACAGAATTCGATTTTCCAGCCAAGCTAAACTTGTGATTTCACTGCGTTTAAATATTTGATTATTGCCATTTTCAAATGGTGCGCGAATGTAATGATGCTTTACTACGGAACGGAGGTGTACCATTGATATTCAACTGCCATGTTTCGCAGGCAAGTACCCGTATTAAAATTCCATATCTTCAGTGTCCCATCGCGAGCACCTGTAGCTAGCAACTGCTCAGACTCATCGAAGCAAGCTGCGGTAATCTCAATATCATTATACTGGCCGTACAAGAATTCGCTGTGTGCATGCGTTACTAAATATAAACGAGTCCCAAGCCACGGGTCCCAAACTATTATGCAAGAATCCGTTCCAGTAGAAACTATCTAAACGCATAAATAATTTAACAAGATGCTTTATAACAGTGCTCCGCAAGCTTTTCTCACCCTCGGCACATCTCAGCCCTTCCCGAAATTCTGAGATACGCCACAAGCAAAAAAATATAAAAAATATAGAAGTTACAAAGTGTATACACAGAAATTACATTTATTTATGAAAAACTTGGTTAAAAAAAAAGATCTTGTGCTTTTTCTCCTCTTGGAGGCATCGCGCCGCGGCACACTTAAGGGGGTATATCCGTTTGATCCCTCGGAAAAGGTGTACATTTTGTGGATTTTTTTACAAGTCAACGGCTTGATGAAGATTTCCCGTTTTTTTACTATCTTTACATAGTATTATGAACTACTTAAACAAAAAGTTTCAGTTAAAAAACTATTGATTTTCGGAAGTTATGAGTCTCTCGATTTTCGACGATTAAACGGTGGCCCTGAAAAAAGCTGTATGTCGTGTCTGAAATCAAAAACTGTAAGATTTTCTTATAAAATATGTTAATAGCTATCGTCCGACGGGGCCGACTTTGAAAATTTTGAAAAATAAAGAAATGGTGAGAAATCAAAGGTAAAGTTAGATTTTTCTAAGAGAAAAGTCCACCTTGTTCCTTTATAAATAATAAACGGGGAATCAGAATAAAAATAGCCCCCGTAGGACAATGTGGAATGTTATTACGATTCTGCATGCAAAATTAGATGTGAATTGGTTGAACGTAGCGCGAGTTTTTAGAGCCGCCACGCCGCCCCGTGCTACCTAGGATGTTTCACTCAAATGCCTATAACTTCGTCAATTTTACGAATTTTTACATCAGACTTGTTTTATACTATTTCTAAAACATCAATCTATGAAAATATGTAAACAGGCCACCGTAATGAAAAATGTAGTTCCGCTGCGATCGGGCGAGTCGCCGCGCCTCGCTGCCCCGTGCTACCTGGATGGTTCCGCTCAAATGCCTATAACTTTGTCAGTTTTCCGAATTTTTACATTGGACTTCATTTATAATATTCTTAAAACATCAATCTATGAAAATATGTAAAAAGAAAAAATCCGATTTTTGACACTTTCAAACGGTTATACCCCCTTAAGTGGTAATCCTATTTTTTCATCTAAAAACATAGCAAATTTGGGAATTTTTTTTGGAAGAAACTAGTGATTCGATTCATCTGAAATTTATATTAAAAATTAATGAAAAACTGCAACTTCTTCAAAGATGTACAAAAACATGGTCCAAATTCCAGTTGAATCGAATCGCTAGTTTCTTCCACGAAAATTCCCAAATTTTGCTATGTTTTTAGCCCAAAAAATAGAATTCCCCTTAACATCGTCTCGTGGCATACCGGTTGCGGAGCACTGCTTCATAATATGAATTATATATCTATTATAAAATACACAAAGGAGTACCACTTTGTAAAGATGATTGTATAGAACGCAGCTGACAGGTTTCGTGTGTGTATAACCATCGGATGTTTCTTCGTTGACCACAGGATCACAAACGATTATCGCAATTATTGCACTGGCAATGATCATCTTATGGTTTAGCGTATTGTAAACTATGGTTATCAGTGTGTGTTCACCCAATTCGCTGGGAAGGCCAGTGTACGTCTATACAATACAAAATAATCATTTCGTTTACGTCGCTGTTAGTAATTCCCAAAGCTTTAGAGCAATGTTCAGAGGAATATGTCTGTACGCCTTGTTAGAATTGCTACGGAAACCTGGATGCAAGATTGAGATAATACGTCCCACACTTTGACGCATCTGTCTTTCGATAGAGAGTACACACGCTTGCCAGAATTTTGGGTTGCTAAAGCACTTATAGGCGTGTGATGTCCTTGGAACGTGCTGCTCGCTTGCCTTGTCACAAAAGGATTCCAAACCCGGACTATGCAATCTGGTCCGCCAGTTACTAGTGTTTGGCTCTCTGCGCATTTGTATTTAAAGGAGAGTAATAAAAATATGTTCGCCAATGTGAAAATAGGCATCTGCTCTATTAGACGCACCTTCGCAAAGAGTGAAACAAGATATGCCCATGTTCACATGAAACTTGTACTGAATCCTCGATGCTGTGAGGTCGCTGACTAAGAGTGAGCAAATGTTGGACCTGCTACTAGACACGAAAGACCTCAGGCTGTTGTAATAAGCTACTTGCTTTACCCAGTCTGTATGGACGCTCTTATATTCTGCAACTTTTAGTCCTTGCAGTCCACCCTGTAACGGGATATCTTTAGGTATAGTAATTACACGACAGGAGATATAAATTATTCACCTTGAGAACAGATTCGTAACGAATAAACGATGTGTCGCGTTTAGGTTCTTGTTTAAAGGGTCCTCTGTCGATGGAATTGAAAGATATTATTTTAACCGATCCTCTCATATCCCCAAGTACAATATACGAGTCTTCTTTAATGTTCGTACTGAAGTAATAACTCATGCAGGTAACTGCGCTCTCTAGGCCTGAGATCTGAAGCGCAAACCAAGTATTGTTTATTGAAGTAATTCAGCGTTCAGTGAAAGCGCAACGAACCAGCACTCGAAGATCAAACTTCTTCGCCACGGTGTCATAGAATCTCAAATCGCACTCAGTGGAACTGGTACATACTATCTGCACATCAGGCATTACGATCATGTCAGTAATCGAAGTTTGTTGTACTCTTAAGTACGCTGTAAAGATAATAACGAGGGAAGCTCGCAAGAAAGATGTGGACACATTACGCATTAAGCAGTCGGAATACTAACGATTCACAGATTGTACAGTCCGTTCGTATTCTAAGTCGAGCGACCAATAATTTATAATTCCTTCTTTAGTCACTGTTAAGTAGCACCCTCTCTGAAAACCTACAGTTCTATCCTGCAGACAGAGGCAAGAAGTTTTGAAGAAGAATTTGGAGTTGAAGTTATTAGTGCGTTAAATATATCTGTGTTTATACGGGCAGAACTTCAGGGCAATAGGTAATTTTGTGTATAGCTGTGCGATGGTGTGATTTGATAAGTTCAGGTATGCCTGTTATTGGAAGTTTCAGTATCTGCCATTGCAGGGCAGTGTCTTTCCGTTGAAACTCCACTAACAAATAGGAGATAAATTCGTTCCAAGTGATATTTCCATCTCTTTTCAAGTTTATCTGTAATTAGTAAAGAATATGATACCGAATAATAATTCCTTTTTCTACATCCTTACTTTCTTAAACAAGATGTCAAATTCAGCCTTTGGCATTTTAATATGTAATATATTTTCGAAAGCGTCGTATAGCTGAGAAATGTTCATTTCTTCGTTCACTGAAATCTGCAAATTAATCATTCAAAGTAATAAAGTCAAATTGCTCTGCATGGCGTTAACTATCGCGTAAGAATTAGTTGATAAACTGTTGAATCTCTCTTAACGTACCAAAAAGGCTTCATGGAGACGGATCAAGTATTCTTCTGAGCATTGTTCTACTACACTCTTCTTGTTGAAGAAATCGTGAAAAGCTTGTTGGACGCTAAAAAAGAAATATGAATATACGCATGTACATATAATACAAACTATGATTCCATTTTGAATATGTGCTATTTCACCGACCTGGTGTCATTGTTGTCCAGAATTTCCATTATTTGCGATAGTAAACTGTAGTATTGATTATAAAAGTAACATTAAAGATAAGTATTTAGAAATGTACCATAGTAAAATACTCTGATAATATTTCCCAAATTTTCTCATACAAAATAAGATCTACGAAGATTACACGATAGTGCTTTGTTATTTAAAAAGAAATTGATTATTATAAAAGATGGCATTCTTGTTTCAAAGATTTGACATATATGTTTCTATTTAATAGAAGAACCTCATATAATAAGGTGTACTTAAAGCCCTGAAATGTTATCAATAACTCCTCAGTTAATTTATTCATTTATTATTCTCTTGGAAAGAAAAAGTATGAAACAAATATTCATGGATTCAGCCTTGGTCTATACAGGCAGGGTTATAAGCAAAGTAATCAATACCTTCCTGCATGGGAAATTCGTTTACCTGCTAGATACTTAGGTGTACAGTATAGGCACGTACAATAGTATGAACTGTGAAAAAGT
The DNA here is from genome assembly GCA_947577245.1 of Andrena bucephala. Taxonomy (NCBI): domain Eukaryota; kingdom Metazoa; phylum Arthropoda; class Insecta; order Hymenoptera; family Andrenidae; genus Andrena; species Andrena bucephala. The sequence continues at coordinate 73,872,831 of OX387715.1, forward strand.
TTCATCTGTTACAATTCAATGAGCTTTTGCGATCAAATCCTACAGAAGCCTTTCATCCAATAATGGATTTGTTTAAAGCTCTAAGTTTGTTCAGTAGAGGGAAGTACGAAGAATGTGCAACGATATGTTCAGATTTATTAAGAAAGAATCCATTAGATCAGGTATGAACGAGTCCCTCGTGGACTTATGTCGATATGCTCCTGACTAAAGTGTAATATTCTTCGCCGCAGGCTGTTTGGGTGTTAAAAATGCGTGCCTTAACATTGCAAGTATACGTAGACGATATAGAAGGAGAAGAAGAAGGAATCGCTGAAAGTTTACTGGACAGTTACACGATATCCTCTATGCCTAGACCAGGAACATCGTTAAAAAACCCTGGTACTTCTCACGTAGGGCAATACCTACGACCTAAAACCCAATCAGGTGCATTTCGACTTCAAGGGGACAGCTACCAAATTGTAATACCAGTTCAAATTTAAAAAACGGTATCAATTTTAAAGGTAGGCCACTCACGGGAGTTGTACGACCAGCTACTCAATCAGCAATGTCTCAATCGGTTGAACAAACCTTAAGAACACCAAGAACTGCTATGACCGCCAGGCCAATCACTGCAAGTTCTGGTCGCAGCGTTAGGTATACCCTTGATTTCAGATCAAAGTTCACCGTTGACTTTCTTGTATGTGTATGTTTCTATAATTCATAGATTGGGTACAGCGTCTATGTTGACAGAGCCCGGAGGACCTTTTATACAGCTGTCCCGTTTAAATATTTCTAAGTACGCTGGCCAGCCTAGTATTGCGAAACCACTATTCGAATATATATACTATCACGAACACGATGTAAGATATGTAAGTGTGCGCAGAGTACAAAGCCACGTCTCGTTCGACAATTTCATAGAAAATATTGTTAGATATTAAGTATCGTGATACTGTGTGATATAGGCATTAGATCTGGCAGTTCAAGCAACGCAGGTGTGTCAGTACAAAGACTGGTGGTGGAAAGTACAGCTCGGTAAATGTTATTACAGTTTAGGATTAATCAGAGATGCGGAGCAGCAGTTTAAGTCAGCGCTGAAGGATTGCAAAACTATTGAAACGATCTTAAGGCTGGTCCGAGTTTACATTAGGCTGGATCAACCGTTGGCTGCTTTGGATGCGTGCAAAAGAGGTCTCGAGTATTTCCCTAACGATGTGAATATCCTCACTGAAATGGGGCGTATATTCGACGGCCTCAATAATACAACCATGTCATTGAAATATTATAAAATCGTTGCGCAAGAGGATGCTTCGCAGACCGAGGCAATAGCCAGCATTGGGATGCATCACTTCTATAACGACCAACCAGAACTGGCTCTACGCTACTACAGGTAAACACGAATCAAGATATATTTCAATATAATCTGTAACGCGAGACCTCCTTGTTTGCTTAAACAGACGATTGCTACAAATGGGCGTGTACAATGTGGAACTGTTCAATAATCTTGGATTGTGCTGTTTCTACGCACAACAATACGACCATGTTATATCGTGCTTCGAGAGAGCATTGAATCTTTCCACCGATGAAAATATAGCAGACGTATGGTACAACATTTCTCATATCGCCCTTGTACGTGTATCATCGACAGCAATCGAGGCTAGTTTTTCAACGAAATTTCTATTCAAAAACGATTTCAGACCGTGGGTGACATAACAATGGCAGCGGAATGTTTAAAACTGGCTATCGTAAGCGACAACAGACACGCCTTAGCGTACAACAATCTTGGAGTCATACAAGTACGAAACGGGAATTTAACAGCAGCGCGAACCTATTTCCACGCTGCTGCCAATATTGCCAATTTCATTTACGAACCTCACTTCAACAGCGCTTACTTAGCGTACAAGGTAGCGCATTAAATACGGTGCATTCTATCTCTAATATCACACTGTTATCATCACCAATTTCGCAGGTGGGGGACCTTCAGACAAGCTACACCGCGGTAAAAAAATCTTTAAGCGCATACTCTGGACACTGCGATAGCAAGACTCTCTTCAAAAAATTAGAAAGATACTTTTCGCATACGTAATGACTGTCATTCTGACGAAAAGACAAGAACCTGTCCATGTAATACAAAATGACTAATTTTATTTAATGCCTCATTGTAACTTTACAGATAACAGTATGTACACAATACATATGTGCAAAAAGTACAAATCGCGTGACTCTACGCTGTTTCACTTTTTTTACCGATGTAAATCATTGGAATGATCGACAAATAAAATGAACATTTTTTAATAGGAATGTGAGTTTGCGGAAGTCAGTTGATAATAATCCCTGCAACCCTTTAAACTATGGAAATACGAAAGATTAAGCAAGTTCCTACGTCAACGAAACATATAAATATATAACAATGCAATAATTTACTTAAGTATTATTCATCATTTTACACCTTAAATCGATACATTCTGTATATAGGTCATTATAATTGACATACAAACTGGTGATTCGGTAAAGCGTACAGAGTAAATCATGTATTCATCTATGACGATAAATTTTATCTAGAGAAAACTCAGCACGACAGATACACTCCGATTCCGAGAACTTCGAAGTCCGATGCAAGCTACATTTTGCACGAGTTTCGAGTCCCCATTTACTTTGTGCACAAATACGGAACAATGTACAGTCTTGTTATTGTAAATGATTTATAGTTTATTTTACGTAGTGTGAGATATAACCAGCCAGGAAATAACAAAATAGAATAAAAATATTGGATATACCGCTAGAGCCTTCCTCCCTACGGGTTGGCTGTCGCCAAGAAATGCCATTGATGCTGAAACGGAATAGTTCGCGTCAATAAGCGATGGTTCCATGTATATAATAGTGGAATAAAATTATACTAACCGTACGTTGCCCATGCAAATCCAATCATAGAAATGACGAACCTTAAACTAAATAAGAAAGTAGTCTGTTCTACTATTAATATGATTCTACATAAAATTAGAGCAATGGCGGTTGGCAGCAAACAGTATCCCAAGACGCAAATACTTTGGAAGAAGGATCTGCAAAGCATTGAATTATGTTAAGAACGTTCATTACAGCACTGCGCGTATGTTTTCTCTTAAGGGGTCATGCCTAGTTGGCAGGCGAAAAAAAACGTGATTTTCGGGAATTTTTTGTGGAAAATATAATGTATATTTTTTACAACTATTTGCTTATTTTAAAAGTACATATATTCAGCAACTCCCAGTAATTTTGTTATAGGAAAATATTAAAAAATGAACGAATAACAGCCACTCTCTCGGAAGCTGTTTTTTTTAGTGGTGAGCACTATTTCTCCGAGCCAGATCATCTGAAATCGAAAAGTGAAGAAGATTCTGTTAGTATACGAGTTTATCTAGTTTGTGAAAAAAGGATTTTTCAAAAAAATGATTTCAGACAAATTGGCGGCCGTTTAACGCAAAATCATGATTTTTCGATGTCTGAATTCTTCATTTTTCGTGAATTAAAAATAGAGTTTTCATCAAAAACAAAAATCCTTCGTTCACCAACGAGATAAACTCGTATACTAACAGAATCTTCTTCACTTTTCGATTTCAGATGATTCGGCTCGGAGAATTCGCGCTCACCGCTAAAAAAAATAGCTTCCGGGAGAGTGGCTGTTATTCGTTCATTTTTTAATATTTTCCTATAACAAAATTACTGAGAGTTGCTGAATATATGTACTTTTAAAGTAAGCAAATAGTTGTAAAATATATACATTATATTTTCCACAAAAAATTCCCGAGAATCACGTTTTTTTTCGCCTGCCAACTAGGCATGACCCCTTAAGCGACTAGAATTACTTACATGTTGCCACCCAACAATTTGGAATTCAATGTAACGACCATAGATCCAATCCATACGATTACAAAAACCTCTGCAAATTCTGGTCCCCCGTCATTTGAATTATCCGCTGTATCAGAAGAACCTTGTAATATTCTGAAACAATAAAATTCGCGACTGTAGTTATACAGACGGTGCTTGAAAAATTTCAATCTTACAATCGCCGAACTTACATAGCCATGAACGTGCACAATACTAATGGTCCCCAAAGGTCCCCTAAAATTGAAAACAGTTCCTTTCTTTAGAAACTAACATTACGCACGACGTCATATATAAAGTAAATCTTTTGCATATTCGCTTACACTCCTTCAACAAACTTTTCTTCTCTTTGGGATATAAAACATGAAAAAACTTCTTTCCCACTGCTCGAACATCCCTGAGCTGCGAGAAACATTACTAATGTAAACTCAAGTATTTCAATCGAAACGAACATAACTGCCTTTTTCAGTCGTTACATTAGATACTATTCTATGCAAACTTACAATCGTATCCCTGATTGGTTCATCTAAGGTATTAAATTCAGGTTCCCCTAGGTTCGATTTCCGCTTAGCTCCTACTGTCATCTCACCCTCGACATTTTGAGGATCAGCGTACTCCATCGTGACTTTAAACTGAAAACAGAAACTTCACGTTAAGATCGTCGATACGAATCCCAAAGAAAATTTAATGTACTCTCCTGCATGACACTCGTAGCTGCAAAATGCACACCGAAATCAAAACATACAGGACCGCTTGTAAAACTGCACACTTACATCAAGCTTTGTTTCATCCGCTGCTGCCATGTTTGTCGCCAGTGCTAGACTCTAATTACAAAGAGATTAGACATGTAACTTAGCTAATGGGCGAGGATATATTGTCATATGAAATCAGATCACTGCCATATGTACGTAGCATTAATAAAATCTTTCTCATTAGACACATTCATTTCATAGCTTCAGTCAAACGCTACTGGTCCACGCGCACATAAGCTGCTACAGTTCAACGCTACTCGCAAACGTCAATAAAAGAATCTAACAGCGCACGCGAGCGTCACGATTCGCATGCTCGTAACTGTCGCATAATTACGAGCTAATGCTAAGTGTTTCAATTATTTTCAAGCGAATCGTCGCGCAAGTTGACACATCTGATGTTATACGGGAATTGGTAGATGGCGGCAGTGTCGCGATTGAAACTTGCGGCTTGACTTCGTCGATTAAATGCCAGTTGAAATTGCGAGAATCTTTCGCGAAGGGATCTGAGGATCTCTGATATTCAACGAGCAATTATTACCTTCGAGTACGATTATCGTTTGTCGGTGTGCTACTTCGTAATTCGGGGGTTTTTCGATCCGGCGAGATGCCACGCGTATTCGTTTACATTACAGTCGTGTCGGTGTTGACATGCACTGCGCATGCGCAACAGGTGAACACTTCGGCAGCGGAAGACCGAATCAGCGAAGAGCCGCGAAAAAGTGGCCTGTCCGAAATTAAGGTCTACGAGGATTTGTGTATCCATTGAAGATACAAGGTGTAGATACTCCTCCTAAGGTCGCGTCGTCTAAAACAATACGAACACAAATGTTAGAGGGGAATTTATTACCCTTGTTATCCTTTCCTCCTTAGCAGTTTCATTTTTTGTAAATCTGAATGGCTATTAAAGCTGTTAAAAGCTGAACTTAATTGTACGATGTATTATATGAGGTTTAAGAGTTGATAAAGCAGAAGTAGCTTTGTTATTTGAGTAGTTTTAAACGCAAACTGACGAATGCTCCTTAACTGTAATCTTCCTAGTTAGAAAATCATTTAGTGTTCAACGCAAAGAACACGCAGTAGCTGTGAGGCACCTCAAGAAGATAGATAGCTACGAACGTTTATACAAAATGATAACGATCCTCGGCGAAAAGATGATGGACGTGATCGAGGCGAGTAAATCGTTGATCGAGGCCGCGGGCTTTGATCCAGACGATAGATCCTTGCCACAGAACGCCACTGTTCAGAGTGGTAATTTATTAAGAGTCTCCTCGATATTTTTATAATCCTTTTGGATCCATTCTTTACTGTAAAGTGTGTGTATTTCGCAGCAATATCCACCGTGCTAGAAAACACGGCCTTGTTCGGCGACATTGTCCTCCACTTTCCTGACGTGACCCATCGTATACTGAAATCACAACGCAAGTGGTATGCAATGATAAACTGGACCATAGACTTCACAAATCGATCGAGCCACTTTTTGGACAAGGAAACGAACACTATGCTCGATTTGCTGGCTCAAGAACTGAACATGAAGGAACGCGAGCCGGGATATTTCAATCCCTTCTGGCGGCCTGTTGATCCTCGACAGAGAGACAAAGACGAGGCGAAGACAAAGAAGTCGAAGAGGAAAGAGAAGCGGAAGAGGGGGCCTCAGATGACTAAGATCGAATTGTGAAGCCTCTCACATATCCTACTTACACTTATCATTACCAAATAATCGAATCCATTTACAACTTTGTACTATTTTTTTCTACCCATTCGTGTAAATATACGAAACAATAATTTACTCGTATACTTTCGATTTATCGAAAAGATCACGAATCCTGGTGGCTCTAATTTTCGACAAAAAATATCTGTGCGAAGTTTGAGCCCCCAGGCCCTTGAACATTCAAATAATTACTTGAAAGCGCACAAAGGTCGATTTTATTTAATTATCTTTTAAGTTATTGATTGCACGAAAAAACGTGCCAAATAAAAGTTGTAGATCCAGACGAGGAGCATATTTTACATTCCATTACTTTTTCTCGTGCGACGAACGGTTTTCGAAAAAAATCCGAAAAACTGGAAAAAGGTTACGCAGATTTTTTTGTATTAATTGGAACTGTTCTGAGGGGGTGCCGCGGAGAAAATCGTGGAAAAACAATTCAGCAAGTGTAAATAACAGCCACCCTATTGGACACGGAACCGGTGGCCTGTACTAACGCAAATAAAAGCGCAGATTTCTCGACGGCCGAGACGGTGGTAGAAAGTGGTCAGCCAATGAGCTAAGAACGGTTCCTACCGTCCGGTTCCCGACTCCTGTAGCCATGGCCAGAAGTCGAGGACCCTCCTCGAGCCAGTCACCAGTGCTGCGAGAGTAGCACCGCCGATGACAAGCCTCCCGGTGCAACATAAAAAAATAACACAATCCATTCGTATTCGTAGTGCCGTGAAATAGTTCAAGGTAGACGCGGAGAAAAGGACTTCGGCCACATTTCTCACACGGCTGCTCGACGATGGCACCACGGAGGGGACTCTTGCTTCTTTGCGCCGTCTTGATCGTATCAGGTAGGACGACACGCCTGCAAATCGCTTCCCGTCCGCCTGTCTATTAGATATTCCACGAAACAGGGGAGATTAATTACGGGCTCCTGAATGAGTTACAACGCGGTGCCCTTTTCTATAACGATCTTTATAAAGAAACTCGTTACCTCGCATCAGATCTCTATTCTAAGACCTTCAACCGAAGATTTGCTCATACTGCAATGCGCGATATCAGGAATCTTTATTTTCAATTTCAATTTTTAAACCGCAGTTTCTTTGTTGGATTAAGTGATCGAATCACCGCTACAGAGCAGGATAACGTAGGTGCTAAGCAAGAAGGAACGACCTTCTGCAACCATTCTCTTATGTACCCTAATTTGCAATTCGTTGTCTCGTGAAATTCCCGCAGAAAGGAAATCTTGTAACACTCTGAGCCACTTAAAGATTCCCAAGCCGGGAGGCTAGGTTATAAAGTACCTAAAGGAGATCTTAATCATCGATCAAGAGGAGCTATTAAAATCGCTAAAATTCTCTCCGTGTATAAATTGCCGTAAGCACGTACGCGAGTATATTGACACAGATTCGTAGAGAATCACTTCCACGACACTTGGAAAGTTCTCGCCGAGTGTCGTGAGAGAGGCCCCCCCGTCTTGTAAATAAAGCTGACACGGATAAAAGCGAGATGTTGGGAGGAAGCAGCGCACCGACGCGCTGGAGCGTCGTTAAATTAGGTTCCCTGGCGGTTTCACCGGTGTTTACATAAGTTTTCGTCGCTCACACGTATATGGCACGACGTCGCACGCTACACACGGATCTGAATTCAGGGTAAAAGCGTGTGCGTGTATGGTACACGGCCGATGGAAATGTTGCACCTGAACGATTTACCACAACGTCATTGCCAGAGCGGTACCTTCACTTTCCACTTTGCCGCTAAACCGATCTTTTTGGCATTCATGCGCGCCAGCCTTGCTTTATTAACTCCATCGCGACTTTTCTTCCATCGCGATCGTTTTTATTAATTCCCTCGTAATGCACAGCTCGTGTATACAATTCTGTTATGTACATACCTATTCCTTTGTCTTTGCTTTTCGTTATATGTGTTACGTTATAAGTTTATTGCTTGTGTCACGCTAGACTATTATAAGATCGCAGGGAAGTATCTTCCGGAGATACTTACTTTCTCCTGGTAGCCCATCCACAGAAGAATTCAACACGTTTGAGCCCAATCGCTCTCTACATCAAATTAAACGCTCGTACATTTTCCGATTTATATAACTATTCTGTAAAGCTTCACGATTTTTCAGTATATTAACTTCTATATTCTCATTATTCTGCGTACCGAATTAGTTGTAATCATTAATGCATTAAACATTAAAAGATTAAGAACTTTCTAATAGAATTAAGATTCCGAGTAATAGCCGTGTTACAAGTATAACAGAATCCTGAAATAGAAATCGATAAGAGCAGGGATACCAGTGGACACAAGAACATAATGTATGCGCGATAAGTTTCTAAAGAAAAAAAACCACACCTTGAAACGGTAGGGATACGATTGCGTCAGAGCACGCCCTTTCGGCGCACGCTCGGAATAAAAAGTAACCCCCGCAATAATGAATTCCCCTCGTGGTTACCAACAGCCAGTGTTTCGAGAACGTCGCGTCGCTTGTAATAACGGCGCATCGACTCTAAGGAGTCGAAGGACAACTAAAAGCCACGATACCGAAGATATATGCCTCACACTTTACAGTCTGCATAGCTCAGATTATTTTCTTGTTCAGTAATCCGAAGTGAACCAACGTTCTACAGAGATTAATACATTCCCAACGCTTCTAAAAAGAGAATATGTTAAGCTTAATCCATTTAGTTACGAGAATGATTCATTCGTACATTAATTACAGAGGAAATATATTTTACACACATGCAGGGTAACGATCGATCGAGGAATTTCGTGATCTGCGAAATAATTGCTTCCATATCTCAATGTTGGCGCTGTAGTGCGAGTCAATGCTGATCCTTGATCTTGGCCCGAGTGATCTATGTATACTCAACATATGGGTGGCATGCCCATCCTTGCCTTACAGAAAACTGTGGATATTTTTGTAGCAACGACTACTGATATCTACTGTTTGATTATATTTCGGAATGGCACTGTATTGATTTTATCAGACTACTACTTGCGCGGGGAGAATTGAAGATCGATGCATCGAGAATTTTAATTAAGAATAAGCTTAATTTGCAAGCATGCAAGCCGTTCGGGTTTCTTTACGCCGTAAGGGGTATCGAATGTATCCGATCAGACGGGAATAAATAAACCAGAATGCTCGAATCTCTACGCTTACGTAGCTATAATGCGTCTCCTCTGGACGTTGGAATTCTTACTACCACGTTCCTCGCTTTCTCGACCGTCTTTCCTATGATACCCTTGGAATTTCTCTCAGACATTTTCTATAAGCATTTTCCACCTTGCCGCGTGCACTGCGTTACTGTTTTATTTCATTTCGTATGAATGGAATTCTTTTCAGTTACCACGCATTATGTATTTCGTTACGTAAAGAATTCAATAGAAGTTATTCAAATCGTTGGGATCTAATATCTTTTATACACCCACGCAAAAACTTTCATACGAGAAAGTTTCTTTAAGAGAATAATGCATGAAATATGAATCTTTGAACTTTCAATTCACTCCTTTTCATAGAATAATTTAGAGTTTGGGTTGCTTTAGAATAATCGAAAATTAATTCTGCATACCGTAGTGTATTATATATACAAAACTGTGTTAGGAGGTAAAGGAAAGAACAGGGGCGCCCGGGGACTTTTTTCCAGAGGGGGGGACTTTGGGATGCTGGTAAAGAAAAATATACTTGCTTTTTTAACCAATTTTATAGTGCCAATTTAATTAAAAATTTCAAACCGAAATTTAAAAATATTTCCTTTTTTTAGTATAAACTTAATGAAGATCAGTTTTGAAAAAGAAGCGATTTCTTAGAAGCCAGGGGGACAGCTGCCCCCCCCCCCACCCCTCCCCACCGAACGCCCATGGGAAAGAATTCAATAAAAGTCGAACCTGAATAATCATGTATTCGACGTGCACGTTAATGTATTTCGAGGAGAGAGCCTTTACCTTGACCTTTTCCTCGAGAACCATGTATCCTAATCTTCCAAGGTGTCGATGGTCCCATATATATTTTCTCATAGCTAATTGTCTCTCTTTTTCTACAATGTCGTTAAAATGTCAGCGTCTAATTTATTGCGCGACTGATCTTACAGTTTATGGACAAAAGAATGCTAAGAAAGACGACGAGAAGAAAGACGAGGAGTTCACGTGCCCCGAGGGTCAAGGCAATGGTAACTTTGCAGATCCAGCGACGTGCAGAAGGTTTTATCAGGTAGTTAATCAACCTTCCTTTCTATTTCATCTTAAAGATCAATTTGCAATTAAAGAGCTTCTCCGTTGAATCCAAACAGTGCGTCGATGGGTACCCATATCTGAACAGGTGTCCGTCAGGATTGCACTTCGACGACATCAGTAAGTTCTGCACTTTCAAAAATGAGGCCCGCTGCGGACCCATTGCCACGAGTAAGTATTTCCTTCGAAAGCCACCGCAAGCCATACTTTCCTCTGTTGACTGGGTTAATCTAAAGTTTCTCAATCTCAGCCCCACCACCAGTGACCGAACCACCAACTGATTTGGCAGAAAAGTGTGACACCGCGAATTGTCAGCTGCCGTACTGCTTCTGTTCCAGAGATGGCACAATAATCCCTGGCGGTATTCATCCAGAGGAGGTATATACCACTCTCCGATACATTTCCTAGAGAATTATCTTCGCTCTGCTCTATACACGCTTTCCTCCGATGACAGACACCCCAGATGATAATAATGACATTCGACGGAGCGGTAAATCACAATAATTTTGATCATTACCAAAAGATATTTACCACCGACAGGCTGAATCCAAACAATTGCCCTTTGAGAGGCACTTTCTTCATCTCACACGAGTACTGTAATTACAATATGGTACAGAGTTTAGCGCACGATGGGCATGAGATTGCTACTGAAACTATATCGTGAGTATAAACGCTAACAGTCTGTGTAATCATTAAACGGAACGTTACGCTCTTAATCGATGATTATTAGATTGCAAAAGGGATTGGAAGATAAAGGATACGAAGAGTGGGTCGGAGAAATGATTGGAATGCGCGAGATACTCAAGCATTTCAGTAACATATCAACCAGCGAAGTTGTGGGTATGAGAGCTCCGTATTTGAAACCTGGACGGAATACTCAGTACAAAGTACTGGAAGACTTTGGATATATATATGACAGCAGTGTTGGAATCTCCCCTTTAAAAGTACCAATCTGGCCCTACACCCTTGATTACAAGATTCCCCATGAATGTAAAGCGGGCACCTGCCCCACCAAATCATTCCCAGGTACGCGACAGTTGTATTTGCAGATGTAAATGTAACTCGTGCCAGATATTCTAAATCCAGTTGTGTTTCAATCGCTTTCAGGCGTCTGGGAATTACCATTAAACGCGCATTACGTCGAGAGCTATGAAGGAGGACACTGCCCTTACTTGGATCAGTGCGTGCTTCACAATCACGATCCCGAAGAAGTGTTTGAGTGGTTGCAAGAAGATTTTAATCGATACTATGAACAAAACAGAGCACCATATATGATGCCGTTCCACACAAACTGGTTCCAAATAAAGGAACTCGAACGAGGTCTATCGAAGTTCCTCGACTGGGCAGTGACATTGTAAGCGGAAACCGAGCTCCACCTTTGTTACAGCCCTTTACCATGTTATCGACTAAAGAAACAGAATGATTAAGGCAACGTAAATAATTCCGGAAGTGAATACATGTGTCGCGTACTTACAGGCCAGACGTGTACTTTGTAACCGGTACTCAAGCGCTTACATGGATGACTGATCCGAAGCCAGTTAAATCTTTGAATAATTTTGAAGGATGGTCGTGTAAGAAGAAAGAGAATCTTCCTGGCCCGCCGTGTAATAATCCAAATAAATGCGCTCTGGATTTCAAAACCCAGGAATCTAATTTCACTACAACTAGGTGAACGATCGTTGATATGGAGAAGCTTCCCGTCCAACTGTATTTCATAGTTTCAGATTGGTAATAATTGCAAATATGTTCGCAGGTATCTAGAAGCATGCAGGGAATGCCCTAATAAATATCCCTGGCTAGGAGATTCAAAAGGAACCGGGCTATACAATGACAATTACAATCCAGAGAAGAAATAGAAACTTTTACAAGTGAGCTAGAATGATAATTAGGAAGAGTAACCGTCTATCATTTATTCTTGCCCGAATGAATAATACATATACCGAATCAGAGAATTTTCTATCCAATCGCACGCTGGAATGCGAACAGAGACAGAGATTGAAATGATCAAAGAATTGATGAAGAAATGATCAAGAAAAAATTAAGATTTTGTAAACTTCAAGGATATTAATAAAAATAAGATATATTTATATAACAAAACATGCTTACGTCACGGATCAAAAGTCTCCGAACTACAGAAATATTCTATTAATTTTCTTCCGTTTCGAACTTCACGTAATGCTAGCTCCGTTATATATAATTTTACATATTATTCTTGTGTATAGTGAATTTGTTGTTTCTGTTTTACAAATGTATATCCCACCATTTAACTCTAAACCACGAAATGAAAATCATTGTACTCTCAGGTATAAAGAATTTAGATAAAAATGTGTTGTATATTCAAAGTAAGTATGTACGCACATACATACTCGTACACACGATCGTTGTATTATACATACTAATAAAAGCTGTACAACACACCCTTAATGTAAGAATACGATATAAGAGTACGGCGTATTCTCATAAGATGTAATAATATTCTATGTATTTTATTTAGATATTCACTATTACAATCAATCATTTCATTTTAAAAAGGTATTATAGTTACCTAACGTATCGGAATCCATGGTAACAATACATCTGCATACTTTTTATTCCCTGAAACGCCAGAAACATTAAATGCGACTTGATAGTAATATATACTGTGCGTCCACAATATGTTGCCCACGAGAAACTCTACGGTCCGAATATCCCCATTAGGGTGGCTCTTATTTTTTACTTTTAATTTTCTTCGGGGCACCCTCCAGAATAGTTCCAAATAATTAAAAAAAATCTGTGTAAAGTTTGAGCCCGATCGGATAATGAGAAAGGGTGCCCCTGGGCCCTTAAACATTTAAATCATTATTTAACAGCTCGCGAAGTCGATTTTATATAATATCCTCCAAGTTATTGATTAAATAAAGAAATATGTCAAACAAAAGTTGTAGATCCGGACAAGGTGCATCTTTTATGTTGTATTACTTTTTCTCGTGCGACAAAAAAAGTCCGAAAAACTAAAAAAAAAAAATTTTTTCCTCAAATTTTGAAAGTTCAAATACTTCTAGAACACTTTTTATTTATGAAGGCGAACATAAGAAATGGAATTTTTATTTTCGAGGACTATTTTTTAAACATTTAAGGGGGGCATGTACCGAAATATGCGAAAAAGATCAAAGAAATGTTTTTCGTATTTTCAGTGTTTTTGATATGTCATGAATGTTTTCTGACATATCAAACACTGAAAATTAGAAAAACATTTTTTTTTATCTTTTTCGCATATTTCGGTATATGCCCCTCCTCTTAAATGTTTAAAAAATAGTCCTCGAAAATAAAAATTCCATTTTTTATGTGCGCCTTCATGAATAAAAAGTGTTCTAGAAGCATTTCAATTTTCGAAATTTGAGGAAAAGTTTTTTTTTTTTTTTTTAGTTTTTCGGACTTTTTTTGTCGCACGAGAAAAAGTAATACAACATAAAAGATGCTCCTTGTCCGGATCTACATCTTTTGTTTGACATATTTTTTTATTTAATCAATAACTTGGAGGATATTATATAAAATCGATGTCGCGAGCTGTTAAATAATGATTTAAATATTTAAGGGCCAAGGGGCACCCTTTCCTGTTATCCGATCGAGCTTAAACTTTACACGAATTTTTTTTTTTCAATTATTTGGAACTATTCTGGAGGGTGTCCCGAAGAAAATCTTGATAAAATTTTTTACCAAGAGTAAATAAGTGCTACCCTAATCCCCACGTTCTCTAACGAAATTGTAGAGGTAGGGCATAGGTATCGCTGCTATTGGCCAACACGACAACATTAATGAATACAATTAAGACTGAACAGGAAACAGACGATGCAAGCCAATGCGAGCGAAGAACTCCTGTGCCATTCTAAGGATCATCTTCTCGTCCACGCGCAGTACAACATTTCAACTTAGCGCGTTCATAGTCAACTACGTAATCCGAGAAGTTTATCGCGACGCGAACGTGTTAAAATAATGGCCCCAGAAAATTGTCTGACTTACGTGGTTCGGGGAAGCGTTGCGGATGTTTCTTTATATAATCTAACAGTATCGCGTCTCGTTTAGCATAATATTGATCAGTCGATACTGTTAAAATTCTACCAATAACTACACCCACTATGCCAAATGCAATGTGATATTGGAGACCTAAGGAAAGTAAACAAATACGTAGACTTTAATCATTAGTGCACACATGCGCAGAAATTCTGAAGAGTAACAAGTGATTAAAAACTACGGACATAATTAACACGCGGTGTACAGTATTTCCATAGAAATTTAACACCTTCAATCGCGATGCAGTTAAGATTCACGCATTCAGCATAATTTATGGCGGCATTAGTTAATTTTCTATAGTCCGAAGCTCTCAGATACACATTATGTAACCGAGTACCTACGGGCAGGTTAGAATTACATGTTTCAGGGTGCCTCGCATTCGATCAACTTACCAGCATAAAGGGGTCTATGTAACGTGTAATTCCTTAGCCATGGTGACGTTAAACCGATGATACCGCAAAATATCTCTCCAGTGTACTTGTTATAAAAGCGCCGTTCATATTTGTAATTCTTGCCCTCGAAAATATCAATTGCCCACTGAGCAGGAGACTTCTCCCCTACTTCTTCCATATCTTCTCTTTACGGGATCCGACAGATTAGAAAAGCTGTGTTCGCTGGATTTGAAGAGAAAATTCTGTCGAGAAAATTTCCGCTACAATTAATTAACAGTAACGAAACAACTGTGCTTTCGTTCAGCCGCTGAAAGATACTTCTCCGGACCGTGTACTTACGTACTACTTACTGTACTTGTATATACGCGTGAACCATTAGAAGCGTTATATACGCACCTGTCGTGTTAATTTTTTAAGTCAATGTTCCTTAACAATGTATCATTGATCATTTAACTGTCACGACGGAATCCAAAGACCGTCTCCAGGCTTGCAAGCACTTTCATGCGTAAGTGCAAACTAAAGCGCCCCATTCGATTTATATAATGGCATACGAATTTGTTTGTTAGTTTGTTGATTTGCTTATATGCAACTTGGGAATCTGAGCCTATTCTGGAGATACTGTAAGTCATTATGCTACCGTTTATAGTAATAAAATTCTTTATTTATCGCTTTAATATGCGTTTCAAATATTGAATTGCGAAGTCGAATGCTGGCGGCGCGTAGCGGTGGAGTGGGAATTAAACTGGACGTTAAAACGCGCCCAGGGTGCCAGCATTGAGAAATTAGGGCAATTGTCCTACCCTGGCATTGACTTGTTTTCACGTCCGTCATTTCTATCACGTAAATAAAATACATAAATAAGGAGAGTTATTTGTATATTCTTGCACCTGACCGCTTTTCGAAGATTAATGAATTATCGATTTTCTACATTTACTTATTTATGTACTTTTAGAATTGCATCTCAAAATACAGACCCCTGACTAAAGCTGTAAATACTTCGAATAATTTGAATATTCGTACATTCGAATTCTGTGGTATTCGAATATTCGTTACAGCCCCACCCCTGACTACTTCGCAATTATTTTGTTTGTAATTAATTAATTACTATTCTTTGACAGAGTCAGGATAATGGTAAATTGGAATTAATTATAATAAGAGAAAAGATTACATTTTTCTTGTACATGTTACGTAGAACTTTTAAAAACTGGGTAACCGAGTATTTGTTTATATATTATTGTATATATTTTGTTTATAAGTTCATGTAAAGTACATTTTTCAAACATCAGGGAACCAAAAGTTCACATTACTAATGGAAAAGGTCGAAACCGCAATGATTTATGTTGCGTACAACATTCATTCACACCCAGCACATGCGTTATTATCCTTTTACACATGCCCCATGGATATATTACACGTATACAGAATATTTGTATCACGAAGCAATGAACGAAGAACGGTACTCTACGTTGCCCCTTTAATCGCTAGAAAATAATACTCCCTCATATTCCTTGCAGTGCTTTACAAAATACATTAAATATAAATATTTAATGCCGTAAGTAAACCTATCACCATGATTCCCAATAATCGTTAATTTAATACGGTAGCTTTCCGGAACTTGTTTGAGGAGAGTAGCGGAGTAAGATTAAGCAATAAAGAATACTGTCTGTCCACTTCTAAATGCGAGAAACTCGAATTCTTTTACCTAACACTGCTTTTGTTTGAGTCACAATAATTGCGAATCGCTCGATGGCTGTTTTTCTACGAATTTTGGCATATTCATGGAAGAAATTCGTGATTGTTAACGATTGGGAACCATTGCTTTATTGAGATCACATTTGCAGTTCAGAGATCGTGTTCAAGAATAATGACATTTAAATCGTATGTAGAAAAATATACGGTAGCAATAAAATCTATGTTCTAAGGAAATACTGGTTCGTATCTTCG
Source organism: Andrena bucephala (assembly GCA_947577245.1). NCBI lineage: Eukaryota > Metazoa > Arthropoda > Insecta > Hymenoptera > Andrenidae > Andrena > Andrena bucephala. Next base: position 73,889,735 of record OX387715.1, read on the forward strand.
AAAAGATATCAACATCTCTATCTTACAATCGCACGCTTTCTTTGCCTACCACAATCATTCAACACAGAAGAAACGTAATTTACAATCCTCCAGATGAAACTTTTCGAAAACAACGACGGAACTTTTTAAATCTGATATTAAATTTCTCCATGCTGCTTCAATTTATAACTGTATTTACTTAATATCACAGAGTTGAAACTCAGCTTATGAAAATTCAAATGCAGATTCAATTGGATCCAAGATACACCCAAGTTTTAAGAAAAAAACCATTAACAGAGATTAATACCGTTTTAATAAAGTTTCGATCATTCTTTCAGCTTTTGACACATATATCACTCAAAATGTGAAAGAAAATACTTCCATGTCGTAAATTTCATAGAAAATATCGATTTATATATTGATTTCTCAATCTGCATGATTCACATGGATAGAGTTAGCAACTTATTTATTAACTAAAGCATAACAGCATCCTATAACACAGAACTTCCGACTCAGTTTCTCAACAATCCCCTCTTAAATAGTCTATCTTACAACGTTCATGTAAAACCGAAACGTATCTCGGAAGCATTAGAATTACTATTTGAAACAGTAAATTAGTAATTCAAGAATAGTGAAAGGTATTAAAATAGATAAAGCAAAGTACTTATAATGCGTTCGTCCCGTAAATAAATAAATAAATAATATACATATTTACGCTACGAATTTGAAAACTTGCTAACAATGCATTTAACCATTCGATCGGTTACTAAAATTAGCTAACAGATATTAACTATTATGCAACAAATCTAAACAGTCTTCGCCGTAATTTCATGAATGAAAAAATTCGCCCGTGGCACACTTTAAAGGAACTGGCTGAATCGTAATGTAGAACTGCAGAGTTGGGTATTATTCGAATAAATATTTATTCGATAAAAAACTGATTGGTTTTCATCGAATGACTTCGTTTTATTCGATAATTCTTAGTCGAATAATGGCCAACTGTGATTGCGAGTAACAATTTCGTTCGGATTTAGGCTTTCTCTGACAAGCATTAAATGAAATGACCGAAGTATTGTTCTCGAATTAATTTCACGTTCTCGCACAGATCCGCGAAATGTATCATAGTTAACTTTGACACGCAATGAATTAAATGCTTCACACTTACTAATTACGGACTATTGAAATCTTCTATTAATTCGCTTGTTCTATCTATACATGTTTGTTAATTCAACGATGTTTACGCAAAAGCGTGACGATTCTTCAGCTATGTAAAACAAATCCTAATAACGCGCTACGTTTCTGTACTATGAATCATTCATTATACCTTGTACAAATCAAGCGTGAGGGGACCATATCGTCATCGCGAGCCTTCAAGATAAAAAAACATCACGATTACTATGAAACAAGAGGACAGATAAATATGACACGTACCTCAGGCATGATTGTGGCATCGTGTTCACTTGATACCATAGCAGTAGTGCCAAGAAAATGCTCCAGGTGCGTAATGGACACAACACAGTGGCTAATGTTCCATACGCCAGCCAGAAGAAGTATGCCATGCAAGTTTGCATTACAACCAGTGTCGTTATTGGTAAATGATGCCAGAGTAAACAAACTTTCGATAATGATTTATTGCCAGGCTTGTTAACATTCTGTAATCTATTCAATCGGTTAGTTTCTCGATTGTTTTATCGTTATATGTTTAGTAATTTAGGACCTTGCAGCAGAGGGGGTGGCAGCTCCATTTTCGACAGTTTTTCAGTTAAAAAAAAATTGTACAATGTCCAATTTGGAGCACGGGGTGTTTCGGAAGTACAGCCATATATTTTTCAATTAGCGTTCTCTTTTCAATGTTAAGTCAACGGTATAATTTTATAACCAGTTTTCTCTAATTTACTCCAAGTTGGTAAAGATGGAACTGCACCCCTCTTGCTGCAAGGTCCTCGATTGATGTATACTTACCGTTTGTCCACTCCGTGAGATAAGATTAGCATAAGCGGCAGGTGAAAGGAGAATAATTGGAGGAACCCATAAGCGTAAGTAAAGGCACCGGGTAAATAAGAATTTCCAACGAACGTTCCCCAAGCAAAAATTATGCCAGTGTGATTATCTATCACTTCGCCGATAGCCCAAGGTCCTTAAAGGTACATATTTTACAGAGGGAACGGTTTTCTTTAATCGTTCCTGTCGTTTGTGTCGTTAATTGTAATGCAGAGAATTCACAATTACTCACCAACTGTTAAGTATAATGCGTAGAATACTAGTGGAAAAAACAGTCGGTCAACAGTGGATAGTATCCACAATTTCCTGAGCCACGAGTGAAAAAATTTTATTCGCAATCTTGGTCGATGCATGTGCTTCCCTGCTCGAAACAATATCTCGTTACGCTTCCATAGTCTTTTAAATTTGAACGCAATGTTACACAATGCATTTATATTTCACTTACTCTCGCACAGTATATGAAGAAAGCGTAGCAAACATAATGGGACTACTAACAGGACCAACACTGTCCCAAATAGGAATTGAAACTGAATAAACAAAACACTATATAAGTACAGCGATTTATCTGCAAGTGTAATTATTAGATGCTCCGTTACTTACAATGCTGCTGACGTTAGACATAAGAATTAGCCTAGGCAGAATACTGAACGACAGGCGAGTTCCATCGAGAGCAAAGGGCTGAAGTACCATCGCCTCTCTGCCGTCTGTATCAACGACTCGTACCTGAAATCAATTATCTCTATTACCAACAATGCAATCTTACAAAATCGCTCCCCGGTCAATAATGTTCGGATAAAATACGCTGCTTGACAAGGGAAGATAAATATATTTCGCTCAACTCGAATAGTGTGTATCCCCTCGCTGTACTCTGCCGAATTCCACTTTGCGGTAAAAAGGGGTCCCTTCGTGTGTTTACAAACGAGCCATGCACCATCATCCAGTTGAGCTTCAACGGTTTTTATCGACGATATTGAAAATGCTAGTACTCTAAAAAATTGCCCGACACGTGATGAGAAGCAACAGTAACACAAGTAGCTACTGTTAATCTTCTTTGTACTAAAAACAGTTTACCTGATATGCGTAGACTTAACAACAGACAATAAGTTCTCTCTCCTGGGCATCGTATACAAAGCATGCTTCGGATTGGTGATCAATACCACAGGCCATTCTCCGTGCTTAACATCAATAAAAGAGAACTGACCATGATCTATAGCTGCCAGACGATAGCTAATAGGTACGATAAATCGATATAACATCAGACAAGAATCGAGCATCTATTTTACAAGTACTATAATCGACAGGAAACATGGCTACGTTACATTCTGTTATCCTTCCAGTCAGCTAATTCTAATTCAAGAAACCCTGCTTGCTGCAGTGTGTACATGTTAGGCACTGCTCCACCAAGCATATGATAATGCCCGCAGACGTACACCATACTTTCCTTGTTCCCACCTGAAAATATATTTCGAAACTGGCATTTTTTACAGAATGAGCGATATCCTGTTACGATACTGACGCATAGTCTACTACTTATTACCTATGATATTCCTGATGCTTGTCCTGGATTGCGACAGTATGCACGAGGTGGGATAATGGCCGAACCAAATTATAAAATCCGCATTGTTCTCCCGAGACTCGTTCACTAATTTGTTGATACTGCTAATTTCCTGTTCATCTAACACGCCGATAAAATTGAATGGTCTTCTCGGACCAGGCTTTAAGCAAGCGTCTATCGCGATAAACGTATAGAGTTCGGAGCCGACGTTTATCGTGTACATATAAGATCTCGGGTGCTTCTTCCCTTGGATGGAGTAGTTGGAGTAATAATTATTCTTCGATTCCAGACTGACAACATTGAAATTATCTAGAAAATTTACCAAATATAGGTCATAGATCATACGCCTGGAGAAAATAGAGCTTGAACCATTCGAACGGAATTATTACCATGATTGCCTCTCACGTCCAACCACAAAGTTCTTTTACTAATTTCCGCGTCATCTAACACTTGCTTATAGTACTGCCATTCTTCTAATATCTGCTTTGATCCCATTTTGTCTCTGGCTTTGGCGTCCGTAAGATCACCTATTCAATTACATTACGTTAGGACGGAGATACTAGCATCGTAAATAAAGGGTGTAAACAGCGAAGAAAATTTACCCGAAGCTAGCACGACAGGAGGTTTGATGGTGTCCACGGTGACGTTACAAAACTCCTTCAACTGTGTTATCCTAAATGGGTCTCGGAATATGCTTATGTGTATGTCGGATATCTGAAAGTAATAAGCATCGGATGAGCGGTACTGGTGGCAAGTCGATCGAACCGTCATTGGTATAATGGGTACGTTCAGTGCAAACAACTGTTGGACTCAACCGTTTGCAATCATTGGGAACTGATCGGTGAGCAGCCATCGTTCTGCTCAGTTCTACTGAACGACACTTGGGAGGGTGCGGATATTTTAGCAGTTCTCAACATGTTAAGTAAAGTGAGCGGTGTTTATCTCCACACGAAAAAATGACGACCGCTCACTGAACGTGTTGGGAAGTGAGAATAAGCGGTAACATTCAGCGAAAGATTAGTGAGCGCAAGTGAGCGGTTGGCCAACAGTTGGGTGCGCTGAACGCATCCATTAGTACAAGCTTCCCCGGCTGGCGATTCAATCCCTCGACTAACAGACCTGTAAAAACCAGACCAAGTGGTCGAACGACGTTCCGATATCGTAAAGCTTTGGCTGCGACCAGTCGACCTTGTCGTTTCTGCTAGGCAGACTGTCGTCCAGCACGTGAGTGTCGACATTGATCAGGTCGGCGACATTCGCTACGAGTATCGACAAGATTAGCACGAAGAGCAGCAGGATGACGGTGGATTTCGCTATTTTCATTTTCAAAGAGGCTCCGCGGACACTTTGCGCGGCGATTCCCTTGGCGTTGTCAAAGTGACATGCAGTTTTTTAGTAAACATTCGATCGCTGATCAAAGCCACCTGCTGTCTGCGTACGCGGTGTTTACCAATCCCCTGCGTTGGAGGTTACATGCCGCGGTCCGCGTTACGCTTCGAACGGCAACACGCGCTAGACCGGGAAGACGATTCAGAACGTTGGTTCCTCATATCTGTGCCATATTTCACGACCGTTCGGCGATTATGCATCGGTATGCACGCACTGTCGGGCTCTTGATCATTGCAGAATGTTGCAGAACGTCACAGAACGTCGAGAACGGAATCTCGCGCGTTCTGCGCATGACGGATCTGCGACAGCGGTGCTCATCGCTTGTTCTACGCGGACTAATAATCAAGTATAACCAGGGGCGTAACAAGTAGTGACTCTTTAACTTTACGGGCGACTATCGGTGACTATAATCGTAGAACGCAATATAATTATGTTATGTTATTCTTAGCTACTAACTACTTTATTACCGTAGCGGACTACTAGAGTCATTATGCAGACTATATTCACGCACCGCTGAGCGCTCACTGCATATTACGAGTCAATACATAGTATTATAGGTATTCACTACCAGGGGCGGATTTGTGTATAGGCGAAGTAGGCTGCAGCCAAGGGCGACAAATTTGGGGAAGCGGCAAATTTTGGAGGGCGGCAAATTTTGGGGAACGACAAATTTGGGGGTGGCAAATTTTAGGGAGCGACAAATTTTGAGCGAAAGAAATTGGGAAAGGTTTAAACACAGAGATTTGAGAAAAGTTTAAAGACAATTCACTTTTTTTTCATATAGCGAATTAGCAATAACTGACATGTGAGTGGCTATATTGAATTAATTTTGAAATTGTCTCGATTATTTTAAATTAAATTATTTGATGATATTTCACGGAATGGGCGGCAGCCGTTTGTCAGTTTAGGGGCGCCGAATCTCCGAGTTCCCCCCTGACCACTACTACAGTTAATAATCAAATGGATACGATAATAAGAAAATAGAAATAATGATAATAATGAAAATAATGAAAATAATGATTCTAGTTGTAAATAACAACTCGAAATAGCGTGTGAGATTGCTGTCGCGAGAGGGTTAAAAACCACCTACATTCGGTACTATATATTAACAAACATGCAATAAAATGTCAAATACTTTGTATGTTTTATAACGGTACTTGGAAATTTCATATGCGGCGGTCATTTAGCACCAATGTTTTATGTACATAGGGTTATTACTAATAAATAAAATCTTGCATATATAGACTCGTAACACCAGGGTTCCCTGAAAGGTAGCTACGCCCATGAAACAGTCTTTTTAAATGGAAAATACAAATCGCGCGATGAAAGCCACTGGGTCACAGTAATTTTTCTTATCCGCACCAAGAGGGAACATCCGTGAATGTCGCGTTGTGCCAATGTGTCCCCCTTGAGAAAAAATAAGGGTAGCGTTTAACAGTGTTGACATATGTGGCTGGTTTTTCACTGAAATAACGTAACGTTTCCCGGTGATGTTCTAACTTCTTCCCTCCTTGACAGCGTCCGCTTTCTACTCGCAATCGTACGTTTCTTATTACTGCCCAATATACCCGCTGTGTCATTATATCAAACGATTCACTCGCAGTAATACCTGTATTTTCGAAAACGACCAAAATAATACCTCGCAATATAACCTATATACTCGATCGTGCATCTTGATTTTTTTCGTGACTTGAATGCACTTTCGTAAAAATGTACAATTTTCGATTTACAGTTTATACAGACTGTTAGTTATTTTGCATGCGTTTATACACAGTTAATTCGATTTTTATAGTAAAAACGGTAATTCGTATAAATAGCACGCTTTTGTTACCGGATGTAGGAATTAATTTGCCACTAAACTGCACTAAACACACTTGCATCGAAGCTGATGCAGATACTAGTTTCATGCGGCAGATTTGGCCGCTGATTAATCTCGCTACAACTCGATATTTCGCTCGTTTTATGAACATGTACCTTTCGTTTCGATAAGGGAGGTGAAATATTTGATCGAACGTTGCTCCGTGAATAATAAATCGTGTGTGATAAGTTTGTTTTATTTATTTAGGGTATAAGGCATTCGGAAGTGAAACTCCTTATGAAATGGAACGGCGGAACGTGACGCGAATATCTGCTTCAATATTTAAGACGATCGACTTATCGTGCTTGATACATTGAATTCCTAATGCCCCTGTTTCGCTTGACTTCCGATTAATTTTTAAGCGATCTTAAATGGGTCCTTCTATTTTTCTTGGGCACCAATAAATGATAAACAAGAGTCTTTCTGCTTCATTTGAAACTCGTACTTTTTAAATTAGTAGTTTGAATTGTAAAATCTGTTTTATTACAGGGAAAATCTGTGAATTTCATTTGTCTGCTCTGTAAATTTTAGATACAGCTATTAATATTGAACCGCTGTTTTCTTTTAACATTTACAGATGGCATCTAGCGCACTGGAAGCGAAAATCAATAAAATTAGGCAACAGAATGAAGAAATTAGGAGAAGACACGAGGTAGATATTGTGACATAATGAAATCGAAGAATGTACAAAGTCTGGGGATATCATTCTCGTATACGTCACATTGCCTTAAATAATGTTGTAATTCTATCAAAATAAGTGTTTAAAATTGCTCGACGTATGTAATAAAAGTCACGAACAAACCTTTAAATATCTGCTGCAACGGAAACTCGTAGATCTTGGTGCTTAGATGATGGGGGCTAGTAATTCACATATGTGTTTAGGAGAAAAATATGTTTCCCATCAGCCAAGTGTTAATAACTCATTTCACTTACGTCGTCAATCATTTTTGCTACCAGGAAGTAGAAGAAGATAAAAAAAATGCCGCCAAACTGAACGCTTTGGTGCAAATGGTGCCGTCCTCGGATTGGCCAGAGAGGAAGGAGCCACCGGAGTTCTCGAGCCCGCCGAAAGCTAAACAAAAGCCAGCCAAAGAGAAGCTTGAATACACGCCTCCGGCTCATCCCAACGAGGGAAAGAAAGTACACACGTTTGCTCAAGTAAGTAAACATTCTTGCAGCTTTCTTTTACGAACTTCGGAATAAAGTGGAATTTGGAAATTGATACTTCGCAGGGAGAAGGTCCGCCACCAGATCCCAAATACAATTTTCTGGCGGACTCAGAACGAGAGGAACCGAACGCGGAGTACACGAAAGAGACTCCTGGAATTAGGGCTCACAATAAAGTAACCAGAGGCAGTTTCAAGAAGAAGACTGGCGGAAGAGAGAGTATACCAAAAGTGCGTGTTAATGTTTGTGGGTTTAGTTTCATGGAGCATAATGAACTTCAATTTTATGCAGGATAACAAAGTGTATAAGGGGAGCTATAGAGATGAATCTCAACCAGGGTACGATGCTTGGAGGGCAGAAAGGAATCGTATCGATGAAGATCGCATCAGCAGGCAAAGAACTGCGGAAGGGAACTGGCGGAGGGAATGGGATAATGATAAAGTATATATGTGACAATAATTCTAATAGCTTTCGAATTTAAATGGCTGAGCATAAGAAATTGGTCATGAGAAAGAGGGAATGTATGAGACTGCTACGAGCTTTCGTTAAAGAGGAATGATTTCTGCCAGTACAAAGTAATGGGAATTTTACGTTATAGATGCATATCATAGATGAGGGGATGAAGAAAGCATCGAGGCCCACATTAGTAGACTTCACAAAGAAAGATCACAAAGACTCCGACAGGAGATACCATGCTAATAGTATGTTCAGTCGTAAACGTTCTCGTACTTTACAAAATTAGCGAGATAAAATTGTGTTTTTTCATCGTAGATAACGAACACGTGAATCATACTCGAGGTGGAAGTCGCGGTATGCACCGTGGTTCGTCAAAGAACTTTTACAGTAATTACGAAAACCGGTCTCATAATACGTACGATCAACATAGGAACAACGCGGCAATGCCAGCGAAGGCTCCAATGTCTCCAACTTCCGAGGATAGAACCGTTATTGCTACTGATAAGAGTATCAAGGTCACGGTAAATCATGGCAATGTGACGAAAGGGCCAGTGATGAGTGTTAAAGGTATTTTGTGTAGTACTGCCTATATCATTTTTATAAATGGCTAAGGCATTTGCTCCGTTGATTGATAAAACTTTTGATTTGTAGTGAACTCGCTAAGCATAGCTGGGACCGGAAGGGTTGGGCCGCGACAAAGGACTCGCGTTACTTACAGCCACTCGGATGCTGAAGCTCCGATTACCGAAGATGAATCTTTCAATCGGCAAAAGTCCTTTGAGGACAAGTCGAAGGGAAGCTACTACAATGCTCAGAAGTCCCCTAATATAAAGAGGTCACATTCCCAGAAGAAGAAGGAAGGTGACGCGAAATATCCGTACCATCAGAGGAAAGAGACAAGGAGAGAAGATACTGACATGAACTCTCAGATACACCACGATGGCGAGTTTAGATCGCAGAAGGATTCTCAAGCGTCTCATGCTACTAAGTCTCCAAGGCCTGTGGGGGGAAATGTGAAAGCAACGAAGCACGATTTCTCAAACATCAGTTCCTCTGAAACATATGAAAGTCAGGAGTATTCTAATCTTGGTTTAACGAAACTTGAAGATAACGTTGTGAAAGAAAATAGCGAGATATCTAAACCTGCTCTGCCTGACCAGACAGATACACTTACAGAGAACCCGGAAATTAATGCAGAGGGTGTGGAGGCTAATACAGAGAATGTGAAAACTAAGATAGAGATTGCGGAAACTAATACCCAGAGTGGAGAAAATAAAATACAGAATGTGGCAACTAAGATAGAGAATGTGGAAACTAATCTACAGAGTGGAGAAACTGAAATAGAGAATGTGGAAACTAGTGCAGAGAGAGTGGGAACTAATGCAGAGAGTGTGGAAACTAATACAAGGAGGGGAGAAAGTAATACAGAAAATGTGGAAGTTAATACAGAGATTGTGAAAGGTCATACAGAGAATGTGGAAACTAATACAAATAATGTAGAAGCTAATGCAGAGAATGTGGTAGCTAATACAGAGAAAATGGAAGCTAATACAAATAATGTAGAAGCTAATAAAGATAATGTAGTTGCTAATACAGAGAATGTGGAAGCTAATACAGAGAATGTAGAAGCTAATACAGAGAATGTGGAAGCTAATACAGAGAATGTAGTAGCTAATACAGAGAATGTGATAGCTAATACAGAGAATGTAGTAGCTAATACAGAGAATGTGATAGCTAATACAGAGAATGTAGTAGCTAATACAGAGAATGTGATAGCTAATACAGAGAATGTAGTAGCTAATATGAAGAATGAGATTACAAATGAACCAATAATACCGAAAGAAGCAGAAAAAGTAGAAGAAACTTCTTCGGCTTGCTTATCAAGTACAGAGAACTTTGAACCTCTTACCAAAGACGACACAGATAAAAATAATCTCGAAAACAAACACGAGTGTCCACGGGAGCTTGCAAATGATACGACGGAAGACTTGCCAGAAGCTAATAACACGTCTTCCAGGGCATCGGTTCCGAATGATACTGAATCTAAGGAGGAACTTGTGCCAAACGAAAGCAATAAAGTTTCCGACGATATTCTCAAGCTAGAAGAAGCTTCTCCTCGCAAAGATGATCGACAATCATCAAAACAAGATAGTGAGCAGTTTGTAAACGATGACTGTGATAATATTAAAGATGAAGTTGCTACACAACGAAGTGCACAAGTAACGGCCGAAGATCATGTATCTGCGTTGAAGGTTGAAACACATTCTGTGATAGAAGTAAAAGATCAATCAGTGTGCAATAATGTGTCGGTAGAAGCAAAAGTACCGGTTACAAATAAAAAAGCAGACGAAAGCAATCAATATACCGATAAAGATGTAAAGGATGCTGCGAATTGCGTCGAGATGAATCAGGAAAATGGTTCTGCGAATGTGGATGCGAATTGAACAGAAAGAGAAGGAAGGAGAAAACCGAAGGGATAAAGCAGCGCTGTCCAAGCCAGGGCTCGCGAGCCATTTGGGGCTCTCCCACTCCCGTCCGCGTTGTCAGGGATACCGCTCGACGCTAAAAAGGCGACTATGATGCTACACATGACGTGTGTATTATAGCGAATTCGGCGGCCTGAACTAGTGCGCACTGAGTGCGAACTCTCCCGGTGCCACACATTCGGTGTGTTGCTCTATTAGTACGCAACTTTTGTATCGTATTCGACGAACAAAAAGTGCCCTGTGGTAGAGTAAAATTCGCATTCGGATAAACGAAATAGGATGAGTTTCATCCCAGTGCTGCTCTAATTCAATGCTGCACAGAAATTGGTCGAATGTAATCGGTGCTAACTAGAGAACATTCTGCACTAACATGGGCGCCCGCAGGGGGTTTCAGAAAACTCGCTTATTTTTAAAAAATAATCTTTATACTAAAGTATAAAACTAAAGTTTATACTAAAACATTGAATATTTTGAAAATTTTAATTTTAAATTTTCAATTAAATTGGCGCTGCAAAATAAATGGGTTCAAACAAGCAACCAATCGTCGTCCCCTGGAAAAAACTCTGCGGACGTCCATGTGCTCTGTGTTGGGGCAGCACGAGCACAGAGTCAGTGCGTGTCTGCCGAATTCGCTATTAGTGACATCACGTCAGACACGTCGCCACGGCGAGCCAATGCTACTACTACTATTTGTAGCGAATATTATGTGAGGACGGAGCGGTTGGAAGAGGAAGCGGGCGCGTGACGGGCCCCACCGCTGGTCAGCGCTGGGATAAAGGATACGAAAGAGGGATTGTAATACAATTGATCCCGGTTAAGCTGTAATCGGACTCTAATCTAAGCTTTAAACTTTAAGGATTTTAATCGGGACGACGCCAGGAATGGGGGTCTCTTTCATATCGGTACGATGAAAAATAAATAATTCGAATTAAATGCCTGACCGACAATCGCATGTGTGCCTAGTACCGCGATAATGGCCACCTAAGAATTTGGATACTTTGCCGGCCATTTTGGTGGTATACATGCATAAATTTTAAGTAAATAAAAAAATTTACAATTTCAATGAAAAAATGCCGGCCCTCTAAAGGTTAATCGACAAAATCAAATTATTTATTTTGCATCGTATCGATATGAGAGCGACACTAATGGATTCCTGGCGTTCTTCCGACTAAAACACACCAAATTCCATGTAAATCGGACTACTTTTAACGAAGTTGGCTTTAAATTCTGTAAATTAATTTGTCCGATTTACATACATGCTTTTTGGTGTCTTTTAATCGGGGAAACACGAGGAAACATTATCAGCTTAACCGGGGAGCAGTGTATATCACAATAAAAAATAGTATCAGCTATTGATAACACATTGAACGGATATTACATTGATACTTTTTGATATTAGAAACATTTCCGACGCTTGCTTCTGTTGCAAATGCTATCTCGATATACATAATTAGAAACAAACTCATACAACGATGGACGTCGTTATATTTCTTTTCCAATTATGAGTACTTAGATTGTTGCTTTCCAGATTTTCTTTGTCCTAAAATAATCTTCGAGGCTAGAAGTGGAACATAATGTGACACCTCGTGGTTTTTAAGGACATTTCTGAAGCAGCGCTTCTGAGATTATCATCAACTAAGTCATACTAATCGCGCACAATCATGTTGGTGTTACTTGATTAATCCTTTGCGATCTTCATTCAATTACTCTCTCCGTTAGTGCTACTTTAAATGACGATTGTTTGCTTAAATACGATGATTTCTGTCGCGAAAGATTTACATATTTATCTATTCTTGGGGGGGAATGAAAGATCGCCGAGGATTAGCGGTCTGAAAATAACTACAGCGCTTTCACACGCGTAGAAAATAAACACGAGGCCGAGACTCCTACTTCTCATATTTTATATGAAATTCTACGACAATAGAGTATTGACATTTGTTCAGATCACACTCTAATAATATTTTTATAATTGGCTATAGCGGGATTAGCTATACATTAGAGACCGATATACCTACGTATGTCTTTTGAATACCTTCGAGGAAAAGAAATTGATACGTTGATATTTCAAGGGACTGTTGATCCACGATAGTCGCGTATTTAACATAACACTGTAACACACTAAACGATACGCTATATTTATTTGATCTTAGTCGAGGAGCAATGTTACGTTACTTTATAGTCTATATTATACCGTATTTATTTGCAACTTTTTACTAAAAGATTATTTATTGCACGTTTTCGTATTCTTTTTAATTATATGATACTTCTGTTAACTTCTTGCTTTACGTTTTAATTTTTATTTACGACGCGAGGTAACACGAAATATGAAATATGAAAATTGCACCACCATAGGAACTATAGGCCTGTTCGCCGGTGATTTCACCGCTGATCGGGAACAAAAAGAAACGAGATTGATCATTAAGATCGTTAAGAACTTTGCTAGCATCGATAGAATCTCGCGAGTTAACGAATCAATTGATTAATTAATAGAAGTCGGAGGCTTTTTCATTGAAATCTAAACGAACCCGCGTTTGTCTTCAAACAATGTTCCGATGTGTACTTTGTTGTTCTTTCGTTACGTTGTTCTTTGAGTTTTCGCTTTGTTATTATTGGAGCTTGAAATTTTACTTCTGATAGCGTTGCATTATTTTCGTTTGTTAATTATGTGCCATTATGATCCGCTTTCTTTTACAGATATCGCGTTCTCTTTTCTTTTTGTTTATTACTATTTAGGTGCCATTAATGGTTTCAAATTGTTCCTCGAATATCTGTTCGCTATGAGCCTCGATAAGATCGTCACTTTCCGTTACTAAAATTGGTGGTGCGTAATCCAAAGCCTCCATCGAGTTCGTTATTCTCAGCCACAGTTTTCTATTTTTAAGATTATTCTGATACGACAGATAAAAGAAACAATAAAAGTTGTTAATAAAGACGCGTTGGCTATTCTTTTAACATCTACCATTTCCAGAACAAGATCTTTTAAAGCACAACGTAAGATGGAACGACTTACTTTTACCATTTCTCTGTAACACTGCGAGAACTCGTCGTACCTTCTCAGGGTAATATTCAACAAACATAAATAGCCCCATATATCTGGATCGTGATTGTCGAGTCTGTTCGCTTCAGACAGAGCTGTCTCCGCGTCTCCGAACTCGCTAAGCTAAAACAAGATGCACTTGCGCAACACTTTCTTTGATAGATCTATACCTTTCGCTGTGCTTAACATATTTCTCTCACTTCGTAGTAACTCAAACCAGCTCCCAGCCATGTCTTTGCAGTTGGCGAGGTATCGCATGCACTTAGGAACATTCTTTTCGCTCGTTCATAGTCTTCAGTTTTGTAATAATGATATCCCAATCTATAATTACAAGATGCGATGGAACATTTCATTGCAGGTAGAATTGCATTATGATCGGTCTCACCTCATTTCCACTAAATGCAAGTCGTTGGGTCTATCGAAAAGCATGTGAGCAAATTCGTAGCACTCTATCGCCTTCTTGTCTCCTAGTTCGAAGTAGCAGTGACCCATTAGACTACTGATCGAGTAATCCTAATCAAAGAAACAAGTAAATGTGAATACATATGTACAGGGATCTATTTGTGAAAATCAACACGAACCATCCCATAATTGCATTGGGCTTCCTCTAAGTGAGACAAAGCGTCTTCGAATCTATTTGACAAATAATGTTCCACGGCCATGTAGTATAAAAGCTGAGTCGATCGAGTTGAATTGGACAGTTCTTGTGCCAGTGCGATGTTTGCAAACTGAAAATCAAAGGTACTGGGTCATTCAAGTTACTTATAGTTCACCTATCTACAATTGCAGAAGACAGTAAACACACAAAGGTACTGAAACATTTACATTAGAAATCGTAGTACCTCGCAGAGGTGTAACTTCAACAGAAACGTCGCTGTTATCATGTATATGTTATCCTGGGAACAGTGAACCATGGCCCAAGGAAGTGGTTCTTCGTTAAGCTTTATTTCTTGATGCTTGTCCTTCATACACTTTTGGGCTATGCGAAGAGTGAGATCTATGCCTACAATGTTAAGCTCTGCTAAGTACAGTGGCTCACAGCCATAATCGTACACTCTTTAAAATCGCATAACATTTTTAAAATTGGTCCAAACGACTTGAGCTTTTTTGAGAAGCTAGAAGGATTAGTTTTCTAAGTGACGTGTTCCGTCGTTTTGAAAAAAATTGTAATTGGTCGGAATAGCAAAAAAAAATAGTAAAGGTCGTTTTTTAAACTTTTTTTGTGAGCCTGTATTGAAAATTAAAAAAAAAAACCGTTTGTAGATTGAAGTAAGTTGTATACATGCTGAACATTTCATCTAAATCGGTTAACGTTGCTCTGAGCTACAGACGTTCAAAGATCGCAGAATAAGGTCGAAAATCGTGAAATTCCCGAAATCAGCGATTAAAAAACGCCCTTTACTATTTTTTTTGTTATTCCGACCAATTGCAATTTTTTTCAAAACGACGAAACACGTCGCTTACCAAACTAATCCTTCTAGCTTCTCAAAAAAAGTCAAGTCGTTTGGACCAATTTTAAAAATGTTATGCGATTTTAAAGAGTGTACGATTATGGCTGTGAGAGCCACTGTAATATGTATACATGGTAATAAGTAGTACAAGGCCACACGCATCCAGGCACAGTCTGTCTCGATACTGCCAAGTTCTACTAATCGAGTAGTCATAGTCAATGCGTAAGGCAAACAGTGTCTGTTTAGCGGCGGTTCGTTTCTACTGCCCCATAATTCCTACCACAAATGAAGTTTACCTGGGTAATACTCTGTTCGTATATAGAAAAGATGCAGAATAACCCAACCCTGTAATAACCGTGGATACAACTCAGTAATGGCTCTCAGAAATATCTCACAGTCCTTGTATTTCCGACTTTCAAACAGGATTCCTGCGTAAATTAACAATCTGAAATAATCAGAATTTATTACGTTTCGATCACACGCAAGATGCACGTTCGTGGGAACTTGGAAGGATCTTATTTACGCGATTACGTCCCGTCTATTTAACGCGATTGCTTCTAAGCAAGCTTCCATCGCAGGCTGGATGTGTCCGATTTTTTTAAGAAAGATCGCGTACTTCGTCCAGGCTGCTCTATCCTCCTTATTCGCCATTATTACCTGCGAAAGTTATACGTCCTCTAAATTCAACAACCTCTTTCCCTAATTTCCTATCGACAGCTCGGATAATACATACAGTTGTGTAATAATATTTCGCTTTTGCCGAATCTCCAAGCTCGTAAGCTTCTTCCGCGTAAAAGTGTAGCAAGTCAGAGTTCACACTCTTTGGCAGATCCTCCACGTATCGACCCTCCACGATTTTATTTATCGCCAAGTGCATTTGTTCGACCAGGTACGTGTACACGGACGTAATAAAATTCTAACGGTTAAGTCACTTAATTAGACAGTAGAAGACAAGTGGTTGAGGACAATTCAATTAAAAATTTAAAACCGAAATTTAAAGATGTGGGAATCTTAAGGGGGTATTCTACTGTTATCGGTCGAAAAATTACGGTATTTTTAAAGATTTTTTTTCTCAGTAAATACAACATATAATGAAATAAATCTTTTTGGTATTTATTAAGTTATTCTCATATTATTCCGGAAAAATTAAAAAGAATATTTTTAATTTGTGTTACTTGTTTTTTTACAGCGTCAATATGGCACCTAAACCAAAACGGTATGTTCGTGATGCTTGTGATTTCCCGGCTTAGTCTTATCTGAAACAAAAAAATCGAGATGATTCTTAATCTGTATGAGTGTCGTTATCGTCCGTAGCTCAATTAACAATTTTTGTCGAAAAATAACTGAGATTTTTCTCGGGGAACATTCGAGAAAACACCATTTTGGGGAACTTTTTCCTTGAAACCGGCGCCAGTTTGTTATTTCTCCACAAAAATTGTTAATTGAGCTACGGGCGATAGCGACACTCGTACAGATTAAGAATCTTTTCGAATTTTTTATTTCAGATAAGCCTAAGCCGGGGAATCACCTGCACCACGAACATACCGTTTTGGTTTAGATGCCATATTGACGTTATAAAAAACCAAGTAAAACAAATTAAAAATATTCTTTTTAATTTTTTTGGTATACTATAAGAGTAGCTTAATAAATACCAAAAAGATTAATTTTATTATATATTGTATTTACTGAGAACAAAATCTTTGAAAATAGCTTAATTTCTCGACCGTTCAAAGTAGAATACCCCCTTAAGTTAGCTTCCTATATGCAGTATAAGTACCTGTGTTTCGTTGGAATGCACCAGATTCGCTGGCATTTTGAATCTTTGATCCAAAAGCAGGGTTACTTTTGATCTGAGAGTGCTACGTAAAGACAAATACACGCCAGTTCTATAAAGATATTGTGTAAAACACGTCAACTCGTCCTGAAAGTTTTGCCCATGTTTAGTACCATCAATGATAAACATAGCATAAAGTAAGGTTCATTTACCGATTCAGGATGGTAGCAGTACTTTTGCCGCAGACGCTCCCCGCCGTTGCCATTCCGGACATTCTTCAGAGGCACCGAACTCCTATCATCTTCCTCGCGGAAGTTCTAGCTTGGAAAAGTTAGGAACTCGTTAATCGTAATACTTACGGGAGTACTCTAGTGCAACTGCTCGTTTCTCAAGGCCACGCGATAAAAGTGCTCAAGAAAATTCCGAGTATTACTTCAAACACACCTTAATATGCAGGCAAATCGCCAGACAGTATAAACTTATATCTTTTGTTAAATAAATTCTCGAAGGTGGCGTTGCAAAACGGGCAGTTACACTAGAGCACCCTCTTAAATCGATGTAATAGGGTGCAATCATCGCCATACTCGATAGCTTTCAGTGATAATTTCGGCTAGCTTCTGGATGCAATTCGTGTACTGGTCCTCTCCTACATCCCCAGAATATATGTATGGTGGTTGCTTCTCCGTCTTGGGAATTAGATCGCTAATCCTGCGGGGAATCGTTTCCTCTTACTACCCAACGATTAACCAAGGGAAGAGAGTTCAGAGTACATATGTCGTTGTAGAATTCCTGGGAGAACTCACAAACCAGCGAAGTCGTCCATGACCCTGCAGGAGATTAGTGGCTCGTAGAGCTCGATTTCAATTACGACAACGGTGGGCTCTTCGTTGCTTGAAGTCACTGGCGTACTTGAATCCGCTACTTTCTCAGATTGCACCGACTGCGACTGCTAAAAGTGACAAATCCTTAGAGGAAAGTTGAAAGATGTAACGTTCTGAAGTTTCGTACTGGGTAATGGAAGATGTAGCTTTAAGGGGCCATTCTACTTTGCCTATTGTACGGATTTTAACAAAACAGCGTGTCTTTACTTTAGACGTTTTCGTTTTCCTCTCTTTGTCCCTTGTTTCTTTTACCCGCGTCTCTACCTCGAAGATATTCATCTCGAGGCCAACCTTCTCAGACATATCTGTCGATCTGTAGGTGTGCAACTGTCCCACCACTCGACAACTTTTTTCTGCAGAAGCGGAACGTATTCTAAGGTAAAAGTTTCATCGACGGCTTCTTGGAATGTTAAAAGACGCTGCAATTTACTTCCTGGGAAAAGGAGCTCCGAGACGTCAACGTAGCACTGATATAGCTGTAGCTTGGACGAGGGAGCGCCCTTGGATTTTGATGCGTGGCCGTTTTCCTTCATCATAAATTGAAAGGGCCAATATTTGTGCCTTGGAAATAATCACTCATGTTCATAGAGTTTACACAGCTCCTTCTTCGTAATATAAGTATTCAATATACATATGCGTACCTCCTAATATGATTCTGCATCGCTTCAACCCCCATTTTCCATAAAATACAACGACTTACGGCATTCCACTCGATTCGTGGTTCATCCTCGCAGACTTTGCTCTAAAAAACAGTGTAGTTAAAAAAGAATACTCCATAAAGTGAATGACGCCAACGGTACCAGTAAATCTATCTGCTCTTTAAATTCATTCTTCAGCCCCATGTAATCGCAGTCCAATTTGTATTTCGACAATCGAGCGCGATTGTCCAAGCTGCTCAACGTGTTCCAACGTTTCGTCCTCTCGACGTCACGGTTCTTCGTCCACACTCCATTTTGGAAGGACACATTTTCTGGGACCTGGGTCAAGCAATGGCTCCGTTTTAAAATGCACGAGAAAGAATAATTCACGGATCGAAATAGAATTGAGTACCTTGCAGCGAGAGGGTGCAGCTCCATTTTTACCCAAGTAAATTAGAAAAAATTGTTTATAAAATTATTGCTTTGACTCGAGAGAAGACTAATTATATATTTTTACACAATAAGTAGTAGTTATTGAGTCCATAAGTTTTTATTTCTATTTTTGGCAAATTTTTTAAATCTGGAGGATTATTCCAATAAATCATTATTGCAAAATTTGCAATAAATCGCTCATTTGTTATCAGATTTGTTATCGGATTTTCATCGAATGTGCGCCAGACGATATAAATTTTTTTTACATGTGTGATTTTTCAAAAGGGCATTCATTTATTTCCATTTATGACGTTGAAGCACATTTCGACGCCATCCCTTAGTAATGTTAAATACATCCCCGAGTGGCACAAAACGCTACAAAATAGATTTAACTCCCTTTTTAAAAAATTGAAGCAAAAATACACGATTCATACAAAAGGTCTTATTTCCAAGTTTCTCTGATGACATAGTGAAATAATTTTTTAGTCTGAAACAAAACGGACATATTTCCTATACTCATCTACGAAATTGTAATAAATTAAGATTGTATTCAAATTTATTTCTGCAAAATTCCTAATCTTTATATCCACTCCACTTATATCAAGCATTTGAAACCTTTCAAATTTGCTTGTTTCCACTTTTTCACAAAGTCATGCAAAGCAATGTGTACATAACAAAAGGCCTTATTTCCAACCGTATTTTTTTTTAAGTAACTATTAAAACAAAGCCGTTAGTACGTGTTCCAATGAAAAAGTTTTTTTTAATAAACGTAGGTACCACAGTTTTTTCCAGTGATTGTAAATTTGTTCTGTATGGAAATGTGGCCCATAACTCAAAAACTGTAAAAAAAAAATGGAGCTGCACCCCTCTTGCTGCAAAGTCCTTAATTATTCTGAATGCGAAAGTTTCTGTAAGATGAAGACACCTCCGAGTCAATGTACACTACGCTGCCAGCAATATACTCCATATTCCCTGTGATAGAATCTGGGAGATTGTACATGCTTTCCACGGTGATGTTCACAAAATTTACATCCCCGTTCGTCTCGAAGATAGAGTCATCTTGGGAAACACTGACCGTGAGAAGTGGAAGATTCTGCCAGGAAACGGATGCACCATCGTAGGAGAACTGTGGCATTTCTAGTATCAGTTTCTCGGTAAAATTCGGCTCTCCTGAGAAGCAGAGAACAAACAGAATCGTTAGTAATAATTAAGCATTGCAGGGTCCACAGTATATTAATGCAGAAGAAGCTCGTTTGCTCGCAATCTGTTTCTATCCCATCATTTGAGAATTAAAAATGGAAATTAAATAGGGAATAAAATTGTGAGACAAAGGCACAATTACCTAATATTAATGGCATCAGATCCAGATTACAGATACCCAGTATCATTGGAATCGAGGGAGATGCAGATTTAGCGGTGAATATCGATTTTCTCTTCAGTTCAGTGTCTGAGACTGTAGGACGCTCTTCTTGGTCGATTTCTACGCTGTACAGAGCTTTTACTGCAAATATATGAAATTGTAAGAGTAATTTGATGGGATATTAGGAGCCCAATCTTACTTAATACCGGGGTTGATACAACTGCACCAATGCTCTTTATGTCGTTCTCGGAGACTGGTAAATAAACAACGAATTCGACGTCGTAATGTGACAACTCGCGGGTGCAATTTGCTTTCACAAATGTGGAGGAAGTTTCCCCCAAAACGGTACCATTGTGCTCCACGACGAAGAACACGTTTATGTCTTCTTTCCTGATCTAAAATTTTCAGACACGCGTTAGTCTCATAATTGAATGTGATATACAACAGAAGGACCATTCCTTTTGCTTCGTGGTTGTTAGAAGAGGTCCCGTGGAATGCTTAAATACAAATAATTCCCACTGAACGCTTACAATATTTTCGATGGCGATTAAAGTTATTTCGATGTGCCTATCGTCTACCAAATTCTGCTGTGATAACAATTCCTCCATTTCGGTGGGAAGAGATTCTCTGAAAATTCTGATAACGCGAAAACCACTTCGTTTCGGTGTTTCTATTGTTTAACAAAAATAAACGAAGAGATAGAATGATCGAGACGTTTCGATAAGGAGCTCGGTCGCAGCGTGACATTGATTTTTATTACTTCACCGTATATTTCTTTAATAAATAAGGGTACACGTGTGTTCGACGCATGTGTAACTAAATATGCACGATATACAAATACAAATATTATGAATAATTAATTGCACTACGATAGGGGACTGTCATTGAATCGTTCCACCCTCTATTATCACCACAGTTTATAAATTATAGAGTCGCATCGAATTCACCCTTTCCGAGTAACTTGCACGTTGCTTTATCGATTATTTGTACACGGCTGTTTATATATTTACATGTTGCTTTCGAGTATATAGGCGAGTTGGCCCGATCGCAAAACTTGAGCCTTTAATTTTCCTTTTCTACGAACAAAGAGACGTTACCACTTCATTGTCAATTTCTTCCCCGAGAAGATAACTTCATAACATTATGAAATATTCTAAGAAAAGTGCAAAGATTTTCGAGCCCTTCGAAATGGAATCATTGCCATCGGCAATGTAATCCTTTCGTTGATAGAATTTAAGTAGAATTTTCTTCCTGCAACTCCTAGTAGAAGAGTTGGTGAAGTAAAGAAAGGCGAAGATTCGTTGAGATCATTGTCTCCCTGCTAGTCTTACGATTATGTCTTCAATAAAGCTTAATATTTCTGTATATCACATTTTTATTTTATTAACAATATTGTATATAAAGATAAGTACCTATTCGAATGAGAAAAAGACATAAAATAGGGGCAACCCATGCGAGTGTCCGTAACCATTAGAAATTTCAAGATCGTGTAGATTATTTGTGCACGTCGTTGATCGGATCGATAAAGCTCTCGAAGCTTAAGTCACGATAAATATTATTCTCACGACACGATAATGGCCAGTACGATAACAAGTCATCAGACTAACTATTTGAGCATTGTGATACTATCATAAACCATTGACATAAGGGTCTAACTCACACTGGCGGGAATCTCCGTTAAAAACAACTCTGTACAAATTTCTCTTCAACAGTAATAGAATTTTTTTCGGTGGTCGAATCGCTACGAATCCAAGTACAAGTGTCACGGCAGCAACGAATTTTAGTGTAAAGTCAGACGAGAGGTATCGATCGACAGAAGACACGAGAACAGTACCTGGATCAGAGAGCGATAATACAAACATTTCGTAACGTCAAATTTCCCTTTCTCTCACAGTTAAAAAAATTGTCTTCACGTATCCTAATTCCACTACATTTACTATTGGAGCAAAGTTTTATACTGCGTGGTCGAGCAAGGATTATTTACATAATGTGAATTTCATATATTCAGAATCTCGCTGAAAGCATTCCCCGAAAAGAACGAGTCTCTACAAAAATCATTGCCGGACCAAGCGAACCCTCTTCAACCTTGCCATCGCAAATCCTTATTAGAAAAGTTCTCGAAACAAGTCCGCCGCAAGGCAGCGCACATCTCGAAAAGTAAAGTAAAAATCCACGTTATGCAAATAGGTGTCTCTCGTTCGAGCGCGTTTCGCGAGTATGCTGCTTCTACGACGGTATAAAAAAGGATTGCACGGACGTACGTTAGAGTATCAAAACGTTACCGAAGGGAATCAGTCGGCTAGGCGAGTGGACCTTACTCTCTCTCCTCTTTCGAAGAACTTCTCCGCGGGAACTCAGGGAAGAAACGGTGCACGGAGACAAACATTAGCCCGAAGGGAATGTCTGGACTCGCGTAATCGTTCTAACATTTCTCTCAGTGCACGAAGATTGCGTCGACCGCGCCATGGACGAGATCCAGATGGCGAGTCGAAGACCATCAAGTTCATCAATTGCACGCGACAGCGTTCGACGAAGCAATCGACTTAATTAGAGGGTCTTCAGGGTCTTGTCGATGTGTCTGAGCGTTGTCTCTGGCACAGCATCCGTCAGCGCTTTTCGAAACCCTTCGCAGCCCGCTAGGCAGCGGAACATCCTCTTCGCGTGGTTCCTGCAAGATTATGATGAAGTGAAATTGGTGTTAGGAAGGAATAGAAGGAATAGTCGCGTTCCTTCCACCCGTTACCTGGCGTCCAGGTTCCCATCGACCAACAATCTCGCCCCCGTATTGAGTAACTTCTCTCTGACATCTTTTGGCAACATCAGGGTGTGCTCCGGCCCTATTTGATCCACTATGGAAGCCAGTAACCTGGCGGTTGCTGCCCTCACGACAGCATTCTGATGACTGAACGAATGATAGGAATATAGATCTTTATATACTTATATATCTATGTGTAGGGATAAATATCCTTTAAGTTCTCAGCCTAAATAAGTCAGATAGTGTACCTAGCACCACGAAGATAAATCACGCTGATGGTTTTATGAGGTGGAAGATGCTCGATCATGAGGTCCAAGGCAGCGTTGCTATCAGCTCTGAGGAATCGGTTCGTGTCAGCTGTCCTGTGGAGCAGTGGCCCAGCTATGTCGTCGAAATCCTGTTGAAAATAGAAGCTTTTGCTAAATAAGAATGATTGATGGACGCAGGAATAGCAAAGCAAGATTAGATCTTATGTAGAAAGTATTCGCGCAGCAGGCTCTCGGCTTTTGTGGTAATCGTTGGGATGGATCACCTGATCTATGCCACGGATTTGCGAGCTGAAGACATCCCCAGCGGCCAGGCACGCGGCTCGCGCTACCTGCGATCGAAGACTTTTCACTTGTTGGCCTAAAAGCCGACTTATCGTGGCCGCTGCGCAGACGTCCAAGTACTCGGGCTGTTGCTTCGCAATCTCAGACAGGGTCTTCAACCCCTTCATAGTGATTTCCCTGAATAAATTGAAAGTGAATTCCGGTAGACCTCACTCTACCTTCACCTACTTCAATGGATATGCAAAGTGTTGTGTAATGGAAAAGCTTTGTACGATAGAAGCTGAGGAGGTTCTACCATTCTTTGCTCTCCAATTGAGCGAAACATTGCTGCACTATCGGCTTCAGCTTCTCCGGCTTCTCAGGGGTTACTTTGCCCACGTTCCCTCGATGCCTTCTTGTGACCCGAGGCACTTTCGACGTCGCTCTTTTGGGCAGGCTGGGTGGCTCCACGGGTTCAGACTTAGAGACACAAGGAATTTGAATTACAAGACTTGCTGTATTCATTTCCACTGCACTTTTGAATGCAATATATTACCTCGATCTTCAAGATCGCTGGCTCCGTGTTCGTTTCGCTGGAACTGTCCCTACTCTGGCCGTCTTCCAAATTGTTGCTGCCATTAGATTCGCTGATGAACTGAAAGGGAACGTTAGAGTCAATTCTGAGGCACAAGTGCAACGCGGACGTATCATTTCTACTCAAAGTCTGCGACAATTGTTACTAACTCTGTGGCCATTATCATCGTCGTTTTCAATCGACTGAGTGACAGCGTCCACGTGATCCTCAACGTAGGCAGGAACCTCGCTGGAATGAGGCCTGGAGGCAATGATGATCGTCGGCGATTCTGTCGTTTTAGATCCTCTGCGAGACTGGCTTGGCTCAACCGACTCGAAGGAGTCGTTGTCACAGTGTGCTATGGAAGATGCGGGTCTCTCTTCGCTTGAATCCGTCGACTCTTTATTCTCCAGGTCGAAGCTCTGCGAGAATGGAAGATCGCGGTTTAGTGTCTATACGACTTTGACCGTTTTATGTTTAAAAAGTAACAGCTTCCATATATGTTTTAAAACAGACTTAATTTCTTCTACAATTAACTAACCAATTTATGAGAACTGCCTCGAGAATCGCGCCTCGGTGACTTCAACGCCTCGAACTCGATGGAGCTCCGACTAGGCGATCGACTCAGTTTCTTGGGGCTACTTGATCTCCTGGAGGGCGATGCCTGTACCTCCGGGGAGTCCGAATTCAGGGCGTCGTTAGATGCTGGCAGGCCTTCGTTCGTCAGAACGGACACAGCGGACACAGCGGATCTTCTTCCTGCACTGGCTCTCTCCTCTGTTCTTCCAATCTCGTCGGAAGCGCTGAACTCACTCTCATTCGCATTCTCCTCGTGGAGTTCTGAGTGCTCTGAGTTTCTCGACGTGGCTCGACTTTGATCTCTCGACTTCGCTTCATCCTCACTGCTCCATCCTTTGGAAGCATCGTCCTCGATCGACGCGACCGCTGGCTCGGCTGCCGACTCGATTTTCTGGTTGAATGAAATCTGAAAATTCAATTTCCTCTTGTAGCGACCTTCGTTTTGAATACTTGAAGGTGACGGGAAGAGACAAGTGTTTTATTTAAGAAAATGATTATTTCTGCAGAAATACTCACAACAAAATCTACTGTATCCTGGTGAGGAGGACTCGACTGGCCAGTAATGACGTCGAACGCGGAGTCCACATTCGGTCTATCAGGGCTAGACGATCTGCTGTCGCTGTCGTCTTGCGTGTCGCGAACGTCATGCTCGATGCCGTGCTGACAATTATTTTCTAATGGGTCCGACGACGAAAGTTCGTGATCGTCTGCTGTAAGGTGAAGGAAATTGTGAGTCAAGGATCGGAGAACGAACCTCCAGGCCTAACATTGGCTACAATCCAGTAACATTCACATTATAAGATTTTTAATGGCTCTTTTGACAATCTCAGTCATTACTTAAAAGGAAAAAAGAGGGGATAATTTTATCAAATAGTCTAATGTGATTTTATCCTTTGCAGGAAAGAAAACTGTGTCGGGAATATCGAAAATGGAATCGGAGCTCGAGATCGCGATCGAATCACGAGCTTAAATGCAAGTCGTTTAGGGGTAGCTTAAACGTCCCCTGCGAAATATTGATTCCACCCCTGTGTTGAGTCTAAGCTTTACACGATCGTCCGAGGTGAAGAACCTCGCGTTCTAGTTCGCGTAATTTCGATCGCCGCAGCCAACCCCTTAGGTAAATTTATATCATTTCAACGATCAAAATTCTGTTGTATGAACAACTGGACGTTTTCGCAATTCGTTCTACGCAGCGTGGGTCTATAAACCCCACAGATAAACCAAGAAAGTGAGTCCGTAGAGGGTGGAAAAGGATTATCTGACCTCCAAGGAGTCACTCTCGAGGTCGAATTTCTGTGAACGAAAGACTCGTGAAAAGGAAAGTACTGTGATATGAACTTCGTGTATATTCCCTAACAAGTTTCTTTTTTAAAATCTCGATGATATAAGGGAAGAAGGAAAAGTAGAATAAAAGTCTGCGAAGTTCACTTTTCTTCCAAAACTCAAATTTTCGCAAGTTACGTGTAACGTATAGTAAAGTTGCTGTTTAAGTACCTAAAATAGCTTCGAATCTTGTTTCAACCGAGCTCGACGAGTGCACTCGGTAACTCTCTTCCGGCAGGAAGTGATGTTTGTTCTTTTCGTTGTACTCCTCCTCGCTCACGGCTTTATCTCTGAAGCAAGAAGATAGATTAAAAAATAATTAATACACACTCGTCAATTTTATTTAACGCCTCAAGGAAGTCACGTGTATTTTTACATCAGAACACTTGATCGTTACGAGCAGAATTTACACCTCACGGTTGTAAGGCCACCTTTCGTGCATAAAATATAAGCCAGATGAATGTCGAGGACACCAAGTGTGGCGAACTCGTGGTTGTGTTCGATCCTACAGTTCCTATCCTCGGTATAACACTTTTAAAATTCTATAAACAATACCTAAATGTATGCCACTTTCCATCAAGCTTCCCTGCTTAGAATAATCCCGGAACTGTGTGCTCAAATAACCGAACCATTCAATAGACTGAAAAGAGTATATGAAGCTTTAAAAGCACCGTCATGTTATAAAAGTTAAATACGAAATAAAAGTACTGCTAAATATTTGTTGCACCTAGCTCTCGAATAAACACGTTAGCACTTGTACTTCTCTTAAAATCAGTACTAGGGAAATATTATTGGAAAAATTTATTTATTACAGAATACTGCAGTTGCTATTAAATACAGCAGTGGAAATATTGATCACACTTACTCTTCTCTTCTCATAATCACTAGGAAAGTATTATTACAAAATTGATTTATTACAAAAATGTGCACCTCATTATCTTGACCAAATAAAATTTGAGAGTGATGCAATAAACATTTCCAGCACCTGCTCCATTTCTTCACCCCTAAATCAGTAGTATCTGCCCACTGCATTGAAATTCGAGGCAGAAAATAAATTACTCGCAAAATCAACTTCAAGCACCATCCTTCTCACAAATCTTAGAACCTACATCATATCACTGGCTGAATTCAAAGTCAAAGGGATCACAGGTGTGGTGTTAGCAGTGGTGACGATGGTCGAAATGGAATCCTCGTCGTCTCTGACAACGTCGACAGGCTTCCTGCATCGAAACGCGCAAGGGCAATAACGAAGAACAGCATCAGTGATCTTCGACCCCTTTCTTCTCGAACTTCCAGGAGTCTCGTTGAAGTTCTGATCCTTCTCGACCGAGCTTGGATGCCCGTCCTTCAGCACCGTCCCCTTCTCGCCTTCTTTCGCCTCGTCCGACCAGGTGCAGTACTTGAAGATCATCTTAATCGATACTCCTTCATCGCTCGCGATCGCAAGTCCTCGATTTCGGCCCGACGGTACCATTTGCACGGCTCACAGAAGCTATTTCCGCGGCAATAAATCGTCTCATTCTTCGCCGCTCACTTTTATCACGATTAAATGGACGCTTTATTGTCGTACACTGATCGATGCAAGTTTCTGGTACGTCCTGCGTTCAAATTCACCCACGTCAACTTTACGGAGACACTATTCAGTTATTTAAAGCGTGGGAGGTTGTGTGTAAGCTTCATAGCATGGAATTTTTAATGTTCGCAGTTGTCAAGTTTTGATTTCTTCTGTTTGGTTTTTATTCCTGGTAATAGGGGTAGAGCTGGAGTAAGACCTTTAGATGTCCTAAGAACTTAAAAGATTTTGAGGCCCCCTTATACAGAGTGATCAATTCAATGTATGATTTCTAAATTTATTATTAGTTCTTATTTTATTGCAATTATGACATTTCCGATAATTTTACGAAAAAGTGTTTGTAATAAAAGATGGATTTTAAAATTCAGTGAGTTTCTATGGTTTTAATTTAAGAGGACCTAGGCAGTAAAATCGATCGAGAATCAAGTATTTTTCGCGAATTAATTACAAAGAGATGAATGCAAATTTTGAATAGTACTTTTGAGTAATATTTATTAATACTATACCACGTTAACATTCTTTTTTTGATGATATATACATTTATATGACGGCGCTACAGTCGTCTGATGTGTTGGCATTTCTCTGTGATTTTGCCCCGATTGTGAAAAACGACTTGAAAACTTAAAATTTTATTTTTTCGTCGACTTGAAATTTTTACAGCATTTTCAAAATATATTCCTTTCTGCATTGAACCTCAACATTAAAGTGTAAAAGCTCTAGTTTCCCAGATAAAAAAAATAGTCATCTGTGCATACTAAGAATCAATATTTTATCATAAAAATCGCCTTCTCCTAGTCGCTATTTTAATAATTTTGGTTCAATTCTTTTTTCCGAGATTCAGGCCGAAATTGCGGGTTCTAGGAGAAACATATTCCAAGGAAACCGCTGTATCGTTATTTTTAAGCCCAATATCAGGGCAAAACCAAAGACACTTTTTCCAAACCACTGTATAAGTAATCAACCTCGTGCGGCGCCATTTGTATAATAGCTATTTATAAAAAAAAATATTTTTTACTCTACGTGATAGTAATAAACATTGCAGAAAAAGGAAAAGTCTGCGGTTGCTTTCATCTCCTTGTAATTAATTCGCAAAAAATACTTTATTTTCGAGCGATGGAAGTTGCCATTAGTTCACGTTCTTTTCTCCCTTTGCTGCGAGTCCCTCGTTAAGGAGCGTTAACGACGCTTGCAAAGGAATGATTATCATTCTTAGAGGAACGCTTCTAAAGCTACGTACTATCGAGGAACAGCGGATTTACAAATTATTAGTCGTGTGTTATGAAAATAGCATTGCTCATGAATTATGCAGCTGCGTATCTGCAAGGAAAACGGGACTGGGCAATGAGACTTGGGAGTCTCGTAGCTTTTGTTCTAGTATAGTATCGTCGAGAAGGAAATTCAGGAACAACGAGATCTTTTATCGGAAGATTGCAGAAACATTGTTTACGAGCGGTGAAGTGAAATTGGAGAAATTCGTAATGCACGGTAATTTATTCCAATGATATACGAAATTCTTATTTCTAATATTGAATATAAAGCACGAATTTTCTATTTAACGAACTGCTAAAAAACTTTGTTAATGGTCGGAGAGGAGAAATCGAGGAAACGTTTTAGAAGCGAAATTCGCGTGGCTAAACGTGTCTAGACGTATATGCAAATTAAATTTCCACCTCGAACTTCGAGGGGTTGTTATGCGTTTCAGGTTTATCTGGCCGAGGTTAACGAATGATCGATTAACGACCTGTTATCAAACCGAGCACATCTCAGCAACTATAATTTCGAGAGAGGTTTCTACATTTCTCAACGCGATCTGTACTTTTATATTTTCACGTTTCAGTATGTGACATTTTTTAATAAATCTCTGGTGGGCGGGGAAATGAATATAAGTCATAAATATTAATTTTGCAGGAAGACACTTAGGGCAGGAATTCCCATCTTGTGGGTCGCCACGGTTTTGTTTTTTAAATATTATTATGTTAGAATTATATTCTCAAATACACAATTTTAATGTTATTTGAACATTATGAAAGGGGATCGCGACCCAAAACATTAAGTTAGGATATTTAAAGTGCTATATAATGTCAGGTGTTAAATTTTGTACGTGAAAGTTGATAATGTAAATGTTAAATGAAACTTTTATTTTTAACTTCGGTTCACAAAAAAGGAACTGTTTAAGCATGAGGTAAAATTTGACTTATACTCGTTTGCCCGCCCACCAGAGAAATACTTTTTAGTGAAAGTATTTTCTTTTAAGCAAAAGATGAAAGATGGTTTTCCAATAAATTAATGATTGTGATGTCTAAAAATATCAAGGAAGTACGCCAATGCTTCCTCGCAAAGTAACTATTTGCTTTGGCCTTAGTTTCCCTTGCTGTCATTTGAAGCAGCGAAGTTGTATTATTCATCTGCGAGCATTCTCTGGCATATCCAAACAGCTGTCACTTAAAGTATCAAACATTTGTGCAAAGAGAAGTTCGCAGAGCTCTTAAAAAAATTAGTAACACTGTACATGTATAAAATTTCAAAGGGCACCGGAAAATCATTTATCTTACAGTGCACAAGATCAATAAAATAATTCCCACAAAAATCTAAAATACGCGTCGTTTACCCTCACACCAAAGAAAGTACCACACGAGTACGAAAACTTTCAGTTTCCTTTGGCTAGAAGCGCACAGGTCAAACGCGAGGAACGAACTCCATCGCTTACAAAAGCTTTCATTCGCCACAATCACGAATCAATCCGTCAGAAATGCCCCCAAAGTAATTAAGCATATTTGCAAGTCACTGTACTCCGAATAATCAGACACTGACTAATCAGAAACCAAAAAAAAAAAACGATTCCTTTGGGAGGTACTCCCTCGTGAATATTTTCTGACCATCACTCTTCGCGCTCTTACGGTGTAAAGTCAAAGGGAGGGAGCTTAATTGCAACGACGCGACGAATTAGAAAATGGCACTCATCTATTAATTTTTCCTGCCGATCACATTTCACTTTTCGCGCTCTTACCACGGAAAATCGAAGGGGGGCAGCAAAAGGGGGTAGCTTAATTTTAACGGCGCGACGAATGAGAAAATGGTACTTTTTCATTAATATTTTTTTTCTCACAATCACTTTTCACTTTCTTGCGGTGGGAAGTGAAAGGGGGGCATCAGAGGGGGTAGCGTAATTGCAACGACGCGACAAATGACGTACGCACGACTGTGCCCCACGTAGACGCCGAGCGTCCCGACGCTGACCGCTGCCCCTTCCAGGTAATTCCACCCCCGTGCCTCCCCCTCCTCACGCCGTCCCCTTTCTCTCTTTTCCCTTCTACCATTTCACCTGTAACCACGCGATACCATATCGAATGGCTATACACTGACCGTGCCTCGCCCACCGGTGCTACGACCCCCCTTTCAGCTACCCCCTTTCTAGATCTCGGACACGAAGGGTAGAAAGTTTACGTGGGTGTAACGCGTTCGAGGCGAGAATGTCCAGGTGCTATTGACTGTCGCTATTTTTCTATTCGCGCTGTCGTTCCGCCCGGGGCCGGCTTTTTATTGGAAATCGAAACGAGAAAGGACGATTTGGAGTAACATTACAGTGTGTGAAAACGCGTGAGGTTTTTCTTGGTTTTTATGAGCCATTAGACCTATAATTGTGCATGGAATCTTATTTCTTTATGTTGAGATACCATAAACTGGGGGAACATTGGCAGATTTTTGAAAGATTTTGTTATATAATGTAAAAGTTAACATGTTTAAATTTGCTTTAAGTATCCTATCATAACATTGCTTCTTTTGTGATTGTACTACAAGTGTCAAAATGCATAAAATTTTTGTCCTTTTCTTTTTTAATACATGTTAAAAATGTTAGTGTACCGGAGTCACATTGGCACATCATGTAGATGACATTAACGGGTTAAGTTTTACTAATGTGAAGTCAGTAAACTTAAATTTGTTTATTTTATTTTATTTTTTACATCTTAACTAAAATCAACTGGTAATATTGGCACATCATGTAAATAGCATTAACAAGTTAAGTTTTACTAATCTGACGTAAAACAACGTAACTCCGGCGTATGCCAATGTTACCCCGTGCTGCCAATGTTCCCCCAGTTTACGGTAGTCGTGGGATTAATAATTGATTTGGAATTCGCAGTTCTTTTAAAGCGCAATGTAAATCAGTGGCGCACCCGCAAGGACGCCAAGGGGCTCTACTACCCTCCAAAGAAAAAGGAGAAGGAGATTAATGTAACCACGACTGAAGTGGTTCAAGAGCCTTGTAAGAAGAAAAGAAAACTAGATTTTATTCTTTAAATAAATTTTTATAATCACCTAATGAATTTTATGGAATTTGCATTAAAAATATTTTCATTCTTTCAAAACAGCTCCCCTTCCGATTTAATTCTTAGTGGTAGTTAATTAGTAGTAGAATTATGCAGATGCTAGTTCGAAGTGTAATTAGTTGGAATTATTACGTAGTAAGAATTCGCTGGCACAGTTGCTTAAAGCTCGGCGAAATATGATGGCAGTCTCGTTTCTGTATTACTCCTCACGCGACGTTCGTAAATCAGGGTGAAACGAGAAAACGGGAACGTGTGCACAGCATTACCGTTGCTCGCTTCTCGGGCCAGAAAATACCTTTCTTCGACCATTCGTTCGTCCTCCTTTCAAAGAATTTACTAATACATAAAATGAATGAACCCTCTGTCTCAAAATTTAAATCATACCAGTCGCACTAACGCGAACATTCAAGGATAAAGCAGCTCCAATTCGAGGATGATTCAAGGGACAAAGTTGTGAGTCACGTTTCGTTCAATCGACCAAGTGAATCCGATGTACTCATCTCAACACTATCAACATAACGAGCGCCGATAATCGTAGAAACGTGTTCATACACTTGACACGTTGTCCGAACAGATGTTAAGGTATTTCCTTCGTACTTGCGAACTTTGCACAGTAGATCCGCGCAAACACTCGACATTTGTCACCTTCCCAGAACTGTATAGTTGAGCAGTTGTAAAGCTTGCAGTTGTAAAGATTCCGCTTGTACCGTAACAACTAACAGTTTGTGGCGCATATGCACGAAAGCAAATAGGCGTATGTACTTCCAGGAGACGAAGAAAACGAGCCAACTTGGAGATCTGGGCAGGCACTGAACTACCGTGACGATAATGCCCACATAAAAATGTGTTATGTCGCCAAGCTTGAGATAAAAAACGACCCGTAGGAATACTGGTTGACAAGTTTCAGATATGGTTGCGCAATGTTTATCGGTATTCTATTTTTGTGTGATCGTTTCCAAAACTAAATAAAATCGTCTCTTGTGTTTAATGGCACTCGAAGGTATAGTATTTTACATTAAAGGGGTATAGCGTGGTCGTAAGGGCTGTGGGAGTCTCAAAGTTTTCAGCTTTGAGGTTTAGATTTTTGTTGGGCAGGTAAGGTTTGTAGAGCTCAAAGCTGTAAACTTTGGGACCGCCGCAGGTTTTAACTACTATACCTCTCATCACCTGCAGGCATCTGAAATCATGTGCAAGATTTATTCGATTATTCGAAGTTTGAGTCGAATAATGATCGGTTGGTCGAGCTGAGTCGAGTGTTTGAATTTTCCCAGCTGCTTGGAATCGACGAAATACTTGAAGAACACAAACAGCTCGAATATTCGAGGCTTCGTAAGACTTCGAGTTGCTTGGAGATAAATTAAAATATTCGAGTATATTCGAACAGATCTCCAACTTTCGAGTTACTCGTAAATAATCGAATTACTCGAATATATTCGAACAGATCTCCAACTTTCGAGGTACTCGTAAATATTCGGATTACTCGTAAATATTCAAATTACTCGAATACATTCGAACAGTTCTCCAACGTTCGAGTTACTCGTAAATATCCGAATTACTCGAATTACTTCGAGTTACTAGCGTCTTATACATTTCTTTCTCATAATTAGCCTAGTATCTGATAGTAAATACATAAATATTCAAGTACTTTCGCCAAGTACTGTCAAGTACTGTACATACTGTCACGTTCAAGCAGAGTTGGGCAAAATGTAATCTAATTACAACTTACAAATTACTGTTCGTAATCGTTAATTTAGGTAGTTGACAAAATTGTGGTCAACCACCTAAATTAACGATTACAGAAAATAACGTGTAATCAACTGCACAATTACATTTTAATCGTAATTTGTAAGTAGTAATTAGATTACACTTTGCCCAACTCTGCGTTCAAGTACCTGCCGCTATTATATACTCGTTATTACCCCTCGCCACCTGCAGCCACCTGCCATTACATTACCTCCCACATACGCCTGTAAGTACCTCCATGCCCAACTGTGTTTCAGGACATGATCGATAAGAAGAAGCACACAATGTGTCTTAACAGTGACGACACACTTCTTCCATCGACCCCGTGCGCTCCATTAAAAACATACCCGCGCAACAAGAGCAGCTATTCGCAAGAATAAAGGGCATATTACTTACGCATCGTAAATGGACATCGCGTGCACTTCATTGGGTGCCATTCTAAGGAATTGCTGGCGATGGTACAACTGCGACGGGGACAACGAGCGCAGTCTTCTCCTGTAAGGAGAACCGCTGCATATCGCGGGGAAATGTTCATTCGTCTGTGCGTCCGACGACATCATCTCGACGTCGTTAATTTTTTGCGCAGCTGCGTCCTTCGTCCTGCGATAGAACCTTGCCTGCGACACAGAATATTCGCCGAGGTTCAATGAAACGAGGGTCGGGCCATTCAACTGTTTCTCTCAATTAGAGAGGGGTGGACCAGTTTCACTGACGCGTGACAATTTTCGAGTAAAGTACTTTGTGCTCCCTCGCTGAATACTGTTGCTAATAGAATCGGCGATTAACACTTACTCGAGACGACATGCTTCTCTCGATATTCTCCACAATTCTCTCATTAAAATCGATCTTATTGTAAGCGCGCGATAATAATGTAGGGGCTGTTTGCAGGGGTCGATAGGAATTTTCGTCCACGAACCGACCCTCTCGATGCGGAGACGCGTTGTACCTGCAAGAATAACGGGGAATTTTTAAACAGACGTTAGTTTGAGAGAAGGAAGGAGTGAGCTTCTCTGTGGCAAAGTTACGCGTACATGTCGTGCATGATGAACGTTTGCAGCTGGCTGCTCCTGGGTAATTGCTCCAATGCCTGATGACTTTCAACGGAATTTGAACGATATCTCGATCTCGTATCAGGCTTCCTCGAGAATCTGTCCTTCTCGGGGTACTTTTGGTAAACCCTGGCACCGGCGTCTGAGAACTCTTCGCTCGTACTTTCCAAAACATCCTGCAACATTCATTAACCGTATTTAATCACATAGTAACTAGTAATTGCATGCTGAATTCTGCAGTGCCGTTGGTTACTTTCACTTTAGATCACTACTTCATTCGTTATTCGAAATTTTTATTTAAATCAAATTTCTGCCCATCTGTGCCAGAAACTTACATTGTATTCTGCACTCGCGTTAGACGAATTTTTCATCGACCTATACGTGTCGTAGTGCATACTCGTACTGTTCTCTTGCTGGTTTATTTTCCTTCGGTACATAGTTCCACTGCTTCTGCGAACATTCCATGAAAACCTTTTTCGTCTTCACCTTTTCACCAAACTTTGCCGGAGAATAAGGACCGAAGTTTAAAAGTACCTAACGAATTCTTCTTGAATGTTCGAGCGACTAGTGTTCTCCCCAGCGTCCCTCAATCTCCTCCTCGAGTTCGCGTTAATTGACTCCAAAGTGGATTTATCCTGCTCGGTGGTTTTCGGACCTCGATCCCGAGCGAACAGCACCGGGATTCTGGACTCCACTTTACCGCCCATTTCCTGAGACATTTAGCAACTTATAGCTTATCATAACTGGCGGGAGAAAAGAAAGGAAATCTCGAGAAATCTACCCTCTGTTCGAAATTATCCTCGACGATATTCCGATAGTTCGTGGATTCCTTCGCGGCCGTTGGGATCCTCGCTTGGTTCCTCGACTTTACATTGAAACCGGAAGCGGAACGTTCGCCTGAAACGCCACACAAACATGTTACACTCCATATTATTAATCCATTCATGCCAGAAAGCAAAATTAAGTTTACCACTGCGGATGTTGACGTTCGCGCCTCGACCAGCTGGCGGGTTCATCTCATCTTCGCACTGCATATCCTAAAAAAAAACCCCACGAACTCCATTTAAATGCGCATAAATATAGGCTCCGTTGTATTTATAACAATCACTGATAGAACAGTGCGAGACACGCTAACCTCCAACATATCGAACAATTGTCTAAAATTTAAACCGGACATCTTTTCGCTGAAGCGCCGCTCGCAGTAAAGATTGTCATCGGTGGACGAACTCTTCTCCAGTCAATAAAATAAAAATACCTCGACACCTCGATACAATTTCCCCATACCGCGCATTCGACATAGAAACCCCAGGAAGAATTCAGAAAAACAAAACGAATGTCTTTAGCGCTTTACTCGCTTGAATTCGTCGGCGAGTACCGCGTAGCGATTAATCGTTGAAGTAAACGACTCGAATTCTTACAGAGCACGCGACCCGTAATTTACAGTTTGGAAAACACTTTGCCCCTCCATTATTTGTTTACAAGCCGTTGGTACAACGTTATGAATCGCGAGGCGATAAGCTCTGAAGTATCGCTGCTTATGCGGCATGCGGCTGCTTATTCAAATCGCGGAGGTGTAGACTACGATCGTGATTTGCGGCTTAAAACCGCTCTGGTATAATACGATCGCGCTTTACAAAAGTAACGTCGACCTCGTGGCACGCGAGGAAACGTCAACCCGAGCTTGTAAGCTTCGCTGCTTGAGCTCGCGTTTCGTTAAAGGCCTCGTGAAAATTATTAACACCTATTTGCATTCGGCGCGATATAGATTGGCGCATACTAATGCTATCGATTTGAATCGGGCGCCAGAGTCCCAGTTACATCTGTATGTACTTGTAACGAAGAGTAGCGAGGGCTTTAATACGCATGCGGCTAATCAATTCGTGCTTCCTGCAATTAGGTTTAGCTTCGCCCAGTGTAAACAAAT
Organism: Andrena bucephala; assembly: GCA_947577245.1. Lineage (NCBI taxonomy): Eukaryota > Metazoa > Arthropoda > Insecta > Hymenoptera > Andrenidae > Andrena > Andrena bucephala. The sequence goes on from OX387715.1 coordinate 73,926,577, forward strand.
GAGTTCTCCAACACACCAAACCGACTTAAAGCCAGACGCGGGCAAAGAATTATTTGGAATAAAAATTTCGTACAAAAATGTTGATTTTGAATAATTCTTTGCCCATCTTTGCTTAAAGCCTCTTATTTCCCACGGTGAGCATTGTAAACGAATACGTGAGCGCGTAGGTCGCGGCGATAAAGAATTAGACGATTTTTTATTATCGAGGGTGGTTGAAAGAAAAGCTTCAACGTAATCACACCTGTCTTTGAGTTGGTACCATCTGCCAAACGACAGGTTGATCGATCTTAGGACGCACAGCCACTCCAAGCGCTACGAGGTTCGGCCTTTCGATCCATGGATTCTCGTATGCATTCTCGTTCCTGTAGAAGTTTCATTCAATAATTCAGTAGAGTCACAGCCGAATAATGGGCAGAGCTCTGCTCCATTCACAAGATTCAGGATATTACCTCGCAAGCTGCCCCTTCTCCGACCTCGTCGCTATAATCTGTCCCTTGGTACGACCGATACCAGGCGACACAGAGCCACTTCCTGCCACGATCCAATCGACGTCAGGACCTGGAAGCAATTTCAATTACAGTCTCAATGTGTATTTTCCTAGTACAGTGTGTATTATTGGTAAAAATTGATGGGCTCACCTGTGGCTATTTGCACGGCAGGGGAAATTTGTAAGCCATACATGACGAGGCCGTCAGCGGAGACCAAAGGCAAGGACTTTCGAGCCAAGCGTGCTCTAATGGCAGATATCATTGCCTCTCCATCGTGGTGGCCTTCTGATGCCCGTTTCCCAGCAGCTAGGACTTCCTGCAAGTGTTATTAAGTCTGTAGAGAAGTCGCCCCTAATATACTTCTGGCAATTGATCAATGGATTTTGAATGGAAGTACCTCGGATTCGTAGATTTGCGCCAGCACAGCCAGAGTATCAAGCGCAGCCTGGCGCACCCTGCGACGTCTGTCTCTGACCATCTTGGCCACCTTGTTGGCCACGGTGTCCACTTTGAATTCCGTGCTTGGAAACGTTACCAACGAGAAGATTAACAATTGCAAGGTATTTTCTCTCGTCTGCGATAGAACGAGTTTGGAAAAAGGAAAGAGATTAGAGAATTGGCACATAGAACAACATGAATATGTAATAAGGTAACTCGGGCCTATTTCAGACGCGTGGCTGGCAACTGGAGTCCAATATTCATTCAGAAGAATATCTATATTCATTTTATTCTCCTATCAATATTACAGATAAAATTATATACTGTGATTGTAGGAGAAGGTACAGAAAGGTGTGAGAGTGGTCAAAGCACCAGTGACCAGCCACAGAAACGTCCCGTCTGAAAAGGCCTACGAAGAAACCGCAATAAGGGTCGCTGAGAGAATAGAAAAGGATACCTTCGCGTTCCTAGCGTTTAAGCATTGCGGCTGCAGAAGCTGCTCCAAGAGAAGAGCAGGTCTGAGCCTCAGCATCGCCACCCTGGCCAGCTGTGCTGCACTGGGACCACCCTGCCTCGCCAAACCCCAGGCCAACTGTGGCAGTCTCCTCTTCAAAGCCTCCTCGCTTACGCCAGCCACGACTACCTGATACAATCCACCAGCAATGTATTTCTTCCTTATTCGCTAAGAATCGCGCGCTTTTCCATCTCGTGTATGAAACTGGACCGCCATAAACCTCAATACCGAGTGATCGCGTGAGAGGTTTCCATTGGGCAGCAAATTTATTAGCATTGTACAGGAATGCTTTAATCTCTAGCTAGATTGTTATTGTATACTAAATACAATTTAAGGAAAGCAGCTGCCCGTTTAGGGAACGAAAATCTGATTTATGCTTCCAGTAATACTCTTTGTAAAACTTCAATTATGATGTGATTTCAATCAGAGTTGCAGACCTCTGATTCCTATTTCACGGACGTGAAGAATTTAACCCTTTGACCGTTCATATCGTGCGAGGCACTGGGCCGAGTAAAATAAAAAAATAAAAATTACAAAACGAAAAAGATATACATTTTTTTAACCGAAACTTGGAGTTTTGTTGAACCGTCTGAGGGAATAGAGTGTAGAAGTTGGGGCCGAGATCGATCTAGAGGCGCGAATTCACGAGTCACCAAATTACCTTTGCCACTGCCAGGCCCGCAGCAGCAACTCGACAGCTCCTTTCGCAGCCCAGCACCGCATGCAAAAGAGATCCTAATCGCGGCTCTATCGCGATCAGCGCTGAAGACGTTCGCAGGGCCGATGCCACTCGCTCCAAACCTCTCACGCGGGCTCGCCAGTCCTCCTGAAGGGTGATCGAATGAAAATTAATTGGAAATAAATCTTGGAAAATTTGGAGAATTTATGAGTTCAAAACTTTGAGATTCTTAGATTCTTGGAAGCTCAATTTCGGGCTCCTCTGCACTTCTCGAGCTCAAACTTCACGACTTCCATTAGAATTCACATTAGGTTGCAATGAGATCACGAGTTCGATGAACTTACGATGAATATTTCAAAGTTGCCAGGGTTGGTGGTAGCAGAAGAAAACGTTGGGTTGTTAAATTTTCTAAGCATTGTGGGAACGATAAGGGTGAATAGAACTTTAGACAAATCAGGAAGCTCAAGTTACTCAGTCATTCGTACTATTGCCCAAGAAGAATATTAAATGCACGTGGATTTATAAAGTCTCGATAGGAAAAAAAATGCGCAACTCGTGCGGTAATGTTTGTTGGTCAAGAATCGGGAGTCGAGCAGCGAACATTATCGATCGTTGCAGCTGTATAGTCTGAATGCAATGCACTGGTAACATCTGCATTCACTCTCCGATTCGGCTCTATTTACACGGAAGTGATCAATATCATCGACTTCCCATAATTTCAATGAACCCAAGGACCATCGCGCGGAGCTCGGTAAACCTCCGCCCTCCTCGCAATCATCCCCCACTAAATTCACCAAATACCTACCCCAAAGTAGTTTCTAATTAAACTAAAAGCAACTGAAGCTACTAATGCCACCAATTTAATTAAACCACATCGCACATCAACACTTTATCGATCGGTAGCCTATGAATCGGCTACTATTAACCGCTATCGGTCGGTAAAGTGTTAAATATTAGGGGTGTGCGGGTAGCCGATTTACGGGCACCCCTATTAACTGTCAATGTCTCCCTTGAAATTTCTTCCCCAACGAAACCGTCCCATCACTCCAAATATCAATTCAATCTCGCTAAAACGTCCCGGACGTTTCCAGCGAACGCACACGCAAGCCGCGGCTATCTGGGGTGATTTCGAGGATTCCTCGTGAGCCAGAAATTGCAGTTAAGCGGGCCTGGGAGCGCGATTGATTTGCATATACACAGAAAGGACGGTATACTGGACCGACGTGGCACGCAACGCGCGGCTAATTATTTTCTTGTTACCCCGCGCGCTCCCCCCAACCTCCCCCCCCCCCTCCCATGCATAATATTGCGCGAGGAAATCTCTCTCGTTTTTCATCCGCGGAATATTCATCGCAACGGCACGCATACACAGGCGGGGGCCCATTGGGGCGACGTGCGGTGCCACGTGGAAAACGAAACATGCATGCATAATTGAAGCCGTTTCAGTGCCGCGAAGATACGAACATCGCTCGGGGGGGGGGGGGGGAGGGATATCTCCTGCGAGTGTGATCGATCTGCTTAATCGGCCAACGTGCATTGCACCCTTCGAGCCGGGGTGTCTGAAAAATGGTACACGGACGGGGAAGGCACGATAGGTAATGAGCGATTAAAACATCACGTTGACGTGTGTTTCTTCGTGAATAAAGGGACGTTGGGGAATATTTGACGGAGTTTAATTACAACTGGATTTTTCGGGGGTGCGTTTGGGCGTATGGATTTGATGGAGAGTTAGTTATTTTATTTATTTATACGAATAAAAGTATCGATATTGCAACTTAATCATCCGGTATACGTAGAACTGAATTTTTGAGAATAGATACGGAAGTAGCGAAAAATTGTTTATTTTGATAGTATGTAGGTATTTTGTTTTTTGGGTGGAAGGGATGTGAGAATTGTTGAGGAGAGACTTGTGCGCGGTGAATGATTTATTCCCGTGCGAAACGGGGCACAGGATTTCTTTCGGTGTAAGAAAGTAGATTAATAGAAGGCGTGGGATCAATAGCAGTGATGCCACTCACTTTTGCTGTTCTTATTGTACACATAGGTACGAATGACGACATCCATAGGGGCATAGAGCGGCCTTGAACTTTTGTTGAATGAAAGGAAGACCGTTTCACGGTCAAGACATGATAAACGGTTTTCTGTGGTAGTGATAATTCGGTCGACCTTCTTTCTTTTTTCGCTTTGGGATTCGGGGTATCTCCAAGGTGAGATTTTAGGTATGGGAGTTGAGAGCATTTCGAATTTTAGATTTCAGAATTTAGATTAAGGGGGCTTCTGCCTTGTGGGATCGAAAAAATAGATTTTTTCTTTTTTGCATTTCTCAAAATATTTGGACCTTGTATGAAGAAGTGGAAGGACTACTATATATAGCCCTGGAGGATTCTAAATATTGTAAGTAGTTGTACTTTTATACCAATCTAACATGAAACTTTAAGGGGACCTTCCGGTCAAGAGCCCAAAAAAATAGGTGATATTTAGGAATTAATTAAAGGAAAACTACTATATATAATTTAATGGGACTATTTGCATTGTATTAAGGATGTCTTAAATTATAGAAATATATTTTTTGTTTTATAATTAATCATTGCAGACGGCTCTGGGGAATCGTTAAAGTCAAGGCGTCAAAAAATTGATCCAAATCGGTGGGACCTGTATCTCCAAAAGTTATTATCCGATTCGACTGAAACCTATTTTATTTTGAAGATTATTCTTCTGGAAAGGGGGAACTAGAAAAAAATTACAAAAATGACATTTTTTTTAGAAAATAACGACACTTCAAGTTTGAAATCACTTTTCCCTGTATTTTTCGTCCTTTCAACGCCTTTGAAAATGATAAATTTTCAATTTTTTGTAATTTTTTCTAGTTCCCCCCCTAGCCAGAAGTATATTCTTCAAAATAAAAAAGTTTCAGTTGAATCGGATAATAACTTTTGGAGATACAGGTCCCACCGTTTTGAGAACAACCGAGTGGCCGGTTGTTGCCCATGCATTTGCCGCTACTCAAATGCCTATAACTTCGAAAATTTTACGAATTTCAACAAATCCTCTTAAACACGTATTCCTAAAAGATTGAACATTCGAAAAACGGAATAAAAAAAAATCAACTTTTATACCGGAAGGTCCTCTTAAACTCGTTTTTCACGAAACAACATTTTTCGACATGGCGTTGAAGAAATCTCGAAGTCCAATGAAGCTATTGCATCGACCTTGTGCATACATGTCCGGCAAACGTCAGTCTATCTATGGAACTAGAATTATGGCTGTATTTGTTAACGTTATTTTTTTATTTAAATAATTCCTTGCGATTTTTGGACGAAATTCGAACTTTTTTCTCAAAAGGCTACCATTTTAACAATTTTTCGTTTTTCTGAATTGTTCTAGTTCCATAGATAACGATGTTCATGCAGATTAAGAATCCTTTTTCCTTGTTGTGTTTCAGATAAACCATAGGACACTTTCCTTCAACGCCAGCACGAGCCGCTTTTTTTCAACGTTCTGCAATCGACGCTCTACACACGCACATTTTTTTTGTACAGTCTCATAAAAATTTGTAATAATACTTAAAAGTACAATAAAACAACCTGCCAAATTTCAAATAAATCCGTTCAACAGTTTTTTTTATAAAAAATTCGCAAATGTCATCTACTTTTTCGGTCCCACAAGGCAGAACTTTCCCCCCCCCCCTCCCCCTCCAACTGGAGTTTGAAATTTTAAAAACATCTGGAACTTGAGAGCTCAGAAGTCAGAATACTCAAATTTCAGAATTCAGAGTTCAGAGCATCTCGAACTTGAGATTTCAAAATTCAGAGTTGAAGTTTGAGATTTCAAAGTTCTCAGCATCTCGAACTAAAAATTCCATATTATCTACATTCAAACTCTCCTCGATCTACTGAAAAGTCCTCTACTCAAAATGTAAGAAATTTTGTCCTCGACCAGCGATGCAACCGCTGACACACCTGGGCTCCCCGAATCAGTATGCAGCAAAGTCTCCAAGTTTTCGTGCCGAGACTCCCACTCGAATTCAGGAACGGCTTCATACGATAAAGTCAGATAAATTTAATCTAGATGATATTAGAAATACACCATCGTGGCGATTACAGACCCTCCTTTAACTGCAAATATTTATCTGTCTCATATCCGACACTAATCGACTTTCTGCTAACTGAGAATCATAACAAAGAACTTCATCATTATATCGTCATTCAAAGAAAACACTTTGGGTGTGCTAAGAAAATAGCTGGCAGTGAATATCAAGTAGCTAGCACGAATTTAAAATATAAATTTTAACAGCCAGCTTTCTTGCCACAGGTTTAGGCCACTCTAGATCCATCACTGTCGAAATACGACGGGAAACCGGTCAGTCAGTGTCTTGCCAGAAGCAAGAACGAATGTTCACCTCGTTCTTTCGCACAAATACAGCCTCTTTTCAATTAATTCTATTGTTAAATTATAGATTTCACGAAAATATTTCACTGAATCAACGTTCGTGAAACGAGTAACAAACGATTTTCTCAGAAATCTCTCTTTAAATGCTTGTTTCGTGAGTGACGATTATGTTTACAAGTCGCAGAAGAATAGTTGCTCAGATTTTCAGGTGTGTCATCGTCTGTGTATTAATATTTTTCATCGTGCAATTGACCATTCTTCTCACTGGGGATGATGATAAACCGACACCTAAATTGGACGATTTGAAAAAGCTACTGGTACGTGATTGGAATTGTTAATTAAGTGTCGGTTGACTTATGAAACTAAAAAAAAAGGGTAATAATCGCAGAAATAAAATTATGGATAGTATGAAATCACGAAGTTTGATGTTCTAGTCTCTAAACTCAAGAAAAATAGTTTCAGAGCATGAAGATCCTTTTAGCATTGGTTCAATGTCCATTTTCAGATCGAAGCGGAAATCGACAATTCTAAGCGACTGTTTACAATGAAAAATACGTGTCGAAGATATAATTTAGGAATGTACAAAGCACCTGATCAGCCTGCAGCTTTCAAGCACCCTCCTGCACCACAGTACACAGTTTTTTACATAAACAGGTTAATGGAATTCCTTTTTATCTTTACTAGTTGTAATTTTTGTGTAGTCGGAGAATTTTAAAGAATTTTAGAGTTGATACAGATTGATAACTCTACTGGTTGATAGTTTAATCAGCTGCGCTCCTACAACATTGTCTGTCGGCTAGATCGCATAATCTATCGTACTGTCCAATTTACAAAGCTGGCAGCACGACGTGGATATACAATTTATGCCTTCTGATGAACGTGCCCGAGGAGAAACTGAACAGCGGAAAGGAACAAATATCGACCATAGCCAGAAGGGTTATACCGGAACTTGAGTATCCAGAAGCCGACGAGGTAACGCTAAATCAATCTATACACCCCCCCCCCTCCCCCCCCCCCTTCCCATAGCAAAACATATCGAACACGTGTACAAACTACTGGAGTTTCCAGACATAAATTGTGTTGGAGAAGCAGGTGAGTGGAGCTGAAGGAGATAGGGGTACTTAATCTGGGGTTCATGTATCGCCAAGGGGTCCTAAATAGGTTTCAAGGGGGTCTTAAATAGATTTCAAGCGGTTCCCTACTAAGTAGATTCAAGGAGTCCCAAAATAAATTTTAAAGGGTCCCAAAATAAATTTCGAAGGGTCCCTAAATATATTTCGAGGGGGGACCCAAATAGATTTCAAGAAGTTTTCAACTAAATTTTTAAGGGTCCCTAATTGAATTTCAAGGGGCCTCTAATTAAATATCAAGGGGTATCTAATTAAATTTCAAGGGTCCCCAAATTTTCAAGGCGTCCCCTACTCGATTTCCAGGAGTCCCAAAATAGATTTCAATGGGTCCCCACCTAGATTTCAAGTGTTCTCCCACCTGATTTCAAGAGGTCTCCACTCCTTAGTGCAAACTAGAAAATCACGTAACAAGTGTTAACTTGGAAAACGGATGTAGGGACTAAAAGTGACGAAGAAACTGCTGGTGGTAAGGCACCCATTCGAGCGATTGCTGAGCGCGTATCGCGATAAGCTGGAAAACTCCGTGGCTGGAAGGGAACACGGGACACTTCACTTTTATCGGAAATATGGCGCCAAGATCGTTCAAAAGTACCGTGGTGAGTCACGACAAAATATCGACCGCGATATTTCTCAGTGGAGCTAACCGCTCGCTACTTCCTAGGGAAGGACTTCACTAGTCCACGGGAGGATCAGGTGATCAGGCGACAGGATCTACCGGCACCTTCGGGAATCGAGCCCACGTTCAACGAGTTCGTGCAATACTTGATTCATACCGATTTGGCCAGCTATGGGGACGATCACTGGATGCCTTACTATCTCTTCTGTACGCCATGCGCTCTAGATTACGATATTGTTGCAAAGGTGAGTTCATGGAGGCTATTCCTCTTCAAGTATTTCTTAATTACTGTTAATTACTTCTTAATCATTCCTCTCAAAATATTCCTTAATTAAGATAAAGCTGAGTTTATATTAATCCAGAATATTGTTCTTGAAATAATTTTTCAGATATTTCTGCAATGCCCCCAAGTGTTGCAATCGCAATACAATATTTCTCTGAGGAATAATCTACTATCTAATACCTAATGTTTCAAATTATAAGAAGTATAGCGACTAAGATCTCATATTCCCCCATTCCCATTCAGTCTACGATATTTTAATACACGTAGCTTCGTTTCGTTCTGTAGGTAGAAACACTATGGCGGGATCAGATTTACGCGATCCATAAATTAGGCCTGCAAGAGGTAATTAAGCCAAGATGGCGGCACAGCGGTGGTCGCTCCAATGCATCGAGGATATATTTCAGTCAGCTGAACAGAGACACGGTGAAGAAACTCTATGAAAAACTCCAGCTAGATTTCCATCTATTCGATTATTCCCCTGACGTTTACTATGAATATGCGACTTCTCTTTGAAATTCCCCAGCGGAATAACTACCTAATAATCTTCTAGCTTTAAGCACACGTCTTACAATCTATCCATCCCCACTAATCTAAACTAATCTTATTGTTAACCCTCCACGTACAAATCCATACCGTTCCTTCTAATCAGAAAATACATAACTGACGCTCAAAATAAATTGGAACGTTTCTCTGACTCAATTATAGCCAACATCTCCATCAAACCCTCAGCTATAGCACCGCAGTGCAACTACCCTTAAAGACTACGTATGTTAGTCGCTCCTAGGTGACTGAATTTTAGGGAAATCGAGGCGACCGTCGCTCAACAGGGGCTAATCACTGCCTCGACCCTAAATTTTTATGAGCAACGTCAAACACGTCCACACGAGAACTAGCAGAAAGCTCAACGGCAAAGAAAAAACAAAGAAACCTGCCGAGCCGATAAGCACGTGTCCTAATTGATGGCGTTTAAATCACGTTACACCACGCGACGAACTTTTGCCAACGAAATCGATTGACCCACATTCCCTGTAATGTATCAGAACGATCTGTCCTAAACTCGATGGCTCTCCCCCTTCGAGTGGTATTAACGAGGGTTCGTAAACGAAAAAGCCAACGCGCTCGATAACGAATGTTCCTCGAGTGACTTATGTGACTTGCGCCTCACCTGTAACTTCTATCAGACTTGCATTACTGCATGGCATCGTGAAAATTAAATCAACAGCAAAATACAAAAGGAATATCGTTGTAACTTCAGCTTCCTTCTTGGTCTCATCCACTTCGTATTTAATGATTAATATTAGTTTAGATTTATTCTCCGGTTTTAAGGACCAGTAAATTAAATGATTTGATAGATTACATTAAAATTGAATTGGAGAATTCAAAATGTATATAATGTATGTCAAATTAAATTGAAAATTAAATGATTTGGTAGATTATATTAAAATTGAATTGGAGGGTTAAAAATGTATATAATTTATGTAAATATAAATTGAAAATGAAATGATTTGGTAGATTATATTAAAGTTTAATGGAATGGTTAAAAATGTATATAATTTATGTAAAATTAAATTGAAAATTAAATGTTAATTTTTATGATTTTAATATTTATTATTATTATATATATAATTTTATTAGAGTACAAATTTAATTGATAATGTATAATAAATCATTTTTATTTATATTTATATACTGCCCACAGCAGTCTACGAAGCTAAATTCCTTCAAGCATCAAGTATACTAATATTTGTATCCCCCTGGATGACGTTATTTGCTCGATTGCAGGGGACATAATGTAAACGGCAATTAACCAGGCGCTTTGTCAAATTACTCACTTTATTATGCAGATCTTCCAGCACTTCCTGGTCGACCAGCCCCAATTCCTCCCAGCTCGGTTCCTCCTCCACAATTCCCGCCTCGCCAGCACCGCGAGCAGCACTCCCATTTTTCTCGATCACACCGGCTTTATCGCGACCACCCCTCGACGATCGTTCACCGTCATCATTTCTCAACGCCTCGCGGTCAACGTTGCTCTGCTTCATCGTTTCAAAACTCCTCAGCTTAACAGTCTCCCTTTCCAAAGCTTCGTTCTCCGCATCCTTAGACTCCTTCGTGAGAGGTCGCTCTTCATCGTTGCTACTAATTATCGCGCGATGTGGCTGGACCACGTCGTTCTTCACCAGGGAGCCAAACAGAGAGTCATCCGAGGGTGGATTCTCCTCCTCGACAATCTTCCTCGGAATGCTCTCCAGAGTCCTAGCCTCTGCGCCACTTCTTCTTTCTCGGCTAGACTGGTTCCTTTCTTCCTTCGCTTCCTTTGCGCTTCGAAGCTCAGAAGAGCTTTCTGTATCTGCTCTCGAAGATACCTTAGAAGCTGCAGCCTCTGGTGGAGTCTCCTTCTTCTCTTTGTTTTCCTTTGCAGTCTTCAAGCTCTTATCCTCAAAGTCGAAATTGTTTGAAGCTGAAGTTACAATATTCTGGACCAACTTAACACCCTCCTTCTTCACCTCCTCTGTCCTCCCAGCGATAGCAATGCCCCTCAACGAATTCTCAGCATCTTTACCCAATTCGTTACTCTGTTCACTCCTAGAAATCTCCTTCCCCCTGTCCTCGAGCTTACCCGAGCTCTTCCTCCTCTTCACCTGCTCTACAGGTCTGCTAGCCAGCATAGGACTACTTGTCCTCGCGAGTATACTCTTCTTGGGGCTCAGCTCCGCGTTGTGCGTGTACACTTCCCTCTTTGGGCTGCTAGAAACAGACCTAGACGCCCTCCTCAGCTTCCCAAGCTCCCTGCGAGGGCTGCAAGGCTGGGAAGACGGCCTTGTCCTCGTGACAGGCATCTTCCTCGCAGGAGAGACAGGAACTGGGATCCTGGTCTTCGGTGCAGCCTCCACAGACTCCGTTTCATCGCTGTCTGGTGTTCTCAGCTTGACTACTTCGCCTCCAAAGTGGACTCTCCTTGGGGTCTTCCTTCGATCAGGGGAAGAGTCCTTCCCATCCCCGTCGTTCCTCACGTCCGTTCCGCTTTCCTCGTCCTGCTCCTTCTCGCTGTCCTCCTTCTCCTCCAGAATGGTCATCGTGATGGCTGTCTCCTCGTTGAACTTGATCTCCGTCTCCAGAACCACCCTGGCCGCTGGCATCGCGTTGCTCACTTCATCCTCCTCCTCCGCGATGCCGGACGTGTCGCTGTCGCTGTCCCACTTCCGCTCCGAGACCTTGCCCTTGGTAAGATTCTTAGCATCGCCTGTCTTCTGAGACTTCCTAGCAGGCTTTATATTATAAATCTTGGAAAGCACCTGGATGTTCCTCTTCAGCTTATTGTCGTAGTCCTCCAAGTAGCTCTCGAACTCCTCCGTGCCCACAGCGTCGCAGATCTTCGTCAGCGATTTCAGAACGGCTTCCTGGTGGGGCACCTGGGCTAACCGGGAGGCCAAAGCCACCGTCGCGTCCTTCACGAGACGCACGTCCGGCGAAGGGCTGCTGGACGAGGGGAACAGGAGCGAGGGCACGCTGAGGATCACTCCCGTGGTGACGTTCGTCTGGAAGGAGTCGTGGATCTCCGAACGGTTCAGCCCATCCTGAAGAATCTGCAAGGAAACGTTTAACCACTTGATGCAGAGCTGCGTCTCACGATCGATGCGTGGTTTACCCCCAGGGTAGAGGGAGGGGTCTGCAAGGTCACGATGTGCAAATCATCGTCACAGCTTCGGCTTTACTTAAGGGGGTATACTCGTTTCAACCCACGGAAAGTGTGTACATTTTGTGGATTTTTTTACAAGTCAACGGCTTGATGAAGATTTCCCGTTTTTTTTTACTATCTTTACATAGTATTATGAACTACTTGAAAAAAAAGTTTCAGTTAAAAAACTATTGTTTTTCGGAAGTTATGCATATGTATCCGAAAGTCTGTCGATTTTAGACGGCTAAACGGTGAGCCTAAAAACTCGCGCTACGTTCAACCAATTCGCTTCCAATTTTGCATGCAGAATCGTAATAAGATTCCACATCGTCCAACGAGGGCTTTTTTTAATCCGATTCCCCGTTTAATATTTATAAAGAAAAAAGGTGGCCTTTTCCCTTAGAAAAATGTAACTTTACCTTTGATCTCTCACCATTCCTCTATTTTTCAAAAATTTCCAAATCAACCCCGTTGGACGATAGCTATTAACATACTTTATAAGAAGATTTTATTGTTTTTGATTTCAGACACGACATACAGCTGTTTTCAGGCCCACCGTTTAGCCGTCTAAAATCGAGAGACTTTCAGATATGTATGCATAATTTCTGAAAAACAATAGTTTTTTAACTGAAACTTTTTTTTTTAAGTAGTTCATAATACTATGTAAAGGTAGTACAAAAACGGGAAATCTTCATCAAGGCGTTGACTTGTAAAAAAATCCACAAAATGTACACATTTTCGAGGGTTGGAACGGGTATACCCCCTTAAGAAAACAAGAGTCGGAGGTTACGGTACTGAACGATGGGATGAAATAAATACTGTAGAAATAGGTTTTTTAATTCCTATATATTTTGGGAGCCACGGAAAAAAGCGGACCTCGGGCGACGGGACTCGAGAACCCACGATCCTTGCGGATCTCCTCTGCCTACTGAGCAGCCGCCTAACCAACTCCGCCAAAGTCGATCCTCCGAGGTCTCTTCTTCCGAGCTCCCTCTTATACTACCTTCGAGAAACCATGTTGGGAAAGAGATGAACCACAGATTAACCGTTCACGTAAAAGAAATTATTTTTCTGGATACTGGGTGACCAGACAAAACTGAAAGAAGGCAGTCGCGAGGCAAGCTTGTCTCTGGAGTAAAGGGTCTACGAAGTCTAATTATGTCTCGTGCTTTGATTACGAAAATTCCGAGGGTGTGCTTGAGCAAGGGACCCTTACCTTCCTGATCGTGTTCTCCCTGTCCCGGCTGTGAATGAGAAAAACCCGCAGGGCGTCCAAGGCACCCTTGCGAACGGCCGGCGCTGGGTGGCCCAAATTATTCACCAGCTCCGGTACCACTGGTTGCATGACCTTGTCCACGACGTCGGCGCTCAAAGTCGGCAGCACGTCTATAAGCACGCGAAGAGCGTGCTGACGCACCTCCCATTCCGGATCACGCAGTCTCTCGGCTATCTCCAGGAACGTGAGCCGCGTGTCGACCTCGATTGGGAATTTTCGAGTGCGCACCTGCCCGAGAAAATCGAAATGCTTGGGGCTGCGAGATGCTCAATTCGTGAATATTTACAGGGGTTGTCGAAGGGAAGTTTAAAAGGGACTATAAGCATTATGTATTTATTTTACAACGAAATTTACGTTTTTCCTAATTTATGTTTTTGTTTATAATTTTTCGAGATTGATATTAACGCTTCAATTCCGCTTACGTGAGCTATAAATACGATTCCACGTGCAGGTATATCGATTTCTCATTTGGAGGCCCAATTTTCTGTAATAGCTCGAACTTTAAATTTGCATTTCCCAGAAGTTCAGAAATATGAACTTGCAAGGAAAGATCTCGACCCGGAAATTAAAAAAATTATGACACTAGGGATATGTAGGGGATATATATATTACGCAATTTTTTGTGCTACCCAAATCTACTCTAATGGGGTGAAATTGACCTGTGAAAAGCAGTGGCGGATTTAACCCTCGCCAGGCGGCACAATTTTACAACGTTAACAGGCGGCAGAGGCACACTTGCACCCTCACATATTTTATATGAATATTCTCACTATCGGTATAATTTGTGCGATAAATGGATAACATTTAGTCTCAATGAAAATCAATAAAAAAAATTCTAAATTTTCTTTTATAATGTAAATTATCTATTTTTTACTTTTTCTTTATAATAAAATAACATTAAGATTAAAAAAATTGTATTCTTTTTTTCTTGCATTATCTTCATACAAAATGTATGAGGGCGTAATTGTGCCTACGCCGCTGTTATGGATGCAACCCTCGACTCGACCCTCTATCTCGGAAGGGGGTAGAGATATTTTCCTGAAATTTGGTCCATACAATCTAGACCAAAAATTTGGAGATGTCGCGAAACATCAGCCCTCCACGGATTCTCGAAAAAAAGTTATCGCAATTCAAAAACGCAAAAGTTGTAATTGTACATATACCGCCTGACGAGGGTTAACGGGCGACCGATGAGCAGTTGCCGCCTGGGCCCCTGTCCAGAACGGCCCCCAGGGCCCCATCTTTCAAATTATTATTTTATCCAAAAACTATATTTCATTTGCTTCCTATAATTTTCATACCACACGTGCGAAAATTCATTTATAATTCTGTTACGTGTACAGGGTGTCCCAGAACGTTTGCCACCTGGGCCTTTTTCCTTGAATCCGCCGTGCTGTACATCCACCTAATTTCCGATTTTGTGTTATAACTCGAGCATCACCTTTGCCAAATAATAGTCCTAATTAAAAGAAGTATCTTCTGCCTGAAAACTTTTTTCCTATCTCTTACAGTTCTTGAGTTATAACACAAACTCGGAAAATGGCCAAATTCTCAGGGGTCAATTCCACCCTCTAGGAGTGAATTTGGGCAGCAAAAAAAATTGCGTAATACGTACTTCTATATACTCTACATATCCCCAAAGTTTCATAATTTCTTTTGAATTTCCGGGTTGAAGATCTTCCCTGTTTCCCAGTTCCACCCGTTTCACTTGTTTCACCGACAAGCCAACGAAAATGTTGAGCGTGGTGGCGCGAAAGGCTAAGTGCTAGGTAATTTCGATTGATCAACCACTATACGAACCACGTGCTCCCAGAGAGGGGTGAGCTGTATAGGCTGCCCGTTCGCTGAGGTCAATGTCATCTTTCGATGGGGGCGGTGACGATGACCTCGGCGTGACGGGCTCTCAGGTGCGGAGTGCAGGTCGAAGGGCGACGATCGGGCGAGAACGGGCGAGATGTCCTTCTGGGGCTGCCGAGGCCCCGCGTCCGTCGATCCTGTCATGGATGACGACAACTCCAACCACTCGGACATACCACCACCCTACGTCTCGTCCCTGGGGAGCCACGGGTCCTTCGCCATCCTCCCCGAGAATCCTCCCCCTGGCTCTTGGTCCTTCATCGAGTCACGCGAGGATCGGCCTGATCGACAGATTCGTTAGGTATTTACGATCCAGCTCGTAACACTGTAACGCCATAGTTCAAACGATGCCTGGTATACAGGATGTGACAAAACTGGTGGTCCGTAAGTTTTCGATTTGTTAAAAAAAGTTGGCGTGAAAGTGATTTTCACCTTGGAGATGAAGGTCGATTTCTCTTTTGTATTTAATTGCATGGGCCATTTTGTGAAATTATAATTCAAGCTTAATGCGTATGTGAACTTAAACTTAAAGGCAGAACGGAAAAGAAGAAGGTGGTATTTTATGGTAAAGTGTATTATATTATTCATGGCAGAGAAGGTAAAGTAGTTTGAGTAGCGTCGATGCGAGTCCCAGTTTGGGGATTAATATTCTAATACTTCTCGGTATTAGATCAACGGTGCCTCCTTCACTTCCGGCACATGCCACGTACAAATGTACGAGATGATTGACATTAGTAAGACTTTAAGCGGTTAGCGACTGACGCACCCGACTTCCGCTTTCACTTACAGGTCTTACAGAATCAATCACCGCAGTCACGGAACATGTTTCAATATTAACTGAATCTTGTCTCCTGTCCGAACGTTTGTCTCCTTTTTTCCTGAAAGAGCGTCCAATAATTCACAGACACTGTACGACATTTATTTCCCAATAAAATTAATCCACGCTGGTCAGTAAGAATTTTGGAATACGAATTTACACAATTCTTCATCTCAAATTGGATACAGTTTCACGTGGTTCGTGAATCACGCGAGCACGCTTTCAATTAGGTGTTCATTCCATTAATTATAAGGGAACGAGACCGCGGATCTGAGATATCCGAGAATAGTGTTTGAAGCTGATCTCAGTATACGTGTTTACGCCTTTGGTGGATTATAAGAGTGAAGGGACTTTAATAGGGGGCTTGGGAATTTTAGGCGTGTAATTTTCGTTGGGAACGTTACTGTTGCGAACAGACCGTTATCTGGCGCAATGGCCAATATTTTACGAGAGAAAAAAGGAGGGTGGGAAGGAATCGAGGCGAAGTCGCGAAGTTTATCATCGGATCTCGCGACACGAACCCCCGCATAAAAGTAGTACACACGAAAGGCGATTGCATAATCCGAAGAAAACGTGCGTGTGTCTGGGGAAGTCCAGAAACAAGGGGTTGTCCTCTTACGAGGCCGCGCCGACTGGATACTATTCCAACCAACTTAACAGTTCAGTAAGTACGAACATTTTATTTCCCTGGATTCTGTGTTTTCTTTCGTCTGCTATGTTACATAACGCTATCAAGCTGTCGTAATACTTTCTCACATCGGAGATTCGTGGAAAATGCTTTCGTAATGCAATTGATTTCTTAAATGCGAATAATATGTACACGGTACGTGTTGATGTCAGCTTCAGATTGGACTTGAATTGTGTGTTGGTTAGGTCTGAATGAGGTTTCAATTGAGTGCGAGTTGGATCGTGATTATTAGGTCCCAATTTGATGCGAGTTAGGTCATTAAATTTAGGTTCGCATTGGATATGAGCTAGGTCTCGATTAGATCTAAGTTCGAGCTGGGGTTAAACTGAAATCTGGCTCAATCTTAATTCACTTCCAATTCATTCCATACCTCTAACGCAAATCTGACTAGAATCTAAAAGTACCCTAACCGGAGGTAAGCGAGTCCACCTTCAAATATATTACACTTAATCAGACTAGAAACACAGCAAACCTAACACAGGAACCTAGTCCAGGTTTAACTTAAATGCCACACGATTACAATTCACCAACGACCGCAAAAGATTCTTAAAAAAAAAAGATCGGAAGAATAGTTCCATTACTGTCCACTTCGCGCCCTTTCAGCTACTATTTAAATTATTTGTCACGTGATCATAAAAAGCCGTTACACGCATACCAAGCATCGATACATCTTAATTCCCATAAACGACAAAACACAGAAAACTATATCCTTCATTTCTCTGGAATTCTCTTGAAGAAGGAATTATAACATTCCATATTGTAACCTCTACTACCTTTCGATATAAATATTAATCAATTCTGGTTTCCAGCTTCCCTTTAAATCACGCACAGATTACACAATTCTGGTTAGCAAAAACCACGAAGAATCGACTCACTTTAACTTGCCAAATAACTCCACGAAACATTATTGCGAGTGAGAAAGTATAGAATAGGTAAGTATATATTTCGCTAAATTCCTACGTGACTGTGTGATTGTAAACCGCCACCATAAAAAGTGCGTAGAACTACATAACGTACTTACTCGTATCTGCATGCACTCAGCAAGTGGCAGCTTCTTGGCGGCAACACACATGTCACAGTTTTCACAGGCCTCTATCAAATAAATCACTGTATCGTCCACGTTTCTCGCTTCGCCTCGAGCAACACAACATTCAATGACAAGCGACAAGACAGTAGGAACAACAACATCGAACCATGTAGACGCGACGACAGCCGACATGTGACTGCCGCTCGTCGGTTCACCAGGCAAGGTGGTTTGCAAGTAGTATCGACCGCCCTCCCACCCCACTTCCGTGGAAATGGTCAGACCATTGGCAGATATATTGTAATCAGCGGTGAACTTACGGAAACAGCAGAGGCTGATAAGAATAAATAAATTCTGTGGTTATTTCGATCGTTCGCCGTTTTCGAAGTAGTTGAGAATAGTTTTATTTTTTGGTTCATTCGACGATTCAAATTTCTCCCGCCAATCGAGATTGCCTACGATTAATTTGAATTTGAATTGCGTTGGCTAATCGGTTTATTATTTGAATTAATCGCAATTGATTGCGTTGAGAGCGATTTGTGTGAATTGATTTTTTGTAATTATTAAACGGCAAAATTTCAGTGTACGATTTGACGTTTGTTTGTTCTCGGGTAAGTTGATATTTCTATGAAGCTTGATTATTCTAACGGTGCACCCGTATGTACGAATGTAAATATCTTTAGTAATAATAGCGATTGTAATAATTGTTCAACTTCCGTACTGAGTCGTTGTTTAGTTATTATAGCGATTAAGGTGAATTCATTACCTTTGAATAATTGAGAAATAATCAAATTAGTATGTACATGTATATTTATACATAAACAAGGACCTCGTAAAAGAAATCGCTTGTATATCTTTCAAAAGTACAGTAGAAAATAGTTCAAGTATAAGCATATTGCCTGATTACATTTTCTCTTCCTCGTACCACGCAACATTCATACTCATTAAACGCGCGAAAACGTTCTACATATCTCACCTCAATATACGACTTGCAATGAATTAAAAATCACATACGTAACTTTGAAACAGCGCACTTAAATCTACAAAACGCAGCAATCACAGTGAACAACAGAACTTGAAACAGCCATCCCGTAATCTATATAAATAAACGATAAATATTTTAAAACAAAACAAGTCAATTTACAGTTTGAATCACCGAGTCTTCGCCTTAAAATGTAATATTATATAAGGACACCTATTACTATATATACAAGCTAGTAGCGATTATTAAGATTCAAACTTTCCTTGTGTTTCGCCTACAGAGTAAATATCTCACCTTAACTCTATCTCATCAAACCTATCTAGATTTGAATGCACGTAAAAGGATAGCCACGTGTGAGGAACTGTACAGTAATTAAAGCATAGCTCGACGAACACATAAATAACCAGTTTCGTATCAGATAAAATACTTTCAGGATCACGAACAGAGTAGACGAAAAGAGATCTGCTCAATTAACTTCCGCTAAACGATATCAGCCTTTAGAATCATATGATCTTTAGTACGGGCGTTTTGTACGGGATTTTGCGAGTACAGTACCACCGCGTAGCTTATCATACTAATGGAGAGTACTGTATTCATATGAATAGGAATGCTGAATATCAGCCAACATAGCATCGCAGTGAACACCAGCTCCAGCGCGCTGGCGAAAGTCTTTAGGATTGAATTCAGATTCTTCAAGAAGAAACTTGTGATTATTCCGATCGCTGTATTGTTCAGCATTATTATAATGACTTTCGGTTGCAGGAGTATACTAGGATCGACGTTTCTAAACATATCGGACTCGCTACTTTCGGACATATATAATACTAGGAAAACTGCGAGGTTGCAGAGAATACTGTTGACATACATAAATGCGTTCTGTACAAAAATATTGATAGTTGCTCCTTGCTCCTTAAGCAGGTATTCGTTGTACACTCCTGCCAAACAGGAGCAAATTGTCTGAAAGTTGAGATATTAGTATACAGTTATATCGTATTATTTGTATAATTGAGGCATTGAAAGCAAGAACGGACTAAATCACATTGAAAAAAATAAATTTTCCCTATTTTTAACCGACTTCAAAAAGAAACAGGTTCTACGTTCGATGTTATGTATGTATTATGTTTGCCCGCGAATTTCTCCGTAACTACTGGACCGATTTTCTTGAAACTTATTGCATTTAGTTTAGCTTCAATCAACTTAGGTCATGGAGAAAGAATTATCAAAATCGGTTAAGTAGTTTTGAAGTTACACCAGAAATAAGAAATCTGTTTCATTATTATTGGAATCTTCCGTTTCTAGCAAACGGTTCTTTTTTTACGAGCAGCTCCTTTTGAAGGCCCGCCCATATTTTTTAAAATAAACGTAGTTATACAACTTAAATAACTGAAAAAAGTACAAAAAAAAAAAAAAATTTTAAATTAAAACCGACTTAAAAAGAATAAAAATGCACTGAAAAGCGAAAAATAAGTTTGTTCCCTACTTAATCTATGACTCTCCATTCTTTTATGTCGACGCCTCATCATTTGCACTGTGCAAATCTGGCGCCGACTGAAAAAGAATTGAGAGTCATAGATTAAATAAGGAAAAAACTTATTTTTCGCTTTTCAGTGCATTTTTATTATTTTTTTTTAAATCGATTTTAATTTTTTTTTTAATTTTTATTTTTTATGCTTTATTCCGTATTTGCTCTCAATGCCTTTGGTCGTATTAAACTCACCTGTACAAATATGAGAATTATGTTACTATTTAAATTAATTTTGGCACTAAATACATTCACACTGAAATCCATATCTATATGTTTTATCATACACCCAACGGTCAACAATACCAGCGAGAACCATTGCTTTAGAGACAGTTTCTTGTCAAATACAACCTAAAGGAAATAATATTTCATTTAATTTATAAAACGCTCCCTCTAACTCCGGAGCAAGCTACAAGCAAAATTACTGATTTACATACTTGGAAAATGATTCCAGTTATAACGACGCGAAATTGTAATAGAACGTAATAAGTTGTTGGATCGAATGCAGCCAAGTTGATAAATGCCAGATTATTGTATAAACAATATAGGAACGAAGGTATCATGTACAGTAATAGCACTGGAACGGAAAAGTATTAGCCTTAATGATATTTATTTTGTGTTTATACCTACAACAGCTAATTAAAATTAATTAACACTTTGACGCCCGTGCCTCTTAGATCAAGCTTACCTTCACTGTTGATCTTTTTCAAATTTTCTAACTATTCATTGGTTCTTGACAACCATCGAAACGACATATTACAAGTAGGATATAAATCGTTGAATGGTACAGTTTGTTCGGCGATAAAAATGAAATACGACTGATATCTTAAGCTCGTGGAAAGTAGTAAATCAAAATGTTAACATAATTTCGATTCGTGGAATATTGAGCTGAACAAATAGTTATCCAAACGTTAGGGCTCATCCATTATTTCACACCACTGCTGCATCTTATCTTATACTCTATCTACTATAAATATGACGATAAATGAGAGCCCTGGATGCTTAGATATCGACTCAAAGTTACTCTACCATTTACCAATTAAATCTACGTACAAATTTCACATTATTAATTCAATTCATTTACCTTTCTTATTCACAGTTATTTCCTGGTAAAGACTCACGATGGTATTGCTAAAAGTAAAACGATAGCCAAAGTACTTAAACACGACCTTCGACTACATAACAATGTAATTATATACCACTTACTCTCTGCAATACAGAATTGTGGAAGTAATCAACTTCAACACCTCCGTCATTAACACTACCATCACAATGTTGTATTCATAGTGCCCGTTCGTCTGGGACCAAGTGACAATGATACCTGCAACGCAAAATACAATCTTGCAACATTATACGTTAAAGGTGATCTACGCGACTTCGCAAAGTAATACGTGAATATGTAAAAGCGACAGAGGTAAATGAATCCTTAGCAGTAGTTCCTAACAGTGAATCGTAATTAAGCTGTGACCGGTAAAATAAAACAATTCGTTAGCGATAATTACGTAAAAACTCCCGGCTCGCTCTTTATCTCCCTCATTATCGTCATCGTTCTTTATCGTCCCCGTCTGCCAATTACATGACAGCGAGTTATGCAAAGGAAGGATAAAAGTAAATGCACTTAACCACACACATGTGTACCTTGGTTCACGAAAAGGGCCATGTACGAAATAAAAATGACAAGACTCCATCTCCCTGGGAATAACTCTCCCCAATTGATGGTCCCCATCGTTTATTTTCGTAGTTAATTTTATTACGTTAATAACGCAGGCATTCGTGATGCGTAATATCACGGGTATCACGAACAGTCGTTGCTTCCCTGCCGGAACGACTGATATGAACTGAATCAGTTCAACTGATACGAACTGATATGATGCTTCATCATGAACCGCGGTAAACGCTGCTTTCGTTTACCTGGGAATTAACGATATCGGGATAATGTGTTTTACATTAAATTACAAATTTCTCCGCACATCCTATCGTCACCTCTGATACCTATGTATATACATAAATATAGCTAGAAATTGTTTTTGCATGTTTCCATAACTCTTTGTGAATCAGTAATAGGTATAAGAATTAATTTGAATATTAATAATGTTTGTACAGCTGCACTTGCTAGTCATAACAAGATATTAATGCAAAGATTTGGAGGACAGTATCGAAATAATATTTGCACCGAGATATTTAGGATCGCGGAAATAAGAATTGCAATGTATACATTATTAAAGTTAGAACGTCCTTTTTAAATAGTTTTAATTGATATTGTTATTCTCCATAATGTATATCAATAGATATAATTATGCTCAATTTTTACAATCTGTTGAAAATACACATTATTCAAACGCATTCGTAATGCATTGCATAAAATTTATTTACATACAACTGAGAACTTGTGTTTAAGTGCTTTACAGTACGCCATAAGTTTTAAAATTCTAATAAGTTTCATTAGTTAACAACTACCCCACTGTTTACGCTCGTCGTTTGTCCGTCGTGGAAGCACATAAATAGAAAATTCCTATCATACAATAAAATCCATTATACGTAGCTCGAAATATGTTACAGATCACTATTGTTACAAGTATTTAACAATGCCGGTAATATCTACAAGATGTAAGACTCTGTAAGATTCTGTTATATCGTCGAACGTAGAATAGAGACCGATGTACGTTATAAATAATTCCCATTATGCCAAAACGACGAAAGTACAACCATAGAAAAGAAAGTGTGTACGCGAGCAGTAGTTGCAAACACGCGTATTGTCCCAGATCACAAAACGTTGCGGCTATGTGCACAAGGATCCGTTACGAAATCAGTTTTCTAATTAGTGCTGATAGGCTAGTATTTAATCGAGACTGAATTATACCTCTAAATTGTTTAAACATGTATCTCAGAAAACGACAAGGATATCTTTTAATAATTACAGATATATTTTCGAAAGATCGTAAGTCGTTAAAGTTTAAAAATTCTTCGAAATGTGGTCAGGCAGTGTAATAGGTAATGCCTGCGAAATGATATTTACCTTTCAATGTATTTTTTGTACCTTCTGTAAATATTTTTATAAAGACACACATTGCAAGACTATACACTATAAAATGCAAGTATTATAACCATTCGTATGTAATAGTTCTTGGATCGCATTACATTAGGACCAATTTATCAGTTCGTCAAAAAGTGATAACGCAGACGTAGTATCGACGAATGGTAGAAATGCCGTACTAGCATTGTGTGGTTCATAGTTTTACGCATCCCAATAAAGAAGTGATAAGTTATTAACGTTCATACATGTTGGTACCGTGTCGCGATCAACAATATCCTTTTCTCATGGCACATTACATTCCATCGTATATATATATGTACTTCGCAGAGTCCATTACCTCTCCTATTCTTTTTTATAGTAAGGCCACCATTTAGCCGTGTGTGAAATAAACACTAAGTATCGTCAGCATTCACGTCACATTGTTACGCAAAGAAATGCAAAGACTGCTTCTCCATGGAAATTGTACGTTTTCGAGATAGTAAAAAGTGTATGAGAAACCGCGAGCGCAAATGTAACTCGACGAAACTAATGACTTAGTAAAGATCACAAAAGAAATCTTAAAATCCAAGCTGTGTACTGTGTTTGGCCATTATTATTAATGCATCAGTTCTATGTAGGAAACCCACGAATTAGCTGCGAAAGCTTCCTCTACGGACTGTCTTCTTTCAGTTACTAGTGTTACGCGTTGTGTTTGTAGTACCATTTAATTAAGAACATTACGATCGATCGAGTGAATAAAAAATTCTCATTTCCACGCTTGCCCGAAGGAACAGCTTCCAGAGCAAGTCGAATTTTATCATCTCTGTACATCAATCATAGGTATAACGAATCGTGCACAGTGTTCTAATAGAACTTAACATTAATCCGACGTTTTCAATTGTTTTAGAATCTGGTCCGTGATCATTTTGGTAGCCTCGGCTGCGTTGGGAATAAGGAATTTGTCCATGTCCGAGATGACTGTGTCATTGTATTGGGTTGTGCCGTATTTAAACGTGATTAGGTCCGAGTGTCGCTTCCTGGACGTTATTTTAACGATACTCGTTAATGGCCGTTTAACGATCACGTGTGCCGCGCCTTTTCTTTCCGGTATCTCCCGTAGTACGATAAGGTGAGTGTCGGTGACCAAAAGTATGCTGGAAACGAATCGTGCGCCAAACGTTAACTGAGAATTGTACTCTTCGTTTACTTTTACTCGATAAGTTTCTATTTTATTAAAACACCCACCTATCACAGAGATCTCCGTTTACTTTCACTTCTTGACACTTAAAGGAATGTAATAACTTTGGATCCTTCATCCACTGCTGAATAGATACCACTTCCACGGGTTCTTCGCTTTCATTATTCGTCATTGTCATATCTAAAATCCGTGACGTATCGTATATATTATTAAAAAAAAAACGTCTACCGCACGAATTCAATGAATATTGAAACAGAGGCTCACCCAAATCCTGATCATCGTCTATACTGAACACGGGGGCCGTTTTCCTCTGCCGTTTAGCGTACTCCGGGTCCTTCCCATTCCTATTCTCCACGTTGTTATGAACACTTGCTGATGGATTAACGATGTAATCGAATAACTTTCCCTTCACTTTCTTAAACTTCCCCAGGAAGTCAGAGTTGTTGTTCTTAACTTTGGCGGGGCTCGACTCGTTCGAATTCGTCTCAGACATGTTAGCGCTGCATACCAAGCAATATTGCGAATTATGATCGACGAGACTGGAGACAACCTCGTCGCCAAAGTATTCGTGTATGGCTGCAATAAAGCGATTGGCATTGAAGTAAATCGGCATGTAGAAATTTCTACAATGTCAGATATTTCTCTACCTTGATAACCAGCCGTAACCATGCTGACGTACTGGGTATGTTTCTGTAAAAAGGATGCGACCACCATGTGTGTGTAGCGGTCCTCTTCTTGCCTGCCACTTCCTAAGAAGCAAAGGTGTTCGCCGCCAGCTTGCGCTCCAACAGCCAGTGCTAGTCGTTGTGCCTGCAACAATCCTTGCACTGCTGTGGCGAAGGCGGCAGGCTCTTGGAGCATCTGAAATTTTATTCCCAGGCTTCAGTAAAATGTGAATACGTAAACACGTAGAAAAGGAGACGTACCAAATTGCAATCTAGATGGAACGCTGTGGGCAGGTGCCCCGCATTGTACTGCTCGGCAGGTCTGCAGTCGACTAAAAAAAATCTGACAGATTCAACGGAGGCATTAGGTATGGACGGAGTTTCAATGGAGTTCTCGACTAATTCTTGAGCCGATACAGGCAGGCATAACGCGTGCGATATATATTTCTCATCGAAGCTGTCACCGAACATTACAAGATACAAGTCCTGCTTAAAAGATGACGGTGTCTTCATCGCGTAATATTGCGCCAGCGAACAAAAGTCTGTTACATCTTCTGCTTCCAGAGCACAAGGCATAGCGGCTATCGCGTCTATTATACTTTGCTTATCGTTATCCTTCATACTCAAAATTTGCTCCCTGCGTAAAAGCAACGACTAGTTTTAGAAAACTATCACCTTCGCGAGATAAGTATGTAAAAAAATCAGGTTTCATAACTCTTACCTAGCATTTATTACCATGATAAGTGAAAGAAATAACATAAAGAACGGATCAGCCTGCATAAAATATAAATCCCACATTGTACAAATTGCTGGTAGCGAACACACCCCAGCGAAAAGGGTGGACACCCAGCCTTTTGTATACTGATCCGGAGACACTCTTTTCGTATCCAGGAAAGAACATAATTCTGGCTCGTGATAGAGTAGTAACAATCTTAATACAGAACTGTACGTTTCGCCCCTAGAAACATACAAACGAAATAACTGCGTTAAGTCGCCTTCGATATTAAACTACCGAAACAATTTTAATTACAAACCACTATACCTCGGGATATATACGTCTATTATAGCCTCGAATAAATTATACGTTGCGCTACGTGGAAGTTTTAAAGCTATTAAAGGACCCAATAACTCCAGCCATCCGTTCTCTCTTTTATACTGCTTCTCTTTGCTTTTGCAATAAAACGTTAGAATAGACTCTAAATCAGAGACGATGGAGACTTTGTCCTCGTCATCGTTTCCTAACTTTTCTGCAACAGAAACGTAACATATTCTATCGTAACAACAGTAACAAAACATACATAGATATTTCGTGTTTGTCTAGATATTATATTTCAAGGTTCAACGCGGCGTTTAATTTTGAAATACATAGCGTCCGCGCGAGATAAGCATGAACTAGTTTCTGGTGGTAAAGATAAGATTATCTGTACACGTACGGAAACCATTTTAATCGGATGTAATATCCCAACTTACCGACTAGTTGCTGACAGTCGTCACGAATAGCATTTTGCTCTGGTAAATCAAAGACTTCGTTAAAGTGACTTAACTGATTGCCCCGGTCGATAACATCCAAACAAGCCTGCCATACTTCTGATCTCAAATTCACAGGGACTGACTGCCCCTTGCAGATCGCGTATATATCGGACGCAGATGGTGCGTCGGTATCGAGAAGCGCTGCTTCTAGCTCCAGGATCCTAGATCGTTTCAGTTTAATTCATTTATTGTAGAAATATATAATGGGAATAGAGGAGCATTCCGGGAGTGATATATGATTGAATTGTTTACGAAGAAGTTTCTGGACGATGTCTAAATAATTTAAGACTAATAATTTAACCATATCTTCTGCGATATATATTTAACAGACTTAATATATCGATTTGTAGCTCGTTCCACCATCGCTACACCGTTTCTCCCTTAATTCAATGTAATTTATGCGACGTTGAAATTTCACCGATACTGTATTTACATAAGTTAATTAACGAACATCTGTAAACATACGAAGCTCAAAAGACGTGAATTAGTTCCGCGGGAACTGTCAGTGGAACATTACCATTAATCAAGAACAAGAGAAGCATTAAAGAGACAGAATGGCTTGCACGCAGTAATATGCAGATCCGCTTATTTTTAGTACCCTAATCGTTTTTAATATTCAAGGAAAGCGAAAGTGCGAGAAGAGAAATTAAAAGGTAATTAACGTATACGGCAAGCAGATAGAACGGACGATTCGAAATTCGCGTCTGTTAAATAAACAGTTCCGTTCGTTTGAGGAGTTCGAGGAAACTTTGAAAATCAGCTCACCAGGTGTTTTCGTCTTCCTGTAGTGCCATTTTGGTGAACGTCACACTCTTATCGAGGTGTGCGAGAAATGACAAATGTTACATGAACGTTAGAATTCTCTCCAGCGTAACGCGCGCTCTCGGCCTCTTAACATTCTACGGCGAGTATCGCCGCTCTCATGGCACTTGTCGTGCCTCGCGTTCCCTTCGATATTCGACGATCTATACTTATTGCCGTGAACAGAGACCCGCTGCTGTTGACAGACCGTTGCCATCTTTCAGGGAAAGTTTCGTGCATGCGCGGAAAAAAAGGCGCGAATATCAGGTGACGCGACCGTGCCGCGCATTAACACCTCCGTGTCAACGGGATGCATAAATACATTCGCGCCGAGAACTTAAAATAGACGTTACTTCGGCATCAGTAGTAACTTCCCCCGGATCGCCCGTCAATCTATCCGAATCACTTCGACGCTCCTCGAATCCGAAACGCGAACGCTGTTTTACATTCCACCCGATTTTGTTTGAGCCATACAACCAATTAAGTAGTATTCGAATATCGTAGATATGTATGTATTATACGATCGTAAGTTATCGAATATGCGCACGGCGCAAGTGGGCGCGCATTCCGTGCACTTTTGAATTTAATTCCGATAAAAACTAAGATTGATATAAAGCGATTCTATATTAGAATCTCAATTTATTCTCTTTCCGGGAGAATCGTTTTGTTCAGATAATGTTTGGTATGCACAAGTGTTAAGTTCGAATTATTCAGCGAATAGCCCGTCTCGTGGTTCGTCGATAATGCGAAGCGCTAGTGTCGCGGGACGGCGGAAACTCGTACTAAACAATTCGCTTCTTCGGGGACTCGTCTGCAAGTGATCACGATGATTTTTCCGCATGGTCGTACAACTTCACGACGTGACTGAGTCACTGTCTGCCTTCGTGACGGTGAGATACAGCGAAGGAAGAGGAACACGGAGGAACGTAGTGGACACACGGATTCGTGACATCCAGGGGCAGCGAAGAATTCGTGGGAAATGACGGGTGCCAGCGGCGCGGCCAGCGTGACCGGTACTAGTCCGCTACCAAAATGGCAACTCGCTCTGGCTGTTGGTGCGCCGGTTGCGTTGGGCCTTGGTTACATGTACTATAAGAACAGCTCTAAACCGTCGTCCAAGTCCAACCGCGGTAAATCGAAGGGCGGCTCCAAAGAGAATGGCACCTCGGCCGCTGACAAACAGATCTCCATCGATGCCGAGTGCCCGCCGAACGCTGCGGCCAAATCCGAAGTCGAGGTTAGAAATATTTCGTTTATTATCCTGCTGATAACATGGTATTTACAAATGCAAGTTTCAGATATTTGCTAAGTATGTTCTGGTATTTAATCCACCCTGTTATCGTTAAGGTGTTGCGACGGAGTAGTCGTAGCAGATTACGGAGCAACGCTGTTGTACACCGTTTAATTGTATTTCATTGTAAGACAAGGCTTTTGTGTATTAAAATGGAGGTGCGTTGTATCGTAGACTCCGTTGGAGAGGGCGAGGAGGTTTAAAAACGAGGGGAACGAACATTTTAAGATGGGAAAGTACGATGAAGCGATAGCGCAGTATAATAACGCGATCGAAGCTTGCCCTAAGGAAAGTACAGAAGAGCTAGCAACGTTTTATCAGAACAGAGCAGCCGCCTACGAACAACTGGTAACGCCATCTTTATAGATAAAGTTAATTCCATAAAAATAGACCGTAATGCGACGAGATCGAGCTATCGAGAAAATGTGCGTTACTTGTTGCAGAAGAAATATAGCGCGGTGAAGGTGGATTGTACAAAAGCCTTGGAATTGAAGCCAAAGTATATAAAAGCATTGGTACGTAGAGCGCGTGCCTTGGAGCACTGCAATGATTTAGAACCTGCTTTGGAGGACGTCACCACCGCTTGTATTTTGGCAAGCTTCTCTAACCAGACAGCATTGATGATGGCAGACAGGGTTTTAAAACAATTAGGTAAATGAGACACATAACTTTTGGCTCCTCGGAGCGAATACCGAAGTAATCATTGCGAACGTGGAATTGATGTTTCTTTCCAGGGAGGAAACACGCGATGGAACATTTGGCAAACAAAAAGTTCATTATGCCTAGCAAGCACGTTATTAAAAATTATATTAATAGCTTTCACAACGATCCCATTTTTTCGATGCTACGAGGTAACGACAACAGTGATATATCTGTGTAAGCATTTTAAAATCTCATTATATTATACACTATTTCGCTTCTTATTATTCTCATAATTGCGTGACCTTTAGGGGTTTTGCCAAAGTTTTAGAGTGCATAAAAGAGGAAAGATACGACGATGTAATACCGCTGTGTAACGAAGAGATCGATTGCGCAGAGCCAGACGTAGTGGCAAATAAATTGGAGGCGTTACTTTTACGAGCCACGTTTTACTTCTTACTAGGGCAGCACGATACTGCGATCGCGGACTTCGAAACTATTATAAATGACGAGACCGTTCCAAAGAATATAAAAGTGAACGCTTTGATTAAAAGAGCTACTTTATATATGCAATTGGAAAGCCCGGAGAAGAGTATCTGTGATTTTAAGGTGGCTGTCGAGCTCGATCCCGATTGTGGTGATATTTATTCGAATAAAGGGCAGGTAATAATACGTAATATTGTCTAAGCAGTAACGAACAGATCTGTTAACAATTGGAGTAAAAAGAGAATAGATATAATTCAGCAACCTATATGCCACGATTCCAGGTGAATTTACTTATGGAGAAGGTAGTCGAAGCTAGAGAAGACTTGAAGAAAGCTGTCGATCTCAATCCCAAGTTTGGAGTGGTGTATGTACAAAAGTGCTACGCAGATTATCATTATGGTCTAATTAAGAACGACATGAAAATAGTAGCGGAGGCTATACAAGACTTTGAAAAGGCCCCTGAAATATTCCCAGATTGCCCTGACTGTTACATTCTGTACGCGCAGGTATGTGTAACAAATTTCACCTTATTAGAAAGCGTATTAAAGTGGTGATAAATTTAATATATCCTATGGTAATAATACAGGTATTGTCAGAGACGCAAGAGTTTGAGAAAGCAGACAACTACTTTGGTAAAGCAATTGAGAAGGACCCGAATAATGCTACGATCTATGTACATAGAGGTTTGCTGCAATTGAAATGGAAGGGAGATATGGAGAAGGCCATGGAATACATCAACAAAGCATTGGAATTAGACGATAAATGTGACTTTGGGTACGAGACCTTAGCTACGATTGAAGTTCAGAGGTGAGTCGAGGATGTTTTTCTAGGATACGCATTTATTCGAGGCATAATTATTTTGCTGTTTTAAATGGTGAATTTAAATTCTGTTAACAGGGGGAATCTAGAAGAAGCAATAACGTTATTCGACAAGGCCATAGCACTAGGTCGCACAGTCACGGAGCTGACACATATTTTCAGTCTGAGATACGCCGCGAAAACTCAGCTCACGTTGAAAGATAGACTAGGCTCGGAAATAATGTTCAATTTGCAAAATGTTTCATAAACTTTCGTAAAACTGCGCTGATCCAAATCGTAATTTCAAATAAACGATACACATAGTTACCAAAGCTAAAGAATGAAGTTTCGTATCTATGGTATGACCCATGAACATAATTTTCTACAAGATTGTAATAGAAATATACCGTCACCGCTCATTGATCGTTCGCTGTTATCATTGAACCGAATCACAAGACTCTTCTGACGACAAAATTTCAAAGTACGCGCGTGACACTTGGTATTGTTACTTCGCAGCTCACTCGATCCAGTATTTCTCCAGTAAATTTCAGAGAGCGGAACCTCCGGAAATTGCATTTATAAAATATCTAGTTTGTGCTTGTTAGATGTAAGATCACGCAAAGACACGACGCCTATTGTCAATTTAATCATTCGATGATTTCTATCAAGAATCATGAAATTCCTATTTGCGAAATTCGCACGTTTACCTGTACGATGAATTACTGTCTTAAATACACCTCGATTATCCCGGGACTTCGAAATTACTATGTAGACACGTTTAGAAAATAATATTTTTACAGATGAGCATTACTAATCGCAAAGGGATCGAATAATTTACTTGTAATTTGTAATAGTTTACGAGTAGTTGTAACTGTGAGTTTCAAACTGCATTTTGTATTACTTTGTACAAAGCGTATAAAGCATTTTTAATCACATGTAAAATTCCTATATATATATAAATATTATAATGTTATTGTTATATTATTTTTACACGGTTATCGACTTTATTTTGTTACGTTGCAACCCGAATCCTGCTAGGCCTTTGTCATGTACAAAACTGGAAAGGAACATATACACTTCCTGAGAATAGTACAATCAAGTAATATTTACATGTCGCGCTGATTACTAAATATACAATCGCATTAGAGCTAAATACAGGAGAATCAAATTACACGTCTGAAACCATCGAATTACATATACACCTAAATGGTTTTGTATGTACAAAAAGAGATCGAGAGAACAATGTAGTAGTTTGTTATAAGACAGCGATGTAATTTTATATGTTCTACACACCCTGGTTTTAATATGTGCCTTTTCAAACGTCGTAGAAGATAGAAGCGAGGGGGTACCTTATGACAAATGCTAATAAACTGCAAATGACCTAAAACATTAGTAGCTTTTTAATATATTGTAATATTATAACGGACCAAGGCTGTCGAGAGTCCACCACAGACTACGTCATTAAACGCAGCCAAATGTTTCGGAAACTTTACCTGAATCAACAGCAGGATGACCGTAAGCGTGGATTCTTTTAGAGGGCCGACTTTAATTAGCACAAAGTTAATCAGAGTAAAATTATTACACGTGACAACGCCATTCCTATCTTCTTGCCATTTCACTAAACCCAGCTTCCTGAACACCCACGTTACAAGTTTACCTAAGAAAAGCATCCGTTACTTTACATACTCGACCGTGTAACATTTAAAAAGTATATTCCCATACCGATAACTCCAACATCCTTTTTATGAAATACAGCACAGCTGATATTTAACTTGTCCGTTTCTTTATCGTACCTACGAACACACATACAAAATAATTTCGAACACCGCTGTCAGGAACGCAGCCCTTTACGACACTTACTTCGGTAGCCTATGCCTGGGGCACGGTATAAAGTGAAATAACTGTGGTATGCTATAAAGGAAATTAATTATCTGCGGAATGAAGAACAGCAAGGTCGTTTTGCTGAAGTGCCCAATAATGCCAACAACGGCAAACGTCATTCCAGACAGATAACAAAATGTGTCACCTACGAATACCTGCGCGGGGTACCTTGAACAAAAGAAAGTAATTGCATTTTTAAGATATAAAAATCATTTATACAGTACGATGAAAGAGTGTTTAATATCCGTAATCTGTATATCGTGTTTTTTTTTATAGCGAGTCAACGATTTGAACTCCCGAAGGTCGACTCCCGAAGGATTAATCATGCTCCGCGAGAACTTATAGATACGGATGCTCGTAATTAGTGGGTCGGTGATTGGAGACGCGTGCGCCTTGGGAGGAGCCGCGAGCGCGCTTGCCGGCGAGGGATCCAGCGAAAGAGGTTGCGTAGAAGAGCATTCGGGCGTGGTTTTTCAGCTCGTTACGCTGCTCTCGAAAGGGCAGCCCTTAAAAGCGAAGGGCTCGGGCGGAACGGCGGGATATCTTGAAACGAGAGATCGGACTCGCCACGAGAAAATTGGAAATATGTGGCATTATGCGGCAAACACGCCCTGCACAGCCTGAACGGCTCTTTAAGAAACGCTGCCCCATTCACTGAGGAAGGTTGGTTAACCAGCGATCCGGACGATTTAAAATTAAATGGCACGTCGGGGAGCGGTGACGTCACGGTTCAAACGTCACGCCGCAAAAGGCATTCACCTCGTCGTCAGCGTCAGACTATTTACATTGTGAGTTTAGTACACAGATCTGTGTGCCGAGAACTGTTACCGTTTGAACTTCACGGACAAAGAGGATACCCGCGGTATTTTTAACTTTCGTGTAATACGAATTCTCGGATTAATATGGCTGTTCTTTATTCTCTGAGGATTAATCGTAGTTAATGGCAATTGCGACCTTCGGTTTGATACACGAACAGAAAAGGGGAATATATAGGAAGTCTGGTCAGTCGCTGTACGATGTACCATCGGCTAGTTAAAACTTCGTTTCGTAGATTCGTGGATCGATTACACGCGTGCTTTTGGATGAAACTGTTTGGTAACGAGAATGTTACGATCGAAGTGAGATCTTTATGAGACGTACGATGAACAACTGACGAGTTAGAGGGAAGAAAGTAGTGCGATGCAGCCCCGCCTAGATGGGAAACTAGTCTTGCTTTATACACTACTAGTCCTGCAAGTTTTCATTGTTATTATTTATGTCGCTACTACTCCGCCTTCAGAATTAACCGTTTCGACCACTCGTACCTCTGTTACGTTCGTGAGATTCGAGGACACGCAGGTAAGATCATATCGAGCGCTGATACTATCCGCGACGTCTTATTCGCTACTCTTAACTCCATTAATGAATTCAGACTGTTTCGCAGGAATCTAAAGTTCAACGAGTCGATCATAAAAAGTTTCCCATCTATGAGACAATCAACGGGGAGGTAGTGCTAAAAGATGTCAAGACTTTCACGCTCTTCGAACTATACAATCAGACTGTTTGTTGGAAGTACGGAGTGGACGATGAGAAAATGAGGAGCGACGAGGATCTCCGAAAATGCATCTGCAGGCAAGGATGGCACGGCTCCGACTGCGGTCAGCCGGAGGTTGTCTGGCGGGCGATCATGGCGTCCAAGCAGAATATCAAGCTGACACGGCGTAAAACAGCCCGACGGATTGTACACACATTCTTTCTGAACGAATACAATACAGCGATCGCAGAGGTGATAGTAGAGGAGCTATACAACGTAGTGGATCTTTTTGTAATCTGTGATTTTAGCAACGCCGAGGATAATTTTCATCATAAGCTACTGAAGGGTTTATTGCAGCAGGCACAGAAGAAGATTTTATATATGAATATAGCGACGAAGGTGCGCAAGCCGTTGAGGGTGGTGTCTAAATATGTTTGGGACAGAATAAAGACTGTGGTACGGAACTTAAGGGACGACGATATTTATGTAACGACCGAACCAGAACAAATATTAAACTCTAGGGCATTAATGTTCCTCAAGGTGTATAACGGATGGCCGCAGCCTATTGGTTTTAGATTAAGATGGTCCGTGTACGGATTCTTTTGGCAGCATCCACTTAAAACAACGATAACAGTTGGCGCGTGTACGATTGGATTAATGCGCGAGGCATATCAGTCGAATTCTATCATGTTGGAGCAACTGGAAGGAGACTTAAGCGAGAGAGATAGCCTAGGCCTAGTTATAGGAGACTTGAATCATTACGGAGGATGGTATTGTTATCTGTGCCAGACGCCGGCGAATATTATAATTAGTCTGCATAATAAAGTGAAATCCAAAGAGATTCAGATAGAAGAAACTATCGACGTACCATTCATCGAGGACCTAATGGGAAGCGGATTGTGGTTAGACGGGAAGACTAATCTCCTAAGAGTCTCTAAATCACGGGACCTCTATTTTGCGCCTGAAACAATACTTAATAGTACGTGGAAGTATGACTGGCTAGTAGAGAATTTTTACGCTAAATTAGACTATTATTGACATACTGGTCACACCCGACTGTGATATTAATTCATACTCGATACTCAATGTAAACTATACAATATTCTACTGAATTTACATACCAAAATAATATGTTGAACGATTTGTGAATGTTAAATAATTTATACGTATAACTTATAAAGAAATCAGGAATCTATAAGATTAGTCGTCTTATTTCAACATGCCCTCCCCGAGTTACACTAAGTAGTTTACAGTAATTTCTTCACGTAGACTCCGCTATGAAATTCTTATGTAAGGCGGCCCCTAAACTCAAAAATCGACATGAGACGAAATCCTATGGATACGTTTCTGAGATATCACCCGATGAATATTTTGGTAATTTTTTAGGAAGAAAGGCAAAAGAAACAGAAAAAGCCAGAATTGCTTTTCAAAAATAAAATAAAATACATAAAAATTTCTTTTCAATCAAGACAAATACGTAATTCGCCAAGAAACAAGAAGATATGCAAAAATAGGGAAAAAGTTGAAAAGGGGCACTCCCACTCTATCGCCCATAACATCCTTATTTGTGCATGGATTTTGCTCGGGTTGGGCTTCTTTTCTTCGTAAAGGTGCGCACTCTACGTAAAAAATAAGAAACAGGATGTTACATGATAATTTCTGTCTTCCAGGCTATGTAGTGAATTTTCGATTTCAATTTCGGCTCCAAAACATTACATTTTTCTTAAGTTTCGCTCGATTCCGCCTAAACTATTGGTCCGATTGGAAAACACTGCGGGAAATAATTGTATGCAATTTAATTACCTTTAATTTAAGAGTCGTCGCGATCAAATCGGCCAACTCTAACGCGAGATATGGCCAAAAACGTCCGGTCGTCTTCTTAAAAAATTACCAAAATATTCATCGGACGATATCTCAGAAACGTATCCATAGGATTTCGTCTCATGTCGTTTTTTGAGTTTAGGGGACCTCCTTACATAAGAATTTCATAGTGGAGTCTCGATCAAAAATAATTTTTTCGATTTTGTAAACTAGTGTTATTTGTCGCTATATATACTGCTAGACTTAATTCGCCTAATTCACGTATAACTTACCGATTGAATTTTAACAAGCCCAAAGAAGTAGCTATATATGGAAGCATGAAATACAATGAGAACTGATGTGCCTTCCAAAGGTCTCCCGATAACTCTATGATGTTAAAGAGAAGGATGCTCATCGAAATTATTAAGCTTTGTCCAACTTCTAAACCGTTTATGCCGGCTAATATATTTATAGCGTTCGTGCAGAACACTGCCAGCATCCCCATGTACAAGTAATAAAACATCCAGAGATCCACAGAGAAGCCGAACCAATGTCTCAAAGGTTTCGGTACGATGATCAGTGTGGAGTTAAAATTAATGTAGTACACCATTAAAAGTGGCAAGGAAGCAATGGTCGGCAGTAATAATTTATGCCGCCAACGAAGATCCAAAACATCGTCGGCGAAACCCAAAAGTAGCATACAACAAATCGAAAGCAGAGCAGCCAGAAATTCCATGAACTGCAATTAAAATTACGCGTATTACCTTCTTTCAACGAATCCGTACTTTCTTGCCTTTAAATATCTCTCCTACTGTTTCATATATGTTTCTGTATCTCTAATCGGTATCTACAATTGAGGCCCACGCAGCAAGACTGTGTGCAGCTCCGCCTTTACCAACTTCAAATAAATTAGAAAAAACTGTTTATAAAATTATCGCTTTGACTTAAAATTAAAAAGAGTAACTACTAAATAGGTAGTAGTTATTGAGTTTGATAAGTTTCTATTTCTATTTTTGGCAAATTTTAAAACCTGGAACATCTGTATCGAGCAAAACAGTAATGGGCGTAGATTCAGAATTGCAATAAATGGCTCGTTTGTTATTGGATTTGCATCGAAAGGTGTTGAAATTTTTTTCTAAAAAAATGGAGTGCACCTCTCTTGCTGCAAGCTCCTCAATTCCAACCAATCCATATAAAGTTTCTAATCGTCCTGAACAATAATAGAGATATTTGAAGCCGTCAGTTACGGATCCGCTCTACGCACATTTCTTGAATGATAAATTATACAATAAACAAACAGTTTGCAGCATACCTCGCTATGAGGGAAGTTTACGTCATTAAATATGTAATTCGTGAACGGTACAGGGATAAACAGAAAGAGCGTTATGAGAAAAAGACATCCGCTAACGACGCCTAATGCCTCCGGCCTGGAAAAAGAATCGAAGTATTGAAATTACCTGTACGATGCCCGCGGACGATAAACGCTGACGCGACTACGTGTTATATCAAATGCCCACTTACACTTTGTCACCACTACTCTTATTCATATCAACCCCGTATAGGTTAGCTTTAATAAACATATCTTTTATCCTCGGTATCAAGCGCACCGTTAAAAAGTACGCGCTAACCGACATCGCGAGATTAACGAAAATCGGGAAAACGAATCTCCAAGTCTCCTCGTCTATCATGTTGGACTTTTTCAACATATCGGCCAAAAACGTGGCAACAAATCATATGTACACAAACGGATGATTGACGTGGCTGGTATCGCTAATTCTATGTTCTTTGACCCAGGCGATGCCAGTGCAATGACACGTGCCTCGAAACGGGTGAAACGGGAGCCCCAAAAGCTGTATTAACGCACGCATTTTTTTCGAAAATTTGAACGCATCGCACGGGTAAACGATCGGTGACGGTCGCCGCGCACTGGGAGGCGAACGAATCAGCTGCAAAATTGTATTCGGTTTCTGACGAGTGAAAGTTCGATAATAGCCCGACGAAATAATAAAGTCTCGCATCTCTGACATTTCTACTCCTTTTATTCTATTCCACGCTGTAACGTTTATATGTATTTGAGCGGTTCGCGGTAAAAATAACAGCGTTGCTCTTTACGCGCTCGTTAAGTCCTTGATGGTCCTTGTGGATCACACGAAATGGCCATAGAAAGTTTCGTTTCAAAGTTCTAATTCGACGTGCTGCTGCTTCTCGCTGATAAACATTAACTTTTCCTGGAATCGATGTTATATATCTGTCTACATATAAAGCGTACGTGCACATTTCCTAGAATATGAATAAGGTAAATATGGCTTTGTAATTGTGAAATACTCGTTACTCCAATATTATTAAGTAATATTTTAGCGTTTATTAAGTAATATTTTGGTCAGTTGATGAGGTACTCGACTATTCATTTACATAATTGATCGTACCTTTCACTTACAATCTGAAAATCACAGGTACTAAATAATTTTAATTATTCTTTGCGATCACTTAACCTAGAACTGTCAAATGCCCACTATACATATGCTCTGAATACCTACTGTGAGTAAATCGGAGCAGAGGTGTTCGTAAGAAGTCTGTGCAGTAAATATACGCCTGAAAGTTTCATTGCGTTTTTCAGTACTGATAAAAGCGCTCCAGATATTACACTTTCTCTACTATCGGTTTAAGCGTCACTGATGGATAGTGAGAAGCAGAAAGATGAGATTATCGCACTGGAAAGTATTTATAACGCAGAGGAATTTTCGTATCGCGAAGAAAATGGTCGATACCAGTGTACCTTCAAGATCTTTCTGAACCTCCCTGCGGATTACTGTATAAGCTACAAGGACTTTAGATACGCCGAAGAAGCGGAGCAGAAGATTACAGTCTCTCATTTACCACCCCTGACGCTTCACATCGTTTTGCCGGAGAATTATCCTTCCGTGCTATCACCTAAATTCACATTGTATTCGTCTTGGCTGCAACTTTCGCTGTTGGACGGATTGTGTAAGAAATTAGACAATCTGTGGGAAGAGAACAAGGGGCAGGAAATTTTGTTCACGTGGGTAGCCTTCCTCCAAGACGAAGCTTTAGAGTTTCTGAATATACAGGAGAATCTTCGCATGAGTCGCGCTTATACACGCTACAAGGACGCTTTGGAAAAGGCGCAGATCAACCAGAAGAATAAAATCAAAGACAGTATAGAGAAGGAATGTAATATCGAAGGTGCAAAGAGCAGGGCGAAGGCGGAGGTTAATATCCGCAGGCTGAGTAAAAAGAACTTTGTGCACAAGTATTACGATAAAAGAGCTATCTTGGATTGCCCGATCGGAAGGAATCCTATTCAATCGCTAATCGATTATAACGAGAAGCGCAATCAGATCGAGTTCAAGAAAAACTTCTACACTTGTAAAATATGTTTCGTGGATAAAATTGGGGAGCATTGTACACAGTTTTTGCCTTGCTCGCATGTGTTTTGTAAAGATTGCATAACCGGCTACCTCGAGGTAAGAATCAAAGATGGGAATGTGCAAAATATCGGTTGCCCCGAAGAAAAGTGTACTTCCGAAGCAAGCCCTGCTCAGGTAATCTCCTTCGTTTATCTGTTACGCTGGATATTGGTACGTCGTTAATAGTGCTCAACGTTTTATCTAAATTCGCAGATAAAGGATCTAGTAAGCTCAGAATTGTTTGTGAAGTACGATTCTGTGCTGCTGAATGCCACGTTGGATACTATGTCGGATATAATATATTGCCCGAGGCGTAGCTGTCAGTATCCAGTGAGCTGCGAACCGAACGACCAAATGGCAAACTGCCCGATGTGTCAATACGCATTTTGTATTTATTGCAAAATGGTTTATCATGGTATAGAACCATGCAAGGCCCAAAGTACGTTCCTGCGAGTTACTCGATATCTATGGATCTGTTAAGACGTATTTCAAGGTTTTCCTAAATTGATCTTCTAAACCCGTTATGTAGCTACTGAAACACATCAGCTGGTAACCGAGTATCAAGAAGCATCTAACGAGCAGAAACTCCAACTGGAGAAACGTTATGGTAAAAAGCAACTTCAAGTTTTAGTAGAAAATACGATGTCCGAGGATTGGATTAAAACTAACAGTCAAAAGTGTCCTAATTGTAATGCTGCGATTGAGGTAATGCGAGCTATTCTTGTTTTCATACATTTACACGTTACTCTAGCCGCCGATAAGCAAAAATCAGTTGTCGAGAGTGTGTATTATCGTGGTCATTGCTTTCAGAAATCGGATGGCTGCAACAAGATGGTATGTTGGCGGTGCAACATAGCTTTCTGCTGGCTGTGCAGCACCATCCTCAATCGAAATGCACCGTACGAACATTTTCAAAACACCAGCTCCAAGTGCTATAACATGCTGTATCACGATATACCGGAGGACGATGAGGAAAACGATTATTTCTTCGAATATCCGTATATTCCAAATTACGACCTGCTGGATCTCAACTTTTTCTAAGAATTTACAATATGAAGTTGAAATAAACGGAGCAGCAATTAATCATTGAGATCTGGTAACGAAAAGAATTCTACTCGTAATCGTATCTGTTTTTTAAACTCGCAGAACTTAATATTCCCTGTATTTGTGCTATTCCGTGTCTGTACAAAGGAACTTTTAAGAAACATGTACTACCCTCGTTTAATTGTACAAATGATCGAACAATATGTAATTATAGACCGTATTTTCTCCGCGCGCAATCTTTTGTAAAACGAATTATAGGCTTTTAAAGTTATATTTTTGCGGGGCGAAATATAAATGGAAGCTGCGAAGATTGTGATTGACATTTCATGGTAAATCAATAAAATTGTCTTGTACGAGCAGGTTGAGTGTTGTGAATTGAAGGACAGAAGTCGTTGCTGATGAGGTTTAATTTATTGCAAAAAAAAAAGAGATGTATCAAAACAGTGAGGATCGAAGTTCTTAGTATTCTTCGGCGCCTTCTCCTTCGCCTTCGGCGGAGTCCATGCCGACTTCCTCGTAGTCTTTCTCGAGTGCCGCGAGATCCTCGCGGGCCTCGGAGAATTCACCTTCTTCCATACCCTCGCCGACGTACCAGTGGACGAACGCTCGTTTGGCGTACATCAAGTCGAATTTATGATCAAGGCGGGCCCAAGCTTCAGCGATAGCCGTGGTGTTGGACAACATGCAGACGGCCCGTTGTACCTTGGCGAGATCGCCGCCAGGTACCACGGTCGGTGGCTGGTAGTTGATGCCGACCTTGAATCCGGTCGGGCACCAATCGACGAACTGAATGGTGCGTTTCGTTTTGATGGTGGCGATGGCCGCGTTCACGTCCTTGGGCACCACGTCGCCTCTGTACAACATGCAGCAGGCCATGTACTTTCCGTGGCGAGGGTCGCATTTCACCATCTGGTTAGCCGGCTCGAAGCACGCGTTCGTAATCTCTGATACAGAGAGTTGCTCGTGATACGCCTTCTCCGCGGAAATCACCGGCGCGTACGTGACCAACGGGAAGTGGATCCTTGGGTACGGGACCAGGTTAGTCTGGAACTCCGTTAGGTCGACGTTCAGGGCACCGTCGAACCGCAGAGAAGCTGTGATGGAGGACACAATTTGTCCGATCAGTCGATTCAAGTTCGTGTATGTGGGCCTCTCGATGTCCAAGTTACGGCGACAGATGTCGTAAATGGCCTCGTTGTCGACCATAAATGCGCAATCGGAATGTTCAAGGGTGGTGTGCGTGGTGAGAATTGAGTTGTACGGCTCGACAACGGCGGTGGAGACTTGGGGCGCAGGGTAGATGGCGAATTCCAGCTTCGATTTCTTGCCGTAATCGACGGAAAGGCGTTCCATCAAGAGAGAGGTGAATCCGGAGCCAGTGCCGCCTCCGAACGAGTGGAAGATCAGGAAACCTTGGAGACCGGTACATTGATCTGCCAATTTACGGATTCGGTCCAGGACAAGATCGACGATTTCCTTTCCAATAGTGTAGTGACCGCGAGCGTAGTTGTTCGCGGCGTCTTCCTTGCCAGTGATCAACTGTTCGGGGTGGAATAGCTGACGGTAGGTACCAGTGCGTACTTCGTCTGAAAAATTAACGCACTTTAGTTACACCTGTGCCTCGGGCCATAAATTCGACAGAATTAAAGTCAGTTTCATGATATTTACCAACTACTGTTGGCTCCAAGTCGATGAAGACCGCCCTAGGTACGTGTTTGCCTGCGCCAGTCTCGCTGAAGAAGGTGTTGAAGCTGTCATCTCCCCCGCCGATAGTTTTGTCGGATGGCATTTGGCCATCAGGCTGGATGCCATGCTCCAGACAATACAATTCCCAGCAGGCATTACCGATCTGTACTCCGGCTTGTCCAACGTGAACTGAGATACACTCACGCTGAAATAAAATTGAAGAATATATTACTGCAAGTTGAGATTTAACTTCAAACCCAGGAATTAATTGCCAGAATGGAAAATTAAACACGAGAAATTCTTAAAACCAGGGAAGGTCCAAGTCAATGGCGGATTTAACGGGCGGCCGATGAGCAGGGCCCAATTCTCGAAAAAAATTATGGTTTTATCCAAACACAATTTTTTTTTGTACTATTACATTCAGCTCGTTTTCAGTAAACTACCTCTTCATTTTCCCGAAAAAATGGGCCCCGCAGAACGTTTGCCACCTGGGCCTTTTTCCTTAAATCCGCCACTGGTCGAAGTGGCCATTAACTTAATCGAGATTAAATAAATCTTTAATTATACGTTACATCAGTGTACTAAAACTACAGTAAGGAAATGAAAAAATAAAGAGTCAAGGCATTGCGGTGTTGGACCGGAAGCCGGCCGGCATTTAACCGTTACAAAATGGCCGTCCTTCCCTAAGCAACAAGATAGCCGCTTCTCCCTCTCACTCGAAATATCTCAAAAATCGTAGACTTACCATTTTGTAATGTGAAGTGGAGCTTCAAAAGTCTTGAAAATAGAAGTATGAGTGGACGAAGGACGTCGACAGTTGGCTAAAGCAAGTAATGGAGCTTTCGCTAACAACCACGATATCTTCGTTCAGTGATCTCCAAACGAATGTGTCGGCGGCCTTCGAGGCACGGCTATTTATACCCTCGGTGAGGGGCTTCGTCAGCCCTCTCCGATTGGTCGCCGGTGGCCTCATTCTGCTCCGTGATTGGTCTTTTTTCGACCGCAGTACCCACGGACAGACTGAACAGACAGACCTTATACGGAAAATATAGTCCCGAGTAATAACGATATAATCGCCTGTTCCATTCACACCGGCGGCAACATATTCATTCGCTATCTTCCACGAATTTAATGCCAATGCGAATGAATTTTTAATCACGCCCATTTCACAAATTGGCT
The DNA here is from genome assembly GCA_947577245.1 of Andrena bucephala. Classification (NCBI taxonomy): domain Eukaryota; kingdom Metazoa; phylum Arthropoda; class Insecta; order Hymenoptera; family Andrenidae; genus Andrena; species Andrena bucephala. The sequence goes on from OX387715.1 coordinate 73,969,908, forward strand.
AGAATATCTGGCTAATTTTTATGCGATAATGCGGGCGCTACGCGTGACGGTTTCTTCCATATTTGGATTGTGCATTTTGATTGGTGACTCACGCAATTCGTGTGCTCATTTTTACCACGATCCTTGTATTAGAGTAGCATTTTGATACATGGCTACATGGAAAAATTTACTCTGGAATTTAAAAGAATATTTAAGTACTTCGTTTTCAGCTTCGTTAACGGTGCTGTATTGGGCCAGGGTAGCTGATTTACTAATACATACACGCTATTTATGTAGAGTGCATGCATCTGCAGTTTCTGGCTACTGCTATATATAGGCTTTCCGTGACTCCCTGTAAATGCTTCACATTCAAATATTAACAAGGGGTATATAAAGGTATGACTGAAACAGTCACCGATTTTTTATTGAGCTATATCTAAATACATGTAAATAAATTCATATAAATTCTACACATAAATTCTTTGAAATTATTCGCTATTACTTTCGTAATGGACATCATTAAGATGCTAGGAACAGATATATAGTTAAGTATACAGTACGTCTTACCAAGAATATTTTGAGGTTGTAACAGAAATTGAAGTTTTTGAAGTATTTTACTATGATACATCGTTATATATTTTCTGTTGATCGCTGTTGAACATTTGAAACATAAAGTGAAATCCGGGAGGTTGTAAGTTCAATGCTCTGCATGGGGCTTGCAATATTTGGATTGCATACACCCATATTAGGTATTGATCTCGTCTCCGTATACTGGGTGTCCTAAAAACTCATCCCTGCAATTAAGACTTGACAAAGTAGTATCAACGTTTCGCCATTCATTTAACAATTACGACTAACGATTTAACAATTCCTAACATTGACGAACAGAATATAACAACAAAAGCCTCAAATATAGACAGTGATAATAATAAAATGATATGGAGGTCTTTGACAGACGTTTTTACCATTTTGTTTTGGGTGTGGTATATCTGTTTCACGTGGAGATAACAAAATCAGAAGATGCAAAGATGTACTTATCGCTGAGATCGTAATGAAGAAACGTCGATGAAATCATAATGACGTCATCAGTGCGTCTTCGCAAACCGATTTGTATTTCGATTTCAAGTTCACCCATTTTTCGGACGAATCAAGGAGCGGATGAAGCTAAGGAATTCCTAGCTAAGGAAAACATTAATAGTTCTGAGATGAACAAATTAGTTTCGGTACATTCATTATGCGATGAATTGAAGTTGATCCACTTCCTGCCCACAGGCACAGACCGTATCCGCTCTCTACTCCTGATTCTACGATCTCACCTTACCACGGTTTCTGACCTCTTTTAAAATTTTGTATCGCCCTCAAGCTCGCGAAACTCTCGGACTAGAGAATTACGAGATAAATCTCATTCGTGGCGAAACTACTTACTCGAAATATATAGAGTATAGAACAGCGAACCTAATGAACAGAATTCCATGAAAGGAATTTAATTCTGTTCTAACAGAAATACCTACTGAACATTTCTACGAGCTCCACCTTCACTCGAGTATTGCATTCATTCTCCTTTCAACAAGAATTTTTATACATACTAAAGTTGAATGAATTTATTTACGTCCATAAATAACGGGTGACTTTTCAAATATTACGATAGATTTGAGAGTGATGTCTATTTTGTATTTTTTTTAACTGTGTTTATTGCTGAGTTTCATATTAACTGATAAATCAACAAAATAACAGATCTCCTATCGCATTCGGTGTAAGTATGTAAAGGACGACAAGTCGTCCATGTGTTTCCTCGTCACGGCTTATGGCGACAGGCGACAGCTGCATGGCGGTGTAGCTGTTTCATCGTAAGTACACACAGCAATATATATAGAAGGACACGTTTAATGCAGCCCATCAACCGAAGAAGGCTTCCTCTTCGTATCGTAATATATATTGCGTCATTACACGCAGATGCGTATAACAGAAAATTTGCATAAATATAAGATTTAGTCCTTTAATAATTCATCCAGGGATAGTATAATGATCGATACTTCAAAATCGTATTTTGTGGAAAAAACTATGAAATCGCGAAATGTGTTCAATCACTCGTAACTTATTTGGAGACCATCGACTACGCCCTTTCATTCCTCTTTCATTCTAACCTAGTCTTCAGTCATTGTGCTAAAAATTTGTGCGAATAAGGTTGTTGAGGACAAAGAGAAAATACATTATGTGCACAGTGTCGAATATAGAAATTCATAATGTACAACTGATAATAAAGTAGTTAAAAAATAACGACCTTGTTCGCTTTCAGTTTCATAGATGTCGCTAGAATTGCTATTTTCCAGTTGCTAGGCAACCTTTCAGATGTAAACATTAAGCAAATGGGAACGAATGGAATAGTAAACATGCGTTTAGTTGTGCTCATATTTTTGTGACTAACTTTGGTTACGAAAATAGTATCTTACAATTAGTATTGTATTAATATGTCCACCGAGGACATTAATTTCATAAAAGGATGTGCAGAAGCAGAAACTAAGAAAGAAGAAGCTCTAAGTCTCTGCTACGTGCATCCCGCTGTAAACAAAGTAGAGGGAACTGATATTCTTACTAAATGCACCAAGAGTCCACGAGAATTGAGTAAAGATGACACGTCAGTCGAAGATGGTTTATACGCTTCTGACACTCCTTTCGTTTATAGCGATATTATGCCTCAATTTGGTAACATAAAAATCTTAGAGTACGAGTCGAAGCGTAGATTCTGTGGGAAACTCGTGGAGATCGTTATTCGTCAAGTCAATATCGGCGCTTCAAGAAATCAGTCAGATACGATTGAAATCGCATCCGTTTACTTACTGTTTAAGAAGAAGCTCATATGTAAAGCAAATAGCCCTTTCAATAGAAAGTTGCACAAGTTGTTAATTAAGAATTCAGAGTGCGATAACATTTCTATACAGGTGCACGCTAAAGGCGGACAGTCTAGTATATTGCCGTTGCTGTTACCTAGACGTAACGTCGAAGATAGTAAAGTGGAGATAGATTTTGCGATAGGCGACAATTCTGGCAGGATACATGCTGGGACAGTAACGTGCACGATTACTTTGAGAAATTATGGCGCGAACAAACAAGAGTCGCGCGCAACACATTTTTACAAACTGAGCAATGATCCGAACGATCCACAAAACAATTTGTCTTTACTCAGACCAGCTAAAAGTATTCATAAGAAAGAAGTTAAATATTTCTTACTAGAGGATCCGGCATTAACTTTTAACGTCGATTCGGAAGCGACCGTTTCCAAGAGAGCACAAGTAGAGGATGTAAAGTCACCCGATACTGTAATAATAGAACAGCCTGCGTTTTCTTTGTTCGATATATCATTCAGAAACCTATTTCAAACTAAACGGCCATTGGAGCCATCATCTGGTACTCGTAGGCACAATATCATAGGGAGAACTGTTCTCACTGTTAACGTACTGAGAGGGATAGAAATACCGATCAGAGAGGAATCAGCGTTAGTTCAGCCATTCGTAGAAGTGGAATGGAATAATACAGTTCACGCGACGTCCGTAGCGAACGGTCCGGCACCTGTGTGGCAGCAAATGATGCATTTCGAGTCGCCGAGGCAGAACGACGAACATTGTATAAAGTTTCGCTTGTACGATCAGCACCCTGTTTGGGGTCAGCAATGGCTGGGCGAAACTAGAATTCCTTTCGAGCAGCATAGGAATTATCAGGAGCTAGAAAGATGGATCACGCTGTCCCCCTTGTTTAGTCCGGTGTTGTTGTTTGGCTATATACAGGCTAGTCCGGGTCAATCTTGTACGCGTATTTATGTTTTGATTAAAGTGGAACATCCAGGTACACCTAAGTCTATGGAAAGTACTACGTTACTTAAGGGAATTCAGCGTTGTCTGGTTACGCCGTATAAAATTAATGGCTTGGAGAATCCAATGGATGTTGCGCGATTAGCAATGCTCTTACCATCGTTGCCCACTCATTACGGGCCAATTACCCCACGACAAGCATTGAATATAAAGAAAGTGGATCACTATGGAAGAGCTGCTCTGCTCGCAATGCTATTACAAGGCTTCGACTTGCAAACGTATATTATACTAGGTATGCAGTATTGCCATATATTTCTAGCTTGCGAAATGTGGATTTTAATACTATGACTAATGTAACAGGCTCGTCGCAAATAAGTAAATGGACAGCGTTTGTCCTGAGTATCAGTGAAAATGGGATATACACACTGTGGGATCCAGAAATTGGTAGCTATCACAAGTTGGACGATAGTCTTTGCCCCTTAATGAAGGTGTCTCGTCTGATTAATTATTTTGGCGTTAGTATAACTCTCCTATGATAAATTTGTTTTAAGTAACGTGCACTTTTGTTATTACAAGTAACGTATTTATAGATATGGGAGAATTTGCAAAGATCTATTTTACCTCATAATCTCAAATACGATGTGAAATCGAGCAAAGATTGGCGACCGATTAATACTGCTACCTTGACGAAAAGTGATCACACTGTTCAAATACTTGAATTGAATATTACAGACGAGGAGGCAAAGCAAATTAAAAAGACAGCTGCGGAGGTAGAGCAGCGCTTGAAAGATAAGTTGGCTTATTTCCGTAGCACAGTTGGTTTGACGACGTTATTCAATCGACACGCGATGACCATTTTGCGAAACTTTATTTCAAAGATTGAGCCGTCCTCTGAATTACAGTTAGATAAGAAAGACTTGAAGCAGTTATACAGAGCTTACCACGTTCACGGTTTTATACTAAACAAACGCGAGTGCGTTGTAGACGAATTGACCGAACAATTAAATGCAACAAAAATTCACAATATATCTGGCCCAGTAGAGTTCGCTCTAGTGTGCTCCGTACAGCCCTACGTTGGGAAAATCTGTTCGATGTGGTTGGCTGTTATAATTCTTAGAAGTCGAGATTAAATTATTTGTACGTCATTGTATTCGTTTATTACACATTTATATGCTCGATTAAAGCTAACATTACAATGTATTCGAAGGAGGCTAAACAATTGATATTCGTCACTAAGAGGAATTTTGCAGAACGCATCGCTTTCGATAGAAAGCACTAAACATACACTTCTATAAAATCTTTTTGTATAAAATACATGTGACAAGAAATCGCATAGTTTTTATCAGTAATGTTTTACTAAACTTCAACCTTGTTGTTAAGTTTATATTTTCAATAAAAAAGTACAAAGTCTTCACAAACAAGCTAGTCAAAGAGTACTAAAACTTTTTATAATAGTGTAAATATATTATTATTAAAACGTGTATAGTAATAATGCACGTGACTTGTATACGAAATCGAAAATTCATGATATTATCGTGTCATGTATTTCTTGTAAAAAACTTTGAATTTGTATGATATATATTTGGACATATCCGGCGTGTGTAAATCAGGGGTTGAAACGGTTCCGAAAACAACTGTTTCAAACTGTTATATATCGGTTCTGACTGAAACAGTTATGAAGAACCGATATTCTGAATAACTGTTATAAGGAACCGAAATTTCTGGTTATATCGATTTCGATTACGGTTCTGCAGAACCGATATTACAACGGTTCCGTAACGGTTATATATCGGTTTTATAACAGTAACGTATCCCATCGGTTACACATCGGGTATGCGTAGCACGTTCCAAAATATATACGCTCAATATCACATTTTTTTAATGGAAATTTGATTTGTTTATAAGTCTTTTTATCGCTGGGCCTTTCTATCTGGTGTCTCTTTTTTCAAAACTCCATCGATGCAGGAGAAGCCGAAATGAAAGACAGCATCTGTAAATTAAGTATTGAAAAGAGAGATTCTAGATAGGGAGGCTCAGCGATGAAGGATCTTATAAACAAACGCGAAGAGCGATTCTCTGGGTCAGATGGTTTAAGACCAAATGGGCCCGAGTCGCTTGTATTCCTGAGCTAGTGGCGAGCACGTTGAATTTAATACAAAAAGTATTATATTTCGCAGCAAGACACGTTGTCGTCCTCGGGACACTGTCTTTATTAAAAAAAAAAAGTTAATAATCTTCATAATTGATATAAAATTAGTAGTAAGTTTGTACATTTTAGGAAAGTTATTGCTGTTAGTGTTAGCAATACTTTAAATTAAGTGTTAAATTAATATTAGTCGTAGTGTATAACAGTTATTAGTGGTATTTAAAAACATATCGACATAATGGGCCGAAAGAAATGCGACATTATTCGTAAGTATTTTGAAACGTGCGATGACAGCATGAAAATGCGATGAATAGTTCGAAGTTGCTCTGCAACAATTTCGGTATGTATATACAATTTATTTGTTTAAATTTTCAGACACTTAGGGTGGCACCGCCACATTAATAAGGGTTTAACTTAAACGTAACTTAAAACAAAAAATTATTTCAAACTAGTTTTGAGAATCAATTTATTTTTCGCAGATTTATTATTTAATCATAATTTAAAAAACGCCTACACATGGTTGAGGCGAGCCCAGTCCGTGGCGAAAGAAATGGCATCGAGAGTTTACTGTATAACCGATATATAACCGTTACGGAACCGATATAATATCGGTTCTGTAGAACCGGAACCGATATAGGCCAGAACCGTTTTCACTCGTAACTGTTTCAAGATTATTTCGGTTCTCATAACTGTTTCGAGAACCGAAACCAATATCATAATTGTTTTCAACCCCTGGTGTAAATGCACTTTGTGTAAAAGTTGTTTCTCATTCTTTAAACTTAATGGATACTATTTTTGGCGTTACATACCCATCAGTAAGATGAAAAAGTTACGGTACTAGAACTTATCGTCGGATTAATAGTGGTGCTACATAGCGCGATACACTTTAATATTTTTAATAACAGCTTCGCGGAATTTGATTTTGTTACCTATTATTTCACAGTTTTGTAACTTCGAATGGATAGGTTCGATAGACAAAATCTGTCGGGAATAAACAAAATGCATTTCCGATTTGTTTTTGCATTGCGCAGCAATGCCCTTTTTATAAAAATTGCAATCCTCCTTACATATTGTGACAATAATAAAACATGTTAACAATATCATACTGCCTGAATGTTTTAGACGTATTTAGTTCGAACAAAGACACATGTGCAAGCAATTGCAGTTGCTTTTCATAGGATTTGGTCATGATCGTACGTATTGCTAATTGCATATTGACTTGCTTATCAGTTCCTGCACTTTCATAAAAACGCTCGGTGCATTCCGCTTCCATTGACAATGAGGATCTGAATTTGTGCAACATCTCTGAGCGCCTCGCGGACTTTGTTACATCGAAGTTCCATTGTTTTGATAGTTTTCGTCGAGACGAGTAAGGTCTGCTATTTACACGTAATGTTGTATTATGTGCGCTTACTATACGTATGCAAAATATTCATCATACAAAATTGTGTATACAGACTTTTATCAAACAGATCTAATTCATCTAACTGATAAAATTTTCAGAAAGGAATTCCCCCAAATACTTTCGTGTCGTAAATAAATACATGATCGAAGTGTAAAATTACAAACGAACGCCTTCTGTCACCTCAAAATTGATCGTGAGTTGTTCGTTCATTCTTTAAATAAGGCTCCTCTATAAATACAATGTTAGGCAGTGGCTGCAAAATGCAAATGACTCCTCTTTGCCCCATAACGCGCACGGCTCCGATTAATAGTTAATAGTTTAATGATCGTATTAGAATGCTCTTTACATTTATTGGAAAACGGTCGCTCGCGAGATATCTGTATATCACGATATAAGTATTAGCTAGACATGTAATGTGCAAATGTATAAAGTACACTGTTAAACGTGACCGCAACACTTGAATCCTATCTTTAGACCTAGCACGAGAAAAGGAAAAGACTAAAGACTGGCAGTCCCTGACACGGCGATCCCTTTTTCGTTAATCTTTTTACAAGGCAGATATTAACCGTCGGCCAAAAAAAAATCATTACTTACTTTAAGCTCACATTAGACAACGCTATCATACGCGATCCCACTGGATCTCATCTCTCCTAATAGAGACTAAGCTGCTATACAGGGTGTCCCGGAAGTCCTCATCTAGTTCAGTGAAACCTGAACGACTTAGGAGAGTATGACAAATTATTAACTCTGTTCTACCAAGTTATCAGAAAGGGTCGAGCCATTTCGCTTCGCAGACTCCCACGTTCGATTTCTATTAAAAAGTTGAGATGTGCAGTGCAAAGACACTTCGGGGCGGTAACGCTCCAAGTGGTTGGAAACGCGTTCCCCAATGTAATTGACCGATTTCAGATTGTGCGCGGGACTATCGACGGATCACATATGGAAACCATTAATAATTAACTAAAGCTTGCGAATTCATTTCAGTTGTTCAGCTGTATATATATTTCCCTTTGCTTCTAATTCTTGTAAAAAGTTTTGTATAAAAATATACATATAATCGTGCCTTAAAGGGCATTTGTTTCAAACTTATTCTACTCTGCTAAAATAGGCAGGGACTTTAGGGACACCCTATATATTTGACTAATTATATTTACAAGTCCCTCGGACCATGGATCCCCGAATTCTCATGCGTCCTGGTCCGAGCGTAAAAAAATCGCAGGCCGGTTACGTTTACAATCGTGTTGCGTTGATATCGCCGGAAAAACAGCGGGTTCCTCTCAAATCCGACGTTTCCGTGATGTCTGTCGAGAGTCCCGAAAGCCGCGTCGATCACTGGGCGAGGCGTCTCGCGGGAACCGAAACTTCCAGGGTCACCCTCGCTGATCATCACGGGTTACTTAGTCAGTTTTTCATGGTATTATAGCTTGCAACTCGAAGGACAGTAACGTTTTAACGAAGAACTTAGGAATGCATTGTTCATTGAATCTTTTTCGATACTCCGTTCGTGTATCCATTGGCGTGACCGTTCGTTAGGTTTCCGTTGCACACTGCTCCGTGGGTAACTTCCTGTTTCGCCTGGGCCTTCAATTTCACCAGCTGCCTCTTCGCGTACGCTTGTTTGCCCTGGACAATCAATATTTCATTAAAAAATCAGTCACCGTAGGCTTTGCGATTCTGCCGATCCGGGTGGACCGTGCCATATTCTGTATATATTTTTGTGTATTTTTTGGCTAAAAGGTACTAAAGTAGTATCCGTATTAAAAATAATGCCCGTTATTAAAGTAATAATGATAATGATAAGCATTATGATAATGATAATAAGTGCACCGTTTTGCAATTGTCATTACCGACAGCTTTCTCAAAATTAAATATCAATGGAATTCATAGATAGCTCCACCGTGAACGTTTCGTTACCTTTGCGATGTATGCTTTCGCGTAGAAGTTGCCGAACAGGACGATGAAGGAGACCATGTAAATGACGAGGGCGTATTGCATCCAGAGCGGGAAGTCGCATCCCGATCGAATGCCGTTGATGCCAAGGATTAAGGCAGTGGTGAACTGTATCAGTTGCAGGATCGTCAAGTATTTCTTCCACCAAAGGTATTTCGACACGGTAGGACCCAGCGCGGCTAGTCCGTAATAGGAGTACATGAGTACGTGGATGAAGCTGTTCACCATTGCTGGCAGGAAAGCTGAAAAACATAAATGTCTCGCAATAAAATATTATAATTATACTAATGGAGAGTTCATAAATGGCAAAGGAGAGATATTAAACACTTTCGGTTTCTTTTTCATTCTGTGAAAACGATGCAAGCTTGTCTGAGGCGTTTAATGAGTTTTGTGCATGCGAGAACGTGGTAACAATTACGATTTCTCCGACTGATTAAATGCGCGAGCATTCAAAGCTTTATTGAATTACATGTCCACCATTAATCGAGCCAGATCTTGATTTTTTGCAATTACGCGCAGCTTTCTACGGAATCACTGGTCCGTCGTTTCGAATTGGCGAGAATTAATTAATGCGCACAGTTGGACTATATGTGAATCTAAGGAAAGATTTCGGAACCACAGACGAGTCCGTGTGAGCTGTAACTATAGGTGGCAACGCGCAGCCTTTGGGCATCTATTGCTGTTCAGCGATAAAATTCATTTGAATTATAATGAATGTGTGAAAGTAATAGAGAAAGCGTGCAAATTCCCCACGAATTTACGGTCGAGTCGAAAAAATTCCTCGCTGGCGGCGGGATTGGAAGGACCTCGGGGGGGGGGGGGGAAAGGGAAACGTCAGCAGCTTCGATAACTAGGTCGATAATGCAGCGATCACAGAATGATTTCCATCTGCGTGTACAATTTTCCTGTCACTTAAAACGTCAAGCGCGGCGAATGGGGTATCGGCAGCAATCGTCCACAAATACTAATCAATTCCATCCCCGTAGCTTAATAAGTAAAGTAACTAACAGACAAGGGTTGCCGATTACGCTTCTGCAATTTGATCGACCGAGTTCATAGAGTTCGCTGCGCAACAATACTTACTGGACCCACTCGGGACCCATTTGATACCGATCCACCACAAGGAGAACATGGTGGAGTGGTGGTAAACATGAAGGAAGCTTAATTGATTATCCTTCTTCCGCAGGATGAAGAAGAACGTATCACAGAATTCCAGGAGCTTGCTGAAGTAGTACCACCAGACAGCATGAGCGATCTGAATGCAAGGAAGAATGAAATACGTTTTATCGACCGCGGGAATCTCGTCGATCGGAACCTTAGAGCATATAAACATGGAGAAAGCATGCAATGAGCGAAAATGTAGACGGCGGTAGAAAGAGAAAAATATACATGAGGGACACCCTCTCTTTTTCTAACATCAAAAAAGAAAAAACTGTTGACGCACCTGGCGTTAGAAAGAGAGAGGGTGTCCCCATGTATATTTTTCTCTTTTTATCGCCGTCAACATTTTTGCCCATTGCATGCTTCCTTCATGTTTATATGATCTAAGATCGGAACCAACACAATTCTCCACTTAACCTCCAGCGTACCTGTACTTCGTCCGGCCGTGTCACTTGCCTAATCGGCTGGCAGACGTAGCTGTAACTCAATCTGGTAGACGCGACGAATAACTGCAAATGACAAGCACAGGGATTTCAGTGCGAATGGTGGACAGTGGCGCAATAATACGGGCGGTGTGGAGCGGCGAGAGAGGGGGCGAGTACCTGAATTGCGATGTACGCGTTCAGGCATGCCATCGTGAGATTATAGGGTACGAGGGCCCACGTTAGCTTGAAGGCTTTCCGATTTTTCATGATCTTTGGCCCGGCCCATACTATGAGTAAATACAACAGCGTGTATATCAAAGTAGGTTTCGGCGAATCGACCAGCAGCCATCCTCTCGTTCGTTCGTCTACACGGGCGTGAATATTAAACGTCAGTGGATTGTAAACATTTGAAAGTATTGCGAAGCTTTAATATTGCGGGCATTGATATTGGTCCTTTAAATAATAATATATAAAGCATTCACAAGAGAGTGGGAATAGTCAGGGGATATAGATTAATTGAATATCCCCACGTCCTTAACAATATCGCTAGCCCAATTTACATCACGTTTTACCTGCGAGAGACAGCGTCCAGAGATAGTAATCGTAGGCGTCATTTACTAGAGTCGCTGTGGAATTAATTATGCTCGCCATGGCCTGGAACAAAATTCCGATGAGAGTTCGTTTTACAAGCCGTTTGGAATTATTAAACCGAAATTTCCCCGAGGTAGTACCGAAGTAACTGCGGCCTGGCGCTATTTTCTCGACAATAAAACAGCTTGGTGCATTTCGTTATCTGTCAGTGTAAACGATCACCTTGGCCGTTTTTAATTGTGTACACGCCTCTATGTAGCATTAAACCGATGCAGAAGTGCTGTCATTTTCCTTTTATCTACATTACGGTAACATTCGAGCATTACACGTTCCGTTATCTGCACTGCATTGTATTGTAACCACCAGATAAATATTCGAATACTTTGCGGGCCATATAGGCCATATAAGATCGTATCGGCGAGCCGTGCGTCATGTTTTGTTAGCGAGCGGTTCGGTAGCGGCCAGAGGACGCTGGTTAGGGCTCGGCAAAACGGAAAGTGTACACGGGGACGGATTAATATGAGCCAGCCGAAGCTTTCTTTCGGGCCCGATCCGCGCTGTCATTATCCCGCGCGGTTAATGGTCGCCTCTTCTACGCGCGTTATCCGGTCGTTCACTTAAAGATAGAAACGTCATATATGTATAACTTTCACGTTACCGAGGAATCTAATGCTATCAGTTTTCTTTTTTTTTTTTTAGCGGGAAAACATGTTCCGCGCGATGTTTCTACCGGATCGGATCTGAAAACGGTTCGATGCTCCTGCGATCGCCAAGCTGGAATGTCTACTTTCATTTGCGGCGCAGCCTCGCCGTGAACTTGCCGCAAGTGCAAGTGCACGTTCCCCCGCGTCCATTTACGTCTGACTTTCCTCCGGTTTCGGGGTAAATCGACGCATACGACTTATGGAACATTCTCTCTGATTGACAGCGTGAAATCGGTGTCGTCGACCTTTAGCGACTGGAGACTCGAGTCTCTTTATGGGCCCTGCTTGGTGGAAGTCGGGGTGGGTGGGGGGTGGTGGGGGGATGAAGGTCGTTTCTCAAGCGAGGGGCTCGAAATTTGGCGTTTGGAGAAATCTCCGAAATTCCCGAACCCGACTTCACAGTTCTGGATGAAGGAGAGTATAAAAATTGTTTTGTATAGTGGAATACTCTGGCGAGATGAGCGATACGATTTTCGTTTGGGGAATTGAATAGGAGTATCTTCGAGGAGGGATTTCAAGCTTGTAATTATGGGAGGCGACTGACTTTGCTGAGAGGAACAATTGTACTGTTGGGTTCAAGAAGGGCCGCAGTGTCAACTCAGTTTTGAGGAAAATGTGTCTCTAAATAATTACGAAGTTACATATTTTTTTATACATAGTAAATTTGTGAAACTGTCTATAATATTTAAAAATTTGATATAGGCATCTCCTTTGTTTTATTAGAAATTAATTTTAATTATAGCCTTCTCAGGCTCTTCTTGCGCAAAATAGAGAAATATAGAAAACAGTGTTATTCTTTAAAATTACTTTTTATTATTCATTTAATATTTGCATAATATTTGTAAAAAATATATAAAAATTTTTTTTTATGTTAAACGATTTTTTTAAAAATGCACTAAGAACTAAAAAATAATTCTTTCCTTGTACTGCAATTTCGATGGTGTTTTCTCACTTTAAATAAAATCGTGGAGCAGAGTATCTCACAACAAATTCATTTCGGCGCTTAATGCTGTATTAAATTGATTCATATTCTGTTATGAAAAATCCTGCTCCACGATTTTATGTAAAGTGAAAAAAACACCATCGAAATTGCAGTACAAGAAAATAATTATTTTTAGTTTTTAATGCATTTTTAATAAAATTGTTTAACATAACAATTTTTTTATATATTTTTATTTTCTAGTTTTTAGTGTTTATGGATTTACATTTCGCAGCTCTGGCTTCTTTAGAAATATCTTTTATTTAATTTCAAATCGCGATGCGACTAGCGATCCGAACGCAGCGGCTTTTTGTCGTTTTCATAAAGAACGCGAGTGGCCGATTTCAAGTCGTTTGGATTTGTGGTTATGGGTTATATTTATTGATGACTGGGTAATTTTTTTCACCCTCTCGGAGTGTAATTTTTTTTTAAAAATATTGTATTGTCATCCAAACTACGCACGCCTGCAAAGTTTCAAGACAATTGGATAGTTGGAAGTGGGTTAAATTTGAGTTGCCAGATTTGAACCATACACACAAACATACAAACAAACAAAAAACAGAGGATCGAAGCTGAATAAAATCGCTTAAAAATATCTGTTTCTATGTTTGGCGTATCTACGAGTTAGGGTCACCCGGTCAACATCGCTTCACAAAATTTGCCACAGCTCTGTCAATTTTAAAGCCACTCCAATGAAATTTAGAGGGCACTTATAGAAAAGAACGAGGAATCTAATTATTCGTTTTATGCACAAAGGGCCCAAGTGTCCTAAGGCCGTTCTTGCATCCAACAGTACAATTCCCACGCTTAAGAGACGCGCGAACTGGGTTGCCTGTCTGCAGGCGCCTTAACACACATTGCAATTACTTTTCTAACTATAAAACGAGACCCCGTTGCATCCACGAGCGGCTAACGTCGTAGCTGAATTTGTGCGTAGTGTAGCACTTAAATACGTAACTTTCATAATTATAAGCACTTTATATAATAGGAAATTGCCGTGTCGAAGCGAACTCCTTCGAAGTGACTCTAACATCCGTTAACTTTGACGTTTATGACGTTCTTCCTGCATCATTTCTAACGAATATGTACTCATAACAGTTCTCCCAATTTCTCCTTTGTACAGAGTAGTACAGAATAGAAAGTTGAGGTAGGTTTTGATCCTCGAAATGTTAAATCATCTAGAAGCAAAAATTTAAATCGCTCCCGGTTCAAGAGCCTCCTTTCTGCCACTGAATTATAGAAACACTGTGTAGCCACGTTTAGCTTGATCTTTTCTTCTGAAATTACCCGCGGCGCGACCCTTGACCAGCCACGCGGCAATCCTATCCGCACAATGGCAGTAATTTTTAAACAGCCCGGCGCCAGGTGTGATGCGTGCGGTGAAAGTTCGGTAAATCAATTGATAATCTCTGGAAGCTGAGTGAAATCACTGGTGGATCAAGCTAGCGTTTTTCTCTTTCAGTCTCGTAACGGAACCGTTACGTTGCGTTTCTGCGATCGAGACATGATACAAGGCACTAAAGGAAAGCTGTTTTCTCCCTTTATTTTTTATCTATGAGCAAGCCTTCAGGCTTAATTCCCTCGTGGCGTTGCCCGCAATAGGGTTAAATAAATTGCGAGCGCTCTGGGGAGTTTAGATTTGATCACGGTAGCGAAAGTATTATGCGCTTCTAAGTATCGTTCCAGCTTGTGCGATTGTTAGCTTAATCGCAGGAAATAGTTTAGCAACTCTGAACGAAGTTTTTGTATTATTATGATGGACAGAACGTGTTACAGCTGAGCCCCGCAAAAAATGGAAAATTTGCCACAGTTTTTGACAAAAGATTTTGGCAAAAAAGCTAGAAGCTGGCGTGTCACACACGTGATTCCAGCGCAAGGGGTTAATAATTACCTATATCCTTAATTAAAGTTCTTATTTTATTTCAGCTCACTTTACCGCGGATAGATCCTTCTTGCATCTTTTCTTTCAAGTTGGATTTTAAAATACTCTGAGTTTATTTTAAGTATTACTACTCGTAATTTGTCAGTAGTAAGGTTTAAATTATATTATAAATTTATTTCTACACGTTTCTATTGAAAGGGGAAAGTTTTATTCTACTTCAAACTTCTTTAAGCTCACTTTTCCCCGGTGTTCCCTACATATGGAGCATCTGAAGGCATTCAGATGGAAGATTCTTTTAAGCTGAGATCCATATTTCAATGAAAATTTTAGATAAACTACTATTCATGCCATTGTTTAAAAGAAACAAAATAGCTAAATAAACCTCCCCACACTGCAATACCCAATACCAGAAATTCAAGAACAGAAACTCGATAATTCGAATCCAGAAAATCTTCACGAGCCACGAAACCATCGCCTCCAAACGGTCCTCCGAGCAAAAACAACCTCGCGGTAAGGTAGCTTCGTCCCACGTACCCGTGGGTCCATTCTTCACAACATTTCACTTACCGATTTTCCCCGCTATCCTCCAATGTTCCACCAAGGACACACCCGATTCCTCAATAACAATATTTCCTCGTCTTCCTACTTATATACCGTAGATGCAGTCCAGCTGGAAGCAGTCTCTTAAGTCTCTTACCTTGCAGGTGACGATCGGCAGGAAGCTACGGCCGGAGCAGGCACAGCGTTGGTTCCTCGTTCGCGAGCAACACGGATGCGCGGAGGAAACGGCTACGACGGTTTAAAAAGTCTCGCGCGAGGGTAGGTCGGCGCTGTTGCGCGTTGTACTGCTCGGTGGGCGTCGCGCGATCGTCACAGGTGCATGGCCCGGTGTCTACAGGGTATCGGAGGGTTGACACCGGCGGGTGGTGTCGCCGAAAAATCCGCGGAGCTCCTGACGTGGCGTTGCGGCACGGGAGGAGGATCGTGATACGACGAGGTCGATCGGCAAAGTGGCAGCGCCTTGCGCCAGTCTCGCCGGTCCGCTTTATAACTTTGGTCCGCCTTTTGGTGTCCTCCGCGGAGAGCCGCGATATGCCCGCGGTGGTTGCTCGTCGTTTCCCCCCGTGCTGGATGGTGGGCACGGGATCTCCGAGGCAGGAGCGCGCCGAACGAGGCCAAAACGAAGCCGCCTGGTGGGATCGATCGTGGGGATAGATCGGTCGGAATCGGTGAAGACGAAACGATCAACGCCACCACTGGGGACGCTTCTCTCTCTCTCTCTCTCTCTCTCTCTCTCTCTCTCTCTCTCTCTCTCTCTCTCTCTCTCTCTCTCTTCTCTTTCTCTTTCTTCTTCCCCCAACGAAGCGATCCTCCACCTATGGGGAGATCCCCGTTCGTCACTTGCTGTACGGCCGCTCGGGCACCCCACCTTGCCGAGGAACGGCCGCGTTTGTGTAACACCGGTTACACGACGCCTTCGACGTGGCCTCGATTCATAGTCAGCTCCAGAGGGAAGGAGAAGAAGCGGGATAACGTGTACCATGGGCATTTCCGGAGCCGTGTGTTTCGTGGCGATCGGTATTTTGGTACTTCGGTATTTCGCCGGATGAGTAAGGGGATTTGTGGGTCAGCATTGCTGATCTCTGGAGATCACGGTCTTTGTATAATGGATTGTCGCGTGGTACCCATTTCTCATCGCCAATAGTGTCCCTGGGAAATGGCCCATCTGCCTCTCCGCCTTCCTCGGTGAAAGAGAAACGTTTCAAGTGCAAGCCACTCGATTCACTGGGAGTCCACCGAGGCTGCGCAGCTGCCCAATTTCTCGAAGGGCCGATGAACTCATCGGTGAATGAACTTCTTTATGAAGCCTCCGATACAGTTAACTGTGGTTGGAAATGACCGGCTTACAGAGTCCCAGTGCTTCCATTCTGAGCTTTCATAGACATTTCGATGATTGTCGACGATGACGGCGCGAGCACGCTTCAAAGCCGAGACTGACACAAGGCGGTGCAAGACGCCTAGAGTCCTAGCATGGAAGGGGCGCGTTTCGTCTGCGACGGCGAGACAAGAAACGAGACGAGGGACCCGATAGAAAGCAAAACGGTACTTTAACGGAAGAACGGAGCAGCTCTTCGTAGATCAACGGTCCGGGAGCGGCGCGGAGGGAAGCCGATATTCCCGATGATCGAGAACGGGGACCAGTTCGGTGGAACGGCCTTGACACACATCGAGAACGAAACGGCTCGCCAGGTTCGCGCATGGAAACCTTCGGCGAACGTATCGGTCGACTTTAACGATCAATGTTATTACTAACAGGCGTCTTAACGATCGCCAAAGTGGAACTCGAGCCAGGATCGATTTGTTTTAATATTAGAACCGATGGGATGGATTTCTGGCCTCCTTCTTCCTGAATTCTTCGCCGCACAGGATTCGCATCGTAAAGCCGCGTGCACGTGCAGCATCCTGGTGCCATTTTACGACGGCTTTAAGAGAGGTCACGCACGGCCGCGGGGATGTAAATATGGATCCAAGAGAAAGCGATGCAAGCCGTTAAAGCTGTCTCGGGGCGACCGATTAAAACGGGTCAGTGGTCCTTTAACCGTGAAATGCGGTTTCCAAATATTCGGAGCCGCTCGTCCTCCGCGCCGAACCTTTCACCTGGGGGGTTCGTTCGCTGAGGATCGAACGATCCCAAGCAAATACCGCGAGATCGCGATGTAAACGACAGGAGTCCACTATCGAAGCATTGTTCGATGTCATAATTTTCCATTTCGCTTCAAATTTGAGGCGCTTGCTGGGAATCGTCTACTCGAGTCAGGAAGTTCAGGAAAATTCTCCGAGATTGCCATTAAAAGGTGCAAAATTTCAAGAGAATCGGTAACTGTAATGTTATAGTAACCAGTTTGCTTGGCAAAGTAACTGGACAATCTTCTGTTTGAATGCGGTTCTTCAGGATCTGTGTAAATGCGACAAGTTTGAGAAACGGTGAGCAGTGTGGCCAGATTTCAGAAAACTATGGCGGAAACTGGTAAAGGAAAAGTTCCCAATACCGCAACCAAGCGAATTGCATAGCGGTAAAATGTTTTGAATTACAATTATCGTTTCTTTCGATTAAATGATAATAAGAATAAGTAACTTAAGGGGTGATTCTCGTGTAACGACAATAAAAGCAAGTGATTTTTACGATTTTATTTTTACAAAAAATAAAGGAAGAAAGCACATAAAGTGAGAACGCAATTTATTTTTTAATAATCACCCAAACTGCGGTTTGCGGTTTTTGCGGAAAAGTAAGCGCAAAGTGACTCCGAAAAATGGCCCAATTCGCGATAAAGCGCCCAGTCTGGCAGCACTGGCATTGAATGCTGGGTATAGCAAGATTTTTAAATGAAAGTAGCTGTTTCGAGGCACGTGTCTGCTTCCACATTAGCGAGAATCTTTTCGGGTAGTGCTCCGGTGATTTTTATCATGCAACGGTATAGCCGAGGCATCAACTTGTCCCGCTACGTCGCGGAATGTAGTAAATGGGCAGCGTCAGCGATAATTGGGTAAAAGATTAATTTCTCACGTGGTAAACACGGCTACCTATTCTTGCTCGTCTCTCCCGGATTTGTGTAAAAGTTATTCCACAATTAATTATAATCAATTAGCATTAACGAGTTTATATTTGAGCATATCGATTGTTCGTGTTATACGATCGTTTGTATGCAGATGTCGGGGTTCATTGCTTTTTCATGGAATTTAAATCTCGCTCCACTTGTGCTCGAGCACATTGAAATTTTACACTTCGCTGAAATATTCCGTCTGCTCGATGCAAATCATTCCAGTTTCCTGTTTGCGCTTTCTTGTCTCATAGCGTAGCGGTAATTACACAGATATGTTGAAAAGATGCGGCGATAAGATGAGCAACGGCTTCGACCGAACTATCTTTCGGCTCGCGCCATTCATGAATTCCATGGCGAAAAAGGAAACGAGAGTTAACGGGGAGGAAGGTACAAGCTCGCCTCAATAATCGTTGCAATATCGGAATGCATTATTTTGAAAGGATCAACGTTTTTAATTACGTAGCTTCTAAGAGGCCTCGTGAAAAGTAAAAAATTCGAAGAATTCCTGAAATATTTAGAATTTCAATTTTTCATATCGGGTGAAAAGTGGCGTACCAAGAAGGGAGGAGCCCCGCCAAAGAAGGGGCTTTGTAAAAAGTATAGAAAACTGGATTTTATTCTTCAAGAAAGAATTTTATAATCACCTAACGAATTTTATTAAATTTGCATTGAAAATATTTTTATCCCTTCAACTCATCTCCCGCCAAGATTAAATCCTGGGTGCGCCACTGAGGATTTTTAATTTAAAATTTTTAATTAAATTAGAGGTACAATATCGTCGCCTGTCAAGTTGGCCGTTTCTCAACGTTTCTCAAACCCCTCATCTGGAAAAAAAAGTCCGCGCCCTTGATAACGGTTATTCAATATTAACCTACGCCTTTGTCTCAAGCCTCGCTATGTTCTAAAACCAGGGTCCACCGGTGTGCCATTTTCGTGTGCCACTCGATCGCAATGATTCTTATCTTGGGGGGGACACGTGCCCCTTTCGGAAGCCCCTGCAGACGGAAGTAAAGGGAAGGAAACCTGTTCCGATCGGTGCTGAGTCGTTTAGTGGGCCAACTGGGCCCAATACTCCCAATCCTTCGTTCAGGTGGGTCAGCCGCCTGACTCACGTGTAGGTGCTGAGTGTCCATGATTACCTGGTCGCACGTGGGGTCCTTTTTTCTTTTTTATCGTGGCTAAAGTCAGTGGGGAGAAAAATGGACCAGAGGAATCTGGCTGCAGTTGGAGAAAGCGTTCTGATTACGCGCATGTGCTCGTACGTCGTCTGCTTCTGTTCTTCCTCGTCACCCTTTGCGTTATAACGTTTCCCTTTTATTTTTCGCGGGGCCTACGAACGAATCTCGGTCACCCGAAAATGTCTGCCAACCAGGTCTGTGTTTGAGGGACCGAGGCAAGTTTAAGTTAATGTTTAATTTCAGTCTTGTTCCCTCTCTTAAAGTTTCAGTTTTTCAATTTTAACTTTGCGAGTTGTTGAGTTAGTATTTTTTAGTAATTTCTAGTTTTTACAATACTGCTTTGTTTTTTGTGTCGAATTTTTTGGCGCCGAGTGCTATTTTGAAACTGTCTTCTTCATCTACCACTTTAATGTAAAAGTGTTTCACCTAGAGGTTGGTATAGGTACTAAAGGTATCTTCCTTGATATAAAAGGTGGGGGTGAAAAGTGTTGCACAGGTGGAAGAGGGGTGATTCTGCTCCTTATAATAAATTGAAGCTATTGGGATAAGTTTTGGAATGCTTCGCGTGCCGATCATTAAAGATTCTAAAGGATTTGGATCTTTGATCATACACCCCTTCTGTGCACCCCCGGGCGATTCAAGCGAGTTACGGTGCTGAAGTGAATCGGAGACTTTGAAAGAGTCGAGAGCAAATGGTCACGTTTGAGAGTAGAACAATAAAACGTTATCGCGCACACTTGTTGCCGTTTCATTTCTGTCGTCTATCTCCAATCGAAAAATAAAAGTAGAGCAATGGACCTTGGCTTCCCCCCGGGGCAAACTTTCAACCGGAGTTTACTTCTTTTCTCTGAGACGTGGTTCCTGGAGCCGCGAAGCAGGTACCGGAGACAGTGATAATGCAACGATTTATTAACGCCGTGTAACAATTATGGCCCCTCGCGTACCAATTAGCGACCCGAGGAGATTCAACAGTACTGAAAGATCAGTGACACTGGCAGGCTTAATTATCATTTGCATAACACCACGAACGGCACCGCTTTCCGAAACTCGTGAAACTGTGCGACACGAAGGATTTTATTTTCACCTTTGAAGTCTCGATCACAATGGCACACCCAAAGAGGGGAGGAAAGGGGTCCTGGCACCCCCCGCAGAAAAGGGAAAAAGGAAATTATTGCAACCACGACTGAAGTAATTCAAGAGCTTTGTGAAAACCGAAGAAAACTAGATTTTATCCTTTAAATAAATTTCCATAATCACCTAATAATCAAATTAATCTCTTTTAGTTTACAGCGGTGATTAAACGTAATTGCACAACAGGCACTGCTCGCCAATTTTGACAAATGCAGGGTAGATTTGTTAATCGTCTTCGTTTGCATAATACAATTTGCTCGATCAGCGATTCACGAGTCGCCGTGGAATTCGCTGACAAGATTTGGTATAAAAAATTCACGCGTGTCTGGTTAAAACTCAGCGATCTAATTGTTCTCATTGTGGAGCGTTTAAAAAGTTAATGGTTTTGTATGCAGTGGGTGACCAAAGTATTACAACGCGAGTCTATGTGCGTGGAGCAGCAGATTTCGAAATAAGACTCTGCTAGCTTGATTGTATTGGCAAAATTACAAGTTAGATGTACGGAGACTTTTATAAAGGGATTGTTTACGAGATGATCCATGCACGATTACCATCGTACATCTCTTCTGATCTCCAAGATGTAGAACCACGAAATACCATCTGTTATACGAGCACACTTATTCTACTAAAGGAAACAGCAGGTATGTAGCTTAAATGCTCTCCACTTTACAAGCTGAAGAATCGACAGACGATTTATTTTACGACACATCGTTTACCTTCCATCTTCGATATTGGAACGTTCCTCTGTTAGAGTAGTACTTAGAGCGAAGGACAGTAAGGTAGACGTTTAAGCTCTGCTTTAACTAGAATTTCTTAGTATCGCATAGCATTTGATTCAGCGTCCTGCTTCGACTTTAAATACTTAAAATCTTAAAAACTTAAAATAAAATTTAAAATAAAATATAATAAAATTCTTTCAAAATTTATTTCGAGAATAAAATCCAGTTTTCTTTTTACAAAGCCCCTTCTTTGGGGCGAGCAACCTTGTCCTCCTTTGGGGGCGCCACTGCAAGAAGGTTCAGCCTCCATGAGTCTTGAAAATCCTAATAAGTTCTAATTTCTTCTTCCACATCTACTTCTAACCACTTCCTCTTTTAATTTCGTGTACAAGATGACGATGGAAAGTGACCCATCAGGATTTTAGAAAAATCTTCAGAGTCGAATAGCAATCGAAGCTCGACACTGGTATTGCACGACCGATGCAGGAGCATTGTTTTCTCCTCAAGTATTTTCTCTGCTGTACCGCATTCGCGGTACATGTTTGCAACATTGGACGCTCGGTGTTACATTATAGTGAAAGCCGCGATTAGGAGGCTCTAGAAAAACTTTGTTTAAGGCACACTGAAGAACCGGGTGGATTCTTGAACATCATTCTGTATCCTTACGGTTGTATTACGCGGTTAATGCCCAGGGTGTGTCACGCAATCGTGATAAGCCATAGGTACTTCCCGTTTCCTTGAAGAAGGAAGAAATTATTGCGAAAAAGTTGAATGATAGGGTAATACTTGAATATATTTATGTATAACTTATGTATATGAGATTAATACGTGAATATATTTATGTATAACAACAAAACAACTGTTGAAATTGCGTTTAAATTTATTTCTCTTGAAATTTCTATAAAAATAATTACATATTCTTATCGTAATTTTTGAAAAAAAAAACGATTATAAAATGCAAAACGTGTAGAAGTCCAGTAAATGACCGCATACATTTAATAAGAATTGTACTTATTAATGTTTGCTTAATACGCGTAACTAAAAATGTGGGATATTAAAAGTGCAACTCCACTCTAATTATAAACATATAATATTTTTAAATTTATAATTGACATTTCTTTGCCTAATGGTCATTCACTGGTATGCGGTAAATTACTGGTTGGTTTACCCTATAACAAATTCTATCTTCCTGTAACGTCACTTTCTCGATTGCAACGGTGCACTTGCGAAGTGCAAATACAATTTCTTGGTTCTCTAAACTGATCTAGAATCTAAAGTATATGCAGTGGTGGTGAAAAGGAAATTTGAAACTCTTATTTTTTCATAACTAACTTCATATTAGGCTTTAACTATTTCGTTGCTATTACTCCCTCCAATCAATGTTACATGAATTTTAAGACACAATTCTAATGGAACTATCTCATTTTTATTTTATTTTTATTTATTATTTATTTAAACGGTACTAGCCCTTGGTATACAAATTATACAATTATAAACAGAATTAAAATCTCACTCGTTGCTTAAACGACATACACGTTTATATATGCTTCAACACTATTCTTAGCATTTTCCGTCTCGGCTTAGTCCACGTTCATGTACATATGTACTTTCACTTTTTACTTACTTTTCTTACTTTACTTGTTGTGTTATTCTTATGTTTAGCTTTCAGTTTTACGATTACTTTTACTTTAGTTTATTCTTAACATTTTATATGTTCGTTTATTGTTGTCTCTATTTTAGTTTCGTTTATAGTACACGGTCTGCTTCCCAACAGAGGCTTCCTACCACTGCAGCCTCGCCTTTACCCTTATTCTCTCTGTCATCTGTAAATATTCAGGTTTCTGATTTTTTTTAGTAAAAAGGCAATTAATAATAATTATGAGGCATTATATATATATATATATATATATACACAACGTTTTGCCGAGATAACAGCTCTCAATTAACCGACGAAAGTAATTTTATGCACAGCAGTTTCAAAGTGACGTTAGTGACATTTTCGATAAATTTCACAGTTTGAACCTTTTTTGACCACTATAGATGCATTTTATAGGTGCATCGTTGCACTTATGAAAAGGAAGACACAAGACAGCCACTGTCGTGCTTTCAATTCCTTTTCCTTCTATAGTCTCTAGAATATAGTTTGCCTGTCTCAAACGAAACTACATGTACAATGTGGTTTGTCGCACGATTGTCATATATTTCACGTGGAAATAATTTGACATCATTAAACGACAGACGAAGAGAAGTTATCGGCCAGTCGGAACGCTGGAATCCTCGTGGATTTCTTGCTGGCTTCTCACCTAGACATTGACCTCGAAAGCGAGGTGATCGCGCGTCGTGGCTCGCTCGCGCATACAGAAGAAAGTGCTAGCCAACCTCCTCGGATCGTCGTGTATCGCAGGTTTAATTGAAGGAGAGTCTGGCCATGCAAATTGCTCGACGGACACATGCTACACGAGCGCGCGTGTCCGCGAGGAGAGTAGACACGAGTTTCGCTATAGTTTTACCTCTGACCTTTGGTACCGCTTGAAAACAGTGCCAACGTGCGAGCAAAAGTGTCAGTTGTTATTCATTTATTTACAATGAACGGGTAAGACACATTTATGACAGAAAGAAGAGAAATGGGCACAGATCAGAGAACCAATCATTATCTCTAGAACAAAACAGAAACTGACGGAAAAAATATAAAAGAGAATAATAATAATTTTGTTTATTAACGGTGAGAACTCTTTAGGATACAGAGTGGGTTAAACAGAGGAATTGAAAAATCGAGATTTTTTTAAATTTTGGTGGGAATTGAATAACTGAGATTTTCTAAAGTTTTGATGGGAATTGAAAAATTTAAATTTTTCGAACTTTTGATGAGAATTGAAAAATTGAGATTTTTATTCTGTTTTGGTGGGAATTGAAAAATTGAAGTTTTTGTTTTGGTAGGAATTTAAAAATTAAGATGTTTTGAAATTTTGGTGGGAATTTAAATATTTAAATTTTTCGAAGTTTTGATGAGAATTGAAAAATTGAGATTTGTTTTCTGTTTTGGTGGGAATTGAAAAATTGAAGTTTTTTGATGTTTTGGTGGTAATTGGAAAATTGAGATTTTTTGAAGTGTTGATGTGAGTCGAAGGATTTCCAAATCACTTGAAACTATGCAGTTCTGAGACTATTGAAATACTATATGAGTACCATAGTGCTAAGTTGCACTCATGAAGGTACTCTTACTTGATGGTTGCACTATTCCAATATTAACTGAATACAAAGTATCTATGTATTGCATCTTGTTAGCTAGTAGATACTCCAAGTGGAGACGAGGCTTCATCCATAGTGAAACTAGCTGCGCGCTTGAGGAGACGAATGGCCTCCCAGTGTAACTAGGAGAAGAGAGATGTGCCGTAAGGAATGCTTTAAAAAGGGTCAAGGGTTCGGAAAAAGCAACGTGGAACTTTTGAGGGGTGGGAATTGGTTTAAGAATAGGAGCAAAAGGGTCTCCTCGAGTTTCCCAATATCCAACATTGGCTGAACGTTATCTGAAATGGCTCCTCGGTTCGCCCTCAATTTCTCAAGTTTCACTTTCCTTCGGATGCTCTATGTTCGTTAGATGAACGAGTTTGAACTGCAGCGATAACGATATGCGGCTGGTTCTCAGCGGTGTATCACTTTCAGTGGCGCGTAGAAAGCGAAACTTAATAGCATCGGATGTTCGACGTGCGTAAGCTAGGATAATAGTGGTTGCAGCCCGTCTCCAGCCAGACATCGTGCTCTCGCGACGCTACTTTCTGAAAATCGCTGTACCGACACAGGCAAACCACTGCCCATTAAAACCACCACAGAAGTCTTCTCACACCTAGCCCTACACGCAGATTTTCAGACCCCAAGCAGCGATATACATTGAACCGAAAAAATAACGGCTATGGAACCGATTTGAGGAGAGAAATAGGAACCGTAACCGAAACTGATAATAGTTGAAAATTTCGGTACTTCATAACGGTTGTTCCGAATAAAGGCTCTTTATAATCGTTTGGAGAACCGAAATCGATATTAAGTATAACAGTTTTCAAGCCCTGGTAATTACACTACAGCATACAGCGCTAGATTACATTAAAGTTTCCAAAACAGCCCGATAAACTTTCCCCACCGGATAATTGTTTTCATTACGTTGATCGTAAGAAACGTTCTATTCTCGAGGGAAAAAAATGGCGACGATTATAATTGGAGACGATCGACTTGCCATTTAAAAGTTTTCAACTCATCTGCAATTCTAATATGCAGTAATCACCCTCAATCAACGAATACGCGCTTGCGTTCTGACTACTGACTCTACGGAAACCACCTTTCTGCCGTTCAGTGAACAATGTCCACCAGAGCCGTCACGATGATAACCAATCAGGTCGCCAGATCTACGGCAAAGCGAAAAATCCCCATTACGATACAGATATACGGTATGCGCTGCAAACGTGCCAATGGTTTTTGAGACCAATTGGCTTATGGTGTATGGTCTACCCTAACACAAGGGTGTTTGAGAAAATCGTATCCTTCTGTTTGTTCTTGTTCGTGGTGTTGCTCTGCATGATAGCCCCCGTTAATTTTATGCTCTTCGACCCGAAGGGCCTGTTAGCAACGGTGGAATTGTGCGGCATAATAGGCGACTGCCTGGCAGCATGAATTAAATACGGCTTCTTGGGCCTGAGGGAATCAAGCTTCGGAAATTGCATTATGCAGCTGGAAAGAGATTGGAAGGCGGTGGAGGACCCGAAATACCGTGCTATCACGCTGAAACAGGTGTCTATTAGCCGATATCTCATCCCTACGAGTGCTGCAATTCTCTACACAGGCGGCTTGTGTCTTCATCTTGTGGTACCGACAGTAGCCAAGGCAACGGCCAGAGGGAACGTAACCGCCAAGTTACCGGTATCTGTCAGCTACGGCTTCCTCCTCAACTCTCAATTCAGCCATGCAGCTGACATGAGTTTACATAGTAAAATTTAACAAAGTTTAACATAGTAAAATTTGGGATTTTTTTTTTAAGAAATCAGCGATTCGATTCACCTGAAGTTTGGAACCTGTTTTGATTCAACTTTGAAGAAGCTGCAGTTTTTTTATTATTAATTTTTAACCATTAATATAGTAGTTATGCATGATCCACCATCACGCCACGCAAAATTCGTTGTCCGTTGGTGTGCACGATATTTATTTACCAGGTAGGTAATGTGAAACAGAAAAATGAAACGGGGTTTTGAAATTGATGATCCAGCAAGAAACAAAAAAAATTATTGAGTGGTGTGGAGAGTTTTAAAACTGAAAGGTCTGATTTCCTTTAATTTTTGCTATCCAATTTTGCGCCAATTTTCTTATGTAACAAAAGAAGTAGGGTAGATGTACCGTTTTGTGGTCATTGCACTGTTTTTGGCCATGTGCATAATTTTCTTATTTTTAAATTGCTTGCAGATTATTATTATGTGGAGAATTTCACATCATAAATATTTTGTTTAGTATACCGCCTGAAATATAAGGTTACATTTATTGCTTACACGGAAAAATATTATATTTTTTAAGAAGTGGCCAAAACTGGTACAATACCTTAAAGTGACCACAAACGGTGCATCTACCCTACAGAACTTAGCGGTATTCTGATTCATCAAATTGAAGCTACATATGTAGAAAGTAAAACGCCGTTTCATTTTTCTGTTTCAGATTACCTGAAAAGTAAATATCATGCACACCAGCAGACGCCGAATTTTGCGCGGCATGACGCAGAACTCCAACATTTACTATTAAAAATGATAAAAAAAAAAATGCAATTTCTTCAAGGATGCATAAAAACATGGTCCAAATTTCAGATGAATTGAAATGCTAGGTTCTTAAAAAAAATCCTAAATTTTGCCATGTTTTTAAGGGGGCCCACAGGGTTCACTTGCAATCGGGCCAGCTGACACCCTGCTCAGTCCGCCACTGCTTGCACCTTCTAGTACTCCTCATTCGACTTTAGATACGATTCAACACCTTTCCGTCCCCATCACCCACCGATTCTCTGAACATAAAGTGCTCCTTCCAACATTCCACCTGTGATAATTACTTGCTAACTATTTAGTAACATCAAGTACAAAAGTACAGTTTGATTTTCCAGGCTCCCCGATCGCTATCTGTCCACCGTTTCGACATTCCATTTATCCCCAGCCCGATCTAAATATCCTAGAACGAGTGAAACTGCTTTCCAGCGGCGCTCAAAGACTTGCTTGAAACGAGGGGAAAAGTTGTCGGATAGAGAGTGGTTACACTTCCTTTCTCCTGGATCGACAGGTCTAAGCCCCGTGTCTATCGTGATCGTCGGTACCGTTCACCTTATCGTCCGATGTACGTCGCATTAAGAGAGCGCTGATAAGACGGCATCGAAGCATCCCGCTGCAATGATAATAGTAACGGCAATCATCGTGGATCCACAGTTTAATGCGCCTTATCAGGATTAACGGCGAAAAGAGGGGAATTATAAGGTGAAAAAATCCGATGGAACGCAGTTAGCATCGAGTAGAAATCGACGCCGAGCATTTGGCCAGCTAACCCGATGGTGAATATATGTAAGATTTATCTAGATCTAAGTCACGTGGAGCTCAAGCCTCGTTCACATTAGTCGAGTTGGATTTCGAGGCAAGTAATGTTGAAAGAATTTCTTACAAGGAGAGTATTTTAGGTGTCCGCCTCCGATCATTTCGATTTTTGGATATGTTATAGAGGATCGAAAAATAAGAAATACGTGTTTTTTTATTTTTCCCCGTTTTCATATTTGGGAGGTGAAAACTGCGTTCAAAGTTAGGGTTGAAAAATCATTTTTGTGGAATATCTCGAGAACTATTAGAGATAGGGGAATAGTGTCAATGGCCGAATTTTGTGTCTTTGAATGCGAAATATGACTGACTCACCGGATTTTCAAAAAGTCCATTTTTTCCACAAAAATGATTTTTCAACCCTAACTTTGAACGCAGTTTTCACCCCCCAAATATGAAAACGGGGAAAAATAAAAAAACACGTATTTCTTATTTTTCGGTCCTCTATAACATATCCAAAAATCAAAATGATCGGAGGCGGACACCTAAAATACTCTCCTTGTTAGTTACTTGAAACTTGAAAGGAACCTGGAACCTTGATATCCACCTGAAAGCTAAGCTACGCTATGTTAATTTTAAGCTTGAAAAAATTAGCTTCAGTACATTCTTAAGCCGGGAATTCGCTTCAAAGCTATGCTACGCTATGCTATAAAACATAGCACAGCTTAGCTTAGCTTTTGGCGGAAACGGTTTTATAAGGATGTATTGAAGTTAATTTTTTTAAACTTACCATATCATAGCATAGAATATTTAGCTTCGTTGTAGATCCCCGGCTTCACATGGGTAACATAGCTTTAATCATATATAAAAGAGGTATTAGATTCATTGCTTATCAATCTTCGTGGCGATAGAACCTCTCCCTATCCCACTGGTACTATAAAATCAATAAGTATACACTTTTCTCGCCAAAATCTTGAATAAAGTAATCTGCCCTTTGACCACATTGTTATACCCAGTGTGCACTGAGTGTATAAAAAAATTCAGCCAAATTTGTGACTCGCACCTCGCACACTTTCCTCCTCGAATATTATACTTCTGTGATAAGCAGGTTCGGGAAAAGTTTCCTAGTCCGCATGCAAAACACGTGAAGCATCCTGACACCTCTAAGAGCCATATCAGTGACGGCCGTTTCTTATCTCCTAACGGAGAGTCGCACGTAACGCGATAGCTACTAGTTCCAGATTACCTTGCCCCTTCGCGTAAGCCACAATCGACGATCATTGAATCGTTCATTGATGGATCGCACGTACGCAGGCCCCGCGTGATTTACGCGACGGTAACTAGACAGAGGGTGACGATTTTCAAACGTGGACATGTTTGACGTTTAACGCGAGCGTTTCTTGGAAGGCTCGTAACGCTCCGCAAATATTTGACGAGCACGACCAATATTATTTCATAGATTTACTCTGCTCGGCCAACATCCCGCAACATTCGTTTCCGCGATACGTGATGACGGGATGGAAGTGTGCCATCCACTGTTAATATCGGGACGGTGACGTTCCTGGCTGCCTCCATGGATTTCACCGTTCGAAACCTACGGAGATAGGTATGGATTCTGAGTTGCGTGGGCGGAAGCCCCGTGGCGAGACAGGGAAACTTCCTTAGAGATCCGAGGTAAGGAATAATAATTTCAAACGGCCTTTCAGTCATCGAATGCTGATCCCTGATTGAAACGAAGGATATTGTATGGAAAAAATAGAATTGGTAGTGGGTGACTGAAGTGGTAAAGATAAAATTGAGGGTCTCACGGATTTGGTACCGTAGGAATGAATTTTTAGAAATTTTCATTTTGAAAATTGAGGGGCCTAGAGGAAAGCAGGCACATGGTACCTTCTTGTGATTATATGTATTAGTAGGTGGTGGAATTAGACTACATTGCAGGAATGGTACAAAAAATGATTTTCAAAAATTCATTCGATTTTTTAAGCTAGAACGTTAATTTTTCATTTCCAGGTTTCGATTTCTATATAAATGATGTCAAAGGAGTTTTAATAGCATTCTATCGCATGTTAATGTTTCCTAGCACGCAGTTCAATCCGTCGTGAAAGATGATAAACGCGATAAATATGTACATATATTCGACGAACCAAGCTTTCTACACCTTCCAATTAATTTGCTTTTATAGGTAAACACTAATTACAAACTCGTTACAGCAGTGTATCCTGTAATCGCACCGCTATTATGCTCCGCGATCTTTCAATCGACAGCCAGGCTCTTTTTCTTAGCTGATTTCACTCGAGAGACGGAATTTCGCTTTCTGGCGATCGAAGAAGCAGCGAAAGTGAAACGTCTCTGGATGCAACGAGCGTAGAAGAAATCCCTCGCGCGTCTAATCGCAAGCGTAATTTGTTTGAACAGCCTCCAGCCTGAAACCTTCGTATCGAACGGTTTCACATTAAAACTTGCTCAGGAGGGGAGAATATGTTTCCTATATGAAAATCTTCGGAGCGAAGTGTACCAGATCTGCAATTTCTTCGATAATTTTTGTGACAGTACTGAATTGATTACTGAATTAATGAGTACTAAAATGATTACTAAATTAATGAGTTCTAAATTTATTAGTAACTTAATTAGTACTAAATCGATTACTAACAATAAGTTAATTAGTACTAAAATTATTAGTAACTTAATTAGTACTAAATTTATTACTAAATTAATTTTCATGTGCTAATATAAATTTTTGGATATATAAGACTCTTTTTATAGGATTATATGGTATTTAGTAGTTGATTCCGTATCCCCCTCATAATTGACTAACTAAGACTGCCATATTCTGCTTAAAACAGAGTTTAAAGATTATTTGGGACGAGAAGGTATTCAGTACTCCTTAAACTGTGCAAAGAATGAACGTTCAACGGTGTCAAAGTCAGACCCGATTTTCTGTTGTGTCACGCGAACACAAATACATGTAGAGCGAAATTCTTTAGCCACAATCGCGCAGAAGAGGCGACACATTTTTATGGCAGCGCAAACATTTGACGCTCGACACTGCAAACCGTCGAAAATGCACACGCCAGCGTCTACGTTCGGCCAGCCAAGCAAATTCGCACTCGCCTGCTATCGATTTGCCGCGATTTTAAACCACGTAACATCCGAAATACGTCTGTCAACCTCAAGAAATATTGATTATATCAAGTAAAGTTACACGTACAAGAGGGAAGTAAAAAGAAGAACGTTGAAGGATAAAATATTGAAACTCTTCAGGTTCATTCAGACACGTCCAGTAATTTATTCGAGTAGCGAGTAATTTAGTAATTTACCCTGCGTGGGCACTAAATTTAATCGAGCAGTTTAGTGAAACAATGGTAAATTACTAACTTACTCGCTACTCGTCTAAAATACTGGACGTGTCTGAATCAGCCTTTAAATCATCCTTCAGCCATGACAATTAAAAAGAAACACCCGTGAAATATGACCAGCCGTACTTTTACAAGCACAAGCAAGCAGAAAGAAAACGGCACCAATACATACACATCCGGCGGCCGGTTATTCACTCGTCTCAAAAAAAGCTTCGTCCGTTGTCGCTAAGTGTGCCACGAATCTCGAACCGTTCCGTTCGATATCTAACCCCCAGCCACGATTTCCCTTAATAATGTTTAATTCCGCACACCATTAAATTTGACCGATTTTAATTTCAGAAGAATTCAACAAGAACTCGAAAGGAATTCCACGTTTCAACGTCCATCGATCCCACTTCAGTTTATTTTGGCGAAACAATGCGATTTGTTGAAAGTTTATTAAAATACTTTGTCGATGTAAATCGATCGCGATCGATTAAACGAAGCTGGGTACTCACCGTCAATTTTTAAGGTCCAGTAAATGTCATGGCAAGAACATTGGCACTCCTCGTCTACGTGAAGGGCCTCAGAGGCAGGCGCATGATAGCTGGAGGGTGGCTTCACGGTCTCCCGAGCAGTCCGTCGATTAATCGTCGTTTAATTCACCCGCTCACCGATATCACTCGCGTGCTGGGCTAATTTTCACCTGGGATACGGCACCGTGCACGCCTCATGTCTGTTATTTCGGGGAAAACACGGCGGAGCGTTGCTCTTTCGGGCTCCACGGGCGCGGAGAGTGCAGGCGCCGGCCGGCCGCCATCATAGAAATCAATACAACCCTTAAGGGGAGCTTACGTCGTATGGGATTTGATCAAACGAACCTGGTCTCCGCGGATAATCGTTCACCGTTTTCCTGATCAGCCACCATTCCGCTCCCCTTTACCGCAAGCTTCCTCGCTCCTGGGAACCCGGACACACTTCGGGGTCGAATTAGCTTCCTGTAGGCGCAGGATTCGGTCGATTCCCCTCCCCAGCCTTTTCTCTGCCCGGCGAGCTTCGACTCGGTTATCTTTTTTAGTGCTTTTAAGCCTGTGCAAGCCTGCGTGTAGGTTTCCTTTGGAATTTAGAAATTTATTTTGGTACTTGTGTTCTCTTTGTGCCAGGGAAATATTAAAATTGGAGGAGCCTCGTGAACTGTGAATTGTTTAGAAGTGATCTTGCAGTCTGAGTTACTTAGTCCTTTGACCTTTAATTTGAAATAAAATTGTATTAAATTACTTGTGTTAAATTAATTTTATTAAATTACTAAATATTTTATTAAGGATTCTAAATTTTGAACTCTCGTGGATTCCAACGTAGAATTATGTTACCCAGAGCATCAGATCGTCAGAATCCTTAATAAAATAATTTATTAAATTCCTAAATATATAATACTAAAATATTTTACTCAACTATTTTATTAAGGATTTTCAACTTTGAACTCTCGCGAATTCCAGCGTAGAATTTTATTACGCAGAGCATCAGATTTCCAGAACTCTCGGTACAGCGATGTCTCATCCAAGTTCGCTAGGCTTATTCTGTATTTTAGGAAAGATGAATCTAAGAAATTACGAGCTGAGAGCTCGCTGGACTTTACGAGGCTCTATCATTACTGTTCTCTGCTCCTCTCGACTTTCGTCCGTGCGTCCAGGTCGACATGATTTCTACGATAATTGGCCGACAGTAGAGCCCGAAGATTCAGCTTCTTGTCGCGCTGGAAACTAAGTAACAAGAAGCACATCCGTCAACGTAAAAATCAGGAACTACAGCGCGAGACAAGAATCTCGTTACAACCAGGAAGCGGATAGTTTATTCTCCTGGACGCATTAAACGAAGTTGACAGAAGAAACATTTCGCTCTTTCTTCCAGAAGACTTTTAGAAAATTGCAAGCGGACCAGCTATTGGGAAATTGGTTTCCAATTAATAAATGGAATAATCGAAGCGTCCCAAGTGCCAGGAGAAGCCTGCTGGAGCCTCGGAGTTCGCGGGCCATTGGTTCGAGCACAGATTTGCATGTAACAGTAGAGGCAGAGCTCTGAGAAAGAATTGTGGATTACGTTACGCTTTCTCGAACTAAAGCCACCGCAGAACCTTCTATACACATTGTAAACAGGCACGAAGCTCGGATGAGTCGGGTCTCTCGCTTTTCCAACTGAATTCGATTGAATTTCAAAGCTGCTCCTTTTAGAGGAACATCGTTGTTTGGCATTTAAATCAGAAATCGGCTGCGAGGCACTCTTTTAACGATCTTAGTCTATTAGGAACAAGAGGAGTGCAGCTTCATCTTAACCAACTTCGAATAAATTAGAAAAACTGTGTTTTTAAAATTATTGCTTTGACTTTACATTAAAAAGAGAACACTAATTGAAGAATATCTATTTCCACAGAATAAGTAGTAGTTAAATTCAGTTGATAAGTTTTTATTTCTATTTTCGGCGAAAAAATATTCTATAATAAAAATATTAATATTTTTAATTATTTGCAATAAATCGCTGATTTGTTATCGAATTTGCATCACACGTGCACCAAAAGAAATTTTGCATTTGCTGAAAGCTCCTTATTACTGTGATGTATCAGTAAAATAAGATAGGATCAGCCAGACAAATCTTGTGAGACCGAAAATGGGGTAATCACTTGCTGTGACTGCATTTCTATAAGAATCGGACTCTGTTCCTTTGCAATTCAATGCTTGGTCCACTCTGTACAGTAGAGAGTGCATAAGTGAACCGGAAACTGGTCTTTGCACCTGTAAACTGACCAGATTTAACAACAAAGACAGTACCACTCGGTTCAATTGGTAACACGTGTTGCTTGTATGGGAAAGACTGATCATACATTAATTGACCCTCTGTCATTCCGTTATACACATAGGGTAAATCCGGGAGACGCGGTCGACCTAATATAAAATGGCTATTAAAACTAATATAGAAATTACTTATTTTATCAGAACAAACCTATATGTTCAGAATTTTATGCCGATTCAGAAAAACTGGTCGATATTTGCTTCAAGACAATATTTACTGTAAAACGGGTCGAAAACTGAAGTCATGATATCTGACCACCTCCCCCGAGGTGCCGGGAGAAATGGTTTTCGTCGTTGGCAGAGACCACTCACATAATTATTCATGGAATATTAACAAAGGACAAAACAAAATTATTTATGAGTGAATACAATTACAGATTCATTGATATTTAATTTGTTTACGCTAAACAAGTGAAGAACACATCAAAGGAAAAGTCAACTACCTACTTGCGATTAGCAAGGCAAATGAATAAAAAAGTGAATAAATAAACTAAATAAACAAAAATAATAATAAAATAATAATAAAAAATAAAGAATAAAGAAAAATAATTTAAAAAATCATAACTCGACCATCTCTCCTTTCTGCAGCGAGAGATAGTCTTCTCGTTAGCTTTGAGAAGCAATTGGTCGGTACTTCAACGCATTTTTACGTAGAGAGTCTGAAATATAGCGACTCGACCAACTCTCCGGCCCGACCGCGTCTCCCGGATTTACCCTAATTCCATTTATACATATCTCAAAATAACTCTTATATTAGACTTCAGTTTCATTATGACCTGAAATTGTTATCTTATTCCTAAGTAATTTGATACTCCTGGAATCTTGTTATCTTGCACACAGTTTGAGTAATTTTTCCTAATTGCATCTCTCGCTCTGATACAGATAAACGCTCTTATTTTCCGCTTCTCACGATTCCTGATTGAACGCACCTACGACACGTAGAAAAAGAATACAGTTATCTATCCTCAGAATTGAACATAGATTCAACATCCTGAAGCAAGCCTAAATCCACATTTCCCTCGTCTACACCCACAGTCACGACTCAGTTCATTAATATCTGTTCAGTACCTACGAGATCTAGTAGAAGTAGATAATTCACGCTACTTCGGTGACAGTGAATAGAGCACTAATGCCACAAGAGAGAGAGTTCCACGACATACCCCGCGCGCTTACAGTGTCGCAAAAGGAAGAGGGAATTGCAAAAGGAAGTGCAGCAAAGTACGCGCGTTTTCACACTCAAGGAAGCAAGTACTCGCTGTATTGTCCCAAGGAGAGTTCTTTAATCGCAACCTTGCTCCTTTTTGCCATCTGGCAGCTGGTCGCGCTAACAGCACTTCTCCTCCTGGGATCGCGGAATCGCATTGTCCTAACAGAATCTCGCGGGGGGGCCTTGAGAAAGGCGCGCGCCGCTCCCTGATTAATAACGACAGCGGACAAAACCAGCGGAACGTTGCGAAACAATTCTGTTGGAGTGATTGCACCGGCCGCGGGTCGTTCTTGCCGGGGTGGCCGCCGATTTCTCCGCGCTCGCCGATAGATCCGCGGGACTTCCGGTGTCCACGGCCGCTAAAAAACCATCGACGCCGCTACCGTCGTCGCTTTATCCCCATTTCTATGAAAATAGGGGGGAAAAAAGTGGCGTGTGTTTAAGCAAGCACCTTTTACGTAGCCGGTGTTTAAATAGGACAAGCCGATGGTGGCTAAACGGCAACGCGACTCGGTCACTTTCTACATCCACCGTGCGTAATTCTTTAGCCTTTACAACCAGTCGCGGTGTACCCTTCCGCCTACGCACTCGCGGACGTCCGAAATCTCTCCCCTGAATTTATTGCCCGCCGTCGGGGCTTCACCGTTAGCTCTGCGTAGCGCAGAGGCGTCGTCTAGGAATGTCGCCGAATGGCCGTCGTTAGGAAATATTGATGGTTCGTGGGCCTTCTGTTCTGTACAAAGTGTTGCGGAGATGGGTCGTCACACTTTGGAAGTATCGCGCTCGCTTTATGGGGGAACTTCCGTGCGGAAATGATATTATTTTAAAATATGCAAATGGGAGGAGAATGGGATCTTTGAGATCCTTGGAATTTGCGGAATATCTGGAATTTTTTGAACTTCGGGGATTCTTGAAATTTCTTCAATTTTTTAACACTGGCAATTCCTGGAATTTTTTTAACTGTGGGACGTCTCGGAAAATTTGTAATTTCTTAATTCTTAGAACTTTCAAAACTTCTGTAATTTCTATAATCTTAGTCATTTTGGATGTATCCATTTTGCTCCACTTCAATGAACTGAGCTACACACGAGAACTCGTATCGATAATTTTCGAGCATCCTATAAGAGTTGTACGTTGAAACATTGAATATCAGGTATTCTGAGAAGGTCCATAGCTCAAAATTGAGTATGGACTTTATGAATGAGCTGTCGACACCTCCTTTCCAGCTTGTGCGGCATGCTTCATCGTGACGGTGGTAATATGACAAAGTAGGTGCTAGGAAATTGCAGAGCGAAGTGTAATGAACGGCTGTGGGACAGTAATTCCTGTAATTCTGAAGGTAAAGAATAACAATGTCACAGCCCATGAATCAGCGCGTCCTGTGTCCTGGGGTCTCTCTCGAAGAAAGCCTTTTACATCGAGCAATGCACTTCCGTCTCTCAAGTGTGCACAGTGATCGATGATTTTCAGGTGTCGCACATCTTTGCTTGTGGTGAGTCGACACTTTCGTGCGCTGGAATTCCAGCTGCATTCGCGAGCTTCCGCCCTGGAATTTCTAAGGAAGCTTATTCCAGTCACTGGACCCATTTGCTCCTACAAATCATGGGAACCAGTGAACTCCAATCGCCTAATTAATGAAACTCAATCTTCACTTATTATTATACACAGAAGGGATATAAGCTGCGGGAGTCCCAAAATTTGCAGCTTTGGGGTCTCAAAACAAGAGGTCTAGAAACGTCCCTCTAAAAGCGCCAAACTTCTTCTTTTCAAACCTCAAAGCTGTCAATTTGGGGACTTCCTCAATTTTCCCTGGAACTTTGGGACCCCCGCTTCTTACCCAAATTATAATTCCGAAATCAGTTTCCTAATTGCTGCGTGTAAAGACGGAAACATCTACAAATACTTTACACTAAATAGCAATTTCCATGAAATACCACTGAAATAAAATATTAAAATCGTCTTTAAACAGCCTCTTTAATGACCCATCTGTAGCGTCATACATAATGCATATTTTTTACTAACGAAGCATGTTCTTTTAAAGCTTACGGTGTTAATAAACTTTCTGTCAAAGAACAAGTCCCAGTTTCAATTTATTTCTCTGCAATTAATTAAAAGAGAAATTCGTCAAAAACGACCGCCTAGCACGCTCAAACTTAACATCACCTAATAATCTCCCACGCTCTCGCGTCAATACCCATTCGTCGCTTAACAATAAACCGCGCAAAGTGCCGACTCATTGAACAAATGTCCCCCACAGATTAACCTGTCCAGCAGGTTACGCACGATTGCGCCACGACTGAAGCATCAATATAAACACCCTGGAAACGAAAGCGGACACACCGGTCCTCTTCCCAGAATCCACCGGTTCGCTAATACCCAGCCCGTGAGTCCAGACACGCGCCCTTCGCCAGGACCTAATCGAAGGCAAGCTTGCCCGCATCTTCGGTGACCATGACCGAGCGCCGATAGACAGTCATGCAAGAAACGAAGCGAGGAAGCGGAGGAAGAGGACTCCTCATCGAGGTCGCCGGATCGAGGCCGACTTTTAGACCAACGGTGGCGTCTAATCGCGTTGCATGTGGATGGTGCTGGTACCGTTGTCCCCTCATAAGGGTCAGCTCCTGGGGAGGGGGCTGGGAGAGGCGAAGAGAGGAGGTCTGCACGCGGTACACTTAGAGATCAGCATCTCTCGGGCTGTATGGTGGGTCTAGTTCAGAGGCGTCTCTTTCAGCTGGAGAACATTATGGCTGGAGGAAGAGACCTCACTCTCTCCTCCCGTCTTTCTACTCTGACATTCTGTATTCGGTTTGGACAGCGTTCAAGTTCGGGGAGCGAGGTGTCGTTATCGGGACGAGGGAAGATTTTTATGGCGAATGGAGCTGTCGGATGGATTTAGTTAATTGAAGGGATGTTGGTAATTGGCGAGTGAGGTGTACGTTGCAGTGGAGTCGTTTCAGTTTGAGGTATAGACAGGGATTTATGTACAACCTTGTAAAGGAATATAAGGTGTCTGTTGGGTATTGTCATTTATTATCCCTTAAGCAACTGGAATGAAGATATTATTTGCAAAAGAATGAACAGAAACCTAACAAATTCCTTTTCCAATATGAAAACTTTCATTTGGAATGCCACCCGTTTTCGTTTCATTCAATATTTTTTATTCGTTCTTAGTTCATGCGATAACCACGCTCATTTAGATTAGTAAAGAAATTTGCGTTCTTTGTTCGAGATGACTACGACAACCAAAATTATGTTCGCCAGCAACAAACTTTCTTTTCAGACCCTTCTTAGGACTACTACTGTAACTTTGAACATTATTATTATTATTGTATAATAAAAATTCAGCACATTCTTCAAACGTTAATTGATAAACGTACAAACTTTGGAATTATAATACTCGATACTTTTCTTTTAAAAAATTCTCAAAGAGGGAATTTCCCTTTATTTTCAGAGCGCCGAACTAGGGAGACCCCTTAACTCTTGGACGATGGATAGCTTAACACAACATATTGGATTCAGAGCCCTTTTACCTTTAATTTCATTGTAACACCCAAAACCGTTTAAAATCCTTACCCCCCCCCCCCCCTCGAGAAGTAATACTGAATCGAAATGGCCCCAACACCCACGTTGCACACTCGTCATTCCCATTGCCCTTCAAGCTTCAACCCTTCAACAATGCGTTAAACGCAACAAATCACCATCTTTCGCTTACATTGATTTTGCTAAAAATCCATAGGAACTAACCGGACTCGCCGCGACTTCCTTCCAAATCGTTACGCTGCCAAATCGTTACGCAACCGCCAAGGGAAGCAACATACAGGACCGAAGTGTTCGACGATGATTGCAATTAAAGTAGATTGCGCGTAACTGCGAAGGTAATAGATTAATTGCCGTGGTCTCTGAATGGCGATAGGTCGGCCGCGGTGAATCCATCGGCAGTTGTCGAATTCTTAGGATGAGGAACGCGGTCCTGGTGGTTCTCTGTTACTCGTGGCTGAACCTATTCCCGGAAGTGCGTTCTGACGCGAGGTAAACCGTCTCTCCTCTCTAGAAAATTAATAAGAATCACGTCGACCGCTCTTCTTCTCCGCCCCCCCCCCCCCCCGACCGCCAAGCACGAAAGCAAATAACGAGGGGACAGTGTCCTGTAGGATCCTGAGTCGATATTGCCAGTTGAAGGACGAATTTTTTCCCTTCCTTTCGCAGTTCGTTCCCCGAGGACGCGAGGAACTCCACGCTGAAGTCGAGGATAGTGCTTCCGGAGCATTACGTGAAAGGTTCGTAGCCTGCCATCGTTCCCTGCGATTTTCATCCCCCTTGAGGGGGAACACCACTGCGACGGGCGTAAAAGTAAGCCATTTTTAAGAATTCTTTTCCGGAATAATTTATAGTTTTCATAGAAAAGTTTAATTACCTACCTTTAGTACACTGTCTTAAGAGACTGTACAAAAAAATAAATAGAAAAACATCCCTAAGTTTTAATATATTAATTAATCTTCTAGACCACACAAGCGAGCTGTTCGATTGTGTAACTATCTTTTTTTTATCATAAACTACATGCGTGTAGTTTCCGTTGTACGTACGGATTCTTCGATCGAAAACAAATTTTTTGAAGTACACTCGAGAAACTGTCCATCTTATTCGCGGATTTTCGAAACTTTCTTCTAAAGCGCACCATTCTTACAAAAATAATTTGTTTAAGAAATCGGTACGTGCTACATTCATATAGTTTATAAAAAAAAATTGAAATTTGATTCCGGACCCGATGTTCCAAAGTTACACATTCGGCCAGCACGCGTGGGGATCTGGAAAATTAATTAATATATTAAAATTTATGCATGTTTTTCTATTTATTTTTTTATATAGTCTCTTAAGACATTACACTAAAGGTAGGTAATAAAATTTTTCTATGAAAACTGTAAATTATTCTTGAAAAAAATTCTTAAAAATGACTTCATTTTGCGGCCGTCACAGTGGTGTTCCCCCTTAAGGGGTTACATACTCAACATAGTACTTCTTTGGTAGGTCCGAGAATGGGGTCATTTTAATGATTTTTTATTCATGTAAGAGAGCGGTATATTTAAAAATCAAGATATACACCTTTTTGTGTATTAATTAAGCTGTGTTCTCTTCGAAAAGAAATTTTATATCTTGAGAAACGGTGCCACAGCAGCCTCTTCTCCCATGCCTCGTCATAGTTACAGCATTTGCGGTACCGAAAATATCTCAGGGATTAGTGGACCGATTTGAATAAAATTTCTCACGAATATTCTTAAGACAATAATCTAATACTTGTCGAAGCCGATTTTAAGAGAATCTATTTTCTGAAAAATGGTAACTATTCAATGTCAAGCTCTGTGCAAAGTCTAGAATTTTCATCTTCCATTATTAATAAAAAAAAAAGAACAAGAGGGAATTTTATTCAATAAAAGAAATTTTATTCAAATCGGTCCAGTAATCTCAGAGATATTTTTGGCACCGCAAATACATGGAGAGGCCTTGGGAGAAGGGGCTGCTATGACACCGTTTCTCGAGATATAAAATTTCTTTTCCAAGAGGAAACAGCTTAATTTATACACAAAAAGATATATTATTTAACTTTTAAATATAACGTTTGCTTATATCAGAAAAAAAATCATAAATATCACCCTATTTTCCGAACTAACAAAGGTACATATGTAACACCTTAATTTCGAATTAACGCGGAAAAAACGCCTTCGATCATCGCTGTTATGTGGTGGATACGGAATAATTAGCCACGGTATGTTACGCTTACACATACGGCGGGTGTCTCCGTGCTCGTGCATCGAGATTGTAAATAGAGTGGATTGAGATCGGTGGATCGATAACGTCGTTGATTCGTGCAGTTTCATAGCGGGATACTTGTACGAAGAACCTGAGAACTTGTAACTAGTCGACGCTACTTCCTTCGCCACTTTCGTTTCGGTGGAACGTGTAATTTGTTCCGAGATAGTCAAACAGGATCGATGAACGGACCATTCTACACTTTTCTGTTTCGTCTAAACTTTTACAGATCCAATCTTCTACTTAATGATCCTGTTACTAGAATTTGTAAGCATGGGAATGAAGTAGCTTTCAGAATTCATTTTTTTTTTAATATCTCTACTAATTGCGAGTCTTTTAAACGCGTAGTAATTTCTGCTCTTCGGACTTCTGTGCATCAAATTTAATGGATATTTATTTCGTAATGATCACCCCTTCTGTTTTCTGATTATTTTAAATGGGACTTTCATTTTTCTTCATTTCTATTTCTTCAATATTATCCCAGCGATGAATCTCGGTGTATTTAAAGGAGATTGTACTGATTTCTTGTTCTCTATCTGAATAATGGTAATAATACTATTTAAATCGAGATTGCAGGTTGAAAGGGGTAAATTATAGTTGATAAATTATAGTGATAGTAGGCTCTAATGGATAATAGAAATCGATTTGTTAATGGCGTAGCATTTCTGATAAAAGTATAATGAGTTATTTATAACAGTTAATTATGTATAATCGACGAGTGCTTGTAGAAAACACTGTAAGTGCCAATAATCAAATTCTATACTATAGTATTACCACAGTAGATCATTTTTCGATTAAAATTTAATTTTTAATTTTGGCACTTACAGTGTTTTCTACAAGGACTCGTCAATTAAGAATTTCTGGATTTTTGAGAACTAGTTGCTGCACTCGCAAAGGCATACAAAAAATCAAACGTTTGTTGAAAGTATAGGGACAAAAATGTCAAGGTAAAAATAATTACTATTGAAACTCACAAAGTTCCCAGAATCTTTTCCCTACTATCGCAGCTTTTGCGTTCGAAACATCGTGTAGAAAGCTTGCGCGGTTATCAAAACGAACGGTTGCCACGAACTTGGCCGATATTCAACGCGTGCACAAGGTATCGCACTTTCTAAGAACTCCGCCACGCTGAACGGCGGAGGCGAGGTCTACAGATCCAGAAACAGGACAACTAGAAAATTATCGGCGGATCGATAAACGGCGATTATTTAAAATCGCGGCACAGATTCTCCGCAGGACCGCTCGGTATTAGAAGTAAATAACTCGATGGATTCACGGTCGTGGGCCACACTCGGGGCAATCGTAAATCTGCCTCTTTTTCTGTCGATATCCTATGGGTTCTTGTGGCGGACTCCTCGTTGGTTGTTTCGCAGACGAGCCATTAATATGCAAATGAATGTCCGCGCAGAAATGAGGCCTCCGTCGAAGCACGGTATGCCAGTGATAGTGGACTTCAATATCTTCGTGGCCGATGTGAATTCGATAAACGTCGAGGACATGGACTTTCGGTGAGTTCGAATGATTCCGGATGAAATCTCTTCCTGATTCAAGCGCCTCGGGCTCGACACGCTTTAATTCATGCTGGGTAGAGGGACATTATTTATTGACCCGTTGGATTCAATTACACTTTAGGTATTGTCTGCAAATTGATTCGGAAACGTAATCGATTTTTAATATTTATAAACTGTAGGACGTTATTCTGCAACTATTATTTTATGAACAGTTTCTGTTCTTTTTACCGATTTCTATATATACACCCGTGGGACTACTCCGTTTATTTAAATGAAAAAAATGAAGGAGTGAAGAAATGAAGAAATGAAGAAATACAGAAATACAGAAATAAAGAAATAAAAAATAAATAAATAATAAATTTCTTTATTTTTCTCCTCCATTATTTCCCTATTTATATAAACGGAGTAGTTCCATGAGTGTACATAAAATATAAGTCATTTTGACGAAAGAAATCGCGAACGTATAGGACAAAAAATATATCATATTACTACTGTATTATTAATATATCCACAGTTTTAGTTTACGCCATAATTGTATGAAGATATCTCGCGAACCACCCTATACCCTAATTTACATTAGTCAAGTAACTCGGCCTAGTGAACTGAGCCCAGTGCTCGGCCCAATACTCGACTCGCCCTCGATTTTTGTGTAGGTATTTACATGATGGTAGTAGTTTATTATGACAGTAGAAGAAATTGCGACAGCGAGTCAACATCGTGCTTGGCGGAAAGCGAGCATATTTTTACCGTTTCAGCCGCGTCACTGTCCTACGACTGTAGTTGGGGAAGGTGAGGGGGCGAGCTACTATGCTCTACCACTCTTTACTGTACCGTTTGCTTGACTAACGTAAACTAATCAGGCTTATGGCGCTTCGATACTTCCGACACGTACAATCAAATGAAGCACGTTTCTATTTACCAGTCGGAGTAATTAGTAGATAATTGCCTTTACAAGACTCCTTCGTTGAAACAGAGTGGACATGTTCGTCGGTCAGAGTTGGACAGAGACTCGATTGGACATGTCGGAGGATATTTTCGAAGAGAGTGACGATTACGTGACCCTGCCCCCCGATTTCTTGGACAGCCTCTGGCAGCCGGATCTTTACTTCCTGAACGCTAAAGTTTCCGGTAAGTTTCTTAACAAACCTTGAATTTAATGAAAACAGCTTCGCAGAGATACAAAGTGAGCACCACGGTTTGAAGACCAACAGGAGTAACAAAGAAACGCCACAGTATCATCTTCTTTCAGAAATCGCGGCGCTGAATCACAAGTTCTCCTCGGTGACTTTATACAGAAACAAGACCGTCAGGTACTCGGCCCGAATGCACGCGATCATCGCCTGCCAGATGGAGTTTCAACTCTACCCGATGGACATTCAAATCTGCCCCATCTACATAGAAAGCTGTAAGTTACACAATAAAAGAGGAGCCCACGGCACAGCAATCTCTCATTCGTAATCTCTAACGCCACCTTCTCCCCAAAA
Source organism: Andrena bucephala (assembly GCA_947577245.1). Lineage (NCBI taxonomy): Eukaryota > Metazoa > Arthropoda > Insecta > Hymenoptera > Andrenidae > Andrena > Andrena bucephala. The sequence goes on from OX387715.1 coordinate 74,014,293, forward strand.
AAAAATTAAGTTGACGACCCTCGAACAACGTTCCTGCCACACCATTTCACCCAGGAACTCGCGTTGCACCCGTTATTCGTTCACGCCTCTCATTCAATTCAAACCCAGATTCGATAAAGCCTCTACATTAACTCGGAAAACTGCGTTACTCGCGATAGTTTCCTATCACAAACAGAAGTTGCGCTTGCGATGGGGAGCGGGTAGCGTGACGGTGAACCCCGAGCTGAAGCTGTTGCAGTACGACATCGGGAAGCCTATAGTCGCCGAGGAAACCGTGGACTACATGCTGGAGAAGGGTGGTACGGCAAATCCCTTTCAACGCACCGCGTTCCTTAGACTACTTTTAAGCCCAGCGGACACTAATTTCCGCAGGTAACTTCTCGCGTCTGATGGTCTACTTCCGCTTCGAGAGGCAAATAGGCCACCACCTGATACAGACATTCGCACCGTCCACGCTGGTGGTGATGCTATCATGGTTCAGCTTCTGGTTGGGCCTGGACGCGATCCCGGGTCGAGTGGCCCTCCTGGTGACCAGCATGCTCACCCTGGTGACGATGTTCACGGGCCTGAAGAGCGACATTCCTCCTGTCGCGTACGTGAAAGTACGTTTTCCTACCGCGACCTTTCGCGGTGGGGTTCAAGCATGTTTGCGCACGTAGATGATCGCTTGGCAGGCACCTGGAGAGCGTGTAAAAGGAGACGTGTTAGCATGGGAATGATTCGAGCAGAGTTGGAGTAATCGAGCTGATACAGAGCAGGCAAACAGCGGAGAAGCGTCTTGCATGTTCGCAACAGATAGATAAGGGATGACGTTGCTCGAGGACTGACCTGGTTCTCTTGTTTGTTGACTAAATATTACTCAACCAGGGGAACAGCACGCGCTGCTTAACGTAGATCGGAGCATGCAGGAAGCTGAACGAAAATGCGAGCTGAGCTTTTGTAGCCTGGGGTGGGTTTGCTGAAGTGGCGAGCTATTTGTTGAGGTTCCTCTGTGTGTCCAGGCGCTGGACGTCTGGATGGCAGGCTGTATGATGTTCGTGTTCGCCGCTCTTGGTGAATTCGTGGTGGTGAAGGTGCTCGACTTGCGGCATCAGCTGGAATACGATCTACCGACATCAGTAATGTCCCGGCACTACTCGACAGTTCGTATAATAGCTGTGTAATTAGCGTTACGCACATAGGCTGGGGCAATAAGTTTAATTAAAACAGCGAAGGTTCTCTTGGCTCTCGATAAAGCGCGTTCTATATTTGCGAGTTTGAAATTCTAGGGTTGTAAAGATTAAAAGACCAAAGTTTTGTTATAACAGTCTCTATAAGCAAGATTAAGTTTATCGCTATGTCCTTGGACCCCTCAGTGACGGTCACCGCTAACGAAGCGCCAGTCAATTGCTAAAAGGAACCGGTTCACATCCGCGAGTGAAGCCTTTGACAGCATTAACTGCAATAACTGGGACAGTGAAAGCTTTGTGGATCTTAAATGTCACGTTTTCCTCAAGATCCTTGGACAATCGACTGTAGTTCCTCGACTATCATCGCGGAAATTGCTATATCTCTTCTTTCTAGAAAAACGTCACTTTCAATAACATCAGAAATACTTCGAACAATGGCCCCAGCCTGTATTATCAAAATTAAACACCTTGAGACATCGCATTAATAGCCTTGCTGTAGAATCGAGTCTTCAATTTCAATTGAACGTACAAGAGAGCTCAGCTTCTGTGTTCCTTTTAGCGGATAATTGCTGTGGATAAAGGCCAAAGCATCTGGGACTACGAGTCGGCGTACATACCAAGAGTGAGGAAGAAAAGAGCCGGTAGCAAGCATCTTCTGCAAACTGCCTGGCTGGATCCCGAGTATCAGATGATACGCGTGTACAAAACTCGATCGCAAAAAATTGATACTTACAGCAGAATAGGTTTCCCCATACTGTTCCTGTTATTTATTGTTTTGTATTGGCCAATACTGCTGCTTAAAAAAGCCGCGTAGAGGCGTACCTTCTACGTTTATACAACAGAGTGTAAATATTGTTCTTAGCAAAACCAAAGGGATCCAATAATGTTACTTCATAGCACGGTAATTGGCCAATGTAATCCCTTTTCGTCGCACAAAACTATTAAATAAGCGAGTCTGGCAATTAAGAAATGTTGAAGTATTGCTTTAAGGCGATACTTGGTGATCTACATGTATATTAAGAATTAGCGAGAGGCCGAATTTGGTTTAAGGAAGCTCATCTGAATGCATTAAACGAACTAAAGATTCTTAAAGGGTAATTAATAAATTTATTACAAACCTACGCTTATTACAGAAAGATCTATATGTATAATTTGTACATGTACGTGAATTCTTTATATATACGTTGAAGAATGATCTGCCATTCTTTGTTTGATTTTAAATTTCCGTCATTGAGATTGTATATTTGGCTTTTCAATCAATGTCCATCGCTTCGGCCAAGGACGACTTGTCAGACTCGTCATCACCGTCACTTCCTATTTTGAGCGTGTTAGGAACAGATCTTTCAGCGTTATATTCTCCCACTTTTTTCAAGTAGCTCATAGTGTACTGATTAAAGTCGCATCTGTAATGACAAAGATCGCCGGTTATTTCTCACTGGCGTGCAATTAATTATTTCATAAAAGCACGCGGTGACTAACATTTTGCTCAAGTCGTCATATTTCTTCTGCATATTCTTCTGCAGCATGAGTAATATTGGCATCTGAAGCGCAGAACTTATCCTCGGCCCATGTTTCGTCAATATAGTTTCTATCCAAAGGAGGTAAAAGTGTATGTGCCTACTGGACTCCAGTTCCGACGCTATGAATTTTAATACTTTCACTATGTAAATTTCTGGCAGGCTTGTAACGGTTAATTCAACTGAAACGAGATGTGCAATAAATTCACATGCATTCGTTTAATAATCGGTAACATTAGGGCCGGCGCGAGGAAACTGGAACCCGGCCCCGCGCATTGAAAGACCCCGCGTCCACGAAAAGCTCGTCCTAAATTTTACGTCATAAAATTTTTCGTCATAAAATTTAGAAGCATGTATAAATGCGTTTTTTTTTTTGGCCCCGCAAAACTTCACGCCGACCCTGGCTAACATCTCAGTAAATTATTGTTCACTTACTATCCGTGCACGGAATGTTTTCCACGACGCACTTTATTAGCAGCTTCTCATTCAGTTTCAAAGCCATCATTAGTGCTGAAATCGTTTAGTGTTAGTATACTTTGTCAGTCTTAACGCGATCTCTTTACATATCTCAGTAACAAAACCTTTCGTGTATTCCTTATCGTTCAGAGTCTTCTTCACAGTTTCTGGTGTGATTCCCAGCTCCAGCTGAAATGGATCGAACACCAGGCCAACGTCCAACGAGTATATTAGCAAACCTTCTGTCGTGGCTGCAGCCCATGCTTGTCCTTCGAACGCAAAAATTAATATAAGTATACGTTAGTTTAATTTCCTTGAATCTTTTGAATCTTACCTGTTGGAGAGAATTGTAAACTATACACTCTGACTTCTGGTTTTATACTTCTACTCGCCATATCCCCGCTTTTAACGCCTGGCAATCGTAATGTGACGTTCCCTCCTTCGTTCTCCTCGCGTTCTTCTACCAACGCTAGGTTTCCAAACTCTGATAGATTTCGCCTGTTTATAATGTCCTATGTATAAACCAATTCGCAATAATTAATAACACTTTCGGTTAAGTAGCGACCAAAGTCACGTAATAGATCGATATATAACGAATGCTGCTCACATCGACTGCATCCAGTGACCTGTTTTGAGTTACGACAAACTTTTTGACCAGCATACATTCTTGGACATTATAAATGCATATATTTTTAGACTGTCCGCCAGCTAATATACAGGTGCCATCGGCTGAATAGCATAGAGTACTGAAAGCCCTAAAAAGAAGTGATTTAATTAAAGGCACTCTCCTTACTAATATCTTTATTTCATTTATGCGTGAACACTTACTTGCTCTGCAGACTCTTCTTGGCCGTAATAAGATCCGTATCAGACCTCCCGCTACCCAAATCATTCCTCCCCTCGATGCTACCAACTTGCATCGCAGTTTTGCATTGGAAAAACGAGACCTGCCCGTCCAAAGTAGCAACTGCCACCTCTTCGCCGTTCGGTTTATAAGTGACGTATAAACCATCCGCAGTTAACTGTATCGTTTCATGCGCGGAGCCGTTTTCGATCGCGTTCCAGATTTTCAAAGTCTTGTCCCAGGAAACGGACGCCAGTTCTGTGCTCGCCGCGCTTGGATTAAACGCCAAACTGACGACTGGACCTTCGTGTCCGCTTAATATCTAACATACAAAGTTGTGCTTTTGTAATCGCTTTCAATTATCGAAAATAAGGAACCTGACGATATCCAATGAACGCATACCTCGAGAAGTTTGCCCAGTTTAACGCTCCACAGATAAATCTCAAAGAAATCTTGCCCCCCTGCTGCGAGGAACTCGTCACTCGCGTCTAGCGCGACGCAGGAGAACTGAACCGGTCGCGGTGATGTGAGGGTTCGAAAATTCCTGTACCTCGCTAAATCGTACGCTCTGACCGTCCCATCGAGCGACGCGGAAACGACGAATTTTCTATTATGACTGAACAGGACTCCCGTCACTGTAGACGTGTGTTCTTGGAACGTAACAGAGCAAAATCCGTTCGTGGTGTTCCATAGCTTCACTTTCCCGTCATCGCCTCCAGTCACGATGTATTCGCCGTCCGGGCTGTACGCTAAATAGTTCATATTGTTACTGTGGCCTTGTTGCTTCATAGCGTAAGTTTCACTTTGCCACTCCCATACTAGTAGCTGTCCGGCTGTGGAACATCCTAGGGCGATCCAGTCGCCGGTCGAATTTATCGCGATGGAGGAGATGCATTGGTTAGATATGCTGGAAAATTGTAGAATTCTAATCAGCAAAGGATATTCTATTAACGTAGAGGCAAACTGGTAAGCGAGGGATCGAGTAGTAGTACCTAAGGGAGTGAATCATATTCACTTCGGGCATTTCGTACAAGTAAAACGAACCATTACTGAATCCCACTACTAGAATACATGTTTCTGGATGATACGCAGCTGCAGTGAGCGTGACACTTTCGTTCTGTTGCTTTTGCACTGCGTTAGTCAAATAATGGCGACATAGTTTCTTGTAACGTAACTTTGTAGACTCCTCGTCAGCTTCAGTGTCTTTGTGACCTGCGTCGGAGGAACCATCTGAAATATGAAACGTATTATCAATTTCACATTGCTTCTTGCGTTGATTTAGTTAAATCTAGTACATAGTATTGAAACAGTAATTACGCGATAGCTGCATGCGACGTTCATGAGCCTTAGCCTGTTTATCTGTTCTCTCTATAGTCTTCTCGATATCGATATCATCCTCTGTGTCACTGTCTTTCGCTTTGTCCTTCTTGGCAGGTGGCTCCCATAGCATTAAGTCTTCCGGATCGATTGTGCACTCCCAAACGCAGAGTTGTCCGTTTCTGTACGATACACACGTAATCGTACTGTAATAAAAGCTTTTCACGTTTATTTAAAATACCTACCTACTAATTGTAGTCAGATCATAATTCTTGCTTTCAAAGAAACACGCTACAATGGCGTCGGAATGGCTACCAAGATTAATGAACCGGAAATTTCTGTACTTTTCTAGACTGTATATCTTTGTCGCCATATCTTTAGAACCAACTGCGATCAGTTGCGAATCGAAAGACCAATGAATGAAAGTCGTGTCGTCCATAGCCCCGTGAAACACGCGTTCCATGACAAACGGATTGTATTCGCCTGACTGTAAGCCAGGTGCGTTAAAAATGAATACTGGAAAAGATATAAGATTTAACATGCTTGAACATAAACTGCAATTACAAGTATTACACACAGTTTAATCATCTCAATTATTTATTTATAAATTTACAGGAAAACTCTTTAATAAGTAGAGAATAGAGAAAACCAGTAGAGAACTCAGTGACGCTCCCAAAGGGAAGCCCAAGGAGCCCTGGCACCCAAAGAAATGGCGTTGTAAGAAGAAAAGCAAACCGAACTTTATTCTTTAAATCAATTTTTATAACCACATAGGGAATTTTATTGAATTTGCATTAAAATTATTTCTATCCCTTCCCCTCGACTCCCCCAAGATTAAATCCTGAGTGCGCCATTGGGAGGACTAACACATGAAAGCAGAAACACAAAAATGAACTAAATAAAGTAAAAAAAGAAATAGTACCTGGATAGAAAATAAGCAACAAGAAAAAAAAAATACAATGAAAGTAGATAGAAGTTAACGAGAATTATTAACCGCATTATACTAAGAGCATACCATTATTTTCTTTACACGCTGCAAAGTGTTTACCGTCTGGAGAGAATTTTATACATCTGACGCGTCCTTTGAACCTGTATCTGTGTATTACCATTTTACTGACCATGCTGATTACATGAACTTCGCCCTCTAAGAAGAAAATTGAAATGTAATATTACGTTTCAACGCTGAAATGTGTAAATCAGTATTGTACCTTCGTTGACGGTAATTAATAAGGCTCCATTAGGGGATAGATCGATACACGTGTAGTTGTACCTACTCTCCACAGGCAATGTATTCGATTTATTACTGAAAACCAATTAGCATATATTACTTTGCTTGTTCTGTAGTACCTGTACACAAATCTGAAATGTTACTACAGCGCTTACTTCTTCAAATCGTATATTGTTATCCGATTTCCCACGGGGCTAATGACTGTCGATCCATCTGGAGAAAATACTAGATCTCCTTTACGGTAAACTGTACCAAGGAGATTACTGAACTAAAAAAGATATTTAATGCACGTTTAATAAGTTAAAGAAGCATAATACAGTACAAGAGCAGGTTAGAAATATTAGGTATATGATATTCATATTTGTTCGATGTATTTGAAAGATATAGTTTAAATATTCCTTATTAAAAGTATTCTACTTACCTTATACGCAAACCTCATGGTGGCTTCAATATTTAGAGATATAGTTTCCCGTGTCGGTGTATTTTGATTTCATTGAGCACGTTTAACATGACATTTGAATCGAGTATGTTGCAGCCGCTACGATGCAACTTCCCCTCGACCGAACATCCGGTCACGTGTTTGTAATAAACTATTTCACTGGCCCTAAGGAATCAAACACCGCTTCGAGCCGGCCAGTCCTATTTCACACTAGCTGGTAAAGTATTGTCCAGGGTATTTTTACGTTGATATTTATAACATTGTTGCTTAAGATCGTTATGCAATATTCTTGTGTTATATTGTCTCCGTGGGAGGCGCAGCTCGGTAGAAAATAAATACATGAATTTCTGCAACCTTGCAACATTGAACGGATTGCTTTAGTTTAGAAATTTCGCCGCTAGATGGTAATGGATTCGTGATTCAGAATTTGAATGTATTTTTAAAAAGCTTCTAAACGGAATACGTTATGCTATTAGCTCTAATGCTAATGCCTTTATAAGAGGAATACATCCATCGATTGCGAGTTAATAAAGAAAGCAATTAGTAAAACCATTTAGCGAAATTACGCAGGACGGAAATATTTCTAAGCATTATTTCCTTATTAATAATTCAGTTTCTTGAATTTTTCATGTACTTTTATCATGTTAAGGACGAAAATATTCGGGATTAAATATACAGGGAACAGGTCGCTGCGAAGGCATAGAATAGATCGGAATAGATTTTACATTCAATGTAAATTTTTGTAACACGGATTGGGGACTCTAGAGCTCCTCACCATTTCTGTGTCGCATCATCGACCAAGTATAGGATCGACCTATCACCTTATGGGACATCGTGTCACAACCATCGACGAAATATAGGATAGACCTATCTCGCAATGTAATTTTGTGTCACACGCTCGGGGGGCTCGCGAGCCCCCTTACCATTTTCGTGTCACACCCAACGTTATCGATTCAGTCTAAAATAAGATTGTAACGCTATGCGTGGTAGGAATTAGAAATTAAAAATAGGACATTCGAAACCCGCGATTTACAAATGATTCTCATAGAGTAACAATGTAAAGATCGTTTTACAAACGTATTACGTGCAACGACAGAGAAAAAAGTGTCACAACAAGAACACATACGCCTTTTAACCTTGCTGTCCTATTCGAGTGTATTTAACGCAAAATAAATTTATTTAACATACAAATATATATAAACAACAACATTATTTGTGGAAGACATGCTTTCATGATGTAACGTGGGATACCTCGGAAAGGAATTGTAACTTAGTATAATTCAATAAGGTGCTGAAGCAGAGAGGACTTTAAAAATTGTCATAAAACCCATCAGTTCCAGTATCTCGCTGAATGTTTCTTTAAAAAAGTAAAAAAATTACGTCAAGTACATGAAATAAAAAAAATACAAAAAATTGAAAATAATTACAAAGTAAAAAAAGATGTGAAATTAAAATAAGCTGCAAGCACATAAAGGTGCTTTCCTGCAGCGTGCAACGGCGACACTGTGTAACACAATAAAAGACAAGAAAATATGTCCGCGGCGTGGAAGTCAAATACTTGGCGTGGCCAGGCAAAGTATTCTCAGATCATCAATACCCATACCTTCCCCCTCCGCAGGCTTTCAGATAATTAGTCTATTTAAAACACAGCCAATATGAGTATATTTTCATTATATTGCGTTTTAAAATAATTGTAAGATCATTCATCGACACCGATGCCTTTCCTTTCATAAGCTTTCACATAATTTGTAAATTTAAAACTCTGACAATATGAATACACTTTCATTATTTTGCGTTTTAAAATAATTTTAAGATCATTCATCGACACCTCGACCTTTCCTGGCCACGCCAAGTATTTGACTTCCAGGCCGCGGACATATTTTCTTATCTTTTCTAGTAACGACGTTTGTTATGACTGAACGATGCCCCAGCTTTGGAAGTCACCTCTGTTCAGACGGTTCGGCCACGAGACGCGATATATACGTCACTCGGCGTGCAATAACCGACCGATATTCCAACAATTCGGAAATACGTACGCGTGTATTCTCTCGCGAGGCCTGCTTGCTCTCCCCCCACCAAAGCCCATATTCGCCGCGGTACATTAGCGGGGCGCAGGGGTCATTCGTTCTGTGGACATCGTTGAGTTAAGACGTTTCAATAGCTGCGTACATAAATGGTACGTCTACATTATCTATCGTCACCCTAATTACTTCTATTCATTATTAGTCTTCTTCTTTACAGTCTACCGTCACTTGCTGCTACTATTAATACACTTTCGTCCCGAAATTGATTAAATATCGCGAGAAAACCGTTAGACGTTCGTCGCGTATTCCCTTCGTTGCCTTCGTACCGATATTTCTGCACATTTAGTGCACACATATCGTGTTTCTGTATTCAATTACATCCCTTTTCGGGCATATTTCAAGTTTATTTCTTGTTTAATTGCCTTACGAATGTTTTAATGCTTTTGTTTCAATCTCTTGTTGCATCGTTCGGTTACAGACGTTGAGGCGGGAATCGAAACCAAAGGGCAGGCAACGCCGTGACACTTGGCGGTTAATTTGAACGGTGCTTGGATGGCGACTAGTCATTCCTTGGGAAAAGAAGGTGGCAATACGTGTGGTATACTTTTTTTTATCATTATTTTATTGAATCATTGTTGGCTGTGAGGGTGATGGGTAACTTTGCAGTCAGTTAATATCGGGATGAAATGGGAAAAGATTGAATTATGATAAATTCAATAATTCTAGTCGGATTTGTTTAAACATTTCAAAATGGCGTCAGTAGATGTTTACGAAATATTGGAATGATCGAATTCTATTGCATTTCGGTCGCGTTTACGTAGAATTCAATAATATTTCAATGATTTTTAAGAATCTATCTCTATGAAGCTAGTGTAATTGCATTTACGTTCGGTTTTGGATGCAAGTTTTGTTCTTTATGTACAGAAACTGCGTAGTTGATCGAGGACATGCTATTCAAGCATGAATAATTAACGAATTTTGATTCTTGCAATGAATTTTGGCTATTTATAAAGATCGTGATATATTTTTAAGTATTATTCGAATAACACGAACGTGCTTACAACTTTAATGACGAAAGCCACTACTACGGTTCATTTAAATGTAATAATTATTTCTGATGTAGTATATTCTGGATAATATCGTGTTACTGAAATGTTAAGCTGCTCCTATCGAGCGAGCATTCTGTATTTTCGCATCACACCTTGTATTCTAAATAACAAGGAGTGAAAGTTCCTTGGCTGGTTCCAAGAAAAACAATATTTCCTCGTGACAAACACTCGATCAAACCACATCCACCCCACCCTCCTATCCTACTTATTTTTCAGAGATTGTGACCGCGTGCAATGCGGCCAAATAGAGTCAGTGTTTATGTCGTACGAAGTTTTTCGTTTTGAAGAGCACAGTTGCTCATAGTAGAGTGTCGTAAACAATTTTGGGATACGCGAGGGTAGAGTCAGTGTTTTCTACGCAATTTATATTCTTTTGCGAGCATCGGGGCTCTGACTTTCGAATCGCGAGAATAGATTCAGCGGTTTGTTCGACAATTATGATCATTGGGGCGCGTTTATAGTCTATTTCTTTATTTTTTTTACTTTTGAAAGCGAAACTCGTTATCGGAAATTAGAGTCAGTGCGTCAGCTGAAGAGGAGATTTGTGCGCAGAATATTATTGGAAAGATGTAAGTATCTATGTATTTCATTTAATTCCTTTAAAGTAGAGTTCATTCTTCAAAATTCCAGAAACAAAAAATTAAAAAATTAAAAGAAAATTAATTTCTAGAATAGAATCACCAATAAATTCAAAACTAACGAAACTTTTTACAATTTAGACATTTTAAGAAAAAAAAATTGTTAATTTTATTTTTTAATATTTAATTTTTTAATTTTTTCTTAAAATGTCTGAATGATAAAAAATTTCGTTTTGAATTGTTTCGTGGGTCTTTATTAGAGTTCGAACAATCGTAAGTTTAGAAAGAAATTATAATCGTGTTTTGTTCTTTCGTTACAGTCTAGGGGCAGCTGAGCAACCTGATGACTTTTTCTAGCAGCTTGATGACTTCCCCTGAGCAGTTGCAGAGGTGTTGGCGCCTTCGTCACCGGGGCACAGCGAAATGTGAGTGCGCATGCATTATGGTTCCTCTGGTCACTCAGTCATGTCGTAGGACGTTTGGTCCAAATCGACACGAGTGACCGGTTGTATACTTTGGCGAGCATAATGACCGCGGGTATGGTAACCATGCCCGTGAATTGTAACATTTTGTCTGTGTATGTATTTCTTAGACGAGGGCTAGGGTCTTCTTGTGCACCGCGCCTTTTCAATAGAATCAAATTATAATCATAATTTCCAAGATAAACGTTTCCTAACGCGAATGTTTATCATTGATCATACATTGATGTAGATATTTATTAAATAATGCACCTAAAGATGCATAGCAGCTCAGAAGGTATTGATATTTGATATGAATATCAATACGGCTGAATGCTAATTTTTATGTAGCGAAGAAGTCTGATACTCTCAGACTCCACAGCTACGATCATTTTTATCTAATATGTAGTCGAAAAATCGGATGCCCTCCGATTCCGTCATTGCGACGATTATAATGACTTGAATTTCTTTTATTTTTCTGATACTACTTACGTGTTTAAAAGTAACTTGATGTCTAAATGATGATAATAGACATACAAGTGTAATTCCTTTCTTATAAAGGTCACTCGTTTGCGTACACAAAGAATAATTAATTTCCATGTGCAAGAAGACAATTGAGGGTGGGCAAATTTCAGATTCAAAGTAATTAGCATGAGCACATACATTCTTATTACCTATATGAAATTTACTTTGACGATGGAATCGCCCGTTTTAAATTCTTAAATTAAATTCTTCATGTTTTAGAGTCATTTTCTTAAATAATTCAATTTTATAGTCTTTTTTCTCACTAATTGAATGTCGAGTAGAGTCCTTTTTCTTTATCTAAAGTAGAGTCCTTTCTTATTTATCAAACTTTAATCTATTGACAAATTGAAAGTCGAGTAATTTTGCTTTATAATGTTAAATGAAAGAATACTAGCGCGCTAGACACTATACAGACTAATCATATTTTCTAGTTGAGGATTTTCAGGATATCTTTCCGTACCCATTGCCTTTTAACTCATCCACGTGCCCATGCGTTACTTGGGTGGTTGAAGGCAATGGGGCACGATGACTTTCTTTATTAACTAATTACATGTCGGCGGCTGGCATTGCGTTAGTGTATCGTGCACGCCGCATTTTCCACCTGTGTGTGTTTGTGTGGTTAGGCGGTGGAATTTGCGTCGGTGAAAGATTTTTATCAAAGACCATGTTAACGAAACTATAACATTATATTATTATTCATTGCAATAACGATACCAATGTATCATATTCCTTGTTGCACACGATGATCATTCTAGTAAAAAATCTTGGAATATGAAACTTAATCAATCTCGTACAATCAAACGAGAAAGTAATAACGCTTGATGCATGTACCTAATACGTACAATGCACATTATCAAGTAATCCATTCTTTGAAATTGAAAATAATTAATTGCTATATAAATCATACTTATACGCAATGGTCACTGCCTTTGCCAGCCGATTTCAGTGAAAATTGGTACGTACTTATTAGAGTGTGATTGTGGCCAAGCTCGGGTGACGGAGTCGTCCCGGGACGGTCTCTCTAGTGTAGGCTTTGCACCCGGGCGGTGATGCTTGAGAATCGTGGAGTGGGTTGTCTGATGATTGTGTTTGAGAGACTGTTTTGATATTTTTTAAATATAGGTTTTGTGTAGGATAGGTAACTTACCTTCTGGTACGAATGTGTGACTTAAATATAAGTAGGTAGGGCCGGGGCAGGTCGTCGTATTCTCTGATCGCATGTTCCTCCGCGCGATGACCTGCTTTCAGGAAATTTGTGAGAAAAGTCGACGGCCAGACTAGTGCGAGTGGGGTTTGCCCTCGCTTCTAGCCTCGCTATGTCGACTTTTTGACGCCAGTGGGACATTGCACATTGTCGCTGGTCGCGGTCGGCAGGACGGGCTTGGGCACGCTATTCATTTTCAGAAGGGCGGACCGCCCGAAGCAAGAAGTGGCCAAAGAGCTGAAGATAGCCCGGCCAGAGAAAAGGCCACATCATGTGGGCTACCAAGAATGGCCCTGCATCCTCGGGTGCAGGGTCATTCTTATGTATTATATTGCCATTATGCTCGCCGGTAGTTGTAGTAGTAGTAGTAGTTTGGTTGGCCATAGGCTGACCCATCGAGACAAGGGTGGAACGAAATATAAGGGTAAAATATTTTTTTTATTATTCATGACTTCTAATAGTGGGCAAAAGTTCCCTTTTATAATGGAATTTAAGCTGCCAAAGTTTGAACGTGATCATCAAATTTTTTCAGGTGTCGCAAGCCCTTCAAATATTAATATTTACTGAAATATTAATTTTTGAAAGGCTTGCGGCACTTGAAAAAATTTGTCGATCACGTTCAAAGTTTGGTAGCTTAAATACCATTATAAAAGGCAACTTTTGCCCACTATTAGAAGTCATGAATAATAAAAAAATATTTTGCCCCTATATTTCGATCCACCCTAATCGATACCCCCTCCCCTGAAATTGAGCCCACCGCGTTTTCAATTAGAGTTGCGAAGAAGATTACGGGGCCAGTTAGTGTTGCGACTAAATGTTGATCACGGTTTGAATTAGCGTTGCGAATCAAGCATTCCCCGCGTCTGGTTCTAGCATAGCGTTGCGAATAAATATCGATCGTGGTTGCTTGTAGTGTTTCGAAAAAAAATCGCGATTGTTTTTCAGATTATTCTTGTATTTTTAATTGGACTTACTAGAGTTTGATTCATTGCATTACTTTTGATTCATGGTATTCTTTTTATTAGAGTTGCGATGCGACTGATCGCGTTTTTTTAATAACTCGTCCTAGTTTGATTCTTAATATTTTTTTGAGTTAGTGTTGCGATGATGACTGATCGCGTTTGTAATTAGAGTTGCGACCCCCACCCCCCAATGCCCCAAAACTATCCTGGGACATGTCCAGAGACATGTTCCTGGGAAAAAAGAGTCCCGAGCAGCTGGATTTGCTGCACATGGGACTCTACACAGCCTTCAGGAAGGCTGCAACGAATTAAAGTTAGAGTTGCGTATTACGAGACACAGGTGCGCTGAATTTTTATTAGTGTTGCGAAAAATTAAACCACCCACGTGGTGGTTCTCGGTAGCTTTTTCGTTTGCTATTCGGGATTTGTATTGAGTATAGTAGAATTTTCAGTAATGAAGCACCATCCGGGAATTTTGAATTTGTTTGAGAAATTAGTGCTGCGGGTAGTCCAAAGTCCTAGTGACTATGCTCGGGAGTTGATTTTAGTCTGTAGTGAGTTAGCGTTGCGAAAGAAAGAAACGGTCCACTCACGGTTTTTTTGCATTAATGAGTGGACAATGATCAGCTGCCCTTCTGGCTACTGATCATTTTTTCTAGCAGCCCAAAGTGGCTGCACCATCCTCCTTCTCCTACCACCACCTCCCCACCCTTGAATCGAGTGTTTGTCACTGGAAATATTGTTTTAAAAGTATATTCATATCTTGCAGATAAATGTTTTCTATTTTTTTAGAATATTTTTAAATTTGAAGTTCCAATTTTTATGGACTAGCATTCCAAAATTTTATTCTGTGACTGAAAGAATGGCGATGAAAGGTGTGATTCATTATTTGTAATAGAAATTGCAGACTTCTGACACACCTCCATTCAATTGAAGTTCTAATTAGAGTCTTTGAAAAGTAGCAGTAGCTATTCCTCATTAACGTTGCTGATTTTTGCATAGTAACTTCGTCAATCGTTGTATTTCCTATCAGATTGATAAGAAATGTAGTTTTTTATTTTTATAAATTTTCAACATTCCTTTGCATTAATCAAAATTCACCCGCGATTGTTGCTTCATTTGATGATATTAAAAGGAAATTTGCACTGAAAAAGTAGGTAAATGCAATTCATCACTTTATATTGATAGTAAATTTTCAATATTATCGCGTGCTCGTTGTTGCTACTTACTTTCTGTATGAAAGTAATTTCGATTACTGTGCAGTAAAGTGCAATTATTCCAATCTTCAACATTTACATAAATGTTTTTGATTACCTATTGCATATTATGATTGATTGTCGAGTCATTGATACATAAACTTTGAAGATGCCAATTAATGGGAAACTACAAGGAAATTATTGAGTTGATGTAACAGAGCACCCAATGTGCTTAATATTATGAATATCAATTGCTTCGGAATGAAATGTAATATGATTAGTAGCTTCTTTTTCATGAATTGCTAAAGTATTGCTAAAGGTTAATTGCCTACTTTGTCTGCTGATAATGAAGCAGTATTTTTTAATCTTTTCCTTCTTTCATTTTATTACCGAATCGATATTCCATATTGAGTTTTAAACTGTAGCTTCAAATGTGATATTTCAATATTTGGGCAATAGCGATTCAATGAAAAGACTATATCTGTTGAAATTACATTACTTAATCGAGATAGATTGTAAGCACTAATTCATTGAGAAAGTTTCTGTTGCAGAGTATTATGTGTGAAGAATATTGCAAAAATAGGATTTCAGGCTCATCATCCTTGAGAAACGAAACCTCAAGGAATTTTTATTAATACTTTTAAAAATGTTTCAGGTAACATCGTGGGTCCATCGAGGGAAGTAAGAAACACATGACAATTTCAGATTTTTATTAGGCAGGTCATTATTTAAATTTAAGTAGATATGTGTATGGTTAGGTAAGGTGTTTAGTGGCCACATAGAATTAAGTAGTTTTTAAGGAATAAAATAAACACTGCAGTGTTTAACTAAATATAAGTAGCAATTATTAAATACGAGCGCTCGTATCCGTAGGAATTATTAGTATTTAAGTAGCCATAGGAAATATGCACTGGCATATTTCCTATTAATGAGTAGAAAATTTGAATTATTCACTAATTGGGAAATATTCCCCCTTTTTTCTTTGTTTCATTCCCAATTAATGAATAATTATCATGGTAGAAATATACCAGAAAATTCTTCCAATTTTAAATGAAAGAAACAAAGAAATTTTTTAAATTCTGCTTTAGTTTCATCGCGGTAGGTTTTTACAGAAGGACTCCTTCTGTTGCCCGGTTGTGGAGCGATCGAGGATCGTTTTGCAACCGTGCATCAGGGGGATCTGTGGAAATGAAAATAAAATTTTGCATAAAAGGAGGGTGGATGGGCCGCGGTTAGGGCGGGTCTCCACTCGCAGCGCCTCCACGTGGTGAGACCTGGGCAATCTGTATTATTTGAAGTATAATTACTAATCGTATCGCAAGTAACATTGTAATACAATTATTAATTACGTGACAAGTAATACGAGCCGATTGGCTGCGATCATCTATCTTCGTCAATCTCTATTCCATCCTCAAACCCATGTTAAGTTGCCGAAATTTGAATTGCGACATGTTTAAATATCATCAAACTGTTTTTTATTTGTAACTAAAAACTGAAATTTCTCAGGGCTAGACTAAATCTTATTTCGCAACGCGGGTTTCGAACGTAACGCGATTTGCAGTTGCATCCATGCACCCCACGCCACTCATGCATCATGCAACGTTCTGCGAGGCTTTTATGAATTAGGTTTTATTGTAAATATCAATGTCGGCGGTAAACTAATACTCGGAGCAAGTAGAATCAAATTATCATTACTTCACTAGAATGATTAAACAGTGCATTAGAAACTTGCGGGAATGTCAGTAACAGCGTGAATTTTTAATACTTTTGGGCGTACGATACGTGAAAGGGTTTTACTACACGCAAAGAACTAATAACCAATGTCGTCTTGCAATTTATAGCTTACACGGGCTTTGAAGAAATACCATTCTTGAGCGCCATAGTCTCTTGATCCCCGAAATGGATTTTCGGAAAGAAATCCGCGTGAGTCGTAGACAAGCTGTGCCAAAGCATAGCGTAGCAAAAGCCCTGCCTTCTATGTCAAACTCTCGCACTGAACAAATCACACGTATACAAGCACGCACACACCTTTCAGCATCTCAACCCATTTCAGTGTAGTTGCTGAGCTGGACGCTGTTCATAAGCAGATGCCACTACATTCAGTTCTGAAATTATGGGGCGGTAAGACAGTTTGGGTGGCGACACGAACTTCCATAAGGTGATAGGTCTATCCTATACTTCGTCTGTGCCTATACCTAGTCTGTGGTCGCATGTTATCGATTCCGAATGGAATTCGATTGGAATCCTACTAGCGATTAGAATTGAAACTAAATATGGTGAAAATTGCTACAGAAAACGCAAATGTGAATTGATCTGCATTTACAGTATGAACTAGGGAGTAAAAGTGACACGCGGGAACCAGGTCAATTTACACTGTAAGCGAATCGTTATCGGGTTTTCCTGTACCAACTTTACCAACTTCGGTAATTATGTTGTTTTAGTTCCCAGAGTCACCGTTCTTAAATGTAGAGTGCGCATCAAAACCTTGCGAATTTTCACGCTGTCGGTAATTCAGTTCGTGTGACACGAACTCCCGTAAGATGTAAAGTCTGTCCTATAGAAGCTTCTCCTCTATCTCCTCTTCTTCTGACATGAAACTGACACGGAACTGCTTTGTGTGCAGAGGCCTTTCAAAATTTCGTTATATTTAATATTAATTCTAATCGCTAGTGGCGTTACCATGGTATTCTCGAAGTAGTGTAACAAAATCTTGCATCTGATGTTTAATCTATCCTATACCTCATCTGTGGCAAAAGACTGAAATATTTGAGATCGTATTATAATTCCCTAGACCAGAGTTAACGGTGGCCTCAAATATCCCCAGATCAAACGTGAGAGTCAATACTTTCTCTACCACACAGCAGGAAAACAGGCCAATGCCAAGAGGCGAATGGAGAGTTTTGACGCGAAAACACGTCACTGCCAGGCGACGAGTTAAGGGCCGGTATTCTCAGTCGCTACTTATTCTTAAGTAAATGCTTAAGCATTCGGCATCCTTTACTAGCTACTAGGTTAGTAGAGGATGCCACATGCTTAAGCATTTGCTTAAGAATAAGTAGCGACTGAGAATACCGGCCAAGGTGTTGGCTCAAATTATTGAAAGCTGTATAACAAATTTGACAAGTTTCATTAACATCAATTCAGACATCAATGTCATTTTGAACGTTCCAAGTGTCTACAATGTCTACATGGAAAGTAGTAGAAGATCCTGTCCACTCACACACACCGCTAATACATGCATGAAATATTCAACAAATGCAGCAAACAATCAGAACAGTAATCGCAAAACAAATTACTCTGGAAACGCTATTAAGAATCCAAATGTAAACGTAGCAAATTTCACAAATAAACATACGATTGCCCATATATTGTAGTCCCCATTGCTTTATACCTAAAAATATCTAAAGAACGTTTACGTTTTCCATCGCAAAGAAATTGCTCGGAGGATAATCATAATTTCCATCAATTCTTTCAATTGAGAGCGTGATTGCTTAGTTGCATTTGTATTCAGTCACGTGCCCGCGGGCGTTCGGCCGAGAATAACCTTAAAATGTAGCACGCCGGTTGCGAAATGCTTTGAAGTGGAAAGCAGATTTTCTGTAGAATTATTCGCCACCCTGTGACGAAGTCTGGGGCCCTAAAGGTTGCTGCGAAACGGTAAAAAGAACAGGAAGCGCGTGTCACGCGCTCAAGAGAATCGAGGCCCTGCGCGCCGCTACTGCGCAGTGGGCCACCTAGGGAGCCTATGGAGCGGCTTGACGTCAGATATAAAAGATGAGACGCGGCGTCCGATTCGCTTTCGACGCTGTGGCCCGTAGTCGCCAGCCAATAGTAAGCGGATAGACATATCCCAAGAGTAGCTCGAGCAGACCTCTTCTTCTGTCGCTCGTCACTCGTCACATGACCCGCACTACTGTACAGTAGGCCATATTTGACAGTGGCACTAGTCTAGCGAAGTGAGCGTGAGTGAAGATCGCTCCTGATCTCGGACCGTCGCCGCGTTTCGACAACCTGTAAATACTCGTGATCTATTCAACCGACGGTGTGAGTCTCACGAAAAACACGGCACAATGAGCGCAATCGACGATGCACATCCTGTTTACGCGCCCTTCTTCGGCGTGATGGGCGCCGCCTCGGCCATCATATTCTCTGGTGAGTCTCAGTTGTTCCCAATCTCGAGCCAGAACACAAACGCGATCATCCCCGCGTAGCTTCTAAAGGCTGGGGAAAAACCATGCGACCCGTTCCCACAAGAAACGGCAACGTCCGTCCAAACGCACCCTTACACTGGCAGGCTGAAATTAGCGCGCACGCCATTTTCTTCGCTACGGGCAACGTGAAATCGAGAAAAACAGAGTAAACTCTTGTCGATTCTACGCAGTTTTCGTGCTAACGATAACGTTAAATCGAAGGCTGGTATTTGCTCGATAGCTCGACGTGACTCATGGTAATTCGCAGACGATGTCGCTGATAAGAAACGGTAGCACGATCAATGATAATAAACGACTGTTACGACTTTCGTTAGAGTGTGCAAAGTACATTTTGGTAGCTTTTCCCCTTTATTCTTGTCGGGATCCTGCCTGTGTCAGCTAGCGCGATAATGTTAGCGCGCGAGAGGCACAGGTGCGTTCTAATCCGACGATATTGCTATCCCCCCGATGATGTCAAGGATACGGATTCAATTTTGAAGCGCCATTTTTCTAGGCACGTAGATCTAAGATTTCGTAATGTTCCGTAAACGCGGTCCAACCCAACCCAGCTTAATTTTACATTACGAGAGAAACGCACGCTCGCGGCGTTCGGCCTGGCCGAACGGTTATTTCGTAATTGCTGACCTCGTTGAATGCTTTTCAATGAAAATCCGCCCGTATCGGCGGCCGGAGGTCACAGGATCAACAGCCACCCGTGGAAGATTCCGCCAAATAATCGATACCGGGCTGCATCGATCGCTGGCCGCCCCAATCGATTCGCGAATTCTTAGAAACGATTAGCGAGGAGAAGCCTGGGGATTCGAGGACGCGCATACTTAAAGTTTTGAAGCGTCAGGTCCCTATCAGGGAAATCAATACGAATCTCCCTTTTCCCGTGTGCGCCAGTCTTGAATGGACGGTGACCCACGAGGAAAATCGACCCCACGAAACAGGCACGCGAGCATTTCGGAATGCACTGAAGATCTTGATCGCAGGCCTAAATAGATGGCTTCTTGCTCGGATATCTAGCCGATGTTCCGTGCCTTCGCACAAGCATCCACTTCTTTCGATATAGTCGCCGATGCTTCGTTTTAACCCTTTAAACGCCGGCAAGAAATGCATTTCGATTACATGAAAAGAATCGTGATCCGGAGGCATAAAGCACGATCATGTGTACTTGTGCCACGCCCCCTACTTACGGGATGGGACTTACATGATAATCATGTGACTGCCAACGTGAGAATCATGTGACTACGATTTCCAGTCTGGGCGGTAACGCTCGTAACTCTGATAAGGATCTCGTTCACTTTCGTGCATCATAGGATTTTGCAGGAAATCTTAATTAATAACGGGGTCAAGAATCGAACGCTGGCCGGAGACATTGACACTATGACCTCTCGCCGGCGTAGAGATCGATAGCGAGACCGATCGATAGCCCTTGATGCTCTTATTAACATTTTTTCAAGAATTACGGGGATCTTTCGTGCTTCCGATGAGGGGGCGGGAAATTTTTTAAATGCGATATTCGGCGTTATTGATTTCGAGCAGATTGGAAATTAATACTTGTTGCTACTATTCTTCTAATCCTATTAAGCTTCGATAGAGATACGTTTGTACTGCTTATCAGATAAATAAAGCGCTCCTGATTATAAATAATAGGAATTCAATATTGTAATTTTTTAGTAGCACCATTGTAACACCATATGGTGGCACATCTGTATAGTTTTACATTTCAATGCAACTCTGCTGGTGTTAAACAGCTTTTATTCATAGACGTCTATGAACGTGACAAATGCAATGTCACCCTTGTCAACAATAATTTCAAACCGATTGAACTTTAGCATTTACTAGCATTAATGTCCTTGCGCGACGCTTGATAGGAACAGAAATTTTAATAAAACTCAATGATGCATTGTTCCATTTTATGAATAAAATCTTTTCATCGACACCTTAATATTTGACACACTGTGGACTACGCATATTTGTTTCCATCATTATCTTTCAAACATTCGAGTTGCAGCAGGTGCACGAACACCAGCCAAAGAAACAAAGATAATGTATCTCGGGATCTGACCTTCGGTCGGTTAAATGGGAACACAAGATATCTCAGGATCGGTCCACAGTGTGTTACGTTTTCCATCCATGAACGACCCAGCGCTAAGATAAATACAATGTAATGCTTGTTTTATTTGCAGCTCTGGGAGCAGCGTATGGCACAGCAAAATCGGGTACAGGAATCGCAGCGATGTCTGTTATGAGGCCAGAGCTTATCATGAAATCTATCATTCCTGTTGTCATGGCGGGTATCATTGCCATTTATGGTCTTGTAGTGGCTGTTCTCATTGCTGGTGTTTTAGAAGGACCCCCTAAATACAGTCTCTTCCAGTACGTTACACTTTTCTTACACCGTTCTAACATTAATCGAGAATAGTTTAGCTCGGTAATAGCGTGGTAATACAGAGAAGGCTGCGTTCAGTCTTTATAAACCTTAATACCACAAGTATTCTCGAAATTACTTGTTACTTTTCGAACATGCGATACTTTCCATTAAATATTTCGTTTGTTATAACCTAAAAGATATTTGGGTAGATCATTGATATAGATAATAATTACCGTAAGGATTTTAACTACGCTTATTTACTTGTATACTACTCGATTAGATTTGGGCTTGACTAGTTCTAATCTCCTTGCGCTTCACTTACCGTTACTACGTTTGCATATAATTGACTATTACCTATTGACTATTACTTAACAAGCGACATTTTTTACTCTTTTTACCAGGGGTTTTGTTCATCTGGGTGCTGGCTTAGCCGTAGGTTTTTCTGGTCTAGCTGCTGGATTTGCCATTGGTATTGTCGGTGACGCTGGTGTAAGAGGTACCGCTCAACAGCCTCGCCTCTTTGTCGGTATGATCTTGATTCTAATCTTCGCTGAAGTATTGGGTCTCTACGGTCTCATCGTTGCCATTTACTTGTACACCAAACAGTAAAGAACAGAATATTAGTGGCAGGAATGCAAGACTCGTCGCCTGCAACAGCGCTCCCCGACTATTATATGTTACGAATTGTTTCGACATTTTACTTAAACACATTTCTCCATGCATACTCACATCGACTCATCTAAGCATCCTTCTGTAATACTGTATTGAAGTTGATATATTAGAGTCCAGAGCATTTAATAACTACATATTCATTACATAAACGACGCGACTATTGGAAACACTGCGAATGAGTAAACGAGAGAGATAGAGAGAGAGAGAGAGAGAGAGTGCTGGAAAACCTATTTAGTCGATCGGATAATCGAGTCAAGGAAATCCTAATTTAGTCTTGCAGGAAGAGGACGTGTGTGTACAGAAGATAAGAAAACTAGAAAAACAAAAAGCAACACAAAACTAGCAAACAGGCGACAGGAGGTTTACACTGAGGAAAAGACTCCGATATCCCATGCCGAACATTTCTCTTTCACTGTATAGTAATCATTTGTAGCGTAGTTTGACATTGAATTATCGAGTAAGATAATCGGCTCTACTGAGTGTATAAAGGAACAAAAAAAAAAAATGTTATCGATAAAAGGAATACTTAGCACAATTATGTATTAAATGCAATTAAAAACGGTAGTATACAGATTGCAGATGAACGTGCCCCCCCCCCGCGACGAAAGTCCGCACGGGGCACGAAACTACGATCATCCGAATGGGAAGAGAAGTGGAAACAGTACACGTAAGTTGCGTGTAGTAAAAACAGCATAATACGCGCAATGGTTGTACAAACTATATCTTAAAACAAGCAAACAAACAGACAGACAAACAGATATTGTACAATCGAAGCCACAAGACACAAAGTATAGTATGTGGGATGAAGTTTCTAGGGAGAGAGATAAACGAAAAAAGAAAAACAAAAGAAATGAATGTGAGTAGACAATGGACAGATACATGATAGTATTAAGTCAATTCAGTGGCTGCTGGGCGTACGAAGAGTTCTCGCAACTTAACAGTGAGCAACAGTGTGCGGTTTACGAATTATTCCTGGGAGACCGCAAAGGCCAGCGGTGATTTCCCTCTCCGGGAGCCGAGCATACTTATTTCACGTCTCGTTGGAGATGTATATATGCGCGCCATATATATGTTGACGAAGTGGCGAGTATGCGAGGCGGCATGGACAACCGAATCCGTACGCGCGCCAGCAGATGTATGACTACCTAAGAAAAGGGTTTACGAGATAAAATGATTAAAAAAAAAAAATACTAATTTGTACATTCCATAATAAGTTCGTTCAGTGCAGGCGAGCGGGCGCTTGCGACGGTGCGAGGACGGTGGTATCCTTTTGGATCAGAAAAACTAGTAAATTGTACGCTCGATGGTTTACATTTTACGCGGCGGCGTTATCGGCGATGCGTTACGGGGGCAGCTGGGGAATGCCAGGATCGAATTTTCCCCGAAGGGTTCACTGCCATGGGAGCTGACAGTGGGCTCTGTCGCAGCCACCCCGTCTCCGTTAATCCCATCGGTCACGATCGAGGACAGGAAGAATATCGTCGCGCCCGCTCGCCAGATTTTATTCACTGCGCAGTATTTTCTATCTGAAACGACGACAACAACCGACAAACAGCAACAACAAAGCTCAACGTGTAGGCGCATTTCCGGGAGAGAAAACACACTTACATCGAAGAAGCCACATACAACTTTTCAATCTGCAACATTTATTGCTTTTTCGAGTCCGACATCCGGGAAACGACGAGAAATGATTAAACACTAACGAGCGATAGAAACGAATTGTTTAAGCTTCGATACGTTTTTTTGGTTTCCTCGATAGTCCTCGTTTGAGAATGCACCTATATATACAGCATCTGCATCGTGAGAAAGAAATAGAAACAGATCGAATTGCTCTTTCGAATTCACAACAACGACGATAGGAAATGGGAACGGAAATGAAAGAGAAGTCGAGAACCTCTTGAAACTCTCGCGACTAGCGTAAAACGAGCGAGAAGGAAAACTCAAAAGCGAGCCGGGGAGCGGTGGGTGGTGGCTTTTCTGCAATGTATGCGAGTAAGAGAGAGAGAAAGAGAGCGAGAGAGTTACGTAGATATTACACACACTCGGGAAGATGCACAAGCACACGAAGAATATACTATATTGCCAGTTAGCCTATCTTCCTTCCCTTCCCTACCTTCCTGTCTCAACTAACGATAATTAAACATCTGCTATCTAATCATGAACCGAGACGCGTGTAATGTATAATCACCCCCGCCATGCTTTACAGCGTACGATTAAAAAAGTGTTTTAGGCTAGATTAGGTTAAGGTGTTATACCAGAACCTTGTGTAGCTGAGAGAAAGTTTAACCCCACGGAGAGTGTGTGCACGTGTCAGAAAGGAGAAGCGAGCCGATTTGCATGCGCGTGAGTGTGAGAGAGAATGAATGAAGGGTAGAGAAGAAACGAGAGAGAGAGAGAGAGAGAGAGAGAAGCACTGGCAGCTGATGGAGGAGAGAGAGAGAGAGAGAGAGAGGAGAGAAAGAAAGTAAAATATCCATTGTCACTGTCGCTGCCATCGCCGCCCCCCACGTACTATCTTCCAGTGTTACTAAACAAAAAAAAAAGAAGAAGAAAATAGACTCATTGTTGAGCGCCAAAAAAGTGATACTGATCAGTAATAATAATGATTATTTATGTTATGATTCGTCCTCGATGTTACAGAAAAGAAACCGTGTTTAATAAAAATTTAATTTGGACAAACAAAGTATCAGTACTCACATTTATCATCGACAAAATCTACCTAGCTGTACATGCATACACACCGAGAGACACATTTAAAGCGATAAGAGTAAATTAAACCGCATGATGCTAACGATCCATTTTTTATCACTGCCATTGAATTTTCAAGAACCACATGCTTTCTCTACGCATCACCACCGGTACCCGCATCCCTCCCCGTTGCTGCGAAAAAAGTAGTTCTATGTACAGAAATAGTCGAGAGCGAACGAGGCGCGGAAAAAAAAGTGAATCGAGCTCTTTGGTTTCCCGAACGTTTTAATTTCATTTTCGGGCAGAGGAACGTGGCCGTTCGTTTCACGTGTCCTTCGTCATCGCGAAGCGCCCTGCCCCACTCGCGAGCGCGCGAGCACCGTTTACGTAATCAATTCGGCGAACGTTGAAAATTGAATTCGCGTGCGAGCGAAAAAACTCGCCGTTAAAAGGTGCACATAACGGAAATGCACGGTTTGTTACGTAACGGACAGTTACATGTGCAGTACATAGGCAGATGAATTCAGGTCGGTTCCAAGAGCAGAATCACGTACGCCTTATTTTCACATCGTCAGAGTAACGAGCAACCGAAAGCTTTACTTTAAGAACCTCCGGCGACGCGTGTCCTCGCTAATAGCAGAGAATATTATTCCGATCATCGATCCTTGCGGAGTTTGTAAATAATTGAGGAAATATATATATCGAGATGGTCTGTGATTAGTTTATTTTATATTATTACTCTGTATTTCAGCGATAAAACGTGTTCAGTTATACAAATCCACGCTTATATAAAATTAGTTTAATACGTTCTACTGCTGGTCAGCTTCGTTTCGTCACGTAGGTACAACGCAGGTGATTTATAAAAGAAAGAGGCTCGTATAATAATCCCGTTGAACGTGTGGCAACGTTTTCCAAACTATGTAATTCTATTCCAAAAACGGAACGTTCATAACCGACCGTTATTATCGCGCGCGTCGCTTAATGAGACAACATATCTCGATTATCTCTCCTCACGATGTACATATATTTGCGCATCGTCGAGCCACGGTTTGGAAAACGTTGGTAGATAAATTAGAACTACGCTCGCTCTATACCTTAAGCGACCGACGTTATTCCTATAAAATTGATTATCGGTGTCCTCGACACGCGAGCATTCGCACAAGAAACGAGATCCGTTTGTTGTGTGCTCTTTCGCTAATCGCGGCGAAAGTCTGCCATAAGGGATCAGTAAGTCGTAAAAATAATAATTTAAAAAAAATAAACAAAGAAACTGAGAAAGGTAAGATTTAAGAGAGATGTAACGTTTCGGGTACTCGAGGCAACTTTTTATGGGGCAGAAGAGCAGTATGTATTTCGCTTATTTAGATAAATATTAATGGCAGTTGGTAATTGTATTACGTCTATCAGTCTAAGTGTTATATATAGCAAGATAGGAACAGATGTTCGTAGCCAGAGAAACAAAAAGGGGAGTGAATGAATGAGTAAGTGAGCGTATATTAGAGGAAGATTAGAGAGGGGGAGAGAGAGAGAGAGAGAGAGAAAAGAATCGCTGAAATACGTCGCGTATTTAGAGTTACTATAGTTAACTATAATTTGTTCATATGTACGCAGTTGTGTTTTTAAAAAAGGCTCTACACATATACCAAATAAACATTGTTTATTAGAGCCAAACACGTGTGATGCTAGTTCGACACTTTCGTCACTGCTTACTTATTTTAAAGTATCTTTCGAAATTCCGGAAATCGCTCACCACGCCGATAGCTCATACATCGTTGAGAGAAATTTACGTATAAACAAATTTTGATACAAAACGTTTGGTTTCCGATCGATTTTATTCGGCTCCGTTCGACGCTCGTCATGGATGCTCGTAAAAGGGAGAAGGTGAGTATCGCGAGAGCGGATTTGGTAATTTTCCATGAACGAAAATAATTATCGTAAGCGTTCGCGATAATTACATGCTGCACATACCGGTGATTCGTAAGCGAGATATTGGCAAGTATGCGCGTAAACCTTGAATTTAGCCGTGCCGCTCGGTTGCACTTATTTTGTTCCCGATGAGTATCGCCCATCGCGGAATTTATAAAAAGATCTCGTGACTCATGCCACGCACGGAACGACTCGCGATCGGCGGCTAGAGCCGACGTCGAACTCGTCGCTGGATAGAGCGTCTTATCTCGAGATATTGTAATAAATCTTCGTTACGTCAGCCCTCCTGTCGCGGTTACAATAAAGTCCGTACTCCCGAACGAACGATCGATCCATCATCGACGGATTGCTCGATCGTAAATCACCTTCCCATAAGCTAGATTGTACGCTACGGCTAAATTGCTAAGTGTGTCCTTTCGACTGTGCTCTGTGGTTGTTTTTCTCTCGCGCACGCTACTCGAGTTACATAAAGTCAGTCGTCGCCGCGGAATTTAACAATGCATCGCTGTCACTTGTATTGCTTATATACACGCTGAGAGCAGCGTGTATATGCCAAAAAAAAGTTGGGAACGTCGATACGAAGTCAACGCTTGAATTATAGTTGGACGAACCTCGCGTAACGAATAAATTTGTTTGAATAGAATTGTACCCGTTATTCTTTTCCCTAGTGTACTGCTTTTATTGCAGTTGGAGGTAACGAAAAATACATTTTACAATTGTGGGATTGTACGAACTTGAAAAATAAAGAAGTATTTCTCGTATTTCTCATTTCTTATCCACTAATTGTTTGTCACTCATCAATCCTATTTATTCGAATGCACCGTCTTGACTGACTTTATTCGAATAATGCCCAACTCGAATGCACATTCCTTGATTTACGGTTGTAGACGATCGAATTATTCCCGATGAATTTAAATTGATTAAACGGTAAGCACCGGATGAACACACACGTTTCAAGTGAGTCGATAAGAACTTATTTGAGAGAGCTTTTTCCGTTACTGAATCAAGAGAAAAAGATCCGTACGAGATTAAAATTATTATGTTTTCAGTTTCATCGAATAGAAAACGTACTTTTCATCAATTTTATATTTCCGAATATATTAAGATCCCTTTGAACTTGCTAATCGAACCTGAAAAATGTACATTCGATTGCCTTAAACATAACCAATCCTTCCCCAAGCACTTTCCAAAACAAATAAAGCTATTGCGGTTGTCGATATTTCTTAAGTCACCTTGTATGTATCGACGGCTTATAAAACGAAGTACGTCGGATTTGCATCGATGAGTTGAAACTGTTAATGCCAGTGGAAGGACGCCCATAAATTCGTGTCGCCGAATGTAAGAATTCGAATTCGAGGGAAAAATGAATGTTAAACAAAACAGCGTGCAAATTCCGTTCGCTAATGAACGCGACTGACACTTGACAAGATGAACAGGAGGAGGACACGAGACACGTTCGAGAATGCATCGTGAGCGAGAACAAAAGAATGATCAATGGTAGACGCAAAGAATCGGTAAAGATGACAATCCTAGGAACAAATTTTATTGATAAAGATAAAAGATATTTTTATCAGTTTAATGTCTATGATCAATTAAAAACGATTATAATGTAGTCCGTTTACGTGAGAAATAATACTGACGATATTATACATGATTCGTGTTCTCGTTATTTTTTTTTTCATCATCTTCCGATTAAATTTATAATTAATATGCGGGGAAAATAAGTTAATAAAGTTGAAGTACAATATCGCATGTATAACAGTTACGGATGAAAAATATTGGAATATATCGATCGATCGACGTACTCGCGTTCACTAAATACCATGTGTGGCTAAATTATCGTTTACGTACGTACGTTCGTCTCATTTTTTTTTCATTTTGAATACTTCTTTAATGTGTGTGTATATATATATATAATAAAAAGGCAACGAGCAAAACACGTAAGTATACCACAAATACCCATTTAAATATTACGCTAATGTTGCTATAAATGTATGTCCACGTACAAAGAATGTTACTTTCAAATGAATAATCGTTAAATTCTCCGTAGCGGGGATCAGGTCATTACCTTCGAGAGTATGATAAAACGAACAGATACGAATATACATGATTCGATCATCAATTCATCACCGATAAGACGAACAATTTTTTTGGCTTTCATTTTTCCATTTTTTTTTTTAAGATTCATTCCATGAACGATGCGTATGTATCTACATTAAAATGTGTATTCGGAAGAAGAAAAAGAAATAGGTCTAATAATGATCATTGGGACTAAAGTATTTCTTTGGACTGACGACGTTGTCTGATTGCGAACCGCCCCTCTTAAATTGAAAAAAAAAAGAAAAAGATAAGTGCAGTCTACTTTCCAACACTTCAGTCCGCCAACAAATATTAGACAGTGATGTAGCGATAGTATTAATAATAATTACAATAAGAATAATAATTATAATAATAATAATAATAATAATATATACATCATTCTGAAAGAAGATTATCCACAAAGCAATGAAAAATGGTATCCAAATTCTCCTTACGTTTATATTCAGCGTGTGTATGTGTATATACGTGGTAGGTACAAGCTTAACACGAGATATTATTGTTTGAAAGCTGCGAAAAAGTTGAAAAATGTACACGAAAAAAAATACATACAACCGACGATCGCTAATTCTCGTCTGGCCGTCTTCGCCGATCGCGAAATTTGCGATATTGCACTAACTTTTGTTTCCTTTTCTCTCTTTTTTTTTTTAAGGCGAACTTATGGCATTATCTCGTGTTGGGGGTCCGGAGGTTTTCACGCGCATAATAACAGACCATATATCGTACCGATGCGTGGAGAATTCTAATATATTAAGTGGCTACAGGCAGGGGGATGAAGGTAAAAGGTGACTGTGTATGCGTGGTCATCGACAGAACAACCAGGGGGCCATCTGTAATAAATTACACCAAGGTTTATTCTTTTTCATCATTGAATACGATTGCTTTTTTTCTTTTCTCTTTCTTTTTAATCGTGTCACTAAATTTCTGTTAAACGTCATTCAGGGGAACGTTTTCTGCGATGCTGGCTGCTGGTTGTTAATCAACGGCAAAATCGATTATTAGTTTAGTAGAATTAATGGAGCAGCAAATATAGGTGTACACATGGAGGTGGCGAAAAAATGGTGTTCTCGATTGATTGGCGCGCAAGTTTCGACTCAGCGTGTGCCGTCTACAAAAAAAATCATTTTCCAGCGTTTCGGATAGAGAACAAATCAATCAATCGCAATTCTTTTACACGCTATATACTACTGAGTCAGTCCTGTTTTCTCGATTGATTTTTTCCTCGTTTTTTTTTGTTTTCTTTAGGAAGGTAAGATCGTGTTATTTCTTTCGTATTTTTTTTCGACTGTTGCGATTCAATTATATAATAATAATAATAGTTAATAATAGATAATAATTCCTCATAATAAATGTAAAAGCTGGTACACAGAGATAACAAGCGACTCACTGGTGCCGCGAGACAAAAAGACTTACAAAACGTGACACATGCACAATACTAGACAAAAACTTTGACAACACAAATCACCAGACTAATTCCTTTTTTTTCCTTGTTTGTTTCTCTGCACCGATGTGTTCAATACAGCGGCGAAATATAGTTTGAGAGATATATATATATATATATGTTTGCTGGCCCAATATGATTAAAAATCATATTTCGATATTCAATTATCTAAAAACATTCTAAAACTTCTTGCTTATAAAGTCTGTCGCAAAGCCACTGGAGGGGCCGGCCAACGTTTATCCATTCGTCGTTGGGCGCGATTGTAATGTCCTCTCTCTTTGCGCCGAGGGTTTCGACAGACTAGCAAGATGTTGTTTTGTGGCATTTGGATGGAGAGACAACTCAACTAGTAGTAAACTGAAACCGCCCAGTTCAGTGATTATATAGATATTAGAACCCTATTCCAAATTATAGGTAGAGTAGTTTAGTCTGAAGAATGTATCATCCCTTCTCAGAGCTTCTGCATTCTGTAGTTCTTGTTGTTATCGTCGTCGTCATTATGATCGTCGCTTTCTTCTTCCGTAGATGCGTTATCCAACCATGTTAACCAACCGTTGACCTACACCCGTCCAATCATCAATTAATCACCCCGCTTATCTTTCAATTATACAGATTACTAAACACGAGCTACACATATTGACATAATATTCTGTTTACTCCTGCCGTCGCGAGTGCAGCTATTCAACTAAACAAAGAGCGCTCTGTACAGAAATCGTATTTACCTCGAATAATGCCTTGCCCTTCCCTGGATAGGCGTCGGTAACGCATTCCTTCCACTTGAAATAGGCATCTTCTTCGATCACTTCTAATCGATAAAGCCCGTCGAACCATCGCAACAGCATCCCCTTTGGGAAATTGTGTGAGAACCAAAATGCTTGAAGCGCATGGAGAGCTGTCACTTGAGACTCTATGTCGACAAAGAGCAGGCGCATCAGGCGCGCATATTTTTCCAGCAGCGACTTCTCCTTGTCTATCACTGCCTTGCCTACGTTTGATGGATCAACGCCAGGCGCCAGTATCGTTTCCTGTTGTGCATACAAAGACGTTAGTTATCGAAAATAAAGGAAACGCCCAACAAGGGACTCGCGGTCTGCCAACATTTCAAAGAGCAGTACGTAAAAAACTAAGTGCGCAATACCTGTGTAATGTATTTGAGAAGGACGTTCATTAAAGCGTTAATGAACTCTGAATCAGAATGATGCGAGGGTTCTAGCTTCTCCTTGATCCATTTGTAAAGAGTATTCGGGTTGGGGTCGTATTCTAATTGACGCCAGATGTCTCCCTGGATCTTAAGAAGCGGGTAAAGGAAGGTCAATTCTCTGTCCTCTAGAATCTCCGCCAGCCTCTCTTTAGTCTTGTCCGCCTCGGGCAGCTGGCTGATAAGATTCACTTTGCTCTCGTTGAAGATCTGCGTGAGCCTCGCCTTGCCTTGGCTCTTATGCAATTGCTGCAGTATTAGTAAAAACAACGGATGATGCTGGCCGTTCTCCGTCACCGCGACGAGATCGGTTAACTGAATTAAATTGTCCACAATGGCCTTGGCTGTTAGGAAGGCGACATGGGAAGCTACGCAAGGTACGCTGCTCTCTTTCTCCGGTATGTTGGACACTAGTTCCTTCCACCCCTCATGCACCTGTTGTAAGGTAACCGCCTCGGCCTTCTCCAATTCGATCATAAGCTTGGCCGCTAGCTCGCGCTCGGTATCGCCGCGGTCTAATGTGTTCGAGTACAGCGTGTAAACTGAATGACGTAAAAATCGCTCGGGTATCTTAAGATCTTGGAAAGCCGTCACTGCGTCCTGCGTGTTCATGTGCGCGACAAGGTCGTCCATCAGCGCGTTCACCTTCTTCAATATCTCCTCCCTGGAAGTCCCCTTATCCTTTCGGTCTCTGGCTTTGTCCCGTTTGTCGACTAGGCCCTGCTTTATCACAATCGCTGGCGGCAATTCCTTGTGCAACAACGGCGAGCTAGGCTTCAGCGTGCTTGCACGTAAAAGAGGCAACTCTGACGCTCTGCCTGGGAACAGATCTGTTTCGTTGAAACGGTGAGAGAGTGACATTTTTGTCACATCGTTTTATAATAAAAATCTAAGGCGACTCGTTTGTATTATAGACTAAGGATTTGATTGATCCACATTCGTTCGCTATATTTGTTCAACCAAATCTGTTCATATACATGATTATGCATAAAAAGTACGTACCACTGTTGAGAGGTAGGTTGGGATTGATGTTGGTTTGTTTAAACATCATTGAATTGGCTGATGGTCGTAGTGATACTTCTTCAGGATGTCCAATCAGCATCTTGTTCTTATTGAAGCGTAATTGTTCTTTATTGCTGTCTGTAATTGGAAGATCTTCATTAGTAAAAGTAATATCTTGTAAATCATAGATATATATATGCTGTACGTACTGTTGTTGAAGTTTTGCGGTGAGTTGTGTTGCTGTTGATTATGTTTCCCTTGATAGTTGTTCTGATGACGATTCTGGTTCTGATAGTAACCCGGCTGGTTACGTTGATTGTGGCGGCCATAACCAACCCCGGACGTTCCTGAGAATCCATTTGGGCTGAATGGAGATGGCATGCCAAACGAAGGGGAAGTCAATGGAATACTTCCCATCATGTCCATGTCTAATCCGCCACGTCCCATTTTCCTTAAAAACTCTGCTCCGAGGCGATCCTCGCGTCTATGGAAGCCATTTCCCCTCGAAGACTCATCGTTGTCACTGCGGATTTGATTGATGGGCATCGGACCTTCGGTGCTAGTTGCCTTGCGTGGAACCCAGCCATCACGGCGTAGCTCAATGACATCACGCAGCATAAACTTGATACGTAGAGGAAGATCGCTGCTCTCTGCCAGGGAGTTCATACGTCTGAAATATTGATCCATGAGTCCGCGACCCTTATCCGAGTCAAGGATACGGCCGCAGGTACGCATGATCTGGCAGAGGCATTCGATATCCTCCGCGGTGTCCCCCCTGGATCCCCCTCGCCTTTTCTTTTCCAATAGTTGCTGGATGCAACGATGCAGGATCGGCTCCGACACGATTCCCAGCTTGCCCAGCTCTCCGATGAACTTGATGTTGCCAAGCATCTTCCGCTTAGCCACCTGTCGGCGTTCCTCTTCCTCTGGGCCGAGTTCATCCTGATTTTCGAACGCCTCGCTTGCCTTCGAACGATTTTCAAATTCGTCTTTGCACTTGTTGAGAAGAAGAAGGGTGAATGTGCTTTGGCCTTTTTGACTTTCGATGAGAGTTTTTCGAGGTTCAAAGTTTGCAGCTTCGTCTGACAGCCGTTTGCACAGCTGTGCGTACATAGAACTGTACTTGGGTTCATCAAGGGCTTTTTCGAAGATCTGTGGAAAGCAGGGATTCCACGTTTAACACCGAGGCGATATTTCTTTAACCGTTAGATTGATGTCGCCTGGCGAGACAGGCGACCATTATTCAAACAGCTTGTCGTTTACTTACCAAGAAAATGACACCTTTAAGAATCACATCAGAATTAAGCTCAACGTTGAGCAGATCGTTGCTCAGCTTTGCGAACTTTTCCGGCGTAAGCTTGTTAAGAATACCCCGCACCTTTCTAAAGATGAGATCATTTCTGCTTTCTGGGGTGAGTGCATCGCGTCTAACAGTTGAAGGAGGGATCCAGCGTTGCTCAGTGGATAGGGAGCGAATATCGTCCCTGGAAGGCATCGAATTCTTTTTAATATCAGTGTTACGAGTAGATGCGCAACACGGAGGAGGATTGCTTGGGTGTAAATAGAAGCTGCTCGTGTATGACAGTTACAGCCGAGGTAACTTTCTAGACCCTGACCTTCCTCCCGAGACACGAGAAGCACCCCCCGGTCCTATGGGGTTGTCCGTTGTTGCGCGTGTTTCGGCCCCCTGAGTGATAAATCACAGCACACAGATCTTCCTTTAGGAAGCTGAAACAAACAGAAGATTACAAATAAAAGTACCGGTCAATCTGTCAACAAGTAATTGCTTACACGCATGCTACTCCATCCATGTTTGATTATTAATATGCAGCCTTTGTACCTAATGATATAGAAATATAATGTATTAACAACCAATCGTAAACAAACATGCGATTAAATCTTTTAAAAGTACAGATGTTAAACGTTAATTTGGTACGCGAGTGGCTCGACGGCAGACTTCTTCTTTTATAATACACGATGCTTCCTCCCCTCCACAATTTCAGTTTACTTTCACTATTCTACACTCGTCACTTTCTTTCACGAATGGAAAACTCTTGCGAATACATACTGTTATAAACAGAAATGTGCGCAACGAGAAAGGAAACCGTGTGGTTTCAGTCTTCCAGGGCGACGAACCATCGCAGCAACGAGGATATCCTTATTTTGCAGTAATTCCACAACTATACACGCAACACGTATCCTCATGCAAGTCACAAAATACAATCGCCCGTTCGCAATCAGGACGGTAACATATTCGATTACTTCTCACCATTACCTACACCATTTATAAATATTTCTCAAACAGTATCATGCGGAACAAACACTGATCAACACCCATCTTTGCAATCAAGAGATCATTGCTTCGCGCCGCTGTGACAATAATCGCAGACAATACAGTATCGATAGCATTAATTTGACGTTTGGTGGTTAAAGTTTCTTCGATTCGGACAATCACTTTAAGGAACAGTATTATCTTGGGACCCGTTTGATATGAAATATTCGGCTACAGAAGATTACTCGTCCCGTGTATCGCGCGGCAATAGAAAGAAGAAGAAGGAAGAGCCAGTTGTCTTTGGATTTTATAACGGTTAGAATTTCAATGCCCGTGGAGGGGCAGTGATTAACGTGCGCGGCTTTATGGCGCTCACAGGTGAAGGTCTTCAACGGGGCAGGGCGAGGACCTTCTCCAGGGAAACGGCTTTGATCTTGAAGTATCGGTTACGAGCAAAACAACCAAAAGCCGTGGACGATGAACGTGGAGAGGAGCGTATGTGGGGCGCGGCTCATGGTCAGACGGTCAATGAACCTTCCGTCGTCTCGCCTCGACCGATCTCGGCCCCAATCGTCGAGCTGATCGGGCGGGGTCGGTTAACTTCGCCCGCGGTTCGACTAAGGTCGTTTTTGACCGCCTCTACTCAGCGTCCCCATGCACTTAGGACTGCTGACTGGGAAAGCATCAGGGGGGGGCTCTTCCTTTTCGACGCCACGAATAGCGGAACAGACGGAAAAATGGCTTTGTCTGAAGGACGAAACGTTTCAATGGCGTTTCAGTCTATTTTCTGCCCACTTCTTTCTTATACACCGTCGAGAACAGCACTCTACTTTGATAAACGAATTTATGGAATTGCGGGATCGATTCTTTCCGATATACCCGCGCACTTTTCGAAAAGATCATCATTATGCCTTTCACTACTGCGCAAGTGCAAATTACGACCACGTATTACAGGGCGTGTACCGCATGCATAAATCGTATTAGTCATCACCTGGCAAATATTAATCCTTCCCTTCGATTCATAAGTAATATGTTGAAGATGGAAAAGATTTGAAAAGCTCTGCAGAGTGTCCGCTATGATATTTGGTTATCATAATTGATAGCAGTGATATATTCGTTACTACGCACGCGCGAGAGTTTTCCCTCGCCTTTATAAACAACGAGTTCCCTTGCAATAGATGTATCGATAACGAGCTCCCTGCTCTATCGGAAGGAAAGAGCTTCGAGAGCAGATTAGAATTCTTGGCAGTGGTATTGCGATGCAAAATACTCGCGTAAATATGCGGGAGTCGCGGGGCATCGGGGAAGGAAGCGCGTAAAGTTCTTTTTAATTGCTTCGAGCGGCGGCCGACGGGTCTTGAGCATCGAAGAAATTGCGACGGTTCGATCGATCGCGAAATTTCTCGGCGCGGAGATGTACGAGGCTGTCCCCAGCGGGCCAAAGCGGAAGCTAAATATACGGGGGCAAACGGCTGACAACGCACGGTGGGTCTCGGGTGGCGTTACTTTGAGGCTGCACGACGAAGGTCGCCGCCTGTCGAACACGCTCCGCGACATTGAAAACGTTCGCTCGGTGCATCGGAACCAGTATGTACGCGATCTCGTTCCCTGTTAAATGTATATTACCTTCGATACACGACGGATAAGCAAAGGCCGCCCGAAAGGGAACAACACGACCAGTCGAATTACCAAAATAACGATCGAAAACCACATCTAAATTTATCTGCTCGGACGTTTGAATTTAAGTAACCATCGAGCGCCTGTATTAAACACGAGCAGCAGAAAGGTTATCGTGTAAATATTCTGGCAACGACTTCGGCAGTGGTCAATGCCGGGGATTCAATTTTCCCGCTTTCGATTGTGCCCTATCGCTGTTCTCGCGACGGCCGAATAATTCTCGTAGTTAATTATCTGCTTAACGACTCGCGGATAGGAATCTATAAGCCGACGCACGTCTCGCGATACCGCGTTCCGTGATTCAGGTTAAAAAACTGGAATCCAGGGATCACGACACCGGAAGCACACCGCGGAAACAATTACAGCAATTTCGTATCACTTTTAAAATTCTGAATCGCATACTCGTATATACCCTTGGTATGCCGTGACAGAAGTGTTCAGAAGTATGGATATTACTTCAAAGTGGACCGACACCGTTACGAGCGTACTATTTTATAAATAATTACGGTCGATCCACTTTCTAATGACTGAGCGTGTATGTACAATGCGATTACTGCGAGAGAGGCAGCGGTGTATTAAATATCTCGAGCGTAAGTACGAAACGGGAAAATGAAATTTTAAGGTTATAGGTATTCGATCGTTACTCTCGCGACTGAGAAATGACTTTTCAGTTACCCGTTAGTTAGCTATTTTTAAACAAACAGGTAAGTAAAAATAAGTTTGTTCATCGACCTTTAGTAATTTATCGACTCCCCGGCGTTATATACGGCCAAGTTGAGAACCCCTGTATACTAAACGCGATTATGAGGTCTTCCACATTAACGACGTATTTATAAATTAAGATGTATCGGAGAATATTGAAATCGATGAATTTGTTTAGATAAATGGATGTCAGAATGTCTATTATCTTTATGGGAATGTGAATTATGGTCGCGGTAATGTGTGATGAATAGAGAGAGTGGAACGGAAGCTACTCATAAGCATAAGCTATGCATTGTGAAGGTTCTCAACATTTCTTTAGCACGAAGCAATGTTAATCAGGTTTTTTTTTTAGTGAAACTTTAGCAAGCTGTCTACCTGTCTGCAATAAAACCAAAGACATAGCAATGAAGTGACGCAAAGCTGTCGCTATCCTTGCTCGAGCAACGCATCGAGCACACTCCATTACTGTTTCCTCGTGATACGTCACTGATGCGCCGTGACGGTTGCTCTCGGCGAGTTAGAACAAGGCTGCCAACTTTTGAAGGCCGATAACGTGCAAGATTATCAGAGATTGTACTTAAACAAGAAAGGGAATTGTCTTTGACTCGTACAAATCGTCCCATTTTAAAACGAAGCGGACAATGTCCATAAATCCATTCTAAAATCCAAGCTCGTTTGAATTCGAAAAAAGAAGCACCTAAAAGTGTGTATTAGAATATCATTATTAATGCTTTGCCAGCTATGCAATAATTTGGAGGTAGTAGATATTATTAACGACTTCTGTTTCAGCAGTTCAAAATCGTCGCTGAATAAAATTACTGATCTACGTTTTCGCTAACATTTGATTAAATAGGGTTAACTGAATTTAACTAGAATTTCATAGGAAAGAAACTGTCTCAACAGGTCACAGTGACGGTGGCAAGGTGCAAACTAGCCCCAACAAAGTGGACAGCTGAAAGGAAATCAGTACACGTCTATTCATAGCCCCGATAAGCGTTTAAGTCTGCTGTGTAACAAAGAGGCCGCATACGGCCGTCACACGTTCGACGTAGGGAACAGTCATATGGGCGAAGAGCATTTAAAGGCGCACACCGAATACGCTTCAACGCTAGCGCGTGTTCGGACGCGCCGCGGCCCGAGTATTAACCGTTTCGAGGTTAGAATCGTTAGAACTACCGGGGATCGTTAGTGCGCCATTACAGAAACCAGACTGACAATGTCCTTCTTTCAGATCGAGCGAGTAATCTGCTCACGGGCTCCAACGTTAACGATGAACCGCTTTGCATTGCGTCCCGCGCCATTTTCCGTCCGTTCGTTAATAATTTCTTCCAATCGCGACGTTTAAGTACGATTTCTTTTCCCGATTTCTTGGAAAGTCGGTGTACGCCTATGCGAGGCATGCCGTGCCACGTTTTTCTGTGGGATAAGCGGAAATTTGAATCTGGCCTCGAAACGGTTGTGCAAAGCTACGGTCGCTTCGCTGAAACGACTCTGGACGAAGAGAAATTGCATCGTATCAATTCTCCTTGTAGAAATGAATTCCCATTAAAGGAATATTTAAAAGTGTAGATATATAAAACGCAGCGACCGAATAATCGATTGTTTTACGGTCACTGTGTATAAAGGATAAAAATTGATTCCGAAGAATCGCGTCCGAGGCACGAAATTCCCAGCGAAACGTCAGAAACATGACAGTACACGCCTGGCTTGGTTTCGTCTACGCCTATGTGTGTGCGTGCACATTGATCGAGGGACGCGCCTGTATGTGTGCGCTCGGCTGCATACGTATATTTACGAGGCCCAGAGTCTGTTGAATATCCACGACAGAATAAATGCCTCGAGAAACAGTCAAATATTCTTCGAATAGCGCGTAACGCGATTTCAAGCGAAGATAACGGCGGAAGAAGGGGGGCGGGGCGTGAGGAGCGACGCGAAGGACGCATTTCGAAAAACCAAGTCAGTACAAAAGGATTCGCGTATTATTCGACGGAAGAGGGACGATAAAGGGAACGTTTGACGCGAGCGGCGTGCATAGCGACGTCTTTAATAAACGACGCTGGTTTACGATGGAGAAACAAAGAGCAATCGAAGTCGAAAAGAGGGAATGGTACTAATTTCAGAATTCTCTGAAAGAGCTCGGAGAGAGAGCTTGGCAACGCGTCACACGCGAGGGGGTTACCGTGGACGTCGAATGCCGTGAGCGGTTGTCACGCCTGGGCCAAGTGCAAGCGTTCTCGCATTGAGAAGGTATTAAATACCCGTAGCAAGCAAGCGTGCAAGAAGCCGTAGAGAATTTAACCTATTTCAATAGTCACGCCGATATTAAAATGTCAAAAGTGGGAGGTTGCGTAGGTGCACACGAACATGACGCTCGATTACCACTCGCGTGTCGTTTCTTTCCTTCTTTCATTTTTCTCTCCCCTGGATATTGAGGCGAGGGCCGCCCTTTCTGCTCGGGCGGAACGCGGTTAAGATTGGGGAGACGGGCGCCCGGGCGAGACGCGATGGGCAAGGCGACAAACGGAAGATGCGTTCAGAGCCGACATGACGCACGACCTATGTACGTGCAGCATTGACTTGCTGAAGCTACCCTCGGGCAAAATTCCTATCCGATTTTACGGCTATCCGCGGAGCGCCTCGCCGAAAGTAATACGCGCCGCGTGGTGATCGAGCGTTAAATAATCGTATCGCGGCATGCATGCGAACGAAAACCAGCTATTTTAACGATTAAAGCGATGGGAAAGCACAATAGCGTTTACTTACGGCCGACGGTTGTTGTTTCTGAAGGCTTTCGCAATCTGTCGGTCGTGCTCGGGAACTTCCGTACCGTACGTGTCGTCAAGCCAGCGTCCGCCATGCGACTAACCTCTGACCAAGGGGGACGCCAGCATGTCGACAATTGCCACCGACTGATCGGAAAAAATGCGCCATTATTTTTCCCTCGTTTTACCATCGCGGATGCAATAAACCGCAGCGAAATTAATATTTCGTTAGGTTTATGATTGATTCTAGCGGTAGTAATATATAGGACGGTGTTGCAGCCACATTTATATTACTTGGTAAAAACTTAATATCGAGCTCGTTAGCTGCTCTTTTCGGCAGCTCATTTCACCGAAGTATTTTGAAGGGAAAATATTAAGCCAATTCCATAAATTACTTTTCGTTTCCTCGTGTCGCAATAAAGCGCAACAAAGACTGCTGGACGCTACTTTGAACCCAGTAGTATCGACGGTGTTGCAGACAGAGTAGACTATATAGCACTATTGTTCTTATTTCTATTGTGTTTGAAATGTTCAAAATGTTCCTGAAATATCGTTTAAAATCGCACGTTACAGGGACAGGCGTAGTTTCGTCGGTTATTATATAAATTGGTGTGCGTTACAAGCGATAAATCGTAACGTTGGGAATAGTTGGGCATCGGTAATATAGGCATCTGTTAAACGCACGGCAGTGAGAACAAAGGGGCTATTGTCACACGGACGGTGGAGTAGATCGTTTAGGCAACTGTCAGTTTTTAAGATTGGATACATAAAAATAGTTCTCTTGATTTTTAAATGTGAATTAATAAAGCAATTTCTATTTAGATATTAAGAACACTTGTGATAAAACGATTCAGGTTTGTTGCACGCTCGCCGCTGTTCGCATCCGTGTTATACTATACCGTTCTCCATTAATTTAACTGTTCCGCGAAGTATATGCACTCGCTGTACACCATTAAATCCGAATGCTCGGCTCGGTTGCATATAATCGCACGTAGAATGATTTTACTGCACCACGGGCACCGCAGCTCGCTGAATCACTTTCGTTCCAGCCATGCGATAACCGTTTGTGCATGAACATTGTCCGAACGACGATCTTGGAGGCAGTTTCGCGAATATTTACACGGCATTCCGCGGACCTTGCAAAAGTTCCGATTTATTCGCAATATTGTTATTGACATCAATTACGAAAGAGTAAATGTAACTTTTTATACGTAGACCCATTAAGCGATGCTTGAGTGTTCGTGTGTATATCGCAAAAAAGGATTACATTTGCGTCAGTTTTTTCGCGTTCTATGCGTTTCGAAAATTAAGTGTAAATGATGATTAGCTTGGATTAAAAAGTCGCCCGTGCAATGTAACGTAGAGATACTTTATTTATACGTCGGTTTCTTTACGATTTTCGCGATCTGTGCTTGTAATCTATAGGGTGAGGCACTTGAAATTATCATCATGGTTTGAGTCAATGTATTATTATATCTGAAAGCGGATGAGTCAAGTAAAAGTTGTGTATATAGTTCCAGGGAGGATAGATGCAAGACGACATTTTTAGGTGAAGGGGGTTCAAAGATTAAACGGTAACCTTTGTTTTCTTTTTTAAAGGAAGCGTATCTTCTTATCGTGGGACTCTAATGTACATTGTTCTAAATGCAACTATCGCTTCTGATTAAAAAAATCTATGATGATTGCATTCAAGGCGACGCGCGTTAAACATTGTGCCTGTTTAAAAAAAAAATTAGAGACGACCTTGAAGTTCCTTAAACATCCACTTAAAAGAGATTTTGTTCGATGTAGCTCACATTCCTTGTGAAACTAAGCAACATTTGCTTCACTTATTTTTCTTTGAGAGTAATAATAGCGATATAAATCATAATAATAATTATGAAGGCTTCATTGTTCCGTTGAGGATTCAGCTTCTTGGGCTTGTCGGATTATGCGTAGCTTCCTGCGAATGTTGCAGATTTTAACAGACATGGCGTTTATTTTTAGAATGGCTCACAGTTCTCAAACATACGGGTCCACGGATCAACGGACAGATGTACCTGATGTGGGATTTAGTCCTACGGAACTTTATAGTCTCAGCGAGAATATTACCACTAACATATACACAATTAACACGAGTTGGAGGACACTGGAGCGTGCATACAAAAATATTGGAACCAACAAAGATAAT
Organism: Andrena bucephala; assembly: GCA_947577245.1. Lineage (NCBI taxonomy): Eukaryota > Metazoa > Arthropoda > Insecta > Hymenoptera > Andrenidae > Andrena > Andrena bucephala. The sequence continues at coordinate 74,056,496 of OX387715.1, forward strand.
CAGGGTCTAAGGGATAAGGTGTAAGTGTCCTAAACATTAAATCGTACCGGCCTTACGCATTTCGTATTAATTTCGTACATATGCGTTTGTATATGTTTATGGTTCCACTAGGCACGTAACTCAGTTAAGCACAAATCAAGTAGTAACTCAAACAAGCAAGGATATCACAAGACTGACAGTGCTGATGAGGAGAGGGGATAAACAACAGAAGTTGCAAATCGAGAAGCTAACCACCGATTTTAAGGATGCTCTGCAGAGATACTCAGACATGCAGAAGGTATTTTAATCTTTGCTACATTTCAGATGTACAGCAGAGGATTGAAGAAATAATGTACTCGTAATAATTTTGCAATGTATTTTGTAGTCAATTGCGGAGAAGATGAAGAGACATATTTTGCTTACACCTAGTATAGAGAATCCAATGGATGCCGACGACGAGGAACAGCAACGTCTACTCCAAGTCCAGGAAGATGAGCACAGGACGACACAAAGGTTTGAACATACACTTTTCGATAATTCTTATAAATGAAAATGAAGTATATGAAGTATCTAAGTAGCGAATAGGGCAAATCAAAGTCTAATAGTCAGTAAAGTAAAGTTGGATAGAATAAATTTTTCCAAATAAATTACGTTTCGAATAATATTTTAATAAAAATTATGAATAAAATGAAGTTATTCGAGAATAAGGAATAAAAATTTATTGAAATAAAAAATTATTGTTATGATTAAAATTTATTTTATATAGTCGCTGAGTGAATTTTTATTTGAATAAATCTGATTTAAATAACGTATAATTCTTATTTGAATAAATGTGGCTCGAATAACGCTACAGATCTATTCGTTATTCAGGAATAATGTTTCGTCGAATAAAATCGTTATTCATTATTCTTTATTCGTTATTTGAAATAAAATTTGTGAAACTTTGATTTTGTGGCATGAATATCGGCATAGCTTGAGTTTGAAATTTCAATGAAAAGATTAAATAATTGCGACATGTATTATTGATATAGAGAAGCTATAAAATGCGCTCGAATGTATGGTAAGTCTGTCTTAATGCGTATTAATACATGTTCAGTATCGATTGTGTCATTCTGCACGTTAAAATCAGCCTACGAGTGATTGTTTTCTTGCGACATGCCTAGGAGTCTTGAATTTCGACATGGATTGCTGCTGGAAAGGGAGGATATGACAAAATTGATCGAGGGCGATATTTTGGATGTGAATCAAATAATGCGCGAACTTGCCGCTTTGACGTACCAACAAGGCGACACAATCAGTGAGTAACGCCTTTTCTACGCGTTAGAAATATTTCGGGGGCCGTGGAGAATTCTTACGATCCATTTCTATTGCAGATACGATAGACAACCACATAGAAAATATACACGGGAACGTTGAGCTGGGAGCGCAGGAATTAATTAAGGGAAGTAATTACCAAAGCAAATACCGGCGAAAAGTTTATATCCTCTTGTTACTTGCGATCATAGTCGTTGTTATATTAATTATTATTCTAGTCACTAAATTAAGTTAGCGCTCCTAATCGTCGTAGATTGCGCGAGCAAACGAAAATGGTTGTCTCAATCTATCTTATACCGAACTTGTAGAAATAATTATCGAGGGGAGTATCGTTTTTGCCAGTTCGTACATTGGATTCGCAATACGGGGAGAGGATAGACTTATTTTATATTCGTTTGTGAATCTATCGACGTGCAGTCCGAACGTAGCATCCTTGTTTATTCTTACCCTTGGAAATATATTATTTTCATTTCCGTATAATCTGCATCGTCAAGTTCAGATTAAGGTGGAACGTAGCAAAGGTATTTCGGCAGCTGCAATTAGTGGCGAAATAAATTTTGATTTTCGTATTACGGAGGCGATAAACGGAATTCCGAATAATTTATAGCAATCATTGTCGCTCTCGCTGTACCAGCAAGCTACAATCGCGTTGGAAAAAGTCGATGGATCGATTTAATTGTATACACATTATTTTCTCAATAAATTCTATAGGATTGCAAATGCGAACGATTGTTTAAAGAAATTGATGGAGTTCAATCGAAACTTGTTAATGTTATTTTATAATTTCAAATTCTATGGAAGTCTTTGTTGTTTGTTGGAAATGCATGTTGAAATTGTGGCACTTCATGATATATATTTTTGTCTAATTCTTTTTTAATGTCTATAAGTGGGTGTCATAAGCACTTGCTATTCTTCTTTATTACCAATTTTCTATCGCATGTACTTTTGTTACACGTGTCAATACTCCCAATAGGTCTTGCTCAATCTGTATCGAAAGAAATCAGTATAACGTAAAGCGGTAGCTAAAAATTATAGCATATATTCATCGTTAAATCAGTGAAACGAATGAAAAACGTTAATTATTGAATGCTTCGCTTGTAACAACATATGTTGTTTTCGTATTCAATTTTGCGCACGAACTTCTACAACTTTAATACTGTTATTAGTTCCCCCAATTTTTCAGAATATTTCGACTTGTATATAAATTAACATTGATGTTAGTACATCCGCACACTTTACAGCAAAATATTCGAGAGATTTAAATTTTTCATCCACTCAACATTAAACTTTCTTGCTTCTACGCAAGCACAGGTACTAAACAAATGTCAATGACACGTAACAAAGTGTGCTGCACACAGCACACGCCGCAGAGGATGCCTACGATAACTTTTAAGGGAACTGTTTCCAAATTGATCCTTTCGCAGACCATTTTTAATGGATGCGTATGCGGAGGTAGTTACGAGATTGAGACAGCCGTTTTCTGAGGATCGATGTGACTCTCATATGATTATTAGGCATTCCAAAATCTAAAAGTCCAGTGATTACAGTATCATTAAGGTTATAACTTGAATATTGTATATACAACTAACCATTGACATTCTAAATAAATCACATTATATATAATACTAACATTGTTACATCGTTAACTGTGCACGGATATCAGTGACGGCAGTTTTGTCGCGACGGTAACGAACTGTACGCTGCAAAGATAGCAGTATGCATCTAATTATGTTTTATTCCTTCTTTCTTTTTGTAATGTGTTGCGTTATTTGTAAAAGTTTTATTACGAAACCTAAGCTTAATTTATTTTAATAGAGAGGGGGGGGGGAGAGAGAAAGAGAGAATAAAAACAGCAATATGTTGTACAAAAACTTGAGCAACCATCGAATATCGTAGATAGCGTATTGTTTTTATTGTCTTCACTTCCGCTCCACTTCTTTCTTTTTTTCATATTTTTCACGAATTATTGCAAGTTGAATGTAATTGTGATATAAAAACTTTATAATCTAGCAATTATATGGAAAATGTGTAATGAAAAATATAAAGTTTTACGAAGCTTTGAGAAGCGAGACAGTTATCATTTAGTCTTCGGTATCACAATATTTATAATTTATTGGAAATCGTGGTGTACACACTTACGTTTGCATTATTCATACAAGAGAACATTTTTAATATTTTATAATTGTTTTCTTTGCACTGCGTATAAATTGCTCGGTCTGTGTTATATACAAAATTGTTTGTTCACTTGTTATGTATATATTAATAGTTTAGTTATTGCAAGAAGCTCGATCCGCATAATGTATGTCTTGCTGCATATTTTACGATAATATCAATTTTGTATTTACACTATTATTTAAACGCTTCCGGCGAGAACATTTACGTTTAGGAAATTAAATTTCTTAATTATTATGTATTCACGGGATTCATTTACAGCAACGATATATGAACTTGTATAGTTTCCAACACTGTGTAATATACATTTATATATGTACTATACTTTATGGCTTACGAAAAAGATATTAAAAAAAAAAAAAGAGTACTATACAACAAGAGCAAAAAGTTACGTATTTCGTGTGCGTGAAAGCTTATCTCTTCGAACTTCTATTAATGCAATGGATGATTAAAGTAATCGTACGTGATTAAATAGCCTGTCGTGAACTCGAGGGAAATTTATATTTAATTGTCTGCTAACGAGTTAAATATACATCATTAAACGTTCAGTCTTAATCCATTTACGTATGCTTCTTCTTCCTAAATGACGTCATTTAAACGTATGCAAATATATTGATAATTACATTGGGTGAAAGCAAATATAATTGACGGCACCGCCATATCGCGTACATGTGTTATATCTCTAAGTCTTTATCTTACTTTGCTGCTGAGATCTCCTGGCTTTTATTCTTGCCTGTAAGGTGAGAAGGAGGCCCGCGAGAACATCGTGATTCGGCAGTTTCTTTGCAAACAGCAGACGTTTCACCGAGTCGTCGTAAGTCAGCAGAGCAACCATGTTCTGCAGCAGAAACCCTTGGCAGTACTCTAAAAGCTGCGTTGCATTGTAAACCTAAAGATCGTGGTAAAGTTTCAGATTTCATTGGCTGCGATAAACTTATGAGGAATCGAGACTTCTCGTCAGAGTTGGGCATTAACTGAATAAAAAATTATTTAAATAACGGATCAATTAAAATTTACTTTGACTTTAGATTACTTGACGAACGAAGCGAAATTTTTATTTAAATAAAATTCTTGCCCATCTCTGCGTCTTGTTTCAATTTAAATGGCATTTAAGTTCGACCGTGTACCTTTGCGTGAATGTACATAGAAACGATGTTATCGAGATCAACCATCGAAGAGCACTGGGCTTCGCAATACCTAAGCAAGCCATCCAGCTGGAAAAAGTTTGCAGCGGCCATGAGTTCCAAGACGTCGCTTTGATTCACTTCTAACGTGGCGCATCCACCGTGGTACAAAAATTCCATAACCATCTGGAAATTAACTTAGTCTTCAATATTGTCCAAAGGATACTTGCGTCGAAGCGGGCGGTAAAGCTTGATACCTGAAAGATGTGGTATCGAATATCGTTGATTTGTACAATAGGAGGATTACCCTCGCACAGTTTCGAGCTTAACATATTCCTAAATCTTGGCGACGACGTGACCAACACGATTTTATGGCCGTAGAAGACTCTGCCTTCTACTCTGAATTGCACGTCGCTTAGCTCCGGATTATTTACAAATTTCGGATCGATCCTCGAGCCACTGGATAGCGTAGTGTCTCTGATGGGCTTTATCGGCTCCCAGCCGAAGCACGTGCAGAAAATATCAGCGAGAAGAAGCGTCGTGCCTTCCTTCTGTCCGCGAAACAACGTAACAGTGGATGAAACGTGTCTTCGACTGTTTACTTTAAAAATTTATCGCTCACTGATTTCGAGTATGACCCACCTTGCTGTACCTGAAGATATTGAACAACAACGGCAGGCATTCTTGCACGAATTGCGTCGAATAATCATCCGGGCACACTTGGAGGAAGTCTTGAAGCAATTGGTCTATCACTGAGTCCAGTCTCATTTCATGGGCCGTCGCGAGACTGTGCATCCAGCAATGCAACGTCCAGCCAACTTTCAGTCCCCGGAGTTCCATTGTGATATCTGGGAAAGAAGTTTTCAATGCGCACACAATTTAGAGCATAGAACGTATCAGGCTCTCCGGAACGTTGGAAACATCTATCGATCCTACCTAAATGGTTACTCTCGGCACTGTGGTACATTGCTTCTTGCAAAGCCTTCGTCTGCACCTTGTTGAACACTGGTTCCTTACCCTCCCGTCGGTTCCCTCTTCCATCTACGGTTTGCTGCTGGGGACTAGTACCTGCGCTACCCTCCGCAAGAATCTCCTCCAAGGATAGTACCTCCTTCTCACCTCGCTTCGCGGAGAAGTTCAGTGGATGAGACAGTAGCTGGTGAAGACAGCTTCTTTGGCCGTGGGCTGTTGCCACCGATATTGCGCTGTGTGTAAAATATAGCAGTCATCAGGCAAAGCAACTCTCTAATTGTTAGTTATTAGATTTTCACTTGCCTGTAACAGCCACGTTGAGCAGAGCCAGAGTACGAAAACGAGTCTTTTATTAAGGTCGACAAGAACGGCTGAGCACCGTGAGCCAAGAGCAAGGCCACCATCTCGTTATTCCCAGACGCTGTGGCTGCCTGCAGAGGCGTAACCGTACATTTGTCTTCGCTGAGCTTAGCACCGCCCTCCACTGCCGCGCCTCTTTCCAGCAATACTCTGGCAATGTTACAGTGACCTAATAAAGCCGTATAAGTTAAGGCGGTCCAGTGCTGAGTCTCAGCATTGAACCCGGTCTGGCTGCAGCATATATTGCTGGTAGCACTGCTCGAGCTGCTTGGCGAGCCAGAAGACGAATTCGGCGATTGCATGCTCTTTCCTGGCGACATCATTGCCGATGGAGTGACTGGACTCCTAGAGCTCGATGCACCTGACGCTACGGCCCCCTTGGAGGGTGTGTTCCCTGACTGGCCGGTCGACGGAGGTGGACTCTCGACATTCAAATCCGCGCCAGCGTCTAATAAAGCCAGCACGGCTGTTTCGTCCCCGTTTATACACGCTATCATCAACGCGGTGAAGCCATTATCATTCACGGTGTTGACTTTGCTAGATGGTAAAAGTGGCATCGCATGAGCGATCAGATCTGTGCGCCCACTGGCCAGCATTTTGAACGCCATGTCCATGGTGAGCAGGCGCACGTATTCGGAATCGTCGATGCGCTTGGAACACATGGCGACGTCCTCGAAGCTGCGGAAGAAGTGCTTTTGCTAGAGAATGCTTCGTATAGAATAACTGGGACGATAGAAATATCGCCGCGGTTTACCATATCGGTCTAACAGGGCAGTCCACGCCGGGTAATAACAGCCTGGCAGCCTGATTAATGTCGTCCTGATCGACAACGAGACCGTGCCTGTGTTCTGCATGAGCGGTCGCGACGCGTAACCACTCGACCAGTGGAGGAAGAACAACGTACGCTCGCTCGTACGCGAGTTCTTGTATCCCCGGGCCCCGCTCACCGTGCTCTAGCTATAAGAACGTTGGCTTCTCAGATTATGCCGCAGAAAAGTGCGGTAACAGGTAGTTGTAAAGGGCAACGATCAAACGGTCGTACCTGAGAACACCTCATGTAGTAAAACAAGGCGTTCAGTGCCTTGGTGGTCAGAGGTATGGGGTACCGTCCCGCCTGGGCTACTTTCGAGATCAGATCTATCAGTTCAGACATGGACCCCACGCAGGTAGTTAGCAGCGACGGTTCTAACGCAGAGCCAGCTGCGTCTCTTCCACTACGGGACGATGAAGATGAATTTAGGGAGCTCACACTGGCCCAACGTGGCATTGCTAGGGCACCTGTGAATATTATACACATCATTCGAATATTTTCTGTTAGGGTTCGATTCCCAACCCGGAAATTCAAGAAGAAATTATGAAAGTTTGGGGATATGTAGAGGGTACATAGGTATGTCTTACGCATTCTTTTTTGCTGCCCAAATTCACTCTACGGAGGTGAAATTGACCCCTGAAAATCCGGCTATTTTCCGATTTTGTGTTATAACTCGCGAGCTGTAACGGTTAGGAAAAAAGTTTTTAGACAAAAGTTACGCCTTTTAATTAGAACTATCATTTTGGAAAAGTGATACGCGAGGTGTAACACATGATAGTCTTAATTAAAAGAAGTAACTTTAGCCTGAAACTTTTTTTCTATCATTTGGTGACTTAAGTTCTTACAGTTCGCGTGTTATAATACCTGAGAGTGAATTTGGGCAGAAAAAAAATTACGGTGATACATATTTATATATCCTCTATATATCCCTAAAGTTTCATAATTTTTTGAATTTCCGGGTCAGGGATCTTCCTTGTTAGAGGCACTGTCAGTCAAATGGATGCCTGCTTTATTAAATGAAAATTAAGCACAGTAAGGCTCAGAGCCTCAAAGCAATCCTGTCTTCAATATCTGACACAGGGTAACCTTACCTGATGCTGTTCGACCTGCATTAAGGTGCGCGTATGGCTGAAGGAGACCCCATAAATCTCCGCTATTTGCTATGGCATGCTCCAGCATCGTTGCTGTTAAGGTTGTGTGCGGGTCGGTCGGTATGCATTGCAACAGTATTTCCTCCAAGAGGTTCTCGATTCCCGCCGTCAGATATATGGCCGCGTATTCGTGTATCATTCTTCCTAGTCGTACGTCGGACATCCAACGAAGGAACCGGCCGACTGGCAGCTGCAGCCCTGATCGAGAGGCCTTCGATTGCTTCAGTTGATCACCTGATACAGCAAACATTGTAGCTGCTCGCAAGCAAGCCTATGAAAGTAGAAAAAATTGACGGACATTCACGGTGATTTCACACACAGAGTAATTACTAAACTATAAATTAAACCACAACTGATAGAATGAAATACAGATAACAGACGGAGGGTTCCAGCGGCGCACTCAGGCTTTAATCGCTGGGGGAGCCGAGTTGAAAGGATAAAAATATTTTTAAATTAGGAGATTTACTTAAAGAATAATATTCAGTTTTCTTTTCTTTTCACAAAGCCCCTTCTTTGGGCGGTGTCCCTTGGCCCTCCTCTGGGTACGCCATTGCATTAAGCCCATTCTTACCTTCTAAGCAAGCTCCTTTACACGCAAGACATGTGCAATTTAAAGACACACAGATCAGATTAACGCAGCCAATAGCTCGTTAATTTACTCCACGTACCTTGGTGCAAGAGTCGGCCAAGGCTGGGCACAGTACAATCTTGAACGCGCTGTAGACCTCGTGCTTGCTGCAGAGGCCGACAGGCTTAGCCAACCTCTGAGTCTCGCGGCCGATTCTGACCAGCGCGCGTTGCAGCAAGTAAGACAGACGTGGTATCGTCTCCATAGAGACCTGATCCATGTGCTCTCTTGTGCGACCGTTCTGCAGCACGCGAAGCACGTCGTGATGCGTCCATGGTAGCTGCTGCAGCTCCACCAGTCTGTTGTGAGAGTCCACCCAGACGAACTCGTCGGCGCTGGTGACGTTCGTGTTGATCGTCTCCAGGCTGGAGTGTCGCATCAGCCTCCTTACGGCTGGCTCCGAGCTCTCGGAGCCACTCAAGGAGGAGTAAGTGGAGGACGACTTGTGGGAACGCATCGTGAGCTGCTGGATCGCCAGCTTTATGTCTTCCAGGCCGGAACCCGACCATGGTACCTGTAACTATGGCGGGATTATTGCATGGACCATTGGCACAGCGCGGTAACATTAAGGGGTCATTCTGGTAATCACGCCGCAAAATTCGGCAACATTTAGGGTTTTTTTTCTCAGTGAATACAATGAATAACAATGTCAAACTTTTTTTTCATTTATTAGGTTACATATAATGTATGCGGAACAATTTTTTAAATACACTTTTAATTGTGTTTTTCAATGTTATCTGGAGTTAAAAATCGCGCCTTTGAAGAGACGACGGGAGTGATTTCAGCTCGCAGACGCATCTGAAACAAAAAAAACCAAACTGATTCTTAATCATTATGAGTACCGCTATCGCAGGTGCCAGAATTAGCCACGTAAGTGAAAATTTAACAAAATTGCGCGTACTTAAACTTCAAGTCGCGAAATTTTCCATTTTTACTCGAAGTTTGAATGCGCACAATTTTGTTAAACTTTGACTCACGTGGCTAATTCTGGCACCTGCGATAGCGGTACTCATAATGATTAAGAATCAGTTTGGCTTTTTTGTTTCAGATGAGCCTGTGAGCTGAAATCACTCCCGCCGTCTTTTCAAAGGCGCGATTTTTAACTCCAGATAACATTGAAAAAACACAAATAAAAGTGTATTTAAAAAATTGTTCCGCATACATTATAAGTAGCTTAATAAATTAAAAAAAATTTGACATTGTTATTCATTGTATTCACTGAGAAAAAAACCCTGAATGTTGCCGAATTTTGCGGCGTGATTACCAGAATGACCCCTGAAATAATCTAAACCAGTGATGAGCACCGGGACCTGCGACCCGAAATTCTTTCAATCGCAAATCTATGTCAGAAATAACAAATTCACTACATAAATTAAAATTCTTCGATTAGTATATTTAAGTATTTGATAGTGCGGCCCGCGTGGAGTATAGGGTTCCACTTTTGGCCCACCACGGGCCAAAGTAGCTCATCAATGCTCTAAATATATCGCTGGGGATCCAAAGTTTCGCTGTATTATGTGTAAAATTGAGGGGCTCAGCAGCACATGCCACATTTTGCTATTATATTAGGAGGTGGTGGAATTACACTACATTGCAGAAAATTTGAAATAAATGGAATGTGCCTATTTTCCACTTAGCCCCCGAATCAGTTGAGAAAGTTTGACTTCAACTGAAAGTAGTAGTGTTGGAGGTTTGTCAGCTTCATTTAGCAGTGCACCAAGAAGGTGGAAGACCTTATGGTACGTTGAAGGGAGCGTAAAGCCTCGTTCACATTAGTCAAGTTGTATTTCAAGGCAAGTAGAGTTGAAATAATCTCTACTTTATCTGAAACTTGAAGGAAACCTGAATGGATATTTCAAGTGAAGTAAATAATAGGTTCACATTGGCAATGTAGTTTCAATTTACTTGAATTCAAGCGACATGAAAGTCATGTAAATTGACTAATCTGAACGGGGTTTAAGGGTGAGTTTCTGGCACCTTAGCAGGCGTGGCTCTGTGCCTGTTGCGGTTCTGTCCAGATCTACTCCTGCCGTTTCTCTGGGTGACAGAGGCGGACAGACGGTCGTCCTCGGGCACAGAGTTCAGCTGCTGGGGGCTGTGCGCCCTGTGGTGACGGTGCGGCGGTGAACTGCTGCTCGTGTGCCCACCTGTGTCCGACATGCTCGCGTGCCCGGACGATCGATTCTCATCCGACGAGCTGTTACCGGTGCATTCTGGCCGCCTCTGTAAAAGTTCGCCAATATTTTTAATTGTGCGGTGCTCTTTTCAGTGTAGAAGTGAAAGGAGGGACGGGGTACCTGAAGCGCGCGGATTTCGTGCAGACTGAGATGATGGTGCTGAGAATGATGAGGATGCTGAGGCGTTGGCGTTGGAGCCACGCTGTCCGTGTCCCTTTCCGCTACCATGTGAACCATATTGTGGACACCGTTCTTCGGCGAACTCTCCGTAAAGTCTTTCGAGTACGGGGGACAATAGAGATCCCGTCCGTTGCCGCCACCAGGTCTATGAGAGGAAATTATTTTCTAATACTGCAATTTCATTTATGCCTACAAAGAATTAGGTCTATGTAGTGAAGAGGGTATCAGAGATGGAATTAAAATGGGGGATTTTGTTTTAAAAATAGAAGATTGGTCAATATTCTTATACCTAATTCTTTCTCTTTTTATATATTTCTTTATTTCTCTATTTCTCTAGTTCTCTATTTCTCTATTTATCTATTTATCTATTTCTCTATTTCTCTATTTCTCCATTTTTCTATTTCTCCATTTCTTTACTGCTCTACTCATCCATTTCTCTATTCTTTATTTCTTTATTTAATGGGGACTGCCTTTTAGTTACAACAAAGCTTGTAGCTAAGTAAGTACAAAGCAGTCTATAATAATTAATCTACACGTATTACGGAAGAGGGGAAAACAATGAAAGAAAAATATACCGAGGAAAAATAGTAGTAAAAATAAAAGTAAAAATAACAATTTTTAAACGATTTTTCTTTCTCTCTCTCATTTCTGGCTCCATTACTTTGCCTTGTCCCCCTTTCGTCTCACACTGTAATTATGCGACTTATACTCCACTGAGTGTATCCGTCGCTTATTTAATACCCAACTATTCCTCTGTGTCGCGGATGGAGTGTCTTGGGTGGTCATTGGAGCAGACGTTGCTCGAATAGAGGCTCCACGAGCTCCTTCTCCGAAAATGTCGACTAAACGATACTCGATAGCCTGCTGGGTAGGTTTCTCGTTAATTGCCCACCGAATAATTCCACCGACTCGCTTTCGATTCTTCTCTTTTGACCGCGGTCGCCCCGAGAAAGCGAGCACATAATAAGAATCAGTTCCCAAGCCTTGCCGGCGCGTATTCCGTTAGAACCGACGGGTTCGAGGAAAGTTATGAATGTTCCCTCCGTGCGAGGAAAAAATTTGATCCCTTCGTCGGAGATGCGAAGAGATAAATGCAGGGTACCGGGCGATTTGTATGAAAAAATTCTGATGATTCATTGCGCTGATGCTGCGTCGCGATACTGCGGCAGATTCTTGTCAAGGAGAATTCTTCTTTATTAAAAGTCACGTCTATGAAAACTGTTACGAAAGAAAGTTCTTGTCTACGCGTAAACTACTTAACTAAATTATTCTGAGCTGTACAGGGTGTATAAAAAGTGATGGACATCGCTTTCGGTGGCGAATCTCCGCCTCCGGATCGGTGGACATTTGTAAAAAAAAAGTTTGCTGCAAATTGTAACATCGAAAATTAATGTTACAGTTTTTTTCTAACATCAACCTGCTCTGCTCCATGAGAAGAGAACGAGTTCAAAAGAATTAGAAAGCTCAGAATTAGAGTTCACAATAATTAGAGTGTGAAGGCTTTGACACTCTAATTTTTGTGTAAATAAAATTTAACAATTTTTTGCCTCAAAATGGTACGTTTGCGGCGCATGGTTCCCTTTGGACTTTTTGTCTTCTCATTGCACAGAGTACGTTGATGAAAAAAAAACTTTAACATCAAGTTTGTAAATTTTATAAACAATTTTGCGGCAAGTTTTTTTTAGAAATATCCACCGATCCAGAGATGGAGATTCACCCCTGAAACCATTGTCCATCACTTTTTATACAACTTTCGGTTTGCTACACCCGCGAAAATATGTACTTTGTTGTTGGGAAACGAAATCCTCTGCTGTTTTATGTAAAAACATTGAAACACTGTTTCCATCAGATAGTCAGATCGCCAGGAATTTTATCTTTATTATTTAGATATTCATTCGGAGACCCGGTTTCTATTATTCAGACCTTCACTTAGAAACTCGATTTCTACCGCATATATCATTTGGAATTCCGTACCCTGTGCTGTTTAGAAATCTGTACACTGTATTATTTAAGAGTCTCCGAGATTCTATGTCGCTTGGAAACATCTACCAAGTTTAGTTTTAGGTCCCACGAAGGTAATTCTAATAATATAGATGCCATGTTAAATCCTATTAATTTAGAAATCTAACAACTATTATTCAAACCTTCGCTTGGAACCTTCTTTTCCACACAATGTAGGTATCATTTACAATTCTGTAGCTTATAGTCTTATACTATTCACTAATCTTCATAGTAATAGATAAATTCCTACCTTTACTTTTAAGACCCCACAAAGCTAAACCTACTAATTTAGAAATTGATAAACATACCACCACCTTGGGTAAAATGCTACTTCTTAAAACTTATGCATTTTTAATTTTGTTATTAAACTATAAGAGCTAGACATCTGTAATTATTACCCACTAAACATAATTAATCATACTTTCGTATAGTTTCATCTTTTTCCCTGCATCCCTAATCCAATTCGACTTATGTTCTACAATATCAATTCAGAAACCTGTCCACCATTGAATACTGAAAGAAACGGCCCCATGTATTACTCTAAGATTAGTGAACCGCGTCAACGAATTTTTTCAAAGCAAGCCTATCTCCACGATCCCACCAATAAAGAAGCTGGTCCACCCAATAGATCTGTCTCATCGATTAAGCGACTTTCCATGGGGCCAGGAGTACGGTTCGTGCGGTATCTCCGCGAAAAATCGCCGGGCCAGCGTTGCTTTCTCGCGTTTCCTTTAATTTTGCGAACACCGTGCCCCGCGTTACGTAACAGAGGGATTGCATGCGAGCACCGTGCAAATTAACAACGGTAGGTGTACGAAAGTAATGAGATTCACGTGATCGATAAGTGGATCGGCCAGGGAGGCGATCGTGATCCACGTGTGTTCCGTGGATCTTGATCCCCCCTTATCCGCCCTCCTGGTTCCCGGCTCGCGAGGGATTCGGTGGCATGGCACGTTCGCGAGCTTCGAATTCTTTCGGGAAACGAAACGGCCCCGCCGAGGGGAAATAAATTTCAGAGGGGACAAGGTAAAGTAGGTATCGCCTTCCAGAACTCCGCTGAACGCTTTCACGGTAGAAGATGATGAACTTGGGGGTGGTTATGGGTCGAACGGGTTGGTCCCATAGTTTTAAAATTGTACTTTAAGGTAATTTAACAGGATCGAGGGTCCTCGTTAGGAATTGTGGTAGGGAGCAGACGTGTCGGCGCATATTCTGCTTTTTCATCTGTTTTCTTAAAGGGCCATTCTAATTTGACCGGTCGAAAAAGGTAGCTATTTTTAATTTTTTTCTGTATAAATACAATATATGATGAAATAAATCTTTTTGGAATTTTTTCAGGTACTATTATATGTATTATGCAAAAAAATGGCACCTCAAAAAAGAGGTATGTTCTTGGCGCAGGTGACTTCCTGGCTCAGGCTTATCTGAAACAGAAAATTCGAAGAGATTCTTAATCTGTATGAGTGTCGCTATCACTCGTAGGTACCTCAATTAACAATTTTTTACGAAAAATAATCGAGAAAAAAAGGGTGTTTTTATAAAAAAAAAATTCAAACCCGCGTCATTTTGTTATTTTTCAACGAACGGGGGCTAGGGATACTCATACCGATTAAGAATCTATTCGAATTTCTTGTTTCAGATAAACCTGAGTGGGGAAATCACCTGCGCCTCGGGCGAACCTCTTTTTTGAGGTTCCATATTGACGCTGTAAAACAAAACAACATTTGGAACAAATTAAAAATATTCTGTTTAAATGTCTTTGTATAGCATAAAAGTAGTATATGTTGTTTTACAGAGAAAAAAAATCTTTAAGAGTAGCTTAATTTTTCGGGCGATCAAAGTAGAATCGTGGTGGGTATATAAAATTTAACTCCATGACAGTGGAAGCTTTATACGCAGTAGGGTAATTATGGGAGAGACGCCGCACTTTACGCAAAATTGTCACCGTGTCTAAATTTCTCAATAAAAACTTTTTCCAAGGATAGCCATTATTAGTCACCCAAGTCGTACTACTACTTGCATTGAAACAAATCAAAATTTTAATAGGGTAAAACTGGAAAACGTGGTCAACCTAATATAAAATGACTATTAAAACTAATATAGATATTACTTATTTTATCAGAACAAACCTATATGTTTAGAATATTATGCTGATTCAGAAAAAGTGGTCGATATTTGCTTTAAGACAATATTTACTGTAAATCGGTTTGAAAAGTGAAGTCATGACATCTGACCACGTCTCCCGAGGTGCCGGGAGAAATGGTTTTCGTCATTGGCAGGGACAACAACTCACATAATTATTCATGGAAAATTAACAAAGGATAAAGCAAAATTATTTATGAGGGAATACAACTACAGATTAATTGATATTTAATTTGTTTACGCTAAACAAGTAAAGAACACATAAAAGAAAAAGTCAACTACCTACTGGCTATTAGCAAGACAAATGAATACAAAATCAATAAATAAACTAAATAAACAAAAATAAAAATAAAAATGAAATAATAAATAATACAAAATTTAAACAAATCATAAATCGACCATCTCACCTTTCTGCAGCGAGAGATGGTCTTCTCGTTAGCGTTGAGAGGAAGAGTTAATATGACCAAATACTTTGGCTGCATTGTCACTCAATATCTCTACTAACTTATTATCCCAAATATTAAACGAAAATAAACTTCGAAGTATGCTTTAAATACTATTCTGTACACCGTTATTTGACAAAAGAGGTTAAATGTTACCTCATTTTACCTTTTATAGCCTATAAATCTAGAAAAACACAGATGGAAGCGAAATGACAATATTCATTCAACTGTTTGGCGTCTAGAGAAGTAATTGGTCTGCACTTTAATGCATTTTTTCGTATAGACTCTGAAATATAGCGACTCGACCAATTCTCCGGCCCGACCGCGTATCCCGGATTTACCCTATTCATCACGCCTAAAAAAACTCAAACTATAAACACCATTTTGGAGGAGAGACGCACTTGCGGAAGTGATGTCGCATTTCGAAATATTTCTAATTCTCCATTCAAGCTTCTTAATTTCATCTTTTCATTTAAAAAAAAATGGCCAAAGCGGCATCTCCCCCATAATTACCCGAAGCAAATTTCCCATTATCACAGGTAGATCGGCTTCTACTCTCTACCGTAATCTACCACGGGGAAGTACCAGTGGAAGGATCCACGGTGCTCAAGCCAACGGTCATTTCTCATCGACACGGTGAACAACGCGAGCGTGATTTACCCCCTCAGGCGCCATTGCTGGACGAAGCTCCAGTCCGCCTTGAACCCGGTGCTGTCCCCCGGCAAGGACCAATAATCCTCGACCTGGCTCTCGTCCTCCTCGATCCTCAGCACGTCCTCCCTGCTGGGACTGACGTTCACCACGATTTCGTGCGTCACCTTCGCCTCCTCGTTCTCCATCAGGCTCACCGTTGACCGTTGCCTCTCGGCCCTCTCCAGCCTCTTCCCCTCGTCCTCCTCGCCCTTCATCCTGGAATCTTCCTTAGCCACCGGCTGCGAGGGAGCCTCCTTCGAGCAGGCTTTGCTCTGCCTCTGATTCGAGTCCCCGAAGTATATCACCGTCTTGTGAGCCACATCCCTCTCGATTTTCGCCACCCTCTCCATTTTCCCCCCGCGATCCTTGCTCTCCAGCGTGACGCTGTTATCGTACCCAGCATCCCCTGGATCCTCAGCTTCCAGCCACTCCTTCGACGGCGTTCTGCTCGTAAAAGGCAAACCCCGGCGCAGGATGAAGTTCACGCCCTCGCGACGCACCTGAGGGCCATCCAGCTTCGTAGCCATCTTGCAGTCCTTCAGCTCACGGCAGAGCATGCAGCCGCAGTCCTTGTCGATGCATGCCCCTTCGCTGGTCAACGGCATGTCGCCACGCCGGTGTGCATTCTTCTTGGTCCCTTTCTAATCACTCCTTTTCATTGATTACACCGGGGGAAGGCCACGCGCTACTGTGGGACGTTCGGTCGACCACAATAGCGATCCTATGATTAATCAGCAATTCGAGGAATAAGGTCTCTTGTGCTACTAATCACTGGGCTCGTATCAAAGAGGATGTCCGGTGGGTTTCTTTCCTAGCTGCTTCAAAGATGACGATTCTGCTTAACGTGACGTTGCGTTACCACTGGAACTTTAAAACAACCTGACTCTGGTTCTCTAGCCACCGCGAACACTTTCACCCAATACTTTATCTCAGAATCTCCTTCTAATTTCCAACCTCCACCACTGTATCAATCCGCAAAGATGTTCCAGGCCTTCGAAACAATCCTCTTGCAAATCCAGTTCAGAAGCGCGAATGTCCGCCAACGAAGCACGCAACTGCACCCGAGGACGCGTCCCCTTTAATCTGTTTTTTACCCGGGCGCGAAGCGGACGCGTCTCGCCTGGATGCTCGCGAATCACGCTGAGAGACGCGGCACTGGCGGTGACGTTTTTGCGCTGGGCACGCGACTGCAAGACGGCAGGTGAAACGCGTGCACTTGCCCCGCAAACCGCACACTGCCGGGGCCCGAATAGAGGAGACAGCTATCACTTTCCTTTCGTTGCTTCTTTTCCACCGCCCTGCCCGGCACTCCGCCGTATCGCGAGAGCTGCGAGGCTTATCGGCGCGCGCGAAACGCCGCGTATCGCGCGTGAGTGCTCCCTTTTCGCAGCGGCGATCGCTGCCTTAGGCGAGTGTCGCCTGTGCGCTTTTGTCAGCGGAAACGGAAGGAGGGAGCCGCGTGTCACTGGCAAATTGCAAGGATGGCGGAGGTCACCATTTCCCCCATTTTTTCAGATTCTTAAGTGGGGGTTGTTTGGCAAGGGGGGTGAGAGTTTAGTGTGAGTTTAGTGTGAGTTTATATTCTTCTAAACAATGAGATTTTTAGTGGCCCTTTATACCAGAGTGTTACGAAACTAGCGAGCAAGCTTCCTAGGAATCAGGCACAGCAATTCCGCGCGAATTCTCCTCGCCCAGTTTAGGCGCACGCTCGAAAACACTGTGCCCATAATAGAGCCGCTCCGTTTTCGCGGGCCCGCGATGGAAACCGTTGCCCGTAATTGCGGCTGAGAAGCCCAGAAAATATCCGCGCGGCTCGTTCGCACGGGCTCCAAAGATAGAACGCCTGGCGGAGAGCAATTACGCGCTCGCGGAGGCGAGTTCGCGCGCTACTTTCACCGTTCTGGTCCGCGGTCGATCGATCCCCCGAAACGGATACGATTTCCTTCGATCCCCCGGTTAATCCAAAGTGAGCCACTGAACGCACTCGCGCGTAGGTTAGTCACTGTATTATCGGCCACGTGGAATACTTAGATAAAAACGGGGACACGGACTACACGATTACTGGAGGAACAAAGCTCGGGGCCGGCTGGAAGTAGACCTCGAGGACGTCGCGACGTTCCACTTTTAATTGGCGAACGCGGTATCGCCCGGTTTCCCTGTCCACCGTGACGTGGTTAAGTGGTGGCTGCCACACGGCGAACTGTTATGCTCTTTTCACCGTAGAGGCAGGAAACCGGGTGAACGCGAGCGAACGGGCCGCGTGTCTTTAGAAAACCCCACCACGGCACTGGGTTTCGGGGGAGCACTTCCGGCCGGCCATCCTACTTCCTCCTCCGCGACGCCGCTCGCTCCTGGCCACGGCTCCGTGACGATCCTCGGACACCGTGTTCCCCGATCCTTTCGTCAGACTTCCCTTTCTATTCAAACCGCCGCTGCTATCGCGATGGAAGGGCGTGAACCGCTCCCGGGGATTGGGAAACCCGACCCGAAACGGTTATCAGCCTGAGGTGAACGTCCCCGTGCCACTTGCGGCCCCTTTTATCAACCGCTGCCGTATCGCTTTTCTATTGGAGGTGATAACGGATAAGCGAAGAAAAGGGAAATTGAAATTTGGTATCGGGTTGAGTTACGGCTTTGTTGTCTGCTCGGCGAGGACACTTCTGTGATTTACGACTGGGGGAGTGGGGGCACAAGGGGGGCTCGAGAAGGTAGGGAAATGTAGAAAATTTCAATATCTGTGGAATAATATTTACAATAGAGTGGATAGGGATCGTCTATAAATTATGTAAGGCTTTTTGGAAAGGGCGACGCGAATTTCTTACGTTTACTTACAAGGGTTGGGGGTCAGGTAGCGTCTTACGTAATATTTTTTAATCTACTTTTCAATAAATTCAAATTCTATGATTAATGTTTCAGAAAAGTAATTTTAGTTTAAATTTCCCGAAACTGAACGTAAGGACGGAGGAAGGGGGTTGGAATATAAAACACACTGGGGGAGGGAGGGGGTTAGAAATCGCCAAAATTACTCTTACGTAATTTAAGGACGACCCCATAGACACTCCAAAGGGCCCCCTCTATTAGGGCCTGAAATATCTCAATAACTTCATTTCAGATAATTAAAAATTGAAATCCTAATCTGACATGATTCCATAATACTAAGTTGGTAATGTATCTCCGGCTCCATAAGGAAGACCCACTGAAGAAATTGACGAACGGGGGCACGAGATAATTCCCCATTAGCAGTGTTTGCCTTGGGACGTTTGCACAAGGGGGAGGAAGAGTAGCGAAAGAAAGCGAGCCCGGTGTCACCGTTCCCCGGTGTTCCTTTACAAAGGCGAAGAAGACTCCCAGGAGTTTCCTATCCGTAATTAACGTCGAAGGTGCAGGGCGCACAATGCGGAAGGCGGGCAATTAACTAGGCCAGAGCCGTGCTAAGGCTGGGCCATTAAAAACGTCCGCTCTTCTGCGAGCCGCGCGGCGCGATAAATACCAGCGCGATACAAATGATACCCTCGGCGGTGCTAATTGATCACGAATCGCGTGCTTTTCATTGAAACACGCCTTATGATAAATCCGCGTGAAAGTCGTAGATAATTTTACTCCCTAGACAAACCGGTCCCCGCCTTTTTATCCGCCGCCCCTCCCGTTTTCGCGTGCCACGCTCCGCGTGCACGCGAAACACGGCCGCCTGCAACATTATGATTAACGTCTGTTAACGCCGACGCCGAGGTTCGACGGTAGCCTTCGATCGTGGGCAGTTTAACTTTTACACCGTGATCCCGCCCGCTTTACACTCCCGCGTTGCGCAACGTCCCCGTGCGCGATGATAGTGCGCCGTGGATTTTAATTAATTTACACGCGATACGATTTGTGGCAGCTGTGATTAGGGCAACAGTGGGTTGTAACGTTCGATTACCAGGAAATATCTCTCCCCGCCGTTTGTACCTCCGATCGCGGGAACGTGTTTACTGACTCCTCGGCGATAGCGTTATCGGGGCGGGTTAAAACTGTTCAGTTAATTTTATGAGTTAATGATGCAGTTTTCCTGGGGTTAGTTTGGTAATGGGACAACTTTCGTTATTCGAAAGCTTTGGGGGCCACAGTTTTCAGCTCTGAGCTGTGGAAGCAGCAAATTTTTCAACTTTGAGCTCTGGGAACAGCAAAGCTTTCAGACCTGAGTACTCGGACCCCCAAAGTTTTCAGCTTTGTGCTCTGACAGCCCCAAAGTTTTCAACTTTGAGCTCTGTGATCAGTAAAGTTTTCAGCTTTGAGCTCTGGGAGCAGTAAAGTTTTCAGCTTTGAGATCCAGGAGCCATAAAGTTTACAGCATTGAGCTTTGAGAGCCCCAAAGTTTTCAGATTTGAGTTCTGGAAGCCCCAAAGTTTTCAGATTTCAGCACTGGTATTACCCAAATTTTTCAGCTTTGAGCTTTGAGAGCCCCAAAGTTTTCAGCTTTTAGCTTTGGGAGCGCCAAAGTTTTCAGATTTAAGCTCTGGAAGCCCCAAAGTTTCCAGATTTGAGCACTGAGAGCACCCAAAGTTTTTTCAACTTTGAGCTTTGGTATTTGGGGGGGGGGGGCTAAGGTTTCTGGATCTCTTATCGCAAAATCTCAAAACTGAGAACTTTGGGACCCCGCAGCTTTGAGCTTTGGTATTTTCTTTGGAGAGCTAAAGTTCTCAGAACTCTTATCGCAAAATCTCAAAACTGTAAACTTCGTAACTCCCCCAGCTTCTACAACCTCGCTATATCTCTTCTAGTTACCACAGATGCAGCGCAGGCTACTTCCTGTCCTGGTCAGACAGTGAGCTCATTCTTCCCTGAACCTTGCCAGAGTTAATAATTAGGGGGCCAATTAAGTTTCATCTGACCCGGGGACGGGGGGGGGGGAGGGGGAGGCGATCGTTTCTCTGAATACGTCTGAATGGACAGAGGGACATTCGTCTCCTTCAGTTACGGCCAGCCAGGCTTACCGAGAATGAAAAGGCATCGACGGAAGTCTTTAATCTATAACATAACGCGCCCCTTACGAGAAAGGTTTTGCAAGGAGGAGTTCAAGGCGCGCATTGTCCGTGCTCATCTGGCGAAACTCCGGTGTCAAGGGCGACAGCCGCTGCCAACCGGTATATTAAATTAATTACCGAACCGTGTCTTCTGCCACGGCAATGCGTTCTCCACTGTAATTGTAACGAAAATCACGGTTGCGTCACGCTTACGTAACGTTAAAAACAAAAGTTTCCCTCCAACCTGAAGAAAAGAAAAACACGCGAAACAAAGGTACAATGAGAAAACGAAGAATCAGAGTAAAACCGAGGGGACTAGTTTTTAACAAATTCTCGTTAAATTTTACGCGCGCAAGTGTTCCCATAAAACTAAAGAGACCATCTTACTATAAAGCGTCCATACTTTAGATTAAAGGACATCCTAGACAGAAGTTACGGGGCGCTTAAAATTCCCCTCTTAAAGCTCATGCCTTGGTCCACTTCGGCAAGAAACTTCGCGATAGCGAAATGTCCCGCGATCGTAAAAACTCTGGCCAGTATCTTTACCGACTCTCCGCGATTTACAGTCCAGTTAAACGAATCCTGTTACTCCAGCAACCTATATCTCCCAGCAGAATGTGTTTTAAAGACACTCTAATCTCGTGCGCAAAGGAGGCGTACTGTTCGATTCGAGAACGCATTGGTAATCTCCGGCTACTTCGAAGAAAGTCGTTCTTCGAAAATAAGAAGCTGTGGAGCTATTCAGCTCTTGAAACTGGACCAGTTTCACTTTGGACCATTCCATCAGCCTGATGCGATAAAATTTCTATAACACGAGCAAAACAGGTGGCGAATCTGAACATGTAGTGTGCGACGAGTAAGTGCGCGAAGTTGATAATGTTTGTTGCATCGAGGGGTCTAGTGGAAAATTGGCACATGCCACCGTTCCATGATTTTGCAGAGAAGGAAGTTGAAGGGAAAATTGGTTTCATGGGAAATGCGGCACGAAATTGTAATTATTTTAAACGGTGCTTGAATTAGAGCCAAACAAAGGCGCAAAATTTACGCCAAGCATTTCGTAGACCGCAGGCGATTTAAAGAAATTTTATAATAACAAATATCTATGCACAAGGCCGCGGAAAATTTACGCCGAGCTTTTTGTGGACCGCGGGGTATTTTAAAGCGCGGAGCCGAGTTTTAGAGAACGCGCTGAACCCGCCTCGCGCCGTCCCTGATATTAGGAGGTGGTGGAATTGCACTACATTGCAGGAAGGAATTAATGGCACAGGGAAACGGAAATTTATGCACATGTGCCATCGATTATTGCAAACTGATGGGACAGTCTAGCGTCCATCGATTCCTAAGCGCAACGTTCAGGCAGAAGGGCCATCTTGGACCCTCGTAAACGTAACTCGTGTAGGTTTTCCAACGGATGGCCATAGTCCCGGCGTAAAAACGGTTTTGTAACGGCTTGGTTATCAGCGGCCGTTAATTCGAGGCCATCCGCGAGTGGCATGCTTCCTAATTGTAAATACGGTGTAGATAATAAGCAGGCATTTTAATAACGAGTTCTGGAATGTATTCCGGAACGACGGGAATTTCGTTCGCGGTTAAGTGCCGCGCACTCGCCGCTATTTAGCTTTTTTAACGTTTATGGGGCCACGTCTCTGCGTCCTTTGCCGTTCTCGCACGCTTCCTTTCAGCGGCGAGAATATCGTTCTTGCTGTCTTTACTCTTGCATAACGTTTCACGTGAAAACGGTTACATTTATAATGGGGGTTACTTGAAAATATTCACAGGTGTATGTAAACCTTGTTTAATCTCTCGAATAACATTCAAGCGCGCTACTGTTTTTTAGTCCCCAGTCCACGATCGCCTTTGAACCTCGAATATAAAAATTCCAAACTGGTGGTGGACTTTGAAGGGAGATCTAATTTCTTATTCAAGATAAAAGGAGCTCTTCTCTGTAAAGGGGCCAGGATTCAAGAAATATTTTGGGGCCCTAAACAATTTCTCCACGTTAAAAGAAACATAACATCTTTTCAGGAAAAGGGGATAATAATAACAATAAAGGAAATAAAATAAAAACTAAAAGAAGAAAGCAAATAAACATTAACCTATTTAAATATATGACTCTTTTATTGCCATATTATTAGTAATGTTAGATTATTATATTAGAAATTATAGTCTAATTTCTTTTTTGACACAATTGTAGTGTGCACGTAGTAGGGTAACGGCACCAGTAGTTCACCATGTATCAGTAGTTGACTACTTTTCAGAAAAACATGAAAAATAAGGTTTTTAGAAGTGAAAAAAATATGGTTTTTAGAAGTAACGATCTTTTGAACAAAGTGCAGTTCTCCAACTGCACTTGTTCAAAAGATCGTTACTTCTAAAAACCATATTTTTCATGTTTTTCTGAAAAGTAGTCAACTACTAACACATGGTCAACTACTGGTGCCTTTACCCTAGTGCCAGTTGTAAGTTTAGAGCGTGAAGTTCATGTCGGTTTATAATATTCAATCAATTTTAATCGAAAAAAAAATTTCGTTTTCATTTTTTTCCCTTTGTTATTTTCTTTTTTCTCATTTTTTCATGGGCCTCTGTACAGACCGGTTGTCTTGAACCCTCTGCACCTCCGTGTGGTCGACCCTTTGATAAAAAGTTTCACTCACCCCCCCCCCCCTCACGGAAATTACTCAAAACCACGAGATGCATTAAGGGGGTAGTGGACTATTTCAGCTTCAGAAAATCGATTACTTCTTTTTACTGATTTTAAAAATCTTATCCTTTATTAAAATTTTAAACAAAATTTCATGAAGAAATTCAAATAATTGTCGAAGTTATAGCAGCGAACGTAATTGAGTGCACCGTCGAGTAACGGCCTCGCAGAGCGGTATTGGCATAGGGCACTTAACTTTGAAGCCGGTTTTCTCGAAACACCATTTTCAGAAACGGTGTACATCATAACTCTTGAATCAATGAATATTTTCGCTTAAAATTTTAAGTGGAGCTGTAGAACTCCATTCTCTATCGTGTAGAAATTTCGCATCAACATTGGATGTTTGTAAAATATTTTATAACTGATTAAAGACGATTTTTTCCCGTAAAAATATGGAAAAAAAATTGATTCGTGTGTAACTTCCATAATTTTTGTTCAAATTCATCGGCAAGTTTCCACACTGTAGATATTTGTGTATAGAATAATCACCCCAAAGCATTTTGCTGTCAGATGATTGGTTCACCTGAATCGATGTACAGGACTATCTTCAACGATTAATAACTTCGACAATTTTATACATTCCGACGATTTTTTTTGTAAATACTTGCAAACGTGCCCAGAATAGATTGTCAAAAGCACGACTATAACTATTGTTTGGTATCAAAGTAATTTAGCGCCAAAGAAAGTAACGACTTTACGTATCCAATAGTCCACTACCCCCTCAAGGGGGGAGCCTGGTATAGCGGGGCGAAGAAACCGATTTATTTTGCATAAATCAATAGTTGAACATCACGATAATTTGTTCCCAAAGCCTCAAAACGAAATTCGAAAAAGTTTTGCCAGGTTACCAGAAAACTTTAAATGTGTTTTTCTCGAAACGACAGCTACAATTGGCGGACAACGTAACTCCAAAAATATTCAACCAATCGACTTGACCTTGTGCACGGATATTTGTGAACATTCTCTTCACAAACCTTAGTTATTGGCATAATGATATTGTTTAAATAAATAACTATTTTTACACATTTAAGGCAAAATTTCATTGGAAAAAGAGAACTTTTTTTTCAAGAGGCCGCCATTTGTTCAATTTTGCATCTTTTAAGATATGAATTTATACGATATGTGCATGCACTCATAAACTAAACAAAAATTGTTCGATTTTTGGTTTTAGATGAATACAGTAGACGCTACGTTGCCCGCAGTGGAACAATTGCGTCGCCAACTGACTGGGCATAAGCCCTTATAACTCTGTTATTTGCTGCTCTTTTTTAATAAATTTTTTTCATCTACCTTAATCTCATAATACAATATCCTGAAAGTTTCAGAAACATCGATTAAATACTTTCTTTAAAAAAAATTCCCGAAAAATGCCTCGATTTTCAGCTAGTTACACCAGGCTCCCCCCTTAAGAGATCTGATACCTTGTCCACCCTCAACCATGCACCGAGAAGGTCCAATCTTAATTTTCCCCCTAAAAGTTTTGATTTTTAATCTGCAGGGGGTTCACAGAAAATGAATCCTTGCAAAGGCAGAGATGCTAACCGCGGCACGTCCCTGACCTAGCTGCGCGTTAACGGGAGCCAGTAAAAGCTAGTTAGGGTGGCAGAAAAGAGGAAGGAAAGGAGGAAAGGCCGTTAACCTAAATATCTCGCGGAGATCTGGCTAAGCATCGACGTGGAGGCATCCTCTCACGCGCGTTACACTATCGCGATCACCCCGTTCCCAGTTAACATCCCCCCCCCCCCCTTCCTTGCTCATTACCCTGGGCCTCCCGACTAATTAAACGCGCGCCAGCGCATCTGGTCGACTCTCCTTTCGCACGATCGCGCGAAATTCTTCGCCCGCGACGGATAATTTCTATTTCATCTTGTCCCGCCGGAAGTGGCGGGCCTCTCTCCGTGCTTTCTCTCTTCCTCCCCCGTCGTCGCTTCCTAGCGGCGGGAAAATGTATCCGGCGACTGAGCGAGGCGGGCTGATCACGAGGATGAATGAAAGGAAATTCGAAAGGGGGAGGAACAGCGAGAGTCGAAGTTCGCGGCTGCTCGTTCCCCGTGCTCGTTCAATCGAACTGAAACTGGAAAGTACCGCGTGAGAGCTGCGCTTCCGAATGAGGGGTTTTAATGAACTTTAATTGGAATAGATGAAGACGACGCTTTCGTTGGAGAATGCGATTTGAAAGGTCGAGATACACGCGGCGAGAACAGTGGTCTGAGGATTTATTATTTATATTCTCACTGCTCAATGGGGAACGAGTTGCTTCCTGAGAAGTTCGCTATCTTCTGTTTTACAAATTTAAATTTCCAAGGTCGACGACCACCCCCACAATTTTATTCTCAGTTTCTTCAAGCGAGCTTGGGACTCTGGTATCCTCTCCCTTTTAAACTGATAAAGCAACTGATGAGAGGGCAGGAGTTACAGTAGAATCGTGAAAATTGCCTTTAGTGACCAACTCATCCTCTGATTATAATTATTAATCGAATGAAACAGTAACAATAATAGTGCAAGTTCGCGATGAGACAAAAATATCGTGTCTCACATTTTATTTTTTAATTATTTTGTCATTAGTTATATGAAATTAGACTCGCGACTTAATTCATGACATATTTTCAAAAATCTCATCTCGTCTATTTCCATTATTTACATTTAGTTGTTGCTGAGATTTTTGTCTCATGATAAAAAAGTCTTATGTAAAATCTTATCGTGGATTCGCACCTTTAGATCAACCCTTCCCCATGAAATACTCAAAGGCACACAGATCTGAAAACTGCAGAGCACTCGACCCACCACTTCCTCACTTTATAAATTAAAAAAACTCCAAATCGATGAAGCCCCGAAACTCCCACTCCCCTCCCAAAATTTCTGTCCCTACCACAAGGTAATCAATCTTCCTCGTCCATTACTCGGTTCCCAAGCTCCCAGCGGCCGAGAAATAGCAAAGCGCTTGAACACCGTTGGTGCAGGCGAGTTCGCAGACCAGCCAGCCAGACTTTCACAAAAGAAAACGGACAATGGCTCGAAAAAGCCGCTGGTATCACACAATCCCTCCATTGTTATCGTTTTTAACGGGCCGATTGAGAAGTTATAGCGCGCCGTGTCCGCCGTAACTTGGGATGGATACGTTGGACGGTGCACGGTGCTCGAGGATCGCGGCTCGCTTTAGCGCTGGCCCGCGAACGTAATTGTTTTACGTAATATACAGCGCGACTCTGTTAGATAAGCGCGCGTACGTGTGGATGCGCGCGCGCGCGCGGCGGTGGATTTCAACGGAACGGGACTCGCGGCGATCGTAAATCGGTCAGCCGACGAGCTACACGAGGGAAGGGCTTTCTCCTCGATAACCCGTGATAACCCCTCGCCGACACGCGGAATATCTTACGCTCTCGCGCATCCTCGTCGCCTGTTCGCGCGCGAGCATCGTCCGTCCTTCCGTAATTCATTGATGCCTTCGATCTACCTGGCGATTTGTCTCCAGTCGCTTCGACACGAGCTCGTCTCCGTCGATTTCTTCGTAGGAGAGGCCGGGGTAAAGCGAGCCTTGGGGTGAAATGAGCTTTCTTAATTTGTTAATTTGTTTCCTTCTTGCATCTTTTCTTTTAAGTTGAATTTTAATATAGGTACTCTAAGTTTATTTTAAATCTGCCGCCCTTCCCGCGAAATGTCATCAAATATTTTAATTGAAAAGTGTCGAGACAATTTCAAAATTAATTCGATATGACTACTCACATGTGAGTTTTTGCTAATTTGCTACGTGAAAAGAAGTGAAGTGTTTTCAAAGTTGTGTCGCGCCTCTGTGTGTAAACATTTTCCAATTTCTTTCGCTCAAAATTTGTCGTTCCCAAAATTTGCTGATCCCCAAAATTTTCCGCCCCTCAAAATTGACCGCTCCCCAAAATTGACCGCCCCCCACAAATCTACCGAACCCCAAATTTGCCGCCCCCAGAAATTTATCGTTCCCCAAATTTGCCACCCCTCAAAATTTATCGCTCCCCAAAAGTTGCCGTCCCTCAAAATTGTCGCTCCCTCAAATTTGCACTCCCACAAATTCACACTAACCCCAAATTTGTCACCCCCGCCTGCAGTCTACCTAGCCTAAACACAAATCCTTCCCTGAACACAAATATCAAAAATTCAGTGACCCCATTAATGTTTAAATGAACAGCAAGCCAGAGGGAATATCTGAAACGTAATTTCCTTCGCGGGGATCAGCAGAGAATTTTCCAATCGCGAGTTACACTAATTTCTCCCGCGACTATAAACGAAACGATATCTAACGAGTTCCAGCTCGAAAGAAAAGAAAGAAAAAAAAGTTTTCCCGATACTTGCAAATATCGCATGCTCCGTGGTATTTGTTGCCGAGACCGTTTCTGTCCCTTCTCTTTTTTATTATTACTACCGGGGTGTTTAGCCGGGGGATCCCAAAACATCGCCGTTAAAAGGGGGCCACGGTCTACGGTCGATCCGATTAAGGATCATTAAAATTTACGACGTACGTAATTACCGCCGATTCGATTAACGATGTCGAACGAGCATATATCCGTAAGACACACCTTCTCCCCCTGCCCCCTCGCCCCCCGTCATTTAGTTCCATCGACACCACTGACGGGCCCCCCGAAGAATCTGCTCGGCATACAAATAGGCGTGCTGAAATTTAAGGGTTCACGTAATAACTCCAGAAATTTCGGGGTTCGTTCACCCCTGCTGTGTACACGTAACGGGCTGGCAAGCTCTGCCAATGCACGTGGTGCTTCGTTATCAAGGAACATAAAGGGACTACTACCTTTCCCAACCCCTTAACTTCTCCTACGAACAATGCAACCCTCTTTATTGCTTGGTGTGTCTGTATTCACAGTTTGGAGAGGTTTTGCAAAATTTTTTCCCGCGTTACTGGTCTAACAGGAAGTATATAAGTACCATAGTTACTCGGCCTGTTACTAGGGAATTATTTAGCTAGAAAATTTTGGGAAAAGCTAAAGGATCGAGATTCTTTGAACACTTTCTAGGTCGTGAATTGAACTCTGCGGATTCGGTGTTCGGCGTAGGCTCATTGGTATTCCGTGGGGCGATCGTGTCGTGTGCACACTCGCCGATTCGTATGTAAAACACGGCCCATCCCTGGCCCTTATCAATATGTATGACACCGAGTTATAATCGATAATAATTGCCCATCGATGCGTAACATTAAAATTATCGATTGCGTATCGTATTCCTCTCGATTTCGGCCCCGATACCGGGATAAAAATAGCCACCCCGCGGCGACAGGGTTCAGCAACCCCCGTCGAGGCTAGGAGCTTTCGAAACCCCCTTTCTACCAAAAGGGGCAAATACGAAGATAGAGTATATAGGTAATTTTATGTATTTGGGGATGTAGCAGACCTTCCACCCTGAATTCTGGTGAAGGGAGTGCAAGCTCCGCCAGCCCACAAGCCCGAACATTTGCCACTCTGTGTATTTTCATGTCACTACTACCCTCGATAATCTAAACTCAACTATCGAGACGACAGAGTCACCCATATTCATTGAACTAAGTACACACTCGACTAAACCGACTGCCACCTCGAAATGGGCCCGTGGACGTTCATCAACACCTCCCGTAACAGCCGTGTACACGCCGATCTGGCGGAGGTTGCGCGTGGTAGCGAGCGAGCGAGCGACTCCCCGCCGATAAGATCGTTACACGAGGCGTTATCGCGTTACAGAAAACGAGCCTTGTAACGGAGAGCTGGCCGCGATGGCGGGGCCCGTTCGGGACATGTAATATCTAGTTTCGTCGGGGCAGGAAGGGGTCAACGTTCCATCCGCGGAGGATCCCCCTGGGCGGGTTTTAATCGATCCTTATCGGGGCTAGCGGATCACCGTGAACGGGGACCATTAATCAGATCTTCGTTAAGATCGATATCGATTACACGGGGATGGGAGGGATGGCGGGGAGGGGGGGGGGGGAGGGGGGACGAAATAAAAGAGGAGGAGGCTCACCGGCGCGGCTTGGGTCGCAGTATCTCGTGGCCGGAATCGGATATGCAGATACTCAGGCTCATCGGTCCGCCGTAGTGTTCCGGGGGCGCGCCCGGCTGCACCGTTTGCTGCTGAGGACTCGAGATGCCGGAAGAACCGGAAGTACCGGTCAAAAACAACGGCTGTTGACCGCAGCCGTCCATCGTCGGCCGCTCCACGTTCATTGCGTCCCCCGTTCCCGATCACGCTGGAAGACCTGTGAATTTTAAACGATCCTTTTAGCACCGAGAATTATCACAGGTGTACCGAGCAATAGCGAGGCTCCTGGGAATAAGAAGATAAAGGTAGTTTACTTCATGTCTGATGGCTTTTGAAGCCTCGAATCCTGCGAAGTAGATACCTTACCTTCTCATTGCTTTGTGTGCTTGTAGTAATTTATCATTCAAATTCGATGGTAGAATTTCGGCATTGAGGGGCCCAGTGGAAAACGGGCACATGCCACCGTTATATTATTATTATTATTATTGAAATCAACGGGTAAAACCCTTTAGTGTACAGAATACCTACACTCTGGTAATATTAAGATAAACAGCGCACTAGAGTAATAAGTAAATTAGTGGATACTATATGCGAAGATAGTCACCTAATTGTCTTTAGGTATGATTTTAGAGGGAAGCAAGTTGAAGGAAAAATTTTTTTTATAGCAAATACGGTAAGGAATTGTAATTATTTTAAACGGTAGGTAAGAACTTGAGTTAGATGGTAAATGGGAAATATTATTAAATTTTAGCTGAAAGAATAATTAATTCTTTTTATTTTTTTTTATTTCGCTTTATATATCGTCCCCACTATTTCTTAACGTTTTTCCTTCTTCTTCTAATCCAGTGATTCTTAACCCGTGGGTCGCGAAGTGGTTAGCACCTATTTATTTTAATTATTGTTTATTTTATTTAATTATTAAGTTAAAATTATATTCTGAAATGCCTATTTTTTATGTGTTTTCTTTACTTTATTAAATTTACCTTACCTTATACGGGGTTTTGAGTATTATAAAAAGGGATCGCCACTAAAAAAATGTTGGGAAACGGGGCAAATGCGAATAGGAGCAAGTACGCTTGATCTGAAATGCTCGGTGACATTTGGAGCGCCCTGTACTGGGATCCCCACAACCATTGATCATACCGAATATCAAATAATAACAATTGACCAATATCTCACGATGATCTATATGGGAAGGTAACGGTCCGAGTCTCATACACGGCGGAATAGCGTTCGCCTTACGTAAACAGATGCAAGGAGTCACGACTGAACGGGCACGGAAAAATCCTCGTAACGCGCGTGCCTTTAATTTTCCCGTTTCGCGGCGCAGCGATCGTGCGGGACGAGAGATTCGGAATGGGAGCTGCCGCGTCGAATACAAAAACCTGAGAAATCGTTAACAGAGAGGCGAAGATGGAATGTGGAGGTAGGTGAAACTCAAATCGAACCGCAGTGGGAACCGAACTGCCGTGGAAAGTTTGCAAGAATTTCTATATCGCCGCGAAACGAAAGACAGAGCGGCGATACATTTTCCGCCAACGCGCCCGGTGTATGGATCGCGTTTCCAGCGATAATTAACACTATCCGCGACAACAAACACCGCCGCGGCTAAGTAGACGAATAATTGCTTCCTCCTGCGCCCGATGGTATCTTCGCGACTAATTATTCTTACAATTAGAATCATCCAGACCGGCTCGTTAATGACCTTCGGGCTCGAGAAAGTTTCGCGTAATTACTTTCATCCGAAGATTTTCCCGATCGCTCGGAGTTTCACGCGCAAAAGTTTCTACGTCCTCGGCTGCCTTTGCTTTCATTCGCGCGGAGCGGGATATCGTTGCGTTAGCCTACATTCTTCAGTATCTAATAAAATTCTAAAGAAAAAACAAAGATGATTCCACTATAGTTCAATAAAATCATTTCCCTGAAGCCGCTATGTACTTATTTTCCCTATTTTGCGACTGCGAAGCACCACGAAGTAACGGGGAAACCAGGGAGACATTCTTTTTAATATTTGCTAATTGCCGATTTTCGCGAAGAATTAATTCGACATTCTTTTCTTCAACACGCTGTTATTCAGCGAATTTTCAAAGTATTACAAAAACGGCCCCGTTAATACTTAGGCATTGCATTATACTTAATAGACAAATTTCGTTTTTTTGTTTCAGATAATCCAAAATTGAGTTAGGAGGTGCACCGTTTATCCGCCGTAAAAAGAAAAGCGTCAGCTCGGAGCCACCTCGGGACATATACCTATATATATTTTCTTAACTTTTATAATTATTATTTTTAATGCATTACAATATGAAATGCCAAACCGCAATTTAATCGGATAATTAGTTTTCGGGCCGTCACAGTAGTCTAACTTAAGTCCAATTGATACTTAAGTCCGTACTTAATATCTAGGAATGAGGTGGCTATGCTAAAATATAGAGGAAACTATGTGAATATTTCAACGGGAGAAAATTATTCGTGAATACAATGTGTTGTCTCGTTGGGCAACTATAGCAATGCTTCATGTTCAGCTGCGTTTGGACGGTTCTACCGTTCAGGGAGCTTTTCGCGGTCGTGCCCCGGCGAAGTGAGTCTCGTTGCTCGCTTTTCGACGGGCCCTTGTATGCAATTACTCCGGCTGGCAGGCAAAGTGCTTCCTTAAGCGTGCATATCAAGAACAGCCCCGTGTGCCCCCCGTCCCGCCCCCGTTTCTTCATAAAGTGAAAGCACGCGCGCAATCTTCGCTGCCCCTTCGTAGAATTTTCATCCGCGCGATGTTCGCGGAACGCGAGACATTCCCGTGATTCCGTTCGGTAGCGTTTTTGCAGAGGCGACTCCGCAAATGGAACCAGTACTATTCCGTAATAAATGTATCGCTGCCCTGAACGGGCTCCTCAACTTTCCACAACAATCTAATGGAAGGCACAAACGAGAAAGATGACCCGTTTCTACTCAGCGATTTTAAAATCGATGCGCTAATTGAGGAAGGCTGGTCGAAACGCGATCCAAAGCTCACGTTTGCATCCCTATACTTTTAAATAAAACCGACAATCTACTGCAAGCGCGCGCAGATATTTAAAAGTAAAGCGAGGAGTCGCTTACCAAAATCGACATTTAACAGAGGCGTATCGAGTGACATTCGGAGCGGATCGCGTGCGCGGGTACGATTTCACGCATGCGCGCGCTGGCAATGGGAATAATAATGCCACGGCCCAGTGGTGCGTGTGATTTAACCCGGGGGCCAGGAGAAAATTCGTGTACGAGGGGAGGCACACGTGGGCGTAAACAAAAGTACGATTCTGCCTGGGGCGCGGAATGCGCTGGACGCGTCGCTGGGTCCTGGTACACCGTAACGTCCACTCTACGTACATATGGCGTGTCATGGCGCGCGGGCATGCGTTCGCCGCATTCCAACGGCTGCCCAAACCGAAACCTATATCGCGTATACCCATCTCGCTCGCCTTCCCTCTCCTTTCTCCTGCTCGCTCCCTTTCCACGCTGTCCTACACTTTACCCCTACCCTCCAGCATCTTCCAGCCCCCACTACGGGACCCTCTCAGTCGAACCCTGTCCGCGCGCGCGCTCGCGATCTTCTTCGCAGGAAAACCGCGGTTTTAGGACTATTTCGGATGAGACATTTTTGTTATGCGTTGTTGTCTCTTTGATTCTCCCTGACATGCACGGCAAATGGGGGCCATAATCAGTGCTTGGTCAGAGGAGAATTTAAGAATTGAGGTATAGACTGATAATGCGATCTAATATTCATGATAATCGCTTATATCGATGATAAGTATTCTAAAAGAAATTAAAAAGAAGTTTTGGCAACAATAGGCGGTGTTCCTAATGTCACAGATATTGAATAAAATGGTACACGTATTATGCAAGATGTTTCATTTATCTACATCCGGTTTGTTTATTTCCCGTTTTAAATTTACATGCAATCATGAGATTTGGAAGATGATTGAAAGTACCTATATGAACGTCCCCAAGAACCAGAACCATGTCGCTTAAGAAGACCCGTATATTATATCCCCTTCGGTAGCATCGCACAGAGACATTTGCCGCGATCTCGCAATGAATCTCCGATCGATCGCGTCGCAGCCCGTGTATTTGGCAATCGATCGGCCAATGGAACGCGTGGACGATGTCCCCTACTACCCCGCAGAATGTCCAGGAACCCTGACAACCTTTCTAAGAATCGCGTCACCTATTTGTCATCATTGCTGGATACGCTCCTCCACCCTCTCCCGCCGTGTCCTATCGATCCTCCAAGCTCTGAGACTTACGCGGATGCATTCCACCGTTCGTGAATATATGTACCTGATCGTCGTAACAGTTCTTCGCGACTGCTTCTCTCGATGTTAGTAGGATGCACGTAAATATGTCCCCCCCGGCCCTCATAGATCAGCGCGATTTATGAGATCATTATGGGCTCGGGGAAAGGGATGGGTCGGGGACACTGGATCCGTGGAAGTAACCGACGGTTTAATAAGTTGCACGCACGAAAGCATTCGCTGGATTTATGGCAGCGAGTACAGTGATTACGATCACTTGGAAGTCACGATAAAGACGACTCGAAATTACGCGTGACGTGTACCGTTCCTTGTGTGTGTAATAGCACGGGTATCTGGCTACTCGGCTCGAATTGTGCGGTCCTCCATGGTCAAAGGTGTCGGATGTTTTTACGACCGCCGCTCTCGACAGGACAATGTCTGCGGCAGTTCGTTAGATGGGGACATCCGATGCGGGCCTGTATCAATGTCCCCGTTGTACGTCACTGAACGGGCGAAAGTCCGAGAAGGAGGATCACGATCTATCAGAGGAGGGCTCTCGCGAGTGTGCGACCTACGCGGCAACCGGTTAGCTGTAAATCCTTTGAGAGGCCCAAATCTTTCTCTTTCAAGGGGTTTACGCGGTACATTATGACCTCCCCGGCGATCCGAGCCGTCGTTAGTACTTCGGGCACCGAAAAAACCGAATGTCTGAAATATCCGCGTCGCCACGGGTCCAGTGGACCGTCGAGATGCGGTCGAGAAAAATTCGATTTTCGGGAAAACCGGTTTCCACGGGCTATTAGAAGCTGGAGCGCGCAAACTTTCTCGAGGGACCAGTCCAAGGAGCATTTTTAGGCGCTCTAAAGTAGATCTGATCGTCCCTGTCGATCGTTTTCGATATTCTAAGTCGACTTTTGAGCTCTCAGAGTTATTCTAATAGCTGGAATGGGGTATTGGTATATTGAGGATGTTTAAGTCAGATGAGATCGCAGCGAGTTGACACCATAAGAATACTAATTTTTCCAATTGTACCTTAATTACTCGTTTCAAGGAAGCTCGTAAATGGCACATGTGGACCCAGAGTATTTTTTAAGCGATAAAGTGGTTTTCCACAACGGAAACCTGTGGTCGAAACATTGCTATGGAATCTATAGACAACTCACCGAAGTTCCTTCAACGTGTTGGTAGAGACGAACATATGTGTGTCTTCGGCATGACGGTAGCCCGAAGAACACTCGATGAAATTTCAAACAGAAACTTCACACCCTCGACCCGACGGTCACTGTTCCCTTTGCATTTTCTTTTCCACTATGCTCCGAGGGGACTTATAGCCGCGGAACGCGTCACGAGAGTATACATGACCGCCGTGAAACACGCACCACGGATGGCTCGCGGAACTGTAAACACACGTACGGGAGAACTTTTTGAACGGTGGCTCGCGGCTGATGATGTTGGCGTAAATACACGGCGCATCGAGATCGACGGCCGACGTGTCGCGACCGCGTGAACGTGAATCATTCGCCACGTTTCTTTCAAATCTCCGTGGCCGATATCTTCCGTCTCATTACGGAGGCGATGTATCCGCACGCACGTCGCGGCCGAGTCGCCGCTTTTCGGCAGCTGTCAATTATCAGCAACACAGGCGCCGCGTTTGTGCACAGCATCCCAGCAGAACCACTTTCGGTCCAGGCTACAAAACGAAAAAAATAAAATAAAAAAGAACCTGTTGCGCGAGCACCGGGCACGGAAGACTACGGCTCTGCCACCTGCGGGCGTTTACGACGAACCACTGTCGGAACAAAGTACCAACCGTGTTGATACAGTAAACGACGCTGAATATTAAAATGCTTCAATCATGTTTATGCAAATGTGTGCTCCTAATATGACAGGTTGTATTCGACTTGTGAAAAGTATCTTTATCGATGATGGTATTACAAAATAGTATTAAGAAAAAAAAAGGATCCAACAATACGCGGTGTTCCCAAGCGGTCACCCATCACAAGTACTAACCGCGCCCACCGCTGCTTAACTTTGGTGATCGGACGAGAACCAGTGTAGTACAGCGTGGAATGATCGTTGACAAAATCTTCGTCTTACGTAGTGAGGAAAATGTTCCACGCCTTATGTACATAAGATCCTCTTATCTCGGTCACCACTTTTTCTGAAAACCAAAAAAAGAAAACTAATAAACTCCCGTTGCGGTATAATTAGTAAGGGATGCCACCCCCAGCAATGGTACCATGCTGTCATATAAAAGGTCCCACTGAGCCTGAAATTGAAAAAGAATACTGTCGCTATTCCCGCACAAGTGCTCGCAACATTATACGAAGCACCTTACCGATCTAAATACATAGTCCTCACTGCATAGCAGTACACGCGAACGGGTCACAAAAAAAAATTGATAAAGAAACAGGAATGATTACGTTGCTCGTAAACAGGTTGCAAATACATACCTTCCTGAACATAGTAATTAGTGGCGTAAGTTGGTACACAGAAAACACGAGCGCAGGCGGGCAAGCTTCAGAGGAGTCCGAGTAACGATACAAGTCAGCAGCAAATGATCTGAAAGGGATTGTATCCGTGGACAGTTAAAGGGGTGTGCGCCCCGGTTACACAGATACAAGAGTGTGGTTATCATATATTTGACAATAAACTTTAACTTGTACTATATGAATTGGAAATAACACGATATCGATATGGGTGAGTCGAGCGGCGCATTCTCAACGGTATAATGTTACCGTAATCCCAGCAGCGAATACAAATACTGGGCTTATCGGAGGTATCGTTCGGATTCTCCAACATTTCTGTACGATTTTCACGCTCTCCCGTTTGCAGGAGGATTACTCAGTTACTTTCGCAATTTGCTCGGCAGCCGGGAAATGCGAATTTTAATTCTCGGCCTGGACGGAGCCGGGAAGACTACGATTCTGTACAGGTTCGGTCCGCATTGACAAGCTTCTCTAAATACGTTCCACTTGACAGTTTAACGCGTCTGTACGCGCTCCATTTGACATCAACGCTATAATGAACTTTTCACTCGTAATCGGTTTACAGTGCTGTTCCGCTTGCTAGATGCCTCGGTATCGTTCGTCTTTATGTTAACATTCGTAATTAAGAAGTCACTTGTGTTGTGGAAGGTTGGAGCATGATTATCGGTGTGGCGAACAAGTGGCAAGGTTCCTTCAACTTTGTGTGTATTAGGTTGCAGGTGGGGGAGGTGGTCACAACAATACCTACTATAGGGTTTAACGTAGAACAAGTTACATACAAAAATTTAAAGTTCCAAGTCTGGGATCTTGGCGGACAAACAAGTATACGGTATGTCACGCGCGCTATGAATATTTATCTGCAGTTTTGAAATAATTTAAACGTATCGACTAATTATGCGTGTTTTAGTAATCGAGAATGATGTAATGCATTTTAAGATTCCTTCGGCTCTACGACTCGTAATGTAACGGGAATGCGTTGATTTCTAATGACATTTTAACTTACAGACCATATTGGAGGTGTTACTATTCGAATACGGATGCAATAATTTATGTTGTTGATTCAGCGGATAAAGATAGGATAGGCATATCAAAAGATGAATTAATTTACATGTTAAGGGTACGTTATTCCTTAATACCGTTGTAAAACCATATTTTCTTATTAAATTAAAGTTTTTACTAGATAACGATGGTGTATAATCATAAACAGTTTTAATACGAAATGTTGCTTCGGAGTCGGTGTGTTACGTAAAAAGTATGTATTCGTTACGCTTTTAGGAAGAAGAGCTGCAAGGTGCCATTTTGGTGGTGTTGGCGAACAAACAGGATATGGCAGGTTGTTTAAGTGTCGCAGAAGTGCACCAGGCACTCGGTTTAGACGCCCTTAAAAACAGAACGTTCCAGATCTTTAAAACGTCTGCAACAAAAGGTGAAGGACTCGATCAAGCGATGGACTGGCTGTCAAACGCCTTGCAAAGTAGAAAATGATTAACGTTAAGGATCCATTTTTACACAAGCCTTACTAAGAAGACTAGTCACACGACTGTCACTTCAAACGACCCGTACAGTGTCGGGCGCATCATTACTGTTTATTTATTATAATTATATTTTAAATAGCCTTATGATTTCCACGAGAAATCAATTCTAAGATCTATCATACCTTTTCGTAATGTGAAACACGAAATAAAATTAAACCAAAAGTTTTAATCTTTCCACTTAACTCGAAGAATGAAATAAAAGTGAGATATCTTTTTCATCGAACTACTCTTTTGCGCATCGGTATTTGATATTTTTATCGTTAATGCGATTCAGCTTTTATTATTTGATGGTGCAGATATTATTTGATAACTAAACAACGCTTGTTATTATGGTGAACAATACAAAAGCCCAAAACAGTTCCAACGATTTTTAATAAATTCTGTAAAAGAAACATGCAAGTTTATGATTATGATATTTATAATTGGCAATGAAAATTACAGTGTGTATGTATCACTTTTACTGTAACATTAATCAAGGCTATCATTTGTAGAAGTTGCAGTGAAAAATTGGAAATCGTTTGAGATGTCAACACTTTGACACCCTCTGTGAATAATTATGTACATATGTGTAACTGGTTTAATTTCATTTGTATAATGTAATACGCTAAAATGTAAAAAGTTCTTTTTTATAGAGAAAGTATCGCGCGAAGGCAAAAAAAAATTAGATTCACGATCGAGGCACAACGTCCTGGATAATGTTTGTCGAATTTGTTACATAGAATCACGGAAATCTGAATGCTGCCGTATAGAAACGAGATTACTATTTTAAGTGGTATTCGTTTGGGAACAACGTTTGATAAAAGCTAAGTGTACCGTCTTTTCTGTTTAAATGTGAATTATTTAATTTCCAGCGTTTCAGTTAATATACCAAATAATTATAAATAATATTTAAGTGCATAGTTCGAATGCATTTACCGAGCAGTGTATCGAGATTTGATAATTAATTTATGTATTTAAAATAAATACAGACACTATTTCATAACAAATACTCCAAGCATCAATTATATTCTGACCAGTCATTTTAATTCCTCGAATAAATGTATAACAACGCACCGATTATACCTAAGGTGTGCTCCAGTCTTTCATTTCACCATTCTGGAATTCCAAATCTCTCGATTCGCTTCATTTGAGTGTCCAGTTCCATCTGAACCTTCTTTCGCATATAAAATATGGGACAGTCGCGACTAGAAACAAAAGAAAAAATTAAGCACAGTGAAACAAGTACTCCTTTAATTTAAATTTAGCAAGAAACGAACCTCGTGCATAACACTTCTTGATGAAGGCTTCCCTGACACCTCTGGCACTCTGTCCACAATCTACAGAATTTCTCCTCCAATTTTCTACCGAGATACAATTCAGTCTGAAAGAATTCCGCTTCCTTCGGCTCGCAGTATTTACACAGAGCCAGTTTCTCCCTCTCCGGCGTCAAGACAGCTTTGCAACCCAAGCACGCCGCTTTTTTACGCGTGAAAGCAGCAAGAGCACCGACTCTAGACGTGGCCACAGATTTCGTGCGCGTATGGTCTCCCTTTAGCAGAAGCGATTCCGCCTTGTCGCCAAGAATCGGCTCGAAGATACGCACTAGGGGCTTGGATAGCTGGTTCTCTAAATAATGATTCGTGTCTATGGGAATGTTGTTCTCCAGTACGTAGATTGGATCCTCTGCTTTCAGATAAGCTGGGGTTCCTTTGGCTGCGCTGGTGAAAACGTATGGCACTCTGTCGCCAAGTTTCGGCGCTGTTCCTGCGTCCCGCTTCTTCATCTTTGCCGCTAGCTCGACGTGAGCTTGTCTGGCTGTGTAGTCAGTTTTGGTTAATTCTTTCGTAACCACTAACTGAGAAATGTCAATACGATTGCATAGAAGGTCGCTTATAATTTGCTTCGCATAATTCACGGCGTCATTGGGGTTCCTATTAAAAGAAATCGTTTTAATCATTTGGCTTCTTTAAGATGAACAGTACTGCAACAAAATCCACTAACCATTAGCACTTGTTTGGAATTGAGGGTGTTACAGAAAAATTTACTATACAGTTTCCATCAAATGCTACAGTTTTGCAGTTAATAATTACCGATCTACATTCAATTACCTATCGATGAGTAACTTTTGCAAACAGGTGTTCATCATGTTCGCTACCAAAGGGCAGTTATCTCTTCGCA
Source organism: Andrena bucephala (assembly GCA_947577245.1). Classification (NCBI taxonomy): domain Eukaryota; kingdom Metazoa; phylum Arthropoda; class Insecta; order Hymenoptera; family Andrenidae; genus Andrena; species Andrena bucephala. The sequence continues at coordinate 74,096,781 of OX387715.1, forward strand.
CCGTTTCGAGACCCTTGCAGTCCATTTTATCGTATTTCTCGGGACGTGTGAAGTACAGGCCAGCGTATCGTTTTTTGTTAATCAACAGATACGGGAAATACACTTTTTCGAATTCTAGCTTAATGGGCTTGAGAAATTTCGCGGACACGTATTCTGCTGCTTCTTTGCCGAGATCCATAGCTTCCTGAATCGTCTTAACACCAAATTTCACCATGACGGAATCGGTGTCTCCGTATATAACTAGAGCATCATTTTGGTACCCTTTAGCGACGCAAAATTGGTCCTCCACTTCCTGCTTCGTTCGTTCGATCATAGTACGTCCGTACGCGGTAACACTCTGTAACATATTTCTTCGGTAAAACGAGCCATAACGCAACTTTAACGTTAAGAGAAATTTGTATGTTAGAAGCTTACAGCGGAGATCTCCAAACATGGTAGTTTCCCCATTTGGGCACCGGTGAACCCGTACACAGAATTGGCTGATACTTTTAAAGCGAATTGCCTACCATCCAAGACCTTTTGCTTCAGTGGGTCAGTCTCTTTCTTCAGTTCAGCCTTCGCTGCCTTTCTGGCCGATAAAAGGTTCTCCAAAATCTCGGGAAGAAGTCCCTTCGTAACATTAGCCTTTATGAACATCGAGTTGCTCGGGGTTCTAGTCACATCGTCGTTACTGACTTTGTGTTTAGCCAGCCTCTCGTTATTTAACAATGTAGTATAGCATAAATTGTGTGCCATGATAATACTGGGATACAGGGAACTGAAATCCAGAGTAGCAATCGGGTCGTTGTAGTATCCACGTTTCGGTTCTATAACTGTTGCGCCTTCGAACTGCTCTTCGCTACCTTGGCCTTGATGCACCGGCATCAAGTAATCTTTCTCTCGAGTCTAGAATCATATACCTGAGCTGCAATCTCACAGTTTATATTGGGAATCATTTAAACATTCAGTATTACTGCTGACCTTTCTCAGAAGCTGCGAGACGACTTTTATTTGCTGTCCTCGGGTTAATAAACTGTATATAGAAACTCCAGTGACTCTCGCCATCTCCATGTAAATAATGATGCACATTAACTTGTCCAACAATCTCAGCGGCAAATATGCATCTTTCAAGCAGTAAACAGCGAGTCTTCGACGTGACTGCGCGTCGCCGTTTTGTAAATCCGTAATGATACTGTGGTGAACATCTTCTTTCTGCTCTTGCAAGAAGTGGTACGACACGGCATTCAAAGTGTAGGATCTTAATTTGTAATCCCTTACTAAAACCTGAATAGGAACATAATTTTAGTTTACCGTTATGTACTAATATTTGAAGTAGGATGAAATATAGTGGTCCTTACCAATAACAAGTCAAACGGGACTCTCCCTTCAAAGTTGACGGATTTATTTTCGCGCCGGCCCATCTGCTTGCTTTGCAGTACGTGAGTCTTGATCACAGACTTTATATTCTTTATTCGACCGAGGAAATTGAAGTTGCTTACTTTAAGGTGCTGCGCTCGATTAATCAGATAGGGAAAGTCGAAATTATTTATGTTATATCCTGTAAAAATATCAGGATCTAACTGTCTCACGAAGTCAGCCCATTTCTGAAGAACAGGAAATACAATTGATGCTAATGGATTTATCCTGCGAACGATCGATCTGGCAATGAAGTTCTGAACGCATCCATACCTCTAACAATACACTCTCCTTCTCAAAGCTTAGGACTTGACTACCAACGATTGGTGCGCACGTATCGAGCGTGAAAATATTTCGTAGAAAAGGTTCTGGATCTCCTTGCTTTATCACCATATTCGCGATTTGTATCACGGGATCATGATTCGGTTCAGGAAATATACCTGTAATTATGAATCACACTTGTATACATTCGTGTGATTTGATGACAGAGAAAAAGATATATCTATGGAGTAGAAGTACATCTGACCTTTACGCCCAGCACATTCGATATCAAAACTGAGTATCCTGAACGGTGCAACTTTTAGCCATTCTCCTTCTGGTGCGTGAGTGACGAAGGTATCCCATGCAACGTCTACTTCCAATTGGCACCTTGTGGTCAACAGTAATCTGTGTCCATAACGACCACGTAATTTCCACGTCTTTGGTGGTAATTCGATCCACGAACACCCGACAACTGATCTATCGACCATGAACCTTAAACAAACAGCTTCTCGATAAAAAGCACTCGAGACACATACAATGACTTTTACATCTATGATACACACCTAATATCGAAATCAATGTTGCTCTCGAAAGCACTATATGCGTGATTATTAAATTCAGGTAAAATGACTTCCCTCTCGAGTAGTCTCTTACAGGGCGCTATTAATTTAGGCAACGCTACAGTGATTTTCAAGAACAATGATTTCTCAGTCCCCGCATATCCGTACATGTTCTTTTTGTACACTCGCTCGACAGCTAAAATAGATTCCTGGATATGGTCTGGATTCGATCTCATATCCTTCATTACAGATTTGTCCAAAGCATCCTGAACGATACAAGTATTTCAGCGTACGATCCATGCGAAGTTTAATCAAACCGTACGAATGGTTTTCATTATCGTGTACCTTAAAGAGCTTGCAATGGTGCTCGGTGAACTTAGGTGGAGCCGTAACATATAGATATGGGCAGAATCCGTGGACGTGGCAACAAACCGAGTTTCCTTGTTCCGTGACGCCATACATTCTCATTATCGGAACGGGAGATAATTTACTGCCGGGCATTCCAGGTAACGGTGCACCTTGATAAACAAGTTTATGTAAGTCTTACAGGATAGGGCTTCTAATAGTGTTAATTTACCTGTGTAATGGTCAATTTCTATTTGCTGAAAGAACAAAGGATCCTTCTGTGGATTTAACTCTGGCGGAGGAGGTCTACTCCATTTTGAAGACGTGTTCTCTTGCTCGGGGCCCTGTTAAAAGTAACTTAATGAATAATCATGTTCGATTCTGTGCTCTTTAGTTGTGCAGCCTATGGAACGACACGAATAACTAGCGATATGTGGTAACAGGAAGCGTTTACACCAAACACATTTAAAATAAAAAAGCAGCCAGCAGATGAGGAATTGTGTGTCAGATGGGGTAAATTATTTAATTATGTATCTTGAGTTATGAGTATGGTATGCTAAATTGCTACGCAAGTGATTCTAATGGTGGATGTTTCTCAAACATACATGGGAGTATGAAAATTTCTATCGTGGGCGTTAACTCACTGCTTTTGGTTTACTATTTGACGATACATCGGCTGGCTAAAATATTAAAACGTTGATATATTTCATGTGTAATACCTTTGTATTTTTCTGTTTCTTAAAATATAATCAATGTTCTCTTTGTTACAAGTAGGGACCACTGATCAACTGTTAAATTTTTTCATATAATTTTTCTTATTTATCCACTTAGTATTAATCGTAAGTAAATAGCAGTTTATTTAATTCATAATACCTCTCCAATAAACTGTGATACATCTCCAAAATCATCTTCCATATCATCCATCATAGCCAGTTCGGCTTCAAAAGAACCGGGAAGATCATTGTCATCTTCATCCCTGTTGAAACATTAATGTCACAATTGACTGATAAGTAGGTAGCAAACAAATGTGTAAAAATTAAAAAGAAGAATGAAAGTAGTACTGTCATGTATTTTAATCATGCAGTACACAACACTAAAGATTGTTTTTGCACCATTATTTTGGCAGTGCGTCTAAGAATATTGTTTAAATTTATCTCCGTAAAAATACTTTCAAAGCTCTTGTAAGAAGGGTGAATATAAATTTGTATTTACGTGTACGGAACAAGGTTAAAACAAGTTTCTCAACAAGTAACACGAAAAGTTTACCAATATTTAGCCTTTTTTGCAGCGGTAGGTGTTGACAATGGTTTTTTGTTCATTTTGCTCATTAAACTCTCGGTGTTATGCACAGTAATTACGTATTATTCGTTTGCTAAAAACTGCTAACGACGTATCTAAAGCAGGAATGGCGCGAAAAATGTTTGATATCTGGTATTTTCCAGTAGACTGTTTAACCTTACAAAAGAAATCCCTAGATGGATGCTTTTTCAAAGGTTTGCTCGAAATTTCTACGATCTACGCATTGAGTATTGCTAAATTAAATTTTTGTATTGAAATTATTAATTATTAACTTTTTCCAGTATATAAGGGACTAACGATTATTCATTAAAAATACACGTTTAGCTTTATAAATTTGGTGGACTTGGAAACGCCATCTACAGATTTCCTGGAAAACTTTTTTTATTTTTAAATGTTACTAGGTAGGTAATTCGTGTGAACTGTTGTTAAATATTTATTTATTTTATCTCCATTTGTAATTATATTTTGCCCATTTAGCATTAGAATCTAGTGTTGTTAAATAATTCAGGTTTTGTAACCCATACCATTTTCAAGTCACATCCTATATTACCGACGCAAACGGGAATACCCTTGTAAAATGAAACTGTTTCCAAAATTTCAGCCAATTTGGAGCATCGGGTTTTTCGGAAGTTTAGCCATATACCAAGTTCCAATTCCGCGGTGAGGTATTCCATGTTATACCACGTTATACAGAAGAGACCAGTACAAAAAATCTCTCTCTAAACTCCCTTCACTCTTTTGTCATTCAACAATTTCCTCGATCTTCAGACCATACAAACATACATGAACTGGAACAAATTCTTTACCGGTGTACCAGAAAACGTGGACGACCGTGACGAGGATGAAACGGAAACGGAGGACGACGAAGAAGCCACCGATAGCAACGCGACCGTTTCCACCGACAAAAGGTCAAATTTTTTCGGAATACGTTTCCACAGATTCCCGCATCAGCATCTGTCGGTACGATGCATTACAACTGTCTTCCTAATTGTGAACGCGGCAACATTCGTGAGTTTGAAAACGCGCTCGTGACATTAGACTTAGAGCTACTCGGATACTCATGAAAATACACAAAGCTCGCAGGCATCGTTGGTACCGTAATCTCGGTGTGGTCCTTTACCGACGACAGAATAATGTCACGGCTGATAGGACAACGATTCTTACTCACGATTCTGCTGCTCGTGGGTGTGATCGCTTCCCTCGTATCTTTCCTTGGCATTATAGCGCTGGTTCGAAAACGGAGGAAGCTCCTGAACATTGTAAGTGGTATTTTGCAGTAATTACATAAAGGAACGTTCTATTACACATCAAGGGACTATAAGACCTTATTCCATTTTGCAGTATGTATTGTGTTACATATTGTTCCTGTGTGGCATATTCATCAGCGCTGTATTAAGCTTCTGGATCTTCGATCGGATCATGAGAAACATCCAAGACGACATGGTCGCCACCATTGAGACTTACCAGTCCTCGTTGCCGAGCAGAGAAGCTTGGGACAACACTCACGCATACGTAAGAGATCTCTGATCTCTTGTGGTGTCTCTTCTCTTCCGAGCGCTTCAGGGAGATGCTAAGAAAATCTGTATTTTAGCTGAAATGTTGTGGAGTGAAGTCCTCGAAGGACTGGGCCACGTATCAACTCGACATTCCGAAAAGCTGTTGCGCCAGGCGCATTGAGCAGGTGAAGCCCCTTCAATCCCTTCGTGCCTATTTTTATAGAATCAACTTCATTCAATTTCATTACGATGTACAGGCTGATCTTTGTAACGTGGTCAATCTAACAACCTTATCCGATCTTAAATGATCTTGAGCATCGCGTTAACACTTTCGAGTGGCGTAAAGTCTTGAAAAATGTCTCTTCAAGTCGACCAAACTTCTCCGACAGATTACTGCTGCTGAAGAATTCTTTTTTAACTCTGAGCACAATACTTTCAACCCAGAAAACATAAACGTAGCAGCGCAAAAATATACTAGCAAACATATTAAAATTCAGTAGCTAACCCAGGAATTCCGAGCCCTTCCCCTCGCCGCTCCGTAACAAATTGCTGAAAAATATTCCTTTGCAGTGCATGCCGATGACAGACGCCGTAGCCTTCAAGTCAGGGTGTTTGCGGAGCGCTGTGCTCTTGCTAAAGTCTCAACTCCACGCCATAAACCTCTCCGCCCTCTTGATTTTCCTAATCACAGTCAGTTCCCCTCTCAAAAAGATCCCAAAACAGTGAAGCAAATCATCTCGACAGCCTTTCGTTCCAGCTGCTGAGCTTTATCCTGGCGCTGTGCATCCTGGGCAGAACCAGAGTCTCCCCCAACCGAAGCTGAACCACCCCGAGACAACCCGACAAACCCACCTCGGCGCATCGGCCATAAAGAATGAGAGAGCAAAGGTGAACGAGGATGAAGCACAAGAATGAGAAGGAACTCGCCACTGAAACGTTTTCCCGTTTTTATTATCATATATAGATCATATATTTTCTGAAAACACTTAATATATTGTACTTATGATAGTAATATTGTAAGTTATTGGACATGCTGGTTGGGTTCTGCGACACCGCGTGCCGAGACAATGCGAATTCTCTCGTCGTTCTTCCATTTTCTCCTACCGACACTCTTCCGAACGGCTGCGCAATGCGACCGTAGATCGATCTGGATTTAATCGAGGGGTTTTTTGGGGGGGGGGGTTGGATGAGGGGAAATACAGTTATAAAAATTATCTTTGATGACCATCGTTCGCTTTCATCCTCGAAAGGGTTCCTCGAATGAGTTTAGATTCACGGAATCGATATAGGGTGGGGGGGGTGGTTGGGGTGGAGACAGAATATCCCGACGAAACGGAGTAGCACGCCTCCCAATTTTTGTCGCTCATTGCGAGACGAAGTGACGGACGACGTATTCACGTAATCGTAGACTTCAATACCGATCTGTCTTTATCTCTCCTATCGTCGCTCAGATACGCGCGTACCTTCGCTTGCACCTGCTTCCTCCACGAGCTCCTTACTAAATTCGTACCGTTCCTTACCCTTCTACACATATACACACACATATGTATATATATATATATATATATGTATATATATATATATATATATGTATATATATATATATATATATCTCTGGCTTGTGTCCTCGCATATGTTCTGTCTCACCGTCTTTCCGCGTGTGTGTACGTCTGTGTACAGAGAAACGATATAATGATGTCTAGGAGAGGGTTTTGGGCGCATTCCAGGCAGATGTTCTCCATCCAATTACAGATATATATATTATATCATAGCAAACATCGTGACTATTTACAATAAATACAGTCGATTAGATTATATATATACATATATATGTGTATATATACGGTTACATATACATGTATATATATAAATAAAATATATCGTATCGTTAGTTTAGGTTTTACAGCAACACGTGACAGTAAACAATTAGATCAGCGGCGAAGTAGCGTAATTCTACTTAGGGTAGTGGTCGTAGTAGCTGCAGCATGACTTCTTACTCCGCATTCACTCGTTCATCCCTTCCTCATTCTCTCCCTCCCTTTCACACACTCCCCGCGCTCTTATCTATCATATCTATCATACACAGACACATATACTTACATACACGCACGCATACTCCCTCGTTCCATCTTCGCTCCTTCACTCCGCGGCATGTCGCTTTACCGTTTCCACCCTCGACCTTCTGCAGCCGTTCCGGATCTCGACGGTCCGCTCCGCGACAAATCGAGTGCACGCCACCGTGGTCCGACGGATTCTCCCCGCTCCCTCTTCCATAAATCACGCACACCCCTGTCTCTCCCTCGCGACTCGGCGTCCCGTACTAATTAACGTAATCGCATTAATAATAACCGTCCCGTTTACACCCTCGAGCTTTCTCTACCCCGTTAATTCCAGAAGTATTTATATTTATATATATATATATTTATATATGTATATTTATTTATATATATATATATTTAATCGTTCATCCGCGGTCGAAAAGGTTTCTGGGGAGGGGGAGGGGGGGAGGGGGTAGGTGGTTTCCGAACGAGTAAAAAGTATCCGCGAAACGAGACGAAACTTCACGGAAGTCAGAGACCGTATCCCCACCCGTTCTCGATCACACCCCTCTCGCCCGATTTCTCTCCTCTCTTCCCCAGTTCGTTTGCTAAGATTCTAAGTAGAAGTCGAAGAGAATAAGCTGGGACTGTTCTCGCGACCCTGCACGGCTTCGATCCGCCCCGACGAGCCCGGGGCGACCTAGTCTCCCTCGCCTTAATAATTTGACACTCGATATACGATTTTCTCTCTAATTTTCACCTCCACGTTTAAAAAATAGTCGATTCTTTGAACGCCAACGCCGATTCCATGGGTAACCATCATTAACACACGGCTTCACAGATACGAATAAAAGGGGGGTTGGAATGGAAGGTGTGTCTGTGTGTGTGGAGATTGGAGGGGGTGGATAGGGATTAGAAAAGGGCAGTGTTGAGTGTTTTGAAGCTGTGGATCGATCACCAAAACGATCTTGAGGTCCGTCGTCGCGACCACGCGCGCCCCCCTTCGCCTGGATATAATCTATTGGCAGCGTTAGGTTCTTTGGAAATGAGAAGTGATGGCGAAAGGGCGGCCGCGCGCCTTGAAGAACACGTTAATTGATCGGTGCGCGAGTTTACGTAGTATTTATATATAATATATTATAAAAAAAAGTCCACCTTCGACCTCGTTTGGACCGCAGTTTGGAGAATTGGTGTGCGCAGCTCTAAACACTCGAGGAGTTCGAGTCAAAAATACGAAGCTTTCCTATATATCTCTTCTTTCTCTCTATATATATACTTTTTTTACTCATCTGTTTATACACTCAGCGTTTAGGTAATTTCTTCCCTTATCGCGCGGCTACCAAGACGGAGAGCGTCATCTCGACGCCGCGATATCTATCCCCGTGAAATAGCGTCGCGAAGCATCCAATATGTCGTCGCGGGGGTGTAATTGAAGATCGCTTCCAGATCGGTGGAGAGCCGTTGCAAGCCCTTTTCAGCAAGCCTCCGTTGATCTGGACTAATTTCTTCGCGTACATCCCGCGTGAACGTTTGAATTTGACGCGGGAAAACGACGCGGCGGGGACTTCGAAACGGAAGGAAACGAATCGAGGGTCTGAAGTGTTGGTAGAGTGAAGGGGGGGGGGGGGGGGCAGAAGGATTAGATACACCTTTAGGGGCGAATGGACGCGTGGTGGGGGAATAGGGGGTGGTTTGAGTGCTAAATAATTATCCTTACGCGTACGTAGATGTATATGGCGTCCCAGTACACAGCGAGAAACGATCGGTTACCGACCAGCGTTTAATTTAGATATTACACACTTAGTTATTCGGTGAAGAGAAACGATAGTGTAACGTTCGTTATTCATATCCAGCAAGCACGAATATGCATAATTGTGTATACGTATTTAATTACCGACAACACGTGTGCTTGTCCAGCCGTCGCGCCTGAGAACGGACGGTCGCTTTGCTCGTCCCATCCACTGGGTCCTCAAAGGTTCAGCGAACAGATAGCCTGTCGATTTCTTTCGCGAACGAATCGCATCGCACGCGACACGTAGACATCCTCGAGGAAGCGGACGCTAGCGCTAAAGGGGGTAGTGGGGGTTTTTTAGGACACATCCATCAGTTAAAAATACCTTAGCCACGCTATTTAGTGTGTTCCTCTAACTATTATTCACGATCGTTACCGTCGCACCGATTCTCCTCTCGCACGAGAAAGCACCACTTTATAGTACACGTTAACATCTAGCCTCTTCTTCGATTAATTCGGCAGAGATCGTACTCGAATCGCGCCTGATCGTCTCTTTGACCTTGTCCAACGCCTTCCCTAGGGCCATCGAAATGCTCGAACGCTGATGCATTCCTCTTCCTCGTCAGTCTTCCGCAGGGCCATTCATCGTTGAGGAACGCTTGCGCGTGGATCCTCTCGCGATCCTCGCTGGCGTATCTATCGCTTTTGGGGTCGAATCTTCTTCTCCATCGACTCCCCTTTTCTGACTCCCAAGTATGACTAAGACATCGCGCGATTTTCATACTGTACTGCGGATGGAAGGAATGCAGAGAGGCTCATTAGTCACTTTTGAGTGTCTAAAGGGATATCACCGAGGATACGAGCCAAATGTGCTTTCACAGAATTACACGGACTCAGAATATCTGTTCGCCCTTAGTGTGGCCTTATAATGGCCCTTAATTCATAGAATAATTCAAACGCCCTACCATTTTCATCCCGTGCTGCTTTTACCACTTCCCCGCATACCTTCCACTCGCAATTCATCGACGATCGCGTTACCCTTCCTTACGCTACTGGGAAAAAGTCTATACGTCAATGTAAAGCTATATATTGACTAGTATCTCTCACTCGAATCGCCTCAACAACGAATGGCCTGCGCCCTCTGGTCATCTTCGTCGTCCTTTCTTCGCGCTTCATCGACTTCGCTCGTGCTAGTCTTCCTAGAACTCGGCATCATCCACAGGAATCTTCCGTTTCACGAGGAACCACCACCTGGACTGTCTGTCTACCATTCAAGCATCTTGGAACACTTCACAGTCCTTGTTCCTACAAGCCGACGATATTCTCTTATCACACGGCCCCCCGCCCCGTGAGCTGGCGATTCGCAGTCCACGTTGCCGCTAGCCGAGCGGGATCCACGTAGCGATCCACACCATTCGAACCCTTACACACTACACCCTATCACGTAGGTACAATATAATCATATAACCTTAATGTTTTTGGCATCATCGAAATACACAAATAGACTTTGGTATAAAACATTTTTGATAGTGTTCAGTACGTTCGGCCCGATCGTTCGCGTCGAGTCCCATGCATCCCGGATCCTCTGCTGCGCGCACATCCCTCGGAAATTCCTGTTCGCCTCGCGATTATTGGACAGAGTGTCTCTCCAGCTAGGAGAGAAAGGAGGAGGAGGATTTCCCCCTGTGGCCTGGGATCTAGCAGATCTTGTCCAACCACCAGAGCTTGCAAGTGGGCGCGCCTCTCCTTCTGCGCCGTTTCTTGCTGGACGGGTCTACCGCCTTTTTCACGAAACGGATGTTGTACGGGTCCTCGGCCAGCTCCGGGTACAGTTGGGCGTCGTGGATGTACTCGCCCTCGTAGTTGGACGCCGAGCCGGACTTGACGATCTCGTCCTGCTCGGGCACCATCCACTCGATGGTAGTGGGCGTGTTCGCCTTGAGAGCCTCACGCTCCCTGTGCCAGGCTTTGCGTATGGCGGACGCCTTGGCGTGGTGGAGCAGCCTCTGCTTCTCTTTCTCAGCGGTGGTGCCGTAGCGCAGGTTCACCACGTAACTGGCCCCGTGGATCTTCACGTCTATCAAGGAGCTGCCGCCGCTGCCGTTCTCGCTCTCGTGGAACGTGGTGTTCACTTGGCCGCCGAGGCGCTTCAGCTGGCCCCGGTCCTCGCTGGCCCTCCAGGTCTCCTCCTTCACGAAGTAGAACGCGTCCTGCTGGGCGCTGTGCACCACGAACGTGAACGGCAGGAAGTAGGAACGGTTGAACACCGAGGTGAACACGTCTCCGTAGATAGCGTTCGCGGTTGGAACGCTGGAGACAACTGCTTGGCCGGTTGTGGTTCTAGAGACTAGGATGCCTTTTCCGAATGGAGGGTCGGAGGCTGCGCCTAGGCGGCTGGGTATTAGTTCGCTGGTGTCTTTCTTCAGGGCGGAGCGAGGCGGCGCTGATAAGCTGACCGCGTCGCCAGAGTGTCTTTGCGCGATGTGAGCCAGGAAGCCGGACTTCACACCTAGATTTCTGGTCCGCTTCTTCTTGCCGAAGATGGAGGTGCCTGGACCGAGGGCTGGTGGGACTAGGCTGTCTGGCAGTTCGTCGGGGAATAGCTGGGGCGCCAAGCTCTTCAGATCGTAGCCCAGATGCGACAGCCATGATATGTGGTCTGGAAGATGAAGATGTCGATGGGAACGGGTGGCTAAATGCGTGTGTAGATTCATTGAGAAATTCTTCTGGTAACGAGGGAATTTAAGCAACTCGAACATTCAGAAAACTATGCAAATTTGTGGGCAAGTAAAGAAGTTCAACCGTAAGACAAACCTAATTTTTATTGCAAATATGTAGAATTCTTTTTTTCGCGACCTATTCACGACCTTTCAGGACCTATTCCTACACTATCGAGAAGTGAAACTACTTGGAAACGGAAGAAACTGAACCATAACCCTAAATGAAAGAAAAGCTACCGAACATCTATTGTATCTAAGTGTCAATATTGACCTAACCCACACCTTCACGATCCCCGAATCCTCGACAAACCCTTCTCCGACAATTCCCTTACCTGTTGGTTGATTCGGTCGATCCGTATGCCTGACATTGATAGGATCATTCCCGTTGAATCTGTACAGGTGCAGGTGCGTGGGGGTGTCTACTCTGTCCAGGACGTTCTCCCACAGAGGAGACATCCACTGGCCGATCAGTGGGTCGTACACCCTGCCGTGCGGCATGTGCACCAGCGACGTCACCTGCAAGTGTAAAGTCACGGTCACAGCACGGAATATCACTCTCAACGCCGATCCTATCCACGATCTGGATCATATCCTATCTGGTCTCACCTGATCCAATAGACCCCCGCAGAAGTCAACAGGAAGATACAAATACGGATTCGAATCATAAACGATATGTCCATAAGGTGAGCGCATGATCTCTCTGATCCCTTCTCCATATTGACTGAAGATCATGATTGGAGTGCCACATTGGTCAGTGGCGATATAATACTTGTGTCTGTAGACTTGTGCGTAGATGAGGTGGCCCCTGTCGTCGTAAACCAGCGACATCAGTTTCCCGTCCCTCGGGCTGTATATCTGGCTGACTTCGTGTGGGCGCTTCTGGTTATTATAGAAGAATTGCGTCACGTTCCCATAATTGTCCTTTCTGGTCGCGAGGCGGTTGAGGTGGTCGTAATAGTACCGGACATCGAACCGTCCACGTTTGGTGGCACGAACTAGAAGTCCCTTTGCGTTGTAATTGAACCTCTCCTCCCTAGCATTCTGCACCACCAGGCCCCTGTTATCGTATTTATACATCCCGTCGCCGAACTTGACAATCCTATCCATACTATTATACTCCATGGGTATCGGGTTCCCTCTGTACGTCAGCGACAGCATGTTCCCATTCGCATCGTACTCGAACCCCCACGGCTCCTGCGCCTCCACGCCGGCCAGCTGCCCATCGCAATCCCAAGTGTAGTTCTTCACGTTCGTGTACGTGTTGACAGCGACGTTGCGCGTGTAGGTCCTAGTCTGGTTAATCCGTCCGCGTGAATCGTGGGTGAACTCCATCCTGAACACCTCCAGTTGGTGAATCGTCAGTGTCACCTGAGTCTCCAGGAACCTGTCGTCGGTGACGCGAGAGACCAGTGCTGTACCATCGAATACAGTAGTCTCGTTCGACTGCGGCCTGGTGATCTTGAACTGCCCGATCTGCTCCAACATCGCGGTCCTGGGACTGTAGGCCATGGTGTGGGCAGGCAGCGTCTGGCCCCCTATCCTGCCCTGCACGTTCACCAGCCTGAAGTTCGAGTCGTAGTCGAAGGTGAACTTGGCGTTGCTGAGGCCGGTCTTCGCGCCGAAGTCTATCCGCTCCTCTACCAGCAACCCAGCGCTGTACTGGTAATCCCACATGTACTCCACGTCCCTTTCAGAGTGTATGACCTCGGAAGGTAGGCCACTCTCGGTGTACCTGATCTCAGTCTTCCCATCGCCGTGGACGACTTCAGCCAGCTGGCCGGATGTGTGGTACCGGTAGACGATGCGAGCACCGTCCCCTGGGAACACTGTCTGCAGCAGGTTTCCATCGTGGCTGTAATGCTGGAGGTAAGACCTAGTGCTGCCTGGCGGAGTGTAGGTTACCCTGAGGAACCCTAGGGAGGCTTGACAGGAGAAGGAGTGCCTGGTCCCTGACGGAAGGATGATGTGGCGCAGTCCTCCGTCGTCGTCGTACTGCAAGGTGAAGTGCCTGTCGCTGGCGAGGGTGATGTTGGAGAGCGTGTTGAAATCGTTGTAGGTGTACCGCTTAGTGCCGTCCTGGCTGTTGGTCAGCTCAGCTAACTGCCCATGGCGATCGTAGCCGTAGGACTCGTCCGAAGCACCCCATTTCCAGCTCTCTATGCGGTTGAACCTGTCGTAGGTGATGCTGAGGTTGTGGCCCTGCTCGTGCGGCTGCCAGACTAGAGGCAGACCGGCAGGGTCGAAGGTGACTGTCAGAAGTGGGTTCCTAGCTTTGTCGTAGAAGGTCTCGCGGCCGAACCCTTGTTCGAACTCCACGCCGATCACCCGAGTGTCGTTTACCCAGATCTCTCTGTTCAGGGTCTGCTGGATATGGCTGACGTCGCCTACCAGGTTGTACGTGGTGGTCATAGTGTTGGTCAGCTCTCCCAGGGACATCAGCTGGTAGCTCCACATGGGCAACATCTCGGCTTCCACTGGTAACTCGGCTTCTAAGAGCGGGTGTTTGGTTGTTGCTGCGCTTAGGACTCTTCCACCACCGGGCAGGAGCACCTCCAGACTGCTGTTCGTGAAGGCGATTGCTTTTTTCACCTTGATGCCTGGAAATGAGAGGAAAAATCGTTGGATCGATGGAGGTTAGTGCATTTGACACTGGGAGGTCATATATGAGCACAGTGAAGTTCTATTTATCTGACCCCATCGCGTGATATAATAGTTTTGATAACTTGATTGTTTAAATAAAAGGAGTTCATTCCAATAAGAGGATTATCTTCATTACCTATCATTTTTTTCGTTTAAGTACCTGGAGTTTAGGTTCGGATAAGTCGATTCCAGCATTTATTTACTCGTTCTTCTGCTTACTACTGCTTCGAAACTTAAATACAGAAAAGTATATTCGTATCCCAAACTCACCATCAGTGATCGTCAGAATCTTCGATCTCTCGTTCTTCATTCTGAATTCCACCGATCGTTGTTTATCGCCCTTGGACAGAGCTTGCAGAGGAGCCCACACCTTCACGAGCAAGCCCTCGTCATCGGACAAATCCGAGGACAGCCTCAACTTCTCTCCAGTAGGCAGGATCACATCGGTCACTCGTCCCAAACTGTCATAATTATATATGTACGTCTCGCCACCCTGCAAAGAACCAACCAACACCCTCATTACACAACTGAACCCCCAACAAACCACCATCTTACCAGCCAACATTTCACACTTACCCCTGATCGACTCGTAAGCAACCCAGTCGACCCATCGTACCCCAGAGCGATCTCAGCTCTGCCCCTCTCCGAGAGCTTCTCCAGAAATCCAACAGCCGAGATCTTGAGCTCAGACTTGTGGTCCTGCGTGTTCTCAATAGAGCTGACCACGCTGCTGTAATCCCTGAGGAACTGAATCTTGTTGCCAGCTTTGTCAGTGACCGTCGAGAGTTTCCCAAAGCTGGTGTTTTTGCTGTACAGGAACGAGTACCTCGTCTTCCCAGACGTCAGGTCCTTCGTGAAGCTGTGCTGTCCATAGCGATTGAAAACGTACACTTCGTTCGTGGGTGGGAACGGTATATGAAACTCTCCGTTTTCGTCGTGATTGGGTAGATAAGGCTGAAGGGCTAAGATATGTAAGCTTCCCTGATCCGCCACGTGCAGGACACCGTCAGGGGAGACTGCTAGGGCGGAAATGGCAGTGAACTTAGCATTGGAGGACAACAGAGTTTCCGTGCTGCTGGTGTCGTCCGTACAAGCGCAGCTTTCCAGGTCCTTAGTGCTGGGCGTAGTGTTATTGCACTCGCACTGGCCACGTAGACGCTCCTGTTGCTGTCCAGCGAAGTGGGACATCTTGCCAGAGCTGTCCACGATCCTGATGGAGTTCACTCTGTGAGAGTCGCTTTCCGCGATGTACAGCTCGCCAGTCGGGCTGAAGCCAACGGCCAGGACCGAGCCCAGGACCTCGTCGGACTTCTTGGGGCTCGTGGTGGTCGACGAGTTCACGTTCGCCAGGTCGCCGTCGTTGCTGTTGGTGCTGCTGGTGCAGTGGAGCGGCGTGCCAGCCACGACGCGCACCTTCAGGTCGCTGGTGAGCTTCAATACTAGCCTGTCGTCGATGAAGTGCAGGGAGCCGTCCAGGGGGCTCAGAGTCAACCCCGTGGGCCATTGAAGTTGGGCTTGGTGGGCGGGTATGGCGCCGACGCATGGAGCTGGTGACCAGTGATTGTGATGACCGTGATGACCTACCAGGGTGTGGATGATGCCCTGGGGATCTACTGCTCGGATGTTCCTCCCGTCTGCGATGTACATGGTCTTGTCGGCTGCTATGGCGATTCCTGTTTGGTGCAAAGTAGATTAGTTGGTTAATTAGGGAAATAATTAGGGAATCGTGGGTGTTTGTTTCTAGTAGCGAAGGTGAAGTGTGGAAGCCAAAATAGCTGGCTGCGAAGTTAATTGAATTTATATTACTCGTTAGTGATGTTAGGTAAGAGTTATTAAATTCTATCGTGATTGGGAAGAAGATGGGTTATGCGAGACATTGACATCCTTTACCTTTGGGATGGGCTAATTTAGCACGAGTAGCAGGGCCCTCGTCCCCACAGTGACTCTCATCGCCAGGAATACATCTTTCACCGCTACCAACGACAATTTCGATATTGATGCTCGGATCCTGAACATCCTCCAACGTCAGTGCCCTGAGGATCTGGTGTTTCTCGGGGTCGCTGATGTAGAGGTGGCCATCGGCGGGTGAGACGCAGAGGTAGTACTTGTAAGCCACTTGCGTGGCACTGAAAGCGCAAGTTTCACAATATGTGGCTCAGAGAAGCTCAGAAACCTCTGAGGTCTATGGTACACTAATTAAATTGCCTTCCAGGCGATATATATTGCTATCTGATTTTACAAAAAGAAGGGAGAGGAGTCGGAGCCCCTAAATTGCAAGAAAATCATTTAGCATTTACGGTGGGGGTCAAAAGAAAGTTAAAAACTTATATTTTATGTTGGTATCGCTGGTCCATTCTGAACACGTCACAAATCTATTTAAAAATTTTAAGATTCTTTCTAAAAAACTATCTTAACGTTTCTTGAACCACTGCTGTACCTATAATACCATATCATTTTAAATCCTCAAGTGTCTCTCCATCAACCCATCACTACCAAACACCCAACTCACCTCAGGATCAAAACAGTGTAAACATTCCCTTCAGGCGTGATCCTCCGGACAAGATTAAAATCGCCCACGTAGATGCTGCCGTCTGGTCCGCTGGTAAGGGCGACGGGGGTGAGCAATCTAGCATCCTTCGCGAGTCCATCGCATTTCTCACAGACGAGGCTCCTCTGCAGTCCAGTGCCCATCACGACCTTTACTGTACGAGGATACTGCTTGAAATGCAACGTAGTGCCATCGCCCTTTTGAAGTATGCCCTCGTGGAAGTTGTAATGGTGATGGATATCAAGTCCCCAGCCACCTATATCAGAGATGTCGACGTCGAAGCCCTGCAGGGTGGCGGTCTGCGTCTCCCATATGACCGAGGGGCAAGTGGAGTGCTGATAGCCGATGGAGATCCTGGCCTGCGCCACCCCGTACACCTTCTGCTTGTAAACGTTCCGCTTGTTCCAGGCGAACGCATGTGTCAGGTTGGGGTCCGCCTCGTAGGTCTTTGTGTGAAGGGAGCCCTCGACCTCCACGTGCACGTGCACGTGCGTCAGCGACTTGGGGATGAAGGGACCGGTCAGCTGCATCCTAACCGTGGACAGGTATCCGGCAGCCTGGCTACTCTGGTACATCAAGTGGAGGTTCGAGCCTGGTATGGCGATACTCTCCTGGACGATCTGCGAACAGGGGTGCCCGGGCGTTCAATTTGGAAATTCGATGTCACTTTCTGCCCAGGCGTCCTCGGCATTTGAATTTTAAATCACGAACGTCTGCTGGCTAGTGCCCGCTTACCTGGCTCTCGGCGAACACCAGACTCTTGCCAGGCAGACCGCCAACCTTCTCCGGCATCCAAGTGCTGACGATGATGGGACGCAGCAGCTCGTGGTCGTGCTCCAGGCAGGGGCCGTGCTCGCTAAAGAGTCCCATCGAGATCCCTGGGAAGCCTATTATGTTGTACGCCGTAAATGGTAAGGAACTTAAAAACATAAGACACTTAAGGACGGAACAAAGACGGCACACACGTTCACCGACGCCTGGATCATCTTATGGAGCTCCAACATCGACGTATAAAACGACAATGTCGATGAACAGTGACATAACGATGAATAGGGGTGCGAAACAGTGATCGTTAATGGGACAGCTTAATTCATTAACGAAAAGGAACCACCGTTTAACTTATATCTAGCTTTGCTTCCTCTCCTCGTGGCTGTTCTAAATTATTCCCTGAACGTTAACAGGTCACGCGAGCTGGCTGCGTAAACGCGTGGAAAGGAAAAAAAGAGGGCGAAAATAAGGAAACAACGCGGGGGTGGTGTTAAATGCTTACCGACAGCTGGGCTCGGGGGTTGGTGGGATTTATGGGACTCGCCTTCCTTGTCGAGGGTCATCACCACGGGGGGTAGGACCACTATTTGATTCCAGGGCACGAACACGGTCCTCGTAAGGGGCTTGAAGGGGCTGCGCTGGAACTGGAGCGTCACTGCACCGCCGCCGTTCACCAGCACGTCAAACCTGATCGAACCACGTAAACGTGTTTGAAACGGTGCCCTGCTTCCGGTATTATTACATTCGGGGCCTCTGGTCGATCGATAAAGGATACGCGGCGTTTGCCTCTCGGACGTGACTGAATTCTCGGGGCAGTGTTTCCAGTCAAGTGGCGGGAAATATTGCTAATAAAATTGGGGACATTTTCTCTGCTTTCGAATGCCCCTGAGTGTATCTCTCACTCTATTCACTTTAAACTCGAAACGGGCCTAGCCATTTTCATGGGGCAAATGGCCCCAGCACCAATTCTACTATTTAAACAACCCTAAACTTTACCATTTTTTTTTCTCAACAACTACTTAAAATATTTGAATGCTTCAAAATGCAGTAGTGCTTAGGTACTTTCTTTTATTTAGTATACATAAATACTAAAATTGTTCCTGGGGCCATTTTCCCTCTGTTTACCCGGTCAGATCCTTTGTTACTTGTTACTCCACCCACTCATCGCTCTCATATTAATCCCCCGTTAGATTCTCTCATCACAAAGACACCACCACCAAGGGCCACCAAAATGGCGCGCTCGCATCCAGCTCGCCGCAGCTTGGGCCGTAAATCGGATTCGAAAGTCTGCCGCGAGACGGGGGAGCGGCGGACGGCAACGGTCCGATTCCAGGACCGGGGGATTTAACATAATCCCCGTGTACGAGGTGCTCGCAATCAAGCGGCGACAAACACCCGTGTTCCGCCGCATTTATCAACGTAGCCTGCGCAATAACTGCCAATCTATCACGGTCCCGGGTACTCATTAAATCGAAATAGAGGCGGCTGAATGCCGTCGGTCTCTCCGCGGCCCAGCCTCCTCCAGGATTACAAGTTCGTCTATGAATCGGGGCGGCAGGAGGGTGGGCGGCGGTTTCGACGAGTCCGGGCACTCTGCCCCGTCGCGATCCCTCGTTCGGCTGTATCGCGGTAAAATTCTCGTGGACGTCGATCGGCGGTTCCGTAGGTCAGACTAATCACGCAGGTTTGCACGGAGTAATTAGGAAGCTTTCGACATCATTAGCTCAGGGCTTTGATGTGGTTTACCGGGCCAACTCCTCCGGCTCCGTGTTTCAGGATTATCCTCGCCAGGATTACTATATGTGTATGCGCGGATATACAGGCGGGCCCGTGTGCGTGTACGCTTCCCCTGATATAGGTGTTTCAACGTCTCGTTCCTCCCCCCACCCCCCTGCATTACAATGCAGTCTTGATCCTATTACCGAAGGACGTCCAAGCTGGCGTACACGCGGCGCTCATCGTCGCGTGCAAATACTAATGTCACGCATACGTTTCCTGGCGAGAGGAAGCTACCGTGCGAGCGACTTGTTGTAGATATCTGCTCATCCTCGTTTTCTGCACTGACTGATTAGGGAGAGCGAGGAATGGCAAGAGTTGGTCTAATC
Source organism: Andrena bucephala (assembly GCA_947577245.1). Classification (NCBI taxonomy): domain Eukaryota; kingdom Metazoa; phylum Arthropoda; class Insecta; order Hymenoptera; family Andrenidae; genus Andrena; species Andrena bucephala. Next base: position 74,116,689 of record OX387715.1, read on the forward strand.
TGCTTTTGAAATTCGAGGAAATCGAGGTGCCTTTTACTGGCACTGAGTATTGCGCTTTGTAATTTGTCTCGTTTAATTCGAAGGGATTTTATACTTAGTCATTTTTCCAAGTTTCTGTTCGTGGCTGATTGATCGAGTTGCAGAGTGGACGCCATTTTTGCACCCCTGTGGTGTAGGGTACTTTGATTGACGTAGGAGTGTGCTTAGTAACAAGTAACATCGTTTATCGATACCACTGTTCGATTGAGAGTGCTTAGGTTGAAGTAGGATACTTTTCAGACACTTTACAAGGGTTATACAGTTTTTATATTCGAGTACTTAGGGAATTTGTTGAGGGTCAATTTCACTGCAGAAAGCTCCGCTGGAAACCGTTATTCCCGTTATTTAAGGGAAGAATGCAGCACTGTTAGCGTTCCACGGAGTGTTCTTAAACTGTTGGTACAAGCTTCATTGTATTACTTGGCGAAAGTAAAGGTATTAACCAGCCGGTGCTCCGGATCAAATTATTCCTGAATTACAAGGCATTTCTGTCACGCGTAATCTCTATTAGCCAATTCCGTATGACTTGATCTATTCATCGTCAATCAGTCAGCCCTCTATCAGCTAATCTAGCCTCTCTATTCAAGGATATATGCAGGCGGTATCTTCGAGGATGCGCCAATGAATGGACGTATCTAGTCGTAAACTTAATCCGATTGAAGACGCATCAAACACCTCTAGCAATCATTCCAATCGCAATGTAAATTTTCATTCTGCGGTCCAAGTTCGCTCGTACCAACAATTTAAAATATTCCAATCTCCCTAATGCAGACACAGAGAAGGAGAATCAGTGTACAAGTTTCTTCAATGAATATTCCCCAGCTTTCTGGTCTTAAATTCAAATTCGCATATTTTACATACGCTACAGCAAACTGGGGGAACATAGGATGCTTTTGGAACATTTTGCTGTATAATATAAAAATGAACATTTTCAAATATGCTTTAGGTATCCTATTATAACATCGCATCGTTTGTGATTGTACTGCAAGTGTGAGAACGCATAAAATTTTTGTCCTCTTGCTTCTTTAATACATGTCAAGTAACTGCCAATGTTCCCCCAGTTTACGGTACTGTCAAACCGAATTCTCTTTCCTGAGATCTGCACTTCAAACCTCCCACCATTCCCGATATATAAAACAAAAGTTGCTCTTACCATCCATCGGCTCTGGTCAGCGTGAATCCCAATCGTGACTCCTTGTCCACGGAGACCCTGATGCCTACTATCCCGATCCCTTGTTCGGTTACAACTTGTCCCCGCATCACCGCCACGCGACTGTTACAAATCAAAGATATATCGTGGTCCCTGCGAACGGGATCGTATCGTTGACCCGCTGCGCCGCGAAACGCTGACGGTCCAGATCACTCGACCCACCCCCTCGGATCTACAACCTCCCCCTCGGTAAACAACCAATTTCCCCACCCCCCCCGGAAATATTAACTCTAACCCGATCGCCAGTCCACACGAGCGGGGAAGGCGAAAAAGAGAAACGAATTGAAATTCCCGAGGACGCAACATTCTCAACAATCTCCGCGGGCTCCGCGTCCTAAGGCACGAGCGATCGATTCTGTCTGTCAAATCAGCTTCCGCGGTCAACGGTTCAATGCGATCCAATATTCTCACTTCGCTGCCAATACGACCCGCGTGCCTCCATTCGAGCACGCTCTGGCCCGCGTCGGCGAGGCACCAGGCTAATGCCCCTCTCGAATCGGGATGCGATACAAATTGATTTTACAAACGGAACAATGCCGGTCGCCTCCCACCGCACCCCTGCGCCGCGGCCACCCCTCGTCGCCGTCGAAAACGGCCATGCACGCGTCCCGTGCACGCGGGGGCGCGTATCAGCAGCGACGCCAGAACATATTTTCTTTTTTCGTTTCGTTCACTGTTCGTTCCTCTGTATTTGTTTTTTTTTTTTGTTCAATCATTTGCAGGGGTTGGGGTTTCTGGTTTCGTTCGTGGGTATGCTTTCGAGCAAACTGTCGTTTCGTGTGAAAGAACAGGGGAGGGGGGGGGGGGGGGAGAGAACAGAAGATCATTCGGCAGAACAGAAACATTACGTCCCCGAGGCAGGTAAAATAAAGGGGCGCAAGTGGGGGCTGTTCGGGCTTGGGGGTTTCTGGCATCATCGTAAAAACGCATGCATATATATATATATAGATATAGATATAACGTTATGTAATAGATATACGTAATAAAGGCAATGAAATGTATGGTACGTAATAAAATCTCAGGGCTTGGATTTGTCTGCGATATAGATATATATATATATAGAAGTCGGAGTTTGTTAAGCTGATTATTTCAAGCGATAATCTGTGTGCTGCTGAATATAATGAGACCGATGTAGGTATTTAATAACAATAATGATAATTGAATGTATATAGAGAGAATATGCTGTGTGTCGCGCGCATACGTGAGCAGCCTGTTACTCTGGGCATTGTTTTTCATTGGACGGTGACGCAGAATTTAGAGATGCGCGCGTGGTGGTTGGTGATGGCGTGTCTATACCTCGAGGAGTGAATTTAGATATTGAAATGGAGAAAATATGTCACCTTTTTCAAATTTTCTGCTAATTTTATTAAGGGAATTAACTATCTGTTGTGTGTTTAATTAGAATTCTATTTTTCTGGATGCAATGGGTCAAGAAAATGTCGTACGAGGGCAGATTGTACAAGTATTGCGTTTTGAGTTCCGAATGAGAGGAAACGTAAGCGAAACTGCTGATTTCTAGTTATTTAAGTTATTTTATTTTTGTTGTGTGTAGGAATAATCGCTGCATTATTCAAGATTGCTTGAGAGCCTTTGAAATATCTTCGAAGGATTCAACAAGTGGTTATGAAATTGAAAAGTACTTGTAGAAAAAACTCAGAGTGCCAAAATTAAAAAAAAAAATTTATTATCGGGAAATGTTCTACGTGCCAATGGCATAGTGTTTGAAAATTTAAATGAAAGGCATTTTCAGATTTCTCTATAACTAAAAGGTGTGACATACAGGGTTTCCTACAAATGCAATTTTTTTCATGAATTTTTAATGGAAGAAATAGACAATTTTCTGATGTATGTGGGTTATTGTATGTTTAACCATATTTAGCAATTAAAACAAATCAAATTTCGTAAATAATTTAATGTCAGGGAAGTTCTTTCTCTCAGCTGAAGAATTTGATTTTTGGCATTTACAGTGTTTTCTACAAGGACTCTTCAATTAGGTATATTTATCCTGAAACAACGTCAATGTTATATTGAGAGTCAGACGCATTTTATTAGTGGTGTTATTAGCAGCTGTCTGGAGATATGAATTCAGGAGGAACTCAGTATTTAAATACTTCAAGGTGTTTCTGCCGTTTTCTTTATCTGGTGACGATCTAGAATTTTTGATAATTTGGTGTAGTAAGAAGGGAATAGGGAAGGTGTGTTAGTCGGACTTATCAGTGAACTAGAATTCATTAAAGCAATCTTACATTAACAGAAAATGGCGTTGCTCGTCAATTACCACATGATCGAAACAAATTTCCTATAATTCGCTTAAAGGGGTATTCGTTCGAAAAATCGATTATTTTTTATATTTTCTGTTGCTATGAAGGTTCTTGTATATTCTTTTGATTTTTTTTTTGACAATTTCGAAATATTGACGAAGTTACGCATGTTTGATTAACATGGCGATTAACTTTGAACGCCTTTTCCCCGAAATTACATTTTTCAAACTGAATAGCATGATTTCTCAGAAACTAACGAGCCGATTAACTTCCAATTGTACATACAACATCTATATACCTCTCTCTATCGCCTCTACTAAAATTATAGAAGTATCAGCAACATTTCCATGTTTTAGAACAGTTCAAAGTAAAAAATTTGGTCACATAAATGAAATTTTCTCCTTCAATGGGTCGCTATTATTTTTTCTCTTCAATATTAATGAATGACTGTAGTAGGGACGATAAAGGAAAGTTTCCTGAATAGAATAAAAGTAGTTCTTTTAATGTTATCTGAATACAATGGGCACAATTACGGTAGCCGTGAAGTAGGAATTTTTTAAAGTGCTCGCACATAGACACCTCTAATATAATAAGTATTCGTCACTTTTTAACGTCACTGCTTGAAATTGTTGGTAAAATATTAGTAAACAAATGTACAAAACCAGATACTATATAGAATGTTTGTTCTGGAAGGAAAAAGTTCATAAAAATTGGCCATTGCTCGCACACTTCCGAGCGAATACCCCCTCAAATGAAACCTACACACCTCTCATTCGTATAACTTCCCTCCCTTGTACGCCACCGTTTCACCCCTTAAAGTATCATCCCACAAAACACAGAGACTTGATTTGCAGTTGGTGAAGAAACTAAAGGCCGTGTCACAGGCTGCCACAGGATGCGTTCGACACGTAAATATATGTATATTCATATCGATCCCTAAGGGATTGCGTATGGGGGGCATGATTCGTTCTTGGAGGATCGCAGCTTCCCCCGGTAAAGAAACTTTCACGCCGCGATCGCGCGACAGGACGACGGGCCCTTGGCCGTGCGCGCCGTGCCACCGTTCGTCCGGTGACTTGGGGATCAAACGCGCCGTGATTTTCTGATCCTCCAAGTACGAGCACAGAGCAAGGTGGCAGGCACAGTCGTCACTACTTGGTAGAGTCCAAAAAACCATAGTGAATGGCAGTAAAATGGACAGAAAATAAAGAGAGAAAACAAAAAGGAAACGCAAGAGTGAACTGAAGTTGAAGAAAGAAATGGAAACGGAAAAGAGAGAACGGATGCGTTAATGTGAGTTCCCGAAGTCGGACACCGAGATATCTCCAAGGCAGACACCAAAAACCTGTGTGCGCAGTGATCGCCGAGAGAAAGTTTCGCGACGTAAGCAAAAGAACGATGACACGAATGTGTGACGAAAGTCAAATGGACCCTCTAAGGGGGTGTTAAATTCTCCCAATTTCACACCTTGTCTTGACCACCACTGCATGTACAGCGGACCCACAGATCTGTTCCACGGAGCTTGGGAAAATAACCCCCTCGCGAAAGCTACGTATTCAGAATTCCAACAAAATCATCCCCGCACTCGTAATTTGATTCGGTGCAGCTCCCAGGCAACCGCGACGAATTCCTCGAGGAGAAACCTGTGAGTCGCTTTAGATCGATGGCAAATGAAGAGACTAAAAAAGAAAAGAACAGAACGGTGTCTCGGTGAGATAGAGAGAGAGATCGCGCGATACTCCGGCGACGCAAGTAATATACCGATTTCTGTCTCTCTGTTTTCTCGTATCTCTTCCCGCGTTCGCCGCGGAACGAGCGTTTCTCGTGCTTTCTTATCCGCTCTTTTCCAATTCGTATCAGAGACTTTCCTCTTTCTTCTTGTTCTCAGTTTCTCGTTTCTTTTGCCCGTCGGTCACGGTGACCGGTCGCGGATCTTTCTCGGACGCGTAAGCGCTCGCGGGAACGCAGCGCGGCGTGGAGCGTTCCGTTCTCGAACGGCGGATGTAAGTAATGTATGTGCGAGCGCGTGGCCGATCGGAACCGAATCGATCATCCCGAAGAGAGGATTCCTCGTGTTTTTCTTTCTGTTTTTTTTTGTTCTCCTCTCCTTTTGCTTTCTTTTCTCTTTTATTTCGTTACTCCGTCGGTATCGTGATAATAGTTTCGGTGGGTAGATAGCACGGATCGGTTCAAGACAGACACAGGGCGTTGGTGTACGGGGGTTGTTGGCACATTGTAGACAGGTGATAACAGACGTAGACAAGGGACAAGGAGGGATCTGGTGTTCATCTGGGTTATTCTCTCATCTTTTACTTGTGTGTAGAATAGAATCTTGTGTATCACGGTTGCTACCGGTCTCGTAATCACTGCCGTGTCCGTCGGCGGTAACCAACCAAGGAGAACGGGAAACGATACGTGGACGAACACCGTTCGTCATACAGCGGCGCTCCTTCGTCGCGTCACGGCTGTCACGTCGCGCCGTGGCTCGTGTTCTCGTATCGCTTCGTGAACCGGCGTAAAGGAACAATTGAGAAAAGAAAAAAGTACGGGGAACGCAAGAGTCTTGGACGCAACAGGCGCGCAATCAAGTCAGCGTTCGTGTGGACAATGCTAAAACAGGGGTGGGTTCGAGGATTGGGCTTGTGGGTGTTCGGTCAACAACGTTCGCTAGAGACAAAATTCGAGACAAGGGTTCACGTACATAAAAGTGCAAGCCTGGCAACACAAAATACAACACAAGACCAGGGAAGGGGAGGGGGGGGGGGGTGAATATATGGTATGGTAACGTATGTATATAAGTACGCAAGATTCATCAAACATACTATTGCCGTTTTACAAGGACAGGGGAGACGTAGCCAGTGAACTTAGCGCTAAGGGACAAGAAGACAATACATGAACAGAAAAGAGAACGGAGGAGAGATTGGCGGGGTGAGACAACAATCCGACGACATGTCACAGATATAACAACAGAGACGTACGATTTTAGTTATAATGTGGGCGTGAAGAGAGCGAGGAACGGTGGCTGCGATCGTGCTTCCAACTATCGAGTTGCTCATGAATTTTCCACGCGTTCAAATCGAATGGTGTATTACTCTATCTATGGAATAGACTCGATTCATTGTTAACAAGATAAAAGTGTGAATAATGGGAAAAGTATATGTAATTAAAATTCAAATGCTGTATGGTGACATCACTGTGAAAGGAAACTTGAAGTACCTAATCACTGAATGTATACTATATTTAGTAGAATCAAATTTCGTAATTTTTACATGATTTTAAGCATAATAATTTGTCCATGAAAGAATGATTTTAATTCTGATAGGAGCGCAGCCATCGCGCCAAAGAACGGCAGAGAAACAGATACACAGGTAGACCGGTGAGCACAGGAAGAAAGAGAGCGAATGAGAGCGACAGAAGGAAAGAAAGAGACGAAGAGAACAAGAGACAGCTATCAGAGAACAGAACGAATGGTTAAGGACGAACAAGCGAAGTATGATCAAACACTGGCCAAAAGTAACTGGTAAACAAATCGGTGAGCAGGCTAATGAACGATAGGAGAGAGGGGGGGTTGGATGCGAGAGGTAGAAGGTGGAGAGAAGAAACACAGAAGTGGAAAAGAAAATGAGAAAGTAGAGAGATAGATAGAGATAGAGACGTTTAAAGACGCAGGCTAAAGGTAATAACATACGTATACAAATATATAGATAGATAGATAGATAGATACATATACGGGACATACGAAAAAACATGTAAGATGAATGTACGAGCGAAACGAGCAATAGATGGCACTTTTGCTTTCTTTCATTATTTTTTTCTTTTTTTTTTTTTTAAAATTGTTTGGATAATGAACGATTAGCGAGAGCTTGAGCTGCAACTTACCGCGGTGTAAAGGAACTCCAGAACGTACTACGTGTGGGAAAAACCAACGAGAAGAAAGGGCGTTACCACGGTCACAGAACCCGCGTTTGCGGGCAAAAACGGACGCGCGTACGCAGCATCGCGCGAGCAATCGTTTTCCACGATGATCCATAATCTGGGATCATCGTTTACGGCTTTCTAATTGTTGTTTAGGTATCGAGAATGACATGTAAGTCTCGCTGGGTCCCTTGGTCATTTTCTGATCTCAGGGAGGTCTAAGAGCGTCCAGCAGAGGGTGTCGTTGGCTCCGCGGAGCCAGCCACCCTTACGGGGGTACACCTCTCTTTATTTAAGGAAATCGAGTGCTCCACGCGATGTTACGCACGCCGTTACAGAAACAATAGACGTAGACACACACTAAAATCAAGCGTACCCATCGCACACGCGTCCATCGCCCAGTCGCACCAACATGAACGCAGACACCCGCAGACTCATCCAACATAGAGTGGTAATACACGTGACAGACACAAGTTGGAAACTACTCACACACATCATGTATACGATATACGTATATATATATAAATATGTATATGATAATAATATAGAGGAAGAAAGAGAGAGACAGAGAGAGAGAGAGGGGGGGGGGAAGTGTCCTGATCGACGAGTAGATCCAACGATTCATTGGGATCTGGGTGAGAGGGTGGTAATGGTCATGGCTTTCGCGAGTGAAATAATTTGCAGGGTGGTGGGCCCTGTGGACAAGTACTTCCTGAGCTGTTGAAATTTAAAATTTTTTTAAATTTAACTGTGGGAGATAACAAGTTGTTCACATAAAAGTTTTGAATTCGAAGGTGAGAACATGGTTGTGGTGAAGCCTAGATTGGGGTTCCTCGCGCAAGTGTTACTAAACACAGCTTATACACCTTGGTAGACCTTAAAACACGTAACAAGAAGGGTTGGTAAAGTATATAGTTAAAAGCAATGCAGCTGCTTGAAATACTGTTACAGAGTAATCATCCCCTTTCAAACCGAACAACTTTTGAATGAGAAACTCGAAGCAACTCTGTCCCCTGATTGCCGAAAAGCTGGACAATCTTTCAGATCAACTTCTAACCTCCGTCGTCAAGTAAACTGCAGAGGAATATGCAAGAATTATCCACGAATCTCGAAGACTCGACTATCTTTGGATTGTCTAAGAAATCTCCATCAATTCAGCTACGTAGGTTTGTATGAAAGGGCCATGACCATTATTCCTCCACACCCTACCCCCTGTAAATGCTAACGAGCGTTTCCCGTTTCGTTTGGAATGCAAGGTCCCGTCTCGACCGCGTCCTCGTATCGAGGAGTCGAATACGGTTTGAAACGGCGGCGTTTCGAGGGATCTCCCTTATCGCGTCTGGTCTAGCACGAGGGCTGCCCCCGACTGACAATGAGAAGGAGATTCCATCGAGCCGGCTGCCATGTCGCTGGACGATCTACGGAATATTGATTACGGTGTCCGAGCGATCCCGACGCCAGCCTGAATTTCTGATTCACGGGGCCACGGGGATACTTGTACTCCGTCTGTCCGTCCGAGATTCCATTCTGCCGGAGGAAACATTCTCCGTCGGTGCGGACGTCGAGCGTCTTCTCCAGATAAGAATTCCCCTCGCGAGCGATCGATCGACAGCGGCCGTTATCGTTGTCAGCGAGCGTTTCACGCTTCCCGCGACCGGGCCCCAGAATTTTCATTCTATTCCCCATCTTCGGTCACTCGGTGAGCCGGGAGCTTGGCTCTGGGTCATTTTCCGGGCGGAAATTTTGGATTTAGGTCGGGACGCGGCAACTCGGAATTTACTCGCGCGAGACGCGGGAAATTGGAGCGTGGGTCATTTGGGACACGAGAACTTCGACTCTGGATCGTTTGCGACGCAGAAATATCAAATCTAGTCACTGGAGGCGCGGAAATTTCAACTTCTATCACTCGGGCGGGGTAATTTCGAGTTGAATCACTTGGGCGCGGTAATTTCGACTCGTACCACTTGGGACGCTGCAATTTCCAGTTCTATCACTCGAGGCATTGGAATTTCGGACAAACGGGGCTCGCGATTCTTTCGATCAGCGGAGGGTGGCTTTGAAGGATGCTAGGTAGACGAAGTGACCAGGCGTTCGTGGAAAGGACGGCCCATCGCGACCTGCCCGATCGAAGGAAGCGTTCCAAAGGCTGCGAGGCGAGGGTGCTCGGAAACGGTGATCAATACCGGTGTGAGGCGCGAGACAATGGACAAACACGGGGCAAACAAACATTTTCGTCCCGCCCCTCTCGGCACTCGTCTCTTTCTTCGGACACAGACGGAACTATACGTCGTATATGTATGTATATGCACAACGTTACACGCAGAGACGAACTCCTGGGAGGACGCGCAAGGAAAGAAACCGGCGGTGGCGTCGAGAGATTTCAAACTTGTGTCTACCATCTCTAGAAATAATTTCGTTAGTGGGGCGATCGTGTCACGGCGTCGTCGCTTCCCCTCCTTCCTCTATCATCCCCCGATCTCCCATCGATCTCGCTCGAGCGAAGCGCGCCACCCGAGAGCCCGCAGACCTCGACGACGCCGGGAGTCGATCGCCCTGGTGCGCTTTATCTATGAATCTCCCTTTGCTTCCTTTTTTTTTTTTTTTTGAAAAAACTGCTTAAACAAACAACTGGCCGAGACAACTGGTGATCACAAGAAAATCTTTTGGAAAACAAAAACGACACTTTCGCTCACGATGTGAATAGTTCACAGAAGGTAAAAAGGTTGACTGGCAATGTTGCTCGCGCGCAGATAGCGGCTGGAATGTCGTGAAAAAGTTCGCGCGAGGCGGAAAAAACTTAAAAGCGAGTCCCTCGAGCGATTTTCTCCGTGTGCAGGCTTTCTGTTTTGTTTTCACATCTGTTCTACTATTTTTCTCATCCCGTCTATTTTTCCCTTCTTTCTACTCGGAATACCCTTTAGTTGTCGTTCACAGTCTGTACGTAGAACTTTGGGAGAGGGGAGCCTCCTTTCGGTGATCGGCTGTGGGGTGAATAATATGGTGATTCTGGTGGTGGCAAGGGTACACACAGAGGATAAACACTAGACAAAATACACGAATCCCCCGAAATGCGGTCGCGGCTGGCGGCCGCAAGCGTCCTCAGCAAATCTTCGTCATTGTCAAGCAAAGGTCCATGTGTTCTCATTTGATTTTCGCAGGCGAAGACGCCTTTGTGGAGTGTCTAATTAGGGGCTACTTTGGTGCAGCTAATTGTTTCGAGCTATCAGGGCTAATCAAAGATAATGGGACTGATAGACTTTTCAGGTGGGGAACTGGGGAATGAATCCATAGATACTAAGTTGATTATTCATAAAGATTTATGCACTTTTCAATACAGAAAAATTCATTCTAATAAGAAGTCTAGTAGAAGTGGTTATGAAGTTTCTAAATCTTTCTTCAGTAAAGAGAGGCCATCTGGGTGAACGATTTTTGGATGCAGGCAGGCTTAAGATGCAGGACTCGATGAATATCCAGCTAACATTGCTGCTAATGATTAACTATTCTCAAGAACAAGGAGAAAATTCCTAAGTGGATCTGAGAATTTTATTAGAATTTACTGGTGGAGAGTCCTGAATTAAAACAAATGATCTCCTGTCACTTTCTATGAAGCTTCAGATACTGTTTGCTTTGAATTTTTTATTCCAGTAAATGATCTCCATTTTTCAATAATTATACTGTGAGGGAACTTAAAATTGCAAAACAGTTAACCATTAGCTTCCACTATTGCAGTACTCGTCGATACTCAACCAGCCTGCACTTTAAATTTAATTCCATACAAAAATGGCACCCGCAGATCGAGCTCCTTCTCAGCATCCCCGAAGGTCTCGGAGCTTGAAGTTTCAGGTTTGCTTTACGAGACTGGAATTAGCCAGGCATTCTATGGCGCGAGACATGGAGCAATTAATATCGAAGTGCACCGTTACGGAGGCTCCTTTGATCGACAATGCTTCCAGAGATGATCACCGACGCGTTTGGCATTCGGGGGAGGGAGGGGGTGAAACACGAGGAATAGGACGGTCAAGGGGGTTGGCAGGGTTGTCACCCACCGGGGGGGCTCTCTTGATAATTCAGCTGTCACGGATGTATACCGAATCGTTCGTCACAACGGTGCAAGTTAATCTGATTGAATCTGTTTCCTTCTCTTTCTGTCCATTCATTTTTCCATGGAAAACTCGCTCACGATGGGGAAAACGTTACTCAGATACCAATTCAGATCTCTTCCAACGAATTCCCGTCACCTTCGACTCTAATCGTTTCGAAAGACAAGAAAATGAGAGGACAAAGAGAATCTTTCTCGACTACGTATCTAGTAACTCAAAGCGTCAAAGCTCGATGTACGCGGATCTCCGGACGATTATCGATCTCGTGAATTCTCCTACGCGTCGCGGGACGTCGATAGATCGATGGAACCGCGAGAGAGAATTTTGAGCGCCGAGACGCCGCGGCTTCCGGCGCGACACGCTTTTCCGTTCCCGTTGCTTCTGATGATGTTACCCCATCGTGACGCTTCGCCGGCGAATGGAACGCGCGAGCAGAAACAGTTTAGCGGCGAACCCATCGTGACCGTGCGCGCGCTTCAAAAATTCTACAGCCGGTCCTCTCGTACCGTTCACACACGCGTGAATGTACACTGCACATCTCCCGAAGCCTCTCCGTCACGGGCGGTGCCGTGTGACCGAACGAGAAAAAAAATCCATCGAATGAAGTCAATGATACAGCGCGATAGTTCGCGTGGATGATGTAAAAACGAGGAAAGTAACTCGCCGTGTAATCAACGCACTGAGATTGTAAGAGGCCAAACTATGACACGCAGCTATGTACTATATTATACTTCGTTCCTTCTTCGTCAAACGTCACGCACGTGTCTCACGTGCGCGGATCGAGCTAGCCGTTGCCGGGATCGATTCGGATCTCCCGCTTCGCGTGGTTTGGTTCACTGTCGGTCACAAGTCGATGGTAATATTTCTATCGGGAGTCACTGTTTCCAAACGGAAAGCTTTGAAGCCTTCGAGATTTTCTTCAGGCTTCCGAATGGAGCGCTACAATCTTTTTGTCTGCCTTGCAGATGATAGAGATTCAGCAACCTTCATAAAATATTCTTCATAGTTATAGAGCTCCACTTGAAGGGGAAGAAAGATCTCTGAAGCTCCCAAGAATGAATTTACTATGATCAACTTGTAAGGCTTGGAAGAAAACTATGGAAATCAGGAGAAACTGGAATTAATCCATCAACACCGAATTTTTGGGGTTTCCGAATTGTCCATGAGACTAAAAGTTCTTTTGCAAGCAATTTACAGGCGTTCCGAGAGTTTTCGAAGAGTGGCAGAGAGGCGACTGCTAGCTCGACCGTCTTATGGTATATTATTCTCTTATACGGTTGTAAAGATAAAGAACTAAGCGTTCTATATTTAAATAGTAGTTTAAACAGGGCAATATGGAGTGATCGATCTTACCTTTCGGTGTACTCGTTCATGTAAGCGTAGCTCTGTACGCTGTTCTCCTCGACGAGGAACTTGACTCGCTGGTAGAAGGAAGCTGTAACGCTGGGCGGCTGCTTGCGCAGGAGGACGTCCACGGGGTTATTACTAGTAAGGCACATGATATGCCCTAAGCAAGCTGCGTGAGAGCAACACTCGCTGTCGGAACAGTCCACCATGCCATCTGGGGAACGTCGCTTCTTAGAACTCTTTTCAACCTTCACAACTTATTCTGCTAAAACGTACTTCTGCCAAAGTACTTCAGATAGTACGAGGGGGAGATAAACAGTTTCTAATACACAGTCCTCGGCGAAGTTTCGAGGGAACCGGGGAACTAGAGGCGCACATCAGCGAGAACAGAGACGAGAGGTGCCTAAGTTGTTGGCAAACGTTCGATCACGCTAGATACTCTCGATTACAGAGAAGTAGCCCGGCTGGATTCGAGGAAAGCAGGTCACAGAGATGCAGGGCACTCGATACTCACCCTGATCATTGTCAACAAGATCGTTACACTCCATTTCGAGGCGTATGCTGCAGTCCCTACCCGCCCAGCCAATCGAACACTCGCAGCTGTACTCGCCATCTTGCAGTGCGCACAGGCCGTGGCGGCTGCACCCGTTCTCGCACCCAGCTGCGAAGGAAACAGAGGGAGTGCTTTGGTACGCGCCAGCGATTCACGGTTCGCGCCGATTACCCGTATCACCGATCGCTCCCAGCCACCCAGATCGCACCCAGAGACAGGAGGAACCACCTTTGTCATAATCGTTCACTTACGCAGCGTGCAGTGCTTCCCGTTCCATCCCTGGCTGCAGACGCAGGTGCCATTTTTGCACTGTCCATGCTCGGCGCAACGAGGGTCGCAAGGTTTCTGGTCGCACTTGGCCCCAGTCCAGTCGTCTTTGCACCTGAAAGTCAACGTCCAGCGAATTAATCGCCTTCTTACTCCGTTCTTCCCCCTTCTTGCACCCCTAACAGGTTGTCAGGGTGAAAGTCACTAAACATCAATTGGCTTGACAACAGTGGCAGAGTTAGCAGAGAGGGCACAAGTTTTCGGTGTCAGGAAGCTTTATTGTCAAATGTAAAATTGATCCCACCCCTCCCTGCACAGTGGCTCGGAGCCCCTTGTACAGGGGTGAAAAAAGGATGCGAGTTCCAGTCGAGTTTCGAAGTTACAGGCCTGCTCCGCGGGGGGGAACTTTTTGCACTTAGGAGGCTCTTTCACGGCGAGCCGCCGCGAATGGAACAGAGGGGGGAAGACGAGAGGCGTCAGCTTTAGAATATGAGAAAGGAGATCCTCTTTCGCGTCCTTGATTCTGACAAAGGGATGGTAGGAAGGGACGACGGTCCTTCGAGTCGTGATAAGTTGGCTCCCACCGCCTCCCCCAAAGACAGAGGCTTTTTCTTGCAATTTTTCACCTTCTTAGCCGGAACTTTCGCTGCCCCCGATCTCCCCCGGCAATTTACTCATTTTTAGAACACTCCTCCCCTCGTTCAGCCCCTCTCGATCCTGCCGCGTCACGATTTCTTTCAGTTGCCAGTGGCTTGTAGCGATAAACTCGCTTTGGACGATCGTTCAATATTGTCTCATAAAAATTCTGCCGGCTGGACTATTTTGAATTCACCGAGTGGGCTGTCTGTCATCGATCACGAGTGTCATCGATAAGTTAAACAGTATCTAATCTAAAAATTTTCTTTTTGATATTACACCCTGAAATCTGCAATTTCAACATTCAATTCGTATCCAGAATTTAGCTCCACGCGGCCTATAAACTATTGCGCCCCATGTCTTCGCGAGGACCTCCGAAATTTATTTCATCGTTACAAAATAGCTGGACGTTCGGTCCTCCTACCTAGATTCCCCCGAAACCGAAGAGACCGATTCGAAATATTACGTTTTTCCCTGGCAACGGTGGCGAGTAATCCCCGAAGCTTTTTAGCGGCAGCAATTTATCGCGACGCGCACATCCCCAAGTGCCGCTGGTCCAATTTTTCCGCGCGCTCGCGAATAACGTCGCCGAAAAGCCAGCTGGACGGGCTGAATCGTGGTCGAGATAAATTTCTTTGATCCAGCGGCTGGAAAGGGGTGAAAAGAGGGGGCTCCCTCATTCAATTCCTCGCTCCTGCACGGTTTTCGCGAGCAGGTAACCCAGTTTTAGTTGCGACCGCCACAGGGGACCCATGAGGGCGATAAGAAAGGCGCGAATATACAGGGTGTACGCGAGGTAACCGAATCGAACTGCTCCAGCAGAAGCAAAAATTGAATACAGAGTATCCAAAAATTGCGGGATTTCCTGAAACATACGATATCTTCATGCAAAAATGCATCGAAAACTCCTTTACCGTTTTGGGATCCGAGGCTTCGTTCTCGAGATATTAATAGTTGAATATTAGCGGTCCAAGTTCCGGGGCGCGCTGTTTAAAGCCGGAACAGCTGCGTGCAGTGCGAGACGTGGAAATGAACTAGCGCGGTCGGCTCTACTGTGTGCGTGGCTCTATATCTACGCGTGCCGCCTGCGCATGCGCGCGAGCGGTCACTGCTCCGCGCTCAGCTGTTCTGATTTTAGACTGCACGTCCCGGAACTTGGACCGCAAATATTCAACTGCTAATATCTCGAGAACGAAGCCTCGGATCCCAAAACGGTAAAGGACTTTTCGACGTCTTTTTGCATCAGGATAATCGTCTCAAGATAAATATACGTTTCCCTTTCGGTGTGTAGCTCCAGTGGGAGCAGGAAACAATGGATGCTCAAGGTTACTAACAACGGGAGTGCATAATTATTGGCGGATACTGCAGCTTCGGTTCAGAGCGACCTGTTAGACCTGTCAGCTTGTATAGAAGCTTATACTGAGCCACTTACTTGCAGAGTCCTTGTTCACAAGTCCCGTGAGGTCCACAATCGAGGCCACAGCTTGGTTGCGAGCAGTCAACACCGGTCCAGTGTCCCTCGCAGACGCAGGTCGCGAACTCGAGGTCATAGGTGCCGTGGTCCGAGCAACGCGGCAGGCATTGGTACACCTGCTGATCCACCTGGTTGCACCTCTCGCCCTGCCAGCCCGCCTTGCAGTAGCATTTACCGGAAACGCATGCGCCGTGGCCGCTGCAGTTTGGATCGGAGCAATCCGCTGAAAGAAGGGAGCATTGCCTTTTTTAGAAAGAGGACATCTTGTGGTTAATTAAATGTGTTTGCTATCCCGGGCAACCCAATAATTTGTAGGGTACTAATTATGCGGCATAATTCTTTCAAATTGAACTGTCTTATTTTCTTCTTTCTGTTACCGTTCACACTGACCACTGCCCTAATTGCTAGCATGCATTCAAGAATGGCACACTTATCCTAGAACTCTCAACCAGTGGCGCAGTCAGGATTTAATCTTAGGGAGAGATGAGCTGATCGGCCAAAAATATTTTCAATGAAAATTCAATAAAATTCATTAGGTGATTATAAGAATTTATTTAAAGAATAAAATCCAGTTTATTTTTCTTCTTACAAAGCCCCTTCTTTGGGGGATTCCAGTGTCCATTAGCCCCCTCTGAGTGCGGCACTGCTCTCAGCGATCCGATATCGACTCCACAGAATCTGAGGCCACAGAAACCCAGCAGCCCGCCAAAAGATTACAAAAATTCCAATGCCGCCGGTTCGATCGCGGATCGACGCAGCCCCCGCGTTTCCAATAAAAAGCAAGGGGGTCGCGGCGGTCCCGTTCGATGGACGTGCCGCATACGTAACTGGCGTGGAATCCAACGAGGAATTTCCCTCATCTCCGGGCAGCGTCAGCAGCTTGTACACGTACAACTGGTCCCGCGTTACGACGCGGACGGCACCGCGCGACGCGTCGCGTCGCCGAGGCGCTTTGGAATTAAGTTTCATAATTTCCCCGGGGCAGCTGGGATCCGCGGGAATAATGCAATTGTTCCGATGCCATAATTTAAAAAGTTGGCCCATTCGTCGGCGCCCAGGGCGCAATCACCCCCGCCTCTTGGCGACCTCCTTCTAAGACGCGGACCACCCCTCTTGGAAAACAACGCGGAGGGGGCTGCTGCTCGCGCGATTTAGGGGCCCCGCGGTTCTTCGGCGACTGGGAGGCTAGCGTCGTGAAGAAGGATGCTGCTGGCGGGGGCGGAAGATTGTTATTGTTGCTGGGCTGATTCATTAATGCTCCATTGAACAGTGTCTTACAATAGTTGGAAGATTATAATGGTTTTGGGAAGGACTTTTGGGAAAAGGGCCATCCTTAATTTACGTAGGGGTAATTTTGACGAATTCTTACCCCCTCCCTTCCCCAGTATAAGAATTCGTAAGATTTTGTATTTCAACCCTCAGGCTTTTCTAAGGTAATATTTTTTTTTGGTGGTCAGTTAAATTGTGAGCCCCTGAGTTATCAGTTGGGGAGAATTTCTGTGTGCACGGTAAACTTCTGATGCCTCGGAAGTTCATTATTTTTTCTACCCCACTGGAAATGATCTACTCGCCGGAAAAATAAATCCGCAATGGCGGGAACGCTCCCTCCATCGCTAATGGGAAACGAATACCGCGTGGTTCGCGGAAAAATGAAAGAGGAATACGTTGCGACGGTACCGCGAGGATGGCAGAGATAAAGCGTCGCGCGTTTCCCGCGAATAATTTCGCCATTCATTTCAAACTTCATTTTTCTATGGCGGGAACCTCGTGGGTCGAGTGGAAGTGAAATTTCAACGCAACAAAGTGATCTAATAATTGGTCGTGACATTCTTGAGGAGAATAATATTGTGCTTGATAGGATTCTGTACTTTTCCAGAAATGTGCACGTTTAGTTTCTAATATATCAAGCATTTCTACTGTGAGTTCTCCAGTGCTCGAACCTAAATCGAATCAGGTAACCCAATTTCTCCTTAAGGGTATCCTCCCATCAAATCACTCCAAAAATGGGTCAGTTTTAGGATTTTATTTAAAAAAAAAGAAGTAAATGTCATAGTGTTAAAAAACTTTTCAGGCTGTATTTGTCCATCATTGAAGATAATAAAAAAAACATTTGCATATTTTATCTAATATTGCTGTCTGCTGGTCCTTGTAACTGTCCTGATAATACGTGAATCAGTGTCTTACAAATACAGCTTAACAAAATTTCAACACTATGATGTTTACTTTTTTTCAAGTAAAATCCATACAAATGTCCTATTTTTTTTTACAAGTTACAAGCTTTGTTAGGGTAAAATCTTGTAAGTTATTTTTACCCACTTCCACATATCCGATCGACTTGAAACATTGCACACATATCTAGTTCCGATGAAAAAACAATATTTTCACTAAAAACCATAAAATAATGTATAGTAAAATTGTTTTTTTAAAAACAAGCTTTTATTAAAATGTACTAAAAGGAAAAAAATAATTTTGATACCGGCCTAAATGGCTGCCTTAGAAGAATTCCCCCATTATGACTAAAATCAAAAACGTGGGGCGTAAATAACCCAGACCTACCCTTAAACTAACCTACAAGCCTCGCTATTGCTTGGCACACGTTTCCTTCACCTAAAATATCATCGATCTCAATTCCACCACGCATCGCCACTCAAAACACCTGAAAACAAAGAAGCAAATCGTCGACTCGGGTCGTCGCCGTATTGACCCACATATAAATCCAGCGAACTAGCGAGCGCGCATTAATTACGAGGCATACAGAGTGCAACTGTGCTCCCTGGCAGTGGGGGCTGCGCATTACTAATACCTTGAGTCGTCGTCCTGGACCGAGGGTGCGCGGGGGACGCCTGGACGTACGCTTGAATTATGGGGAAATTAATGGTGTCGCGACAAATACGAAGAAACAACATCCGACGCAGAAATAGACACCGGTGGTGAACGTTCCTCCGCGAGCTCCGGTTTCCACTGCTCACTCTTAACGCTAAATTATCCCGCGACCTCTCCAGTTTTAATGAACTCTGACTGGATCATCTGGATCATCTGTCGCGCCTGAACACGGCGGACATTTTAACCTGCGTGTCTCCTCCATTTTTCTTTTTATTTAACTGGAGTAAAAACGAACGGTGGACGTAATAGGTACTCGAGAGTCTTGCTTCTGCAGTGGGTGAATTTTGGTCATCCCGAATGCCACGTGCACTTGCTGTACCGTCTTCCGCAATCCTGGCGGCTGGCGAAAGTGTGACTTTCACCACTTGCCCGTTTTATCGCGAGGAATGTTCTTAAGGGAGGATGAGGGTGCCAGTTAAACAATCAACGTTAAGGGGTCATCTGGAGATGGGAAAAGTTTGCTCGGGTTGTTCAGAGTAACCCAGTACTGTACCATTTTGTGTGGATCGTTTGCTCTGTATCTCGTATAAGTGTGTGGAATGTAAAGACACCAAAACCAATGTACATATAGAATGATGATTTCGAAATTGCAGCGCTGTGTAAAGTAAAACATTTGCATTGGATCATTAACTGATTTCATATTTGAGATACAGGAGCATCGTTTCCATAATAATTGGACAAATGCAACAGTGAGTGTGTACCAGAAATGAAACAACAACGAATCTGCTCGAATGTAACAAAATAACACGTTATCTCTTATTTGTTATATGTTATATTGGTTCAAACGGGTATTTGGAATCTATCCGTGGATGAGAATAAACGCACAAAACTTTTGAACATTTCAAATAGTCTGGCGCGGGAAGTTAGGCAAACTGATAATTCAGAAAGTTATGCAACTTTGTGTGTAAATAGACTGGTACATCCGTAAGATAAATCTATTTTTTATTGGTGCCATAGTGCGGATTTATGGGGTGAAATCACCTCTTGAGAAAAATGCAGAATTTTCTTTTTCGTGGAATATCTCAAGAAAGGTGAGAGATATCGAAAAAAAATTTAAACAAAATTTGCATCCTCTTTTATATCTACAAAACTGCATAAAAAATCATCGAATTAAGGATTGGTGGTGGGGGTAACTTGAGAAGTATGGATCTTCATTAATTAAGTACTTTTATGCAGTTTTGTAGATATAAAAAAAAACTATTTTTGTTGAAACATTTTTCGAATATTTGTCATCTTTCTCGAGTTATTCCACAATAAAAGAAAATTTTGCATTTTCCTCAAGGGATGATTTAACCCCCCCCCCCCCCCCCCGCCCCCCAAATAGCACTACCATGGCACCAATAAAAAATAGATTTGTCTTACGGATGAACTACTCAACTTGCACACAAAGTTATATAATTTTCTGAATTTCCGGATTCCCTAACTTCCCTTGTGAGAAAGAATTGGGCGTTATTAATTCATCGTTGTGGAATTCTTACAAGTTCTGTGAAACAAGTTGTCAACTTACGTTCGTCGCAGAAGTTGCTCTTCCATCCGGGGTTGCAGACGCACGACCCTCTAACGCACTGCCCGTGTTGATTGCAATCAGGAACTTGGCAGTCTCCTAATGGTATATCGCATTCGGCACCTTTCCAGCCGTCTTCGCAATGGCACATACCGCCGCCATATTGTCCATGGGAGGAACACAGAACCGGGCACACGCTCTTGCTGCAATCGGCTCCCTGAAATTTTTATTGCCCGTGCCGTAATCCTCATCGTTTCGACCGTAAAAGTGATCGACGAGTGTGTTTAACGATAACAGCGGGACACGATTTCAGACTTCAGGCAGAAAATTGCTTTGATTCCTGCAGTCTTATCCCCGAGCAATTGCTTTCTCAAAACGAAGAAATAGCAGCTAAAGTAACAGCAGGCCTGGCTCCAGCCTTTTTTGTGTCCTAGGCCAAATTGTACCCTTTATTTATAATAAATTTATTTACGCTTTTTGACGACCTTAGTCAGCATTTTTATTCAAACAATAAGCTTCAAACATTTATAGCGCAGCTTGTGATTTTTCATTTAAAACTTTGTTTTAAAAAACGCCAACAATGAGAAGACCATTTTGTGCCCCTTGTCATCTTTACATCTTAAATCGGTGTGTGCGAGTTCGATATACATATTCCATTGTCAGACCATCGAGAACCCAACCCAGAAAGCAAGTCCCTAGTTTCAAGACTCCTCCTCTCGATAAACACCGAGGAAACCCCAAGGCGCTCACCTGATACCCGTCGATGCAGTCGCACTTGCCAAGATAACACGATCCCCGTCCGGAGCAGTCGTTGAGGCAGGTAGTGGAGACGCCTTCGGCTTCGGTGACGACCAGGGTGACCTTGTACGGCTGCAGTTCGTCGTTGTAAACGGAAAGGAACCAGCGGCCCGTGTCCAGGTACTGCAGCAGGCTGACGTTCACCATCATCGGCTCGACGATGGTCCTTTTAATCAGCACGTGCTGATAGGACGTGACGGAGCGGCCATCCCGCTGACGATTCGCTCGACTATCCTGGCCAGTCGTCCTCATGAAGCTGACCGCCTCGGAGGCGGTGTCCCTCTTCAGTCTGTGGTCCACGCGACCGCCCTTCACGAACTCTACGAAGTCGTACTGCGTCACGCTGGGTGCCACGTTGCGTCTGCCGTAGACGGCGAAGTTCGCCCCCCAAGGCAGCGTCAGATTCAGCCGGATGAAGGCGGGCTGCTTGTTCCGGAACTCCGTGTTCCAGAAGTGGTAAGGCAGTATGACGGCCGAGTGAGCGACGTTGTATGCCTGCAGCTCCAGCACGGCGGGCCATTGCTGCGCGGATTGCTGGATCTGAGGGTCGCTCTGCTGGTCGCCGGCGCTGTCCGCGGCGCTGGAGTGCTCCGCCGTGCTCGTGGGCAGCGATTCTGAGAAAAAAACCGGTGGTAAATGTTGTGTGCTGGGTTAACGAACAGCTTTGTTTGCGCGAGTATGTTTTAGTTTTGGCGGGGGTGCGGTGTCGCGTGGGTTAGTTTGTGAGATGTTGAGATTGGAGCTGAGGGGTAGCTTGGGCAGTGGCGCAATTAGGATTTAATCTTGGGGGAGCCGCGTTGAAGGGATAAAAATATTTTTAATGCAAATCCAATAAAACGGATTAGGTGATTATAGAAATTTATGTAAAGAATAAAATCCAGTTTTCTTTTCTTCTTACGAAGCCACTGAGCGTGGGCAAGGGGAAAGCTTGGGACATGGGTCACTAATCCACGCAACGCTGTTACATGATACTCTTTTTACTAGTCGAAAGTAGTGTCTAAATTCTGGCAAATGAGACACATTCTATTCAGATTGGATATGGTTAGCTCTCAACAGTGTTTGGTTTGGGGTCTATGAATCATGAGGTTTGTAGTCTAGTTTTTGATTTCGCACCGGTGAATATATGTATATAGAGAGATTCCCGCGTGTCGCAATTTTTTGCAGCAGTATCGCTCGTCTGAATTGATCCTTAGAAGGGGAAGAGAAGGTTTGAGTTTGAGTAAGTGGTGACAAGTAGTATCGCCCAGGTGCCTGTCAGACGTCCCCAGCCAGAGTAAGTATGAGAAATATTGAATAATTCTACTGGATGACGATAAGTGGTAGTGGATTGTCGCAAGTCAGGCATCGAGCTATACCACTGCCAGTAGTATGAAGCTATTTGATGGGGGCAAGTAGTAAGGGTCGGTACTTCTTTAGACGTTTCAGAATAAAAATCAAGATACGAAACGTGAAGATCGAGCAAGCATATAGGGGGTGTTCCCCTAGTGGCAGACGCTTAAGATTTTTCTCAAATAAGGAGAAGGAAATAATATTATAAAAATCAATCTCCTTGGCTGTGCACACGCGACTGGAACGCGTCGAAACCTAATTGGTGCTTTTTCTATTCCCTCTACAGTTTACGTGGAATAACGGCTCCGGTATTAGGTGCTACCCGGCGTTAAGGCAACTCCCCCAATCAACGCCAATGTGTTTGTAATAAAGGTACGAGGGTAGACAGTCCATAATATTTCGCGAAATTCCTGATTAATTCATGTTTCGAGGGCTGACCAGCGGAATTCTCGACATTTTAAAAATTCACCCGAATATACACATAGCGAAAAGCAAAATAGCTATGAAAGGACGGAAATACGGTGTGCAGTTTATATGAGTTTGTCCCGACGTGTGGAATTAATCCTGAAAAATGCGTGGAAATTTTATCGACCGCCCGCCTCGCATAAATACATTTAAACCTCGGGTATATTTCGTCAAAGCGAGGTTTAACGTTATTCCGACGTGGAAAAACGGAAAAAAACAAACGGAGGTAAATTCAGAATATCGCCGAGGCATCGAGGGTGTGTGTGTGTGTGCCGCGCGCTCGATTAAATTTATCCACTCGATTTTGATATTTAAATTAGCAACGTCTACTGCGCCCCGGCTACAAATATTTCAGTAGAGCAAGCCTGCGGTAGGTGCACGCGTAACGGGGTCGATATTATTCTCGTCGTAGCCATTGTATCGACATGTATACCGCGACGCCCGATATCAGGCCATGGGAAGCCATTGGAACGTGGCAGACGCCACCCCGAAAGCAATTACCATGAGACGTCGTGCACCCGGCTCGAGTATTTACATCATGCAGAGTGGATGCAAATTGATACTCTGCCTCCCGATATTTACCTTCGGTGGGTATTTGCGTGGATATCGGGTCGTGAACGTGCGCGTTCTCGTGAGTGACAGCCTTCACGTCTTGGACCACCACGCACTTCGTGCTGTCTATGGGCCGCATCGAGCTCACTGCTGGAAAGGAAAAACAGAGGGCCCTCTTTAGTACCGTGGCTACGATCGTGTGCGATTGATAAATTCTTGATAAATATCAGAACCCCCAGAAACCACGTATTAATAGTATTAATACCCAATCTATGCGCTAACAATTACAATGACTCCGTACGTCCCTAACCCTCCGCCATACTGATCGCGTTGCCGCGCCACGAGAATCACTTGAACGACCTCCACGGAGATAAAACTCATCGCCCTTAACGGTACAGCCGGACTGAATCATATTTCATCATTATGTGCTCGTAACAATCAATATTTACTGCGGCAGAGCGAACGAAACGTACGGAACAGCGTAGAAAGCTGGCGTTAAAGGCCCGTTTCCATGTGCCGTTCCACGGCCACGCTTGATTACGCGGGCGAGCCGTGTGTCCGCGGGAATTTCCACTTTATTTAGCCCCCGATATCACTCGGTGGCAAGTTTACGAGCCATTCCAGCCTCCCAGGCCGAAGCCGCGGCTGTCTTTATGTACACACTCGGTGACCGTCTAACAATGGTGGGCCGAGGCGCGCAATCAACTTCCTTATATTCTTAATGTACGTGGGCCGGTGCTTGGGAGACAAAATAGCACCGTTACCGAGACTCTTTTATTGCGCCAGGAATCAGGGGCGGGGGCTTTAGTCGAACGTCCCCGGGCCGTCCTAATGGCTTCATAAATTCGAACAATCGCTTTCGAATTACGCCTGGGACATTGGATCCCAGCGACGCCGCCGCGCCGGTAACTTTTCAAGAGGGGCATTGCCAATGATAAAGGCCGCGACTCGGTTTCTGCATTTAATGTACGATCCTGTCGTCCGCGGACGTTCGGTACACTTCGGGAGGAGGGTGGGAACGGGAGACGGGGGTGCTGTCGAAGGGCGCGTCGCGTTGCGAGCCAGGAGGATTTGGTGGAGAAATGATTGGGATTAAACTGGAAGGAGCAATGCCCGCTGCACTTAGGGTTACTATATATTACCCAAAAGGAGGACACCTCCCCCTATTTTTACTGAAATGCAGTGTTCTCCTATCACCTAAAAGTGTCCTTTGTTTTATTCACAACTTCACCCGGCAAAATTCCGTTACTATTTACCAGATCCAATAAAATCGTTTGAAAATGAAAAAGGAGCATAATCTAATCTGAAATCGGTTGAAAAGGAGGACGTTGTAAAATAAAACGAAATTTTAGATATCATCTTCTATTATTTAAGAAAACATTAATGAATATGGTGATCTTGTAGCTATTACATATTCAGGCTCTAAATAGGGCTTGGTTAGGTATTAAACACTGACTCAATACATTTTCAAATACATGACTTGAATGGATTTTTATAATTATATCTTAAGAAATGAAGAACTTTTGTTAAATATAGGTACCTCTGGAAAGTATACTTAAACAAGCATACTTTATATCTATTACCTATTTAGGGCCTGAATATGCAGTGGCTGCCAGATTATTCTAATCTAAACATTAATGTTTTCTTACATAATAAAAGTTGATATCTAAAATTTGGTTTTATTTTACAACGTCCTTCTTTTCAAACACTTTCATACTGGATTGTCCTCCTTTTTCATTTTCGGACCTGGTAACCCTAGCTACAATTACTCGGCGCGGAAAATATATCGAGCTAACCTTATTCCGCCGCCCGAGAGATAAAGGGGGTGTATTTGTGGACGAACCCTGACCTTCGAGCACCACCACTCTCCTCCCAGGGTTCATTTGTATTAATGTGTTCGGTACAAGCGGGAGTTGGCGGAAATTTGATTACGGCAAAGAATCCCGCGACAAAATCCTTATCAACCACCGCGAGATATCCGGCGAGTAAATTAATTATCCGTCCCAGAGGCCGTCGCGAATTAATTACGCGGTTTAACGAGCAGCTTTCTTTTTTAAAGAACGAACCGGCCTCGACTGTATACAACGTGTGTAACGACCCTTCAGCTTATCAACGCGCCGCGCCGGCGCTGTCACGCCGGCTAATTGAATTCACGCGTTGCCGCCCCGCCGAAACGATCCGACAAATAGAGAATCATCCTCTGGTCATCAATATTTCATGTTCATATCCGCTTTTTATTTATTTATTTATTTATTTATTTACCGTCCCTTTTTTACACGCCACGATTTATCGCGTCCGCTTTATTGCGTTCGTTACGTCGTCGGCTCGACCGTCCAATCGCGAGGGCCGATGCCAACGGCAGAAATGGAAATTTTTTTTCGGTTCTGGTGATATTCGATTTTCCGTGGCCCGTTTCCCGCGGACTCCGGGGGTCAGAGGCAGTTACATTTGCGAATAAATTCAAGTATTTTTAACGCAGCCTCGAGGCAATCAAGCTTCCGGGCACCGAAATCCAGGGAAATTCGAAACGAGGGGGCGCTGGCGCGGGGCTAAGGGCGCGGATATCCGCTGTTCACGCAGTTTGGTTCACCCTTTGATTCGAGATAGGGAAAAGGTGAAGTCGACTGGGAGCGACAGGCGGAGCTCGTTCGGGGAGGAACAGGGAGCAAAGGAACAACTTTTTCAATTATATTCCCTCGGATCGATCCAACGATTCATTCCCGAGAATGATTCCCGGATTATCGGAGGATTATCCATCCCCATCCCTCACCCTCTTGGCTATACTTCCGCTTTCTTTCCTCGTGTTATAACGAAATGTTTACTATCGATCTGTCTGTCCTCTCGTTCCAGGCTGATGGAAGCAGGCAGCTCGACGTCGAAAACCTTGGTAATTATTTATTTATATTCCGAGGTAGAATCCCATGAGTTGCAAAATGAACTATGTAAAATGGTAATAGCGAAGTCGAGAGGAAACGTAATTAGAATGGGATCGTTGAAAATTAGAAACTACAGACTCTGGTAATCTTTCTCCTTCTTTTGATCGAATAAGAATCAAAGTGAAAAATTGAATTGAAAGGCCTCGCCAATGTCAAGCAGGAGACGCGCTGTCTGAGGAATTTTCGAGGCTTCCTGACCCACAAAAGTTCGCGACTCGTGCCGCTCGACGGTCACAAGTTCCCCGAGGAGGGGTTGAACCAGTTGGCGTATTACCGCAACGATAACTCCGCGGGTGGTGAAGAGAAATCGAAGCGTCCGTTCGACGGCAGAGAAATGGCGGCAACTGGCAGCGATACGTTCCCTGGGAGCCGTGTCTTCGGAGCATCGCGGAAGAAAAGCGTGGGAAAAAGCACGAGTGCCGCGGGAATCTATCCGCGATTATTAATAGCAATCGTTCCACTGCTTCCCTCGTCAACAAATAGGTCGAACGCGAAGAGTAACGGGGACGATATGTAACCCATTCATAACACGCTCGCGCTGGGATGTGGACAGAGGAGAAGTGGCACGTGATAAGGTAATATTAAGAGCGCTTGGCTGTCAATCTCTGAACACCGTAGGTGGTCTCAATAAATTCCAGGCGGATGAGAGTAGATATAAGAGTCGATTAGAAGTACGTACGTCTGATCTGTTCACATCACGGCCTGTTGTCGAACTGAGCTTTGGCTCCCAGGAAAAACAGACCCTGGCTTGTTGATGATACGTGACCAGAAATATACCCGACGAAAAAACTTTTTTCAAAATTTTGTAACGCAAGTTTGAAGGGTTTATTGCACCATTAAACTTTTGTTTGAAACATATTTTTCTGTCTCTTATACTTTAGGAGTTATACGCGAGAAAGTGGGAGTGCCTGTTTAACTTTGAGGCCAGTTTTCACACCCTTAAAGGGCGATTGGACATGAATGAAACATACCGTTGTTCACAAAGTTGCGTTCCAATCTGTGAGTGGTTCGCGGTGTTCCCTTGTAAGACTGAACAGTCTACAACTTATACATGACACAGACTTCTAAACAAGAAGATAAAAGAAAATAGTGGTAGGTTCACCCTCTATACTCATAATGATCTATGTAACAGGTTCATTTCTTATTTCGAGTGATTACAAGACTCAGAACCATCCCTTCTCGGTTTTCCCACGCACTTCAGCCCACTCTCTGTACCCACAACCCTCGAGTTCCATTACAGAATCGAACCCCTTCAAATTCACCCTGTTCACGCGACCCCGCTGTTCCCGCGGTCACCTTACACTCCAACCTCCCTCTGATTCCAAACTTTTTACAATTCCCTCCCGTTTAATTACAATTTCCAAGACTCGCGGTCGTGGCATGCCTCGCGCCTTCGATCGATCCGTTGGAGGGGCAGCCCTTGTTACCCTCCCCTCGCGGTGAATTGCATCGAGGGGTCGAAGCGCCTCCAAGATGGAGCTGGGATCCAGAATAGATCCCGCGGGCGAGCCACTCGCGGCCGCATAAATCAAATTGCCGAAAAGCGACGGGCGACTCTCTCGCGTGCATGCGAAATCGGAGCTGGAAATCGCTGCTGGATGCGGAGATAGCGGCGGTGGACGGGCTCGGATCGACGACAGACAGCCGCATACATAGAGGGAGGTGAGGGTGGCTGCGGGAGCGTGGAGGAGGGTAGTTTGGATGCAGTAGCAAACAGGCAGATTGGATTCCCGACTCGATTTACCGGAATGCAGAAATAACAGCTGGCGAGGTCTCCTCGAGGCCGATCCGGCTTTGCAATCTCCTCCTCTTTTCTTCCTTCCGCTTTTCAGACACCGCCGACGCTTGGGAGGGGGATCAAGAGGAATGCAGACGCTGGATTCGAGGGACAGTTGGCCGAGGGAGCGCTGGGAATGTCGTGTATACCGGGTGGCTTCTTATCAAGGGAGTGGAGCAGAACTTTTCCGGGTGCATGGAAGAATTGGTTAAATTGTTGGGAGGGATATCGAGTAAGTGGAAGGATGGAGGTGTGACATTAACAAAGCTACAGTTACTACCATCACCCTTTTTTAAACAACACTTGCAAAGCTTTTAAATTTCGGAATTTGAAAACGACACTTTAAATTCCCTTAATCTATTTACAAATTAATTTACATCGTATAGCATCATCCCTTAAGTATAAAGTAACTTCTCCACACACTTTTTCCTCAGATTCCTCAGACCCACTCCAGCTGGGAGATTTAAGAGAGCCACCCCGTATACGTATTCGCAGGACAATGTGCCCCTCCCCTTCCAGCCGGGTCGCCCTTCTTTTCCGTCAAATCCCCTTTATTCCCTCCGCCTTCGAAAGATAAACCGTAATGGCGCTGCGCTCAGAGACCTTGACCGTCGTTCGGATTCGGGGATTTGTCGACTCGGGCTGAATGCAAAAACACAATTTCAGCCCGGTCCGTCCCCGAGGGCCGCTGTTTCGCGCTGATAACGAGGGAGCGTTAATTTCTCTAATCGGTCCCTGGCTCGGTTTTGCGAGCCGTTCTTTTGCCGGGCATGCAATTTTCATGTTACGAGACTGGATAAGCTACTCCGCAGATTTCCCCTGTTGTAGAGTGCTCTTTGATCTCTCTGTTCGTGCCTTCCCCGACTCGGGGGATGGTTAATCAGGGTGGAAAGAGGATGCTGTTTGCACAGACGTGGTTTAAAAATTGCGCAAGTTTCGAGTAAGAGTGTCGAGCGACTATTGAAATATTATGAAAAGGCAGGTGTTTACGCTCCATGACTCTGCTTGAGGGAGATTGAGGCACTTGTAGATACCTTAAACTGCGAATTTCTTCGAAAGGAGTTCTCGTATTAGTATTACACTTGCAAGAATATAACGCTACGTCAGCATTTCCTAAACCTTTTCTACGACGGAACACTTCACAAATCTTGAAATTTCAACGGAACACTTAGGTTATTTTGTAGGCTAAGTAGGTAAACTCCGCGACAAAAAGATAGCACACTATGTAAATATAAATTTTTGTAACATTTGAAACAATATATTGAATTGGTTTTGACGTTTATAGTGTTTAATAAGAACAACAAATTATTTCAATGTACTTTAGAATACATTTATTCCAAAAAGAAAATGTTATTTTACAACTTATTGAAAAATAACGGAAAATCGGTGCGTCAAAAAGATAGCACATTATCGTATAAATAATAAATCAAATAAATGAGTAAATCTAAGCGTTAAGAAAAAAACAAACATTTATTCTGAAATTGTAATTATTCAAAACAAAACACATAAAAATAGTAAAATAAACTAGCGTGTATATATATCGTAAAATTTTGATACTTTTTCACGGAACACTTATTCATTTTCCGCGGAATATAGTTTGGGAAATGCTGCGCTACGTTCACGCTGGAGAAAGTTTCGATCCACAACTAGGTATTGATCTGCAGAATCTCCACCCCAAATTCAAGATTCATCTATCAGTCCAACCTGGGCACTATCTTTGTCACACAGAATCACAGAAGACAACACACCTGTTCCTCAATTAAGACAGAGTGATATGCGACTTTTTTTATCTTTACGTTTCCTAACCCTTACACCTCTAACTTCGTACGTACCCTTAGTCCGCAATCACCCTCGAGGGAATCCCCCGTTTCCTCCCCCCAAAAACTAAATTTCAATTAGACGCGCTTAATGGCCTTCGCTTGCGTCGACGTCGAATTTCCATCGGGATCGTCGAGCCGCGAAACACGACCAGCGACGAAGTACGCGCGCGCTTTCCCTCCCCCCTTCCTTCTTTTTCCACCGTGAAATTTCCGTGAAAATCGCCGACCCGCAAAATATCCAGCAACACGAGGTAACGCTCGCTCGCCTCTGGCCCAGAAACGCCGAGGGGTAAACACACCAGGAAGGGAACACGGTCGAGTGACACAGATGCACACCCGCGGGTGCATCGCCAAATTAAATACCGTTTAACGACGGAAGTCCGGATCTTTGATAGGAAGTGAGGCCGCGTAGCGACGGTTACTGGCGCAACCGGTTCATTTAGCAACGATCCAGCCACCGGTTGGCTTCATCCGGCTTAGGGGAGATAGGTGAAAATATTGTCGACCGATAGCGGCCACTCGCATCATAGGCGCGTCGACACAGCCGCGTTTCCGGTCAATGATCCTCGAAAATCGAGGCGTCACGCGCGCTCGCATTCTCTGGAGAAACTGGGGAGCTTGTGAGCTTGCGTGCGAATCGATACTGTGGAAGATTCAAGGAAGAATAAAGATGTAGCTTGTGTCTGAGCAGCACGCGATCAGATGTTCCTCGAAAACTGTGTTACGGTAATCTTCACGTCCTTCAATTATTCAAATTCCCTAAATTTTGTCCTACTATGTGATTCCTCGCGCGTGAAATTCTAGAAGCTTTAGTTCAGTCGGTTCGATAAGTGTTCACTTCTAATTTTATAATATCCGATTTCGAATTTTATATCTCACTTCTAATTTTATAATATTTCGCTTCTAATTATATAATATTTCACGTCTAATCATATAATATGTCACTTCTAATTTTATAATATTTCATTTCTAATTTTATAATATCTTACTTCTAATATTATAATATTTCACTTCAAATCATATAATATGTCACTTTTAATTTTATAATATTTCACTTCTTATTTTATAATATCTCGCTTCCAATGTTATAATATTTAATTTTTAATTTTATAATATTTCACTTCTAACTTTATAATACCTATCTTATTTTTAATTTTATAATACTATCTCACTTCTAATTTTATACCTCATTTTTAATTTTATGTTATTTTAAAATTAGTTGCAGTTTTATATTAGAAAGAGGAGGCATGTGATCTTTGAACGCGGTCGTCAAGGGATGACTAGAATTCCCCCGAATCTCTATCGTTCGATCCAGCCGGGTAAGTTTCGATTCGGGATCGCAAAACCGTTCGAACAAATTAATGCGACCCCCGTGGCCTGGGGTGGGATTCTATTTGTGGATAGATACCATCTACAGGCAAGTTAGGCAAATGATAGTTCCGGCGAATTTCGGGCGAGCGTCGCGACCCCGCGCTAACCGAATCTGCAAGTTAATAATGAGTTATTGTACCGTAAATTGCAGATTAACAGGCAGAAGGATTTTCCGGGGGCGAGCAGCGATAAATTACAGGGGAAACGGCCGGGTAAATAAGAGCCGTTCACTGAGAACCGGGGATCGACGGACGGGCGCCACTCATACATAATAGATGAATTAACTGTATTTTGATTCCGTGGGCGCAGAGAACGACCCTTTGATTACGAGTTTTCGTGTTGCCGCGGGGACGACGGGTGATCTCTGATTTCGACCAGCGATTTTCCTTCCTTTTTACATTCAGCGCGAGTTCCAGGCAAGTTTAGCAGGCAATGGAGTCGTGTACTAAATTGATGATGGTAATTTAAACTGTCACATTGGCCCGCGACCTGAAAGTCGTTCCAATCGCGAATCTACCACTTATAACCGAACAATTTTTAACGAAATTCATGGATCGCTCCACTTAGACTCCCAGCACGTGTCTAATCGTGCTCTTTTAAATCGGCGAGCAGTTTCCTCGAGTTATTAAGATCGCAGGTTATTATATCAGGTTTACTTACTGGCAAAGTAAGCAAGCATCGCCGTGAGCGCAACAGCGAGGAGGATCAGGGCGATCGAGAAGCATTTCCAGGAGCATCTGTGCTGGCAGCGTTTGTCGATGTGAAAACGTGACGGTGAATACGGGGAGTAATGGGGCACCGCTGCTCCGCGGAGTGGAAATCCTGGCATTACCATTGCTTGACCTTGGGCACCGACCGTCCCTGTGCCGCCATTCCCAGCAGCCGCCCCCAAACCACCCCCTAGAGAGCCCACTGTCACCTGCTGCTGGGGCGGTGGAAGTCTGCAACAGAAAATTAAACAACGATTATTACTTGTGAACGTGACGCCGCATGAATTATATACAACCCTCTATAAAGAATTTCCTTTGTTAATTCTGGTTCGTGGGAAAATTTATAAAATGTGAAAAGGTGCTCCGTAGATCCCCAGAGCTCGTAGACATCCATAGGTAGTAGCACAAAATTTCGTAGAATTATTAAAAATGGTCTACGGCTGACAGAGTCAACATCCCCTCCCAAATTCAGTCCAACCTCCCTTTCCAACCCTCCAACTGACAGTTCCATTCAATCAAACAACACCTCGCGCACCATGCACCCTGTTCTCCAGTACAAAGCGAAGCTTGTATCAGCCGAATGATCGTGCCGCCAGAGGCAGGGAGAAAGAGGAGCCTCAGAAAAGGGAAAAAGAGGCGCGAGGCACGTTGATCGGGCGGTGACAACGAGACAGCGCGTAAAAATCGCTCCCATTAGCCCCCGAACGCGGCCTCTCGTGTATATCGAACGAGTCCGGCGCTTTCCGAACAGAGGCCAGCAGAGGGTGTGCTCCCCCGGCCCCCGGGGGGAGGATGAGGGGGGTGGGGGTGGGGGTGGGGGGGGGGTGGGGGTGACAGGTTAAAGCTTCGCCCCGTCAGACCTACGTCAAGGATTTTATTTTCATCACGAGCGATATTTATCTTCACCCCTGTATCGAGAGTCCCTCGGTCCAGGATCAAAACGGAGGGGAGGGTGGTGGACGTCGAAACGGGGATTCGACACGGGCGCCCGGATAAATATAGTTTCTCGATAATCACGCGGGGCCCATGAATGGCATTACACGGTGGCCACCTAACGCGGGCTGCCGCCTCAAATCCTGCGCAAGAATAACGCGGATGAAGAAGATGGAAGCTGGCTAAGCGGCTACCGGGAGGAAACAGGAGCGCGGGCTTGACAATGCAACCCCCGAGCGCCAATATTGAATCTTCCGCTTAAGATTCTGCTGGGCGGGGGGCCAGGTGTTGGGACCAGGAACTGCGTGGTCTTGATAGAGATACAAAGTGGAGCAGCGTTTTTAACCTGCTCCACTTTCCCTGACGAGAGAAGGGAGCATCTAAACTCTAGAGTCTAGACTAGATTCTGTAATTATTCGACTGAATTCGAATACGAATAATTTCTTCGAATATTCGAATATTCTGAAAATGAACTATTTTTTCACACTTTATCGTGAGATTCTTTTTCAAACGATAAACTTGGAGCTTTATTAATCTTTGGTAAATTTATACATTTTGAAACGAAAAAAAAACAGGCATCTGTTATTAAAATTATTATTCTAATAATAATGAGTGGTCCCTAATAGTGGACCTCTGTAGCCCTAGTGGCCCTAGTCTAGACCTTGAACTAGGGGTGGTAAGAATTGCCAATACCTTCCAGTAAGCGGATTACAAGGGACAGTGGAAAGCCCTGGAACCTTGAAAATGAAAGGACCTCCAGGTCTGAATATAAAATTTCAAACGAGCTTTGACGATGAAAAATAGCTGAAAGCGATGGCGGCGTAAGTATCTCAGAATCATCTATCCTATCACACCGTTCAATCGAGACTTTCAATAACGCGGGCCCAGCTTTGCGTCCACTGTCCACTCCCCCCCCTGTCCTTTTGCATACCCCGAGGTGCGTCCCTCCAATCAGGAGCAACGGAGACGCTCCAACGGTGGCCCCATAAAACACCCACTCACCGTGAAACAAGCTTTCGAAACGTACACATTCCCGCGTCACCGCGGAACGGATAACAGCGGGCAATTTATCAAGCGAATCTTCAAAGGAATTTCATGGGCGACGAAATCGCGGAGTCGCGTGCCCCGTCTCTTTCTTTCTCCGCTCCGTTCGGAGCTGGGGATCATTAAGACGCCCCCCTCCCCGCGTGACGTATAAGTTATTTAACAACGCTCGACAAATACCATAAATAATCGTGCGGGCGCGGTCCTCGAAGAGAGATCCTATAAACGTCCCCTCATATTTCCTCGGGCGGGAAGCAATCAGACACGACGCGAGGAGAGGAGAAAAAAGAGGGACGAAGGGAGGGGATGGAGGAGAGTGGAGGAGAAAAAAGGAAAATATCTCTGGCAGAAGTCCCGGGCGGCGTCGTTGCCGACTGGGATCGAGGAGGAGGAGGAATGAGGGGGGGGGGGGAGTACACCGAGCGCAATAAATATTGCTTTTTCTTTGGGATCATTAAGTGGAGAACAGACGGCGGCAGAAAATTAATTTGCTAAAAGTATCGGCGTGCCCGTCGCGCGGCAAAAACGCCCACAGTGGAAGAACTTTAATGGCGAAATAATGGGGGGGAGTCGGTCTTAAGAGTTGGACGACGGCCAGTGACGTCTTATATTGGACGTTCGGGACGTCTCGCTGTCTGCTCGTGTGATCTCGCGGGCAATTTATTGAAAAGGTACACACAGCGTGGCCGTGAACGGGGGGCTTTGTGGGTGGATGGAATTGCCGTCGTAATGGGAGATTAATAAAAAGGTGACGGATGGAGAGATTTGGTATCGAGATTCTTGGGAATATTAGGTAGAGTATCGGGCAAAGATTCAGTTTTACTCGAAGCATTGCTCAAGTATTTCTCAAAACCTTGCTCCACTCGAAGTGTGTAAAATCAACTCGATACGTCTATCGTGCAACTGTAGCGATACCTCCGAATCGACCGCCAGATGGCATTCCGACATATCCCGTTTTCTCGCATGTACTCCCTCAACTACTGATTTGTATATATACCAGTTTCGTTCTACCTTCTAACATCCCCGCGTCTAAGCCGGGGTCTGCTAGATAGGCCTTACCGATGAGTATTTCACTAACAGGCGCCCAGTACGACACGCAAACGCTTCCTCCTTCCTTTTCTCTTTCCTTCCGTACTACCTTTCAACCGAACCTCTCCAACCCTCGCCAAACAACGCTCGACGATACATTCCTGCAGCGTTGCAAGCACCCTGCGGAATTACCACTTCCATTTCCCTGAGCCCCCGTCGCTCAGAGGACACCTCGCCGAGCGATCAAACACAGAAACGTCGCCCCGCGATCTCTCGAACGTTTAATTGTCATCGGGGGGCGCAATTCCGTTACGCGCGGCAACCAATCAGCCCCCGTCGCGGACTAAAGCTTCTAATGAGATTGCGAAACGCGGCAGACACGCGGCGAATTTTCCGACGGAGACAAATAAATACAGCTTAGGTTAAGAACCTTCAGACAGCCGGGGGTTGGCGCGCCACCGGTCCTGTTTCCCGCTCGCACACCACCCCCGAGGACAACCGGATTCCTGATTGCACGTAACGGACAAATGAACCGAGGGGAATAGCTGAAAACAAGATGAACGGGCGAAGGACGAGAAGAGAAGAAACAGGCGGAAGAGAGAGAGACGGTGTTACAAGAGAAAGAGAGAGAGAGAGAGAGAGAGAGAGAAAGTGGGGGCAGGGGAAGCGACGGAAGAACGGAGTAAGCAGCAATTCGGCGCGTTAACGCCGCGCGGCACCCCCTTCAAGCTGGGTTAATCCGTTTGCGCGAGTAAATCAGTTAGCCGAAATTGGGTTATATTTCCTAATCGATACGATGGATTAGGTTATCGCGCCGCCTACGTCCGTTGGATCCTTTGGCCACGGGTGTATGCGCACCCGCTCCTATCTAGGGTGGTCGGTCGCGTTTCTACTATTATGTCGCTGATTTACGAGCACAGTGGACGATTCTCACAAATACGGGGAACATAGGAAAATCGAGCCGAGTGGCCATATTTCTTCCCCCGTTCTCCGTATTTCGCGATCTCGAGGCGGCCCAAGAGGACTCTGGAAGAGCCCTGGGCTGGCAGGACAGACGAGTCTTAACGAAGTGGCCCGGTCCCCGCGCAGAAAAGAACGTTTGATGTCTGACCATGGTCCAGAGGCTGTGCACGCTCTTGTTATCGAGCGCGCTCCGTGCAGCGACGCGTTCGTTACATCATAATTGGATCACACGCTCGGCCGTATCCTCGGCTCCCTCTCGATGCTCGCCCGCTCCAATCTTCCACTCAGACAACACTCGACTCAATATGTGACAGCAACGCCACCCGCAATTACCTTTTTAACTTCCAATACGTGTACGTACAAGGCGGGCGCGCTTGTGTGCGCTGTACACAGCAGAGGGCCGGTCAATTTCGCTTAATCGGTTGTAGGTGTTGCGGAGGAGAGAAAAGGGGTGGGGGGGGGGGGGGGGGGAGGGAGAGAGACGTTCCAGCCTGGTGGCACGTCTCGACAGACGCGAAGGGAACTCGCGGATGCTAGCCACCTGAAACGTCGAACGTGCCTTGAATTAGAATAGCGAGCGGAGGGAACATGGCGGAGGAATAGGGTGAACGAGAGTTCGCGAGAGACACTGTAGCGAAAGCAGGAATTTTATCGACGCCCCAGGGGGATCTCTTGACTCCTCGAATTGTTTGAACGAACCGTTCCATTCGAGGCTCGCAACGGAGTCCGCTCTACTGGTCGTTTAAACAGGCTTGAGTGACCTTCGGATGACCTCGACGCTCCACCCCTGCGATCTTCCTCGTGCAACATTGATGCACCCCTAGAGTGCCTTCAGTACCGTCGAAGAGCCAGCTTTATCAGTTAGATTTTGAAGTACACGGTTCGATTTACTGAAACGCGACCGTGCACGCGAAGCGGAGCCGCTGAATCTCTTAAAACGCGTAATGTTCGGCAGAAGTGTTTAAAGTTTAAGCGCGTCCGCAGCGGTTGAGCTATTTATTAGAAGGTTAGGTGGGAGGTTTTATTTGTAGCCGCGATAGCTGAAGGATCTCGACCGACTTTTAAACTCCTCGGCCAGCGCCCCGGCTCCTCGATAAATTTCATTTAACGCCGACGAACAAACGGAACGTCCCCTGGCAAAGGTGGCGTCCTCTCACCTTTCCTTCAGCCAAGCGAGCGGACGGACTTCATTATTCCCGACGCGACGGCCATATAATTTCTTCTCTCTCCTCCTCCCTTTTTTTCCTTCCCTTCTTTCGCCTGGAACTACGATTCAATTTCAACCGGGCGCGACCCCCGCGTCGAGTTACGGATCCCCGTGTTACTTTATCTTCCTTTCGAGGACGGCTCGCCGGCCGTGGAACAGCCTGGGTGTCGGATTTTTATTAGAATTCTTTGTACGTATCTCGCGACTCGTAATCGCCCGCTCTCCAATATCCATCGTTCGCTGCCGGAGATCAGGTGAACCGTGCCCGTAACAAACATGCCTCTTGTCTTCCTTGTTTATAGATGGTGGAAGAGACACAGGCTACAGATCAAATTAGTAGTAGTAAAGTTTGTAGACAAGTATTGGGGAGGGGTGTGGAAGGTAGCAGTGCTTCCACAGTAGGCAAGCAGATGAATTTCAAATCTTAGTCTAGCTTATTGTCACTGAGTCGAGCTGACTCGAGTATTATAGTATTATAGTTTTCTGAGTTTTCAGTTTGATTTTTGACTGTTCTCTTGGAAAATTCGACACTCCACACAACGAAAGAGGCAAAGCGAGCATGGCGACGACGGGTCCGGACAGCGCGACGCCAGACTCATCGTAAATTAGTTTAGGGCCCTCAAGGGGGAAACTAATTTTTTTGGCTTAAAACCTAGCAAAATTTGGCATTTTTTTTTTAAAAGCTAACGATTCGATTCATCTGAAATATGGACTAGGTATGTCTTTAATGTATCTTTGAAGAAGTCGGAGGTGTGTTTTTTTTATTAATTTTTAATAATAAATATAGGAGTAAAATTCTTCGTAAATTCGTCGTAAATTCGTCTAAAAATCATTAAATGTTAACGCGTTTTCCTGAGTACTCCGATTGTTACAGTTCCTTCTAACTAGCTTCCACACAAAGGCACAATTGATCCCACGGTACTGGATACAAACAACCCCTGAATGTTTCCAGCAACGAGACGGTAAAGCTCCGACTTCACATCCCTGATTGTAGACGCTAACTGCATCCCCGCTATTCCTCGCCGAGCGGCGACGGTGCACCACGCAACGACCGTAGGATCGCAATTAGCCGCGCTGGCGCGAGTCGAACGCGTCAGAAGGGCGTAATTATCGTGTCGTAAGCAGCTGCGGTGGCCAGCTCGTGTTTGATCGCGAAAGAACGCGAGAAGACGGGCGTAAAACAGGCTTCCGGTGTGCCTTTAACGCGCCCCCTGGTCCGTTAATTATTAATTTCGTTCGTTTAATATTAATTAGAAGCAACCTTGGCTGCACGGCACGTAGCAACGCCGTGATTACGTCGAGATTATAATTTTAATCACCCCCGATTACCGCCCCTTGTAGCCGTAACACCGCGAACGCTTCGATCTTTCACCCCCTCGCTGCCTCACCACCGCCCCCCCCCCAAATCTTTTCCAGGGGGTTGGCGCGCTTAAAGGCGAGCTCGCTAATAATGGGCCGCGATACCGTTGAATATTCAAGGCGGCGACGGCTGCAAGGTGGAAGGAAAGCCCGGCGTTATCGCGATTTTAAACGCGCGAGGATCTTCTTTGTCGTTCGACGACCCGCGCGCAGTTTACAAGCGTTACCCTCTTGCACGTCGGGAATCTCGTTGCGAGCAGTCCTCTTTGAATATTAATACAGACAACGAGGAAACGCGGGGCGACGGGATTTTCAGGGGAACGAGCGGATAATGGGGAAGGAAACGATGATTGGCCCTCGTAGCTGACGATGACAAATGGGCAGCTTTGAGCGAGGAATCGTGTCATCGAGTTCTGTCTCGCCTTTGATGGAGTGTCGGGCTCCTGGCTTACCGGGATGCTGATCGCTTTCTTTTGTTTGCTAAATGACACCTCGGGAATCGTCAGCGGTGGATTACTTATTGTTATCTACAATTTACCCAAGTAGAATTCGCACGGCATAGGTCGATATTTATGGCGGTTGGAATGGTAGGACGGCCCTGTGCAAGTTCCAATCCACATGGTCCGGAGGACACACCAGTAATAGCACGTTAACGAGGGTCAAAGACTAAAGTGTCCCTTCTGAAAACCGCCTTCCGCCCCATCGTTCGAGGAATCGACGTAACGCGGCGAAACGGTTCGACTCTTATTAGCCAAGGCCCAGGCAGATGAATCTTTAAACGGGCTTCATGGACCCGTGCCGCCTACCCCCCTCCCGCCATGACAGTTGAACACGAGAACGGACGCGGCTAATGTCAGTCGCAGCGTTCTAAAATGTGACACCAGCCAGCTGCTCCATGCCACTCGGTAACACAATCCCGCGTAAATCCTGTCTCCTCGCCTTCTGCACAGGGCCCCCGTGGTTTATTGCTATCGGCGTCGAGTTAAAGAGATACCAGCTGCTAACAGCTACGCTACGGAGAAATCGGAGTCACTGACACAGCCTGATAACGAAAGTCACAGGGGGAGCGTCCATTTGAGATCAATATTTTCCGATCAATTTGTCGTGGTTTAGGGGCTCTTCGGTTATGGTTGACGTAGCGGGTGGGCGGCGGAGGTTTCAAGGCTTTCAGAGTGACATTTATTAGGAAGGCGATGGATTTAGATTCTGGATAATTTAGAATGCTTCTGTGAGATTTAATTAGCCCCGTGGAAATGTAGCTGGTTTAGCTGGAGAAAAGTGCTTGCAGGCTTAAGGGTAGGTATCTACTAAGTAGGCAGTCGTTTTTGTCAAGAATTAAGCATTTCTTTTGCAATTAATTACAAAGAAATAACGTTTCTTAACAACCTTTGAAAGTCAAAATCACGTTTGTTAAGTCAAAATATGCATTATAGATGATGATACAGGTGGACCATTAAAAGGGCCCCTTAAAAATGTTTCTTTTGTTTTGTAGTGCTAACTAAAAAACAGAGGTTGCATTCGATTCGAATCAAATTCGAGCACTTTAACAAAATGTGTAGTTTCGGCATGAACCTAAATTGAAGTTAATAAAATGTCTTAATCTTTATGAAAACAAATTAAAACCTCATCTCTGTTTAACGAAATTGCGCTTTTTTTTAAAAATTGCCATTTCGTAAGTGTCATTTTCATAATTTTGTTTCATTTACAGGTCCACTGCAGAACCAGAGGCATTCTAGGTACCTGGAGCCGCTGCAAGCTGTACAAGCTCGTCGCTAAATTCCGTTTCGTTTCGTCAAAATTGCTGCAAAATAAAAGAAACTTTTCTAAAAAGCCTCTTTAACGATCCATCTGTAGTGTCATCTATAATGCATATTTTTAGCGAAACGAATATGTTCTCTTAAAGGTTGCGACGTTACCAAGCATTGTGCCAAAGAATTTGTCACTTTTGATTTATTTCTTTGTAATTAATTGAAAAAGAAATGGTTAACAGTTCTCGACAAACACGACTGCAAGTACAGAGACATTCCCTTCGTTCATCCCCAGATTTCAG
The DNA here is from genome assembly GCA_947577245.1 of Andrena bucephala. Taxonomy (NCBI): domain Eukaryota; kingdom Metazoa; phylum Arthropoda; class Insecta; order Hymenoptera; family Andrenidae; genus Andrena; species Andrena bucephala. The sequence goes on from OX387715.1 coordinate 74,157,221, forward strand.
TGATTATAAACACGTACGCATCCTCTGATCACTAAGAAAGCCCTCCATCGCAAGAATCAACCCTTCAACATTTCCACGCGAACGAAGCAACCCCCGAAGATTCGTTAGCGAAATTTCATACACCGATTACGATCGCGGCGAAAAATCGCTGCCGCGCAATTTTCCGCGCGGTGCGGAGGTCCCATGCAAATGTATGCAAATAAGGAGGGGGCGACCTTCGTCGTCACGAGTGATCCCCGGAGGTAATGAATCGCCGCCCGATTCCCGGATAACGGATAACGAGTACGTTTGTCCACAGAGTATCGACGGCCGCCGCCGCCACGGTCCATCGCGGAAGGGAGGACCCTGACGAGATCTCCCGTACACGCAGCATGCATTAGCCTGGAAATCATTTCACCCCTTCGATCGATCCTCGAATCTCGCCGAGCATCTCTGTTCGCCACGGGGCCGAGATAAAATCGCGCGGCACGTGAGAGGAATCGCTCTCCCTTTCAACGGGGCCAAATGAAAATCCAATCTTTCCCCGTCACGCTGGATTTAATGCATGGACGCCGACCACGTCGCCCCCACCTTTCCTTGTACATCGATATTTCATACTGTGTCTCCTTGCCTCCTCGAACGGGGGATGATCTTCCGAAGAGTGTACGCGGGCAGAGGAAGCGGAGCGTGGAGTTACCTCGACGACGGGATTATTCTGATTACTTATTGTGCATCCTTATTTTTTTTATTTATTTGCAACGAACGGGTAAGACCGACTTTGTGACAGAGAGCAGTGAAACAACCCCGAGTAGGGAAACAGGTTACCACTACAGGAAAAGCAGAAAGTAACAGAAAAATATAAAAGAGAATAATAATGTCTTAAGAGAAATTCTCATCAAATCACTCAAAAAGTAGGCAATTTTTAAGATTTTTTTTAAAAAAAAGTATACAATTTGCAGTAAAAAATTGCATGACCTTTATTTATTCGATATTCAAGGATTTGAAATTTGTTTTCTTTTCATTCCGTTGCGAATTCCGTCTTACAACTTTTACTGAGTATTCCTCAGATACTACACTATAGATATATTATGCAAGAAAATCTGTTTTCTGAAAAATTGTAATTAAAATGTCCCTTTAAGTCCTATTTACAGTTAGTATCGCTCTATGTCCTGGCTGAAATGAGGAAAAAGATCCATGGAAGAAATCAAACTCGTCCAGAATTATAATTTCTGCTCGATAAATACACAAGTGTGCAGTTTAATCACAAATTATTAAAACGCAATATAAAGTCTCTGTAGCCGTAGCATCAACCGTAACAGGCTACGCAACACTCGAGGAGAATAATAACGCACGTCCGTCTTGAATAGTGACCGATCTACATCAAATCCTCCCAAGAAACAGCAGAAACATCGCCGCAGCATTCGGCTGCGAGAACACCAGATAGCTACACTCCGCAACCTTTGTTCCGCGAGCGCATCCGGCCGGAGGCGCACCGCAAAGATTTATTTCCCTCCCCCGTTTCGTTTCCCGTTCCATTATCCGCAGCCCGTCTTCAGCCCCCAGCAACGCGGGCCAGAGTCCGCGAAGGCGATCCGACGCGGGTATATTTGCGACGGGCAACACGTACACCGTGCACGAGGGGACTTTCATTTCCCTGAGAAAAATATCGCCACGCGTTCTCTCCGTGGCCCGTTTCGCCCCGTGTCTCTTATTCCGCTTCTTTATTGCGAGCGATCAGAATTGAATAATGCAATGGACGTTCTGCATCGATGGGCGAGCCAGACCGAGCCTTCTGTGTCTGTGTGCGCAACGCTGTGCAAGTGTACGTGGCGGCTGTGAAACCGCGGTTGCGTGTACAGCGTCTTCTCGCGGAATTTACGCACCACGGATCGGAGATTTGTTTCGTCGATAGTTTTAGGGGAGATTTATACCGTTGCGAGATGGCTGGAGAGAGGCTGGAGCGGGAATGGCACTTCGCTATATGGCTAGGAGAATCGCGCAATAAGGAGGGTGGAACAAGATCCACTTCCATAATGCGACGTTTATGGTGCTTGGCTGTCCTGCCCACTTGAGTCATTCGAGAAGCTTCGGTATGGACCAGTCTTGGAAAAAATGGAACCTGAGAAAGATTCGATGAGATCGAATGGAGAATTGAACTCAAGTGTGTTGAACGAAGTTGGAGTAGCTGAAGCAAGATGTGCGTTTAATCTTCGGTGGTAAAATATCTTTGAGGCACCAGAAAATAGGTGTGACAACCGAGGGTTAAAGAAGAATTTAAGATCATTTAAGAAAATTCGAGCAGCCACCTTGATGCTGACAACACTTTGTAAACCTTTGTATATAAAAGGAGTCATCCTTATAATGAAATAAAAAAAATATTAAAAAAAAAGATACTAAGTAGTAGTAATTTCTTGTATCCTCTACAGGGAGAGACGCTTCGGCGAGGAGAAATTTATTTATTAAATCTTTTTATTTATTTTGTATTAAAGTAACATATCTCAAGAGTATAACCTTAAAATTTCAGCTAAAAATATTGAAATTGAAAAAAGTTACGATTTTTTTAAGCAAAAGAACTTTTTCTGGAACTATTTTCCTTTCAAATTTTTTTTAAACCTCGTGATACTTTAAATGATAATTTTCAACGATGAGCATATATTATACAGTGGTCAAACTTTATCTCAGAATTTTTGCCACTTATTGGGTCGAACCGACCCAGTGTGACAACTATGCTCGAGAAAATAGGTGTGACAACCGAGGGTTAAAGAAGAATTTAAGATCGTTTAAAAGAATTCGAGCAGCCACCTTGAACATTCACGAATTATTTTCATGAATAGGATTTTGAAAGTAGCATTCGTGGCCACCTTCCACGCTGCCAGTCGCTTTTTTCCAGCCCCCGAACAGAATTGGTATTTTAGGTGGCGGGAGGAGGCAGGGCTGACAATCACGATTCCTCGTTTTGAGGCGTCGAAACGAACGGGCGAGCTTTTCGTTTTGTCGAGGCGGTGCAATCTACCAGCAAGCCTGCCAAATCGACTGGTCGATTCGTCCGCGAAATCTCGTCGCTTCTGGCGGCTGCACCGTGCGATCGAGGGCGCAGTTTACGGGGGGGAGGGATTAATAAAACGAATCCTAATGCGCGTGATTTCCCTGCGAAATTCCCGAGGCGCCATATCGCGATCCCAAATACCACCAAACTTCCCACAGAACATCCATTACGCCAGAAAAATCTGTCCTCCTCTGATCTCCAAGTAATCTCCGCCTGACGCGCAGAATATTCCCACAAAACTGTTCGCTGGTGAAATTTTACATTCAATTTTGAATTGCAGAAAAATTCACCAAGCTCTCTGAAGCATTCACAAATAGTCAGTCTTCCTTCAAGATCCTCAAGGATCCCATTTCAACCGCCACGCCGATCTTCCAAAAGAAATTAGCCACAGAATCATGCCACTTGCACGCGGAATCGCTGCCAAAGCATCCCCCTTCGCGCGTTTCCCCTTTCGAGTTTCAGCGCCACGCGACAGAAGCGCCGAAAGAAACGTGGCGTTGTTTGAACGAATCGTTACCGGGGGATTCTCGAAAGCTGTGCTCAGGGCGAGGGCGCGTCACGCCGCTAACTAAACACACGAATAATATTACCGTGCGCGGGTAGCGCACGGTCGGCAGAAGGCCTTTCACGGGTAAAAGCTTGCGCGATTGAAAAAGCGAGCTGGCGACGGGCGAGAGCGCGTCACAAAGGGACCCCGCAAGTCGGCGTGTTTTTTGTCGTTAACCCAGTATTCACACAGGTGACGGGTTAAAGGCGGCCTTTCCCGTGTACACCGCTCGAAACGCGGAATCAAAGCTGGCACACCAGGACTCCCTGCAGCGCGCCTTGTACACCTTCTGTCCTGAGCGACTACGTACAGCGCGATATCCGTTCCGATTCGTTACCGGGCCATTGTCGGGATTTGAAAATCGTCAGCGTTTCAAAGTCATCGGGCCGGGGCAAGGCCGTGTCGCCGGGAATAATACAAGGAAAGCGATTTGAAACGCGCGCTGGAGGACGCGCTAACGAGGGAAGGGTTCGGCGGATCGTTCCGACGAGAGTTGTTCAAGCCTTTGACCTCGAATCAGGTTTCCAGGCCTCACTGCGGCACCAGTGCTCCGCCACGGGGATTCTATCAATCTCCTCGATGGCCGAGCTGGCACCACGCGGGCTCTTCGATCTTGATAGATAAAGCATAAAACGCCGCGAGGCATGATGAGACCCCCTTGGAAAGCAGCTTCGATATTCTACCGCGGCGGTCCTTCCAGGAATACGATTACGGCGGAGCTAAATCCACGTTTCCCCGAATGCTATAAACGCCAGGTGAAGGGGTGGCTAAGCTGGTAATCGCTGAGGCAAAAATGAGTCGCGGCGAGGCGACAGAAGGTGGCTGGGAGTGGGGGGGGGGGGCGCGGCCAGGGGGATGTCGAGATAACGAGAAAACGAAGGAAAACGAGAGAGGGTTGGGGGACAGCGGGGCACAAAAACGCCGAGGAAGGAATAGAACAGAAAGAAGGGGGTGGGCTCGAAGCAGCCAGGTATTTTTGCATTATCGTCACGTGCGCAGTCTTATTACTGGCACACGTGGTGTAATATTCCCACCCCGGCCGCCCCCTCTGCGCTCCCGTCGACTCGCGGGCTTCCTTCGTTGCCTCGTCGCACGGCTCGCATTGTTAGGATGCGACAGGCGGTGTTCATCCGCGACAGCGTAGGGGGATGATCGAATACTGGGAAAGTTTGCAGGGGGGAGCCTGCTTGGATGATACATCCAACCCCCCTCGCCTCCTGCCATCCTTCGATCCTTCGATGCCGCGAACTTCCACCCCGGCGCTCCCTCCTCGTTTCTTCGTCGCGCCACGTCCGCGACTCCTCGCGTCTCGACGCGACCTTTCACGGGTCGGGGCTTGCTCCCTTCAGGCCGCGTTCGTGTCTCGTAATAACGTCTTCCATCGGACGACGCCTTCCCTCTTTTTTTTCTTCTTTTCTCCTCGTCCTCGTCTGTCGTTGCCGCGCGGTCTCGTTTGTCCTCGCCGCGTGCTGCGAACAGGAGTCGCGGACGTGACCTGGATCGACAAGCTGGCTGCACGCTGGACGGCCGTGGGGCAGGGTTTTAAACCTTGCGTCGATGGATGTGATTCTGAAGTTGTTAGGGGCGCGAGGGATGGGCGTGACGTGGGCCAAATCGCTTTGGTATTTCGGACAGCGAATGGGGTACGTCTGACGCGCCCGGCAAGACAGAGATTTGTGGGGTGGTGTTTAATATGTGAAGGGTAAAGGGAAAGCAGGGAGTGTTATGTATGAGGGGTATTTTGTTGGTGGCAACTGGGGGCCACGGAACTGTTGAATCACAATGGGTTATAAAATAGAATTGACCACGGAAAAAATGGAGCTTCGGCGCGGGACTCGAACCCGCGATCTTCAGATTCGTAGCGCGCTGGCCAGTCGCCTTAACCACATCGGCTACCGCCGACTCCCCGGTTCTTAGCTCTTCCGTGTCCTCTCTTATGCTATGGGGGTTCCTGATCCCAGAATAACGTTAACGATTTGGTGTAGTGGTTAAAAACAGCAAATGTCCACCCTCCACTGGAACAAAACAAGGAATGTCCCTGGTCTTCCTACTTGCTCTATGTATTTCTGATTAGCGTAAACTTGCACAACGGCAGGAGCTCTTGGACGTCACTGTGTACATATCCTTGTTTTGATAATAATAGAAGTGGACATTTATTTTGTTACAGTGTTCTGCGGTGTTCCAATTGAAAGATGTTAAAACAATGTAAAACAATTATCTTTTTGCTCAGTTCTTTTCTGATGCCTAATTACAGTATAAATTGTTCATGTTATGAACAATACAGTTAAGTTCATTGAACCTTGTTTCTTTACTGATGGAGTATTAGAAATTGATTTTCTCAATACAGCTGTTTTGTGACATTCCTTGTTTTTTCCCCTTACCCTTCATGATATTCTCAAGCTGTCAGCAATACATCTCCCACTGTTCTCTCAAGGGCGTTCACAAGACTTTTTCTCCTATTGTTTCTCACTTCTTAATTTTTTGTTGCTCCTTCTTTATCGTCCTCGCTGGTCTTCTACTTAGGTGTCACGTTTTCTTAAAATTCAATCGCAATTTGCTATTCCTCCAGTCACCACTCAAATCTCAAACAAGTGGGGAGTGGTGGTTGTGAGGGGGTAGCTTGAAGATTAGGGTTATTATAATACCAAACGTTTTCTATACTGGTCACGAGGAAAGTAGGTTCAAACGTTCACTTTACTAGAATTTCAGTGACTTTTAACTACTGCTGCAAAACAGGTCAGATTTCTCGAATTTAGCCCGCAACTTTTTCTGCTTCCTCAATTTTACACGAATTTCCATATTATCGAAAGAAGTCTCTGAATGCAAGAGGCACATATAAAAAGAATCTCTGAGTGATTCTGTTATTCTTTCCTCGATGCTAGCTGCAGAATGTACCCTTAAAAAATGTTTCGACGTTCCTTCCACTCTCCGCGAATTTCTCCGCGAATTCTTTGGCAGCGCAGTGGGAACCGACGACACAGTACCCTCTTCCACTTCTATTTATTCCGCGATAAATCTCGTCCCGGCGATTCTCTTTTGAATCCACGATACCTCCATCCCCGCTGCACGCCATTCCGCCACTAATCACGTTTTCGTGGAAAGGCAGCCGAAGGGGGTGCGCGCCTTATTCACAATTTCCTCGAACGAGAACACCGTCGCAGTCCAGACCTCCACTCTCCTTTTCCAAAACCTCCAAGTGTCCCATTAGCCTGGAAATCCGGGAAGCCGCCGGTCAAGTGCAGTTCACCGGAAAGGCAGAAACAAAACGAGTCGCGCTTTGACATTCTCTGCCGGTCCTCCCGCGGCTTTCGTCCTCATCGACCGCGTTTAGCGATGGCTTCGGGACGCTTTGCAGCACGCTAAACATCGTCGTGAAATCCCGAGCAAAAAAGCAACTGCAATATTCGCAGGTCTATCAACCCCGTCCCTCTACTTCGCTTCGACATCGAAGCGCGAAGTGCACGCTCATCTATTCGACGAAAGCTTGACTCGCCACGAATATCGTGGCTCACCAATGATTAATCATTATCCGAAATTAATTTTCAGAAATTGCGAGTTCCATCAAAATCCAGATTTCCTTATAATGTTATATTGCAGCAGAGGCTAAACATTTCGGAGGCTTGCAAGGGCGATCGAACGTCCACCAGTAATCACAGTGCACCCCCCTCCATCCAGAGCTGGGAAAATTTTTTATTTAAATAAAATTTCGAATAACGAACAAACAAATTACTCGTCATGTGTCGAATAAAGTTAACTCGGATTAACGAACGAACGACGAATAATTTTTCTAATAATTTTCATTTAAATAAGAATGTTGCCCATCTCTGCCTACACCCCCTTTCTCTTCCATCAAACTCAATTTCCTTGAGACTGTGACGTAACGAAGAGGGATCCCGAGGAGGTTGACCCAGCGCGAGGAACGCATCTCCGCTTGGATCTAACGACTCGAGGGGGTGGGAAGGGTCGCGAGGGCCGGCGGACCGTCATTATTTTGAGTGCAACGCGGCGTGGAAAACGGGAGGGAGGGGGGGGCGGGGGCGGCGGCGGAGGAGCGGCGCCGGGCTGACGAGCCGCGAAACGTTCCAAAAAGGCCGGTGTTTTCTCTAACGACGATGATAATGCCGTGTTTTCACGGCTTCGTCGCTGTCTGGGCTCGTCCCATTTCCGACGAATAACAAATGCGGTCGGATCGTTACGCGGCACGCGACATTAACGCGCTCGATCCAACACCGGCTGCCTTCAATGACCCGAGAAAAAGCAACCCGAGCGAGGAAACGCGGGGGACACGCGAGAAGGTAGCGGCACGTAGAGACGCGTAATTGTTTGCTAACCACTTCGTCTTGCTCGCTGCGCTCCTTTTGCGCGACGATTCTTTTTATCCAACTGCGTATCTGTAGGACTCATCGTGGATTTGGTTAAACGTATGTGTACTGAGAGACTTGCTTTGTTTCTTCAAGGAAACTGCTATATGGGTCTTCGAGGGGTTGTCGAGTGCAAGTGACGGTACCGTCAAGTGGGGTAACTTTGATGGCAAAACTAGATTTGAAAACAAACTCCTTTTGCATCTATTGTAGAACAGGTGTTATATATTCTCAGACAAAGTGCCTTGGACAGCTTTAATTGCCTACATCAAGATGCATTTTGTCTGAGAATAATAGGGGAGGGTTGCCTATATCGTAGCACTTAAGATATTTTACGTTATATTTCATATTTAGTACTAATTTGAACACAAATGACTATTGGAGATTTTAACTTGATCTTTTAGGCACCTAATATTATACGCTTAACCTTTTGTTCAGAACAAATTAATTTGTTATTAATCGATTTGTCACATACTGTAAAATGTACGATTTAGGCAACCGGGCTCCTAAATCGTACCGCCACTAAAAATAGTATCAATAACAAATAGAGAAGAAAATATTCAACATAAAGTAATGATTATTATATAGTTACATATACATATATATATGGATTACACACAGGCCACAATAACCTATGAATATGATATATGTACATAACCTATATAACATACGAGTTGTCAAATCCAACTGGTACGATTTAGGAAACACGATCAATTTATTTATAAATATCAGTTTCAACTTTGTAATGAATGTAACATGTACTTAAAATGAATGTAAAATATTCTACATTAAACCCGCTTTTAGAAAAATATAAAAATACAGGACAAAATTGCATTGTTCGATTATTATCAGCTAAAATAAACTGGTAAAAAGTTACATCAATCATATTTAATCTTATTTCGCATTTACTTGACATTTTCATCATCAGATGCCGTTTATATTTATTAATTACTGAGAAATTGATGAGGTACGATTTAGGTGACCAGTACGATATTGGCAGCTCTCCCCTACTTTTCCTTTCAAAATCTAGTTTCGTTACCCCAATTGGCGTCGTCGCGTCAACGATCGTATTGGCATTGTGGAGTAAACTTGCTGCAACTTGTTCAATTTACACCAGATTTATCAAGAACAGACCAGCCACCGAAATTTCGAGTGTCCGCGTAAAAACTGGAAATAAGAAAGGGCATTAATTCTTCCACTGTCAACTTGCACGCCCGCTGTTTTCGCAGCAGTCGCTCCAGTTCCCAAACGGAGCAATCTATTTGTCCGGCATCGAAAATGCAGCGCGCGGTCTGCGATGAGAAGGACGGCGGAACTGGGGTGGAAAATGAACGGTGTCTGGTTAGGTGGAAACATTGGTGTCGCGGTAATTACGGGATAAATAATATTTGCTCTTCATGCGAGTTGGAGAGCAGGGGGGGCCAGCTTCGAGTAGCCACTTAGTCATGGCGGGCAGCGCATTGTCTGACACGAAGCATCTCTTGTCAATCAACCTCCCGCTCGCCGTATAATAACGTTAATTTATCTTTTTATCGGCTTTCGTGGACAGTCAAGTGCCTCGTATCGCGTCGCGTTACCGTTATCATCTCTTGCGCCCCCTGCGATATTCATTTCGTTACCTCTAACGAGCCTCGAGCTCTGTATCACCGTGTCACTGTAATAACTAGAGTACAGGGGGGCCATGTTTCATCCCACACTGAAAGATAGTTATTCTGATCGAGAGAAATCGTTAAAATGAAAATTCTTTTTCCCTTCATCACTGTATCTTCGAAGAAGAATGTCAGATTTTTTTTAGTTACTGTGGAAATAGTTAAAGCCAGCCATTACCGTTAGCATGCAAGCGTTTTGACGAGAAATCATTCGAAGTGAATGCAGCGGAAGTGAAAATATGCGAGCGACTGTCAGGCAGCCTCGACGAAGTGCTCGGCGTGAAATTGCGAGCAGTCTTCATCCCCGGTGATCACTGGACGTAATTATCAAGGACGTTCGCTGCTACTGTCCCACGGTCCAGCGTCAGCCCGCAGAGAAAGTGGGGGGAGAGAGTTAACCGAATTCGAATTTATTAGGGCCGCGAAGAATCGTCGCGGGCAACGTAATTAATGAACGTCACGTAGTCAGCCGCCAAGTGAAATTAATTGATTCGGGTGGACGCGTGTTAGTCGCTTTTTATCTCGGCCCACCCGCGTTTAAATGCTCGACAGTCGCCGCGGCTGCTTTTCTTCTCAGAGTATCGTTGCCCCCTTTTTCCCTCCGTCCCTTTCGAGCAATTAATCACTGGCCCTTCGTGTTAATGATTACGAGGGGAGTACGTTAACGATGCGCGTGACAATTTTGCGCTTTTATCGCGGTCGTCCACCTTGGAGCGGGGATTCTGCCTTGGAACCAACCTCCTCGAAAGTTGCGCCTCGACCTTCTTGCTGAATCGGCGCAGAAACTCTGGACATTTTTAGATCACCAACTTTTGTAACTGCGCTGCCTATGAGTTTATGCTGTTTAATTCGTCTTATCAACTCTAAGTATTGTTATTTTTTCTTTGTTTTCCCCTTGTACATTAATGGGACTTTATCCCGTATACATTAAATAAATATTAAACATTAAATAAATAAATATTGTGAAGCATCTTGGTAGGTACCACTGTTGTAAAATGGAGTGGATTATTCCTTATTCACTTCCGTAATTTTAGAGGAAGTGCAGTATATTTGGAATACCAGTTTGTTTGAGACGAATAAAAAATTATGGCAGAGAATGGGAACAAATAAAACTGCATAATATCATAGGGAAACTAATAAACTTATATATTTCAAAGTCTCAGTAATAATAAAAAACAAAAAATAATTGATACTTTGGCCTAAATGAAAAATGACAGGAAGCATCGATTTCGTGAAGGTGCAGGTAATTTGGAATACCAGTATTTCAATTTACTTTCACTTTATAAATTTAAAAAAAACATGTAGTTAATAAAAATATTTTCTTTTATGATCTAATCTATGAACAATCTTAGTTAAATATAAATGGAAAACGCTGGCCTAAACCGACGCAGCGGTAGTCTTTACGCGTGAAACATAAGCTTTCGAATATTCCAAATTACCTTCACCTTCGGTACTCCGAATTAGCAACATCGCATTGAAACCTAAAATTTCATGTCACACTTTGTATTCTCAAAATTATCGCAAAACTGACACGGAACCATAGAAGTGACATGCAATTGAGTGGATTAAGTGTTTAACTCTAAAGTTATGAAATATTTTAACCATGATTGGAACGATTGAATACTTGCTGAAAAAGTTTTGGAGATTGACGTTTTCTTATTCTGCAGATTAAGTCGAAAATGTCAAAATGGCGGTTCATCCACAAATGTCATTAGTTAACAGGTCATTAGCCCCTATTACCTACGGTGTTACAAATTAAACAGCGTTAACAGTTTATTAGATACTATGGTATTCCAAATTACCAACAGTATTCCAAATATTCCACTTCCTCTACTATCAGTAGAACACCTTCTACTGGTCAGCCTTGTGAACTTCATAATGTTGCTTTTAGGATAGAAGCTAAATTCATTGTCTGTCACTGTCCAAGTTAAACTTCCAGCGTGCTGCGTCGTCATTTTTTGCCTCGTTCAATTATAAATCAATTATAACTCAGTTGGACGCAAATATCGTCTAAACGAATATACCTAGCGCCAGTACCCCATGCTGGTTACCAAGTACACAGATGAATAAATAAATTGCAGGTATGTACTAGCTTTTTCGATGCTATCGAGAAGTGGTTGCACTCTGAATCCCAAGTTCCCCATAGATTCCCGTGGTTGTGCACGTCGAAACGATTCCGCCCGACTCACGGGCGGCTTCGACGAGCTGGTGTTAAATTAACTTGAAAGCTTCGGACGCGAATATTGTGTACTTACTTGCGCGCGCGTGTATGAACGCTGGCGCAGTAAACCTTTGAGTTTGAGGAGGGAAGTGTTCATTGCATCGAGCCGTGCCTCGGGAATGTTTGTACTCCGTGTAATGGACTGTTGCAACAGTCCCCATGAATTACTGTAATCGCGATAACAATCGAGCACGGTACACCTGGGCATGAAATTTCGTTTTCCACTGGTTACCTACACTTACACGCCTACACATCTCCAACGATCGATCCCAAAGTCAAAAATACGTCGACGTCACTAATTTAGTAAAACATTATTATTATTATTTTGAGGGGAATATCCCACTTATACCAAACGAAAAAATTATTCATATCCAAAGTAAAGAATAGGTCGATGTCGCTATTTAGGAAGACATTATCATTATCATTATTATTAATTATTTTTAGAATTTTACGAGCGCAGCTCGGTATTTTGAAGATATATTATTATTATTACTATTTTAACGAGGATGCCCCGCATATACAGAATGAAATTAATATTCGCATTATCTATTTTATTCCCAGTATTTCATACGTAAAAACCGAGGCAGCTCCTCTGACTCTAATACAAAAAATAAAGTGCCACGATCAATTCAGGTGATTCTCCATCAATAAATTCGAGGGTCCACTGTATATCCAGGACTTGCTGACGATCAACGCTGGATCGCACGTCCTCGTGCCAGTAGACCTGCGTTTCAGACACATCGGCCCGATTCGAACCGGGACAGGGACACCTGGCTTGGCCGCCCGAGCAGAAGGAGTTGATCTCCGTGCCTTGAGTCAACTGCGGGTCCAGATAAATCTAATTTCAAGGGTCACGATTGTGCCCTGCATTATATATGCTCTGTCTGCAAGACGCTCCCTCGGCTGGCCGGTGTATTTGGGTCCATCCTGGACGACCGCGTCCTTCCTCCGTCCAATTTCCTCGGTGTCGTCCTCCACTCCCGGCTCCGGCGGAAAAATTAGTGGCAACACCGATTTAGCGAACGAACTGCCAGTTCTGGCAATTTACCGGGGCGTCATTTGCAATTAAGGCTCTCTCAACGGACACTTTGCTCGTCGGGGCTCCCTTTCAGACTTGTTCAACGTGCCAGTCTAGCAGGACCCTTGCTTCTCCCTTTTCTACTTATTTATTGAAACGCGGAGACACTGCCGGGGGCTGATTTTCTTGCACTAACGATGAGTGAATTGCGATGAGTTATTGAAGAGGAATTACATACAGGGTAAGTCGAGGACATTCGGCTAAACAAACATAAAATGGCTAGATATTAAAACTGATACTGATATTATTTATCTTATCAGAATAAACCTAATATGTTCGGAATTTTATGCTGATTCAGAAAAACTGATCGATACTACTTGCTTTAACAGAATATTTGCTGAAATTCGGGTTTCAAACTGAAGCCGGGAGAGATGGTTCTCGTCATAATTATTCTACTTATTTTCATGATTAGCGTTAGAAGCTTAGAATTCCAGAGCAATGGAACACAGAACTTCGAATTTAAAGTGTAGGTACCATTTTCGTTCGGAAGTGTACTTTCCCGAAGAAGATTCAAGGAAAGGGGCACTTGATGCGCCAGAGCGCAATGAATGGAGCAGAGGCAAGCTCCATAACTGCCACACTAATTTTACTCCGCGACTGCAGCTGGTGCCCAGGAACTGCCAGCGTCGTGCGCGCGATCGTAAGTGATATAAATTAATTTCCCACCGCCACGGGCCCTCCCTGCCTCTCTGTCCGCGCATAATGAACTCGAAAATCACTTCATCGTGCGAGCTTTCCGGCCCGACTTCCGACACCACGGATTCCAGTGGCCCCTTTTCCTGTCGGACGCCACGCGGAGCGCGGTTTATCTATTTATAGTGGAGAGAGTAGCTTTCTTCCATGTCACGCGCCATTCATCCCGGTCGAAGGGGACGGAGGACACGCTCGATGATAATTTAAAGGCTAAAACGCCAGTCATTATTCAGCTTGTTAAGGCTGTCGAGAGATCTGTTGACAATACTGCGCTGCCTGCTGCGAGCGTCACGCCCGCAGGCGGAGTTCGTTGGACAATAATCGAGCTTTTTAACCGGGAGATGGATAAGCTTTCTGTGTTTGCGTCGTGAACGGAGTGGAGCTTCAAGCGATAATTTATTTCGCTCCTTTTGCGAAAACAGGGAGAGAAAGCTGAGCTAAGCATCGCTACTCAGAGATGGGCAAAATTTTTATTTAAATAAAATTTCGAATAAAAGTTAAAAAGGAATCGTCATTCGTTCGTCAACCCGAGTTAACGTTATTCGACACATGAATCATTTTTAGAATTTTTTTTCGTTATTCGAAATTTTATTATTATGATTTTCTTTGTTTTTTAATAAAGATGTTGTGTAGGTAATAAAATTGGGGGATTCGAAGAAGCAAGACTGATCTAGGTTCTTAAATTCAAGCTACTGTGTTGAATACAATTTTCATTTTTTTGGGCTTCTACGTTGCACTTTGAAGAATTTCATCGAGATATTTAACGAAACACTCATTTCAGAAGTAAAAGACAGAGATATAATTATTTAAAAAATTGCAAGTTTGAAGAGAATACGTTTAGCTGGAATTTAATTTCAGTTTCCATCGTAACTGGAGTGCCTTGAAATGATTATGCTATAAATGCCTCGCCGTTACATTGTTTCACGTGAAATGTAGGGCACCGCGCGTAATTCTCGTTAAATCACTTCCCTCGGAAGCTCCGTATTGCCACGCACAAAAGAAATCCTCTGAGCTCCGCCCAAGCGCGCGAATCCTTTCTATTTATTGCCCTCAAACTGTGCGGGCGAATAAGATTTATGACACCTGGAAGCCTGGCCCGATCCGTTGCAAATCTGTCCGCGGGTAATATTTTATCAGCAACACGTACCTTACAGTTTCCCCCCGTGAAACTTACCCGGATATCTGGAAATAAGCTTCCCCCAATCGGTGCCATTCCTCCTAGATGCTAGCGACAAATGCGGAAACAATGAACGCTTCCTCAACGTGGGTCATTTGCGTACCGGTCGTTTAGTAATTTAAAACCCTGCTACCTACATCCTACGGCGATCTACGCGCACAAACTTTCCAAAGCTACAGTCAGTGAAAGTCAAAGGTTGAATCAACTATTCATCGACAAAACTGGAAGCCGAACATATGTATACTATAACTATTCGTTAGGATAAGCGAACGGCGAAGAAAAGCCAGAGGGAAATCTCAACTCCCCCCAGAGCTCATCTCTAATTCCAGCCGAGGGGTGTAAATCAATTCGAGCCACGTGAGCCCTCTCATTAGCAGCACAAGGATGCCTTTTCCGCGGAGCAACGGATTTATAAAGGGAGAGCAAGTCGCCTCGCATCCTGCCCGAGATATAAGAGACTGCATACCGCCGCTGGTGGACGCCAATGCGAGTGGGGGGTGGAGGGCATTGGCGCTCCTACAGGCGGAAGCACTATTTCAACGTAATTGTCGTTTCATCGTTCCCTCTCGTCCGTGCTGCCTCTTGGCCGCCAGCATTCCGACGGATTCCTCGTTCGTGTGGACCGACGGGGGTATCGTTGCACGGTTACGTCTTCGCTGGTGGACACCTAGCCAGACGAAATTAACCATGCCTCGCTCGGCTATGCTCGTACAAGGAAGCTGGCAGAAAATGACGAGTGCTGGGTATTTACTGGTTTCCGGTGGCTGACGTTTCTATTGCTCGTGGAGTCGCTCTTGGCTCGGCCGGGGTGAACGATTCAAGGTGCATGCTCGCTGCGTCGAAACATTCTTGGCTGGACCTTGCTTCTTCTCGGTGATATTGTATGTTGAAAGATCTTTGGCGATGTTTCACTTGAATTTCAAGGTTTCCAGAAATTTCCTATACTTTTCTGTCCCTAGGAAATTATTTGAGGTGTAGAGTCACAGGTGGGATTGAAAAGGAGAAAAGGAAAGAAGTGTACGTTTGTCCTGCACCTACTATTGAACTCACCAATACAGTAATTTAACCCTACAGTGGGGCCTGACAGGTCGAAGTGAACAGTTCTAATGATATTGAAAAAGATTCACATAACGGTGACTCGTAGTGTTAAATATGTATTTGCTCAGTATTTCATTTTGTTATTAAATGTCCTTGTTAATAAAGATTGAGTGCACTAGATTACGTGCAATGTAAATTTTTTATCCTGAAGATATCCATAGTTTTAATTTGTGTGTGCACAGTAGGGTTAAGGGCGAATTTGCGGCAGCGGAAACAGTAGAAATGCCTTATAACGAGTTCAAAGTTATCGCTACAGATTCCTAAGAATTCCTAAGAGTGCCCCATCAGTACCTGCCTTAATCCCTGAGCAAGAACTAGCAACATAGAGACACAGATCATCCCCAAAGGAACCGATTCATCAATCCTCCAATCATCCAATAAAATCCCTGAAAAGCCACCACCAACTGATCAATCTCTCCACTCTCTTTCAACCATCAAAGACCCAGACTGTCGTCCTAGACATCAACCCAACACGAGTCAGGAAAGCGATCCAACGAGCCAGAGTAGCGTCTCTGAAAGGACCCCGCCAGTATTGGATAACAATACAAATCGATGGCGGTGCAAACGATACAAGGACGATATCGACAAATTGGTGGGCCGGCCGCGGACGGGATATATCCGTCGTAGTCGGTTAGTCCCTCGCGCCCAATATGTCACGCATCGTCGCGACGTCTCCATGTGCGCGCCATAACTCTTCGCCCTTATGTACGCCCACCTATATGTACCACCTTCGCTACACGACTTTTCATCTTCCGCCGCCTTCCGCCCTTCCCTACCCCCTGCATCACCACCCGACGCTGGCCTCCGAGGGTTCGGGGGTTGCCGTTTCGGTCTGGGGTGTTTATATCGAGGCGGGTTGGAGGCTTGAGCGAAGAGGCAACGAGAAAAACACGAAGACGGAAGAGGCGGCTCGAGGGGTTCCTTTCTCGATGAATAAGGGAGTTCCAGTCGGAGTCGGCGAGCCAAGGGGCTGAGGTTGGGCGGGTAGGTGCGAAGCCGGGAGGTTCAGTGTCCAAGGAAAGGCGGAGGATCGTGGAGATGGACGCGGTTTATTTCACACCTGGGCTTCCTCTAATTAAGAGGGAGTGCCTCTCAGGGCCTGGCTAGTCCGTATGAGGTGATTTTAACCGTGGAAAGTGAACGGAGATGGGGGAGGGGGTAGGTTCCTTCGATCAGAAGATTGGGAATTCGCGGGGCCATGCGTTCCTGGCAAGCTTTCTTCCCTCCCCTTTTCTGATTAAACTTCTTTTTCCCGCTGTCGGGGAGGGTTGCATTCGGGAAGCCGCAGAATTTCATTCGCTCGATATTAATTACGGTTACTGAGCAGGGGAGATTACAGGAGAGGCCGGCGGATCGCCGGCGTTCGAGGGAGGGTATTAGCGGCCGTACTTTCAGATTTTTATGTAAGGGAAATTACAATGTTGCGTAACAGCTCGCCAGCACGCCAGAGAGGAATGGTCGTATTCCTGTATGGCTTGAGATCGCACCGAGTGCGAAGGAAAGCTTTATAACTACGAGTCACGCCAATTTTTCCAGCTACAACGATTGCTCTGGGGACTGCTGCTGCGTGCGTTTGATAGCGAGCGGTGGGTCTGAATTACACCTGACATATGGTACTTCGTGTGTTAAAAGTAATATCTCCACGTTCTACCGAGTCTTGCATTTGGGGAAGGTTAGTGTGACGTCCCAGCTCCATCATGGGATCGCGAGTGTAGTTTTCGCCAGCGCGACTAGAGGTCTAATCTTCCTAACTCATTCTCACAAGTAAGTACTTAGTTCCAATCTCGTTCCCATATATACAAGTTCCAAATTATTCTTCTTAGTCCTCGTGTGTCTATAGCAGGGTTCGTCGATTGCAGCCCTACTGATAATGCCTCGTTTTACATTTAGTCAAGTTTACTGGCACCAAGATCCTTCTGCAAGATCCATTTTCTTATCCAAGTTGACCATTTCCTTTTCATAATTTTTTTTCAATATTTTCAATAATTCATTCCTAATTTCGTTTTTTATTATGCACAAGCCAGCAAATACCACCTCCTCTGACGCCATTTTAGATATTTTTATTTACCTGCTTCAATGTCCAGCTTCAAGCTTTCAAGTACCCTTGAAAGTAACTTAAAGGCAGCTGACACTATCTGAACGCCAACTTGAAGTCAGTATACTTGAATTCAAGTGACTTGAAGCCAGTAAACTTGACTAGTGTGAACGAGACATATAGGGGAAGACCCCTTTCGTCTAGGTTCCGGACGGTGTTAAAACTTATAAACAGGTTAGCAGAAGAATTTTTTCAATCTCGCGAAAAATACGTGTCTACCTCTAATACAAATTAAGAAACTGTGAAAAAAATCTCTCTCGCTTCTTAGACCCCTCAGTCCTTCAAGATCCCCGCAGATCTACATAGATCCTCAAACCTTTGCAGTCCGTTAAGCGGTTACAATTAATTGATTGTATCAGGTGGGTTCGTCACGACACAAGGGCGGGCAAGAGTTTTACTACACGCCTCCATTAGCGTTATTTCCGTAATATTCTTTTGCTCTATCAAGCCCAATGTTCCACCGAACCCGGAGGAGGGGTAGCCTGACCGACCGCGCACAAAAGCGTGCACGCGCGAACGGTATTAGTCCCATTGTGGGCCAGGCGACATCCATCCGCGCGAATCCCCTGCCTCCCTCCGCAGAGGACTATTACAGCATCGTACGAGTACGCGCACAAAAAGCCTCGCGGAACCCTCCGTGAATGCCGTTGGACACTTAGAGATAACTGTCTCAATAGGAATTACGACGGAGATTTAGTCGATTAGTCCCGCGATCACTGTCGGCGCGATAAAGCGCGCGAGAAGCTTCCAGGGCGTCGCGGCGTGGGTTCGTTTCATGGCGAAACGAAGCGTGAACGTGGAAGACGGTGGAGCTGGAGGGCGCCTTCCCCCGGGGGGTGGTCTTGAAGGGGGTGAAAAAAGCCGTTGGAAACGGCAGGGAAGCTAATTAAGTCCACGGGATGTCTCGTTAAGATCGCTGATGAAGACGTTTGTCCGCGGCGCTTCAGTAGAGAACTTTCGACCCTGCGATTCGAGGAAAAGGGCGTCGTTTTGTCCAAGGCCCGCCGCCTGTCCTCCCCCCTCCCCTTTCGTCGCTGATAATTTACCGACGCGCTCGCAAACAGCCCCCGAGTTCGAAACTTCGAGTGGAAATATAATGTTTCGAGCGACGCCGCGAGATTCAGCAGCCCGAGCGGAATAATTCCGCGAGAATTACGCGACTATTCTGCGTCGTCGGGCGCGGCGAGTTACGCGGGGCGGTCCAGCGTGACGAAGCGGGGGTAGTTTTCACGGGGAACCGGCGAAACGGCTGTTTTACCTTTGCTCCAATGGAACTGCGAGCGATTGAAGTCATTTAGAGCAGAAAACTGGCGACGAGGAAAGGAAAGTGTCACATAACTTTCCCCGCTTCTTCGACTTCACAAATTTTCCATCGCAGCTTTTTGTACACGTCTCCCGAACATTCGAAAGTAAAAGGATAATCCGCCCACATCTCAAGAGCCCCGGAACCACCCCTTTTCCATCCCCCGTACTCAAATCCCGAAAACAGTGTCGTCTCCTCAGAACGCTGATTAAAGGGGCGCAGCTATTTAAACACGATCCAGTGGCAGTTGCTCAGCGAGTGTAAAGAGGGTGGACGTCTGGACGGCGAGTATATATCGGGTGGATAACAAGGCGACACTAGGATCATTCGTAAAGCTGTCAGTCGGCCGATATATCAGTATCCTTTTTAGTCGTTACGCTGGCGCAGCCCCTTCTGGAGCGACTCGGGCCGGGGGCAAGTAGCAGAGGACAGAGCTTGTCGGGGGAGCGGGGATGCACGCGCGTGTGTGTACGGAGAGAGAGTGGCGTGCACTAGGTTCGGCACAAAGCAGCAATACGGAGGCTTTTCGGGGCAACTGCACGGTCGTTAGTTAGCGAGCATTCATCATCGTATTGTTATCGTTAGCCACGGTCTTCACGGTTATTCGAGCCGCCCCATCGAAATCACAATGCGACCAGATGCAGCCCAGAACACGCAGCCACCGATAGCTTTCCTTCATTGTGCCCATCGCTGACGTTGCCTCCGCGCTGCGATTCTGCCTCCGCTCCCTTTTTCCTCTATGGTTGCCTGTCTGTCTGGCAGGGTAAAGGGTGTCTGTCTGTTCGCTGGGGTCTCCGTGTACCGATATCCCTCGACGAACTCGATTTCAACGTTTCCAACGTGATTTTTGGGGGGTTTGAATTGCGTGGTAGTGTTTCGAATGGTTTGGGACACTGCTTGGTGGGGCTGTATTTATATGGTTCTATTTTTCCTTTAATTTTGAGAAGCTCTGTTAACTCGGACAGGACTCGAAGTTGTGTTGCAAGAGGAAGAGACTGTAGCGAGTAAAAGTGGCGTGAGCGATAAGAGTACCATAAGGAGTTAGGCCCTCGAAGGTTTATGGGGTGTTAGGGGCGCCATAAACTAGACCAAACGCGACAGTTTGCGTCGTCGACTGGCCCCATCTGCGATCGAGGCACTCTGTCTCCGGCCAGAATGCGAATGTGTCACGTAGAAGGAACATTCATGACTATTTGGAGACCGTGATTCGATCAAACCTGAGGGTCCACAGTTTGTCTATCTATACTTTGGTGCGTGATTTGGGTTCGATAAGCTACAATCACGCTGGATTTGGCGAGACACTTTCCTTCATACTCTTCTCAACCCTACAAGCCAGTATTTACATCCAAAAGAATACTATTGTGCCACGTTACTTTAAGCCCTGTTAAAAGCGGTGTAAAGCTTAAATATCACAGATCCAAATGGCAGCCACGCCTCAATATCTAACCCCAATGGAATACTAAATAGATAACAGGGTTTAATGCATGCAACTGTGCGCCGAAACCTCTCACGAGCACCGAGGATCGTACCACTCTTATATCCGCGAAGCGCCGTTAGCCAGCGATATTTCCTTGCGAAATTCTTTCGACGTGCTCCGCCGCAAGGAGGATCCCCGGTGCATCGGAGCGCGTTTACCCCGATTTTTTTCCCCAGACAACGAGGGTCCAGGATAAACCGGCGAGCCCAGAGGAGACAGGGTCGGTGGCGTTCTTTCTGGGTCGCTTTTAAATTCGGATTTCCCGATGTTCCCGTATCCGAGCGTGCCCTACTTCCAGCTGATACCCCGCTCTGCATGTAACAGGATGGAGCAGCCGGGGGACAGGGGAAGAGAGAGAGAGAGAGCGCAGCCGAACTGCTGGAGGACTTCAAAGCGCTCCCCCAGCACCGGGGAATAATGAAATGTATACAATACGAATGACGGCGCAACGAGCTGTATTTCAGCTTCTCCTGCCCGGGTATCAAGAGCTCCGGTTGGCTCTCTCGAATTTCAGTGTTTTCGCGGGGCCGCGGCGGCAAAAGGATGGTGATAAATCGAGGCACGATATTAACCCCCTTTTCGGCGACGTGGCACCGCGACGAGGGTGGGTTTTATCTTGGAGAATTATACGAAGGAGGCTCGCTCGACGATCGGGAGCCTGCACATTGTCTAAGCGTTTCTGAAAAGGGTCGAGATGGAGGCGTTCGTAGGTTGGGCGTGGAAAGGTGGGTCCTAGGAGGGCACGTAAAATTTAGAATCCACCCGAGCAAACTTTCTAAGGAGACTGAGAATTCCTTTCAGCTGAGTTCGAAGCCAGTAGGGCGCGATCTTCGAACGGTTACAGAATATAAACGGCAAGCACTGCGCTATCAACCCTTATCCAATAGCTGCAATATACAGAGTAGGGGAATAACGAGGGGTAATCCACATACAAGTAAAATTTCGGAACGGAGGGAAGCCAGATCGAAGAGGAGAGAGCCAGTTGCCCCGTAGCCAGTTAAACAGATAATACTTATCCTCATCGAGGGTAAAAGCTTAAGGCAGAGGAAGAAAACGGGCGGAGAGGATTTTTATTTCAATCCTTCAGCCGGGGCTCCCGAGAATCCTTTTCCGCGCCGTGGATACTATTTTTCCAACTTGTTTTGGACTGTTCCAGGTACGGTCGATGCTGGAACCTCGCTGAAACGTCGAATGGATTGACCCAGTTCGGGGCACCCGAGTAATGCTCGCAGATAATGCGAGAGTTTTCTCATTTCTGCGACGGCATCTTCCTTCCCCCCACCGCCCCTCTGTTCCCAGCTCCGCGAGATAAGGAGAAAGCTGCTCCCTTCTTAATTTCTGATGTCCTTACCGGGATCCGGCACAAACTTTTTATTGCCACTTATCGCCGTAACCGCGTTTCCGCGAGGCAATAAGCGTCCGCCGATCTGTTTGCTCGCTGATTGTTTGTTATGCGTGCCCTAAGTGGCGGCGTTATTTCGTGCTCACCGGAAGGCCTTTGCCTCTTTCATTCTGCGTCTATGTGGGCGTTCCGCCTGCAACGTGGATGTCTTCCGAAACCTTTTGATCTAGTTGCTGATGGAATTTCAGAGGCCCTCCTTTCAAACTTCATCCCCCACTTTTGATTATGCAGGCATGACTATCGCCGTTAACATTTTCATAATTCTGCTTTCCACGGACTACCGTTTGGATAGTGCTCTCAAATGGTAAAATTTACCATTGCGAATATTAGAACTAGAACTACAATTTGTAGAATTTTAGTGGCCACCCCTGCAATTATGAGGATCGCGACTTAGGGGATCGCAACTCATCCGATCGCAACTCCGCGGTAGCTCGGCTATCAGGATCGCAATTCGCAGGATTGCGAGCGTCACGATTGCAACTCGCGGGATGGCAATTATCGCGACTGCAATTCGGGGACGATCGCGGGGGCCGCGATCGTAATTCACCCACCCGCTGACTACCCACGATCGCAACTCACGGGATTGCAACTATTCCGAGGGCGACTCGAAGAATCGCAACTATCAGGAATGTGGATTATGCCAGCAGATTTTCGGGATCGCAGCCGACTGCTTTGTTCGAGATAATGAGCCGGAGACACGGATTCTCAGGTGACTCGAATGAATTATAAAAACTACCCTGTCAACTTTCATATTCACTAGGGTGGTCCACGACCACATGGAATTTTTTTTGTATTCTTTATTGCTCTCTACAAGCCTGTTTTTGTTTCTTAAACCAAAAGAAGTGTGTATATACAAAACTGGCCCATATAAAAACATATTTCCAGGTCGCTACGATTTGCAACATTATTTTACACAATTAAGTGTATATATTATTCCTTAATTATTATTATTATTATTACTCAAGACAAACGGACAAAGCCCAATACAAAGCATCTTTATTAACTAAGGGGTTTTGATAGGGTTTTCCTGACGTAATAGTCTGAATAGTTTACACTTGAACGAGGAAGGGCTACCAGAAAAAAATCAACGTAGTCTACATACGAGCTGGTACTTATAATTATGCGATTGATTGGGTTCAGTGACCCAAATTTCGATTTGAAGTTGCGGGATACAAAAGGCGACCTTTTTCTAACGCACCTGGTTGGCGCATATAAATCAACAAGTCCCAGTAGTGCAGAACAATTAATTTCACTATTAATGATCTTAACACCGTAAAAGAATGTTGTCTTTCTGTCAGGTTTAAAAATGGTTTCCAATAGTAGCCCCTGAATCTACAAGGACGTCAGCTGGAGAGTCGTTAATTGGAAAACAGACAGAAGCGGTTAATCCTAGCGATCTCCAAATATTGTCCGATTAAGTTGAAATTTTGCACAGGTGTTAGTTAGCATGTTTGGAACAAAAGCAACCTTGTGGAGAACATACATTTTATACTTAAAAAATGTACCACCCTAATATCCACCTGCCACCTAGTTTCCCCAATCCCGATACAAATAACGACACAAAGCTTTTTCAATATTCAGATCCCACACCAAGAACTTGTCGCCTAACTTTTACTCTCTCAGCGACTCAACACCTACGCGACCAGTCTGCGACTTCCAAAAAATTCTCGCGCCTTACGAATCTCATATTCCAAGAATTCGAAGAGCTCGAGGAAGCAAGGGTGTTACACGCGAGGGGTGGTCGTTGCACATGGGGTCGGGTCCGCATTGAAACATCGCGCGGAGTGTCGCCGTGCCGCGGAACCGCTTCTTCCCGCTCGGATTTCCAATTCCATTCTCGGCGAGTTCGCTTCAAGACGACCGCAGCCAATCCGTCTGCTGGATTCTGGCGTCTGATTGCCGCCGAGTAACTTCGGTGCGTGCAGTGTCACGTCGATCTACACACCTTCCACGGGCTAGTTTCTATGGGATCTAATCGACGAACTTGTAATTACTTCGTCGACTCGAGAGATGAAGATAGAGTACGGGGGGTGAGGTGCGGGAGCAGAGGGGGGGGGGCGGGGGATGAGGGGGGTGGATGGTAGTGGGCGTTGAAACAGAGTGGGGGGATGAAAGAAGAAAACGAGGGAGAAGAAGACGGGAAGTACGAAAGAGAAGCAGAGTGCTCCACGCAGTTTTATTTCATCGCAAAGTGATGGAGATATCGACAGATGTAATGCCACTTCCGCAGACTGTCCCTCCATCCTCCCCCTCCAAAGCTATCCGCCACTTTTCCCCGTCCATCTTCCGCGTCCCACCCTTTCCGTCTCGAGCCCACGGCTAAAAGGAGACCCTCTCCGCGAGTGTGATTACCGAACACCTTGGAAATCCATTACTTTATATCAGTTTTTCCTAAAGGGCTCCCCACTGGCGCAGCTTCCACGAAAACTCCGTCGGAGCCTCGGTCAACTACTTCGTCCCCCGGCCTTTATTCAAGGGGGCAAGGCGTTATCTCGGGAATTTCCCTGCGCGGACTCGATTTTTCGAGCCCCTCTGCTCGCGATAAGCCTGCCCCCGCCTAGGATCCATGGATCCGCCGGCTTCGATCTCCGTGTCGCGTCGAACCATCGGGTCCCCTTTCATTCCTTCGAAGTAATACGCCGGTGGATCTTCGGCGAGCTCGAGGACGCCGATCCTCGAGACTTTTAATCGCGACCCAACGGCGGGCGAATTGTTCGCGTCACAATGAAATTTCGAGGCCCGACGCGCGGCTTGCAGGCGACTCTGTGCAACGGACAGCGGAATAAGCGGAACAACGTTCCGCTGAAAAGTTCTCGTGGTGGACTGGCGGAGGCGGATTCAAAGCGGCCGTTCAAAAGCCCTTTGATGGCATGCAAATAAAGAGGGAGTTTTTGGTCGCGGGTTAATATGGATTCTTGAATCTTCGAGGCCCGGCAGGGAGGGTTCGAGACGTGGCTGAGTTTTATACGGGGTGGGTTGAAGAATTCCGGTTCAGGAGACTTGAGGGATTCTTTTGCGGAGAATTATGGGAAGTTGAGGAATTAGACTTTTTTTCCTGGGACTTCAAATTAGGGGTTAAGAAGGGGAGTTTAAAATATTAGGCGTATTTAGTTTCAGTATAAGGATGTGTTCTCTTATCGAAAATTAATGTAGGATAGCATCCCAACTTGCCCGCTACCCGGTGTACCGGCGTCGCCGTCCATTGTGAAACCCCCAGCGACAGCGGGGGCGGTCAGGGAACGCGAAGGTTCCAAGATTTTCGTTTAAATTATGAATCGGTCGGCTTCAGACGCTGCAGCTCGTCTCTCTTCCCTTCTCGTGGCTGTACGCCATCGACAGAGCCAGGCCAGTTTGAAGAATCCTCCGCGGTACAAGGAGAAGGAAGAGGCGAGGGTAAAGAGGTCGCGAGGAACGGCAAAGGTGGCCTGCAGGGGAACAGAGAAGAAAAGTGGAGCGAAGCTTATGCGAAGCCAATTAATTATCGAGCTGCTCTTCTCTTTCGCCTCTGCCTTCTTCCTCCGTCCCCACCCTCTATCGCGGGATATTATTCTCCACCGCCTCCTGGTAAAATCGACCGTCGAGTGAGGGGATTTCCCTTCTTCTTCTTCCCCTTTGGAACTTATTTATACGAGGCAGAGCGGTTCTGCCCCCGTGTCGAGTTTTGTATGCCGGAAGAATCCGGCGACGCCCTCCTAATGATGGTATTATGCTCGTTCCGTGGGCTCACGTGATCGCGCCCCCGTTTCGCGTCCCTTGATCTCTCCTCTCCTCTCCTTCCATCTCCTTTTCTAGCCTCTTCTCTCCTTTCCTTATTTCCCATTTTCATTTCTCCCCATTTCGTTTTCTGTCCATTCCTTTTCTCTCCTTTCCTATCCTCGCCCCACAGTTTCCTTTCCCCGTTCAGCGCGCACGCTTTTCCCGCGGCCGTTTAGAAAATTACACGGTTGATGCCAGGCTCGTCAGCTCGCACGCGATTAATTTATTTCCACTCGTCGCTGTTGCGAACTGGAGCAGCCAGGCTTCCAGGGAACCCGTCCCACGAGAAATCTGGACGAAAAGTCGCTTCTGTCCCGTTCGAGGTTAAAGCAGGTCTTCTTTTTTCTGCCCCGTGGCGTGACATTTTCACCAACCACTCTGACGGAGGATGAAAGATCGAGCGACCGGTAGATGCTGGCTGACCGACCCAAAAGAGGCTGCCACTGTGACACCGAGTCATGCACTGGCAAATACTTTCCTGATTGCTGGTATTAGGGGAGGGTTGCCTATATCGTACCACTTCAGACATTTTATGTTATATTTCATATTTCGTATTAATTTCAACGCAAATGACTATTGGATATTGTAGCTTGAACTTTTAGGCACCTACTATTATATGCTTAACCTTTTGTGCAGAACAAATTAATGTGTTATTAATCTTTTTGTCACATACTGTAAAAGGTACGATTTAGGCAACCGGTCTCCTAAATCGTACCCCTCGGTTTCCAAAATCGTACCTCCACTAAAAATAGTATCAATAACAAGGAGAGAAGAAAATATTCAACATAAAGTAATGATTATTATATAGTTACATATGCATGTGTATATGGATCACACACAGACCGCAATAATCTTTGTATATGATATATGTACATAACCTATATAACATACGAGTTGTCAAATCCAACTGGTACGATTTAGGAAACACGATCAATTTATTTATAAATATCAGTTTCAACTTTATAATGAATGTAACATGTACTTAAAATGAATGTAAAATATTCTACATTAAACCCGCTTTTAGAAAAATATAAAAATACAGGACAAAATAGCATTGTTCGATTATTATCAGCTAAAATAAACTGGTAAAAAGTTACAACAATCATAATTGATTTTTTAAAATGTTTATAGCTCGCACAGAATAGGGTGTAAGCTCAAAAGGTTTTGTTTCTATTTCTTATTTCGCATTTAGTTGATATTTTAATAAAGTAATTTTAAGAAAAGTAATTTAATTTATGGGTGTTTTAGTAATTATTATGAATAAATGTATTTTCATATAATGATGTATTGTAAAAGAATAGGAGTATATTTAATTAAGTAAATTAGTTTTTTACCTTTTGTACATTTTGATAATAATCAGATATTGTTTACATTCATTAATTACTGAGAAATTGATGAGGTACGATTTAGGAGACCAGTACGATATTGGCAACTCTCCCCTACATTGTCTTCGTGCTCCTTTTATACAACAATTTCACTGTCTCCAATGAAAGATACTCCTACCAACAAACCGAAACATTAATTGCACTTCACCCCTCAGAAGTGTCAATCCTCTCCTCGTGCCTCAATCCATAAAACATCCCCCCTCCAAGCTCAATCCTCCCACCAACACCGCGATCACCTTTACACATCAACACAGCTCCATCAGATGATGAGAATTGACGCGACCGCGTTGCCCTTCGATCTCCACGGTGTTGTCGTGATTAAAACGAGAGGGGGTGGTCGCCAGCGACGCGGGGGCGCGTGGACAGCCGCGATATCGCTGGTGCATTCGGAGGACCACGTTGACTCTCGCGGAAATATGTATCCGCGCGGCTGGCCGACCGTTAATATCGTCAAACGAACGTGACGATGGACCAGCGAAACGCGCTCCGCTGTAACGCGAGCATGCCAGGGAAATCCCGCCATCGATTCAAGCCTCATGACACGCGTGCACGCGCCCGCTAGACACGGCTTGCCTATGATTAGCAACGATCAACCGACTGCAACCGTATCGACGCTCGCGCTTCAGGGCCATTGCGGGTCACCTTTTGCGCGGGCGTTTCGGGGCAGCGCGGAATTTCTGGTTGCAGCTGCCTGGTCCCGGGCGCGGAACCACAGACCGCGAATATTTGTCGCGTTACTGTGCTACGGAGTGTCGCGTGTAATGCGCATCCCGAAAATGCGGGCAACTTGTCCGCGTTACGGCTAATGCTTCTTTCCCGTGTCCAGCTGCGCTTGTTTTCCAGCTGTGCCTTGTGTTCGGCGATTCGTGATGACTCTTTGTCGGTTACTTGGAACATCGAGTCTAATTTCATACTCTGGAGGGTTTTGTTTCACTGTAATACAAGGACGGTGTCGGGGTTCAAGTGTGTTAGATCTGCTGGGTGCATCTGTGTTAGCAGGCGGTTGGTTCTTGGAACTGCTGCCATTAGAGGCTATAGCGGAGTCTATAGGAAACTAGTTTAAGAGGCAACTAATTGGAGAAAGGAATTATGAATGGCGCTTTGACGCGAGCGGTAGGTGACCTTGTGTAATATTAATAATAACACCCGTATTACATCACAAGTTCATAATTGAGGAGCTGGGACCAAGAGGGGCGCAGCTCCATGTTTACAAACTTGGAGTGAATTAGAAAAGTGTTTAAAAAATTATTGCTAAAACTCAGAAATGGAGTTGCACCCCTCTTGCTGCACGGTGCTCAATTAAGCGAGAAATGGGCGAGGTTCATTCTATCCTTAAAACTTCGTTAGCAGATTGCAACTGCTTCGATCGGTATAAGTAGAGGGGCTGGTTACATTTGGTTGCTCAACGATGGACAAGTACAATTGTCGGAGTCCATGCCGCGTGAAATTAACCCCCGCGCCGGGAACGGGGGAGACGAATGCTACGGCGTCGTCGAAAACGGCGACTTTTTGCCGCAGAACGGGGAACATGTAGCCTGGCCCGCGTTTCGAGACGCGGCCGTGTCGCGTTTCGCGTTTTAATTACATCAACGGAGGAGTCGCGCAGACGGGAGCAACAACGCCGCCTGCTCGCGTTCGTTAATTGGGATATAATTAAAAAACCGTTGCGCGTGGTCACAATCCACCTCTGTATCGATCTGCTGATTACGTGAGATTCTTTTTATCGCGCTGCGTGGTCGGGCACAGAGGGTTCTAAGAAAGGTGAGAATAGATGGACTGCTATCTATAGACAGCAGACACCGTAAGGTCTATTTTCAAACATTTGAAGGCCATGGAAAATGCAACACGAGAATATGTTTGCATTTCGTCAGCAAATGTTATGCAGCGCCGCGGTGAATTCATTAATTCGCCCGGAATGAGAGATGTGACCGTGATATTTCACGGTGTTTTCGTTGTGGTAACGACATAATGTGTATCTAACTAATTGCCAGTTTTCAACTGGTTTTTCACGCGACTTCGACTCGGCAGTTGCTGGAATTTTATTTGCAGGGACAAGACTCGAACGTTGCAGTGTACCTATCTAAAACACGAGACGGGGATTGAAGCGAGACGCGGCAGAAGAGTATATTGTGCCTCTCTTTGCGTTGTTAACTTTTAACGATGCGCGTGTACTCGGCGAGCTTTTCCAAATGCGTTGTTTCGTTGATCCTCTCTTGGTGGAGGATCGCAGCCCACACTTCACAATATTGAATTTCCCTTATTCCCGGCGGTAACATGCAAAATAAAACAATCAGCCGCCTAATGGTCATGCATGTATTCATTAAACAGTCATGGAACAATGACGCACAGTCGCTCAGGCTGCGGAATCGCCGACCACTCTCGCTTAAACATCGGTCCGCGCATAAATAAAGCCCACTTATAATCAGTGTAGGAGAATTCTGCTTTTATTACGACGCGATGTGGCGGTAAACGTAAAATATTGCGGAACAATAACGAGAGCGCGACGTTTATAAACGTGGTAAGGGTGACTTCAGTAAGTGGACGATGGCAGTTTTCTGTGGGAAAATGGGGAAAGCAGGTAGAAGGTAATAGCATTGTGCCTTTCAGCGAGATCTATTTTTCTCGGATTATATTTTTCTCAGAAAACACACATAGCTGAATTTTACATAAATATATTGAATCTAGTTATGCAGAAAGCTACCAACCCTTAATAATTTGGAAGAGGGAGTTGGAGATCTTAGTTGTTAAAATATTTTATTCCTTATTATTGTTTTAGAATGTTTTTTAATGTGGTATTTAATACCGAGTAGAATAATTAATATTATTGTTGGCTTTTTTAATGGCTTGGTGGTTGTAATAAATAATTGTATAATGTAAGAGTTGTTCTATGGATTCGTAATATTTTGCAAAATAGAGATCACAATAATAATTTTTTGTCATTTTGGAGGTTGGTAGTTTTCTGCATAGGGTAAATCCGGGAGACGCGGTCGACCTAATATAAAATGGCTATTAAAACTAATATAGAAATTACTTATTTTATCAGAACAAACCTATATGTTCAGAATTTTATGCTGATTCAGAAAAACTGGTCGATTTTTGCTTTAAGACAATATTTACTGTAAATCGGGTTGAAAACTGAAGTCATGACATCTGACCACCTCACCCGAGGTGCCGGGAGAAATTGTTTTCGTCGTTGGCAGAGACCACTCACATAATTATTTATAGAAAATTAACAAAGGATAAAGCAAAATTAATTATGAGTGAATACAACTACAGATTCATTGATATTTAATTTGTTTACGCTAAACAAGTAAAGAACACATCAAAGAAAAAGTGAACTACCTACTGGCGATTAGCAAGGCAAATGAATACGAAAGTGAATAAATAAACTAAATAAACAAAAATAATAATGAAATAATCTCATCATCAAATCTCACCTTTCTGCAGCGAGATATGGTCTTCTCATTAGCTTTGAGAGGAAGAGTTAATATGGCCAAATACTTTGGCTGCATTGCCCCTCAATATCTCTACTATCTTATTATCCCAAACATTAAACCATAATAAACTTAGAAGTATATTTTATATACGATTCTCTACACCACTGTTTGACAAAAGAGGTTAAATGTAACCTCAATTTACCTTTTAAAGCCTATAAATCCAGAAAAACACACAGAAGGAAGCGAAATGACGCTATTCATTCAACTGTTTGCACTTTAACGCATTTTTACGTAGAGAGTCTGAAATATAGCGACTCGACCAACTCTCCGGCCCGACCGCGTCTCCCGGATTCACCCTAATTACTTAGGCCTAATTCATATTCCTTGTCATTCTATAATACGTACCTGTATAAACATACATAATATCAAAAGACTATTACTTCCCAACAAACTTTACACTACATCTCAAACAATTATTTTCCTCTACATATACCTCTCAAGCGATTGGAAGCCCGAGCGACTATACATCGCGCGCTCTTCGTCGTCAACCCTCGTTACAGCGAACCGTTCGATCGTTGCTCGAATTATCGGCGACATTACGAAAAATGGATTCAATTATGCCGAGTCACGTCCGTTCGGCCGTCGAACGGGTGCATAGCTGGCTGGCCTGTACGGTCGCAGCTACACCGAGTGCACCGTAAATCACCATCGGCTAGCGAATCAACAGATTCATAGTTTATTAAAGCGATTTACGCCAGGTTGCAGTGACGTTCCGGCGACAGGGCTGCTCATTCGCCAGCGAGGGGTACAGGAATACCGCGGCGCAGACGGTCGATCGTGTCCGTAGGTCGGGGAGCGTATAGCCCCCCGCGCCTAAGTGTGATCGATTATTCTTTCAACCCCTTGTTTCTCCGCCAAGTGAGTTCGTTAGCCGTGTGTCGGCTGTAACCGACCCTGTCCCGTTCCTCTCTGATTTATTCAAAGATGCCACCTTTCCCGCCGGCTGCTCGTCGCCAAGTTCGTTGCTAATGTGCAACACGTATGTATAGTCGCTGCAACGGACACAAGGAGGTACCAGCCAGGGCGTGTAAAGCGATACCATTGAGGGTGCACGTAACTAGATGCGTTTTTCGTTGCCCATCGAGGGGTCCGATAGACTCGAAACGTTTAACTAGCTTGGTGCGTCTTCAAAGGGGTCCTTTAACGTGGTATATAGATCAACAGATCTGTCAGGAGTTGTACTGAGGCGGTGCAAGAAGCTTGAGTAGGACACTGAGGCAGTGGCACACTCAGGATTTAATCTTGGGGGAAGCCGAGTTGGAGGGATAAAAATATTTTTAATACAAATTCAATAAAACTCATTAGGTGATTGTAAAAATATATTTAAAGAATAAAATCCAGTTTTCTTTGCTTTTTACAAAGCCCCTTCTTTGGGGGTTGCCAGGGCTCCTTGAAAGAAGCGTCACGACTTTTGCTTCCTCTGAATATTCATATGTATACAAAATACTTTCAAATAATCGAGGGTTTATACGTTAGTTGGAAGATGAAGATGAAGATGTGCAATCCCTACATCTGTTTCATCCTCTCTACGCCACCCCATCACGGGTTACCAATGCGCGATACTACATCACATTGAATTCAACCAAAAGCCCCGTCACATTCGTCAATCTCAACCACGAAACAGCCCCCAAATTCCCCACAAAATGGAGATCAGTCCATCGACCGACGATCCTCCGATTTACGGCCCCAGTCGACGTCGTTAACATCCCCGTGGCGACGTAGCCACCAGCTTTCATTCCGAATTCTAGTTACCAACGCTTATCCCGCGCATTGTCTATTTATATCGTCGCGCGCCCACGACGCCTGCCCTCCTCCGCCCCCGCGTCTCCACGCCGGACAGAGCGAGGAGGGTTGCGTGGTGTCCCGAGGAATTTTACAGTCGCTCGGGTCTGGTGTCATTGGGCGACGTCGCGTCGACGAGAGGTCTGCATTAATCATGCCGGTCGAATTCGCGCGAGTGCAAGCTCGCAGCCGAGCGACTCCCTGTCGTTTGTCACTCGGCGCAGCCGAGGACCTCCGACGGTACTCATTTCAAACGAATTCCTGATGGAGCCACGAGCACGCTCGAGGCTACGACGCGCGTGCAGACTCCTCGCGTGCCTAGCTTTGATATCAACTCGCCGGACCGCTTTTTGGGACCGTTGGAAAGATAACAGTGGAGATTCTTCCCTCTTTTCTCCGCGGGATGCGAACACCGCTAAGAGGCTAAGGGGCCGTTTTCAAATTACGTAAGAGGATATGTTTGGCGATTTCTTACTCCCACTCTCCTCAGGTATAAGAATCCGCGAGATTTAATATTGTAGGATGAGGTTTCGTAGTTAAAAAAGGCCCTCGGGCGACGGGATTGGAACCCGCGATACTCGGGTCCTCTGCGTTACTGGTCAGCTGTCTTCCCAACTCCACCAAAGCCGATACTCCGAGGTCTCTTATTCTGGGCTCCCTCTCAAGGTTTATATAATTCATTTAACTCGGTTTCGTGTGTGCGATGAAACATGATTTTTTAGGTTACTGGTATTGTGAAAATTAGGTTGAAAAATATTAAGTACCTCTCCCGACCAAAAAAGCCATACGCAATTTAAGGACGACCCTTAATGGCGTCTTCTGAGTGACGAGTTTCCAAAAAGGGCGGTGAATTAGAGATCGTTCCGAGCTGATGAAGAAAAAAACATGCCAAGGGGGACATCGAAGCTTTATTCCACGAATTTCCTCTATTTTCGCTATTTTCGCACATATCCTGCCCCACTTTCCAGAATTACCCTGTACAAACTGTGCCGGAGGAGCAGGCGTTTGATCCCTGGACGCTCGTGGAAAATCAAACGGCGAGGGGAACGAGAGGAACAAAAAGGAACCGTGCGCTTCATGGACTCTCCGGTGACATTATCTGCCAGATCTGCGATGAGTTAGGATAGCGATCTATTTGAACGGATCCTTGATTATCCACGGAGCCTTTGCGCTTTCACGACGATGGAAAAGCTTGCCCGCTGGGTTTTACCTTATAAACCGTTGGCAAATAAATATCTACTTTCCGGAATACACACGCATAACCGTCCCGAGTGAAAGTTATTTTCTTAGGGTGCGCGCATGCTGTGTACCTTCCATGAAGAAACGCCGAGTTGGGGACGTATGTACACGCCCTTTGCAAATAGGGATCTACCTTTCTCGGATATATGCATTATATCCCTCGCGGCTGAGGGTCACTTTTCCAAACACCCTGTACAGATCCTTTAAGAATAAATGTTAATTTTATCGCGACATATATCTCCCTTTTTCCCACGTGTATACTTTTCCCATCTGAATATAAATTCTCAGGGTACGCCAATACTTTAGTTTCCTCGTGCGGATCCCATTCGTGAATCACACGCGTGAATTTTCCAACACTGTATTCAATTCTACGTCCCCATTTTCCGCGGCGTCATCCGTCTAGCAACGTCCGAGAATTGCCCCTTTCAATAAAGAATTCGAGGCAAGTGGAAGTCGCGAGGAAGTTGTGGGATGTCGGCGTGCAGACGGGAATTCCGAATTCCCTAGATATTTTCAGCGCGCGCGGTTCGGGCGAGCTGTCGCGCTGGAAGCCCCCGAAGCTTCGCGTCCGACGTTGGAAATTTCGAATCGACAGTCGCAAGTTTCCTGCGATTTTCATGCAGCACGGGGCGTTGGACGCGGAAAAACTGGATCGCATGCAAAATTGATCAGCCGGTAGCTGGCGGGCGGAAGTTGCGCCCGGTCAAGAGTTCGCGGACCCGGCGAACTTCGCGTGCAGCACCCCTTCACCCACCCCCCCCCCCCCTTCCCCGACCCACCGAAAATTCGCTGAAGCGACCGTGATCGCCTCGTTTGCGCTTCCTTGTCCCCGGGACGTCGCTTTCCTCGCCCCCTGTTCGCCTCTGTTTCCTATTCCCGCCCGATATTGATCCGACGACGTGGCACGCTCGGCTCTATTACCGTGTGCGCGCCGCTCCTCTGCACGTGGCAGGCAAAATATTATGCGGCCCTTATTTGCATACGTCATGACTTTTGTACCTGGACTTAAGGAACGAGCTGTTCCCGCCTCGGAACGGGCTCGGCCGCTGGAGCACGGGGTCCTGGCCAGAGCCAGGCCTTTACTCGGGGGTTGCAACGAGGGTGTGCTCGTTCTCAAATCCTTTGTTCATGTTGGAATAAGAATAATAATTTTTTTTTGCACCGGTAGACATTACGAAAATAACAAGATGATAAAAAGAAACAAACACATAAGAAAATAGAGAAAAAGAGTAGAGTTGGACTACAGGGGAATAATATTCTTGTGGGGCACGTGATTTACTTGAAGGATTTGTGACGTGTTTTCTGCGGGGCAAATGTAAAGACGAAACAGAGCCCGAGTCTAGTAGATCAGTGATTCCCAACTTGTGCGTTGCCACGGTGTTTTGGGTTTTTCTTTTTAATATTATGAAGGTAGAATTATATTTTGAAATACCTATTTTTAATGCGTTTTCTATAACTTGTTAAATTTGAATATTACAAAACGGGGTCGCGACTCAAAAAAGGTTGGGAAACACTGTAGTAGATGGAGCTTAGAGATCTTCAAATTTGTTGTGAGTGAAAGTCGAGGTCTCCACCTTTCAGGAGGTATGTGACGCCAATTTGAAGCAATTGTAACCTGTTTGAGGCTATGGATTTTTGGACACTCCCTTCCAGAAGCATAGACAAGCAGCAGGCACTAAAAATCGTTGGCAATCGACGAACGTAGCCAATTTCCTTCCCCGCGTGCATCGCTAATCTCGTCCCCAGTGGCCACCTCTAATTTCATCCCTTAACTTCGCCCCCCTCCAGCAGTCCCTAATTTTCTCCCTAGCGGCCGGCACTAATTTTCCCCTAGCGGCGTGCACGATAGCCAGGCATAAGAATTACACAGGAAATACGTCGCGGGTATTACGAGGAAGAAGTACGTACGCGTGCATGCGACCGAGAAAACTGCGCCGGTTTGCTTAATGCGTCGCCTATTTGGAACTCACGCCGCTTAATATGTTAACGTTGCAGAGTCTGGACTGCACAAGTGGACGGTTTGCGAGGGGAGTACAACGGAGACGCGACGTTACGAGCGTGTACAAGGAGATCCGGGAAATGGAACGAGTTGATCTCTGACGCGGGTCTACGAGCTTTCTGTGTCCTGCAGGACATTAAGGAACCCGGGCAGTTCGCGTGCAGGGGGATTAAACGAAACGCGCAGCGCTATCAACGTACATACTCAGCTCTGATACTGCTCGACGCATGCGCGTTAATTAAGACGGGCTTTGAATTATCGGGAAAAGCTATGAGATCGCCGGGAGAAATGAGTTTCAATCTGGCGAAAGTTCCGGACAAAAGAATATTCCCAGGCTTCTAACTATAATGCAAAGTATCATACCTACCTTGAATTGAAATAACTGATCAGGAACAGTGACGCACGGATTTCCACCTGCGCGCGATGATTTCAAACGAGCTCCGGGGAACTTTATATCAGCGGACACGTTACCATCTAACGCGTTCACCGTCAAATTCAGGACCCAATTACTCAACGCGATACGCGCCCAACCGAGCATACTCCACCGCAATTTGCGTTCGAAAATAAACGCGCATAGCCCGCGGAATGACAATTCCATCCCCTGTGGGATAGAAATCCTACAAATTAAAGATTCAAAGAGGGTGTTAAGCGTTCGCGACGATTGCTCCGCTGTTGCGGATCGATTTGGGAGAAAACAGAAAAAAAAAAGTGATCGGTTTTATTAATATTCCACGTATCATAGCTTATATAGTATTTCCATAACCAATTAATTCGCACGAGTATCACGGCAGTCGCGGCACCGATATCGATCTTCATCCCCTCGGCAATCCGGATCTCCCATCGTGTCCACTGTCTTCGTCGCTGCGCCTCGTCGAAAATACCACGGTCAGCCTATCCGATACGCAACTATACCAATTATTTACCTCGATGTTTTTCGAAACCCGCGGAAACGATACTTGGCCGCGTCTTCCGTCCGGGGCAGACGGGACGCGGGGTGTCGATTCAATTTCATCGTACCAGACCGGTGGACGGGGTGGAAAAGAAAGGGGAGAGAGAGAGGGTGACAGAGTGGTGGAAGATCGAGGGGTGGGTGGGAAAAACGGGGTTGGAGGAGACGCAGTCGGAGGAGCGAATAGAAGAAGAGAGGGATTTAGCGGAGGGGAACGAAATGTAAGAGGTTAATTGGAACAGATAACTGCGTCTGCGTGTGTCGATGTGCCTAGCGCACCCCTGCGATCCCCTCGCGATGCTTCGTCTATCGGTGTCCTTTTCTATCGCTCGTTCAGGAACCGGGGTCACATTTTATCCGCGCTCCAGCCTTCCTCTTTCATCCTCTTGTCGCGCGGCCCTCCACCCCCCCCCGACTCACCGCTTCCTTTTCGCGTGTGCATCGTAAGCGTTTTCTCCTCATTGCCACGGGACCGTCCTCGTCATTAACGGTTAACGGTCGCCGACTGCAGTGCATTTATTTACGTTAGGGCACGGAATGCCAAGGTACACACGCGGCAGCACTGCTGCAATACGGATGCAGGGCGAAGTAAGTGAAGGGCGGGGGTGTGGGTGGATAGGAGAGTGGTGGTCACGGTTATGGGGTCGATACGCTTTTAAGGGGAATTTCTGGGCAGATGGGTCTTGTAGAATTTGTAATTTTTGCCAGATGTGAATGGAAAAACGTCACTGGTCCTCAAGAAACTAAGCATGAAATAGTCGCCAGGAGTAGGAAGGACTCTATATCAGTGGCGCACCCAGAGGAGGGGCCAAGGGGCCCTGGCACCTCCACAGAAGGGGCTTTGTAAAAAGAAAAGAAATGTTTTGTTTTATTCCGCAAATAAATTTTTATAATCACATAATTTTTATAATCATTAAAAATATTTGTATCCCTTCAACTCGGCTGTTCTACTCACTCCTTATTCGATTTCGATAAAAAAAAAACACCACTTGTCGATACATTCCCTCTCACAGAAACAGAAACAATACCACCACAAATTCTTCTACCCACCCATCAACATACCTAGACTTGTCCACGCGATCTGCACCTATTAGTTTCTTTGCGCCCCGCGCGCAAGAGGCACGCAGCGCGAGAAGGGTGGAAGAGGAAGGGACGAGAGGCTCGACGAAGCCAAAGATACCAGACTCGCGGATGTCGGGCGCGTTGCAGCGAGTCCTCGCGTCGTCGCTGTTTACACGGTCTGCTCGGCGCAGCTAGCAGGTGATGAATTACTTATAACCTCCTGGATACCTCCCTCCTCCCCAGCCATCGCGGGATCGCGTTCGCGTGTCCACCCCCGCTGCCATTCCTCCTCCGGTTCTTCCGCAGCCTTTTATTTCGCTGCAGACTTGTGCATATCCGTCCCACCGTCTTCGAGTATTTATAAACTTGCCGATACGCTCGGCGCAGCGCGACTCGCAGCGCGTTAGTCACTCATAACGGGGATATATTTCGCGCTTCTCAAGGGGGCAGCTTAGTTGCAACGATCCGCGTCGTTCGAGGATGGACGATCGTCCACCACCTCGAACAGCTTGCAGAAATTATCGCATTTAAAACAGATTATTCATTCTTCCGCTGTCGACGAAAATTGTAAACAGGCCCGGCGCGTCGTGCTTTTCTTATGCGAGCGACAAATATTTGACGCCTTTCAAAATTTTTTTTTTTAATATATTGCGAATAAAACGAACAGGGAATGAAAAGCAAATGGAGAACCTGTTTATAATATGATGTTACTTATGCTCTACTTACAAGGAGAGGTTCCCAGGTGTCCGCTTCAGATTGCTTTGAATTTTGAATATGTTTTAGAGCACCGAAAAATAAGATATACGTGTTTTTTTATAGCGGCTCGTTTTCATATTTGGAGGATGAAACCAACCCCCAAAGTTATAAGATTTTCTGGTGTTCATTTCCGATTGCTTTGAATTTTGGATATGTTTTAGAGGACCGAAAAATAAGAAATACGTGTCTTTTTATTTTGGCCCATTTGCATCATGTTCAAGGGGTGAAACCACCACTCATAGCTACCCCCTAATAACGGTGACTGACGACAAGAACAACGTCCATACAGCAAGTTATGACGCAAATTAAATTTATATCAAATTTTACTCAACACAGTTTTTGTACCCCGTATGAACTTTGGGGGGTGGTTCCACCCCCTAAATATGAAAACGGACCGTTATAAAAAACACGTATTTCTTATTTTTCGGTCCTCTAAAACTCCAAAATTCAAAGCAATCGGAGATGAACACCTGAAAATCTTATAACTTTGGGGGTTGGTCTCACCCCCTAAATATGAAAACGGGCCGCTATAAAAAAATACGTATATCTTATTTTTCGGTCCTCTGAAACACATCCAAAATTCAAAGCAATCGGAGGCGGACACCTGGGAACCTCTCCTTGTTTATAGCATCGTAGCATGCCATTCATTTTTAATTAAAAAATTTATCTCATATTTTTTTAGGATTTTGAAAGTAGGGTTTCCTATACGCGACTCGACGTCAAGAATTTCAAAGTCGATGTTCTCGAAAATGAAGCACGGTATTAAAAAAAGTTACTCTTTCTTTTCGACTTATAACAAGTAAATATGTCTAGAAAAAGGAATAAGTTTTTTTAATATTACGCTTCATTTCCGAGAAAACCGAGTTAGAAATTCTTAACGTCGAGTTGCTACCTTTAGGCGTTTCTTTTTCTTGCGTCGCCTATGTGCGCATCGCGCATTTTGCACGCGTAACACACTGGATCTGATTGTAAAGTATATATAAAGTTCTTTGGCACAAAAGTCCGCCTTGCTTCACCCGAACCCACTTCGAGCAGAAAGCTGTTAATGCACAATTAGCGAGGCCCTTCACCCCGTTCGGGAGATCTCTCTGTTGGATCCAGGATCCGCAGACTAGCAGGAACCAGGTTGCCCCTCTATTTCCCGTGCTCGAAAAGAATTCTCCCCGCGGATTCCGCCCAGGCAGACTGTTCTCCTCGCAGCCGGATAGATTCTACGCAAGAATCTCGGGCCCCGTAGTGGCGCATTACGGATAATAAAGGAGATTGACTCTAAATTACAAAGTCCGTTGCAGACAGCCGCGTTGAATGCCTCTCAGGCACAGAAGCGTCGCCAAATCGGTTTTACGGTCGGCAGGTGGTCCGACTGCTCTTCTCCTGCACTTACGACGACACTTCCCAAACCCTCCCCCTTGTCCGCGCCGCCATCCCCGCTCGAACCATCCAGGCCGGCTCGTTTCTCTATTAATTGTTACCGTTCCAGCGCGTCTGCGCCCCTTTGTCCCGCTCGAGGGGCGGGCTTCTCGCTCTAATTACGTAATTAAAAGAAAGTTAATCCCGTCTCGCGAACGACACGCAGACGCGTAAACAAACGGGACAGCCTCAGCGGCCCGGGGGGGGGGGGGGTGGGGGCGACGAGTAATTTAACGGTCGACGGGATTTATTAAAATTTTCTTTTTCGGCCCTGCATGCGGGCATCGCCTCGCTCCGCGTCCACAGGGAACGACTAAACGATTCTTTGTAGCTCTCCTCCATTCCTTTTTTCCTTAACGGGGCAGACCGCTTTGTGAGCGTGGACGAATTTCTCCCCTTCGGCAGCGCCTCCAATTTCCAGGGTTATATTCTTTGTATCCTTGCAATTATAAACACGCTGACGGCTCGGCCGGGCCACTCGAAACTCTCCTCGTCGATGGACGCTTCGTTTGCCCGGGGATGGTTGGCGGTTTAAACGGAGGAATCGAGGGGTGTCGGCTGAGACAAGTTTTCGTGCGGTTAAGGGTGGTTCAAGGGATTATCACGTGGTCGGTGTTAAGTCTGTAGTTTTATGTAGTATGTGTTTA
Organism: Andrena bucephala; assembly: GCA_947577245.1. Taxonomy (NCBI): domain Eukaryota; kingdom Metazoa; phylum Arthropoda; class Insecta; order Hymenoptera; family Andrenidae; genus Andrena; species Andrena bucephala. The sequence continues at coordinate 74,197,829 of OX387715.1, forward strand.
CGGGCTTTTTATTGGTGGAAGATAGGAGCAAATGTTTGGTATCTACGGCTACGTTTATGTTGATAAAAAAAAAAAGATATTTTTGAACAGTTTTTATCGCCTTTTGACGGAAAAATCGCTTTCCACTGTGAAAGTAGGATCGACGATTTGAAGGTCGATCGCGGAGGATCGGCGCCAAGCTAAATTAATCGTTGCCCATAGAGGCGAGTCGAAAAATTTCATCCCTTAGGAACTCGTCGAAGGTTAATTCGGAAACAGCTCAAGGAGCCGTTTACGTCGGGCGCACAGAGGCGCCACTAATGAAATAAATTTCGTTCCCTGAGGAAACTGGGCCACCTTGCCTCCTAATCCTCCGGCTGGACGTAATACCGCGTCCATGGTGAACTTACGTATAGAGGATAAGCTACCGAATATTGTTACCTCGGATCTTTTGCGGGAAAGTCGTGTGAGTTGCGGGAAACTGCGTGATACGAGATGTTGATGAATATTTCTCATACTCGTAGTCCAATGATACGTTACTCTGCGAAGTATTCCATGAAACGAAGCTGCGGGGGTGTCTATGTTCCGAAACTTTATTACTTTCGAATGGGATTTTTATTATTTTTTTCAAACGGAGTATTAAACAACTTTTCTATTTCAAAGGAGATATCTTACAGTGAAGTAGACACAGTTTCAGATGGTTTATTATGCAATTTTTGCCAGGATTAAGCCATGGAAAGGTTGAAATAGTGAAACTGAAATTTGTTAGTTCAGAAGTGGTTCCAAAGATCCTCTGATGATATCAGTGGACTTAATTTTGCCACAGCTTCGATAACCATAAGAATTTTGAAACTATTCCTTCTCAGGCTAACTGGCGCCCACCCTGTAGATCGCGCGCAGGAGTTCGCCAGCCCCTTGAATCCCCCTCCAGCGAAATTTCGCTTCAAACAAAACGCCCAAAGGAGCCGCGGCATCGGGCCGTTTCACCTGGAGCGGTCGTGGGATGGGCCAGGAAGAAGAATAGGATCAAAGGACACCGAAAACTCGCTTGGAATCGTTCGTAGGACGACGCGTGTGCGCGCACAAGGATCCCACCCCCTGGCGATGGAGCTGGAAGAGGGCGGGCGGTGGCCGTTACAGAGCGCGGAAAGATCGCTGTATTCCCCTGGAGAAGCATCCCCCGGCGCGAAACAAGGGGGTAGAAACGGTGGAAACGAGGCGAGGGGAGGGCAAGTTCGAGTCGAGGCCCGATAAAGAAAGGATACGGAGTGGTTTAACCGCGATGGGTAAAAGTGCAGCGAGATATCTCGGCTGGCAGAGCTCCGACACGTCGAGACGCTGGAACGGAGGCCCAGCTTACACAAAGGATAAAGAGGAGCAGAATAGGGGAAGAGGAAGAAGGGGAACGTAAAAAAGTGGCGGCTGGGAACCATCGACAGTGGCGTATCACCAGCACTGTTGAACAAAACCCGAAGCCTTGAGAAACCGAAGGGAACCTCGCAATTCTTACTTTCACCATAAACCCTTCAACTAATCAAACACAATTAACCAGCAATCCAAATCCAAATTCAGCATCCACAAGGAAGACACATACATATTATTTAAATTTCTAGAGGCGGTGTTTCCTCGAAGGATCCACTACTGGTTATCGAAGACACGAGAATAAGAAGACCACGGGGTGACAGCGAAGAAGGTAGGCAAGAGGCACTGCTGGAGGAGGCCGATGGCAGTGCTCTAGGGGGTTGGTGCTGGAGGGAAGGGTGGCTAGAGACGGAAGATACGAGGCGGAAGCTACGAGAGAAGAGGCTCCGGCTTGGGAGTAGATTTTACGAAGGTGAAGGTGGATAGATTCGAGGGATGAGGGGTGGCTGAGGGGAGGTGGGCTTGAGTCGAGGCGGCGCGCTATACGAACTGATGTCCCTTGAGGTCAGCCTAGCGTGACTACCTATCAATTGCCGAGACTGCGTCTAGCCCGCCTAAGTGACGCGATGCTGGATATACACCCGCGCTTGGATATTCCGCAGACACTACCCCCCTACGACGTCGATTTTCCGTAAATACGCCCGAGATAGCGTCATCCCCCCGTGTGTTACGTGAGCGTTCGCGACAACCCTTCTTCTATCCTTTTTATTTGATCGCTCAACGTGGCGGCTGCTTTGCTTGTTTCCTTCCGCCGCTCGGGGAGCTGGGGGTTTGACGGGCTGGAATGGCTCGACGGACGGGAAGGAAACAAGTGTTTTTAAGATGGAGGAGGCATGGAATGATTGCTACACGATTGGTGCGCTTTGTTGATCCGTGGAGAGTGTGCGGAGCATAGTAGGTTGTACGAAGACAATTTGGGAAGTAATAATTCTTGGAGAGAATGAAGCTTGAAAAAGGTGTTAGCACTCTTCAGAGCCACTGCAGATGAGCGAATGGGGATGAAGAATTCAAATTCAAACACTAATGACATTACTCCAAATTCTAAAGCAACTCCCTGAATTAACGACAAATTTTTGGGCGAAAAAAACAGAACCTCCGGTGATGGGAATCGAACCCAAGACTGCGGATCCTCTGTGTGTACTGGTCAGGCGTCTTACCAACTCCACCAAAGCCGACTCTGTGATAGGGTAAACCAACCAGTGAATGACCGAATTGTTGAATTTATGGACCTTTGAGATTAATACTTGTACATATTTATGTATAGCAACAAAACAACTGTTGAAATTGGATTTAAATTTATTTTTCTTGAAATTTCCATAAAAATAATTACTTATTCTTATCGTAATTTAAAAAAAAAAATGATTATTAAATGCAAAACGTGTAAAATTCCAGTAAATGACCGCATACTTTTAATAAGAATTGTACTTATTAATGTTTGCTTAATACGCGTAACTAAAAATATGGTATATTAAAAGTGCAACTACACTCCATTTATAAACATATAATATTTTTTAATTTATAATTAACATTTCTTTGCCTAATGGTCATTCACTGGTATGCGGTCAATTACAGGTTGGTTTACCCTATTACTCTTTTCCGAACTCTACAAATATCTAAACTTTAGGGTAGGTATAGCCTAGACCGAATGCCTACTTTTAATTCGAACGAAACAGAATCGATTCCAATCATTTGACCAGTGATCTTCCCAAGGAAACATAGCTTGCATCCGGAAATCTTTAATTAATCAAACAATTTCTCCCGTCTGCCGTCGAAGCGTTCCCAAACAGTGGGCCATCGTTCACAGAGCCAGGAGGCTCTTTCGAAATTGTGCCACCACGGTTGGAGCACTTAAGAGCCATCGCGTCCCGGTTTTTCGGCGAAGCGGAAGCGAGGTCGCGGTGTTTACACGCCCCCATCGGCGCACCGGCTGGAAACAGTCGCCCGGTCTGACGTTTCTTTCCAGTTTCTCGCCTGCGATAACATATCTCGGATCTCCGCTAGGGCAAAGGCTTGTTTTCCCTCCGACTGACAGCGTGTTTTCCCCTCACGCGAAACCATTGCGTTAACAAACCTATCGCGCGGAGAGGATCTGGCTAATGTCGCGACGACGGGGGTCGACAGCCCCGAAGGCTGCTTTAAGCGACCTTTAAATCGCAACGGGAGCTGGCGATGGGTTGCGTAACACCTTCCTATCGATTACATTTCGAGGCTGATGTATCGGGAACGATTGACAGGACCGTCGCGTGGAGGTTCGCTAGTCAATGGCGCACACATTGGGCGTGAGTAACATTGATGAAGTGGATGGTAAAATGTGAAATTAGGGGAAGGGGTTGAGGATTAATATGAAGGGAGGATGTTGGAGAAAAGTTTGTGATTGAAGGTGGATTATGACACAAGCTTTTGATTATAGTAGGATGGTTTTAAAGAACAGGCAAGTGCCTTTGGGCTTTCATTAGAACGACCTTGACTCCGCCTTTTCACCCTTAGTAATTGCACTCCCAAATTAACTGCCGAAGCAGATTCTGACTTGGAAACCCATTTGGGCCATTTCGAAGCTGGACAAAAGGCTCAAGTTTAAATATTCGCGAGGAAGATCCGTCACGTTTGATGCCTTCATCGACTTGGGCCGAGTACATAAATCGGCTCAAGGACGAGGAGAGCCACGATTTGTCGAATATACGTTTGAAACGCGATCGTCCGCCGCGTGTAGTAGAAAAATACCCTCGGTGTACCAATATCCCCGGCAAGTGGAATATTCCGGCGGAAAGAGAAGTCGTACCATCGCTCATCCACGCTGGCGTAACATAGAATGTAAAGCCCTTATCTCTGCGGTGAGAACTCTTTTCCCTCCTACGCCATCCCCCGTCCGTGTCCTTTCCTCTAGCCCGTTCCATCTTTCGCGGTGGGTATCTATCATCCGCCGCAGCAGCGCGGCCAACTATCCCCTGAAAAGCGTGGCGAGCAACGGTACGCGGTGGTATCGAATTATGCAAATTCTTCTAAGATCACAAACTGACTTTGCTTCAGTTTTCCCGTGTGTTCAACGCGCACCGTACGCAAGCTATAACCCCGCGCTGGGTGGCTCGTAAACACGATCCAGGGATGCCCGCAGCGGCACCGGAAGTGGCTGCAGCCCCCGAAGAATGAAACGCTCGCCGAGTGCCGCGGAAACAGAGTCGAATTAACGAAACAGAAAAATCAAGGGCGAGCAGGGGTGCGGGGTTGGCGTGGGTCGCGAATGGATAACAAACGGGCAAATTGCTCCGAGGAGCGCGGCGTGCCCTTTATGACGAGGCATTGTGAGCCCGGCAAGAGGCGGGAGAAAGCGGGAAAACCGCGAGCGACGAGGAGCTGGTGCGTGGTTCCGTGTGCACGGCGGGGGCGTAGGAAGTGTCGAGGGAAAAGGTGAAAAGAGGAACGCGCTGTGGGCAGCCGGAAGCGGAGGGGGTGCGCTGGTCGGGGCACAGGAAACAGCGGAACGCGGGTGCGTCGGAAAGGGCGCGGAGGAAAATGGAAAAGGGGTGAAAGGGGGAGAGGAAACGGGGGAAAAGAGACTTCCAAGTGGGCAGGCGAAGTCAGAGGGGGGAGCGCAGGTTCGCGGGAGGTAGTAGTAGGTAGTAGAGTAGGCAGTCGGTGGTAGGACAGGGTGATGCATGGCTATGGGGGTCGCAGGCTTCACCGCGAAATGTCGGCGCCGAGCAGCCGCCCCGCGTTCCTTGCTTGCCTTTTACATACTCTCCACGCGGCCCTGCCCTCCTCTGCCCTCATCCTACGCCGCGCCGCTATCACTTTGTTTGCCTTTCGTACGCCGCGTTACCTTTCCGTTCCGCGCCTGCATATCGATCGACCTGGGTACCCGCGGAACCGGGGGATACGCGAAACTGCCTTTTCTGACGCGCTTAACGCTTCCAGCAGCCCCGACACCCACTTTCAATCGACGCTCCAGAGTTTTCGAGTTCACCAGTCATCTGTCTTGGGTATTATCGAGGACCAATTGGAGTAGAGTAGTAACCATATGCTTGGGGGTGCTAAGAACCAGAAATTTGGAGAAACTGGGGCACTCATCTCTGTAGCCAAGGCACGTGGAAGTCTCACCTTCATGTACTTCGATATCAAAGGGCTAATTCGATCAAGGTAGGTCACCATTTATACACTGGTGCACCCCCAAAAGAAGGAGCTTTGAAAAGGAGAAAAGAAAACTGGATTTTATTCTTTAAATAAATTTTTATAAACACCCAATGGATTTCATTGAATTTGCATTAAAGATATTTTTAACCCTTCAACTCGGCTCCCTCAAGATTAATTCCTGAGTGCGCAACTGAATATACATATTATTATATTTCTATCAGGTTCGTCGAACTTTTGTCCACAGGCGAACAGGTTAACATGTCGGATTACCAGGTGTTTGCGTGGATGGAAATGCATCTGGAAGCAATCTACCAGGGGCTTCCGAGGCACGGTATCGCGGTTTCTTCATCTTGCACGGTGCCCCGACATTGACGCGCGCATATCGAGGGCTTCTTATCGCCAACCGTGCGGATAAGCGTCTTATTGTTCTCACGCGCTATCAGCGACGGTTAGGCGAGAGGTTATCACGGTGGCACAGGTTGAAAGATTTAAACTCTCTCCGGTGGTGTTAACCCCTCGCGTGGCCCAGTTTCGCGGCAGGTAGCTTGGCGGGCTTTCAGTTCATAAAACTTGATAAAACTCGGCCAGTGTTTTTCCCCTTTCTCATATGTTGCCAGCACTTTTGTCTCGCGTTAGAGAACGAAGACTGTTTTAGTTGTTAATCAAGGAATTTAATACAGAACTTCAAACCTCCATTCAATAGTCATGCTTTTAATAGAAACTCTATCGATTCGCTGTTCGGTGCTACTCTATTTACGAACATTAACTCAGTGTTACGCTCGGAAAGACGCATCACGCGCGCGGCCACCAGGGAGACATTAAAGCAGCAATTTTATGCTCGAAGACAGGAAACGGGTCTCTGTAACGCGTCCATTCAATTAGTATAATCGGTCGTTTCGATTGCGATCGATGCTCCTAATGGCCACTTCTGTCCCCAATTAATATTCGCTTTTAATTACGCCGCCGCGTTCCTGAAACGAGCGCTCGGCCCGACGAATGTTTCCAAATGCCCCGTTGTATAAGCTGCGCGGAGTATCCGAGTCACTCCCGAAATCGCGCCACGTATCGTCATCTGGGTTCACTTTAAGGAACGCCGAGGTTCACGCGTGAGACATTCAATGCAGCACAAAGCCACTTTCCTGTGTGTTCGATGAGCAAAATGGAAGATAGGTGAAATACGCTACGATTATCATCAAATCATCAAACTCGAGGGGCTATTTTCACATAAAAAAAATCTCGAAAGTTGTTCAAATTCTGTAAACTTTATGCATCACAGAGAACAGCTGATGCTCAACAAAGAAATAAACACCCAAGTATCCCAAAGAAAATCACATTGAACAGACGCACGAAACCTGCCAACTCGATCGTCGACTATCTCCACGTTCGAGTGGAAGAGACGAAGTACCGTGGGGCAAATTAAATAATTCGTACAAATTCAGCAGCTACTGGGAGCGTCGTAAGAACGAATCGCCGAGCGAACGAGGCACTTTATTCGCGGGGGCAAATGTTCCGACGATCAAGATTTCAGCCCGCACAGAGAGAAAGAGGACGCGGGAAAGAGGGGCTCGGGGGTTAAACGGGGTGGCACAGAGGCTTCTCGCGAAGAGGCTGGTCGGAAGGCCAATATAGGTGGCTCGCGCGCTGGAATTGTAGCTCGTTTCGGAGGTTCACGCCCGAAGAACGGGGTTAATGACAAGCCTGCTCCCGAGAGCGTTTCGAAATCGATTCGTGTTCGATGGGAATGCGCTGATTCGAAACGGAAAACTTGGGAGCTAACCGGGGAGGAGGAGACGGCGGGGTTGATGTGCCCCTTTGAGCGAGGGGCTGGAAAGTGCGTTAGTGCGCCGCGCTCGTTCACGGGCCAAAGGGTTCGCGAGTTGCGGGAAAAATTATCGATACCGTCCGCGGACCGTTCGGCTTAACTCGCTCGTTCAATTAGCGGTCATTTATTTATTCGATGCCGGCGGCTTTCGCCGGGAGACTTGCGCGGCCGCCTTGCGCTCGAGGAATTACGACTTTGATTGATGATCGACCAAAGTATCAAGTGCAGTAGTTAGCTCGAGTAAACATGGACTGCTGAAAGTCCTGAGTTATGTGTTCGCTGAATAACGAAAGTGGTCTTGGAGCGGGGACGAAGGAGCGACGGCCTTTTTGAAGGAAGATCAAGATGACGCGATGCGTTAAATAGATAATAAGAGGGGGAAGGAGGAGTGATATTAAAAGGAGAATAACAGGGGAAGAGGAAGGATGTAGTTCGAAGTTTAAACCTCGTGATTAAGTAATGAAGATACGATTCTTTTCTTTGTGAAAGAGCGTCTGGTGGGATGAAGAATTCATTTGATTCGAGATTATTCAGATGCGCAATGATACTAGATAATAGTTTGATGAGATGCTTTCGCGTCGCTCGAGGATCGTTATTATCTCGAGCGTAAACGGAATCGAGTAATTGTGACAGTTCTATTTATTTACACGGTGATTCGGCGGCAATTTCCCGTTGCTGCATGGATAAATCGATAAATTGAGCTAAATAATGAGCACCATTTGAAGGATAATTGTCGATTAATGTTCGGGTGGTTAATTGTTGACGCGCGACTGCTTCTACGGAGCCACCCCCCGTCGGAATGGACCCTTTCTGTGTATCGGTATCCTTTATTTCGCCGGTCTACCTGGCGGGGAGCTCTGCGAGTGCGTTAACCGTGAAATTAATACGCATTTCTAATTGACGAACGGTTTTACCGACGCTAAGGGTGGTTCCTGCAATTCGCTGACGCGAAGGGTGCAATGTATCGCGGATGCAACGGAAGCTTTCACTCGTAAATTCAGTGCTTTACGAACAGTTGATCGGGAACAAACAACTCTCACCCAAGCAAATTGCAATGACACATATGGCACTCATGAAGAGACGTTAAGAAACTTTTATTACAGTCCAAGTGACGTAATGTCCATTTGCATACTACACTTGGAGTACTTTAAACAAAGAAAGGTAACATCTTGATCTAATATATCAGTAGGTGGAAGGAACACAGACATTAGCGCACTTTTCGACAGCCAAGTGTCCACAACACAATCCCTCAACAAGTTGGATACATAGAGAAGCTCATGCCAAATAGATGCCTGCATCAATCATCAAAGTAAACAAGAATTATTCCCTCTTTTCGTTTACTCTCACGAACACCACATGCCTCTACTGTTTAGCACAATCTTATCTGCACATCCAAGTGTACAAAAGAGCCCTACCCCCTGGATCTTCTATAACCACCCCCGAAAACCCCATCAATCGACTCGAAACCTCCCCAAAGCTACAATTTTACACCCCACGTGAGCCAGCCTAGAGTGTCCCGGCCCGTTCCTTCCACCCTCGACGTAATTACCCAGCACCGCACAGAATCCCGTTGAAAACGATAAGGTGGTGTCTTACCGGACGTGGCGTCGCGGAAGCGGCGGAGGCACGGGGCTGTGGAAGTTGTCCATCATTGTGTAGGAGTCGTGGTCGGCGGACTTGTGCTCGAGGGCCTCCAGGTGATCCAGCCTGAGGAGCTCGGGCTCGCGCGGCGAGTGTAGCTCACAGTGGGCGACGTGAAGCAGCGGCCTCAGCGACGAACCGCCTTCGCATCGTTGCTGCCGCGAAGGCGGCCTCGCCACCTGACGATCTACGACACCATCCGACGCGTGCTGGTCGTCGCCCCAGACCTCGAACTCCCCGGCCGCCGAGTAGTCGCCGAAACCACCGTTACCCTTCACCGTTGCACCCTTCTTGCGACGATCGTCCGTGAGACCGGGCCACTCGGAGCCCCGATCCTGCCCCTCGCACCCTCGCCTGCCCTCCTTCCGTTTGTATTTCACCAGGTACTGCTTCTTGCTCGACAGCGTCAACGACAGGCTGCCTCGCCCGCTCGAGCGACGGGGCGTCAGATTTCCAGCGGACGGTCCACTCCACGCATAGAACACCCTCTCGGCGGTGGTCGACGGCGTCTCTTCGGTCCCTTCAGGACGTCAGCGCGTCACGTTCAGGTGGAGATACCGGGACGCTGGGTTAGATCGATTCTACTCGATCAGGTTAATTGAGCATCGGATGGACGAGGTCCGGTGAACACTTGGTGGTTTTGATTGCTTCGGGCGTTTTAAGACACTTGGAACTTGGTCCCTGGTCAAAGTGAACGCATCAGGTGGACAAAGTTTTGGGTGTCCTAATCGTTCAGAGAGGGATGAGATATGTACTCGCGAGCCTGAACACTGTTAGGGTGAATGCATTCCAAGTGTCCAGGAAGAGGGCAACGTCCCCAAACGCGGGGCCAGATCTCGCGTACCTCTAGCCGGCGGCTGTGAAAGGGGAAACTCTCGTACGCAAACTTTGTTATCGATCTGTCAACGCCGCCGAGAAAGTTCAACCCCACGAGCGATGCTCCTCTCCGCGCGGGGGTTCACCGTTCAACGATTATTGGTATCCTCTAGGACCACGTTGCAAGCCCCTCCTCGAGAACCCGGTTCACTGCACTCCGCGGGCACTGGAGGACTCCCGAGCACGACAACACTTCGCCCGATACTTTCGCACAGGTCACTCTCTGGCGCTCGCCGGAAACCGCTTCGCGAACTCCGAAAGCAAGGACCGGCGGGCTGTCCTCTGCGGAGGATCGGCTGACAGGCGTTCCACGGGCGTCGCGATCGCGCGGATACTCTTAACGACAGAGGCAATTAGTTTCCTCGGCGACGACTGGCTGTAGGAGGCCGTCAGGGTGCGCAGACACTCTCTGTCAGTCGGATACGCCGACTAATTGGGTCAGGGGGCCGAGAACCGCACGCAAATCCGTGAGCTGGTGGAGCGTGAACAGCGTGCACCCGAAAATCCCCAGGGGTGTCGGTGAAGGGACCGTGTCGGGGTAGCCTGACAGTTTCCCAACTGTGTCGAACCTCGCTGCACCGAAACTCAACGTCACCTTGCCAATTCTAACTTGCTCCTCGAGGTGTCCACTCCCTTTCAATCTTCCAATGAGGGTCGACGGAGACTTCCAAGTATCTACCTTCAAGTTTTCCAAAGCCACAAGTTCCCCTGGACGATATGTTTCCTTGGATAAATGATAAAACCGCGAGGTACCTCGGTGACTTGGAATATGAGACGCCTCGGGGGATGATTGGCTAGCGTGTTCTCGTAGAAATTTAACTGCACCACCAGCGGGCCTCCCTTGTTCGCGCACAGCCAGTGAAAGGGACCTGGTCTGGTTAGCACGCTCGAGGGCAACGCACACAACCGCGCCAGCTGCGGATCAAAGACTGAAGGGCCACGGCGCCGCAACGCCCGGCACCGAGTGACACTGAACGTCCCCTCCACGGTGCGCGATCCGCGCGTGCGCCTGCGACGCCTCAACCCTCCCCTCGCTAGCGCGGCGAGTGCCTGGCCGACGCGGTTACGGACCCCTGTCGGAAGGGAACGCCGCCAGGCGGGTGGTGCGTTCAACTATCGCGCGCCGTCGTCTGCCGACGCGGCGCGGCGATGCGCTACGCGCGCCTTGTTTCGCGACCGCACTGGGGATCCAAGGGGGTGTCGGTGCAGGGTGGCTCCGAGGGGGTGCGGAGGAACCAAGTCGCGAGACGCGGTACGCTGGGGAAGTTTGTTTTTTTTTCTTCTTCTTAGGTATCGATTGGGTATTTTTTGATGGACACGACGAGAGGGTTCGGTGGATGCAGGAGTGGGGAGCTGAGTTTGCGTGATTCAAGGGGTAGAATGCGTACCTTTGGGGATCAACAAGTTAGGTAGCAAGTGCGGAAGGGTTTTTTGGTGACCGATTTGTGGAACGATTTGAAATGTGAAGAGTGAGATTAATGCAAAGTTTCTTCTTTGAATCCAGATAATTTTATAATACTTTTTCTTTTGTCTTGTAACCGGGGTGGGGGTGAGTTCTACAAGTGCTATAAGATACTTTACTCGACATTTTAAAGGCTGTTACCCTAAGCGGAAATCCCAATTGGAATGACTATATTCTTTTGTGAAGCTTTAAAATGTCTTAATTTTCAGCTATTGTCAAACTCGAAAAATAAATTGACTTTTTAACAATCACTAACTTCATCATCAATCATTAACTTTATAAATAACTAAAAATAAAAATAACTACGAGATCAGACAAAATGAAATAAAATGACGATCTAGTTAGTCATCTGCTTCAGGATAATTGCTTAAGGGGTTAAACCTAGTCAGGCGGCCGAAAAAAGCCGAATGTTTGTGAATTTTTTTTGAAAAAGCAGATGCATATATTTTCACAGAACTTTTTGCACTTAAAAGAGTAACATTTAGAGAACATTTGGTCATTTTTTCGTGGAAAAATAATCACATTTATAGCAAAGTAACAACCGAGATCCAAGAAGTCTTTTTAAAATTTTGGCTTTGCGGTGAGCACTGCCATTCGGAACCAGATTATCTAAAATCAAAAAACAAAAAAGATTTCGTTAGTATATTAATGTACCTTCCGATTAACGAAGGGAATGTTCGAACTATTAATTTAAAATAAAATGGCGGCTACTTAAATTTGAAATCTTGATTTTTTCGCTTGATTTTTGCACGAAAAAATCAGGATTTCACCTTTAAATAGCCGCCATTTTATTTTAAATTAATATTTCGGAAATTCCCTCCGTTAATCTGAGGATACATTAATATACTAACGAAATCATTTTTGTTTTTTGATTTTAGAAAATCTGGTTTCGAATGGCAGTGCTCACCGCAAAACCAAATTTTTAAAAAGGCTTCGCGGATGCCGGTTGTTACTTTATTATGAACGTGAATATATTTCTACGAAAAAATTACATTTTTAATTAATTAAAAATGTTCTTTACATTTTGCTCTTTTTAGTGCAAAAAGTTCTGTTAAAATATATGCTTCCGTTTTTCCAAAAAAAAATTCACAATCATTCGCCTCTTTTCGGCCGCCTGACTAGGTATAACCGCTTAAGAAAGCCATCAACTCTTCCTCGTTGCGAAATGTTTCTCTTCTATTTTACTATCTATTCATACTCCTTATCAAAATTGTAAGAAAACGCTTAAAACTCATCCCTTTATCCCACCGCTACCTTTAAGACTTCTTTTGTGGTGTTACCAGATATGAAAAGTGTGGTTCAACTACTGGAATTTGCAGTGTCGTAATGAAACAAAAATAAGGAATTATAAAGAATTACTTTCTAAGTTCATACTTCTCAATATTTGATTTTTTAATCAGGAGTGGCAATGATTAGTGCAGTGCCAGCATCAGTGCAGTTCACCCTACCTAAAAAAAATTCGATCTTTTCTATTGGAAACATTTTTCCAAGCCAGTCTACCCTTTCACGACTTATCGCTTCCCAGCAGAAAACGACAATCTTTCCTCCACCGTTTCTTCATCGTATCCAGCAGCCCCTAAGTCGACAGAGAAACCGAAAGTGCACTATTCAGCGGCGCGCCTCGATTCCCAGCTATAGTAAAGCGTAGTTCGGATCTCGTCGACGCGATCTTTGACCCTAAACCGTGGATACAAGTACTCCTCGTCCACGATTCACCAGCATAAGCCTACCAGTCTCCTCGTGTGCGCTCTGCGCGTGCGCGCTCGTGCAACCCCAACTGAAGGGCTGCTTTCACACGTGCACGGGCCTCTGTGTGTGTCAACGCGTCTATAGACGATGTTGCGAAAACTCCTCGCCGTGAGAATTAATTCGCTCGCGTAAAGGGCTGCGCGCGTTTAACAAGGGCGCCGCGGAACGGGCAACGCGTGAATGATTAAGGCATTCTGACCAAGTTCCAGCGAGCTCCGGTATCCCGGCCATTCGAAATTAGCTACAGTTTTCAGTTTCCCTTTGTTCCTGGAAGAGACTATGGGTTTCCACGATACCTGTTTCGTGGATCGATCGATAGAAACTCATCAGACATGCCACGATATTAACTATAAATCTGGCTCATGTCGTGGGATATAAAACTTCAAAACTTGAACGTCACACATATCCCGATCTACTTAATCTATATCTACAGCCGCGAGTTCTATCACAGAGCAGAAGCTCATTGAAGATTGAAGATGACACGGTGGGAGTCTTCCTCGACGTTTGTAGTTCTTTAACGTATCATTTCAAAGACGAGATCGTTGATTCGGACAAGAACACCTGCCGTTCTCCCACGATTCGTCATCTTCCTACCCATCCACCTCTTCACTTCCAACATTTCCCCGGCGACGTCGCACAGCCGCTGTTTAATTATTCCGCAGTAAAACAATGTGACGTTCAGAGGGACCAGATAACGCGAGCGACAATAGGAGGGCAATAACGATCCCAGTGGTAAACATTAACGCGATACCTGAAGCGTATTAATTACCAGTACTGTATAATTAATAACATCGTGTTACAATTATCGCGCGGTGCCACGGCGAGGCACGAATCGATATCGTTACATCGTTTACCGTGCCATCCAGTGGAACAAAGGCGGGTATCCGAGGTCGATCGACTTTCGTTGCAGTGACCTCGGGACCTGGAGCCCGTAAAAATAATTGGTTGCCCCGCGTTAAATGGTCGAAGCAATTACGTCCTACCAATGGCACTTGAAAAGCGCCGTTCAGTGGTGAAATAGAGAAGCCAGGTAACACTGTATGACCAATTTCATCGAATCGGTTGCCGGTGACGCGATCTCAGCAATTTTGGGGGCGAGTTGCGGAGGCTGGACGTTTGCACGTTTGCATTAGAGAGGGCAGGAGAACTTCAATAAGATTAATATTTCAATTCAGATCTCCTGAACACATCCTGAACACTCCAAAGCACATTGTCATATCTCGAGGGGGAATTCTATAGGCATTGTTGCAAAAGTATCCTTAGCAATAAGTGTTTATAACTCAAGTAGAACAAATTGCCAAAGTTTGATCACTCATTTTCATAACACTCTACGCGTGAAATGCGTCGATCATCAGTTTGCAATGCGTCAACTACCACTAATGTGAAAGGACACTAAATCGTCAGCGATCGTAAACTGTAGAAGCCTGAGTTCCCTTTAACGAATCGTCGTCTAGACTCTAGATCCTTAGCTCCGAATCTGCGGATCGATATATATCTACGTACAACTCCTGCGGAACCACCCTCAAAAACATCGGCACTCGAGTCTTGGCGGAATCCGAAAACAGATTGCGGGGGAGCGTAGTCGCGTAACTTCGACGTCGTTAATTAAACATCCACGCGGACTCGTAAAACTCGCGTTCCGACAATCCCGCCGTCAAAGAGCGTCGCGGTCGGGTCGTCGCCGATTAAATCGTCGAAAGCGATCCTCTCGAAGCGATTAGAGCGCGCTCGAACGGGGCCGCGAATTCTATCGAGGCCAGCCCCGACATTTATAATTAAATATCCGTGATCCTGCTGGCTCTTCTAGCTCCGTCTGGTTGACGGTGGCGCGGATCCTAGATCTCTATCCTCCTCTGTTCCATCCCTAGACTGGCATCCCCCTATCTAGACATCTTTACAGACGCGACGAAGGGCTATAGAGATACTATTGACTCTCGAAGCTATTCCGCCCGTGAGAGCGTTCCCCGGCAAGTTTAATTATCCCCTTCGGTACATCCTGCTGGTCGTTGATACTGACGAACAATCGCGCGCGCGGGCGCGCACGCATACACTCGGCACCCATGCACGCATATCCACGGATGGAGTGGAGCCACGTGGATTGGAGCGGGAGACCCGAGGGCGAAGGGACGGGGCTACGTAGACGGAGAAGTTGTTTTATCCGAAATCTGCCACGGCGGCCTACAACGTTTACCCTTTTAGCTGCGGCCGCCCCTCCACTCGGGCTGCTCCGCCATTCTTCGCTTCAATCGCCGCTCGGGACACGGCTGTGTGCACGATGGTTGTCCTCGAGCCTGCACTGGCTTCTTTGCTTCGAATCGATGAGATTGCAACAGAGTTGAGAATTATTGGAATAAATTATTATTCGAATAAAAATTGAATTGATATAAAAAATTATTCGTTATTCTCGAATAACTTCGTTTTATTCAATCTGCAATTCTTATGCCAAGTTATTCGAATAAAAATGTATTCGAAATTACTTGAATAAAAGTTTATTCGAAATTATTTTAATAAAAATTTATTCAGATAATGCCCAACTCTGGATTGCAAGATGAAAAGATTGGGTTTGTAAAATGGATGTCACTGAATCTTTTAGGAAGACTGAGTGTGACAAAGGTGTAACGTTTAGTGGGTGCTTAGTAACTTCGCACAAAGTATACTTGTTCTCTCACCACCCTCTTCTTCCACTAGTTTGATATTCATATCCACCAATGATTCTCAACGTTCGTCTACATCCTTCCCCAATCCAAGCCACGAATCCATCCTCAGGGTACCTCCCACTTGTCTTCAACCCCCTGTATACACGCGTAGAACGCAGCGTCCACGGTGGAGGGGTTAACACGAGATCGTAGGCGGGGGCGTAAGGAAAATTCGCGACAGGGGCCTTTGATGTCGCTTAAACAGAAAACGTCGGCCCCTGCTGTTCCACCAGCACGGCTTAGATTCTTCCTTCCTTCCTTCCTTCCTTCCTTCCTTCCTTCCTTCCTTCCTTCCTTCCTTTCTTCCTTCATTCCTTCCTCCCTTCCTTCCTCCTTTCTTTCTGCCAGCTAGCTTCTTACGGTCGTCTGCCTTCACGGCACGTCGGACGTCTTTGAATCTCTCTTTCCACCCTCTCTCCACCGCCGGCACTGTTATCGCCGCGCATCTCCTCAGAGTCCTTTAGTCCTGGCCCGCTTTGAGAGCTACCGGCAGCCCCGCGACGATGAAGATATCGCTCCCCCCTCGCCAGACCTAACCTCCCCCCGTGGCCCCTGCCATAAGCACTCATTTGTTCTCCTTATCTGCTGGATAGGCACTTCTCCGCCTCTGGGACGAGTGGACGAGCGCGTAGGAGACGCTCGGGAGCTCCCCTGCTTCTTGTTTGGCGAGCCGCCCCGGAATTTGCATCTACGCGTGCAGACAGGGGCCGCTGGCGGACGGAGCAGCGAAGCGGTCGAGCTTTATCGCGACCGGTCTTGAGCAGGATAGATCGAGAAGGATAGCCGTTCCGCGGGGGGCGATAAGCGTCCGGGAGCGGAGTGGCGCGCGCTTTGACGAAGCGTTTCTTGCGCCCGCCGCGGACCGCTGCGGGCATTGTGCGAAATTTCTGGTCGTTTTATGAGAAACGAGCCGACTGCCCGTGGCGTTTGTGATTTTAACCCCTCCCAGCCGCGTCACCCCGTCCCCGCCGGTGCCTCAGTGCACGAGTTAACTCGCCCTTTGTGAGCAGCCGTTTGCGGAGGGAAATTTGTACAGTTGTCGGAAGCTGGTATAGCCGGCACGGCTCGCGAACGCTTCCTTTTCAATTTTCTAACTTTACCCCTGTCGATGCTGCTCATTTACAGCCGAAATTTCGGCGGGGGTGGTTCGCAGTTGTTTCTGGGAACGGAGCGGAGGAGGCTGAATGGCCGGAAGTTTCTTTCGCGGGGAGGTTTCGGTGCCCCGCGGGGGGTGAACGCGAAGGGAGGTCGATACACGCGTCACAGCCCCCGTCTGCGCTGGCTGATTCCTGGATTCGGGTAAACTGATCCTCAGACCTGTACGCGACGCTGTAATGCCGTCGGGGTGAATGAATTGTAACCGTTCAATGAGCTCGCGATGAAATATGACTCGGGAGATCGATGTTCCACGGAAAGCACGGCGAGGAAACGATGGTGGTTGCTGTTTCGCACCGCGACGCTTGTTGAGAATGTGTACCTACGGTTGTTCACTTCGTCGAACGATAAAAGTTGGTGATTGGGACGAAAGGATTTCGATGAAGATTTCAGGTTTGATTTAAGTAGATTTCTTTTCAGATATCTTCTGTAGTGGTAAATGCTTAAAATGGTGGTCATGTTCTGTGTGATATCTCAGCAGATTTTAAAGGTGTGTGGAGTTTTAGGGAACCTATGATTTCTTTTAGAAGGCGTTCCATACTTTTCATTTAGTAGAAAAGCTTCAAATTTTTAGCAGCGAGGAAGGTATCGACAAGTTCGACTCGCAAACAGATCTGCAGCTTCTAATACCATTTCTAATTCGCTGGCCTCGTGTAACGTTCCATTATTTCCGCGTGCTTGCGAAATTTCCATCCCTTATGTACCGCCGGAGATAATTTTAATTCTTAATAAGTGGACACCCCGGAACGAAAAGGTGGAAGAAAACATTTGCATCCTTTATGCAGGGACAGAGCTTCCTTTAATCATTAGGAGACGGAGTGGTGGAATTAAAGGTAGAAAGAAAGCAGGGAACGCGGTAAGCTCCAGGGTACGCGTAATTGTACCTTTAGGAATGTGGCTATAATTAACAGGGGCAGACAACAAACAAGCTATAGAACGTCAGTTGTCATTATATAAAGAAGAAATAAGAGCAGTAATAGTGGATTCCCAGGTCTTTGAAATGTAACACAATGTTTGAAAAAGTAGCAATTATATATTTGTATCCGCCCGAATAATATTCAAAGCACCTTCTTCTTTAGGAAAAAGATTAGCAACCCGTTGCAACTCGTAGAAGTATCCTTACACACAGTGTGAAGTGTCGATAGAAATAACTTTACTTTCCCACTTGCCCGTTTTCCTTTTATGCAACGCTAATGACGCCGCTAAAACGAGCCGCAGCCTCGCGTGTAACTTCGCGGGCGGCCGAGGCCTTTAAGGAAATTAGTTTGAAATTAAATTAAAAAACTTAGGAAGATTGGAAGCTGGACAATATCCATGCATATAGAACGGTTTAAGGAAATTAGTTTAAAATTGAATTAAGAGGCGCACTGGAGAGGGGCCGTGAAGGGTGGGTGAGCTGGGTTTAAGGGTGACGCGCGAAAACCTCTTTTGGTCGCCGCTGTTGGTGGTTCTCGCGTGGATATCACATTACAGAGCGAAGAAAACAGTGAACTATCCATTTACACCGTACGAGATATCGCGTGGGTAGGTAAACTTAGACCACAGTATTTCACAAAGAATCCTGCGTTAACGATGTGTAATTATTAGAAGACTTTGAAAAGAAAACCTCACTTCGACCGTCCACGTTACAAAAACCCAGTGTTCTGGCCATTAACTTTGAGAAAACCCATCACTTTGAGAACACGTAAATCTGAAAGTCTTATTTACATATTTTGCGGTTGGTCCACCATGGTTACTCCAGACAAAATGTTTCCATTCACAAAGTAACTTAAGTTCGCAGACGTTTCACGTCCAAAACCAACGCCGAACATCATGATTCCCTTTTCCAAGGACAGCGTGCCACAACCGGGCGCACGGCGCGCCGCGCAGAGTCCGCCGCTTCCGCCCGCTATAACGTATGAAATCTCTCGTGACAATGACGTTTGCGTTCGTGAAGTGGCGACGCGAGTCATACAGGCCGCGTCATACTGTCGCGCTTCCACTCGACACGAGTTGTACACCGTTTCCACGACGAAACCCGTGTTTTTTTCCCAGGTACTCGTTCGCGTACGAGCGTCCGATGGGGAAACACGGATACTTGACACCGCGTGTTTGCCACCGTACATGGTGCAAAAAAAAAAAACATATAACGACTGGCTGATCGCGACACATCGGCGACGGGACAAATCCGCGGCAAAATACTGGCTATTCAGTAGGTACTCAAGATAGAACCATTGGTATGGCGAAGATCTGGATTGAGATGGTGAAAGTAACGGGTGTTGAAGACGATAAAACCGTGGACGATTGAAATATCAAAACTATCCTGTGAATCACAGATGCGCGAAAACCACGCGAGCCACCATTTGCATCAAGATTAATAAATGACGTATGCCTAGATTACAGGTGGAAACGGAGGGATCGCGTGTACGAGTTTCATATTGGGCTCGGAGAGATCCGGTATGTTGGAAAATTTTTCGGTTACCCCGAGGGACACCCTGTATATCCGCGGTACGAAGGGCCGAAATGTATTCACCCAATTATCTCCGCATCCGCGTGCCGAACCACCCCCTCCGCCCCCCGCGCCCTTCAAACCCCGGCGCTGGAGCGCAGCACGGTTCACCCGACTCGTTCCTCCCCGCGACCCTCCCCCGCCCTCGACGCATTTGCATGGAATGCATTCATATGAAATCGACCATTCTTCCAGCGACTTCTCCGTCGGCTGGTGTATCCCTTTCCTCCGTGGTGGGTGTGCGCGTCTTCGCCGCCCCTCCCCCCCCCCCCCCCCCACCCCACCCTTCCGCCGCGGGGTAAATCCCGACGAGGACACTCGAGATACGTAGTATTCGTCGTAGAAAATTGGTTCCGGTAATGACGACCTATCTTCCTTCCGTGCTCGTCGTTCCCGCTCGACATGCTCGGTATTACCAGCCCCGACGATCCTCGCGTGCCGTGCCCTTTTTCCCCCGAGCTACGCTCCGCGAAGATGGTCGAAATTTAAGGCCGTGGCAGTCGCCAGGGGATGGGGGCGTGATACGGCACTTGGGTCGTAGAAAATATGTCGTGTCCCACGTAGCATTCGCAGCAGCATTGCTATTGGTCGACCAGGCTTTGCTTAACCTTGATTCGTGAAGGGGTAGTCGCTGAAATTACTTGGACCTCTTCCGAGTGTTACAGGCGGACCTAAAGGCCGCCGCGAATTTCGGAGAAGCGCGGCGATACGAAGGGAAAAGTTTATAAACAGCTGACGACTGACGATTAATTAATTCTTATTAATTTCTTCGATTCGCTTCGCCGCGCCGCGCTTCGCCAAAATGCGAGACGGTCTTAACTCGGACGTAATGAAGTGACGTACCTACTCGTGAGAATCACGGGATAGAAGAATACATGGGGTTGGGGCAAACGAAGGAGATGGCTCGATCACAGAGCAAACGAGGCACGTACCAATGCCTACGGGCTGCGAGAGCCACTCGAAGGACGCCACGTTTCCGCAACAACCTGGATACACAAGCGGCCGCGTCAACTCGACATATTTACTCTGGCCGCTTGTTTCCACCCCTCGCGAAATAAAGCGTGCTCGTTCCTTTTAATAAGCGGCGGGGCCGCGTTACGGGCCTACGGGCTGTCAGATTCCATGGCTGCTCGGGAAACAAGGGGGAGCGTGGCGAGAAATGGCGAGAAAAATAGGGCAAGGAAGGTCTGGGGCGTAACGCATCGGACACTTGGCTGTCCTGGGGCTAGCGAGGGCCTCGAGACCCACCGAACTCCCTTGTTCGTCACACGACAATATCAAGAATTGTTCCACGACGATATCAATTAAATGCACACGCCTGCGTTTATTCGAAAGCGTTCAATCCCTTGCCTTAAAATAACGTCTCCGAGACGTCATGGATTTCGGGTGCCGAACTTGAATATTACGTCTCGGAGACGTCATGCGATTTTTTAAGCTATTCGTCACGTTTCTTTCTTACAAGGGAATACTGCGAACCCGGACTCACCGATTGGAAAGCAAACTTTTTAGAGGGTTTTTAGAGTGACGCGAGACAAGAACAACGGTGTGTTTCATTTGGGCCCTATCGCCCTTTAAGGGGGTGAAGACTAATCTCAAAGTCAAATTGGCACTTTTTCGCGTATAACTCTTAAAGACAACAGACAGAAAAAAATGTTTCAAATAAAAGTTTAATGGTGCAATAAGCGCTGCAAACTTGCGTTAATAAAATTTGAAAAAAGTTTTTTTTCGTTCAGGTATTTTTTTTAAACTCTTTTCAAAATTTTGTTAACGCAAGTTTATAGCGTTTATTGCACCATTAAACTTTTGTTTGAAACATTTTGTTCTGGCTATTGTACTTTGAGAGTTATACGCGAAAAAGTCAAAGTGCCCATTTGACTTTGAGGTTAGTTTTCACCCCCTTAAAGGGCGTTAGGGCCCAAATGAAGCACACTGTTGTTCTTGTTTTGAGTCACTCTAAAATCTCACAAAGTTGCGTTCCAATCGGTGAGTCCGGGTTCGCGATGTTCCCTTGTTAGACGATTTCCTCAGCAGTTACTTAATCTTATCTTCCCTTCTAAATTCTAATTTTTTTTCTATTTCAAAAACCTCTCTTTAGGATAGGATCTTATTTTGTAATTGTAATGGTGCAACAAAGACATTTAATAGTAATAGTAATAATTTCTTGTCGCTTTTAATAGCATTATTTTTAGTACGTTAAAATTAGCAACCTCGGATTTAAATTGTAAGGCAAGGGGTTAACGCGACATTCCAAGGTGTCCCATGGTTTACGCGACAGAGTTGTCGGGGAAGTTGCGCGAGAGAGTGTCGAACGGCCATCGCTACCTGGAACAATCCCGAGATCCCTCAGTATCGGGCGCAGAGGAATCAGACTGGCCTGTTTCTCCCTCTAGTATTCCCCGTGGCGCGATATTGCGACTAAGGGTGGCCGTGGACGCGCGTTTACAGGCTCATCCATCCTACTCCACCAGAGGCTCCCTCCGAGTGCGACATTCTGTGCCCTGGGTTATAAAAACGTTATTGTTCGGCACGCAGCGTGTCCTCGCGCGAAAGCACGGAGCGAGCTAGCGTCACCGAGCCTCGGCCATCGCCTCTTTCCTTCAACGTCACGTCTCCGATCCATGCTTTGTGCGCGCCAGTCCGACGAGCCTGAATGGGAGAAATCGATACCACTTTGCTGGACTCCTTTGACAGTCATCTAGGACCGAAGTGTAAGTGGTGACGCTTATGAAAGATGTGAACTGTTAGGACCTTTTCGAGTCTCACCTGGGATAGGTACCATTAAAAATAGAAATTTCCGGAACTACGGTTGGAATTGTTTGAGTAAATAGTTGAGGATCTACACATGTGCCGGTGATGATGAAAGTGGTGTGAGTAAAAAATGAAACGAAATTGAATTTATCACTGATTTTAATAACTGAATAATGCAATTTGAAAAGTGTTACGTAAGGAAGGGTTGGATGGAATATAAAATCTTACGAATTCTTATACTTGGGAGGGGAGGGGGGTAAGAAATCGCCAAAATTATCTTCACATAATTTAAGCACGACCCCTAACTAATGAATTCAATTCTTTTTAGACTTTTTACCTACACTACTTTCATAATCACCGGCACACATTAGGTCCAGAGATGATCCACTCCGGGCGGACCACCCCCGTGTGTAATACAAAAGTTTATTGCGTCGAGGGGGCGAAATTCGCTCGACGAAGGCTCTCCAACCACTTGTGCCTCACGGTCAATTTTTTCTATCAGCTTATGGCGCGCCTCTATTAATTTATTACCCAGGATTGCTCCAGTTATTGCGTCCTGCCCCTCCGTCGGGCTTTTAATCGTGATTCATGGTCGCCGACCGGGGAACGGGGGACATCAGCGCGGAGGGGCTGCGCGTCACTATTAAACAACGATTATTTTCGTTTAGCTGGAACGACGCGGTGGAGCAATCGATAATTCCCAGTGTCTGTTACGTTGTCTCCGCGAAGGGTGTCGCGCGTATCCAGCGGGAGGGTTAATTTCGCCCGCTGGAAGCGCGACTGCCGCTGTGGCGACTGTGCGTTTCCTGGCCGAGAGATCGATAGCATCTCGCCGCTTAGCCATGAATTATAACCGAGGCCCGCAAGTAGATGGAACCCGTGGCGCGGTAAATAACGTATAGGGTTTGCGTTGCCGAAAATGACTGGGTGGAATGCTTGTCAAGATCGCTCAGCAGATGCCCGGGCGTTCGCCGCTCGCACAAGTGACTTTAAAGAGTCCCAGCCCCCAGGAGTAAATCCTCCCCTCTCTACCTCCGCGATATTCCACAGCTTCTCAAATTTCCCATGAAAATAATGATCCTACGACAACGGGAATGGCCACCGAAACTCCGGAATCAAATGGGGAACGGAGTACCGCGTCGCTGGTGGCTCGCTAAAGGCCCGCCATAGTGGAGGCTGAAAAACAAGAACGGCTCACCCCTGGTAAGACGTCTTAACTACGCCGAGGTGATCTCTGCTGGACTGGGAACGCGTCGCTGCCTAACGGCCCGGAAAGCGAAAGACCATTACGGGGAATCACACGCTCGATGACACTCTTCTACTTAGGAAACCATATTAGGCCGTCCAGCTAGCTTACCGTTTAAATCACTGCACGCGATTCCACGAGGTGAAAGGTCGATGTGGATTTTTATTCGCGGTTGCCGCGGCGGTCGCACGAGGGGAGGCTTCCAGCTTCCCTGGAGGCCGATGGAAACAGAAAATTCAGGATACTTTGGGATACCCTTCTGATGTTGAAGGGAATAGCAGGGTTGATACGAAAGGATTTCTCTTGCTTGTTAGCTTTCTTCGTAAGAGTTGATTTTTTTCACATTGATTCTTCGAAGGTGTCGAATGATGGAGTGTAGTAATGGCCACGGCTGGGAAGATTTTTTCGGACACGGTAGGTGAAAAAGAGAATCTCGGGCGGCGGGACTCGAACCCGAGACCCGCGGGGGTTCCCTGCGTACTGGCCAAGCGCGTTACCGATTTCCCCAACGCTGCACAGTGGGATAAACTGCACTTTTTGGGGCCAAAGTGGTAGAACTTTTGATAAGGATGAGATAGAGCGACGAATCTTTTTTTAGGTTTAAGCTAAAATGCTGCAGAATAAGGGACAAATATTGAAAAAGTATGACAAACAAGTGTTGACCTTGAAAATCTATGTCAAAGTGAGGTTATGTGTGGTTGAAGTTGTTCTGTAACTTGTCATACATCATATTCTATAGATTTTGATGGGCTGAATTCAAATCTGGCCGCAGAAGTTGTATTCCCTTAAGGATTCCTATGACATAGATTTTTAATGACAAAACTGATTTGTCATACTCTTTCAATATTTTTCCCTTATTCTGTAACATCTCAGCTTTAACCTCTAAAAAGATTCATCGCTTTATCTTATTTCTATAAAAAGTTCTACGATTTTGACACAAAAAGAGCAGTTGACTATGCGTTGACTCTCCCATGTGTTACTCTTTTCGCAACTTATGTGGTAATCTACTAAATGTACACGAAATAGTGGACAATTGTGGATGTTGTTTTGGAAGACAGTCCCCTTTGGATCCTTTGGCAGCAAAAGAGCAACGATTCGTTCATACGTGCACAGAGAATATTCGTTTTCGGTGAAAGGATGTCTAAGCCAGTTCTTCCTCCCCCCTCGCGCTTCGTGTCGCTCGATTGTTCGCGGTACGTTCGTTAAGAATTCCGCGCGCATAAGAGCGTGACTTGTTTTTCGCATTCGCCGTTGCGATCATATAATATACGATTTAAAATGCCGCGTCGCTGTGTCCCGCGATTATGATAATGCAATCACCCTCCATGTATAATTTATAGTGTTGTACGTTTCGAAATTTTTCTCTTTCTCCCTCCCCCGATCTCGATAAATAAAATAACGCTCGCAGCGCCCTCCAACCGCACTCTTTTTTTTTATGTATCGTGGTCGAACTCATTTTCCCACTTCGCTGCGCCATCGATTATTTATTTCTTCCAATTGTCAGTCGACGGTCGAAATGGAACGAACGTTCGATGACGATTTCGTACCAGTGTCTCCCAACTTTGCGCTATTGTAAAAATATCTGATGCTGTGGCTTTGATAATAAGGGTGAATAGTGTCTTACGAGAAACACTTTCAATTCAATTTGCATCGGGATGAGATTGATCTCTTCCATGGACCGCTTTCCTCTTTTAAAACCAGCGTGGATAAAGCTGTAGCGTCTAATTATTAGACTCAAAGAGTTACTAACGTTAATGGTTCCTAGAGTTTTCCCCTTAAATATTAGATCGTCAAGAAGCGTTACTCTTTTGTAATATAATTATTAGTTGACAAGGGAAATTTAATTAACATGGCAACGTATTTTATTAATTCATTATGGTTGCATATCAGTTTCTAATTTAATAAATATTGTTCAGTTAAAGTTAGGTAATTCAATTTATTGTAACTTAACAGAGATAAAAAATTGGCACTATAACGGCAAAAATCAGCTGTAAAGAGGATTTAAGTAATTATTATTATTATTATCTTTTATATTTTTTCTGTAACTTTCTGTTTTTGTTTAGTGGCAACACTTGTTTCTTAACTCTGCGTCTTTTCACTTCCTTCTGTCACAAAATGTGTATTACCCGTTCATGAGAAAATAAATAAATAAATTCTATTATTTGCTTCATATGAAAACTTCAGCTCCTAATAGTAAACTCTCAGATACGACTTACAAACCCTCGGAATCGAAAAATCCAGAAGAATCCTAAGCAAAATTACACGCCGAGGGATCGCCCATCCCGTTTATCAGTCCCCCAAGTTTCGTCGTTCGCAAAAAACCGTCAGAACGGTTTACGACAATGGCCGCCACCGGTGGGACGGCGTAATTACGGCCGTCTTTTTCCAACGGTTCCCATTAATTTTAATAAGATGCCCGTGAAGCGGCAGCGAGACTTTCGTTTTTAGAAAACTCGGCCCGCCGTTCCGGGTGCTAGACCCCGGGGATCGATCCCGCGAGCCTTCAACTCGATCGTGTTGCCTCGAGGGTAGGCGATCCGATCGACCGATATCCGGTTAATTGGCGGAATTAGACGACGAGACGATTGGAACGCGCGGCGAAATTTTCGCGATCGAGCGGCGATTAACGAGTGCCCGTGCGATGAACGATGCTCCGTGAAAACTGGAACGATTAAGACATATCGACGGAGTGATTCAAAATTAACAGGTAGAGGGTGGGATTATTTCCGCGTGACCGAATTAACAAAAACTCTGGGGACAGTTGATGAGCGTTGGCTGACTAGAAGTTTCTTGAAGACTATATTTTGCTGGTGGAATTGCAGAGGATGGGCTTTAGTGGAGATAAGAATAGTACCTACAGTTAGCTATAATCGCTTGAATGACAAGAGACTCTACTTATGGACAGGGTATTGTAGACACAGATCTACCAAAGACAGATTGGTTGTTAAAGAAGAAGCCTTTATTCTGTTCCATAAGTACTTCTCAAACCTCAAAAAATTAAGGTATTTCGGATAATTGACTAATGGCCGTTAACCAACTGGCGTCGACGTTCCTCAAATATTCCAACGCCCAAAGACAACAGCGTGGGTCATAAAGGGAGGCTACGATCAATACCGGTATTTCATCCTGGAAATCAATCCATTAGGGCTAAGTCTTGAGTCCCATGAAGTTCAAAGCGCGTGTATAATCACCAGAATAGTATCCTCAGTCGTGTATCAAATTAACGTTGCATTAAACATACTCCCTATGCACCGGGATAACTCACCCCTACTACTAAATCTCTCAGAAAAATAAATTCTCAGAAATCCCTCAAAGAACCACCTCCATAGCCAATCAACAATTAACTCAACAATTAAGAAAAACATTCCCCTGGAATATTACACATTCTCGGATCCACTGACGCTCGACAGACTGGAAGGCGATGTGAATGGAAACGCAGAGGCTCGGAGGAAAGAGGAAACCTTTTCTCCCGGCAAAGCGCAATGGGAAACCCTCGAAGCGATTCCGTGGATCGCTTAATTAATTCAGAGATAGTGTGTGGGGGAGGGGGGGGGGGGAGGCGGGGGGGGGGGGTGGCTGACGCCACCGGAAACCGCTCGTCTAACAGGCGGCAGTGTTTAACCTGGCGGACGTCGTCACCGCGCGAGATTCATAACGCGCGAAGGACACGAAGCCCCTGGTGGCGCGGCGGCGATAAAGCATGACGAAATACGGCCGGGCAGGATGCAGATAAAGTTAATGGGATTTTATCGGGGACCTGGTGCAATCTTAGCTTGCTGACCAGGCTGGACGTGGGCCGGAGCGTCGCCCTTCGTTCGCCAGGCTGGAGGGAGACCGTTAGCAGAGGCTGAAGTAGATTCTCCTCGCACTCTTCTCGTTTCCAGCCGGACTCAATTAATAAAAGGGCTTTCTCCCTTCCCCTCGCTTTCTGCCACCCCCGCACGATGGTTCCCTATGGCAGCCAAGGACGGCGTGGCTCGTACGGTGTACAGGGTGGCTCGTTGTTGGTGGGCACAGCTTCGGAGGGTGAATTCGACGCACCAGAATGATGGAAGCTTGGTTAAGGTGGGGATATCTTTGACCTTTCACGGGGGTTGTAAGGTGTTACGTTTGGGGGAGAAATGGGGTTTGGAAGGGTTGCTAGTGACGTCTTTAGGTTCCCAATTTCTCATGGTAATTTCAAGTAGAATGTCTCGGAATGCTGTAGAAGTGCGCTCTTAGTTTGAATGGAAGCTATTAAGATCACAAGCAAGAAATTCTCCCAGATCCCCGAAGCACCCTTTCGCGATATCACCTCGACTTCCCGCGAACCACAACTGACTACACTCTACCGTCAAACTAACAGCGGGAATTCCTTCGATTACAAAAGGAACGCTCGCCGTTCACTGCGTGCTCCCTTCACGCCCTCAAACACCGAAACACCCTGTACCGCGGAGAAACGGTCGGCGCCGAGCGACGGCAGACAGCCTCGCTACCACCACACCGTACCCAGAACCAGCACACCACCAGCAGACACCAGCAGACACCAGCAGCCACTCACGCACAGAGGCGGAGAGCATCGCAGGATCGACAACGACACCGCCACTATCGCAACCAGCAGCAACGGTGGATCAGCCTCGGGGCTGTTCCGCGGGAGGGTGGAAGCGGAGGAGCGGAGTTGGGGTAATTGATAGAAGCGCAAGGAGACGCGGATTGTTTACTCGAGGAAGGATTGACCATCGCGCGAAGGCACTCAGCTCCCCGTCGTTTCCGTTCGTTCACTCGTTCATTCGTTTCACCCACCGCGGCCATTCGCCCTCTTCCTCCTCTGACCCCGGCGGCGCGAGGGCGCCCCGCAGACTTTGGTTTAGCGGCGTGCGTCGGTAGGATTGGCCAGCGACGCCCTGCGCCTCGCACCAACGGCTCCGAGGGTCGTGTAATTAATGCTGCTAATATACCTCCGGATCTCTCGCCAGGTTTCGACACTCGGCGAGAGTGTTTGCGCGCCCCGCGACGACCGGTCGCGTAGTTTCTACGGGGGCGGATGTTAATTGCGTCGGTGGGCAGGCCGTTTCCATGATTCTGATCGACTGCCACCGGCAGGGGGTGCTTTCCTGCCTTCTCAGGCGCAAGAATGCTTTGGGCACAGGGGCTGCCCGACTTGTTGCTTTTGGGAATCTCAGTGGTGGCCTTCAGACTGTGTTTTATTGATGGGAAGTTTGACTTTAGTGTAAGATTGTGCCGAAGCAGATATATGTAGCGTCTTCAAGGCCCGATCTAGCGCTTCCGCCGCTCTGGGCGAAAATAATTTTTGCCGTCGTTTATATTCAATTATAAATAATTATTTTAAAATATAATTTTTGATAGCGACCGAAATTTTTACTTGTCGCATAACAAAAGACTTTGTAAAGGCCTTTAATACAAGTGGGCACCCTTCTCTAGTATAATAGTAATTATCTGGTTGATTTAATAGCGATTTATATATATGCCTATATCGTACCACTTAAGACATTTTACGTTATATTTCACATTTGGTAGTAATTTGAACGCAAATGACTATTGGATATTGTAGCTTGATCTTTTAGGCATCTACTATTATACGCTTAACCTTTTGTTCAGAACAAATTCATTTTTTATTAATCGTTTTGTCACATACTATAAAAGGTACGATTTAGGCAACCGGTTTCCTAAATCGTACCGCCACTAAAAAAAGTATCAATAACGAATAGAGTAGAAAATATTCAACATAAAGTAATGATTATTATATAGTTACATATACATATATATATATATATATATATATATATATATATATATCACACACAGGCCACATATAACCTATGAATATGATATATGTACATAACCTATATAACATACGAGTTGTCAAATCCTATTGGTACGATTGTAGTGGTACGATTTAATAAACATGGTCAATTTATTTATAAATATCAACTTAAAGTTTATAATGAATGTAGTATGTACTTAAAATGAATGTAAAATATTCTACATTAAACCCGCTTTTAGAAGAATACAAAAATACAGGACAAAATTGCATTGTTTGATTATTATCAGCTAAAGTAAACTGGTAAAAAGTTACATCAATCATATCTGATTTTTTTAAATCTTTATAGGGTAAACGCACCAATAAATGAACGCTTAAAACTAATGACAGAACACTTTTATAAAATTATGTTTGCAGCGCGATTCATTCCACGTGCTTAAAAAATGGTTTGGATATGAAGCAAGAAATTAAAAGAAGTCTCTAATTAATTAGTTGCTTATTTTAATAAACTTATTTTAATTATTCTAATAAAAAATGTCCATTCACTGGTACGTGTTCATTTACTGGTACATTCACCCTAGTACGTACAAAATAGGATGTAAGCTCAGAAGGTTTTGTTTCTGTTTCTTATTTCGCATTTACTTGATATTTTTATCATCAGATGTCGTTTATATTCATTAATTACTGAGAAATTGATGAGGTACGATTTAGGTGACCAGTACGATATTGGCAACTCTCCCCTACATTCAAACATGTATTACCTACTTCTTTATCGCTTTTTCAAGATGTTTGACTTTTTTATTGGTTTTTATTGATTTCAATTTTCTCCTACGCGTGAAGTTTGTAAAATTGATTGTGTCGTAGAAATTGCAAGAACCGTAATCGAAGTATAGGTTATTGAATCGACACAAGTCGCTGCCAGCTCCTCCAGTCCAGCATCCATCTACTTGCGAAGGGTCTTCCACCCCTTTTTTACCGTTCCCATCGCATCGTCGGGTCCCCGCAATAGCGCGCCCGGAGTTTCCGCCAGGATGCAATTACAAACACGACCCCTATCATCGAATATCGCTTATTAACGACTCGGCTACCGGCTGCTCCGTAAACTACCAGCACCGACAGGGTCGATAGGTTGCTTTATGCATACCCGTGTTTCGCGAGAGAGCGTACCATCAATTCCCTGCGATCGACTGTTTGCCTCGACTCGCGATCGATCGTCCCGCCGCCCCTGGCTTCTGTTCACTGACCTCTGTCCATCCAACGAACCCCAAGTTTTCTGAATGCCAGCGGGGGAAGCCGGCACTTTCATCCAGAGAAATTTGAAGCATTACTTTCCCCGATGGTAGGACACGTTGCGGAAAAGAAATGACTACCCCCGGTCCCTGTTTACCAGCCACTTTCTTACAACCCCCGCTGAAATGACCATCTCTGCGTGCACGATAAATGCGCAGCAGCGTCGTTGAAAGTGCCGATCGGTTGTCAGCGCGACTTCAACCAGACGCATTAATAAACCAGCGGACGGGGGCGGCGTATACAATTTACCTTCGACCCATCGTGGCAGGGTTCCGGCCGGTTTGCCCGTTCCGCCGTCCCTCCACTCCATTCTCCAAGGGAGGGTTTACCCTCTTCTTAACCCTCGAGCGCTAAAGTGCGTGTTTAGGGACACGGCTGAGTTCGCGGGACTCTCGCCGTGTAGTAGGTGTTAACCGCAAGAGCAACTGCCGCGTTCTTATCCACTACAATCCACACCGATGCAGGGTCCGTGCAGCAATTCAGAGCCCCTGAAAAAGCCAAGGATCCTTCCCGAATTTCTCGCGCCAAGTCGCTCTCCACTCTTCTCCGTTCCGCTGGCAATCACATTTACATTCCCCCGGCCAGGACGAAGACGGAGGACGCAAGGACACGCTGGAAACGCGAGTGCACCGTCCGCGGGGGTGGCTTGCGTCTCGATGTGGCGTAGGGTCAAAGTTCTCCGGCGAACATCAAACGGCCACGCGGGGATTACGGTGTTGAGCGCGTGGCCTCTCCCTTTGCATGCACATGTCACTCGGCGCGGTATGAAGAAGCATGAATGCGGGCGTGGGCCGCGTTTGCCCTCTGTTTCGCCCACCGTCGCTCGTTTACGTCTCGCGCAGTCGTCACCCCCTTCCCCTCGCTGTGCGTTCCTGTGTATTCTTTCTGGGATGCCGGGTCTGTCGCGCCAACGGGAATAGGGTGCAGAGCGAGGGAGAGGGAGCGGGGAAACGAGACCGTTTTTTCCTCCCCCTGATGTTACAGCAATCGCGCGGGAGGAGCTCCGCCCGGCGAGATAAGAAATTTATATACACTTGCTCGCGCACCGTGTCTGTCATCGTTGTTTGCGGTAATATTGCCGGCGTCGTGGAATTTTCTGGACGTGGGCGCGGGGGAGGGTTCCAAGGCTGGGTATTGTGGGGATGAATCTACTAGTGACACTTACTAGGATGGCCAAATGAAATTATGTACGTGGCTGCACGGCTCTGATAGTTTAGCGGGGAGTTGTGAATATTTAACCTAACTGCTTTTCAGATGGTTGAAGTACCCTATCTGAGACATTTAATTAATTGCTACGTTAAGGTGGGGAGCTCTATTTAGGATGCTAGGAATAACGTGATTATTGGGAATTTTTTTTCAAAGAAACTGTTAAGCGGATCTTTTCCAAACTTTCGGGGTATTTTAGTTCACATTCAAACAATACAAATTAAATTTTACGTTACAAAGTGTTCGGTAGAAATGGAGATATATGAACACGTTCGTTAGGACTCGCGCGGCGGAGTTGCAAATTGGCGATGTAATGCTGGTACATTTCTTCCCCGAAATAAAAAACCAAGGATTTTTTTATTTCTAGTATAATTACATTGTCGATGAACCTAACAAACAAAAAAAAGTTCAAAGTTGGCAAATTGGTGGGACTTGAAAGAAAAAGTTACGATTCTGCCCCAAGATATTTCGTACTATGTATGGAAAAAGAGTTGTTCAATTCAATTTATTTATCAATGTCTTAGGTTCATCGACAATGTAATTATACTAGAAATAAGAAAATACTTGATTTTTTTATTTCAGGGAAGAAATGGGGCCACCATTACAATCGTCAATTTGCAACTCCGGCGCGCGAGTCCTAACGAACGTGTTCATATATCTCCAATTCTACCGAACACTTTGTAACGTAAAAATTCATTTTTATTGTTTGAGTGTGAACTAAAATACCCTGAATGTTTGGAAAAGATCCGCTTAATAGTTTCTTAGAAAAAAAATTGCCAAGAATCACCTTATTCCTAGCGTCCTAAATAGAGCTCCCCCTTAAACAACCGAGAAAACTGAAGTTTCATCATGCTCTTTGTCCCTTCTTTGTTCTTCTTAATTCAATTTAAATAATGTTATCATTATTTCGTACTAAGTAGTCTAATAAATTTTTTAGGCTAGTACGAAATAATGATAACATTTTTTAAATTGAATTAAGAAAAACAAAGAAGGCACAAAAAGCACGATGAAACTTCAGTTTTCTCGGTTGTTTCGAAATGCTATATAAGACATTTTAACTAAGGGGGGCAGTATAGGTGTACTAGAGTTCTTCTAAACTTTACAAAAGTAAGATTAAAGGCGAATTTACACGGTTCACTTTGCTTCGACAATGCGATTGACTCGACAAAATTGAAAGGTGAATGTTTACACATTTCCATGAAATTGATCAAACTGGTTCACTTAAAAATAGTAAGTACTCGATAAGTATGGGGGGATCGAGAGGCGAGCTGGACCTTCCCTTAACACCCGATACCTCGATCCAATGTCACACCTTCTACCATTGACTTTCGTTGGGAAGCTAGTTCGGGGGCCTACAATAGCTCGAGGCTATAAGCGTGGGTGCTCATTGAAGCAGTCGAACGGCTCGTTCGACGAAGCCCCAATTTCCGGGCCCCGTTATCCCGACGTTTCGCGTAAACACGTCGGGAAGGCGAGGCTCGGTGCACGTGCAACTCCTGAAACACGATACGGCCGAGGGATGGAAGTTCCGCAAACTCGGCTCGTTCCAGCGCGTTAGACGGGACGTGCCTAATCCTGGCGGTTGCAGATTCGTCCCAGGACCCTCCAGGGTCGCGAGTTATCGCCGCTGGGGCAAACTTGGCCAACCGGCGAAGCCCTGACGTACCAGCGCGAGAAGTACTTCTTTCTGGCGTTCCACGAGGCTTGCGGGCTCTATTGTCAGATCCACTCGTCATCTTTGCAAACGGTGCAGCGAATATTCGTCACGTTCAACAATTACTGTATAAAGTGACGCTAATAAACAGCTCTGTCGATTGGGGACTGTTACCATCAAGCACAAGAATACTCGCCCCCCCCGCGAGTAAAACTACAGTAAGTAAGTACATAGGTATCGCAGAACTGTAGATATAAACTTGAGTTAGCAGTAATCGCGAAAGGAAACCAGAAAACTTCCAGTAATTGTAGATCCCGAAAGTTTCCCCGGATCCCACTGCACCCTCGATCCCCAAACGCGAAATTACTGGAGGCCGGAGCGTGCCCGTCGGCGCGCGAAATCGCGAACGCGCGAAGCCACGTTTTATCGACACCCCTCGTAATTCCTATCGGCGCTCGTCGCATTCGTCATTGCTTTTAATATTCCTCGGCCCCCGTGACGGATGCGTCGCCGTCCACGTCGTGACAACGGCGTGTCACGACGCTGCCTTTTTTCTATTTCCCCCGATGAACGACGAGCGTCGTTGGTCGCCCTCGACGATCGCCGATTACGCTAACTATATCCGCCACGTCCACGCGCGGACCGAAGGGGGGGCCCGCGAAGTGGCTGGCCGATCGATTCGTCCGAATCGGTCGCCGCCGGTGTCTCCGCGATGCCTTGAATTGCTATTTTCGACGTGCACGTTCACTGCCTACCAGCCAGGGATAGGACAAAGAGGGTAATCGAGCACCCCCGTTGTATCGCACTTACTCCGCGACAGACGAGAACTGTCAACGGCACGCGAGGCGGTGTGACGCGCGACGAGGTAGAATCCGTCCCAGTCTACGCTATAACTTGCCCTTTTTTTTTTTCCCCTCCATTTCGAAACTGTTTCCCAGACCTGTCATCGATGCCAGACACCTAACGCCGGGGGCAGTCTTTTTCGGTGAGCGTACAAAGGGAAAAAACAGGGATCGAGTTCGTTGACCGATGGTCGCGAGTTGCTGGCATGGCCTGCTGTCAGCAGGTCGTCAGGAGAATGGGGAGTTCAGCGGTGGTCGCAGGTATTTTTAACGTCGACGACGACACTTTGTAAGAATAACAACCTCGATGGGTGCAGTGATACAGGGTCCAGGAAGGGAGGGGGTGAGCTTGAGTTTGCTTTACTGTGATTCATATAATCTGGATCTTTTTCTGTGCTGGGGAATACTCCTGGCGAGTATTTTCCTGAACAGTTTCTCTTCCGCGCAACATCGCGGCTTTCCCATGGAAGCCTCCTTCGAGACTCCTGCAACGCTGTTGCTCCTTTCTTGAATAACAGGGGAGAGTGCCTCCGGTTGGCTGGTCTTTAGAGCGTGGGAAGTATTGTGAAGAGATGGACTCGAGGGCTGGGGACTCGTAAAGGTCGCTTTTAGGGCACAGTCTCAGGCAGACTGTCTAATCGCTGAAGAAAGTTTGCGAGGGTCTACAAGGACTTAGTCTCGTTCCTGACGATCTCATTAGCAAGGTAGGGCGACTGTGATACTTCAGTCTCGCCATTCAGTTTCGCGAGTAGTTCAGTCGGTCTTCCATATGTTAAAAAACTATCCCCTGCGACCTGGGGATGAAAGAGGGGAGGCGAAACTGGGTGGAGATAAACAGGGCGGAAGCGTGGCAGAAAGATGAAGAGGAAGCATCGTTTTCTCCTCTCTGCTTCCACGTTCACGCGAGTTGAGCGTGTTATGCGAGCAGATCGTATCGTGTCCCCTGCAGTCCCTGCACCCTTAATGCATGACGCAGCTCGCAGGGGTGGGCTGCACCTTGCACACGTACTCGATTGGACGCGGTGCGTCGCAACGCAATAATATCGCAACGATCCATCACACCTCCGCCGTCAATAAAACATCTGCCAGTTCTTGCCACCCTCGCGCTACCGCGCCAGCCCCCTCCCTCCTGCACTTTCACTCTGCGATCGCTTTTTTTTTCCTACGATGATCGATCCCTCCCCGCCATCGGTTGCTCCGAGCTGCGTCGTCTTCCATTCCGTTTGCCCGGAGATGAGCCTCGAGACGCTTCGAACCGAAGGAGGGAAAGATCGATCCGCTTGGAATATTCGAAGATTTTCCCGGCGAAAGGAATCGACGCACCAGCGATTAGTTTACAAAATCGAATTCTACCGACGCTCTATTTATCCACGATGATGATCTCGAACACACTTTATCTTTATCCACTCTCCATCGGCCAGCGCTCACGGTTCGGTCCGCCCGAAATCCCCGCTCGCTTCTCCCGGTCGAAGCGAGCTGAGGAATTCACGGCGAAGGTTCTTCAGACCCGTGGAACGTCGGCAAGGAGGGAACAGAGGACGCGGTCCTTCCTGTCGGATTGGATTCTTCCATTGAATTGCAAATCAGCGCCCGCCGAGTTCAACGCGGGTGCTCGCGGCGTCGTGCCCTCCGCTCCCAGCACGTCGACCTCCCCGCAGCCGACGGACGTTGCGGGAAGAATATCGCTGGCTGGCCAGTAGGGGAAATTCAATCGGGAGTGGCAATTATCGCGGGGAATCGGATACCGGTTCGCGCGGGCCGCGATCAGCGAAAGAGGAAGAGGGTGGAATCGACAGGGGGTAGCGAAATGGGAAACACAACGATTCGAACGGCGTGAATATTGGATACAACGGGCGGAATAATGAGCGCTGGTATCGCACGCGCTCATAGCAAATTACTGGTGTCGACGGGCGTTCGTTTTGCCCGCAGATGGACGCAGAAACGGTGGCCCAGCCGAGGTCAACCTTTGTAAATACCGAGGGGATGGTCCTCAGCTGGAGGACATTAGGGATTGCAATACCGGTAAACCGGTTTCGCGAGAAATACCCTTAAATTTTTACCGGTAATTCGCCAAATTTTTACCGGTAATTCGATAAATTACGTATAGCAATATAACACATATAAGCGTTTATTAATTCCGTCGACATCTACTATGTTATCAGTGAAAAAGAACTTCGGTTACTAATAAAGACGAAAACCGAAGTATCTCATGGAGAACCAACTCTGATCCAAAAGAAAACTAAGAATCTGAATCATGTCATCAAAAAAATGGACGCATTTTCAAGTAGAAAAAGTAAGGGGAAAGTATATACAAATGGCATATGATTTCTTAATGATTACCCGACCAAAAAGTGTAGAATATGAGAGCGCTTTATCCGTGGCTGGATTATTTTTTACAAAAATTAGGTCGCGATCAGGAAACTAAACTTTAGACAAATTATATTTTTTACGTACTTATTTGTTAAAAAGAATTGTTAAATAAAAAATATTTAATTATGTATGTAAGATAAGATTCTTTTCATTGTTTGCCTGGTGAAGATCCATATTAATAAGTATTGTAAATAGTTATACAAATATATCTATTTTGTGTTATATCATTTTATATTTTATGTTCAGAATAGTTTCACACGCATATATTTTTTATAATGCACGATTAGAGTTCAAAAAAAGTTTTTTGTAACGTTTACTCTTATATTTTAAGAGTCATTTAATTCCTTAAAAAAATACCGGTTAATTACCGGTAAACCGGTTTTGATTGAAAATTTTACCGAATTACCGGTAATTGAAAAAGTCGGTAAATTTGCAATCCCCAGAGGACATTTAACCGAAGACAACAGCAATTAAAGTCACTTCTTTCCATGAGCAAATAATATCGAAGAAGAATGTGTTGAGGGTAAATCAAATTTCTAAAAAGAAATTCGATTCCCTCCCACCATCTTAAAATACCAGTGACGAATAAAAGTTCTTTAAGATTGCCTCATCTAGGTCCTCGCATAAGAATCTTGTTCGCGCGAAGGGAAGAGGAGGAACAGGCAAATCGGGAGGCTTACACGGGGGCGAAAGTCGTCTACGACCTTTGGTAACGATGCAATATTACCATCGAGGCTCAAAGCCAAATGAATGGATGTATTCCACGTGTGCAGGAGTTGTGGAAGGTAGCGGAGGCCTGTGCCGGAGGG
Source organism: Andrena bucephala (assembly GCA_947577245.1). Taxonomy (NCBI): domain Eukaryota; kingdom Metazoa; phylum Arthropoda; class Insecta; order Hymenoptera; family Andrenidae; genus Andrena; species Andrena bucephala. Next base: position 74,235,173 of record OX387715.1, read on the forward strand.
CCGTGGAAAATAAAAGGGCGCCGGTAGAAAGAGCCACGTAATAGCCTCTGTTACCTGCCCCTGGTGTCTGCGTCCTCTGTTCCACCCCCTCGTTTCATGTTTTCCCTTTCACCCTGCCCCTCCCCACCGCGCCCCTGGCCAGCTTCACCGCTTCGATAGTCTTTGACCACCACTTTCCCCCCCCCCCCTCCGTTTTCGCGTTTCTATTGCGTATCCGACGTTCGGTTACCTTTCGACCTTCGCCCCGATCCCTTTCCCTCGTTCGCCTCAACCCACGTCGCTGTCCTTTTGTCTTTTCTGTCTACGCATTTTTGGACACGGGGGCGGAGCAGAGGGGGAGGCTTCCGAGGGGAAACGTCGTTAAAATCGTACGTGAGGACGAGATCGAACGTATTCGTTCTAATTGAGGCTCTTCGTGGACGTGTGCTCTGATGGTGGAAGAAACGGGGTGATTGGATACTTAGGTGCCATCCTTGATATATAGGCGATAGCCCGAGTCGCCCGAGCGGTGGGAAAGGGAAAGAGAAAAGGGGAGAATTTTTATCCCTAAACTTTGGGGGTGCGAAGTAGACAGCAGTTGGCGAGCTTCAGTAAAAGCTTCGGTTCTTAAGGCTGGAACTGGGTTTTGTGGAAGTTGACTCGTGAAGGGCGAAGGCTTCGCGATGAATTCGACAGTGGCAGGTTCGATTATTGACTTAATATTCGTGTAATCGTGGTTCTATGTTCTTCAGAGCTTTCGGAGTTACTCACGATTTGCTACTTAGTAAGTTTCACGTGACACGAAGAGTGGAAGAGTGACTGAACAGGATCAGGCTTCAGTGGCCTGCACTGAGATTACAGCAGCTTTGGAGGAGAAACACATGTTCCTACAAGTCTCCAGGAGTTTTAGTTTATCTTTCCTTTCTCACACAGCTTGCCCGGCCTGCTCTGAAAAGAAGCCTACCGCGGTGGACCATCCTTGACCCAGGCACGATCTCAGCTTCAAAGGACTTCCGCCTGACCTTCTTCGCGCGGCGAAAACCGAGAACCCTCTTTCCTTTCTTGAAGAATAATTTCCAGTAACGAAACGCGTAAACACGTGTCCCCGACGGGGATCGGCTATAACGTCGCCTCAACTTTCCCTAACTTCGTCAACCAGTGAAAAAACTTGTGGCAGCGGCTCTGCTTCTTGCAAACGAAGGCAAGTTTTTAACATTTCGAGTTTTTCACTTAAAATTCCTCGCGATGTCGAGGAATGTTTGAAGCTGAAGTTAAAGTGATATCATAACTTAACTGGGATGTTTGTTGATTAAAAAGAGCCCCTGTGCAATTCAAAAATTACGAGTACCAAATTAGCTCCCCCACTCGTCACTTAATTAACGCAATGTATATTTTGTGATGTAATAAAGACGAATTATTAATGTTCTTATTATTACCTATTATTAACCCCTTTTATTCGTACCGAATTTACTCATGTTCTCCCGGTATAATTACGAAAGCTTTGTGTTCCCCAATTCGCAAGCTCAAATAAATATACAATGACATCGAAACATGAATACCGTGCGCCACAAAATGTTCCCGATTTCCCTCGTTCGGTACCATCGATTACTTCCGAAGTATCTTGCCTGGGGTTTACAGCCTACATACCTGGAACAGAAAAATAATACACCAAATTAAATTTCTCGATAAATACTCATAGATTCTAGTAAAAATGTGACCAGGAGAAATTCTACCTGGGGAGTTAAAGAAAAGTCTAACCCTGAAGATCACTGCAAACCTACTCCCAATATCCTTATCAACGATTTCAAACACCAGAATCTAACAGGAACGTAAATTCTTCACATATAATACAATTTCCCACAACCTGCCGATTTCCGCCTCTGAAACGCTGACTTATTCCAAGCATTTCCAGCTACAAAAAGCCCGAGTACCAGCGAGCGTTGCTCGTCGGCCGCAATTTGCCAATCGTCTCGATTTCCCCCCTTGAACGGCGGAACGCGAAACGGATTTCGTTTGCGTCCGGGTTAGCTTAATGGGGAATTATTTAACGCGCGTACACACTACACATCGAGCCGTTTCGATTTCGCGCACGAAGGGAGGCGTAGGAGGACGGCTTTGTCGGGCGAGCCAGCCGTAGTAATTTCGATTTCTGCGCGGAAACGGGATATTTCGCGAGGCGAGCCCTGTATATTGTATTCCGTTTCGCTGGCTGGCACGCGGTACATTTTTCATGCGACCTGAACAAACGGAATCGTGGAACGTTTTATGACGGACACGCATCCCTGGGACCCTTTGATGTCCCCTGCAGAGACATTGTTTTGCTCGGCCCTCCGCCGCCTCTTCGCGAACGTGTCGCAGGATCCTCGCGGAATTCGGCGGCACCTTGCCATGGGAAAGCGACGAGCTCGCGGAAACCTCGTTCGCCGGGCTCATCCTTGTGTTTACGCCGCTTGGTTCCTTGAAATTGGCAGCGGAGCGTCGCGCGGAACGGACGGAAAAGAAAGGACCGTTGTTAGTGGCGTGATGGAGAATCGTGGTGTTTAGGCGAGTTTGTGGGTTCCGGATATTGATCCGGTTTAGTCCAAAAGGAAGATAAGAAGGAGAGTGATCGATCGTTCCTGGGAGCCATTGACAATGTGGCGAAACGGTTTATTCGCGAGGGCAATTTCGTTTCGCCAAAGGGACGCCAGGCTGTATATCGCTCCGCGACTGTCGCGTGTTAAATAGCAGACCGCGGGAAACGCGTCCGTTTCGTTCGTGCGGAGGTCCGTGGGCCTAATGAGCGGTTTGCCACTGTGCAATTGTCTGTTTTCGCGAAGGGCGTGCGCGCCGCCTCGAGACGTGTCATTAAAGATTGTTTGAATTTGGCTCGCGTGCGGAACGAGTTTCGTCCATCGAAGCCCGATGGAGCACCGTCGCGGGACGTCTGTATAGGAATAATAGCTGTCTATCGTCCGAGTCGATGCGATGAATCAGTTCCGCGAACCTATTCCGATTGTGATCTGATTCGCGCGCGCGTGCACGCGATTCTTTCGTTTCGTACGTGGAACCGACGCTACTCTTCCGCCCTAACGCGTGTATTATTGCACTTGCCCGCCGCGAATCCGAGGGAAAGAGATTTGAGGGGTATTCACAAGCTAGGGGTAGCTAATGACCTCTTTCTGCTTCGTCCGAGATTCTTAATATCTAAAGCAATTAGGAACGAAATTACGTGAATTACTAAAAGGTGTCTAAAATACCTACATACCTTTTTAGCCCGCGCCCCGTAATTCAGAAGCACCCCACGATGGCCGAGAAATAAAGGCGACACCCGATGAGCTTAATAAATCGACCGATCAATAATTCCCTGTGTCATGGGGCGTCGCAAATCCACCCTGGTCTCTCGTGCTCGTCTTCTTTTGATCGACTCGAGGGCGAAGAGAGAAAGAGAGAGAGAGAGAGAGAGGAAGAGTTTCTCATTTCGACAATGAGCCCTCGTCGATGAGGAGCGCGAGCTACGCCGCTTATCGGCCCTTGAAATTTTCGCGGACGAATGCCGAAACGTCCCGCGGAATTAATTCCATTCCTCTTAGCTGCAGATTTAATAAACACCCCTCCCTACACCGCGCGCCCCTTTCAATATGGCCACCGCAGCGCCCCCTCCGCTCGATCCTGGGCGCCGTTCTTTCACGATACACAACGCGAGGGGTTATTTCGGACGGTCCCAGACTCCTCTCCCTCTTTCCCTCCTACGGGAACAATCTTTATGGCACGCGACATACAGGAAGAGGCGCTGAATTCGCCGTGGAGGATGGACCATGAAAACTCCACGATTCACTTCCCATTGAGCAAATTACGTTGCTTAAAATGCCCCCGGAGCGGCCCGACTGGGCTTGGAGGCGATTTTTCGAGTATGCACGGCATTCTCCCCGTGAAATCGATGACGCGCTAGCTGGATGGCTTCGGGGGCAGTCGTCGAGTTTTCGGTACGTTTGGCTCGACTAATGTGCAACCGAGTTGTGGAGTATTTAATGTGGCGTGTCTGCGTGCACGGGGTGCGTTGTAGACGGATGGAGGGTGGACGGGGCGGTTCTCTGTGTAGGAGCGGGCGGAAGTTGTGGGAGAAATTTTTCTCCCAATGTAGTCCCGTTTTTTAGAACAACAGCTATGGGGTTCAGTGAATCACGTGCTGAGTTTGGTGAATTTCTGGTGACTAGTGGAGTTTCGCTCGGATTTTTGCAGTCTTCGAGGAAATTTGAGGAAGAAACTAGTGATACAGATATGCCTGAAAAATTGTCTCTCTCGACGGCAAGCAGCTTTCGTGGGGAGCATTCGATTCAATTGCTCGAAATAACGGCACCATCGTTCCCCGACGTGTGCGTTATCGCGTTGGACGCGATTCCAGCGACGTCGGAACGTCTTTCTTTCGTTCCGTGCCACCTCGGGGGACAATGCCCGAGGTATATTAATTTAAACGAACGCGTCCCGCGTTCTTAAGACCGTCGTTCCGCGATATCATCTACGGCCTGGTCGAAGAGGCCTGTTGCGTCCCCGGTGCATTAAGATAAAAATGCAAGATGCGAGCGCAACCACGATATATAATGGAGAGACGGGGAGGGAGGGACCGAGATTTCTCGCCCGAGATAAATGACACTTTACGGCCAATCGCGGGACGACTGAAACAGAGTCTAAACTCGGGGGACAGGAGGGTTGTTTCAGCGCGGCTGATTCGGTTTCAGAGCAATCGTGAAACGGTCATCGCGAGAAAAGGGGCAAGGCAGTGTTGATAATTCGACGCGCTGCTCGTTTGCACGTCGAAACGCGATAAACCGAGACGGCCGCTAGGTCCTCCTCGAAATTAATGCTGTCATTAGGTTTGATTAAAGTTTTTACGAGGTGTCAAGCGTTGGCGTCGTATCTCGCGATTAAACGCTCCACCGAGGGTGGCCGTTATTGAACCTGACCCGCGTGATCGCGGCAGCGGGCAACCTTAGAAGTCCCATTTTTCACTGCCTCTGATTGTGAGTAACAAGTCAGCTAGGTCGATACACCGTTTCCTCAGAAATCCAGCAGCACAGAGAGACAACTCTTCATTCAGGATCTAAAGTTGCTCGAGACCACTGACGGGTAAAATGTCCCCAGATCCAAGAATCACCATAGTGTCCCCTGTGAACAAGTCCCAAAGACTGCAAACACCAAGAATTCCACTCCAGAGCCAGCGAGGTGCAGTCCACTACCCGATATCCTCGACTCATCGATATTTACAGTCGCGATACAACGAAGCCTAGCCAGCAGCACCCCGTTATACACCATTACTCTCCGCGATTACGCAATAACTGCAGCGTGGCCGCCGCGAACGACGATAGATCACGGACAGACCTTCCACGGCGCGCCCATGGAAACCCCTGGTACCTCGAGAATTTGCAAATTCACGCCTCGGGGAAGGAATACGGGGGCCAGGGTGGCGGTCAGACTTTATTGCATCGGGACTTTTGCCGAATTCGCAGCAACGTCCCTGCCGCGTCGCGGTTGCACGGCCAGGGTGGTCCGGCGACTGGAGGTGGACCCGGAACTCGACGACGCCAGATGCACCGCAGCCGGTGGTTGGGATTTCGACGGGCAACAGAAGCAGAAACGCCGTCGCGATCGCCGGCTGCCCTCTTGAACTCCCCCGTATATACGTCGATCCCTTTATCGTTCGTCTTGCACCGCGTCCCGCGCGTCTGTCTCTCGTCTAGTGCCGCTTATCGGCGCTCGGCAACCGCTCCTACCCGATAGGAGGCGGAACGCTGCTCTTTCTATAGTTGCCAGGCCGCAGAGGAAGTCGTGGCCGCGAACTTGGTCGGATCCCCTCGGAGTAGACACGCCGACGCGGCGCGTCTGTAAACAGACGCGAATGGGGATCCAAATAGGCGGCACTTGCTCCAAGTTGGACGGAGCCGAGCTTCTTGTGTATAATGGCCTCGACTGGAGTAACTCAAACAGCCGCGGTGCGCCATTCGTCGCCAGCCTCGATGGAATTCTACGCGCGGCTACGGCGTGGAAACGGCCACGATGCAGGGGGTTGGAGGTCGCGGCTTCCTGTCCGCGGCGGTGCAGCCACCCCTGCTTCCAGGCGAACGACCGAATAAATTCAGCGGATGGCGGGTAACGACGACCGCGGGCCCTTCGGACCTACATAGTAATTTCTTCCGTCGAGTGGATGCCTCGCGGTAGATGTCCCATGGCAATGTGGAAGGGGGTGGTGTCTTTGGAAACACGGAGACTTTCGGGGGTTGAAGCAGGGCCGCTTTGATTCTTTCACTCCCTTTCTTCATTTTTATTCTTGTCACGCGGGAGCTAATTATTTAGCGAATTTGTTAAGCTCTGCTGAATATTAAGCGCTTCTTTATGCAGGAGATTTTTATGTTTCATTTGAAATATTCTGAGCGACTTCAGACTCCATTCGACAGTAGGTAACATACTCGTCGATGTTTTTCTGTCGCACGTGTAAGAAGTGGCAAATTTCAACGGTACTTCGTCGTCTAGATTTTATAATTAAAGTATCTATTTGTCGGGAATAAAAAGTTTGTCAGGACGGTCGTTCTCGATTCGAGTTCTGCAGGAGAGTGACTTTCCCTCGCCACGGAAAGCCTCCAGTTGTCATTAGTGAAAACTCCTAAAGGACCCTGGTGCTAATTCACTCGTTTCAGGTTTTCTCCCTACGCCACTCGTTTTCAAGAAGAAGTGTGTATCAGAAAGTGCGCACCCTGCGCACAAAATCTGTGAAGCACCCCAACGATGAGGCGAGAAGTATTCATCCCCTAACACAGATAAACAGGAACACGAAGATAAAGCGTGGAAAGTTTAGATCGTTGTCGCAATAGTTGGGCGACTTTCGCGAGACTGCCGCAAGAAATCAAGAGACCCTGTGGAAACCTGGTCGACGAGCGAGTCGCTTGTTTATTTATACCGGGGAACTAGGTCGCGTCGAAAATTCCAAAAAATTATTCCTCTCCGACGCGTTGCTGGCAGCGGTAGTTACGCATCGCGGATCTCTTTAAATATTCCACGCGTCATCGCGCACCTGGAGAAGAGTTCCCGATCCGCGAGGGAAGGAGTCGCGTTTCCTCCAGCCTCCTTTGAAATAATAAACGATCTATCTCCAAACGAAACATTTACAAAGGCACCCTGGCGAATATACGGGCACGCGTACATACGCTGCCACATAATTCACACACTGTATTTGTACGCGGAACTCTTTTACAAAGCGGCCGGTTTCCCGCCGCGTAAAGTAAAGGATTACGGGACAAGTTATGTAGAACGGTCGTGAATATGTAACGTATGTAGATCGCACTGTTCGCATAATAACGCTGCCCCGCTCCCTTTTTCCTTATTCTCACCTTCTCGCTTCTTTTTTCCCCCTCCCCCTCCCACCCCCCGCCCCCCCAACGCTAGACTCGCCCGTCTTGAGACTGTTTTTACGATTGCAATTCCGCATTTGCATCGCTACGAGCCGCCCCTTGTGCCCCACTTGCGCGCCAAACACGCTCCAACTTTCACCCCGCTTGCTTTTCAATTTCTGCAGTCGTCTGCTTTTCGAAGAACCATGACATACTCCTGCAAGTACGAATCGGTCACAGGGACCAAAGGGATCAGTGTCTCCCAAGGTTTTTTCAGTCGCGATACCCTTTTACAATATTCAAATAACGCGCGACACCCTCATACAAGCTAAGGTGAATATTTCCTTCGTTTCAATTATGAAAAATCAGTGTCACATCATTAATAGAATATGGCAACGTAACCATATTAAAATAAATAAAATCGTCAACTAAAAATAACTATGGCGACCCCCCCCCCCCTCCCAAAAAAAAACACTTCGCGACCCACAGATTGAGAATCAGTGAAATAGATAGCACGTACAATTGTATATATGTATTACGGTATCACGAGGGAATAGACGCGGAGGTGAAGCGGAGGGCGGAACCCTTCGAGTATTTACAAATTACTGACTCGCCTGGCTCGTCGATACAAGGGACGGGCGCCCAAACAACGGGCCTTAAAGAATAGGAAGAGGAGTGTCCACGAGGGAAACGAGCGACCCGTTTCAAACGACAGCCGCACGGTGCTGCAGAGGTGCAGGGCTACCTGTTAGCCGGCTGTTCCCCGCGCTCGTTAGAAGTCGAGCTTTGTCAAAGAGGCGAATGAAGACGCTAATTACAGAGACGGCTACTTCCTGGCCGCGTCTGCCCCACTTCACCGCGGGACATAGGACCCCTGGCTGAAGGCTGGCTGAAGGCTGGGGACCGTGAGGTCAGGTGATCACGCCGCAAAGCGGTGGCTTGCATCAGCGGCCGGATGCTGAAGCGACCGAGTGGTTTATCCCGTCGCACGTTACGTCCACGGCGACGCACATCAAAGGCAGGCGAAGATTTCGCGCACCGTCCTTTCCACCCCCCCCCCCACCCACCCACGGCGCTTCCGCCGTGACGTTTCGCCCATTCTTTCACGGGGAAACAGAGAGCCTGAAGGTAGGCGTTGGGTCTCCAGGCTTTGAGGATCATGGGCACCGGCATGGCTGACCAACTTGTGCATTGCCTCGAGACATAGGAGAGCGGAGAATAGTGGGCACTGCGTTCCACCTGTTCTACTTAACTTTAACTGCAACTTGGACACGTGTGAATTCAATTTTAGAATTTTATGTAAAAGGCACTTTTTGGACAAAACATAAAAAAAAATTCTTTTTGCATATTTTCATCCCACAACATCTCGAGATTGACCAGGTAAAATTTTAGAACGAAATTCCCAACGGTACAGACTTTACAGGCAGTTAAGGGGGACCAACAGTGGGACTGCCTTAAAAATAGGTGTTTTTTGAAGATGGATAGTGGCGCAGGTATAATATGGGGCAGTGCGAGCAACAACGGACTAAGCCATATTTTTTTTCAAAATTGAGTTAGTAGCAATAGCGTATTCCAATAGGGCTCTACTTATCATATAAAATCGGGAAAAAAAAATTTTAATGTGGGTTAGTCCGTTGTCGCTCTCATTGCCTCACATATAGAAATCTGATTTTTTTTTAATTAATACATTTTCCACAATAACAATTTTTCAGGCACTGTAAAAAATGCAATTTTTTACCGAATGTGAATATTTAAACGGGATTCTATTTGTAATTGCACTCGCTCCCGCGCTACCCTCTATTGTGAATTTTCATACACTCCATTTCTTTTTACGGACACTTTTGTGCGAAAAACCCCATTTTTTCGGGACCCTGCCGTTTAAACGTTTTGGCGTTATGTATTCGCGCGATTTGACCGGGAGGTGCCCTTAAGGGCAGACGTGACTTTATTATCGTCACTATTCCGAGGGTATCCTTAAAAATATATAATCTGTAAAATATGCCACCTTGCAGGTGCCTTTATCACGCGACAAAGGATCCAACTAGCGACAGACCTACCGTGAGGCTCAGCCGAAATCAAACAACAAGTAAAACGGAAAATTTCGCCGGGACGAGGGCGGATACATTCGGAATACAGGAATTTTCGCAGTCGGGACGCGTTGGAACGTTGACAGCGTGAATGGGGACGGAATACCGCGCCTATTTCTCGCGACCCCGCGTGCATTTTATGCGAAACGATGTCGCGGCGCGTATTTCTGCACGGTCGCGCGGCTACAGACAGCTACGGGGCCCTGTTTAAAAGGATGAAACGCGACGCGTGACAGCAAGGTGTGTCCAGGACGTGAAATCAATGTTACCTCCGCCATCGTCTCGCCCGCGACACGACTGCTCGCTCCCGCGGGGAAAGAACTGTCCTCGCAGCGTTCCACCGATCCGGTAACGTTTAAATCGCCGTGTCGGTGGAATCGCGCGGCAACGGGGGTTGGAATCTGTTCGACCTGTCGACGGGCGTGAAATTTCTGTGACGCGATGATAATCGCGTCTCGTTGACGCAACTTCGAAAATAATGTGTTCATGTTTCCGATTTCTAAAGCTTTGTGATGTTGACAGAGTTTGGATGAATATTTATACGACTCTTTAAATTTCCACTCTCGAAGTATCATCCAATTCTATATATTGCCATTGCCACGATAGAAATGCCTCTATCGTTATACTCGATAGGTTCCTCGTCGATACAATATTCAATTCGTCGATTACACCAATAGGAAAGTTTCATGGTAAAGTTCTCCCCTGGATCGAGCAGAAAAATCTCGAATATTTCCACGAAGCTATCGCGGAGGGGGATGCTGGGAGAATTTCCCGAGTAAAAAGCGTTCTTAGCCTGTGAAAGTTTATAATTACAGCGGAGTTAGGATCGATCGGGCCGGAAATACGAGATCACCGTCCGTGAAAACAATCTCTCGATAATTGTATACGGTTTCCTCGAGACGCTGCATTGTCAGCGAGATATCGAGCAGCCACGGGGCTTCCCGGCACTCCTCTGGCTCTCATTGGACGCAGCCGCTCGACACGATCACTTCTAAGTACTCCGGGGAACTTCCGGCCCGCCGGCTGGAACTTTTATTCGTATATTAGTTGGAGAATTTGACAGCGGTCGCCGAAGCGTGGGTGAATCGCGAACAGAAGCCCGCGGATCGTCGCGCTGTTCGCTGACAGTTGAACGAGATACTCGAGACGACCTCCCCGTCGCTGGGAAGCTGAACATTTTACAGGAGATCGAGCTCGATTGTCGCTTCGTGAAAGCAGTAACTGCTTTCCATTTGCCACTCGTAATTATCCATTGCCGGCTTTCACCTGCAGGGGCTGTTTTTTTGCTAATTCTTGCTAATTCAGTATTCTTAGATTGATAGCAAGCATGCATTACCTACGTCATTGGAGTTGATGGTCCTATTAGGAAATAGTTTCCCTGGTTCCGCAGCGCGGGGGATTGAAATAAATGGTGAGTCCGCGTTTGAATGTTTCCTTTTCTGTGAGGCGAGGGATCCAGAGTTAATGCAGTTGGTTAAATCGCCTCGTACATCTGGAAATTCGTGTTTCCTCTCGCTTATGAATATTTAAAGTAAACCATGTTGCGACGAAGGTGCGCCGAGGACGTCGGTCGTACTAATGGGGCGAACTTATCAGAAATATTGCTCCGGGATGGATTTTTTAAATAAATCGTGGCAGAGCCGCGCACGAACAGCGTGAACCGAGCAGATCGGAGAGATACTTGTCCCATTCTCAGCGGGACGTTCACGAGAATTATATCGCTCCGTTCTTCATATTTTTTTTTCCGCCTCCCATCGCCGTTGCGGCGGACGTTTCCGATGCCCGTAGCAAGGAGACCTCGAGGATTTATCAGACAGGCGTAATCGTTTAATTCCAATGTCTGTTATGGAAATTTCAGGGCTTTGTCTTGAAACTTAAACGACTCGGGATTTAATTCGACGACGAATATGACTGATGCGAACACGAAGAACATGTCGCTATCTAGTATTCCCCCCGAATTTCGAAATATGGAATAAATTTCCTTGTTCTTGGAGAGGGCGGGTGTCTCACAATCCAAATAATTTATCATCCCCCGCACAGTTTTGAGCGATTTCATTCCGATTCGTAGGAAGCTTCTATCGAGGTTCAGATCAGAATTGAAGATAGATCGAAATAAGAAAGCAGCTGCCTTGGAGGCTGACACACCTTTGTAACCACACGCATGCACAGCCGAGGATGATTCCTCTTTGAGACAAAAAGGGCGTGCGCGCTCCCTTGGTCGGGGCGAAATTAAAGACACCGGGTCCAAGTGACGTCAGTCGCCGCTGTAACAAGAAGTCCCCACGGGTAAAAGGAATCAAGAAGCCCGTGTGCAACGGCTGAAGATCGTATCTCATGTTGGAGACATATCTCGCTTCTATTACACATTCTCTCTGCGTGGAACAGATTTTAAAAAGCCTCTCTGATACGGACACCGGCAGGGGGAATCTTTATTTATGAAGTCAAGTAGCATACGACACTTTACCGGATCCATCGTGTCCTTTTACGGGAGATGCAGCGAGCACGACGTCTATACGGGGCCAGAGGGATTGGAATAGGAACGTTTTTGAGTCTATCGGGCAACTAGGTATGTCAGCGAAAGTCAGAACGCGATAAAAAATGAGCGGCTTGGCCTCGGGTTAGGCTTAGGTTGGGGATGAAGAATTGTTCCACAGTTTGTAAACAGGGTGAAGCTGGGGATATTTTTCACTTGGACAGTGAGGTCCTAAAGCTGCGTATCGACTTTGCGAGGCTTCTTCGCGAGGCACGCCCCGCAAAGTCGATACGCAGCTTTAGGGAAGCATCTTGAGTCGAACAGTTGCGCAGGTTGCGAAGAGGGTAATGGTACCCACTGCTTTCTGATAATAATAATAATGAATCCTACTAGCTAGGATAAACTCGGGTAAGGATGTGGTACAGGTCACGCCGTGATACTTTTTCATTTATCTGTGACACGAAATTGTCTGACTCAATTTAGATGGAACGAAAACTAACAGACAGCGTTGATCTTCTAGTTTATGTTGTGGTAAAATAATTAGTCGATTGAAGTTAGTGTGATAGAGTGAGAGGGCATTTTGTTAAAGCAGCGCATTATTCGTGAAATTTTTCGTGCTAGTTGTGGACGATCGGTTGATTATGTATTATATGTGCTTTAGAAGATAAATGGAAAGTTCAAACTGCAGGTAAGTGATGGTAAAATTACACTTCAACAAGACTTACTCTTGAAATTATCACACAATAAGGCATCAGTGTTATTTTTGCTTATGAAAAGTGACTAAATCCTTATTTATCGTGCGCCTGAGCCTGCGTTTCTGATTGTGTTGTTCGAGAGATTCTAATGGCAAATAGGGTAAACTATACAATGATTGGCACCCTAAGCGGAAATCCCAATTAGAAAGTCTATATTTTTTGTGAAGATTTTATATGGTCTCAATTTTCAGTTATTATCAATGATTATGGATTTCTCATTAAAATAAAACATCTTGAGTGCCTATTAAGTCTTTTATTTTAAAAATATTCAATGAAAAACAAAAATAGGCATAGAGGTACAATCATTGGCACCCTAAAATTTGAAGTTATATAAAAAAACGTATGTAGTTAAAAACGAAGTTTAAAGTGTTTGAACAGACTATTTCATTCACTATTAAATACCTACAATACTTAGTAAATCTGTATTTCAATCCATTACTTAATTATAAAGCGACAAATTGTATTTACCTACCCCTTATCACAAATTTAAGAAAACGCCTAAAACTCAGGCCTTTGTCCCACTTCGTGGTGTTGTCAGATGTAAAATGTGTAGTTCAACTACTGGGCTTTGCAGTGTTGTAGTGAAAGAAAAATAAGAAATTGTAAAAAAGTACTTTTTAAGCTTGTACTTCTTAATATTTGGCTTTTTAAACAGGCGTGCCAATGATTAGTGCAGTGCCAACATTAGTGCAGTTTACCCTACCAGATACCATGTTTCCTTACGTCTCAGACATCTAACGATCATGAAACTATTGATTATTCACAAAATAACAATAACATAAAATAGTTTGAAATAATTAAAAATAATGTAAACTAATGTAAACTAATGTAAAATAATATAAAATAATATAAAAAAAAGTGGCTGATGGCCATATCACGGGCTAGCGAGAACTATCACGGAATTACCAGTGTACTATCACGGAGTAACCAGAGCTATCACGGAGTAACCAGAGTATGTCATGACAACTTAATTTTGTATATTTTCAATTAAATATACTTAGTAAATTTCTGTTAACCTATTATTTGTTTCTCTGATGTCTGACCTATCATTGTATCCTAAACTCACTTTCAGAATATGTAAATATAGCAGTTAATAGACAAATTCTAAAACTATCACGGATTTACCCAAGTTTACCCTACCTAGAATGGCACCTACTGCTTTCTAATAATGAAACTATATTTTCTGTTACCTTTGTTTAATTTATTCGTCGAGGAGATGAAAAAAATATTCAAAGAGCACTATCACTAAGAAGACCCAAATTTCTCATCCCACATCACACACCTAGGTACAGACGACCATAAAATAATATAAAGTTAAGATGCAGTGACCCTTTCAGCGAAGTTCACTTCCTCACAATTAGATCAAGCACAGTTGCATTTGGATGAAAATGTCCCACCCTGCACCACTCGCCTACGTATAGACGACCACGAAGCAATATAAACTCAAGATACAGAGACCCTTTCATCGAAGTATCCATATTTCACGCTTTACCTTCCCAGATCGCGCAGAGTTGTATTTTGTCATCCCACGTCACTCGCCTACGTACAGACGTGCATGAAACAATATAAAATCAAGACAAAGCATCGAAGTATCCATGTCTCACTTCATCCCACAGCCACCCCGCAAGGACGATTAAGGGTCCACGATTCCAGTCGCGGATACGTGCGCGCCATTCGATCGGGAATGATCGAGTTCGATCGCGGAGCGGCGTGATTTATCGCGGACACCTCGAGAAAAGCGTGGCGCGGCCGCAGAGGGCAGAGGAACAAGTACGAAAGAGTAAAAGTTGCGGGACCGGGGAACGTGATTTCGTGGCTCCGATGGGAGTCGACCTGGTCGCCGAGCGGATAAACGTAAGAACCGGGGGGCCCCGGATACGCTCGTACGTCGAGAGTATCGACAAATGCCGGCGACGTTCGTGTGACCAGAACCAATATCCCATCCGTGATTCCCGTGATTTATCGCGTCACGGGAATTTTCGGTTTCCACGGAACGCTGCAACTGGGTTATAAGCTGCATATTTTGTCGGGCGGAATAGCCGGGCGAGCTGCCGCGGTTTACAGGGGGAAGGGTACACGGAGATATGTATTTCGAAACTGGCTGCGCGGTGTCGTGCAACTGGAACGAGAAATAAAAGCTTCTTAAATGGACCCCCCGCGTATGTTTTTGCGTTGCCGGATGAACGTGGGAGTCGCGAGTGTATAATAAGTGAATTTTCGAAGCATACTCGGTGGTCGAACTGTTTTTCAAGCGACCAAAGTTTCAAACAGTGATAGGTACTTTCTCGTATTTGTAAATACCTTTGACAACACTCCGAGTCCCTTGAAACACTCCTAAATCCATATTATACTTATTCAAACATTAATCACAATTCAAGCATTCTTCATTAGAGCACGAAAGCTTGGAAATGGAGCATCTGAAGAGTCGGGCGAGTATATTTGCAGAGAACGCGGGGAACAAATAATTTTTTGCTATCTCATAACAAACGATGATGGAGCGACGGAGTATTCAGGGGAAATTATTACTCCCCCGTATCGCGGAGCGAGTTCTCCACTGCTGGCCGAAGAATAATACCCGGGCAGTCGTGGGGAAAGGGTTTAATAAGTTTTCCAATTATTGTCGTTCGATATCATCATTCTCGTTGAATTAGTTCGCAGCGAATGACGGGCGGAATGGCCGCGATAGTTGGAGGGGCCGAAGGGGGTGAGACAGACTGTCACGGGCACGTGCTAGACGACCTCCAACGGGTTCGCCAACCCCTTTGCCCCTCTCTTTCTTCCTGTCCAGGCTTTAGTCGAGCGAACGTGTCGGGGCTGCAAGCGAAAACGAAACGAGACCGACGGCCCCTGTGTGACGCGCGGCCCACCGCCAAGATCTGTTTGTCAAATAAACAATTTTCATGGACCGACGTGGAACAACAACCGATCTGCCATTAAATACAGTTCCCTGGATCGATTCGACTCGTTTCAGGCTGATGGGAAAGAGTTGGCATCTTTTTCTGTGCTGCAACTCGGGCGGTGGGACTCGAGCCCAAGATCTTCGAGTCTTCTGCGTAAGGGAGAGTGGGGTAATTGCGAACACCTAAGCAAAAAAGCAAACAAAACGAAAACTAGGGTCACCTGTCCAGTGAGTGAACACCCCCCAGTGAGTGAACGTTGCTCATATAATACGAAAAATTAACGCCTATTGCGCTCACTTCACGTTGAAACTGGCACTGACATTTAGACTGGAGACCTACAGATATCTCGCAAAAGCGTTTTTCGGTTTAATTATAACCGCTACGGTATTAATTCCGTTTGTTTAACAGTTGTCCTCATGGCGTCCCACAAGTTCAAGGCAAGGCTTGTTACGTGATGTTCACAATTTGTATATTGAGGTGCATTTAATGGTCCTATGATAAATTTGCGGTTATAATTACATTGTTATATGTTCCTTTAACGAAAAATACTGTATAAAATAATAGATTTCTAAGAATTTGTCGAGTTTCTTAGGTGTTCATACATTGGATGGGAGATACCAGTGAATACCAATGAATGAACGGCCGTTCATTCACTGGACATTTCTTACTTTACCAATGAATGAACAGCTCACCCGGTCTTTTTTTCTTTTGACACTTTCGCCGCCAGTGTGGGATATAGTGGCCGGTGAATTCGTTTTCGCGAACAGCGATCGAGGAGAAATCAGCCACCACCATCTGACGATCGTGGATTTGTCAGTTGGAGTTGCGTGGCCCTCGCAGGGCATAGTGGGGTAACGGGAACGCTGCTCGGCTCCACCTGAACCTAGCCGTTTGGCTGTTATTTGTCCTTAGCGTAATAGTTGTGTGCGTTACGAAGCTATGCGTAGACCAATACGAAATGAAGCTATCGAGAAAGTATCAATGTTCTAAGCAATAAAGCTCCTGAATTTTTTCGTAGCTAACGCACACCTATTCTGATGCGTGTATTTCTACGCTGACAGCTCGGTTTGGTCTACACCCCAGAAGCTTGGCACTATCCCCACCATTTCTGGCTCACTCTTGTTCTGCGAAGGCGAGAGCGAGATGGAACGAGAGCGAGTCAGAAAACGTTGAGAAAAGGAGCACCAAGGCAAGCAAAATGTGTGGTGGGAGAATACCCCTCACGAAACTCACCGGCCAATATATATGGCCCCGACTTTAACCGGTTTAATGATATTTCGCCCACATAATTTATTAAAAATCAAAAACTGAAAAACTGGCCTACCAGCCCCGGTCTCCTCTACTTGTCTCTAAAAGATCATCGCTGATGGAAATCATTTCGTTAGAACTCATGCAACCGCCTTCCTCGCCGCTTGTTGAAGCAGCGTAAACGCGGCTCGTTGCGAGCAGTGTGAACGTACACCGGGAGCGTGGTTTTGGGCCGGTGGAAAAGCGAGTTTCTCGCGTGCACACAAAGATCCGTTAACCGCGATAACTCCCATAACGTACGCCGATGTCGGAATCACCAAAATCGCATGCTCGAGAAACCGACCGGACGTGGTAGTTTTTTGAAGGACACGGCGGTAACACGCACGTTCATAGTATCTGGCAGAATTTTGCAACCAAGAGAATTGCAGCACGCTAAATTGCCGGCGCATTACGAACGCATTTAGTAATCTTTCAGATAATTATTAAGCTTGGCAGAAATTAATATCAATGAACGATATTAATGGTCATTCTTGTAAAATATAACCAGCCGTGCCGCGACGAGCAGTCGACTGGCGTTAGTTGTAAAATTCATGCATGTACATTTGCACCTGTATATCGTGCACCGGTAATTTTGTCCCCTTTGTACTTGACAAATTATCTCTGCCACAATGCGATTCCTTTTCGTTCTATCAACTACACCCCCGAGCTACCTATTCTACGTATCGGTCAACCGTATGTACGCTTTGAAAGAGCGAGTAGCTTCCATACCACGCGACCACAGAAATTCAACGAAAATGTCAAGCTTTTTAATCCTTTTACCGCTAATTTTGTATCCTTTCGCGAGAGGACCTATCCATCTACCTCTATTCACATCGGAAGTACGGTAATTATGTGTTTCAATCAAGATTTCATGAAAAATACCGTTATGGGCTAGCTGACTCTCAACTACCGATTCGCACGACCGTAGTCTAGATAATTCCCTATAAGTATAATATCCATTCACTCACCACTGCCCAGTAGCCTCGATTCTTGCGCTGAATGCTCTGCCAGATCGTTTGATGCGGTAAACCCGACGAATTCGGCAAATTGAAGTCCATAATCCATGTTCAAGCCGGAACCGTAGTCGTCACCTGAGAATCTCTCGCCTGTAAACCCGTAACCGTTCGCAATCGTATTCCACGCACTTAAAATTCACAAATTTTGGCACTAACACACGATATCACAGAAAAAGTTTATCATCTCCCGTTCACGCACGTATTCCAGATGGTGATCGCACACTTTTTCGCACTGTGGGGAATAAATTCCCAACCGAAACGCGGAGGACACTCGCGACTACTACGGATCGACTAGACGCTACGCCATTTTTTCCGGAACTGATCGGATCTCGTCATTGTCTTCCCGCGCTTTAGTGCGGTCACGTGACCAACTCAATTTCTACGCACTATATATGCATATTAACGGTTAACACTATGCGAGTCAATAATGGCACTTTTTAATTAGTTTCACGTATGTGCTTACTTGCAATAAGGAAAGCTTAACGCATAAATTTAACGCATTTAATAGAATCAGAATTATTCCAACAAGTGTTGATAACTGTGATAAGTAAAATGTTATGTTACGTGTGAGACTAATGACCAACGGCACAATACCATGGTTGGTGTAGAACGAAGTGTCGCGTCGTGTTACAGATGTTTAGACTATCTTTTAATCTTGATCAGTGCCGAGGAGCTACCGTTCAAACGTAAATAACTATGTAATTCTTCGAAATAACCTCCAAGTGTTTACAACAGTGACATCATTCTGCTGTAGTTTATACTAGAAACGGGCAAGGTATCTTAAGCATATTTTGTCTGTTCACATACTAATCGTAAAAGCATTTCGCTGTATTGATCTCTCATGAATATTACGTTGTTCGTTACTTGAATATCCATTATATTATACATCGGACGTACGATCGGTTATTTCATTCTTTGATCAGAAAAACGAAGTGAAAGTGACACGATAACGCGTTGTCTGAAATTCCAGAACAAGCATTTCGATATAACTGTACGTCGAAAATACATTGGTCGAAATATTTATACGGAACTGGGCACGTTCTCCGCGAAAACTAACCTCACTCTATAGAAACTGAAAACCGAGAGAAGCGAAAACGTGCGCAGAGACTAGAGAAAGATAAGCTCAGAGAAGGGAATCGGAAATGAAAGGAACGAGACAGAGATAGTTTGCAACGTGCACGTGCACGCTACGCAGCCTCGTGTACCGGCACGACATTGAAAACGGACTAAAGCGTACCTAGAAACACCGTCGTTTTCACGTCGCGATCAAGTAGAGTTCTACATGCATCAAATTCGACAGATGATCCAAAAACATGGATTAAAACGCATCAGATCGCCATCCGTCATCCGTTCAACGTTTCGACGATCATTTTTGCCAGTGGATATAACGGCTGATTCGCGAATCGTGTCGTTTAACGGGAGATGTATGAATGCATTGCTTACCCCGTTGAACAGCATTAAAAATAATCGAGGCATGTATGACAGCCTGACTAATTTCTCAATTCATACATGTACGCCTTGCGGCAGAGTGAGGTTAGTTTTCGCGGAGAACGTGCCCAGTTCCGTATAAATATTTCGACCAATGTATTTTCGACGTACAGTTATATCGAAATGCTTGTTCTGGAATTTCAGACAACGCGTTATCGTGTCACTGTCACTTCGTTTTTCTGATCAAAGAATGAAATAACCGATCGTACGTCCGATGTATAATATAATGGATATTCAAGTAACGAACAACGTAATATTCATGAGAGATCAATACAGCGAAATGCTTTTACGATTAGTATGTGAACAGACAAAATATGCTTAAGATACCTTGCCCGTTTCTAGTATAAACTACAGCAGAATGATGTCACTGTTGTAAACACTTGGAGGTTATTTCGAAGAATTACATAGTTATTTACGTTTGAACGATAGCTCCTCGGCACTGATCAAGATTAAAAGATAGTCTAAACATCTGTAACACGACGCGACACTTCGTTCTACACCAACCATGGTATTGTGCCGTTGGTCATTAGTCTCACACGTAACATAACATTTTACTTATCACAGTTATCAACACTTGTTGGAATAATTCTGATTCTATTAAATGCGTTAAATTTATGCGTTAAGCTTTCCTTATTGCAAGTAAGCACATACGTGAAACTAATTAAAAAGTGCCATTATTGACTCGCGTAGTGTTAACCGTTAATATGCATATATAGTGCGTAGAAATTGAGTTGGTCACGTGACCGCACTAAAGCGCGGGAAGACAATGACGAGATCCGATCAGTTCCGGAAAAAATGGCGTAGCGTCTAGTCGATCCGTAGTAGTCGCGAGTGTCCTCCGCGTTTCGGTTGGGAATTTATTCCCCACAGTGCGAAAAAGTGTGCGATCACCATCTGGAATACGTGCGTGAACGGGAGATGATAAAGTTTTTCTGTGATATCGTGTGTTAGTGCGAAAATTTGTGAATTTTAAGTGCGTGGAATACGATTGCGAACGGTTACGGGTTTACAGGCGAGAGATTCTCAGGTGACGACTATGGTTCCGGCTTGGACATGGATTATGGACTTCAATTTGCCGAATTCGTCGGGTTTACCGCATCAAACGATCTGGCAGAGCATTCAGCGCAAGAATCGAGGCTACTGGGCAGTGGTGAGTGAATGGATATTATACTTATAGGGAATTATCTAGACTACGGTCGTGCGAATCGGTAGTTGAGAGGCAGCTAGCCCATAACGGTATTTTTCATGAAATCTTGATTGAAATACATAATTACCGTACTTCCGATGTGAATAGAGGTAGATGGATAGGTCCTCTCGCGAAAGGATACAAAATTAGCGATAAAAGGATTAAAAAGCTTGACATTTTCGTTGAATTTCTGTGGTCGCGTGGAACGGAAGCTACTCGCTCTTTCAAAGCGTACATACGGTTGACCGATACGTAGAATAGGTAGCTCGGGGGTGTAGTTGATAGAACGAAAAAGGAATCGCATCGTGGCAGAGATAATTTGTCAAGTACAAAGGGGACAAAATTACCGGTGCACGATATACAGGTGTAAATGTACATGCATGAATTTTACAACTAACGCCAGTCGACTGCTCGTCGCGGCACGGCTGGTTACATTTTACAAGAATGACCATTAACATCGTTCATTGATATTAATTTCTGCCAAGCTTAATAATTATCTGACAGCCGGCGCGATCATTTAATGGATTATTATGCGCTTCCATTCGCGTATTAACTCATTTTACGGGTTTTTTAAAAAACAGCCTCGATGCGAGCCAGTTGCTGATTCTCCAAAATGTTTACGCGACGCGCGATCTTCAGTCCGCATTTAGGCGGCCGAAAAGTATTTCGTAAAATGTTTATGCTCGTCAAAGCCTGTTCTTTGCGCGTGGTGTTATTCACGTACTTGAAAACGGGGGCTATCGCGAATATGCATAGGTAAGTACCTATATACATACATCGCAGTACGTGGTTTGGAATGAATTCTCTTGCTCAGGATTGGGCGTAATTCCAATGAAGTTTTACCAGACTGAATATTTAACAGATTTCGCGGGCGATATTAAGGAAGCAAGATTGTTTGGATAAGAAAAATGAATTCATATTCCGCGGATAAATCATGGAGTTTCACTCGTGATCCGCGAAATTAGAGATTCTTTATCTACCCGGTGATTTCCGAGCCGTGGATGTCGTTGCACTTTTTCTCGTAACTCTCCGCGTAAGAATTGGGAGATATGAAACGGCGCGGCGGGCAGAAATAAAACTCACGGTGAAAGATTACTAAATGCGTTCGTAATGCGCCGGCAATTTAGCGTGCTGCAATTCTCTTGGTTGCGAAATTCAATGAATGAACGGCCGTTCATTCACTGGACATTTCTTACTTTACCAATGAATGAACAGCTTACCCAGTCTTTTTTTCTTTTGACACTTTCGCGGCCAGTGTGGGAGATTAGGTTAACCCACCCCAGAAATTAAATTTCAACTATGCGTAATTACGATCTTATAAGACTAGTAAAGTATCAAATCAACAATATTATTGCAATTGGAGTATGAAAAATTATTTACACAAAAAATTGTCTAAATACATTGGAAACCTAACCACAGTTATTATCCCGTTCATTCACTGGGGTACCCCTGTTCAGTCACTAGAAATTTATGTTCATTCACTGGTCATTTGCCCATTTTTTATTTAATCCTCTGCCAGACTTTTAATGAAAGTTATAACTATCAAGCATTGCTAGAATTGTGTTCCGGGATGTCTGACTTTATTAATAAAACACCTCGCTTACAGCAATATCATTCAGGGGATTAAATAATAACTTTTGAATACTAATTTTAAGAGACATGCAGCTTAAGTGTTCACTCACTGGACAGGTCACCCTATGTGAGAAATGAATTTGTTTATTATTTACAAACATACTTAAACTATTCATCTATAAAGTACTGTGACGAATTTTTGGAAAATTATAATAAAAATCAACTTTATAGTGAAAAAGCAAAACCCTTGGTGTTCGTGATTACTCGACTGTCGTGGGGTAATCACGAACAGGGTGCTAAATATCGCAGAAGTCGCCCAGAAAGCGCGATTTGAATGGTCAACCCATAAAAAATGTTGCTACAACCTATACCTAATGTATTTTTCAAATTCCTCTTCTTGTGCGTTAGAAAAAAATTGCAGTTGGTCGGAATATCGAAAAAAATAGTAAAGGTCGTTTATTAAACTTTTTTTTTGAGCCTGTAATTAAAATTCAAAAATCCCTTTTGTAGATTTAAGTATGTTTTATACATGCTGAAAATTTCATCAAAATCGGTTAACGTTGCTAATCTCGAAGGTTCGAGATTATCCCATCCGATTTCTTCGTCAATAGGTACCCCACATCAAAAAATAAAAAAGAATTTATTTCAGAGGTTAGATTCATGATTCAAGCATCGCCTTGGTCACAAAATGTTGGTAAAAAGTGCTTTATTTCAACTTAAAAAAAACCAATTGTATCATTAATTCAACGGTAATTACATGCAATTGAAAGTGGACAAAATATTACTTGAAACGCGATGAAAATAATAAATTGTGTTTATCTTGAATAGCATAAGCGTTCTGTATTTATTACTTTCTGCCAGGCGTTGGATACGACCTAAACTATTAGCTAGTGGAGATGGAACATCGTTTTTATTTATGAAAACGCCGTAACCATCGCATTCGTGATTACCCCGCGTTCGTGTTTACCCCACTCTCCCTTACTAGTCAGCCACTTTACCAATTCCCCCAACTCTTTTCCGAACTCTACAAATACTGCAACCAATGGGACGCCACCTTAATAAGTTCCAATCGCACCATAGGCCGTTCGCAAACATCGAATGCCTACAGCTTCAAATGAGTAATTATGCTAAAATTGTTCTATGAAATGGTAACTACTGTGTCTCATTTAGAAACCAGCAAAGTAGGAACCTTGAACAAAGAATAAGACCCGATGCAGCTGGCCCATGCAGGGGGTCGTACGCGCTTTCGCATAATGCTCACCATTTCCTCCACCCAATCCGCTCAGAAACGTGTCCAAAAATCAGCCACCGCAGATTTTCAACAGCATTCGACATTCAGAAACACGAAAAGAACTGAAGAGCACGTGACCATGCAACGTCGCACTGCTCGAGCGACCCGTAATCCTGTTGGACCGGAAACTACCAGTCCCCCGCCTTATTATTCCCTTTCCCCGCGTGCACTCTGACGCGGAACGAAAAACGTGCGGCCGCTGTGAAAGCAGGCCAGCCAATATCCACGAGGAATTAATCATCGGCGGGGGAGTCGAGTAAAGAAGCAATTTCCACGCGCTAATAGGCAGCCACGGCGGGCGGATTCGATGAACGCTCTCGAGCGCTCGGGGCCATCGTGCGCGACGACAAGCCCGTCGATGCTTCCCTCCGCGAAGGGGTTAAATCCTCCGCCTGCTCCTTCTTACATGAAAAACGAAAAACGTCCGCGTGGAGAACTGGCGCTCAGCGACCAACAACGGCGCCGATCCACGCGTAATTTCCATCTCCTCTGGCATTTCATTTCCGCGGAATTATTCGTCGAACGAGACGCGAGCCGCCCTCCCCGCCGCGCCCCTGCGTCCCTGCGCGCGGAAAATACGAAACGTCGGCTCGAGCTAGCACAGAGAAGGAAACGGACGGCGAGGCGCCGGTTTCGATACACCGCCGACAGCGAGAATTATACCATCCAGTCCCGTCCGTGGATCGCTCGCGAACCTCGACGCTGGCTGGCTTTTTTCTCCCCAGCTGTTCCGCGGAGGAAGAAAAGCGCGGATAGAGACTGGGAGGCGCGGTTGGGTTAGGTTCGCCGGTGAAAAGCGGAGCAGCGTCGTCCACGCTTTTATTTATTCGCAATTATAGTCGGTCTGGACTTTATCTCGCGGAACGAGCCGCGTTTGTTCACCGCCCTTGCCGGGGGCGTCTTGATTGACGGCCGTTCTCGTTCGAGGAACGATGCCTCTGGAGTTTCCCGCTTCGCCGCGCGGAGTTACCGAACTCCTCTGACTACACGGCGGCGGGAAAAAGGGGACAGACGACATTGTGGCGTTCCGAGGACAAGGGACAAATCCGTCTGGACTCTGGCTGGAGATTATGGAAATTCTCGAGGCACGGTCAGCGTGCGCCCTTCGAAAGGATAGCCTGCGCTCGGGCATGCTGAGTTCGGATAGGTTTATTCGTATTGTTTGCCTGTACCGGAGGGTATTGTCGGCGGTTGCTCCTCTGGCGTATCGACGTGTCACCTTGTCCCTTCATCCCTCTCCTTACCACCCCCGCTGGTCGCCGGTGGCATTATTTTTTTTTTTTTGATCACTGGTCCCCGGACAGGTCGAACGGTTGGATGTGTTTGTGCTTGAGCGGGGAGTAGGGGACATTATTTGCGGAGCTTTTGAAAGTGGGCTGACAGGTATGGTCGCTGAATGGAATCTTTAGGTTGAAACTGAGAATTCTGATCGCCTCTTCTGACCTGTTCATCTCGATCGATGTCTGAGAAGGGATTCTAGGTCAGCGATCTTCACGAGAAGAAAGGAGACTATGTACCAGTGTAGACTCTGGAGCTCCACCTTTCATCACGGACACTGACTTTCTGTTTTCAGCTGAAGTTAGTTGTTTTATAGAGTACACAGTCTGTTATCGCCTCCGCAAACAAGGATCGCAAATATTCCTTGGGAAACAAGTGTTGGCAGTTCGGAGGCTAGCTATCAGGGAACTCTAGCTGCTATCGCCCCGATAGCGACCAGCTTTAACGAACAGTGTCTTTGTTCGGTTGAACCCGGCGCGGAGGTATCTCAGCCCAGAAACGCAACAATAAACATTCGTATCAGTCGACAATGCATCAGCTGGGAACACGAAATACCAGCCGAAAGGTAAAGTAGAATCAGATGTGAATGCGAGCCCTCTTGGCCTCGTCTATTTAGGTCGCGGCGTTATCTCCACCCTGGGAGCCATTATTATTTTCTCTCTCGTTTATTACACGCGGGCATTGTTATTTCTATGGAAGCCTCCTTATCTCGCCAGCTGCTGGCCCGTCAGGGCTAAGTCGGCTATCTTCAAATCTCTGGCAGCATCGGGTTGCTTATTTTTTTCTTTGGCACAGGGGCTGGCCCCGGTAACAGTGGTAACCTGATAGTCCCGGGGCACGGATGTCTGCAGCCTGCTCCGCAATCATTCGATTTGTCACGGAAGCCTAACCGTCCCTTCGGACTGTCAACCCCATCGTACATAATTCCTCCGCGAGTGTTGTCGATCAACCCCTTACTTCCACCATTTCCTTTCCAATTTATTAACAAAGAACTCGCTGTCTGCCCCGGGCTCGAAATTAATTCCCTCAGAATCTATGCAGAATTTCGATGAAAGCATTCCGGATATTCCAGCCGCGGAAAAATGGAGAAGGAGCGGAGCGTTTCGCCCGGTTTAAACGGGGTGGAGAGCGCGGGGCATCGCTTATTACCGAGCCCGGCTCGTGTCACCGATGGAGAGAAAAAAAGAAGAATTAAGCGAGAAGATAGGGTGGCACTGCACGATGAAGGGAATGAAATTCGAAGGGTGCCAGATCAAAGGGCGCTCGTCTCGCGGCCGAGGGAACGGGGGGAGAGGGTTCCTCGAATCTCTTTCGCGCATTTCCAGCGGACCCGATTCGCGCTCCGCTGGATTCGTATATTATCGTCTCCTGGATACACTCTGCGCGGAGGTTAAGGGGACCCGGCGCCTGAAATTTATTAGCTTTAATTCCTTTCATGCTACGGTCAAAGCTGGCTCTCCTGCCCCCCCCCCCTCCCTCCCTTCGAAAAAGGACCCCTGGATGAATACTATGCGCTTCAAATTTAAAATTTCTATTCTTTCCTGATTTCCTCTCACTGAAATAGGGTAAATCCGGGAGACGCGTTCGGGCCGGAGAGTTGGTCGAGTTTCAGACTCTATACGTAAAAACGCGTTAAAGTGCAGACCAATTATTTCTCTACAGCATTCGTAACTCTTGCAAATCTTTTTCCTAGTTTGAAGCTTAAAATTCGATCAGGTGACTTTATATTTAGATACATCCAGTTGGGTCTAAAGCTCGTAACAGCAAGCTTCACCCTTTCATCACACTGCATGGTACGCTATTGTTACTTCTGCTGTAATCGTCGCAAATCCATTCTTCCTCATCCACAATACCAGCAACATTAATACTTCCATGCTCTAGGAGAGAAAGGCATTCCAAAGCTTTACCTCGCTCGTTGCCATTCGTTACCCTCACACCGCCTTCGAATCAAAGTGCCCGGCAAGGTGGAGCCGGCTACGTACCTGAAACATAGAACCGGTAAATCAGATTAATACGGCCCCTCGGCAAAAAAAAAAAAAACCGTCGTCGTTTCGCCGTGGAAAAGCCGTTCGCCTCTCTACGAAACGACGGCGCGCGCCGGAAATAAATTATTTTCCCACCCCCCGGGGCCGCGCGCGGACGCGAGCCCGACGAGCGGCGACGAAAAAGTCGCTGCCTTAATAAATACACCCCCCGTGAAGCCTTTGATGCTTTCTTTTCAGCTGCGGCCCGCGCTCCAGTAAATTCACAGACAGCAGTGAGACAGCATCGATAATCATTCGCGGACCGGCGATAAACGATTCGACCTGTTTCGCAGCCATTTCCTTTGCCTGGCATTGCCTCTGTCCGCGGGGCGTCGCTGCAATTCCACCCTCGGCCTTTCACGAACAAGATGACGCGATAACAGAAGGTACAAGATGGAAGATGAAGCCTTCTGTTGGTCTTTAGTCACTAGAAGATGTGATCTACAAGTGCAATCCAAGTGTTCTCTTAAAGTGTTCTCTTAAAGGTTACTCCAGTGATTACCAAACTGTGGGTCGCGACCTCTAAGTGGGTCGCGAAGTGCTTTCTCGAGGGCCGCTACAGTTAGTTCTACTTAGTTGGCGATTTTTAACACTCATTTATTTTAATTATTGCGTTGGAATTATATTCTGAAATATCTATATTTAACGTGTTTTCTTTACCTAATTAAATTTACATTCGGTACCTTATACGGGAGGGTAGAGGGGGGGGGGGAGAAGGAGTGTCGCCACAGTTATTTTCAGTTGGCAAATTTTAGCACTTAATTATTTTAATTACTGAGTTGGAATTATATTCAGAAATATTTATATTTAATGTGTCTTCTTTACCTTATTAAATTTACCTTCGATACTTTATACAGAGGGTAGAGGGAGGAGGAGGAGGAGGAGGAGGAGGATTTATTTTAATTATCGAGTTGGAATCACATTCTGAAATATCTATATTTAATGTGTTTTCATTACATTACTAAATTCATCTTATGTATCTTATACGGGGAGGAGGGGTGGGTCGCCACTGTTATTTTTAGCTAATTATTGATTTGAAATTGTATTCTGAAATCAATATTTAATGTGTTTTCTGTGCCTTATACGGAGGGGGGGGGGGAGGGGCACAGGTGTATTTTAGTATTATAAAAGAGGATCGCGACACAAAAAAGGTTGGAAAACACTCAATTACTCTGTCCCCACTAAATATGCAAGCTCCCGAAACCATTCGCCTTAAAGGCGAGAAAATGCCAATGGAGCTTCGGAATATGGATCATCGGAGTTCCGCGTCGAAGGTGGCTTAGTTCATTCGGCGGTACACCGTGGAGTTATCATGGATACGTATTATACGGTTAAAGTATAATCGGCCTAGTATGCGTCTCGCCCCATCGAAGCAAGAAATTGCCAATACTCCGCTCGTGCCGTACGACTGGAAACGGTGGTCGTTAGGTATGCGATTGGCTGCACAGCTGCGGCGCAATTGTAATCGCGCGCGTGGAAACCGAGGGACATGTACCTGCGTTTTCCGCGGCGACGCTACCAAAGTGTTTTCCGTCGGCGATGAATCGAAATGGGGCGGGGGGCACGCCCCCGCGGCCTGCGAATTCGTTTCTGGGACGACGCTGGCGGCTTGATATGGGGTTGTCGCGTGACCCTCGAAACAACGCGGGACCGTTTAGCGTCCGTGCTTAATGCCGCCGCGCACGCGAGCGGCCTGACCGTCGCTGGCGGAAGATTGCACCCCGTCCACGGCTGCAGAATTTATTAAGATCTCTGTTTAGCACGGCTGGATATTTGATTGCGCGTGGGGAAGGGTGGGAAGTTGCACGGAGTCGGGGTGTGCGGGAGGGGGGGGGGGGGTGCGGGAAGAAAGGCGAGGGGCAGTGGCTCAGTGAAATATAAAATGAGAATGGGGTAAAGTAATGGGGATAACCAACACGTAGCGTGACACCGTGTCTCACGCAGCGTGTCACGATTGTTTAGACAATAGGACGGTTGAGATAATAATTTCGTTACTTCTCGAAG
Source organism: Andrena bucephala (assembly GCA_947577245.1). NCBI lineage: Eukaryota > Metazoa > Arthropoda > Insecta > Hymenoptera > Andrenidae > Andrena > Andrena bucephala. The sequence continues at coordinate 74,263,874 of OX387715.1, forward strand.
TCGGCCAGCGGGGGAGGGAAAAAGAAGTGGTGTTCGGGGATGATTACTCTTCGAGCGACGTGACACACGAGCGTGACGGTCACGCGATCGCTGGTTGAACAACCTTCGGGACGATATACGACTATTCGATATTAGCATTTACAATTTCGCTGCACGCTAAACGAGCCGTCCCCGGGCGTAATTCACCTCGAGCGTGCTGCCACCGCGGGGGCTGCGCATTCGCGTACCCCGCGCCACGCTTCGACTTCAACTTTCGATCGTTTGTCACTTCACCCCTGCCGCGAGTGCTCGGGAAAGCCTGAAGTCTGAAAGGGGTGTGTAAAGCAAAAGGATTCGTAGCGAAAACGAAAGAAGACTTCGATTCCGTCGCTTTTCCTCGCTGGAATATTCGAGGCTGAATTTCTATCGCGGGGGGCGAAGGCAAATTGTTTTGGGCGCCTCGAATCGCAAGATGGGATCTCTCGGATAAATACTATTCGAGGAGCGAGCACAAAGCCCCGCTGCTCCCTGTGGAAAGGCAGCTCATCAAGAGGATTATGCAGCCCCCATCTTGCCAGACGCGGTAAACGCAATCTCTCAACCCTTCCTTCGTGGCACTCGGTTCGAGTGACGGCCCCCCAGCCAAGGCGGATTAACGTTTCAAGAATCGCGGAGTCACTCGCAAAAATTACGGGGACATTGATGATTCGCGGCCAGGCCTCGACGAGTGGAAGGATCGCGGATTACTGGCGAAAAGCGTTCCGCGCCCCCCGCTATCAGGGAGTCCTCGAGAATCCTTGCTAGGAGATATTCGCTGTCCAAGTACAAAGAGCCTCGGTGAAAAAAAGCATCGACGGGGGACTGCTTACGAGGGAATCGATCTCGAGGCCTGTTACACGCGTGGAGTTCGACTTGAATCAAACTCAAAAGTGTCATTTTATTGGCAAAAGTCGTATAGAGATTCACTTATAGGTACTGGTTCTATAAACTTAACATTGTCGAATTGTTGATATATTTGTAAAATTGAGAAATAGTGCAAATGACAGTTACGATTCAGTTTGCAAACTTCTCGCTCGTCTTTCCCCGCGTTTTGGATGTATCGGACGTACAATATTAGACAAAAGTATATGAAATTTGAAATACTTGAATATCTACGTGTTACGCATAGTAAATCTAGATTAAGGAACTCGAACGACAATTGGAGTCTCATTTTTACTCCTAGAAATGTATTTTTTACTTTACAAATGCTTTTTCAACCATTATTTCCTAAACTTTTGGCAGTGGAAGTGCCCTGAATTCAGAATTTTCTCAAGTTATAATTTATTTCTGTAAAACAGTGTAGTGAAAACAATTGAAACTCGGCAGATATTTTCATCTATCCATATACTACATGTACACAAAAATTGAACACATTGGTACTATTTCTTCAACATTTTTTCAGCTGTTTTATCTGTCAAGATCGTCCCTTTCCATAAGAGTACGTGTAAAATCAGTGAAATTAAAAACGTTATAACTCAGCAACCGTTTAGTGAATTCGTTTAAAAATTTTGGAGCACATCAAGAAGATTAAAAAGATCAATCTCACGAAATTTCATCAACTTGGTGCCATTTTAAAGATAGATCGTTACATCCTTAAGGGCGCCGACTGAGCCCAGAGAAGAGGCACGTCGAACTCAAGACAACCCAACGACAGCGCACGGCTCCACACGACTCCACACGCGCTAATCTCAGCACTAGAACGCGAGAAGGGGAGAAAAGAGGCGAGGGCAAGGATGCTGTGGGGTGGCCAGGAGGAGGCAAAGTGGAGTGTAGCAAAGTAGAACTAGAGCCACTTGGAATCACTCAGCGACCAGCTCCTTCGTCCTCGCCCTTACCCATTTCTTCTATCTACCTTGCGGTAATGCATACACGAGGCCCCCAGCCAACGGCTACGCTCCACCGTTTCGTCGCGGTTTGATCTTTCGCCACCCCTAAGCTCCCTCCGCTGATCCCTCTCGGCCCTACACACCGCCTATCCTTCACCCTCGAGCCACGACGCTCTGCCACGGACCGGTCCCTGAAACCTATCTCTCTGCCGGCATTTCGGTAATGAGACTGAGTTGCCGGGTGCTAATCCGGACCCGACGGTGGGCTGGCGACTATGGCGGCAACATCAAAACCATCGAGGGCCGCAGAGTGGAGTTGTCCACCGCGGGCACAGGAACAGATATCATCGGGAAGTACTCCTTGCAGCTTCATCCGGATCTCCAAGGACTTTCCAGCGAACGACGGTAAAGCGCAATGCTTCTCGGGGGACTTTAAGCGTGCCATAATGGCGATATTGCGTAGGTACCGTTGCTAAGGATTGCGCCGAGTGTGCAGACGTGAATAATTCGAAGAAGGTATTGTTCGAGTGAAATTCAGAGATGTATTGTAAGGGTGGTCTGCAGCGAATTGCTAATGAAAGGTGTGTAGGACCCATGATTCGTTGAACAGTCCCCGCACACCTCGACCTGGAAGTACCCTTTACTAAGATATCCCCAGAAATTACGCACCGGACGCATCCCATCAGGGCGCCATCAAATTAAGACTCCCCAGCCATCAGCGATAACAATAGCGCTCAGTCGAAAATCAGTACCATAGTTAATTACACGAAACCACCCCCAACAAGATATCCGCCCTCGTGGCTTATCTAAAGGGCGAAGCTCGCTATCTCGAACGCCCGCGTCCCATCGCAATCTGCATTCGTTCCGAGGAAGAAAGGAGCGTCCGCGCGCTCGTTCCTCAGGATGCCGAGCGAGCGGGAATGGTGTTTCGCGTTGATTTAATATATCTGTCCCAGGGGGCGAGCGAACGGACCACCGCGACAATAAGTACCTCGGCCGTACACGCGACTGCTCTCGAGACCGATCCGAGCTCGTTCATTACCGCTGGTTTGTTTATCCTCCCATCTGTCCGACCCGGTGATCCCTTAATAATCCTCTTCCACCTACCCCCGTTCGTCCTCGAGAGGCCCCCGTTGGCCCTGAATTCACCGAGCGGCTCGAGAATCGGCGCTCGGGAGACGAGCCAGCATCCCCGAACCGAAGGAATATCCGTGGGCCGTCGGTTCGCGCTTGGAGCGTCATTCACGCTCGGGCGCGTCGAAGAAAGGAGCAGAGCGGAGACCTCGGCGGCGCGAGGGTGGGCGGGGAAAGGGCGGGTGCTGGATTGGCGCGAGACGCGACAAAGTTGGCTCTGAAATCCAATTAATTCGACCTCTGTCGTAGACAATACGGTCGCCATCTTGATTTGGAAATCTAATTTAGCCGCTCTTTATTTATGATAACGCCCGCCACTTATTGTGCCCCGCGCCCCGCGTACAAGGCCACCGACAAAGGACGGAGGACGCCCCCGAGGAAAGGGGGACGTGGAGCCGTCACATCCAGCTTAGGCGGCGGGATTTCGTTTTCCTCCCCCTGCGCCCCGGCGCTCCTGGCTAGTCTACGGCCGGGATGGGCCTCGTCGACCTTCGAAATTGTCCTCTGGCTGTACAGGCCGCTGTGTACAAGCGTCGTCGCCTAATTGTACCCAGGGCTGATGGTGTTTTATGGCGGAGTTATTCGTGGCGCGATTAACCCGGCCGGGATGATTAATATTTACGGGCGGCCGGCAGCTCTTCGTTAATCAATTTCGCGCGCACGCCGCGGTCGTTCACTTATCTGTTGAGCACGGCGCTGCCATTAAAGAGATTTGTCGCCAATAAAACATTCGAAACGGCCGGGGGTGTCGCGTTGCTTATCCTTCTCGGCCTGCTTCTGACCGGCTCGCCCCGAAATTACGAGCTGCGATCGAAGATTAGATTGCACCGGGGATAACGACTCGCGGGTTGCTTCGCCAGCTATCGACCAGAGATTCTGCCCACGGAACCGATTCGCCAATTGGCACGTCGCTCCTTTCAACCTTCGGGGTAACGTTTTCCACGTTTACGTATTTGTTGCAATAAGATTAACACCCTTCGCGCGCCCTCGAAAGGCGGCCGGTACACTGATCCCCTTCAGAAGTTCTACCTGCGAGCAGAATCACGGGGCAAACCTCCGCGACCGCAAGTAGCAGTAACTGCGCTTCCTCCAGCAACCGAGACGACCTCGACTAACAGTTACCCGTGGAACTGGAGCGTCTCCCCGACCGCAGAAGCCTCGGTCCACGATTGCCGCATCCGCGGCGAAAAGAAGCGGGGTGCTTGGGGGCTGGCCCGAGTAATTCCAATCCCTTTCAGATTACACGTAAACACTCGGTGATCTACGGGGCCGTCTGGCAGGGGACAGGGAGACGGGGGTCGCGTTGGTAACAGGGTGACGGAAGGAGAAGTTAAAAAGAAGAAGCGAAGAGCGAAGGGTGGCGGGGGGGGGGGGCGCTTCACGGAGGGGAAAGAGAGACGGGAGAAAGCGGAGGGATGGAGGGAAAAAGAAGAAAGCTGTGGCTGTTGGCGATGGTGGTGGTGGTGGTGGTGGTGGCCGAGGAGGAGATGCTTCCGGGAGCCAAGAAGTACTTTCAACCACTTGCGTTCAATTACTAGTGGCGAGGTTATGGCGGGCTTCTCGTGTCGAGGCCGTAGGAGTGGTCTGTTCGCTCTCTCTCGACCCATCGTCTCTCTCCCTTCCTCCCTTTCTCCCTACGAATCTCTTCTAGCTAACGTCTTTCCCTCGGCGCGCCCTCCCTCTGGCCCCCTTTTGTTCGGGTTCTATCGGGCCATCGCGTTCGAGGTATCGCGGCTAGCTCCGTCCAAGTTTGCCCCGAGACTGGACGCCATTTGAAGCACATCTAATTGACCGGGTCTTAATGAAAATGATCCCTGGGACTGCCCCGCCTGGCCACCCTTATAGCGCTTCCGCCATTACCGGGCTCGATTCTCTTGCCCGGCCAGCGACGTCCACCGTTGTCCATTCGTCCACGGAAGTACACCGATACCGGTCGTTCCGCACTTATTGCTGGCAGCTGGACATACAACGCGCGCACCAGCCAAGATCTGTCGGAGATAGCTGGCCTAATTAGGCAAGCCAACGGACGTTGGGAATGATCGAGGTTGGTAATTGCTGCGGTAGATTGTGCACGGGAGCTCGTGTCCTGTGCAGTGGGCAATGCACGATGATTCGATGGCTGTTGGAGTGGTGAACGTTTGCACACTGTTTTTATATTCTGACGAAATAAGAACGAGGTCGTAGTGGAATTGATGGGCCCCCTTCGTTGGGATTGTTGGGAAGGATAAGGGTTTGGAAATGAAGATTGATTGGGTAAGTGGATGGCATTTTGGGGAACACGTACAGTTGCGAGGGAGTTAATGAAGATTGTGATTTAATTGTAATAGTGGCAATTGAATGTCACCACTTCCCTCTGAATATAATAATAATATTCAATAATTTTGTCTTGAAGAACGGTCCTTTGGAGCTTCGTTCACATTTTTCCCCATCCTTTTGTTCGAACGCTAAAGGTCTCCTAACGAGTAAAATGGAATGGTATATACCTGTCTCTTGGAAACTGGAAGGTAATAATTTCGGTGCAACTCGGACGCGGTACGTTCAAACGAGGGAAAAATTCCAGGGAACCGAAGTTTCTGGGCCGCAAGAGCCGGAAATGCTGGGGCGATTACAGTGATCCCGTTCCGAATCTAATAAGCGGTTGACACAAATTACAGAAGCACCTGCCCCGAGCTTCGAAAGTCGGCACTACTTCCCTGTGATTTCTCGAAATTAGATGCCCTTCTGAGAAAACTCCTCAGTGACGTTCCAAATTCCGCTCCTTCCTTTTTGTCCTCTAATCTGTATAATTCGTACCTACTTGCAGGTGCACGGGCGATAATTACGCTGCTCCGGTCCTAATTGCGAAAGAACAATAACTGTGTCGAACACTGTTCAAATACGAGTCTGAGAAACTTTTCAGCCAAATATCCAGATACGCGAGGTACAGGAATCTTTGAACCCATCAGCCACTGATCCACTGAACAACCCAGCCACAATTAAACACTTAAACAATTCAAAAATCGAGCCACCAGCTGCTTTTCATTCACACGACACCGTGGACTTCGGAATCTGAATAAAATGGAATATCAACGGTCATCGGTGTGACTATCCACGAGTCATGGACACTTTCCACCCGTCGTCTCTCACGGGCCCTAATTAGACAGTCGAGAACGACTGTTCGAGAAGCAATTTCACGCGACTGGAATCAACGGCGACGGGTCAGAGGAACGGAACAGGGTGGAGGCGAGACGGAAAGAGAGAGGAGCAGCTGTGCGAAAGCGAGAGGTCGCTCAACGGCAATCACCGGGGCGTAGACTGGTCCCTCCCACGGGACCCGGATGTCCAGTCTGTCATTCATTCAAATTAATCTCCTGAATGTTTCAACGGCCATCGCTCGCGCCGTAAAACTTGCCAGTTTATAGCGGCACGGGGGGTACAACAAAACGCCGTGACAAATTCGGGTTAATAAGTCGCGCGCCGTTTAACGAGGTCACGTGCCCTCCATTCGATTTTGCTTAGCCCCCTTTCGCCGATGCAGGCAATCGCTGAAACGCGTCAATCGATAGTCGAACGTGCCGACGCTACCGCGGATGTTACATGCTGCATTCGTTCTTGAACTTGCAGTGATGGGAAACGGCTTCCTTAGCGTCTCATTAATTCGCGTTGTAATTGAAATGGTAACCTGATAGTAAGCTACTATTTGAAGACACGCTTCCGTGTATGAAATGCGAGTTAAAAATAGTGGAAGCTCTACTTGGAATGCACCTGTAGTTCCCAGTACACCCTCGCCTCTATTCGATAAGAACCCCTTGGTCAGAGGTCAAAGGAGAAAGAAGACGAAAGAGGAAACAAACGCCGGTCCAATAATATCAGAGCCCCGTTCCTGTGTCTTGCGACTGGTGTATCAAAAATTCATCGTCCCACCTTCAGTTCCTTTTCCCGTCGGCCTGTCGCCAGTTTTATATCCCCTGCTCTATTATGTATGTCATCGAGTTTAGCTCTATCGCCGCGTGCAGATGCATCTTGCTCGCTGGCAGAGGCGCAAATAGGACACAGATTTCTGGGAGACGTTTCTTCCCTATCTGTTTGTCATAAAGGAAACATTCCATCGGAATCGTCCCGACTCCCCTGGATCCTGTAGATCGCTTTCAGTCCAAGTGTCCTGCCAATTTCCGGCTCCCTCCCGAGGAATCGAACAGTGGACGTCGAGGTGGCGTCGCTCCTTCCTTTCGCCGCGTGTCAGGAATTAAGATATCGCTGTTTTCTCGCTGGTAACGTGTATCACGAGCGGCCGCGATTATCTCGACCTCTGGCCGGCTGGATTCGCGCGTGCCGGAATGAAATCGGCTAATACAAATTGTTTCGGGTCGCGCGAAACGATAGCGTTCCGCACCAGCACGGTGGGGTTAAAGTAGCCAAGTCAGTGCGCGTGATTTATAGCGCGCAGGGATTGCTTCGTGCCACGTTGTGCCGCAGTCAGCATGACGATGATTCCGAGTCACGCCGATCCCTTTACTCCGGTTAATAAGGTGCAAGTGCGGCAGGTTTGCCGAGGAATTAAGGGAATTGGACGCCGAGCGATTTTCATGCTGCTCCTCTCGCGTGGGGGATTAAAATACCGCTCTACTTTAACCTTTCGTTAGCTTCGCTGTTGTAAAAAATACGACAGTTGTGAATTACTTTTTTCCTTTCTGCCCGAGAGCGAGCAATCGGTTTTGAATCCTTTTCTAATCCTCTAGCTGTGCGTTCTGCACTTTATGAGAATCCCAGCCTCTTTTACTTCAGGGTTTTAGTCTGGATGCACAGGCGTTGAAGAGAAAAAGTCGTGATTTCGTAGAATGTGCAACGCGCGTGAAAAGTGAATTGGCAAAATCCATTCTAAAGTGGAACTATTGTGTGAAAAGTGTCACCAGAGCAGTGGAAGTGAATAAAGCAATACTTATTTATAATAGTAGTCGTTTACTCTGTTCCATCTTTTTTCTTTTCTAAAGACAACTACATAATTTTAGTTTGTAATATACAATTATTTTTGAGGAAAGTCGTATTCTCAGCTTAAAAAATTCAATGTACCAAATAAAAGAAAGAATAGGTAAATGTTTAAAAAAAAAAAATCGTAGTGTCGTAAAAAGTAGATATACCTAACGCGCGGGTAACGAAAGGTTAAGAAGTTCTTGCCGATTGTCAGGGACTCCTCTTCGTTATCTCAATCAAGGGATTGCAAACAAGGATTCACTATTGTTTTTTTCTTAACTTTATTCCACTGTTTCGACCTGGTTATCAACGAAACACGATGTTGATAACGATTACTCATTAAAATGAAGGAGAGTTCGTCTCCGAGCGCGGGGCAGAGGAGAAATACTTTCAAAATTAAATCAGAGAAGTAAAGTCTCGCGAAGGGGAAGTAGAAGGATGTCAGAAAGTTGCGAACGATGCCAAGTGCCGCGGGAACGAAGGGAAAAAGCGAGCCCCCAAGGGGCGACGTAAGCTTTCCCTTCAATTATTGTTCCCACTTTACGGCCACTTCATCCTCGATGCAAGGGAAACGCCGATTGGACTGCCAGGGAATTTTCGTTAAAGATCGGGCAACAATGAACCGGTTAAGGTGGCCCCGACCCACTTTCGGCTGAATCGTGGTGGTTTTATAACCGAACTTAACCCCGCGGAGCTTTTCAATCAACTTTTCCCAGGGAAGATTATTTTTTTCCTCGGAATAAGATCCCAGTGGAGACGAGGAAACTGTTTGCGAGATTATGGCTGAAACGCTACGCGGGTTCGTTTTAATCCGGTTTCGTTCGATCGCGATCGAATTTCTGCTCAGGCTAATGTCTGCTGAAAAATCGGTTTCCCAAGGAAAAAGGGGGAGGGCGAGGGAGGGTCTGCTATCTTTGTCGGGAACAAGTTGGCGGGAAAAACTGGCCCGACCCAGTTTCCAAGCCGATACGATGACGATAGCTCGAACACGACTCTGAAACGATTTATGTACAGACTTTTTCCTCTGTGCTCTTCGCTTTTTGCCCACCCTAGACGGGCGTTATCATTTTTTTTTTGTTCGAATTCAACGGTCCACTGAAATGCTGGATCCGAGCGTGGCTGTGGCTGCACCGTGTGAAACCGGAAGTTCGGTATATTTTCGGTGGACCGGACGTTTCTGAATCGCATGGTTTGATAGTTTTAAATATTAGGTCAGTGTGAAAGTTCGTTCGGTTTATTGAACCGAATTCTTTAAACAATGTATTTTCTTTGGCTGTCTATGAGCTCCTGCCACTTTTCTCGAAAAAGTACTCGTGCAGTTAAGTAAGTTTCTGTGCACTTAATTGTGATTGGACAAACTTTTGCGAAACGCTTTTTAAGTAATTAATTAAAAAATTGTAATTGGTGAAAGGCAATGCTAATATAGTAGGTATTAATTATGAGTAGACAGATGTATTGCATCGGAGGTCGAACGAAAATTGCATTCCTGATACCCGTTCTAAATTCGAGCAGACGGACAACTCTTTGATAGCGCGGTATCGCGGTCAAAACCGTGGACGAAGATTGACGTACCACCGAGTGGACGTCGAAAATTGTCGAAATTTTCCTCTCTGCCGCGGGTTCGCGTGGAGAGTCCTTGAAACGCGACGCTTGGGACTCGAAGAAACTAAAGCTTTTTTGGCAGAGGTGAATTTTTAATTCGGCGAGAGTTCGGAAAGGGTCAACGGGATGCTCGAGGAACTAGTTGGTCACGAGTGTTCGATAACGCTGCTGCGCTCAAATTAACAGCTCTCCAACTCCCATACCAGGGGGCAGAAATATTTATAGAGATTCGAGTTTGGATGATTCCTGATGTCGATCCCTCCGATATTAACACAAATATTCAGCTGCCTATTGGAATACATTATTGGTACTAACTTAATTTCGCAAAAAATGTGGGTTAGTCTGTGTGGTTAGAAGTTTTGTTCTCAATGCCTCATAATAACAACGAAAGGATCATCCAAATCGGTCTACGCGTTAGGTAAAGAGTACAGTGGTTGGCCATCTGACAGTGGTTGGCCTTATTTTGAGAAATAAATGAATATAAAGAAATACCAATGTTATGCCTTTTTTTAATGAACATATTCATATTCCTTGTACTTTCTTGCTTCGGATGTAATCAATATTTCTCCATTCATTATATACTGTGATTATATATGTATAAAAGCAAATAGGATGACTCGGCTTTGAAGCTTGGAAATTACAGCGATTTAATAAAAAAACCATAAGAGTACAGTTGAAAGTTTGCGAATAGTTTAATGTATTTATGATATGTATATCTCTCACATTCGGTATATATCGATAAATAAAAGTTGAAACTTTATAAAAGAATTATTTATTTGTTAAAATTATACATATATTATGAAAAATACAGGGCACCAACAACTGTCATATGAATGATAGTAATTGGCCGGACGGCCAGTGACTGTTTTTTAACCATGTTAATGGTGAAACAGTAATTAGCTCCCTGTTAAAAACAGAAACAAACACGACAAATACATACTAAATAAAATATATCCATTTTTATTGAATAATTTTAATCTTATTTCTATCACCAAATCAGGTAACATTTTCTTTTAGGTTATATTATGTATCAAATAGCGGCCAATCACTGTCGAACCGATTGGACAATTACTGTCTTGACCATGCCAATAACTATATTTCTTTGTAGGAAACACATTTTTTGTATATTTTTATACTTTCTTGATTTTTTTTATAAACTCTATTTTTAGATTATTAGGGGTTTTTCGTACATATTTATTTTGATTTCCATTTCAAATTTACTAAATTCACATTTATAATTCATTATTTATGTGACACTCTTACTTAAGTGGCCAACCATTGTACTCTTTACCCTACAGTACATACGCGAACATACGTACATAAAAAAAAATATACTTCCGTGTCGAATGGAGAATCTCCTGCATTTTTGAAGTCGGTTAAAAAAGGCCCTATCTGATCACAACCAACTCTACTCCTGCGCAGTGCCCCAAATCACGAGAAGTCACCAAAATAACCACACCCTCGACCTCAAATAACTCGACACCTGTTAGATTAGACCACCGCGGTCAAAATCTCGTATCTTTACCTTTCACGAGTCAAGTATCCCCGAAACTATCAACCACCTATTTCCACATCTACGTAACATTAACTTCCGCCGTTTCAATCTCTCTTACCGCGAGAAAGCCCCTGAAGAATCCAGACAACCACGTCCTCCTGTCAACTCCCTATCAGGGCCGCTCGTTCCACGCGCTATCTGGCATCTGCAAGGTATTAACCGTCTCTTCGTGGACAGGCTCACGAAAACATTATTCCCTAAGAACAGAGCTCGCTTAGTGGGAGGGACAGTTTCAAGTGCGTCCGTCAGGGAGCAGATGCTAGGGGCGCGACGAGTGGCGTTGAATCATAGATTCCTAGATTACAGGGGCCCGACTGGCAAGGAAAGCGGCAAAGGACGTTGCTGAAATGCAAGAGGAGGACGAGTGGGCGCCTGTGGGACGAGTGGCGAGCTGCTGGAGGGACGGAAACGGAGAGGCCAGTTGATTTAACGGAGCCTGTTCCCGTCGAGGCGGCTCTGTAATTTTGTTACTTCATTTTTGCTGAGCGGCAAATCGCCGGACGAGACGACGGGATGCTTCAGATTTGTTCGAGCCACCGGGAGTACTGCGATTGAAATCAAAACTAGGTTTATTTCGCTCGCTTCCTCTTCAAGGCACCGGAGCTAACTCGTACTCTCATCCCGCGCACCTTTTCTCAGGGAGCCATTCAAGAGGGCCATTTCGAATTCTCAGACGCCGCTCGTTATCATGTCCCAGAACAAATCCCTTCGGCCATCGATAACACACGTTTCCGCGTTTCCAGAGCTCAATGATTAACTACATCCAGTCCAACCCCCGCTTCGTTTGTTTAATTATGCAGCCGGGCAACGCTGCACCGCGAATCCCGGCACACTGCTCCCGCTCCTAAAAACGTATAAATTTTTTTCACGCTGCGCTCGGTCCTCCTTTTTCCCAAATTCTCGTTAACTGGCATGAGAGCCAGAATAACTCACCAGTCACTAATGAAAAATTGTTCACGCGTTCCCGCGGCTACCTGTTCACTATGAATTTGTCCTGAGATTACTTTTATATATATATATATATATATATATATATGTATGTATATATAAAAAAGTATTCTTTTTCCCCTCCCCTCTCTAGACACGGCTCGGTGGAATTCGTCGAGGCGCGGGGACAAGCGACCAGTTTTTATTTCATTAATTATTGGAATACCTGAATACCGGGGCAGTTTTATTTGCACCCTCCCATCCAGGAATTTTCATTAGCAGCAGTTTCAATAGCGGCGTATGGCACTTTACTGATTGCGAAACGGCCACAACGGCGGACGAACCGCGTCAGCGTTTGCCGCTACCGAATTCACGTGCGCCGCACACGCAGCTGTAATACGGGCGCCTGAAATATCGCGGGCGATAAAATTTCACGGTCCTGTGTAATTCTATCAGTTGGCCTCGAAGACGAGCTCGATACCATCCGCGAATTTCTCGCCACCCCCACAAATGGATTTATAACGGCCCTTCGTCACTCCCGCGGAATTAAAATGTCCGCTCGGATGGCGGGCTTTATCGTCGCGAATCTTACCGCGAAATACAAACGACCGACAGTGTCGTTAGACATTCGTTTCGCCGGCGACGTTCGTCTGCGTGCCGATGGCACTTGCAACGCGTTGGAGGACAATTTACAGGCTCAACTTGGCCCGGGAGCATGAGAATTTGTACGGAGAGATTGGTTACGCTGGAATGTCAGTGTAATCGAATTTTCGGTGAGCAGAACTGTGTCCGGAGAGTAGCAGGTGATGTTTGGACGTTTTTAAGTATGATTTACCATTTTCCAAGGGAAATTCTCTGGCGAGCGGCGCGCTGAAGGCGGAGCGGCGTGCAGCGGGCTCTGTCGCGTTTGATCGCGCGAAATTCGACAAGTGTCACTCGATAATGCGCCTAACGAATCTCGAATGGAGCGAGCCACGGATACGCGAAGGAATAAACTCGACCCGTAACACCCTTCGACGTCCATGTACGACTGCAATCCATTCCGAGGGGAGCAGAGATTTTTAATCGAGTTTCGTGACATCAAAGTGCTGCTGTCATCGTTCCCTCTCACTTTTCCTCTCACCCATTTTCCTGCGCCAACCTCCACCCCCGCGTTTCGGCTCGTTTTCATGCCGCGCTCGTAGCATCGTTCATCAGCTCGTTCGGAGCTGGAAATTAATCGTCGCTTCTGAAAATAAGAGGCGGGACGAAAAAAATTCCTAACGGCGACGGGGACAGCGTCGAACGCACCGCCAAAGAAACACGACGCTGTTCACTATTTATGAACCGGTCGGACCTAACTCGGATGAAAGACGAACGGACGTGGTGGAAAGATTGAGAAGCGAGAAATAAGGAGTGACTTCTGAGGGGACCAATTCGTGGCGCCATGGAAATGAAAATGAAAATAAATGAACAAGTTCTGGAGCTGCGAGACTACTTATTACTTGTTATAGAAGATATAGTACCTACTATTGTGTAGGAAGCTATTATTTGTGGAACAACAATAATAAGGATACTTCACAGAAGATCCAGGAACCAAAGTTGGGCATTATTCGAAAAAAATTTTATATTTTATATTTTATATTTTATATTTTATATTTTATATTTTATATTTTATATTTTATATTTTATATTTTATATTTTATATTTTATATTTTATATTTTATATTTTATATTTTATATTTTATATTTTATATTTTATATTTTATATTTTATATTTTATATTTTATATTTTATATTTTATATTTTATATTTTATATTTTATATTTTATATTTTATATTTTATATTTTATATTTTATATTTTATATTTTATATTTTATATTTTATATTTTATATTTTATATTTTATATTTTATATTTTATATTTTATATTTTATATTTTATATTTTATATTTTATATTTTATATTTTATATTTTATATTTTATATTTTATATTTTATATTTTATATTTTATATTATATATTATATATTATATATTTCATATTTCATATTTCATATTTCATATTTTATATTTTATATTTTATATTTTATATTTTATAGTCTCCGATTAAAACGAAATTATTCGAGAATAACGAATAATGCCCAACTCTGCTAAGAACACATTATCTTTTTTGGTTTTCAATTTTATTCGCCACGAACCAATGACTGAAGAATATCCTTCCAAGCAGCAGGAGATATTTTCGAAAGGGGCCAGTGATTCTGTTTACGTGATTCCCGGTGCCGTGATACACGGGGGATATTCTATGGACGTAACGAAGGCGAATTACGCGGGGCACGCATATTTTTCTAACAGAGACCACGGGCCGGAGAATGAAGATAGAGGCTCGGGCCGACCGGTTCTCGTTTGAATAATGGAGAAGCAAAACCTCGTAACTTTAGTCAATGTTATCTTTCAAAGCTTTGTCCCGTGGCTGCGCCTCGTCCAAACTCATTTTCATAATTGCACGCTATGCACATACCCTTTCTGTGCGTTCCTATTTCGCGGATGTCCCCCGCTCTCGCGCGAGCGGCGTCTCGCGACGGGACGCGCTCGTTTTTTCAGGGATACAGACGACGCCGCGTTAAAACATTTTTAATTACTTTAAATTTCGTTTCCCGTCGTTTGTTACGCCCGTTACAAGGGGAAACTTTCGCCGGGGAATCATAACATTTGCACACGGCCGTGTCCCTCCGCCTCGCGTCCCAATCCAATTCGATCGCTGGCGACAATTACTCAGCTATGATTACCACCTTCCACCAGAGTTTGCGACCAATGTGATCGGTACACCGAAATATTCGAAGCGATGAAAATTCGTGGAGAGTTTGTGTAACGAATTTTTAATGGCGAGCGGCGATTGGAGATTACCTTTTTCGAGGATTTAATAGTATTCATTGAAATATATGGGATGACGAAAGCGTTACGCGTTTGCGTGGTCCTTGTATGTCCTTGATGCCGTTCCAGAGGCAGTGCAGATTAATATGCCGTCCCAATAAGTGTGTTCTGTGCCGCGTACATAGCATGTACAAGTGCGGTTTTACTTTCACCAATTCGACATTATTGAACGAAAGCATGAAATTTGGGAATACGGACCAAAACTCTGTTACAGAATCTAGATAGCTCTCATTTTCGCGGGGGCACGGCCAAAATTCGTTCCATAATTCAGCCGCGCGTTCGCATAAATTCGAATTGCATCGCTTAACACAGCTGTGCGCGTATGAATAAAGCCAACTTTGAATAATATATGCAATATATTACTTTAACGAGCACCGAATTGGGACACTCGAAACAATTTCCTCGTTGACGTTAACAAGACACTTGGCTTTCACGAAATATTAATATTAATATTAATAAATTATTGATCTGATCGCCGATCGCTGTCAGAAGGAATTAATAGTAATATTTATAGCTATCGCTTCCGGAGACGTCGACTGCAAACGTTACCTACTCGTTACGATTAAAACCGGAGGGACGCCGTAGTAAATATTTAAACCCTCAAACGAAATCACGCAACTTTAATTTGCAGTATATCCCCTTTCTACATTGGCCATTTGCGAATATTTTCCGCCGGCGGGAAATTCATATCGGAAAAGACATTAGACGGGGCACGGCGCTTTGAGATTTTCTGGGTCAACGAAAGTACTAATTAACATGCAAATTGTACATATTAATCTTGCAAGTTCCCGTTCCCGCTGGGAGCGCCGTAATCAAAGTGCGGCGACGATTACGCGTCACCAGCCAAATGCAAATTCGATCGCGAAACGATTCCCCCGGAACGTTCCGACACTTTTTGCGACAGCAACTGAGACCTTTGAAAATTGAAAAATTATTAAACAACAAGTTTTCTGCTACTAAACGTCGGACCATTTTCTACGTCTTCGGGGAAGTTACATAATTAAAAGAAAGCATCTAAAGAGAAGAAATGAAGGTTTCTATAAGTGCCAGCGGTATTTTATCGTGGTTTTGTGTCGTTTTCGACGGATAGTCGATTAGTCGGTGACTCGATTTCGCTCGGTTCATCGATCCGTGCCCTTTCCGCTTCAGACGTATTGCATAAGCGCAGCCCTAATGCTCGATTCGCGTGTCATCCGTTGCCCAATACAAATCGCTCCCCTGGTGGAGTCCACGCATTAGGATTTCCACGAGCACTCGAAAATTTATACTAGAAACCGCAGGTTCTACATAAACAGCGAATAAATAAAAGACAACCTTCCCTGCTGGGAATAACCAAATAGCCTCTCGCACATACAAAGATACCATTACACCAATTTCCAACATTATTCAAATAAAAAGCCCCATTTCCCGTGCCAAAGACCCACGCGAAACAACAGAAGAAACCCGTCAAATGTGCCCGAGAAGAACGATTGAAGCCAGAGCGAGGCAGAGCAAAGATCTCGCGAGTCGACCATCGACTCTCCGCAAGCTCGTTCGAAATATAAAGACCGAAGCGTGCTCACGGTCGGCAAAAGCTCGAGGAGCGGTTGGAAAAAGCCGCGGCAAAATAAATAAACAGTGGGGGAAAACAAGCGTGGGTCGGGCGATGCTCGCGAATCGAACGGGCGTAGGCGGCGGTGTGTATACGCGGGGGCCAGAAATAAAAGTCGATAGTCGGTGGTCGAAGGTGAATGGACCGCGGCGCTCCGACGAGAGGATCGAGGAGAAACGGACCTCCCGGGAGTGTTTCCGTCTTCCCTCCGTCTCTTCTTCTATTTTTTCTTCGCGTCCCCCGACGTTTCCCAATTCGAGTTCGGCTGGACGTGAAAATCTCTGCACGGTCAGTTTATTTTAGACGCGACGTCGGAGGTGGGAAGACGCGCGTGGCGAAAGGGGCTGCAGGCGCGCGTGTGTGGGCTGGAAAGGTGGAGAGAGTGCAAGCAATTTTACGGACAACACAGCCTCTCTCGGCGGTCGCGGGAGTAAGTCCGTGGCCTGGGTCGAGGAGGGTGAAAAGCTGCAGAGCCATCCCCCTTCGAGCAACGCACTTACCCAATCCCTACCTCCTCCACTCAGCCGTGTGCATCCCGCGCCGCACGCTAAATATGTTGCTCCACGCGAGTGCCGCAACAGCGACGATCAAAAGTGCCGGCGACGCACGCCCGCGTGCCACTTACCGCGGAGACAGAGCTTTTTTCCACAGCTTTTCGCGCCGATCTCCTCGCGCACGCCAAGTCGGGGTTGTGGCTCGAGATATTCCTTTTGTCGTTGCAGCGGAACGTTTAAGGTTCAAGGAGATCTGTGGTACGGTTGCAGGTCGTTGTTGCAATGGCACTCTTCTGCAGCTCCTGATACGAGAATTCTAGCGTGGCGAAGATCTTACTTACAAGGAGAGTATTTTAGGTGTCCGCCTCCGATCATTTTGATTTTTGGATATGTCATAGAGGACCGAAAAATAAGAAATACGTGTTTTTTTATTTTTCCCCGTTTTCATATTTGGGGGGTGAAAACTGCGTTCAAAGTTAGGGTTGAAAAATCATTTTTGTGGAAAAAATGGACTTTTTGAAAATCTGGTGAGTCAGTCATATTTCGCATTCAAAGACACAAAATTCGGCCATTGACACTATTCCCCTATCTCTAATAGTTCCCGAGATATTCCACAAAAATGATTTTTCAACCCTAACTTTGAACGCAGTTTTCACCCCCCAAATATGAAAACGGGGAAAAATAAAAAAACACGTATTTCTTATTTTTCGGTCCTCTATAACATATCCAAAAATCGAAATGATCGGAGGCGGACACCTAAAATACTCTCCTTGTTAGTATCTCAGCCCTTAGAGGAGATGGGCAAAAAATTATTTAAAATAAAAAATTAATTTGGAATGAAAAGACAAAAATTTTATTCGAGACTCATCAAATAAAATTAATCCAGATTTATTTTTATTTCAAATAAAAATAAGCCAGAGTTACGTTTATTTGAAACGTCACAATTTTTTTTTGTTCAACGTGAATTTATCCGACGGCCACAAATAATTTATTTATTTGACGGGAATTCATTTTAACCTTCAAATAATTTTGTCGTCTTTTCATTCATTTGTATTTGAAAATTATTTGAAGATCAAATAACTCTGGGAGTAGAGAGCTAGAGGGGGAGCGTGTGCTAGAGAGTGGTAAGCAGGAGAGCATGATGCAAGGAGGTAGTTGTTAGAGCCAGAGGCAACGGGGATTAGAAAGAGAAAGGAATATTCGGAACGGGCCTCTTGCTCCCTCCCGTTCCCTCTCACTCTAACAACTACCTCCTCGCATCAAGGTGGAATCAGACGGCACTAGGATCGGCGAGCCTGGCACGAGACTCGCCGAGCCCACTCGCCGTGAGAACACTCATGGATCGCCTACCCGCGATCCTGGGCGATCCTCGGCGATCCTCGGCGAGCCATGGCTTGCCGAGCCGGCTCGCCGATCCTAGTGCCGTCTGATTCCACCTTTATGCTCTCCTGCTACCGCTCTCTCGCACACGCTCCCCCTCTCTCTAGCTCTCTACTCCCAGAGTTATTTGAGCTTCAAATAATTTTCAAATACAAATGAATGAAAAGACGACATAATTATTTGAAGGTTAAAATGAATTCCTGTCAAATAAAAAAATTATTTGTGGCCGTCAGATAAATTCCCGTCAAACAAAAAAACATATTTGCGGCCGTCGGATAAATTCCCGTCAAACAAAAAATTGATTTGTGGACGTCGAATAAATTCACGTCGAACAAAAAATTATATGTGACGTTTCAAATAAAAGTAACTCTGGCTTATTTTTATTTGAAATAAAAATAACTTTGGGTTATTTTTATTTGATGACAAATAAAGATAAAGTCTCTTTTATTTGATACGTTATTTAAATAATTTTTTAATAAATAATGCCCATCTCTGTTAGAGGGCAGCCGTGTTTTAGGAGTACCTGCTAGACAGCCTCTTCGGGCTCCTCAGTGACCCGGGCCCAACAAAAGGCGGGTAATCCAACAATCAGTTTGCCTCGAAAGTGGACGAGTGGGAGAGAAAAATGAAACAGTAGGAGACGCGAGAAAACGCGGCACAGTCTCGAATGTCGTGCGCGACTTATGAGCATTGCACCCCATCCATCCTACTCGCATACTTTGCTTTAATATCGTGTGTGCGCAGAAGGGGCGGGGAATCCCTTTCCCGGCTGTACGTAACAAGTAAGTCGAGAAGCCCTTCCCCCGCCGTTTGCCTTTTGAAAGTAAAGAGTTATTTAAATAATAACCTTGCCCAGCGCTCGCACAAAAGTGTAACTGAGATTTCGCTCAGCCGTCTGGAATAGAATGTAAATGAGAAGACACTGGGCGAGCAATTATCTCTCTCTCCCCCGTCCCTCTCTATCCCGCCTCTGTGCCCAGCCTCCCCCTCCCCCGACCCTCAGCCCCACGGCAGTTTTACCGTGTTGGAATTTCCGCGCTTTCATTGCGCGGCTCTTTGTGTTTACCCGCGCGGGGGAGGGCTTGGTACACGTTTCCGTTGAATTCATCAACGTTGTTGACAAAGCTGCACGCTCCTGCGCAGGTATCGATAATTTTTAATCGCGCCTCGCAGACAACGGTTAATAACCGACGCGGAATTTCACGGGCCACCGGTTGCGCCATGGCTTCAAAGTAACCGAAACCCCGTGCAAAAGCCTGGCTCCCGCGACGCGGCCTGCTATTTCTAAACACGAGTAAAAAGCGTGATTCGTGTTTGGAATCAGGATCGCTCTCCATTAGCTTCAGCTGTCTGGCGTTTAAATTGCGCGCCACGGACCACAAACAGGGCTTTTCGATTTCTGCGGACAAGAGGAGTCACCCATGTACGCCCCGTTATTTCTCGATGCAGTGTGCAGTCCAGAAACTCTGTATAAACTTTCACACCGCGTCGGACAGCTTTCATAACCGCGCAGAGTACGCGCGACCAGGTGCCGCAGAATTGAAAGGGATTTTCGAATCGCTGCAACCAGCGGAATCAAAGCGAAGCGATGAATAAGAAACGTGTAGCAATGACACTCGTGGCCGTTATTATTATTAGGCTCGTCGCGTTAAAGAGCAATCGACAGTGCACGGTGTACGCACATGTTGCTATTGCTTTCCCGTAAATAATGCTCGCCACTCACGCGGTAATAGCATCATTCATCGCAGCTGTCAGCGGGATAAAACGCGCTGACGCACCGCGCCGCGGCCCGCACAATGCTCGAAATTATCCTGCACAAGTAGTCGTAACAAAAATGATCGCCGCGGTCTATTGTGCCCCGTTAAGCTCCGTTTAATTCCGGCGTTAAGGTTTATTCAATTGCTCGCCGTTTCCGTTCCCAGCGCCGAAAACGCGCGCGTCCTCGCGATGTTTGCCCGAGCCGCACTCGAAACTGGGGTGCACAATGCCGGCTCACAAGTGTTGCGGAACTCCAATGGGCGATCACGAGTGGTAATTATTCTCGTCTAGTTCGTTTGGAAAGCTTCTGCTCCGGATAGAATCGCGACGTATCGATTGTTGAGATTTTCCTCGAGGGCCGTGTTTATGGTACCGGGGGCTTGAAATGTAATAACTAAGTTCCGAGGAGCGTCTGCGATCGGGCTTGGGCTTGCGATCGAGCGAGGGCCGGGGCTCTGGGTACATATTAGGTAGATACTCTCATGTTAGACCCCTGCCACTGAACGGTCCAAATTAGAATAAGAAATAAATACTTTATTTTTATTTTTATTTTATACTCTAAATACTCTAGCTTCTCAACTAATAATATGTATATTGGAACAGTAAATCTTTCTCGCACTCGCTATCTATTCATCGATTCTATTTTCGCGAAATCGACTACAGCCGAGAAAGAGAGAGAGAGAGAGAGAGCTGCACCGCCTCCCTCTCGACCACCTAATCCACAAATGGCAGGCTGCCACCTTGGTGTACACAGAAATTCCTAATACACATGCAGCTCCAGCGTATGTCATATTTAAGCGTGCACCAGAAACTGCATCATATCGTTATGAGCTTACCGAATCTATAGATTCTGCCCATCTATCTCTGCGCCTCTCCAGAGGGGCCTTACCGCGGTGTAACACAATACAGATGTGAAATATTGCACGGAGGGGACCAGTTCCGTGCGTTTTCTCCACACATCCGCCGAAAAGGCTCGCATCTGCGTGGCATGTGCGTGGCTGTGGCGCCCTGCGGCGCGCGCCCAAATCGTTTGTTGCCCCGAAAATTTGTTCTGGATGCCCCGGGGGCCCGTGTTTTCCTCGGGCCTCCTCGAGTGCTCGTTCACCTATTCGAGCCTCCCTAAGCTTTGTAACGGTTTCCTACGAGTGCTTTTCTTTCGTTTTTTTTTTGTCTCTCGTTCTGCTCTCCCTTCGCTCTTTCGACACGGCGAAGCCCGCCGAGGACCTCTCTCCCCGTGCACGAGTGTTTTCTCTATACAGTTGCGAATCACGTTCGTCCATGACGCGCGTGTCGACGGGAGCGTTGCTGCGGAGGCAGGAAAACGGTGCTCGAATACGAAACCAGGCCTGCGATGGGGGTGACCGCTGCTTTTGTCGCGTTTAACGGCGAACACGGTAATTTATTGGGTTCCGAACGAGCATCCGGGGAATTTCTTTGACGGGGCAGGGGTATCGGCGGAGGGAGTTCGAGTGGTCTGCTCTAAAGACCTGGTCTGGAGACTCTGAAGTGGCTAGAGGACTCGGTTACTTCTTTACGAGCGTCTGCTTCGTTTCATGAGAACGCGTATGCACGTATGTATACTTTGGAGGAATGAAAGTGGAAGTTTGGTGCAAGTGGAAGGTCATCCCATAAGAAGTTGCAAGATGTATAGGTACTGCAGAAGAGATACAGGGACGGATTTAAGGAATAAGGCCCAGGTGGCAAATGTTCCCAGCGGCCCATTTTTTCGGGAAAATGAAGAAGTAGTTTACTAAGAACTGGCTAAATGTAATAGTACAGGAAAAAATATACCTACTAGTGTTTGAATAAAATCATAATTTTTTTTGAAGATGCGGCCCTGGCTGGGCTTTCTGGGCAGGGGCCTGGGCGGCAAATGCTGATCGGCAGCCTGTTAAATCCGCCACTGACTACATAATTCTAATCTATAAGCAAACATGAGGAGGTCAAGTGTTTTTCAAGAATTCTCTTAAAAGTCATTTCATTGAAACTCTCACCGATGGACCCGTGTGCCTTTTTAAACGATTTCATTCTGCATCGATCCTCTGTTTGTTTGTTTGTATGTATGTTTGTATGTATGGTTCAAATCTGGCAACTCAAATTTAACCCACTTCCAACTATCCAATTGTCTTGAAACTTTGCAGGCGTGCGTAGTTTGGATGACAATACAATATTAAATAAAAAAAAATGAACCCCAAGCGGGTGAAAAAATTACCCAGTCGTCAATAAATATAACCCATAACCACAAATCCAAACAACTTGAAATCAGCCACTCGCGTTCTTTACGAAAACGACAAAAAGCCGCTGCGTTCGGCTCGCTAGTCGTATCGCGATTTGAAATTAAATAAAAGATATTTCTAAAGAAGTCTGAGCTGCGAAATGCAAATCCATAAACACTCGAAACTAGAAAATAAAAAATATATAAAAAAAATTGTTATGTTAAACGATTTTATTAAAAATGCACTAAAAACTAAAAAATAATTCTTTCCTTGTACTGCAATTTCGACGGTGTTTTTCACTTTCAACAAAATCATGGAGCAGGGTATCTCACAATAAATTCATTTCGACGGTGGCTGCTGTATAGAATTGATTCATATTCTGTTATGAAAAATCCTGCTCCACGATTCTATTAGAAGTGAAAACCTCCATCGAAATTGCAGTACAAGAAAATAATTATTTTTTAGTTTTTAGTGCATTTTTAATAAAATCGTTAAACATAAAATTTTTTTATATATTTTTTTCAAATTATATACCAATAAACCTCTTTATCTACGAAACACCATATTGCTTAGATAAGACTTTTTTCCTGTACGCTTCAAAGCCCGCAAGAAAACACTCGAGTTCTGTTTGGGGGAGGGAGGGGGGGGGGGGGGGGGGGTCAATGGAGGCCAGAAAAGCTTGGGCATTTTCTTTGTCCCGCGATCGGGGCAAACAGAGAGAGGAAGAGTGGCTCGCTGGACTCGTTAGATCGAACTGGTCGTTTTTGCCCCCTGTCATAGATGACACGTTCCAAGAGGCCACTATCTACGAGTGATGCCTCGCTTCGCGTTTGCATGAGGGGTAAGAGTGAAAAAGTAAAAGCAAACCAGACCTCTCGCCACCCTCCCCGCTCCCTCTTTCTATTTCTCTTTCGCGCTCTTAGAGCCTGTCGGTAGTAGCTGACAATGACAGGGGCCACACACAACGCCATGTATAATGCACTCCAAAGCGTCGGCTAATACAATTACAAGCTAAAAGCTTCGTCAAATTTTTGCTCAGGGAGTGACCCGCGCCGTCCGCCAGCCACCCGCCCCCCGTCCCTCTTCGCCCTTATTCCGACCGGCCCGGAAACGACATTGTTTGGAAATTCAGTTATTTTTCGTGATGGAGTTAGCCGACCTTCTGGGTAGATTGTTAGCGACGGCGGCGTCACACTGTGATTAACGCGCCTTTCAGCGACGCTTACCGAGCGTTCGCAGGAATCTTCATACAGTTTCCGTCATGGGTTAATCAGTTGCTAAATGGGTTATTCAGTTGATGCAAACGATCACGCGGGAAAATAAAAATCATCGAAGTACGAAAATAGGTAAAAATCGGAAAATTCAAGGCCCTGTATCTTTTAAACAAATTCGAAATAGGCAAACTGATGACTTAAACCCCCCCTAATTTCACGAGGACTACGACATATTATAGTTTGAACAGAATCCTAGAAATGGGGGGAAAAATATGATCGATTTGGAGTGGAATGACCTCCTTAATATTGTATTCTCGTTTCGATTCCCTCCACCACTTCCTCATTCTCTGTCACGGTAATAATAACCGGGATTATTTCCGCGAAATTGTAATAACACTTTTGCACAGGTGATTTTTCCGCCAGCGAGCGAATATTATTAATTCGTCGCGGGTGTGGTGCGCAAACCCGATACTCGCGATTTTCCAAATGTTTCATCTCCGCGAGGCCCTTTGCGTTTAATAAAGGACTCATTAACGTTTGAGCTTCTTTCTCGCGCGGATAGTCTGCATTTGAATTCGTAATGCCACGCGGAATAGGGCCCTTGACAGAGGCGCTCGCAGCGGAATTAACGCGAGGGGCTGACGTGCGCGTTTTCACGGAAGGTAAAGGAAAAAGCTCAGCGCCACTGCCATTCGCTAATTTAATATCGCACCTGTTTCCCCGCCCGTGGATGTATATTCACCGGAAGCGAGCTGCGGTGCACGCGAGGGAATGTCCGCCGCATGATAATCTTGCAGTGGTTCAATTCGAAAGCATTCGGAGCTGCCCCGTGTGTCGCAGCCGTCCGGCAACCGCTCGAAATCGGAGAGGGTTGCCAAGCCACGGTCCACGAGGACAAAGGGTGACGGGTTTCCCGCGAACGAAACCCATTGGCCACGCAGAAATCGACGTTCGCGGCAGCACGGGCCGGCGAGCAGCGGAAGACCACGAGCCCGCGCTCGACAGACCGAGAGAGTCACGAAAGCGGGAGAAAGATCGCTTCTGCCAGTCCGCGTGCTAAAAGAGACCAACGACCCGGCGGTGTCCACGGAAGGGGTTCGCCGAAACGAAGGGCGGGCAGCGGGAAAGAGGGCAGCGAGGGGTGCGAACGAAAGGAACAGAAATAGAGGTCTGGAGGAGCAGAGGTAAGTGGCGCAGGGGTGGGGACGGGCGCATGATCGGTGCGTTGAAGCGTAACGAAAACAAAGGGTCCATTGGTTCGGTGCAACCGCGGTGCACGCGCATAATGCAACGGGCATGCATCGTAGCCGGCATATGGCCGTCCGCGGCGGGGCAAACAAACACTCGACAGAGCGTTCGCCAGACGAGATCGAGGAGGAGGCAGCCAGCCACGGTTTTCGCCACCTTATGGCGCGTGATTTCGAAAATCATATTCAATTTCTGCGCCAGGGGGAGGAGGAGGAGGAGGAGGAGGAGGAAGGGGTGGTGGATCGGGCGGGTTTATTGTTCACGGACGCCTCGCGTGAATTAATTCCCCGGTCCCCGGATCGCAAACAATCGACGATGCGGCGTATCTCGTCCGGTCACACCTCGCGTGCAACAACGAGATTGCAGCAGGCGGGACGTTCGTTTCGTTGGGTCTCGCCGCTCCCTGTTGCACCCGCGAGAGAAATAATAATATCGAGGCTCGCCCCCTCTGCCAGCGCGGGACGAGCTTCGATCGCGTTCGATCTACGCGTCGATTCTTCCACCCCCCGGTCGAGTCCCGCGGCACTGACGGCTCGATCGGCCCCGATCCGCAAATCCGACGATACGCCGCCCGGAGATCGGCGGCCGGCTGGCTGCCTGGATCGTATCGGGACCGGAGCGATAAGGGGTTTAGGAAAATCGCGTCGGTCGGATGTTTTCTCAATTTCGAGGGAAAGAGTGGATCGACGCTGTTGAAGCGCGAATTAAGTGCAGCCGGGCTGGCGGTGGCGGTGGTAGATTGGAATTAGCTTGTTGCGGTGGGTGTGGGAGCGGAGTGATTGGAGGCGCGATACCATTGGACGTTGGAAGTTTCTGGGTGGTTTGATTTCTTTGAAACCGGCGCTGCTTCCGATCGATAGATATTACACGGTTGCACATCTGAAATTCGGTTCCGTAGGATATAATTGAAATTAACGGGGCCCTCGACGGTGCATGAACGCATGCTCCTCCACAGTTTTAGTCCCATCCGATATTCCGCACTAGACGATTCAAGCTCCGTGTCTCAATAAACTATCCGCACAAAGGACCCAACAACGGCATCCCATTCACGATACTAAGCCCGTCAGAAGCCTCATTGGAGCGACGTTCGTCCAGACAGCTAACGAGTCCTCCCCGACACCACAGATCCGCCTAACAAACCACCCCAGGTGTCGCCAACCCTCGCGGCCCGAGAAGAATAGTCCTAATATCGTGCGACGTTTAAAACTCCCACCGAGTTACGTGACGCGCGCGCGCGCGCGTGTAGAGAGCGTTGCGCAACGGGAGCCGTGCAGAGTTTGGGTCAGGGGTGACTGGGTGAAACGACGGCGTACGCGGTGGTTTTCACGGTTGCCGCAAGGGTTGAGAAATCAGCTGGCTGGCTGCCTACCTTTTTAAAATCCGAGTGTAGGGTGCTTGTGTATCGGCATAACGAGGCTCGTGCATGGGCTCGGTGTATGGGAGCCGGGCAGAGAGACTCTGCCCTGACCCTCCGCAGATATTGAATAAACGTTTAAGGGCTTGTAGCATGTTGGCGGTTTGGGTCGGGGGACTGAACGCGACGATGACAGAGAAGAAGGGTGCGGGGCGGGTAGAGGGAGGGGAGGCAGAAGGGGGTGAAACGGGGCTGGATAAGGGCGGTTGCACGTAGGTAGCTAGGTTGATAGGTCGGGCAAGGTAGAACGTTACACTGGTCGCATAACCAGCCATCCATTACGTCGTGCTTTTGCGAACAACAATGACCAGGACGGATTACACAAAGGTGGAGGTGCGCGTGGGGGCGACAAGGAGCGACGGGCGCAAGGGTGGCTGCTCAGGTAGGAATAAAATACGCTCGCCACTAAATGCAAAGTCTTTAACTTCGAGCGGCGGAGGAGCCCTCTCTGCTCGTCGTCGCCGCCGTCGGGATATTACTCAATTTAAATGCGAGCGGGGCGAAAAAAAGCGGCCAGAAGGGCTGGTGCGGGGGTGGGGTGGGGGAGATCGGGATAGAAGGAAAACACCCTCGAAACTTTACAGCCGCTTACGCGACGTCTCGTTATGTGCCGGTAAACAGCGGCTGTGATCGATACAGCCACCCCCATCGACTTTCCACGGATTTTCCTCTGTCGTCGCTGCTTTTCATTTTCCTCAGACTATCCCAGTGGTATCGAAATAACTTCTCTCCTTATTTTTTTTTTTTTTCAAGCGCTGTGAAACGCGATCGCATTTTTCTCTATCCTACGATGCTTTCGCCGGCGAACAGAGGGTGAAAGGTTTCGGAGTTATCGGGCTCGTGCGAAGGAAAAAGTATTCCTGCCTACATCGTTCCGCGTGATATAGACACTCCTGTCCTTTATCTCGGCCTCGAGCCACCTTTTTCGAAGAACCTGGCCATTTTGGGGGACGTTTCTCTGATATCGCGATTGTGCTCGTAGGAAGGAACGCCAGGCACTTTTGTCATTTTATTAGAATGGGATTCTAGTGAGCTTGAACGCTTTGCGAAATGTGGAGACCCGGGGAATACCCGACAATACGATTGTATGCATTTTTCTGCAACTTTTGAGACTATTCTTCGAGCTCTACTTATTCTTCCATAAAAAGCATCCCCCTTTCAGCCCCGCCACGAGTTACTTCTCCTCTAACCCCCTCTTTTCAAGCATTAATTCGTCTTTTATTTCCTCAAAAAAATTCTACGGTGCAGCTCAAGAAACTTTGTCTGTAACGTCTACAGTCTACACTAGTCCACCACTTGGTCTTACGGAAAGAAATTCTTCGGGCTTAGATTCCACAAAGAATTTATACAACAGACTGTGTACTTAACGCTGAGCTGCAGATAGTATTTGCCAGGGACCGGAGACACACAATATCGAGCACCAGGTTCCACACTTTTTATTCATCCCATATATATTTGTCAGGGGGGATAATCTTTTTTCGGTCCCCGATATAACGTCCAGCCGGAGATTCCACGTCGACTCGGCTGAAGGAGCACGAATTCGTGGCGCTCTTAGGCACCAATAGAGAACAACAATGGGCCTCTCGTACCTCGGGAACCATCTGCCGCACCGAGGAAATACAAACGTTGCTATATTGT
Source organism: Andrena bucephala (assembly GCA_947577245.1). Lineage (NCBI taxonomy): Eukaryota > Metazoa > Arthropoda > Insecta > Hymenoptera > Andrenidae > Andrena > Andrena bucephala. Next base: position 74,291,750 of record OX387715.1, read on the forward strand.
GATTTCCGTCAAGGTACACGGATCAGGGAATCAAAGGTGCACCATCCTTGGATCAGATTAAGTCGCTGCAGTCACGGACCGTGACGTTTCTATTGGATGCCGAAGGCATTGGGCCCGGCACGGCGAGACGAAAGTAATGGTACATATACTTAACGAGGGACGGAACCAATTCCGAACGAGATCCGCAACTACGGCTGGCAAGTTTGCATGAATTTAGTCATGCAACTGGGGATTGCTGGAGGGGTGGAATACGGGGAATCATCACGTTGTCTAATAGAGGCTAATACAGCGATTGGTTGCGGTGATTCGTATTAGGCTGACGTGAGCATTGCTGACGTTGAGTTGCAGGCGAAGGTATGAATACAATATCCTGCACATGGGAGATGTATTTGGTCACATAACACGATTCTTCCATTTGAATTATCGCGGCAGAGTCGTCACGGATTTTAGACAATTTTAAGGGTGAATCTACACATCTGGTTCGGTGGCCATAAAATCCGAAGCTTCATTTTCCACTTTTATATATCTCAGTTAACGAGACGATAAAGGGTGCAACAGGAAGCGTGTTTCATCAGCCAGCCAGCGACGCCCTTTAGGCGAGAGCAATCGATAACCGATCAATGATCTGAATCACAGAAAAGATGGAAAGCGACCGATTGGACGCGAATCAAGAGACGAATCACGAAACGACTTCGTGCTACAATGGGGGTCCGGGCCATTCCCTCGTCCATTTCGTCTAAAAGTATTTATTATTGGATTATTGGAAGACTTTAATGCACTCCGTTAGCCGACTCCCTCCCCCTCGATCCCGGGCGTCCCTTTTATTTTCCAGCGAGACATTCGTGCCCGACTCTAAATGCGCGGCTTTTCATTCGTCCGTGACACCCACGCGTGAAGGCAGGCTCGCCGATAATCAAATCCGTAAGCGTGAAACGCGACTGAATGCCCGATTCCGTGCGGGCGTTCAGAGTTTCAGGGATCTAGGCGGCCCGACATCCTACGCGGCGAGCCGGCGCCCTCCCGGCCACTCGATTTGTTCCATTTTATCAGCGGAGTGCATTTACGCAACGTACGCGCACGTATACACGGTATACTTATGTACGAACACAGATCTTCCATCAAGCCGGCCGTGCAAATCACTTTTCACGCCCGTTCGTAGCGGAAAGCGACGTGCCTCGCCGCGGCACATTGGTTCGAGCCGCGAGCGACCGCCATTCATCGGAGCGTAGATCGATCTGGCGAGTCGCGACAGCGAGATTACTGCAGCCGCCTGATTATACCGAAAACTGGCCGGGCAGATTGATTCGTTCGCAGGATAACGGGGAGCCCTGCCTTCTCCCTAATTGAACGCTTCTTTTTCGGATCGAATAATTGGAGTTTCGATAAGGGGGCTTGCAGCTAATGCAGACCCCGATTCGAGGCAGCACACCGAAGCTTCGCCTCGGCTCATAAATTAAGTATCGTTTTCCTGATCCTAGTGACACCGTATTTTGAAGCCCGAACAATTTAATTTCCTGTCCTTTTCACGACTGATCAGCGGCAAATCCAATTTGGACAGGTCTCGATCCCGGGGATAAAGGGGCGTTTCTACCAATACACGTTTTAAGCTCGCTGTAAATCCTATTCGAGCCCGACCTGTACCTCCGTCTTTCTTCCATTTCTTCGCCCCTGGTATACAACCGTGTACACTGTCGAGCATTTTCCGGAGTAGCTCGCGAGATCTGCTGACGTCTTTTGAGCACGCCTCGGGGGTGAGGGAGGAGGTGGGGGGGTGGGGGGGGGGGAGGGGGATTGGCCGCCTCGATTCAAATTGCGTTAATATCGCCAGGGCGAAATTTTTCGTATCTCGACGGATTGTAATTGACGTCGTCGCATTCAGGGCCCGTTCGTACTCGAGGATCCAGCTGTCACTTTGAATGGTACGTGATTGGGAGGGCAATGAAGTGAATTACGAAACGAATGTGCGTGGAGAGAGGAAAAGGCGGCGAAAGTGTATCGCGCCCAGGTAGCGATATAGTATATTCCCTCTCACCAGCCCATTTCGCTGTGATAGTAATCTCGTTTACCGATCCAGCGTGTACGTATACTGTGTCCGTTTACTTCCACTCGGGAAGAAAGGCGACCCGCACTTAAATACGTAGGAAAGTGTCCCTTAACCTCTCTCCCCTTGAGGACCAAATTCCCTTGACTCTCAATTACTGAACACATCAACGATCTGGGCTTTCGATCTCCCTGCTAAACCAGTCGAAAGGTGGAAACTTATGAACAACTAGAGAGGCTATATTCGATAGACAGTGCGAGTATAATCGCCCAGTAGAAGTTTGGCTGGAATTGAGCAAAGAATACAGATTTCAAAAGTCCAACGCCACGTTTCGTTGAACCGTGCAGTGTTTCCACGCTCCCCAGATTCATCAGCCCCGATTTCTAACGCAATTTCGAAGGTTGGCCATGGCTGGCTCGGATCAAAGTGTACCTTTCCTCGGTACGTCGTGGAAAAACCATTCGCTGGAGAGAGCCCCTCTCTGGCGAAAGAGTATTCCCCGCACGGCGTGGCCTTTTCGCATTAAAAAATGCTCTTCCGGTGGCAGCGTCGCCACACCTTCGCTCCCCGACTATCGTAATTGATCGTAGCGGGGCTCGAAGTCTCGTCACTTTGAATGGTATGTGATTGGGCGAGCAATGAAGCGAGCGGGTAGCGCGGGAAATAGGATGAGGAGACGAGAACGCTAAAAAGGGAGGATCGTAAGGCGGGAAGGGTGGAATCTGTCGAGGGAGGGAGCGTCGATGCGCTATACGCGGCGAACCACACATGCACGTGTACACGGATATACGCGTGCATAAAATGCACAGGGTGGTCCGAGCAAGTGGAGCCACTTGGAGGACAATGTAAATGTTGATCTTGAGGACACATTGGTTTTCAGGCGAAAATTGCGCGGCTCACGAAGGGGGGAGTGGGGGGGGGGTGAGGCGCGACGTGTACACCGAAGTGTCTCCGCGTTCTTTGATTTTCGAGTTCGAAGCTGTCGCAGGCCTGTCGGTGCTCGAGTTGCATACATACAATCGCGATGCAGTATTTTCATCGTGTCCTTCTCTCTTTACACCTCTGACTGTGAATGCGCGAGGGATTCACCACCCGAATCACCCAATTCCAATCGAGCTCAATATTTACGGGGTTATTCGAGTGGCTACGGTTGCCACTGCGAAGCACCCCCTCGCTCATACGCACATTACATACATAATACATACTCGACCCGCTCGCCCATCTCCGGCTTGCGCATACCCTCGCGCGTGTATACATACATGCATGCACGTCTGCAGGGCTTTGAGGGCGGATGGCGAAAGCTACCCAGTGTGGCAGGGTTACCCAGGTAACGCATCATTCCCCGTGTACCCATGGTAACCGTGCCAGACTCCGATCTCTCCCATCAACAAGCCTTTTCGCATTCCTGGCTGATCCGCGTAGCCAGCTGCGCTCGCGACGCGAAACGAGTGTAGGAATGTCGCGTGCACGCCACGTGATTCGTCGCCTCGCCCGTGGGGCCGGCAGCTCCGCGCTACCCTCCACGTGACGAAACCTTACGGGGCGCGACGGTCTCGCGGGGGTGGCCCGCCAGGTGCCGGAGGCTCGACCGACCGTGAATCGGCGATTAACGGTTACGTAACCGCGTTACGGGGCGCAATCCGCTCTGTTTTGACGGCTACTTAACGTTTCCCTCGCGGGGGCAAAGTATTTCGGCTTTTAGGTAAGAGGAAAGGGGTCGCTAGGGGGGAGCTGAGGGAAGCGAGACGATGATGATTCAAGTGGGGCTGACACTGGTGGATCCTATAGTTGAATTTTCGGGGGTATTTTGAGCAAGCGTCGATTCTAAAACAACTTAGGGGAGAATGAGGCAATCGCGGTCAGTTGGCAATGGCGGCCAGTATTGTTATTATAAAACGGTATGTCCGAAATGTACAATTTCTTTTCCTTACGTTCCACGACATCATTCGCTATATTGTCGAACGATCTCGCCTTCGTCGTTGCTAAGCAACCAAGGAAAACTAAGTAGCCTTTTTGTGTTTTCAACATCGTCGATGTAATATTTCGTGTACACATTATAAGAGGTAAGTACTAATTCTGAAGCTTTTTTTACATTTCAAGATTACGTAAATATAGATATACTATCAAGGCAAAGGATTGGAATGAAATTTAATATAAATATATTTAATTTAAATATGTAATCTTCAATCTTATCAATGAATACGTATGCGGGCAATGATGGTCACTTGACTGTTAGTGCCCGCAACGTGAAGAAAAAGAAGAAAATAAACAGAAAAACAAAGATAAAAGAAAAATTTCTAAAAAAATTAAGCTGGAGAAGGAAAATCCCAAAAGACCTCATCCATGTGAAAACGACGAAGATAACGATATAGGCAGAGCGGAAAAAAAATTAGAAGAAAATAAACGGAAAAACAAAAATAAAAGAAAAATTTGTAAAAAAATTAAGCTGGAGAAGGAAAAGCCCAAAAGACCTCATCCATGTGAAAACGACGAAAATAAGTGCATTGTTTGCTTTCAATTTGGCAATGACAATGAGATGTGGTTCCGATGTATCTCTTGTGGCCTCTGGGCCCATTCTGAATGCTCTGGATGGGACTCAGCGGATGGATACATTTGCGAAAAATGTAGCAGCCCCTAGACCGCAATTGCCCGCCACGTGACCAAAAGCACATATTTTTTGTTTTTTGTAATTTCATTCAATAAATCAATATAAAATTAATTATTTTCGTATCCTACGTATAGGTTGACAGTTCAAGTTTAGAAAAAAATCATTTTCAACAAATATTGCACCTTATATCTTCGTTTTATTACAATTATTGCTTAAGTGACCGCCGTTACACATTCTCCCCTACAGATGTTTCTATAACCTCCAGGCAATGCACCAACAAAGAGAAGCCCCCGCGGGAAGACGCAGTTCCCTCTTCAGCAACTAAAAGGCTAGATCGTTAAGCGCCACTCGTCAGTTACATCTCAACACGTCCCCCAAATAGAACGTAATTAAAAAGCGAAACAATCGTGAATGCAGTTAGCGACGCATCGGCCCGTTCTCGATTCCAATCGCATCCCCGCGATGCCGTTTACATCCGCGGTGTCGCGGGAGACCCCTTAACGAAGCAAGGAGCATCGCCGGCGGATACAATGGACGCTCGTAGCACCCGAGACCGTAGATTCCGTCGTAATTGCGCCTAGACGCTGCAGCCCGAGCCGCCAAATAATTTCGTCTCATTAACGCAACGTAACGACGGTCAAACAAAGCATGAATCTTCCGACCGTCTCGGAAGGTCGGGTCTTGATGGAGCAATTATTTTGATATCGGGACCACTCGGCATTGGCTCTATCGTCCTCTTCCCTCAGCCCCTCCACGCCCGCCCGCCCGTTCGCCACGGCCGTCTCGCTCTGGCCCTCGTTTTCAGCGCCGCTGATGATAGCTGCTCCAGCTATTCCACTCTTATTCCTGTCGCCGGGCGTCTATTCTTCGTTAAATCGGACTTAATTACTTAAATCCCGCCGGGAAATGCTGATGGATCGGTTATAATTAAGGGGATTCTTACAGGACGACTCTCCTCCAGCCACCGCGCTACCCCTTCAACCGTCCTCGAATCCCTCGATAGCGGCCCCCGCTCACGAAGATGGCCCTTTTTCATCCGAGACGATAAACGCCCGCCCGTCGGACCAATCCGACCATGTATTTTCCCGATGACGAGGAATCCTGCCGATGAGTTTCCGAGTTTCGTTAGACGCTACTGGGGACTTCTTTGCCGCCCTGCTCTACGTTCCCGAGCTCCTTCCTTTTTGCCCGTTCACCGGCCGTTTATGGATCGCTCGTTGATTTCGCTGGGAAAATTGCGATCTGCCAAGTGGCGAGGTGAAGTCTGGTCGAAGGACTTTAGTGTTTTCACCAGCCGATTCGCGGATTAAGTGTGTAGCTGTTGGGGATGATGCATTAGAGAGTATTTTGTGCGGGTTAAGTGCCGTAATTGTTCGATGGTAATATTTGTAGAAGGAAATGTTTAAAATCTAAGCTTTAAGCTCCCATAGGCTAGAATTTGAATAATGGAAGGGGAAGTACTGCAGATCTAAGCTTAAGCCTTCGTAGAACAGAGTTTGTGGAAAATGCTCAGGAAATCTTCATAGTCAGTTCAAGAAGCAAAGGGCGAAGGCGATCACGGTAATCCGAAATTTAAGCGAAACTTGAAGGGCTTCGCGCTGCAGGGTTTCCGTAAAATTTTAATGATGGCTTAATTGTTTAAACTTTAATTGAAGTTGAAGTTCGAGCGCGACTTGGGAGAAACCACTGCCATCCTAAATCCTAGTAAAGCGTTAAGTTCTACGGTCGTATGAAAGTTTAAAAAAGTATCTTGGCACAGGTTCCGCTATGACATAAATAAGTAAAACAGCCAACGCGATAATACCTATCCTAGAAACACACCAATGACAGAAACAATTCATTCGCATGAATGCGTAAGCATTCCTCCCACGGATCCTACAGGAATAGCCAACTGAATCCACTATGCACGAGGCTAGTAAACGAATATTTACTTCCTCGTTCGTCGAACTGCAGTCTGGCCGGACATTCCAGCAATTAAACATGTAGCAGCGGCCCTGGAAGATATCGCTGGTTCGACCGATAGCCTGCTCACAATAATTCACGAACGAAATCCGCGCTGCTTTCCCCGGAAGTACGTGGCCAGCCTGCGGAAACGTTGACGAGCGCGGGGGTTGTGTAACCGAGTATGTAATTCGTACGAATGAGAAACAATTTGCTCCGATCGCGTTTTAATTGCAATTATCATCTTTAACCTACGTAGGTACACCGAACTAGGGGAGTGGCGCACTCAGGATTGAATCTTGGGGGGAGCTGAGTTGAAGGGATAAAAATATTTTTAATAGAGATTCAGTAAAATTCATTTGGTGATTATAAAAATTCATTTAAAAAATAAAATACTGCTGTCTCTTCTTTTTATAAAACTCTTGAATTACTTCAGTCGTGGTTACATTAATCTCCTTTTTCTTTTGGGGGTGCTAGGGCCACCTGGCTCCCCCTCTTACCCCCGCTGACTTACCATTGACCACCAAAACGTTAAAGACGCTGTCAAGCGGTGGCAGCTCCCGTGTTAATCGAGTAGCAGCGGGGATAAAGAGAATATTGGTATAGAGCTCGTTTACAGAGCCATTTCTTCGCGCAGACGAGGACTCGCGAAAGTGGTGGGCGTTCGCGGTAGATGGGATAAAGCGGACACGCAATTCTACGGGAAATTAAGCGGCACTCAAGGAAAGCTGAATCCAGACAAATAGCCAGGTATTACATAGGGAATATTATGTTCTATTCGACGTTAGAAGACGTCATATTACGTCGACGGTAACCAATATTGCACGGTTAAGCCAGACGAGCAGCAGGCGCTCGCAATCTCTCTCCTCGTCGGGCTAACGCCAAGTTCGCGGACCGATTCAGCACATCGTCTTCGAGACGGGCCACTCGTAATTCATTGTGCACCCAGCGCGGATGCAACTACTAATTCGAGCATTACTGGCCGGGAGGAATTTATGTGGCAGCTGGGCCGGCGGAAGTGACCGTCACGGGCATTAATTCTTCAGGATTGTCTGCCACGGATTTATCGATGGACAACGCCGAGAATTCGAGATGCTCACCAGCATAGGGGGTGAAATTTAAAAGCGACTACCCCCGAAAATTGCAGCAATTCCGCTAATTAACCATGCACAGTGTTTTCATATAGAGAGAGACTTTGGGGCGCATCAGCGCCCTGAAAATTAATTAACAGAGGAATTTCTCGTGAAAAAATTTTCAGATAGGATGGATGCACCATTTGTGGCCACTTTAAGGTATCGTGCCAGTTTTGGCCACTTCTTAAAAAATATAATATTTTTCCGAGGAAGCAATAAATGTAACCTTATATTTCTAGCGGTATACTAAACAAAATAGTTATGATGTGAAATTCTCTACATAATAATGATCTGCAAGCAATTTAAATGGCCAAAACCAGTGCAATGGCCACAAACGGTATATTTATCGCTGTACGCTGCTTTTTTAAAAAGCCTCTTTGATGGTCCATCTGTGGCGTCATCTATAATGCATATTTCTGGCGAAACAAACATATTTTCTTAAATGATGTTAATAAACATTGCGTCAAAGAATAAGTCTCGGCGTCAATTTATTTCTTTGTAATTAATTGAAAAAAAATACTCCATTTCGACAAAAACAACTGCCTAAGGTACGTTTACCGAATTTCATAAAATTTCAAGGAAGACACTCTGCCATTAAGCATGAATATCGAATGTGTCCCTTTCATTTGTCATTCTTGAAACGTGCAGGCTCATGCATAAACTATCGTGCTTCTCATTTTTGTCAACGTCCCCTCTCCTCCTCTCAGCGTGCGCTCGGAGTCTGTATTTACATAGCAGGTTCGCGTATGACGCAGGCCAACGCACGGGGCGCAAACGTGCCCTTATTATAATGTATTCCCTTCGGCCGAGCCCCGAATCCAGCCCCAACGGCGACCCGGGGGGAGGTGGATCCGACGTTGTAACGTTTAGCAGAAGGAAATCCCGTGGGGTTAACCGGCCCAGGTCGCTTCTATATTGGACCGTAAACAGAACGACAACCACGGCCACAAAAAAACCGGGATTTTCCGCGACATGGTACTAAATATTTTTTACCGGGAGCCCGTGAAGCAGAACGTACGATCATTCGCCCTTATTATTGGTCGAGTGCTCGCCGAGCGCGATTTCAAGCCCTTCGCGCTGCAGCATTGTCGGTGAACCAGTGTTGTTAAATGTGGGATTAATATTCTTTTTAATTCCGTTGCATTGGGAAGAAGATAATCACTGTACAGTGTAATAAATATTCTTTATTCGAATGATAGTTCTATTAAATGAATTTATAGAAAGGAACGTTTAATTCGCAATAAGTGGAACTGTACGAGAGAGTGTCACGGCTCCGGGTGAAACTAGGTTTCACTATCCACTGCTCTTATCCGAGTTCCGTGCAGAAATTTCTACTCCGTCTAGAAGCTTCCACCGCCACCTTCGAGATCCTCCCTTAAAGAATGCAAAGCAGACAAGCTCGAGTAGCCTCAGAAGTTTAGGGTCAGAGCCCCGCACGAGCTTCATTTATCCGCGAGAACTTGCACGTACACTGTACACTGCAACGCGCTCAAACGGCAGAGACAGGATCCCGGTTACACGGACGCCCTCCACATCGTCCGCGGCGTGGAAACAGTATCGCCCACACCAGGCTATCAAAGCCGCGCAGGTCTGCGCCGATGTGCATTCAACTGCCTCGGATGCTTCCTGCTTCGAGCGGCCTCGCCAGGATGCGATTGCATTCCAGCGAGCCCTCCCCGAAGGCAACCCCTGATTTTATGACGACTCTGATTTCACCACGATCCAGGGCTAAACACACCGAGCCTGGCAAATTATATTCACCGTCATCGAAGCTTTAAAACTATCTGCTCTGTACACCTCGATACCCGACGTTCTTTTGCAATCAAATTTTTTGTAATCCCTACTTCTGCCATCTCTTTAATACCTGAGCTTAAGGAGGATGGAAGAGGGTAGCCGTCTTAATTAGTCCCGGTAATCACGAGCCAAAGGGGGCGAATCCAAGTTTGATTTACCATTCACCTGTTTTATCTGGATGCAATTATGCACCCCTCGATATGCATGAGGGGGTGAATACGTATATAGTCGGATTATGCAAAGACTCATCGCTCGTCGATGCTGGACAGAGAGGGAAGAGGAGGGGGGAGGGGGTTAGGGGGTGCGGAACGGAAGGATGCTTTTCGCGTTTTGCTCGCCACCCCTGACTCGCGTACAGCTGCATAACTCCATTGTTGTATCGATTGTTGGACCACGCGGCGGGCTTTACAGAGTTCATCCCCTTAGCGAGGGGGGGGGGGGGAGGGGCAAAGGAGCGAGGCTCGGCTTAACGAGCTTTTTCAAACTCGATTTTGACGGCGAAAGTGAGGGTAAGTCGCGGAGACCTGTCAAGGAATAAACAGCTTCGCACGCGTCGCACCCCGTATCGAACTCTTCCTTTGCATATCGTTAGAGGTGCCGAAATTGCATTCTCCTTTGGGACGTAAGGAGTGGCCGGAATATCTGTTTCACGTACTCATTGGAATCGAATTCATTTCGATGAATTGTTTGCTAACGAGCCAGGGGTAGGTCGACGAGTTGGGCGGTGGAATTTAATATGTTGGAATCCAATCCAAAGTGGGATGAAATTGGGTTCGACGAATTTGGAACCGATCCTGAACGATGTCTGGTTTCAGAATGATTTGGAACTGATCTGGGAATATTGATGGAGCAAAGGGAAGTGTTTTCGCGGGAGCGAAGACATTCGATTTAAGGGAACGTGTCTAGCCAGACGGAATTGACGTGTTGCTGGTCTGCGCGTACTCTGATTGTTGCGCGAAAGGGAATTTACTATCTAACTCGCGCTGCAACGCATAGATGGCAATTATAATCTCAATTAAAATGCCGGCGGATGTCGAGCGTTTAGCAATTAACGGCATGTTTGTGCCTGCCACTAATTACATACCTTCGTTACGCTCGCCCAGCGTTACGCTCATCTTTGCATAATTTTATTTAACAAGTACCCTCCGCGCGGAGTGTCGATAGAAAATGTCGCGCAGTTCCCCGATACAATCGTTGAAATTATGCAACGCTGCAGAACTGTTCTAATTATCATTCTCCGTGCAACGAGGCGCACTTTTCTGTTGCAACCTATCCAAACTTATTTTTACACTTTAGTAGCGATGATTCTGTTGGAGCGGATTAATTTTCACGGAGATTATAAAGCACAGTTGACTTAGAAGACCACTTAATTCATACTGGAAAAAGCAATGCAGAGCTGTCTGTATTTTCTGCTGAAACTGCACCGGGGGATTCACTCACAATCCTAGAAACATTATAAAATACATCGCGGATCAATATTCTCGTAATTTATTTTACAGTGGCAGTATTTATTCCGCGAACCAGCGCATCGAAGGCAAACAAAGAACGGAAGAATCGCCAATCCCTCCGTTCGCTGACGTCACCGACACGTCCAATTATATTTCCCCAGAATAATTCTCGCGAAACGTCAGCAACCGTCGACGACGTCAGCGCGCTTTTATTTCCAGAAAACAAGCCCGCGCTTAACACCATTTCCACAGGGAGGGGCTGGGGCGCCGTGCGACGCGTATAATTAAAATAATAATTGTATTTAAACCGAGCGAACCGGTCGAATTTACAAAATTACAGAGATACAGGTGAACGCGTACAGCGACAGACAGGAAAGATGCGCGCACGTCAACCGGTCGCGTAATCAAGAGCGGAGGGTGGCCGGTGGGGGTGCAGAGGGGGTTCCGGCGGCACGATTAAACGAAACGAGTTTAAAATCCACGAGTCTAATGTACGTAATCCCAGGATGCAATTTATTCGGCGATCCCCCGCGCGAAACAGGACGTTTACACGCGCAACGCCGAACAATCCGCAACGAGCGCCGTTTCGGATTTCAAAATATTAACGATCCCTCCACCCAGCCCTCCCGATCCACTCGCCGCCCATCCAGCTATTATTTGCAATTACCGGCAGCAGCGGGATCGCGTTTCAAACGCGAATAATACCGTTCGAACGGGTACCGAAGTCTCTCGCCCTGTCGTCGCGCGACGAGTCTTCCATCCAGCAAACTTTCCCTTGGTTCTCCCGATCCCATCGAAGGAAATGGATCCCTCCAAGGGTGGCTCGAGAGCTCATCACGACCACCGGCACGCCTCGTTTACTTTAATCCCGACAGTCGTGTCGGCCGTATTAAATATAAATCAAATTCTCCGCCGTATCCCCGGCGTGGCGAGCAGCGGGGCGATCTCAGAAACTGGGCCAGCCACGAGCGAGACAGAGAAACGTTGCGCCGTCTAGCGAGCCCTCCCGCGGGAATATTTTACTTGTGGCTTCTTCTGCCTTCGGGGGAATATCGCGACGACGTCTGTTAAATCGGTTAAACAAAATCACGCCGGAGGAGTTGGTGATGTAACGTCCAACTCGGACGAGCTACAATGATCTTCAAAGTTCCACCCAGCGCTGGCAACTTTATGGTCGACTTTGCATCGCGTTATTTTTAACAGATCCCCGACGTCACAGCTGGATGTCGTAGAGTGAAAGGGACGAAGCGTTTCGCTCGTTTGGGTGGTCGGTGACTTGGCGGGCCGCGGTAAACGAAGGCGAAAAGAATTGGCCACGGAGAGGCAAGGCACGCGGGAAAACAGCTCCTCTCCCCTGTTTGTGTGGATCGGGACCTGGTGCCGCGAGTTGCGTAGCAACAGGCCAGGGTCAAATGGAAATAGCGGCGAATATTCAAGCGGATCTCGAGTCATAATAAAGCTCGATTCGCCCCTGTTATAAAGATACATTAGCGGTGTTATTCCGTGCTTTCGGGGATACTGCCCCCCCCCCCTTTTCCGGCCGCCATTATTCTTCCCGACAAGTGTGTTTTCTGGCCGTAACTTTCGCGAGGCATTAACCGCTCGTTTCGCCGTGCCGGCGACCAGGCTGAGGAACAGGGGGCAGAGAGGGCGAAGGAGAATTTTTTAACGGGATCTTGCAACCACCGGGCGCAACAGGAGAGAAAAATACTGTTCGCCGTGCGATCACTGGGAATGTAGGACGGACGCGAGGGCAAATGTGTTTAGTATGCATAGGGTATGCGGCAGGAATCAAGGGGATGCTTAGAGTCTAGAGGGACGATGGCGTCGATCATTCCGAGGGAAAATCTAATTTTTAATAGTAAGAGGGACACTCTTCACCCCATTTCGAGCCCTGTGCAATTATAATATTCAGACCTGCGACCTAGCAGACAGTGATCGATAATTTAACCCTCCGTGTCACCCCTGAAAGTGGTAGCAAATGGTGAGATACATATTGCACGGCGGAGAATGACTCCCAGGAACTGCGACGTCTGCAGAGAAAAGCGAAGAGGAAGATTTGCAGCGGGAAATGGAGGCTTTCAAGGCCATCGTAAAAGTTGCCGGGGAGTCTGCGTCGCGAGAGGCTCTCTCTGCCTGTTATGATACGTCAGGATGAAGGAGGAGCAACACTCCCTGAATATTTAATCCGCCTAACCTTCCGTAAATAGAAACGATCCGAGAAGTAGAAAGGGGTGGCTGCGCCTGGCGACGAAGATATTGACGCGGCCCATTTGCCGACTCAAATTCGAATCAGACGTGCTCCGAGGGTTTACGAGGATCCTCCTACCGGGGGCTGTTTTCTTGCCACGTCGTTAAGTCTTATTGCCTAGGTGGAGGCTTCCCACGTCATCTTTTTTCTTCGGGGATGAACACCCTGGGTCTGGATCGCAGGCGCCGCGGCGTGCTTGTGCTGAAGAGGCCTCTCGAGACAGCTTGTTCCTCGGCTATTAGGAGCAGGCCAAAGATCCGCGGAATTATTTTAAAGCTACCCCCGTCGCTCGTAGACGCGCCTGGGACACGTCGTGATAACCGTCAAAGCGTGGCTACTAATTCCAGCGTCCCTCCATTCGCACTGGCCCCCGTGAAAACTATCATCTGCCCTTCCCCGTGTCAATGACGCCAATTCCGATAAACGTCGCGCCAATGGACGACAGTATTCTCGATCGCGATCGGAGGCTCCTCGAGGTGACCGCGGGACCAGACGCGGCTAATTCTGCATCAGCTAATTTGCTCTGCTTGATCGCGTATCCACGTGCTCATTAGCCGCTGATGCCGTTAATTCGAATCTCTTAAAATCGCGCGGCCCGCTTTATCGTCTTCATTGTCTTCATCACTTTTGTGTGATCGAGGTCCACGTGCACATTTCTGCTGATAACATTCGTCGTTAATAAACCCTCTAACCAGAAGGGGTTGAATACGTTACGGAGAAGTGATTATCGGCTGTAACGATCCTCGTTCGAATTCGTCATCGAGCTGACTGGTTTCGTTGCGAAGAATTCACGTGGACTGTCAGGCCAGGGGTCGTCGCGTCGCGGAATATCGTCGGAATGCGAGGCCCGTTCCGTCCTATATCGATTGCTTTCTTTCGCGTTCGCTCCACGTCCGGCAGAACGATAATATTGACTGCAGCAAGTCTTCCGTACACCACGCACGCCCGTGCACGCTCTCCTCTGGTATTTCATATCGGGTTTCGCGAATCTCTCTCCCGCCTCCCCAGCCCCTGCACCCGCAGCGTTCCTTTTCCGCTTTTCTTCTGTTTCTTGCGCCATAACTTTTTCTCCCCCACGGTGGGGGTTGGCGAGCAGCCCTCTGCCCCTCTGTCTCGCTGCATACCACCCCCGTGAACTTCGCCCACCCCCCCCCGCTCTTATTCTGCCGCGTCTCGTTGCTCGCGCCGCCGTTCGGGGAAAAAGAGGAAAACACCTAACCGAGACCTTTAGTCTGCGAGGAGGGAACAACCTTTTCGCTCGAACGTGGAAAAGTGAAAGGAAAGGGGAGGGAACCGTAGACTGAACCGTGGTTGTTTTTATAGCGTGAATGTAGAGGGTGAGTTACGCAATTTGAACGGATAATATCTCGAGATCGTTTCGTTGTACGATTAAAGGGCCTTCTGTGGAAGGTCATACTAACTTGTTAGAAGTGGCCCTGGTTTAGTGGAGGTAGAGATGTAACGTCCCTTTGAGGAAAAACAGAGGGACGCTTGAAACGCCCTAGACGCTGCTACTTACTGACCTGAGCTTACTCTTTCATCTGTGGTTGAGCATTTTTAATTCAGCCTCCGCATACTGGCGAAAATGCCCGAGAACCTGGCCAAAAGTCCAAATACAACGATTTTAATTTGCCAAATCTAATTAGTGCAATTCGTTTATAACCTATCTGTGCACAATTTCCCGTTAATTTAAAATTTTTAACTGCAGCCCTTTTGAAGATATATCAGTTCAAATTCGACGATCGAAATTTAACGCGCTACTTTAAGATTTATTTTCAGATTATCCAGTACACCTATCAAAGTAAGTATATATATTATGATTTAGGATCACATGCACTATTTTTGTTTTAAATGCGGACTATAAATGCTGTATGAAAGCTGTTATAAATGAGTACTGACAACATATACATTTTTTGTCTATTGTTAAGCAAAAAGTTGATAATGCCGCGAGATGCCGCACCGTTCTTTTTTGTAAATTGAAACTCAAGGTATGTATAATAAGGCGCCGTTGCAGAATTTTGCCATTTTTTGCCATTTTGGCAAATATCAGCGTTTATGTACACACTGACACGAGTATAATTTCCGCTCAGTTCAGTCTTTACATATCCGCAAGTGTTACTATTTGTTGTAATTTGTACATTAAATTACAAGTACACACATATAAATGTTATAGTAATGATTCTGTAATTATTTGACACATATATATATTTATAATATATATATATATACATATATATATTTATAATATATATATATATATACATATATATATTTATAATATATATATATTTATAAATTACAAAATTTTTAATATTTTTAAGAATTATAATTTTAATCTGGACAACAAATTAAATATTTCACGTTAAAAAATTACATGTTTATCATCTTAGAGTCATATCACAATAAAATATTTCAACAATTGGAAATATGATTTTTGGCCAGGTTTTCGGTCATTTTTGCCAGTGTGCTCCGGAGGTAAGCCGATAAGTAAACTGGAATGGAGCGGCGTGTATGTAATTTAAAGTCACTTTGGTCGAAACCATTGAATCTCTTTTGGTATGAAATGGTACATATTTTAGTGGCAAGACCGGGGATTTATGGAATTCGAGTAGCAGAGAATTTTTTGATGCTCAAGAGAGTGTTTAACGCGAGAAACAATGATCCTAGAGTCCGAGCACATTCACATCTCCAAGTGATTCTATCTTCCTACATTCGCCTCGGCGAAAATCGGGGAACTCGGGGAAAAGTATTCCTTCTTGGACCGTTGTTTGACAGAGAAGCTCGGGAGCTTTGATCTCGACCCTCGCGTCTCCACGATAAATAAATATCCACGTAATTCGATGCTCGGGCCATTAGAAGAAAAACAAAAGAGCTACCCGGGGGTAGACTTTCCCGTCGGATAATTGAAACTGGAGCCTCACTCTTATCGCGTACTTTTCCTCGGCCAACCTTTTACGCGTTTCCTCTCCAAGAATACCTTCAGAATTTTTTAATTTCCTCGACGCACGGCTGCGCAAAATACAGCAAATTTTTTGAAGGGAACACGGTGAACCCAGTGAACAGGGAATCGCACCGCTGGTGATTGAGCTATCGTCGACGTTCAAGCCTAGGCGCCCTAAATTACGTCACGACACGTCGCCCCCTTGGCGAGCAGGTTTTTGCGTAAATTGTAATTAACATACCATCAATTATAATTACGACAGACACGCCTGCCACCTGGCAGATTAATGTTTATGACCGGAGAGCTTTATGGACGTGGATAACGCGAAACGCGATGCTCACCCAAGTGCAAATCGGACTGCAGCTCACAGTATTCGCCGCTTCATTGGCGACAACGTTGAGTGACGACGCTCTAATCACTAGATACCAATAGAAAATACATTCTACCCACTTTGAAACGATCTCACAAATATATTCAACGTCTCCCTTCTCAAAACTTCGAAGTCCCCCCTGAGAAAGGACATTTTCTGTCAATTGCAGCGTGCCATTTAACTCCAACGTCAGTCAGTTCACGATCATAATCATGATCCACAGTTGCCCGTCATAATCCTCATGAAAGTCGAAGTGAGCCGACTTGCAGCGAGCAACAATTGGTTTCAGTATTCAGCATCGCTCCGCCGCGGCTGGACGGACGTCGCAGTTTCGGTATCGAGCCGCGCGATTTCAATTTCACGAATTCTGTTTACAAAAGGACGCGCGTCACGTGAACGGGATGCAAATTCCCAGGCACGTGAACCGCGATGGAGCGGGCGGGCCCCGATGCCGCTTTCAGTTAACTCGCGCCAAAGAAAGATTTATGTCAACCGGCCACGTTACGTTAGGCCGTCGCCCCTGATCGCGGTGCATCTCACATGCAACGCTGCAATTACCGTTATAATCGGCAAATCCCTTGCTTTCAATATTCCCGGGGCAAAAATAGAAGCGAGACGCACGTGAACGTGCACGGTCAACCAGCCAGCGTTTAACGGGGGTGAGTTCGTCGCGTGTCCACGATACTTCCTGATCAAACTTCTAATGTAATGATAGGGGAAGTCAGCTTGCTCGTGCTTGTACACTTGGAGATTAGTTTCTGAAGAATTTCAGGTAAGAAAGAATATTTTTGAGACCATGGTATAATGACTTCGTTATGATACTTAACCCTACACTGCGCATTTTTTTTTTGTGAAAAAAAGAATAGTTTCTAACGTAGATTTTGCCTGTGAATCCAGGAAAATTAATGGAAAAATTCTGGGATAGGTTTGTATGTTTTTACCCGACTGCGGCACGCAAAGGAGCCTGTACGGATACACCATTTGGACAAATGAGGTGTCTTTAGAATTGTCTTGACGTTCCGAATGTTATAGGATATATAATTTTCAAAAAGGTAAAAAATAAAATAAAAATAAAAATTTTAAAAACCCGACTGCTTAAGAAGCGAGTATAAATGACAAAAACAAGACTTAATTTATTTATACAGTATATTATTTATCATAAATAGGATAATAATAAGACGACAATTTAAATTAACTCAATTGTCTGCAATCGGAGGCCTTAGAAATAAAAAATTACACATTGTTTTGATAAATATTGTGTATCGCTGTTCGCCCTAATTAGATTTGATTGGCTAGTAACAGTGCTAACAGTATTCCCACACGGACAAAGAGAAAAACATATAAGTTACAAAATACGCTGAATTTGAAATATCACTATATACGCATGAATTTGCACTGATGTTGTCCACCTCTTTTTGTTACCAGCTTGAAGCACTTTCTTTAGTCATTGCGGTAGGTACATGTTTGGGATAGAAGAGCATCAAAAGATTTAAGGCCTCCGACGGCAGGCAATTGAGTTAATTTAAATTGTCATCTTATTATTATTCTATTTACGATAAATAATATATTATGTATAAATAAATTAAGTCTTGTTTTCGTCATTTTTGTTCGCATTTTAAGCTGTCGGGATTTTAACATTTTTAATTTTTTATTGAAATTAATGTTCACGTATCATATCTGCTACATCGTGCAGTGGGAGTACATCTAATGTAAGTGCTTTATTGGTTATGAAATTTTACAAAACAATTATTATTTTTGTTCAGACAAAAGTGCAAGCAACATTTTGAACATTTTATAAATGAAATTATAAATGATCTTTGCCTAGTTTCATCACATTGCTTTTACAACTAACTACAAAATCGGTTGAATGCCTAAACGCACAAATTAACGGTAGATACCTAGTCAATGCAGAAACAATGTCTCTGGTTCTCTTTTATTTTGAACTTAAAAGTGGTGTATCAGATCGTCTACAGTGCTGAGTGTAGGGTTAAAAACGTATTTTGCCAAATTATTTTGTCCTCTACATTTTACATTGTACGCACCCCGCGTTATCGTAGCTTGTACCTTGCACAGCCCCACTCACCCCTGTTCCCTCAACTACCCTCAGCTGCCACGTACATTAGCAGATTGCGCTACGAGTATCGGCAAACGTTCCTTTGGAAAAGCGTGGCTTCGATCGGTTGCCGAGCTCGCCACGATAATATTTTCCGCGCGCAAAAGCCGTCAAACATTTTTGCCCCATGTTCTCGACGCCGGGACGCCGCCCCCCGTGTTTCCGTTTTTCATGCTGGCAGCCGTCAACGGGCGCGGCGTTAATTTTTGCGCGCGATATTTCCCGCGCTAGAAGTTTCATTGTGCCGCGGCGAGCAATTAACGATTAGTTGCGGAACTTGTTTAATTACGAATTTAAATTACCGATATGACAGAATGTTGGCGAAAGGGAAAATTAACCGTGAAGGGAGAGGCTGCTCGCCTAACGAATCCAACGACGGCGCGCATAGTTTCGAACACGTCGGAGGGGGAAAAAAAAACCGAGGGACACATACGCGTGCAGGGAGAACGACGGAAGTTCCACGCCCCTGTGGGAGTATATTTCGCGTGAATTCGACTGTCGCCCGAAGTTTCCCTTTAATTGTTAACCCACTTTCGGATCCGTGTCGTCGTGCCGACCCTTGAACGCTCGACTTTGCTTCGCGCCTGTCGTTCCCGGTCGCGATCGTTGCTTCACACTTTCATCCCTCGTTCGAGCATCCCTCTGGATCTTTGACGATGAATTCTCCGGGACTCTATAAATTGTGGCCTTGGGCGATTTTTGTCGTCATTGGCGAAGTATTGAATCTATCCTGTTCGGAGATTCATACTTCAGAATACTAGAAGTACTATTGAGAATTTCAAAGGAGGTATAGGTATCAAACACTGGGGGATTGAAGTCAGTAGCTAACTATCGCTGTCAGTTTTTGTACAACTGCACAATCCATGGGCCAGGCTCGATGGATTATGTACGACGACGCTATAATGGTACCATCGCGAAGTGGAGAATGTTAACTCGACGCGACTTGTGCATGTGTACGGTTCTGCTGGGAAGTTTGAAGTAGAATAGGGGAGTGCAAGTTTCGAACAGATAAAAATAGGTTAAGTTATCTACGGTTGAGGTGGGTGCTTGGTTAACGCATTTTAAATCGCTGCACCGTTGCCTAGACCGTATCGTGTAGCCGGGGAAACTTCGTATGTGGCCGTGAATTACAGGTTCGTGCAGGGTATTACGCTACCTATTTCGAAAAATTACTGTGGCGAAAAATTTGCTCAATATTTCGCCGGGGGAATTTTCACTGAAGGAAGTGTAAGTATGACTTGCACCTCTGCAACACCAATATAGGTAATCAAATATATCATCACAACCCTCTTTAAACCTCCATCCCCTAACAAAGGGAGATACTCCCTCAATCCTAACACTCGTCACAAAGTAACAATATACCCCACGATTATTTATCCCTCCTTTTCGATATCGTCCATGATCATTTCAAATTGCGCTGCTGTATCGTGAATTCACGGTCCGAAATTTTACACCGGGCCGTCGTTGCGAGCCTCAGCGAGCAGCCAAGAGGCGCGCACTCGCCTGAAAAATACCGCCGACCGTATCAGGCGGTGTCACGCGAGCCGAGCGGAGGATTTTTATTAACACTGGCTCGTTGTCGTGTTCACCATGCCGGTCGCGTTTCTCTTTTTCACGGGCCGCGTACGAAGCTCGCGCCCTTAAATTAGGATGCACCCCTCCGCCGTTATCTTGTCCATCGAAAGCACCCTCGAGTGGTTGACGAAGATTTCGCGTGGATGATCGTTCTAGGGGTGAACCTGTCACGTGCTGCTTTCACAATACAGCATTCACGCGAACGTTTCAACTACTTTCGTGTAAATTGATCATTTCGATGGTGTTGATTTTTGGAGCAGAGGACTTGATTGAGTAGTAACTCGAAAAGTAACGCCAGCAGCAATAGTTTCCCGAGATAATCGAATCTCTTGTCGCAAATGTATTATTCCTCTACCCTCGCCGGAACGGGGGCGAATTAACGAGTCGCGAGTCATCAAAGTTGCAACGATTTGAGGAATTCCAGAGGAAAGCTGCTTCCGCGGCCGCGCCAACGGACCGTAAAACCAGACCTTCAAAGAATTGCGTAATTAACTGAAACCTCTTCACCGCAACGGTAACCAAACCTCGCGTTTTAAGTTTCTCCCCTGATTCTCCGCTCCTCGCGGCAGCCTCCCCCAAAAGCACGGGCAAGAAAAATGTACATTTCGCTCCCCGCGCTCGCGCTGGTTACAATCCCCTCAGCTCGATTACCTACGGCCAGGTGGGTTCACCCGAATTACACATTACAACATCGCGGAATAATAATAACGAGGATATTGTAACGCAATTACAGTCGTGCTTCCTCGACCGAGCTAACCGCCGGAACGTTTCCCCCGGGGCCGGCTTGAAAGAGAACATGGGGGAGGGGGGTTGAAGGGGGAGGAGAAAAATAAGCGTTTCGCCCTTAAAACGCGTCTTGCGTTTCGTGAAAAGCGTAAAACCTATTCGGCGGCGACGGAGGACGCGCCAGCAGGGGTGGATGAGGGAGGGGGATGAAAGGGGGGTGGACGAATGGAGGCTCGAGTCGCACAAATTGAAGCCCAGATTAAGACGTCTGGGGAGATTAAGGTTTCCATGTTGATTAATTTAAATAGTTCCGGCGTGGCGGCGGAGACAAAAGGTACACTTGCGGCCGTGGACCGTCTGAAGGCGAGGGGGAGGATACGCGGCCGTGGAAGGGATGCATAGTAAACAACTCAGTTTTCAGAGGCAGCACGAAGAATTAAGGGGAGGCGTAATGCGGAGTTAAATGAAGCGCGCTGCCGCGAAAAGTTTCGCCAAGTTGACGGAGGATTACGCCGCCGCCGCCGCCGTCTCCGCGTCGTCGTTCGGCGAGCTCGATGAAATAATTGCGGCATCGTGGAAATTTCTTGTTACGCCGCCGCGCCGCGCCGCTCCGCTCGCGGAGGGGCCTCGGAAAAAGGATTTTAAGCGCGCTATAACTGCGAGAACGAGTTTAGTTTAGAGTGTTCTTCGGTTTAAAGTGTCTGTAAGTTCAGTTAGAAAGGAGTTGCGTTACGTCTCACGATCCTTAGGGGAGGCTCGGGGAGGGGGGGGGGAGGGGGGTTTGAAAGTGGACAGTATCGCGGCAAGTCAGTTTACAGGGTAGTTGAAGAGATTGACCCGCGAGGGGGGCGCTTTCAGTATTAGTTTATGGCTACGTTAACGCTGTTGCTGCGCCACTCGGTTGCTTCCAGGCGTACAAAGGGTGATTCTTTCGAGAATTTACGAGGGCACTGTGCAGGCGATAGGTGCTTGACACGGTGAAGGGTGTCGGATGGTAAATGCGATTTTTTGTGCTCGGTGCCTGTTGAAGAGGTGATTCAAAATGGATCCAGATTGGGATCGCGTTTCTTTCTTCGTTGAAGCTTGGAAGTTTGGCACTCGTTATGCAAAGCGATGATAAAAGGAGATAGAGAAGATCGAAGTTTTCTTAAGGGGTTAGGACACAGTAACCGGCCAAGAAAGCAGACGATTTTTAAACGACGTTAATAAGAAAAGTGAACAATCGATTAATATAAGGTTTTGTGTTTTAGTTCACTATATTATGAACTGTAAGAAAAGCATATAATATTTACAAAATAGCATTTGTACGCCGTGTAATGTCTCCATTTAAAATGTCCATTTTTTTCCGGATGGCCAACTGGTGGGCCGGATTCCGGCAAATCGGATGAACTGTAACAAAAACCCCAAAAACGTCATAAACTATAATATATTTCCTAGGCATTGACATTTCAATTTTTGCGAAAATTGATAAAATGGCCGATGTTTTTGAAAAATAATGATCAAATTTCGACAAAAGTGTGTGATCTTTTTGTTTATATTTTGTACTGTAATTAAAAAAATTTTAAATGTTGGATCGTCAATGCTTAGGAAATATATTATAGTTTATGACATTTTTGGGGTTTATGTTAAAGTTCATCCGATTTGCCGGAATCCGGCCCACCAGTTGGCCATCCGAAAAAAAATGGGCATTTTAAATGGAGACATTGCACGGCGTACAAATGCTATTTTGTAAATATTATATGCTTTTCTTATAGTTCATAATATAGTGAACTAAAACACAAAACCTTATATTAATCGATTGTTCACTTTTCTTATTATCGTCGTTTAAAAATCGTCTGCTTTCTTGGCCCGTTACTGTGTCCTAACCCCTTAAAGGAGTAAAGCACTGTAAGAAATTGAAGAAATCGATTTTTTTATATTTACTATAATATTATATTTTCTATAAGAACCCTCTCTACAAATTTTATGAAGAAGTTGGATATACATCCATATATTGTACGAAAAACCCGTCTCTATTATATGACGTCCAGGCTTTTTCAATTAACGGCCCCCTTCTATTTTTTTTAGTGGTCTGTCATTTTGTTACCCTTTACGATATTGCCTTCTGTGTACGTCCTGTAATAGGCTTCCAGTTTCTAAACACTTTTGTCTTTTTTAATTCAGATTAAATGTATGGTTAAAGCCCTGTCAACGCCAGAGGAACGATTTTACCGCGGCGCACATTTTGACGAAGAGTATGTCGGAAAAGGATTCATGAATTTTGGGTGAAATTTTTTTTTCATCCTTCAATATGTGCATATTAACTATACTAATGAATACATTGATTTACTTGCGTTGTTTGGTTGAAAAAAAGTCCTGAAAATTATTCAAGTTCGAAGGTAACGCGTTCAGGGGCAACTAGAGACTCGTCGAGTCCCGCGAAGCTTACGCGCGACCGCATCGAAGAAAGTAATAAAAGCATATACACGTATCGAAGCACAGAGTCGATAAATACGCGAAAGTTTTTCCGTCGATATCCCTTCTCGTACAATAACGACGGCTATGTTTTGTTTTCGGAAGGCTCCGCTGGCTGGGAGAGTCTCGAGAGAAACGATATCGAGGAGGTAGAGATGGATAAGGTGGAGCGATCAGATGGGGCTGGGGGGAGGGAAAAGGAGGAAAAGAAGGCAGCCTTTACTCGCGCTCGAGTGCGGACGGTGTTCTTTTAGCTGAATTGCTTCAGTTAATAAGTGATAAATGCCAACGGTAGACGTCTTCTTTGTCTCGCATCGACGGGGCCGCGGAGTAAAGAGGGCGTATCGGATCCGCCATCCGCGACGATGAAAACCTTCCCCCGTGCTCGTGACATTTTACTATATTCGCTAATTTCTTTGAAAGAACCACCCGGCGACCCTTCCATTTCTCAGAGGAACGATATTCGCGAACGCTAATTGCCCTGAAGTGCCATGTTTGCCGTCGCATTATTCCAATCAAAGTGCTCCGACCACCTGCTGAACGTCCAGAAAACCGAGCAGACAAATTGGGCCCATAAATACGGCTTCCATTTCGCGCCGTCGGAATATTTGACTTCCAAACGACTGGCATTAGTATTTCTTACCGAAGTCGAAGACAAGTTCAATCGCTCGGGAGGGGCAGTGGAATTTTCACGGCGAACGTCCGCGCAACGGTGGTCATTACCGGTGCGCCACGGGACGAAGTGGGTCGTTAAGAATCTCGGGGGCTGGAGGAAGAAAGGCAGAAGTTAGGGCTAACGGATGGAAGAATAGCGGAAGGGATGGGAAGAAGGAAGGAAGGAAGGAAGGTCGGGGAACGCTTTGCTCGGAGGTCCGAGGGCACACGCGTGTTCCTTTGGCTCCGTTGCCTCAGCAACAGAGTACCTTCCGTCTCGCTGACCCACCGTTTCCGGTGACACGGATGGCCTTTCCTTTCTTCGACGTTCCAGTCGTGGCTGGGGCACGGCTCCCGAGGAAAAAACCTCTGGGGTCGGGCGGCCGGTAAAGGCCTTCGTGCCCATTGTTCGGGGGATGACCGAACTACTTTTCGCGGTCGAGCGAAAAAGTTCCGCGATTACTCTTCGAGTTATTTGGCTCGCTAGCGTTACTCGATGTCCCTTCGTCGGCGACTGATTTGGGAATATTGCTGGAAGAAATGGGATTCAATTTTGCTTTGGAGGTGCAGGGCTTTGTAACCTTAACGAGAGTAGCGTTACCAATTGTGTTCTTGGGCATCGGGGTGGGTCTGATTTATTCGGGATGGTTATAATCGTGAATGGAATGAAAGTATCGGAGAAGCATGTTGTCATCAACGTATCAAATTGCTGGGAATGGTGTCTGTATTATTGCCAGAACAGTTAGTGATTTGATTACACGTAATGGGACAATTTTTCGCGCAATTCCGCCACGGGCGGCCGCGAAGAATAACATAAATCGCACGATTAACCACGTTTACTCGCGAGCATTCGGCCGAGCTTTGCGCGGCATTCACTTAATCGCGAGTATAACTCCATTAAGTCACTCTTAAATATCACTTAAACGTGGGGCAATTCATTCCTCGCGGTCCATTAATCTCCGCGAAATCCCGCGTAAATAATAAGGGCACAAACCTTATATACCTTCTGGGAAGGATTAACTCCGACTCCGCTTCCAAATGAATTCTACAAAAGCCACGAGACACGTACCTATACACGAGATGGAAAAACGTCACAGATAAGGGGCCAAAAGTAATCCAGCAGCTTGCAGACCTAGCTGCCCCTTTGAATTCGCACGAAGAAACCTACGGACCATTGTATACGCGTCTTTCGAATCTGACTGCACTTATTATTCAAGCTGACACGACCAAGCTAACGGCGCCGAATAAAGAGCGGGCTAATTCGATATTTCGCGCGCGTCGTCGGCCACGATCGAATCGTCTGGGGGAAGGGGGAACAGCGAAATACGGTGAACGCCGGGACGACGTTCTAAATATTTTAAAAGTTCGGCTCATTTGAATTGAAACATCTTCGACCGTGTCCCCCCTCCCCCCACCCCCCTCCCCCTCCTCGCCACCCCCAACGCTATTTCCAGCGCGGTTATTGCGCTTCCGACCACGTCCGCGTCCCATTCAACCGATTGATTTAAATTTTCCAAACTTTCCTCGCGCCACTTTCCCAACCCCAGCAGAGGAGAGGCGGGGAATTCCAGTTGGTTTTACAGGAATCGTTACTCGGATAGGGAATCCCTGCGTTCACTCTGGCTCGCGTCGCGCGGCGATTTTATCACCGGCGCGAGGCCAGGGAGCTGCTAATGACTCGCTAATTGCCAAAAGTGCTCGGCCGAAGATTTGTAATCATTAGAGAGACAGCAAACGACAGCCACGCGGTGGATAATGGCACTTCTGCGGCCCGATACCCGCGTTTTCACCGTTGCTGATACCGGCCGTGAATGAATAAAATATCAAACGAGCGGTTGTAACGTACTGGGCACTGAATTAGCCCTCTTTCGATGAGAAATGGAAACGCGTACTGGATTGTTCTGTTCTTGATGGAACCTTCGCTAATACCTGGGCTGAATTTGGTAGTCTGCAAGCTGAGGTTCGTTGTGAAATAGATAGATGCAGTGGCGGACCCAGAGTGTAGGGGCAAAGGGCCCTGGCATCCCCCAAATAAAAAGTAAACTTAGATTAATTTTATCCGTTCAACTCGGTACCCCCAAGATTAAATCCTGACTGCGCCACTGGATAAATATCTGGGTTTTGGTCAAAGGGGTCTTTGGAAACTCTTATAAGAAAGCGCAATCTGGAATCACTGGTGCACATTTGTTTAAGAAATACTGATGAGATTCCTTCCAACTTCCAGGATGAAAATGAAAAGTGAGTGGTTTCAGCTTCAGAGAAGAGACCTTACATCGCGTAATACTGTGTCTCCATAAAACAGACCACCCTTCAGTCATTAACAATCAAGTCCCAATTCTATTAATCGAGTTACACGTATCTGACCCCAAACGAGTACAAAATCCTACCCACTAGCCCCAATATCATACAATCAACCTTGAAAAACGAAGACGAGCACGAAAGCGAGTACGGTTCACTTCGGAACGACCGTCGGCGTGGCGGTGACGAACGGTTTCGCGGCAGAGTCAACAGCACGGTCGATTTTTCGCGGCTTAATTCAACCGCGCGAAATCCGGCAACCAGGTAAACCGATAAGTCTCGCGGATTTGTCAGCCGCCGCGAGCGAAAAATCCGCTTACGTGATCTGGCTTACGCGGAAATCTGTGTTATTGCCTGCTGGAATATGGATGTGTCGGACGCGCGCGGCCGCGCGTTTTTTCGGGCGAGATTTTCACGGTGCCGGCTGGGTTTCGCGCGTGGAATTCGTGCGGGTACTCATGAAATGCTAAACTTACTCACCTAGTGACGGTCGGCGTGGAAGCGACCCCGGGGGACCGTGCTGGATAGCTCCGTGGACTTCCCGACATCAAGTACTCTGCAACACACAAAAGTATCGTTCGTTAACACTCTGCTCCACAGAACCGCTCTTGAAATCAAATAATAAATCTAATCTGCCTCGACATCGCCCGCTCAACCAGTGAGAGTTACCAGTTTCTCAGCTGCCGCAGGTAGCTTTATCGAATTCTAAGCTTTCATCGAGTTTTCAGATTGCGAAGTACCGAAGAAAAGCTACAACCGATAGGGGGCAGTGCTCAGTCTGCAAAGAGACTTCGGGCCAAGCAGCCGCGATTGAGAATCAGGTGAGAACAACCTCTAACGACGTTTAAACTACCCCCCCCCCCCTCCCCCCCTCTGACAGGGGCACTCGAAGAAAGCTTCTCGTAACGAGGCGAAGAGAATCGGTTGTTTACTCGTAACACGACGCCCACGGTATTCGCGCCGTTATAGATTAACAACGAGCAACTTCCGTAAAAGTAACGACATCGTAGCTGGCGTCTTGTTAGCACGACAAGCTGCAAAGGCTGCACGGTGAACCGGGCGATCTCCTGGTAGCAGGAACTTGACCCGTGCTACGGGATAATTGAATTTATTAGACACAAGTTGCCTGACTTTCGGTGCACTGTCCACCAATTATCGTTACACGGTCGTTTCCGGCGGCGCTTCACGTTGCTAATTTGTTGCACGGAAAATGGGTCTCGAGGATGCAATTTCTTCGGGGAGTTATGTCCTTCTGGAGGCGATTCTACTATTTGAGTTCGTTTTACATTTTAGCGGAAATCGGCGAGTTGGAATAAGTCCTGTGAAGTTAAAGTGGGGTGCAAAGGGAGTTTCAATGTTGGGATAGTAATAGGGAAGCACAAGTGTTTGAATAAGATAATTTTTAGGTGGTAGAATGCTCATACTTTGGACTATGCTAATTCAAATGGAAAATTTCTTCGAATAATTCGAATATTCGAATACTCCCAATTATTTGAATAATGCGGATATTCGAATACTCCCAATTCTTTGAATAATTCGAATATTCGAATACTTCTAATTATTCGAATATTCGAATATTCATAATTATTCAAATATTCGAATAGTTCCAATTATTCGAATAGGTAGGGGAAGGTGGGGTAAAACGGAACGCTTAACTTTGGAGGGTGATAACTTAAAATTGGGAGGAGAAAAAGACACGAGATTTCAACAGGAGTCTTCAGTGAACCTTTGTTAAGCATTGTTAAGAAAAATCTTTGGGAACGACGGAAAATGAAATTTACCGGAAATCTTCTTCTCGCTCAAATGGTGGGGTAAAACGGTACACCCACTCGAAGACCGTGTAAACGTACAAAATCTTTATTTTTATGATTTAAAATGTATTAATTTATGTTAAAATCTATAAATATATGTTTTAGGTATAACTATTGCAAATAAAATATAACAAAAATATATATTATACATATAAGAGAAAATATTTTATTAGATAACATGAAAATTACGGAAAATAATCAAATATAAATGTAATATCGTAAAAGAAGGATAAATTAATACAGTTTGTTTATTATTTTATGAACAATAAGCGGGCCGGAATCACCCGCTGGCTGGAATTATACCCCGCTTTCCCCTACACGCGGATTTTTACATGAATATCAATACTTGCATGGAGAACACTTCTGCATTAAATGATTATGTTATTTATTACAACTTAAACTAACAGTTTGATTGAATGAAAGATGTATCTCATACATCATAATTTTCTATACAAAATCAATTTTTTTAGAAACAAGGATAGTAATTAAAAGTTTAATCTACAATCTAATAATTAAAAGAGATAATAAACACGTACTAAGAGACGTTTCCATTTTTCCCCGTGTATAATAGGCGTTCCGTTTTAACCCGCGAAAAGTGTTCCGTTTTGCCCCACGTGCAGTCATTTAGTAAACATTTAATATTTACACTTCAGCGTGAGGTACAGAACTTTTTATATACGTCAAAATGTAGCGTAAGGACTATAGAATCCAACGATGTACTTGCCGTTATTAATTTTCGAAATCCAAGTACCGAAAAGTGGTCGAAAATCCAACGCAATATTGAAACGTCGATACCGGAAATTTTTCCAACTCTCTTAATGGAAAAATAACTTGTGCAGGGGTCTATGGTCAATCACAAAATGCTATGAGGACCCTTTATTTCCATGTCACGCAATACCAACTCATTCGCTGCTCTTATCTAACAGAAACATTGCTGTTCCGTTTTACCCACCCGTTCCGTTTTACCCCACTTTCACCTACTCCTAATTATTCGAATATTATATATAAAAAAATCCTCGAATTTCGAACACAAACTTAGAGAATGGTAACTCTGTACACTGAAGGACCCCTCGAATAATAATATTCCACTCACAGCGTAGCGAATTGTGTGGAATATTGTTTAAATACGCCAACCTGTAAAGTTAGAAGCTCAAGCCAAAGCGTTTCTTTTCTATAATCTCCAATAGAACTACTCTATCTACAAAATCACTAACTAACTCTAAAACTAAAAATGTAAAACGAAAGGGGCACTGCACGCACGTTGCACACTACGCGCGCGCAGCGAGCGCGGAATGGAGAGAATGCCCGCAATGCTAGCTGCATCAATACGCGTATTGGCGCGCGGCGGGTTTGCGTTTAATTTTTAAACTTTCTTTCCCAGCCGATGGCAGTGTGACGTTGCAATTCAGTTCTGCCTTCCTTCCGTGCACAGTTCTGGCTCGGCTGGCTGGAAACGCCATGCATATTCTAGCCGACGGAACGTCGCGAACTACCTTCCCTTTATCTGTATTGTTAATGAGTTCATAAGTAATGTAGACGCCACTGACGTCCCCCCATCGATCGGCCCACGTCGCCCATCGCACTTTTTCTGCCGCAGCAACTCCGGCTCGCGGGGGTCGAACTCTGGTGAGATCTTAATCCGCCGTTCGATGCCCGACAGCGACCGCTAATTGTTCCCTACTCGCGCGAAACACATCGCTGCTGTGTAATATCGAGTCGAAACTCGCCATCGAGGTCAACTGAACATGGAAGATACGAATGCTCCGATGCACATGTGAAGCCAGTGCGGTAACTACGTGTTTGCGTAGCAGTGCGACTGATGCATGTAATTGCAAGGACACTGTAGCTTTGAACAAGCTCGTTGACCCGGCACAAAAGTCGACACTGTACCAGAATTCGCGACATCGCGCACTCCGGCTGCAAGATTGTTATGCGCGAACTTTGGAGTAAACCTCTTAGGTCTGAACAGAAGGGAGTCTCTTATTAATCTTGCCAGCAGATTAACTGTAATTCTGCTTAATATTGCTCGCCATTCGAAACGCGAGGAGAATAAAAAATTCCACCCCCTGATTTCTGGCATCTCCTTCGTTAGGTATCTTTACAATCTTACCATTCCCTTTTGCTTCACATCCCACCAAACACTGCACCGGTCCCCAGTTTCCAAGGATGCCCGGATTAGCACCCGGGTTCGAAAAAACGAAACGCAGAGTTGGGTTTCGAGGAGGGGGTTGAAAAAATAAAGCGAAACTGAGAGGCTTCGGAGTCATTAGCGCGAGCGGAAGAATGGAGGTTAACGGTTTACTTCTTGCGCCTCGGAAGTTTCGTCTTCATCGGTCCGCAGCGTTGTTTCCATTGCCTTCCGCCCCCTTTATCTGCACGGCAATTCGTCACTGTCTTCGCGTTCAAGATTTTTACGAAATTCCCCGGCATCCGGGTCTGCGCCTCGGTACACACCACCGTGACGAATCGTCGTCGCGATATTGCTCTTTTCGAATCTCCAGGATTTACGGACTACGAGAGAGAAAGAGAGAGGGAGAGAGATACAGCAAACAGCGACCGCGAGTGTACGCTGACTTAACAAACGTGATCTTAGGGAGCGTCTAGACTACGTGGAACGAGCGTCGCCGTACTGGCTAAAAAGTGCACTGCTAATTTCCAAGGAGTCCGCTTAATCCAATTTACGACTCGGCAGGAACATTTATGCCGCGCGAAATTTGCTTATGCAAATCGGCCACGGTTGTTACGAAGACGGCACAGTTTTACAGGTTGCGCCAAACTGTAGAACACGGGGGTTCGTTTTAAGTACACCCGCGATCCTGTAGAATCTCGAGCGCTGTTGACTTTGACTTGGAAGAAGGATCGCTGGATTCGTCGTAGAACTTTGGAATTGCAGGGGCGGAGGTTAAAATATTTCCTTCGACTGCGTGGAGATTCAAATTTTCTATCGGAGCGTTAACGTAGATTCATTGTCATTCATCATTCGTTAGATCCTTTCTGTTCGTGCTCAATTACCCGACCATAGAGTAGAAAATAGAGTGGCGCACACACGCAGTCCTTCACAGGAACAACCACCTCATTGCGAAGCCCGCCGTGAAGACGCAACACAGCGAGAAGCCACTATTCGCAATCAGGGGGTGTCTGTTACGCTCCCGATGCACAGAATCAAACGGCTGAACGGTGGGAACGCGGGAAGTAAAGGACACATAACCCGAACCTTA
Source organism: Andrena bucephala (assembly GCA_947577245.1). Taxonomy (NCBI): domain Eukaryota; kingdom Metazoa; phylum Arthropoda; class Insecta; order Hymenoptera; family Andrenidae; genus Andrena; species Andrena bucephala. Next base: position 74,323,126 of record OX387715.1, read on the forward strand.
CGATCCTTCGCAGCCAGGATCGGAATTACAGCGTCATTGGCACGCAGGGCTGCGAGATCAAAGGCTTTGATCGCGGTGCGCGTTGTTGCGCTCAAGAGACACCGTGACAGATCGAGCCGGAGCGCGAGCTGGCTTCCCTTTGTCACAGGGCGAGCATAAATTGTCGACCAGGGGCCCGTTTAACGCGTAAACAATCGGTTTGCCCGCGTAGACGGCTGGCAACGAAGGAAAATCGAGCGTCCAAATGGACTGGACGCGTGGCTGACTGGCACAGACCACTTCCACTTGCTGCCGTGAATTAGCGAATGGATCATGAATTTAAAAGGGCAAAATGAATTTTTTTTAGGGATTCTGATTTAAGAATCTTCGGAGATCTGGTGCGCAGTGACTATTCCCTACTTTGACACCGTGTATAGCAGGCTTACGATCCCGACGAGTAGCCATCGCGATAACGCGGAGAATATGGCGAGGATTCATGAAGGGGTCCTCCGATATCTCATATTTTCCGGTGGCCACCCTTCAGAGAAGCGATTTTCGTCCTCGCTGACCACGGCGCTCGCTCGTCGAACGTATTCATACGCTCGCGACGGCGATGAAACGCTCCGCGGCACTGTTTTTCGTGGAATGTTATTGCCGACTGAAAAACGTCTCCGGGGAGGGCAGCGACACGTTCGAGCCTTTCTCAAATGCGTCGGTATTTCGTGGGGTGGTTCGTTTCAAACGCGTTATTCGTCGTCAAAAGAGGCTCGCGCGCCAAACGAATTCTGATCGCGCGCCCGTGGAAATTTTAATATCATCGTTTCGGTGCTATTGGCATTTACGACTTCGCCATCATTCATTCGAATCAGATAGCTTCATCGCGGCGGGACTTCTTTCGCAGTCCAAGCTTCGAGAATTTTTTACAACGCAATGATTCTTTGAAATACACAGTTGGAAATATGAAGTGTTTGGAGATAATGCAACTCCACAAAAACGGTATCGTTTCATTTCGCGTCAAGGCTATATAATTAAGCGCTGTATTGCTACTGTTTCCGTTAATTAAACTGTTACTATTATTATTACTATTAATTATCATTTCCTTCAATTTCAGGGATCGCCTCAAACTTATACCGCATCCCTATAGAGTAAATACAGTAGACGCAGTCGACCTAATATAAAATGGCTATTAAAACTAATATAGAAATTACTATCTTTATCAGAACAAACCTATATGTTCAAAAATTTATGCTGATTCAGAAAAACTGGTCGATATTTGCTTTAAGACATTATTTACTGTAAATCGGGTTGAAAACTGAAGTCATGACATCTGACCACCTCTCCCGTGGTGCCGGGAGAAATGATTTTCGTCGTCAGCAGAGACCACTCACATAATTATTCATGGAAAATTAACAAAGGATAAAGCAAAATTATTTATGAGTGAATACAACTATAGATTCATTGATATTTAATTTGTTTACGCTAAACAAGTAAAGAACACATCAAAGAAAAAGTGAACTACCTACTGGCGATTAGCAAGGCAAATGAATACAAAAGTGAATAACTAAATAAACAAAAATAATAATAAAATAATAATAGAAAAAAAAACAAAAATAATAAGAAAAATCATAACTCGACGATCTCTCCTTTCTGCAGCGAGAGATGGTCTTCTCGTTAGCTTTGAGAGGAAGAGTGAATATGGCCAAATACTTTAGCTGCATTGTCCCTCAATATCTCTACTATCTTATTATCCCAAACATTAAACGAAAATAAACGTAGGTGTATATTTTAAATACGATTCTGTACACCACTGTTTGACAAAAGAGGTTAAATGTAACATCAATTTACCTTTTATAGCTTATAAATCCAGACAAACGCAGAAGGAAGCGAAATGACGCTATTCATTCAACTGTTTGGCTACTAGAGAAGTAATTGGTCTGCACTTTAACGCATTTTTATGGAGAGAGTCTGAAATATAGCGACTCGACCAACTCTCCGGCCCGACCGCGTTTCCCGGATTTACCCCACGGAAAAGTTATACGCGCATGCATTGAAGTGCGCTGCTCGAATCGATCAAGCTGTCCGCCACGAAATAGGGGATGCAGCATCGCGAACGATTGACACTCTCCTCGGAAGCAAATGTATCGTCGAGGGCGAGGGAAGATCGATCATCTCGCGCGACCGTGTTTAAGCTCGGGTACGGAACCGCTGCCGCGCAGTTTTCCTCTACCCGACGATACCGCTGTGGTCCAGCTGATTTCCGAGGAATCGTGCCATCTATTCGAGCGGTCTCGCGGCAAAGTGGGCGGAACAGGATCGAAATCGGCCCGCTACCGTAACGTCTACCTGGGCTTGAAAAAGTGTCATTATCCGGTAATGGCGCGGCAACAACTAGGTCGATGCACCGGGCTGGTTAATGACACGGCTGTTACGTTTCTTCGATCGCGGGGCGAACGGTATCTCGCTGTTTCGATCTGCCTGATGTCCCCCGAGCGACGTTACCGATGCATTCGCGGAGCTACCCAGTCGGATTTCCTTTGAACGCGTTCCGAAGATAGCGATGCTACCAGGAATTCGAAGAGCTGTTTCAATCCTCCTGTTCAGTGTCCCATTACCTCCGACTAGCTGAATTCATAATATACTGGTTAATAATAGAGCAGCGTTTAGGTAGTAAATTGGAGCGGCCTGTATAACTAGAGAGACGAAGGAGCGAGATAGCTGTGGTGCACACGGAAGCGGCTCAGCATGTACGTCACAATTATATTAACTCGCGTCGCGGGTAGACGTGGAATAGGCAGCGACTCTAAAGCGATGATAGCCGCTGTTATAAAGCTGCATTAGAAGAATGGTCGCCGAGGGACGGCGATTCGCCAGTGATAAAGCGCGAACGACCGTCTCTATTCGCGGCAATTGTCGTATCCGCGCGTAAACGCCGGCTGGAACCCGAGGGTAGGAAACCGAACGAGTCGCGTCTGGCATAAATCGTTTAACCGCGACCTTGACGGATGAGCGCTGCTCGCGAGGCTGTACCCGTGGAACCGCGTAGGAAGAACAGGGTGCGGGGGAGGAGTTGCAGGATCGCCGGACGGGGGATGATTTTTCGAAAGTGGCGAGTATAACGACGGACCTCTGGTACGATCGCGGAAACAGCGGCACACGCGCGCACACAACGCTCCGCTAGCACGTGGATATCCGTTGCACGACGGCTCCTCAGTCTGCGTGTGTATGTACGCGCGGGACCGAGGAGATCTCCCAGAGGAGAAAAAGGTAACCGTCGCGCTCCGGAGATTCTCTGGCGGACGGCCAAACACCCAACAACCAAGAAACCCTCAGACTCAACTGTATCCACTCCATCCACGGACCTAGCCATCTACCAGGCTCTTCTCGTTTTTCCCTTCCTTTTCCACCCCTCTCCACCGACAGCTCGGTCTCCAGGTTCTTTGCTAGCATCCCTCCGCTACCGAAATTCCATTTTCTAACGTCCTGCCCGCTACCCCCCCCCCCCCCCCCACCCACTCCCCGCGCGCGCGTCCCACCGTTTTCTTACTCGCCCTTTCGACTGTCACTCCAACTGCTCGCTATCGCTCTCGCGCTATCGTCCCAGTTATCACTCTAGCATCCGTCCGTGCCTCCCTCGTCCGCTCCCTTGTTCCGAGTCCGACCCGCCCGTGTTTCGCGCGGCCGACTGCATTTCCTACGCTGACGGGGCTCGTTCGTTCTTGTTAAGAGAATCCCGCGGCGCGATTAAACGAGCCACGCTGGCTGAACGGTTCTTCTGGGGCGGAGACCGAACCAGGCGATCGACCGGCCGATGGATGTCGCCGATCCTCCACGTGCACTGGGCCGCTCCGAGTTTTGGCTGCGGTTCAGTCAGTGATAGATACGCATCGGAGTATCCGAGAGCAAAGCGAGACGAATGGCGAGTAGCGTAAAACAGTGCCGTTCTCTTCGCCGTGGCGCGAGAAGTCGAACGACTACGTGTCCCTATCCATCGGGAGATCTTTAGGGCGAGCTGGCTAGCCAGGGAAGTGTCGGTGATACGCGCGAATAAAACGGCCCCATAAACCTCCCCCGTTCTTCATCGTTCCGTGCGGTCGCCGCTCGTAAACCCCTCGAGCATATGCGTGTCCTCGCCGCTGGATGCGTCCGCGGGGCCAAACAGCGCCGCTTAAGACTCCGTAAACACTGGGTTGATTAACGATAATGGCGATCTAGGGCGATTCCCGATAGTCCGCCACTCGATTGTGGGATTTCAAGGGGGAAGGGCTTGTGGCTATTGGAGGGGTGAGGCGGTGGAACGGGGACAGGAAACAGTTACCAGTAGAACAAGCAACCCGTGGGACGGTGGACGGCCAAGGTAATCCAAGGGGTTGCGTGCCCAGGCATTCTGATCAGCGCTTTACCCCTTATAGGTCCGCGCGTGATGTGTTATGATCGTTAACGCCCTGCCAACTGCTGAAGAGACGAGGATATTGCCCGACGTCCGTGTGCTCGTCGTGGCTAATCGTTGGATCGCTGGATCCACCGATCAGCCCTTGTTTTCGCCGTTCAACTGCGGCTGGATTAATAGTTGCAGGATCGCGCGCGTTCGCGGGCATGAGACCGCATCCGCGGAGCACACTGATGGGATTCGTGTTCAATTTGTACTCGCGAATATCGATCGATCTGGTGCCTGAGTATCGAGATCCGTGGAAACAAGGGTTCCTCAGCTGTGAACCGGTTGGATCAGGAGTACGAAGAATTCAGAGATGGATCTTGGGATTGAAATCAATCACTTGGCTGGCAAAGGACTCTAACGTGAACGGAGGTTCGCGGAAAATGATTTTCAGTGATTAAATTGTGTTTTTTTTTTCCAAGAATCGTGGAACTCGAGGTGTAGGGTGACTGTACCTAATATCGCCACTGTTCCTAATATCGCCACCCGCTATATCTCGCAAAGTAAGCTCTAAAATTTATCGGTCATACACTGAATTAGTACCTAAACATATGTAGGAAGACATACTGTAATTGCAGCATCATGTGATCAGCAATTACAGAAAGAGAAGTATTTTAGTGAATCTTAATAGTGTAAAAATTTATTGAACTACCACAATTTTACATCACATTCGGAGAAGGTAAGTCTAATAATTTCGTGAATGCAAGAATATCTACTAGAAATACCTAATTAATGATGTACTTCAGGAATTAAATCGATTCAAATATTTTCTGTAGTGAAAATAATGTTTTTCTTTTAGCAGTATGGGTGTTCTTAATACCGCCTACCGGAGAACAATGGTTTCGATGAAATGTTTGTTACAGGTGGGGTTACGAAATGTGCCGAGCAACCGTAATAAACTTTATTTGTCCAATATGTACATCGGAACGTAAAAAATAAAATATTTTAAAAATCTATATCTTTAAATTTCTATATTTTTCTAATAAAAATGAAATCAAAGATGCATAAAAATACATTTATAGAGCAAGAAATAATAAAAGCACATGTGAAAATGACTTTAAAAACATCCATATATATATATATATATATATATAATCAATATTTCTTAAGTTGGCGATATTAGGTACACTTTTTTCAGGACCCGATTTTTGCATGTCTTACGTTTGTTGAGTCCTAATTAAAAATTTGTAGGTTTCAACGATTCTAACTTATGCTACAATTAAAGATGAATAATTTCTCTTTACTTTGATACGAGTTGCATGCAAAAATATAAATTATTATTTAATTAACAGCGATTTAACTTTTGCCTGGCGATATTAATTATTAGGTACAGTCACCCTATGTTATTGCTGAAGCTTTTATCGTTAGATAGAATTGTAGGTCGGAGCAGCTGGATCGCTATCCAGTTCTGAGAGATCCCAGAATTTATTTGAAAGCAGCAACCGCTAAACCTAGTTTCGTCGCTGCAATCGGTCCCTTGAATGCATCGCGCGCGTGCCGCTAATCCACAGAGGCATTATGTCGATTCCTTTCCGCCTCTGATCTCGCGGAGCAGGAGAAACTGACAGCCAGTAATCTCCGCGCGTTCACAGAGGAGTTGAGGCTTCCGTAAAGCCCATTCACAATAAGATCAACCGCGTATCCGCATCTCGATTCAGCTACAGTTAACCGCCCACCCACCCACTTGGTAGTTCCGCGAAACGTTTCCCGCCTCCTTTTCTTCGCCAGCATCGAATAGGCGTTCGCACAGTAAAATTATGCATCTGAAGCTGCTGCTTCGGGTACACGGGAATTATTACCACGAATCGTGCCGGTGTTTACTATTATTTCACTAAGGATTGCAAACTTCTTTTCAAGCAGTACTTTGTAATTTCCATTTTATGGATCTACTAGAGCCTCTGTGCTTCGCTTTGTAGGTAACGAATTATAATTTATATACCACAGTGCAGTGGCGCACTTAGGATTAAAAATATTATTAATGCAAATTCAATAATATTCATTAGGTGATTATAAAAATTTATAATCTATAAAATTTATAAAAATTTATTTATAAAATCCCGTTTTCTGTTCTTTTTACAAAGCTCTTGAATTACCTCAGTCGTGCTTAAATTAATATTCTTTCTTCCTTTTTCTGTGGGGGGTGCCAGTGTACCTTTGTAAATTTGACCTCCATGCAGTAATAATGTAATACTCTTACGTTCAATGTTCCTACGCAATGCCTCTTATTAGTTTCCCAATAAAAACTACGCAGAAGTGACGTAACAAAAGAAGCTAGACTAGTATTAAAACTACGTGTGTTCCGAAAACGATTCCTCCCATTCAATTAAGCGGATACATCAGAGAAGAGTTAATTGAAACGTTTCGTCTGGCATCATATATCACGGACGGCCATTCCGAAAGAGAATGAACTTTCCCTTCTGTGTCAACAAAACGTCTCCCCCGTTTCGCACCCCTCTAGCTCAGCGCCAGTGCTCGTTGCCAATATCCTCAGGATCCTATCGGTTTGGCGACTAATGAATGTTTATTAGTACAGGATCCGCTGACGTATCGTTCGAGGCTCGAGACGGATTGATACGGGTCTAGACGCTCGTAGCTTCGAAATAATTGATCCTTACAGGAGATGAGTAACAATTCTGCAGATATCTCGTAGAAGAAGTAAACTTTTTCCACCGATGAGCAATACAAAAGAGTTGCTACTATTCCATTATTATTGATAAATCTCGGAGCTCAACCTGACAGACAGTTTCATCAAAACTAACACCACCCATTTCCCTTAGGTAACCTCGTTTGCTTTACTGGTTGATCTCTTAATCTGTCAGAAATTGTCGATCACTTTCAGCACGTCTAAATTGAAAACCTATAGAGCTACCGATACCGTCTAGACACCCTCGGTCTAATTATACTACCACGAGCGTACAAAGAAACGAAATTCGAATCCTGCTCGCGTATTTCCATCGACTACCCCAGAATACAGGTCAACAATTTAATCAAGAACGTCTTTGAAGGAAGGAGCGCGCGGTATCGCTGGGTGGATCGTTCCCCGCCACTGACGAACGGAGAAACGACAGCCTCTTCCGACTCGTCCCCCCCCCCCCCCCCCCGCGATAACGGAGAAAATTGGCCGGAGTCTTCGAAATAACCACGGTTGATTATCATTCGCTTATCGTTTTCATAATTAACATATTACGAAGAAGTTTCGAGGGGAGGGAGAGCAGACGAGATAAATGGGAGCGTCGGCTCACGGCCGGAACAGAACGTACAGAAGTAATCTGGACGGGGGCCAGAAGCTAATTCCGGCAGTTTGAGTTGATGAAGAGAACGAGACCATTCCGCTACCGAGCTAGTTAAAGTTCAGCCACTTCTATTTCCGGTTTGTTCCTAATAGCGGACACTAGACGCGGCTGTACACGGGGGGGAATACAGCCTCCTCGTCTCCAGGCATATTTTGATCCGAGCCGGATAAGAAGTTGGAGGTAAACGAGATCGATCAACGCCGGCAACGTCTGCCGCGACGGCGAAAGAAACTTTCTCATTATTTCAACCTACCAACCAGGCAACCTCGCATCGTCATGCACACTCACCCTACCCAAACTTCAGAATATTCTTTTAAAATAACAAAATTTCCACGCAAGAATCCTCGACTATACAAACAGCCTACCCAAACTTCAGAATATTCTTTTGAAATAACAAAATTTCCACGCAGAATCCTCGACTATACAAGCAGCGGTAAAGCTCGTGAACGATTGCAAATCGTAACCGAACCGTAGCAAATGGCTATTAATTATAGATCGATCATTTCCCCGACTGATCGACAGCTGGCGAAAGTAAGAGCGCGTGGGCGGTTTCGGCATAATGCGTAAAACTGCATTTAACTCGATCCCCCGTAAAATGGATCGCCGCTAATAAGATTCATGCAGAACAAAAGCGGCTACGTAAAACAGGCTACGTGACGCGGATACGCGATGCGCTGGCAGCTGGTGCGTCGAAAGTAACGAGCTACAATTTATCCGCAGGTAGCTGGAATTCGAGCCTCTATTCGTAATGTACACCGGCGTGAACGCGAATTTGACGCGTATCAATTCTTTCGCCGGCTATTTCGTTTCAATTCCATCGATATATTTCCCCCCCACCCTCATCGATTACTTGGTACAAAACAGACCCTCCCCCTTCTCCTTCTCCAACCCAGGATGATATCGAAATTATTCGGACGCCGACGAATGTATTACATTAAAATGATATCGTCCCGGTAATCGGCCTGTTAAAGCGGATAATCGTTTGTCCCCGACGCTAATTCACCCCCGGTTTCGACTGCATTAACGGATCCGGTCGTTGTTTAAACGACTCCGCGTTCGACTCGTTACATTAATGACATTTTATTCGGCCGCGGCTCGTTTGTTTCCATTAAATTTAGAATTAGGCTGGGATGCTGCGTTGGAAAGGCGGGCGGATTGTAATTATTGGATTCATGGATGTTTGGACAGGCATTCGGTGAATATGGAGAGCACGGTACGTGGGAACTTTGGGCGGTCTGTTTAGTTAAATGTGATAATGTTACCGCGAAGATAACCAACCGCCATTCCATAGCGCTAACTTGCTAACCCATGGGATTGCTATGGATATTTATTCACGAGCCACCTTCCCTATTCTATTTGTTGGAAATCGGTTATTAAAGTTTGGAGCGCTCTGCATACTGCGTATCCTGTAAAGAAACGCATTGCTTTCTTGTTGGTTCCCGAGAGTTGTGGCGTAAGTGTGCATCAGTGGGACATTCGGGATTTACTCTTGGGGGAGCCGAGTTGAACGGATAAAAATATTTTTAATGCAAATTTAATAAAATTCTTTAGGCGATTATAAAAATTTATTTAATGAATAAAATTTAGTTTTCTGTTCTTTTTAAAAAGCCCCTTCTTTGAGGGGTGCCAGGGCCCCTTCTGTCTATTAACTATAATAAACATTAATAATCACAACACATTATATTTGCACCTACAAACAGGTCCATTCTTCCCACGCAACACAGATTTAAGTTTTCATTTTTAGGCCAGCTAATATTCTGCGTCCAAGGACACACGCGCGGACACTTTTCGCCCGGCCCATTATACGGGCGATTTCGTCGATTGATAGGGGCGTTCATCAGCGCCCGATGAAAGGAAGGACAAACGACCGTGTTATCCCGCGGCGAGGCTTTCGTTCCGCGATAAAAATACCGTAATTCTCCCGGCCGCGGTGATATTGTTTCTATGGGGAAAGTGGTTTATATTTACCTAGCGGGGTTGACTTTTATAGGAGACGCGGAATCCCATCAAGCGCATAATACAGCCGCCTATCGGCTTTGTTGGAGATCGACGCGCGAACAATACGCCCCATCCAAGCCGGCGCAATCGTTAAATATTTCGTTTCGCCGCTGTATAAATCGTATCAGCCAAGAGTTATTTATTATTTTTTTTAATCCGGAGCGTTAATCTCGCCGATCGATCGATACGCTGCTGGGAGGGTAATTCAATACGGTGTGCGGCGAACAATTTTCATTCATCAGCGCGAATTCCATCAGCGCGAAGGCACGTTTCAAATCGAGAGGCATAGAAGCGAGGGGGAAGAAAACATGGGAAAAGACGCGCGACAGAGAGAGATAGAGAGAAGAGAAGAAAAGAACGCGAACCGTAGACTGCTACTTTCTAGCTATCCTAACGCGCGGTTATGGTCGCGCCACGCTGCGTCTGGTCTAAACTGAAGCGAGAAAGGAGGCGGACTGGCGGAGGGAAAGTTGCCACGTTTCTATTTTACCACATTGTCCGATGGAATAAAGGGATCCGCGATCCTCGCCTCCCCAGGGCGACCCATATACGCGTCCATGGAGTTTCTCTAAAAAAACGTTAATTGAAGAGACAGCCTCCTCGGCGCGGTTCATTCTCGCGGGCGAGGGGAGGGACCGTCATTGTGACACCGATAATGCACGTGGCGAGTCATAGAATGAAACACCATGCACAATGAAATTTCGATTTTAGGCGGGTCTCGCTTTTCTCCCAGCCCCGCGCGGGAAATACATTGAATTCGGTTTCGATCGTGTCTGCGCATTGAATCGTCCCATTGTTCCAGGGATAATGAGCAAATATATGCGCGCAGCACTGTTTCCAAAGCAAGCTCGATAAGTTTCGATTGAAAGATTGAGGATACAAGGCACTTGAGTGGAATTATCGATATCGAGCCATCGTTTACTCGCGTTATCGGCGGCTAGCACCCTCGGCAGCGTTCATCCGGCCCTCCAGGGTAATCAGGCGGACGGCTCGCGATTTAATCCGCGCGCGTCTTGTAAAAACTTGCGCGCGGAAGAGGAGCAGAACCATGGAGAGACATGAAGCTGGATTCTCAGAGGATTCATGTAAATTTCAGAGGAGGCTGGGGGAGGGGGCGAAAGGGGACGGCCGTTGTCTCGCAGGATCAATAGAAACTTTCCCGGATTCGTCGTGCTCCACTTGCAGCACTATCAGGAGTAGGGGGGAGGGGGCTCTAGTTTGCTCCAGGTTTGTCGTATACCTACGCAGCCAGGTATGTATTCCTTTTCAGACGGAGAAGTTAAGCGAACGACGCGATGTCACGTTTCAGACTCCTCGACCGCAACGTTCACCGTGTCGACTTGTCGGCTGCAAGGTCGAACGGTTGGTTTCGCGTCTCGATCTGTCGTGTTCGTTGTGTGTCGTTACGCGCGAGAATGATCGAACCTCAGCTTTCTACTTTGCCCCCTGTTATCGCACTCACTGTCTGTAGAAATGAGTCTGAATTAAAGCGCAATAATTATCAAGCAATCCTTCGTTAATCGGATCTATGTGAAAAGGAATTATGAGCTAAAAATTAAAGTGACTAATTCTGGACACGAAAAGTTGAAGTGCAAACGAGTGTGGGGCGGTTTAAAAGTACGATGATCACTCATGGAGACACTTGTTTGCGCGGAGGTGCATTTGAGCGTGGAAGGAGTCGCGGAGCATGGCCGAAACGAGGGATGACAGAGCGCGATTGACGATCGCGGCGATAGCAATGCCCATTTTATCCCCAAGGGGATATAAATAAAAGTGAAATTGAGCGAGGGTGAGCCAGCCGCCGCATCTACAATGTATTCACGCAGCACGCGCTTCCACTCGTAATTTCATTTCAGATAAAAGTCTCGTCTCGTAACCCTTCCGACGAGGACATCTACATTTTATACGCGGCGATATTTCTATTTGCCTGCCTTATCGTTCGGCTACAGTCCCTGTTCTTCGAGGCAGTCCATATCATTATGCTACCGACGACTGCTATTTCATTGCTAATACTCTGATTCATTGGGACGAGGTAAATGTTGCCTCGTAACGACAGAGTGACGCAGAATGTATCCATGTGGTTTAATCCGAATCTATATTCTACTATTAGTAGAGTTAATTGTAAGTGAAGTGATGTTGAACTCGTAAATGTGATAGTAGTGATCCATGGTGGATTAACCAATGAGCCAAATAAGCACGTGCTTGGGGCATCAGGAGACGGGGGCACCATAGAAATTTTCTGACTATTAAAATCTAACTTTTGCTAGAAACACTTTTTAGTCAAATTATCAGAAATGCCTAAGAAATCGTACATTGCGTTGAAGTGATCATCCTGTATAAAGGGATCTGAAAATCTTTTAAGTGCTTAGGGTAGGGCTAGAAACCGTTATTATAAAGATTTTGGTCCTTGAAAGATTTATGAAGAACCTTTATTCTGAATAACCGTTATAAAGAACCTAAATATCAGACAATATAAGTTTAAGTTACGGTTCCTATATAGCTCTATAACTTTTATTTTTTAGGTTCTATATAAGTTCCAAAACGGTTATAGAACCGATTTAGTAACTCTTATTTTTTAGGTTCTATATAAGTTCCAAAGAGGTTATAGAACAGATTCTTGTAACGATTGTACAGAATTTTACAGTAAATGAAATCACAACTATAGATTACTGTGTATAATAAAATTGTTTAAAAATTACTATAAATAAGTAAGTAAATATTTATTCTGTGTATTATTATTGCAAAAAGTGCAATAAATATTTAATATCATAGATCGAAATTTTTATTTGTCAAGTTCATTTTTTCAATTAGGAGCCACCTCACCAACAGGACCATGATTCTGACAACATATTAAAATATCATTCAAATCGGTGAGCTAGATCATCATCGGTATAACAACCAAACATTTATATGAACGTACACTTTATATTACAAAATAATTGTATATGTATGTACAAATGTGTACATAATATATATTTACTTACTTATTTATAATAATTTTTAAATACTTTGGTTATACACAGTAGTTCATATTTGTAATATGTTGTGATTTCATTTTCTATAAAATTCTGTACAAAAAATACTTTGGAACTTATATAGAACCTAAAAAATAAATGTTATTAAATCGGTTCTATAGCCGTTTTGGAACTTATATAGAACCTAAAAAATAAAAGTTATAAAGCAATATAGGAACCGTAACTTAAACTTATATTGTCTGATATTTATGTTCTTTATAACGGTTATTCAGAATAAAGGTTCTTCATAACTGTATTAGTTAGAACCTTTATATGAAACAGTTATTTTCTGGACCTATTCAAGCCCTGGCTCAGGGTCTCTAAAGATCTTAATTCGGCCCTGGTAGTGATAGCAAGCACATATTTATATCTTGAAGCGTTTGTGGTTCAGAGGAGAGACAAATGTGTCTGACTAGTGAGGCCTATTCCACTTCCTGCTTCCGCTTTTCTCTAAGCATCGCGTATATTCTTGATTACTTCTACTTCTTATCGAATACCATAGCTTCTATATAGGCCCTAGCCCTCAAGATCCATCGTGCTCGCGAATAATAATCACGCTAAAACTACACCGCTGCCAGCCAACACAAAAGAGGAGCTTCAGCGTCGATGCCTCTCGAACCGTGAGCAATCTGCAGTGTTTACAATATCTCAACACGAAACGAGCAGAAGCATCGAGAACGCTTCTCTGCGGGGCTTCTCCCGACCGCGTACCGAGCGTTTCCATTAAAAAAGAATAAACAAATCCAATCAATATCGGGGAGAAAAGCCCGTCGTTCCATCTGTTCGTAATCACGCCGTTAAATATTACGTCGCACGGACCGGGCATAATCGATTCCCTCGAATTCAATTAGCCGTGGCATATCGGGGATTCGAATTGAACGCGATTCGAGCTGCCTCAGACGCTCGGGCCTCTATCGACGGGGGTCGCGACCGATAAAAGCAGTCTTAATGCAGAAAAATGCTTGAAGGGGTTATAAGAAATGAGTAATTCATTGAAATTTGAAAGCAGAGCGATACTAGGCACCTATAGTATTGTTGTGACTCAGGGTGAGAAACGTAGTAGTCGATTGTAGGTACTTAATAAATATACAATTTATTCTGGCCACGTTCTATGAACAACTCCTGGTTACAACTAATAGCAAGTCGGTAGACATCCGTGCTGTATTTCAGCGAGGGAAGATCTGCCCGCCTACTTAGGCAATTTTCAGTGGGTTTTATACTACGGAGTTTTGGTGGGGCGTGGATGACCTTAGCCTTTAGTTACAGGATGACTAAATCGGCTACTATTTAGCTATGATTCAATGATCTTGGACCTTGCACAGAAAAATAGGAGTGACTAACTTATCTGGACGATACAGTTTTCTACGCTCACCCGCTATTTTAATGATAAAGGAGCTCTGTCATCCAACACTATCCCTAATCCCTGGTCTTCAGACCTCGCGCACTTCCAATTCTCCTAAGACTAGTAATAAATGACAAAAAGATCGCCATAAAAGTCACACAACATTCTTCCCCAAGAACACGACCTACCCCCAAAAACCGTCTACCAGTAGCCACCTAATCCTTAAAGTGCCCAACTGCCGGGAATCTGTGTCAGAGCGGTTGTCGATCCTCGGAAAGAAGGCTGCCGACCATCCTCCCTCTGGATTGCATTAATTCCGCGCACGACACGTAACCCTAGCAATAAAGTGGCGTAATTGCCGATGCGTCCGTGCCGTTTGGACGAGAGGAGGAGGGGGGAGGGGAAGAGGAAAAGGGGGGGGGGGAAGGGAACAGAAGCCCGTTGGCATCGCTCGCTCGACCGCGCGGGGGCCGAGAAAAGGGGTGGCCTTACAAATCCAGCCCGACGTGCCCCACACGGAGCACGCAGACACCGAGCCGACTTATGCGAGCCACGTGCGCCATTCTAATTTGCTTACGAGCCAGCGCGGCCTTAAAGCAGAATGCGTTACGGGGACGCGTACGTGCCACCGCCGTCTCTCTCTCCGCAGGCCTGCGAACAATGCTGTCCTACGGTACCGCTCGCCTCCTTATTGTTTCGCCAGGCCAGACCTGGACATGATCCATTCGTACGATATTTTTCACCCGGAGGGGGTGTGAGCGGCCACGCGGGCGCGAATAAAGGAGTCAAGTGGCGTTCCGCGCCGACACGATCCGGGGGACGCGGTAAACTCTCCAACGGTGACGATTAGGGGTCGTTTCTATGGGCGATCTCCTACGATGCTGATCCGATATGGGGTACCGATGTACCAGGGACACGGATTCAGCACGATATGAGATCGATTCGGTAAGTGGGTGTGGCGATCTCCATGTTTCATCCACGGAGTCTGGGGTAATCTGTCACTGTTCGGAATTAATAGTGGTGTAACTCCAAAAATGTAAATTTTATAGGGAAAGCGGTTTAAAATAATAAAAGCCTTTCAAACCGCTGTGTATAAAATTACTCCCACCGATTAACCGTAGAGCTGTTGAATCGATGAAATTTTGTATCTAGATATTAACTCACATATTTACTTATTACTGTACAATTTGTATACCAATGGCTAATCCTGTTTAAACAAATAATAATAATAATGATAATTTGACTAATAGTTGAATAGTAGCTACATGTAGAGCGATTGAGATGTCCTGGTGATAAGTTAAACCGTGAAGTTTGAATTGTTTTAAAATCGTTCCGTTATGAGGAGCACTTTGTAACGTGTAATAGTGCTTCTGTTTCCATCTCGGTGCAATCTCGGAGAACTTTGTACAATTCATTGGCCTCACACGCGCGCTAATGGTTTTCCCGGACCATTCTGCCAAGTATGAAAGCCTGATTGTCGATTCTCAGGAAGCGAGGGACGGGAGAGCGATTCCACGCAAGTGTGAACGTTTTATTTTCAACGGAGGGGGGTGGAGGAGGGGGGGGGGGAGGGGGAAGGAATCGATGCGGCGGCGCTCTGGAGGAGCCGTTGCAAATTTTATTCCGTTCCTTCATTTCGCCGCTATCGTATCCGGGGCAATTTAAATTCCGCGGGAGACTCACGCGGAAAGCCTGAAGGACCTAATATAATCCCGGGTACAAGGGGTGGCCGGTACGCCTGGGATCTAACCTGCATACATTTCCCAAATAGGCGCGTTAATGTTAAGAATACCGTGCGCGTGTTTTCGCGCCGTGGGGGGGGGGGGGGGGCAAGAAAGATATAGCCGTGGCGGAAGTGTCGGAGGGGTTGGTCGTCGCTTACACCAAATATATCTTCTGCGTGTTCTTTCCTTGTCAAAAAACGAGAACTTCGGTGGTTGAGTTGTTGGAGGGGCAAAATAAGAAACTAATATCATTGTGAATTTAGAAAATGATTAAAATACGTAAATAGTCAAAAGTTATGATTTTACTAGCAATGATAAGAAGACAAAGAAATTGATTGATAAGTTGCAAGCCTTCAGAAAGGAAACAGCTACTCTTTGTCTGTCTAAAGGCAGAGTCGGTCTACTTGAAATGCCCGTAGTCACTGAAACTAAGTACTACCTACTGTTTCATTCGGGTCTGCAATAGAGGAAAGATCCGTTTTCGATAATAACGTCATTTCACGTGCTCAATTCGTTGCGATATGTTTCGCGGCCCGTAACACGCGAAATTACCAGATAACTCTATAAGATAATTAGAGCGGTCTCAAAGGAGCGCTTTTAATTCCGTGTAAATAAGCGAGGGAACAATTTGCAGCCCGAGCCGGGGACGAAATTCGCGATTTGACCGATAATTCCACGAAGTTATGCGCTACCCGAATTTGCATTGTAAATCGGCGATGTCTCCGCGCGGATCGTTCAAGGAGCTGGCGACAAACTTTGTAATCGTATACAATTCACCAAGTACCGCTTTTTCGTTGAATAATTATTAACACCCCCGGTCCTGTTTCTCCGTCCTCTGTAACTGACGCTCGCCAATGCGTCTATACATTCTCTCGTGTCGACGGGTAAAAGTTCAAAGTGAAACTGTTGACCTGACCTTATCACGACCGATCGATCGCTAAGCTGGCAATAATTCAGCCATTATGCATTATCTCGTTCCGCTCGATTTCCAGGGAATTTTGTTAACGAACACTGCGAAGCGTCCGTTGATTATTAGAAAATTACCTAGCGTGTGAAAATACTGATTTTTCATCGAAATTCGCGGTGCAGCATACGTGCGCCGTGGAATTCATCGCGAATATTAATTTCTAATGCCAGCACCGTCGTGTTAATATTAACCAGTTTTCCGTGCCTTTGAGGGAACATCGAAGACCAAATATTATACCTCGAAGGTAGGTACATGTTTACCCGTAATCATATTAGGCACGGTTCATCGGTTAATGTACAAATATCTCGCAGGTGCAATCGAAGCAAAGACAGACGCAATAAATGTTAGTGTTTGTAGGTTTGCCACTCACCGACACGATCTATGTCTTCTTGCGTATAGTAGTGATGCATGGTCGCTGCTGGGTCGGCTTTGCGGTAGCAATTGAATCACTCGAGGGCGACAGTTTACGGCCGTACGATGATCATCACGACCAATACAGCGGTCACTTTACTCAGCTATTACTCACTTCCATCTCAAACACAGTCGCGAGACCGCCCATTCGCCACTTCCTGCAACCGCGCTAGCCCCAGCGATCTCCAGAGATCGTTACCGCGCTGGCCCGCGTCACGTACGCGCGATTGCTGGCCAGCGACCGAAACGCCGAGGCACGCGCTGGTGAAAAAGGCTGCGACGAGAGCTGACGTAGACGTGGAACGCGATAAATATACCAAAACGATTTAGGTCGGATCGAATGGGCGGTCGTTTACCTGCCGCCCCTTCCTCTCGAGCGTCGAAGGTGCCGGAGTAAGCTGCGACGGTGGTCGTAAATCATCGACGACCCGAGAAAATCCCGCTCGGGCGCAGCTCGATCCTCTCAGACTAATTTCCAACTGGACAGCGGAACCGATTGGTCCATCGGGGCCACAGGAACCGGAAGCCTCTATCCAGCGGCGATGTTTACACGTACACGCGTCTCGCGCTTCGCGGCCGACGGTTACGTGTCTCTGTGTGTAAATCGCCACTTGCACCGTGTTGGTCCCGGTCACGCGCAAGGTCCGCGTCCTCGGCTTTAAGGTTATGAGTCAGGCGGCGGGGAGCCAGGTACAGGATGCTGAACGGCGTGACGGGGGCGGCGGCGAGGTGTCGGTTCGAGGGGCGGGGGGGGGGGGGGGCAGCCGGTCGTGGCTGATGGAGCGCGTTAACCGGCGAATAATCGATCGGCGCGATGAAGATTTTTCCAGCGGCACGGCAGTATCAACAACAATCGAGACACGGGGTTAAACGACAAGTCGAACAACATTGTGGTGAAACGCTGGTCCGCGAGACGAGTCTGCGCAGAGCGTAGAGTGGCGCACGGGGGCGGAGAGGGTGACGGCGGCCACGCTACGCAGAATGGCGACTGTGGCGCCATCCTAGCTGCCACGGGAGCGTCGATGGCCGTGGCGGCGGGCGGAAGGAGCACGCCACCCCCGCGACATCCTGCCCGCCACCACCTAACGCTGCCTACCGCCACCTACAGCCACCCCCAAAAGCTCCTGCCACCCCAACCACCGCCCCCCCCCCCCCTCCCTCCCGTCTCTCTGAATCCTCCGCGTCGCAAACGTTCGCCGGCCTACAACCGCTCTGCCATCCACCCCCGCGCTTCATCCGACCCGCCGACGGTGGCTGCGGTATCGATTGGCCCAGTTGTCCCTCGTCAGAACGCGGCGGTCGCTCCAACATCCGAACGCGACCCACCGCCGCCTTCTTCGCCCTCCGCTTCCTCTTCTTTCTTCGCCGCGGCGATGTCTTGTCCGCGATATTCCTCGTTCCGTAACGCTGCAAGCTGCGGGACGCGGTATGTATGTATATACTTTCACGTTGCACGGGGCTGGTTGGAGTGCTGGCTACGCTGCAGGGAAAGTTGTTGATGGCTCCTAGTTTCGAGTAGTCAGCTCTTTGATGTAGTCAATTTAGAACGCAAGTACAACGGAGGGCCGAGTCCCGGCATTTGCTAGTAACTTTCTGGCCGGTGACAAATCTGTTCTGCTTCTATTTAATTCGGCCTGCAATTCGGTTTTACTGCGAGCTCCGTCCCGGTCAAAGTCAATTCCAAGTCGGCTGGTGTTAAGGTATCCGTTTGCCAACGAAATAAACGCCGCCGTCGCAATCTATCCCCGTTGTCAACTTTTGTGGAGTATCTATCCATTATACTCCCGTTGAAAGGTATTCCAGTTGTTGAATTACTAAAGGCGGATCGATCGCATCGTCCATAGTGTCTCTGGGCTTCAATCCTTATCCGGGGATATCTCAAACAACTTGCTCGCGGAAGGACAGTTACCAAACTGCAGGATCTCGATTGTAGACGGTTGTTACGCAATTCGGGCTACTGCTGGAACTTTCGATCATGCTTGGAAATCCACCGGACAGCATTGTACCCACTTCACGATGTTCCTCGACAACTGTCGTGCCATTTTTAATGGTCCAACTCCGGGGGAAAGGATCATTGAAACTATCGTTATGATCGGACCAACATTTCAGCTAATATATCACAGAAAATCCCATAAATTTTAGGTTTGGATGGAAAACAGTATTTAGACTGAACCTCGCCTTTGCGATAGTCTTGTTCTTCTTCTCTTTTCTCTTGCTTATTTTGTTTGTGCAACAAAGAAGCTTAATAATAATAATAATAATAATAATAATAATAATTATCAACATGCAATATAAATACAACGCCCACTTTTTTAAAATACACTGTGGTATATAAAAACCCGAAATAAAGGGACTTGAACTTGGACGGAGTCAAGAATATAAACTTTAAATACACTTACAAGGGAACACCGCGAACCCGGACTCACCGATTGGAACGCAACTTTGTGAGTTTATAGAGTGACTCAAAACAAGAACAACGGTGTGTTTCATTTGGGCCCTATCGCCCTTTAAGGGGGTGAAAACTGACCTCAAAGTCAAATTAGCACTAACACTTTTTCGCGTATAACTCTGAAAGTACAACAGACAGAAAACAAAGTTTCAAATAAAAGTTTAATGGTGCAATAAGCGCTGCAAACTTCCGTAAACAAAATTTTGAAAAAAGTTTTTTTCGTTCGGGTATTTTTTTTAAAACTCTTTTCAAAATTTTGTTAACGCAAGTTTGCAGCGCTTATCGCACCATTAAGCTTTTGTTTGAAACATTTTTTTCTGTCTGTTGTACTTTGAGAGTTACACGCAACGAAATGGAAGTGCCAATTTGACTTTGAGGTTAGTTTTCACCCCCTTAAAGGGCGATAGAGCCCAAATGAAACACACCGTTGTTCTTGTTTCGAGTCACTCTATAAACCCACAAACTTGCGTTCCAATCGGTGAGTCCGGGTTCGCGGTGTTCCCGTGTTAGGTATTACTAATTCAAAAGTCTTCCTTCGAAATCTCATCTCTACTCTCGCAACGCAAATGCAACCTTTAGAGAGGGCCATTAACACATCTAGCAGTCGAGATTTCTCCCCGATGCTGACAGACTTGCGGGGAAATGGGCAATTTTTTCGAAGGCCTCCGAATTCCGCGACCACCTCACGTTCTCCCTTACCCTCCACTCGTCGTTCCCGGGTTTTTATGCGCAAGGTCGCGAGCAAGGAAGCGACCCGAGCGGGAACACGGGGATACGGGGCAATGATGGCCGGGGCGATCGTGACTAGAGACAGCCAGAAAACAGGAGGTCGCATGAACGACAAAGGGGACCTGGCATTATTATGTGCCGGGTCTGAATGCATGACAATGCCAAGCGAGATCCTCCCTCCTCGTCGCTTCCACTGTCTCTCTCATTCTCGCCAGGCCTCGTCTTTGTCCCCTTGGCCGACCAAGTCCCGCGGGCGCCGCTCAAGCACCGTTTCGGGACCGCCGCTTCACAATGCTACGCTAACAAGGTCAGCAATTAATGAATCGCTGGAAACGCGTTGCCAGAAAAATACGGGAAGCCTATGGGGAGCGATGTATTATTAATGGAGTGACCTACGCGCCACCCCGAGCGCGCTGCATCGTCGTTACTTCGCTTCCACCCCCCTCTTGTCACTCTGGCTGAAGCATGATTGTTGGGGGGGGGGGGGGAGAAGGGGGCGCGATTCCTCTTTTCTTCTTTGTAATTCGAAAGTTAAGTGAGCGCCACGTGGGACGTTGAAGTGTTTGGTAGAAGGTGTTTGTCTTTTGGCTTCTTAGTTTCGAGAGGGGTGCGGTGGTAGTTGGGAACGGGAATTGGTGGCTTTGTTGGGGAGTAATGTTTCGTGGAGTGTTGGCTGAGTGAAATTAGGACAATCGTGATGGAAGTACGAATGGCTAGCGCATGGAGCAGTGTGGCACTGTGAGGCTAAAGAAATTTCAGTGATGTTGATCAATGACTGAACCGCCACGCTCGCGGTAATGTGAACCATAGGAGTTCTCGCTTTCTTTCGCTCGTCAAGGAAAGCAGGGGGCTCTCTATCATTTCAATCTATCGCTACGATCATCCGTTCGGAATCTATTCGGTTGAAATAGAAGGTTCTGAGTGAAAAAAAGCGAACCGGGCGTGGAAATGAAAAGGCTTGTGAATCTTTCTCATTCTATCGTCACCGTTTTTCTGGTTATGAAAATTGAAATGAAGGAATCGTATTGTGTGGTAAAAATCACTTCGTCCTCGGGCATATTTCTAACGCAATGGTTGTTTTAACATGCTCGCGATCCCGTTTTATTTTTGTTGAACGACTATTCGCTCCCTTTATGAAAACCTGCAACCGTTTTGTCTACTTCTCCATGCAACCGACTTTTTTTCACGAATGTTTCAAAACTGTTAAAAAACTAGGCTTTGAAGAAAGCCTCGCTCAGAAGCGATGGTTTACATTCATCCACCGTGAAAATGGAACTCTTTAAAAATTGAGCGGAACGCGCCCCAAATTTAACACAGTGGTATTCATCTCTAGTTTCGATAAGGACGCGACCCTTTCACCATATTTTTGTTTTAAAAAAAGAGAAGGAAGCGAGCGGAAAAGCAATGTGGGGCACGGGGAATGTAAAAAAGCAGAGAGTGCTAGCAAATGTTTTTAACCACCATCAAGCAAACTTGTGTACATCGTATCTCGTGATCAAATAATTCTTTCAAAAGCACTCGAAATGCAACTGTACTTCAAACCCCCATACACTCTCCTCATCGCGTAACAATATTCCAATCTGACGAAGCACCATTCAAAAAGAATCGTTCCATTACATCTTATCGCGTTCATCCGTATCTTTAATCGTTCCGGCGATACAACCTGTCCAAGCTCCAAGGGACACGCTGTACAGGGACGCGCGATACGTTTCCGATATCGTCGCCCATATCATCGTATTCTCCTGTCGGTGTTTGGGCATTCAGGGCCGATCCGCGATACGGGAGGACGATTCTGAAGATGCCTGAATGATGAATCCAATATCACCGGGGGCTACAAAGCGGCAGAAGCGAAATACACCCCGGGGACAGGAGCCGTTTGCCTAAAACAGGCCAATGAGCCGTCCCTGTCTGACATAGATCAGGGACACCGGCGCCGTGGTGGGTGTGTGCACGCGCGCGCAGCCACGTCCCGGCTCTCCGGCAATGCATCATACGTTACAGATTGGTTTTTAGGTAAAAGAACAGCTCTGTAATAGTGTGGACATTTGACGTCAGCCGGAGAGAAATGGTTGGAAAATAACGAAAGTAAAACGGGGGCCATTCATCGTCGCGGTGCCGTGCGATTTTTTACCGCCCGGGCAATTCGTACCTTTACGATTTCGTTTAAATTACAGGGGAACGCGGGTCCCTGTTCGACCGGAGGCTGGTTACTACGGAGAATCGAGGGAAGGAGGAGCTGCGGTATTTATATAAATGTCTCCTGTTCCCGCGAAAGGGATCGGTGATTCGAGGATTCGTAATTGGTTCCACGTAGCCCGGGACGCATCGATCTTCAGCGACGGTTTTAGAAACGGCGGAAAAATCGTGTCATGCAGCCGTGGAATTTCATCCACGAGGATCCACCGCGCAATTAACGGATAATTCGGTGTTCAACGTAAACACCGGCGCATTCCTTCGCCGCCCTAATGTTTGCAAAGACATAGCACCCGGCGAAAGTAAACCACTGCCGACGGATTCCTCGCAAGTAGAAAGGCCACTAATTACAAGGGACGGTAAATTGTATAACTTTAACACGCGGTTGTATGTTCTAATTTGGCGGGATCGTTAAAGGGTCGCCTCTCCCTTGCCACCGTTTATGCATATTCATCGGGCATTTTTTAACGAGCCAGCGGCGAGTATGTCTGGAAGGAGCCCGCTACCCGATTTATTCCACCCCCTCCAGCGTCCCCTAATCATCGTTTTGTAAATTAATGGCGGACAGGATCGCGGCGCTTCGCGGTTGATCGGGCCATCGCGGCTATAATGCACCTATGCGGCATCTCCAATTAACGCGGATGACGTCGTTGCATTCCGATAGATACGAATAAACGCGGGCCGCTCGCGCACATAAGCGTGCCTCGTTATTATAGAACCACGATGCCACTCGACTATCGTATAATTGCCTTTGCGTATACGTACACTTCGTTATCTACAACTCACCGGTGCTAATTATGTTCTCTCTTCCACTTTTACGTTTTCCCTCTTCCACGCCCCTCCCCCCTTCCTCCCGCCGGTCTCTCCTCTTCTACGTACGTATATATATTTATCCGTTTTTTCTCCGTCGCCGAGAGTTGACTGGCTCTCCGCCCCCGCGTCGCAGGGCGACGTCGTTTTCAACTCGAACCCCCATCAGGAAGAAATTAATCGCGCAACTTTGAAGTGGCTGGGAAGCTCTGGCCTAGGAAAGGGCAAGCGTGCTCCGCGAATGACTTTTTGCGGGAATTTGCGGAATGCAAATAGGGGTGAACTATTGCGATATGCCCTGTTGATGGATTTTTTTATGAGATCGAGGGGCTAGTAATTAGAAGAGAAATTGAATGGGTGAAGTATTTCCACTCATCGTTGTAAACGCTGATCTTTCGGTAAGCATAAGACTTCGAGACAAAACGTTTCCACGTAGGTACTATGTTCAAAGGCACCAGCCGTTTCCCGAAACAGGGACGCGAATTCGTCGCGATTCACGCCGAAGTAGCACGCGTCAGGGAAAAAAGTCGGGTAACAGGATTCCACCTGACGGCGATGCGCGACCGGAAATCGAGTTCCCTGGCCAGGGTCACGCGGCCAGATGGAGAGCTGATTAAATCAACGAATCGAAACTTGACGTCGAGTCGCGGTCATTCAATTTCAGTGGACTCTGGAAGGTTTTCGTTGATGCGAGTGGCTGCTGACGAAAAGTTCTCTCTGGCCAGCGGAACGTAGCGCTGGGACGGGGCGGACAGGGGCGTATCTCGCGAAGACAGGAACGGCAGAAGGGGATAAACGGACACGCAGGGGGAATGAGAGAGGGACGGGAGAGGAGAGTGACGAGAGCACATCCACCGAATCACAAATGAGTTGCAAGACTCGATTAAGCATCTTCCGGATGCATTATTAAGGGTAGAGGGTGCGGCGAGGAGGAGCCACGGGGCGAAGGGGATGCGGCTGGACCAGCCGGAGGGTTGGATAGAGCAGTTGCAGGGTGGTCCGGGGAGAGGCAACTAATGGGTTGTAACT
This sequence comes from Andrena bucephala, assembly GCA_947577245.1. Taxonomy (NCBI): domain Eukaryota; kingdom Metazoa; phylum Arthropoda; class Insecta; order Hymenoptera; family Andrenidae; genus Andrena; species Andrena bucephala. The sequence goes on from OX387715.1 coordinate 74,347,496, forward strand.
AGTGTGTGCAGCGGATTATACCTTCTCGGTCAAGCCGGTACAAGCGCAGTGTAGTGGAGAAGCTCGAGTGGCTGTCCGCGGGAGCAAGAACGCGCGGCTGCCGGATACCTGGCGGGAGGAAGAGAGGAGGATCCAGTCGACGGGGAGGCTTAACCCCCGAGACTTTATGAATACCCCCGCCGTAGCGCAAGAGTTCAGGTAAGATAAGGGCTTACCGCACCCTCTTTCCTCCCAGACGGCTCGCCAGACCCCCCGATACTCTCTTCCTCCGCGCCGAAAACGTTGCATCGCCCCTCTATCCGAAATCCAGCCAACGTTTTCACGGGCACGCAGTCTTCAGCAGTATCGTCGCGGCGCATGCAGCTTTCGGCCCGCTTAACGTCAGATTTCGTAACTTCTCATCCGCCTGGATGCATCGCGGATTCTCGTTAATATTCGAACGGCAATCTTACGCGCTGGCAAGGCGCTCGAGTTTAGTGGAAGCGTTCTGGGCCACGTTATGACATCGTTCGGGGATAGTTTCGTTGTCGTTCACGATGCAATGTACTCGGTCCCGCTGCACTCCACGTGAAACACGGGATTAAAAAGTACGAGCACCCAGCATGTAGTGTGCTTGCTTTTTTTTTTTAAATTAGTTTACACGAGGCACAATATTTTGTCATGATAAAATAACAAATGAAGCAGAAACTCTTTCCAATTCTATGTAATTGATAAATCGTCAGAATCGGCGATTTTAATCCTAGCCCATAAAGTACAAGGACGGCGTATCGTTCGCTGTAACGTCGTTCTTCAAACTCTCTGCAAAGGGGAGGTCATGGAACGACGAGGAAGAGTGAAAACGACCAGCACCCCATTTCGCGACATTTTACGTCTCTGCTAAGTTCAAGCAGCCCTGGACAGATACTCCTACAGTGGAGCATGACCAGTTTCGGCTGGCCAGGTCCGAATGCCCGGTGGTAAGAAGCGTAAAACCTCTCGCAGACCGTCCGACCCGTGCCATTTCCCACGAAAGCACCCATAACCGAGGCGACAGGTCAGCCCGACAGGGAAAGCAGCGTTGCCTCGCGCACACTGCAGCCGGGATTTCAATTTCATAACGCGCAAGGACGTCGTTCGATCCTTATTCAGGCTTATAAACGCGAACGGCCGCGCGATAAAAGTTACTCGGCTGTCGACGCGGACGACAACGATGAAGAAATGGCAGAGTCGCGGCTGATAATGAAACGAGGAAGAATGGGAAGGGATGAAAGAGCTGGGGGCTGGCTGGGAGGGATGGACTTCGCAACGCCTGGGATGGCAATCGAATTTGGAAGTTGTTGATCCCTCGGTCCATATGGGATATCAAAAAAAAAAGGATCTTAACAAGCTAATTACTAGATGATGTTATATGTCTGACTTATCGTACGCTGAACCACTACGAATCATAGTATTTCGTTTAAGTACACCCGTAAGAAGTCGAAACGCAGAGTATGAATTCTTGGATACCATGTTTAGTCCACGAAATACCTGCGCTGTTAAAAAAATGACGAAGGGAAGGGTTAATGGACGACAAGTGGAAGCGGAAATCGTGGAGCTACAGTGAGACCGTCTAGCGCCGTCGAAACACATTCCCCGCCGGGTCACGAATCGCCGTGGAGAGGGCGGAGTATAAAACCGAGGTCGTTTAAAAATCTGTTAAAGTGAATATTATTTAAATCTGGTGGAATAACAGGAATATCGCGTGAACGATTACCTTGGGCGAGCGAGGAACACCGCGGGGTGGCGGCTACCCTCGCGTTACTATCGCGGCCAGACGCTACCGCCAGCAACGGCCAGGACGCCGCCGCTACCACCACCAGCAACGCCATCAACGCCACCACCACCATCGGTAGCATCCCCATCACCACGACCGCCGCCACCACTGCCGCCCTAGACGGTGGATAACCTCCGTTTGTAATATTATTTCAGGTATGCGTACGCGCAGGCCTATCCGTTAATACGCCCGCCCTCCGGTGGCAGCGTGTGCTGGCGCGCTCGGGCGCGTACGCCTGGACATTCCCCACCCTCTCACACGCGCGTCCCGCTTCTGCATGTCGGCTATCTGGGCGCACGCGAGCGCGCAATCGGCCACCATAAAGAGAGATAGCGGCCGGCGGAATATCTGCGAAACGCTCTCTCTGCCGGGCTCGCTGCTTTTATTCCCGCTCGCCCACCACTGCCGCCTCGGCTCGCGCGGTTATCTCTCGCTGTCTGATATCTGGCCGGGTTCAAATGTACCGCGTCATTACGGAGGGGCGGCTGGGTTAGGTGACCCGCGTGCGCCACGGCGTCGCGATGCCGGCTCTCGATGGTTGTTTACGTTTTCCCTGGCGCAGATTGCCGCGTCGTTACGGCCCGCTTCACGCGCGGCCCATTTCCGATGCGCTTCGCGATCAGCCGCTGCGGAGCAACGGTCCTGGGGGTCTGCTCGACGGGTTTACTTTCTGTATTAAGTTCTACCACGTTGTATCCACGGAAACGATTAGGAGCTTATATCGATCAAATGTCCTTAGAATGGCCCAATCAGAACAGGAATAAATCTCGAAATGGGGTTGAACTAGGGCTGTAACGAATATTCGAATAATCTAAGTATTCGAATATTCGAATATTCGAATACCACAGAATTGGAATAATTTCTTCGAATATTCGAACATTCGAATATTCGAATATTCGAACCTTCGAAACTTCGAATATTCGAATAGTCGAACCTTTGAATTTTCGAATATTCGAATATTCGAATAAGACTACTTAGCGAATAAGGATAAAATGTATGAATGATACAATATTATCCCGTAAAAAGAAGCAAAGAATAAAATTACTACTACTGCTATTAATGAGTAGGTATTATGATTCAACATTTAAATACACTAGGTACCTAAATTTAAATAGAATTTATAGCTTTCGTTGCAAAATTCGTAGAACAAAAGATTAAAATTCAAAATTTATCGTTTGAACAACAAATAATTGTAAAGGCCAATATGAAAAGAATTACGCGATAAACTGTGAACAAATATTTCATGTTCAGATTCCTATTCGGTACAATCGGAAAGTCGATAGATCCGAATGTTCGAATATTCGAATATTCGAATGGCCGAATAATTACAGCTCTAGTTTGAACTACCTGGTCGATGAGTACCTGGCAAGATCTGAGGCAAGGAAGGTCCTCGTAATTGTTGGCCCAATAGGCGTGCTTTATCTCGAATCTTCCTCGGTATCGAAGTAGGTAATCACCGATTACGGGCTACCGTTGCGAGCACCCTTCGGTAGCCGAAAAGGGCTGCTTGGATCAAGTAAGTGGATACGTGTATAACGACTTTCATAAAAATAACGGGACTACTACGATTCCGTTGCGACTGGTCCGCAGAAGACACTGCGCAGAAACATACCTACCCTACTGGGAAGTAATACTCGACCTTCTTCGGCCAGGCGCAGAAGGTCAACGAGATCCTTCTGGGAGCGCGCGATCAACGTCACAGGCCGACACAATCTCCGACAATGGACAGCGAAAGTGGCAACAACCTTTCAGACACTGGCCTCGATGTTATCTCCCGCTCACGAGAATTACATCCCGCCCAGCCGCCCCTGGGTCCTTTATGTCCGTAATATCGACGCGTGTTACGCGGACCCGATCGCTGTCGGCCGATAACTATATTCCATCGATGCGTCCCATCGCGTGACCGCCTTGAGGGCTCCTCTGCTCGGGCAAAAAGTGTGTGGGAGGGGTGGGGGGGGGGGGGGCGGTTGGCGGGACGTCACGTGCGCGTCAGGGGGGAAGGCACGGGGGTCGAAATCTTGATCGCGTCACATCGTGGACGTGTCGAGGCGCGCGTTATTCGTGCTGACAGCTATGCAGCGGAGATGTTCCCGTGATTACGCCGCCGCGAGGATAAATCTTCCGATGGGGTGAGACTTCTGGCTGCGAGCACACGGCCGTGGACACAGATGACCGGCCACGATCCTGAAACGCGAGCTGACGCGCACACCATCCCCCTGTACGAGGAAATACGTTAGACACGGAGGCTTCCTGTTCCATCTAATTCACACCCCTCGCACATAGGGTGCTCCAGGAATGCGTGGCGAGTGGGTTTTCGAGGATGTCGAGGTACTGGTTTGTTCCCGTTTTTTGTTTTATAGGAAAGCGTGAGTTGTGAGTAAGTACCCCATGTGTTAATAAATGAAAATAATGCTAATTAATAATTTAATATTATTAGTATTATTATTCGTCTTTATTACACAGTAAATATACAAAGAAAAGAACCAGTAATACATTAAAGCAGATCGAAGTAAAAGGCAAGGCTGCAGTACGAAACTCTAACCGTAACTACAAAATAACTGAAACTAAAGCCAGAACTGGGAAGCAAGAAAGAGAAATTGATGGTACATTAAGATCAGAACTGCTGTACATAAGTTGCGGAATCATTGTACGGAGGATGATATTACGTTTACCTGTACTACTTAAAAAAAAAGTTTGATCGACCAGTGAATTATCTATTTAAATGAAACTACCCGGTACACCGTAACAAATGTCTTTCTGTGGGTAGTTTGAACAAAGATTGTTCCTTCTCAACGCGCACGGTGAATGCCCGGCCTGCGCCCAATATTCGCAGAACAGAATTTGCATAGATACCGATCCGACAGTGTGCGCGATAATCGAGGTGATTCGAGGAGAAAAAAGGAGATCGTAGCCGCGCACGAATGTTGAGAAACACGGGTCGGGAATCGTGGCGAGGCAATTTGGAAGAATGTGGACACGTTTGCCATAACCGTACCGGATGTGCCCGGACATATGGTATGCGCGCGATTAAGTTGGGGTTGCCGGGCGTTCTTCGGACAGCGCTGCCTCTCGAAATGTTTGCCTCCCCTCGTATATTTCGGGCTTTCTCGTATCGACAATGACACTTGCCACAATAACTTTCCTACGGTTCAATAACACCGAGATTTTCGACTTATATTTTACGCCCTCTTATCAGAACCTTTGCACGTCGAATGCCACCATCCTCAGGCATGGCAATAATTTGCCTTCACAGTTTCAAAGAGTGACGGATTTCAGAAAGATAATTCACAGGCTCATTCTCGCAATAAACGCTGAAAATGGAAGGACTTCATTTTTACAGAAGCGAATAAGATAGTTTCATAAGGAATGGTCCAATTCGAATGCAGAGAATTCGAGTGGAATTCGCCCCCATTATTTCGAGGCTTTCATTCTAAATATTTCCTTTCGGTCCCTGAAATATCGCCGGATTTTTCCACGGGATAAAAATTGATGGTCGTAATTTCCATCGACGTCGATGTATCCCCAAGGTCGTCCTTGGGACGTACAGTCGTATGCAAACACACGTGGAGTAGGAAATGACACGAGAACCGGCTGACTGTAACTCTTCGTTGACCTCATCCTTTCCACCCTCATCCCCGTGGCCCTTTACCGATGTGTCGCCCCCTCCCCCCCCCCCCCACTGTCGTGGTCCCTGCCGCCGCCTCAACACCGAAGATCAATAAACGCACTCTCGCTCTTGCTTCGCATGACTTCGTATGGATTCTTCATTCACCGCCGCCTATTTTGTATTCCGGAAGCCTTCGGTGCGCTGTTTTCTTGGTCATTTATCGCGCGTTATACCCGTCGCCATGAATATCTAATACCCCCCCCTTCGTCCTTTTCCGCTGTTCCGTTACTTTCGCGCCGTTATTTCGAAATAGTATTAAAATTAGATTCGCTGCTATATTATTCAGCTGACGAATTCATCTTCATTTTTTGTTAAGAATAAGATGAGATTTTAAGAATTTGAATGGCAATTTCATTGAGAATCACCTTGCAGTGTGAGGAAGTGTTGCGTTAGTGTAATCACGGGTCTCATGGAAGAAGGTGAGTGAAAAATGTCTGTGGAATATAATTCTAATGTAAGCAGAGCGCCGCTAGAATTTTAATTTCGGTTCCGCAGGGCGTTTATATACAAGTTTGCGCGTGCAGAGCGAGAAAATCAGCGCCAGGATGGTTTTGCAATTATCGCCGCGGTTAACGGTTAACGGTACGATTATCGCAAATAACATTCGACCAATGTCAACGATATTATTATTAGACGTCGAGTTAAACACGCGCGATGCTAGTCAATGGTTCCATTAAATTTTCAAAATCTCCGAACATGACACCGATAAACAAGGGCAGCGCGTTTGAAGCGGGTCACTGTCTAAATGTAAAACGATATTTCAGTGAATTTTGCATGGAAACAATACCGCTGGGAATGAAAATTTCGGCTAAATTATAATGGCAACTCGTAACCAGCGATGCACTTTTGCTATTTCTTCTGTACCTTTCTTTTTGCATTTCTGATACGTTAGCAAGGTTTCGCTTGCCGTATTTCCACTCGCGGCGACACTCGGAGAAGGGGGAGAGGGCAGAATTATGGAGATAGCATTAGAAAATTTATACGGCACCGCCTCCGCGAGGGGCTGCTCGGGAAGAAATATGCGCGAGGGATAATCAGATCGGAGTTACTGCACCGTACGTAAATGCGCATCGGAAACACGTTATTCGGCTATTTTTAAAAGCTGTTTTCCACCTCATAACACCGAATTCGACAAGTGCTGGCTGCGGCCCGAGCATCGAATGCGGGCAGCAAGTTGCGGAGCGCAGCAGAATTTTTACAACCCCCGAGCTCTCAACCGACGCGCATATCGCTGCTTTCCCGGATATCCATCGCGAAAGCTTCTGGCCACCGTCGACGCATAATTCCGTTGCCCGTTTATTCGTTCAAGTAAAACCGTTCGATCGCAAATCAGGGTCGCAGTGCGGGGGATGACGATAACTTTACCAGTGAAGAATTATGATATTACTTCTTTGTCACACGGTGGCTCGAAGATTTGCGCATACGAATTTAATAAAGTCAAGATTTTTAAACGATTTTATTAAACGAGTTTCTTTTAGCTTCACTACTCTGCCCGTTTGTTTATTTGGTTCCATTCCCACCAATCTAATCGACTTGAAAGTTTGCAGGCGTACGTATTTATGATGACAATACAAATTTAAAAAAAGAAACACCCTGGGTGGGTGAAAAATATTGCATCCCCTGTGAAATCATCCTCTTGCATTCTTCTCGTAAATGGCAAAAAGTCGACCTAAAGTAAAGATTTTTTACTACTTAGTAAATTACAAATTTGTTAGGTAAGAATGAAACAGTCTTCAAGTTCTGCAACAGAGAATAAAGTTTAATGAAATTTCCCATCCCCGATATCGCGTTTAACAGGAATTCTGCCGCGACTGTTTCTATAATTAGAAATAAAGAGAAAATAGACGGCGCGGAGTGGTGTGCCTCGTCGCGTAGAATGCGACAGGCGTCGAATAACATCGAAACCCGAACAACGGTCGAGTTGACCAAAATGGAAACGAGTTTCTTCCCCGTCCCCACTTTACAATTCCGTGTGAATGACGCCCGTGGAAAACAGGTGGGCACGGAAGTTGGTCTGCGTTGAACGGCGGAAGAACCACGATCATTCGCGTGTTCATTAAAACGCAAACGAATTCCACGCGGTCCTCCGTGCCGACCTGACTCAACCAGACGTTCTGTCTCCCGTGCTCTTCCCACACCACACATGTACACGCGTGTAGTATCGTGGAATCCATTATTGGCCGAACTAAAGCATACGGTCGAGGGAAAATATTTCAAGGGTGCTCCACCCTGAATTTTCCACGTATATATTTAGTGCTGCAACTCTTCGCAACGTACTCCTATCATTCTGTATTAGAAAGATTACTTCCAAAAAATTTCAAGCAAAAAGTAACGTCTAACAAGGGAACATCCCGAACCCAGAAATTCGAAAAATTCTGAAACTTTGTGAATATGTAGGGAATTTCCCCCTGATTTCAACGCAATTTTTGTTTGCTGCCCAAATTCACTCTAAGGGGCTGTAATTGACCGCTGAATATCCGGTTATTTTCCGATTTTGTGTTATAACTCGTGAACTGTAAAATAATTTTTCCACCAAACGATAGATCTAATTAAAATAAGTAACTTTCATCTTGAAACTTTTCTTCTATCTCTTACATTTCGCGAGTTATAACACAAAATCGGAAAATAGCCGAATTTTCAGGGGTTGATTTCACCCCCTTCGAGTGAATTTGGGCAGCAAACAAAAATTGCCTTGTAATCAGGAGGAAATACCCTACATATTCACAAAGTTTCAGAATTTTTTGAATTTTCGGGTTCGGAATCTTCCCTTGTCAGTCTAAATGATAAACCATAATTAAATACTTCATTTCAGTGGTCATTTACAAAGTTACTCGACGTGCGTGTGCGTAGCAAGCTGGTGGTCTTCAAAGCAGACAACGCGAGATCAATTACATGTCAGCCGACAAGTCACCCTGTCCCGTTTCTATTAGCCGTTTCGTTAACCGCGATGGCGACGTTGTTCTTCACGGGGAGGACGTTCGTTCCGCGCTCGCCGCCTTCCTCTCCCTCTTCGGGGCGAGTACCTCCACGGTCATTTATCACCCCCGGACGGCGCGAGTCCTGCGATAGGTTCGTTTCATTTGCAACCACGTCCATTAATACCAGCCCGGTCCGTTCCGTAATTCTTTCGCGTCTCGCAAGACAACCGATGCTCCCACCCCGTTCTTGCCCCTCCGTTTTTCCAACAGTCGCGACAGCCTGCGCGGATCGATCCACGTTCGAGATAAACAAGTGCATCGCATTACCACCAGCCACTCATTCGCTAGCTTTCTCGGTCTTGAATTCCAGAATTTGATAGACTCTCCTCGTTCTCCGCAAGTTGTTTCCACAGTTTGGTCGCTGCGGGGGCCGAAAGTTAAGAACAGCCGCAGGGCTTGTACTTCCGACAGGAACGTGACTTGTTCGCTGTTTTTGAGATCCGGGGTCCCCGCTCGCACTTTTATTTCAGCCTTTTGATTCCGTTCGTTTTCGCTTGCGAGCATTCCGCGGTCTATTTAGGTCCCTGCGAGCTTCACGCCTTCATTTGTTTCTCGACAGCAATTGACGCGGAGTCGCGAGAACTTTGGATTCTAGATGAAGTTGGATTATGGGATTATGGCTGAATCTTGCGAGTTCATATTACTTGCATATTACATATGTTTGTTATAGTGTCTAGCAAGAGGTGACAAGTTGCGCTCCATACTCCTTAACGCACTCGCGCGCGTGGTAATTGTGCTCGCGTTTCCCTCCCTTGGAAGAATTTTGGTAACGTTTGAAAGAACCTGCTCGACAAAGACCCACTTGCAATTAATTTTTTAACAAGGTGCACCGTTAGGTGCACGCCGGCCGCTGCGTTAATTGCAACGCTATTCATCGTATCGCCGAGCGTCCGGAAGTTGAAACGCATTGTTTTCTTCCCGTGCGTGCACCGTCCGCCTTTTCTGCCGTCATTTGTCACACCTATCGTACGGCTACAGCGATAGGTTCGTTTCATTTGCGACCATGTTCATTAATCCACGACCGTTCCCCCGCGATGCATGAAAATTGATGTCCATTCACTATTACCCGCTTCTCTCCCACCCTGGGCGAGTGTACTAGAACCTCTCCAGCGAAACGGGGGCGTAGAATATCATGGAAAATTACCAACTGCAAGGTAAATCCTGAATATTCCCGTGTCTGAATGATTCCGTCGGGGCGAAATTAGCTTTTGACTTTACTCCACCGAGTGACATTTGATCAACGTTTCATGATACATGACTCGTAGAAGAAGAAGCGGGTTGAGGAGCAGAGCACCGTGAAGTACTTCGTTATACCAATCATTGAGGATTCTTCATTTTACAGAACGCATAAAGCAGCTGCATGCACCGGCAGAGATAGAAAAACTCTGAAATTCTGTGCTCAATCTCAAGATGTAACTGCCTCGCGCGTTACGTCGCGTAGGAATTATCCAAACCCAGAAATCGAAAGAGAAATGGGCCTAAGTAGTTATGCAGAAAGTTACCAACCCTCAATGATCTGAAACTGAGCAAATTTAGTTTTGAAGATTTTAATTGTTAAAGAAAAGTAGCTTTATTTCTACTCGGTATATTTTATTTCTTGTTATTGCTTTACAATATTCTTTAACGGGTTATTTAATAGCGAGTGGTGTAATTAATATTATTTTCAATTTTCTGTACCTTGCGTTTTTTAAGTCTAAAATGAAACTATGGCTTGGTAGTTTTAATAATTCTATGGTTGGGTATTTTTTTTTGCAAAATAAGGATGACAAAATTATAGGATCCATACTGCGTTTAACTAATTTTTTGTCCTTTTTAGGGTTGGTAGCTTTCTGCATAACTAGGTCCAAATGAAAGCTACCCCTTCAGTAGGATTTCTCTACTCGTTCTACATCCCCATAAATAGTTACCCTCAGACCAATCTTTCCAAAACATAAAACGCCCTCGCCCAGGTCCGCCGTACAAGTAGCTAAAAAATTCAACTTCTCCGTGGGCAAGCGACACTTAGCCCGCGCGATCGACGCTGAGCAAAGAAACGACGCTATCCTCGGCGCTTCCGGTTGTCGAATAAAGCTGCCCGTTTCCGTGATCGCGGCATTAGCATTTGAAAAAATTTACGAACCCCCGGGGCGGATAAGCGGTCGCGGTTGACGAGGGGAGGGGGAAGGGGATGGCAGTCGGGGGCGCAACGAAAGGGCGCGCGCGGTCCGAAGATGCATGCGTTTCCGAGGGAGAGCCAGACAATAAAGAACTCTCTCTGTCTGACGAGAGCTGCTCCCTCGATGTCCCTTTATCCTTTCGCCTGTCTCTTCCACCGGCTCTCTGTTCTCCCCGGCAGGTTTTCGCCGGGCAAAGATTACAGAGGCGCGCGGAACTCAACAAAATATTCATGCCCTTCCTCGTACCCCGTACAATAACCATTGTGCGGGAGACTGGCGCGCCATAATAATACTGCCCGATATTACTGTCCTTCTTCTCCATTTTTTTCCTTCTTCTCCTCGCCTTTCTCTCTGCTCCCCCACGGGTGTCGTTTCAGCGGGCTCGCCAATTCGAAGCCCGCGATCCATCGATCCAGACGGGCACCAGCTCCTCGGCTTCGCGATGTTACGGGGCTCGGAAGGGTATTACAACTTTTATCGGTACTTGTCGATTACTTTTCACTTCGCCCACGAGAAGAATGGGAACGACCACCGCCCGGTGTATTACTTTCGGCTCGGGAGAATCGAGCACGAAGAGGGGAGGGGGGGGGGGGAGGGGGGGAGGAGGGGGGGAGGAGGTAGCAACGACGGCGACAACGGCAACGACGACGACGTCGGTGAAATTGATTCGACGCGGAGAAACACATCTACGCGGGGCTGTGTGCCCCGGAATTTGTTGTGCCACGGTGTGCTTCGATTTTCGACGGGCTATGAGAGGGTTTAAATGGTATTTAAAATTGGACAGGGGCATCGAGGAAATTGGATCGACTGGGGAACGGGGATCTTGTTTCGCGTTGAATTATTTTACGCTCCGAAGTGGGTTACCGTGGCTTTTGTTTTTTCTGCAGTCAAGGCTGAATTGGTGATTCGCCTCTATCGTGCACGGGGCGCACGAAATTGTTGTATATTAATGTTTTGAAACAGGGATATGTTTCCAAGAGGATTACATTATTATTATTATTATTATTATTATTAATCAAGTGTGTTCCTAGTAGCCTTCGGTGAGTATAACAATAAGGATTGCGTATAAATGAGAAGTGAGGTGCGAGCAAAAGAGGAAAGAGGAGAATACGCGATGACATTTTTACACATAGAATGATAGGACTGTGCATTACAAAAGCGGTGCTATTTTAGGACAGATAGAAAAGAGAAGCGAGTTTAACTGTTAATGGGAGAATCTAAGATCGGGGCGATACGCCCTTTGAGTAAGTTGAGGACAATTGAGATATTGAGTGCCAAAACGGACTAACCCACATTGAAAAAAAAATAATTTCTCCTATTTTATATATATTATTGGAATACATTATTGATACTAACTCAGTTTGGCAAAAAATGTGGGTTAGACCAGTTTTGTTCTCAATGCCTCAATTGATAGGTCAGATAGTGGCCTTTGGTGCTTTAATGTTAAAAATTCCGGTACACTTGTGAGAAAATTCTTCTAAACTCTATTATATATATTCGCATAAAATGGAATTGTGTATTAGTCCGTGAAGGGTGACCACGAGCGTTGATATCCGTCATTTGGGATGCGCGAATGCACAGCGTTTCGAGGTATCGAAATGCAGCGGGCAATGGGATTACTAGCCGCGGGAATCGCTAATACTGATATAATTACTAATAACTCGAACCCGTTAATATGTCACGCCGGCCGCGAGGAGATGCGTATCGTAAAATTGCATTCCCAAAATCGGCGGGCGGCATGCAAATTACCTTAAAGTAACGCGTAATTGCGCATGTCCACGTTTCATCCTGGATATTACCGTTGAAACCGGGCTATTCCCATTTCAAACTTTAGTGGATAATTTTACAAATATTTATACACAGACTTCATCACCTGAAATGTTTTGACTTGGTGTTTACAATATTAAACAGAACTGTCCCTGCAGAAGTTGCATCCAAAATATGTTCACCTTTAAAAAACGTAACAACTTCTGAATTGCATTTAGATACTACCGGTGCAGCCCGAGGAACAATCGGCATAGTGTCTTAGTTTCGAAGCTATTACAGGATATCGACAAGTTTACCTCCTTAAGCCCATCTTAAACTACAGAAATGCGATTCAAACGTGGAAGCAACTTCGCAGCAATGCAATTCTTGTCACGAATCGGAGCACGATGGAATACTTGGCGATCCCTTCCGCGGTTCTCAGAATTCACGTAACTTATCTATAAACTCGGAGCGCGCACGAGGGTCCTGGCGCGTCACGCGATGCCGTAAGTCAATGCCTCATCGATCCAGAAAAGAACGGACCTCTCCATCGGGCCGCGTTACGAACCGATACTCGCCCACCTTCCTCCACTCTCTATTCCCAAATTCGTAGCTTTGGTCGCGGACTGAGGCTTCCCCGGTTCGCTGACTTTCGTGAAACTTTCCGGGGAAAAAGAAGAAGCGGGGCAGGGATGAAAGACGGCCGTCAGCGAGTTTCCAGCGGATTCGAGAAGTCGGTCGTCGCGGGCCACGTAAAACCGTTTGGACAGACGCGAACATCCCTCTATCCACCGTGTGCAGGGTGTAAAGAAAGAAATTCGTAATACTTTCACAGATAAATCTACGTATCCGCTTATCGAGCAGCCACCATTCTCAGCTACTTATTCGGCTGATTAGGCGAAAGAATTTAGCCTTGACCTTGAAACTAAAATTGTTCCTTTACGGAATTTCTAACCAATTCAGACGCGTAGATCGAACGTTGAAGATCGTGACCGTCGCTTCCTCTACATCCTCTGCACAGACGCAGAGGCAGCAGGGGATGGAAATATAGGCGGTCATCCCCTAAACCAAAGTAACGACAGCCGACGCCGGCACCGTCCATACGTCTTCTCCCTAAACCTACCAATAAATCGAAGAAATCGATGGCTGATTGAATGGAAGCAAGTAGATTGCCGTTTACTTTCTCTCCCTCCCCCCCCCCCGCCCTTCGCCACCCTCCAATCGAGTTTTCTTCTCCTTCCGTCTCTCTCCGCCTTCCTTTCTTCCCCGAATCTGAGGGTTCTTAAGCGCATAAGCTGGTCATCGCCGTGACTGAGCGCTCAGCGGTTAAACGATCTAGAAATTGCGTGCGTCCGCTGGTGGTCGAGAGATCTCACGGAATTGTTGGAGGGACGGTCGATTTAAAGGGCCCTTTCGCGACACCGCCGGTCACTGGGAGCGAGACGCCGAGACAAGCAATCGGTTTAATGGCAATAATATCGGGATCCGAAAGTGATTTCAAGCTTCTAGGGGCGGGAGCACGGGCTGGGGGCGGGTCTGGATTGATTTACTGTTTATTTAACGCGATTGGGTATTGTTTATTTAGTGGAGGCAGGAGGGCCCTTCGTCAGCAAGAAGGTTACTTCGGCTGATCGCGTTTTGAGTAGCCTTCGGTGTAGTTCTCCGATGTACACGCGAAATGTTGGAAGAAATAGGGGTAGAAGCGAAGACGCTTGCTGGCCGATTATTTTATGGTATTTGTTCTATCGCATCAACTAAAGTTACGGAAACGTGGCGCAGCCACGCGTGCTGTGTTTACTCTCGCCCACGATTCGTCTTTGTAGCTTTCCAACAGCTACTGACGACTCATGGCTAAACTATCCACAAATCACTGACTCCCAAAGGGCAGGTTTCTGTCTGCTCGCGAAGATACAGCTAGCCTATCTTAGAAACAAATCGATCTACACTTTTGAAATTTGTATCCTTTTCGTCACAAAATACATAAAGTACCTGCCTACCAATGAAGAATTAGAAAAACTCTGAGCAGTGGCGGAGTTAAGGAAAATGGACCAGGTCGCAAATATTCTGAGACTTATAATTTCTTGGGAATTATAAATAAATATGCGCGCGTATGGTGCGAAAATTATGGGAATATTTTTTATGGGATAATTTTTTTGGAAGATGGGGCCCTGGGGTGGGGCCTTCTGGGCAGGGGACTTGGGGATGTCGCCGGCTTTGAAGAAACAGCGACAAGTATCTTAGTATCCCATTATACGCCAGTCAACCTGTTCTATAATTTACTACATCACCTTTAATCCGAATTTCGGCGAGGGGGTAAGTCAGCTTAATTCCCGTTATCGATTTCCACTTACGATCTTTCATCTTCGCAGCTGCACGTTGCAGGCATTCCCGGCTGCATTATCCGCGAGAGAAATGCGATGGTCCGTCCATGGATGATTTAAAATCACCCCTTGGCGGCGCGGCTTCGCGATGCGTGGCGCGATAGACCGATCAGCGCTCGCCCCCTGCGTAACCCCTTGAAAATTCCTCGCTCCCTCGACTAATTCCGAGTCCAAGGGGGAACGCCGGTTGACGCTTGCTGGCCCCCCTCGCGAATTACAGGCTTGCCCCGTATTATTCAAGCAGGGATACCGTATTGGGCGCAATATGTTGTTTGCGATTCAGTGTGCAGCTGAAATCGGTCGTGCACACGTCGAGTGTTTGAGAACAACACCGAAGACGACATGGGTAAACGAACTTGTACCCCCCGTAGAAACTTTTTACCTAACAGGCTTCCACGATTCTGATAATCGAAACAGTATGAAGGGATTGATATCATTTCCGTGGAAGTTTGAACCGCGATCCAGTTATAAAAAGAATCTCCTCTCCAAGCTCGTCCATCGCTCGAGCCTTACGTCATTCATCGCTCGAGGAGTTCCTTTATCGACAAAATACTTCGGCATCGTCTGCACTGTACGCGCCTCCATCGACAACGTCTCGTGGATGGGAGGACAGAGGCCAAGGAGCCATCGGGCGCGATCGGTTTCTGATGGCTGGGGGCCGCTTGGTCCAATAGGAGATAAAGATTACATTTGCCGAGTTTCCAGCGGCATCCTCCAGGTCGCCATGCAATATTTCTAAGCTGCAGAAATATATTGCAACAACAACGGGAGCCCGGTATTCTATGAACCGGGGCAGCCTGGGTCATCCGGCAAAGAGGACGTCGGAGCGTCGAGCGCAACAGCCAAAGACGGTGGGGGGAGAGAGGCTGGGGTATCGAGTACAAGGCTTGGGCCGAAGCTGCTCGGCTCGGTTGATATTGAGAAGCAAATTGAATCTGAACGGTGTCATAAAAGATGGATATCAGGCTGCACGTGCCCCCCGTTGCCTCAAATATTGTCTACAAATTCGTTACTAACTTCAGCCCCGGCCCGCGCCGTCTCTGTCGGACTTTATCAATCTCCCATTGGTGTCAGTCCATATTCCGGGCAACTTCTGAACTGCGTTCCCAGCCCGAGAATAGCGGATGCGCTCCGGTGATGCATCGAGGATACGGATGTAATCGATCGGGTGCACCGTGGAGCTGAGGAGCTTCAGGTGGTGCAGGAATACGTACTGTCCTATACAATTCCGATCCAATGCGGAATATAGTACACTGAAAGTCGCTGGACCGTGCACAAGTGTCTGCGCAAGCCTTGTCAAGATGAGCTTGAAATAATCGAGATAAAAGAGAGAGGTGTTTATGATGATAGGGGAGAGCGGGGCAAGTTGATACAGGGGGCAGGTTGATACAGACGAATTATCTCGACACTGTATATATGTAGCTCCTTGTGTGCGAGATATGTGAAGCTTCCTGTTCAATTATTTACTACGATCTAGCGTATGTCTGTGTACCTTAACGTTAGCAATCCATGTTTAACTGTTTTCGTTTCTATAGAGAAAAGGTAAATAGTTGTGTTCACTTTCCAATCCGTCTTGAGATGAAATAGAGAATTTTATCACTGAAATTAATTGGACATCACATTGAGTCCTTTGAAGGTAAGGTAATTACGTTTTGCTTTTTTGTTTATATGCTCTACATTGTTTTATGGAGATGTTTGTACATAATGACTTCCTGTGGGGTAAGTTGATACGTTTTCTCTGGGGCATGTTGATACAGTGTATCAATTTTCTCCGACTAGATTTAATTGGATTTTTCCTTTTATTTCTAGGAAAATGGTACAAGATTATGTCAGAAAAACGAATCGCGGCAAATAACCGCAAAATATTTTTCAAAAACGGGTGTCGGTGTAGAAAAGGAGTCAATGTCGTTACGTCAAAGCGCGAGAATATACGGAATAGATAAAACAGCTTTATTAAGATACATTAATAAAAAGAAGCAAGCATCTCACACTAACGTGGGATATTCCAGACATCCATCCTTTACTCATTAAACGGATATTTTACAGATGTATCAACTTGCCCAACAGTGGGGTAAGTTGATACATTTTACCTTCGTCCAAATAACATTTTTTCATTCATTTTGTATGTATTTTTTCAACTTCTCATTTACAATATATTAAAGAGGAAGGACCAAAGTATATTTTAGCATATCTGTTATTAAGTAATTAATTCAAATAAAAATGAAAAAAATTGAAAACTGAAAAACGTATCCACTTGTCCCGGTCTCCCTTACTTGCAGCTTACATGGATCTTACATTAGCTTAGGAATTAGCTGCAAAGATACAGCGATACGTTACTTTCCTCTCGCATCCACTGCACTCCCGCGACCATTTCAGATGAAGCTTAGCCTCGAGACGTTCGCCACAGCCACGTCCGCGATTCCCACAGAAATTGATGTGCCATTTCCCGTCTCGAAAATACAGACAGGCGGACTCTTAACTGTCCGCCTCGCCGCGCTCGCCTCACTTGTCGCGTGGCGTTCGATCGATCATCCGACAGGCGACGTTTTAGCGTCGGCGGAATCGGCGCGGCCGTTGAAAAACGACGTCAAAATTGGAAAACCGTAGGATCGGGGGAATAGAAGGGGCCCGTATTCAGACGCGAGCGGATATCCCGGTTGTATCGAGGTGCATTATTGAAGGGAGCACAGCGCGCGGAATAATAAAACGGATCGGCGCGCGCTCGATAAGAAAGGGAACGATAGTCGCTAATAATGCAGACATCGGGATCCTCCGGGCGCTCTCGACGTTAAAGCGCTTAAATAGCCGTTTATTCCGAGGAATTCAGGGATCTTGAGAATATTGCATTCGCGAGATGCGAGCGTGTTATTGGAAACAGGCGCGAATACCGTCCGGGAGAGGCAAGATCCTTGCAGGCATGGAAGGTGGAGGGGGCGCCCGCTAATCTGAAAGCCTGCAGCGACCAATTAGTAATCCAGAAGCTAAAGGCGGAGAATCGAAAGGGAACGAGGTAAAAGCCGGACGGGTTAATAATTAACACCGACGGATCCGCTTCTTTCCTAAGCAGACGCGGTCGAAAAAGCCGTGCGATGGGGCTGTTCTCCCCCTGTCTCGTTTGGTAGCACGCGGAAAGATAGGTCTCGTTACCGGATGTACGTGTAATTAATAGTGGCGAGGGATTCGACTAATCAAAAAACCATTCCAGCCGGTGGAGGACGTCGGCGGACGCGTCTCTGCCCTCCCCCCCCCCCTTCTCACCACCGTTGGAGACTGAACACGGGGTACGGCGAAGCTGTCGAAAAAGAGGAGAAAATTAGACTGCTTTTATTACCCGGCCCTCGCGTTCGACAAATACGAATGCAAATGTAAAAATGGTTCGGGCTCAGCCGGACCGGAAACCCGTTTCATTCATATTCATCCAGGCCGCGTGGTTGGTGGCGGTGGTGGTGGCGATGTAGCTCGCGGAATTCCTTCCATCGCGACAGTTACATTCAATCAGCGGGCCCGCCACCCGCGCGCTTGTGATCCAAGCTCTGCCCGATGCCGACTCGTATGGAAATAAACTCGCGCGCAATTTTTTGCCACGCCGCTCGTCCCTGGGGGCCGCGGCAATCGCCGTCCCTTTCGGATGTTTGGCGAAATATTCTGCGCGTTGCGGGATCATCTCGCGAATCCGGCGCTTTCGCGTTAACGCACGACGGCGTTGAAAACGGTGGCAGGGCTTCTGAACTACAGATTCCGGCTTATGGATTCGCGTAGAACAATAATTGATGGAGTAACGACACGTTCGTACGTATCTCAGTTTTATACATGAGATTTGGGACAATCGGGGGATATTTGAGGAATCTCTTGTAACCGTTAGCTGCACATTCTCGCGGGTTGCCGCGTAATGAAGGATGATTTATGCTGGGGGCGTCAGGGTCGAAACGGGATCGCGTAACATTTACCCAGCGTTTCGGGCGCGGCCGAAGAAGGCGAAGTTTTAGGCAAGGATCCGCGGCAGGATCCGCTCGGAAGACTTTTATTTGAGTTCGAATTAGCCGCCTCGATGCGGTTTAAGAATGGATGGCGGGGCGAGCGAGTGGCTGGCGTTTCCCCCGGTTCGTGCTTTGTTTAGAAATCGCGCACTTATAGCCCCCGCCACGCGCTAACTTATTCCCCGCGTTAGCGTAATTGGATCAGCGAGAATTACGGAAACTCGCTTTTAGCTCGCCCCGAGGCGGCGGAGCGCGCCGCGAAACACGGATCGCTGCGTTCCAGCGTTCGCCGTTCCGCGGCCTGATTCGATTCTTATTCGCGCGATAATGTCGGCGACGCGAGCTCCTTCCTCGGGCTTACGTCAAAATGCGACCCATTTCCAGGGCAATAGCTCTCCAGCTACAGAGACATTTTAATCCAACAAGTACCTACGCCCAAACAATACAGGTACGTTGTAAACATATATCAACTGTGGCGAGAAAAATCTGTGCAAACACTGTGTTTGTACGTGAAGCACGTTCGCAAAGTAGATCTTAGAACGGATAAACAGGGAACGCGTGTAGAACACAGCACTGGTGCTTTTAACACACTCGACAGGCATGTAAAAAAATATTTTCAAACTCGGCCCATACCCAGCCCATACCGTTTATTCAGCGAATATTCATCGACATATAAAGGCCCGCATGGAAATTTGTTTTCGCGTAAAGGATGCCGCTTCCACAAACAAAATTGTTTGCACACACAATCAATACACGACCGAGTACCATGCTCACGAGCGTTTCTTTCATCCACCGTGAACACGAGCACTCGAGACCGTTCCCTTCCTTTTCGCGCGGAACCGCCCGCAAAGGCCACGTAGCCCGTCGCCTTTGTGCAACGAAAGACCGTGGCTCGTCTCGCTTTTATTAGATATCCCTGTGCTATCCAGCCCATCCACGTGTGCACACAGCAGTTCGGCGGGCGCGCGCGCGCGTCCCATGAATCCTTATAAACTTCGTTCGCTTTTAATCCCCAAGAATTAAAGTGCATATGTCGTCCGCGAAGCGAATTGTAAAAAATTGTCGAAACCCCAGCCGGTCCCCCTTTCACCAGCCATCTTTCCATTTCCTAGGCTCACCCTCCGCTCTGTTCATCCCCAGTCTCCCGGTAATACACGCGCAAACACGCTGGACGTGCTCTATCTCATTCCAGAGCTGGGTAAATTTTGCTCCGCGATCAAAATAGGGGCAACGGTTTGGAATAATATTGTTCTCTAAATAATATTTGAAAAGCGATCGTGCCCCCGTTTCCTGGTGCCCCATTGAACGCCTTCGAGGCTTTCCTGTCGCATTCGTTCTCGCTGCGTCGTTCGCTGCTGCATCGAATTCACGCGTGCAACACGCTGCAGCGCAGCTCGCGCTTCGGTGAACATCGCTGGGAGAGCGTAGTACATCGACGGGTTGAATAGAGGAGGCATTAGAAGGTACACGACCACGGGGATCACGAGGAGGGCTCGTGTGCTCTTCCCTCTCTGGACCGCGTCGTGTCAATTAGGGTTGAATCACGGAACGGTTTGACGTTTGGCGGTAACGGCCTTAATTCTGCTAATGACGAAGAATATTTGCGGGCGTTGATCGAGGACAGATGACTGCGGACTAGGACTCAGGGCTACAGGAATTCGGCGGGCCGCTGGCACTCGCGTCTCGAACACGCGCGGACACAACGCGTGATCTGCGGGGGCCGTTGAACGCTTCAGTTAGGTTCATGCACGTGTGGGAGGTTTTAGTTGTCGCGGAGTGAATCGTCGCCTTTTTGTTCCCTGTTCTGTTCATTTGTGAAGTTAATTGAAGACTATGGACACTTTTCTCTTCTTTTTTTTAAGCCTGTATTACAAGTTGGGGTGTTATAAAAAATATCACCAAGATGCATATTTGAGGCAGTGAGAGCCACAACGGACTAACCTACATTGAAAAAAAAAAAAATTGTTGCACTCACTGCCTCATTTAAGGGACAAGGCTATAGAAGGGAAGTAGGGTAGGGTGGGGCTAAAAGTCCCGTTTTTCGTATAAACCTATGTAAAATTTAGTACTAACAATCTAGCGATATCTGGTGTTATTTTGTATAAACTATAACTATTATGCTTTACGTTCACGAAGTTCGTTTGTTGATACTGTTATTTTCTGTTGAGTTATACCACAAAATATTTGTCAATGCAAAATGGACTTCTGCGCCACGCACGGGGCAAAAAGTCCATTGCATAGGGTAGAAAGTCCCTAAAGTCTTTTCGTGTAATATTAAACTAAATAAGTACAAAACTCTAATTAAATGAACAAATACTTATTAAACCAATTCTTTTTGGAATACAATATTGAAAGGAAAGCATGACTTCTTTACCATAAAATAAAAATATAAGTCAGAGGCTCACTTTGAACGAAAAACTAAAAAAAAATCGCTCAACTAAAACAAAAACACTATTTAAAGACTTTGGCATCATTTCTTTATATTTTGGCCATCTTATTATGAAAACAAAAAATAAAATATATATTTTCAGTCTGAGGGACTTTTTGCCCCAATGGTACCTCTATAGTTTCTGCGATATATACGTTAGAAAATATTATCATTCAGCAATAAACAATATCATGCACCCATTACTAAAGGAACATACAATCTTAACGTACTTGGCTGGTATGCTTTTAAACTGTGGTTTACTTCCTATACAACAACAAAGACAACGTATTTATTTTAGTTTTCGATACACAAAATAACGAAGGCGTCGTGTAATTCGCACGAACTCACAGTGGAACGCACTGGACACCCATTTCGATAAATGTGATTCAACGAGTCGAAAAGTAGAAAGTTCAAACTTTAAAATGGTTTTTGTTTCATCAACTTTGTATGAATTTTAGCAAAGTTATGAGACTTTGAAAATTTAGCAAATTTCAAAATAATTGTGTCTGGTTTTCGGTGCAAATATTAAGGGCTTCAGGAGATGAAATATTATTTTCTACAAAAATGAATATGAGAAAGGAAGGTAAACCAGACAGTGGGTCGAAACGTATAAATTACTGGACATTCAAACTTCTTGTATGTGACCTATCATATCTTTATCAAAATTTGCATAAATATAACACACATAAACTATTTTATTCTTGTCATTTTTTGTTGATCTTGAACTAATAACCGGTCAAAAAACAGATATCGACGATAAATACGTATAGTGATATTAATAAGAAAAGTTACTTACAAAAATGCTTTCATAATGATTCCGATGTACTATCCAAATAACTTTGTAGAGAGCATACCACATCTACCGATTCTTCTGTACTCCTTTCATTTGTCTTTTCCTTGAGTAACAATATTGTTTCAGAACACACCAGAATGTGATGTAGACACGGACAGTGAAACCGGCAAGCCTTAAAATCGATCTACATAGAACCAGTATTTATATGAGACGGAAATTACTACAGATATTGAAAATTGTGTTTTGTTCTCTCAATTTATACATAGTATTTTATATAAATATTACGTTTGATCATAATTTCGGCTGCCCAAATCTATTTCTAAAACATATATTTCTTTTTAAGAAAATAAGAAAGCGATACGATGCTTCGTCGTTTATTTATTAAGGTTTAACTAACCTTAATAATAATAACCACCTGATTTTATGAATTATGGTTCGCAATATCATATTTAGGTATATTCATTTCCATAAAGACATCTTCAAGACATAATCAATCGGGTACAAGAAAAGGAATGTCTAAGTAGATACATATTTACTCGTTTCGTCCCACATGCGTACACAATTTTATTAATTCTGCTCACGGTCGCATGTTGGCGCGACTGGAGTTTGAATTTTGTAAAACTAGAATGTTTAGTGATTATATGGGTATAAAATTTTTTTTGGACAATTTTGGACATTTTTTTAAATCGACAAAATACAATTTTTTTTGACAGGTTGAAAAACATAAATAAAATCAATTAAATTTTGGATTTTTTTCACATAAACAACTTCTTGACAATCAGCCCCAATGTGTAGAATGATGGTACAAATTTTTTTCATTATTCTAATACTAATTATTTACATTCATATGAGAGCCGTCTCCAGAAGTGAACGTATTTACTGTTAAAAATTCTTGATTTAAAATGTTTAAAAAGTTTATTTTTCCATAATTTCGTATCCATTAGTACTCAAGGATAATGTTCATATAATTATATCAATAAAAAAAGGTACTTCATATTTTCGCCAATGTCCGGGAATTTGTACGCGTCGTCCCACTGTGGAACGTCGAGGAGCGACTGGCCACTCTGTGGTCACCTCCATTTCTTCTTGCCTTTTACTTAGTATACTGCGAAACTCTATACATTGTTTAGGAATAGAGATTTTGAATTCTGGACTTTTTACCCGCCGGACTTTTAGCCCCACCCCACCCTATTGTTGTATACCAACGGCATTACAGTTCAAATTTCGGTCTCTATAATATTACTTAGTTTATTTATCTGGTTACTTTCTCAGGTAACAATTGTAAACCGAGCAAATCACTCCTCGGCAGTAAACATCCCAAATTCCTTCCTCTATGATCTCAGTCGTTCCTTATTACTCCTCCTCGAACTTCGATCTCTATGCCTCATCCCTTACCGACCGTTAGATTTCAAGACAACCCCCCACTTTCCAAACTGCTGAACCTATATTATACACGAAATTCTTAAAAAAAAAGAAAAAATAACCCTTTAGCCAGAATAGTCTCCACATAATAGTCTAGCACTGTTGTAAGAATCTGCCACATGTACAACTGTATATTCGTTTAGTTCCCGTGATTTGTACTGAGATATTATTAAATATAATAAGAAAACTACCAGGCTACGATTCATAAAGTTTTGGAAGAATCAATTTAAAATCGTTCCACTGTGCTTGAAGGAAGTGGTGACGGAACGTTTGACACAGACACTTTAGAGGGACTAAGTGGTATGTACCTTGGTAACAAGACGTTCAGTGCCAGTGTGGAACTTTAGACCTCTCATAGAACCTCGAAGAAAGTTGAGAGACTTGTATCTCACTAGGGGAAAGGTGGGATAGTTGATCACAGTTTTGTTATTTTATTAAAATAATAATAATGGTTTGCTTTGTTTCTATTTAATTACTTAAGTTGCGATTCTTAGAGTATTCTCAATATACTTGTACAAATTTGAGAGGTGAAAACTAATTTTAATGACTGAATTTGTACATTTTCCGGCAGTGACATTATGCACAAGTTTCCCCCACTAAAGGGGAGACTTGATCAAAAGGTTAGGGAGACTTGATCAGTGAACTTTAAGAGTAAATAACACATTAATTTTCGAAAAAATATTTATTATCTTAGTCAATAACATGAAATAAAGGGAATATCATAAATGAAAAGTAAACTATAGCTAACTTGAAAGAATTACTGAAAAAGTAAAACCGAAGAATGACATAAAACTCTATGACATAAAACAACATATATGCATTCTTAAAAGACATTTCACTTATTGCTAGATATCATCTAATTCAGATGATGATGAAGAAAAGATTTTCCTTCTCACTTTCTTTGCCGTATTTTTCTGTTTCATTAGCCGTTCTATGGTTTTTTCTGGGGCATTTTCACCTGTTCAAGTATCCCACCTCACATACTGATCAAGTATCCCTCAATGCACTCGGTTTGAAAAAGGTGAAAAACTAAACTTACCTTAAATATTTCGATCCATCAATAAATAGCATTAATAGACCAGAAATGGCTGTTTTTACTTAATATATTTTAAATCGTTGAAAGTGCAACATTCAGTCGAAAAGGAGGAAGATCAAGGTGACCGAAATATTTACTTTTTGGCTGCAAATAAGATCGAAGCTACTAACTACATTATTCTATGCTCCCGAAAGGAAACTGCAACATGAAGTGTTGCGATAATGCAAACATTACCACGATAACGTGACAGCAGGCACAAATTGCCAATATATTAATTAAAAAACTGACGTGATCATGTATCCCTGGTGATCAACTATCCCACCTTTCCCCTACTCAATCACAGAAAACCAGCACCATATTAATTCTTCACAATTTTATCTTCTGCTCCCATTTTAACGTTGAACTCGAGTAGAAGAATATTTATGTAAGAAACGTTTTGCTTATGTCAAGTGGTCCAGGTGCCGCGGGACGCATTAAGAACAGAAGCGTACAGATATAATAAGCTCGACGTTCAACTAACCATTTCAATCCCCCACGTCGGAATAACAATTAATTGCACGGACTGCCGTTCTAATTAGCCGTGATTAGTAAGTATCGCTCACTAACTTCCCATTTGCCTGGACACGAACGACCTCAACCGGGACAGCGAGCGATACACCGGTAATTAGAGCACGAGTCCGGCGACGGCCGCCATATTTTACATTGTATTATGTCGAGTCGACGTTGCATCGCCCTCCGACGAATATAATACCGCTGTAACCATGCAACGTTCATTTCTCCATGGACGAATGCAATCCCAAGTTCGTGCACCCGATGCATTACGTTCTAAACAACAAATCTTCGCGGAAGGGACCGCTATAAAACGTAGATGTCGAGGGGGAACTACAGTCTCCACCAACAAAGGCATGATTCATTTGAATGGGAAACGTAGGTACATGCCCTGATCAATACAGCCACGTTCTGCGCGCATTTTTAATGCTCGTGACATTAGGCATGAATTATCACGATAAAGTAACGAAGAAGGATAACATCAACATGATATTAGATGTGTATAACACACGTGCCCCTTTGCGTTTTATCTCTTAGAAGTCTGTTTTCAGTAGTCATTTATTTGCTCGATACCAGTTCAGCAATTATTTATCGATATCAGTTCAACAACTTACTTGACGATACACTGTCATCGTTAGTAACCGACGAGGTCTAAAAATATTGGTTGCTAGAAGACAAAGGGGGCTGCATTCACAACTATAAGGCTATCATTTAATTTTTCTAAGGAATACATAAAAATTTTAAGAATACATAACTGGCAAAAGGTACAATTAAAATATTTGTAATAAAATAAATGTAAAATATTTGTAAAATATTTTTTAGTAATTGCAGTGTTTAAGAGGGGCCCACAGGGCTCACTTGCCATCGGGCAATCGGTCATCGTTGGTCAGTTGAACGCCTATGGTAAAAATAATATTTACACAGTAAAGCAGTCGTTGCGTCCGTGACGTGATAAACAAACACCGGTGTAATTTCATATTTCCGTTGCTTCCGGTGTTTAATATCGCAAATACGGATATACGGGCTCAGAATATTGCCCTTTTCTTTTCTCTTTTTAATTCCTTGGAAGAATCGCGCGGCCACCGTGAAATACAGAGCTCACGATATCACCAGAGTCTTTCTTCCCTGGTAGCTAATGTTTCAGAGGCGATTGCACGCAACCGGGAAGCAGACAATTCTGATTTCTTTTCATAAATGCCAAATGCAGCGGTATCTCGTCGCCCCGTGGAAAACGTTAGGTACTGTCGCCCCGCCGTGGCAAGAGTTATGGGTTTGTTGACGATGCCGGATGGACCCGAGCGGGAGCAGAGGAACCCCTATGCTTCCACAGGGACTGTTTACCAGAGTTATCTTACCTTAATTAGATTTCCGTTGGATTCCACGCTTAGGGAGAGAAGCTTATCATTTGTGCACGACGTTCACCCCTCTGTGTATTTATTACGCGTTCTTAATGAGTCTGAACGGGTAGATAGCTTAAAAAGTATTCTCCAGTCGTACCAATATCTAGATCCACCTGCACGCTTAATGTTTATTCAAGGGGGCCAATAACTAACAAAACTCAATCGACTCAGAGCCATATCTAACCCAGCGGACCGGCCGCTAACACAACCCCTTCGCTCGCCCCCGTAACCACAATAAAAGAGTTTCGTGGCGCGTGGGGACCAAGGATCGTAGCAGCCCGAAACGTATTTTCGTGCAGGCTTCCAATAACAGTGGCAACCTCTGTGGAAAGTTGTGCACGGTGGTAGGTGGAATCGGTGATCGTTCTCGCTCGAGCGAGTAATAAATTTCGGGGGCAACGCGCGCCACGTGACCCCGATTCCTTACCCTCCGCGTCCCCATTCGCCCCCACCAATCGTTCTGCACGTTCCATCCTGGAAATATATTCAGGAAAATCCCGCGTAATCGACTCTCCCCCTCTCAAGGGTAATTCCCATCGCGACGACGTCATACACGAGCCAGCCACCGTCCACCGACGCCCCCTCCCTGACCGAAAAACCGACGCTCCCGGATCAGGTTTCGGATTGTCCGAGGATTTAGATCATTATCCTCCGATATGAGCCAGGAACACGTCGCCGTGTATCGAGAGAGCTCGTGGGAGGGTGCGCAGGGCTGTTCTTTGATGCCCCGCAAATCCGACTGCGCGAAACGATTAATGCCCGAGTGGAATGGACGTTGGAAACCGTGAACCGCGAAGGACAGGGCTTTCGTGCGACGCGAACCGCGCTGATTCGCGAATCGAGGGGATTTCGTGCTTTGATAATTGGCCATAGAGCGGTCTGATCTTGATTAGGTGGTGGATCCCGTGGGCACTCGAAGGGTATCCTGGGCTGATATTCCGCCGCGGATGGATGATAGTTTTCAAGGGCTCCTTTTCATTTAGGATAGCGGGATTACTGGCGGAAGTTGAGTCTGAAGTGACGTTAATACGGTTACCATTGTGTTCGCTATCGTGGATCGAGATCCACGTACCTAACTATTGTTGAGATAGTTGCGGCACCTAACGATTTGCAGCTAAACGAGGGCTTCGCTTGGTAATTAGCTCCTGTAAAGGGCCCCTCGCGATTCTAACGATAATAACGCAATTCTTTAGCACGTAAGTAAGTACGTATGTACATTTTACTGAAATCTACGTAGGAGTTGTCCCGAAGAAATGGGTGAAAATCCTCGACGAAATATCCATTTTTAATGTACACGTGTGCGCGGGACGCGTCCACTAGCCACGTCAGAGCAAAACATATTTGACGGTCGGACGCGCGCGGCTGGACCGCATTAAAATTACATTACATCACCAGCTCCGAATGCTCGCACACGCGAGGCGCCTCCCCCTCTCTCTCTCTCTCTGTCTCCCTCTCCACCCCGCGGGCACGCCCCTTGATTACGGGTTTTAATAAATTTCCACGGGATTATTATAAAGCCACCGCGGTCGCTGTTGAAACACGTGACCGGCGTGTTTGTAAAACGCTGCGTGGCGAAGCCGTTATTGCTTCATCCCGCGCTCGTCGCCGCGGGATCCTTCCCGTGGATAGAGTTGTAACGGGCGAGGCCGACAAATGGAGCTGACACGTGTCACGAGCGATGCTAATGCCCCGCTGAAAAATTATTTCGCGACGTGGCCCCGCGACCCGTCCGCCCCCGCCGCCGCGATTAAGCGCCAATAAAACGGTCGGGGTTCCAAAGAAGCGTGGCCACGATCGCGCCCCCTGCTTCCTGCGGCTTCTAATGATTTTCGAAGATTATCGAGCCCCCAGAGCTGCACGCATTGTCCTGCTGGGCGGTTATTTATGGAGAGAAGGGACGGTCCCCGTCGCTGCCGCGAGAATCGAGCGCGCGACACATTCTGCAGGG
This sequence comes from Andrena bucephala, assembly GCA_947577245.1. Lineage (NCBI taxonomy): Eukaryota > Metazoa > Arthropoda > Insecta > Hymenoptera > Andrenidae > Andrena > Andrena bucephala. The sequence continues at coordinate 74,375,769 of OX387715.1, forward strand.
AAGATTCATGGTGATGTTGGATGAACGCTAGTTTTTCGGTGGAAGATCCTGGGGGAGATACCAGATCGCCGTTTGGGAGCCTCAGCAGGCGTTAGAAGCTGCGCTCTGTCTGGAGTTACATGCCTACTGAAGTTCTTCTCGATTCCCTTTGATAGTGAGTTCGAAAATTATTTCTATTTGCAGTAACGGAGAATTTGCGCTCGCACTCGTGGAGTCCTGTTTTGTATCAGGCGGATAGGAACAAACTGTGGCTTAGCGATAACGAGAATCTGAGCGATGAGGAAGAGGGGTTGGTTTGTCACGGGTGCGGCGGGAAGAGGGCTCGGAAAGAGGGTGGGACAGAATGGCATTTGCACTGGCTCCCGGCCAAATCCCACCTCATCAAAATGTCGGAAAGACGGCTCGGGACGAGTCAAGGCAACACGGTCTGAATGTCATCCCTTGAGGAAGTATCAGGCGAGATCCAGCCGCCCGGAGACGGCCGTTGGGGTGGCTTCGCTTGATATTTTTTGACGGTGCACAATACAGGGGGGGGGGGGTGGGTGGGGGAGACGGGACAAACGCGGGGGAGCCGCGACGAGTCATCGCTCATGCTGATCCGAATGGTTCTTTGATCGACCCCGCGCCGCGCCGCGGTCTGATCAGCAGTTTCACGGCGCCGTGATTAACTGCCCGTCCAAGGGGAATATTTTCCCCGACGCGTGAAACTGCCGCTTGGACCAACCTGTACTCACGATTCTTCGAAATTGAACTTTCATTAGGTTCCACGAATTATTTCAGTCTGATGTCAGAAGTGCTATACTCCGATCCATCTGTTATCATTGGGGAGCGAGGGTACTTCGAACCTCGGGCAAGATTCATTTATCTTCGTCTAGACTCTAGTCGAGAGTTTTCAGTCTGCAAGGGGACAAGAATCTTTCTCAATTGACCATCAGATTTCTGTTCTGTAAAGTGAAATCCTAGATACCTAGGCGAGAGGCCAGTATCCTTACTTAAGGGGACTACGCAATCAAATCACTCGAGGATCAAGTATTTTTTTGCGTATTAAAAGTCTGTGCTTGCTTTCATCTTTTTGTAATTAATTCTCAAAGAATCCTTGATTTTCGAGCGTTTTGAGTGCCTGGCCTCCTTAATCTAATTCCCTCCCAATTAACGCGTGCATATCAGTAGTTTTTGTTTGAAGAAGTAACTTAGGGAAGGAGCGAGCCTGCAAGGGGTGTCTACTTTCGAAAAAATGTTTGTAGGGATTATATCCAGGAAGTGATTGAACGAGCACAGTAGAATTGGCAGTACCATCGACAGAGGAAACGCGGCGCGTAGCGCGAGCTCGATCAAAGAGCCGTGTCCTCTTACACGCCGTTTCATTCGCCGACTGCGCCAAACAGGATTCTTTCGAGAAAGGGATGATCGTGTTTCGTACAATAAATGTTCTCCGCTTTCACAGGAGGGCTCCCGTTCAAGGGACCCGGCCAGAAGGTGGAGGCGTCCTATTATAGACGCGCGATCACCCCATCGAAAGAATCTTCGCGAGAGATATGAATGAATGGCGGCGACGTAATAAGAGATGAATTTTTCAGGCCTCCTCGCCCTCCGTCTCCTCTCTTTCTCTCTGTAGCTCCTGGAACACGCTCCTCCAGGACGACAGCGCGGATCGATCCTGCGTGTAAACACACGGCCGGGGAGATGAGGGGAATCGGTACTGGAGTAGTTGGATTAACGAGTGGGAATGAATTCGCGTAATTGGAGAGTTCTGCACCCGCGTTATGTCTATTTTTGGTTGCCGCTGTCGGGTGAGTTGCGTTCCGATGGAGGTCTACGGTTTTCAACCTAGCCCAGGGCCTCTGTTTTCCCAGAATTTGTTTCCTTCCGTGCTTCGAACTATTTTATACCGTAATATATTGTTCGTTAGTGGAACAAACTCCCCCGATGGAACGCGTGGAAACTCTGCCTCGCGCTGGAGCGAGCGCCGGCGATCGAGCTCGGGCAGAATTTTACGGGAAAGCGGATTTAGTGCTTTCGCCCCGCGATGCTGCTGGCTACGTTTTGTTACCTTTATTACGTGGCAGGTACTTCGCCAGCGTAGTATTACGAAATTTTTTACTCGCCAATCTAGGACACGAACTCAGGGCAGGGGATTTAGGAGCAGCTCCTCTTCATTCCCATGATTTTCAATTATAAATTTCTTAACATCGAGTGCACCACAGGCATATGTATTTCCCGATCAGTGCCTCCCCTCTCTCTTCATCCTTCCGCATCCATTTATCTCGTCCCTCTCGTTGCTCCCAGAACATCCGCCTTCGAGCACTCGTGCCCGACCCCCCTCGAAAAAAAGTTTCCTCGTGCCCCCACGGCACAATAACCACGAGTTCCCCCAATTTTTTTTTTACACGCAAGAGAAGCTTCGATTCGGTCTAACAGCGCGCGATTACCGATCCCGTTCAAGCGTATTACGCAGCACGCAACGACGCGGCGTGGCCATTAAAAGGGCCCCGATGTCTACATAGATCCGGTTTCTAGGGTGCTCTGCAATTATGCCCCGCGTTTCTCGGCCGATCGACTCGCTTCATTCCGACCATATGCCCGCTGCCCGGGCGTCGTAAATTAGTAATAGAGGCCCGATCGTGCGCCACGAGCTTTTCCAAGCGTGCAAGGTGCACCGGCAACGGGGAATCGAACAAAAAAAAACTCGTGGAATTGTTCGCGTTTCACGGATTATCTAAATTACTCACGGAACGATTACGAGAAAAAAGGGGGAATAGACAAAGGGTAGCTGTAAAACTCGCAGCGGCGAATGTAATAGCGCCAGCTCGACCCAGCAGTTTTTAGCCAACTGGAATTTAGGTATTTCGATAGATCGGTTGCAGTGGATGCTGGGGCAGTGCGATTTTTTGGAAGCAATTCGAGAGGGTGTGCGTGCGGAGGGGTGGCTAACAAAAGTTAGGGGAATGTTACAGGATGATCGATAATGAATAATTTTTACCTGAATTTTATCGCTGCGTCGGGTGTTTTTTTTTTTTATTTCGCCGGGAGAGCTAGCTTTGAAGCTTATGATCACATTTCTATGACAATCTTAATCAATGAATTGCAGTTTCCTATCATTACAACCAGTGTTGGACTGGTTACGGTGTCAGTTTGCGGGATGGCAAGTGGGCCCTGATGAAGTGGGCCCCTTTAAACATCAGGAAATATGTTAAAAATGTTAACCCTTTAGCGCCCATTGTGGCGTATACGTCACATCAGTTTCAGACGTATAAAAAAAATCGATAGTTAATAATTTTGGGTGCCAAAACGGATCAGTTCTCTAAATGGCTCCGAGATGCAAGCTACTGATGCGTTTACCACTGTAAATAATGTTTACAGTAACCATGAAAACGTTTCTGGCGAATGCATGTTGGACATTTTTCGATAACCTGAAACGTTGCTCTTGTTTTCTTTAAAAAGTTGAGAGTAACATTATTTTCCTCACATTTTATTTGGTAGATACGTGTAAATTGGTTGTTATACTAAAAGAATATTACTTATAAAGTTTGATTTGATCAATTTTTAGTTTGTAATTGCATGTTGACATTTATGTGACGTATATATACGTCACACTGGGCGTATACGGATTAAAAAAGAATTTTTTTTTCATTCGTGTAATGGTTTCTATTGCGCGGACGTCCACTGATAAATGCTCCACCACCAAAGAAGTCATGGCAAGCATCGACTTCTAATTCTAAACCCTTGGATCTACAGCGTTTCGACAATGTTGACCATTGTGTCGTGTTCAGCGATGACAGACAGCGCTGCGAACTTTGCCCTTCTGGCCACATTCAATCAAAGTGCTATAAGTGCAATGTTCACTTATGCTCGAGCGCAAAAAGAAATTGTTTTGTAAATTACCATAGTAAAAATTAAGATTTTGTACTTCGTTTATACATTCTATAACAAAAATATGTATTCTTATTTTCATTTGTAAGAGATCTTAAAAGTATAAATGAAAAAAACACGAGTATATCGTTTAGAAATATTTAGAAAAGATATAGGGTAAACCAACCAGTGAATGACCGAATTGTTGAATTTATGGACCTTTCAGATTAATACTTGAATATATTTATGTATAACAACAAAACAACTGTTGAAATTGCATTCAAATTTATTTTTCTTGAAATTTCTATAAAAATAATTACTTATTCTTATCGTAATTAAAAAAAAACGATTATAAAATGCAAAACGTGTAGAAGCCCAGTAAATGACGGCATACTTTTAATAAGAATTGTACTTATTAATGTTTGTTTAATACGCGTAACTAAAAATATGGGATATTAAAAGCTGCAACTACACTCCATTTATAAACATGTAATATTTTTAACTTTATAATTGACATTTCTTTACCTAGTGGTCATTCACTGGTATGCGGTCAAGTACTGGTTGGTTTACCCTACTCGTGTTTTATTCATTTATACTTTTAAGATCTGTTATAGTAAACATGCATTTAAAACACAATTTTTGTATTTGAAATATTGAGCCACATTTTACTCCGTGTACGCCCAGTATGATGTAAACGTTATATCTAGAAAATCATATTTCCACTGGCTTTTTTGGGAAAAGAACGACGAAGTGCATGTATTGGGACCGTGTTTCAGTTAACTAATCGTAAGAAATAATTTTTTTCCCACCGGGAAAGGTGTCTGGGCCCCAAAGGGTTAATGACCTTTTAGTAGCTGGACAATATAATAGAAGTTGAGAAGTTTCAACATTACTGCATGCAACTAAAATTTACGTTGTATTACTATTTTAATAAAAAAAATTTAATAAAATCATTTTTCGAGGATTCATTTATTTCACAAAAATGTTAATCGTACTGTTTTGTCACTTAATTTTTTGAAAATTTGATTTATTTCTTATCAAAATTAAATGAATTTTAGTTATGCGTGGGCCCCCTTTCTGTTCTGGCAACCAATATTTTTAGACCCCGATTCGTCGCTGACGACAAACTTCTCCGGACATTCTACTAGCCATTAGAAGATCTTTAAAGCCTTCTCGACAAGGATTGGAGTTCGGTGTTTCATTTTTGCGCCCTGGGAGCACTGCGTTCAGCAAGATCGACGGACTCGCAGAGGATCGCGAGGAAAGCTTTGGGAGGCGTGCGTGGACGTTACACGTGGCGTTTGCCCGTCGACTCGTCGGTGACGCTGATAGGGAACGACGGGGATGGCGCACCTGGCAATATCCACGAGATTACAGGTTGTCGTCCTGCGTTACGCTTTGATGCTCACCGGTTTGGAAATGAATAAGTACGCGTCGAAGGAGACTTTGTCCTGCCCCCTTGTTGCAGGTGGTCCCCGAGCATTGTTCCCCGTTTCGGTACGCGAGCCTCGATCCGCCCTGTCCTAGGGGAGACGCTATACACTGACACGGGCGCAGACAGTGTCTCATTTTGGAAAAGGATCCAGTGAGGAATTTAATACATGGCATTTAGAATATGTATATATCGAAAAACGGAAGAAAGATGCAAGGTGGTAGAAATGTAAAGTAAACTCGAAGATCGATTGTACTTCAATCATCCCAGTTGAGGGATGATTGAAGTACAATCGATCTTCGAATTTACTTTTCATTCACAAATCCGATTCGCGATCCATCTAAACAAGACAGTTGATGGGCCCGTCGACGAACGTAGATCAATTTCACCCCCCTGCACCGGGTGCGTGATCGCACGCGTACGAACCTGTCGGGAGCCACGGGGACAGAATTTTAAGCGAATGCACGCGAGCTACAGAACAGAGACCGTAAGAGGTAGGAAGAAAAAAGGGGAGCGATTTATTTCGCGTTTAAAAGAGCGACGTAGCATATCTACCGCGCGGTATAACCGTAAATGAATAAACGGCTGGAGTTTTTCAGCGGGAGTAATTAGGCTATGGAGAAATACGCTTCACGGTCCCGTTCGAATACGCCCGCGAGATTCTGCCTGGAGGAATCCGCCCGGGGGACGCTGGTCGCTCTCTTAATTTCCTAGAATTTCGCCTGACTCGTGCTTTTTCCCGCGGAATGGACGTTCATCGTCTCGCGGAGGGGGGTGGACGTCGAGTGAAGCGGGGGCAGTATTCTTTTCATTGAGAAATTTCGAAACCAGAACGACTTTCAATGGAACACCCTTTTGTAAGCGTCTTCAACTGAAAGTAGTTTGAAACGCCTTCTTCCTGGCTTCGCTTCGAAGGTTGTAAGAACCTAACTACGGCGGCATGGCTATTTTCTGCATTCATGGATGTGCACTCGATCTTCGTGGGACTATTAGACCGTTTGTTGTTTATTAACCGGTAAGGTGTAATGAGTGTAATTTCGAATCGAGTATTGAGGGGATGTTTACATTTGGAATTATCCGTAACATCGAATGGGTACTTATATTCAAACTGTTGTGGATGAAATTAATTAAGTAATTACTAAATAATAATTAAGCAATACTATCTCTAAGAAGGCATCGATGCGCACGAATGCATAGACGCCTTGCAATCGGCTCATCAATTTGTCATTTCCTGGCGTTCATCCTTTACTGCTACCCCCACTGTTGTTTACGAATTAATATTAGCTCGTTAACTTAGAGATCTTCATTGAAAAGTAGCTGCAATCTCGCTTTGGAAGAATTGATCCATGCTATCGGAGACAGAAGGCGAATAACGATTTGAAAACCTATCAGTGCCCCTTTTTTTTCCATCTCTGTTTAAATGAAATCGTGTTTGAGTGACTTCAGCTGAAGCCTTTCTTAAAACCTGTCGACAGAGGAAATTGAAAGCGGAACCCTGTTTCGTTGCAAAAGTCACGCGTAAAGAATCAGTTGCATGGAAACGTTTAATTTTCCACCCCCTGACTGACACGAGTCGCTGAAAATGTTTGGTTTCCCGCGCTGGTGAGAATATTCAAGGCAGAGTTGGGGCTGAACACGGAATATCGTTCAATAATTCACAGCTGACGAGTTCGCACACCGATCCGATAACCTATAAACTAATTTCTATCGAAAAGATCTGAATAGAGAAATCGTTTCTCACAAACGCCCTGTTCAAGAATCATCCCCCGCGATTCATGCGCACAGAGGCGACCCCCCAAGGTTCAGAAAAGCCAGAAAAACCAGAAGGAAGCTCAGCCATCGGAAACGACGACGAATCTGGCTCAGTGTGACGGGTTCACCGTCGAATCCGTGCACGCTCCAATAATTCAGTGGCGTCGGGCAGGAGGAAAAGAAGCTCGCGAGGCCTTCCCTTTGGGGCGGAAAGCATCGCCGGTGGCGTAACGCTAGCCCAGCGTGGCCATTACGCGCGGCGGTTAAGCCAGGGTATAATCGATGGTGGAGCGAGGTTGCAACGGTTGCGACGGCCCCCTCGTCGCGGCGCGGATAAATTAGACGGGCTGCCAATGACGCTCATTTGCGTGCCAAGCGCAGAAAAGGCCGCGGGCCAATTATGAAAAGCGAGCGACTCCCGTCAGGCCGGCGGAAAGCGGCTCCACGCCGGGGGAAAAACGTCGCCGTGCATCGAAACGCAACCACACAACAAGCTCCAAACGAATTTGCGGTCTTGGCCGACGTGCGCGCGCCCCCCCCCCCCTCCCCTCCCCCCAACCCCCCGCTCACCTGGCTCCGTGCGAGCCCTCGTTATCAGATGGACGTCAAAACGGGCACGATAAACCGATGGACAGGGGTTGCGTCGCGGGTCCCGCGGCACGCGCGCCCGAAAACCGCTGTCCCTTTCACGCCTAATTCGTCCGGCCGGCCGGGTAAATCGAATTAATTGTTATTCGGCTTTCGATCGTATGATTTCGCGTACGTCGGGCGACGTCCGCACTGGACGGACGCATTAGCCGCGGCAACGTAATTGGCTGGCCAGTGGTCGGCTACATTTTTGCCCGATGACGGGAATCCACCGCTACACCCTCGCACACCGTAGACATTTCGCGTTTCCACCGTGCGTCCGATGGATTTTGTTCTCGTGCGGCTGGGTGGCCATTGGTGGTGGCGTTTTGTTGATTACGTCTGGTGCATTTGTTTCAATCGGGGGATCCTTTTTATCGAAATAGAGTTTGCGTCTTTCGAATTTGTTACACCTTCTGGGTGAACAAGGACATTCCTGTAACTCTCCAGTGGACGGCAACATTTCGCCGTCGCTCTGATCGAAAGCACATCGAACGACATGCCCCCGATCAGTTCTCGGCTGATTGCTCGCCGCGAGCCACGTGAACGACGTGAATCGAGTCTAATCAGGGGGCGAAGACGGCGTCGGTTTAATTACGATGGCGGCGGTGATTTCAATAACAATTTCCACGCGGACTGGGACCCCGTTGGAAGGCCCTGGCTGGAGGATTTTATCCGTGGAAGTTAGTGTACGCGTACGCTTTGGTTACGACGCGGGTGCAGGGGGGGGGGGGGCGCGAAATTCGTGGGGAATCTCGCGTTAAATTCGCACGGCGTGGCAATCAGTCGCCATTCTCCCGTTGTTGCGTCGCAGTTACGTGCCACGCTTACGTACGTTATTACGGGAGTATGTGGTCCGTCCGCCGGACACCTTTTCTAGCCGTTCCAGCCGACACGTACCAGCCAGGGAAACTCGCTTAATTAAGCCTCCACCGTCGTTGCTCGATGCCCGTGGCTTATTTGAATCCTGCGTCCATTCGCCGCGCCGCTATCAGACCGTCTTTTCTCCTCTTCTCGAGGCTATCTACCAACGGGACTGGTTTACACCCCGTAGCCACTCACCGGCGTTGATCTTTTGGGGGATTTGTCGAACAGAAGTGGCCGACGTGTCTCGTGGATTTCTGTCGGACGTTCTATATGCAATGCGGAGCAGAGTGTCAATTAGAGGCGAGGTAGGAAGGTGATTTGAGCATTTTCAACGGAAGCGTACGCGTGGATTGTCAGTTACACCTTGAAATTTCTCCGCTCGTGTGCAAATTCACTGCAGAGCATGCTCCAGGAAAGAAACTACGTGTAGTCGTGTACACGGGCTGATTAAACTTCTCCATAAAGTTGCATTAAATTCGTACTTGTTTAACCTACTTCCCAATGCCGCGATTCTGCTCGGTGATGTATTTTTTCAGGTACAACTCTTTCGCATTTCTAGCCTTAATTATACGCCGCGCGCCATCTGCGCGATGCTTCTTTTATTTCGCTTTCTCCGGACCTAAAACAGTCGACGAAGCGTTCCACGATTGCGTCGCTGCTTGGAAAAAAGACACAGGCCCCATTCGGGTAACAGTCGAAATTGCGCTTTTATAGCGCGGGAATGGAAATTTACGGCGCTGTAACTTGGCGGAAAATCAACAATGTTAACTGTATCAGATTATTGAACCAAGTATGTATCGTTACTTCTGTTCCCGGCTGTATTGCAGCGAAATTTATTTATGAGGAGCTTGCGAGTTACATTTTATTTTGGGCAACGTAAATAAATGGAAATTGCAACGAAATAATGTGGAACGTTATTATGTTGGCAGAATGGTAAAAATTCACAATGCGAACAATGCAGATTTCATTTTTTCCTCGCTTTCCTTCGCTTCTTTGTGGGGGAATTATTACATCGTTATTCTCCAGAAAGGAGTACTATGTCATTCGGTAACAAATCGTTTTTATATAGATTCGTTACGGTGCTTGCACAAGCACGCGAGTTTTTGCTTTTGTGACGCTCGCGACGACAAAGGCTGATCGATAACGTCATGAATTCGACGTTTACCCTTGTTCCACTCCGATGTGGATATTCTGACGCTCAGTATATTGTTATGTACCTTGCGATATAACGTGCTTCGCTATTTACCTGTTTGAATTACTGTAATATCTGCCCGGACACCGAAAATGTGGGATATTAAAATGTGGACAGGATTATTTTAGAGCCACAACGTCAAATATCCCCTAATATCTACAATGTCATTTTTATTTAATCCTTTCAACGTTTCCACATGCTTGAATTTACAATTGGGCATAATTATGCAGAAAGCTACCTCAAAATGACAAAAAATTACTGAAACGCAGTATGGATCCCAAAATGTTGTGATCTTCATTTTGCAAAAAATTATCAACCCAGAGAAATTAACAACTCTCACATTATGCAACTATTAAAACTACCAAGCCACAGTTAGATTTTAGGTTAAAAAACCAAAAGCTACAGAAAATTTAAAATAATTTTAATTACACTTCTTGCTATTAAATAACCCATTAAAAAAATTTACAAAGCAATAACAAGAAATTAAATATACGGAATAGGATTAAAGCTACTTTTCTTTAACAATTAAAATCTTGAAACTAAATTTACTTTCTGCATAACTAACAAGGGAACACCGCGAACCCGGACTCACCGATTGGAACGCAACTTTGTGGGTTTTTAAAGTGACTCAAAACAAGAACAACGGTGTGTTTCATTTTGGCCCTATCGCCATTTAAGGAGGTGAAAACTAACCGCAAAGTCAAATTGGCATTTTTACTTTTTCGCGTATAACTCTCAAAGTACAACAGACAGAAAAAAATATTTCAAACAAAAGAGTAATGGTGCAATAAGCGCTACAATCTTGCGTTAACAAAATTTTGAAAAGAGTTATTTTTAAGAGAAAAAAAAATACCTGAACGAAAAAAAACTTTCTACAAAATTTTGTAAGTAGGTCCAGTTCTCCTTCCGAAATCATATTCCAAAGAATGCACCAAGGTTGCGAGCTCTTCAGAATCCTACTTTTTCATTCAGTAACTACAAATCTACCGCAGACATATATTTTCTTATCTCATCATGATCCAAGGATCTCCAGAAGCGAGTCCTGCCGCGTTTGGACCAACAACAACCAGAGATAAACGCCGCAGACATTGGCGCTGCATTATCATCGAGCACCTAATTCGCCAGCATTTACAATGCAATCGCGTCAATCGATTACCAACGATTGTTTCATCCGAGTCCTCGCGGCGCGTTATCTTGCTCCTGGCCCGCGGTACAGGCACGCTATCTGCGGAATATTTCACCGATGCCAGCCGCATAACATTAATGGGATTTTTGCATTACTAACTCGTTTAGATTCTATCAAAACCGCATTATTTCGCGTTCGTTATCGAGCCGCAAATTATTCTACGGGGGGGCTTCCACGGTCGTTGCCGGGAGTGTGCGCACACCTACACGCGCGGGCTGATACACGCACACGCGCTTCTTATTTAATCGCAGCCGCGCTACTGTCCACGTTTATTTATGGACCGATAAAAACCAGATAATTTTAGCGCGGCCGCGCCTATTACGTTATAAATTATTGTTCGGCCGCGACATCGACGCCGCGCGAAATTAATTACGCCCCCGCTATCACTTGTACGCGCCGCGATAACCGCGAAATCGCGGAAACAATGACGCGTCGCGCGCAACCCTCGACGCTGCATCTTTTCCACCCCCACGATGCATTATCGACGCGCTCGGACCGCTGTACACCGGTCGTTGCGAAGTCCCGTGATTGGAGAACACTTTCATCGCTGCAACTACCGTCGAGATTCCTCGAGAAGGACAACGGGACTTTGGACACTGTTTCTATATATAAAATCGAAATGAACAGTTTCAAACGTGGTTTCAATGTTTCTAATTTTGAGGTTCTTGATTATTTATTATACAGGGATCACGTTTAGCTACTTACAGTTTGGCGAAACTGGCTGGAGAGGTCTAAGTATGTATCGTGACCTAGCTATCCAGTCTGTCAATATCTTCCTCAAATCAGATGACATTTCGGGGAAATCGGATTCAGGATTTCAATTTGCCCGCCGATCTGCAGCCAATCAACCCGCCATTAATAGCGACCGATATCCTGAAATACCCGTTCGAAGAGAGATATCACGTGACGTGGCATTTAAAGAAACCGTCGCGTCTGGATTACCGCGGATTTCGGTGGATTTGATGCGCGCTGTGATTCAATTTAAAACACACCGAGGCTCCTCTAGCCCCCGCTCGCTCCAGTGCTTTTAACAAGCACTACCGTCTACCTCCCCTGTGGGGAAATAATGAGACTGTAACACGAGCAAACAATAATACGATACCGTGATCGTTAAAAGTTGACGAATTCCACGACCGCGGTCGTTTCGAGTGCGGGACACTGTTATCCAAGGGAAAATGTTTCCACCTCTATCTCTATCGATCTGTTGTCGTTACGAAGCATTCGTGATTCGCGGAAATCCGGGCTTTTCATTGGCTCGAGCGTTAATTACCATCCGTCGCACCTGACTGCTGTAAAATGACAGTATCCGTTGAGAAATTCCGAGAGAATTCCTGAAATTCACCTGAAGGCGGAACATCGTGTAATAATAACTTATTCCACTGTTGGAACTTGTTGATCATTTCTTCTGCGCCGAGCGCACGCCTCCCTGGTTTTGCGTTACACAGCAGGGTGCCAAGGGCCTAAGCCGGAGCCCCAGTTTATTCCGCGAGAAATCCGAGGGTTTATCCGAGAGTGCGTGACAAATCTCAAGCATCTCCTCGGCTTACGTGCCCCCGAGGATTGCGCGGACGTCGAGGTTCGCTGTTGAGAATCTTTACACAGTACGTACATATTCGTCAAAATGATCCCTCGAAACACAAAAGGAGGCCAGGTTAAATAACTTAACTTCGCCTAATCTTCACTTTCCTACCACCCACGCTCGCTTCCCAATTGAATTTGTCTTCCCCCATCCATCGAAAGTAACGCTCTTACGCCCCTCGCCCTTGCCGCAGTCAAGGGCCGTCTTCTCCTCAACGAAACGGAAGAAAGTCGAGCACCCCCCAATTCGGGGAACCCGGCAGCGCCGTTCGCCGAAACAAAACTGGCGGACCCGTGGCGCATTGTTCCGCGATATGGAGTGGAAAATCGACCGCGATGTGGATCGGTCGAAGCGCAAGGGGGACTGGCCCCACTTGGGCTAGATCGTATCTGTTCTTACGTAGAGAGCTTCGGTTCGCGTGAACGCGCGTTCAATAAATTCCCGTGGATGAATCGCGGGCAAAGGGTCGCGATCGACAAAAGGGCCGATAAATGCGTAGATGGAAAAACACGGGCGGCGAGACGGGGACAGCCAGGGGTTGGCGCGGGGCAAACAGAGGGGCCGAAGGGGGGAGATGGTGACAGGAATTCGACCATGGACAACTAACTCGCTGATTAACCAAATACCGGTCTGCAGTACGAGCGAGCGAGTAAACATTGGACAAACTGTCAGCGGCATGCCGCGGGGGATCAAAGTTCAAGGGACGAGCGGAAAGCTTTTTTTCGTCCCACCCCTCCGCCATTACGCGTTGCCCGGGACATGTTTGACGTAGCCACCGCCACCTTCGGCATGGTCCACCGTGGAGAACAACTGACGGCGAAGATCGTGGCAAGTGACATTGTCCTGCGCCAACTACCCCTGTTACACGTAACCGATCGCCCGGTTCCAGACGAATTAAACATTTATCCACGCTCCCGTCGAATCACGCGCAGCTACGCGACGATCTATAGGGTCACATAAATAATGAATTATAAATGTGAACTTAGTAAATTTGAAGTGGAAATCAATATAAATATGTACGAAAAACCCCTAATAATCTGAAAATAAAAAAAATATCAAAAATGTTGTTGAGCGTGAAGAGTTTTACCATTTCGTTCCAAACATTGTCACTAAGCACTTGGCCGGCTTGGTTTGCCTACCCGGGACTGACACTTCGGGACTCAGTTATTTACAACCGGCTCAATAAATTAGGGACCGTTGGGCCGAGTCAAGAGTTTTCTGGGCGACAGTAAACAGACGCATCATATAATGAGTGGAGAAATATTGATTACATCCGAAGCAAGAAAGCACAAGGAATATGAATATGTTCATTAAACAAAGGCATAACATTGGTATTTCTTTATATTCAGTTATTTCTCAAAATAAGGCCAATCACTGTCAGGTGGCCAACCACTGTACCCTTTACCTCTACACGCGCTTAATATCGCCGGGGAGAAGAGAGGGAGGCCCCGAGGGGTGGAGTTCGCGATCGTCCCGCGGAATCGCGCGCTCACACATTCATGGCGGTCGTAATTTAAGAGAGGACGGGCCAAGGCGGCAGACAGCCCAACAACAGATGGCCCATGAATTTCCGATTAGCTGCGCCGAAAGGATCCTCGCGGCGTGTAACCTTAAACGCGACTCGCGGTCAGGATTAGTGGAGGATTTCGCAGAGCGCGTGCTGCCCAGATGGCCAGGATCGTCCCCGCGGTTGCGGAGGCCACTGATCGGGAAAGTCGGGGGTCATTTCGGCACGGATCATCGGCTGTAATCGATCGTTGGGGTCGTGAATGCACACTGAACGCGCACCGTGATATATCCTTCGTTGCGAGCGCGCCCCTCCTCGCGGCGATATCACGGGCATCGATTAGGATAATAGCGGGCGGCTAAAATCGGCATTAGTTTATTGGCCGACGGTGAGCTCCCGTAACGAATGCGTGACTAACGAACAACTGGCTGGAACTGTCGGGTGGCACGCGTCCTATCTCCGCGAATCACCGGCGGGGATAAGGTTCGTGGCTCCTCGCGATTCCTTTAATAAGCGCGACAGATTACTTTTGGCGCAATGAAAAGATGTTTCTGGCGTTTAAGTGCCTCAAGGTATTTGTGATAGGCATTGTGGCTTTAAGAATGCCATTTAAACGGAGCGTACTCGTCGTCGTTGCAGTGGTGACTTACGCTGACTCGTCCCATGCACGAGCATTCACCGGCATTACAATTTTCCTCGCGTTTCCTATATGGAACGCTCGTTTCGTCAACAACAAAAGGCTCGACCGAGGGCCCATTACGAAGAGTTCGCATAAGGATAAGAGCCGTGGCCGCGTAGGTTCGCTGAACGACCGCGTTGCCGCTCGGTCGAACGGTGAACGAGCCATTCTCCTCGTTCCGAAGCGGAACGCCGATACACAGGGCTCTGTCGCGGTTAGACGCCGAGGAGAGAGGAGGCTGGTCGAGCTCGGAACGGCCGAGGTTGTTTGCGAAGAGCTGCCTGAAAATGGGGGTGCGCGGGAGCGCCTGGCGTTTTCGAGAAAGCCCCGTGAAAACATTCCCCCGCGGAATGCATTACCATATTTGGCTTGGAACGAGCGTATGAACGGCGAACGCGCGAGCGAGCGTGCACGTAGGCACGCGCATACGTGATAGGATTGCTCTCGACGCCGTTTCCTGTTTACCGACGCCGTGCGTCGCGGGCCCGGCCGACCGTCGGAATTCCAGCCCGCAAATAAAATAAAAACGGATTAACGCGAAAACAAATAAGCCGCGGACGGCGGGACGGCCCCGTGAAGGGGAGCGGGGGACTAATCGAGGGGGGGGAGCGCGGACGCCGAGTTTTATCCAGAGAAGAAGCGTCCTGCGCGCTGTCGTTCTACCATTTTGATCGATCGAAGATCCGAGCGATAGGGTTTAGTTGGTTTTAACGTGGGCAACGGGCTGTTGCGTTCTGCCATTTGGGGGAGGCTTCTGGAATAGGTGTAGTGTACAGTGGAGCATGCTTGAAAGGTATCGTAGAAGGCTTTTTTGATAGCTTCTCGTGGCAAGGTATTAGATCAGGTTGTTAGTATCGCGTCGGTGTAAAAGTTTGTCTCCTTTATTGAAACGAAGTCTTCATTAAAAGTAGAAATATATTGCTAGTTTTTTTAATCCGTGTGTCATATTTTTCTTGGCTATCTATAACCTTCTGTCAGTTTTCTGGTAACAGTACAACTAGGTGTGGAAAAAAAAGGCATTTTTGGATACCTAACGTAACAGTGAGCGAGCGAGCGAACTTTTGCACCGAATTGGTAATAATTGCACGTATTGTAAATACTGTTCATTAACTTCGGTAGAGTTTCGAATATGGTAGAGAAATGATTGTATTGCATTTACGAAATGCATTAAGGATATTTTTGTTCGATGCTGTTTGGATGAAAATAAGAGAAACGAGACGTATTAAACGGGGCTTGGAAACCATCGCTTTAATCATCGACGATGCGGCAGGGGGATAATAACCGAGGGCACTCGCGGCGGCGATTCTAAAATTACGAGAGGGAGAACCTAATTTTCCACTTGCTTTATTAATTACGTCCCGAATCGTGCTGCGTGATGACCGGAAAAGCGCCCACGAAAAAATTCAATTTGGAATGCGCGCGTTCGTAATTATCGCCGCCGCCTGGCAGATCGTCTAATAGATTCCACGGAACTGTGTTCCAAAACGATGAATATCATCCATGTGTAATCTATGGATGATAGCAGAGGCATTCTGCCATTGGTGCACCATAGAACAATTTTTAAGCAACTAGTTTCTGAAGAAAATTGTCAAACAAACTTTTTATCAAACCAAAAAAAAAGAATTGCTTTCAAGTCTATGCTTGTGCAATTTACAAGAGAAGATTCCCAACACGGAAACTAAAAAAAAATATGAAACTTTGGGGATATGTAAAGGATATATTTTTATTTTCTGCTGAAATTAACTCTAAGGGGGTTAAATTGGTCCTTGAAAATCCGGCTATTTCCCGATTCTGTGCTATAACTCGCGAACTGTAAGTTACAAAATGTGTAATCCTAATTAAAAGAAGCAACTTTTGTCTGAAACCTGTTTTTCTATCTCATAAAGTTCGTGATTTATAACACAAAATCGGAAAATAGCCGGATTTTCAAGGACCAATTTAACCCCCTTACAGTTAATTTCAGCAGAAAATAAAAAATTGCGTTATACATATCTATATATCCTCTACAAATCCCCAAAATTTCATAATTTTATAAATTTCCGGATTGAGGACTCCTGTTAGTTCACTACACGCGTGTAAATTTTCAAGCACCACTACGGAATTACCCTGTATATTCATCGGATAATCAATAGAGGGACGCAATGAGGGCGAGGGTGAGCGTGGCTAGTTAAAGCTCGGAATGCGTCATAAACTCCAATGACCAGTGACACAGTCGCAATCCATTTCGCACTTAGCGCGACTCGCGTTGCCCCGCAGCAATCAAAGTGTCGTAAAAATCGTCTCCCAAAGAACGCAGAGCTGGATCGACGAAGCTGCGGCAAGTTGACAGCGATCCACGCGGATCTATACGAGGGACAGCGGGATCGCGGTCACTGGCGAGGCGGACAAAGAGTTGGCGGCTAGGTGAACGCGAACGATTTTACGGGCGGCGATAAATCGATGATATATCGAAAACAGCCGCGGTCCATCGGTAATTCGCGGGCGCGAGATTTCATTTGGCCGGGGTGGAATATGGGCCGCGTCATTAGCCGTCAAACGCTGCAAGTTTTATCCGCGATGGAATAGCCGTGTTTACGGCCGCGGGCTGCGAAATTGACAGGCGACCGCCGAAGCATATTATGGTGATGGAGTGCGCGACCGCACGATCGCCCCCGAAACGGCCATTGTGCCCCGCTGCCTGGTTACAGGGCCGCGCGGAGAGCGAGCGGGTCGAAACGAAAAAAGGAGAAATGACGAAAAATAAAAGAGAGAGAGAGACACAAAGGGGGCAGGGACGGAAAGAAGCGTTATACAATCGGTAATCAAGCTCCCATTGACGGATGAAATGATATCTGAATGCGCGGAATTAGCGTCGGCGAGCTGTGCGATAATTGGATGCCGAGGCATGTGCCTCGAATGCGCCCGCTCGCCGAGTCGCTGATTCGCCGCGCGTGTTTCCGCCTGTCAAAGGGTTAAATGCGTGTAAATGTCCGGGTTCGTGGTTCTCGCGTGATCGCACCGCTGCTCTATGGTGTGCTCTGATATACACGGGGGTGTTTCGTAATACGCGGGCATAACTTCGTGGCTGATTTCGGCGCGTGAAAGTAATTGAGGAGAGTTTCAAAGAAATTATCCAAAATTAGAGTATACGAAGGTAAAAGGACGGGAAAAGGAATGTCTGATAAATTCTCGAAACAGTAACGGCACGGTAAAATCATTGGGCGCCTCCGATAAGTCGTTGGTTTTACTACTTGCGCTCGGCGAGCAAGTAGTAGATGTCCGTGGTATGTCAGACGCGGAATGAAAAGCGCGACGGTTGTACGCGTAAGGCCGTTCCTTTCACGCGCGATTGTGCAAGGCTAATAAAATTTAATCTTCAGCTCGCGGAGGGTGCATTTTTTCTTATCGTCCCGATATCGGTGCCAACAGCTCCTATCAACGGAGCAATCGAGCACGAAGGTCTCCGCGAGCGGTGCAGAAAGGAGTTAATACTACGAGTCGCTCGAAGGCGATCACTATATAGCTTCAGTAATACGGCAAATAGTCTCTTTGTCGAGCAAAGAAAGGTATCGATTCCCGGCTGTACGGTGAGAGAACCGCGTCCCCTTCTCTCTGAAAGGGCTTAACAGATAACGAGTAAATCGAGCAACGATACGAGCGTGTATACCTCGAAAGAACAGGGCGATCGCTGTTTATGACTGGTGATTTATAAACATGAAACGGGAGGCAAAGGAACGTTTCCACTCCACCTTCGACGACCTTCCTTTGAAGCACTTGAAAGAATAAAAGGAGACACAAATAATTGGATTTCCTCTATTAAAGTTCAGATACCACGAGATGATTACAGTGTATACATTTCTAATACAGACTATGACCATAGAGTAGAAACAATTCCTCGTGGATTTATATGAAAAGTTTGCCTGGAGGATCTTCAGGGAAGCCATTTTTGAGGAATACAGCTGCACGTCTATGAGAAAGTACGAAAACAGACAATTCTTTTCACGGAGCTGAAGGAGTAACAATATTTATAAGAGGTATAAAGGCAGAGTCGTATCGTTACGGGTCCGTTGTACCGATTTCGTGCCCTGACAGCACGGAATTCCCCTCCGTCGCGGCTAAGCCCATTTCCTTTCGAACTCCTCGCGCAATACATCCGCTTCAGCTCGGTGTGCACGGTAGTTTCCCTCCAACCCTCAGCGTGCTCTTCCCTCTTTTTTTTTCTTGCCCTCCTTGCCCATCCCCTGCTGCACCGCGTATATACCCTAATAGCAATACGAGGACGCTCGTAGGCGAGTCACCTTCGCCACGGGGGGTATTCCTCTGTGGCAACGGCGGAGCACGCTCCGCTCCCGGATAATGAAATTAGAGTCGTGTTCCATTTGTGAGCCTTGCGGGGCAATATTCTTCAATTATAGCCGCCGGTGGAGTATAGGGCCCCGGCAGCCCGGCATCGTGGATCTTGCAAATAAGAGGGCGGCTTTTCCGAGCGCGCCGCACGGAAAATGCGATTGTGAGACGCCGACGACGCGGCGGCAGGAGAGGGATGCGACGGAGGGGGCGCCGTCGATGAAAGAAGGATCCAGCGTGCCTCTTTAACCCCCGCCATATGAAAGAGGCTGTACCGTGCTTCGTTCCCTCTCGAGCAACCCCTCCATTCCTTGCGCACTCCTCGCCGAATCTCGTTGCGCTCGCCGCCAAGACATTTTCATTTTCTCGTGGAATACTTTGATGGCACGAATGTTGGGCCACTCGGATCGAATATTCTGCAGGCTGTATTTAATGATATGGGAGGTGGGCTCTGGAACAGGGAAGAATACATGTGTGCACCTAGCACACATGACCACCATGGTTCCAGATATCCGCTGTCTATGAAAGATAAAACATTCGAGCATCCCTCATCCAACTCCGGCTAAGCCAGCCGCAACCCTGGTATAATATTTTCATCCGAGCACCATCGAACTTCCAGCGTCTTGCGGCTTACATCGCGAACTTTCCGATCATGTTACCGCCATATTTTCTCCTCCAACTCCCTAAAACTCCCTAAAAGGGTATTGACTTTCCACGCGATAATCCCGAAATACAGGGAGGGGTGAGCTTTCCAGGCCACGGAGGAACGTTCCTCTGCGGCCAGTTCTAACAATTCTCGCAAAATATAAACAACGTATGTATCTCGGTTATTCCAGGCCAGATAACGGACACTCGGTCCTGACCTGCTGCATATCGGTGTGTTTCCCTGCACGCCTGGAAACGCACGGTCCCACGCAGCAGCCGTGCTCTCCGCTTCCTTTGGACGTGTGCCCGAAGTTGGCGAGTTTGGGTAGTTAGCGTTACTTGTGCATTAATTGAGGATTACAACAGCAACGAGATACGAGGGACGGCAGGAACGTGAAACGCGGCGGGGGTTGGGGGAAGCGGGGTGGGCAGCGGCGGGGCGAGGGGAAGCGGAGTTATAGGGGAGGGGAATCGGACGGCGTGGCCGGGGGTTGGAGGGATGTCGGGGAGAGGGTCGGAGATGGCCGACAGGCGTGAGTACAGAGAGCGAGTCTCAGAGTCTGAGGCGCCCCGGTAACTTTCCTAATCACCGTACGAAGCCCTGGGCTAGTCATCTGCGCAGCCATCATACCGCCTAAGCACAGTAGACACGAAAGCTCGATTAGAGACGTCGAAATCGCGTGCACAATAAGCGCAGCCAGCTTGTTACACCGAGTGTGCACACTTGTGCCAATCCTTGCGCCAAGTTTTCCCTATCTTTGATATGTGTCAGCCAGCGGGGGACTCGGATGACACAAGCGGCGCTACTGTTAGTCCTGCGACTCTGCATGCACCGTATAGAGCACAACTGTAGAGACTACAGGGAATTTTAGTAATTACTGTAGACTGCGGAGTATTGGAATGATTTCGTCAAAGGGAATCGAATGGCGCCCCCTTTCATTCCGGGGATCAAGTGGGGAATACTCTTAGAAAAGGACCTCGAGTGATGAGCAAACGATTTCCTGCAAGACGAGGTTTATTTATGTTATCGGGGATACGTGTATCTGTGTGATTGACTATGCGCACGGCTCGACAATGGAACAGAGTGGAAAACGGTCTGCAAGGGCACTGTGGCCCTCGAGACTTTCCCCAACGGGGTATACTTCGGGTCCCGTGGACGGTGAGTTTTGTCGGTGAACCAGAAGCTGTTCCAACAGCGGCGTGGATTTTGGCTCGTTACTATTTAGCGTTGCTGTGAGCGTTGACAGGCCACGACCCGCTGGCCCGATCGAATATTAAGCAGGCAAACTGGACGACGGAGAGTTAAATGCGAACGAGAAGTCCAGCTGTCTTGTTGACTCTGGTCGACGCGTGGTTTCAAAGCGGGCAATTTTGCTTAACTGCATAGCCACACCAAAAGCGCGGTAACAAAGTCTCTTTAACGAACCGACGTACGTTCACAAGGCATTGTGGCCGTTTTTTTCTTTCTCTTCTGTCGTTCAGGTTCAAGCGTGTTCGCTTTAGCAGTTTTCCTGTAGATCCCGCGAAAATGAGGTCTCCACTGCAAGCTCTAATATTAATATTCATATTAGATTGCCCAATTTCCAAATTGGGAGTATTTCGATCGCCCCCATTTTATTCAGACAGTGCAATATTTAGGTTGGCCCCGTGAAGCGAGTCCGATAGAATCACCGGAGGCACTTGAAGTTTTCCGAAGGCGGATAGAAGGACAGACGGGGGGCCGTTGGTGTGTTCGTGCTTCGTGCCCCACGTGAATTCCGCGGGACATACTCGGAGTAGTTTGGCCCGACGTGGAAGGACGTCTGAGCCTACAAAGCGGCCCTTTGTGCACGCGAGAGAACTTGTCTTCTCCCCTTTTCAAAGAAGGGTTTGGGTCCGTGCAGACACTCTGCTGAATCTCGTCCTTCCGTTTTGGCTAACTCGATGATGCCCCCGTGTGTACGGCAAGTCTCGGAAGACCCGGTGACAGCTCCGAATACCTCGCGCCGGGGACGTTTCTCTCTGTGTGCCCTCGCTGCATGTTCCAAGCATCTCCAGTTCCACGTTCGCGACGATGATTCTCGTGAATCGTCGCAACTTCCAAGGTGGAGAGAAAAGCGGACACCTCCCTTCTTCTCGACCTGCAGTGGACTTTGATTCGATTGAACATAACTCGACTACAGTGGAAGTTACTAGTGTTTAAGTAACATGCTTTCCTCGCGGTAAGTTTCTTCATTTAAAGAGTCAACTGTGAGGTGACTAAACCACGCGGAATTAAAATCGCACCCCTCGGGTCGGGGCGCGGAGTGCTCGTATTACTTGACTTTAAAGCGGCTAGAGACGCAAGGCTGAATAATTGCGTTAAGCTGTAGCGAAGTAAGAAATACTGTGATATTTCATGTAATAAACCGCGGCTGTATCGCGGTAAGCTCGGCTTTAAACTTCTAGACGCGTCTGCGAGAACTTGAGCGACATATCATGCGCGAGAGCCGATGATATCCTAGCCGTACCTGTGTATCGAGCAACCAACAGAGAAACCCAGCTCTAATAACATATCCTCCGTATTGTCTGAAGACGCGCTGCACAATAATAAACATGTCCACGATCCCCGCGCATTAAACGCAAGCACCGAGGCGTCCTCTCATCTCCAAAAAAGACACACGACTGCGCAAACACAGGGAACGAGTTGAAAAAGCAAGTGGATTTTGGGATAGAATCTAGAGTGCAAATAGTTTCCTTGGTAATCCGGGCTCTGATGCTCGCCGGTTGCGCGATCCCCGCGTGGCGCTCGCGCGATCGAGCGCGGCCTTATCGCCCGATTCACGCGTGCTTTTTAATCAAACGCGGCGCGTAACGGCGCGCGGGCGGACATCAAAGCGGGACGCGCTCGCAGCTCGCCCGGCCATTTATCTGGCTTTCCACGTACGCCGCTATTTGCATGCGATTCATCTCGCGTGCAGGATTTCAAATGGATGCGCGCGGCTCGATAGAGTGTTCCGCGGAAGTCGAGCAGGCGTGCACGGCCCGTGGAAAACCTTCCGCGAGGGCGCGTAAAAACCTGGGGGAGAGATTTATCGCGCGGCGAAGGAAATGTAGTTTGATCTTCGAAGATGAATACGCCGCGGCGCCGTTCCGAATCGCTCAGCCCCGGCGGTGAATTTAGAGAAGGGCCGGGGACGAGACAACCCCTGTCTCGTGAAAACGCGATCCTTCATTCTTTCGCGAGATTTACCCGGCTATGGTGTCGGGGCTTAACGAATTCAAACGAGCATACATCCACGGGGCCACGACGGGGAGTGCCTTTCTCGGGTAGCGATATCAGCTTAAACGCCGTTTCAATTTATTACAGGGACATTTTTGGGGACATTCCTCTGCCTTCCTTTCGTGCTATTCCGTGTCTTTCTGATACTTTTTATTTCTTTCTGTAGCTGACAAGGAACTTGGTGCTTGAAATACTTGTTCTGCTTCTTGTTCGTTTAGATGCGACGATTTAGGTTTTCCTCCCTTTATACCGTACCTCGTCGGTGAACGTATCTGTCTTCCTCCTGCCTTCGATAGCTCTCCTGTTGCCCCTATATCCTTCGCCCGGGTTTTTCCCCTTTTTCTTCGGGCAAGGGACAAGAAGGCTTTGAAGAAGTATGTTTACCTTGAGGAATCACGTGCCTGACGGGTGCTACAACCTTGACCCAAAGTCATCCAGCGGAATTTAGCTATAAAAGTGTCGAGGTATCGATCCGCCCGTCCACAGTTGCTATAGGTACACTGTTCTTTTTATAACAAGGTCCGCGAAAGCTGCTGTCGACCCGAAACGTTTCTCTATCGGTTACAGCAAGCTTCGTCCTACTTTCAACTAGACTGCATCGAAAAAACGAGCATCAAAGTACACTCCTCCTCTGTTTTTCCAAAAGTTCTCCAAACTAGTCGATTTCCAAGCGAAGCGCGTGATTACTGCCCCCGTTGCGCAGAAATATGACCCTCCGCGATTGCATTACTGCATCAGCGGCGCCCTCGGAGCAGGGAAGGTAGGACCGTCCACTCGATTCGATCACTAATCAAGCTCGGCCCGAGTTCGTAAATTATCCCCGGCGCCCAGGGGCCGGGCGTTATCTTGAAATGCGCATATTATCGGTGGGCCCCCGCGTGTGTACATTCTCCCGTGGAGCAACAATCGCTGGAAACGTAGGTATGCGGCCCGGTGACGTTATCGCCGAAAATCGTTCTATATAAACACGGACTTACCCGGCTGGCCTGGGATCACCCCCTTTTCCCGATACAACCTAGCCAGGGCCGAGATTGACCGGGGTTCAAGGGACGGGCGGAGGGGTCGGCAGGGCCGAACCATCGTGCCCCGGCATATTCATGAGCGCTGAGTGCGCAGGGTTTGAACCAATATACAACGCTTCTGTTCCTCCTCGCGTGCATGCGGCCACGCGTGCCTCTGTGTGCTGGAATTGCACACACGTGGCTCGCATCAGGTCCCTGTGTGCTCCCTGGCAGGACCGTGTGGCTGTACACGCTGCGGCACGGCTAGTTTCGCGCCCGTAAGTAAGGGTGTTCCGTTTATTCAGCAGCTTTCGCGCGGCTACGCGACAACTCCAAAGAGACGTTGTCTACTTCCGTGATCCGATCTTCGTGGGGCAGCCTTCTGGTTGGCTGGCTGGGTTGCAGCGTCCAGCGAGATCGTGGAGCAGTGTGGTGAGTCTGCAGAGTGTGTTTGTTCATTTTTGGGTGGCGATTTTAAATTTGAGTAACAGGTATCGTTGAATCTGGAGGTTGATAGATAATGAGCAGATAAAAGGTAAGGAAGAGCGCATGCACGAGTCTATGTGTGTTGACCTAATGATACACCGATGGAACGTCGATTCCAGGGAAAGGCCCGTGAAACGGTGGCCGAACGCACAATCGAACGTGCCCGTTGCCCGGCTATATAGCTGGCAATAAATGGGGGAAAAAAGGGAGAGCTCTGCAGAGGTACGCGCCCGTCGGTGTCGTATTTCAAATCTGACGGTTCGCATTTTACATGCAACGATGTCGAATCGGCCGTGCATCGGCTGCCACCTATATAGGTCATTTCCATCGCCGGGCGAAATCGGTCCAATTACACGACTATCGGACGTGCAATTACTCAGGGGCACAGAGAAAAAAGGAGGAAAATGGAAAAATACTGAGAGAAATAGGTTATTTATAGATAGATCCCGCTCTTTCGTGTTCAGAGTTTCGAATCGCGTTCCAGTGGCCATTTCCGCGAGTCGACGGTAATTCGCCCCTAGCATCGGTTACAGGGTAAGCACAGTTGAGGCAAGAATCGAAGCGAATCGGCCGACAATATTAAACTTCCATCGTTAACCCTTCCTCCCCGCAGGCCTTGATGTGTATAGATTCGATAGCGGGACGCTCCGCTGCCTGTTTGCAGTGTCCGTTCAGCGAAATAGGGTGGCGGATAAAAGTCCACGGGGCAGTCTGACGCAGGAATACCCATTCAGATACTTTAATTTACCCTTACGGCCGCCTCCTTGCGCGGGCTCGCGTGCAGTTTGCTTACAATGCTTTGTTGCGTCGCTCAAAGCAACGCACGCTTTGCGAGGCGCAGATTGCTCGCGCTTCAACGATGTGTAAATCTCGTCGTTTGCGAGTATCGACGACTGGGGAGGTAGTTTAGGCTTCTTTTGCGTCGCGAAGAAGCTGGGGACTGGTGTCACGAAATCGTTGCAGTTTTGATGGTTGCTCGTTAATGGAATTCTTCTGATAATCTTATCGTTAATTGATTTTATTTTGGCGGGGGTAAATTTGTGGTTAGTAGATTGGAGGGAAGCAGAGAAAAGGAAGGTGCGTTTCGTCCTGAGTCTGCTAGTGGATAAATGACTAACACGGAGAGGTTCCCAGGTGTCCGCCTCCGATTGCTTTGAATTTTGAATATGTTTTAGAGCACCGAAAATTAAGATATACGTGTTTTTTATAGCGGCCCGTTTTCATATTTAGGGGGTGAAACCAACCCCCAAAGTTATAAGATTTTCAGGTGTTCATCTCTGATCGCTTTGGTTTTTGGATATGTTTTAGAGGACCGAAAAATAAGAAATACCCGTCTTTTTATTTTGGCCTGCTTCAATGTTTAGGGGTTGAAGTCACCCTCCAAAGTTCATAAGAATAGTTGGTGTCCGCCTCCGATTGCTTTGAATTTTGGATATGTTTTTGAGGACCGAAAAATAAGAAACACGTGTCTTTTCATTTTGGCCCGTTTGCATGTTTAAGGGGTGAAACCAATTCCCAAAGTTATACGATTTTCAGGAGTTCGTCCCCGATTGCTTTGGTTTTTAGATATGTTTTAGAGAGCCGAAAAATAGGAAATGCATGTCTTTCTTTTTTGGCCCATTTGCATGTTCAAGGGGTGAAACCACACCTCATAGATACCCCATGCTAACGGTAACGGACGACAAGAACATCGTCCATCCATACAGCAAGTTATGACGCAAATTAAATTTATATCAAGTTTTACTCAACACAATTTTTATACCCCGTATGAACTTTGGGGGGTGGTTTCACCCCCTAAATATGAAAACGGGCCGCTATAAAAAAATACGTAAATCTTATTTTTCGGTCCTCTAAAACATATCCAAAATTCAAAGCAATCGCAGGCGGACATCTGGGAACCTCTCCTTGTAAGTGTAGAGTTGGGGATTATTCGAATAAATTTCTATTATCGAATAATCTTCGAATAAAAATTTCGAATAAAATGAAGTTATTCGAGAATAACGAATAATTTTTAATAAATTGAATTTTGGAATTTGAATAAATTCGAATAAAAAATTATTCGTATTATTAAATCTTTAATATTATTAAAGATTTAATATTATTAAAGATTCATTCGAATTAAAAATTTATTTGAATAATGCCCAACTCTGCAGTACCTAATGCTTGCCTAGCAGACCCTGCCTTAGACGCGGGGATGTTAGAAGGTAGGACGAAAGGGGCATACATATGTAAGAGAGAGAGAGTAGATGAAGGAGAAATTGCGAGAGAGGAGGGATCGGTCGAGAGGCCCTCTAGTGGCGGAGTCGGAGATATTGCTACAATTACATATTCCGGACTTTTGAAAATTTGCAAGTGAAAGATGATTTGGCTGTTGTCACTTGGTGGACCGTTGTTGGCATTCGCTATAATCAGCCGCCATAATTGCACGACACGGACAGATGTCCCTTTCATCCCAGATTTCGCGGTGATATTTTATAGTTCGCGTATCGGGACGATATTCCCGTCAATGTTAAACGTCATCGCGGCTTCGCTGGCGTTAACTAATGCCCGACGACGTTAATCCATTTTAGCTAACCGTAGACCGTTAGCAATCATAAACTATTTTGCATATAAACCGTCCGCGCCCGGGCGGCCGTTTCGAAATCATTTTGCGATTCATTGCACATGACGCTGGCCGCTAACGCAATGAAAGTTAAGCCGCGGACGCGCTCAATTCGCCGCGAAATCAGCGACGTTCATCGAATCAGCCCGTCAACAGATTTTTGCACACCCGTCGCGGGGAATATAAGATCACGTTTCAGTCCGTCATAGTGGAAGCCCCCGTGCCTGAAATTCACACTGAATGCAGATACTCGTATGAAATCGAAGAAAGATATTAAAAATTGCAAGATATCGCTATACAAAACGACATAAAGAGTGAAAAAGGGTGTGGCAGTATTTCCTTTACAGAAGAGTTGTTAGTCTGTGGTTGTATTACAGCGAACCCCTTGCTTACAAAGTTACACAGCTACAGCTGCGCGGAGACGCGACCGGAAGGTGTCTGCAAAAGAAATGGACCGAGCAGGGGTCCAAGGAAGACGGATTGTTTTCGTTGCTGAAGGCAGCCTCGCCGTCAAAGAACCTATCGATCTAAGTCGAACAAAGGAGCTACTTTAATTATCGACTGTGTCTCGCGCATCGTCACACCCACTCGACTGTTTGGTGTCCTTTGTGCGAACTCGAGCTGCGGGCGGAGCTGCGTGCAAAAGGGGGAGGCTGCTGCGACGAGGGAAGTCAGAGGTCCAGCCTGTCGTCGGTAAAACAATATGGGCTAGTCTCGTTCGCCCGCGCCGTTAATAAGTAAATACGAATTAGCATTCCGAGTCCTTTGCCCGGCATAAATCAAACGAATTAATTGCAAGGGCAACGGAGAGAAAGGGGGGGGGGGGCGGCGCGGGCGACGCATCGACCGCTCCCGGAAGAAAGAACCTGCGAACACGTCGGCTGCTTTGCATATTGCTCACCGTAAATACTAATAAATCCCTCTTGCCCGCTGGTGCACGTACAAGGGGGACAATTTTAAACGGCTGGAGCTCGCGACGCGACGCGTCTGCTTCATTTAACGCGTCCTCTCGCAGGCGAAAGTGCAGGTTCGCAGAGGGTGTGACGATTTGCTGGATCGCAGGAGGTCCTGGTCACGCGAGTTCCTGATCGTCCTGGAGTTCTTCGATTTCTTACAGTTACGCGCATAATAGAGATTACACGCACGTGTTGCTAGATCTTCTCCCGGGAACGAAGGTGGCTGGGAACAGTGATCGATGACGAGGAGGATGTGAAACGCGAGGCAAGGGGGATTTCTTAAGTTCCATCCCTTTACATAGAGGACAACGGTGTATAACTCGGTGTAACGATCGGTCATCGCTCACTTAGGGGCTAATCGAATTACACGCCGGATCACGTTACGGTCACCGTGTATTCGCCATCGAATTACACGTTGTTTGGGCGCACCTTCAACTGGATCATTGTTACGCATAATATAGTCCATAAATTGTAATTTAAATTGGATCCCCTTTACAGATTACAGGCTACTAATTGACAGTGGAGGAAAACACGTTTATAGGGCGGGCTACTCCATGGAAGCACGTGTAACGAGAAATGTTTTCAACTCGAGTTACTCGGTTTATAAATACCGCGTTCCAGATCAAAGAAACGATGGGAATGAAGAAAGTCTTCAGCTGAATGGCGACTACGCCGAACTTATAACGCAATTAACTTCTTATCGGCGACTGAGAGAGTCGATAAGAAGCAATTGCAGAGGACAAAACAGCTTCGCGTGCATCTTTCACAGTAACGACTTCGCGGACCGGTGCTTGGCGAGGTACTTGCTCTGCCACGCGCAGCATCTTTACTACATCGCCGGCGTTTGTCGATGAGTTGATGAAGAAGTAGCGTTTAATAACTCGAGCGATCCGAAAGGGACCCTTCGTTATTGCATTCCAGATGGAAGTTTCGAGGCCGGTAGAAATTCTGCACGCGGGACGGACGGAAAAACAGTTCGCGAACGGGCGCTCCACCAACGAAAGGGTCAAACCGAGAGCGAGGGCGGGAGAGGAGAGCTGAGGAGAGAGGGAGAGGGAGAAAAAGAGAGAGATTTATTTCATCTTCCCCGAGTAGAAGTTCCTGGGGAAAATGGAGTTCTTAAGTTACATATCTATGGAGCATCCTACGTGATTAAAAACCGGAAAATAAGTTTCGGTGCTCTCTAGCTGGCTCGAATACGAACGAGGAAACGCTAAGAGGAGCCGTTCAATTGGAGAAGTTCATCGCTACTTTAATTCACGGTGAATCATCGATGCGACCTGGGAGCATTTTTGACCCGGAACTCGATATTTCATCGGTCGAAGAATATACGAATGTATGTTGTCCGGGTTCCTCATTGGGGCTCCGCTGCACCGATGCACTCGATCAGAAAGTTATTTTCGCTTTGGTTAGAAAGCTACCGATTTCCAGTCCACCAAACTCGAAGAGAATCCGTGGATAGTAAGCGCAGAGGATGTCAACTTGATCTTTTAAAATTCAGATTGACCACTTCCTTTCGCTCTGTATAGAAACCTTCCACGTTAGAAGAATTGTGGGATTCGTGGGGCAGTGTGTTGTGAAAGTATGTCAGTATCGATGAACGAGGGTGGCCGCATTATTATTCCACTCGATGCCCCGTTAATGCAATACGAATAGCTGCGGTAAACAAATCGATTCGCAGGGAATGACGTAGTGCCCCCCGTCCACGGTAAACAACATATGGTGCTCGTATGACGTAGCACTACGTCATGGGCCAACAAAGTGACAATGGAACAATGAGCATCTAGCGGAAGAGTCACTACATCAAAGTTCGAGTAGAACGGGCGAGGGTGCAAGTAGGTGCAGGCCGGTGCGGATGACGTTTCATTAAATATGCAGCTCGATGCTTAAAAGCGGGACAGGCATATAATCAAGAGCCCTATGGTGGCGAGCCTTCAGCCGTCCGCTTGGCTTTTCCATTCGAAACTCGCGTTAAAATTTCATTTAAAGATCTGACGACAGGAAGACCCATTGTTTCCCCCCGAAATCATCCAACCAACCAACTTTACCCTATTTACGGTAATAATATCAAATCGAGTGTTTCGCGAGGTTCCACCAAAACACTGCCCCGCGTGAATTCACAAAGAGATCGAGGCTAATTCCATATGTACCGTTTTTCCAATTTCGCAATTTCGCGACCGCCTCGAATTACAATCGACCAAGGGAGGGTCCGTCAACGACGGCGAGCAGGCGTCACGTACACACCGGGGCCGACGCATTCGGATCGACGTTTCGATATTTAATTTGCTTGGCTCGGGAGAGCCGCCCCCTCGCGGGGCGCGACACAAAGACGTCTCGGGACGAGAACAGGCGACGATTAAGCCTATAATCGAATAAACAACGCAGTGACGTTGCTCATTTAGGGAAGGTCGCTTTATCTGTCACACACAGGCGCCGATAACGCCCGTCCCTCGTGGTGTGCGCTGGTGTGGGTGCATTATGCATGGGACGGCGTAGCGTAAACGGCTCTAGGAGAAACCGAGTGGAGGATAGGCTTTTCATTACTGTTTGGTATCGTGTTTCCAGCCACCCTAACGAGTCGAATGAAGGGTTGTCGTGGCGATGTGCGCGCGCGAGAACCCGACCGGCAGGGGTGAGGGGTGTGTGGGCGTGCGGTGGTGTGAGGTTAAACGGGGATGAACGAGAGAGAACTGAGACGGGGTTGTTTGCAGTTTCCCTCTAATTTTGTTGGAAACATCGTTACACCTAGATCGTATCATCTTGTTTATGGGCTTATACCTAGATGCCGTTCGATACCCGACAACCCCCTTGCTCGTCGTCCGCCATTTTATTATCGCGCCGGGCGGAAGCTGCGAGAGATACCGAGCAACAGCCCGATCGAATTTTTCGCATAAATATTCGCGGCCGGCCGCTCTCTGTTGCCTGGCAGGATTTAACCGCCGGCGCGAGCCATCGGTTTCCGATGTCTACGATCTTCTCGATAGTGGCGTCTATAATTATTGATAAATCGCGGCTGGATATTACACAGACCGTTTCGTGCCCTACGCAGTCTTATCTTCATTACTGGCAGTCATTTCCGCTGGTGTAGTGACATCGTACATTTCGCCGCATGAATGTTTGAAAGAAATATTGGCACGGGCAAAGGCTTCAATGATAATTAAAAGATGGCTATACGGAAGATTTATGATGTGGGAGTTGTGATATTCGAGTTACAAAGCTGAAAGCTCTGAGCTTCAGTAGCTAGCGCTAAATCCAAGCAAGTAGTATAGACCTATGGTTTCTCAGCCACTTTACACTGGAATTTACTCGACAGGAATTACTGTGGCTCTGAGTTTAGAATTCAATGAATGTCACGTCACACCATTGTCGTATTAATGACTTTCATGGAGCAGCTGCCTTAGTTGGATTCTTAAAAGGAAACAGGAGGCACGAGCAGCTCCCAGCGGCGAGAAAATTGCATTGCCCGCGAAGTCCATTTACGTACGCCAGACGAGAAATATACTTTTATCGAAAAGAAAAATATGTATTGGAGAAGTTTAGCAGCGGAGTTCGAACGGTCCCTGGTAAAACGAAATCTCCCCGCCCTTTTGGGAGTTGCGCAGCAGCCACGGAACAAGTAAGGATGACGTATAGGGGATATTTCGCGGTCCACCGACGTGCACCCTTTCCAGTTTCTGTTTATCATCGTATTACCAAACTTGGCCAATTCGCTGCTACCACTGGCGAGATAACGCCGGCCACAGGAATGCCTTCCATCCTGAAAGTTCGTCGAAACGGCTTCCGAACAAGGCGTCAGACGTACGTGACGCGTGAGTATTTCGCGACAATAAGCCTCCGCGGCAGCACAGGTGTCCTTTGCAACTTCCCTGCCCTGTCATTTTACGATCTTATATTCAGCCCCGCGTCGAAAATGCAGGATTTATCGCGAGCCATTCGCTGCATCCGAAAAACCATTCCGCACCCCTCTGTATTCACGAAATTTCTCACAGCCACACCTTTTGGAGATCAAATCATCTATAGATTCTACTTGTGGGTATCAGCGATAAAAATGTTTGGAATCCAAAAGATTACTCTAATTTCTCCATCACCCCCCTCTGTTCTTTAAGACCAGTAAACATTCCACAGCGTTCATCGAGAGCAGAAGTGTGCTTTCCAGCCGCAATCGCGCGTGCTAGACCGAAAAGCAGCTTGCGTCTACGTGCTCGAGGTAAATGGATGGAAGGGATACGAGAGGACATCGGAAGGGGTGGTGGAGGACATTGTACCGTCCGCACGCGTGGAAAAATAAATCTTATTGTTTCTGAAATCGAGTTTACACGCGCGGCCCACCTGTCACGCTCGTCAAGCAGTGCGGCAAAAAGTTTAACGCTGTTATCGCGCTGTCCAAACAGAGGTGGCGACGCACCTGCTGGCGGCGCGCTCTCCGGTCTACGTAAATGTACACACAACGGGACATAGCTTCCGGTCCCGTGATTTGCGTCCGCGCGCCGCCGACCGCCCTCCCTGCCAGGCGGATGCTGCGACCGCTCCAGGGGAAATTACCACCCCTCCCGCGACGAGGAATACTGCTCAAGTGCCGGGGAATCCCGGCGAAATACCGGACGACCATTGTGGAAATTACTGTCAACCCCTTGGACACAACTGCGTTGCGCTCATCGCTGAAATGAACGGAGGTCCCGCGCTTTCGACTTCGGATCCGGGAACGCCAAGGTCTCCGCGGGGACTTTCGGGGAATTCTATGGAATTTATAGAATATGATTACTGAGAGTTTTACGAGATTTAATTTTAAGGCAGCACGTTATATTTTACCTAAACACTGAGATCCGAGCGCGAGTTTCGAAGTCGATTCGAGTGGAATTCCACGCACTCGAGGACGCCGTCCCCCCTCGAAAGGTTCGATCGAATGTAACGATCGAACGAAGCAGAAGGGTAGCAGATGGAATTTCAGGGCGCGCAAGCTCGTTGGATTTAAGGTGGCGCGAAATGCTGCCGTCCGACGTTATCCCGAACGAAACGAACCGCTCGAATGGCCGAGCAATCCTCTCGTCGGTGCTCGACAAAAACTCGACAAAGAATTTCACTTTTCTTCGGTAATTAATAACGAAGTCCGCTTAACGAGAGATTGCAGACTTCGCCGAAGAGAACGGCCGAGCGAAATCAGGGAAACGGGTAACGAGCATCGCCCTTAAATTCCGCCGCGCCGGGATTTCCGTATTAACGGAGGCACGGGGGATGAAAAGCGGGGACTCGACGCGCGGGCCACCTTTTTTCACCCCTCGCCCGGCCCCATCGTTCAAAAACGATACAATTAACGTCAAGCTCGTGCTTCGCGCTCCCTTAAAAACGGGAGGGTGCAGCCACTGCACGCCCTCACCTCCCATCGATCCGAGAACACGAAACTTTCGCGAATAATCGTTCGGGTTCACCCTTCGCTTCCCCTGCAACGTTATCACGGAACCCAAGCGGGGCAAGAAACCGCGATGCCCACCTCGCACGATCTCGTCTTATCCGATGGTTTTTATTACCAAATGGACGGTGTTCGATGGAAGGGTTCGAAGGGGGTAGGTGGAATCTGTCTGTCAGGGTGCACGCGATATTAATAATCGCTCGTGTCGAGCCACAGAGAACAGCTCGTAATATATATTTCGCGTCGGGCTCCTTTCGTATTAGTCGATCCGTGCCACGAGCGTTCATTGTCATATTGTCGCGCAAGTGGCATTGATAGGCACTGCTTTAGACGGGCCCGCGTATACCAGCAGGCGGGCATGTTCACCGACCGTTCTCCGCCACCCTCCGCTCCGCTCCTCATCCGTTCCTCCCGCGTTCACTTTGCACTTGTATTGCAAGACCACGACTATGCACGCAGCTGCAGCTGCGCGTATACGGGGTGGCCTGACAACTGTTAATACCGTGCAGGTTGGCTTACATCGAGCCAGGTGCACACTTCAGTGCCTGCCGCGCACGATGCTCGCGAATACTTTGTCGAGGGATTTCTATCGGCTTTGTGGAGGCGAGTGCACGTGTTGCTGGCTGCTAATAGAGTTATCAACGCGTTGTCATTGGGGATGTACAAGCTGCCGTTGGGA
The DNA here is from genome assembly GCA_947577245.1 of Andrena bucephala. Taxonomy (NCBI): domain Eukaryota; kingdom Metazoa; phylum Arthropoda; class Insecta; order Hymenoptera; family Andrenidae; genus Andrena; species Andrena bucephala. The sequence continues at coordinate 74,409,782 of OX387715.1, forward strand.
CGGGAGCACGTAACTTCTGTGAAAATGGGAAGTCAATGCTTCGGAGTACCGAACGTTTGTACTTTCGAGCGTGGAGGAGCACTGAAAGCTAGCTGTACTGGCACAAGCTACACTTTCCCTCAGTTAAATTATTAATCTACCCTAGGTATCTCTATAGACACCATCAGAGGGTTCATAGACACAAGAAGACGTTTAACTGTAGACTAAGGTAAGTGCGGGTAATAAGACCCGGCAGGTAATAAGGCCCAACTGTCATTTATCCTTGATAGGTCAATCTACAATACTGGTAGTGTCATTTATTGCTTTTATTACATACGAAAATCTCATTCGAAGAGTTTGCGCGAGATTAATATAACATTTGTCGGCTGTAAATTCAAGAAATGTTTCGCCGGCAATTAGCGTTGCTACAATTATAAGAATTACGTCGGTTTCGTGGCTTTGTATTGGGAATACTCATTATCCAATTACTGTACAACTATAGGTATGTATATGTACATATAGTGTTTCTTCTCGAGAATTCTTTCTTGAGAATTTCTCGAGAAATTTTATAATTTCTTATTTCTCATTTCTCGAGAAATTACAGTTTTTCTCGAGAATCTTCAGTGTAGGAAAATTATTATAAATCCCATGGGCCTTATTACCTGCACTACACGAAACAAAGCCCCTTTATAAGGTTTTTAAAAACCTATTAATCTTCGTATTTGTTGTGTTCATATATTATTACAAATATTACAGTTTATAGTTTAATGTCCACAGATTTCTGTAAAAAAAGTTTTCAGGAATATGTACAAGTTTTTTTTAACCCTCGTCAGGCGGCACAATTTTACAACGTTAACAGGCGGCAGAGGCACAATTCCACCCTCACATATTTTATATGAATATTCTCACTGTCGGTATAATTTGTACGATAAATGGGCAACATTTAGTTTCAATGAAAATCAATAAAAAAAATATGTATTCCTAAATTTTCTTTTATAATGTAAATTATATATTCTTTACTTTTTTAATAATAAAATAACTTTATCATTAAAAAAAATCGTATTCCTTTTTTCTTGCATTATATTCATACAAAATATATGAGGGCGCAATTGTGCCGATGACGCTGTTATGGTTGCAAACCTCGACTCGACCCCCTATCTCGGAAGGGGGTAGAAATATTTTTCTGAAATTTGGTCTATATAATCTCGACCAAAAACTTAGAGATGTCGCAAAACTTCAGCCCTCCACGGCTTCTCGAATAAAAGTTATTGCAAATTTAAAAATGCGAAAGTTACAATTGTACCTATGCCGCCTGACGAGGGTTAAAAAAAATTATAGATCCTTAGGTGGGCCTTATTACCCGCACTTACCTTAGAAATAAAAGTTTATAATTCAGAGAACGGTATTTATGCACATATCGACAAAGATCGGTACATCACGGTTTACCTAATTCCCATAACTTCCAGTACCTCGGCCACTAGCCACCGAACAACCTCGTACACTACGTACCACTCACCTCGGCCATAGAATCCAGCAGACGCCGCTGATCAACCGTACCAGCACGTGCGCGCGTCGCACCAAACGCGTGCACGTTGTAACGTACGGCATTATATCGAAATACAACCGGGCAGCCCTGTATGATTCCGTTGTAACGGAATTCCCGTACCACCCGGGCCCCCCGTCTAAGCGTGCTGGAATCCTGGATAACGTTCGTGCATCTCGTATCGGGGCCGTTCGCTTTGACGCCGTCGCCGCGATTAAGCCTTTTGACGGGGCGTCCTACGGCGTGATCCTTGAAACGAGACCGCGCGCGCGGACCCGCTGACGGCTAATTCCCAGATTCTGGATACAATGGCCATTGTTCGACGCCGAGCCATTGGGTTCGATCGCGGGTCGAACGCTGGCGTGATCAACGACGTACACGTACCCCCGGCTGTTCTTGTTCAGAGTGGAAATTGGAACGTACCCGAAGCGTTTCTGTTCATTACGTTTCGCCCGCTCGGGCTTTCGTTTCGGCTGCCCGCCGCTTGGTTTATTAGATATTCCCTGGGAGGGGGTGAAACTTTTGTCGCGGGTAGCGTCGATGCGTGGGAGCAGGGTAGAGTCTTCATTCGGGGGAGGGCGAAGGATCTCATTGTCAGAGGAACGTTCGAAGCGTAGCATTTTGTTTGAGTATGAAAGTTAAAGATGGTAGTGTAATTGTAGAGCAGTGATTCCCAACCGGTGGGTCGCGATGTGTTTTCTGAGGGGTCGCCACGTTTTTATTTTTTAATATTAATAAGTTAGAATTATATTCTGAAATAGGGTAAAGGCACCAGTAGTTGACCACTTTTCAGAAAAACATGAAAAATAAGGTTTTTAGAAGTGACGATTTTTTTACCAATTGCAGTTTTCTAAATGTTCAAAAGATCGTCATATCTAAAAACCTTATTTTTCATGTTTTTCTGAAAAGTGGTCAACTACTGATACATGGTCAACTACTGGTGTCTTTACCCTACCTATTTTCAATGTGTTTTCATTACCTTATTAAATTTACCTTACCTTATATGAGCGACGGGGGTCACGTGTTATTTAAATATTATAAAAGGGGATCGCGACTCAAAACGGTTGGGAAACACTGTTGTAGGGTATTAAGAAATAATAGTCATTTGAAGAGGTGGGATGGCCTGCTGGGTATCTGGATTCTATTTTCCTAATTAATACGTAGTCTCCACGTTCAGAGTGTCCTACGGTAATACTCTGCTTTTAGTGAGTTTCATCTCTGCCACCTAAGGGAAGCGAGACACGTATTGACAGACGTTAGGTATCCGACAGAAAGAAGCTCGCGAGCTCGCCCTCCCTCTCGAGCATCTTATATCCCTGTAATATCAAAGTTTCGTAATATGTTGCACGCAGGGAACAAGATTTAGATGCTTAAAGTCGTCGGAAGTTACGTATTCTTCCCTCCAATAAGAGGGAAAGAAAGCCGGGAGAACGTGCTCGACACGTTTTAACCGGGGAACAAAAGAACGATCGTTCTCGCAAGCCGCGGACAGCTACCTATTATACATCTCCCGCGAAAATACTGGCTGCTTAACGAACCTATTCAATTTATCATCTCGCTCGGTTCCATTACACGATCCAATTAGTAAGCTCCCAAAGGCAGAGGACACATAATTCTTGTTAACTCTCTGACTACAAGGCACCACCGTTCATTACAGGCAACTAATTAATTACAAGAATTCCTTTTTTACCACTCCACCGGAGTGCAAACGAGGTGTCGTAACAACCATTACGTTTCTCTCCCTCCATCTTCAGCCTAACGCGCTCGTCAGTCTCGTACTACAGTTGCTTCCACGTAAAACTACACCCAGGAGGCAGAAGAGACGCGCGTACACCGGCTAGGTATCTTCTACTTTTAATCACCCACTATCCTTCCCTTTAAAATTAAAATTCGCCAACTTTCGAAGCTCTTTAAACGCCCCAGTCTTGGCGTAACAACGGCATGACTAACGTTTAATTCCAAATTCCCGCCAAAGTTCGCCGGCCCACTTTCCGCTGGCTTCGACCCCGTGCACCTCCGAGCTCCGGAGTATCTCTAATATTTAAAAGCAGGATCTCCGTGAGAGGTCGAGCGCTCGGGATTGTTCCGGGCTGGGGGACTTGACGTTCTATGTAGGCCGTCCTTAATGCGGAAGCGATCGAAATGGGGGTGGAAGACATGTAAAGCGCAGGGGCATATCGTGCCGCTTCCATCTGCAATAGAAGATAGAAGTTCCGGGTACTTCGTGACAGCTCCTCGTATTTCTCCCGGGCGCTCGAAAGAGAGAGCTCCAGGAGGCCGTGGACGATTAAGCCCCTCGCGTCTCCTTCAGCCCCACCCGCCGCCGTACAGAGCGTATCAATTTCCTTTAATGTCACTTTGACGATGCCATTAACAGATAGACAGCGCCGACTCTATCTGCCGTGCAGTTTACCTACGTCTGCCTCCCCCCGTAACAGTCAATTGAAGATGCATGTCTGGGCTGAGTGTTTCGTAAAGCTCGTCGTCGCGAAGATGCCTCAGCGAGTATCAAGTCGCGGTTCGTGGCTGCTTGTCTGCCTGAAAACCTGAACCGTGTTTGAACTCGGATCTCCCATTCTTTGGAGCCAAGCCTTGTGTTTTAGTCCCCGATACAGATCTGAACGCTTTGCAAGGTATTCTGAGCTTCTGCTTTTAATAGCTCCGATAAATAAAAACACAATATTCAGTTGGGGATTATTTGCATTGCCCCTTGGATAAGATAGTAGCGGCTTAATCAATTTCCTCCTCCTTCCGACAATTTTTCCCCCTTATCCCGTGGCTTCCCCATCTCTGTTTACTTTCCCACTGCTGTGCTTATCTATCATCGAGCACATTTCCATTTCGTGTTCTCGCGCTCTCCCTTTCTCCGCGAAACCAATTCGCCCGACTCTGTTGTTTAGGTGCGCAGGCTTCCATTCGCGATCCTGTGGACGCCCAACAGCTCCCGGGGGTGCAATTGTCGCGGCGCAAATTACCGACGCCCAGCGTCGTCGTCGGGGTCAAACCGCCTAACCGCTGCGGAGTTGCCGCGCCACTTGCCGAACGCGCAGCTCGCACGTGCCGATTCTTCTCTTTTCCCTTTCCTTTTCCACCCCTCCGTTGACCCCAGATGCTCGGCGAGAATGGCGGCGGGGGCCATTAGGCGCGTTAGCATTCCTGGAACGCGGCCCCTGGTGCGTCGTTGCACTAGGGCGACGGCGAACGGAAATTCAGATTCGCGAATTATTGCCGACGTCGATGATAACGACGATCGCAGCACGCGCTCCAAGAAAGATGGGAATATGGGAATTGCCCCAAGAGCATGGGAAAGTGGCCCGTTTGTGAGTTTCTGCGGTGCAATCCGCAATGGACCGTGGCATCTCGATTGATGGCAAATTCTTTAATTGCGTCAGCTCTAGTTAGGTATCTAGAATTTATCGATGTCCTTTGCTCCATTTACAAACACAAATCTTTTTCTTCTCTCCATTTACTATTTTACATTCTTCTTCTCTACATTCTCTACGTGTAGGTATATGTGTGTTACCTTATAACTCACAAGTAAACATTCACTTATAAGGAATGGAGTTTCCCGATTTGGAATATATATTTTTAAAGTACTCATAGTAAGTAAGAAATCCTGAAAATTATATCTGCAATGGACCTATTTTACTCATGTTATCAATAACATTCAATATAGCCTCAAGGCGTATGCGAAAAACAGCAAAATCCTCTTATTTAAGAATACTTGGCTAAAATCTGGCATCTGTATGTTTTTTTAGGTGCTGAATCCGAATATGATCTTATTTCTTGTTTAAAAAAAATTTCTAAGGTAGTTCTCTTAATAAAAAATCGGTGTTTTGAAGATAACTCATAAAGGAAAGGCCGGAAATTTTTTTAGATAGGCGACTTCAAAGTTAACATGGGGAAACATGATGAAAACACTTACAATTTTATTCGAACACGGTAGAGCAGTCAATGTGAAGATCGTCGATCAATGCATGACTCATACATATATTCATCTTTCAGACTGTTTTTCAGCCTACCCTAAACTGGTCATGAATTGGTATCTTGCCTACGGGCCCAGATGTAGCCTCTGGGAATTAAAAACAGATTAAAATGGATTTTGAAGTAAATTAGTACGAGTAATCCGAAAATTTTTTTTTAAAAATTCTTCGGCCTTTCCTTTTTGAGTTATCTCCAAAAGGATGATTTTTTATTAAGAGAACTACCTTAGGATTATTTTTTACACAAGCAATAACATCATATTCGGATTCAGAACCACAAAACACATACAGATGCTAGGTTTTAGCCAATTTTTCTTAAATAAGAGGATTTTGCCGTTTTTCGCATACGTCTTGATGCTATAATTTTCAGGATTTCTTAGTTACTACGAGTACTTTAAAAATATATATTCCAAATTGGGAAACTCCATTCCTTATAAGTGAATGTTCACTTGTCGGTACCTAACTAAAATTTGATTTTTGAAACATCAGAAAGGCACTGGGACCCCCCAAAGAAAAAGGAAAAAGGTGATTAATGTAACCACGACTGAAGTAATCAAGACCTTTCTAAAAAGAAAAGAAAACTCGATTTAATAATAATAATAATAATAATATGAAGAAGAAGAAGAAGAAGAAGAAGAAGAAGAGGAGGAAGAATAAATAGAAAAGGAAACCAGATTTTATTCTTGAAATAAATTTTTCTAATCACCTATTGAATTTTATTGAATTTGCATTACAAATATTTTTATCACTCCAACTCGGCTCTCCCCAAGATTAAATCCTGAGTACACCACTTCAATCATATGCATACGTATTTTGTTCGTTAACCCTGTTTCCAAGTTATTCCCTACTATTTTCCAACGAAGCATCAGCCTGCACCCAGCCCCTTAAACAGGGAGGAAAGCAAAAGTACAAAAGACCTACGGAGCTAAAAAGCGAATACGTGGAGCCGTCGAAACAGGAAGTCCTCTCGTCTTTCACGCCGACGCGATCAGACCGTGCTCGACGAACTATGAACGCCGGCTGCCGAGCTTTCTCAGCTATGCTGGTGGAAGAAACGGTGAGAAGGTGAAACCGTTCATCGGTGCATCCTGCTGAATGCACGCGCTGCGTAAATATGCAGCGACGCGTAGCCGAGCTCTCCACTCGGCCGATCCGCGTACGCATCGTCATCCGAAACATCCAAGCTCGATCGACCCGTGTTTCAGCCTCGAACGCAACCTGGTCGCGGCGCTCGGCCGCGCGAAAAACGACGGCACTCGAATTCGAGCGCCGGCAGCACTGCCCCGTGGAGCACGAGCGCGCTGATCCCGCGAACGCCCGACGAACAAGGACGGGACGTTAATTTCGATTCCTCCCCGCTGTTAATATTTTCTGGGCTGTTGCACCGGCCGGCACGTGTTTGAACAACATTATCGGCGCAGCGATGGAACGTGCTGCGCGCGCGATGCTCCTCGATTTCCTGTTATTCCCGCGCGCGGGCAAACACCGCGCTGTGCAGCCGGGGAAAATACTTTCGCGTGTACGTCGCGATTGAAAGGTGGGCCTGGAGGAGGGGTCGCACTGGGAATCGCGTTTGCAACTGCAGCTGCAGCGTAGCTCCCCTCGTTTTCGAATGCGCTGTCTCGCGGCGCCTGCTTAGATGCTCGCGGGCCGGGGGAAGAGTCTGTTAACTCTTCGAGAAACGCAGTCGCCATTAGGGGAAACTCCGATCGGTTGGGTGTTTGCGACGGTTATTTAAGCGGAGTGTTAATGCGTTGGAGCGCTCGGCTGTTCCGCTTTTATCTGGGAAATGCGGCGGCACGTTCTTTGGAAAGGCGCGCACCGGCGAAACGATGTCCATATTCATGCTTACATTAAAGATTGCAATCTTTATATTATGACGTCGGCGCAATAAACTTCCGTAATAACGGCCACCACCGCGCATAAGTGCGGCCGTCGACCCATTTTCACTTCGTTCTCCGCGTGGTTTACTTTTCGCGCTTTAATTCTCCGTGTTACGAGCGCGGTCACTTTGCCGGCGGCCACCTTTTCCATTTTAATCGTAAGATTTACTTGGGCGCCGGGGAATTTCATAGGCGGCGAGCCAACGTTAATTTGCCTGTCGTCGTGAAGGATCGAACGAAAGGGCAACTTTGCGAGAAGGCCGCCTCACGTTAACGACTAATTTAAATAGAAGGCGGCATAATGTGATGCGCTGTATAACAAGTAGGGGGTGGAATTAAAGCTCAATGCGTACTCGTGATTCCGAATTAATCCGATGAAAGATTATTAGGGTAAGAGCCTCGATTCAGCCTCCTTTTGATGTATTTGCAATTTGCATACCACTCGACCGAGGAGGGGGCTCGTATCGGAATTTAAAATGGTTAAAATATAAATGCTCGAAACGTAAAAAGCGTTGAATAATCTGCAAAGAGTACCTACGCGAAATCTCAGTGCAACGGGTCAGAGTATTATAAGCTGCTTGCCGCGAAATCATTAGAGATATCAATATATTATACCGCGAAGAGGAAGGGGACCGCTCGCGTTGCGGTCGTGATTTAATTTTCATTCGTTTTAATTGCTCGATAAAAACGAAACTTTTTCGAGCGACGTCCTTTGTCGTGCGTGTCCTCGTCGCCAGATAACGTTTCTTTCTCCCTTTGTTTCACGAAATTCACGGCACTGGCGTGCAAGCGCGTGCCCCCCGACCAACCCCCTCGCCGCTCCCTGGTTGTCGGATAAAACTCCTCCCTGCGGGAGCAACGAGGGGAGGGGCAAAAATTTGAGACTATCCGCGGAATGCAATCTCAAAATGTAGAGCTAAAAATGCACCCTCCCGCAATTTCACACATATTACCGCAAGAATGCCAGCAGGGCCGTGGGGTGCGCGCTGGCCGGGCGACGGGGAGGGTGGTTTGTCGGCGGTCAGGGGAAGGCACGTGCGTTTTTACATTCCCCTTCTCGTCTCGGCGTAATGCACATCGTAAAAAGCCCCGATATCTTCCTCTTAATATCACGGTTTAACGAATTTTTTCACCCCCCCCCCCCCCTCGCCGCGCTCGAGTTTATAGCTCGGGCGGCTCGAAGCCCGCAATGTGGAAACACGAAATCCCGGGCTTTTAAGATCTCGATTTACGTTCTGCCCGCCGCGCGCTGACGATTTCATGGGACTTTATGCAGTCTCCCCTCCCCCTCCCCCCGTCCCCTTCAAGGTGGAAGATCCGTATTTCGCGGGAACGGATTAATTTATTATATGAAGCGCTACTTTGGAAGGTTTGATGCTAATGGTATTGTAATAGGTCTTTATTACACGCTCGGGGAGCGTGCAAGAACGGGGAGAGAGAAGTGCGGAAGAGTGAGATTAATGGAAGGGTAAAGATTGATATTTCATGGAAAAACCGTTGGCTGCTGCTTCGATTAAATTTCCCTGGAATTTATTGGATTTCTGCGTCTATCTGCAGTGTCGAGATTCGAATCCGAATGAGGTGTCTTGCTTGTTGAATCCTTTACGAAAGATACAACCTGATGATAATTCGAAATCTCCGGTGTAGCCCAGGTTTTTAAAAATTTGTCGTCTGCCTCGAGGAAAGCATCGGTTCGATTCATATCAACCGTGCTGTCTAAGAACGAGGGCAGAGGAGACGTCGAGAAGGAACATTTGGTCGTTCGAAAAGCAACATGTTCGGGAATATTCGCTGCATCTCTAATAACGTGCGCTCAGTTTTCCCGTGTTTTGGCCAACAAAACGAAACGCAAGCCTCGCTACTTATCTTTAATAAGATTGTCAAGAAAATGTTGTCGATAATTTCATATGAATTCTTCATCTCGTATTTTCGAAAACTACAGAGGAGAATATCGATTGCTTAATATTGCAATATTTGAGCCGAGTGCACAAATATTGTACGTCCACTTTTGGTGCTTTCGAGAAAAAGCATTCAAAGAACAAAAATATTTTTTTTCACAAATTTATGAAATTTATATGAATGTGATTTTTATACAGCGTAACGAAGCAGTCAAGAACTATTTGTTGCATATAAAAACTCCAATTTCGCAAAAAGTGGACGTACAATATTTGTGCACTAATCGATATACAGTGTACTACTGTGTTTCGGAACAGCTACGACTCTTATTTATATAGGGTGCATGAAGATAGCTGTAGGGGGACAGTTATTGCACGACTCTCAGCAGCCAGTTCATTTTGCCTGGCCACAACTTTCCCACCCTTGAGCTTAAGTGATCCATATCTCCGCGGCACTTTGAAAACTGGCTGAGTTCTCTGTTTGATCTTGAAGGGAACCTAATCCTTCTACTTATCAGGATGATTACCGCCAGAAAAGTGACAATAAATCTAATCTAATACCAATCTAATCTGAAATTTAATACATCAACAGTTCCCCATCACCATAAACTCCCTTTTCAATCCTGCACACCTTTAACTCCACGATTGCATTCCCCAGCAGCTCGGCGAGAAGAAATCTACATATAATCCGAAATATTTCCCCATAAACAGTCGACGAACTCGATCGTTCGGTCATTTCCGTTCTCCAATTCCCCGAGACGCGCCAACGCTCCAACGCCCGTTGAAAACATTAATTTCCATCGTCCACGAGTGGCTGGCGCAGTGAAAAAAACTAATTCGTTAACTGCTCGGGACCCGATTTTTCAATTTTTAAACGGTCGGGTATTGTTGGGTCCGTGGAAAATGAATATTGCTAAAACGCGCGAGGAATGCGGCGCAGTGGCAACGCGCGAGCCCCTGCATGTGTACATATATACCTTTTTTCCACTCTCCGCGGCTCGATCCCGACAATAACGCAATTTCCGTAGATCCAGAGGAAACGTTGGCGAACGTAACGCTTGAATGGGGCGGCACGCGGTGTTATTTACGTAAAACGGCCATAGAGCCGAGTGCAATATTCCCAGGAAATCTAAATTAATTGCGCTTTCTGAAATTTAATACTCGATATTGTTCGGTGCAGTGAGATTCGTCATGGTATCCCGTATCGCTTTCCAAAGGCTATGATCCGATGATAGAACGTACGTAAATTACCGTTAATTAGTTATCGTGCTTGCCTGGCAGGGAACCGTTTCCCTGGGCGTTCCTAACTCTTGTTTTATAAAGAACTATCTACGTAAAAAAATATTACCTTCCTTGTTCCACGGTTTACTTTCATTCGTAGGGAAGAATACGAGGCAAACTCTGCGGGGTGCACGTTAAAATTAAAATGAAAGTTGTGTATGATGAGTTGTTCTCGATATTAACGAGACGCCGTAACAATTCTCGCTAAAGAATATACCTACTGTGCGTGAGGGTAATTCTGAAATAGGTGACTGAAACTTTTCAAGTTTACTCCACTTACTGTGAGAATGAAAAACTGCCGAGTTATGAGCAGTTTTTCGAGTTCGGAACAGTCTTTGTTTGCGGGAAAGTTTTGCGAAAATGCTGCACGAGTTTATAAAGATCTAGTGGTAGATACTCTTCATAATTAAACTGCACCTGAGGTGTTCGCATAGTTCGCATTCAAAGTGCACGGACGCGGGGGCATTGCGATTCATCTGGACAAATTGGCGAGAATCGAAAATCGTAACGTTATTTCTTCCTCGACGGACCCCGCGCATTTATCTTTCACGATTATTCGCGGGCAGCTTATTGGCCAGGGGCATTCAGCTCGACCAAATCGACGGAAGTCGCTTATCGGCGGCGATTATCGCAATTTCGCGACGTGGTGGCGATCCCGGGGTAAAAAGCACGAATTACACGTCCGCGGATTCAATGTACGCCGGGGTTAATCGACCAGGTCGCCCTGCCGGTTGCGAATTCGACCGTTAATCGGGCCCGTCAATTGCCCCTATATTAACAAGAATTTTTACGGCAGACTGGCCCGCGCAATTAAAACTGGCTCAGCTGGAAAACGATACCAGAGATCAACGTTTAATGGACACAGATTTCGATACAAGGACCGCGGAGGTATCGTCCGAGCAGGCAGCGTCAGCGTGGACATCGATACCCCGATAACGCGACATTGCTGCGTCCACGCGAAGGGACGTGCGATCGAAAAGAATCTCTGGGAGCACTCAAAATACTACTCCGCGAGAGTAGATTGATTGAGTCAAAGGATTGTATGTAGGTATTACGTGTGGAAGGAATATAGTGAGATTTGATGTTGACAGGGGGTGATGATGGTAGAGGGTAAAGGGTCAACAGGGCGCATTGTGTATAGTTTCCGGGCAGAGTAGATTAAAGACCCGGGCACACCAAGGTAAACGGGCGTTTCGTGGCGTAACAAGTGGCGAAAAAACAGATTTGGTAGCTGCTACCCCCAGGGGGATCGTTTAACACTCCACTCGAGTGTGACCAAGTCTTCTAGTATGTAGGATGAGCCGCTTTCCACCTCAACGAACGCGAAAAGTAAAGTCACACGCATGATTGTAAATTTAAAGTCTTCATCGTGACCTCATGTTCTGAATCAGAATTATTTTCAGGTATACCAAGATACATAGGTATCATGCTTTCCTTTTCCCTTTAATCCCACCGCAATAAATTATTAAACTCTGAGTCCGGCATCTTCTGATACATATTGTAGATACTTTATCGTAAGCTATCAGTGGAACGCACAGCATCTAGCCGCTACAATGTGCCCCGACAGCGAAAAGATATCCGAAAATAATCGGATCAGCCTCGCTCCGCGTTACGTAAATTGTCTCGGTCCTGGCGGTGCTCTCGTATTAATCATTGAAGGGAGCCTCCGTGAAAGATTGAGCAGTCACTCTTCCAACCTCGAAATTCTCTCCCTCTCGCTCCTTTCCTCTCTCACCCTCTGCTCCTCGCCCCCAGCCTCTTGGCTTCCTCTTACAGGCTCATTCCCGGTCCCTCCCCGTGCTCCCCCAAGTTCATCGGTCTTTCCCTCTCAGCCCTTGTATCCCTCTTCGTCCAATCGGCTGTATGATATGTTTAACGTTGAATGTAATTTGAAGGATAAGCCCGTGGCGCACAGGTTGCTCTCCTTTGACGTTTAGAAATTATGATGTCGGGAAGTTCGGGATTGAAACTACTTTCCCTTGGAACAAGCAAGCCTGCCTCCCCCTCTGCCAGCTCCTTTCTCAGGTGGAGGGAACAACGTCGACGTATCTTCTCCTCCAATCACCGCGTTCGAGTACCCTCCATTATCCGCCCTCCCGTCGATGTTTCCGTCGTCGTTGATTTTTCCACTGAAACTTTAATCAACGCACTCTCTACGCCGCGGATCGCGTAATTATTCCCGAGGAAACACTCGATGCACGATGTTTTATTCATCGGAGTCCTAATCAATTTTGGCGTTCTTTACGGAGGCGAGGCTTGTAATCTTAATATATAGAGCAGTAAGCTTCTATATGTTTGTATGTTTGTCTGTCGCCTAAAAACATTCTCTGGTATCACGAAATGTGCCTCAGCTCAGTATGCCTGACTAATCCAGATGAATATGACTATTTTCACCAAAAAAAAAAACACTAAAAAACAACTTTTTTTTATAAAATCCGAATCCAAATTTCGGGTAAAGCTCGAGTAGTAAAGCTAGTAATGCCTAATCCTCGATGTTGAACCCAGGCAAAGAGATCCATTGCAGGTCCCGCTGTACTTACTTAGCCCGTGGAATCTCGCTCCGAGGATGCTTTCGTTAAGAATTCCCCTTTTTCCTGACCCATGAATTTCTGAAAAATCTCAACTCCCCTCGAGCGAGAATTCCCCGGGGAGCTGCACTAGGATTACGAATTCGCGAGCCTCAGCGGCTAATATTCGCAGACGGCCCCCGGCTGCGCTATTTGCGTCGCTCAGCGATTCAAACAGCGTCGAGCAGCCGGCTTTCTCGGTCGTTGCAGCGCGATTACGTTGAGAAAGTATCGCTGGCCAGAAATATGTAATATCTGATAGGACGGTACACGTAAATGGTTTTAAGTGTCGGCACTTTCCCCCGCGAGGTCGGCGGGCTTAATTGCCCCGCGTGCGATGGCGTGCGCCGATTTCATTACGCAGGGGATCGGTCGCCAGAGAAGAGGGACTCCTTACCGATGCATATGCACGGCACCGAGTTCCTCTACTCACCCATTAACGTATGCACCCTGCAACCCTTTTCCCTGATCGATATTCGCGATAGCTCTGTCCCTAATGCAAATAGACTTCCTTCATACGATGGAATTGAATTCACCAATAAACTTCCACTTGCAATAGCGCTTTTTTGTTCCGATTTTCATTTGGCGACGGTTGAAAGTTACCTTGAGTCTCTATTCAGATTCAAGCGCGTAGCCTTTCACCACCGCGCTAGACGTCACTCTAACTACAAATCAGATATAATATTCGTCCACTCGTGGCCAGTGAAACATCAACCACATGTGGGCCGTGGACTCGCGATTAAGATGTCCTGGCCCACATGCGGACACGTCAATCTTCGGCCGCGGCCAACGCACCATTCGACTCCTCCAGCTCGATTATAAACTTCGAGCCGTTACATCCATCCAATATCGACATCGCCTTAAAGAACCTGTCACGGTTTACAAGCGCCGCGCAACGCCCGCATAATCCCCGACGCGGGGGCTGCGTCCACGTCATTTACAGAGTCAAATGCGTCCGGTTACTCACGATCCTATCTGTCGCCCTAACTTCGGCCGTTACGTCCGCGTAAACCCGTATCGCCTCGGTAATAACCCTTGGGCATCCAATACCTGAGAGCTCGCAATGGCCGAGCTAACCAAACCCTCGCGTCGATCCAGTATGATTCCCCGCAAGATAAGAACTGCCGATCTCCTGCAGTTTCGCGTCCAAGGAGATTCAGTGGATTGTTGAACGGACGTTCGATCGTTTAACGCCACTATTGCAGCCCGATCTTCCGTATCATCGGCGGGGATTTCGCTCCTGACGCGCTAATGTTCTGCAAGATGGACGTTCGAGGCGGGCTCGTGGAAGTAATAGACAGAAGTGTACTCCCGGTGGCGCCTCCGGTAATTCAGGTCACCGTAGCACTCCAGCATGGAAAACTTGGGCAGTAGAGAGTTATAAGAAAAGAACGATCGCTGTCAGTGCCACAGAGTTCGCTTTAAGACGAGTAATATAGCTTGCCCTTTATCTGTTCAATGGAGACCTTCACTTTCCATTTCGGAGTTTGACCTGGGATTCCTGGAAACTGGCCAGTTGGGATTAAAAGATCAAGAGAGTTTCAGTTGAACCCAGAATAGTAGGAGACTATTCGGGAATCCCACTTTATGATATTGTCTGACGATAAAGTGACGTTCGCGGTGTAGAAGGCATCGTGTTCTTTGCATGCATATTTCAAATCACAAGAGGTGCTCTCTTCTACTGCATAACGAAAGCCTGCTTTTCCCGCTTTCACAACACTCGGTTTCTGGCAGGATGCGGAACGAGTCGTTGAAAATAATAATTCTTTTCGTAAACGTTCCTCGACACAGAGAGGCGAGCTAATGAAGGCCGCGAATGCATGGCAAAAGGACAAGGCTGAGGACAGGAAAAAGCTGTCGGCGAGTTTGTGGACATCGAAATAATTACGGGGCTGGAATCACCGGCGTCAGCTTGCTGGGCGCTGCTCGCTCTGTCACTGGCCGGTTTTTCCATTTGCGTCTCGAGACGATGAAACAAGCCGGAAGGGCAGGATAACTGGTGCTGTTTGTACGCGTTTATAGAGGGACAATAAGAGAGGGGACGCTTGGAAAGAGAGATAAGGAATCGGAGCGAAAGAAAGTGGTGGAGGGAAAGCAGGGGCCCGCTGTGACTGTTCCACCTTATAAATCTTTTGTATATTAAAAGTAATTGCTTTGAGCCGTCTCACGCTGCTCGCTTAGGTCGCGGTCCGCGCACCTTGCATGGCAAAAGCACACTTTTCCTTACTCGTTTATTCGCTAAGATGTTACTCAGTCCCAGTCATTTATGAAAGCTGACATTTGGGGACGTTAGGCTTCTGCATTGGTAGTTCACGAAAGTCTCTAATAGAGAAACAATTTTTTCACGTCAAGGAGATGTAGAAAGCATCTTCTCAGAATTCATAGAATCTGGGAGCCCAGGATTCCATGCAAACAATATTCGAGGCCAGGTGCCTCGTTGGCAAAACTTCAAACGGTGAATAGTTTACCCCAGAAAGCTCTTCTGCCAACAAGACCAACTATGTACTTTTATTTCAATTTCTGGTACAAGAAGCATTACATACCCGCGAATCGCGTGGCCCTGATTTTTAAACGCTTTCGCCTAACTAGGCGTGTACTATTAGAAATGAACTTGTCAGGAAGCTTCGTGCGGAATAAATCGTGCAGAACGTCGCGTTTTACCCGGGCAAAACGGGGAACCGTGGTCGAGGGGGGAGGGGGGGGGGTTTGAATAAACGAGCGGCGGCTGCCTGTTTATCGGAAGCTTGGGTTAAAATTTCAACCAGTCTACCGTTTTATAGGATGTAATTTCGAATGGCCTCTATCGACGCTATAGCCGGCAGGAACATTAAATCCGGGACATCCCCTTATTACACGGCACGGTACGTTGTTTTATTAGACGCTCATCGCGCCGAGGGTACCGTTAATTTAACCATGGCGGTTTTAATTTGTCGGGGAGGCTTTCTCCCCCTTCTGCGCCGTGAGTCATAAGTCGTGAGCCGTGGATAATAGAATCCGAAGCGTACCCATTAAAACGCCTAGAACCGTTCCCCGTGGCCGTTTAATCGGAGCTGATGAAAAAATTTCATTTCCAACTGTCGCCAACCCCTTCGCCTCGCCGACGGGATCACCGTAACACGGTGAAACACCATATGCAGCCCCTAACCCGTGCAAACGACCGTCCTCCACCGAAATATCCAACATATCAAATGGCCATCAACGATGCAGGTATAAATGTTTCAAATTTTTTGACATAATTGCATAATTGCACGAAAATTCTCCCGCGGGAGGACAATCGTCGTCACTCCGGAAGACTAATCCCTGCTAGCTCACTGGTACTATACGCTTACAACGCCACTAATTTTCTCCATTTATCGAAGCTGAAAGCGTGCAAACGTTGCGACTGAAAAATAGAACAGACCCAATGGACGCGGTGTTCACCGAATCTCTCGTATCCTTTTCAGCGGGGCGATGAAAAGGAAAGTAACTCGGTCCCCCCGGCGGACAAGTTGTCACCGCCGTTACGTTTCCAGGAGGAATGGCCGTCGTTATGGGGCGAGAGCAGGAAGACCAGAAGCCCTTCGTGATTTCCTATTAGCACAGATATTGCTTCACCATGAACGAAAGTAATAATTTATCCGGGCGTGGGCTCGTAGGGTTGCCACTTCTCCCGTTGCCCCCCTCCCCGCTCCCGTCTTCCCTGCCGATTTCTCTCCCTCCTGTATGTATCTTTGCTGCCCCCGCGTCCGCTCCCCCCCCCCCCGCCTGCCCCGCGGCGGAGGCCGCGCAAAACCGCCCCCGAGCTTAACCCACCGCCACACGTCCGCCCGGTTCATTGTAGCGCGAAAATAAGTGAGTGTATGATGCACGGGCGAGGGGAAATTATACGGGCCGTAAGTGGAAAAGGAAAAGGGGGGTTGCCACGGACGGCCACGGGGTTGAATACCTCGCGGCCGCGGGGAGAGAGACGCGAATTCGCTATTTCTCGAAGCCCCTTTCAAACGGCCGCCGCGCCTAACTCTGTGCGCGCCCCCTTTCGCTCTCTTTCTCTCGCAATTCTCCCCAGCCCTTCCTCCTTCTCCCTCTTTCGCCCTTCGTCCCTGCACTTCCTTTTTCCTCGATCTCTTCTAGAGCTCGCCCTCCTCCACCTCCTTCCACCTCCTCCTCCTCCTCGTCTCCTCCCCGTCGCCGTTCCCTGTCCTACGGTGGAAAAAGGCTCGCGCCGAAGGAACGAGCGAGATCGGACGGACGAGCGGAGTTAATCCTTGGCGCGCGAAAAGCAAAAGGCGGACCGACGGCTCTTGAGTTTCACGGAGCTTTGGCGATTACGACCGGCAAAAGGGGGATCGTCCGCGAGAGCCTTTGCAGCCGACGACTGTTAAATATCCGGCCGGAGTTGGAACAGCGGAATACCGTTCGCGTGGTTGTGCAAAAGTGACGCGCGCGTTGCATGTGCAACCCGCCGGGCCCCGCCGCCCCGCGCTGTTTTGACTTCTGTTCCACTGGGCAAATATGTATGCACGCCCATCGGCCGTTTACACGGCGACTGCCGGCTCAAGGGACGCTAATTAGGGGCACGTTCTTTTGCGATCCTCTCGCGAGTGCAACGACGTTAAGGAATAATGCTTTCTTTTGTGATACCGGCTTTGATGGATCTTACGCTCGTGATCCCGTGGTGGGGATTTTAGTGAAAGTTTTAATTAAGTAGGGTATTTCTAGCGCGGAACCAGCCGTCGTTCTTGCTTCCTGCAAGTTCAGTATCTACTGTTTAGCATTGTTCATCTGATGATGAACAAGCTTCGTTTACTCAATGAACTTCGGTTACTTGATTTCGAGGAAGCTTCGGTGTGCTTGGATCTTCCTTTTGATTTCAGTGCTCTATGAACGTGGTAAAGGGGTTGTATTTTGTGCTAGGTAGGCATTCGGCGTTTGGGATTGGCCTATGGTGCGATTGGCACATAGGTGGTGTCTTCGTTGGTTTCGGTATTTATGGAGTTCGGAAGAGAGTGACATCGGAGAATCGGCGTTGGGGGAATTGGCAACGCGGTTGCCCAGTACGCCTAGGACCCGCAGATCATGGGCTCGAGTCCCATCGCACGGGAATCACTTTTTCGCCTACAACTATGAATAAAATTTCAAGAACCGAAATATTCAAGAATCACACAGTTGAAAGATCCAAGGCCAATCCTAAGAAGCATGCTTTTAAAATGCCTAAGAAGTCTTGGCATTCGTGAAGCAACTAATGCCGACAGATGATAGATGGATCCTGTTTACCAAGAAATTCCTGACAAACTGAAAAAGAATAACAGCAGACAATATTCTAGAAGGAAAGTTGAATCGAGGGAGACAGTCGCGCTCCGCGAAACAAATGCCTTTGGAAGCAGACGCTGCTCGAGATCGTTCGGAAAATATTCAAAGACGGAGCGCTGTCTGCGACACCCCCGGAAGTTGCCAATGAAAACTACGGGAGACCGGGGAACGCGTAATTATCGTATCGTCGGCGTCGCGACAGTGGGCCCCTCGAGTTCGCTGACGTCTTCTCGAACAGTTTAATAGAGTAACGATTAACGTCTCAAGGATATGTAAGAAGGTAAACTCTTGGGAGTGAATCGGAACAGGCGAGGCAAAGTTCCGGGCGTCTCCCGGAACTGCGAAACGAGAAGATATTATACTTTCTCCGGGAGATAGACGACCCCCCTCAAGCCCGAGCGTCGCTTCCCCTTCCCATTTTCTCGAAAACAGCGCGCGAGGGCGGAGAACGGTGGGGCTGGAATTAATTAACGTCTTCTTCGACGCGAAATCGAAGCCGCGCACACCTCGAGCCGAGCCAAAGGACGAAGGTGATGGCGGAAAGTTGCAGACTTTCCAGAACCGGCGAGACTCGTGCGTGACAAACAGCGATTCCAAGTGTTTCCTGGAATAACAAGTCGCCTATGGGGCGGCTGGCGGCGGTGGCAGACGGGGGAGGACGATGGTTGCCGCGGTAATTATTATTATTCGGTTTGTCAAACGGCCGGCTGCCAGACGTCGTCGTTCCGTGCCGCTTCGCAGCCGCGTCCATGGATCCCTCGTCGGCTGACTGAGCGAACCAAGATGTAAATCCCATTAGCGAACTTGATGTGACTTCCTGGCCCGAGTGTCTCCGTGTCGCGGCTAGAAAGCCGGCGACAACCACGCCGATGGGGCTGACGACGAATATATGCGTGCTGTACGAGCTAACGATCCGTGGGACTCACCATCATGTCGTTTAGCAGCGATAGATTTATCGGTTGGAGGATTTCATTTGAAGGCACTTTGCTGCTTTCCTACCCTCTACAAATTGTAGGTGGTTAACCTCTGTTGCAACAGCCTCGATAACGATCCAGCAACAGAACTCGCAAGTGGCAGATTGAGTATAAATATATAGGGGAGACCGGGGCAAAGTGGGACGAAAAAAGTTTTAAGTCGAATAAAATTCTTCCCTTTCAATAAAAATGTGTGGAAACAGATTTATAATATAATTTGAACATTATTATTGATAAATGACGAATAGCAATACTTAAAATAAACTTAAAGTATATTAAAATTCAACTTGAAATGAAAATGCCAAAAAGACCACTTTACCCCATATAGCTGAAATAAAATACGAGTTTTAACGAAGGATATAATTATAAAATTAACTTTATTAGAACTTTTAAAATATTTAAACTATTTCTTTAAAAATATATTTCATTAATACAAGTTTAACGTTAATAATTTGTACTTTGTAACTTTGTACTTTGTGTAAACACATTGTCTTCTGAAAATGAGTTTTTAAACGAACTTTGTTTACATGAACAGTCTGACATATTATTACTAAATCAAATACATACATAATTATTAATAAAATATGTACTTATATTTCTAAATAAATTTTTTAACAAAAACATTATATATATTTCTATCACAACTTTTTTTTTCAAATGGGCTTCAATAATTTTTGGCAAACAGGTTTCACATAAAAATAATGATGTTTTAATAAACCTGTGGTTAATTATGCATATAACAGGTTTCGTAGGTTATAATATTTATAGGTAAAAAATTAATTAATTTATTAACGTAATGAAAGAAATGAATTAATTTTTTGACGTAATGAAAAATATGAATTTATATTACCTGATATATTGAAAATAATTATTTGCGAGGACGCTGCAACCACCACGCCGCGTGGTTTCCTGGCTAGCTGACAGGTTAGATTATTGCGCACATCACTCGCGCATCTTTTCTTTGCAGCTCAATTTACCCCGGTCACTTTGCCCCGAATGTGTACACAGTGGAAAATGAATTATTTAATAATGTTAGGATTAATGTTTTCTGGTTATAAACATGCAGAACAAATATGGAGTTAAAATAACACATTTAAAACTCATTCTTCCAAAAAGCTAAATGGAAAAGAAAACCAATTGGAAGTCTCCAAAACTTCATTTTTAATTTTTTAAATGAATTTCCATTTTTCGATATCTGAATGTGCATAATTAACATTGTGGTATTACACACATTTATTACGTCACCAAAATTTGTAAATATATTCTATTGTTAAAGAATAAATTAAGAAAGCTCATTTTACCCCGAGGTTCACTTTGCCCCGGTTTCCCCTACATGGAACACGAGATAATGTTTTAAAGTCTCAACTTATGTTTGTATTACGATCGACACTGGGCTGCAGCGTTGCGCGCGCAAATTTTCTATACCTACGTACTTACGCGAGCGTGGATTTGCATATCGCGAGAGAACAAATCCATACGCATGAAGGAAGAAGAGGTCCTTAAATTGGTAATCTCGGTGTACGGCGGAGTTACCAGAGGCAGACGAGTCGCGGTGTCGGGAACCGCGAACGCTGGTTTCCATGTCTTTTGCCAGCTAGGAGCGCAAACATCCGGTAACCCGATGTCGAATGTCTCGTGTTTGCGGAGATAGTCGGGCTTCCGGATTAATTTGCAAATTTAAATGCACGCGCACGCCCTCCACGCTGCCGGGTACAATTACCACTGTAACTTATCGTCGCGGGGCGCACTCAGAAATTCGCTTTAGGCCACTTTCCGTCGTGGAGCAAACGTTCTGACGCGAGAATCGCAGGCGCATCACCGGGATCGAGCGCCAGCTCGCAGTGGAAATGCAAGATTGCTTTCAGCAGACATTTATGTAAGCCTATGTTATAATTTCTGTATGGGAAAAGTAGATCTGCTAGTGGAACTGTTCGAGCTTCCCTCCGATATAATAATACACTTGGCTTCGCGAAATTCCCAATTTCGAAGTGTACGTATTGAGCGATATAGGGTGAATCGAACGAAATCCTTTTAGGCGAAGGTACTCTGAAAACTCGAAGGCAACTCCTTTTCAAGATGACCAATACCTCTCCCGCAGATTCCCCCAAAGAGACACCGCCTGCACCCAAAAGCCTCTTGCCCGAACCGTAGAGTTCCGAGGGGAAGTAGTTCTGTGCTCCGACTAGCGACACGAGGAACTCGAAAATATTCAACCCGACTTACATCGGCGACGTCAAAGGTAAACTGGCGTTGCTCTCGCAAAAGTGACGGCACCGCTAGACAGTTGACGCCCGTGCGTTGCAGCAGGTTTGCGTCAACACGGGGCAGATACCGTCGCCGCGAGGATTCCGGGGAAAGGAGCGACGGAAATCGAGGCGTGGCGCACGCGAATCGACGGATAATGCTCGGTGCGCAAATTCTTTGGTAAATATTTGCGCGATGAGAGCACCGACGGTGAACGTAGCGCGCTAAACGCGGCGCGTCGAGAACCGGCGGGGGTAAACAACGCCGTCTCCGCGGCGAATTTCAATGTTACGTCTCCGCGCGTTCCGAAATTTTATCGGGCCATCAGCGAGTCTGCAGGATAGCCCTGCCCGCGAGAATACGCACCAGCCGCCCCGAGGATCAGCCGGGCGCGTGTAACGCGAGCGAGTCGCTCTCCGCTCCGTCGGCGGAATTTCTTCGGCGCGCCGTTACGTAAATATTCATTAGATGGGAAAACTAGCGCCGAGTCGACGACGCCGGCGCTACGGTGATCCCTCGGGGGAGAAGAATTCCTCTTTCGTCCGAAGTCCTGCTCGTACTGTACAGAGAGAGAGAGAGAGAGAGAAAGAGAGAGAGAGAGAGAGAGAGAGGGGGATGAGGAGGCTGGCGTGAGAGGGAGCAGAGTGTTCCGTCGTCGTGTTTCAAAGGAACTGGCGAAATAATCCCCTATGCATAGGTTCGGTCCTCTATCGCATACCTCGCTATTAAATTCGAATGCGAGTGACGGTTTCCAGGGGTTCTGTCACGCGATAGACAATAATGGCAGCTTTTTTTGAGAGGTAACATTTAATATCCCGCTGGTGGTGCTTTTAAGAACGGTCTGGTCCCCGAGAGATCGTCACTTTATCAACATAACATCCCTCTAGAATAGATCTACTTTCTAAAAACATAAACAAGCTCGAGTAACGATAACAGGGCCACCGTTTTTAGTTCAACCATCTTCAAGCCCACTCCCAGCCACAATAGGAAATCGAAGCAGTCCAAGTAGCTCACCGCCGCACAGTGGTACATAATGACATTTTTTGTTCAAATCACCCTACAGGTCGTAATTTTTCAGAAAACTTGACGATTTTTTTGTAATTCTTCGCAATTAAATTCTCTATTTAATTTCGTTGCTGATTTTTTCTATATTTAGCGAAATATACAGCACTTTTAGGAGATCAGTGTCTGTGGGCTTTTTTGGCCGCCCGTTCCGAATTTAAAGTCAGATTTTCGAAATTGAAGATTGCGAATCCAAATATGTTGAAGCGAAATTTCAGAAAATGGACTTATTCGGAAGTAACTTAGTGCGTATAGATTTTCGGAGATGCTGAGTACGTATATGAGGTAATTATTATAATGATAAAATTTTTAATTTGCACCACAAATCTAATACTGTAGAACAAATTGTAAAATTTAAAATGGCGTATGGACTTTCGTATTTTTAGAAATTTTTAGGCATCTCATAAATGTGTACGTGATTTTGCATATTTAAGCCTATTCGTCTGTGTTCATACGCGTTCTTATAGTTGACTTTTCGGATTCAATATTGATGAGCAAGATTTTTAATGTTTGATATTTTTAGAAGACCTGATATCACTTAACGTTTTATCCCAGTTGCCTTTAGAAATCCGATTTTATTATGTGCAATCTTGTTTGAGGAGCCGGATTTGTGCTTCTGGAAGCAAATCTCTGATTTTTAAAAATATCAAACATTAAAAATCCTGCTCATCAATATTGAGTCAGAAAAGTCAACTATATTCGGCATATTGGATTCACCGCCTTCAATTTCGAACATCTGACTTTAAATTCGGAACCGGCGGCCAAAAAGCCCACAGATACTGATCTTCGAAAAGTGCCGTATAATTCGGTGAATATAAAAAAATCAGCAACGAAATTCAATATTTCGGTCGGACAGATCGATAGAGAATCTAATTGCGAAGAATTTAAAAAAAAGTCGTCAAGGTTTCTGAAAAATTACGACCTGAAGGGTGATTTGAACAAATAATGTCATTATGTACCACTGTGCGCCGTGCGCTTTGCTTCGATTCCCAACCCTCCCGGTTCGTCGTGGACTTTTGATTAACCTATGCATTCTTGAAATCGCCTCGGCGCGCATGAAAGTTTAATCGTGGCCCCCGCGGCCCCCCTCAATGTAACCCGGAGCGGTTTCTTTTTCCGGTTCGCGGAACTTAGAACCCAGAAAGCTCGCGGATCCGAGGCCAGCGCGCTGCTTCCAGTATTAAGTTACCCCTTTCGCCGCCCGCACCGGGAGGCTGTTTCGCTTGTCGTAAACGGAAACGAATGTTAAGGACGGCTTGTGCAAACTTGATGGAGAGCAGCAAAGAGAGAGAGAGAGAGAGAGAGAGAGAGAGAGAGAGAGAGAGAGAGAGAGAGAGAGAGAGAGAGAGAGAGAGAGAGAGAGAGAGAGAGAGAGAGAGAGAGAGAGAGAGAGAGAGAGAGAGAGAGAGAGAGAGAGAGAGAGATAAGGATTATAACGTCTGAGCCGGTGTCGGTGCACGGGACGCAGATTTTTGCGAGCTGCGCGAAGGAAGACGGGATTATACTTCGGAGCATGCATTATGGATATTTTTAAAAGGCCTGCGTGAACTTCAGACCCTACTGACAGCGGGGGGGGGGGGGGGGGACAGGATAAAAAAAGTTTACGCGAACACGATTCCGGAGGAGCTTCCGTTTCGTTTTATCGCCCAGCTTTGTTGAATAAATGATGACCGATGGATGGAGGCCGGGGACGGCGGATCCGTTGCGCGATTTTTGTCCTGAAACGACAGCCCGAGACTTTATACGGGGATGTAAAATAGTAGGTAACGCGGAGGATTCTCGGCGGACAGTAAAACGGTCGATATATAGCCGAAATACGATATAAACAGAAATGGAAAGCGTCGTTATTCTTCCTCGGGAAGGGCTCGCGGAATACCGAGGCTGCAACATTCTGTTCCCTTCGAAATTCCAAGGCCACAACTTTCTGTACGCTTCGGATTCAAATCAGAAGAAACTTGATGATCGTCAAAGATGAGATTCATTGACTGCCGCTGTTAGGCGGCCATATATTCCCCTGCACAGAGCTCGACCCTTGATTCGCCGCCGTTGGTATCGGAATTCGCGGGTAAGCGGGAAAAAACGAATAGAATAACGAGCAATAACTACAGGCGGCGTTCCATGAATGCCCGCGAACGCTCAGATTCTACAGGCCAGCTCTACCTAACGCGCCATACAAATACTTTCATCGGGCCAGACGTGAAAGCATCCCCCGTTGCGGCTCCTTTGCTGTCTCGATTATCCCAGGGGCCATCGATACCGTGGACGTTTCTACTAATTATATCCCCGTTCAGAGTCCAGCCAATGGTCCCCCGTGCAGCGTTGCGCGGAGGTCCCTCAGAATGTGGATATCATCCAGGGGGGGGCGATGGATGCGCCAGCGGAAATAATATGTCGAGACAGGGCGGAAGGGGGAGGGACCAACAGCCTTAGGGGCGGAACGAGAAAAGGTCAGGGCGCGGGTGAACGCGCTGGGGGACAATTTGCCCAGAGAATTTCAAGAACGCAACACCTTGATCGGCTCGAAATGAAATAAGCCGACGAATTATTAATTCGGCTACGCCCAGGGGGACACGCGCGCGCGGCCGTTCGAACAGGATTATCTGACCTCCCTTTCGATGGGGTAGCTCTTCCCGCGGATAACGCGTTGCCAAGGAAAACGCACCGGGCCTGACACGGTTCTCGAGGACACGTAACGGCAGTAATATCTTTCGTGAGTGCCTTCGGAGATTTCGATAATGTCTCTCGGATATCTTCGACGAGATTCGTTTCACCCCTCTTTCTGTTTCTGTCGCTTTTTTTTTTAAGGATTGCAATTTCAGTTCATATTTTTAGGAGTTTTTTTAGCAGTTTAATGAGTCCACGAACGTATGTGTTTTAGGGGCGAGTGTTCGCTGAGAAAAATGTAATAGAAAATTGAAAGTGAGTTAGTCAGAGGCATCCTAATGTTAATACCAATTGTGCGAAGAGACGCGTACGCGCAAACATTTCGCCCGTGGCGTGCACACGGGGGTTGAAGTTTGCACATGTACGCAAACTTAAACGGCGCGCGTTGCACATTTATAAGGTAGCGGGGTCACGCCATCACCACCGAGATTCTCCGGGCTCTTGCATGTAACTTATGATCGTTACTAACAGAACATTATGTAAGCCGCGATAAGCGTATAATAGTTCATTCTAATCGTTATTTAAAACGGGCCTTCCTATCGCGCTGAACTTGTTAACTCCTCTGTAATCTTCCCGGAGCGCTGCTAATTGTATTAGGTCGGCTTTGCTCCACCAAACTTTGTGGATTTACATCTGCATCGAGCAAAAATGTTGTTTCGTGTGCTGTTCCATTTGCTTTCTCGTTTGCCGCAGCATCCTAAACGTTCGCTGGCTTGTAATTTCATTTCGTACTACTGCTTGAGAAGGTGGGGAACATCTAACTTACTTGCAATCCTAAGTGAACTAATAACTGTGGACGTCTATGAATTAAAAATTGGTTAGCTCGTAATATCATACCGCTTGGTGTTACACGAAGACAGTTTAAAAGCGCTTCTTTTCGCAGGGAGCATGAAAAATGTACTGAACCTTCTGATTACTGAGTCTGCAAGTTGTAACCACTTGAAAATTAACATCGAAAAAGTTTCATGTTGCTACTCAGGCTGCGTTTTCAATTCCCGGCGTCTGATATTTATCGTTTCTCAGCGTGTATTTACACTATCGAGGAAACAGATCAGCTTTTCCCATTGCGCTCGTCCTTCGACGTTGTTCTTAGAAAGTTGTCCGACTCGGTAAACTTTCTTGGCATAAACGATTTTATTAAATTCTCGGTTTCTCGGATTCGCAAACACAATTATATTGGAAAGTGAGTTCCTCCAGTTATAGAAACAACGATCAAGCGAATCGGAGAGGTGGAACG
Organism: Andrena bucephala; assembly: GCA_947577245.1. NCBI lineage: Eukaryota > Metazoa > Arthropoda > Insecta > Hymenoptera > Andrenidae > Andrena > Andrena bucephala. The sequence continues at coordinate 74,436,383 of OX387715.1, forward strand.
ACGGGGCTACATCATTTGAAAGATGAATATTTATGGACGGACGAAACTGAGGCGGACATTTTCGAATTAACAACTCGTTAATAAGTTTCCCGTTAAACACAGATCGCGAAACTCCAGCTGCAATTAATGAAGCAGTCTACATTGCAATATCTTATCTTTGAACACCGTAAACAATTGAGAAACCTCCAGTTTTATTAAAAGAAAGACAATGGATCTCAGAAAGTTGCGCGGGGTAGCTAACAATTTCTTTTCAACTTCGATAAATAGTTTTCCCCGTCACGACTGGGGGAATTTCAAATCCTATATCAATTTCTTCCGACTCAATTCTAATGTCACTTATTCAGACTTAACTTGCAACCCTTTGACTCTTTGTTTCGATAATCATCAATTCGCGAAATCAATCTTTTTGGATAAATTACACTAGTTTACAGCCATTTTGCGCAGCAGATGCCACTATTTTTTTCTTATGGAAAATGCCCCCCCCCCCCCCCCCCCCCCCGATGCCGAAAATGAGGTCCAAATTTTTTTCTATGGATACGTTTTCGAGATATCGATAGGAGAACTTTTTACCTGCCTGTCAAAAAGGTGATCCCATATAATTGCGAATATCTCGTGTTGCGAATAACCGATATGGTCCGAAATTATCTCAAATTAAAGATAATTGAATCACCAATAAATTTACCTGACAAAATTTTCGAATCGGGTCAGTAGTTCGGGTGAAATCGATGGAAATATGTGAAAAAAAATTTTTTTTCGACTGAAATTGACATCGACAATTCATTTAATCATCCGGGAAAAATCGAAATCGCAAAAATAGGCCCAGTTTCTCATTTTTTACGTAGTGTTTGTACTTTTACGAAGAAAAAATTGTGTGAAAACACTAAAATTTAATTTTTTCTCGGTTTTTGTGTTTTTTTTCAATTTTATTGTGTTATTTCATTTTAATTCATTCTGTACATTTTTTCAAGTATTTTGTTAATATACATATGTGTGTTTTAGAAATAGTTATGACTCTTTTTTTGTTATTTGTCCGTTTTAGCATTTGTTTCTCTTATGAGGAACCAAATATAATCTCCCATCATTGTCTCATCCCAAAATCCATGATATCGCCGCTCAATATTCTGATGGAATCTCTCTCCGTGCTCGTAATTTACTTACGTCACTAAGATTTTCCAGGAAAAAATTCAAGTAAGGATACAATAAATGAATCTTCAGGGACATATTTACGCCTGTGGGAAAAAATAAATGAAAGTCATACAATATCAAATGAAATACGTGTAGAAATACATAAAAAAAAAATTTATGTTAAATGATTTTATTAAAAATACTCCATGATTTTATTTCAAGTGAAAAGACACCATCGAAATTATAGTACAAGAAAAGAATTATTTTTTAGTTTTTAGTGGATTTTTACTATTTCCGAAACAAACACATATTAACAAAATACTTGAAAAAATGTACAGAATGAATTAAAATTGAAATAACACAATAAAATTGAAAAAAAAAACACAAAAACCGAGAAAAAATGTAATTTTAGCGTTTCACACAATTGTCTATAGCTTCGTTATTTATCCATAGATTTTCTTCAGCAGCAGCTTGTTTTCTTCGCAACAGTGCAAACGCAACGCAAAAAATAAGAAACTGGGCCTATTTTTGCGATTTCGATTTTTCCCGGATGATTAAATGAATTGTCGATGTCATTTTCGGTCGAAAAAATTTACTTTTTTCACATATTTCCATCGATTTCACCCGAACAACTGAACCGATTTGAAAATTTTGTCAGTTAAGTTTGTTGGTGATTCAATTATCTTTAATTTGAGATAATTTCGGACCATATCGGTTATTCGCAACACGAGATATTCGCAATTATGTGGGATCACCTTTTTGACAGGCAGGTAAAAAGTTCTCCTATCGATATCTCGAAAACATATCCATAGAAAAAAATTTAGACCCCATTTTCGGAATCAGCGGGCCATTTTCCATAAGAGATAGATAGTAACATCTGTTGTGCAAACATTTTTTTTTATTTTGCAAACTAATTTTATTAAACATTCGAAAAGGATCAGAAACAAATTTTCTCGCTTTCGTGTCGTTTTCTGCTCACAAGGTCTTTTCGCGATGTACCAGAGAAACGGCGAGCGTTCGAGGGGAGCGTGTCGGCGTTTCAGAATCTGCGGGTAATCGCAGAAACTGAATCAGCCGAGTTTTTTCCCGGAACAACCCGATAATATCCGGGACGGGGGCGAAGCAATATCAGAAACCGTTGCGCAATAGCGATACCATTACGTAAGGTGTTCGCAGGTACACGCGCATCCCGATTCGTTCGCCGGCAGCGGTTGCGCGCGCGCGCGCATGCAGATACGATAAGCTTGGAATTTATTTTCTCCGCGAAATCAGCCCGCTATCTCGATAGAAAATAGATATCGTAACAGAATTGGTTTCACCAAAGCCGACCCGAGCCAATCCTATCGCGCCAATGGTAATTTCAGTTGCGCTCACGTTCAGCCATCGGCGGAAACAAAGCTCGAGCTCCGCTGGAACAATTTGACATCGGCGCGTTTTACAACGGCAATGCAAGTTGCTGAATAACCGCGTTATAATCTGATTCTGGGTCAGATCCGCTTCCCCGCAGGTTTTCTCAAAATTGAAACGTACAGTGCCATTTTGCCAATCGCCCCTCCCCACCGAGCACTCGTTCCACTTAATCTTGGCAATGCGGCGAACGGTGGACGCGTTACCGCGCCGCACCCCGTTGCACGGAACGGCAACTTCCGGTAGGAAATAAACTTGCGGCCCGAAGAAGTTTAATAAGATAGGACGATTTAATGCGCGGCCGCAACAAGTTCGCCGGCAGCGTTTCACGGCACCCATTCGCCTCTGAATCGCTTTCATTCCGCGTGTACACGATGCTTCGGCGGAAGTTACGTTTCACGGGTTAATACGTTATTCACCGAGGCTGAAAAGGTGGCCGCGGCGCTCGCAGTCATTTCGCAGCCGTGTCCCACTTCCGGTATTCACCGGCGCCGGGCTCCGCCGTCGCGAAGAATCGGCTGTCCGACGGGAAGGAAAGTGGTGGGAAGAATGTTTCGAGGTTTTCGCGATACCCCAACGCTCGGGCCGTCCCTCCACTCGAAGCTTCTCTCACTTTTTGCCGCGAACCCCTCACCACGCCGGATAAATACCTGATTCCAGCGCTTTTGCCTTTGTCCGTGTTCCCTCCTCCTAATCTCAAATTAATTACGCGACAAACAATTTCTTGCCGCGCCCGTTGTCTCGCACTTTCTTCTTGCCCCAACGACAGCCTCGTTCCCCGCGAAGTTTCCTTTGCCCGTTAAATATGGCGGAAGTTGCGAGAACGGTGACGAGGGTAACGGTGTTTCGGCCGCGTTTCGCTACCGTTATTAGCGAAGAAATTCTTGTAAATCACTGGGGAGAGGGGAGGGCAAATATTATTTTCCAGGTGTAAAACAGGCGTCTCCTCAATGCAGCAACTAATAGAAAATGAAGGGGACCCGTGGCGGGATATCCCGCGAAGTAACTTCGTCTATTCGTCAATAAGGGAATGGAGAAGATTGGGAGGTAGATGTTGGATATTCTGCCTCGGGGCAGAATCGAATTCTAGAGCTCTAGACAGTGACGTTTACTTCTACAGCGATGATATATTACGCGGTAGGGCCTCGATTATCGGAACACCCCTAAACGGAATTTTCGATCATATGAAAATCTGTTCTCCGGGAATATCGATCATGTAAGACCGCGGGGGTTGTGTGCAGCACGGATACAGGGTTCTTCTTTGCTGCCGTTTATCAAGAGGCTCGAGCAACCCCTGAAGAAGTGTTGAAGGGCGCGTATTTAAAGCCATGAATATGCAAAACCTTAGAAGAATGGATGAAGAAGGTGGAATAGAAGAACAAGGATAGAGGAATAATTCCACATCGTTAAAACGATATCTGAACGGTATAGAGGGCGAAGATACCACGTGACAACGCAGAAAGGGAGACTCACTGCGCAAGCCTAAACCCACTTCGTTTCTCCCCACGGTTACGCGGTTGATTATTCGAAAACTGACTCATCGAAACGGATTACGCCAAGGCTCCCGACGAATTCCCCCGTAATAGCCAATATCTTTTAATTACGGCTCGGGCATTACGCCGGAATCCCCGATCGTAACTCGTCAGGCCGATTAAACGACCTCATGCTCGAGCCCGCAACTCAGTATTACCAGGCAAAAAAAGCAGGAATTTCCGGCGTGGAAATTGAATTTCACTTTTAACAGCAAGATGGAGACTACTTAAGCGTCTGCTTCGCTGGCTGGATTTTCATTGTAAACTATCCTGTCCCGTGGCTCTCTCTGCTTCCCTCGTCCACTTCTCTCTCTCTCTCTCTCTCTCTCTCTCTCTCTCTCTCTCTCTCTCTCTCTGTGTCTCTAGAAGCTGAAGATCGTCGAGTCCCGTAGGCAGCGGTTCGGCCACAGATATTATTGGAAAAATATATCCCGTGGCTGTAAAAGCCGCTGGAAGCCTTTAAGCTGAAAATTGCTTTCAGCTGGGTGGCGGGGGACATTTTCGCCGCGGAAGTCGAGCCTCGATCGGGCGCGTAAATTCGATAATCGCCGCGCGTAAGCGGCGCTTAACTCGCGTACCCGCGTTAATCGTGTCCCGATATATTCAGGCGGTAGCGAGACGCGTTTCGTTAATTGTGATCATCTAATTAGACCATCTTCGCAGCCCGCCATCCCGGGGCTGGAGATGATAAACCCAATTAAAAAATTTTAATTTTCACGTGCTGGGAAAATGTAATGAAATTCTTGCGTCGTTCGTTTCCCTTTTTTCCCACCCTCGCGCCTCGCCTCCTTCCTCTCTCCTATTTCTCCACCTGGTCCCCCCCCTTTTTTTTTTGTTACTGAAATGCACTCCGCACATTCTACTCTAATTAAATTTAATCTTACCTCTGAAACCGTTTCCGTTATTCGCGACCCGCGGATCCGCGCCGCCGTGCCTCCGGCTAGTGCATTTTATCGCTAGTTGTGATAACGAAAGAGTGATACGATATCGCGTTGCTCGTCACAATTCTCTTAACCTTTCGCCTTCGCTACGCTCTTCATCCACTTCCGTCTCACGCTTCGTTCCACGAAAGAAATCAGCAGATTGTCAAAGCTACCTTCGTATCAGCGTCCGATCCCTCCCTCGCCCTAGCGTACAATCCATACATACGAGCCCCAGAGGACAAGTTCTCTCGAAAGTTAGACAAAAGCCCGCGAGATCCTTATCGGTCGCGACAACGATGGCCCAGGAACGCGGTCGCGCGAAAACTCGCGTGGCGGCCGTGGTATTCAAGAAGAAAGCCCCCGCGCTGGGTTCTTTACCGTCGATCCGATAGCGGGGCGTCGACATTCCGCGAGCGTGCCGTCCGTTGTAACGTCGAACGCCTCGGGGCACGGTCGCGGAATGGTTTATGCCGGCGACGAAATCGAAGCTTCGTAATACCTGGCACGGCGTGTCGCGGGGACAGCCTGCAAGGCTGGTCCCGCGGACGTCTTATAAATTTCCCAGCCGCGACGATAAGTATTTCAGGTCTGCGAGCCGGCTACGGTTGGCGCTATTGTTGTCCCGGCGATAAGATCTCGCGCTAAATCCAAGCCTCGCTCGCTTCCACGAGGACAGTTTGAGTTATGCCGGTTGGTACCACAATGAGGAAACCCGGCGCGGCGGAGGTGGCCGGCTGGCGGAGGGTTGGCCGCGACGACGGACAGAAACAACGGCGACGGGGGTGGTGAAAAAGCGCGACAGAGAGGGGAAAGAACGGGGCGGGGAGGACAGAGGCAGGCCTCTACCTCGGAAGGGCAATACGGAGGATTTATAGGGAGGCGACGCGTCACGCGAGTCGGAAAGGCCTGTTAGGCCTCGGCAGGGATATTCGTGAAATGCAGTCCCCTTACCCGACCACTTGTTCTCGGAATATCAATTCGGACGTGAAATACGAATATCAGACGCGATGGAACACATCGACGCGCCAGTCTCCGCTGGGCATCCAGGCGCCCTTTGAGCCGCGGGTTAAGCGTACGGCCAGTGAAATAAGCGCGCGTATCGCAGCGACCATAGAAAATTCATAATGCAAACGAGGGAGTTTAATCGCTGGAATAGAACCGAAGTAACTTTCAGACGCGTACCGGCGTCGCTGCAACGCCACGTCGCGTTGTTAACAATGAAAGTAGCGTTGCATGCCATGCGTGCGGCTCCCTAATAAATAGTAATTAGTGGGATGGTAATTAATATAGAGGGGAGTGCGCCAGCGCGACGTAACCGCGCCTAGATCCACGTTCGTCTCCTTCACAATCTCCATTAATTTACAGTGTTTATCGCTTCCCTTTTCCTCTATCTTCCCTTCGCTGTCTCCATACTCTTTGATATTTCTCTCGCACCAAGGTCTCCTAAGAACCCATCATTTCCCGAGCTTTCAAGACTCCCCGGGATCTTAAAACTTCCAACTATTTTAAAGCCATCGAGGTCCTTAAGGTTCTCGGCATTTTTTAAAAAATTCCAATTGCATCCGCGGCAACTTTGGTACTGGGCCGAAATTACTGATAAAATCGCAGGGAGAATCCAACGTCCATCGGCCTGCAGCGTCTGCGCGGCTACATTAATCAAATTTCTGTCCACTGTGTTGCCGGCGGCCGGGCATTAGGAAGGGAACGTTCCGTCCGGGAGCCAGAAGAAGGCAAACATTCGTCGCTTTCCACCCTCTTGCGCGGGTAAACAACTCGGCTCGGCCCGCGGATCGAATTCATCCTTGCCAGGGACACAGCAGCCACTCAGGCGCAGTGAAACTCCCGTCGGAACTCGAAACGATTAAGGGGCGCCCTTTGAAACGCCGAACGGAGGGCTGGGAAGTCGCGAAGGACCGGCTGAAATAATGTAGTGCGGGGCGCGCCAGTCGCGGAAGCTAATAACTGCGGTTACTGGATCTGATGATATTTATGTTCGCGGAGAGAAGTCGACTGCGGGGGGGGATCGCGAGACGCGATCGTGTATACTGTATATCGTATTAAAGCATTCCTCGCCCCCTCTGCTCCATTTTTTATTCGGCTGGAAATAAGATAGGGGTCCAGTGATCTATGGATTCGTCTCTGGCTATGCGATGCTGAGGTTTTGGATGAACTTTTTCCACGCATTCAAACGAGCATATTAGATGTCTCCCTAGTTATTGATCCTCGCTACTTGGACGCGTTAAGTAGTGAGAAATTGTCGCGAGGATCCCCTCCTTAAGAAGAAAAGGAGGCGCGCGTATTTTCCGACTTCCCGGGATCGTTCCACGCGAATTACCCCGTGGCCTATACTTTGCGGTTCTAACGAGCGTTCCCTGGAACGAAATTCACCGCACCCCCGAGGGTGTCTACGTAGAAACGGATATTATTATCCGGGGTGCTTAAGCTTTACGTATTTTTGCATAACTGGAAATTAGAAATAATTATTGTGGCACCTTCGGGAACGGCGGCGGCTGGATATAACCCTGCTCTTGCGAACTGCAAGCTCCTCGAGCCCGCTCCGCCCGTGCAGCGACATCGCGGGGATTTATTTGGAAAATAGAGCAACGCGCTTCGAGAATTACAGAGTTTTTACTGGGGCCATTTCCGCGTCCTCGGGTCCTCCGCTATTCTTCTTGGAATCGTCACAAATTAATATACCAGTCTGCTCTGAATTTGCATTCTTCCATTGCAAAAAAGAGCAGCGCGATCGACGCAGGTACCTATAAAGAATTCACCCCCGTCACTATTTCCCACCGCGCTCGCAGCAATTTTCAATGAAACCTTTGCGCCTGCTTACGCTAACACAAGCACCCTTTAATCATCCTTTTCGAGGAAGGAGATGAGCTCCGCAGTGTTTCATTTAAACACGAGTTAAGCCCCCGCAACCCCGCGACAGGCACGTCGAGTTTCCCTCTGTATCTGCAGAGTGGAATTCGCGGACAGAGCAAAATGCATCGAAAATTCTTCCAGCAGCACTGAGCCCACCCCAAGCACCGTCCATTTGCCATCCACGTTGCGACCGTCAGGGGTTAAATACGGTCCACCCTCCACGGGTTGTTGCGTTGATCGCGCAATAAACGGCGTTTAACTCGGCCAGTAAAAACGCGATGCACCGACGGCGGGGTTTTTGTTGTCGCCCGCCCTGGCCGTCAGAAAGTGCTCGTTGACATCCGATACGCGCACGCGCGAGACGGATTCCGGCATTATTGCCGTGTCGCGGGGCCGTCTGACGCGTCCGTGAAAAACGGTAAAAATTACCCCACGCGTATAATTTGATATACGCCGGCTAAACCTGATTACGCGCGTCGGAAGCGCGAGACGGCGGTCGAGGGGGGGGGGCTGGCGAAAGTAGAGGCGCGAAGGGGATGGAAGCGTGTACAAGTGGCGAGCATCGAGGGCCGATGGGGGGTTGCTTTATTGTCCACGCAAGAATTGTCACCCGTATATATTCGACGTCCGAGCGGTCCGTTAGTTACTGCCTCGTAATGCGCGGTATTATCCCCGAAAAACACGGGGCGGCGCGCGATTTTTCGGCCATCGCCATTACGCCGTGCGGCGCGGCGCTGTTCACGCTTTATCGGCGGACTTAACGCGCCCGGGATAATGGCTGGCTTTCAATTCGCCTGCACTAGCGATGGCCTGCAATTTTAATACATTGGTTATGGAGCCAGATGGCCAAGTGAATTCGGGGATTCGAAGTTGGACGTGATTATAGGGGATGATGGCGTGCCTTGTGATCGGTGTAGCAGCGGGCCGTGGAAGAGACTTTGAAACTTGGGGGGGGGGGGGGAATTTTGTTGGGGGTGTGGGTTTCGCTGCGAACCTTAAGACGCGTGAATTCTCAAAGCGAGTGTGGAAATTTGGAGATGCGGGGGAATTTTATTGTATATTTTCATTAAGGGACGTTAAGGTTGCAACAAGGTCGACAATAAAGGTATTGATTTTTCACGGGGTGGAAGGCACCGCGCGTATTCAATGAAGCTTCGCGCTCCGTTAAAGCGATACGGCTTATCGAGAATGCATTACTATAAATTCGCGTGTAAACATAGTGAACCATGCACCGGGCAACGACACAACGGGCCGAAACGCTGCCCATAAAATTCGGGTGATCCTAGGAAAATACAGAACCACCCAATCGTTTTCTGCTGCATCGTAGCGCGATCGGAAGCAATCGCATTGAATAAAACAGCGGATGGTTGCACGAACATTTATAACCCCTTTAGGGTACCTATATTTTTGATCACCTCAGAAGCAAGATCTCTTACAAATTGTGATTCTGGGAGTATAACTGATAGTCCGTGAAGAAAATTTCAGTTATCATCACGCAGTGGGAGATTAATTTAACCACGACTGAAATAATTCAAGAGCTTTGCAAAGAGAAAAGAAAGAGCTGGATTTTATTCATTAAATAAATTTTTATGCGATCACCTAATGAATTTCATTGAATTTCTATTAAAAATATTTCTATCTGTTCAACTCGGCTTCCCCAAGGTTAAATCCTGATTTGATTGCGCCACTGTCATCGCGAACACACCAAGAACACCTACGCAAAATGGAAGAAAAAAAAGTCTCTAACACCTTGAGAGATCTCGGGACACAAATTTTTCCTGAATCTGTTTGCCCTGACAGACAGAGATTCGTCTCCATCGCGTTACAGCGATCTGTTGTCCCGAAAACGCGCTGTAACACGCTCGAACACTCGAAAATATCGTCTCCAGGCAGCGGCGGATGATTAATGACCGCCGATAACCGCGCTTGTTAATACCGCGTCCCTATTATCGTAGAAGTGTTTATAGCATCGGCAAACGTGAATCGAACGCGGCAGTATGTAAATCGCGCGTATAACACGGCGAACACGGTCGCGCCTGCGCTCGCGCGCGCGCGCGTGAACGTTGGACAGGGCGAGGGGGTCTGTTACGAGCCGAGTACAAACGATGTTTAGCCGTCGGGGCAATATACTAATGGTATGTACATAGAAATATAGAGAAACGAATACACACCGAGTATATTTACAATGAATTAACGGGCGCGTTAATGCAAAACCCTCCCCCAGGTCTACTCGCCATTAGTTTAAACAGATTTCCAACGCTCACGGCCTCGCATCTACATAACCTGGAGCAGAGCGTGCGCTAAAATTAAACACTCGCCGTTGAAAACTGAACTGCATTATCCAGTGCTGTCCCAACGATCCTCCCGAATGAATTTTACAACGATGACTAAGTTGGCTTCGCTGAGAGCGCAGGTGTTTTAATATCATAAATGTGATCTACACACGGAAGGTATGTGCATTGGGAAGAGTTAATTTTAAGAAGGAAGTGGCAACCCCAGTAATTGGAATGAGAAGAATTGTCGCGGTTTTGTAGGTACCTACACTTAATTAACCACCCACAATTCGAAGCCCATCTAATCGAGCGTTCTTCGTCTAGATTTATCCAGAAATCGAGCCCGAGATATTCGCAGACGTCTCGTTGTTCCCCCGTTCGCGGGGATAGCGAATTAAATAGTAATCAGTTTTAATAAATTCTACCTCGGCCGTCCACCGTGGCAAGGGTGGCGGGTCGCTCGACTTCCTCTCCCGGCTCGGCCGAGATTTTATCTTTCTCAAAGTTTCGTAACTGGCGGCTGCATTGGTAATGTATCTTCGGGGGATTCAATAAAGCACGAAGGGCTGCGGAAATAATGAGGGACGCCGCCGACGCGTGCACCTCGTCAGCCGTTCCCTAATTAATTCCGAGTAATTGCGTAGAAGCTTAATACGATGCGTCAGCGATCGTCATGCGTGGATACATCGGAAGGGTTGCTCGCCAGAGAGCTCCACGCAGTCCACGCTGCTGTGCATTCCTTAATCTATCGCGGTATAGCCTTTTATCGGGATTCCCTTTCCGCTCACTTTTGGTATTCGAAATTCGAAAAATCTCACTCACCCGAATATTTCTCCGTCTGCATCTGCTCGGAAGACACGGCAAAGTTCGCTGTGGCATTCGGTGGGCAACCATTTCGATTCTGCTGTGTGCGCAGAGTGTGGGTCGCGTGCAGAGACGGGCCACGCGGTGGCACTTCCGGCGGCGCTGGCTCTGGCGGTGAATCTCTACCCGTGTCTGCAAAGATAAGCGCAGAAATTTGTAGACCTCTCGCTACTCGCCCCAGAGCATTCAATTTCTATTCGTGCACCTGCGTGTCTAAAGTAATCGCGCACGCTTCAATCTCTTCCTTTTTTACGTGTAGGTATCGTTATTTCAAAATTCTGTATTGCTCTTGTTTTAGAAACTGTCGACCATTCGAATCTAGTACCGCCCCGCCGAAATTAAAAGCAGAATATCTGCCGAGAAGTGGGTTCACCGGAACGCGACGCGAAACGTTTATTTCACGAACGAATGATTCGCGTATCAGCGCAATTACGTTAAAGTCCGCTGCTCTGTCTCTCGTTTCTCGCCCCCTTATTCGCCGTGGGGTCCGCGTAATGCCGATTATCGCCCAGTGGAAATGCGAGCAATTAAGCAGCATCAATAACTAACCATCTCCTAATTACGTTTTATGCATGCGGGTACGGAGGATCTATTTTACGCGAGACCGTGTTCGATTAGCCGATGCACGCGAAAAAAAAAGAGGGAAAGAGAGAAACGTCCGTCGAACGGAGGAGCCTTGTAATCGAGGCATTAACCGCATTATTATAATGACCATCTCATTATCCAAAAGTGCACATCAAAAGCTGCGATAGCTGCGGCACGCAAAATGCAAATGCAAGTGTATTTCTCCGTGAATGGAGCTCGTACTTATGTATGTGCGTGCTCGTGCACGATGTTGGTAATGTGTCTGGATTTTGTACCATCGATTCAACACTAAATTTTTTTTACACTTTATAGCATTAATAAACATTACCTAAAAGTAGGTACTAGTCACAATTCGTATTCATCTCCTTGTAACTAATTCGCAAAAAATATTTGATCTTGGAGCGATTTGACTGCCTAAGTAATCTCCTTAAGGGGTAGTGGACTAGTGGATACGTAAAATCGTTAGTTTCTTTGACGCTAAATTACTTTGATACCAAACAATCGTTATAGTCGTGCTTTTAACAATCTATTCTGGGCACGTTTGCGAGTATTTAATTATATAAAAAAAAATCGTCGGAATGTATAAAATTGTTGAAGTTATTAATCGTTGAAGATAGTCCTGTACGGCGCGGCGCTGCAGGTGGTGTACATCGATTCAGGTGAAACAATCATCTAAAAGCAAAATGCTTTGAGGTGATTATTCTATACACAAATATCTACAGTGTGGAAACTTGCCGATGAATTTGTACAAAAATTGAGGAAATTACACACGAATCAAATTTTTTTCCACATTTTTACAGGAAAAAATCGTCTTTAATCAATTATAAAATGTTTTACAAACATCCAATGTTGATGCGAAATTTCTACACGATAGAATTATGATGTACACCGTTTCTGAAAATGGTGTTTCGGGAAAACCGGCATCAAAGTTAAGTGCCCTATGCCGATACCGCTCTGCGAGGTCCGTTACTCGACGGTGCACTCAATTACGTTCCCTGCTATAACTTCGACAATTATTTGAATTTCTTCAAGAAATTTTGTTTAAAATTTTCATAAAGGATAAGACTTTCAAAATCAGTAAAAAAAAGTAATCGATTTTCTGAAGCTGAAATAGTCCACAGCCCCCTTAATGAATTTAGAGGGACAATATAGTGGCTAGAGACACTTTAGGTATTCAATTAAGTTATCCAATTATTTTCCATCGACTATTGTTGTTGTTACACATACAACCACAGTGCAAGTCACAAAACAAAAAAAAAAACTAAAGCACGCCATGCATCCAAGCTAAATTTCACCCCACCGAGCATTCAGATCTCCTTATTCCGACTATAAACGCTTATTAGAGCGTTACAGCCGCAACGGCGATTCTAAAAATTCTTCATTTCCGGCCCGCTTGCCACGTTCCGGCCCTTAGGGCTCCGTGTTGCCGGCGTCTCGTAGCCAAGTTGCTTATAAAGTTCTTCAAACTTGTAAGGAACTGTTGCCGGCGAATAATTAAAGTTACCTAAATATAAAGGGCACAAAAGAAGGGCTGCCAGGCACGCTGGGGGCAACACACCCAGCCGAAGCTGTGTCCGTGAAAGCACTCCTGCGTTGCACGCACATCGGCCGAAAAATAAACACCGCGTTGTAACCATTTAAGTGGATTAATGGAAGGTACGCCGAGCAGCGAGTGGTATGATTTCGCGAGAGTAAATGTAAAGCGGCAGGGAAAAAGAAAAGTGAACATTTCGCGTTTTACTTGACTGAGGAAACGAGCGGAATTCATGGGCACGTTTAGCGATAATAATCATCCAGTTTTTGAGCAACTGCTGATACGAGGAACAGCTGTAGCTGTTTGTTCGGTGGAGCGACCAAGTTCAACGCGAATTAATCGCACTTGCTCCGCGGAATTCGCAATTTGCGAGCGTGGCCCGTGTATCTTCAGCGTAAGAACACGCGAGCATAACAGAAACCGCTTGTAATAAGGGGTGATGACGCGGCGAATCGATAGTGTGTTAACCATATATAGTATACATATATATATATATATATATATATATATATATAATTGGGGCAATGTGTAACCATTAGCGGGCTGTTAATGTTACAGGGCACATTATTGTAAATCAAGGTTAACTGCAATACGCTGGTTTATTACGCTTTCGCGAAGCTTGTGTAACTTGGTTGCGGCAATTCCGACGCCGGATAATGGAATTTCTGTCTTCGGCTATCTGGATTAAAATCTATTGACTCCGCGATCGCGACTTGTCTGTAACAGCTGTGGAAACATAATGCCACTAAATGAAACAATTCGCTGAAAGCTGAAAGCTTGCCAGAAATGGGAGGCCCTTAAGCATCTCTCTGATACACAGATCTTCAAAGAAAGATTCGCGGAGCCCAGCGTGGCGTCTTCTATTATAGCATAACCTGTAGTTTTACTTGCAAATGTCTGGCACAGTGTTTGCGAACAACGAGGTGTCCTTTGATTTCGACAAGCACAGCAGCCTTTCCGTAAATTAAGAACACATCCCACGGAAAGCGCGACACAGCGAGCTACGCAGGCGGCACAGTCACACACAATTTACATACCTGTGAAGTAAATAGGCCTGGGCAGACCTGCGCGCCAAGGAATGTGCAGAGAGAAAAGTGCATTAGTGCGGCTTGGTGCACGTGTGGAAATTGGAACGTGCTATGTATGTACGTTAAGCCAGAGCCTCGTAAAGGGTTTAGACAAAACCGGAGAAAAGAGCAACGTGCGAGCGATGATGAGGATGAGGGGGGCTTTGGAGTAGAATGAATGATGTTGAGTGACAGCGGGGAGGTGAAGGCTGTCGCGTTAAACGATAACGACGATGTAACGAGAGCGTGGCCTAGATCTCGAAAGAATCGTCTGCCCGGTAATTAGACCGTTCAAACTCGCTTTGAAAACTTTGCTCATTAACGCCGCGGCTCGTTTCGTTTTTCATTAAAATTCCCGCGGCGCTATAATTGAGACCGAGGCGCAACACGTTCGCGTCCCAAGTGGCGTGACACCATGACACCGATGACGAATAACGCGGAATCATCGCGTGGATGGCTCGTGGACTACGGCTCAACAATCGTTGGGTTCGACTACTGAAACTACTCTAAGCGCTATACAGGTAGGTGTAAAGATGTAACAGCATATTTCATGAATAGAATAGTTTCATTAGGTGGTGCTTGAACCCAGAGGTAGGCATAACTTTTATTTAAATAAAAATAATAATGAATAAAAGTAGAACAAATTATTCGACGCTGAAGTTTTGAAACTCTGGACGAATAAAAAAATAAAAAAATAAAATTTATTCGACGAATAAATTCTCGACGAAGAAAACAATTAACTTTATTCGTCGAATAATCTAAAGTTGAAGTAATTTTTATTCGGTCCGTTATTTAAATAACTTTTTATTTAGGTAATGCTCAAATCTGCTTAAAATGACCTGCAAGTTTTTGCTCTTCTTGCTTGCGTCCATAATAAAAAGCATAACCCAAGTCGGAATTTCAGTCAGTGAATTTCTATTTGAAGAATAGAAGTAGGAAAGTAGGAAAAAATAGTAAAACTCGTAAGTAATGAGTAAAGTAATGAGTAACGCGAACGGCGATATTAATATCGCTCGGTTGATTACGATTACGTGAAAGTTAGACGAAGGACTACTTAGTTAACGGTGCGAATTACAGATGAACAAGAAATGACGACTGTTCCACGTGCGCTCGCGCTCGCCAGGCTCGATATTCCCCGTAATAAGCGGTAATAATTGCTTAATTAAACCGGACGGTGAAACGCGCAATGCGTTCCTGTCAGCGGCAGCCGCGTCCATCGCGTATCTTGGACAACTTTACCGTCCAAATGTACATTCGTTGCAGTTATTGAACAATTCCCCGGCATTGTTCGAGTGTTGGGAACACCTGTAACGCTCAATTACAAAGTCGATATTCGCGAGTCGGCGACGAACGAGAAAAACGTCTGCGGGCGTCGTTCGCCGTAGCGAGTCCGCGATGAGTTATTTTCTCGGCTCCTCGCGTTCTACTGCCATTTATTGCGAAACCCAAGGTTTCCTTTTTCGTCGATTTCTTCCCTCACAACGTCGACTTCTCCGTGATCGCGATGAATTAATGTTTGGATAAAATTCGTGTTCTTGGAGCATTTCTTTTATTTCGCGGTTAACTGTCACGTGTCTCTTCCAGCCAAATCACTGATGCGTTTAGTAAATCACTGTAAATTCTGTTCACTGAAATTGCAGTACTTGATCAACTCGATTTCCCGAGGTAAACGTTTCCTGTTTCCAGAATAACTCATTTCAAATTCAGTTCCCTTTGTTCCGGCGAATGGCGGTCTACGGTTTCATGAAATTTTCGGCCGGTACTGTACGTGCCAGAAATGATTGGTACGCTGTTCGTACCATCATCGACGCATTAACGTCAACGTTGCTCCGCCGCGTTTCATAATTGTTTGTCACTCAATCTCTTATCCCGAATATTTTACGTTCACCGAAACGTCCTCGAGCGCACAATGCAACAGGACCGGCAGCGAATGTCGGGCGCGTGTATGAACTCCGATCGATTGTTAGATCGACGTCGGTCCATGGAACATAATCGGCCGCGGTTCAAATCGCGATCTCTGTCGGTTGGCCGATTATAACGAGCCGTTCGTCGAATGAAAATCAATTTTCTTCCTCCGTTAAAATCATCCCGGATAACATATGTCCTCGGAGCGTTATTCGCCCGGGAAACTCGCTACCGAAACGCTACGAAAAGTTCAGCAGATTTTCAGTTGAAAGCGTTAATAACTCTCGATTTAACAAGTTGGACTCGTATCACAACCGCGTAATCATCAGGGTAATTCTATCTAGCCCCATCTCCATCTCGTTTCAGCTGGAACAATGCAAATTGGCAGCGTCGTGATCGTTTAAACGAATTTTCTGCGGACGTGGCCAGGGGTTGCCAGACGGCCACCAGCGATTTATCGTTATTTATTTACACGCTTAATCAGATGGGAGCCAGATACGACACTGGCAAAGTGGAAGTTTAGTCAATCGCCGTTAACCAATCGCAGACAAAGAGGGGCGGGAGGGGGGAGGGGGGGGGGGGGGGGGGGGTGCTTGGGGGTGGTTTGGGGTGGCCGGGGTTATCCCTCATCCGTGGTCGCTGCTCGGATAGAGTTAGTCAGACACGGTGCAAGGGTGTGCAAGGTGGCCGACAGCGACTTGATGCGGTTAGCGATTCGCGCTGGTAATTCGATTTGATGGTCTAATGCCTCCGTCACGTCCGGACGGTACATATTCATGTAAATACGAATTATTTCCCGAGGATGGGGATGGAGATGGAGATGGGGATGGGACAGCGTCTCGGTTGCGGTTGCAACGTTCGTTGACCAACGGGGCACCGCTTGAGATTGATTCCTTTTGGGTCGTACGCCTCTTGAAATTTATTCGCGGCCAGTCCTGAAGGATTATGGTAATATATCTTTCGCAGGAATATACCGAGAATTTATGCGCGTTACGCTTATTCTTCCTCTGGGCTTTCCTAACGAGATTTAGATCTGCGAGTAGCCCGCGCTAAAAGAAGTTTCGAGGGGCGTTTTGGAATTTTGTTTGATGTCCTTTACTTTCAGTTCTGGTAACTTTAATCAACGTGACACTAGTCTTCTGCTTGTGAAAAGGGTTGCCCGTGCAACCATGTAGCAATAGCTGGCTAAAAAGAGTGGCACGGTGGATGCAAATTCTAGTTTTGAAGTATTCCCAGTGCACCCATTGATATGCAATGTAAATATTATCGCTCCATCGGTTTATCTGTTGCGGCAACTTCATACGCCGTGCCCCCCAAAAATGGGAGTGTGTATTTCGAAGATATTGAGCACAATTTCGGAGCAGCATTTGCATTTAATCGAAATACCCGACAAAGTTCGCCTCGTTAAGGGTTTGGGTCGTCGGAAAGGGTCTTCCATCCGCTTCCCCCAAAAATGTAGAACGATAAACTTCCATATCAGGTTAAAGTCTACCGCATGGTCGTAGATTTTCGGCCGGAACGAAGCGGAAGGAGCGCAACGGTAACGATAATGGCGAACACGGGCTATTGGCATAGTTTTCAAGCGGCGCTTAAAATTATTCTCGTTTCGAGAAACTCTGGCCGCGATCCAGTCCCCCACGTAGCTACCTTTTTAACCGCGCGTTCGCCGTTTAAAAGAAACCAACAAAAAAAAAAACCCGAAAAATATTTTCTTCCACTGAAAATCGATACTTCTTCCTCCCCTCTCTTCTTTCCATTTTCGATTGGCATCTTGATTTACAACGCGCTTTCCCGCGGTCGTATTTCGCATTAAATCGCCGCTCGGGGGATCGAATGAGCCGTCTCTGCCGAAGATACGGCTGTTGCCTGCATTATTTGCAATTTAAATAATCCGACGGATCGGTGATTAATCGCCCGGGTTCGACAACATTTTTCCCCGGCCGAGTACAGCTAATATCGCGCGGCGGTCCAGATTTACATTCGGCCAGCCGCGGGCTGGTGCACCTAAATTTTCTAGGGCAATCGGGCTAATCGATACCATATTTGCTGGCTGGCGGGTTCGTTTCAGGAAATTAAATTCCGCGATCAGGGCCGGGCCAGCACGTGCTCTTTGATTCACTGCCTTAATTGTCTTCCTGCTTTTTTGTTTCGGGGCGATAATGGGCAACTTCTCGAACGTATCGAGCCCGAATGGAGACAAATGGAAGCGTTCGATAATTTACCGAACATCCCGATGTGGTTGCTCGACATCTGAGCCAGTGATTTAAGCTCGATGCACTGTCAACTACGCACTTCTTGCCAGCGCAGTTCCACTCGTTGACGACTTAAACGCAATCTGCCCCCTGCATATCAATTTTGATATCGTAACGGAGGCTGGGTGGGAAGAGCAGGATATTTTACGCGCGACTGGCGTCATCTTGTAAACCGTAATTCGTGTCTGAATCTTCGCCGCTATATTGCTGGCCGGAATGTCCCTGCGGTCTAATGGAGGCATCTCGTGGCATCTATTAGCAAATGGTTCCCAACGGTCAGGGCCTGGCCACGTTAACCCCGTGCTGGCCACCGTCAGAAAGACGATTGATATTACATTAGATCACCGTAGTCTAATATACGCCGGCCCGAAAACCACGTTATTGAATTGCCCGGACGCTCAGGGGACTTGGCACAATTACGCTGACTTGTCTGCAACACGTAGGTACCTACTTCCGCCACGCCAATTGAGCGAAAGTGTGCGCTGCACGTGGACGCTGATTTTCTCCCCCCCGATTCAAAATTCCTTCCGTTTTTATGCCGAAATTCGAGGGCCCTTGAACTGTTTCACATCGTCAGGAAAGAAATCCAGTCGATTATTCAACGTACCTCCTTCCGCTCTCTCGTTCTCCTCAATGATGCAATTGCAGTGAGCATTTCAGTCCTAAAGTCCTCCGGCGCAAGAGCCCCTCATATATTTAAAGGACCATTCGGCGAAGAATAGCTGGCACGCAAAAAAGAAAGAAAAAGAAGTGGGACAAGTTTGTGACACGCGTCGGGCGAATCGCGTTTTCCTGCAGCGAAACGAGCAACGGTTTACGATCGCCCTTCGCGTGCACGCTGCGAACGTTAAATTGATTTTACGATTTCTCATTTCACGGTCAGAGAATGAATTTAACCATACGGGCCGGAATCGCGAAAGGGAGCGGGGTCCTTTAACCGGAGGCAACTCGCGCCTCGGAGGATACGTCGTCGCTTACGTGTCACTGATACATCAGCGTCGGGAAGTTCGATCCAGAGATCCGCTTTAACGGCGGCTCCTCTCACCCTGAGGGTGGGATCCAGCCGCGTATCCGTCTTCCGAGCATCCTGCCTATGTACAGAGCTTATGTACGCGGCTGAGAAACGCTACATAGACGGCGGGTCTTAATCCGCGTCGCTAATTTCCACGGAATCTACGCGTAATACGATCACACTTCAGCAGGCAGAGGCAATGGTTGCTGGAGGAGCGGCGAATTCCCGGATGCAGCGATCCGTGGAGACGTGGGCGGACCTTTCGGTCTTTCACAGGTCCTGCTGGATCCTTCTTTAAAGTGGCTGACGTGGGACAATTCTCTGACTGAATAACTTCACTATCTTTGACATTTTCTCTTATCTTTGATTTTATCTTTGATTTTTCTTTTCTGAAGATCTCAGATCTTAGATCCCATAAGTATTAGAATCCTAAATCTGACGAGCAACTTGCCTAAAACACACCCCCCCCCCCCACATCCTTAACATCAACCCCTGCGCCGATAATAGCCCCGTCTATCACCCTTCGTTCGCCGATCCGCCAGAGCTCCGTGATATCAGTGAAGGACTAATTGCTAGTCGGATCCAGCGTCAACGAAACACCCGGCAAACGAGATCCGACGAAATTTCGTTTAAAAGTTTCGCAGGGCCACCGGAGGACGTCGACGCCGCTGTCCTGGCCAGGGAACTCGAGAAGCCGCAAAGCTACTTTCTCATCTCCGTGGTAACGCTAAAACTGCGTTACGCGGCGCACCGAGGAACCTGGTGAGCGTCG
The DNA here is from genome assembly GCA_947577245.1 of Andrena bucephala. Lineage (NCBI taxonomy): Eukaryota > Metazoa > Arthropoda > Insecta > Hymenoptera > Andrenidae > Andrena > Andrena bucephala. Next base: position 74,456,502 of record OX387715.1, read on the forward strand.
TCCGCGGCCGGCTCCGGGCCTAAATACCCCCGACATTCCAAAACAATATAGTCGCTCGGCTAACTTCCGCGCTGACCTACGCCCTAACTAGCCCGGCCTCGCTACCTGGTAACTGTTAACTCGGTTACACTCCACCGCCCTGCTCTTTGTTTCACCCATCCTTTCCCGCCCCCCCCCATCTCCTTTCTCTCCCGCGGACCACCCTCTTTCGGCCTCTTTGTCCGTTTAGCCGCCTCCTTTCGAGCACTCGGAGAGGAAACATAGGCGACGCCGTCGTTCCAACGTTCCCTTACATCCGCGCCAGCGTCGCCCGCTGGATTCGACAACAATGAACTTAACTCTCAAAACCGCGAGTCCCTTGGTTATTTAATGAGCCGACGCATAAGGTAGTTTGCCGATTACGACGCTGTTAGTCGGCCAGCAACGTTTGCCTTTGCTTAAGATCCCTCGCCCACGGCCGTTTCTCGAAGCATCGCAATTACGAAGCTGGAAGCTGATTGTGAGTCGTGCTGGAGGACTGAGCGGAGCCAAGCTACCCCGAGCCTCGGATTTAATTGTTCCCCGTTTAGCTCGCGTGACGTGGCGAATATTGGAGCGAAGTCGTTGGGAATTCGACTAGGCGGGATTTTTTTTTAGAATAAGTGGGATCAGAAGGTTTAGACATCGCGGTGGTGTTCAGTAAAGGAAACAGAAAGATTTGTTAGAAAAAGAAGAAGAAGAAGAAGAAGAAGAAGAAGAAGAAGAAGAAGAAGAAAAAGAAGAAGACGAGGAAGAAGAAGGTTAAGTTGCAAAACAGTATTACGACTGAACCTCGCCTTTCGGCTATTTCTTTTTCTTTCTCTTTCTTTATTCCCACTTTTGTATCTTTGTGCAATAATTTTCTTAATAATAATAATAATAATAATAACAATAATAATGTTCTGGAGCTTGTGTCGAAACGGGGGCTTGACACCGTCATCGCCTTCCACCGTGGGAAGTTAGTATATTTAATATCTGATACTTAACACACAGCCTTCCTTGTTAATTTCAAAACTGCTCCAATGATTCCACGTTGTTTAAAGCATTCTCATTTACCCGAGCATAGCAACTCCAACCGCAGGAAAAACGCGCTACCGAACAATGCCCCGGCGGAATCGGAGATCTTTCCAGCCCCGTAGCAGCGGGAGGGTGACTATTAATATTAAGCTTTTAACGAGGAACACGTTTACACGAAACCTGATTTAACTCCGGCCAGGGGCTCGATACCGGCCCGGTAATCCTGTTAGTCCGGTAATCGTATTTGAGGCACGGATCGTTAACTTATCGCTCCGCGGGAAATTTTACGTTGCGATTCCCCGGGACCGTTGCGCTCACGGGCAATCGATGAATTTATCCGAGGGTTTCCGCTGTATCGGGATACGTTTCCAGCCCGGCGAGCTCATTGTTTTATCTGGTAATTACGCCGACAATCGCGGAAAATTCGATGTACGATTGGGCGCGACGGGAAAACAAAGCGGGACGATGAGTGGTGAGAGTATGGCGCGAAAAATGGAGGGGCGAGGGTGCGTTGGAGGCAGGCATCGTTTAGCTTACCGTTGGTGAGATGCATGCGCGAGTGCTCGTCGGGGAAGACGGTCTCGGAGCGGTCGCTGGCGGTCGAGCTGCTGCTCAAAGCGCTCGCGTGACCTCTTCGCGGTCTTCGGCCTAGGGTGCCACCGCCAGTGTTTGTCTTTTTCGACGGTGCCGCGTACACCGTCTCACCTGCAACGTGTCACGAATATTTACAATAAAACAGTGTCTAATTTCACAGATTCTGGACCAAGTATTTTTATTATACAGAAACAAACGTTTAGATATTCAAATTTCGACCTCGCTGGAGCGATTTCGTTGCTCCCTTCGCATGGTAAATTTCGACGAGGATTTAAAAAAAGTGTGCGAATCGTTGTTCGAAGCCGAGCCCACCATGACAATCATCAGTCAACCGAACTCTCGCACAATCGATTTCCGATACCGTTCGGTGGAAAATCAAAAATTCATATGGGAAGAGCGGTACTTGCAGAACTTCAACGTATTTTCTCTGCGAGGCTCCATCTGCAGCTTGTTTTCCCGCGTATTTCACGCGGTCCCGTACAATATCCAGCAACGTCGATACAGCGGATGGTTAATATTTACAAGGGCCGCAGACACAGCAGCGTGAATGTTATTCCGAAGCGGCAGCGACCGTTTCTCCTGCATTAATGAGGCCGGGGTAACTGGTGGCGGTGTAACCCGTAACGCGACGCGTAACAGCGGGACTCGTCTTGCAGCGTTTATGAGTATCATCTTGCCAAGCGAGCGGCTTTCGCTCGCGGCGCTAATTAGCTACGTACCGTTGCCGTTGCGAGACCGCTCCGATGATATGCTCCCGTTGTAATGATGACGGCGGGAGTTTGTGCTTTCCAGAGGGAACGGCGACGCCTGTCGATGATTCGGTGTCAAGGTTGGCGGTGGAGTTGGGAACGGAGTTGTCGGATTGTCCGTGGTCGCTGCACCCTCTGTATCCGACCCTGTGCGGTACGAGCGCTCACCGACACCTGCACAGAGAAATGTTTAATTAGATTCAATTTTAGAGCTGGTACCTAAACTCCAGTTCAGATAGCGTTGATCACTCTATGATTCGATTATCACGTCTGGAGTGACAATTGGGGGAGTTTCAAATATTTATAATCAAATTTAAGTTGCTCTTCAATATGTGTAGATTTTTCGGTCAATTTAAATCACCTTAGCCACTTAATGTCAATTAGACGAAACGCCTCGAGAATGCTTCGAGATTTTGTGTTTCCACCCCTCTGATTGGCAATGGAGAGACGTTTAACCTACGACCAGCTCGAAATTGAAGTGCTATCGCGTCTATTGCACCACGTGACCCGAACGCCGACGCAGAGGTGTCAGTGAATCAGAACAGGATCGTGCACTGTCATTGCCGCGTCACGGAACGTCGGGCATCGTCGGCAAGAATATTCCGGCGTGACGGACCGGCTCCCGTTGTGACGTGCGCTGATCGTCACGGGCAATCGGTAACACGCTGCGAACAGGATGCGTAAGCGTAAACAGGATACGACGGCCTGTGACGATGACGGGTGCCGGCCGAATTGCTATCGAGCGAGTGACGATTTAGCGAGGATTGAGCTGACTCGCAACAGCTGTTTGCAATCCTACCGCAATTTTCAAAAATATCGTCGAAATCGCGAGAGTTGCCTGGGATCGAGGAATTCGTTCTTCAGATTGGGACTGTACCGAAGGCGCATAGAAGTCTGACTAAATCTCGACTGAAACTACTGAGAGTCTCGCAAGCCCGCGCTAAACTATAGAGGAATCTTTTGTGATCTTTAAAACAAATTTTTCCAGACAGTGCACGCTCATCCCTCGTTGATAACGTGACTCGACGGAAAAGTGGCACGATATCCGTCTTGTTAATTGGCAGATAATTGCTCCGCTGGAGGAACGCGCGATCTAATTCACTATTAAACTTCCCTCCGCTGGCGAAGGACAAAGGGGTAGGGAGTATGGCGGGAAAAGAAGAAGAAGAGGCAGCCGTGGGTTAGGGGCTAGTATAGAAGAGACGGGGGGATTGAATCTTGTCGGTAATTAATGAGGAAAGTTTTACAAATAGCCGAAGGCACAGTCACTAAACGCCTTAGCAGGACCGTGAATTCTATCCGCAAGCAAAATATCTCGCGAAAGTTAGTTTTTAATTGATAATTATCTTTCGCGGTATAAACGGTAATCAGTGGTCCCATTCACTGTCTCTGCTCCAACGCGCTGCTTGTCCTCTTCTGTCGAATCGTCCACCGCGAGAGAAGGGGCGACCGGCGCGATCCTGCCGAGGATTCTGCAAGAATTCACGGTATACGCGGTGTCCTTCAAGTAACCAGAAACTTCGCGAACTTGTTCCACATCACAAAATAAATATTTATCTATTATCCCAGACGATACTGTGGACTTCTATGATAAAAATATCCACGGACAACATACTCTGTGCTTGGAAACGTACGAGGCATCGCGCACAGTAGAAACAGACCAGTCAATAAGTAGAAACGTATAGTACGTCACAGACAGCCCGTATTCTCATCAATACCTGGCCAACTGACAATGAAAATCAAATAACGCTTATCTCGACAACGCATTCGAATACACCGACGGTGTACGCACACCTTTCCGTTCAAAATAACCTGCCAAACAGGCTCAAAGTGTTTGTCAGTTGCGCGGCAGGACACCCCATGGATTTTTCTTGCACGGCGAGAGGGAAGCCCGCGTTCCTACACGAAAACAGTGTCGCGACAACGGAACGGGCTTCCCCCCCCCCCCCCCGCCCCCCGTGACATCAAAGATCGGAAACGCTTTCTGCGGGGGGTCAGGCAGTGGCGCGGGGCAGAAATCCCCCGAAGAAGCCAGTGTTGCGAGGCTGGTCAGGATATAAAGAGAGATACGGGCAAGATGGGCAGCCTGATAGTCGAGACGTCTGAGAGAGCGAGTAGCCGAGGGTCGGGGCAGCGGCGCTGATATTGCTCGCATTAAACTTTCATATTCAATCTTGCCACCCACCCAGTTCGGCTCTTTCCCCTCGTCCCTGCCCTTAGCCGGAAGGTCGTGCCGCCGAGAGCAAGCTCGGCTGGGCTTCAACCCCACATGTAATTGTGTTATGCCCTCTTCTCTCCCTTCGACCACTCCTTCGCGTGCTCCTTCGAGCTTTCCTCTCTTCTTCCCGCTCTGCTAGCCCCCTCCTGCCCCCTCCTGCCCCCTCCTGCCCCACCTCCTCGCCCCAGCTGCCTTTCTTACGCTTCGTTCCCGCAATTTCGTACAGCGCTTCTATGAATTGGATTTTGTAATTCGTAGTATTGGAACGCCAAGGCGAGGCGAAAGCGTAGCATACGGGTTGGGGATGTTCGTCGAGGGACGCCAGTTGCGAGATTTCTGTCAACTTGTATGAGTTATCTGTGCTTTAAGGCTACATACATCTTCGACATGTGATTTCATTTTTTAAGGTGTTTCTGTCTAGTTCCCAGAATCTAAATCGAATTTGAAACTCGTCCAGAAATAGCACGGCGATGGCATTCACAAATATCGCGAAATTGGTCACCGACTAGCCGTCACTTTTAATATTCCAGCCAGCTATACAGTCGCCAACGAGCAGCGAGCGTCGAGCCCAGCAAGAACAAATGACAGAGCCATTTGACACCATGTTCGGGTCCCCCAACTACCTTTTTACCTTCACCTTTTCACCCGCGACCATTCTTTATTCCACGGTGTCGCGCATTGTAACGACGCGAGGGGCGCGCTAGCAGATCGTACGCGTAGCGAGCGCGCGACAGGTAATAAAATCGATAGTCCGTCAGGCATCCACGTCGGTCACACTTCCGACCGGGGAAACTAAATCGGGCCGGGGGTGCGGGCCAGCTGGCTGAAAAATAATAGTGTTCTGTCCGGTATTCACTGCGTGACTGGCCATAGAATCACTTTGATTCCGGCGGCCCCGCTGCTACGGGGAGTTTATTGTACGGTTGCCCGTTGATTGGAAATATTGGCCCGTTGTTTACCTTTATACAGGATCGCGCGCGCCGGCTGAGTATCTCAGAACAATGTCCTCGGCCCGTGCAGCTCTGTTTCACAAGCCCATCCCGCCAGCACCGGCACGCCCCGATTGCCTTTTATTTCTTTCCGACGATCTTTCGAGTGCCACGTCAAAATCTGTCAATTACGGCGCCGTATTTACGTACGTTCGCGCTCCCCCCGGCGCGCTGATCGAAACAAATAACAGTCGACGCTCGCCCGTATCGGACCTCGATTTATTCTCATATTTCGAGGAACTCTCTTTTTCCATCGGCCTCGCGCTGTCGCGTACCTCGTCTACTGAATTCGATGAAATACGACTGCCCCATTTGTCTTCGATCTGGTTGATGAGGCATAATGTTCCGCTTCAAACGATTATGGGATACATTGCAAGAATGGGTTTACTGTTTCATTCGTTACTCCTCGAGTTGACAGTAGGGCTGGGGCTATTTGTCGAATTTTTCAGTATTCGAATATTCGAATACTTCAGTTGCTCAATTATTTGGGGAATATAATTCGAATATCCAAGTATTCGAATACTATTGGAATATTAAAGTATTAGAATACTTATGTGTTCGAATACTATTCGAATATTAAAGTATTCGAATAGTATGGTGTGAATTATAAATCAAGTTCTTTAGGTTCATTTGTCAGGGTGAAATCTTGTAAGGTAATTTTGACCCACTTCACACCATACTATTCGAATACATCAGCATTCGAATACAGCAGTATTCGAATAATAACATTCGAATACTCAAATATTCGAAGTTTATTCGTAGCATTCGAATACTTGTAAAATATTCGAATATTAAATTATTCGAATAGTCCCAGCCCTAGTTGACAGTGGCGTGGTAGTAATATTGAATGAATATGCATAGAACGTGTTTTGTTAGTTTTGGGGAGCGCTTGTTTCTTGGATTATTGACTTGTACTACTTAGAATACCTACACTGCAACATCGACTGGCTATTAAAGACCACCTATTCCACAGCGATCCACGTCAAATACGACTCCTAATCACAAGCCACATCATGTGCAACGTAAAGGGGAGCGTATTTGCAACCCCCAAGTGGCCAGTTCATTTCATTTTGATTATAGAAAAGAAATTCGTTAATGGAAGTAGCTAAGCTTCTTACAGTTACTGGAGGATGGCTCCCCAGTAACTTAAATTTTACCCAACTATAATACTTGAAACATCCAGCGCAAGATACATCTTCATACTCTGGGATCCAGTAAAAATCACGCTCCACAGTCGACAACCCTCTGAATCCCACGCTCTCGATGCCCCCAGGACGCGAGCTTCAGACGGAAATCAGGATCCCTGGAACAACCGGAAGTACTGATCCTGGGAGCTCTGGCAAACGGGGAGGATCCACGTCGGTCGTGTCTTTGACCGTGCGAGAAGGTTTTTTCCAGCGCGACGGGAATTCCTTTCGCAGCCTGCTGAAACGCGCCACCGGCTGACACGAAGAGAAACTGTCGCGGCCTCTGTGCCAGCTCCGGCGGGCGGTGGTGGGACGGGGTTGGATTTTGTTTGTAGGGGATGGTTGCCATGGCAGCGTGCTGTGCGCTCGCTCGGTCATCGAATGCACCTTGGACCAACACAGCTCGCCACGGTTGCCTTCTACGGCCGACCGAGCTTGCGGAAAAGTTCGCCGGCGGGGCTTTCGCAAGCCCCCTTCCCACGTTAATTCTACGGCCGTAGGACACGCCGCGCGCAACTTCGTGTACGTAGCCGCATCAATTTCGCCGGGAATTTCCTCGGTAACCGCGATGCAAATGCAAACGTTTTTCCTCGCGACTTTCTTCGCGAGTCTCGACGGCGGGGCGGGATGAGTTCAACTTAAATTGTCGAGCAACCGAAAGACCCGAATTCGAATCGTAACCTGAGTAGCTTCGTGATTAACGTTTTTATTCTAGAATTTCCGGAAGCTTCGTTTTGTTAGGTTCTTTCAAGTTTTGAGATTTTGAAGTAAGGGATAGGGTGTGTTAGAAGCACTGGGTTTAGCAGGATAGAATATGCTTGTGGATAGGTGGTAGTGTACGTGAAGTGAAGATTCTAATCTGATCGCAATATAGGATATCTGCTCCATCCAGCGGATTCCCCCAATTACCCGTGAATAGTGTTACGTCTGAGAAGACTCCCCCCGATATCGCAACTTAACGATTAATTTGGAGGGCTGGTAATTTTATGCGTTTCAGCTAACGAAGGGCATTCGACGAGGGTCGCGATGAAATATGGCCATCGGAAGATAGATCGGGGTTACAGCAAATTGCTCATATTCCCTCAGCTTGCCCACCCGCGGTACCGTGATTCACGTGATTCGGTAATGAACGAGATTCTGTTGGAGGAAAAACAAGTGGAAACTCATAGAATGCCGGGGGCATTCATTACGCGTTGTGACCGCGACAGCGTATTCGTGGAAAAGATTATTTATTGAATTAAAGGCTGCGAACTGGTCATCGAATATTCGCCGCCCTTCTCCAATGACAAATATGGATCCAGCGAAATTTGAATACCATCGACGCGTTCAGGTCTAGCCTTTCCCTCCCGACAGTGCCTAAATCAATATGAAGCTTTCACCCGGCGACGTAGGGGAGCCATCGGGAAGAGGACATGTCCACAGGAAGGGGCTCATTGGGAGCCAGCGTTCCGAAATTTAATATAGAAGGGAGAGAGGTAAGATTTACCGCGATGCCACGCAAAATTGTTTGCGCGAAACATCGAATTCGATTTCGAATCGAAGCCCCTCTGCTGAAAACCTGCGTATCATCCTGCGCAAAATCGGGGGACAGTAATTTGACGAAAATATAAATATACATACAACAACCGACCCAACCGTACAATTCCTTAAATTTGCATCCCCCACAAGTACACGTGCACATTCTCGATTCCATAAAACGTGGACTGACTTCAAATCATCCGCCAGACAAGTCTACTATAGAACAGTCTTATATTGTAACCCGTGAGAAAAGAGAGCACAATCATCGAGCGAAACGAATTAAGCGTGTTTTTCCACCGACGGTTACTAAACAACAGTCCATTTGGCGACCGCGGTCCAGGGAGAGGGAGAAAATATTCCACTGGAACGCGAATAAATACGAAAAGGTGTAGGGAGCGCAAGCTAACAGGGCATCGCTCAAACAAAAATCGATTGTGTCTACGAGCTGTCCATCGATTCGCCTGGAATCTCGTAAAGCGAGTCGCGTTCTCTTCTCTTTGCTGCCTAATCGACTGCCTGCGAAACGCGATGGCCCTCGAGACGCCCGGGCAAAATGGAAAAGACGCGGGATAAAAGCCGCCCCCCCCCCCCCTCCCAGGAAAATGCTCGTAAGGGCTTGTGTAGCTACACAATGTGTCTTTCTGCTAACTGTCATATGCATAGGGAACAACGGGGGCCGTCTGCACAGAGGCTGCCATCGAAAAGCAATTTCCGAGATGTCAAATGGAATGGAATCGAGTCGGGGAAAGAAAGTTCGGTGGCGTTTTCGCTGGTAACCCCCGGCCCGTGGCTGGGGATCACTTTCACAGCGTGAGAGCGAGACTTCAAAAAAAAAAAAAAAAATGGGAAACCGGGGAAAAGAGACGGAGAGGTAGCGAGGGAGGGGAGAAAAGGGTGGAAGATGGAAAGAAATAGCGGAGGAGAAGCCGTATCTTCAACAGGTGCAAAGTGTCGTCCGTTGAAAGGGCCACTCCTCGTTCCGCCTACCACCCCATACCCCGTCCCTCTTCCTTCCGCTTCTTAAACCGCCAGGCTCTTTGATAAAAGGCCTAAAGCACCTTCGGGGAAAACAGGCCGCGTCCCGCGCGCCGAGTCATAACAAGTCGATGCTCCATTTGGGAATGTAATATATTCTCTAATGAGGCCGCGCACAGTGGCCTTCCTTCTCTCTCTTTCATTCACAAGTTATACAGACTGCTTCTGTATAGTCTCTACTTTACGAAGTCTGCCACGGTCCGAACCGAAGTTACTTCAGATCTTCCCAAACATGGCGTCTTTATACCTCGACAAAGGGGACTAGCCAATTAGTTCACGAAGCTGTCCCATTGTGGGCCAAGAGAAAGGAGCCCATGGTGGCTGGAATTAAGCCCCTGAAAGATGCACGTTGAATTAAGCGGCGACGAGGAAACACTTTCCCACGGTCTAGAAGAAAGCGAGCCCCTCCGGAAAGACAGTTTTTTGTGACGTTTAATCGCATTTACAGGTTGCCAAAGAGTCCCCGGCGAGAGGCGGCGTATCCGTGGCGCTTAACGAGCCATCCTTTGGCCCGAGTGTCGCCGCGAACCGTCTACTTCAGCGGGCAGCCATTTTTCAGGGGCGGTTTCGCGGCTCGCGAGGGGTAAACCAACGGTGACGAAAATTAAACGTCGGATCGGAAACGTGGATGCTGTCACTGGCAACGTTTGCACGCGAACGCGCCGGGGGGCGAAAGGAATCGGGGAATTACCATTTCGGACCCCTCGGGGGAGGATCCCACGTGACATCTCAACGACCTTTTAATGAACTTCCAAACAAATATTAACGTCGAAGCTGAACAAGCTTTTTAATTCTACCGAGAACACCGAGAACCCATGAAGATACCTTTGATAGACTTTCCTCCATTTCTGTGTAAGCAGTGGCATTTGGGAATCAGTGGCAGCAGTGACACGCGCGAGGGACTGCTTTGAATTTTTTTGAAACACAAAGCGCGGGCTGCCCCCTCGGAACGTGGTAATTAACGATCCGTTTGAGCATAACTTTCCGAGCGTTCCCGTCGATCGGATCGCTTCGATCCCCGAGCTTTGAAACCGCGAAACACAGGGACTGACCATGGTCCGCCTCTGAAACATCAAGAAGACGAGGGAACCAGCGCTGTAGCGGTCGCGAAAGGTGCGTTTGGCATGCAATCCGGCGTTCTCCACGCGCCCCGCTCGATTTCCTATCAAGGTTTCGACGTCTATTACGCCCCACCCCCGGCGTGCCGGGATATTAACGTTTTAAATTAGTTTTACGTCACCGAGCGATTGCATAATCGTCGGACGGCGGCGCGCGTCGGGGAACGGGCGCGATCGCTCCCCATTCCGAACGATTCCGTTCAGCGATTCGTGTGTTTCGTCGCGTGAAATATTTCGGTCCCCGTCGGGTGTTGTGCTGGCGGCGAGCCCGGGACTGGCGGAGAATATTTTAATGCGCTCCGCGGAACGGGGGAGGGACGGCGAAGAGGAGAGGAAGAAAAAGTGCAGAGGGAGGGGTGGGGGGGGAGGGGCGGGAAAGGAATTGAAATTTCAGAGCTCCGTAGTTCTACGTCGGAATTACACTCCTCTGGCAGCGAACCGCGTTATTTCCAACCCGTAATGAACGACTGTTGCAGCCGATGTAGTTCATATTTCACGAACGCTACCAGAGAACTTCCCTCATCATCGAGTCGCATGAATTACTTATCGGTATCTTCCGGGGCTCGCATTGCCGACGATAGTTGGGAACGTAGCATGCCATTGGTCAGCGCGAGGAAAGTTTCTCCTACGTCCGACGCGAGTTTCCCCCGTGTTTCTTATTTCATATTCCCAGGCGTTGTAGATTCCTGGTGGAAAACACGTCGATAGAAAACTCGCCCGACCGAGCTGGAAACGGGGGAGGAAATTAAACGTGCGGGACAAATATAATCGAAGGGAATTCCACGAGGGCGTAGCTATTCCTCGGAGACGGAAACATTTTGCCTTGTACAGTTGCTGGCAAAAGTCTAGATTTCCTATCGTCTTATGAGACCCCAAGTGCCTTCGTCTACAGACCACCGTTTGGATACAGTCGACCGAGCCGCGATCGTCGGACCAGCCGAAAAGATAAATCCGTGTCCAGCAGTGGCGCGAGGACGACGTACACCGCCACTCGGCGCAATTAAAATAGTAATAACATTTTAGGGCACCGTGTGGGAAAGGAGATTTAATGCCGGTTTCCGGGCACGAAACAATCTCAGCTATGCGGCGAGTAATGTATCAAATAGATTAGAAGATCTAAACCTGCGGCATTACGGGCCCGGAAACGGCGCCCTCGTAACGTATTTCAACGGGTTATCGTTCGCAGCGGAACACAGCCGCGCTGGTGCCGAGATGTGCATTGTTAAACAGCCAACTCGGTAAATTCATTATAACGCAACTACTTCGGTGGGGAGCTCGCCGCTTTCAGCCCCCTAGCAGGATTGATTTTACCGTTTAATTCGGAATCCAACCCCCCTCCCCCCCCCTCCCTGCTGAACTAAACGCAGGCTTCTTTCCTACTCGGGGGGAAGTACCGCAAGAAAGTTCACCTTATATCGTTTCACAATTGATCTGCTTTGACGTACGTGCTAGCTGCTTTGTCGAAGGAGCAGGCGGTTGACGTTTAATCACGCGAAGGAGGCGCGTCTCGGCTTTCAATCGGATAGAGAGCGGATGTTCGTAACGTTGTCCCTTTAACGATTGATTAGAGAACTGTGGCGGGGGGGGGGCGCGATCTTAGAGGGACTTTGACAAGTCGATTATTTAGCAAGTTTAAGTATTCGCTGGTAGTTGAGAAATTTTCCTAATGGCGGCGAAGTAAAGGTACTTTAAATATGAAGGGTAACGGATGTTCTGTGTGCAGTTTAAGCTCCGAGCAGGGAGAGTGTCGAGGGGTTAAAGATTCACGTTCAAATCCCACGAAAGTGTGAAAAGGTAAAGTACAGAGTTCAAATAGTTGAGTGGAAAAGTCCTTGGCCGAAATTCACGTAACTCTGTACAAGAGTTTCCGTAATTCGTATTCCGCGCAGTTCCTACGGCGGAGGTCCCCGCGTTCCTAACTCCGAATGTCGCGCTCGCATTGCTTTATGACACGTTAGTTTTTATTGAGACTAGTATGACTGAAATACTTGCCCCGGAAAGTTACTTAACATTCTCCGGAGCTATAGCTGAGTTCGTGGAAACGTATGTCACCCAGATCTGCGAGGACGATAAACTCAAGGGTGGCTGTGCTCGTCTATGTCCGCAGCGTTAACCCCGCCATGTGCTCATAACGCAGACGGTCCTCGGAAGGTCACGTTCCTTGCGTTGAAATACTTCTGAAGAACGAACTCGAGTACCTTCTGACTTCACTCCAACGAACCACTTTGGCAGATAACTAAAAGCTCCTATATACAACTGTGTAATATAGGATCACGTGAATAACAAGTGAAGTCCCTGTAGAAAACACTGTAAGTACCAAAAAATTACAGAAAAAAATTTTATCGGAAAATATTATACGTGCCAATGGTAGGGTAAAGAGTACAATGGTTGCCCACTTAAGTAAGAGTGTCACATAAATAATGAATTATAAATGTGAATTTAGTCAATTTGAAATGGAAATCAATATAAATAAGTACGAAAAACCCCTAATAATCTAAAAATATATAGAGTTTATAAAAAAGAAATCAAGAATGTATAAAAATATACAAAGAAATGTGTTTCCTACGAAGAAATATAGTTATTGACATGGTCAAGACAGTAATTGTCCAATCGGTTCGACAGTGATTGGCCGTTATTTGATACATAATATAACCTAAAAGAAAATGTTACCTGATTTGGTGATAGAAACAAGATTAAAATTATTAAAAAAAAATGGATATATTTTATTTAGTATGTATTTGTCGCGGTTGTTTCTTTTTTTAACAGGGGACTAATTACTGTTTCACCATTAACATGGTTAAAAAACAGTCACTGGCCGTCCGGCGAATTACTATCATTCAACATTATTCATAAGACAGTTGTTGGCCCCCTGTATTTTTCATAATATATGTATAATTTTAACAAATAAATAATTCTTTTATAAAGTTTCAACCTTTTATTTATCGATATATACCAAATATGAGAGATATACACATCATAAATACATTAAACTATTTGCAAACTTTCAACTGTACTCTTATGGTTTTTTGATTAAATCGCTGTAGTTTCCAAGTTTCAAAGCCGAGTCATCCTATTTGCTTTTATATATAATCACAGTATATAATAAGTGGAGAAATATTGATTACATCCAAAGCAATAAAGTACAAGGAATATGAATATGTTCATTAAAAAAGAAGCATGACATTGGTATTTCTTTATATTCATTTATTTCTCAAAATAAAGCCAATCACTGTCAGGTGGCCAACCACTGTACTCTTTACCCCTAATACTACAGTATAGAATTTGATTTTTGGCACTAACAGTGTTTTCTACAAGGACTCTTCAATTATATTTGCCCGAATATCAATTAAAATCATTCGGAAAAACACAATACAATACAAAAATCACTCGAGAAAGATTTTCTACATTTCTACTCGCTCTGTCCATGGACAATGCTTCCTGAATGGATCATATCCGCTCGAGTGGTCGACAAAGCGTTAACCAAGCCAGGCAGCCAGTCTTCACGACTGCCGAGGCAGCTCGTCGGAATAATAACGCCGAACACCGGCCATCCATATTCGTTTCATGACTGTAAGGGCCTACGTAGGGCAACTCGTGCGCGAGGTCACTTAATAATGCAGATAGAGAATACCCGTACTCCCGGCTAGCGCCACGTGTAAGTCATGATTAATATTTCAGGTGTCGACCGCGAAAGGTTAGAGGGGGGCTTTGGAAGAAGGGTAGATGGGGGGGGGGGCTGTGGAAGCGAGGCGAGGGTGGCGACGGTAAGACTGACCATCGCTGGAGAGAACGTGGGAGGCTCTGGGAGGACGTTGTTAATTATTCGCAAAGGAAATTAATGCACCCCTGGCAATAATTTATATCGGCCGCGAAATGAATGGTTAGCAGACGGAATTATTCACGGCTCGCGTCTTCTTTGGCCGAGCTTCAGCGATTCTTCCGTGATGAGTGTCTTGGCCCTCTCGAGCAGCGGTTGTGTTTACAGGGAGGGTATCGGGGAAGTGGACAGAAGGCATCAAGACGGTGGAAACATCAACAATATGACCGTTTCCTTATGAACTCTCGGAGAGGGATGAAAGTGGAGAGGAACGGCGGAACTTCGCGTAAATAGATCGTTCTCTGAATTAATTTGTTTTTTACTTTCGTTCTCATAATTGAGATGGACTTCTGTTCAGAATTGTGTGATCTGACAGTAATTATTTCAAAGGGGACGAAATTTTTGTGACCTTCTTTTACCTACACGTAGAGAAGAATTTCCTCTTTATGCCCTGTCATGTAATTTTTTAACCAGTCCATTGATAATTCTTTGTCGCTCCACGCTTGGACTTCAAACAGTTCAACTCATGCTTCTTTCATTTCTGTATCCATACTCGTTCGGTCAAAGTAATCCCAGGCGCTTTCCTGATGTTTAAACCTGGACTCTGCGATGACCGTCTCGTTACCGAGAGAAGCCATTTCCCTCTAATTGAATTCTCCAAACTCACAAAGGCTCTCATTGAGGAGACGAAGTCGCATTAAATCCGCTCGTAATATCTCATTCATTCCCGGGGAAATTTTATTTTGTTTTCTCCCATGTGTGACGGAGATTACGGTTTAAAAATTCCACGTTATTCCTGCTCGCGAAATTCGTGTCCGAAGGTACCTACGTCCGCGTGTTTCACCGTGGAGCGTGCACTACAAGTCTAAATGAAGCGGAAGGGATGAGTTGGGAGAGGAACCGAATGGGCGAACTGTAATTAAGACACGAGTCGAATGGCGAGACATGGACGTCGTGGCGTTTTTATTAGCTCGAGTATAAGTTCTCTCCTCCGAGCCGTAACTGAAGAGATAATGATGCATCGTTCTGGTAATTCGCTCAAGTATTCTCTCTATATTTCCCGTAGATCCGGTAACGAGGGCAGCGAACGTCATCGTTCCCGTTCCTTTCGAACATCACGCTGGCTGCGCCCGCACAGAAATAACACTTCCGCGCCGGTATTCCCAAAGGCGCGCATAGAAACATGAAGGTTCGTTAAACACAACGTGATTTATTGGTTTTTCGTTCGGATTTGCCGCCGGAGGGGGAGGGGCCTCTGGAGTGTTCTTGTACCAGAAAACCGTATCGTTTCCTTTCGCCTGCTCTCCACAGCCAAGCGGTATCGACGGGATCATGACGCAAATCCTCGAGTGCAACGATAACGCGCGCAGCATTTGCGCTCGTTAACCGATACATTCGCCAACTATCCATGTAATCGCGTAATGATTCTTTCCCTCTGACGACTGCAGCGTAATAAGCTTAGTTCGCGAAGTCCACCAATCACACGAACGCAGTCTTTCAGCTGCTATCGCGGCCGTTAACCTTTTCGGAGCTTGATGAAACGAGGAATAGAGTTGAAATTGGACTTTAGGAGCTTAAGATACATGCAGTTATCACGTGTTAAATGTGTGTTCCTAAAGGATCTTTGTGCATCCACAAATAACGTTAAACTCTGTGAAAGTACTTGATATTTCTTTAGGAAGAAAGTTTCACGCACAGTGTTGCGGACGTTAGCACGGCGACTATACCCAAGTGGAGTTCGATCGTCAAAGCGGTAGCTCGACTGGGAAGGGTGCATGTACGTGATCGTAGCAGTAGATTCGGCTGTAAGTGACAAACTGTCTCCCGAATGATAAGGGATAGAGGATCGGGCTAATATCCAAAGTTGCGCTATACGATCGTTGCTCGATACGACGCGGCTATCAAGCAATAGAGACGGAACAACGCGCAGCGGTCTAATATTTCCGTGGAATGGGATATTGCGGTATCGCGTACATCATTGTGCTCGAAATACATTTCAAACGCTACGATGCTTGCCCCTGATTTATCGCGTTAAAATAAAATCTCTGCCGCAAGACAGAGTACGCGAGAACGCAGGGGGAACGTTAAGGGTAAGCATCCCTGGCAGGGCATGGAAATTTGTGAAAAAATATTATCTAAAAATATTATAAATGCAGTTTCCTTGAAATTCGGCGCTGGAACTCGATTGTCGTAGCGAGGCACTTGAAGCCGCGGGATCCATTAGATCGTCGGCCGCGTAATGGCCGGCGAAGTATTAAATCCGTTCGGCGAACGAAACGAAGTTACACCGCCGCGCCGGTCGAGCGCCTCCGTGCCTCCTTGAATTCGATCCGAGGGGGGCAGCCGGTAGCCGCAGATGATGGCAAACTGCTAATAGGAGGCAAGTTTTAAATGCGTGTAACGTAATAACGCGTGCATTAGGCGACTACCATGGCGTCGTCGGGCGTCTGCGGCGGCGACAACGATAGCAGACCCATTCCCGGTAAGGGGTAGTTTGCCTGACAACTCGATTATACGATACCGGCCGGCTGAGTGGCAAGTGGTGATATATGGCGCGCGTATACACGCCGGCCTCTGCCTCTCAAGTCACTTAAAATAATGAGAAAGCCCGGCGTAGTATCGGGTGCCACGCTTGTTTTCACTTCTCCTTTTTTCTATCCCGCCCTTATTGGGTGGCCGTCGACGGTGGCGTATCGACGCCCCCAACCCAGCCTCAGCCACGCTGCTCCTCGACCAATCACTCCCCGAGTCATCTACCAGCGCCAAGTAATTACGCTGCCGCGGCTGCTTTTTAATCTTAATAAATAGAACCGGCGATAGCACCAGCCCGGAAGTCTCGGCCAGTAACGAATTCACGCCCGTGAACCGTGTAATGGTTGCCGAAGGTGCTCGATGGATTCGACTTGATCACAGGTGGCTCTGGGGGTCACTGTTTCAACAGGAATGGGCTGCTTAATGAGACATAAAATTGTGTAAATCTAGTTTGTCGAGGTTGCTCATGATTCTCATGTTGCTCCTTGTGTGTTTCAGGAAGATTCGCGCATACAGCAGCCCCGGGACGTCCGATCCGGAGCCAGCGGCCGCGGAAAGAGGTTTAATTACTCGTCAGCAATAATAAAGCCAGATGAACGTCCTCGTTTCCCTCCGGGAATTAGGAGTGGGGCGAACGTTTCCTCGTTAGGGTAACGTTACCCGCGGTGTGTTTATTTTGCCGATGAGAAGCCGCACATCGCGTAAAACGAGAATGATATTTACGACGGAGGTCGCTGGCATGCAGACCCGAAACGAGGAGCTTTATGATCAAGCTGCGCCTCGGCGGAGGGACGGGTAGAGCTAGGGGAAACGAGAGATGCGTATCCAGTTCGTAATTTGTGCGTACGGCCAGTAATTTCGTTCTTGCGCTGACTGCGATGCCTGTTGCTTTATCACGTAGACGTGACTCTCGGCTCGCTCCGCGTATTACGGCCACGGGCCATCAGCGAGACTGGCGTTTCAACTGTGATTGTCGGCGAATTTCGATTCCACTTTTCCCATCAAGGGTATCATCGCGAAGAATCTTAAAGGTTCAAGTCACGCGTTATCGTGCTCCCCGGGCGCTGGCCCCGTGATTCAGGAACCGTCTACCAAATGCTCGAGCCGCACCACTGCCGGCGCGCGTTCCCGCCCCTCGCGTCGTTCGATATTAACAGCGGGCATTATCCACGGACACAGACGTTTTATTTCCACTTGACCGACGATATATCCTCCCGAACTGCCCTGCAACTGCCAGCGCTTCGTAGACGTAGCGATTGCGAGCAATAACAGTCGCCCAGCCCTTAAGTCTCCACCGATCGTTGATCAGCGAATGTATCGATCATGTTTGAAAATGTACCGACAATACAGATAATACCGAGCCCTCGCTTCGACATACCCAGACCTTTAACACGCCGCTACCCAATAACCATTTAGATCGCGTTAACATCTGTCAGTGTTCAGAAGCTACGGAAAATGTAGTCCTGGTTTCAGAATCGCTAACGTTGAAGTGTGCCACCGTCTTTAAACCCCGCTGCTTCGCGACCTCCACTATATTTCTTCCAGCCAGCGTACACATGTACTGGCACAATGTGCTGGACCGTGTTGCGGTGGCGCCTGGTGCGCGCTATAGAGAGCTAAACCCAGCTACCGGGGTGGCTCGTGTACCCGGTGTGCTTATGGTTATGTAGGCCTACCTCGTGCACCGTTCATCTGCTATCTACGTCATGCGAATATTACCGAGGGCCTTTGAGCCGTACTCCCGCATACCGCCAACTATTTGCAACGTTACGTCGCAAATTGGCGGGCGCGCAGGCTGCCACGGAGTCTTTGTGCGCGGGATTCCTTGGAAAATCTCCTGGGCCAGACTCAGCCTAGATTTCGCGTCGCGAGCGACTAGGGAACATTTAAGTGCCCGCGGTGGTTGAACTTTAAATTGCAGCAAACTACGTTTCAAACGTTTGACGCCGGCTCTAGATTTCTCAGATGAACTAGAACGTTGCGCGGTCGCTATGTTCTCAGAAGCCTTCTTAAATTCGGTGCAATGACGGATTTGGAATATCTTCCGAAAGATTGGAAGGATATATACTAGTTCTTGGTGTATTCCCCCGAGCACAGAATCTAGGCACACGTATCAGAAAGCGATCTGCAATCTCTGTCGCATATAGATGGCCCGCTGCAGATAAACGCGACCTGGATACACAGCCCGAAGGATGGTCGCGGGGAAATTTACCGCGACCCCCTGTCGGCGGCCACGTAAAAGACAGATACACGTCCGCCGATAAGATTTATCAGAGTTTTCTTGTTAGACGGCACTGGGATCGGGCCCCGCACCTCCCACGACAGAAATTCGATCCGATGCATTTTAATGAACCGTTCTCGCTGGCAATAGAGTGATTTAAATGGATCGACCGTCTGTAACACAATTATTCAAGAGATCGGTCGAGGAGAGCCTCTCTGTAATTTGACGTTCAAAGCGATTCCCAGACACGTGAATTTCGATCGCGCGCGATCAGACGTCCTTAAATTATTCATCCCTCCTGAGAGCCCCGTTGGCCTTTCCCCGAGCCTCGGCGAAAGAATAAGTGGAAAAAGTGAACCGCTTTCCTCCTTTCGGAAACTTTTGTATTACCTTCTAATGATTGTTGCCGGCTCGACGCCGTTCCTTCGCCCGTCAACTTTCCTCACCTAATCTCGTGCGTTTGTGTCCAAAAAGCGAGGTGGGTCCGTCCCAACGTGGCTACCCTGAGTATAATATTTTTTTTCTTCTTTTTTTTATTTAAATCTCATAAGAGATTTATTAAAACAATATTACAGGTAAGACACAGTATTTCAGGGAAGGAGCAACAAGAAGAAAGATATCAGTATGTACATACAGAAGTATACAGTAAAATTGAAACATTATTCATCCTAGATACGCAAATTGCAGTTATTTAGAAAGGCTAGAATGTAGTTGCAAGCTTTAATGTTAGGACTAGCAATTACTCGATGCGACATCGAGTGGCAAATGAAGATTTATTTTACTCAGGTTGGATGTTAGTTTCGTCCTTTGGACGTTATATAAATTACATTGCCATAGGGCGTGATTGAGAGTTTCATCTTCGAGATTACATTTACATTTTACATTTAGGACTATCGATAAAATCGATACGAGCTAGGGAAGCGGCTAAATGATAGTGATCCGCTATGAGCTTCTGTTTACAGTAACAATAAATTGCTGGGATAGTTTCTTGTTCCCATACCACGGCATAGGATTGTTACTATAGTAATGTTGAAAATAGAATTTACCTTTATATGTCCCTTGGTCCTTTATTATTTTGGCAGTATGTGAGAAGGCTTTTTTTTAATGATTCCGAAAGATCGGTGAAAGGTATTATTGGGATGTCTAATGCGCAGGAGACAGTAGCACTTTTCGCTAGACCATCCACAATATCATTACCCCGGATCCCTGAATGCGACGGAATCCAAAAAAATCTGTTTTCATTATTAGGATTGCCGAGGAGAAATTGATTATATTTCTTTTTTATATCAAGAATATAGATGTTAGTTCTGACATCATACTTAGTGGATTGAATCATTTGCAACACACTGAGAGAATCCGAAAAGATGAGAAAATTTTTATTGTTATTGCTTAACGCAATATCAAGTGCATCGCTTAAGACGGTACACTCAGCTGTAAACACTGAGGCATTGTGATCTTTACTTTTTGATGAGCAAATATTGAGATCAGAGCAGAAGCAAGCGGAACCAACGTAATTGGATCTTGAAATTTTACTTCCATCAGTGAAATATGGAGAAAGCGGAGGATTCCCTTGCCAATCCATCCAGACGCAGGTTAGAGTCTTTTTCTTTTTTGAGATCCAGGCCGAGTGAATAGTCAATTGGAATTGAGATGACCAGCGTACTGAAGTCATGACAGAAGATATTAAAGTGATTTCGTGAATCTATTCTGTTAGAGTAAACCTTATAGTATGAGATGCATTTATTTAGTATCCCATTTGAAAAGATAGATTTGTTTTTAACTATGTTAAAATAGCATTTAATTGCATTGAGGCAGAGAGAGTTGTTATTAGAACAAATTTTGCAAGAAAGCAATTGCACAGGAACATAGCACGTTCCGTTAGGAGAGAAAGTTTGGATTCAGCTAGCATGATGCTAGTGGGAGAGCTGCGGTAACCAAGGGCTAGCCTTATAGCCGAAAACTGAAGCTTTTCAAGCTTGTCAGACATACTTTGTCGTTTTGGGAAGTAAATGAAACTACCATATTCGAAAATGGAACGAACGAAACTTTTATCAAGAGAAGTAAGGGTGACAGGGTCAGAGCCCTACCAAGTACCGCGTAAAAATTTTATTATATTAAGGGAGAACGAGCATTTTTTGATTATACAGTCGACTTGATGAATTAAAGACATTTTGTAATCAAATATATTGCCCAGGAAGCGAACAGAAGCGCTGGATTTAATAGAGTGATCGCCAATTTTAACGGCAGTGGAACCGGGGACAAGTTTTTTGTTATTGAAATGCAGAAGAACAGTTTTACAGGGAGAGAGATCCAGTCCCAGATCGGAAAGATTTTCTTTTATTATTTTGATAGCTTTTCCAATAGCTTTGGTACCTCTTTTAATAGACGTAAATTTAAGGAAGACAGCAATGTCGTCGGCAAATTGGGAGACTGCGATACAGCTTTGCACGTTAACCGTAACATTCGAAACTTGCGGAACGCCCTTGAAAACGTTCCTATGTGTATCCCCAGAGAGAGTTGTAAAAATAGATCCTTTGTGAGTCAATAATTTTATAAACTTGAGTAACTTGAATGAACATCCCAACGACGCGAGTTTGGAAAGTAAGGTGTCAATACAGACATTATCAAATGCACCCTGGACATCGAGGAATGCAGCCAGGACCTCTTTTTTCTCAGCGAAAGCCTTCTCAACCTTTAAAGTTAGAATGGTGAGATTATCAAGACAAGATTTACCATTTTTGAAACCATGCTGGTTGCGAGGGAGAAGATTATTACATTCAGCCCACCACTGGAGTCTGTTTTTGATTAACGTTTCGAAGAGTTTGCATAGACAAGAAGTGAAAGAAATCGAGCGGAGACCAACGCCATCAGATTTGCGAATAAAGTGGTTAAAGGAATGTTTCCTTGTAGATTGTCTTTGTACATTCTATTGTAGATACAGAGGAGTAAGATTTTATATTTTACGGGTAATTTCTTTAATATTTCGAAGTCAATGCCATCGATTCCAGGAGCAGACTTGACTCTTTTAGGGTCCAGAGCAGAATGAAACTCTATCAAGCTAAACTGAGAGTCAAAGAAAGAGTTCTGTTGGCAAGGGCGCAACCATAGAGGATCCGATGGAGCCCAGGGAGGACTGATGCTATCCAAAGCAAGCTCAAATTTATTTATATTATATGAGTTATTAGGTCAGTGTCGAGGAGTTATTTTGGCCCAGCTATTTTTGAAAATTTTACATTTATCCCACACATATTTAGGATGAGTTTGGAGATTGATACTTTCGGCGAATGACTTAAAGCCCTCCGTTTTCTTTTTTTTTTTGAAAGGTTTGGTAATTACAGCACACATCTTTTCGTAGTTTAATAAATCTTCTAAGTTGTGCGCGTGTTCCCATTTTTTGAAACAAGCTCTACGGAGCCTTTTGACTTTATCGCATTCAGCGTCCCACTCAGGGGACCGGGTTACTCCTTCTCACAAGGGGACACCACGAACCCGATTCACCGATTGGAACGCAACTTTGTGGGTTTTTAGAGTGACTCAAAACAAGAACAACGGTGTGTTTAAAGTCAAATTAGCACTTCCACTTTTTCGCGTATAACTCTCAAAGCACAACAGACAGATAAAAATGTTTCAAACAAAAGTTTAATGGTGCAATAAGCGCTGCAAACTTGCTTTAACAAAATTTTGAAAAGAGTTTAAAAAAAATATCTGAACGAAAAAAACTTTTTTAAAAATTTTATTAACGCTAGTTTGCAGCGCTTATTGCACCATTAAACTTTTGGTTGAAACATTTTTTTCTGTCTGTTGTACTTTGAGAGTTATACGCGAAAAAGTGGAAGTGCCAATTTGAATTTGAGGTTAGTTTTCACCCTCTTAAAGGGAGATAGGGCCCAAATGAGACACACCGTTGTTCTTGTTTTGAGTCACTCTAAAAACCCACAAAGTTGCGTTCCAATCGGTGAGTCCGGCTTCGCGGTGTTCCCTTGTCAGATGCGGAGAACTTTTTTGCAAGAGTGCAGCATTTGATCGCTTCTACAATCGCGCGCGTGAGCATACAATACTCTAAAGTATTGAATAAAGTAAGAATTCTCTAATTCTTCACCAAACTTTAACTAGTCTGTACGAACAGATTTGAGCTTAAAGGATCTTTTGTTATGGAAATATTTATCTACGTTAACGCTTATGTAGATAGAGAAGTGATCAGAACCCCAGGTTGCATCACAGACTTTTACTTCAATTTTGTCAGAGAGGTTTACGGAGGAGAATACAAGATCAAGATTGGATTTTAGAGAACGATGGATAACAATGTAAGTATCTGTGTTATCATTGTGTAAGAATAAATTGTTGTAATCCGCGGCAATTTCAAGTCTCGCAATTCCAGTTTTTGTTATGGGCATTGAAATCCCCGAGGAATATACAATTTTTGTTTTTGTCAACATTAAAAACAATACAATTCCACTAGTCCTGGGAGAGGGTGAACTCTGGGGTTCTGTAATAGATTATTAAGTCTAAGGCAATTTCGAGATTTGAGATGCGAATACCGCAGATCTCATCAGATTGATCCGGAATTTTTAAGTTGTTTATTTTCGAGAAAGAGAATTGCTTACCGACAGCAACCAGGATCCCGCCGCCTCTAGAGTGCCTTCTGTCCTTTCTCAAAATCAGAAAACCGGGAAGGTAGAACCTATCAGAAGGAGCGAGCCAGGATTCGACGCAGATTAGTATATCAGCATTGAGCAGTTAGGTCCGAATTTCTGGAGCCCTTCGCTGGATGCTTCTGGCGTTCCAAAAAATAATGTTAAGCGGCCTGTTCTCCATTAGCAGAGAAAGCGAGGGATGAGTAGATGTGATTGGAGAGTCGAGATTAGGTTATAGATCTTGCGTATCCATGGAGCACGAATCGGTACTGGAACCATCCTCCAAATCGGAATTAGCATTGGAATTTGTAAGTTTTTTTAAGATCCTGATGATGCGATTTTTTAAGTTGCACTCGGAAAGAAGGTCCTTTACGTCTTATAACATGACGGTTAATGCAGGGATATCTTTTGTATATTTCAAGGCATTATCCATGATTTTTGGATTATCATAGGTAGTAAGTAGAAAATCGATAACATCATCAAAACCGAGCGGATAGCTAACGGTGTTTCCTGAAATTAGATTTTTGGCCGGCAACATCTGAGAATATAGATCTGTGATCGAGATTTCCGATTTTTTCTTTTTGGATCCTGTTCTGATTTTTTTGGTAACCTTTTTCTTGATTATGGCGAAGGTATCGTTTTCATGTTTATTTTCCGGACCGCAGGCAGACTCCGTGGTGGATATAGAGCTCGTCAGCGGTCTTTTAAGGGCTGCCGGTGGAGGCATGAGGAGAAAAGAACTGGCTGGCTGAGAAGATAAATTTTTAATTTTATCTTCAGACGTCATTGGACGATTGCTCGAAATTTTCTCCTTGACGCATAGTGAACTAGTAGCGGAGATGCCTTCATTTGTAAGGATCGATAAATTTGTAGAGTGTTGATTAGCGGGATTAACATTTTTACAAAACTTGGCTAAGTGGCCCTCTTCCGTGCAAAGAAAACAGGACAGTTTCTCCGTGGATAGGTAAATTCAATAGTTAACACTGTCAAAGTTTATCTACAACACATCAGGAAGGTTTGTAACGTCCTCCGGATGGATGTATACCTGTCTTCTAAAACTTAGAACGTGAGCATAGCTTGGATCATTGATGCCGGTAATTGATGCTCTGTTAAAAGTAATTTGAGAAGACAAGCGAATATTATGCTTGACCAATTCTTTAATACGTTTCGCCTTCGAGATGAGCGGACGAATTTCCAGCACGTGTTGTACAATATTTTTGTTAGATTTAGTCGGTTTGTCTGCATTCTCCTTACTGTTTAAATATAAGCAGACACGGCCATGCGAAATTCTTGCAACGAACCTTATATTCTTCGGGTCGGTAATTTTCCCAATTGCCACAGTATATTCTTGGTTCGATATCCCTTCGACTGAATCCAGAACAATAGACTGTTTTCTGGCGGGGAATTGCGTCTGTTGCGCTATTTGAGCGTACGACGACGTGGAGGGATTTTTCTCCTTCGGTGGGTTCATGATGAGAAAATATTCAATAACTGTATAGCTTTTTACAAGCAACTGCTCCTGTTAACAGAAACACTA
Source organism: Andrena bucephala (assembly GCA_947577245.1). Classification (NCBI taxonomy): domain Eukaryota; kingdom Metazoa; phylum Arthropoda; class Insecta; order Hymenoptera; family Andrenidae; genus Andrena; species Andrena bucephala. Next base: position 74,481,686 of record OX387715.1, read on the forward strand.
GCCAACGCGACGCACCGTCGCACCACAAGAACGGAAAAAAAAGGAGAGAGAGAGGAAACAATAACACTGCGCGGTAGCCAGAAGGTAATACGCACGCGAGCACGAGCAATAACCAAACACGTCCTTCCGCATTGACGACTCGCGGTGAACTACGAATATAATGTTTTCGTACTCCTCGATGACACGAAAACGTGTTTAAGGAAGAGGGAGCTTCTGTCCAAGTTTAAGAAGAACGTCTTCGCCATCTTGTCACTTATCCCTTTAAGAGGAACGAGTCTTCCTCAAGAAACATTTCTTCGCGGTATCCAGAAATAGGAAAATACTTAGAGTGATCGAATGTTGAATGGACTTTAATCTGAAGTTGATAGCGTAGGCGGAACTTCCGAGAAGATAACGTTAGAATTTTCAAATAGGGTGAAAGCACTAATAGTCGGCCACACTCTAGTAGTCGACCACTATTATTGTTTAGCTTAAAGAAATAAGTACTGAAATAAAGCATTTATTAAATGACAATTGTATATTATATTTTGAATTTATAATTTTAAAATGCGACAAAAGACGCTCTTCACAGGTAAAAAAAATAAATGCTTTTAAAGTGATTTATAAACTAATTTTGATTCTACATGTGCCATTGCTGTTTTCCAACACAAGAAGCATAAATGCGTTTTGAATAGAAACGACTAATAATTTAGATTGAATTTCGACCGTAAAAATTGTTCTAATTAAGAGATATGATTTCGGCGCACTGGTTCGGTCTATTAAACAATTAAATAAAAGCTATTTTGCAATTATAAGAATTTTTATCAAATTCCAACGTTTCGGTCAATGATTATGACCATTCTCAAGGAAAGTTAGAAATTTTATAATTGGAAAAATAGCTTTTATTTCATTGTTTAATAGACCGAACCAGTGCGCCGAAATCATCTCTCTTAATTAGAAACGACAAATGTAATTCAGTTCTATACATTTTTTTACTGGAAAACGATGCTATTTCACTGAAAAAGCATCAACAATTTTATATGCGCTTAAAAAGTTAAAAAAAAAATGAGATAATTTATTTATTTATGGGAGGTCGGTAACTGGACCATCATTCCCTTTCAATTTCAATAGTCGACCACAGCGGTCGACTTCTGAAGCTAACTGCTTTCACAATGAACGCTAAAAGTCGACCACGTGTTCACTATAATTTATCTTATTAAAATTTTGATAAAGTTTTTAAAAGAACTTATTTTAATTACGCATTATTCCTGTCATTATTAATTTTTTATCGTTGTTGCACATTATATTTAAAAATAAATTTTAGTTTGTAATGCGCACATAACCTATTTTGAATTTCATATTAAAAAAGGTGGCCGACTACTAGCTATCGGACCGGTCGACGTTTAGAGTTAAGCGGTCGATTATTAATGCACTCGGACACTTTATTTTTAACGCTAATTATTGTTTTTCCCTCAACTTTTATACTAATACAAATTTTTAGTGATACATTAAATACATTTGAATTACTTCAATACATTTTATATATTTTATAACATTGATTGTTTTCTTTTTTATAATTTTTCATTCGAGTGTAGCTTTAAGTGGTCGACTATTAGTGCTTTCACCCTATGTCGCTACGTCACAAAAAGCTACTCGAGCTGTACCTCTGAAAGGCAAAGCAAATGTTCTGGTGCAATCCTTTAGAAGCTTTCAATAGTGTTAAATTAGGATTAAGTTCAATACCACCTAACGACAAGAAAGTGAAAGTTTTAAATTCGAGACCGCGTGCTCGGTATATCTTCAACTATTTTCGAATTGGGTCAGGGGATCCTGTGACGGTCGAACCGCTTTCACGCGTAAAAATAATAGACGCCGGAAGATTATGTAAAATAATGAAAGCCCGTCCGGGAGTCTGTCGTTTTTAGAGCAGCGAGCTCGCGCCGGATATACTCCAGCGATCGTGAATCAAGACAGTCGCTGGAACTCGAGTTTCCCGTCCCGCATCCGGGACATTTTCGAGTTACAACGCATTACGGGGTTCCGCAGCAAGCCTGGGAACGATTCTCGCGGACTTGGGAGAACGATGTTAAGCCGAGAGTAAATTTTTAATGGGCCCACGGGGCTTCCGGCTTTATGAAATAGTGCCGCGATACATGCGAATGATCGAGACCAAGAATCAAGCCGCGCGATAAGAAACGCTTCGCGCTATCGATCCGTCATACTACTCTGCAGGATCGAGAAACGCTCGAAAATAATAAAAAATACACTGAAGTATTATATACAGGGGTTACAGAAAAGTTTCAGTACTTGTAGGATATAGATAACACTAAGCTAATATTTGTCGACAAATTATTACCGTATAAGCTGTAATACCAGTTACTCTGTATTCAATGCTTCCACACGCGTTCCATCCCATCAATTTTTCCTCAACCAAGATATTTTCCCTCCTATCAGCGTGTTTCGACTGCACCCTGCGCGCACCATATAGAGCAGCGAGCGTAAGAGGGAGGGCGCGGTAATTAACGCACCAAGTTCCACCGCGATTCGCCATTGTAGCTACATCTGACCGCGTCAAATTAATAGTCCACGGCGCGTCTATGCAAACGCCACGCGGAAAATCAACACTTACAATGCCGCGGGAAGCTATACATTATCCAGCGCGTTATCGCCTGCACCGTCGCGTGCTCGCGCGCGCGCGCACCGGGGGTCAATATTTTCCATACGGAGAACGGCGATGCGTGATGCGGCAAACAGCGCCGGGCATAATGAGCTGACAATGTAATGTCCAAAGTGAATCTGGAGACAGGAGCCCTCCGCTGGACGTCAATATATTGATGACTGGTGCGGTAGGAGATTAAGAGACGCCATTACATATAACGACGCGCCGGCGTGTTTGCGAATGGTCAGCAGCGGGACGCCCGTGGTGTTGTAAACTTGACAGGGCGTACCGTGGCGCGCAACGTTATTAAAGCTTTACCGTGCCCTCCATACAGCGGGGAGATCGTAAAAGGTATTCCGATCCGTGATATAAGACGAGGCACCGCGACAATGCGGGGTTTTACGGGGCGTAGCTTCTCCCTGTAACGGGCCTGCCAATCGAGGGGTAACGCGATCCACCACTTACGCCTTAAAGGGAACGTAACGGCGATACCTAATAAAATGTCGTCGGATTATTTTTCACCTTGGGTACCACGGCCGAGGGAGAGCGGCGGTGAATCGACGTTACCATTAACGGAACATAATCCACGGGCTGGACACCGCTCGTTCAGGGGTGCCAGCCGTGAAAGAGCCGGCGGAGAGTAGGCGCCGTGAATGGAACCCTGCCCTCGTGCAGCGTACTTTCTGCACGATTCGCGAGCCTGCCGTGTTGCGTGGGACGAAATCGATCGCGTACCAGCGATCCATCGGGCGCTCATCAATTATCCCTGGCAGCCTCGAGGTAGACAGACTTGGCTGGGGGTTAATTAACCGCGCGATTTTAAGGCGGCCCGGCGTCTGCAGCGCGGAAATCAAGCGTACCATCCAACAACAAGCCCTCCTACGGCTGATGTGAAGCGTTTCGTGCGCGTCGTATCGGGAAACTCGCGTCGTATCGATCTCCATGGAGAAACGCGCGGCGGTTGATCGACGTGGTGGGTAGTGGAGGATTGACGGTGGAGAGGGAAGGGGTTCCAGACGGCTGTAGTCAGACCTGAATTCAACTGGTTGCGCAGGATCACTTTCCTGACTGTGAATCATGTCAAACAGCATTGCGAATGGAAGAAATATAGTGAGGTCTATCAGAAAATTAGATCTACCGTCTGTTGACTCCTTGCACTCAAGCCAACTCATCTTCCTCGCCTTGACAAGCCGTAGAATGACTCAACGACCACTTGCATCTGTTCGAATCACAATCTCGATTGGACTCGCCTCGCGGCTACTGCGTCGTCTCTTTCGATACCCTCCGAGTGCGGTTACGTGACACTGCGTCGCTGCGAATCGAGTCTAGTCGAGCAACGGATGGCCGCGGGAAAAGGGACAGGGACGGCACGGAGAGGAAATGGGAGAATAGGGATGAAAATGGGGGACGTGGGATGTGGGGTCGAGGGTGAGCCGGCCGGATCCAGTACGGGAGGGAGCGGTAATCGGCAGCAAGTGAATTGGAACAAATGCAGACAGACGTGAGGTGGGCTGCTGGCTCGCTTGATACCGCAACCAAGAAATATAGTATAAACCGAGCGCTGGTATTAATTGAGTTCGTCCCCCCTCTTTCGCCGATGTAACCGTGCCACCCTGCTGCCATTTTCCCCAACTATTTCGTCCGGCTTTAAGACGAATCGATGAAACACTCGCGGGCTAAGTCGGGGCTAAGAACGCGCGGGAAAACGAGGCAGGATCACCGATCTCCGCCGAATCTCTACAGTTTCAGTCCTGCGCTGTGACGAAAGTGAATTCGAGGCTCTCAAAATGCTGCACGCGTAATCCAAGAATTTGGAACTCAACTGTGTACCGTTAAGGAACTTGTTCTTGATCAGGCACTAATTTTTTTTAAGTTCATGAAAAAAACTTTCTTTTAAGTTTATGTCAATAAATAATTGTTTGAAATAATTACTAACATAAAAATTGATAATTCAAAAATATATGTGTTAATATTGTTAGTTTTCGTGAAAATAAATGTGTAAGGTAGCCCACTTGAAGGAAGCCCGTGTTGAACACCATCACTTACTATTCGAAGTAAGAGATCACCATCGACGCCACAGTCGATTTCTTTGCTGGTTGTTGCGGTATTAAAGGTTATTTTCATATATACTGCTTACAATAGTTTACTTTACAATGTAGCGCAAGAATTTTAGTATTATATGTATCATTTTGCTTTAAAAGTGAGTGATCATTATTTAGTTCCAATTTTTTCTTGTTGAACTAATTTTTAATCACCTGAGTAAAAAGTAGGTTAGGACATTATAAAATTATAAAAAAAAATTAATTTAAATGGTATAATAGTAAAAATAAGTTTATTTGGTACTTTCTTTCTAATTAGTATTAGTATTTGATCAAATATTAGTTCCTTACCTGATAAGAAATTAGTTCCAATGTATTTCAGATGATCATAAACTAGTTCCTCACCTGATCAAAAAATTAGTTCCCATGTATTTTAGTGGATCAAAAACTAGTTCCTAGTCAACTTATTATTCCGTACCTTACAAATAATTAAATTATACTTATTTTCATCTTTTTAAAATTTTTACTTAAAGTTCAAACATCAATTCATCTTTTAGTATAAAAAAAGTCTATGGTTTAAAGTTTTATTAGGTTAAAAATAAATATTAAAGCGGGAAGCCCTCTAAACTGATCAGAAATTAGTTCCTTAACGGTAAGTACCTGTTACACTTGAAATCGGTAATAGAGAAAATGTATTCGCAATCTCATCCATTGCCAGTGAAGTTGGCTTCTCGTTCATCCTCGCGCGTGCACAATACAGTAACATAATCAAAGTCACAGGTTTGTAGATTTAATCAGAATGATCGTGCGTATCCCAGGTCAAATAGTGGTCATTGCACCGCGGTACGCGCGATATTGAACTATTATTTGCGCAAGTAGTAATCCAAATAAGCCGCGAATGATAACGCAGTTATGGGGACGCGCGATATTTATGCGGCCAGCCGCGAACGTAGCGCGAAATCGATGCACGCGGGGAAGAACGTGAAAGGGCGGCGCGATTACTCGCGGATCACGCGGTGTCGCGTCCGCGGTAATATTATTTTTCCGGCTTTGTTTACTCGGCCGCGTCGCGACGCCCGAGCCGCGGAGGAAGCCGTCCGACCTCCCCTGGCAATCTGGATTTCACCCCCGAACTTAATATCCGGCCGCGCTCGTAGACGACGCGGGCAAGTAAAACTAATTTCGTAAATCCTTTAATCTACGCGTTTGCCGGCGAGTCGAAGGAAGATTAAGGGAGAGGCGAACTGAATGGGCCGAGCAACGAGAGCGTTTGATGGAATATGATGAACGAGCCACCCTGAACTTTATTATTGGCGGAGGGAGATATCGAGTCGAAGGAAGGAAAAAAACTTACCGGCACCAGCGAGTATCGTTAAATCGTTGATCGGAGGTTCGCCGACAGGGCCGTTACATGCCCGACGATTCGCGAGCCCCTTGTGTTTTGTTGTTTAACACGACGGCGGGAGACAGTTGGAAAGGGAACGGCAGCGATTTAATTGTAGTAATTCCAAGTTCGCGAGACCCTCATTAAGTCGCTCGTTAAACTTCGTTCGAATCGGAGTCTGAGGATTGCCGATCGGAGGGCCATCCAATCAGGGCGTCGCCTTAGAGATCGAATCGTTACATTAATTCATTTTCTCTGAGATGGAGAAGATCCAATGGTTTGCCAGCGGTGCTTCTAGGTAATGAAGCTAATCGTCTCGTTGCTATTTGCTCGCGATTGTTCATTACATTTTTGACGTCGAGTGTTATATAGTTTCGCAGACTTTTATCTATTCTCGCTGACGGTAATACGAACAGATGTCTTCTTATTAGACTCTCCCCATTGCCAAGAAGAGATCCACCCTTAGCGCGAAGGAAAATGAATTGCCATTTAATAAGAAGCCAAAGCAAATACACCACTCCACCCCAAAATACATAATTCCTCGATCCCGCGATAAATTCACCCTCGGCAGGCGTGGATAGGCAACTGTTATCAAACGTCTATTCTTTCCCCTGGAAGCATGATTCGATCCAGCGCGGGCTGGAAAGTTTTCCTCGTACATCTAGCGCGAGGTAGCAGGCTCTCGATCAAGGTATCAAACATCAATTATATCATCACTCACTTCCATACTGCTGCGCCAGGAGGGAGGCGAAAACCTGGCCTGGACTTCGGGCACCTCTGCCAGCGGACGAAGCGGAAGCGGCAGCGACGGCGTGGCGGGTGTTGTTTTCCTCGTCGTCGCTGCTCGACTGGGCACTGGGTCCGTAACCGCGCCTTTCACGCCATTCCAGGGACCGTTGACGGCGCAGCCCACGGCCCCCGTTTCCGTGGCCGTGGCCCAGGGTGCCCTCGCCGTCCATCACTGCAGCATCTGCGACAAAATCAGGGGAATTTCATTAGCCACGCGTGGCTACGTATATACGTATGCACCCAAAAGGCAAAAGGAACAGAGATAACGTACGCGTTCATATAACCCGTAGCGTTTCAGATATCTACTTCGATTCGAAATAGTAGACAATTGTTTGTTATTAGGAAAATCGGTGCATTTTACTGGGCAAACATTTGGGTGCTGCACGCTTGAAAAGCAGGATTCCTGATTGGTTTAAATTGTCAGTCCTGGGTGTTCCGTTACGGGGACAATTTAATCGAGTGACGGTCGAAATAATTCAACGAGCTGCTATCACGGTTCAAAGTAACAATCACCGTGGTAAAAAGCGGCTGGAAATTTAATTCGTAAACAATGTGCAACGGTACGAACACTGGTACAGGTGACCGACGTTTAAATAAATATATTACACGGAACAATTTTATCAAATTCAATAATACGATCCATTTATTCCTTCTGAATCGCCACTGCGATATATATTGTGACGCTGACGCACTTCAATTGGCATAGAATCGTGACCGGAGATTTGTGAAAGCGTATACTTCACACCGTGGATTTTATTGATATAAAAAACGCTAGATAACGGAAGCCTCCGATACACCGAAATCCGATAACACTTGAACATCAAACAACGCAGGCTCATTAACCATTCACGGCCGCCGATGGGAGTCATTGGAGGTCGAATGAAATCGAATTGCAAGCCCCGATACTCGCCGATATTGAACGTGGATAATTCGCGTATCGACACAGGCAGGCGTGTTTACGTCTGGACCGCAGCCTGTGTTTTGTGCGTATCGCTAGGAATTCCGATCTATGAAAGAGATAACGGATATTCATGAATTTACCCAAATATCGCTTTCCAGTCAACAGCACATTTCTCCCAATTCCCTGCTTGCGATATTCCCTTGCTCGTTACAGACTCTGCACAGCTCTGCGACCACGGGAAACTGTTTTATTTGTTCGTTTCTATCTACGCGCCGCATGTACTCGACTCGTTTGCTAGCTACATTAGCATTTCGTGCTCCAGGGTGCAAAGAATTCCCATCGTTCCGTGTATTCGATTACTCGGTCCGTGGTCGTCATAGGGAACCAAGTTTCCCAAGATCAATAACATCTTGAGCGTGTACCGGGATCGGATAATCGAGTGGCGGATGCCTCTTGAAATTCCCATGGAGACGTCCTCGCGGTGAGTAGCTCTCCGTTGATTGCAGAGACAGCTGATTGATGCTCGGGAGTACGATCCGAGCGGGCTGATCGACCGCCTTAAGATCACTCGCTGCTCTTTGGACTATGAAATTTCAGTTTAAAATCGCTACCAGATGCAGGGCGGACTTGTCCATTCCTTAGCAACACCTTCACAACTTCGCTTGCAGAGCCACTGAATTCAGGTGATTTTATGATGACTCTGTGGTGCCTAAGACCACTCGACGGTGTGTATTAGCAACACATTACTTTTCAGGAGCATTCAGACGAAAACGGTGTGAATTAATGGGCGGTTTGGGAAGGGAATCAGAGCCCCTTTGATTGAAAATGATCTGCCAAACGCGTGCCCCGCCATGGACAGCCCTTTGTGCAGTGACCAACGCGAATAAAGCCCAGGCGCTACACATTCCACGCGAGTATTCAAATTCGACGCCGGTCGGCATTTTCCATACAAGCAGCCAGCGCCGAACTCGGCGTTCTTCGACGAGCAAAAACACTCCGTTCCGGCATCGCGATCCAGTGGTCCCGACCTGAAATTCTACATGCCCCAGAAACGGTCGTTTCAATTTCAAACGCCCGAGCTCGGGGGTCAACGTCTTCCCCGCGGGAGCAAATAAATATTCAAGAGGCGGGGGAGGGTTCGTTTAAAAATGCTCGAACCGCGTCGAACGATTTTAGCGGCGGGGGTGGCGAACGAACGAGTGGCGTGGGAACTGGGTGCCGCGTGGAAATTAAGTGCGAGCCAAGTTCCCGTTCGTTGGAGGCTTATCAAAACGCGAACGATACCGCGCACCGCTGCGTTACGAAGCGTACCGCGCCAGTCACGATTCGGCGGGGACGCAACGAAATTTATGGAGGAATATCCAGCGGCATCGGGCGTTACCGTTAATAAATTTCCCACCGTGCCGGGAAGTCGGCGAGGGATAAGCCGTCTCCTCTGGAAACGTGCCCTTATGCATCGCCGGGCACCTCTCAGAGCCACTTTTCTCACTTGCCTCAATAGCGGCTAACAGGTCGCATCCTCTACAGACGAGAGGGTGCTTCTGGGATGTTTTGTTTCGCCGGGACCCTCGGCTCCTCCTTCGTTCGCGTGTAAGCGAGTCGAGGACGTGGGAGACTTGTCAAACCGTAAGTGAATCGGAAAACTCGCTGTTCAGGGTTAACGAAGAATCAGCGAACGCACTCGAACGAGGCACGCCCCCGAAGGGGGATGCTCGAATTACCCCACTCCAAGTCTGATCATTAAGGGAGAGGAAGACGTGATTTTTGTGGTGGTTGATTCCGGGGTGAGCGTAGAAGAGGGTAGAATCTTTGCCTCGCGCAAGGGCACAGTTGTCATCTCGCGGAGGAAAGTAGACAACAATATGGCAAACAGGGTGGTTTATGGTGCATCGTTTACGATCTCGTCTCCGACCCCCCTGTCGTTCCGTTTCACGTATTAAGAATAGCATCCACCATTTTAATAGAACACTTCCATAAGAGCCCATAAACGCGGAGTACCGAGCCATAGGGCACTCTTATTGCTATAACTTCTAACACGTGGCATTAACGGCCGATAATGTGACGGTCTTGTACAATATAAAAAGTTCCACGTGGAAGAAAGCCTGTCTCGGCGCTGCTGACTATAGGGACGATGCTCCACGTTACCGTGCATTCTTTCGCGGCGTAAAACGCTGGGCCTTATAAAACCGGAATATCCGTTCCTTTATGAAAAGGCTGGCGTGACACACTTTTAACTATCATTAAAATATTTTTCTGAGAGAAACTCGCTGTTAGATGTCATCGGTCCTGTGGAATATAGAACGTTCTGTTGAAAGAAATAACGCTGATTCTGGAATGTTCAAAACATCTCTGATAGTGGCCCTTTTTTTTCGATGTAATTATTTTAAAGATATTTCCTCGCATCGACCAAGACATGGGTTACGTGGGACACACTGTGCAAGTTCCTTAGCAACAGTTTGCTTTTACGGCTGCATACTTGCACCCCATTAATATATTTCCGGGAACACGAGAGCACAAGAAACGACTCCGCTTACATCCGTCCCCTGCCCCTTATTTTTATCCAGGAAATTAGAGTCATCGCGAGGTTGTTTGCTCGGCCAGGCAAGAGCGTCATATTTCACGCACGAGCGAAACTCGAGAATCGTAATTGAACGCGGGGGCGGGCAGCCGTGTGGCTGGCGGGAGGATTCGTTGGACAGAACCGACGCCAAGACGAGCACAGGCATTAGGGAAAAAGTTATTCTTATTATTGAGGTGGGTCACACGTGTATATTATTGCCAAGAAGTTGCCCGCCCCGTACCACGGCGGCGAGCCAGCCAGGACGTGAAAGTTTTCCGATACTTTCGTAACGACGACCTCGCGTCGCCCTCATAAGACAACCGGAATGCATCGCCGACGATCCACGTTTCCTTCATATCTGCCAATTGTCCGCAACCCTCGAGCGCCACGACTACCCACGCCGCTGTGCATTTATTGTCAGCTCGAGCTTAACAATTCTTCGTCAGGCTCCACGCTTTTAGCGATAAGCCAAGGAAATCGAGGCCAGCAAAGGCTCGATCTAGTTTCAATGGTATCGAGCACGCTTCGAGTGACAATGCGAGCGCACAGCCCCCTCGGGACCGCGGGAAAGCAGAATGTTAAGCAGTCATGGGATTCCATCGCATCCCCAGCCCCCACCCCGTAAAAATAAATCAGTCTGCGGGAGTCGTACGTAGCCTCTTAGAAAGGGGTTAAAAAGCCTCGTACGTACGTCACGCATACGCCGCCCCGCAGTCCGATGTGTACACGCTGGAGTCGCGAGAAGCCGGCCCGTAACACCTCGCCGCGGACGGGAATATAGTGGCACTCCGACTTTCAGACCACGAATTCAGTCTTAGAGGAAGCCGTACTATAAAAGGCTTTAAGAGTTTCCCGGTGTTCGCGCGAATTGAGTGGGATTTGCATGGCACGCCGTGGCAGGAATTTCGCGAGAAATGTGGACCGAGTTTTTAAACGGCGTCTAACGAACTCGACAGCCTCCCGTGGAGACATGATCGTTGTGGCTCTCCGCGAGTCGCTCGGTGGCCAAGGAGCACGTAAGAAGGGCATCTGAATGCATGAAACATAGACCCTACAGCCCCCGCCTCTCGGCCAGATATGACTGGAGAGGGCGAGAAGGAGGTTTGCATATTCATCGACATCGCGCGGATCCCTCGTGCTCGTCAACCGAGAGGGCACACTTTGGATCTTAAACGCCAGACACCGCTTCTTACGTTTCGAAATCGATGTCGCCGCGCGCAGGATAATTATGTCTGTCTCTAATTTCGCCGCGACGTTCCCGCAGCCACACCACCTGATACCGTTTCTCTATCGCGAGCGTACGCCACCCGCCTTCGATGACGATCCCTCGCCGTGAAAATTTGAATACCCGCTAATTACGGGACGTCTGCCACTCCGGTTCGAAGCGTATTACGTCTACCATTAAATTTTGCTTTGTACGCGATACGCGGAGCCCGCGATCACGTTATGCATATGCCGCGGCACGCGTCGCGCGCGGAATACGCTCGCGGAGGATACGTGACGCCGCGGGGTAATGGCGTTCGAGGGTTGCCGGCGACAATCGGCGCACCGCCCGAGCCAATAACGCGTAATGGCTCTCGATTGTGCGTTCGCGGGGATACTTAGCGGGATCGATCCAGGTTTGCCGATGCTTCGAGCGGTGAATCCAGATTTCTTAGACGGCCTGAAGCGCGACGGATCCCGCGACTGTTTATAGTGGAACAGAGTCGCAAATGGATGCCCATCGATTCTTCCGCGGAATCTAAATGAGCGAGCGCGTGCCGTTCGAGCTGATAGCGAGAGTGTATTTATTCAGGAAATGGTTCCTCGTGTAAATCAGAGCGGCGGACTGGATGGCGGCCCTTCGGATGGGCTCCCATCCGGAATTCTACAGAGTCGAACGGAGAAGCGGGTAGGTGACAGCGCGAGACGAAGAAAATTGCACGGGGTGCGGGACAGGCGGTATTTTGCGGCGCAGAATGTCAATTAAACGGCGTGGCCGATTAACCATAACCGAAACCTCGACAAAGGCCAGAGCGTGTGCACCGTTTCGCACTCCGGCGGGTTCATCACGCGATAATTTATATGGTAATTCCAGGGATGTAATAAGTCCCCCTTGGCAAACTCTGGCTACCACTACACACGAGCGAGCCTCGTACACCGGCGTCCTAGGCTGACCCCGACGTTCCATCGGGAGTGAGGACGGCCTGCCGTGTACACATCATTACTAAAAGCGGTCATCGATTCATCGGGGCTTCGGCCAGCAAACGCCAGCCCGCCCAAACGATCCGCTCGTCCTGCTCTCTTGTAGTAAGCTCCTCTATAGAGGAGCCGCACTAGACGCGAGCGTGTGTGCGCCGCGCCGCGTCCCCATTGTCAAATTTTCCCAGCCAGCCTCGATTCTACGCGTCCGATTTAATTAACACCATCTCGTTAACTTTCGTTACGGGCCGTCGTGTCCCGATCGAATCGCTGGAGGAAGATGAATTTAAATATTGAGCCGCGTCCTTTGCCTCCGTGATTAGCCCTGGCCATCCTGGATCGTTAGCGAGTATCGCGCCTGCGTGCTGCCTGCTATCGAACATTTCGTGTCCGCTTGTAGCAAATATTTTTTCATTTTTCTTCTCTTTCAAACATTGGGTGGATGAAGTCAGTAGAATTCAATGACACCTTCTTAGCGTCTCGTGATGAGATTTTCCTTATTGAGATTCAAAGATTTATGCAGGATCTTGAATAATATTATTGCCTGCAGTGCCCGGGACAAAACGATCCTCGACAACCGCGACGTTAAATATATTCCAAGCGTGACTGCGCGAGAGGTCACTGTTGATTCATGCGGATGAGAGGGTGGATATTAAAAGCAACGATAATCGATGAGGATGGATGGGGCTATATCGTTACTGCGATACGATTTATTCGTAAATTTTGTTTGCCCCGGCGAAATCGAAAAACCGCGACACGTCGGTGAGGAATAAGCACACACAGAAATATGTACGCGTAGGGGTGAATGTGTAATGGCGGTCACTTAAGCAAGAATTGTAATAAAACTAAGATATATGGTGCAATATTTCTTGAAAATGATTTTTTTGTATACTTAAACTATCAACCTATACGTAGGATACGAAAATAATTAATGTTATATTGATTTATTCAATGAAATTACAAAAAACAAAAAATATGTGTTTTCCGTCCTATAGCGGTCACGTTGCGGGCAATTGCGGTCTAGGGACTGCTACATTTTTCGCAAATGTATCCATCCGCTGAGTCCCATCCAGAGCATTCAGAATGGGCCCAGAGGCCACAAGAGATACATCGTCGCGCCGCTTCAGAATTAGTACTTAGGTACCTCTTATGTTGTGTACATGAAATATTACATCGACGATGTTGAAAACACAAAAGGCTAGTTTTCCTTGGTTGCTTAGCAACGACGAAGGCGAGATCGTTCGACAATATAGCGAATGATGTCGTGGAACGTAAGGAAAAGAAATTGTACATTTCGGACATACCGTTTTATAATAAAAATACTGACCGCCATTGCCAACTGACCGCGATTGCCTCATTCTCCCCTACTTGGAGTGATTTCCAATTGCATCGGATCGCACTGGAGAACATACAGAAGCTACAAAGTCCGGTATTATTAATTGAAGATATCCTCGCGTATTTAGACACATTTTACGTTTCTTCTATTAGTAGGTATTTGGTTTTCCCTAGAGTGCGAATAACTGTACAGCGGCGGCGAAAGTTATATCGAACGCGAGCCCGGTTCTAATTACAGGGAATGAAGAAAACGCGCGTAATTATGTCAATCATTGCTATTGCACCAATTAAACGCCGCCGACGAACGTCGAAAGACGCTTAAACCCGCTCCGTTGCATCTCGAACGGTGCCGCGCCGAGAGGCTCCTGGAAAGGTGCGCGAATCGATAGACGGGAAACACAAAACGAAAGAAGAAAAGGGGGGAAATTACCGTTTAATTGATGACAAAGAAGAATTTCCACATTCGCCCGTCTGCGGGGGAGGTCAAAGCACCCGGTCGATTGAAGGCAAACGAGACCATTGCTAGACCTTTCAGAAGCTAGATTCGTTTGAGATCAGAGGGCCGAGGACGTAGACCTGACTGCAGTGATTGCTAGGTCGATTGTCAGCGTCTCTGAGAGCGGTTCTGTGCCCCGGTCGTCGAGATTTGTAATTGTTCCTCATGATTATTTGGTCGATTTTCTTCGACTTGGGCAGAGATCTAGATTCATTAAAGCCTACGTTTCTTCCAAGTAAAAAAGTTTTGTCTAAAAATTTTCCCACTTAATAGGTAGTATCTCTATATTTCACCTCGTGATAACGTGACTTTCAACGATCGTTTACACTTTATCGTAAATCTCCCCTAGATCAATGAACTTGTCATCGGTTTTCGTTCACTAAACTTTCCAAGCTACATCGCGCCCCAATCGATCGAGACAGCCTAGGGGGGGCACTCTATAGAAACCGAGGCCAAGAAGGAGAGCTTTTAATTTCATGACACGAACGCCAGTGCCGCCATCAAATCGTTTCCCTGCCCCTTTTATAGCTGCGAGCTTCATGAACATTTTCACCGATGTTTTTCCCTATAAAGGAAAACGATACCTCGCTATCCTCTCGCAGGCACCCCAATTTGGTCGGTAATCCAAGGGAATACGATAAATTCACCGGGACTTCGCAAACACAATAAACGCTAGTGACGTTTCTTCTCCATCGGGTAGAGCTTAAAATTCGATTTCGTTTTCAGGCGGGTTAGCTTCAATGGAATAATAACGGGCCAGGAATGTAGGTATTCTTAAAATGTGGACGAAAGTGTCTGGCCGCATTTCGCTGTGGATTCAGGTTGAATAGGAGGCGATCGAAGACGCGCCCTTCAAGATATCGGAAAAGTATTTCCTCTGTCTCCTCTGTCTATCGTTTGTGCCTTGTTACGTTCCTTTTCCCTTGTTTATACGTACAGATCGTTTCATGTTTACTCATACCAACGGAGCAAGTAACGTAATTTCCCTTCATAAATATGATAATGCTTTACTAAAGTGGAGGAACTGTTGGTTGAAGCATTGTCTGTAAAGCTTAAGAGTTTATTCCGGCTACGACGTGTATTCGTATTAAATAACTTCTTTACTGTAATTATGGGGAAGTATGAAACTTAGTAATTCCAAGTTTAAACGACGAGCAGTGAAAACGGGATCCGCTACGGTTGACCACAGCAACGAGACATGTTTCGTGTTTCGTGGGAAGATGAGTTGCCAGAACTAAAATGGTGTATTCAGTCAACAGTCTTCGAAAAGAAAAGGGCAGTAGCCGCGGGGCGCAAACAGGTCTCAAGGGAGTCGCTCTAAGATTAACATAATGAAAAATCTTTCCCTCGTTTATGAAAGAAGGAGCGTCCAATTAAAAGATTTCATATACCGCGACAGGGAAATATTTCTTTTAGGATTGTTGACACACCGCGGAGACCGTCTCGAATTTTCGTTAGAAAGGGAACGACGACGGGCGAAGCGGGGAAGACGAGCGAGCCTCCGAGCTTTGGCAAACGGTGGAGCGCTGAATGGAAAAGTAACATGAACGTGGGAGAGCTAGAAACAGTTAATAATGCTGACAGTTATTTCGAAACTGCGGGATTTCAAGCATATGCGCGTTCGAACATTATTTCCTGACGAATTCCGATGCGTGACGAAACAAAATATTCAATTAAACCGCTGCGAAGCCGGCGAAAAGTGGAATAAATGTTCAATTCCAGCCGGCAGGGTGCATGGGCACAAGCGGCGCGGATAATCGGAGAAATGAGATTAATTTTTGCAGTTGCGTAGCGCATGTGTCATCAGAGACATATTTAATTATATGCCAGGAATAAATCCTCGTGAAACGACCTGACTGACCGAGAATTCAGAAGCATAACGCTGAATCGATTGAGGCGCGAGTGGAGAATCCTGCGAACCGACTGGCTACAATTGTTTATGGGCGCAGGAGGGCAGGATCGCGGGGGAAGTAGTCAGAAATCGAGACTTTTGAGACAGTCGTTCTGGAATCCCCTTGAAAACAATATCTTCGTAACGTAAAGCCGGCCTTGGAAATTGGATTGTCCTTCAAAAGTCCCGGGGGTGTTCTAGCCAAGAGCGCGCGATGATTCACTCGATGAGAAGCCCGTAAAATCTGCCGAAGCTTCTTCTTCCCTTGCGAACGAGCTCGAGATACCGATCGTGATGAAATTCCGAGAGACGGTATTATAATAATCGAGGCGATATAAAACTCGGGTAGCGATTAACATCTAGAACGTGGCCCGTTCAGAACTTTCAACGTGACAAGGTACTGAGACTTGCCGAGGGAAAAAGACCATTTCTGCAAAGTTTGCAAACATTTTTGAAGCTGGCATTCAAGAAGGTGCTCGAAATTATCGACTGTATGTCACGAGAAAGTGGCAAAGGCTACTGAAAGGCGCTGAGACAGGCCGTGGAAGTGGTAGAGGTTCGTCTACAGTCAGACGCGTTAGGTGTTCGGCACAAGTTACGCGCTAAAATTTTCGAAGCATGTACAAGTTTAGTTTCAATTCCACGCATAGCAATTTCACTTCTTTTCACCGCTTTACGAGTAGCGTAAGCGAGGAATTTTACTAAAAAAGGAAACAGACACCTTGTGACGCAAACAACTAAATGTCACCGAATCACATTGAAGCTATTAAGAATCCAAGCACGCTATTATCGCTGCCTCTACAATAACCAAGGACACTCGTCTTGCCAGACGAATAAGAACCCTTTTACCAAGAGGCATCCCGCGGGCAGCCTGCGGATCGCGTAATTCCAGCGTTCAGAGCGCGAGAAAAAGCGTCCCGGGTCCCTTTTCTTCCCATTATGACGGTCGTCCGTTAGAGCTATCGCGAAAAGTAGGTGTTGCCTGCAATAAAGCCGCCGCTACTTTCCCCTACCCCGCGATGCTCCATCCCTCGCGGACGGTAAATGTAAAGCGGAATGAACGTTAAGTAAAGTCCTCTGGTAGCGCAACGTTTTACGCGCAGTGCGCCGCATAAAGCCTCTTACGCTGGAAGTAAATTGTAAGTCCCTTATAGCCGACTGGTCAACGCTCTAAGCGCTTTCGTTCGGCCTCAACCCCCGGCAAAAACAGCTTGGAAACGTAAGGAGATTAGAGTCGTTATTGCGCGCGGACGTGGGGGACGGAAGCGGAAGTTCCACGCGAAAGTCGCGAACCGTCCTCCTCAGCGAGCGTGTTCCGTTCGCTTCCTTCGCGGTTACGCGTCTCGCGAGCCGGGCAAAGTGACGGAAAGCCGACTACAAAAGAATCAGAGCCTTGGCGTATTTAAGTACGACTTCTATAATGGCCAGAGCGACACGGAGTTTCCGCGGAAAGCGTGCAATCCGAGGGAGATAAGAGGGAGGGGCGGTTGTCTGGTTCTCATTTCCTACGGGCGTTCCGGGCGAAGTGCGTTTGTCGCGAATCGGCTACTTAACCGGCGTGGTCCATTATTGTTTTCGTGGTAATTGGCG
Organism: Andrena bucephala; assembly: GCA_947577245.1. Taxonomy (NCBI): domain Eukaryota; kingdom Metazoa; phylum Arthropoda; class Insecta; order Hymenoptera; family Andrenidae; genus Andrena; species Andrena bucephala. The sequence continues at coordinate 74,499,490 of OX387715.1, forward strand.
TCCCTTGACTTTTCATACGACGGAGGCGTTTGTGTTGGCGAAGAAAGCTGCTGGCAGAGTCTGTTGGCTCAGATAATGGATTTGTGAAGATTCTAATGATTTAGTAAGACTAATTAGGGGCGGTTCTGGTTAATCAATGTTCCTGTAATTTGAAGGGGGTGGTAAGTGTTTTACGTAGGAAAATAAATGGGACGATGTGGACGGTGCCCTTTAGCGAAATACGTTTCCTTAAGTGTCACGTGTGAAATACGATTCTCTTGAGGATAATGGGACACGTGTAATACCTTTCTACCATTTACCTGTTCTTAGTATCGATCGGTTGCAGTATAAGTGACGTGCAGAGACAGAAGTATGCTTTACGAGAGAATCAAGAAAATCTGAAATGTATCTCATGATTCCAAGGGCTGCGAACTAGGGTGAAAGCACTAGTAGTCGACCACTTAAAGCTAAACTCGAATGAAAAGTTCTAAAAAAAAATAAACAATCAATGTTATAAAATATATAAAATGTATTGAAGTAATTCTAATGTATTTAATGTATCACTAAAAATTTTGTGTTAGTATAAGAGTTCGGGGAAAATAAATAATTAGCGTTAAAAATAAAGTGTCCGAATGCTTTAAAAATCGACCGCTTAACACTAAAAGTCGACCGGTTCGATAACTAGTAGTCGACCACCTTTTTTTAATACGAAATTCAAAATAGGTTATGTGCACATTACAAACTAAAATTTATTTTTAAATATAATGTGCAACAACGGTTAATAATTAATAATGACAGGAATAATACGTAATTAAAATAAGTTCTTTTAAAAACTTTATCAAAATTTTAATAAGCTAAATTATAGTGAACACGTGGTCGACTTTTAGCGTTCATTGTGAAAGCAGTTAGCTTCAGAAGTCGACCGCTGTGGTCGACTATTGAAAATTGAAAGGGCATGATGGTCCAGTTACCGGCCCCCCATAAATAAATAAAGTATCCCATTTTTTTAAAATTTTTTAAGCGCATATATGCTTGTTCATAGCATCATTTTCCAGTAAAAAATATGTAGAACTGAATTACATTTGTCGCTTCTATTCAAAGCGCATTTATGCTTCCCGTGTTAAAAAACAGCAATGGCACATGTAGAATCAAAATTAGTATACAAATCACTTTAAAAGCATTTATTTTTTTTACCTATGAAGAGCGCTTTTTGTCGTATTTTAAAGTTAGAAATTCAAAATATAATATAAAATTGTTATTTAATAAATGCTTCATTTCAGTACTTATTTCTTTAAGCTAAACAATAAAAGTGGTCGGCTACTAGAGGGTGGCCGACTATTAGTACTTTCACCCTATGTACAAAATATTAGGAACCACTTGAACTACTTACAGTGGCGCGTCAGACTGGTGGTCAGAATCTGCTTGTTAGGGTCCACGTGCTCGGCAGAGCTGAAAGGCAAAAAAAGAAACAGACTATCAAGTACACTGCAAAGATTTCATATTATATCAAAGACATTATTCTGCTTTGGGTCGGGGTACGCTTTACATTTAATTTGCGAGTTGGCCAGATTCAAACTGAATTTGCATCCAATTCGTATCAGGTCCGAGTTAGAGTAACTTAAACCTCAATGAAGCCTTCCCTCGGTTCCACCACAGTCCAGACTACCCCTACACTCGTTACCCAGGAGTTCAGATAAGACTGTTAACGGAGAGATCCAACGATTCGGCATTGCTGGCGGGTTAGATTTACGCCAGGTAGAAAGTCGTCGTTTAATTTATGCTCGGCTATGGTATATTTACGTTGAACGGGTATCATGCGCCGGATATCCAGCGAGCAGGTCTGCCCACGATTGCCTAACGTGGCCAGCGGCCCCGGAGCACGGTTAATGAAGAATTAAAGTCGACCTCGCGTTCCTATTACGAGCAGCTACGATACACGGACGAGTGGGCTAGACCATGTGGATTCCGAGGCTCCGCGAACGGTGCATGTTTGATGCCGGAAGCGCTTCGAGACCCGGGGCCTACCCTCCTCTAGCTGCGGTTTCCGCAACCTCCGTAGGGTCATTAGCCAACCATTCATTATGCAAGTGCGAGGCAGTATTGCGTCAATATGGTGGGGGCGGCAGATTGTTGGCCCAATCGATAACAATGCGCCGTGTTTACCAGCCGGATAATCAACAAACGCAGCTTCTGCTTCCTTGCCTCCGAAGACCAAGCAAGTGGGAATTACAGTCTGCCCCGTTCCGAATGATATTGCGTCCCGGAAGTGTTGTCTATACACCCGCCCCTTCTTCCAACCCTGTCACTCTGCAACCCGTCAGCCCCCGCCTCCTGTCTGCAGCTACTTGGACGCCTCGCGACGGCTGATGCAGCTACTGCTCGCCAATTAACACCCCCGTTCTCCTACCTCCCACGATCAACTTCGCGAACCACTGTATCCTGGCGAAGTCCACTTAAAAACATAGCTACTTCGTGCTTCCTCTTTGCTGTTGCGGCGAAATGGACAGCTCGTAACCTGTTACACGTGACAGGCCTGGGGGCACGTGATCCCGCCGAAATATTCCAGAAGCAGCGCGCCTCGGTCGGCGTACTCGCAGGGCTGCCGGTCAAGGAAGCAGAATACGATATTCGGGAGGATCGTCGAGCGGCAGACGGGACACGGACACCGCGGAAGTATGAAACGCCGAGATGAAAGGGGGCCTGGGCGATATTCCGAAACAGGAGGAAGCTGGAAAAGAGGGTGGGAAGATGGGACGGCGGGTAGGAAAGGTGAAAGTGAGAGGGAGAGAGAGAGAGAGCGGGTAGCCGAGGTAGATCCGTAGACCCCTTTGATCTAAGTTTCTTGGAATGCAGGCCGAAGGGACAGCGTGCGTAGCTGCCGCCCGGGAAGTTGCCGGTAATTTGCTTAGTTGAATTAGATTGTGAATTTTGCACCGCAGTGTTTGAGCCATCGTTCGTCTACGACTTTGCAGGCACCGACCCACCCCTACCCCCCGCCAACCATCAACCACCCTTTTCCCGCCACCGTGCAGAGGGGGTTACCTCGTCGCCGACCTTATAATTACTGTTCCATCTTCAGACAGAAGTTTGCCAATTCGTTGGCCCGGCAGAAATCCCCGCGCTTTGATCCAAGGAGGAGCGGGTACGCGACGCGGCGCCGCGTCGGGCGGAATCGCGCGCGATGACGCCTAGGTGCGGGGCGTGATTTCCGTCGCTTTGATCTGCGCTGCCTGCTAAACGGAAAAGATGATCTCGAATGGAGACGCCCCCCGGCGCGGCGCGACGGCCGGGAATAAAATTAATCTGACATCAATGGGGACGCGCGACGGCGGCGCGGCCGGCCGGCGACGTGAAAGCCCTCAGACAAGCTGGATGCTCGGATTATTTCACGGTTCATAGTTAGGAATATCTGGCAAGTTTCGCGAGTAAAAGTGGATATCGCGAGGCTGTTGAACGTTCGAGGAGATTTCCCTCTGTCTGACGTAGTTCTCCCTTTAATTGCCTCTGGCTGCCAAACGTCTATAGCCAGACACTTTGTCTGCTTCCTCGTTTACGCGGACCCGCTCGTGCGAGCGCGGAGTCGCGCCGAAATCGCGCCGTAAAACGCGATTCGTCGGCGCGGCGGGATCGTGATCGACGGCGGGAGAAAAAGAAACACAGGGAGAGTGGAAGAAAAAGGCTCGTCCCAGCCGTCGACCCAAATTCCATCATCGTCGAATTCCTGGACGGCTAGGGGTTCGTGATTCGCGTGCGGATCGCGATACGGGCAGACGCGTAGCTGTACGTACATAGAGCGGCCAGGGGGTGAAGGGAGGCGGGGTGGTAAATATGTAGAGGCGGTATCGTGCAAGGGGTGCACGCACGGCAGTCGAATATAATCCCGTGGAAACGGTGTTCCGTATGCACGAACACCCGTTAGGCTGCACGTGTGTGGGCCACGGCTGCCTACCAGCGCTACGAATCCTATACGGCAGGCTTCAGGCACGAATGGGGGATCAATGTTTTATCGATATTGCAGCAGACGCGGCACTGATACGTCTCGAGTCGTCGGGCGCATATATAGCGCGTGCTTTCTGCCGTTTGCAAGAGGATTTATGGATTAGCGTTTGTTTATCGTCGCCCTTGCTCGCGTTTTCTCTGCCGGAGCTTTTTCTGCGCGGACCATTCCCATGGCCGGCATTAACCATCGGCGATCGGCGAACAGGAGAAAGCGCGCGAACGTCAGTCGATATCTGCCTCCTTCTACAGGACGTTCCACGGCGATTTACTTATGCTTAATGTTTATACTAAAAGGATCGTTGGTATCGAAAAGTGTGTCTTGGAGGCGGTTCCTTTAAGGGGAATTGGATGGCAGCGTTTAACATGGTATTTTGACAAAGGCGACCGTGAATTAGGGGTGAATGGAGCAGAGCACTTGGCTGTCGAGTCGAGAGACTGTAGATGAGTCTGTCCTGGGCGTTAGCACATTTGAAACAACTTGTATATGTGTGTGTTTCTAGGGTCGCCTGCTTCTTCACCCGAATCTACGTTGCTCCCCTTGCTCGGCGCAGGAAATACACTTTCTGGACCGAGAAATAATCCTGGGCGTCATGCCTGCTGCGACATTTCTGTTTAAACATCTGAGTTGATGGGACTTCTCGCGAAGGGTGCTAGCTCTAATGTCTATAGGGTAAGTCCCGGAGAGATGGTCATAGTTTCGTTTGTAGTTACGAAAATGATGTAGAACAAAACTTCAATCCTTTGTCTACCTACATATCCGTTAATATCAATAAACGAAAAATTATTCTTTAATATACAAATTTTACAAATGAAAAAAAAGTGTCATTGCCCATCTCTCCCTTAATGTCCGGGAAAGAAGGTCATATGTACCTTTCAACTTGTGGACCTTACCTGGTTTTCACAGATTCTTTCTAGTTTCCTTCCACTTTCGTTTTTGCTCGCTCAAAACTTCTTTGTAAAAATAATTTTCTCCGCGTCCTCTGCAATTATTAATGTCAAAGGCTAACTCATGAACGGAATCACATTTATTGCCGAATTTTATTTTTTTTGGAGGACTTTTGTTGTTTTAATTCTTTTTCCGGCTTTGCCCTGTTACTCATTTTTCGAGTGTTAATATGTGTCTGGGACGTTAATAATTTTCCCGGTTGTTTGACGCGATTCCGAGTAGGGTACCTTTTGAGCGGCACAAGAACGATATCTTCCAAAACTTGGGTTGGCGTACGTTTTTCATAAATTTCAGCAGCAAGACCCGTGGTGCTTGGTCGATTCAAGTATACATTCGGTTTCAAATTAGTAAAAACCATATTAAATAGACCCGGATCATTGCTAGGACCATTCTAGGCTATACAAAAATAACCTTCAAAATATCTGAAATTACAACATATACAGTTATGGCCATCTCTCCCGGACAAAATTTGACCATCTCTCCCTTAAAGCCCTGGTAAAATAGTCATTCCCATTTCATTTAAACTAACAAACGCAACCCCGAATACTTTAACGTTAAAAACACTGTAAACAATACACTATCGAAAATTCATCTTGAGAACTAAAAATATTCAGCATAAATAACACAAACAAGGTGATCAAAATATAGATCAAACATTTTGAAGCACTAGCTTAAATTTCACAGTGGATTGACAAACATTTAAAAATGTTTTATTCCGACGCTTTGAATTGAGAATGTTACTTTTCTATGACACTTTGCATTCACTCCGAGGCAGCGCCAGCAGGCGTTTCCTTCTAAAAAATACAGTCACTAGCCATCTCTCCCGTGTGATCATCTCTCCCTGACTTACCCTACACGTGAATTTTGATAGTTCTGATGATGCTGTTTGCAAGCAAAACCTAACCACGGTCTAACCCGGACATAACGCCTTAGGTAATAAAATAGTGATTAGAAAGTAGGTGAAACACCTTAATGCAAATGTGTGATGGCACTAACGCAAAAGACTTCCAGATCGTACACCGTGAATTCACGAAGTTCGTGTAAACGCTGGCCTCTCCGCGCAAAGTATCGATCAACGCGGGCTCGGCGAGTCAGATACCAGCGTTGCTTTTCGCCTAGACGATGCAGTCGACCTGTCACCCAGTCGTACTTCGCAAAATGTCTCCCCGTCGAGCATTTCGAGGAGAGTTGAAAGGCGAGTGGAATTCTCCCGTCTATCTGGCCAGCGGGGACGCGTATCGAAGGTGGATACCCTCTTCCCAGCGTGCATGTAAAAACATTCTACTTTCCAGCGATTAAGGAAGAGATATAGAGAAAATAGGAGCCGTCTGAAGCTGTACGCGGGACAATGCATGAACGCGTAGCCAGAATCTGCGACGTCGGGCGGAGGGAGCGAGGAAGAACGGAAGAGGGTAGAAATGAGGGGCGAGAGAAAGAGGGAAACGCACGGAAGGGCGTGTGGGCGGCGCAGGGTGAACGGGGAGGGGAAAGAAAGCAGAGAGGTTGCCGCCGTCAGGAAACTTTTGTTTAAAATTGGAATTCCTTTGCGGCTCGTTGGGACTAGGAATGCAGATAGGGCGGAGGCGACGAAAACCGTGAGAGTGGATGAGAGTGGCGGAAGAGAGGGTTGGCTGAACGGGTGCAGGGGGCAGCTGCAAAACGGCAACCGTGCGATATTGTTTCATCATAAAGGGAAGCTTCTTACCTCGAAGGGAACAGTTTTTCAGAGAAACCGCGGGACCGAAATTTCGAACGCGCGTCGACGTCGGCAACGAATCGAGACGAAGATGCCTACATTCCACCTTGATTTAGGCTTGCAACTCGTTCTCCTCGGGGGTGAGAATCGTAGCTAGTCAACGAGAATTCGTGTAGTGAATATATGTAGAAGCTTGGGGGATCGAGCTGCCGACGAGAATGACTTACTTGCAGACAGAAAGACTACAGAGCTCTTGCCTTGGCAGCGATACGAGGCTTCGAAGCAGTGTAAGATGCATAATTAGTGGACAGCGAGTAAAAAACAACGATTAATCAATAACATATCGTTTACATAAATACAGGTAACACGGTTATTAACTGCTGGGAGAGATTACAAGCTGGCGAGCGACAGGAAGCGTCGGTAAATTCCGCCAAGCCACTATGTTCTTCGATGAGACAAGATCTACATTCCGGCGCTGGCTTCCGATAAACACACACCATTCGGCGAACCATGCCAGCCGCTTAATTAATTTGCAGGTATCTTACGGGTGCCCGGGAATCATGTTACCGGGGTACGTACGTCGCCGCAGCTAAACGCATTAACCCGTAATTATCGAAATTACAGAGCCGCGAGGAAGCCAGCTGGAGCCTTACCTCCGACTGTCTCCAAGATTCTCAGGGGCGCCGTTGTGCGGCCTACTGCGGATACTTAGATAAGTGTCCCATCTCGCTAATTATTCGAACCAAGCACCCTCTTCCCGCCGCCCTGTCGCTCTTCGTCCTCGAAGCTCCGGGAAATAGATTAACTTGACCTGGCTGGCTCGGTTTTAAGAAATTGAAACTCGATCGAAACGGGGATGCCTAATCTGCCCGATTAACGGGCCGTTAATTAGAATTCTTGGGGCGAGAAAACACCGGGGGATGTCCGAACTGTGCTTGAATTGAATTTCTTCTAATTCTCAAATAAGCATGTTTTATGCGCGACAGAGTTTCGAGTTTCGAATATTGTCGGGGGTATCATTCCCGTTCAGACATCCGCGCGACGCTTCGATCGAGCGCGGCGTTTCATTACCGCCGTGAAATAATTCTCGAAGGAAGGAAAAAGGAGGAAAGAAAGTGGAAACGAGAGCGGGCCATGGAAGAGGGACATAAACGGGAAAGAGGATGAACGTTCAAGGAACAGCGGCGGAAAGGAAACGAGAGGCAGACACGATCGAAGCTTTCTACGGAAAATGGCATCGCGCGGAGGAAGCTTCTTTAATTTGTAGAGGGAGCGTCGAGTGAACAGCCCCCGGAATCTCGCATCGGGGGATTGATCGCCCGGAACTATGAAATATCGCCGCGGCCGATGACGTATTTCATTTCGCCCGTCACTCGTTTTTTCCACCCCTCTTTTCTATTTTTTTTTTTCAAGACAGCCATCACGAATATCGACCACCTTTCAATCGACCAGCAGATGTCCGAAGAAAAATCCCCCGCTCGTATTTCAGCGAGCCGTGAGTGACGATCGTCGCTTGCGGGCTGTGTGTAACGGTTTGCATGAAAAATACGAATAAACAAAAGTGGGGATACAGCGTTCGCTGTGGATACTGGAATGCGAATCTTCAAACGGAGAATAGCCTGTTGCGTGTAGTCGTTCCTCGCAATTCTACGAGCGAGCTGAAATTACGCGCAGAGTGATTTAGTTTTGAACATAAGGGTTGCTTCAACGTACACTGTGTAATAGATGCCAAAATTCGACGATGCAATAGTTGGGAACGTCAGAAACTCGAGAGTGTAGTGGTAGGTTGACTAGATTAAGGGAAGGAGAGGGAGCCACCTATCGATTTGGCTAGCGAAATGTTGTGGATTTAGGATTGCAGGAAACTTTCTGTTTATTCATGGTAAATTGTCACTGCCGGGGCATTTAGTAATACCAGCAATCGTATTCTTTTAAAATGTTTCACATAGTTCAAAGAAATTGTGAACTGTGACTCAGACATGAAAACTCAAGCGCACTGTAAGTAAAGGAAGACTTATTCTGACTGCTAAGTTCATTTTCCCCATATTCCCCGCAGCGTTGCCCTTTCAACTGTATAGCTGTCTTTCCGTACTTTTACCCTGATGAGCTTCAGACAGGGTGTGGCTGATTCTGTCAAGGAAATTTAGTGGCGATTCTGGCGACCAGCAATTAGAGAGAGTAGGTGCGCATAAAGTTTCTTCGACTCTGTAATGGAAGCGGGGAAGGCTTTACGATCGCCGCTTATCCGGAGGGGAATAGCGACGGCTAGAGGAACTGTCTTAATTTGAAACGTTCGAGCTTCATTTACGGCAAATTTCAATTGGAACAAGGGAGCGGGGCCCGCTTAATCGCGCGATAAACTGCGCTAGCGCTAATTACGCGTGCAAAAACACGCGACGTATCCCCGTCGCCGTCGCGGGGAATCAAGAAGCCGCTAAATCTTAACCTTCCCTCCAAGCCACCCCCGACATTCCACGAAACCAGCGAAATACATAAATTTTCACGCACCGACAACCCCAAATTTGCCTACGAGCATCAACACCCCCTTCAAAGTTTCACCAGCTCTTTCTGCTAGCGCCACTCCAACCACGAGCATATCGGCGCGCGCTAATTCGACAGCCAGATGTGTGACATTAACGGATTTGTGAAGCAGAAAGGGGTACCGTTTTCGATCTATCGCGAATGAATGTTTCAGCGGACGTAGTCTCGTGTCCCGCGATCGAAGAAGAAGAGTGACGCAAGCCTGGAGGGCAAACTGTGGAGGGCGGAAGGGTGCGAGGTGCGGAGGAGAGAATCGATTACACGACCTCGTCCCCGATCATTCGGGCAATTAAAGCGAGGATCGGCCGGATAGTCGCGTGCATTATTTGTACGGTAATGCTCGGCTCGATAGGAACGATCAGGCCTCCCGAGCCGACAATAATAACCGGCTCGGGGTCTGCTCGGCGCAGATTACACGTGGCGGCATGCGAGGGTGTGCGCGAGCGCGTGCAGACGCCACGTACGAGGAGAGACTTGACGGAGGAGAGAGAGTTGTTCTGGCAAAGGCAACGAAGCCAAGGGTTTGGCGGCTGCCTGGCGTCACAATTCATCCTAATTACATCTACCCTCGTTTCCGGATTCGCCGGCGTTCCCTTCGAGAGGGTACACTGCCACTTAATTAGTATTGCCAACCGGACCTCGGCAAGCGAGCAGAGAGCCCGGGCTGCTGCAATTGAGACGTTTAACTATATTTCCGCCTGCGAGGACTATTACCCTCTTGATTTACGACGCGCCGCGCCCCGCGGAGAACCGAGAGTCGCTTCGCTTTCTTACTTGCCGGCCCCCGCGAGCCGGGGCTAATCGGGGGCGCGGGACAATAGTCCACGCGCGACGTTTTAATCTGCTCGATTAAAGGACTAGCCTTGATGGCTGGTTTGCTTCTGGCGCGCTCGCAAAGTTGCCCCGCTCCGTGAAGGATGGCGGGCAAGTTCTGTGCCAGTGCCACGCTCTGGGGAATAACTTTTAGGAATCGTTGTCGTTGGCTGGCTATTGTGGTATGTAGGGCGGCGTGAAGTTGAGTCGGTCGAGGGATTAAGAGGGACAGATTGCTATGTAACGTTCGAGAAACCGTGGCTCTGGATACTGTGCCCTAAAGTGTCCTGGTACACTCCAACTTTCTACGTCTATTCGCTGAATTTTCAATAGCTCACGCTCGAGGTAAGCAATGTGGCGAGGTGATGCGGGGATGATAAAAGCGAATAGTTCGATAGGTACGTGGAGTGGAGATTGCCAAAGGTGGCGAAACGGTCCCTTTCCATGGAATAGAATTTCACGAACGTTCAGGTACAGCAGCGGTTAATGAAGCATCGGGGCGATTTAATTGAAACGAATTCAACGTGACTAATGAGGCGGTAGGGGCTGCTGGAGTGTCGAGTGTATAGATATACATGACAGTTTCAAGTGGAGTGCTCCGGTTTCGCGAATCATTTATAACCGTCCGTTAAAAGATCTTAACGCCCGCGTGGCGTAAAAAATGAATCGACCGACCGACTCTGGCCCACTGGCTATTTCATCTCGCTGCTACATTATTCCTAATTACCAGAGATTTATTAACGTTGTCCAAGCTGAATCCACTTTCGCCCAATCGCAGGGGAGGGGACTATTGCCCGTCGTGTTCTGCACCTCGAACAGTGTCGTTCGGGAATATTAATTAAAGCTACTCAAAGTGAACCGAGAACCTGGAGTACCTAAATCGCGCAACTCCAAAAGCTACCTACACTTGGAGTACCTGCTGAAGCTAGGAACATACTCTCTGATTAGACCGACAAGGCAGAACTCGCGTAATTCATTTAAATTTCAAGAAGCCCAACATCTTGGTCTCGGTTATACTTTCATTCGGCCGTGTAAGCAGCTCGCGCGGCTGCACACGCTCAGAATACCCGGTAGCTCGTAAATTCAGATTACGCGCGCATTTATTGCTTTTTCGCGCAGTTCCCCCGTCTGCAAGTTGTACAACATAACGCGGGTTATAAGGAATACCTTGCTCTGTGCAGCGACGTCGGGTGCTGTATAAAGGAAGCTTCAATGGCGCGTCACGCTTATGAAAGACGAATGAATTTCATCCCAATAAATTCCGCGCGCCACAACGTGTTCGCCGTAATCGTATTCACAGGCTCCTGCGCTACCAGCTGCCTACAATACGCGTTGATGATGAAATCTCCTCTGTTAGCGTGGCCGCTCGAAATGAGGACACATTCAAATGCTTACCTCAATTCTCCTGTTCGAAATTACCGGCGATATTGCAAACAAGTGGCTTGTTATTCCCCCTCTAACGCAAACTCCCCCGTGGAATCACGTTGTTTGCGTTAGATCCAGGTGCATTAAAAAAAAAACGTCGAATAATTCGATTCCTATTCGATTCCTAACTCGATAAAACATCAGTGCTCCATCTACAATTGAGTGAAGAAGCATTAAATCTTCGTGGTCACACCTTCTTCTAATCACAAATTCGTCACGTGAGGTTCACTGCACCGCAGTGTCATTTCTGAGTCTTTTAACTTTTGTTAAAACAAAAGTTTTTCTAGAAATGTAAATTTTGATATGATAAAATTTGTAGTTGACAAAATATTTGTGAGAAAAAGCGATCTCTTTTGTTGAAATGCAGCAAATTTTAGAATTTTAGAATTTTAAAATTAGGGTCTAAAAATGTACAGAAATATTGGCGAAGAAATAAAATACCTAGGGTGCGATACAGCCCGTGTGACCATGAAGGGTTAAAATACGTCTATTGAATATTTATTTGAACGCAGCTTGAGAAGCATTAAAGCAAGAAGCGAGTGTCTCAATATTTGCAAGTGAATTTGATTGTACTATTCACGGTAAATCTACGACAAATATCTTGATAGTGTCGTTCTGTAAGCTCGAGGGATTCATCCCCGGGAAGATGCTCCAAAATGAGAGAGAGCTGCTCGGGTCCTTGAATTTTAAGTTTATGCTCGCGAGACTTGCAGGAGGGTGAGCTCAAATGACGGAGAAAAATGAGCGGTAATTTAGCTCGCAGCTACGGGGATAAGTGGAAAGCGAGAAAGTCGAACTGTTGGTGGAACGATCCTGAAATTAGGGACGAATCGGAGCCGAAGGGTGAGAACAAAGTGAGCCGTGACTCTGACAGATAATGCGAGGAAGACGTCTCTATAATGGCTCGTTATATTACAAGGGAGGCCCTCCTATTTTCGAGGATCCGTGAAACGCTGTTTTTCATGGGCTCATCGAAACGGTTCGTGCGCCGTTTACGAATTTCTCGGCGATATCGCTGCACCGGCAATTGATCACCTACTCGCTTTTATTTTTTGTTTTCGAAAAAATATTGTGCACTTGCGATATTCGAGGGGTATTAACAGAAATCTAGAGCACCACTCGACATCGATTCGCGTTTCAAAGCGGAACAATCACTTTTACGCGCATTTATGTGTAAACATTTTCGAATTAACATTTTAACTGTGGATAAAAATAAATTCTAGCTCATTCGCATTAGAGAACTGAAACGAATAGAATATTAACAAAGAACAGTGGATAGCAGGTTTTATGATTTATAAATTTTCCGAGACACTGGTTTATGCACAGGCAAATCAGAACGGCTGATACGCAAAAGTCCGCTGCAATAACTCCGCGATGGTAATCTGCAGTGAGCGGCCTTCAATGATTAAAAAATTGCCCGTCAGTCTCACTTGCGCGTTTCATTTCGCGTTTCAACTTATTTCTCATTCGTCTCTCTTTCCTCTATTTTTCATGTCGCCCTCTGTCCTTCTCTCTCCCCCTATCTCCGAAAGTGACTGATTAAAGAAATCCACGTCAGGTGTTCTCATCTCCGGGCGGGACGGGTGTCAAAAGGTTACGTTAATTGCGCCATGCCTGATTGATTAAGGTCTCAATCCTATTAACATCCGAAGGAGATTAGACCAGCGATATTCGAGACAGACAAGCCCGGGCCTCGCAACGACGTTGCCTAATCCTTTCTTATCCTACAAACAAACCTGTCGCGGTCAACGGAAAGTCTCTAACGCGATCTAGAATTAGAACGAACTTACGGCAATTCTAGTTCGCTATTTTCCTTTAATACAAACTTTCGTCAGATTGCTTAAATTTAAGGGCATTTGCCAGACCCTTCGCTAGCGAAAATTCCACAGAATGCTACGAAAAGTGACCAGGTGGAGGGAGGACGCCGCAAGATGCGAAACGAGGGCGATAACAATTACGCCGGGACGTTGTAATTCGAGATACAGAGGGAACGGGGTCCGGCCATAATGGACGAGATATTTTGCATGAGAATACAATCAGCGCGATTCAGTGGCCGCAAATACGGGGCATATCAGTGTGAAATGTGTTCTCTGCATATGTAACGATAAGTCGAACATGGTGATCGAGAGTGGCGGTGGGGCGAGCGCGGCAGAAGAGCCCCCGCTTTGAATAGGGCTAATTTATCTTATTAATGCGGCGAGCTCGCTTCCCCGAATCACGGTTATTAGCGGCTCCGGGCGATTCTTTTGATGGCGCTTTTAAAACGACGGCTCCCGACGGTGTGTTTCGGCGTGTAGCTTTCATTCGGGTTGATGAACCGGAATGAACTGTCATTTATGCCGGTTTGAGAGAAGCAAATGCATTCCGAATGTCGTTTCAATTCTCCCGCACCATTTTCTATTACGTGCATTCAACGGGGCTTGCTCATCACACGGTAATATATTCTTGCCCGCTCTCGTGGAATAATAAACACTTCGGTGTTCAAGTTCCCGCCCGGCGTGTATGTACTATTAGTCATTTAATAAATTTCGCGCAACGACCGCATTTCTGGATAATAGGTTGATAAAAACAGAGCTGCATGTGGCACTGCAGTATCGACGTCCCTTCATATTTCAACCGCGCAAAAAAATTTATTCCCGCGATTGAGCCATTTCATCGAGAGATTTTCCAACGAAAATGAACATTTTTGGGCGACGTGGGTACCGCGGTGGCATGTATTCGAGTGTCGAATGTAAATTATTGAAATGTAACGCGCGACCGCGGCGGGGGTGGCGCGAAAAACGTTTACATCGTCGATATTAATGGGGGATATTGTTACGGTGATCCTTGTATTAATAGACACCGGCAATTAAAACTTGCCCGGGGCAACGATTGCTGACGTACAACGATATGCATCGCGCTCTGAAGTTCGTTTCCGCGTGTCTAACGGAGCCTTGAATTCTCAGCGTATTCCACGAGTTATGCGAATTGATACCGGTAATTAAAACTTTCCCTCGATCCCGCTAAGGCCTCGCCGTAATTGCGTTTCGCGTTCCAAGGGGATATCGGAGAGATTGCAGGGACACTGTGCTTCGTTAATCCCTGCACGATTCTTTCACTTTGGTCTTGGATTCTATTCTGATTGTTTGGTTGCGTACTTTTGCAGCGGAACGGTAGGTATTCCATTCTACCAGCTAAGAACTGCAGCACACGTTTCGGAAGTGACGTTTCCTATGAGTGAATTAAACTGTCCGAGCACCGAAGTACTTGTGGCGCGTGTCGGTAGCCACTGCTTGCACGACGAGATAATGTGAAGGATAAGGCCCAAGGTTTCAAGGCAATATCCACGGCAAGGTAGATGTCCCCATTTCTGCTCATTTCGTATTTTTCTTATTATTATAAGCGTTACGTTTGAACTATAGTTGTAACAAAATAATTCTAAATTATTTGAACATTTACGCGAGTGTTGCACGAGGTTGGGGCTAATCAAAGTGCAGCATAAGCAACGAAAAACTTTTAAAACGAGGGACTCGCGATTTTTCGATTGTGTTCTAGCTGGTTGTGCTAAGGGACAGCGTCGCTATTGGTATTCGATAATTGGGCAGAAAATAGTTTATGCAGTAGAAGTTGTCATTTAGTAACATAAACAGATACCGTATTGTGCTCTGGATTTAGATTCTTTTACTATTTTTAATTTTTTTAAGTAGAAATCAGGTGAGCATGTTTAGGGTCAAGTGAATCACCGTCATGTCCCAATTCTATTCACCAAAATTTTAGTAACATAACTTCACAATTCAATGTACGCTGTAACCTTTATTTCTATTCGAAGGCATTTTATTTTTTGTTTATCATTATTTTATGCTTTACTGTTGTGTTATAAAACCTCTCCATAAAGGAGGAACTTCTTTTAACGTGAAAAGGCAACATATTATGGTAGCAGAAATTGGTACAAATGGTGAGTAGAAATAGGTACATCGGTATTTTTCGTGATCAGAAATACGGACATTTAGAGTATTGTATTTAAATACAAATTACTAATAGTTGAACATCTTGAAATATCTTTCTTAAATAGTTTTCGAATTAGTTGATTTATTATTAAAGAATTAAACAATTACTCTGCAACTTTTGATCACAAACAAATATTATACACCTTCTTTATGACGAGTAATCTCTTAAATGAGCAGAAATTGGGACAATCACCTTATAGCGCGGAAATCGAACGTGCTCCGGATCGAAATCGAGCGTCCACCTCTCGACTGTTCAGGAAGTCGTGTAACCGCGCGATTATAGGCGAGTATCAACGCTATCGCTCGCAAATTCATCGGAGACGCGTAAATAATGCATTACCGCGAGGCGTCCCGACGACCGGAAGCGTAGACGCAGTCGAGCCGATCGCAAATCCAATTATAGGTGAAACTGTTCGCGGTGACGTCACATCCATCCTTCGGCAACCCTTTCAGTTGCTCTCTATCGGATAACAATTACCATCGGTCTATACTGCCTCCTCTATCCGTCGATTTCTCACCCCCCTTCTCTCTCTCTCTCTCTCCCCCTCTCTCTCTCTCTCTCTCCCCCTCTCTCTCTCTCCCTCCCTCTTTCTCTCTGGGTCTCTGTGCAGCCCTCAGCCCTCAGCCCTCAGCCCTCAGCGACGATCCCAGAACACCCCCGTCCCAACGGAAGAACGATTTCCCTCGTTTCACACTTACCGAGCCGCTGCCTACCCCTCGTCCTTTCCGCTTCACGAGTATTCTTTTGTCGTGGATACTCGAGCCGAACGACGCGTCGACTTTTCAACGCGGTTATCGGCAAGACGAAGCCCCACGAGCGCACCCGCTACTTGTTGACACCGTCTTAACGAGAAAAAAAAGAGAGGCGCCGGAAATAACACGCGTCGCGACCGGTGTTTCTCCACGGGGTGGCAGGCCACTGCATTGGAAGGGGATATCCGGTGGATTTCTTCGTCGCGGCTCTCGATTCTCATTTCAGCGACGATTCCTCGCGAAACGATCGTCGCGACCGCGCGCACGAATTCTCGCCGAGAAGAAGCGACGGTGAATTTCTGTTTGATAACATAATATTCCACTGAATTTCTGTTACACACCCTCGACCAAGAAGAGAGCGAACGATGTTTAACGAAAGCGGGGTTAACACATTATTTACTCGATCCAACCGCGCGAGTGCTTGCTGGAACGACAAAAGGCTACGTTAAACAACTGCATAATTTATTATCAGGCATTACAAAGACTAATCGTTTCGTTTCCGCGTCAACGGCTCGGACGGTCACGCGGGTTGCTCGGTGGAAATGGCGCGCCCACGACTGTCGACCGTATAAAATATAATCGCCCCGGTTATTAAAACGAGCGTCGAACGCTTCATTAAAATGTTCATCCGAATTATCATATTAAAGTGGACTTAATTACGCGATCGCGGGCGAGGAAACCCGATTAACGCGGCCGAAACGGCGACGATCGCGAATCGCCCACTCTCCTCCGCGATGAATGGCCGGATTTCGAAGATTATTATTTCGTTGATAGATCACGCGTTGATTCTCCCCACGCGCCACGACTAGGGGCGGGGGCGGGCTGGGGGGGGGGGGGGGGGTGGATGGAGCGGGAGGAGTGCCCGCGGAGAAGTCGTTACCGCGAAATATCGCAAATTGTTATTAGCGGGCAATCGAGCACGAAATAAACAATCGCATTTAAACGTGGATCTCCGGCGAGCCGCCATCGTCCATTTGTCAGGGAATATCACATTTTTCCGCTCGGCTGGCCCCGCCACCGTGGCCGCCGTCGGCATCCCATGCACGCCCGTGTATGTGTACATCGTGAAATAAATCGCGGCAAATAAAGAAAGCGCCAAGATATGGCCTCCCTCCCTCCGTCCCCCGTCGCGTATTTCTCTCTTTTCCCTCCCTCTCTCTCATTCCTCCACTGACGTTTCCTCTCGCCGTGCCCCGAAACTTTCGTTGTCTCTCGAAAGCCTACCGCCTCTCTCTCTCTCTGTCGCTCGCTGACGCCGCGCGACGGGCGAAACGTGCGGGGTGGTGGGCGGGCGGTTGGCAAGGAACCTTGAGGGTGAACCTACCTTCGCGTCCTTACTCTTTTACTTCGAGCTAGGTGGTATTGTACTCTCTTTTGGTATTTCTAATAACTTCTTCTTCCTTCTCCTCCATCCAGCTGTCCTCCCTTCCTTCTACTTCGCCCGTCCGTCTCCTCTAGTCTTCCGTCGTGCGAAAGCGCTCCCCTCCACCCCCCCCCCCCTCCTCCGCCCACACACCCCCTCGTTGTTCCTTCTCCGCGACGCCCGGCGTACACCCGCCGTCGTTTCTTCTTTCTTTCCTTCCTCCCTCCCCCCCCCCCCCCCCACCGCGTCTGGACTTAACAATACCGGCAGTAATCCGACACTATCGGACCTCCAAGCCTCTCGCTCTCTCCCGCCCCGTGACGCTCACAGAGATCCTCTCCTTCGGCCTGAACCCTCGTCCTCCGGCCCCTCCCGACGGCGTCTCCACCCTCCGCTTCCCTCTGAACAACAATTACTCCGCCATATTGTCCGCTCTCCTATATCGTAAACGAAAGGCGGGGGATGGGGCGAGTCGGTGGCTGGGGGGACGAACTCGAAAGACGAAGAGGGCGGACGGATGGACGGATAAAGACGGAGCGGCACGGTGGGATCAAGTTTTTAATCACTCTCCAATGTCAGTGGGAAAAAGAAATGCGAGGCGCGCGAGCTTGCTCTCTCTCTCGCTCTTCTTTTCTTTCCCCGTATATCAGTGGCGCGAATATCGTCGCCTCCCTTCCCTCCCTGCCCCGTTCCTTTTCCTCCACCCATGTCCCTGCGCTTTTGCCTTCGCGCGCCTCTTGCGCGTTTTCTCCACGCTCTTGGGAAAAAGGATGAGCGGCTTTGTGCGTGTCCGTAAATGACGCGCTAGTGACGGTCATCTTCCGTCTTATTTTATTGACAACCGATCCGCTGGTTTGCATGTGTTCCGTGCAGCCTTAATTATTAAAGGATCACTCGTGGCAGGTGAAGAACAGAGGGTGAGCGAGTCTGAAAGAGGGGAGAGATACCTAGCAACGCTAACTTCATCCCGGCTACAATGATCACTTAATGTCGCATTACAGTAACGAATCCATGAAATAATAACTTACGAGCATCGTTATCGCTTTATTCGGCTGATTAACTTTACGCCAAGTCCCCCTTTCTCGCCCCACAGAGTTCCTCGCCCAGCTACCCATCTCGCGACGTTTTACGTCCCTCTACGTGAAATAAAAGCACCCCGGCGATGCTCAATCAGAAAGCCATTCTAGGGGGTCGTAAAGCAAGCGGGCCATGTCTTATCGCCGAGGACATTGTGTATCCGTGCCCAACGTGCCCAGATTTATTCGCAACTTGATCTCCCATAATGATCTGTACCAGTCGAGGCCCTGTCAGAATGTGAACAGCGAGAGAATCGTTTTAAGACACATGTTAGTGGATCGATAAATTTCTACCAACCACCTTGTACGGTAAAACGACAACCACTGCTAGCATATTACGGCCACAAGGAAAGAAATCCCCAGAAATTATCGTCTCTCAGCCATTCATCCCTTAAACGACGGCATACATATTCTATTTTCCGTTTACGTTGCGATGATGTAGAGAAGATAGCCAACCCCGGCGACCACTTCTCGGCTGCGCCAGTGTCGCCGGTGTCTGGTCCATATATAATTCAGAACGTAGGTGAAGACAGGGCGATAATGATAACCCAAGGGTAAAGACACAATGAGGGGTGTCTATAGTACAAGATTCTGTATTCGGTGCGCGCGCATCTGTCAGAGCCATCGGCCATTTCTGCCCTTCCGTCCCGCTTTCTTATCACCGGGTTCATATTTTTCCATCCAGTTTATATTCCCCGCCCTACAACATAATACCTTTCTCGTGATACTTTTTATATAACCCCCGCTCTCTTCGCTAGCTTGCTGCCTCGATCATGCCCGGCGGAACGGGAGGTGAACGATGAAACCAGGCCAGACACTTTTGTCTTTAGCGGAAACGAGGAAAGATGGAGAATGCGTGAGCGTAACCGAAATACACGTCGCGAAAGTGCCCCATCTGAAAAGGGCCTGACACGTGCGAGCGCGGGGGAAGGAGCGGAAAGTAGATAGGGAATCAGCTTAGTCAGACCGACGCTTTTAGGCGGCGTCTGACTCGACGCTGGCTGCTACCACTGCGAGCGAGTGGCGAATCGTGGCATTTACGACCGGGGTTTCGGCTCGGCGGAGACGCCGCGAGACACGCGCGAGATTATCTGGAACCGCGAGCAAGATCGATACCGAGGAACGGCCGATGTTCGGCGTTCGAGCTTTCATGGCCCATCGGCAAAAGGCGCCGGGCGAAATCAGCCCAGCTGACTTTACTAGCTGACCACCCGATTATATTGCAACCGAGCGCTTTATCGATGCGTATGATAATCCAACGCGTGCACGCGCGATATCGATAACTGCCACAGCGGCTGAATGCAAATGGGATTGTTTGACGGGAAAATGCGGCCTGTGTCCTGCGGTTCGCGTTAAACTAGATTCAGGGGATAGGGTAAATCCGGGAGACGCGGTCGACCTAATATAAAATGTCTATTAAAACTAATATAGATATTACTTATTTTATCAGAACAAACAATGTTCAGAATTTTATTCTGATTCAGAAAAGCTGGTCGATATTTGTTTTAAGACAATATTTACTGTAAATCGGGTTGAAAACCGAAGTGACATCTGACCACCTCATCCGAGATGCCGGGAGAAATTATTTTCGTCGTTGGCACAGAACACTCACATAATTATTCATGGAAAATTAACAAAGGATAAAGCAAAATTATTTATGAGCGAATGCAACTACAGATTCAACACATCAAAGAAAAAGTGAACTACTTACCTACTGGTGATTAGCAAGGCAAATGAATACAAAAGTGAATAAATAAACTAAATAAACAAAAATAATAATAAAATAATAATAAAAAATAAAAAATAAACAAAAATAATCAAAAAATGGAGAGATGGTCTTCTCGTTAGCTTTGAGAGGAAGAGTTAATATGGCCAAATACTTTGGCTGCATTGCCCCTCAATATCTCTACTATCTTATTATCCCAAACATTAAACGAAAATAAACTTAGAAGTATATTTTAAATATGATTCTATACACCGCTGTTTGACAAACGAGGTTAAATGTAACCTCAATTTACCTTTTTTCAGCCTATAAATTCTGAAAAATAGAGAAGGAAGCGAAATAACGCCATTCATTCAACTATTTCTGCACTTTAACGTGTTATTACGTATAGAGTCTAAAATATAGCGACTCGACCAACTCTCCGGCCCGACCGCGCTCCCGGATTTACCCTATAAATTCATTCGTTTTCACTGAAACATGAAGTTGCGTTATAGTCACAGTTAATTGTAAATAGAACAGGTTGTTTACTGCTGTGGATATTAGCCTGGTGGCTAGTGGAATTGCCGACCTCGTTGGAAATTCGAGAGGATGGAGAATATCCTTAAAACGGGGCGCAACTGTGCAATTGTCTGATGTTATATACTGCAGCTGATTTTTGTAAATCGTTCAATAATCTCGCGCTGCGGGTTTGGCACAACTAACCCCATCCTATGGCTCGAATCCTAGGTGCAACCCCTAGTACCGCCTTCGAAGGAGCTCCATCGGCAATAGCCACCCCTAAAGTCGAGGTCTTCCTTCCTTGCCGACGTTCCTCAGTAAAACTACATCCTGTAATATCGACATTCGCTCGGCAAGCGTACGTTCCAACCCCCTTTCGCTGCTTTACCCTCCCGGCTGCTCTGCACCACCCTCTGAAGCACAATGCTCTCGCGTGGGGACCACTCTGCAACCCTACAGATAAAAAGAGCCTGCCTCCATTTTCCATTTTGCAAAAATTTCCCATATTTCGATCACGACGTAAACCCAGTTGCTTCCCCATTTACATCGAAAGGAACGGTGTAATTCCATCTTGAACCGTAGGTACGCCCGGGAAGTAGGTCGACCTAATGAAAAGCTCGTTTTCGCGGCGAAATACATAAACAATTCGCAATAGCATTTCCTAACGAGCCTTTCGCGAAAGTGTAACGCCAGAGATAGATCGCGAGATACTAGCGCCGGGTCGACATTAATAAGAAAGGAAAATATAAACGCAGGCCGGGTGCACGGGCTGGCAAATAAATTACCCTCGTATGACATGTCCCGTAATCACACGTACCGGACCAAGTGGCGTTTTGAACTTTTCCAGGTCAAGAAAACTCGATGCCAGGGCAGGAGTGGCCAATTCAACTGCTGATGAGCTGCTACGTGAGATGGGCCTCTAATACCACGAATTCCACGTAGTTCGTGGAAGAAGCCCCTCCCCTTTATCGGGGATCAACCAGCGACCCTTTGATTGTTGTTTATGTAATTCAGATTCGAGACTTTACACGGAACTTTACTCCACCTTTCAGTCCGAGCAACTGCCACTCGCGCGCGCATACCTAGTTAAAAGATACTAGAACTGTTGAATTCGGAATTGGAAATGTTGGAAATATATTGAGAAAGAAGATCGGTAACGCTCCGAGGTGCCGAAGAATAGCATTAAATTTGTTTTAGCAGAGTTGAGCGCGAAATAGGGGAGAAGTCGTGGCGAAGGTTTAAGCGGTCGTTGAATGTAGGAATAACGATGAAAAAATGCCTTCGAACGGGGTCGTAAGGTTACGAGAACGCGCGGAATATGGATGCCGAGTCGAACCTTTTCGAACACACGTTGTGATAATGGGAATTATTTGCATATTCCGGGAGCGCGGCGTAGATTTATGCGGTACGCGGGCAGAGTGAGCATTAAAGAGTTATTATCTCTTTTGTGGTAGTCGCGTGGCATTGCTCTCCCGAAACGACCTCACAAATGTGACGTTATTTATCACTAAAATGCCGCGTACGTATTTAGGATACGTATCGCGAGGATTAGTTTCTGCGCGGCAGACTTTCGCCACCGTCCGTTCGTTTGCTCCTCGAATTACCTAGCTGAAATTCCGATTCCGGCGCGTTCATTATTTATTCTGTCAACATCCCATTATTTCGGAATTACAGCACCCTTTCGCATCAGACATGTAACAACAATGCTAACAAACTGCTCATTCATAACCGTTCGCCCATTTCTGCAACTCGCCCCCGACGATGGAGTTGAAAACAGACGTTGAAATCCCCGCTCCAAGTGATATAACACAGATTATGTCAGACTGTGGTGCTACGTCACCCCTCCAGCCGCAAAAACCACGTGAATATTTTTCACGAGGTGAAATTGAAAAGATCCCAGCGCCCGGGGGAGCGATATTTCCCAAATTCTCGGGATGTATGTCAGAGGCACCGGGGTTGAACCTCGGGGATTAAAGGGAGGCAGCACGGCTTTGCGTAATTTGATGTTCGAACGAACACAAACATCCATGCGGAAGAATTGACCAGCGTTTCGCGTCCGCGGCCGGTCGTGCTGGTCGCAGCCCGCGATCCCCGTTGGATAACTCTTGCTCGGGCGTACTATTCCGTGTATTTTCAGTTGCTTTTGAAAGTACCTTTAACGATCCCAGCACGCAACTGCTGCTGCTGGCCGGAGCTGGGAGAAGACGTTCGTAAACACGGCACGAGCACCGGCTAGAGATCGCAGCTCCCTGCTGCTCTCTGTGCCGTAGATCTCGTTCGGTCTCTCGAATTGTTTTTGCCTTTGCCCATCATCCAATAGAAAAACGCGCAGACTCGGTTCGCGCCATATTGAAATTTACATAGATATCCCGGCGTGTATAGGCGGCTTACGTACACTCGGCTGCACGTGTACCTATACGAAGGAGCAGGGAAAGGTCTTAGGGTCTCTATTGGATTACAGAACAAGCGGCTAGCACTCAAGCCTCCGTATCCCCCGCCATGCTCCGGGCAAAGTAGTTTAGCTTTCGAGTATAGCCTTACCTATCCAGCCTTAGCTTGCCTGTCCATCCGTTACGTTATGTATCCAGGATCCACCCTAACCTGCTCCACCCACGCTGCCCTTCTTCCAACCCCCCCCCCCCGCCTCCCCGCGCAGCCCCCCGTTTCCCTTCCGTTTCTTTCCGCCCTGTCGTTCGTCCCTCGACCTGGCGAGGGCCACCCCCTCGTCGCACGCAGGTAAAGAAAATAAAGGAGCGGTTACCACGACCCAATCTGCACCCTCGCAATTTATGCGTGTATTAGGACGGATAGACGGCTCCACACCCCCCTTCCCGTTTTTCATTTGTCTTCCTCTGGATTCTGTATTTTGGATCGATCGCGCGGGGGCCGCGTCGTCCGTTCGGTGACAGGGCGAAGAGATTGCGAGTGGATTCGATTTCAGTTGATTAAGTCCCTTGGACGAGCGCTCAGAGTAAACGAGTAGCCGGATATTTATTAGTTTCATTGTCCGCTTTTATTTGTTCCAACGTTTGCTGTTGTTTGCCGTGTATGTTGTAGTTCGCGAAATCCTCTAATTGGGGCACAGATGGGCAAACAATTATTTGAAATAAAAAATTTTGTACGAAACTTTTATTTCAAATAATTGTTTGGCTATCTCTGGTTTGGTGAAGGCGGAATGAATCGAAACTAGTCGAACGAGGGGATACTAAAAACTCTCGCTACCTGCTACATATTTATTATTACTTGCTCGGGGAATTTCGTGCTATCCTTGTGAGATATTAAGCGGGGAACTGAAGCTTGTCGCCGGGTATCGTTACGTTCAGAGGGAATACCGTAGCAGCCACGGGAAGTAGTTCTATGAGCAGAGTCGAGCTGAGCAGTTGGCAGAAAATGTACCTTGTGGTTTGGAGGAAAAACACTTGTCATTACGAAAAGGAACTTTCACCCTCCGTTTCAACTTTCTTCGCTAGATATAAATAAACCATGTGCCGTTCAAGACACACTAACAAATCTTTGCAGTTAATTCTGCTTGACATCACCCTTCACTGATGTCACCACCCCTCGTCCCGAATTCCCTAAATCTAAATCTGAATGTCCAAATTAAACCAGTCCCAGGAGTGAAGGCTCGCCCTGCTCTCCACCTCTAAGAAACGCTTCGCCTCATTAAACACCAAAGGCACACCACCGATTCTTAAGCTGAAACATGACGAACGACAGGCTCTTTCCGAACCTCCTCCCGCCGAACGCTAAACTCGCCGGAGTCTCAGTTATCCTGGCAGATACGATCGTTCACCTCGCGACAGAACAGGACGCCATCGATTGGACGAGTTTCGGGGGCAGTTCGCGTTGCAGCCTGGCGGGGTCTAATCCATATCCTAGCCAGGACGAAATTTACTACTTTAATAACACCGTGGCCCGGCCACATTCGCGTACGTACGCTTATGCATAGGCGGCTGCGTCCCACGGCGCAACTTCCAAGCCAGTGTCCGACAGGCAGAAACGATTTCGAGTATTTAGGTCAAGTTGCGCCCGTTGTTTGTTGTTGACGACCGCTGGCGCGCACGGCCCAGCGCCACTTCCAAAACGTAAATCCGGCCGACGCTGTCGGAAAAGTAGCTACGCTAATTTAACGGTGTAATACGATGCCAGGAGTTTGCCGGCCGCTGCTGATGATATTTCTGCGGAACGATACGGGGGCGGTTTTCGCCCTCGGGCGAGGGAAGGCCGAGCCGGAATTTCGGCTTGTTCCCCTGGCTGTCCCGGCGCCGAGCAAATTTGAAGCTCCACGCGGGGGTGGAAAGGAACTTGTCGCGGCTTTAATGGAAACTGTCGTTCGGCGGTGCCTCGTTCTTTTTGGCGAATAAATGTTGCGCGTGTACGAGGCGACGTCGGATGGGCTGTCCTAAGGCGAGGCTGGAGCCTCGCACGGAATCGAATTTAGAATAAAGTTCTGACAGAAATTTTGTGGAAGTGTCTTATCCATCCGGTTAGCATCGTATAAATTTCATCTCTTTCAGGATGCTGATTAGACTTGCACTCGTGCGTTTGCCGGCTCGAATACGTAGGGTGAAAGTCAGCGTCTCTATGCGTGACTCCCACTGAGATTGCAATTACATCATCTGTAACATGTTGCAGGTGGTATAAGCGCCTTTCATGGATAAGCCGCGAAAAATCTGTAATTTGTCATGAGATGTGCGTGGTGTTCGGGGCAACGTTATTAAAGTAGTAAATTTCATCTCTGCCCGGATGTGGGGCAGCCTTTGCCCGTATGCTTGCTAACCTGAAACGCCTGGGAGCAAAGTGGCGTTTCGAGCCACTAGATAGGGGATCGTTTACCAACAACATTACGATTATGCGCCTCAGCACTGTGCAAAAACTGGTTATAAAATCTACAGAACCGTCACGTTTCTGTTAAGCTTAATGCAATATCATTGAGAAACTTGAGTATTCTAAGACGATTCTATGACGTTAACCGATCACGAGCATCCAGCCGGCAATGCTCCACGAACATCTCCAATTCCTTACAAGATCTGCATCACGTTCAACACGCCATTATTAAAGCAGTAAATTTCATCCGCTATAGCATATAGATTAGACTCTGCCTGCCCCACTCTCCAGGATTAGATTAGCATCTCACTGTTCCCCAGGTCACAACCTACTTTCTATCAATGACTGCAGGGTGGGTCAGCCATGGACTCTCAGCCAGGAACCGAAAAATTCATCGTCTAATCAGAAAAATGATAAACGAACTGTCGACGAAAATCGTCGATCCAGTAATAGTGCTTCCATAAGTTATTAACAAGACGAAAGATTTTTTTTGCACCCTTCGTAGAATTCGCGAAAAACCTAATTCCGACGCTGGCAGCCGCCGCGTTAAGTTCGATTCGCGGTTGGAGACAATTTCTCGTTGGAAGTTACCGGGCGGAGCAGGGCGGAGGCCGTAGTCGTTACGTGGAAATAAGCGGAAATCGAAATTGGCGCGGAATTCGCTCGCGGACAAAGTTCGCGGGAAATGGGACGCGGGGTCGGATGCGGCGAAACCATGTTGACGAAATAAAACGGGGAATAAAGTTACGATATACCGAGGACAGATTTATGTGTTCCGCCCGGGATTTGATTTACAATTGATTTTATTCGAGCCTGCACGCGGAACCGCGTTTACCCGCGTAATGGAAGCCGTTCATTGATATTAAAGCCATCGCATTTATTAATTAGCCCGCGCCTATTGTCTCGCGCGTGTTCGCTGGGCCAGCGTTTCGATTCGCTGGTTAATTACCGGGCTACTAGAAATTAGATTCTCTTTCTCATTTAATTTCGCCCGGGCAACTGTCGGAAAACATTTTAAACATTTAAAGTTTTAACCTCGATAGACCGTAATCTAGGTTTTAAAAATAGCTACGAGACACGCTTGACTCGTCTCGGCGCAACGACCCACGAGGACTGACCTCTTCTTCCACGCGTCCTGCTTTGGAATCGTAATTTCTCTAGCTGCCCGACTATCCACGATGCTTCCCACTAGTTTTCGTCGCTGCGCACTTCTTCCTCGGCCTGCCCGTAACATTTTTGTAACGGTTCCCTAGGCCGCGGTATACGGCGTTTACAGTGCGTCGCGAACAAACGAAAGAAGGATCAGATTGAAGAAATTAGAACGACGTCGCCGGGAGTTGGAGACGGTTAACGAGGACCTGGCAGTCGGCCAGTTAATTAAAACCAACATGCTCCTTAACTGGATTTTCCGAACTATCATTTTAATCCACCGAACGTACACGCGCGCCGGTAATTGCGCGACCATAATTGCTTTTTCGCGCGGCCGCCTGCAGTTGCTCCCTTAAGGGATGAAAAAATCAATCTGTTCGGGCCCTCGACTATGGGAGCGGAGAAAGTTTCTCTGTATCAGAAAGTAGTTTGTGTGCTCCTGGAAGTACTGGCTCGAGTCCGCGGTACTTGTGTTCCGCGCAATCCTCTCCGCGGTTAATGGCTTTAGCGTCCGAGGCAGGAACGTCTCGCGAGGAACGTTGAAGTCGCGCCCCCGAATTTCCAACGGTGTCGAGAACCCCCGCTTTCTCTGCTCTTTCGTTTTCAGCGGATATCACGTGACACTTGACCCGATGCACCCACACGGTCGGCCTCAAGGTACGTCGTGCGAGAAACAAAAGAGACCAGAGGTAAAACTTGGCTAGGCTGCAAGCGTTTCGTTCTTCGACTTCCAATCGTGACGATTGCCGGCGGAATCAACGTCGACGTGTTTACCATCTACTCTAAAGGCAGACCTTTAGACCGTAAAAGATAGTTGAATTCCCGTTTTAATTCACACCCGTTCCTGTCACGAGCGATATGGATAGAGAAACGCGACGTGCCTGAAACACAATCTACAACTGTCGCTCGTTCAGAGTTATAATATACTAGCGAAGTACCCGTGCTTCGCTACGGTAGAATAATTAAAAGGAATTATTTTTATATCTGTTTTGTGAAGTAATTTTGTATGTAATTTTTTTAAGTGCCCCTTGCTTAAGGGGTCATTCCGGTTAGAGCACCGATAAATTCAGCGATTTTCAGGAATTTATTGCGGCGAAAATAATTATAGTAATGGAATAAAACATTTTTCTATTTATTAAACTACATTTCTACAGCAAATAAAAAATATAAAAGTAGTAGAATTATTGCTTTTAAAATGCTTTTGAAAGCGGTCTCGATGACATGTTTAAAAATTCATGCCTCGCTCGTGCATGCGATTTCAGCAGTTAGACTTATCTGAAACCAAAAGTCCAAACAGATTCTTGATCAGTATGACTGTCGATACCGCTCGGACTATAATTAGTGATTTATCTTAAAAATTAGCAAAATGGCGGGTAAAATACAAGAAGAATGGTTTTTCGGCTTTTTTCTTTTGCTATTTTCGATTTTAAAAGTAGGTTAGATTCGATAAAAATAAGCAGTATAATTTATAAACAATCGGTTCGATAGATTTTGAGATTTTATCTTCACGATTTGAACAAATGACGTATCGAGAAAAAAGCGTTTAAAGTTTTCATCTATAGAGGCCGAGCGTCTGCGCTCCCTACAAAATGCCTCTTCAGAAGCTAAAATAATCGGAATTTTTCCACGAAAATTTAACAGTACATTCTTGAGGATATGTACTTTCGAAAAATATTTGAAAAAAGTCGATTTTTTCAACCCGTCAAACCGGAATGACCCCTTAACGAACATTTATATATGCATATGATGGTTTTTAGGAATTTGTGTGGGTAACATTTCTAAGGAAAGAGCAAGTTAATATCTAATCGGTCCTAAGAGATATTAAGGAGTCCGAGAAAATACGTTTTACCCCTTTTCACCTTTTGGGGATGGAATTTAAAAAATCCCTTCTCGTCGATCACCTACGCCGTAAAAGGAATATATTCTAGATTTTATATATATATATATATATAAATGGATATCGTTGTTGTTTAACGACACTCAACTCCATCATCGAGGAACTGTGCACCTCGAAAACCAGTCCCCGCACCTGCGAGACAATTAACGAATCGTGTTTGGGCTTGAACGGCAGCTTTATCGTTGAAGGAAACGCGCGCACAATCGCCCGGAACGGGGAAACTTCCCTCCCGCGATATAATATTCCGTCGAACGCACAATGCACGTTACGGCGACCGCCCAAAGATCAATAATCCCTGGGATCTTAGGCTCCCGATGCACCGATTCTCACGAGGACTGCAAGACTCTCCTGACGGAAGAAGCACGGGGAGCAGCGGAACGGATGGCAGGCTGCTGCGACGGCAGCCACGGGGCTCGTTCGAGCGTCACTCGTAATTGGAAACTGCCGCATAATTATCCGAGCAGCCAGCCATTCGGCTGCCGCTTCTTGTCCACCTCTACACACGCGACGCGCGGATTCTCGCGCGGCAAAACACCGTCATTAACGTGCCTCGTCAGCCCGGCTGAACGATGCTTCAAGTGTCTTCGGCCCACTTGCCGCGCCGGAACGTCGCGGCCGTGCGTTCGGGAAGCGCCTTTGCGGCCCCCAGGCACGGAATAATCGTCCGCCGCGGAATCCGATTGCGGCCGCTCCATCCGGAGATTAAAACGATGGTAGTCGGCTCGATCGGCGAATGCCCACGATGACCGCAATCGGCGCGTTCCTATTACGCTGATGGCTTGCGAAAGTAGGATCTGCAACTAATCGTTCGGGTCCGTGTGCTGTTTATAGCCTCTTGCCGTGACCAGTACAAAGGGCGAATGGTAACTAAGGAAATTCCCTATGTCCAATGACATAATGACAACCGAATCTGTGGTAGCGCGACACGAGGAGAATAGTGGTTAGGCTTAGAATTATACAGTATCGTCTATATAGTTTGTCCGATGATAGTAAAACAGACAAAAATATAGAGATAATCTTGACGAATGCGTTGGTGAATGCGGGAGCCCTCCGCGAACAAATTTGAGCGGTCGGTGTTGCGTGGTTTCGCGGGTCGAAGAGTCGAACAGTGAGTCCCTGCGGAGCTCTCTGTGTTTGTTCGTTTGAACGCCGTTAGCTCGTCGAGTCGAAAGTAATCCCTGCTGACCCGAATATGATTCCTGTTTGCTCGGCCGAGCTTCGGGTTGGGGTTGGATTCTTTGCAAAGATGATTTTCATCGTAGGAGAAATTAAGGAGGCGAAGTACAGGCAGTCTCAAAACCATAGGTAGAAAGTGAAGTGAGTGCTAGAACTTACAGAGAGCCAAATGATCTTAAATACAGAGGTACGCGGATTAATCATTCTTGAGATACTTAGTAGAGAAATTCTATATCAGAGAAATTTGATTAATGGTACATTTAAATGAATGTACTCGACGTGAAGATGATATCCTGCGAGAGGTCGCGAGGGTGCATTGAAATCTATTTAATTAAATTTCGTGGCAGAGTGTTCATATACACTTTGCGTCTGCTATCCAATTATTTCCCTTTTTTAGAACATGTTCTGTGTTTCTTTGCCAGTGAAATTATCTTTAGTTTCTGAGTGGACGGGCTCGCGTGTATTTCCTAAGGAAATTGGTGCGAATTAGACTGCTCGAGTTCCAAGTTCCGCCGATGGTCTTGAAACACTTCGGGAATATTATGTGACATTTATTTATACGCCCGTGGCAACCTACTTTGAAAGTTCCATTACTTTCATCAATAAACTTCTCCTCGTGCCCCGATCGGAGCCCGAAGTTTTCTTAAACGGGAAAAAGAAACGAATTAGCTCGAAGGAATTTGATTTCCTTCACGGTGATAGAGACTTTCGTGCATTCGACCTTAATTGGCTGAAAATTCACAGTCAACCGCGCAACTGAAAACCGATCAATATAAGAGCCATAATTTAATACACGCGACCAAAATATAATTAGATGACTCGTAAAAAGGCGTTTTAGTTAATTACGGTTAAAATATATCTGCGTTATTCGATGACGACGGGTCAGACTAAATCAAGCCGCGAGGATGAGAATCGCTGCAATTAACGACGAGATTTTTATAAACGAGCGGCAAGTAATTTCATCTTCTATAATGGATTCGCTTGTTCGTCCAATAATTATCTCCGCCAAAGACTGGAATAAAATTTCCCAGGCATCTGATGGCCACCGAGCAATCCATTTCAATATATAAAATCTTTCTGCAAGAAGAAGAATAGAAACGAATATGGAACCTTTTGCTGTTTTTCGCTGAGCATCTGATGTTCCTCATCTATTTCTGTGTGCACTGAATTTTAATCACTCCCCATATTCATGTGGGAAAAGCATTATTTATATCTACGCCTCTAATTAATGTTTTCATCGTTACTGCACGTAAGCAGATGAAACAGTTTGATTACTTCGCAAGAATATTTCACGTTAAAGAGGCCAGTCTACTCCATGCCACAGGATGAGCATTGACTTCGCGATCAAATTTTATACAGGACGGTCCTCGTAACGTGGCCACCCTAAACATTTCAAACACGCGCATTTCGCGATAGCTGATCGGAATGATGAACCTATTTCGCCGAAGACACATCCTCCACACCCTGAGATCAGGTTCATCGAGCACTCCACGTTCATCCGTGACACCGATAGGCCTAAGAAATATCCTCCACATTACCGAGCGTCACCCTCCGCAGCTTCCAGCAACGCCACCCCCAGTCCCATTCCAGCGGGAGATTCATTCGCAACCTTTTCACGCGAGCAACACGCTATCCCCCCAAATCGTCGCTCGTTCTCGCGATCTATCTTTCGATCAATCCCAGATAAACGTACACGGCGGCTTTCCTCCCTCCCTAACGAGAGCTCACGGCACATCCTCTTCTATTCCCCGCTTTCGAATCGACTTCGACAATGCTCCATTCGAGATCACTCGCGGCGCCCCGTGGCCTCGGTGGACGTTTTTAATATTGCATCGCGTCAATCCCGAATATAAGCCCCCGTCCACGATATATTCACCTCCCCGCTCGTGGCTAGGAGGACGCAAAAGAGGAGGCAGCGTGGCGCTCTGCATTCCAACGAGCTGCGACGATGACCACCCTCTGATAACGTTTGAACACGTCCGACGTTGGAATTCTCCCGTGAAGTTTCGCGCCACTCTCTTCCCTCCCGCTGACTCTATCTCCCTCTCGATCTTCTGCCCGATATCCATGGCGGAGAGTCGTTATTTCACGGAGGAGGCTGCGGAGTGGGGCGAGTCGCTGCCGCAGGACAGCGGTACGGAAAAATTCTATCTTTCTCTCGCGCCAGCCCCGAGTCGCCTCTCCGACGGCCATTAATTCCATTGTCCTTCCGATCACGGAATCTATAGTCGAGCTTTGTTCTCCGAGGGCCTTACGAAAAAGTTGCGACCGAGCAATTCATTCGCGAGCGGACGGCTCCGCCGCGGGATAATAAATCGCGCGCGTCCTTTACCTCTATCGTTTCTCCGGGCGAACGGGAGGGGGGGAAAAAGTGCCCCGGCCCCTTTGTGGTTTTCGCCAACTAAACCTTGTATTATGTTTCTCGGGACAGAGATTCGTTTCTGATGAAAGGTGACTCGCTCCAGCTGGGTAACTCGAGCTCAGGGCTCAGCTTCGTTTGGGTGTCATACGTTCGCTTACAAAAAACGGAGTTTTCTTCTGGCGTTGGGTTCATCTTTCAACGCTTGGGATTCTGGAAAATACTGCAAAACTTTCTGAGGGAGCCGTATTAATCAAGAGTTACGAATTAATCCCTCCTTCAGCCTGCTTGAGACCCCTCTCCCCCCCCCCCCCCCGCCCCTCCGTTCACCACGGACCTTCGTTTGAATAATAAAAATCCCCAAGTGAACACGTCCATTTTCATTCTTCTGAATTAAGTCGATCCACTCGTCGTGGCGGCGAGCCGAAAGGATCCTCTCGCATTAATTCCCAGGATGTCTTCGACGAATCGTCGATCCCTTAAATATTGACATTGCGCTCAGGAGGGTAGGAAGATCGCGAGCACGCATCCGGCCGACAATGAAACCGTGGAGAGGAGTCGTCTTTCCCCCGTAATTCTCCCCTCTCCACCTTCCTCGAGTCCCCCCTCCCCCCTTTCTTAGACGCGCGTCGATTTAATTCCAATTGGCCGTCTTCTAATTAATACGAACGTGCTTTTGCCGATCTGGGGGTGGCCAGGACGACTGGAAGTGCGACCGGTCGCAAACACTCTCCGCTCCTTATGCATTATTAAACGCGCGACTAAAGGTAGAATCGCGTCATCGATTGGAGCATCGTCGTTGTGTGCTGGTGCAGAGAAAAACGGAGGCTTCCTCGAAAAGGAGCAGTCCGACGGAGCCCGGATGGTCAGAAAAGGAATCCCTCGGTCGTTTCGACGTCTCGTAACAGGATCGTTGTGGCCTGTACCTATCTATCGGTCGGCGAGACGCTGCTCCGCCGGTTCGCGTTTGATCTGCGACGGGGCTTCGCCAATTGGCCCCGGTTTCAGCGCGGCTATAATGAACTTTTTTCTTTCCCTCGTTCCGCGGTTTATTCGCCCCTTTGTCCCAGGCCGCGGAGCCGCTTGAATATTTATCGAAGTTAAACCGAGACGAATTTAATAAATACGTTATGATTTAATCGGGGAGCAGCGACGGGAGGCTGGTTCGCGAGGGTCTCGAGATTACCGCGCCAGAAGGGAAAAGTCGACGACGGACGGGGCCGCGGGGTGTAGAAAAAGAACGAAACAAATCCTGGTTAAAGGGCTGATGAAGGATCCGGAGGTCGAGGGTGGAAGGACACGCGAGGGTCCACGGAGGATCAGAATTATGGTATCGCTTAAATCTCGCTGTCTCGCGCCCACGCGAAATTAAAAGGACAATTCGTCCCGGCCTCTGTGCTCCTTTTTTCTCTGTCCACCTTTCTCGAGCGTAACTTTCGAAAACGGGCTCTTCAAGCGCGGGCTGTTTGACAAATGAAACCAACGCGACAACGATCGAGCTCGGTCGATTCGAGCGAAAATTCACGAGTTGCTTCGCGTGACTCTGTCACAACTCAACAAGCAGAGGAGTTTCACGTTGAAAAACGCCCCGCAAGAGAGACCGTTGGTCCAGCGGCTTATTCAAGATCCACCTGGTGTATCTCGAACGTGTTTACATAAAGCGAAGCTCCTCGCCAGCGTTAGAAAACTCTGAAGCACCTCCTGACCCCCGCCGTTTCAATGGGGTCCTATAATACCCCGCCCCGTGTTCTATCGCGGCGAGTATTAAGCGCGGAAATGTCGCGCGTCCTCCACGAGTCACGGCGTCATTGGCGGCGGCGATCTTAAAGTTGGAACGATAATTGTTCAAAGGGAAACGGTTCGAGTCCCTCCCGCTCGCGAGACAATATCCTTTATCTCGGAGACAGTTTCTGCCCGCTTATCGGGAGGGAACGTACGCGGCAACTGGAGATTTCCGCGGGCAGGAGCGCGGAAAATGTTGTGCACGGAAGAAAATCGGCGGCCGACCGGTCCAACGGAGCCGGGGAGCCTCTGGATCCCGAGATAATGTTAATATCCGGCTCGGTTTTGTAATTGCCAATTATTTCAGCTTATTCTGCTCTTTGTTCGACGACGTTATCCCCGGCGACGCCGCTTCCTAGGGATTCCCCGAAGAATCCACCAACGCTCCTGCAGTCGTCGACCTTTATGCAATCGCCACGGACTTAGTCCCCGTCGCCTCTTATTCGTGGAGGCACTCGGCTCGCTTAAGGCACAGCCCCTTGCTTTTCTATCCTGCGAAATTTCCTCGCCTGCTGGCCTCGTCCTTAAATTCGGGATCAGATTCTCATCCGATGACCTTCCACCCTGGGGACAATGTCGCCATCTCGCTTTTAAAAGTCTCCCCTTTCCGTGCTCGGTGCTCTTTATCCTTGCTTCTTGCTGGATCTCGTAGGTATTTTGAAAGAACGTGACGGCTCAAGGGACTCTGTGGAATTAAATTTGAGGGGTGGATGGTGGTCACTGGTCAGTGATTATTGCTTCGTGCTTGTTCAAATTTGGGAATGTAACGTCCAGGTGTGCAAGGATTTTCGGGCTACATCAATTTGATGGCGATGTGATCGATAGATGAGTTAGCGATACGGTCCACTAGGTCAGTGGCGAGACTCTAGCAGAAGTGTTTTTCTCCTTGCTTTTCTAAAATTCTACCCAACTAGCTTCGTGAACAGCCACGTTTTCGCTCCGTCACGCGATATCGCGGCTACCACTTTTTACCATGTTAAAGAATAGTCGGTCGTTCCGAGCGAAATCCCCCGGACGAGGCCAGAAGGGGCCCCAGATTAAACACGATAATATGCCGTCACGATATCTTTCGGCCCCGGCCGATGCATCCCGGCCGTTCCCCTGATCCCACCGCCGCTCCTCGTTATCCATTTTCCCCGGTAACGTTTAGCGTGCATCCCCCCGGCCGGCGTGGTGCGCGCACGCCAGCCCCCACAAATTTTGCAAAACACCGATATAAATCGCTTGATAACGCGTCTGGCCCCGGGCGTCGATACACGCCGGCCGAGGGACCAGAAAAAGCGGGGGAAAAGTGGGGAAAATGGGAGGCAGGGAGCGACGGGGCTCGCGGAAATTTGGCGGAAGGCCAGCCGCGGAGCGATGGTGCTGGAAGGCGAACATAAACAACGCCGCTCGATCACCAACGTGTCGGGTTACGCGGCTGATATCGCTAATTGCAAAAACTACCCAGCGTCATCACGGTTGCCGCGGCTAACTTTTTAACACGTCCGCCGCGCAGCTAATGCATTGTCCCTCCTGTATTGACTTTTGCCAGGGGATTGAATATTTGAACGCGCCGGAATGTGATTGAAGCGGAAGGAGAGGTGTCTGGTGCGGGGGAAATTCCTTCGCGAGGAGCCACGGGGCGCAGCACTCGCAACGCGACTACTTAGGAGGTTCGCGTTAAATTGACTGCGACACCAATTGATGAAATTGAGCGATATCCTGCGTAGAACTGAGGGGGAATTGTCTTCGTAGTTCACGCGAAACGACCGTATCGTTTATGACCACTTTCATGAAAGAGTATAATTGCCTCCATTGGAGCTTATAATTTTAAACTGTGGGATGAAATAGGTTCAGCTAATTGGCTTTAAGTCATGTATAAATGTACCGCATTAGGTTACACCATTTCAAGCACTTTTCGAGTAAATGTTCACAGATCCCACTCCTCTCGCAGCTCAAACGGTTAAACCACAAAGGGCAGATTTAATATCCTTCACGGAAGCGGAGCATTTCGAGTTTCAGAGAAATCCTGAAATTTTCGAAGAGACTGCCGACAGAAATGTGTAATTTGTAGCAACATGTGCAGGTGCGGTTCAGACATGCGGCTACGATTGTACCATAATTGAATTAGCCGTAACTTGTAGAGTCACGGTTATTTCACATTTAATGAAGCTGGAAGAGGGAATCAAGTTTAATGCACCGAAGCGAAGCTTGAATTTTTTGCTTCCTTGAGGAGCTTAATGTCTGCCGATGAAAATGCCACTGAAATTTCATAAGAATACGTCTTTGAGGCTTGAAGAAACGGTACAAAGAAGTAACCCTGTCAACAATGAGAGACTGCTATCATCGAGTTATGCTTTCTCTGTCCTTTGTATCAGTATTATCACTATACAGAGCTAAGATTTAGTACCCGTCCCCGATAAATGCTTTTATTCTTCCGAGGAGACCGAAATTCCATAAAAATACGTCTTCGGCAGTTGGCAAAACAGCACAAAGGGGTAATCTCATCAACAATACTCGTCTCTATCGAATTACTCGCGTTTCTATCGATAGCTGACGAAACGAGCGGATTGCCACTCTCGTATCCCAACATCGTCACCGCGTTCGGTCTCGGAATCGATATTCCTCGCTCTTTATTCGCGGAACGCTCGAATAACGGCATTGTTGCACGCGGCGGCCCAATGCCTGTTGGTAGATCCCCTACGCCCAAGTACAGAAGAAAGCTAACCGAGGATCCCTGTCAGCCACCACTGTATAGATTTACAAATAGATACACAAGATCACCCGCTATTACAAAATATCAAATTCAGTGCGAACGACCCCTGAGAGCGCGCGTAAGCGCCAGGAAAGCAAGGTACAGGGAGGAAATGCCGCAGACAGCCTCTATCGTCCCGAACAATGCGATTTACCTCGAGGAGAACCCGTGGCACGACTCGCAGGAAGAAAAGACCATCCCCGTCCGCGCCACGGGCAAAAGTCCTGACGCAGTTTCTCCTTGAGGAAACATTTCTAAAAGGCTGGCCAACGATGCGCGGGCTCGCGGTAATTAAGCATCTTGCCTGGGCCGGGGCCACGAGCTCTTCCAGTGAAAAACTAAATAAATAGAGGACTTCCGGCGTAGGAGAAGTCTGACCAGCCGCGAAACACGGCTAGCTGGACCAGCTGGATGTGGATGCGCGGCGGCCGCTGGAACGTCGGGGCTTGCACAAACACAAAAGCTCACGGCTCAAGACAAACAGCGGGACTGTAAGCTGCAACGTAGCCCAGGGCACTGCGGCCTGTGTCGGAAGGAAGGAAGGAAGGAAGACGAACGAGCCACGCAGCAACGAGACTGCTAGAAAGACAGAGAGAGAGAGAGAGAGAGGGGGGGGGGGGGGAGGGAGGGAGGAAGGGAATCAAGGGCGAGGGGGCGCCAAGACAAAGCTCTGGCGAAAAGAGGCGCCCATAACGTTGACACCTATACCTAACAGCCGAAGGGTCCGTGCCGTTTTCGAAGACGGTTTGTGTACTCG
The DNA here is from genome assembly GCA_947577245.1 of Andrena bucephala. Taxonomy (NCBI): domain Eukaryota; kingdom Metazoa; phylum Arthropoda; class Insecta; order Hymenoptera; family Andrenidae; genus Andrena; species Andrena bucephala. The sequence continues at coordinate 74,536,972 of OX387715.1, forward strand.
AATTAACGCGATGTAGCTCCGTCGAGAAGATCGAAGCGGGGTCAGGCACGAGTGAATGAACGAAGGATGGGCGGGGTCTGTAGTTTACGAACGTGGAGGCAGATAATTGCAATCTGTTTGGATGTTCGAAGGTGGTCTACCTTGAGGCGGGTGTATCGTGGATTTCTAGAATTCTCAGTAGTGTTGCCTATACATAGTCAGCCGCTTGGCTGGGCTTATGATACCGGCAAAGGGAACACTACTGACTCTGAGGTGATCGTTGCATCGTATATTTTTTCATGTTACGAATCGGTCACCCTGTATCTGGTCCTGGTTTCAAAGGATTTACGAGTGCACGAGCTGTCGGGCGGGCTTTTCACCAGTGAAAATAACCAGTTGAAACGAAATCGTTGCACACAGCGGGGCGGCATCAAAGATTGATATAGCTTGGAGCGAAAAGCTAATGCAAAGCATCTGGTTTTTTAATGAATGGACCCCGCATTCCCTGTATAAATCCTCGGGATTTTTCACGGCTAACGTAACCGAAGCGCTTTGATCGTTCAACGTTGATAGCGGCTATACAGGCGATATCAGCGATATTCGATTTTCCGGTAGAACGGTTGCCAGGTTTCCAGCCGTTTCTAAAAAACACGACCCGTTTCTGCCGACGAACGTGATTTTTGTTAAAAGTAAGATCGAACAGGTGGATCGGGCTAATGGAATACCTGGCCCTGCACTACGTGCAACGATTATTTAATTCGAAAGGCACACATTCGGGCTGCTAGCACCGAATCGGGACCGGCCGAAATGTTTCGCTTCGTACCAGCCACCATAATATTTATAGGATTGGCAAATGTTTCCGATCTGAAATATTTACGTGAGAATCTGCCTCTATTCTTCGGGAAGAAAGATTTGTGTTGATCGCTGCAATTGCTGCCAGCCTGTTTGCTTTTACAAGCGCCGGCGTAATGTATGGTCGGTCTCAAAATAACTGAATCGTTTATGGCGGGCATTAAAGCGACGTTTTCAGTGGAACGCCGCGGTATTCTGGGTCAAAGTAGTAGAACTTTTTTGATGGGGTGTAACGGGAGCTTCATTATCGTTGCGTTAAGGAAACTTTTAGCTTAATGCATTACGTTCCGTTGACTCACCTATTGTTCTTGACGCTTGAGAGGTCAGCGATTGTCCTGCAACAAAAGATCGATCCATTAGATTTAATAAATGTATTGACAAAGTCCTCCCACATTTTTCCTTCCAAATATCAAATCCAAAGGGATTATTCAAGGCTGCGATTTGTTACGAGTGAATCCCGCAGATAGTCATTGATATATTGCAGTATCTCGCAACTGAGACCATTTTCCGCTTCTTTCGCGAGATCTCGCCCCATCGACTCGGTAGATTAAGGTAGTTTAAAGCTGACCAAGGATAATTTATTGCGCCTAATCTAGCATCCTCGTTTAACTTGCAACTGGGTTAGTAGACGCGAGGCTCGCACATCCGCGGGAAACCTCGTACTTTCCAGCTACGTGACGTCACTTAATTCGCGACACTTCCCCTCCGAAAACCGTCCCGCTGATAATTACCCGAATTAACGAATGTGCAACGCTCGTCGCTCGTTTGACCGATCATTCAGCGCGAAACGCGCTATTCAAGCAGGGTCGAGAGCTTTCCGCGGGACCCATTACACGGCGTTACTATTGGAATGATCAATGGCTGGCTGGCATTATTGACTCGCACTACTGGAGAAGCGGGGGCGGCCAGAATAAACGCAACTGCACAGACGTGGCGCTGTTGATTTTCCCGTATCGATGGTACAACGTAAAGGGGACGATTCCCCATGAAAAATCAAGAAGAAAGAGCGGAATAATGTTCTCGTAAATCAGGCTTCGCCTGCTGCAGAATCGATTACAAAGAAGCGTCGGACACGCGTGCACTGGACACGTTCAAAATCATTTCTGAAGGAATTTATTCTGTATTTTCTACCTGCTTTTTTCCGCGGCCAATCACCCGCCGGTGCATAGCGCTTTACTGTACACCCTCTATTATTTATCGTCACTTGGCGCCCCGAAAAATCCCTTCACCGATTCATCCACAGAAGCGTAAAAAGCACGCGGCCATACGTTACGCCGCGGCCTCTTGTTTCATTTTACGCACACGCGAACGGCTGTATTATACAGCGCGGTATTTTCCAGCCCGCTTTTTACGCCAACAGGACGCCCTATTTTTCGAGGCCGCATCCTAGCGGCAACGTAAAAGGTTACGGGAGTTTGGGCAACTCCATTATCGTGACGTCACGTGACGCAAAGAGTTCGAGACGGGGTTAATAGAAGTATCTCGTAGAAGTGCTTCGTAATTCCCTTCGTCGGGCAGATGATGGCGCGATATTTTATGCAAGAAACATGTACAATTGCCTCCCGCAAGGCTGTTTTGCTTTTTATATATAGTCAGACTTAGGGTGCGGTGAATTTTGGACGAGTCTTGTCTGTCCGCGAATGTTCATTCTGTCACAAAGTTTGAAACAGCTGCTGGGAACATGTAGTAGATGAATTTATGATATCGATACCGTTAAGGAACTAGTTCTTGATCAGACACTAATTTTTGATCAGTTCATGAAATAAATGGTTCTTTTAAGTTTATGTCAAAAATATATGTGTTGTCTGTGAAAGCAGTTAATATTGTTAGTTTTCGAGAAAATAAATGTGTAACGTAGGAAGGAAGCCCCTTGAAGGAAGCCCCTGTTGAACGCCATCTCTTACTGTTCGAAGTAAGAGATCACCATCGACGCCACAGTCGATTTCTTTGCTGGATGTTGCGGTATTAAAGGTTATTTCCATACATTCTGTTTACAATAGTTTACTTTACAATGTAGCGCAAGAATTTTAGTATTATATGTATCATTTTGCTTTAAAAGTCAGTGATCATTATTTAGTTCCAATTTTTTCTTGTGGAACTAATTTTTAATCACCTGAATAAAAAATAGGTTGGGACATTATAAAATTATAAAAAAAATTAAATTTAGATGGTATAATAGTAAAAATAAGTTTATTTGGTACTTTCTTTTTAATTAATATTAGTATCTGATCAAATATTAGTTCCTTACCTGATAAGAAATTAGTTCCCACGTATTTCAAATGATCATAAACTAGTTCCTCGCCTGCTCAAAAAATTAGTTCCCATGTATTTTAGATGATCAAAAACTAGTTCCTGACTAATAAATAATTCCCTAATAAATAATTAAATTATACTTATTTTCAACTGTTTACAATTTTTCCTTAAAGATTAAACATTAATTCATCTTTTAGTACAAAAAAAACTTTATGGTTTAAAGTTTTATTAGGTTAAAAATAAATATTAAAGCGGGAAGCCCTCTAAACTGATCAGAAACTAGTTCCTTAACGGTACTTCGGATCCATTATTTTTAACACTTGTTGAAGCAGTGATGAATTATTCGAACATTTCAAGGATCGCGCACAACCGTATTTAATATCGTATAAATAGCTGAGTTTGCAGGGCTCACATCATGAGGATCTTGCTGCCTGTGAAGACGAGAAAGCCCTGACTGGCTCGGGGCTTGAAGGTCGTTGAACACAAATGTCTTCTAAATATTTGTCCTCCAGCTTTCCCTCTGCAATCGTCTCTTTGAGCCACTCTAATGCGATAATGCATCAGTCTCTGCGTAAGTATGCTCGGGCGAAAGAAAAGGTGGAAAGTTCAACAGAGAGTTCACAGGTTCAGAAGTCGCGGAGAGATAAGGGTCTACGGTGAGCCTGGACAATGTGCTCCGAAAGCAGACGCCTTTGTCGTAGATTAGTACGATTCCTTGACTTCGTAGACGGAGTCCTTGAAACTCGACGGGAGATAGGGACAGGATATTGTTTTCTCGCTATCTAAACTTAACTCCGGGTAACTCTCCGGGAGAAAGAGGTCCTCCGAGATCGCCCGGCCGTTAACAGACGTCAATCCAGCGAAATGGTTAGCGTTCCACGGGTGAAGAAGTTAAGTACAAATGAACCTCGTGCAGAAATAACGTCGAGTGTGCCAACAATAGAAGACAGTAGCAATGGAAAGTGTGTATGTACAATGACGAGATCGTTTGATTGTCACGGCCGACCGGTGCACACTGCGATCGTTCTTCGTGCCACGACTCGGTCCACACGAAATACGTAATCACGGTGAAATGCGTTTTGAAATAAGCCACGCTTCTCGCTGGAGATACTTGACGGTATCGTTCAGCGAAGTACGCAAAGTAAGACTTTTCCACGGCACTTTGGACTTTTCCACTGCGCCGAGTATAAAGCTATTTATGTATCCCATTTCCCGAGGAAAGAGTAATTTTTTCCCAACGTAAATATAACATCGAACGCTTTAAGCTTTCAAGAGACGCTCAAGAAATCCGCGAGGCAGGTGGCCACAATGAAGTGGCTGGCACGGTATCGTTAAGAACGAAAGCAATAAAATTAACAACTGACGCAGAGGACGCCCCGGTAAACTTCCTTCTGCACGAGAAGTGAGTCCTCTGAAGTTTTTCGTGAATATATTTGCGATGTTAAGATCGCGTTACTTTAACTACGGGTGCTATGGCTTCTCGAGACCCGCGGTGGAAAAAACTTTAGAGCCCCTACCGAGATGGGGTCAACAGACATAATTTGAAAATATTGTTACGTGCGCCAACGAGTTTAAGATTGAAACGGAACGACCGGGGGATCGTTATTGTGGCTCCGTTCGAGGCATTCCTTTAGCAGAATCCTACTTTATATTTCTAACGCTTTTCGAAGATAAAAATACTTGAGCACGTGCCACTAAAATCACTTTATAGACCAGTGCGCGATCATGTCCGATTGGCCGGGTGCCTGAAGTGAAACGAAGTAGCATGAGACTGATAATGGTCAGACACTGCGCCCAATGTAGCAAGTGGAATCAAGGATTCCTAATTAATTCTGATTATTGTACTATTTTAATAAGTAAATAATTGTCAAATAAGTCAAATTTTATCTCAAACATAAACAGTTTCTTCTTTCTTTTTTGTGAGATCGAAGTTAAAAATAAAAGTTTCTTTTAATATTTACCTATGTCATCAAATTTCACATCCAAAATTTAACACCTACATGGTACTTTAAATATTTTAATGTCTTTCTGCAAAACAGATGATTCTATATTATGCAACCTTATCACTACAGGATTACAGCAACGTTAGAATATAAGATATACTACGTATTGTTCAGGTAGGAGAACTTCACCTATATATGAAATATGTGGTGGACTGAATACGAAGTTCAGGTCGACGTGAAAGCAGAGCGTATGAGACGCGGGAGCGGAGAAAACACATTTTTCAAATTCGCACCGAAACCCGTATCCGTGTCGATGCAAATTGGATGCCCTGGCGTGTTGAATAATCGACAGGGTTTTGTCGCAGCCGTACCGCCCGAGGTGCTATTCACTAACAAGATGTCAATGCTTCGAGGACGCAGCGCGTTGCTAGCTGCGCCAGAAACAGAACACGAAACGCGTAGCACGCTTTCCTCAGTGACACGTCAATAGGATTATATCACTATACACGGCACTCGCTAGTGTGCACACTAATAAATACAGACTTCAGCTCTCCCAAGTACCGTCGATTTCTACGACTTTTTACGAGGACCTTATAAATATTGCTTTTAATCCCTGGACATTATTCACCCGTGAGAAAAAGTATGAAACAACGAATTTGCTGAAGCAAAAGGGAACAAGAGGTATATGGTGTAAAGTGTCCCTTTCATTGTTTCTGTTTTGTGCTTGGGAACACATTATTGTGTTGACGTAATTAAAATCGTACGGACGTGAATTGTGGCTCACTCGAGGTGCTTGAAGGTATTACAGCAACTCGGACGAATAATCGAAAATCGCTGACGCGGTTTAACAAGGCGAAACCCTGAAACTTTTGTCTCATATTTGGAGGGCTGCAAATTACTTACAAAATTGCGTTTTATACTGGCTCGAGGATATTCATTAACTACATGATAAATGATGGCCAATGAATCGCGTTTAGGTACTGCGCGCACACCCCTCTACCAGCTCGAGTAGCATTGTCGCGGTGAATCACGCCAGGCGGGCAATTAATTGGGTCAAAATCATTATCAGCCCCGTCCCGGGGGTTTAATGATCTCGACCCTGGCCGTTCAACTTGAATTACCGCCGCCACGGCGCATTCGTTGTCGCATCTCTCAGATATCCGCGCGCATGCACGCACACGGCCGGCCTGTTACAGCCAGGACGCGTCGGCCGAGATAATACGTCAACAAGATCAAGTCGAATTGATATAGGACGCGCTTACGCGTGAACAGTTAATTCTGGCTGAAATATCTGCGAGATAAGGGCGGAACGAATCCCCACTGAATATCAGAATAATGTATTAAGAAATAGTGACATTTGTATCTCGCATTGCCGAGAATAGCGAGGTCATTGGGGATAAAGTTAATTCTTCTAGGACCTTTGGCACCCATTAATTTGTAATTAGGAAAGTTGAATTGGTCTAATTAGATGTTGGAGAATTTTCTGCATTTGCTGAATTTCTTTGGAAAGCGCTCCAGGGCGTGAAAATCGTTCATTCGCAACTCTTCTAAGGTTCTGTACGTCCTTCCAGCTTGACAGTTTAATTTACAGATGATGCATCGATTAATTTTTCTATCACGCTGGTTACAGAAGAAAATCGCTTCTGCGCTGCCCTCGTTTTTCACCCCGTTGCCTCTGTCGCACTCCTACCCCCGTTAACCGGCCGAAATTTTTCCAACGACCACGTATTGGTCGTTACGAGGCATCCGTTCAGCAATCCGTTCAATTCCTGTTGAGCGTAATAACGGCAGCGGCGGTATTGGCCGGGTTCACGAGTTTTCGCGACAAACGATACCCGTTCCCGCGCAAAACGACCAATACTACCGACAATGGAACAAAAGACAAGCGTAAATAGCCCGACCCACGCGTGAACGGGACAGATTTACTAACGCTAATCGTCCGTGCGTATTAATGAAAGTGTCGGGTTATTGTTTCGAACGATGTCGCCCGAGCTCGTATTCATCCAGGATAATCGTGGCGAAGGACACGCGGCTGCACAGGCGTCTGAATAAAAAACGAAAAGCCCCGGTGCGACAGCGTGCTGTTTGATGAGGAATAATGGCCAGGAATACGACCAATTAGCCGCGAGAAAGGGTCCATCGCTTATCTCAAAACACAGTGGCCTAAAAATGAATAAACAGACTCGCCCACGTTCCTCCATGTGTTTCAAATTCCCCAATGGATTACCTATCCGAACGCGCAGCGGACAGCATAAAAATTTCAATACACCGCAGCACTTTTGCCATTTGCACGTAAACTGTAGGCGAATGAAATAAGAGGGAAGTTTCCGTCCACCCAACATGGGACGAATTAAAACGCGATAACTGGATCGCTGCGCGGCGAGAACAAATGGCCCCGAACGAAGGTACGCCGGTGTTTCGACGCGAACGAAGCACAACTCCGTCCCGAATGGGTTCCTTTGCACGTACGCTTTAAACCAGGCCACCGACGTTGCATTTCGCCCGGGCGAAGTGTAGGCGAATGTGCGGTTTCGGTCACGGAGGGGTTGCAGCGCGGGGGACAGACAGTGCGGGCACTGGGATGGGGACAAGTCTGCGCGGGGGTGGCCGACAACTTGAACAACTTCACAATGGCCGGTGCCTTTGCGCGGAATAAACTTCCAGCCGCGTAACTTTAAAATTGATGATCCCCCGCCACGGCGCACGTAAGTGTATCCGTGGAACCCCCCCGCTGTCGAGGTTTATCGCGGCCGAGGGAGATGTTGCTTCGTAAAGAATTTATTAGGGGCGACCGTTTAGTGGCACGATAATTGTGTTTCTGCCGGAGAGACCTTCGTGCCCACGCACAGCCCACTAACCAAACATTTCAACGCAGCATCGGTAAAATTAGAGTTGATAATGAGCTGGTGTGTATATGATCGATTCGAGACAGCTTTGTGATTGTATTTATTAATCTTTCGGGGTCCAAACTTGAAAAAGAAGTCGAGGTTGTATTTCTGGCATGGAATTGAAGAGGCAGAGCAATTAGTGGACAGAGTGAATGGTGATCAAGTACGCGTAACGTGGGAAATAGAGTCAGCAAGGGAAATGGGTCCGCCAATAGTCAGCCGCGCCGCGTAAACCAACGTGACTGGGTCCACATCTCTCCGCAGCTTATTCCGCGTTCGTGATTTTGAATATTCTCTCCGGTAAGAATTCTTTAAATTGATAAGAACTTTAGAAACATGTTAGCTACCAACTCCATTAAAATTTTTCAAGTTTCGCCTTAATTCACCTCTTTGGAGCGAGCATAAAATCTTTTATATTGCGCAGGGGGAAAGTTTCTTCGTACCACGGAAGTTAATGCAATAATTCTACTGGAATCTTTGAAATCTTTGATATCATACCGTTGCAAGTTAAACTGGACACTTATCGCAAATGCTAATTGTATACTCGAACGTAGCTCGCGGTACAGCCTACGTTCCAACACTTTTCTCACAGTCCTTTTACGGAATTAACCCCTTCTGATTAACCACAATGTACGCTCTCACTCCATCCTACATTCATCTAAGTCTAATATGCAAAATGCCTCTCGCCTGCACCCTACCAGAACGTAACTTGAAGGGTTCTCGCTGCACGGAGGCTGAAAAGCTTTCGCGCTGGCTGCGAGAGCGTTTTTTAAAGACGCGCGGGTGATGAAGCCGCGGATAACGTCGGCGCATCGTTTAGAAAAATTGCGAAAATATACGTGTGCGCCTCGTACGTTGACCCGTGTGCTGGATAAACTTTCCTGTGCGTGAAGGGAAAGTAAACACGAAGGGATGCCGGGCGCGTGTTGCAACGCTGCAACGCTTGCGTGTAAATGCGCACGCGGGATGGTTCAGATATTCAGTATAAATAGCCGTTGCGGTGGTAGTCCAGCGTAATTTCTGCGCGCGAATTAAAGATTGGAAACGGCGATACCGCGTGGCCTGATGGAAATTACGTCGAGCGGATGGAGTGTTTACGTTTATGGGCGGTATTTTTACATGTAACGGCGACGGGATTTATTGCGCCAAGTGGCTATTCTCCAGCGTTCTTCGTTTCCCTCCGTCCTTTTGCCGAATCGTTCCGCGGGAGAATGTGTTTTATGAGACGTTTACGGAGCCGGTGCATTCGAGCGTCGCCTTAAGCGATCGAATTTTGCTGAAAGTAAGATAGGAGGGAGACAATCGCCACGGAACTCGTTGGAATTTTAACATAATTGCTATTGCACGTTATCCAGCCGTATAAATTTTATCCTTAAAAAGGTAAACAACGAGGAATCGTAGTCTGGTACGATTAGTGGAATTACGATGATGTTTTTTAATATTCTGATGAGTAACTTGAGGAATAACTATAAAGAAAATTATAATAAATGCATGGGAAGTGACGATTGAATTATAGATTGGATCATTATTAATTCAATTACCTGGATTTTTTAATTCTATACAGTTAATAAATCTTAGGGATGCTCCAATTATTCGTGCTCATATAGCAATAATGAAATATAATATTCCAATATTTTTATGATTAGTTGAATATAATCATGTTTTATAATATATTAAAATTTATATTATATTAATATATTATTCATTTTGAATATTAAGAGTTTTTTTAACTTAAAATTTTGGAGTTCTATGCCTGATAAAAGGAGTAAATTGTAAATGTATTAATGAAAGATGAATTTTCTAGAACCATATTTCTATAGTTTAAAGAAAAATTAAATTGCAAATTTAAAGATAAGTTTAATTTAGTAATTAAAGTATATATAAATAATTGATGCTATTAGTAGAATTCAAAGTATAAATAATTCTTTTTGCTGCTTCATTCTTGATTTTTTTACAAATACTTTGTTAAAATTATTGTAGTTATAAATATTGTTGTTTATGAAATTTAGATATCCTCAGATTATAATGAATCTTGATATTATTACTACAATAGAAATTAGTTTAAATTGATTATTTATTAAAAGAAGATTTTAAATTAAAGATATGTAATAAGTAAGAATATGAAATGAAAGTAAGAATATGAAATTATTATTAGAAAGAATAAGATTTTTGTTTTTTTGTTTATATTAAATTTATATTTTAATATATTATTTATTTTACTTAGTATATTTATTAAATTTATTGTAATAATTGTGTAAATAATAAAATAAAGAATAAATATATAAAAATTAATATATATAATTATAACTATTAATCTAGTTTGATGAATTGATGAATAGGATAGAATTAATTTTAATGAATATTTATTAATTGTTATAATGGGCGAAATGATTATTCTTATAACAATAAGTGGTAAAAGAAAATTATTTATTTAAATTATTAGAAGCATAATTTTAAGTTTCTTAAATTTTATTAAATTCATCAAGTTTCCTAAATTTATATATCTAATTGATTTTCTTATTAAGTTAAATCAGTAGTTGAATGGAATTATGGCGATTTTAATTAAAATTCTTATTATAATTAAAATGTTTATATTAATTGATGCATAGTATAATAATCCTAAAAATATGATTGTTCTTCTAATAAATGAAATAATGAAATAGATGATTCTGGAGTTGTATGATTTTGATATAATAATTATTCTAATAAATCATATATAGTTGAAATTTCTAATGTTATTCACAGAAATATTTTGTTGTTTATAATTAGATTTATTATAATTATAAGGGTTTTAATGATAATTTGAGAATTTATTTTATTTGTAAAATTTATAAAATTATATTTATATTTTAATGCAATTGCATGTAAAATTTTGAATTTTAAATTATTAAGAATATTAATAAATATAATTTAATTAACAATTCATTTTTAATATCAATATTTTAAAATAATATTTGAAAATGACTATTCTGTTTATTAACATATATAAAAAAAAGTTGAATTTATATATTCAGGGTATGAGCCTGAAACCTTAATTAGCGTATTTATATATTTAAATAAATGAATTGATTGAATAATAATAGTAAAAATTACATAAGTATTTCATCAAAATATTCCCTTTATCAGGCATATTACTAGATTGAAGATGAATTATTAGTTTAAAATTAAGTAGAAATATATTTAGGTAAAATCTAAAGGTTTCTACCAGTAACTTAACTTCGGTGAAGGAAATTACTTTACTGGTGGAGAATTTAGGTAAAATCTAAAGGTTTCTACCAGTAACTTAACTTGGGTGGAGGTTTTATTGCCTAAGCAGCACTCACTGATTTTGTTCAAGTGAAACCCTGTTTTTATTTACGACACCAGGCACGTTCGCGAAAGGAGAGGAAAAAGTTACGTCAACGCGGCCCGTTGTTGCTTCACTCGCCAGTGACCCGTGTAATTCGATATGAATATAATTACAGGGGGATAAAAATATGAGGCAATTTCGAAATGGAGGAAACTCAGATTAACGGAAATACGATGAGTCGTTTTAGCTTTATATCCTTAATGGAGTTCGAAATTTATCGAAATATCATGCGCGGCCGATCAAAGGGATGTTTATCCCTCGAGTATATTACTTCGATGACACCGTAAATTTATTCTACAAACACCAACAACAATCTTGACAAAATTGGCTGGCAAAAATCATAACCACCCCTCCTACATGGCCATTATAAAGGGGATCACGTGAACTCCTGATGCCTTTGCGATGTATCATTTTCTGCTACCTGGTCGAACGTTATCCCATAAAACAAGTATTTTGCAAAGCTTTCCCAGCGACATCGCAACTTTGCACCACTGAGTCCCACCAAAGTACAGTTTTGTAAACCACGCAAACTATCCTACATCACCGTGCTGCAACCTCAAAAACCTTTTAACACCCGAACAGCCTTCAGGTTCGTAGATTAAACACTTTACAAACCACCTTGACGTCGTCCTCCTCTCAGTACGCACGTGTTCTCAGACCTCGTAGGTATCGAGCAAAAATCCCAGCGGTTAAACTTTAACGCGCCACTGCAACGTTACGCCATCTTACCCCGCGCCCCCCAGGAAGCTTTCCCCGACTGAATTTCGTAGGAAGATTAAACGTATCCACAGGACGATCGCGCGAGGGTACATAAACAAAACGTACGCGGACAAGAAATCCGTGAGAGAGCAGGCTCGTTCTCCTTCCCCCGTCGCCTGTCCCAAGTTGGCCTCCTCTCGAGTTTGCCTCGAGCCCGAAGATAATTGTCGGTGAGTAACGTCAGGCTCGCCTAAGTAAGATTTAACTCAGTGCAACGCGGTATGATTCGGTTATAACTCGATATTAACTGTAACGAAGCACGTCTTGCCTACTCCAGCGAGCTTAAGCACCATCGGGTTAACGAAGAACCTATGTGCGTCTATACCTGGCTGCACTGGGCTCCCTGAGCACACCCACGAGCACAGGCACACAGCGAGGGAAGAGGATATAGACGGGGAGCGGTGGCTGTAGAGAGTAACAGTTACGGCATACGGTAACGCGCCAGTATTGACAAACATCTTCATTAGCTGCCGCTGGTGCTCGCGCGCTATCTGCCTAGAAACGCCCTATATACGCTCACCAGAATCCCTATCTACCAGCATTCCTCCGATCGGCCATGAGACACGCCGATTCCCCGAGATTACAGGGCTTGATGCGAATTAAAACGACACGTGGCCCGCCACCCCCGTTTCGCTGCTCCACGCCACGCGACAGCTGTTTCGGTGTGACGAATCAGACCTGGCACGAGTACTTCACTCTTCGCGAACGATTTTACACGTAGTGTCAACGGTATCACGCGCCAAGAATAATTTTGGATTTGTACTTCCTTTGGTAGATTGTTAAGACGAAGGTAAAGTTTGACCACGAAGTTCCCCCGTTCTACTTAACGGCCTTTCTTCTGAATGACGACGATTGTACTTGAACTTCTCGATAAGTATGCACTCTACAAGATTCCACTACGAGGTGCTCGCCCCAGTAGCGGCGTGAAAGTAGCACGCTGCTCAAGTTAAAATAGACGTCGATACATTATCCAGGCAGCGTGGAACAGAAACAACAGAAACGGCTTGTAAGAGAGCAGCTTCGTGAGCACCAGCTAAGTCGCGCCGAATTGTCCACATCCGAACAGGGGATTAAAGTGCGCGGGTAAGTAATGAGCGAAAAGCTTCGCTATTTAACGAGCCCTTAATTCGCAGACTTCGTGAGCTGGCATCCAAGTTCCTCCCCCGAGCGAGGTAAAACAATCGCACCGAAACACGGTAAGCTAATGAAGTTTCGATGTCGATGCTTTCGTATAAAGCGAGACAGAGGCTGTTGAAAAGGAAGAGGAACGTTTCAAGGAATCGTTTTTCGCGGAAGGGGGGAACTTTCGAAGCGACTGCCGCACGTTACGGAAATATATCCTTTTCATGGCTGCGCTACATGCGTATGCAAATTCCAGCCTCCACTTCTCGGACTCTTGTAGAATAGCAAATATCGAATATATCGGGGCGGAGGCGGAAATATTGGTGGCGCATTCGTTAATTAAACTGGGTGCCCAGAAAGGGAACGGAGTGGAAGTTCGGAAATTTAATGCGAGGCGCGGGGAGATTAATGTGTATCGTGTTTGACGTCACTTTCATTAATAGGAGAGGGTAAGGTAAAATGGAACGCTTAACTTTGGAAGGTGATAACATAAAATCGGAAGGAAAAAAGACACGGGACTTGAACAGGAGTCTTAATGTTGAGAAAAATATTTGGCAACGAATCGAAATCTTCGCCTCGCTCAAGTGGTAGGGTAAAGTGGAACACCCACTTGAAGGCCATGTAAACGTACAAAATCTGTATTTTTATGATTTAAAAAGTATTCATTTATATAAAAAACTATAAATATATGTTTTAGGTATAACTATTACAAATAAAATATAACAAAAATATATATTATACACATAAGGAAAAATATTTTATCAAATAACATAAAAATTATTGAAAATAATCAAGTACACATGGATTATTACATGAATAAAGAATATCAACACGTGCATGGAGAATTTTTTAGTTATTAGTGCATTTTAAATAAAATTGTTTAATTTAAAAAAAAAATTTGTATATTTTTTTATTATTTACTTTTTAGTGTCTCAGTTTTGATTTGTGGTTACATGCTGTAGCTTGTACAGAATTGATTTGATTTGTGGCGACAGGCTGATTTCAAGTGGTTTGGATTTGTGGTTATGGGTTATTTATTGATGACTGGGTGATTTTTTCACCCCTCCCGGTTTGTTTCATAATTTTTTATTGTCATCATAACTGCGCACGCCTGCAATGTTTCAAGACAATTGGACTGGTGCAAGTGGGTTAAATAGGTGTTCCGTTTAACCCACGCAAAATTATTCCGCTTTGCTCCAAATGCGGTAATTTAATAATAAACATTTAATATTTACATTTGAGCGTGAGGTAAAGAACTGAGTAAAACGTCTAAATGTAGCGCAAGGACTATAGAATCCAACGGTGTTCTTGCCGTTATAAATTTTCTAAATCCAAGTGAAGTAAATGTGGTCGAAACTACAACGCAATATCGAAACATTGATACCGGAAATGTTTATAACACTGTTAATCGAATAGTAACGTGTTCACGGGTCTGTGGTCTGTCACGAAATGCTGTGAAGACCGTTTGGTCCCATGTCGCTGGTGATACAAGCTCATTCGCAGCTCTCATCCAAGAGAAACATTGATGTTCCGTTTTACCCACCCGTTCCGCTTTACCCCACTCTCCACTATGTACACGGTATTTTATGAAATATGTTCGCATTATGGGCGAATACTTGGAAGGCTACCTTCTGTGTCTGTGGGGCGAAGTTGTTATCCGCGTAATTTTCAGGGACGATCCTGATGATATTGGGTGACTGCGATATATTAGTTACGATTATACGACGTAGTAAATCAATCCATTTCAGGGAACAGCGTGTTGAAAGACGGTAAGTGGACTTCTGTATAGTCCATGCGGGCTACTTAACGCGTACCCTCGCGATGATTTATGAGTTGAAGTTTAGCTAAACGACGTGTGAGCGATCATATCCAGGCTACAGTAACGAATTAAAACTAGGCGGATGTGCATCATCCTGATATCCATCATAAAATATGCACGTCCGTTATCCTGAATTTCAACTATTCACAGCCACTAACGATATAGAACTACCGACACTCAATTAACTTAGTAAAAATACTTTAAAAATTCGAGCACCGTCCGAGCGATTCTTTACCGGAAATCCCGAAGATTCGACAGCTATTTCGCTGCCCGGAGAGTTAATTCGTATATTTAGGAACAAGTCTGTCGCTAATGAAAATAATCGCGGCGATTTTGTTCGGTCGGAAACGTCTCCGTTTCAAATTCATACGGTTTCTATCGGCGGGGCGCGAGCTGTTGAATCTCGGTTCAAGATAGATCCCGTGATTTTTCGTGCCACTTTCAAGATATATGTGATAAAACTGGCCGAAGCGCGAGAGCAAGGGTTCTATGGTCACGTCTAGAAACGCGTCTGCTTTGACGCAAAAGGTTGCTGAAGTCTGACGGTGGCGCAGCAGAGCGGACCGGCATTCTAATTACCGACAATAGAGCTGGACCAATTCGAAGAGGGATAGAAACTGTATTAGTGACAATGGGGGTAGATATGCAGGACGCCGGCACGTACCGGTCGGAGTTCGTTTGTTTCGACAAATGGAATTGGTAACAGGATTATGACCATTACCTCTTTGCATCGCAACTACCGTACCGGCCGACTCCTGTATTCGCCACTCGCTTGGTTTCTGGTAATGCTGTCGTTATTACTTCCCCGCTGCCCTTTGTGTCAGTGGAGCCGTGAACGATCCGGATGAATTAAAGATTAACTTACACCGGCACCGTCTCAAACTTTCTCCCAATGACACCACCGCGTTGATGCCCACCTCGATACCCCTCATTTGTTTCGTTTATTGCAATACTTCTCTATCCTCCGATACAGAGAACTCCAGGATCAGGACTCTTGAGACAGAAGACACTCTCCGCTTGAAACACGGAGACGGACGTCCAGCAGGCGGCACGATCACGGAATAATACCAGACAATATATTCAACAGCAATACCCTTCGGCTGGTTCGATGCTCCATCCCGCCCACCTAATCGCTCTTAAAGCATGGCCGCGGAGAGTACGAAAAAACGGCTGGCTTAATGCGTTCCATTCCGGGAAGAAAGGATCCATACGGATCGTGGGTGGTGATAGACGCCCTGGTGTAAAACTGAACACACCTGCCCAACCGTAGAGCCGCGCCGTGGACTACCGGGCGCGCGCTCGCCCCGAGTCGATGCGTGTGAATGGGTGTGTTTGTGGCTGTCTGCAGGGGCGCGCGCGGGCGATCATGCCATTATTTCCGAGAATAGAATCATTTTCAATGCTATTATCCTGAGTATGGCCGCACTGCAGTTCAACAGATAGACACAATGGCGATGTTTGCGCCGTACGGGCATGCACAGCCAGCTGAGTAGATTAGGCTGATAGGTGGTACAGGCTAGGACTGGCCTGGTATATGCCACGATATGCTTGCTAGATTGATAATGCCGAGGGAGCTGGGGGCATCGAACCAGCCGATAGGTAAGTAGAAGCCCCCGTACAGATGATGCTCCACTCGGCCATATACTACTCGGTGCATCTAATTGCTCGTAAATGACGGATCGCGACGTCAGGTGGGCCAGCCGAATCGACTTGACGACCCTTCCCACTTTCCAGCCATCCATCTCTCTGCCCATCTACAGGCTGCGCCACAGAGCTTAGTCGGTGCTTCTGCCTATGAATTCCATGGCGATTCAGCTGGCTTAAGTAGATAGGTACATTAAACGCAGTGGAACTATCGTAAAGGTAGGTGAGCAAATAGTATTCTAACGGAGATGTTTAGAAACTATACTTCTGCCACCAAAACCTTCCACATCTGTCGAGATACTTGTACCCAATGCAAGCACCCAAAGGTTCGACCAAGCTTTTTGATGCACCCTGTACCCACCCGCCCAGCGTGATCTTTATCTACCTATCCATCTGCCTCACCCCTTCATCCCCAAATATCCACAGTTCTCCCTCCTTCTCCGCTCCAACGTCCCCTCTTTCTTTCTCCCCGGCGACTCTATACATCACCAGTCAACGCGCTCTCTTTGATGCAGGACCTCGCGTCCCATCCGTCTATCCGCGTGTCCATCCATCTGGATTCCAAATCTTCGGATTTTCGCAGCGCTCTTTGACGATCCCGGATCTCTCTGTCACCGTCGCGGCCAGGATTTAAAAGTGGGTCAGAGCGTCGAGGGCCGTTTTCCACGAGTCCAGGAATACGGCGAGCCCTTGAACGGTGGGAATCGAGATCGAGCACGGCTCGATGACGCCGAATGGCAGCGTTGTTACTGAAACGCGTGCACTCCACCGCCCGTTCCCTCTAATGGATTAGATCGACCGGGTCTGTCGCGCGTCACCGATCCAGCTGTAGAAGATCGGTCGAATCTAGGCTGGCAGGCGGCGACGTTCCCGCGACTCGCGTAAACCTGACGATAATCGAACCGATCAGTGGGGACAGTGCCGATGAAATGCGAGGCGCGGGAAACGGCGAAACTTCTGCGAAGTTAAATCCATCGCGAACTGAGCTGCCGTTTGGGCAACATCGGATAGTATTTACTCGATAATGAAATATTATGTGGACGAAATATCTTGCTTGCCACCGATCTAGTCGTACACAAAGAAGACAATTTATATAAGTAATTTCAGACGCGCAAGATGAATGAACTTTTACCTTACACCTCCGACTTAATTTCTCGCGTAGAGTCATCACCTCGACGGTCGTGCAACTAGCTACGAGACACCCCGTATATAACGATCCGGGGGAATTTTACGGATACTTTGAAAGGGGAGTTTTTCACTTTTATGGCGTAGGGCTGCATAGAAATGCACTCTACGACAGGAATATTGCGCGTGCATTTCGAGCGTGCCTGACCATGGATAACGCGATAAACTTTACGAGCCGAAGCTCGCCGCTCGTAATGGATTTGCAATATGTTTGAAACAGCGGGGGAGGGACCGTGGGCGAGGGGGTTGACCCGCGTGAGAAGTGCGACAGCTTGCCATCGACGGGATTAATATGGATAAAACCGGCGTCCGTCCGGAATTTAGGGCCCATAAACGGAATGGGCCGCGTTGTTTTCGTAATAAGTTTACTCCCGCGACGTCTCCGCACCGGCGATGAACACTGAGAGCTCCGTAGCTCCGCGTTTTCTTCTGGCCTTTCCAGTATAATAACGACAACAACGATAATGCCGCTAAGGTTTATCGCGGTGCAGCTGACTGCACGGGCGCGATGGAAATTAATAAGCATAGAAATGAGGGAATAAGACAAAGTGGCGCAAACGGAGTGAAGATGGAAGGAGTTCGGCTTAAACTGCTGTTACGGGACATAACTTTTGAAGTAGAAGAAATACTCGAATTTAATTCAAATAGCATCCTCCAACTGTTCAACTTTAACCTAGACCGAACTTTAGTGTGTTAACAGAAAAAAAATCGAGTGTGCGATTCGACTGAAAGATACCTACCGTCGTTGAGAGAAGAAAATGATATGAAAGAGAAACGTCCCTTTGAATTCCAGCTTAACATTCTGACACCCTAAGCGTTCCACTTTGATCGAAAAATTGTTCAGCCCGCAATACAATTTGTATAGCAGGGCGGGCGTAAGACGCGACCGATCGATGGGTTTGATTGATGTGTCGGTAGATTATGAACGCTTTATGCGTTTGTCGTCGTGGTGGCCAAATCTCGAGATCCTTGGACCGGTATCCTTGTCCCGTGAATTGAATCCATCTATCAAGTTCAGCCATCGCGATCGGTGCTTAAGGCCGGTTTGTATCCGGGCTTAGAACAAGATACGTTGATTGAATAGCGGTTGATGTACGAGCACCGATATCGAAAAAGGCCATATCAATCTAGCGGGCGGGAAAAAATTCGTAGATAAATAAGCTTTAACGAGCAGCAGCACGGGGCAACGTGCGCGCACACGGAGGAATGTAACATCTTTAATTCCGCCGCTACGCTCCGGGAATTTCGTTGCGAATTTATCCGCCGTTTTTATTTCCACGTGCTGGCTACCGCCGGTCCTCGGGTCGTTGAATAAAATACGCCGCGGAGTCGATTCTCGTCCCTTCAATTATTCCCAGGCACTGTGAAAAATTCGTTTGGACTCGCTGCTTTGTCGAGGCTGCGTGATTAATTCACGGGCGAAGTCAATCCCCGAGAAATTCGATGAGGAACACGGGTTACAGTCCAGTATGGACCGTTTTCGTTAATATTTATCGAATCGTGAGGAATTTTCCACATGATTAAACTTGAATGATTTTTAGTATTTTGGGGACTCGAGATAACATGTTAAAGATTGATACTTCACTAAATTGCTCATCGCAGGTGGCTGCGATGATTCGATATTCATATCAGCCCTGGATGAAACAGTCGAGTTACGTCACCACGTCTAAGTCTGATTAATTTCGTTACTTAATACCTGCCACTCTCCACGGCGAATTAAACTCGATCCCAACGAAACTCTGCTTCTCCTTCCCGGCTCTCGCATCGCTCACTGTCGAATCCCGCAATGAATTATTGAAAACAAATTTTAAATCGAATCGAAGAACCACTTAGGTCGCCGCTGCTCTAGGAGCCCGGGCGTTTCAACAAAGCGATCGAGATCGATTAACGAACGAAACCGTACTCCATCTGGTCTCCATTAAGTTCCATAAACGACAGCACCGCAAACAATCGGTCTTTTAATAGAAAGATTCACTAATATCTGATAAAAACTGTGTCAAGAAGTGAGGATTATTTCAGGTTTAAAATTTTCGTATTATTGACAACGCAAATTGAATTATTTTAAAATACGCTTCGCTGCTTCCTCGAGTTCTCCTATAATATACTACATATTTCAAGCGATCGCTATCAGCGACGAGAAAAAAGCATTCTATCCGTTTAACTCCATTTCGATTACACTATCACTAACCATCTCTATCTATTCAGTTCAATTCTACTTGCATCCGCGCTTCCGCGATAGAAACATTCCCTTCCATGAAATAAAAGGACCACAAAAGTAACTTTACTATAAAACCTCCCCTTTCTGAATTCCCCGCAAATATTGCCCGCCGAGAATCACTGAACAGAGATTCACATTTAATCCACCCTTAAGACTCTCCCCGATTTTCCGTCGGACGCAACGATTACCAATCGTTTCGGTGGAGCAGCCACGGTCCGGGCAGGCTACCTCTATGCTCTCCCGCAGCTGCAGGTCTCTCGGAATGAAGTGGTGCCTTCCAACCGCCAGAATCGCTTCCGCCGTAGCCGTCGGCGTCCTGTTACCAGCGCGAAGAGCATGCATTATCCTTTGTTCGTGGGAGGACAGAGTACGCGCCTCTTGCCCTCCGGCCGAGCCACCGACCGGCTACATACGTCATTGTCCAACGGCCGTTCTGCGGTGGTAATTGTCATTTGATCCCGGTAACTCCCCGTATATATGTAGCCATCCGCGGCTCCTACCCGCCTCAGAGACATTCATCATTTACAGACAATTGCCTCAACTTGCCTCGCGCGCGATCCACACACCGGCTGGATAACCCTACTGAGACATCCCCCGGTGTTCATCGATGCAATATATATTCTGCACACGACCACTAAGCACACGCGACATGGCGCCGGCAAGACGACGCCGACGCGCGTTCAATGGCTGTGGGATGTTGTAACTTTTATAATTCATTCTATGTTGCTTAGTAATTTAACGTGAAGAGTTTATCTAGGTCTAGTGCTTTTAATTAAGAATATAAAATGAAAGTGGATATGAGGAAAAGAAGTGTTTGTTGGATTTTTTTTTAATATTATTAAGTTACGATTGTATTTTAAAATACCTATTTTTAATGTGTTTTCTTTTACTTATTAAATTTACCTTACCTTATGTAGAGGGGTCGCAGGTTATTTGAATATTATAAAAGGGGATCGCGTTTTAAAAAGGTTGGAAAACACTGTAGTGTATTCTCTAATATTGAATTAAGGAAAAAGTGACAAGCTAGTCTGTGCTCTTCGTATTCATATGTTTGTCCCGAAAACTCTATGACACCGTGTATTAATTTTAACTACAATTGGCGCGCAGAAGCTGAAATGCTTATGCTGCAGCGGACGGAGCGCAACAACAGTAGCATCAGAAATTTTGTCTGCTAATGCGCGTTATAACTTACACGTCACCGCGGCTGCGAATCGCGCGAGGCATAACAAGGTTTGCATATTGCGCTAATTAATTCACCGTTACATAAATAAATAAACCGTCCATTATTCATACGAGCCGAGGCAGCACAGGTTACCTTTATTATTCAAAATCGAACTAAAAACTTTGTTTTCCACGTGCCCCATTTTCTCCTGCAAGAATAATAAACCGATATGAAAAACAGAGTACAACATGGCGAAATCGAGGTCACCGAGATAATACTTTTATTCGCTCACCCCTTTGCGCTTCAACTATGTATGTATTAAAAGAATCTTTTAACCAGATTCCATGCAAGCCACGGTATAGGTGTCCTGCACCAGCACAATTTGCAAACTTTTTCCCCCTCGACGCTCGTGTCGAAATTCACGACAATCCAGTAACCTAAGACGGACAATGTTTCCCCGTCAATTGATTTAGATTGCAGCATAGATCAACCGATCCCTCCCCGACATGCACCGGGACAATTAGTATGGCAGCGATTCGACCCGCCATCAAAGATAATTACGCCGTGGAGGGTTGTGCGCCTCCGAATGCCACGATAGCATACATTTCGCCGGATCTGGCTTATGAGATGTCGGACATCCGTGCCAATTTCGAGCGGACGACGCAAGCATCTCGGCGAGGGGTTCGATCGTTCGGCATTTCCAGTATTAACCTAGTATCGGGGCATCACTCGAGAACTATGCGCGTTTCGCTGGAAACGATCGTCAGCTACAAAACGTAAATAATTTTGCCTGGTAGGTCGGATTCGGTATTCCCCTTGGCGACGTCCAGCTGCTTACTATGCGTTCGAATCGCTGCCCTGCAATCCAATCGGCTGATTCTTTCTGCTCTGCGAAGAGTTATTTCTCGGATCCATCAAGTCTCGGCGGATTCGACGTAGTCGTGTCACTTGACGCCGCGGTGCGCTGTCGTCTCCTAAGATATAAAGCAGCGGTTGTTGTATTCCCGTCATGGAAGAACGTCCCCCCGTCGTGTTCGAGAAGTTATTAAAGCCCGAAGAACCTCGGAGCTTCTGCCGACGGGCCATTTCGTAAAGCTGTTAATTAAGGACAAGGTCCATGGTCGCGTTACCCGTTAGCTGGAATATCTTGAAACGCCCTATGAATATTTATCGCCCGCCAACAGGAAGACGTTGATAATTATTTCAAAACTTGTTGGCCACCATTTATCGTCTACGTTTCGCTCTGTACACCCGACGCCCGTCGCGTTTGCATAAATTCGCCAGGCGAAAAGGGTCATTTTCTGTGCCAACGAATGTTCGCTTACAGATTCGATTCGACAAGCGGCTCGATTAACCTTCCGTTCTCCCGCCTCGCTGTTACAATAGCTATCGAGGGAGGTCCGTGGAAATTGGCTGCCTGACGCTCCTGGAGATAATTCAGCCACCATCAACATCCCGCGTAAACGTTTTTAGAAGTTCTTTCCGGCCCCCGGGTGCGCCGCGAAAGCCCTCGAGAGTTATAGTTTCCACGGGGCTATCCATTCGAGCCGGATTCAAATGAAAACAATTCAGGAGTTTAAATCGCCGGTTTTATAACTCGAAGAATTTGCCAGGGCTGGATAACGGCCTGGCGGGCGAATATTCGCTGCATCGCCATTCAGACACCGCCGATCCGAACGGGAAGCACTTGAAGACGCTGGGCTCTGAATCTACTGCGGTTCCGCCGTGAATCTCGGAGGTAACATACCGAGAAACTCTGTTTACGAGGCGAATCATCGCGATCGCGGGATCCAGAATTCTCATTTCCTTGGCATCGACCCCGCCGAGCCGTAAAGGATGATTTAATGAATTCGCCAGCACAGGAAAACGTGCCGCGGTTCGACGGCCCCGTCGACGACGCCCGAGATATGTGCCCGCTGTGTCTGAATATATCGCGAGATCACGGGGATTGCGAGTTTTCCCCAGCGCGAATATATCGACGCGGGGACACCTCGTTTAGGATCGATTTACGGCGCGGGAATTGATGAATGAAAATTGAAAACTACGGGGTAGTGGCGCGTAGGAAATGTGTTCTGTTTCCCTGCCAAAGGACATCCGAGATACAGTTACAGGTTGTTGGCTCGTGACAACTTAGGAGGAACCTCTCTCTAAGTACCTGTGGCTGATATTTCCTCTTTGCTAAAATTACAATAATACCCAACGAATTTAGCAACGATGATTACTTATTCCTCGAGCTTCGCCGTTTCCACCCATCCACCTCCAAGATTGACCACCCAGCGTATCAAAGGCCTGTGTGCATTATTCGACGCGAGGGAGGAGCGGCCAATTTTCATAGCGAGAGCAGCGTTCCCGATGGAGGGGGCGGCGTTTGCGTGAAACGGGAGAGAACAGTCGCGTGGTAACGCGAATCGAGGCTGAACAGGGAGGGAGGAAGTTAGGGAAGTTCGCGTAGCCCATGCCTGCAGCTTAAACGCGTTCAATACCCGCGGATAAAGTCTGACGGGGATAAGTTTAATGGGCCGGGACAAAGCGGTTGTTTGTCACGGGATCCCGCGTACACCCGCGTAACCTGACAACATTACAATTAACGAGACGAGCGGCTGTTATTCGACTACTTAACGCGCGTTTACGTGGCGCGGGCGAGCGAGCGAGCGAGCGAGCGCGCAGTAGTCGGTCGACCCGCGCCAAATGAAGTTTCAACGCAATTACAGCGACGCGCCAGGTAACAAGGACGCTGGAGATCTCTTCTCATACATTTACGCTCGGTTTCATTTCGCGTTACCGCGGTGTTATCGTTTTCCCGCCGATTTCCCCCTCGCCCCCGAAACCCCCGTCCGACTTTTTTTTTACTGGTTGCCGCGCCGCCCTCGTCCCCGGCTATGAAATAAACATAAAATTAAATTGGACCCGGGGCGACAAGGATTTCTTGGCTCCAGCGACCGCGATAACAATTTCTCGGCCGTCCAGGCTACAGCGGAGGCGCGTCGCGAAAAATTATCGCGACTATCAAATTTCTGAAACGATTTAGCCGTTAATTGGAGGGTGGAAAGGGGAACGATGTCGCGGCCGAAGGGAGGGGATAGCGCCGGGACGTCGCGAGCAAAGTTTCTTAGGATGACCGCGCACGAACGGATGGTAAATACCGAACAATCCGGTGTGAGGGTTTCTGAAAAGCTCGACGAAGTTTCGATGATGGTTAACGCGGGTTCGCTGTTGCGTTGATTATCGGTGGAAACAGACAAGTTTCCATTTGGGTCGGGGGTGACCGACATCGGGGACTTCAATTAAGACACTCTGGATTCTGGCGAGTTAACCAGCCACCCGAAATTCTGAAGTGAAACCTGGCAAAGCTTCACCTAAGCAATTCATTATGCGTTTCTGCGCCAATTCTCGACTCTTCGAAACCGTGAATTTCTATACCTACACGAGGAACTTTTAACCCCAAGCCGAAGAAAGCCCTTCTTCGGAATCTCCGGGACTTGACCCAGCCTCGCATGTTTGTCGCTTGCACGGTATCGGGAGGGCTGAAAGGGTGACTTATGACTTCGGCGTGGCAACGCTAGCCAGTTCAAACACATCCCCCAGATGCGCCCCGTCATCGTCCATCGTTGTTTGCACTTTGGCTAAAATTTGAAACATACCCAGCCGCTGTGGCTGGCGAATACGACCCGGCAGCGTCGAGGAGCACCCGCCCAATGTATTCCGCTCGCCGAGATATTCTTGAATCGCACAGAAGGGGCTGCCACGTTTTCGGGCGAATAAAACGGGGCACGGCGTTAGTATTTCTGTTCTTTCGACGTTCACGAGCGAGCGTGCACGTGGTGCGACGTCACGGGCAGGGAAACGTGTTAGCCGGGGTGCAGGAATAAAATTAAGGCGACCGTTTCAAATTCAAATGAACGAGCTCGGTGGCGAGAAAGCGGCGAGCACAACGGCGCTAAATATCCGAAGTAAGGTGATTTGGACGGCGGGCTGTATTCGTCGGCGTAATTCTCGCGAAACGATCCCTGACGAGCTGAAGAGGATACAGAATTCGAGCCTCGCGACTCAGTGGAGAGGAGAGAGCTGGGAGAGTCGGTTGAATGGAAACGGAAGAATAGAGGCTGCCGAAGAAGAAAAGGGAACGGGTTTGTCTTTGTGCCGCGCGGCCCGCGGGGGAACAAGCAATAAAGGCTTGTTTTTAATTCGACTAACGAATTTTGCTTCAGTTATTTATTCAGGATTCCGTGAGGATTAAAGAGCTTGTTGGATGGCCATGGCGGCAGCCCCGGGCGACCGTCTTCGCTGCGGAACACAGCAATGAAATTGAAGAAACAATGCAGTTCCCTTTGAGTACGGTTTCAAAGTGGTAATCAAAACGAACGCGAAAAGTTTTGCGTCTGGCAAAGAAATTAATTTCGCCCCCCTTTGATGTAATTTATTAGTTTCGTACGCTTCCGTGACCCGACGGGGATGGCGGGTCGTAACAACACTCAGCTTTCTTTCGCGCGAATGCTGGATTTAATAAGACACCAAAGTACAGAGCGGTTATCCTAGAATGACCGACGTGATTGTATTTAAAATTTAAAGCTTCAAAATGCGCATTGAACTCCTCAAGCTATCGCATCAAGCAGGCTAACCATTTAATTCCTAATCCCTAAATCCCAAATCTCATCTTCGGATCGACGGTACACTAATCTTTCAGCAGTCAGCGGTACCGGAAACGTTTCTAGTTTATCCTCCAAGTGTAATCGCGCGACCTGGATCCCAATAATAATTAGAACGTCCCGATGATTCTCCAGTAAACGGTGTTAGATAGCCGGTCCAGTAATATTTCACCGGAAGCCCCCGTAGGTACCTCGAACGGTGCTAAATCTCTAATGTATCTATTAGCATTCTCCCGCGGCGGGAATCCAGTCCGGCGGATTTCAAAGTCGCTAATGCGTGCACAGTGATTTACGAAGAAGCCCCTTTAAAATAAATGAGCGCGTGCTCCAGCGTTTGCCCGCGTTTACGGTACAGGGACGCGGGCGAATGTAACTCGGTCGGCCCCTCCTTTTTTCGACACTTTTCTGGGATTTACGAACCACACGGGGCGGCAAGTTTTTCAATGCTGGAATTCATATTTTCGCGCTGGGAAACCGCTATCCTCCTTACAATCCGGCGAAATGAATGCCGCCTCTCGCTGCTCTGCTTTCTTCAACGCTTCGAGGTGTAACAGTGCCGCCCTTTTCACCGAGCTCTAAGTTGAAATTATTTTAAGCGTGTAAGAAACGCATTTAAACGAAGGTGGAAACCATCAAAGTGGAGAGACACTACATACGTATGCTTGTGTATTTTATAGTGCGCGCGCGTGACAATAAAGTAGATCCAATCGATTCGTTTGAAAGGGTGGCTTGAGATTTGACCGTTAATGGATTGATATTGTTAAACGTTACTACTTGGAAGGCTGCAGCGAGCGGTCAAACGATTCTGCAATAATTTAAATACTCCAAGCTTGTAGAACGGAAGCTCGTGGAAAAAAGCATCGAATTTCCCGACCGATGCGAAAGGATCTTACCACGAGGTCCCCGTGCGCCGAGGGCACTCGGGTCGCCGGCAAAATCGATTATGCTCGAAGCCGGACCGGACGGACACTAGTTCCAGGGGACAAACAAAAAAGTCGCCGAACCGTCGACGAGGCTTCTGTCTCTGTGATATGCAAACGTAAGCTTCGGGCAGGTGTACGTATGTATAATAAGAGGGTCCCGGCAGATGCAGGATTATTGCTGCACCGTTGCAAGGACCTATAGCCGGAGCCGTAGTTCCGAAAACGGTTCGTTCGATGCTGGAGGAGCGTTGCAGGAGGGTAGTTCCAACCTCTTCCTCCTCGCACTCTGCGAAAGAGGGAATGGAACAGCGAACGAGGACGATGAAGAGGAGGAGGAAGGGCGCTCTGGGCTTTAGCCGAATGCATCGATAGCACTGTGCCCCAGTTCTCCGTTCCTCTCTCTTTTTCTGTCCTCCAATCCCTTTCCCACACCCCTGTCCCCGCTTTTCCACGTCTCTCGTCCCGTTCCCGCTACCCCTCCCGCGAGTCTTCGTCACCCTTCCGGCCCCATCTCTTCCCTTCCCGTACCATCTCCTCCCTTCTCCTTTCCTCCCCGGCACCCCTCGCCGCGGATTTATAGGCGGCCTTATCGCTACATCCGCACCTCGATAGACTTACGATGATACGGACGCAATTTCCAAAATCCTTGGAAATACATACCGCGGGAAATTCGGCGCGTCTTGACCGGGGAGATCGTTTTTCATATCGGACGTGGGATACGGTTCGCGGTGATGTACGCCGTTCCCACGAGCATCGGGCTATCGCGAGGTTTTCTTGCTTCGATGTAGTTGCTTCTTACTCGACAGATACCGCAATCGCTGATTAACTAGTTTAAATGAAATACTGGGCATGTGGACCTTTCTTCGGGGCTTCAGCATCTCTCCGGCGAAGCAAGTAAATATGTTTTAGTAAATAATTTTGTACACCGACAGATCCCAGACACCAAGTAGGTACATTAACCACCGCTCGCCAGGGTTGCCGAGACTTAAACCGTGCTTAAATTTAAATCGACTTTCGTTAGGCACTCTTCTCCCCAAAACTCATTTCATCCATATTGCGTCTCGCCGTCAACTTAGGTACACCGCAATTTGCATTACCGGGCTTGTAGGTACCACTCCGCTCCTCAGCTCCTCACTTATCAATAATAGAGCCAAGACATGGCGCCCTTCGACCAACTGGCAGACGTGCTCCTAAATTGAAACGCGAAGCTCGTACTTTTCTCCGGGAATCGACTTATTCGAGGCGTCGTCTTTCAACGCGATTGCCGCGCTGCTCCCAAGGCGATCCAAAGTTCCCTATTTTCGTCCTACAATTAAGGAGTTCAGTGACCATTTTCGATAGACGCCGGACTAAATGGATCCACGGTATTCCGTGCGGCACCTGACCAAATATAACGTGCACGCCGTTTGGCACACTGCTCGCTGCTTCACAATGAACTAATAGCATTTGTGATTAAAGCATAGATCACTCGGTGCTCGTAAACACCGAGTCTCTGATCACCGGATCGGTCAACAATTAATTTCTTGGTACGGTTGCTCGACAATCCCCATCACGTTATTGCATGTTGCCGTATAGGTACTGTGCACGCTGTTTTCTTAAACTGCGTAACATTTTGCGTTAAATACGATTCTTGTATAGTGTATCTAGATCACCTATATTAAAACGCCAAACAGAATATTTCTCTTTTTCAAAGAAGACACCTTCTGAACTTCCTCCGTAGGGCTCTCTACACGTCTCCCAGCATCGTGGCACAGATCCCGCACCCGAACGATCGGAATGGAAAAGTAGGACAACCGAAAGATCATATGCAATTTGTGCCTCCTCCGTCTCCCTGATCCGCGTGGATGCAAAACACTCGGTCGCGAACCGCGCACGAACCGGAATCTCCATAATTCGCGCGGCGTCCTCACTTTTATCCCCTTGCCCGGGTTTAACCCGACTTAAAGATCGTCGCTGATCAGCAATTCTCTGTTTGACTAGCGTAACCTATTTCCCAGGCGGGTTCGAAGCGTTCCGCCTGCGGAGGACGACTGCCAGACGCGGTAGGGAAAATCGAAGCGTGCAAGAGAAAGAGAGGGCGAAAGGGAGAGGGGGGGGGAGGGGAGGGGGAAAGAGAGAGATACGTCGACCCCGTCGTATTTCCTGCCGCGACATCAACCGCTTCTCTTCTTCGTAGCGCGGCAGAGCAAAGTCGCTACGCTCGCGGCACATCCCGAGGAAAGCAAGCATTACCTAGCGCCGGCTTTAATGCTTGTACCAGGCTGAAGTTCCTGGCCGACCCGAAGAAACGACCCGCTTTACTATAAATTCCAGATAAGCCAAGGTTTACGGGCGGCGTGCAGTTAAGACGTCGCGCGCCAGCCTTCGTCCTCAGACAACAAACAGACCCAGGAATTAGCGTTTTCGTTTCGCTTGTCGATGCCAGATTAGGTTCGAGAATTGGCCGACTCAGGTGCACGCCAGTGCGTGCATCCACGAGTGTGTTTCATGGTAAAATATCGCGCAGAAGTGTACCACACCCGGCTAAGAAGAAATCCTGTCAGCAGGATATACTTTTTTCTTGTTATTAGACTTCTTCATTTTTTCCCCACTTATCGTTTTTCTTCTGTTACCTACTTGGACCCTTCTCTCCCATGCAACTGTTATTAAACAGATACTTCTCCGGCTGCAGCAGTTTCGAAGATATTAAGGTGGCAATAACCGAACCACCCCCCTGTGCGCGCAACTTGGCGAGATTACGGTTGCGCGAAGCTGTTTTCGTCGCCCGGTGGAATATCTTGGGCGAACTCGAATGAACCTTCCCGCCAGCGATCCGCCAATTTATTGGCCGTTCCATTCGCCGCGATAAACAGCCGTCGTTCGCCTGGATATTGATTTTAAACGATACGTTTCGACGGCGCCCCGTCCGGGCTGGGGCTCAGTGGTCCGATCAGCCGCGGAGCTCGATAAGAAAGGTGACTCGATACATTTTTTTTTTGTCCGCGGTCTAATCGGCCGAGATTAATCGAACGGCGCTGCAGATAAGGCCGGCTATCGGCCGTGGCGTGTCGTAGATTCGCGGCGAAAATAGGCGGTGGCGCGCGATTACGCGAAATTCAACGTGGCGAGAATGCGGGGCGATTCGCGTGAATCCGCTTGTCACTAATTCGGCTTAAATGAGACAAGAATAATGATATACGAGCGATGGAGTGTGACGTCAAGGTCGGCGGTCAACCGGCTGTGAAATATCGCCGGGCTGCAAACATTTTGTTTCTCCTTCGCGAGCGCTTCGTTTTTCGAACGTGGAAGCCCGCATCGGTAATTTACCCTTTAACGTCTGCGCACCGTGAAATATCGAAAATTCAAAAATTGCAATTTCCTGAGAAGGAACAGAACGTTTTTGCACAATTTTACGCGACACGCGCCTTCCATTGGTCCGCGCAGCAGATGCACTTCGAAAGTACCATTTTTCGTCGAGCGTCGAACTGAGCGCTAGGTATGTCTGCGAATTTCTCAGGAGGTTTTGCATTAGAAAGGCTGAAACTCAGCGACTGGGTACAGCAAATTGCGGACAAGTCGGGAAAGAGACGGATGGTCGTTGGGTGGCACAGACACGATACTCCGCGGAGGAAAGCGTTTAGAGAGTTAGGACAGTTCTACCGGCGGAACTCCTTATGATTTACTGGGTAGCATAAATAATAAAGTATCGCAGAGAATTTACCGCGATTATTTAGCGGGGAGATTTGAAATACCTCGCCTCTGGGGGTCCCTGACCGATGGCATCCCACTTCGAATTGGTTGCTTGATCGACGCAAATAACGAAGCACGATATTAAAACGGCCTGCCACGGCATATGGTAATTATGTATATTTACGGTAGAACGAGAATATCAAAAATGGATCGCATAGAGGGAGCCGTTAATTAAAACCCGCCGATGGCACGAATTTCGCGTGTTGCACTCGTCCGTTAATTTACAAGCCCGGCCGCGTTGTTTCCGCTGCCGTGCTCTCATTTGTCGGGCTTTATTGAAAATTTTTCACTTTTGTAACGCGCGGCGCCTGAACTTTCCGCGAGCGACACGTTCAACAACTCCGGCCGAAATGAAATCGTAAATAGGGGCGCGATAAGTGAGATTCTTGCACAGCTCTAAGCAACGCTTGTCCCCCTGCCTGACGGCTCCTTAATCCATTAGTCGCTGTGAGCTGCCTAATCCATTCTCAACGAGAAAAAGTACAAATCCCCTGTATACAGAGCGTACAGGCGAAAACTGCTCGCCCAACTAATAGAACAGCGGGCGAAATTCGTTATTTAGATCGTGCGCGTGGCGCGGCTAGGAAGCTGTTGGGTAACCGGATTCGCGTATCGATAGAGCGCAGTGCAGCCTCCGTTTTCCCAGTCACGCAGAAGCGGCGACGCTAATGTCGTAAAAAGGCATGAAAAAGGGCCGGATTCGGCGTTCAGCCCCCGCAGGAGAATTGGTTCCTCCCCCCCCCCCCCCCCCCACCACCACCACCACCAGCACCCTCCTCCCGGGGGGTAGGTGGGAAACGGAAGCGAACGTCGATAAACCGTGCCGCGGCAGAATCACTCAGTCACCGGGTGAAGTTGACCGAGATTGGCCAGCCGAAGCACAATAACTCCGGTACATCATACCAGACTGGCCGCGGGATTTTTCCCGGCCGACCCCGCGGATAATTCCGGGTAACGCGCGCGAATACCGCTGCGAGAGCACCGCGGGAGAGGATTTTCACGCTTCGACGGCCTCCGCTGTCCCATCGAGTCGAGATGCCAGGGCGTGCTGGCCCGTTCCCGCGGTCCCGAGGCCGTGAATGCGCGCGCGATTGCTCGATAACGCGGGCACACGCGCGATATCCTCCATCCCCGACCGCCGCACGCGATCCTCCTCGTGATCCTCTGGTAATTACGCGCGTCGGTTACGGTAACGCCGCGTTCCTTCAGCCCTCTGTCACTCTTTTTACCGTAAGGTATACAATTTTACCTTTAAAGGTTCAGATCGAGGCAATGCAAAATACATGCCTTTACTTGTGATGACACATGCGAGAATATTGGAGTTTGTAAGCACGTAGCTTGTCACCGCAGGATCGTGGAAAGGCTCTCTTGTTATCTGTAGTAGCTGATGCAGAAACGCGTCTGACTAGGGACCATCCACTTTCCCTTGCACTTTTATAGTACGCTTCGGCTTCTGAGTGCTTCGTGCGGTGTATTTCGTTATCATTTAATATTATACAGGAAATTATTTTCAGCGAATGTTTTTCAAAAATTCCTGTCATTCCTTCGTGGAATATTCGATCGATTTAATGGCACAAAAGCGTATATTTCACCGATACTTGCTGCTACTGGAATGCACCAAGTGTCGCGAGAATAATTCGAAATCCATTGTGTACTTTTTGCCGGATTCCATGAACGTCATCGATTTCTGCACGTTAAACAGTAGAATTTATGTGCCCCGGGGAGTGAAAAACCGAGGGTTTTAAATCAGAAAGCAGAGAAAGCCGGATCATTGGTCCAGCTATGCCATTCATCGTTTTAATCGCTTGAATACTTGGCAGTTCTTTAGCTTCAAGCTATAAACTTTAATTCTGTCCATCTCTCTGCGAGTCGCTGCTCGCAGCAACCTCCACGTAGTAAGATGTGTTAAGGTCTCTTTATAATATAAGAATAATATTTCAGTAAGACGATAGAACAGATGGGGCACAGAAAATCATTTGAACTGCGTTTATTTCAGCCCGTTAGTCTAAAATGTGCGAAAACGCGGTGAATATAAATTTTGATAGCCACAGGCACGTTTTCAAATAGCTCCGGGGTTTTCTACAAAACTGGAAATTAACTGTTTCACTTAGAAACTGGCCAAGAAGGGGAACTTTGATCCGGTAACGAGTCAGTCAGTAATCTACGCTAATTGCTTCTTTCATCCTACAATATTTCAAACTCGCTCTACCAAATAGCGTATTTTCGAACCTCGGCCGCGCAATTACTCCGAAATCAAATATTCAGCAAACAACGTAACATAAAATTTTCGCGATTCACGAATTTTGCCCGAGAAATTTCGTCTGGAATCGCGGCCACGCTCGTCATTATCGTTTTGTGCCATGCTCGGTACTTTTAATCACGTTTTTTAATTCTCCCTCGGCTGCGTTTCCATGCTGTCGATAACTGGGATTTATCTGCTGATATTTTAATAGCTCTCGCGTCCGAGTTTCGCATATTCTATAGATTGTTTACCTTGCCGCGACTGAAAATGACGCGAACGCGCGCGGTCGCCTGTACTCCATGGCTTGCCGGATGAAACACGTCGAATTTTATTCCGTGCGGCTCGTCCACGGGGCTAGCGTTTAATTATCATCCTGCACATATTTTTTTTCCACCCCGCCGGCAGAACAGCTGCGTCCGTTGGGCCGTGCACGCGTTTTACGCGCGACTCGTCGCCGACCAGCGTCGACCGAGCGCGTTGTCTAATAGCACGGCGAACGAGCGAAACATTAATAATCGGCCCGTGATCGAGCGGGCAGCGCCCACCGCTCGCCCTATTTTGCACTGTTATTTAGCACGGCGTAGCTCTTTAAAACTTTGCACATCGGATTGATCGTCGACGACGGGTCGAGCTGGCGGAACGGTTCGAACGTGCCACGCATCAGATACGAGTTTTCTGGATTCAACTTCCCGTGGAAACGTGTGACGATCGCTCGGAAACGCGAGCGCGGATGGAACGATAAATTACTAGCGACGCATTCGCTATTAACACTCGGCTCTCACCGCGGGGAACGGTAATTGCGACGCGATACCGTGAAAGCCTGAGTACGTTGAAGGAATAAAGCGTAAAATTTCTAAGTCTTAGAAACGACGTTGGAAATACACGCCAATGGCGAAGACAGTTCCCATTGCTGTTCTTAATACACGGTACACAGAGATGCTCTGCCGGTTCGCGAACGCAGATGAACATCGTGCGCCGCGATTCCCATCGTCGTCGAGGGGAAAATGTACTGTAAATTCGCGGCGCTCGCTGGCACCGCTTGGAACCGTGCAGTAACTGATGAAAGGCATGTTTCTCTCTCGACGAATATGGGTCGGTGAAACAGCGGATACATGCGCAAAATAAAGGAACGGAGTTTTTTTGTTAATTTCTTGTTACCGTGCCATGATGCGGAACATGCAGTACACGTATCCGTGACAATGCCGCGACAAAAAGCACGCAATCTCTCAGCTCGACCTAAGGATGTAATAGTAATTTGGAGAAAAGCCTAGAGTAGGTACTAGTCATCAGGATTTCTGAATTTTATAGAAATCAGGGAATTACGTTGCTACTTCGTACTGTACAAGCTAAAGCAAACATCTCGGTCCCTCGGATGTTAGCTTTAACAAATGATGGAGCGGGAGAGACCCGCAAACTATCCTCCCGCAGATAATTCCGAACGATTTGTCACGCAGGGTTAAAAAGCAGCGCGACACGTCAAAAGTGGTACAATAGCCGAGGGTGGAAAAGTCGCATTCTTCACGAAGTGTCAAAACCAGGCGGACAGGCCGAAAAAGGGGGCCACTTTGTTACCCAGCTTGCGTTCAATTAATTAGCAGGAAAGAAAATCGCTGCTCGTTCGCGAGAAATCTTTCATTCCCTTTCCCGGTCACGAGCTCGTCCGATCATTTATAAACTGGCTTTCAGAGCGTCCCGTGAATGGCCACTCGAACGATAAACGCAACTCGCAAATATTAATTAGCCCCGTGCCCGTGGTTACAAATTACCCATTGGCCCGTACATCCACGTCCGTCCGCAACAATTTACCCGCCCCCCCCCCCCCCCGAGGCTCAATGGCTTGTCGCTTACGAGCGGCAGCCACATGTTTTCAACGAATAACCACTTAACATCCACTTCTTCCAGTTTCACTTAATATCGAGGAAAGGATACACCCCCGCCGGTGAAACGTTTTCCCAAGGCGAGCTGTTCTTATTGGAATGAAGTCTTACGGCGGCTTGCGAAAGAAGGACACAACTGCAGTTGAAAAAGTGGCATCGATCAGCTGATTCCACGGGGTATACTAAAGTGCTGCTTACCGCTCCCCTGCGGAGCACAAGCTAGCAGAAGCGTACGTGCGCCTGCTTATCAATGTACATATGTGCTGGCTGTTTCATATAGCAAGTAGCGATGCAGCCTTCTGAATCGATTAGCTACCACAGCAGGAAACATGTATAAAAGCAGTCCAGCATAAATTAAGGCGCACCCACACTGAAAACTCGCCTAGACAAGTGTCAGATGGAATCTTTGTCTTCTCTTCCCGTCTGTTGCAAATGGCAAATGAAATTCAAGATATCGTGCCGGCTGTTTTATTCATGACCCGATGCACCGACGAATCCATTAAGATAGGAGATTCGTGCACGGTGCCTCTGCAAATAATTTTTTAAGCCGCCAAAGAAACAGCTGCGAGAAGTTCGTGGGAGGTAACATGTTCTATACGCCACTTTCTTCCCGTCCGAAGTTCCTCGTTCTTTCTTTTCTTTGCCTCCCTTTTTTTCAAATCGCCCCTTCTCAAACCTTCCTCCCCCAGCCCGTCGCGCTTTTGTTCTCCCTTTTTCCTCTTTCTGTCCGCGCGACTGTTACCGGTGCTCGGGGCTTTTACCTCGGTACTCTCGCAGGGCCGCTGCTTCATACTTTCTGTCGTCCGGACCTACTTTCGGACTCATCGCCATTCCATCCCCACCACCGGACGGCTCCATTAATCAACTTGCAGATCCCCGTTTGTAAAGAGAAGTTATGCGTTTAACCCGTTAATGCCCGGCGCCTGCCTCTGACGCGTACTACACTCGATACGCTCGTAATCAGTGGTTTAAACACTTTAGCCGCTCGAGTGGGCGATTTATTTCGCGCTGCTTCACCCTAAAAAGTATATTTTATTCCATTAACGTTAGCTGGTGTGCCGGGGCAGGCGCTTCGCGCGATTACCTCGGCGAACTTCTAATTAATGCGTGCTACATTATTGCCACTCCAATTTCTGTTCGTCTGATTTAGTCCGCTAGCTAGCACGGTATCGTGAACTGTAACCGGTGGTCGTTTAATTTGCTTCTTCTTTCACGTTTAAGTCAGCTTACTCGTATACGAAGCTCATGAAAAATTAGTCAAGTCGAGGTAGGGTAAAGAGAACAATGGTTGGCCACTTAAGTAAGAGTGTCACATAAATAGTGAATTATAAATGTCAATTTAGTAAATTTGAAATGAAAATCAATATAAATAAGTACGAAAAAACCGTAATAATCTAAAAATAAATAGAGTTTATAAAAAAAAAGCAAGAATTTATAGAAATATACAAAAAATGTGTTGACTACGAAGAAATATAGTTATTGGCATGGTCATGACAGTAGTTGTCCGATCGGTTCGACAGTGATTGGCCGCTATTTGACACATAATATAACCTAAAAGAAAATGTTATATGATTTGATGATAGAAATGGGATTAAAATTATTCAATAAAAATGGATATATCTTATGTATGCTTGTATGATTTGTTCATCTGTATATTTTTTCCCATATTTATCACCTTTTTTTACTTTTGGCATTTTTTACTGTAGGGTAATTCAGTTCTACTAAAAAATTCAAAATTTCTTCAATTTATCTACTATTATTTAATTCAATCAAATTTAATTTTCAATTCCAATTTAATTAAATAAATTTAATAATCAAATTCAATTTGAATACACCAATTAAAATTCAAATCACAAGAAACTTAAAATATAACTATACAATGTAACATACCTAATAGTAGTTCTTCTTTTTATTTAATTGTACTATAATTATGTCGATGTTGAATCTTTTTTAAAAATGACCCTCATATGACAGTTGTTGGCCCCCCATAATTTTCAAAGTATAATTTTGACAAATAAATAATTTTTTTATAAAGTTATAACCTTTATTTATCAATATATACAGAATATGAGAAATATAGATATCACAAATACATTAAAATATTCGAGAACTTTCAACTGTACTCTTATGATTTTTTAATTGAGTCGCTGTAATTTTCAAGTTTCAAAGCCGAGTCATCCTATCTGCTTTTAAATATAATCACAGTATATAATGAATGGAGAAATATAGATTACATCCGAAGCAAGAAAGGAAGCATAACATTGGTATTTCGTTATATTTTTTTCGTTCCCAAAATAGGGCCAATCACTGTCAGGTGGCCAACCACTGTACTCTTTACCCCTACCATGAAATAATCGCGTCGCATTATCGGTAAGCTCGAAATTCGGCGGAGGTAGAAGATTAGATCGCTTTTTACTGACAGAATGGAGAATTATCCAAGCACTGAGAGATTAAGCGATCCGGTACAAAAATTATTGGGCGGAAGTGGGTCAGTTACGCGTCGCGAGCTTCCGCAGCTGGGTTCGACAGAGGCTTCCCTTTGTCGAGCGTAATCTTCCGCGCAAATTCGCCTCTCCGCTTCATCCCGCGACGTTCAATTTCAGTTTTTTAACGAAATGAAAGATGCACGTGCCGCCGGCCAGGCCCGACCTGTGGCTTTTTTGCTAGACCACAGACCCGGCCAACCTCTGCGCTGCAACTTTTCGGAGAGCCACGGCTGAATTATTTACACGGGACACCTCGAAGCTTCCAGCGAGTAACTCTTGCTGTTATCGCGTTACCGCGCGGCGGACGTGTAACCGAGACAAGAATTGGAAAAAGGACGAACGCTGGGGGAGAGATAGAACCGGCGTTAGTTTTCCCACCGACCCGCTGTGGTGGGGATCGTGCGCGCCACAGCGTGCGGGAAGAAATTTTAAGAATAGCGCGCACTGAAACGGAGCAAACACAGGAAATTGGCGTTGGTCGTTGTCTGGCGCAAGAACGTTCAAAAGTAAAAGGAAACGCTTGTAGGTACCCTCCTTAATCTATTGGTGTAGCGTGGCGAAAATAGATTCCCGGGAATAACAGATTCAGTGGCCAATATTTATTGAATTCTTGAAACGTCAATGTAATCCCCAGTTTCAATTATTCAGAACTTTTCGTTCCTTGCGCCGCACGTTGCATCGCGCGCGAGTTACGCAGACAGCAGAGGCGTCGCCGGTCTCCACGCCTCCCCCGTTCGCCAATAGTCGCCCGAAAATCGATTGTCACTATTCGAGGCAGCCCGATGGAAGTGTCTTCGGGACATTACAAATTTCCTGCCGAAATTTTTTCCCCTTGTCGGCTGGCGAGAACGACAGCGCCGCGAAACGAGGTACGAGTCGGTGCCGTGTGGAGGGGAGGGGTTGAGGGGGGGGGGGGGGGGTGGCTGCGGCGCGACGGGAGCCGCGTTTTCAGGAAATTTCCCCGTAGCCCCATGTGCAAATATTTATCGGGAGTATCGGGACCTGTGCAAGCTGGCACGGTACGTGTGCGGCCGCGATGCAGCACTTACATTTACAGCGGCACGCTTCAGACACAGGCCCGCCGTAGGAGACGCGTGTACGTATTCGAGGCGCGCACTAGGCATCGGGGAGCCGTGTGAATACATGCATAAAAATGTCTACCTTCGAGTGCCCCTAACGCTCTGCGCTCCCCGCCTCTCCCATCCGACCCCCCCCCCCCCTCCCCGAACTTCATCCCCCTCGGTAGCTCCTTTACTGGCGCCCATCGACGCCAGGCGACCGTCGCAACCGCATGCACCGCGCGAAAATGTCTTCGGATCTAGGACGTGCCAGCCGAATGTTAACCTTTCCGGCACGTCGCGGAATGATTACGTTCACGACCTACATCGGCGCACGGTGCAATCATGTATCTGCAGTGCGAGCGTTTTCAACACGCCGGGACACACACCGAGCTCGGTCGGCGCTGGGAGCTTTCACGCACGCCTCGCCGAAAGAACTCAGCCGCCCTCGCTCCTTCGTGCGCGGATAGAGGAGTGGGGCACCGGGTGAAGATAATTTCCCGACGATAACTTTGACCGCACGCTTTGATCGTCTACCTGCGCTCGCCGACGCGCGATACTGACGCGGGGAAGCTGGGAATTTCGTTTCGAGCTGACCCAGTGCGAGGTCAATTTTCCTCCTTCCTTCTCCCGCGCTGGATTCTGGGTTGGAAGCTTGGAAGGATCCCTCGTTAGGGAAAGAGTGAGGTTGATTTGATACGCTTGAACCTTCACGTGAATGTTTAATTTTTTTTTCATGATCTCTGGTGGTTATTTGAGGTGCTGAAACAATTTAGTTATTAATATTTTCCCACATCGAGAGGGAAGGAAAAGTGATGAGTCAAGCTGCACGCCTGGCGACGCGCCGGGAACTGCACGTGTTACCGTGTGTTATAAAAATGTATAAATAACATTATGGTAATTAACGTGTCCCGAGCACTCTGCCCGCTTTATCTCCGTTCGTGCATGTACGCGATCAACAAGTTCCGCGAAAATTATTTCTCGGCGGGGAATGATTTTATTGCGTGACTTTCACTATCGCGAGACGGCCGTGATTCGCGCTCGCGCCCGCTCCCGGCATTCTTTGCAATTATTTATAACCCCCGGTGGTAAATGTCGCTTTGTCGTGGAGCAACCGCGCGGAGAAGTAATTTCGGTGCATAATAAATCCAGATACGCCAACGATGGGGGATACTAACGCCCACGGCGGCGTACAATTGATTTTACTCTTTCGCGCAAATCCTGTTTCGCCAATGGTATTAATTCACCACGCGTTTGCTCCTCGAATCGCATTAACGCGAAACGCTCCGCGGCAGGGCGAAAGAGAGCCGATCGATCGTGTTGCCGCACACAGGACTCAAAACCAGGGCGGAATCGAGCCGGAAGATTCGTCCTATCAATTCAGCTATTCACTGGATTCTCTTTTTCAAACTTTCCTGTTCGAAGAAGCGCTTCATGTCTGCAGCTGGATCAGACTGGTAAGTAGAAGAGCCTTTAATAGTATTCTGAAGCGATACGAAGTTATTCTGTATACAATCCCGATAATTAAAAGAGGTTACTAGATCACGATTCGAATCTGAATAATTCCAACAGAAGACAATCATTCTACCGCTTCAACAGTACACGCAATATTGAATGCAGCTACTATAGCAGCGAATTCCAAATAATTTCTAAACAACAATATACCGTAGCTTGTCACTGTTACCCCAACTTCACGACCCTTCAAAACCCGGCGCACTTCCCGAGCCAAATTAGTTCCAATTCGCAGTTCACTTTAGCCACTATTCAGTTAAATCTCGGTCTTGGATTCGGTTATGAATTTCTCCACTATAATATTGTCCAGCGTCGCGCCACTCGAGCTAGTAAATGTCTTCCTAACGAACTGCCAGCTTCTTCCTTTTTTCCCTCGAAGTATGCATGTTGCTCGCGTCGATCACGGTCCGAGGCTCCGTTTATGGATAGGTACATGGACGTCCAGGGACTGACACTCTCCGTCAGTACTTGGCCCATTGAATTCAATCGAACGCAACGAACCGCCGCAATGCAATTTTCCAGCGGTTGGCCTGTCGTGATCTGTTAACCCACTTATAATGATTACACTGCATTCTCTGGCATTGCAGTTCATTGGTGCAACCGTGGCGCGCGCGCGAGCGGAGACCAGCGGCCTGTATCTCTGTGCCCAGAGATTTCCACGCGAACGAAAAATCATTTTCGTGACGCGTCGCCAACCCCTCCTGGAAAAGGTTGCATTTCCGGCTGAAACGGCCGGTTAGCCCCTCCTCCCCCCCCCCCCCCCCCCCCGCCCCCCTCGCCCCACACCCGCCGATTGCAGTCGCTATCAATCGCGCGACCGCCCCAATGATTCGCGGGCAAAGTAATAACGGTGTCGGTCCTTTTTCGAGACGGGGACGGTGTATCGACGATAAGCCGCAAAATCGAATGGAATCGCCGTGGCGCACAGGCATCGGCGAACTTTTAAAGTGACACATGCACTCGTATTCGAGGCGCGTGACTCGCATGCAGCCGGCCGAATCCGACTGCCACCCATTGGGATACGATCCACGCGCTTTAACGTATTGACCCACTTCTCGATATGAATCTTGTTCTTCACTCGCTGAAAATCACCGCGGCCGGGCACGTCGCCGACGAACAAACTCCGCCAATAAACCGACGAATCGTTCGGCTGTGTATCGGCCGCGACGACCGAAACAAGCCGAGCCCAGCCATTCCGTCGTACCTCCGTGAAACGAAAGACGATTTCTGACCTCCGAGAACTTTGAGCGCTGACAGCCACGGCGATCGATCAGCTCTTCCAGCTTGCGTATTCATCGCCATTGTTTTGCTGTGGACCGCGGTGGGCGTAGAACGCAATGAAGTGTCGTCGATTTTAACGAGCAGAAATTCGACCGAGCTAATCCCCGAGCCTGGCGCTGGTGGTGATCGAGAAATTTTAACGGTGTAGGCTTGCAGAACAGTTCGCAATGGAAGCCTTGCGGACCTGTTGATGTTTTGCACACATTTTTCGCTCAATTGTGCATTCAGTGGAACAGCGCATCAAATTTCGGAATTAACGGGGCATGAAGTTATAGGAAAGATGAAAGTCGAATGCAATATACATGCAAAAATAGAAGGGATCGTGGAATAAACTACAATTTGTAGAGTGTATAGGATTCGCGATTCCGCGAACATTTATTGACAAACGCGAGGGGGGCTTGATGCTTGGAATGAAATTGAAGATAAGCGAGCACTCCGTGAATTTCCGATGGAATGGAAGCTAGTAATCAAGGGTATATTCGCAAGTTTCGCAAATAGCACCGTTCCATCACCGTCAAATTACAAAGAAATAGATCTTTCCCTTAAAAGGGCCGCGAAATGATAGTCGAATCACACAGGCAAATGAATTACTGTCCATCTTAAACCCAGCGCATATAAATAGCACCTAATTGTACCCAAATTGCAACTGAAGCGAAGTAGCCCACGGTTACAGTAGAATTAGTCAGAATGTACTCAAGGAATGTGGGTTAAATGCTCGATTACTTTTCAATTTTTTCTTCGCTAGCCAGAGTGTCCCTATGAAATATTGAATTTTCATGAGTGACTTTAAATATCAGAGACTGAGAATTAGAAATGTCATAAGAGATATTATTCAGGGCGTTCCAAAAGAAGAATTTCACTAGTGCACGATTTCCGTCGCATGAAGAAATTGGGGCGAATTAAATTTTTCTTCGTAAGCGACACAACTCTCCATGGAATTAACAGTTCGAAGTACAATAATTAGGACGGTCGCGGTAAAAGTGTATCGCGTAAAAGTGGCCACGTCGAAAATCACTCGGCATACTTCTCTCAACGTCATCAATGTAGATTAAGCTTATCAATTAGCGAAATGTCTCCGGTGTTTCGGCTCGACGACGTCTCACAAATTGGAATTATTATTCGGCCTCGTGCACCCGTGGCATTTCGCCTCGGCTGCAGCAGAATGCATTTGCTCCAATCTTGCTTGCTGGGAACGCGCAGGGGTATCGCTGGGATTAAAGCGCATCGAGGGATCATATCTATGGGCCAA
Organism: Andrena bucephala; assembly: GCA_947577245.1. Classification (NCBI taxonomy): domain Eukaryota; kingdom Metazoa; phylum Arthropoda; class Insecta; order Hymenoptera; family Andrenidae; genus Andrena; species Andrena bucephala. The sequence goes on from OX387715.1 coordinate 74,579,148, forward strand.
GTAGATGTAGTTTCATTGTATAGCGTTCCGCTGAGTATATGACATTGTGGCTCGGTTGAAACCATTTGTTTTGGACCGCAAGTTGTTCGAGCCGTAGCGATAAGCGTGTACCTACATAAGTCAATTTCAAGTTTCCCTTCCATCCCGCCATACTCCCCCCCCATCGCCCCCTCTGCAATAAGGAACTGCAAATCACGCGCTTACGTTTACGACGAACTTTGATAACGATCTCTGGACGATCTATAGATGCTCCGTGGAGCGCTCCGTTGGCGGTGGTGAATACAGAACAATGTGCGAAATAGGTCGAAGAATTTTGGGGACGTGTAAAGGCCGGCGCGCATTTTAGCGAAGCGCGGCGAAGCGAATCGGAGGAATTGACAATAATTAATCAATTAATTATCGTCGCGATTCGCCAAGACGCGCGACGGCCTTTATACTCCGAAAAGTGGGCAGACGTATCGAGCGAATTCAAGTAACTCCACCGTCCGTTGTCTACTTAGGTATGTAAAATAGTTAGGGTAATACCGTAACGCTGAGAATAAAGCAGACGACAGGCAACCCAATTACAATTAGATCGGTGACTCCACAAACAAAGGATGCAATTTTCCTCCAACTGCTCTATGAATATCCCGTCTAGTTGCTAATAGCAATGCTAATTCGAGGATCAGTCGCGCGAGTCTAGCAATAAATCGTATGGCACACTCCGTATCGCTCGAGGGTCATAAATCATTCATCGTCGTTGTAACGGGAATCAATAATTCTCGCGGTCCCGCTCCCTAAATGCATCCGGCTCGGCTGCCGTGCTAGCGTACCTTTAATTTCATAATATTGTTACTGGGCGGCGTATTGGAAATCGTTCGTAAGCAGCGCGATGGGTACCCTCGAGCTTTCACCTGTACTTCACCGGGGAAAGAAAGCAAACCTGATGCGGCACGTACCGGGGCCGCCTTCCACATCCCTCTTTGGTTCTTCAGCGCTCCGGCGCGCTTTATCCCTGAACTCCTGACACGGTCGAGATCCAATCGATAACTCTCGATACGTTACTTGCAAACATTTTAACTCCGCCGCCGTCGTTGCTCGTACAATAAACCCGCGTAGGACGCTTCGAGACGCCTCGGTGGTGCCTTTAGTGCACAGAGATTCGAGGGGGGAATCTATAAACTCAATTCGACAATTCGATATGTCTCGGACGCCATCGCTGCGACAGCATCGTATCTACGATTACGCAGGAACAATCACGGTGATTTGTACTTGCAGCGGGCTGCTACTTCCATTTGTTACTACGTGATGGCAGCGAGCGTAATTCGAGTCCACCCTCGGCAATCCTTCCGCGACCTGTCTCGCAAATGTACTAGCGCGGCAACGCGGGAGGGCAGAGGGACAAGGCGAGGGGACGATCGCCGACGAATTTTACGAGGCGTATAAATTTTTTTACGCCTCGGGCCACGTCGTACTTCGTCAGCGCTGTCGCGTCGCGGAATATTTCATGGTGGGTCCGGCTGAAATCTCCTCCCCCCCCCCCCCCCTCCAACGGTCTCCCCCGCGACGGCGATGCGTGTCACCTGTCATCGCGTACAGTCAATCGCGGGACGAAACTTCCGTAACGGTCCGTCGTTTTCTCTCTGTCACCCCCGGGCAGATTTACCCACGCACGGCCATTTTTCTTCGGCCCCCTCGCCGACTAGTACAACCCTGTTCGCGCGATACCGGGAGAGCGCTTGTTTCGCCGCTCAACGGCCAACACGTGCCGGACACGCGTTTCGCTTCGAGTTTCATTATCAACGGAAATAACGTCGGACGGCTGTCCAAGGTCGTGCGTTAACTGCGATGAGCATTTCGAAGTGGACGAGGCGGGCTGTCGAGGAGAATCTTCTTTATTTCGGGGATCACTTATGTCTGTTCACTATAAGTATTGATCGATGCGATTAGGGGATGGGGTAAATCCGGGAGACGCGGTCGGGCCGGAGAGTTGGTCGAGTCGCTATATTTCAGAGTCGTGCATTAAAACTGCATTAAAGCGCAGACCAATTACTTCTCTAGAAGCCAAATAGTTGAATGAATAGCGTCATTTCGCTTCCTTCTGTGTTTTTCTGGATTTATAGGCTATAGAATGTAAATTAAGGGTACATTTAACCTCTTTTGTCAAACAACGGTGTACAGAATCGTATTTAAAGTATACTTCTAAGTTTATTTTCGTTTAATGTTTGGGATAATAAGATAGATATATATATTGAGTGACAATGCAGCCAAAGTATTTGGCCATATTAACTCTTCCTCTCAAAGCTAACGAGAAGACCATCTCTCGCTGCGGAAAGCTGAGATGGTCGAGTTATGATTTTTTTTATTATTTTTTATTATTATTTTATTATTATTTTAGTTTATTTATTCACTTTTGTATTCATTTGCCTTGCTAATCGCCAGTAGGTAAGTAGTTCACTTTTTCTTTGATGTGTTCTTTACTTGTTTAAATAGTATAAATTGAATTTCGACCGTAAAAATTGTTCTAATTGGAAGAGATGATTTCGGCGCACTGGTTCGGTCTATTGAATGATTAAATTAAAGCTATTTTGCAATTTTGAAAATTTTTATCAAATTCCAACGTTTCGGTCAATGATTATGACCATTATCAAGGAAAGTTGGACAAAAAGGAAAAATACTGCGTATGCTTTTAAACAAATCTCACGTTCAATGCTAGGAACGTGCAACACAAGAGTCGGTAGACCGGTGACTGAGGTAAACAGTAGACACAAGGCAAGTGTCTAGATGGTAAACCAAAGTGTGGCCAAACGATGCCAGAGCGGAAACCGTTAACGATTATGAAATAAATTGAAAGGAAGAAAATCCAAAAACTCACAACAATACTGCCCCGATACCAACACTATTGCCTGTGCGGTAAAATAAAAAAAAAATATAATCAATCACTCATAGGTGTTAGAAAACACATTACATAACGTTGAAAATGATATGTAACAATAGTCAGATCATAGAAAAATATAAACAAGAATTCGATAGAACGACCTTTACTTGTTTAGCGTAAACAAATTAAATATCAATGAATCTGTAGTTGTATTACCTCATAAATAATTTTGCTTTATCCTTTGTTAATTTTCCATGAATAATTATATGAATGGTGTCTGCCAACGACGAAAACCATTTCTCCCGGCACCAGGGGAGAGGTGGTCAGATGTCATGACTTCAGTTTTCAACCCGATTTACAGTAAATATTGTCTTAAAGCAAATATCGATCAGTTTTTCTGAATCAGCATAAAACTCTGAACATATGGGTTTGTTCTGATAAAATAAGTAATATCTATATTAGTTTTAATAGCCATTTTATATTAGTTCGACCGCGTCTCCCGGATTTACCCTACCTTGTCTAGAGCGTGAACTAAATATCTGATTTTGGGGAATGGAGAGAATGCTACAAATTTATCAGTGGAGTTATCCGTTCTGTGATATTGATCTATTATATTTACATTTTGCATATAGAAGGCTCTAAATTTTCCGCAGACCCACCCAGACAGTGATTCATCTAACGACACCCAGCGATCATACAACGGTATCAATCCGTGCAGTTTCATTTCCAGAGCCAGGCACAGGTGCGTTTCTTACCCTAACAATGCAACAATGCCGAAGGAAATAATAGAAAGCAAATCAAATCTTCCGATAATAATCTGCCGCTAATGCAGCATTTTTAATGGCCAATCTGATGTTACGTCCACCCTTTTGTGCCGGCCGGCGACAAAGCGTTAACGTCCGACCATTGGAAAGAGAATGGTTAACGTTGATACGGCTTCGTTCCCCGTAATTGGTTCCACCTAGCAGATTCACTTTGTCTGGTCACGGAGATAAAAACGAACACGCTGTTTATACTCCGGCGAGCTTTCGCCGGGGCCGCGTGAAACGCGGGGGAAACGCCGCGGAATGGCTCGTGAAAACTGCAAGGTAAATACTTAAAGAAATGTAATATCCGCGAGCAGATACGAGAAGCGCAAGAGTCGACGTTGGAATAACGAAAACGGAATGGAATACCGTCGTTTCACGCCCACGGGCTACACTTTGCGAGTGCACACACGACTTCCCCGGGAAACGTGTGCACTTTCCACCATCTACTTTGATTCAAAGTATGCTTTGAGCCGACCGCCGTTACGGCTAATAACCGCGGGACGTTTGAAACCATCGAATTCGTCAGAGATGACCGATGGAATCTCGTTGCGAGTCTTGGCGGGCGAGGCATTCTTCGAGGTGAAATAATCGCCGCGAGTGAAGCCGCGGATTTCGAGCAATGGCTACGCGACGGCTGGAGCCCCCATGATTTTTGCTTCGAGCGTCGAGCAATGACATCGCAATGCTTCATAAACGACAGCATCGATAAGCCCTTCGAGCCGCCCCCTGGCCGTGCAAAAATCCAGGAGCAATTCGAACGTAATTTACGCTGGTATCTGCTCGAATGAAACAAGCCAATACGTTGGATTACCAGTAACAAGAGAAAAATGCCGGCCATTACTCGCCAACGGGCCAGCTGCTAATACCGAGAGCTTTATCAATTCTTCCTCGGCCAACGGAAACAATTCTGGTCGCCTACCATGGAACATGGACGCTGAATTCGCGGGCTTCGTGATCCGAACCACTGATGTCGAATTAATTGCTACACGAGCTAAGTTGTTCTGCGCAATAGCAGTGAATCTACGGAGCTAAAATTGGCGGAGGGCTCTGGATGTAAGCTCTGCGCCTTTGGGAAATTATTTCTAGGTTGACAGATTCATGGAGCTTACCGAATCTACCTGTAAAATATACTTTCTCTATTTCGACCTCGAGTGACCATGCATCACCGACCGTGAAACTCGGGACTGCTACGTCGCACAATACGAAACACAATATCAGGAATTGTAGGCAGCAGACAGTTTCAAATATTAGATTTAAGGGCAGAGAATCTGTCCATGACCTGGACAGCTGAATTGGTTAAATCACTCACCTAGCGAACGAAAAATCCCTATCGAAGAATCTTATTGGCCGATTCCTTTCCTCTCGACGATATAAAACAGAAAGGCAATAAAATTGGTCTCCTAACCTATCTGGTCCGTAGAATCGTTTGCGCGACACAGTGTCCCCCTTCGAATAAACTGTTCGCACATAAAGTTCCTCTTCCATATAGGGCAGGGTTTCCTTAATTCCAAGTGTTTGCGACCGCGAACGCGTTCGTTTCTGGCGCAGTACTGTCGGTAACAGGGATTAATTAATAGAGCCGGCGAAGTTAAGGGCGGGCCGCAGTGGAGAACATTCGTCTCGCGAACGACACGCAAATCGTCCCAGTAAATTCGCCAAGACGCGGCACGATGCCACCCGAAACGGCCGGGCGTGACGTTTAGCTTCGAAACGCGTCGCATTATAATGGAACTTTAATATCAATTTATGGTAAGCGTTCTGTGATGGCTTAATCTCCCAGTTATACCAGGGCACGTGGCCTCCACCTAAGGGGCTTACAGTTGCTTCACTTTATTACTGATGTATGCGTGTTCACGATCAGTAGCTACGGTGTTCCTGCGGCGCTTATAGGCAGCCGAACCGCGTTGCCTGCGACCATGTGCTAACCACGCTTTCATCCATTTTGCCCAGGGGATTTCTGGCGGAACGGTCGCGATATTTATTCCGGCCATCGTCCGTGGTTTTAACGGCCTTGTTCTGCCCGAGCTTTTTCCTTGTTGCCCGCGGAGCGTGGACCACTTAACGGCGCCCGTAGTCGCGAGCCGTCGATAGAGATACACCCCTGAAATCCATGGCAATAAGACCGTACCCTTTCGATGTTTATCGTTCCATCGCTTTCCCCCGTCCTCCCACCTTTTCTCTCCTCCTCGTTTTTCCCGTAATTAAAACAACGACGCGAGCGAGCGAACGGCGGTCCCCATTAATTGAATTCCGCCATCAAGCAACCGATAACAATTTCTCGCTTCAATTAATAAAACGTTCCTCTGTACCGCTGCATTCGAAGGCTTTCATGATGTGCCGAGGCTTCGGGGTAGACTTTTATGCATTCATCGACGTTTCTCCAGTGCTTGATTATCGATTAGAATCGTTAAGAGTGCACTCTAACACCAAGCCAACTGAACGAGTATGTATTCCGGTATAAAAGAATATTAGTATCCCTCGAATCTCCAAATCTATGACCCTATAGAGCTATTCCCCATCCACAACCTTCCCTCCCCTTAATACAAACAATTTCCTCCTCAAAGGGTTTCTATGGCTAATAACATCTCGCGGTCAGCGCAGAATAATGGGGAACAATGCGACGGGAGGGTGATCCCGCGCATTTTTGAAAGTCCGTACAAAGGTCGTGGGATTCTAACGGCCGTTTCAACCGCGCTCGCGTTACGTGATTACTATGAATAAACCGTGCCTTTTTTCCAGCGGCTAGTGGCTTCGCGTAACATAAATAACCGAGCTGGGCGCGCGCCCGGCGTGTATTCAAGTTTTAACAGAAGGCACAATTGCGAACAATGGAATTACATATCTCGTCCACCCTGGCCCCCCACCCTACCCTCCCTCCTCCCCGCTTCAACTCCCCCCCCCCCCAAACCCTCTGGTTAACACTGTATCGCACGTGTGGGACACACGTATTTACATTGTTAATAGATACGGGTGCTCGAGTATGTAGAGGACGACGGCGTAATTTGCCCGTCGACCCTACACCCAATTCGCGCCCCCGTTTCAGCCCCTCGGTTTTTGTTTTCAAATTTATTCGTTCCGAACTACAAATTAGCCATCAGCCCAACAATGTTATCGCGGATGCGACGGGCCAGAGCACTTTGAAATACTCTCGGCAGGCGGGAAAAACGCCCACGGATATTGAATTATCGGGGAGTAGACTTCCGCCGGGCAGTTCGTAACGAGTGAATGAAACGCGATTAGATATCGCGGAAGCTGATTAAACTCACGCGGAAGTGGTTTATGAGACATTAATTGTCACTGATGCAGGTGACGATCCATCGTAATTCGATGAGAGGAGTCGCTTCGTGAATTCCGAGAATTTGTGTACAGCGGTTGCGGGGAGGGAAGAGGGGAAGCATCCCGCGAAATCCGCGGTGCTCGAAGACCGTGCGGAGTTTCTTTTCCTCCCACCCCATCCAACTTAATTCCTGTAAGTTTCATACGTTCCTTAGGGCCGTCGGTGCTTCCTCATGTTTAGTTAAAGTAAATAGGGGGAGAAACCGGCTGGAATTGCTGGAGGGCCGGGGCTCGCGCGGATAAAAATGTCACACTTGTGTCTCCGGGGAATAAGCGAAGCCAAGAGTGACTCTGGGCGTAGATGTAGATAGAAGGTAGAAATAGCTGAGGAGCCGGCGCGTGTTGCTCGAGGAAACTGTACCCGTTGCTCGCGCCAGCGTTCGCAGCGGTGTTAGCTTTATCCTCCGTCTATCTCTCAACTCGCCGGAACGGCGGGCTTCGACCCGTCAACATTTTCGAACTACGTTTCCAAATTGGCGTCCCCGCGCCGGGACTTGCGACTGACGCTGGTGAAAACTGCTTTATTTAACTTTTCGTTGAAAGGTGATGTCCGCCCTGTTCTGCTATCAAATAGTTAGGAGGTTAACTGGAGCACGTGGAAGAATCTGGCTTGCCGTTTAAACAATGGACAAAAAGGGAATGCTTTTGAAATGGGGACTCCATTTGTTCGAATTTAATGTAAATGTTTAATCGATATCAAATTATTCCATATTATCTGTTATTGGTGAAAAGGAATTGGCATTCGTAATGTGGAATGTTCCATGGATCATAAGCCAGTTTACCGCGTGACAAATTTAATAGAATAATGTCTACTGCCTATTCGATGGAGCGATAATTGACTCGCAGAATCAACGTACGCGGAAGTCTGATAATGCGAGATTATTAAGCGGCGCGCGTCTTATTATCGGCTATTATCCCGCATTTTATTATCGGCTCTGTTAGAGCGTCAAAATATACAATTATCGAGGTATCGATTATCGTCGATAATTGCAGCCGTGTAACGACGATCTCGTTAGCGACTGTCGCTCTCGTCGTCGTTTTATCCATCTTACACTTCTCCCATTAAAATCGTGACGGCAAGAAAAAGAGGGGAAAAGAGAACGCTGGTCGCAAGATAATTCACGGATAACAAGATGAAATGGGCCTCAAATATTCATTCCGAAATGTTTTCCAGCCGATCAATCGAGCAACTCGAACGTTGCATTCGACTCGTTAAACTTAATTGCAACGTTCATAACGGACGAACGTGGATTTTCGCTGCGTTTACAGCTGCCGGAAGTCTCTATTGAAATCGACCCCTCTTTGCCGTGAACCACGTCGAAAGTTAATTAGATTCGTTTCGAGTGGAACAATTATTATTACACCGAAACATTTAGCTGCAGCTACTTCCACAATTAAAACTTTATAACGAATGTGTACGAATAAAAAAATGCTTCAACCTTTGAGTGCAGCTGAGCCTGATAGGTGATGAGCAGTGAAAACAAAGGATGAAGCAGCACAAAACAGAGACTTTGTATTACAAGGTATGAAGTTCAAAAGGAGCAACGTTGGAATGTCAGGAATAATGACTAGAAGTAAATTCTGCTGCCAGGAGCTTTAAGAAACAAAAGCCCATTGTTATAACAGTATTATAAGATACTCATCCCAAGACTAACCAAATCCATGTACAAATATACTGTCACGTAAAACGTTCAGGATCAAGATCCCTCGCTTGAAATATTTCGCTCGAAATATTCCACCCTCCTTCAGAATCAACAACCAAGAGGAAGTCATTTCAGCTGGTAGCTTCCATTCACTTTTTATAATGATACCTTCGCTAATATTTCTAGAGATACAGGCTACCTAAAAAAAATGAAGTGTCACCAACCAACGAACCTTTCCCGGCACAAAACATTTCCCTCGAAACATCACCCCTTGAAAATTAACAAGCGGGAAGTCGTTTCAGGTTGCAGCTTCTACGAGAAAATCGTCCGCTCGGTATTCCAGCGGAACAATATCTCGTTTCTGGGTGTTGTTCCGCTATTCATGCAGGTGCTTCCTTTGTCGCTGGGAATAATCTATTTTGAAACGACGCCACCGTCCGTCGAACTGTTAAAACGTCCGTAGCCTGTTCCTTTGGGCGAGCATCGGCGACGACCGTGCGACAAAGAGTCCCGGATAACGTGGCGCGATCGCTAGGAGCAAGAGGGCGAAGGCGTGAAAAGTAACTTAAGAGCTTTCATGACGAACGATTCCACGCTCGCCCGAGCTTCGAAGAAGACGGGGAATCGCGTGTCAGAGCCACCCCTCGCCCCCTCGTTCCCGGTTTGCACTTTAGTAATCCCCTGTCCATCCATGCCGCCCACGAACGCGCCTCCTATCGGGTGTATTACCGTTCATGAAGGCTGTAATTACCGATAATACCCGAAGAACTGGATACCGTCGGACACGCTGATCCCCCGGACGGCTTTTTCGCCCTTCGATTTTTACGTGCGTGAAATATCAACCGTGCTGCCGCTCATGCCGACGAGATTCTCGATAATGCTTTTGCAGAGGAACGAGTTACACGGGTGTTTACTGTTCCTCGAGAGAACGTGGAAATTCCATGATGGAATTAGAAATTGTATGAGATACCTGTAGGTAAGTATCGTGCGGAAAGCTAAGTGGAATTAAATGTTGCGGTTGAATTGAGAAACCAATACTTGACCTATCGGACGTGACAGAAGACTCAACAAAATTGTTTAAGCAGTTGATACGAATGAACAACGCTGATATTAGAGCGGAATGAATGACCGAAGAGGAGACTGTCTTGATTAAACGAAGCATTTCGTGGCAATATTCAATACCTCTTACAAGAAGCTCCATAATTAGTTGCCTCAAGCCTGCAACGAATAACGACAGCCTGTCAAGGTACTCTAGAACCTTCAGACACTTTTAGACCAAGTTAAAGTAATGCCTCACAGGCAGCCAATGGTTGAACCAGCTTTGTGGTTAAAATATTTATTGCTTCTCTGAGCTCATTGCATCTTACGCGGCGGATTTCTCTTCCTGTAGTAATATATAATGCACTTCCGTGCTTTAAACTCTAAAGTACCTGGGGAAAAGAGAAGTGACCTCGTAATTGCAATTTTCCAATATACCAGTATCGCCGGCCACTTTTCAATTTCTTTGTTCGACTGGCTTCCGCGCAGCGGTATCGTTATTTAGTATGTGATAAACGGTGAAGTAAGAATTTGGCTGGAAATAGGATCGTCTCTAAGGGAGAAATCGCGCGTTTAAAATTCCTCCGCGACCCCGATTCCAGGGCGGCCGATGGAAAATAACGAAACGCGAACGGCCCCGGTTGGTTTCCCACTTCTCGGCTGCAATTGTCGCGGAAAACCTGTGTACGACAATTGTTTCCATACTCAACGCTCACGTACTCGCGAGACCTTTAAATTTAACTAGATTAATTGTTGCTTGAATGCCTCGTTCATTACGGATACTGTAACGTTGCAGCCGGCCGCTGAATTCGTATCGAGTTCTCAGCCGGGAACATTTACAGCCGCAATTCCGTGGCCGGCGTATTCTACGGCAGCATAACCCCCGCGTGTTTAATTACACGTGCCAGATCGGGCACGTGTTAAATAATACAAACTGCTTTACACGGCGGACCGACGAGAAACAGTATCGGTTCGAGCTTATCGCGAGCAGTGTCGCGTAATAGTTTATTTACAGTAAATGAAAACTTGTTAAGAATAACATCATCCCACTTATTCCTTTTGAATATTGGATAACTTTTGAAAAACTACAGACACGTCACTGCTATTCGTGTACTGGGTCTGACCATGCACAGTCTCTATCCCCTTACGCGCTGCCGCTGCAGTGATACAGATCAATCATATCTGTCTCTACCTTACCGCGCAGGGTAATACGGGCGTTATTTTAAAAATTCTTACGTTTAAACTATGCCCAGAATAATAGGAACTTTGTAAATATGCGAAGCGTCGTCAACAATTCCCTTCCAAAGTGATAGAACTCTTCCTCCTGCTTGGATACGTTTGAAATGTTCCCTTCCATATGAAATGACAGAACTGTTTATACTGCGAAGTTTAAGGAAGAACCTTATTTCAACGTCGTAAACGAATTCATGAAAACTCCTTCCAGGGAAGTCAGTGAAACATCCCATATGCATACATATATTCATTCGAATCAGTCTCCGTCTCTCACTCTGCATATGTTAGAAAGAATTGTTTAGCTGCAATCTTGTAGCAAACCGCGCTCTGCTTTCCACGTCCCAACGAGCACACCGGATGCAAGCCAATGAATATAATACAATGCGCGTAATTAAATTTGCTGGTTTCCAGGGTAGAATGGCAACTGCGTTGTAACCGGCATTAGACCATCAGGAACTGATTATAAATTTAATTTACGCAGAAATTACGGGACCCCTCGATAACGCCACTCTCCGCGCCATTAGGGGAGCGCGTTTTCTCCTTCGATTAATTACCACAGATACCTGTGCAACAATGGTAGCGCGCACGCATAGACGCACGGAGATCAATCACCTGACGGGGGCATAGTTGTGGTCGTTCGGTTCCGCTATAGAGGATTTCGCGAAATGGGACGGCCCGGAGCTGGCTTCGATCGCCTTGTCGTTGTAAATCATACCAGCCGCTGTGTATCTAATCTCCTTATCGTGGAACGTTGCAATTCACCGCGACGCAAAAATTCCCCGAGTCATCTGCTGCTAAAACGCCTCGGGAGATCGTCCCGCGCGATTACTGGGAAAACGTTCGAGATTCGTGTCCGGCTAAAGTTCAAACAGCGACGAACACGAATAGGTGCGGGTGACCTGCTGCATTCCCCGCGAATTCACCTTGAAATACCGTCGCGGTAAATAATTCCTGGTCGTAATCACGTATTTAAGGCGGTTCGATTCTAATATCGCTCGTTGCCGCTGCTGTTTTCCTTTTAAAAATGTACAGACCCCTTTTTAAATAGCTTTCACACGAGTGATACGAATCACCCGGCGAACTTACGATAGCGTGTTTACGGATGGTTAACGCATTCACCTATCTGAACAACAGATCGGAGAAAAGCACGGAGTTCTATTCTTGGAAAGGCGACGCTCTCGCCGAGAGAAAGCCGAAGAAACATTGATTCTATCAACGAATCGTAATTTTCCAGAGGTGTTATTCAGGTAAACGTAACGCCCATCCGACGAGTGCGTTCAGGATCGTGAAAGATTATGAGAAACACTCTGCGGCGAACGACGCTTTAGCGTGTCTACAATAGTTTGCGAATTAAACGGGCCAAAATTATACGGTGCACTTTTGCAAAAACGTTCGCCATTGTTTAATGGAAAAAGCGGGAAAGCATAATCGAAACAGTTGCCTTCTATAGGCCCTAACGAGGTTTTCCCTACACTGTATATTCAAAAAATTTGTTAAAACAGTATTACATGTAGCAAATCACCAGTTACACCATTAGCCACTAGCAATGGGTACGTATGTAGCTCAGCTTACCTGAAACGGGGAGCACGAAAAGGTTAACACAAAGTGGTATTAAATGGAAATGTTTCTGTATGCTGCCTGACGCGATACCGACTTGTACCACTTGCGCATTGTTACCAGGCCGTGTGCCGACCACTGTGTCGCGCAAAAATATCGCGCCATTCAATGCCATTCGTACAGAAATAACGTTAATTTGAGATAGACCGGCGGGGCCGGTCGAGACAAAGGGGAGGTTTAATATTTGCCGCGTACGATTCGCCAAAACGAGAGAGCCGATCGATGGGCAAAGTTGCGAGGGAACGTCGCATCCAGCGACGCACGATTTTCTGGCTGTCCCGCGGCGGTGAACGGAAGCCCGTCAAAATACATCCGCAGCTACCCGACGAACGTGCGCCCTCCCGTACGTTTCATCAAATTCTAACGCGATACAGGAACGTGACAGAATTCCCAGCCGTTCTGTAGCTTCCCTTGACGCGTCAGGCATAAAAATATTTCTCTAACCGATAGGAAACGCCGCGAGACACGGAGGAACCTATCGAGACAAAATACCGAGTTGTCAGATGTGACCGATGTTCCGCAACCGCTCTGGGATTACAAAATATTCTCGACTGCGCCGTCGATGGACATGTTGTAAGTTTCCGATGTCTGCAGCATTTATGATAATTCTGAAGTTTGACGTGAACATTGTGGTAGGGTAGATGTACCGTTTTATGGTCATTGCACTGTTTTTCGCCATGTGCATAATTATCTTATTATTAAATTGCTTGCAGATCATTATTCTGTGGAGAATTTCACATCATAAATATTTTCTTTAGTATACCGCCCGAAATATAAGGTTACATTTATTGCTTACACGGAAAAATATTATATTCTTTAAGAAGTGGCCAAAACTGGTACAATACCTATAGGTGGTCACAAATGGTGCATCTACCCTAGATGTTTCTCTGTTCCTATTCCCTGGGGAATCTTTGACCTTTGCGACGAATCAGACGTATTTAGTAATGTGAATTGCGGGTGCCTTCCAATAGAAATTACTAGCGATGTACGCACGTGTGCTAATTATACACCAAATTTGAGCCGAATCGGTGGCCCTAATCTTCTGTATTTCGTCAATCGCAAAATTCGATTGCCAAGCGTTGTAAAAGGATCATGCAGTTTCGGTGCAAGAGACATTCCCATTTCACTGGCGTTCTCGAGCAAAGCTCGAAGCTCGAAGCTCGAAGCTCGAAACGGTCTCGGGACTCTGCGATGGAAAGACTCGACCTCGAGGAAAGCGAAACTGGAAATGTGATTAATCTGCTTGATCGACCACTCTTATTGAAATCAATTTCGCCGACGTTCCTGGGGAGGAAAGAATCCGAGGGCAAGGCTCTGCCAGGAGGGCCGCCCCTCCGGCCGGTTTCACGTTGAATAATAAGTAATCGAATCCTTTTAGTGTAATTGCGGCGATGATCGAAAACAATAAACGCGACCGCGGGATTGTAGCGCGGAAAATGCGATTTCGAGGGTCGAGCCGTGTCTGGAGCGGTTAATGCGTTTCGTTGATCGCGATATTCTATTTTCCCTCTGCCCCGCTGCTATACATATCGCGCGGATGGGATTTAATATTTCGCGATACATACATATATATTTAAAGTTCGTGCTCTCCGTGCTCGCGTTATAAATTTATACCAGCCTCGGCTATTGTTTGACGCCCGATTGTTCGTCGTATCAAATGTATCGATTATTTGCCGGGAATTCTCTCTCCGGCTGGGTGTCCGTTACGAAACGCTTGCAATCAAAACAGACTCGGAATATAAACGTAGCGTCGACGGCGCAGGCGAAACGTGGCCGTATAATACTTTACTTTAAGCCCTAAGTACATATGACGCCGGGAAGTTCTTTTACGGGGAAATTACTCGCAACGACAAAGTAAAAAATCGCGGTTGCCTAGGAAGCACGAAAATTACGCCAGTGAGGAAAAGATGGCGGAGAGTTATGAAACAATATTATGCACACACCAGTCATTAAAGATTTCTTGTTGGAATGTCGGTTGACGTTCCACTAAAAAGAAAGCGAACGAACTTGCTCCACGGGGCGACACCGCGAAACACAATAATTCAGCGCTGGTGAGAAGCATGGCGGTGCGGAGGAGTTACACGGCGAAGTTGCGCGCTCAAGTCGCACTCAAAGAATCTCGTAACTCTGTCCCTACAACTTCCAGCACCGTCCCCTGCCCGACCATCGTTCGACACGGTCCTCCACTGCTTCTCGCCATTATCGTTTTTCTTTCCGGTTCGATCCCGATGGCGAGTCCGGCGACGATATCCGTCGGAATAAGATATTTTTAAAGCGACGATTATTATCCGGACGCTCATTACGCGCCCGCCCGGACGATAAAGATTACGGAAGTATCCGCGCGATAAAGTAGCACAATTTGCTGGCCCCGGTGAACCCAGCAGCTGCATCATTGTTGCCGCGAAAGGAGAGGGAAGGCGTCGCGACGCTGGGGGTGCTGTGCGCGGCGGAAAAGAAGAGGAGGAGGGAGCGTTAAAGGACGGTGGGAGACGGAAACGGAGGAGCAGCGGATAGCCCCAGAGCTTGATTATCCGGACTCGACCAATCTTCATCATGCAGCTGTTTTTCCCATTCTACCAGCGACTCCGCCGTCGCGTTATCTCGGCTCCTTCGACCTGGAAGGAATTTCCTTGGGCGAACCGCCGCCGAGATCGCCGCTCCTTTTTCCCTCCCCTCCCTTGAAAATTAACTGACCTTAACAATCGCCGTTCATAAACACCGGGATGAACTCCGATGGGGCTGGCTGGCCGCAGCACCGCCAGCAACGCCACCGCCAGCAACGCCACCGCCAGCATAGGTGCTTCGAGGAGAAGAAAAATCGAGACCCGGGACACGGGACTATCCACTTCTCCCGAACTATTTTATCTTAACTGTCGCAGGTTCCACCGACTCAGCCCGACCTGACTCTCGGCCTTAGCTGCCCTCGCTGGCGGAGGATAAGAAGGTAGTTAGTATGAGGAGACATTAGTGGCAGCAACTGGGGCGGCTAAGCTTCTCTGCGCTTCCCCGTGACCCTATGTCCCCTTCCGCCGCTCCTCTGCCCCCTTTGAAACCGTCCGTTTGATGCCCTACTCCCTGTCTCCTGCTCACCATCTCGCTTCCCCCGCAGACGCCGTCGCCACCTAACGAATGCCTACGTCCCCCGCGCTGCTACCGGAATCGATAGCTAAACGGCAACAGAGAGTATCTGCCAAACGGCTGCCACGTATTAGATTATAGACTTCCGTCCGAGGTTTACATCCTGTTGAACGTGACTTCGCTGCATGGACAACGCGGAGAAACGTGCCCCTGGGTCGCCGAGCTAGCTAGACGATCGTGTGACGTTCTGCTCCCGGATGGATAGCCGTGCCTCGATTGGTCTGACATGGAGCAAGTCGATGTACGCGATGTTCGGAAGCTTGTCACGATAGGACCAGCTGGTGCTACCTGAAGATCCCAGGACGAGGGACACTCGTCCCTTTTACGGGCTACTCGTTCGGCTTTAAACGTTTTACCTGTGTGCTCGGGGAAGATCGATACCCGGCTGCGTGTGAAAACAAAGGACGCTGAGAGATTCGACGGAATTAGCCCCTTGTCGGTTGATCGCGCGCGTACCTTCGGAGAGCTTTAGGTATCTGGAAGAAGGTGCTCTTCGCCGCGTAGCAGATTTTCGCTCACAGATTGCGGCAGGTTACCGGGAACGAGTTTTACCCCGTGAGTTCCGTAATTAAGGCTCGGGCAAACGTCCATTCGATCCACGACGGAACGCCGACGAATAATCGCGCGTTATATAGTTCATTTATGAAATTATACGTTTCACGCGCGTACATCGGCGAATTCGCCGGCGCGCATACCGCTCGAGTTACGCACGCGTCCCGCCCTAAATGGCGCATTGTAAGCCTCCGCCGACGCAATTCCGCTTAAGTGCCTAATAATTGATCCGTACAATGTGACCAAAGCCGTGGCCATTGTGACGTGCTGGCCTACTTTCGGTCACAATGCATCGTCGTATTGGAAACAGAACAATTTCGCGGTGCTGATTATTCAGACTTACGTCCGTATCCACGTTCCACGATCTAATAACCAGCAGCCTAGAAGCCTTATAATACCGCGGTAATCAGCGATCCTGCGTTAATTACCAAATAGAACCGGCATGGGCAGCCTTAATCTCGGCTCCGTATTTCGTTTCATCCAGACCACATGATCTTCCGAGAATTGCTGCTGCGAAAGCTAATAATACGGTTTTAGAAACTTAGTGGTTATGGGACAGGGTTGTAATGAAAAGAAGAGGAATGCAAAGGTGACATTAAACGCTAGTGTACTCTGCGTAAGGAGTGCGGTAGACCGGGGGCGATAGTAACAGGAGGACGATTGTAACATGTTAAATATCTCAGAACATATGATAGATATTAACACAAATTTTGGATATATGATGAAGAATGACATTTGGAATACACACATCCATGTCCTAACAGTATAGATACACAATACACATGTACAGTGGAGAAAATAACTTTTCGATACCCTGAAGTAACTTTTTCCTACTGATTTAAAATTGTAATATAAATACTCCCTTTGCAAGTACGTGTTTTTTCTTTTTTTAATATTTAATTTGGTCATTTTTAAATTAATAATGATCGTTAGTTATCACTTTTAAGTAATCAAAATTTATAATTTAAGTTCCAAAGCCTGGCTGGGGTCGATTGTAACATCGGCAGTCGTGGTTCGGTTGTACCGCGACAGAACCGAATAGTGACAAAGAAGATGAATAATATTGTCTTGTTTACACGGAATAATATATCACAGCACGAACAAACAAATGAAAAATAGGTGGAATGTACTGAATGTAAGGATTGATCACATGAAGAATATACCAGCCAAAACGTTTTCCATTTCTGTCACAATTGCGATACCGCATAATTGGTTATAAATTTTACTTTTTTCCATTTACTACTATAATTAAAACTAATAAATATTTTAATTTTGTAAAGTTAAATTTGTGCTACTATCAACTCCGTGCAGTGTTACAACCGACCTGGAGTCGGGGACGGTTGTAACACTTTGTCCGCTTCTCAATTTTTAGTAATGACCTGGATATTACTTGACAAACAGCGAAGCTGTTATGGCTCAATAAGTGTCAGATAAGTAAGTAACATTTTCGTATAAAAACTTTTGTTGTAACTTTAATAGTTTTTGCATAATCGTATTCCAAAATCAAAGTGTTACTACCGCCCCCGGTCTACCCTACTCCACGATCTCGATTTATTCTTAAGGCGCAAGCTAACTTCCAGAAAATTACGATGAACTCCTGCAACTTAGGTACCCATTTTTGAAGATGAAGCATAATGTCTCGCGAGTCAGCAAGCAATGAATTTGATTATCAATCTACTGTAAGTGCAAGGGACTTTATTGAAAGAAATTGCAGGGATTATTAATCAGGGTTGAATGCCTCGCACACGATGGGGTGCATTAAACGAGCTCCGTTCACGCAGAGAAGTTTCATTTGAATGGATGGAACGACCGTGCTCCTGTAAACGCCAGTAGGCGATACGGAGCTGATCCCCCGCGGGGCCTGCTCGCAAAAAACGAGCAAAGTTGAAATGAAAGCGACAAGGGAAATAATAAAACACGTTCCTTACGCCGCGGAACGCGATGCTAACCCTACGACGAAACCGCCGTGTCTGCGGGAGAAAGGAGGCCGGAACGAAAATTTCATAAAGAACTTTGATGACGAGCAACGACCCGCGGCGTTGACACTGTTCGCGAGGCGTGCCCGCGCGCCCAACACGCAAAAGCTCGCTATTTATTATGTAAAGGGTATTTTTCGGTAACTTCTGCCTCGTAGCCTCAATTTTAGGCCGGGGCAACAAAACAGAATGAATTTAGTCCACTGCATTATACACGAGGTGTCTCAACTTAGTCTACCAACGCAAATATTTTAGGAACAAAGACACCAGAATTTGGAGAAATTTTCAGGAGAATTGCCGGATAATTTTTTCCCTTGCTCCGAAAAATTTGCAACTGGCCAGTTTTTTCCACGAGGAAATCATTCAACTCACGATTAATTCGCTTCCTCTATTCTCTTCTCTTCTCGAATTCTTCGCCCAGTTACACCGTTAAAACGTCACGCGTGTGCATTAAATTTCCTCACGACGACGCCGAGTCGCCGGTGGCCGGTTTCTTGTCCAACGATTGTACGCCTACTAAAAGGGGAACACGTGCCGGCCCGAATGGGAAAGATTGAAACTGGAAAACAGGGACAGCTCGCGATGGGAGGATGAATAGTCTGCCGCGCCGCCTTCATTTCTCTCAATCGTCATCCAAGAGGCTGCCACAAAGCGAGGAACGGTACGGCGAACATTTACCGCTTGAAATTCCCACGAAATAAGGTCAGCCCCAGCAATATCCTACGAGCGATGTCTCCGTGTTTTTCCACCCTTGGATTTATTGAATATCATCGGGGGAAGGAGGGGAGGGGGGGGGGGGAGGGGGAGGGGGAGGCCGGGTGGTGGATGTATCTTTGTTTTCGATGGCACCCTGGAAGAGCGGCGACCATGTATTCCGCCAGCTCCACCGTGAAACGCGCGCACCATCCATTGTTCCGTCTTCTCCTTCTTCTTCCTGTTCTTCTGCCGGCGTTGTATCGCGCTAGCTAGCGCGGCTAAATGCGATCGCTTAATAACTTTTCTCGTTACTCGAAATTAGATCCGCTTGGAACGGTAACGTACACGATTAGTGGCGACATTAGAATTGTGCCCGAGCGTTTCGGGACTTTGAGTCCGGGCGAGCTTACGACGCGCCGGGCTTCTATTTATGGGGGTCGATCCGGCGGATGGTAATTGCCCGTGAATTTGTTGAGGATTTCTTTAGAAATTGGCCGAGCTCGTGACGGCAGAACGTTTCGCAGCCAGGCGACTATTCCGCTGAACACGTAATATTAAAACGACGATCACGGTTGAATGTAACTGGCGCTTGTTTCTGCGCTCGTCAAAACGGATTTGTTGTAAATACGAAAGCGAGATCGCGCAGCAACTCGTCACGGATGCGTGCTGTCAGGAGAACGGTTAATTATTCGCCAGACCGAGTAACCGCCATGAGATGCTAGCGCCTGATATCTACGTACTGCAGCGATGAAGTTTTATGACGGAGTACCAACTCAAAGGAACTTTTTGGTTTTAGAGTTACCCTGGCCTGGTGAATATTAAAACCGGGCTCACAAAGTACTGAATTCCAGAGAGACCGCGCCCCTTTATTGCGGGAAATTCTTAGCATGCTTCGCTTTTAAGGTACAGTGATCTGTCCGTATCCATACGATCGACGGTTCCGTGAGCCATCCGATAGAAGACCTGTCTCGAGTCAAGCACTTTAAGGGAGCTGATAAAGTTGACGCTCAAAGGGAGGGAAACAAGGACGATACGAATCACAACAAAAACCAGGAATAATCCAAGTAGGATCGCCCATCGGACACGTGCAAATACCGCGAAATTGAATAGAAACGTTCTATTACCGCGGGAAAAATGAAATTCCCCCGTTCAATATTCCAACGAAGCAGACGGTCGAGCATGAATGTCGCATCCTCGCGGTGCCGACTTAAGAATTCCATAAGCTAAAAGCTGGGGGATCCGGCGAGAAGCGACAAAGATCGCATTTTACGGCCGGCCCGACGCGGCGCTTGCCTGGCCAGCGTAATTCCCCCAAAATGCTACACCCCGAAGCTTTATGCCTCCCCATTGACAAACGAACCAATTTAATTAGCATTATCAATGCAATTTCCGCGGCGGCGTCGGAACTAATATTGGAGGCGACGAGGCATGCCAATGTACGTAGGTAATGTACACGATATTGGGACAGAACGAGAGACGAACGGGCAGGGGCATGTAGTAATTCTGTAATATTGCGGGTGACGGTGGTTAGCCTTAGGGAATGGGCAAACAATGACGTCCGACCGCTGCGGCTCAATTGCCCGCGCCGTTTCCCAACCGTCCAACGACAACGTAAATGCGCTACGGAATTATTCGATCCACGCTTTGATAATTATTCGCGCCCCTAATGCCAACAAGATCTAAGATAGGAGCTGCGCGAAAGAAGTGCATCGATACGTACTTTATCATTTTCTGGAAACTCTGGGAGAAGAGGAGGAAGGTTGGCCCATTGTCTTATCGAATCGGCTTCTACTTGCAGGGGTAGTTCTATGTAGGTACTTGAACTTGCCGTTACGTTATTAATGTACCGTTAAAGTTTCGGTGTAGCACATGAAAAGGTTAGCCTGTATCTATTCGAGATACATTGCCGCAACACGTAGTAAAGTGTACAATATTGGGACCATATTGCTCGAACTATGTGGCCGTATGTAGTGAGTACAGCGTGGCCAGCTCGTAAACGCCAGCCACCAGAGTTCAACGTACTTTTATACCGGTTAGACAGTTGTTAATCCCCTGTTTACGGGGCGAGGCAATGGATCGGTTAATAGATCGGCAGTTGCTTCCACTTTATGGCGGCAGTTGTAATACATAAAGCAGCGGTATCGAAACGAGTACACAGCCGCGTCTATATAACTGCGGAAATGGGAGCGGTACACGGCCCGTAATACATTGCAAACATTTGCTTTGCTTCACGCTGTCGCTCATATTTGTCAGCAACCCTGCAACGCTAAGTAGCGCTCCCTAATTCGTTCTTCGTTCGATCAGTCCTGTCCACCGTATTTTTTCATGACAAGCTCGTCGTTATTAAAAACAAATCCGAGTGTCCGCAATCTGTCTGACTTCTTAACAAACGTGACGTCTTGAATGTACCATCAATTATCTTTGCTTCCACCATCGTTCAAGGAACTTTTTAATCTCTACAAAGGTCGATAAAAATAGCTACACTCACCCACTCCTGTATACCACGGGTAAACCTGCAGGTGTATTCATTTTTAACTCGAGCGAAGCTGAAATTCGCTGACTGAATTTCCAGCCACTCTTGTAATGAATTACGAAAGCAAATATCAAGGGTTGCCAGTAAAAGCTGAACACAGTTGCAACGCGCAAAAACAGCAATGACGCGGGCGTATTTATTTATCACGTTAATGAAAATATTCCAGTGAAAATATCGCGTAGCCAGAGAAGGAACAAGCTTCGATTCGCGGTTCGTCGAAATCACGGGCGCGTTCGTTTCGTCGAGTCCGCGCTGGTCCCAGCCATCCAACGTATCAGCAGCCCCACACCACCCGGATCGGGGGTCCTCCATGACCAGGGTATAAAATAACGCGGCCGCAAGGGTATCCAGGATTAATAGAGCAAAAGAGGGAAAACCTTCGCCAGCGCTGGATATCGAAAGGAAATTAAAACCGCGGTCAGCGGAGTCCCACCCCCCCGCCCCCCTCTTCCGGTGTTCCCTGCACAAAAGTCGCCCAATCGTCGGCATTTCTGGCTTCTTTTTTCGATAAATTGGCGGGTACGGTCGAGGCGAAATTAGTTTATTCGAGTGTAACGTCATGCGCGCGTCCCTTCCCCCCGTTTTTTCCCTCGATTCGACGTTAACTGGTATTGGTTTCGCCGATTGTGCCCCGTACGTTCCTGCCACCCCCCCCCCCCCCCTCCTTTGCCCGTCTGATCGCCGGTGAAATTTAATATTTGAGACTTTCATAAAGCGTAATAGCGAGGATGGCCCGCCACTGGCTTCCCAGATCGCGAGTCGTAATTTTCATTAACGATGAGACGCGAACCGTGATCGCAATCCCCTTCTTCCTCTCACTTCCAGCAGTCTTTCGCGAAACATTGAGTTGAGAAGATTGTTTTGATGTTGCTTGTAATGGAACAAGTCTCGTGTGATTGAAAAATTGCGGTAGTTAAAGTATTACGATTTGAAATCACATTGAATTCTGCTTTTTCGTGGTAACCCGCGGTAAGCAAATTGAATTGGCACGTTAAGACGCGATGCACCTGGATATGTGGATCTGACATATTCTCGTAATATCAATATGCACTTTGCGGTCAAAGGTCGGGATTAAACCAAATGCGATCAGATGCAATACGCAGGAGGAATCGCCATGTAGGTTAGGAATGCAAATGTTTACCCAAGACTCCGCGCTCTGTGCGAAGGGGTTGCACGCGCCTCATCAACTGTTTGAGAGGGTGAATGTCTGAGAGTATGATAACTAATACATAGCCCCGTCCTAGCCCGATCGGACGGACAGGGGACGGAGAAAGTATCCAACAATCCCGCTGATTTAATGGCTGGGCGACTGTATATTTGTAGCTTATCGTTTGCTAAAAGCAGATCGCAGAATGTACAAAGTCAATTGGTTGTCGCGACTTCTGCATCTGCTTCTCCTATTTCCGAGCAAAGACACTCCGGTATTCCTTCTAGGGTATTCATAAGTCCGAATCTACAACTCTCGAGGCGTACAGGAATAAGCATGCTTATCTCCTTGAATATCATCGTTAACTGAATTACCTCGGCAGTCGTCGAGAGCTAATTTCAACGGCATCAAGTCTGTCCCCCTGTAACTCAAATACGATATTTATCAAAGATGCTCCTTCGCAGAAATAAGTAGGATGCTTAAAGTAATTAGAAGACACTGGTGAGGAGGCATAGACGACTCCGTAGATTCTCCTTGAGGGATGAAATGACAGTTGAAACGGGGATCGAAATATGCCGCATATTAAATGCATCTGTGCGTGTCGCTTATCAGACGTAGAGGATCGTGTCGTATAATCATATCCTACGTCACATCCGCGAATTCAATTACTATCGAAAACCGTGAGCGAAATGGCTAACTGGCAATCATGCGTTCTTCCGAAGAATTCTATATAGCTAGAGCGCCAGTTGCAGCGTTCGCGTTGCGACTACCCCTTTGATCTCTTCTCCCTTCGCATCGGAAAAGGAGCAGCTTTTCTGTGACGTCAAGGAGTCTCTTCTCAGAGATGAAGTCACAGTGCTTGAAAAAGTGTTCATGTTCCTAGAAGAAATGATCACCCACCGTCTTCTGGGTCGTCCCCCGCGCCGATTCTTCGGGCGCCCGTAGCTCCGCGTGTCCCTTACAAATGCTCACGTAGATTACACATTCATAAAGCACGTGGATCTGGAAGCACATGCCAGTAAAGCGAAGGAGCTGCCGCCTCCTCCGGCATATTCAAGGCACGCGTTGCGAACTAAAACTCCGATGTCTAAAGAGTGAAGCCACCATCCGATGGCTTTACGACCCTGCCGTTACGACGCCAACACCGTTCCAGCCCTCTATCGCGATCGCGTCGTGTTTCGTTAATTCCGGCTGACGTGTACAGGCTCGCCCCGCGGGCAAAAGTTTCCCTTTATCCGTCCGCCGAAACGAGCGCATAATTTCGGAACAGGCTGAGCGTAGAAGTCGCCGGGCGTTATACGAAAAGTTTCCGCTAGGAAGAAGGGGCGACGGGGGTAAGGAAGCAGCTGGCCCCGATGCACATTCCCCGGCAATAATTCCCATTTCCCTTGATTATTTGCGAGCTGTTTACGACGTAACACGACCGCCGCGGCTGGGCGATAACGACGGAAGAGTTTCCCGCCGCGGCACTGCTATTTCTTACCATTTACCTCGTAACACTCTCGCGCCGTTGTAAATTCTCCTTTCGCCGATAGGATACGGCGAGCTACCTGGTTCGCCGACGCCACCTTCAGCCGATACACGCCGACGAGTGGGGACCAAAAGCGCGACAAAGCCTTCCGAGAATAAGATTCAATCATCCTACTACCATTTCTTCGAAATAGACCTTCCTGATGCCTTCATCCAGCGTGCACATCAATTCACAGCTACACCCGGCAAAATAAGACACGACCGATAAGCAATCTTCGAGCCCCCCCTGACGCTGCAGCGAGACTGGTGCTCGCTAACACGCGCGAGATGCAACTCGACGCCACCAGCGTTTCCACGAGGAAGGCCACCCCGCCTCGCGCGAGTCTACGGGCCATAACAAATTGCCAATCTCGGCCGAGGCTCGGAGGCCGCGCCGCCATCGCATCTACATTCCTCATCGCAACCGTTTCACTATTTTAGCCTCGGATTGCAGGATTTTACATTTCTCCGTCGGTCGAACTCGTCGACCGGAAGACGAAGAGGTTGGCCGTCCCCGCCGGGAATTTCGCGCGCGGAAAATTCGAGGGGAACTGTCTGCTCACCGAGGGCGAGCCGGAAGCAGCACGGCTGCGTCGGGTCGAACCGGCGGCAGCTATTTCGTATCGACGAGTAGGGGTGAAGCTTGTTCTTTGCCTCGGACCGATCGTGGAAGAATGGAATCGGATCGGGCAACGGGGCGGGAGTTGGGGGGGGGGGTGGAGGAAAATCACAGAACAGCAGGGTAAACGGTCCCAGGAACTCGGGAAGAATTTAATCGGGAAGCTGTAATGAATACGGGCGCGGTGCTGATGCAGAATTTAAGAGGTAATTAAGTCCTATCCAATGGGGGAGGCTCGATTGGAATGTTGTCGATATCGATGACGTTTCGGAAAACTATTTATTGCCGTTCTCCGATGTCTCGGTTACCTACTGGGTGGTCCATTAGATCCTAGCAACACCGATGGCTGCCGCTGCCTTGATATTACAACACGGCGTATCAACGAGAAGAGTAAGGCATCTACTTGTGTTTCAATCTGTTCTCGCAGCGTGTAGTACAGTACTCCCGTGCTCGTTTAATATTAGAAATTGAAGAGCCAGCATAAAGCTCGACGTGTACGCGATTTTAATAAACAGAGGTAACTAACTTCTGAAAAACAGCACTCCCGCATTTTCCCGGCACGTGTTTTCAAGCCGTCCAGAGCGGAATCGTGTAAATGAAACGTATGTATAAAAGTCGAAACGGGGATGCGTGAAGCAATATCCGAATGCTCGCAGCGGAACGTAGTTTTGAAAACATTACATAGCAAGCAAAGTAGCGGTAATTACCTCGTACAAAGGCTCGATGGGTTACAATTTTTGCGACAGCGCGGGAATGAAATTCTATTTGACGGCTTTCCCGCCGGGCGTATGAAATTCCACCAATACGGCACATCGCGTGGAAACAGCGATCCAAATGCAGAGACTAATAACGCGAAAAAAGCTGTCGCGCGATATCGACCGGCGGAACAAGTTCACTGTCCCCTTCTGCGAGCGAATTTATTTTTCGAAAATTATGCGACAGAAGTGCTGCTGTCACATAATGCGTTAAGTCACGATAGAGTAAACGGAGGCTGGGTCGATACAAGGAGCGTGGCTAATTGTGTCATTTACCATACTCCTTCAACAATGCGTCTCCACTCCATTAATATCGCCCGTTACCGTGAACGAGGAGAGCGTCGGGCTATGCTGAAGGTTGCGGAGGCTGTTTGAGGATGGATCTCAGGCTGTTTCGAGGGTAGCCCACTTTTTTCTTCAACGGCGATTGTGATTTTCTGGCCGGTCGGTGGCTCGGTCATCGTCACTTTCCTTGAAAGCATTCCCCTCTCGTCACGAGTGGCCAGTCGTATTCAGATTGAAATGTATGTAAAAGGGCCGATAGGTACACACTCGAGCCGCGTCTTGGCTGTCCATGCGATCCACCTTTTACGTTCCTCGGTGGTCCATCTTCCCTGCTAAGTAGAGTGTCCACTATCCGCCAGATGCTTTCAACTCTCGAGAGTCGGAAGGAGGACAAGTGTAGACACGCCGAGGCACGCGGAGACGCCGCGTTATCTCCCGTGTTGACTATCGATTACCCCTTACGTCCTATTTCTACGTGCTCCATTCTTCTTTGCGTGCCACGAAAACTGATGCATGCGCGTGCATCGGCCGTGGGCGAAATATTATAATAGACTTGCTGTCTCCGTTCAATGTACAACCGTAGTGAAAGCAGATTCAAGTGAAAAGATTATACTGAGAATGTATGGCTCGTAATTAGCGTGGCCCGATTAATGGTCAAAGCAGTAAAAGATTCACTAATTGTGATCTTTAAATTCGTAATGGCGAAATGAGTTTGCAATTGAAAGTAGCCCTCGAATGGGGACACTTTGATATTTGACCAAGCACAGGGACGTTTTATCGCGTTAAACATGACAGAGGGCCATTAAATGGAAATCCACAAGTGCCCCTTCAAAGGAAAGCCTCACGCAGCCAGAAGTGGCTCAGATTGTTGCCCGTGATCAACAGTGACAGCGAAATTTCGAGTAATTCGGGGACAATGAAGCGAGCCGCGTTCAAACGGATGACTAACGCGTACTTTTTCAACCGAGGCGCACCAGCTATCGTTCCCCATCGTCACAAACGGTCTTCCCCTTTTCCGACGAGTTCCAGCTGAACACGGTGAACGAAGCACGCGCGAATTTGACACATTTTCGTTGCACGGGAAGCACGCGGATGGCATATTTTCACGTTTTTTCCCCTCTCGTGCCTAGCTTCCTCTCTCGCGTCGTCACTCACGCGCGCCATTCTCTCTCTCTCTCGCGCTCCCCGCAGCTTTTCACTTCGTTATAACAGTTTGTCCTTTGCCAGTTATTTCCCTCTCACCCTCTCGCGCCGCTATTCGCCCCGTCACCTATTCCTCCCCTCTCCCTCCTGTCGCTGCGCTCATCCCTGTCTCTCCAACCGCCCGCCCCATCCCCCATCACCACCCTCTATTCTTGTCCCTCAATTTCCTCCCCCTGACCCCGCCGCCCCGTGTTCGGTCCACTCGCAAACAATGCCGCGGCCGTTCTCGCGCCTCCGTCCTGTTTTCGCTGAATAAATTTAATTTAAATTTTCCTGCCGTTCGGAACGTTTATTAAGTAAATATATCACGCGGGACAGCGGTTTATACACGCGGATATTTTCCACGGGACCCTGCACGCGGCCCGGCCCCGTATTCCGCGTTCCATCCCTCTCTTTCCCTCCCGCTGCTCCACCCACACACGCACTGCTGGCCCGTGACGTATGACCGGGGCGAAACGTCGAAACGCGGCCCCGATGTTTACGCTATTAATTTATTAAGTTTCGCCCTGTCGCTTCCGCCTCGCCCCGCTACGCTTCCGGGCGACGCGACGCGTCGCGGCTACTCGTAGAAATCGCGCACGAATTTCATTGCTCGCCATATCTTTCTGCTGTTAAGCGTGAGTAATTTTATACCGCATTCAACAGCATTCATCGTTTCGAGACTGGCACCTCGTTACGCGCAATGGTGGAAGTTTCAATAACATTAATTGACATCCGCCGTACCTACCCTCGTTATTATTTGTTTCGTAAGAGACTTATGGTGACGCAACGTCTAGGGATGACGCAACATAGCAAAGATCGTCTCTACGTGTATACAACATAATAGCGCTATTGAGCTGTCCGAGGCGTCGAACGTTCCTGAAATAGCACAGTGGATAAAGCGAGCGCTAGTCAGACGAACAGATAAAGTGAAGGCAGAGCGAGAGAGGTAATATTTGCGGCCATTAGGGAGCAATTAGCCAAACGTGAGCAGCCCTTTCATCTTCACCGAGCTAAATCCGATACTTAACCGGCGGAATGTTTAGCGTAATACGAGACGTGGACTTTTACAGAGAAATCGACCAAACAAAACAATCTACAACGACGAGTCGTGTGTAAAGAGGCGGATAAAAGAGAATTTCAAAGACGAACGCTAGTGAGAATACCGACAAATAATCCGACAAAAAGATGTTGTGCAAATAGTCTCTACGAATGTAATAGCTTCGAAATATTTTATGAATAATAAATTCCATGGGATGTTTAATGTTCTTTGATAGTACGTCGAAGGTTCGAGTATGGTATAAAAACTGACAGGTCCCGCGAAGTGGACAGGGAGCAGCGTTAAATCATCGAATTTCGAGACCTCTACTTTTAAATTCTACAGAAAAAGTGTAAATTCCAAGGGACCGGTACCAATTTCATCACCCCGATCTTTCTCTCTCAGCGCCGACCAGGATGGCCGTACTATTTGCCCATTAAAGGCTTCACGATCTCCGACCGGTGAGGAGGAAACGAGCACTTTTAAAATTCCGTTTGTAACGGGGTGCGAGGCTGCGCGCGCGAGCCACCTCGTGCACAGGTGCGAGCTCGGTGGAAAGCTCCAGGACACGTTCACCGATGTCACAGAGACACAATTTACGCCTCCCTTTTCCGTCCCCGCTTCTCCCCGATCCCTTTTTCGCCGGGAAAAAGACCAACCGCGATAGAAGAAAAAAGAAGGGAGGGAGAGGGGAAGGAAAAAAGCGAAATACACGGTACAGGGCCGATAAAAGGTCACAAAGGGCCCCGATAGAAATTGCCTCATCATCGGACGACTGGCGAAATAGTAGCCAGGTCCGCAGGAGATTGCGCGCGGCCTGGGATTAAACTATTGCAGAATGAATCTTTAACCGCGGCAGTCAGAGAGAAACAGAGAGAAGGAGGGAGGGAAGGGATGAGAGAGAAAGATGGAGAGAGTGGAGCACTTTCCAACGGCGGCCGAGCCTTTTGATTTGAATGTAAGAGCGATTTTCCGTGCAAGAAGCTTGAAAATGTAAAAGCCATCCGCTCGAGGGTTACCGAGCCGAGGAAGGAAAGGATAGAGGAGGGAACGGTTGAAGAGGCGGCAATAGGGGACAGAGAGAACGGGGGAGGGAGAAAGGGAGGAAGACGGTGGAATAGAGAGAGGGCGGATAGGTGGGAGAGAGGGTAGGAGTAACATAATTGCTTTTGCAAAGGAGGTCGCAAATTTACCGTTCACAGTCGGTCAGCGCGGCTGAAAGTGTCTCCTCGAGCGTAAGCTTTTTAATACGAATCCGAGAACTACTTCTGGTTTTGAAAGCGTCGAAGGAGATCGCTCCGCGTTCCCTCTTCTTCCCCCCCCCCCCTCCGTTCCCCGCCTATCCTAGGCGACTCTCTCCTTCCGTTCGCCGGCTCTTTTCTTCCACGTCCCAAGTTGGCCCAGCCGCATGGGGCTATACCAATCGCTTCTTCTGCCTCAGCTTATCGATTATCGATATTTATTGCCACGCGGTCAGCCTGCCTCTCCTATATATTCCAAGCTGACCGATCAAACTGTGGGCCATACGGTTTTCTAAATGGGTTACGAATTGGTGAGGGCCACCAGCAGCTGTCCACCGGACAAGATCATCTTCATTTGCCTCTATCTATGTAGGCACCAACTGATACGCTGCCGGCGCGTTATCGTGACGGAAGCCAGCAACTGTCATCACCTAGGATTGTCACCGAATTTTGCATACATCACGTCAGCGTCTAGATATCTGGGTAATACGCACAGCGGTATCCGTTATTTCACACAACTGCTTGACAGACTCGAGGTACCATTTATGACATTCCTACGTGCAGAGGATGTTAGGGGAGAGTCGTGAAATACCGACCGCTCTAAGTTCTTTTGTTATATCTTGGAGTAGAGTCGATAAAAATCAGAAATTCAAAAACGTGTTTGTAGTATAGATGGAACTTAGTAAGAGGAGGGAAATTATTTTTGTGAAATTTAATAATAAGACTTGATAATTCGCAAAAGTAAAAAAGTTATTTCTAGAAAACGAAACATTGTCGTCCAGTACCGACCAACTATTACATTAGTAGATTTTTAGGTCTAAATGATTAACAATGTTAATAAAAAGACATTTAATTAGTACAATACAAGATTTTTTTCAAATTTTATTTGTACAAACTCGCATGTAAAATAATTAATATTCTCCTGATCTGTGCATTCGACGTGTGACCAACCGTCACAGTCGGTACACTGCACCCAATCTTTGTCAAATGATTCCTTGCAAACAGAGATGGGCAAAATTTTTATTTAAATAAAATTTTCGAATAACGATTAAAAAAAATTAACTTTGTTCGTCGAATAAGTTATTCTCATCGAATAAAAAAATTAACTTTATTCGTCGAATAATCTAAAGTTAAAGTAACTTTTATTTGATCCTTATTTACATAATTTTTTATTTAGTTAATGCCCAACTCTGCTTGCAAATAACACACTAGATAACTTCTTCATTAAATCCTAGTTTCCTGTTTGTTAGGTTATCATACCTATCCTTATTTACTTTATTCTTCTGCGGGAAAAGGTAGAAGGAAGGCTAAATGAACATCTTATAAATTAATCTGAATTGCTAACAGATTGATCTTACAGATAAGAAAAATTTGGTCTCTACTGGTTGACAGAGTCTGTTGGTCGGTACTGCACGACAGTTGGATGGTCGGTACTGTACGATAAACACGGGGAAACATTTTAGGTCATGGTATCTATAAAAGAATATTGCAAAACTAGGACGTTTTATTAAACTTAACAGACTAGAGATAGTATACATAATAGAATAAAATCATTTACTTACACGAGAAACAAAAGATCAGCTTTAAAAAATAACTTTGAACCCACTGAATATCAACGTATACGTTTAATGCCTCAGAACATCGAGAGCAATGGAGTAAACAATATGACCCCGGAATAGGTTATAAAGAATTGTGATTTTCATTGATTAATTCAAATAAAGTGCTAATATCTAGTCTAACAAGGAGAGTATTTTAGGTGTCCGCCTCCGATCATTTCGATTTTTGGATATGTTATAGAGGACCGAAAAATAAGAAATACGTGTTTTTTTATTTTTCTCCGTTTTCATATTTGGGGGGTGAAAACTGCGTTCAAAGTTAGGGTTGAAAAATCATTTTTGTGGAATATCTCGAGAACTATTAGAGATAGGGGAATAGTGTCAATGGACGAATTTTGTGTCTTTGAATGCGAAATATGGCTGACTCACCAGATTTTCAAAAAGTAAATTTTTTCCACAAAAATGATTTTTCAACCCTAACTTTGAACGCAGTTTTCACCCCCCAAATATGAAAACGGGGAAAAATAAAAAAACACGTATTTCTTATTTTTCGGTCCTCTGTAACATATCCAAAAATCAAAATGATCGGAGACGGACACCTAAAATACTCTCCTTGTAAGAAGCGAGAACTAGGTTTGGTCGGTACTGTAACCTGGTTGGTACTGCACGACTCTCCCCTATACTTTTTTTCGAGGATATTTCTCGCTAGTCCTTCATCCTATTTCTTTCTCAGCGCAGCTATCTAACAGCACCATTTTTGGCTCAAATAAACTCCGATAACATCAACATGTAAATACCTATGGTATCATACTAATAGCAAAGTCACGCAGATAACAATAATTTCTCTGTGACACTTCCTTTATTCGAGTCGTTTATAGTTGAGCCAAATCTGCAAGAATATTTCTGACTGGCTACACTATTTGCTCCAAACACTGTGATGGAAGCATTTGCTATTTCTATCCCTAAAACATAACATGGGTGAGGCTAAAAAACGAGAGACAAATTGGAGGGGGTATGGTCTTCAACAGCCAACATCCCCTATCCCGAGTCTAGCAGCTTTCACACACACAAACAATAACACATTCGAGACTTAACACCACAGCATAAGAAAATGAAGAGCCATATTTAACACTGTCAGCAGCTCATCGTTGTGGAGCTGAGGGAATGAGTCCAGGTCTCGCGGAAAGGAAACGGCCGATACGCAAAGCGTCACGATAATGCGGCAGATTTTTCATCGACTCGCTATAGCCATTCCCCCCTGCGTGGCCCTATGCTTTCGACGTCAAACAACGAGATATGAATGTCTACGAGCTGCGGTGTTATAAGAACCGCAATTTACTGGTTGCATTTTGTAAGACGTCATGTTCCGTGGCCGAGGAACATTCTAAACCGTACGTCTTGTACGTCGTATTCCTCTGGCTCGTAAACGCGGACGGTTTCTCGGGCCGTACACCGCCGCGTGTCGAGGAAACGTTTCGTTTGGTTATCGAATGGCACTCGCGATCACACGGAACGTAATACTGCTGGCGTGATGGGAACGGAATGCGGCGCAGCAATAAGGGCGTAAACATTATTGCCGTTCCAGTATTTTGATCCGCGATAATCGCCCGCTTCGACAGACCTTGGTGTCTTTCAACGCTGTCGACTTCTCGCCGGAATTTACGGACATATTACGCGCGAAAGGCGGCGCAGCACGCGTCACGATAAATATATACCTACCCGTTTAATATGCAAAAACGCTTGAAACGCGGCAACATGCTTGCTAATGAAATCCTTCGGCCGCTCTACCCTCTTCGGCTTGTGTTTCAGGCGGACGCAGAAGAAAGACGATAATGAGGAAGAATAACGGCGTTTGCTGCGGCCGTGCCCGTAAACGCGGCACTCGAGTTTCATGAAAGCGACGGATGAAAACAAGTTTAAAGAACCCGGGCCGGGCCCGGTCAATGGACAAATAACCTGCGGCCCCGCTGCACGTTTGATTTAAACGGATTGCATCGTTTCCAATGAAAAATCTCGCTCGATTCTTCGAGCACTTGCTCGCCGGGCTGAAACGTTTGTAGGGAAATATGTGGGAGTGCTGCGGCTCTACAAGCTGCGATAGGAAAAAAAATATGAGAGAGAGGATCGATGAAGGTGAAACGTCGACAACGAGGAGCTAACCGAATTTTCGACGAGGGAAGTCTCGTTATTCGTTTCCACGACGGTCAGTTCGTTCGAGGGCAAAGACCGCCATATTCGGTGAGTTCGGAGCCACTCGGTAAGACCGTGGCCTCCAGAGACCGATGGGGTCCTCGATAATTGACTCTGTCTTCGGCTACGGGCTTCGTTTCCAAGGCACCTAATTTATTTCCCCTACGTGGCGCCGCGTATATTTTTTCGCGCTCGCTTCTGCCGGCGACCCTGCCGAGGGGAAAAGATATCGCTGGACACGGTCTTCGACTGTAAATTGGACCTGGCCGATTCGTGTTCCAGCA
Source organism: Andrena bucephala (assembly GCA_947577245.1). Taxonomy (NCBI): domain Eukaryota; kingdom Metazoa; phylum Arthropoda; class Insecta; order Hymenoptera; family Andrenidae; genus Andrena; species Andrena bucephala. Next base: position 74,612,383 of record OX387715.1, read on the forward strand.
ACGGTGTACACGGGGTGCTTTTCATGGAACGGAATTACCGTCCCTTCGATCGTTCCGGGCTCTTTTTTAAGGGTGCAGAGGAATTTCCTGCCCCCCCCCCCCCCCCTCCCTCGCGACTCTGCCCTTTCCTTGGCCGCTGAAGTCGAAGCCAATATAAACGAATATCGAGGGGGGATTCTTCTGAAGCTATCGATGCAATTGTCCCTTGACTCTCGAGGATATTATGGGAATGAATGAACGGTAAAGAAAAGGAGGATATATTGAGATTGTATTATATTCTAATATTGTAAAGGAAGGTTTTAAGAAAAATAAATCATAGAATTTGTTATAATTAAGCGATGATACGAGATCCCTCTAAATCGATCTTCTGTAGGGCGACTGCATTGACAATGGGCGTCTGAAAGGACTCATTTTTCACAGAAAACCGGTGTCGTTGGCGATGCACCACGATTTTGAAGCTCGAATACCTGACCAAATTCAAGTTATCTGTCGAATTTCAATGACTGCTGATTGATGGTAAACACTCGATCTGACTGTAACCAGAGAAGTCTGGTGTGATGTTAAAGTGGAGCTAGGAAAACGAAGGATATTCGCGATTTTTAAGTTTCTCAATTAAAGATGAAAATAAATCTCCCACTTATCCTCCAGCGATCTTATCTTTACAATTACATTGGCACTCATTCGAATTACGTGTTCAGAGTTGAAGAAGTCAAGTGTTTACTGTCTCCTCAGAGTATTCTGGAACGTGAAATGCTGTGTTTCTGCGAGAGCTACACATGGTAGGACCATTGTACGACATCTTGCTCTTGATTCGCGGTTACGTGCGTCCTTCATGAAACTTTTATAGAAACGCGAGTTTCCAGATGCAACACGGGCACTGTCAATAACGATTGTCTCGCGCCAGTGGCACCATCTTGTAATGGAGCATGCATCTGGTTCCAATAACTCGATATCTACGTCTCCCGAGTAACCGCTTAGCTGATACTTTCACGGTGAATAAAAATCCCAAGTGACTCGGGATATGGACCCGCAACGAACAATATTATGGTCACGTGCGGTATATCAAAGTACATTAGTACATTGCACATTTATTTGAAGAAGAATACAGCCAGGCTTGCTAACTGACCTTATTATTCACACACATACAAAACTATCTGTAACTTGTAAGTGCTCTAAACCGAATAAAATGACAAACAGAACTGGATCACTTATCGAAATTATTATTCTCACCAAAAATCTCTATTCACTCCCTGTGACATATTCCTCAATTTAAATAAACCGTTTAATCTCCGTTCCGTGTCGTTAAGGCGAGCTTCCCACCTGCTCGGTACGTTAAAAAATCTCAGCCCTCGTGTCGAAAGAGCATACGTGAACGTGCGAGCGCGGGCCTCATTACAGCACGTGGCCCTGACAGTTTACCTCCCGGTTCCGCCATTATATATTTAAAGTGCATCCGTGCAGCTATGCAAACAGGTCGGCAAAGTGGGCCAACGATCAAGCCGCTTCTTATCTGATTTCAGAGCGGCGGCAACGTTCGTTATACGGACTCGCTCCCATCCGCCCCGAGGGCGATCCCAAAGGCGGCGGCGGCAGCGTCTCCTTTTCGCTGGAAATTCTTCCACCCCGAGGAATTATCCACGGTCGCTCTATGTGCCGAGGAACAGCAGCGACACGGGGAACGTGCGACTGGTTCGGCGCGGAAAAAAACGTTATTATTGAATTTCCTGGATTCGGTGACGACCACCCCCTACCGAATGAACGTCGTCGCAAGCGAAGCGGACGTTTCGCGTCGATCAATCACCGAAACGAGGCCGGAATTTTAAATCGTCCACCGTATCCACCCCTCCCCCCCCCCCCCCCACCAGCGGGAAGGGAGAGGGGAAAAAAAAGGAACGTGATGGCGCATACGTAAAGTCGTGTGTCGCTCGAAACGAGACTGCGAAGATCTGGCGAACGGCGGCGAAACACCCGATAGAGTCTTCCACCTCGAGGGGGTTGATTCGCGTAGCGGTGGATTCTATCGCGGCGCACCCCTTTACCCCCGATTACTCTCGCAGCTGCACTCGACTTCGACACGGGAACGCTTTTTCCTTGATAAATTTAATTTACATCGACTTAACTCGCCGGGACCGACGAGCAACCTGCCGCATTAATCGCTAACGACTACTTTCCAGATATCTCCGCTCACTTTGCCAGGCTGCAACCCCGAGCCGTCAAGCGATATCGATTCGATAAACGAGGTACTAGCTGCGAATTCTGATAACAAATCTATCAGGTCGTAACACGTGGAAACGTGCGCGTGGTTCGTCGCTTTATTGAAACGCTCGAAACGGTCTGAGCATTACAGAACGATCTACTTGCGGGCGCGACGCATTCGATTCTTCCCTCGCAAACAATGACTACGTTTAAAGTTTACGTGCCCGCGAAGTTGCGAGCGCCATTTCCGCAAGCATTTCTCTCGCCATTGCCCGCAATTCCACGACACTTTTCATCCCGCTCCTTTAGAGCAGCTTATATTTTATTTCCCTTGAATTCGGTCGCGGGCAAAGGCCGTTCCCTGATTTTACGGTCGCGTGTTCGCCTTTTCCTCCGCGAATTACCCCTGCGTTTTATCGCTCCCGCTCGCCTGTCTCCTGCCTCAAGTTCAAACAACGCCTCCACCAGCCACGGATCGTTTGCCGATACATTTAGCGAGGCAACGGGAGTTAGAAGCGTCCACGTTTGGCCCGAGTAATTGCGCCATCGGCGTTCAATATCGTTTCCACGAAGAAATCCACGAGACGGTAAATTTCTCCAGCATAATACGCGACAACGTGTTAATCGCATGAAGCGGGATCGAGTCCAACCAGTTTTTCGGCGTCCGTAGGATATTAATGAGTCCTTGGGCCGTTCAGGGAGCAGCGAGACTTGATTTAAAGCGTCGTGCACCGTGATCGAGTGGAAAATGATACAAATTTGGCTGGTTGCATTACGTTGTAAAATACCGAATTGCGAGGAGCAGGAGTTTCAAGAAAAAAATGACCGCGAACCGTTTAAAGTTTGAGAACTGATGAATTTCATAACGTGAAATTGAAATGCTTCAGGAATTTAAAACACTTGAAAATCAGCGTGAACCACTTGGAAATTGTTTTCTTTTCCTTCCGCTTTTATTACCACAAGGTTATAGCTTTCTCTGTCCACCAGGCAAGAAATTAATTGGCTTCTTTCGAGCGCTATATTTTTCAACGGAGCTTAAATTAATATATATATTGAAGGTATTGTGCAATGTGTTGCACCGAGGAAGCAATAACCGTTTCGGTACAATTATCGAAGCGTTGCCAGCGTGAAATCGGAAATTGAAAATAATTTGCAGCGCAAGGTAAGGAATTACGATTCAATTAACGGTGAAGCGTTGTTTCTTTTAGCTTCGTTAACGGATAATTAGCAGCAACGTGCGAGGGGACTAAAGAAAAATATTCTAGAAAATACGAGTGTCTGGCGCTGTGATAGCTTAGCGTAAAATAAAGTATCTGGCCACTCTCGACATTCTGTGCACCGTTGACCAAAGGATTTTTTCATATCACTAATAATTCTAACGATATTCGAGCCCACAGATGAATACAATTAAATCGAGACACTCGTATCACCATACAGGCGTCATATGCCACAAACGTCAGAGATAATCCAACAAAACGGCTCCCCATTCCGAGAGACTGATATTATACTTTCCCCCCTCGATTCATCCCCACATGATTTCACCCTTGTGCGCAGCGATAGCTCCAGTATCGTCGGCTTTAATCCGTGCCGCGATACACGCGCGTACGCAGCGGTCTAATAATACGCGAAATTAAAATACCTGTCCGACGAGCCAGCGAAACGACGATGAAAGGACATTTTCAGGTGTACACGCGCTTCCACGTTACTTCCGCGAGCACGTATTTAAACACGCTTCATTAAATCCTAACCAGCCACGGCAGAGCTCATATCCCCGACGATGGAAGCTACAGATTTAATGCGTTCCCAGTGATTCGTGCACGGGGAGACGCGTTTACCGTTGCGACGCGTATTAACGCGCGATTGGCGTGGCTTGTTTTCCTTGATGGAACTTTTATTCGTCCCCCCCCCCCCTCTTGCCCCCTCCACGTGAATCAGAAAATAACTATAAGTACACGTACACAGGCGCGCGGGTACGGTTGGCTCAACGTTTAGCGACTTGTTCCCTCATGCAATTACCCTCGGCCGTCCCCCGTCCGCTGAACTCGTACTTTATGGCGGTGCAGCCGCTTTTACCGGCATTTTCAAAACAGGAAGCATAAACTTTTCATAATAACGCATCCTCTTCGCTGGATAGGGAGACCCAATTGCCACAGGATGCACACAAGGGTCTGCCTACAAAGGTTCATCGTTTTTTCCTGCCTCGGCCGCATCTACACGGAACAGCGAGCACTCGCGCGCACGCCGCGCCGGCACGAACCCTTTCCCCCTGTGCGGGGGTTAATTTTAGAGATTCTCCTCATTCAAAGGACACGCTGAACGGCTTTGGACACTTTTTGTCGTGCACGGGAAAAGGGGTAATCACCGGCTTGTTTCGCTGCAAACAGCACGCGCAACTGGCTTCAGTCGTCGATCGAATTGTATTTTCGATCGGGATGCCATTGAATTAAATCGACTCTGTGCCCCACATTTTTTTCCCAACGGGTGGATATACGCGTCCCGAAATGAATGCACTTGTGACGAGCGGATGAAAGGAATGTTACATCGTGATTATGTATTACAAAATGGGCGCGGAGGGAAGCTTGCGTACTTGGGATCGGATAGCAGATAGAATTTCTGTTAAAACTGGTTCGATGGATATGCGTTCCGTGGAGAACACTTGAAATTAATCGTTGACGAGCCAAAACCAGAACGTCCCATGTTTTAACAGTTCACACGACACTCACAAGGGACGTTCGACAACTCGGAAATTCAGAAAATTATGAAACTTGGTGTGGAAGTAGAGTAGTTCATCCATAACGCAACCCTATTTTTTGTTGGTGCCATAATGCAATCTTTGGGGGTGAAATCACCCCTTGAAAAAAATGCAGAATTTTCTATTCCGTGGAATAGATCGAGAACAGTGAGAGATATCGAAAAGAAGTTTAAACAGAAGGTGCATCGTTTCCTTATATCTACAAAACCACGTCAAAATAATTTTCGAAAAATCCATATTTTTCAAGTTACCCCCACCACAAACCCTGAAAATTAAGGTTTTGTATTTTGAAAATATATGGTGAAATACCTCTAGATAATCTCTTTTCATGCGTATAAATAATTTATGTGTTATATTTTTTTTGCAAACAAATAAAACCTCTATTACCAAATTTAAAATCCATTTCAGTAGTTTTTATTAATAAAATGGTTTCTTAAATCCATATTTAAATTAGTATTTATATAATGTTTAAACATCTTTCAATTATATTATTTGAGCAACACAGTACGTACCTAAAACTGCATCCAAGGTGAAACTCATTAAAACTAATCAATGACGTGCCATGAATCATTATGATAACAGCACATTCGTTACTTGAAGTGTTATCTTAATTGACCACTTTGGGACCCACACAATAAATAAATAATGCGTGAAAATTTACAATGACTTTGCAAAATATACATATATATGTTGCAATGTATATAATGATAACATATGCAATGATAACATATACAATGTTGTCATTGTATACATTGTAAAGTCATTTTTGCAGCCATTGTAAATTTTCACGCATTATTTATTTATCGTGTGGTTCCCAAAGTGGCCTATTAAGATGCCTCTTCAAGTAAGGCATCTACGAATGTGCTGTTATTATAATGATTCATGCACGTTATTGATTAGTTTTAATGAGTTTCACCTTGGATATAATTTTAGGTAGGGGAGACCGGGGTAGGTTGTAACACGAGGTAAATTGTAACATAAGGAAAATCTGTTGAACGACAAATCTGGTAATCCACAAGTTTCATAATTTTCTAAATTTCCGGGTTGCCGAACGTCCATTGTCAGGGATTCCGCGCTTGGTACCTGTAAAGCGAGATCTGAAGGGCCTCTTATTATCGTGATACTTTCCTCTCGTTCTTTAAATATTCCTTCGGTGGACGAAGCGACGATCGTGGTGGGAAAGTAAAAAGTTTGCGAGATCGAAACCCTCCGGACAATTGAATCCTACCCCCTTTCCCTTGCACCCTTCCAGTCACCTTGGATCTATACATATCGATCTCGGTTACCCCTCGAGTTGTTTATTCCCACGAAGGTTGTCGTATAAAAAATCCCTACCCCGTCCCTCGCAATTCTCCCGCGTATTTACACACGTTCCATCGCGTCCACGCATCAACCCTGAAAATTCGAAGCCGAGGCTAGAACGTCACGGAGCTGAACACCGCCGGTGGAAAACATTTTCGAAATCCGCGCACGGTTGCGGAGGAATTCGGACGAGCCCCCTTAACGTCCGGCCGTGGCGTTCGAAAGCTCGCCACGGTATTTGGAGCTGTTAAACAGAGTGAGGGGAGAAAGCGCGCTGCTCTCCGTCGATCGTTACGCAACGATGCGAGATCTCAACGAAATCGGTGGAAAACGCGTGTTGATTGTAAAACTCTTCGGTAACCAGGCAACCTAGCGTTTTTACGGCGTAAGCGAGCCGGAGGTAAAGCCACCCTGGCGTTAGGGTTCGCCGATTTGCCCGCAGCATGCTCGATCTGCATACCCGTAAACGATTAATGACTTCGCCCTCGTGCCATCCTCCACCGAGCGCGCGCCACTCGGGGTCGTCGCACCCCCTCGACGAAAAAATGCGCAATTTTTTTGCCCGCGCGGACCGAATTTACGCCATCAACGGACGACGCGTTAGGTGGTAGGTCACCCGCCGCGAATAATCCGATTCGACCGAGGAAATTGATCGGCGTGATTGACAAGGGAGATTGATCATGGAGAAAGGGATGCAGAGCTCGGGACGAGGTTAGGCTTACATTATTACGTAAGATAGTGTTGCCTATGGATACTCGAACTTTTTAACGAGTCCCATAGTCTTAACGATCAGCTGAATGCTACTGAATTCTGCGCCAGAGTCTAAGCTTGACGCAGATTATAATGAACGCGGTCAAACTTTTAATTACAGGTGACTGACACTTGAAATATTACACTCAGGGAAACGGGGGAAAGGAGGACCCGTCCGCGGAGTTGATAGCTCAATTCATTAGAGCGGTGGTCAGGCAAACAAAAGATCGAACTCTACTTCAACAAACCAATCGCTTCGGTCCTTTTACTTCCCCTCAGTTCCCAGAAGTGAAACTTGCTCCTGCACCCCTCCCTTCGCGCTATCACGAATTCTTAGCTTTCCGTGGCGCGTCTCGGAACCGATCGGCCGACTTCTTTCCTCTCTGCATACTTTCGACGCGCGCCGGAAACATTGTTCTCGACACAACAATTCCTGCGACGAGCGTCGCAAACTCCGGCGCCCCGAAAATTCGCTCGCTCCGCTTCCGCCGACGTCACTCGCGACGCGGGGACGATTTCCACTCCGGTCGAACGGCAGCGTGGCGGAAGATTCGCGATTCCCAGAGTAACATTTACCTTCCACTATAAAATAAACGGCCACCCCCCCCCCCCCTCCTCCCGGACCCTTCTATTGAGCCACGAACTGTCCGGGCTCGCCGGAAGTATCTACCGCTGTCTAGAATCGAGGCGAACCGAACGTCGCATCATGTTTACCCGCCGGGTGGCACGCTCTACTTGCATAATACGAGAAAAGAAAAGTAGCGAAAGAGACTTTGGTCGGAGTGGATCGGAGGAACAGGGTGTACGACGTGGATGCCCTGACTGGCAGCCCCGAAACTTTGGATATTACCGATACGAAACGGATCGAATCGATTCTTCTGCACGGAGGGCTCGGGCCACGTCTCTTCCTTGCCGCGCATCCACCAGCCAGCAGATTATGCTAATATTCGGCGGAGTTGCAGCGGATTATCAGCTTGAATATACCCGCATTCGGTGCAACATCGACGACGATAACGCGAACCGTATTCAGGAGTATCGCCTCTCGTCGCACTCTCGACCGCTCTATCGATCCGAGATGCAACCCGTAATTTCTGTCTACGTCCCATTCTGGCGAGCAATGATTAGCGCCCGTGCATAAAGTGTCTTATGCGAGCCGCATGGTTTATACGAGGTATCGATAACGAGATTTAGTCGATCTAACGAGCTGGGCGGTACTTGATAGTAATACCGCTAGCACCGATTGCATCGGATCTCTGTATCAGATTGCATGATTGAAGCCCTTGTATCAAGATGTTTCAGGATGCAGTGACTCGTAATGGTAGCAGCATTCAGAAGTTTCCAGCGAGTGTATGAACTGCCGCTCTATGCCTGACCACATACAGGGCGCCTCTACTTGCCAGGCGCGAGGGAAGCAGCTCGCCAAGGGGACCATAAGACGTATCTATTTGTAGCTTAGGAAACATGTTACAAACGTAGCTATCGCAGAGAAACGTGTGCCACCGTTTACTCCCAAAAGCAGGGCAATCTTGCTGCGAATAACTTTCAACCAGAAGAAATTAACTTCGATCACAGAATCCGCCAGTTTCTCGGGGCCGAGCGTCGAGGAACGTTCCACTGGTAAAAGACACAGGGTTTTGTGAAAACGTTCATATTTCTCGTGCGGGGATAACGGTGCGGTTTCATTGAATTCTCGGTCGACGATAATTTCCGGCGAAAGAAGCGGAGAGATCGAGCGTAGTCGGTTAAGATAAGTACACGGCGGGACTCCGACCTATGGTTGGTCAGGCCGGGGCAACGCCGTGGCGATGACAGGGCGATATGTCAAACCATTGTCCCTTTAGGTTCTCTCGCCGTCGCTCCTCTCTCGCCGCCTTGCTTTTTGTCTACGTCACGCAAAAACGTCCGACCAGCAAGTACCGGTCGATGCATAAAACAGCCGCCTCCTGGTGAAAGGATCTTTCACGCGACCGGGGAAAATCGAGCCACCGAATTCTTGATGCATGGGCGCCCCATGGAAATCGCGCGCGTGGGTTGTCACGCTTAGGATAATCAGACCAGAAGCTCGAGTATGAATGGAACAATTGTGCAGTTGGGCCGTTAGCGAAGCGGGTATAGGAAAGTTTAATAACTGCATGAAATTTTCATCAATCGTCTACAGCCGCTAAGTATAGGTATGTACAGTTTGAAACAGGAGTTCTCAGTATATATGGGCTTCATCCGGGTGTCGGCTGTTCACAGGAAGTCTACTAAGAAACTTGGCTAGTTCCATGAAGAACTGCTCCGTAGATACTTCGATCAGCATACTTTTCAGCGGTGAATAAGAGTCGCTATTTGTACAATTGATACAAGTAAAGCATTAAGAATGTTAGGATTCATATCAAGGTTTGCCAGACATTTTCGGAATATTGATGCAATCAAATTATTATATGCTGCCCTTGTTAGGCCTCGCGTTGAATATGCCTCAGTCATATGGAATCCGAGGCATGGCAAATATACTAGTTTGATTGAACGGGTCCAACATAAGTTTCTGAGGTTCGCCGCTCGAATTCTGGGTATGCCTATGGATCGTACTGACCATAACTATGGCCCAATAATGGATCTCTTGAATATCCCCTCTCTCGTCGATCGTCGACGTATAGCGGATATGATGCTTTTATATAACGTACTAAATGGTCGCATAGACTGTCCGGTGTTGACATCCTTGGTTTCCTTTAATGCTCCGCAGAGGCATTTGCGATCCAGGCCTCTATTCTCCCCGAGATTACCGCAGTATCGCCACTACTCTGTGGACCCTATTAATCGTGCCATGAGTGTGGCTAATCAACACTTTAACGACTGTGATCCCTTTATTCTCCCTAGTAGTTCGTTCCGGTCATCTTTATATAGGCTATTGTAAACTAAATGTTAATTTTGTGTACTCAGTGCTAGTAACTGTAAACCCATTGACTGATTTCTTTTCTAACTATGGGATTCTAGTCCCGTTTATATAATAATAATAAATAAATAAATAAATAAATTTGCTTGGAACTACCCGACTACGTTAGAAAACTTTCAATAGCTCGCGAGATTGCCCGCCATAGGATCAGCCCCCCATCCCTGCCGCGAACATGCTACATCCGTGTATGCCTGCTTCTATCTAGCCGAATCACCTTTGTACATTAAATTTATTACTGCCGTCCCGCCACGGCCAGCAATTTTCCATTAGAACACGCCGGGCTACTAATCAAACCTGCCCCACAAACCCGAGATTCAATAGTAACGACTTTTCTTAACGTTCCAGCCTGATTTGCTCGGCCGAGAGGCGAAGGGTAAAAAGGAGTGCTATAATTTTAATGGACGACCGCGACACGAGACGCCGTACTCAAAACCCTACTCATTACACACGAAACCGTAAAAGTCGGACCCAATCCCCTGCCGGTGGGAAACAAAAGTTGGATCGAACAAAGCAATTATAGTCTTGAAGTTGCTCCTGCGCTACCTGAAAGTTCTAACCGCATCTGGTATTCATCCGAGAGACTGTAATAAAGGAGAGGACAAGACGGGAAGCGTGCTTCAAAGAGTTGCAAAACTTTCCGCCCGTCCGCCCACCGTCCCGCCAATCCTCCCCCGCAATGGCGATTTAAAAAGTCACCCGATTGTTCGATCGACGAACGTCTGACGGTTGCAAACTTCATCCTATCCCAGAAAATAACAGCTTGTTACGTGTTTACCAGCTAATCCAGACGCCCCATTGGGGATAGGGGTCCTCGAACGCGATGCCACGAAAGTTTCCAGCGAAATTGGCACTGGGACGTTAATTCCTTGATCGACGAAGAAGGGAGGCGATTAAAATTGAAAATTTCCTGGGTATCGTGCAGTCGATGCTTGGAAGAAGGCTGCCCCTTTTCCGTTCTCCAGCGACTCGTCCTCGATTCTGCTGAACCGTCCTCTTTAAAAATTTTCTACTTTCCCAAGCGCAATATGTTTAAGTGCTCCGCCCAGTGCGGCTTGCGTTTATTTCCCAAACCCACGCGACTCGGCTACGTACGAGTGCCCCATCTTCAATCCCTTGTAATTATATTTTCCATCGGGAAGCCCGAGGTAAATGAAACTTAAATCAAAGTCCTGGCTCCGGGCACGACGCTCGCGAGGAACACGGCGGAGGAAACGGATGTCGAGGGGTCTGCGGGAAGACCTGCGCCGAGCTTGCATATATCGCGGTCGCTGAAGTAATCTGAAAGAAGCCACCTGGAGGGAAGCGAAAACTCTTTCTCCGGTGCAAAGCAATTACTGCGCTCGCGTTTATATTGAAACGGGGAAACAGCAATTCGTTTGTGCATTAAATATTAATAATACTTTTTCCATCTAATTGCTAAGGCATATATTTAAACCACAAGCTAAATCTATTTCTGAAACAAATTCGCAGACGCCGGGAATTTTCAACCACGACTCCCTCGGAAACGGAGATGCACCCGAAAAAGATTGTGCCCCACATTTTTTATTGATTACACGAAACAGTGTTCGTCGCGCTTCCACCATCGGTTGATCCACTGAATCTGTAATATCGACGAGAATAAAGTTCGACGACGAGCTGCTAATAAATTCTGCCGGTGACTGGGGGATGACGGAGAAGGGGCCGCGCAACCGTGGCAGACAGAAAACTGGCGGATAAATAAAAAATGCAATTCCAGTCGGTGAATGTTGCAAAGAGCCTCCGCCTCGCCGGGGAGAAAGTTGCGGCGCGGACTGAAGGGGGTTTCCAGGGAAGAGGGGGTACACGCAACAAAGAAGCAGAGGTCTGCAGTGCCGTAGCAGTGCTCGGTGGTTGCAGGAGCCCCAGATAAAAGCGGTTGTTTGTTACAATTAGGGCCACTCTTCCGGACAACTCCACGCAGCACCTACAGCCCGGCCCACCACTTGCTCACTTCAGCCCCGGGCCACTTCTTAGCGGCGACGCTGCACTCTACACCCCAGGATACATTCAGTCATCTCCGTCACCTCGAGCGTCTCAAATGGAATTATGCGAAATGGCGGTCGCGTTTTCGTAATATTCGAGGGGATCTCTGGGCTCTCCAACGGCGAGACGGGTTCCATTGTGCGCGATTACCGGCGTGCCGTCTAAGTGCTGGCTACGAGTACGCCACCAAGTAATTGTAAATTGCACAGAGGCGGCGCGCCGTCGCGACCCGATGCCGTTTTATTAATTCGATCGGTTTCAGCTGCTCCAGGCTAACACGATTAGATGATCGTCAACGCCGGCGCGGGCGAAGCCGAGATGAAGTTAAAATACTATGGAATTATAGCGCGGCAGAGAAGAAAGATGGAAGGAAGGGTAAGAATGAAACAACTACCCGTAGCATTAAACCTTCCGCGATGTTTCATGGTTGGTATTCCACTCTAAGCTACCCTTATAAATAAGATAAATGTGCCTTGACCATATTCTGCTTTCCCTCTTATCTCTCTTTAATCCGATATTCAAACTTCATCTGAAATTTTCCTTTCGAGAGCTCCTCCCAGCTTCCACCCCGTAAAGCTGAGCTAAAGAAAACATTGACATTATGCGGGTCACGTTCAAGGAACCGAAGGGTCTGAAAAATAACACTATCACCCAGCTTGGCGTTAAACTGCTGGCATCTTAAATCGATTATCCCTACGTCAGACCACTATCGCGAATTACCAATTAAGCCCGACTACTTCAAACAATTGAAAGTAAACTATAGAAACTGTTCCCGTGGAAATCCCTCCACCAATTTACCCTCATCGTCTCTTTTACCCCGCAGCTCAACCTAGCGAAGTAATCTCGATCGAAATGCCCGTCCAAGGGGCAGAAATAAACAATCGAGGGATGGACGCATCCATGGAAGCACTAAGGAAGAAGATACTTCGGCCTGGGGCAACGACATCGCCGGTATTTAGAAAAGCCAATAACACGAGGGAATTCCTTTGAACAAAGGCACCGTTGCATCCACACCGACGGTCCTTTCATTGATAGGAGCCGGTCATCGAGGTGAGTGGACACTTTCTGATGACGACAGCATATTGACTCTGGGGCTCAAAGGACCCGATAGACTCCGGCTTTGCCTCCTGACGCCAAAGCATTTGGAGACAGGATCATATCTGTCTATATTCATGAGCAATACATATACGGGGCGACGGAGGAAAATGCAAATGCCGTGCCTTTCCGGCCGAAGATCCGGGTACAATTTTCACGGAACCCCAGGGAGGACATACGTTTCCGCCGCTACGTACGAATATATATTATAATAGAACGTAAAGAACGGTTCCCTAGTTCCACGGATTGCTTTCTTTTACGGCCTCGGTATTTTATCCCCGGCTCCTTGTTTGTAGAACTTGCTCTTTCTTTCGAAACGAACGAGCTCCAGAATCTTTCACGCCAGTTCCTTTCAACTATCGGATGGCGCCAAGGCTGCCTGCTCGTCCGCACGTGAAAACGTTTTTCGAGCAGCGATTGGTATTTCTTCAGGGATATGGTCACCCGCGTAGACCTGCTGCTAACCATCGTTAACCCTGAATATCTTTCAACGAAAAAGAATGTGCAATTTTGAATCTTTCGTCTACCAGGAAGGTATATGCCTCGCAGTACTGGCCTAGTCGGCGAAACGATTGACTCTCTTCACTGGAAGGAAATATGCACCACAGTCTTTTCATTCGCGAGACTTACAAATCTTATAGCTACTGCCTATTTGATTTAATTACGTCAAAATTCAGGTCATGTTATCAGAAGTTCTCAATGTTATGTCTAGGCCGCCTGGTAATCGATTTTAATCGAAAATATCGCTATAATAAGTGCAGAAACTCAATTTGGAACCTTCGATAAACTAGATCAAATATAAAATAAAATACCACTTATATTTAATCAAGACGGATATGTCCGAATTAAATATTCAGTAAGATAAACACGATACCACGATTGGAATAGTGACCTAATTGGCGTGAATTCCTCATAGTCGATAAAGATTTAACTTGCGCGAATCTATGCTTGTCAAAGTTTATCCGTTTCCTGAAGACACCCATAACCACATGAATGAAATATATCTGGAAGAAACGTTCTAAAAGCAGTGATACAAATATCGGCTTCAATTAAGGATTTCAATTAACCGGTTAACTGGCAATGTATCATATATGATCAAAACAAAATCTGGCCAATTCTGCTTATGTATCATATATGATCAAATGGAATAACTTTTTTGATTTTCAAACGATTTGAATGAAACATGGTATGTAATGGTTTTTGGGGTCGCTGAATCTGAATTTGGCATTGGAATTGTAAAATTCAATATGGCAGACTCAAAATGGCCGACCCAAAATGGCTGCCAAATATTACAATATTATCGGGATTTAGAAAAATTGTATATAGCGGTTTTTGGGGTCGCTGAATCTGAATTTGACATTGGAATTTTAAATTTCAATATGGCAGACTCAATATGGTAATTTAGTACAGACTCAATTTAGTAAAGAATTGTAAAAACTCATTCCTTAATCCTATTTTTTAGGGGTTGGGGGTGTCAGATGAAAAAATAACCCCCGGAATCGATTCAGCGACTCAAAAAAAACCCTGTATACCAAATTTTGTGTGATTCACTTAATTTTTCGATGTTGCCAGTTTGGGCACGAATAGTAAAAAAAAAACCGTGCCAGTTAACCGGTTAAAGACCATTTATAATATATAGGTACTAACGGTATTATACAATGATTATTAACAGCGACGGGCATAAAGATTTCAGTAGTTTTATTTAAACCTTCGTCCCACATCTTAAAACACAGCACTGTAAGAAAGTGATACTGTTGAAGGCGCGGCTTTAAATTTCTGCAGCGCCTCCCTGTGTTGCGAAAAATGATCCCGGCGTTGTTTGATAATCACGTTATCACCTGCAGCGAAGTGTTCATCGTGTAAAGCATCCGAGTAAACACAAAGCAGTGCTATACTTTCTGTTCGGTGGAGAGTAATACAGTGCAAGCATTCGACTCGACAAAATTCGCCCTGTCGACGAGGTTCCTCTCGAGTACGTTTGGCACTGACACTGAAGACACCCAACCAAGTCGATACTCTGACAAAAATACCTATTCCGCTGATGCAGCGCCAGGCATAGTTTCCCCACAGGGAAAATCGAATGGAAACGTCACTCTGTAATCTCCATGACTATGCACCGAGCTCCTAGACGCGTCAACTGGGGGCATTCTACGACAGTTTATCCGACTATTCCAGCATTTTTTTTATGCTGACCACTAGGGTTCACGCGTTTCATTTTCACATCCTTTTGATCATTCACGGGCGCATAGGTGACATTAAAAATAATCCAAGATTAAAGAAACCTGTACACTGGATTCGGTTAGAGGCGATACGATCGAAGCTAAACAGTTTGTCGAGACTGGTCCAATTTGGACCACGAAACGGCACTAACATAAACATCCGGGCCAGGAACTGGTGCACTACAGTGTTCTAAAAATTGGGAACTGCATCGATAACAGTTATCACGGTGCCAGAGAGACGACGTGGTAACGTTACCTATAATAGCAGGAAAACTGGGAACTAGTACTGGGGTAATCTCCTGTTCAGGAAATTTATCCGCCATCTCGGCAGCTTCCGGCTACATCGCTCTTTCCAAGCTCCCCGTTCGGGTTCGCCGTTTTGCCAGGATTAATATCCACGTTCCGCGCTTGGGTCGCCGAAAATTTACTACAAGATAAGGTTGTTCGTGCTTTTTAAATCTCGATGGTCATCGGTTCGATGCCGCCCCAGGATTTCAATTATAATCGATGAAAGCTGAGCTGTTTAGAGGTGCGAATCCCTTATACGTTGGAAATTCATTGAAATTCAGTCTCGTTAAGAAGCCTCTCCTACTCTCAACTTTCAGGGGGTTAATAATTGTACATCGTGCAGAAGCACTCGCAGTGCCTATTTTAGCCATCCAAGGACTCCTTCCACGATAAATTGCACAATCATTTCGAGACATTCTAACGCAGCGCGAAACTACCATTCTCTTACTTCGAGGCTAATGCAGCAAAGTTTATTTTGCAACCCGAGGCGAATAGAGAAAAGAATGGCAACCCGCCGCGGGAAATATGTCCCCGATGGAACAAAAAATAGCTTCTTTAAAATCAGCGCTGCCCTTCTTTTGCATCGATCCGACGGGATTCGAGAGAGCGGGGCCACCGTGAAACTTTCAGAAAGCACTCCGATAAACTGTATAATTCAGTTAAAGAAACTATCAGAACCGCGCGGCACGAACCTAGAGAGTTTAATTAAAGCTGATCCGGACATTTTCTGGGCACGGTTTCACGGAGGATGCGCAAGACTGGTAACGAACCGGTCTGCGAGCACATTTTACATTTCAGAACTTGAGCTGTCGCCAATAACAACGTTGTCGATAAATTGAATTTAAATGCGAGCACCGGGAATGATAAGTATTCCTACGAGATGATTGCTGCAAAAGCTTCGGCGTGTACGTCTTTGTAGAGTGGTTAACCAGATCAACACTGAATTGGGGTACAAGAAAGGTTGTAAGGGGTTTCAAGAAATTGATTACTAGGTGCAAGGACGTTTCGACTCAAGCTGGGACCACCCCGTTTATGTTCAGTCGCAACGAGATTTGCCACTCGACCTTCACCACATAATCAAATGCCGAATGACCTGAAAATTACCTCGAAGCTTATATAGGACACGTGCGATACGAATATTCCATTAAACAGCTCTATAAACACAAGAAATTCATTTCTGCATGAAAGTGCCTTCTTTCCTGTATGAAATGGCACCTCCGGAGAGCCGCAAGAGTCACGTATACGCGCGCCCACCTACCAACAGTCTACGATAGACGATAGAGTGGTATCATAAAGCCATACATAGGATATGAAGTCTGTATAACCGACAATCTCATTGGATAACACACAATGCACGACGGCATCCTTTACCTGAACCTTATCGATGCATCTTCCCTGTCCCGCAACGCCTGCAGTAGTATCAATTTCTCGAATATCACAGTCGCCATTATGGAAATATATCAAAGGACCTTCGAAATAGAGATAAAACGTCGGCGTGACATTTTCCAGTGAACCGAATTCAATGATGCCACTCTGGGACTAACTCGTCAGGGTTTCGCGATGTAAGTATATACTCACTGTATACCGAATTGTTATCACAACGATTTACACGCCGATGATCCCCTCAAGACGAAGCCACCCCCGAAGAACGAGAGCTTTACACCCGCCTTGGTTTCCAAAGTATTGACCTGTAACGTTTTTAATCTCGCGGCATGTATATTCAATGAAAATACCACAGACTTTCATCCGGCGCAGAAATTACGCATTCCCCGATATCCTTGGCAAAGCCCATTTGCCTCATAAATTTTCCACGAGCTTTCATCCACTTTTGTCTGGGTCAGGTGATCACGGATTGATCAATCATGAATTCGTAACGGAAGCAATTTTTCCGCGGGGAAAAATTCGGGGGGGGGGGGGGGAGAGAGGGCTACCGCTAAAAATACGCGGAGCCGCGTGATCGATAAATCCACGGGCACATTCTTTTCAATTTGCGTGAACATTTGCTGGAACACGGAATTGCCTCGTTCCCCTTTCGCCAGCCCCTTCGATCGTGGCCCATTATCGCGCCGCCCCGCCGATACAGCGCGACTTTTAGCGGGCGTACGCGAGAACGAGCAGAAATGGCGGGCGAGAGAGTACGGGACACCCCATCAGTTCCACCTCTAAATCGCCATTTAGACACGTGAATAGCCGCAAACGCGCGCTACCTGCATTAAAGATCCCCCACACCATTAGCGCGGTGCGTTCCGGTGCCACGTGCACCGCGAGATAGATCATTAACTCCGGGGGCCGTCGTCGGTCGTAATACTCGACGGTAACGCGGGAAGGTGGTCTCCCTGGGATCTCCGTGGTGGCTAGCGGCACCGTGGAAAGAGCTGGTCCCGCGATAGCAACACGGGCCGGTAGGCAGCCGACTGGGTGGAGAAAAAGCGGAAGAGCCAACGAGATGGCTTGATAGCCACGGTCATTCGTTACGATAGCCACGCCACTCTGGGCACGAGGGGGATCTAAGGGGGCCGTCGCCGGTAAACTGGCCAGCCACGGAACTTCTAGACATGGAAATCTCGTGGCGTGCAAGCTGCGAGGAGCCAGACGACCCGCTCCGCGCGGGGATCAAGCTTGATGGGGCCACGGAGAGAGACGAGGAAGAGAAGCGAGCAGACAAACGGACACACAGAGCCAGAGTGAAAGAGGAAGGGAGCCGGAGCGAGCGAAGTATCAGCGGTGGCGGAAGAGGGTGGAAGGGAAATGGGTTCGGCTGTCACATACACGCTCACCCCGGAGCTGCAAACTGATAGTGGACAGATACTGCGCATTCGTGGCGCACGGTTAGAATTAATTGCCAATGTTTGGCTGCTGGTACGTGGATATTGGGATGAATGTTCGTTAGCGAACACAGCCTCTCCCCTAACGTTAGCCCGGCGGAATCAGTCGAATCCTGTCAGAACGGTACTTATGTCGAGGCTCTGATGCTCGAAAACGAGCATCGTGTCCCGCCGATAATAGGGCGCCGGGCCATTAATCACGCAGCCAATCCGAAAAACGATGAATCGGACTTTGAACGTGGAAAATCGCCGCCGCTGTTTCATAAGTCCGCTACGGTGCGTTACATGATACGTCAAACGGGGCGCTGTGTCTGGCAAACAAATTACATTGTTACGTCCCGATAGCTCGACAACGCGGGGCTAATCCCTGTGACGAGTCGAGCGGGCCAAAGCGGAATCCCGAATTCGAAGAATTATGGCGCGTTCGACAGCGGGACTCGATGTCTCTGCGAATATTCTTTTTTTCTTCTCTGCTCCATCCCGTCGCTGGGCCCGCCTGAAGAGTTACGATTCCGGATTAACGGCCCCCGGAACCGGATTAACGTGGTTAAATATTACTGACTACATGCCCCGGCAAAAACGAGGGGGTCGGAGCGCGGCGAGTGCCTTAGCGAAGGGATAGCGAGCGAGATTTAGCTGTTGCCCGCTACCATTCCCCCGTTTGCTTTTTTTCCCACGGAACTTGGAGTAGATAACGCCAGCCCCGCGCGCCGAAGCCTGCCCGCGAACAATTTGGAAGTTAACGACTTTACAGGATACACGGGGATTATGTTAATGCGATGTTTCGGTGGATCGCTTTCAGCCAGATACGGGGGACTGTCTAGCGGTGTTCGGGGGCTGCATGCACTGGGGCACGATGTGTCTTTCTGTATGGATAAACGCCCCCCGACTGGGATTAACTTTTAGCTCTCTGCTAATTGCCAGAACGATCGTTTGGTTGGCGCATGCACGGGACTGAGCATTTTCGACGCGAATATTCTGAACGGGACAGATACGAGGGCTCTGACGACCGTTGCCGTGTTTGTCCTAATTGTTATCGCGCGAATTAGGCGTAGCGACTCGCGGAAACGTTGGACGCGGATGTCTTCATTATGCAAAGCGGATGTACATTCGGGCGTCTTTGTTCCTTTTGAGGAAATGGAGGTAATAGTTTGCAACTTAACCATAGGCAGGCTTGAAACGTCAGTTGCGCCCTGTTACGCTTGTGTTAATACAGGCATGGTCGAGGGCGGAACGATCCAAGTGTTCGAAGGTACGAAAACGATCGATGCTCGGGGCGCACACCCCTACGGCGCCACCCACATTTTTTCCGCGTAACGACGAAAGTTGGAGCCGGTGGCTGCCACCCTATGGATCCAACGGATCACCAATTTGGAAGTTAACGACACGGCCGGGTAAGCGAGGATTATGTTAATGCGATATTTCGGCGGAACGGCCCGGAAGCAAATAGGCGGACAGGGGGCTGGCAGGCCAGATATACGAGCGATACGCGTCCGCGTATGGCTGGCTGCCTTAGACACACATCCACCGCGCCATAGACCGTGGAAACGATTATTGCACCGGGTATAAAAGCTAACTACTTCCTTCCGTGGCTCGGCGAAGTGCGACAGTTTTGTAGTCGCCCTCACTCCCGGATAATGGTAAGTGAATGAAGTCCGTGGCCAAGTGTCGCGGCTGGTTTCAAATAAAGTACCCTGACCCCCCACCCCCAGCCCCCCCCCCTGCCCCCGCCAAACGCCCTAACGTGATTTTGCGTTACGCGATCCCGTCGGGGTTAAAGCCTCCCCCCTGCGTCTATATTTCGCCTCCCGGCGATACCCTCGCCACCCCCGTCAACCGCCTAGCCGTCTGCGTTTCGTAATTTGCACCGTAACCGCGCGTCTAATAATAATCGGCGGCGAAGTCGAATTCAGCGAGCCTCGAGTTTCCACGGGGCGAGAAATTCTCCCGGAAATTCCCGGAAAGGAAAACGAGCGCTGCCCTCATTTTCCCGATACGTCGTCGACGAGGCGCGCGATATCTGATCGACGTAAGTATCCAATAACGCGGCTGTGATTTACACAGCAGCCAGACGCGTCGTTGCTTCGCTTCATCTCAGAATGCGCCCTCGAACCAGCCAGGGATAAGTCGGAAGCTGGAATGTACGGGGTGTGTGAAAAGCGCGCCAAACGATGGCTGACTATTTGTGAGTCAAGTTATTTTCGGCCATCTGAGGAGTTTGGAGTTAGTCTACAGCGGAGGAAAGGTATAAAAGAAGCGCAGTACTCGATTAAAGAAAGATGGAGGTCAGGTGCTATGAGGTATAGACTGCATCGCATTATTATTATTATTATTATTATTACTATTATTATTACGTGGAACTAGGAGAGTTTCCCATGTGTAAAGTCGATAAAGTAGAACCCACTGTCTCATTATCCAAATCCAGAATCGTTTTGGACGAAGATCACTGAAGATACTTTTCACGGTTATCATGTGGGCAGTTTGGTAACTTGATATCACTTGAAAGTCCTTATGTTGAAGGCGTATCTTGGAGCGTTTAGCTTCCACGCGAATTTCCTAACATTTTTGGGAGCAGAGAAGAGATTTTCGGTTAATGCCCGAGGGAAGAGAAAGTTGGAGAGCAAACTCACCGGCACTTGAATTTTGATCGTGTTTACGGAAACACTTTGTTCCCGTGGATTTGAGAGGGCAGCTCCCCCCCTCGGATGAAAGCCCCATGATTTAATGTACCATAAAAATGGAGTTCGAAAGAAGGGAGCGTGCCATACTCTGCAAACAACTTCTAATACATGGTAATCTGGAAAGAATTAAAAGTTTCGCCGACGATGTCTGATGGGATTTGCAAGTAGGTAGAATCCTCTAGTAGACCGGGAATCGATGATACCGGGGAATATTAAAACTTCGGCTATTACCAAAATTATTAAAACCGTATTAACTATACGGTCGTAAAGTACGGAGAAGAAGAACCTAACCGCGATGACAATGCGATAATAAATTATACGCGCGGGACCGTTTTATGGACCTGTTTCGTGTTTGCGTAGGATCTTAACCGGTTAACTTTGAATAAACCTATCCCGCCAAGTAAATTAGAGACACGAAACTCAGTTTCAATGTTATTTTAATCGACAGGAAGTTTAATTGCCCTTCCGTAGATGACGATGAAACATAATTTTAATGTACTTACAATGCGGCCGCATTCTTGTCCATGCACAGTGCGTTGAATCAATGGGAATACGGGACACAAATGATAACTACTGAACGAATGAATTTTTTTAACGAGAATATAAAGATGCGATTGTTTTTCGACTGGTGTAGAAAAAATATACACTTGAATTAAAAAAAAATTGTCAGGTGATCTTGATTTTTTAATGAATAAAAAGATTTTTTATCAATATTTACTTTTGCAATTTGTTGTCAACTGAATACAAGACTCACTTTTGTTCGAAACATTTTTTTATGAAATTATTTTTATCACGTGTATCGTGTTTGACAGCTATTTTAAAACTGAAGACAGTATCCAGGATGGAAAAGTCATGGTAGGTATTGTATAAACAATTTGAAAAAACAGATCGGATGTTTAGAACTTCCATGTTCAGAACTTTGAGACAATAAAACTGAATTTCAAGAAAATAAAGAAATCGTTTCACAATCAAAATAAAGAGTAGGTATGTAGTGCCTTCAGTTAAATGATCCATTGAAAATTATTTTTATTTGTGCTCAATGTTAATAATTTGTAGGTGGCCTTCAGGTATAAGACAGAACTAAATACATAAAGAAAATGTTTTAAATAAATTCTCTCAATACTAGCGTGTTCTCTGAGTGTTGGGGGCTTTTATCTTGATTTCTTTCGAGTGTTCATATACAAAATAAAGAGTCTGGGTTACGGTAATGTTAAAAATCATCGCAAAAAAATATTGATTTTTCGATTATTGTCCATTGAGCAACGCACTGTGCGACGTATTATCTGGTTTGTACAGACCGAGACGTGGAGACTTACCTGAAACAAAAATTCATTATATTACCATTAAATATTCCGAACAATTGAAATAGTTATATCGACTGTATCTCCCTCCTGAATCCCTTCTAACGTTCATCTAAAATATCACGCGCATCGCGAATTCCGACGATATTTGCATAGAACAACCCAAGCAGGTTACTCCGTACACACGGGAAAGTTCGAAGAGTAACGATAGGCGATTAATTAGCAAGCCTGCAATGATACAACGCAAACAAGACAGATTCGTAAATGCCCTGGAAGAGTATGCGAAGCAGGTCAGCTAATTGTGCGAGGAATAATGCCAGCCACGCGCAACTGTCGCCACGCCAACTTTGCCGCGTCTTCATGCCGCGACGATGGCCCAAGTTTTCTTCCCCGTGACAGTATGTATCGTCCAACTGTCGGCTCCGACTTACGCCAGAACACATAATTAACCTGTCAGTTAGGAAGCAGGGGTAGAAGAGGGAGAAGGGACGCGAGAAGACTGGAATAGACGTGCTCGTAACGGGCACGGGGGGCGTTCAAAAGGAAGATGGTACATCGCTCGTTACCACTACCCCTAGGGTTCCTTCTTTTTGTTTGCGACGCGATACCGGGCCGTAGGAAATTGCGCGAAACTTCGAAATATGCAAGGCAACCTCTTGTTATTACAGCGCGCTATCGCGATGGAAGGGGGAGCGCGCGGTGTATTCATCGAATCTTTCGTTCCCCATTGTCCGCGCGCTGGTCTTTTCAGGGGCGATAAAACAAATGGCCCTCGTAAGTCCATCAGAGAACTCTCGCGCCAAAGTAATTTGAAATAGATTCCGCCGCGGCATCTCCGAAGCTCTGCGCCAGCCCCTTCCTTTTCCCATCTACGGCCCGGATGGTAACCGATGAGAGGAGATCGTATTTCAGCCGCGTAACCGTACGTATCGCCTTTCAATCCCCCACTTTTTCACGGCGTCATAACCGACGACAGAGGCCGTTGTTCGTTTCCGCGATCCCATTGAAATTCCGCGAATTTCCCCGTTATTGTTGTGATTCAGTCCCCTCGGCCACTTTGCGCGAGCCGCGACTCCCCGGTTCGATGCTCCGCTCCGCGTTTTGCACGGGGATCTTAAGCGCCCGCCCGTCTATTTGACATCTACGTAAAAGTGCTTATTTGTTGCGATCTGAATGGCTGGTAGGAGTGATAGCGACAGGAACATTTGTATTCAGGCTACGCAGCGTGGAGAGGATTCGCCGATTGTTATTTTGTTGCCAGTTACGATGCACTTTGACGTAATGAATGTACAGTGGGATTTAAATAAACAGTATTGATTCATCTTTGAATATTAATCAACAAGCGTAACAATAAACATTCAGTAATCTGAGTCAGGCAGCGCGTTACCCTATTGTCGCAACTTTTATTCAAACTATGTAATATCACTTGACGTAGAGCTTTGATTGAGTCTGAAAGCTCCAGACTCTGTTCACTCTCAGTCTTCGGTACAACCACCTTACCTATACTCTTCAAATGCAAATTGGAAGTTCCAAGCATGCGTAGTTCGTTGAAGTTAGATATTATCACGGAAAGAACAAACGCAGCCAGCAGCCATTTACTCTCGCGACGCTTCGAAACAAAACGAAACGAGACAAAATAGGAAAAAATGACATCGAGAGGGGGGGGGGGGGGGGGAACCTCGCGCCAGACCGGTAATACACTTGTTACGCGGCAGGCGCGGACATTTATTCGGACGGTAAATTGTCGGGCGCCGTTTCACCGTGAAATCGGAAAAAAGCGCTCGTCGAAAATTGGCAGCGATAAAAGAGCCAGCCCCCGTCAATATATCGACGGGATTTCGACCCCGGTTCCTTTCGTCTCTCGCCGGCTTCGGTTAGGCATCCCTAATTAGTCGGACACGCGCGGCTTGTCGTTTCACCGATCGTTGCCACCAACGTTCCGCCCTCTCGCTCCCTCCCCCGATGGGCCGGCCGGCGTTTAACCCACATTTCCGCGGGGATGCGTGCTGG
Source organism: Andrena bucephala (assembly GCA_947577245.1). Classification (NCBI taxonomy): domain Eukaryota; kingdom Metazoa; phylum Arthropoda; class Insecta; order Hymenoptera; family Andrenidae; genus Andrena; species Andrena bucephala. The sequence goes on from OX387715.1 coordinate 74,636,738, forward strand.
TCCCCGTGCCCGGCAATAATTAGAAGGCCGTCAGTCCTCCAGTTTCTTTTTATTGCTGACCGCGAACTGCAGAGTCATCAGTTCGCCGGGGAAATATAACGGGCTTTGCTGCAGCCCTCGACTAAGCCGAGCCGCCGTGGACGTAATAGAAAAGCCAGGTGTAAATTTCAATGTAACGTGTCGCGCACGCGACGCACCAACGTTATAATTCGTGTAAATTAGTCAGTGGGGGAGCTACGGCGCGATAAAAATGTAAATGCGACCGCGAAGTCTCTGGGCGGACGGCTACGCCCCGTGCCGACGAAAGCTCGCGGTTCGACTTTCGCGTGCATCGATGATAATCCAGAAGGAATTACTACTTAATATTGAAATTGATTTAAATAGAAGCTCTCGTTTTGCAGACTACTCGATAAATTTGTTGCAGTAGGTCGCCGTGCTCTCTTCAACCCTTTTTATCGTTTCGCGATGAAGAAGGGGATGATCTAGTTTGAAAGTTCTATCCTATAATTAATTAATCCAGGACGCAACAGTTTCCGTATTCTGTTGGGCGATTCCTGATAATCCTGGACGATCTAGGGGCCGTTATAAAAAAATCTTCAACCCCCCATCTCTTGTGAGAGCGTTTGCGTCGTGGCAATTTCCACTCGGCTTCCTTTCACCCTCCGGCCACCCCATTGACCCGAGGGTATTCCCTCCGGTGTTGCCTCGTGCTGACCAACTCGTGTTTTTTCCCACCCTTAGCCTGAGCCGAGCGTGAGGTTAACCGTAAGGGCAGAGGAGGAACTGAGAAAGGAGGATCGTCTGACCGGCGGCTGGCTCAGGCGTAAATTCGGAGAAGAATTGGACGTAACGGCGGAAAAATGCCTCCATTATGATCGAAGGGACCGATCTAAGGATTCGGGGGAGCTGCAGTAACGATACGCGAAGAGAAAAGAGGATTTGCTTCCTTTTTCCCTTCGCTGGCGCCTAACAAATACTGTTCCACCGAGCCTCGAGGATTTACAAACTGAAGTGTAAAGATTAATATTTCATCCTCTTCTTTCTCTGAGCTCGAGGAACGAGAATGTGTACCGAGATGTTTGAAGCTTTTACCGCACGCGAGCTTTTGCAGTCAAAACTATTAGAGGCTTCCACGTACACGCTGCGTCCTCAGACTCTTGACGAAGCCAGCCGTAACGCTGGCGAAACATCAGAAACATTTTCAACGAGTTACACGGCTTAAACGTAGAAGCCTGGAAAACTCTGGCCGCAAAAATTTATCGTAAAAGGCTTGCTACAAATTAGGTATGTAATACCTGCCGAATGAAACGTTAGAAACGCTGGCTTTTTTCACTGACTAGGAACACTATTCGGTTGATGATGGAATCGCGAAATTTTTTTTATATAGATCGAAAGTATGTGTCACCACGGTCACAAAAATGTAAATTAAAAATGCTCTCAAAAGCTGGTCTGACCTTGAAAAATCAACAAAGGTGGAACAGGGGAAAGAAGAAAAATGAGGGAAAGAGAATAACAACACCGTCTGTTGAAATTTAATTATCTCTATTATATGAAAATACATTATATTAAATGAATGATAATCGATTAATGATAGATAACAATTAGAAAATAATTAATGGTAATAAATCAAATTAATGATAATACTATTGAAATCACAACAGTGGGTAATTAACCATTACATTTATGATAATCTTGTCGGCAAGAAGGTTTAAAAAACTGACTGAAGCAATAATAATTTTCACGATGACTACAACGAGCGGACACTGTTTCTTTCATACCTTGACCAACGAGACAGTCGAAACATGTCACTGCGAAGACTGATCGACAGATCACACATATACTACGCAACAATTTTTGTCGAATATATGATTATGTGTACATTAATTGAAAAATAAATGCCCAGAAAAGGCATATACAATTTTCTTAAAAATCATGTAAGAAGTAAATAAGACAAAGAAAACAATTTGAATTTACTTACAACTTTAGAAAACTTATAACGAGGGCTAATTTATTGCGACACCTTTTTTGACGAGAAAGTTTGTCGCTTTGAATAGTCACTTGTTTACTAATTCTTACATTTCAAACAATACGCCATCTTCTTCTAACTAATTATTCTTTGTCTTATTTACTTTTTACATGATTTTTAAGAAAATTGTATATGCCTTTTCTGAGCATTTATTTTTCAATTAATCTATACATAATCATATATTCAGCAAAAATTGTTGCGTAGTAGATGTGTGATCTGTCGATCAGTCTTCGCAGTGACGTGTTTCGACTGTCTCGTTGGTCAAGGTATCAAAGGCCGGTATTCATAGTCGCTACTTATTCTTAAGCAAATGCTTAATCATTCGGCATCCTTTACTAGCTACTAGGTTAGTAGAGGATGCCGCATGCTTAAGCATTTGCTTAAGAATAAGTAGCGACTATGAATACCGGCCAAAGAAACAGTGTTCGCTCGTTGCAGTCATCGTGAAAATTATTATTGCTTCAATCAGTTTTTTTAAACTTTCTTGCCGACAAAATTATCATAAATGTAATGGTTAATTACCCACTGTTGTGATTTCAATAGTATTATCATTAATTTTATTTATTACCATTAATTTTTTTCTAATTGTTATCTATCATTAATCTATTATCATTCATTTAATATAATGTATTTTCATATAATAGAGATAATTAAATTTCAACAAACGGTGTTGTAATTCTCTTTCCCTCATTTTTCTTCTTTCCCCTGTTCCACCTTTTTTGATTTTTCAAGGTCAGACCAGCTTTTGAGAGCATCTTTAATTTACATTTTTGTGCTCGTGGTGACATATACTTTCAATCTATATAAAAAAATTTGCGCGATTCCATCATCAACCGAATAGTATCCCTAGTGAGTGTATACGGAACTTCGAATATTCTCCGCCGAAATTCTATTCTCATTTCATGAAATTTATTCAAAGAAATGAGCGTACCAGTTGAGAAGCTTTTCCCTGATAAGCGTTTAAAGGAAAAATATCGGGAAAACAGGAGATGCAATAGTCGGTGCACGCATTTTTCATGATCCTACGTGCCTGGCCAAGCTTACGAGATGATTTATCGTCCCGCGTAATTTCGTCAACTTCTTTCTCTCTGTTTCTCGGGCAACCATGGCATAATGTATCGTTCACCTTGCATTATAGTGTCTACTATATTACCGTCAGCCCGGCACTAGTTGGGAACGTAAACGGAGCACGCAACGCCTCTACCTTCGACGTGCTATCCGCCCCTTTTCTCTCGTTGCTTCTTTTCCCCATTGAATTTAATGTCAACGTTCGCCGCGTCGATTACCATTAATTTCAATTAGTTTGCAACCTAGCCCCAAGTCAGCAACTCATAGTGTAGCTGTCGCGTGACAAGCCTGAACATTATTACCACATTTATCGTCGGCAGAGCTTCCGAGCCTCAATCTCTTCGCAGCGAGCGTAGGATTTGCACGAATACCGTGGCCAGACGGCTAATAATTGTAATAAATATCCCCAATTGAGGCGCAAATACCCTCGAACGGACTGAAAAATGAATACACACGCGACCTGGCTGGTCGGGTAGCCCGGCCTTTGGTTTTGACAGTCACTTAACCGCAACTCCGCCGAGCTTTTGCTTGCCAAGACTGATCAGCCATTACTGTAATGCGCTCGCGAATGGTAGTAATCGCTTTACCGGGTAGACGGCCTCGACCCAGCCTTCGATTGAATTGATACCCACTGACAAATACGTTTAAGGACCGTCTGCTTTGCCCAATCGAGCCAATAATTTATTCCCCGTCGTTCTTCCGACGGGGACGATTTTACGGGAGTCGTATGGTTGAAACGGCTGGCGCCCGACAGCTTCATGAAGCCGCAATAAGAAGGGAAAAAAGTGGAAGGAAACGTGAAAAAGTAGGTGTGCTTCATGAATACGCATGTCGTACCGTGCATCGATTACTTTTTACACACATGCCGCCTGCATAACAATCCCCCCTGCGCACATGAAACCATTTAAAAGCGAATGCAAATAAAAAGCAACGGTTGATTGTAGAACAACCGGTCGACGTCGTCGCCTATCGCGTTCCTTTTTCGCCTGCCCCATTGCGCGGCGCAAAGGTTGCAATTTTGCCGCGTGTACTTGCAAATATTCACCGTTTCTATTGAATCGTCGGTAGCAAATCATTTTCGCCTGCAGTGCTCCCGTGAAAAAAAGAAAATTGATTTTATTTAGTCGCGCCGCGCAACGTCAATTGAGATTTTCTCTACACTTCTCCTGCGCGCGGTACAAAGTTCCAATCACTGCTAGTGGCACGCTTCGCATCAATATCAGTCTTGACTACTTCGGAATGGCCAACGTGTTCTGACCCAACCGCAACTCTATCGCATATGTTACATTATTTACCAACTTTTACCCTTATTACCTTTATTATCTATGTCGTCGTGCGAAATATGAGGCACACAAGGGTCAGGGCAGCCTGAACACACAAAGAAACTCGTGCCTCCTCCCCGCGTTCACTCCCGGAGAAAATGTAGCGATAAATCTCGTCGGGTGGGCGCGATGCTCGCGAAAAAGTATTACACCAGCCACGGGGTTATGAAGTACGAGCCCCCTGCGCTGATTTCCACCGTGCAGATAACCGTCGCCGGGATAATTAGATAACGAAGGGTTGCGCGCGAAACCGGCTGGCAAGGGGTAAGGATTTTAATCCTTCTGCAGGGGGTGGAGGGGGCGCGAGGAATTCGGGGGAGATACGATGCGGGGATAGGCACGCGACAAGTTTAGTTTATTCGCAGGAGGCAGTAGAAGGCTCCGTAGACTGGGGAGAGCCGCGGAGATTGATGGCGCAGCCAGTCATGTGGTTCTAATTTGCCCTCTATTACCTCGCCATAAATTTCGCCGGCAAAAAATCTCGGCCGTGGTATCATTATGGCGCGTGTGCCGCGATCTTACGTTGCACGTCGACGATACCAGTCAGAAATTACGACCGAGAAAATAGAAACGCCGCGAGTCTCGAGGGCGAGGAATGCTACTGTAGGTTACTACTTCATCTTCTGCAATGATTTAGTGTTGTCAACATGGTACAGGCCTGAACAATAAGTTTTATAGAAATAAACATAGCATTTTGAAACTTTTCTGTGACTTGTATGCACCATGAACAACCACATGTGTGAAATTAAAAGACAGAGATGTGTGTTACCATAGCGATTTGTGTACATACGTTGAACCTGTGACATTGCAATCACACTTTTGTACTATTTTTTAACGATTTTATTCAGCTTCGATCCTCTGTTTGTTTGTTTGTATGTTTGTTTGTATGTATGGTTCAAATCTGGCAACTCAAATTTAACCCACTTCTAACTATCCAATTGTCTTGAAACTTTGCAGACCTGCGTAGTTTGGATGACAATACAATATTTAAAAAAAAAATTAACCTCGAGCGGGTGAAAAAATTACCCAGTCGTCAATAAATATAACCCATAACTGCAACTCCGAGCCACTTGAAATCAGCCACTCGCGTTCTTTACGAAAACGACAAAACGCTCGCTACGTTCGGGTCGCTAGTCGCATCGCGATTTGAAATTAAATAACAGATATTTCTAAAGAAGTCAGAGCTGCGAAATGTAAATCCATAAACACTAAAAGCTAGAAAATAAAAAATATATAAAAAAAAAAATTTTATGTTAAACGATTTTATTAAAAATGCACTAAAACCTAAAAACTAATTATTTTCTTGTACTGCAATTTCGATGGTGTTTTTCACTTTAAATAAAATCGTGGTGCAGGGTATCTCACAACAAATTCATTTCGACGCTTGATGCTGTATTAAATTCATTCATATTCTGTTATGAAAACTTCTGCTCCACGATTTGATTTAAAGTGAAAAACACCATCGAAAGTACAGTACAAGAAAAGAATTATTTTTTAGTTCTTAGTGCATTTTAATAAAATCGTTTAACATAAATTTTTTTTTATACATTTCCTTATATTTTCTTTTATATAAAGGATTGCAGCCTCCTTAAGCCAGTTACAGTGTAACTAAGCCGATATTATTATTACTTCATGCTTTATAGTCAGAAGTTTCTTGAGAAGTCCCGGACAATAAGCCGGATGGCAGCTCGGGCATTCCTTCCCTCTGACAACCATATAAAGTCGAGTTTCAGGGGATAAATAATAGTAGTATAACTTTACTACGCCCCGTAAAGTAGCGAGCAGTCGTAAAACTATACAAGTAAAGGAAGAAAATAATTTCTCGTTACACTGCGTACATCTGTTGTACACCTAATCGCAGGTGCAGCAGAAATCGATGCAACAGCACAAGCACTGCGAGAGAAAAAAGGACAGAAACAGAATTGTAAGAAGAAGTAGTGGTAATAATAGCAGGCTATAAAATTCAAGAACAGCGACCCAGGGTTGTCACGAATGGTAAAGTTAGAAAATTAAATACACATCGACGTGGTAATTTGTAGCGGCACTGAGGAATTTATTCATTAGATGAATAACATTTAAGGAGCCCCCGTCAATTTCTCCGAAGACACCGCGCCAGTCCAGAAAGTGCGTAAACAAGCGCAAAGGGGGGTGGCCGCCCGTTTAACCGTTTCGCAAGGTTGTTGCTTCGGGAAACCGCGAGATCCGATTACGAGTCAGCTTACCCTAGTGGCGGGTTGCGCTCGGAAAAACTAATTTCACGGTTCGTTACGTATGCGCAAAAATTGCAGCGGTCCCGTGGAAGAAAGAGGACGAAGGAGGAAGAAAGGGGGAATAAAGAGGCAGAGAGGAAAGATGCGTTGGTGGGGTGCAATAATTCACTCCTTACGGCCGTGACGTTGGTCCGAGAGAAAAATAGCTAACGAGCCATATGGTTCCAGTTGAACGCGAGCCTCGACGACATCCGCGACCGCATTATGTTAAGACCGAGAAGTGGCGAAAGGGCCAAAGAAATTAGCCGGGACGGGGACGTAAGAAAATATTTAAGGCCGAGGCCCGGCATCCTTCATCGTTCCTTTGCTACGCAGACGTCGGCGCAGGAATGTTTGAAGCTCCGGCGAATTCAAAGGGGCGGGAATAAAACGTGGCCAGGGGTACACCGGAAGGAAACACAACGGCCGGAACTGCCTACAAAGGCAATCGTCGCTAATTAGTAAGATTATAGCGGGCGCCGTGCTCCTTTCGTTCTTAGACCCTTATTTTCCCTTTCTTTTCCCTTTTTGCTCTTGTTTTTTGTTGCTCGAATCTCACCGCCAGATGCATCTCCACGAAGATTGCGAAACGTCTGGGCACGCGGAGACGACGAATTGTGCCGGGATTGAAGAAGCTTGGGAAATATTGTTCGCGGAAAATAGAATGGAAAGGCGCGTTCATAATCGAGGGGCGAGGGGGGGGGGGGCGAGAGATCGAGACGGCAGCGCCAACGGGCTCTCAGCGTGTATTTTCAGCTTGGTTCGATGGAAATCCTAAAATAGACGGGACGATCTTTGAAAGTTTCACCGTAGCTTCGCCGAAGATGAGCTTTATCGAGCGGGGGATCTGAACGACGGCATCGGCGCGGACAAATTTTAACTTTCCCTCGGCGGAAGAAACGAACGTTACACGGGCGACCGGTAATTTTATGCAAACTGCCGAGACTGATAAGCGTTCGTGCAGTTCGACTGCTTAACTTCCCCTTGAAACAATCGCTGCTCACTTGGCGAGGCTGTTTCGCCGAGCCAGTTGAGTAACGTATTCGTTATCGAATTTCCAAAATGCGCCGCATGAACCTCCCTATGAATGTTTCGAACGGGATGTCAAAGGGTACGTGGAAGAACGAAAACAGAGAAGATTGTCTTTCAAAAGGAGGGATCAATGGAGAAAATAAATTTTGAAAATGTGCGAAGCACGCGACGTGTCTTTATAAAAAATTACACTTGAAAGCCTTTGAAATTCCAATTAGAAGATAACGTTGTTGAGGAAGATATAACTCGCCCGATAATTTTCTCGATTTCTATAATTGGAAAATCGTTTCTCAATATTTCTGTTACGACCAAATATGACATTTTTATCCAGGAATTGCTACTTCGAGCATGGCACGGTGTATAAACATGCTCAATATACGTATAACGAAATTCATTGAACCGAACTTTAGTGCAGTGCGCGCGCAGCCCGTGTATTTTCAAAATCGATTTTCTCGAAAACGAAAGCTCGTGCAGAATAATATTATTCTACATTTCCAATTCATTTTTACATGAGGTATTTGAAAATTCGTTGGAATCTCACGTATCCTCGTCGATTCTGCACGTGAAATGTTCGAAACTAATTGCAAGACCATATTTTTATGCGGTATTATTACTTCCGCATATTCCCAGCAAGTATAACAGACATTTTTACTGATATCCATCCGTGATATCAGAATGTGATCGAACCTTATTTCATAGTTTCAAACTCAATTTTCTCGTGGCAGAAATCTCGCACGAAAAAACATTATTCTCAGCATGAATCACTTTCTATATTACGCCAGAAATATTCGGCTTCCCTATACTTTCAAGTGGCTTACGTAAGGAAGGGTCGTGCACTTCGCATTTATTAATAACGAAATCGCGGCTTTTTCCTCGGTGCACGTGATTGCAAGCGAGCACCGACGCGGATTATTTCTAGTGGACGCGAACAGGCTTTCCTTGCTCCTACTTTCCGCGGTACTCGGCTCTATCCAAACACTCGGAACAAACTTGGTGCGCCAACCCAGCGCAAGTGCATAAAAAATATAGCAACGCGTGTCCACACGCGAGACACGTGAGCCCCGGTGCAGCAGACACGCGAAGTTCTTTCCTTGGATGGCTGGCGAGCTACCGAAGGCAGGAATGGACCATGGAAGCTGGATCAGCTCGTATTTCTTCGTATATCGCGTTACCGCAGCGGAATACGGGAGGCAAGGAAATAGAAGCATTTAAATGTTGAGAAATTCAAAATGAATTTCCTCGACCGTGGAGGATTTTTATCGCACGATTGTAACGCGACGTGGAGAGAAATCTGAAACACCGGGGTGGGAAAATCGCGGAACGTTTATCGTGGTTCATTCTCGAGCGAACGCGAGCCGAATGCTTTCTGGAAACGGGAAGGCCTCGTGTTTATGCCTCTCAGAGCTAAGCTCGGTAGGATACGCTAACCGTGGCAGTGTGCTAAAATCTGCATGATATTTGACGATTCATAAATTTCTAACCGGAACGACTCTGTCGTACAAAGTACTTATTTCCACGTGACGGTATCACGTTTAAGCGGTTCCCGGTGAAATTTCCCTCGCAAAGGCTACGTGTATGTATTATACGCGTGCCTACGTTACGCTGTGTAATGAAATATGCTTTCCCGATATTCCAATATTGCCGAGGAACAATTTATCTCCTTACGAGTGGCCAACGCCGGCTTGTAATACGATAATGAAAAAAATCCTACGCAAAGCCCCGAATAACTGCTGAATATTGTTTTCCGTCTGAACGGCTCCTGTAAAGCTTCGGCAGTCGGTAATTGAAAGTCCAAGGCTGATTTATAACGCGTCGGGGACACAGATGTAAACGCCGCTAGCCCGTGTACGCCGTCGAATTTAAGAAACAATTTCTGCTTGTAGGTAGGTTGATCGAATCCGTGGACGGTTCGAATAGAAGAGCGATAAAAACTGAAGATTACCAGGAGAGCACGTTTCCCAGTCCAAATAAAGGATTGTTCGTTTCGCTCCTCGGGATGCCTAACGGAGAATCACTAAAATCGACTTTTAAGGTATACTTAAAGTCGAAAGGCGATCGAACATCATGGAGGATCAGCCAGAACAGCCTCATTATTTTTTAACGACATCTCACCTTGCACTTATCACGACGTACTTGAAACAAAGCTCGACGTTAACCTCCCTAAGGATCCTTTCTCCTACACGGCTTAAGGTTAATTCGAAAGTGATTCCCTCTGACAAAGATCCACTTCAGCCGCGGAGAGGATTTTTTGGCTGTGGCTCGGTCGATCCGAAACATCGAGGGGAGTATCTCGTTCCATTAGAAAGGAAAATTCCCGGAGAATGTTTCGATTTCGGATAGAGGCTCTCAGGGAAAGATAGTGAATATATATATATATCTTGGTATCGTTTCACTCACGACCGTGAGTTCCTTGAATGTGTCAGACGTGCCGTGCTGTGTGAAGGGAAGGGGGCCAAGGACGTGCGAGGGCCGGAGGACACGAAGGGAGAAAGGACATTTGGAGGAAGAGGTAACGCGGTGGGTATCCGAGGCAGAACAGACGAGCGCACTCAGCAAGGGATACCGGGGCTGTCTCTGATCTGACACGCTGGGATTACCGTCGAAAGAGGAAAAGCGCGTACACCCTTCCCAGAAAACAGTGCGCGACAAAAATGGATCCCTTCCCCTCACCCTCCTCGCCCTTCTTATCCTCCGCTTGGCCCACGAAAACAAAAAGCGACTGCTGTGCGTGTCGCTCGTCACCGGCTGAAAAGGGTACACGCGCGAACACGCATATCCCTCCCCCACCTCGCGAACACAGAACACGCTCCCCTCGAGTAATTCGCGGCCAATTTGCGAGACTTGGGGAAGTTCCGCGAGCGTGCGACCGAAGAAGCGCGGCTGAAATTGAATTATCGACGCCAGCGGTTCCTGGTAATATTTCAAACGCGTTGCCCCGCGTTCCCGGGAAAATATGCCACGTACGAGACGCTCCGAAAACGCTAAAATTCGTTTCGGCCGGCAATTAATGTGGGACATTAATTAAACGTGATTTATAAAAGTTCCTGCCACCGGTTTACCGTGGAAAAACTGGCGACTGGCCGCGTGCCGCGCGTTATTTCGGTGAACCGGCGAAATTAAGCCATTAAATCGTTTGTAAAATGAGTTCGATCAAATCCGATTGAATTTCTGCCCGGATTCGCCGCGATTTAATTACCCTCCCCGTTATCTTGTCTCCGTTAGCCGGATTAATCGCGTGTCTGTGAATTACAATGAAACCGGGTACCTGGAGTCGGTGAGTTAGTTTGCCTTCGCCGTCGTTCATTTTGTACATCTAATCTAGCGCGACGACAAAAATGAGAAAATTAATTAGCGTGCAAAGAATGCTTTGGAATCGCCCGTCCCCTCCGCCCTCCCCGCTCCCTCTTTGTCGCTTTTGACCCGAGTTTCACGGAAGAAAATTTCAATTAAACGGCCCCCGACGTTTTTAGGCACACGGCTGGTGTGTGCAGGGTGCCCCGCGTCAAGTGTTACGCGCTGTGATCCCTCAAATGACTAAAATCTACAGTGTCAGAGTGATATTCGTGAGGACTGGTGTCTACTCGATGGAGAAGAGGTTAGTATTGAAATCCTGAGAATTCTAATCAAGCATTGCATAAATATACAATACTCGCGTGGACCACATTTTAGTGAAAACAGTATTTACTGCATTATTCGCGAGTATTTTAGTTACGTGACCTCATCCGTATATAAAAACACCACAATGCGACAGAAATCCTGACTTTCCACTGCGTAAAGCAAATATTGAAGTATGCCTACTGCGTCAGCCGGGAGTAGCGTGGAAATGCCTGGAGTAATTAAATTAAAACAATTAACGCAGTATAGTATTAATGTATTCCGGCTGCAGCGTTTTTCGTTTCGTTATTCCGAACGTTTCGTTCGTTATTAGAGACCAATAATAAGCTCACGTGAAGCCTTTCCTCCGGCGGCTATGACCACACACGTGTGGTCATGCGAGCCAGCACGTGCCCGATCGTAATAGAGAATATATGAACGTGGTTACTTTTTACTGAGATCGCACTAAACGGTCCACCATGTGCTCCGGTCATAAAATACAATACGCTGCTTAATATAAAATGTGCAAACAGAGCCATAAGCGGTTCAGGCTCCGGGCTGATCGCGCGATTGAATTAATATTCCATGTAATTTCAACGGCGGCTGATTAATGCGTGACTTTTTAAATAATTCATAATTAGCAATCAGCACGTACGCGTAATTCTTGCCGGTGTCATTCATTATTAATTACCAATTATTCGCCAATTATTATCGTACATCCTGAGGCGTTGTTAGGGCTTGAATTATAAATGGAGCGTTTTGCACTTTTCGACGGGAATTATTTGACCTATAAATACGGTGGAATTCAGTGGAACAAGGTAGAATTCTTGGAATTCGAACCAGTTGCATTACTAATTCATCAGCAATGATGGTAGTTAGAAGTAAATTTGTAATGGTAAATTAGTTATGAACAAGAATAGTGATCAGAATGTATGCAGATCTTCTTCGATAGAGTAAACATCAAATTTCCCGTTTCTATATTGACATTGTGAAATACTAATTGACATAATCCGTCTAATGCACTGACGCTACGACACGGGTACGTTGTTTTGATGTAAAATATCCACAACAGCCACCTGAAAAATTACGAAATGAAGGAACAACTTTTACCCACGCATTCCCTCGCTTCGTTTACTGTTTCAGCGTGCTTCATAATCCCCCATATTAAAATCAAAGCTGCTACAAGGACCGCAGAGACGATTTCCAACCAACATCTATACCTTTACCACACAACGTGCTTCAAAATACTGTGCGCTCAAATTAAAGGGACTCCGGAAGCAGTAGCAACAGTTTTCAAACGACATCCCCCTCCTTTGCGCTGCAGCGTGTTTCAAAACACTGCATATTCAAACTAAGGGAACTACAAAAGCTGAGGCAACAATTTTCAGTCACCATTCGGTCTGTACACGGTTTTCCAGCGTGTTCGTAACATGTTACGCATTCAAAGAGATCGTGGACTAAAGGTGGCACGAAATGTTGCTGCCTGGGAAGAGTTTCGCCGAACATTCTAGACGAGAAATATCTCGCGTGCACGCCTGATTCCGGATTAACGATCCAGAGGTATGGCGACGAGCCGTCGATTTACCAAATAGTCGGCCACCTTTCGTTACCGGCTCTCTCTTTCCATTGCTCCGCTCGCCGCAACAAGGTTTAATCTGCTTCGTCGCATTTAGACTGCGTGGGAAACTGCACTCGTGTAACTAGATCGTGAAATCTAGTATGTCCCTAAAATCGAGGCCGTGTTCCTGTCCCGGTGAGGTATGGCACCCTGTCCGCCCACGATGTGTCTACAACCCCCTGTTACAGATTTAAATAGTTCGCGCGCGGCGCGTACACGTCCACGCCTTTCTTTTCCTATCCAACGCTCCCGGCCGCGCCGAAAGCTTTTGTAATTTCATGCTCCCGCGCGCACCGAAAGTTTTTACCCGATAAAGATTATAGGCAGGAGCATTAAACGCGAGGTTCGACGTTAATCGAACGTCGACTCCCGATCGGATCTAATGACACGATTCGCTAGGCGTCCGGGGAGTTCTCTCGCGAGAATCGAGCTTCTTGCGATCGTCGAATCTTAATTCGATGGTCAGCAATTATTCAGCTGGCAGTGTATAGGTATTCGCGATCGGGCGAAAATTCTGTGAGAATGATCTACTCTTCCGATAGCAGTTATTTGGAGGAGAAGGTCTGATTGCTGGACAAAGAGGGCGTTGAGGGACATTCGGGTCACCCGGCGGGTTGCGTTTGTTAGGCGACGTTACCTAAATCTCTGCAGCTTCAGGTACACGCTGCATATTTTATCGACAGAAGCGGGTCGTGTTGATACGGTACCAGATGTTCCAATAGATATTCCGATAAATGCTATTCGTTTCCTAGGAAATCTGTCAAGAAAACTCTTCCACCGACGCACCCGAAGATGCAGTTTCGAGAATAACGGGCGTTACGAATAAAGAAAAAAGTGTCTTCGAACGGTGACACGGATAAGAATGCAGTGAATCACTTCACCCCGCCGAAACGTGCACGTCCCAACACACAGAGATTATAGAGAACTGTGGCGCGAAGAATATCGTACATGTAAACTTCAGCGAAGCTTCGTAATTTGATGAAATTCGCGAGTGACTGTGCGCGCCTCAGACATCTGGCCCAAAGGGAATGCAAACTCTCGCAAACACGGGCAAAATACTCACCACCACCACTTAGCCCGGTACGAAACATGCACAATTCCTAGAGCCATGTTTCCAAAACATTTCAGTTACACCTAGAATTCATGACCTCGTTCGCGCCCCACAGTGCAAATTACGATTCCCATTCAACAGGCTCAGTCAAAGCGAGCAAATGCAAAACACCCCGGAAGGGGGAAGATAGTTCGACATTTCGCGCGAGTTGCCCGTCGCTGTTTGACGGATAAATTCCCCAGGTCGACCGGTTACTCCGGAGGGTGTGGGAAGGGAAGGGTTGGGTGCTTTAAAATGCCACCGGAATCCGGACAAATCGTTGGTCGTTGATCGCCCGAGGCCGCAGGGCGCAGCTGATACATTCTCAGCGACTAATTCGATATCAATCGCGTATTGGCTCCGTCGTGGAAGTTTGTTAAAGTAACTCGATCGTCGGGGGCAGATAGCTCGTGTACCGTGCAACACGTTGTGTCACCCCCTTTTCTTCGCTGTTCCCTCGATCCTCCACCCTTTCGCCCCACTCCCCCCTCCCCTCCACTCCCCGATCGGTTGGGCTTCGTTCCCTCTCGCTCGATTGCAGTTTTTACCGGGGCAAAACCACGATGTTGGCAACGTCGGAGGAACATAATACCGGATACAGCTTATCCGAATGCTGATAGAGCCCAGGAGAATCCGCCGTAAGCGCGGCCGTAGTAGGCTTACCACGGCTTAAGGGCCACCCTTCACTCTTCCACCCCCGTCTCCGCCTCTCTTTTCCTCGCCGCGCTATCGTCTGCGCGGCCCGGTCTCGTAAAATACGCGAGCATTCAGAAAGGTTATCCGAAGGCAGAAAAATGTTTTGCCAGATTATAAAATAATACCCGCAGCTGCTGAAGCCCCCCCCCCTCTTCCCTTCTCCCCCTCCGCCTTTCGGCGCGTCTTTTTCGGGCTTCCTATCTCTCCACTTCTGTTCCCCAACCCCAATCCTCCACCCTTTCCCTCCGACTGCTTTCAGTTTTTCGGTAAGAACGACACTTATCTCCGGGCGGCTTAAACGAGTTTGGAACGGCGCCCCTCGATTCAGGTTCTTTAAGCATTACGTAATTGTTGGAAGATTCATTGTTCCTGTAATTTTACCTTCCTCTTAGCGGAAGTAATATCTAGAATAAAATCGATAGGAATATAATCCTCTATCCGCTGCGCATACACCAAGCATATATATATATATATATATACGAAATCCCATTTTAATCTATTAATGGATGCGTCTCGCAAAGTAGGTTGAATTGAAAGATGAAGCTGAATAAAGAGAAATTCTAGATGTTCACAAAGAGAAATCAGTAAACAGGCGTGCTAAAGCCGCAGCAAGGTCGACTTGCGCTCCTTTTGAAAAATATGTCCACCACCCTACGCTGCAGTCGCGAATAACTCGGAAACGATAAAACCAGTCGACGCATGCGTCGAGTAAACGGGGGGGAAAAAAACGCTCGGCACAGAGGATTAAGCGCTTCCGTTAAAGTCTAGTCTTCAGCGAATCCTCTCGCGAGGGTAATCGCGTTTACTCGCTCGTCCCGTGCGAGGAACTCGGCGACGATAAACGGCTGGCGTCGATGTAAACGGGGGGACGCCGCGCGTCGTTACCCCGCCACGTAAATTCGACGCTACGTTTATGGGGCGATTTACGACTGGAAAGACGCGAGCGCGGAGCGCGGTTAAAAATCAATTACACAAGAGCAGGACCGGGCCGCGAGCGCAAAGTTGCCGCTTCTATTAAACCCCGATACGTGCAGACGGGGCTGATTGTGTTATTTTCTGCCTCGAATGGAAACGCGCCGCGGTTAACAGTTCATTTGCAGAAGTCGCGAGCGAGTTTCGCGGGGCGCGTAAAATACGAGAATCGTCGCGGCGGTAGGGGTGCAGCGCGCCCGAGTCGCGAACCACGGGTTCCACGGGGTTAGAGGTGAATCGCGTCAAAATCTTAAAATTATTCATAGACCTCGTTTACTGCAAATGTTCGCTGCACTTTGGTCGTCTCTCGACGCAGCCATCGTTTCACTGGGCAAACTTGCTTTACTGCCGCGCCAGAGATACAGGATGCCCACGGCGTAGTAAATCCGTGCAAACGTCGAATCGAGATTTAGGTGGCCACCCAGTATTATTGGGTAGAACTTCTTTGACCGATTCGAAAAGTGTAACGGTCACTGGGGCACGATTGAAGAAGTATGAGGTATGAGAGGCACTCGCACCAGTGTCCGTTATAACCGACATGCTAGCGAACCAAAATACAGTTTGGAGAACAGTGCTTCTCCGCCTTGCATTGTCTCTAATATAGGTCAGCAACTTGGAAATCTGTTTTTCGTCAGAGGGGAGCATCAAGGGCTCCGGCCAAGACCGCAATTTATTGCGCTTCGAGGGGCTGGGGTCCCAAGGGCGCGTTGCACGTAATGCAGCGGTGTCTTTAGATTATGAGAGTCTACTAGTAGAGAATCTACTAAGTCTTAAAGGACCTTACGGATGTAAGCTCTGGCTCCAAATGATCTAGTCAGTGTTCGTTCACCTATGAGTGGAGTCCTCGCGTAATATGCACAGACGAGACCTCTGCGCGATGCAGATTTATCGAAACGCATTCTTTCTACCTCACGTGCAATGTTCAATATTTCCATTTCATCGTCTCCCTGGTACATCGCGTTCGACGACGATATTCTTTCGAGATCACCGCGAATGAAGAAACGGGAACGGAGACGGGCGAGCGTGTAACTGGCACACGCCCGCCCTGAAATTCATCGTAGGCCACCGGGCAAGATTAATGACCGGAAGGAATACGCTCCCTGCGAATTCACACTCGATAAAATTTGCAACGGCCCGTCCACCCGTTCGTACGTGGTCCCCTGGAAATATAACGTGACTGGGTCCCGTAAATATGTGTATTGGAGGCGTCCTCAACCTCCTACCTGCTCCTTTTCCATTTCAGCCGAAGAATCGGCGTGAGTGCGCCGGGGACGTCCTCCGCGGAAATCGCAAATTCGAAAGCACTTTTCCGCCGGTGCCGCTGCCTGCTACCTATTTCTAGCGCGTGGATCCGTCCGCCCTGCATTTGCAAGCGACCGTACGATGGCCCGCTCACCGAGATTTGCGAGAACCAGACTCCGAAAGCAGACGAAGCCCGGCCTTATCCCGCGATATCGATGAGCCTCAACGCTGAAACTCCAGCTCAATTGAAATTTCTATGAGGTGCCGTTTCCTCTAATTCAATCTTCACAAGGGCGTGGTAGTTTCTACGCGTGAGACGAATTACAGGCATTGTCAGTCACGCGACCCTATTCACACTCCAGGCGCCAGTGTTCTTTGGAATATTTATCTTTCTATAATCTGCTTAATCGATCACGACCGAATTTCCACACATATTCGCGCGCGATTTCATACACTTCCGGGGATAGTGATACGTTCTAACGACGTAGCACGCATACACGGAGGATCGAAACGACAGCAACGCCTATCGAGCGCATCCTATCTCGAAGAAGACTCACGATATTAATTTATCATGTGGCAGCGACACAACGTGCGGGGATCAGTTGTCGACATCCAGACACCACGATGCGCCGCGACAACGAGGACCGTTCAGATAAGTATGAAGAATGGAAGAAAGTTTAAGCTCACGCCCTGGTGAAGGATCACAGGAGATACGGGCCAGGCTCCCTTTAAAATCTGCGTCACGTAGACCGTAACACGAGCGCGGCGCGGCGGGTCTTCCTTCGACGCGAGCTCAGCTAATGGCTGGATTATTAGTGACAATCGTGTTAAGGATAATTGCGAGCGTCACCGTGCGCATAGAAATCTATACGCGATCCGGTCGGAGCACG
Organism: Andrena bucephala; assembly: GCA_947577245.1. NCBI lineage: Eukaryota > Metazoa > Arthropoda > Insecta > Hymenoptera > Andrenidae > Andrena > Andrena bucephala. Next base: position 74,654,537 of record OX387715.1, read on the forward strand.
GCACCGGTTGCTTCCTAAAGTACACGAAACACGTTTAGTATGCAGCCGCAAGGCCGGAACTTATGGCAGTTTGGCAGGGCGACGGAGCCTCCTGAGCGAATACCATCGTTCGAGGATTTAGCCCGCGCCCTTAGCTAGACACCGACATCGTTCGACTAAATGACACTGCCAGTAAAATAGTTCGCAGCTTATTCGTAGAGGGAGAGAGTGGATGGCTTTCGAGATTCGCGGAGGCTTTTAGCCAAGTTTTTACTCGCCAGTGACATCGGATGAACTTTCTAACGACCAGTTGAAATTTTGTAGAAAGCCTTCGCAGAGGGTCCGAAGAAGACGCGCTTCATCTGTCGTGTCACGTTGAGGGTGCGTTGGAAGGGAAATTTTGATATTAACATTGAATTAATACTTCGGCTGTGGGATATACCGTTAAGGAACTAAGTAGTTTCTGATCAGTTTAGAGGGCTTCCCGCTTTAATATTTATTTTTAACCTAATAAAACTTTGAACCATAGACTTTGTTCATACTAAAAGATGAATTAATATTCAAACTTTAAGGAAAAAGTGTAAAAAGTTGAAAATAAGTATAATTTAATCATTTATAAGGTACGGCATATTAAGGTGACTAGGGACTAGTTTTTTATCAACTAAAATACATGGGAACTAATTTTTGATCAGGTCAGGAACTAGTTTTTGATCATCTAAAATACATGGGAACTAATTTTTTGATGAGGTGAGGAACTAGTTTATGATCATTTGAAATACATGGGAACTAATTTCTAATCAGGTAAGGAACTAATATTTGATCAGATACTAATACTAATTCAAAAGAAAGTACCAAATAAACTTATTTTTACTATTATACCATCTAAATTTAATTTTTTTATAATTTTATAATGTCCTAATCTATTTTTTATTCAGGTGATCAAAAATTAGTTCCACAAGAAAAAATTGGAACTAAATAATGATCACTGAATTTTCAAGCAAAAAGATACATATAATACTAAAATTCTTGCGCTACATCGTAAAGTAAACTATTGTAAGCAGAATGTATGAAAATAACCTTTAATACCGCAACAATACCAGCAAAGAAATCGACTGTGGCGTCGATGGTGATCTCTTACTTCGAACAGTAAGAGATGGCGTTCAACAGGGGCTTCCTTCAAGTGGGCTACCTTACACATTTATTTTCACGAAAACTAACAATAGGTATCAACTGCTTTCACAGACAACACATATATTTTTGAATTATCAATTTTTATGTTAGTAATTATTTCAAACAATTATTTATTGACATAAACTTAAAAGAACGATTTATTTCATGAACTGATAAAAAATTCGTGCCTGATCAAGAACTAAGGTCGGTATCAAATATATTGGCCGGTGAATTCGTTTTCGGGAACAGCGATCGAGGAGAAATCAGCCACCACCATCTGACGATCGTGGATTTGTCAGTTGGAGTTGCGTGGTCCTCGCAGGGTATGGTGGACGGGAACGCTGCTCGGCTCCGCCTGAACCTAGCCGTTTGGCTGTTATTTATTCTTAGCGTAATAGTTGTGTGCGTTACGAAGCTATGCGTAGACCAATACGAGATGAAGCTATCGAGAAAGTATCAATGTTCTAACCAATAAAGCTCCTGAATTTTTTTGTAGCTAACGCACACCTATTCTGATGTGTGTATTTCCACGCTGACAGCTCGGTTTGGTCTACACCCCAGAAGCTTGGCACTATCCCCACCATTTCTGGCTCACTCTTGTTATGCGAAGGCGAGAGCGAGATGGAACGAGAGCGAGTCAGAAAACGTTGAGAAAAGGAGCACCGAGGCAGGCAAACTGTGTGGTGGGAGAACACCCCTCACGAAACTCACCGGCCAATATATATGATACCGACCTTAGTTCCTTAACGGTATGTATGGTAGAGGTATGAAAATGGTTTCACTAGAAACTTGAATAGACGTTGAACACACGTAATCGAATGGCTGAGATAATTCTAGCGACAGCAATGGAATCACTCAATTAGACAATAACAATACGAACGTATATTGCAGTACAGTCGGAGACGAAGCGAGCGACAGTTTTCTGTCGGCTTGTTCGTGAAAGCTTCAAGCATCAAACAAAGGACGCCGTTTTGCGAAAGCCCCCGATAATGGACAAAGGATTCGACGAGTAGGACACAGATGACGAGCGATTGAATACACTGCAACCGGTTGTTTGCCCTGCGCGACGATTCAAGTGTAATTATACATGAAGGAAAGTAATTTAACACTGACCGTCTCCGTTTGAAGCTCGTTACGCAACAGCGTACCTATGAATTGCAATTCATAACGATTTGCAGCGGCTGATTTCATGTCGTTTGGATTTGTGGTTATGGGTTATATTTATTGATGACTGGGTAATTTTTTTCCTCTCCGTCTTAATTTTTTTTTAAATATTGTATTGTCAACCAAAATACGCACGTCTGCAAAATTTCAAGACAATTAGATATTTGGAAGTTGGTTAAATTTGAGTTGTCAGATTTGAACCGTACATACAAACTGAAGCTGACTAAAACCGTTTAAAAAACACGAGTAACTTACTTACATGTTTGGGGAACGATCGTGATTCAAAGCTACTTTAGTTCCAAAGAAAGATTCATTACGAGGAAACATCGAACATGTTATTAAATTCCAAATTACTAGAAGACCCACGTCGCAACCAAACGCGTTCTGAGGCGCCTTATTTCGTCCCACCGCCCAACCCCTGTCTCCCCCGAGAAGACAGCCCCTTTCGCCTTCGAAGCGACGCCACGAGATTAAATGTAAAAGAGGGTGTCGTCGTGACGTATTTTTTTTTCAGAAACTGACGTCCGTCGGGGACGGCGGAAGCAGATTCGCGCGATCGAACGTGGGATATTTGTGACGCGGTTCGCCAGGATATTCGCTTTGATTTTCCGTTATCAGGGCGGGCTCATCGATCCGTGAACTCGTTTGCCCGCGAAGACCGCGCCGTGCTTCTCGGCCGGAAAGCAACAGGAATAATTTCCCCGGCGGAATTCAATATTTAGCGGATAAATTGGCAAGCAAGGGAATCAAATAAAGTCTCGACGCGCCAGGGTCTGGTTTATTTATATTATTGACAGGTTTTTCGCCATTGGCTCGAAGGGGCTACCCTTGTTCCGCCTCCAACTTCGTACAAATAAACTTACATCCGAATCCAAGTTCGACGCCAATTATCGCAAACTTCGTTTACGAACAGTGGTCGGTCGCCTGGTTTCGTTTACGCACAGTTTCGCGGTGACGCGGAGCCCGGGCGACGCCAGATGAGCATAATTTATTAAAATGCGCTTACGGCTAGGTGGATGTTGATGAAAACTGAGAGATTTGCATTGATTATCGCGCGCCACTAATTAAAAGGGACTTAACCACGCGTTGCATTAAAATGTAAATCATATCTCTAGGATTTGTGGCCATTGTGCTCGGGGTGACCGATTCAGATACCCAGAATTCATGATTCGCGATATATTATGTTACAGTATGAATATATATCAATTACTTCGTAGATACAGTGGCGAAATTACATACCCCCTAGCAAACCCAAGTCCCTGAAGTCCTGGTACAAAATCCTTCACATAGGTATACAGAAATAAGTGGAAATCTTCTTCCGACCGCCGCAGCAAATGTTTCGCTAAACATTTGACAGCTTTCGAGGCTCCTTTGAATCGACTTTGTCCTTTGTGCGGACGCCACGAGTCCGGCCATGATTAACCTGTTCCACTTTGCCCGCGCCGCACACCATTATCATTATCGCGTGGCCGTGTGACGCGCGTAAAATCGCCTCGCCAGCAACGGGAGAACGCCGGGCAGTATTCTATGAACTCATTCTGTCGCAAAAGTTTTTTGAATAACATAGAGGATATGAAAAATACGTCCCGCGGGCCGCTCTTTACGCGCGCGTTCACTACGGCGGCAATGACTCATTGCGAAGCATATTTCACGAACCCTTAACCCATTCCCTACACTCGCGTTACTTGCATCGCTGCTATTTGTAATATACTTCGGTTATCTTTCGCATTTAATTTCCAAGCGAAGCTAAGCTTCATCTCGCGCGCCCCGGCCGACGGAGGAGGATCGCGGCGTTTGCTGGCCGATAAGGGGAAAGTTTTTAAACGAATCCGCGAGTCGGAAATCGGACGATGAATCAGAAAGTAGCAGAGATTGCCTCGCAACGACGGGGAAAACAAAGATGCTCGGCATTAATAGCGGGAATGGAGGCATTATTAATTGGTTCGGGGGCAGCGACAAATTATCGGATTAATTCTGCCCGAGATATTAATCGCAATATGAATATCGTGCGATCGGATATTTAAAACGTTTGGAAAAACGGCGTGGAACGGACATTCTACGTGACGGTAGGTTTCATAGTCGGTTCAAATTCAATATTTTTGTAACATGTTGAAAGTACATTAATTCGTTTCGCGAAATTAATTAAAACGGGAATAAATTAAGAGGGTGCCCGAGAACACGCGGAAATTTATTTATCGTATACAAAATTTGTGAAAATGTATTCCGGTACTTAATGAACGGAAAGTTCTCCGCGATTGGGCATCGGTGATATTTATCAGCCGTCATTTTGATCACACCCACAGAGCGTCCAACGGGAGAAGCAGTGGAATCATTGACGCTCATTTGTCAGTCGTGTGTCATCCATTATCGATAGTATCCCAAAGTGCTCTTCGTTTAAAATAAATACACCGCGAGCCTATTCACTATTTCAAGGTATTGAAATGTAATATATTCTGATACCAGCTATTGTAGTATGCTAAACTCAAATTGATCCCACGATACTCCTCTACTTCACAATATTCCTGGAAATATTCCCGAGCCCCACCCTTCTTCTCGGTTTATTGCCGAACAAGAAAAAACACCCACCTTAATCGGAATTCGATTATCCAGTTGCCTGATTATCGAAACTCCCGAGCGCCGGGCGACCGACGTTCCTCGCGGCGAGAAGCGTTCCTCCACCCACCACGTGGAACTTTCTGCTCGTTTACTCAAAACCAAAACTTGCCGATACGTGCCAGTCGATTTCACCTGGCCCCTGATTATCTCCAACTGATCAAGCTCCCAATTGTGCAGCGGTCTCCTTTATGAAACAACCTCTGACTCGGGACTAGAGCTCGCTGTTGGATCGCGGAGGAAAGAAGGAAGGCTCGGACTACGGTTTTAGGCATTTCCGCGCGTTGAGCGGATGGGGTGGTGAAAAACGTGCCAGACAAGTCGCGAACTCTCTCCATTAACTCCGACGAAATCAACTTTCTTGGATATCCGAGAGTAAACCTTACACCGAAAGTTCTATCTCGCCCGGATGAGCAGCAAGCTGCTCGGCTGCCGGGGCCGAACAGTCACCCGGGATGGTATATAATCCCTCTCTCGCGGAAAGTTAACTCGAGACAGATCAAGTCAAATCCAGCGTCTAAATGAAGCGACTACCCGGCGCTGAAGAAGCAGAGAGCTGAGCCGAGCTCTCAGAGCTGCCGCGTGCCCCTCGGTTTCTGGAGCGGGCGCGACGCCACAGCCAGGCAACCGGGACGCCCTGCCACTCGCGAGACGGGGGTGCTGGCGTTCTCACGGGTTTTATACGCGGCGAAGTATCCGCCTAAGTCCGATGGGACGTGTGTGTGCTCTAGTTATGCCAGGCTGGACACAACGCCGTAGCCACCGCTTCTGGCACTTTGACGACAACATTTCCGCCACGCAAAGCAAACACAAGTGCCGAGGGACGACGAACGCGGAAAATTCTTTATACGAAGCCGACAGCGCGGCAGGGGAAACGAATTTCCACGAGAGAAACGGTTGGAAACAAGAATACCCGTGTCTGCTAAGAAGTTACTTCCTGGAACAACGTTTGATACGCTGTTTGAAGATTCCAAGCGTAACCTGTGACCCACAACCCCTATGGTCCATTGAAAGGACCATTGTTTGATTGGCAGGTGTAGTGGACTCCTTTGGAATATCTATATCGAAGCTATTTCAGGAACACCGGTCACAACGTTTAAGTCGATGTTATCGACGACAACGATTAAGGAATATCGATGTTATTTTAATCGACGTCTTACCCACTTTTGAAATACGGAGACGGGTGTAATTTTAGTATCTGTATTTCTACATTCTCCGACGATTGTGTGAGGTGTAAGAAATCATGATCGATAGAGGAGATTGAGTTTAGAGTTTCCAACTAATCGATCGTGAAGCGGGAAGAAAATATCCGGCTGAGAATAAATACTTAGGAAGCTTTCTCAACTTAATACCATGTTGCAGTTTATTTTGCGGCCGATGGAGATTCGGAGATAAAGCGGGACGCTAGTACAAGTGCTCATTGGCCGGTGCTGAAATTTCCGGGACAAAAAGGGCGAGTTGTTCGCGGTGGTCGCGTGTAAACCCCGATAAATCTTAACTCTTTGATATAGTTCGCCCCGCCATGTCCTAAATGCGCTGCAATATTAACCTCCCTGCGACTTATTACGACGGATGTGAGTGTTGCGTTTGAATTCGCTCAACACGGCTAGAAAAACCTAACCAGTCGACGCGCAGTGAGGATTTATTCAAATAATAATTCATCGAGAAAACATCGTTAATGTGCCGTCGCGAATTTATAAGGATGCAAGCTTTCGTCAAAGAACACGCTGCGAAAAGGCAAGTGAAACGATACGCAACGCAAGAGGAGAGGGTGCAAAGGCGGGTAACTGCGTTTAGAGAATCTCGCACCTTCTAGCAACAAACATACCACCTTCTTTCCTGAACATTATACCTACATCGGTCTTATTTCATATATTATAAAGCGATTTTACCATTATTATTAATAGGCGAATAAAGACCGACTGCAAAATATTTTAAATAGAAGCCTCTATTGCAAGGATTTTAAGTGAATATCCAAACGAGACCATCGATTGACTTTTGACAAAACTAATTCTAGAAAGTCAAATGTAGATGACTAATTCGAGAAATAGAATTCTAAGTTGAAATCAATAGCATTTTCGGTGGGTCTGAATCATTATTCACTATATCTACAGACATGGCCCCGCATTTATCGACCTCTCTTCCAGATCACTTTGCATACGGGTCAGAAAAGGGGCGACTTTAAACCGTACTGATCCGTATAGAGGTCAGGAGACTGAGCGTGTTGATTCCCCCCGAAAAAGTAAATTCATTGCGTACCCCGCGCAAGCCCCAATACCAGCTCTCGCCAACCGACCATCCGTGAAAAATAGCGACGGTGATTGATCCACCGTCGTTTCGTAATTATGCAAATCTGCTTCCCCGCTGCCGCGGGCGTGCACATTTTTCTTCGTCGAATGGGAAATATGGTTCCCACGCTCTGCCCCCGAATGCACACTTCCGAGCGCATCGGAAATTCTCTCGCAGGCTGGCAAAAAATGTTACGCCCTCGCCATGGTTTGCAATTAATTAACAGATTGGCCGTCAACACTGCGCCCCAAATACGGAATAACGCGATTTCGATCCGCGGGGTGCTCCATTTCAGTTGACGCACGGGAATATCCGGGGAATAAACTCGCGGATGGCAAACGGCGGGAACGAACGTAACGGCGACGACAATATGATAATAAATTGTTGCATGACTTTGTTCCGCGGGCGTGCTTCGTGTTTGCGTAGGATCTTAACCGGTTAACTTTGAATAAACGCGCTACGAGGGAAATTAGACACGCGAACTCGTGTTCAAATGTTATGTCAATCGGCGCATAGTTTAATTGCCCCCGTGTAAATGCCGGCAAAGATTATTAATCGCAATAAAATGTACACGAACGTTTACATGATTTTTAAAAAGCTATTTATCGAGCAGTCTCGATATTGCATTTCATATCATTTCAAAACACCATTTAATGGACTTACGGTATGTCTGCATCGTAACTAATCGCGGGTAGTTTCAAGAATCTTTCAAGAAACAAAAATAAAAACGCGCCATATGAGACATTTCGTTAGCCACATAACCGATGCATTGTGAGAAACAGAACAGTGGTCAAAATCAATAGAAGCGAGTGATTCGAACACAAACGTCAACGGAACGAGGAATTATGATAAGTAAAAGCTTTGGTAAGAATTGAATCTTAGTTTGATTTGGATCCACTGAAAAATGTCAGTACAAGAGTCACAGACATTTCGAGGAACTCGCGTTATTTTAAGTGCAATTCACGGTTTCATTCACAGACGTGGAACTTAAGCTCCAGCAATTCAAAGTATAACGGCTCGAAAAAAAGCAACTGATTATTGGCAAACTTTTATAAGAAACTATTAACACGGCGTTTGACTCTTCCAAACGGTGCACTCGCAAGTGCTGATGCGACGCCTTGTAGGCACTCAGGGCAACAGTGCAATTGAAATCTACAGCAACCGGCAGACTACGCACGAACATTGAAATGTACCTATGTAGTGTGTCATGATAATATGTATAGTGTCTTCAACGCAACGGTTTTAAAAATAAAAAATTGAATAGTTTTAAATTTCTTATATTCTGCAGTAAGTATTATCCAACTACCGTTAAGCAACTAGTTCTTGATCAGGCACTAATTTTTTATCAGTTCATGAAATAAATCGTTCTTTTAAGTTTATGTCAATAAATAATTGTTTGAAATAATTACTAACATAAAAATTGATAATTCAAAAATATATGTGTTGTCTGTGAAAGCAGTTGATATTGTTAGTTTTCGTGAAAATAAATGTGTAAGGTAGCCCACATGAAGGAAGCCCCTGTTGAACGCCACCTCTTACTGTTCGAAGTAAGACATCACCATCGACGCCACAGTCGATTTCTTTGCTGGTATTGTTGCGGTATTAAAGGTTATTTTCATACATTCTGCTTACAATAGTTTACTTTACGATGTAGCGCAAGAATTTTAGTATTATATGTATCATTTTGCTTGAAAATTCAGTGATCATTATTTAGTTTCAATTTTTTCTTGTGGAACTAATTTTTGATCACCTGAATAAAAAATAGATTAGGACATTATAAAATTATAAAAAAATTAAATTTAGATGGTATAACTAAAAATAAGTTTATTTGGTACTTTCTTTTGAATTAGTATTAGTATCTGATCAAATATTAAGGTCGGGGCCATATATATTGGCCGGTGAGTTTCGTGAGGGGTATTCTCCCACCACACATTTTGCTTGCCTCGGTGCTCCTTTTCTCAACGTTTTCTGACTCGCTCTCGTTCCATCTCGCTCTCGCCTTCGCAGAACAAGAGTGAGCCAGAAATGGTGGGGATAGTGCCAAGCTTCTGGGGTGTAGGCCAAACCGAGCTGTCAGCGTAGAAATACACACATCAGAATAGGTGTGCGTTAGCTACGAAAAAATTCAGGAGCTTTATTGGTTAGAACATTGATACTTTCTCGATAACTTCATTTCGTATTGGTCTACGCATAGCTTCGTAACGCACACAACTATTACGCTAAGGACAAATAACAGCCAAACGGCTAGGTTCAGGTGGAGCCGAGCAGCGTTCCCGTTACCCCACCATGCCCTGCGAGGGCCATGCAACTCCAACTGACAAATCCACGATTGTCAGATGGTGGTGGCTGATTTCTCCTCGATCGCTGTTCGCGAAACGAATTCACCGGCCAATATATCTGGCCCCGACCTTAGTTCCTTACCTGATTAGAAATTAGTTCCCATGTATTTCAAATGATCATAAACTAGTTCCTCACCTCGTCAAAAAATTAGTTCCCATGTATTTTAGATGATCAAAAACTAGTTCCTGACCTGATCAAAAATTAGTTCCCATGTATTTTAGTTGATCAAAAACTAGTTCCTAGTCACCTTATTATTCCGTACCTTATAAATAATTGAATTATATTTATTTTCAACATTTTACCATTTTCCCATAAAGTTTAAACATTAATTCATCTTTTACTATAAAAAAAGTCTATGGTTTAAAGTTTTATTAGGTTAAAAATAAATATTAAATCGGGAAGCCCTCTAAACTGATCAGAAACTACTTAGTTCATTAACGGTAGGAACCTACATGATGCAACAAAGAAAGAAACTTCGCTTTAATTTCTTAAAATCATCTCGGAACTCCTGCACCCCAGACCAACAACATAATATTTTAATCATATGAGATTCAATTTGGTCCACGAGGTTTTTATTAAAACTTGTTAACCTAAACTGTCTAAAATTCATTCCTTCACATTGGTGCTCGGGAAAGTTTAACATATTTCATCACCAATTGGCCGTCAGCTGTAATTCCACGCTTGGATAATAATATTGCACGAAAGTACAGGTTCCAAGGCCCCCAGCGGTGGTCGCAACGAAATCGTTAACCGTCTTTAATACGTTGCCAGTCATCCGGAATCCACGATTCAATTTAAATATAAATTTGGCGCGCGATAACCGCGTAACGATAAATTCATCCCTGGATAATTCCTGCGGGTATAGGCGGCCGCCGCGCCGCGTGCACGCGAATGCAGGAAACTAGAATTTTCGACATCACGCGAGTAGCCCGGCGCTCTTGTGTTTCTGCCCTGATAGAATCATATGGTACGGTAACTTAACTTAAGGGCCATACGCCATAACTCGAAACTTCGTTTATCCGAAGATGTCCGCGGGGACGGCGCGTGTTGACGATGCGAACCTAACGTTTAAACTAGGGTAGGGGCCCGCAACTCAATTTGCAAGCGCAAGCTTTGCCTAACCCGGCGTATTTACGGATACCAGAGTCAACGTTCTCGATATCCTCGAGAACCTTCGAATCATTTCCCGCAGCGAACGTCGCTGGCTCGCTGGTGCTCTATGTGTGCCGATATTGCTCTTTAATAAGGTCCATACCGATTGACGCCTCCAGGGCTGGCTGGTAGCGGTGCCGCGCACACAATCGACCCACGCTCCTAAGAAATTCAGAAGCCAATTAGATATCACGACCCCCAAATATTCACCTGTCGACTCGTTATTCCACTTATTAATATTATTTATTATGCGCCTTTCCCCCGGAATTCGTGAATCGCGAAAGGGCAGTGCTCAAAACAATTAGAGGTCCTTTGTTTTAAATGTCTGTGTCACTCGTCGAAGTACATATCTGCCGGGTGTTGAAGTGGGGTGGCGTAATGAGCATTCTTGGAACCGGAATGCTTTGGTAATAAACTGGATAACGAATGTAACCGTTGCAGATAATGCAATAACGGATGTAATGGAATAATACCGATAATGCGATGATAGAGGGATAAATGTGTTTGCCCATTACTCTCTGAGGTCGCGATTCGTGATGTTCTAGCGCTGCTGGGGCTTACCGTCGAAGTCTATGCGGCAGAAAAGGAGTGACCTCGCCGATACACAATGTTTTAGAGGTATCCTAGAAAGGGGACGGTAATACGCGAGCAACCAGAACGATTATCCAGGGTCGCTGTAACATCCAATCGCTGAGCTTCGTTTTCATTACAGCGGGAATAACGCGGTGGTAATTCATTGAACAACGGCGGCGCGTTCTAATGTTAATGGGGCGAAACACGATGTCATGTATTTTCAGTTCGCCTAATGCATCGCGGGACGGTTCATGCGTATCTTTTGATCGTACTAACGTACCTAACCAGAGGGACGGACGGAGGGGAAAGAGCAGCGCCGTTGTGTGCGGTGTGCACCGTTCGATATAAAGGATTGTTATTTACGGCACGGTTTATATTTCATCGGAATATAATGGAAAATGGACCCAGCGTTATGCGGAACGTATAGTTTCCCCCTCTCCACCCCACCGCCGTGCCGTCACCGTATATATCCTTGCCCATTGCCGCTTTGGCGTTTGCCCAGCGGTGCATTTTGACGTTTGTTCATCGCTGAAATATGCACCTATAAGCATCTCCGTAATTATTCGAACGTTATATTCGCGTTCACCGCCGCGGCCGCCTGAAATTATTAATCAGCCCCGCGAGAATAGCGTTCGATCGCGTGGCCACCCGTCCCCCCTCTAAAACGGACGTATCGTGACTCCCCGTGGCTGGGAGGTTACATTATTTTACAAAATATCAAATCCAATTAAAGTTAAGCTGAACCACCCCTTTCCCGGGGCAGGCGTTTCAGGCCACCAGCTCGCGTGCAATTTGCGCGAAACTGCTGGAAGACGGAGCAGCCTTTGAAATTTGTGCTCCGGAGAAAAAGATGCGAGCGAGCTTCCACGAGAGAAGGGAATTTCGCGAGAGTCAGCCGGAAATCGGGGAAACGATGTTGTGCAAACGAGACCCGGACACCGCATCAGGCCGGTCGCCCGCTCATTTCGCAAAACTTTTTCTTGGAAGCGTTGCTCGCGAGCTTCAAAGGATGCAATTTCCCGACTGACGAGACTAAAAGCGACCAACTTTCGCGAATTCTGACTTCACGCATTCGCGCCTCCTCGGCATGCAAGTGCGTGGGAGTTGTTCACGCTGGGCAGCCCTTCCCTGGCGAACGAAAAATTGCATCTGCGAGGCGTATTCGCAAACTTCTTGGCCAAGCCCGCCTTTTTCCCGCGCGCAGACTGACTCGCGTGCCTGGCCACGGCCATCCCCGCTTTTCATCATAGACATTCTCGAGCGGAGTTCGGGGTCAGATGCAGAGCGGCGAACAGGAAACGACACGGAAGTCCGCGTCGAACCAAGAGAACGGCCCAAGGGAAGGGAAATGGCGGAGGGCGACGGGCAGAGTATGAAAGTGGGCAGGCTACGGATTGTTACGAGAGCGGGTTTACGAGGTCCCGGTGGACAGGAAGCCAAGGAAAGGGGGACACGTCGCTCCTCTCCGAAAGGGGAAAAGCGTTATCTTGCCGTGTGTGACTCGAATAACGAGAGCAAGCCTCCTGCGAAGTCCGCTCGCCAGGCGTCTTATCGTGGCAACGTTAATGCGATTCCTGTTTCTACGATTCCGGGCCTTCGTGCTCGGTTTCGGCCACCGCCTGCTACCGACTGACTCCTTCTCCTGCTCCTCATCCACTTATTGGCGGGAAGTCGTTTTTCATTGGACCGATCGGGATAGGATCTTTAGAAGCTTAGATAGATTAATTGGGTCAATTGGGTATTTTGGTAGTGTATATATGGGGGTACTTTCCTGAATACTGAGGCATAGGGGTGTTTTGAATACTCGGCTACCGTGAGCGTGGCCAGGGAAGTATTGGGGTAGTTATGGGGTAGTGAATAGTCTCGCGAGAGGCGAGAAGAACGTTGAGATGAGAGTAAGAATAACGGTGGAGAGTAAAGATAAGAATGAAAACTGAAACGATGGATAATTACGTTTAATTATCGGAGCTCCAGTTAAAGTCTGACGCTGAGTATTCGTCTGCTTTTATCGTGTATTGACCTCTTTTCTGAGCCATTTAATCTCATCGAACGTCTCCGGGGCCGAGGGGGTGTATCGTAAATAAAAATCTATAAGGAGCACGGAGTCGCTTCACGTACGGTCAACAATAAGCTTACAACGAAGCAAGATGATCGAATCAATGAACGGAACTTAATTGGAGAGTAATTGGTTTGGGTCTAGCAATATCGAGGCGATGTGCCGATGTGGATGAGACACGGGGACGGATCGACGAACGTCAGAAATGACAAAGTTTACCCATACAATTCTTCGTTACGGTCGCTCGCCACCTCGATAACGATATTATAGTCTTCCCGGATGGCGGCCATTAATTCAAACTGTAATCTCCAACGTAGTTTCCATACTTTTACACTGATCCTCAATTTGTCGATTACCCCGCACGGAGCACACGTTAGGCCACGGCCGACCGTACCAGAAGGGATTCTTTGGTAAAGCTGAATTTGTCACGAAAGCTATTTTATATCATGACCCATTTCGCCCGACTTGAAAATCATCTATAAATTATGCAGACCCCCCGAGTATGTGATATTAAACGCGCCCTCCACATAATGTCTTCATACATATGCAACGAGCATGGAAAAATTCCAAAACAGAGGATCGTTAAGGGCAACAAAGAATCGCGAAGTAGACGTTTGATGGTGCACTTTAAGGAGCGAAGGTAAACGCGCGTGGGGAATATGAAAGTCTCTGAAAAATATCTGGCTTATGTCTATGCCTGAGAAGTTCTTTCAAGCGGGCATAACGATGTAATCAATATTTCCAAGGATCGTACTGAATTCGTGGCGGGGCAGGAGCTTTGACAGGAAATAGAAAAAAATTCCTGCTGTTTCTATTTTCACCGCGCAACGTAATTAGAGCATCCAGTTTCTAGAGTTTCAAAATTGAATGATTGGAAATGTGGCGGTGGGGTCGAAATAAAAGTGATCGCACAGAAGGCCGAGCCTTGTTTGTCAGGAAAGCAAAGATTGTTTGGAGTGGAACGGCAGCGGTCTCCTATCAATATCAACGATTAGCCCGCCCTTTAATTTCGTCTAAATTCAATTCCGCCCGTAACAAACACATTTGCCACGACTACGTTCAATCAACGCAATTTATACAACAAAATCGACAGCTAACCGATAATTAACAACCACGATTACACGCCGAGTATACTAATCAATGCGATATACCGGTGTGCTGATTTCGCTGAATAAACTGGTAACGGCACTGCATGTAGAGTCCGCGGCAATGACTAACGCTAAACCGAAATAAATCACTTATACGTTTAATTTCGTGTTAAATTATTATCGAAACTTCTACTTAATCGCGGCGCAAACATGAATATCAATTATCGTTTCATTAGGGCGTGCACGCGCAAAAACAAAGGCTCGCAGGTTAAAACGCGCGGCAAATATATCCGCGAGATATTCGAGGAACGTTATTCCGCTTGCGTTACGCGATGGAGGCATTTTCGTCCATTAATATTTAACCAATGGTGCGAGTCGATACACGCCCGATTGATATGCAAGTGACAGCCGAAACTATTACGTAATCCACGCCTAAATTCCGTATGCCTCTCTCGTGCGAGCGGGATGCTGTTTTGCCGAAATGAAGCGAAATTATGGCCCGCCAATGGGGCCGCCGAGAACGCCCGATAGCTCATCCTCAATTATATCTCGTTTCAGGTCAACATTCTTTCAGCCATATCCTCTAAAATGCGCCTCTCCATTTCGAATTTCCCTTCGAACTCATCGTTCCGCGATCGATAACGCTCATTACGACCGGGCGGATTGAAAACCTAGGAGCGGAGGAATTTCCTTCAGCCAACACCCCCCCCCCCCCTCCACCGGAGGGACACCTTTATCCTTCGCGTCGATGACTTTCGACCGATCAATCGGTGGCCAAAAAACGGCCGAAATTCCTGAGCTTCCGTTGCGTAACTTGGACGGTGCGTCGAGGAATCCCTGCCTGCCAGCTGCACGCCGATAAAGTAATTCCAAGTATCCAGTTCGGGGCGCAGCGGGACAAGGAGTCGAAAATGAGTGGAAAACTGTTCAACTTTTACGGGCGATGCGGAACCTGGCGGGCTTATCGCGCGCGTGCTCGCGCACGGTGATTTATCCTGCAGGATGTCGGAACCTCCGCCTCTGGTGGCCTACATACCGAGAGTTATGCCCGCGCCGTTGCACCGTGTCATACGAGTCACCACCGAGAGACGTACGAGGAAATAGGAGCATCACCTTGGTCGAGCATCGCGGGAAATTCCGATGACAGCATCGGAACACGAAACAACGGCTACATTCGCCGAGCTCGCCCCCGTCGCGAAAACGTTACGCGATAACCGCGGTCGTTTCGCGCGGCGCTCTTTTTCCTTCCCCATCGATCGGGCGAACGATGAGCGATAAACTTGCGTGCCGATAAAGCTTCCGCGGTGAATCTGTTCGGTAATATTCGCGGGGGTCGATCGATACACGCGAGCACGCGAAACACTGGTGTCGCGATCCGAGAGATACCAAGCGCGGCATGGGTGCTCCGCGGGCATCGTTGCGACAATGCAGCTGCCTTACTTTAACACCGTATACATTGATAAGAAAGTTTTCTTCGCGAACGAAGCTTTCAGGAACGAAATTTTATCAGAATGCTATCGCCAGACGGCTCCTAGTGTGTATACGCTCATCGGTCATACAAGAATCAGATGACGCGTGACCTGTAGGGTCCTGCCGCCCACGCAGCACTTAGATCGAAATACCAGGAGGAGAATTTTAGGTTCGTCCGGGAGGGACACGTGAATATCGCGTTAACGGTGCCGCGAGTGTGCACGGAAGAGAGAAAAAAATACGCTGGCTGTTTTTATGTAATTGGACAGTTGTAATCTGGCTGTCCGTAGCAATTAGCGTAATTTCAGTACTTAAACAGAAAACATATTTTCGCGATGTGTGCAGTTTATCGCGTGTTCATCGTCGCCTAGCGTGCGTAACACGGCCCACGAGTCCCACGACCACGGCCACCGAAATCGATAAGCAAGGATATTAGCGATATTAACGTTTCTCCTCTTCTTTTCCTATTTTCTCCCTTATTTCCTCTTCTTCCTCGAAACGGGGACATTTTATGCGCTGCAGAATTTACTCGGTTTAAAAGCCGGTCTTGTCCCTCGGAAGATTATCAAGAAGAATTCATGCTCCGTTCACGTGCTTAACGGCATAAATGGATCAACGTCATTGCGCTCGGTGTACACGCGTGTAGCGGTGCTTATGAAAATCTCCACAGATTCCCTGATGATCAATGAACGCCAGATATTCTAGAGAGGAGGGCTGTAGAGCGGTGGTCCCGATATTCCGGCAAACTTCCGCCATTTCCGCGGGATTAATACAATTCCAGGGAACTTTAACAATCCGCAGCAACTAGCTAAACTAAACAGATTTCGTTGCGCGAGGAAACGTCAATTCTGACGTGTGCGTTTGATTTTAACAACTTGTATACGTACACAGACAAATACACGTGTACCGATGTACCAGCGACGCGCTACCCAGCCCGTAACTGACGGCTTGACGTTTGCACGCTCCGATGTGTACCCGATTTCGGATTTCCATCGGCGGAACCGTATATATTCCCCGCGTAATGAGGAAATCATGCCCGGTACAATTAATCCCAGTCGAGTTGAAATCGTTTCGACGGAATACCCTCAATTATAGCGGCGCGATATCGCCCAAGACGATCGAGCGAACCGAAATCGGTGCTCACAGGACGTTTAATCCTATGACGAGTTCACTTTCATCTCCGCAACCGTTCACATCCCCCTCGACTCTGAACTTTATCACAGACCCGTAGGAATCTTCTCGGTGTTAAACAACCGCGTGGATTGATGGGACCTTAAAAGGCCCGGCTGGTCGCAAGCCTGAGAATCGACCTTGTTATCGCGATGTTTTCTTCTCCGAGGGTATCAAAAACGATCGAATGGGAGAGGCACGGGCGGAAGAAAGGGGGGGGGGGGAAGGAATTGGTTCGTGGAACTCTTTCAAACGTTATCTCTATTGGCAGGCTAGATAACCGGCGGGTATTCTGATCGCGGTTCGAAACGATATCGTGTTCCCTAACTGTAATGCATAACGTGCACGGCTGTGTTAGCGCGCCCGCGCGCATAGGTATACAGGAGGCAAAGAAGGGAGGCAACTGGATAGGCAGCCGGGGTGTAACAAATAACGCCCGCACACTTATCTGAGTCATGCACTTTTCAGTGACAAGGGCGTATGATTTATTGCTCACGAGCTTGCTACAATGAGTCCAGGACGTGTTAAACTGACCGCGTTCATCATTAAAATTAATGGGTATTGGATACCCGGCCGCGCTGGTCGCAGGAAAGGGCGGCTGGGTTATAACCGAGGCAGATAGAGGGGCGGTACGAGCGCAAAAAGGCGGTACGATCATTTGTTCGTTCTAATTATTCGCGCCCTGTGTCCTGCCTGGATATCCTGCCTGCATATTGTGGGCAGAAAATAAGATGCGGTTGGGCGTAAAGGGCGTTCAAGTATCCTTTCAACCCCTGCACAACGTGGCAAAGAGCCATGGCAATTCTCTAATTCCAATACGAAGAATAATTCTGCAGGAACGAATCTGTGAGCCTCTTGATATATACCTAATAACACGCAGAAGGGAAGCGGGCTTCAAAGAAAGTAGGAATACCATTTCCGTGACTGCCATTTGTGATCAGCCCCTTGCTTCCCGGATGCTGCTCGCGGAAGAACCCCCGACACGTAAAGATAATAATCTCCCGTGGCCCGAAACGCTTTTAGACCGGTAATTGTGTATACCCCTGTCTCAAAAAAAAAAATTTCGCCAACTCGATCGCCCCGGTGGCTGATTTTAACGCGACCTTCGAGGGTGCGTTTGAATAAAATTCACCTTCGTCGTTGGAAAATCGATACCGGCGTCCCTTGGCTGAATTTTAACCTGCGAAGATGGAGGGTAAAGAAAGAGGGGTCCGCCGGCAATTGAAATTCGTAATGCGAACCGGATGTAAAACTTGCCGTAGGTAGAGGAGGCGCGCGCGTAAAAAGCACTTTCGTGACGGTCGTAAAGTTGCTGCGCACAATGTGTCGCGGTCATTTGCGTTAAGGGTGGGCGCCTCCCCCACCCCGTCAATCGTACCCGCATCTCAGGTGTTTAACGTTCAGCGTCGCGAAATTGTTCTGGGTACCCAGCCGTCCATTGTGCCGGCGAATATGAAACGTGTTAAACTAACCGCCAACATCCATTAAAATTAATGGGTATTGAATAGCGGAGATGGCCCGACGAGATGGGCCGCTGCTGGAAGTCGAATGAAGTGCTACATCGTCCGCGGACCAAGCACCTGGAATCTGCTACTTCACGGTACAAACTATCCTCGCTCGAAAAACACTTGCTGTCCAAGTAAATTTAGGTATTAAAGCAGCGTAGGTTACTATACTGCTGGACACTATTTTTCGCCGATCGGTCACGCGAAAAAGTTGAACGAAATTCGTGTAAAGTAAATAGTGTATCATCTGAGGCATAGACGGCATTTTTTTTAAATTATAAAATATTAGTTGTGATGAAAATAATGTATTTCATATGCCTTTTCTTGGGTATTTATTTTTTCAGTAATGTACACATAATGTCTATGTAACGCAGTTTTCCTTAATCATTTATTCATTATCGAAGGACTTAAAGCTTGCAATTCGAAATGAATGTAGCCAGAGGATTTTAAGAGCTTTAAGTAGATACGCCGTAGTCTGCCGAAATTCTATAATATATTAATCCTTCAATATGTACGAAAGTTTGCGAGAGGAAAAGTTTGCCCAGCACAGTAAACCTTTACTCGTGCCGCTACGACGTTCGTACCAGAGGACTTTTCATTTCAATAACAGGAAATAAAAGACTGGAGTGTCGAAACACAGGTTTTCATTTCATTTGAATGAAACCGAACGTTCCAGGGGTTACCACGGAATACGCGAGACCTGCTCGCTCAGAAGAGATCACTAATTCCAGAGAAAGAAATCCCACCTCAGCGTAACAACCGCTTTCGTGTTCCACTTCAAGTTATACTTGACCTAGTGCCACCCCGCGGTAATCACTTTTCTTTTCCGATGAATTTTCCTCCGATATTCCCGGTACTCACCAAGTAGGTACTATGCAATACATTTCCGTCATTATAAAAGTGTATACAGTGGAACTCTGTATTCACCGTAAATCAAAAGCACTTCAATCCATAGCCCCTTCAAGTGACTCGTAATTACAACAATATTATTAAAAGGATAATACAAAAGAATTTAACTGTACCAAGTGTTCGAGCAATATAATCCCACAAAATATTTAATTAAACCTATTAAACTCGAAATGCCTCACCCATCGCTCCCACATTTATCAACCCCCCACGTGAGTAGAGATTCACCCCAAAGGATTCGAGTTCTCCTCGATCGCCACCGAAGCTGCAACAATGAAATTTCGTGGACAGCGAGAGGAGGGCGGCGAGGCAAGACGAGGAAGAAGTGTAGGTAAATCGATCTGTCGGCGCACGTAACGCGCGGTTAAGTAGCGCGTTAAAACTCCGCCAGCGTCCCAGCTATGCTTTCAGGATATTTGCATAGGACTCTACTTTGTGGTGCATGCACGCACACGCATTCGGGTTGTATACACGGCAGGGGGGATGCCTCGCGGACGTTTGTATGGCCACGTGAAATGACAACGGAATTGAGTCGCGCGGTGCAACCGCCTTGAGAGTTGCGGGCTTGATCGAGAACCAGGGGCTCGTTAGGGTGCACGGGCGCATCCCCGACGAGGAAATAACGTTTGCTCGCTCGACTCGTCGGCGAGGCGCGCGATAAATCCTCGGGGCGATCGATGACGATTGTTCCAGTCATTCGTCTTGGAACCTCGCGCCTGCGAATACGTTCTTCTGTCCCGTGATATTGCGTGACGACTGCAACTGTTTGGAGGTTCTACTTTACAGGGAATTGAAGACACACATGGGAGCTATTCCTTTTTCTTTTCTTAAACGAAATCGGTAGCTATTTTCACTCCCTACGGCGCAAAATGTGGAGATAAAGAGAGCGAGAGCGAGAGCGAGAGAGAGAGAGAGAGAGAGAGAGAGAGAGAGAGAGAGAGAGAGAGAGAGAGAGAGAGAGAGAGAGAGAGAGAGAGAGAGAGAGAGAGAGAGAGCACGGTTGCGACTATTGAAAGCTACAGATACTGGGAAAATGTTTCCCTTTCGAGACCATTTTTTTCTTTCTTAAATGGAGTCGATAGGTATTTTTAATTACTGGGACGGTAAAGGCGATAGTAGAATGCCAAGAACTATCGCGGGCGGTATTGAAAGTTTCCAATAGCAACAAAGTATTGCATTCGAGACCATCCACTTGAATGGAATCGACGGGTATTTTTAATTACCGCGGTGTACAAAGAGAAAATAAAGTGCCGGGAACGTGTTGGGTTTTTTTAGTCAATAGTAGAAACGAGGAGTTCGAGTGTTGCTAGTAGCAAGGTTCTACAGTGTACACTATGGATGTCAAGGAGATGAGATTTCTGAATTTATCGAGCGCTTCTCCGCGCTTCGATAGGAGCGGTGGGTATTCATAATTAGGAGTGAAATGTGAAGATAAACGGTGAAGAGTCGTGAGTATCAAAGGTTCTAGAATCGAATGAAATTCAATTTTCAAATTTATTAGACACTTTAAACGGAATGTTCAGCTTCCCTCGGATACCCGTGATTCGCTCTTGATATAAAATAGCACGGCTTGCATTTTCCCCTCAATTATGGAAATATCAAGGAGGAACGCCGGGAACTTCAAGTATCCCGAGCATAGTTAATTTCTATTACATTTGTATATTTAATCTTCTCCCAGGAGCAATAATCCTGCCAACGACCCAGAGATTCCGTAGCTTTTGATAAAACTGTAAATAACGTCGATGATGGAACTCGGATCCTGTAAAGAGTTCGGTAACTCTTCAATTAGCGTGGTTTATTTAAGGAATAACTGGCCCAACTGAATGGATAATGCGATTATTCAGGCGATATTACGTCAAACAAATGTTTCGCTGATCTTCAGCCGAATATGAATGCATAAAGTGTCATTGCAGTATCAAAGCTATACTTATCATTTGCAAAAACGTAATGGTTATAAATTGAATAGTAAGAATACCCTTTGACGAATAAAACTCCGTCGTCGCGAAGATGTGTACAACTGGCCTCGACAGATGAACGAATTTTGACAAGGAATTAAACAACTTCCGTCTTCATTTAGCCGTCGTCGGCGAAAACAAGGTTAACTCTGGAGTACAAAAGGGGTGTGGAGGTCGACCAAGCGTTTCATTCGTTATTCAACGTTCCATTTTGCGATTCAGTTACATTTAGTTCGCGTCGAATTAAATTTATTTGCGGTTCTATTCATTTGTACTTAATAAATACTCTTCGCTTCTACCATCGCTATTAAGTTATACGCCCTAGTGGTAGATTAGTTCTCCCGTCAGACAAAATAACCAAACTCCCCTGTCGCATGATGTTTCATTATCTCGGTTATCTCTTCCTAAAAACGAAAGCTTCATACGTTATAATTCAATATTAACGCACATTAAAACTGGTGCGTGACTTATCACCCCCACGAAATGAAGTCGCGCCATGGAAATTGGCCTCGTATACTGTAATAAAAGCAAACCGCGCTGTTCGAATAACTCGCGGTTTCCACGATGTCGCCTAAGTGGGATCATTTGTACCTATATCATTAATGTATATGTAACTCCAAAACCGTCCAGCCGCTTTGAAAATCTACTGTAGCTAATTTAATCGGCCGGGGCATCGAAGCGCGCGCAGGTTACCGATTTAACCACCTATTATATTTAATGACTATTGTGCCACCAACATTGCTCGGTTCAACAAAAACATGCCTACGACCCATAAAGTTGCATAAAGGACGTGTAACAAAAGCATTAGCCACCGAGGCTCCCGTAATTATTGCCGGGAAAGAAATGTCTGTAATTTGAGGGAATATTTACGCGCATAGAGAGGATAAATTCAGTTATGAAATTTCGCGTTTATCCGGAAGGGAGGATGGAAAACATTGGGGCGCTCGCATGGAATACATCGCAACAGTTGTGGAAGAGAATTCTCGGGGCGATTTTTGAAATAGTATAATGATCATTAGAAGAGGAGGGACTGCTTCTTGTTTCCGAGGCATTAAGGGTGCAGCCATCCGTGATACTGTATTGCGATGGTTGAAATGTAGATAACAGATGGGTATGGGTAAGTATGGAGGTTTACGTAAGTATTGTGATATAAATTCGAAATAATGGTTGCAAAATTCAAGACGAACTGCAGCATCGATTTTCTGGAAATGTTGGTAGAATCAATTGTTTAATTAAACGAAACGCTCGCCGTTGGCAGTGTCTTTGCCAGGAACAAAACACGGACAGAATGGATTAATCACGAGCCGTCGTCAAAGGATGCTCTACCTGACAAATGCAGTGGCGCCAAACAATTGCGATACTATTTCTCCTCGAGCGTACAACTCGAGAGACCCTTTCGCTCCAGTCGATCATAATTTCATTCTGCCAAATTTCCTGCGATTAATGTGGCTGCGCGGGACCGCTCTCTCTAATTAAATCCCTCGCACAAGCCCGGATAGCACAGTTTCGAATCCAACGAATCGATCGAGTCGAGAGGAGCCAATCGAAGAAGGAACCGGAGGACAATAACATTTCTCCATCGGCATAACGGGGACACTCACCTCAGTTCGATGCTCTGGTTCCGTTTGTCATTGATACTGACGATCACGTCGCGAGGCTGTATGATGTTGTCCCCGTTGCACTTTGTGGAAGTCACTTTGCCGCACGATAGTCCACCAAAAGCACGAGCGAACGGCACCGTCCGCGGTTCTACGCGATTTCACTCGTTGCCACAGGACGACAGTGACATTTACACCGAACACGAAGAGGACTCAGATCCTGCGAGCGCGGCCACCAACGCCACGCGGCTCGATCTCGAAGGGACGCGTACACCTTCGATCGTCACTTAAGCGCGAGCTCAATCAGAGTGCAACCGTAACAGTTGTCATAACACTGCACATTCTCTTATGCGGATGCTTTATTAAATCCTCGCCTTGTCTCCTGTTCGGCCTTCGCGTGTGTCACGAGGAAGTCCCGTCCCTTGCCAGACACTAGATCACAGAACGGACGCGTCCTCTTGAGCGAGGGGTGCAATCACGATCGACACAGGATCACGTGTGACCACGACGACGAGGACGACGACGACGACGACTATTCACCAGACTCCGAGAATCCACGGGAAGCACGTTACACGCAACGCGGCAAGGCGTTCTTTCTCCAACCAAGGAGCGACTCGCCAGCTGATCCGGCCGAGCAACGAAGAAAGGGAACGAGGGTGCGAGAAATGGGGCGAGCACGACGGAGGGAAACGAAAAGGAAGCACGTAAGGCGATGAACGAGCGAAGAACGCGGCAAACAACGGTAGCGGGAGGAGCAGAAGCGTGCGTATTTGCCCGCGCGACGATGTAAACACTTGGCACGATAGCTCTCGACTGGCAGGGGTGACCGAAGCGGGCAGAGTTCGGTGGTTGGCGCAAGTAGCTCGGTAACGCGGCGTAACAGTGCGCAAGCTGTGCTTTTGCGCGGCAGATGCAGCCCCCAGGTAGAATCGGTAAGCCTGTCAGTTACTCTATCCCTGTCCAACTGGCTGGCAGAGCCTCGTCCCGCCTTGTCCCGCCTCGTGGCTCGCGAGTCCTCCCAATCCACCCTCTTCCTCGTTTATATTCTCCTGCGTGTTGCGTGGCTCTGCTGCGACTCTACCATCCGTCCGTGATCGGGATCCTCGCGTGCGCAGCGTTCACCCTTTTCCCTTTCCGTCGTCAGACTGACTGACTCCGACTGACCGACCGTTCGACCTGTGTACCTGCGCCGCGGCAGAGCGGCCACGGTGGATCGCGAAAAGTAACTGGCGAGCCGACCGACCCCGATTGCCTCGAGTCTGCGCCCTAGCGACATTTCTCGTGTACCGGATATAAAATATAGACGCCAGCTACCGTGTACGTGTACCTACGCGTCTCGTGCTCACCGTTCTGCTCCATTCTGCTCCATTCTGCTCCACTCTCTTCTACCCTGCTCTCGCTCCAGCCCTGGACGCGCCGCGTCGTCCTCTCTTCGTTTCACTATGCCACACGCGCCTACGTTCCGCTATCGTCGACTACGCGGAGGCTTGAAAAGGAAGAAACCTTCCAACTCCACCTTCACTTCGCTTCCTTTGCCTCTTTTTCCTTTCCGCCTCTACGCTTTCCCCAGCTTCTCTGTCTCTCCTTCCCACCTCGACTTTGTTCGCTTGTTTCCTGCTTCTCTACTCCTCCACCTCCTCTTCCTCTTCCTTTTCGTC
Source organism: Andrena bucephala (assembly GCA_947577245.1). Lineage (NCBI taxonomy): Eukaryota > Metazoa > Arthropoda > Insecta > Hymenoptera > Andrenidae > Andrena > Andrena bucephala. Next base: position 74,679,223 of record OX387715.1, read on the forward strand.
TGTTTGGTTTTCCGATTCTTCCCCCCCCCCCTTTGCTTTGTATCTCTCTTTTTTTCTCCTCTTTCACTCCCCCCCACCCCCCCCCCCCCCCATGTTCAGTCTGCGGCAGACTCGCGACGCAGAGATGCTGACGCGTTTTCGCGTTGCTGCTCCGCCGTTGTTGCTGGCGGAACCTTCACGCTTCCACTGCGACGGAAGCTGCTGGAGGGAAACTGCGTAACGCGACGTTCACCGTTGTCAAAGTATTCGTGTTCTACAGCGACGAATGAAGTTTTCGAACCGTTTGACGGTGAAGCGGGGTTTGGGTAGCTACCGTTATCCTTCGAGCCACATCGTCGGTTCTATGACAGTTAAACTCTGCCCTCCACTCTGACGAAGTCTTTCTTCAGCTGCGCTAAACATGAATCAAATCTAACTTTGATCCGGCTTACATATCAGTTTCTTTGAAGTAACGTTATTACTATAGCTGCGACATTTCAAGTTGGAAGCAGTTCTGTAACGGAACGACTCGAATCAAGTCAGATTCAAGCCTGAATTAGATTTAACGCCCCCTTTGTGATGTCACTTCATCAGAACTCCATTTTCACCGGTGCTCTGGAGACACAATATTATTAGCCGTCTCGTCTGGGACCAGCTTTGCCGGGCATTTTTCGTAAATAAAAATTTCAAAATGGCAACTGCGAACGCGAAATTTCACTGCGTAACTTGCTAACGCGGTGAAATATTTAACATCGTTTGCACACCAACTAATTTCCCGAGTATTTTTCTTTCGCCATTCCGCGAGCATCAATTTCTTATGAGCATTATGAATTTCCCGGCTACCTTCGCGGAAGGGTTTTACCTCGAAATGGCCGGGCGTAATTATGTTTATCACCGTGTTTAATATACGTATTTATCACTGCGTTTAAAGCATGGTTCAAGTCGGGACGTAAGAGCTCCTTCGCAGTTATGGAAATGTCCTTCTGTACGGAGTTTTATGCTGCATCGGCTACAAACCTATAATACAACCCGCGGTACACCCTTTTTTCCCCCGCTGGAACAACCTGCCACGGGCAACTACGGTATACGAATACCAGTAACGAGCCACACCTTCGGAATACATTAACGCATCGGACGCTTATTTCTCCTGGAAAAGCATTTCCTTCGACCCGGCCGAGCGACCGCGCGGCATCGGTGCACGTGCGATGCGAGTAACGTGCAATCCAATTTTCAAGCTTCAACTTGAGCATCGCGCGTATATTAACGGGACAGTGGATCGAATAAAGTTGATCGTGAATCTGAACTAACGCTTGATTTCACGTCGTTACGGGATGATTTACATCTCCCTCCCGCAGTTCAACTTTACAGCACTTGGCAAGTTTCAGCTACCGAGGTTCGTTGTCTACTTTCCAGCATCAGCGCAGAGTGAGATTCAAAGGAGAAGCCATTAAGCCGATGCAGAAATGCAGCTGGAAGATGGTGCCTTAAAATTCCACATACCTTCGCTTCATCTGATTACTAATTACTCGAAAAAGCAAACTAACTCGAGCCCAGCTCCGGTGAAAGCGTTCCGAAGATAATTGTATCGCTTTCACGGACGCTTGAACCTCCGCCCTCGAATTACGCTGCTCCTCGATTTCGCCGAAATTATTCGGCATATTATTGTACCCCGTCGTGTGTGTGGGGCCGATTTACTGTAACGGGCAAAGTGAATGCAGATCATTATGTTTCATTAATGCAGAGCACCCTGTGCAGAATTCATGCACGGGGTGAAATGTTGGGGGTGTAACCAACGTGGATCGCTTTGAAAAGCTGGCAACCTGTAATTCGACGTTGGATCTCACACTGCCATTGGTATCCTGAAACTTCAATCGTTCGCTCTCTTATCATGTAGGGTGACCTGTCCAGTGAGTGAACACTTAAGCTGCATGTCTCTTAAAATTAGTATTCAAAAGTTATTATTTAATCCCCTGAATGATATTGCTGTAAGCGAGGTGTTTTATTAATAAAGTCAGACATCCCGGAACACAATTCTAGCAATGTTTGATAGTTATAACTTTCATTAAAAGTCTGGCAGAGGATTAAATAAAAAATGGGCAAATGACCAGTGAATGAACATAAATTTCTAGTGACTGAACAGGGGTACCCCAGTGAATGAACGGGATAATAACTGTGGTTAGGTTTCCAATGTATTTAGACAATTTTTTGTGTAAATAATTTTTCATACTCCAATTGCAATAATATTGTTGATTTGATACTTTACTAGTCTTATAAGATCGTAATTACGCATAGTTGAAATTTAATTTCTGGGGTGGGTTAACCTAATCTCCCACACTGGCCGCGAAAGTGTCAAAAGAAAAAAAGACTGGGTAAGCTGTTCATTCATTGGTAAAGTAAGAAATGTCCAGTGAATGAACGGCCGTTCATTCATTGAATTTCGCAACCAAGAGAATTGCAGCACGCTAAATTGCCGGCGCATTACGAACGCATTTAGTAATCTTTCACCGTGAGTTTTATTTCTGCCCGCCGCGCCGTTTCATATCTCCCAATTCTTACGCGGAGAGTTACGAGAAAAAGTGCAACGACATCCACGGCTCGGAAATCACCGGGTAGATAAAGAATCTCTAATTTCGCGGATCACGAGTGAAACTCCATGATTTATCCGCGGAATATGAATTCATTTTTCTTATCCAAACAATCTTGCTTCCTTAATATCGCCCGCGAAATCTGTTAAATATTCAGTCTGGTAAAACTTCATTGGAATTACGCCCAATCCTGAGCAAGAGAATTCATTCCAAACCACGTACTGCGATGTATGTATATAGGTACTTACCTATGCATATTCGCGATAGCCCCCGTTTTCAAGTACGTGAATAACACCACGCGCAAAGAACAGGCTTTGACGAGCATAAACATTTTACGAAATACTTTTCGGCCGCCTAAATGCGGACTGAAGATCGCGCGTCGCGTAAACATTTTGGAGAATCAGCAACTGGCTCGCATCGAGGCTGTTTTTTAAAAAACCCGTAAAATGAGTTAATACGCGAATGGAAGCGCATAATAATCCATTAAATGATCGCGCCGGCTGTCAGATAATTATTAAGCTTGGCAGAAATTAATATCAATGAACGATGTTAATGGTCATTCTTGTAAAATATAACCAGCCGTGCCGCCACGAGCAGTCGACTGGCGTTAGTTGTAAAATTCATGCATGTACATTTACACCTGTATATCGTGCACCGGTAATTTTGTCCCCTTTGTACTTGACAAATTATCTCTGCCACGATGCGATTCCTTTTTCGTTCTATCAACTACACCCCCGAGCTACCTATTCTACGTATCGGTCAACCGTATGTACGCTTTGAAAGAGCGAGTAGCTTCCGTACCACGCGACCACAGAAATTCAACGAAAATGTCAAGCTTTTTAATCCTTTTATCGCTAATTTTGTATCCTTTCGCGAGAGGACCTATCCATCTACCTCTATTCACATCGGAAGTACGGTAATTATGTATTTCAATCAAGATTTCATGAAAAATACCGTTATGGGCTAGCTGCCTCTCAACTACCTATTCGCACGACCGTAGTCTAGATAATTCCCTATAAGTATAATATCCATTCACTCACCACTGCCCAGTAGCCTCGATTCTTGCGCTGAATGCTCTGCCAGATCGTTTGATGCGGTAAACCCGACGAATTCGGCAAATTGAAGTCCATAATCCATGTCCAAGCCGGAACCATAGTCGTCACCTGAGAATCTCTCGCCTGTAAACCCGTAACCGTTCGCAATCGTATTCCACGCACTTAAAATTCACAAATTTTCGCACTAACACACGATATCACAGAAAAACTTTATCATCTCCCGTTCACGCACGTATTCCAGATGGTGATCGCACACTTTTTCGCACTGTGGGGAATAAATTCCCAACCGAAACGCGGAGGACACTCGCGACTACTACGGATCGACTAGACGCTACGCCATTTTTTCCGGAACTGATCGGATCTCGTCATTGTCTTCCCGCGCTTTAGTGCGGTCACGTGACCAACTCAATTTCTACGCACTATATATGCATATTAACGGTTAACACTACGCGAGTCAATAATGGCACTTTTTAATTAGTTTCACGTATGTGCTTACTTGCAATAGGGAAAGCTTAACGCATAAATTTAACGCATTTAATAGAATCAGAATTATTCCAACAAGTGTTGATAACTGTGATAAGTAAAATGTTATGTTACGTGTGAGACTAATGACCAACGGCACAATACCATGGTTGGTGTAGAACGAAGTGTCGCGTCGTGTTACAGATGTTTAGACTATCTTTTAATCTTGATCAGTGCCGAGGAGCTATCGTTCAAACGTAAATAACTATGTTATTCTTCGAAATAACCTCCAAGTGTTTACAACAGTGACATCATTCTGCTGTAGTTTATACTAGAAACGGGCAAGGTATCTTAAGCATATTTTGTCTGTTCACATACTAATCGTAAAAGCATTTCGTTACTTGAATATCCATTATATTATACATCGGACGTACGATCGGTTATTTCATTCTTTGATCAGAAAAACGAAGTGACAGTGACACGATAACGCGTTGTCTGAAATTCCAGAACAAGCATTTCGATATAACTGTACGTCGAAAATACATTGGTCGAAATATTTATACGGAACTGGGCACGTTCTCCGCGAAAACTAACCTCACTCTATAGAAACTGAAAACCGAGAGAAGCGAAAACGTGCGCAGAGACTAGAGAAAGATAAGCTCAGAGAAGGGAATCGGAAATGAAAGGAACGAGACAGAGATAGTTTGCAACGTGCACGTGCACGCTACGCAGCCTCGTGTACCGGCACGACATTGAAAACGGACTAAAGCGTACCTAGAAACACCGTCGTTTTCACGTCGCGATCAAGTAGAGTTCTACATGCATCAAATTCGACAGATGATCCAAAAACATGGATTAAAACGCATCAGATCGCCATCCGTCATCCGTTCAACGTTTCGACGATCATTTTTGCCAGTGGATATAACGGCTGATTCGCGAATCGTGTCGTTTAACGGGAGATGTATGAATGCATTGCTTACCCCGTTGAACAGCATTAAAAATAATCGAGGCATGTATGACAGCCTGACTAATTTCTCAATTCATACATGTACGCCTTGCGGCAGAGTGAGGTTAGTTTTCGCGGAGAACGTGCCCAGTTCCGTATAAATATTTCGACCAATGTATTTTCGACGTACAGTTATATCGAAATGCTTGTTCTGGAATTTCAGACAACGCGTTATCGTGTCACTGTCACTTCGTTTTTCTGATCAAAGAATGAAATAACCGATCGTACGTCCGATGTATAATATAATGGATATTCAAGTAACGAAATGCTTTTACGATTAGTATGTGAACAGACAAAATATGCTTAAGATACCTTGCCCGTTTCTAGTATAAACTACAGCAGAATGATGTCACTGTTGTAAACACTTGGAGGTTATTTCGAAGAATAACATAGTTATTTACGTTTGAACGATAGCTCCTCGGCACTGATCAAGATTAAAAGATAGTCTAAACATCTGTAACACGACGCGACACTTCGTTCTACACCAACCATGGTATTGTGCCGTTGGTCATTAGTCTCACACGTAACATAACATTTTACTTATCACAGTTATCAACACTTGTTGGAATAATTCTGATTCTATTAAATGCGTTAAATTTATGCGTTAAGCTTTCCCTATTGCAAGTAAGCACATACGTGAAACTAATTAAAAAGTGCCATTATTGACTCGCGTAGTGTTAACCGTTAATATGCATATATAGTGCGTAGAAATTGAGTTGGTCACGTGACCGCACTAAAGCGCGGGAAGACAATGACGAGATCCGATCAGTTCCGGAAAAAATGGCGTAGCGTCTAGTCGATCCGTAGTAGTCGCGAGTGTCCTCCGCGTTTCGGTTGGGAATTTATTCCCCACAGTGCGAAAAAGTGTGCGATCACCATCTGGAATACGTGCGTGAACGGGAGATGATAAAGTTTTTCTGTGATATCGTGTGTTAGTGCGAAAATTTGTGAATTTTAAGTGCGTGGAATACGATTGCGAACGGTTACGGGTTTACAGGCGAGAGATTCTCAGGTGACGACTATGGTTCCGGCTTGGACATGGATTATGGACTTCAATTTGCCGAATTCGTCGGGTTTACCGCATCAAACGATCTGGCAGAGCATTCAGCGCAAGAATCGAGGCTACTGGGCAGTGGTGAGTGAATGGATATTATACTTATAGGGAATTATCTAGACTACGGTCGTGCGAATAGGTAGTTGAGAGGCAGCTAGCCCATAACGGTATTTTTCATGACATCTTGATTGAAATACATAATTACCGTACTTCCGATGTGAATAGAGGTAGATGGATAGGTCCTCTCGCGAAAGGATACAAAATTAGCGATAAAAGGATTAAAAAGCTTGACATTTTCGTTGAATTTCTGTGGTCGCGTGGTACGGAAGCTACTCGCTCTTTCAAAGCGTACATACGGTTGACCGATACGTAGAATAGGTAGCTCGGGGGTGTAGTTGATAGAACGAAAAAGGAATCGCATCGTGGCAGAGATAATTTGTCAAGTACAAATTACCGGTGCACGATATACAGGTGCAAATGTACATGCATGAATTTTACAACTAACGCCAGTCGACTGCTCGTCGCGGCACGGCTGGTTATATTTTACAAGAATGACCATTAATATCGTTCATTGATATTAATTTCTGCCAAGCTTAATAATATGAACGGCCGTTCATTCATTGGTTTTCACTGGTATCTCCCATCCAATGTATGAACACCTAAGAAACTCGACAAATTCTTAGAAATCTATTATTTTATACAGTATTTTTCGTTAAAGGAACATATAACAATGTAATTATAACCGCAAATTTATCATAGGACCATTAAATGCACCTCAATATACAAATTGTGAACATCACGTAACAAGCTTTGCCTTGAACTTGTGGGACGCCATGAGGACAACTGTTAAACAAACGGAATTAATACCGTAGCGGTTATAATTAAACCGAAAAACGCTTTTGCGAGATATCTGTAGGTCTCCAGTCTAAATGTCAGTGCCAGTTTCAACGTGAAGTGAGCGCAATAGGCGTTAATTTTTCGTATTATATGAGCAACGTTCACTCACTGGGGGGTGTTCACTCACTGGACAGGTGACCCTATAACGTGAAATTCAGTGATCAGGTGAGATCAACTGAGGTGGAAACAAACGAACGCACCCACGATTAATTAAATCTTTTAATCGATGTGTTATTGTATTTATAATCGCTACGTCCGATGAACGCGGCTGAAACGGTACTTTTTTATGGAACTGGGTGATATTTTATTTCTCATGTTGGAATACATGAATTAAATAGAGCGTTTTAATGCCATATCGTTATTAGCTCTGCAATTACTTAATTAGCGTTAGGCGAAACTCGTTGAAGGTACGGCTTACAATCTAGATGGTTGGTTACATTTCTCTGTATAGACATCGCATAATGCATGCGCGGCGTAATGTGTACACGTTAATTCCATCACCGTTGCCAGCGTAATAAACGCTTTGCGGCATCGGTTTTCGCGAAACCGCGTTATTGCGCGCCGAAGCAAAAGTAGGAAACAAAAGTGCCCTCCCTCGAAATCACGTGCGTGTACATATTTATCGCGGCTGTGCTGAAGAAGAAGGAAGAGAAAGGGGGGCGGTGGGATAGAGTGTACTCGTTCCTGCTGCAAAGTTGACAATTTTAGATCTTAAAGTTCGCGAGTAAATCTTAACTTCAAGGGGCTAAAAGTGGAATCAAAGTTTTAAGTTTTGCCCACGAGTTTTATCTTCCCGGAGCCGTTTACGCAAAAAAAGGGGAAGGCGTGGGGGAATTTTGCTCGTTCAAATTTTTCAGACGCATTCATATTCATTACCTCGGGCTTTGGGACTTTCCGTCGGAAATGGATAAACATTCATCGAGGGACATAAAGCTGGCAAGCTGAGTACGAAAGGTCTTGCGATTTTTCCGAAGAAGCTGTATTTATTGGCACAAAATCTATCGTTTCTGTTATTCATAAACATGAATGACGGCACTCTGGTATCCAATTTCTCCTTTTATGTTGAATATATTTGTTGGAATTTTACCATTTCCGAAAAATTGTCTGGCAGTATTGCCATATTTCCGAACCCTTGTTTTGGTGTGTCTACTATAAGGCGTAATCTTTCTCCAAATTCTTTTTGTATTCTTGTCTTCTCTTTTTCTTTTATTTCTAATTTTGTCTTATCTGTCGTTTTTATAATCGTGATTTTTTTATAATTGGAGATGATAATTTCTGGCATATCTATTTCTAAGTGGACAAATTTTGGTTTACTTCACTCCTTTTTCGTATTTTTGACCTGTCAGCACTCTTTTCATACGATTTCTTTGGTCGACATTTTGAGGTGCTCGGTATCGGTACACTGCCTATTTCATTTAGACCTTTTATGGAGAAAGTTGTTTCCAGCCATCGGGAATTCTTCGTCAAAAACATTATTTTATTATAATTTGAAGATTTGTATTTACTTTTTATTTGATTGTAAATTCCAGCAAGGTTAAGGGGGTCTTCTAGTGTAACGAAGCATTTTCTTTGCGTTCTTTCGGAATTTTTTACGAGGAGCTTGTAAAAGTTATTGCTACCCGGTTTATTTCTACATACTTATCTATATTTCGATTACATTTTCAATTTTTTTTAGCACGAAAAGATTAACATCAACTGAAGTGGACCACTTTGTAGTTGCTTTTGAAAAGAAGCAGTGCCCATACGGTGTCCACTAATGGACGGTTTCTGATCATCTGAAATAAAAAATTCAAAAGGATTCCTTATTTGTATGTCCTTGGCTATAACCGGTACCAGAATGCAAGAAAGATATTGAAAATTTTAAAAATAACGGCACTTTGAAGACTGAGTTTCGGTTTTCACACATTTTTTCGACTTTTTGGGGCTGTTTTGGGGCTGTCAGAATAAAAAAAATAAATACTTTCACACGATTGTGGTAGGAGCGATAGCCACACGTGTGCTGAGGATGTATGCAGAAGTTGACCTTAATTGGTCAAATCAATCTTGAGATATCGTGGACACCAGTTATCGAAAAACATGGTTACAAGAAAAACGTTTTTAAATATTTGCATACAGTTTACACAGTAAAACTTTTACCCACTTTAAAACTTTTACTTAAAGTCAAAGTCGATCCTTTGTTTTGACGGACGTCTCCCCAAATATGGGACTTTCCAGGACAAACAATTACACGACCCTTTGCTGAAATATACCTGCCAAAACAATAACACTACGCGGCAACCGTCCTGCTCCGCGAGCGAACCATACCGATACCTATCTTTCAAAGCCTATAATTCTAAAAGTATTATGAATTGGACAAAATACTTTTGCACACATATTTTCCATAACAGATACTTGTAGAAAATTGAAAAAAGCAAAATTCGATTTTTTTGACTCGTTACACTAGAAGACCCCCTTAATACTAAAGAATCGTGTCACATCTTCATATTTAAATCCACACTTTTCCGCTATCTTATTAACAATTTTTTTTTCGCTAATACCAGTTTCTTCTATAAAGATATTAAATAAAAATTTATATGTATACTCCATTTTTATAACTATTATGCGAACAGCGCACTGAACTCAATTAAACTTATTTCAGAATAATTCACCGCAGTAAAATCACACCTTATCAATCACGAAAGCTGTATACTTTTCATTAAACTTCTATATTATGAATAAACGGTTAGAGACGAATATCATTCTTTGCACACTCGTCAGGGACATATGGTAGAATAATACTACATTAACAGTCGAACTGTGAAACGTCGTGATTCTTTTGTTTCAAACAATGTAAGTAACTCGAAGATATTGTAGGTGAATGCTTGTAGTTAAAACTAAATGTTCCTGTCTACACTTGCATCATTCTATCCTAAAACACTCAGAGTTTAATTATTTAACAAAAAAAGAAAACAAAAATATTTGAAAATATCAGGACAAAAAGTTAATCAAGATCTCTACCGTATTATGTTACTGTTATCGGATCCTTTAATATCATCTTTAAGGCTGCAACAAAAGGAGAAGGATATTCAAGAAGAGTGGCCAGAAGAAATATTTTTGAATATTAAATAGAAATAATGTAAGTAATCTTATCGTATTAGTTAATGTAATTAAGTATTATTTAATATAAGTAACGTAATGCTATCTAATTAATGAAAGACCCATCAACTTCATTAAAGAAAAAAGAATTATTACTTTATCTTCGTCCGTTCAAAAGTTATAGATTTTTGGCCGATGACGCACCGATTTCTTCCCACTGTGCGTCGCTCAAAAGGCTGCTGCTTGATATCGAATTGAAATGGACATAGGATTTGCTTGGTAATTCCGAGGTGAAAGGAAATTCCGAATTGACCAAAATCCAGCGTTATTTCAATTTGGCTTCTCTACGGAACGTGCGAATATTTCAATAAGCATCGCTAAGTAGAGGAGGTTAAAGCGCTGCGTACAGTGAAACGGTCAGATATTAATCGGCCATTATCGTTCTCACATGCGTATCTGATGGCGCGTGCACAGCGTAACGTGGAAACGTTAATTCCTGCAGAGTGTACACGTCGAGAGGTTTGCACCTTTGCTGTTTCATCAAACCGTGAGCCACGAATGGCGGGTAGCAAGCTGGGAGCTCCGGCATCATTCTAATGCATCGAGCCGCACTGTGCACGTGTATCGAACAGACTTCGTGCGTAACGAGACAGCCCGTGTTCATCGTGATAATTTGGCTTCGCGTTGCAAGGAATTACGCGGCGAAGTCACGTTTCGCAGAACCCCAGCAAATCTTGCTGAAAAAAACGTGAATTAGCTTCCAGCTTCCAGCAAGGCGACCTCGTTAATTTCGAGAAATAACTAATCGCCAGCCGCAGACACAGACACATCCAACTCTTAATTCCCCAATAATCCTTAGGAAAATTGAGCACACCATTAACCTTAAACAATCCAATTATTCAACAACAACATCGACGCGTTAAATACCGTTCCCTCTTCATCTGTTAACGTTTCGAGGCATCTTCTTCTTTCATTCCCTGCGAGATTAGATTGTCGCGAGTGTAACTCGCAGCAGAGACCCCTCGGAGAAAGTTTCTGGAGCAAAGTTTTGAAAGGAAAAAGCGAGAAGAAGTAACAGAGCGCAGTGGCAGGGATTCCATCTGTAAAAAGAGTAATTATTCCTTTCGTCACCAGTTCGTCCTGTCTTCATTCCTCGTGGCTGTTCGAATCCATTTCTACTTAACCGAGCTGGCGAGCGACGTTCCTCGGCGCATTCCAAGTCGCCTGGATTAACTCTGATTCGCCGTGGACCGATACGATTTCGACAAAGATGGCTGAGCCGAATTTCCCGAGCAGAGGAACTTCGATCCCCCAAGGAGTCAGCCAGACAACACAAATCGCGTGGAACAGCCTCCGATACCGGTCGGCTGGGCCAAACTCCAGCCAAGCCTGGTCCAGCCTCGGCGAACGCATCAGCCGCATGCCTGTATCGACCACCTTGGCCCGAGTTTCGGCAATTTAATCGATGCTGATCCAGGCCGTTTCGGCTCGATCGAGCTGCATCCCAACGATACCTCCGATAAGCTTGTCTAAACAAGAATAGCGCGATACATCTGCAAACGATGTCAGAATATTCAATTATTTACAGGACCAAGATAGAAACACATCGTGAGTAACAATAATTGATAAGATTCTATGGCAGAATACATCCAGCAATTCTGGTCGGATGTTCCGTTTGCAGATTTAGGGGGTCTATTCTGGTAAGATTTAGACATTATCGTGTTCCCCACATTACTTGCCCCGTCCTATGGAGGCCAATTAATACCGATGTAACTCGCAAGGGTTACGTCAGGAATCCTTCCTTTTAGAGTCCTATTTCCAGAATACGATTCACCTCGTCACGCTTGTACTAACATTTCCTTCCCATATTATTACGCGTTCCTCCCCTTTTTGGGACCGAGAACGTGCAAATTCCTTTAAATAAATAGAATACTCTCCAGACCGTCCCGTTCGCTAAATTTCACGGCACGTACATCGGCATCGTCGTGTTTATTATATTCGCGAAGCAACAACGCAGTGGTAGAGAATTCGCCGCGTGCACCGCGGATCCACGAACGTGTAAGTAAGATAAAAGTTGCATAGACTATTCGCGCGTCTAACCGAACACATTTACGCGTGGCTCGACCACGGTGAACCGAACACGGTGTAATTGTTGCAGAGTTCGCCGTGCGCGAGGCGGAGGGTTAAACTACTCGCCGTAAATTACAGCTGCTCCCCCTGTTTTTCAACATTTATCGCGGCGCAGGAATATCTTCGAAGCGAGCACGCTCGCATTGATATGGAGAAAAATTGGTCGCCGTCTGTGTGGAACGGCGGCGGCGACGACGTGCTAAAAATGAAAGCCAAGACACCCGTGTTCCTTGCGTATCGTGTAAGAAATATGATTCTGATTGTGTCTGACGCAATAACATCCCTTAGACAGCTCGTGCACGGTACGGAGTCAGGCTAGTCACTTGTTATGCATGATATATTGCGGCGTGCTTTCTACGTGTCTTCGTTATAACGCTGCTCATATCTCATCATCCCGTGATAGCTCGCTCTATTACGCGAATTTTCCAAATAACGGAGCCAATTATCCATACGGGATTCGCCCAGCGTTGTAACGTCGACGCCGCGTTTCGAATTCAACATCTGCATTGTGTACCTCGGCTATGACAAAGGTATGGAACGTAATTAACCGTGAAGGGGTCGAAATCGATACTTGATTCACCTCGTTTCTTTGTTGCCGTGCACGCTGTTTAAAGTAATTAGAGGGTCGTACGCTTGAATCAATTAGTAGGTATCTACAATCTCTCTCCCGGCTTCGAAATATATGTATGCCATCTTCTTTGAATCCCGAAATTTACTCCGCAGAACGGAATTCCGCTGGAACGTAATCTCCTAAACGCTTCGAACACTGTATTTACGTTAAAAAAGATAAGGTCTGAATGGCTCGAATGGGGTGGCCCGCGTATCTAAATCACCATCGAAAGCGTTGACCTACATATTACGCTACAAGCATGTTCGGGAGGATTTTTACAGGCAGTAATAAAGCCGTCGTGATAGCGTGGCGTTTCATATAACCGCTTATTGGTACTCGTACGGGCGTATTTCAATGCTAACACTTCGTAAAGACGTTTCGTGTTACGGACTATCGATGGTTAGAGCCGCGGCGTTATCGAACTTTTCTGCATCGAGCAGATAAGCTCGTTACCGATAACGCTATGAAAGTCAATGAATTGACGAGGCCGCCGAGAGGGTGATTTTTAAAATATGTATATCACGTTGGCAACTTCCTGGAAACGTGATACGAACTTCCAAATTTATCGTGCTCGCATTATCGTTGACCCACAGAGGCTCTTCCATTACTGTGATTAATATCTCCGCCATTAGGATGCGCAGCATTATAAAATCATTCGCAACATCGCTAAAACACGAGCAATTAACGCTCGTAATATGCTCGAATGATGGGTGACCGATGACAAACGCAGCTGTTCCATAAAAATTGTTTTCTACCGGCGCGGAATGTTAAAAGCATCGTCAAATGGGGAAAAAGGGGAGCGCGGCCTGTCGATCGTAAACAACAACGTCGAAGAGTTTTGTACACAATCGATTATTTATGCATGAATGTAAATTCCGCGTGTACCGATAAACGGGAAGCATGTGTGGGAGCGTACTATTTCTGTTGACACTGCCGTTTATGTATATAAAATTAAGCGACGCAATGGAATGCTCATTAAATCCCGGGCGATTCCGTCGGATTTTCCAACGGGGTCCCTCTTCTCTCTATTTCTCTCCACGGAGTTTGAAGTTTATGTTTACCGCCCCTCTCCCTAAACTTCGGCAAAGAATGTATCAAGTGTGTGCTATCCGTCTCGAGAGTTTTACAGTTGCCATGAACCACCGCCACCGACTCGAAATATTCTGATTAAACGCCCAGGGTACGTAGCTCTCCCACTGCAAACAATAAACATTCTAGCTTGATGAAAATTGTATTGCGCGATGAACTTCTTCCTTGAGCTCGTTCCCTTGCAGATCATTACTATAATTAAAAAAAAACAGAAAGGAATTCCGTCGACGCTGGGGCGGTTGGACGGTCCATTATTATGCCCTGTTTCGCGGTGTTATTTTGGGGAAATGGAATTTTAAAGTTCAACAGGCGTCCTGTTTCCGGCCCACCATGAACGCCGGAACCTTTTAATTTCAGAGGGTTGCAGGGTTAAGAAGCAAACAGCCCCACGACCTACCTCATCCTTCAACCTGTCCGATAACTCAGACCCCGCAAGCAGCGAAGGGTGGTGGGGAGGGGTGCGGGAGTACATTTTTATCTGTCGATAAGGGGCAAGTAGCGCGTAACTCCTTTCATATTCAATAATAACGTCACGCCGCAACCTCGCCATGCAACTTTGAATACGTATATAACAAAAGTTCGGAACTTATAAGATGTCAGGAACTTTCCACGATAATACAACAAGACGCGAACGCGTCCTGGCAGCGCACGACACTACTCCCGCAACTTTCCCAATTTGCCATCTATGACTGGAGCCGTGGATTCTAACTCGATACCGGGGCCCTTTTAATATTCATTAAATCACAGCCGCGCGTCTTGGGCGTCATTTCACGAGCCGCTTCGTCGCCGGATTAACTGTCCGACCGTTCGTGTTCGAACCGTCCGCGTCAGCCGGCAGGGAAATCCAATTTTCGTGGGGCGTTACACGTGCTCCGACCCGGTAATAATTCCGCGATCAAAGGGTCGTGTTTTTAAAACGATACGTGATCGCCGACGGCAAATATCGCGGCGTCATTCCGCGGGCAGATTTATGAAACACTTGCAATTTCTCGAAAGCTGCTAACTACGTCGTTCGCACGCCAGGAATATTATTGCCTCCGTCCGCTCTCCTCCCTTTGGCTACGAAATTATTTTCTGGTTATTTCGAGCGCACACTCCAACGAGATACCCCTTTTTCTTTTAAATCACCCGATAAGGACTCTGAAAAGATCTTGAAACGACTTTGATCTTCTATTACACGCTGTGTAAGAGTAATTACACGCGCGCGCGTATAAAAAAGGGTATCGTTTTCAACACCATTGCGGTGCACACCATAAATGCATAAACCGTGCAGGTTCCACCATGAAATTTTCATAACTCACGCCACTTACCGTGAATTTATGCCCACGGTGGCCGCATTACCTTCTCGCGTTCAGCGACATTTTATCCAACATTTATGATCACTATAAGCTAAGATCGTTACCCCTATGGTCGTATTTTTCACCATTATCGGCTAATAGGGCTATAAGTCATCGTACGACAGAAATGAAAAAGCGCGGTGGCCACGCATCCCGGTAATGATCCACGCCGCTGTGATACTTCTAACAATTTGGCTTTCGGACCTAGCGTCCGTAACCGGGGGAAAGACGGACGGATGGACGTCGTTGGCATCGAACTGACGTGACTGAGGCTTTAGTACAGATATCACGCGGTGATGTGACATTTTAAGGGCTCGCCTTCATAGGGCATTCTATGTTTCTAGTTATACTGCTCATTCGAGAAAGAAACTCTCACTCCCCCTGAAGCGTGTAATTTCTAGGAACACTGCTGAGCACAGTGTTTGTCGATTGCGTAGCAATAAACTGGACGCCACGCTTAATATACCCAGACGCAGGAAACGCAAAGGGACAATAAAAGGCTGGCGAATACTTAAATATGCCAGCAGAGGCAGATAAACGCAACAATAGAGTGTCCCCTGTAGGAATTCCAAACGTAGCCACATTCCAGGGGCAGAGTCACCCCAAGGACCGCTCGTTCTAAGAAACCCACCCTGCTATTATTGCTTCTAGACAGTGGACCTCATTCTCCCATCGCTAACCCCGCGAAGAGGTTGAACAATAGAAAGGATACGTCGCACAGTGGGGTATTTGGCTCCAAAACCCGGACATGGCTATTTTAAAATCTTCAAACTCCCACAACTTCGTTAAAATTCATCGAAAGTTGATGAAACAAAAATAATTTTAAAGTTTAAACTTTCTACTTTTCGATTCATTAAGTCAATTTTATCGAAATCGGTATCCAGGGAATAAAATCCGCTCTTAAAAAGGAATGTGCCAAACTGTAAAAGTTTCTTGATGTTTGTCAAGTGTTACAGAGTGCAAACAATATTTTTTGTAATTTTTATGTATACTATCGGAAAGTATGATCCTTTGCCTTTACGATAAGCCAAACCTCATAAAAAAAATGTTTTTTAACAAAGATACAGGCATTTAAAAAAATCTGCATTTTTAAATATTTTTACAGAAATTCTTCGTTTACACAAATTATGAACTCAGGGGGAAGAAGTAAATCTATTGTTTCATTTAGGAATTGCATCTTGACAGCTTTTTTTTTGTATAAATTTTATGTTTTCTCGCGTCATCAGTTTAATTACAGATGGACCCGCAGCTTGCACCGAACAATTTGCTGACATTTTAATACCTATACGTATATATATTCTTGTTAAATAAGTAACATCTGAATAACAATAGCGAAAAATATCTAATTCATGTGACAAATGTTTAAGCGTACTTACCAAGTACAAGTAAAATGAAATTTAATATAAAAGTAAAGTCAAAACAGTACTTAAATATGAACTTAACTAATGAACTTAATATACACGGGATACATATATATAACGCACACTAAATATACGGCTATACAAAACAAAACTTTAACTGAATACAATGTAGGAAAAACTAAAATATAACATATAAGTACGTAAAAAGAGCTTTGAATATTTTGCCGTGTAGTCTTTCGTGGCACTGTTTCATCTGAATGCAGACAGAATTTCATAAAATGTTTCTGTTATGCTGTAGATAAATCTTTCACTAATTATAAATCCTTCTATTTTATGTCTGCATTCAGTTGAAACAGTGCCATCAGAGACTACACGGCAAAATATTCAAAGTATTTTATACGTACTTATATATTATATTTTATTTTTTCTTTCATTTCATTCAGTTAATACATATATGTCCAGAATTTAAACAGTTACATTGAAGAGTTCCTTAACACCTCACGAAGGCCTGGCGAGCGCGACCGTACAGCAGTACGTGAAACGCAGCAGCTCTTGATTGCCATTTTTACCTAAATTAGCTATAAAACTTAAATCCGGACGAATCCGGAACCAATTGTTTTTGCACTGTCATCACAAACCTTTATCAAATATAATGGCATCAACAAAAGCAGTGTGCTCAGCAGTATAACAAAATCGTTAATGAAATCCTATAATCGTAGAGAAAATTTAGTGAATTCTTGATTATCTTCAAATGTTAATAACTATGCAAATATATATGATGAAAAAGTAAAACCTTTTGGAAAGTGTAGTATATACCTACCTGAAAAGCTTCCATAATGCAAGAATTCAGAAAATTTCTATACAACATGTAGAAAACTCTATTAAGCCAACGATGTTTCAGAGAACGGTTAAGAAAGAATCGCGAGCTCTAAAATCTCTTAACTTTCGACGAAGCGTGTTGCTTCATGAGTGCACAAATGAAAAAAACAATATTCATACCTACATTGTTCCTGATGTATTCAACTGCCTCGAGCACCAAAAATTTTACGGTTTACGCAACAATTTTTAAATCGATTTATGTCCGGGTTTTGGGGCCCCACTGTGCGTCGTCTAGAGTGACTTACAAAGGAAGTTAGGCATCCCGGAAATTCAGAAAATTATGCAACTTTGTGTGCAAAGCTCATGCGTAAGACAAACCTATTTTTTGTTGGTGCCATAGTGAAGATTTGGGGTGTGAAATCACCCTTTGAGAAAATGTAGATTTTTCTTTTTTGTGGAATATCTCGAGAACGGTGAGAGGTATTGAAAAGAAGTATAAATAAAAGTTACATCTTTCTTTTATATCTACAAAACTGCGTAAACATAATTATCGAAAAATCCATACTTTTCAAGTTACCCCCACCGCCAACCCGTAATTCGATAATTACTTTTACGCAGTTTTGTAGATATAGAGAGAAGATGCAACTTTTGATTAAATTTCTTTCCAATATCTCTCCCTGTTCTCGAGATATTCCACGAAAAAGGATTTCTACATTTCTTTTAAAGGGTGATTTCACCCCTTGATAAACCACTCTACGTGCACACATTGCTGCATAATTTTCTGATGTTCCAGGTTGCCTAACTTCCCTTGTAGACGCTCGACAATATTCCTTAGCGCATCACGCACGGACCGAGCTGCAGAAAGCATAAGAAACATAATCCCCCTCGGTTGAGTAGAGTCGGTGGCTCTCGCTGTCGATTCGTCGGAAGTAATGTCGCAGATAGGCCGTGCGCTCTGTCCTCGGAGCAGCAAAGGACCACCGCAAACTCTGGACGAGCGGCTCGGGATATCCTGGGCATAGCGGCTAGCTTTGACAAGTTTACGACGTTTAACGGGATGCAAATGCCGCGGCGCTTTCGCACGCAGCCCCGAACCGGCGATAAAGAGTGGAATACACCGGGGATCAAGCGGCGGAGGGCGGGAAAACCGGCGTAATTACACGGCGTACGGTAATCCTCGTATAACAACGCGAGGACCGCGCCGAACCCTCGGAACGAGCTTCGGCTACGGGACTGGCCGAATGCCAGCTGCTAGAAACCAGAAGTAGCGACTATATCCACCGTGTCGACTACCCTTCGCGCTCCTGGTGCGTGTGCACACGACGTAAACGAGCGAACGCAAGTATACTAACGACCACCAGTTGCCCGTCCTTTCCGTCGAACCAGTGGATCGGGACGGTTTATAGCCAGACACGCGGTGCGAATCAAGATCCCCGCTCCAAAGTGCCGCCACGAGGACCCTCTCCAAAGGGCGAAATTAGCCCGAAGCGAGTGATCGCGGGACGCGCTGATGTGTCAGGAAATAGCTTTAAAAAAAAAAGAGTCGAAGTTACCGTTGCTGGAGTTCGTACCTTGGGTATTTCGAAGGAGCAACTTCGATGCAGGTTTAATGAGTTAACGTGTAACATCGATGGGGATGCTTTGCGAAGTTACATTCTCACTATGGAGCTCGGTGAACGTGGGTGTATTTAGGATAGTAGACGTTGGTGTAACGTGTGTTTTATCGATGAACGGATGGTCCTGAAAGTATTTTCCACCGGGACAAAGGCATTCACTTTCGTGGAGGTAAACATGTACACGAAGCCAAGATACATTTCTACGTTCGGTTGCTGGAGAACGTGCTCGTAAACAACATTTGTCCCTGCCGTGCGATCAGAATCTCGCGGAATCGAAACGCAACGCTTTATGAAACGTATGGTAGGAACCGCAGCCAGTAGTTTCTTAGGAGTTACGGGCAAGTTTCCTGGGCCGCCGTGAAATAAATTGTAAGCGGGTTCTCGCATGCTTATCCGCCGTTATACGCCTGCCGCGGGAATAATTACTTGAACTGTAATTTTTACAAGGGGCCAGCGTGGCAATAGATATCAGCGCGTATAAATTGGCGCGGCGCTAGCGGCCTGGCCCACGGACGAAATTTTAATTTCGCCTGCGAGCCGAAAATTATATTTCCCGGCGCTTGCGCGACTGCCCTCGCGGCGACTGGTAAATTGCGATCAGGTTTCACTTTGCTTAGACGTCCGCGGGACTAAGGCGACCGCGGCGCAGGTCTCGAAAGATCTATCTCCCGGCTTAATGAGGAGTGAAACGCGACACTACACGGTAATGAAATCAATGTGTACCCGTGGCTATCCACTGAAAGCCATGCGCGCCATTTAACAGCAGCTAGCACAGGGCACACTTTCCTAGGCGACGCGCGTTGTTTCAAAGAAATTAGGTACGATCGTTAGTTTGATCGAAACCCTCGATTCTTTCCGAGCCCGCTGGTTAATCGACTGTAGATGGTGTTACTTCTGAGAACGCGTTATTATTTCAGAATATATTACTGCACAGACTCGCCATTCAGCGAGAATCGAGACTCTTGTACGGAACTCCGATGGAACTCCGATGGACACTAATTGTTTCTGCATTCAGCTGGATTCCCTGCACGCCTCTATCGATTACCCATACGTCTGCGACCTAATTGAGTGCTCCATTTTTGAAGCACGATTATCATTATACCGATGAAGGTATGGGATACGGTATACGGCGCACGGAAGATCACAATTTCGCTTGCACGGTCAGCCACGGGGGCACGGCAGACATTCCGCTTTTATTTCCATCGTAGCTCCTAACGAGATATTGATACAGCAACGAGAGACCAGCTGTAACTTTCTACCATAGGATCCCCGCACATATAGACTCGTCCGCAGTCAGTCGTCGTTACGCGGAGGATGGGCTCGATAAATCCACGTTAGTATGTGCGGAGGGTCGCGAACGTAGCCTGTGTAACCACCCTTCTTGTTCTCGAGCATCGTCCGTAACATCGTTCCGGAGTTCCACGACGCCAAGTCGGACGACTTGGAAATTTATTATCGAGATGCGAGGAAAAAGCGAATACGACTTCCATGACCGGCCCGCCGTGCACCCTAACCCCTTAATTCTCCTGAGGGAGGGCCAGTCGCGGCTCCGTATTACGTAGCACGGTAAAACAATTGCTGGCAACGAAATTGAGACCGATAACCCTTCCGATATCGGCGTCGAAAATGCATTAGACAGTGAGCAAGACGATGGGTAAAGCAATAGCTGAGATTCTTCCTGTTACCTCGGTGAAAACGTTGATTACGTCTGAACAAACTGATATCACGGTCAACGTAGCAGGTTTTAAAAAATAATTACGACAGGGGTGGTTTTTTAGATATTGCCAAAGTTCTATTCACCACATTCCCACTTTGTTAACAGCGCCGCGCAGAGCGGCTGAAGCGAGTGTTTGTTCGTGTAGAAAAATAATACCAGACCCGTGGTCCTACCCACACGAGCCGCCGGCAGAATTGTTTCCCACGCGAACGCTACAAACACGGCCGAGTCACGATCGTCGATAACATCACGTACGTACAACGGAAGCCTTGAAATTTTAAACATCGCAGCGCGTAATGACACCCCAACGACACGGGGGGTGTGCTCCATTGTCTTCGTTGACATGCGAGCATTAATTAAACGACCTGTACTCGATGTACCCGTTACAAAAGCTGGATGGCGGGGTGGGAAAAAAATGGTTCGCGCGACCGCTCTGAATCCCTAACGAGGACACGTTTTATGGCTGGTACGCGATATCGGCGCGGCCGTAATAAATACGTCCGTGAAAATATGTTCATACGCGGTGAACAAATAAAATCGTCCATAAAAATCTGGTCGTTACGGCGGGGAATTCAACGTGTACGTACACGGGAAGAAATTTGTTCTTATGCGGAGCACGCAACCGGGTGGTCTGAGCCCTCATAAAGCCGACTTATATATATGTATGTACCTATAACGCCGCTTAAATGTACAGCCACCGAGATCATCCATCTTGACGCGGATCTACGATTTTCGTAGGCAAAGGCAGCGTTCTCATCGACCGAGTAACGTCGAAGCGGCATCCAGCGGGATCGATAGCCCTTACAATGGGGATCGAACGCGGAAGTAGAGGAGCGAGGTGGAGAAACAGGCATTGCAAACATTCGTCGCTGAAGGAAACCAAACACCGTTCCGTATGATATACAGGCGTGGCGCTATATAATGAGACAAACGTGCAAGACGCAAAGGGCCTGGCGCAAAAGTTTACATACCATTATTTGCGCGAACTCTATTTGCAGACGATTAAAACGCATTCTCCAGCTACCGTTCCACAGGTGCGAGACGGTTTGAAAAACTTTCCACCTCGCAGGCTGGGGAAAGTGACTTGCAATGGGTTGTAATGGGGCGTTTTGTTGTATGTTTTACCGCTTCGATCCAATAAATCTTCAGAGTGTAAGGTAATTTATTGTAATGCATCGTTCGTTAGGCGGATGTCGCGATAATTACGAGTATTACGATTCCATGTTTATTTGATGCAACACGCAGGCTCTGGAGTGAACGCAATAAATCCTGATGAGTGTATTAATTTGATGATGATGAAGCGGCGGAAGTGCTGCCTCCGAAACGCCGGAAGCTACAAATCAGACGCTGTAACTGCTTGGGGGGTGAAAGTTGAGGCCTCTATTCTACCGGATGTTGGTTGGAGTGCGCAAAAGTTTATCGAGGTAGAGGGAGGCGAATACTTGTCGCTTCTGCAGTATTGATTACCCAGTTGTCTATTAAGTATCGTTTGAACGCTGAGAAATGAATCTTTTACGGTCTTTGTATTGTCAAATTGCACTTATCTAATGAGGTACAATTTTAGAAACAAATTATTACCGTAGTAGGATACAAACCTTGCGTCAGGAATGCCTCTCTAGCCAGCAGATGGTAGGAGTATACCAGCACAGGGTACCTCTGGTTTTACCAACAGAAGATAACTGGAAAATATCGAAAGCAGATACGAAATGTTATTTCATCAATATGCACCATGATCGGGCAACAATTTTGTATCTCCTGGAGTAGATGACACTTCTGTCTCCTATTGAATCCCTCAAATGTCAAATGACAATAGAACTAGCTAATTATTTCGAGATACAGAGAGAGTGTGAGCTGTTATCAGTGGCTATATTGAATGCAAATTGCCACGTATCAGTGGAATAAGTTAAACACAGATTAAAGTATGGTATCGTAAACGCAAGTTCTGTGGCGAGCCCTGTATGGAGTCCGGCATGAAAGTCGATACGTTCCATTATCCTATTATCTGGATGCAACCGGCTGAAGCTGCAGCTTATAAATACTACTATCAGATAATTCCTATCTTTACTTGACAGTGTTTGCTAACCCCCCAAAGGGTTTGGTAGAGACAGCTCGTTGCAGATAGATCGCAGGATGATACTGCACACGGAACACGATTGCGAGATCCCAAACAAGGCCCATGACATACTGTTCCTCCCCGGGAGAGGACCTATCCGAAAGCTGTTCCACCTCCTCCGCCTCTCGCTGATGGCCTCGCGCAGGCACCCAGCCGCGCAAAAGTATCTGCGTAGCACCGCTTCCATAGTCCGCGAGAAGCGTCGTCAAATGCGAAATCACACTCACATCATCCACCCTTTCAGTATGTTCAGGTACGCCGTGGTCAGGCAGAATGCAAATCTGTCACAGGTTAACAGTTAACGTAATGATAAATTGGCTCGTGAAAGTTTCTGGTCCACTTTGCGTAAGCGTAATGGCCCGCACGATCGTAGACACTGCTGGGACTTCCTGATGGTGTTCGTGATAATCGTGTTGCTGGTGATGACGCCGTACCAAGCCGTTTACGAGTGGATCAAGCTACCCGTGGCCTGGTTCATCATCAAGAACTCCTTGCTGCTGACCTGTTGCATGGACATGGTGGTGAACGCCATGACGGGGCAAGTAGCTGCCATTTAATTGGGGCTTTGCGCGAAATCAAGGGTGCGTCTCGGTATCAGGTACTTGGACAAGGAAGAGCACGCGGTGATACTGGAGCACAGGAAGATATTGAACCGATACATGAGGAAGAGCACCTTCTTCGTCGACTTAGTGGGATCGTTCCCGACCGACCTCTTCTTCGCGAACATCTGGTGGGAGTACAAGGTGGCCCGCAGAACGGCGTCCCTGTTATGCATATTCCGCGTGTTCTCCCTGAGCTCGTACATAGGCCGCCTAGCGTTCGTTTACGACACGCCCCTGGCGGTGTACGAGTTCTGCATCATAATATTCTGGCTGCTAATGGCGCTGCACTGGCAGGCCTGCCTCTACTGGCTGGTGCCCATAGTGACCGTGTCGATACATAGGCCCATGCGTCCTGTGAGCGACTCGTGGATGAACATGCTCAATCTCTGGGAGTCATCCAGAGGCACGCAGTACTTGGCCTCCTTGTTACGCGCCATCGCGACCTTCCTGAGGTCTGGGCTGGTGCGCTCCAACTCGCGCAACGAGGCCGACATATACCTGATCATCGTGTTCCAGCTGCTGGGCATCCTGGCCCCGTGGATCCTGGTAGCTCGCGTCATGCAGTTCTTCAAGGGCAGGAACAGCTCGCGGCTCAGGTACCAGAGCACCGTGGCACAGCTGAGGCAGTACATGAGGCACAGGCAGCTACCCTATTACACGCAGCGACGTATCATCCAGTACTACGAGTTCCGCTTTCAGCGCCGATTCTTCCGCGAGACTGATATCATCAACACCCTGTCCTCGCAGATGAGGCAGGAGATCAGCATGCACTCCTGTCGCAAGCTCGTGGAGAACGTCACGTTCTTCAACAACCTGCCGCTGAACTTGCTGAGCCGGATCGTCGCGTTGCTCAGGTCCGAGATCTTCCTCACCAACGACGTGATCGTCAGGGCGAACCAACCGGGCGACTGCATGTACTTCATCGCCACGGGCACCGTCGCCATTTACACCAGCTCCGGCAAAGAAGTGTGTCACTTGGAGGACGGGGCGCACTTCGGCGAGATCGTGCTGGTCATGCCGAACAAGATGAGGGTGGCTAGTGTAGTCGCTGTGGAGGTGTGCGAGCTGTACCGTCTCAACAGAGCCGACTTCGCTAGGACTATACACCCTTATCCCATGCTGTGGGAGAGGATCAAGAAGATCGCGGTCGAGAGGCATGAGAAAACGATGATACTCAGTGCTCAGTAGATCGTTGTTGTTGCTCTTGCCACGTAGACGTTCACGTAATGCATAGATTAGTTAAAAGAAGCATGATTAACTTGTTCAGACACGCCGGAGTGATGTGTACAGCCGGGTAACACGAAAGCTACCTAGGTGTTTTCTCGATAAGACACTTAACCTGCCTAGGTATTTAGAATTAATTAAAAGCGATTTAAGTCGCTTCTCACTCGTGCCAAGCCTCTGGTGCACTTCTGAAGCTCGGAATGCTCGAAACTGAGGCTAATTAGAAATAAGATATTACTGCCGTTCGTTCTAATATATTGTTAACGTAATGTCAGGCCAGAAGGAACGTCCATTACACGATCAACTCCGTCGAATCCTTAATGAGCGGAGGAGATAATAGCAGGGGAATAGTTAAAGTCCCATCGCATCTCCAAGATCTGATAACTGTTTCTCCCAGGCCGGCATTACCCGGCGGAAGATTTATCGACGCAATTGCGATGATTTTTCCTCCGCGGTAACAGTACACTGCGAGATCTCTCCGTGGATCGAGAAGATCCCCGTATGCCCGGGCACCGACTGGACTGCAATTTTCATCGCGAGCCCGTTACATCGATCTTGGAACAGTGACGGGGACGGAAAGCGTATCGAAACAGCTTTGATACAGTCCTCTCCGAAGCGCGTGTATATCTGGACGGGCAAATCGTCGAACGTTGCGGACGATAGGACGGCTCGACGCGCGCAGTAGATCGTGTCGAGTCGACGCGACGGTCAGACGAAAGCGCGATCCTTTTATTTAGAGAGAGGTTTTCACGGGCCTCCTCGTTAACGCTAGATCTGGTCCCCGGTCGTTATCTTTAGCGCCGTGAGTATAAGGCTGGCTGCTTGATTGTCCCTGGGTGTCTCCGTGTATTACATTCAGAATGCCAGCGAGCGGGCACGAAGGAAACGGATCTGATTTACTTCACGATGCCCCGCTTATCTGGGGAGATTCGCGTGTCGAGTTATCCGGACCGGTTCCGCGAGCGGATATCTGCGTACCGCGATCCAATGATACGTTGCCCCGTTATTAATGAATACGGTTTTCAGTGGCGTGGGTAATCGTCGTTTTGTTTCCACCGGTTAACGAGATTTCGCAGCCTGTCTCCGCGTCGGGGAATCGCGCGGTACGGAAAAAGGGAGGGGAACTCCGCTCCGGTCCCCTCGGGGGACGTAAATCATCGACACACCGTGGAATCTTTAATTGGTGAGAATTCATTATCCCCGTATCGTGGCTATCGAACGATGATGTATTTATATCCGCGCGTAGTCGCATTAAAATCCCGAGGAAACGGCCTGAATCGCCGCTACCTTCCGCCGGTTTTTATTTTCCTTTAAATTATAAATGCCAGGGCCGAATGAAAATGCTGCGCTCGAATGCCTAGCGTGCCTGTTTACTAATGTCCATCCTGCCCCTCGCTCTCTTTAACATACCCCACGTTTTCGTTTTTAATACGCGGCTAATTCATCTGTGTTTTTACCTCCTTTTTCCTGAACGTAATGCGTTAAAGTGAACTCGAGAGCCTCAGTCGGGGAGCGTTTTTTTTTCTTGAGCTCGTCTGGCCTCGAAGCTGAAGGAGCAACGGGGTTGTCTAGAAATTTCGTTGAAGCGCTGGATTCTGCTTTTCGTGTGTGGAGAAGGACAGCGATTTTCATTTCGACGTGTATTCTAATGGGTAAAGAGATATGCGTTCTCTGTCGAAATCTGTTCATCATCCAAGCGTGTTTGGAATCTAACATCCACGCCCAACGTTAGAAGACTCCAGTGTGTCCAAAGTTGTGATTACAAGGATGCCTGTTCGCAGGCAAAAGCGACATGGCGTGCTCGTCCCATCGAGAACGGTCCTCCACCCGCGCAAGAGCGGCGCGGATGATCGAGCCGCGAGGCGGCGGTGCCGATGGCGTCGCGGTGCAGAGAGGGCCGCCCATTCCTGCGAAACAATGGTTTGTGCGCATCGACGCATGGGCAGAGAGAGCCACGGCGCCGGCGGCTGGCCCGCGATGACAATGAAACGCTTAGGAGGGCTGGCCATTGTAATAGGCCGACGATGCGCCTGCTTGGTAGCTCGGTGGCGTACGCGCGCACACCCGCATATCCCTACCTCGTGGCGAAGGCGAAATCCGCGAGCTGGCAGAGGGACGGGGAGCGCGATAGCGCGTGACGGAGCGACGGAGAGGGCAGCGCCCATTGTTATCAGCTCGCGGAGCAGGCCGAAGCCGCGGGAGTGAAACGGAGCAACGAGATTGCGGGTGACCGGAGAGGGATCGAGACGGCGAAACGCGCGCTACCGAACCAGACAAGAGTCAGCGTGGAAAAGGGAGACAGAGAGTGAGTGAGAGAGAATGAGAACGTGGGGGAGGAAGAGGGAATAAGAGGGAGAGGAGAGATCGTTGCGGCTATGGTTATGTGGCCACACCCCGCGGAGCCAGCCAACGGGCTCTCCGCCGACTGACGACCCACCTGACCCCACAATGGCCAGATCCGCTGGCACACAGCACGCTCTGCGGATGCATTGTTCCCTCCGTGGCCACTTGAACGGCGTGCACGCGGCCCAAATGGGCACGGACGGATGCACGAGGCGCGGAACAGCCGCAACCGGGTAACCGAGGGTGGATGAAAAGAGTACGGAGGGGTGGGCCAGGGTGGAATGCGCAACGTGCACGCTCTCGTGCGCGACGAACGACCAGGACAAACGACGACGACGACGACGACGACGACGGCGAAGAATCGGAGGATGTGCATTCTACGCGGCCGGGCCAGGGTCGTTAACGCGTTTAACGGAGCATGAGTGATGCGGATCGCGATACGTCCTACGGAATACCTACGACCACCGTGTCGCTGGTAATCCGAATCGGTCTCTCCCTCTGCCGTTCGCTGCCTCTCTGCCTGCCTCGCGTCCAAGAACCGCCGCCGAGGAGGGAAAATAGGGAAGAAGACGCTGCTATGCGAAAGAAGGGCTGTCTGCGGGGTGGGGATCAAGAGGTCGTCCGTCCAGGCCTCGGGGAAAATGTAAACTTTGACAAGAGACGGGGTGGAAAGATACTGGGCAAGGTAAGACGTCTTTCTCTGGGAAAATGGGGGATGACTGCAGAGGTGGTGTACCCGGTGACTGTGTAAGAATGCTTGGATAAGGGGACATGGATGCTGGACAGCCGTTCATACTGTCTTGGAATCCTTGAGATCATGTACCATGGATGGAACGTTGTGAAGTGTACCCTGGTGCACGCAGAGTGCCACCCTGTGCTACTAAGTCCGGGCCCTCAGCATACGCCTTTCACCCACGATACGTTCAGAAAGAAGAGGCTGCGAATATCTATTTTATAATAGATGAAGGAGGTGGTGTCATGGGAAGGAACGGAAGATTTTCTGTCCCTTGAACTTTGACTACGTCCTTGAAGAAGCTAATGATCGACGAAAGGGCAGAAAGTTGGCGTTCCTCCGTACTGCGCCCGGATCTCCGAAGGTCTTCGCTCGGTTTCCTCATAGACGGAAAAGCGGCACACCTATAGCAACAAAACCCGGCGACGGCGACCCTAGCTACCTTCTCCTCCACGGTGGGTCGATACTCTGCGGGCCACCACCCTCCCCCAGCCTGCTCCGCGCTCTCTTGCCGTGAATCCTCTCTCCCTCTCTCTGCGCGTCTGGTTACGCTGGCGATCTCTGTTCGTTCCACCCTCTTTCCGTCTCCGTTCCACCCCTTCCATCCTTCCATCCTTCCTCCCGTATACCCATCTTCGCCCACCATCGTACCAGTTCTCTCATCCCTTTCGCCTCCTCTCCCCTCCCCGCTGCCCTCCTCGTCCTCCGCGTCCTCCTCCTCTTCTTCCACCTCTTCGTCTAATCATCCACCTTCACCCCGCCGCCACAGCCTCGCCGCCTCTTTTACCCTTCTCGCTGGCCTCGTCCATAGGTGTACCGGTTGATTGATCGTTTATCGATACGCGGAGAGAGAGACCAGGCCGGCGAGTTGCGGGTACGTCCAACCCCCACCTCTCAAGCATACGCATTACACATTTATAAGGGCGTTAAACACGAGCCACATCGACGGCATATAGTGCTGTACGACACGTATACTATATATGTAGATACATATACATATATATATATCCTCGTTTTCCCTTTACCACCCCGCATGCTCCTCTCCAGCCCACCACCCGCTGCACCACCTCCTCCTGTCGACCTCACCCTGCCGCCCCCTCCCGCCGCAGTCTTCCTTCCCTTTCCCACCCTTTGAAACCGACCGGCCGCCTAGCTAACGGAGCCCCCTGGATTGGTTTTCTATAGGAAAGGCCATGCTCGATTGGTGTCGGTGTGTTTGTAAGCGGGCCGGGCAACATCAATGTTTCGACTCGGGCTCGTCCGCCCCCATTATTTCACCCCCGGCCGCGGAACCACCACTACCGCCGGCTGGCTGCTCGTATAAGCCACCCATTCCACCGCCCACCACCCCCTCGCCCTTCCCCCCCCCCCCCGCGACCGCATCACTCCTTCTTCCTGCTCTGTCTCTCGCCCTGTGTCCCGCTCCACTACCCCCTTTCTACCTCTCCGTCCCTCCGTCGCCCCTCGCCCGGTCTGTCGCTATCCTCGCGCGGCCGTAACTTTCTCCGCGCACGAATCACCGATGTACAAGCGATACTTATTGATATGGGCTTCCGTTTATCGTTGACTACATACGTAACTTAACCGTCGGCCCCGTGCACTTCCGAAACTACTGTATCAATTTTTAACTGCCCGCCGGATTTATCGAGGCTTATATTCCGTTCGGTTCGCTCTCCGCCTGTACCCCCCGACGCGCCCCTCTCTATTGGATCGGGGATATTTCAGCCTCTCTCTCCTTGTTTTCCCCTTTTTCCCCGAGGATACGTCGAACGGGTTTCGAGGAACGAGCCGATAATTCTCCGAGTGATCGGGCTAGATTGGATTGAAATGCGTGATCCGACGAGCCTCACCCCTCCGACGCTCTATCGTCGGCCTCGCCAGGACTTTGATTGAATTATCCTCGATTACGATAGATCGCACGATCATTGCGAACCTAAATCTGTGAATTCAAGCGTAGCGAATACCCGTCACCCCGCCATAAATGCCTCGCTAATTACCACCGATATCTCTCAAAGAATCCCAATTTGTAACGTCGATTGCAGCGCGATTGCACGATCTAAGGAGTAACGGAAAGATGAGACCTTGTCAGCTCTCGGAAGCCTAATTCGCGCCTAGATGCCACGGAGCCTCCGTTCGCCAGCTACTTAAGCAACTTTACACCGCCTGTCGTGATTGTCAGGATCGTATGAAAGGCAAGGACGGTAGTGAACAGCGTAGCCGATGGAAAGGACTCGCGGCTACCCCTATCGAACGGTGGCTCCCAACCGTGACGCGGCATTACACAGTGTTGACTGTCCGTCACACATCCCCGGGCCCGAATGACGACGTTTATAAGGTAGTGTCAACAACGGTGGGTAATGATGTGCGGCCCCCATAGCCGTCGAGGATAGGAGGTTGCCAGCGGGCGGTCGGGAACCCGCAACGTATCATCCCGTCACGGTACATTGAACGTCATTGTCCGAGGCTAAAGTCGCCGTTTATCGCTCAACGGGTGACGGCATGCCAACCGTAGAAACCGAACGCACCCGTGGCCACGTTTTCCCGGCTCCCTTTCGCGGTCGACGCAAAAAAATTGCGAAGGAGAGGGAACACCATTGGCTGCAGCAACGGTGGGAGTAGGAAGGCGCAAGGATTGCAAGACTGCAGTCCCTTTGGCAGCGAAGGAAATTAATGAAAATTTCCACGGGATTCTGCGAATGTTGGAGAATCACAGAGGTAATTATTGAGATAACTGTGTGGTCATTAGATAGATCAATTTGTAGATGAAAACAAATTATGTATTAAGGGGGGGACGCCACCCAGGAATTTTTGAAAACTTCAAATTTTTCTTCGTTTTATTTGAAAGCTTAAGGTGTGTAGAATATTGTGTTGAAATGTTTTTTTTTTATATTCGCAGTATTAAAGGAGTTACAGTGAAAGCTGTGACACCGCGTCACGTCAGGTAAAGAGGGACCTGGAACCGCATTTGGAAGGAAGACGCGCCTTTATTATAGTGAAATAGATGTATTAGGTATCAAAGTAAATTGGGGACGAAGATCTCACCTCGGATGATCTTCTAAAACGCCATGAAAACTTTAATGAAAACTTTAAACGCGTTTTTCTGGAAACAGCATTTTTCAACCTGGCCCACACTGTATCTCCGAAACCTTTCATCCAATTTACTTATTTTCTTTTTAAGTTTAAAACGCCATTCTCTCCAATATAGCGTAGGATTTTATTGATATTTCAATTATTCGACTTTTTACAAGCATTTCAGTGCAAATTTTTATGTAAAAAATTAAAGTCAATTCTTCAAACTGCTACAATTTCCAAAATATTCGAATTTTGAGAAAATCCTACGCTACGTGGAAGATAATATATTCCAGTTTATATATCTCTTTTGTATTTCCTTCTCAGATGATCCAGTCATTCCCGGGAGTGTGGGCCAGTTTTTTTGCAGTGCTCCGGGAAGACATTTTGTTCGTCGCCAATTTATACAATTTTTCATAAAAAAAAATTTTCTAGCGAAGTAAAGATTGCCTTAAAACTGTATAAAAAATCCAAGCCCAATATTTTTATTTATACGAACAAAAAAATCCCAAACTTTTTAGTGGCTCCTGGGTGGGGTCCCCCCTTAAGGTCGTCGCGGCAATTTGGCGAAGCGAAGAAAAAAGTTTGTACACAATTGATTCTTATGAAGCCGCGCACACTAAACCGAAGCGCAGCGGCAATTAGTTAATTATTATAAATTTCTTCGATTCGTCGCACTTCGCCAAAATGCCCGACGGCCTTTAGTGAAAACCCTCCGAGTCTGCCTCACTATAATTGTTTAGCGTACAACCGAATATGCTTCCCGTCTACTCGACAATTTGCTAAAGTTGCCTCTAACATACGTTGGATACCCATAGGGAGACAAACGTCGTTTGTATCGGCCTGCTTGCAGCCACCCCACGCGGGCACCAACTGATCTGCATAATTCGACGCTGCCAGCGTCCTTAGAGTCACCCTCCGCGCTAACGAGACTACCGTCAGGGGGATGTTTCTGCAATTCACCTTCATCTACCGTTCCGTCAGCCGACACTCGATTATCTTTGCACTGTTGGGGCATTCACTGCAACTGGTGGGTAAAGCGGAAAGATACGGCCGTGGCATGATTTGCAAGAGTTTAAACGGGTGGACCCGTGATCCGCGGGTGGAAAAGATGCAGGGTTGAACAAAAGGCATCGGTTATTAATCTATGTCAAAGTTTCTCTCCGCGACGGTGGCTCGGCTTTCTGCTCGGCCAGCACGCCGATTATAATGGAGTAAATATGAAAGTGGCACAATGAAGCGGCTTCGATGGCAGAAACGTCATAACCGAGCGGTTAAAGGAAGATTATCACGACACGATTTCTGTAGCGCTCCTATCTTGTCGAGGAAACAAATGCTAGTCGAAATAGTAGATTAGCGATGCAAAGTGAAACAACAATCGGGCTAATTTTTTACGATAGTTGATTCACATTGCTCAGTTCTTAAATACTTAAGGTAATTGCCCCACTTGTTGATCAGTTAGTAGGAGGTCGAAATGTTTTTACTGAAAAAATTTATGTAAATGGACCAAAATTAAATTTTTATCTTTTAGCAGTTAATTTTAACGTTAATATAGATAATAGCAAAGTAAAAAATTAGAATCTATATATATTTCAATGTGGGAATTATAATTGAGATGGAAAATGTCGATGCCCCAGATGTCGATCACTAAATTACGGTCGGAACTAGTTGTCGATCAGTAATTGCTCTAGTAGTCAATCAAGAAAAGAGAGGTTATAAAGAAAACTTTAAGTACGTAAACGGATAAAAAATCCTTCCGAAACATTAATAAATAATTTATTTCATTAAATTATCTTATAAATTTTAATAATTCAACATTTATTAAATTCTTAAGTACAAAAAATAATTTTTTTATGAAATACTTGTGTAAACAAACAAAACATGTTCAACACAAACTTTTAAATTACTAATAAATAGCAATAATAAGGTATGCTTAATTTCCATCTTATTATTTATTCATTTCTGAAGATTGTTTAATATTATTTTGAACACCATTTATGGCTATCATAATATTTGTGAAAATGATCGAGAACTGGGACTTGATCGACAACTGGGGCAATTACCTTAGTATTTATTTCAATTTGTGGCTCATTTAGTCAATATGAGAATCGAAGGGACTACCACCACCACCACGTGTAAAACAGATTCCGCTGAGTTAATTGTACCGAAGTTTTCATTCATGCATGTTCCTTATCCTTCATAATCCTCCATAATAAACATTATATTTAAAAGTCTCGGGACATAGGAGCTCCGATTCGTCGACCATTAAACGTCCCCCGCGTTCGTTGAAAAGCAATCCCTTGACCCTAAACATCCAGGGGCCCCTTTGCCCGGGGTAAGTCTCTCGAGTCTCGCAACAAATCGACCGTCCCACCCCGAGAAAGTCCCTTCGAAGAAGTCGATAACGAACTAAATGAGAGTCCTTCGGAACTTCGGCCATTTGTAATGGCGAATTATCCGCCGGGAGTTACTGCAAGTCATAGTTTCTAAAGAGCGCGCATATCCGTCCGCTTTCATTATGCCGGGGCAATACGCGACAGCTCCCGCTCTCTCGAAGAAAAGGGACGGCAGGGGTGCCGGGGAGGAGGGATGCCCCGTGCTTCCGAAGTTTATGAATTTCGCGAGAGCTCGCCCCTATTCTGCCGCTTCTCCCCCTTTATGACGCTGGCAGGACGGTGGCGGCGGTATTGAGTACGCGGCGAAAATCTAGCGCCGCGAGTACATAATTTCCAGCGCGCTCGCAATGAAACGATCTACGTGAGATGAAAGTAATCAGGATCGAGGATAGTTGCCCCGTGGCCGCTTGCTTTTTCTCCATCGCCGTGCCCGCTCCGCAGACGACGGCTAAATGACTTCATCGTTTATGATACCACGTTCCTTCTTCGCGTGCCTCCTAACTTACGATGGAGATCTATGTCTTAATGGTTCGCTCGGCGTACGGATTTAACGTGTTACTCAACTTTGTATTCAGTGTGTTGCGGCGCTTACTAGGTATAGAGACATCGAAGCATCGCTAAAAACTCCGGGCAATGATGTGACAACCGTGAGAGTCTGAAGTCCGAAGGTATTCCGCAGGAAGAGGGGCGCAAGAAGAGGGCCCCGATGAATTTCAGGCTGAATGTTGTACCAGAGCTTTAATTGCTTTCGGCGTACCCCTCGTCACGTGAGTGGCTCCTTTCGGTGCAGGACGTCCAGCAGGCAGCCATAATTTCATTCGCCGCGTGCCCTCTTATATCATGTAAGTTTATTCCGCGAGCATGCGGCGGCACGGTTTATCATCCGCCATGAATCGAAACGTAGCGGTGGCTGTGTCGATAACGATGCCCGAGGTGAAGAGAAGAGTCAAAACCGAGTCGAGGCGGAACTCGCGGCCTCTTCATTGCTGGCACTCACGGAATCCAAGCCTCTCGTTATTGGCTAATTGTAAGTAATTTTCGGCGCAACGAACGATCATGTCGCCAATATCGAAAATCTTACTTACGAGCCTAACACCACCTCATTCGAGAAGCAGTAAAATTAATGCAAATTCAATTGCAGCTGATCCTTATCTCGCGCTCTATTTCAAGTGGACGGTTTCGTAAATTTTAGAAAGGGACTCTCACGCAGCCGTTGCGTTACAAAAGGCCCCGATTCGATTTCAAGTAGGTACCACTGTGAGCGACTTTGTTGGAACTCCACGGGGATCCTGTTCTAACGAACCTGTTTCCATGGCAAGCATGAGATTAACATCTTCAAGGAATCAGACATGTGTTTCTCGAATGTCCGTCTCATAAAGTGTGACATAGAAATCGCCTTCCATCTATTCGCGGATATGTTTTATTAACTCCTGAAATGTCATCTTGTAACAGGAAACAGAAGTAATGCTTCCATAAATCTTGATACTCCCTCCACCTGGAAGCAGCAAATGCACTTGCCACCTAAATCCCAAACCGGCAGCAAGAATTCTTCCTGTTCCCTCGAATAATTTCCGCCGCGCGCTTCCTGCAGATAGCCCGCACAAGTATCGACTTTCTTATGGCATCGCGCGAAGTGGCTGACGTAGCTGCAGCCTCGCCAACAAATTCGGCTTTTTACAATGCTCGCGCTGACCCTGGGCTAGGGTTCACACACGGAAGTTGCCTCGTTTCCTCGGGTCGACTGCCAGCAAATTTACTCGAGAGGCAGAACAGAACGTAACCAACGATAGATCCGTACGGTCGTCGACTCTGCGAGGTATACAAGCCTTCTTCCTCTCTACTTTACTTCGAATAGCATGTGGCCAAACGATCTCGGAGGAAATAGCGACAGTGGACAAGGGTAATCTTCAGGTCCATCCTGTTCCGAGTCATTCAATTGGTCTCCGAGAACCGTGTCGATCGTGTATCAATTGGCCAACGACTTGTTCCCAGGTCATCAAGGGATCCCGTTTCCTCGAGCTTCATCCTGTGGGTGGTTGGGAACAATGAAGGGTTCGGTTACACTTTAAAGTGACGGCGGTATCCGTAAAACTCTACTCCTGTGACGGGTTAAAGTCGTCGCGGGCTATCGCAAGGCCTCTGGAAAGTCACTTACCTCGCGAGGCTCCATTCGCGACAACCCCCGCTGAGGGTCGTAGTGTTAAGGCGGTAGCGTGACTCCCTCTTTCCCTCCTACTGCCTTTCCCTCTCCTCTGCTCATCGTTTTCGCCCGGTTTGCACGGAGAAACAAAAGAGTCTTGCGGTCTGCTCGGGTTCCGTGACGACGAGGCACGGCCGCGGGACCGCAGGACCACCCGATGTGCCGGGCATCTGAATTAATTATTTGTTTTAATATAAAATCCGCGGGGTGTGATTTAGTTGGCCGCCACGGGGCCAAGTAGTCGGGTCCAGGGCATAAACAAGTCCGAGCCTGGGCATCTGCACGTTAAAAACAGGCGAGTACGCGGTTACACGCGGAGGCTGTTCGCCCCTCGGGTTAATGAGTCATCGACGCTGGTTCGATCGGCGAGGTAATCAGCCTGAAAGAACTTTCGTTAACCAAGAAACATGCCCGCGCACTTGGGAGTGAAAATGGCAAACATACTCGGGGGTATTAATCGAGTTTAACCCTTCGTGGTCACACCTTCTTATAATCACAAATTGGTCACTGTACCCCAGCGTCAGTTTTTGAGTTACAATTTTCGTAGTTTTGAATCTTTTAACTTTTCAGTGGTAATTATACATTCGTAATACATATTCAGTCATGGTGCAATAGTCTTTTTCTAGAAATGTAAATTTTGATATGATAAAATTTGTAATTGAAAATGAGCGATTGGTTGTGGGAAAAAACTTGGTTGTGGGAAAAAACATGGTTGTGGGAAGAAACCGATTTTTTAAAAAAAATTGTATTATTTGTATTGCGATAAATCCCCTTTGGAAGACGTAAAGATGCGGCATTTCAAATCGTAAATTGTTCTTGGGGTGCAATACACCCCGTGTGACCACGAAGGGTTAAATTGAAACGAAATTTCTGCTGCATTGTGTGATAATAATTTTAGTTTGGTGGTTGGGGAGTGCTTTGGAGGATAAGATTGAGGGGGAAGGGAAGAAGAGACGAGGAAGAGAATTTTGCGGTTTTGTCCGGAACCTGCTAGTGGACTTGTCGCTAATAATAAGTCTACTCAGCGATCCATGACTTACAAGGAAAGGTCGCGACCCGGATGAGCGCTTTCTGAATAGGACGTAGTACCCTCTGAGGTTTAACACGCGAAGATAAAGATGATTATGAACAAATCCTAGAATATTGGTTACTAATGGCTTGTCGGTTAGAAATCAGTGGGGCATCCCTAATAGCCACGAGAGATACATCTCCAGTCTTACTTTTACGATAGGACCCTCCACTTTCTCGCGCGAATAAACGTACGATTGTCATATTACAAAACGTTAATTATGGCGGACACACTGGTGATCAAGTGCGTGGCCGTACTTAACTAGACAGGGCCGCGAGGTTTCAACTGAAAGCATATAAATTCATCCCTATCGGGCGATCGGACGCTGAAATCGAGCATAAATAAGCTGGAAATTACTTCGCCAGCTGTCTGACGGGACGCGCTAAAAGGCGGCCGTAAATCTTTCGTGCACTGTCAATAACGTAATTAGCATAAGAAGCGCGGACTTTTATCCGTGGACGAGACGTCGATTAATACCTACAGGCATTTTTATATTAATGAATATTAATCGCTCTTTGCCGTGATGCTCGTCGCAGATAGGGCGACATCCGCTAATTACAGTAGAACTCCATTTATTCGAACATGTCGCAGGACAAGACGTCTCCGATAATAACTGTTCCCCAGTGATGGAGGTACATCGATTCTCCTCTTTCCCAAGTCACTTCTCGTTTGAATAATAGGAAGCGAAAGCCGGATCAAGGAGTTTGAAGAGGAAGGTGAAGCCCTGCCGTAATTGCAGTATAAGCATGGACCGAAGAAAAGATGGAGCACAAGATTCCTGTGGAAGGCGCGCGGAGAAAAGGTAGGGCCTAAAATCGTATTCGACCTCGGCTCGGGAAGCTCGTTAATGGAGGGAAGGTCGCGTGTAGAGGAGAGTAGCGTTTAGAGGTATTGGCCAGCATCGGGAGGTCGGCAGCCCACTAATCACCGCTAATGTTAATATTATGCAGCGACCACAATGCTCTACGTGGAACCTCGATAAACCACGAGCGGATCTCGGGGAGATGCATGCACCTCTCTCATGCGATTCCCTTGTCCTGGCCACGATGCTTTTCTTTCTTCTCGGCGTTACACGCCGAGCCCGAATTCTTCGACACTTCCGTGTGGGAAGATCGCTAAAAACGGTCAACAGCGTCCGAAAGCGCGCTTTTTCAAATAGGATTCGCGAAACTCATCGGGGACTGATATTCGAAAAGACCGCATGCCGGCGAAAGCGTAACGGTAAAAGCAGCGACGTCGAAGGATGCAAATGCAATTAAACTTACCGTCCCTGGGACTCCCCATCCCGAGATGTCCGAGGGTGAAAATGCGCGCGAGTCGAATTAATCAGCCGAAGAACGGTGTAATTAACATTATCGTGGCAGCGCGGTTGCGCTGTACGCTATTATTAGCTTTTAGACGGTAATCGCGTGACTGGCAGCGATAACTCATCGGCGAGAGCAGGCCCCGTTGTCAATGGGCGCTGGACGAGCCGAATACGCATTTCTAATTGCCCACCCGCCGACGACGGGGACGTGCCCCGACGAAACGGAGAACGTCCCCGTGCCGTCGATCGTGCCGCGAGCAAGTTGATAGGTCAACGGTTGATGAAGTGGCGCGTCGCCGCGCGGACACGCATGGTATCGCCGCGGAATCGATGCATGTATTCAATTTACTGTCAGTGCCCATCCATTAACATTCAGCCGCGCGCCGGCTGATTACCAGGGACGTGGAAATGAATGGTAATCTCTCGGGGATATTAATTTTTCCCCACCTGCCCCGCTGGACCCACGATTTCGTGGATGGGATAGGCGCGTTAAGCGATGTTAAATTTCCTGGATTACAGAACCCGCAAGCTGATCTATGAACCCTGCCGCGGACCATCCCTATTCTTCCCACAGTAACGACCAGGCGATGGTATAATCGAGAGGACGTTGGCTCGGGTAGGAAGGAGATTCGCTATTTTTTAGAGGAGAAGGTCTTTCGCCTGCGGGCGCAAAAGTTTGACAAGATTACGAATGCCGTGTATCGAGGAGAAGATGAAAGGGACTCTGCGAAAATTTCGAGGTAGGTAATTGTTACGAATTTCTTTCACCGCGTGCAGGATCCTTTCGCCTCGGAAACCTTCAAGAAACGTACCTACTTATACGAAGCAGCGAATGCACGCTGCTCTTCAGCCTCGCTTTGCCATTTCCCGAGACCAGAAATTCTTAATATAAACTGCAACGCCCGTACGTCGTAGACAATGAGGAAACGGCCTTTAAAAATGAGACCGTTTATTAGCCATAATACTTGGCTCGCTGTTAATTGACGGTTTCGCGTGGCGGTAGGTTTCCACGGCGCGGGACGTCGGAAGATCCCGCGGCAAGCGGAATAATAATCAGCTTTTATTGCGTGTCGCTGGTTACTGAACGCCTCCATCCACCGTGAGATCGCATTATGACGTCTCATCGTGGCCCGATGAATAACGACCGCCCGTTCTCATTGCCTCGGCTCTCCCTTCTTTGGTCGCGCGAGGAGTCGAGCGTCAAGCTCCTTTTCTCTGCCCAGTCAAAGACGAAAGAAGAAAGAGGAGAGAGAAAGGAGGCCTTCGGTGGAGTCGCCGTCGTCGCCGTCGCCGTCGGAAGCTGAGAGCACCGACGTACCTCAGTCTCCGGCACTTATCTTCCCCTCGCAATCGGTGCAATATATTCAGGGTGCAAAGGAAGCGTCGTTGTCGGTAGCTGAATGGACGTTTTCACTTAAAGTCGCGTTCACTCGCCGGACAAAGGGATCATTACCCGGGGGTAAAGAAAGGCAAGCACGCCGTGGCGGACACTTAAATACGCGGAATTCACGCCCCGATCACGTGAATACGGAAGAGCCGGTGACAAAGCCCAACGACACGATGCGGCGCGCAGGAATGGCCACGAGGACGCAGTCGCCAATTAAGGTAGCCCAAT
The DNA here is from genome assembly GCA_947577245.1 of Andrena bucephala. Classification (NCBI taxonomy): domain Eukaryota; kingdom Metazoa; phylum Arthropoda; class Insecta; order Hymenoptera; family Andrenidae; genus Andrena; species Andrena bucephala. Next base: position 74,718,685 of record OX387715.1, read on the forward strand.
TCCGGAATTCCTCTACGCAGGCTCGTCACCATTTCTTCCTTTCCCCGAGCTCACATGGGAAACGTATGCTTCATTTGCGTTCATTGCAGGCAAACCGAAAAGCATGCCCGCTTTGTCATCGGGCCGCCTTAATTAAGACGCTCCTCCAACTGCTTCGCTCCGAGTTGCTCTGAGCCCGATGAAACGTAGGAAACAGATACGATCTCTACTGGATACGTTCGATTCAGTTAGCGAGCTTCAATTTATGGTTGCTGTTGCATGCACCGAGCCGCGGATGGATACCGCTCGTTCCTGTCTTGGGAGGTACCCGTTGCTTTTCCAATAAATTTCTATCGTACAGCCAGTTCGTTAGGTCTATGACGGTAAATCTATCCACGATCTTTCGAGTATCTACTTCTGTTCCATGTCGAACAATCGGTTAGGAACGACGGAACGTATTCGGCCCGACCGCCGCGTCGTATCGCCCGTGATTGATTATTCAGTAGAAAGGGAAGGTGGACGACAGACACGGTTCACTGAAGCATCGAGGAGGCCGCGATTTTAGCGGTGGGACGCAGATATGTACACCGTAACTGGTATCCAAATCTGACGGAACTTTTACAGATTTCATCCTGTTTTCCAGAAAATTATAGGATTCGGGCTCCTATTGCTCGTTGAAAGTCGCAGTATCCTTATTTCGTTCTCGCGGTATCAGCCCGTCCGCACCGTTACGCGATTTCCAAAGGCTCGCGGTCCCAGTGGCGAAGTAGATCCGCGATATAACGGAGATCGCGTTATCACGCTCAACCAGACAAATCATCAGGCATTCCGTTCCCCCTTGCCCCGAAGAAACTCGATTGGCGTTATCTGCGTCGGCTCTCTCGTGTACTAGCGGGCCGGCCTGTCCTCGCGACCAGGAAACAAGGAGATCGATTCGACGTGTTTACGCGGCGGCTCTGGCCGGGTAGGAAAAAAATTAATTAACACCCCCCGGTACGATAAGCCGCTTAGCCCCGATAACATTAGCCTGCGTGGCCACTCAGACGCGTTAATAGATGCAGTCGTCGCCGCGAAACTAGCGCGAGCGCCGCTAGTTGAGAGTAAATAAACGTCTCTGGAGTGGCTCTATTAATAGGATTCCGGAGCTCATAAGCCGGAACGGTTTTTTCCCAGGACCAGATAGGAGCCAGCGACACGGTATCGCGCGCCTCCGTAACGCTTTCGAAGCGGCGTCGATCCAGAAGCCGATCTCGCTGCGAGATAATCGCTGGGAGATCGTCCCGTGGCGTCCAGAGAAGCTGTTCTAATACGCCTGAGATGTGGCCTACGAGTGGGTTCGCCTGGAACGGCTCTGATCTTTCGCACAGAAATCGATGGTCGTGGCTAATCGCTGCCAAGGATTCATTACGTACCTCCGCTCTTATCGCGTCCCGTTCTCTGCTATCTACCGTAGAAGCGGCGACTAGAATTATATCGCGTTGCGCTCAACGATAAGGGTTATCAGAACAACGAAGGTGGAGGTGAATGGAATGGGGTCGATTCTGGTGATACCACGTTCTCGAAACAGTGGCCAGTCGTCCGTGCGTGATACTATCGAGTGGCGCCAAAATTTTCTGCTCAGGTACTGCAACTGGCAGGACTTCGTGTGGGAAAGGTCGCTCCTACGTCCTGGAAACGGTCCCTCGAAGCAGTCGGGCAAATATTTTTATTTTAATTTTTTTTTCAGTATATCAACGGGGTAAACTCTGTGTTATAAGAAGTACAAATCGCAGTTACACAGGCACAGAACAAACAATTAGGAAGTACAAAAGAAAAATAATTAAAAGAAACAAAGGCAGAGAAATAAGAGCAAAAGAACCGATAATGATAGTTACAAAATACATATAAAAAATCTTAGTAATAACAGTAGCAAACATAGTCAAATAAATATACGAGTATAAACAGGCAAGTAAGGTAAGGTGAAAAAGGAGAGAGGTAAAGGGAACGCGAAGGTAAAAGTTAAGGGGAATTGGAAGCACGAACAATATTAGCTCTTCATCATCATCTAGACCTAGACACTTGAAATAGATGCTCTTACGCTTTTTGTACCGCGCACACGCGTGAACCTCGCAGCACCGTGCGTACTCCTGCGGAGCCTCCACTGTCGTGAAACGAGGATCTCGAAAGGACACCGTGACGAACATCGGGGAGGCCGATATGGGAATTCGAGATTCCCCGAGTATCTGTCAGGATCCTCGGGTAGATGGTGGGGAGTGGAGGCAGGAGTCGCGGCAGAAAAGGCCGTTAATTCACGTTTCCGTGGCGCAAACATTATACGGGTAACGAAGGACTATTAATAGAGGCCGGTGCATGCCGGGAAGGCGAGTGTCTCTCTTTCAGAACCAGCCTGCAGCGTGGCCGTGCCTCGCTACCACATATTTGCACGTACTTGGCGCACGGATAGGTACCTGGCGGGATCTGGTAATTGCGGTACTGGCTTAAAATAATGAAAATCTATTAGTTAGTAGCGCTCTCGTAGCAGCGGTGCCACTCGTTCCCCGAGCAGTGGCGACCGTTTAACGAGACAGGCGAAAAGAGCGCGAGAGGCAGCAGCGCAATGGGAAGTGGTCCGGCCAGTTCCGTTTCGCGTTAAGTGGACGTCTATGAAATTGATGCCCTCGTACCGGGCCACACTCCTTCCGATATCCAACAGCCAATCTTGCATTCGACGGAATCTTCTTCTTCTCGGTCGCGTCTAATTAGATCCTAATCCTAGATCCTAAAATCCCGTGTAATCGGTCCTTATCAGCCTTCGAAACCCAACCTTCTATTCCTATCGAGATACCAAACTGAAAATCACAGTAGGTATCTAAGTAGTATCTAGTATCTACTTACGCGTAACCCTCGGACTAACCTTCACCGCACAGAGGGCAGCAGCCACGCTAGATGGACATTTCGAAGGATCGAAGCTCGTGGCCGACTACAAAGATTCCCTCGGCTAGCTCCGAACACGTGAAACGATACGAAGAATCGGTGTCCCGTAGGAATGCACGGACAAAGGAGGAAGAGCCCGTGGAGCACCGTCGGGACGACGCTGCTCGACGATAGCGGTGGTTGCATCGAGGAATCGAGCGAGGCTGGCTGGCGGCCGGTCGGTCGGTCGGTCGGGGTCGCTGACTCGAACGGTCGCCGATCCGTCAGTCGATTACTCCGGGGATCTTACGTGAACATGGAAACAGGTTCTTGGAATCCGGTTCTCGATTCTACATACGACTCTAATCAACGCGGCTAGATTGCTGCATCGTATACGCCGCGGTGCGGTGCGGCGCGGAGGCTGGGCTATGCCGCCGCGCGCGTTGCTTCGTTATTCCCTTCGGTGCAGAGTTCGTTTGTCCGCTACGGATCGGCCGCTTCGCCCTGCTTTATAAAACCGAGCACATGGCGGAGCGAGCTGGCCACCGCGAACCGGTCGCCAATATTGTCGAGCCGATCCCGCGCGTCCCCGTGGCTGAATCCAACGAACTGCCGATTTTATGCGGTCGATTCGCTACCGCGGTAGCCGCCAATTATCGTTAATTGAGATCCCGAAACGCGACTCCGGCAGAGGCAGCTGCCACGGCCGAAACGATACCCGCGATCCCGCGGGGTGGAAACGGCCGGGCGCGTCCTCCTGTGTGGCATCGTAAACGCTAATTTATATCAATCATAGCCTCTGACTACGATGCTGTCGCTATGGGAAGCGGTCGCTCGCGGCGCTTCTCCTTTCGTTCTCTTTCACTGGAAGCTGCGAGTCATTAGTCCGGTCTTGATGAGGATACGTGGTGGGGTTTCTCAAGCATTCCATGGCTGTTTTCAGAATACACGTTCGTTGTCGCGTGTCGGGGGAAACAAAGGTGGCACAGGATGGGCCGGTGTGGTTTAATATCTCAGACTTATTTCGGATTTTATAAATAGATGTCAATGGAAAGTATCTTCTGTTTAATGGGCACAGACTTTTTGTGCCGACGATTTCAAGCACTTCGTTTCTTGCTACGTTTCCCGGGCTAATGAATGGAGGAGTCGCAACGATTGGAAAGAGGAAAAAGGAGTATGTAGTGATCGGCTTATCGGTGTCAATGAGATGCGCGAGGACCAGAGTCCTGGCACAAGGTTGTCCACCTGCCACGTTATCTATTCCCTGCGATCCACCGTGTCCAAGTAGTCCACGCCCCTGCACGGCCGGCGTCGCAGGCTCTCGATCCCGGACTGCCATTTGGACCCGTCGCGTCGAATGAAGACATCGCGTCGGATAGCGTCGCGGAATCTAAGCAGAGCTGCCTCTCGTTACTCCGTCGCATTCCGGAAGTCCACGACATGGCGACACGGGCTGAGCGAACGGGAACGACGACCAATTAAAATTACTGGCCGAGCTATCACTGGGGGAGCAAGAAATTATGACATTGGGTCCAGTGATAAGTGCTCCAAGATCTCTTAGATGCTAGCTTTAGATCGATAAATCAGGCCACGTAGACCAGAACACTGCGCGTGTCTTTCACGCTAGAAAGATGAGGAGGAGAGGAGCGGCGTTGTTTTTAATCTGATCGGGCGGGAAATTATAAGGATTTGGTCGCGGGCTAATACAGCGCCGAGGAGGCGCAGGCCAGCAAGAAGACCAATTAAATTTCGCCTGCCACGAAATCCCCGTTAAAGAAGCTACTTATTTAAGGCCCCCTCGAGAATAATGTACTGCATTCCAAATGAGGAGATTTACACAATCCTCGTCGGAGCGGCTGAAACCCAGACCCTCCAGCGAAGCAACAAGTCTTTTTGCGAGGAACCGTTCCGATGATCTTTCTTTCGACGTGGCTTTTTCTGGGCCGCGATCCACCGTGCCGGCAATTAGGAAGCCCTGATTTCTGAATTACAGAGGCCAGGTGTTTTTACAGGGACAATCGTAGCCGGCGAGGAGCCCGGACAATTGTACGCGACGATTCCCCGCCAGGCGATGGGAAATCCGCTGGATTCGAATTAAAGTGGCATTAAGCGGTCAGCGTTGTTCCCCGATATCGTTTGCTTCCAGCCCGCCCAGCAAACAGGTTTCAGTATTAAGGACTTTAAAATTTCAACCAGCGGGAAGTGGATTACGATTATCTCGGGGAGCGCAAATATGTTAACAGCTTAGGAATGCCAGGTCCGCTCGGAGGCCCTCATTTAGTCGCCGCTGGAAATTGAACGGGTCGATGGAAAAAGTATTGGAGCAATGTAGATATTGTCCGATAATTGACGAGATACCCACGGCTGGGGATAGGTCGACTTATTAATGCAACGTTTCAGTTACCTTCTGGAAGCGCAGGAAGCTGCACTGCTTCTGGAGGCAGCGTAATCATCGAGCATTCGTTGAGTCTATCTAGCAGCTGAATCGCATTCCTTTTACTCCACTCAACAAATACTTTCTTCGGCCAAAGATTCTTCTGCGCAAGGACATCGATAACCCACGATTACCAGTGAAAATACGCGAGCCAATAAAACGAGTGCATAATGCATCGGCATACGTGTCGGCAGGCGTTGCCACTTTGCAGCAATTTTGCGAATCGGGTTGCAATTCCAAAACGCAAATAACCAGCGACGCAAAAGTGGGGAACGATTGCGATAAGTACGTTCGCCGTGGATCGGAAATCTGTTGGACCTTTGCGAACCTGTAATCGCATCGATTGCGAGACATTCTTTTGTCCACGTTAGACATTGGATGGACATTAAAGGACGGATACAAAAACGTAATGGAAGTATGTAGGGCGGAATTCGATATTAGTGCAATGGCTTCGGTCATCGTCACGATCTTCCTTCTGGAGTGACTATTTTCATCGAAGTCTTTATCGCTGAAGACACTTTAATTTGTGTGATAATATCTCTCTCTTGTCACGTTAAGGGGGCTACTTAGGCACTCTTAGGCAGTCAAACCGCTCGAAGACCAAGCATCTTTTTGCGAATTAATTACAAGGAGATGAATGCAAATTGTGACCAGCACTTTTGGGTAATGTATATTAATACTATAAACTGTAAAAAAAATGTTTTTATAATATAGGGTGAAAACACTAAGTAGTAGTCGACGACTTAAAGCTAAACTCGAATGAGAAGTTCTAAAAAATAAAACAATCAATGTTATAAAATATATAAAATGTATTGAAGTAATTCAAATGTATTTAATGTATCACTAAAAATTTTGTGTTAGTATAAAAGTGCGGGGAAAATAAATAATTAGCGTTAAAAATAATGTGTCCAAATGTTTTAATAATCGACCGCTTAACTCTAAAAGTCGACCGGTCCGATAGCTAGTAGTCGACCACCTTTTCTTAATATGAAATTCAAAATAGGTTATGTGCGCGTTACAAACTAAAATTCATTTTTAAATATAATGTGCAACAACTGTAAATAATTAATAATGACAGGAATAATGCGTAATTAAAATAAGTTCTTTTAAAAAATGTATCAAAATTTTAATAAGGTAAATTATTGTTAACACGTGGTCGACTTTTAGCGTTCATTGCGAGCTTCAGTTAGCTTTAGAAGTCGACCGCTACAGTCGACTATTGAAAATTGAATGGGAATGATGGTCCAGTTACCGACCTCCCATAAATAAATAAATTATCCCATTTTTTTAAATTTTTTAAGCGCATATAAAATTGTTGATGCTTTTTCAGTGAAATAGCATCATTTTCCAGTAAAAAATGTATAGAACTGAATTACATTTGTCTCTTGTATTCAAAGCGCATTTATGCTTCTCGTGTTGGAAAACAACAATGGCACATGTAAAATCAAAATTAATTTACAAATCTCTTTAAAAGCATTTATTTTTTTGTACCTATGAAGAGCGCTTTTTGTCGTATTTTAAAGTTGGAAATTCTAAATATAATATAAAATTCAATAAATGCTTTATTTCAGTACTTATTTCTTTAAGCTAAACAATAAAAGTGGTCGACTACTAGAGGGTGGCCGACTATTAGTGCTTTCACCCTATACATGTATATGATGGCGCTACAGTCTTCTGATATGTAGGCGTTTTTTTCTGTGGTTTTGCCCTGATTTTTAAACAGTATAAATGTATTGAAGTAATAGTTTCGATTGTAAGAAAAGTCTTGAACTCAAGTTCTACGCTTACTAATGCGCTTCTAAACCAACACAATGTACGGTGCACCAGAATTGTCCTCTCGTGGTTTACGTAACGGAGCCTGAACGATTCCTTTCTCTATTCTCGATCGAAAAGGCATAGAGCCGTTTCCACGACCATCCGGAGGTGTGAAACGCGATTACGACGAACCGCCACTGCATCGGTTTGCAGTCGAATTTGGTATCAATTAGCGAGATCATCTACGAGGCATCGTATATGGAGAGGTTATTCTAGATTGCGAGTCGCTTTTGGAAAACGAAGTTCCGCGTTCCGCGGCGTAATATATTTCTCGTTAGGATATTTATTTCATACAAGGCTCTCTCGATGGCAGCTACCAAACATTCAATCCACTTTCTTGATCCCCGTCGCTCCGCAACTCGCGCATATCCTAGACATCGAATTAAAACAGAATCTTAAGACGTTACGCCTGGTTCCACATCTTTCCCTAAAAACTATCTACCCAGCACGCTTTCTCCTACTTAGAAGCGTTCCCTAAAGGTCTCAAAGAAAGGAGCGAACGAAGAGGACCGCGAACTCGATTCAATGTTTCCTCAAACTCTGCGATGCATGGGCCACTGCGCATCAAGCATACCTATAGACGCGCTCTGTTTCAACTTTCTTTGCCTCGTACGAGAACTTGGAAGTAAAGGAAACAGTAAAAATAGGGAACTTACGGTGGAATCCAATAAGCCTGGAAAGCATAGCACGCATATTCGCGTGACACACCATTAGATCCCGGCGATGGCCATTCCACGCGGCGAGGTCGGCAACACGGTGTAGTACCAGCGCCGTAAAGGATGTTCGGCGCGGCGATATGTAAAAGTGAAACAAGTTGGCCTGCGCCAGGTCGAATCGGACTCGTATAGGCGAGCGGGTATCGGCTGGCGAGGACTTCTGACGCGACCTGGGGTCAGGAAACGGCCGATGGAACACGTGCAGCTCGCGACGGGCAGCCCGATACTCGCGGTGGCGTCGCGCGTACCCGCTGCGTCTCGGTGCTAGCCGGCTTGGCCCGCATACCTGTAACAAGATGGACAATAACAGGCGTTACACGCCGGTCCAGGTCGAGGATGTTCGACGTCGGGCGCGCACACACGATGCGTCGTCTCACAGCGCGGCGTCGCCCGGAGGGACGGAGGAGGTGGAGGAGAGGGCTCGGGCCCCGCGCTCGCGCTCACGCTCACGCTCGCGCGACACGGCCAACAGAGAGCAGCTCGCCGTGGACAAGGGAGAAAAGGGAGAGAGCGGTGGGAAAGAAGAGGCCTGAGAGTGGATCGAACGATGTAAGGAGGCCCGTGCATCACCTGTGTGTCGGCCCACGGCTATTGCCGCTGGCGTGCCGATGCAACCTGGCGGCCCGAACGCGGAGGGGGCGCAGAAGAGCGGGAGAGGAAGCGCGCGAGCGAGCACGGGGGACCCAGGGCCCTGTCGGGAGAACAGGGCGAAGAGGGGAGCCGGTGCGTGTGTGACAAGTGAGGCCCCGGGAGGTATCAGCAACCACCACACAATCGCGTGGACCCGCTGACGCTGGGACGGGGATGAGGAGGAAGAGGAATCAGCTGGAGGATAGAGGGAGAGGGCAGCGTGGATAGAGCGGGACGTAGGGATCGAGTATTCTCTGTTACCGCGAGGGCAAAGGGTGGAGGGAGAAGCGTTCTGGAAGCGAGAGAGGAGCCGCTCGCGCGGCTGCCCTCCGGCGCTCGTCCGACGGCATTCCTTCCACCGAACGAGTCGCCTCTTCATTCTTCTTATCGGCCCCTCTTTCTTCCTCCCCTTTGTAGTCGAGCGCGTCTCGTTCGTCGCCACCCTGGACCATACCCCGTCCTTCGGTCGCTTAGGTCCCAATTTTAGCCTGGAAAGACGCCTAAACGCCCGACTTTGTCACCTGCCGCCCCCTTGACCCTCGTGAACGCGGACCCCCTTGCCCCCCCCCCCTCCCTCGTTTCTGTCGTCCGCTGCTCGCCTCGAATCGTCCTCGAGGAATACACGCGATAAATACCTGCTTCCCGGGATTCCGATTCTTTCGTCCCCGCGCAGGATCGATGATCGACCGCGACCCGTTAATTAGATCGTTTTGTCAACGTCCGGAGCGTAGAGTCACGGGGACTACAGTCTCTAATGACGAGCGTTCCCTCCGTGTCTTCGAACAGATCCCGTTCCGAAGTCACGCGCGAACGTTCGTCACGGTTCCAAACAGGGCGACTGAAACAGCGGAGAAAGTCGTGGAAAAAAGAAAAGTTCAATTGTCCGACTGGTTTTACTATCGTTCCCCGAACCGACGGAATTCGTGCTCCAAGGAATGCTCTCTAGCGGCGAGGAGAGAGCGACAACGAGATTTCAATCTGATTGTGAGATGAAAGATTAATAAGCAAATTAAGGTTGGTGAAGCTTTCTACTCAATACAGCGTATAATATATAAACGCAGCTCGCACCCGGAAGTTGCAGGTACTATTAACGGCAATTAACGAAATTCCCATCGAACTGGCACGTTTCAACGAGGAAAAGAAGCGTAATTGCGGCTCCGACGAAAGGTACGAGCTTCGGGCTCGCCGTTGATCGCCACGAAAGTGTTTCCCTGAATTCAGGAAGATCGACGATCGTTGCGGGGCCACGACGGGAAGAATGATCTACCCGGGGTAACGGACGGGGACCGAGCAAAACCGACCGGGCGATGAATCTTCCTGGCGTAATTAAAAGTAATTTCCTTAAGCAGCGGCGCGGTATCGGACGCGGCTGAATTTCAACGCGAGATAACATCGCTTGCGCATAATTTATACGAACCGTGCAGAAAAACAAATACATTTCCGACGTCGGACAGGTCATTATACGTTGCGTTATTTATCCTTGATGATCATGAAATACCGGTTCCCCGCGGGCCGGACCCACCGTACAATAATTAACGTACGATAGTAATAACGATAATTCGAGATCTCGCGCAGCATTCCGCGCTACCGGACAAGCGGTAGGCGCGGGCTTCATTCATCGATCTCGATGGCGGTCCTCCGCAGACGCGACGAGAGTCACTCCGCGCCGTGTACTATCAGCGCCACGATGCTGCCTTTCGATTCGGTATTATCTAATCACTGCCCCAGTATAGCGGGGCTACCGCAGGATACCTTCTATACCCTCCCCGCTACGAGAAGCTTCTTCCACGAGAAGATGCGCGTATACGCGCCACAGCACGAGAAAACCTGGAGGGTCTAATGTACGCGCGTGTACAGGATGTACCATTTCAATGGATCGAGTGCCTTGAATGGAAGTTGAAGGGATTGCGCAACAGTCTTGATAACTAAATCGACTTCTGTGGGGCAAATGTTTCTCAAGCACCCTGAAACTGTTTATAAGTCTCTCGAAACCTGCACCGTTTGTGCAGTCCACTTTGGTAGCAGTTCAGACTGCGTTCAGTACCACCGTGGCAGTACCAGTTTAATTTCAATGCACTACGGGGCTAAAATTTGTCAGGTGTGCTTGGCGAACAGTGCGGCAGTGACATAAAACTCCACCAACTCAACGGATCCCCTGGGTCTTCACTTTCTTCTCCACCTTCGACACCGAGAACTCATACCCAAAACTCCGACCTGCCTTTCAGAAACACCCAGTACACGTACACACGTAGCCAGAGCTGGAACGCCGCGGGTCGTTTCCTCGGTGATTTTTACTCGCGGCAAATAATAAATTATCGGCCGGCCGTGCGTAATCGGCCTGGAATATAATCTGCGCATGGACAACCGTATCGCGCTGCGGTAGCTGCGGAGGCTCCCTCTTAGCCTACAATCTGTCTTACATATTCATTATGGCTGGAGGGTGAGCAGGTATTATCTCAGATGGTCGGTTTGGAACAACGTATAGCTTGTAATTTTCAGGGGGCCCCATGGACTGCCCCTCTCTTTGCTCTTCCACGTCTTCGTCATCTTCCATGGCTCCCTCGTCTCTCCCACACCTCACCCCCTCTAGCCCCTCCCTATTCGAGAGGATCCAGCAACCCTCGGCGTGCCCTCAGTTTCAGGCGTCACGCGAGATACAGGTACGGAGCGGTGGATGTTATCGTTGTCATTGTCGAACGAGCCCTAACGACCGGTGATTTCGCGCATCGTTTACGTGCCCCTCAGTGCACGTCCGCGCGCACGCCACCACCTGATGATATCGACGGTTGACCGTAATTGCCGACCCTGCGCGCCCATCTACCTGCCTCGCGATGGGCCCGGCGACGGTCCTGCCATTCCCGGAACTCCACGCGGCGCCTTCCCTGGAGAACAATCAGCGTTCTCCAGCCTTGAGATCGTTCTGGCCGCGTCGCTGTTTACTGGGACCACGAAACCCGCGCTTTGCGTCCTAATCGTGGCTACTTTCTGCCCAATGGTAGGCAGGGTTCGTTCTTTGTGCGAGAAAGTAGTCCAAGTTGTATTTTATTTATAGATATAGTCCATTCTGAAGGGATGATTCCTCACGTAAAAATAAGTGGAACCGTAGATAGCCTCGGTCCCCTCGGGGATAGTAGTACACCGCACGCCTCTCGACCCAAAGAAGCTACACAGTAGTTGACAATTGCGGCATGAAGCAGCCCAGTGGATCGATACACCAGACCTATCCAGAAATCGTGACGAGACGGCTACTCGGAGCATTCGACGGCGAGGGGAGGGTGGGATCCCCCGGGGATCACAGAATTACACTTCGATTCGGTGGCTCCTGATAGCGCATTTTCTTGACGTGAGCGGCACTCAGAAGCCAGTGGCACACGGAGCTGGTATGCGCTGGTTGTTACAGAGGGAGAGAGAGAGAGAGAGAGAGAGAGAGAGAGAGAGAGAGAGAGAGAGAGAGAGAGAGAGAGAGAGAGAGAGAGTCATGGGACGGAGCAGGTGCCACGTGAAGTGAATGACTGGAGGGACGATGGTGGTGGCGGCGACGTAGACGGAGAAGGGGAGAAAAGGTTTAGCGAGTAGCGTGAGTGAGGTGTGTAACTCGAGTGAGCGGATAACGCGAGTTTGGTGAATGAGGCGAATGAAGTGAAACGCTCCAAGTCGACGGCGCGTGCAACGAGTGGGTGATACGCTTTCTAATTATCGAGATTAATCCGACGGGAAATAGAGGCGGGCGTGTGCCAGCTTCACGCGCCTTTGCTCGCCCCGTTCTATTTTTTTACTCTCCCTTCGGCCCCCGCGCCTCTTTGCGCCAAGCCAGACTTGACACCGGTTCTGTTATATTCCCGCATGCCCGCAGCAGCCCTACACCGCGTGACCTGCATTCTCGCTTGTTTACGCGCGCCGCCTCCCCGAAAAACGGAGTCGATGGCATAACCCCCTCTGCTCTGCTTCTAATAGTCCACTAGCTGGCGGACCATTTAATACACACCCAACCCTGCACGATGGTAGGCACCCCGTCGATTAATTTCTCGTCAGAAGCCAAGGGCTCAGAATCCCGCTGAAATTTCAGCGTACATAATCTATTAACCCGCGAGTATTCTCGTCCTCCGAGCACAGGGAATATCCCGCGGAATTCTCGGCTACAGTACAGTCTCTGAAGAAGCGGCGAGGAATTAGCATTAAAGGACATTAGCATCGTTTGTATCGTCGGGCCCGTACAAATTTCCCGACGGGGAATGTTGCTGGGCACGAAGGAGCTCGCGAGCCACGGGTAGCTGGCAGGGGCCTGGAATCAGGGCATACTTGTCGTTCGCCAAAGGCGGGGTAGGTAGTGCACCGGCAACAATAATCAATGGAGTTGCTGCATTGGGGTGTGGCGCGCAGTACCGGCGCCTCCTTGCTGTCCGACGTACTTCGATCGTACCCCCTTGCAACCCTGCCCCTCTCCCCCCCCCGGCGCCCTCCTCTCCTTTCCTTTTCTCTTTCTCCGTCTGTTCTTCGCCCCCCACCCCCTTTCACGGATATCGACGACCCACCTTGTGCCCTTCCGCCTTCCGCTTAGATGCCGCGAGCTGAAAGCCAGCAAGGCGCTGCTCAAGGAAGCCAGCGTTGTCCCGAGCAAGGGAGTTTCCGTCATATTTCCCTTTCCTCGCCTTGAAATATTCAGGCAATAAGGAGATTTCAGTGGAAGCCAATGGGGCAGAGTGGAGTCTTTAATTGGATAATAAGGAACTCCAAAGTCTTGTAGTTGCTGGCGCTTTGCATCCCCCACTCCACATTCAAAATATGGAACCGGAGAATTTTCTTCTGGATACTCTACGATTTATCTTTCGGGTCATTCCACGCGAAGTCGGACACTTTTCGGGGTAACATTTCTGATTTTGGTGCAACTTGGATATGTTGCAGTCTTTAGGGATATATAAACATATCTCGAAGGATTTTTCAAAATGTCAAAAATTGTGGATGTTACTGCTCTTTGAAATATAGTGTTTACTTTTTTCCAAAAATTGTAACTGTTGAACTAACAAACTGATAAAAATGACCTTTTGGGTGCTTACAGTGGAGATATAAGAGTACCTAATAAAAATTATTTCACATAATAAAAACGAATATTTGACCATTTATTTAACAATTGTTCTTAACAAATGCAATTTTATAATTGAAGGCACCTTTTTAAAAATTTGGAAAAATAGGAGAATATAGCCCCGTTTATCCTCTTTACGGACATGTTTTAATAAACGTGGACACTTTAAAATTGGCCAAATGGAAATTAATTGAATGTAACGCTGTGTCAAATCACACCGGCTCGACTGGTCGCTCGGGCCGTGCGGTACTCGCAGCGGCTAAGCGGCTATACCTGCCACTTTTATATAGAGTATTAATGAGGACCGCTGCAAGGTTTAATGCAACGTTAATAGTTACTGGAAACTCACTCTCTGTCGATGGCACTTATTGTTTGAAACATTTAAGTTGCCATTGTTCAATGGAAACCACCAGAAGGTGGTGAGCATTCTTCCATCGGGAGAGGATGGGATGTGATGGGATTATGTTAAAGGATAAATATTTTGTCGTATCTTTGAGCGTTTTTTGAAATGAATGACCGGTTATGTAATTACTTATTTGATAATGGCTACAACTTTTGATTTGTCACTGTATGAATAGACTTTAGCTTTTAAATGAGACACTTTTATATCCGTTCGTATAAATGAATGAAAGTTTCGCGTTCCAGAAATTGTTTTTCCAACTCCACGTCTCTTTAGTAATAATCGTGAATGTTTTTTATATCGTTCTATTGAGCTGAATTGAAAATGAATGTTTTGAATGCTGGCAGTCGCCCAATCAAACAATTTCTGTGGTGTCGTTATTTGTTCTTCTAGCGGTCTTTGTAAACTGGCTCGTCCTGCATGACGTTTTAATGACCCCCCAATACCATCGCATGCATTTTTGCCATGTGATGTTGCAAAAAAATGCCACTGAGCGTTAATTCCGAAATCTTCGAAATGAAAGCTGAGATTCGGTAAATTATATTTATTTTTATATTGTGATGAAGCCCCATCGGAGAAATCTTTCATTTTATTAATAACAGTGCCGTGTGTTTGTTTCCAAAATTTAATCAGCTTTATTTGGAATAAATGAACTGCGATACTGTCATGCTCTTTACACTCTGAAATAATGACAAAGTTGTCATGCTGCAGACAATTATTGATTCTATAATAAGCAACCAATGGATGAATTGTAGCCTGTTTGTTATACCAATGATAGCTCTGAACTTCATCCTGAATAACACAAGAATAATTTTCTCCAAAATCTCCGACAACAACTAACTCATCCGGCCCTAATTTTTCTGTGCAATATTTGAAAGAACTACTCTGATTTTTTGCAATAAAATCGTGGATTTGCAATGTCGGTAATCGAGTTTCCAGATGTTCAAGAAATTCTTCTGTTGTATATTCTATATCTTCTAAATTGGATCTGTCAGTATTTGTCCATTGATAACATGAAATAGATATAATAAAATGTTGTTCAAATAAGACTTGCAATTTTTTACGCAGAGGTCCATATCCTGGGCAATCTTTGCAATTATTCAAGTTGCAAGATTCACTGGAGACATCACAACGCATATTTGATAGCATCTCCTTGTATGTGCATGGAAAATTAGAGGATACAGAAAGCAATTTTTGGAGTTTCGCACCAGCAAGTAGTAATTTAACATTTTGATGTATAGCACATACACATACAGAATGTGTTCCACTGGCTCCTACAAGTAGGACGAAGCTGAGCATATTTACTAAAGCCGATATTTACCGACGGATTGTGTTCTTTAAAAAATGAATGCAATTCATTTAAATTATTTAACAGCAAACGCTTTGGTATATGCATTTTTGAACCGTCTCTTTTAACCGAAATGCAGTCTTTTTTCCCGGGTATTATTCTACTGACTTCGTCACTCAAACAGAATGATTACACCATGGATATGGTAGAATCAGATAATGGCACTCCTTTCTTTTTGTCAGGGTAGGACAAAATACCCTTTTCTAAATGTAACTGTTTGGCCACGATTGCCATGTGCTTAGTACATCCTATTTCTTGTACCATTTGTCTAATTCTCCACTATTGAGGAAGAATAGTGGGAAGATGTAACTGGTTGTCATAGTTTGTTAATTTACTGTACTTTTCTCGCAATTCGGGTAACACTTCTTCAGAGAAATAATCGCGATCGTCGCCAGAAAAATTGTCTATTAATTTTCGTTTTACCGTTTTTTGCATATAAGTTAACTTTTGAAGTTATTGGCGACTGGTTCAAAATATTAAGCGTCTTATTCAGTGACTCGGTAATCATTGATTTATCACCACGGTTTTAAACATTTTCGTTTGTACTTTCACAGTCAGTATCATTATCTGAAGGTTCGAATGACACGATATTACTACTACATGCTACAGGTTCTTCGTGTAGAAGTATGTTCAAAGATTCAGACTCAGGCAAACGATCACATTTTAATCGATAACTACTGCAAATATACTTACCTCCGTCAAGATTTGGATACTTTTTTTGCAATGTTTCCGTAACACGCCTAATATCTTTCTGAGGATGCTTGGTGTGATTCAGTTTCGCAAAAGGATTGCACCACTCTTTTCGCACCACTTTAAACTTTGGCAGTACGAATGGACACGTCTACAAGGTTTGGCTCTAAGAACGACATTGACAAACAGAGACTAAGAAACTAAGAAACCCCACCCTTGGTAAGATTGAATACATCTAAGGACCAATAAAAGAACTGCAGGCTGACTCAGAACACAGGTAGTAAAATATTTCAAACAATAAGTGCCATCTACAGAGAGTGAGTTTCTAGTAACTATTAACGGTATTAAACCTTGCAGCGGTCCTTATTAATACCCTATATGTATAAAAGTGGCAGGTATTGCCGCTTGGCCGCTGCGAGTACCGCACGGCCCGAGCGACCAGTCGAGCCGTTGTGATTTCACACAGCGTTACATTCAATTAATTTCCATTTGGCCAATTTTAAAGTGTCCACGTTTTTTAAAACATGTCCGTAAAGAGGATAAACAGGGCTATATCCTCCTATTTTTTCCAAATTTTTAAAAAGGTGCCTTCAATTATAAAATTGCATTTGTTAAGAGCAATTGCTAAATAAATGGTCAAATATGCGTTTTTATTAAGTGAAATAATTTTTATTAGGTACTCTTATATCTCCACTATAAGCACCCAAGAGGTCATTTTTATCAGTTTGTTAGTTCAACAGTTACAATTTTTGGAAGAAATGTAAACACTATATTTCAAAGAGCTGTAACATCCACAATTTTTGACATTTTGAAAAATCCTTCGAGATATGTTCATATATCACTAAAGACTACAACATATCCAAGTTGCACCAAAATCCGAAATGTTACTCCGAAAAGTGTCCGACTTCGCGTGAAATGACCCTTTTAGAAGGAAGCGGAGGGACTGTCCGCATTCCAGATCTAATACGCTTCACGTGTTCGCGTGGACACACCTGTAACGTCTAATTGATTTAAGCCGTGGGATAATTGCCGGCTACCTGGCGGCGGGCCAGCCGCTTATCGGCCGTATTAAGACAGTTAAACACAGGTTGTCACCGGTATCGACAAATACGGGATACGGGGCTTTCGGGCGGTTGACGGGCCGAGTAAAAGTGCGTCTTCGGCGTTCCCAGCCGCCTTTCGGACTGGTTCCCAAGGCGAGAGCACGCGTGGGTGGAAGACCAATCGCGGTGGCGCGGGCACAGTGCAATGCAGAGTGCAGGTGCAGCGCAACGGAACAGTGGCAAAAGAAGCGGCGTGGCGAGGCGCGGCGCGGCGTTGCGCTGGTCAGCGCTGACACGCCCGGTTGCACGCGCTTCCGGCGCCACCGTCGAGCACTCTGCTTCACAGCCCGCTGGCGCCAACGAATTTGCAATTGCACATGTTACGCGTTATGCAAAACGCGACTCCCGTTCCGTTGTAAACGGGAACAGCTAACGTGACGGAGCGGTTTCGCGATGCTACAGGCGGCGAGGCAAATACGGTAAAGTTTTCACGTATTAATCATGCCACCGGGGGCATCAGTCGCGCATTACTACTGCTTAAATACAGTTGAAGGTATCCAACTATTTCCACAGCGATAGCATCTCGCGAAATTTCCACGCGTTTCCACGGATACCTCTGGCGTAATGTAAAATCGAACGAGTGCATCTAATGCGCGCATCGCTTCTAAAATGCAGCGGGTAATTAACATAAATAACGTACCCGCCGTTCCCGGTGCATAGCGGATATAATATTTAAACGACAGCGCTTTCTACGTTACCTGCAATTTATTCAAGAAGCAATTACCGCCGCGGCGAAGCTATACGTTATTACAGCTAATTGGAAATCGACACTATCGGACGCACAGAAAGCATCGTGTCTTGTAATTCCTGCGTTAATCACTTTAAGTGGAAGTGGGTAATTAGTACTAAGCGCGGCAATTTCGCCTTCAGATGTATCTGCTACTCGGTCGTGGGCAACATTGATAAAGTAAAACGCGATTGCGCGCGTGTTCGTTCACGTTGCAAGCGTTGGCCCTTTCGGTGAAATCGCTGTTATCGCTGGAAACGTTTTAAAGCGGCCGTAGATAGCGAGCACGAAAACAAATTTCGAGTTATTCGAGACTTGAGTCGTGTGAAACACGAGTCTTTAGATTTCCGGTAGAACTATCGGAACTGATCAAACAATGTCGTTCTAGAAACGTAAAATTCGCATTTGTGACAGAATTCGTCACAGTTCAATCTTCTTTTTATCGAAATAAATCAACCAAACTTTGAATTAACGAGATACCCAAACTGGGGGAACATTGGCATATTTTTGGAAGATTTTGTTACATAATATAAAAATTAACATTTTTACATTTGCTTTAAGTATCCTATCGTAACATCGCATCTTTTGTAATTGTATTACAAGAGTGAAAATGCATAAAATTTTTATCCTTTTCCTTCTATAATACATGTTAATTAGCTGTCACAAATTGGCACATCATATAAATAGCACCAACAGCTAAAGTTTTACCAATCTGAACTTACATTGATACTTAAATTTGTTTCGGTTTATGTTCAATGCATTCTCTTTTATATTTCTTTATTTTTTTATTTCATTTCTTTAATTAAGATTTTTAAAATTCGCATCGTTTTTAATTCTACTACAAGTGTCAAAATGCACAAAATTTTTATCCTTTTCCTTCTTTAACACATGTTAAGTAACTGCCACTGTTCTGCCAGTTTACGGTATCTCCTCGTGATAGACTAAATCCAAGTTTCGTCTGAAATTTTCCAGTTTTCGCAATTGGTAATCGGCGAACCAGTAGCCGAACCGGTAGATTACATCAGTACCGAGTCACCAGCCAATAAATCCTCAAATCGTCCAACAAGATCCATTCCCGATAGCAAACTACGAATGCAGGAGACACCGTCGAACGAGTAATGATATAACGTGGCCAAGAATGCAACGGACCAACGGAATGACATTTATTTTCACCGACAAGACGAACAGTGTGCTTACCGTCGATCGATCAATCGTTCCAGCAACGTTGCCGCGAAACGATCGTACTTTGGCCCGTGATCAATCGCCAAGGGAGAGAGATAACGGTGTCGCCGGACAAATGCTCGTTGAGATAATCAAAGCACAAAGATGCCTGCGCTCGATCATTCCATCTGGTCCGCGTACAATTAGATCCTGACAGGGTTAGCCGATTCGCGTGCGCAAAGGAGCGCGTTTCCGCCGTTTCTCCTGCAACTGGCGTACGCATTTACGCGTCGCACTTTTCCGCCCCGCAGGTATTATTAATTACGGTACACGTATCGGACTAACGCACGGGTATTAATATCCGTAACGATTATTACGTTTAATGATACCCATATATCGTTACACTCTCTTTTTTCGCTGCGTAATTTTGCGACATTACTCTCGGGTGCTTAAGCGCAATTTTGACACACAAAAGCTGTTTCCTTGTAACCGTTGGAATTAACAATGAGCCGATAGCTTTCTGTCGATAAGAAAGTGCCGTTAGTGATCATCGTTATGCTGCCAAGTCATGGTTGTGCGAAATAGAAGACAGTTCGAGTGAAAATTAAAGACCTCCGTTAAAAGGCAAGAGGATGTTGGGTAGGTATTCCTCGATTCGACGAAATCCGGTGGCGGAAATTTCAGTGTTTCCACTTCCACTCGAGCAGGAAGGGACGTTCCCCAGAGGGAAGGCGAGTTAGCATTCGAAACGTGTCTGGTTCCCACGTAAAACTACCCGGGGAGTTTTTCCGATTCACGATGAGTTGCAAACCTAAATGCTCAGTAGCCCGAAGGTCCCAGATTGTACCGGCTGGAAGCACCGTCGCATTGTGTATCCATTGTCCCCTCCCCTCCCCCCCCCCCTGAATAAAGAACATTTTTAGACACCACTTAGCCGCTCCTCGATGGGGTGACACGTAACCACGACTCATCCTTATCTACCACGGCTTTTTTCGTTCTCACGGAGGCATCCGTTCATTGTCTACTCGCTGTGCTTTTAGAAGAGACGCCCCGCGCATCCTAAGTGCGCGTGGATCGGGGGAAAGCTGTTATCAGGATGACGGTGTGCCTTTCGCACTTCAACAACTCTCTAATACTCCTTCTCCTCTGAACAACAACGAATAATCACGAGCCGGGACGACGCGCCGAAGGAGTGCAAACACTCGCGATCAAAGATTACGGTTCAATTAGGAAGTAGGAATGCTCCCAGTAGCCTCGCGTGGAAACGTTAGCGGTAACGAGCAGTTGAGAGGCAAACAATGCGCAGCTCGGTAATTAGGCACCACTTGTATGTATCGGGGGCATATATACTTTAAGCGGTCTACAATTTCGAGACACCTTGCCAGGCTGGTCTTTTCACGAGGCCACGTTAATCGCCTCATGCGTCCGTCATGCTGAATAAAGTAAATTGCACGAGGCGAAGCTTGCGAGGCGTGAATTCCGTGTGCCACAATGGTTTATTATTCATAATATCCTGTATAGTTGAAAGACAGTGACTCTTGAATTTACCCTGTCCCTCATTGACGATATCTATGCTTGGAGAATAGCTCGTCTTTTGATAAAGAAGCTGATTACAGCGACGTAACAGAACGTGCGACAACTTGCAATTTAATGAAATCACAGAATACTGTCATCAATATCTCGCACTTCTTACTTTCAACGTTTGCAAAGGGTTACATATACAAATGAATCTATTATAACATCAAGCAAAGTACCAGAACTATTCGATCACATCACATATGCATGTCATGAGTAATTCCCCACGATATATCAGGTTAGGGTAGAACAGAGTCAGCCGTCGACGTTACAAATTCACGATCACTATTCTCCGGTCACTATATCTGCGGCCGCGATACAGGTCTCGGTGATCGGATCCATAACGAAGCCCCGGCGCGGCGCATTCACCGGCTGGAACAATATGAGAGCACCGATATGTTCCAGTCGCATTGTATCTTCCTCGCCGGCTCACATCTTCATACCGGTCCGGCCGCGCTGGCAATCAGCGTTGCAACGAACGTTGTCAATCTCGTGGACGCAAAGTATACTGGAAGAGAGCAGCGAAACGATTTGCCAGCGCAGCCGGCGGGTAAAACTTCGTTTAGCATCGCATCGGGGTGAAACAAACCGGTCGCGTGCGTGTTCGCTGCGTACGATGAGCGCGGGCCAGAGGGTCAATCTCCTCCGCGTCCTCTTCTTCTTCTTCCTCTTTATCTTCCCTCTTTCCCTTCCGCGTAACTATTTTCTTGTTTCTCTTCTTACACTTCTTCATCGCTGCGTTCTTCTTCTTCCCCAGCTCGGCCTGCTCCCGCGCCTCTTACCGCCACGTCGGCCCCTTTCCCCCGTCGTCTTCTTCATCTTCTTCTTCTTTCACTTTGACCACCCGTCCCGGTTGTTCGCTCGCCCGGAGGTCGGGCGTCATTGTCTCTCGTCTTCGAAAAGGGAAAAGGGGGCAGCGAAAAAGAGAAGCAGGCGCTTATTCAATCCGGTAGATGCGAGAGGTAATCAGTTATTTCCGTTCGCGGCCGCCATTAAACGCGCGCTAATTATGATTTTATACAGAGTGCGGCCGTTTCGCGCGCTCGCTGCGAATGTATTATTATGTCTCTATCGTAGGGGGGGGGGGGGGATACGCTTTTAATCGAGGGAAAGGGGACGATGCAACTGCTTCTCGAAGTCGTGGTAGCTGAAGACTCCACTGGACACTGTACATGTTGGAAATGATTGAAGGTCGCGTACTTTAATGAACTGATCGGTTAGTGAGCTACTTGCGATATGTTCCAGAGATCGGTCTAATCTCGCAGCACCTACCAGACAAGAAAGGAGTATATCTAAAACATATCCCTGGCATTGCGAGTTAGAAGCCAGTCTTTCCGCATATTCCATCCGCACCTCGAGCGATCATTGAATTAACCTCGATATTACGCGCTAAATTTCACGGAATACGCTGAACGCTCTCGTCGCCCAGGTAATTCATACTATTATCGCGGACGCATCATCATAAATTTGCATAGGCTATTACGACACTCTGGATCGTCACGCGAGACGAATCTCTATGCCTCTCCAAGGCGAAACCATCCCGTCGCGTCTCTGTCTGTCCGACGGTGTGCGTCGGAACCGAGAGGTTGCGGAAGTAAGGAGATTTTCCAAGAGCACGTGTGACTTTTAGGTACATAATACCCGCGATGGTCGGCTCCGGCCGAGGAAAGAATCCCCATCGTGGACCTGACCGCCGTCTTTGCGCAGTCGGGCAGACTGCGGGCAGCAGCTGCACGCACGTGAGCAAAGGAATCGCCGTGAAACGCTAACGTTATAATAACGGTCGTAACAACGGCAAGAACGTCGTAATTTAAATTGAGTTTCTCGCTTGTCCGCCCGTAATAACTCTATTGCACGCTACTTGAACGGAAACGAGAAAGAAAGGCACGGTTCGGCGGCTGTGGAAACGGAGGGAGGAAGAGGAGAGCTGCGCAAGGTGGCAAAAAGGGGGAAGAGACTGATCACAGTGGGTGGGTGTGAGTGATATCTGCAACGGAGGCTGGGGTGCGCTGATCTAATTGATAGCCGGGCTGGGGACACGGCCAGGATATGACGCGAATCCATTGTGGCCCACATTATTATAATATGTATACATATATTATATATACGTATCCTCTGCCACCGATATCGCGCGTAGGCCCTGTACGTCGAGCGAGAAATACGCGGGGAAAGAAAAGAGACAGGGTGACACGCTGTGCTGGTGTAATAATCGGGCGACATTGTTCGGCTCGACAGTTAGGGAGTGCGGTCAGCAAGTGTCAGACAGATCGCGCGATACATCCATAATGTATCGGCGGGGTACCGATGGACGCGTTTCTTCTCACTGATCGACCTTGCATTCCTTCGCTTCTTATCGACCAGGCCTTGCACGATTTCTTCGATTAAACGTGCGACTTAGTCGTAACTGTTACGAGTCTTTCGGTTGGAACTGCCAATTATGGGCGTCGCGTAGCTAGAGTGAAATTCCGAGTTGACCCGCGTCGATAATCCAGCGGCTCGCTCAACGGGGCGGTGTGCTTCAAGTGAAATCCTCGTCTGCGGGGCGTACGAGGACGCCGCGCGTGCTCAGCAATGAATCTTCAAAGTGGTAACTGCTGATCTTTCCCCCTTGGCCCGGCGATTCGTTAAAAGACATGCTGGTAAGTCGTGCATGCTGCACGAGCGTGAAGTGAAATTGAAGCGCGACCACTCCAGAACGAACGGGCATAGGCGTGCCATCTCTCGAAAGTCTTGCGATCCTTTGGCTGCTTCTCCGTGGAATTGCTGCGCGTCGCGCCGCGTCCCGTTGCATCGCTAGCGCCGTATGGAAACTTATAATGAAGAAAATCCTCGAGACGATCGAATATAGGAGACGGTATATAGAATTACTAAAGCGAGGAACCGTACGAGTGCGTCTTCCCTTCCTCCGTGCCAGCTCCTCACCCTTCGCCGTTGCCGCCGCGCACCCTTTTGCCTGCCTTGAAATCCAAAGTGTCCTCGTTATAGCCGAGTGGATGCCGCTTTAACCCGGCCCGCGGTAGCATCTAACGTTTAATTGCATCGGACTTTAGTGCCGGATATAACTCCGCTGCCGGAAATTAACAGGCTTTAACTATTGCCTATACCATGGCCATCCAGACTCGCGTATAAATTATACGTACGTGCTCGAACGTTCTCGGCTCTGCACACAGGGTGTTTCGTTATTGATTGGACACCAGTCTTTTACTGTTTCGTGTAGATGTCGACAGTCATTATAAGGAGTAGCTTCAGTGTCCTCACTCACAAAACATGGGGGTGTGTTCAAAGAGTTTTGTTACCGTTTCCTTTGCTGGAACCTCGAACTCGCGAAGTTTATGCCCACTTTTTAGGGCACTCCTATCCGACTTTTAGAGTAAAAGTGATATTCGATTCTTCTTCTTTTTCTTCTTCTTATTATTACTATTAAAGGGGTGGACACCCTTTGGTTACATAAAGTAAAAGTTCATGATGGAAGAGCGAGGTTATAAGTTAGGTTATATTTATAGGGTAAATCCGGAAGGCGCGGTCGACCTAATATAAAATGGCTATGAAAACTAATATAGAAATTACTTATTTTATCAGAAGAAACCTATGCGTTCAGAATTTTATGCTGATTCCGAAAAACTGGTCGATATTTGCTTTAAGACAATATTTACTGTAAATCGGGTTGAAAACTGAAGTCATGACATCTGACCACCTCTCCCGAGGTGCCGGGAGAAATGGTTTTCGTCGTTGGCAGAGACCACTCACATAATTATTCATGGAAAATTAACAAAGGATAAAGCAAAGTTATTTATGAATGAATACAACTACAGATTCATTGATATTTAATTTGTTTACGCTAAACAAGTAAAGAACACATCAAAGAAAAAGTGAACAACCTACTGGAGATTAGCAGGGCAAATGAATACAAAAATGAATAAATAAACTAAATAAACAAAAATAATAATAAAATAATACTAAAAAATAAAAAAATAATAAAAAAATCATAACTCGACCATCTCTCCTTTCTGCAGCGAGAGATGGTCTTCTCGTTAGCTTTCAGAGGAAGAGTTAATATGGCCAAATACTTTGGCTGCATTATCCCTCAATATCTCTACTATCTTATTATCCCAAACACTAAACGAAAATAAACTTCGAAGTATATTTTAAATACGATTCTGTGCACCGCTGTTTGACAAAAGAGGTTAAATGTAACCTCAATTTACCTTTTAAAGCCTATAAATCCAGAAAAACACAGAAGGAAGCGAAATGACGCTATTCATTCAACTGTTTGACTTCTAGAGAAGTAATTGGTGTGCACTTTAACGCATTTTTACGTAGAGAGTCTGAAATATAGCGACTCGAGCAACTCTCCGGCCCGACCGCGCCTCCCGGATTTACCCTACTAGAATTATAAGGTACGGACAGAGTCACGCAACGCGTCAATAGTCTGTCTTTTGAAGGACACGGTAGAGTTGTGTTCTCGATAAGATCTTCCCGTAACACGTGCTTTTTGAACCGAAATCACTTTCCACGCTTAACATTAAGATTTATGCCTGATAATACCGAATCACCCTGTATACTTCTACGTGTACGTTAACGAGCACGTACGTAAAATTAGATTGTGGGAATGAGCGTGCACACCGGCCACAGTCTGAATTACCTGGACTCTCGCGTCCGCCCCTGAACGCCCGTTATTAGAAGACCGAGCGAAACGTCACGGTGCGATAATTAATGCTCCGATACTAAAGCGAACCACCCAGAGTTATTACCGATTATGCAATGTGTTTGCGAACGCGCTCAAGAGCTCCGTGTTTCGATCGTCCCTCGGTGGCCGTTTCAATTAGTTTCGACTGCCTCCTTGTATCGAAATGGAACCCCACGTTGCACAGTACCAGAACGGCCCAGTACGTCGATTCTAAGCGGGGCCTGCACGCCTTAGCCCAGTATTAAACGTACCAAATAAAAGCTGTAAAGTGCCAACCAAGAATCGTCGACCTACGACCCTACATTAACAATCCCAAACCGACCATCCAGCATCCAAGGGATTCGTCCCTAACAGAATCAGCTACAGAAGCGTGCAGCACACCCCGTACACCTCTGGAACGTTTGCTGCGAATCGGATAGCGTCTCCTGATCGTCTGGAGACGCGGAGACACGCGTGTACGGCGTTCGCGGAGTCAGACTTGCACGGGCATCGGTTGCAGCAGTCGGCGGTACGTGTAAAACGCGCGGTGGTCGCGTATAACGTGGTACACGCTGGTCTTGGATGGAGAGGGTGAAGGAGGGAAGGCGAGGGAGAGCGAGGGACACGGCTGAGAAAGGAAGAGAAATGGAGAGAAAGGGATGGAAAGGGGGAGAAAGGGAGAGAAAGGATGGGTTCGCGAAGGAAAGAGGGGGGTGAAGCGGGGGCTCGAGGTGGTGTAATCTACGTAGCGAGTAGGTAGGATGGGCAGTGGATACACCGGCTACGTATAAGTATAATGACTGGCACTTCTATGCATTATCATACCGCTGGGGCTGGCTCCGGTGGTGGCTGGCCGGTCCGGCTGGCGGTGCCTGGGATCAGCCGTTGGTCGGGGAGATGAATAATTTCAGGACGGGCACGCAATTACGTGCGCGTACGTCTCGCGTACCAAGTAGCCAGTCGACGGGGCCACGCACGCATACGTGCACACGTGGCAAGGAGCCACGGCGTAGCCGTGCGCAAACCCATACCCCTTCGTCGCTCCACAATCTTGGTATCATTTATATTTCACTGCGGGCAATTATTTCGGGCCCCGGCCGTGCCCATCGGGTGTCCGATAAGTTCGAACCGGCGAGCTTCGAGAGACCACCGCTCGCGGTGTTACCACGCGGTGCCTGGCTTGTCGCGACCGATCTTGCGAGCTGGGGCAACCGCTGCCTCCGTCGCCGAGGAGCTTAACCCGTCCGCGCTACTCTCCGCTTCCGTCTGCCCTTTGGCGGATATTCCCCGTCCAAGGATCAGTGGCCTGGATTTTTAATCTCACGCGCGCTAACTTTTGGCAGCGAGCACCGGCGGTTCCTTACGCAACGTACAATTACGCTCGCTTTTACGCAATATTCGCGCTGTTAATCGCGCGAGCATGTCACATTGGATACACAGTGTACTCCGCTACCCCGCGAGACTTCAATTATACCCGAACGCAATCGAGCAATTACATGTACGGACTCGCGTGTAGTTATTAACGTCCCGTCAGCTACGAGACGCGTACACGTCCTCTTCCTGATCCTTGAGCAGCTCCACTTTCCTCGCGCGTTCAGGTGGTCCCGCGACCACTGCCGCTGACTCCGCGATCAACCGTGTTCCGAGGGAAGTTTCGGCTGCGGCGGACTTGAAATCCGCGGCGGATCTCGCGCGACGCCTCCGGATTTGAGTCATTAAAACTCACTTAGGATAATACCCGGGTGATTCGTTTTTAAACGGAACTCTTTCGCGGGCCAATTTATCCCGAATCCTCGCGGTGCCCCGTGGCCGTCGGGGAATGATATCTCGATGAAATGGGCCCGCGCAGCAATTTAAATTCGAGCCGGTCGTAAACGAACGAAAGAAACGGCTCGCCTTTCTTCCGGGCGATATTCAAACACTATTACACTTAACGACAAACAGATTGCGAGGCCTAATCGCGCTAAAGTAGAGACCGAAGTGCCGAAAGCCGCGCGAGAAAAACCTGCCGACCGATTACTCTGCTTTATTCCTCGGTAAAGACGTTTTAAGGTAGTTCCTGAATAATTTACTAAATTCTAGAATTCGTTCAAATTTCGTTCAAAACTAATTTGGAATACAAGAAATCCTTGTACAAAGTTTAAAATCGATTTATCACATAGTTATTAAGAAATTGTTAATTAAAGTTTTTAACACAGTGGCATATGGCAGAGTCGAAAAAAGAGGATTATAGTTTCAGTTTTTCTGCTGAAACAAGAAAACTATATTCAAGAAGTGTACCAAAATTTGCACCAAAGTACATCGGAATGTCACGAAATGAATTAATTTATTTATTTCAGCGAAACTGACCTCACGGTTTCTTCGTAAATGCCCATAAAAAATACGTTTACGTGCAAATTTTTTAGAAACTACGTAGAACAATGAACATGGCAACGTCCCACAATCGATATGTTTAGACATTTAAATAGCGACCGAAGATTCAGATTCATATGAACATTTTTTTTGACATTTTGGTTATAAAAGACGCTCCGAATGAATGCGACGATGTCAGATCTGCTGCTCCAATTCACTACGCTAACCAATTTAATATTCTATTTTCATATTACAATTATTTATATTAACATTGAACTGTTTAAAATATATATACATGATGTTAAAAATTATTATTATTATTTCCATAGTATCGTACTACTTTATGTTTGTCGTTTATTACCCAACTCTAATTTGAGTAACACAGTTGGTTATAAACTACCTTAAGTTATTCGTGGATAGTTGATTCGTGCAACAAACGACGGTGTGCAGTGACTGGTAAACAATGGCTACCGTGTCACGCTAAATGGAGTATCGATTATGGAGCGATTATTCTTGAATGAAAAGAGCGAAGGAATTTTGTCAGTGGCTGAAGGTACGATGCTGCAACCGGTCAGAAGAATGAAACAGAGAGTCTGATGGATGAAGTTTCGCGCCATTCGCGATATCCATCGCTATCACACCCCCTCTTCATCTTTATGCTTCACTCCCTGCAACCTCTGCTTTGTTTCTGGAGGCCCGAAGATAATGAACACAATTACGGCGAGGTTTTTGTTCTAGAAATTACACAGTAGTGCGCGGATGCATGTCTGCGGCTGATTGCTATGCCCCGGCATCCTCTCCACGATACAGTGGTGTATATACAGGGCAGAGAGAGATTTGTAGTGTGAAGGGGAAAGAAGAGTCTCGCAGGGCGATAATTAATCGGAAATACATTTCAGCGAGTCTTCCAATCCTTTTGCAATGCGAATTAAACTGTACACGTATTTTCGACACTGTTGCATGGCTGCTGCGCCTAAAGGACCAACCCCCCTACACGAAGCGTGTACGCGTAACAGTGTCAAAAGCCCGAAATTTCTCTTTTCCGGCAGACTCTGCACCCCGCTCGTACGCAGACCGCGCTACGCAGGATTTCGCGTTTGTTCGCCACCAACACCGAGGCACGCCAGGCTGCGGAGGATTACGGAGGCCGTGCGCGCTCGAAGCCGCCACCACGTAGCCGAAGACGAGGTGGATACGGGACGAGAAGAGCCAGGAGAGATGGAGTCGCGCAAAGGGAGGTGAGGCGGGGTGCGGCCGGGGACAGGGACACGGAGTAAGCTCTAATTGCATTCAATAAAGCAAATAATAGCAAGCTCATTAGAGCAGAGAGAGGAGCTGGCGAGTTGACCGCGGCTCGTATGCCAACCTGCCTACGCTCTCCGACGAAGGAGGAAGAGGAGGACGAGTGAGGACGAGGGAGGGCGAGAAAGAGAGGAAGAGCAGAGGAGTCTGCGGAGAGACGGAGCTGGTGGAAGAGAGCGGAGAAACCGGGTAGAAACTGGCGGTCGTGCCGTCGTATCGTCGCGAGAACCACGGTCCAATGTCATTTATTGTCCCTGGTGGACAAGCGCAGTTTGCCAGAGCGCACCCCCCTGGCCAGGCCAGGCCAGCTG
Source organism: Andrena bucephala (assembly GCA_947577245.1). NCBI lineage: Eukaryota > Metazoa > Arthropoda > Insecta > Hymenoptera > Andrenidae > Andrena > Andrena bucephala. Next base: position 74,747,866 of record OX387715.1, read on the forward strand.
CAGCGAGAGGAGGAGAGTAGCCTCGCCTGGCCGTGTCTATATGAATGGGCAATAGCCATGCAACCATTCGCGTCCTTCGTTAGCTATTTATCCCCGTTTATTATTATTCGACCGCATCCCATATACACTCTCGCGATCCGCACTCAACGCTGCGCGCCGCGTAATCGATGAGTGGATACTCCCAGCGAACGTCAGACCGTTCCCTGGTCTCACTGTGCTTCGACTGGTGTATGTATACGTGTCAACCCTCTCCGCGGACTCCGCTCGCAACCCAGTGGCACTTTTGATTTGATACCTTCTTTGTGGACATTTTATTCTTCCGCTTTGGATACCAGTGAAAATTGTTTAATCTTCGTAGCATCGTCGTGTGAGAGGTAGAAAAGAAAGGGGACCTCGTGCCGGCATACTGGAGGATGGTACCGCGGCGCCACAGCGGATACCATTGATAAGTGCACCGATTTCGACGCGCGGGCAAATTAATTTACCTCTGTCCGAGGCGGGAGGGGGTGGAAGAGCGTGGCGGGGAGCGGCTCTCCTTTTCGTGCGCGGCCATAAAGGACAACACCTGAACCGGATCCTATTTCAGCTTAACAGGGAGCGTACAACGAGAAGACCACAGTCGTGCCGTGTCGTTCAGGGACACGAACAATGAACCACGCACGGACAGGAAAGCCCGTTCCGAACAAATCGAAGCCGGCCTTCGGTGGCCGGGGGAAGCGGAGGGAATGGAAGGAGGGGGAGAGGGGGAGGAAGAAAGAGAAAGGGAGAGAGACGGAGAGAGAATCGGCCGCCCCCGATGCAAGTGAACCGCGCCGCGGCCGGTAAGAATGGCGATTCGGCTAATGTATTCCGCGGTTCTGCGCGCTCATTATTCAGCGATAATTAATTGACGGCTATAAATAAGCGGCGCGTCCCGGCACCGCGTAAATAAATGGTTCGCGCGAACCGGAATGGTAATGGTGACTTTGACGGACCGTTTAAACTGGAATAAAGCTGGGATACCTTCGGTTCCCCCTGGGGTTTCTGTGGGTCCACCTCTGCCCATCCACAAGCCCGCTAACCAATATAACTCACCTGCCACCTTCGCCGAGTCTATACGGTGTGTTTCGAACTCGCGTTCACCACCGCAACGGTTTACCGGATAGTCTGGTCTCCTCTTCGACAGCCAACCCCGCCTGTATCACGTCAGGCGTCCTCTTCTCAAGCCCGCGCGTCACTCCGTCGTCTCGTCTTACGCCTTGGCACCGCGATCGTGTTTCTTTTCGGAGCGTTGACAACGAAACCCTAATGTAATCGTTCGGCCCGATCGTCACGGAGCCGTCCCTTTGACAGGAATATTGATCAGCTGACTGCTGGAACGTGGGGATTATATCTGGCCCGAGACCCCAGCCTTTTCCTTCTTCTTTCTGCCGCTTGTATTCGGTTTCCGCACGAAACCGAGCCCGGTGGCTCCTAATGGAAGTGCTTTGAAGCTACCAAGTGACCCTTAGGTGTCCTTGACCCTCGCACTTACCTTTGCACTGTAAAATTTTAATGTCCCGCTCCATTTTCTATTTCGTCCCGTGTAATCGAGATAAATCCGCTCGTCGATTAATAGATCGCCTTGTACACACCGGTATTTTGTGTCATTACAGAGGACTGAGAAAACAATAACTATTCATGAGCCAGGCGAATGGATTATCTCGCGAATGCTTTGCAAGAGCATAGAAACGTGCTACGAGTTTTCACGACTCGTAATTTAGCAAATGGTAGTCATCAGACCGCCTCCTTCAAGCATCGCAAACAGCGGTTAATTGATCGTTATTATCAAGGAATCGCCGCGGGGATACTGATTACGTTGGAAGCGTTCCATTCAGACTCCGTTCCGCGCACTGTTGCCTAATTCTATTTGCAAGAGGAGGGAGGGAGACGGGGAACAGCGGAGAGGGAGAGACAGCGAACGTTTATGAAAGCGGTACAAGTTATTAAGGCCCCGACTTCGTAATAACCAGTGGCTTTCCTTCCACTTCCTCGTTCACGCCCACTGTTCAACGTTGGACAGTGTACAATTAATTTCCACCGCAACAGTAACTAATCGCGGCTTAATTCTTCCATCGTGGTCGGGGAAACGTTCCGCTGTGAAACGGATGGGACCAAGGCATCGTACGTACACGACGAAGCGATCGAGGCTGAAGAAGACGTGAAAGACGTACGGGACCGGCGTGTTGAGCGCGAAAAAACACATGGTGGAGAGGAATCAGGAAGGTGAAGCCACGTGCAGACGTGGTTGGTCACGGCAGTGCCAAGGAGCGCGTGTCAAATTCGAGGTCGGGCCAGGTTAACGGCAAAAACGCAAGCCTGCCTCGAAAGCAAACGTATTAACTGTTTTTGCTGCAGCGTATGCAACAACAAAGTCTATTGGGCTGAAAGGTATAATTGGTACCGCGGGATCGTTACTTCCTAGCGGTTAAATTGAAGTTACGGTGGCGAGATTATAGTCTGGAGTATGAATAGAAATATTACAAGGAAGTTGTTTGGAAATTAAACGATGGAACGTTCCTTACAACGTGACACGGAAACTGAACCCTGTTGAAGCGAATCCTCCAGAGTTTCCTGCAAGCCTGTTCCAAAGGGAAGAAATGAAAAATCCTTCTCACGATCAGTCTCATCGTTTCCATGCACCCATCGGGTATTTACCAGCTCCAGTGACATTCCACCTTGCTCCCAAGCGTCAAGAATTTATGGCAAGCTGGCAGATTCCCTGGGACGGGGGCTGAGAGGGGTGACACGAAAAAAGATGCCATATCTGGCCCCGCGAATCTGCCCAGGCTTCAACCGAAAAAATAACACAATGAATTCGAGGGCTTATCGGACGTGATCTCGAGGGCCACGGAATCCCGCCTAATAACCTTTTCGTCGATCGACATTGTTATGGGCCGGTCATTAGAACCGCGTCCCCGGGTGGCGGCCAAAAAACGTCGTTTATCGGGCCCGTTGCGCCCGTTGGCTTTCATCCGCGCGCACTTATCTCAAGGGGCTTGAAAATCCGGTCGCATTAAGATATCTATCGGAACAACGGATGTGCGCCATTAAACTTTTACTTTATTTAGCGCTCGCAGCCGCGGCGGTGCCGCTCTCGGCCCGACGGGGACGCGATGGAAAGGGAGACAGGTCGAAGGGAGGAGGGCGAACAGCCAGAGAATCGAAGGAAGGGAAGAAGACCTATCCCTAGGGTCGACGAAAGAATCCACTTAGGAGACCGGATTATTCTACTATCAAATCTTTTTCTGTTATTGAAATTTTCAAGTAACAGAAGTGATCTGTGGAATAAATTTCGAGATGAAGGGACGATGTGTTTGCCATGAGTCGAGCGGGTTGCCACAAGCGGGCAGCGTGGGTAAGCTGTCAGGGGGCTGGAGCTCTCCACGGTGCGCGATTGTTCTTGAACGTGTAATTATTATTTACGTTTACTCCTAATGACCGGCTCTTGCACGACACCATTTAGAATTGCTAATGGCCGTGCATCTGCGGCCGCTGTCAATAGGTACTAAAACTCATTACCTGGTCGGACTAACTAATTGGACACATCTGGATTGACGGAATGCCCGCTGTACGATTGGTTATTAAATCCGCTGACTACGGCTCGCAAGATCCTTATGTTAATGCCGCGCTATCATCGTGGAATAGAAACCTGTAGGTGCACCCTAGGGAATCATTTGTACTGGGTGTCCCTTTTAACGAGAACACCTTAAAGGATTTTCTTCGACGAGAATCTTACGATTGACTAAAGATTTCTGGCGAAGAAGGTACTCGCCATTCAGTCCACCCGTACTGCACAGTGACTATTTTAGTATCACTGTGATTTTGGTGATTAACGTTTCTTCATTCTACAGGGTAACTACTTTCGACCTGACTGACACCATCCTGACACCCTGTACACCGCGGAAAATTATTTAATACGCACCAACGACCATTCATCCCCATAAAGTTCGTCCTCTAAATTCATATCAGTCTCGTACATACAGCGCAAAAACATAGTCTATGAAAAAGAGGACCCCGGCTACTTGAGCAGGTGAATAAAATTGTACCATCCAATTAAGAGGCGAGGAAAAACGGGGTGTCCTTATATGCATCGCGTCGCGCACCACTCATCGTGCCCACAAAAATGACTTTTCTCCGTGCAAAAACGAGCAACCTCCCCTGTTATCCCTAGTGTAAACGATTGTTAACCGCTTATCTGCTCGCTGGCACCGAGGCAGCCGCTTCGACCAGAGAGTTACGACTCTCAGGCTCGTTACGCATGCATAGGCGCGAGCATAAAACACTGGAATTGCGCGTCTCGCTGTTCGTTCAGCCCGGCCCAGGCCACCGATGACTCGTCGTGGTCGCTAGGACGAAGCTCGACCCGCGTTTTTCCGATTTCTTCGTTTGAAGATACCACGGAGGGCGCCGCGCCCTCCCACATCTAGGCAACCTCTTTATTCTCGGATGGACCTTTTTTTCCGCCGGTTAGCTGGACTATCCGGCGAGCCTTCCGGCGATCCGCGTGGCGGCCTCGCGCGAACGATGTCGGTCGGGGGCGACGACGGGCGTCGTTACTCGCGCTGATTTAGTTGAAGGCTGCGAATATACGGATCCCACCCTTTTTCCGGGGACTGGCAGCGGAGAGCCCTTTCTCGTTAGCCGCCTACATTATATTACCCATCGAGGGGCATACATCATTCCCTCTTTATGTAAGTATCTATAACAGCCCGAGAAACATTTGCAGCTCGCGCTGCGAGAGACGCCGGGGCTGCATCGCGTGGGCAGGCGCGCGAGCGCTGGAAACCGCTCTTGCAACGCCGCGGAATTGATGTACTGTGCCCGCCGAACAATGCCTCGTGTACAACGACGAGACGCGTCGGGGGAAAAAAAGGAGAACCGCGAGGAAAGCCCACGTGCTACAACATTTTTCGTCCATCCTGGGTCTTTCGGCGAGACTGATCGCCTCAGTCACGATCACGCAGAGATTCCTACCCCCATTTCGGCGCTGCCTCATTTAAAACTGACGAGTCTGTGCGTCATAGCAAGTCTCCACGTTTAAGCTACGCGTTGGTATGCATTCTTCAGCGGGGGTACGTTGGCGAAGACTACAAAATGTAAACTCGTTTCAGGAGATAAGCGGATCGATTTCGCGCGACAGCCGAGTGCAGTTGCATCTGGCAGAGATTAGAAATGATCGTAAATTAGCGGCGATTCGATATGTAGTTAGCTTATCGCTCGCCCATAAAGAGAGATAAGGTCCCTGTGCACACTTACTTATGATTGTAAATTCGAGAGTTTAGTGACTAAGCAGAAATCCCGAAGATATCGAGCGATTTTAGTGAACGCTTGACCGTGTGCAGTGTCATCGCACAACTTATCACGCATTTATGAACTCCTGTTTTGTCGATGATCCATATAATGCCGAATCAGTCTCGAAGTGTCAGAAGAGTTAATCACTTCACATTATTTCGTTGGAGGGACAAGAATTGCTTTTAATTCCTGCCTTGCCGTGGCTGTAGAGCTCGCCATTCTACGGTTCCGGACAATCGAGCGAAACTTTTATAATACCCGTTACAAGAACCACTGCAATGTCGATGGTATCTGCGTGCTTGCATTGTCGTGAACGGTATTAGCCAGCCCGCCCTTGCAGATTACACAAGAACTATAATTATTACCTCACATCGGCAGAAAAATGATAATTACTTTACATGGTTAATTACGATCTAGAGGCGGCGTGTCCCGCGGCCCGATTGGCCGCGATAGCCGCTTTAATGGCATAAGAATTAATTATACGCTGCACGCGATACGAAGAAAGTATCTCGACCTTTTATTCGGTAGGGGAGGCATTAGGCGCTTAATTGACCGGACATTGCGTTAACGAAGATCAATGGCAGTGGCCCATCGAAAATTCCTTTACATTACCCGTCAACAATATCGGCCGAGGGCAACGCGAAGAATTCCATCGACCGATTTTGATCGTTGTCAAAGGGTAACGTCCTTCTGCTCTAAATTAATGAAAAGGAAACACCTTGCCCCGGAGTGGATGATGTCTCGCTTTCGGAGGATGTCGTTAATGGCACGGAGTATCGGGGCGTATGTTTTATTTATGACACGTGTCAAATATAATTCATTTAGGAAAATGCAACCTGCTATAACCACTAATGAGAGTTGTTCGACATGTGGTCAAAATTGAAATGGACGAATTTGAGACTGTGGCTGCAGCAGACATAGGGGAGGGTTGCCTATATCCTACTACTTAAGACATTTTACCTTATATTTCATATTTGGTACTAATTTAAACGCAAATGACTATTGGATATTGTAGCTTGATCTTTTAGGCACCTACTACTATACGCTTAACCTTTTGTTCAGAACAAATTAATTTATTATTAATCGTTTTGTCACATATTGTAAAAGGTACGATTTAGGCAACCGGTCTCCTAAATCTTACCTCCACTAAAAATAGTATCAATAACAAATAGAGTATAAAATATTCAACATATATGTAACGATTATTATGTAGTTACATATACATATGTATATGGATCACACACAGGCCACAATAACCTATGAATATGATATATGTACATAACCTGTATAACATACGAGTTGTCAAATCCTACTGGTACGATTGTAGTGGTACGATTTAGGAAACATGGTCAATTTATTTATAAATATCAATTTAAACTTTATAATGAATGTAATATGTACTTAAAATGAATGTAAAATATTCTGCATTAAACCCGCTTTTAAAAAAATACAAAAATACAGGACAAAATTGCATTGTTTGATTATTATCAGCTAAAATAATCTGGTAAAAAGTTACATCAATCATACCTGATTTTTTTTAAATGTTTATAGCACGCACAAAATAGGGTGTAAGCTCAAAAGGTTTTGTTTCTATTTCTTATTTCGCATTTACTTGATATTTTTATCACCAGATGTCGTTTACCTATATTCATTAATTACTGAGAAATTGATGAGATACGATTTAGGTGCCCGGTACGATATTGGCAACTCTTCCCTATAGGAAGCAGTCCTTTCCAGCTCCGTCGTACAGTTAAAGTTATTGGATGTATACTTTTAGTCGCGGTCACTTCGCCCCACATAGAAAATGTCTGAAGGGATATCTTACAACTAGATAGACCGTCCCCAACTACCGGATACGTTGATCCCAGAGATGAAAATCCCATGGAAGATCGTGCACGGTCTATTTTCGGGTTTCAATCGTATTTCAATCACTCGGTCCGAGGATGAAAAGAAAGAGAACCCTGGAAAGTTCTCCGGAGCCGGATCATCCGGCTCGGACGAAACATTTACCGTCCCCGCGGCGTCGTATGCATCGGGACCGGTGCATTGTTGCGCGCTGCCTCGATGCTATCTGCCCCGGTGACGTTGTCGTGAATTGTAAGACACCGCCGGCTCTGCCGCGCCGGTTCGTGGATGGAAACGAACGGATCGAAGGAACTCCACGGCCACGTGAAATATACGTCCGCGTTTCTCTTCTATCCGGCCGATTATCTCGCGGCTGCTGTCGCTCACGCGGTAATTGTCTCTGCCCCCGGGGACCAGCCGAACGCTGCAGATACTTAATGAGACGTACGATTGCTCCCAATTTGGTATACGTACCTACCCCTTCGCGACTCACGTAGCGAGGAGCGCCCGCGTAAATCTCCGTCGCGCAACTGTCGCGCTATTATGTCGCTGGGAATTTACGACCTATCTGGCTCAGGGTCGAAATCCTTGGAAATATCGCTACCCATGCTCTTCAACATGCACTTGAGATTTAAATAGGGAAATTTTCGTTGCACAAATGCAATAGTATTTCTGTTCTATTAAAAGTCCCTATTAGCAGCTGAAAGGTGTACCGAAGGTATTGCTGGGAGTACAAAACATGATCTCTCCCGGGGTGAATGAATAATAAACCTGTCACCTGCGTTTTTGTTCCTCCGCGCTAACAGACGCGCATACAGGAGATTGTTTGGTTAGGCACGTCGCACGGCTGAAAGCGTTCGTAACGCGCGCGTTTATTAAGGACCCCGGTTTATGATCAACTCCCGATCGCAGGCCGCGCTACCAAGTAGTAAAGAGGCGTATTTACGAGAAGGTGCAGTGCGCGATGCGTCGAAAGGTATTCATAATAATTCGAGACGCTCGGTTTTAATGGTTCCTCTATATCGGCGGAGTTAAAGGAACCGATGGAATCCTCGGCGCATCGACGAGCCTCCAGACACGTTAATGGATCGTGGGTAGTTCTGACACGCACGTTCGGTAGGATGCGTCAGGACCGCGAGAAAGATATGCAAGAATTATCCAGCGGCTCGGCTCGCGTCGCCGTCGTCGACTGGCTTTCCAATGTTCCGCGAGATAAGCGAAGGAGATTGCAAACGCGCCAGCAGAGGTACAATTATTAAAAACCGGTAGAATCCACGCTTGTTCGCCGCCCCGAACATCCCATTGGGCCTAAGTACCTATTTGTTGTTGTCGTCGTGCGCTGGGTATGCCTCAACGCCGCCATGACACCTTCCCGTGCCCGGTGATAAATTTCATCGGAGCGCCGAATGGTTGTTCGGGATTTGTACTTCCTGGCCGAGGGAAAATCCTCCTATAGAGGGCTCGTCGGAATTTACTCGCGGGTCTGGGGACCGTGCAGCGGCGCTGGGCGTTCTTTTTTCTCTCGTTTCGCCGCAACCACTCGCGGGAAAAGCACCTACAACGACGGAAGACCTTCCCCGAGCGTGATAACAAATACATCTACCGACAGGGTGTTCCTGGGACAGCGCGGACTTAGTCTGTGTCGTACTTTATCGGAGGATATTGTTGCGAGGGGCTAGGATGAGAACATGAATACATCTCAGTGTGTAATATTCAAGATGCCCGAGATTAGAGTTCTTATAATTCGTTTGTCAAACGACTGTTTCAGCAATAATTGAGGACCTTGCAGCAATAGGGGTGCTTTAATCTGACTTAAAATTATAAACAGGACACTAATTGAAAAATATATATTTTCACACAATAGGTAGTAGTTATTGAGTTGATAAGTTTTTATTTCTACTTTTGGAGAAAAAATATTCTATGTATAATAAAAATATTAATATTTTTATTTCTATTTTTATTAATTTGCGATAAATTACTCATTTCTTGTCGGATTTACATCAAACATACACCAAACGATGTAGAATATATTTTATGTACAGGGGAGAGTCGTGCAGTACCGACCGCTCTATGTTTTTTTGTTATACTTTGGAGTAGAGTCGATAGAAATCAGAAATTCAAAAACGTGTTTGTAGTGTAGATGGAACTTAATAAGAGGAGGGAAATTATTTTTGTAAAATTTAATAATAAGAATTGATAATTCGCAAAGTAAAAAAGTTGTTATTTCTAGAAAACGAAAATTGTGGCCCAGTACCGACCAGCAATTAAATTAGTAACTTTTTAGGTCTAAATGATTAACAATGTTAATAAAAAGACATTTAATTCGTACGTTACAAGATTTTTTTCAAATTTTATTTGCACAAACTCGCAAGTAAAATAATTAATATTCTCCTGATCTGTGCATGCGACGTGTGCCCAACCGTCACATTCGGTACAATACACCAAATCTTTGTCAAATGATTCCTTGCAAACAGAGATGGGCAAATTTTTTATTTAAATAAAATTTCGAATAACGAATAAAAAAATTAACTTTATTCGTCGAATAAAAAAAAACACACTGGATAACTTCTTTATTAAATCCTAGCTTCCTGTTTGTTAGGTTATCATACCTATCCTTATTTACTTTATTATAGCCCCGAAATAGATTATAGAGAATTGTGATTTTATTGGTTAATTCAAATAAAATGCTAATATCTGGTCGAAGAAGCGAGAACTAGCTTTGGTCGGTACTGTATGCTGGTCAGTACTGCACGACTCTCCCCTACTATACGTCATAACTCAAAAACTAAATATAAAAAGTGGAGATGCACCTCTTGCTGCAAGGTCCTCAATTGGGTTAAACAAATAATTCACACAGTAGACGACACAGTGGAACTGATTATACATCTATTTCAGGGTTGAAACACACATGTGTGTGCTTAATTTAGCGACATCCTATTCACGAAATATCGCCGACTTTGGTATAGTTCCCATGGCTGTCGCAACGCGTGGTAATTCGCAAACGTGAGTCGGTCGGACGCGAAGGATTCGTATTATGCAACGACACAACTCGCGAGCTCGTCTCGAGAACACGAAATATATCAGTTCGTGCATCGGTTCGAATCGATACTCGAGAATATACATGCATGTGTCGTGGCCACACGACGTATTCGGTTCTCCGGTTCGCACGGTCAGATACATCGGCTCAAGATGGATTACCGCGCCGCGAATATATCGCGCTTTCCCTGTCGACACTGATTTGTCGCATGTGAGTGGCACTTGGTGGACAGTCTACGAATCCCGTCATGTATTTTTACATGACCAAAAGTATGCATCGTATGCATTTCCTATAAGGTACCTACCAGTTGCAAACACATGGACAGGCCCGGTTCGTCCCTACAGGCAAAATTAGGCAGCTGCCTCGGGCGTGAAGTTGACAAGGTGCGCAAAATATTGCAAAACTCATTATTGGCATTTTCTAAAGTAAAGTTTTAAATTTACGTTTTGCTGCATTTAAAAGGGGAACCCCTATGAGCCGTACTGAGCATGATTACGGGGCTATATGCACTGAGCTTGGGCTGCTAAACATATGTGATCATTTTAAGTTAGTTGACATGTGTTTTTTATACAACGTCTTAAATAGCCGAATCGATTGTAGGGATTTACTGAGATCTATCAGTCTGTGTGCGATGTCGCGTAACAGACGTCGTAAGCTCTATTTTCGGATAGACTGTCCCAAGTCTCACTACGGTATGCGTGATCCCCTTCATAGATGCTGCTACACGGCGAACTCTTTCTTCTCCTGTTTAGACCTTTTTAATGGGTCGCCTCAACGACTCAAGGCGCAAGTTACTACTGAGCTAGAGCGTAGGTAGACTATCATAGCGCTATTGTTATCTTTACTTTTGCGATTATTATTTTTCCTTTCTCTCTTTCTGAATTAGAAAAAAATTAATGATAATACTATTGAAATCACAACAGTGGGTAATTAACCATTACATTTATGATAATCTTGTCGACAAGAAGGTTTAAAAAAGTGATTGAAGCAATAATAATTTTCACAATGACTGCAACGAGCGAACACTGTTTCTTTCATACCTTGAGCAACAAGACAGTCGAAACATGTCACTGCGAAGACTGATCGACAGATCACACATATACTGCGCGACAATTTTTGCCGAATATAGGATTATGTATACATTAATTGAAAAATAAATGCCCAGAAAAGGCATATAGAATTTTCTTAGAAATCATGTAAGAAGTAAATAAGCCAAAGAAAACAATTTGAATATACGGAATTTACATACAACTTTAGAAAACATAACAAGGGCTAATTTATTGCGACACATTTTTTTACGAGAAAGATTGTCGCTTTGTTTTAAGTCACTTGTTTACTAATTCTTACATTTGAAACAATACGCCATCTTCTTCTAACTAATAATTTTTAAAAAGTCACTGTAAAGTCTAAAAAGCCTGAAAAGTCTGATAAGCCTGAAAAGTCTGAAAAGTCGAAAACGTCTAACAAGTCTTAACAGTCTAAAAAGTCTGAAAAGTCTGAAAAGCCTGAGAAGTCTGGGAAGTCTGAAAAGTCCGAAATGTCTGAAAAATCTGAAAAGTCTAAAAAGCCTGAAAAGTCTGAAAAGTCAGAAAAGTCTGAAAAGTCTGAAAAGTCGAAAAAGACTTTGTCTTATTTACTTTTTACATGATTTTTAAGAAAAGTGTATATGCCTTTTCTGAGCATTTATTTTTCAATTAATCTATACATAATCATATATTCGGCAAAAAATAGTGTCGCGCAGTATATGTGTGATCTGTCGATCAGTCTTCGCAGTGACATGTTTCGACTGTCTCGTTGGTCAAGGTATGAAAGAAACAGTGTTCGCTCGTTGCAATCATCGTGAAAATTATTATTGCTTCAATCAGTTTTTTAAACCTTCTTGCCGACAAGATTATCATAAATGTGATGGTTAATACTGTTAAGTACTGTTGTGATTTCAATAGTATTATCATTAATTTTATTTATTATCATTATTTTTTCTATTTGTTATCTATCGTTAATCTATTATCATTCATTTAATATAATGTATTTTCATATAATAGAGATAATTAAATTTCAACAGACGATGTTATCATTGTCTTTCCCTCATTTTTCTTCTTTCCCCTGTTCCACCTTTGTTGATTTTTCAAGGTCAGGCAAGCTGTTGGGAGCATCTTTAATTTACATTTTTGTGACCATCGTAACATATACTTTCGATCCATATAAAAAAATCTGCGCGATTCCATCATCAACCGAATAGTGCCCCTAGTAAGTGTAATAAGTTTCACGAAAATCGGTCCAGTAGTTACGGAGCAATTTGCGGACAAACATAACACATATTAACATACATAGGTACATACACATCGAACGTAGAACCTCTTCTTTTTGAAGTCGGTTAAAATAGTCAAATAACAAAACAACATCCATCAACCAAGCCCTTCAATTCTGGCTTTATGCAAACAGAAGCAGTACCTATAACAAAAACCTCCAATCCCTCAACACATCCGATTGCAACTCTCCTTGACCATCAGCATCTACATCCACGTTCACTATCGACCTCCTCACCGTTCACCAAGTTTCCGCGCTGAAAATCGAAATCCCCGCAAGAGGAGAAACCTGTCGGGTGAATCGACCGCGAGGATCACGGAAGAGGGAAGAGGCGCGAGTGCAGGACACCGAAAGGTAAGGGGGGTAGCGAGGCAGGGAGACAAGAGACGAGAGCAAAGGAGTTACGGGAGAGTCCAGGCCCGTCTGACAGTGAGGTGTCGGGTGGTCGGGGTCCGGCTTGCTGTCAGCTTGTCAGCCTGTCAGCCCACGCACGTTGGCACCGCGGCAGTCAGCCTCGTGTGGATTCACACCGACTGTTCGCGCCGCTCGCACACTCAACCGCACCGCCGCGCATTGTTCCAGCCTCGGCGCGTCCTTTTCCCGCTGCCCTTCGCGTATACACCTAACGTGGCACGTAGTAGGTGCATAGACCGAGGTGACAGCGTTCAATCCGCGGCTCACACTGGGACGTCATTAGTCGCGGGATCGCGGACGTCGATCCGCTTTAACGAGCGCCCGTCGAAAATTCCGCGCGCGCGGTTCTGTCGCCCCTAAAAGCGTGGCCGCCGATCCCGGACGCTCCAGGCGAAAATCGTTTTGCGTCCGATTGGTCGCACTTCTTCCCGTATTCGAGCCAAGTGGATTAAGAACGTGCCGGACAAGAAGAGGTTTCCAGAACGAAACGTGGAATTGGTCTCTGCTTTACGCTAAACACTGGTCCGCTGACAGTTCTCGTTCGCGCTGAATATTCAACGCTGAGCGCACGCAACGAAAGCTAGTGGAATGTGTATAACGGGAGGAAAGGCGTCCGAGACTCTCGTAATTAATATAATCGGAATCCGCGCGAGGCGGAAAGATGGCTGCTCGGCGATTAATTGAAAGGAAGTAATTGGCTAATTAAATTGTATGGGCTACAAATGTAAACATTATCGTGTATTTAACGTGCCGTTCATCTTGCATAGATGAATTTGCTAAAATTTACCACGGTGCAGGCTGCTCGGCGTCGCGGTAGTGTTACGTATAAATTTGTAAACCCACTGAGAATTAGATTATTCAAATCGCCCCATCCTTTCGTGCCCCTAATAAGCGTTAATAACGCTTTCTACTTCGGCTTTGATGCAACGTAATTAACGAGGAATCTTCCAACACCCTGCTTGCATCGAAATCACCGCGGAAAAACTATCGGCATCATCTGATATCGCGCATTAACATCGCGGCGGCCGCTCTTGGAATTAATATCACGCTGGCGGCTTAGATACCGATCTCCCTATCCTATCTGCTCGTTCATTGTACCCGGCCCGATAGTTGTTCCCAATCTGTCTTCACTGACGTCAGAACATAGACCATTTTTTCCCGCGTGCCGGTCGATGCAACCGGTTCGCGGACGTAAAGGAACGGGGCAAAAAAATCAGCACAGAAAGAAGTGCGAAAGCAGCGTTGTTAAGTGCCCCACTCGCCGCGCCGCCTGAATTGCACTTTCATTAGAATTACCCACTCGCTATCGGTTACGCGCTACTGTTCCGCAGCACCATGTAATTTGTTGACGGGGATAAGGCACGCGAGTCACGGAAGTATCGTTTACCTCGTTCCTATGAAGCCCCAGCTGGCAATCCTCGGGGTAGTCCAACGATTTATTCCCGAAGCAGTGACAAAGGAGAAGTGACCCCTGGAGCATTGTGCGGCGCGACGATCGACACATGAAATTGGACGACAAATTTCAAATAAATTTCGGACATCTCGCAACACCGCCGATAACGGAACAATGCGAATGCGTTTAAGTGGACGCTTGTTGCGACCGTGAAGATCCATCCGCAGATAGTCTCGAGCGAGTGATATCGCTTGGCAGAGGCGGGACTGTCGCTCATCCGAGACGCTTGACATTTAGCTGTACGGATTAAGGTCGGTTCGCGTCTGCTAGAAACGAACGGCACGAGACAATAGTTTCGACTGTAATTGGAGACTCTGAATTTGCGTTGCGGGAGAAGAGCTGATCAGAAACAACTTCGGTGACACAAACCCTCTGCTTTCAGTACTATTGAGGAAACTACTTAAGTAGGATCCGTGAGCGTTGCGGTGCGCCCGAGTGGACTCGAATGCATCGGTTCAAACAACGTGCGCGCTCGATAAACGTTGTGGATCGCCGCGGGCGACTATCAGCGTGCCATCGAATTATTTAATTTATATAGGAATCCCGTCTCAAAGTGCGCCGCGACTCCACTGCGCCAATAAGTCACGGCTGGAAGTAATTTACGCCGACCGACAATAACAACGCGCCCAGTAATTAATAAAATTCCTGATAATTTACGGTGACGCCGACACATCGAGCGTGCACGTGTTACGGCACGGAGTTGGGATCTGACGCTTCGTCGATCGCGTCGATCTTCGTTGCGGACTTGCGACGCTCCTCCTGGGGCACCTTGTCGCAAGGGTGGTTGACCATCCAGGATATTGCAAGCTGGCAGAGTGAAATTTCAGAGACACGTACTACTTCTACATCGCATGTCTGCCTGAAATTTATCATCCAACGTCTCACAGAGAACTATAAACTCACCCCTGTCCAAGTTGCACCACCGATAACTATGCAGAAGAAGAAATCGCACCTACAGACGGGAGATTAGAAATCCAACGCTGCTGGATCGTCCATTCCAGAATCAATCGTGGCCAGGCGCATATGTATCGAATTCCCGTTGTTCGCGTAACGTTATCCCCAGCGAGAATCGGGGGAACACGCGCGGCCGCGTGCAATCGAACGGCGGGGCGTGCGGGTTTCCTCCGGGCGCAAGGTTCGCGCGCCGCTCACCCCTAAACGTATTATTATCCGGTAACCCATCTTAATTGACCTCACCCCGTAAGCGGGCACGGTTCGTCGGTAATCGGCGCGATTAAATCGCCCCGATCGCCGACGCAACGGAACGTATATGATAATTCAGTGGGTAACCAAAGCCGGCGGTCAATGGTCGCGCACCTGTTCTCTAAACTCCTTCCCCCCTCGCCCTTTCTTTCTCCCCCGACTCGGCTCCACTCCTCTCTTTCTGTCCCTGGCCACATCTCGCCGCGCCGGTCAGACTCTCTTTCTCTCCCATGGGTCAAGGCACGTCTAGGTTGTTGCGAGGCCGTTTACCCCTTACCACGATACACAACACACCCGTGTTGCTGTCTCTCTGCCTCTCCCTCTTTCTCCTGCTTCCCTCCACGGTTAGGTTCGTGCACTAACCGCATATATCTAATAATCTTGTTTCGTGGTACGTATAGAATCGGGACACCGGACCGATCGGCGACGCTTAGTCTTCGGGCGAATATTAAATGGCCGGACGCGTGAAACACGCCTGATCACGGTCCGGCCGCCCTTCTCGATGATTAATGGCGGCGAGGGGGATGATTGCTGAGGAATTCGGTGTGGGTCCACCGTGGCGTTTCATTCTCTTGCTTTACGAGGGCCCTCTGAGTTATCTGCGCCGCTCACCTGTTGGTCTCCGAGATAGGGTAAATCCGGGAGACGCGGTCGACCTAATATAAAATGGCTATTAAAACTAATTAATATAGAAATTACTTATTTTATCAGAACAAACCTATATGCTTATAATTTTATGGTGATTCAGAGAAACTTGTCGATATTTGCTTTAAGACAATATTTACTGTAAATCGGGTTGAAAACTGAAGTCATGACATCTGACCACTTCTCCCCAGGTGCCGGGAGAAATGGTTTTCATCGTTGGCAGAGACCGCTCACATAATTATTCATGGAAAATTAACAAAGGATAAAGCAAAATTATTTATGAGTGAATACCACAGATTCATTGATATTTAATTTGTTTACGCTAAACAAGTAAAGAACACATCAAAGAAAAAGTGAACTACCTACTGGCGATTAGCAAGGCAAATGAATACAGAAATGAATAAATAAACTAAATAAACAAAAATAACAATAAAATAATAATAAAAAATAAAAAAATAATAAAAAAATCATAACTCGACCATATCTCCTTTTTGCAGCGAAAGATGGTCTTCTCGTTAGCTTTGAGAGGAAGAGTTATTATAGCCAAATACTTCGACTGCATTATCCCTCACTATCTCTACTATCTTATTATCCCAAACATTAAACGAAATTAAACTTACAAGTAAACATTCACATATAAGGAATGGAGTTTCCCGATTTGGAATATATATTTTTAAAGTACTCATAGTAACAAAGAAATCCTGAAAATTATATCTGCAATGGACCTATTTTATTCATGTTATCAATAACATTCAATATAGCCTCAAGACTCTTATTTAAGAATAATTGGCTAAAACCTGGCATCTGTATGTTTTCTGTGGTTCTGAATCCGAGTATGATGTTATTGTTTGTGTAAAAAAAATTCCTAAGGTAGTTCTCTTAATAAAAAATCGCTTTTTTGGAGATAACTCAAAAGGGAAAGGCCGAAGAATTTTTTAAATATTTATTTTCGGATTACTCGTACTAATTTACTTCAATCAAAATCCATTTTACCCAGTTTTTAACTCCCAGGGGCTACATCTGGGCCACATAGGGTAAGATACCAATTCACAACCAGTTTAGGTTAGGCTGTAAAACAGTCTGTCTATCTAAAAGACAGATTGTCTATCTGAAGTCGTCTATCTAAAAAATTCTCCGGCCTTTCCTTTTTGAGTTATCTTGAGTTATCTCTCAAAAAACCGATTTTTTATTAAGAAAACTACCATAGAAATTTTTTTTTACACAAAAAATTACATCATATTCAGATTCAGCACCTCAAAAAACATACAGATGCCAGATTTTAGCCAAGTGTTTTTAAAT
Source organism: Andrena bucephala (assembly GCA_947577245.1). Classification (NCBI taxonomy): domain Eukaryota; kingdom Metazoa; phylum Arthropoda; class Insecta; order Hymenoptera; family Andrenidae; genus Andrena; species Andrena bucephala. Next base: position 74,765,382 of record OX387715.1, read on the forward strand.
AAGAGGATTTTGCCGTTTTTCGCATACGCCTTGTGGCTATATTGAATGTTATTGATAACATGAGTAAAATAAGTCCATTGCAGATATAATTTTCAGGATTTCTTAGTTACTTTGAGTACTTTAAAAATACATATTCCAAATCGGAAAACTGCATTCCTTATAAGTGAATGTTTACTTGTTAGAAGTATATTTTAAATCCGATTCTCTAAGTACACTGCTGTTTGACAAAAGAGGTTAAATGTAACCTCAATTTACCTTTTATAGCCTATAAATCCAGAAAAACACAGAAGGAAGCGAAATGACGGAATTCATTCAACTGTTCGGCTTCTAGAGAAGTAATTGGTCTGCACTTTAACGCATTTTTACGTAGAGAGTCTGAAATATAGCGACTCGACCAACTCCCCGGCCCGACCGCGTCTCCCGGATTTATCCTAATAGAGAAATAAGATAGGATAGTCGTTTCGTCCTGCAATGTAGTTGTTAAAGAGCTTGAGAGATTTCCTTATATCTGAACACTGTAGGGTGCTTGAGTAGCATGCGATATTAAACCCTTTGATATGTAAGTGGTTTCTCAATTCGCGGTGCTGGCAAACGTCGATGGGTTCAATCGTAAACGTCACGGGGGGAAGCGATGATCGGTTGATGGGTGAAAGGTGAATCACTTCAGATGCGGAAACGTGTCGCCGGATCACAAGGTTCCAGTGCACGGTCATCGTGACACAGTCGGCCGCTATCTCCGTGCCCGACGGATAGCGTCGCCTTTCACTGGCTGACGTCCCGGAGATTTAATAGACAAATAGAAAGACGTTTGCGCGCGTAATATATGATTACCGTCGAGTGCTTTCCGATTTAAACTGCCGTAATACGTGGCTGAATAGTAAATAATTGCGCCCCGCGATGGGAGAAAAAGGAGACGCGAGGAGAAACTAAGCGACGCAATGTCGAGTATAATAGTTAATAAATACCCAGGCAACATCGCGGGCATTAGGGCCCCGTATCGCTTACATGAAAGCAATCTCGCGGCGTGGAGGCTCGCGATTAATTATCCTTGACGAAAGCTTTTCACCGATGCGTCGCACAACTGTTCAAATTAATTGCTTATTCTGTGACCGACTAGCCGATGATAAGCCGTGCAGCGTCATTGGCGCAAGGTCAGAGAGGAAGTCATCGACCACCGGCAACTCCGTCAGTGAGAATTACGTGCGGCGTATTTCCTGGTTGTTCGCTTGATCGGTCCTGGAAACGTGATTCCGATGAAGCATAAAACTGGCCATCACTTTGGACACATTCGAACGGCTAGGCTTATAGAGCCGATGCCTGTCGCCTCGGTATTCCTACGAGCCATTGGGAGGACATCGAGGATGGGAATTAATTTCTTGTACATCGTAACGCGAAAAAGTACAATTTCCAGGATTTATCCAGTAGTCGGCTGATGCACTACCAATTTGTAGGCGCGTGCATGCGTGGCGCGGACGATCCGCAGAACGAGGCTGTCGCGTGTTGGTGGTGCGTACGCACGCGAGAACACCTACACGATAACGTCCGGTTGCGCGTATCCCAGGCCGTTGTAGTCCCGGTTTCTCTCCGCCGCATGCGTTATAATCTCGATATCCCATATATCCACGTACAAGACATGCCTCCCATTTTAAATATACCATCGTGTAATTCATAATAAATGACTTATAAATGCAATGTACTTTTTGTGGCGGGGCATCGCGCGCCCGTTGTGCAAGCAACCACGCCGTGGCTCCTCCTTTTCTACGGCGTGAACGCGTCGACGCATGCGCCTCCGATGCGCGCCCAGCACGGGCGCATGCGTACCGCCGTGACGCCACCGTTTCTCGTTTCGTTCTTGCTGCGCTTTACAACGTGCGTACGAGCACTACGAGCTTTCCCCGGAGCGCGTACTTCTGCTCCGATGATTTAGATAAATTAAAAGTGTACCGCATTCTCCTGCGTCCGCATTCCAGCTTTCCCACCGGCATCGCGTGTCGCCTGGATTTTACTGTTTACCGAGTTTAGTACCGTCACCGAGTAAATTGAAACTTGTACACGATGTTAGAACTCTTGCCTCATGAATACGTTACATAAGAAATGGCACCCCCGATTAATTCCACTATAAATACACACGTGTATCCATATACGAGTATACACGAGTTCTACACCTGTAACTATTTGAACTACATAGCGCTTGTACAGACTCGAATTCGCCGTAGAAGAACAAAGGGTCGGTACGCGACGAGCGTCGGACAATGCGATACAACGCGGGGGGATAAGTAAATCACTGAAAGGCCCCGATGGTACAGCGTGGAACGTCAAAAGACGTCGGACAAGGAATCCTACACGCCGCACGGGGAACCGCAACAACGTACATACGAAAAGCCGTCTATCGAGTGATCTATCTGCGACCGCTTAAATGGTTGTCGCCGATACGAATTACCGAGTAGCCGAGGCCTCGGGGATCTTTGTATTTCTCGTGTATATCTCCCGGTTCGAGTGGGACGAGCGGGGCTGCGTGACCGTGCCTCCGGTAAAAGACACGGCAAGATTTATCGAAACCCGATGCGGCAAATGCGCCGATATATGTATGTCGGGCCGCTCGAAAACGCTCGAAGAATCGTTCGATACTAAAAATAAAGGAGCGTCGCCTCGGTCGCCACGGACGGCTCTGTCCGTGGCGTGGTGGTGCAGGCGCGCGCGCGCGAGCGCGGCCAGCGTAGCAGCAGGGGTGCGATTAATCGTCGTAAGCAATCGCTTATATTCTGGAATTTTAATTCGCAGTCAGTTAAGCGTGCCTGCTTGCCTACGGGACGAACAAAACGTCCGGCGTGTATTGCGAAAAGCGGGATTCAAGCGGCGCGCATCTGAGCGCCGCGTCGTGTATCTACGCGCCGTCGAATGCCAGCAGACGCCTGAAATCTAGCCAGCGCACAGTGTTACGAGTATATAGGAAAAAGCATCAATAATCAATTTTCCATTAAGATACAGTTATTTACACGTGATTGATATGTTAATCATATTTGTACCCCAAAAAAATAATTTTTAACATAAAATAATTGTTTAAAATATATTTTTGAACATAATAAAAGTAAAACAAATAAAATATATATTTTTTTAAAATACATTTAAACACAAATTAATAACAAACATATGGAACAATTATAAAAAATAAAATTAGTTTTTTAAATAATTCGTATAGATAATAAATTTTAAATTATTCATTCTTATTATACATCTTCATCACTATCAGTTGAACCTGAAGGAAGTCAAAGCTCAGTGTCTTTTAAAAATAAATATTTGAGCACAGATTTGCCTAGTTTTTTCGTTTTATTATGTGTATTTTTTCTTATGTGGGAGCACTGAGGAGCAGATAAAATTTATACCAAATTAAAGGGCATAAAAATAACTGATTATAATAAAAAATGAAAGAACCGATATGTTTCGTTTTGTTTATTCTCTCCAGAATTTAGAAGACGCGACAAAAAAAGCAATAATTTGAGCCACTGGTACGTATCCATATCTTTAAATGCAAGAATTTTTAATTATTAAAACGAAAAAAGGATGTATTTTGCTTAGTTTTTAAGAAAAAAAAGAAAAGAACTTATAAATACATCAAAAACACAGTGGGTATATATTTCCGATGTGTAGTCTGTGGCAGCTTGCGTTTGGTTATTCGATTTTGAATGTAATTACTAACCTTAAATCCGTTATTTATGCTACTAAGTTATGATGTTCTTATATCGGAGGACTGTTTACTATCAATTCCATGAAATGAAATACAAAATTTCAAAACTGAAATTTTTGCTTTTTGAACACGTGCCGCGACACTACAGCGCGCCCAGCTCGACTCCTGCATCACTCAGCGTCGGACGAAGCGGTCGTACCGGTCGGTGTTTGTAAAAGTGACAACGGCCGACACGAGTGCGCGGCGTTAACTCACCGACTATTCTATCTGTGACGATAATGCGCGGGGGGGGGGGGGGGGAGATGTCGGCCGATCTGCGCACCTTTTCGGCTGATTGATGATTGATGTTTCGGATTGAGTTGTTTATATGGTCGAGCTGAGCGTTCGAGAATGTTGTTTGCCTGTATTTCGAGCGTGTAGTAGGTATCTACCTAATAGCGAGTAGCACTTGCCAGGGACCGCAGGCATTGGAAGCTACCGAGGCAATTCAGCGGACACTCGATGGCCCATCCGGACCCCTATATCATCCCCGGTTTTCTGTAACCCCCTTCGTTTGCATCGCGACGGGCCATGCCTCTTTTTCACGTGGAACGGCTGGAAAGTACGCGAGGCATGTGTATTACTTATAATAGCTGGATACCCGCCAGTGTGTACAAAGATGTAAAACGCGCTTGCACGCCCGTACCCGGGAAGATCCCGCGTCTCCCCCAGCGGGGAGCCGCCGCTAAATAATGCAATAACATAAGAATTATGGCAACTTAATGATACTTTATGTATAATTATACTGCTCGCGTAGCCAGGGCCGCGTCGCTGGCCGTTTTGTCCCGATTGCGGGTGGTAGACGGCACGACTATTCCCGTCTCCCTTATAAATTGCGATTCGCTCCGTCGCGTGATTTTCTACCGCGATTGCCTCGCCGGTTTTTCTTCCCGTCCCGCCTCTCTCCCACGATAGCGCGTCCTACGGACGAATTTGTTCGCGGATATTCGCGCATAATCGAGGAACGCGGTACTCCTCCGGGGAATGATGGCCAAAACGTCCCACGAAATGCCCGGCAATTTGCGTTAACGTTCCCAAAGTTTCTTTAACAATTACCCAGATTCCTTTTTCGCCGTTTCGAGAGGCGCATTAGCATATTCCACTGTTGGGGCAGCGAGCCTTTACCGAAAGAACAGACGGGACGTCCCTTCCCTCCTGCCGCTTGTCGTCTCCGCGTATTATTCTCGCATGACGCCGGGAACGGCGATAACTTCGTGTTTTCGAAACAAACGATCTACGTATGCCGGGAGAAAAGGGGTTCCGTTGCCGTTAGGCATCCCACGGCGAGGGTAATCGCGGCAATTTGGCTGGAATCACTTTTTATATTGCGGCACGACAATGTCTACGAAGTTTAATGGGGTAATTGGATGATACTGACGGGATATTTAATATTCCTCGCACAAATCCGCGATAATTTGCCCTCTTATTTTTAATTCTCTGGCACAAAGCATCGAATCGGGTGCACGCAAGGACGCGAGCCGATTAGCGAGACCGTGTCACGCAATTCAACGACCACCGGAACTCTTGACGAGCCCGGTGACTTTGTACGCCTTTTCAGGGCAACCCTTTAAGAGCAGCGGCGTGCCGGTGTTCGTTTTAAAACGCATCGTATATATATGCAAGTGGTAATGGCCTGTCGACCATAATTGTCGATCCTCTTCTACATCCTTCGATGCGTGTTCGCGCTTCCGAGAGAGCGCCGTTTTTACTTGCGTTATTAACTGCAGATACGTCGATAAGCGTGAAACCCTGGCTTTTTAGTGACCTCAACAGAACATCAAAAGGCAGAGGGTTATATTAAGGAAACGAGGAGAAGCCGATAATGGAAGCCACTCGTTTCTGACTGTTGAATCCGCGAGTAATACATCTGGATCCTCCTAAGTCTTAATGCATCTATCATCACATTTAGAGGGTGGCTTTTGCGAAGCAGAAACATCGAGCTTACTGTACGTCAAACCATCTTACTTCACCATCGCCCACAAATCTAAAAAAAAAAAAACAGCAAGATCACCCACGTAGATCCACTTCCCCGCGACCCCTCGCGCTTCGCTTTACCTAAATTGCAGTCCGCAACTGCACGCGCGCGTGATCACGCCCAACTCCACGGCTGCTCTGCTCAGTCTGTAAACATCGATCTACTACAACGTGGGCAGTGAAAGCTGCCGCGTTGTCTCGCTGGTGGCCGATCCGTCCGACGAGGTGTTATTTTCTTAATAGATATCCACCGGGCGACTTGACGCGCGTTGCTCGACAGACCGGAAGGGAGAACGCGCGACCCACCTTCCCCCACGAAAACCGAATCCTCGAGGTCGCGCTTACTCGCTGCGAGCCGCCTCAGCTGGTCCTCCGCGACGGTAACGAGGCTAGCGCACGCCCTTCGAAACTTTGAAGAGTTCAGCGTGGCTCTCGTGGACGCCGACAAAAATCCAGATGGGAAGAGGAGACGGAGGGGTAGCAGAGGGATGGAGACGGGTGGAGAAGGGCGGAGAGAGAGCGAGAGAGTGAGAGAGGGGGAGGGAGAGACTGGTAATTTATAATGTGTAATATGTAAAGTGGTAATGGACGGCCGGTTGTAGTGGTCGCGTTCGATGCAACCTGGAACTGCAGGTTGAGAGAGTCTCGAGGCAGTCGGAGCAGCCAGACCAGGTAACTGGCTGAGGAGATGTTGCGCAGGGAGGGGGAGGGGGCACCGTGGGGCGAAAGGGGGACCCCAGGGGCGTCGTATGGGGTACCTGGCCCCGAGAGGGCAACGACGGAGGGGGATGAGGGAGAGATAGAGACGGAGGGGAAATCGAGCCGCCAAGTGGGAGCGAGAGAGGGTCACGCGATGGGCAGGCGGGGGGAGGGAGGGTGCTGGATGGAGAGAGGGAAAAGAAAGAGAAAGAGAAAGAGAACATCAACCGCCACTGCTTGCGTGTCGAGGCTTAATGAATGCAAACCACGATCCGGAGGCAGCCCGCTCGACCTGTTGTTTTCCAGTCCAGATAGCCTATAATTTTTATTGTCACGGGAGAAATAGCAGCCTGATGGAGGCACGGCTTATCTTGGTCCTCGTTTTGCGTCCCAGCGAGCATGTTCCCTGCGTTTTGTTGCCCTCTCTACAGCCCTCGCCGTCCCTCCCCCTAGTCATCGCCCTCCTCTTTCCTTACTTTCTCACCACCTTCCTCCAGCCACCTTCCGCCTACGGATCTACCCTCGTGTTTGTCGCTCCTCTCCGGGCCTCGTTTTCCAAATCGTGCTGCAGCCTGCAACGGATTCGGAGGAAGACACCGCGCGCAGCGCGAGTGAAAGAAAAAGTGCACCGGCATGGGCGTGGTGAATCGGAGGGGCTTTAATTCCAGAGGTGTAACTCCGTGTACTGCGGAGGCAAATGTATTTAAAACGTTTCTTTGGCGAGGCCTCCGATGAACTTCTATGATACGCAACCCCTCGCAGCACTCTCGGAGAATCAGCAAGACCATGCAACTTTCTAAAAACCGTGCACACCTGCAGACCCCTGCACGTCAGGGGGATCTCCATCGAACAATCCGTCCATTATCCTGCAGCGATTTGAAAGTGAGGGGGCCACGCTCGCGCGGGGCTCACGGTATCGAGGGTACATAAGAAATTTCGAGCGTAGCCGGCTCCTGCAGGTGCATGGACACAATGATGGCCGAGGAGCGTGCTGGCCGGCCAGATCGAAGACTCGTAATCGGTTTCGAGGAATCGGATCGGCCAGGAATCGATGAAGACACGTCGGATCGCCAATAACGATTATCCGGCTACGAGGCTATCGTTCTCCCTGCGCTGTATTCAACGAGCCTTGTTATGCGCGGCTCGTTGCGGCAACGCATTGTCGATCGGGCCCGAATCGGTTCGCGGAATCGTACGGTGGCGAGCAATCATAATGACGTGCAGGACGATGCTAGCGAAATAAATCGCGAGGTACGTGTGTGCGCTGGATCCGATTCGAGCTATGAGGCTGCGTGATAGAGATTACGGAACAGGATCCGAGCAGCTGATTTGTGGGACGTTAAACTTCGATCATCGTATTGCCGGAGAACTAATTTTACTCAGTTCGCATTTGCGCATAAACAGTTCATATGACTTTTGTTGTTATTTTGAATTGTTGAATTGATCCGCGGTGTATATTCCATATATTACGAAACACCCTATGCATGGCACCCCGCGTAAATACAAGAAACGTTCTGGGCTCGGGTGTTAAAGCGTAAGTACAGAGAAGCCAGCGGAGAATCTCGTGTATCATCATCTGGGACGCGTGTAGAAGACTCACGCGTCCACGTGCGTGCGGTTCGTCCTGCGTGGATCGGCGTCATCATCATTATTATCGTCATCATCGCGGGCTTTAGCCGTGCGCGCGGCGCTGCAACAAGAAATTCCAGCGGGCGAACGGTATAGCGACCGCAGGGCAATCAGCGTTAACAATGTTTTATTGTTATGTCACGGATCGGATCGGCGTGCACGTAGCAGACGAACGGACAGCCGTGCATTAAGCTTATCATAACGGTGTGCCGTTAAGTCGCCGTCAGGCCGAACACTCTGCGCAGGGGAAAAAATAAGGGACGAGAGGGGAGGGAAGAAAAGGCGCATCGAAAGGATCAGTCGCGATACGTGGTCGCCTGAATCGCGGCTCTTTCAATCGCGGCATTCACGTGTGGGTACCTCGACTTGACAGATGGGAAATCCACTTTGGTGATACCAAAAAATCCAACGACCTATACACTTTTCTTCAATCATTTGCCCTCGATCCAACACAGATTAAAAATGAGTCAAAGTGTTCTTACAAGTGTGAGTTCGTGACCTGGTCGAGGAGTATTTGGATGAAGCTGGACACCACGTGTGTGGTATAAGAAACTCTTTGCTTTCCAATCGAGTCGTTCAATTACAAAAATCGCGATATGGAAGAAGGTAACACCTTCGCGGGCTTAATGCAACCGAACGTTTCAGTTAACTGTACCCGTGTATGATAGGTTGCCCGTTCTCTCTTAGATCGACTAATATATGGCGCATGAAATGAGCAATGCGTTGGAGCTGGCGAAGGTGGGGGAGTGGATGCCGAAGCGGGGGGTAAAGGTGTAACGGAACCCCGATGATCCACGTATTCATCATGCGCGACCTTAAGCGAGAAAAAAGTGACAACCAATTTATAACCGAGATAATTACAATATCAAGTGGCGGGCTTTTAATATATGCTTAATAACTGATAATGAGCGTGTCGACCGATCGATTCCGCGGCATCGACCCGCTCCTTCTATTTATGGATTCCCTTTATAGGGCAGCCAATCGGGAGAGAAGGTTTTCGCGAGTATCGCCTCGCTGTCGCGATTATTCGCCACTAATTTCGCGCTGGAAGACTCTCTACCTTCGAGGTAATTTCGAATCAAGGGCCCCTTGTTATTAGCGCAGCGTTACGCGACACCCTGTATATCGGTAGGTGAAACGCGAATAATACACGACGTTAAATACCTGCGCGGCATAGTGTACAAGTATGTCAGCGAAACGAGCGAATCTCGCAGCACAGGACTAATTGACAAACATTGACGGACCGTTGGGTTGTAGCGCGAGCCGGTGTAATGTCCGAAGTGGCCTTTGTTGACACGAAGACCTTTACTTCGACAACGCGCACGACGTTTCCCACAAAAGCCCTACACCTTCCGGTCCATTTGCTCGTTCACTCTCCTCTGCTACATCGGTCGCGTCACGGCCCCAAAGGCGATTCGCTATACCTACTTGGAGCGCAGAAATATAATACCTTTATTCACAGTCATCTTTCACAAACAAAAAATTCCTTTCCAAACTTGCATTTCGAAATGAACATCAGATCTATCGAGTCGATGCCGATCGAGTTTCGGACACACATAGGGGAGAGTCGTGCAGTACCGACCGCTTTAAGTTTTTTTGTTATATCTTGGGGTAGAGTCGATAAAAATCAGAAATTCAAAAACGTGTTTATAGTATAGATGGAACTTAGTAAGAGGAGGGAAATTATTTTTGTGAAATTTAATAATAAGAATTGATGATTCGCAAAAGTAAAAAAGTTGTAATTTCTAGGAAACGAAAAATTGTCGTCCAGTACCGACCAACTATTCAATTAGTAGATATTTAGGTCTAAATGATTAACTATGTTAATAAAAAGACATTTAATTAGTACAATACAAGATTTTTTTCAAATTTCATTTGTACAAACTCGCAAATAAAATAATTAATATTCTCCTGGTCTGTGCATTCGACGTGTGCCCAACCGTCACAGTCGGTACACTGCACCCAATCTTTGTCAAATGATTCCTTGCAAACAGAGATGGGCAAAATTTTTATTTAAATAAAATTTCGAATAACGATTAAAAAAAATTAACTTTGTTCGTCGAATAAATTATTCTCATCGAATAAAAAAATTAACTTTATTCGTCGAATAATCTAAAGTTAAAGTAACTTTTATTTGATCCTTATTTACATAATTTTGTATTTAGTTAATGCCCAACTCTACTTGCAAATAACACACTGGACAACTTCTTCATTAAATCCTAGCTTCCTGTTTGTTAGGGTATCAAACCTATCCTTATTTACTTTATTTTTCTGCGGGAAAAGGTAGAAGGAAGGCTAAATGAACATCTTATAAATTAATCTGAGTTGCTAACGGATTGAACTTACGGATAAGACAAATTTGGTCTCTACTGGTTGACAGAGTCTGTTGGTCGGTACTGCACGACAGTTGGATGGTCGGTACTGTACGACAAACAGGGGGAAACATTTTAGGTCATGGTATCTATAAAAGAATATTGCAAAACTAGGCCGTTTTATTAAACTTAATAGACTAGAGATAGTATATATAATAGAATAAAATCATTTACTTGCACGAGAAACAAATGATCAGCTTTAAAAAACAACTTTTAACCCACTGAATATCAACGTATACGTTTAATGCCTCAGAACATCGAGAGCAATGGAGTAAACAATATGACCCCGAAATAGGTTATAAAGAATAGTGATTTTCATTGATTAATTCAAATAAAGTGCTAATATCTGGTCAAAGAAGAGAGAACTAGTTTTGGTCGGTACTGCACGACTCTCCCCTACTTTCCACTACAATTTCGCCTAAACTCCGAATCATCGTTTCAGAAAGGAATTCAAGGATTCCCGTCGATCATCTCTTATCACCTAGGCCATACATCTGCGAAGCAATTTCCAGATAAACAGCTCCGATCGGTAGAAGATTCGTGGTGACGTGTCGACGAGAAACGTATCGGGGCGAATTCCGAGGCAGCCTGAAAAGGCATTTATTTGCATAAGCGAGGAACGGCTGTAGGCAAAGGATTTCGGATAATCCCATGGAAATTGTTAAAGTTGAACCATTAGCGGGGACTAATGTCGTTTCCTGTGGATGCGCGAGCGGAGGCGGGTGAATATAATATTGATGGGTTTGACATGGGCTTAGCGTTCGATTGGGACAGGGTGGGGGACGATATAGAGAGAGAGGGGCTTGAACCCCTCATTATTTATTAAATCATCGCCGCGGAATCGCAGGCAGGCACGGTAGACGGGCTGGAAATTCGTTTTGCTCGAATAAGGCATTACTTTAAAGCCGCGGAGCGTGCATTATGCAGAATGATAACCGCGAGAATAATGGATGCGCCGCTTTTGGTCGTGCGCACCTGTCCGCTGTGAGCTCGTGCCTCTTCTGGGGCCTCTCTAGAATGATTTACGGCTCGCTCGGAATGAAAAACGTCGCCGTGGTCGATTGAAAATAGAAGTCTGACGGATACCCCGAATACCACTGGCTAGCCAGGAAACTGTCTCGTCGGAAACGCCTGTAACTAGAAGGCATCGCGATCACGATTCGCTAAGCGCTTATCGAAGTCCATTGAGTCTAATTTCACCTGACTAAGCCCCGGGCAATCAGCTAAATATCATCTTCGTGGCACACGGTTCACCTGCACGGAGGGAACCGCTTGGCCCGTTTATTTTCACCCACTTCCTGATCCTCCGTGCGAACTGTAACCCCGTCGTATACGTCACGATGCAGATGCTATCAATCAACCGTTTTAATTGCTAGACAAATGGACGTATTAGGTACGTCTCGGGAATATAAATAGTGCCTCCGTCAGGGCGCGTTTAATATTCTATTAGCTTAGCATGTGTTCCCTCTCTCTCTCTCTCACTCTCTCTCTCTCTCTCTCTCTCTCTTTCTCTCTCACTCCTTGTTTCTCTCACAGTTCTCTTCGCCTCCGCTTTAGGATCCATCGCGCAAGTTTGCCGCTCAGTTTAGAGCCTGAAAGTATTCTTGCACAATCTCTCGAGTACAATAGCGTCGTTGAACGACGCGACAACGACCGCTCCCCCCCCCCCCTTTCCATCAACTTTGTCTTTTTTTATCTCTTTCACTCTTTCCCCGTCGCTGCTCGAATCCGGGAATCTTTATGAAAGGCATAAACGGCTATCTTCCCTAACGGTACTCGCGGAAATGGTATTCATAATTATACAGTTGCGACATACGCATTATTTGTTCGGGATTGTAATGGCCACGAGTTCTCCTTTCATTCAGCCGGCCAGCGACCAGTATAAACGTTAATCGCCACGCCACGGCGAGATGTCCTTTACGACCGATTATAAATCGTCGCTTTCTCATCGCATTACACTCGTCCGGGCCGACAGAATAATCATATTCTATGGGACGAGCGAGTTAATGGGCGGTAGCCGGATAGGGATTCGCTCGTTGATGATCGATCCTTAACACCCGGGACGCTGGCCAGTGTCCCCGGGAATCTTTACGAATCGAGAGTCGAAAATTTACATTTCGACGTTCGAAATCGCGAATTGAAAGTCGCCGAGGCTCGTCTCCAGTGTTGTGCAATTAAGTGGACGTTACTTTCCTTTCTACTTTACAATCCGACGGTGAGGAAACAACAAATTTTACCATAATCCACCTCTCTCAGCCTTCGCTATCCGACGAACACGTAGCTCGACATTAAAAGTGCAAAAGAGCTGGTTAAAACTACCTCCGGCTGCAATTTCATTTAAAAACAAAATTTCACCTCTCTCCCAGGGAACTGGACAAACATCCTCCCGTTAAAGGGGGTGAAGTTCGGATCACGGCGCCGACAAACACGCGGCGCGGAACAGCGGCTTAAAGTGCAGGATCGCGGAGACGCGATGAAACGCGCGTGAAAGGATTCAAAGAAATCACGACGGTATTTCGAGGGGGCTAATAACAGTGGTCGTTCGTTCCACCTTTTCATCGCCAGCAGCGTGTTACCGGCGTGCGTGCAAAAATCCCTCCGCGTAAATAAGACGAACGCTTTTGAACGCATTTTACTCATCCAGACAATTTCGCTGCCAATCGAAACCAATTTAATCCCCGTCCGCCCCTCGCCGTTACCCTTTCCCCTGTCCGTGCGCGTCACCAGCGGCGAAACAGTGAGCGCGAAACAGTCGCGCTTCTTCTCTGCAAATAATGCAGGTTCGTTGGCCAGCCGGCAATGTTTTCTCTTTGCTTCACTCTCTTTCTCTCCCTCTCCCTCTCTCCACCCTTCGGCCCCCCTCCCCTCCCCCTCTCTCACTCTCTCCCTTCGCTGTTCGACTTGGCTGGCGCGGAGAAGAGCCGAGTTTTTGTCGCCCCATTGTGTTAGTCAGGGTTGCTGCCACTTCTGCTCTCCTATTGTACGCATTCATCAGCGTATTCATTCATTTCGCCGGCATTGTCTCGCCCGCTGTCCTCTCGGCTAAGGTCCTCGCTGCTTTTCCGCCTCATCGGGTCCGGCATTATGCTGCACGCTGGCGACGCTACTCGACGCGGGAAAGGGCACCCGACCGCCGCAGTGTCGAAACAAATTTCGGATACTGCTGGCAAGCGATCCTCTTCTGCCCCCATGATTTCTATAGCTGTACGCGAAATGTCGTTCCCCTTAATTTTCCCTAACGCAATCCGCCCAAACAGCCACCGTTTGCCCGTGAAAGGTGTCGTCGAACCTCGAGGTGAATATCCCACGGTGAATGCACGGCTGATGTGTTCATCCACGTCTTCGCGACATTGTCGGCGCCCCCGCTCGATAAACTGTTTACATCCCCCTTCTTCCGGAATCCAGACTGCTCCCGGCCGTAGATATGTAACAACGTCCGCTGCTGACTTCCCTGGGCGAACTTTTGCTCCCCCACCCTGGCGCGCTGCCGAGGGGTGAAGCAACAATCGCATTTCCCGCCCGAGAATTATCGAGCCCATGCAATATCACTGCGGATATTGTTTCGACGCTAGGCAACACGGTTAGCCCCGGCTGTATGGAAAACGACAATAGCGCAAACCTCTGGATGAAGGGTGGGTGGTAGGGCGCGATCAGAGCGGGAGAAGTCGACGCGGATACAAGTGGATTGAAGGGCGAGAGAAATCCGACGTGCCGGGGCGCGTGCGGCGGGGAGTGATGTAAGGTGCACGGGAGGTGGTTTATTGTTTATTGTCGCCGTGGCGCAAGCCATTTTCCCATCAGTGGCAGTCAATCAGGCCTCAGTCAGTCAGTCAGTCAGCCAGCCAGCCAGCCGTGCTCAAGTAGTCTCGCTGGTTGCCGACCTACCGAGCATGGAAATACAATTACCACGCCGGGAACACTATGCCTCGCAGCTCTCCTGCCATTACCGTGCCACCAGTCACCTCGCGCTCCATTCACCCCGCCGCCCGTAATGACGTTTGATTGTGCGCCGCCGCGCGGATATTCGATTAAATAAACAATATTAGATTCGCAAACGGGATTCGCGAGATCGCGGCTGTTCCTGCTTGGCGTGGCGTCCTCGTTATCCAGTCGCTGCCTTTGCAACTAATCGTGAGGCTTTCCACCTGGCCCGCATCCGTCAGAAATGTCAGTTGTCCCCACGGTTTTCCGGTCCTCGATCTTGTAAAACGCTGAATCTAAGAGTCTTCCTAGCCCTGAATAGAGTGGCACATAGGAAATCAAAGGACGCCAGAGTTCAGTGAGCAGAGAGGGTAGTAGGATCAAGGTTGCAACGCGTTGGTCTGCCGCGAAGCAGGGGACCACCGTGGATAAGACTCGGAGGGTACCGTTATCCCCATTAAATGTAATATCGCCGCGTAAAAAATGTGATGAGTTAATAGTGATGCCGCTTCGTATGGATGGTGGAAGATTTATGCGCGTGGTAACGCGATGTTAGATATAATATCGACGCGGACGCGACTGTGCGGCTGGCGCTGTTGAAATGCAAGACGTTATCGAGAGGCACGGCAATAATTTCACGGAGGGGGATTTATTCGTTGTCGCGGTGGAAAGTATGTACTCCAGGCACGGATATTTCCTTTCCCAGCTCTGGATAGCTTCGTATTCGCGAACAATGTGGAGAACGCGGCTGGAATTCCTCGCGGGGGTCAGAGTTTGTTACCTACGAGATGAATTCGACAACAAACGCTGCTCAATATTTAAGCTCCCCTTCCAGCGTTCGATCACTATGTATTACGGTATTACACTGCAAATGAAGTTTCAAGCTCCAGAGCGTTGAACCAGGCTACTTTCGTTCCCAGCAGCCAACTGGTTTTTTATCGAGCAGCAGTAAATCCCCGTTAAAAGTGTTTACAAATGTTGCGTGCGGCGCAGGATACTCAACGCGAGGAATTTAAGCTGCGATCAAATTAAACGAACCTTAAGCCTGTCAGGCGATAAAGCTCATTACCGCGGAAATTGGACGTAGATCTGATTACGTGTGCAGGCGTCTTTTTGGAAGCGGGAACAATTTGTAACTAGTAGGGGAGAGTCGTGCAGTACCCACCAGCTTACAGTAACGACCAAAGCTAAGGTCGGGACCATATATATTGGCCGGTGAGTTTCGTGAGGGGTATTCTCCCACCACACATTTTGCTTGCCTCGGTGCTCCTTTTCTCAACGTTTTCTGACTCGCTCTCGTTCCATCTCGCTCTCGCCTTCGCAGAACAAGAGTGAGCCAGAAATGGTGGGGATAGTTCCAAGCTTCTGGGGTGTAGGCCAAACCGAGCTATCAGCGTAGAAATACACACATCAGAATAGGTGTGCATTAGCTACGAAAAAATTCAGGAGCTTTATTGGTTAGAACATTCATACTTTCTCGATAGCTTCATTTCGTATTGGTCTACGCATAGCTTCGTAACGCACACAACTATTACGCTAAGGACAAATAACAGCCAAACGGCTAGGTTCAGGTGGAGCCGAGCAGCGTTCCCGTTACCCCACCATGCCCTGCGAGGGCCATGCAACTCCAACTGACAAATCCACGATCGTCAGATGGTGGTAGCTGATTTCTCCTCGATCGCTGTTCGCGAAAACGAATTCACCGGCCAATATATCTGGCCCCGACCTTAGTTCTCGCTTCTTTGACCAGATATTAGCACTTTATTTGAATTAATCAATGAAAATCACAATTCTTTATAACCTATTTCGGGGTCATCTTGTTTACTCTATTGCTCTCGATGTTCTGAGGCATTAAACGCATACGTTGATATTCAGTGGGTTAAAAGTTATTTTTTAAAGCTGATCTTTTGTTTCTCGTGTAAGTAAATGATTTTGTTTAAGCATGTATACTATCTCTAGTCTATTAAGTTCAATAAAACGTCCTAAGTAGTCCTATTTTTTTTGTACATAATATACCATGATCTAAAATGTTTCCCCGTGTTTGTCGTACAGTACCGACCATCCAACTGTCGTGCAGTACCGACCAACAGACTCTGTCAACCAGTAGAGACCAAATTTTCCTTCTGCCTTTTCCCGCAGAAGAATAAATAACTAAGGATAGGTATGATAACCGAACAAACAAGAAGCTAAGATTTAATGACGAAGTTATCCAGTGTGTTATTTGCAAGCAGAGTTGGGCATTAACTAAATAAAAAATTATGTAAATAAGGATCAAATAAAAGTTACTTCTTTAACTTTAGATTATTTGACGAATAAAGTTAATATTTTTATTCGATGAGAATAATTTATTCGACGAACAAAGTTAATTCTTTTTATTCGTTATTGGAAATTTTATTTAAATAAAAATTTTGCCCACCTCTGTTTGCAAGGAATCATTTGACAAAGATTGGGTGCAGTGTACCGACTGTGACGGTTGGGCTCACGTCGAATGCACAGATCAGGATAATATTAATTATTTTACTTGCGAGTTTGTACAAATAAAATTTGAAAAAATCTTGTATTGTACTAATTAAATGTCTTTTTATTAACATTGTTAATCATTTAGACCTAAAAATCTACTAATTTAATAGTTGATCGGTACTGGACGACGATTTTTCGTTTCCTAGAAATTACAACTTTTTTACTTTTGCGAATTATCAATTCTTATTATTAAATTTCACAAAAATAATTTCCCTCCTCTTATTAAGTTCCATCTATACTACAAACACATTTTTGAATTTCTGATTTTTATCGACTCTACCCCAAGATAAACAAAAAAACTTAGAGCGGTCGGTACTGCACGACTCTCCCCTAACTAACTGGGCCCTGCTTTACTGGACCCGTGTAACTTTTATCCATCGATTGAAACAGAGAAAAGCGCTGAGGTAATCTCACTTGGAGAACTAAAACGCCAGCCGACCGCTCGGCGTGGCAGTCACTGTGATTGAATACAGAACTCGATTTTACTTTAACGTCGAATGGCTGTCGTGTCCACGGAAGTTGCTTCTTTGCTAGATCCACCAACGTCTGCGTGCGCCCGATGTTGAACTGATAAGAACGTAAGTGAGGCTAAATTCGTTCCCGAGCCATATCCTGAGGAGGATGTCAGCTACCACGGGCGGAAATCTGAAAAATTGCCTCCTCGAACTCGCGCATTTTTCTTGGTAAGTTCGGTTGTGTTTGAAAGTAGTGCTATCTTAAAATATTCCTATGCGCTCTAAGTATCCTCCCATGGTGCATGTATCGCGTGTGCAATACTGTCTGTAGCTTCCTGTGCCGCGATCGATCTCAACTGCCTTTCACGATTGCAATTGCAGATGAAAATGGAATATTTCTCCAAAAGATATCTAAAAGCTTTCGGTCTAAGTAAACAGCTGCTACAGACATTTGTTATTTGAAGCTCGAAATATGATTTAAAAACCGTCGAACTCGATTAAGTTTCAGCCCGTAACGTTTCTAGTCGCGTCAATTAACGCATCGATTGCGAGAGTATCCCCGCTCTTTGTACAGGACGTGTTTACCAATCAATGCGCTCCATATTTCGTTTAACCTGCGCCCCGGAGCACGACGTGGATGCAACATTACCACCACTTATCCATCGGTACCGAGAAAGGGCTTCATAATTCACAGTTGCCCCGCGAAGTGTATTATTTGCGCGAGGACCGACGGACATTGCCATTACATTGCCGGCGCGCGAGGAGGAAGTGAACGAGCAGAAAAGAACGACAAGAACCCTCATTTGCTCCTTCCTCGCGAAGAGATATCGATCCCTATATCGCTGTGAACACGCTTCCACACCGCCAAAGTCGTTGGTTAAACAACAATTCGTTGGATAAAGAATAAAGCTCAATGAGAACGAAAACACTGTACCTTGTTTCTGATACCTAAGACGTAGGTGATTGGAATACGCGAGTTGGAAACTCCCATCAGCATCCCCAGGATAGGCAGCATCCCGCGGTATAATTAACCGCGAAGGCGCCCAACTGTCAGGCAGTGACAGAATTGGAACAAGAGGTCTAATTATTGTCGACATTATTAGCGGTCGCGGTAACAGAAATCGCGGAGAATGAAGTCTGGCTGAATAGGTGTTGGAGGGTGGAAAGGCGATAGATGGGTGACTGCCAGGCTCCGCGTCGGTTCCCGAGGAACGTTCAAGGAAGGAGAGCCCGAAGCTACCGAGCTTCGGCTATAGACGCGCATTATGTCTCCGTCCGCCTTGCAGCGCGCCGTGTGACGTGACGTGAGTGTTCCAGACAACCTAATTACATCACAACATAGCGCCACGTTATGGACTACCCTCTCCTATATTCTCGCTGCGCCCACCTAGAGGAAGTGCAGCATATTTGGAATACTGTTGGTAATTTGGAATACCGAAGTATCTAATAAACTGCTAACGCTATTTAATTTGTAACACTGTAGATTATAGGGGCTAATGACCTGTTCACTAATGACATTTGTGGATGAACCGCAATTTTTACATTTTCGACTTAATCTGCAGAGAAAGCAAACCTCAATCTGCAAAACTTTTTCAGCGCGTATTCAATCGTTCCAATCATGGTTAAAGTATGTCAAAACTTTAGTGTTAAACACTTAATTGACTCATTTGCATGTTCCTTCTATGGTTCCGTGCCAGTTTTGCGATAATTTCGAGAATACAAAATGTGACATGAAATTTTAGGTTTCAATGCCATGTTGCTAATTCGGAATACCGAAGGTGAAGGTAATTTGGAATATTCCAAAGCCTACCGATGCTTTTGTTTCACGCGTAATGGCTACCACCGCGTCAGTTTCGTCTGTCACCTATATAACCTTTTTTAGCATTTGTGTAAACATTGTCTTATAGATATCTACGTAAAATTGTTCCTTAATTGTGATTTCTCAGCCTGATTACGTCATAAAATAAACTAATTTTATTATCTACATGTTTTGTTTAAGTTTATAAAGTGAAGGTAAATTGGAATATCGGTATTCCAAATTACCTGCACCTTAACGAAATCGATACTTCTTGTCATTTTTCATTCAAACCAAAATTTCAGTTACTTTTTGTTTTTTATTTTTACTGACACTAAGAAATATGAAAGTTTATTAGTTTCCCTATGATATTATGTAGTTTAATTTGTTCCCATCCTCTGTCGTAATTTTTTATTCGTCTTAAACAAACTGGTATTCCAAATATACTGCACTTCCTCTATATGTATAAACCACCTTTCCTCCAGGCTTCCCTCCCCCTTCAACCCCGTCTTCCGCACTCCGTGTTACCTGCGCAGGGGGCCCCAGCATTTTCTTGCTAGACGATGCTGGCATGCTCTACGAATAGAAGTAAGAGAGCATGATGCAGAAGCTTGAGTCCATAAATGCTTCACGAAGAAAGTTGCAAGGGAAATATGAAATTGCACTGAATAAGTTACAGGCTCACCTAAATGTAGCCATTACTTTTTACATCCTCCACTTGCCACTGATAAAGTAAAAATGTATCTTCGACTTCTGAGATCGCGGGTAGGGCTGGGAAGATTGAGACCCACCTTTGCGAGAACTTCATTACAACTTCGATGCAGCCGATGTGCGTGTAAAACTTGTTTATCTCACCGGGGAAATTCTTTCCCAACAGATCTGCTATTAAATGGTACATAAATAAACGTTAAGCGCTATTAAGATAAATTGCCGGTCCGATCGAAGACACGTCGCAAGCGCGGTTTCTTCGAGCCCGTGAAAAACGCGGATGAACGTGAAAAATGGGTAGAGAATCACGCGGCACAGGCGGCGGGTAATTTTATTCCGCCGCCGATCGTCGAGCGCGCGTGACGCGAATGATTGATACACACCTTGGCCGGTCAGTTTTCAATCGTTAACCTTTATATCATTCGTTTCGCGGCGTTTAATCCCTCGATCACGCGTGGCGCGCTCGCGTTCACTCGCGCATGCTACCTGCGCCTGTATTTGGGAAACCTGGCGGAGTCTGTATTTCTATTAATAGCCAGGCTAAATAACTTCGATTACCCGTCGACGAGCACGCTATCCTCGCCGGCTCGCCTCTGCGCGCGTAATCTCGACGCGTCAAGCCGAGCCTCGGTTCGCGGCTTCGGTTATTACGAGGTCACGTTCCACTTCGTTATTAATCCCTCGATCGAGCCCGGCGCCGTCGACATTATCCGCGGAACAAGCCTCTAAGTCTTGGAGCCTAAGACACGACCTGCAGTTCCACGAGTTACAAAACGGTTTTAATTTATGGAATGCAGGAAGGCGCGAGCGCGCCAGTCGATACCGCGCGAAAAATCTTTAACGGATGATTGTCACGCCGCTGTTACTCCCGTGTAATCTGTTAAAACGTCCCGTCCGTTAATTGGTACGTCGCGAGCCGCTGGCTCCGGCGACTAGCGCCGCGCGATAGCGATATTAAACGATTAGTCGCCAGCAGCGGCGGGAACAGTTTTCCCATCGTGCTCGCGGTGTTACGATACCACCGGCAGATACCTAGACGATGTTCGACTTACGAACACGCTGATTAAGCGTATCGTGACCGCGAGTGCCCTTGACTCGGCCGCGGGGCACCGGTGAAAGTGTAGCGAAAGGGCACACGCCGGATTCCTTGGAGTGTCGCTTCGGCGTTATCGATCACCCCCGTTTCAGTCATCGAGGCTTGCATACCTAAGTAGGCACCTTTCTTTCTTTCACACTGTCGCGAATTCTGTAGAAATTCGACTATGTTCTTACGACCACCCAAGGTTAGACCTTGCAGGGGTACTTCTGAGGCGGGGTGCAAGTAAGAAACAAGAAGATCACGTGAATCGTAACCGGATAGGGGTGGGAAATACAATTCCGGAGCATCCTGTACGCGATTTAATCCAAATTGAAGCCCGGTGCAGCCGGGGGCCTGAGTTTAAAGACTGTTAACTTCATTTGCAGCGAGTAAGCGTTCGAATGTAATTGGGAAGGAAATGCGTGCCGTAGCCTAATGTGTAATTATGGTTTCTCCGGGGGCCGAACTTTTCCCGAAACATCTTTGTCGGTAGCCGTTAACCGTAAAAGGCGAGCTCTGTCTGGCAGTAAGGGAGAAGGAAGGAGAGTAAAGCGGATAAGTAAGGAACTGTGACTAATAATGAATGGTAGCCGTGTTACGCTCGCCCGTTGCCACTGCTGCCCGCCTCCTTATGCAACGCGAATAAATACGGGCATTTTACGAGCGCGTAAAATACCAAGGCGTTGAATCGCGTCGGCGAGATCCTGTTCGTAACGGAGGCTACGAAAATTCCACTGTCGACCTAACCGAGTCGCAATCGTTACCGATCAACGTTAATTGTTCGCCGGTGGAACGATCTTAATTACACCGCGACGCCGCGTCTCCCGCGATCTCGGGACAAGGAGGCTCGTTAAAAAGTATCGATGCGTTGAATCGCCGCCACTTAATTACGGAGTCGCATTATTAATTAACTGTGCGCGCAGCGCCGGCTGACCGCGACAGTTAATAAACACGAAAATTATCGCTCGACCCTCGGGACTCATTGCGAGTCCTGTTCCGCTCCCGGGCAACGGGAGCAGGTATTTTCGAAATCAACGTTCGCGTTCTTTCGATGCGGAAGGCGACAGAGGGCTAGAGGCAGGTTCGCCGATATGAATGAGCCTATCAGCGGAAGCAGACACAAAAGATTGTGTTACAAGAAAATATTCCGTCGTAAAGTTTACTGCATCTACCCGTGCCGCCCGGTAGTGATGGGCTCAACACAGCAACTTCGAAATCGATTCGAAGTTATTCAATCCTGTAAAGATTCGAATCGCATCGAACCTCATTAATCATGGTCGCCAAGCAAATCGAATCGCTTCGAATTCTGGACAGAAGTTTCGAATCGCTTCAACTATTATTCGAAACAAAAAATTCTTGAATGTCTTGATAGGTCTTGAAAGTCTTGATAAGTCTTGAATGGGGGGGGTGCGAATCGTCTCGAGTTTCGAGGTTCGGGAACCCGAGCTTCGGAACGAGTCGGAAATATTCGGGGAGATCGGGCGAGATCTCGATACTCTCGAGTCGCGAGATTCTCTCCAAATTCAGGATGAAAGATTCGAATCGCTTCGACTGTTATTTGAAATAGGAAGTTGTGGGACGTCTTAGACGTTTAGTCTTTCTTTGAATGTTGTAAAACTTGCATGTACTTTTAAAATGAAAGTATTAATCATTAAATAAAATTATTTTGTGTGTCTCTGTGGAAAATGGAGGGTAGTTTTAAAATAATAACGCAAAATTTTATGACAGAAACTTTTGCCACTTAATCTATTTCTTTTTTTACTAATTATTTTTCCTGCTTTCGAAAAAATTCGTTCGCACGGCACCGACGTTGCAGGGCTGCATAAAAAACTTATTGGGAACTGCGCAAGATAAGGATATTTAGTTTTATTTTCCTTCCAATATTGCAAAGGATTTTTATTTCTGTTCAAGTAGGAGAAGTAGGGGAAAAACCGGGACGTTAAGGATGAAAGCTCATAACTTTGACATTATTAATGTAAAAAAAAAAATTTTAATTAGGATTCATTAGAATAAACTTATTATAAAATAATAGTATATATCCATTTTTTTTTAATGCAATAACAAATGCAAAAAAATTACGATTTAAAATATGGTCCGTTTTTACGGTTTTATCCCATGGCCTGGGTAAAACCGGGTACCATACTAAAAACTGGCCCTAGCACCTATAACAACGAAATTCGTTTAAGACTTCCGTCCCCCAACCAGTGCAGCCTTCGTGAGCCCACTTACAACAAGCTGTACACTGCATTCTTGGACATAAATGCAAATGTCTTCACCGTCTTCATCACCACTGTTATCATTATCCTTCCGTATTTTGTTTAATTTTGTGGTTTTCTTTCTCTTTAGTTGTAGTCCTTTATTAAGATTTAGTTTAATGTTGATAACTTCCTCTTTTTCGTTTCTTTGTTATACACATTTTGTCCAAAACCGGGTACCCGGTTTTACCCTGTACGGTTTTGCCCCAGCATACAATTTTGTAAATATTACGAATTATCAACAATACCAGGACGAAGTACAAACAAACTGTCTTAGTTATTTACACTTTAATATGCAACAATTAACATAATTCACACACAAAAAGTACTTACCTGAACACTGTCAAAAGTGTTGAAGTTTCTTAACTATCGAGAATTAGTTCAGAGCCTTCAAAAATACACAAGACGATACAACCTTACTATGCACAATTGTAAGACGATCGTCTTTTGTTGATGAAACAATACACATCGTGACAATATGTCGCTGCAACGACGCGGGAAAATTTAAGGCGTTGTAAAAATAATAGTACGTCCCGGTTTTACCCAGGTACCCGGTTTTGTCCTAATTTTCCCTACACACTTCCGCACCCTCCTATTCAAGACCTATCAAGACTTTCAAGAATTTTTTGTTTCGAATAACAGTCGAAGTGATTCGAAACTTCTGTCCAGAATTCGAAGCGATTCAATTTACTTGGCGACCATGACTAATGAGATTCGATGCCATTGGAAACATTGTGTCATAGATTCGAAGCGATTCGATCGATCTTGAGCCCATCACTCGGTGCTTTCTTTTAATTATTCCAAACGCGCCGTTCGCGAAACAATCGCGTCGCCGCGTACGGGGTCGACCGAACCGCATAAATTTCTCCGCGCGACGCGCGACATACTCCGATCCTCTGCCTGCCCATCCTTCAAGAGTCACGCGACGCGAGGCACCGCGGCTGTTTCGCAGCACGTCCGTCCGCTTTGCTCGGTCACGAAATTTCCCGGGAACCGCGGCAGACCACCGCGCCAAAAACGGTTGGAGCAGGGGCGCCATCGCGATCGCGATCCTCGCCGATCGATCCTGCCCCCGATACGTACGTCGCATTCCGCGAGATCCGGCGCTCGCTGTGCACGGAATATAATATGTAGCGCCATAGTTAGCCGGCACAGGGAGCGAGCGAAACGGTCGCAAGAAATCGCGCGCCGCTGCCATTCCTGAATCGGGCCGCACGGTAGCCGCGCACGTCCCGACAACTTGATTAATAGCCTTAATTAAGATATTTAATTGCTTTTATTTTTATTTGCCGTCGGTGTACAGAACGGCAACGGCGACGTCGCAACAGCGTCGGGAGGGGGCGGGGACGTGAACGGGGTAAATGAGGGGGAGGGGGGGGGGGGGTAGAAAGGGGGGTCTTGACACTGTGCTCCCTCCGAGGGACGCCAGAAGGAAATCGGGTTCGCGGAGAACGCGTCGCCACCGCTCCCAGACTCGAGCTCGTACCTATACGCGCGGATTACGAGCGGTGCGTGTGCCCGTGGCTCGTAACCTTTAACGATTGGCTACGTACACGGATCTGCTCGGTTCTACACCGATAATTAGTCAAATCGTCGTCGCTTTATTTTGCTCGGATCACGTGGATGCTACTGAAAGTCTCGACCGAGGTCGCCGCTGTTGGCAAGGTAGACGATCGACCGCGGTGAAATGTAATCGCGATGCGTAGCTAGGCGTACGTGGTAGACGGAGGCACGTAGATTATTGATGTTTGATTAATAAGTTTCTTGGCATGTGCCTGCTGGTATCCACGATGAGCCACGTGACTCGATCATCTTTATTAGCGAACCGATGGGAATTCTTTCGTCTTGGACAATTGCATCGCTGCGCGTGCTGTGCACAGTCGGATTTCGAAATTTTCAATCGGCCACCGCTATTCTCAACGCTTTGAGTATCATCTACCTTCGACATCATAGGAACGCTGGCTTCGCGAGATCGTTAGCCTCTCCCGGTTCGATCGAAACCAGCCGTCGAGCCGCGGCGTATGGTCGCGCCTCGCCGTTCCGGGCGTAACTCAAAATTTTTCCCCGTGGGTTCTTTTCACCGGCGAGAATTAATCGCGGCGTAAAGCATCGGCGACCTCGATATCCCGCCGCGCATGGCGCACGTACGTGCGCTCGCCTTGGCTGGAGCCGCGGTACATTGCGGCGGGGTGTCTTGAAAAGGGAGCAGGCAACGGCGCGGCGGCGTCATAAACCGTCGGCCCATTGTCCGCCGTCGCCGCCAGACAATACGGGCAATCACGTATGAAGGAATCGGTGATTGTTTCGTTTTCGTCTCGCGCTCACCAAGAGAGGGTTGTTAGGTTAGGCGGCCCGCAAACCAGCCACCAGGAGAGGAAGCTAAGCGCAGAGGCACTCGCCTTACTCGTGTTGGTCGTCAGCTCTCTGCTGGCCGTGTTTGCCAGGGCGCGAGCACACGTACACGCGGCCACGTTTGGACACGGATGGACGGCGTGGTTTTCGGGATGAAACCGGGCAAGTTGTAGTAGTTAGGCGACGCGAGGCGTCGCGCAGTAGGGCTCAAGGTTTTAATACGATTTTTGAAAATTCGCAATTTACCTCTTAAAATGGTCTTTTCTTTGAGGGAATACCCTTCACGACTCGTCAATTTCGCTTGTAAGAAATCCAGTTTCTCAGCGAAACTTCCATTTCAGTGCTGTTGCATGATTTCATATAATTGTATCATAGTCATAATTTTCGCTCCCGATGGACCTAACAAAATTTACAAACAAATTTTTTAAATTAAATCTTGAAATAAGAAAAGCAACACAAGAAAATGCAGCATATTCAACAAGGTGTAACACCCAAAAGTTCAGTGCTACCATAGTGTCATTTCATAAAATTTAATTACATACCTGGTGCACTTAATTCCATCACTGATCACTGAATTTCACAGTATTGATAAAAATACAAATCACGTTTATCGCCTTATTATACAGAAGCGTATAATAACATAACACAAGATATATCTTGTAAAAAGTTATCACTTTCGACACATGTGGTACCACAAATGAAACAATGCTTCAATAATTTGACGTGTCACTTGTCCTATTTGCTAAAGCTTAACAGTCCTCTTGAGAGTGTTCCTAGGGATGAATCGATATAAGGAAATACGAGTATATACTCGGTACTTTCGTTTCGATACCAAGTAATTTTAGTATCGATACCTAGAGTTGCGATACCAAGTAGGTATCGAAAAAAAGTACTCGTATCGAATGGGGCGAGTATCGACATTCTACCTACATGAAAGATACTAGCAAACATAGATACACTTGGCCCAAAAATATCGTTCATGCTCTGTATCGTGCATCTGGAGTACGTACTCTTCAATTTGCCCAAACCGTTGGAAATCTGATTCCTTACATTACCGTCAGTCTTTCGACATCGCGGGCCTTCTACACCTTTCCTAAACTGTTCTTTTCGACATCTTTTAAAATATATTTAATAATGAAATACATATATCGATAACGGTTTCAATTCACTCAGGTACTTTTAACAACACTGTTTCCGGTTGCGATACCTTCTTGGTAGCAGAAAAAAGGAAGGTTTATCCAACTTGATTTTTTGTATAGCTGAGATGACGGAATGCAATGTGACAACCCTACCCAGTACAAGGAAAGTCATCGATTCTATATATGAATAAAAAAGTATTCATTGTGATTCGATACAAGTAGGTAACGATACTTTTGTTTCGATACAAGTAGGTAACGATACTTTTGTTTCGATACCGAGTAAGTACCGATACTTTCATTTGATACAAGTAATGAGTAAAAGTATCGAGACCTTTGCGGTATCGATTTATCCCTAAGTGCTCCTCGCGAGTGGACACTGCGTTTGAGTGACTCTCAGAGAGCGACAACGCACGTTCTTAGCTTGTTTTCAAAAGGATACATAGTAACGCGACTATAGGACAACTACGTTTGCAAATCGAAACGGTTTCGTATTCTGAGAGTAGCTACACCCAGGGGCCAGGTATTTTTGTGCTTCATATAGTTACAATAATGAAAACATGAAACTTCTGATGATCCGTTCGCAATGTGTTACTTGCTATAACCAGTAGATACTGCAATAACGTTCGAGACGCTTCAATTCTAAACGGTTCAGTCAAAAAGAATTTTGCAAGGGCGTCATAAATCAACGAACAAAAATCCTCCCACATGCTGCTATAATGGAACATTTACAAACACTATTTCCTTTTGCCATATTATGTTTATGGCCATGTATCTGAAAGAAAACGCAACAATGGTTGAGATTGATCCTTCCGATTTACGACACGTACCAGCTTCACCCTGAGGACTTCTCCACTGACTATGTACAAATTGCCCACAATATCATGCACACTGTACATAAAAAAAAGCTCCGCATCTTTCACATGTAAAAATACTTCATTTACTTTGAATTTCAATGGCAGGAAAGGCATTTTTGTACAAAAAAATGCCCCTCTAACTACCCCAGTTGAACTCCCGTTCAAAATAAACAATGAAAATTGGGACATTCAGTAATACATAATTAAAAAAATATCAGATATATCAAAATCAAATTTGGTACACTTCGAATACGTACCTCAGCACTTAATCTCACCAAAAATTAGTTGAATTATGCAAACAACAAAATTATAAATAACCATACAAGTTCTGAAGACTTTCGTGGTTTTCCTGTTCAAAACCGTGTAGTCATGTTAAAAATTAATGAATGTGAAAAACAATCATATTACATTATCACCCAAATATGCAATCAACTAGGGTAAACCAACCAGTAATTGACCGCATACCAGTGAATGGTCATTAGGCAAAGAAATGT
The DNA here is from genome assembly GCA_947577245.1 of Andrena bucephala. NCBI lineage: Eukaryota > Metazoa > Arthropoda > Insecta > Hymenoptera > Andrenidae > Andrena > Andrena bucephala. The sequence continues at coordinate 74,793,351 of OX387715.1, forward strand.
CAATTATAAATTTAAAAATATAAATGTTTATAAATGGAGTGTAGTTGCACTTTTAATATCCCATATTTTTAATTCCGCGTATTAAGCAAACATTAATAAGTACAATTCTTATTAAAAGTATGCGGTCATTTACTGGGTTTCTACACGTTTTGCATTTTATAATCGTTTTTTTTTTCAATTACGATAAGAATAAGTAATTATTTTTATAGAATTTTCAAGAGAAATAAATTTAAATGCAATTTCAAAAGTTGTTTTGTTGTCATACATAAATATATTCAAGTATTAATCTCAAAGGTCCATAAATTCAACAATTCGGTCATTGGTTGGTTTACCCTACCTGTAAACAAAAATTTGCAGTTTGGTGGTATTTTTGTAAAAGGACTTAGTGCCGTGTTTCGACCCGAAATGCCCACTGTGCGACGCGACGCTGCACAGTGGTTCCAAAGTGATTTTTTGCGGCCAAAATTCCGTATCTCCGTCAATTCTCAACCGATTTTTGATTTCTTTGGCTCATTTTGTAGGGGATTAAATTTGCTATAATATCAAATACCCGAATTGCAATCAAAACGTGTTTTTTTCTATCCTTTTATCTGACAAAGTTGGATGAAAACTATATTAGAACAATCTTTGGGGCTAATTTGATAAGATTTTGCTTATCTAAGTAGTTTTTTTTACGTAAAATCTTCAATTGGCACTGGCCAATAGCGGAAACATAAAACAGGCGATCTGTTGACACGTCAGAATGTTTGAAATACAATTTTACAAGGGCTGAAAATTTAGAATGTCTACTGAGTTTACTACAACCAGAACCGTCTAAAATATCAATTTAATGTATGATTCTGGAACCTAATAGCGTGCAGAAATATCGAAGAACGTCAAAACCGCGATTTATTTTTTTACTTTTTTACTATTGTTTATTAGTAAATAAAACTTTATCGACTCTTCCCGATCCTCAGTTTGGGCATTTGAAATGTGGGTAAGAATGTAATAAACAAATTAAAAAAAGAATTAGCTGCCACCATGTACCACTGCGGTGTCAATCCGAATTTGTTTAATTGGCGATAGCGCTCGAAGTGCCTTTCTGCGGCCATAATTCCGTATCTCCGTCAATTCTCAACCGATTTTTGATTTCTTTGGCTCATTTTGTAGGGGATTAAATTTGCTAAAATGTCACACAGTAGTTTTCCAAAAATTTCTTTAGGGATTAAAAAAACAAATTCTGAACTCTTGGTTCTCTCGAAACGGCCAAAATTTTTATTAGGGAGTATGGATGGTATTTTATGCCATCATCAGTACACAAAATTTTAATTCACGGAAAAGACGTTTTAAACTCGACTATTCTGCCGATTGGTCAGATGTCGGAAGAAGCCCAGGAATCTAGGAACAAAGATTTTAAAAGATTCCGACAATTTAATACCAGGAAAAGTTCGAGGTTTTCGACAAATGAGGATATAATGCATAATTTATTAATAACATCGGATCCTTTAATTTCGATTTTGAGGTCCCAATGGCCAACTGCGTCTGTTGAACTTGAAAAAGACGCAAAATATCTTTTGTCTAATTATGAAGATGTAGAATATATGGAAGAAGACTAACTTGTTTAAATTTGAATTGTTTAATTTATATTTCTTTTATTTTATCTTGTTTTAATGTTATATGAAAAAACTGGTTAATAAACTCGTTATTTCGGAACCAAGAGTTCAGAATTTGTTTTTTTAATCCCTAAAGAAATTTTTGGAAAACTACTGTGTGACATTTTAGCAAATTTAATCCCCTACAAAATGAGCCAAAGAAATCAAAAATCGGTTGAGAATTGACGGAGATACGGAATTATGGCCGCAGAAAGGCACTTCGAGCGCTATCGCCAATTAAACAAATTCGGATTGACACCGCAGTGGTACATGGTGGCAGCTAATTCTTTTTTTAATTTGTTTATTACATTCTTACCCACATTTCAAATGCCCAAACTGAGGATCGGGAAGAGTCGATAAAGTTTTATTTACTAATAAACAATAGTAAAAAAGTAAAAAAATAAATCGCGGTTTTGACGTTCTTCGATATTTCTGCACGCTATTAGGTTCCAGAATCATACATTAAATTGATATTTTAGACGGTTCTGGTTGTAGTAAACTCAGTAGACATTCTAAATTTTCAGCCCTTGTAAAATTGTATTTCAAACATTCTGACGTGTCAACAGATCGCCTGTTTTATGTTTCCGCTATTGGCCAGTGCCAATTGAAGATTTTACGTAAAAAAAACTACTTAGATAAGCAAAATCTTATCAAATTAGCCCCAAAGATTGTTCTAATATAGTTTGCATCCAACTTTGTCAGATAAAAGGATAGAAAAAAACACGTTTTGATTGCAATTCGGGTATTTGATATTATAGCAAATTTAATCCCCTACAAAATGAGCCAAAGAAATCAAAAATCGGTTGAGAATTGACGGAGATACGGAATTTTGGCCGCAAAAAATCACTTTGGAACCACTGTGCGCTGGGCCGTACGTGTGCGCCTCGAGTGTGGAGGAAGCGCGCGGTCCGAGGCGGGGGATGGAAGCTGCTCTCAGAATGGAACAATCAGCCGAGAATCAAGCGGCCGCTTGTTCCATATGCAGGGACGACGGACGGCCGGGCGCTCGCTCGCTCCTCCAAGTGGACGAACAATGGGACGCGCGACAATTATTGCAATTATCGTCCCGAAACTCCCGGAGAGCGCGGCAGACCGGCGAAAGGATACGCGGCAGACGACCGAGTCGTGTCTATTTCGATGCAAATGCTGCCACCGCGTGCTCGCGTATCAGCCCCGAGATGCTTCCCTTGCTACAGCGCCTGCGAGACCCAGCGGCGGGCTAGGCTACTCGAGATCAAACACAGGTCGGTCGGGTGTGAGCGGCGTTGTCTTGATCGCGCGATATGCATATTCACGATGTTTATGAACTTTGAATGCATCAAGATATCGTTGCTGTGTTGTAGGTACATTGTAGTGTTCGCTCCCGGAGGGTGGCTGTAAGCGAAAATTATGGGAACAGTTGTAGTAATTACTTAATTAACAGTTGCGAAATAGCTCGTGTTCGTAGCTCCGATGATTATCTGCAAGTAATGGATTACTCTGGCAAGTATGTCAATTCTGGTAGGATGTTGTCGATTTAATATGTGAGAGGCAGATGTCCTTATATTTAATGATTATGGCGGGTTCATAAATACAGTACTTTTAACGCATATATTCCCAATATCGCGGGACAAGTGAGTTGCCGTTGTGCGTTAACGCTGGTAGGGAATACAGGATAATAAATTCAACGCAATTTTCCCCTGAAATTGGTAAAAGCTGTCCGTAAACAGCGACAGATGAGCGCGCGAGGCGCCCGGCGATAAACTGTTAAAATGTAAAACATATTCAACGAGATCCTCGGCGCCGTGCCCCCCCCCCCCCCAAAAAAGGAAGAAACGGAGAAAAAGCGTGAACACACAGCTCCTCGTGGAAGGATGGAAGAACGCGTGGTGGGTCTGGAGGAAGGAGGACGGAAAGAACCATGACCGAGTTCGAAAGAAGAGGCAGCCGTCGACTGCGATCGGGTAGCAAATGAACGCGCTCGTTCGTGCCATTCCGGGAGCCCTCTAAGCCGATGCACCGTGTCACGAATACCTTCATTGTCGAGCAACCATCGTCGGAGGGTCACGGAGAAGCCAGTGCTTTTCTCCGACGCGCGGATTACGCGTTCGCATCGGGGCGTTGTGTGCACCCCCGACGACCACCAACACACCACCGAGCGAGCAAGATTCACGACGTCGACGACGACAACGACGACAACGACGACGAGGACGAGGACGACGAAAATGATGGCAATGACAACGGACAAAGGGAAGAAAAAGAGTACCCCGAGACAAAGAAACAAATTTCTAAAGAGGACGCCTCGTCGTCGTTGGTGGTTCCGCGTATAATGTTGTACGCACGCGATCGCGACTAACGATGGTTAGGGACGCTGTGGAAAGACGGAAAGGGACGAGAGCGAGAGGCGACGGATGCCGCGGCAGTGAGAGCGAGAGAAGCGTACGGAAGAGAAAAAAGTCACAAAGGGGGCAGCACGTATCGCGCATATAAATGACAATGCTGGCTGCCGCTGGAACTGATGAAGTGTCGTGTCTGTGTTTCTCTCGTCCGCCCTCCAACAACCACCCCCGTGAGACTTTGTCGTCGGGGGCTTCTCATCCGTCGGCTCGCCCTCACACCTCGACGCCTGGCGGAGGGTGCCGGGCTGCGACCCTCCGCGACGGTTATTGTTGCGGTTACCCAGAAGCCCTCCCGACGACGGAGTTAATTGGGCGACGATTGTGCCGCTGCCACGACGCTTTTCTTTCTCCTCTGCCGTGATACCCGCGCGCAACAGCGCGTTGACCTCCGACGGAAGGACGACCCTGACCGTAGGGGAACAAAGGTCGGCTAGGTTTCCTCGTGTCCTTCCAGAGCCGCAGAAATATCCGCCAGCTTCCTCGCGCCCCGGTCAATGGACCTCTGGCGAGCTATTGTTCATCAAGGGCAATTGTCGGTAGCGATAAAAAATTCAGCTGTGTATATTCATTAGACACGATCAGGTACGTTTTAAGAGCACAACCGTGCCGCGAGATTGTTTCGAAATAAAGTATTGAAATTTTCCTCGTCCCTGCAGGGGAATGGTCCGGCGGAAGCATTCTATTAAGTATTACGGACCATTGAAATCCTCGATAACGCGACGCAATAGTCACGTCACGCCGATCAATACTACGCGCCCTTTCATTGATTTGAACGTAATTGCATTTACTTGGGCGTTTTCGCCCAGAAACCTAGTGACATTGACGTTCACCTTCGGGCTATTCATCTATCGGCTACCCCACACCGTTAGCACCCTTGTAAGTGAAGTCAATGAAACTGACCTTTCTCATGTAAATGCGCCGTGATTGGCAGCCCGCTGTCCCGGTCCCGCTGGATTAAAGCTTTAAAGATACGCGAGACGCGAACTGAATGTATAATACGCGTGGAAAAACTTGGCTGTTTCTCGATATTTTTCAATACCGCGTAAACGTTATGATTTCAACAGTGAACGTCCTGGAAACGATGCATGTGACTGATGAGATTACTCGATGCGGTTATTGCATCGCGCGGCGTAATTGCACGGCAGCTTTCGATTGTATGTTAATTTGCTTTCGTTTTGAACGGTGTTGAGTTAATGAGCACACGCTTATCTCGCCGCTCTGCGAGTTTGCATCTTTCTTATTATATTCGTGGTATCTATGCACTTATTTGGCATTAATCCTGTATGTAGCGTTAACTCTGACTTCCGCGTGCCCGTTAATTTTGTTCAACTACTTAATTTCATTCAGAAGTAATATTAATGCACCACTGCCTCGAGCTATGGAATAACAGCGAGGCTTTCGATACGTAAGATGATCTTAAGAATTTGTTTCTATTTATAACTTAAAACTATAATCTCCTTATAACTAAAACTATATTCTCCTTGTGTCAATTAGTTTAATTCTTTTACGAGCCGGAGGTGCACGCGTTAGGGCGTGCGGACGACGAGTGAAAGCATCGTAAACGGATTTTTCCGCGTATCCTACCAACAAGCAGGAAGCAATTCCAATGAGGAAATCGTTGGTATAATTCTATCGGAAAAATAATAACGCGAGACAGGCCAGAAACGGTCGGCCGGTAATCCCACAAAACGTGCGGCCGTTGCATTTCCGTAGATTCCTTAATTACATTACACATTATTCGCCCGGCGAAATTCAATTTTAATCGGTACGCGGTACGTTAATTATTTAAATTATAAAAGCAAGCATCGCGCATAAAAATGAACGTAACGATGGTACGGCAAGGGAGCACCTTTAAGCGGCCCGCGTTCATTAAACGGACAGCTTACAGGCCGAAAAAAATAAAAATGAAGAAGGACGAAGATATCAAATAACGATAACGCGTCCGCGGTTCCACGCTATTTCCGTTTCGCACAATGCAATTAATCACAGTTATGCGTGCGTTTGCATAACGATAAGCATCGCGGCGATACAGTTTAGCCGATGGGAAGAGCGCCGCTCGGCCTATTACCATCGGACACCTGTCCCCTCGATAGCGCAATAAAAAAGTTCAAGCTCAAGGGGGAAAGAAATTCTCGTTGCGCTGCCTAGAGCGCGCCGCTCCCAGGCTCTTTTCAATTAACGTCACTCGAGACACTCGCGGTGCCTACTTATTGTTCGTCGCTAGTTCGAATAAAATTCGCCAAACTGTGCAGTCGGGCCAGACCGCGGCTGCGCACTCACGCACGGGGTCGCACACGGGCGTGCGCAGTAGACGGGCCCGTTAATGCCTGCGCGGCACGCAACCGCGCACACGCAACCGGGCACACGGACACCGGTCCGACTGCGCATTGTTCTCCGGGGGAGGCGCTCCCGCTAATTGCGCATTGTATACCATTGTTGCTCTCAAGCCGGTTAACTCCTATCGACCTGCTATCTTTATATAAAGTAACACAAAACAACGTAATTAATTACCAGTCTTCCAGGCATTGTTAGACGATAAATAACGCGGCGGAGCCCCGCGTCCAATTAAAATATTCAGCAAGACAAACAACAATGGGACGACCCTCAGCCGTGTGCGCTCCGGCTCTGCTTCCCCCTCCTGCGGACGCGGCTTGCCCGCTCTTTCTTGCCTGCCTTTTTCCGTCAGCGATCGTGCACGATTCCTCTTGTGCTTGCTAGATAATTGTCGCGTTTACTGGAACGCTCTGTCCGTTGTTCACCGTGGACTGTAGACTCTCTCATTCTTCTCTGGTACGGACGCGGCATGCAGGGCAGGGAACACCGGGGCTAGATGTGACAGGGGCAGGGTGTTACAAAGCAGTTTAAATATTTGTCGCTTGGACTATCACTTTGAAAATGAAGTGGCTGGTGTGTTTCAACCATACACAGGTTGTGTATTGTGTTCTTTTGTAGTTGGTTCACGCTGTTGTATTCCGTATCTTAGTATTTCTTTTATTTTATTTAATAATAACTTAATACAAATGACGGAAACTACACGAATACAGAGCTACTTATAATAGACTCAGAACTAGATTATGGTGTCAAGACTGTTCGGACTAAAGTGCTCCTTTTAGAAAGAATTGCGTGTAATATATAGGTACGGTTTTCAGTAAGTTGGAAAGTGGGGGTTGTCCTGAGTTTAACGGTCGGTAAGGGATGAGGCATACAGATCAAGGTTTAACCCTTCGTTGACTCTCTGGTTGTGAGCCACCCATAAGCTGATTTTGACCCTCTGAACATTCTATATGCAAAATAAATACCTTTTTTTCAAATTTGACTTACAAAACATTTTTTCTCTCAAACTATTATATCCAAACATCAACTCTGTAAATTTTTAACTTCTAATATTGAAATTTGTAAAAGTTACAATTTTTTAAAGATTTTTTTTCGTTTTTCCTCATCAATTTCTCGGTGATCTAGAAATATTTTACAGAAACTGTGATGAAATTTCAATAAAAAAAATTATTGGAATATATTCTAGAGACCTTGAAATTGACCCATGACTTTTTTCATAATAATTGGATTCTTTGGATGAGAATGGCACTCGTTTAAAAATTGCTCTGGGTGTGAGCCACCCAGGTATGTCAAAGTTGATCGAAAAAAGCGGTGTTCCAACGAAGGGTTAAGGATGAGTAATAAGGAACGGATGAGGTCATAGAAGAAAGAATTTGGGATGTTTACTATTGCTATCTGAAAAAGTAACACAATGACCAATACTATGTGTAGAAAAATAAATTTGAATGACGTTGGTATACAACAACACGTTGCCACGTTATTACAGTTTTTTTGTGTTTTCGGTACTAATAGTAACTTTCCTGTTTCTACTTCAATCTTTTCTCCCGAACAATTAGGTAAAGGTATGTAAATTAATTCCTTTAGCTACAAATTCGTAACAAGTACATAAGAATATACCAAACTGGTATGAACTTATAGCATTTTATACACAATGGGTGCCAATCGGGGCTAGTTATTACACAAGACAAGAGGCATCCCTACTCGGGGCACGTTGATACAACATGTCTCGGCCTTGAAAATGCTTTTTTCAAAATCATGGTTTCCGTTTAATCACATGCTATATCGGTCATCTGTAGAGGAATGTACGTACTTCAAGGGTAAGTCATTAATAGTATTGAATATGGAATGCAAAAAAAATAAAAAACTGAAAAATGTCACAACTAGCCACTACCTTGTAATTTCTTATTTTCACCGAACAACAGCTCCCCCTATTACAAACTTTTACTGCTCTCGATTGCCCATCTCTCGTCCCATCTCACGAACCCGTTTCCAAACTATCGCAGCGTGAAAATAGTCGCGTGTTGGGTGATTCGTGGTGGGGCAAGCAGCCTTGAGCGGCCAATTGATCTTTTACCAGTTACGCACGCTACCGCGGAGCGATCGCCACGCGTTTCACGGAACGCAAGGAGAGAACGGGGCGCGGACGAAACCGATCCCGGCCGGTAGAAGAGATCGTTACGCGTGACTCGTAGAAAGCAATCGAACGACCATTGTGTCCTCAATGGATACAAGTGGAACCGTAGAACGTAGCCCCGGCGACCGTAATTTAGATTGCTGGGAACATCGAGACCTATTGAATGGTGCACCGTGCGCACAGAAGGACCGCGTATCGGCGCGGACCTGCGCGAGCGGAATCGCGCCGCGGAAGGAACACGCAGCCACGGTATTGTTGGTCGGGCTCGAGGTATTTAATAATAATCGAGCGTCACGTGCCTCGAGCAGCCGATTCCAGGCGGACTCGCGGACTTTTCCAGCGTCCGCGCACCTATTTCTCGCGCTCGTTTGCGCGACGCCTAGACGTCTTGATTACAGGTTGCCCGCCGGTTCCCACTTTCTAATGCAACGTATCGCCGCGGCACTTTTTTTCTTCGTTTTGGGCCCCCGAGTGAAACTCGAATCAACTCGGGGCCCCGATAAGCCGATGGCAGTCGGGTAAATACGGCGGCGATCGTCGGGCTTGCGTAAGCGAAGGCTGTGTACTCTTATTTTGACAGACGGTGTGCTGCCGGCCACGGCGATTTCGAATACAAATATCTTCCGCGCCTTCCGGCTACCGTGACGCGGCACGGATACGTTTCCACTCGCTTCTATCCCGGCCGAGCAGGTAGCACCTGTCTCTCGAGACCGATGCTGATATTTCATAACGTGCCTGGTGACTGATGATTCGATGGAACGCGGCACGCCGGAAATCGTGGTCTGCCTCGCTGGGAACGGAGACGGCGCTTAATAGAGTCTCCAGTTGTACGTGTCATGTACGCTCGGGACCAGGGCTGTCTGGATTCTTTAGGGGTTTGGAATAATCGTGTGTTTATGTCATTGGGTTTCGTTAACCCAACACGAATTTCTCCGTGAGATCGTTCACTCAGGTTTCCTATTAGTAATTAGGAATAGACTCCTCCATAATCACTGAGATCGCAAATCTACATTCTAGAAAATCAAGGCTTTCGCGATAAGTAGGGGAGAGTTGCCAATATCGTACTGGTCACCTAAATCGTACCTCATCAAATTCTCAGGAATTAATGAATATAAACGACATCTGATGATAAAAATATAAAGTAAATGCGAAATAAGAAATAGAAACAAAACCTTTTGAGTTTAAACCCTATTTTGTGCATGCTATAAACATTTTAAAAAATCAGGTATGATTGATGAAACTTTTTACCAGTTTATTGTAGCTGATAATAATCAAGCAATGCAATTTTGTCCTGTATTTTTGTATTTTTCTAAAAGCGGGTTTATTGTAGAATATTTTACATTCATTTTAAGGGGGTATACCCGTTTCAACCCTCGGAAAATGTGTATATTTTGTGGATTTTTTTACAAGTCAACTGTTTCATGCAGATTTCCCGTTTTTTTTACTATCTTTACATAGTAAAATAAATTGATTAGAATTTCGACCGTATATATGAAATAATTCAAAATTAAAGTGGTTTCAGCGCACTGGTTCGGTCAATTCAAATTTTTAATAAAAGCTATTTTGCAATCGTTATATTTCCGACGTTTCGGTCATTGATTGTGACCCTTATCAAGGAAAGTGAAATAAAACTGCGTTTGCCTTTAGGTGAAATTTACACGTTAGCCCAAGACGTGCGTTGAGCGCGTCGGTTAGAACGTGACTGGTTAACGATTGCAAAATAGCTTTTATTAAAAATTTGAATTGACCGAACCAGTGCGCTGAAACCACTTTAATTTTGAATTATCTTTACACAGTATTATGAACTACTTAAAAAAAAGTTTCAGTTAAAAAACTATTGTTTTTCAGAAGTTATGGATACATATCCGAAAGTCTCTCGATTTTAGACGGCTAACTAACTATATAATAATCATTAACTACATAATAACTACATAGTAACCATATAATAATCATTACTTTATGTTGAATGTTTTCTTCTCTAATTGTTATTGATACTATTTTTAGTGGAGGTACGATTTAGGAGACCGGTTGCCTAAATCGTACCTTTTACAGTATGTGACAAAACGATTAATAACAAATTAATTTATTCTGAACAAAAGGTTAAGCGTATAATAATAGGTGCCTAAAAGATCAAGCTACAATTTCCAATAGTCATTTGCGTTGAAATTAGTACCAAATATGAAATATAACGTAAAATGTCTTAAGTGGTACGATATAGGCAACCCTCCCCTAGAACACTGCGCGCAGATGGAACTCTCTGCCAAGCAGACACCTCGAGGGATGAGCATCCACTTAAAAGTTATTTGACGGAATAGAGTGGCTGTACGCTGTTTGTTATGCCCGTCGATCAACAATGACAAATCACAGACAGGAGAAGAAGGATGTTCGCGCGAGCGAGAGAAACGGAATGCTCTGTAACCGGACCTAATAGCCGGCTAATCCGCTCCAGCGGCAGTGAGAAAGTAATTCGGAGCAAGACTCGAATTCCTGGCGGTGCAACATCGACATTAGCATACCGAGGAGGCATAGCCGAACGGCAGGGAGCGATCCGTGGTCGCGGGGGCTCCCTCGATTGCGCAATTTTCGCTTATCGGAAACAGACAGACGCGGACGGCCGGAGTAATTGCTGGCAATCGTTCACGCGGACGCGCGCCAATTCGTTTTCTCGGGTAACTGGTTGGAAGGAAGCGGTTTCCACTGCAACACGAACGGAGTTTCGTAGCCTGCTCGTCCGTTCTCGCGTTCCCGGCCGAACGGGGCGACTTATCAGCAAGAAATTGCCTTCGAGAAAACAAGACGCTGCATTCTCGCACGCTCTAACGACGAGGGTATCTTCCAGAGGCGAGCACCGTTTTCCTCCTCTCCGACCGCCTTCTTCGTCCCGGGTGCGGATCCGCGGGGAGGATCGGCGATGCTGGACGCGCGTAGATACACGTACGTCCATTATTACACATTAGAAGAAGCTGAGGTGCTCGCGGTTACCCGGGGATAATGTAAATCCGCTCGGCTGTCGAGCATTGTAACACGCTGCAATGCTCCGACTCGCGCGTGCACGGCTGTGGGCATGCTCGAGCTCGCGCAGACTACCATCGCCATTAGTTTCAGTTCGGATCATTCAGTTCGCGAAGTTGAAATCCGAAGATTGGATTAATTTTTTAAGTAGAGGGGGCTGGAATCTGAAAAGTAACGATGAAGTCATCACACGCCCGTGGCACGAACTCCTCTCTCCGCCTCGAAGGATCCTGGAGGCTTCGAACACGGTTACCCATCGCAAGCTCTACGCGCCGTATAATACAAGCCTCTTCTTCATATCCCGTCTACTCGCCCCTCGAACACCGCTGGCTCCCTGTCCGCCCCTGTTCCCTACGTTCTTCGCCTTCTTCCTCCTAAGTCCCTTCTTTCCATCCTTTCTTCGGCCTGTTCTTCATACCGTCCCTCGCCCGTCCCCTCTCACTCGTCCAGGTTTCACTCGATTTCTTCTTCCCTATATCTTCGTGGTCGTCGTTCCTCCCCCCCCTCTCTCTCTCTCTCTCTCTCTCTCTCTCTCTCTCTCTCTCCCTGTGCCGTGTCTCTACCGTTCGTCTCAGCGGCCCAGCCGCGTTATTTATTGCCGGCAGCCAACGGCCGCGAAACTTAAAGCCCGTACACGCGTGTACACTTTCTGCGTGTATGGTTTTTACACCGTGCATTACAATGCGCGCGCATGTACGCATTATACTGTCCGGGTGATTCATTACCGGCCGATCCTCCCGGCCGCTTAAGAAAATACGGAAACTATAATTGCGCGAGACTTATGATGCCCTCTCGCCGCGGCTACACCACGGCCCGCTCGCGGCTCCGCGCGCCAGAGGTTGCAAGGGCCCCGCTCCCTATGGGCCCGGCGCGAGCGTTTATGATCGTCGTAGAAACTTCGCGAGATCATATCGTCGGATCTCTTCATCCGCGCGGGTCCCGCTCCGGCATGCTGCTTCCATTGAGTCGTCCATTGTCGTTGATCGTGACAGTGCGTAATTGTCGGTGTTTTATTGGAGGCTGTAAAGTAATCAGTCGGCTGGAATGTTCAGTATTTAATCCAGCCCACGCGATAGTGTGCGTACAGGGGCCTGCTGCACGGCGAACGGCGAGTTTCATACCGAAACTTCCCTCCGCGCCGCGATACTCGTTTAGACGGGAAACGGTGATTATAGATAAATGCGAGCTTAATGGCCGCAATAATTGCGGTTAAACGCAGCCTGTTATTAACGGCGAGAACGTATTTCGGGCGACAGAAAGGAACGATGCTGATCCTACGGCTGATGGGAGATGCATCGTCCTTTTTTTCTTTCCGGAGGATAGGTTCTTTTTCGTTCCTCCTGGGAAACGGGGGAAGTACGGTACACGGTTGGAACTGGATTAGCGGAATCCTCGGCCACGGGAGTTTTTAATGTTGCAAGAGATGAATCGAAAGGTATAAGAAACGATCTCTACTTCTGTTTCAATAGTATCTCGTGCGATCGACAAGAAATAGGTAGAGCGTATGATCGTTACGCCGATACAATATCCGGGGCCTTAGTTACTCCCTAATGAAGCAGATCCTAGTGCTTGCGAAACGTCCACGTGCAGTCCACGCAGCCCTCGAGCCTTTCCCTTCAGCCGTCCTTGCTTTACGCAATCTTTCATCCGTCGGTTCACTGTTTCCCAAAGGAAGTCAGTTTAAAATCCACGCGGGAAGCTTTAAAGATTGAGTGTAGGTATTCAGTTGCGAACTCGGGATTTGTTCTTGGGGGAGAACCGAGTTGAAGGGATATAAATATTTTTAATGCAAATTCAATAAAATTCATTAGGCGATTATAAAAATCTATTTATAGAATAAAATCCAGTTTTCTTGTCTTTTTACAAAGCCCCTTCTTTGGGGGGGGGGGGGGGGCCAATTCCCCGCCCCCTCTGGATGCGCCTCCGCAGCGACTTCTTTTATCGTTACTCGATGGAGCGAGGGAACAAGGTGTGAATAACTAGCTGCAGAAAAAAAAAGTTTATCCTTTCAGAATCAGCAGTTGTATGTATGTACACCCGAACGAGGAGAAAGGGGAGTCGTAGCTCCAGTTCTTCTTTTCTCAGAAAAAATAGTGTGAACAACTAACCCCAAACTAGTGTCAGCGGAACTTCCGGCCGATATCGTAGACGTGAGAAAAAATGCGTGAACTAGTTTCAGAAAAAAGGGGGACGTTTGCACATGTCCGAGTCGCGCGTCCTTGCAGAAAAAACAGAGGCCGTGTACGCGCCGCGAAAAAGGGGGGAGTCGAGGCTTGAGGTGCGGCGTTCTTTTTTCGTCGGCGCTCGCTGGCCAAGGGCAAAAAAGTGTAAACAACTACTGTGAGATAAGGACGAGCGAATACTTAGGCTCGTGCAAAAAGGACGAAGCGATAGACGCAAGCAGAGATGGCGAGCTGAGCTTTGCGTGCGTGCAAAAAGGACAGGCTGTCCGCGCGGACTAAAAAAAACAAGCTATCAGGTTTCTTATTGGCCTCCGATGGCCGAGGGCAACAGTGTTTGGACAAGTAGCTGGGAAAATAGGACAATGGAGTAATTGCTAGCGAGGAAAGCTAGCGTAGTTTTACGCACGTGCGAAAAGGACGAAGAAAGGTATCCGCGTGGAGTAGAAGAAGCAGAAGGTCAGGATTCTTGAGAGTATGAACAATTAACTCTAGAAGAAAGAGCGTTAGTGTTTCAGTTGCGAGAAAAAAAGACGAGCGATGCAGTCCGCGTGGATTAGTGATCGGGGATAGTCCTCGGCAAGCGTGATCCTTATTGGTTTTCGGTGATAGGGAGCCAAAGTGTATGGACAATAGTTTCTTTGATGGAAAAAGTATAGTGTTTTAAATGCAGTCTTAAAAGCGTGTAAGAAGGACAAGCGAAGTTATCCGGGTGGATTAGAAAAACGAAGAAACCGTGGCTCGAGGCGTGGCGGCCTCTTCCCTGTTCAGTACAAGTCCTGCAGCTCCGTGGTCGCGTGGAATTGCCCTATTAAACCAATTAATGGCTAATTAAACCATTAAGGTGACAATTTCTCCCCCAACTCCCTTTCGTTGGACGTGCGTCCGGGCACGGTAGCGGACTTGCCGGGGGTCCCAAGGCACTACTGCCCACGGAGGCGGCGCAACTTCATCCAGGCACGATCTAGCCCCCGGATAAGTTGGAGCAGATCGCTCCGGTCTGTTGCGTGTCCGTAGATACGCACACGTCCGCACGCACCGTATCTGCCCGGGCTGTCTATCCGATTCTTTCTTTCACTACGCCTCTGCCCACCTCGTTCTCTGTCCTGTCCGTCTGGCCGAGGCATCAGCATTGCAGTCAGGTGCCGCTACTTGCACAACCCGGTGGATTCCATCTCGGGAGCCGGATGGAGGAGATCGAGCGGCGGGCACGCGGCGTTGTGCCTCGACGAGCCGTGCACCAAGCTAGCGGAGCGGTTTCTATTTTCTGCCAGCCCGGTACCCGCGACCGATTTCATCGGGACGGCCTTCTAGCCCATGTCGATTTATAGTATCACGGCCCATTAGAAATAAATGTTGGGCCAGTTGCCCGACTATGCACCGCGCACAGCGGTTTCTCCAGTGGTCCAGCACCGGCTGCCGACCAACAGCCTCTCCTTACACGCGTGCCATTTAGGCTGCTTTATTGTGTGCGAATCCATGCGTGGCGAATCTCTTTTCCCCTGGATCCATTGCGCCAGGGGACTTGGAGACTGTCAAGCGACAACGAGCCACTTGGATCACCGCTTCGCTTGTAGATATGAACCACGGCGTGGGTTGCAGAATCAGAATCTTTGGCTTCTCCAACATCTTTGAACCAGCTCCAGCTTGCATCCCGGCGGCCAGTCGCTCGTGAGTATTGACAAATAAGTCGCCAATGCGTTTCGTTACGGAGCGACAAAGAAATGAACGAACTGGCTGTCTACCCCCCCCCCCCCTCCCCCCGCGGTCTGGTTTCTCGTTTCTTCCTTTCTTTTTCACCGGGTGTTTTCGCTGCGCCGCGAGATAACGCTCTCGACGAGGCTGCTTACGGCGCAGGTATTAATCTTACGCAATTCATCTCGCTCAGCCTGGCCGGCTTATTAATCGTAATAACGACAGCGCGATTCACTTTTCCGCGAGATTCCAGTCCAGGCTACCGTACCGTAGAGAAATGTCAGCCTCGTCCTTCCCTGGACCCTCTTCTTTTCTTTTCGCTCCGCTCCTGCCCGCCTCTTCTCGATCCTTCTCCCTGCGAGCCTCGTAACGCTCGGCGTCCGTATAAATTCCCGCTGCAATTTAGATAATTTTCCGGACTGGTAATAAACTAATGTAGAGAAAAAGAGCATCGCGGGCGAGCATTCCTCGAAGTTGTATAATGAAAAAGGGTGGCGGAGGGACGGAGAGCGAGGATAAATAGATAAGTGGGATGAATGGGGATGGAGAGAGCGAGCTGGTTGCGTGGAGAGAGGAGCAGAAAGCGTCGAGGAAGAGGATGAAAGGAGCGGAAAGGAGGGAAAGGGGGATGGAAAACTATACGGTGATCGTAAAATGGGATTTCTTATTACTGCGCTTCTTGCGGTGCCCTCTATCGCGCTCGTCAACAAATTCTCGTTAATTCCGCGGAAACTGTATCGAACCGCCGAACCAATAAACGATAACGAAATAACACCGGCATTACGACTTCCCGTTACTCACCTTTCAAACGAACCTATCCAGATATCGCGAATCTCTTCGGCTTCCACGAACGAGCGTTTTATTCTAAACGCACACTCGCGCACCTTAGAAGAAAAAATGTTTCGCTGATTAGGGACACTATTCGGTTGATGATGGAATCGCGCAGATGTTTTTATATAGATCGAAATTATAAGAAGGTTTAAAAAAGTGATTGAAGCAATAATAATTTTCACAATGACTGCAACGGGCGAGTTATTATTCGGAAGAAGAAGTAGCGTATTGTTTCAAATTTAAGAATTAGTAAGCAAGTGACTATTTAAAGCGGCAAACTTTCTCGTAAAAAAAAATGTGTCGCAATAAATTAGCCCTCGTTATAAGTTTTCTAAAGTTGTATGTAAATTCCGTATATTCAAATTGTTTTCTTTGTCTTAGTTACTACTTCCTACATGATTTTAAAGAAAATTGTATATGCCTTTTCTGGGTATTTATTTTTCAATTAATGTATACATAATCATTTATTCGGCAAAAAATCGTGTCGCGCAGTATATGTGTGATCTGTCGATCAGTCTTGGCAGTGACATGTTTAGACTATCTCGTTGGTCAACGTATGAAAGAAACAGTGTTCGCTCGTTGCAGTCATTTTGAAAATTATTATTGCTTCAATCACTTTTTTAAACCTTCTTGTCGACAAGATTATCATAAATGTAATGGTTAATTACCCACTGTTGTGATTTCAATAGTATTATCATTAATTTTTTTTTAATTGTTATCTATCATTAATCTATTATCATTCATTTAATATAATTTACTTTCATATAATAGAGATAATTAAATTGCAACAGACGATGTTGTCATTCTTTTTCCCTCATTTTTCTTCTTTCCCCTGTTCCACCTTTGTTGATTTTTCAAAGTCAGGCCAGCTTTTAGGAGCATCTTTAATTTACATTTTTGTGACCGTGGTGACATATACTTTCGATCTAAATAAAAAAATCTGCGCCAATTCCATCACCAACCGAATAGTGTTCCTAGTGAGAGAATCATCGAAAATGTTTCCTTGTTCCGTGGTGACTGGTGACGAAACATAGAAATTCCTGCACTTTGTTCTCGACTCATCGGAGAATACCAACAACACTGGATGCAAATTAGACTAAATTCTTCGCTTCGATCGAAACACTCTTCAGAGTAGATTCTGTCCATTCTCGGTGTGACACTTTCCTGGCTGAAACTGGTCGGAAGAAAAATGCAGGAGAGACGCGGAGAGTACGTAAACGGTGGACGAGGAGCGTAGAAGAAAATCGCTCTTAATCCGCTGAAATTAGCGGCGAGCGCTGCGCAACGCGTTCCGTGGCTTCTCGTTTTGTCGCTTATCACAGGAATGCGTTCGTAATAAGGAATATGCATGAGGCAAGCGCGCGCTGTGAAAAATAAATGATCGCTGGCTGACCGTTGCGCCTTGGCGAGCGGGGCAGCGCGGTTGATAGAACGGCTCGTGTTGTTCTGTTAGTTGTCTGCGACCGGCTGACAGTAATATTCAAGTGGCCGTAGGAAACCGGTGCTTTCCTATTTTCCTTCGTGCCACTTCAAAAGACCAGGCGCGGAGTGGCTGGAGCGGGCACGCTCGGCCATGTGGCGATCTTACCGTAACAATTCTCTTAAAACTGGCCGGTTTACGTTCACAAGCAGCCCAGCGCCGGTTCTAAAGAGGCGACGATTGATTAATATCCATTCCGTGGCCGCCTTCACCCCGCGGGTTTTAACGTAGACAACATCTTTGTAACACACTGCCACTGCTGGAAGAGGGGATCTGGAAAGCCGAAATGTGCCGTCAATTCGCGCGACGAGTGATGCACTCCAAGCATAGTTTCTTCCTCTCCTTTAGGCTCCTCTGCCTCCCACAAACGGCGCAAACACTGGCGCGCGTAAATACTTCCGTCTCGCTTCTTTCTCGCCCATCTGGCCCGAGCCGGCACGGATTCTTCGTGGGCCCGCGAGCGCCAAGGAAAGTTCCAAACGAATTCTTCTAATCGGGTCAGACATCTTCCAGATGATGGTTTCTCTATCTCGAGGGACGTGGAACCGTGAGGGGAGTGTAGAAGATGTTTCGTAAGCGACGTTCCTAGACTTTTGTTCCCGAAATACTCGAGGGAAGCAGGGAAGAGCAACCTCTCAGAGTACTCGAACAATGTAAACAGCTTCCACACGAAGAATTCCAAACCGCAATCTTCCACTGTTGCGTAGGTCGCAATAACCTCCGTCACACGCTGACTTAATCTTGCGTGACTGATGAGTGTGAAGCATATGCGCGGTGAGAGCCCCAGCTGAAGATGCTAGCCTGCTCGGCTCAAGTAGCGCAATTGCTATCTTTCTAACTCGATAGAGAAACTTTCCTAATTCCCACTTTCTTTCCGTTCTCGCACTTAATTGTCCTCTACTTTGAAACGTCCATGCAATCAGGGCCAGATTTGGAGTTTTAGCGTCTCTAGTCTAACAAGCGTCTGCCGCCCTTTATGTGGAATATCATCAAATATTTTAATTTAAAAAAGTTGAGAAATTTTAAAATTAATTCAATATGGCAACTCACGTATCAGTTATTGCGAATTCGCTATATAAAAAAGTGAATAGTTTTTAAAGTTGTCTCAAGCCTTTCTGGTTAAACCTTTTCCAATTTCTTTCGCTCAAAAGTTTCCGCTCCCCAAAATGTTCCACCCCCAAATTTGTCACTCTCCAGATTTGTCGTTCCCCAAAATATGTCGCCCCCCAAATTTGTCTCTCCCCAAAATTTTCTGCCCCCAAACTTTGTCACTCTCCAGATTTGTCGTTCCCCAAAATATGTCGCCCCCCAAATTTGTCTCTCCCCAAAATTTTCTGCCCCCAAACTTTGTCTCTCCTCAAAATTTCCCGCCCCAAATTTGCCACTCCCCAAATTTCTCGCTCCCCCAAATTTATCTCTCCTCAAAATTTACCGCCCCCCAAAATTGTCCAGTCTACTTAGCCTATGCACAAATCCGCCCCTGGATATATTTAATCAAATCGCAGATTTATCTTTGCTACCTTCTTTCCACTTGCTCCTTTACGTACATATGTCATAGAACTTTGACGCCCGGATTACACAAGAACAAATATATCAGCGCCAGTCTGCGCGACGGCGAGTCCAGAAGGGGTTCATTAGATCTCGCAAACAGGGGAAAAATCCGTAATTGATTCGCGCGTGTCGCATGAGTCTTATGATTTATGTTCGTTCATTGGGGATGCATCGGGTACCTTCGCGCCGCCTATCAAACCGACGCGACTAAACGCTCGCGGCTCGGTAATCTCTGTCGTGTCTACGAATACCATTATCGGTTGAAAAAGTTTTGTTCTTTCTATCGCGCGGAACGTGTTCCATCGGGCCCGGTGCAGCCAGCGTACAAGGGGATTCACATGCAACGAAGCGGTGTTGCATCACCGGACCCGCCACGGCCTTATACGTTTCTTTGCTTCCAGTGGCTTCCTACATCTCGTGATAACGTGCTTATAAGGCTCGATCTTCGAGAAACCTGGTCGCCGAGTCCTCCGGGCCGGTTCGCGAGCGTATCCACCGTAAGACGTTTGCTTTCCAGGATTGCTACAATTGTAACTTCCGATTTCTTTGAGCGAAGGTATTATGGAAACTCGCCAGAGCGGCTGGCCGTCCAGCCAGCCTACTCTGTCGCATGCTTTTGTAAAAGTAAACGCGGATGCACCTGCCGCTGCGCCGAGCTTAACCGTAAACGCAGACTGAAACTGTGGTCGAGCTGGAATTTCAGGCGGGAGGGAAGAGTGTCGTATTGTGATCAGTCTGAATGGGTGTAAAGAATGGCTTATAGATGCGAAGTACGAATAGCAATCGCGACAATAGAGACACAAATGGAATTACGCGACGCGTTTCCCAAAAGAGGATAGCGGAGTTACAAGAGGAAGGACTCGCTCCGAGTCCTGGGAGACTGTCTTTCCGCGGCAGAGTCGTTCCACTGTCAAGGAGTCGGGTAAGTGAGCGCGAAGGATATCTGGCAGACACATTTCTACGGTCGGCAGTAAAGCTGGCTAACAGTGGCGCACCAGAGTAAATGTTATAACAAACACGGTGGGCAGAGGCCGCGACGCCCCGCTATTTAACATTATTTAGTTTGCTTTGTGGACGTTTAAACAGTGCCTGCCTACTTTTTGTATGGATATTTGATGTGCCTCCGCCGACGGCCTCGAACCCTGCGTGTATATGTACACGAGGATCCCGTGTTTGTTTTCTAGGAGGCACTGTTGAAGCAAGGATGGCCAAATCGTTCCGCGTGCGCGCGTCCGAGCGTATACGCGACATTGCTGCCTCCAGATTGTTGGAAAATCTGAACGTCTTCCAGGATTTTTTCATGTTCTTGCATCGTGTGGCTAGTGTTATTCTATATGATAGGTCGTTTCTTCTTTGAAAAGTGTGACAAGGCAAGAAAAGATTTTGTGGGTTGGAATTATTCAACAATTCCAGAACGTCAAAACGTTCTACACAGAGGCCACTGCTTAAATTGTCATAAAAAATTAAACAATCTGCTGAAATGAGATGCATCATTTCTTGCAAATTTTTAAGTTTTACATCTGACATAGGTTTCCCATTTGGCCCTAATAATGGTGGTTTGGAATCTTTTTGCAAAATAATAAGCCTAAAATGTAACTATGGCTTGGTAGTTCTTATATTTGTACCTATAATGTAAGAGTTGTGAATTTTTTGCAAAATAAAAATCACAAAATAATGGGATCCACACTGTATTTAAGTTTTGTTACTCTAGACGAACAACAGAACAATCGAGAATACAAAAAGTAGAAAAAAGTATAAAGGAAGAAGTAAAGAAAGCGAAGAAGATTTTGATAGAATCAGATGAATAAGCAATGATTGTTTAACTCATATATATCAAATATTTAATAACGATCTGTGTTTTCATTTATATTTTTTAGAAATGTTTTTTTGTGTTCATATTTGTATTTAAATAAGAAAAACAGATGTGTTACAATTTACCCCGGACTGGGGCACATTGTAACAAAGGTTCCGATTTGTTTAAGATGAAGCTAGATGTCTAAGTGTCCAAGATTTTGTTACGTACTTACACTGAATGAGTTCACCACATATGTAAGTAGTGAATCACGCAAATTATTTCCTGATTGAGGAGAACACTTTCGAGAAAAAACTGTGAAAACTTTTTTGTCACAATCTGCCCCGGTCTCCTCTATGGAGTGTTACAAATTGCAGATACAGGGTTCGAGGTTATAGAAGACTAAGTAGTCAACCAACGAAGGTAGGAAGCCCGTAACGGATTAAACGATTTTACAGATTTTCAAGTGATACCTGGCAAGTGTCTGTCCACTACACCCGAGAACTTCACCATAACCCCACAACAATACATTCGAGGAACGCGAAGCACTCGAAAACCGCGAGGCATCGCGGCCGCCGCCTGGGAAAGCAGCGGTTCTTCCGATTTCGAACGATAGCGATATATTTTTCTCCCGATGTAAAGAACGTCCCGGCGCGGCCACGAAGATTTACACGCGTATTAAATTACACGCGACTTCGTGACACGCAAAGGAGCCTTTTCTGGGTGGAGCGCCACGACGAAGGCGTGTTTCGTGTAAGAGGCCCCGCGACTCGTTGTCCCGCGCATAGAAATCAAGATAGAAAGCTCGTATACCTGGACGACACAGGAGACAAATGGTTGTGACGTACGGCGCGGATTCTCGCTCTCTCGCGCGGCCTACCGCTTAAATCACACCACGGAATATTTACGATACGGCATATCACGTTTCAATATATCTTATTGTAGTCGTGGCCCGCATCCCCCACGGTAATGAAAACGTGTTTATGTAACGCAACGCACACCGGCCACGTCATATTCCCTCCCCCCGAGATGCCGCATTTCCGCCGGACCGCTGCCAGCAGAATTAACGGTAAATCAAGCGTTACGGTAAATTTATTAATCGATACCGTGCCCCCGTAATGAGCCAGCAGTATTTGTTCCTACCTAATAGTACCGGATCTAATACGAGGTCCAGCGAACGCGCGGTTAACTTGATTAGAGGCAATACGCGTTGGTTGAGCGCGAGCGGCGTAATTTCCGCGATATTATTGGCGCGCTTTCGAACCTTCGTTAATACAGAAGGGAAAAAGACGCTCGTTTCGAAAGGGATACGGTAACGAAGCTGACTTTCAGAGACTTTCCAACACCGATGTTGTTACCATATTGTTACCCATTTCCTCAGCTCCCATTTCCCAATCCTTCATTTCTCAGCGCCTTTTATCCCCCTAATTTAGGATCCCGATATCGAAAACAGGCGGCCGTGCTCGTTACGTGCGGAAAGTCTCGCGGGAAAGGAGGCGACGTCTTCCGAATCGGTGAAGTTGAAAAGGCGGTAAGAAAGCAGTAGCCGAGCCCGCGTCATTGGTCTGTTACAAGGTTCGTTACGCGGCGCTACCGTAACGGGGGGGCACGCGAGCCCATTTTCGCGTTACGCAAAGCCTCATTAGACGTCCTATTCTCGGTCGCGGGCCTTTTAATCGGGGTGCAACGTCCTTTCGGCCTTTCTGCCTCTTCGTAAAGGTATTCCCTCGAAACTCGGCCGTAGTACGGATCCGAGACCCGGGAACGGCTCGTTTGTGTTCGGCGCCGAGGAAAAGACAGCCGAGAGGGGACCTACTTTCTATCGTAGTTAGCCTACTGTCGGGGCAACGCTGCTCGAGTATCCGGCAGCGCCCCGGGCGGTTCGCCACTCTCGCTTCGTTTCGACCACCGTTTCTCGCACAATGTTCCTCGAGTATTGTGACTGGGATTTAGTGAGCCGGTGAAAGCACAGGGGAAGTTATAATTATTGCTTCGGCGGACCGTTGTTTCATGTATAGCACCAGTGTGCCTCGAGTGCAGCACCGCGCTCCTTGCACTCGCGATATTCATGTAGGTATGTCACGATTCAGTCCTTCTGCTACCGGTGTGCCCCGAAAGTCGAGGATCCCCGTGGAAGATTACGCCGAAGTCCCGTGCCGACGGCCAGCCACGTGCTGCTATTCCCGATTCACGGTACGTCCCTCGCTGGCCCGTGTCAGATGGTCGCGTCGACACCGTACCAGGACGTTGCGCCAACGTCCACGTGGACGAAGATCACCGTCTCCCGTGGATGGCCCTCGCGGAACCCTTGGAACCAGGGTTATCGCGAGCTCTCGCCCGGTGTCTGAATGAATAATCGCCGTGGAATAGGAAATACCCCTCCGCGCGCGATGCTGGCTTACGATAGCGCGCAAAAGCTAAGACGTACCGGCGGAGGACGTTTACTTATTGCCGAATTGAGGCAGTTTGTTTATCAGTTGGACCTTGTGCGGAGCTGTTGGGTTTGCACGCGGTAGTAAGCTGAAACGTTTAATTCCACCTGCTCGGTGCACACGTGGCGAGAGGGGATCTGAAACGGGACAGGACGGAGGGGAAAAACGTTATAGTCGCGATTCGCGACGTGCGTCCGATTTGCCCGAGCGATATCGCTCGCCATTACAACCGGATAGCCCGTTCGCGGCTGAAGTTAATCTACTTGACGAAACCCGATCCGCGGCGTTCCATTTACGCGCCGCGCAACACCGACAATCGATTTCTGCATACACATCCACAAATTTCAGAACCGACTATCTTATATCCAGCTTACCTGTTCTTCTGGTTTGCTCGCGAACTTCCAGCTCGCTGCGACGCGGACACACCTCGGGCCCGTAAATCGGCTAATTGCTGGCCAGTGTCCGCTGGAATACTCGCGATTGATTTCCAAGAATCCCTTGGGAATTCTAAAGAAAACATGAAAGTATCTCCCTGCCTTAAGTAATCTAAGTGTTGAACCAAATGAGTAAGAACAGGTGAGACACCTGCCAAAATCTTTTGCTTCTACTGCAGGACACCGTCTTGATACCTGCACCTACGTAAATCTATAATCTTGCGGCACGAATTTATCGTAAAAGCAAGAAAACATTGCTAGAGAGGATCAAGCAACGTGCACTCGCGACCCGATGCCGCAACAGACGTATTTACGCGCCGCAAACACGCAACATCCGTGCGGAATTTGTGGAGTGCAAAGTATCATCGTGTACCAGGCACATTCGCCAGGTCGAGGGATGGAGCGAAAGAGGGGAATCGTACGTGCAAGACGGACAGGCGAGCAGCCTGCGTACACGCGGCCCACGACAGAGCCGACATCAGCTCCGGGCATCAATGTTAACTGCGTTCGGTTGATGGAAAACCGTTGGTATTCCAAGCAGGCCACAAAAGGCCATTTCAGCGACCACAATGCTCGGTGAAACGGCGCGCGCCCGCCGGCAACCGTATCCCGAGCCTCGTTTGGACACGCGCAATATGCGCTGGCCAGCGGACGCGCGGAAAAGTCCGAGGAAAGTACGTACCGGGCGTAACCGCACTTATTAAGACGTTGTCGGTTGGTCGGAATTTAAAGTACCTGGCCGGCTGCGCGGCGGTCGAGCACGAGCTGATGGCTCGCCTCTAACCACCGCCGAGCGCGTCGTTCTACCGTAAGACGCTTTGCTGGCCACGAAAGGGGATGAAAAGGCGACAGGGACCGTCCGATAAACGCGATAATTAAGGCTCTCGTTGTAACCCTGGCCGTTGGGTGATTCTCAAATCTGCCGCACGGCTTTTGTGATATGTAGGGGCGAGTGGGGTAAAACGGAACATCAATGTTTCTCTTAGATAAGAGCTGTGAATGAGTTGGTATCGCGTGACATGGAAACAAAGGGTCCTCACAGCATTTCGTGACAGACTATAGACCCGCGCACACTTTACTTTTCCGTTAAGAGAGTTGGAAATATTTCCGGTATCGACGTTTCAATATTGTGTTGTACTTTCGACCACTTTTCGGCACTTGAATTTCGAAAATGATTAACGGTAAGTACATTGTTGGATTCTATAGTCCCTATGCTATATTTTGACATATTAAAAAGTTATTTACCTCACGCTGAAGTGTAAATATTAAATGTTTACTAAATAACTGCATGTAGGGCAAAACGGAACACCTATTTAACCCAATTCCACCAATACAATTGTCTTGAAACTTTGCAGGCGTGCGTAGTTATGATGACAATACAAAATTATGAAAAAAAAACGGGAGGGGTGAAAAAATTACCCAGTCATCAATAAATATAACCCATAACCACAAATCCAAACGATTTGAAATCAGCCTGTAATCACAAATCAAATCAATTCAATCGATATGCAATCAGCATATAACCACAAAACAAAACTTAGAAACTAAAAAATAAATAATAAAAAAATTGCAAAAAAATTTTTAAGTTAAACAATTTTATTTAAAATGCACTAAAACCTGAAAAATTCTCCATGCACGTGTTGATATTCATTATTCAGGTAAAAATCCATGTGTATTTGGTTATTTTCAGTAATTTTTATGTTATCTGGTATAATATTTTTTCTTATGTGTATAATATATATTTTTGTTATATTTTATTTGTAATAGTTATACCTAATACATATATTTATAGTTTTTGACATAAATGAATACATTTTAAATCGTAAAAATAAAGATTTTGTACGTTTACATAGTCTTCAAGTGAGTGTTCCGTTTTACCCTACCACTTGAGCGAGGCGAAGATTTCAATACCTCCGGTAAATCTCATTTTCCTTCGTTCCCAAAGATTTTTCTTAACAATGACTTTGATTTTCTTATAGTCTAAGGTCCACTCAATTATTTGAAAGTGGAGGAATGAAAGATTGGTGTTCTGCAAGGAGGCTGTAGGTATCTGAAAACTGGTGAAACGCAAATTTACCTGCTTGCGCATTAACAATTTATGTCAATCCAATTTTTCCTGTGGAACAGTTTTAGCTATATCTGTGATATTTTAAATGTTACCGAGCAGAGTTGGGCATAACTTTGTTCGAATAACTTCGATTAACTTTTATTCGCAAATCTTATTCGAATAAAAAATTATTCGTTATTCTCGAATAACTTCATTTTATTAACTATTTATTCGAATAATTCCCAACTCTGCTACTGAGCCGTTATCCCGCGTAAACCGTGGAGGGGATAGAAAATACAAGAATTAGATTTTGACACATTTCAGTCGCGTGTGCAGAGCTAAGAAGATTAATTTAATATTATTTCTTTCTTCTTACTTGAGAAAAACCTCGAGGGGGGATTCTCGTGTAACAGCCCCGAAACTTTTGATTTTTAAAAAAAAAACTATTGTTAATATTGCATTAAATTCTTTTGGGATAGAAGGGGGCATCTTTAAACTTGTAGAATGTTTTTATGTCGATCCTTACTTATTGTATGTTAACCTCTTCGACGATGTTGGCGTCAGACGTAACAGCTGTCACAGTCATCTGATTGCAAAAAAAAGAAAATTTTCTTAAAGTTAAATAATTTACGCTGGGACTGGACCTAAAATTTTGATTTTAGTTTTTATTTATAATACGTTTTCCATCGATATGAAGAATAATATGCAACATTTGTCTAAGGAAAAAATCTTACTTTCTCTTTCAAACGCTATAACTCTTTCAATTTCTGTTTTTTTTCTCTATAAAGTGGACCAATCTCAGCATAAACTATCTAGCTTTAAGAAACTTCTATTTTTTTGCAATCAGATGACTGTGATAGGTGCTACGTATCCCGCCAACAGGGGTTACATCGTCGACGAGGTGGACAAGATTCCACAATAATTAATAAATAATAAAAAGGATCGACATCAAAAAAATTCTACTAGTCTAAACATGCCTCCTTATATCCCAAAAGAGTTTAATCCAATATGACCAGCAGTTTTTCCAAAAAAAATCTTAAATATCAGGTAATTTTGGGTCTGTTAGTCGAGAATCCCCCATTAAGCGTCCAGCACTAGGGGAACTCCTTACTCTGTCTATAGGAAAAAGACAATATCGAAAACAAGAAAGGTGGAATCAGTGTCGGATCGTGAGAGGGTGGCATAGGGTGGCGCGTGTCCGGTGAAAGCGATGGTACGCGCGTGCGACCGTGGACGGGAGAGCACGCAAAGGCGGGGGCCGGTTCGTGTTCGAAGCGAGGGCCGGTTGCGAGCGGTGGTGTGGGTCGCGAATTTCTGAATTAGTGGAAACAAATAGCGGGCGGGTAGGCGGGCGGTCGTGGAGATCCGATGCGGCGCAACGCGGAACGATACGGAGGTAGCGTGGACCGACGATGAAGAGAGGGAGAACCCCTTCGACTGTAGGTAGTAGGTGGGTATATGTCCCTGGGTTCCGCGCGGAGGATGGTGGGGGTGTCGGGGTGGTGGAAAAGAGGGCGGCCAGGGAACAGGAGGGATTCGGGGAGGTTCGGACGAGAAAGGGAGACAGCCGGCGGGGCAGGGAAGGGAGAGAGGAAGATGTGGATAGAGAGAAAGGCAGAGGGACAGAGGGAGAAGAAGGGTTTCGGCGGGAGGGACGGGGGGGGGGGTTAGGGGGAGTGAGAGAAAGAGGGTCGCGCGGAGGTAGAATGAGGGACCCAAAGCGCTCTCTACGGTAGCTCACATCAAAGAGTCGTCTTAATAGAAAGCCTTAGAGGCGTTTGTTCGAGTCTCCTCATCTGACTAAATATTCCGGACTGACTGAGGAGATATCGGCGGGCCAAGATACACAGCACAGCGCAGATCTTACGTATAGAACAAACAGCGCTCGCGCGCCCGACAGCCGTGCCGGGATTACGCTTCCGTTTTCGTGCCTCCTGGGGTAACGAACGCTCTCTCCCGCATAAGTTTCTCCGAGTTTCTGCAATCTGCGTGTATACATATCGGGAGAGCCGGGGCTTCGACGAAATCCCCGATAGCCGTGTTTCGGAGCGGGGTAAGGAGAGCCGCACGGAGGATGCGGATGCTGTATAAGGCGGGCCGCCGCCACGCCGTGCAGAGGGATGAGAGGACCGTCTCTTCACGGCGATATCTCTGAAGAATTAAGCGGCGAAGTTTCCGGCGAACCTGGAATATTCTGGGGTAATTAATACCGTCGTTCAGCGAACAAAGTTTGATAAACGCTTCGCGTATCGGTTACGTTACGTCTACGCTGTTAAAGGGAGAAACGTGCAAGGGTAAACGGGGCTGTAAATTGAATGCTACGGTCGTACGATAAAATAGTTCTTCTTGGTTTTCCACCTCAAATACCGATCTTCGCCAGATTCATCTTGTACTACGAAACGGTAAAGGTTTGCCAAAATTAGCGCACGTACGGTGGCAGGCTTTTGTACCAAACGAAGACTCTGAACTGCGAAGGGAGAGGAAGCTTTGACTAGGCAGAGTCAGCAAGTTCGATCGTTCCGTTTATCCAACGGAATATTGCCGTGACTTCACAGATTCGCCGAAGCAGCGCTCCCGGTTATACCTACATTGTCGATTAATACCTGCGGATACACGAGACCGCGTAGCCAAGCGCGCGTTTGATTGATTTAAATAGGGCCCCCACCCCCTAACCCCAACCCCCTTCGTCCCTTATATCTCCTCTGACAGATATAAATGAATCGGATGCGTCCGTTACTAAGCGGCATGCTGATGTAATCCTTTAAAGGGATATTCGGCCTGTGTTTCGCTTCGGTTAAGCTGTACAAATAGACGTGGGATGTTCGCAATCAGTGTTGGCCTCTACGGCTGCTTCGGGGTGGGTCTCGGCTATTTATAAATGAATCGTCGCGCGGGACACACCCCTCGGCGAATCAGCATCCTTCCGTTATTATTCGGGCATTCAAGGACTCCCCGATTATATCCTTCTGCCGTGGAACTTTGTCCGCGCTGTCGGCGGAGTTGCACAGAGGCGTTTCATTAAAAGACACTCTTCGGGATCTTCAAATTAACGACGTTCGAATGCCGTCCCGATAGAAGGGGCGAAGGGATCGTGCGAAGGTCTTCGCGGAAAGTATATTCAAGAATGCCGGAGAAGTCGAAAATGTCGCGAGCTTTTCAACTTTACGGACGAATTCTTCGCGTAGTTACCTGAGTGTATTAATGGCCATTTATGCACATCGATTCGTTGAGCATTTAAACTTTTGCGCCCAACTGACGGATCAAGGTGCGGAGAGCAGGGGTAAAGGGAAGGACCTAAGATCACAAAACGTGTATCGATTTCGAGGCCCCGCGACACAGCAGAACGTGAAGAGGGTATGTAGGTCAATTGGACGGGATGCGTTTTTGCATAACGGAAGCCGCTAATTACTTTGGCTCGTAAAAGCGGAGACTTTAATTCGAGCAGCAACGGGGGGAGCAACGTTACGGTTAACAATTATTCGAGCAGGCCGAGAGGCGGGCTCGTGAATTAACAAGATCTATCAGTGCCTTCCTCCCTCCCTCCAGCCCCGGCCACTCCGCCACTCGCGAGGATCTTACTGCGAATCATCGTGCCAAACGACCTCGGTAACGACGGAGCTTCCGTCGCTTGTTTGTACGCTTACTTTCCTCCTATTTCCCTCGATCCTTCCCCCTTTCTCTCTCTCTCTCACTCTCTCTCTCTCGCCCTCGCTTCCACGCCGTCTCGCACTGTCCCACCCTCTACCCCGTCACCCTCGTCCTCCAGCGACGCTCGTCTCATTCGCTCGCCCGCTTCGAATCTTCCGCCATTGTTTAAATACAATTTTGTCGTTTACTAATTAATGCGCTGTACATCAAAGAAGATGTTTATTGGTTCATGTGATACTAAAGAGACGGTAACGAAGAGGTAACTCGCTAAGGGAGCGGTTGAAGGAGTGACGAGAGACGAGAGACGGGCGGCGAGGGATGAGGGGCAGAGGGGGGGGGGGGTGCAGCAGTTGCGGGAACGAGGGGGACGGCGGGTGTACGCCCATGAAAATATCTATATAGAAGCGGCAAGTGGTGTGCTCCTTCTCCCGCCGCTTCCACCCTTGTTCGTGGCCGTCCTCCTCTCTCTCTCTCTCTCTCTCTCTCTCTCTCTCTCTCTCTCTCTCTCTCTCTCTCTCTCTCTCTCTCTCTCTCTCTTTCTCTCTCCCTCCGCCCCAACCCCTCGGCGAATCCCGTCCTCCTCCCTCTGTCCCTTTATCCCCCCGACAAACGACGCCAGCCAGCCACCCACAGACTCATCAGCTAACTCTGTTTCAGAGTTACAGGACTTCTCCTCCTTTCCTCTCTTTCCTCCGCCGTTTCCGCCTGTGTCTCGCGCTTTACGGACCGCTCGCCCCGGTATCGTACCGCCGAATCAGCCGTAGTTACCTACGTAGTTCTCTCTGTCGACGTCAAACGGAAAGCGGCGAGGCACAAACATCGTCGCAGACGACGAATTTCGGGGGAGGGGGGGGGGGGCAGAAGGGTGGCGAACGAGCGCGAGGACCCCCGAGCAACTTTGTTCGAGCGTGTGATTCGAACGCGGCCGTCCCTTGTACGTTCGGTTCCAATAATTCGTCTGTTTTTTTTGAGGTTATCGCTCTTGGGGCGGGCGAAGGAAGCGATGGGTGGGAGGGGGGGGGGTGTGGTAACAGCGATAGGGGTCGAAGTCGGTAGCGCATTAGTAAGTCGATGGGAACTGGAGGGACCATAGTGTACAGGTGTTTTGGGTCCGTAAAACGATGAGCGAAGATATTAAGTAGTTACAAGAGGGAGGCGTTTCGCAGAGGGAATGAATGAATACTGGCACGGCCTCTGCGCGACACCATATAGGCTCGTCTGTTTTTGTCCTTCGCAGAGGCCGGGAGGAAGGCAGAGAAATCAGGTTCGCCTCTCGCGTACGAGCGTGTATCGTTCGCCGTCGATGACGTGACACGGCTGTTCGATCTCCTGATGGCTGGGCATTTTTCACTGAAATAGATACAGCGCGCTGGCTACACGTCCGTACGGAACGTTTATTACCCTTATCGGCGTCGCTACCGATCCCCGCTCGCTTCATGCGAGCTGACGCGCGTTTCAAGCGGATCGGTTCGCGGCCAGATAAACTCGGTTGATCGAGAACAGCGACGGGGTCCAATTGACGGTCCTTTCGTTCGAGCACGCCACCTCTCGATCGGCTTGACACGGAATACTCGACTGTCATGTAAATTTCTCGCGTGACAGAGCAACCGGATAGTTACATTGCCGTACGATACGTCTCCGGCTCTTCTCCTACCTCGGCCCCGAGGAATTCCAAATGGACGAATAGAATACGCTCCAGCCCTTTCCACGGTACTCTAGCCTCCTTCCCTCACCCCTTTCGCCCTCGCACCGACCCCTCTCCCCCTTTCCCTCTACCCCGGCGCGGCTCTCCTCCTGTTTAGCTCATTAATATCCCGTTGGCGCAAAGAACAGTGAACCGGGTCAACCGCACAATACGCAACACCTTGCTCGGCATAATGCAAGGGGTGGATTAGAAAATGCAATCTTTCCTAATGGATCAGAGCACGAGGGGGGGAAAAAGCTGGAGGGGTTTGGGAGGCGGGTGGAGAGACACAGGGAAGGGCGGAGAAGAGGCATAATGAATGCAGGATCATAGCGGTGGTAACGTGACGATACAAAGGAGGCTTAGAAAGCCCTGTGGAGAACAAAAGGGCGCGGTGATTGATCAGGCCTCTAGATGCAGCCTGTTGATACTACCGTTCGAGAGCCGATCCATAGAATTCGCCGGCTAAACGGGAACGAACGGTGGAGGGACGATAAAAAAGCCCCGAAAAAAAAGGGAGCGAGAGGGAGGGACGATAGGAGGGAGGGCCCGATCAAAGTGACACGTACGAAAGAGTAGCATCGGCGGCGATGAAGAACGGGATGATGAGGAACTAGGAAATGTGGTCCAGCCTCGCAGCTAGAATTTTATAATTCGAGATTCGCCGAGGTAGGTATCCGTAAGTATCGCGAGGGCAATCTCCCAAGTATCGCGACGCCAGGTGGTAAAGGGATGGGGAAGAGGAGGAGCGGAATCAGACCGTCGATGAGTAAAGGGGGAACGAGTGAAGAGGGAGGTTGTGATTTCGTGGATCCATGCGATAATGTTATGCTCGGCGGACCGAACGAAAACGGGAGCCAAGGGGGATGGACCGGCGACGGGACCGTACACTTGTATTATGCTCGATGGAAGAGCAGGAGCCGAACGTTGGCCGGTCCGTGCCCTTCCTGTGTCAATAGGCTCGATTTCCCTTTCAAGTTGTCAACTCTTTTTGTGTGCTCGGCAAATTGTCGCCGGCGGTACGACAGGGCGCGGAGCAAAAGAGGAGCGACGAACGGGGCGGGGGGGTTAAATTAACATTATTGTTGTGACAAAGAGGGGGCGGCCGGGGCCACCCAGGACGGTCTGCACCCCGCGGGACTCGTAGCTAGGTAAACAATTCCACTTGATGATCGGCTCGTTTGATGTCGCCTGATTACCCTCCGTAAACAATCGCTGATTCTCCGCGAAAACGAGGATATCTTCGTCGGCGCCTGCGACCCCTGCTCTGACTCAAGGATCTTCCCGGATCGACCGGTCATTCTGCACCATTTCCGTTTTTTTTTTTCTCTCCTCTGAAAGGGATATCGATCCGATAAAAGGGACGCTGGAATCGAAGGGATCCTTTGTGTGCTGCTCACCTTTGACCCGTTCTAAATACACACATCGTGATCCTTGAGGATAAACGAGCGACTAGGAAAAGTGTTTAAACGTCAGAAAGTCTGATATGCTCTTAGGTAGGGGAGAGCGGGGATAAACGTAACGGCGTCATGAAAGTAACACGCCTCCTCCCCCATTCCACAAACATTTCTAAAACGTTTGCTTTACACAGTTACATGTGTATAGTGTCTGTTTTATTGTGCTGAGTGACGCTGAGCAGTAACACGAATCGTATCCTGTGGGCAAGCTAATATTGTTATTTAGATCATTCAGGTAAGTGTCTCCTATTCTAGTTTTTAAACTATAGATATTAAGCCAATTATTTGCTAGAGCGTTCTTAGATAATGTCAAAATGTCGATGCCCCAGATGTCGATCACTAAATTACGGTCGGAACTAGTTGTCGGTCAGTAATTGCTCTAATAGTCGATCAAAAAATGAGAGGTTATAAAGAAAACTTTAAGTACGAAAACGGGTACCTTTCTTTATTTAGCCATAGTAGATCCCCTCACAACAATGCATTTTCGTCTGACACATAAAAATGTATAAAACTCGTTAGAAACACGTGTTTCACCAACCAGTGCTGGTAGCTCTATGATTAAGGAAGTCTCTTGTTTGCACACGAAACAGAAGCAGGCTACGTACTTCCTTTCTTTTTTCATGGTTGGAATTATTATCACTTTTTAAAACTTATGATAATAATTCATATACAATTTTACATTTAAAAAATGTCATTTTTATTATAAAAATATATGTTAAAAATGCTCTAAAATCATAATATTTGTGAAAATGATCGAGAACTGAGACTTGATCGACAACTGGGGCTTAGATTTTAAGGGTTAGTCCCACGAACACTGCACCATGGGTGTCTTCACTACGTATCATAATTTTAATTCAGAGTAGGTAAAATTTAATACCTATTATTCAGCTAAATACACAATACCAAAAAAATGTTCGAAGCTGGTTATGCTTTCTACCTTTCATTATTTCAAATTTATTTGTTTTTATCATTACTTAAAATATGTATATTTAAATGTTTCTTTCTATCGTTTTTTATAATAAAAAATCCTATTTTGCGTTGGAAGCAGTGTTTTTACTTAATTCTCCTCAAAATAATTAGTGTTACTTTCGTCTCCACGGTATGTTACTTTCGTCATACCCCTGCAGGACAAAAGTAACAATGATAGTCACTGCGGAAAACTGCAATAACTCTTTGACTATTTATCACGTAAAGCTGAATCTGGGCTCAAATGATAGACCAAGGAACATACTATCTTAAGGCATAATTGTAATTTTTATATCTATAAAAGGTAATTGTAGGCTAGGCCAAATGTAAAAAATGTTACTTCTGTCTCTGCTCTCCCCTACCCATTTCACTTTCACTTTAGAGCCTCGACTCTATTGTAAGTGCCTCGAAGTCTTTGGCTGAGAAATAATCATTTGACATCGACAATTTTGGATTCCAGATACTTATTCGTGAAGTCGAGCAGAAGCAGCAACGCTACCACGAACAAAAGCAAAAGTTGCAAAGTGAATGCATGGAAATTAAAGTGTTGCACGCAAGTAGATGGTCGTCTATGCACGAGCACGCGTACCTGCGTACCTACGGACGAGTCGATGAGCTGTAAGAGGAGCTTGCTTCTGTTCAGAGGCAACTGGTGTGCTCTTAACATAAACGCGCTGCATCATTACGGGACGGTGCGCCCGCGGCGCTCTTTGTGCCGGGCGTAGTTTCATTGCTATCGGCGTGCATTCGCATGGACAAGAGAGCGCGGCCCCTTCTACTTCGATCCAATCCGATACGATACCGATGGAAAATCTTTGCCCCCTCGTTCACTCCAGCCATTATTAATGACGAGGGATTAGCGTTGCCTCCGGACAGCATCCTCCGTCGAGTGTTCGCGTGCGATTCGCAAGCTAATCCCCCTTCGTTTCAACCTGCCTTTTGTACTAAATATTCCACGTCCCAACCGAAGCCAGTGTCCTTTCGCGCAGAAACATCCTGGAGAAACGCTTCCTGGTGCGTTCGTCGAGCGATTCGCGCAACATTTTTCTTCGGATTACACGCGGCAGTCTAATATCTCGCGTTGGACACCTGTCGCACGACACAGCTGATAACAAATGAAGCTTTAAAAGCTGTAAGTGTGAAATAAATATTGAACAGAGATAAAAGTCCGGTTCGAGTAACACTTGACGCATTACGCAATCACGAAAGTTTATACTATCGACGTTGCTCCATTTTTGTTCTTCCGCTCCATTACGCTCGGCGTTATGACACCCGCGGTTAATGTGTATTAACAATCCGGACATTGAATTTAACGGCGTCGGGATAGGGTGACAGCGAAGCCGAGCGAACGCATGCGATAATTTAGTAGATCGTTAAGCTCATAGATATCTCTGCGCCGCTGCGGGCTGCGGAGCACCGGTCTATGAACGTCGCCGATAAAACGCACGGAGATCGGTTTCTCTCGACGCGAGGTTCATCAATATGCTCGCTGCTAACGGCGAGAACTATACAGGCGCGAAGGCCCTTCGGCTACTTCCGCGACGTTTTACGAGGGCTCGGTTTGCGCGAGTAATTGCGACGACAATGGGCCAGAGAATGGATCTTGTCCGTAATTAGCATCCCATGGTTACGTTCGTGTATCCTACGGACCGCATAATGTGAGCAAAATTTCCATCGACAGCCACGGTACGCAGGGCCATGGGAGCCAGAGGTTTGTTTTGCCCGGGCCCAGGGGGGAGTGCAAAGTAGAGACAAATCGCGAGGGTGGAAACAGGTCCGCGACAGGGGAAGAGTGAAGCAGAGAGAAAGTCGGGGAAGTTCTTTTGATTAATAGCATATAGAGGAGCGGGCTGAGCTTTCGGTTATTGAAATGGAGAGGGTAGTCGACGGATGGGTGGCGGTCGGGTGGGTGGCTGGGCTGGTTGGTTGGTCGGGCGAGAGAGCGAGAGCGGCCCCTTGTGAAAGTTCCCTTTACCTTGATGACAAAGAACCGGGCGAACGGGCGAACCGAACCTCACTCAATGGAACGGACGAATGGTTATGGAAACAGCATTTAATTTGCATAGAAGGAGCCTCTTTG
The DNA here is from genome assembly GCA_947577245.1 of Andrena bucephala. NCBI lineage: Eukaryota > Metazoa > Arthropoda > Insecta > Hymenoptera > Andrenidae > Andrena > Andrena bucephala. The sequence continues at coordinate 74,829,117 of OX387715.1, forward strand.
TCGACTGGGACTGAGAGTCGGGAGTGCTCCTCGCGTCGCTCCCTCCCTCTCTTTTCCGCGTTTCTTGCTACGCGCTCATCCCCCCCCCCCCGCCGCCCCACATCGCCCCCTCGCGATCGCGGTCGCGGTCGCGGTCGCTCTCCTTCCAGCCGCCGCTGAAAAGAGCATTGTCCTTTATCTATCGATTCGATCGTATATTTTATTCAGATTGCGGGACGCTCGCGCAAAACGGCGAATCTCTTTATGATTGGCCATCGCCGCCCATTGTGACGCGGCACCGAGGGGTGACAGGCTTACGTAAGGCCGCCTCGATTCCATTCGATTCTCTCTCGCTGGCCCCCGGCTCCCGTCGAGCCTCGGCTAATTAACGAGGCACGCGAGCCCAAGCAAAACCAAGGAAAGCCCGGGCTACCTTTTCGAGCCCGTCGTCGAAGGACTTCCAGGGGGATGGTGTTCGCGCTCGATGCTCCTTTTGCTTCTCTCTACCCCCTCCCCCCCTCCCCAGCCCCTGGCTCCACGGTCGCGGAAAAATCGACCCTCCCGTTTCACCGTGAAACCCGCGCGCCGCCCGTCAAACCGATGAAAGATGGGGACGCGATGAAAATTCCCCGCCGGCGTCCTTTCGCCGGGCAGAGAGCGGGTCTAGTGTTAATTAATAAGATTGATCAACGGCGTTATCGACGTAAGAACAGGTTCCAATATGGGCGACCGATGGGGTTGCACGGAGGAACGTAGGACGGTATATCTCTTCTTCGACGCGGTTCTTCTGTCGCAATAAGCCTCGTAATCGACGCGCCGTCCAGTATGCAGGCGCGCGCGCACTTTTCAAGGGATACACGCGAATCGAAAGCGATCCGTCTCTTTTTTCAACGGAACGCTGACGGACACGCAACACGGCGGAAACCTGCCGCCTGTCGCACGACAGCGTACCCCCGATAACTTTTTATATTTGTCTGTCGCGTATAAACTTGCATACTGTTCGATAGTATTTTTAAAAAGCTATTGCACTCGGCGTTACTCAAGCGATGGGATTTTCTATGCTGGGGAATATGGCTTGAAAACGTGCCAGTATAATTTTCACACATTCTTTGGTTTGTCAAATGGGTTGTACATGCGTGTGATGCGTACCTTATCGAGCCGCCAATCCAAGAAATAAGAGAAAACTGGATTTTATTCAGTAAATAAATTTTTCTAATCACCTAATGAATTTTATTGACTTTGCATTAAAAATATTTGTATCCCCTCAACTCGGCTCCTCACAAGATTAAACCCTGGCTAGGGACACTATTCGGTTGATGATGCAATCGCGCAGATTTTTTTATATAGATCGAAAGTATACATATATCACCACGGTCACAGAAATGTAAATTAGAGATGCTCCCAAAAGCTGGTCTGACCTTGAAAAATCAAAAAAGGTGGGACACGGGAAAGAAGGAAAATGAGGGAAAGAGAATGACAACACCGTCTGTTGAAATTTAATTATCTCTATTATATGAAAATACATTATATTAAATGAATGATAATAGATTAATGATAGATAACAATTAGAAAAAAATGAATGATAATAAATAAAATGAATGATAATAATATTGGAATCATTACAGTGGGTAATTAACAATTACATTTATGATAATCTTGACGGCAAGAAGGTTTAAAAAAGTGATTGACGTAATAATAACTTTCACAATGACTGCAACGAGCGAGTTATTATTAGGAAGAAGAAGTAGCGTATTGTTTCAAATTTAAGAATTAGTAAACAAGTGACTATTCAAAGCGACAAACTTTCTCGTAAAAAAAAATGTGTCGCAATAAATTAGCCCTCGTTATAAGTTTTCTAAAGTTGTATGTAAATTCCGTATATTCAAATTCTTGTCTTTGGCTTATTTTCTTCTTACATGATTTTTAAGAAAATTGTATATGCCTTTTCTGGGCATTTATTTTTCAATTAATGTATACATAATCATATAATCGGCAAAAATTGTCGCGCAGTATATGTGTGATCTGTCAATCAGTCTTCGCAGTGACATGTTTCCATTGTCTCGTTGTTCAAGGTATGAAAGAAACAGTGTTCGCTCGTTGCAGTCATTGTGAAAATTATCATTGCTTCAATCAGAAATTTAAACCTTCTTGCCGACAAGATTATCATAAATGTAATGATTAATTACCCACTGTTGTGATTTCAATAGTATTATCATTAATCTTTTTCTAATTGTTATCTGTCATTAATCTATTATCACTCATTTAATATAATGTATTTTCATATAATAGAGATAATTAAATTTCAACAGACGGTGTTGTTATTCTCTTTCCCGCATTTTTCTTCTTTCCCCTGTTCCAACTTTGTTGATTTTTCGAGGTCAGACCAGCTTTTGGGAGCATCTTTAATTTACATTTTTGTGACCGCGGTGACATATACTTTCGATCTATATAAAAAAATTTACGCGATTCCATCATCAACCGAATAGTGTTCCTAGTGAGTGCGCCACTGAATGTGTGCAAAGCAGGTCCTTGTCCCTGGACGATCGTAAAGGAGCCATTCGAAGGCTGGTTATCTACCAAGTTAATAATACAAAACAGTAGTCGTGGAGCGGCTATTTCCTTCGATCATTCACTAGCATATCTCGAGACGCGACGCTGGCAGCTCGTCGTCGTCTGGGCTCGATCAATGGAGAGCAGACAAGTGGTCGGTAATTAATGGCCGATTACTGAAAAAGGTCTACGGCCGTGAACAAACGAGAAAATGAGAACTGGTGCGCGGGGCTGTGGGCGGAGAGAGCAGAAGGATGGCTCGTTAAGTATCTATCAGTTGACAGCGTGGAAGAAGGACGAGCGAGAGGATCGAGGAAACGCGTTGCAGATCTTCGTGGGGCTAAACGGCGGAGAAGCCTTTAACCTATCACCTGGCACGCCACCGAGCCGATACTTGCGTTAGTATTTTCGAAGCGGAGTACCGTACGCCGGTGACGAAAGGTTAACCTGTAATTGGTACGTCCGCGGTGAGAATAACTCGTGCATTATTCCCGTGGAGGCTCGTTTCGCGCGTTACCTGACGCTGACGCGATGGGATGGCTCCATTAAATCAGGAACGCCGCGACGCGGAACAGGATCGCGTGGAAATTGAAGAAAATTACAGAAGCCAACCGGCCGCATATGATTTATATTTGTGGGCTCGCTGGAGCGTGGTTCAACCCGCGGCAGGCTTCCATCGCCCTCGTCACTGATCGTACGGCTCTGCGGCTCCGCGGCGGAACGTTACGCGCTTCAAAACGATATCAAATCCATAGCGTGCCGCACGAAGTCTGAGAAGCCGATGAAGGCTGCGTGACGGCGCAAATGGGGGATCGAAGCGAGAAGACAAGAAGCGATTGAAGTTCACTCACTCTCCAAGGATCGTCGCGCGAAGAGTCCACGCGAAGTCAACGTAACCGTTTTTACCGCGGCAAGAGTTGCTCGTCAGCGAGCCGCGTCATGTAAATCCTGGCGAGTTAAAAGCGCCCGCGAACCGAAGCCAACGGGCAAAAAGAGCCATAACAATATCTGCAGAAGACGTATACTCCACCACGGGACTAGTTAGCGAGGCGTTTCATTAGGCAGATAAGGCAATCAAGCAGCTCGCCGTTTTCTTCGTTGAATTGTGCACGGGCTACGTACACACCCGTGCGCAAGCGTCCGTGTTTATTCCAGACTTAACTTACGTTCACGGGATAGTCGCTGCAACTAACCTAATAGGCCTGCGCTCAGTCACGCCGCATCAGCTCGAGAAATTCACGGAATTTACGCCATCAACTGTCTGCCCTGCATTGGAGCCCTTAAGGACACATAAACGAGAGGGTTAAGGGTAATCTTCTGGCATGGAGGTGACCATACACAGTGATAATTCAGTTAAATGCGACCCAGATTAGAATATGGGTGTATTGTTGTATAATAAATTCAGTGAATTTGTACTGCATGAGAAAACAAGGGAAATTCTTTACTAGGGGAACGGTAGCTATCCGAAGTGGGGATCCCCGTGCTGTAACGTTCGAGTAGAAGCAGCCAGTAGTAGACAGACGCGCCAGCCAACTCGAACGTATCGCGGGCGCACCCAGCTGATCCTCAAACTTGACTTTCACGAAAGCACATTTTCAACTCATTTTTATCAGAGAAACCATTTGCCTCTCGGTCCGACTCAGCCTTTAATATACAGTCACGCGACAAAAGTTAATAAGATTTCTTCTTAACGAGGAAAATACTAGAATCGGACGTCTAACAAGGCGCCGCGCACCACCGTTTTCTGCTCGTTCCTCGGCTGGCAAATGGAGACTTCATATAAATAAGACAGAGTCGAATTTTCGGTGTTTTATTTGCCAGGCAAAGTCGTATAAGGTTGTGCGAGATAAACCTGTCCGTGTCGCGACGTCGGGCGAATCGGTAGCCGGGTCGGTTATCCAGCGACACGAAGGCACCCTGTGCGTCCAGGATTGTCCCGATATCTCGAGAGACCGGCCCACGTGCGAGACTTGGAAACTGCGGGAGCGTGTTACGCACTTCCAACGACCGAGCTGGCTCGCGCACCGACCGGATATCTCCAGCGTCCCACGTGAAAAACATCGACAAGCTGTACCATTTATATGAACTCGTCTCCTTCGTTAATGTTAATTTGCTGGATGATATACGACGGCTGATTTTAGTAAATGGGTTAAAGCTGTACTGCTCTTGTCCATTCATAATGAATTCCACGAATTAAACTGTTAAACAGTAGCTAGGTACTCGGCGGAAGAGGTGGAAGAATATCTTCCAAGACCTAATAAATAGCGCAGAAATCATTAAAAAATTGGCAATGCATATTCATGTTGCGATCCACGTTGGATCGAGTCCCGCCGTCTTCTTCGCGCTCAGCTACGTTTCAGCAATCCCATCGTCGTTGTACGAGCGCACTCGCAGCGATACCCCTACGTCGAACGTATCCACAGGTTCCCGCGATCGCATGGAACAGGTGCGTGCGCCTAGACACGCCGGACGAATGGCAGGTGGTAATCAATCGGGAGATTTACTCGTCGCCGCGTAGAATTGCGCGAACTTTTCTAATTAGTGCGTGGACGCGAGGTAAGCGGCGGAATTGCCGCTTGTTCGCCACAGAGCCGTACAATTATCGACTTCTCTACCTGCTGTCGCTCGTAATTATTCCCTGCGACATTCTCAATGTGTATTTATGGTCTATCGGGGTCGATAGTTGAGGCAGGGCAGACGAATTCCTTGGAAAAGAAATTATTGAATGAGCCGAAGTCAGACATCTTGTTGTTGCATAATGTACAAAATATCTTCTGGAACGAATCGATATGCTTGGAATATTCAAAATAGCAGATGGTTACGTTGAATAGATAAACTAGATACATTTATGTTTTAATGTTAATAAAAACTCATTTAATTAGTACAATACAAGATTTTTTCAAATTTTATTTGTACAAACTCGCAAATAAAATAATTAATATTCTCCTGGTCTGTGCATTCGACGTGATTTTTCGACGAAAAAATTAACTTTAATCGTTGAATAATCTAAAGTTAAAGTAACTTTTATTTTATCCTTATTTGCATAATTTTTTATTTAGTTAATGCCCAACTCTGCTTGCAAATAACACACTGGATAACTTCTTCATTAAATCCTAGCTTCCTGTTTGTTAGGTTATCATACCTATCCATATTTACTTTATTTTTCTGCGGAAAAAGGTAGAAGGAAGGCTAAATGATCATCTTATAAATTAATCTGAGTTGCTAACAGATTGAACTTACGGATAAGAATAATTTGGTCTCTACTGGTTGACAGACTCTGTTGGTCGGTACTGTACGACAAACACGGGGAAACATTTTAGGTCATGGTATATTATGTACAAAAGAATATTGCAAAACTAGGACGTTTTGTTAAACTTAATAGACTAGAGATAGTATACATAATAGAGTAAAATCATTTACTTTCACGAGAAACAAAATATTAGCTTGAAAAAATGTAACCCACTGAATATCATCGTATACAATGGAGAATCGTATACAATCGAGAACAATGGAGTAGACAATGTGACCCCGAAATAGGTTATAAAGAATTGTGATTTTCATTGATTAATTCAAATAAAGTGCTAATATCTGGTAAAGAAGCGAGAACTAGCTTTGGTCGGTACTATAAGCTGGTCGGTACTGCACGACTCTCCCCTATGTCTTTGAAAGAAATTAATTTCCCTTCCATTTATATAAGTTCCAGAAGCTTGCCGCCTGCGAATATGCACGACGAATGCGCTGCAAGTAGCTGAACACTCATCACGCGATTCGGCGATAAAATACTGACAGAAGATTTCCAATTTACGACAGGAACATTTAAATATTGTGAGCGTTTTAGAAGCGCTTCTTCCTGCTGGCTGCATTAATAAAGCGATTCGCGCTTTCGATGGTTCGCGTCGAGCCACGATTGCAGATAAACGTGCGTGAACGCACACGCAACGGCGTCCACTGCTCATTTACGCGGCGTCAACAAATCACCTGCCTTTTTCCACGAAAGTCGAGCGAGCAGGCTGCTCGCGCGCATATAATTAAACGCTGGCGGTATTATCATTTTCGTAGCGGACGTATATCGCCGGGCGATCATCGACGACCAGCGCCTCAAACTTGCGTAATTAAAGCCGCGTTTCAAAGTAGGTACCCTTCAGGCACATTGCGCCCGCGGCCTGATCGCTCTATAAAATTCAGCGAATCGGTGGCGGGAGTCGGACGCGGCCAGCTTCTGGGCGGAACCCGATCCTCTCGCGAAACGGTCCCCGCTCACCCCTGTCGTCACGGGATAATCGAGAGGAATTTAACGTCCGCGGCTAGCCGCTCCTCGTTCCTTCTATTGTGCAGAATTTAATTAGAACATGCACCCGATCCGTATCGCGGCGAGTGAAAGTGCGTGCTTAAACGGAACGGCTGCGCGCGATTGTAATCTTGTAAGAGGCACCGAAACCGAGGCGTATCCGTAAATCGATAATCGTCGGGTGCGTGCGAAAGGTGGGACAGTTTGTGACAGTTTTGAAAGTGATAATGGAAGGGTGCTTGGCGAGTTGTTGATTCAAAGAATGTCCTTGGTCGATTTGTCCAAGGCACGAGGGATCGATGGAACTTCGTATGGGTGATAAACGATGGATAAAAATGAAGAGCAGCAATTCATTCGTGAGTGGCAGTTGATTTCGGACGAAAGAATGCCGGATTAAATATAGATTCGCCGTGGATACATTCTAACTTGGTTTATCTCTGAGTCACGGCGGCGCAAAGTTAGTCAGGAGTGGTTTCAAGGCGCAACACGCTCTTCAATTATCGAAGAAATATAATTTCGAATTAACCGACCGCCAGGATGAAAACGACATCGCAGGCGCAGGGGATTAAACATGCACGTTACAGACGCGATCAACAATTCAAGCGCGACTACGAAAAAGGAGAGTCGAATGAAATATGCATATTGCATATCGTTACAGGTACATCGGTGGAGGCTGGGAATGCTAAAGAGGAGCACGATTTAATCTCCCCTGATAACGCAGTGATAAATGTCAGCCTTCGACAGGTTTCTTCCGCTGGTTCACGGCTCCTCGTTTGCACACCCACGCGAGCTCGCCGCGGAATCGTTACCGGAGGCGCTTGTAATCCTTAACGCACCTAATCGTCCGTGGATACACGGTTAATTGCCCAGGTGTGTCGCGGAGAGGCGTGATTTACCGATCCGAGCGGCGTAACAACGCGGGTCGCACAGGTGCGAAAAGAAATCCCCGAGATACATTCGTGTCAGGTCTGCCAGCGGAGTCACGAGCCGATCCGATCCGATCGCGCTCAAACAATTGTGAAATTTCGCGGCCTACACGCTCCCCCCATTCAGCGGTATACATAGATAACCTGGTTCGATCTGCGTCACGATACTCGACCCATCGTTGCCGCACGTTCCTCGCCACCGTTAGACGTGAAAATAAAGTTCCGATGTGCCTATTATCCCAACCAAGTCCTCTCTGAGTCTTAATGCTCTGACTGACACTTCGGTCGTAAACGGGCGACAGATTTTATGTGCCTAACTGTAAACGGTACTTACTGATGAATGTTGCCCGCTAAATCTGACATAGTCGATAAAATATTATGAAAGTGATAAACGAGATTTATCGACATGAGGATGACTTAGCGTACGAAATTCAATTTACAGGGCATGTAGAACATGGGATCCTTCAAGGTAGCGTGACACGAGGTGTTATTCTAGCTATGTAGCTTCCTATTATCCTTTTATCCGCGTCATCTTCAGTTCTCATATCTATCTCTTGTCTGATCTCCCTAATACAAACATGATGCTGGGTGCTGGGACTCCCTATATTTGCATCCTTCGAATAATAACAGTCTTCCTACGGCAGATTGCCCTTGTGACCAGAGGGTTTCATTAAACGGAGAGTTCATAAGGCAAAGCATCCCCATAACGACGTCGCACAAACGTGCAGCCGCACAGACGCTCGGAGAGGGGGGTTACTTTGTCCGACGATATCTTCGACATCTCGAAAGCGCATTCCGCGATGCCGCGTTTTCTCTTAACTATCCGACACCGGTTTCGTATCCAAGAATCTCATTCCGCCGATACCTCTGCTTCCCCGTTCGCGGCCAAGAAGACAGCACAAAGTGAGCGCGCATAAAGGCGCGACCTTCCTCTCCAGACTTCGTCCCCGACAGCAGCAGGGTGCTGGGGCGTTCGCGCGCGCTCCCAACACACAGTTCTCTGTACGCGTATACGTAGCGGGAACGCACATATATTTTCTCCTGATCTGGAAAACAATACGCTAAAGCGTGGATTTATATGCACCGCGGCCCGAGGCAATAACTTACCGCGCGAAACACTGCCTCTTCTTTGGCGTTTCCTTGCCTTACCCCCGGACGTGTCCCTCCTCTAAATAAGGACACGACGGAAATGGCTTCCCATTTCTTTTTCCACCGTCCCTCGTGTCTCCAGGCCACCGATAATCCACCAGCGCCGTCTCCTCTTCTCGCCGTGCGAGAGCCACCGAGGCACCGAGCCCTTCGCTTTCCACAGATCATCCTTCCGAGACTCGCGCCGACCGCCCTTCAATTTCCGAAATTCTTTTACACGCCAAATTGTTCCCCGCTTCACGCGTGATGCATTCCTTTCTTCACGGATTCGCGGATGTTCTTCGTAATTATTTGAGGATGATTTGGAATTTGGTGGGACAAGGGTGGCTCCACTGGGTCTGCGGTGAAGATTTAAACTCGAGAGCGTTTCGTTGTTCTCGAAATTCTGGATTCTTGAAGCAATAACGGAGATAAAGTAGAATGGAAAAGAAAATTCCCTATTAATCTTGTGCCTCGACGAAACTGCTCGGGGAAGCGAGGAATAATACAATACCTACGCGCTGTATATCACAATCAATTTCTCCCGCTACATATCGTGGGCCATATAGGAGAGCGCCTCCCTCCCCGTGTTTCCTGGAAAGCAGCTATTTTAAACATAAATTCCGATTATTGGAGATATTTGTGTCAGAGTCGGTCCGGGCGAGCGGCACGCGATAAATCCCGGAGGCGCGCGTTCCACCCTGAAGAATGGAGTTTCCCGACAAGCGTCGATTTGTCAAGAAGGGCTTCGAATGCCTCTCAATGGCAACAAGCGGAAAGCTCACCCTCCGCTGCCATTCCGGTGCCACAATGCCTTGAATGCGGTCTTTATCCCTCCGCCGGGGAAATGCCCCGGCCGGCGGGAGAAAGTAGACGGAGAGGGAATAAATTCGAGCCTCCTTTCGTCCGATCGAACGAAGCCCACTAAATTTACTTACCTACGAGCCGGCTTTTTCTCCTCGCCCGGACCCATTCACCGCGGATAACTGTATTACGTCTCATTGTGTGCCGCGCGTCTACGGGGGCATTGTCGAACTTCTTGGACCCTCGACGAGGGTCCTCGTCGTTTGCATTTTTACCAGTGACCCAGTCCCACACGGCGCACCAGCGCGCGGCGAACAATTCCCGAGCAACGGTACATTACCACATCTTTTTGTCTCGAGAAGTAGGTAGCCTTTGGCGTAATGCTACGTCGTTCCGTAACACGAGGCTGGTAGCCTTTGATTATAAGCTCCCGAGAGCCCTTATTACTCAAGCTGATAAATAATCTTTCATGCAGCTCGGTACGAGGGAATAACAGCACCAAGGCGGCCGGCCGCAATTATTCACTCGCCGAGCGCCTCTTTCACCCGTGTTTCCAGATTCCGCGCGCTCAAAAGCGTAATTTGTTTTCGCTACTTTGTTGTTTCACTGGCGAGAGAGCTTGTTCCCCGTTCAATCGGCTAGCGTAACACAGGCAGCGCGTCTCCGTTTGCGCGGATCTCGCGTGCTCATCGACATTTACCGTTCCATTAATTACACATCGATTCTCACGTGGTCGCGAGCCGATGCGCGTAAACGCGCGTTCGAGGCGAGATTGGCAATCGAAGGAGACGGATCCATTACGAGCCATTGTCCCCGGCCTGGTCGTCGGCCTGACATTTCCGCGTCGATCGCCGCCGATAGATCGATCGATTTCTGCGTCCTACGTCTCCCCCCCTTCTTCTGCCCCGAAAGATTTATATCGTATGCGCCGATCGGGTATAATAGGTTGAACGACCTCGACTTTATCTTGCCGCTTGAACCTCGGACCGCGGAACAATCGATCTCTCGCGATCTTCTACGCGGCCGCAGAAGGACGAGGGCCCATTATACTCCGCGGATCGGCGTGCGTGCGAAAGGTCATGACTGCAAGTCGCCTCGCGATCCACCGTTTTTCCCCACTTTCTAATGCCTTACGACGCGCGCTCGCCGTAAGGGGCTAACGATAACCGTGCTCCCCCGATGCCAATCGACCGACGTTCCCTTATTTAACCACCTCCACCCCGCGGTACGCTTCTCATCATTATTTTACGCTTTCGGGCGAGTGGCGAGCACAGTAAATTCTAAACATTACTAGCCATAAATCTTTCTCCCTTTCTTTTAGCTTATCCCTTGTGCCTTTTCTTCTCGTTTCTATGTCTTCACTTTGAATTTGGTACTTTAATTCGCGATAAAGGAAAGGCCTTCGAGAAATTCGTACAGACAAGCTCGTAGCTCATTAATAGTAGCACGTCGACTAAAAATTTCATTACATAATTATTGAAAGGTTGCGCATCGAAAGCGAGATTAATCACGGAGCAATCTGACAATTCTTTTGAATAAAGATACCGCGAGTGTCGACGGAATCGGGAGAAAAGACGCGCGCGCGACCGAAGCGCCCCACAGTGGGACAAACTGCTCCTTTTTGTGTCAAAATCGTAGAACTTTTGATAGGAATAAGATAGAGAGATGAAACGTTTTCTAGGTTAAAGCTAAGATGTTGCAGAATAAGGGAAAAATATTGAGATATGTATGATAAACAAGTTTTGACCTTGAAAATCAACGTCAAAGTTGACATTTTCAAAGAAAATTTCGGTTTCTACGTTATAGCGTGTGGTTGAAGTTTTTTCATGACTTGTAATACATCATTTTCGATAGATTTTGATGCGCTGAATTCAAATCTGTTCGCCGCATTTGTCTCGCCCTTCAGGATTCGAAGAAAAATGCGTTTTAAGGGGTTACGCTGATAAGGGACGTTCGGCAAGCCAAAAATTCAGAAAATATATGAAACTCGGTGTGGAAGTAGAGTAGTTCATCCGCAGTGCCATAATGCAACCTTTGGGGGTGAAATTACCTTTGAAAAAATGCATAATTTTCTTTTACGTAGAATATCTCGAGCACAGAGAGAGAGGTATCGAAAAGAAATTTAAACAGAAGATGCATCGTTTTCTTATATCTACAAAACCACGTAAAAATAATTTTCGAAAAATCCATATTTTTCAAGTTACCCCCACCACCAACCCTTAAAATTAAGGTTTTGTATTTTGAAAATATATGCTGAAATACCTCTGAATAATCTCTTTTCATGCATATAAATAATTTATGTGTTATATTTTTATTGCAAACAAATAAAACCTCTATTACCGAATTTCAAGTCCAATTTAGTAGTTTCTATTAATAAAATGGTCTCTTCAAGCCATATTTAAATCATTATTTATATAAAGTTTAGATACTTTGCAATTATGTAAGCAAGAGACGCATCTAGAAACGCATACCAGCGAATTTCAAAATTCTGTAGATTTCTGTGACTCCAGACATGAAAAGCTTATACCCAAATGTAATATTTGTGGGGAGTCGGCTTTTATGCGATGTGCATGGTGTGGCAATTATTTTCGTTTTAATCATTTCTATGAAGAATATCATTATTGTACCAATTACAAACTGTAATTTTCATAGGAGCTATTGTTTTTTAATAGTATAACTCTTCCAATGTATAATCAAACAAAACAGCGTGTACAAAAAGAGATGAGTCTTGCTCAAATAATTGAAAGCTAAACTTTAAACGCGTTTTTATGTCTAAACTTTATACAAATAATAATTTAGATATGGCTTTAAGAAACCATTTTATTAATGGAAACTACTAAAATGGACTTCAAATTCGGTAATAAAGGTATTATTTGTTTGCACAAAAAATATAACACATAAACTATTTATATGTATGCAAAAAGGTTATCCAGTGGTATTACAGCATATATTTACAAAATACAAAAACTTAATTTTAAGGGTTGGAGGTGGGGGTAAATAGAAAAAGCTTGAATTTTTCGAAAATTATTTTTACGCGATATTGCAAATATAAGAAAACGATGTACCTTCTGCTTAAACTTCTTTTCGATATCTCCCACCGTTTGCGAGATATTCCACGGAAAAGAAAATTCCGTATTTTTTTCAAGGGGTGATTTCACCCCCAAAAATTGCATTATGTCACAAACAAAAAAATAGGGTTGCGTTACGGATGAACTACTCTACTTGCCTACCGAGTTTCATAATTTTCTGAATTTCCAACTGGCCGAACGTCCCTTGTAAGTGTAACCCCCTAAATCGCAGTTTTCTTCGTATCCTGAAGGGGTAGACAATTTTGCGAACAAATATGAATTCAGCGCGTCGAAATCTATAGGAAATGATGTATAACAAGTTAAGGAAGAACTTCAACCATACGTTATAACGGAAAATTCGAAATTTTCTTCGAAAATGTCAAATATGACGTAGATTTTCAAGATCAAAACTTGTTTGTCATACATTTTCAATATTTTTCCCATATTGTGCAACATCTTCGCATTAACCTCGAAAAAGATTCATCCCTCTATGTTATTCCTATCAAAAGTTCTACGATTTTGACACAAAAAGGAGCAGTTTGTCCCACTGTGAGCCCCTTGGCGCGGTGGGACTAATAAAGGGCTGTAAAAAATAGGAGCGTCGGCGTAATAACGAGGCGATTAATTACGTGACGTCGCGGGACTTGATTCGGGGCGATCCGGAGCGCAGCGTCTCTGTGGAACAAAGCTGGAGAGAAGCAACGGTATCCGGTTTACTTTGAATCCTTTGCGAGCGCTAACAAGCGGCGACAATTTAATGGTATAACGTCGTTACGCTCTCAGGGAGGCGTTGCACCGCGATAGAGATATAATAGGACTGGCGCTAATTAATAATTAATAACCCGGATCCAAATTAAATGGCTTTAAGGGTCGAGGGTGGCCGCTGACACGGAGCAATGAATGCCGCAACGCGTGGTGTATCGGAAATGGCATAGGGTGGTCGGAGAAGGTACACAGGGGGCGAGGGTTAGAACGAGCGAGAGAGAAGGTGGGGGAAAGAGAGAGAGAGAGAGAGAGAGAGAGAGAGAGAGAGAGAGAGGCTGGCGAACTCTCCTGTTTCAAGGGTGGCCCGGGTAACTCAGAATCGCACCGAGGGGTGTTGCATTATTTATGGCCGCCATCGATCATCGTCCGGCTAGCAGGATCGCCACGAACACCCCACTAATCGCCATATGACAACCGTATTTATTTTAAAGTCGCCCACGTCGACGCACGGATGCATTAATTCTAATTGTTTGATCCCATGCCTCTCGCCCAGACCTCGGTCTCCCCCCCGTTTCATTCGCGTTTAAATTCTCGTTACAGCGTAAGTCGAGTTCGCGGGGATCCGACGGGGGATGTAATTTATTTCCCCGACCGAAAGTAAACACAGTCTGCCTGCATTGGAATCCGCTTCCGCCATTCCGATTGCGAATTGTTAGTAAAAGCTCGCGAGATTGCTTCTTTCCGTTTTCATCTTGGACTCGTCCTAGGGTTAGGAGGTAAGACGTTGAGATGGAAGGAGGTCGGTGATGCGACATGCACGGGGGTGGCAGCGCATCGCGAGTAGCGCGATGAAATATGCATAGAGAAAGATCTGACAGGGGCGAGGCGGGGCGTGGGGAGAAGACTGCGAAGAAGAAGAGACACCGGAGGACGATGGGGGTGGCCGAGCGGTAGGGCGAGAGGGTAAGAAGGCAGGTGGGGGCTAGAGGGAGTTGCGCTGCATTCGAATCTCGGTGGGTGGGAGAGACAAGGAGACTGCTGCACCTCGGCGAACATCGGGCGGCTAGAATGCCTGCGACGTAAGGAGGGTGCAGATACGGGGCGGGGGGTGCACAGTCGCCTGGACGTGGAAAGGGAGTTGTCGTGGATGTCTGCAAGAGGAAGCGGGAGAAGGGGAAACATTTTACCCACCCCGTCTTACACGGTGACATCGTGGGTCGTCCGTTGACCTCGCCGGGTTCGCATAAATTCGCGATACCAACTGTTCTCTTAAACCATACTGTACGTGAATCTGCTGGACAGTGATTTTCCACTGAAAAACGTGCGACGATTACAATAAGTACACCTCTTCCTAGTCAATATTCAATAGGGGAGACCGGGGCAGGTTGTAACGCGGGGTAAATTGTAACATAATGGTGATAAAGCAAGCTATTTGCTGACACACCGGAAAAAGATGCTCTAGACGAACAACAGAACAATCGAGAATACAAAAAGTAGAAAAAAAAGTATAAAGGATAAAGTAAAGAAAGCGAAGAAGAAGATTTTGATAGAATCAGGTGAATAAGCAATGATTAACTTATATATATATCAAATATTTAATAATGATCTGTGTTTTCATTTATATTTTTTAGAAATGTTTTTTTGTTCATATTTGTATTTAAATAAGAAAAACGGATGTGTTACAATTTACCCCGGACTGGGGCACATTGTAACAAAGGTTCAGATTTGTTTAAGATGAAGCTATATGTTTAAGCGTCCAAGATTTTGTCACGTACTTTCACGCAATCAGTTCACCACATATGTAATTAGTAAATCACGCAAATTATTTACTGATTGAGGAAAACACTTTCGAGAAAAAAATGTGAAAACATTTTTTTTTCCAATCTGCCCCGGTCTCCCCTACTTATTGATTAACGATGAGACCCTTACTCCTTGTTCCCTACACGCACTCACATGGGCCACAACAAAGGTAAACATCTGCCCCCAACACTAAATTTACCTGCAAAATCCGTGGGACAGCACTTTCTCCATACCCCGCAGACCCCGTTTGAGCGAAGCGAGCGGTGCGGAAACGTCGAGTGCTTTCGCGATTAACCCAGTAATCGGCGGAGTATCGAGCGTGGACTAGGCGTACGATTGGTGCGCGTTCGCGACCCGGTGATACATCCTACGATTAAGCGGGCATCGGCCGCGATTATCTCGAGTGATTTATACCGCGAAGAGACGGTCGAGGGGGGTCAGAATATCCGCGGCCGGGATAGTATTGGCGGGAACCGAATTGCCGGCGGCAGGCTGCCACGTGTGCAGCCGCAACCCCGCGGTGACCCCGCTGGTCGATGCATCTTTCCTTCGCCGGTGACCCCATCGCGCCGGGAACGTGTTGAACAAGTTATGCCAGTCGGGAGAGCCGCGCTCGCCGCGCTTAGCGTACAGCTTTCGAGGCAGCGCCGACGCGACGCAACCTTCGGCCACGGATGTCTTGCATATTGCAGACACGTCCCTTCCTCAGGCCCCCGGCCCACCCCCGTCGCCCCTCGGATTTCCTACTTGTCCTGCCGCGGATCGACCAGCGGCCAGGCTCGATAGACCGTGAAAGAAGACCGATAGAAGGCGGAAATCGATTTCGTTCTGGTAGCGAGCGATGTCCTCCCCCAGCTATATTATCGCCACCGAGAATAAACAGGCCGGCTATAGGTTGCCGCATGCCTGGAGGTGGAACGAACTGCCCGCCTCTATCTTCGGCTTACGAATTGAATTACCGATCCCCCCGTGAACGCTGGGGGTCCGTCATTTCATTACACTTTTTATTGATATTACTTTGTCACGGTTTCGCGACGAGAAACGATTGTAGGTATAGGTAGGCGAATTGCTGTCTGCGTTATTCTTGAATTATTTGATCGCGGAATTCGGAAGGAAGCGCAGGTCGTGCATTCAGCGAGAAGTTCACGGGAGCTCCAGAGCACTGCAGCCAGGCAGATACCCGAGGTTGCATTTAGGGGAGACCGGGGCAAAGTGACACGAAAAAAGTTTGAAGTCAAATAAAAATTTTCCCGTTCAATAAAAATGTTTGGAAATGGGTTTATAATATAATTAAAACATTAGTATTGATAAATGGCGAATAGCAATATTTAAAATAAACTTAGAGTATATTAAAATTCAACTTGAAAGAAATCATGCAAGAGGTATCACTTTACCCCATGTATGGGGTAAATTGAACTCCTATCCGGGGTAAAGTGAGGTACCACAAAATAAGAACTTTAATTCGACTATAGGTAAATATTAACCCCTTGCGCTGGAATGACGTGTGTAGCACGGCAGCTTCTGGCTTTTTTGCACGGTGGTTGTCAAAAACTATGGAAACTTTTTTGTGGTTAGTTTCTGTTCCACCACGCCGCGTGGCTTTCTAGCCAGCTGACAGGTTAGAATATTGCGCACATCACTTGGGCATTGGTTCTTACTTCTTAGCAGCCATTTGCAGCTCAGTTTACCCCGGTCACTTTACCCCGAACATGTACTCAGTAGAAAATTAATTATTTAATAATGTTAGGATTAATGTTTTCTTAAACGCGTGTACATGTATGTTTATAAGCTTTTGATAAACACGCAGAAAAAATTTGGAGTTTAAATAACACAGTTAAGACACATTTATCCAAAAAGTAAAATTGAAAAGAAAACCAATCGGAAGTCTCTAAAACTTAATTTTTAATTTTTTAAAT
Source organism: Andrena bucephala (assembly GCA_947577245.1). Lineage (NCBI taxonomy): Eukaryota > Metazoa > Arthropoda > Insecta > Hymenoptera > Andrenidae > Andrena > Andrena bucephala. Next base: position 74,846,281 of record OX387715.1, read on the forward strand.
GAATTTCCATTTTTCGATATCTGAATGTGCATAATTATCATTGTGGTATTACACACATTTATTACGTCACCAAAATTTGTAAATATATTCTATTGTTAAAGAATAAATTAAGGAAGCTCATTTTACCCCGAGGTTCACTTTGCCCCGGTCTCCCCTACCCGTAATCGGCCATCTTATCCAGCCTAAATCACGCTAAAAGGGTAAATGATTGCGTTGCATTGTGCCCGCGAGTGATTCGTTGACAGGCCTCGAGTGAAGCGTGGAAGATGAAGATCGTACGAAATGGTGATTTATTGGCGCCTGGAGAAAACAAACAGCCGGAGATTTTAACCGTGCGTGTACGCGCCGAGGATGCTCAAATTGATTTAACGCGTTAAATGAAATTGTCGTTTACTAATGAAAGCAGCGGCTTCGATGGTATCGCCGGATGAAAATTCATTTATTATACTTCGCAGCGATTCTTCGCCTTGGCGCACGAACGTTGTACCTCGCGCCAAGGTTCTGTATTACATCTCAGAATCAAGCCAGAGATGGTCAGCAGACTTTTCGGGGAGGGAAGGGAGGATAAAGGTCGAAGGCGCAGAGGTGTCATGGTAATCGAGTTTTCGGAGTTACTACTTCACGGAAATTCTTTCTAATTTCGTGCCAGTCTCTACTTTGCCCCCCTGGAAGTCCGGATAATATGAGAGCGCTGAAGCCGGAGGGCGGCCGCCTCCGTTACTTTTCTAATGACAACGGCGCCAATCGGGGCGAGCCGCGACAAAAGCAGGGTAATGAGAGCAGAAGTAAATCATCGGCCATTGTGAGGTAATCTCCGGGTATTGTCTGCCGGTACGCGCGTGATGTATTATGTTATTGGGGATAGCTAGCATGCCCGTCCCAGAGACGCCTCAGACTTCACCCCTCTCTTCCTCTGCTTCTTCCGATATCGAGGCATTTGTATGCTCGTATTGTCCCATCAGGCGTAGGTGCCTGTAAAAATAGACCGAATAAATCATTTCGCACAGAAAGGTACGTCCTTCATCCCCATCCAAACACTTGGCAAGTGTGCCGGTTCTGGAAATTTGCCACGGCTATCATTACAGCTAGTTTCCTCAGGAACTTAATAGCAGATTGACTGTACTCGAATCTTATGTACTCTTACATATTCCATCTTACACTTATATGTGTAAATGATCACCGATCAGCAGTAATACTATGTACATAAGTACATCCTTTTCTACGGTTGGTCGCGTCAACGGTTACAGAGTTGAGTAATCCAAGCATTTGTTTCAATCTCCTGACATTAACAAGGCGCATTAATATGAATTAGCGGCAAACAGCGCAGTGTTTACTTTAAACACTCATTACGATGACAAGCAGGAGACACGTGGAATGACTTACACGATTCATCATGGGGGCAACGATTCCCCGGGCTGTCTCGGAGCTCGAGCGGCAACGAGGAGCCTGACAAGAGGTGAATTAGCGAATTCCAAAACTCGATAACTCCCGTGGCTGTTCGACACTGCCGGAAGTCGTTTACGGTGCACCGCTCGGTGTATAGTTAAGCGGTATCGACGATTTTAAATCGTTCCGATAGCGTCTATCGATCAGGGGGGAAACTTGACCTCACAGAAGCTCATTCCACTCGTCGGACACCTACGCAACTTGGGCTTGGAGTTCTTAAATGGGACACGTATTTACGCCGACGACGCGATACCAGAACCACTTCCGTATCGGTCGCCGCGTCACGTGCTAAATCGAAAAGACAACGGTCCACGGACGAGCCATTACCGTATAATCCCGTGCACACGCCTCGTTCAAGATTTTCGCGATAACAACTTCTCCTCCAGGATGAGAATTTCTCTGTCGAGTATACTCCATTGAACGAAGTGTAGGGGATTGTTTCACTGTGTTGAGAGCTCGGAGTATCAAGCTTACAAGGGAACATATCGAACCAGCACACGCTGATTTCGATAAAACTGCAGATTTGCAGAATAGCGAAAAATATTTCACAAGTATTTTTTGTTACCGGTAATCGACCGGATGTTGAAGAGGGGAAAACAACCCCAAAATTTGAGGGTCGAAAGCATACTTTCTGGAATATCTCGAGAACTATTAGGCGCAGGGCAAATTTTATTTTTGCAGTGTGAGTTTTTAAAGACGAATCCAGCCCCCTGCTCAGTTGTTAGAAAATTTCAGACAATATATTTTCGAGCCCGGCCGTTAGGGGCTCTTTTCACCCCTTCAACATGGGTGACTGCCGATATAAAAAAATCCGTGTCAAATATGTTTCAATATGTATCTACTCTGCAAAATAATCGGTCAGTTCCTACGTGCATATTCGCTTTAACCAACTACAGAGGCTTCAAGCGACAAGACCACTTTGTTCTATCCCAATGTCGTTCGCCCACGTTTTCTTTCTAATCACAAGTGTCGAAGATATTCGCCGAGACAGCAAGAGTGTGAATGTTCACGGTCATCTTATCGATTATGGATTCGCTGGCACTCGGAGCAATCTTTATGGATGACTCTTCCCGGTGAATGTATCGAAGGAACGTTTCCCTGGTAATCGTATCTCGACACGCGTTTTCGTCGCTCGCTCTTCTCACGGATCGTTGACCAAGATACGCGGCAGTCGGCCCGCGGAGCATCCAGGCAAATCTATTACCGCGTTGCGCGTATACCGTTTCGGCCTGAGGTTTCTTTAACAATTGACATGCTCGTCGTGTTCCCGTTAGATCGAATTCAGCCGATGCAAGTATTACGCGCGATCTTTAACGACCTGGGAGATAACGATGCGCGATATAACGATCTACGTTTGGACGCAGACCGATCGAACAGCCGGGACCCGGCGCACCGATACCGTTACTGTCCCGGGCAAGGAGTTTTCTTGAATGATCGGCAAATGGAATAGCAACTACCTTCTTCTTCTCCTTCTTGACGCGGGACAACGTTTACGGTAAATCCCGGGACGTTGCGCCGTGTTCCAGAGACAATCGCGACAACTCGCGGCGATCGTTCGATTGAATTTCAACCCCCCGCGTGTCGCCCGCTCCGTGGACGAGATAAGATCGCGCCCCTTATCGGTCCCCGATCGACGTGGAATTTCTGGAAGAAATCTCGTCCCCTTTGTTGGCCGAGGTTCGACAGGAGACGTCCTTTGTGCGGCAATTCCATGCAAATGGATCGATTCTTCACGCGGAACAGCGGCTTTCCTCTCGGCCAGCGAGCTCGAAACGAGCCCTAACGAGCCACCGCTCGATGTCTCGCGTCCGGGCGAAATGAGATTCGAATCTCGCCCGGTGATCGCAAGAAAGCAGAATGCGAAAAGGAGAGAGAGCGAGGGACGGGGACAGAGGATGCCCGCCGACCGTCACCAGAGAGTACAAAGTGCAGGACGCGCCGTTAAAGGAGAGGCAAGGAGAGTATCTCATCTCTCATCTCCGTGCACCCGCTCCGAGTTATCTCTCCTGTCTTTATCCCGCTCCCGCCGCGGATCCCGGCACTGTTAATCTAAAAAGTCATACCGGGGAAATGCAAAGTACGCAGCAGGCCCGCCTTTCGCTTCCTTTCCGCCCCTTCTCTCCATTAGCTGGCTTCTGTCCGTTTTTCCTTCGTTAGAGCGCCAGAACCGTCCATCCAATGACAAAGTGCCGCGGCGTCACGGCGTGTGGACTGGCAAACGCGTCCGCCTGGAATGCAGGTAGGTATAGTTGTTTCGCGGTTGCGAAGTCGGGAGCCAATTGGCTTCGCTCCCGGCCCTTATCGGGCCACGTGGGAGGACATTTTCCACTGGTCGCGATAACGCCGCGATGGCAGCCGCGTCCAGGCTGTATCTGGGTACAAGCTCGTCTCGATTTTCACGAGCGGCAGCCACTCGGCAGGCCAAGTGCACGGGGGAACGCTGCAGGCTGGTGATCGGGTAAATTTAAACCGATGCACGGATACCGTTACCGCTACCGCGCCAGCGATATAGTCATTGCTACTGAAACCGCATTCTACCCCTCTCTTTCTCTCGCCACGGCGCAAAGACGTGCTCACGCACCTTTTCTCCATTTTTTTTTTCTTTCTTTTCTGCTTCTTCCACGGGAATATGGGCCCCGTTATCGCGCCTCGTCTCCTCCGCCCGATGTAATGTTACAATTTGTCTTCGCGACGTACTCCCACTTGGCCGCTGCCATACGGGCTCGTTTATCCGCCCCGGGATAATTGAGTATCGACGGCAGTTAATAAATCGCTCCGACGCGTTCTTTCAGCGTTCCATCGAGGCGTATTAAGCCGCGAGGCCGAGGTGCGAGGTGGCTTTTAATGAAGCCCCCGTGTCGTCGGCGCGAGCTGTTGCGCGGCGAACGGAGTCGGTTCGGGGCACCGGAGACCGGAGATCCTCGATTTACGAGGCGAGCGATGACGGTGTACGCGTGCTTACAGGGTTTTATCTCGGTTTATCTTGACGATCGGCAGTCCTTTCATCGATGGATCGTAATGTCACGCGAGCAGGCCCGCTGGGGGACGAGGCAAAGGTCACGGCGATCCTGCGTCAGATTGTATATTCCAATTATAACAGTGACACTTGGCATTCGCGAAATTCACTCGCTTCCAGAGAGATCCTTGACGCTCGAGTTGCTTTTGCTCTCTAATAGAAAGGATTCGCTTATCGCGAGGGCCAGCGAGCGGCGCGGGCGGAAGGGACACCGCCGACGAGTCCGGGCTCGAATCGTCCGAATCTGAATGTTCCCAGGGGGCGAGGTAGGGGTGGGAAGATCGGAGGAGAAGTAAGTGAATGATAGAGGACAGAGGTAGCGGGAGAGAGACGGCGGTAGGTGGTAGGATAGATGTAGGTGTAAGGAGAATAAGGAAGAGGGCTATCGTGGACGAGGAGCGCGGACGAGTAAACGGCCAGGGATAGGAAAGGGCGGCGAGGGCAGAGGCAGGTCGGCAGTCAGGCAGTCAGGCAGTCAGGCAGGGGCAGAGAGGCAGGGCAGAGGCACGGCAGACTCGTAACGTGGGCTAAACTACACAGCCACGGTGGGTATAAGTCGGGCTATTATCGGGCTATGCGCTGAGAGCCCTCCGCTTTCATCCGCTAATGGGCAGCTCTCCGCCCGTCTGCTCCTTTACTGCGTCATTAATACAAGTTGCACATGTCGAGAGTCGGTGCGCTACAATAATTTACATGAATGGAATTGAAAATTTTCTACTCCGCGGAGGAGAAAAAAGACACGAAAGAGTGAGAAGCGGCGAGGGCCGACACGGGCGGGGGAGGGAGGGGGTAGGGGTTAGGGGGGCGGGCGGGCGGATGGGAGGAGGGCAGGAAGGGAGGAAGATGAAGAAGAAGAGAGGAGGAGGGAGACAGACGAGGTGGAGGCAGAGAGAAATTCAGGGGAAGAGAGAGAAAGTGATCGAGAGACCAGGGTTGTGGGCGGGGTGGGGAGGACAGGAGAGGGCGAAAATCTTCTGGCATTTTATGTCAGTAATTACATGAAAGATGGTATAACCTATCCGACCGACCGACCGGCCGATCCCCTCCTCCCTTCGTTCGGAACCAACCAACCAACACGCGACCTCCTCTTTCAGTCGTCGGCCCGAACCCCCTTTTAGCCCCCGTTACTCATCTCTCCGACTCTGTCTTTCTATCTTCGCGTCGCTTTTCTGCCTCTCCGCACCTTCCCCCTGCCGGATGGCGAAGGGGCTTTTTTACGCTTTAATTTGTGCATCAAGTGTGTCCGGCTGAGTGGAGGATTTACCTACGTGGTACGTCTGAATATCCTCCCCCGCTGTCAAGACGACGCTCGTTTCTACGCGGTGTCCAGCGTAATCCGAGCCACGGTTCAGCCCTCGGAGGGTTCAATCCGGGTGTCTTGAGAAGCCTTTCCTTGTCCCGCTGCAAGCCATCGAGTCCGTTCTTCGCAAAGTGTCCCCCAGCAATATAAGTTTGAGTTGCAGCGAAAGTCAAGCTCAGCCTAGGGTTAACTAAACCTGGCAGGCCTCGCTGTTGCGTTGACCCCGCACACTTTATTGTACACGATGCCGTGAGTTAGCGCAAATGATGTCATCGTAAAGCAATCAGCCACCCTCCTACACCTACGCGTCTATGGATTTCCAAGCGGGCACCGTGGATCCGTGGATCTACGCACGCTCGTAAGTATTGTCGGTGCATCGGTGCATCAGTGCACATAAGACGCGTACAGTGTGAATTAACGATGGACCATGTGCTCCATGGAATAAACCTGACGGTGATTCTTTTAACTCTCAACGACCCCGTGGCGATGTAGCTTAAATCTGCCTACTGAAAATGCCATCGAGCCTGTTGGTGCAGTTTATATGTTATGCACCGTGTGCAGGTCGTAGGACTCACGCAATGTTGTGACCATCTGTAATCGTGTCGGGAGATCTGGAAAAAATGACGTGACTAAGTAATAACCCTCCCGAATTGAAATATATATATATAGGGTAAAGAGTACAGTGGTTGGCCACCTGACAGTGATTGGCCTTATTTTGAGAAATAAATGAATATAAAGAATTACCAATGTTATGCCTTTCTTTAATGAACATATTCATATTCCTTGTACTTTCTTGCTTCGGATGTAATCAATATTTCTCCACTCATTATATACTGTGATTGTATATAAAAGCAAATAGGATGACTCGGCTTTGAAGCTTGGAAATTACAGCGATTTAATAAAAAAAACCATAAGAGTACAGTTGAAAGTTTGCGAATAGTTTAATGTATTTATGATATGTATATCTCTCATATTTGGTATATATCGATAAATAAACGGTTGAAACTTTATAAAAGAATTATTTATTTGTTAAAATTATACATATATGTATTATGAAAAATACAGGGGGCCAACAACTGTCATATGAGTAATGTTTAATGATAGTAATTGGCCGGACGGTCAGTGACTGTTTTTTAACCATGTTAATGGTGAAACAGTAATTAGCCCCCTGTTAAAAACAGAAACACGACAAATACATACTAAATAAAATATAGCCATATTTATTGAATAATTTTAATCTTATTTCTATCACCAAATCAGGTAACATTTTCTTTTAGGTTATATTATGTATCAAATAGCGAGCAATCACTGTCGAACCGATTGGACAATTACTGTCTTGACCATGCCAATAACTATATTTCTTCGTAGGAAACTCATTTTTTGTATATTTTTATACATTCTTGATTTTTTTTTATAAACTCCATTTGTAGATTATAAGGGGTTTTTCGTACTTATTTATATTGATTTCCATTTAAAATTGACTAAACTCACATTTATAATTCATTATTTGTGACACTCTTACTTAAGTGGCCAACCATTGTACTCTTTACCCTATACTGCCAAAGATGACAAAACGTCACGTACGAAAACAAGCGAAACCCGACAACTACAGTTAATAAAAACAGATAGCTAATCTGAACACCAGCTGCGCGCCAAGGAGCCTCTACTTCTCGATGCACTCCAAGAGGATCCTTTAATCTCGGCATTCGGAAACTTTCAGTCAATTTTATCGCGTACGTGAGACGCACGAGTATCGAGCACTCAGGCTCGTATCCTGGATGTTTGGCAGACTCTCGGAATTCCTGTGTTCCTACGATTCTCGCGAAACACGCGATCGAGGCTTCCACGAACGCGAGAGGAGCGCGTGCCGAGGAACCATCCCCCGAAATGGAACCTCCCCGTTAAACGCGCCGGCCTGCCACAATGTATCAGAATGACTCGGTGATTACGGGGGTCAGCGAAGGGAACGCTGCACCCGTCGTGTATCTAATTTCGCGAAATTACACGTTGAACTTGATATCCCCGACACATCTGAATAATAACGCGCTAGACACCTACGGTGATTCTGAGGCAATCAAGAGTGGGCCGCGTCTTTGCCCACGGGGTGACGATCAACGATGGACACGAATAGGGGATCTTGGAACTGAAGAACGCGCACTGTTCTGCCGCAGCGTTGCGATCGGACGGCTCCGCAAGAATCCCGAGTTCATGATGATTTCATGTAATACCGGACTGTGTGGGTTTCATACCTTTCATAGACCTTTGCGACCCTCGTGAACTTACATCGCGCGTCAGCACTTACTCATATTCCTGTATCGAGGGTCTCGCAGCACTAGTATCCAAAACGTATACAGATGCTTCCACGATACCTACCCAACACTTCGGTCCACTACGTCCTTCCCCATCCGCTGTTTTCGCTGTGTCGCTATATCTGTTCCACGAACTATACTTCTTGGCACACCCTGTACGTGGAAGGTCGTTGCCAAGTACTTCTCCGACATCAGTGGTGGGCCTCGGTAGCTATACCGGCCATACGTCAACGTCCATTACACTTCCACCCCGCTGCTGGCTTTAATGTTTTCGACTCCGGGCACTCTTTATCCCACCTTGCAGCTAATTAGCGAGCCGGATACCGGACACGCGCTCTCCCACTGCCCCCAACCCATCCCATACCGACGTACGTAGCCAGAGTATGCCCACAAAGTCGTCCCGTACTTGGTTCTCTTGCTTTCCTCCCTCTGCCCCTTTTCTCCCTCTTTCCTCCAACTCTATCCACGGCCTTTCCTCCTCCGCCCCCCCCCCCCCCCCACGGTCACATCCTACTCCCGTGCTGTGGTCATTTCGAGGCGGACCCAGACTCCGCGATTATTCCAAACTCATTTTAACTCATTACTCGGGTCCACCGGCACAGAATGGCGCCCGACAAGTGCGCTCCACGCGAGCCTCCCTCCGCATGCTCGAGATGCCGAAATGTAAAGCTGGGAAATTCGTATCGCGAGAGTTTTTTCGCTCAAATTATCCGCTAAACGATCATTCATATCGAGGCAATGCGGAAATGCTCTTATCGGTATTCGGAACGAGTCGTTTAGCATTAAAATCCGGAAAAGTATTCTTTATTTAATCATTCGCCCCATTTATTCGTTCCGTAGATCAACGTTTCCCGTCGTTTCGACTAATCTTCGGGTAGGATTAAGAAGAACTTCTTTGCACCCTGCAGATCTCGCGCGGATCGGTAAACGAGGCACGGAGATCGTTTTCGCGAGGAAAAAATAACACGACGACCGAAACTGCCATTCAATTTCGCGTTCTTCCGGGGCTCCGTTAACTACTTTCCTGAGAGTATCTCGAAGAACGATTTCTACTTGGGGAGCAAGGGAGTAATTCCTCTCGGAACGGAGGCCGGTGTGTATATATGTACGTGGTAGCGGGATAAGTTTCGAGCTGATCATTAGGTAAGTTTAGAAAAAGGGCCAATCCGAGGAGGTTTCATTAGGAAATGGATGAAACAGTGGATATAGGAGGATTGGAAAGGAGGCGGTTCTGTGTGGAAAGGGAATGAGCAGAGCTTTGAAGCTCTCGCGATGACTCGAACTGATAATCCATTAGGATCCGTCTACTTAGAGTATAACATCTATTTGAATGCAAATCAATAGGGAATGGGAAAGGACGGTAGCCAGTAATTGGTCCGGCTTTATTGGAGCTCTCAGTGTCTCAAAGAGCATCTCGTTCGGTCATCTCCTCTGGCTCCGCTTCCAGCCTCTCCTCTCCTCCCTTTTCCCCTTTCTCTCGCAAGTCCAGCTCTCTCATTCTCTTTCCCTCTTTCGTTCACCGCCGCTGCTCGCTTCCTCTTCCCTTCAGCATCGCGAACCTCTGTCGTTTACTCTGCGTTCGGCCTCCTTATACAATATATATATATAGGTACCTATATCTATATATTATATACTCACGTACATATACAGAAGACTCGACAGTAATTAACCAAGAACTTGTCCCGTCTGGCCACTTCACTGAAGTGTCCTGGATGCGTACGAGCGGCTCAAGAATATTGCGGCCGATGCGGACCCAACTATCTCGCGCATTCATTTCGAATGAGGCATACTTGCAAAAAAAAAGAAATCAAATCAAAACAGAAATAAGAAAGAAAGAATCCTGTTCGTTAGGTCCGTATCACGACCGCGCGTCTAATCGAGCGCCGAACGTGGAGTGGAGGAGTCGCGCAAACGGTTCGTTGACGATTCGCCAGCGTAAACGGCGCTCCCGAACAAATTGCCGTTCCCAGTTTCTGTCGCAAGAAGGGGCAGCCCCGAGGACGTGCTCGCGCGCGATTCTCTTGTCTGCGCCAGGCAGTAATGACTCTTTTCTAGGCAGGTGCGGAACCATTCGTTCGACTCGGTTGCGTGAGTGCTAACAGCACTGCGAGAGATGAAATTAATTCTAACCACGTCCGAGAGCCACTCAATGGCTTCTTACTTTCCGTCGTCCTCGTTGCCGCCGTCGTCTTCGTCACCTTACGATCCAGCCGCGGCGGTATCCGAGTGCTCGGGTTCGGTAATGGCTTGTAAGAGGAAACAGGGCGAAGATTTATGGATTGCCAGAACGAAAATGTATGTGAGTCAACAATACGTCGATACAATATAGGGGACAAGGCGGGGGGGGGGGCGGGGGGGGGGGCGATGGTACGCACAGCCCGAGCGTCGACAAAAACGAGTGCACACAATCAAACGGCGCGATTTCCAATAGAGTTTCTTTTTGCGCGGCCGCATGATTAACGATTGAACGCACTCGACTTCCGATCGGAGCCGCCTCGACATGCCCGGAACGGTAAGGAACGCTTGCTCCAGTCCTCGATCGTATTTGATTTTTATTCCGCCCCTCACGCCCCTCCTTACTCCTCACCGCACCGCTCTTTTCCTCTTTGTCCGTTTCGCGCCTTCGAGTTCCGTTGATTTATCGTCTATCGTCGATTCGACGCCGTTACAAAATTGCGCTTTCAACGAACTAAAGTGCAATCAATTTCTGAGATTTAGCGAAGAAAGGTCAGCCAGCGTGCTTGGGAAAAGCTATCGTAATGATGCTACGATAAATGAACGGTGAATTTTTTTCTTTTCTTGCGGTTAATGATCGCACGGTTAACAGCTATATTCTTCTCCTACCTCTTTCCAATTGGGGAACTTGCAGCAACAGAGGGCGCAGCTCCATCTTCACCAACTTCAAGTAAATTAGAAGAAACTGTTTATAAAATTATTGCATTGATTTAACATTCTAAAGGGAACACTAATTGAAAAAAAATATATTTTCACACAATAAGTAGTAGTTATTGAGTTGATAAGTTTTTATTTCTATTTTTGGCGAGAAAATATTCTATAGGTAATAAAACTATTAATATCAATATTAATGTCTCTATTTTCATTTATTTGCAATAAATTTCTCATTTGTTACGGCATTTACGTCAAACGTGCACCAAACGATGTAGAATTTTTTACATATATTACACGTCATAACTGAAAAACTGTAAAAAATGGAGCTGCACCCCTCCTGCTGCAAGGTCCTCAATTCCTCCCATATTTATCTCCCTCATCTCCCCCTCGTCCTCAAAACTTGTCCAAGACCTTCGTTTTCTACACCTACCCAGACGCCACGATAAATGTGAGACACAAAATAGGAGCAAGAGCGGTTGCGCTCGTTGCGAATTAAACTATAATAGGGTCACCTGTCCAGTGAGTGAACACCCCCCAGTGAGTGAACGTTGCTCATATAATACGAAAAATTAACGCCTATTGCGCTCACTTCACGTTGAAACTGGCACTGACATTTAGACTGGAGACCTACAGATATCTCGCAAAAGCGTTTTTCGGTTTAATTATAACCGCTACGGTATTAATTCCGTTTGTTTAACAGTTGTCCTCATGGCATCCCACAAGTTCAAGGCAAGGCTTGTTACGTGATGTTCACAATTTGTATATTGAGGTGCATTTAATGGTCCTATGATAAATTTGCGGTTATAATTACATTGTTATATGTTCCTTTAACGAAAAATACTGTATAAAATAATAGATTTCTAAGAATTTGTCGAGTTTCTTAGGTGTTCATACATTGGATGGAAGATACCAGTGAATACCAATGAATGAACGGCCGTTCATTCACTGGACATTTCTTACTTTACCAATGAATGAACAGCTCATCCGGTCTTTTTTTCTTTTGACACTTTCGCCGCCAGTGTGGGATATAGTGGCCGGTGAATTCGTTTTCGCGAACAGCGATCGAGGAGAAATCAGCCACCACCATCTGACGATCGTGGATTTGTCAGTTGGAGTTGCGTGGCCCTCGCAGGGCATAGTGGGGTAACGGGAACGCTGCTCGGCTCCACCTGAACCTAGCCGTTTGGCTGTTATTTGTCCTTAGCGTAATAGTTGTGTGCGTTACGAAGCTATGCGTAGACCAATACGAAATGAAGCTATCGAGAAAGTATCAATGTTCTAAGCAATAAAGCTCCTGAATTTTTTCGTAGCTAACGCACACCTATTCTGATGCGTGTATTTCTACGCTGACAGCTCGGTTTGGTCTACACCCCAGAAGCTTGGCACTATCCCCACCATTTCTGGCTCACTCTTGTTCTGCGAAGGCGAGAGCGAGATGGAACGAGAGCGAGTCAGAAAACGTTGAGAAAAGGAGCACCAAGGCAAGCAAAATGTGTGGTGGGAGAATACCCCTCACGAAACTCACCGGCCAATATATATGGCCCCGACCTTAACCGGTTTAATGATATTTCGCCCACATAATTTATTAAAAATCAAAAACTGAAAAACTGGCCTACCAGCCCCGGTCTCCTCTACTTGTCTCTAAAAGATCATCGCTGATGGAAATCATTTCGTTAGAACTCATGCAACCGCCTTCCTCGCCGCTTGTTGAAGCAGCGTAAACGCGGCTCGTTGCGAGCAGTGTGAACGTACACCGGGAGCGTGGTTTTGGGCCGGTGGAAAAGCGAGTTTCTCGCGTGCACACAAAGATCCGTTAACCGCGATAACTCCCATAACGTACGCCGATGTCGGAATCACCAAAATCGCATGCTCGAGAAACCGACCGGACGTGGTAGTTTTTTGAAGGACACGGCGGTAACACGCACGTTCATAGTATCTGGCAGAATTTTGCAACCAAGAGAATTGCAGCACGCTAAATTGCCGGCGCATTACGAACGCATTTAGTAATCTTTCAGATAATTATTAAGCTTGGCAGAAATTAATATCAATGAACGATATTAATGGTCATTCTTGTAAAATATAACCAGCCGTGCCGCGACGAGCAGTCGACTGGCGTTAGTTGTAAAATTCATGCATGTACATTTGCACCTGTATATCGTGCACCGGTAATTTTGTCCCCTTTGTACTTGACAAATTATCTCTGCCACAATGCGATTCCTTTTCGTTCTATCAACTACACCCCGAGCTACCTATTCTACGTATCGGTCAACCGTATGTACGCTTTGAAAGAGCGAGTAGCTTCCATACCACGCGACCACAGAAATTCAACGAAAATGTCAAGCTTTTTAATCCTTTTACCGCTAATTTTGTATCCTTTCGCGAGAGGACCTATCCATCTGCCTCTATTCACATCGGAAGTACGGTAATTATGTGTTTCAATCAAGATTTCATGAAAAATACCGTTATGGGCTAGCTGACTCTCAACTACCGATTCGCACGACCGTAGTCTAGATAATTCCCTATAAGTATAATATCCATTCACTCACCACTGCCCAGTAGCCTCGATTCTTGCGCTGAATGCTCTGCCAGATCGTTTGATGCGGTAAACCCGACGAATTCGGCAAATTGAAGTCCATAATCCATGTTCAAGCCGGAACCATAGTCGTCACCTGAGAATCTCTCGCCTGTAAACCCGTAACCGTTCGCAATCGTATTCCACGCACTTAAAATTCACAAATTTTCGCACTAACACACGATATCACAGAAAAAGTTTATCATCTCCCGTTCACGCACGTATTCCAGATGGTGATCGCACACTTTTTCGCACTGTGGGGAATAAATTCCCAACCGAAACGCGGAGGACACTCGCGACTACTACGGATCGACTAGACGCTACGCCATTTTTTCCGGAACTGATCGGATCTCGTCATTGTCTTCCCGCGCTTTAGTGCGGTCACGTGACCAACTCAATTTCTACGCACTATATATGCATATTAACGGTTAACACTATGCGAGTCAATAATGGCACTTTTTAATTAGTTTCACGTATGTGCTTACTTGCAATAAGGAAAGCTTAACGCATAAATTTAACGCATTTAATAGAATCAGAATTATTCCAACAAGTGTTGATAACTGTGATAAGTAAAATGTTATGTTACGTGTGAGACTAATGACCAACGGCACAATACCATGGTTGGTGTAGAACGAAGTGTCGCGTCGTGTTACAGATGTTTAGACTATCTTTTAATCTTGATCAGTGCCGAGGAGCTACCGTTCAAACGTAAATAACTATGTAATTCTTCGAAATAACCTCCAAGTGTTTACAACAGTGACATCATTCTGCTGTAGTTTATACTAGAAACGGGCAAGGTATCTTAAGCATATTTTGTCTGTTCACATACTAATCGTAAAAGCATTTCGCTGTATTGATCTCTCATGAATATTACGTTGTTCGTTACTTGAATATCCATTATATTATACATCGGACGTACGATCGGTTATTTCATTCTTTGATCAGAAAAACGAAGTGAAAGTGACACGATAACGCGTTGTCTGAAATTCCAGAACAAGCATTTCGATATAACTGTACGTCGAAAATACATTGGTCGAAATATTTATACGGAACTGGGCACGTTCTCCGCGAAAACTAACCTCACTCTATAGAAACTGAAAACCGAGAGAAGCGAAAACGTGCGCAGAGACTAGAGAAAGATAAGCTCAGAGAAGGGAATCGGAAATGAAAGGAACGAGACAGAGATAGTTTGCAACGTGCACGTGCACGCTACGCAGCCTCGTGTACCGGCACGACATTGAAAACGGACTAAAGCGTACCTAGAAACACCGTCGTTTTCACGTCGCGATCAAGTAGAGTTCTACATGCATCAAATTCGACAGATGATCCAAAAACATGGATTAAAACGCATCAGATCGCCATCCGTCATCCGTTCAACGTTTCGACGATCATTTTTGCCAGTGGATATAACGGCTGATTCGCGAATCGTGTCGTTTAACGGGAGATGTATGAATGCATTGCTTACCCCGTTGAACAGCATTAAAAATAATCGAGGCATGTATGACAGCCTGACTAATTTCTCAATTCATACATGTACGCCTTGCGGCAGAGTGAGGTTAGTTTTCGCGGAGAACGTGCCCAGTTCCGTATAAATATTTCGACCAATGTATTTTCGACGTACAGTTATATCGAAATGCTTGTTCTGGAATTTCAGACAACGCGTTATCGTGTCACTGTCACTTCGTTTTTCTGATCAAAGAATGAAATAACCGATCGTACGTCCGATGTATAATATAATGGATATTCAAGTAACGAATAACGTAATATTCATGAGAGATCAATACAGCGAAATGCTTTTACGATTAGTATGTGAACAGACAAAATATGCTTAAGATACCTTGCCCGTTTCTAGTATAAACTACAGCAGAATGATGTCACTGTTGTAAACACTTGGAGGTTATTTCGAAGAATTACATAGTTATTTACGTTTGAACGATAGCTCCTCGGCACTGATCAAGATTAAAAGATAGTCTAAACATCTGTAACACGACGCGACATTTCGTTCTACACCAACCATGGTATTGTGCCGTTGGTCATTAGTCTCACACGTAACATAACATTTTACTTATCACAGTTATCAACACTTGTTGGAATAATTCTGATTCTATTAAATGCGTTAAATTTATGCGTTAAGCTTTCCTTATTGCAAGTAAGCACATACGTGAAACTAATTAAAAAGTGCCATTATTGACTCGCGTAGTGTTAACCGTTAATATGCATATATAGTGCGTAGAAATTGAGTTGGTCACGTGACCGCACTAAAGCGCGGGAAGACAATGACGAGATCCGATCAGTTCCGGAAAAAATGGCGTAGCGTCTAGTCGATCCGTAGTAGTCGCGAGTGTCCTCCGCGTTTCGGTTGGGAATTTATTCCCCACAGTGCGAAAAAGTGTGCGATCACCATCTGGAATACGTGCGTGAACGGGAGATGATAAAGTTTTTCTGTGATATCGTGTGTTAGTGCGAAAATTTGTGAATTTTAAGTGCGTGGAATACGATTGCGAACGGTTACGGGTTTACAGGCGAGAGATTCTCAGGTGACGACTATGGTTCCGGCTTGGACATGGATTATGGACTTCAATTTGCCGAATTCGTCGGGTTTACCGCATCAAACGATCTGGCAGAGCATTCAGCGCAAGAATCGAGGCTACTGGGCAGTGGTGAGTGAAGGATATTATACTTATAGGGAATTATCTAGACTACGGTCGTGCGAATCGGTAGTTGAGAGGCAGCTAGCCCATAACGGTATTTTTCATGAAATCTTGATTGAAATACATAATTACCGTACTTCCGATGTGAATAGAGGTAGATGGATAGGTCCTCTCGCGAAAGGATACAAAATTAGCGATAAAAGGATTAAAAAGCTTGACATTTTCGTTGAATTTCTGTGGTCGCGTGGTACGGAAGCTACTCGCTCTTTCAAAGCGTACATACGGTTGACCGATACGTAGAATAGGTAGCTCGGGGGTGTAGTTGATAGAACGAAAAAGGAATCGCATCGTGGCAGAGATAATTTGTCAAGTACAAAGGGGACAAAATTACCGGTGCACGATATACAGGTGTAAATGTACATGCATGAATTTTACAACTAACGCCAGTCGACTGCTCGTCGCGGCACGGCTGGTTATATTTTACAAGAATGACCATTAACATCGTTCATTGATATTAATTTCTGCCAAGCTTAATAATTATCTGACAGCCGGCGCGATCATTTAATGGATTATTATGCGCTTCCATTCGCGTATTAACTCATTTTACGGGTTTTTTAAAAAACAGCCTCGATGCGAGCCAGTTGCTGATTCTCCAAAATGTTTACGCGACGCGCGATCTTCAGTCCGCATTTAGGCGGCCGAAAAGTATTTCGTAAAATGTTTATGCTCGTCAAAGCCTGTTCTTTGCGCGTGGTGTTATTCACGTACTTGAAAACGGGGGCTATCGCGAATATGCATAGGTAAGTACCTATATACATACATCGCAGTACGTGGTTTGGAATGAATTCTCTTGCTCAGGATTGGGCGTAATTCCAATGAAGTTTTACCAGACTGAATATTTAACAGATTTCGCGGGCGATATTAAGGAAGCAAGATTGTTTGGATAAGAAAAATGAATTCATATTCCGCGAATAAATCATGGAGTTTCACTCGTGATCCGCGAAATTAGAGATTCTTTATCTACCCGGTGATTTCCGAGCCGTGGATGTCGTTGCACTTTTTCTCGTAACTCTCCGCGTAAGAATTGGGAGATATGAAACGGCGCGGCGGGCAGAAATAAAACTCACGGTGAAAGATTACTAAATGCGTTCGTAATGCGCCGGCAATTTAGCGTGCTGCAATTCTCTTGGTTGCGAAATTCAATGAATGAACGGCCGTTCATTCACTGGACATTTCTTACTTTACCAATGAATGAACAGCTTACCCAGTCTTTTTTTCTTTTGACACTTTCGCGGCCAGTGTGGGAGATTAGGTTAACCCACCCCAGAAATTAAATTTCAACTATGCGTAATTACGATCTTATAAGACTAGTAAAGTATCAAATCAACAATATTATTGCAATTGGAGTATGAAAAATTATTTACACAAAAAATCGTCTAAATACATTGGAAACCTAACCACAGTTATTATCCCGTTCATTCACTGGGGTACCCCTGTTCAGTCACTAGAAATTTATGTTCATTCACTGGTCATTTGCCCATTTTTTATTTAATCCTCTGCCAGACTTTTAATGAAAGTTATAACTATCAAACATTGCTAGAATTGTGTTCCGGGATGTCTGACTTTATTAATAAAACACCTCGCTTACAGCAATATCATTCAGGGGATTAAATAATAACTTTTGAATACTAATTTTAAGAGACATGCAGCTTAAGTGTTCACTCACTGGACAGGTCACCCTATATCACCGCAACGAGTGCGCGTTTTGTTTGCGCGGCGAGCGTTCAAAGGGCCGGGCTATATCGACTCTTGCCGGGGCGTAATGAGCTTAACATCCCGTTGAGAGTGTTACGTAAGTGATATTAACGGAAGAAGAATGAGATCGCTATTAAAAGCGGCTTGATGACCCCGGTGTAACGTCTTTATATTCTTGGCGTGACGGGCGGGTTCCCGAGGTTCGCGACGTGTAGCGTATTAGTTATGATTTAATAATAGTCCCAGCGACTTCGATGCCGCGATAAAATTAGTGCTCCCTTCGGATTGGGCCTGTATAGTCCGCGGATTCCCTGAGCTTCTCTAATCGGGCATGCCATCGTATCGATTTTTACAGGAATCACATTATGTAGACGCCATCGCGATTAACACTTCTGACTACAGGACGTTAAATATTTCAGGCACCAGCGAACGGTAAACTAGATTTAAACGAGTAATAATATATTAATTGGGACACTGACTCGGTAATACGGCCAAATACGATTTGCATAAATACCGGGGCCCGCGAATATCACAGAATCGATTGGCGTTCCGCTTCGACGTCAATAGTCTGTCAGCCAATGCCGTTTCGTCGGTGGAGTTGCAGCAACCGAAATTCGAATCCGTCGATTGCCGTTCGCTGTTCGCGATAGATCGATCCGCGAGCCCGCGGAATTTCCGCCGCGGGCTGCGCGCAGCACTTTACCGCGAAGCAACGTCCAATGGGAAATTTAATCTAACGGTTAAGCGGACCGTTCTTTTGCTATTACGAAATGCTAAAAAGTTGGACGAGAATGGATCGGATAGCAGGAATTCCACTGTTTAGCTCGATCGTCGACTCGAAGAGGGAAATTGAATTGATTGGCGATCGCATGGGCGTGCAGCGCCGAAGAATGACGGATCCATTCGAATAGATTGACAAGCCTTTGTCACCGTCAGACCAATCATTTTGTCGTTTATATTAAGTGTTATTGCTCGGCGGAGATCATTCGTTGGGTGTTCGAGCGATATATCGCAGAAGCGAACGCTTTCATAACAACCGTGGAGTTTTTAATAGAATTATTTGCACCTCTGTAATCGCTACCTGGTCGGTAAATACCGGTGAATTAAGATGTTAATGCTGACAATATGAGCGTGGCATTTAACACGGCGAAAGCAGCGTTATCAGTGTTGCCTGTAAATAATTACTGCACATAATATCATTACTATACGATACTTTCGCAGCAGCCAAGGTAGACCATTGACTCGAGCAGAAGTCAGTAAAATATTGAAATTATCCAGCGCGTAAAATACCTTGTTATACAACGTGCGTACAACCGAGTAAACCAACATTCAAATTAAACCGAGGGGCACGGCGACGATGAAAGTAAATGTCTCTAAGCAGACTGCAAAGAAATCATTATTTCCACCGTGTAATTTGCTCGTTACGCAAGTAAAAGTAACTGCGTGCAAGCCCTGTCATCGCCGGGTATATAAATCTTTACAATTGCACGGTTCGCGCCTTGTCCTGGCCGACGGAAAAGTTACCATTCCATAGATGAGAGAGAAGTTCGTTAAGCTCGCTATGCGCAGAATTACCGTACGCCAGGTAAGTCTACGCACAATCATGCGCACGCGTACTCGACAGATTATTCAAAGTCACCTCTCTAAAACACAGACAGTCACGTGGTGAAAAATGTTAATCTACACTCCCCACTCGCCGCGCAAAATGACCAATTTCCCGATTGCATCCAGCTGTTACAAGACGCCTCGCGAAGTTTCTCCTTTCGACGGAAATCACCGGCGGAAAAGTGAACGTAAACGGTCCGCCAATAAAGATCCGCGCGTTATGCTCAGACGAGGTTATCTGCTCGTCTGCACTTTGCTGTCTCCCGCGGATTTCTTCGACGCCGCGTTTATTCACAATCGAAGCAGCGCCGCGAAGTGAAAGTTTACCGTACAGGCAGCCGAGAGCTATTCTTTTCCCGATTGTCTCGTCACCGTTCAGCGTTCGCGCATTATCCTATCGGCGCGACTGACGCGAAGGAGGAAACGGCGCGGGGAGAATGGATGCTGGAACAGCGCCGTTGATCCCGAACGATCTCTTATCCAGTCTCCGCGAGACAAATTCTCACGCCTCGCGGCCAGGCACACACGCTCCTCCGTCGAGCCTCTCCGTTCCAGGTTAATAACGCCCGGCTCCGGCATCGTTCGCGATATAAATTAATGCCCCGACCTGCTCGGAACGATCCTCCTCTCGACGCGCGCTCTCTTCCCGTGTCCCCTGTTTCACGCGATCCGCCGGATCGTTTCGCTTTCACGCATGGCAGGAAAAATAGTCGGGTAATGGGGCTGTTCTACTGGAACATTTAGTCGATAAAATCGTTGACCAATAGAAAAGCTGGGGTCGAAGGTTGATGGCAGCGATGGGGTAAATCACCTAGCTTAAACGTAATGAAATAACGCTTGGATCGTTCACTGGACCAATAGATAATGGCCAGAGGAATGTTGGGGCGACCGAGGAGTCGTGAGCAGGTCTGGGTCAGCGGAGGCACAGAGCGCGGTCCCCTAACGATCCACGGCACGGCGTGATAAGTTTTATTTTGGCCAATCCTAGAGGCGAGAATTCCGCGAAACAAGGTTTCGCCGGGTGAACAGGTCTCTCGGTTGTGCTCACGGTTCTTACGTGCTTTCTAATGTAAAGTATGCGCCCGGCTAATGGCTCGGAGGGGAGCAGATATTGCATCGGGACTTAGCCGTGGTAAGGTGCCACGGAAGGCAATTAATTCCTGCGGCAGACTTCCGTATCGGAAAGAGATAAACGTTGGACGTTCTCGGTCGGGACCCTAGGATCGTATATTACGCCGGTGGTTTTGCGAGGAGGACTTTTTCCAACCGATCGCCGCGTGTTCCGGCGGTGAGAGCTGCACCTTCGAACCGGAGGAAGCTGAAGCGACGCCTCGTCGCCGTCCACGTGCACTCTGGTCCCCGTGTTCTGCCCTTTCCTTCCCCTGACAACGTATAGAGCGTTGTGTCGGGGATAGTATGCTTGCAGAACGAGAGGACTGGCGCCAAGTAGATGTCGCCACTACCTATTTGGCCACACAAGGACGCGATCTACACGAGCGCGAACGCCCCATCGTACCCCCGTGTCCCCTATTCCGAGCTGCCACCCCCCCCCTCGTGCCCCCCAATCGGATGCCTTAGATTCCGCCCGGCTAATTAACCGCGCGTTATGCTAAATCTCGCTAAATTTAACTAGCCGGCCGAGCCGTCCCGTCGATCCATTAATTACCGGCCATCCTAAACGAGAACGCGTCGTTGCGGAAAAATCTCCGGAACTCTTCAGAACTCGTACCGACACCGTAATTACTCCCGTCCAGGTAATGTCTTACTCCGCGGTGATCAGAATCACTAATCGTCTTGCGCCTTGAACGAATCGCGCCTCTGACGAACGTACGTGGATCGATTAACAACGCGCGTATAGATTGATCGATAGAAGAGAAGAACATAAAGGTCAGAGCGGAAAAGCCAGAAGATTGAGCTCGCTTTTAGAAGATTACAAGTGCTCCCCGTGGATATCGATGTACCTTCTTTATGAATCTTTAAGAATGTTTAGATTTCTGACAAGGGAAGATCCCGAAACCGAAAATTTAAAAAATTCTGAAACTTTATGAATATGTTGTGGATTTCCTCCTGATTAGAACGTAATTTTTGTTTGCTACCCAAATTCACTCTAAAGAGGTAGAATTGACCTCTGAAAATCCGGTTATTTTCCGATTTTGTGTTATAACTCGTGAACTGTAAAATATTTTTTTACCAAATGATAGATCTAATTAAAAGAAGTAACTTTTGTCTTGAAACTTTTTCTCTATCTCTTACAGTTCGCCAGTTATAACACAAAATCGGAAAATAGCCGAATTTTCAGGGGTTAATTTCACCCGCTTCGAGTGAATTTGGGCAGCAAACAAAATTGCATTGTATTCAGGAGGAAATCCCCTACATATTCGCAGAGTTTCAGAATTTTTTGAATTTCCGGCTTCGTGATCTTCCCTTGTGAGAATGTGCAATACAATAATTTTTAATTTAACCCCAGAAACTATGACACAAGAGTCTATAGATATACATTTTCTGAGGCACAAGTACCCCCCAAAGCATTTGAAAATGAAATTCTATACACTCGAATCAGTCACCGCGAATTTATGACCGAATAGCTATTAATAAACAAGGATTGCGTGTAAAATGCTGCGTAACATGTTGGTTTAGTAATAACGACAGCAATGATTCATGAATTCTTACAAGCAGACACGACTTCAAACGTTTAAAAGCACGACAGGCTTCCTAGTCCTAATGCGTGCATACCGAGCCATAATTTCGAATTTTGCCGCTCGCGGCAGGGCGGCGCGTCATCTGTCAACCGAAGACTAATATGGCTACGTTCAAGTAGTTGCCGCGTGTTGTTGGTCGAAAAAGGTCGCGCGCGTTCCTCGTAGCCTCCCTGTGCGGCAAAAAAAAAAACTGGGCAGCTACTATCGGGCTCGCTCTGAGTCACAGTGAATAAGTCAGTGCCAGTACCATTCTGCCGCGAATAACAATCTCCCTGACATTAAGCGTGTCGAGTGAAAAGAAACTTCGGGTTGTTCCGCGGTGTGGCTAGGGCCCGTTCCTCTCCGTACCGCCAAAACAACGGAGGACAACACGCGCAGGCGTATGACGTTGCTACACGTTTTAGAAATTGACTGTTTGCGAGGAAGAAAGGAGGAGAGGTTTCGCGGCCAATGATTATCGGCGTTCCATGGTCACCGGGTTCGGTGAGTTCCCACATTCTTTTCCCTTACAATAAGCGATCGTTTCAAATGTGCTTCATAGGTGTCACAGTTATACAAATCCATTTATATAAATACGATTTTGCAATTACATGGGACATCGTGTGTACTTTATCATTAAACAAAAAAAACAACATATTGTAGGATTGATTAATTTTGTAAGACATTGAAAATTCATAGTCCTTACAATGGTCCAATTCCTGGACAGCTTAACTAGTATGTCCCGGTGTCCCAATTTTACTGTCCTCTTACCTGGACACATGATGAAGTTTGGATGTTTTCTAGGGAAATTAAATATAAAAAAACAATACAATAGTTTTTTCTTTTGGCATATTTCTTTTGTATAAGTAATTTATTCAAATCAGTAAACAAACTTAAGTAAAAAGAATCTATTATTGAATGACTAATTTTAAGGTTATGTGCATTCGTGTGTAACACACGAATTTTACACATGAATTAAATATTATCATTAAAACAAAATACGAAGAATACAAAGTAATAATTGTTAAGATGTTAAATAATTATTTTATTATTGTGTCAACAATAACGCGTACTTATTTCACAGTTTGCACACATGGTCAGGTTTAGGGTCGTTCCGGGATTTCACTGTATCAGTAGATAGACGCGCAAATAAAACACTAATACGAACGTTAATTTTAATCTTTCAATCAAAAAATACTAGGGGAGACCGGGGCAGATTGTAACAAAAAAGTTTTCATAGTTCTTTCTCGAAAGTGTTTTCCTAAATCAGGAAATAATTTACGTGATTTACTACTTACATATGTGGTGAACTGATTGCGTGAAAGTACGTGACAAAATCTTGGACACTTACAAGGGAAGATCCCGAACCCGGAAATTCAAAAAATTCTGAAACTTTGTGGATATGTAGGGGATTTCCTCCTGATTACAACGCAATTTTTTTTGCTGCCCAAAATCACTCTAAGGGGGTGAAATTAACCCCCGAAAATTCGTGTATTTTCCGATTTTGTGTTATAACTCGCGAACTGTAAGAGATAAAAAAAAAATCTCAAGACGAAAGTTACTTCTTTTAATCAGATCTATCAAATAGTAAAAGTTAAATCAATTGTTTAAACAATTAGAAAAAAGTTATAAACAAAAATATTAATGTTTTTTAAAATTCGTTGTTTCGCGTGAAATCTGAATTGGTGGTTTAAATAATTATGAAACAGCATAATCCATTTTTTTTTCATACAATTTCAACCTTTGTTGTATCGCGGAACTGTGCTCCTCGACAATCGAAGAACTTTTGGATCCCATTGTAACGTGCCTTAAGCTGCACAACGAGCAATGTTCTTCTAACGTTTATTAGGAAATAATACGCGACGCGTAGTAAGAAAGTAACATAATTTATATACTTTTGTCTTTAATTACACATGGGGCAAATATATCAGGTGGAAATAGAGGAGAAGAAGGGAACTGTTAGATATAACTTATCCTTATTAGAACTTTTTATTTTTAACATAATTATCGAACTTTTCTTTTATTTGCTCACAAGACAGGCGAGATAATGCCGCCGTTTAAGTATAGGTAGATAACTTTGAAAACACTTGTGTGGTGTGATTATTATGAATTATTCTTCATGGTGATGAAACTCTTCAAAAAAATGTTGGAAACATAGATATTGATTACACCACGCACATCGTATGATAGCATAATTACCGCATATGGAACAACGAGCTGGATGTATGAAATCTTGTTGTGAAAAAGCGAAATCTACTGGATTTTCAAACTGATTTGGTTTCTCAACAATATAACCACTTTTATACCACGCGTAAGCAAACACATCGTGATATTTTGGTGATGAAAGTAGATTATGAATAAGAGACTGTAATTTAATGACATTATTCCTTGCATTTAGTTGAACATCGTAATTAAACAATAATACAAGGTCGGAAAATTTTCGTACCAAGTTCTTCCATATCCGGAAACCATATACATCAAGCGGTTGTATCATTCCTGTAGTTTTTTTCGGTATTGTGTAGGTATATTTCCACATGTTGATTAGCTGGTATACCGTTTCGTAATGTAGATGGACAGTGACGAGTCCACGAATCCAATAACAAAACACTTCGAGATCCCGCATGTGGTAGATATACGTTGGTTAACCATTCCATAACCAGTTCTAGTGATGGAAATGATACCAGTCTTTCTCATGAGTTTCAAGTAGTTCGAAAAAATGGATTATGCTGTTTCATAATTATTTAAACCACCAATTCAGATTTCACGCGAAACAACGAACTTCAAAAAACATTATTAATATTTTTGTTTATAACTTTTTTCTAATTGTTTAAACAATTGATTTAACTTTTACCATTTGATAGATCTAATTAAAAGAAGTAACTTTCGTCTTGAGATTTTTTTTCTATCTCTTACAGTTCGCGAGTTATAACACAAAATCGGAAAATACACGAATTTTCAGGGGTTAATTTCACCCCCTTAAAGTGATTTTGGGCAGCAAAAAAAAATTGCGTTGTAATCAGGAGGAAATCCCCTACATATCCACAAAGTTTCAGAATTTCTTGAATTTCCGGGTTCGGGATCTTCCCTTGTTAGACATCTAGCATCATCTTAAACAAATCTGAACCTTTGTTACAATGTGCCCCAATCTGGGGTAAATTGTAACACATCTGTTTTACTTATTTAAATACAAATTGAACACAAATAAACATTTCTAAAAAATATAAATGAAAACACAGATCATTATTAAACATTTGATATAGGTACATGAGTTAAACAATCATTGCTTATTCATCTGATTCTATCAAAATCTTCTTCTTCGCTTTCTTTACTTCTTCCTTTATACTTTTTTCTATTTTTTGGATTCTCGATTATTCTGTTGTTCGTCTAGAGCATCTTTTTCCAGTGTGTCAGCAAATAGCTTGCTGTATCACCATTTAGAACGGAGTAAGTATTGTAACATGTTACAATTTACCCCGAGCTTGAATTTTGGCGTTTTATCTCAGCAAACGAGAAACTAAACATCAAATTACTAAAATGTGTACACATTATAATAAATCAATGTGTACCGATTCGTTTGCGACAAAGAAGCAAAAATTCAAACGGTTTCTAATGACGGTTAATTGAAATGAAATTGCTAAGGCAACATTTACTTACGTGCTCTAAACACTAAAATTCTGGGCTATAACCACAAAATGAATACATAATGCTCGTTTGTGTCACTAAAACCGACGGTGCTAATATCGTCAAGCAGCTCTCGCATGCTGTGGGTTACCAGATTTGTCGTTCAAAAGATTTTACTTATGTTACAATTTACCCCGTGTTACAACCTGCCCCGGTCTCCCCTACTACAAGGTACCATTTTTCTAAAACTGTATCAGTTATACCAATATACTAAACATTATTAATAATATTCGCTTAAGAAAAAGTAGAGACTGTTTAGCAAATCAAATAAGAGCAATACTAAAATGGTGTAAACTGGAGAGTTGAAGAAAAAATATTTTTAATAACGAGTGTTACAAGTTTTCTAAGAAAAATATGTGTATGAATATATTTTATTAAATATTTGAGTAATTTAATAAAATAGTTCTTTTACGGATAAAGTGAATATTAAATGTAATAATCAGTATTATTTGGACTAGTGTCCAAGTACTGGGACGTGTCCAGGTATTGGGATATTTACCTTAACTCGTCTCGAATCGTATATGAGCTAAGAAAGATCATTGACAATATTGACGACTCGCGGGACAGTAGAATGCAACGATTGTCCCGAGGCAACGCGATGCCCTCTGCGATCGTGAGTATAATTCAACTATCTCGAACAAAAGTCAAGGCGAATTATTGTAAAACGTTGGTATTCAGAGACGATGGTTTATCTATCGGGGGAGTATGGAAGGGAGCATTGCTCGCACAGCGTTCTCTTCTCGTTTGAGTATCTTGATCTCGAGATAAACCGCGCGAAATGACGCGAGTTCGATGCGTGTAGCGTTGTAGATGTCGCTCCGTCACGTTCGAACTTTTAAAAACTCGCGGCAGAAAAGTACCATACTATAAATAGGTAAGTCTTCGATACGTTCATCTTGTTTCTCCACCCATTTTGTCTGTCTTCATCGAGATAAGAGGCACGACCCCCTTCAGTTTCTATTCTCACGTTATATTTCAATCAAGCACTTCATAAGTACAGTAATAAAGGTCCATAACGGGCATGAAACCGGTTGCTCGAAAACTGTTGAAGGCTGGATACACCGTGAAAAGGGTTTCACAGTGTTGGAGGCGGTCGCGGTTACAAGTACCTCGGTAGGTGTACGGCCGGGGAACGCGGATGGTATATTTCGCTTTGTCTTATCCCGGCGTGTAGGGGTGTAAAATGCGTGTGGAATACGTGCTAAGACAAGGGGTCACCGATACACCTGCCCCGGAGCTTCTAGAGCGCGATAATATAGGATTCTGATCCCGACAACTGCGACCGGGTATCCTCTTCTCCCTGCCCCGTTGGCTCCGTCGGTTCCATCCCATCCAGGGGAACATAATGCCGTGTAGAGCGGGCACTCATAACGCCCGGCGAGCCTGTTGAGATATAGCCCGGGTAGTGTTTCAATCGCTTAGGCCCACGGAGAACGTCGACAATGATACGCGCCCCGTACGTATGCAAAACCTATTACAATATTGGATAGCCGGCCCATGCATCACGATAGTCGAAATAAATCAACCGCGAACAAGCACCGACGCGGTCCCGCGGCCGATGCATGGAGTCTTAAATAATTTACTAATTTTTCAATAGGCCGACCCGTGAGGTCGGCCCCTAGTACGCGCGTAAATCCCTTCGGCTATGCTTCTCCGGAGAGGTGAGCCCTCTCCCGCCGAGCCGGCCCAGCGAGCGAGTATTCGCACGGCCGTTGCAAATATTCCGAGGGAAATCGCGTGGTCGTTCGCAAAAATCCCGCCGCGTATCCCGTGCGTGGTGTACGACCGGCAATAAACAGCCATACCTCTCGCGAAATGCTTCCGCAACGCGAGCAACAAAACGCCCGCCTCGTTGCCGGTGAACATAATGTAAACATCCGAACGAGCAAAAATCCTTACTTATCGCCGTCTACTTTCTTCGTGGCCGGTGCCACGGCCCGCTCCGTTCCGCCGGCAATCCTCGCGACATTAGGTAAATTCGTTCAGGATGTTTTATCGCTCTTCTTCGTGATGGCCGCAGCGTTTGATCCCGGTCGGCGGTGATGCACAAAATCGTACAAAAGCGCGGGGCATCTCTGAGGCGGACAATGCCACTTGATCCCTCAGCCACTGGCTCTACGTCTCTCGTCTATTCTTTTTCCTTTTTATTCCCTACCTCTTACCCCTCGACTCACTCTCTTTCTCTTTCCCTCCGGCGGCCTCCTTTCCCCCAGCCGCCTCTTTCTCCCTCTCGTTATAATGGGCAAACACATAATAAAGAGGGTAAGCGCGGAGAGCGCGTACGCGATATGTGGGGCGTTTAACAATGGAGCACACCTGAGCACGGGCCGGTGCGTTTGAGGTGGCTTTAGGGAGGTAGAAGAGCGAAGGTACCGCATGGTGCATCGGTATGAAATGTGGTGGGACGAAAAACGAGTGGTCCGCTGCGAGCGGGGCGAGGGGCGCGGAACAATGCTTCCAACCTCCTCTGCTCCTTCTTCTTCGTCTTCTTCTTCTTCTTCTTCTTCTGACGCTGTTGGCTGCTGCCGCTCCGTGGCCCCTTTTCCTCCGTCGTCTCCTCGCCACCGAGCCAGGGTGCCGGCACGATGCTCTCCCATTTGTTCGCGAAACACCGAACACAGGCAGTCACCTCGTACGCACGTCGTCGTAGCGCAACCTGGCATTGTCCGTATAACGCTGCGCCGCTCCCTTCGAACGAGGGGCGCGTGTGTGCGTGACGTATCTCTTTCAGGTGCACCAGGTATTCCAGCGCCCTGGAAAAATCCCGCCTCGAAGTCGTTGATCGTCTTCCCGTGTTTATTTCAGTCGTTCATTCAGACTTATTTTTTTCAATATCCTTGTACCGTCTCATTTTAGTATGTTGCCCAGATTTTGGGGGTAGAAAGTGTGTCCATGCGGAAGACAGCACTTTGATTGGTCATTATTGGAAACAGAGTTCATTATCTTCAGACTTACTGCTCGACTTATACTTGAATTGCACCAACAATGACGCAGTCGTTACGATTGTTACTCCAGAGCTCGCGACGATAACGGCAGAAACAACGGAGCTCAATGGGACCAGCGCAGATTACGTCGCTCGTGTTAGCCGTGAGCGAGTCGTTAACCACGTTCGTTTATGCGACAACAGCTTATTAGTCGCTTTGGTTGCGCCACAATGATTCAAGCGTGCGATCGTGGATCGTTGTATATTAACGGGGCGCAGCACGCCGCGTTGCTCAAAGGAAAACGGATAATAAAGGGTTTCGGTCTCGCGAGCACACTTTTCCGTGACGTTACGCGGTGCCCGAGCCTTTTATTTGTTTTTCACCGCGAATCACCGATCGCACGCGATACACGCGTTACCTGCGCACAAAAACAAGTCTCTTTCTCCGTTTTGAAAGTTTATTTTCTAATTTGGCTAACGAAAAGTACCATTGTCGAGATTCGATGATCACAGCTGCGGCATCTCCGCGAAGATGTCGCTGATTCCACGCGTGTGTACTTGCATCCTAACGACGAATATCCGCGCGTCATGTCGTTTCACGTTCGACAACACCGTTGACGAGGTTCAACCGCGTTTCGCTTTGATCTGCGGCCGGGGCACTTTCAGCGTTAATTTTTCTCTCTCTCTCTTTCTCGCCGGCTGACGAGAGATCATTAACCGTCGCGGACTTACCCGCGGTCGGGCATTAGAATTTAAATCGTCGCTGATATAATTACGAGCGCAAGCTGAATCCCAGCCCTCGGGAGGAATTATGACGGCGATACGGGGCGTCGCGAAAAATTAATAAGGAGATCCACGGCCGTTTAACCGCCACGATCCGGGAGCATCCAAGACGCAAATCCCGTCACGATCGAGCGTCGCGTTATTGACGCGCCCGATCGCCGATCCTCGGCGCTCAGCCGTGATTTCGAGGCCCCTGTCCTCCGCGGGCTCGTTACGCGCCCCGTATCAGCGTCAGTCCGCAATAATAAGGCCGTTCTTGATAAGGGAGCGGCTTCTAAAATGATCAATCGATACGGTATTAAATCCGGAGCTAATTAGAGGGGGATCGAGCACGAGGGATCGAGCCATGGAATATAACAGTAACCTGTTTCGTCCGGTGGAATGTTGATGGGCGCGAACAGTGGCTCACAATCAAAATCGGTCTCATGATTATTCGAGGATTACTAAATGTGCACGACGCGTATACAAATTAGTTTGTCAGTAGCTGAGCAAGCATTCCTGGGGAGGCTCCAGCTGGCCCATACTCTGAGGCCTCATTTGAAAATCGAAACTATGTGATGTGTGCTGTCTTTCCTCGTGGATGCTAGAACACAGAGATGCACGAACTGAGCAATATATTTACTGATTCCCCTCAGCTAATCCAGTGTACTTACCTATGCGGGTAAAATAAAAGAGCATAGGTTTTCACTATTTCCCGCTAACCGACGTGATACCTGGCGCGTTTAACCATCGCGGATTCTAGGGATTTCCTTTACGCAGCCTTTCCGCTCGAATTACGATAAACGAGCATCGGAATGTTATACCGAATGCTTTCCAGCTTCCCCGAGGACGCAGCTTCGCGGCGGAGTAACGTCGTGGCAGGAATGCGTGTAATCTAATGTCGGTTGGCGAGAGGAGGCTGCTCGCCAATGAAGTAACCCATTATCGAGCTAATGAACGCGCTCGGGGAAGATGGAGCATCGCGTACGATTTTTCCGGGGCAATGAATCCGATATCGGCTCGCGGAATATTTCCCGCGGACGGGGGCTATCTGCCGATAGAACGTCCCACGGAATCGGCCAGTCATCCTTTGGAATTATCCCACCGCCCGCTGCTCCCGATGCTGGGAGCGAAAGTATTTTTTCCTGGTGTCGAACGCGGGAAAAGAGACGACCCGGTCCTTAAGTACCGTTCCTTCGTTCCTCCTCGACACGCTCGAATCGTGGCGCGCTTTCATTGCCGCTGGAATGCGATGGTTACTTCTCTCGTTCGCCCGTATGTATACGCGCCGTTGGATCGTTCAAGGCCGACGGCGGGTAAGGTGAACGGATGAATGGATTTGTCAGATGAATGCCCGGGATAGGGGCGCATCTTCTTCAATTACCACTCGCGTGTGTCTGCCGGTGGCTTCGAACGACCGTGTTTTCTTCTCGCAGCCGCTACCTTTGCCCGCCCGGTAGCCGTTCCAACCAAGGGCATCGATGAACACCGTACAACCAATCGAATTATGGCCGATCGAATCTGGCCGGGACTCGTGGTCGAAGGTCACGAATCAACGGGTTTCGCGATCAATCGTGGGTCGAGTTAAGCTTAACGGTGCTCGCTAAAAAGCTCTTCAACCCGAGCACTGTTTTACGAGTACGTGCATACGTAGGGGCAGTAGGGGCAAAACCGGGATGCTAAGGATAAAAGCTCATAACTTTGACATTATTAATGTAAAAAAGAAATTGAAATTAGGATTCATTAGAATAAACTCTTTATTAAATAATAGTATATATCCTTTTTTTAATGCAATAACAAATACAAAAAAATTACGATTTAACATATGGTCCGTTTTTACGATTTTACCCCATGGCCTGGGTAAAACCGGGTACCATAATAAAAATTGGCCCTAGCACATATAACAACGGAATTCGTCCAATTTTTCAGTCCCCCAACCAGTGCAGCTTTCGTGAGCCCACTTACAACAAGCTCGTACACTTCGCCCAACCTTCATTCAATTTGGATGAACCATAGGATTCTTGAACATAAATGCAAATGTCTTCATCATCACTGTTATCATTATCCTTCCGTACTTTGTTTAATTTTGAGGTTTTCTTTCTCTTTAGTTGTAGTCCTTTATTAAGATTTAGTTTAATGTTGATAACTTCCTCTTTTTCGTTTCTTTGTTATACACATTTTGTCCAAAACCAGGTACTCGGTTTTAACCCCGTACGGTTTTGCCCCAGTATACAATTTTGTAAATATTACGAATTATCAACAATACCAGGGCGAAGTACAAACAAACTGTCTTAGTTATTTACACTTTAATATGCAACAATTAACATAATTCACACAAAAAAGTACTTACCTGAACACTGTCAAAAGTGTTGAAGTTTCTTAACTATCGAAAATTAGATCAGAGCTTTCAAAAACACACAAGACGATACAACCTTACTATGCACGATTGTAAGATGATCGTCTTTTGTTGATGAAACAATGCACATCGTGACAATATGTCGCTGCAACAACGCGGAAAAATTTAAGGCCGTTTTAACAATAATAGCACGTCCCGGTTTTACCCAGGTACCCGGTTTTGTCCTAATTTCCCCTACTTAATTCTGTTTCGCTGGTCCACGCGCCGCGGTTGCGTTCAAAGGACGAGCGCGCGGTGCATGAGGCTGATAATCATTCAGCGAGTTGCATGGATCCAATGTATTCACGTGCACATTTGTCCAAGCACTCGAGTTCGTCTATGATCCCACGCGAGTCTTCGTCCTCGAGGCCACTCTTCCTCGGGGTTAGATCCATTCAAAGGGTTCGAGTGCCACAATATTAATACATTGGTCGCTTCGAGAAGCCTGGAGCTGGAGTAATTTCCAGCTCTGTCACTCGTGCTAAACATCTGGCCGCCAGGTCCGAGCTGATAGTGGAAATCGGGGCAACCTGATCCGAGGGTCCGAGGGGCCCGGGCTAGGGCTGCATAATGGAAGCTGCCCGTTAACAATCGCGTAGAAAGACGCCGGTCCGTTTTAGATTGAGGAATATTGGGCCATTGTAGGACCACCACCGACGTGGCCGTGTGTGTGAGCGTTTCGTTGACAATGGGAAGCCCAGTGGGTGCGTTAATCCGGCATGTAAGGTTGCTCTGTGGGAATATTTCGGCGCGGGGGTTGGGGCCGTGGTCGGGGGAGGCAGAGATCTCAGGAGGAGAGGGCTCGACGAAGAGAGAATGAGAGACTCGGCTCTATTGTTGCATCCCAGCAGATATTATCTGCGGTACACGCGATGCCTCTGTCGGCGAACCGACAGAGTTGACTCGCGTTTAAAGCCTCGTGTGTGCGTTCCTCCGAGCTCCTTCGTAATTGCCGCGAACGAATGAATCGCCGCGGCAATCGCCACGGACAGATCTACGTTCGTTTATCGGGGCTCGCGGCGCACCTTTGTTCGAAATCGATAAACACGTTCGCCGAGGAATCATTTTCCATTTTCCTTGCCCGATAAATCGCGTTCGATCGGCCAGGCACGCGAGATCCTCGATAAGGGTCGCGAGCCAGTGGGGGTTGGTCGCTCTCAGAGGAGTTTCTCACGCACCTTTTCCCGCGAGGACGATAAAAATTGCAGGGAGAATCGAAACCATCTGAGTGGCGTGGAAGCACACATCCGCGGCCAGTTTCTGGCACCTCTTCGTTCAATTCGGATGTCTCTCAGGGCTCGCAGAGATGATAACTGTCGCGTGTGATTATCTATCGACTCGGGGCTTCAAGTTTCATAGAGTGGAATGCTGTAAGTGGTGCGGAGCTATAAGTAGTCGAAGTAACAAAAACATACGCAGACCAAAGGCTCGAAGAGTGCTTAGGAGGACTTTGAAGTGCACGTATTGTTCGAACCTTGTAGCCCATGATGATCTTGAGAGGCGAGCATCTGGAGTACAGAGTGTCTGGAAAATGTCACAGAAACTCGAGTACACGCTCCGTTCTTGTGTTTCTCTTCAAACATTCTGGAATACTCCGAAGCCTGCAAGCTGCAAGCAAATATTTTTAATCCTGCTCCGAACTATTCCATCGGCATCCTCGTTCCAAAGTCTCTCAGAAGGCTAGGGAAAGTTCCCAGTCAACGCAATGGCAACTTTCTTCGAGCGAAACAGACTCCAAATACAAATTCGCGCGTGAACTGACGGGTCGTAAAGGCACACCGTGTTCCATCGGTAACAAGCAGCGCGCGTCCCCTGTTGAAGCAGAAGGGGTCCTCCTCCCTCTGTATCTCTGGCCTGCCTGCAATTTCATCCTTTCGGTCGAGTGGTTTCGAAATTCCAGCAGTGACGGGCGACGCCAACGACGCCGTTCCGGCCGTTAAGAGTCTCGGCTCTAATCTCGAGAGCGGATATCGAGCCGGTGTACGGTGTCGTCGGTGATCGGTCAGGGGATCGGTCTCTCGGAAAAGTGGCCGGGCACTTTTGTAGCCGGTGAACGTGGGAATGATTTTGAGAGAAGGGCACATCCGCGTGATCGGGATAGAGAGAGCGTGTTACAGTTGGGTAAGGGAGAAAGAGGGAGAGAGCACCTGGACGCCTCCTCCTCGAGCCAGTTCTGCTCGTGTGGCATCCTGGTGGCCGCGTATGTGCACGTGCATACGTGCACGCGAGCCGGCACGGCGAGCGAGCGCGGAGGCAACACACGTGTCGTCCCGTGTATGCGCGTTCATGCAGTTTGTAACGCGCGGAACAGGTATTCCCCCATTGAAATAAGGTAACGTCGCGAATATGAAATATACCCCCTTGTACAACTTGATAATCCGTGGTTACCATAAATCCTGAGTGATTATCCGCGTGTCTATTTATAAGCCTCGTGGCGTCGCCCTCGCCCTCACCCTCGCCCTCGCCCCTCTGCCCGCCCCCCTCGCCTTCTTCGCGCCGTGCATGTACCTCCCTCCTTATCCCCCTTCCCTCTTTGTTCGAATACTCCCCCACCCACCCTCGCTATTCTCTCCTTCGTTCTCGCCGAGAGGATGATCGCGCCCAAAGGACCTCGCGTTTCCACCTATATATGCGTGTCACGGCCTTCCATCCTCCGTACGAGAGGGGCTCCTTTCGAGATACGCTCGATAGGATTAATCGGCTTACGAAGACACGGTCTCGTGGCTGGCCGGCCGCAGGGAATGATTTGTTGTTGAATATTCGTCCGCACCTGCGACAAAAATGGAGTTCCCCTGACGGAGCCGCCGCCGAGCTTTCTCTTCCCCGTGGATATGGATACCGATCCGGGGGATCGGAGGATCTCCTTCGACCAGCGAACGCCCCTCTATCGTAAAACTCCAATCAGACGGGAAAATAAGGCAGCCGCTGAACGTTCGGGTTACCGTAATTTTAAATTCGGGAATACATCTCGTACCTGGGCTATTAATATTTAATCGTTCAACGCGGAATCATCTGACAGAATTCTGCAGTCCCCTTTATGGATCGTTCGATTTTACTCTTCCGTCTTCGCCAGTTTTTATGTATATCGTGAAAACCAATGATCGTGGCCGCGATACGAGGCAAATATCTCCATTAGCGATCGCGAATCCGAATCTCGCTCTTTACCCAACGCCCAATTGCAATTCTCCGCATTTCTCCCTCGTTACCGCCGCAAGGTGTATAGGCGTCCAGCAAGGACGTATTATTCTTCGTGCCACTTTCTTTCGTTCGAGTTTTTTATATGAAAAATACGTGATACGTTGCGCAACATCTGTAGTACCTACATTTGAAAACCGGAAACATTCCGAAGGCGAAGTACGTCTGTGCGCTGTCAGATTAATTGCGCCCGTTTCTTTCGCGGTATCTCGACGGAAGGAGATCGCTCGGACATTAACGCACGGCACAGAACGAATTTACAGTTTGCCTTATAAAAATCGAGATAGCGATCTGGGCGATTGGAACGGGATCCGCCTCGCCGTGATGTCAAACGGAATCGGGCCTGGATCGTGTTATTGGTTATGCGAGCAGATGTACGCTTTCCACGATAACAAGTGCTCTTCCGATTCGTCGCCCGGAAACACGTCCATCTTGCGTACATCGATCCCCGTTCTACGATCCTCTCGTGGCGGAAAGATTAACGCGGTTTCTCCTTTGTCAAACAGGAAACGCGCTCCACGGGCATAATGTTATATCTCCTCTCGGACATCTAATCTTCGTATCGCATCGGTAATGTATCATTCTCGGCGGTCCGTGCTCCGTTGCGTAATTCCGGGTTTCTTGCGAATCGAATTGCTCGCGATCTCAGTAAAGCAACGTGTTTTCTGGTACCGCTGGAGCTGGCTGTAGGTACCTGATTTCTTCATTAGTGTGTCTCGGATAGTACAAGATTTGCCCATTAAATTCTCGACGAAAATAATATCCTTGAGACGTAACAGATTTTTTTCTGCCGCTTGTGGAGGTGTTGGGAAGCACTGCCTGAATTCATTCGCATGCCAAGATCGACTTCCCAGCCCGAAGAGTAGTGGCGGATTTAAGGAAAAAGTCCCAGGCGGCGAACGTTCTGGGACACTGTATACGTAACAGAATTGCAAATAAATTCGCGCGCGTGGTATGCAAATTATAGGAGACAAAAAAAAATATAGTGTTTGGATAAAACGTTTTTTGGGAGATGGCTAAATCCGCCACTGCCGCACAGTGGTTCGAGTATACTACACACTAGAGCTGGACAAAATTATTTTTTCGCGGATTTTGGTTTATATGGGTTTCAAATTGTTAGAAAACAAACCTGATTCGTATTACAGTTTATTATTTCACTAAAAATATTAATAAAATAAAAATATGACTAATTCACAAAACGACAGTAACTATAATTTAACTATAATTTATAATTATAATTTAACCAGTTTAACTATAATTATTAGTTATAACACGTCTATTCCTGTAATTGCTGAGTTATGAAGTTTAAAACCTGGTTTTTGAAATCAGTTTTCTCTGCATCGGTATTAAAATAGTGTTTTATTATATGTTCCACGTCGTTCCACGCGACAAGGGTTGAATGTGCGGAAAGTAGAGACTTTCTAGTTTTTTTTAACCCTTATGTCAATAACCGGGTACCCGGGTGCCCACCTGGGCATGTTTTATGAAAAATTTGTATGTTCCCGTGAAAATTTCGAAAAGACCGCTTGGATCTTCGTTATTTCAACATTTTGAAAGAGGAATATGCTTTCAGACTTCGTTTTTTGGTGTTGGAGTCGGAGAATTATTCCGTCAAAGTTTACATGCTGGTTCTCAATAACCAGGGTACCCGGGTACCCACCTATAGAAGCATAAAGTTTATAAACGAATTCCGAATGAACGAAACAATTTACAATAAGATATCGTTGCAAGTATCATTCAGTAAATAAAACCAAATATTTATGTGCACAAAAAGCCGAAGGAAAAACATGCTTTGTTCAAAATTCAATCACGAAAAGAACGGCATTTAGCAGCTGTCGAAGGCTGGAGTGCCAAAATAACTGCGCGCAGCTACCTGCGGTATAACATTCAAGGCCCATTTATATTATCTAGCCAGGTCTTTCTGGCTAGCAGAGGCCTTGGCAACTTGGATGTAGATAGCAATTATCGACTAGAAACGTAAACACCCCAAAAAGACGCGATAGAAAGCATTTATTTTAAAAAAAACGGAGGTGGGTACCCGGGTACCCTGGTTATTGAACAACGTAGGTATTTTTGGTTATTGACGTAAGGGTTAATCAAATGATCGATCTGCAAAAATTTGCAAAACTATGTTTTCTGAATTGTTTTCGAGTGTGACGCTCGGCAGGAGAGATTTTTAGTGACATAGTAAACTGTGATATGAATCAGGTTGGTTTTCTAACAATTTGAACCCCATATAAACCCAAACCCGCGAAAAAATAATTTTGTCCAGCTAGCATGTAGTATACTTGAACCACTGTGTTCCGGAGAGAAAAAAGTCCTGGTTTAAAACTTAAAACTTGGAATAAAGAGGTGGGACATAGGTAAAGATTCCGAGCGTTGATTGTCGCCACCCAGAGCCGAGGGAAGAGTTTCAGAAGAGCTGGTCGTCGTCGAGGGGACGAAGAAATCGGGGCTATCCACGAATGTCGCCAGAGGCGCTGCGCGTTGTGCTGCGGCAAGCTATTAAAAACCCAAGTTATGAATGAAAGCCGAGCTGAAATAGAATGGCACGCCGTGCTCCGCCCACAGGAACAGGTACAAACACCACGACGATAAGCTTAGCTCAAGTCCAATGTCAGAAGATTCCCCGGAGGCCAGAAACGAATCCTGCGCGGTGCAGCGCCTCATTTTTCAATCACAATCGAAAATCATCGATTTCTCAAAGTTTCATTAAAATGACGAGCTTCAATAATAACGATTCGTATCACCACTTAACTAAATTATCAGCAAAATAGACACCGCAATATTTTGCGACGGGACTGAGAAGAATTGCTCGCGACGTTTCTCCGTTTAGAGTTTAGACAAACTTTAATTCGATATGTAGATTTCGCAAGAAAGGTTTAAGTATTCCATGCTCTCCGAATACCTGACAGACCGTGAGCGAGTGTGTGGGGCTTCGCGCGCCGCAAGCCAAAATCACGGTCGACCGAAATTATGCGTAAACGAGCTCGCCCGGACGGGGCGGGCAATACATCCGAATGGTAACGCAGGTCGTTCCGTAGTTCGACGGGAAGGGATCGTGAAAAGGGCACGATGCCCGACTGTCTGTCACATTCTTGATGTCAGCGGGCCAGAGAAGGGCCGGTAGTCGAGCATCCTGACGATTCAATTAGGATTCAGGCATGCAGGTCCGGATCTGTGCCCTTCTCTCTCTCTCTCTCTCTCTCTCTCTCTCTCTCTCTCTCTCTCTCTCTCTCTCCCTCGCTCCACGGCTGGTCCCTAGCCGAAGCCCCTGCGCCAGCTTTCTTTCGAGACCCTCCTCGGGTATAATCGATCGCCGATTTCACGAGAGATCCATCGGCTCGCTCGCGTGGCCGTTGATATATGAAGATTACGGGACGAGCGCGAGCGAGTGAATTTATTAAATGGCCCGATATTTATGCGCCACGATGCATCGATTACGAATATCGATTTTAATGAACGCTACGTATACTTGCGGCGGCTTCGGGTGATTTTCCGGGGAACAGTTTGATGGTTACGGGCGCCAAGAGCAGGATCGTTTCGGCGCGGCGGTGCCCTCGTCCGAAATTCAATAGACTCGGTTTCCCTTGTGCTCGGTTATGATTAACGGAGGCTGCGCTAGGTCGATCGATACAGAACTATCCCTTTACGTATGGAAATATCGTTATAATCGTGTACACAAACGAGTCGCCGGGCCTCGGTTGAGACTAAGGAAGAGGAAGCAAAGCGTTGAACCAAGGGGTTGAAAGCTTGGACGAGGCCATCGGCGAGAAGCGTCGCGGGACAATGGAGCAATCAATAGGGTAATGTGAGGACACTTTATCGAATTATCGATGCGGTCGACACTGGCGTACCTACGGTCAATGGACACGGGTACCCTGCTTTTCGAACGAACCCTTCCACCCCCCTTACACTCTCTTTCTCTCTCTGAAACTCTTGCCCGTTTCCCTCTGCCTCTCTGTAACGTTCCCCCGGCCGCTTTCTATCTGCCTATCCGTCTCTCTTTCTCACGGTTTCCCGTCAATGCTCGTCCGCTGATAAAGTGAACCATCCGTGCCGTAACAAGCTCAGTCGCCCTTGACACTTTGCTCGGTTAATGTCCAGGAGGCACGCGATAAATCCACCCCCGGCACCGAATCGCCTCGACAACGCCCGATTCGCTAACGCGCGAGTGTCTTTCGCCGTGGTAACCATTATCTTCTTGGTGTACGTGATCACCACCGACGCTTTGGCTTT
The DNA here is from genome assembly GCA_947577245.1 of Andrena bucephala. Taxonomy (NCBI): domain Eukaryota; kingdom Metazoa; phylum Arthropoda; class Insecta; order Hymenoptera; family Andrenidae; genus Andrena; species Andrena bucephala. Next base: position 74,885,697 of record OX387715.1, read on the forward strand.
GTGCTCTCCACGCGTGGCTCCCCTGTGTCCCGTACTGTCGATCACTTAACGTTGGAGAAGAGTGTTCGGAGGACCAGCTGCAGAATACAATGGTTTGAATAGTCGGAGAAAGATTGGTAAGAATCGTCTTCTCAGCTTCGTTCCGCAGTTTTTCATCCACTCGGTGGGATACGCAGCTTCGCCCATTTCCCTTTGCTAGATTGATAGATCTCGTATAGGTACTTACAATTAGACCCAGACCCTGGAGTACTGGCAATTAGCCTCTCTGCTATCTTCACTGTTTATCACATCTACAACCTCGCGATGCCTCCTCCTCCGCGATCGGTGTCGAGCAAGCTCAGCGTCCTTCCTTCGACAAGCCCTGGTCATCGACCGTGAACCAAACAGAAATCTTTCGCTCGCGTCGCAAAAGACGTGGTGGCTGCAAAACGCTGCCAGGAAACCCGGTCGCGAGTGGGTTTCGCGGCCGAGTGTCGGACACTTAACAGGGACGATGGTGGGCCGATACTTTTACGCGGACGCGATCACATATTTCATGTCAGCTGGACTCGGCCTTTTTTCCCCCCTCGGTGCTTCAATACATATCGAGGCATCGTCACGCGTTGGACTGCCGCCGCGACATACACATAGAGCGGCGTACGCAGTTGTAATTGCCGCGTTCGGCCCTCGGTATTCTTATCTGGGTCCGAAGCTGGACGACAGGCGAAGCGGAGCGAGGCGGGGCGGGGCGGACGGGCCGCGTCGCCACGGTCCCACGAGCCATGTCCGATTGACCGCGTGTGAGAACACGATATCGCACGAATGAGTTATGATCCTTATTCGTGGATTTGCATACCGATTCATTATGCGCCGGTGGAAGTCAAAATTGGAACGCGACGTGGCGCAACCGATCACGTCGCCGCCACTCACGATCCAGAACGGGAGGAGACGATAAATCAGAGACTCTCCACCGTGGCCCGATTCTTTCTTTTTCACTCGACCGTTGACCGTTCTTTTGCTCCAGTAGGTGGACAAACTACTACAACTGTTTGGGGACTAGGCAAACATCCCTGGCTCATGCAGATCGATATGTCGAATATTCGTCTCTATAATAGCGCGGGTGGGAGTAACCCGTATCAGGGAAGATCGCGAAAAGTAACGGAGCTTTCGCGAGCGTTCTTCGCGGCCGGCGCGCGAGGTTATTATCACGAGCGTGGCTGCGAATCCATCGGTCGGTGAAGGCCGTGCGCACAGATGTTCTAAATTGCACGCAAACAAATCACTTTGGTACCATCTACGCGCGCGCAAATACAGTTGTGCAATGACTGGGGCTGTTAGGTAATTCGATTTATGTAACGGTGCCAGCTCTATTGTTGACGCGTGTTGGTCTTTTGCGTGGATTCGATGGAACCTGCCGCGGAGAAAGAGGCGGTGGACTCTCGGCCGCTGGTGGGACGCGATCTCTCTTCTGCAGCTGAAGGATATAGGGGAGAGTTGCCTATATCGTACTGGTCACCTTAATCGTACCTCACCAATTTCTCAGTAATTAATGAATCTAAACGACATTGGATAATAAAAATATCAAGTAAATGTGAAATAAGAAATAGAAACAAAACCTTTTGAGCTTACACCCTATTTTGTGCGTGCTATTAACATTTTATAAAATCGGGTATGATTGATGTAACTTTTTACCAGTTTATTTTAGCTGATAATTAAACAATGCAATTTTGTCCTGTATTTTTGTATTTTTCTAAAAGCGGGTTTAATGTAGAATATTTTACATTCATTTTAAGTACATATTACATTCATTATAAAGTTTAAATTGATATTTATAAATAAATTGACCATGTTTCCTAAATCGTACCACTACAATCGTACCAGTAGGATTTGACAACTCGTATGTTATATAGGTTATGTACATATATCATATGCATGGGTTAATGTGGCCTGTGTGTGATCCATATACATATGTATATGTAACTATAATCATTTCTTTATGTTGAATATTTTCTACATTATTTGTTATTGATACGATTTTTAGTGGAGGTACGATTTAGAGGACCGGTTGCCTAAATCATACCTTTTACAGTAGGTATGTGACAAAACGATTAATAACAAATTAATTTGTTCTGAACAATAGGTTAAGCGTAGACTAGTAGGTGCCTAAAGGATCAAGCTAAAATATCCAATAGTCATTTGCGTTCAAATTAGTACCAAATATGAAATATAACGTACAATGTCTTAGGTGGTACGATATAAGCAACCCTCCCCTACATACGTGTACGCGATATTTATTTTCATGCTCGTCGCGCGGTGTATCGATTCAATTAATTTCTCGATCGTCGCGTCGGGGGGACCGGTGCCGGTGGACGCGCGCTGGCCGCAGCTCCACGTCCATACGAGCAAAAGAAAGAGCCCGGGGAACGAGACGAAAGCATCACGGCCAAGATGGAGCGAGAGCGTAGCCGGAGAAACGGATGAACGGATTGTCCGAGATAAGAAGAGATGACAGGTAATTCGGTGGATGGAAAGGAGACAGCTGGTCGAGGTGCTCGGAGCTCACCCACCGGTCGTCCTCTCGCGTCTTAATCCTCCTTACGCTCCGTTTTATCGATCCCTCGGCTGGATAAGGCTGCTCGGTGGAATCGAGAGCCTTCCACCCCCTCGGCTAATTACCCGGCCAAAAATCGCTCCGTATCTGTATCTACATCGCGAAACGAAGGAGACAAGGGGTGAGATAGAAAATTCGTTGGATCGGAGTGGTCTCGTTTGTACGCGAACGTCTCGAAGGAGAAACGAGCGACACTCGTGGCCGAAACGATCGCGTCCGATCAATGAACACAGAGAGAAGCCGATACGCCCGCTCGGGGCTTATACCCCACTTTCATCCCCAGAGAACAGAAGTTCTAGAAGGTTGGGAGGCCTTCTGGCCGGAGAGGGAGGAGGAGGGAGGATAATACTCGCGCGACTGCCTTAAAGCGTGCGTACTCGCGGTTTAAACAGCAACAGCAGCAGCAGCAGCAGCAACGGACACCCCTCCACAGGCCGTTTCTTCTCCTCTCGTCTCTTCTCTCTGGTCACTCTCTTCTCTTACCTCGCCAGTGGTTAGTCCTGGCTCCCTCTTCTCTCCTTCTTCCTTTCTTTCTCCCTCCCCTGCCGATGTACCTTGTCCCTAGCGCTCTCTCCTTCTCCCACCCTCCCTTGGACGATCGCCGTCTCCTTTTCACTCATTCTCCTCGTCACTATCCTACTCTCCTCCGCTCTTCTCCAGAGTCTCTTTAGTTTTGTGCGCTACCTGCCTGCCTTGTGGCTCGCTCGTATCGTATCGTATGTAAGTGAGGCGAGGTGGCGTGGCGCGGGACGAGGCCAGGTTGGCCCGATGCTGCTTACCTGTGTGCGCCACGGTATGGCGTTGTCTCCTCGCGTGCACGCGCACACACACGGCCCTCTCCACGCGTGCGAGCACGCACTCTCACGCACGCCGCGCGTCGTGAGCGCAAAGGAGAACGCGAGGAACGGGGACGCTCCGTTTCGCGATGCGAACGAACCAACCGTAGACGGCACAGGGAAATTCTGCTCATTTTTAATTAGAATGGTATAATGTTTTGAGACGTACCATATGTAAATACGGTGACGGTGTCATCTCGCTTCGCGCTCTTTTCCACCCTCTCCATCACCGAGGAGAGACTTGCAGGCGTATCAGATTGGGTGACGCATGGGTTGGGTACTGCAGCGTCTCAGTGGCTCCAGAAAGTCACGAATTTGGTGACGAAAGCGTAGCCTGCAGAATAGGTACCTACACATTCAACAACCCAAAGTCCATCGAATTGCGGGAAGCAATTCGTAGGTCTCTGGTAGGTCTCAAGTACCAGAGTTGAGGTCAATTTTAAAGGGCCTTCTCGCGCTTCGTCTTCTACCTTTGCTCACCAGAGATGCCTCGTCATCCTCAACTTGCACCACGTACATAACACAAAATTTGCCCGTTGAATATATTATCGTATATTCTACGGAAACGTGGACTCGAACACGGGCCCTTCGTTCCCTAAATCGGCGATGCAATTATGATGACTGGTAGCTGCGGGACGACCAGATTTCTAAGCAGAACGAAGGAACGAAGGTGCCCAGAGAAGCACGCAGACTTCCCCATGGAGCCTGTCCGCGTCTAGAGGCACGTTAGGTCTCGCGCGCGCGAGAGAGTACCCGCGCGGGCTGGCACGTTTGTGTGGGTCTGAGCCAGGCGATTGTGTGTGGCCGGTGCACAAGAGCGTGGCTCCCCTCCCTCCGGAGCCACACTCCACCACACTCCTCCTACCTCTCAGCCTCTACCTCCTTCTTCTACCTGCCGGCCCGGCCGACACACATGTGTATGTGTACCTTGGTCTTCAGTGTAAGATCTGAACCAGCGGAGAACGCACGCTATTGTTATATCATTATCATTGTCATCGTCCGTGGCCATTCGCGCCGGTCCCCGCCCGTCTTTCGCCGTGTGCCGCGAACCTCTCGCCCTGTGTGCCCGCGACAACCTGGTCGGAAGCTGCGGAAAATCCTGGCCCCGCCGTCCACCCCGTGCGCTCCGTGCTCCGGAAGAAGCTCGCGAGGGAACGACCGGCAGGAGCGCGGCGTGCACGCGACGGGGTCACGTTGCTCGCGATCGGTGGTGCATGGTCAAAGAATGAGGGGATATATGGCATCGCGGGCGCGCCCTCTGACAGCGAGCCGCGCACGGGGCGGCCCGCCCGTCTGAACACGTGGGAAATCGCTACCGACATCCCGGCAAGCAAGCTCTCCGATCCACGTCGATCCACCACGATCCACCTGTTCTCGAGCTTTCGGTGACGCAGGCTCGATCGGTCGTCGTCCCTGGGGGTCGATCGTCGGACGACGCAGCGAGATCACGAGCACTGGTCAGCTGTGATTAAAAGAAACACCGGTGTGTCACGGGTGAGGTGTGTGTCGTGGGCGAGGGCTCGAACGATTTCTCTGCCGGACGAGAAGGAAGACGTCGAGTGGTCGATTAGGATCGAGGGTACCCGATGACGGGGAGGAAGAGAAAGAGGTCTCGGGACTCGACGGACCAGATGGGCAGGATTGATCGGAAAGAGGTTATGCCTGACGACGCCTAATTAAATCGATTAGACTTTGGGGTTAATTGTTCTGGAACGTCAGTTCCCTTACGCCCGTCTGTCGCCGCTACTGTCATCGTTCCGGGGCTGTTCGTTTGTGATCGGGAACGCGATTGATCCAGACCGATCCAGCCGAGAACCGTGACCTTCCGGGCGATCGAAACTGTACGGAGGATCGGCCCGACCACGCTGCGAGGCGACCTGAAAATTTCGGTGCTAAGTGACGTCTCGTGTTCAGCAAGCTTCGCCTTATTTCCTATCTGCGTCGGGCGAACAACCAGTGTCACCTCTTCTTCGCCCTCTGCTTCCCCTCTGGTGTCTTCTTTTTCTTCTTCTCTGCCTCCTTCGACGCTGTTCCTGTCCCCCAGACCCTCCTTTTACTCTTCTTCTCTCCCCTCGCTCTCGGATCCTTCCTTTTCTGCGAGGCTGCTGATCGGATTGAACCATCCCCGGTTGTCATCGGCATCCACGGCTGTGAATAAAAGTGAACGGCCGTGCAGCGTGAAAACTGGTGTCCATTGTTGCGTTCCTAGTGCCGTGTTGTCGCCGCCCTTTCGTTGACAAACAACCGGGCCCAAATCTTCGGTTCCTTACCCTCGTCCTTCGTGCCCGGGATTGTCAGTGGGGAGAGCTCAGCCTCGCAGTCCCGATGATTGCTCAATTAGTTCTAACCGTGATCGCGTAGTGCGTGGTTTGAAAGATTCGATTGGTCCGAAGCGGGCCACCTGTACAGCGTCCCTGTGACCGTGCGTGTTCAGTGCGAGGTATCCTCGAGAGTCTCGTGTCTACCGTGGACCACTCGGTGTGCGTGATATCCTCTGACCCTCGTCCAGAGCTGTGCTCCTTCCAGGAGAAGCCGATTATGCGGACGAATAGTCGTGGTGATAAATGATCCGCGCGATCGGCGCTGCTCTTCGGCGGAGGTTACCAGTTGAAACTGACGGTGAGTGATTTGTTGATCTAGAAAATCCCGTGCGCCGTCGGTGTCTTCGCCGATTCGCGCACGGCAGACATCGCGCAGCATCCCTGTAAACAGTGTAAACAGTGCCCGGATCGTAGCCCCCGGCTTCTGTTCGGTGTCTCGACCGGTAACGCGAAAAACGTGGCTCGGCTGGGGTATCTGTCGAAAGGTATCTCCTAATAAAGCGACGCGATAAGTAAAGAGGAATTGGCGTTCGTGGAACCGCGGGACGTGTAAGGAGTTGCCGGTTTCGCGGCACCGCGAGAAGTCGTGCCGCGAGCCAAGGATCCCGGGCGAATTCGAGCGAGGAACCCAAGCCAGGCCAGCACGCCGGCAAATGGAACGATAAATCCTTCGATTGTCGAACGTCGATAATCGTTCGCGGCGGCGCTCCGTTGTAGACACGGCCAGAACAAACATCGACCGGGCCCGACCTGTTATCGTGCGCACGTGATCGCCACGGACGGGGCTGATTTCTGCTCTCGCGAGAAGTGAAAATATTGCTCGGCCTGCTCGGTCACGTTTACAATGTAACACGTCGATCGACGACCGCGACAATCCGCGAGAAGGGAAGCTTTCGGTGAAACTCGACCCGCGGTTATCAGTCGCGATTCACGAATTCATTCGAGCTTCAGCTCGTTCCCCGATTTGGTAGCTTGCTCTCGATGGGGCGCTATGGCATAATTCCTCATTATTTTAATTAAGGGGAGCAAGAACCTCCCTTCTTGGCCGCGCGAAAGATCGCCAATGAAATTGCTGTCAACGACGGCGGCGCCCTTTGGACGAAACGTCTCGCGTCTCAGACACTCTCGACTTTCTCGGTCAGCTTGCTTTTTACCTGCGCCGGTAGCCGCCGCTGAATCAGCCGCGTCACCGCGCTAGATGACGAGCAGGAAATTACTCTGAAATCTCACGCCTGGGGATTCACAATTGTGCAAACTCGCCGCTCGTCTCTGCCTCGTATGTGTCTCGTTGAACAGGGCAAGAAGTTTGGTAGGATTCTTTGGCAGATCGTCAACTCGTGTCACGTTTCTGCAAACAATGTTTAATTAGCTGCGCGAACAGACAGCTAATTGTGAGTAGCCTACTCTACCGCGTTTAACCGTGTTCAGGGTTGTTCGCGCATTCATCACTCGCGGTCGTTCTCCATTGATCTTCCATTTCGTTGCACGTCTTGTAAATTAAAATCACGATTCCTGGGTTTCTTAATCCACTCCGGAGCAGCGTGTTTAATACGCACGTTCTTGATTCATCACAGCCTTTTTGTTGCCCGCATTGTGTTTTCTCCTATCTGACTCAACGAGGAAAATAAATGCTGCTCATATTTCCATGCGGACGAATTTCAATATTCCGAGTTCAGCTCGCTTATAGGAACCTAACTGGCAGTTACATTAAGTTCCTCGTAGTTTCATTTCCTTCGTCCACCGCTTACTTCACAATCGTATTCAAGAATATGTTTGCCCGTTTGATGAAAGTCATACATGCGCATTCCGGGCGATGCGCGGCATGGAACGTGTTGATCAACCAGAGTGCATATAGAGAGGGGGGGGATGCGAACATATTTGCGGCCACGGTGAAAAACGAGAACAAGAATCTTAACAACGTTGGACGCAGGAAGCACGGGATCGAGGAAAGACGAGCCATGATATACGACGTTATCCTTTTTGTCAGCGACTCCTCGCTTTTTGCGCTTGCTGCGTTGTTCTCTTATCGATCACAGGGCGACAAAGTATCTCCGGAGAAAGCATCAATTTCCCTCAGTGAACGATCGCGCTATCCGACGCGGCGGCAGTAAATTATTAATCGGGTCGGCTAATTACGCGTTTCCAGCCGTAATGGAAATTCCGGTGACTACCCCCCCCTTCTGCCTCGTTATTAATCTCACGGGATACGGGGATTTTCTAATACACTTAATTAACCCCGTTGCGCGAGCTCGGCCGGATCAATGCGGTCTCGAGACAGTGGCTCTAATCGCGCCCGTAAAACGGCAATATTTCGATGTTCCTGTAACATAAATTTACGCGCCTACTGCGCGCCTATCCGCGAACATGATGGAATTACCGCGTGCGTTGAACTTTTCCTCTTTTATTCGCTCCTCGTCCAGGAGTTTTTGCCTGGATCGGCGTTAACAAGTGACGGACCGATGAACACGTTCAGCGACTTAATCGCTCGTTCGACACCTGTATCCGAAACGGCCTCTGCGAGATCCACCGCGAACACGGGCGAATCATTGCGCACGCCAGTCTGCAGAAACAATTTTTCCCTCGGGGGTCGATGGGTACGGTACGCTCGGTGAATGGTGGCCACCTTTAGTGGCCATATTTCCAACTTAAAAGGAGCTGCTGTCAGCAGTGATTTGGGTGGCGAGTGAAGTGCCGCTTTTATAGTACGCACGGGAGGAGACAGTCCAATTAAGGGCACATTTGTATACTTAAGTGCACCGATATCGATGTATAAATCGGTCCGCGTTGCACGATTTATGGCTCCGCCGAATGTCGTAAAACGTCCGGCAGCCAGATACAGCTTGCACGAGAGAGAAAGAGAGAGAGAGAGAGAGAGAGAGGGGGGAGAGAGAACTGAAGGGGAGAGGAAGAGAGAGACGCCGGGCCTCTGCGTTCTTGGAAGCTGAACCCACGTCTCCACGAACGTTTGAACGAACGCCACCGGCCAATGGTCCCTCTTTTTCCTCCTTTTAATTGCTGAAAAAGTCCATTCTCGGGGACCGGTCGGCCGCGTGACACACGAATCATCTCTTCCCGCGCGCCGTCGTCTCATGAATGAAATATTGAAATGAATCGAAAACGGAGACACGCGTCCCTCGCGCGGAGAGGTCGAGAAGGAGCACGGGCAACGTAACACCAGGGCAACCGATCTGGAACCCATGTTAGTCGCGTCGAAAGTGGAGCTGTAATTTGCAATCGATAGATCCCCTAAATTCGGTCCTTCATAACTGTCATCGAACCTGCCTGTTCACCGAAACTGTCTCGAGAAGCAGCGCCGTATCAGTTTTCAATACCCCGGAGCTTGATTCCTCGCGGACGTCTCGGGTGTAAAATTTCTCACTTTCTAGGGACTTTCTCCGTTAGTAGTAATATTTTAATTACAACGAGTGACTGCGCGATATTAATGCTAGTAGTGGCTCGCTCCTCGCCAGCGGGGGAATAACGTAATATTTTTTCCTCCTCTTCTTTTTTTTTTCTCTCCCTCTCTCCGTCACGATTTTCACTGCTCGCTCTCCCGCGTGCGTTTCATGCACCTGCGAGTGGTCTAGAGGTGGCAGGGTTATACAGTAAGGCGTACGCACGGTAATGAGTTTCGAGTCGTGCCGGCCTCGAAGAGGCATCGAGCGAGCGCGCCGGCCAGCGTTAGAAACTCGCAATTTGTCGTCGCCGCACGCTTTTCAGCGATCACCCATTTTCTAATCCGTCGATTTATCATCGGACGAACGCCGGCGATTCGCGTAAAACCGGTGAAATCCGAATGTGTACACAGGGTGTCCCGCAAAAGCGCGCGCGTGGCTTCTCACGGGTTTCAAATAAACATGAGCCTGACCTGTCAATAATTTATGCAGCACTTCCGTGTATCCTACGTCTTTGCTTCTGCCATGAGAAATCAGAAACGGTTCATTTCGAAAAAAAACTTCATTTCGCACGGGAATGACTTCCTTGACCACGACGGAAACGCGAAGAATGTTTTCGGTGTTCAGTTAATGTTCCGTGATGTACGACTTCTACGAATCTTCGAGAGATCGAGCAGTTGTGTCTGTGTTGGGGGGGGGGGGGGGAGGGGGGAAGACGAGGATGAGTACCGTGTTCGAGTATAAATCATGAAAGCATAATGACGGAACATTTCTAGAAACGATGACTGAATGGCGTCGCCGTTGTGTCGCGGTCTGCCATCTCCGTGAAAGTCATTTTCATGCGAGAAAGTCGGATAAAAAGGGAGATTCGTCGGTGTATCCAGCGCGGATGCCCGCTAAAAGTCAGCGTGGAAGCGTCTCCGGCGGATTTCGCCGGCGGAGCCCGCGAGGGGTTAAACCCTTTACGCGCTGCGTCACAAAGGAGAGCGAGTTTACAGCCCTTATAACGCGAGCTGCACCCCTCTCTCATTCTTCTGGGACGGAATGCGTACGGTAGACAGCGTCGGGAAGGTATATTTCCCTTGTCGTAAATCTTCTTCGCTTGTTTCTCGCGTGCTCTTCAACGATCGCCGTTGAGTTACGCTCGTCGGTGTGCAGCTCTGCCTCCTCCTCGTTCCTCTGTCCGCTTCGTGCGTTAGCGACTCGTAAACGCTCAAAATGAAATCCTTTAAAGCACGGTATATCCATTTCGCGTCTAGCGATTTGCATGCAAATTTGACACGTATGTGGCCTGCGCTGACGAGGGAATATTGACGTTTCTTGTGTCATCCCGGAGTCCTCGAGGTATAGGTACTAATTGAAATACTCGCGACTCTTCTTTTCGATATGTAGCGTTTCGTAATTTGTCGTAGGTACAACTGAAGAGCGAACAGGATGATCCTCCGTCCAGAAATAAAAGCGGAGGACGTTGAACAAAATTTATCGAACGAAGCTACGTTTTCGCGATAATCGTTATTAAACATTCGTTCAATACACATACAGCTGGCTGCTGTTCGATTAAGCTCGGCAAATACTACTGATCTTTTGCGTTCTTTATATCGGACGGTCTCATTTGTATTTTCTTTTCACGTTAGTTTGCGTTCACGCGCGTTATGTTAAGGTAGTTCCTAACCAACTCTGTTAGTGAAATTAGAGTTGGGTAATAAACGACAAATATAAAGTAGTATCATACTATGGAAATAATAATAATAATTTTTAACATCATGTATATATATTTTAAACAGTTCAATGTTAATATAAATAATTGTAATACGAAAATAGAATATTAAATTGGTTGGCGTAGTGAATTGGAGCAGCAGATCTGACAACGTCGCATTCATTCGGAGCGTCTTTTATAACCAAAATGTCAGAAAAAATGTTCATATGAATCTGAATCTTCGTTCGCTATTTAAATGTCTAAACATGTCGATTGTGCGACATTGCCATGTTCACTGCTCTACGTAGTTTCTAAAAAATTTGCACGTAAACGTATTTTTTATGGACATTTACGAAGAAACCATGTGGTCAATTTCGCTGAAATTAATAAATTCATTTCGTGACATTTCGATGTACTTTGGTGCCAATTTTGGTACACTCCTTGAATATAGTTTTCCTGTTTCAGCAGAAAAACTGAAACTATAATCCTCTTTTTTCGACTCTGCCATATGTAGGGAATTCAATCCCGGGATACGGGATCCCGGGATTCCGGGATGCCGACTGATTTTTTAATTTAAAAAAACCCGGGATTTGATATCACTAATCCCGAGATTTTCGGGATTTTTTAAAAATGCGAATTACTTTATGAACTGAAAAATATAAAAATAAACAGAATAAATCAATATAGTCATTCATAATAATAAGGACAATAATAAGAATGATTTATTTAAATAAAAATATTGAATCGCATAGAACTAACTAAATTGTATTTATTTTTACAATGATATTCCCACTTTCTACTATTTCGAAATCGTGCGAGTTGCAAATTGCAATTTGTCTGAACACGTAAAGTCGAAACTTTGTAGGTCGAAATGCGCCGAACCGGCTTACATCTCTTTGAGGATGGTGGAATCCTAGAACAAGCATATCAATATTTGGTATCAATTCCTCCGACAAGCATTGAAGCAGAGCGAGCTTTTTCAGCGGCCGGTTATATAGGTAATAAAATAAGAAGTCAGCTAGGAGATGATACATTAGATACTTTGCTATTTCTTCGTGTACATTTCCAAAACGCTTCATGATGGTTTACTGATATTACCTATATTTATTCAGACTGTTTTTTTATTCTTAAAAATGATTTTAATTTATGTTTGTTTACTTTAAATAAAGATTTAGAATTTTAACATATAGTAAATCATTTTAATTACAGAATTTTTCTATTACCCAATCCCGGGATTAGTCCCGGGATCCCGGGATAGACTTTAAAAAATCCCGCAATCCCGGGATAGTAAATAATGACCGGGATTGAATTCCCTAGCCATATGCCACTGTGTTAAAATGCATAAATTTTAATTAACAATTTCTCGATAACTATGTGGTAAATCGATTTTAAACTTTGTACAAGAGTCTCTTGTATTCCAAATTAGTTTTGAACAAAATTTGAAAGAATTCTTGAATTTAGTAGATTATTCAGGAACTACCTTAATAAGCGCACAATAGAGATACTAAGAGTTTGTCAAGAAACAGCCGCCGTTACACACATCCCCGCGAACTCTCGAACTGAATTTTCGCGACAGCAAAGCGTCGCGCGAAAAAAAGTCTTATCCGGCGCATTTAAGCTGTCTCTTAAGAAGAATTTACACCCTCCTCGATCGCACCGCGAATTACTCGGCACTCCATAAATATCGTACATGCACGACAACCGGCCGTCGTTGTCTGGCAGTTTCTGCGGTTCGCAACAAAGCCCACGGTGCTCGGAAGGGGCGGGGAAATGGACGAGCTCGACGAGGGGCTCGTTACTTTTCCACGGCGGAACGCAAATATTAATTATCTCGGGTCGGTTGGGCGCGATCTTGAAAAACGGCCGTGGTAACGCTCGCTGGCATACTTGGCGCGATAATCAGATCCACGGCTACGATATGTTTCTCAATAAAACAACGTGTACGCCGTGTACGCGTTCTATCGGTCGCGCGCGCGCGCGCGCGGGTGCGCTCGCGCCCATGGATTTGAATATGTTTACATTCTTGTCTTGTTTATCGGACCGCGGATCGCCGGTGAACGAAGCGAACTGCAGCCGAGGATACAGGCCGATGGCATCTGACTTTTGCGAAACAGGTGGTTTTAACCATATAGGCCGATGGAACACAATGAGACGTGTCCCTCTGCTGGACCATAATCCATCTTGGAAGTCAATCCAGTTCGCCTTGGCATGGAAAATGCGCCGTGTCTTCGACGAAACTCTCTATTGTTGTTGGCGGGTAGTGGATGTAGAACAATGTATTTAAGAGCAAATGCCGGCCGGCTGCGTTTCGAGCCGGCAACGGCGGACCGATCGATCGTGCCCCGGAACGATCGCAATTTAACTCATTTGCATGAGCCAGCGGAATCGGGCATGGGCGATTAAATCTTCTGCGATGTGTACGAGTCTATCCTGTGCAGGAAGATTCGAGGGATCGAGTGTCCCCCAGGAGATATAGCGGCGGAATCGCGGGTGTTTATCATTCGCGCCATATGAAACAACACGGTGTTGGAGTTATCCTGACCCGTTCGCCCACTTAAGCTCATCGAATCGCGCTTCTACGAAACAAGTATAAAAGATCAAAGCGTCTTCGGGTTTAACGCTCGTGAATCCGTGCCGTAAAACGGCCAACAACTGAGAAATAAAGTAAGGCAGACGGTCTGCCCGGTTGCGAGCTATTCACGTTCTTAATTTCGAAGACAGCACGCCCACCGAACTATTTACGAGTAGAAAGAGGGCAGGGATCGTGGTACGCCGATTAGATTAAATCAAACCTCGAATAAATTGATACGTTATTTTCTACGGGGGGGTTATCCCTCGACTGTTCTTCCGCCAGACGTTTCAGCGACTCCCTTCGTCCCACCGTTTCCATTTTAATTACGAAAACGGACGGATAGCAAGGCAACGATATCCCACGGATTATAATATCCTCCGTGTGACTCAGCCCCGTTCGAAAACCTCGGGGTGCGATGCCTCGTTTGGAATTCTTCCAAATTTCCATCTAAAAGCAGAGCATCTACCTGTGAACCCGAAGATCGTTACCTGCAGCTGCTTGCTCCATCGATGAAGCGGTCGTCGACCCTGACCAAACACTTTCGTCCCGGCGAGTTTACCTTTTAAGGTCTACGAAACGTCTACGAGGCTGCCCTAGCGTCATCGAGATCCAACGCTGTCCTCTTCTACCCTCCCTCCTCCTCGGCCCCTAATTTCCCGAGCATACCAACGAACGGAAGATTGTAAACGGGAGAGAGGAGGGGTGGGGGCGGGGGGGGGGGGGGCGGGGGGGCCGAAAGAAACAGAGAGCGAAGGCACGCCGGGATCGTTTTCGTAAAAGTAGTAGGCTGTTCCTTTGGCCACTTCTCTCGTTGGTTCTGTTAGCTGGTCCCTCGAAACGATCGGTGTTTCTCTCCGGAGAGTGCACCGTAGAGAAACACGACGATTCCTTCAGGAAGAGACGGCGAATTCCGATGGGTGGGAGGTCGATATCATCGAAAAGGGCGAGGGAAGGGGCAAGGCACAGCGGCACCGTGTGGACGGAACGGGGGGCGTGAGGAGAAGAAAGGAGGCAGGGCGGCGGTGGGCCTAATTAGTCAGGGATATATCTGGAATCTCATGGAGGCTGAGTTTTGTAGGCCTCCTTCAGTTTTATGTACGCAGGCGGATTTCTCTGGTGGATTAGCATACAAATCGATTTAAACTCGAGATAAATAGCCACTCAAAGGCTCCTCACACGGAGCCGACTCGGAGCATTATCTTGTCCACCGGTGAGATTAACGCTTAATGCTTTATACTTTACAGCCAAGAAGTCTTCCCCGCGTTGCCTCCCGCAGTTACCACTATATATACTTAAGTATGTACCTGCGTTTTGTCGTTTGCCTTTTATCTCTCCCTCTCCTCCCGGCGTTTTCGCCGCGGAGGAGGCCACCTCGGCCCGTGCACGCACAACGGGGCCCCATTGCTTTCTCGATTAATCGAAACGGCAGGTTATCGTTCGCGCAATATCGAGCCGTCGATGCCCGGATCGCTTACACTTTACACCCCCGATGGATTTCACGGGAGTAGTTGTGCGCGGTGGCGTCATCCGTGTCGAGAGGAGGCGCAGGTAAACCGAAGGACGATAAAATCGCCACTTCACCGCCCTCCCTCTGTTCGTTGCGCCGCGCCGCTCCGCGCGATGATCCCCGGAGCGTATCTTCCCCGGCCGCTCGGCCAACGTATGACAATTAACCACGGAGTCGCCTTCCTCGGGCCTACCTCGTCCCCTCAGCCAGGGACGCTTATTAAAGGGTGAACAGCTCGCGAAACCAGTCGCCGAGCGGAGTTTCTTTAAATACGTTTATTAGGATCTACGACAGCTTCGAGTCTCTCTCTCTCTCTCTCTCTCTCCTTCCCCATTTTACCAAGCAGCTCCTGCGTGCCCGAGTGTTGCGTTTCAACGAATACTCGCGGTAGATTTATCGAGACCGTCGAAGACTGTGAGAAATAATTCAGTTGTATTCTTGGGTATAATAGCAACAGACACGTGGAATTGTCGTATTGTATCACGACGCCATCTTGAAGATCAACTTCCACTCGAGGCTCTCCAAAACCATCCGTTCGTTCTTAGCTTTTATGGAACCATCGAAATTACGAAACCTCCAGATTCAACTTCCAATTATGACGCGTTGTAAAGTAAAATTTATAGCGCGCCTATTGTGTTCCCAGCGAGGCCTTTGGATCCTCCGGTCCTCTCGAGGTTTACGATTATATCAAGCCCGTTAATTTATTCATCCTCCGTCGCCGATGGCCACGTTCTATCGTTCGCAAAACGATTCGGCGATCGCGTCGCCTACCATCCGATCCTAGAGAAACGAGTTTCGGTTACGCTCCCCGACAGATCCCCGCGAGTGCACGGGCTCGTCTGTGTTTTATCGGCGTTATTTCGATTATTCATGATCGCTCAAGGTCCCGGGAGCAGCGATCGTTTCTCCGGCCAGTCATTAACCGACAGCCATCGAACACGTGGAACGATGATGCCTGTGAAACTGAAATCCCCCCGGAGATTTGTCGTATCGCCTCTTAGCGCTCGTTAATCCTCACAGTTTTTATCCTAAGTCATCCATTGTCCCCCCCCTCCCTCGCAGCACTTGTCGCTTTTAATTGGCTCTTACGTAAATGTATAAATTAACCTGATATTGAGCAAGATTTTTCGATCGGCTTTTGTTCGTCGTATCGGCCGGTGAATGGCTGATACCTTAGAGCGGGTCTTCACTCGAATAATTACTGTCTCGTGGACGAGGAGACTCGATACCTTGATAGTTCTATCAACTGCGCGTGTAGGATGAATCGATGGACGCGAGGCGATTCGAGCGATGAAATTTCACGGGCAAACTCGGTGAATGGGAAGCTGCTACTTTTCTCCGGTTGTTAAGGCGAAAAATATAGCGGGAGCACAATGGCGGGCGGGCCAGTGATACGAGCCCGATTATTCGATAGTTAGTGGTAACATTGGCGTCTTAAGTAGGGGGGATTTTACATTATATTTCATATTTGGTACTAATTTGAACGCAAATGACTATTGGATATTGTAGCTTGATATTTTAGACACCTTCTATTATATGCTTAACCTTTCGTTCAGAACAAATTAATTTTTATTAATTTTTTTGTCACATACTGTAAAAGGTACGATTTAGGCAACCGGTCTCCTAAATCGTACCCCTCGGTTTCCAAAATCGTACCTCCACTAAAAATAGTATCAATAACAAATAGAGTAGCAAATATTCAACATAAAGTAATGATTATTATATAGTTACATATACATATGTATATGGATCACACACAGGCCGCAATAACCTATGAATATGATATATGTACATAACCTATATAACATACGAGTTGTCAAATTCTACTGGTACAATTGTAGTGGTACGATTTAGGAAACATGATGAATTTATTTATAAATATTAATTTAAACTTAATATTGAATGTAATATGCACTTAAAATGAATGTAAAATATTCTACATTAAACCCGCTTTTAGAAATATTCAAAAATACAGGACAAAATTGCATTGTTTGATTATTATCAGCTAAAATAAACTGGTAAAAAGTTACATCAATCATACCCGATTTTTTAAAATGTTAATAGCACGCACAAAATAGGGTGTAAGCTCAAAAGGTTTTGTTTCTATTTCTTATTTCAGATTTACTTGATATTTTTATTATCCAATGTCGTTTAGATTCATTAATTACTGAGAAATTGGCGAGGTACGATTAAGGTGACCAGTACGATATTGGCAACTCTCCCCTAACAGTGCCTCGGCAAATAAAATAAGTACGTTACGGGGGCCGTAATAATTACGGGTTTATATAATGTTTCATTTGCATTAAGTAAGACATGATGGCGCGGTAACCCCCGTCCGCCGTTGCTGTTTTAGCAATTACCATAATTTAGTTAATTAAGAGGCATTATCGGAAACTGAAAGCAGCCTAAAGGGTATCCACGGTCCGCGATGCTATCGCATCGCTATGCTTATCCGCCGTAACGATACCAGTCGTTATTAAGCAGTTATCACTCTAATTACGTATATATGTTTAGCAAAAGAGAAATTTCATTAGGCGAGGTACACGCTGCGCGCCACGCCACTCTGCCACCATTGTTTATTCATGTTTTATCGCTATTAATGACATGGCGTCGATCGGTAACGGAGAAGAAAAAAAGAAGCATCCGTGGATCGCGTGAAATGCACCTATGTACGATAGTAACAGCAGCCTCTCGCGCCTCGGCTGTGTGCTCTCAATTATCGCGGCGCGATTATTTCCCTTCGCGTCTTGAAATTGCGCGGGAACACATTCTGACAAGTAGTTTTGTCGTAATTCTGTCAGTGGAACGACCTTCTTTAGCTAAATTCGCAAATCTTGACGAAGCTTTTTTGTAACAGACCCTCCACCCTTTTGGGTGTAATAATTGTTTCGTCCTTTACACCTGTGCCAAAAGTAGTACCTGCATATTTGAATATTTCACGGGCACATGTGGCCCGCCGAATTTAACATTTAGCCCCCTGTGCCCGAACATTTACAATGTCAGGCGCGATTCATTACGAAAACCGTGTTTCCACTCGTTCCCCCTGTTAATGCAACTTAACGAGCACAAATCGCCGTGTTATCGTGGCCGATAAAGTGCAGGAACGGCGAGCCACGTCCGCCCAGCCCATGCGATTCGTTCCCCCGAGCTCCACTTGCTCGAGTCACTCCCATCTTATCTATCGTTACAAATTTATTCGAAACGTCATGTCCGACTAATGAGCGCGTATATAGGGAACTCGATTGGGCGGGCAGGATAATAATGTCAACCCGCGAGACGGCTCTGATCGACTTCGGTAAAGCACGCGACGCGGGACCGGAAGGAGGGCCTCGCAACTGGGCCACTCTTGAAACGGATGAACAGGTGAGCGGGCGTAAATCAGGGTGGGGTTAAGCCGTGGCCTGCGGAGACGGAGCTGGCAGAACGGGGGGAACAGAGACGAACAAGCGGACGTAGGGAAGGTGAAAAGGAGAATAGGGGCGACCGAAATGAGCGGGGACACGCGTGCGATAGGAACGTTACCGAAAAGGGAGCTGAATGGAATTGAACAGCTTCTTTCGGAATAGTCTTAAAAATTCGACGACATTTCCAAACTTTCAATTACTTCAAACATATTTTAGCCACTAGAGGATGAGATAAGATTTGTTAAAAATGCTCGAAAAATTCTTGGAGAACGTAATAATCTTTATTCTTGAGAAATTTGGATCTAACAAGGGAAGATAGGCAACTCGGAATTTTAGAAAATGATGCAACTTTGTGTGCAAGTAGAGTAGTTCATCCCTAACACATACCTATTTTTTGCTGGTACCATAGTACGGGTTTTGGGGATGAAATCATCCCTAGAAAGAATGCAGAATTTTCCTTTTCGTAGAATATTTCGAGAACGGTGAGATATATCGAAAAGAAGTTTCAGCAGAAGTTGCATCTTTTTTTTTATATCTACAAAACTGCGAGAAAATAATTATCGGAAATCCATACGTCTCAAGTTACCCCCGCCACCAATCTTAATTCGATAATTATTTTTACGTAGTCTTGTAGATATAAAAAAAATATCCAACTTGTATTTAAACTTCTTTTCGATAGCTCTCACCGTTCTCCAGATATTCCACGAAAAACAAAATTCTCAATTTTTCTCAAGGGATGACTTCACCTTCTAAAACCGCAGTAGGGGTAAAGAGTACAGTCGTTGGCCACCTCACAGTGATTGGCCCTATTTTGAGAAATTAAAAAATATAAAGAAATACCAATTAATTGGATTATTCAAATTTAATTTGATTACTGAATTTATTTAATTAAATTAAAGTTAATAATTAAATTGTGATTACTTAGTAGATAAATTGTATAAATTTTGAATTTTTTAGTAGAACTGAATTACCCTACTGTAAAAAATGCCAAAAGTAAAAAAAGGTGATAAATATGGGAAAAAATATACAGATGGACAAATCATACAAGGATACATAAGATATATCCATTTTTATTGAATAATTTTAATCCCATTTCTATCATCAAATCATATAACATTTTCTTTTAGGTTATATGATTATGTGTCAAATAGCGGCCAATCACTGTCGAACCGATCGGACAACTACTGTCATGACCATGCCAATAACTATATTTCTTCATAGTCAACACATTTTTTGTATATTTTCATAAATTCTTGCATTTTTTTATAAACTCTATTTATTTTTAGATTATTAGGTTTTTTCGTACTTATTTATATTGATTTTCATTTCAAATTTACAAAATTCACATTTATAATTCACTATGTATGTGACACTCTTTACCCTATGGCACCAACAAAATATAGATTTATCTTACGGATGAACTACTCTGCTTGCCCACAAAGTTGCATAATTTTCTGAATTTCCTGGTTGCCTAACTTCCCTTGTTAGAATAAGCTCCGCGTCTTTTTCGACTGTCGAGGGCCACCACGAAGAGCAAGATTCGATGCTGGACCGGGACCAGCGGCATGTGCCGGAGGTGGCAGGCAAAGCGCCAGCTCGTCGACGGTTCCATGGGCTATGGACAGCCGGGTATCCTATCGCGGCGATGAAAGCGTCCACGAAATTTTCCTTTCGATAAAACTGATTTACGGCCGGATTATTGTTGCATAACGCGAGGGACTCGCTGACGGGTGGCTGAATAATTGCGGACGCGAGTGGGCCACAGGCTTTGGCTCGGGGCTCGCGGCGCCTAAATCTTTCACGGGTTTTATTCGTCGATTTGGCGGATGACGAGGGAAATGGTACACAGCGATTGCACGGGTCCGCGGCGCGTTCATCGACGCCGAGAAATATAGCGATTAAGCACGATAACGATACACCTGTCGGATAAATAATTTCGACTGGTTCCGGAGACTGGTTTCGTGTACCGATTTCAGTCCACACTCGGCTCGCGGCTCGCGTGCCAGCTCGTTCGCCACGTACGACAGACGGGGCATCGTCTCAGACTTGTCACTCTCACGATCCTGTGTGCCGATCAAATTGTTGGCTACCACTTGACCTCCCGCATATCCCGGCAGAGACGCGTATCGGATAAGACCGGCTACTTTCAGACGGCAGCGAACCGGCCAGCTTCGTGTTAAATCGGTGGAAACCGTCCCTGGCCAATAAATCTCCGCGCATAACATTCGCGGCAGTAATACGCTCCAGGGACAAGAGTTATGTGCTATTGATAAGGCATCGCGCAAAACCCTGATTTACTGCATCGTTTACGGGATGTGTAATTGTCTATAAATGTGATTGCGGGGGAGACGCGCGGCTGATATTTCAGGCCGAGCCGGAATCGAGACTTAAGCGACACACTTGTTCCGCTCAATTTACCCGCGCGTATCGCGCGTGTCGTCGCAAACTCGGTTCACTGTCACTTGCACACCTGAATCCAAAGGCTTCGTGTATGCGCACCATCGGGCTCGAAAATAAGGGTGTACCACTTATCGGGAGGAATTGCAAATGGCGCAGAGGGCCGAGAAAATGGATGCCCGGGTCGCAAAGTATAATATAAAAAGGGCTCGCGAAAGGGATACTGAAAAGAAAGAGTCACGACCGTCTGTATATCGGACACTGGCCACTCTGGGTGCTTCTTTTGCGCGATGGAACTTAATTTTAGAATGTCCGAATGCCTGCGAACGCGGGCTCCTCGCGTATGGGTAATGCGTGACACCGTTGACTCGCTGCTACGCGGCAAGGTGTTGAAGCTAAAGGCTCGTATTTTTGTCGCGGCCGGCTCGTCGGCTCGGCGAAACCCTTTCGGCCAGCCTGGCGATAAATCCGTATCTTTATGAAACGACGTCGAGCTTTCCTGCCTATAGGGGCTCCTTTTGTTCGGTTAAAACGCTCCGTGGCACCGAACCGGCTGTTGCCCCCTTTCTCTTTCTCTTTCACATTGTACTGTCAATGGGATCACCGATACCGAACACCAAACGAACGCTCGATTCGGCGTAGCAGGTAAAATTGAATCACCGCTCGACTCCGTATCATGCTCGATTCCGTATCCAATATTCCACTCAGAATTAATATCCCTAGACATCGTTTCTCTTTGGATCACTTTGGAGAATTGGAAACAACAATTGCGTCGAGCTTCATATAGGTAGTCATAGCAGCAGGAATTCCGTTATCGACGCATGGGATGTGTTGCTCTTAAACATGCCTACCTGGGGGAAATTAAGGGATGCTCAGAAAAGAATGGCCGCAAGGAGGTGACAGTATCGACAAGGAATTGGAACGAAGACCCATTAGCGACAGCTTTGGGAACCACTGATACAGTGCTCCTTCCCTGCCAGGGCACTCACACCTTCGCGTGTATCGTTAGTATCGGTGGATTACTTTTGCTTAATAGATAGGGCCGGATCGTAAATCGAATTTTGAGATACAAGGAAACGTCGATCCCCCGGGGGCCGTCCGGCCGAATAAGTACCTCTATTCCTTTGTGAGGCCTGTTATCCGGTACTTAGGTATCTGGTGTATCCGTGTAAAGGCCCCTGACGATCCAATCTTATCGCGACGAAGGGCCCCATGGCCGAGCGGGGCCCGGGCCCTGTATAAATTATCGCCACGAATTTCGAAATGCTCCTCCTTCTCCGCCCCCTTTCTTTCTCCTCGTTTTGCGGCTCATTCTCGGCGTATCCTCTTAAAAGTGGTAGGAATTCGACGCATTGTGGCTGGCCCATCTCGTGGACGCGGCCAGGGGGGAAACGGGAGGGGAGGGGGGAGATTGAAAACGGCTCCTAATCAAAGAATGACGGTAATCACCGAAAGTAATGACCAGACGTTTCGTAGGCCTTTAAAGCCTACGTACGCATCGTCTTGTGCAACTACAACAGGCCCGATGGGCAATAAATTGTTGGCTCCTACGCGCGAAACTCGCTCTCTTTCCCTTGCTCTCTCTCTCTCTCTCTCTCTCTCTCTCTCTCTCTCTCTCTCTCTCTCTCTCTCTCTCTCTCTCTCCCTTCTTCGTTCCTCTCGGCTCTTTTCTTCGCTCGCAGTGACGCGAGCCTGTGCCCCGTCTTTCTCTTTAGCCGTTGCTCGTTCCGCTTGTTCTCCTTCGACCGATCACGTTCGAGACACCTTAAGACAATAATAAGGGGGATAGCTCCGTTGTTAATGCGTTTCCTTTCTGTGCGAGACGTTCTGGACCGTGACCAATGAGAATAAATTTATGGTGGCTGACCGCCACTCCGAGCAACGTCGTTCGCGCCGAGCGATTACGGTAATATTTTGTTTATAAACGCGCACGGCCGACTCTGCAGCATCGGTCGATCGCGTCAGGCCCATTGATCTTCTCGTTCGGTACCTTGTGCAATCTACGTTTAGGGCTGCGAATACACGCGCACGTTTCTATCATCGATTGTTCAGCAAAGCCACGTCGTCGGTCAAAGTGTCTCATCTGCTCGGCAACACTGCGCACTCCGTCCGAACAATGTTTCCGCGATGTTGGATCTGACGAATCCAGAAAAACCGATTTCTACATCTCCTCGATTGAGAAACGTCGCATTTCGTAATCCTGCATTTTTTACGGTCGCGGACCTGTTTTTAAAGTGCTACCGGAAAATCGTGTTCACATTGGACGTGATTGATAATCTTGGAATAGGTATTTTCTTATGAATCGTCGATCGCGCAGATAAACCTGAATAGTGGCAAACTCGTTGCATGGGACATATATGATATATTGTCGCGCCGACTATTCCAGCTACTTAGACAATCGGGATAAAATGGTCATAGGCTATAATTTGAATTTCAATCGACTATTTACGTAAAAGTAATTTGTAGTTGTCACTGGCCGTTTCGCGACAGAATTGGGACAAAGGGCTGAAAGAAGAATCTTTGTTAAAACGCAGCCACGTCTCAAAAGGAGATTTGTTTTTAAGTACTGTGCCGGTCGCAGAATACCTATTGCTTTTAAAAGGAATGACGTAAAAGCATAGTACATACTCGATATTTGACATAATCGCTTTAGAAGAAACAAACACGCAGCATTCTCGTAGTTTCTTAGAAATCTCCATCATTATTCCAATTCGCTGAAGACTCTGTCTAATTATTTCAAGTTTGTTTCTCGCGCGTATCGTTTGCTGATAATATGACCTTCAGCCTCGACTGATCGACGAGACGTCATTAACAAGTCGAAGCCACAAGTCGACCAGCCATCGTTCTCCAGACCCCTCTTTACTCCAAACCATTTAACCGTAATCGTGCCTGCATTCTTGCCCCTCTTTTCTTCCTTTTCCCTGCAATATCTCGTTAATTAAATATACCTTACACCAGCCGGTACCCTAACCCTTTGTTACGTTTGCGTATTAATAGTTTGATCTAATATCCAGCGAGGATCTCAGACACGGGGATGGCGCCCCTCCCGTTGCATAGGGATCACTTAAAGGGATGCGCAATTATCGAACTTGTTTGCAGCCGTTCTTGGCGACGGAATCGATAGAAGAATTCGCGAAAGGAACGCGATCGGGTGGTGGGCAAGGCGGGGAGGAAGGAGGACGCAGATGCGACCGATACCGTTAGCGGAGCCAGCAATAAAGTAAATAAAGAGAGCCCGTTCGACAAGTTGACTCCGGCGTTGAGTCGAGGCGCACTTTTATTTCCTTCCGCTGGAACCTCCTCGTGGCGGTGGCCACGAGGAATAAAAAAGGGGGACGCTCACCCCGGGGACCAGTTTGGAGCGAGCTCGGGCACCAGCGGTTGGCTCCGTCGATGCTCCACCTCGTTATGCACTATCATCCTCGATATCGTTCGTTGATTACGTAATTGACGTGCTGCGCCAAGGACCTTGATCTATACTAATTCAACGGCACCTGCTGATTCCACTATGCTCCTCTTCCAATGGATTTCTCCGTCGTCCTTTTCTTCCCCTTCTCCCTCTCATTCTTCCACTCCTCCGTCTACTTTTTGTCTCATTTTTATCAATCGGCGATAAGGCTTGTCGCATATTTCGTAGATACGTCCGTTAGATATGCCATCCGGCCGAACGAAATGATCCAGACGAACGATAATCGCGAGACCGTCGCGACGCGCCGGGCAAGCCGGTTGACGTTCCTCGAAAGCTAGCCCCTTAAGTGGATTAAGCGTATGTATGCACAGGCAGCCCCGCATTCCGGGAAAAACGTAATCCTTGATTTTTTTCGCCTGTCGGAGCGCGTTGGAATTATTACGAACGGTAACTTCATTTTTTCGCGTCTGGCCGCGCGTGCACGCAACAATCCCGATAGCGATCCCTATCACCGCGTTCCTCGTTTTATTTCGACGCGTTTACATTACGATTCCCGGCCGTGATAAAGTTGATTTTCCTGTGCCGTTCAGCTCGCGTTAACGACGCTGTAATTTATTAATTAGAGAATCGACTTAAGCAGAGTCAATTACACGGGACGGCGACTGTTTTCAGCCTCCCTCCAGCGCATTGTTTCGCCTTCAGTTTTACGCTTGGCAAAATCCCCGGCATTTCCCAGCGTATCTGCTAGGTTCGGCAGTTGAATTCCGGGGCTGAGTTCGTTGCACGGACATAGGGTAAAGGACCCAATTACTGACACATTAAGCGTTGACGCTGACATTATCTTATAGTTATGTACTTATAGATTAAAAGTATATGTTGTTCTTGTTATTTATTATTGTTTAATATGTTTACTTGATGAAAAAAATTTGGTGGATCTTAAAACTTCGATTTTTATGTACAAATTCATCAATTTAAAAAATATATTTGGGGATCTATTACTTACACCCTTCAGATGTATTCGACTGAATTACTCACACCCCAATTACTGCCAGCTAACCTAATACTGTTTATGTCATTTTAAGGTTACGTCGTGTCATGTACATAAGCAACTACTGCTAGGACAGTAATACCAAAGTACTTGAAACGCTTGTACCAATCACTGTCACCCAATTAATAAGTAAAAAGACTTAATGAAGCGTTGAATTCGGATCTTTATTACTTTTTATGATGCTTGTATTATTTAAAACATTATATTTTGTTATGTTAATAACTTAAATATTACAATTACAGCATTTGCTTTAACGCCTTGTTTTCTCTTTCCCTAGTAAGGAAGTCATCGTTTCCATTCTCCTAATATTCGCTTAACTTTTTTTATCGTTTTATTCAAATTAACGAAGAAAAAATTAAGTACTGTTTTTTGTATCGTATAAATAACAGTTTGAATTGTATGCTAATTTTTTTTACGCATCATTTTATAAGATTCATTCGTTATTTTACGTAAAGCAGCTTAGGGTGACAGTAATTGGGTTCTTTACCCTAATGCCTTCGTATGCGCAGGATATGCTCCGTTTTAAATACACCACTCTTTCAATCTTCACAATCCTGTATCTTAATTGTCGAACTGTGCATATTGCTGTCATTACGATATACCAGACTCGCAGCAGTCTGGTACCATTCGTACTAGCGATTTACAGCCACGTAGCGATTCGCTCACGATCGTTTCCGGGTGAATAAGTCACTTGAATGTCGCTACTCGAAATCACAACTCGAGCCGCTCCGGCTACCGTCGTATCCCGCGTTGTCGCGTAATTCTGGTCGTTAGCGATCCGACTGGCCCGTAATCGCGAGATCGCCATTGTAATTTCAATATTTTATTCGCGCCGAGTCGGTCGCTCCCGACTTACATCTCTTTAATGGGCACAGCTCCTTCGAGAACTGACCCGCTCCTCTTTTCCTGGATTTTAATTAGCTACTTGGACCAGGAAACGCGGAAAACGCGCGGAAAGCCGATTGCCCTATAAACGCCGGGATATCTGCCGATTTAACAATTTAACCGCGCGTAAACGCCTCGCGAATATTCTCCTCGATCTGATATCTCCTATACAGCCAGCCGAGATTTAAGCTGGCCCGTTTATTGCAAGCGCCGCTACCGTTTCATGGTTTCCGGTGAAATTGGCAGACAAGGAAACGTTTATTACGCTTTATGTCTCGCATGAAAAAGCGAGTGGCGAAATTCCATCGGATCCTGAACGGGCAGCTTGTCGCTCGATTATCACCGATTTTTATATTTGCTCGTAACGTCCGAGCGCGTAAAAATGTTGACGCGTGTGCGGACAAGGTGCCGTTTGGAATGCCTCTGTACCGCAGCGGATTGGAGATCCCCTTACAGTCTCTTGTTCTTTCATGGAGCTGGAGTCGTTGGTTAACAGGAAGCTTTCTCTTCTTCTCGAATATGCAGGCTTTCCCAGAAACAACAAGGCGAACACATTCTGTCCCACTGCTTACGGTAGAATTACCGCGAATGGAGCTACCCCATATCCAACTTAAGGCTTCTCACAACTCGCGGCAAACGATCACCGTAGCGCATCCTCGATGGTTTCTGCGTTTTCCAGGTGTGCACTAGCTGTCGATGCGCAATCACGGCTGAAACCCAATTATTCTTGACCGATGGCTCCCGTTGGCCACGCGACGCTGCGACGTCCTCGGCGAGCGCGCATTGTTCCGTTCGAATGCGGGACGACAAGTGTAACGCGGCCGCGATAATCACCGATGCCGGCCACTGGCGCATCTGCATACAAGCAGACCAGCCTCGGTGACAACGGGTAAGGAAATCACTCCGTAAATGTAAACTTGAACCAGCGGCGCAAAAACCGCTGCATGGGACTGGTGCATCGGTCGGAGGGGCCGTTTGTTTGGCTGGTGGCTGGAACGAGCTCCCCGAGCCTTCTCTCTTTTCTTCTCTTCTCTTCTCTTCTTTCCTCTTCTCTTCTCTTCGGCCCCGCGCATACATACCCCTCAGTTCTGTTCCGCGATACTTTCTGCCAGTTGTAGTGTGTCTCCTCCACCTCCGCCACCTCCACCTCCGCCTCCGTCTCCTGCCTCCGCTCTTCTTGCGCCTACTCTCATCTCCATTCCGTCCACGCTCCCTCTTCTTTTTCCTTTGGCCGCGTC
The DNA here is from genome assembly GCA_947577245.1 of Andrena bucephala. Classification (NCBI taxonomy): domain Eukaryota; kingdom Metazoa; phylum Arthropoda; class Insecta; order Hymenoptera; family Andrenidae; genus Andrena; species Andrena bucephala. The sequence continues at coordinate 74,912,995 of OX387715.1, forward strand.
CACAATCCCGGAAAACACGCTCGGCGCTCCGGGATCGGCTCGCTTGCTCGTCCGCTCATCCACGGCACATTATCCTCTCTCGCGTCTGGCGAGACTTTCCCCCGCCCCGCGGTGCCCGTAGGAGCGCCTGCCTCTTTTTTTTTTTTCAAAGAGAAAGCGAACCACCGTATGAAAATAGAGAGGGCCAGGAAGATTTTTGCAGAATGTTTCCGCCGCGCTCCTCGCGGGGCCACGGAGCTTCTCCGGCCTGCGCCGCTGGCCTGCATTAATAACGATTTTCCCCGACAGGGCGAGGGAAAAATGGCCGGTCCGCGCACTGGGTCCAGGCTTTGTGGAAACGCTGCCCGCTAGCTGTCGCCGGTTACGAACGCGCAAGTCCTTAAGCACGCGTGAATAATTAGTTTGGATAAGGAGCGGCCCTGTTGCCAGCCTTTTCTCTTTACACACGTTATTAACTCTCCAGTCTGGACGTGCGAAGGATCCGAACAGAAGAGTTATTGTACTTGGCTGGTGTGTACGGCATTCGCGTCTCGCGTCGGCTTTTTCTTCTTCGCCTTCCGGCTGCTGGCTCGCGGACGCGGTGATCCCTGCCCACGTGGAACTGCGATCGATTAATCCGGCTCAACCGTTTTGTAGAATCTTTCGGTGTTTCGGATGTACTTAATCTGTAGCATACTCAATCGCGATGTGTTCGATCTGAAAAGATCACGGCTATAAATGTCTCGAAAATTCATCCGCCACCAGTCCAGCTATCGGAAGCAGAGAAGAACGGAGAGTAATCGGCCAATTACCATAATTTGTATAGATTCTACTGTCGAGCAAATCCACTGGACCTCGAGTGCAATCTATCATCCAGAACCCAGGAAAAAGATAAGGAATAGTCGACTAATCACCATAAATAACGCTCTCAGCACGTTTCAGTGAATCTGCGCTCGAGATAAATCAGCAGATCTGTAATTGATCGCGCATAAAATTCCGATATTAAGAAGACGGCAAGAGACGAATGACAAAGGGGGAAAGGAAGTTGGCGAGGCCACGCGGATTCTTTCGCTTTATCGTCGGTTCATCCTCCGCGGCGGATCTTGTCCCGTCGAAGAGGGCAGCAAAAGGCGATGCGAGGCATAGAAGGAGGAGCAGGAGGAAGCATTCGGTGAATTGAATTATTTAAAGGCCGCGCAAGAACAGGCGCCTTTTATGAGTGTCCCACACAATGGCGGCTTTGTGGGCCGGTGGTACACGTGTTGCGTACACGCGCTCACGTACGCGGAGCCGTGCGCCGCGCCACGTGAATGTGCTAATAATGAAGGTAAATTTGTTCCGAGGAGTCATTAATTAAAGTATTTTGTAACAAGGCGGGAATGGTGACGCCACGCCGCGGCGGTGTCGGCGGTCGCTTCGCGCGGCGTCGTCCCTGTCTGCGCGGATTTTCCGCATCCACCCTGGCGCAACGCGTAATATAAACGGCTCGTGCTCGCTCCATGGATGTAGAGGCGCGGGGCTGTGTGTGGGGCGCCGCGTATAGAAGAGGAAACCTGGAAGCTGCGAGGAGAGGCAGCGACACGGCACAGCAGCCCGTATAAATAAAGGTGGCGATCATAGAATTGCTAATGTTTCAAAGAGAGATATTATTCTTTTCAGAAGATGACAGGGCATGCGACTCGGCGAGAGACCTTTCAGAGGGTCGAACAGAGGGTTGGGGGAGGGGCTGAAGAACGGCGAAGAAGAGGACAGAAGTCGGTGGCGCGCGGTTGGATGATGGTTGTCGGGCATAGCCGGGCTCTGGCGCCTTTTCTCTCTGTACCGACTTTGCCGGATTCGCGTGTATAAGTCCATACAGGCGGACCCTGACTCGCCCATACTTATATATTACTCGCTGAGACGCGCCCTATACGAACGAACACGTCCTACACGCGTCCGTACACACAACGACGGTCCAAGCCTCTGCGTGAATACGTATACATTATGTGTCTATACAAAACAAGCAGCCAGCACCAGCAATTCAAAGGCCTCCATTCAAGGCTCCATCTCTCTATTCTTGCTCTCCTACATTTGTAAACCATTTCGTTTGCCTCCCCCTCGACCGAGCGGGTATACTAATAACTAATAAGGAACGGAGTCCTCGGACCTTTAGTCGAGCCAGCTACGTTTCCAGCCGCGCCACGCCGAGCCTCCTGGACTGGCCTCATTATCCGGGGGAAACGCGAACGCGAACGCGGAAAATAACGGCTTTGATATTGTCTCTCCGACTCGGTGCCGGAGTAATGGACAATGAAGATCGTATAAAGCGATTCAAAGAACGTCGCGATCCAGCTGCTGCGCGAGATATCAGACGCTGGCCGCGCTTTAGCCCGCGCGTTGGACAATGAGGGCGGAATGAAAGCGGCGGAATAATCTTCGCGGGCTGAATTAATCTTCATTCCGAGCCGCGCGACCGTGTAACGTTGTTACGATATTGGCCACGACCACCGCGTATAATCGTTTCCCTCCGTTTTGCCTTTTACACTCTCTTCTCTATTATTTCCTCCAGGAAATTTGCATTATGCTTTTGCCAACGGGGGAAACAACTCTGCATTCATATCAATTGAGTAGAGCTGCACCGACTATTGTGATTACTGAAAGTGTCATCGCTTCAATGACCATACATCCTTTTTTACGAACATCTCCTTATTAATATACCCGTTGTACTTGATGATAGGATCAAATGCTTCGTATGTAAAGTGTTTTTTTTTCGAAGGAGAGAATGTTATAATCGACACGAGATTCATTCACACTTTTCATCAATCTTCGTACAAAAACATTGGAAAATAAATCCTGTAATCCACGAAGTTTCGTAGAAACACCGAACGGCATAGAATGGGGACGCGAAGTGGAAGTCGAGTTATTAAGTCCCCATCCGTCCGTAGGGTCGTCGTTTGTCCGAGGCGGACGACGATTGGGCGAGGAGACTGCAATCATCGCCGGCGCAAAAAGCGAACGGTGAACAGACGACGGGGACAGGACACTTGATCGTAAAAAATAATTGAAAGTAGACGCGCGGAGGAGAGCGTGAGAGCACAGAAAAAACATACGGTCCGGATGCGAGCCGGAAAATGACAATCACTAGTCGCGGAACCGTTTCCTCTGTCTGACGTCAATCTGATCGAGAGGTGGCTTGCTCGCTGCAGTCCTCGTATCGGGCTAAAAGGGGTTGCAGCCGGGAGAGAGGGAGGACTGAGCCTCCGGGCGCGTTCTCCCTTCGCCAATTTAGTAGCCGATCTTCGGTCGGTCGACTCTGAAATCCTATCGATCTTCGAGCGTATACGTACGCCATCCTGTGATAGGTGCGAAGAAATATTGTGAGATACTTGGGGCCGGTTTGAATTATGTGTAAAGCGAACCTCTTGAAGGTAGGTACACCGCGCCGAATATTCTTCTGACCACTCTGCCCACTTTGGTGGGCCTGAATTGTTAAAATATTAGTGTTCAAGAAATATAGAGACGTCCCTGTGCTCTTGACTCATTATCGATAATAGTTGTCTAGACCACAAAAGGGTAACTCAAATCCCTGTTCCTTTCTGTATGGATTCCTTCGATCCCCACCCCGAACGAAAGCGTGCGTCGACCTGTTCGTCACTCCCGTGATCGTTCTGTCGACGGAGCTGGTTGACAGGTGTCCACCAAGGACACCTCGTTCTGGTCCGTGAACGACCCGACGTCTTCGGGCGACGATCTCTCCGGGCAGCTGACGTAACTCCGTGCTATCGTGATGATTCGTTATTTTTTATGGTGATCCGATGCGCGCACGTTAAAGCGCCCTGACACGTGGAAACAGGGAGGAACGTCCGTCGTTCCGGCGACCGATTCTCATTAATCCCCGCGCCGATAACTATCTGCAGGGTGGGCACGTAATCCCTCTTCTATCGGCGACAGAACAGGCGGCTCTAATTACCCGTTAATTTCTTTTTCCCCCGGCTCGATCTTTCTCGCCGCTCGGCCAGTTGCGACGAAGAAACCGGGTCGCCTTCGAGCGTGCAACTTTTTTATTTCCTGGTAGAGCATTTTCCAACCGCCTTAACGAGCCGGCTCGACACTGTTATTAAGCATTTCATTAGGACCCGCTGTGAAGTAATAAAGAAATTTGTTCTTCGCGATGCATCGGCGAGCAAGCGAAACCGGAAGCGCGGCAGCTCGTAAAACTTGACGAGGGATGTTTTACCGCTACGATAAGCGGTAGGTATCTGTGTCCAACACGTTTGTTTCACGCGAAAGACTGGTCTCTCTCCTCGTTGATCCAGAAATTGGGTCGAATTTCTGTTACTCGGCGCACCTAGGTACAGGCTGTGTCTTTTCGGAAAGAAACTCCAACGTTTCGCAGTGGGTGGAAGAAACGTAGAACGGCACTTGGGACACAATTCATTGAAGGATTCTGAAGACTACAAGGAACCCTTCCGACAAGGGCTAGCCTCCCCTCCGTCCGGTTCATTGTAAATTAATTACCTGGAAATGAGAAATCTCCGGTATACGTTCACTTCCGCAGCGAAACGAACTGAATGGCAGGCGAAAAGTGTTCTTTAAGCCGCTCTCGGATGCCCGATTGTCTTTCTGGTTCGTTCGAGAACCTTTTCATCCGTGTTTCCACCAATGAATTCCATTGTATTACCAGCAGGATCCGAGATCCGTTAACGTAACGGAGGATGACTGACGCAATCGATATTTTGCAATAGTTCTCGCGTCTCCTTTGCTGGACGACAGGTGCGCGATTAGCCAACGCAGAGTCCGCAGGAGTAAAAATAACTATCGCGAAACGTGGAAAGAAAGGGGGGACGCGAGCGGTGCCTGTCGTGCCGAAAGGCACCGAAAATTCGCGGCGCTCGTCTAATTGAATTAGAAAACAATTGTCACACGTTGCTCGTTGCAAAGGCACACTGTCGTTGCGTGCGGAGGAACGGTTATTTCGCGCTAGCGCGCGCCCGCGCCTACGCAACTACGTGGAGCACGGTGTGTGGAATTTTCACCTGCTCAAACAGAGCCCAGGTCCGTCGGGTCCGTCGTGTCATTGTGTTTGCATTATTATGTTAATCACAACGGAGCCGGGCAACAATGCGACAGCCTCGATTTAGGAAGCGACTCGAAAAGGAACATATAGCTGAGCAAATATTATCTAAGCAAATCATTAGTCGACTCCTCGGCCGCGGTTGCGCTATTCGGCCAGGAGAAGAGGCTCCGCGGCGGGTTTTACACGCGGGTGGCTACGCGCAGGTCGCACACACTCTTGTGTGTACACGGCACAATACACCGATCTCTCGCAACTCCCTCGAGATACCGCGGGCCCGCGACTTGCAAATTGAGCCCACCTATTTGCGCCGTCACAAGTGTTCTAGCAAACGACCTCGTGATAGCTAATTCGCGGGGGACGTCACGGGATCCTCGATACCGCCAGACCCGCGAATCTTCGTTTGGCTTGCGACCAACGCCTGCCACTTGGAACAGCAAAGTTGAAAGAGAACGCTCTTCTTGCTCCATTCGAAAATCGAGCCGTGGAAGAGGATTCAAATCGGGCTTCTCCTTTACGAAGTCACGGTCAGAAGTCAGAAGCACAGTGTGAGAAAAAGGGGCCACGAGACTTGAAGCGGTGTTTAAAAAGCGAACAATGCCTGGACTCGAATGGAGCGGCAGGAGAAGGCCGCCAGGCGATAAGGACGCCGCGCCGCGGTCCAAAGGCTCGAAACGTGCTCGAACAAGGACCCGTGGCACTAATAATGTTAGCGTAGCGCCGCCAGTCGAGTGGAGGCATCGAGGAGCCGGAAAGTGCTCAGCTGAGGCCACTCGTTGGAGCATGCAACTACCCCTAATACAGGAGGACTCGGGTCGGCCACGAGTCGTCCTCGTCGATCGTCCTGGCGGCGAGCGGTGCGTGTTCCCATCGGCCGACAGTCGTTCAACGCTCGTTCATCCCCATCTCCCCTTTCCACTCGTTCGTCACCAAGCCGCCCCTCGTCCCTCCGGCGAAGTGTAACGCAATTACGATTGTTGTTTGAATGAACAATCAAGCGCCCTCGAGGCGCGCGCTCCCAATCATTCAATTTCGGTTCAATCGACTCGGAGCGTCGCCACGGCCACCCCTGCGCCGGCTTGTTCTTTCTCCCGAGAAGCGGGCGACGTGACGGGAGCCCGAGAAAGACGGGATCGGCTGGAGCTCAGAAAGAAAGAGTTCCTCCACCCTGGCAGAAGCAGGGAAAATAGAAGCAAGAAAGGGGCGGTTATTGTTACTTCGCCAGCTGACAAAGTAACCGCGCCGAGGCTGCGCTCCTTGTTCCCTGGCCCTGACAGGGCATGTATTACGGAAAAAAGAAGCTAATAACAGCCGCTGCCCCTGCCGTCTGCTTATCGGCTACCTGCCGTTTGACGGGCGTCCCCCCCTAAGCAGAACTTAACCCGGGACGACACCAAGAAGTATCCCTGTGTTCGGGCGAAAGATCGGCCGAGGGCACGGGGTAACGCACGCTTTCTTCGCGTGCGCGCGTACACGCGTACACGCGTGCAACCGGGGGGACACGCCTTGCGAAACCCGGTTATTAGTTCCCGGCGGGAGGGCTGTCCCCCATTCCTCTCGTTCCTTCCACCTCCCGCTCCTCAAGGTACCATAAACGACCCCTCGTCAACGGAGAAACGACCTCCTGTTACTTCACTCGTGACGTCATTTCGCTGAATTTCACTGCCACGGAATTCGATTGGTATCTGGCCGAGGAACAAATACACACGCCAGCCGGTGTGAAATATTACGAGAGACTTTCTAATTGGAAAGCTGGATTTCGTGGCACCGCGCGATGGCACGTTCGATAATGTTTTAATAATTTCGACCGATGAATGAGTGGCATAAGCAAGAGCTGATGCGTGAGCGGTGGGGTCCATTTCGTTCCGTGACCTTCCATACACTTCAGAATCATTCGGGTTGCTCTTGTCCGACCGAGTGACATTTCTTGGCAAATCAAACCTTCCACTGTAAAGACACGTAGGTAGAGGTTGCAGGGAAAGTATAGTTAGAAACTAGAAGCTTGAGGGTTGACGGAGCCTGGTTGGAAGGAACTAACATCCTGGGAGCGGGTTTAATGAAATAAATGCTGACGGCTCGGAAATATTTAGCAGTGGCTTCGCTGCCTCCCGCGGATAAAAATCTATTATGTAGCTCCTCCTCCAGCAGCCCTGAAATATGAACTGCACGGGGATCGCATGCGAATTACGGTGATCACCGTGCCGCGATATATCGCTCGCGCGGTAACGTTGCTGGGAAGGTCACGGGGATGGCAAGGAAGCGTTCCGTTAATGCAAACGAATCGCCCAGGCCTGCCGGCATACCCCTTAATCGTCGGTTGCTTTTCGAATTCCGAGATTTATGCCGATTCCCGCGGACACCGTGTGGTCAACGTTCGCGCCGCGTGACAAATTAATGGCGGATCGAGGCAGAACGGACGAAACCAGTTCCGATCGAAAATATCAAATGCCGCGAGGGGGCAGGGGCACTTAACCAGCGGCCGTATTCATTAGCGACACGTAAATACCTCTCCTCGGCGGGAAGTCATTCATCAGCAAGGAACGAGCGAGATTCGCGAAAATTCCACTCCCACGAAGAGTCGATCTCGTTCCCCGTCTCCGAACCCGGCTCGAAAGCATCGAAGGAAGTCTCGCCTAAGAAGACGTCAGACGATCCGATCGAGACACGAGCGTTGTCATCGAGAAAACGACCGTGCGGGCGGAAAAAACGAGCCGTAACAAGGCAATTATCGTGTTTACATGAACAGTGCAGTCCGGCTAACCTGCGATTCCTTCGAGTATAAATACCGGTAACATAGTTAAGACGGCGCTGGTGCGTTCGTATCTAGAAGGGGATAGGCGCTGGAGCAAAGAGGAGAAGCTGGCGAAGGAGGAGGACGATGATGATGACGAGAAGGGGCCAGGAGGAGGGGGGGGGGGGAGGGAGATAGGAGAGGAGGAAAAAGAGAAAGAGGCCGATGGGAAGTTGGACAGAAGAGGAGAGTGGTCTGTGATTGTTGGGGCGGGAGGAAGAGAGATTCGAGATGTGGACAGCGGGAAGGGAGACTGGAGGGAAAGGGGGTGGAACGGGTGAACGGGTGAACGGCCTGCCGCGTCCTTGCGAACCACCTGACCACACCGGCCGTGCCGCCACCACTCGGCCTCTCCAGCATCCTTCCAACGGCTCGGACTTGCCTTCCAACCGGCAAACAGCTCGCCTACCGGACTCCTACCTGACCGATCGCTTTCGTGGCTCCGGGCCGATTCCTCCCAGCATCTCTCCACCGATTGTTCCTGGATCCTCGAACCGCTACTCCCTTTCCTCCCGATCAGACGCGCGCTCTTTAATCAGCTGTTCATCTCTGCTGCGTCCGCGTTCGCTCGTCCCTCCGCATACTCGGGCGCGGTGTCCGGAACCTCGGTACCCCTGCCTTCGCTCGGCTTCTTGCGGCTTTTTCGCTGTCCCGAGGCTTTGTCGAACCTTGCAGCTTTTTACGCTCCTCCAGAGTTGTCTGACTGTAATGAGGATCGACGTACAAGCATCCATCACCGGTCTCCTGGTTGAATTGTCTCCCGGCCCCCTCGAACGTCGCGCGCTACGCTCGTATCCTCTGTTACGAAACTGCACGAGTTTCCACAAAGCGATTAAGTTAACTCCACCGCGGTTCGACCCTGTTTCTTCGCGCTTCCGGGTTGTCGCCGGGCCTCGCTGAACTTTGCAGCTCTTTTCGAAGCTGACTGCCTCCTCAGGCGTCAGTCTCCTCAAATGTCACCTGCGAACCACGAATCTTCGTTACGAAACACCGTGCAACGGGTTTCCGCAAAGCGCAGTGTCTCGGGCACGTGTCGCCCACGCTTGCCGCGGATTGTACGAAAGCACAATAGAGGCAACAATGACGCTATAAATTTCGCTGGTTCCTCGCAGCGGGCTCGCTAGAAATCGGAGCGCAGCGAAATTCCAAGGTTCGCAAATGGCGCTTTGTCTGCCGCTCGTGGTCCGAGTTATCCGGGGCATCTCGATACCGTAACAAGTAACAACTGTGCCGGATTGATAACGTCACCCCCCTGAGGAAAAGGTCTCGGTGTATGGGTTGGAGTTTTCCAACTGCCTCGCGGCGGAGAGAGGGGGAGAGAAAGACTGGTCTGTTACGTTGAACCACATCCAAAAATGGTCGCCAGTTGGGTTCCCGTACGGCGTACGCTTCCTTATTTCTGAAGGGCACCCACGCGTTATTAGCATATTAATGCAATGGCGGAAACTGGGAACGCGCGTTTCTGGAAGACCTAAATGGCGAGAGCAATCCCGAGGCGAGCTGTATGCGCGCGGTTCATCGATACCTTTGATTTTGATGCGCTTTCGCGCGAGTTATCTGCGAATTACAACTTCCTCCTCGTTGCGCAGCCGGCGAATGAACGTCGTCGCGCGTGAAAAAGCCACGGCTTCCACTGAGATATGGTCCGAAAGTATGATTCTCTTGGGTGCTAATAGCGAGAGCGTTACGTTTGTCAGGAATATAAGATTCCCTGGATCCTCCGTAACGAGGGATAAAGGATCTAACTGGGCATCGGTGCATTACCGTCAGCGTTCATTCGCGTTTCGCAATACGGAGGCTCGGTTGGCCGAAGCCCCATTACTTCGAACGCTTCTGTCGGCAACATCCACGCCGAGCCTCTTATCCGACAATTTGCGCGTAATACAAGCCGATTTTATGCATTTTTGCCGTGCCCGGTATGCGTGGTTCGCTCGAATCTTATCCCCCTCCGGCTAATGTACCAGCACCACTTTCTTCTCTCTGCTCGAAAGTGGCTATTTAGCGCCTTTATGGCCGCCTGCTACCTAGAAACCTACGCGCGCCCGAGGCGTCTCGCTTCCATGACCACGAATTTATCAGCTGCTCTATTAATACGACAGCGTACTGCCTCTATATTCTTCCATTATAACGAGGACTGTCCGCGTCGCGCTACTCGCGAGACCCTGTGATTTTCACCCTTCCGTAGAATTCGTGAATTTGACCTCTTCAAAGTAAACTTCCCCTGAAGTATTTGAGTGCCTTGCGGCACGAGGGGCGCAGCTCCATCTTTACCAACTTCGAGTAAATTAGAAAAAGCTGTTTGTAAAATTATTCATTTGACTTAAGGGGGTAGGTAACCATCAACAGCCCAAAATCATGCCCTTTTTCAAACGCATATTATGAAGTAATAAATGAATGTAGGGTAAAGGACCCAATTACTGACACATTAAGCGTTGACGCTGACATTATCTTATAGTTATGTACTTATAGACTAAAAGTATATGTTGTTCTTGTTATTTATTATTGTTTAATATGTTTACTTGATGAAAAAAATTTGGTGGATCTTAAAACTTCGATTTTTATGTATAAATTCATTAATTTCAAAAATATATTTGGGGATCTATTACTGACACCCTTCAAATGTATTTGACTGAATTACTCACACTCCAATTACTGCCAGCTAACCTAATACTGTTTATCTCATTTTAAGGTTGTGTCGTGTCATGTACATAAGCAACTACTGCTAGGACAGTAATACCAAAATACTTGAAACGCTTGTACCAATCACTGTCACCCAATTAATAAGTAAAAAGACTTAATGAAGCGTTGAATTCGGATCTTTATTACTTTTTATGATGCTTGTATTATTTAAAACATTATATTTTGTTATGTTAATAACTTAAATATTACAATTACAGCATTTGCTTTAACGCCTTGTTTTCTCTTTCCCTAGTAAGGAAGTCATCGTTTCCATTCTCCTAATATTCGCTTAACTTTTTTTATCGTTTTATTCAAATTAACGAAGAAAAAATTAAGTACTGTTTTTTGTATCGTATAAATAACAGTTTGAATTGTATACTTAATTTTTTTTATGCTTCATTTTGTAAGATTTATTCGTTATTTTACGTAAAACAGCTTAGGGTGACAGTAATTGGGTAGGTGGCAGTAATTGGGTCCTTTACCTAGAGTTAATTTTTGTTTTAATTTTCAATCATCATTTCGTTGACTTCAATGCACAGAAAGAAATTTTTAAATATATTTACAGGAAAATCAGTTATAAATATAAATGTGAGAGCGTGTGCGCGATGCACCGTCTGACGGTGAACACGATCCCGAACAGGTGAATTACCTAAAACACAAAGAAAACGGGTTTTTATAATCTGTAAAAGTCTTGTGTCAGAAGCAAAATTTTGATAAACAAATTAATACAATTTTTATGTTGATGTACCTATATGATTTTATCCTTATTTTGTGGGAAAAATATATATATATTTTTTTTTAAGAATTTGTATTCAAAATGTGCTCCTAACACATTATGGGGAATAGTTTTCTGCACCTCTCTGTAAATTTTCATTCAAATCTTTGAAGCGGTTTTCCAGATTGTAAGTTCACCATTTTGGAAAACATAGTTTCTGGGAAATCACGTTTAATGTTGGACATGCAGTTTTGTCGTTATGCGATCTCATGTGCAGGCTCGTACATTTTTGGCTGTAATTTCTTCAATTTTTGGAATTTCGGGGCACAGTTGTGCTTAAAATACGCAGAAAAAATGTAACTAACGGAATATACAAAAATCGCAAAATCGAATTTTCGAAAATTTTTAGGGTTTCCTACCCCCTTAACATTAAAAAGAGAACAGTATTTGAAAAATAAGTAGTAGTTATTCAGTTGATACGTTTTTATTTCTATTTTTGGCGAAATAGTATTAATATCATTAATATTAATATTAATATATCTTTTTTTATTTATTTGCAAGAAATCGCTCATTTCTTATCGGATTTGTGTGAAACGTGCGTCAAACGATGTAGAATTTTTTTATTACGCGTCATAAATGAAAAACTGTAACAAATGGAACTGCCCCACTTGCTGTCAGGTACCTACTCGTTTATTTACCTGTAAGAGTCGATCTGTCCCTCCCATCTAACACTGCGGGTACATTCTACCCCTCTTCAAACTAATCGCCATATAACTTTCCCTTAAATAGCAGAAACGCGAGAATTCGATCTTAGCTGTGAAATTCGCGTTGGAAAACGATCATTCAAGCGCCCACGTCGTTGTTTGTTTTCCCACAAATTGCTAGTATACGAGGATACAGGATCGAGCAGGAGTTACGCAGGAATCCCCAGGGCTAATGATCCATCATCTCCTTATTCCGAAGTACGAAGTGGCTACTTAACGACTTTACGGCTGCCTGCTAACCGGGAACGCCCACGTGGCACAGGTACCCAGGCTGAGCGCCATGCGAATTGATCAACCGGCTCTATTAATAGAGCAAAGGACTACCTGCCGTCTTCCGTGGAAGTACGAAGAAAGATGGCCACGGTCAGCTAGGAATGCCGCTGCGGAGACGCCGCTAATGCAGCTCGTATTTCATTGTAAACTTTCCGTAAGATTCGCGACGCGGCGATGTTCGCAAAGTAACGAACGCGGGGACGCATTTAAGCCGCGACGAACAAATCTCCCGGCCAACTGTCGCGCCCCCACTCTAAACCGGGGGATGAAGAAGTTCCCTTCGCCGCGTTAGGTATCGTGTCGCCTTGGCGGACATCGGCGCCGAGTTTTCATGCCCGTCCGGGTGATGTTTGGCGGTCGATCGGCCCCGAAGCTCGCTAGGCGATTCAGCCGATTTCGGTGGGTCGTAAATTACGGGAAACGGGGGAAGAATGTTTGGCGGACATTATATTTTCTCGGGACGGTTCATTTAACATCGTCGGATTCCACCGGGCGGGAGGAATGCCGGCGTTTCGAGTTGGAAACGCTGAAACCGTGGGTAGGTGAGCGCGAGACGGCGAATCCGCCGGAGCGGAGAAGAAAAAGACAGTGACGTAGTACCCACCTTCGTAGGAATCTCGTGTCATCTACCAGGTACTTCTCTCCTACTACCTCTGAATCATCGTCCTTTGTCTTCACCCGGGATCCTTCGTATCTGTCGGTCCCGGCCAACTGCGGGTCCTTCGACCTCCATGCAAATCCTCGTGCATCCGCGACCGGTCCCTTTGTTATCCATTATCAGCGGGGCGGATAATGGGCCCTCGTGTCGGTGCATTAGCGACCGGCGTTTTTGCATAGCAGTTCGATGTTTGAAAACGCTTCCCCCATCATCATGCAACCTCATTCTTTGCTCAAACACATTGGGACAAGTATAGGAATAATCTTCAACCTCATAGTAACATAAAAACAATTCATAAAATTTGGTGGTGGTGGTTTGAGCGTCTCAGGGTGGCGTAACCCCTTGAAGGGTTAGGCCACACTAACGAGCCAAGAAAGCAGATGATTTTTAGACGACGATCACAAGAAAAGTAAACAATCGATTAATATAAGCTTTTGTGTTTTAGGTCACTGTATTATGAACTATAAGAAAAGCATATAATATTTACAAAATAGTACGCAGTGCAATGTCTCCATTTAAAATGTCCATTTTTTTTCCGATGGCTAACTGGTGGACCGGATTCCGGCAAATCGGATGAACTGTAACAAAAACCCCAAAAATTTCATAAACTATAATATATTTCCTAGGCATTGACGATCCAACATTTAAAATTTTTGAATTATTGTACAATATATAAACAAAAAGATCGCTTTTGTCGAAATTTGATCATTATTTCAAACATCGGCCATTTTGTCAATTTTCGCAAAAATTGAAATGTTGGATCGTCAATGCCTAGGAAATATATTATACTTTATGACATTTTTGGGGTTTTTGTTACAGTTCATCCGATTTCCCGGAATGGGAAGTTTTAGGCATGCAGAAAATAAATCTTTTTGGGTTTTTGTTCTAAGTTAAACGGTATAGCCATGAGATTGAACACCGTGGAAAACGTCGTTCTTCAAGATCTTGCGTATCACGGCTGTACCGCCGCCATTTTGTAAGAAAAAAAATACAATTTTTTCCGGCGAGAGTTGTATAATTGCAGTCTTCAAGCAAACGACAGGCTTCATATTAAATTTTCTGTTTATTTCATTATCTTCCTAAAAAAAATGCCGAAAGTGACTGCAATTTTTCTCCATCCAAGGTGGCCTAACCCCTTAAGGACGGCCCCTTTCCAATGCGTTCTATTTAAAATTCGACCGCGCGTATCTCGGAATAATTGAACTTACTTAATACCTCCGCGAGCAACCACCAATAAAACGATCCCTTCTTGGTCTGTCCGCAGAACGGTGTGCTTCCTGATGTTCGGCGGAATTGTTCGACGGTGGATGGGGTCGTCACGGCCATAAACCCGATCAGCTGGAAGGAGATTCGAAGCCGGTGAGTGAAGAAGCACCTGCTTATTGCGCTTATTCATTGAGCAGCGGGCCAGGGCAGCCTGGGCTCGCAGTCAATGGAACGAGCAAAGGGCGCGCGGCTGGGAATCGTCGTGAAACGCGTCGCTCCTCGTGCCTGTCCGCGCCGATAAGCCGTGCCGATAAATCGAGCGAAGGATCGATGGAAAAATTCGCCTTACATCGCGGCGCGGGTAGGTCGGGGCGTATGGGTCGCGTTTCCACGACAGGGGGAAAAAATAGTAGAAACTGGGGTCTAGCCTCGTGTTTGATCTACAAGCGGCACGATTATCCGCGACAAGTCGAACAACAAATCTATTATAGGTCGGGCGAGGGGAGTTTACCGGAAACTCGGCCCGGCGGGCGTATCAAAATAACGCGGGACACGTCGATCCACGTGAAATCGTGTAGGGCGCACGTGGCTGTCGCGCGACAGCAAAGGGGGTCCGAGCGAAAAATCCGTTTACATAGACGCTCGCCGACGGAGACACGCGCGCGCGACCGGACAATTACGGCCACGCCGCTCGGGACACGATTTTACAATAACTCAATTCATTTCCGAGGTACGTAAGAACGGGCTGGCAAAAAGGCGAGGCTGGATATAGTTATTGCCGTTGCGCACACGTGAACAGGTCGGTCCGGTCGCGAGCTCCTCGGAGAAAGACGGAAGGGACGGTTGGGGTGGCGGGCAGGGATCGCGACCAAGGGGGAAGAAGGAAAGGTAAAAACGGGACGGAGCGACCGATGGGATATCAGGTGGGAACGGGTAGGAGGGAGAGAGAGGGAGAGGTAGAGGTAGAGGGAGAGAGAGAATGCTCTCGCGAGGAGAACGGCGATACCAGGAAGGGGGGAGGGGGGCAATCGAGAACGAGGGAGACAGGGTGACAGCGAGAGAGAAGGGCAGAGGGAGAGAAAAGGACAGGTCGGTCACAATAATCGAACGGTCCCCGTAGTGCAGCGCAGTGTTTGCAAAAGAGTCGATATCTAATCGGCGAAATGCTCGTCGAAAAGTAAACCCGAGAACAGGGTGGAGCACCGGTCACCGATGCACCGTCTCGTTTCGTTGTCGTCCTCGCCTCCGTCTCCGTCTCTGTCGCGGCCTCGGCGTTTTCGTTCGGTGCTCCGCGGCCGATCGTGTATGGGAGCGGACGGGTTCTACACGGGTGATCCTCTCCGCGGGTATACCTGGCCGGTGCACGCACAGCGCGCTCCGTTCCTTCGTTCTGTCCGTTCGCTCCTCGGCTCTCCGTGCTGGACCTGGTTCTACGTTTACATACGCGCCAGCGTCTCGATACGTACGCTACGCACCTCCCCGCGCTCACGCACACCGTCGCGCGCGCACACCACCGCCGGTATTGTATAATGCAGCCATTGATAGCCGTCCTCTCTTTCACGCACGCGATCTGTTGCAGTCGCTGCAACCCGTGTCCGGTGACAGCGTCCAGTGTCCAGTCTCCCTCCCGGTGAGTGTCCGCAAGATTTATTTTCCCATGCGATATACGGGGTGGCACCGCGAAAACTGGACCCGTTCCCTACTCCACGCGGCTGTTCTTTATGTACCTGCGGACGAGGAAAGGTCTTGCATCGACTACCTGTCCGCGAACGTCCCGCGGTGAACCCGCCGACATACACGCGAATCGTTCCGCGTTCGACGTGCTTTCGCGTGTGTGCGTGCATCGCGAGAGACGTGCACGGTGCAGCGAGTGAGGCTGCTGAACATTCTTCGGTCAATTCCTGGACCCATCGATCACATGGATCCTCTTGGGTATGTAGATTGGTACATTCTTCAACTTCGCGTCTCTGGATTATCGCTTCTCTGAAAATCTAGTGAAAATCTAGCGGAGAAGTTCACCTGTTAAGTGGGTCGTTCCTTCATCAGCCTCGTGTGCATTTCAAAATAATTGTACGTCTCACGCGAGGCGACAATCTCGCAGAATCTGAAGCTTGAACCGTAGCCCGAGCACCGTGTATCGCTGCCACGAGGAATAATTCAGGGTAACCAGAGAAACAAAGGGCCGCGGGGGACAGGTCGCTTCCGCCATTAATCGCAAAGTGCGTCACGTTTCGTCGTTACTTTCCCGATCTCGATCTCGGTCCCCGTGCCGGATCACTTTCCAGAGCGTTGTCTTTCCCGGGAGGCTGCGGTACTTAACGAGCAGATCGCTTTCAGCCTCGACGCGATCAATTTACAAGCGCCGTGCGCACGGAATCGGTACCAGCTCGCGGATCGCGATCCCCGCGCCGTTGCGGACGTTCGAATTTCGCGCCGTCGCGTCGATCGCGATCGTCTTCGGCACGGAACACCCGTTGCGTCGCAAGGCTTGCGGGCCGCGAATGGGAAACCGCGATTCGACGAAATTGCGTAAAGGGAATCGGATTACGCCGGCGAGCCGGGCCCCCGATTCGAGGTGAATTATTTCAGGTTCGAGCAGGATTTACACGTTCTCAGTATCGTGACTCGGCTCTGTCGGCGAGATAGCGAGCCTTGCTGCGCAACCGTATAGTCGTAAAGCCGGAGGATGCAACTATTTGGGGTGGGTTTTTCGTGCATCGACTTGTATGAGGTACTTCGTTAGGCAGGAATTTCCTAGCAAGTTATGCTTCTCCGTCTCGCGTGCGTTGGGCTTTGCTTGCGAAAGGATTTCTGGGGACAATTAACAGCCTTCGTGCACGTTGTCACGTTTACACTCAAACCTCGAATGCTTTCATATATCGATCATAAAGCTGATACCACTACTTAGGTTTCTGTGAAGGGTTCATTTCGGAGTAGATGATATTCGTCGAACTGTGTCGGACAGTACGTGGGATTTCCCTACCGGGTTCCTGAATCATAGGTACCGACGAAGCTTTGATAAGAATTTCTATTTCGAAGAATAGGGACATTCGAATTCACGAATTAATGAAAAAGCTAAAACACTGTGCCTTAGGGGAGATTCGTGCAGTACCGACCAGCGTACAGTACCGATCAAAGCTAGTTCTCGCTTCTCCGACCAGATATTTGAATTAATCAATGAAAATCACAATTCACTATAACCTATTTCCAGGTCATATTGTTTACTCCATTGCTCTCGATGTTCTGAGGCATTAAACGTATACGTTGATATTCAGTGGGATAAAAGTTATTTTTTAAAGCTGATCTTTTGTTTCTTGTGTAAGTAAATGATTTTGTTCTATTATGTATACTATCTCAAGTCTATTAAGTTTAATAAATCGTCCTAGTTTTGTAATATTTTTGTCCAACTGTCGTGCAGTACTAACCAACAGACTCTGTCAACCAGTAGAGATCAAATTTTTCTTATCTGTAAGTTGAAAATATACTGCCTGTTAGCAACTCAGATTAATTTATAAGATGTTCATTTAGCCTTCTTTCTACCTTTTCCCGCAGAAAAATAAAGTAAATAAGGATAGGTATGATAACCTAACAAACAGGAAGCTAGGATTTAATGAAGAAGTTATCCAGTGTGTTATTTGCAAGCAGAGTTGGGCATTAACTAAATAAAAAATTATGTAAATAAGGATCAAATAAAAGTTACTTTAACTTTAGATTATTCGACGAATAAAGTAAATTTTTTTATTCGATGAGAATTTATTCGACGAACAAAGTTAATTTTTTTATTCGACGAATAAAGTTAAATTATTTTATTCGTTATTCGAAATTTTATTTAAATAAAAATTTTGCCCAACTCTGTTTGCAAGGAATCATTTGACAAAGATTGGGTGCAGTGTACCGAATGTGACGGTTGGGCACACGTCGAATGCACAGATCAGGAGAATATTAATTATTTTACTTGCGAGTTTGTACAAATAAAATTTGAAAAAATCTTGTATTGTACTAATTCAATGTCTTTTTATTAACATTTTTAATCATTTAGACCTAAAAATCTACTGATTTAATAGTCGGTCGATACTGGACGACAATTTTACGTTTCCTAGAAATTAGACCTTTTTTACTTTTGCGAATTATCAATTCTTATTATTAAATTTCACTAAAATAATTTCCCTCCTATTACTATGTTCCATCTATACTACAACCACGTTTTTGAATTTCTGATTTTTATCGACTCTACCCCAAGATGTAACAAAAAAACTTAGAGCGATCGGTACTGCACGACTCTCCCCTATATTTCGTGTAACCGTCTCTTTAGCATCCATGACATCACTCGAAAGATCAGCAGTGAAATATGGCGAATTACGAAACCGACTAGGACGTAATCGTTGATTCTAGTTCTCCAAAAAAGATGTTAGTAACAATTACGCGGTTTCGTCGATACGTAATCTTATTAGCGTCCCCCGGTTTATTTGCCCCTCAACCACGCTCGGTATCCCACTAAAAAGAACCACTGTTTGCCGGTGCAATTTGAATGTTCCCTGCCCCACCTACCGGAAGTTCCGTCGAAAGCGATGATGTAATGCGAATATCGCCAGGTTTACACGGAGCCTATCGTCTTCTCGTTGAACCGCGCGCGTTTGGATGTTGTATTCGTAAAGGTATTGACACGCCGCTACCAATGGAACACTGTGCAAACACGAGCGTTGGCCAGTCCAAGTATCCTCGGCGGACGTGTTCGCTTGTCAATAAAACTGCGCGCATATCGCGGATCGTTCGAGGCGAACCGATAAAACTCCTGCGAGCGTGTGTAGCGTAAAATTTTCGTCGATGGGAAAGGTTGTACCCTTAATCTTATCGTCACCAGTGCGCAAACAATCGGATGATGCTTCGCGACGAGTTACCGGTGTCGCTCGTTGACGTTACTGCCTTTTCAATCGAGTCACTCTTGCGGCTAACCATTTCCATTCTGTACACATTCGCACGGTAGAGCATTAACTGTTGCCTCTGTCTTCAATGCCACACATTTTTCGCGTTTCCCATTTGATTGATTACGAATTACGACAGAGCTGCGTAGCGATGCCAAATGCAGTGAATCGAGACGTCTGACATCGGAGCCGGCACTGCCTCTCCGTAAAATGGCCCTTAAAACTCGCGTTCCTTCGCATTTTCGGAACAAAGAGAGCATGACGGGGAACGCGGTTAAATTCGGAGCGATTCGCGAACGTCTCGGCGGCGCGTCGCGGCACCAAAGAAATTATCCCCCCCCCCCCCCCCCCCGCGTGGCCGCGCATAAACCCCGACAAAAGATGTTATTTTTTACCGCCGTTTGCCAGTCATAATTCTCGAATTCTCGCGCGGAATCGCGGCGGATCGGTTGGACGCGAGGGGGGCAGGTACGCGGCCGGTAATCTGGCCCTCTGTTTTGTCGCGGCCGCGCTTAATAAAACCTCTTTGAAGAGGTCCTCGTCGCGATGCGAGCGACATAAACCACGGGAGGAGGGACGATAATAAAATGGAACGATGACGAACGGGTTCGATCGTTGGCGTTATTGTCGCGACGCGAGGGAGCACCGGGGCCGACTGGTATTTTCGTGCCCCAGGAATAAACCGACGATCATAAACTGCTCGTAAATTCGCGGAAACGCGTGCAACATGATAATTCAACTTTTCACGGCGTAGATAATCAAATTTCCGCGGCGAGGGACCAGCGAGACGTACGTCTATGTGTGCGAGAGAGAAGCCAAAGAAACGCGATCGCAAGTAACGCCGTCGTAAAGTACGCGTGATCGCGATCAACGAACTCGTGACTGGATCGAGAGGATCGAGAGGATCGAGAGGATCGAGGCATAAATCCCAGGGAAGGAAAGGAAAGGGAGCGGAGCCGCGCATGCTTTTGTCGATACGCTGTTACGACATCCGGTCACCCAGTGTACGGTCCCCTAGAGTGACGCGAACGGTATTTCAAAAATAACGAATAAAATACGAGGCAGCGTGAAAACAGAGGCGCCCTCGCCCGTCCCCTCTATTATCCTCGTCGATGATCCAGTATTTCATCTTTTTACTCGAAATTTCGTTCCGACGGGTTATTTTTGGCTGCTTCTATTTTCCATGACACTTTTGATGGAGAGGGAACGCTCCACGCTGGCGACAGAGGTCGATTCTCGTGTATTCTTCTCGCGAAACGATGGTAACTTAATTAACCGCATGAGTTAAGACGCACGGGTGACAATGCATACAGTGACTGGATATAATTCAGTCAAACAGATCCCGATTATGTGTCGCGCCTAGCATCTGCTAGGTAATTCACGCGCGAGTGTGCACGCAAATGTGGCTCCATTTAGAGGAAGATGCTGCTTGATGGAAATGATTGTTTTGTACCTGGAGATGTTCAACGGGTTCCAAGATCAGCTTTCTTTCAATGGAATTCCATACTTTCTACTCTATAAACGGATAGCTATTTTTAAGATGAGTTCAATCGCCCATGAGAAACGACAGCCAAGGTTATTCGACATATTTAATACGAGAATATATAGGTAAATACCTCGGAGCTCGATCTTATTCCAGGCATTCAAAGGGAGCTCGAAGATAACAGTTAGGGGAGACCGGGGCAGGTTGATACAGACGAATTATCTCGACACTGTATATATGTAGCTCCTTGTGTGCGAGATATGTGAAGCTTCTTGTTCAATTCTTTACTACGATCTAGCGTACGTCTGTGTACGTTAGCAATCCATTTTTAACTGTTTTCGTTTCTATAGAGGAAAAGTAAATAGTTGTGTTCTCTTTCCAATCCGTTTTGAGATGGGATAGAGAATTTTTTCACTCAAATTAATTGGGCATCACATTGAATCCTTTCAAGGTAAGGTAATTACGTTTTGTTATTTTGTTTATATGCTCTACATTTTTTTACGGAGATGTTTGTACATAATGACTTTCTGCGGAGTAAGTTGATACGTTTTCTCTGGGGCATGTTGATACAGTGTATCAATTTTCTCCTACTACATTTAATTGGATTTTTCCTTTTATTTCTAGGAAAATGGTACGAAATTATGTCAGAAAAAGCGAATCGCGGCAAAATACTGCAAAATATTTTTCAAAAAGCATGTGTCGGTGTAGAAAAGGAGTCAATGTCGTTACGTCAAAGCGCGAGAATATACGGAACATGTGGGATATCGGTTAATGTGGGATATTCCAGACATCATCCATCCTTTACTCATTAAACGGATATTTTACAGATGTATCAACATGCCTCAGAGCAATATCAACTTGCCCCCCAGTGGAGTAAGTTGATACATTTTACCTTCATCCAAATAACATTTTTTCATTCATTTTGTATGTATTTTCTCAACTTTTACATTTACAACATATTAAAGAGGAAGGACCAAAGTATATTTTAGCATATTTGTTATTAAGTAATCAATTTAAACAAAAATTAGAAAAAATTGAAAATTGAAAAACGTATCAACTTGCCCCGGTCTGCTATACTGTTTCGGAGCGTGTGAACAAATCCGTGAGCCACCCTATTTCATCGACCACGGCTATTGCACAAATTGGACGTGTATCGTGA
The DNA here is from genome assembly GCA_947577245.1 of Andrena bucephala. NCBI lineage: Eukaryota > Metazoa > Arthropoda > Insecta > Hymenoptera > Andrenidae > Andrena > Andrena bucephala. The sequence continues at coordinate 74,934,677 of OX387715.1, forward strand.
ACCACGTAAAAAAAGAGCAACATCTGTCTGAGCCTCCGTTAAGTAACGCGGATTACATAGAGACGACGAGAAGATCGTTTTCGGGGGATTAAAACGTTCGTCGCGACGATTCCATGGACGGTAAAACCTTGCCTATTTAATTCAAGGATCTGGATTTATGTGGAACTCGCCGGTCGTTGGGCGCTGCTGGCTTGGCTGTGTGAGTGGAGCAGCCGATCGTGAATCTGTCGTTGACACCGACGATCGCGGCGAGCTTGACAAAAAAAAGTAGGCAGGCATAATCGTAAAATGCGAATGTTATTCTCTGGACGATGAGCGAACCCAGGGAGAGAAAGAACGGGGGGGACAAGCGAATTCGCGTACCCACACTTTTTTCTCCTTCGTTTCCGTCGCGTTTTCGACTCGGAGCGTATAATGGGCGAACGCCGAGTAAGAATTCATAACGGAGACAAAATTTTTTTTAACGGTTCCACGCCGAATTAGGACGGTTCAACGGTCCCGCGGAACGATATAATTGCGTCATTAGCAAATTTCGGGGCTCGTCGCGAATATCGAAACCGGTCTCGCGTGGAAAGGAAAAAAGTGGAGAAAGAGAGGCTCGCGAAGACGGTCGTGTTCGCGAACACTTTAAAACTCCCGCCTTCCGTCGGTCGTGAAACGCGTCCCGGGGGCGCCTCTTTGTTTCGAGGATATTACCCGAAGGAATTCGAAAGCGGGACTTGAAGATCGGCCACCCTTCGATTTACATTGGTACCCGATGGAGGATTCTATCGAGCACGCGAATCGTGGAGGATCGAAGGGGGTTGGACAGGGACGCGACAGAGGAGGGAAATTCGGTGGCTCGAAACCGTACAAGCGGATTATACGTTTTCCTTCGTATTAAAATACGGCAGGTCTCAAAGGGAAAATAATGTCTCCCTGATTACTCGCTTCGGTTCAACTGAAGCCCACTCCTCCCTCGATCTCCGCCGCCTTCTCTTCATTCTCTCCCTGTCCCTTTCCCCCGCCTATTCGCTCACCCTCGCATCCGCTGTCCCTGCTCACGGCCTCTCGGTCCGCCCGGCGCTTCTTCCACCAAAACGGGGATTAAAATGATGTTTGCGTGAAAGCCAAAAGCATTACCGACTTTATCTTCTGAAGTGCGCCGTATTACTCTCCCTTTTATCTGTCCTCGCTTCCATAATATTTGTTTTCTTAATTTCCGAGAACAGCGGCACGCTGGCAACGGTTCTTTTCCCCTCCGCTCCCTCTTCTGCTCTTCTCGCGATTTCGTGAACGTGGGCATTTTTAAATATGCGATCCTTTTCATCACCCTGCAGGTCAGGCATTTGGTATTTGCCGCGATCATTGAAATTGTATGTGAAATTTGGTTTGTTCTTTTCATTCTTTCACAGGGAAATGTCTCCCTCCCGGTTGCATTACGGGTAGCTCCATGTCCGGCGAATATTTTACAGTTACGTCGACTGACTGTTTCAATCCACTTAACAAGTTGCAGCAGCGTTGCAAAAATGTCGGGCACTGTGAGTCGGATATCGGTTTACCGGGCCAATTATGATAAACCGGTTCATCGGTGAATACGAAATGCCACTTTCTAAAGTCGACTCCCCGATGAAAAGAAGAAACTCTTGTTCCCCCCCGATATTTTTGTTGCAATCGTCGACTCTGTTTATTTTTAATCTCTGGCCCGCCCGTTACGTTCATCCAAACTTCATACAGCTTCACTGCGCGCGGTCAATGAAGATTGAGGCTGAGTTCGCCACCCGATGCACCTGTAGACAACGAAACCCGCGCGCTTTATGCCCGTCGCGTTGTTCCAATCGAGTGCACGCGATTTATTCGAGCCAGAGGAAATAATCTGGCTGGTGGTGTCCGAGCTTTTCACGGAGCCGCCTCGTGCCCGCCAGCGGCTGTCCACAGGGGCGTACAAATCGCGACGCGAAATTCAAAACTAGGAATTCCCGATATCCGGGTAAATTGCCAACGTGGAGCACGTTGTCGGAAAATAATCAAAGCCTTCGTTTTGCGCGTCTTCCGTCCGGAAATATATTTTTTTTAATGGTTATCGACAAATCTGGGCATAAAGGTATCGTACACAAACACTGCGCGGGCTAGCGAAAGCCGAACGTATATGACCTATATTTCTATTTCTATTTCTACGGCCCCGTAACAAAACCGGCGAAATACGATGAGAACGAAATCAGGGATGAAAAGCACAGGGCGACCTTAGGTGGCGGCGGGTGGGGGTTGATCGAAGTCGGGGAGGGAGGCAGGGCAGCGAGGAGCTCGTGCATAATATACGGCGGCCGCGCGAACATAAAATTCTCCAATTGCAAAATTGATGCGGCTTATGTTACTTCTTCTTCCTTTATCCAACCCCCTCCGTCACTCTGCGGATCGTCTCATCGACGGCTCCGCTGCCGTGTCCTGCTCGTTTCCAGGTTCTACGCCGAGAGCCACGGGGTCTCGCGGGTCCCCTGCTCGTTTTACTGTAAAGCAACTCCTCATATTGTACAGGGACGCGTAATTCATTTTTTACCGGACTCGGCTCAATTATTTATAAATTGCTGCTCCCTAGGGGAGTACAGAGGCAACCTGTCATCCCTCCCTTCGGCCCCCATCCACCCCCCTGCCCGTCCATTCCACGTCGCGCATCCCTCTCGATAGAGAGCCTCGCAGTTCTCTCTGATGGCACTGCTTCTCCGGTGTGGAATAAAACGGAGAGCGGCGGGAAGCAGAGAAAGAGAGGCAGAGAGAGAAAGAGAGAAAGGGGGAGAGAACTGGATGCTGACTCGGGAGAACCGAGAGAACGAGAAAAAGAGAGCGAGAGGGAAAGAGAGGGAAAGGGGAAGAGGGCGAGTACTTCACGAGAACGAAACGCGCACTCCCGAGTACGAACCACTTTGGACGATCGAACCAGAGGTACAATTTACCGGTTTGCCTCGCTCTGTTTATTTTGTTACCGTGCTAATGGAATGGTTACGATTCCGAACGTACCAGCTCCCTTTTTCCCGACGATAAGGCGAATTATAAAGATTGTCGTGGAATAAAATTTGACAGCCGCTAATGGTGATTCCTCCGCGAGGACGCGTACCAACGTCAATTACGACGAGCCCGCGAATCGATCGCCATTCACAGATGCTACTTAATAGCCGCTATGGCTTTAATTTTGGAACTCCTTTCGATACGCATTGCCACGTTCGCCCGGACGATTCCGTTCAGCCACTGGCGTTGGTTCCAGTCTGGCGAGGGCGACGAGCGATTTCCACCGGGCTCGATGATTTATGCGCGATAAACGCGAAACGTTTCGCGTATGCAGCAGAAGATGTTGACGATATCTCTCTTTATTGGATAGTTCATTATGACCGTGGCGTAGGAGATAATGAAAACTAACACGTCGGATACTACGAAGCATTTCACGGACGGACGTTATCAAGTTCAATCACATTGTTCATAATTCTTGTTTAATGTTCATATCTACATCTCGCCACTGTAGGTACACAGGAGTTACTAAATCTTTATTCAACGAGGATCATTGTCACGTCAGATAATTTCTATTAGTTTCTATTTCCAAGCAGCGCACGTTGAAAGAGGAAGGAGCCTTCCCCGTTTCGCGAATCAGTTTACACGATCGCAGAAAGTGCTCCTCCGTAATGACTCGATTAATTCCACACACGTCCAATTAAAGAGGCGTCAGCGGGCAGGTACGAAAAATTTTGCCGTTGCCGGCGCAAGAAAGCGGAGGCGAGACCACCGTAACGGAAAAATCTTGACGAAAGACGCGATATGCGATGCAGCCGCACGGCAGAGGAAGCGGCGCGTGATCTCTCTCCCGCGGAGGGAGACGGCAGATGGCGATCGCGCGTAATTCGCGATCTTAATGACGCGCCGCTCTACATAACTTCCCATGTAATTGGAGGCTTTTTCGTGGCAGGGGAATTTAAGGCGACGCGGGATGCGCCAGCGTGCAGTTCGGGCGCGCGCTGGTGCGGTGTCTCTCGTTTTGCACTCGTTTCGCGCGCCGCCGCGGCCCCGGATCTTTGAGAAATTAAGTCTCGAAATATTACACGGGTAGGTGGGAACGATAACCGGGCATCTGGAGATTTTACCTGACGCGTTAAGGATCCGTGGCCGCGGTGGAATTGCGTCGGCGTTCCCCGGCCGCTTTGTGGAGCACCGACGCGCTCTATAGGCGAGCCCGCCGCAACGCTTGCGAGTGTGAACGAGATTTAACGAGAAAAAAATAAGGTTCCTCGCTGGGCGACCCTTCGCCGCCCGATTATGCCCCGAGTCGCTGGCGCGAGAACCTAAGTAACCGAGTGCAGGGCGAGGCCTGGATATGCCTGCAATAATCCGCGCAGCCATCGCATCTTAATGAGACTTCTAATGCGCTCTCAATTTATGCAATTTCAGTCACTCCGGCCACGCCGCACAGTGGTCTGGAATTAAAAGTTTGGTGACATTTGTTTATTCCTTTTGAACTATAAAAGATATCGAAACGAAATTTGCACCAAAAAATAGGGAAAAAATATCCCTTTCTAATGATGTTAACTTAATATTTTTTACATTTATTTATTTATTCTTTTTTTCAATTTTTTTAAGTTAGTTATTTTTAAAAAAATTTAAAAGCTGTTTATTTGGTACTTTATTTAATACTCTTTTAAGTCGCATGTTGAGAAAACTTTTCGTTTCCAAGTTATAAGCAAAGTCGAATAGTGGAGGAAAGTAGTGAACATCGCTTTTATTTAAGTTAAAAAGCAGGGTCGTGCGATAAAATGTCATCTTATATTAGTATTTAATGTAAACAATCCATTAAAAAAATAATGCTGAATGCAGTATGGTAAATTTTCGAGATTCTTTACTTTAAGAGAGGATATGTTTAGGAACGGGTGGGTAAAACGGAACACCAATGTTTCTGTTAGATAAGAGCTGCGAATGAGTTGGTATTGCGTGACATGGAACTAAAGGGTCCTCATAGCATTTTGTGATAGACCATAGACCCCTGCACAAGTTATTTTTCCATTAAGAGAGTTGGAAAAATTTCCGGTATCGACGTTTCAATATTGCGTTGGACTTCCAACCACTTTTCGGTACTTGGATTTCGAAAATTAATAACGGCAAGTACATCGTTGGATTCTATAGTCCTTACGCTACATTTTGACATATATAAAAAGTTCTTTATCTCACGCTGAAGTGTAAATATTAAATGTTTACTAAATGATTGCACGTGGGGCAAAACGGAACACTTTTCGCGGGGTAAAACGGAACGCCTATTATACATGGGGAAGAATGGAAACGTCTCTTAGTACGTGTTTATTGTCTCTTTTAATTATTAGATTGTAGATTAAACTTTTAATTACTATCCTTGTTTCTAAAAAAATTGATTTTGTATAGAAAATTATGATGTATGAGATACATCTTTCATTTGATCAAACTGTTTAAGTTGTAATAAATAACATAATCATTTAATGCAGAAGTGTTCTCCATGCAAGTATTGATATTCATGTAAAAATCCGCGTGTAGGGGAAAGCGGGGTATAATTCCAGCCAGCGGGTGATTCCGGCCCGCTAATTGTCCATAAAATAATAAACAAACTGTATTAATTAATCCTTCTTTTACCATATTACATTTATATTTGATTATTTTCCGTAATTTTCATGTTATCTAATAAAATATTTTCTCTTATATGTATAATATATATTTTTGTTATATTTTATTTGCAATAGTTATACCTAAAACATATATTTATAGATTTTAACATAAATTAATACATTTTAAATCATAAAAATAAAGATTTTGTACGTTTACACGGTCTTCGAGTGGGTGTTCCGTTTTACCCCACCATTTGAGCGAGACGAAGATTTCAATACCTCCGGTAAATTTTTTTTTCCGTCGTTCCCAAAGATTTTTCTTAACAATGACCTTGATTTTATTATTGTCTAAGGTCCACTGAAGACTGCTGTTGAAGTCTTGTGTCTTTTTGTCCTCCCGATTTTAAGTTATCACCCTCCAAAGTTAAACGTTCCGTTTTACCTCACCTTCCCCTATATATCAGCAATCCGAATAAAATCATGTAATAAAAAAAAAATTTAGATCCCAAATCTAGTAATAATAAATGGTATTCTACAAATGCATGAATTGTGACTAAATTTTTCGACCCAGACCACTTTGTTTTCCCGACTTCTTTCCTTATAACTTGGAAACGAAAAGTTTCCTCAACATGCGACTTAAACTACTGAAAAGAGCATTATATAAAGTACCAAATAAACAGCTTTCATTTTTTTTATAACAATTAACTTAAAAAAATTGAAAAAAGAATAAATAAATAAATGTAAAAAATATTAAGTTATACATCATTAGAAGGGGATAATTTTTTCCTATTTTTTGGCACAAATTTCGTTTCGATATCTTTTATAGTTCAAAAGCTATAAGCATAAGCTATAGAGAAATGTCACCAAATTCTTAATTCCAGACCACTGTGCGCCGCCTGCGACGCGTTAGATCGTAGTTTCTTTCACTCGCTCGCGACACCCTTCGCGCTCGTTTGATAATTAAGTCGCGCGATTTCGTAGCTCTCCCTTATTCCCGATCTCGCGGCTGCGGGATAAGAAACGTTTCGGGTGGAGATGGAATTCTGGAGGATGGGATAGTTGTTCTATATTGGACACGGTTTCATTAGAAGATCCGAATCAGCTTATTACTCAGCTTAATAGGTATCCCGTATTAACGTGATCGCTACTGTCGCTGCTGCTACAGGGAATAATGGTGGGAACGGTTATTAGGGGCACGCCGTGTCCGAGATCAATCGAACGTTTCCTCTTTGTTTATCCCTTATCTGAGATCGCGATCGACGATGCTCGGCCGCGCTATAATACATTGGCCAACGTCGGAGAGCATCAGTTTGTTTGATGCCCGGGATCGTCGTGACAGGGGCGACATTACTTTGACTACTCCCCTGAGAACAAAATCTCCCTTTCCGCTTCTCTGGTCGTTCCTCCCTCTCGCCCCTGCTCCCTCTTCGCGTCGCCATTCGTCCACGTTTCTTCTCCCCTACGAGTCGGTTGGCCTGACACGGAGCCTTGTTTGCAAATCGGGCAAAGCACCGGCTGCCTTATTTTTTAAGGGAACCATATGCCTTTTAATTGATCCTCCCGCCCGGGATGCTCCCCTTCTTCCCTCGAACGGGTCGCGAAAAGCGCATACACGATGTCGTCCTTCCCTTGTGACTGTCTTCGCATAATTCTATGCATCACCGCGTCTTTCATCGTGGGAATAAAACGTGTCGCGAGGAAGCTCCTAGGGCTGATACGTGGTTCTAGCAAATACTTGATAAACTTTATCTATTTCTGTAACGCGTAATTCGTATCGTGTGCGGTCAGAAAACTTATCAGTTTATCGTGCCCCGGCATTCTTCGCTCGTGCGTGTTCGGATCCCGGTGTACCGAGATACCACGTGCTCTAGAAGCACCGCCAGCGACAATGCTCAACCCTTAATTGCCTCGAGTCATCGAGCAGGCCGGAAAAGAGAAGAAGAAGCCAAGGACACGCGGCGTCGGCAAACGAGCGTCGCGCTCGCTCGCAGCGCCGCGCTACCATTGTCATCCATTTGTTCGTACAAATCCCTGGCTATAATCATTTAATGCTCACATTCATCGCGAGCACGACGACGGGCATTGTGCTACCGGCCGGTGCATTAGTCTCTTGCACGCATGCGCGCTCGCGTTCCCCGGCCGAGGAGCTTAAGGCATTAGGGTGAGCTTCGTGCGAACGTCGCGATACTATACCTCTCTCCTTTCTCCCCTTTCGCCTCTCCCTTTCTTTCGACGGGGCCCATTCTGCCCGAGAGCCGATACACGCACGGCCCACGTACTTACATCGCTCCGAGTTCAGTGTCGAATTCGGAGCCTCGACACGCTCCGAAATCCTCGTGACCGATTAATCTCCGCCGACAGAAAATTCCTCGCGCCCATTGTGACTCCTCGACTCGACTATGTGGGCGGATGGCGTGTTTGAAAAATGGTACTCCGACTGCCCTCGATTTCCGAGTCTGTTCCACTTAGTTCCGTCCCCCTAACCCGTGCAGCGCAACCAACCCCGTTATTAGAGTTAAGTATTGTTCCTCGTGGCGAACGTTTACACTCGGATCCTTCGGCGCGGCTTAACGTTAGTTCGATTTCCCATTGACTGTGCATTCAACCCCGTAATATCAAAGTACACGAGCAATGTTCCACCTCGTCGATTAGTATCATATACATTCTGTGCTCGTTCTTCTGCCCTCGTCCTCGTGTCTTCGTAACGCCTCTGGACTCAGCTCGAGAACGACCCAGTAATCTCGACGTTACGTTTTCGAGCGATGGCCAGGTCACAATGGACACGGTGCTTCGTGGTCCACTCGCTTTTAGCTGCAATCTAACAGCGTTCTACGCTCGTATGTGTGCGTGGCGCTCATCGTAGCTGCCGATAGCCAGTTCGCTGAATGCTGCACGCACACCGAGCGTGCGAGCTGCGCCTCTTTGTGGGACGCTCAAAGAGCACAATGTCCATAGTACCGGGCCCGACAATGGCCTCTCCACGACTGGTTAATATCAAGGTTGTTTGAAGGGTAGCCTGGTAGCGCGCGACCGAACGGAATCCGCGACGTGTCCCACCGCGAATTCGTCCTTTCACGCGATCTCTTCAGATCCATTGCCCGCGTGGCCAAAGTGAGCCATGTGCGTGCACTTGTTTGAATGTTCCTTTCGTTCTTGAGATAAAGTAGAGGGGGAGAAATGTTGATGTGAAATACAAGGAAAGTACAAAGATACATTGAATGACCGAAGGTGGATCCAATGTTTCGTGGTTCCCCGTCTACCACCGGTAGATTTCGTAAAGCTCGGTGAGCTACACGTCAGGTGGTCCCCTCGTTTGAGGTTTGAGTGAAACGCGACGGCTCCATTACCGAGGATTGACTCGTCGGTCCCCGGAGCAACGGTTCGGCCACGAAGTCGGCCTCGAATACGTCAACGTCTCGGTACATCCGCTATATTGATTGCGAGAACACAAGATACCTGGCCTGAAACCACGTGCGCGGGCGCGCGCGACGGCAGGGGAGGTAGCGGGCGCGGATTCCGCAGTACCATGCAAGCGGAAGCCTACATCGTGATTATCATCATATCTCCGCTAGACATCAAAGACTTATCTTTCTCCCTGTTCGCCTCTCTTTCTCTCCTTCCTCCCTCGGCGCAGCCTTTAGTAGAACACGCTCTCTCTCCTTCTGCCTCTTTCCCCGTTACTCCATTTCCTTCCAGCCTTTCTCTCCCTCCCTCGTTTCTCGTCTTCCTCCCCGACTTTGCGTCCCTCGTCTCCCACTCCCTCCCTCTATCCCTCTCTTCCTCGATGCTGTACGCGTGGCTTTGGGGCTCCGAGAAATGACCATTTGTAAATTACTCCGCGGTTCTTTGATAGAGATCACGGCGAACGATACTTTGAGTCCGTGGAACGGATATAGCGTTGTCGTAAAGACAGCGGGGGCCCGGAGTCGCTTGCACTCTCAAGTGTCGGTGGTCAGCTGACCAGGGATCCGGCAAGCATAATCTTTGGACACTTGCATTTAGGTACTTTTAGACTCCAGACTCTAGATTCTAGATACCCCGAGGTGGATAAGCGTTTTGAGTATCTAAACGGAAAGCATTTTGAAGACACCACGAACACCTACCTACCTATTCAACTAGCTACATTATGATGTTAGAGAAATCGATATTCGCCGATGGAGTCGGAGCAGCAGGGATAGACGACGGTCCAGGCGTCCTCACCTCTCGTGTGGCCATTATTTATGAGACTGTCTAGAATAATAGCGCCGAAACGGCGGCGAGGCGTGCGGGGGGAGGGGGGGGGGGGAAGAAACGCATGAAAAATTCGAAGCATTGTACCGAGACGAACGAGGCGACTCGTCTTTCGAGTGAATAGCGTCGGCTGGGAGATTGTCTCGTAGACGATCCGGACAGCTTTAACAAAGAACACGTGCCCTTCGAATTAAGAGGAAGGCCGGCGACGAGCGTGGCTTGGTTAGCCCGAAGAATCAACCGGGACGAACATAGATCGCCGGGCTAGACGGGGATTCCGCTAGACGTCGGTAAATTTTCGCGCCCGGCGAAATGGAGATGAAGGCATTGTGTATCGGCCTCTGCGTTTCTGCGTCCTTCGCCGCGTATTCTTAGCCGCTTTGACCGTAGAATAACATTACAACCGACAGAGAGGGCAGGAGAGAGTGAGGGTGAAACGGTGGGATTGGGGCAGAGAGAGAAAGAGAGAGGGAGCGAGAGGGGAAGAGAAAGGGAGGTAAAGGGGGACAGAGAAGAGAATGAAACAGAGGAGAGAAGAGGAAGGATGGCGGTAGGAGACAAACACATGTTGCACACTCGGTCGTCGTTGGGGAAGCTGCTGTGCTTCTTTGCCCGTAGAATCTCCACCTCCCTCTTCGCTGTCCATCCTTCTCTCGCTCCCACCACCTGCCTCCTTCTTCCACTATTCCTCTCTGTGTTTCTCCCTTTACAACTCGGTAACGTAAGACTAACAACACAATGGAAGCAACAGCTGCATGATAGATGGTCCCGGCCGGCCGACCGATTCCATCCACCGTCCGCTCTTTCTTCTTCGAACGGAGCCAGCCCGGCTTCTTTTGCTCCTGCGGACCGGTCGTTATCGTCGCATTTATTCGCGGAAGCAATGAGAAAAGGAGTCCTGGTACACAGGCGCGCGCCAGCGCGCTGGAATTCGGTTGCACCGGCTCGGCTGATCAGAACAGTCCCTCGTCGATGCAACCTTTCTTAATCACCTTGGAAAACACCTTCTGCATCACATCTGGGAGGGGGGAACAGCCGTTCCCCTAACCGTACCCCGCTGAATAACTACCATCGGGGATTAACTATGCTTCAGTTCGAAACAACAAGTGTCTTGCTCCATCTAAAAAGATTCGTTTAATGCAGCTTCTGGTCCCCTCGAAACTCAACGTTTGTCTGACCCACTTTTACCTAGACGTAACAATATTGACGCGATTCAAGTGCCCTGCCACGAGTAGGCTTCACGGCAATCACTGCCGTGTCGTCGAATTCGTGGCCATTATCGTGTCACGCGCTGGCTTCCGACGCGCAGCGTCCCCAGGAAGGGAAGAAGGATGTCGAACGGTTTTCGAAAGGCGCGTAGAAGGGAGCGAAGATGGCGAGGAGAGGCGCATCGAGAGGCAGCGGGTATTATACGGAAGGAGATACTACCGGGAGAGCCCACTATCGTGAGCAATAAATTGCTCTGTTCTTTTTTCTCATCCCTCGGGCTACTTTTTGCCCCCGTTGTTGTAACGTCGTCGTCAGTGTCCACGCACACGCGCGCCGTCCGCGCCTGTGCCCGTGCATTCATGGACGCGACGTGTCCAGCAACGGGCTGCTCGTCCGGCCTAAGAGGATACAACGGGAAGCACAATAAACGCCGATGACTCGCGGCGAGTATGCGCGCGTACGCAAGAAGTGCGTCCTGCTTTCACGACAATCCAATGCGGGCACGAGAAAGTTAGTCGGTCCATCCGCTTTTATACATACCAATGGAATAGAAAGCCGAGATAAGTTTTATAGACGATCGAAATCGTAAAACGGGATGGACTGCGGAGCTTTTAACGAGCGCCCCGGTCTCGTGCTTCTGAGTAACCGCGTGCCTACGGGAGAAGGGGGTCGTATTAGACAGGTCCATGGGATCAGGGAGACTCGAGGATCATGGACATCAATGGGATCGTTTTTAGAACGCTGAAATGTTGATTAAGGGGAACTAAATGAGGACCTCCTTAATTGACATTGCCCGATGTAGATGTGTCCGTGATTCTTGACGAATTGGAAAGCAAAGTGCCTGGTTAGAGGGCAGAGGTGACCAGCATCGCAGGAAAGTTCAAAGAATCCGAAGGAATTCCTTTGCGGTAGAACGTAAGCTGGTCAGCGAGTCGCACGCTTTCATCGAATCCACGTCGCGTACACGCTCGTTTGCATATCTATAGATAATACGTATTTTCTGGCCGAGCGTGCCGAGTGCTCGCGCACGCGAGATCCTTGTGTCCGTTTCCGGTGATTTCACCCACCGTCGGCTGGCTTCGAACCATCAACGACTGAATTTTTACGGCGACGAACGCCAGTGTCCCGCTCGTTTCCTCATACGCGCGGGTTTATTCGAATTATAGAAAGTACGCTTTCGAGAGAGGTTGCCGCGAGAAAATTCGCTCTGTCCCAGCGGTTTTCACGCGGGAAAATCTCTCCTCTCGCTGTCGATTTCCTGAGGGCAAAGTAATGTTCTTTGACGAAAGAAATTTGCAACTTTTCCAGCAGTCCTGTAATTTTCAAGCGTCCAAGACATTCGCGGAAAAATATGGCGCGCTTTACACAATCGCAAGTTCTAATTACAATTTCTCGAAGTTGTAATTGCGAGGACCATAATTCGTCGGCAACGTTCGAGAATATTCCCCTCAGAGGGGCTGTGGCTCTGAAATTTTGTACTGCCGAGGGAAAAGGGCGTTACAGGGCGCACGCACGTGCCATGGACGTCGTTATTAAAACATTAGACGGGACGGGATAAATGGCCGCAATAATCCCGCGTCGGGGCTCGATTGTAGAGTAAAAATTGACGGAAACGCAGCCCCTACTCTCTCGCCGCCATAAATGATCGCTCTTCTTTCTTGGCTGCGTTTATACTCCACGGGCCGATAAATACAGGCTGGGCATAGGGTGGAGGCGAGACTCGCCCACGAATTATAGGCGTTTTAAAAATATTGTTCCATTACTTATTCAGCGGGCCCGGCTAAGGTATCGCTTTCCAATAGTATCCTTCGATCACAATTTCCCACCGTCTGTATTATTGAAGCTTGCCCCCAAAAACTGGGATAGGATAGACGCCCGGGGTGGATCGTCTACTTAGCTGGGGGTAGGCCGAGCGGATAAACGGATGAAATATGACTATTGAGAGGAGCGAAAGCAACGGGCGTTTCGATTGTGTCCTGTTTGAAAATGCATTCCGTCGTGGTGCCTTTCCAGAGATTTCTTCGGTGCTTCGGAGAAGTTCGTAAATTCGAGATTAGACTGTCTGTCTGCCGCAGCAGCGGCTCTTAGAAAAGGCTTAAAAACCCTATTACACCTCGACCCGTGCGTCGTCTCTTCCACCTCCTTCCCAGGTAATCCTTCTCTAATCTTGCCGCAAAACTCAAAGTTCTGATGAAATCATCAGAACTTGGAGATCCTCTCAAGTATCCGCGATCATTGCGTCTGTGTCGTGGCCCCGATCTCCGGTAGCTACTCCTCGCTACGCGTCCAACGCCAGCCACAATGCAAGATAACAAACCGATCATTACGACTCCTTTTTTTTATGATAATAACGCTTTGCATAGGCAGAATCCTTGATGTTTACATCGCTAAATGCTCCACAACAGAAAAAAGACAATGTTACTGTGTATCGCTCACCTTGGAGACAAAGTCAGATGACCTGATTCAGTGCATATATCAAGTGTTACCGAGTTACAAAAAGACTAGCTTGCAATTATCCCCCTTCTAGGCTGCCATGGAAACGCGTTGTCATTGCGCGGAATCTAAGGCGCCATTAAATCCTTTGTTCCATTCGAGTATAAGATCGACACTGATATCGCCGATAAATAAAGCAACTTCTAATACCTCGACATCGTACATATTTGAACAGAAATCCAAATCGAGCTACCCACGAACTTGTCTGCAAAATACTTCCCTAAAATACAATATTCCTCGTTCTTTCAGCGCCCTAACGAACCCCATATCCACCGGGTAGATGTACCGCGACTGGTCCCGTCGTCGCGGAACGTAATTCGAAGCTCTATTCCACTGGCAGGGTAGACAGAGCGCATCCTCCGCGATGCGGCTGAGAGGATTATCGGGCATCGGTAGCCCGACCCCGGGGCCACGTTTTGTTTGCTGGCTTAAAGAGCGCCGGTACAGGGGCGAAGGACAAACCATGAGGTCTATATTGGTGTTCCCTTTCTCCGGGAGGATCGGCAGGACCGGTCCTCCCAGCCACACAGTCCGCGAGCCCACACGGACCGGGGTGGATCGGTGCCCGTAGACAGTCGTCGTCTCCTCCTGTGTGCGACATTCTCGGTTGCCCGGGCGTTAATGAGCAGAGGCGGTCCGCCGCGGCATTACGCATACATTAGGAAGCGGCGATCGCGACAGCGGACGATCGGATCGAGAGGCCCAGGCGGATCGGCTTCCGCGGGGCCCGTCTCGATCGTAGCGCCGCCACTGTCGTACGCGGTAGACTCGCGATCAGGCCCCCATATAGAGAGATGGCCGGATGAGAGTGGCCGCTGCTAGCATCCGTGGCAGCGGAGGCAGCAGAAGCAGCAGGAGCAGCAATAGCGGCGGCACCAGCCGCCGGGAATGGGAATGAGAAGCTCAAGCGGCGCTTTCAATTATTCCCTTCGAACAATCCCGCCGCTTGTTTCCTTCGCCGATTACATCTCCGAGTATTTATTCGCTGCCTCCCATTCCCGCCGTCCCACACCTCTTTTCCTCCTGCATCGTTCCCTCGCTATCTATCCGCTCTCACCCTCTTTCTGGCTACTGCCGCTGCTACGGCTGCTGGCTGCTCTTCCTTCTTATTCTCCTGCTGATGCTGATGCCACTGCTGCCTACTCGTTCAGGAGTCACTGATCCTTCTGCCGCGGCCCACGGAACACAGGCACGCTTGCAATCTATCTAATCGGTTCCGAGGGCCTCTAGGATTCCTGCTCGCTGTCCAGCCACGATTGCCCCGTTTCCTTGAAACCGCCTCGCTTTGCCTCAAACCGATGCGTTATTGCTGAGCAGATAGTACGGATGTAACTTGCTCCTCCGCTGCTAATTGAATTTTGTTCCACAGTGGGTAGGAGCTTGAGGTGTTCGTGGTCTGTATGGCACATGCTAATACTACTGCAGGCTCCCACTGTAAGTCCATTCTTGGAAGAATACATATTCCAATGCTTTGCTAGCCATTTAGCTGATGTTTATTGCATTTTCTTTTTAAATTTAAGTAATATTACTGAATGTTTATTAATATTGTTTTATTGATCTGTGTTTCAGGTAAGTGTCGATGTTCGCCATTACCTATGCTACCTGCAATACGGACTCGTACTGTGAGTAGAACTTCAAGTTGATCGATATTGCACGTGGAGCTTTCGATTTCAAATGCCTCCGTTTTTACAAAGCAAGTATGATGCCACATTTGAGTGAAACTACCTACCGCCGTGAAAGGGTTAAATTCTGTTTCCCGAATTTTGGCCATTAATTTCGCGTGCTTCCTCGATGAGATCGCGAGCGTCTTTCCCATGCCGTTCTATCCAGTGCTCAGAATTTTAATGCCGCCCGATTTATCTCGTGCCCGTTGATTTATTTTTGTTGCTCTTGGACGAGGCGAGAGCCCTTCGATGGCCCGATCGCTGCACGGTAATCTAACTAGCAAATAATCAGTCTTATTTATGTTGTTGCACGGACAATTTATGGGGCCGTTACGGGAGATTTACGAGATTCGGTAACAATATGCAGCGAGTATTAATTGCTGGTTCCAGTGGCTAACGCGGTAACTCGCTAACGAAGTATACGGATTGATATTACAACGAATTGATGTTCCATTAAGCGCCGGGCAATAAAGCAGAGCCAGAGAGAAGAATACCCTCGCGTCGTCTCCTTGATTTTCAATGCAATCGTTATTCTTTACGCGATTCATTAACCAATTGCCCTGTTCTCGTCCGCCCGCGTTTGTTTCACGACTGCCTGGCTGCGAGCGAGGGGTCCGCCAGATCCGAACGATCGATAAGGGGATCGCGAATTATTAAGGGTTAATTGCAAACTTAATTAAGAGCTGGGAAAGCTCGACGATCCACTGTAAAACGAATCGTACTATTTCCTAAAGACAGACTTACCCCTCATTTAAATTCTACTTCCGTCTACTACAAAAGGCTCTCCGCCCTGTCACGACTATTCAGCCGCGGATATCTGTGTTTGAGAAAGAAATATTTGTCTTGCCATCGTCGCGGGGTTCAATATCCTCCAAAGAAACCGAGATGAAACGGCGGAGAAGTTGTGATTAGCCTCTAATGGTTACACTTCTAGGCGGAAGCGCTCGAAAGCGGCCAGATTCATTTTCCTCCCCGTGTGTGTTGATCGAAAACGGGCCGTCATTTATACAGGGTTCGTAAGTCGAGCATTAAGCCCCGAAGCATAAGCGAACGGTAGCCGCGGAGCTGAATCCCCGTCGCGTCTATCCATCCTCGAGCCTACTCCGCAGGCCGCGTATGGTCCACACGTGTCTAAATTATTATTGTCTGAAATAAGCGCGCGTGCACGTATAGGTAGGCGTCGCGTGTTTGTGTCGAACGCCGTTCAGAACTGGCTACCTTGGTTCGCGGTAGCCATCCATCTCGCGGTCCTACAACGATGTTCCATTAAATTATGACATCCGCGATTTATATTTCGCGCGAGGAACAGCCAGCCGATGCGCGCTTAGAAAAGGCGACCGCCGGTTACTTGCCCTTAACTGTCGACGCCCATTTTTTATGCAAGCGAGAAGCGAGACGTTGACTGAGGCGTCTGTAATGGAATTTCGAATACGATACTCGAGTGCAGAATGGAATGTAAAATTGGTAGAAATTTCTTCACGTCCATTCAGTACCTGCCGGCGTAATTATCCACGATTGTCTGTCACGCGATTTGGACACAAGGAGTATAATTAAAATTAGCCTCGGTAGCATAGGAGGTAGTTTATTATCGTACCAACTTGTAAAATGGGATTTCTGGACAGTTATGTAGTAGATTGGCTTGTGTCTGACCAGGTATGCTTTTTCTACTTGCCGAAGAAAGGTGGAATGGTTGGCTTCTTATCAATCTTATGATTATTCAATATTGCTACGCAATAATGATTATCACAAAATAACAATTGAACACAATTGTTATTTTACTCTATTATAATAGTATCCTTAAGGTGCGAATCCACGATGAGATTTTATACAGGACTTTTCTATCATGGGACAAAAATCTCAGCAACACCTAGGGTAAAGGACCCAATTACTACCACCTACCCTATTAATGTCACTCTCAGCTGTTTTATGTAAAATAACGAATAAATCTTGTGAAATGATGCATAAAATAAATTTAGCATACAATTGAAATTGTTATTTATACGATACAAAAGACAGCA
The DNA here is from genome assembly GCA_947577245.1 of Andrena bucephala. Taxonomy (NCBI): domain Eukaryota; kingdom Metazoa; phylum Arthropoda; class Insecta; order Hymenoptera; family Andrenidae; genus Andrena; species Andrena bucephala. Next base: position 74,951,879 of record OX387715.1, read on the forward strand.
CTTAATTTTTTCTTCGATAATTTGGATAAAACGATGAAACATTTTAAGCGGATATTAGGAGAGTGAAAACGATGACTTCCTTATTAGCGAAAGAGAAAACAACGTGTTAGAGCACATGCTGTAATTGTAATATTTAAGCTATTAACATAACAAAATATAATGTTTTACATAATATAAGCATCATAGAAAATAATAAAGATCCGAATTCAACGAGTCATTAAGTCTTTTTACTTATTAATTGGGTGACAGTGATTGGTGCAAGCGTTTCAAGCATTTTGGTATTACTGTCATAGCAGTAGTTGCTCATATACATGAGACGATATAACCTTAAAATGAGATAAACAGTATTAGGTTAGCTGGCAGTAATTGGGGTGTCAGTAATTCAGTCAAATACATTTGAAGGGTGTCAGTAATAGATCCCGAAATAAATTTTTGAAATTGATGAATTTATACATAAAAATCGAAGTCTTAAGATCCATCAAATTTTGTTCATCAAGTAAACATATTAAACAATAATAAATAATAAGAATAACATATACTTTTAGTCTATAAGTACAAAGCAATAAGATAATGTCAGCGTCAACGCTTAAAGTGTCAGTAATTGGGTCCTTTCCCCTAAATGTAAATAATAGAAATGGTCGCGAGAGATGAGATTTTTGAAAATATATTACGAAACTTGTCTAATTTTATGAAATAAATGACAGAATAATTGAAAATCAATAAAATAATGAAATGATTGTCTCGTGAGACACGATATTCTTGTCTCATCGTGGATTTGCACCTTTAGCAGTGTAGAAGCAGACAAGTCACTGCCATCCACAATTGTTTCATCGGCCCTTGTAGAGTTCACTGAGTGCGATACATCCACTAAGCCCCAACCCCTTCACTCTAACACCCCGTACAACAAAGAAGGGGTAGGTCACCATCCAATCGCGCTTTTGTAGCCCAACAATGATACAGCCAATCTCCCTAACAGCTATTACTTTCATTAAACCCAGCAATATCGCGTCATCAACGTAACCCAACAAAAACATACAAACGACCCTTCAACAGATACTAAGAATAGACTAAATGCTCACTAACGCTCGTAAAAACGAGCACAGTTATTTTTCTTCTGACCGTGGTCAAGGGGGAATCGGAGGCGGCCTGCAGTTCTCAGAGGTAATGGCCCTGACCTAGCCCAAACCAGCTTAGTTTCACTCGAGCTTCTAATTTCAAGCGGGTCACATCCTCCGCCGGAAATAGCACGTGTAAAGACTTTTGAGATGGGGGAGAAGAGTCGGGTCGACGTCGACAGCGCCGCGGCGCAACAATAATTAGGGGCGAGCCCAGCTCGCTCGTCTTCCCTCGACAAGTTTCCATCTTTTGGCACGCACCGGGCCACGGTGCCACCGGATGTCGGGCACCGGCGAAGGACTCGCGGTGTATTTATTGTGCCGGCACCGGGACCGGAGCGTTTCACGCGGGCGAACACGGAGCCTGCTCGCGCAACGCGCGCCTCGTACATCAGGGACATCGATGCATCGCGTCGCTGCTTTCCCAAATTAACATCGCTACATTGTGCCGCTGGACTATGCGTGTCTGCGATTCTGTACGCGCGCGCGTGCCTTGCGCTGGGCAGTATCATTATCATGGGACTGCGGCTCGTCGATATATGCGTCCCGACGAGCCAAGGAGGAAGCGAAGACGATTCTGAGAAGCAGTTAACGGCGGTGGGATAGAGCAAGGGGCTAGCGAATCTGCAATTCGATGGACGTGTCTTTTAATTATTTTTCGAATGGAATTGCTGGTTACGGAATCAGTTGCGTCACACTGGGGTAGAGTTATGGATAGCGTATCGTGGGCTGATGCCGAGCCGAGGCTGCTCGAGGAAGTAGACGGAGAGTCTCGATTCATAATTCCCCGAATTAATTTGATTGACCTGTAAATGTTAATTAATCAGGTCTTGATTTATGGGGCTCGCGCGCAGCTTGAGCACCGGGGTATAGAGTCTAAGAATTCATCAATGACGCTACATCGTATCGAAGATGTAATTTATATAGAGGCGAAGGCATCGCTGGCCAGTCGGTTCGCATGCATCGCGTGTGCCTATATAACCTTAAAACGACTACGAGCCGAGTCATTAATAATAAAAGCGTATTTGTATACATAGTTAATAACTCATGCCGCGGCGGTCATACATCATCGTCGCGGCAGCAACTCGTCCACTTTATTTGCTCGATCGCTATTACCACGGTTCTCTCCACGCGAATTTCTTGACAGTACGTCCCGGTTGGAACCTCCTGGTCCACGGCGGAACTTTCTGGGGCTCGATGTTCGACGAAATCGTATCGATCACGCTCGTTTTTACCGTTATTAATCGTGCGAGAGCGCGCCAACACCGTTAAGCGTTTCGATCGCGCGTCAATTTTCCAATTACGCACGCTCGCGTTCCACATTGCGCTTATCGAACAACGGTATATACGTGGCAGCAATGAGGAAACGTCTTCGCGTCGTCAGCTGCACCGCGAATCTAGCTAATGATTTCCGTCAGCAAGGTCGCGGCTAGGCTATCGGGCGTCTTCTGCACCCTAGCCACGAAAAAAGGGGCCCTGCAATGCTGTCTACGTGAATCAGTGGCGAAAAGTTTCGGAGCAGGAAGCACTGTTTGGGAGAAGATCTGGTGGAGGGACATAAAGTGGTAGAAGAATTCTGTATAGATGTATACTATATACACGATTCGTGTGATTTATATTCTGTACACATGCACTCACTTTCTTAAGACACAAAAGGTCATGGGAGGATGTTCTCGAGATGCTACTGTAGCCAGGGGGACTGCGAGGTGAAAGAACGCCGCGTAGCCTGAGGGCGCGAGATTTAGTGCCCTGCCTCGGCTTTCGTTCGCTTTAACGAGCAATCGTCAAATTAAATTAAACGACACGGGAATCGTTAAGAGCGTCGGGGATGCACGCTGGCCTGTGCTCGCGGCGCCGATACTCTTACTACTGTCGCTCAATTAGTGATGTCCCACGGACACCATGCAACAAATCACCTTGATTCCTTCGCCTAACGTTGCTTGCGCGATCCTACCGTCGATTCTATTAACTCAACCGCGTCCAAAGAAACACGGCGCAAGTCGAGCGACATTTATTCCCGATCTCGCCGACCCTCGTTTCCAACCGACAACGGACACGACTGACTGCCTAATAATGAAGATCGCGTGTTAGTTTCTCGTGATTCTTCTCCGCTGACACATTCCCGGGACTGGAGAGTCCAATTTGTGTCTACTTAACCCTTAGACGCATCCAAACTCACCGTTGAAAAAGTTATAATCAATAGCAGAAGAAGAATTTCTTCAATATATTTTTAAACAATAGAAGCTATATCAGGTGATTCGACAGAGTCGACACTAAACTCAAATCACGCGAAAATACTCGCAATGCCGGCGCGGGTAGGGCTGAGATCAGAGGAGCGACGGGGATATGCAGCGGTGTCGAACTTTGAGCGCGTATACTCGTGGGGTTTCTTTGTGGTGGCAATTAATAGTAGATTACCGGCTCGTAGGTGGTGCAAGAAGGGCGAACGAGATGCGGCCGACGAAATCGTAGTGGCACGGGAGAGGGAGACGGAAAGGGAGAGGCAGGGAGACATAGGTAGCAAGTTAGGGAAAGGTCGAAAAGGGGGTTGCCAAAGGGGCATGGGACTCTCTCGCGCAGCGGGGCAAAGCGGTGACGGCAGAGGGGATGAGATTACACACGCCGCCTCGGGGATTACCGCACTCTGATTCTCCGATAAGAATGTCAAAATAAGCTGCCTCTCCCGCTACGCCACGTGTAATCTCCCGTCTCTTCTCCCCCGTCCGCTCACGAGCCGCGTAATTACATTGTGACGATTCCGACGATCACTCGCCTGATCCGTCCAGACGATCATCCCGATGACGCGTTGTCGTCACGATCGAGTCCTTTCCTCGTGGCCTCCTCGCGCCCCGGCGCACCCATACGCATGTACACCTTGTACAAGAGGGATTAAAGCGGGCCGTACCGTCGCGTAAATTACGTTTAACGCGCGCGCCTCCGCACATGGCGCCTCTGTCGTGCAAATAAGTCGGGACTTTGACGTTACGATACGCCCGCGGAATTCCAAATGTCCCCTTGACCGAGCCTCCGGGCTTGGCCCGACACGTCCCCATTGGCCGGCGAGGACAATCGCGGAAGGTGTGCGTTTGCAGATGCCTAGATCGTCGAGGGAATCGCCAGTGTTTCTCATGGAAATCTTGGAAGATCCATTTCCTGGCGCTGCTTGGAGACAGTTTTGGGCAATCTTTCTTGTGGAATTAATTCGCATTTCTTTTGGGGGATAGCTACCAAAACTCAGGCTTCATTTCCTCTGTTACTATGGACTGCTAATTCTCAACATCCTGTCATTCTTTCATAGAAGTACCTACACGCGTCTGTGCAAACTGATTCCGAGGTACGAAAACCCTGGTAGGGTGAAGTTTCATTAGGGCCGACGAGGATTTGCATAGGACCGTCCGAGTATTCGGACAAGACAGACTCGCACGGCGTTTCGAGGCTGATAGACCAGGGATTGGCCGATGGTTATCTGTAGCTCGAGTGCGCCTGAATCCTTAATAGGAAATCGACAGAGTTATTACATGCCGAGGTGGGGTGTTGCTTCGGTGGGGTACATAAGGTCGCGTACAACGTCCCGGCCATTGTGACGACGCTTTGTGCGACACAAAGCTTTAATCCGCGAGCAGATCTGCTAATGTCAACATCGTCCCTGCCTTTCTATATCGACGTGCGTGAACGTACGCGCGCTCTAGCAGCGTGTACGCGCACGGACACACGCGAGATCCGCTGGGGACAGGAGCTGGCCTCAATAAGCGTCCCATAATCCACCCCATCCTGAATAATCGCCATTCTCTGACCATTGTATCGTTTCCTCTTAAAACCCTCGAGCGATTTGGGGTGAAGATCGCCGTACACACGCGGTGTATTATATGCACATGTCCTCTTATTATAAGTATTCATTGCGGTTAGCAATTGGCCGCGACTTCGGGCTAGTCCGACACAACAACTTCTACGAGGACGTATTCGAGCTTGCCGAGGGGTGCAGGAGGGTAGTTATGGGGTGATGAGGCAACTTGTTGTTAGATCGAAATTGGACTTCTGGAGATTACATTCGTCTATAAAAGTACCCTGTCCCTTTGACTTCACAAGAGTTTTCTAATCAATGAATTCCTACTAACGACTGAAAACCAGGAATTATTCTTCCAATTATGTCAACTACTACAGAGGTTAGAAGAGGGTGGATCGGTACTGTTTCCCAAAGTCCTGCGTAGTGAAGTAACACCCCCGAACGCGATAATTGCTCTCATCTCATTAGCCATAACGGGAGAGTAGGTACACTTCGGTCAGCGAGGTTACCCAAAGACCCGAAGAGTCCCCGGCAAGGGTGAGCTATAAAGTTATATCCGGTCATTCCTCTATCCCCAGGTAGCCGCAGCCCGCGTGGTGGTGCAGCGTCTTTTACAGCGCAGCCCCTCGTATCACAGTCAAGCCTCCTCTATACGACTCAACTAATACTCCGTCGTGTTTCCGCGATGGCCGTTTTCTCTGTATTTTTAGTGTTCTCTGAGATGAAGTTGCGAAAAGTGAGGTGGTCTAACGTCGCTGCCAGACCGTAGCCTGGTACGTAATATCTTTCGTAAGCTCCGTCTTTTATGACAGGGCGCCTCTCAAGGATATTGGTAATCTTCGGGCTGGCTGTAATATTGGCGGCGCAGTGATCTCTCGCCCCGAAGACCTCCGCCACCCTCCTCTGTCGTGTCGTAGCCCACCACCCCGCCTGCTCACGAACCCAAGACCCGCCACCCCCTCGCCCGCCTCCACCCCGAGAACCGTCGCTCCTACGCTCGCGCCTCTGCCACCCTGCTCGTATCAACCTCCCGCCACCCATGACCCCCTCCCTCGTGCAGGCAAGCGTATTGACGCGGCTTTGCAGCCACATTCCGGGCTAAGGACATGGAACGCGGGTCTGTGTACACCCCCGACTCCTCGTTCGATCTTTTATCACGCCCTCAGAACTCCCTGGCCATGATAACGTTGATTTTCCGCCTCGTCTAATCGTGGATCCGCTGCAACTCGTTTCTATTTATGATTGTTACACGGATGATGTCCGTTTAGGGAATATCCCCATAAAAAACTTCCAAAAAGTATAAAAATTACGCCAAGTATATGAAAAAGTCTAGGACGGAAAAGAGTAAATCACAAAAAAAAAATAGAAGAAAATATAGAATATAAAAAAATATGTGAAATCAAAATGAGCTGCAAGTACATAAAGGTGCTTTCCAACTGCGCTTAAGATGACACAACTACATATACACAACTAAAATGCTGTGTTCATACATTCCATTATTCATATCGCGGACATTTTAACAATGTGGAGATCAAATGTAACATCTAGACATTTGCCTAGATGTCCGCGGCCTGGAAGTCAAATACTTGGCGTGGCCAGGCTAGGTCAAGGTGTCGATGAATAAGAATTATTTAAAAACGCAAAATAATGAAAGTGTATTCATATTGACACAGTTTTAAATTGACAAATTATTTGAAAGCCTGCGAGAGGGAAGGTATGAGTATTGATGGTCTGAGAATACCTTGCCTGGCCACGCCAAGTATTTGACTTCCAGGCCACGTACATCTAGGCAAATGTCTAGATGTTACATTTTATCTTCACATTATTAAAATGTCCGCGATATGAGTAATGGAATCTACGAACACAGTATTTTAGCTGTGTATATGTAGTTGTGTCATCTTAAGCGCAGTTGGAAAGGACCTTTATGTACTTGCAGTTCATTTTGATTTCACATATTTTTTTATATTGTATATTTTCTTCTATTTTTTTTTGTGATTTACTCTTTTCCGTCCTCGACTTTTTCACGTACTAGGCGTAATTTTTTTACTTTTTTGGAGTTTTTTATGGGGATCTCACTTCTTTTTACAAAGATAATTTGCATAGGGAATGGCTTGAGATAATTTTTAATATTATAAATTACAAAGGTTCATCATCAACAGCAATGAACAGTCTTATCACGGGACAGAATTAAGATTAAATTCTACGCAAGTTTAACAACTACGAAAACATACTGTGTGCACCGCATTGCCGATCTATGTATATTTATTATATGAATAGTACGAGAAACACTGATTAAATTCATGCATTATCGAAGATGTCCATGTATCAAAATAACTGAATAAGTATGTATACGAAATCCTTTCTGCCAAATTATGCATGGGGGAGACCGGGGCTAGTTGACTAATTCCCTTTAATTCTTGTATTATGGAATAAATTATGCTGCAATTCGCGATATTGGAGCATATGAATGACCAGCTTGCCATTTAATGTGTCGCCGTGACAAAAACTTGCGTGTTCTACCAGTGAGAATGAAAAATCTAAAAAAGTTAGTGGGCCGTAAATATTTTTGTTTCGACTATTTATGAATTTTTGTCCACTGAGTACTGCTTGATGTTTTTTCATGAATATTTTGTGGAAACGTGATACATTGACTATAATTAACCGTATTTTATTTTATTATCCGGTGCGTGGAGGTTTTGTACGTACAACCTTAACATGTTAACAATTTCGGACGGGGTTACTTGACTAAGCATAGGAATACCACTAAAAATTGCATTTTTTATCCTCAAGATACAGTCGAGGCAAAGAGTTTAGCTTTCTTAAGTCCACTTCCTCCACCATAAAATCCTTTCAAACTCACCCCTACCAGTTTTACATCCCAAAATTTGGCTTGAAGAAGAATCAGAAGAAAAATCTTATCGTTTTCGACAGATCCATGAGACGATATTACGATATCTCTGTCATGCGAGCACCGATTTTATTGAATTTGGTCTTATTCGAAAGCTTATATGCGGTTTACATGAGAAAAATGCCTTTAAATTTAGAAAATATTGCAGGCACGATGAGATATTAATGAAATAAGTTTCAGTTTAGGTTGGATTAGCCGGGCGACGAGTAAATGATAGCGGTAGCGACAGTCGACATATACAGGGTGTCAAAACATGTACTTGACGTCGAGACGCTACCGCGTCCCTAGATATAGTAGAAGGGGGTGTTCGATAGGAGTGCACGTCCTGGAAAGAATAGAAAGGATCGGGGGGCCGCTTTTCGTTCGACAAGGTACACCTATGCCACGCACACGAAGAATTATTTCACCAGCTTTCTAATCCTAAGTACCACGTAATACCCTGTTCACGGCAGGCCATACGCGATTATGGGCTTGCGCGCGCGCGCGCTGGCGCGGCAATTCATTTCGACAAGCTTATTGTAGGGAAGAATTATGGCCTGGCCGTAACGAGGCGTCTATCGGTTCGTTATGCGGCTGGCACGCCGCTGAAGATAATTGGATAGCACTCGCCAAAGTGCTCGACCAACAATGGACGCGGGAATAGGAGAGGACTCGCGCGTTCTGCTTTTATTATCTTTTAACGGCGACTACGCGAGCGTCCTGCGAGCGTTTACACGGTCCACGGGTCGCGAGTGAATCGGTTACGCGTTGAAGCGGTTGAATAGACCGTCGGGGGCATTAAGGAAAAAGGCGAATTGAAACGTTCAGGAATGCCATTAACAATGCGCCCAAAGGAAACGGGAGGAGAGGCTGGAATAGCGGAGGCCGCGTATTTAAATTTTTCACGTATGAAAACCATAAGTTCCATTCAGCCGGCGCTTTCACGCCCGGCAGTGGCTTTTGTCGAAAGCGTCCACCGGCGGAAACAAGTTTCCAGGGATAAATGTTGGCGCGTATTCTCCATTCGTTGAGGAGGAGTAGAAACGGCAAGATCTAGTTATTCAAATAGTCTTTGATTAATGCGCCCGCGCGAACGTTTATTCGCATTAACACGTCCACCACGCGGACAGGTCGTAGCAGGTGCTACATTATTTAAGTCGCGATTCAACGAACAAGAGGGCTTTTTTCTTGGGGCGTCCGCGCGCGCTTTCCGCGAGGAGACCCTTATTTAGCGCGAGACAGCCAGCCGGGCCGCTTAATTGCAAAAATTAACGCCGCGCCACCGCGGCCACCAGTGCCTCTGCCCGCGGCCGATTGTTGAAAACTAATTAGGGCCGAGATTTTATTACGCGGGAGCGTATAATACGCTTTCCGTTTGATAGCCGCGCGCTCTTCATAAAGGTCCAACGGGCGACTCTCCTCCTCCTCCACCTCCGCCATCACCGTTTTCTCCTCTTCTATCTCGTCTTCGCCTCCTTTCTGGACTCGCGCGCTCGCGCCACCGCCCACCCCCGCAACCCTCTCGCTTCTGCACTCTGCTCGCGGCCTCTTGTGAGCGGGCGACAGCGTGTATATGAGGCCGGTAAGCCGAAGCGTGTAGAGAGAGAGCGCGCGCGAGATTAACACGAGAGTAAAATAAAGGCTATTGAATCCCCCCATGGTGCTCTGAACAAAAATAGCCTCCAATGAGAAAAGGAACCTTACAGTTTCTTTTCAGCGCTTTCATAAAAATTTCTGAAAACTAATTTTCCTCTTATACGGGCGACGCAGCGGGGCGCTCGTCGCGTATATAAGGAAAGGAACGAACGGCCTTCGCTCCTTCACCCCTCTCTTTTTCCATCTTCTTCATCTACTTCTTCTTCCTCCATCCCTTCCCCTTCTTCACCCCAGCCCTCTCTCCCTCTCTCCCTCTTTCCTTCACCCCTTTGGCCACCGCCGCTCCCGCAGCCCCGCCGACGCCGCCACCTACCCTCCACCCCCATCGTCGCCACCTTTCCCCCGAGTTTCATTCCCGCTACAGCACTTTTATACGAGGTGCTAATCTTCCAGACAAGCCCCCCCCCCCCCCGACGTCCCCCTCCCTCCCCATCAATTCCCCGTTTCTCTCTTTCCATGACTCTTCCTGGTTGCCTTACTCGCAACCCCCGCGACTCGCACCCCCTCTTTCGTAGCCTCCACTAAAGTCACTGTCGGGATTATAATATAATATTGCGCTTACAGGGGTGAGCGCGAGCTCCACGCTGGTCGCGACGAGTACAGGGGCTGCCGGCAATCTGTCGATCGTATCGGATTTGCTAACACTTCCTTTTGTACTCTCACGCGTTTGTTCCACGTCCGTTTCGCCGTTGGCGGCTCAGGCTTGCGGCGTGAGCGCGGACAAGTAAGAAGTAAGAAAGCTCGACGCCGAGTCAATCTTACGTGACTGACTCGAAGGGAAAATGAACAAACTCACAGAGACAAAAAAGAAACTCCCCCCATTGCTGGTCCCTAGAGCGAGAGGCGGTTGTGCGCGACAGGGAAGCGACGTGCCCCGGCTGCGGGTGCGGCGATATTACACGGGAATTCGTCGGTTCGTTCTGGCCGGGACACCGTGACGGTGTTTCGCCGTTTATTATCGGCGGGGTCAGATAACTCGCCATTCCGCTGGCTGTCGCGTTCCCGCGGGACCCGGACGGATACGCGGGAGACACAGGAACAATGTGGCCGCCTCTTGAATTATTCCCTTTGATTGCTTGCTTTCGTCTCGGTTCGCTCAGCCCCCCGCCTGGCCCGTCTCGTTCCGACCCCCGCGGTAGTAAAAGAGTTCCAGCGGTCCCCCTCGCGATCGTAACGCACCGCTGTTCGGTGAACTCTGACACGGAACGCCCATGCTGACACCGATTACGACCTTGTCGCCGGGGAAAGACAGGGGCAGCTCGAGGGTTGCACGGGCCAGGCGAACGCCGATGGATAGACGGATCGGTGGATGGATGGATGGATGGCTGCGGCAATCAACCTCCCGTTAATACGGCTAAGTGGACACGAACCTCTGTACGCTACCCACACGGTTCAACCTACGGTTCCTTTTTTTCCTCCTCCCTCTTTCTCTGTCTGTCTGTTGGCCCCTTTTTCCGCCCGCGCACCAAGGTTGCCACTTGCCTTTGATACCGGCCTTTGATGTCGCGTAGTGTACAAATTTCCTAACGTTCCCCGATCGCGTTTCGTCCGATTTTTCGGACGGGCAGCATCTGCCTCCGATGCGGCAGTCATTCGACGAAAAAAATCCACCTCGAGGATTGTGCGCGGCCAAAGGTAACGAGCCCTTGTACGCTCCTCTAATTAATACTTTTAGCCACTGCCCACTTTCCCGTGGCTCTCGAAAATCCTATCGATACACCGTGTCGTTTATTAATGCCGCGATTGGTGGACTCGAAGGCATCGATTAGACCCCGACGTGCAGCCGCTTCCGCGCAAAATTTGTGCGCGTACGCTGGAACCGCCAATCCCGGGCGACAGGGCACTCCGTCATACGGAGCACAAAAAGACCTTTATTGGTTGACACTGGAGCCATTATATTGTCCGTGCGCGTGATCCATCTCCCGAGGACAGCCGGACAATGGCTCGATAACGCTTTAACGTTTGATCGTGCGACGGTACGCCTGGCGGCGGCTGGAAAGGGGGCCGAGCGAGACCTGCAAGGAAGCGGGCATTATTCGCGCGTCTCGCGGATCTCGCTGGCTTTTCCGGCAAGCCGCGTTACGTCGCGCGACACACGACACGAAAATCTCGCGGCACGGATTGAACAGTGGCCGGACAGATAACCGGCTAATAAATAAAAGAGGAGTGAGTAGGCTGGAATCACCGCGGTCGATGACTCAGCTCTTTCGTCGCGTTTCGCGGGCGAGTCCTCTGTTTAACCGACTTCAAAAAGAAAGAGATTCTACGTTCGATGTGTATGTGTGTATATTAGTCTGCATTATGTTTGTTCGCGAATTTCTCCAGAACTACTGGACCGATTTTCGTGAAACTTATTGCATTTAGTTTAACTTCAATCAGCTTAGGTCGTGGAGAAAAAATTATCAAAATCGGTTAAGTAGCTTTGATGTTACACCAAAAATAGGAAATCTGTTTCATTAACCGACTTCATTATTATTATTAGGTAGGAGCAGCTCTTTTTGCAGGCCTACCCATAATTTTTATGTAAATGTAGTTGGGGGAGAGTCGTACAGTACCGACCAAAGCTAGTTCTCGCTTCTTTGACCAGATATTAGCACTTTATTTGATTTAATCAATGAAAATCACAATTCTTTATAACCTATTTCGGAGTCATATTGTTTACTCCATTGCTCGCGATGTTTTGAGGCATTAAACGTATACGTTGATATTCAGTGGGTTAAAAGATATTTTTTAAAGCTGATCTTTTGTTTCTCGTGGAAGTAAATGATTTGGTTCTATTATGTATACTATCTCTAGTCAATTAAGTTTAATAAAACGTCCTAGTTTTGCAATATTCTTTTGTACATAATATACCATGACCTAAAATGTTTCCCCGTGTTTGTCGTACAGTACCGACCAACAGACTCTGTCAACCAGTAGAGACCAAATTTTTCTTATCTGTAAGTTCAAACCGACAAAAACTTTAAAAAAGTAAAAAAATTACGCCAAGTACGTGAAATAAAAAAAAATACAAAAAATAGAAAATAATTACAAAGTAAAAAAAGATGTGAAATCAAAATGAGCTGCAAGCACATAAAGGTGCTTTCCCGCAGCGGGCGACACTGTGTAACACAATAAAAGACAAGAAAATATGTTCGCGGCCTAGAAGTCAAATACTTGGCGTGGCCAGGAAAGGTCGAGGTGTTGATGAATGATCTTAAAATTATTTTAAAACGCAAAATAATGTAAGTGTATTCATATTGTCAGAGTTTTAAATTTACAAATTATGTGAAAGCTTGTGAGAGGAAAGGCATCGGTGTTGATGAATGATCTTACAATTATTATAAAACGCAATATAATGAAAATATATTCATATTGGCTGTGTTTTAAATAGACTAATTATCTGAAAGCCTGCGGAGGGGGAAGGTATGGGTATTGTAGTGATGATCTGAGAATACTTTGCCTGGCCACGCCAAGTATATGACTTCCAGGCCGCGGACATATTTTCTTGTCTTTTATTATGTTACACAGTGTCACCGTTGCACGCTGCAGGAAAGCACCTTTATGTGCTTGCAGCTCATTTTGATTTCACATCTTTTTTTACTTTGTAATTATTTTCTATTTTTTGAATTTTTTATTTATTTCATGTACTTGGCGTAATTTTTTTACTTTTTTAAAGTTTTTATCAGGATCTCAGTTCTTCTTGCAAAGATAATTTGCATAGGGAATGACTTCAGATAATTTTTAATATTATATGATTATTTTCTATTTTTTGTGATTTATATTTACAAATTATCACGGGACAGAATTCAGGATAAATACAATACCAGCATCATTTTACGCTTCGATTATCTATATATACATAAATAAAATCCTGAGTTTAGTTACAAATAAAAAACAGTTTGATGATATTTAAACATGTCGATATTTAAACAATTCAAATTTCGGCAACTTACCTTGTGTTTGAGACTGCATTTTGATTGCAATTCAATGGTACAACGATACATATTTGTAAAAACACGTGACATCTCAAATTTTGAAAACTTACCTTATTTAACACTCGCCAGGTTATTACCTGTCTGTAAGCTGTCAAAATTTTGAGTAGATTGCATAGTGAAGGTAGCGTTTGACGAACGAAACATGTGTTAGTTTCTGTTGGCTGAAAGTGTGCGTGTACACGTACTGAGAGTCGACGAACGGAACATATGTTAGTTTCTTTTTGTTTGAAGGTGTGCGTGTAACGCGTATAGGGTAGATGCACAATTTGTGGCCACTTTAAGGATTTCAGTGACTTTCATCGTAATTATCTTTAAACTTGTACTTCAAATCAGGAAACTAAAAGCTTTACTAAATTTTACACTATCTTTACTATTAATGTCTAAGTTACCATTAACTAGAGAAATCGTTAAAGAATTAATAAAGTTAAAAAATATAAGAAATCCATTTTTCACCGTTTGTGGCCACTCGCCACTTTTCGCGGAAGCAATAAATGTAAGCTTATATTTCTGATAGTATACTAAACAAAATATTTACTACAAGCAATTCTACAAGCAATTTCAAGCTAAAAAACCGCGATAATTATGCACATGGCCAAAAACGGTACAATGGCCACAAACGGTACATCTACCCTATACGTATTGTGTTGACGAAAATTTTGACTGGAGAATCAGATGAATCAGAAGAATCAGAAGAATCAGAAGAAAAATCTTACCGTTTCCGACTGATCCATGAGACGATATTACGATATCTCTGTCATGCGTGGACCGATTTTATTGAAATTGGTCTTATTCGAAAGCTGATATGCGGTTTACATAAGAAAAATGCCTTTAAATTTAGGAAATATTGCAGGCGTGATGAGATATTAATGAAATAAGTTTCGGGTTAGGTTGGATTAGCCGGGCGACAAGTAAATGATAGCGGTAGCGACAGTCGACATATACGGGGTGTCGAAACATGTACTTGGCGTCGAGACGCTACCGCGTCTCTAGATCTGTTAGCAACTCAGATTAATTTATGAGATGTTCATTTATCCTTCTTTCTACCTTTTCCCGTAGAAAAATAAAGTAAATAAGGATAGGTATGATAACCTAACAAACAGGAAGCTAGGATTTAATGAAGAAGTTATCTAGTGTGTTATTTGTAAGCAGAGTTTTGGCAGTAACTAAATAAAAAATTACGTAAATAAGGATCAAATAAAAGTTAATTTAACTTTAGATTATTCGACGAATAAAGTTAATTTTTTTATTCGATGAGAATTAATTCGACGAACAAAGTTAATTTTTTTTATATTGGTTAAAAAAGTATAATTTGTACTGTTAATCAGAGCCAGATTTACGCATTGCAAATATGATGAGGCGCCGACATAAAAATATTAGAAGTCGTAGATTAAATAAAGAAAAAAATGATTTTTTACTTTGGTGTGTTTTTATTTCTTCGAAGTCGGTTTTAATTTTTTGGAAATTATTTTATCTCCTTGACGTGTACCGAACCTGAACGAGAAGCCGCTCAAAAGGGAATGGCAGGGCGGCGATGATCAGCTCGATATCGAGGGCGGTGATTGATTCGTACCAAAGTTTTCGAGATAAAACAGCTTCCCTCACGTTTCTAAGTAGAATGATTTGGGATTAATGAATCTCCATTTCATTGTTGTCTGTTGTATCGTCATAGCTGTTTCGAGCAAGCAACTGTAATGAGTTCCGTGGATATCCCCTGATCTACTCTCACGTCTACAGAAACCGAAGGTACCGATTTGGCCACGCAAAAACCGAGGGCCACTTGAAAAACAGTTATCCGTGAAAACTCTACGGTTCTTAATCACAGATCTCCCGTTTGAAGGGTGGCTCGCGCGAAAGTCCTCCCGGTGAAAAGCTGCCGTCGGGAACGCGTCCGGCTAATTTCGATATTACGATAACGATCGGCTGAATCGGTTCAAGGGCTCGTACAGTGCTGAAAGCGTTTACGCGGTATTTATTGAACGTTGTTGCCATAGGCGCCGCGATAGTCGGTGAATGGGGAACGAAGCCAACGGCGCGGCGAAAGATAAAGGTGGCGATGAACAAGAGGGCCAGAGACACGGATAGAAGGGTGAAACGGGAAGGAGAGAGAGAGAGAGAGGGGGTCGAGCGGCGGGGTGCAGGGCGAGGGGGGAGCGAGAGAGAAGAGAGGGAGCGAGTGAAAGCGCGGCTTGGGCAGAGCGCGAATAGGCGAATCAATCATCCTGCGACTCATTAGCCCCGCCGGTGTGCCCTCCTCCCTCTCTGGCACCCCCTGTATTATCTCCTCCTTTCACACTCTCCCGTTCCGCCTTTTTTCTCTTTCCACTCTTTTCCAGGATACCTGGCTTCTTCTATCCTCCGCCTCGTTCCTTCGCCAGACGCGCGGGATCCTCCGTCGGTCTTTCAACGACGCCCCCGTTAGGAGAACGATGTTCGCCACTCATTATGACCGGCTTCCATGGCGTACTCACAATGGACGGCTGCTTCCCCGCTCCCCCTAGCGGCCGTGGAAACAAAAAGATAACGCGAGCGAGTTGTATGCGTGGAAAATGGCCGGGGAACAGAGGAAAATCGCGGACCCTCGACATAGGTCGTGCCCTTTCCACCCCTCGCGCCACCAAGTGCAGCGTCTGGGGATTATTGAAACGTTAATTAAGGGAAGCGTCCGAGAAGAGCGACCTTCGGGTCTCGCAATTAACGCTACGGTACCCAGGTTTCGCTGGCCGTGGCGGTTCGGCAACCGATCTACCTTTCGCGAGAAGGAACGAGTCCTGGCAGGTGATTACACCTGCGTTATATAACGCGTTCGTTAGGCACGACCCGTTATTTCCCGGCGATTTGATCGAGCGAACCGCTTATCGCGAAACCGGTAATCTGTGCCCCTCCTCCTCGCCCGTCCCCTTCGGCCTGCACCTTTTTCCCGGCTCCTCGCTCTATACCCTGCAACGCTGCGCCTCTGATCCTGATAGGGTGGACCTGTGCGCGGATGCAGAAATACCTGTGGAATGGTGGCTGAATTTTTATCGTGCCCTTGTGGAATCTGTATCGGTGTAATCAATGTGGAGGAAGAAAAAAAAAACAGACGCAGGGAGTATTTACGGTAGCCACGCCGAAAGGAACGCTATGTCAAGTGGATCTAAGCATCGTTCGAAAAGAAAGTAATCCCACATTGTTGGAGGATCCGCGGAGGATCTTACCGCGTTAGGGTTATTCCTAATCGCGTCGATGATTAAATTGTATGGCGGCGTTATTCGGCCAGGGCAGGGAGCTCTTCCATCAACGTCAACAATGACTACTAAAGCACGTCGTTGCATAATACATTGGGCGTAGCCGAGGAGCGAGCGCGTGTCGAAGCCGTTTCTGTTCGCGTCCCGAAGTTCCTCCACGGCATACAGGGACCGGACCCATTAGCAGGATGTATCGAGTCCCGTAGGATTAGCCTAGTTGCCCCGCAGCGGCTCTCCTATCAACTCAAAGGACAAACATAACTACTTTAGTCCCGGCCGCAAACTCAAGGGTTAAGCGAGCCTCCGTTCCGCTTTACGCGAGTCCTCACGCACCCCTCAGGATACGAAATCCTTGAACCTTCCGCCGGTCTCCCTACCAACCCTCAACCCCCGTCACGACACACCGGGGCTCGTCCCGGGCCAGAGAGTAGAGTCAGGATTGATTCCGGCTGAATATTTCATCGCGACCCAAGCCGGGAACTTGTTGCCCCCTCGCAGTTCATTAAGGTCATTATTGTACGATGAATTTATCGTCCATCGGCAGCCCCCTGCCCGCCGATCACGGTCCATATGGACGCGCCGAATTTAACGAGCAATTACTCGCCAACGTTAATGATTGTTTGGGCCAGCGGGGACTGCTCCGGGATTCAATTGGAGGTTCGCTCTTTTTTCTCCCTTCTCTTAAAGCGCCGGTCCTTCGAGGGGGTTAGAAACAGGAGCACGACGCTCGTGAATCTTGGAATTGAATCCTACGCGTTGCTTTATCGCGGGGTAATGTGTGGATGGAAAGGGAAACAAGGGGAGTAGAGAGGGCAGAGTGATAGAGAGGCAAAGGGGTAGACTATTTGACGATGAACTGCAATAGCCAAATCATAACGCGCAACCATTTAATATTGAACGCAGCGTGCCGGGAGCAGCGCTACTTGCTGCATAAAATAACCTACGGACAGGGTAAATACTGATTAAATGCGTCGGTTCGATCAGATAGGTGCCTCGGGCTGCAACAAAACGCTCGGAACTCGGTCGGGATACAGCCGAAATCGGGCGAGCTGCGCGCCGTTATCGAGGCATCGTGGAAAAGGCCGATTTATTTGTTACCTGCAAGCTTATCGAACCGTCACGCGGCGATCTAATCAATAGGATGTGGAGGCTGCGCGGCGCGCATCTCTGCAATATCGTAATTATAATTATTAGCTAAACACAGAGGCAGGTTGGTGGCTCTGTGGCCCGGTTCCATGCACCACGCACTCATACTTTTCCAACGGTTACCGAGGGGGGTATTTCGATGCTCCGGCGGTGTGTGCGACTGTGATATATCCTAGGCATGCATTATGCACGGTATCCTCTCATTGGCCCGTGCCGTGCAGTCGATACTCCGCATTCAATGGCTGTCTATAGACGCAACGCTCTCCCGGCGCTGTTTCGTTTGTTGCGATCTATTAAGCGAAAATATTCGGTCCCAATGCGAGCAGATTCGACCGCGAACGCGCGGCCGATACCGGGCGGGACCACATTTATTTCCGAGCCGAGTATCTCGCCGCAAAACCCACTCCGAGCGCGAGTTGTCGCGAGACTTCCTCGATGGAAATTAATTGCGACTGTCGTGGAAACGCGCTGGAAAGTTACTTCTCGCTGTTCAGACGTACCTACGACACGTCACCTGATTTCGCGCAAAGAACATAGTTTACAACGAATAGCAAAGGAGGGTGCCCTTCATTGCTTTCTTCCTTCGCGAGGTCGCAAGGACTGGGGGAACCGGTCCACGGTAACCGCCTTTCAATCATCCGCGGAAATTGCCGTCGCGGCGCAAAATAGTGGAATCTTTGAAATTACAACACACTCCGGGGCGAGGAAAAAGGCGAGGGAAACGTCGTTAAGCCCGGTGGCTGGGCTCGATTCCGAAATAACCGGCGGTTTCTTGCGCGTCGAAGCTCGTTCGATTCTCGCCGGCATTGCCCCAGGGCTAAATAGCCGTGCAACCCTGCCCACCACCCCGCCCGGCCCACCGTTGCGTTTCTCATTAACTTTTTATTTCGAGAGCACGAAAAGTCGCTTCTTCGGATGAAGTTCGCCCGACCTCTTCCTCCTCGCTTTTCTCCACCTCCTCCGGCCCTCCCCGATGGCGTGTCCCGGGCGGGAGGGCCCTTTAAAAAATTCGCGAAGCTACCGAGCGAGCTCGAAGAATCACGGGGCGAGAGCCGGCCGAGGCGAGGAGAGAACGAGAGAGACGAGACAAATGCGAGGAGATCAAAGTACGCCTCGGGCTCATTGGACGGAGCTGATTATTTTTATGACGTTATAGCGAGGCTGTCCAGAAGATGAGATGCCTCAGACCCCTCGAACGTAACGGGCGCCTTTGCCGAGGGCCAACCCCTCGCTGCCTCGTGCCGCTGACAGTGCTACCAACTCGCCGTGCCCCGTGACCGGAATACATCTACGTCCTCCCGCTTCCGTCATCCGCCGCCTTTTATTCCGCGTCCTTCTTACGTTATTACCCGGCGACGTTCATGCCCAACCCTGATGAATTAATGGACATCGAGAGATCGCTGCGGGAAATAACAGCAAGCCGGGGAGGCAACGAGGGGGGGCATTATGTTCCTGGGATCAAAGGGGATCTGTTCCGTGCTCGGGGGAAACTGGAAAAACTCGATTTCGGATATTGCGAGTGTCGCGCGTAGAAAGAAGCTTGCAGAAGAAAGTGATGGCGATTTATTATCTTTTTCTCTGGTTCGTGGTGTTGTTTCTACAGTAGACACTGGTAATTTGACGTGAAATGTTCTGAAGGTGGAGAAGTAAGGTAAAACGAACGATTATTGGCAATGAAAAACGATTCCTCGCGCACGGGAACATCTTGACGCTTCTGAAGAGAGCCAAAGTTCGCGTTACTCAAGCTGTCAGTCGTTGCGGTTTTTGCGTCGATACATTCTCCACCTCGTTACATAATAACTAAACGTCGAACCTGAAAAAACGACTAACTGATATTCGGATGAGAAAGCTGAGTGTATTGGCGAGTGATGCGCGCTCCCAGTGGTAGACGATGCAACTCATTCCACTCTTAAGGATGTATTGGACCTATTTTCATAATAGTGCCAAGTTGATGAAAATTTGTGAGATTGTTCTTTTTAATCTTCCTGATGTACTCCAAAAATTTTAAACGAATTCACTAAACGGTTACTGAGTTATAACGATTTTAATTTTCACTGATTTTACACGTAGGTACTCTTATGGAAAGAGACGATTTTGACGGATAAACCATCTGAAAAAATGTTGAAGAAATAGTGCCAATGTTTTCAATTTTTTTGTACATGCAGTATATGGGTGGATGAAAATATCTGCCGAGTTTCAATGGTTTTCATTACACCGTTTTAAAGAAATCAATTATAACTTGAGAAAATTGTGAATTCTGGGCATTTTCACTGCCAAAAGTTTAGCAAATAATGCTTGAGAAAGCATTTGTAAAGTGAAAAATACCTTCCTAGGATTAAAAATAAGAATCCAACTGTCGTTGTATTTCAAATTTCATATACTTTTGTCTGATATTGTACGTCCGATACATCCTTAAGGAAACGCGGAACGTAGCGCGGCAGACAGAGTCGGTGTCGCGTCTGACCAGTGACGGTTCTATTCCTCTGCGAGAGTATCGACGCACAATCACTGTACGGTGCTGCAAGTTAATCTACATACATACTGAGGTCTAGATTCTTCTATCAAAGTCATTGCATTCTCTCAGTTAACTTAGTATACTGTGGTAGGATACAGTAGCGCACCCAGAGGGGGGCTAAGGGGCCCTGGCAGCCCCCAAAGGAGCTTTGTAAAAAAAAAAGAAAATTGGATTTTATTCTTTAAATAAATTTTTATAATCATCTAATGAATTTTGTTGAATTTGCATTAAATAAATTTCTTTTAAAAATATTTTTATCCGTTCAGCGCGGCTCCACCGAAGATTAAATCGTGAGTGCGCCACTGGTAGTACATACGTGCACTATTATCCCTTGTAAAAAAAGTCCAGAACATTTAATTTCGCATCAATTTGGAGTTGTTGAGTATACAAGCGAAGAATCCAGCCCCTTTTCGTCACCAGTGGTGTCCAGCGGCGCGTAAGAGGCGTCGAACGACAAGCGAGCGGTACCGTTCGAGTTATATAAATTAAACGGTTAGGCGCCGTTGACGTGACGGGGAAAAGAAATGAATTATGCCTCGGAGCGGTCCGTTTCGAGGCACGCGGCCGAATCGCTATGACCCGCGCGTTCACTCGAACGTCTCTACGCCGGCATTTCTTCAGCGAAAATAACGCGCGGGTATTTATAGGCGGTTTTTATGTGAAAAGCTAAGTGCTGCTCGTAAAGTTACATCAAGAGCGCGCACCGAGCTCTGAATACAGTGTGGAGATTTTTGTTTTCACAATGTATGCAAATACTCGCCCCCCTCCCATGCGCCGCGCCAGCCGATGCAAATCACCAGCATGCAACTATTTGCGTTATTACAACAAAGTACGGCAGTCTCGTTTGTTAAATGGGCCCAGTAATGGGAGGAGCGCGCTGGAACCGTTAATTGATATGCTAATCAGCCCCGATGCGGATATTATTGCACACGTTATGCAGTTTTAGCCTCGTCCAGCGCGGAGCTATTCATTAGCGTCTTTGAGAAACTGGTTCCCCCTTGGGTCGTTCCTGTTTACGCGGTTAACACGCTGTCATTTGGTGGTGATTCCGGACCGTTCTCTCCTCGTCGGTGATTAACGGTAAATCGAGAAAGTGCATGTTGAACGTCGATAACTGGTATCAGCCAGCGACAATTTAGTTTCCCCAGATCAGCGTTGCGTTAACTTGATTAAAGTCTATCGAACGAGTCGTGGGTATTAATATACTTCACAGATAATTCCTTCCTGAAGCGACGCTATTTGTAATTGCTGATCGAAGTGCTCGAGTTTCCACGAAATTTGCACGACACAGCTGTCATTGCTGGAGCGAAGCAAGGGTCAGCCCACGCGTGTGCCACGGATCGTTAGCGGGTGCACAGAAAATGATGCATGCACGATTCGTAGCCGGCATAATTGAGCTTGGTCACTCGAGTCGATCGGTGTACTCGAGGTCCTTTTCCAGCGACCACGGCCACCCCATTATTCGCCCGATCCCGCTAATATGGACCACGTGGTTTGAATAGCGAAGCTAGAAGACGGCCCCGGCCGAAGGGGACGTTCGAGAGTCGCGCTTCAGCCGCACCGCCAGCACGTGCACCGCTCTTCCGACCTTCGACATCCTCCTCCGTCTCCTTCTGTTTCTTCCACCACCTAGCTGGCCGTTAGCCTTTCTACGTCAAACAACAGCCTCGTTGTGGCCGCCGCAATTTACGCGCCCACTCGCCGGCGATTTCGTGCACGCGTGCCTACGTCCCTCGCGAAGGCGCGATGTAACGATACTCTTTTGCGCTTGATATCGTCACGAAATCGTCATCGTGGTCGCACATCACTCTCTAACACGACCGAGACACTATTGAAGCCTGATCTGATCGCTGCACAGTGGGGTATTTGGCCCCAAAACCCGGACATAAATCGATTTAAAAAATTTGAATATTGTTTTTTTCATTTGTGCACTGATGAAGCAACAGGATCCGTCGAAAGTTAAGAGATTTTAGAGCTCGCGATTCTTTCTTTACCGTCCAAAACACACGGTAAAATACACGGCAAAATATTCAAAGCTCTTTTTACGTACTTATATGTTATATTTTAGTTTTTCCTACATTTTATTCAGTTAAAGTTTTGTTTTGTATAGCCTATATTTAGTGTGCGTTATATATATTTATCCTGCGTTTATTAAGTTCATTAGTTAAGTTCATATTTAAGTACGGTTTTGATTTTACTTTTATATTAAATTTCATTTTACTTGTACTTGGTAAGCACGCTTAAACATTTGTCACATGAACTAGATATTTTCCGCTATTGTTATTCAGATGTTACTTATTTAACGAGAATATATATACGTATAGGTATTAAAATGTCAGCAAATTCTTCGGTGCAAGCTGCGGGTCCATCTGGAATTAAACTGATGACGCGAGAAAACATAAAATTTATAGAAAAAAAAGCTGTCAAGATGCAATTCCTAAATGAAACAATAGATTTACTTCTTCCCCCTGAGCTCACAATTTGTGTAAACAAATAATTTCTGTAAAAACATTTAAAAATTCAGCTTTTTTTTAAATGGCTGTATCTTTGTTAAAAAACATCTTTCTTTATGAGGTTCGGCATATCGTAAAGGCGAAGGATCATACTTTCCGATAGTATACATAAAAATTACAAAAAATATTATTTGCACTCTGTAGCAGTTGGCAAACATCAAGAAACTTTTACAGTTTGGCACATTCCCCTTTAAGGGCGGATTTTACCCCCTGGATACCGATTTCGATAAAATTGATTTAATGAGTCGAAAATTAGAACGCAAAAACATTAAAATGGTTTTGTTTCATCAACTTTGGATGAATTTTAACAAAGTTATGGGAGTTTGAAGATTTTAAAATAGCCATGTCCGGTTTTTGGGGTCAAATACCCCACTGTGCGCTATGAAGTTCATCGTTGCCCAAAGTAACAATTTGCAGGGTGGTTTCCAAATCGGACAAATCTGCGAGGCACAAAATTTGCAAAGCTCTTCCCCGAGATAATTATTTTGAAGGCGAGAAATGGCGGTAGATGAAGGAATACTCGCGGCGGGTCGCGAGGGGGTCCAATTAAACGGGAACACTCGCTCGCCGTGGAGCGGTAATTTTGAGCATGAAAGGGCCGAAGAATGGAGCGGGAGTAACGTTGTAACATTGAACCTGTCCGCCGATTTCACAAGAGGGATTCACATTCGCCGCTCGGAACGGGAGCATCCTCGACCTTTATCTACGAAAAGTCGAAGACAGATATAAAGGGGGAGGGAAATCATTCCTATAGAAACGTTAATAATAATAATCATAATAATTCCCTTCTCTTTTCACGATGTCTGTTCGACGCGGCCTTTTCATCGAGCCATGAATGGGTCGAACGAGTTGAGCCACATCCTCTCTTCCGAGCTCCCTTTTTCCTACCTCCTGCCACCATCTCCGCCATCATCGCCGTGCCAACCCCTCGCCCCCTCAGACCTCACCCCGTCTGCAACCCCCCGACCCCCGCCCCACTTCCTCTTCCTCCCCCGATCCCGACAAGGAACATCTACCAGAGACTACGAGACCAATTGTGCGCTCGGTACTGATCTAGGTGCCTCACGTATGAAAAGAGCCCAGTTTCTCTACGCTTCTTCTCAAGTGCCTTCCGGCTTTCTTGGAAATTTCATGCTAGAGAAATGTTCGGGCTCCACCTCGGACGACCCGTCGATCCAATTTTATAGCGAACGCAACGCTACGCTTCTGAAAGGACACCGCCTGACTCCACTGTCCATATTTCCCAAATTCGTGGACAGCAATTTCGCCGATTCGATTGCAACGGCAGTCAGACCTGGCAGCGAGCCGGGCAGTAAGAATTGAAAGCGACACTCAGTTTACTCTGAGCTGGAAGGTGGCTGGAGAAATCCGCGGAGTTTTGAAGGATTTTGGAGCAGCGGCAGGGGGTGGCAGCGCGGGGCAAAGGGTTACGGAGTTGTTGAATAGATGAATCAGTTGGCACAGAGCTAAAATGACGTTGGGCTGAAACGTATCCGTTTCTTAGCCAAGATTCGCTCGCGCAGAGCGCGACAGGCTTGCGGAGGGGGCGCGCTGCTTGGACCAGGGGAATCAATCGAATAGTAATAACGTCACCGCGGAATGAAATCCGGGCGGCACGCTGGCTGTGCACGTGGTTTGATTCACGGCGAGGGAAAAGAGGCTCGAAAGGGTACATAAGAGGCAGCGATGCGAGGGAGAGCCGGAGGAGAGCGGGAAAGGAGAGAGAAAAGCAGAGAGACGGGTATAAAAAGACCAGCCGCTTCTCGAATTTGCCCTCCGCCGTGCAGTTCCTCTTCCGTGCCCTCTGCCTCGTACATGCAATACGCTCGCGTACCACTGCACCTTCCTTTACTCGCACCAACATCCCTTCCGCGCACACACATCCGAAATCCACGCACGCTCGAAATGTCGGCTCGCGATACGAGCGCGCGCGCGCGTGCCTGTACGTGTGTACCTTGGCAATACGGAAGAGAAGAGCCCGCGATATCGCGGCGTATTATACCGAGAAGCGTCTCTATGGGCCCCCGGGAGCGGGCGCGTCGGGTAATCCGATCAAATGGCAAAGTGGATTGCAACAAAAAAAGACGATGATCTCTATCGCTGGCCCGTCGAATTTCAATATGGGCCGGCACGCCCGAATAACCACCTATCCCGCACAGGTATTCGTACGTGTTTATATGAAAGGTAGAGTCGAATCCTTTGCGCGGCCGCGAGACGAGCGGATCGGATGTGAATGGCGTGCGCGGACGCGCGGGCGCGCGCCAACGGACCTGATATATCGTACCAACCCTCTCGAAATCGGTCTGCGAAGCCTCCGAGTGCCCTCCGACTGTATACCGATCGTCACATTCACGAGGATAATTACGGGCCGGGTCCCGTGTTCCTGGACGTTTCGATGCACTCCCCCGGCTTCTCCTCTTTGGATGTTCGAGGGCCTCTTAATTGCGATCGGTGCAACGCGATTGTTTTGGTGCCATGGAAAAGGAGACAGCCGGTGATTCTAAAAGAATACGCTAAGCACGA
Organism: Andrena bucephala; assembly: GCA_947577245.1. Lineage (NCBI taxonomy): Eukaryota > Metazoa > Arthropoda > Insecta > Hymenoptera > Andrenidae > Andrena > Andrena bucephala. The sequence goes on from OX387715.1 coordinate 74,977,219, forward strand.
GGCGGAGGTTTGCAAATACCAAGCTAGTGTAGGCAGCCTGAGCGAAAGGGTGGTCGTTCATTCTCGCCTCGATACTTACTTCGGAACACTGCTCGTTTCGTTTGCGCGGCTGAGTTGATTGGCCTGTCCCGGTGCCAATAAAGATTTCAAGGGACCTCTCGGGGCCTTTAATAAAATCGTTATTATCGCTCGTTACCGTATCAAGCACGGCAATTAATCGCTCCGCGGAGATCCATTAATAACTCCGATTACTTCCATCGGAACATTTGTTTTCCGCCTTTTTTCTCTCACGCCCAAGCCAACCCTGCTATCATAATTCCCTAACGAACGGCCGATCACAAAGGTTCCCCTCGTATTTCTCCGCGGACACTTATCGTGATAGAGCGATAGCGCTAATCCGGTTGCGCAACGGCGACCTCCGGTCCACTCGAGAAAACGGTATCGAAAGGTCAGTAACGGCAATTAAGGTTCGGCCATATTCTTGGCTTTGAAAATCCTCCGGCGTTTACGTCGCCGCCTATTTAGATACCTTAGAATTTCACCCGATGCCGCGCAGGCAAATGTCAGTTTGTGCACCTGCTATTAATCCCAAGAGCCTCTAGAATGTTAATCGGCCAGGGTTCCTTGTTCGCCGCGCTGGATGCCAGTAATTTACGCTGTCATAAGCCCTCGCCGCGATTTCTCACGTTTTCGAGGCGTGCGTACGCTTTTACACGCTTTCCTGTCGATTAGAGCCATTTGTAATGTTCTTAAACCTGAGAGCTGCTGACCATATCGCGCGTGATCGTGGGTAATGGTTGTAGGAGGCTCGATGAGATCGGCGAGACTGACAGTTCGAAGCGATAGATCGGAGATCGATCAAACGTGTGGGGCATTAACATGATAAAAAAGTTGGTCGATTTTGCATTCGACTCGGAGGAATCGCGGGGCCAAGCGATAGACAGCGCGATACCGAGTGAAAAGGCCGAATCTCTTCAGCGCATGCCGGGTACTTTTGACAAAAGCTGACGGCCCCCTCGAGCTTCAGAGTTCACGTTCAGGGTTCAGGCTGAGGTCAAAAGCTTCTTTCGCTTCTCCACTGTTCTTTGCAATAAATTATTGCAAGCTCCGTCAGAGTTCTAAGGGTATTACAACATCAGGTAGACACACGATGGAATCGTGTTACAGAGTGGCGCAACTGTAACTCGGTAGCCTTAGAAATCATAATAGATTAAGTAATTGTACAAAATAATTGTCCCCCGTCTCAGTGGATCCAAGCAAAGGGCCGTCCTCGCCCCAAGCATCGTGCCAAGGAAAAGCGACTCTTCTATTTAGGAACCAATAGCCCGAAGAGTCTGGAAGCTCTAAAGATTCCTCGGTTGTTCGACGGGGAAAACGATAAAGAGCCGTTGGAGGGTGGAAGAGCGGCGTGGAAGGGGCGAAAGAGAGGCGAGCACCACCTTCAGAAAACGGCGAAGATGCGTTTTTGTCGACGTCGTTACAGGAGGGCGAGAAGGCTGTTTCTTCTCTCTACCCCGCGCCTCCTTTCTTTCGCCGAGGCGGCGCATTTAAGAAAGCCCACCCCTCCGCTCCTTCCTTACGATCTCTCTTCCCTTTCTTCCCTTTCTTCCCTTTCATCGCTGACAGTGGCCGCGGCCGACTGCCTCAGAGCCGAGCGACGCCGTGGAACACGCGAACCAGACCAGAGGGTGCGCAGGGCGCCGCGGGACGAGGAACGGTGTTTGTCAATAGCCTGTTAATGCGCTAAGCCATTAATCATTGCGAGCGCCTCGCTGCTGTCACCGCTAACCTTAACCATCCCCCGTGCTGCGTCGTCCTGGGAGCGAAGGAGCACGAGGGGCTGCCCTTTACCGCTCGCTCCAACACCCTCCACCCGCCACGTCCACCACCTCTCGACGCGTTCGTTCTTTCTTCGCGCCAACACCCTACTTTCCGCTACCGACGACAGCCGATCCGGCCAACCACGGCCAGCCTTTGAAACAGACCGTGGCTAGGATTAAACGCGTCGCGATCACGACCCTGCCACCTCGGTAATCAATTATTAACGGGTCCAACCGATCCCTGCAACTTTTGCACGGGTCAGGCACCTCGTCGCTTCAGAGGGAAATGGATTTTCGAGCATTACGTAACGGCCTGCTAGGACGTTTGCGGCATTTGCGCGTTTGTGGCCATTTTCACTGGACACGCAACAAGGATATTGCACCAGGGAATCGTCTCACGAACCGCGGGACGATAGCGTGAATTGATAGCGTTGCCTTCGGCATCCCCGTCCGCAGAGAAGGACACGAAAAAGAGCGGCGAAAGCGTTAACGCACGGTCGCATAATAGGGGTAAAGAGTACAGTGGTTGGCCACCTGACAATGATTGGTCTTATTTTGAGAAATAAATGAATATAAAAAAATACCAATGTTATGCCTTTTTTTAATGAACATATTCATATTTCTTGTACTTTCTTGCTTCGGATGTAATCAATATTTCTCCACTCATTATATACTGTGATTATATATAAAAGCAAATAGAATGACTCGGCTTTGAAACTTGGAAATTACAGCGATTTAATCAAAAAACCATGAGGGTAGTACAGTTGAAAGTTTGCGAATAGTTTCATGTATTTATGATATGTATATCTCTCATATTCGGTATATATCGATAAATAAAAGTTGAAACTTTATAAAAGAATTATTTATTTGTTAAAACTATACATATATTATGAAAAATTCAGGGGGCCAACAGCTGTCATATGAATAATGTTGAATGATAGTAATTGGCCGGACGGCCAGTGACTGTTTTTTTAACCATGTTAATGGTGAAACAGTAATTAGCCCCCTGTTGAAAACAGAAACAAACACGACAAACACATACTAAATAAAATATATCCATTTTTATTGAATAATTCTAATCTTATTTCTATCACCAAATCAGGTAACATTTTCTTTTAGGTTACATTATGTATCAAGTAGCGGCCAATCACTGTTGAACCGATTGGACAATTACTGTCTTGACCATGCCAATAACTATATTTCTTCGTAGGAAACATATTTTTTGTATATTTTTATACATTCTTGATTTTTTTTTTATAAACTCTATTTATTTTTAGATTATTAGGGGTTTTTCGAACTTATTTAAATTGATTTCCATTTCAAATTTACTAAATTCACATTTATAATTCATTATTTATGTGACACTCTTACTTAAGTGGCCAACCATTGTACTCTTTACCTAATATCTGCCAGGCATGGGCGCGGAAATTCGCTCTCTCTGAAATAACCGCGCGCGGGCGGCCGAGCTCAGTCGCCGTGGCTGCGGGGAGATGATGATCGCGGGCCTCTTCTATGACGAGAAAGCGGGAGAGGGAAATGGAGTCGGGATGCAGTGACGGGGAGGAACAGAGCGACGAAACGAGGGAATGAGAGAGGATTCCGCCTATTTATAGCGTTCTATTCGTTTCGGGCGGGTTTCTGTGGGCTGCAGGGATCTGCCATGATGGAAGGCATTATTATGGTAAACCGACGTACGGCGCTTCGTTTATTATCTTCGAGTTTATTGTGCTTCCGTGGCCGATTAACTCGTCTAGTCTCGAGATCGGAACCGCTCGTTCCGATCTTGCGTACACACGCGCGCGGTACGCTTCGCTTTTCAAGCTGTCGGGCACGGTGCGAGTGCAGGGACGCATTTCGCGGTTACGATCGTGACGCGGTACCTCGAGAACAATACAAAAATTTGTCTTCCACCGAAGTGACCATTGCGAGTGACACGCGTTGCTCTCGCAGCTCACAAAAATGATCAAGCTCTTGCTGGATATCAATGTTTTTTAATGTACCACGGTAAGAGGAACAGTTGTGGGAGATATTGTCAAGGTTGACACGCTCGAAGATGAATGCGCAGTTGAGAACTCGTTAATTTCTCCGTGACGACTCTGCTTACAAGAGGAGACCCGTCAACCCCAAACAGTCCCCGGATACCGAAAATATCCAAAATTTCAGGCAATTGTTTTCCATTTGCCACGTTCAGCGGAGAGAGACATCAAAGACAGGTCAGACATCAAACAACCAGCTCTCGTGGGAGTAAAGGAGGATGGCTGGGCACAAAGCAGCCGATTCAAGCGATCCGAGCCTGATCGGTGTCCGGATGCGTCCGACATCGCGGATGGACGATACATCAGCGTTAAGAGCGCGATGCTGCCGTCCGACTACAAACTGCTTATTGTTTTTCAGCGTCCGCTAGGCGTAACGGCGCGGCAAAGAAGGGCGCAGCGAGCGGAGACGATAATAATAGCCGCGCGAGCGGGCGGGCGGGCGGTCTAGCTCTCTCGCGGCCTCTACACACTTGCCGTTTCCTCGCTTCGCCTTTATGAAATATCCGCGCCATTCTTTCCAGCCTGACTCACTGACAGAAACAGAGAGAGAGAGAGAGAGAAAGAGAGAGAGAGAGAGAGAGAGAGAGAGAGAGTGAGAGAGAGAGAGAGCGGGAGGGAGAGTGCCTGGCTTCATTCATGAACGCAGCCGCGCGGAGAACAGTGATCCGCACTGTGCGGCCACGCCGCTTTAATTGCGCGTGCACACGCGCACGCGTGTCGGTAACGGATACAACGTTTTTATCGTGGCAACGAACCGACCCTCTCTCTCTCCTCACTGTCTCTTTGTTCGTCCCTCTCTCTCCATCTGCCCCGGGAGCTCGTGGCTAGCGATGGCCGCGACACACGTCCAATCACTTAAGCATGCGACGTAAGTTGTTGTTTCATGGTACCATTCGACCACTGTAATTGATCATTAGCCGGGCACCTGCAGGTGGAGCTCCGAATCGCGGACCCGTGGATAGGCAGGGAACAGCTCTTATATGGTAATCCCCGTCTCAGCATCCAACGTGGACGGGGCAGCTTGACTTCGGTGATCTGGGGAGAACCGGTGCTTCCTGGGCAACGCACCATTAGAGTCAGAAGGTCGATGGGCTTGAATGCTTTGGCAGGTTGTTGAGAGTCACTAATGAAATTTGAACTGTTCGAACCGGAGATCCGAACGTCCGTCGCTACTCGCGGCATTATCGCGAGCCGGCGAGCGTAGCGGGCAGATAGTACAAGGCTACAAGGCAGACCGTCGAGATAGCTGACGCGGATTCCTTCGGCATTCCCGGCCACATTCGCACGCCCGACGGCCCCCGTATCGTAATTTCGAATCTGCCGAGCGAGGCGAAGTCATTGTCTCGACGACGGGCTCGCGAACAATTATCCGCGGCGCGAGCAATCATCGAGCGCCTCTGTTACGTGCGCGATACCGCTGCTTTTACATCGCGCGCATGAGAACAGATGATGAACGAACAAAGGATTCTTTCTCTCTCACTCTCTCTCTTCCTTCGATCTGATTTTCTACTTGTTACGCGATATGCTCTTAACTCTTGCACTCCTCCCGTTGACTCGCGATTAGACGAGCCATTGAATCGAGGGAATTTGCATTGTCGGGGGAATGACGTATGCTTCTTTTGTGAAGAGCCACGGGATGCAAATAGACCTAGAGGAAAGATGCTCGAGCTTCAATTCAAGTTCACAATTCAGGCATTGAGAACAAAAACAGACTAACCCATATTTTGGGGGTTAATCCACAAAATAGGATTTTTTTTAATTTAAAGCCATGGCATAACAAAATCTCTTGTTGCATTGCAATTTTGTAGCATATCTTGTTGTTTCTTATACGCGTTCGGGCATATCTTGTAGTTTCTTATACGCAATAACTTTGATGGCAATCACTCGCGTGGGCTGTCAGAGCGATCACCATATTGAAGCTGCACGAATTCCAAATTTCGTCCCCAGGAGGTGTCCTAATTTCGTCCCCGGAAATCTAAAGGAAATTGAGATCGATTTTCTAAAAATTTGTTACTTGAAATACTACAAAGGGCTGAAACATGAACAGTTACAGGAGTGAATTATCTTTAATCGGTTTTCAAGCAAGAAACAAAAATAGTGGAATAAGGAGTCCATGCGAAAAGAAGACGTTCATTTGCCGTGATTGCTTGCCCACATAAACTGTAAGATCACTTGTATCAATAAAAAAAATAATTTCTCAATTTATTTGCTGTTTTACAAAAATTTTCTTGGGGGACGAAATTAGGAATACTTTTTTCAGATCTCACATTTTGCACGTTTTCACATTTCGTTTATTATCTCGTATTGACATGATATAATTACATTTTGCGATTCGTGGATTCATGCCAAGTGCCAGCTCATTCCAACATTTTATACACCCTGTACAGGGTGAAATACAAAGGGGGGGACGAAATTTCGGCCCTTTACCCTACTAGGATTAGTCCGTTGTTGCCCTCCATGCCTGAATTTCTTCCACTGCCATCTCCACATGCATCTAAAGTCAAATAAAACACCCCTCCATGAATGACGGATGGAACCCCTAATATTCACGTGAAAGGTTCCCAAGCAGAGACACAGGTGAGCCTAGTTGACGCGTAATATCCTCGAAATACGCATTACGAACGTCAAAGTGCTCGTTTTACTCCAACTAATCTGCCCCGCTCCAGATTCCTCCGAGCCCGGAGCACCTGGCCAGCAGGTAGATTGCGAAATGCTTGTCAATCACGGGCCCCGTTGCGTCCAATTAACTTCCGTCCGTCGTTGCAGCGCGAAACACGGGGATCGAGACGGCCGATCGATCATCGACCTTCGGGTGTCCACTGTCCAGTCTCTTTCGACCGGGGCCCCTGGTCCCTGTTTTCCATCGGACCCGCGACAATGCCCGGCGGTCGCGGTCCGTCGGTTTCCGTTATCCGTCGCGTCCAAACAGCTCGCGCCCACGCGCGTGCATACGCGAGAAGGTGCATGTGCAGCGTTCCGTGTTGCGGCTCACCTATTATGGACGCGGTCGCGCGCGCTTCGATTTCGATCGCTCTGCGCTCGGACACCTGTCGCGCGTTCGCTAGCGAGCACGCGTCCGCGCTTCTATTTATACGTGCGTGTGTAACGCTGACCCGTGGACGAGGGTGGTCGTTGATCATCCGGGGAAGATCCGTGCCCGGCGAAAGGAACACGCATTCCTCGAGGGCTCAGCGAGGTGCTCACACGCGAGGCTGCGTTGGGATACAGATACGATGTTGGATAGTTCTCACACTTTTACTCTTGGTGCTTCACCTCTGATAGCGTGACACAGGAGCTTCGCCTGCACCGAGTGTCACGCCGATTGCTCGATGAAGGAAGAGATCCTCGTAATTACCGCGGGAGTAAGGGAGAGCGGGGGAATTGCGAGCGCGGGGTAATAGCGAATTCGAAAATTAATCATGTTAGAAAAACATGAACAACTTCCTCCCCTTGCCACGAGACACCTCGTGCCGCGTGTAATGCTAGGTCGTAAGTGCAAAACAGTTGACACGCACGCTGCTCAAAATAAACACTGTTGCTGATTTTTGTCTATTTTCATATAATTTTTTGACAAATTAAAGTAGGTGTAGCTTTTGTATTTATAATTATCTCAATAATAATGTTTAGGAACACAAAAAGTACAAATCAAGGATTAATTTAACACCAACGTTTTTTCTATTTGATGTTCCTAACCTACCATTTTTTCTACTGTTTCTGTTTTTCACCTTATGGGGCATTGACGAACGGCTTGTGTGGGTCAATCTCGAACGTTCGACATTACCCCCTATCGTTTGTCATTACCCCGTGTTTCGAACTAAAGAGTATTATAATTATCCATTTTGATTTCATTTGTTACGATGTTTAGATGCCACGCAATTACAAGCGAAAAACAGAACCGACGTATAGTTGGAGAGTTTGCAAAAAGCTATAGAAGATATCAGGAACAATAAATTAACTTTTGGCAAAGCAGCAGCAGTTTATTCGGTTCCTAAAACGACAATATTTGATCATATGAAAAAATCCATTATAAGACAACCCAAATGTGGTAGAAAACCACTAATCGGAGAACATCAAGAAATGGAATTAGAGGAGTATATTTTGAAATGTAGCAAATTGTTTGTTTTATGGGCTGACTACTAAAATGTTGCGAAAAATTGAATTCCAATTTGCGAAACAAAATAAATTGGCACACTGTTTCAACAAAACTACACAGATGGCCGGTAAAGACTGGTATTATGGATTTAAAAAAAGGCATCCCAATATTTCTCTAAGAAAACCCGAGGATACGTCCCTAAATAGAATTACCGCGTTTAATGCAGTGAAAATAAAACTATCTTTCCACAATCTGGAAACAATACAAAATCAATTCCATTTTAAAGCGGACCGCATTTACAACGTTGACGAGACTGACATCAGTAACGTACAACGGAATTCGAACATTTTAGCTTGTAAGGTCAAAAGCATGTCGGGAAACCAATGAGTGGTGAAAACAATAGTTCTTGACAACAATAGTTTGTGCATTTAGTGCTGCTGGTCAATATATACCTCCGTTTTTTATTTTCAAAAGAAAACGTATGAACGAGCAGCTATTTAGAGGAGGCAATAGTAACATGATTGCTACTGTGTCCGATTCTGGGTGGATTAATGAAAATTTGTTTGTCGATTGGTTACATCATTTCATTTGCTTTGCAAAACCAAGCAAAGAAAAGCCGATACTTTTAATTTTAGATAACCATGAAAGCCACATTAGCATTGATTCTTATCATAATGTGGTCGCTCCCACCACACACTTCGCATCGATTGCAGCCCTTAAATTTAACATTTTTTGGTCCTGTGAAGTGTGCATATAACCGAGAATGTGAATTGTATATGGCTGGGTATCCGGGGCGAGCAATTACCCAATATAATATCGTCGAATTATTCACCAAAGCTTTCAATCGCTGCAGTAATGTTGAAAATGCAGCAAATGGTTTTAAAGCTGCAGGATTATGTCCGTTAAGCCCCGACCAATTTGAAAAAGAACTGCTTAACAATCTCGTGACTTCTAAGAATTTTCAAACTGAGAACACTAACAATGAAACTATAACTGATGATCAGAATACAATGACTGATATACAACCTTCGTTGAACCAACCAGATCCTTCGCTTGATTCGTCGATTCCACTCTCCGATATTATAAATTTACCCGCTACATCTAAAATATCTGCTAAACGGAATTTTAAGAAAAAACATTCAACGATTTTAACTAGCTCTCCCACGACAGAGGTCCTGGAAGAAAAGAAACGGAAAAAAGATAGGAAGTATGAAATCCAGAAGCAAACCAAAGAAATGACCAAAAGACTGACTAGAAATAAAGCAGTGAAGATTTTTAAAGATTTTCAAGAGAAAGCAAGGAGGCAGATAGAAGAAGAAATACCAAGAAAGAAAAAGAAAGTTAACGCTGGGAACGACGAGGATGAATATTACTGCATCTATTGTAAGGAAAAGTACGAGGACCCTCCAATTGAAGATTGGATTATGTGCTACAATTGTAGCAAGTGGTCACACAAAAACTGCAGTGATGGACAGAGCACATCTAGAGGCTATTTATGTGATTTTTGTAAAAATAAGTCGTGTTCGTGATTCCCCCACTCTGTGTTCGTGATTACCCGCCACTAGATAGAAAATCACCAACAGGAACGGTCTTGTTTTTTTATTAAAGTTGATTACAGAAATATGTAAACACATAATATATTTTTGAATATAAGCAATAATAGCATTATTACCTTTCTAATATTTTGTTTTATTCAACTTTTGCCTTAGGTGTTCGTAATTCTCCCACTCTCCCTTAATGGAGTTTCCATGGAGTGAGAATCAGGTAGTCGGTGCCTCGATTCATTTAGAGTGGCTACTGAACGTTGTTGGATGAGAATGGTTATTCAAAGGAGCTCAATAGATCGGGGTGGGTCTCCTACGGCGGTTTTAGTATGTTATTAAGTTCAGAACATTTGCGGACTATATGCAGAATCAGAAACAGATCTGGATAATTATTGTGAAAGTAGAGTTGCTTCGCTTGGAGCATCGTTGCGGACGATCGAGCGGGTGAAAGGGAAAGGTTCACGGTTAGTTTCGTTCGAAACGAAACGCGCGTACCGTGGTCGGTCAACACTGAATGACATTGAGCATTCAGTAGTCGGAGTGCTGAATGGGCTGACGGTATTTCTGAGTTACCTTAGCGCCACCGAATACTTTCAGAGTTTCAATTCTTCTCTGATAAACCTATCATGACAGACAAGTTTCCCATCCACGCTCGAGTTCATCAAAGATCTCTATGAATCCTTGCCTCTGTGCCATGAAGAAGCATCGAGCGCGTCGAATCTCCACGAGCAAAGGCGTGGAAGAACTCGAGAGCGGTGCGGCGGAAGAAAGATTACGCGTTCGCAGGGTAAACGAGCGGTCCTTGTAAAAAGTCTTTTAAAGCGTCACGGCACAGAGGGTGGAGACAACTACGATGAAAACGATGGAGGGCCAAAGAAAAGCGTCCGACAAAGGTTACTATTTATAATCAGCGGGACGCGCGTCGCCGGATGGGGCCGAGCGGGGGTGACGCGCGAAGAGGAACCGGGCTCTGGGCAGAAGAGGAAGAGGTGGAGGAGGCGAGGACTAAGGGAGAGGAGCCAAGGTGAAAAAGGAGGAGTCGCGTGATGCAGAGAGAAGCGGTCGGTCACGCGCGGGGACCGCGATATATTAATAATGGGAGCAACAAAGCGGCAAGGAAGAAGAATAAGGGACAGGAGGAGTAGAAAAAGGAAGAACGCCGCGGAGGGGGCGAGGAACGGCGAGCACCGTTGCTGCGTCCTCCTCTCTCGCCCTTTGCCTCTCTCGGTTCCTGTTCTAAATTCGTCGCAGGCCTCGTTGCAACCGTTCGGCTTAAGGCTAACGGTCCGTCCGGTCTTGTTCTCCTCTCCTCACCCGCGCTCCCCCTCTCTCTATCTCTCGCGGCCACGCGAGCTCCCTGTGCCTATCCTCGTCTTTCTGTCGTCGGGATCGCGAGTCGGCGGCTCTCATTCATGAGACGAGACGGTGGACGCGCAGCTAGAGCAGAGAATCCAGCGAAGGGGCTAAGAACGGGACGAGCACGCCCGGGTAGTAGAAGAACGGGTCGGAGGGCGATGGAGCGGGCGGGAAAGAGACAGAGAGGGCAGGGATGAGCGAAAGAGAGCGGGCCGGAAACGCTCGCGAGCCAATGTTCATTCACAAGCGGCCACGACCGCCTGGTCGTCTTCTTGGTTCTCTTCTTCTTCTTCTTCTGCTACGTCCTCCTCTGCTTTCGCATCGTTCTCCTCTTCGTCCAACAACCGAGTCGCCTTCGTCGTTGTCGTGCTCGTCGTCCACGTCCGGAGCAAAACGTCCCCGACGCCACCGCCGCCACCGCCGCCAACGCCGACATCGTCGTCGGCCTCGTCGTCGTCTTCTGCGTCGTTGTCGTCGTCATAGTCGTCGTGCTGCATAAATCTCCTCCTCTCTGTCTCGCTTCTACACCCACTATTACCTATGTGTAGAACGTGGAGGCGCGCATAGGTACAGCAGCGGTGAGAAGATGCGCGAGCAATACGCGGGACGCGTACAACACTCATTGTTCTTGTCTGCTCCCGCACCAGCACCGGTACCGGAATAGAATGGTATCCCGTGCGCGTGTGTGCGCCGCGAAACCCATGACGATGGCCCATCCTCGCGTCTCGCGGACGAAACGAATCGTCGTACGGGCGGACGTTTATAAAATTCGCGTGCCGCGGCCCGCAGTCTAAACACAAAACAACGGGCAACCGCCTTTATTCGCACCACTGTGGAAAATTTAGCCCGAGCTTTCGCTTCAGGACCCTTCCATTCGCGATCGCCCACGCTGTGCCTCTTCGTGGTCATCACGGTCAACGAGTGGGTACTGTTTTTTAGGAGAGTGATGACTTTTATGCGTGGTTTGGATTTGTTGGAATCGTTCAGAATTTAGAGCAATGGTTTGAATAGGGTGGCTGACACGTGACGTAGCGATTCTACTTAATGTTTGGAGTGTACTGTCGTTGACTACCCGCTCGATGAATTGCTTAGCAAGTTCGTGATTGTAGAAGGTGTCAAGAGTTGGGAGATGATTGGAACTTTCTGATAAGTATAATGTAATGGTGGAGCTTGCGCAATTGGTTCTCATTCCTTTATCCCCATTGATTAATAGTAGGTTTGTTGAACACCGCGTCACGTCAAACATTATCCTAGACAAAGCTGTATTCTTTGTCGCAAGAATATGTTTATGCCTATTCCATTCATACCCAAGGACAACGGGCGACTTTTACTCCACGCTCCGCGTGCAAATACTTCGTCCACCAGTCATCGTTTAACTCTGATTTAACAGATTTTGCAAGAGAACACTTGCGCAAGTAGTACGGTTTCTAGAAAATCGTGCGTTCGCGAGCGAAAAAAGGGGGGATTCAATATCATAAAGCAGTTGTCGTAGCAATTTAAGTGGTGCACAGTAAACGGAGGTATTACTGCTTCGAGATTGCCGCACAGAAATAGCAGTGTCAGTATTTAGTAAGTGGAACAGGAAACCCTCGATTCTTCCACCGGTGTGTACCTTGGATAACAATTCTCCAAGAGATTCATAACCCTCCTGCGGGTCGTGCAAGCGAAAGAATTAACTAGGTATCTGCTTCGGTTGTAAATAAGATCGGACGAGTCACGAGCAATCGTAACGCGCGCGTCCATTAAACGCTGGCGATTCCACGCTCGCGTATTCAAATGCACGCGGGGGAAACAGCGTTCGAGCAGCGCCTTCAAATGTTACCAATTTTAATCACGGACGCTAATTAAACCGCGAATTTAGCGCGCCTCTCGACACGGAAGGCCGAGATTCCGGCCGAAGTAGAAAAATACCGTATGTAATCGGACGCGCCAGGCCATGCACAGTTTCTTTCAGCGTTTACCTCGCGAACGACGCGACGCACAGTGGGGTATTTGGCCCCAAAACCCGGACATAAATCGATTTAAAAAATTTTGCGTAAACCGTAAAATTTTTGGTGCTCGAGGCAGTTGAATATCTGAGGAACAATGTCTGAATATTGTTTTTTCATTTGTGCACTCATGAAGCAACAGGCTTCGTCGAAAGTTAAGAGATTTTAGAGCACGCGATTCTTTCCTCTGAAACATCGTTGGCTTATTAGAGTTTTCTACATGTTGTAAAGAAATTTTGTGAATTCTTGCATTATGGAAGCTTTTTCGGTAGGTATATACTACACTTTCCAAAAGGTTTTACTTTTTCATCATATACATTTGCATAGTTATTAACATTTGAAGATAATCGAGAATTCAGTCAATTTTCTCTACGATTATAGGATTTCATTAACAATTTTGTTATACTGCTGAGCCCTGCCCACTGCTTTTGTTGGTGTCATTACATTTGATAAAGGTTTGTGATGACAGTGCAAAAAAGATTGGTTCCGGATTCGTCCGGATTTAAGTTTTATAGCTAATTTAGGTAAAAATGGCAATCAAGAACTGCTGCGTTTCACGTACGCCTATACGGTCGCGCTCGCCAGGCCTTCGTGAGGTGTTAAGGAACTCTTCAATGGAACTGTTTAAATTATGGACATATATGTATTAACTAATAAAATGAAAGAAAAATTAAAATATAATATATAAGTACGTAAAAAATACTTTGAACATTTCGCCGTGTAGTCTCTGATGACACTGCTTCAACTGAATGCAAACATAAAGTAGAGGACTTAAAATTAGTGAAAGATTTATCTACAGCATAACATAAACATTTTATGAAATTCTGTCTGCATTCAGATGAAACAGTGCCATCAAAGACTACACGGCAAAATATTCAAAGCTCTTTTTACGTACTTATATGTTATATTTTAGTTTTTCCTACATTTTATTCAGTTAAAGTTTTGTTTTGTATGGCCAAATTTAGTGTGCGTTATATATATTTATCCTGCGTTTATTAAGTTCATATTTAAGTACTGTTTTGATTTTACTTTTATATTAAATTTCATTTTACTTGTACTTGGTAAGTACGATTAAACATTTGTCACATGAACTTGATATTTTCCGCTATTGTTATTCAGATGTTACTTATTTAACGAGAATATATATACGTATAGGTATTAAAATGTCAGCAAATTGTTCGGTGCAAGCTGCGGGTTCATCTGGAATTAAACTGATGACGCGAGAAAACATAAAATTTATACAAAAAAAGCTGTCAAGATGCAATTCCTAAATGAAACAATAGATTTACTTCTTCCCCCTGAGCTCACAATTTGTGTAAACGAAGAATTTCTGTAAAAACATTTAAAAATGCAATTTTTTTTAAATGCCTGTATCTTTGTTAAAACAATATCTTTTTTATGAGGTTCGGCTTATCGTAAAGGCAAAGGATCATACTTTCCGATAGTATACACAAAAATTACAAAAAATGTTGTTTGCACTCTGTAGCACTTGACAAACATCAAGAAACTTTTACAGTTTGGCACATTCCCCTTTAAGGGCGGATTTTACCCCCCGGATACCGATTTGGATAAAATTGATTTAATGAATCGAAAAGTAGAAAGTTTAAACATTAAAATGGTTTCATCAACTTTGGATGAATTTTAACAAAGTTATGGGAGTTTGAAGATTTTAAAATAGCCATGTCCTGGTTTTGGGGCCAAATACCCCACTGTGCGACGCCCCATTCTTTTCTCCAGTTCATAAATAGTTCGGGATTTTTCAGAGAAATTGAGGGCAGTGTTATGCGAGCATACAGCGAACACTTGGAAGTTAGTACTACTAAATAACAATAGAGAACCTATTTAATAGACCCAGCAAATTACACTTTTTCAAAACCATCTTCCGCAAAATCTTCGTGCAAAGAGACAAATCCACGAGCACCTCGATTTCTTTTCTCCCCGAGAAGTCGAGCCGTTTACAGTTTCCAGTGACCGACGCGTGTGCACGGGCAGGGTTCGAGTCGAAATAATTTGCGAGGAGCCCGTTTCGGGCGAAGGTGCGCGCGTGCAGTCGGCCGAGAAAGGAAAAAGCGCATCGCCCGGTTTTGTGGCCGACGATAAAAAGGAGCATCCGCGAAGTGGACGGAGCACGGTGTGGTCTGTTTAGCGCACCGGTGGGGGTTGGTAAGGGGCGCAAGTCAAGGGTGCATTGGTGCGGAGGACGAGCAGCAGCCAAGAGAAGAGGGGGGAATGGGTTTTGCGGAGGACATGAAAGGGATGCGCGCCGACGCCATTCTCGTCCATTCCTCTCGCCGCGGTAGGAACAGCGAGGGTGGCCGGGGGTGCGCGGCGTACATATAAACGTACATACGGCTATGTACCTGTGCGTGCACGATGGAAACGAGACAGGATATTCTATCTGACGGCTGCGGCGAAGGCAAATGTAACGGGGGATCGAATGCGACGACTGCCAAGGAACCCACCCTCGCTGCCGTGGTAATCTTCGAATTCCAGGATTCTACCATCCTCGCTTGCCATTCTTCGTCTACACGTTTCAGGCTTTGGGGAACGCTTGTCGATGTGAACAGAGTTTTGTAATCGTTGGTTATTCTTGACCCTTGGTTTTCATAGCGGGTACTATCTAAGAAAGAATACGATGCTCTTCAGGCTTCTTACATCTGTCAATAATAATGAGTCCACAATCACTGCTACAGTGAATGACGAACAATTGCAGCCAGTATCTCAATACCACTATTCACGTGCTCCAGCTCTCGTCGTCTATAGAAATCGATGCAACCGCAATTGCTCCCTGCAATTAACCTACTTCTGCCGAGTCGGTGGTCTATGTTAGACGTAGATCGATAGCTCGAACAATAATAGAAGACACTCCGTCACGACTGTCCATGTACAGGGTGTTCGTGAGTTCGTAACCTAGGCGCCAAGTCTGAGAAAGGATCGATTCCAAGTAGTGAAACATTCCTTCCGTGTTCTCCGTTTCTTAACAGTCTCTTGACAATTGGATGGTATGAGAAAGTTGACATTGTCGGGTACATCAGGTGCTGCTGTATTGGAAATCGTCGATAGCCGATGGCGATTGGGCGACCATGTTGCGCACCTGCAGAGATTTCTACCTGAGCTAGCTGCAGGAGCCGGCGCCGGGCGGAGGTGGAAGAAGCGATTCAGGGGATGTGGGCGGACAGCTCGGCGACAACAATAAGCATTGTGATTTGCGCGGGTGTGCCTCGCCTCCGATTGGTCGGCTTCCACCACCTCCACGGCTCCGACGTAGGGCCGTCAGCAGGCGGCCGGGGGTTGTGCCGCGACCACCGCCTCCAACCGAGACAATAGACAGTGCGCAGCAGTGCCATCGCCTGCACCTGATCCGACGGGATGCGCCTGTGTCATTCGCCCGCCGTCCACGAATACCCGATGGATACTCGATTAACTTGCCAGCGGTCCGCCACAAACCGCTATGCACTCGAATATTTGCTAAAAGCAGCGAAACCGATGCATTAAAATTGAAATTTCTCGATACCGAAGCGCTTCGGCGAGAAATTATCCTATACCGGATGCACGATTGCTGGGCAATAAATTATGCTACCTTGCTCCACGTCGGGATCAGTCGATTAGATATTCAGTTCGTAGATATAACTGTGTACCGTGTGGAGTTTCATCACTAACACTGATCCGAATCGTCCAGGAACAGTGTCTAAATCTATCTCGTACGATATAACCCGCGAATGTCGGAGAAATCGCAGTCTTTTCTACTTCCACTCCGATTAGATATACGAACGCTACTCGGGACTGTATTAAGGGGAGAACGTTACGAGGGGGGCCCCACCTGTGGCCGGCACAGATCCAGGACCTCCCATCGGCTAATCAAACATTCGAAGACCATCTAATACTATAGGATTCCCAGCCAAGGATGGTCGATGTTTGTCAACACAAAACGCACGAACAATAGACGAGGGTGCTGCAGCCCGCAGGTAAACGGCACGCGTTACGTCGCCGACGTTGAGCGTTCTCGCGTGCCACGTGACGCGTGCCTCCCCCTTCTCTCCATTTCTCCTCCCTTGTCCCCCACGAAGGGGGGAGGGTTCGAGTAAGAGAAAGAGCGAGATGGAGAGTGCTCCGAGCACGGTAGCGCACGCTGTCCATCCACGGCGCTACTACGCCCCAACTCCAGCGACCGATGCCTCGGTACGCTTCCTCGGAAGAGGGGGGGCGGAGAAGGAAGGACAGGTAGTGGGAGACACGTAGGGGAACAGGGAAAAGGGATGTCAGTGGGTGCGCACAGGTGAGCCGCGGGGATCCCCGATGGAACGCAGCTAGGACGGCAATGATGGTACACGGAGACGTCGGTAGCGTGCAGAAGCCAGGGAAAGACGAAGGCGTAGACGAGGACGAGGACGAGGACGAGGACGCGAGCGAGGACGAGCGTTAGACCGGGTCGCGGTGGTGGTGGCCCTGGCAGTGTCGGGCAGAGCGCGCGCCTTTGCGTGGGTGTCGGAGGAAGAGGGCGGTACGTACGCCCGAAAAGGGGCGTGGCGGCCGATAGAACCCGCCGCGGATCCAAGCGTCGCCGAGCGAGCGAGACGGGAAACGAGCGTGCAGAGGTGCGCGAGCGAGAGGCAGGCAGCTCGGGAGAGAGTGAGAGAGGATGAGCCGACGGCGCACGTCGCGTCGGCTAAGAGCACACAGTAGTGGGCGAGGGAAGGGAGATGAACGGCGGGGGAGAGAGAAGCAGCAAGGCGGGCAACAAAGGCAAAAGAGAGAGGCCAGGAGTGTTGGGCGACCGAGAGAAAAGACGCGTGAGAGAGAGAGGGCGATTATCGAGGGGGGAAGCCGCGAGTGGCGCAGCGCGGGCGCCGAAGCGACGCGGAGTGGCGCGGCGCGTCGCGCCGGCCGCTAGGCAGCGCCTCCGAATCTCATCCCGTTCGGTCCTCGGGGGCTTCAGTCAGTCAGCCGACGCTCCGAGACGCGGTGATTATTCCCATTGTATGCCCGCTGCTCGAGGGGGGGTTCTTCCACCACTGACTCTCGTCTCCTCTCTCGCTCTCTCGCTCGGGCCGATTCTACCGTGGCTACTGTATACTCGACCTCGCGGCTTCTGCCACCGCTGCTGCTACTGCTGCTACTGCTGCTGCTGCTTCGGTTCACCGTCGTGTCCGTTCCGTTCCGCTCGCGTGTTCCAAACCCGCGATAGTGTCGCGGGAGCGTCGACGTCGCGTCGCGATAGACATCCGCGCCGATTGCGTTCGAACCGGGCACACGCGCGCGAACCAAGGATCTCTCTCTGCGGGGTGAGCGCGCGCGCCGCCGCCGCGAGCTACATCGATCCTTCCCGTGAGTGAGATAGATCAGCAGGAAACTCGCGACGGGATCCTCGCGGGACCATGACGTAGCCGTGGACTCGTTCGTCCTCAAGTTCGGTGACGATTCGCACAGTGATTAAAGTCATTGAATTTGCTGCCACGAGTGCCGGGAGCCGATATCGCTCGATCGCGAGACCAAGGCTCGCCCTGACGCTTTGCCGTGTTGCCTCGGATTGCTGGTTATCTCGTTCAAGTGCCGGTTCTGTGCGGGGGTGTGTAATATTGTATTGCGTGACAAGTGCCGGGAAGCCGTGAAGAGGGTAGTCCAGGCTACCAGCGCGCGAGCAGAATGATATGAGCACGCTTGGCAGGTGAGTGAGACGCACGAGCACGTGACCGCGTTTGTAGCACCGCCGCTGGATCTAGCTCCCTCCGTAGCTCCCCTCTTGCCCGGTGTATTCAAAACCAAAAGCAGCAATTGCAGATTCTCTACGATCATTTAGTAGCGAGGGCTTATAAGTGTAATCTTTGCCCGGGTGTTAGATTTCCTCGTTTCACCGGCATCGCATCTATTTAGCTTCTGTCAGGGATCCCGAAAGACCCGACAGGGAAAGACACTGACACCGCAATATCAATGTCTTTAAATCCCCAATAAAGCTACCCACAATTCTGCCGAAATGTCGAGACCATTTTCCAACAGAGGAGCCTAAAAGATCCCGGGTCTGCAATCTCGAGCCTACTTCTAATAATATTTCAGTAGCAAAGGAAGGGTTTTCCCAAGTCTCCCCTACAAAACATGGACATCTCCGTGACGTAGGGACCACGATTTTCGGGGCAATCCGACACGAATCGTCCGACATCGAGATCACGATACAGCACAGCGTCGTACCGCGATAAGGCAGCGCGGGCACGTAACGTCAGTGACGGCGAGGGGTGCACGCGTGTGCGTGCGTTCCCTGTGCCGCCTGCCAGACAGCCGTGTACAGGCAGGGCCATGTGTTCCGTGAGAGCACGCAAAAGAGAAGGAGATCGGGAGAGAGAGAGAGAGAGAGAATTACCAGGTCGAGGGAGAGAGCCCGTGGCTCCGGGAAGGAGGGTGGCGGAGAAAGAGAGGGAGCACGCAATGCATCTGACCCAGTAACCCTCCCTGCTGCCTGTCCCCTTTTCCCCCCCGCGGGCGCGGGCCACTCGCTCCACGAGTTTCCATTTACTCCGTCCTTTCCTGCCGTGGCCCTCTCCAAAATCCCGGATGGATTCTTCTTTCTTCCTTCGCTCGAACGACGAACCGACCACTTGACGGGCCGACGATCCTCTGTCGCGACGATGCATGCGTCTCCACCCCTCGCGCGTCGGGGGTGGGAACCGTTCCTTGGGAAACCAAGTCGTTCTCGCTCCCAACCATTACGGGCTTCGGGTGTCACGTGTTTAGAAAGGGGATGACATTTCGTGCATAGCTATGTATTACTGTTGCAGCCACTCGTTCTAAATTATTGGACTCCTTTTGGATTCTACTTAGGGGCTGAACAGGTCTATAGCTTTGCTTTCACTTTATGGAGCCGTAGGAAAGTAACGAGGGTTGGTTGTGCCGCGCGATTAAGATTTTCCGGTAACGTTCTAATCATGAAAGAGCCAGTCCCCAAGATTTTGACCGATCTGGAGTACCTACGCAGCTTTAATCCGGGCAGCGTAGGTCTGTTTTCTCGCGACATCAAAGAGCGAGGGCTCTGTTTTGCATAAACAGCTAAACCGGCGAAGGGTTGCCGAAGGGATCGCGCTAAAGAGTCGCGACCGTGATAAATCTCTCGTCGCGGGTCGTAATTAAAATCGGCATGATGGTATTTTTGTCGTACCGCGACAGAGGATCTCGGGTCGGGGGGGGGGGGGGGGGGGAGGGCGGCCACTTGTTTCGCGAAACAGCGAATTATGAGAGCATTCTGGCGAGGATGCAGCCGAGTCTCGGCAAAGTTGCGACCACGGGCAGATACAAGTTAGTCCCGATGTTCTATAAATATTTTAAAGAACCACCGGCAATGAGCGGCTTGCACGGAGCGGAGATGCCGCGGGCCCTCTTGATCACGAGCGACGACAAGGCGAGGTAATATTGCTTCGCCGTGGTAGCCCCGGCGGAGCGATTTAGACCAAAGGTTGTCCGAAGTAAAACCGGCGGCGCTGATTGATGCTCGCATTGTTTCATTTAAGCACAATGCTGCCGTGTGCTTAAGGTGACAAAGGAGCCGTGGTCACTTAGAGTCAAGTTACTTTCATCTGTCAGGGCATAGGGGCTGCTCTGCCTGCAACAATATCAGAATAGAAATTGCCACAGTCTGCCGTCCAACGTACACATAACACCGACGTAACAAAACAAGAAAACTGCCACGTACACACGTCGAACAACAACGGACCCGAAATAGAGGCTTGCGGAACGGGTTGCTAGCCTAACTGTACGGAGAGCAAAATTATTGCTCGTGCCATTACCTCTTTGTCTCGCTGTTGTCGCGGAACAATTGCCCTCCGACGTGGATATCCCGATCCGCGGACATCTCTCGGCTATTAAAAGGCCCCCGAGACATCGCCCAGACTCGTTCGGAATTAAGTTGCGCGTGGTCGAACGTTAGCGTGTGGATCGATTAGAAAACTGCGAAGCGGAGGCGATCGTGCCATAAGTCTACACCCGAGATTGACTAATATTTTAGAGATATTCCTCTTCCGTGTAGGTAGTCGTTCCACCTCGTTTATTTTCCGTTTGGCTACTTAGACAGGTTGAAACACGGACCACGGCGTGTAATTTGTGGCACAACTGAATGGCATACGATTCCTTGAGGAAAGAATTTAGTTTTAAAGTGTCAAATGTAATCTTTTTAAGCGAGGCTTTATTTAGGAGATCATTAAATTTGGAAATCTGAAGAGTAGCTGCATTGCAAGTTGCACAGCAGCTGCAGTTTCTGGTGCATTTTTCGGTTTAAGAAACTGATGACATTATTTTCTGCAATGTGGAAAATGCATGCAGATTTACCTATGCTGTATAAATTAAGGGGACTTAAGTAAACGCACTTTTAATCGACACTAGTTCAAACGACTATACGATTTTTTCTTTTAATTGCAAAAAAGTTTTATTAACTTCTGCATGTACGTTCCTCCGTCGACTAATGGCGTCACGCGTCTACCTCGATAGCGACGATTAAGAAATCGCTCTCTGGACAATGTTGAATTGTATCTTCCCATCGCAGCAACTCGATGGAAACCGGGAATTAAGACTTATCCAGCCTGATGGAAAGCAAATTATCTGTCACTACTTGCAAGCGCAAGACACGAGTCGGAGGATACACACAGATGCATTAATCAAATGCATCGTGACATTTCGAACTCGATTATCTCGAAAACGGAGTTTCCCACGAAGAAAATTTGTTTCGGACTTTTCTGCCGTGCCTTCATTAGGGAACCTTTCGACTGTGCCGCAATTTACATGAAGTATTCTAAAGTAAGAGACGCTAACCGATTCAGAGTGAATCGATGAACGTCTGAAGCACAAGGCCCTCTTTCCCCCTTCGGCAACGCTTAATTCTATCGATCACGCGCAAATGTCTTATTAATCAATCACATAACGTTTCCGGGCTAAGTCCGAGAATAACCCGTATTGTAGGACCGCGTTCCTAAGTACAACGGTTCGCGCCAAAAATACCGAATAATCTCGAGGAGCGCAATAATTAAGAGCGACCGGCACGCGCGGTTTATGGATGCATCGAAACGCCGCGCTCGCGATTGTGCCCATCGCGCGCGTTGCATAATTAGGATGCATCCGATCGATGGAGCACAATGGCCCTGGAAAACTGAGTAGGTACCCGATGCACTCGGATTCGCTTTATGCCGCGCGGATTCCTGGGAACCGATCTCTTTCGCTTTGCAGAGCCTGACAAAGCCAGGTGGTATCGATTTATCATTCCTCGTGGCGCTCGAAATCGGGAAGCGTCTTACCTGCAGCCAGACGGAGCGCGAATAAATGATCTCGACCCTCAATTGGGTCAACACCGGCGTTCCTGTTACGACAGCAAATCAAACTCCCCGGGGAAGACGGCAGAGGGATGTCCCCGCGATAGAGAATAATCGCCAGCTGGTCTATTTTTATTCGCGAGGGTGATTGAAACGCGCATCTATCGGTTTTCGACTCTGGTCACCTCTGGGCTGGCGAAAAAAAGGTCGCACTTCTTTACGTAACGCGTGCGTTGCAGTTCTCTGCATCGTTCAGGGATTCAGAGAAAAAACAATGAATACGTAGAGCGGCAGACTTTGGTATAGGGACATTTCAATATTTCCCATCCATATTCAACGGCTGGCTTTATATTCTTGCGATCGTCGAGCGCAATACGTATCCACGGTGCATGAATTATTGGCAGTTGGTCCGCGCGGGCTGAATTATGGCCCCGATCGATGAACAGAAGTGGAATACCTGTATGTTCGGTGATACGGTAAATAATGTGATAACGTACACGTGTACAATGCCATTGGAGTAACGATTTAATCAGGGGGTTGTTCCACGGTGTTGCAATAATGTTATTCAACGTTGCTTTCGAATATCGTCTCCATTCTGGCGAGAATATCGCGAACGTGTTAATCAATTATTCCGAAGTCAAGTGAAATTGAACACCGTCACATCTATCCACGGTCTTTCCCCTTTCATAAAATATTGCCGTTGCTTAGAATCCGTTTAGGAAAGACCAAGCGAGGAGGATTTGCAATTTGCAACAGTGGCAGCGTCTCGCATGAGTTACGCGGACAGCTCTATAATTACGTGTGACACCTCAGTACACATGAATTCGGGAACGTGTGCAGAAGCTCTACAATGTAAGTGGACGCATCGCGTAGGTACACTTCGCTGCGTCGTTAACCGCCACCCGTCAATTTCCTAGGGGGCACAGCGCGACTCTAAAGTGTCAAAACACACGGGATGCCCGGGTGCGTGTCAGAAAGAAAAAATAGCCCCCGATAACGCGGTCCACGCCGCGTAATGTCGAGGAGAAAGAGCGTATCAGCGGTGGTTGCGCAACCGCGGGCTAACAATATGTATAAACACTGCCGATAGCGAGGATATCACCCGACAGATACTCGTCTGGGGCCTCGACGAAAGATAAAAGCCATTCTTTCGTTAAAAAAAGGTCACGAAAACGCACGGCGTGCTCCATATTTTTTCGGGCGAGCGTAGATAACCGTCGGTCTGTGGAATCGCCCCGCGATTTCGGCACTGTTGCCCCAAATTTCTGCGCCGAGGGTCCGTGGACTTGCCCCGATGTCTTCCCACGTTTCCAGTCGAAGAGGGATCGCGGCGCGAGAAGCCGAAAATCAAGCGCGGAAAGGCTTCTTCGTAGGTCAACGACGCTCGAACCTTCGATGCAGCTTGTAGAGCTACATTGCCGTGCTGCAACTGCGCGCTTGACTTTGACCGACGCAACAAACAGCAGGAAGTTTTTGCAGGGGAGAAAAAAGGGCGCCTCGTTAAACCTTGATCGAGACACATCATCCGTGCGGTCACCGAAGCCGTAAATAAGCTTTGCGCTCTGTGTACGTTGCTTCGCGTTGAGTGACAATGTCGAGATGTCGGGTTGGGACCAGTTTGTTCGAGGAAACCGTCGGGGGGGGTTTCTAGCTAACGGCAAGCTTCCACGATTCAGCTCCGCGATTGGATAGACTTTGAGCAAAGCGAATTTGCAATCAAGAGGTGTCCGTGAACTTACGTGCATGCGCGCAACGACAATGTAGCGAGTGTTAAGAGAAAAATCAATGTCGAGACGTAGCGATTCTGGTCGAATGTCAATAGTTCAACGATTTAATACCCGACGCGAGCCGATGAATTGCTAACGAAGCGTACGCGATCGCCGATGGATTTTTGCATCGTTTCGCATTTTTACGGGGCTTGAATAAATTACAAGGTAATGCCAATTGTCATAGCAGAGGCACGCACGTTGCAGCTGCGAACGCGCGAGTGCTTTTTACGCGAACGCGGAGAGACACGGGTACCCTTCGTTAGCTTGCAGACTTTTACGTTTCTAGATCGTCCTTTTTTCTTCAGCTCGATTGTACCCGTGGTGGGTTGCCACAAATAGATATCTCGTGGGTCGATTAAAGGTCTCGTAACCGCGACTAATTAGCTTCGGAGGCGGTCGTCGGGCTTACCAAAAAGAAAAAGAAAAAAAGAAAACGGGGAAAGCTGCTGTCGTCGGTGTTCCAATTACGATGCTGCCGCGAGATCGATGGATAGGCAAGGATCGTTTCGCAGCCGCTCGAAAAAGTGCGCAGAGGGATATTTAAAAAAGAAGGAAATTTTCAAAGCCGCGAGCACGGGCTCTGACGGCTGCCTCCCTCGATGCCGACGCGGAGGTAAATAATCGTCGTGGTACTTGGCGAACACGCGATCGCTCCAACGATCCAGGCTACCTAGCGCCGTTGGATGGAGTCAAACGAACCTGTGACGCGCGTGTCTTCCGCGAGGACGCTGTCAGTGGCGTACGATCGCGTAACAATAGAATAATGCCTCTGACAACTCGCTCGTCAGCTCAGACAGTCGTCCATGGGAACGGAATCGAGCGGCGCGCGCTGTCATCGAGAAACCGTACGTCCTTTTCTCGGAATCTAATGAGGTAAGAGGCCGATTACTATAATCGCTGCGCTCGTTACGCCGTTGCAGGCATGCGTATATTCAACCGCCGCGATATCCTATTGTAATGAAGAACCGGGGCATTAATAGAAATCACCGTGAATCGCTTTGGTATGGACCAGGAGCCGGGTATTTAATCTGAGAGGAGCCGAGTTGAAGGGATACAAATATTTTTAACGCGAATTCAATAAAATTCAGTAGGTGGTTATACAAATTTAGTTAAACAATAAAATCCAGTTTCCTTTTTACAAAGCTTTCAAATTACTTCAGTCCTGATTACATTAATCGCCTTTTTCATTTTTCCTTGGGAAGTGCCAGGGCCCCTTGGTCTCTCTTCTGGGTGCGCCACTGTTCACTATCTTATATGCTAGATGGTTACGTTTCAAATAAATCGATGACTCCGTCGTCAAGAGTGCATTTTTCATCTCTTGTTTTCGGGTTGACGTTTCGTAGTGGCTTGCTCGTGGGAACAGAGGAATAGCGGGCATAGTCATCGGTATCTTGGTTGTTGAGAATGGAAGGGTTCCAAGTGCCCCCCTCTGATTTTCACCTCTCTTGCAGGGTAGCAGCATGCGTGGGTGAAATGGGAAGTGAACGGGATGATGAGTGATATATTTTGGGAGTAGGGGAGTGTCGTGCAATACCGACCGCTTGAACCTTTTTTGTTACATTCTGGAGTAGAGTCGATAAAAATCAGAAATTCAAAAACGTGTTTGTAGTATAGATGGAACTTAGTAAGAGGAGGGCAATTATTTTTGTGAAATTTAATAATAAGAATTGATAATTCGCAAAAGTAAAAAAGTCTAAATGATTAACACTGTTAATAAAAAGACATTTAATTAGTACAATACAAGATTTTTTCAAATTTTATTTGAACAAACTCGCAAATAAAATAATTAATATTCTCCTGATCTGTGCATTCGACGTGTGCCCAATCGTCACACTCGGTACATTGCACCCAATCTTTGTCAAATGATTCCTTGCAAACAGAGATGGGCAAAATTTTTATTTAAATAAAATTTCGAATAACGAATAAAAAAAATTAACTTTCTTCGTCGAATAAATTATTCTCATCGAATAAAAAAATTAACTTTATTCGTCGAATAATCTAAAGTTAAATTAACTTTTATTTGATCCTTATTTACGTAATTTTTTATTTAGTTACTGCCAAAACTCTGCTTGCAAATAACACACTAGATAACTTCTTCATTAAATCCTAGCTTCCTGTTTGTTAGGTTATCATACATATCCTTATTTACTTTATTTTTCTACAGGAAAAGGTACAAAGAGGGCTAAATAAACATTTTACAAATTAATCTGAGTTGCTAACAGATTGAACTTACAGATGAGAAAAATTTGGTCTCTACTGGTTGACAGAGTCTGTTGGTCGGTACTGCTGGACAGTTGGATGGTCGGTACTGTACGACAAACACGGGGAAACATTTTAGATCATGGTATATTATGTACAAAAGAATATTGCAAAACTAGGACGTTTTATTAATCTTAATAGACTAGAGATAGTATACATAATATAACAAAATCATTTACTTACACGAGAAACAATGATCAGCTTTAAAAAATAACTTTTAACCCTCTGAATATCAACGTATACGTTTAATGCCTCAGAACATCGAGAGCAATGGAGTAAACAATATGACCCCGAAATAGGTTATAAAGAATTGTGATTTTCATTGATTAATTCAAATAAAGTGCTAATATCTGGTGAAAGAAGCGAGAACTAGCTTTGATCGGTACTGTAAGCTGTTCGGTACTGCACGACTCTCCCCTACTTAAAGCTCGGAATGGTCGCAATTTGTCCTGAATGGTCGCAAACAGTCCTGCGAACATTGCAGTTACATTGTTAGAAGCATATGTTTGATGGTCAGAGTGCGTATAGATAGAGAAGCGCGTAGGATCGAGTGATGCGCGTAGTGATAAACGGGCAGTTTCTATTGACGTGCTGCCGTTACGACACCGGCCGGCTTGTGTGATGTGGAACAACGGGTTAGGTTTAAAAATAAACGAAATAATGTACTGCAGTCGGGGAAACAGATGTCGCTCTTCAGCCTCGGGGATAGTGACTTCCAAATGCAAGCGAGGAGAGCGACGCGTAAATATCATTTATCGCCGGATCCCTCGCTGAAGACGGTTAAGACAACGTTTTTTCACTGTCTGTCTCTTCTCGGAAGGGAGCAAAGTGTCCTTGAAAGTTCTAAAGCAGTATCTAAATACGAGGACAATACAAATCCCTGCCACTTTAGAGTATAAATCAACGCGACTCTTTTTCATTCCGAGGGAATAGACGATCCCTTAGAGACTCTTCAGCGAGTAATCCCATCGACGCCTGAACTATACAGGAATTACAACGTATATTCGAGAGTTAAACGGAGTGCAAAGCTGCTCGTCGATTGCAGCACTCGAAGAAACCTCCAGTCTCCAAATTCTGCGGCATCCGTTTCCACTCGAAATCCTTGCCAAGGACTAGAGAGTCCCCGTCGAGAGGGTCCATCAGGACTCATAAATAGCAGAAGGCAGCCGAAGTGGCTGGTTCCCATAGTCTCCGCTCGCGCACACGTGCAACAGGGTACTGCTTTGTTCTCGAGCCATGCGAACCAATTACGAGTTCATTCGTTCGTCTACTTGTTTCGTTTACGAACGTCGTATATCGTTTACGTTTTCTCGTTCTTATCGCAGCGGCCACTGTGCAACTCTAAATGTGCGCACAGTGGTGAGTTTCCATTTGGAGCATATCGTAGCTAGCACCCTTCATTAACCCTAATTGCTGCGGAGCTAGACCAACGAATCGTAGCGCCCACGCGAGAGCTGGCTTCATCAGCGACCGACGAATTTTCGGTCTTCGTACGGTTGTTCGGCGCGGAGATCCGTCTCGCGAGGCCCGCCAGTGAGTGCGTGCGAGTGCGCGCTCGCGAGTGACGGCCGAAAGACGGGGGCGGTTGTGCGTAGAACACTAACGCGTTCCAGATGCTGCTCGCTTTGTTCCCATCGGGGCGACCGGTCTCTCTCTTTCTCTCTCTCGCATTGGCTAAAATTCTCCTCGCTCCTTCCCTTGTCGTTCCACCGTCAACACCCACCCCCGGCCCTCCCCGTTCCTTCTGGCCACCCCCGTTTCGCTTCTTGCCCGCAGAGTCGTTCCGCGTTAAGTATTTCCGTTCGATTGTTTTTGTATATTTACCCGCGGGCCGCGGCGCGGTTCTTGGCTTGCGCTTTGTTTGGTTACACGCGGCGAGCGTGGTCTGAGGGAGCATCTAATTCCTCCCCCGCGGCTCGGTTTCTGCTCGGCCTGGTCCGCTGGGCTCCGGGCTCCCGTGAGACCAGCGACAAAAGGACCAACATCGAGGCTCTCCTCGTCTCCTCGACGGCGTCGTGTGACGCGTGCACACGTGTACACGACACATTTCTCTCTTTCTTCCTCCGTTCTTGCCTCGCCGGCGCCGCTGCTAGCCACGGCTGACACGGATAGGAGATGCGAAGGACGAAGCCCGCGCCTCACGGAGGACCGTACGGACGGCCTAAGATTCGAGCAACTTGACACTGAACACATGGCCCCACTTCTCGAACCCACACTCGCCCAGAAGACCCTCCGCGTCTCGCTTCTTGCCCTTCTTCTCCTACCCGCCCCCGCCTCGCGCTCCCCAGCCTCCGCTTTCCATCACTTTTGTTCCGACACGCACCGATGCCCCTTTCTTTCTTTCTTTCTTTCATTCTTTCTTTCTTTCTTCCTTCCTTTCTTTCCCCCTGTCTCTCGTCCAGCCAAACATTTCGTGCTCTTGCATATCGATGCCCGGCTGCAATTGCGCAATCAGCCTCTGCTCGTTAATTTGCGTCGCAGACGCAGCGTCCTTTCGTCAGTGGTAACCTGAAGTGCACGTCTCGACGTTTCTGGAATCATCTCTTTTCGGAGCAGACGGTTTACTCGCAGCGAAATGCCTGTTCCGGGATAGTTTATTCTGTGACGGGCAAGTGTTGTTGAATAACGGCCTGTGATGGAACAGTGGGTGCTGAATTCTTGGTTTTGGAGCAACTTCGCCACTGCGACTTGGTCTCTTGCAAATGAATCGATGTTTGAACACATGCCCAATTGCTGCTCGTAAGTAGGATTCAGATCTGTCATTTAGGTATACATTTCTGCGGCGATGAGTGTGAATTACTAGGTTCAGGATGGTAGATAGAGAACCTCGTTGATCATCGTTCCTCCTTGCCACGAACCCACTGCTACTTCTTCAACGTTCTTCTTCAACAAAGGCTATCCTCTGCAAAGTTTCCATCCGCAGTAAAATTACAATACGAGGCTCTTGGCGAACGTTTTTGCTGTACATTATCTTACATGAATGTCGTAAAAGTGCTGTGCCGATGGTATTATTCAAGTTTATGGAAAGCAATTAAATCGAAAACGCTTGCTGTGTATCGGAAGCGGGAAGGTGGTGGAGCACTGCGCCATCGCGTTTCTGAAATAATAGTGTAAGTGTAAACGTGGAAACGCGCGATGCAGAGGTCGAAATGAGGATCCCGTGACTCAAGGAAAAGTACAGTTCGTCTACGATTCGTCGACGATAGGTCGGGTCACGCGAGGCTCGTCGCTATTCGCGCAATTGATTACACGCTATCAGTAGTTGGTCACATTTTTCATTATACTCCATGAATGATGCATGGCGCTACTTGAATCTACAGGGTGCTTCTGAAATAGTTGAAACCCTTGGGTGTACGGTTTGCTCACTTCGAGAAGCAGGAATAGAAAAATACACAGGTTGCCCCGATTGAATAGGCGTCGACGTGACGTGAACTATCGAAGATGTTCATTCATTCCTGGAATAATAGTTACCACGGTACCGTAACATGAATCCCCGTGAATAACAATTCAAAGAATTTACGTCGAAGAATCGTGAGAATCTAATCCTATGCTACAGTGATAATCCAACGATGCAAGAGAAATGCCTTCAGAGTTTATGTTAAACAAAATTACGCCCAAGCTTAATGGAAATGTACTTATAGGTATTTACAAAAAGTTCCAAGCTAATCGAGGACTTTTATAAAGCAGCTCTGCTCGTAGTCACATCTGTGGCAGTGCTTAGGACACTCGAAAAGTTTGCGACGAACTATTTCAGACCCACTCTGTATGCAAGGCTTACATTCTCCGTTCTCCTCGCTCCTGATTCGCCGACAATGTTCGCTAATCGAATTCCGCGATTACACGAATTCATAATCTCTCGTTCTGCTGTGTGAGTCGATCGATTCGCAGGGCGGCGCCATTGCGAGACCACACTTTTACAAAGCGTGTGACTTTGCACGCGATTATGCATCTTCCGTCAACTCGGGGATTAGACAAGACTGCGTCGAGTGTCTTAGCGATAGACGAGTCTGCGTTCGCTGTGTCTTCTCGAAGCCTGCGTATCGAACGTCGTAAAAGCGGTTTTTACGTAATACCAGCTGTTTCACAAACAATGCTCCGAAGCATTTGTTCTCCCTTTCCATCACACCGAGGATTCGTTACATTTGATTGATCGAAGAAATGGGCATACAGTTGGACTATAATTTGTGTCTGATTATGGGTGAAGAATCTTCCTCCAACTCGCATAAAACTTGACACGCCGCAAGCACCACGTGACCGTACGAAAACCTCGGCCAGCCGTCGCCATAAAGGAAACAATGCCCAGTAGCGGGAGTGTGAAACATCGAAAGGAATATTTAAGGAATACATTAGCTGCCCTCCGCCCGAAAGGAGAGGAGCATCAAAGGCGCGGAGGGTCCGTGGCCGCTGGTAATCCGGCAATTTTTCAAAACGCGGTGGTCGCATGTGTCAGCATAGAAATAAGGAATTTCAGTGGTTCGGTGGCGTGGTCCACGGAGGTGGCGGAGCCGGTAGTCGTTGGTAAAGTTGCGGATAACGGTGGAGAAAGGAAGAAAAGAGGAAGAAGGGCTCTGTGTAGGACTGAGGCGAGGCGCGACGGTGTTGGTGGCCGCTGATAACGTATTCTCGGTAGAAGGAAGAAGACTGACGGAAGATTGCTTTTACAGCAGCCGACAGCGCGCGTTGTCGGTTCCTGTGAATGTGTTCTTCCTCCGCTCGCGTTCGCCTCTGCGTTTCCCGTCGCGACGCGTCGTCGTGAAAACCAGAGAAGTCCTCTGGCCTGGGACAGCCTTCGGGCTGGCTCACCGTCTCTGACGGCGATAGCGTCGCGACGACGACGCCCCGATAGTGGTGGTGTATGCCACTGTGCGTTACCCACGGGTAACGGGTCCCCGCTGTGTGTGTACGCGTGGCTGTGGTCCGCACCCGCTCATACATAAACAAGAGATCGGCCGGCGGGGCTTCAAAAGAAGAGACGCTAGCTGGGACTCCATTATGTAGAGCATATCCCACGGCGGTCCTATAAAGAATACTAACGATATGGCTTTCTCTCCTTGCCAAGGTTTTCTCGCTCCTTCGGCCCACGAAGTCGGTTGAGAACCCCCCGTCCCTCCTCCAAACGCCACCCTTCCCTCAAGAAATTCACCCTACCCTGGGCTTTTCCTCTTTTCCTCTTTTCCTCTTTTCCTTCGCGACTTCTCCTTCTCGCGCTCTTTGTTCCCCGCAAAGTGTGGATACGAGTGCATAGCTGCTATTTCGAGGGTAATTGAGGGTGGAATTGATTAAGCCTCGAGGTAGACAAGTGGAATGAAACGGAAGCAAGTGGTCAATTGCGGGGGGCATGGAGATTCTGTACGAAACGGCTCGATACACCGTCAACTTTCCTCCATTCCCGAATTCATAGTGTCCTTCCTCCGTCGGCTTCGTAAAAATAACTTTTTATTAGACTCGATCGATCTGCCGACATGTTCGCGCGCTGTAACACGTGTAAACGTTGCCCCAGCACGTCCGCGCGTATTATTTTCCCCGCTACTAGGCGCGTTGCACGCTCCGCCGAGGAAGTGAAAAGAAATAATTGAGATAACGAGGAACAGAGAATACGAGAAAGTAAATTAATGATCTCTTAGCGGTATTGTACGCGCGCCTCGCAAGGGGCCCGGCTTCGACAGTACGAAATTAGTCGATACCGCCGTACCTCGGTGCCTCGTATCGCGTAATCACCGCTTGGTCGGACTTAATTACGAAGCACTCCAGCGCCGACCGTTCCACCAATCCACGAGAGAATACCTATAATGAATTTAAAAATCTGAAAGCGACCGTGTTCTTTCATTTCCCCGGAAATTAGTTACGGCGGCTCAACCGAGTGCTAACTCGTTCGACTCTTCGAAGCGCTTCCACGATTGTTCCCAGGTCGAGAATGGACCTCGACCGGTTCATAGGCTCTTCGAGTCTCCTATCTTGAAATATGGACCACTTTCCAGAAACAGGCCTCGCCCCCGTCCCTTATTGAATGTCCTGCGGAACGTCTCGTGTGCTTGTGAATCAATCGCCCCGCAGTGACGGAAGTCGACTCGAATCACGCTGCTTCCCTCCAAGCTGAACCGCGCCGAGCGCTGCCACCCCTGCGCGGCTACTTGAGCCCGAACAGATGCTGCATCCCCAAAAAACCACGTTCCCATTGTGCCACTAATAGAAAGTCAAGCGTCGGCTTACACGCCGCTGCTGCTACCGAGCGTGTGCACGCTTCGCTGTGCGAGCAACGTGGAAAAATTTGACTGCCAGTTACGCCGACCCTTTAATTGGTCTCGACGCGGCCCGGGGGTGTCGAGAAATCGATTGTAAAACACGCTTTTCACGTTAGTTTAAGTGGGCCGCTATGTAGCGTTCGAAGCAACTCAGCTTGATGGATCATTAGGGCGCGCGATCGTTCTGTAAACACTTTACGTAGAGACACTTCAATGCATCGGTTCTGTAGGAATTTCGGATTTTACATTGTTTTTAAAGTAAACCGCGTGAACGCTACTGAGTAGTACTGAGTTCGTTGGTGTATCTTCGTTATTTTAATTAAACTATTGAGCAGCTGTACCTGGTAATAGATGCCTGAGTGCAACTCGTGTCCTTTTCGGAAAGCAATCCTGCGCCGTCGCTGGAATTGCAGCTGGCTTCATCGATGACCCGAGGGGGCACCCATAATGTATCTTTAACGAAAGGTCGGAATGATTTTCCGGGGTGGAAGCAGGGCTTACACCCGGAACACTCTAACAGCTTTAACTGCAACCACGTGTCGCCGCTGTACGTCCTCAAGGGGCTAAAAAAGCAGCATCGTTTGATCTACGAAAAGCTTTCCATCGCGTTCCACCGAAGCACGGGCTTTGCACGAACACTTCTTTCGGGAGCACAGGAAGCGAGCGCCACTTTCCGACAAATTCCATCTCGTGATAACGCGAATCGCGAGCAGAAATCCAGCGATAAGAGGCCGGCGCAGTTTTAAATGCAGCCGTAACATTGGTGTTACGATTAATTTATCTATGGAAGAAGTGTAACTGGGATGTCCGACCTTTCCCCGATAAGTCGAGCATTGTGTTCGATCGTATATCAAGCGTACGCGCATGATAATTGCGCCGGAGCGTCGGCGTTTACTACACGCCTCTCTAGAAACTAGTTAATTTCATTAATTACTTACGATAGTCGTGACAAGAGCAACCGGAATACGATTAAACCACCGCACGATCGTCCGCGCGTGCACCACCTATCTTCCTAATTTTTTTTCCTCCAGTTGCATCGTGAGTATCGAGACCCGGTTAACTTCACATCCCTCTATCTCCCTTTTTTTTTTCTTCTCACCGAATGCTGCTTCGAAAATGCTCGTTGTTCTCTCGATAATCGGTTAAACAACAGACTGCCGAGGATTTATGACACCCACAGGTACCTATCGAAAAAACAGGGGAGCGATAAAACTCGAGAGATTTAACCTCTTCGGCGACTGGAACGAGTATAATCATCCATCATCTTCGACCTCCCGATTTTTTTATAGAAATACTTGCTGCACTCTCGTACAGCAAGAGTTTTGTGTATCAGCGTACAATATAAAATTATAAACGAAATATTTACGCCTCTGTTTCACGACTGCCAGGTGTCTTTATCCAATGGTAAACATGGCTGACGGAAAATTAGGTTTCCGCGCGACCGTCCGATTTCTTTGACCTCTTTTTACGCCCGCTGAATAAGATCCCTGGAAGGATGTCCTCGATTAGCGCGCCAACACTGCACTTGATACTCCGTGCCCTTTTTTCCGCTATCAATCACGATCCTATCTCCGCGGTTTATAAATGTCCGAAATTAACAGCATCATCGATCAATGACTAACGCCGTATGAATGAGAAGTTCGATGTCGGTCATTGATGGCACCGATGTTAGCCTGGCTCGCATGGGACTGCGTAGTCGAAAGTCCAATCGCGACTTTGGTGACCCCGGGGACACGATAATGACGGAATTGTGGCGAATTTCTCTTCTGTCTGGGCACGGAGGCAACGACAAAAGCTGCGTGGCCATTCTGTGCCGCCCGTGAGCCGGAGTTTTTTTAAACAGGCGAATCAATTGTTGCGTAAGCGGAGCGGCTCATGGCTCGGGTGTCCTTCGTCTTAGCCTTTGCTTCGTGAGATAAGATACATCGTTGAAAGATGACTACGTCAAAGTCGGCGAACGGTAGCTCGGGACGAGGCGCGATGCTGCGCCGATCGCTCCAAATTTTTACAATCTTCTCCATTCATCACAATTACATATCTACCAACGTGCCAACGCGAGGGTTGAATACCTACTTCCCCCGAGTTCCATTAAACCTTGCAGAATTGGCCAAAAAACTCTGCCCCCCATTTCCAGAAGCATGTCAAATCACGGTGGATGATTTTTATTACGCTCCCCGAAGCCCTGTAACATCATCCCACCGCACAGTGGTGTTCCGCGTCGGTGAAACGCGAAACTCGAAGGGAAATCAGCGCTCGCGAGTAATGACCGCGCGAGATAAATTTCACGCGGTGGCTGGCGCGGCTCTATCATTGTCACGTTGTCGGCTCGTTTCTCCGTTTCTATTGTCCCAGGCTGACAGAGGGCGCGTTCTAGATTTCTGTCAGACGATTTTCGTCGCGGTGGCGAGCACCTTGCGCGAGAGGAGTTGTATTTCCGTCCCTCGCGAACAGAGAGAAAGGGACGACTCGCGGCTGGCGTAATTACTTCGCGAAACGCAGATCTAATTGTAAGCCTAGGCTGTCTAGGAGGCGGTACGAAAACAGAGGCGAGACGGAAAAAAATATTTTTAACCGCCAGATGCCGCGGAGGAGCGGCGACTGAAATCACAGAGGGAAAGCAAGGGAAATCACGCTCATCGTCGACAATGAAGCAGGAATTTATTTCTCCGGAAGGACCCTGGCCAGCCTCGTTTTCTACGCCGTAAAATCCGCCGACAAAATAAATCTCTTCCCTTTCCTCGGCCGCACAGTGGGACAAAACGACCCGACGGCGATCAAAAATCTATAACTTTGGTTCTGGTCTAGATATTTTAATGAAATTCGGCTCAATTTAACCGCAAATTTAGGGCCTTTAAGTTGTATTATAATATATGATATTAACCCTCGGAGGCCCGTGCTAGGCCCGTGGATTTAGACCCATGTTTTTGAAAAGAGGGACTACTAGCCTATTACAATTCACATTTTATTAACATACTTACTAGTTACTGTATTATATTGGGGTAAACCCCGTTTTTTAATATGGATATTCTTCCGAATGGCCCCAGTGGCCGAACGAGATGATGTTTGGGGGGAGGGGTGGGGAGGGGGTATGAACTCTAAATCTAAAATTGTAGCTTCGGGTATTTATTAGTTTCCGAAATATTAATAAAAAATTGCTAATTTATTTTGGAATTTTTTTTTTGACGTTGGTGCAGGCCTCCCTGCCCGGGAGCCCTTCCGTCCCCCATTTTCAGCTTTTGAAATTTTGTAACCACTGTCTCATTTTTAGCATCGCCAAACTCACATCGGTTCACTACCATGCTGTACGCGCCCGCGAGCGGGCGCGCGCCCCCCGCGCCAATCTAACCCAAACCAATACTAAAACCCGGAACAAGTTGGAAAGTGGAATGTGTTATGTCGGTATAAGTCAACAGAAATATTGTTAAGAGGGGGGACCGCAGTAAAGCGATTGAAAAAAATCGGTAAGGTGTACCCTTTTATGCACAATTACTTCTGTATCTTTTGAACGCATTAATTACTGAAGGTAAAATTTTATATTTGAGGTCGGTCCACACCCCTCGTATTACCCACTAAGTTTCATCTCGATCGGCCCCGGTTGGGGCTAGACCAGTGCGTGGGGCGCGGAAAGCACGACAGCGAACCGATGTGAGTTCGGCGATGCCAAAAACGAGACCGTGGTTACAAAATTTCAAAAATGAAAAATGGGGGGACGGAAGGGCTCCCGGATAGGGAGGCCTGCACCAACGTCCAGAAAAATTTTCCACAAAAATGAACAATTTTTTATTAATATTTCGGAAACTAATAAATATCCGAAGAAACAATTTTAGATTTAGGGTCCACACCCCCTCCCCACCCATCCCCCCAAACCTCGTGTCGATCGGCCACTGGGGCCAGTCGGAAGTACAGCCAAAACTTTTATGTTTCCCATAGTTTTTATTTACGATTCTGAAATTTTTTTCTTTGAAAGGTGCAATTTAAGTTAGTTACAAAGTTAATTAGACAGCTATATATTCTATTAAGGTCATACATTCGGGTAAAATGTTAATAAACTTTTCATAAAATTTTAAAAAGTTGCAACTATTTGCAATGGGTTTAATTGATATCATGTGAAAGAATGAACCCTTCTCTCTTAGAAACAAAAAGAATTAGGTGCTACTTTGTGCTACTTTCCAAGAAAATGGTAATTGAAGTAAAATCTACCTTACCTGCCCATTAGAGTTTTCTGTGCTGTGTCATGACTCCGGCTATACAACATATTTGCGTCACACATCTAATAAGTTAATCATTTCTTTCGAATATATCTTAATTACGTCTATTTTCCTTCTTACTCTTCGATACGATGAGATGTAAGGGTCCGAGGATATCAAGAGCATATTCGTCAGGTCTTGATTCTGTGCACTTCGAGAAATTTTTCGACTGTTATGGTAACGGTAATATTTATATTCTTTATTTTTCGTAATTAAGATATACTTGGAAGAAATGATTAACTTATTAGATGTGTGACGCAAATATCTTGTATAGCCAGAGTCATGAGACAGCACAGAAAACTCTAATGGGCAGGTAAGGTAGATTGTACTTCAATTACCTTTTTCTTGAAAAGTAGCACAAAGTAGCACCTAATTCTTTTTGTGCCTAAAAGAGAAAAGTTCATTCTTTCACATGATATCAATTACACCCATTGAAAATGGTTGCAACTTTTTGAAATTTTATAAAAAGTTTCTTAACATTTTACCCGAATGTATGGCCTTAATAGAGTACATAGCTATGTAATTAACTCTGCACCTCTCAAAGAAAACATTTTCAGAATCGTGAATAAAAGCTATGGGAAACATAAAAGTTTTTGATAAGCTCTTAACTGTTGCGATTTTGGCAAAATTTGAGCACCGATCACATGAAAACAATAGCAAATAATAAAAAACGGGGTTTACCACAATATAATACAGTAACTAGTAAGTATGTTAATAAAGTGTGAATTGTAATTGGCCAGTAGCCCCACTTTTCGAAAACATGGGTCTAAATACACGGGCCTCCGAGGTTTAATATCACTTATATTAATATAGCTTAAAGGCCGCAAATTTGCGGTTAAATTGAGCCGAATTTCATTAAAATATCTAGATCAGAATCAAAGTTATAGATTTTTGATCGCCGTCGGGTCGTTTTGTCCCACTGTGGGCCGCGAAGCGGATCGATTCTGGCACGCGCGTGCCACGAGGCAGTCGATCTCGTGTCCAGACGCGAATAATTCGCCGGCCCTCGGCGCGTCCCCCTACGAATAGCAGAAATTAGCCAGGCACCGATGCGGTTCGAAGATCAGAGCGCCCAATGTGCGCGGTGCTTATGTAGCGCGTCTGATAACGGGCCGGCATGGATAAACCAACGGGCTCATCCGTTCGCGGATCCGAGATAAATCGCTGGATTCTCTCCCATTCTGCGCCGCTACTGCTCCCGCTTTCTCACTTTCTTCCTCCGGCTGCTGTCTGCAATCTCCGTTTATTTGGATACAGATTCATTAACTTGGCGAAGGGAGCAATCTCGCGAACAATTTTTTACTTCTTTTTACTTCTTCATCCATTCGTACTTGAATCGTACCTATGTAAACCACTATTCGACAAACAGCCGTGTCTCAACGGCTTCGCAGAAATCATTTATTACGAGTCACGTTCCGAGCAAATCTCTCCCAAAATCCAATCTGTTTATTAGACGCCACGGGGACGATTCTGACTTATTATTATTGGAGGCCCGAAGACATCCCCAGTAAGAGGAAGCGCGCTAACAAGCAACAATTCTTTCTTCAGTCCGGCGCGGCCGGCGGTCGATTCATCGCCGAAACTCGGCGCCTTTATCGTGGCTCGGCTTTTTCGGGCGCGTTACGATCGCAACAGATGCGGCCCCGTAGTAAGGAAGCACGTGTTCGCTGCGCCTCATTCGTCCCCTCATGCTTCCTCGCAGTAGCGCGCGCGCGCGTGCACGAATGCACGCGTAACGAAGCCGAGGCTTCTATCTCGTAAGCTCGCAAAAAAAAGGCAGCTGGTCACGCGTGCATGCCAAGAAAGCGAAGACAGAGCGTATTGTGCCGCAACCGTGTCGCCTTTGGTAGTCTGGTACCGCGAGTATGCTCTGGAAAATGGCAATTTGCGATGGTTCACGGAACACCGGGGACATCTCGGAGATCCCAGGCTCCGGAGCCACTCGTTTCGATTCCCAGAAACGAGCCTTTGCTTTGAGAAATTAAACGATTCCCTAACGATATTCCATTTTCTCGTGGAGTCGTTAAATTGGGTCAAATCAACCGTGTA
This sequence comes from Andrena bucephala, assembly GCA_947577245.1. Taxonomy (NCBI): domain Eukaryota; kingdom Metazoa; phylum Arthropoda; class Insecta; order Hymenoptera; family Andrenidae; genus Andrena; species Andrena bucephala. The sequence goes on from OX387715.1 coordinate 75,015,903, forward strand.
TGTTTGTTGCCGCGGAACCATCGGCTGTCGAGTTGGTCCGTGGAACATAAACGACTGGGAACGACCTCGAAAACATCGCCGCGACGTGGACGGTCGTGATTTCGGGGACGTGTGCCGATCGACAGCTTCTGACCTCGCAACCTCGCTCAGCATCGTTCAGCTGGAAAGATAATCGGCCGCGTATATATTCGCTCTGCCCCCACGTCTCTGTCGATTGATGGAAAGACTGTTACGACACGAGCGCACAACAATAATAATTCACGCTCAATAATCGCGCTTGATTATTGCGCCTCATGCCGGATTACGTAATCCAGTTCGCGCGGCGGGGACCGCTTCGACGCCGTTTTCGCCCGTTCGCGCGATTTAGATTTAGATTTGGTAATTTGTAGACGGAAATGAGTGGACCAGCCTCGGCTAGTCTGTAGCTAAATTAACGATAGATAGAGTTGCTGGCGGAGTTGGCTGACACGGATGTCGAGGGTCGCCGGTAAGGAGTTGCCCCAATTCTCTTCCTCTCGCTCGTCTGGATCTCCTCTTGGTCCTAGACTTCGAGATCCTGGATTCTGTCGCGGGGTTAGTGGTGGATGGGGACGAGGGGATGATGCTCGACTCGTGTAGGGTGATTTTAATTCTGTAGGGCGAGGCTTCCTTAGATCTTTCGTTGTAGTTTCGTCATTTGGAGTAAGGTATCATTGTGCTCCATATCCTGCTGGATATCTCACGACAGAGATCCCGTGGCAGTGACGAAAGCGTCAGAAGCCGCCCGTGCGGCTCACAATTCACAATAAAACTAATCTCCCGGCAGCGTGCCATTAACCGTGACATATGCTGCCATGAACCATTGCATTATGAATTGTAACGCGATTTATGCATGCGCGCATACGGAATGCTCGCCGGCGACAATTCTGCCGGCCCCGCGTACGCGATACGGCTGCAACTTTGTGGCGGTTATGTAAGCGCCCGCGACACGAGGAAACAAAGTGCTCCTTGTGCTGAGTAATTAAATAGTAAGGGGGCAAAAAAGGCAGAAGAAAAAAAGGAAAAAATTGACCGTCTCAGCGCGTGATATCGAACCTTTCTGATAATCGCAGTGGCTCGCCTCTGAGCGCACGTTCCTCCGATCGACGCGAAAAAGACAACAGTAACAACAACAACGTCGACGACGACAGGAGCGAGGACGATCTGTATCTGACCTGGCCGTTTCCGTTTCGCTTTCAGATTGAGGATGTCCTCAAAGAGGAAGTCACCACCAACGAAGCTATCGGAGGGCGGGGGCGGCACGGGTACAGTGGCAGGCGCCAACGAGGAGGAGGAGGACACGACCTCGTCGGTGACCGGTGGCCCGGCTGGCGAGATACCCGTCGGCGAAGAGGACCCCACCACCCCGGTCGGCATCGAGGAGTGCTACCCTCACCAGAGGGGAGGTGACTGCGAGTCGTCCGGCTGTTCGTCACCGGCGACGACCAGCGAGCCGGATCTCAGGGACTCGCCCTCTCCGTCGTCCAATTCCCTGCGGACCAGCAAACGGCAGAGGATCGTCCACACCGGCCAGGACACCCTCGCCCCTTACCACTACCCCCATCACCATCACCACCACCATCATCATCACCATCATCACACGAACACATCGTCCTCGTCGGGCGGCGTCGTGGAACCGGCGAGCTCGTCCGAGTGCGGCTCGCCACCCACACCCCTAACCGTCGACCCCTACTACCCGGCCCACCCCCATCACAACAACAACAACAACAACACCGTCACGCAGAACAACAACAACAACAACAACGGCGGCAGCACGGCTACCGCGGGCAGCAAGAGATCCATGGACGACGTCCTCAAGAGGTTAACCTGTAAGATGAACAGCGAGTCATTGTCGCTGCAGGACGACACCAGCAACACCAGGCGGAACACCCCGCCACCCTCCTCCACGCCGACTGGACACAACGCGCACTGGTTAGTACAGACGATGCTTGAATGGCTTCAGGATCTGCCCAGGGTATTCACGTAGGGGTAATGGCAGATTTGTCTCGAGTAACGGGGTGGCTCTGGGCTGCGACAGTTTCGCTGTTGTTTTTTATCGCGTGTTTCGTGGGCTTGTCTTTAACGAATGAGGGTTTAGAAGACTTCGCTCGAAGGGCAAGGGAAAAAACGAGGAATGTCAATTTTTCGTAATTTTGCGATTTGTAATATTTGGTGTAGGTATTGGTTAGAAACAGAAAATGTTCACTCTACACTGGAACAAACGGAATGTCCCCGCTCTTTGCCTATGCATAAGCTTCTGTCGTCAGGGTAAAACAAGGGATTATTTTCGAAGAAAATTATATAAGAAAATTAAATTCATTTAACCTTGCTTCGTTACTGGTGGACTAAAGTATTGAAACTTAATTTTTTTTGATAAAGCTGTTTTGTGACATTCCCTGTTTTACCCCTTACCCTTCATTTATCCTGACGGGTGCCGGTGATCTAAACTGTAGGGGTTCTCTATCCCCGCGCGACATAGAGGTATACAATGTATCTTTGTCGTCCCTGACCTTTTAAACTCTCTTTTCGCCATCACTGTTTAGTTAGATCTCATTCAATTCAGGCATTATGCGCAGTAAACATTATAACACTGTAGAAGTGTATTCTGCTGCGTGCCTCGTCAAAGGAACGTACACACCTTGTTCTAGTGCTTCATATATTCTCAGCATCCCCTTTCAAAAAGGCTAAATCCTTTTATCTCCACAAAGAAAACCCCCGAAAGCGACTGCATAGAAGTGTGCACCACTCGTGGATGCATCTGTGAGCGAGCATCGCGTTTATCAGCCATTCACGGCCCTCCTTTCTTCGGTTCGACCATGCAGTGGGCGATATTAATTAAACAGCGTCAGGAAACAGCTAATCGACCGAGGGAAATGAGAGCAACTCCGCTGGGCGAGTATTCCTTCCTGTTCCCCAGCCTCGCCGTACACCTAGCGCACTCGATGCGGCGAAGTCGTGTCAGCAGTGTCACGTATACTTACGCTTACGCAACGTATCTCCTTTTAATTAGCCGATATTGTGCTCCAGCTGGCATTACGACTCGGAGTTCGTTATAGTGTTGCAATCATCGCGCTTTAATCTGCCGTTGTCTTCTCGGCGCTATCACGCTCCCAATACTTTTACATAACCGGTAAATACAGCCTAAAAAACGAATCTCTGTTCTCCTTATATCGTCGAAAAGCGGTTATCGCCTAACGGCCCCGATTGAAAATATAAAGTCGAGGCTGCCCGTTTGGACCTCCTTTCGCGAGCAATCTCCTTTCGGTCTTAAAGTCGCTTCGAGTCTCTCCATGCTCCTTCGAGGCATAAATTCATCAAGGCAGCAATCCGTTCCAATCAACCGAACCGGGTGGATTTAATTATCCCAGGTAATCTCATGTAGACTTTGTCAAATTAACGTCAAATTAATTCTAATCCCATCCTGCCCCATTTTCGCTACCGCCCTTTTGACAATAATTAGTTTGATGTTCGACGTGAAATTCAAAGTGCATTAAATCGTATCGGGATTCTATTTCGAGTAGATAAACCTCCGGGAATTTCCGTATCGACGTGACCGGCTCGTAGTAGGCCTCGGTTGCATCAGTTGCTCCGTGAATAACAACCGTGGACAGCTCAAATTTGGTGGACAAAAGCGTCCATTGTTCGGCCACGGCGAGATCCACGGATTCCAGTCGTAAAGCGACTCTTCGTTGCCGAACGTCCGCGCGAAGTACAAAGAGTCTGAGCGAAAAGGAAGTCGGAAGACGGGAGAGGGCCGGACAGAAAAAAAAAACAAGGGGTCCACAGAAGGGAAGAGAGCGAGAGACGGGGAGCCTGGAAATATGTCTGACTTCTCTCGCATCGGGACAAAGAAACGAGTCTCTAAAGAGACGGATAAGAGAGGAGATCGGACGCCTCTGTGTTATCTCGCAACCTGGTCTCGAGCCTGGCGATCGCCAGCCACCGGTATTAAAACATTCATTTATTCCGCTCATTTGAAAATTACATAGTTGCCGGCCGCGAGTGGCGATAATTTTTAAACGTGCTGGCGCACAGGTTTTCTGCGACACTTTGTCGATGGCCGACGGCGCGGAAAAACAGTGGATAAAAAAGCGAAACGAATCGCCAAGTTATCGGGAAGTCCGTAACGAGCACACGTAGCCCCGTGCGAGCGTGTTTGCGTCAGTATGATTAGTCTATACTCCGGCGATATCGCACGGTCACGTAATAGTAATTGCCGCGTGTAATCAGGTCCGTCAATGAATTGATTCTTTGTATCGGTACGGACGCCGGAACTTTTTCTCCCGCTCAATTGCTCGCGCACACAATGTACAAAGTCGAGAATACAGAGTAAAGATTATCTCGCACGTGGCTAATCGTGGACTCTGATTCCCGTCGCTTAATTCATTATACCTTTCGTTACGATCTCTGCTTCCTATCCGCGGTAGATCGCGGCAGAACAATCGAGTATCGCGAAGGCTTAATCCTTTCACCGTTTAATTCGTAGGGTTGTTATCCTTCAAACGTTGCCTAGATTCACTATTTACTCCAAATACCGTTACTCTCGCTGCTGCTCTGAAAGTCCCACGCGCACTTCTAAATATATAGTTTAATTCCAGTTCAATTCTGGACGATTCCTCCGTTTCGGCAGAGGTACTCTGGCACGTTACCACGCAGTGACTTCTATTCTAAATTCGCGAAAGGGTGCTGAACGACCTATGCCCCTGAATCCCCTCGTCAGGATGGTTCCAGATTCTGCGTATCGCGACGGTTAACGGGAGAATAATGATTCCGTATGGAACAACGTCTGTTGCAAGCTTCAAGTGAACCGCGGGAGAGAGAGAAACGCCGGACGCGGAGAGAGCAGGGGGAGGCTAGAAATGAATTCCTCGTTGTGCCTGGGAATTTAATTAGACGTTACAGTGTGCACGTTTCTTGCCGCTCACCGACGATAACAAAAATCGTGCATCATGAAACCGTTACTTATCGAGGAACGTCTTTTATCCTTGCACGCTCATGAAAGGCCCTTGCTGTGCGTAGCTTTCTTTCAGGCGATAATAACGCGCGGTGGGCGGCTACAAGATTCTATTCGCGCCTGTTGACCTCCGTATCAGGCAACAAAAGGCTCATTCTGTGGCTATTATCATCCGCCCGGCGAACACATTCGGCGGATTTAGCTTTCCGCGTGGCCAGGAATAAACCTGTCACCTTACTTTCGGTCCACTCTGCGATTAAAAATAAGGTCACCTGTTGGAACGGAATTATTGAACGATCATCGGGGAAACAAGTGCAGCTTAACTATCGAATGACATACTAAGCATTTAACACAAGTAGGAGAAGTTTATCCAATTATTTGCACGATTATCGCATTCTTCCGCTTCATTAGCGTATGTTTCCTCCTTTTTTGTCGCACATCGAGTTAACGTAACTTTAGTCGAATATACCCGCGGGCGCTCATTATGAAATTGATTATCTTCGGTGTAGGCTTGGTCTCTACCTGTCGTTAAATATTCGCGCACACGCGTGGTGAAAGTTGGCAGGCAGATATAAGTATCGAAAAGTAGAGCGTGTAATAATGTGTACGCGTTTTTTTATAAAAAATATGCAACGCTTTTAATTGCACATACCTACGTCTCTATTAGATTTGTAGGAACGGCTTGTATATCTTTGCAGATTATCTTAGACCTTTGCTTCCATCAGCAAGCATAAACAAACGTGTGGCCATTTCTTCTCCATTTGACATCTCTCGAAGGTAATACATCGGGACGAAAAAGATGGTAGATGAAATGAACTATCAACTGGCAGAATGTAGTAAAAATCGTAAAACAGTTAATTGCGAAATAATTTCCCTGTGAAAAATGAGTCAAGAGCGCGAAAGAGAATTTATTCATACAAGGCTTCGTTTGCGAGAAAATCGAGTTTCAAAGTGAGCGCACAGGCACTTCATCGAGTGCATTATCAAGTGCATGGTCGAAATTCCAAATTCCATTCTCTGAAAATGAAATATCCTGTAAATAAATTTCGTTTCACATTTTCCGCCTGATTTTTACGCAACGCATCAATCGTTTCACTGGTTCCTGAGACTTCTCATATTCGAGGGAAACAAAGATGCCATGGTACTTCTGACAGTTACTATCACTCAGTCAATCAGTGTCAGATTAACCCCATCCAACAACTCACATAACACGCATCACGTGCTACAAGTGTAGGGTTAAGGAAAGCTCGGAATCCCTGATTGCAGCTTGTCCTCCGCCGTGTTCCCATCCGCGAGAGCATCGAATCTGTCATTTTTGGAGGAAGATGATTGAGCGCGAGAACGAAAGGATGATGATTCTCCGCTCGAAAGCGACGCGTCACGGTGCTCATCGGTGGTCATTACGAAGGCTGCAATTTAGTTGAAAACCGCGGATAGCAATCGGCCGTTAAGCAAGTATTTTCGATGCGAGTCCCGTTATTCAACCGAGCAGCACGGCGTTCGAGGGGCAAGAGGGAAGGGAGAGTGGTCGAGTCCAGAATTGAATGTATCCCAAAAACGCGGGTGAACGTCGCGCAAGCCGCGAGCTGTCGTACACTTGGCTGAATTTTGGAAGAATTTTGGCCCCGATACCCGCTCGGTGTGGGCCGCGGACTGGCACGATTCTGTTTCTGTTGAGCCCGTTCGTCGCTGCCAAGTTCATCGGTACGCTTTCAATGATTACATGCCGCTTTACATCGCGCTTCGTTACGTCTGTCGTGGAAGTTAAGGGTACTCGAGATCCTTGCAACGAACTTTCTGCACATTTCGCCTTTTATTCTGCTGGATAATCAAGGGAAATGCGGGCGCAACTATTTGCAAGTGTGCGGAAGGCGTTGCTAGGTTCCCGAGAAATGACCTAGTTAGCGGATCAAGCATGAACCCTGCCCTTGATAGACTCGGTATTCTCGTATTCCGTAGGTAATTGAACGCATCTGTGAGTGTCGCGGCTAGGGGCGATCTTTAAAATTCGTCAGCCGCTTTAACGTTGACCCTGTGACGCCATGAGAAACGCCATACTCGCCCCGCGGAGCCGTATATTGCCCCAGATTCCTAAAGGCGCTGCTCTTTCAATCCCGGGGCACACGAGGCTTCGTCCTTATCCGGCGTCCTTCACGGGATCCGTTGCTCGTGAGGTGCAGAGGCCGCGGTGGTGGCTGGCCACGGGCACAATGCGTCCGTATCACTTATTCGTGGTCCATTTTCCTCGGCATAAAAGAGGAACGAGAGCTCCGGGCGGAGGCCGGGAGGGCACTCTGGGGGAAAGAATCCGTGGGAGCGGGGAAACGCGATGCAAAGGAGAGAGAATAAGAGGGAAATAGAGGGACGGTGGGATGGAAAGAGCGGGAGCACCCCATCACGGGAGCAAACACTCGGGCTGCCGTGATTGCACGGCCACGACCCTATCTATTATTCACCTGGCTCCCAGCCCTATGTACGCGGACCACTACTATCCCATTCCAGAGCCGCTGCAACCTCTCGGCGAGAGGCTCTCGCTCCCGCGAATAGTACGCCTACGACCCAGTGGGCCTCTCTGCCCTGCACCGCCACAAATGACAAGCCACCGCGCCATTTCCCCTCTTCCCCGTACACAGGCCCGCGTAGGAGCGTAATTGACCGTGGCTGGATATGGTTTACGTTGCAGCGGAGGCGTCGCCAGCGTGCCCAACAGCGTGGCGCCTTCTCCACCCGCCTCTGGAAGGATGCAGAACACCGAGGGACAGGTCCAGCAGGACGGTGCCTCGGCCCTTCACAGGGTCCTCTGCGCCGAGAGCTTCGCGGAGAAGGAACGAAGGCTCTCCGAGATGATCCTGCAGCTGCAGCTGCTCAGGGAACAACTGCTGCAACAGCAAGATCAGTCCAAGGTAGGGCTATACGTTGATATTTCTACTTTCACGGCGCGCGCGCTCGCCTCCGCTACTGTGCCTGTACTTTAGATCAGGCTTACAGGTTTCACGCGAGAGTTCAGGTACTAATTAGTGCCAGTAGCGTACGAGTCTCTCAATGGATTGTCAATCATCAAATTCTTTTAACCCTTTGCGCTAGGAAATCTAATGCTCTTTCATGGTTCGCGTGTCGGGTGCATCTAAGGGATATCCTTTTTCTCCGCAGTGTACAGAGTCGTCGTAATTGGTAATGGGGAAGGAACGGAAGTAGGATTCTCCCTTTCGTTCGAGGGGAAACGACGAATGATACCTACCTTTCGGATTGCGTGACTCGTTCGAATCAATTCGACGGAGCATCTTGCGCGGGTCATGGATCCTGACGAAGTTGAACGTTTAATAGAGCCTGGGGGATTATTCTTGGCTCGATCGAGGCCAGCGGAGAAATTGATTGTCGGAGACAGCGCGGTTGGCAATCGTAATGTCGCTACCGATACAAAATTTAAACGCACGCGACGTGAGTGGCCTTTAATATAATCGCGTATCGCTTTGGAAGATTTATTGATCGGGGACAGATTCTAAATCTGTCCACCCGCGGATTCAAATTTGTCGTGTACGGGAGATATCTATCAATAGCCAATTATTTGTCTCCTGCCGCTTAGCTAGCTCATCATATTTATTTCAGCCCTGCGGAAACTGTTAATAATGCGCTGATCGATTCAGCTTTCAATTGACATTTAACTAAAAAAAGTATTTAGATCCGTAATACTTCAGTAATCCGTAATTATGCAGTTTTCGTGTTTCTGGCTGACCTAAATGGAAAGTCAGCTCGAAAGATTATGATTTATGATGCTATTTTCGCATCGTCCTTTTTCATTCAACCAAATGAGGATAAAAGTACCTAATGAAAAAGCTGCCGACTCGATTTTACCGTACGTCGAGGTTAAGCAAATATTGTTGCGTTGTGGCAGTTTTAATTAAAGCTCGAGATGTTGCGTGCACAATTAAACTTAATTAGCTCCGTATACTGTTTCGTTAAACGCGATCGTTAGCATGGTTGAAAGAAAGGGGGGAAACTCATTCTAGTCTCCTAAGAATGAAAGATCAAATGATAACGGTCGGGTATGACTTTAATGCTGATTCGCGTGCAAAATGAGCAACTGTACAGGTCGTTTCAGCGCTGCGAGTGCGGAATTACTTGTCCAGTAGAGCTCGTTAAACAGAGCAAGGAAACTTGCTAAACACATCCGCGCGCATTATCTAAAAAACAATGCTTCGAACTTATCTACATTAGCCACCCATTTAAGAGACTTTATGCATCCTGGTATTCTACTTGTGCAATCTCTGCTCGTCCAATTGAATTTACACGTTCGAAGGCATCTCCCCTCTATGAAATCTCGATACAGGTATTCGAGTTATCCGATGCGTCCAGTTCCTTCGTATTTCCACCGAACGGTCCGTCGTGTTCGCGCGAGCAGACCCGCTACGAATTCAGCGCCAATTGGAAACACGTTTCGCGAGCCAGTGCAGGAAGTTATTATCCGAGGTAATAATTTCCACGCGCGTTATTTACGTAGCAGCGGATACGCCGTTTTCCCCGAAGCCAGCTAACCACCGCGACGCGGGTACGATCGTAGAGCCGCGCTAAACGCTCCCAGTCGGGCCGTGCATTCCCCGCCAAGGGCCGCGGCGAAGCGCCGATTGTCCCGCGAGCAGATTACGCAATCGGTCAGCGATCTCCAGACCCAGAGGGAGGATATCCCCTGGACAATGGGGACGTCGACTCAAATCGACGTCCCCGGTGACGATCCTATCGGCGGTATCGCGATGACTGGATGGTTCGCGCGACCTCAAAAGCCGCGGGTCATCGCGTGGAAGCGAAACAACTCCTCTGCGGCTCCAGGGAATCGAGCCGCGCCGAGAGAAACCTGTCTACCCGCAAAAATGCGGGCGCGTGCAGATAATGCCCGGCGTATTACCGTTATTATGCCGGTCATTTACGTGCTGCAGGGACGAGCTGCTCCTTCCCTCCACGTATCCCGCTAAATTCGCCCCGAGGCGGGAATTCTACGAACGCGTTTGAGCAAACACGAGCGTCCAGATGGGGCCACGGACCGACGCTGATCGATGCTCATGGGACCTCTGCTGAAAACGCGTTTTTAGAGGACTCGGCGATAGACAGCTCGGCGATATATGAATTTCTACGAATTTTATGACAGCGAGTTGAATTAAAGTCGCTGATAGCGGATTCATAGTTGGAAGGTCTGAAGATTCAGCAATGGATTGGAGGCGGCAAAATCACTGAGAAAATCGGCTGGCTACCGTAAAACGAAGTTACACGCGCGACAGTTTTAATGACAGAGGGAAAAGGGAAGGTAGGAAGCCGGGGAACGACGGAGGCCCATCGAGGTCCGGGTGGAGGAGTCTTTCCAGAAGGCGCGACGCTTGTCAGGCCTCATCGTCTTCAGAGATCTCGTCGCGGGCACACGCTCGGAGGCTCGCGTGTCGGCGCTCTCGAGGGTGGAGAACGTTTTCTCGTCGGCCATTTCATCGGCACCGAGTGAAAACGCGTTTGTCGGCGGCGTTTGCGCGGCAGCCGCCGCCTCGAGAGTTAGCTGACGTTAAAACGGAAGTGCGACCGTGAAGGAAAAGGCGAGGTCGGTCGGGTGGCACGGCGGAGGAGGAGAGAGAAGGATAGAATGAGAGAAAGAGGGAAAAGAGTGACGAGGGAGAACGTTGGAGGAAGGCGGTAGTCTCAGCGTTCTCCTCCTCTCGGGTCCCGGAGGGCGTATAGTAATGTTCGAGCTGGCTGACTCGGGGTCGAGTGGGGATCTCCCTCTCCGCAGTCCCCCTCTCTCCTTCTCTTCCCCTTTTTCTCATTCTCTCTCCCTCTGTCTTTCTCTCTTTCACCTTTCCACCTGTTATGCGACTCTATGCCATGCTGCATTGGCACAGGTGTGCGGCCGCGTACCCGTTCGAACGCACACCACTCCTTCGGGGGCTACACCTAGCTCCTCTTCTTTCCGCGTCGCGTACGCGCGCCAGGCTACTTCTCTTTCTCGCCCTCCGCCCTTCCTTCCTTCCTTCCTTCCTTCCTTCCTTTCGTCCTCCCTCGACGGGCACAGCCGTCTTCCTCCGCGGACGATCTGGCCGATCGCGTGGGCGGCGAGTGCGCTACCATCTCTCGCTCGCTCTTTCTCTCTCCCCTGTTCCTCGAGGCGCCTCCGCGGACCAACCTATACCTTCGACTGCACCTGTGCAGGAGCATATTGTCACGCCCAGTGGCTCGACCGTGCAGGCACCGTGCACTTGCCGACACACCGCTACCGACACAGACGATTCCTCCACTTTTATTTAACGCGTTCGACCCGCTGGCCAACTCAACGCTAGCCTCCGCATCGGCTACCATATTCAATATCTAGACACAGGGAAACGATATTCGGTAGCTGCTTCGTGTCTTACACAATTCAGGCAATGTTGTTTTATATTCATCGTTTGTAGTGAATTAGAAGTGCATTCTGTGGGTGGAAGGAATATAGCGAGGTAATTGGAGCACACTTAAGTGGTGCCTTTGGATGTACCAGGGAAATGTGGTTTCCGTCAAGGCACCTGTTCACCCTCGTTTGCCGTACAGTGATAGATCTTTGAAATTCTTACACGGGACACCGGGGACCACTCGCTGGCACGAAAATCGATTCTAAAGGTAACACGGGTCTCGTCGGTGGCGCTTGAAACGCGTCCTTGACGGGGTACCGGAAAAGGACCCTTCAGCATGCGAACCCACCTTCATTCATCGGTCCCCATTCACCGGTGCCACGACCTTCCTCCTTACCTGGTCAGACACGTTCGACCTTCACCGTACACAGGCCTCTTGATGACTCTCCACGAAATTGCTGCAGGTGAGCATGAAATTTCTGCCCACCGCTGTCTACGCCGCGTGTTACGCGTCAGCGATTAAAGCCTGAATACCTCGGAGGATTCGAAGCGGCTTCACGTTAGCTCGTCGTTCTATGGAACCGTGTAATTAATCGGAGTCGCGTTAATTACAATCAACCGATGTTTTCTGCTTGCAATTAGAATCGGGCGTTTTGTGACTCGTATTAATGGCCGCTAATGGGTTAATTAATCTAGCATAATACTAAATCCCCGTACATAACTTTATCAAGCATGTTGAGAACACTATTTATCACCAACCCCAGTCATTTCAAACTTCTCGATTGGCGCTCACCTACCAAATTTATCAAAAACCCCCTGGCGCAGGGTCGTTCTCTTGTTACCTCGCCCTCCTGAACACCGAGGCGTCGGCTAACCCGTCTTAAACACGAGCGTAGGTGTGGAATGGCGAGAGAGTATCGTGGCGCAGTTTCCGCGCGACCGTGCGTCGTTATTATACGGTAGCGTAATCCACAAAGGCGGGACCAGAGAGGTCCGTCCGCGATATGCAATCTGCGAATGCCGGGTCAGAAGCGAGGAGAACAAGGGGGGGTTGTATGGCGTGCGGTGTTTGGCCAGCCAGAGCGAGAGGGCCTGGGGGCGCTTGTGCGTATGCCCATACGTTTGTCCATTTGCGTATCGGCCGGCGCTTTATGGGAATTAGCGGCGTATTGTGGGTCGCCTGGTGGGCGGTCTGTGTGCACCGGTGCACGAGAAGCGTCCACGGGAACGGCCACCGCTGCCCGACCACCCCCCAGCGCCGCGAGGGGTGGCTGCAGCGGCGCATAGACCCGTGGGGGATGATCGACGAGGACGGCCGACCGTGGAACAGAGGCAGGGAGAGAGCGAGGGACAGAGAGACGTAGACACACACGGAGAATGGAAGACGGGGTATGGGTCGGAGGGGGGGGTGGGGGCGGGAAACGGGAACGTGTCCGGGGATGGGGATGATTCCGCGCTTCTCTTTCTGTTTCCCCTTTTCTCTTTCCCTCTGTGTGTATCGCTGTTTGTCAATATACGAGCGATATGATCACCAAGTATAATCACCGGCGGACCGAAGAGCGTCGAGCTCACTGTCAATAGAATGCTACTTTGTGCCCCCCTCCCCGCACTAACCCCCGGTCCAATCCGACCGCTTATATATTGTATCAAACGTGTCCGCGCGTTTGTTCTCTTTCCCTCTCTCTGGAGAATGCTGCACCATCGCTCGTAAAATCCATATCGACCGACAATACTGCTGGACACAGCCGGGCCGTGCAAAACATCCGCGCCCCTGTCACGGCATCGTACTAAAACCACCCTGCGTAGGCTTGCACTGTTTCCTCGGGGCGATCATCCGGTCTGTTTATTTTCTGCATGATTCTTTCTGCCTCGTCTACACTTGATCAATGTAGAATCATCATTGGCAGACTTGTTGGTAGGGGGGACCGGGGCTAAACGTTCCGGGGGTAAGTTGTTCCGACGGTTCTATCTGCAAAATGAAAAGACCGTTGTACTTTAAATTATTTTTTCCGTGTGAGTTGATCACGCCACTCTGTCGCCCATTTTAATAGCGTTCGCCACAGCGAACCGCGAGGTTGTAAGCAAGGACTTATTAGTCGCGTACCAGATAAGTAAACATTTTTCTATCATTATTTTTTGGTCTATTTTGATTATTTAACGTCGATATTATTGATTGATTCGTTCTTATGGATCAAATGACATTTAAGAACATGGTGTAATAGTGTTTATCGTTTCAATATATATATATAAACAAAATAATTTCTCAAATTGCTACATTTGTCGATAGGGGCCAGTTGTTACCGTGATTTGGAGCATGTTGTTACCGTAACAACTTGCCCCACCGCAAATATATAAATTGTTCCTGCTGTGTTTTAAGATGCGAACATATGAATAAAAAGCGGAAAGGGGCACCATTTCCATCGACGTTATGCATAAAGATAAAAACTGTCGCTAGAGAATTCAGTATCTGCGACTTGACTATATCGAGAGTTATTAAAAAAATACAATCTGGACAAGAAGCCACTGTAGGCTACTAGTGCAAATCTTAATAAGTAAGTAGGTACTCACAAACAGTTGAATATAAGACTGATTTGTAGATTTTAGTTTTTATACCAAAGATAATATTTATGGTTATTATATTGTTTTGGTTTTCTTTTAAAGATAATACATTTTTGTTGATCCGAACCTTCATAAATAAACATTATTAATAAAATTTTGTTTTATTTTATTAGGAAATGAAATGTTTCATTAAATGGCAACTCCTATATCTTAGTAACAACTTACCCCAATGCGATAACAACTTACCCCATAAAGGGGTAAGAAGTTCCGCTTCGACCAGCCACAAATAAATTACTTTTTATAAAAAACCTATTACAATATATTAAATACAAGCTTAAAATCATAAAATATAATAAATTTAACAAGAAATTAGTCAATAGTGAAGAGAATACCTACCTACATTATTTTCCAGTCATTTTTTATGTTTTATCGAAATTGAACTTTTAGCCCCGGTCTCCCCTACTTATATATTTGCCACTGCAGATATACCGTGTTACCTGTCGATACTTTCCTCGAGTGTCCAGCCAATTAAACACGGAACACCTCGAGCCGGGCTTACAAAGAGTGCAAAGGAAACTGTCACGATTATCAGCCGCAGGGGCGGAAATTAGAATTCACGGCGGGAACCGCCGCGCAACGATTCACCCTCGCGGTGAGATGACTGTGCTCGCGGAAAGCGCGCCCCCGTTCGCGAGGGATGGGGGGAGGGGGGGGGGGTTCAAATTCCTCGGATCGGAAACATTCGTGTAACAAGCAGCGGCTTTCGACTAAAGTGGCGTTGGTGGATCGCGCGCCTCTCTCTGGCAGCCGCTGGAGCGTGTCTCGCGCGATTTCGTAGCTCGCCTGTCGGCGTTAAACGGGGCTAAATGAACGCGCCTCGCCCGCCGCTGATCCTCGCTTGCCGTGTCTCTTCTCCCTTCTTCGTGCTCGTTTTTTTTTCCACGCGAAGCGTCAACTTACCGGGCGCCACGCTTATCCGGCTCACCGGGTTCGCCACCCCCCAGGAGCAGGCAGGGCGCAGCGCTCGGCCTACGCCGGCGGAAAGGGGCCTGCGGGAGGGTTGGGCGGGCTCGGGCTCGTCGGATGTATCTTTTCGAGCGATCAAAGAATTATCGCAGCGAACCGGCAAGCCGACGGTGTTTGTCGTTTGATCGCGGGGCAACGATGCGTGACTTTGCGCGTTACCTGCCGCGGCTGCGGTGGGCGAGACACGACCTCCACTCCGCTCGGCTCCGCTCGGCTCTGCTCCGCTCTGTGTGGTCGTGCCGCAGTGCACGCGCGCCACTCGCAGACACACAGCGGCGGGAAGGTTAACGGCTAACGCGTTAACGCATTTTACCCGAGCCTCGCCCGTTTCTTCCGCGTCTCGTCTTCTTTTTTTTCCACCCCCAGCCTCTCTACCCCCTGCGCACCCTTGTGCCCCCCCCCCCCTCCTCCTCCCCCCCTGGCACTCGTTCCCCTCAATCCGCGCTCAGACTCCTCTCCTCTTTGTATCTCCTTTGCACTATGTCTGGTTCTCTCGTCGCGGCTCTCTTCGCTCCGTTCCTCCTCGCGTTCCGCCCTCTGGCCACCCCTTTCCCACCCCTTTCGCCCAGGCTCGTACATCCAATATCTCTTGCAGAGGGCCGAGGTCGGGTCCGCTGCCCTCGTCATGTCGTACTAATGCATGTAATTGCAGCTAACCTCATTAAACCCGCCGACTGATGCCACTCGCTCAAATTGCATCCCTCTCCCCTTGGCCCCTATCTGTCCATTCCTCTCTCCCTCTCTCATCCCCTGTCCTTCCGTCTGCCACCGTTCCGAGTCCGCGCTTTCGTTATCCCCGACCGTTCCCGCGACCTCCACGATTCTCTTCCGCGTTTCTGCTCTTGCCGCGCGTTTCATCCGTCTGCGTTCACAGCGTCTCTGTTTACATCTGTCTCATTGGATACCGTGCACGCTTACTGGATTTTCCTTTTTTAGCGCCACAGGCAACGAGAATTTGAGGAAATCCTTCACTTCTGATGCACAGGGTGGCACGTTAGTAGCTGCCACTCGTGCGTGATGTAACGCGACAAAACGACGATGCCACGGTGTGTGGATCGGTGTTCGTGTCTATGTAAATCGAACTAGCCACCGTTCACGGACACCTCGTCCCGTTCCGCGATTCATACGCCGACATATCGTCGAATAAATACCACGTTGCCTACCAGCAAACACTTGCGGGTGGGTCGAGTGAGCACCCAGAACGTTTGTATCCACTGCGTTTTAGTCGGCCACGATACCGGGGGCGATTCACCTGCTTCGTATGAAACAGAATTACTGCTTGAAAAATGGTGTTTGCATTGATGCAGCGCAGGCGTACGCTGCCTGTAAAATGTGCCGCAGTCAATTTCAAACATTACCGGACCCAATATCGGCCGGCAGATATTGAAACCGATATTGATCTAGCGAAATCTGGCGGGCACGCTAAACGCTCAAATTCCCGTCATCGTTCCCCATTGAAAGCCCCGATCGAATTACTTCTGCGGCCCACAACCCGTTCATTCTCCGCTGCGGCCGCTGGAGCTTGCTCGTGGATTTCCCCGTCGTCGCATCCCCAACGCAGGAAACAGTGGAGAAGCTTTTAGTGTTTCGAGGTTTCGACTCACGGAAACGCCGCCTCGTAGCGTAGGTACTTATATTTCGTTAATTCCCTGGCAGTCGTTTTTCATTCAATGACAAAGTGAGCCGATTTCACGATCGGATAACAGGCGAACCTTAGCGTCAAGCGGTCTGTACTCTGTAGGCGTTCAATATTATTGCGCAATATTCAATATTGCACAATATTATTGACCGTCTGTGGATCATATTGGAAGGTTGCACAATATATTGCGTGAATCAAAACGGTTTTGATATTTATTGTGCAATATTGAATATTGCACAATACATATATCGCGTGAAGCAAAACGGTTTTGATATTTATTGTGCAATATTGAATATTGCACAATAATATTGACCGTCTGTGGATCATATTGGAAGATTGTACAATATATTGTATGAATCGCGTGGGGGAAAAAGTGACGGAGATAAACCTATTAATTAAGATCGTAGCGTAGCTCATTAAGTGATTGCCTTCCCCGACAGGTATTTCATATTTTATTTCATTATACAGGATGTCCGCGCGAACAGTACCCTAGTAGCATTTTTGGTTGGCCAACGGTAGCCAACAGTTGGGAATTAGTTGGGATATAGTTAGTGTTTTGCCTACAAATTCCCAACATAGGGCCTACGGCAAAAAACTTACAACAGTTTGCCAACGAATATTCAATGTTGGGCCTACAATTATAATGGTTGGTTAATTAACAAAAAGCTACGACAGTTTGCCAACGAATATTCAATGTTGGGCCTACAATTATTATGGTTGGTTAATTAACAAAAAGTTACGATAGTTTGCCAACGATTATTCAATGTTGGGCCTACAATTATTATAGTTGGTTAATTAACATAAAGTTACGACAGTTTGCCTACAAATATTCAATGTTGGGCCTACAATTACTATGGTTGGTTAATTACCAAAAAATTTACAACGATGATTAAATGTCGTCTTACAAACGACAAAAAATTTGCTACATCCAAGAACCTGTTATTATATTCCAAGCTGTGATTTTTCTTTTCTTATTTATAAATACGTAATGAGTAGACGAATGTGAAATTTTAAGGAATGAGTCTAAAGGTTGAATGATGCTATTTTGTAGAATATTTCGCGTCACTGCGCAGTTTTTATAAACAATTAATATTAGTTATGTAACTAGAAATTAGAATTGTCTACAAGGAAATGTGTTGGGTAAGTGGGAACAGCGGTTGCTTCGTAAGCGGAAAGTTTGGGTTCGATGCTTCTCACCCCGAATTTTTTTTTCTAAGACGTGTTTACAACCTGAAAAAGATGTGTTTACAACGTCTTTTAACGTTCTTCAAGATGCCTTCTGAACGTCTGTACGACGTATTATGGAAAGAAACCTTCAGTTGGGCCTATGGAAAGAAACCTTCAATTGGGCCAGCGTTGGTTACAATCGTTGGCCCATTTAAAAATAGCGCGACACTTCAACAGATGGCCAACGGATATCACGTCATTGGCCCAATAAAGTCCCAGCAAATAAATGCTACTAGGGTAAACAGCTGGATATTTCCTAACGAATTGGAGATAAAGAAATGGTTTATATCCAATTGCATGGTTCGAGGGGGCAAATTTATTAGCGCAGACTATTTTTCTTCGATTATTACTTTAAGAGATACGATGGTCAAGTCCAGTTTTCTAAATGGAACTATTTTTTTTAGAGATCACTTGATAGTGCGTTTCAAGACAAATTCAATAACCTATAATGTATATACCTTATTTCAACTGGTTTTCGAGATATTGCGTTTGCAAATTTACTGATTATTCCTGAAAGAAAACCAGCTCGTATAGGAAGCACCGGGGTTGGTCTTGTTTGCACCCCGAACATGAGGCCCAGCTTCTCTCGCACGGAATACGTCAACGCGTGTTTTTGTTTTGAAAATCGAGCGCGTGTTTTTACTCGAGAGATAAGGGATCCGTCTTTAATTTGAAGGGAGGACAACGCAGGCGGAACCACGCGTAACGGACTACCCCTTTTTTTCCTGTGTCTCTCCACGATGCGTATTGATGGTGGACTTGGTGGGTAATACTTCTTAATTGCTATATTGGTGGCATCTTTCTCACGTGCGTCGGGACAAAAGCGGGCTCAGAGTCAGGCGAAAATTCATTCGTTCTTTACGATCGATAATATTTATTATTTTTCCAAGAACGTTTCTAAAGGCCAATAAAAAACGTAGTGACATTGTTCAGTCTGAGTTAATCCGTATATTGCTCTGTCGGTGGGTAGTGCGTACGATGACTTCAGACGCGCAGGTACCGTCGTCAACCGCCAACTCGCGGGACAATATGGTCATAAACCGCGTACCTAGCGAGACGCTCCAGCCGCACAGTGGGACGCAACGTAGACATCTCTGAACATGGCCGTATCTTTGTTAAAAAACTTCCTATTTTTATGAGGTTTAACTTATTTTAAAGGCAAATGATATTATAGAAAAAATATTATTTACACTCTCTAGCATTTGACAAACATCAACAAATTTTTGCAGTTTGGCACACTCTTCTTTGAGGGCGGATTTTACCCCCTGGACACCCATTTCGATAAATGCGATTCAACGGGTCGGAAAGTAGAAAGTTCAAACTTTAAAATGGTTTTGTTTCATCAACTTTGGATGAATTTTACCAAAGTTATGAGACTTTGAAAATTTTGCAAATTTTAAAATTGTTTTGTCTGGTTTTCGGTGCAAATATAAAGGGCTTCAGGAGATGAACTATTATTTTCTGGAAAAATGAATATGAGAAAGGAAGGTAAAACAGACAGTGGGACGAAACGTATAAATTGTTGGACATTCAAACTTCTTGTATTTGACCTATCATATTTTTATCAAAATTTGCATAAATATTACACACATAAACTATTTTATTCTTGTCATTTTTTGTTGATCTTGAATTAATAACCGGTCAAAAAACAGATATCGAAGACAAATACGTATAGTGATATTAATTTTGAAAGTTACTTACAAAAATGCTTTCCTAATGTTCCCGATGTACTATCTAAATCTACTGGAAGCCTGGTACTGTCTGAACTCCTAGTATCGGTATACCTGGTATAAGGTTTCTACTTTGGACTATTTGATATTGTTCTCTTTATTGTATGAAGAAGAGAAAATAATATGAAAGTAATTGTTTTAATATAATTATGAAACACACAATGGAAACACCCTTCCTCGAAGAGGGGAGACCTTCCCTCTGTGAATTCGTTGGCGGAGGAGGACCCCTCTCCCTCTTGATGAAGTAGAGGTGGAAAATACCACATCTGGTTGCCAAAACCTAACCAGGCTGATCGACCGGAGCGTCTTGCCAGGGTCGCGGTTTATGGCCGTATTGTCCCGCGAGTTGGCGATTGACGACGGTACCTGCGCTTCCGAAGTCATCGTACGCACTATCCACCGACAGAGCAATATACGGATTAACTCAGACTGAACAATGTCACTACGTTTTTTATTGGCCTTTAGAAACGTTCTTGGAAAACTAATAAATAATTATTATCGATCGTAAAGAACGAATGAATTTTCGCTTGGCTCTGAGCCCGCTTTTGTTCCGACGCACGTGTGAAAGATGCCACCAATATAGCATTTAAGAAGTATTACCCACCAAGTCCACCATCAATACGCATCGTGGAGAGACACAGGAAGAAAAGGGGTAGTCCACTGACTGCGCGTGATTCCGCCTGCGTTGTCCTGTCTTCAAATTAAGGGGGTATTCTAGTCTAGGCACTCGTTTTTGAAGGTGATATTTGGAAATTAATTCTGGAAAACCTATCGCACCTACAGAGCAGGGGTTTTTCACACATATTTAGTAGTGTTTGAACTATCAACACAAATTCTTGGAATGCATTATATTGAAATTTGTACAAGTTATACGCCGAAGTGCAGGTCATGCCATCAAACACCGGCCCCATCGGATGAATTGCGGCCGTCCTAGTCATCTGAGACGAAAGTACCAAAGATTGAGCCAGACATTGAGTTGCAAAATGAATCGAGTGGCATGGAATGGCCCGTACAGAAACAGTTTTATACCTTCTGTTAGGGTGCAAATTACTTCAAATCTATGTATTATGGTTATTTGTGTACATCCCTATAGACGGGGAACCAGGTCTGTAAATTGTTTTAGGACCGGCAATAGTACAATAAACCTCACTGGGTCAGATGTGTACCAGATGAGCATGGGCCAGGTTTGGGGTAAATTTTTACCGTTCGTTACCTTACGCGGTTTTCTGATCAACCGGAATCGCGGACCGGGAAAAACCCTAATTTTTCCTTTTCCTTCTGCGATCGACAGTTCTTCCTTCCTCATCCCCTCTTTTCGGGAATGACTAATCAGAAAGCTCATTTCACCCCCGCTTTTCGGTATGCAAACCAATAGCGTCGGTTTGAAGTCAACTTGCGAAGAAAGCTTGCACGGCAAGATCAGTTCATAGCAATCATAGCAGCAAGCGATCAAGTTAATACCTTCGGTGTGTGCATAGTTTTTCGGGTCCAGAAGTGGGAAAAAGTTGGATATTTTGTGCAACCAGTACCACCGTTCGACTTCAATCGTAAGTATTGACAGTTATTAATGTTTTCATTTTAATGCTACTTCTATGTATCTAGAGACACCATTTAAAAAAGAACAACTTTTTTAAAATTGGTCCAAACGGCTTAAGATTTTCTGAGAAGTTAGAAGGATTAGTTTACTACTTAGGTCACGTGTTTCCTCGTTTTGAAAGAAAAATGCAATTGGTCGGAATAGTGAAGAAAATAGTGAAGGTCACTTTGTCAACTTTTTCATCTCAGCCTGTAATGAAAATTTAAAAATCCCGTTTGTAGATTTAAATGAGTTGTTTACCTAATATGCTGAACAATTCATCGAAATCGGTTGATGAGGAAACAAGCGACAAGCATCGAAATATGTAAAATCTTTAGGTTTATTACAATTATAGACCGAAAACTGTGATTTCCACTACTTTTATTTATTTGTAGCTCATAGCTAAGTTACTCGGTTCCGCCACTCCGAGACGCTCAAAACAGCACCAAATTAGACGATTTTTTTTTATGATACTTTGAGGTTAAAATTTATTTCTATACTTAGCATTACTCTTGTTATGCAATAGGTTTTAACCTATCTATGAATAATAATAATAATAATTTTGAATAACTAATATTTTTTTCTTTTTTCTTCATAAAGATGTAATCTTTAAAGCTGTCTATCAAAGCTGTGCAAATTTTCCTAACAATTATACCAATCGATTGTGGAGATATGGCACTCATCAATTTTAAGTCTTCAAAAGTATTCCCAGTAGCAACGTAACGTAGTGTAGATAACGAACGCTGGCTTGGAGGAATAGCAGGTCGCATAAAAGTATTTCTTTTCTCAATTCGAAGCGTAATCATTTTCAGCAGTTCATCAAATAATGGACCGTCTAGTCGCAGAAAGTTTCGGAAATCATTTGGTTCACTTAGTCTTAGGTCATTTAATAAGTTTTCATGAGTGTACTCAGTTCTTCTTGTGTACCACTCCTTCATCCATCTGCGCTTTTTCTTCCACTTCTTCATTTTCAAGCTCACTGCCAGTGCAATGGCCACACAGGCAGCTTCCGTGTCACTCAACATGATTATTCCACAAGAATCAAACGTCAACTGAACGCGGGCCGCGGGCTGCCCAGTCCTGATCTGGGATAAATATTGTACAATATATTGCACAATAATATTGACCCTGTGGGGCACCCAGCATAAATATTGTACAATATATTGCACAATAATATTGACTGTGTGGGGCACCCAGCATAAATATTGTGCAATATATTGCACAATAATATTGAGTGTCTACAGACCGCTTTAGGTGGACGAAGAAGAAGTTGGCCCATTAAATGGTACGCGCCGCGGGAGTTGATTCTGACCCATTGGTAGGCGTGCAGAAGTTAACGTATCCTCGGATCGACGAAGGAATTTCTCTGGCTTCCCTTTGAGCTCGGCCAGGAGTGCTCCTAATCGGGAGGGAGGGCGGAGGGATACCACGCGTGCACGGCGTTAATTACAAAACACTTATGTCGGACGGACGTCTTAACGCGGAGAGGAACTGGTCTTGGGTGTGTTAAGGGTGAAGGCGTCGCCAGTAGTGCATGCACGACGACGTCTGGACCGCTTGGCGCTCGCATTACGGGGAACCCCTTTTCTACTTTGGTGCTCTTCCTTGCCTGCGGAGGCCAGGCGCCTCCTTCAACGGCTCCGCATCCGATTTTCTGGAGGAAGAAAATGAACTCTCATATAATTATTTTCCTCATTAACATTGTGGCCCATTGTTCGCCGGGGATGGAGAGGCATAGTCTTGACGCTCGGTATTTTAATTACATTGCCATGTGCAGCGAGGCCTCAACTCAAAGGCCGACCGTTCACGGATCGTGCCTCGACCCGCGCCTCTCTCTTGACAACGGGATCATCCGATAATAATTTATTGTAGTCTCGTTAAAGCGATTACTCGGTGAGCCTTTGTTACGAGTCTTTTCTTTCTCGGGCGCCCCGTTCGAGTGGCAGTGGTCTCGAGATAGACTCGCGACTTGGTTGCTTCCGTGGAAGTGATAATAGTTGCCGATAGTGTCTGTCGCGGGAGAAGCAACATTGTTTACGTGCCCAATATGAAATTAGGCTTCGATAGAACTGTGATCTTTAATCAAGATCAACCACCTCGATAATGAATTCCCTGGTACCGAATTAAGTCGGGCGCGCGCGCGAGCCTGTTAATTTCGACGATTACATTCTTCCCAGTACTCCTTAGGATCGTTAGCATTCGAACACGCGTCAGAAATAATAACACGGCCTTTAAAGCTAAATTACAACCAGTGCTTCCAATTACGAGTATTATTCACGCACGATAACCGCGCGTCTCTCTCTCTCACTCTCTCCCTCCCGCGGCGATTCAGAGCCCCGCGGCAGCTCCAAGGATTTCATAATTTTCCCTCGAAAGTATTTCGAGTCGTCTGTTACGCTCCGCTTAATCATCGACCGTGCCGGCGATAAACAAACTATTAAACAACAAATTACTCGCTAACAAACCATGCACGCTTATTAAAAACACGATCAAGCATCATGCTCGAGGAGTTGTCTTCGTCACCAATTACAGAATTTCCTTCGCTTCATCCCCATCGCCTTTCGTTCCCTCTCCCCTGGTATCGAACAGTTTCGCAATATTCATTCCAGTTTTCAAACATCGCTTCGCTAAGGAACGACCGAATAATATCCACGTTGGAAACCTCCCTTCCGTACGAGAACCTCTTCTATCCGCCACAGTGGCGACGTTCTCCCACTTGTTCGCGATTGTTTCCGGGGCAGGCCTTTCCATCAGAGTTTTCCAACAATGATCTCCGTAACAGTTGCAGCCCCTAGAGGAACCATTCCTCGAGATCGTCGCCATTCGCCTCGACCCGGGAGAATGGGATGAGAGTTCGTCGGAACACGGCACAATGCCTCCTTCCTGCGCCATTACCGCAGCATCCTATTATCTCGTCCCAGCGAACGAACGTTTTCCATCCGATTGAAAAGAAAAGGTTCGGAGGAGAGGTCCACGATCGCTGGAGCGTTGCCGCGCCGCCGCAGCATCGCGACGTTCTTATCTAACGGCGGGCGTCCCCATGTTCGCGACACGGATTGTTAACTGAATCCGGGAGCGGGCATTGTTTCACCGCCGAGAGTCCCGGCACAACAGTGCCCCATTGTATTCCCGGTCGCGCTCATTCAGCTTTTTCTTTCCTCCTCGCCGTTCGTTTATTTCGTCTCCCTCCCTCGTCAGTTCGCTCCCCGATCCGTCAACGAGCTCCGCGTGCGCTTCTGCACCGCAGACTACCGCAGCTAGCTCGAAAATCTGTCCTGTCATCGACGCCTCTTGGTACGATGCACCTTGGACTTTATGCGAACAGATATCGCTGTAATAATTCTTTGGTGATTGAGGAACTGAATGATATTTTGAAGTGTTTGATGATTAGGAGGAGTAAGGGAATATTTGAGTTGATACAGTCGTATTTTGAGTCCAGTGGTACACCCAGAGGGGGGCCAAGGGGCCCTCGCACCCCCCAAAGAAGGGGCTTTCCAGAAAGAAAAGAATACTGGATTTTATTCTTGAAATAAATTTTTATAATCAGCTAATGAATTTGATTGAATTTGCATTCTTTAATATTCTTATGAGAAGGGATATTTTTATCCCTTCTACTCGGCTCCCCCAAGATTGAATCCTAAGTGCGCCACTGCTTCAATCTATGGAAGGCTAGGAGTTCTTAAGCAAATTAATCTCAGATTTCAATTCTACGCTTTGATGCTCCCAATGCAACCCCCAGTTTCAACTTTCTTGATTAAGATAAATCCGTCGCGAGTGCCAGCAACCCTCTTCACACCCCAATTAAGTGGAATCTCCTCCGGGCGGATATTTTCGTGGCGAGGCGTCGTTTATCGAGGATATCAGCGGAGGTTTCCTTGGGCGATGATGCCGCGAGCGGCAAGTACACCGTCGTCGTGGCGGCGGCGACGGATAATGTGTGTTTCGGCCGCGGTGCCGAGAATAGTTCAAAGTAAATAGCATGCCGTGAGTAGTGCCCTCTAATCTCCTTCTTCTTCTTACCGCGGGGGATATTCTGATTGCATTATGACCGGGCACGGCCAGATAACGCCACTCCAAAGGGATATTCGACCGCGGCTGATGTAACGCGGCTCGCTGGTTCACGGGCCGGCTACAAGTAGATGCTCCCAGTGCTAGTCAGACGTCAGGAGAGCCTTTGTCGTGCAGCAGAACGCGTTCTGCGCGATCAACTCTCGGAACAGTCGTGGGAGTTGCGAGCATCTTTTTAACCCTCGACATCTAAGATCCTCCTTTCCACCCGTCCACGTCTTTGATTTCTTAAAATAAATAATTACACAAACTTCTGCAGAGCGAGGAAAGAAGCTGGACAAGAATTTTCCACCCGGACCACAGATTTCTCTACGCAAGTGGGCACTTTGAAAATTATCCCGTCTTATTTGACATTTGAATTCTATTCCTGTAAATTGTTCGATAGAATCTACCACGATTGCAGCATAAATTCCGGTTTCTCTCTCAATCATTAACACCGCGAAGCAGGAAACGTTTCCTTATCTGTCAAGATAAGCCGGAGCTGGTTTTGTAACTAAATGATATTTAACGGGCAACCTTAATGACCCGTGTTGCATGCAACAACCTCTCATAAATATTGCAATTATCACTTCCTAAAGAAGCCACGCCTTATCGATTCCACGGCCGATTACTTTAATCGTATACCCGCTGTTAACCTTGCAGCCAGCAGCGATACATTATTGGGCTGTAACGCGTGGAATACCCGCAGATAATTCCCCGATATTTACGCTCTTGTATGGAGGTGTTATTCGTTCCCAACGTTTCCCAACCTGAAAACCATACCGTAGTGTCGACAGCGTTCAATTTTCCACCGAATTTTCACATTTAGATTATTCAGACACCAACGAATCGATAGACCCCTTTCTACCGATACCCGACCCAGAATAGCGACGTGCTACGCGTGACTACTTAATGCCAAGAAAAATGATTAGCACCGCCTATTATTTGGCGGAAGCAACGGAATATGTTATAGCGCGTGGTAGTCGGCGCGCGTCGTTTGCAAACGTTCCAGAATGAAATGGAAGTAGGTACTGGGCGGGCATTGAGTGCGGTTATACTTGTAACTTGGACGGCGACCCCGAGAGAAACCGCGAGCACGGTAGTAAGAATTCCACTGTGCCCGCGGATGTGAATGAGCCCCGCAGCTGCTACATTCCTGTGTGCCATCGCCGCGCGGCTCCCTTTTTCTTTTATTTACGTTCCTGCTTCCATATTTTAGCCGAACATCGGAGAGAACCGGCTGTCAGATTTTTCCTCGGCCCTCGGCCAACTCCTCTTTTTCTCGCCCTTTGCCTCCGCGCGGTACAAATTTTTCGTCCGCCCCTCGCAACAACGGCCGAGCGGAACGATCTCTCTAACCATTCCCGTCGCCTTCTTCGTTACATTTCGGCTGACAGGGAACAGACACCGTTTAACCGCGACTTCTTATACAGAACTACCCCAATGAGCGATGTTCAGATTTCGAAAAAAAAAAAAATTGAAGCGTATAGTTCAGAGTCGAAGATCTCTGGTCAACTTGTCAGCTTCCGATTGACAGTTTTATCACGCGAGGGCAAGCGTCGCCGGAAGTTTCGCCAACTTGCCAGAGGTGGATCGAGTGGCTTCGAGGGACATTAGCGGCTGATCGCTCTGTTCGGATAATTGAAGTGTAATTCGAGCGACTCGAGGGGCAATTAACGAGCGCTATTCCAAAATGAGCACGCGACGGGCGTGTAGTCCCCGCTGCCAGGATGCGAGTTTCAATTCACGGCGTATTTCTGGTTTACCCCGGTTCCCCGCGTGTCGTCCGAATCTTTATTTCGGTTCTCACGTTTCGCCGGCATATGCACGCGCGGGGACACACGGCCGTGCCGGCGCGTGCGCCGAAATAAATATTGCATATTTCTGTGCGCGGGATGCACCGCGACGGAACGCGCCGCGTATCGGCTTACGGCACGCGCAACGCTCCGCGATTCCTTCAAGCCACCGAGAGGAACTTTAATCGAACCAGGCATGCTATTCTTTAATTCATCAGTACCGTTTTTCTGGCGTTTCAAACCATCGATTAAAACGTTTTTTTACTGTTTATAGTACCTGTTGGGCACTTTGTATGCACCGCATAAATGGGTGTTTAATATTGCAGCAAGATTTCTCGCTTGAACGAATACATTTTTGCAAAATATTACAGCAAGAACTGTAAAAAAAAAATGGAACTGTGATACAGTAGGGTAAACTCGGGTAAGTCCTTGATAGTTTTAGAAGTTGTCTATTAACTGTTAAGATTTACATATTCTGAAAGTGAGTCCAGGATATAACGATAGGTCAGACATCAGAGCCACAAATAATAGGTTAACAGAAATTTACTAAGTATATTTAATTGAAAATATACAAAATAAATTACTCCGTGATAGTACTCTGGTAACTCCGTGATAGTTCTCGCTAGCCCGTGATATAGCCATCAGCTCCTTTTTTTTATATTATTTTATATTATTTTACATTAATTTACATTAGTTTATATTAGTTTTCATTATTTTAAATTAGTTTACATTATTTTATATTTTTGTTATTTTGTGTATAATCAATCGTTTCATGGTCGTTAGATGTCTGAGACATAAGGAAACATGGTATCTGGTATTTGCCACCAGAATTTCTCGAACAGCACAATCAGAAACGCAACCTCGGACGCACGAAAAATAATAATTTTGTCACTTTTCATAAGCAACAATAACTTTGCCTTATTGTATGATAATTTCAAGAGTTCGACTTGTTAAAGTGTCATTTTACCATCACTTACCTGCAGTTTGAACTTTCCATTTATCTTCTAAAGCACATATAATACATAATCAAGCGATCGTCCACAACTAGCACGAAAATTTTCACGAATAATGCGCTGCTGGAACAAAATGCTCTCTCACTCTATCACACTAACTTCAATTGACTAATTATTTTACCACAACATAAAGTAGAAGATCAACGCTGTCTGATAATTTTTGTTCCATCTAAATTTAGTTAGACAATTTCGAGTTACAGATAAATGAAAAAGTATTACGGAGTAACCTGTACCACGAACTTACCCGAGTTTACCCTACGGCTTACATTATTATTATTATAATGATACCAACGAGAACTTAGGTATTTTTTATGGTGTGGGTTCGATAGGGGGTGATCTGGTAATTAGCACGAAACTTGGAATCCAGGCAGATAACGTAAAAACGAGGAACAGCGGGAGCACGGGGAGCTTTGTGCGGCAAAGAGCAAACTTGTAAGATTCATTTTTGTTTCACGTCGAGCCGACCGGGGCTGAATGGGAAGGGGAGTAACGCGATGATATTTCTGTGCGGTGAGAGTGAGAGAAAGGAAGACAAGAGATACCAGAGATTTAAAACGTTTACTTAAATAACACGGGTAATTGAATCCGTGCTTGTAACCGCGGCCGTGTCTTTACGTAAATTAGATCGGAATGGGGTAAAAGAACCATCAAAGAACTCCATTCTGTTTCGGCGCTCGTTAGATAAATTGCGTAGGTACTTTGATCGCGGGGCTCGACTCCTATTCGAAAATCAAATAATTCAGATCGGAGCAAAGAGAAATATGTGAAAACTTCCCTCACACCTGTTCAGGCTCCATTGGAAGCTCTCTGATCGTTTGTTCGCAGAGTACGAGAGAGTCGTAAAATAAGAGATAGATTATGCGCCGTTATTCAAATTACTTTTACATTACACGTATTACTTTTCCATTATCCATTACTGAACCGAGCACCGTGCCCGAGCCATTAAGCAGCATTTTCGAGGATGATTCCCCTGGAACGGCGTGATAGCTGCTCTCAGGTTTCCTCGCTGCACCTCAATCGACGCGTCAGAAATAGACGAGCGCACGCGTGGGCAAGGAAGAACGATCGAGTACAATCGAACGCAGATGCGGAGCGATAAAAGGACGAGGAAGCGGCGCGGCCTTCCCGGGTCAATTAAGATCGCGCGAGGGAATCGGCGGTTGATAAATAACGGCCACGGGCGTTTCCTTCGCGCGCTGTGTCGGCTCGCGCATAATTTCCCATGGTCCGCGGAACATGGCAGATCCGAAGATGCGGCGTTACAAGGCGGAACGATGCATCGTTCTCTCCTACGACTTTTTACACCGGCAAAGAAAGCGCTTCCTCGTTGCGCCTCGTCCGCGTATTACCGCCAGGGAATAAGTAATGGATACCTCGATCGGTCACGCACGATTCCTCGATGTAAGTTCGCGGTAAAAAGAGCCCCGCGCACGCACACAAGCGGCGCACGGAATCGCTGGGCGGTGGGCTCGTGTGAGAGCAACGCGGAACGATGAATTAGAATCGCGGTTACGGGACAACGGTTGAGGGGGTGGGGGGGGGGGGGGGGAAGAATACGAGAGGGGTCCGTGTGCCACGTGCATCCCGAGCATTATTCTCCTTTTCGAGTGCCGATCCCCGAGCTCTCTTTTTCTATTTCTCTCCTTCCCCCTCTCACCCTACAGCAAAAGCTGGAAACACTCGAGCGGGGAAAGGACGAGGAAGAGTGGAAGAGAGGATGTGAGAGACATCTGGAGGGCGCGCAGGGGCCGCGGGGTGAGGGCAGAGAAAAGAATAATGAGAGGAAGAGAGAGCTGGTGGCACTGGGAGGCTCGGGTGCCCCGTGACTTGATTCTCGCGGCCGCGTGGCCGCAACACATATAAAATTAATTAAAGTCGGCGGAGCCCAAGGGGCTGTTTATTGTATCTCCCCCGTGCTGCAGCGGGGTGGGCCGTAAACGGGGGATAGGGTAGGTAGCTAGGTGGGCGCTACCGCGCCATTGTAATGTCTTTCTCTCCTTTCTTTTCCCACCAGCCTCCGTGTTCCTCCTCCGCCTCTCCTTCAGCCACCTCTTTTCTTTGCTCTCCTCTTCTTCCGATCCGCGGCTGCCTCCTCTCTACCATCCACAGCACCCGAAAGCCGGCGCGCATCGCGGCGGAGCGTGGTGCGGCGGTCGCTCAAGTGCCGAGCAAACCTCGCCTTGTTAGGAATTAATCACTTTCTAGTCGGTAGACGCGGAGGGCGCGCGGACAGGGTGCGCGCCGTCGGCATCTTGCAGCGTTATTTTAATTGTAAGCAAATTACCGGGAATGAAACTCGACCTAACCATATTCCTTTACAATCAGGCTCGAGTACATTGTACGGCGACGGCGACTCGCTGATTAATCTCTCCGCGGTGTCATTGCCTCGCGCGATACGCCGAGGCTGACACGGGGAATCGCGGAGCAGGTAATATTACATAAACGAGACGGCGCTTCGTTCTATTGTTGACGATATGTGGGGCACAGCAGCCGAGAATACAATTTCTCGTCCCTAGCTTTGTTTCTCAGTCTTTGAGCAACAGCGCACGAGAGTCCGGACTTCCCAAAGTTCGTTCGGCCTGGCGTGTTTCATCGCCTCGGTAAAACGACAAACGTCGCCGCGGACGGTAAATGTTTTTTTCGAATCGAGGGCAGCGACAGGGAGGCCAGAATCACAGCCGGCGATGAAAACGATCGCGTGGAAAGAATCGCGATGATCGCAGCGCCGCGCCGGTACGTTTTCCACGAGCCGGCCGTCGACGTCGGTTGACGTTCCCGTAAACCAATCGAGGTGTGGAAGTGGCACGGTGACAGTGTGTCGACTACGGGAACGTCGACGAAGGAAGAATCCTCTGGCCGTAGGAGAGCGTTGACGGGAGCGCCCGGCGATAGGACAAAGACGAAAAAACGATGACGAGAGGTGCGCCTTGGCGATCCGCTGAAAAGGGACGACCGTGGAAAAGAGTGTGCGGGTAATGCGCGTCTCGGATGGATCGCTGTCGGGGGCGGGAAGGGCGGCTGTGGGAGTGGAAGAAAAGGGCCGAGAAGCAGGAAGGAAGAAATAAGAAAAGAGAGAAAGGGCGACAGGCTTGGGGAAAGGATGGAAAGCTGGGACGGAGAGGATAGAGAGGAACGGTGGGAGCTGGTTGCTCGTTTCTGAAGGTGACGGGGTTGCTTTAGTCGCGTCCCGACATCCCCCAGTCCCCTTGGGGGATACGTCCGTCGTTTCACGTACGATCCCCGCAGAAAGAAGCTCCCCGTCGCAGATAAGAAGCCGAAGACAATAATCCCACTGACAGCCGGCTCATCGTCGCGGCTTATTTCGGCGATGTGCGTTCAGCTTTGAGCCGTTAAGAGGAACACGCTCCTCGATGTCTTGCTGTCAACTACGGCGACGCGGTTTAATGCCGTTAATGCTCGCTCGGCCCCGCGGGTCCGAGCGCGTTGCAGACGTTCCATGCGATTCAGGGACGCGGTTCAATGAAATAAAAGAACCTCCTCGTCTAAGAACATCCCGAGGAAACATAAAGCGCGCCATTGTCGATGCTGCTCTTTCTCTACCATCTCTGTCCTGCTCTTAATCTCGAGTTCCCGAAGAGTATTGGACCGTTATCCTCTAATTACTTACTTCGAGCGTCACGAAACTTCGCGATGGGTTATCAAAGATCTTGGACAGTTGGATGATCGAGGGTTATGGACCAAGATCCACAGAGGATGGTGGATGTTTACGAGCAGCTCGCGCACAGGCTGACGAACATCGCGGCGCCGATTTCCGAGCGCAAACGCCGCTTAAACACGCTCGCTGTCGCCCGCGGTATTCGTGTCAGTTCCCGTGGATGAGGAACGCGCGCAATGGAATCGTAAAAGATAAGGGAGCGCGCGGTCGAGCACCGAATAAAACGGCGCACAGTTTAAGGCGATGAAACGCGCGCTTATAAAGTATCCGAGGCCCTGTTAACGTCGCTCCCTCCGCTCCGGCGTACACGCCGTGAGCACACGATAACTCTATTTACCCCCGTCGGTGTGGTCCGCTACAACTGCGAACACGTTACGATCCTCTCGTGCGTTACGTGTTACACGTATGTACGTCCTCTCGCGTGCCACGACATCTTCGAAACGCGCGAAATTGCCCCGCGTAGGAGCCCCCACGATTCCATTGATACGCTCGCGCGTTCCCGATGAATTATGGATCCCACGCTGCTAGAGTACATCCCTGCAACCGTAAATATTGTTTGACGCCACGTTAGCTCATTTACTACCGTCGTGTCCCCGTTAGAGAGATCAGTAGCGGGGAAGAATGTGCTAGTTTCTTCTTCAACGATTTACTGCTTGATTCTAATCATTTGTATTGATTCAAATAGGCTTCACTGTTTATGTGACGCAGCTTCGCTGACCAAGTACCGTATATACTCTGAATCAAATGTATCTCCTCACCCTAGGTCGTTCAAGCTCTGAATCACCTCAGCCCCTGCGTCATTCTAGCTCCCTGCATCAACGAATCTGATTCACCCATTGAGCAACAGTTTCTTAGGCCTTTGCCCTGACCTATCATCATCGGTTCTACTCCAAAGACCCTTGAAACCTTATTTTCTCAGCGCCTCCAAATGTCTATTCAGGCGCAGTCCTATTCTACTTCCCCTCGATTCAGCCTCTAATTGCAGTATAATCGTTTGGTTACCCAGTTTGAAAGAACTGAGCAGCGCCGAATTTTATGGCGGGAGTAGAATTTTCAGAATCACAGAAGATGCAGACACGGTTTAGAACAGAAACGCAGCCCGCGGACTTCCCCCCAGTGTTCCGTTCCAAGAAACGGGGCGAGCAGAATACGCTGACGGCGGGAGCACGCGTCAAAAGCTATACGTTTGGTATCGACATCGCGGAATCCATAATCATAGATCACAGAAAACGTAGGCACACGTACAAACGGCCCCCGGATACGTTGCAACCAGAGATATTTTCGGGCGGCTTTATTGGCCGATGTTTATTATCTATTCCGCCGCCTCTAATCCTTTTGATATTCCCCATCGGCGGATAAACAAATTGCACGATCACCGCTGTGCTAGAGACCCGGCCACGGTTTCTCGAAAGCGGTAATATTAATAATTCCCTTTGCGCGCTCTCTATCGACTACAATATTATACGACTCAACGACTCGCTCCATCCGTCGGCTGCACGCGTTGCACGCGGTCTTTGAAGGATCCTCGTAGCAAAAACGACTTTGTTTCCATCTCGACTTCCATCATTGCTTCCAAACGATTACGGCAGTAGGGAACACGAGGAAAGCTAATCGCGTCCCGTGCGATTCATTTAAACGAAACATCAAGTGTTTCGCTACTTGAATAGTAAATTAGCCAATGGTTGAAATAGGATAAAGAAATCTTATTTTAAGAAGTCGAAGACAAAAGGAGGAATAATCAACTGAGATCGGCCCGTTGCAAGTTTCATTTCTAAAGGGACATTAATATGTATCGAAGCAAAGGGGTTCGCTCTCAAAGAAACTCTGATACAAAATTTGCCGGGGGAGGATTCTATTTGAAGTGTTTCCCAGGGAATCAATGAGCCGCGTCGAAGCTCGCTTTTCACCGGTCGTTTCCGTTCGAAGGAGAAGAATCGTGCTCGATGGCCGGTGGACCTTCCTGGCAATAACGCGACGCGATCCGCTTCTCCTCTTCCCGTGGAAAAGCCGCGCCACGAAAATACCGCTTCCGGTTGCCCTAGATTCCGCATTCACAAGTTTCATTGCAGCGGCCGCGGCCAGCACGGCAGCGAATCCCGTTCAAAGCGCTCCATAATTTATGTATCCCTGCGGCCACCCCTGCTCGCGCTCTGTGTCGTCGAATTCTGGCCGCTTCACTCTTTTAAAATTCCATTAAAGGGTGCAGCCAGCGCTCTCTTTGTCGTTTCTCTCCTCGTTGTCTCTACCTGCATATTTCACGACGGGGATTCGTTACGTTCGGCACTGCCACCAGATCGATTCCCCCACGTCTTCTGTTTTCCCACCGAGGAATGCCTCTCCATGTACGTGGATCGATACGCCACGGCATCGTGGATATCGCGACCACGATCTCCGCGAAGAAGATGGGCCTGTATTAAAGCCACTGTTGCTTCGGGCGTCGTCGTAATTTTAGACAGTGCCACAGTGACAGTCTTTATAACGCACGTGAAGTATGAACCACTTCCGGTGGATCTACGTCATCCTGTATGTCCCCTTGCACTCCAGTGCCTCCGATTCTAAATCTAGATTCAAATTTCGTGGCCTTTAGCCTTCGTCTTTCGTTAACCGCTGCCCGCGAGGAGAGGCCAGTGAAGGGAGTTTAGCTCGCTCATCTCCGCGCGAATCTTCAGCTCGGGAATAATTATTCGGTATAAATCACATCCACCGATTCCATTTCACAGAAAATCAATCGCTACTCTGACGCGCCATCTACGGTTCTACAATTTTAACTACGATTCCACGGTCAGCTTGGTGTTCGGAGCATCCGCGATTGCCGGTAATTACAGAACTCCGTTAGCCCCTGATGATCTATAATTGATATACCCAAGTTCGAGGCTCCAGTTTGTTCGATGGTCAATCAGAATCAATCACGATCGGGGGCAGAGGCTTGACTCGCGCGACAAGACGCGCGCCAATAAGCGCCGCATAGTGCTCGGATTCGATCGAAACAGCGGCATAGATAACCGGCAGAAGAGCGATTATGGGGGGGGCAGGTATGTTTCGGTAATTGCGTGGCTAAGTTTAGCCGGTGCAGTTGGCGTCAATGCGCGGATGCATATTCAGAACGGGGCTCCTCATATTCTTATGCTCACTTACTGAACCGCGGCGTCGCGTGTGGATGTGAATGTGAATGGAACTTGCTGGCACCCCGCCTGTTTATATTTAGCCACTGTGGGCGGTATAGCTGTCACGGATACGTATCATCGGCATAACTGAACTTTGCAAATGAATAATGAAGTTCCATTGGCTCCTCCGCTATGCTGATTATAGCCGCGTGGCTAGAATGGCCACCCGAAATTACCCTCACCCCCTCTCGGCTGCCGTTTATTGTCTTCGCTCGCCGGCGGACGTTGCCGCTCGCGTTTCCCGAGGCCGGTGCCACGGGCGACGATGAATTCTCTTAATGAACCAGCGTCGCCATTCTTACCCGTCCACCGACCGATAAAAATGTCCTCCTCGCCCGGACGGGCGTGGAACCAGCCCGTGTGTCGCGCGAGCGCTCGCCAGCCTCTGCCGTGGAGAGATGACAGTGGTCGCTGAAAAAAAGGGAAATAATTGCTCGCCTATTTTTTTTGCCATCCTTACAAAGCTATCGGTTTTTTTTACGGCGCATGCATAGCGGCTAAGATCGTGGCAATTAGAACTGGCTGTCATAATTAACGCTAACGAGTACATTTCCATACAGAATCTGCTTAATATGCGGGTTTATCTTGCACCAGTGATCGCGTTGCTGAACGAGCCAAGGAAGTATGAGGCACACAATGCCGTGTGGATCGAAGGATATCGATTAATTTATTTTATATGGGATATGTAGATCCTGTTTTCTAGAAAGCAGATGTTGAAAGGGAGATTGTTTATAGAAAAGAGAGGAGTGATGGTGGAATTAGTTTGTGGAGAGAGAGATGAAGAAGAAAAAGGAAGCGAGTTACTCGGGTATCCGGGAACCATCGGATATCCACGGGAATGTAAATGAAATTCTCTGCAAAAAGTGGGAAGAAGCATTCGGCGCAGTGGAAAGCAAATGCTGAACACGTTACACTCCAGTTTTTCGTTCTCTTCTTGCAAGGATACCGCGGCCCGTTTGCTTGACGAACCCGGCGCGGATCGTAAATCACGGGACTCGCGATCTTCCATCGGGCATCGTGGATTAATAATCGCCCGCGGAAAGGCCCGAGGCAAGGGAAGAGCGGTCGTCTAATATCGCGCATGTGTTACGTTTCAGTCGGTGTGCCCCAGGCTGGATGAATAAACGTCTTCCTTATCGTCTAAAATAGACTTTAAACTTCAAGCATATCTGGACCGGGGCCAGGTCGCAGGAAAGTACAATGATATTAGCCGTGTTGGATTGTTACGCTATCCTAACCCCGAGGCCCGTCCAATTAATGGCGGTGCTGCTTGTCCTGGCTAATGGACGCCGCTCCGAAAAAGAAGTTCCCACCGCGAGGAATCCCGGGCATCCGAACCACGCCACCTTCACCCTTCTGCCACGATGGGCGTGCATTTGCGTCCTAGATCTGTCTGAAAAGGGTCAGCGCGCAACACCTTGACTTTACGACCGCCGAAAAGCACGTTTGTCACCTTCGTCTGCTGGGGAGGCGTCCGCTGAGCTTGAATTCTGGGATCACCTGCCTTCTGAATTGAATCAGATTCGCACAGTGCAGGGACACCTGTGTAATGAATTAACCTACACTTGCCGCAGAGAATGGCACAAAAGGAGAGATGAGCAGTTTAGAAATGCGCGAGGTCAGTCCTCAGAATTCCTCCAGACGTTAAGCGTCAAATTTGATCTACGATTTCCGCTCTGTTCCCGTAATTACGTAATGAGTAATTTGTACAGGAACGATGGAAGAATTGTAAACATCAAGTCTGACCAGGATACAATAGTTTTTCACGCGCATTGAATGCAAATCGTTGGAACAATGAGTTAGATTTATTCCATTTCGCGCGTGGGTGTATCACTAACGAGGAAATTAATGCGCATAAACACGTGAGCAGCGCGGAATCTTTATAAAGATGAATAATATGCACCGTTCCGCACTATCTGTGTTGCATAAGTGCAGTGCCGGAGGTTTTTCGAACGTGATGCACAGGGTGCTCTAGAAATAAGGGGATTAATTTCCGGAACGTATTCCAGACGTCACGCCTACGTCGATCGTATGTCTGAAAGCACCTGCTCTCTCTCTGAGTTAGGACACGGGAGCACCGTATATTTTCTGGAGAACGTTCTGCTCGATTTATCGAACGATGCCCAGCGATATTGATTTACGAGCGACACCGATCGTGTCCAGCCATTATCGGACAACGCATGCTATAATTATTGTGCTACCACGCAACTGATTAAAGACGCGTGTTGGAAGGAGCGCAGATTCTTTCCCGAGCACCGCGTTATCGTATTACAGCGACGGCGTTCGTTTTTGCATCTCACTTTCCCCGCAGCAATAGCTTCCGTTTGACGCGCACTGTAACCAGCAATTAAAGTTAATGTCGGTGGCCATTCGTGTTTTATAAGACTTTCCCAGGAACTATAATTTGGAACAGGTTCGGGGGATTGGCATCGATGGAAAAATAGTTTTCCCGCGTTATAAACAGTGGATAATAAGGAGCTCATTTGGCTCCCTCGTTGCCAGTACCAAGTACATCGTTGTGACGAGATTTCCCCAAAGTAGTAAATAATGGAAGAATTTTCATATTTAAATTTGCAGAGAGCACGCGGACAAAACTCTAATCTCTCGTGTTATCGACTTTCTGCTAGAAATTATAGTCTATAGAATGTGTAATTCGTTTTTCTATTAACGATAACGGTTCAGCGTCCTTTAATTGCTCGCCCGTGACTTTGCAGTCGTATCCTGCGCACATGACCGTCGACTCGCAGAAGCAAATCGAGATACAGCGGCTGCAAACGGAGCACTTGAAGCGGCAGCAAGAGCACATCATGCAGCACAACATCCAGGAGCTTCAGGCTCAGATGACAAAGAGCCAGCTGAGCATGTCGGGGCCGCAATCCCTGATGTTCTTACCGTTTCTCGAGCAGCTCAGAGGGTTGCCAGTGCAATCGCCGATGCCACCACCGTCGGCTACGTCCACGGCCACCACCAACAAACATATCAATTCGATCGCTAACGTACGTAAAACACCTCAGCAATCCCAATTTCTTATTTCCCGTCTTCGCAATAACGAGGGCGTGGAACTAGGGTTTATACAAAAATCGACTTGTGAAAAAACCGGTTTTCGAATTCCACTGTTCCCAATAAACCGGTTTTCGAATTTTCACAAAATAATGTTATTAAAATGGAAAATAAATATTTGTACTTATTTTTAAAAAATTCAGATTTTTTAATATTTATGGAATTACAAAAATGTAACAAAATAAAATAGACTCCATCTATACAAAGCCAAGTAAATAAAATAAAATAAAGTAACTAAAATCCGTACAAATCCGTAGAAATGTTGAGTTCATTTAATATTTATGGATCTACAAAAGTATAACACAATAAAATACACTGCATACAAAACCAAATAAAAAAATATATAAATTATAAATCTTTATTTCATTTAGTATTTTTCTTCCGAAAACATGAACTCGTGGAGATTAGTTTTACAGTAAACTGTTACCTACTACAATATGCTTGTGTCCGAGGGGATTTCAAGTCGATATGTTAACGTTTTCAATTAAATAATTAATTAATTTTTACATATTAATTCTAGTATACATATAAAACCGGGTTTTTAAATGTAAAACCCGGTTTTCGAATTTTCCTAATTTATAAAAAAAAGACCGGCTTGTAAACCCGGTTTTTAAAAACCGACAAACCCTACGTGAAAATTAAAAGTAGGTACACCGGTGTCCAGTGGTAGAGGATAAGGATAATCGAGGCCGTGGTTTTCAGTTAAAAAAAATAATTGAAAGTCTTCTAATACTCCAGCTTCTACTGCTGGACACACTGCAGTCAATAGAATCAGCAGTGCAACTGCACAAATGCTTAAACGGAGATTCCACCGTGGGTACTACGATATCTTGATCGAAACGTCTCCCTAAAATAACCATGATCAACTCGTAATCTACCAAGCAGCGTGATTCTGATCGCCCCGTGTCAGCCAGAGCGATTTGTCGCTCCGACATGATATACGACCCCTCCGAAATACCAAGCAAACGAAACAGCCACGAAAGCTGCACGTATACGATCCATGTTACAGATGATCAGCAGTCATCGAGAAGGTCCAAGCTGGGCGACCGCGCATCTGGCGCAGATGACCACGCAGATGGAGAAGGAAGCGTCACCCACGCCGATCTCCTCGGCGGTCGCGCCCACCGCGCCCCCTCTTCAGGATCTCGACGCCCCCCTGAACCTCTCGAAGCCGAAATCCTCGTCCTCGGGGGCCACGGCGTCCTCCTCCTCGCCAGGAAGCGACTCACACTCGACCGGGGCCGGGAGCAGCGGCCACCAGGAGCAACCGCTGGCCGCGACCGCGCCTAAGCTCTTTCCGCCTGGCCTACCGATGCCGAGGAACTACTTGACGACGATTCCGTACGCGGGCCTGCCGCCGCACCTCAGCTCCCTCTCCTCTCCGAGTAAGTAGACTTTTTCTGGGGTAGGTACACTGGCAATGGAGGAAATACAGTGAGGTATTTGGAGCACATGTGGTACGTTAAGCGATATTCCATTTCCAATAAATCCTGGTCTAGCCTCTCAGTGATTAAGTTTCTCTATTTCATTCCTGTTTCTTTTACAAAATTTTCCTCAATATGTTATGTACTCCAACGGCTGGAATATTAACCGCATTTTCATAAGGATGTACAATTATTAACTACGCTATTTGTATATGTACCTAAGCTGTACAAATCCCAGAAGGCATAAATGAAAGAAAGAAACGATATTCCCTTGGGGGTGCAAGTGAACATACGTGTATTCATCCACTTGTCTTGAACCATAGGAGCTTAAAATATTTTCAGTGAAATGACCACCACCAAACGGTCCACCTTCTGCACACCCACTAATATTAAGACTTCACTGTATTTCTTCCAACGACTGTGGTTTTTGGAAGCTACGACCGTTCGGGGTATTCAATTTTCGGGCAAGAAGTCTGTTCAATCTTGTTCAGTACTTCGTAACTATCTTAGGTAGCGATCATCCGGAATACCGGATTGAGAGAGAAAAAGTATGGTAATCAGTCGAATCCGGGTTCGATTGCTGACTGAGTTATGCATCTGCGCTGTGATCGGCGAAATCGATGTCCGGGGAGAAATGTGTCGCGAAACAGGTGGTAAAAGCGGGCCGAGGCTAAAAATCGTAGGAGCCGTTTGTAATGGTTCAGTAGAGATGGGGTGATTCAACTTCGCTGAGAGCGATTAAATTCTACGGTTAATTGACTCCGATGTAACCAGTTTTCACCGCTATTCAGCAACGGCTACTCGCGATTCAGCAAAGGAGCGCGAGATTCGAGACTGTGCTCCTGAGACGGGAGAAGTGACTTTGGTCGATCAGACCGGTTGCTTCGACAGCCACTCCGCAAAGGTTGTAATAAAAGTCGCGGTAATTCTAATAATGGAAAGTGCACGATCGCGCTAGAGAACGGCGGGGAAATATGAGCGTTCCATTCGCGTTTAATTCCCGATCGCAATTGGCCAAGAGTTCACCACTTTTACGAACAATGCTGTACACATTTCAAAGGGGAACAGACGACGAGGCTTCGAGAAACACGATGAATGCTCCATAGAATGCAGATAGGACACTCGAAAGGAACCATTTAACGAAACTTATCCTCGAGCGCGCGTACGTTTACTCGATTGTTCGATCCGTTCTTTCCCCTCTTTGTTAGAAAACCAGTTCCCCTTCGCGGCCGATTTTTCCGCGCGAGTAATGGCACAATCAGCGGCGCGTGACGCGATCCTGAGATAAAACTGGTGCCCGCGGATCGCCAAAAAACAAGCCCACGGAATCCTGGGTGTTGTCATTGTAATATCGTAACAAGCGGTTGCGGTGATCGTCCTAGCATGTCGTTGCCCGATCGGTTGCCTGCACAATGGCGCGCGACGGCGCCGCTGCGTTTCTTTACGAGCCTGCTCGTTTGCCACGGGCGTTTTTTTTCATCTGGATAAATCCTGGCAGTGGGCAAGGTGATGGCCAAAGACGATGCTGGTGGACCTGGAGGCTCCGTGGCTGCGGCGGCGGTGGCTGCCGTTGAGAAACACTTCGCGATGCATGGGATTTATGGTCTACCACCTAGCGCAGGTGCGATGCCACCTTCGCCTCAAACTCAACGACCTATCAAGCACTCTGGGTCCAGAGAGGAGGCTGCACAGGACGAGCAGGACTATCTCTCGACGCCTCACAGTAAATATCATTACATTTCTCTATACTTGTCCTGTTATCAAAGGGAGATTGATTGGGGGAAATTATTCCGTTGTGCCCAAGTTTAGTTTAGTCTGGTTTTCTGATAATTCCCTGATTATTGCTCCTAAACATTCCCGCGACGGAGATGGTCTGTTTCGTATTCTAACGAGCGACGGTATTCTGAAATTACAGTGTGGCGGGAGCCGGGTTACAAGGTACCGGAAGACATAACGGAAAAAGGTAAGCAACTCTTTTGACGAATGATCGGGCTGACATTACGCTTTTGTTTCGCGCGCTCCAGGTGATGCTCACGAAATCAGATTCGCTTCTCACGGGAGTGTATCGCGGTAGCCCCCGACATCTAACACTTTCTTCTCCCTTTCTGTTCAGCTAAAATGGTGAGACAGCAGAAGAGGGAGAGTGAGAACAAGCCACATATCAAGCGGCCTATGAACGCGTTCATGGTGTGGGCCAAGGACGAGCGTAGGAAAATATTGAAGGCATGCCCGGA
Organism: Andrena bucephala; assembly: GCA_947577245.1. NCBI lineage: Eukaryota > Metazoa > Arthropoda > Insecta > Hymenoptera > Andrenidae > Andrena > Andrena bucephala. Next base: position 75,057,402 of record OX387715.1, read on the forward strand.
TATGCACAACTCGAACATATCCAAGATACTCGGTAAGCCATTCAGAAACATCCATCAACGACCCAATCGATTACTTTAATCATCAGTAGCGTCTGAACTTCACTAAATCAAACTATTCCTTTGTCGTTAACAGGCGCTCGATGGAAGGCGATGTCGAACTCCGAGAAGCAGCCGTACTACGAGGAGCAGTCGCGGCTGTCGAAGCTGCACATGGAGAAGCACCCGGACTACAGGTATAGGCCGCGGCCAAAGCGTACCTGCATCGTAGACGGCAAGAAGATGCGCATCTCCGAGTACAAGTCGCTGATGCGGCAACGGCGGCAGGAAATGAGGCAGCTCTGGTGTCGCGACAGCGGCCCGGAGATGGGTTTCCTGTCGCCGGTCGGCTCTGACATGACCACGCAGCATCATCCAGGAGCGGGGGCAGGCCCGTCGGGGAGGCCGTCCGTCTCGCCTCCGGCAACGATGCTGAACGGCGGCGCCGCTGGCCCCAGCTCGGACCATCCCTCGTTCTACTATCCCCAGGACAGCCTGTCGCCGACGGACATGATGAACTTCTCGCCGGAGAACTCGGGCTCCATCGGTGGCTACGACGCCAGTCCGCGGCACCACGACGAGGATTGAACCATGGCTCCGGGTCAGCCGCCATGGCCGCCCGGAGCATCGTCCTCATCAGCGTCAACGTCGAGACTCGGCCACGAGTTGTTCTGGTAACTGGAGGCGGCGTCCTCATCGGGGTTCTCGGGTAGCAGCCGCTCGAGAACGGCGGAGAGATTCGGCGGGAAGCCGCGGTCGTTCACGCGCGAGCACGTCGTCGGGGGAAGAACGTTCTCGAAGAGTGACCGAGCGTCTCGAAGCCTCGCCCGAGAGGTTGTGATATAACGATTTATTTCTGTGCCATCGTACCACGCGCGGAGGCTCTCCCGCGAATTGGAGCGGCGAGTCCTCCTTCCTGGACCCGTCGCCGTGTGTCGGCCAGCATCCGGCGCGGGTATCGTCTCGAAGGGAAGGATCGAGCACAGGGCGGGGTGCCCTCCCGTTGTCGGTGGGCCGCGGTTCAGGACGATGTATCCGCGGACCGAGCACCGCGTGATCGAGCAAACCGGCCAACACCCTTTCGTTATCCGCGTACGTATCACGGGACACCGGCAGGAACGTGAGATCGGAGGATAACGTCGCGGGCCCTGACGATTTCCTGCTTTGCTCGCTGTCACGAGAGTGGAGCGGGGCCGGAGAGGCGGGGAAGCAACGCGAGGCGTCGCTGCACACCGGGAGTACACGGTGTGCCTTCTGCTTCCTGTAATCAAAAGAGTGCGACCAAGGGGCCGGAGTTTCCGGACGATACCGAGTCCGATCGTTCGTTAGGTAACGTTCTAGGTAACGAGGTTCGTCGACGCGTTTGAACGCGTGTCGGTGCGTATCCATCTCGCGGGTGTTTCCCAAACGGGGCGCGAAGCAACATGGATATAGAATTATACATAAATAAATAAATAAATAAATCTATATATATATACACACATTATATATATGTATACACATACCTGATTTCTCGTAAGACTGCCATGTGTCACGTGTGCGCGCCGGAAGGATCGATTCGACGTGATCCACCGTCGATGCTCGATCTTAAATCGTTTTGTCGCGCTTCGATGCCGCGCTAGCACGTCGCGAGACGATCGTGACACGTAATATACAGGGCGTGACGTTTAAAATTACCCCTCTCGATTAAAATATCAATATGCTCAGGGGAAGAGGGATGACATGGAGGCTGATTGGTTTCGAGGGGAACGTAAGCTGGATCGAACGAACTTTTCAAGATTTCGAGGCAACGAAGAAAGATTTCGTTGGAAGCACTTTGTGTTCCACTTGATCCTCTACAACCTCCGTTCTATCTATGTTCCTTCGAACATACTAATATTTAACGTACATCGGGGTGGTAATTTAAAAGTTTTCCACCCTGTGTATGTATATATGCATACGCAATCGGTATGTATACGTGCAAGGTACGGTGCGCGGCCAAAAAGTCTTGTTCCTATTCCTTCTAGTGTGTGTGTGTGTGTGTATGTTCAGCGGCACGGCACTTCCGGCTGGCCGTATCGCAACAAGAGAGAGTGAGAGAGAGAGAGAGAGAGAATAAAGTAAAAGAAAAAAAAGAGAAAAGCTGGTCTGTTCTATCGCATCTTCACAGCATCGCGCGTCTCTAAAGTATACGCAAAGCACGCATTAGATCGTCTAAATGGCGGACGGTCCTTTTTCTTCGTATCACACGCAATCACTATATCCGGTATTCGCACGAAGACCGGGGAACAGAGAGAGATAGAGAGAAAGAGCGAGAGAGGAAACGCGGAGTTCCGTCACGCGACTATACATGTCCGTCAAAGTAACCACTTGGTTCGATCTGAAAACACTTAATAGTACTTATAGTATTTTCGTGATTAATTTATTGTCGACCGTAATGTAAACGACGATTAGCCGGGCACGGTGTCGGTTGAGCGAGAGCGGGTGTTACGACGAGAGGAGAAAGGATCTTCTGGGAAAGAGCGAGAAACAGATGTAAAGGGAAGAGTCGAGAAGCACAAGCGAAGGAGTTGTTGGAGCTAGGAAGGGAGATTGGCACACGCGAGACGTCGATCTTAGTACAATCTCACTGTATAAAATTACATTCGCATGGGGGGGGATTACTGTTATTTATTAAAAACGATCAAATTCTGATACGGAGGTGTTGCGTTTTGAGTTTTCTTCGATGCCTCTGGAACACGCTGTCTACCTTTGTTCTCAATCATTTTCGTTTCGGGTTTGGTAATCGACACACCCGATGGGGGTCGATAAAAGCTAAAACTGCTTACCGGTGTTTGGAGCTCGGTGCTGGGGGAGGAGGAGGAGGGGGGGGGGGGGGGGTATAGTGGTGAGAGCATCGATCATAATTAACGATTGTATAGGTAGGTGTTAATGTGTCTCGCGGTTCGAAGGGAACCGGGAAACCGAACGGCAAAGATTTTGGGAGCTCGATGTGATAATATTTATGTGCCAAATAGCGTTTTCGCGGGCCGAGGGGCCGTGGACAAGCGCCCTTCCGGCCCCCGGGTCTGGCGGAAGTTGGCTCGACGTGAAACTCGATATAATTTCTACGTCTCTCCTTTTTCACCGTTTTTTGTTATTTATATATATAGATATGTATGTATATGTAATCAGTGCAATTCTATACAAGGTACCTAATATTATAATTTTATAAAAAAAAAAAGAGAGCCAGTATCCTCGATGCGTACGCGCCCGTGTTTTTCGGGCCAGATCGGTTTCACAATACCGCGGCAGATAGGATAGCTTAATGTTGATATAATAATTTATTTTATGTATATAGATAATGTACACGGATTTGTACAATGCGTCGGCGGTATTCGTCGATCAAAGGAAACGGGCCCGACGCAAACTGTCAATACTACGATTAAAAGTGTACAGTGTAACTATATTGTGATGTATCCGCGTAGCTACATTATTATTATTATAATGTAATTTACTCCGAGAAGCACGTAGATGTTAACGATGTTAAAAAACCGCGAATGCATATTCTTATTTTGTCATGGTCATTATTATATCTATTATTATCCCTTAATATTATTATTGTCATCAGTTTTATTTAGTGCTATTATTATCATCACTATTATTTCTCTCTTTTCTTCTACATCTTCTTTTCATTTTCTTTTTTTGTAAATGGTTATCCTTATTACGCATTAGCAATAGAGGTTGTACGTGCCAGTTCTGACGACGACGGTGACACGAAGTTCGCTGATCGTTTGTGTTGTACTCGAATACTCAGATTTCAGCGCGCAATCGGACCCTTCTCGCGTTTACATTCTGTTCGGCGCTGAAAAAGAACCGCGCTCCTCTCGCGTCTCCGCGAAATTACATTTCCACTTATATTCGCCTCTTTATTAATTCTTTTCGCCAGTTTCACCCCCCAAAGATCAACCGCTCAGTCTTGCCCAACCCCGCGACTAAAACAACGACGATTAATTAATTTCATGCGAATGTTGTATCGTTCCCTACTGTGCCATATCGTTAGAATCTTCGGAAAAAGAGGTTTCTTTCCTTCAGTCTTGTTATTTCCCCCTTTGTAACTCAAGTCACGGAAGATATCAGAAATTGCCTGTGTAGTTAAGCTCGGCTCGTGTCTCCCTCGTGGAATTCTTGTCGATTTGAAAAGTTTTATCCCGCGTGGTGTTCGCTTTAGAAATAATTTCTCAGCTCTGCATTCCACGGATCGCGATCCCGCAATTGTCGAAACGGAAGATTAATGTTCACTTAGTACCTCTGTAAAATTCTTTCGGTAGCGCAACGTGTATATCCCCTATTTCCTTTTTCCCGTCTTTCCTTCTATTCGTTCTCGCGATAATCTCGAAGCACTCGCCGTGCACGTTCATCGGATCTCCGAGAGTGTAACCAGCGCGAATGCAAACTGTAAGAATAGTAAATTGTAAAACGACTCTACATTACTAATATTATAGTATATTTAACGTAACAAGCAAAGAAGAAAGAAAATGGTGAACACTAACATCCAATCTCTCAATATTCCAAGAACTTCACTTCATTTACATGTACGTTGTTGTTAATGGTATGAAGATAAAAAAAAAATATAATAAAATAACGCTTTACCGAAAATTCAATCCTAGTTTTAGGTATACACAGCCGTTATTTCTAGAAGAAACTTGTATATGTACGTGCAATGTACATAGTTATCCAGTACTGTGAAAATGAGAGAGCGAGAGATTGTGAGATCAAAAGAGTGAGAGAGAGGTGTTTGCATCTGGTGTGTGCGCGTGAAAGAAAAAGGGAGTATAAAGTCAGTCAAATGCATGTCTGAATGCGATCGCATTCATCACGATCCTCTTATCACTACACGCGACCAACCGTAGTGCATATTATTAATTGGTGTCAATAGCGTACAATCAAAATGTGTATATTTAAGATCGGTGAACCTTCACTGTTAAACGCTATCTGCTTTGAATTTTCACGACTCGATAAGCATTCGCAACGGAGCAGTCCGTTCCCGTCGCGGTAGTGTTAAGACGAGCGCAACAAAAGCGTATAATAGGAGCAAAGGGAAAATCATGCTTGGGAGTAAGAAGCGTGCGATAGTAGCGACACACCAACAACCGATGTCTGCTGTTCTTGTATTCTGCAACAGAATTCCGTTTCAGATAATCGTAATAAGCATTTGCAGCGGTCGACTTATTTTACTGATCCATAAGGCACCCTTGAGCTGGCTGTGATTCATAACTCTAACGATTTCTTTCTAATCAACTAACATACGCTCGTATCGCATAGATAAAAATACGTATAATTATACTGAAAAGTCTGTCAACACTGTAACGTTCGCAGGTGTGTACTCCAACATCATTTTCCCTGATAGATAGTGACATCAAATGCACTGTATCACATAGAGAGCAGCACTATTATAAACGATAGACATATGATTATATTTATTATAATAATTTGAAAGTTAGGTATTCTTTGTTGTTTGTATTTTACAAGCGTAACCATTATTATACATAAATAAATAACTATAAAAATGAATAAAACTTCACGTATCCGTTATTTCGTAAAATCACGCGCTGACTGTACATAGGTGGCGACCGTGGCGTTCTTTCTCACACAATATCCATAACGACGCGACATATTTAAAAGAAAATATGCCTTTATTCAGTGATAACGTAAATACATTGATAGTAGGAACAGAGTATCGTCTATCTGTAATTCACAGACGCCTAATTTCTTAATAGTGTTTTGAACTTTCTCTAACTGTAGCTTCTCGGACGGCGTCATCATTTCCGCGATCTGTAAACAACCGGAAATACAGTGCTCCGTTATTGTAGGAATGCAAATAAAGTAATAATCGGTGCACTTACTTCTGCCAGCTGTTCTTCGGGAGCACCGTGCTCTTTCAGATTACTCGTCAGTGTCTGCATTCGTATCTGTTTATCTATCATCCTCTTATTACTGCTCATCTCGTATTCTCGTCTCTGCAAGGTGTTGTACAATGCATGGTAACAATGCTCCACCTCCATACGGACAACCATGTTCAAGTCGATGTGAAATAAAAAGAACGTTTTCACCGGTGCCGCCGCTACTCCGCCTTTCTTAATTTCTTGCATCTGCAGGTAGTTCTCTTGTAATAAAGTGTACGTCAAATGTTTCGCTTCTTTGGCTGGAATCATAGCTAGTTGCTGAATCCGTTCTTGCTCGATGTACTTCCTATCTCGTACTAATCTGCGCAGTGAACGAAAACAATTTAGCCAGCCTTTAATAAGCATCGTGAGATGTAAAGATTTGTAGCGTACCTAAAGATTCTCGATGCTTTCAAACCGAATCGCTCCATTACAATGTTTTCCAAAGCTGTCCATGCTAGTTGATTGAAAGCTTCCTTCATGTTAACACTGTACTGACCCCCACCCGAGTCACCAACTCGTTTTAGAAATTGACTAGTATCTTCCTCTGAAATAACACGCTTATTCAATGAAATAGAACTACTTCTATCGGAACGTTTCACAAGATTGCTTAACTACGCGTATAATCCATACCAATGAGACGTAAATATTGGTCAAGGTGTTGGGAAAGCAATGGGTAATCGATCTTTCTAACTGCCTCCTTTATCTCAGTCAGGGGTATTGGATTGGATGTATCAGCCCATGACGCTGTTCTCAAATACATAAGGAACAATAACTGCCTCATCAATTCTGATGCATTCTCATCCAGGCGATTGCGCATAGCTGATATAATAATTTGATCCCTATACATTACATTGCAAATTCCTTATATGTCTTATGATTATTGAAGTTTCTGTATGTCTTACCTAAGGTCCTGAGTAAAGCGATCGAAATTGACTTTCCAGTAAATTTTGTTATCCCCAGGATCGCCATTACCTCCTTCTAATCGCTTCGTAATTACAGCCAAATTAAGGTCTGGCAAATGAAAGTCAGGTTTCTCATTGGCAGCCTGCTCGGGTGTTTCGGCGTATAAACTACGCATTAAAAATTGATTTTTAACTAATAATTCGAATTTCTCTTCTAAAACTGGGACCGACGGCTGCAGATCGGCTGCAAAAATAACGGGACAGAAGTTAGGTCTGTTAGTTGCGATAATACGAACTAACGATTTAATACAAAAGCTCACGTACAAGGTAACTGATCAATTCTTTTATATACTTTCATTATTACTTCGGAAGCTGTCATATATCCATTTTTTAACACCTCTTCCAACATCATTTCAGCCTCATCCCCACAAACTGTTTTTACAAAGAACATATACCTATTAAAATTAAAACATCTAATATTTAAAAGTATCACTTTCTCAAGTAAATTTTAAAATACATAAGCGACATATTACCTTGAATAACGAAGGATCATCATGATTCTTTCACAAACTAAAGAATATTCGATTCCTCTTTCGTTCGGACGATGCGTGACAAAGCCATGCTTTATTAAAACACACAGTGCTTCTTTTATCTAGAAGTAGAATTATACTTTTCACAGTAGCGAACGAAATGGGAAATTCTTTCATGTAAACGGAAAGTAGATTAACTGATTTTTACCTTCGCCGAAGGGAGGTGAGTTGTAAAACGAATTAAACCTACTGGTTTCGCACCGTATTTAAGTAAATCTTCGCCGACACTTTGAACAATTTGCCCAAAGTGTTCGGCTAAAATAGAGGAGCACAGTTTTCTACACACTAATGACATGTTCATTTTAACACACGTGCGAGTTAACAGGTACGGGATTAACTATGCATGAATAATTCGATGCTTAAAAATGCGAGACCTGAAAGATATATATATTCCATAAACATAATTCCATAACCTTCCATAGGATTGTACTGGGCGTAAATCTTGAAATCATACCTATGTTCTATAAAAGCTGCAGTCTTTTCGTATTCATTAAAATCAGGTATAGGCACTACACGTTATTAACTGTTTTATACTTCATATTTTCGTGCATTAAACTGATCTTAAAGGTTTAAATAAAGTCGAGACCCATGTGGTTATACAAATTATGCCAATTTGTTTTTAGTAGCAGACCAATCGTGGCAACTATCAATCGCGGTTTGTAAACAATGCTTAACGTAAGCAGTAATTAGAACACTTACAACAGCGTTAAAGATATATTTGCGAGATTGATAAAGAAAGTAATTAGAAAACTATTGCTTCGTGTGCTCTATAATGTTAACGTTCTTTTTCAACGTGCAATCGATGTAATGAAAATTTTAGCGAAACCCTTGCAATTTCATAGAAATGTCCCCTAAGTATCGTTGGTTATCATTACTTGCAAACGCGTACTTCATGCAATTCCGAAAAAGGTAAAATCATCGAACGTATCGAGGAGAAAGTAATATAAACGATAGCGTGTGCAAAGGGACGATCACTGTCGCTACAAAATTCGCGTAAACCGCAGGAAAGTTATATATTAAAGAGTGCGGCACCGTGGTTGTAGAACTTCCGGCGGAACAGCATTGTCGCAGATGATCACGTGATCGAGGATCGACTTCTTCGTTTGTGGCCACGAGGTTTTGTGGTGAAAATTAAGTTTACCGGGTGGAAAAGGCCCTATATTTTTGTATTTATACAAAAATGCCCTCCAGCAATCCCTTGCCACCCAAAGAAAATGCCTTGTTTAAGCGAATTCTGGTGAGTAACAAGCAATCAAAATACTCTGTTTTGGACCCCACTCTCCGGCTAATAGGAGTATTCATCATGCTCTAATGATGAAGCACTCTTCGGAAAACTGCAAAAAATTCACTGGCAACCATGAATCGCGAGAGTTTCGCGGACGTTACGAACGAAAACGCGATTTCGTATTCGTCCCTCGCTACGCTCGACCATGCCAGCTTATTCAAGTACACGGCGCTTAATTGACGAAAAACGTTTTATCCTGTGAAACGTATTTGTGTTTCTTGCAGAGGTGTTACGAACACAAACAGTATAAAAATGGGATAAAGTTTGCTAAGCAAATTTTATCGAACCCTAAATTTAGCGAACATGGAGAGACCTTGGCAATGAAAGGTCTCACTCTGAACTGCTTAGGTCGCAAGGATGAAGCATACGATCATGTACGACGCGGTCTTAGGAACGACTTGCAGTCTCATGTCTGTTGGCACGTTTACGGACTTCTACAGCGCTCGGATAAGAAATACGACGAGGCCATTAAGTGTTATAGAAATGCCCTCAAATGGGACAAGGATAACATACAAATTCTTAGGGACTTATCGTTGCTTCAAATTCAAATGAGGGACCTGGAGGGTTATAAGGTAAATTTTTTATGGATAATATTTTACTCCAACTTGTAACATATTTTCGTTATTCGAACGAGCTTTATTTGGTGATAACCTCTCTCTAATCGCTGCTATATATATCTGTGTATATATGTATAGTTGCATATATGCCATAACGTACGTCTGATTTGTTAATATTAATTAGACTTCAGTGATACATAAATAAACCTGTGATATTCTAGTCGCGTGTTGCATAACGGATAATAATCTGATAGCATAACAAACCGACTCTATGAATATCAATATATTATTTGCCATTATCCATAACTTTTTACACATTAAATTAACGTCTATCTTTCTTTTCAGGATACCAGGTATCAGTTATTTATGTTACGTCCCACGCAGCGTGCATCATGGATAGGTTTCGCTATCTCATATCATTTACTAAAGGATTATGAAATGGCTCTGAAAATTTTAGACACTTTTCGAAATTCTCCAATGGTATGTACCTTTATATTAGCGCGGTTTACCTCTTTTAAATGTGCTAAGAATATTATGTTTGATTATCTAAGATAAATATTGCCTATGGTGGTATATAATAAAAGTATTCATGAAATGTGCAGATTTGTTATGATTATGAACACAGTGAATTGTTATTGTACCAAAATATGGTTATCCAAGAATCAGGAGAAGCTGAACAGGCATTGAAGCATCTCGACAAATATAGTGATCAAATTTGTGATAAAGTTACTGTGAAAGAAACATATGGTAAGTATTACAGTTCGTTTGACCCGTTAATGAAAGAATGCTAAGTTTCGTACATGTGATGATTTCTTTCTGCAGGTAAATTAAGACTACAATTAGAACAATATGCAGAAGCAGCACAGGTTTATAAGGACCTCTTAAACATAAATCCTGAAAATACAACGTACTACGCTAGGCTAGCAGAGGCTGAAAGGCACGCTAACCCCGAAGAAACATTAGCTATGCTCCAAAGATACGAAGAATTGTTTCCCCGAGCGCTAGCGCCGCGACGTTTACAACTAAACTATGCTGCAGGGGACGAATTTAAATCATTAGTTGATCGGTACTTACGAAGAGGTATGGTTTACACTTGCCTCGTATTTGTATCTGATAATATTCGCATCATCGTTCGCAATAATATTCCCAATGTTATTTGGATTGCAGGTCTTCATAAAGGTGTACCGCCTCTGTTTGTAAATCTTCGTTCCTTGTACAGTGATCAGCCGAAAGTTGATGTTATACAGTCTTTGGTCTTGCAATATAAGGAAGCACTGAAAGTTCATGGGCATTTTAGCGATCAAGAGACAGAAAATCAACGGGAGCCAGCTTCAGCGTTGCTGTGGACTTATTACTATTTAGCACAACATTACGATCATCTTGGACTCACAGAGAAAGCACTGAACGAAATCGATGCTGCCATAGAACATACTCCTACACTTATAGAACTTTTTGTTACCAAAGGTCGCATTTATAAGGTTCGTTCTGTTCAACTTCAGACAGACTTTTTACGCAATATTCTTAGGCATAAAATATTTTACATTTCAACAGCACGCCGGTAATGTTCAAGAAGCTTATAAATGGCTGGACGAGGCACAAGGCTTAGACACTGCAGATCGATATATCAATTCCAAATGTGCCAAGTATATGTTACGAGCGAATCTCATCAAGGAGGCGGAAGAAACGTGCGGGAAGTTTACGAGAGAGGGTGTTTTAGCAATGGAGAATCTAAACGAGATGCAATGCATGTGGATCCAGACGGAAGCAGCCAATGCTTACAAACGCCTCGGGAAGTACGGAGAAGCGCTAAAGAAATGCCACGAAGTTGACAGGGTGAGTTGCGTAGTACGGAATATGTGTGAGCAACGGGTCCGCTGCGGTACGTCCTTAAACGCGTTCTATTGATTATAGCACTTCTCTGAAATCATAGAGGATCAGTTCGACTTCCATACCTACTGTATGAGAAAGATGACCTTGCGGTCTTACGTGGGTCTTTTAAGGTTAGAGGATGTACTCCGAGCCCATCCGTTTTACTTCAAGGCAGCGAAATGTGCAATCGATGTTTATTTACGACTGCACGACGATCCTCTACCGGACCCGACACAGGCGCAAGAAATCGACACTGGTGAGTCTGCATTTCATTCATATTTCATGTCTTTTGCTATACAGCTCATAGCAACAGACTCGTAACATTCTTTTAGCTTCGATTTATTATATTTTCAAACTTAAATAATTGATCTCTCGGGGATCATTCGTCGTTACATTAGAAGTCGCGTGTCGTTTATAAAACTAGTTTAATCGTATGATAGTAATACCGTCCATTAAATGATGGTCACATACATTCACGTTATATAGTACTTGGGCTTTTTTTACGCGTATATTTACAGTGAATTATTCAAATCACTTGACAGCGAACAACGATACAGTTATTCATCAATCATAAGCGATTGATTGGCAAAATTTATCGAACATCATTTTCGGATTATGAGAAATCAGTAAATTACATTCGAATGTCGATATTCTTAAATATCAAATATCTCGGTGGAATATTCTTACAGTGTTCGGAAGAAAGAACTTGATACTTGAAAACGATCTTTATTATGCTCATCGGCCAACATGTATCGTATAACGGTTTATGAGAACGCAACTACGACATGACTTATCGTATCGTTAAATCGTAACTATGTACATGTACGTGTTTCACTTTATTATTATCATTAATCACAGACAACGCGCGAGTACACGTCGGCTCGTTCGAGACCGCGCGCACCATTCGCCGCACGCGAGAACAGTGTAATATCTCGCGTCTGTATCAATCTAAAGCAGTTTAAAGTTAAAGGCTCGCCATAAATTAAGCAATTTATATACCCAGTGAGTAAAGCGTTCATAATGATCCTATCCTAGCTCGTTATGTACAAGGTGTCCCGCTAGATGACCGACAAACTTCACCAGCACCTTTAGCAGGCCATTCTGAGCCAAAAATGTCATGCGCACAATGGGTCTATTCCCATCTCTTACCGAGATAAACGTTCTTTACACCTGATATCGAATCTGCTAGCTATTAATGAAGATGTGGACTGTCTGCCATGTACAGTCTACTTCTCCTTATTGCCTACTCTATTTCCTCCAGCCACGTTTAAATGACGTGCAAAGCGATCTCCTGGAGTATACAAGTTACCAAATGCGTCTTTCGCCAGTAATTACGCCCATATCAAGTCCAAAACACCTGGAAGCCATAGATCTCAAGCACCAGTGGTGTGCTCAAACTCCTACTGCATCAGTGCCCAAAAAACTATACAGAATTTGTCCCTGTGCTCTCGACACTACCACACCACCGTCTTCACCCATTCTTGCTATAACCTCACTATGTCCCTTTCATCCTCCACCCACGACTCTCTCGATTCAAAACGGCCCGGCAGGCGGGCCGTATAAATTTGTTCACACCAAGGGACAGCCCGTACACACGCATGTGTAATAAATATTCCTAACGGTGTACGTCTCGTCAATCTCTCAATCGCGCTCGCTTCGGCGCGTTTCCTCGATCATACAATTATGGCATCGCGCGCGTCGGCATCAGACGTCGCCCGGTCGCCGTCGACGTCTCAGCAGTCTGGTTCCCCTGGATCTCGCGTAGAGGTGACCCGCGTTTCGCTCCGGCCTCTGCGTGATCGCCTGCGGCGTCAGGAAGTAAAAGTGGCCACCGTCGCCGGGCAATCGGTACGCGAAATAGGCCTTGGGCTTTTCCGGCTGGCCCTCCTGCACGGGGAGGGGATCGATGAACTCCGCGTCCGGGTTTATGGTGGGCCGTGGATCACGGTAGTTCACTTTGATATCGTCCTCCAGCGATATCGGCAGCTGTGGATACGCTTCATCGATCTCCTCCGGAGAATCCACGATGGGGACGTAATTCGCGGACGGCCGGTTCCCCGAGTTCAGCTGCTGAGGTGGGTAGGCGCGAATCGGCGCCAGAGGTTGGCTCTCCCGGCTCGGTATCCTGTAGTTCGGTGGCGGCTGTTGATTCGGATTCACCACTGTGATGAACTCGCTGTCCGGATTGATAGGTGGCAGCGGGCGCCTGTAGTTGACGAGGATGTCTTCCTTCAGGGAGTAGGGTCGTTGGGACTGATCGCCATAGTGTACCTTGACGTTAGGTGTGTTGAAGACTGGAGCCTCGGCGGTGTTGTAATTGTTCTCCACGTAAGTGTTCACGTTGTAGTCCGGTCTTTGTGTGACGCTTTGTTTCGAGTAGATGGGAGTCGTGCTTGGTAGACCCTTATGCGGCAGTTTCTTCCCGAATATCGTAAAGTACTCCTTCGTGACGTCGTCCAGGAACTTCTCGTCCTGCTGAGTGTAATAGACGTGCTGGGGGTTGGGCGTCGTGTTGATCACCGGATGGCCAGTCGTCGACGGATAGATTGGCTGCTGGATCTTGTAGGGTGCGCTCTCTGGCCTCACTAGTTTCTGGGCCACCGGTTCGGTGTGGTCGTAATCATATCGATGGCCGTTGAAGCCACCGCTCTTCGCCTCTGGATAGTCGTAGGGGACGGTCTGTTGCTGCTGCTCGAACTGGTGCCTCTGATTGCCGCGTTTAGAGTAATCAGCCGCCTCGAAGCTGTACTGATAGATCGGCTTCGGGTTCGCGTCCTGCCTGTAATAGGTCTGCTGCGGCTTCGCCGTGGTGTAATACGGCTGCACTGGTACGGGTGGACGAGACACGGTCTGATAGTAAAGAGGCGCGCGATCGGGTAACATACGTTGACCCTGGGCCCTGCTCGATCCGCTCGCGTACTTGGACGAAGTTCGCGTGACCGAGTCGCTGTATCGAATGGGTTCCGAGTTTTTCACCACCGAGTCGATAAACTTGATACTGTAGTCCTTCGACGTTTCCCGCGACGGAATAGTCTCCACGCTATAATACTGATTTTTCTTCACCTCTGAACGCGGCCGCTGCGGGGTTACCGTCTCGTAGAAAGCAGACTCCGTCGTAGTCTTATAATAAGTCGATGGATCGGCCGTGGTCCCCAGAGACTCACCGTTCGATTCCTCGTAAAAGTAGTACGAGGCCTGACTGGGCGATCTTTCGGGGTTGTCAGTGGTGACGATGCTCTTCACCGAAGCAGGCGTCACCTCAACAGGTCTCTCTAAAGTGGATTTCGTGGTCGTGGCGTAGTAAGTCAATATCGGAGCCGCTTTGCTGGTCATCAGTCCCGACCACGGTTGACCCTTCCCTTCAACGTTCCCCTGGTTGATCACTTGGTTCTCCGTTATAGGACCGATGCTGTAGAACTCGGGGTTATCAAGAGTCGTCGGTTTATCCGGCGTGGGTGTCGTGACCTCGATATATGGAACAGTTTTTATGGACGTAGGAGTACTGGTCATGTTCCTGTACGACGTTCGACCGTACATTTTTATGTTGCCTCGCGAGTCAATCGGCGACTTTGCTCTCGTCATTGGCGTCGTTGTCGCGATCTTGTACTGCTTCGTAGTTAGTTTCCTCGGCGGCAAGTACGTGGGCCTTGGTCTGGGCATAGGGGTGGTTACTGGACGTTTCGTGTACTTCTTCGTCGTGGTCTTCTTGTCCTCGAGAGCAGAGAAGAAGTCTGGCGGGGGTGGGAGGATGATTCCTGGGACCAGAGGGCCTGGCGGCACGGCAGTCGCGTTGTCCTGTTTATACTGGAAACTGTACGGCGGTGGATAATAGATCGACTGGTCCTCCTCGTCGTAATCCGACTGATTACCCGGCGGCGGGACGAAAACGGCACCCGGTGGTATCGCGTGGTAGAAAGGGGGAAGACTGCCTGGTGGCGGGGAATTAGACTTCAACCCCTTCTCACCCGTATTCTTCGATCCAGATTTCCCATTTGATGTAGCATTTTTTGCGTTGTCCACGTTGGGCATGACGAGCGTCCCGTTCGATATAATGGCGAAGAGTGGCCCATCCTCGGACAGTAGACCCTTGGCGAATAGCGGGTTATCCCTGTAGTCGATGGTACCGTTCTCGATCTCCTTGGTGCCGTTGGGCCCGATGATCTGTAGCGGCCCACCCTCGGTGAGCTGAACCGGAAACGGCGGCGGTACCTTGGGCCTGGAGGGTATCTTGACCTGTCTCCTGGGCGCCTTGTAATTGTCAATCGGTGGCCAGGTCGTCGGCCCATCCCCGCTGCCCTGTGCGGCTTCGTGGCCAGGAAATTTCCCCCCTCGGAGCACTAGCACGTGGTTCTCGGCCAACCAGATCTCGTCCTCGTCGAGACCACCCAAGTTATGGATGGTATCCTTCGGCACCTCTGGATTGCCTAAGTAACTGATGATCCCTGGTCGCTTGGGTGGAGTTCCATAGATCTCGTTCTGTATGAGACCGTATTTCCCCTCTTTCACCTGCTGAGACAGCGTCTTCTTCTCGTCATCCTCGTCCTTGCGAGTGTTCTTCGTCTCCTTCCCATTGCCAGCGGACGATAACAGGATCCCGTCGTCCCATAGCGTCTCATCCTCCTTTTGTTCCTTTGAGCTCGCTCTTAGGTGTCCGCCGATCAGTCTGTGGGACACTTTCCTTCCGGGTTCTGTAGTTATCTCGTTACTTCTGCTGGTCGACGACTTGACGCTTCGGCTTAATGGTACGTGTCTGTCTGGACGATGACTAGATTCCTCCACGCCGACGTGCCGTCTTTCCCTGATCGACGATGATTCGACGATCGACGCACAAGTGGCTAACAGTGCTACGCCTAGTAGGAGCTTCCGTAGACGAGGTTCTTTCCGCATCATCTGGAAAAGAGATCGAGGAGTTTCTACTGTGAAATATGTTACATCGGTGCATTCGCATTATCTATACTTTGCTCGGTTGTGTTTTCAATTTGACAGAGGATGGGAATAGGAATTTTGCTTAATGCATGTGCCGAGCTGGTGCAACAGTTTGCGTCAACGATTCAATAAGATCATCACCACCTAATGCTAGGGACAGTCTGCCGTCGCAATCACCGGGATTACGTTCACGGCCAGTACACATTGTAGGCAATTTTGATAATGCCGTTCAATTACGCGATCATGCTATTCATCTTTCAAGATAACTCGCCGTGTCCCACGTCAGTACGCCCCCTCCCACCCGCGTGCAAGGAAAGTGCAAGTTTATTTGTGCTCTGCGGAGGTGTTTCCGTTCCACGGAGTAGCTTTGCTTTCCCCATTCAAGGTGCACCTTTTTCTCAACTATTACGTAGGGAAAAGAGCACCGTAAAATCTCGCGTTTTTCATCCAACACCACCGCGTCGCACAGTGTCGCGGCACGTGTTTAAAAAGCAAAAATTTGAGTTTTGAAATTTTGTATTTCACTTCATGGAATTGATACTAAACAGTCCTCCGACATAAGAACATCATAACTTAGTAGCATAAATAACGGATTAATGGTTAGTAATTACATTCAAAGTCGAATAACCAAACGCAAGCTGCCACAGACTACACATAGGAAATATTTACCCACTGTATTTTTGGTGTATTTATAAGTTTCTTCTTCTTTTTTTTAAAATAAGCAAAATATATCCTTTTTTCGTTTTAATAATTAAAAATTCTTGCATTTAAAGATATGGGTACGTACTCGTGGCTCAAATTATTACTTTTTTGTCGCATTTTCTAAATTCTGAAGAGAATTAAAAAAAAAAACGAAACATCGGTTCTTTCATTTTTTTACTATAATTAGTTCTTTTTATGCCCTTTAATTTGGTATAAATTTGATTTGCTCCCGAGTGCTCCCACATAAGAAAAAACACACATAATAAAATGAAAAAACTAGGCAAATCTGTGATCGAATATTTATTTTTAAAAGACTCTGAGCTTTGAATTCGTATTCAACTGTTAGTGATGAAGATGTATAATAATAATGAATAATTTAAAATTTACTATCAATACGAATTATTTCAAAAATTAATTTTATTTTTTATAATTGTTTCATGTTTGTTATTAATTTGTTTAAATGTATTTAAAAAATATATATATTTTATTTGTTTTACTTTTATTATTTTCAAAAATATATTTTAAACAATTATTTTTTGTTAAAAATCATTTTTTTGGGGTATAAATATGATTAACATATCAATTATGTGTAAATAACTGTATCTTAATGGAAAATTGATTTTCATTTATTTTTCCTATATACTCGTTACACTGTGCGTCGTAAGGAACTCCAGCCATTCGCGTTGCGTCTCGTCCCTTATCATTAAATCGATTCCTCATCCCCGTGCGAATATCGGAGCAATCAATTTAACTCGGTGGAATGTACAGGAAGACGCTCGAATATTCCTTGAAGTACCATTCGATGGAATCGACCGATTTTTAAGCTTTCGCTGAGGGGAACGTCGAGTGGCGTTCACGAATTTCTCGAATTCGCCAATTTCATTGACTCGGATCGCAATAATACGGGAATGCGGGACCGGAGGGGGCCACGCCTTTCCCTCGTGAACAGCCGGTGAACGGTCGACAAACATTCACGGGTCACTGGAGTACCACAACTCCGAGTAATGACTTGCAACCGAGTAACGAATCCCAAGCTCACGTTTCTGCATTCGCTCGATGCAACTGGGCCGCCTGCAACGGTGCACTGCCGCGTCTCTCTCGCGGAAGTAACGCAGGCCCGCGAGCACGATGTTTCCGACAGGGAGTCCAAATTTACGATCTTATGTTCGCATCACGTTTTTTTTTACCTTCCCATTGGTATCTTGCGTGCGTTCGATGGGGATGAAAGTTGAGAAACCATTCGAGTGTACGAAGTTAATTGCGAGGAGTATTGGGTTGATCGTTAGTGGACGTACGAGGATATTTATTTACGTTGTGGTAGATACCATCAGCAATTAGGTAACGGCAGTTGTTTGTAAACGAATGCGATGAGTCTCGTTCTGTCTTTCCCTGCACGCTCCTCGGAATGATCAAGCGAAGGATAAAATTCTTTCTAACGCACAATTAGCTTCAAGTGGACGCGCTCCTCTACGTAACATTCCGCCGGAAACGTCTTTTTAAACAGTCAAACACACTGATAACACGTCACGCGTATTAAAAGAGTACCTTTCTCCCAGTTTCCTGTGTCGCCGTTGGTCTGCACGACGGCAATCGTTTACCAGGTTCTCTCGTGCGTCCTCGAGCAGCTATAATTCAGTGGCGGGCACGCAATAGTAGTGCGCTTCTTCCGAGAGCCCCGTGCCTCGACCTGTCCAGCACACCGATACGTGGAATATCGTACACTTCGACGACGTGTTTCGCGCGAGTGCGACCGATTTCTCCGCGAGCGGCCTTTTAATCCGTGAAAAAGCAACGTGACGGAATCCTGGAATTTCTTTGCGTAGATATCAGCCGAAGCGCGGGCCGTGCAATTGCGCTTGTGCCTGCTCGAATCATCCTCGGAACGTTACTACAGATAGTGCTTAATCTAATCCGCGCCGGGACGCTGCGACGATGTCGAGGAAGTTGCTCGTCCACGCCGCGTTTTACTTTCTCCGTTTCTAGCAATGACTTTGATCACTTGTCCGGCGATCGCCGCCGTTCACGTGTCTGGCATCGAGACGATCTAAAAGCCGAAGCAACGGTCCGTCAGCTGGTCGCCTTCCGCGCGATCGTGGAATCGGTTTCCGCGCACCAGGAAGACACCACGCGCGATTACTCCTTTCGTAGGCTCGCAGCGACCCTCGAGATCCGGTCCCGCGGCTTTTCCGCCGAGATTACACTTGAGCAGGCCGTCCCAATTAACAGACACTTTTCTCGCGGCGATATTCATTAGGAAAGCGACGGAAGGCGAAGTCACGGGAGGGCGAAGCTGTCGAACAGCCGGTCGCGGTGGCATGGTACACGTGACTGGCCGGTTTTCATCACCTTTCGCAGTGCACCAGGCCTCTCAAGGACGTCGGTTCGGAAAGGTGGAGCCATTTCCAGGTGGTAACGAGATACGCGCGCCACTGGAAAGGAGGAAGTCGGCTAAATGTTTCGTACGATTAACGAGATCGCGCTGCGCGCCTTTCCATCGTTGGATCGCGGATCGCAATCTTCTCCTGCTGGCCGATTATTTCGGCTCGATCGGTGCGGGGCAACTCGTGCACGAAACGAAAAAATGTCGAAACGAAAGCTTTCACTTTCGCGTGGCGCTCGACACGCGCACTGGCGGGCTTTTTGCCGATGATAAGGAATTTGAATGACAAGGACTTTCTTCCGGTGCAGGCTTGATTCGATGCTATTCTGTTGGTCGATGAAAGTTTCTTCGACAGCTCTGTAACTTTTCAATCATCCGTCCGCTTCTTCTTTCGCTGTTTTGTATTCCCCGGCTGGTTTCAGGAAATGTTTCTTTCGTAGTAGAAGGAAACTTCTTACGCGATGTGTTATGGTGCGACTCGTTTCGTAATAAGTGATAAGATTTGTGTGTCATTCGGAACGTTAGCTCACGAAACCTGGCACTTTGACCTCATTCTACTGGTCGAGGACCGAGAGTCCTTCGGTTGCTGCTCTATTTCAGAATTCACAAAGGGCGAGCCGCCTCGGATGGATCAGGCATTGAGAAACGGTCGAGCAGTATTTGGTCTCGTTCGTTCCGCAAGACAGATCGTCGATTTTTCGTGTCGTGACGTAAGAAGAACGATCCCCCTGGCGTGGCAGGCGCTGTTACGCTACCGTTCCGACTAGACCTGCCGCAATATCGTTTCTCGAAGCGAGATTTTCTGGCCCCGCCGCCTTGCTCGTAGATCAACTCGATTTCGTTCGATGTAGGTCGAAAAAAAGCTGCGCACTTGCCCGCGGTGAACGCGCGATTGTAATGCAGTAGCTGCTGTAGCGCTGCCGCGCCTCGCAAGAACTACAGAAAAAATCCTACTCAACCCTCTGCGATTACACATCTACATCAAAAGCAATGTACTCCATTTTATTTCGCCCTGGCCTCACAGTAGAAAATTACAACATTCACGCACGAGATGCTGATTATCTCAGCTTCAAGGGCATCGATAATTCAAATATCTGCTGCGAATCGTATACGAGGTAGGGCATAAAATGGTCCCCGAAGACTTGAGAGCTTATCGTAATCACTTCGGAGCTCGCTATCCCCGATATGGCTCTGTGATCTCGTCGAGTCCAGATAGCATAGCAATCGAGGACGAATTAAATCACGCGACGGAGTAATAAAGGGCGCTCTGAATTGGTCGTAACGCGGAGCCATAGAGCGGGCGTTAAATCGAATACGCTCCAAACTCGAATTGACACGCTTGCGGTAATAAAATCGAAGTCACCAACTACGGCAACAGTTCTTGACAGTTTTGCTACGCACAGTGCGCGGCCTTGAATGCAGGTCACCAAAAGCGTTCCGAGTGTGCAGCGAAACGGCATTGAGAAGTAGAGACGACGGTTCCAGAGGTGGTGAAAGGCTGTAGGTGGTTCAGATGCTGCGCCGATCGTTCCAGCGCCGATTTATTGGCCGGTTATCGTTCGCCCGATCGTGGTGGCCGGCTCGTTGAGATGCTCTGCCTCGTTTTGGGCAACACGTTGCACCACTCTCGTACTTGGCGTAAGAGCCACCGTATGGCCGGCCGTTGTTATCCAATTGAGTTTACGCTTTCAGTTACTTTCCTTTTTGTTTCGCGTTGTGCTCGGTGAGCAGCATTAATTCCTTAACGCCGTGCTAATGCCTCCGAGCAACTTTCGGTGCGTCACTTGCTTAGGTATGCTTCCTGTTATGACAGCGACCGTGTTCTCTGCTGCCCGTTGTGCCGCCGGCTACAATTCGGCGTTGCAAATCTTGCTGGCTAGATAACAGGTGGAAATCAGATTCTTTGCGTATACGCGATTTCCACGGAAGATACAGTTGCCTAGATAACAGTAGACTGTGATACGCGCAGCTCAGACAGCAAAAATGATTCTTCCGTAAATGTACAAGGCAATCCATTAGAATACTGTATCAGATAGATAAGTATTACAATCCCTAGTTGTTGAACCGTTTTATCTGACCTGCTGATAACAGCCGAAAGTCTCCAAAGGATTAACGAGTGTCGATCGCAATCCTGTCCTCATCTAAATACAGCCGGTAGATGAGGAAATTACTCGTATGATTGTTTCAATAAAAAGTTATCTAAATAACCGATCAGACCAGTGGAGATTTCAGGTACATTGAACTGCATGCATTTTATTGTCCGTTCCTCTTTCTCTTCTGTTTCTCCTAAAAATTCAGCCCGCGTTGCTTTCAGGATAGCGTACCCTGGGACGATGGTCTCTTTATACCACGTGCAGCACAGGTGATCCTGCGAAGCACGTGCTCGAATTTCCAAGAGAAACGCATTTCTGACCTCGTTCCAGGTATCGCGAAGAGAAACACCAGACCTGATCGCACGAAATTTTCTCTATTTTCAAATTTTCAACCTGTCACATAATTTGTAGCGCCTAGTTCAGGTAACGGGATGGTGAAAGCTAGAGCCAACGTGGAGTTCGGCTTATCTTTGCCGCGGCTCCTAAAAGTGCGCAAGCGGTTTATCTGTTTGCCTCGCGTAGTCCATTCAGACGCTTTCCACGGGAAAAAGGTGTCACACGATTTCTGTAGTTCACGAGAATGCTTAGTTCACACCTTTGGTTGTTTTCTGTGAAGATTGAATGATAGCGTTGTGTTGACTGTCCCTGGTGCAGAGGGAACTAGAGCTCTCTAGTCGCTGGAAATTTTCGAACACACAAACTGGAAGCGAGTGAAAGTCATTTCTTTCAGCTGAATACTTGATCGTTCGAGTATAAGAACATTTCAGATATTCGGGGTATTAGAACTCAAACTATATTGACTCTAGATCCTCTCGAAGTCTTCTAATCCAACTTATAACAGCTGTCTAAGTAGTAAACCCTCATCATCACATTCCACTTTCAAGATCTGCTTCCAAGAATAACAAGACCTATCAGTAGTTCGGTCAGCCCATCGAGTCCATTCATTTTACCCTGAAATTTGGTTCTGTTACTCCTCAAGGTGTCGTATCCTCGTATCACCTGGCACCGTGCCGCGTTAATTCGCCTTCGGATAAACACGCCGGTCATGAATTCGAATCCGTATCAAGGCAGATCCCTCGAAGTTATCAGTGATGAGGTCTGCCAGCGTTAGACTGACAGAGACGAGTGGCAACCGCCATAGTGGAACACCTTGGCATTGACCGGCTTGCTCTGCAAGGTAACTCGCTTGCATAATATGCTCGTCTCGTTCATCCCGAGACTATGCTGGATTATTCTCCTCCTCGGCCAGCGCAGCTCCTTTAACGGTGGCATTACGTGCAACAACGCGACGCCTCTGTTGCTCCTTTCTTTCGGTTTCGAGGTGCCTCGATTGATTATACAGTGGCTCTAAAGCCTTGCGATCGAAAATTCTGTGCAAATCCACGATGCAGACTTTACTTGTTGGTACGCACGATCTCGAAGATCAATCGTTTTCGAGTCCTAATACAATCGATTCTCTGTTATTGATTCAGGGTAATTGGTAGTAGTTCTAATTCGAGATGAATTGTTGATTCGCTGGATACTAAAAAAATTGTTTTCTACCGATGTTCTCGGCGATATGAATAATCGGAAGGGCAGCTCCGCGAGCGTCGACGCTATTCGAGAATTATAAATGTACGGCGTGTATTATGCAGAGTTATCGGAATGCGTGCGGCATACGCGCAGCCCATACCGGTTTACGTTTTTGTTGCGACTGTAAAAGCTTGTACTGGTCAGACAAGGTTAACGGCCCAATTTTTTAACCGCACAAAAATCGTCATCCTTCGCGAGAACTCTTTCCCCCGCGGACTTATCGTGCTGCGAGCAGATGACGAAACTTCCTCGTCGCACAAGGAAAACACGAACCCCTCGTCCCTCTGTATTTTTAGTTCAAACGTATCGTGCAATGGAAGCTCCCGTCCGTCGCAGAAGCAAGCCCAGGAAACCCGCGACTCCCAGACGAGACAATAATTCGTACAATAAATACATCCTCGCTAATTTCATCAGCACGTCCACGGACCATTTTCCTGTTTGCATACTCGCTTACCTTCGCGGTAAAACGATCAGCGCGCAGCGTCGAACATAGAACGACAATTCGGTACCGCGTTTTAAGAGAGCATCGACTCGAGGGATGACCTTTCGTTGTGCTCCACTTCGAAAATAAACGCCTCGACCGAAGTGGCCGTTTTAGGGAAGCGATCGATGCTGGAGCATCCAGTCTCCGCCAATTAAAACCACCACCTTCCAATTAGCCGGTGATTAGCCACCATTGCAGGGATTTTTACCATTTCATAAGGCCTGTTTCGACCAAGGTCGCTCCACAGACGCTGAAACACCTCGCTAACGAACCCCCGAGATCAGGCGCGTCGCGATCCATGAAGCTCATAACGATTCCTCAGCGGGACTGTTAACGAACGAGTGTTTACGCTTCGTTCCACATTCCCGTTCTCGCGCCGTTCCGTCGATTATTCCGCGATTTATCCGCCGCGAATTAAACAGGTTCGCTGGGTGAATCACGGCTGGATCGTTAACTTTTAACGCGTCACATTTGTTTCCCGCCAATTCCAACTTTTCTCTCTCGCGCTTCGTCTCGTGCACAGGCGTGTTCCCACGCTTCGATCGGCCCTGCTTGCTGCATATCGCGCCTCATGATAGATTCAATTAAGGACTGGGCAAGGGGGAAAGCCAGGGCGAGATGAAGGTTACGGCAAGGTCTATGGTTTTCATTTTTGCTTCTCGAGCTGATCTCGCCGGTCTTACACTCTCAAGTGCAAACGCAATTTATTAGCAACTCCTGGTCTGATCGTTGGCCCGTAACTCGCACGCTGAATAGTGTTTTCGACGTTTCCACGACTGTCCGCCATGGTAGCAGCGATCAGATAATGTTTTCTGTTGAATATAATTGCAAAAATGTCACAGCACGTGACTGATCGTGCCTTTCGGTGACTCGCGTTCAAGAAAGTGGCAATATCTGGAGATCCTCGTTTGTGAGATACCACGAGTCTTTGGTGCAACCGTTATTTTGGTAAAATTGTGACTTCGTCTGATGTAAAATAGTGTTGAAGGAGCTTTTGCCCAAAGGACACTTTACACGTGCAGTTTCTCCGAGAAGAATCGCTTGAACGTCCGCCTAGGACCGTTCCAAGCATCTTTCAGAGATCTAATTTGAAATTCCAAGTTGTTGGGAAACGTGTTCGACCCTGTTCCCGTTGATAAATTGTTTATAGTTACGAGATACACGATTTGCACAGCTAGCCGCGTATCTATGTGCCACTTTCTCTGTGCGGTTATGATTTTTTCCTCGTCGTCACACGGCTTAAAGAGCAAATTGCGTAAGTTGATAAGTGGTCGGGGTTCCGGTGTGCTTCGATCGGGGCGATCGATCCGCGGAGATATCTGCGCGCGACTTTTCTCGTTCCTCTGCCACGGGATCACTTGGACATGTATGCGGTGGAAATTAGATTTCTAGATCGCGATTTACCTCGGCTCTCCGCGTTACAGCGATCATAGACCTGTCAATGCAAGGACGCGTTGCTCAATAGGCCACCCGCGGAGTTCGCTATGGCAATAATCGCGAAACGAGCACGGCCATTTGTCACAATTCTATTTAATTGCTCGGTGATCAGTGTGCCATCCGCTGATATGCTTGAGTCGACGGAACAAAAAGGAACGATCGTTCATTTATGTCGATGGAAGGCTAATTGCACGACTAACTGAACATACACACCATTGGTAATAAGTTTGAGATCATCTGTTTCAATTGGTAGGCAAGCTGCGATCGAGTGGCGAGGAAAGTTTAATGCGAGTGTGCTCCAAGTTTCAATTACAGCCGTCCAACTTTACAAAGAACATTGCATAGGAATTATCCCATTATCAGGAAGCGATCAAGAGATCTAAAGCCCCTCGTCATAAGTGTATCACAGATTACCACGTCGTTCTATCTGCTGCACGTGACAAAAACAAACAGGTTTTGCCCCATTTTTCATCGATGCGAGTTATGTTAAAGTGAAAGTTAACGGTGGCTGGGAAGCACGATCTCCACTGTGTTAATGACAAATCCAGGGTAATTAAGCGGACACGTGAACGAGCCCGCGTATATATAGACTGGACGGATCTGCAGGAAATCTTAACTTTCGCAAACTG
This sequence comes from Andrena bucephala, assembly GCA_947577245.1. Classification (NCBI taxonomy): domain Eukaryota; kingdom Metazoa; phylum Arthropoda; class Insecta; order Hymenoptera; family Andrenidae; genus Andrena; species Andrena bucephala. The sequence continues at coordinate 75,082,770 of OX387715.1, forward strand.
ACCGGATACCGGTAACGACCAGCGTGCGTGCGAGAACGGGAGGATCATTGACAGCAGAATCATCGCTTTTTATTTGCGGAACAGTTCCATAGATCTTCCACGGTGAACGTTAGAAGTGTTCTTTCCGCGTTAGGGGATCGGAGAATCGTTTCCTCTGCGCTCGTGATCCTCCCTCTGCGTATGAACAATAATAATCTGCATCCTGTGCGCGATGGCTTCGAACATTAGAACGAGTGCTTCTCGGAAGCGTTCTACCGGGCCGCAATTTTTTCCAGCAATTTCACGCAACCGAGAATGATCTGGTAAATGGAAGTTATTTCGTTAAATCCGGATCCAGCGGTCGCAACATTTCGCGCGTAAATGTCACAAGCTGCACGGGAACATTTCACATGGTCGATTTGTGAAAGCTCAGCTCGCGGACTGTGATATTACTCGTAGTAAGTTCATTGGTCATTCATTATTCGAGTGCCTCGGTCCGGTTCTCTCTCCTATCATTACGCCCGATTGCGAGTCGATCGGGTGACTTCGTTCCCTCCATTTTTCTGCCCCCGCGTGTCTGTAATTACGCCGCTCTCGCGAGAAGAAAAAACGAGGAAAGGAAACGCTCGATAAATATTCATAGGCGAGGCAAGGACTCCGCGATCCTTTGCCTTCCCCGCGATCTCGTGGGACACGTGAACCGCTATTCGACGACCGATGATTCACGGGAGCCCGGGCATATCCGTTATATAAATCCTCTGGCCGTGCATGTGCAGGTGAAAAGCGTGAATCGAACAACGGATCCGAATACCAGGAAACGGACGCGCGTACTTTCCCGTTAACGCGTGTGCTCGGCGATCACGTTTCCCTGCAATTCTCTCGTTACTCGGAAATCATCTATCATCCTGGAATGCTCTCGATCAATAGTCGAACGCGCGCGTCAGAGATAAGGCAGCTATTCTCCTCCCCTCCCGCCTCACACAGAGCAAAAAAAAAAAAAACACTCGTCCCCTGCACGTTCACAGTTGGAATGAAAAGGAGACTCACGATCCTCTAAGCTCCACGATCCACGGTCCCCTTCGTGTGGTCTCTCCGTTGGTACGCGTGCTACTCGGCGCTCGGACGCGTGTTCGCCGCTTCAGGCACATGAATCTACCCCGTTCGCGGTGCCAGCGTCGACGATGAGGAGCCCCCGGCGACAGCTCCGTTTCACCGGGACATAGCGCGCGGCCAGCTCTCGTCTCCCCTGTCCCACCTCCACTGCACTTGGAACGGCGACGAACAAACGAATAGCCTCCCGGTCCGCGTCCACGCAGATCTTTATATCGGGTGGATCCTACTGGCCCTGCGCCAGTGTCCCACTCTCTGGCAGGCGTCAGGACCGCTCCGAACTGTTCTTTGACCGCGACTCCAGCCACGTATCGGACTGTATATCGAGAGTCGCGGGCGTGCAAGCGTGCTGCTCGCGCGAAAGGGACACAAGCTCCGTGCCGCCGTGTGTCACGAGGCTCTCCTACGACTGCCGACTGACGGGCTACTCGCCTTGTTCCGCTCGCACACGCCTCTTTCACCCTTCCTTTCCGCGTCCGTTCCGAGCTGCTGTCCCTCTCCCACCTTCGCGTGGAATCGCTCCTCGCCGCGGTATCCCGCGATCGCTTGAAAATCGCCACTTTCCGCCTACACCCACGCGCCCACCGCGCTTGTTCTAATTCTGTTACTTCGCCGGCGAGGGCAGGGTGAGTGGGAGCACGGCGCTGGGAGACGCGCGATGTACCCCTGCTGGACTCGGTTATTGGTATCACGTTGACTCAACGCCGATCCGCGCGCGCGTCCACTGGCAATGCGACTCTTGTGAGAATGCGATGCAGAATTCTTTTTTGAACGGTACAAGTCATCTCGGTTGAATGTTAGAGGAGGTACTCCGATTTTTATTCGTAGGGTCTAGAAGTGTAAGTTCATCGAAAGTGAATTTTCTAGAGGCGAATGCGAGTCTCACTTTTTGGAAGGGTCGATTACCTGGCTAAGTTTCGAGACTGGGTCTTTCATCGAAGTTATAGTTCCAGAAATGGGACCGTAGGACCTGATCTCTATTCCTACGAGTCAAACGTTCGATAAATGACTGGCACCTGTCGATGCAAGAAACTGGTCGCGAAAGCCTCAAGGATCTCATTCGGAGTAATCTGATTTAATAGTTTCGTACTTGCACGGTTTTTAGCAGCCTACACCGGGTAGGAGATTGAGTCATTAAGCGGATTGGATTCGATAGTTTCGAGCAATGGGCGTAGCTGCACGATCCCCTTTAATCAACCGCCACGGTTTAGAAATCTTCGCGGTTTGCCATGCCTCGGGGAGAGGTGTCGATTAATTTTATGTACAAGCTTAGTAGCTATCGGGATCGAATTAACCACCCACCTGTAGGAGATCACTGCACTGGAAGTACCAGTCTTAACGAAGGCAAGGCTCCTTTTCAAGACCACCCTGAGATCGCTAATGACTAGTAATACCTAATTTAGAACGACGAAAGAGTTTGCTAATGGAGCAGTTTAAGTGGCGTTTAACTTTTGCTCCAGCTGTTAAACTTGTGCAATCCACGAGCTTCCAAGTTATTTTGACACGGGAATGTAAACTATACTGATGTAACGCGCGCAGAGACGGAAACGGACACGGAAAAACCTGCTTTTTACTGGTCGCCGATGACTGTATAAAAGAGGTATTCGCAACAGGTCTTCGCCGGTAGCGTGCCACTCGATGTACCCCGTGCACCTCGTCGCCCCTGTAACATTTTTATCCGCGATTCGTCGAAAATGATCTCGTTACTCGGCGACGACATGCCATTCCCCCTTTTTTCCATTGCGCTGTTTACCGAGGCCTCGCGCGTCTGGTTAGAACGCGCTCTCCTCCACGGCGTAGGTAAACGTCTCAATCGATCTTGGAATGAATCGATGGGCAACGGTGCAACCGTGAAATCGTTGAACGCTCCTTGCACGTAGGCTTATTAGGTGACTGACAAGTTATCGTGCGAGTAACGAGCACGGAAACAGAAACGTCGGGCCCATGAACAATCGCGCCACTCAAGAATCACCTCGCGTGAACGTTGGTCGCACCAGCCGCATGTTAATTGACGTGACCGCTGATTTGAGTTAATAATTGCCCCGAGTTTATACCTTTTTCCCTTAGAGAGTGGCGTCAGGCGAGTGCTGGATTAAAATATCGGTGCCCTGACACACTTCTGGTAGGGTAAAGAGTACAATGGTTGGCCACTTAAGTAAGAGTATCACATAAATAGTGAATTATAAATGTGAATTTAGTGAATTTGAAATGAAAATCAATATAAATAAGTATGAAAAAACCCTAATAATCTAAAAATAAATAGAGTTTATAAAAAAAAGCAAGAATTTATTCAAATGTACAAAAAATGTGTTGACTACGAAGAAATATAGTTATTGGCATGGTCATGACAGTAGTTGTCCGATCGGTTCGACAGTGATTGGTCGCTATTTGACACATAATATAACCTAAAAGAAAATGTTATATGATTTGATGATAGAAATGGGAATAAAATTATTCAATAAAAATTGATATATCTTATGTACGCTTGTATGATTTGTATGATATTTTTTCTCATATTTATCACCTTTTTTTACTTTTGGCATTTGTTACTGTAGGGTAATTCAGTTCTACCAATAAATTCCAAATTTATTCAATTTATCTACTAGGTAATCACAATTTAATTTTTAACTTCAATTTAATTAAATAAATTCAGTAATCAAATTAAATTGAAATAATCCAATTAATTCAATCAAATTTCATTTTTAATTACAATTTAATTAAATAAATTTAATAATCAAATTGAATTTGAATACACCAATTAAAATTCAAATCACAAGAAACTTAAAATATAACTATACAATGTAACATACCTAATAGTACTTCTTCTTTTTATATAATTGTACTATAATTATGTCGAGGTTGAATCTTTTTTTTAAAATTTCCGTTTCTATACCGCGAACGAATAGGGGGCCAATAACTGTTTTACCGTTATCATGGTTATAAAATAGTCGCCGGCCGCCCGGTCAATTATTGCCATTCAACATTATTTATATGACAGTTGTTGGGCCCCCGTAATTTTCATAATAGATGTATAATTTTAACAAATAAATAATTTTTTTATAAAGTTTCAACCTTTATTTATCAATATATACAGAATATGAGAGATATAGATATCACAAATACATTAAAATATTCGAAAACTTTCAACTGTACTCTTATGATTTTTTGATTGAATCGGTGTAATTTTCAAGTTGCAAAACCGAGTCATCCTATCTGCTTTCAAATATAATCACAGTATATGAGTGGAAAAATACTGATTACATCCGAAGCAAGAAAGTAGCAAGGAATATGAACATGTTCATTAAAAAAAGTATAACATTGGTATTTCGTTATATTTTTTTATTTCTCAAAATAGGGCTAATCACTGTCAGGTGACCAACCACTGTACTCTTTACCCCTAGTGGGACAGTGGACACGTGTTCCTTTTTCTAGTTTTACGCTGTTTAATTGAAACTGACACTTTAGGGAAAACAATTTGGGGCGATTAGATCCACGATTTTCCTTGAAGGATTTCACGCGTAAACTGTATTCTTTGAAGTTCATACACTATCGATGTTGTACTATAGTTTGTTGTCTTGAATAGTATTGCATCTCTTTGGATATTTCGTCTCGTCAGGTTAATAGGTCGCAGAACTTGCGATTCACTCCACTGCAGCAGGAACTTTTCGGCTGACACGTGCGTAAATATCCGTCCGCGCATAAAAGAGCGAGCAAAAATATTTCGCGACGCTGATCACGTGCAATAAACACGAACGTGCGCGGAAGTTTGGCCCACTTCTCGACTCTGCGTTCATGAAATTTTCTTCGTCACCGGCTTGATAAGCATCGTTACGATCGTGCCCGACAATTCCGCTCCGGGCTCCGAGGAGGATGGAAATTTATCCGCCGAGACAGCTCCCCTTTTTATTGTACCAGTTTCGAATGCCTCTTGAGACACTTGGAGTTTTTGCCACTTTATGTGACGCTGTACTGGGCCAAGCGCTTAAAACAACGCATCAAAATAATTTCCTTATTTTTGCAGAGAAAAGTAGATGGGAAAACAGATAAAACTTGTTTAATTTGAAGGACTCAAAGCACGCAGTATCCTGCGTGAAAAACAGTAAGGCCCTTTTTCCCATCTTTCATTTGTAAGTTTTTATACAGGCGGTGTCTTTTATGTGCATCATGTGAAAAATGTACAGAGCATAATCGAGATTAAGAATAAAAAAGCACATATTACTCTAATGCGATTTATGCTCGATCTCAGTCTATTTTACTTTTTCGCTCGTTTCATTAATTTCTATATGTTTCAAAGTCCTTGAGCATTCTGAATATCGCACCGAAGTAGGAGCGAAGGGATCGACTTTTTTCATCCATTCAACTCTGCTTTATTCGCGGATTTTGATGCATCGTTAATAATTTCGGTCCCATCTCCGAGCCATATTTGGACGTACACGTTTGTGTATGCGGTCGATGGCTTCCGATGGTTCAACCTCTCGATCTCCACCATCTTTTGCGTAAACTGGTATCGACTACTGCAGTTATTCGGCCAAAGACTTATAGCTTTTGGTAAATCTCGAATCACCAAACTTTCCATATGCCTTCATCGAACTTATGTCTTCCCTCCACGCAAGTGAATATCTAGTCAATTTTCATTCAAGCACATGTCAAGTGCTTCAATTTTCATTCAAGCACATGTCAAGTGCTTCAATTTTCATTCAAGCACATGTCAAGTGCTTCAGGCGTTGCACGTATCAGAATGCAGCCTAAACACTAACCACGCACAACTCAGCTCAATTTCGGCGATACAGCGATTCAGCATTCCTTCGTCGCTTCGAACGTCGACATCTCCGTATTATCGGGCACTGACGACACCGTCGAGCAGCGAGCCGTGACGCAAATCCTGAGCCAGCCAACCGGTAACGATGAGAAGGTCCTATTTTTAAGGCACGATCCATCGTTCATTCACGCTTTTCCAAGGAACGTCCTGAGTCAGCGTCTAAGGACGTCCCGAGAAACAATTCGATCCCGGGCGGGGAAAGATCGTCCGCGTCGATCCGCCGCTGAGGACGCGTGTTTATTTCAATCGAACAGCCATCCAGCGCGTGAGTCATCGGAAGAGATTCCCGGGGGCTGCCTCCACCAAGGTCGACCATGGCCACGGCCTTCGCGTTACCGATTTTCAGGCGCCATGCAGCGACGAGCGAAATAGTTTCGACGTGTTTTTTCTTCCTTTTTTCTGTTAGTTTACGACGGGCCGTCGTTGCAAAACGAGAAACGCCGGTTCGAGGGATTTTATGAATAATTACGATGAACCAAAAGAGCACTTCAGCCGTAAAGTCAAACGACGGGTAGTTCCTGTTCAAGAGGAGAAAGTGTACTTAAACGTATTCTCTTAATGGGTACTTTATTAAGAGCGTCTATATTGCTTCTTTAATGAATTTTTAATTCCTTTTCATGTGTACACAGTGCTGTGCTCGGCACATTTCTCGAGATTTCGTCAGTTAATGTTAATACGAATTCAATGACCCGCTGCAATGTGATCTTCGGAAGAACTTGACTTTCCAGTTACCCAGATAGGACACCCTGTATGTCCGGTTTAATAGTGAGTTTAAACAGGAATGCGGAGTCTGATGCACCTTTATCAGCTTATGTTTATTCATCTTTTATAGACTAAACAAAAGAGTACACCTGACTGCTTTGCCAACGACCGATTCAACGTTGTTAAGATAGCTGCCAGACGTTCCTAATTACGATTAATTAGCCCCCGATGCACCACGCAGTGGCGGGCTGTTCGCACTGTTTTCCTCGGAAAGTGGGAACTAATTTTCTAGGCGAATAGCACGCCAGTTCCTGATTTTCTTTGCTCGTTCAAGTAACAGGTAGGGAAACGCGTGAAATTTTCCGAGCTACAATTCCCTGAGAAAACTAGCATCTTCCTTCCCCATTAACGGTGTAATTAATTCCCTCATTAATGCACCTTCATTAATAATCTATTTACAGATAATAGCATCGAACGACGCGTGGAACATCTGAGGCGTAGTTTTAAGAAGGAAGGGTAATCAATTTCAGTCTCCACGGTGTAAAATCATAATTTAAACCGCATCAGCTCTCGTTCGCATATGTTTTCCCCACGACGCAGCTGTGCATACCGCCTATTGTCATCGGCTGTGCGCCATCACAAAAGCGTATTTTTCCCGCAATTTTGCGCGACGGCAGTTTCTCGCGGCTTTATCACGGGCGCATCTTGAGAACCGGGTCGGGCTGCTTAATTTCAAGATCACGGCGAAAAGGTTGTTCTTTATAAGCATGAGACACCGCGGCCTTTAACCGAGCCCGCCATCAACTTGTCTTCACTTTCGGTTGCCGCGTGGAACGTCACACCGACGCAGGAAACTCTTGTTTCCTTTTTTGGACAAGAACATCGTACTTCGCTACGCGTATATCGTTCAGCTTGAATCTGACGAGAATAACGATCGATCGTTGCATTCTTCTTCGCATAGCGGCCTCTGCTCCAGCTGGAAGCACAGGACGTTTGCCAGGGAAATTATTGCTCCCCTCGGTGCTGGTACTTCTGGTGACTTCAACGACCGCGTAAGAGAGTTCGCGTGCAGTTTGGGTAAATTCTCGCGTGGGTTAATGGAATTGGAACGGAATTTTCTTCGGTACTCGTAGCATTCTTTGCTCCTGTTAATCGTTCCTTCTGTTGTTTGCTATTTGTGCTTGAAATTATTGTAGAAATTGTCTGCATTTCTCAAAGGTTCTGTGGATGCAAGTAGTATTCTAAGTATTTGAGGCGCCTTATGGAATGCTTGAAACTTCTGAGCAGCACTTGCGCGAATATAGGTCTCCCGAGATGATTGCCAGTAGTTGAGCGTCAAGTACTAAATTTATGGTTCGTTAGCCTGCAATTAGAACTAAGCCGTTTAACTTAGTTCTAATCGAGCCTGCAACAATGGAATAGCATGAGAGATCGCGGCGCAGGGAGTTGGCTGACCACGCGCGACTGAATCTACTGCCTCCGTACGAACCAAGTAATTCTTTCGCTTGGAAATACAGACGAATTCGAACTGTTTTGACAGAGTATGATGGAATGCGCAATAAACGAGGGAATAGATTGCGCAGCTCGCGAAATCAGAAATTTAAGAACGCCACTTGGACAACAAAAAGGAAAGGAAACGGGTTATACGTAAACAAGGCTTCGCGTATTATTCGTCGAAGCGTGTTAATGCAAATTCGTGGATTCTTATGTAAAGCAGCGATCTCGAAACACAAATTGCGGCTCGCCGAGCGTTCCGCGCGCGTCAGGCTACCGAATCGAACAAGAGGATCACCAAAAATCCGCCGCCTCTTATTAAATCACTGCTGTGCGTCGAACAATGGAAAGAACGCGCGAGATTTATTCATAAATCTCGCACGGTCCGATCTCGATTTGCATTAAAAAGAACGGCAGCCGTCATTGTGCTCGGCTGAGGGGAGCGCTGCTTGCGATTCATCGACATTGTCGGCAGAACTTTCCTCCGGCCGATTTTCCCTTTCGCTCGCGGAATTAGAAATTCGACTTAAACACGGTCGCTCTTGTTCCATTCCTCATTACGGATTCCGTAGACGCTTTTGTCCGTATATTCTTCCACGTACAATGACCTTCTGCAGGGAGAAGAGTACCCCAGCGAAAGTGTCATTGCTCGTGGTTGCATATTGCTGCTACACATCCGCCACTTTCCCCGTGATTTATTCGGGATTCCACCTGCCCCCCTCTTTTCAGCGATTTTCGTGACCGCTGGAGCCTACGTTCGGGATCATTAAATTGTACTGAACCAGTGAAAAGCTGGTTTAAGTGTTCTTTAAGGGTCTGTTCCACATAAATCATGCACCTACGAATTGTCTATTGAAATGATTGTTATTATTTATTATTATTTATTCTACGGGTGAAGACCCTTTAGTTTACAATATACAATTAGTAAAGTTAACAAAGAAAATGATGGTGTACTTCTTGAAGTAATTCTCAGCCGATATTTCAGAATAAATACCAATCATGTATGGAGGTATCGAAGGTGTATGCCTCGTAAAGGCAAACGATTCCGTGCTCTCTGCGGTATAAAATTGAATTTATATGAATTCTCTTCTACGTGAGAAAAGCAACGGATCGGTATGTCGGGGTCTTTACGTCATACGCTGCATTCGGAGTAATAGAAATTAAACGAAAAAGATTGACTATGATTATTGGCGAACGTATCCTTAATTGTTCGAGCGGTACGCGTAAAATCTCCGTATTCGCGGAATTTGCCCATTCACGGCTAGATACTTGTAGCCGCTTTCCATGTTGGTGGCGAACCGACAAAAAAATCACGTATTTGCGGCTGAAGCTTCTATGCAATGCCAACAATGCTTGGCGTAAAGCAGGGGAAATATCGAGCGCAATGAATTGTTCAGTGTGAGGCAAGGAAGTTTAAACGTTACTACTTAGACGTTTCTGAGTAAAGCGTTTCGGGAATTTGTTACACGTTACAGAAATCTGGAATGGCGACTAGGTGCTTCTAAAAATGCGTTCTCTCCCCACGTGCCAATTTCCTTCCACATTTGCAACGCTTTCGTAGAACATAACACCCGCGAAGAAGATGGCTTCACCGTTTTCTCATAACGTACGTAAGCTTCTCGAGCGACGTGTCGGATTGTAATTAATTGACCGAAGAATCGCAGTTGCTTCAAATTTATTATTTCTTTCCCAAACTTATTTTGACCACCGTGCTATCTATCAAGTTCCTGCTTCTTTCTCGCGAAGGAGCAGTAAATCGTTCTTATCGATCTAGTTACACTAAATACACACGTCGTTTCGTAACGCGTATCTTGGGCGCGTGATTTTTCGCCGTTCAGAGACCCACATTGAAATAGTTTTGGCGCTCGTGGAGATTACAGTGCACATTAAGCCACGGGCAATGAACATTTATATTCAGGCGCTGTTTCGTCATTCAATTTCTCGTATCCACGTTCCTCGTAGCGAAAATACATAGGGGAACAGTTACGTGGCGGTAATTCATGGCGCGAGCCATGAATACAGTGATTTCATTGCCCCGAACTGTTCGCTCGTGCTTTGCAGACCGTTTCCTTCCAGCCTTTGGGTAGAAGCATCCAGTCTATCCAGTATCCAAAAACGGAGACTTCCTCAGAGATCTCGCTTCTAATTCACACCTTTCCAAGAATGTAGAGGTCAGCGACCTTCAGGGGTGCTAAGTGGTGGTTTCACAGTAGTCTCAATGAATTTTCCCACCCGTGGCTTGTACAGAGTGCTCAATTTATCTATCCAATAATTCTACCCCCTCGAGTACAAAAAATTACTATATCGCCTCTAAAAACCGAAGTATCCCTCTGTTATAATCCACCGAACAAAGATTCATCCGAATGACGGTGGAATCTCGAGACTCGGTGTCCCAGCGAGCCCACATAAAAACCGAAACAAAGAGAGGAGCTCTGAAGAGCGTATCCCGTCCGATTGAATTCGAAAAAGACGCATCGATGCACTCTGCTGTGGGCCAGGGATCACGACCTTGCCGCACGAAATCCGGGATTCGATCACGTTCGCCTTGCGAGAGCGGCCCGGGTCGAAACTCGCCTTTTCTTTTCGTGTGCGTCGCTCACGAGGCCCGGCATGGGAAGTTAACATTCCGGTGGCGTCTAGCGTAAGGCCTTTCCAGCCGATATAGCCACGCGGTGCATGGTCCCTTTCTTATTTCTCCTATGAGCCACGCCTAGCACTTGCCCCGTGGAACACCGTTTGCACACCCTTCACCACGTACACCAGCCGCGCGGCGATAGGAGACGCGAGTAGGCCCCGCCAGGGAAACCTAGGCGAGTCTCTTCGGCCGCGATATATCTCGAGCGATGATATCGGGTCTAGTTATCAGACAACGATGCTTGAACAAAAGATCTCGTAATACACGTTGGCGCTGAAGGGTTGGTCGAAAGAAATCGTCGGTGGAAAAATGGGGAGATAGGTCGAGGCGCAGCTTGTGTATCATTGCCTTCCTATTTACAAAATCTGACGCAACCGATCTCGAATGGGGCCGAAGCCTTTGAAATCATACTTCGCTCGAAATCTATTTTCCAGCGTGGCGCGCGTTATGAAACGAGAGAGGGTCCCCTGCGCTCTGAATCACTGACAATCGAAGACGAAAGGTGAGCACAGATTCAGCCTCGATTTGCGTCATGGACCGAAGGGAGGGAGGCTACGGGGAGTCGGGATGAATCGATGCGCTTCCAACGCTGCGAAAGTGGTGCAGATGCTGTGGCTTTGATCGCAGATTGGGTTATCTTCTTTGCTGTTGCATGATTACGCGAGTATTCTACTTGGTGCAAAGGTAGCTGCAGTGATATCGATTTTTGGGATATGGGGCACTTTGTAGGTAGGCTACATCTATACAGGCTGCACCGTAGGATGAATTTTACAGACCATTTATATATTTGCACCCAGCGAGAAATCGGTTGACGAAACATCCACAGCAATGTACTAATTTATTATTTTTCGAGCTCCAATTAGAAACGACTTTGTTGCTCGCAACTAAGAGATTCAACGCAACCTTAAGACTTCGTCGTTAAAAGTCAGGCATTAATTATTGGATGCTGTAACATTTCACGGTTTGTTTCTACTCAATTATAAATCGTTTAACATCGTTATTCTGTAATATCGCGAATTAAGGCGCGTCGAGGCGGCGAGCAAAGTGGCAAAATGATCTGTATGGGGGGAAAAAAGTTGGGAAACTAATGGCCGATCGGTGCTGATCCGCGATGAATCACGGCTCTTGACCGATCCGTGAATAATCGATCGGAACTTTCACGGGGAAATAATCGAGCCTAAGGGAACGCTCTGCACTGGACGTTTGAAATCAAACATCGATCGTTGCCAGCTCGTCCAGTTGACAATGCATTCGTCAATTCGCGTTATCCCCGTCGGCGCATACACGCCATTGCGATCACGATACTCTTCGAATATGTAATTTACGACTTAACCGCGAATACCGGATCGTGTTCTTCGATCTGCATACAATGACTTACCCAGACACCGAACATTGTCACAATTATTATCGCCGCGCGTGCATCGGCATCGATTTTTAAATATTTCATATCCACGCTGGTCGCAGCACGCTTTTTTTGCAAATCACATATATGAATGCATACTCGTGTGCACCGCAGAATCTGACCTTTTCGCCTCGCGGGGCTGGTAAGTGCGAGGGTTCGTTTGAAAGTGAACAATTTTTACCTTGCAAGGTCCTTGGAGACTGTTTTATGCAGAGATAGAAAATCTCGATCTTTGGATATACATTTAAGGGCAGTTCTTAAATTACGTAAGGGTAATTTTGGCAATTTCTTACACTCTCCCTCCCCCAACATAAGAATTCGTAAGATTTTATATTCCAAACCCCTCCCCCATAACTATACGTTGCATTTTTTCAGTTATCAAAATTCTTTTAAAGCTTTATATAATTCACTTAACTCGGTTTCGGGAAATTTAAACTAAAATTACGTTTCTGGAATATTAATGATAGAATTCGCCCCCTCTCCCCCCTCCAACACTAATTTAAGAACGATCCGCTGAGAGAATATTTAAAGGAATTAATGATATGAATTCTTATTAACTATAAATCACTTCTATTGAATATGAGTTTGATTCTTAAAGTTACACTTCTACCTGCAACCATATCTGACCTTTACACCCACCCCAAAAAAATATAACTTGTGAATAGGTTCGCCTCTCCCTCCATACAACTTGAGAATTCGATTCCACCTGGCAACCTTTTCCTCCCATAAACTTGAACGAATTTCAATAGCCGCAGCTCTCACGGTCCCTCACACTTGCTCGCCCCTAAACAATTCCGTTAGGATCGATCAGACGTCCTCGTAACTCATGAATATCCACGATCGGCGGGATAGCGTGCAAATGGTTAGGAGCGTTGCCTCTTACGCAACAGACAGCCTTTGTAAACGCGATCTGCCCGATTGCTCGCGGTCGAATCGTTCCATCGAAGAAGTGTCTTCTCTAACGACTTAATTCAGCCGCGGCATTGAATGCACTTCAATCGGAATCTCCATGCGATCCACGCGCCACGAGGCGGTTTGTCCTCGCGATGCAAGGGAGCCGCGTCAACGACGCGCCGCTAATTGCCAGCGTAATCAAAGGCCGCTCGACGCCCTTCGAATTTAAATGCCAGTTCCCTCGAATCGGCGCATCCCGAGAGCGTTTTCTCGCGACGGCGCTCCCGCGAAAAGAAACGGGCCGCGCCGCGGCGGGCGATTACGAAATGAAATAGAAGAGGTCGAGGGCGGCTAGCGGCACCGCAACAACGATCACAGAGAGACGCGGCCTTTTCTCGTGATTACCGTAATTTCGATGGCGGGTGCATTATCGTTGCCACGCGTGTTGCGGAGCGCAACGTAATCGCGCTACGCGTTTGTGTAATCGACAGTTCCTGTATTCTCCATTAGCCTGCTAACTCCTGCTTGTTGTCATTGCGTTTCCGAGTATCGTTCATTACGGTGAACGCATGGGGAGCACGGTGATCGGTGCTTCTTGGACAGGGTTGCGTAACGTGGAGGACTTGGCTGTGTCGTTGTCTCTCGGTGGGTTAACTTGTGATCGATAATCATTGCTATGGTTCGTTTGACCTTTTCTTTTGATCCTATGCAGTGGCGGACTGGGTCTAAAAATATTGGTTGCCAGGTGACACAGGGGGTCCACCCACAACTATAAGGCTATCATTTATTTTTACAAGAGATAAATAAAATATTCAAAAACTACATAAGTGGCGAAGAAGTACAGTTAAAATTTTTGTGAAATATGTATATAGTTTTTAGTAATTACAGTGTTTAAGGGGGCCCACTTGCCATCGGGCTAGCCGACACCCTGGCCGGTCCGCCACTGATCCTATGTGTTCTATGGGTGCTTTAGATTCGGATTGGTTGTTGAATATTACTTCGTGCACTGTCAATGATTTAATTCCTGGGTGAGCAGTAGGTTTCGTACTGTCTACTTGTGTCGCATTGTCTCACGTGGTTAATATGTTCGAAAGTATCATTAATTATCGGACATCGAGTAGTATTGTTTCCGAAAGGCGAACACTATCGTGTAACCGTTAAGCTTTACTTTGTTACCGTTTCTCTTGTATTAATTTTCTACAACGAACGGGTCCTGCATTGTCTCGTAACATGCAACGTTCCGTGTCGTTATCAGTAGATCTCGGAGCGCTAAAATTATCGAAGAGGCAGGAAGCAACGACGGTCGTTGGATTCTTCTGGAACAATAACGCGTAACCTGGCAAGCTTTATTCTTAGATTTCGCTTTCTTGTATGCCGTGGTTATTCAACAGCGATCGATATTTCAAAAGCGATTTAATGTCCATAAAAGAGGAATCGAGGAAATGGGTGCGCGATAGTCGAGCCGAAGAGTACCCACGTTCCACGAGGCTGGAGAATTGAATTCACCGCAAACAAGGACCGATTCGCTCGCGGCGAATCGGTAAAAGTAGCCACGGATCGTTACGGCACACTCGGTATTCTTCGATTCACTTGGATTTCTGTCAACTTCACTTCCTCGATCCTCTCGAAACGGGGAGCATCGCGTAACGGTGCGTACATTCCGTCTGTTGACCGTACGTGCGTTCTTGAACTTCCGCTTATTCCAGCGACCGAACTTGCGAACGTAACGAGAGCCGCTAATCGCCCCACGCTCAGCCAATTATGCAATCTCCTTGCATAACATGCAATTGTGTATATTCTTTCATACGCAATTAAAACGTTTGAAATTCTTTTTCACGCGAACCGCGAATGCAGAGCTTCAACCCCTAAAACGATAGAGTGAAACGTTATATATAAACCAATTTGACTTACAAATACTTGGACCACCCTGTATATTATCTCCTCATTTCCATATTTAATTCAACGAAGAAAAACACTGGTTGCATCACACCGTCTGTGCACGCGCAAGGGAGAATGAATGAATCGTCTTCCTATTGCGAAGAATTAATTATTTATTGCCTCGTTGCCAGCTAGCTTGTAGCGTTGCTACCCGGTAATACTCAGCAATTATCTTTCGATCGGCGATTTATAGTCGTTGACGCGTTTCTTCCCAGACGGAGAATGCAGTACGGATCTCTAAACCCGGAATCGGTACTGTCCCACAAATGATTCATTTTTTTCTATGACGACGACAGGTCTTAGAAAAAGAGATACACGGAAGATCGTCGTGGGTGCGTGTTTGCGACAGTTTGCGTCATTAAATCGAAATACCAGATGTTTCTCTTCGTCCTCAATTACGATGCCGAGAGTCATTTCAAGCATTTTCATTCGCCTCCCCCTTCGCTCGTCTAATGACTACGATTTAAGTGAGACAGTCTTTTTACCATCCACCGACCTTGTCGCCCCCGTCATTTGCACTACTTGCAGCTTCTTACCTAACCGCAATTATTTCACCGGGGTAAATCTGAATTCGTTGCGCGCGCCTTTGTAAACGGCGTGCTTCATGCAAAGCAGCAACCTCGCCTCGCAAATCACATTTTTAAAACGCTGACGGCCCGCTCCGCTAATGCCACCTAAAGAGGAGGACAAAGGAGATGGTTAAATGCTGAGTGTGCCCCGTAATATGCTGGCGTTCCAGATTCCCGGCTGTTTCGTACTTGAAGCTCGTCATCTGAATTGATCCTACAATCTGATGTTTCTTTCTCAACGGCACCCTAGCTGTTTACCGCTGGATTTCTTTAAGCCAGATTCCCACGTGCGCAACGTGGAACACACTCGAGGTGACACTTCCCTCCGCGTTATCTTTGAAGTGACCCCTCTCGAGTCTCTCATTATAAATAATCACATTACCCACGCATTTCCTATGCCACGGAAAAGTTCCTTCGCTGTAATGCAAGCATAAGAATCGATTTACCTCCTAGGCGCTGACTTTGATCGACCCATGCCTAAACCGTCAATTACCCACGACGCGAATGACTCGGTCCATGAGAAGTTTCTATAGAGGCGTGGGTTTCGAGAACGCAAGGGTGCGTTAGCGCGCTAGCGTGCGCTGCAGAGTACTCAATCTTCGAGAGAACCGATTTCGTAATTGTAAGCGATCGAAGTGCATCGTTTGACGAAGAGCGGATCGAAGAGACACGAGGTCAAATCTCCTGTAGGCTTGCGATTGGCACATAGGTGGCGCCCCCGTTAGTTTGGGTATTTGTAGACAGAGGCGTCCGGAGACTTTTTTCCAGAGGGAGAGGGGCAACTTTGGGATGATGGTAAAGAAAAATATACCCCTCTTGCTTTTTTAACCCATTTTATAGTGCCAATTTAATTAAAAATTTAAAACCGAAATTTAAAAATATTCCCTTTTTTAGTATAAACTTAATAAAGATCAGTTTTGAAAAAATAAGCGATTTTTTTTCAAAACCCAAGGGGTGGCAACTGCCCCTTTTGCACCCCCCCCCCCCCGGACGCCCATGTTTGTACAGCTTGGAAAAGAGTAACATCGGAGGCTCGGCGTCGGGGAAATCGGTAGCGCGGTTGGCCAGTACGCAGAGGACCCGCGGAGATGATCTTGGATTTCGAGTCCCACCGCCCTCAGTTTCACTTTTCCGCCAACACTCACTTTCGTTCACAATTCTTTCCGTCGGGAGGGTCAAAAGGAAACCGACCGGTCGCGTCGCAGGGGCAGAAACGCGAAATCGTTTCTGCATCGGAATGCCAACGGTGCTCGCGGAGATCGCTCGGATCTCCCTGTGGCGTTTCGCAACGCTGAGAAGGCTCGTCGATACGATCGAATTTTCGAGGCGTTGCCCGTTGCAGGAAACCCGTGTAAGGCGGAATCGGTTTTCTCTCGGTGCTCGCGCCTGGAAATTAACGCGGGCCCCGCGCGCATAATCGCGAGCGAGCGGCTATCGGGGGATGCGATTTGCATAAACGTTGCGTGCCCGTGTTGCGCCGCCTGTTGCTCCACATTCCCGAGCGGGCTCGTAATACGCGCAAGGTCCCCCTTTGTCAAGGATGAAAAATTGTTGGCCGGTAGTGCGCATACCGGCCCCTAATTGGCAACAATATTTCCCCGCGCGTTCAAACAGCGGCGGCTACCAATTAAAGGCTCAATGGAGGCCCTAACGAGCTGGATTTATCGAATTACTCCTCCCCCTCCCCTCCCGTGCTCGATCGGAGACAACCATGTGGCGCATTGTGGAACACGTAGCTAAGGTATCACATCTCAGAGACGTTCATTACCAGCGGAATAATGGCACGGACCTCCTGATCCTTGGACGTGCTACACGGTTGCCTGTCCTGCGCTCCGGTCAGACTTTGTTGTGTGGGAAATGCATGTCCGCCCCATTTACTCTGGGCGTAGAACTTTGGTTAACTTCAGTGTACACGCTGCGGTATAATGGATTTCTTTGAGCCGCGTTACGGGCGAACGCAAGAGAGCATGGCATGCGTGTTGGTCGATTCGTTACAGTCAGTTTAATTAAGTGGATCATTCTGGGCCTAGAGTAGGTTTAATGATTTGATTACAGTGCTCGTGCGTTTTTGAGACTCCGACGTGTAAGTGGCGCGAAGGAAACGTAACGTGCTGTTTGCAGAATAAATATGGACTAAAGTGTGCAAATGTTATTGGTAAACGCGAGTGATTTGGTGCTTTCGCGAGTGTCTGAGTGTGTTTGATTGATATAGCGTGTGACTATTGTTGGAAAGTAGGATCGAAGATGGATTGCCGGTTACGCGACGGGATTCGAGAACGATTGCCAGTAAAAAAGAAATCGTCCGAGGAATCGGGCGAATATTTCAGCAGCAATTTCCACATTGTTCACGAATTTACGGAGCATGGAACCAGTCTCTACCGCGTTCTAATAACACATCGACTGCTTGTTACATAATTAGAAAGCGCGCGTGATTTTCGTGTTATAAAACTGCATTAATAGGGCGGCAATTAAAACGTTGATGCCCACTGAGCGAGTTAAGTGCAGGGGAATTAGCGCGATCAACTCGAATCTCCTCTTCGAACTAACATTTCGCGATTAATTATAATCATGCCTATCGACTTCGTGTTAATTACACATTTTCGTCGAATTAGCAGAGGCGAAGATTGCATTAAAATATTTTCCAACAACGCGCGCACGCTGATTTCGACGAGACTCTATAGATTTGCGAAATAGTGGAAGATATTTGACACGTATTTTTTGTTATCGGCAAAAAACTGAGCCGGGGCTGGATTCGTCTTTAAAAAGTGTATGCTTTAAAAAAAAAATATCCTACGCCTAATGGTTTTCGAGATATTTCAGAAAATATGTTTTCGACTCCCAGCTTTACGGTCTGTTTTCACCCCTTAAACATGATCGATTGCCTATAACAAAAAATACGTGTCAAATATTTTTTCACTATTTTGCAAATCTCCAGAGTCTCGTTGAAATCTGCGTGTGCGGGCTCGATATGTTCCCTTGCAAGTAAGTCTTTCCAATCTTCAATCTCGTTCAAGTAAGAATCTTCCAGCCGGTATAAATCGAATTCTAACTTCTACTGTCAATGAACGGACCACCGTCACGTGCGTCACGTTTTCTCGAGCGTTCCAAATCAATCGCAGCCCTTCATAATTAGAATCGAGGGATCGGCGATCGAAGGCAGGAGCAGGTAGGTTACACTTTTTGCCGGAGTCAGTGTCTCACGGTAGGCGGCCGCGCGCGCTGCTGCACGTGACCAACGAGCACGCGTGACACGTGCACGCATGCCAGACCTACTAACTGGCTGTCAGTAGGTCTGGCCGCTACCAGGGGCGGAGGGAAAAGTTAGAAAAGGCTTTGCGAAACCGGCGGAATTGCTTTTGCCCGCCGGTCGTACATTGTTTGACCTTGCTCGGCGCTGAGCGTCGGTAAAAGTGCTCTTGTATGTCGAAAGACCGCGGGGACAGTTGCATAGTGGCGTTCTCATATTTACCGCGCCGCGATTAGAATATCACGCCGCCCCGGATTTCAGGAGGACGGTGAATCCCCACCGTCTAGGACGATTCGCGAAATTATAATTTACTCTTACTCTTGTTTGTAGAAAATTTAGCGCCATCCGAATTGAAGAAGTTGAGGAACAAGCAGAGGAAACAGCGTAGAAAGGCCGAGCTGGAACGACAACAGGCTGCCCAGGCCCAAGAAAAGAGGGAACAGCACAATAAGTCGCGGCAACAGGCCGACCCTGATCTGGAGCAACCCACGCTAGACGAACTTATACCGGAAAAATTGGAGAGGGTCAGTGAATGTTTGCGATCTGACGAATGTGGGGCTCGTTTGTGTAGGTCGTAGGTGGTATAATCGTGGTATGACTGGAACTGATTTCTTGGTTCCAGATGGAAGACCCTCTGGAGCAGGCGATCAAGTTCTTACAGCCCCTGCAGGAACTGGCAGCGAACAGAATAGAGACGCACCTTATGGCGTTCGAGATCTACATTCGCAAAGGTTTGTGTTTGCTTTCTGTGGTGCTGGATAAAGGGCCACTGTTCTTCGTACCTTCCGCGCGCAGTATTTGTATACTTCTTGCGAAGTTACAGCCCTGGTCGATCGCGATCGTTAAGAAGTACTGTTTTCCGCAGGTCGTACGTTGCTGATGTTGAAGTCGATAAAGCGCGCGCACGGTTTAGACCCGAATAATCCTGACCTGCACACGTGCCTAGTACGCTTCATGCTGCACACTGGCCGCTCACCGCTGGAAGGGCCGGTCGGGGAAGTGGTGAAACGGCAGACCTCGGGGATATACTCGAGCTCGACCGCCAGCCAATTGAACGTGGAGTTCTTGAAGAAGAATCGAAACTCACTGCCTCACCTGCTCCAGGGCGCAAGGATGTGGTACGTCCTGGACCCGTCCGCCCAATCGAAAGCTCTCTCCCTGGTCACCGGCATCGACGATCTCGAGGGCGTAACGCTGCCGAATTGCACGAAAGTGTTGGAGTCGTTGCGCAACGGGGACTTCGGTCACTGCGACTCGACGATAGCCGATTACGTGACGAAATGCCATAAACGTTTCCCGTACGCGACCGCTTTTCGACCGCCGGAAACGAAGGTGACGACCAATCACCAAGAGAAAGAGAACTCGATCAAGAACTGATCCAGGCACGCGCTCGCCAGCGTCGCTGAATCACTTCGTAGCTAGACGAGGCAATTGGAGGAGGTGGAGTGGAGGCCCGTTTTGATCTACGTTGAGGAAGAAAAAAAATTCGATGGGAAAATAGAAAACAGAAAAAAGAAAATGGGGGAAGGAACAGTCTCGTTGGGTGGTAACTGAACAGAGGCAGGCGATGGACATAGTGAGAGAAGTCGCGGGAATTGGCGGATATTGATTTAATAACGATGATTAAACCATGTATTATACACGAACTGTTCCTTGGAAGGTTTCATGTAGTGTGAACAGTGCTGGGACAGTGCTGGATAAACAATCTTAATAAATTATAATAACACGACGAGGGCGCGACGAGCGCGCGCCTCCGACGCGGTCCCGAATTTTAGGTGAAACGAAGAGATGGATGGCTAGTAGGCTAAATGTTAATTAACAATTGGAACGGGATACGAATTAGACGCGCTCTATCGACGGAGCGACGACGCTGAAAGGAGGGTCGACGAAGTGTGAAATGTTTAGTGAAGATGATGGATCGGGATGAAAGGGGGGAGGGTGGGGCGGGGGTGCAGTGTGTAAAATAATGACGTGCGAAACTAACACATTGGTACAAAATACAAGACTTGTATACATTCGTACGCGCGCGCGATCTATGAATATTTCTTACTCGATGTTAAGGTGTACTATTTTCAGCGATGTCTACATGAATATACTCTACTGTGTAGAGTCTGGAAAACTGGACGATCATCGAGCACCGACATATTGTACCACGCATATTTGTTCGTCGCTACATTTCAACAGACTTTGTTCCAGAGTCGTAATACCACTAACTTCTAGCTCACTTCATTCTCGCGGAAACTCTGCCGATAAACTCGAACGCGAGAACACACAGCCAAAATCCGACGTTCTTTTTCCTTCTAGAAACGACGCGTTTTTATTTCTGTGTTTAATTTCCAAGCAGGGTAATGATCTCTACGTTTGGATTGGAGCCCTGATAATTCCATCGAGAACAGTCACAATACGGGAGGTAGTGTCCATTCTTGCGAAAGTCCCTCGTGAAAGTTACTATTAAGAACAATAAACTGCGTATCGTGTACGCAAATTACCAAAGTATATCGTAAATCGAAAACAATAAGTGTCGATAGCAAAGAAAGAAAAAAAGGGGGAAGAAAATATCATGCATCTGTATGTCAACGGATTACAGAAAATTTTAATAAAATGGTAAATGTCTAAAAGTCTATACCGGTATATATAAGTCGAACGATGTTATGATTACCTCATTTATTTTTTGAGATACCGACACATACTTATAAGTTGTGAATTTCCTTGAAGCAAAACGAAAAAGATCAGTAAGATGCAAATACTACAAATTAGTGATAATATTTGTACATACTTCAGCTACTACTTTAACAATATACACAACATAACACAACACACACACGCATACACACACATTTCCTATTTTATTTAAGTCATAGAATATAATTTTTGCGATTAGTTAATGTTATGCCAATGTTAAAAACTTACTAAAAGTCAACTTAATGGTAATCATAAAAATAAGGTAATTACATCATTCACGGTGATGTATATCTAACATTTCGATTCACTCGTAAAGCGCATACCGGATGAAAATTTAACTGAACATTCATTCAACATCGATGGAATAATCTTCTATCAAAGTATTATAAATGCAGACGTTTGACATTGTTTGAACGAATACCTTCTGTAAATGCATGGAATGTTTCTCAGGGCTATGCAAGTAATATCATAACATAAGCGATAACGTAGATGTTCTACTCGTTCGCATTATCATTAGTCATTTAACTATTATACGGACGAACATTGGAATATGATACGATCACCACACCAGCTTATCAATATACAAAACTTGTCTCCACTGACAGCTCTCGCTCAAAATTAATGCATATTACAATACGACATTCACGTTATACCATGCATCTACCGAAGCGTTAATATGTTTTTTTATCTTTTTCTTTTGTTCTCGGATACATTTTCTGCAGTACACTCGAAAATTAGCAAAGCTATTACCTTTTCGGAAAGATATACGTATGAGTTGCTCCAATCTTTATCGGAGGTTGTTACCTCGGTATAAAAATTTCTATTTCGCTCATAAAGTAATTATCGAAACTATGAGAAATAAACAATGCTGATTAAGGATGGTATTATCAATCTTTCAAAAAGGCTCAGTTTCATATCTGCCTTTAAGCCCTTGATTTATTCATTAAGGGAATAAAATAATAAACACGGGTACCTCGACCCGCATCCTCTTCCATCTCCTCATGTAAGTGAATTCATCATATAGGTTTCATAGAGAGTTTTTTAACGTATACGATTAACTCTTAAGGCAATCTGTTATTCTAATTGAAGAGACTTGAAGAAAAACGAACAAATATGTAGCAAGTACGAGTTATGGTTATTTATTGTTTCGATCATTGTATTACGTCGTAAGTTACTGCCATTCGCAATAAGCTATTATTATACTTTTGATAAATTCGTATTAACACGGCAAATAATTCGTTGTAATTCTTGCTGCACCAATAGTCAGAATCCGTAACCGATTCACACACTTCAATGGAGATATTCATAGTGCTGAATAAGCTGTTCTCGTAAGTGTTGTTATCTATCTATATACATGCATATACGTAAACAATGCACACGCACCTTCGGCACGTCGGAATATTTTTCTATATGATGAATTCAATCACCACATATAATTACTTTGTTTATGTAACTTCCCTCATTATAGTTGTGACTACAAACGTAAGTGAAGTAATATTTTAAAGACAAAAAACTGGGATATGTATAGTATGTACATAAACGTATTATTATGGTATATATATCAAAAACTCTATGTTCAATTTCTCTTTGTTGTTATATTAATAACGAGTCAACATGAAAACAATATTATACCACGTATCAACAATCGCCCTTCCTTCAATCATTTTCAGAAAATGATAAACACTGTTACATATTTCTACCATGCCATACATTATCGTATCAATGTTTACACCTGTACAGCAATCAAGTCTGCAACACAGTTGCGGGCAATATTGTCTCTTAAATACTTGATAGCATCTTTGTATTATTGCTAAATTCTTTCACCTTCTGTACATTGTTTTATTTATTTTCTAATAACCTCGTGTGGTTAATGTTTCAAGGTGAAAATAACTAGATCTGTAAAAATTTCAAACAAGAGGCATTCTTCATTTCCATCTGTACCTACTCCTAACACAACTTTGTATATAAATAATGGCAGCTGGCCCTTTGAGCACACCAGCAACCAGCAATACCGCGGGCCCATATTTTCATGCGTTACCGAATGATCAACGTTACTCGAACGTTCGATCCTGCAAAATGTCAAGGAAAAAAAAATGGAATAAATCATAAATATATCTGTGAAATTTTTTTTACTGTCAACCATCGGTACTTACGTCGCTTCTGTCATAAATGCAATTACAAATTATTTTTCACCGGAGTGGGGGGTAGCTGTGTCATTTCGTTCCAATTAATCTCGGCAAAGTCAATCACGATTCTTTTATTTGTCGGAACATATTGCCTGAAGAGAAGTTTCAGGGGTATCAGAAATGTAGCATGTTACTAAATTTATAAGATATGGAAAAGAGTGCAATATTGTAAATGAATTAAATTTGCATGCATTAAGGAACATAGATCGAAATTACAGAACTCAGGAAACTGATTTTAATGGATTGCTGCACGGAGAGAAAGTGTGCCATTTACAGAAAATGACCCAACTCAATCCTCGTGGTCCCTGCTAAAGCATTCTGACAATTTATACAACCGATACGTGCAACTGAAATACCTGTATACAACACCTGTTGCATCAAACATTTTCTTCGCAGCAACAGTTTCAACTTTATGCGCGTGTTTATCTGACATGTATACAACTAACTTTATACCAGACTGTATTATTACTTTGGCACATTCGTTACATGGAAAAAGACCAACATAAATTGTGCAATTTTTAACGTCACTGGAGTTTTTATTCAAGATAGCATTGACTTCTGCGTGACACACTGTAAATTTTATGCTATTATAGTAACAATATAGTATTAATTTGCATAGTATAACTTAAATCTCCTTTACAGAAAAAACTGGAGTAAATTTACCATATAGATACTTGGTATGTAATAAGTTGGAAGAGCCCTTTGTCCAAGAGAATTCATCATCGCTACAACCAGTTGGCATCCCATTGTACCCGATACCTACAATTCTTTTTTCATTGTTCACTATGCATGCACCAACTTGAGTGCAGGGATCTTTGCTGCGTTTTGCAGACAGGAAAGCTGTTGCCATGAAATATTCATCCCAGCCTATGTAGGATTCCCTTTTATTGTTAACGTCGCTATGGAAACAGAAATAATGTACCCATGCCACGTTGTGTAATTATTTATTAGGGGTTACAAACAGTATATGTGGTATACCGTTCAGGATTAATTTCTACAGCAGTGTTATTTTGCGCCATTCTTAACTGTATTTACACAAAACAGGTACAACCGTTTATCTTTACTTAACTATAAGCATAGACGAGGTATAGCAGGTATGGAACTAAAGTGAACGCAGCGGCCGTTTTTCGGAGGCAACGCCTCCTTTCTCCCCGTTGATATTTTAGATATGCCCAGCACGTCTAAACGTGCGCGAAAATTAAGTTTTCCCAAACGTATTTAAAATTTTGATAGTAAAACGCGTTTTTCCTATCCATTTTTATCGCGTGACACAGTGGAATAGGCCTACAGGGGATACCACTGACAAAAAAAAACGCATCGATAATAGTACCCCATGGGTGATGCGGAAATCTATTGATACGGATGTCGCCCCAATGCGCCACGCGCGGTTCATATCGTACGAGTCTGAGGCGCTCGAAGCTCCTTGGCCCGCCGCGGGGGCCAAGACGCGCGGCGGGAGAAAGGAGGCGTTGCCTCCGAAAAACGGCCGCTGCGTTCACTTTAGTTCCATGCCTGATCTACGATGTAAGTACACGAGCATAGGTATCGCTTACGTTACGCTTACTGGGCACACATATCAGTTCCGTGTCAGTTCACGTAGAATTCAAGTACTCTCCATTAATTTCCTCAATTACATTACTCAAAGTACTTTCCATTACAGCCATTAAAAATTATCCGAATTATATCATGTTTGGTGCCATTTTCATCAGAAAAGCACTAGTAATCCATTAGTGATACTTATATGATAGAAATTGCCATACTCATTACTGAATGGCCTATTGCTGACTTTGTGCTTATGCTATTAGTCTAGCGTTTATGACCCCCGAGCCGCGCCTTCGGATAAAGGCCCTCGCCGAAATTATTCGAGCTTCGAATAACCGTTCGAATAAAGTTACAAATAAAAATGGAACGTAGTTTACTTGAAATTTGCCACCAATGTTCATAAAAATATCCGGACGTGGCCGAAACCAAACGTCGAGCCCGTCGACATCGACAAAAGAACGAGACGATCGGCGGCCGACGAAGGCAGTCTCCTGCAGAGTTGGGCAAAATGTAATCTAATTACAAATTGCAAATTACGATTAAACTGTAACTGTGTAATTGATTACACATTATCTTCTGTAGTCGTTCATTTAGATAGTTGACAAAACCAAATGGTCAAGCTTTCCAAATTAACAATTACAGAAAATAATGTGTAATCAATTACACAATTACAGTTTAATCGTAATTTGCAATTTGTAATTAGATTACATTTTGCCCAACTCTGCCGCCCAGCCTAGGGAAAATGCACAGGCTGGATGCGCGTGATTATTATATGGTTGACGCCTCAAAGTGACAGAAAATACAGGATTGTCTGCCTGAGGGCTCGCTGGTCGGGACCGGCGATGAACCCTCATGGAGACAAGTGATAGACCTATCACGCAATGTAATTTTGTGTCATGCTCGGGGGGCTCGCGAGCCCTCTTACCATTTTCGTGTCACACCCAACGTTATCGATTCAGTCTAAAATAAGATTACATTGCTACGAGTGGTAGGAATTGAAATTAAATCTTATCGGAAACATTTAAAATCTAAAATGGTTTCCGTTTACTAATACATTTTGATAGAAGCATAATTTGCACTTATTTCCATAGATTTCGGTCAGAAATATTATATAAATACAACCGCGTAAAAAATATTGTACAGTCTCTTAGTTAGGTTATATTTTCTGTCACTTCGAACAATCTACATGACAATAAATGTTTATTAGCTACTTCGTTCTTTTACGTTACATTTGAGAACTTTTTATGACTTAATATCCTTTCATAATATTATTGTTACGCCGTAACGGTATTTTTATGAAATCGAGAAATGTAATTATGCGTGGTTAGGAAATCAAAATTTCCATTCGCACGAGAATAGGAATGGCGCTACATGTCAATTGTATCTAGTGATCCTCCAGGGAGTGATCGGTATAACCGCAGCCATTTTTCAAGATTTGGAGCAAAACCGGAAATAAACATAACCTAACCGTTCACTCTATCTCTTTCTATCAGTATTTCAGTCTCTGTCTATCAGTTTTTCTGTCTCTTTTTATCAGTTTTTCTGCCTCTTTCTATCAGTATTTCTGTCTCTTTCTTTTTTACAGTTTCTTTCTCTGTCTACTTCCGCTTTTGCTCCAAATCGCAGCAACCAATCAGCGACGATATACGTTGTTCCGATCACTCTCTAAATAGAGGATCACTAATTGTATATTTATTTATCTCTTATGCGTGAAACGGAACAGTACCCGGGATAAGAATAAAATGCTGTGTATTTTGCAAATAAATATAATATTCAATAAGTTTGCTTTAAAGTAGTAAGAACTATCGAGTGTATTTAGTGTTCAATTAGCAATTATATTCAGGACTGGTTAATTAATTCGGAGCTTTCGTCTGTCATAGGTAAGCAATTCTTTCCTTCGGAAGCGTCGGTTCGTGTCAACTGGTCTAACGAAAACGCACTGAACGAGTACAGCATTTACAATACCTATATGGTTTTAAGTGAAAGTTAAACTTAAGTAATTAGACAATGGAATTATTATAAGCACTCCTGTATGAAGTATCACTGTACATTATTCAAAGTATTTTAATAAACCACATTTAGAGAAAAACCGCATCTTTCAATTTAGAACAGCAACCTATAACTTCCATTTCCTAATTAAATCCCAAATTTGACAATCACAAGTAAAGTCTGCCTCTACGTTGATTAGTTCTCCGCCTTAGATTTTCTTTCCGAAGACGCTAACTTAGTGCCACCTCTTTCGACATCATGTTCTCCTGTTACAATCTCAATTTTGGAGCGTTCAGAAAATTTTGGCCAGATTTTAGCAAATGTATCAGGAGAACATGAAGCGAAAGGAGGTATGCTCTGAATTTCATCGTCGAAGGCCTTTAGAAGACGCTGCGCCTCTACGTCGAATAGTTGTCCGCCTTGGATTCTCTCTCCGCAGACGCTAACATAGTGCCACCTCTTTCGACATCATGTTCTCCTGTTAGAAGATCAATTTTGGAGCGTTCAGAAAATTTTGGCCAGATTTCAGCAAATGTATCAGGAGAACATGATGCGAAAGGAGGTATCCCCGTAATTCATCGTCGAAGGCCTTTCGTCAACTCTGCGCCTCTACGTCAAATAGTTCTCCGCTTTAGATTCTCTCTACGAAGACGCTAACTTTGTGCCACCTCTTTCGACATCATGTTCTCCTGTTACAATCTCAATTTTGGAGCGTTCAGAAAATTTTGGCCAGATTTTAGCAAATGTATCAGGAGAACATGAAGCGAAAGGAGGTATGCTCTGAATTTCATCGTCGAAGGCCTTTAGAAGACGCTGCGCCTCTACGTCGAATAGTTCTCCGCCTTGCATTCTCTCTCCGAAGACGCTAACATAGTGCCACCTCTTTCGACATCATGTTCTCCTGTTAGAAGATCAATTTTGGAGCGTTCAGAAAATTTTGGCCAGATTTCAGCAAATGTATCAGGAGAACATGATGCGAAAGGAGGTATCCCCGTAATTCATCGTCGAAGGCCTTTCGTCAACTCTGCGCCTCTACGTCAAATAGTTCTCCGCTTTAGATTCTCTCTACGAAGACGCTAACTTTGTGCCACCTCTTTCGACATCATGTTCTCCTGTTACAATCTCAATTTTGGAGCGTTCAGAAAATTTTGGCCAGATTTTAGCAAATGTATCAGGAGAACATGAAGCGAAAGGAGGTACGCTCTGAATTTCATCGTCGAAGCCTTTCGAAGACGCTGCGCCTCTGCGTCGAACAGTTCTCCGCCTTGGATTCTCTTTCCGAAGACGCTAACTTAGTGCCACCTCTTTCGACATCATGTTCTCCTGTTACAATCTCAATTTTGGAGCGTTCAGAAAATTTTGGCCAGATTTTAGCAAATGTATCAGGAGAACATGAAGCGAAAGGAGGTGCGCTCTGAATTTCATCGTCGAAGCCTTTCGAAGACGCTGCGCCTCTACGTCGAACAGTTCTCCGCCTTGGATTCTCTTTCCGAAGACGCTAACTTAGTGCCACCTCTTTCGACATCATGTTCTCCTGTTACAATCTCAATTTTGGAGCGTTCAGAAAATTTTGGCCAGATTTTAGCAAATGTATCAGGAGAACATGAAGCGAAAGGAGGTACGCTCTGAATTTCATCGTCGAAGCCTTTCGAAGACGCTGCGCCTCTGCGTCGAACAGTTCTCCGCCTTGGATTCTCTTTCCGAAGACGCTAACTTAGTGCCACCTCTTTCGACATCATGTTCTCCTGTTACAATCTCAATTTTGGAGCGTTCAGAAAATTTTGGCCAGATTTTAGCAAATGTATCAGGAGAACATGAAGCGAAAGGAGGTACGCTCTGAATTTCATCGTCGAAGCCTTTCGAAGACGCTGCGCCTCTACGTCGAACAGTTCTCCGCCTTGGATTCTCTTTCCGAAGACGCTAACTTAGTGCCACCTCTTTCGACATCATGTTCTCCTGTTACAATCTCAATTTTGGAGCGTTCAGAAAATTTTGGCCAGATTTTAGCAAATGTATCAGGAGAACATGAAGCGAAAGGAGGTACGCTCTGAATTTCATCGTCGAAGCCTTTCGAAGACGCTGCGCCTCTGCGTCGAACAGTTCTCCGCCTTGGATTCTCTTTCCGAAGACGCTAACTTAGTGCCACCTCTTTCGACATCATGTTCTCCTGTTACAATCTCAATTTTGGAGCGTTCAGAAAATTTTGGCCAGATTTTAGCAAATGTATCAGGAGAACATGAAGCGAAAGGAGGTGCGCTCTGAATTTCATCGTCGAAGCCTTTCGAAGACGCTGCGCCTCTACGTCGAACAGTTCTCCGCCTTGGATTCTCTTTCCGAAGACGCTAACTTAGTGCCACCTCTTTCGACATCATGTTCTCCTGTTACAATCTCAATTTTGGAGCGTTCAGAAAATTTTGGCCAGATTTTAGCAAATGTATCAGGAGAACATGAAGCGAAAGGAGGTACGCTCTGAATTTCATCGTCGAAGGCCTTTAGAAGACGCTGCGCCTCTACGTCGAATAGTTCTCCGCCTTGGATTCTCTCTCCGAAGACGCTAACATAGTGCCACCTCTTTCGACATCATGTTCTCCTGTTAGAAGATCAATTTTGGAGCGTTCAGAAAATTTTGGCCAGATTTCAGCAAATGTATCAGGAGAACATGATGCGAAAGGAGGTATCCCCTGAAATTCATCGTCGAAGGCCTTTCGTCAACTCTGCGCCTCTACGTCAAATAGTTCTCCGCTTTAGATTCTCTCTACGAAGACGCTAACTTTGTGCCACCTCTTTCGACATCATGTTCTCCTGTTACAATCTCAATTTTGGAGCGTTCAGAAAATTTTGGCCAGATTTTAGCAAATGTATCAGGAGAACATGAAGCGAAAGGAGGTACGCTCTGAATTTCATCGTCGAAGCCTTTCGAAGACGCTGCGCCTCTGCGTCGAACAGTTCTCCGCCTTGGATTCTCTTTCCGAAGACGCTAACTTAGTGCCACCTCTTTCGACATCATGTTCTCCTGTTACAATCTCAATTTTGGAGCGTTCAGAAAATTTTGGCCAGATTTTAGCAAATGTATCAGGAGAACATGAAGCGAAAGGAGGTGCGCTCTGAATTTCATCGTCGAAGCCTTTCGAAGACGCTGCGCCTCTACGTCGAACAGTTCTCCGCCTTGGATTCTCTTTCCGAAGACGCTAACTTAGTGCCACCTCTTTCGACATCATGTTCTCCTGTTACAATCTCAATTTTGGAGCGTTCAGAAAATTTTGGCCAGATTTTAGCAAATGTATCAGGAGAACATGAAGCGAAAGGAGGTACGCTCTGAATTTCATCGTCGAAGCCTTTCGAAGACGCTGCGCCTCTGCGTCGAACAGTTCTCCGCCTTGGATTCTCTTTCCGAAGACGCTAACTTAGTGCCACCTCTTTCGACATCATGTTCTCCTGTTACAATCTCAATTTTGGAGCGTTCAGAAAATTTTGGCCAGATTTTAGCAAATGTATCAGGAGAACATGAAGCGAAAGGAGGTACGCTCTGAATTTCATCGTCGAAGCCTTTCGAAGACGCTGCGCCTCTACGTCGAACAGTTCTCCGCCTTGGATTCTCTTTCCGAAGACGCTAACTTAGTGCCACCTCTTTCGACATCATGTTCTCCTGTTACAATCTCAATTTTGGAGCGTTCAGAAAATTTTGGCCAGATTTTAGCAAATGTATCAGGAGAACATGAAGCGAAAGGAGGTACGCTCTGAATTTCATCGTCGAAGCCTTTCGAAGACGCTGCGCCTCTGCGTCGAACAGTTCTCCGCCTTGGATTCTCTTTCCGAAGACGCTAACTTAGTGCCACCTCTTTCGACATCATGTTCTCCTGTTACAATCTCAATTTTGGAGCGTTCAGAAAATTTTGGCCAGATTTTAGCAAATGTATCAGGAGAACATGAAGCGAAAGGAGGTACGCTCTGAATTTCATCGTCGAAGGCCTTTAGAAGACGCTGCGCCTCTACGTCGAATAGTTCTCCGCCTTGGATTCTCTCTCCGAAGACGCTAACATAGTGCCACCTCTTTCGACATCATGTTCTCCTGTTAGAAGATCAATTTTGGAGCGTTCAGAAAATTTTGGCCAGATTTCAGCAAATGTATCAGGAGAACATGATGCGAAAGGAGGTATCCCCTGAAATTCATCGTCGAAGGCCTTTCGTCAACTCTGCGCCTCTACGTCAAATAGTTCTCCGCTTTAGATTCTCTCTACGAAGACGCTAACTTTGTGCCACCTCTTTCGACATCATGTTCTCCTGTTACAATCTCAATTTTGGAGCGTTCAGAAAATTTTGGCCAGATTTTAGCAAATGTATCAGGAGAACATGAAGCGAAAGGAGGTATGCTCTGAATTTCATCGTCGAAGGCCTTTAGAAGACGCTGCGCCTCTACGTCGAATAGTTCTCCGCCTTGGATTCTCTCTCCGAAGACGCTAACATAGTGCCACCTCTTTCGACATCATGTTCTCCTGTTAGAAGATCAATTTTGGAGCGTTCAGAAAATTTTGGCCAGATTTCAGCAAATGTATCAGGAGAACATGATGCGAAAGGAGGTATCCCCTGAAATTCATCGTCGAAGGCCTTTCGTCAACTCTGCGCCTCTACGTCAAATAGTTCTCCGCTTTAGATTCTCTCTACGAAGACGCTAACTTTGTGCCACCTCTTTCGACATCATGTTCTCCTGTTACAATCTCAATTTTGGAGCGTTCAGAAAATTTTGGCCAGATTTTAGCAAATGTATCAGGAGAACATGAAGCGAAAGGAGGTATGCTCTGAATTTCATCGTCGAAGGCCTTTAGAAGACGCTGCGCCTCTACGTCGAATAGTTCTCCGCCTTGGATTCTCTCTCCGAAGACGCTAACATAGTGCCACCTCTTTCGACATCATGTTCTCCTGTTAGAAGATCAATTTTGGAGCGTTCAGAAAATTTTGGCCAGATTTCAGCAAATGTATCAGGAGAACATGATGCGAAAGGAGGTATCCCCTGAAATTCATCGTCGAAGGCCTTTCGTCAACTCTGCGCCTCTACGTCAAATAGTTCTCCGCTTTAGATTCTCTCTACGAAGACGCTAACTTTGTGCCACCTCTTTCGACATCATGTTCTCCTGTTACAATCTCAATTTTGGAGCGTTCAGAAAATTTTGGCCAGATTTTAGCAAATGTATCAGGAGAACATGAAGCGAAAGGAGGTATGCTCTGAATTTCATCGTCGAAGGCCTTTAGAAGACGCTGCGCCTCTACGTTGAATAGTTCTCCGCCTTGGATTCTCTCTCCAAAGACGCTAACATAGTGCCACCTCTTTCGACATCATGTTCTCCTGTTAGAAGATCAATTTTGGAGCGTTCAGAAAATTTTGGCCAGATTTCAGCAAATGTATCAGGAGAACATGATGCGAAAGGAGGTATCCCCTGAAATTCATCGTCGAAGGCCTTTCGTCAACTCTGCGCCTCTACGTCAAATAGTTCTCCGCTTTAGATTCTCTCTACGAAGACGCTAACTTTGTGCCACCTCTTTCGACATCATGTTCTCCTGTTACAATCTCAATTTTGGAGCGTTCAGAAAATTTTGGCCAGATTTTAGCAAATGTATCAGGAGAACATGAAGCGAAAGGAGGTATGCTCTGAATTTCATCGTCGAAGGCCTTTCGAAAACTCTGCTCCTCTCCGATTTTCCTCGATTGTTACCGATTTCTCAGTCACCCTGTATAGTAGGGTATTTTCCACCCCTTAGGAAAGTACTCGGTACGTGAAAGCGCATCCAATTAGTATAATAAAAGTACCCTTTGATCGCCGATTTTCCTCGATCGTTACCGTTTTCTCGGTCACCCTGTACAGTAGGGTATTTTTCACCCCTTAGGAAGGTACTCGGGGCGTGAAACCGCGTCCAAAGAGTGCAATGAAAGTACCCTTTGATTGCCGATTTTCCTCGATTGTTGCCGATTTCTGAGTCACCCTGTATAGTAGGGTATTTTTCACCTCTTAGAAAAGTACTTGGGACGTGAAACCGCGTGCAAAGAGTACAATAAAAGTACCCTTTGATTGCCGATTTTCCTCGATTGTTGCCGATTTCTGAGTCACCCTGTATAGTAGGGTATTTTTCACCCCTTAAAAAAGTACTCGGGACGTGAAACCGCGTCCAAAGAGTACAATGAAAGTACCCTTCGATCGCCGATTTTCCGGGATCGTTGCCGATTTCTCTATCACCCTGTATAGTAGGGAATTTTTCACCCCTTATGAAAGTACTCGGGACGTGAAACCGCGTCGAAAGAGTACAATGAAAGTACCCCTTGATTGCCGATTTTCCTCGATTGTTGCCGATTTCTGAGTCACCCTGTATAGTAGGGTATTTTTCACCCCTTAGGAAAGTACTTGGGACGTGAAACCGCGTGCAAAGACTACAATGAAAGTACCCTTTGATTGCCGATTTTCCTCGATTGTTGCCGATTTCTGAGTCACCCTGTATAGTAGGGTATTTTTCACCTCTTAGAAAAGTACTTGGGACGTGAAACCGCGTGCAAAGAGTACAATAAAAGTACCCTTTGATTGCCGATTTTCCTCGATTGTTGCCGATTTCTGAGTCACCCTGTATAGTAGGGTATTTTTCACCCCTTAGAAAAGTACTCGGGACGTGAAACCGCGTCCAAAGAGTACAATGAAAGTACCCTTCGATCGCCGATTTTCTGGGATCGTTGCCGATTTCTCTATCACCCTGTATAGTAGGGAATTTTTCACCCCTTATGAAAGTACTCGGGACGTGAAACCGCGTCGAAAGAGTACAATGAAAGTACCCTTTGATTGCCGATTTTCCTCGATTGTTGCCGATTTCTGAGTCACCCTGTATAGTAGGGTATTTTTCACCCCTTAGGAAAGTACTCGGGACGTAAAACCGAGTCCAAAGAGTGCAATGAAAGTACCCTTTGATCGCCGATTTTCCGCGATCGTTGCCGATTTCTCTATCACCCTGTATAGTAGGGAATTTTTCACCCCTTATAAAAGTACTCGGGACGTGAAACCGCGTCCAAAGAGTACAATGAAAGTACCCTTTGATTGCCGATTTTAGTTCTCCGCCGTGGATTCTCTCTCCGAAGACGCTAACATAGTGCCACCTCTTTCGACATCATGTTCTCCTGTTACAATCTCAATTTTGGAGCGTTCAGAAAATTTTGGCCAGATTTTAGCAAATGTATCAGGAGAACATGAAGCGAAAGGAGGTATGCTCTGAATTTCATCGTCGAAGGCCTTTAGAAGACGCTGCGCCTCTACGTCGAATAGTTCTCCGCCTTGCATTCTCTCTCCGAAGACGCTAACATAGTGCCACCTCTTTCGACATCATGTTCTCCTGTTAGAAGATCAATTTTGGAGCGTTCAGAAAATTTTGGCCAGATTTCAGCAAATGTATCAGGAGAACATGATGCGAAAGGAGGTATCCCCGTAATTCATCGTCGAAGGCCTTTCGTCAACTCTGCGCCTCTACGTCAAATAGTTCTCCGCTTTAGATTCTCTCTACGAAGACGCTAACTTTGTGCCACCTCTTTCGACATCATGTTCTCCTGTTACAATCTCAATTTTGGAGCGTTCAGAAAATTTTGGCCAGATTTTAGCAAATGTATCAGGAGAACATGAAGCGAAAGGAGGTACGCTCTGAATTTCATCGTCGAAGCCTTTCGAAGACGCTGCGCCTCTGCGTCGAACAGTTCTCCGCCTTGGATTCTCTTTCCGAAGACGCTAACTTAGTGCCACCTCTTTCGACATCATGTTCTCCTGTTACAATCTCAATTTTGGAGCGTTCAGAAAATTTTGGCCAGATTTTAGCAAATGTATCAGGAGAACATGAAGCGAAAGGAGGTGCGCTCTGAATTTCATCGTCGAAGCCTTTCGAAGACGCTGCGCCTCTACGTCGAACAGTTCTCCGCCTTGGATTCTCTTTCCGAAGACGCTAACTTAGTGCCACCTCTTTCGACATCATGTTCTCCTGTTACAATCTCAATTTTGGAGCGTTCAGAAAATTTTGGCCAGATTTTAGCAAATGTATCAGGAGAACATGAAGCGAAAGGAGGTACGCTCTGAATTTCATCGTCGAAGCCTTTCGAAGACGCTGCGCCTCTGCGTCGAACAGTTCTCCGCCTTGGATTCTCTTTCCGAAGACGCTAACTTAGTGCCACCTCTTTCGACATCATGTTCTCCTGTTACAATCTCAATTTTGGAGCGTTCAGAAAATTTTGGCCAGATTTTAGCAAATGTATCAGGAGAACATGAAGCGAAAGGAGGTACGCTCTGAATTTCATCGTCGAAGCCTTTCGAAGACGCTGCGCCTCTACGTCGAACAGTTCTCCGCCTTGGATTCTCTTTCCGAAGACGCTAACTTAGTGCCACCTCTTTCGACATCATGTTCTCCTGTTACAATCTCAATTTTGGAGCGTTCAGAAAATTTTGGCCAGATTTTAGCAAATGTATCAGGAGAACATGAAGCGAAAGGAGGTACGCTCTGAATTTCATCGTCGAAGCCTTTCGAAGACGCTGCGCCTCTGCGTCGAACAGTTCTCCGCCTTGGATTCTCTTTCCGAAGACGCTAACTTAGTGCCACCTCTTTCGACATCATGTTCTCCTGTTACAATCTCAATTTTGGAGCGTTCAGAAAATTTTGGCCAGATTTTAGCAAATGTATCAGGAGAACATGAAGCGAAAGGAGGTGCGCTCTGAATTTCATCGTCGAAGCCTTTCGAAGACGCTGCGCCTCTACGTCGAACAGTTCTCCGCCTTGGATTCTCTTTCCGAAGACGCTAACTTAGTGCCACCTCTTTCGACATCATGTTCTCCTGTTACAATCTCAATTTTGGAGCGTTCAGAAAATTTTGGCCAGATTTTAGCAAATGTATCAGGAGAACATGAAGCGAAAGGAGGTACGCTCTGAATTTCATCGTCGAAGGCCTTTAGAAGACGCTGCGCCTCTACGTCGAATAGTTCTCCGCCTTGGATTCTCTCTCCGAAGACGCTAACATAGTGCCACCTCTTTCGACATCATGTTCTCCTGTTAGAAGATCAATTTTGGAGCGTTCAGAAAATTTTGGCCAGATTTCAGCAAATGTATCAGGAGAACATGATGCGAAAGGAGGTATCCCCTGAAATTCATCGTCGAAGGCCTTTCGTCAACTCTGCGCCTCTACGTCAAATAGTTCTCCGCTTTAGATTCTCTCTACGAAGACGCTAACTTTGTGCCACCTCTTTCGACATCATGTTCTCCTGTTACAATCTCAATTTTGGAGCGTTCAGAAAATTTTGGCCAGATTTTAGCAAATGTATCAGGAGAACATGAAGCGAAAGGAGGTACGCTCTGAATTTCATCGTCGAAGCCTTTCGAAGACGCTGCGCCTCTGCGTCGAACAGTTCTCCGCCTTGGATTCTCTTTCCGAAGACGCTAACTTAGTGCCACCTCTTTCGACATCATGTTCTCCTGTTACAATCTCAATTTTGGAGCGTTCAGAAAATTTTGGCCAGATTTTAGCAAATGTATCAGGAGAACATGAAGCGAAAGGAGGTGCGCTCTGAATTTCATCGTCGAAGCCTTTCGAAGACGCTGCGCCTCTACGTCGAACAGTTCTCCGCCTTGGATTCTCTTTCCGAAGACGCTAACTTAGTGCCACCTCTTTCGACATCATGTTCTCCTGTTACAATCTCAATTTTGGAGCGTTCAGAAAATTTTGGCCAGATTTTAGCAAATGTATCAGGAGAACATGAAGCGAAAGGAGGTACGCTCTGAATTTCATCGTCGAAGCCTTTCGAAGACGCTGCGCCTCTGCGTCGAACAGTTCTCCGCCTTGGATTCTCTTTCCGAAGACGCTAACTTAGTGCCACCTCTTTCGACATCATGTTCTCCTGTTACAATCTCAATTTTGGAGCGTTCAGAAAATTTTGGCCAGATTTTAGCAAATGTATCAGGAGAACATGAAGCGAAAGGAGGTACGCTCTGAATTTCATCGTCGAAGCCTTTCGAAGACGCTGCGCCTCTACGTCGAACAGTTCTCCGCCTTGGATTCTCTTTCCGAAGACGCTAACTTAGTGCCACCTCTTTCGACATCATGTTCTCCTGTTACAATCTCAATTTTGGAGCGTTCAGAAAATTTTGGCCAGATTTTAGCAAATGTATCAGGAGAACATGAAGCGAAAGGAGGTACGCTCTGAATTTCATCGTCGAAGCCTTTCGAAGACGCTGCGCCTCTGCGTCGAACAGTTCTCCGCCTTGGATTCTCTTTCCGAAGACGCTAACTTAGTGCCACCTCTTTCGACATCATGTTCTCCTGTTACAATCTCAATTTTGGAGCGTTCAGAAAATTTTGGCCAGATTTTAGCAAATGTATCAGGAGAACATGAAGCGAAAGGAGGTACGCTCTGAATTTCATCGTCGAAGGCCTTTAGAAGACGCTGCGCCTCTACGTCGAATAGTTCTCCGCCTTGGATTCTCTCTCCGAAGACGCTAACATAGTGCCACCTCTTTCGACATCATGTTCTCCTGTTAGAAGATCAATTTTGGAGCGTTCAGAAAATTTTGGCCAGATTTCAGCAAATGTATCAGGAGAACATGATGCGAAAGGAGGTATCCCCTGAAATTCATCGTCGAAGGCCTTTCGTCAACTCTGCGCCTCTACGTCAAATAGTTCTCCGCTTTAGATTCTCTCTACGAAGACGCTAACTTTGTGCCACCTCTTTCGACATCATGTTCTCCTGTTACAATCTCAATTTTGGAGCGTTCAGAAAATTTTGGCCAGATTTTAGCAAATGTATCAGGAGAACATGAAGCGAAAGGAGGTATGCTCTGAATTTCATCGTCGAAGGCCTTTAGAAGACGCTGCGCCTCTACGTCGAATAGTTCTCCGCCTTGGATTCTCTCTCCGAAGACGCTAACATAGTGCCACCTCTTTCGACATCATGTTCTCCTGTTAGAAGATCAATTTTGGAGCGTTCAGAAAATTTTGGCCAGATTTCAGCAAATGTATCAGGAGAACATGATGCGAAAGGAGGTATCCCCTGAAATTCATCGTCGAAGGCCTTTCGTCAACTCTGCGCCTCTACGTCAAATAGTTCTCCGCTTTAGATTCTCTCTACGAAGACGCTAACTTTGTGCCACCTCTTTCGACATCATGTTCTCCTGTTACAATCTCAATTTTGGAGCGTTCAGAAAATTTTGGCCAGATTTTAGCAAATGTATCAGGAGAACATGAAGCGAAAGGAGGTATGCTCTGAATTTCATCGTCGAAGGCCTTTAGAAGACGCTGCGCCTCTACGTCGAATAGTTCTCCGCCTTGGATTCTCTCTCCGAAGACGCTAACATAGTGCCACCTCTTTCGACATCATGTTCTCCTGTTAGAAGATCAATTTTGGAGCGTTCAGAAAATTTTGGCCAGATTTCAGCAAATGTATCAGGAGAACATGATGCGAAAGGAGGTATCCCCTGAAATTCATCGTCGAAGGCCTTTCGTCAACTCTGCGCCTCTACGTCAAATAGTTCTCCGCTTTAGATTCTCTCTACGAAGACGCTAACTTTGTGCCACCTCTTTCGACATCATGTTCTCCTGTTACAATCTCAATTTTGGAGCGTTCAGAAAATTTTGGCCAGATTTTAGCAAATGTATCAGGAGAACATGAAGCGAAAGGAGGTATGCTCTGAATTTCATCGTCGAAGGCCTTTAGAAGACGCTGCGCCTCTACGTTGAATAGTTCTCCGCCTTGGATTCTCTCTCCAAAGACGCTAACATAGTGCCACCTCTTTCGACATCATGTTCTCCTGTTAGAAGATCAATTTTGGAGCGTTCAGAAAATTTTGGCCAGATTTCAGCAAATGTATCAGGAGAACATGATGCGAAAGGAGGTATCCCCTGAAATTCATCGTCGAAGGCCTTTCGTCAACTCTGCGCCTCTACGTCAAATAGTTCTCCGCTTTAGATTCTCTCTACGAAGACGCTAACTTTGTGCCACCTCTTTCGACATCATGTTCTCCTGTTACAATCTCAATTTTGGAGCGTTCAGAAAATTTTGGCCAGATTTTAGCAAATGTATCAGGAGAACATGAAGCGAAAGGAGGTATGCTCTGAATTTCATCGTCGAAGGCCTTTCGAAAACTCTGCTCCTCTCCGATTTTCCTCGATTGTTACCGATTTCTCAGTCACCCTGTATAGTAGGGTATTTTCCACCCCTTAGGAAAGTACTCGGTACGTGAAAGCGCATCCAATTAGTATAATAAAAGTACCCTTTGATCGCCGATTTTCCTCGATCGTTACCGTTTTCTCGGTCACCCTGTACAGTAGGGTATTTTTCACCCCTTAGGAAGGTACTCGGGGCGTGAAACCGCGTCCAAAGAGTGCAATGAAAGTACCCTTTGATTGCCGATTTTCCTCGATTGTTGCCGATTTCTGAGTCACCCTGTATAGTAGGGTATTTTTCACCTCTTAGAAAAGTACTTGGGACGTGAAACCGCGTGCAAAGAGTACAATAAAAGTACCCTTTGATTGCCGATTTTCCTCGATTGTTGCCGATTTCTGAGTCACCCTGTATAGTAGGGTATTTTTCACCCCTTAGAAAAGTACTCGGGACGTGAAACCGCGTCCAAAGAGTACAATGAAAGTACCCTTCGATCGCCGATTTTCTGGGATCGTTGCCGATTTCTCTATCACCCTGTATAGTAGGGAATTTTTCACCCCTTATGAAAGTACTCGGGACGTGAAACCGCGTCGAAAGAGTACAATGAAAGTACCCTTTGATTGCCGATTTTCCTCGATTGTTGCCGATTTCTGAGTCACCCTGTATAGTAGGGTATTTTTCACCCCTTAGGAAAGTACTCGGGACGTAAAACCGAGTCCAAAGAGTGCAATGAAAGTACCCTTTGATCGCCGATTTTCCGCGATCGTTGCCGATTTCTCTATCACCCTGTATAGTAGGGAATTTTTCACCCCTTATAAAAGTACTCGGGACGTGAAACCGCGTCCAAAGAGTACAATGAAAGTACCCTTTGATTGCCGATTTTAGTTCTCCGCCGTGGATTCTCTCTCCGAAGACGCTAACATAGTGCCACCTCTTTCGACATCATGTTCTCCTGTTACAATCTCAATTTTGGAGCGTTCAGAAAATTTTGGCCAGATTTTAGCAAATGTATCAGGAGAACATGAAGCGAAAGGAGGTATGCTCTGAATTTCATCGTCGAAGGCCTTTAGAAGACGCTGCGCCTCTACGTCGAATAGTTCTCCGCCTTGCATTCTCTCTCCGAAGACGCTAACATAGTGCCACCTCTTTCGACATCATGTTCTCCTGTTAGAAGATCAATTTTGGAGCGTTCAGAAAATTTTGGCCAGATTTCAGCAAATGTATCAGGAGAACATGATGCGAAAGGAGGTATCCCCGTAATTCATCGTCGAAGGCCTTTCGTCAACTCTGCGCCTCTACGTCAAATAGTTCTCCGCTTTAGATTCTCTCTACGAAGACGCTAACTTTGTGCCACCTCTTTCGACATCATGTTCTCCTGTTACAATCTCAATTTTGGAGCGTTCAGAAAATTTTGGCCAGATTTTAGCAAATGTATCAGGAGAACATGAAGCGAAAGGAGGTACGCTCTGAATTTCATCGTCGAAGCCTTTCGAAGACGCTGCGCCTCTGCGTCGAACAGTTCTCCGCCTTGGATTCTCTTTCCGAAGACGCTAACTTAGTGCCACCTCTTTCGACATCATGTTCTCCTGTTACAATCTCAATTTTGGAGCGTTCAGAAAATTTTGGCCAGATTTTAGCAAATGTATCAGGAGAACATGAAGCGAAAGGAGGTGCGCTCTGAATTTCATCGTCGAAGCCTTTCGAAGACGCTGCGCCTCTACGTCGAACAGTTCTCCGCCTTGGATTCTCTTTCCGAAGACGCTAACTTAGTGCCACCTCTTTCGACATCATGTTCTCCTGTTACAATCTCAATTTTGGAGCGTTCAGAAAATTTTGGCCAGATTTTAGCAAATGTATCAGGAGAACATGAAGCGAAAGGAGGTACGCTCTGAATTTCATCGTCGAAGCCTTTCGAAGACGCTGCGCCTCTGCGTCGAACAGTTCTCCGCCTTGGATTCTCTTTCCGAAGACGCTAACTTAGTGCCACCTCTTTCGACATCATGTTCTCCTGTTACAATCTCAATTTTGGAGCGTTCAGAAAATTTTGGCCAGATTTTAGCAAATGTATCAGGAGAACATGAAGCGAAAGGAGGTACGCTCTGAATTTCATCGTCGAAGCCTTTCGAAGACGCTGCGCCTCTACGTCGAACAGTTCTCCGCCTTGGATTCTCTTTCCGAAGACGCTAACTTAGTGCCACCTCTTTCGACATCATGTTCTCCTGTTACAATCTCAATTTTGGAGCGTTCAGAAAATTTTGGCCAGATTTTAGCAAATGTATCAGGAGAACATGAAGCGAAAGGAGGTACGCTCTGAATTTCATCGTCGAAGCCTTTCGAAGACGCTGCGCCTCTGCGTCGAACAGTTCTCCGCCTTGGATTCTCTTTCCGAAGACGCTAACTTAGTGCCACCTCTTTCGACATCATGTTCTCCTGTTACAATCTCAATTTTGGAGCGTTCAGAAAATTTTGGCCAGATTTTAGCAAATGTATCAGGAGAACATGAAGCGAAAGGAGGTGCGCTCTGAATTTCATCGTCGAAGCCTTTCGAAGACGCTGCGCCTCTACGTCGAACAGTTCTCCGCCTTGGATTCTCTTTCCGAAGACGCTAACTTAGTGCCACCTCTTTCGACATCATGTTCTCCTGTTACAATCTCAATTTTGGAGCGTTCAGAAAATTTTGGCCAGATTTTAGCAAATGTATCAGGAGAACATGAAGCGAAAGGAGGTACGCTCTGAATTTCATCGTCGAAGGCCTTTAGAAGACGCTGCGCCTCTACGTCGAATAGTTCTCCGCCTTGGATTCTCTCTCCGAAGACGCTAACATAGTGCCACCTCTTTCGACATCATGTTCTCCTGTTAGAAGATCAATTTTGGAGCGTTCAGAAAATTTTGGCCAGATTTCAGCAAATGTATCAGGAGAACATGATGCGAAAGGAGGTATCCCCTGAAATTCATCGTCGAAGGCCTTTCGTCAACTCTGCGCCTCTACGTCAAATAGTTCTCCGCTTTAGATTCTCTCTACGAAGACGCTAACTTTGTGCCACCTCTTTCGACATCATGTTCTCCTGTTACAATCTCAATTTTGGAGCGTTCAGAAAATTTTGGCCAGATTTTAGCAAATGTATCAGGAGAACATGAAGCGAAAGGAGGTACGCTCTGAATTTCATCGTCGAAGCCTTTCGAAGACGCTGCGCCTCTGCGTCGAACAGTTCTCCGCCTTGGATTCTCTTTCCGAAGACGCTAACTTAGTGCCACCTCTTTCGACATCATGTTCTCCTGTTACAATCTCAATTTTGGAGCGTTCAGAAAATTTTGGCCAGATTTTAGCAAATGTATCAGGAGAACATGAAGCGAAAGGAGGTGCGCTCTGAATTTCATCGTCGAAGCCTTTCGAAGACGCTGCGCCTCTACGTCGAACAGTTCTCCGCCTTGGATTCTCTTTCCGAAGACGCTAACTTAGTGCCACCTCTTTCGACATCATGTTCTCCTGTTACAATCTCAATTTTGGAGCGTTCAGAAAATTTTGGCCAGATTTTAGCAAATGTATCAGGAGAACATGAAGCGAAAGGAGGTACGCTCTGAATTTCATCGTCGAAGCCTTTCGAAGACGCTGCGCCTCTGCGTCGAACAGTTCTCCGCCTTGGATTCTCTTTCCGAAGACGCTAACTTAGTGCCACCTCTTTCGACATCATGTTCTCCTGTTACAATCTCAATTTTGGAGCGTTCAGAAAATTTTGGCCAGATTTTAGCAAATGTATCAGGAGAACATGAAGCGAAAGGAGGTACGCTCTGAATTTCATCGTCGAAGCCTTTCGAAGACGCTGCGCCTCTACGTCGAACAGTTCTCCGCCTTGGATTCTCTTTCCGAAGACGCTAACTTAGTGCCACCTCTTTCGACATCATGTTCTCCTGTTACAATCTCAATTTTGGAGCGTTCAGAAAATTTTGGCCAGATTTTAGCAAATGTATCAGGAGAACATGAAGCGAAAGGAGGTACGCTCTGAATTTCATCGTCGAAGCCTTTCGAAGACGCTGCGCCTCTGCGTCGAACAGTTCTCCGCCTTGGATTCTCTTTCCGAAGACGCTAACTTAGTGCCACCTCTTTCGACATCATGTTCTCCTGTTACAATCTCAATTTTGGAGCGTTCAGAAAATTTTGGCCAGATTTTAGCAAATGTATCAGGAGAACATGAAGCGAAAGGAGGTACGCTCTGAATTTCATCGTCGAAGGCCTTTAGAAGACGCTGCGCCTCTACGTCGAATAGTTCTCCGCCTTGGATTCTCTCTCCGAAGACGCTAACATAGTGCCACCTCTTTCGACATCATGTTCTCCTGTTAGAAGATCAATTTTGGAGCGTTCAGAAAATTTTGGCCAGATTTCAGCAAATGTATCAGGAGAACATGATGCGAAAGGAGGTATCCCCTGAAATTCATCGTCGAAGGCCTTTCGTCAACTCTGCGCCTCTACGTCAAATAGTTCTCCGCTTTAGATTCTCTCTACGAAGACGCTAACTTTGTGCCACCTCTTTCGACATCATGTTCTCCTGTTACAATCTCAATTTTGGAGCGTTCAGAAAATTTTGGCCAGATT
The DNA here is from genome assembly GCA_947577245.1 of Andrena bucephala. NCBI lineage: Eukaryota > Metazoa > Arthropoda > Insecta > Hymenoptera > Andrenidae > Andrena > Andrena bucephala. The sequence continues at coordinate 75,126,704 of OX387715.1, forward strand.
TTAGCAAATGTATCAGGAGAACATGAAGCGAAAGGAGGTATGCTCTGAATTTCATCGTCGAAGGCCTTTAGAAGACGCTGCGCCTCTACGTCGAATAGTTCTCCGCCTTGGATTCTCTCTCCGAAGACGCTAACATAGTGCCACCTCTTTCGACATCATGTTCTCCTGTTAGAAGATCAATTTTGGAGCGTTCAGAAAATTTTGGCCAGATTTCAGCAAATGTATCAGGAGAACATGATGCGAAAGGAGGTATCCCCTGAAATTCATCGTCGAAGGCCTTTCGTCAACTCTGCGCCTCTACGTCAAATAGTTCTCCGCTTTAGATTCTCTCTACGAAGACGCTAACTTTGTGCCACCTCTTTCGACATCATGTTCTCCTGTTACAATCTCAATTTTGGAGCGTTCAGAAAATTTTGGCCAGATTTTAGCAAATGTATCAGGAGAACATGAAGCGAAAGGAGGTATGCTCTGAATTTCATCGTCGAAGGCCTTTAGAAGACGCTGCGCCTCTACGTCGAATAGTTCTCCGCCTTGGATTCTCTCTCCGAAGACGCTAACATAGTGCCACCTCTTTCGACATCATGTTCTCCTGTTAGAAGATCAATTTTGGAGCGTTCAGAAAATTTTGGCCAGATTTCAGCAAATGTATCAGGAGAACATGATGCGAAAGGAGGTATCCCCTGAAATTCATCGTCGAAGGCCTTTCGTCAACTCTGCGCCTCTACGTCAAATAGTTCTCCGCTTTAGATTCTCTCTACGAAGACGCTAACTTTGTGCCACCTCTTTCGACATCATGTTCTCCTGTTACAATCTCAATTTTGGAGCGTTCAGAAAATTTTGGCCAGATTTTAGCAAATGTATCAGGAGAACATGAAGCGAAAGGAGGTATGCTCTGAATTTCATCGTCGAAGGCCTTTAGAAGACGCTGCGCCTCTACGTTGAATAGTTCTCCGCCTTGGATTCTCTCTCCAAAGACGCTAACATAGTGCCACCTCTTTCGACATCATGTTCTCCTGTTAGAAGATCAATTTTGGAGCGTTCAGAAAATTTTGGCCAGATTTCAGCAAATGTATCAGGAGAACATGATGCGAAAGGAGGTATCCCCTGAAATTCATCGTCGAAGGCCTTTCGTCAACTCTGCGCCTCTACGTCAAATAGTTCTCCGCTTTAGATTCTCTCTACGAAGACGCTAACTTTGTGCCACCTCTTTCGACATCATGTTCTCCTGTTACAATCTCAATTTTGGAGCGTTCAGAAAATTTTGGCCAGATTTTAGCAAATGTATCAGGAGAACATGAAGCGAAAGGAGGTATGCTCTGAATTTCATCGTCGAAGGCCTTTCGAAAACTCTGCTCCTCTCCGATTTTCCTCGATTGTTACCGATTTCTCAGTCACCCTGTATAGTAGGGTATTTTCCACCCCTTAGGAAAGTACTCGGTACGTGAAAGCGCATCCAATTAGTATAATAAAAGTACCCTTTGATCGCCGATTTTCCTCGATCGTTACCGTTTTCTCGGTCACCCTGTACAGTAGGGTATTTTTCACCCCTTAGGAAGGTACTCGGGGCGTGAAACCGCGTCCAAAGAGTGCAATGAAAGTACCCTTTGATTGCCGATTTTCCTCGATTGTTGCCGATTTCTGAGTCACCCTGTATAGTAGGGTATTTTTCACCTCTTAGAAAAGTACTTGGGACGTGAAACCGCGTGCAAAGAGTACAATAAAAGTACCCTTTGATTGCCGATTTTCCTCGATTGTTGCCGATTTCTGAGTCACCCTGTATAGTAGGGTATTTTTCACCCCTTAAAAAAGTACTCGGGACGTGAAACCGCGTCCAAAGAGTACAATGAAAGTACCCTTCGATCGCCGATTTTCCGGGATCGTTGCCGATTTCTCTATCACCCTGTATAGTAGGGAATTTTTCACCCCTTATGAAAGTACTCGGGACGTGAAACCGCGTCGAAAGAGTACAATGAAAGTACCCCTTGATTGCCGATTTTCCTCGATTGTTGCCGATTTCTGAGTCACCCTGTATAGTAGGGTATTTTTCACCCCTTAGGAAAGTACTTGGGACGTGAAACCGCGTGCAAAGACTACAATGAAAGTACCCTTTGATTGCCGATTTTCCTCGATTGTTGCCGATTTCTGAGTCACCCTGTATAGTAGGGTATTTTTCACCTCTTAGAAAAGTACTTGGGACGTGAAACCGCGTGCAAAGAGTACAATAAAAGTACCCTTTGATTGCCGATTTTCCTCGATTGTTGCCGATTTCTGAGTCACCCTGTATAGTAGGGTATTTTTCACCCCTTAGAAAAGTACTCGGGACGTGAAACCGCGTCCAAAGAGTACAATGAAAGTACCCTTCGATCGCCGATTTTCTGGGATCGTTGCCGATTTCTCTATCACCCTGTATAGTAGGGAATTTTTCACCCCTTATGAAAGTACTCGGGACGTGAAACCGCGTCGAAAGAGTACAATGAAAGTACCCTTTGATTGCCGATTTTCCTCGATTGTTGCCGATTTCTGAGTCACCCTGTATAGTAGGGTATTTTTCACCCCTTAGGAAAGTACTCGGGACGTAAAACCGAGTCCAAAGAGTGCAATGAAAGTACCCTTTGATCGCCGATTTTCCGCGATCGTTGCCGATTTCTCTATCACCCTGTATAGTAGGGAATTTTTCACCCCTTATAAAAGTACTCGGGACGTGAAACCGCGTCCAAAGAGTACAATGAAAGTACCCTTTGATTGCCGATTTTAGTTCTCCGCCGTGGATTCTCTCTCCGAAGACGCTAACATAGTGCCACCTCTTTCGACATCATGTTCTCCTGTTACAATCTCAATTTTGGAGCGTTCAGAAAATTTTGGCCAGATTTTAGCAAATGTATCAGGAGAACATGAAGCGAAAGGAGGTATGCTCTGAATTTCATCGTCGAAGGCCTTTAGAAGACGCTGCGCCTCTACGTCGAATAGTTCTCCGCCTTGGATTCTCTCTCCGAAGACGCTAACATAGTGCCACCTCTTTCGACATCATGTTCTCCTGTTAGAAGATCAATTTTGGAGCGTTCAGAAAATTTTGGCCAGATTTCAGCAAATGTATCAGGAGAACATGATGCGAAAGGAGGTATCCCCTGAAATTCATCGTCGAAGGCCTTTCGTCAACTCTGCGCCTCTACGTCAAATAGTTCTCCGCTTTAGATTCTCTCTACGAAGACGCTAACTTTGTGCCACCTCTTTCGACATCATGTTGTCCTGTTACAATCTCAATTTTGGAGCGTTCAGAAAATTTTGGCCAGATTTTAGCAAATGTATCAGGAGAACATGAAGCGAAAGGAGGTATGCTCTGAATTTCATCGTCGAAGGCCTTTCGAAAACTCTGCTCCTCTCCGATTTTCCTCGATTGTTACCGATTTCTCAGTTACCCTGTATAGTAGGGTATTTTTCACCCCTTAGGAAAGTACTCGGTACGTGAAAGCGCATCCAATTAGTATAATAAAAGTACCCTTTGATCGCCGATTTTCCTCGATCGTTACCGATTTCTCGGTCACCCTGTACAGTAGGGTATTTTTCACCCCTTAGGAAGGTACTCGGGGCGTGAAACCGCGTCCAAAGAGTGCAATGAAAGTACCCTTTGATTGCCGATTTTCCTCGATTGTTGCCGATTTCTGAGTCACCCTGTATAGTAGGGTATTTTTCACCTCTTAGAAAAGTACTTGGGACGTGAAACCGCGTGCAAAGAGTACAATAAAAGTACCCTTTGATTGCCGATTTTCCTCGATTGTTGCCGATTTCTGAGTCACCCTGTATAGTAGGGTATTTTTCACCCCTTAGAAAAGTACTCGGGACGTGAAACCGCGTCGAAAGAGTACAATGAAAGTACCCCTTGATTGCCGATTTTCCTCGATTGTTGCCGATTTCTGAGTCACCCTGTATAGTAGGGTATTTTTCACCCCTTAGGAAAGTACTTGGGACGTGAAACCGCGTGCAAAGACTACAATGAAAGTACCCTTTGATTGCCGATTTTCCTCGATTGTTGCCGATTTCTGAGTCACCCTGTATAGTAGGGTATTTTTCACCTCTTAGAAAAGTACTTGGGACGTGAAACCGCGTGCAAAGAGTACAATAAAAGTACCCTTTGATTGCCGATTTTCCTCGATTGTTGCCGATTTCTGAGTCACCCTGTATAGTAGGGTATTTTTCACCCCTTAGAAAAGTACTCGGGACGTGAAACCGCGTCCAAAGAGTACAATGAAAGTACCCTTCGATCGCCGATTTTCTGGGATCGTTGCCGATTTCTCTATCACCCTGTATAGTAGGGAATTTTTCACCCCTTATGAAAGTACTCGGGACGTGAAACCGCGTCGAAAGAGTACAATGAAAGTACCCTTTGATTGCCGATTTTCCTCGATTGTTGCCGATTTCTGAGTCACCCTGTATAGTAGGGTATTTTTCACCCCTTAGAAAAGTACTCGGGACGTGAAACCGTGTCCAAAGAGTACAATGAAAGTACCCTTCGATCGCCGATTTTCCGCGATCGTTGCCGATTTCTCTATCACCCTGTATAGTAGGGAAGTTTTCACCCCTTATGAAAGTACTCGGGTCGTGAAACCGCGTCCAAAGAGTACAATGAAAGTACCCTTTGATTGCCGATTTTCCTCGATTGTTACCGATTTCTCAGTCACCCTGTATAGTAGGGTATTTTTCACCCCTTAGGAAAGTACTCGGGACGTAAAACCGCGTCCAAAGAGTGCAATGAAAGTACCCTTTGATCGCCGATTTTCCGCGATCGTTGCCGATTTCTCTATCACCCTGTATAGTAGGGAATTTTTCACCCCTTATAAAAGTACTCGGGACGTGAAACCGCGTCCAAAGAGTACAATGAAAGTACCCTTTGATTGCCGATTTTAGTTCTCCGCCGTGGATTCTCTCTCCGAAGACGCTAACATAGTGCCACCTCTTTCGACATCATGTTCTCCTGTTAGAAGATCAATTTTGGAGCGTTCAGAAAATTTTGACCAGATTTCAGCAAATGTATCAGGAGAACATGATGCGAAAGGAGGTATCCCCTGAAATTCATCGTCGAAGGCCTTTCGTTAACTCTGCGCCTCTACGTCAAATAGTTCTCCGCTTTAGATTCTCTCTACGAAGACGCTAACTTTGTGCCACCTCTTTCGACATCATGTTCTCCTGTTACAATCTCAATTTTGGAGCGTTCTAAAAATTTTGGCCTGATTTTAGCAAATGTATCAGGAGAACATGAAGCGAAAGGAGGTATGCTCTGAATTTCATCGTCGAAGGCCTTTCGAAAACTCTGCTCCTCTCCGATTTTCCTCGATTGTTACCGATTTCTCAGTTACCCTGTATAGTAGGGTATTTTTCACCCCTTAGGAAAGTACTCGGTACGTGAAAGCGCATCCAATTAGTATAATAAAAGTTCCCTTTGATCGCCGATTTTCCTCGATCGTTACCGATTTCTCGGTCACCCTGTACAGTAGGGTATTTTTCACCCCTTAGGAAGGTACTCGGGGCGTGAAACCGCGTCCAAAGAGTGCAATGAAAGTACCCTTTGATTGCCGATTTTCCTCGATTGTTGCCGATTTCTGAGTCACCCTGTATAGTAGGGTATTTTTCACCTCTTAGAAAAGTACTTGGGACGTGAAACCGCGTGCAAAGAGTACAATAAAAGTACCCTTTGATTGCCGATTTTCCTCGATTGTTGCCGATTTCTGAGTCACCCTGTATAGTAGGGTATTTTTCACCCCTTAGAAAAGTACTCGGGACGTGAAACCGCGTCGAAAGAGTACAATGAAAGTACCCCTTGATTGCCGATTTTCCTCGATTGTTGCCGATTTCTGAGTCACCCTGTATAGTAGGGTATTTTTCACCCCTTAGGAAAGTACTTGGGACGTGAAACCGCGTGCAAAGACTACAATGAAAGTACCCTTTGATTGCCGATTTTCCTCGATTGTTGCCGATTTCTGAGTCACCCTGTATAGTAGGGTATTTTTCACCTCTTAGAAAAGTACTTGGGACGTGAAACCGCGTGCAAAGAGTACAATAAAAGTACCCTTTGATTGCCGATTTTCCTCGATTGTTGCCGATTTCTGAGTCACCCTGTATAGTAGGGTATTTTTCACCCCTTAGAAAAGTACTCGGGACGTGAAACCGCGTCCAAAGAGTACAATGAAAGTACCCTTCGATCGCCGATTTTCTGGGATCGTTGCCGATTTCTCTATCACCCTGTATAGTAGGGAATTTTTCACCCCTTATGAAAGTACTCGGGACGTGAAACCGCGTCCAAAGAGTACAATGAAAGTACCCTTTGATTGCCGATTTTCCTCGATTGTTACCGATTTCTCAGTCACCCTGTATAGTAGGGTATTTTTCACCCCTTAGGAAAGTACTCGGGACGTAAAACCGCGTCCAAAGAGTGCAATGAAAGTACCCTTTGATCGCCGATTTTCCGCGATCGTTGCCGATTTCTCTATCACCCTGTATAGTAGGGAATTTTTCACCCCTTATAAAAGTACTCGGGACGTGAAACCGCGTCCAAAGAGTACAATGAAAGTACCCTTTGATTGCCGATTTTAGTTCTCCGCCGTGGATTCTCTCTCCGAAGACGCTAACATAGTGCCACCTCTTTCGACATCATGTTCTCCTGTTAGAAGATCAATTTTGGAGCGTTCAGAAAATTTTGACCAGATTTCAGCAAATGTATCAGGAGAACATGATGCGAAAGGAGGTATCCCCTGAAATTCATCGTCGAAGGCCTTTCGTTAACTCTGCGCCTCTACGTCAAATAGTTCTCCGCTTTAGATTCTCTCTACGAAGACGCTAACTTTGTGCCACCTCTTTCGACATCATGTTCTCCTGTTACAATCTCAATTTTGGAGCGTTCTAAAAATTTTGGCCTGATTTTAGCAAATGTATCAGGAGAACATGAAGCGAAAGGAGGTATGCTCTGAATTTCATCGTCGAAGGCCTTTCGAAAACTCTGCTCCTCTCCGATTTTCCTCGATTGTTACCGATTTCTCAGTTACCCTGTATAGTAGGGTATTTTTCACCCCTTAGGAAAGTACTCGGTACGTGAAAGCGCATCCAATTAGTATAATAAAAGTACCCTTTGATCGCCGATTTTCCTCGATCGTTACCGATTTCTCGGTCACCCTGTACAGTAGGGTATTTTTCACCCCTTAGGAAGGTACTCGGGGCGTGAAACCGCGTCCAAAGAGTGCAATGAAAGTACCCTTTGATTGCCGATTTTCCTCGATTGTTGCCGATTTCTGAGTCACCCTGTATAGTAGGGTATTTTTCACCTCTTAGAAAAGTACTTGGGACGTGAAACCGCGTGCAAAGAGTACAATAAAAGTACCCTTTGATTGCCGATTTTCCTCGATTGTTGCCGATTTCTGAGTCACCCTGTATAGTAGGGTATTTTTCACCCCTTAGAAAAGTACTCGGGTCGTGAAACCGCGTCGAAAGAGTACAATGAAAGTACCCCTTGATTGCCGATTTTCCTCGATTGTTGCCGATTTCTGAGTCACCCTGTATAGTAGGGTATTTTTCACCCCTTAGGAAAGTACTTGGGACGTGAAACCGCGTGCAAAGACTACAATGAAAGTACCCTTTGATTGCCGATTTTCCTCGATTGTTGCCGATTTCTGAGTCACCCTGTATAGTAGGGTATTTTTCACCTCTTAGAAAAGTACTTGGGACGTGAAACCGCGTGCAAAGAGTACAATAAAAGTACCCTTTGATTGCCGATTTTCCTCGATTGTTGCCGATTTCTGAGTCACCCTGTATAGTAGGGTATTTTTCACCCCTTAGAAAAGTACTCGGGACGTGAAACCGCGTCCAAAGAGTACAATGAAAGTACCCTTCGATCGCCGATTTTCTGGGATCGTTGCCGATTTCTCTATCACCCTGTATAGTAGGGAATTTTTCACCCCTTATGAAAGTACTCGGGACGTGAAACCGCGTCGAAAGAGTACAATGAAAGTACCCTTTGATTGCCGATTTTCCTCGATTGTTGCCGATTTCTGAGTCACCCTGTATAGTAGGGTATTTTTCACCCCTTAGAAAAGTACTCGGGACGTGAAACCGTGTCCAAAGAGTACAATGAAAGTACCCTTCGATCGCCGATTTTCCGCGATCGTTGCCGATTTCTCTATCACCCTGTATAGTAGGGAAGTTTTCACCCCTTATGAAAGTACTCGGGTCGTGAAACCGCGTCCAAAGAGTACAATGAAAGTACCCTTTGATTGCCGATTTTCCTCGATTGTTACCGATTTCTCAGTCACCCTGTATAGTAGGGTATTTTTCACCCCTTAGGAAAGTACTCGGGACGTAAAACCGCGTCCAAAGAGTGCAATGAAAGTACCCTTTGATCGCCGATTTTCCGCGATCGTTGCCGATTTCTCTATCACCCTGTATAGTAGGGAATTTTTCACCCCTTATAAAAGTACTCGGGACGTGAAACCGCGTCCAAAGAGTACAATGAAAGTACCCTTTGATTGCCGATTTTAGTTCTCCGCCGTGGATTCTCTCTCCGAAGACGCTAACATAGTGCCACCTCTTTCGACATCATGTTCTCCTGTTAGAAGATCAATTTTGGAGCGTTCAGAAAATTTTGACCAGATTTCAGCAAATGTATCAGGAGAACATGATGCGAAAGGAGGTATCCCCTGAAATTCATCGTCGAAGGCCTTTCGTTAACTCTGCGCCTCTACGTCAAATAGTTCTCCGCTTTAGATTCTCTCTACGAAGACGCTAACTTTGTGCCACCTCTTTCGACATCATGTTCTCCTGTTACAATCTCAATTTTGGAGCGTTCAGAAAATTTTGGCCAGATTTTAGCAAATGTATCAGGAGAACATGAAGCGAAAGGAGGTATGCTCTGAATTTCATCGTCGAAGGCCTTTAGAAGACGCTGCGCCTCTACGTCGAATAGTTCTCCGCCTTGGATTCTCTCTCCGAAGACGCTAACATAGTGCCACCTCTTTCGACATCATGTTCTCCTGTTAGAAGATCAATTTTGGAGCGTTCAGAAAATTTTGACCAGATTTCAGCAAATGTATCAGGAGAACATGATGCGAAAGGAGGTATCCCCTGAAATTCATCGTCGAAGGCCTTTCGTTAACTCTGCGCCTCTACGTCAAATAGTTCTCCGCTTTAGATTCTCTCTACGAAGACGCTAACTTTGTGCCACCTCTTTCGACATCATGTTCTCCTGTTACAATCTCAATTTTGGAGCGTTCTAAAAATTTTGGCCTGATTTTAGCAAATGTATCAGGAGAACATGAAGCGAAAGGAGGTATGCTCTGAATTTCATCGTCGAAGGCCTTTCGAAAACTCTGCTCCTCTCCGATTTTCCTCGATTGTTACCGATTTCTCAGTTACCCTGTATAGTAGGGTATTTTTCACCCCTTAGGAAAGTACTCGGTACGTGAAAGCGCATCCAATTAGTATAATAAAAGTACCCTTTGATCGCCGATTTTCCTCGATCGTTACCGATTTCTCGGTCACCCTGTACAGTAGGGTATTTTTCACCCCTTAGGAAGGTACTCGGGGCGTGAAACCGCGTCCAAAGAGTGCAATGAAAGTACCCTTTGATTGCCGATTTTCCTCGATTGTTGCCGATTTCTGAGTCACCCTGTATAGTAGGGTATTTTTCACCTCTTAGAAAAGTACTTGGGACGTGAAACCGCGTGCAAAGAGTACAATAAAAGTACCCTTTGATTGCCGATTTTCCTCGATTGTTGCCGATTTCTGAGTCACCCTGTATAGTAGGGTATTTTTCACCCCTTAGAAAAGTACTCGGGTCGTGAAACCGCGTCGAAAGAGTACAATGAAAGTACCCCTTGATTGCCGATTTTCCTCGATTGTTGCCGATTTCTGAGTCACCCTGTATAGTAGGGTATTTTTCACCCCTTAGGAAAGTACTTGGGACGTGAAACCGCGTGCAAAGACTACAATGAAAGTACCCTTTGATTGCCGATTTTCCTCGATTGTTGCCGATTTCTGAGTCACCCTGTATAGTAGGGTATTTTTCACCTCTTAGAAAAGTACTTGGGACGTGAAACCGCGTCCAAAGAGTACAATGAAAGTACCCTTTGATTGCCGATTTTAGTTCTCCGCCTTAGATTCTCTTTCCGAAGACGCTAACTTAGTGCCACCTCTTTCGACATCATGTTCTCCTGTTACAATCTCAATTTTGGAGCGTTCAGAAAATTTTAGCCAGATTTTAGCAAATGTATCAGGAGAACATGAAGCGAAAGGAGGTATGCTCTGAATTTCATCGTCGAAGGCCTTTAGAAGACGCTGCGCTTCTACGTCAAATAGTTCTCCGCCTTGGATTCTCTTTCCGAAGACGCTAACTTAGTGCCACCTCTTTCCACATCATGTTCTCCTGTTACAATCTCAATTTTGGAGTGTTCAGAAAATTTTGGCCAGATTTTGGAGCGATGTATCAGGAGAACATGAAGCGAAAGGAGGTATCTTGTAATTTCACCATTGAAGGCGTTGCCTTGAAGTAGCGAACAAGAGCTGCGCCTTCTAAAGGCCTTTTACCATGGAAATCATAGGTTTGGAATTTGGATAGGAATTTGTTAAAGGTATTTGTAAATAATAATACAGTTCTTTCCCAATTTTTTTCCACTTTATTTGCACGAAAGGCCTTTTTTACAGTGTTACAATATTGTAAAATTTCATTTTACTTTTTGTATAAAAGAGCCCTAATTCCGAGTGTTCGTTTCTCGCTTCTTTCTGGTCGAAGGGGGTGCGAGATGGAACGCTTTGCGTGCGCGGCGGGCGTGCGCGAGGGGTGCGAGCGCTCAGATGGAATCGTGACTGCTCGATGCATGCGCGCGACGGTCAGGTAGCCAGGCACGGAACGACTCTTTTTTGGGCCGTAGGCGAACTTGCCAAATTCCGCCATTTATTATAATGCATTTAATTGAGCTTCTTCATGACCTTACTCTTAACTTTTACTCGTAGTTTAAAACCGTTGTAGTATAATTTGTAGTATTTCATTTAAAAATTTATTTTCAGCAATGCCAACAATGAAAAGGCCATTTTGCGCCTCTTGTCAACCTTACGCCCTAGCAGTTGCCTAATTTTGCAAAGTAAAGTCATAAATAATCTCAAATAAATGTAATATACTAAAGGGCGCAATTTGACAATTACGCCTAGGGCGCAAAAAAGACTTATGCCGGGCCTGCGTCAAGATTTTGCGAAACGGTTGCCGTGCTCACCGTAAGCGCTTGCACCATCGCGCACGCCCGTCGCGCACACAAAGGACGGAGTGTCAGGCGTCCGAAAGACGAAGCGAGACAAAATATCAACGCGTCGTCTGTCTCGTACTGTCCTCGCTCGCTTTCAGCGCCTGTCGCTCGCTCTCATTCCATCTCGCTCTCGCCTTCGCCGGACAAAAGTGAGACAGAAGTGGTGGGGATAGCGACAAGCCCCCATCGTGTGCACCAAACCGAGCCCATAGGGAAACAATACTGTATAACCTATGTATATGCTATATGACAATAAATGTTTATTGGCTATTTTGTTCTTTTACGCTACATTTGTGAACATTTTATCATCCTTCCAAAACATTATTATTATTACGCCGCAACAGTATCTTTAGGAAATCGGGTATAGCATATAGGTTATATTTTCTGTCATTTCGAGGACAGAAAATTCGCTCCTCGAAGTGACAGAAAATATAAGCTTAACTAAGAGACTGTACAAATGTTTATTACGCGTTGTATTTATATAATATTTCTGATCGAAATTTATAGAAATACGTGCAAATTATGCTTGTATCAAAATTATTAATAAACGGAATTATACAACATGTTTCTTGAAATTAGTCGTAACATTCAGGCCGTTATAGATTTTAAATGTTTTCGATAAGATTTCATTTGAATTCCTATCACGCGTAGCGTTACAATCTGCACAGACGAGGTATATACCTCGTCTGTGCAATCTGTTTCAAGACTTAACCGGTAACGTTGCATGCGACACTAAAATGGTAAGGGGGTCCTAGGACCCCCCAAACCGGTGACAGAAAAATACATTGGTTGATAGGTCTATTCTATACCTCGTCTGTGTTTGAAGTAAAAATTTCGTACACAAATTTTTATTTCACCTAATTTTTTGCCCATCTCTGCACTACAAGCATCCGCCGTCCCGGCGTTCGGAGAGCTGTCAGCGACCGCTGGACAGCAGTGATCCCCGAGCTTCGAAAATTCTGGGATGGTCGCTTTCAAATTCACATAGCCAAGAGCTATTGGGAATTTCCAGGCCCAGGTAAGCGAGCCGCGCGCCGTGCTTTTATGATCGGTTTACCACTCGAATCCCAGATTACTATAATGAGGTTTGAAAACAATGTTGGCTGGTCTCGTACCCGTCTCAATTTCAAAATTTTTAGCTACGACAGTGGTTGACCGCGGCGCTATAACTCTGTACGGAGAGATTTTTCGCCACCTGCGTGTAAAAGTTACAATAATGGCGCATCGTTCCAAAAAATGGAAAATCATAATTAAAACCGACGGCCAAAAAATAAAAATGCGCTAAAAAGTAAAAAATAAATTTGTTCCTTATTTAATCTACGCCACTCAATTTTTTTATATCGGCGCCTCATCATTTGCACTGTGTAAATCTGGCGCCGAGCCGACTTAAAAAAATGAGTGTCGTAGATTAAATAAGGAACAAAATTATTTTTTACTTTTTAGCGCATTTTTATTTTTTTGAAGTCGAGAAAACCAGAACAATAGATTCTGAGGTCTGCAAACGCATTGTCGGATGTGGCCGAAACCGCGACGTCGAGCCTGTCGACGTCAACAAAAAAACGAGATGATCGGCGGCCGACGAAGGCAGTCTCCTGCAGAGATGGGTAAAAAATTATTTGAAATAAAAATTTCGTACACAAATTTTTATTTCAAATAATTTTTTGCCCATCTCTGATCTCCTGCAGTCGCTCGCATAGGACGGTCGTGTCGAGCACTTTATGTATTCCAAACCTTAAATATATTCACTTCTTGCATTCTAAATACCATACTCCTTTTCCCTCCTTTACTATTCAGTTTCCTCCATCAAATAAAAAAACTTTGATATGAAACTTTTTTTGCTTTTTCAATAGTTAGAAAAATAATAGCGTGTGATAAATAATATACGAACAAATCGGACATACTGTATAAACTTACGGAAACATCCGAACGTCAGTTAGTATATAGTTTAAACAAATGAATGGTTCTAATAGTTATGGAGGAGAATGAATTCCTTTTTCAAAAAATATGTACCGAATATTTTTGGCTACTCTACAGACTTGCAAAATTACACCAAAATCGGTGTGTACGGATTCGATATGTTCCTTTTAAATAATACAGTACAGTAGAAAATTTTTATTATTATTATTATTGTTATTATTATATGTCTGTATTATATCGTATAGACCATTATTACTGTATGCGCAAACACATGATGAATGGGTGGGGTTCAGCAATAGGTGTTCTTAAAAAACATTAAAGCACTCTTTTTACAAATTACGTTATTGCAAGCGAATGAAATTTGTTTTGCGTTAAATAAAACGGAATAGGACAGCAAGGTTAAAAGGCGAATGTGATATCGTTTTATTTTCCTCCTCCTTTCTCTTCCGTTGAACGGAATATGATCATAAGGCGATTTTTAAATTGTTACTCTAACAAAAACATTTGTAAATCGCGGGCTTCGACTCTCAAAACATAACCTAGTTTTACCCGTGCTGAATTCTAATTCCTACCACGCGTAGCGTTACAATCTGTTTCAAGACTTCACCGGTAACGTTGCATGCTACACTAAAATGGTAAGGGGGTCCTAGGACCATCGACGAAGTATAGGATAGACCTAACAACTTATGGGACTTCGTGTCACCACAGACGAAGTATAGGTATACCTCGTCTGTGGGTCTATCCTAGGACCCCCCAAACCGATGACAGAAAAATACATTGTTTGATAGGTCTATCCTATACCTCGCCTGTGGTGACACTGAAGACAATAGAGTGAAAGGTCTATTCTATACCTGATCTTTGCTACTACTTCAGGGAGTAGTTCTTCAACGAATCGTCGTCCACGAACAGAGGACACTGCAATCAGTCTTGAATTTCTAGATCGGTAAGGCAGTCTAAGTTGGGTCGCGAAAGTTCATAAGGTGTTGGGTCCATGGACATATATTCCTATGTCCATGGTTGGGTCCTTTCTATAGTTTGCGCTCGATAAGTAAATACGTCACTTTGGAATGTACGTGTTAAGTTATAAACGAATATGCAAATTAAATATACAATTATTTCGAATATCAAAATATTTAAATTATGATATATATTATCAGTGGCGCACTCCCCCTTTCAGGGGCCCTGGCACCTCCCAAAGATAAAGGAAAAGGAGATTAGTGTAACCACAATTAAAGTAATTCAAGAGCTTTGTAAAAAGAAAAGGAAAGTCGAATTTATTCTTTAAATAAATTTTTAAAATCACCTAATGAATGTTATTGAATTTGCATTAAAAATATTTTTATCCCTTCAATTCTTATTCAATTTTTATCCCTTCGAAGATTAAATACTGAGTGTGTCACTGCACATGAGATGACATTTGGAATTTCTCCCATTTCATTTTTAAGGGTATCCATCGGTCAAATCGCGCGTAAGCATAGGTAACATTTATGTTTTTTTCTAGAAAAAAATATACAATGTATGGGTCTAAAACTTTTTGCACTTTATTCTGCTATAAATGTAGAGTATAAAACTGGCGCCACGATAACTTTAGACAGGATCATTCAAAATAAAAAAACCAAAGATATTCCTTAATTACACATGTGTCATTATCGCGCTATCCTCAGGTAGTGTTAAGAAACAACTGAGCGCTGATTGCCACATGTTTAAACGATAGGGTCCCCGCACATGGGTTTTTTCAGACCAAAATGTTTCGTAAAAAAAAATTGAGTGTATGAAAATTCGCAATAGAGGGTAGGGCGATAGCCAGTGTAATTACGAGTAGAATCCCGTTTGAATTTTTAGATTCGGTCAAGAATTGCATTTTTTATCGTGGCGACAGTGTGTGAAAAATTGTTTCGAAAAAAACGTACTTAAAGTTGGACGCCGAGCGCGTTCGTTTATACTCTATAGTGACGGGGACTTACCCGTGATCGCCCTATTTTCCATGCGTTTATTAGATTAAAAAAAAATGTATTCTTTTTTAGATCAATAAATGTAATATTAATTAAAAGAGAAATCACATTTCTGTCTATTTATACCTGCTTCACAATCCATCTTCAAAAAACACATATTTAAAGGCCGTCACACTGGTTATCCCCCTGAACTGTCTATAAAATCTGTACCGTTAGAAATTTCGATCTAAAATTTTAACTGAACATTTTTTAGATGTTGTTGAATAACAGTATGCAAACAAATTTTTTTCGATTTTTTGACTGGCGGATGCCCCTAAAGATACAGATTTCATAATTTATTTTAGTTAATAAAATAAACTTTCTTCTATTCCCCATTGAAAAAAATGAATGGCAAGAGGGGCGTGTGTTGAGCAACATTGGTACCGTTCATAAAGATGTTTAAGTCCAATTTAGTGAGATCGCTAGCGACCGGATCTTGATAGCAGACTAATAAAAGTAACTTCGTTTCGACGCATAATCAATAAAGCTTTTAATAATCTGTGCATGGCAGAGCTTTAGACAGAACTCTCAGACACGGCACTGGTGGCTCCTGGTACCGATAGATCATAGTTTCAATCTTAAATCGGAGACCTTGTGGCGTTCTACTACCATCATCCTTAAAGTGTCACGATACCTTCATTTTTACTACCCTCGTGTCTTGGCATCATTTTGTGTTGACGTTTATACAAAATTGTATTTCAATTTTCTTTCTTTCAAGTAATGTATTACTTGAATTAGTGGAGCGTAGGTGGTGGTAGATATACATGTTACTTCGCAAAATCGGTGAAATTGTCAATATTCCGTGATTCCTCAAATAGCTGGCCTATGTTCGCGAGATAACGATGGTATCGCAATGCCGTAACATTCAGCGTCGCCTTCAAACATGACACAAACCTATCGGGCCACGCTGATAACCACTCGATTGCAATATTTCGCGAAAAATAAGAAACGTGGCATTTAGAATTAACAGGCTTGGAGTCTGCTTTTGATTCGAATATCTCTTTATTTTGTATGTACTTTAATTCCAACAGGGATATGCTTTTAATGTTACCATAGTATCCTTTCAATCTCGTACAACAGTCTCCATCTCCATCTTAAAGATTATTCTTCCGGTATATTTCGAGGTAGATTTATTTCTATAAATGAACGTTTATCTTTAATTATCCGAATGATAAGCACGGCGAAGCCCTCGTTACCCCAAGCTGCTGAAGGCTTTTTTAAACGCCCGCTACGCAAACGAGGATACTTGGGCGCGGCACGGTAGACACGTTTTTCAACCCCTAAGTATACTTAACGTTCCTTGTAAAAGGGGCTAATAATTCGTGCATTACGACCCCCTTTACATAATCAGGAGACTGTAATTAGTTTTCACATTAAGCTTGCATTTTCAGAATTACGTGAATTTTGACTAACGAGTAAATATCCTCAAAAACCTTCTTTTTTTCACGTATCAACTGTCGTGCTGCGACTAGCACCCAGTGAATGAATCAGTAAATACTAATAATCGGATGACATTAACTAATAGAAATGCTCGTTCCAATCAGCGTTTATTCCCGTCTCGACCGCGCCATAATTTTTCACGATACAGCTATGCACATCGAACGAGAATGCAGGTGCTGAATGAAAAGTGGCTTCTGCCTCGCGGCTAATAAAATAATATACAGGCTCGTGACGGCATTCCTCCGGGAACTGTCACACCCTCTGAATTTTCTTCACGCATACTGCATCCCCGTTTAATCGACGCTTCCCCGTGCCTCTCCCTCGGGCATTGCCTGCCCCTTCCCACTTGTACATTAAACCAGTAAGTAGAGAATTATTACAGAATCCAATGATACTTGCATCCTCCCTTCTAAACAGCATACTTTCAAGCTCGGAGTCACCACTTTCTCGGCTGCGCCACGTATTTTGGCCGAGCCTGTATACGAGCGTGAATAAACCCCGGATCTTATCATCACGGCGGAGAAAACGATGTTGAAACGTCGCCAGCGCGAACAGCAACGCGACGAGGAGAATCAAGTTGTGCGGGGGTCGGACGACGAGCAGCGCGACGTGCCAAAAGTTGGTCCAGGGAGGAGGGCCGGGAGGATAATGCTCCTGGCTGGCAGAGAACGGTGAGAGTATTGATTAAGGGGTTCGTCGGGAGGGATCCTCGCAGTCGAGGGGGGTTTTCCTCTCTGAATGCGCGGGGTTGAATGGGGGGGGGGGGTTGGAGTCGGCGGGGGTTGAGGAGCACCGACACGGTCCGCGGGGGTGTTTGTCCGGCGTATACTCGCTCCGGGGTTTGCACGCAGCGGGCGTGTGCACGGCGCATGCGCCACGCGCTCCCCACTTTCGCACGCATGCACCTCCGGTTGCGTGTGTATTTGCAGTTGCCGAGCCGGTACGCATTGGCGGCGTGCACGTGGCGTTCCCCGGTCAACGACGAGCGAAAGCAAAGGGGAGTGTAGTGTCGCAAAACTCGATAGCAGTAAGGAAAGAAAAGCTTTTCGTATTTCGAAAGAAAGTGGCGACTGCGCGCGGAAACGTCTTCTTCGCGTGAGACACGACTCTTTCTAATCCGCTGCCGTGACCGAGAATCGCGCGTGTCCCGCGCGGAATTTCACGCGGCTGTACGTAAGAAATACACAATAGTGTCAGTCGGTTCGTAGGTTCGTAGGTTTGTAGGTTCGTGCACAGGCGAGCGTCTGGATGAGCAGCGAGGGACGAGGGACCCGTCCGTCCCGATAACACGCCTCCTTCTCGCTCTCCTTTTTTTTCGCATCCGTCCGTCTCGGTCCCACGCCACCGGCCTCCCTCTCTTTCTCACTCTGCCACCGGCAACAGAACCGGCACCGGCACAGACACCGACACCGAAGGGCTGCAGTTGCGATCGGATGATCGACGAGTGCGCGTCTCTTGTGCGCATCGCTAAACGTCGCTCGCACGGCATGTCAGGAGCCGTCCCGATCCTCCTCGGAAACTGTCGTCGGTGAGCCGCAATCTCCACGTTCGGAGCCCGAAGGACGCAGGACCAGCGGAAACGAGAGATGTTCACGGAGATTCGTCGCGTGAGTGATAGCCTTAGCATCAATTATTACTTACGTTACTCGGTGGACGAATACCACCAGCGACTTGAGACGCGGTGTCAGTTTACGTTTGTTTCTGAGAAAAGACTCTGATGGTGGGGAACGCGGGCCGGTAATTGGGAAAGTTTTCAGGTTGTTATTGCCTGTGTTGATACGTGGTTGCCTCTGGCGCGTAGTAGAATTGGTAACTTTGAGTTGGTGCCATTCGTTTTGGAGTGATATCGTCTGAGAGTGAACCAGACGAATATAGGGTTGAGAGTTTCCCGATTCCTCGTGACTCGATCGATGCTGGTGTCTGAGTTGTTAATCCTTAATCGAGTAGTACTCGTAATACAATAATCCTGGTACTCGACGTCGCCAAGGAGGCGGCAATAAGTAGCAGTCACCCCCTCGTCTGTGCTATAAAATGCTTTAGCGACAAATTGAATGCAATTGAAGTTAATTACGAAGAGTCGTCAGCCGATCGTGAATAGAAGATCGTGTATAACCTGTGTTTATTTAATGTTACCACGGTGTACAGGGTTATCTGTGTTATGTGTTAGCTTAGCTCTATTTGATTAAGTGGTGGTATGTGAATAGAAGCCGTAATCTCGTCCCCACGTGCTTATCCATTATTTCAGTCGATGCCATGCGTACTTTATTAGCACTCATTGCCGGCAAGTGTTTACCTCATCGATAGGAGAATAACGCATTGATTGGTACTAATTGTCGTCTCTTCGTTGTTATCCCGTTCGATACGAGGCTCAGTGCGAGCACAATGATTGTTACGGTTTAAGAACAGGGTTAACGAGAAGCCGCCGGGATTATTACGTATCCTTTCCAGATACTTATTATTAGGCGATGACTTATTTATTATGCATTCGTAACTGGTATCCTTATCAGCGTACATGCGCGCACAACAACACATTGTGCAAGGCACCCGGCTCGTAATAGGTACCCAGCGCATAACGCGGCGCTACTTCTTCGATTCTTCAAACTAGGAATTCGCAACACCTCGCGTCACAAAAGAGAGAGTACGTGAAAATCTTGTAGCGAACACGTAACAGGGTAACAATATGAGTGACTTTATAAATTTTCTAACTATAGAGACTGAAATCCGCGAGGAGAAAAATTTCGCAATTAATCGTGTTTGCTTTTAATTATAAAAAAAGAAACGCTGAGGTATAGCTTGTAGGTTGAGCGTAGCATTCGTGGCGGTTGTCAAAGGGGCATTGTTACCTTTCATTTCGAGCGCCAAAAAGACGCCGAACGCGGCCCCACGGGCGAATGAAGCTTAAATGGCGTTTGTTGGTGTGCGCGTGGTGCGACATAAAGTCATTAAAGAATTTCTAAGGCGTCGGACAACGGCCCGCCACTAGGAGCCTCATTACGCGCATACAGGCGAGAATATCTGCTCCGTTTCTGTACGTGTAACAAGTAGACGATCTTCGCCTTCTTCTGTAATTGAGGTTGCTGTTAACGCGGTCGACGTGCACCTCTGCCCGCTGATAAATTAGTGGGACAAATGTTTGACGAGCAGCCTCGTTCGCTCCCTAGTAAATTCAATTCTTCCAGCCTACTTCTAACTGCACCGCGACTATTACGACCTAGTCGTGGGGATATTCTTGCGGATAGATTAATTCCTTGGGTTCCAAGCCGAGTTCCTTTTATCCAGACACGAGTTTACTATTATGTACTTCCATTAGTATATAGCAGGTTTATCGATAAGACCAATGTCTTCTTACTAACGCTCTTTCCACACCTCACCTCTTCAAACGCTGTTCGATTACATGTCACACGGACACAATTACATGATTTGATGATTCATAAGAATTACACTTTCATCAGCGATATAGTGTCAACAAAGCACACACATGCACTCCATCGAGGTTATTTTGAAACAGTTTTCCTGGGAACAATGCAATTACTCAATGAGAGCCGTCTGTTAATCAGTTGCATCATGTATACAGCTGCTTGGAGAACTGCTGTGCAAGTTAAATCGTTGGAATACGTTAAACGATTTTAAGCGAGGACCATTTTGTCGATCTGTACAAGTTACGAAAGCTGCCGCTGGATAGCTTTAAATCTGGCTTCCAGGCACAGTTCAAGAAACATGGTTGAACTTTTACCGCACGTTTGCGGTAAAAGTGTCGCGGTGCACGATTGGCGGAGTCACGATTCCGAAGCAAGTTCTTCGAGGAATGCCTGGCCCATGCAAACAACGACAAACTCGCGAGTGTTTGATTATTGGTGGCTTGCTTAATCACCGTTTGATTATTTAGAGATACCGAATGACACACATTCGTTGTCCCTTCATTGCTTAAAAAACCAGAAGCATCGGCATTATCTTCGGTACCACGCATCGTTTCCTTTGTAGGTATGCTGCGTAAAGTAGTTTCGCTTACCCAAACGACTTTGCTAGGAGGCTATCCACTATCGATAGCCACGTGCACACTATCGACTGAGAAAATAGGAAACATTGCACAGGATATTTCTTCTTTTCAATTCACATGCTCATAGTTTGTAGGTCAATTCTCAACTTGTCAGTAACATCATTCGCTTCACATTTAACTGTTCTTCTCGCCCGAAATTTGTATTCCATCCCATTCCTTCCAAACGAGCATGCGTACCGCGTTCCCATAAACCCGTACAGATATTCCTCGGACCAACTAAAGTTACGGATACTTTAGACTGTAGGAAACTCTAGACTAATCTTGTTTCCCTAGCATGACACGCTTCAATACACTCTTCCCCTAAGTCCGTGTCCTAGACCACCCAACAATAAATTTCACTACACTACACCATACAGGGTGGTAATGAAATAGCTAGCGCTTCTGGGTTCCAAATTTTCTATCGAAATCATACGAAGTAGGGCAGTGGTTCCCCAAACTCTGTGTCGCCGCGGTTATATTAAGTTGAAGATTCTTAGCACTTATTTATTTTAATATTATTACATTGTCATATTCTATTAACGAGGTATCACTGATTCTTCATAAATGAAAAAAAGAAAGAGAAATAAGATATTTAAATATATTATTATTTTAGTTGGAATTATATTCCGAAAAACCTTCTTTACCTTATTAAATTTACATTACCACATATGGGGGAGGGGTCACAGGTTACATGAATATTATAAAATGTGGTCGCGTCTCAAAAAAACGTTGGGAAACACTGAAATAGGGGGATGGGCGAACTTGGTTCTACAGCTATTCTTGTAGTTTAATAATTTAAACACAATTCTTGTAACGTTAGACGCAGACTACTTCTTCCACTCGAATTTGAGTAGTCCCTCAATATTTCAGAAATATATTTTGATCTCCTAAGCATTGCATCGCAAGTACACCCGCGACGAAGAAGCGCGACCCGCAGCTTCTCCTTTCACCGGAAGCGCTGGTAACGCCGCCAAGCGATTCCTATTTTTGCGACTGAAGAAACGAAAGAAAAGGCTTCATTAATTCACGAACTTTCGCGACCACTGCTCCCACTCGT
Organism: Andrena bucephala; assembly: GCA_947577245.1. Classification (NCBI taxonomy): domain Eukaryota; kingdom Metazoa; phylum Arthropoda; class Insecta; order Hymenoptera; family Andrenidae; genus Andrena; species Andrena bucephala. The sequence continues at coordinate 75,148,421 of OX387715.1, forward strand.
AGTTTCGAAATTTTCTCGTTCGTGAGACAGGAATTCCTCGTCCGCCTCCTTTCCGATTAGTGGAACCTCCTGTAGCCGCGCACGTATGATACACACACGCTGATGGTGGTCACGCTCCAAAACTGTTGCTTATTACTTCAATCTTATTACCGCTAACGGAGCATTACCGCGCTTTGGAATTACTCCTCTACGAGTCTCGTAGCCGAGCCTCGCAAACAACCGGAAAATGAAAATAGTAGACGGAATGATACCAAGATAATCGAAGCTTTCCCTCCCAGTATTTCCTTCTATATACAACGATTTTGGAAATTCTGCAGTGCTTCTTTTCGTTCTTCACTCACTACCCCTAATTTCAGTCTAATTATGGTGGTCAATTAAATCATAAGCTAAGCGAACATTCTCTGTTACCAAACACCTATCACGAGGGTCTTACCTGCACCCTACTATGGGATATTCAAACACTCCCTTCTTAAGAATTGTTCTGAAAGCTACAAATTACCGTTTCTCAACTCCTCCTGGAGAATTCCGTCAGTGACAGCCGTGGAATGCACGCCTACATTTCCATATCGTTATTATTTGGACTACACAGACCGTCTCGCTCGCCCGAGACACCCCATAGAGATTGATAGAGGTAATCACGATCCAGCAGGCCGAAGGGTTTCAATCAACCCAGCGACCACGTCGTTATAAACTGCAATTCTCTCCCTCCCACCTCCCTTCCAGGTCCTCTTGGGGTTATTAGAGGCTTCAAAGGGTTGTCGTTGACGCTTTATTTACGTTCAGCCCGCTTCTGTTAGGAAGGAAACGTTTTCTCCTCTTCCTCCCCGTGTTCTCGCTAGCGCAGGTCGATTCTAATAACTACTGTGTCCGAGGCCTCTAAGTGGACGAGGGAAGTAAAACAGCTGGGGCTACTGACTCGCGTTCCACGCTAGCCAAACCACGCAGAAACGTGTACAGTCCCGTGGAACGGTAATTGGACAGGCACGCTCTGTTTATGCGATTTAATTAGCCCCGAGAGCCGTGCCATTTGTACCCCGCCGGATTCTTTCGATCTCTTTTCTCATTCCACTGACATTGAAACAAAAAGTGCGCTGTACGTGCTCCGGATCGAGGCGAGATTCATCGCGGACTCTCCGGACAGTCCGCGGCTTTCTACGCTTCTGAAATCGAACTGGAGCTCCGCTCGCGATGGCCAGTGGAAGACAGAGAGCGAGTGTATCCACGGAGTATTGAAGAACCACTTCCAATTTGTGCGGTTTTATAGTTCGATGGCTCAAATGGAGTTGGACATCTGTTACCAATCTTGTACTGCTCCAAGTTTTCGGAGTATGGAGCTGCGATTGAGGCAAAATACAACACTCAGCGGTGCCATACTGCAATTCAGATGGTTCGGTGTGATTATTTATAATGGCAGTTCACTGTGAAGAATAAATTTTTTCCAAAGAACACACATCTGATGTTCTCGTGCGCGGCTTACAATTAGTATAATATTAGTAACTTTCCAAGTGTTAGGTACAAGTATCACTTATTAAATTAGTTTCTTGTTTTATCATTAGAGTAAATGATTACCACGGATTCTTGCGCAGCTGAGCTATCAATCAAAAGAATTGGGTTAATAGTTTATATTTTTGTTGTGCGCTGACTTAACTGTTCATAAAAATATTGGATATAAAAAAGCTAATTTGTTGGGAAATTCCTAAAGGGATCTCGTTGGACGTTACACTTTGTGATTAACTATAGTTGTAAGTCGGTACTTCAAGTTGCTTTCCGTTTACCGTTTGAACGAGAGATTTCCAAGGTTCTTTTTTTAGGGATTAAGAGTTAAGCCGTACTAGGAGGCATGCTTTTATTGCGGGCTGCAAACCTAACTGTCTTCGCCCTTGCAGGTAGTCGTTCGTGATTTGGGTGCCAACTGCTAGAGTACATTTACATTTTCCTTGCATATCTTTGCAGATCTTACACCATTCCACGAATTGACAGTTTTAAAACCGGCGTCGAGGAAAGAATTCTCATGTTTGAAAGTTCCTGCACAGCGGAGATCCTCACCGAGGAAACGTTTCGTTGACGCGGTCCAGTTCACCCGCCGCATTCTACGTTCACCGCGCTAATTTCAAAAGCGTCTTTTCACCACCCCCGCGGAGAAGGAAAACCCTTAATTAGAGCGGTCGGGTAAATCTTGACGAAATACGGCTTCCTAGTTGGCAACTCACACCGTACATAATAGATACCAAAAGATCACGCTTCTTTAATCATTTTCACTTAATATTCTACAACTCAGTATCCGGAATATTTAAAAGGAAACTACAAGGCTCTAGATTGAAGGAGAAGTCTATTCTGGGATAGGGGCATAGAATATGTATGGAATCGTCACCCCTTTGTCGCAGATTTCTCAATTAAAAGGAACAAGGTATAACGTAACAGAAAATACCGCGCTTCCGGCGGATCTACCGTATCGCTTTCATCACGTTCTCCCTCAGGTTGCCACGCGACTTTGTCGGTTCCTTTTAGGGATCAGCCAGACGACAGTATCTTCCCGCGTAATCCGCCACCCACGTGTCCGAGAATTACGCGGCTGGCGAAACTCGCGCGGTCGTAAACAACGGGGCACACGGTCGAATAAAATTCTCCGGGCTTCGTGACTTGGGTTCGTTCGCTTCAACCGTCAGCTGCGGTTGTTTCTGGCCTGCGGTTGTAAGCAGGGTCCATTTAGGAGAACGCTGAGTGACATTCATCAAGAGCGATATAAAAATAGATACCCTTAAATAAATCACAGCCATAAGTTGTGCTCTTTATAGTATCCCAAACCCTACACACACCTCCAAACCTTGAACTACACTCAGATCCTGAATCCTAGATCCCAGGATCATAGAATTCTAGATCCTCGATCATAGAACCCCAGTCTCAACTGAAGGCCCAGTCTCCTTCTTCACCCTTTTTATTAAATTCCAATGTTTATCGTTTCCACCAACTGCAATTGCAGCCGCGGCGCAGAAAACTGCCTCGAGATTCGACTTTCCTCGTGGACCATCCGCGAGCGCCAAGGATCGGCGAGGAGCGCGTGATCGCCGAGTGATTGTCGTCTAGCGGTGTCAGTGTGTTACACGTGCTTGGAGATACAGTGGGTTATCGCCCACGCGCGCGATCCTCGTGCTACAAGCCGGGCGCGCGCGCGAGCACCGACGGCTGTCTGCGCGAGCATTCGCAACAGCGCACGCCGTTTCGCGATGTTTCTGGGAAGCGTCGATGAAGCTGCACGAGCTATCGTCGATCCAATTCAGCGATTATCCTACGAGCCTGTCCAATTGCTGGGCCGGTCGTTGCTCCGTGGACGAGGAGTTTGACGCGGTTTTCCTGATTGAATAACGAGAGCCGCGCACTCGATGCTTATCTCTCGCCGCGAGCTCGTTCCAGGACCCGGTCAACTGTTTGTCCACCGTCGCTGAAAACGACGCTGAATTGTGCTTCAGTAAATGAGACAGGCGCGGTGGTCATTGATGGCCCGCGCTATTTAGCTTGATCCTTTTCAGGAAAAGGTTTCGGCGATGGAACGAGGGAGAAAGTGAAGGGGGACTGTAGGGAATTGAACGTGGCAGCTGGTTTCCTGTTATCGAGTGTTACGATATAGTTTTTTCTTGGCGATTTGTTGGATTCGTTGGCGAAGCTCTAGTTTCGCACTGTGTGCGTCGAGTCATTATTCTGGTCGATAAGATCTTGTTCGGTGCGATGGGCAATTTAATTTCGCTAATTTGTTGGGTACGTGCTGTCTTGGGCAGTTATTCTAGAATCTAGATTAATCCCCTTTTTATGGGCTCTCAAGGTACAAGGAAATGTTTTTTGAACAAGTTGATTGAACAATTGTACATATATTTGTGCATGTAGGAAGTGCAGAGTGCGATTCGCTTTATGTAACATGCCCGGGATAGAAATTAATACCCTCGCATAGTATTGATACGCTCTGACCTCTGTCAAAGGATTTTTCAGCAATGTATCCAATAGGGTGGAACGAAATATAGGGGCAAAATATTTTTTTATTATTCATGGCTTCTAATAGTGGGCAAAAGTTGCCTTTTATAATGGTATTTAAGCTGACAAAGTTTGAATATGATCAACAAATTTTTTGAGCTGCCGCAAGCCCTTCAAATATTAATATTTACTTAAATATTCGTCGAATAAAGTTAACTTAATATTTTAATATTTACTGAAATATTAATTTTTTAAAGGCTTGCGGCTCCTCAAAAAATTTGTTGATCACGTTCAAACTTTGTCAGCTTAAATACCATTATAAAAGGCAACTTTTGCCCACTATTAGAAGTCACGAATAATAAAAAAATATTTTGCCCCTATATTTCGTTCCACCCTAGTATCCAATTGTTAATATCAGGAATTAATTTTCGTCGCGGAGATCACTTTCTGAAAACTTTGCAAGAAATTGCATTCGAATACATGCTGCCCCCTTTGTAATTTCGAGAAATCGAGAACCACTGAAAGTTTCTTTACCAGAACATATTAAAATGCGTCGAGCAATCCACGTTCGCGTTCCGACGTAACGAAAATGTTTATGCATTTTCTGTTATATCATCGCGCTTCGGGAACCTCGTAATATTTGACCGGCGGAATCGTGAAATGCTAATGGGAGAAGGTTTGCAAAGATTTTTCCACTTTCCTATACGCTCTGGGAATAAATGGGGTGTGCGCTTCAATTAAAACAATCTCCCTTCCTGATCCAGCGTTTACGTCCGTTAGTTAAATTGTCTGGACGTGGCGCGTCGTGCTTCTAATCCACGGCGTTTTCGTGTGGCGTCATTCGCGCCGCGAGAGATTCATTAAAAAATCGGCATAATTTATTCGACGCGTGGGTGAAGCGCAGCGGTCGCAGAGGATCACCTCGAGCTGCTTTTTGCTCGGCGAAGAACATGCTTCTTTTGCAGAATTTAGAGGTCGCGCGTACAGTGCGAGAGTATGCAGACTTCTTCAAATAAGATTAGCATATTCATCTAAATTGTAGAGGGAGTGATTCCTCGTTTAATAATAAGTCGAAAGCTTAGAGAAAAATGTAATTTTGTATAATTGAGTTCCTTCTTCAGATTCATTCAATTCTACTGTACTGTTATACAATAGTGTTCTTCGTACAAGTTGACTGTTCTGGATATGTGTACCAGAGATGGGCAAAATTTATATTCAAATAAATTTCGAACAAGTTAACTTTATTCGTCGAATAAAAGAATAAACTTCATTCGTCAAATAATCTAAAGTTACAGTAACTTTTATTTGATCCGTTATTTAAATAATTTTTTATTTAGTTAACGCCCAAGTCTGATGCAGGTATATTTACTGGTAGTGAGACAGGAAAGAGCAGGAAGTTTCTTAATCCATTTCTTACCCAAACCGATACACCCGTTCGCCATTAATTCGTCGACGAAGGCGTAATAAGCACGCGCGAAACCAGCACAATAAAACCGTCCCACGCCCTACCACCAATTTCTCGCCAGTGTATAGGCATTAAGTCTTCCCGAGCATCGATGTCTGCGCCGACAAGCCCGTGTAATTAAGAGATACACCGGTGCCAAAGCAAACAACACCCGCCGCGAACTCGTTATCTTGACTTGTTCGTTGCATCTAGGCCCTCACCTTGAGACCGACACGTTCGCTTCTCTGCTCCATTTGTCACGATAACGCGAAAGCGGCATTAATTGGCGGGCTGTCGTTGAATAATCGATCACCGCGGCCGGCTGATTTATGAAGAACTTCATCGGGCGGCTTCGAGGTGATATCTCTCGCCCACGCGCTCACGTCAGCCATGAGAAACTTCATAAACGATCGCCCGGCAATCGAATCTTCGACAGGGAATCGTAGAAATATCGCGTTTCACGGCTGCTTCCCGCTGTTCGGCCGCGAAAGGGAATATTCCGTGCGATCTTCTAAACGTTTCCGAAGGGGACGAAAACAAGCGAGACCTGTTGCCCGGAGACGGGTGTTAGAATCGTCACCTGTTTACGACGGATTGCATTACGCTGACCAGAGGCAGTGACGACACGTTAATAGATCGATGTCGAAGGCCACACGTAGGTTTGTCCACCGAAGTCACGCGACACGATCGTGGGGATTTCATTTCATCGATCCACAAGTGCATACTTGCATCAGCGTCCGCCGACGGTCTCGCGTCATCCGAGGCGATCGTCGCGTCCTCCAACCAGCCTGGAAGGATTTATGAAGATTCTTCTCCTTTTTTTTAATACTTCCTCTGTTAAATGGCCTAATCCTACGCAGTGGATTCAGTAAAATCGCGAGGCATTTACGCGCGACGGATCGCGTTCCCCGGGGGCTGTCGATGAATACTAATGGCCGGCTTGAATGTTGGTTAAATACAGAGGCGTTTGTGGACATTGCGGACGCAAGGTTTATGAAAATTTATGTCGATTCCTTGGAGGTTGGATCGTGGAGTAATCGACTATATAGTCCAGTAACACCAATAGGTACAATATCGTGAAATTTAAGTGCATTTTTGCGGACCTTCCCATCTGATCATCGAGATAAGAATCATTTGATTCCTCTCGGTAGAGAGTATGTATAGTCGCCAAACTACAACCTGATAACGGAGATAAAATTCTGGATTCCTTAAAGAGGTATACGACTTTAGAGGGTCAAAAGAATCGGTTTTTGTACACTATCTTAAAGAATATTGTCCCAAAACTATATGTGCAAAGCCCTATATCAGAACTCTTAAATTAAACAAAATTATAGGTGTTTGAACGATGCGGCGACGCGTATTGTTTCTCAAACCAAGTTTTTCTAAATGGTTGCCATGATATCCTAAGATCTACTTGACAGATTGATTCCAGATTTTTTGTGCACGTTTCGTTATCGTCCATACCTAAACTAATTCATAATACCTAATGTTTCTTTCTCAGTTTTTTCGTCCGCGAAAGGTACGAAAAACATGAAAAAATCTATAGTCAAATTTCAAAGTGCTGCCATTTTTTTAATAGTCGATTTTTTTCTCATATTTTGGTGCCAACTACAGCCAATAGTCCTAATCACTTTTTTTTTTTATTCCAAATGAACAGAATAGCCGAAATTACGGCAGCCATGGGAAGCCGTTTTCTTTAGCGAATACGTGCAAACGCTTGCGCTGCCACAAATTGGGAATTGTTTCTCTCTAAAAAAATTTGCAAACATTACTGAAGCATGAATAAATGTATGAACCAAAGTTTGACAGAAACAATTGTATAGATGCTATACAAAAAAAAAAAACCAAAAATTGTCTGAAAAACTGCGTTGTAAACTATAATACCCCCTTAGTGAAAAAGGATCAGAGGCGCACAGAGCCAGTGTACCAGAAAACCTGCCCGATCATCGAACGGTACCAGTCGACCACCTAGCAATCCCCGACATACGCCCATCAGAAAATCGAAGCCGCGATCTCATCGCTCCGAAGGCTACTATCGAACGCTATCCGACAGCATCCTATAAACAGACGCCCGTAACATAAAACTCATTCATTCCAAAAACACACTTGAAAGTCTTGAAGCACGCTCGGTTTCCTTGCTGCCAGTCATCCGGCGCGTCCGAAAGCGCGCTCAGGAGGTCTTCGACCACTCAATCTCTCGTCCCGTTTATGGTTACAGCACGAGCCTCCGGACGGTCTTCCGGCATCGTGTCGTTTGATCCCACGATTAATCTTCGCTCTTTATTCTCCGCCGGGAGAGCCGAAGACTCGTCCCTTTATCAGATCGCCCGATTGCGCGACTCTGCTCGGATAAAATAAGAAAAAAGAAAAATGGAACACGCTCATCGTCCCTGCGTGCGATAAAGCGCGCGGTTCAAATGCTACGCCCGTTCTTGTTCCAGGCTCACGTAATCGCCAGACGCGCTGCAAGGCACGGCGTCGCCAGGACACCTTCGGTAATCTAGAGTCTGGAAGCTGAGGAGCTCCGCGGCGGATCTGAACAGGGGGACACCCGGAACAGGGAATAAACCGTCGCTTGGAGTTGGAGAGGGAGGAGCTGGGACGGTGTTTAGCCCTTCTCGCCAGCAGGATGTCGTACACCAATCGATTCCCGTCTTCCCAGCACACTCGTTATCGGAGCAGCTGGGGACCCTCTTCGGTGACTGTGTTCAATCGCGCCGACGTACCGCGGCCCTCGCCGGAAGAGGAAGAGTACGCCGAGTTCTATCACGAGCGTCTCCACTCGGCGCAGAGCAGGCAGTTGCTGCCGCTCCAGGAGGACCTGGCCGATTGGATCAATAAAACCTTGAGTGAGTATTTAAGTGATCTTTAACGGGCGCTTGGCAACGTGCTGGGCACCGTTGGCTGCTGGGGATGAAGGAAATGTAACGAGGTCGTAAATGATACGGGGGATAAACACTATTATCCACTAGACTATCAAGTATGTGTTTAAACACTGTATTAGGTACATAGCCTCGCAACCGTGCAATCCTTCAATGGGATTGTTGTTTTCGTGACGGTCCGTGCACACCGCGGAGCTCCGTTTTCCGCGTGGTCCGCGACGGAAAGAAATCGACGTGATGTAATCGCCGATCGGACGTTCCACTCGCGCACCCGACCGCTGTTCTTTTTTTCCGCGGTCGCGTTATTTTCCTGGCGAGCCGCGAGTGCGCCTTACTGGGACCGGTGCATCCCGCGATAGGATGTGGCGTGTGCATCGGACTCTTCGTGTAACGCAGTCTCTCGTATGCAGCGCGCACAAAAGGCTCCCATCTGGCGCGCCACGTGGGAAAGGGTATTCGTAACATTTGGCCGTTCCTTTCGCCGCGTTTTCGGCGGACGGTCACGCGAGGCGATGCGAAAAAATTGCCACGTCCTCTCGGCGACAATCTCTCTGCCAACCACACGACTCGTTCGAATCGCGCGCAATCGTGGAATTTTAAAACAATGCGTGACGATTTCATAATGATTTAAACTCCGCTTACGTCTGGAGTCGATATGGAACATTCTTTATCTGTTAAAATTTCACTCAGTTTTCGATAACCAATGCCCGCGATCCCTAGCGTGATACGTCAACGAATTTCAAACTAGGTGAAAGTTTTCTCGGGCAAACTAGATTACCCACGAAGACCGTGGAACTCGCCGGGTTCTCAGAAGCATCGTAGAGAGCAGATTAGAAGAACCTTAAAACTTTTTTATCCTGGTTCCGCTCGAGAAACTCAGGGGTAAGTTCAACGAATATGATAGCACGTTCTCTGGTCGTTGTTCGATTTTACCTACTTCTCGCTGCGAGTCTTTACTAACTCCTGATTTCTCCGTGGGTATTTTTAAGCTTACGCTATCGCACATTTACACGCGACTCTTACTTTTACTTCGCCGAGTCAAGTGAAATTCATTTATTCATAACTTTCCGCCGGTTCGTGGTCAAAGGGCTGTCAGTCGGATCGGGTGTGACAAACTATATCACTTTTGACTGGATCCGAGGAAGCTGAGACGCATGAAATTCATTTAATATACGGGTTACTTGCTCGACTGATTTCTGATATCAAAATACAGGTTTCTCTTTCTTGTAAGGCAGCTATCGCGAGAAGCCGATGTTTCTTCAATCCTGAGGACTAGTGTGACCGCGTTTCTGAACCAGTACTTTCCTAATACGGCGCCAATACGAGCCGATGGGTAAAATAGAACCGTCTCGATATATCGAGCGTCGTACGAACTTGTTACTCTATCGCTGTGCAAAGCGAATAACACGATTCTCTACCATAAATTGCATTACGGAACCAGAAAGGATCTGGGTTAGAATTCAAGTCTAATGAGGATCCCTCGCAAGTAATAATAATAATAAGACGTGTTTATTACACCAAAATAAAAGCAATATGCACGAAGATGGTGTAAAGGCGAGGCTTAGCTCAGAGCTTATCAAGTGAGAGCAGGTCTATGGACGTATACTGGTATTCTAAAGATTCGAGAGTCGTTATGTTTTTCATGCAGGTAAAGCGAGATGGTTGAGTAGAAAGGATTCGGTGGCACGCTTCAAGGAAGCTAGAGTTAAAAGTGAACAGATACCATCAGGTAAGTAGAGGAGACCGGGGCTAGTTGACTAATGAAATTAGTTGACAAATTCCCTGTAATTGTTGTGTTATAGAGTAAATTGTGCTTTGATTCGCGATATTGAAGCATATGAATGACTACTTAGCTCGCCATTTAATGTGTCGGGATGACAGAAACCCGCGCGTTGTACCTAATAATGAGAATAAAAACTCTACAAAGTATGCACCAAGTCAACAAAATACCAATGTCCATTTATAAAAATTAGTCAACTAGCCCCGGTCACCCCTAATTATAAAAATAAATTGCAACATATGAAAAAAGAGGTGGACAATTCAGCGGTATGGAAGTTGGGAATGGAGCGTCGGTAATTGGATCGAATCGCGTAGGAATATTGAAGACAACAATTGTCGCTGATACTTCACGTCTGATCAACAAAGATTCGCCTTGTCGGAGCATTTGCCAGGGCATTGAAATCAGATCGGAGCTTTGTATCATCGATGTTATCTTCAGAGCGGTGCCGACAGTGCTGTTATCGTTTCAGGGCAAGGTTGTCCCCATACGAAACGCCCGTAACGTTGCCATATATTTTGGTGAACGGAGCGCGCGGTTTCGCGCGACCTCGAAGAATCCAGCCGCAAGATCTGGACCACCGTGAAAGATTGCGACACGAGCGGTCTCGGTGAAAAACGACTAATACGCGGATAAGCTGGCACACAGTGTCGTCTCGAGATGTGACTCGAACAGTTCCAATTTCGTATCAGTTACATGAAATACCGCGGACACGTATTCGTCAGCGAAGGAAGTCGCCGTTGCCTTTTTGGAGTCTATTTTTAAAAAATATACATGTCGCCTATTTCAGTGCTTGCTTGCTCAACGACTATGCACTTTGCTTTCAGCGTTGGGGCACCTAAGTACATTCTACCTCGCCTCACCGCTGTAAGCACTATAAACTATGATTTATCTCTCTAATCGATACACTTGAGGAAGAACAGGGAGCCGAGTTGGAGGGAGAAAAGTATTTCTACAGCAAATTCGATAAAATTCATTAGGTGGTTATAAAAATTAATTTAAAGAACAATATCCAGTGTTCTTTTCTTTTTACAAAGCCCTTTTCTTCGAGTATAATAGAGATGTACTTAGATCACCCTTACGTCATTCACTCTCCCGTCTACCCACTCTAAATCAATGGCGTTAATAGGCATGATCAGTTTATTCGCGAAATCTAGCGTCGGTGATTCCCAATAACTCCAATAAGTGATCGATACGTAGACGTATCTACCACGGATGACTGGCGCATATTCGTGATTAATTGCACACACGGCATATTGACGTGCATCGAACGAGTCTAATTATATCGCATCGCAATATCACGCTGACATGCAGCTCGCTCCGTGTAGCTTCAAAGCCAGAACGACGGGAGAGATGGGTCGGCAGCCTTTACGCTGGAGTGGTGTGGGTACTTCTGCCGTGTGTAGTTACTATTCTTGTTCGCCAGTGTACGATTCAAGTGCACACCCACACTCGGCCCCGCCGCGTAGACCGCTTGAAATGCAGCGTGCCGGTCAGCTCTCCCTGTCTGCATTCAATCGAGAGGGGAATATAATGCGAGGGTAAGAGACGCACGGGGTGTGTTTGCGTATGCAGGCCAGAAAAATAACGGGCACCGGCGAAGTCTCGGTATTTGATCGGGATTATTTCGCGTACGACCGCGTTCCTCGATCCAATTACAAGCGTGTCCCGCGAAAGAGTAAATGAATGCGCGCTGCACCTGATTTGCATTTTGTTCCGACGCTCGGTCTTTGGTGGTGAGGTAGTAGCGTTCGTGTTCATTCCACACGTGTTGTTTCTTCTTTGAAGGTCTATAGGTACAATATTCGAGCAAGCCTATTACACATTATACTCCTAAAGTTTTGTTCAGAGTTGGGCGTTAACTAAATAAAAAATTATTTAAATAGCGGATCATATAAAATTTACTTTAAATTTAGATTATATCACGAATAAAGTTACTTTTGTCATTCGACAATATTTTTTTAACTTCTATTCGTTATTCGAAATTGTTATTTAAATAAAACTTCTGCCCATCAGTGGTTCTATTTCATTGAACTCAAGAGATAATAGGTTATTTTTATATTTAGTTTGTGTACTGTTTATATAATTTTGTATGCTAATTCCCGTTTTTAATACTACTAATAATAATTATTTTAAAAGTACAGAGCATTAGCGTCTACTCTTCTCCAAGTAAATTACCCAAGCGAACGACGATTGTAAACTGGCGTAGAAATCCCACGGAGTCCTCCCACCCACGCCCTCTAGCCGTCAAGGTGTCAAGGCATCCGCAGACACGGTGGTTGGGCGAATCGCCGAAATTCCACGGAGATTATTGAAATAACGTAGGGAAGAGTCGCGGGACCTTTCAACCCACACCCCGAGCCTGCCGCGGTTGCGATGGGTCTGACTCAGCCGGAAGTCGGCCGGCCACCCCTCTTCCTTCGTGCCACTTCTTCTCCCTGCATCGCGGGTACCTGAAGCCGCATTACGCATAATGGGCGTACGCCTTCCTAATACGCTTGCGCGTGTGCGAGCTCCATCGAGTCGTGAGGCCGATGGGACGAGGTGGTTCTGTTCGGCATGGGTCATGGGCCATGGGCCATGGGCGAGCAGCGACCCGTGCAATCGGGCGAGACGAAGCCTCTTGGTAGCCCTGATCGGCGCGCTGATTCAGCCTCAACCCCCTCGACCCTCCATCGACCCGTCCGAATATCGCGTAGAACGCTTTCAGGGGCAATCTTTGGACGCACCCAGACGAAACGGTCATTGATACGCGAAGGGAGTATTAAGAGATCGGGGATGGAGCGCTTTGAGAGGTCCATGTGAAATTTCTCGTTAGGCACCAGCTGCTGAGCATTTCCTACTTTTTATTTGTCGTAATTTTGGCAGATTTTAAGGTGTATCTCTTACACCCTGGATGGAAAGCAAGGGGTTGAACATGGGGAGGTCACAACAGATTGTTCACTGAAACTCTTTTATCCAAGCAATGCATTTGCATTGAATTGGAAGCAAGTGTTCTCGGTTCGGGGACGCCCAGTGTGGGGTCCGGCTGATGAAGTAGAGATTGTCACATGGTGGTATGTTTTATGGCAACGGGCGATCGGAGTAATACATCGCGTTGGAATTAATGCGTCGATCGAACAATGTCAAGGACGACGTCGTGGATGCTGAAAAAGGCTTGAAGAGTAAAGAGGTCAAGCGTGTATTAAAATCGAAGGGTAGCCTATGAGAGATATGAAGGAAATGCAGGTCACGATGCACGGTAGTTATCGATACACGTGACTGTCTCCTATTAGGAGGGAGAAGAAAGAAGACGGACGCCCCTGCCAATAAAACCCAGGTGGAGCTCTTCCGTTCCATGAAACGTCGGCAATAAAGTGTACAAGGCCGCGAAGAAATTGATGTGTACAACGGGCAGCCATTGCCTCGGCTACTGCGAATCCACTTGTTTCCCTTTCCCCGACAAATGCTGTCAGAAGGAGAAAAATAAGCTCGTTAAAGTTGGAGGAAAGTAATGCTTCGGCTGCAGCCATAAATCACGGGCAAAGTAATCGCGAAGAACTGAAATCGAGACATTAGCGAAAAGTGACGTTGCTTCTGTATCCAATGAAACACAACTTCAAGTAGATTAGACCTCGATGCGCATGGTTCCCATGGTATAAGGAAACTTTTCAGTATTAACACGTATTTACTCTCAGTCGATAGGAGCTCTCGCGCGTTACACTCGGTTTCTCATTCCTCTGAAAATCCCGCAAGTTCCCTCCGGAGCGAGACCTTTCCCTGCTCGACAAAGTTCACATGGAAATCGGCGTCTAATTGCACCTCCCAGCCTGAAACGCGTTCCCTTAAACGGCATGGGCGAACATCGAGCCGCATTATTGCCCGTCGTAATGTCGAACATAAATTAGACCTGGGCCGGGGTATAGCGCGAAGTTCCGGGTGACCGAGTTGTCGTTCGTCGCGCGGTTCGCACTCGTGCACGCTCACGCCTGTGATCTTTCGTAAGATCGAAAGGGGGTAGGCATCCTACGAGAGCAGCCGTTATCACGAGCGGCTCGGCTCGCCATTGTGTTACCAGCCATATGCGAACGATATTCGCCAGATCCAGATCCAGCGGGCGTTTGTGTGCACGCGGCGCAGCGGAGCGCACATGCTCCTTCATGTGTCTGTGTCCTGCGGAGCAACGTGTGATGGACTTTACTCCATAAGCCTGCCCGTTAAAACCTTTTTTTCCTCCGGTTCTGCAACCCGGGTTTGCACCCTATTGTTACCAGGTCGAGTCACGAGCCTGTGGTTCTCATTACCATCCGTATCTACGAGGCTTTATCGCTCCGTCAGCCCAACCTAGTTCACCATTTCCCATCGTATCCCCTCTATATCTATATACACGTGTTGCACGGATCGTGTCGCGGCCGGAGTTTTCCTTAGATCCTCGGCCGTCGATCGTTCGCAGCGGCAGCGTGGGAGAAGAACGACGGGGGAGAAGGTGTCCTGCACACGTTGCTAGTTGTCACGGGTCCCGCGATCCCCCGCGGGGCACCGTGCCAGCCGGGTATCGAAAAATCATGGCCTTGATCCTGTTTGCCAGCCGGCAGTCGAACGAAATTGAAATGATTTCACGAGCAGAGTCACGCACGAGTTGGCCTATCGTGAGAGTGTCCCGGCGAGATCATTTCTCGCTTGACCGAGTATGCCGCGGTAAATGGAGTTTCTAGTCGATGCATGTTTTCGTGGATCGATCTGCCTTGGGCAGAGGCGCGATGCCCCGTTGGAGGGACGGAAATCGAGATCGAACCGCGTCGATTCCACCCGGAGGAGATCCGTTGCTCAGGTAGCGGGGTCCGTAGATAAATCAGAGGTGATCCCGAGTCGCTCGAATCGTTTCTCACGTTCTCCGACGGCCGCGTGTCATCTCGTAGACCTCCGTCGCCCTCTTGATGGATCGCGATAGCGATTCACCGCGTGGCTGCTCCAGCTTAATTTGCCTCTTCGCGAAGCTGGCTACCGATTAGAATACCGATTCCTCAACATTTACATCCACGCTTCATGATTATCATTTATGGGTGTAATGGCGCAACAGGGGCTTCGTAAAGTTAATAGACTCAGACATTCGTGTTTCAGAAGTTGCAAATTTCGTTTCTACGTAAATTACGAAAAACTTTAAGAAATAAGGAACTCGAATGCTTTTCGATTACTGTTGTAACTTCTCTCAAAAATGATTTTCTTAATGTAGGCTGCAAAAAGGATAATTAAATGTCCCTTTCCGCCGGAACCCGTGCACCCTTTAGAAGAAACCGTGTTCATGGATAATTCTGCAACAAAGCGAAAGTCACCCTGCCGAAGCTGGAGAATGAATTCGTCCATAGTGGAGAGCGTAAGAAGGGTTGCTCCATTGTTTCCAACAATGACGCTACTTCGCCGATACACTTGACTGTTTTCAAGTGACCGTTTATGAAAAGCTTCAAACCATACGTCGACAGAAAGATTGCATTTCACGAAAAAGTACTCAGCAAGTTACGCAACGAATACCGAATTAAATTTTGTACATACCTATTACGATAAGAAAACCGGCGCTTTCCTGTGTTTCAGATGCTAATTATGTAACGGGAGACAACTTCTTCGATGCCCTCGACAATGGCGTGGTGGTGTGTCGATTGGCAAGGGTGATCCAAGAGAAAGCGAGGACAGCGATCGACGCTGGAAAAGCGAAGGGGGTAAATAGTTATTAATTAATAAAGACACAGTGCGCTCGATACATTAAGGGTCCATTCTACTTTTCCGGTCGAACAATACAATAATAAAAAATACAATTATATACAGCAAGGAACAATAAACATTTATAAAAAGAAAACATTAAAATCCGTAAATTAGTTCTTGACAAAAAATTCATGAAAATAGCCCTCTTTTTCGACTGGCAAAGTAGAATGGACCGTTAATGCATCGATATAGGGTAAACTCGTGTAAGTCCGTGGTACAGGTTACTCCGTGATACTTTTTCATTTATCTGTAACTCGAAATTGTCTGACTCAATTTAGATGGCACAAAAACTAACAGACAGCATTGATCTTCTAGTTAATGTTGTGGTAAAATAATTAGTCAATTGAAGTTAGTGTTATAGAGTGAGAGAGCATTTTGTTCCAGCAGCGCATTATTCGTGAAATTTTTCGTGCTGGTTGTGGACGATCGCTTGATTATGTATTATATGTGCTTTAGAAGATAAATGGAAAGTTCAAACTGCAAGTAAGTGATGGTAAAATGACACTTTAACAAGTCTTACTCTTGAAATTATCATACAATAAGGCATCAGTGTTATTTTTGCTTATGAAAAGTGACTAAATTCTTATTTTTCGTGCGCCCGAGCCTGCGTTTCTGATTGTGCTGTTCGAGAAATTCTGGTGGCAAATACCAGATACCATGTTTCCTTACGTCTCAGACATCTAACAATCATGAAACGATTGATTATATACAAAAATAACAATAATATAAAATAATATGAAATAATATAAAAAAATGTCAAATAATTTAAAATAATGTAAATTAATGTAAACTAATGTAAAATAAAATAAAATAATATAAAAAAAGTAGCTGATGGCCATATCACGGGCTAGCGAGAACTATCACGGAGTTACCCGAGTCTACCCTATTCTACTTTTATTTTATAATAAATGTTTTCGTAACCAACGCTGCTCGCCAATTATTTTCCAGCCAGTGCCGGTGATAAGAGGTCGATGCTGGGACAACGCGGCGAGATGGAGCTTCTTCTCGCGCGACAACATGGAGAACTTCATTCAATTCTGCCGTCGCCTGGGTGTCCACGAGAACCTCCTGTTCGAGAGCGACGATCTCGGTAAGACGTGGCAATTAATTTCAATTAACTGTCGAATCAGCCCGCGGTTTCCACGTCCGCACCCCTGGTGTCGAGGCCCGACGATCCCTCGTGTCGATTAAAAGCGAAATCCCGCCAATTACGTCGCCAAGTCCCGTTCTCGCTGCTCCTGCGCGCGAGTATGCAAATCCAGGACGCTCCCGAGGCGAGAGTAATTGCCTCCGAATCGAGAGGAGAAACGCGACGAGCCTCGGCGCTCTTTCTCGCGGCTGACTGGCCCTAAATGCCGTTGAAAACAATGCGCGGCTGTAGCCTCGCGAGTTACGCGCTCGTGAAAAGAAATGGGACCTCGAGGTCGCATGGAAATGGTTCACCGAGTCACGTGCCAGCTTGATAACGTTCTTTGTCAAACGATCCTTGCGAGGGGTGGGTGTCGAAAGTCTCTGTCGGCGTTGGCAGCTCGACACGGTCAGGGAAGCGTCCAAAGCTTTTCTCTGTCAGCTCTTGTCTGGCTTCGTAAAGCTCGACGTGTCCCAGTTCCTCTCTGATGAAACAGGAACAGGGGAAGAGCACCTACAAAGAATGTTTACGATACTGTGTTGTGTATCATCTTGATGCCACATTCTGGCAACTAATTTCCATGTGCTTATCGTGCTTATTGGAAGCAGTGTATCTACGTACTTAGGTACATAAGTCCTCTGCTTTCTGCTTTGGACCACCTGGAAAGGAGTTTCGAAACATTGGGCTGTTGGATATCGCACTGATACGATACTCTACGTAACGTGGAATCATTATATAGCGTGACGCGTGTGATTTCACAGTTTTACACGGGCAGCCACGGAACGTGGTGCTGTGCTTGCTGGAAGTGGCTCGATTAGCTTCGAGATACTCGGTGGAGCCACCGGGGCTCGTGCAGCTCGAGAGGGAAATTGCCGCTGAACAAGAGAGGGATCTTCACTGTTTGTCCGATAGCGGTATATCCCACAGCAGCCTGGTCTCGTGGCAATTTCAATCGCCCTCCCCAACCGCGACGCCCATGCCTCCGACGGAGAAAATCAAACACAGCAGGTACGTATCGCCTTCCCCTTCGTTCGCGTCCGCGACGATTCGTACGCAAGTTTCTCGCGTCTTTCAGCGACGAGACTCTTGTCACGAGAGACTCCAGGAGGGAGGGAGTAATCAGAAGGACTCGGGGCTCTCGGTTTGCTGAAAAAGGATTCGCTTAATGGGCGAATCTGCGAGGCGTTACGTTCTCGGAAAGACAGCGCGCGCTTGCCTCAACCGTAACGCAATGCCGTAGGAGTGGCGGCGTTTCGTAGCGTGTAAACCTTACGGTATTTACGCCGAAGTCGTGGAAGAAACGACGGCGTAATTATGATAAGTAACAGAAAGCGTGCGCGCCTCTTCTTAACTACCGTTGTCGTAAAAACCGCGCCGGGAAACGTTTTAATGAAGACCATGATCACTGTATCGTGCCGGCACGTGTTGGGAAATTAGTGGCGGGCAGTGAAATGAAAATCCTCCTCGAATCCTGTATTCGATCGCGTAGATTCGAAGAGGGGTTGAAAATTTTGTTAATCAGCGAATGTTTCGTCTTGTACGTTGGATAAGTGGATAAGAAGTTAACGTTGTGCAGTTCAGCGTCGGAGGTAGCGTTGACAGCTACGCGGTGGTTGGACCCAACGAACGGTGCGGCCCACGAGCCCGAAATGCGAAGGTCGGTGAGCGATAATGGTCCAACGGGTAGCGATGGCGTGCCCAGCGATACGACGGAGGACGACTGGTCCCGTGGAAGCGCAGAGGATCCGGACGAGGTTCCATCACCGTCCAGCTCACCTTTGCCCTCGCCAGCTGAACCGCCAGAACACACGGGGCCCATAACGGAACTCGATCGCAAGGTACAACGATTCGACCTCAAAGTAAAATAGTGTTCGAAGTAGATCTTCCTTAACACTCGACTGGTAGTAGTTTAAATAGTAGTAGCTTTCGAATGACACCTCACAAGGACTCTCCTCTACTTCCTATTTTTTTTATATACCTGGTGTAAACATCATGTACGCGATATTAACTTCACCTTACAAGCTACCCCTACTACTCGATGAGTCTCCCCATTCACCACGGCCTCTGAAAATCTTGGGAATCTTATTTAAAAGTACCTACCACACGCGAGCCTGTAATTCACCTTGTATACTCGCACATGACGTTGCACGCGTAAGTCGCATCGCGTCACGTTCGCCACGAGCGCTGGGAGCAAGGAACAGGGAGGAAGAAAGGAACAATGGAAGCAAACGGCTCGCTTTAAGCCTTTTGCACGTACGCGTTTGCACGCTCGTAGATCCTCGCGTGTCGAATTCCTGCATGCCAACGAGCGGATGCGTTACCAGGCTCCGCATCTTCCACTTTGCCCGCGACAGACCCGCGCAACGATTTATCTCGCGCGGCGATCGATCGTTCTTCGTTGGACGTCCGCGTGAAAATACCCCGTTGGCAATTTTCATCGGTGACTCTTATACCGTGCCGTGTACTTTTCTGGTTCTAGGTGAGGAGGGCCACCGAGGCCATTCAGAGACTCTGCCAGTGCCCCTCGAAGAAGTGCTCCAAGCTGAAGGTGCGCAAGGTTGGCGAAGGACGCTACCACATTGCGGGTCGGAACGTCTTCATCAGGGTATGTGGTCTCTTTTAAGTACTCTTGTTGGTTTTCTCCTTGGGTGTACAGAAAGTAAAATCACACTTCCATTGGCATTATATTTTATACAGTTTTTATTATCGTGACAGAGCTAATCTCTAGCAGGAGCAATATTTGAATCGGAATGTTGAATTATTACTTCTTATCAGGTTCCATCATATCGAGCGGTCTCCTTAGTAGATTTCACAGATTGCTGAAATTTTTAAAGCCTATCACTCCTTCGTCCTCGCGATATTGCTTTGTCTCTTCATTCCTGTAAACAGGGGCGGACTTGAAGATTTGGCGCCCCTAGGCTAATAAGCGTCTGCCACCCTTTCCGCAAAATATCATAAAATATTTTAATTTAAAAGAGTCGAGGCAATTTCAAAGTTTATTTTATATGGCAACTCACATTTGAGTCATTACAAATTTGCTGAATGAAAAAGAATTAATTGTTTTTAAAGTTATCTCAAGCCTCTGTGTTGAAACCTTTACCAATTTCTTTCGCTCAAAATTCGTCGCCTCCCTTAAATTTTCCACTCCCCAAAATTTGATGGTCCCCCAAATTTGCCGCTCCCCAAAATTTGTCGCCCTAGCCACTACCCAAATCCGACCGTGCCTGTTAGCTTCTCTAAAGTTACTCAGTGTAAGGGTGGATTTCTCGAACGGAGGAATCTCGCTGCATCTTGCATACGTCGCGTAGCAGGGGGTAAAAGCGCGGCAGCTAATGACCGTGGTACCGGCGTGTTCGCAGCTTTTGAAGGGGAGACACATGATGGTCAGAGTGGGCGGGGGCTGGGACACCTTGGAGCACTTCCTGGCGAGGCACGACCCCTGTCAGGTGAGGACCCTCAACCGCGAGAGCACGCTGCCTTCTCCGCACGGCAACAAGCACACCAACTTTCTTCCAATTCGCGCCAAGTATCGCAGCCCTCCGCCGGAATCCGTCTCGGCCCGCTAGCCTAAAAAGCACAGTGCCTGTTACAAGTCCACGCTACTTCACGTTCATGCTGCTGTTAGTCTGTTCCGTACGAGTAGAGAGTACACGAAGGGGGACACACGTCGACGGGGTGGCGTTGCGAGGCGGAGCATTTATTTATCCACGAACTGGTGATTGACACGCGGCCTGGCTAGGGGAGCTACGCTGATAGAGACACGGTGGGATATGGATGGACGATTGAAATTCTCGTGGAGCATAAGGGATCCGGCCGATATCACATCTTCCTTCGTTCCAACCACTCGCGGTGCGTTGACGATATTGAGGGATTTCGAGGGTTCTTTCAGGCCTCGTTGAGCGACAGAGTATATACTGTCGATTCACTATCAGCGAACGTCCCGGAGGGGAGGGGGGAAGCGCGTGGAGTTCACGTCACGCTTGCCCAGCTATGTACACGATTGCAATCTCTTCTATTCTCGTAGTCATACTCGTACACGCTGCACCAAGTGCACCTATTTCTTACATGCATAAGTTATACAGGGGATGGCACTATTTTTTACCACATGTAATGTAATACCGGTTGGGGAGCACTAATGTTTAACGTACGTCCTTACAAGCGTGTTAATATGCCATCTTCTCGCGGGAAGGTCCGTTCGGTAATCGCGAGTACTCGCGACGTTCGACTGTACACAGTATCTTTACCTCTTATTGTCCTCTCTTGTTTCAACTATCCCCGACGAATGTATGTATCAACACTGTTACATTCAGTCGGCCCTCTTGTACTCTATTGCCGAGTTACGCATTACGTTTATACAGGATGCGTATGCAGGGCGGGGCACGCTGGTGGTGCCACTTCGATGACTCGGAAAATTGCTTGCAGAGAGTGTTGCGTCGCGCAACGGGTGCCCGTGCGAAATGCGCTGTTAAAATTTACCGATCGCTTTCACATCTCAGGATTCCTTGGTCGACTGCCGATAGTTTAAGTGGCAACGAATACCTTAGATAGTATCGAAACTATCTAGATTCATTTTTATACAGAGAAGTTGACTTCCATTTAAAAACCTGACCTATCGCTGAAGTTATGCTACGATCGAACCACTTTTCGTTGAAATCAATACTTTCAGCGTCATCGAAGCCTCTCCAAACCACGTGCCCCACTCCTCTATGTATAAACCCAACGTATACGTATATTTATTTGTACCATTTTTCGTTTTTACGTATTAAACAGTACAAGGTACTACTTTTCGTACGATATTCACTCGCTTCCTAGTTAAAACGGTTCACCCTTTGGGCGCTGCTTTCAATCGGCCCCCCGTGTGCGGGGAACGCCCGTCAGCGTTCGACAGTACCTAATCGTTAAGAAACGAAGCCGCGGGATTTTCGCACACGGTGCACGCCGATCGCTCGAATCCCAAATGAAGCACCGAAAGGGTTGAGTGTCATGCATTCCACGGACGACAGGCATATTGACGCTTGATTTGGAAATTGTCTAACAGAAATAGAGAGGAGGGCAATGCACCTGGTAGAGGTAGCTTCACGAACGCAATGACCAAAGTTCGTAGCTTGGCACGTCGAAGCCTGCGAGCAGCTTATCGGGGGCGTCGTTTGCATCGCAAGATAACGATCCGCTCTCGATCGTAACGACCCGTGCGAAGCCATTCCAGAGGTCGATCCGCGCGTGTGATTAGAAGGAAGTGCAATTAAGGACTCAGGTAATGCCGTCTTGTCCATGTCGAGGGGAGCTTTGTCCTCTTTAACGCCGCAGGAAATTGTGCTTTTCGAACAAACGATTCCGTCTTGCAGAGAGCAATGCAATTTATGGGGTAATCCTCCGAGGTTCGGGATTGCGGGGAACGTGAATGTACTTGACGATTATTACTCATACACGTTGGTCATTGCTGCTGTTGCCTGCAAAGGCGAATCTCATAGTGCACTTAAGCATCTCTCGCCGATAAGCAATTGTAAGGCACATAGATTATAACGAATCACAGGGTCGGTCGCAGTTGTTTGATCTATCATTGTATATATTCCTTTTCTTTTTATCGCACTCGATGAAGTAATAAATAATTGACAGAGTATCGCGGTATGGTGTCAAAGTAATTGGCACCGGGAGATGGTTTATTATTTATAGAAATTGTTAGTTACATTGTGCGTTCGAACGGGGGTGTTTTCGAATTGCTTCCTTCTTCATATTTCACGCTCTTATATTCACCGACCCTGAAATAATTAATTACTCTTTGGCACATAATCGATACGTATTAAAGATCGGCTACACGCAAAATGCTTCACGATAACTGCCATAATATATATGTTTTGTACTTTTATAATAAATACGTAGGCTAAGGGATACGGATGGACGAAGTACGGTCGATATTACAACGCGATATGTTTGTTGGGTTCACAGAAATGCAAGGGCACAGGCATGTGCAACGGAATACCAAAGCAAAGACATACGCGACGTGTGTTGTCGGCACGTTGAGGATGTCAACGTTGCCGTTCAAGGAGTTTTTTTTTTTCCTTTTTGTTAGACTTTTTCCTCACCCTTACCCTAAATTGACTGTACCGTAGCGTGTAAATTATTTGTTCGACGCGTAGTGTGTGTGTAATCTACTCCGTTTAAGGTATTTCGTTCGTATTGGCGCAGAGACTGTATTTATTTGTACATGATAACGCGATGATATATTGGTATGTAATAGTGATCGAGGTGATTTCATTGCTATTCGCAGACACGAATTTTTCTACGCGCGAATGAGACGATTCCGCCATATTATATTACTATAAACGTGTTACTCGATAAGTTTGCCCTAGGTCGATTAAGTTATGTGTACCTGCTTGCTGCTACGCAGAGTATCGAAAATGTTTTCATCAGTTTCTCCTAAACGATTTCCTCGGAAATCATTTCACGCGTGTCGTAAAGTATCTGTAGGTTTGCTATCGTATAACGTTATCCTTAGAACGATCGAACCTGTTCTAATGAAAATTAACTTCTTTAAAGCATACGCAAATTTTGTTGGAAATTGGAACAAATTTATGGAGGCTTATAAAGTGATTCTCGATTTACTTTTCCATGATTCGTAATGTGATACGATCATATCACGTACGCTATTCTCGGCTCTTGCTTAACGTTAGTAATCAAAACATGCTTCTGTAAAACTTAGATGGTAACTCGTACGTTTCATGTAACGTTTATGGCTAATAACGTTAGCTTCACTTAAGTACGATACTATTTGTGTTAATTGTTATATTTTGTTGAACAATAAAATGTTTAATTACGAATACCTCCGATGAATCGTACAGTAAACGCGATCGGCGTTTATATCTTCGGGGCTGAGATGTCTTTGGACGAGTTTGTAGGTAACAAATATATTTTTATTTGTCTTAGGGTGCAGATGTTAATACAAAACGTAAATTATGTTTGGTAAACATCACTGTTTTAGCAATAATCAGTCTGATATAAGTAAAACCTATAATTATATAAATGATACAATACGATAGACGTTACAGCGCTTGTAAACTTTGGATAATTTAATTTTAATTTCAGTAGTCAGTTACTAAGTAATTAAAATAATAATACTCGTATGTATTGAGTTAGAATGTGTGGCGTCGTATTCATTTGTTTCAAGACGTGTCGCCAGTGGCGAACGTTCTATTTCTTCTTATTCTTTCCCAACGTTAATGTGTGATGTTGGGGTTGCTGAGCGAACTGCATTTTCCGTCTATTTAATTCTAAAATATCGTCCTCGAGTTTCTTCCTGCTCTCTTCTACCTTCTTCTTTTCCTCCGTGTGATCTTTTTTCAGCTTATCGAACTTGTTGTGAAGCTGAAAGTTACACGCGGGCGTTACGAACCATAGAAAGGGAGCACTGAAATATCGCAAGGTGAATATATATATATATTTATACCTCTTTCTCTGCCTCCTTCAATTCAGCCTCCTTCTCCTTTACTCGTGCCACGAACATCTGTCGCATTTCATCTTCTTTCTGCTGGAGCTCTTGTAGATGAATGGATCTTTTTGCTTCGCAGGTTTGTTGGAAGCTAACCGGTTTATTGTCGCTATCCACATCGCTAAATCCCATCTAAAAATCAGTATGAAACATCGACAGTCGCATCTGAAATCCTGGAGGAATTCTTATCTCGCGAAAATAATTACCTGCTCTAGTCGCTTCTTACGATAGAGCTCGTAATGACGGCAGTGCGTCTTCTCTCTCATATCCTCCATGTTTGTCCTTATTAACATTTCGCGCAATTTTACGAAATCGCAGTGCGACTCGTTTTCCACTGCAACAGCAAGCATTTATTAGATTATTGGAATACATTGAAATGTCGATATTCAGATGGGAGTAAGATCGTTTACCCTGCACTGTGCCCCACGGATATTGCCGAGAACGCATCATTTTGTTCCCAACACGGACGAAATCCGTGCTACCAACTACCGCGAAAGGTACATGGGCATTCATACTAGAATTCACTTCTGCGACGCTTTCGTCATCAGTGGGGAACTGATAAATGTGAACCCCATTGTTTTGCAATTCGGATATAATTTTGCTCTGAAACGGATGAAGCTATATAACGAATGTAATTCATAAAAATTACGATACATTGGCGCAATATTTCTAACCAGCGTGCGGACCAATTATGCTCAACAATGAAGGTGTTTTTCCCCCCTTCATTGTTGAGCATAATTGGTCCGCACGCTGTTTCTAATGTACCTTGAACTTTTGTAATTCTGTTTTAGATATTGTATCAGCTTTAGCAATGATTGGAATGATATTAACTTTTGTGTCCAGTTTCTTCATGCACACAAGGTCAATGGATTTCAACCTATAGTCACATGTCGGAAAATCATTAGGATTAAAGAAACGGTTAATAAGAAAGATTTTGCATTGAATATTTACCCATGGCCAGTAGGGCAAATGAAATATAGACAGACGTGAATGCGACTGTCGTGATAAGTTGGCAGAGAGCGTTTTATCTTTAGTTCTTCTTGCAAATATGCCTCGAATTGAGCATCGATGTAATCAACAACAGCTTTGAAGCTGTCTTCCTTGTTAATCTGATCCCCGTATCCAACTGTATCGACGATTGTGAGCTTTAACCTAACATTGCTTTCTTGCAGCTCGTACGTATGGGCTTTGAGCTTGACAGACGGAAGATTATGAGGGCTTGGGGTGGATTCGAAGCTTGTATTAAACAGCGAATCCATGAGGGTGGATTTCCCAAGCCCTGTCTCACCTGTGAGAAGGATAACCATCGATATAAATAATAACAATGATCCACAGCATGCCATATTAATAAATAACAGAGTATTTCCCATACCAATGCACAAGATATTGAAGACAAATCCATTTTGAACTGATTTATTCACCAGTTGGTCTGGAAGACTGTCAAATCCAACATGACCGGATAACTTCAAATTGCGGATCAAGTTTTCCAACTGAAAGTATGAATTTGCCATAAATGTTAGGAGCAACGAATCGACCGGAAATTAACAGTACCATCCATAAATGGAACGGTAGAACGCTTCCGCGAGGCTACTGTTGTTGTGACAGAACAGCGAACCAACGCCCTTCAAGCAGTAAACACTACGCATACATCCACCAGCGTCCAGGTTTATATTTATATATAAAGAGGGACAGCCGAATGAGTATTTGCGTAAGAAAGACAGCCAGAAACAAAGTAACGTAGGCGTGAAATTTAAAAAAAACGACACGTACCTTGGCACGCTCAACATCCGCTGACGCCATTTTTACTACTAGTGACGCCTGCGTTTACTCATACCGCAGTTCTCTGTATCCCCTCACTCAAATGCACGCATACATGTATCGCATACGTGTGATGCATAATGCACGCGCGTGTAAATTAAAGATAAAATCAAATCGAATTATTTCCGTACGCGATGCTCCGATTATTCCGTTACGCGTGAACACGGCTCCATAAATACAGAATACAAATTTCATGTATCTCCTGTGCAAGCAAATTAACAGATGCAAATAATAAATGTCCATATATTCGGTGGAATTATCCTGAACAAGCTACAAAGCGTCACTGATTGCCACCGCATGAGTAGCACGAACGCGAGGCATTTTCGAACGCGTGTTGCAGTTACAACGTAATGGTAAATCAGGCTTGCGTGGCATTAAAATATTCATGCCCTTGTTGCGCGTCGCTGCATGGCAGTAGGTGCCGAAATGTATACAAATTGAAGGAGTGGTGGTACATTTTGTTCGGGACTCGGATTTCGGGTTCGTAAACCCCGCTGCCCCCACCACCGGGGCGGCGCGCGCCAGCTCGGGTAGGAACTTACGAGCTCAGTATGTGCCGGAACTGCGACCGCGACGCTAGGGTGTTTCGCGGTGCGGTGCTGGCAGACCCCTCATAACAGTGTCTACTTTCTAACATGGCAGATCAATTTGTGTTGTATTATCATGTGACGGGGAAAAGCTCTCGCGCATAAGACGATCCTTTGTGTAAACTATCGTAAATCCTCCTCGCCGGGGGAAAACGTGTTGCCAGCTGCAGATTACCGTCGCGATGGCGGACATGAAAAGTCCACCGTTCAGTGACATTAAACGGCCGGAGGAGGTGGTGGCGATGGCGATGAACGACAGCCTCAAATTCGCCGTGCTGATCGGGCTGATCGAAGTGGGACAGGTGTCGAATCGGGAAGTTGTCAACACCGTGCTTCATCTGGTGAGTAGGCGTGAATTTTTCTTAAACCCACTTCCCCCCCCTCCCGGTTCGCCGGCCGTCCCTTTCACGGCCATTCCCGCCGATTTCGGAGCATCGGGCCAAGTCTGTCAACTGGAACTGTCAAACCGATACACCGATGTGCCGGGCGATCGTGCGATCGAAATAATTGGCTGTTTTGCGCGGATCCAGCCCCGATGGCGCGCGCGTGGATCACAGGTGAGAACGTCGCGAACGGTTGACAGGCTTTCTTCGCACGATTATATTCAACTTTAAACGCACAACTGCGCTGGAATATCGCCGATACCTTTATGGAAATGCGGTCGTCCTTGCTGCACGTTTTTGCCCGCAGAAACGATTCTCGAAATATAACGAACGTCAAAGAGCTTCGACGCGTTTATCGCTTGTCATTCGGAGCACAGTGGTTTTACTGCTGGCAGTTCGCTTTACGGTTGAAACTTTGCGTATCGTGTGCTAGAACAAATTCTCGGTCGCTTGTAACTACTTTTTCTTTAGTATGCCAGGCACTGTTACCGAAGCTGTCGCAGAGGAATAGGGTAGCAGTGCTGTGTCAGCGATTTTCTAGTTTAATACTAGTAATAGCATTTTATTGCTATTACCATATTATTCCTGATCAGTACTAGTAATATTGTAGCAGGAATATACAGTTTGCACACTAGTCGCGGCGTGTTAGTGTCGTGTCAGTATAAACCAGTAACGACAAACTAGTACGCCAATACCGAACATATTGTGATCCCGTTTTGAGAATAATTAAGTACTCGGTAGTACCACGATAGTTATTTATACATTCGTCCCTTTAAAACCTCACACCAGGGATTCTACATGCGCAGATCATTGACTTTATTACCAGCAGTTCTGCCTTTTACGATTGCACGTTTATCCACGTATAAGAAGGAATTCTCATTCACTCGTAATTTCTTCGGTGGCCGTTTACTCGTCAAACTAGCCTCCTTCCATACCCGTCTCATATGTTAATTACCACATAGTTTCTACCTATTACCACGATATCTCGAGGTCAGGAGACCTCACTGTACAATCGTATAAATGTAAATCTAGATATTTGACAATTTTACGGTCACGCTGTTGCTACGTTCAGTCACACACGTCATATCCCTCGCGTGAACGCTGTTTACGCATCCACCGTATCTTTCGATAACATTAGAATTTCACCGAGAACTACCTTGGCCGGAGGTAGACGGCCACGTAAGAAGAACACGCCTATCAGCGATCAGGCGCGCACGGTTCCCGCCTGGAAGCATTCCTCAAAATCTCCATCGATCTTCTCCCGTGGAAATCCTTCGCGGGAACCACTCACGAGGCTCGTTAAGATTTCGTGGAAATTGGCTCGCAGTGTGGAACGGACGTGCGGGGCTCGTTTCCCGAACTACCGAAGACAAATACGTAGCACGTGGCAGCGATTAATGTCGGCCGTCACGGCCGCACCGGAGTTACGATCGCGCGCCGCTTTTTCGATCCCGCCCGCCGCCACGTAGAATTAGTCGTCGATACCGATTGGAGCACCGTTTCCCATTGATCTTCCTTTGCGCCGGACGCGCCGGACGATTGAGACACACGGAAACGGCGATGAACGTTTGCTCGCCTCTCTTTGACCGTGAATTAATTAGCGCCATTGGCGTACCCGCTGCTATCGCGTACAGGAAGCGCAAAGGAACTGTGATCCTTGCAAATATGCTCCGTCCCGCACAGGGTGTGTCTCTGTAGGTGGGGCAATTGGGAGTCAGGTGGTTTTCCCTGGAAAAATCAACGTGCAGGATGAAATTTCTTTCATAGAGGATACAGATTCAATTCGTTTCTCTGTTTTAATATCGGATGGCTTGTTGAATGGTATGGTTATTTAAGCTGGCGGCTCCCTAATTATGTCGAGGAGTGTGTCGCTTCTAGATAGTCGCGTGACACTGTTTTCCTCGAGCCAAGGCTCAGCGCCGTCCAATAAGAAATTTCACGCTACCACGCGACGGTATTGCACGTGTTCTCTAGGTGCCTTTATCACGTAGGAGCGAAAGTAAGGTTTGGAGTACCGGGGACCAAGCGAGCCTCGCGCTGGATATACGTGGCGACGTTCGGTGGGCAAATTTGCATAAGTAACTGATAAAATCGGAGTGGTTTTCGAGTTTTTCCGTCTCGAGGATTATCCGTTTGCTTTGGAGCCGGGTTGGCGGGCGGCACGGCGAGGCTCCTCGCGAACGCGGCGGAAGGGAAATTGGCTAATTAGTTGAGTAACCGGGAGCGACCTTTTTTTCCACCTGTCTCTTTCCGCGCGCTGTGATTATCGAGCGGCGCTTCGAAGCGAGGAAACATCAGCTAGATCCATCCGTAGATACGTAGATAATGTTTGCTAGATTAGATTAGGCCGCTGTTGGACCTAGTTACATCGACGATAATTCGTTCCTCTCGACCTCTAAAAGTTCCATTTTTACGTATTTCCTGTATCGAGTATATTCAACGCCAGTTTTCGTAGCATAGCTTATTTTGAAATTACAATAATCTCGGGTGCGCACACTCTGTCTAGCCCGTGCATATGCCACCGCGTGATTGACAATCGATTAGGAATTCGTGTCCCTCACGCACCAGCATATCGGCCGCCCATTCACGTTCCATTTCTTCGATCTGATTTGACGATCCTGTTGAAAAAGCATCACACATTCAGCCAGTATATTCGTTGTTATCCAGCGTATCGTTTATCTCGCTTATGCTACCGGCCCGCAGCCCGTTGAATCGGCTATTGTTGCGTTCATGCACAATTAATCATACGGACAATGCACGTCGGGCTTGATAAACGGGCCGAGACAGGGCTTTTTAGCAATTGATAATTAATGCAAACGTGGAATGCGTCCCTTTGGCGCGTTCGTGCGAGGATCTTCTATACCGTGCTCTCGCACCTATCGGAACGCTTCTGTATGTCTCAGCACGGTTGCTGCTCACCTGATATCTATTGGATAGCGAGTCCCTCGTATTGTAATCCAGCACCTCGCGATCGTAATTCGTTGGGTATAAAGTATCGCGTTGGATGGAGTCGTGGTAACATCACTGGCAGAATACGTAATTCGATCAATCCCATTTCGAGAAGCTGGGAGCATCGCACAGTCGATACTGTTCGATGCTTTCGGATGGGAGGCATTTCCTCTTGGAACAACGTTCTGATGTTTCATCGTTGGTGTAGCTTGATCCGCGTTTCTGGACGCGGAGATACCGGATAGTGATCTTCGGATTGAGTTAGCCCCTAATGGTATTCACACGTCGGAAGATTCTTCCAATGCGACTTGCACGAATAAACAACCTCAATAAACTATCACTTGCCAATGTATAATCCAGTGGTTCTCAACCCGTGGGTCGCGACCCCCAAGGGTTAGCACTTATTTATTTTAATATGGTTACAGTGATTTTTCATAAATGAAAAAACTACTAACGACTAAATAAGATAATTAAATGTATTTAATATCTTTAAGTATATTTAATATATGTATTAAGATAATTAAATATTACGAAGTGAGAATTATATTCGTAAATATTTATTTTTTATGTTTTTTTTACCTTATTAAATTTACCTTACTTTCTATGGAGGCGGGGGGGGGGGCAGGTTATTTGAATATTATAGAAGGGGGTGCGACTAAAAAAAGTTTGGGAAACACTAGAGTAATGTGGGGCAAGAGTGCGCACTTAAAGTTTAGACTTCTCTAAAATCGTTGGTAATACACTGATAGTCATATCGTTTTGTGAGAAATAACTACTATCCCTTATTATTCGATAGGCAGTGACTTCATGTAAATTTACCTGTCACAACTTATATAAAATAAATATTTCCAAAAAGTGTCAAATGCGAACTTTTACCCGCTATGTGGGGCAAAAGTTCGCATGTTATGGGGTAAAAGAACGCAACGAGAAATATCCAAAGAAGTGTTTTATTTTCCTGCATAAGTACATAGTTCGGGTAATACAGTAAAATGCCTAATAGTTTATAATTAATTTTTTTAGGTGAAGCTAACAATAGTCGCAAATAAAATTACCCCGACCTTCGTAATTTGAACAGGCATCATGCCACCATTCTTTACATGAATCACACTGGATCCAGTCTTCTTCTGGAGGATCAATGTACTCTTTAATCAAAAAGTTAATAAAAAACGTATTTTGGGAAAATATTGCGGATTAAAAATTAATAACAAAAATCAAAAGCTGAGATCAGCGTGGCTCAACTATCATAACCACAAAATTTAGCAAACTCTAGAATTAAAATAAGTTTAATGAAGATATAACACCCGTCAAATTATTTTGGGGCAAAAGTTCGCATGCGAACTCTTGCCCCACTGCATTGTGCGAACTTTTGCCCCCACAGCTACTTTTACATTGTTTAATCAATCCTGTTATCTGTGAGGAGAATTGAAAACTTCTATTAGCACTTTTTAATAGAAGAATTTCAGCTCTTTCAGACGGCATATTAATTAAAATATTTACTGATCAATTTATAGGAATAATATTAATTCCCAAACATGAGAATATTACATCAGAACTAACGAATTCAGTACTTACCGCATTGTAAGATAACAAACCAAAACACAGCCACGAAATTCGACATTAGTGACTCTAACTTGATTGACAATTGACTGCCAATCACCATTGACAACTGCCACAACTCAAACCATGAAATTCGCATGGTGCGAACTCTTACCCGCTGCGAACTTTTACCCCACATTACTCTAGTATAATCAGTAGAACACTTAACAGCCTCCTAATTTCATCTCTAAAAATATTGGTTCCAAAATCCAAAGAATCGTCTCACTGTCATACGTATTTTAGCTAAAATATCCTGTAGCCATCGAGTGTATACTGATAAGATGTTACCAGCATCACTGCCACGCAAAAAGAACCGGTTCTGGCTACAGAAATTCCATTGAGTATGGTCAGTCTGTGGGAGACTGTCTAGGAACTTTTTTAGCCATTAGCGTGGATGGTTGGTAAAAAATAAATCGTCGCCTGTGTTGGCTCCGCGACATCCTTCTCGGCTCTTCATGACGCTCGGCGTAAGCGTGTTGCGCAAGCGGCGGACGCTTCGAATGCCGCGCGAGCATCGCGAAATTCTGGCCAGCCCGTGTAAATAATATGCGCGGCCTCGTCTCCCCCGTTGATCGATCGTTGCTAATTGATCGGACAAAAGCGCGATTTCGTAATTTCCATATAAATGGGAATGCAGATTCGGCGTGTTGCAAGATCGACCGGCGGAATTCATGGCCCTATTGTCATCGTTCGTTTCTATCCGCGTTCCGTGGGACAGTTAGGCGTATTCATCGATCGCTACCAACGGTGGCGTGAATCGATTGTCGGCCGTATCGTCCTCGCTTGACCGCCAATCGGTGCAGACACTCAGGGCGACGCGTGACGCTGTCTAGAATCGTTGCCTGGCCTATGATTTTATTCAGAGCAATCGTTAAGAGCAAAAGTGAGGGGTAGTCTATACACTTGTGATGAGCAGTAGAAATCGTTAAGAGCAAAAGTGAGGGGAGCCGAGTTGAGGGGATGAAAATATTTTCAATGCAAATTCACTAAAATTCATTAGGTGATTATAAAAATTTATTTAAAGAATAAAATCCAGTTTTCCTTTCTTTTTACAAAGCTCCTTCTTTGGGGGTGCCAGGCAAACCCCTTGCCCCCCCCCCCCCCCCCCTCCTGTGGGTGCGGCATTGCAATCAATGGCAACCCTTCCCCTGTTATGCCATTTTTTCCCCTTAATTTACACATCGTCCTATGGACGGAACGCGTGTCAATGATTCGTCATCAACTAGATGCACCGCGCTGCGTTATTGCAGCTTGCGCACGACTGCCGGTAATCAGTCAGCGCAATTTCCGTGAATCGAGCGACCGGCTAACCCGCGTTGACAGTCATTGCGCCGGGAGACTAATTTTATACCTGCGCACGGTTGTCACAGCTAGAGTGGTCAGTAATTAATTCGGCGACGGGTCACGGTAGATATTATTTACTTTCCGCGGGGAAATTCGCCAACGTCGGCGGACAAGTCCATCAGACCGCCGATAATGGTAATTGCTGAGGGCTGTCGCGAACGATGGCTCAAGGATAGCGAGATGTCTCTCGCAATTGTCGTTTCTTTTAGAGATCCGCGCTGTATTTCGACCTGACGCTGACCGAACAAATTACTTCGCGAAACAGATCTTTCTGGGTGAATGAGTCATATTGAATGTACCCGAAGCTTAAGCGGTCATTCCGTTAATCGGGCCGATAAGTTAAGCGATTTTCAGGAATTTATTGCGACGAAAATAATTATAGTAATGGAATAAAACTTTTTTTCTATTTATTAAACTACATTTCTACAGTAAATAAAAAATATAAAAGTAACAATATTATTGCTTTTCAAATGCTTTTTAAAGCGGTCTTGTTGACATGTTTAAAAATTGATGTCTCGCTCGTGAAGGCAATTTCAGCTGGTAGACTTACAAGGAGAGTATTTTAGGTGTCCGCCTCCGATCATTTTGATTTTTGGATATGTTATAGAGGACCGAAAAATAAGAAATACGTGTTTTTTTATTTTTCCCCGTTTTCATATTTGGGGGGTGAAAACTGCGTTCAAAGTTAGGGTTGAAAAATCATTTTTGTGGAATATCTCGAGAACTATTAGAGATAGGGGAATAGTGTCAATGGACGAATTTTGTGTCTTTGAATGCGAAATATGACTGACTCACCAGATTTTCAAAAAGTCAATTTTTTCCACAAAAATGATTTTTCAACCCTAACTTTGAACGCAGTTTTCACCTCCCAAATATGAAAACGGGGAAAAATAAAAAAACACGTATTTCTTATTTTTCGGTCCTCTATAACATATCCAAAAATCAAAATGATCGGAGGCGGACACCTAAAATACTCTCCTTGTTAGCTGAACCCAAAAATCCAAACAGATTTTTGATCAGTATGACTGTCGCTATTACTCGGAATGTAATTAGTAATTTATCTTCAAAATTAGCAAAATGGCGGACAAAATGCAAGAAAAATGTTTTTTCGGGTTTTTACTTTTACTATTTTCGATTTTAAAAGTAGGTTAGACTCATTGTAAATACTTGGTTGTAGTCCCTGCGAGAGTCACTGGTGTGCAGAATAAGCAGTAAAATTTATAAAGCAATCGGTTTGATAGATTTTGAGATTTTATTTTCACGACGTGGACAAATGACGTTTCGAGAAAGACGCGTTCAAATTTTTCATCTACATATAGAGACCGAGCCCCTGCGCTCCCTACAAAATGCCTCTGTAGAAGCTAAAATAATGGGAATTTTTCCACGAAAATTGAACAGTACATTCTTGAGAATATGTGCTTTCGAAAAATGTTAAAAAAAAAAAACGATTATTTCAACCCGTCTAACTGGAATGACCCCTTAAGTTTTAAAGGAGGGCGTATTTTAATCGAGGATATTAAAAGATAGCAATATGCGTGGTACAAGCGTTGAAAATGGATCTGTCACACATGATAATCGGTACAACATTTGCAAATTAGTGTGTTCCGTATTGAAGCTATGTATCTATAATTAATACGGGATTTTAATTAAAACATTCAGATGCATTGAATATTTATTCTGTCCTGGAGGATTTTATAATAGCACGGATGGCTCTGTATTAGTAGAAGTTATTTGTAAATAACTTTCTGTATTAGTAGTGTACGTACTTGAAGTTGCAAGCCAGAGGTTGCAACAGATTACGCTTTTTTTACTCAATGCCCGATGAGGGAGATTACGTGCACAGTGGTCATGATAATTGTCTGCAATGAACCAGATATTGGAGCTACTGACTCGTCCTCATAACCATTCCCTGCAGTACAGCCCCACTTGGAATTCTATTTCACCCCCGTGCAGTATTCGATCGTGGCCATCAGCTACGCGGAATAGGTATATCGCGACGTTCCACCGACATTTATCCCGATATTTATTGCGCCGATACGTTCAACCCCGTCTTCTATACACCCAGACGGCTCACACAAACCCGTGTATTTAATCGTTAAGTTTCGAGGGATTCTCGGCCCGAGGCACCGGACCAGCATGCTGGCCAGAGTCGAGTGCTATGAAAATATTGGCGATGTGTAACACGTGTCGCGGGTTGGAAAAAAAGCGCGCTGGTAAATAGTAGCTGGCTATGCGACAACCCATCGATTCCCGTTAACGTTTACGTTTTGTTCATCCCCCATTGTCCTCCCACTTCGCAATAGTTTTCCCTCTGCAATGTCGCGCGTCCTGCTTTAAACGGATCCAGTATCGAAACTCGATTTCGACTGGGTCGCGGATATCGACGAGCGTGACGCGCGTTATAATTATCCCGCCACCCACCCACCACCCCGCGGTCGTTAAAATAAACGGTGATTAATTACACGGGATGAGGGCCGCGTTGTAATAACCCCAATGCTACACCTTAATTCCGACCACTAATTAGTCTTCATTGCAACGACTACGTGCTCCCATTGTTTGTAAGCTCTCGCGGCGATTCCGGCTAAACGGTTGCCCGCTTCGAACCTTGTTATACGCACACGTACACGTGGGAGGAATTAATACGCGACCAACTCGGAGGCAAAGTGAATCGAGCCCCGGAAGACTGTATTCGGTTTCACCGATGCGGAAGATCGTATTAACCGTTTCTGTCAGGCTGAGCTGTAGGTAAATTCCGATTCCTCGATCCAGCCGCGTTTCGCTGGATTCTGGCCTCACCAAGCCGCACGCGGTTATTATTCTCTTCTGTTGCATGAAGGCTGTCTATGATTCTCGTTCGCGTGTTTCACTGCGAGTTCCCAAGTTCAAGGCAACTCGCGAAATATCGCTGGGTTCTTCGGCCATTTCGCACGCATTTGTCGAAACTTCCAGTTGAGAGTTACTTAATATTCGACTGAGAGTGAATGGAGTTTTAGGCGAAATTGGAGTACCTAATTGCAATCACTTCGGGAAGATCCTCGCACCACTGGGGATCAGAGTGCTTTTGAAGAATTCTCTTGTTGCACTTACAAGGGAATACCGCGAACCCGTAGGGGAGAGCGGGGACAAACGTAACACTTTTTACATTTGGCTAAGCTGCCAATTACCTCATACAGATATAAAAACGAAAAGTATGCCTTAAGATAGTCTGTTTCTTGGTCTATCATTTGACCACAAATTCAGCCTTCCACGATAAGTAGTCAAAGAGTTATGGCAATTTTCCGCAGTGACTGTCAGTGTTACTTTTGTCCTGCACGGGTAGGACGAAAGTAACATACCATATGGACGAAAGTAATACTAATTATTTTGAGGAGAATTAAGTAAAAACACTTCTTCCAAAGCAAAATAGGATTTTTATTTTCAGAAACGATAGAAACAAACATTTAAATAAACATATTTTAAGTAGGTAACGATACAAAAGCATAATCAGCTTCAAACATTTCTTTGATACCGTGTATTTGATTTAATATGGAATCTCGTGTAATGGCGACAAAAGTAACTAATCTTTATGATTTTTTTTAAAAACTGTTAATATTGGATTCAACTTCTCCCCGTAATGACGTGTTGCTTTTGTCCCCAGCCATGTTTTTCAGCATAGAACTGTTATAACGTACAAACTATACAAGATTTATTGAAAATCAAATACAGGAACTAATAAAGACATTATCTAAGAACGCTCTAACAAATAATTGGATCAATGTCTATAGTTTAACTACGAATATTAACAAAAAAACCAACAGAGGAGACACTTGTCTGAATGATCGAAATAACGAAATCAGCTCGCCCACAGTATACGAATCGTCGTATTGCTCAGCGTCACTCCGTGGAATAAAAGAAACATTAAACACGCGTAACTATGTAAAGCAAACGTTTTGGAAACTTTTGTGGACGGCGGGAGAAGGCGTGTTACTTTCATGACGCCGTTACGTTTGTCCCCGCTCTCCCCTACTCCTCGATTGGAACGCAACTTTGTGGGTTTACAGAGTGACTCAAGACAAGAACAACGGTATGTTTTGATCGTGTCCAATCGCTCTTTAAGGGTGTGAAAATTAACCGCAAAGTCAAAGAGGCACTCCCACTTTTTCGCGTGTAACTTCTAAAGTACAAGAGACCGAAAACAATGTTTCAAACAAAATTTTAAAGGTGCAATAAGCGCTGCAAACTTCCTTTAACGAAATTTTGAAAAAAGCTATTCTTCGTCATGTATTTTTTTAATCTCATTTAAAAATTTTGTTAACGAAAGTTTGCAGCGCTTATTTTATCATTAAACTTTTGTTTAATTTTTTTTGTTTCTTGTACTTTAGGAGTTATATGCGAAAAAGTGGGAGTGCCTATTAGACTTTGCGGTTAGTTTTCACCCCCTTAAAGAGCAATTGGGCACGAATAAAACATACCTTTGTTCTTGTCTTGAGTCACTCTATAAACCCTCAAAGTTCACGGTGTTCCCTTGGTAATGATCATTTTCCCCATTTTCTATACACTCAGTAATCGAAGTAGTCAAACGTTCCGCTTCTTGTTACGGTTATCGCTATGTCGAAGGTCACTGTAAATAATATCGAGCGAAGGTCGGGCGGCAGTAATTGCGGCAGATAAAGATTCTATCTTCTATAATTACCGCCACATATGTCGCAAAATTGCCCGTTTCCATGGCTAGGAGATCCATCTTCCGTTTTCAATTACAAAATTGCCTTCCACTCGCGTCGGGCAGACCCGTCACAGAGGACAAGCTAAGTGCACGAGACGCACTTGGTTTGAATCGTCTGCTACTGGGACAGTGATGACATAACTGCGTCTTAACTCGATAAATTCATTGCGGTTACAGTAACAGGTTGGATGGTATTCGCTCCTGTGCACTGACAGCACACAGTTACGCGCTATCAAATCATATACGGAACAATTTGGAGGTCAGCGTGCCTATCAAGATAATATAACCGAAGACCGTTAACGACGATCAACTTAACGGTATAAGCAAACTTTCCTTGCTTGGCAGAACAAAAATTGTCTACTCGTGAGTAGATTCGAGAACCTGATGAATCTTTATCATTCTCGATCAGTTTTTTACTGTACAGTTCAGCTTCCCCCGCCCTCCCTTTTCTTTGTTACTTGGTGGTATAGAAAAGCGTGGTCTGACGTTCACGTATTTGGCGGAGAAAAATCTGCGGCGATAAGCGAAATCGCTATCGATACGGCCTGCTTAATCGCGCTAATCTCGCTGTGCAAATAGTGGGCTATCTCTCGATTCGGGTGCATAGCTAGCTGGTATCGGAGCATGCTCTCATTAGAGGGTGTATTTCGTCGCGTGAACTCATTTACGCGTACACGTGCATCCACGCTACTCAAGCCAAGCCCGATAGAACATCCCTCCGACAAGCCACGCTGCTCCACGGGCAAAATTATCTCCGCTCTTCGCACGTAGCATCGCAGCATCCTTTAAATGTTTCGTTCCATCCACGCGCCACGAAGTAGCAAAATATGCAGTGCTCTCCTGCAAAGCGCAATTTAGCAATAGAAACTTTTTACTGTAAATTGCTGAGAAAGTTTCGAGAGGGAGCTTGTAAAATCCGACGTCGAAAGTATCGGGAGAACCCGTCGGGGTAGATAGAGAAATTCTCGCAGGGCAGATAAGTGCTCCAGGTACGTTGTAAATATTAAATCACGATTAATAAGGGAATGGGCCGCGATCAATTAGCTAAATCCTTGGCAATCAAGAAAATTTGCAGAGTGACATTTCGAATGAGTTCGGGGAAGCTGGTTGAGTCGTAGAAATTAATACTCGAATTTCTAACAGAACCGTAATTATTGATAAAAAAATTTCCACGGCAGAATATACTGTTCCCCTGCGGTTGCAGTAACTGAATCGAGACCAGCTGAATTGTAAATGCCGACAGATACCTGCGGACACTCGTTCTACCTTCGAGACTGCACTTTTAACGCGTTTGCTGGAGCAGTAGCGTGGAGTAATAGCGCCATAACGATCGAAATTTTTGGCAATGGTCCACGCGCATTTGCTGCGGGAATTTTTCTGCCGCTTAAGGGTAACGACTGGAGGGATAAATTTTTTAACCGCATTTCACAGCCGTGCACTGCTCAAGCGTCCGTCCAAAATACTGTTTTAGAAGGAAAATAAACGTTGCGCCCGCTACTCGGAGCTTTTTAGAAAATGAAACTATCCGTTGTGCCCCGACGATGTTCTCTTCACAGTCTTTGAGTATTTTAAGGATACGAAGAACGTTTCCATTCGAAACTTTGAATTTAATATCAGCTCGTCGATGAAAGCGTTTGGCCTTGATCCAGCCGTGTTTACTGCGGTATTCCCTCGCTTTTTCCCTTTATAAACTAACGCAAGAATTTCAGAGGCCCTCCCCATCGATAGAGGGTACTTTTATTAAAGCGTAATCTAGATGGTAGAAGAAACTTGGGCGGTCCCACGTTCAAATATTCCCGGACAAATATTTACGTTGCGAATGGGGTGGAAGCGAGAACGCTATTAAAACTTTCGCAATCGTACACTCGTATCTAGCATGATAAATGGTACAATTGAAACGGGGCTGATATTCCGCGAAGGAGCGGGCAAGAAACGTGAAACAACATTTTCTTGCACGATACCTGGTTTTCGAGAAAAAAGGGGCTTGAAAATACGTGGGAGCAGGTTCTGTTACGTGCGCGCGTCTCGCACGTGACTTCGGGATCGATTTTCTGAAAAACTGATGCTCGCGCGAGAAAATCTTACCCCGCACCCGCGGACTCTTTCTCGAACGTGGAATCCACTTGCTCTTGTTTGCGACGCGAATTGCGCGTCGACCCTCTCATAATTGGAATAATCGAGTCCGAGTTCTAGCTACCGCAACACTGTCTTGACTGTTCGACTCGAGTGTCTTTTGTGGAGCCTGAGACGACGAAGCGTGGGCGTTTGATTTAATTAAGAATTTCGTGGCGACTGTATATTAATGGGAAGCGTTGATGCGAGGCGGTGTGGGAAGGGGTGCGGAGCTATCGAAGCGCGAACACAATTTCTCATTTCCCTGCGTGTCGTCGGGGGCTCGTTCTTGTCCTCGTTTTCAACCACGCTCGCCCCTCCCTGGTTCATCCGTTTCTAGTCGCGCGGAGATTTTTCTGCTCGTACTTCCGGGCTAGAAAAACTCGTTAACTTTAGGAGCATGGACGTCGGCGACGACGTCGACGATGAGGAGAAGGAGAGAGGAGCCTTCGTATTAGCGAGGGCTGCAGCGGCTCGGTCAATAACAGCCGCCATCCACCTGCACTGGACTTTTGCTGATGCAGGCTCTCCCCAGCTTCCTCCCCATTTTCCTTGCGCGTCTTGTGCTAAATTCTCGTGTACCTTTGTATAATGTAATGTCGCGTGACGCTGGAGCGGAGCCGATACTCCGCCACTTGAGATCCGCGATCACCGGCGTCCTTTCAGGACGCTGATAGTCGAACGCTGGTAGTTGGGGCACGCGACTCGTCTCGGCCAGAGGAGACAATGGCACGAGATCCGTTCGAGTAGTCTCCCTTTTCGAGCCACCGACACGCGACGGCGTACGTGGCGAACGCGAAATTAATATTCAATTCAGTTCTGGGGCTGAGTCGGGGCGCGATGGGAATTATTCAGGACAGGTCCTCGCGTTGCGTATATCTCATTGAGGTGCAAGTATATTGCGGAGGGAAGAGTTCCTCGTGTGTTCGGTGTGATTAATTTCTTTGGGAAATAAGTACTGTTGTTCTTATGTGCAATATGGGCGACATGAGTGCGGAACATAGTAAGTAGAGCAAGTGCAACAGCGTCCCTATAAAGTATAGTAGTATATAGTTGTTTGCGCGGGGAATGGCACATTTTGGAATTATTTCGTTGACGTTATGTGTAAAGTTTTATATACCACTATTTGGTGTGGATTAATAAAAATAAACAACGTAACAAAGGCAAATTAATGTTCAGTAGAAGGGACCTGCAGTTTTTTTGTTAACAGCGTCAGTAATCGTTCTTTACTTGCAAGTACCTCGATTACCCTTTTAAGAAAACTCTTTAATGCAATTTCGATGAAGGATTTCCCGCGGATGAAACGAATGAAATTGCTTTTTTCAGTTTATGAATGCCATTATCTTGCTTGCTGAATAGTTATGAGCGTGTACGCTGCACGTAATCCCCATTTAAATAAGAATTTCCATTTCGTGCTATCATTCTGCAGGCTCCTATGGCGCTGCTGTATTGATAAACGATTTCCCTACCTATTTATAACGAATTTAAAAAAGAGAGGAAGCATAGATAGTCGGGTGCGTGGCAAGGCGCGAAAATAGACGGCACAATTGTCCCCCGGAGCGTACTATGAATGCAGAGTAAATAAAAAGCCAATAGATAAAAAAGAACAGTGTAAATTGCACGTAAAGTGGCTCGAGTCGTTCATTATCCCGACGCGACAAGACAAATTTTGTTACGGGATAACGAAGCTTTTAAACGGCCAGCGCCAGACAACACCCTTAAGGGTGTTATCGATTTATCCTTGGCACTCGATACCTTGAAATATCTCCGTTTAATATCCCCCCTCCCCCGGCCATATTAAAATCCGTAACAAAAGAGGTGCGTCCGTTTATTTCTGCCCTCCCTTGGATGTAGCCTCGAACGCCTTTGTCGAGGAATGCCTGAAGAATCTTTGATATAAACGTCCCTCGGCCATTCCCTTCCGACGCAATTTTTTGTCTTTATACGCGGGGTGGCATTAATAATGCAATATTACGGGAGATACTTCCGGGGCAGCGTAGCACAGATTGTGAACTTAAATCACGAGCAATGCCGC
This sequence comes from Andrena bucephala, assembly GCA_947577245.1. NCBI lineage: Eukaryota > Metazoa > Arthropoda > Insecta > Hymenoptera > Andrenidae > Andrena > Andrena bucephala. The sequence continues at coordinate 75,190,364 of OX387715.1, forward strand.
GAGTAAGGTGGCTGCAGTTGCCCCGTTACAATTTATCGCGGACACTTTATGCACACCGTTATAATTGGATTAAGGCTGGATATTCGTACTTCGGGTCGCAGGCGGCAAATGTCTCTTTTAAGACTTTTTTTACCTCGTAAATGAGCCCCAACTTTTTGCTGATTAACGAACTCTGTTTATTTGCATAATTAGGTGTTGTTCGTTAAGCGGATTACCGCCCGAGACGTTAGAAGAAGTTCGTTTCGAAAGTAGTTGTTGACTGATTGTTTACCAGAAAAAGGCTGCACACTTTACTCATAATTAGGGATAATGTCGCTGTAATTTTGCGTAACGCTTGTACTTTGTGCAACTTGATAGTTTCGCAGTTAATTGTCGATCGCAGCTGAAGAATAACGACAGACGCGCGACGTGCCGCGAGCGCATCGCGGTTTAGTTCTTCTCCACTGGAAGAAAAAAGCTTCTCAGAGTAATTTATCGCGTGTGGATGACGGGCTGCATCTTTTCCTCGCCTATTATCTAAAAATAGAATTGCTGTGATTTACGGTTAGGTGTGGAGTGAACGTTTCGTACGCAGCCACTTTTAGCAATATATTTACTGTTCCGCTTCTCGCGTTTCCTGGTTCATTAATGGTAAACGAAATACGTTTGATTGGTTCGGTTTTGAAAGGAATGCATTGACAAAATTTAGGCAAAGTTTGGTTCTAAAATATCCTTTTCTTAATTGTTAACATATCTGCCGTGATATGTGCCGTGTTGATCCTCCCGGTTTATACCCCGTAGTGAACCACCCTATACATTCTTCACCACATATTCACCGTCATTAATAATGCAATTGTCATTAGCATTGCATTAACTCACCAAGAAGGGCACACGCGTATTCTCCACCACGACGGATTTAAATTCCACTTAAATTTATTTTGGCATTAATGATCAACGCTTGTCATATTCGAATGGGCATCTTCGCCGAGTAATTTGTTCCCCAGGAATTTCGATAAATATTCATTGCGCCAGCCCCTATTCAATTTCGTTAGCTGAAAAATTGTGACTTAAACAGATCCGTTTGTCATCCTTTCCATTGTATTACGGTCCAGAAGTTAAGTAATGGAGCTGCTGGTCGTTGACACGTCGATAGGTAATGTTTCACGGAGGCAGTGGTGATCCATTCGCTACGCGTGCTGGGAGAGGGAACATCAAGAGGAGAGCCGTGCATAAAATTATTGACGCGGCTGTCGATAACATCGCGTTTGATAAGAGCAGCCCCCGTGCTCCCACATTCCGAGAGGGTCGGAATTTTGTTTCCAAGGTTTTGCGGCTTTAAAGTTCGTGAATGGGCTGGCTGGTATTCAATTTGAGAGGCACGAAGAAGAAACAGAGGACTAGGCGGGGATGGTTAAGCTTGCCGCTAACTCCTCGGCGAAGACTATAATGTTCCGAGTCGTAGCCTCTTAATAAGTTCCTCCCATCCGCCTAAATTTGACGTAAAGTTGAGGGAGATGCTTAACGAAGGCACTGCTTCCTTCTTTATAACGCACTGTCTGCTGGATTTCGTCTCTGAAAGGTGTTACTTTGGGTCGAGCAGCTCGGTTGCTCCGAAATTTACCATTTTCAGTCTGCTGAAGCAGGGAAAAGACCCATAATACACTTCCACTATTTTAATACAAAGATAACACTGCGCATACTGTCACTTCCATTTCACACTGCTTGAACGAAACGTTGCCGCTGTAGCGAACGGAGTTATTTCTCACTTTTTCACTGCAACAGGAACTCCCGCAATAACAGATAAATGGCCGCCAATTAAAGTAGCACGTGCAACTGGTTTTTCACAAAAAAAAAGATGAATTATCTGTGATCGATAGAAACGACTCGAACCGATCGAATCGATTCTCGTTCTACGTGCAGCCGGTTGGATACAAGAATAGAGGGATTTTCAGTGGCAGTCGGTGGCAACGATAATCAAAGAATATTCTCCAGCGGTGGAAAGTGGCCCGACGGCTTCGAGCGCCGTCAGCTCGAACGGCCTAATTTCAAAATAATACAGTGCTCGCATAGTGAGACGTGGGAGTGTAAACACGTTACAGCGCGGTGCTTTTTCCAGCCGTGGGAGGATCGATCGATCGTGTAAAGGCCCCGCGCGCATAACGTGGATACGTTACTACGTGCGCGGTTGACAGTGGGTTAATGACTCGGACGGTGAATGACAAGACGCGCGTGTCCATCCGAGTCATTGTCATGCACCGGGTCGGGGCGGGCAACGGTCTCGGGTCTTTTCAGCCGCGGAAACTTCAATTTCACGCTGGAGGAGCACGAATAGCCTCTGTCGCGGTGGAAATCGTGGTCAGAACGTACGCGATCGTGCCATCGGTTTCTGACGGTCAAGTGGCAATCGGCGAAGGGACGTCAGCTTGTTGCTTCGATTTCGGCAAACCGAATATAACCTTTTAGTATACCGCTGTGTATAACTGTATACAGCGCTATTGAAATCTGTTGCAAGTTTTTCTACAAAACCATTATCATATGTATTTGCCAGACAGAAATGCTTATTTATTCAGCCTGGTAGCTCGAGGCTACGGAGGTCTGGCTCGTCGGGCATGATACGATCTTTTTATCGCGCTGATTCGAGTCGTTGAGAGAATGCATCGAACGTGCATTATCGTAAAAACGAGGAATCCGTTGCACGTCCACTGAAATAACTTTGAGGAGCGCTTTGGAGGGGTGGTTCAGCTAAAACGAGGGAACGTTACGGCCAGTGGATACGTATAGTTCGAGGGGGCAACTCGAGCATAGAGGGGTGTAATTGTGGCCTGGTATCGGAAAACGAACCGGTTCGCTTTTTAGGAAAGTCCAGTAATCACGAGGCAGACGTTCTAACAGGCGCCAGATGCGGCTTCTGGCAAAAAAGTTCCTCTCTCTCTCTCTCTCTCTCTCTCTCTCTCTCTCTCTCTCTCTCTCTCTCTCTCTCTCTCTCTCTCTCTCTCTCTCTCTCTCTCTCTCTCTTCCTCTCTCCCTCTCTCTCTCTCTCTCTCTGTCTGCTTCTCTCCGGGTGCACATAATGCGAGCTTGAGCGAGGCCGAGGATTTCATTCGCACGACCCTTGCGATTTCGCCTCTTTCACGTGAACGCAAAAACATTCTTTCGGGGAACTGGCCGCATTTAAATGAACGCCCAGGCCCCTTTGATTGTCTCTCTAACTCTGCGTTTCCCCCATATTTCATTTAATGCATTCAGCTCGAAGAAGCATTCCCTCCTTTTCCTCGTCGTATTTCCTCCAACAGCTGCTCCCCTTGCTGGTCCTCTCTGGTTTTATGCTTCCTATTCGGCAGGTTTTAATTACTTCTGACTGCGAAAAGAATTTCCGTTTGCGCGTGATGGAACGCTCCTTTGGGGATGAAAATTCCAGTTTTGGGTCTGAGGGAGACACGGGGGATATTGGAAATCGGGTGGATGACGCGTGAAGTTTCGAATATAAAACTTGAGTGTGTCAATGAGTATTTATCAGGTTCTATATAGATATTTTATTGATGCATCTATGTTACTCCTATAAGTTCCTCAGGCTTGAATACTATATCTATGGATAATCAGGTTTTTAGGAGTTTCCGAGAACAGAGATTAGGCTGATAATAGGGCCAAGTTTGGGAAGATTCTGGGAAGCTTAGAACCTCTTCGAAATGCTTAGGATCACGAGTGATTCAAGTTGGCGCAGGATTCCCATAGTTTCAGAGAACGTCTACCCCTAAGTAGACTCTATAGAGACCTTAGATTATGCGATTATAATCGCTGCTGATAAAAATTGAATATGAATTTTAATCGATGAATTCTTTTCTCTTGTATACTCCTTTCAGTCGCTTCTATTATTATCATGCTTCCATTTATTTTCCTCGGGCATTTACACCCCCTCGTTTACGATTTGAGTCGCAACTGTGGACTCGTTTGTTGGCTTCGTAGCTGATTGGTTTGCTTTACGCTCGTTGGCAAGCTTTATGGTCACTTTTGCACCACCAGAAATCACTTGTACTCTGACCTCGTAAAGATAATGTACCACCTGCCTGGGGGCGTTTTATTCCGCTTTTTACGCTGATCCTCTCGTGGCGAGATGATTATTTATATCGACGGCGTATTTATACGTGTGCAGCGTACCAAACGATTCAATATAAAGGTCTAGCGGGAAGGGAGCGGTGGGCGAGCCCTATTGATTTCGGGCGAAACTGGTCAATCAGGGGTGGGAGGATATTTCTTTGGCGCGAAACGACCTTTTTCGCCCGCCACCAGAAGCGATCTCGTTCCGAGCTGTAATTTCGGTGGAAATTGAAACGCGACTGCGCGTATTAAGTGATATTAATTTAAAGGCTGAATTTACAGGGTACAGAGCGTAAAAAAATATGGCCACGGCTTTCAGGGATAACTTTGCGATATTGCTGCAATATAAGGGAGCAATATCGAGGCATGCAAAGTGAAGAAAAATCCCTTCTGAGTTTGTCAGTAATTTGCAAGGAACTTAGGATAGATAGAGATGCACGTTCATAGAAAATCGCTAGGGGCCGTCTTTAAATCGCGTAAGGGTAATATTGGCGATTTCGTACTCCCTCTTACCCCAAGTATAAGAATTCGTAAGATTTTATATTCCAACCCTCCCCACCAAACCCTTACGTAATTTAAGGACGACCCCCTACTATAAAGAGTTCGATCGTTTTGGCTTTCAGAGAAAAAAAATACTTCACAGTTCAAATCGACATAATCCTACGTCCGAGTCCTCTTGTTTCATCGAAGTAAAAGGTCCCATTCAGTTTTATCGCCGCCAGCGGTTATTTCTACCGTCCAATTAAGCGCTGGAAATTTTGTTTCAATAAGGGATTCCAATTTATTTTTGTTAAAAATGTCACATCGTATTACAAAAGTTGCACGATACTGTCCGTGCATATTTATGCGGCAAGCACAGCGAATAGGTAATCAAGATTTTAAATGACTCACATCGACTGGATGCCCTCATAAAATCGAAGGTACCATTTTGCCACGGGCATTGTATATTTCAGAGTGACATTCTGAGATAATCGAGTACGGCCAAGGTGGAACGTAAGAGGGTGCTCTTCGGTGCACTTTTATTAGCTGACATTTCTCTTTTTTATACGGCGCACGGGTCAGCGAATTAAAAATATCGATAGTACGGGACGTTGGTGTAACCCACGCGTCACGTTTTTCCATTTCCACTGGCGATCGAGTCTGTATCCCCGCTTTCTGAACCGAGACGTGCGAGCAGCTCCGCGTGGACGTAAATTGGAGATATATTAAAATGTGCACTGACCTGCGGATTGCTCAGAAAAGGAATTCTGGATCCAGAGTGTGCGTAGCGCTCATTAAACGGAGGGGAAAAAAGTAGCTCAGTCATCGTGGGTGGGAAAGTTAATTCTTTCAGAGTTATAGCCCACTCGGTGTCTTAGTAATTTAAAAAGTTCCGGCCTTTCGCCGATCGATTGAACCGCGAAAGGCCATTCTCGGGAAACGTTCGTTCCACAGAGATTTATCGTCGCTGCATTCGTAATGCGGCCGAGGAACAAATGAGAAGCGTGGATGTTGTTCCAGGAATTATTTTCGCCGGGCGAGTGCTCTCTCTCTCTCTCTCTCTCTCTCTCTCTCTCTCTCTCTCTCTCTCTCTCTCTCTCTCTCTCTTTCTTTCTATCACCCCTGTTTTCGATGCCTAGGTGATGCGGTCGAGTTAGTGTTCGCCGTTTCCCGGCCTGACCCACATTTCATTCAGGCATTCATTACTCCGCGGATCTTTGGGCTCGCGCGAAGTCGAGCGTGTTCCCCGATTTTTCTTAATCTCGACAATGCTCGGCGCCGAGCCGATGAATTCTGTCCTCGTCATCGGCTTTTCCATCGGGAATGACGAATCGAAGCGATTTCACGAGTTGTTTAACGCGCCCGATCGATCCTCCAATTTCCGCCGAATTAATACTATTTATTCTACCATAAGCTCGACACGACAAACGCGCGGGACTTTTACATTCTTTTTTAACGATTTTAAAACAAGTAGAGCTCACGTCGCGGCGTGTCCGCGTCTCCCTTTGAACCGCCGAGTTGCCACCATAATTGAATAAACAAAAACGCTGTCCTCATTTTAAGTTGAATTTCAATTCTCTGTTTGCAATGTTAACAAAGGTTTTGCCATCTTCACAGTACTGTTTCGTGCCGTGTGCTCGTTCGTGTTGCAGTTGCGATGCGACAGAGGACTTTGCGAGCCTGTAGAATCTACAGTGTAGATGGTCCTCACGGGCATCTTGTAGAATTTTCAAGAGACTCTGCTTCTCGTTGCCACGTGTAAACCGTTTCCGCTACTACGTTGGATAAGCACCGAGAAGCTGCTTCCTTCTATACCCGTACATTTTTTCGAGCACGAAATAATGACCAACGTTTCCGTGGGTGCGAGTTATATACCGAACATCCGCACGAAATTCTTCTACCGATTAAAAGTGTCGAGTGCAGGCTACACAATACGTATTCCATAACTCGCAATAATTTGTTTGAACTTAATGCAGCGAAATATGTAGCTCAACGAGGCGACCATTTAAATCGATGGCCAGATGTATGGTACGGCTTCAATTGCATTACATTTGCATTAATGTTCTCGTAGTACGAGCATTGGTTCCAGCGCTCTTCAATAACTTTAGAATCCATACGCGTGCGTCGTTCCAGCGATACTTCTAGTGATATATTTCCCTGTGTAGGTCGATACAGCCACGAATCCAATATATTTAGACACATTTGTAATTCCATGAGTTGGATGAGCACGCTAGACTGCGGGTCAGCGATCGCGCAATGAAAATAATGGAGGAAACCTGTCGTCGGGAGTGTTGGTTTTAGCAGCTCGATTGCACGCTCGTCGAAGCATTGCCTCGTATCGAACTTGCCAAAAAAGCACTTTCGATAGTTTTACGTTCCATTCTACACTTCGATTTTGTGCTGGTCACGATTACGGTGCGAGGGAGAGTTAAACGGGAAAGTTGCATTCTTTAAATCGTCTACATAGCTCATCGCTCTGAGGAAGAATACAGCTTGTCTGTAGATAACTGTTGCACGATCTAGAATGACACGGTTTCAAGGCACTAGGTACCAAGTTCCTAGAGGTTTTAAAGTATCGAATATCCTATCCAGCGACGGAGTTGTACAGAATAGAAAATTCTTCAATTATTTAAAGTAACGTAGGAACCTTCGACTACAAGGAAGTCGCATTTTCTTGTCGAACCTTGTTCGTTTTAATTCACCAGTTTTTCCCTTCCTGGGTTTTTTTTTTTAAGTAGAGCTATTTCGTATCTGCGAAATGTTGTCCCGCACTAAAATGTTTATTTTACAGCGCGTCTTTGTAACTGCGCCATAAATTCCTGCGTACGTGTCCTAGAGATCGTAAAACGGGGCTTCGTGTGACGGTTCGCCGGTAAATCGAAGAAAACGCGGGAGCAATCTGCCCGTCGATATTCTCTCCCCTCGCCACCTTCGCTCGCTTCCGGTGTAATCTTACTGTAGGTGCGAATTCAAATTGCAGCCACGGTAATTGCGTCGCCAACGAGGTACCGAGTGTGGTGAGCTTTATCGATGGGCCTTCTATGGTTTTAATAACGGTCTCGGTTCCTGCGCCTTTCAGATAAACTTCGATTGATAGCTTCACTATGATAATGGCACGCCGCGAGAAGATACGAATTGAGAAAGATTAAAGTAGGGAAGTATTTCCTTCCTCGACGTTTCCTATGCACCAGTTACCTAATAGAAAAAATATATATACGAATTGAGAACCTCCTCCTTTTTTGAAGCCGGTTAAAACTGTTAGCCAAGGATAACGCGAGCCTTCTGTGCAATGGTGCGCTATTAAGCAAGCTGGAACACTCGTAGCAGCAACTGGGCTGCCAGTAAATTTTATCGGGTATATTCATTGGGGATTTTGCTGGATTCAGTGTAAATAATTAGCGCGGAAATCGTAGGTGGATGCTGGTCGCGCAGACCGTGCATTGTAACGCAATTACCAAGAGTGCTGTTTGTTTGCGTTAAAGTATTTGCAGGGAATATAAAATGCTTGCTTTGAAAAAACACCGCGCCGCACAACTTCTTTATTCTGTGCCAATGTTGAAACACGGGACGAGATTTCTGTATTTCATTATTAAGAGGGTGCGTCCAAAGAGGCGGTTTAAAAATCCAGCTGCCAGTGAATAGATGGCAGAAGGCTGGGAATTTTTCAGTAAACAAGGCAATGGGACGTGGTTTCCAGAGCAGCTTTTCCTGCAAGCTTGAAAGAAGAATGTTTTCGGTGGAAAGTTTGAAGAGAATGTCGTGCATGTTGCGTTTAATAGATTCTTGAGAAATCTTGGATGGGACGATTATGATCTTGGATTCTTTCCAGTTCAGTGATCGTTCAAACAAATGATTAAATCACGGCTGACGTTAATTGGCTTGCTTGAATAGTCACATCTACAAATGAGAGTTCCAAGCATTGAATTATCGGATCTGTTCATTCATTCGAAGTCCCTGTTATGTTCGACGATCTCTCCAAGAAAGCCGTCTCTTGAATGCTGCCACTCCATATGCAGATGACGAAAAAGTAAAAATAGGTCTTAGGAAGTTTTATACAAAAGCTCCACAAGCCTGATTACAGGATGAAGAAGAGCAAGTTTGGTCTCAATAACAGATTGGAATTTACTTTCGAATCCGAAGTCTTCGTATTTGATTGCTACTAATTGGCGGAGTAGAACATATCCTGGAAGTCCCACTGTTACCTATTGTTCTACTCTGTCATAGTGTATCTACATCTGCAAGGTATATGTCTACAACACGGTGTAGCTATTGTTCCCCAGCAGAAAGAAAAAGAATACGTCTTTGAAGTGTCCTGAGTGCTTCAACGTTTCACCAGCATTGTAGCTAGCTTCGTGAAGGGTCTGATGTCCTACTGATACTATAACATCAGAACATTCTTCTAAAGGGGCATTACAACTACACTCCTAGGCTTCACCTAGTAGCAATCTAGATCATGGAAGTCTCAAACCTCACAGCCAGAAAAAGAATAATTGCATTCATCCGTGGAAGGCAACTCGAGTATGAAGAACCGGTCCATCAGCTGATATAGAATTAAAAAAATCAGCATATAGTACCTGGTACACTAATTTTACAAGTGCTGCGCAACGATTATGTTCCTTGTTAATCCCTCCTCCACAAGTACTTCAGACCCTGCACATCAGCAACAACTGTTTCTAGCTCAATAAATTCCGCCCTGGATGCACCGTCGTTTACTGCCAATATACGTACGACGTCGTACACGCAAGGTGCACTAACATCTCCCCGGAGTAATATCGACACAGTCTCAACGAGGCAGACTGAAATCACGGAACGAACAATTGGAGCGAACGAAAAAGTGATAAGCGCGGAGCAACGATGTTCTTTGTCGCTCTTAATCGCGGCTATATGTAACCGACCGTGCACGCTCGCGGTGAGATTACCGCATCTACGTAAAGATAGAATACGAGGTGGAAAAAGGGAACGGTGTACTTGCACGAAGGTTATTCTGTTGGAGGAACAGCCAGCAGCTTCCGTCCCATACACGACATTTCCATTTTCATTAATGTAAACAGACTACGTAATTCTTCGGTTCATCCCCGTGCCCCTTTTCTTCTATTTTCCGCATCTGCTCCCACAACACCACCCCCGTTTCCCTACCGAAATTAATTCAGCGGGATTCACCTGCACGCTTAACCCGAAACGATTTACGATCCCCCTCGGTTCCAGTGGATTCCTGTTGCGGCCGCGCTCATTTCAGCCGCGCTCCATCATCCCCGACGCAGCCGCCTTTAATCGTGGCCGACGCGAGGCAGAGGCGCGTAAGAAGCTTTAAACTGCAACCGGAGATGCGAGGGTAGTTAGATCTACTCGCGTGTCAGATAACGCTCAAAGTGCCGCGAGCTGCACAGCGTGTTCCCGATGCCCGCAACATCCTCTTCTCCTTTTCGCTTCCGTGGTTATGCCTGCACGTAATTTACTCCAGCAGATCTACATGTGATACCCCGAATCTGTCGGGATCTTTGGCTCCGTCTCAATTCTTGAGCCAGTCGAAGACAATTTGACTCCTCTCTTACTGCCACGGGACGTTCAATGCAGATTTCTCTGATGCATAGCCATTTGAATATGATTTCAGTGAGTTATGCTTGAGATCCTTTTCCATGAAAATACAAGATCCACAGGATATAGGTACATTGTCCTGGAATCACTGCAATCAACGACGCGGTTAAGTAGTCCAGTACGATTCTCCAAGTTTCATAACCAGCGAGCCGACGTGACCAGTTTACCGCGGCTAGCTTTCCCCCTGCAACGGCGTCGTTTCTCTTCCATTTTCTTCCGTTTTCGCTGTCCGGCACACGCGCGACACTTAATTCCATTCTTTATATCACGCCTTATGGTTACAGCATGTTTTGCAGACGAGAATTGCTCTGTGACACCGGGACGATTCTCGCGTCCCAACGAGCCGCGACAATTTTTTAATAAAAGCACCCCTCCGAAAATACGATCGCAGCTGCCGCGTCACGACGAACCGCGCTGCGTTTAGCCATCGAAGATAATATTTCGGCCCTATCCACCCGCGAATTGTTTTCCGGCTCTTTCCTATTTTTTACACCAGCTGTGTGTGAAAGCGCTACACGGAATCATGCTACTGCAGCTTCGCTTCCGTTTCGTTTATTTTTCGGTGGTCGCGGCCGATTTTTCGTCCAAACAGTTTTCGAGGGGAATTGAAAGCGTAAAAATGTCGACGAGTACTAGCAGAAAGTAACGTGTCAATTGTAACGTTCGATCTTCGAAAGCAAACTTTTGAATAGGCTGTATCAAAGGGTTGAAGACGGGTTCTCGTGGTTGAAAAGCAAAGACAATTTTCTGGAAGACGCCCGGGCGGAAAGGGTGAAGTGACTCGAGGTCCCAGGGACATTGGGGGCTAATATAAGATCCGAAACGTCTCTGGAGCGCGGCGCTTGGCTTCCCCGTCTCGTCCGTTCGTGATTAATAGTTCCGCGTTAGACGATCCCGGTTGGCCGGGATTTCCAACCCGTTTCACAAATCCGATTCACGCTACCGGCGATACAATTAATTCAAATGTCAAGGCTGCCGCGCCGGTTCCCTTGGATTTCGGTTTTTGCCGCGGTACGCGAGTCAAGGGCGTGTCCGCGTTTGTTTCGCCTCGATTTCCCTGTCTTTTCGACTCGCCTGCCAGCGAGATCGTTTCACCCCCTTGGCGGGTGCAAGCTACGACCAGCGGCTCCGTCTCGAGCTGCCTCCGCTTCTGGATTTACGCGGAAATTAGAGAGGTTCTGCTTTGATAATCTCGCAGCGGGGGCTGACTCTGCTACCCGCTGCAAACTTTCGTCTTCGCTTTCCGCAATTGAGATTGCTGCGCGTTCGCTGCGAAGATTGCCTTCCCCTTAATCGCGGAAAATTGTAAAATGAAGCTTGTCAGAGATTGTGCAGGGGAACTGGGCCTCGCGTTGCGGACGTGACTTTTCCCTTAACTTTCCCACTGAAAATTTTAAAGGATTACATCTTGAGGAAGAAAGTTTGCAGCCACTTGTAACTATTATACACTAGCGGACTAAATTGTATCGAACATATATAGCTATACACAGCCACTGTGTGGATTCTGTGGGACCATGTGTTGCCTTATTTCCAAGAGTTTTCACGCAACGAGAATTGCCTGTCTCTCCAATGCTGTTTGCCCACGGATCCAGGAGATTTATTCGATTTCTTGCGTCGAAATCCACGGTGTGGATTCCATATAAATTTAAATGGATTTGATTCAGGACGCGTGTCACGGGTTTTGACAGGAACGGAATTCGTCCGAAGTTCGAGTAGCGACGGGAAGAAGGATCGGGTGCACGCGCGACCGGAAAAGAACATAAAGGACAGGATTGTAGCTTCTGTGCGGGGTGATATCTCCGGGAGGAAGGAGGAAAAAACGTTTAAAATGCAGGCACGTATGAGGGCTGAAAAGCGCCGCCTTAGGGTTAGCGAAAGCGTGAAGTATGGAGATGCGGAAGGTATACAGAGGCCCAGACGGGAGGGTGGCATCGCATACGTCAACCTTTACAAGTGGTTGCCGGATATGTGTCAGACAGGTTGCTTTCTCACATTTCTGATTTTTTTCCGGGGGGCGTGTACCGTGCTTGAATATCATATCCAAGATTATACTCAAAGAATAATTGCTTCAAGGACCTAAAATAGTAATTGTCTGTCCTCGAAGATTTCACTAATAGGACTCTAAAGTTCTCTGATGTGTTACACGAAAGCTGTTTCATCGTTAAAGTCTCGTCCAAGCTCCCAAAGTTAGCTAACCCAATTTCAGGAATACCCTGTACGTCCTCAATCCCCGAATATTCACCTGCTGCGTCAACAGAGGTCAGAATTGATGAAAATCTTGCAAATGTGGTCTGTTCAATGGTTAATGGATATTGTATTACGTCCGGAGGTTCGAGGAGAGCGCAAAGAGGATCTAGCTGAATACCAAATGTTGCAGTAGTATCGTTTAGACGCGTCGCCCCGTCCCGTAATCGAGCGGGAGCATAAAGAAACCGTGAATCGACGTAAGAAGATATTTCCGCGTTTCATCATTCACGCGAGCGGCGCCTATATTTCATACGGCTTTGAGGCGGCTCCGCGCTGAATTACACGCATTCATCTTTGAGGAGATAAAGGAGTCCCCATTCTGCCCGAGGTATTTTACCGTCCTTCCCGTGGTTGTTGCTCGGCTCCATCGGATGCTCTTAAGTGTTCATACTTGAGGAGAAAAGAGAAGGACAAGAGAGTTTGCTTACGGCGGTGGAGGCATCTTTGGGGAAATGTACGCGAAATTTTCCTCGATCCCTCTTCCGCTTTCCTCCCCCGTTTATTGAAATCTGTCCAGCGCGTCTGCTCGCGTGCACTCCCACGCGTTATCGCAGGAAAGACTGTCGAGCTTTTGAAAAGATTTCTGTGCCATTTTACTCTGGCACCTTCGATCCATTCGCTCGGCGACCCTTCGAGCTCTGATCGGAAGTTGGAGGATAGAAGGGCTGCTCTAAGCCCTCGGTAGCGATCGATTCGCGCGAATAAAGCAATTTATTAAGCCAGATTAAATCAGCTCCGTCGTATTGGCTGGGAAATTCTCGGAGATGTAACGTTACGTTAGTCAGAGCATCTGGGGCATGTTAAATGCCCATCTAATGTCCATCTTGAATATTAGACTGACGGAAGAGAAATCTCTGAACGGTCTGGAATTTTCCAGCCTTCATTAGTTCGAGCATTCGCCTGGCAAATGACAGTTTCAGGGTTCGAATGCCGATTCTCGCAATGCGATATCGATCGATTCCGCTTCTATCTAGATTATACAGTGACGTAGGCAGAGCTCGAGAAGCGATTCGGCCTTTGGAGCTGATTGTGACAAGCGTAGCCTAAGGGATTGTGGGCTGCTTTCCAAAAGTCAGGACCTGTATACTGTACCTTTGTGCAGAATTCAGGAAGCCCTCCGAATATGATATTCATCGGTGTTTTTACATGTTTACCTGAAGGGTAAGGGAAAAGAACGAGGAATGTCCACTTTTCGTGATTTTGTGATTTGTAGCATATTTTGTTGGTGGCAACTGGGACTACAGAACTGTCAAATCACAAAGGATAAGTTGTAAAGTTCAAATGCCCCCGTGAGAGAACGTTAAAGTTTTGGTATACTGGTTAAAAACAGGTAATGTCCACTCTACACCGGAACGAAACACTTAACTTTATCGATAAAGCTGTTTTGTGACATTCCCTGTTTTTCTCTTACACTTCACTTGTGCTCAGAAAACTGTGGAAGATATTTTCCAGAGGAAGGATAGAATATATATTAAAGCAATTCAAAGCGGATGAATATACCTACATAGCTTGACAAACCACGTGCGACGTTCTCGCAACAACAGCACTGGAACGAACGCTTCAAATAACAATGGATGCTGCGAGCTTACGTAACAGACGTATTCTGCCGATCTCCGCTGGTCGACATTTGGTTTCAAAACGCATTTCTCGCTGTTTTCTCGTCATTAAAACGAGCACGTGCGATCGTGTCACCTGTGCGTGTTCGTTTCTTGCTGAGAAGCGTCGGTTATGTAACACTCGGCGTCACGGGCTCGGTAATATACTGTATACACATAGATTTTCACCAGCTCCAAGCAAGAACCTATAAAGTATCCTCATCAACATAAAACGTCACGCGGTACAGCTGATTTCCCATAGTTCTGCATTACTACCACTGCATTATTACCATACATCAATATTTACAAAGATCTTACGCTCCACTATTTCAGTCAAGTCTGACACGGGTGCCCTCCAAAAATTTCACATAGCCCGCGTTATCTTTAGGGGCGATAAATCCGTGATGCTATGGAAATTCGTCGATCGTTACGTGACACGAGTGCTCGGGACAAGAACTCCCGGGAGACGCTTGTCGATACTTTCCGCAGAACATCCGAGACTGTGGACGGGAATGCTAACTACGTTCGTTAGGCGATTCCGTCGTTGCGCGGGGAGTAACACTTGTCGTTTTTCACCGACAGGAGATAGAACAACGTCTACTTAAGGTTCTTGTCAGCAGTGTCGTCGCGCAGGAGTTGAGACGCGAAGTAACGTTGATTCTATCCTGCACGGAGGCACCCTCGAAACACTTAGCCCCACGGTGTTGTTCCGTGCGAGAACAAACGACAGTTAGAAACCGAAACTGTCTCCTTCAATTCGCGACTACGGGCAAGTTTATCCGATTAAAGCGGCTCCCCCGCCCGCGACGCCCCCTTTCCTTCCGTGCAGCGCCAAGTCGCCGAGAGCTTTTTGATAAGTTCCTTTCGTGGCCTCTGCCGGGGGAGCTGGGATCGTTGGACGGCGATCTACCGAGCTATTCGCCTCTCTCACGACAGGGCCCAGACAAAGGAGCCTCTCATCGAACGAAATCGTAGTGGGGCTTTCGAATAATCACGGTACTCCCTGCATAATTTCGATAACATTGCAGCTACTTTAGTGGCACGGGAATCTGGTCGTTGGAGAGCTTAATGGCTACCTTGAGAAATAGATGTTATCGTTCTAGGTGGGGGTTACTTTGGATTATTAGGTTCAGGTGGTCGATAGTTTCGGTGGCTTTGCTTCTGTTTCTCCTCCAGTTTTTGGAGGGTGCGATCTGGTTAGATCCAAGATCTATTAGTGGACCTATAGGTGACATCCTTATGCTGCAAATTAAAGCTATCAATTCGTTTCCTCTGTTGGTATATGTAGGTATATCGTGCACTGTCTTGCAACGACGCCTGTAGAAAGTTGTAAGACAGAAAAATGAGCTGCTGGACGGTGAAGTCGATTTCTCAATGTATCTGTTTCACCTATATCTCGTTACATGCATCTCGGTTAGCTAGACAAGCGTTACATAATGTGTTACGCGAAACTGGACGAAAGAGAGAACGGTTATACAATGGCACGTCGAGGAGTAGCTGTCTCGGGTGAGATCCTATAGGGGGGCTTAATTAAGCCGGTGTTAATTCGCTTGGGTATAAGCAATAATTGATGTTCGAGCATAGTGGCAGACTGCGTCCAGACGGAAATACGTTGGACCCCGATCTCAGAACGACGATTCACGAGCACGTAGTGACAGTCATTCGCAAATCAACTTTTATTTATAAGCATATTCGTGTTAACTAATGCTGATAACTCTCATGGACGAGTGTACCTATTTCCGTGATGTATAATTGAATGTGATTTTATGGAATGGTTCTAAGAATGAAAACGGAGCGATAAGTTTCTAAGAGTTAGATGGTCCTTCGTGAAGCAAATTCGCGATCCAAGGCAAATTAATTTTGGAAGAAATTAAACAACGTTGAGGAAATCTTGAGTGACGTGCTTCGACGATTAATTAGAGTTTTGAAGGAAAGAGAAGGGTAATTCAGAGATAGATGCGAAAGCGAAGAAGGGTGACGTCGTGTTAAATGTTTAAAGTAGGTATCGCGAGCGTTCGTTTTCTTTTTTTATACTTATTCCTACATCTCTGACTACCCGAACGAAGCTAATTACTAGCGTGTAGCAGGTTAATTTCTCGGTGGTTACGCATCGTTTGAAATTAAAGACCGTCAAAGAATACAGAGCTACCGGCGAAGTACGGTTCCGCTTTTGATATTCCTCGAGAGAGAAACCGTCAGAAAACGAAGCCAGTCCCCCGGGTTAAAGTTTCGTTGACGAAAGACGGCGAAGATCCTCAGACCGTCTCCAATTAGCGCCCTATAATTACGATCTCCGCGAGTCACGAGGGCCTGGACGCAGTCGTGTCGACAGAGAATTATCTGTTTTTCTTTTCTTCTTTCTCCTTTCTTCATTTCAGCGAATACATCCTTTCGCCAAGGACGCGCAATTGTTCCGCTGCATTGTGCACGAAAGAAATACCGTGCGGGGCTGTTTCATCGCACTTTTACGTCCGACTTCTTCCCTCCGCTTCTCCGAAATTGAAATCTACTCTCCTACCAATTATCCCCGGGGTCATGCAACAGAATTCATCAGAATCGTGATCTAATACCTACATCTGATCAAAGATATCTCTCGACGGATATTCTTGAACACTAACCCCTCACCCATGAATGGCGAACATATACGTCGCCCTTAAATCGCCGCTCATTTCCGAAAAGCATACAACATGCACGCTACTTCCGCGCCACAGCGAAGGGGTTAATTATAAAAAGAGTTTCACATAGTATGAAGCGTGGCGAGGTTTCTCACGTTCGCCTCAAGGTGCCCTGGTACACTTTCCTTTCCCTCTTATTTTTCCTTCCGTTTCGCGTAAACGGATAAACGAGGGCCTTGCGTTGCCTCGTCAACCCACCGCGACGTAATCTTGTCTCCTTAAAGCGGTCCTCGATTATTCGCCACGAAAAGCGACGCGCAGAAAGTCGCCTCGCGATACGTGCCCGCCAAATGTATTCGCCAAGTGAATACCTACGCGACGGCGGCGGGGCGGTTTAATAAATAAACAGCGTGGCAGTCGATAGAGCGATTTGAATGCACCCCCGTACGGAAATCGAGCGGGATGCGCTTCCTTTGAAATGTCAGAAAAGCTCGTGACGCGTGCACAGCCGCGGGAGCATGCAGAGGCGCGCATGGCAAGCTCGAGCAAATAGATTCCATAGAATCGACGCCTGTCCACGAGCACGTGTTGTCCAGGATACGTGGAATCGCCGTCACAATTCACCGCGGGAGCTTGAACGAAACTGTCGGAATGGCCGCGATAATATATCATTGCCCCACGGCCGCCGAAAACGTCAGTCTGAAATGAAAGGCTTTGCATCGGGGGACGAGATAAGGGGAGCCCTGTTCGCATTCACGGGCAGAAAATGAAAAGAACTAGGGGGTTGCATTGGGGGTGGATATTTGGATCGACTGGGGGGAGGAGAAGTTTTGCGCTTCACTTTTCATATGTAGAAATAAGGGAGGAGCATTGGGAAGTGGAGTGAGTTGGAAGCTCGGCGAGTCGTTTAACTTTAGGTAACAGAAATCAAGCTTGAACGTTTCGGAACGAATTGGAAAAAGGAAGTCGATGGAAAAATTTCATTGGTTCTCGAACTTTTCGTGCTCGTAAATCGGTGATTAGTTGAAGCTTTGCTCTGTACGCTTGGTTCGTCGATGTCGAGAGGAAAAGTGTATAAGTGGAGAAAGAACAATTTCAAGAGATTCGCTCGGATGCGAGCGTTGCAGCGAAAGCTTTCCAGCCAGAAGAGCGATTCCCATTGGGAAATCAAAATGGCCGGAGATTTACTGGTTTATCGGTATCTACCACGGAGAAATGACGAACGTCTAGATCTTTGTCTCGTCGCAGTTCGCTGCCCTTTCGTACCGAAATTTCCATAAGATTAAATCTATTCTATCGCGATCGATGGGGAAAAAGACGAGAACGAAAGCGACTGGCGCGCTCTGTCGTATGCAAATAAGGTTACCCGATACTGATAAGGTCCGATAAACCCGATGCCCTAGATACGCCGTGTCTGCTATCTGCACTGACAAAAATTGAAGCGTCCCGCAGCTCAATCAGCAGCTTTTTCCCTTTTTAATTCGAGTCTCTTCTCATTCCATTTTCGAACAATTCTCCTCGCGTTTCTGCAGACCCACTACACAGTACTAAACCACAGTGGTTCCAATTATTCGTTAAATTTCAATTACTCCATAATACCCACTTCCCCACTCGTTTTCCTCAATAGCTTAACGGAATTTCCTGAAAACAAGTCAGTACTTATATATG
Organism: Andrena bucephala; assembly: GCA_947577245.1. Taxonomy (NCBI): domain Eukaryota; kingdom Metazoa; phylum Arthropoda; class Insecta; order Hymenoptera; family Andrenidae; genus Andrena; species Andrena bucephala. The sequence continues at coordinate 75,208,638 of OX387715.1, forward strand.
CCACCAACTTACCTTCAGTATTGTGTGTACCAATCTCTCTCAACTCGTTACAGTTTGCATCGCTCTCTGAAACAATCCACTAATTGTTTCGTTCACCGATTCTTTCCACAATAATGAGGCCCGCCTCCGAACGCGGCGCAATTATACCGTGGAGCAGCCATATGCATCATCAGCAAATTTCCTACTCAATTAACCGCACAGTAAAAGCATATTAATTGCCGCGCAACTTGCCGGTCGCCGTTTTGCGCGAGCTATCTCCCCAACCCCGCGCTGTGCGGGGTAAAAGCTGCCGAATCCTCGGAGCACTCTCATCTGATCGAACCACTCTAATTCCGCGCTTGCCCCCCGATATTCCTCGGAAGATACGCTTCCGATTCGCTGGCCGAGTTTATATCCTCTATTCGGTTCCTGCTGGTAGCAGCTTCCACGCTGATAGCGCGACATTAATGTCTGCTTTACGACCTCTCGATTTCTTTATTACTCGCGCCGCATCGGGCAGTTCGAGTTTCTCGAGGCGGCTCGGACCGCGGCAAGATGAATATTTATCGGGTACGTCTGCGAAGCCTAGGAGGCAAGGCTCGCGCAGGTAATTCACGAGCCTCCCACCGCAACTTCCTACGTATAAAGTTACGAATGTACAATATGGCCGGTGTTGCGAGCACAGCCTCGACGGTTTGGCGGCCAGGCCGCTCGCATTCCTACCAGAGAAAACCTATGGCTGTCAGTGGCTGCCTTCCTACCAGCTACTCCCTATCTGGAGTTCAGCAATTTCCCTATCTGGTTCTCAAGCTCGCGTAGCGGCGTTTACCGAGCGACGCTACGATACCAGCCGGTGGAACTTCTTTCCTATCTGCGAACCGGCTCGGACACTTGCTCTCGGGCTATTATTAATAACCGTGATTTATCCATCCCCCGGGGATGGTAATCCTGGCAATTATGCCTCCTGCAACGTCTGCGCTTCTAGTGCCTGACCATCCTTGGGCGTGTAACTGTTCGAGGACGATTGCGGGGAAGATGTTTCTCGAGAACATTGCTTCTGCTCATAGCAATCGATCACACCTGATCTATTACCTCACATTCATGGAAATTCTGTTTTCAGTTGTTGGTGGTAGAGAGAAGCGACAGCCATTTGCGGAAGAATGCACGTGAACGATTTCCAGATGGAATATTCCCCTTGCAGCTCGTATCAATGTTTTCCTCACGAATTTTCCGACGTGCCCGGGCTTTACTTTGCCGCGGGTGCAGCGTGCTTTCTGCCACGAGCCCTCTCGATGCATCGACGGCTTTTAATACTTGGCTGTTCAAAGGGTCCAAGAGAAATACGATTCCCCTTTACGGTGGCACGCTTTAAGAGGCATTGAACGGCGCCGCTTACACCAATAAGTGGACCTCCGTTATCAGCCTCTATCTAGGAGCACGTACATCCTCCGCAGCCCATCTACGGGAAAGCTGTAACAAACCTTTGGTCGCTATCCCTGCAGTCGCTTTGTCGGTGCTAGATAAACTTTTCAATAACTCTGCCGTCGCTGCAAATCAATTACACGCTTCGTCTGTGTATGTATACACGCTGTTGCCGTACAATCGAGCGCGCGGGAGCGGATTTACAATTTCATTTCCCTGGTGGTCATATTTACACGGCGATAGGTAAAGTATCCGTTAATCGATCATCGTTCCACGAGCTTCTGCGAGGTTATAGACTGACGTCGAAGGTGAACTTTATTACCGCAACGTTGGAACTTACCTACTTCCCTTCGTTTCTATCCGCGATCATCCCCCTTGCTCCTTCACCTCCCGGATGAAAGTTGCGCGGGAGCACTCCTTCGTGATACGACCGGAGATTTTATTGCCCTCTAACGAACAAAATCCTTCCCATGAAATGTCGGCGGAGCAAACTAAATTCCGCGTAAAATTCCCGAAGAGATCGGAAGCTCGTATTTGCCCGGGACTTATTCCGCCATGAATTACCGTGCCCCCGTATCCTCCGCCGCCTCCCGCGGGAATTCTCGGTTAAACTTCCGCCGCTCCCTCCGCGCAGGCTAATAAAACTCGTTCTACGGTTATTAGCGCGGACAAACAGACAGCGACACAGGTACATGAGAATGGGAGCAGCGAGCTGGAAACGTATCCCTGCACGCAGCCCGGCTTCAGCCGAATTCCCGGCGACAGGTTTGCGGTTGGAGGGCACATTTCTGCTCCCCGTCCCGGATCTGGATCAACCGAGGCTCGCTGCGTACACGTGAAAGGGTTCGCGCCACCCTCCCGTCGCGACGAAACAGATTTTTGTCTCAATCCTCCTGGGGTTGCGGAGATAAAATATTAATCCCCCTGGACCTTGCGTAAGCCTGTCCTGGTGTAACCGTTCACCAAGGTATAGGGGATGGTAAACGTGTATTTGTCCACTGCTATAATATCATAATGCATCGACAGGTTCTATTGTCGAACGTGCTCCGAGGGTCTAAAATATAATTTGAATCGTGCATTATCGTATACCTTTCACGTTGGCGCCTCGAGTCAACTCGCCGGTAAATATCGATAGCAGGAGACTCGTGAGGCATACCTCGGCGTTCCAGCTGGACCCTAGTGGGGTCTGGGACACCGAAGCAAAGAGGCGATGCACGAGCATGCCAAGAAAGGCAGAGCACGGGGAAAGAGAGGGCGCGAGAAGGGTGGGTGGCCTGTAATAGTAACTCCACTGTGTGTCCCCGTACTGTTGGTACGTATGAACGGTGGGACAGACAGGGTGGCAGAGGGGCTGACAGTACAGAGTCGGTCGATACGCGCCCCTTCGGCGACGTAGCGTGGCCCATCCTCGTGTTCCCTTCCTCATGTAACACCCTCCGAGCATTCTTCCCCTTCTGTCCGCGTCGTTGTTGTCGATGTCACCTTGTTACCATCAGCGTGTCTTTGCGGCCAGCCCTCCTTCCTTCCACGCCTTTGCCGTCTCTGATTACCGAACTGCTAGCTCATTAGACGAGATATCTGGCGTGCCTCGCGTGTTTGCGAGCTTCTGCGCTGCTTTGGGGGATCAACGTGTGAGGAGGTCTTGGACAGGGCTGGGAGGTGGAACAGTAGTGTCACTTAATAATCTGAACAAAAAAGGAAAATTCTATATGAGAGAGTAAATTGAAGTTCGTGGAATGCTTCTGTTTTGGGGAACGACTTTGGACAGCTGCCACCTTTTGGCTGACTCCACCTCTAGTTGTACTACGTGTCTTAGGACATCCTGTGCGGGAGTACCTACTGTTTTTTATGCATAATGAACATCGCGGAGGGAATATTATTTTCCCTTATTTCTTGTCTCCTTATGAGACACTTTAATTCGCCTTAACATTAAACTGGAGACAGCGAGGCAGGAATATTGCGTATTACAGTAGAGCCGCAAACACGTGTATGCGCGCGTGTGTATCATCCTACGTATAATTCCTCCATTTCATAGGCGAATGAGAAATGCCATTTACATCGTGCCAGCTAGACGGTCGTTATTGACTAAACAATTATTGCGTCAGTTTACGTATATTAAGCCCGCATACTGTAATAAATCTGGGGAATTTCCATCGGATATACAATAACCGAAACGAACGTTGATTAATTATCGCATTGGAATCTGTTTAAGAGCAATCAGTGAAATAATAGTGATAAATAACTGTACCGCGAAGCATTTAACCTTGCCACAGTTCTCTTTGAAATATACCATACTAATTTGACAGTGAATTCTATCCTTAAGCTGTCGGTGGAAGCCATTATCCCTTAGTTACAGAATCAGCCGATTGAAAACGTGTCACTAGCCAAGCGAGTGGTTACATGCTTCACTGTTTATAGCTGCAGTCATTTACATAACTCGCGACGGAGTGACCGTCTGTCATGTTAAAATCTGCAAATACCTCCGATCTGTATTGCGTTTCTAAAACATTGCGAATGCATCGAATTCGTGATGTGCAGTTCCTGTAAAATTTCACGATCGACCGACCGTGACCTTCATGACGTTATTACCGCATAGGATTATCGACGAGCCTCTTTTCCAATTATCCTTCGATCGATTGTAATTGGGTATATCGTGCATGAGAATTGCTTCGATACGAACAATAAATTACAAAGTTTGTACTCCATAATGCTGCCGAAGCAGCCGTAGGTATCGATCTCGATATGTGCCTAATACGATTGCACCATTTTATCCTCCCAATGGCTTCTTAAATCTAAAGAGTCGACGCGGCACGAGATGCAATTTTTATGATAGTCGCGGCACCTTTATCCCAGTGTGCACGGAAGTTACGGTATGATGATAATAAGAGGATGAATATGGGCTATCGTCCGATGATTTACATTTAAACGGTGTCTACCAACTTCGCAACTTCCCTCGTAACTTTCTTCGCGAAGAAGAAACCGGTATAGTGGAAGGTTTTTTAAACTTAACGAAACGCGAGGTAATCGCCAAAAGAAAGTTTGAAACGCGAACAATAACAAAAACATTACAATTCCACAAGAGTGAATTGTATTCACAGTATATCAGTAATTGAAAATAATATTACCGCAAGAGTTTAATGTACATCGCCTTTCAAGGAAGATTTCGCGCTCAGTTTGCAGCCCGCAGTTAAGTAGTCGCGTCAACGATACGTCAGACGTCAAACCCGCTTCTTGCCGTATTAACAAAGTCTGCAGCTCACGGTTTATTAGTGACTGTGTATCGGTGAAAGCAGCCCGAGGTGCGTTTGTGCGTCTTTGCATGACCTTATTGCATGCCCAAAGCTTTCGAGATTACACGTCCCATTTACAACGAGCGAGCAGCATGAATCCTGCCTCCTGTCTTACCAGCGTCTTTTGTGCCCTTTGTGCGTTCGGCCTTTCTTGCCGACTCTGCACCCCATTATTCGTATTATATTACGTATCACTTTCGCGTATGGCAGTCGAACACGGGATCCCGAGACACGGCCTTGCCTCTTGGGGATCGTGGCACAGACATTACGAAGTACTACCACGTCAGGTTGAATCTTTAGTAAATCACTTGCTGCCGGTTTACTTCCATCCCAATGGAAGACTTCTGTTGTCATTCCTCTTCGCGAAAGTGAAGATGACAGCATCATTTCATATGATTTATTTGTACAGATATTTAGAGAAATGAAATTTGCCAAGTTCGATGTGGTTCGAACGATTCATCGTCCTGACCTGCTGACATTTCGATCGCGCGACCACTGATTCAGAGACTCTGCTCCAGAATATTAAGAGGGTAAGTGAGCTGAAAGAGATCTAGGCGGCGCTACATCTGGCACTTGGAAAATTCCGTTTTACAGTCAGATTGCTTGGCTACCCGATTTTCCTACGGGTCGGCTCTTAAACAGATTCCGGGTGACCGTAACTTCGTATCGATTCCTTGCACCGCCCCTCCGGTCCCCTGATATCCTCCACCCTCTCGGTTTTTTCTCTCCTTCTTCGTCGCCTTGTCTCTCCTCACAGTTGCAGTACGGATTACAGCGGATCAGTCGATTACCGTGTCGAGGGTTTGGCGCGCTCCGACACCTACTGTATCGCAAACACAGAGGCCAAGTAGGCCAGATTGTCCGGGAAGTTTAAGCGCGAAGCACGGGGGAAGGGGTAGAGATTGAAAGTCACGCGCCTCTCTTTCGTGCGTTATTAAACGTGATTTCTCTTTGAGAGTTTCCCCGAAACACAGCTGGCGAAGAATCGAGCCCTCCAAGGAATTCTTCGACGAGGATAGCCGTGATGTTGCATGCGAAATCATAACGCGCGCCTCCCGCGAAGATAAACATCTTCGGCAATCTTTATCCTACACCGCCGTCCATTACTTTAACGATCTCCCGTCTATTTTTCGTGAATTAAAATCTTACTCGTCATTTACACGACGTACACGATTATATATCCTTCAACACTATTCTTAGCATAATTTATTTATTCTTTCAGTCTTTCTGTATCATTCTCATGTTTAGTTTTAAGTCTTAAGATTACTTTTACGATACTTTAGTTTATTCTTAACATTCATTATGTTTGTTTGTTGCTGTCTCTATTTTAGTTAAGTTTATAGTAGGGCTTCCCAACAGTGTTACCACTGCAGCCTCGCCTTTTTTCTTATTGCCTATGCTAGCTGTAAATACTCCGGTTTATACTTTCTTTTTTTTGAGTAATAAATACGATTAATAATAATAATAATAAACATCGCTGCGTTGCTAATAGGGGTCATTATAGCGCGAATTAGGATGTAAATAAAGGGATTCTGGTAAGTCGGAAAGGGGATCCTTTCGTACTGCAAATAGTTGTCTCTCGATCCGACTTTGGCACAGATTTTGCATGGAGAATTGTTTACTTCCGCGAGGTTCAGCACGGTGATGTTACCTTTTGCGTGGATAATGGTTATTCAATACCGTGTTTAATTTCGTTGGTGTGTAATTTGGTTCAGTCGAGGTTGACTCTTTTCGGTAAGTGCACGTATCTTGCGCTTCTTGAATTTATATATCGACGTGTGCGTTACGAAAAGTAGCACGTTTCAATTTTCTTGTGAAAAACAGCACGTTTGTCTTCGTTATTACGAAAACTATCATGTTTCGGGTTTCGCTGCGAAAACTAGCATGTTTGAGTGGTTTGCCACGAAAAGTAGCACGTTCCGATTGTAGTTACGAAAAGTAGCATATTTGGATGGTTGACTACGAAACATCGAGTGCCTCAACTTAAATACCTCCCGACGCGATTTTTATTTAGTACTAAGTAGGTCGGTAATTTATTAAACATTAAAATACCGTGCTTAAATTATGTAGATTAAAATTTTCATACGAGTTTCCTTTTGGAGATTAGATGCAGTTATTATTTATTAAACAATATTTTCAAAAGTTGAATTCTTCGATGCAAAATGCACTTCAACAATTTAAACTAACCACTCGCCGAAACGTGATAGTTTCTGCAGTTTAATCCAAAACGTGCTATTCTTCGTGGCGAAACAGGATAATGGACTAGTTTTCGCCGCAAAGTACGAAATGTGGTTTTCTTCGTGGCTAAGCAGTCAAATATGTTAGTTTTCGCGGCAAAAGACCAAAGTGCTAATGTTCGTCAGAAACGATGGAATGTGCTTCTTTACGTGGCAAACTGAAACGTGCTGATTTTCGTAAGAAAAATGAAACGTGCTATTTTTCGTAACGCACGTCGATATATCCTTATGGTATTTAAAAATTGGATTACTACAGAAGCATTCTGCGATAGCAATTACAATTGCATCGTGCCCGATGTCGAACGAACCCCAGATTCTGATTATAATGGAATCAATTCGTTTCGTCGCGTCGTTATCATTTATAGCCGTTCAACTTATTTTTCCCGTCCCGCGATTCCTCTCAATCAGCCTGAAAATACGATTGTGAAGGCGACGTCATTAAACGAAGCTTGCCTCAATACAAATTGTATCGGAGCGAGTACTCGGTATTTTCCTCGTCGCCTTTCATTGGACGCTGTTCCATCTGCTTCTTCCATTTGTAGCTTGCTTTCAATGCAACAGTTCCGGTTCATTCACGAAATACGCACTCGTCAGACGCATTAGGAAATTTTCTGCATACCTTTAGGTATAAATAGTGTACACAACGTATTCACATATTTATAATGCATACCGTACACATGTATCCTAGAACCAATTCAGAGTTACATTGCATTCTTCTTACTCTTTTCACTATTGGGAGACAGTTTGAAAATTATAGTATTCTTAAAAAAATCAGGATTATTATCCACAAATTTGCGAGTCCCATTGTGTTTTACAAATCTATTCTTATTAGCATTCCTCACACACTTTGTCATACGTTACCATAAAGCGAAGCTTGTCATACAGATTTGTACACATGAACCAGTAAATCTCTCGTTAGACTAGCTCATTTACCTCAACAAGATCCTCGGTCTAGACACAAGGGACTTTCCTCAATGACTCGGCGGTTCGTTAACTTTTCAGCCATCTTTCATCCCCATGAATATCTGCCCGACTCCGTTCCTATGTCTGTCCCTTCGTTAACAGGACATCAGTCGTCGCGTTTGATCCTCTTGCGGCGTAGCAGGCGTTCGGATCTGGCCCCCCATTCCTTTTATTCCGCTCCTTTATTAAAACGATATCGGTAAACGACTTTACACGGAAACGTACTCCTAAATGGATGTTAAATTGCATTCAGATGGGATAATGGCCCGTGGACGGGTGTCGAGGCATCGAAGAGCTGCGTCCTTCTTCGAGCACTCTCTCTGAGACCGCTCCCCCCTCCTTGATTGTGACGATTGGGGGAAAAATTAATTAGTCGCTTAGACCGATCGTTACGCTTCGAGGAGAAGATTCACCGCGGCCGTCTCTGTTTCCCTTCCACCTTAACGTCTTTATTTCCTTCCTCTGTCTCGTGCTTCTTAACGACGCCCCCTTCACCCCCGGCTCCTCGTATTTCAATATTCAACGTGTCCGCCCCCCCCGCCCCCCAGGCAAACTCTCCTCGTTCCGCCTTCGTTATAATATTATGCGCAATATTTCAGCGATAAGTAATGAGCGAGTTAATTAAAAGCTTTCAAGCATTTCGGTCGATCGGATGCCCGCGTAACCGAATTGACCTCCCGCCCACATCTTATCCCCTTCCTTTCGTTCCATTTCCTTTGGTTCGCGCTTTTTACACGATGCTCCACCACCCGGGCAAAATAATTATACCGAGCCTTCTCACTTATCCGCGACTCGTTAGCTCGCGATTTGTCAGGTTGAAACGGGAAACGCGAGAATGATAATTGAGTTTGCCGGTCGGGACCACGCCCCCCTCAGTTCTTTCTCGTCGTTGCGAAAATTTCCCCCGAAACCTTATATTCCCCAATTGCCGGGGAGAAATTCAAATTACAGCGGCGGAAATGTTCACCGGCAGTCCACTGTTTCGCGCGATTCCCCTTTCTGCGTTTACATTCATTAGTTGGGCGCCGATTGCGCTGGCTTCGTTCAACGAACACCCTGGGAAAACCTATCCTACGATGGTTGTGAAATATTGCTAAATACACCGTCCAACTGGGCTCTCCAAAGCTACCATTTTTTCTACCTGCACGTCTCTTTCCCTCTTACCACAAAGGACCGTGTAACTCTGGGAATTGAAGTAGATCAGAATAAACAGTAGGGTACGTGGCTGAGAGATTGTTGAAGCAGGGAGCTGTGAATAGATGCGACAGCTTGATATCATGAAGCATTAAGCCACGTTCTCACATGTATGTACATCCTGCGAATGTTAAACACACTTGAGGCGCCTCTTGATGCCGCGCCACCTTGTAAAGGCAATCCTCGTCAAGTGTATCCGCACGAGGAAACCTGGCTCTGGAACTTACCTTGCGTCGAATAACAAGTTAAGGGGTCCAAACATTTCGACCCGCCGCGTTCTCTGATAACACATTAATCCCCGAGGCGCTGGAGCGTTCACGGAGCACGTGTTTTCAATTTGCGCCACGGTACGGTTTCCAATTCGCGAGAAACGATCGACGGACCATAGAGGCGATGTAAAAAAAAAGAAGAGGAATAAATGGGGGAAGAAAGTGAGAGAGGATTTTGCGGGGAGTACGGTGGCTAGGTTCGATGGAATAAATTGTACGGCACACCGGTGACTTTTCCATTTCCTTCGGCCGCAGGAAATTGAAGAGCTCGGTTAAATGTTATCGGTGTATCGAATTGCTCGAATATTACAGCGGCAGTTTAGGCGACGTGGCCCTCGTTTTTCGGGGCAACGGGTGGCCCCCCGACTTTTTCGGCGGCTCCCTGCGAACGTCGCGGTCAGCGATTGCCGATCAATAACGAGCTTCGCGAAATTGCTCCTCGACGTTCTTAATGAACGCGAGCGACCGTTTGTGACACACTGTTGATCCGAGGGTTGTTCGACTGTCTTCTGTAAATAAAATAGGATGATAATGTGCATCCGTCGGGGGAAACGATATCTCGTGAAAATTCACGAGCTTTGCGAAACCACAAATAGATCGAAGGGAATACAATCTTGGCCTCTCCGATATATTTATCTCGTGAATTATTTGCCCGCCTATAATCGGATTATTTCACTGAAAATATTTGAAACTCGATACGTGTACACTATTCTGTATTTACTGGGCACCGGGACACGCCTGAATTTCAAATGTCGATTTTCCAGCATGCGGCAGGGCCGTAATGACAGTTTTATGCACATGTTATTTCCATATCGTAAACCGCACACCACGTTCTATCATTTGATAATAATGATAAAACGGTGACCGTGCCAGCAGCTAACAGTTTGCCACTAATGGTACAGTCACGAAACACGTGTATTTCCTGTATTATCTTTGGACAGTGACAAATTTAGTGAATCACGCTCGTGGCATTTCAGTGTAGCTGAATGGAGGGTTGATCGAAGCTGGTTGTCGACGACCTCTTCTGTTCTCCAGGCTGAAAATCGTCGAGGATCTCGGTGCTTCGGCGGAGTTTCCGCGCGTTCATCGAAACCCTGTAAAACACAAACAGCGGGGCTGGTAAATACGTTAAGACACCGCGTGCTCTGGAGAAATCTAATTAACTCGGCGTAACGTTCCACACACTTTGTTGTAATTTTCGCCTGAAAGGGCAGCGTCGCGATGCTGCAAAGCTTTGCCCGCGCAAACCCATTAAGCATACAGGGCACGTAACTGGCCACACTCCGTCAGAAATTTCGTATGTCCCCCACTAACAACCGGTGGCCCTTAATTCGAATTCAAACAAACGTAGCCAGCGAAACGCGCCTTTCCTTCTTCACTGTTCGCTTGAAACAACGATTTCGCTCCCGCCGCGCGTTAACGTACTCCGGAAATCCAGCGGTCGGTCCTTGCCCTCCGTGGCCTGTAAAAGCTTTTCCATTCGGGCTCCATTTAAAAGCAATCTCCCGATTTTTATGCCCCCGCGGAAGCATATTCTACACAGGCGCGAAGTGCGATCTTGAATTGGAGCAGGGGCGGTAAAATAACGTCGATGCGAATATACGAGGGGACTGTTTCCTCTTCTCCTGCACCGCGATATCAAGGTACGCCCTTGTTGCATACGCTGTGCTACGGAAATGTGATATCTCAGAGGGCGATAAGATCACTAGGTTGTAACCCTGGGGTGCAGAAACATTGACTAGGGCTCCGTTGTAGGGCACGGGCTCAAAAATCTGTTTCGTGCTTCGCGCTCCTTCGCGTATCTTTATGGTCGAAGAAAAGGGTGGTGCCATTTCGGAAGCGTGGCAAGTTTTGTGGAAAGGTTTGTTGACTGTTCGCCAACATTGCAGCTGACTTGCTGGCTGGAGGAGAAAATACGAGGGTGGGATGAGGTGTACAGGGGTTGGGAAGCAGAGGGATGAGGAGCTGGGTGGGTGAAGAGGGTAGGGGTTGTGATATGTGAGGGACACGTTGAGCGTTACAAGGCAGGGGTGGAATCGATTGTGGTAGGAGTAACTGTGGGGAAGGGAGCAGGGATGAAGTAAGGGTGATGTGGCCTTAAGAAGTAGAACAAAATAGTACTCAAAAATGATACAAGGAAGCTTACTCGTACACCCTATAACGCCTCTCCCCTTCCTCACGTATCTTTAATTCCCGCCAATAAACCGCCTGTGAACGGTCGGGAGTTTCATTCTCGACAAGTCGCCTCGTGCAAGTCGGAATATCGGGAAGCTAGCGTATACGGGGATGGCCCCTCCGATCGAAGAAGGGAAACGCGCGGGACCCAGCACTTTCCTCGCGGTGATTCGATTCGCCGCGCGCAATCTTGCCTCGAAACGACACGGTAAGGCGGTGGCCCGTATTCCTCCCCCGACAATTGCTTCTTCACCAAGTCGAAAGCTCGTGCCCCATCGTGCCCCTTCGTCACCCCCTCGCGTGCCCACCTAAAACTTCCTAGACGAGATTAATGAAAGTTCCCCATTAAAAGAATGCCCTGTGTGTTCCGTTGAAAAGCTGCCACGGTTATACGGCCGCATTAACGTTGGAAGAGTAATGCCGCAACTCTGAAAAGTCTGCGAGCTTACATTGAATGGCTAGACGGCCGGCACAAGGGCGCTCTTCAACTCTATTCACGCGTTTCGCTCTCTTTTCACGGGGTCCCTTCGTTTTCTCCGGTTCCATCGTCCGTTTCTTTCCACGTCTATCGCTCTCTCTGACCCTTATCCATTTTTTCGTTATCATAACCCTACCACCGCGGCGGCGAACCGGGCCAGAGCTTGTGGAGCGTGGAGGCTGACGGCGGGCGGTCGCGAAGGTGCACGGGATTAACCGAGGCTTGATTATTCATCGTGGCCAGCCGTCACGCTCGGGGATAATGGAACCCTCGCGGGGAAACTGCGTAGAATAATGCAAGGGAGCGGGATGCGCATTTTTGGTCCGCGAGTTGTTTTGGCCTGTTTTAAATATACGCCGTCCGACCTCGATGCCTCGTATCTCTCTTCCGTCTGGCTCCGCGGGCGGCAAATATTCCTGCGCCGCAGCGTTAATATTTTCCAAACGATGCGTGCCACTCGAGCTCCCTCGGTACAGAGAGCTGGGGGTTGAAAGCATGGACTGTCGCTTGAATCGCTATTACCGCCGCGCCAAAAGCCATCCTTATCCCGTCGATCGAGGACGACTCGAGAACTTTGCCGAATAGATGATCCCCGCTCGGCTGAATGCCCCCCCCCCCCCCCCGAAATCGACGAGCTCCAGATATCTCGATGAACATGATCGTGCAGCAAGAGTCTCGTCGTTTCCCATTCGCGACGCGCTGCCCGGGACAACGTGGATCCGTGGATGATAACTCCGGGGGCAGATACCGCAACCAGACGGTATCGATAACTTCCAGCCAATGAAACCGAGCGCGTTCCAGCGTCCAGCCACGAAATTAGCCCGCGCCCGTCGATAAATTTCCGGGAATCCCCGGCTATTAGACCCGGAGCCGTGCATCGACGTGTGCATGCCGCTATGACGGGATAATTTGCTTGCTTTGTTTCGGGGAGCAAGCGGGATGTAAATAGAGCGGGGGGAATTGAGGGTGGAAGGTGGAAGGAAAGACACAGTGGCAAATAGCGAAGAGAGAGGAAGGGGACAGGAAAGAAGAAAGGAAGAAAGCGGTGGTGAAACGAGGGGTTGCCCTGGGTCCCGGCGAGAGCTGCGTAGCCACTCGTATATACCACCGCCAAAAGCCAATAGGATTCTACGAGCAGGAGGGCGGGGGGGGGGGGGGGAGGGAGAGGCGGAAAGCGCGCGGGGAGGGATGAAAAGAGAAGGGGAATGAAGTAATCCTGGGTGTTGCCACGGAAAAAGAGTGGAAAAAGGGGTAGCAAGCGTGGCAAGGCTGAATGGCTCACTGCATTTAGAATCACAATTGAGTGGAGCCGAGCTGCAACCACCGTTCGTCAGCCTTGTCACGGTTCAAAGGATGAAAACTGTTCCCGCCGCTTAACGCTTTCTAATTCCTCCCGCGTTTTTTACGTTCCCCGGGGCAACAATGGTCCGCGACCGCGGTGGCGGCCTCTAATTGCTCGACGAATTATCATCCCGCGAACGGATCCCATCGCGTATCCATTTGTCAAGGCTAATTGTCGATTCCGCGTGTGCGAATCGGGCTGTTGCATCACGTACTACCTACAATTGCCTCATGCTGTTTGCTTCCCCCATTTCAACTGTCCTGAATGGGGCTTCGACAAAGGGCAATACGATTACGTACTCGACCCTAAACGCCTCTAGGTGCATGGCGGAAGGAATTTGCTTACCTCGCGGGACACCTCGCACAGAAAAAGACGCCGAAGGACGGTTTATTGAATACTTGCCATGGCGTGGGTGGAATAACCATCGAATCGCGCTCTGCATCGTATCGATCTCACCGCCTTGTTACCAAGTGTATCATAAACGACGATATCCGTGGCCCGCACCAGCGGCCGCGTGCCTGTGCGCAAAAACAATTTGATTGATTCATTGCGAATTCGCGGGCACCCAGGCCTAGCAAATGAAGCGACCCGCGGATAACACGACGCCGTTCGTTTTATTAATCAACGCATCTGCCGCGGCAGGGTAGTTCTGCGGTACGTCATCGCGTGCCGGAATCTGGTCGCGAGATTAACTTTGCTGATTCATCGGGCGCTAGAACCTGACGTGGACCCGCGATCCATTCGCGCTGTAATCGTTCCATTGGCGCGTGAAACATTTCGTTATTCACGTCCCGTTGCCTCGCTATTATCAGACATATTCCGGCGCGGCGCACCAGTCGGGATCGCGGTGTGTCGACGTACATCGCCGCGTCACCACGTTCCTTCCGCTTTACGATCGCGCGTAACGAGTGACGCTCTTCTGTGCGGTCATACTTTTCTGGGGAATAAAGGATGTTACGGGAACGGTCGACCCATTCCTTTATAAAGTAATCTCACTTCCATCGCGGCGCCGCTGCTCTTTATAAAACTATCCCATGGAACCCCTGAATTTTCATTCCTCGGGTAATCTGTTTCCCTTCTGTTTCGTTGGCTCTGCTGGCGATGCTCGTTCACTTGGCAAGGGGAGGTGCATGCGTCTACACTCTGTGGGTAGACGCGGGGGAATCAAGTAGAGTTGCCTGGTATCCGGTCGGACATAGAAGATAGGTGGGTTTGAAGAAGGGATTTTCTCGCATTTCAATGAGAATTAGTAAGTCAGGTGTGAAGTACATTTGCACATGTGTAATTGAAGGGTCCTTGTATAAAAAAAAATTTATCGTAAAATGTTCTACGCGCTAATGTTAAGGGCCCCATACACATTGAGATCTGCATCGCTACATGTATCGATACAGATCGCGATACATGTATCTTGAGATTTGTGTCAGGTATCAAACAGCACACACACGTTGAAACGGAATCATGAGACATCAGTTCAGTTCAAAACGCGGTACTGAAATGTTGCCTCCACCACCGATGTGTATAGCAATTGCTGCAGCATTAACAAAATCCTTAAAGAGAAAAAGGCGGCAGATAAGGGTATGGGCATATTTCAATTCAAGCAACCATTATCAATTTTAATTTCATTCGAGTCCTTAATCATATAATCGCGCGCAAACACATTCGCGCATGCGCACGTATGCAAAGTTCTACGGTTTTTGGGTGCTTTCGCCTCTCGTTTTTCGATTTCCGTGTAATTTCCTGGTAACATTCTTAAGTGCTAAACTTCTAAAAGTGTCCGTCTATGAAAAAAAAATAAATCTTGGTAGCGCGATAAAAGAGACAATAACATACATGCAGATATTCGTATCAGTTGCAGGCTCGAGGTATCGGCGTTTCAGTACCTCGATACAGGCGATGATACCAGCTGATACTGATACATCGATACTGAGACAGTCTATTGCACGTTGAGATTTGTATCGCGATACTGATACTTGCAATATGTAGCGATAAAGATCTCAACGTGTATGGGCTTCTTTAAACCATAGCACAGAATTTGTTTTTTTTGGCACTCACAGTGTTTTCTACAAAAACTCTTCAATTATAGATTGTAGGGTGAAAGCACTTGTAGTCGACCACTTAAAGCTAAACTCGAATGAAAAGTTTAAAAAAAAAAAATAAACAATCAATGTTATAAAATATATAAAATGTATTGAAGTAATTCAAATGTAATTAATGTATCACTAAAAATTTTGTGTTAGTATAAAAGTCCGGGGAAAATAAATAATTAGCGTTAAAAAAAAAGTGTCCGAGTGCTTTAATAATCGACCGCTTAACTCTAAACGTCGACCGGTCCGATAGCTAGTAGTCGTAAATCGACCACCTTTTTTTAATATGAAATTCAAAATAGGTTATTTCCGCATTTCAAACTAAAATTTATTTTTCAATATAATGTGCAACAACGGTAAATACTTAATAATGACAGGAATATTGCGTAATTAAAATAAGTTCTTTTAAAAACTTTATCAAAATTTTAATAAGAAATAGAATTTTTGTTTTCAGATGTAAATTAAATTTTTCGTTTTTAAGATAGGAAGCAATAACAAATTTTAAGTTTTTAAAGTATTTGTATTCTATAAATAAATTATATAAACTTTGTAGAACATATATCCATAAGAAACGAATATAAAATTTCAATTATCTTAAATTATCTTAATATTAAAAATCCTTTCTTGTTTTATAACTCTCTGTTTCAATTTTTTACATTTTTCTTGCTTCTTCTTTTTACATTCTTCTACTTTCTCCTTTTTTATTGCTATTTTCTTGGATTTTTCTTCTTGTTATTTCAATCTTTCCTCCTTTTTCTGACGCTTTGCTATTTCAATATTTTCTTTCACTTCGTGTTTTTTTTTTTTTTTTTTTAAATCGAGCCATTCAGCCGATGAAACTGCACTTGGCAGTTTTTCTTTTGGAGATCTTTTTTTACTGCTTTGGATAGGAGCAGAATAGAATAGATGTTTGCCAAAAGCTTTATTAAGAGCCTCCATCTTTTGATTTTTTTCAATATGTAAGGTGTTATCTCATTGTTGGAGTATAGGCGTGTTACAATTTATGTTACTAAATTTATGTTAATAATGCACATTCATCCCGTTTCTGAGGTTAGATTAAGATAAATTATAGTTAACACGTGGTCGACTTTTTCCGTTCATTGTGAATGCAGTTAGCTTCAGAAGTCGACCGCTGTGATCGACCATTGAAAATTGAAAGGGAATGATGGTCCAGTTACCGACCTCCCATAAATAAATAAATTATCCCATTTCTTTTTAATTTTTTAAGCGCATATAAAATTGTTTGATGCTTTTTCAGTGAAATACCATCATTTTTCAGTGAAAAATGTATAGAACTGAATTACATTTGTCGTTTCTATTCAAAGCGCATTTATGCTTCTCGTGTTGGAAAACAGCAATGGCACATGTAGAATCAAAATTAATTTACAAATCACTTTAAAAGCATTTATTTTTTTTTACCTATGAAGAGCGGTTTTTTTCGTATTTTAAAGTTAGAAATTCAAAATATAATATAAAATTGTCATTTAATATAAATGTTTTATTTCAGTACTTATTTCTTTAAGCTGAACAATAAAAGTAGTCGACTACTAGAGGGTGGCCGACTACTAGTGCTTTCACCCTATGTTGGTACCTAAGTTTGGTGATCAAGTAGAACATCAGCATTCAGTGGCATTCAGTACTAAACTATCCTCCTCTATCTTTCTTTGAAGGTTGCTTTAGGTTACGCATATTACGCATATCTAACAATAGTACCCTGAACCAATGTTATGCTCGTGTAGCAGGTTGACTTGATTTCCATTGAAGGACCGTGATTTAAAATGCATTTCCCTAAAGTCAGGTCACCCTAATTGGTCCGCGATGATCCCGCGGTGTTTACTTATGTACCGTGTGCCAAGCTCCAGGTGAAGAGGGTTACACGAGCCCCGACAGTGTCTTGCTCGTAGCCACCTAAGAAATGACAAGGCTGCACCGGAGATAGCCGTGTTTCTGAATTAATTCTGATAGTGTAGATGCGTCTTGTAGCCTCCCGTTCGGCGAACCTGAGTGCTCGTCGGGTTCTTGAGACTCTTTCCATCGCACCTTTATCGCAGTGCCACTCATGATTTAACGATGTGCGGGAGATTTCGTTAACAAGGGAGCTCTCTTGCAGGAACTCGCTTAGTATTCTCTGTTTGACAGTGTCAGAAAATTCCTGAGGCACCGCGATACACTCGTACCTCGGATTATTACCTTACACGATTTCTCAGGAAACCGGCATGGGAATGGTGATAACGTCCGCCCCCATTTTTCCTCGCTTCCGAGCCACGTAACAGAATCCCACTGCCGTTACTCTTAATTAGGATATCCCCCTTAAATGACGTTCAGCCCGCGAAGTAGAAAATCGTGGGGGCATGAATATTAACACCGCCGTTTACATTAAACGTTGCGCAACGAATGAAACCCGTCACGAATTGAATTAATTGAGTTACGAAGATTAAAATGCAAAAGCGTTCCTATGTAAATCTGTCGCGAGGGCCACGTTCGTTGGTCATATTTCTTTCGCCAATTTTCTTACGAGCGTGGATTTAATCGGCACGCAATGTTTAACTGTCGCCATGAATATTATTCGTAATATTAATTGCATTTACGTGTCTTGCCATCAGCTCTTCCCCGCTCGGCCACCGTATAGCGAACGAAATTTTCACGCGTTAGTGGAGAGTCACTAATGTCGCGTCAGATCGTAATCACGCGCTATTAACGGATTACGGTGGCGAGGTATTAATTGAGCCACTCGATAAATCGATGTAGTATCCAGACTATGCGTACAGTCGATCCGTTGTCAAATGGACCTTGCTCTATCGTTTACACGAGATTCCGCGGTAATTGATACGTGGATTCTAGTTGGGGGCTTGGTAATATGAATACTCGCCAGAATGTCAGGTTTTTATGCACAGGTCGTAAAAACGGAATGGCTACTTGCACGAATATGCGCATGTGATTTCATTAAACAGAAAAACAAATGAGATATTTGAACTTCAAGATTTATTTTCTTCATAAACCGTAGAATTTTCATCTGGACCTTTTACTTTGGTATCGCCATTGTAATTTCAACGATATTTACATGGATCGATTAAAAGCATCCTGCATTGTCCTCATGTAAATCACCAAAATGAATGGCTGCGTCGACGTGGGTGTCAGCTTTCCGTTATTAAGTTTCCCTTGTCCCCTGTGCACACGGTTAGACCGCAAGTACTAATTAACCTCGCCACTGCGCTGATCCCCGGATATAATTGATCGATTGTTTGCCAGGTAATCGAGAACGTGCGTCGAATCTTAACGCGAATTCGTGGTTAAATAATAAGACCGATGCTGGCTGAATTTTTGTTTCGGTTGTACGCTGGCCACGTTTCGAATAAAATCGCTCGGCGCCGCGATACACCGCAATGGGTAGTTAAAAGTAACAATGCGTTGTTTGCTTTCCCTTTGTTCTTTTTCGCCGGGAATCTAGCCCGCTGCAGAATCGCTCGATACAAATTGGAGTGGAGTTTAAAAATCTGTCTTTACACGATATACCGAGTGTTGACTTACCCGCAATTTCCAGCGTAGAATGGAACAACACGACAGTTATGTATTCACGGGATACAATACTCTGACATTTCCTTGGGCGTATAATTTGGTTCGCCTCTTAAAGAACGCTTTCAGGAATTCAATAGATGTCAAAGACTCCTTTGAACGCTGTATGGGGTCGAAACTATTTTTATGATGCGCGGCTTGGCTCGTGTAAAGTGCTATTTTTAAGTATCTTTCTTATCTGTAGATAGAAAGCACATAGGTCTGAAGGCTAATTGCTGTTGAGGTATTCCCTTAGAGACTAGAATACTAAGTATGGTTAAGCGTGTCAGCGACTCGCGAGTGACCTCGGAGCGAATATTCAATGATCCCTGCATTATATACAAACTGAAGAATTCGAGAGTCATCAAAGGTGCAATAAATAAAGCATGATCTATTGAAATAACGCAACAGGCTGTGCCATTAAATAGTGTCTCTAAAGAGTCGAGAAAAGTTGCTAATAAGCAAGGTGGAGGCCATTGTGGAAAAATCACAGACATTAATCCCTCCCCGAGGGAGACAGAGGGCGGGAATCGCAGCGAAGTTGCCTTCATTCGCCCAGGATCCGAGCTAATTGTTAAACTATTTTCAACGGGCGTGATTAAAGTCACGTCGCTGCTCTGGAAAGATGTCGGCGTAATTCGTTTTGCCGAGCGTTGCCGCGGGGCTGCGGTGTAATCGGGTTCATTTAAACCCAGTTTACGATAAGGGTAGTTAACACTTAATGCGCCGGATAATGAGAGGCCATTCTTTATTATTAACACATTAAGGACGCCGAGATCCCGAGAATGGAAGGCGCGATAACTGCAACTTCCCTACGACTCATCGCTTCAGTGACACCACTACTGAACAAACTTGTCCCACCCCAACGATTAAACGTTGAACGCACAATTTCCCAGTGTGCAATCTTCGTTTCTTTACGACTTTCCTCAATGAACGTGTGAGAATTCCAAGGTAAAATGCGGATGCTAGGCTCTTCTGGTGTTTCTTCGCATAGAACCATTCCATCGTATCGCTAATTGGTGCTTTTCTCGAAACTTTCTCTAACAGGAAACAATTCCCCAAAAGCTCAGTCACTCTCGAAACTCATACACTGTCTCCAATCAAACACAATCCACTCGAGTAACGAAAGAGCGTGCTCCAAGATCGCAATTCAGTGATAGAGCTCAGTGTTTGGTCAGCCATGCTTCTCTGCTCGCGCATTCATTCGGCGACTCCATACGGGTCAAATGGCATCACGTGTTTGCGCGTGAGAACAGGCAGCGTAATTTTCGCGTTGATATCGTTGGAGGCGCAATCGCATTCCCTTGATTACATTTAAAAAGTCGTGGACACCCGAGCCGGCGGACTTTTCAATCCCGAAAGCTTCGGGCCGCGTATGTCGTGCTTGCGCTCGCAGGAGATTAGGTTGGCTTGGCTGATGAGAGCAACTCAAACACGTACTTTTTAATGAGAGCGTCGGCGATGTGGCGTTCGGGGAAAGTGGAAATGGGATCACGCGGAGGATGTTTGATCTCTTCTGCATTCATACTTTTCATTCTCCAACCCTCCCTTTCTTTGATTCCCACCCACGGTATTGAATGGCGAGTCGGGCGCTGCCAGCCCCCGAAACGTTCTGCCCATGCTTGGAACGGACTCGAACAATCCCCCGTAAATGTTATTCCGAATAATCTGTCGAAATTCCGCCGTACGCCAGCGAATACCAAAGCCGCGTGTTCATTAATTTGCCCGGTGATATTTTGGCCGGCTTGTATTATTGATTCGGTAACAACGAACGGTGTTCGAGAAGGATTTATCGCCAACGCTGATCCGTCGTTTGCACTGTTAAGCTTCGACGAGCCTTATTGCTGTTTAATTAATGCGAAATGCGGTGTGTAGACAGGCTTGCACGTTGTGGTGCAAGGATTCTCGCGAGTTCCTTATTGAAAACACAAGGACAGTTTACCAATTATCATTCCCGAAATGATAATCCTAATATCCTCAAAGTGTCCAAACACGCTAGAAGTAGAGTGATATGTGACTGCTCCCGTTCTTGGAGCTCACCCTGTCGACCGAGTCGATTCTTTTCCCACCCGATAGCAGTGTCTTAGCGTCTCGACTTAAGCTCGAGAGCACGATGCTCCCCGTGCACGAACTACATTGGATTTCCCCTCGCGACCGAAATACAAATGGGCGATACCGTGAATTTCGATTTCTCTGTCTCCCTGGCCACCCCCTTAGGAGATTGGTGTTCCATTTGGCCGGGAGGTGTCCACGGGACGGAGGATACGCAGCCGACCAGGTACGGTCTTCAAAGTGCTGCGCGTAATAGTCCCATAGAGTTCGTAATAGCCTCCAGATTGTTACGTCTATGAAATTTCCGCGGGCGGAGCGTGCACTTAAGCAGCCGGCCTCGAGCACGCGGACGAGGGCGAACTGCGATAAGGGGGTGGGACAGGGCAGATTTTCAAGCGCAGTTAAGGGAAATTTCTGCGCTGGGAACGAGGGAAAATGTGGCTAAGAAGGGGGCGCCGTTGCTGCATCTCCACTGTGTACTGCGTCCTCGAGCTGTTGGCCACGGTGCACGCGTTTAATCGGAGGAATCGCTCAGAGGGAAGTTTGGTCAACCGATTGTTTTGAAAGTGTGCAGATTTGTAAAGGCCCTCAATAGAAGTATCCGGCAATTTTTCGTGTGTGCCCGTTTTCGGTCCTTCGGGGTGAAAACACCCCTTAAAGGTTAATATGTGATTTCCTACTTTCCTGTATATTTCGAAAACTGTAGTAGATATAAAAGAATTAATTCGATGAAAACTTAGCGGCTTTTTATGCTTTATAAAACTGTGCAATCAAATTGTTTAAAATTTATAATTTAAAGTTTTATATAGCATAAAATCCAGTCAATTTCCTTTACCTATAACAATTTTGTAATATCCACTATAGTTTTCAACCGGAAGAACCGAACATGGGGACAAAGGAAAAATTGCCTGATACCTCTATTTACGTCCCCTACAAATCTGCGGAGTTTAAAAAAAAAAGATTGTTTCTCGATAGCGTCTCGAAGCAGAATAACTGCGTATGTAATTATTATAGGGAATCGAATGTGATGACACCGAAAACGCAGAGTTCTTTCATGTGTGAATAAAAGCTTGACCCTCCATGGATAATATTTCGCGTTCAGCCTACATCCATAATGAAAAAGTGTTAGCAATTCACGTGGCGATAGCAGGCGAAACAATCGAGTATCGGGGTCGACGCTGACCCGATTCTACTGTTTCAAGGGTTAAAAGGGTTAAAAGCGTACGCCTGTGTAGACTGGAAGAGATAGCGCAGAAGAGGAATCGATATCAGAAAAACATCGCTATATTGTTTCACACTCGACGCACACAATGATACTCACTAGATAACATCATAATTTACTCCCAGCATTGGCTAGCCACTTTTACCGCTGCTCTTCGTTGCAAACGCCTCCGTATAAGATACGATGAATCGCTCGCAGCTTTTCACAGAGTCTTCTCCGGACGTTGATAGGATAGTTTTTAAGGAGATTCATTTATTCGAGTCTGCGGGGAAGCAGCGTCGCGCAATCTTCTTAATTAGCGGGAAGTTTCGCGCGAGATATCGCCTGCTTTTATAAAGACCGCGTATTGTTCCCTTTCGGGGGATGCTTTATTAGCTCGCGTGTTTGCGGAGCCACTGTAGGAAGCTCTCAGACCAGCAACATTTTCATTCATTAATTCTGTACGAGCACGCGGCGTGTTTCGTGCGTTAATGAACGCCAATTATCTACTCCAGGCATCGTTTGTTTAATTCTGGCACGGAATGATAGAGCGCGGACAGTAGCCCAGAAAAGTATGCGGTGTCTCGCGTGTGAGGAGAAATCGCCGAGTTTGAGGTTTAATTTGAAAAAGATGCCGCTTTCGTGGAACAAAGGGCTGTTCATAAATCACTCGGTTTTCATTATACGTCCTCGGAGGACACCCGCACGCATACCACTCCAGCCGAGAAACACCGCGCCGCGAGGAAAATAGTCCTTAGCGACGGCAAACAATATCGCTGCCAAACTTATGACGGATTTGACTTTCAAGTCGAGTACCGGGTCGTTATGCAGAAGCACTCTCGCGAAGCAAGAGCGAGGATCATGCTCCTCTTCTCGCCCTCGCCGCCGCTGTCTCTAACACCCTTTAGCTACCCCTCTCTCTATACTTATTATACTACGTGACTGTCTCTGGAAAATGTTCTTCAATTTTAGTCGACGCGGCTAACAGCGGGGAAAGATAAATAACCTTTTACGTAGCACGCTCCTGTTTCTTTCCCTGCCACGGGAAGGTGGCACGGGATTCTCTCCGCCCCGGCTGGAGGCTGGGAAAGTTTCTCGCGCACATAATTCGAGGGAAGATATCTATCCCCGCCCTTTTGTCGCTTCGAGTAATATCGCAGCCGTGCTTCATCGTAATCGCCAGAAACGTGGATGTACCTTTCTAACCTGGCGCTGTTTTTCTGTTTGTTTCAGGTAAGTTGACGCAGCGAAGATTTATTCGGGCATATTTCGCTGTCAGGGTACCGCCCTCCTTGGTGAGTGTATTGAATAATACCGTAGATTAAGATGTATGGTAGAGACCGCGCACGTGCCTCGCGTGTACCTACGTACTTTTTAAAATTCTGGCCATCGATTCGGCTGTCGATGATAACGTGCCCGTCGACAGCGGCACGTGTTCTCGAAGGGCACGACGGAGCTTTCGCCAGTGTGCTACTGGTCGAAAGTATGGGTCTAGAGGCATTCTAGAGGAAGCGATAAACTTTCAGAAAAATACGGAAGAATAGTTGCACCGTTGAATAAAGGATTACTTAAACCTGTTTCACAACCTTTCGCTTAAGCATTTGAAAGTTGGGGACGAAACTAAACTTTAGCAACCCCCCATTCTCGCGAAAAACTTGGCGTAAAATACAACGGTGGCTCGTTCGTTCTGAATGATAACAAAGTGCATGGGAAATATGACCTGCAACCACACCTCGGGAGCTCTGTTCGTTTTCCAATACATCTTCCAAAGTTTAAACTACAGGGAGGATTGTTCGTATACAAATTCATGGGGCGAAGTTTCCGCGGCGCTCGTAGACGCGATAGGAAAACGCGTTATTAAATAAAGTTCTTCTGTCCTGAAGTTGCCAACGTAATAATCTTCTCGCGCTAATACCCAGATTTAGTGTACTACATAATTATCGAGCGGGAAGCCGGGCTTATAGTCATATATAACCGCGATCGTAGGGGATGCACCGTTACCAGCACCGTCGAACGTCATAACAGATAAGCGGGATCATCTAAGAGCAACAGCACCTGAAAGTATTGATTATGCTCTACCTAGCTTCACCGCGTTTCACGTGTCTCTCCTCTTTTTCACCCCTCGTGCTGCATAAACGTCGCGACGCTACCGTGGTGTTTCGCGTGCGCCTGCACTCCCCCTTTGCTCGCAGTTAATTATTAATCGTTCCCCGTGAATTATAAAATACACGACCGAGGGATTCGCGCGTCGGACCGAGGCCAGATTGGACGTGCAACGCGGGGCGCGGTGAAAAAACTTCTCACCGAGCAATTTCAAACTTTCAATTGAATCGTTTATTTGATAGCGACCGACTAGCGATAGACACCCGTCACTTTAGCGTTCCCGCTGATCAGCCGTTGACGGCGTGCCAGTCGCGTAGCTACTGATTAATTTGTAACGATTACCCCTGCGAGCGCGGCGGAAATTTTGTTTACTGAAGCGGGAGCGTTCGAAATCGGCTGAATCGAGATCAAACAGCCGAAACCTCTCCTCGCGAGCGGCGCAAATATTAGAGTAGTCTGTGAAGAGCCCCGCTCCGGCCAACTGACTCGCGGCTCTATTGATATTCCACAATTATCGTTCGATGACTTCGTTCTGGATGCGAGTGAGCCTAAGCCTCCCCTCCAATTACGGTGATTAGGAGCATCGCGGGTTACACCGTGACGATGCGACGAGTCCTCCTGGGTGTACCAATTGCCGCCGCGGAGCGGATCGAACACGATAATGCGAACGCTGAGGTGTCAAACGTCGATGGATGTCGCGCAGCTCCGAATCAGCGGTATCTCAAAACGCTCTAATTAACTCCGCCTAATGTTCCCGCCAATGGCGCGTGATTAATCGGGCTCCCTTCAGAAGTTGCCAGCCTGCGGTCGCGCGCGTTGCCATCGCGTCTGAATAACTTTTCTCCCTCGTGGATCGTCGATTGAAAACGCGACCGCCGATACACGTAGCGGAGGAATCGAGCCGCAAATATATACTCGTTAGTCGCCCCGCTCTATACAGGGTGCTCCTGGAATGTATGAACTTTCCTGGCGTATCCTATCCATTGCGCTACTCAACAACTGTCATACAAGTGTCAAATGACTTTTAACACAATCTGGTTCTGCACCGAGGTTTAGATTAGAGCTGTGATTATTCGAATATTCATTACAGCCCTAGTTTAGATTCGTTTGTATAGGGGGAGGGTGTTCCTATTATTAGTAAATGAAATAGGTATGTTCAGTTGTTGGACAGTTGAATTTCGAATGTAAGAGCTACAATAGGACTTTTAACACAATCTGGTTCTGCACCGAGGTTTAGATTAGAGCTGTGATTATTCGAATATTCATTACAGCCCTAGTTTAGATTCGTTTGTATAGGGGGAGGGTGTTCCTATTATTAGTAAATGAAATAGGTATGTTCAGTTGTTGGACAGTTGAATTTCGAATGTAATAGCTACTCTAATTCGACTGGGATATGCATGCCTAAACATTCGTCCGAATGTCAGCTTCTAAGCAAAACAATCAGTGGAATATGCAGATGGTTGGTGAAACATGCACGGAGCACCTTGTATATCGCAGGGGAGCTTTCGCGATTTCATTTTGGATATACCCGTGATGCGTGGCCAGAGGCGAATTGGACCCGTCCACCGACCAGGGGATTTCCCGATGGACCGGCTTAACGCTGGGGCGCCGTTCACAGAGGCCGCCCATTAAACCGCAAACTTTTTTCCAAGGAATAAAATATTGACGTACAGCCGGGGTTTTTTGCCGCGTGATCGATAGAAGTGTGTATTCACGTCGCACTGCTTCGCTGGTGACTATTAGAGATCCCTAATCGGGACAGGCGTACAGAAAGTAAAGGGTCTAGTTGTCGAGCCCCCAAATGTTAGATTACGATATATTCTTCTCTCTTTTACGTAAAAGCTGCGACTCGAAAACAATTTACTCGACGTAGAGTCCTTTGACGTGGCACTTTGCTGCTGAATTTCTGGTCTGGCCTGCTGATGGCCAATACGGTCGTGTTCGTAACCGTAGCGACGTTTATTTTGCGGCCAATCGATTGCGTCACAGAACAGAATGGCTATTAATATCTCTCGATTGAAATTTGATGGCCCAGGAGCACGGTTAACTTGCCGAAATTGAGTTTTTGGCCAATTGAGAAAGGTCCATCGACGAAGTGTTTTTGAAAGTTGGTACAAATTCATTTCGCAGAACAAGTGACAACGAATCAGGTGCTCTCATACTTTTGACCAGTACTGTAGCTTCCGATATTATTTTATTAATCCACGATACGAGGGAGGAGCGCGGTGTACGAGTCCCACTAAATTCCAAACGACAGACGAACAATGCGAAGGATATTTGTTGTTGAAATGATTTGTTCCCGCGCAGAAAACCTTCCCCATATTTCATTAAAACAGTTCTATTTGTATATTCCAGCGGCGTCCAGTTTGTGCTGCGTAATTAAATGTTTAACCACCGTAGAAATGTTCCGCGAGCAGCGCCAAATATCCGCGCGACAGGCGAATCGTGGTGGTAATTTTAATCCCAAACTGCGAATTAACCGCCACGTCGCCTTGCATTTTTCTCCGCTTACTAGAAACCAAAATTCTCCTCTCTCGCTTTCATCCATCCCCCATCCCGTGACAAGGCCGACGTAATCGTGAAATTTCAACAGTCGTGAAACGCTTGCGGGAAAATAGACGCGCGACGCGTTCCGTTTCCACGACTCCGCCTGCTCCGATACGAGCGTTCGGAAGAAGTTTTCACGGTTCGGCGGACGTCTGATAGGTCAATCTTTCCTCGTGATACGGAATAAAAGAGTGTGCAGCGTTGGAAATCCCGTTTGAAAAGCCGGGATACGTGTTCACCGTTTGATATTCGACGATGGAACACGTATGCTTCCAGCTGACCTGTCGCTCTGTTACGCACCGCGAGCTGCTTCCTCCCACTCCCCGTGTGTCCTTCTATTCCTCCTCTATTTTCATGGAAAAACGTCGAAACAGAATTAACATTGTGACTGGCCAATACCAGCGATCCGTTTCGCGCGATATTGGCTCAAAGCTTTAAAGCTTTAAAGCTCAGGGGCGCAGGGTGACTACGCGGTGTTCACAAAGAGCGCGCGGGTGCCATGGCTGTTAGCGGGAAACGATGCGAGGTAATTAAAAGTCGATAAAACCCAGTGCCCCTGCCGCACACATTCTTTCACTCCTTCGCCCATTCACTGGCTCCTTCGCGCTCCTCCACGCCCACGCACCCAAACGCTCGACCCAGCCTTTCGCGAGTAGCTTGGCTGTCTCTTGTACGTGCGAGACTATCCTTGGGTATGTACACGCTGCCTTTCGATCTTCCCCGATTCTTCTTTGGCGCTCTAACGAGTGTTTCATCGTTGGGTGGGTTTCCAATCGATGCGCGCGAGGGTTGTTCCAGCGGGGAGGTGTTGAGGGTCGTGTATTCTTCAGTTTGGGTGTCAAAATGAAGTGCTGGGTGTTCCTTTTGAAAGTGTGTGTGTAATTATTCTATTATACGTCTGTCTCGATAAAGAATTGCCTCGCGTACCTAGAGCACAGTTGGCACGAAGAGGAAGTGTTACAGGGTGGAACACCTTAAAAGTCACCGTATAACGTGCTTATCAGAGTCATCCGATCTCGACTTTCGATTTCAACGCATATATTATTTAACTGGAAGATAATCCTTTATATAAAACAGCAGAGTGTGTGTTCGGTTACCACATAGCGCTTCATCCGCTTCGAATGAACGTAGGTACACAGCCCGTTATCGCAGAATTTATATCCCCGTTTTATTTGTCTCGCAGATGAAACAAATAATGCTCTCCCAGCGATATTAATACGAACGCTGTTTTAACGAGCGTTCTCCCGTCCCCAGGAAAGTCGATGCCATTGCTTTTGTACTAGAAGGTTGCTCCGCCGGAAAATACGAGGGAAACTCGCTGATTCCAGTTATTTTAGGTATTAGAACGCAGAGTTAGGTGCAGGCTGGGCCACGAAGAAAGGCACGGGGGTGCCGGAACACGCGCGTCTCTTACATTAATGGATGAACGAGGAATGGGGTGTGTGTAGCTACGAAATGGCCGAGGGAGGCTATGTCAGAAAACAGAGACACGTTGGGTATTAACACGTTAGACTTTTTAGTCAGTTGCAACGTGTGATACATTCATCCTCTTCCCCGGTCCTCCGATTCCAAGCGACATGCTCGCCAGGTTGATGAAAGTCTAGCTGGCGACAAATATCGTGAGTCACCTGGTGACTCACGTGAGTGCAAGAAAGCGTTAAGCATACCTGGGAGCCGCGTAATCGTGTATGTGCTTGAAAGAGGTCGATATCTAGCGTGCACATATTAAAAACAATAATTTCGAAGGATTACCGCGAGCGAGGAGGGTCGCTCATCGCTCGAGTCGCGCTCGTATCGATTGCAGCGTGTAAAACGTCCAAGGTCCTGCATGTGACTGTATATGTACGTCAAAGCGAAGAGGGTCGTACGTAGCAGCGCATAATCGATATTTATTCCCGACGTGCTTAATAACGTCTAATTACTTCGCTGGCGCGTGTCAGCATCGCCGGTCGATAACGGGAGGGCGCGAACCTGGGCCCAACCTTCGATCGCAACCCCGAGCGTGGCCCGATCTCTCGATCGGCCGCTAATCACCGCTAAGCTGCAGCTCGAATAATTTATAAGCAAATTCTCGTGGGAGTCGGGGGATGGAGATCGATCGGTCGGGAAAGTTGGTTAGCTCGTTGAAAAGAAATTTATCAGCGGAGTGGATCGCCGCGTCTTCCGCGGCGCGTCCTCCTTGGATTTATTACTCCCAGGGCAGTCTCGCGGACCGAAGCTGCATAAATTCCCGTCGAAACAATCGAACCTGCGAGATTACCCGACGTTAATGGACCTGTGGGGGGCCTCATTGCGATCTTCCAAGCAATTTTTCAATCGCGCTCGCGAGCTCCATCCTCCGACCGATGAAAATTGGCCCCGCACTGAAACCAGCCGCAACTTTTGCAACTGACCTGTCGGACGGCTGCAATTCTGTAACAATAGTATTCGATCGATGGCTTCAGGCTAATCGTTTGTCCTGTACGCAGCGCCACAGAATAAAGAGAGTGACGCTTTGGTAAAAGGATTTCAGAGGCGGGTATTACAACCGTGACACGCGACGGGATTGCACGCTTCGATAACGTCTAGTCTATATTTTCCGTCAAGGGCGAGTTTCACCTGGGACGCGGCTGAAATTGCTTCGTTCAGGCGGTTGGCTATCATTTTTCATGCCCTTCACGACCTTTATCTAATTCGACGAGTATTATACAAGGCGGTAGATGGGGACGCTGAAGGGCTCGACAGAAGATGAGAATTCCTAGGTGGTCGTAGCTAACG
The DNA here is from genome assembly GCA_947577245.1 of Andrena bucephala. Taxonomy (NCBI): domain Eukaryota; kingdom Metazoa; phylum Arthropoda; class Insecta; order Hymenoptera; family Andrenidae; genus Andrena; species Andrena bucephala. The sequence goes on from OX387715.1 coordinate 75,238,283, forward strand.
AAACACCCTGTAGATGGAATTCAATTGCGTGTGAGCCGCGTTAGTTTCATGCTCCGTGGAATCAACGACTCTTTGGCGAGTTGAACGACAGAGTTTCGGACGCGTCTCGCGGAACGAGTTCGTTTGATTTCGGGACGATTTCTGTTGGATTTCGGGCCATTTGAAACTCCGCTGAACTTTGTTTCAATCAGCTTCGACCACCGTAACTAATCCCGCACGTGAAAAAGAGACTTTTTCATGAAATCACAGGGACGATGCTCATTGCAGTGAATGATTGCATCCCAAAACGTGCCAGTGTAAATTGTTTTACTTTACTTTCTTTCTGCACACGGCGCGATAATTTCTGAGATGTGAATCAAGCTAGATCGGATGTTCTAGTCTCGTTCAATCGCTTAATCGCGACCTCCTACGCTCCACAGCCACCCCCGCGAAGGACACAGCTGGGCGATTAACGTCTCGGGGCAGCGACGCAAAGCCATCGATTTGCTCCTCCGGTTACGGCTTCGCGTAGCTGCTAGCAGGTGAATCGCGCCAAGCGAATTACACGCTGGAATCTCGTCGGTATTCGATTTCTTCCCCTACGCCTCGTGGCGCGGGGGCAAATCGGTGGAAGCCTCTTTGAATGAATACGCGTTCATAAAAGGGACGTAGGGGCGGGGGAGCGATGAATACCATTTCTACTTTAAAACTCAATAGCGGTGATCGCTGAAGTGGATAAAGTGTGCGGGGCCGTGGATGGAGGCGAGCAAAAATTCCCAGCCTACGGTTCTCTTTTCGCTGTTTAATATTATAAATTGGCCAAGTTTAATGGCGTTCCGCCGCTGAACAGTTCAACCGTGTTTTCATATTTGATACCCTTGTTTGATATTTTGCATCGCGCAACCGTGCGTCCCTCATCGATTCTGTTCGTTGTTTTATTTTCACACTATACGGGACGATATTTGCCCGAACAGTTTCAATGTTTACTTTCCCAATGAAGCATTGCTATTCCTTTTAAAGCCTGTTGGCAAGGGCACGCTCGTTTCGATCTCGTTAGACGCTCGTATCGGAGGCTGGTAGGTCGGATTGCCGCGATATTTGCAAGCGCACGTGGTACGTTGATCCGAATAATTCCCTAAAAGCCTTCGTGGGATGACGCTGGCACGCTTCTCGCGCCCTCTGCTCGGAGAACGAGCTTTATCCCTAGTCTAGTGATAAATCACGATGCTGGTATAGTAGGGAACAGTGTCCTACTGTTGGCAGAGTGATGCAGATGTTGCTATTGCCAGTCGACTCGTTGGTTTTCACTTATCTAATAAAATTAATTTATAGCGGTGTTTCGAGTTTGTTGTAGCTGTAATTTCTACTTAAATTCACCTTTCCACGTTGCCTTTTTTTCCTAAATTCTATACTTGCCACTTCTATAACGTTACTAGATGTAGGTAATTCTTGAAAGACAGATACCAGCTGATGGTACTGACTAGCACTTTTTACCGACTGGTGGTTTAGCCTCCTTCACGTTGGCAGCACTGTCCGCGGCGCCATATTCAAAAGTTAAGTCTGAATTTCACTGAATTTGCGCTAGATGGTGGGTTCGGTTTCACAGCTAACCCCCAATCAATACACCAACATATACCACGGCGTTGATTCTTCTGTATCTACGTCAAAACTCGAGGTTTATAGAGCGTAATCGATGCGATCGTTATTGTGCTCTCATATCAATACGTCACGGAATCATTCTTTCAAGTAATTTTTCTCAGAAACGCAACAATTTTCCAAAAACATTTATTCCTTCGTTTCAACTTCTATTGAGTCCTACAATCCCTTCTGTACATTGAACTGCATATTTCAATCCATTCGGTATGAACGTACCAACGTTAATCCCATCAAACGAACAAAATGAAACTCGTGATGCATTGCCCACGAATATTAACCATTCTCGTCAGAGGCACTAATAATTCATATTGATTTCCCCGGCAGAGGTAAACGTACGAGCCGACGTCATCATAAATCCCGCGTTGCCTATTTAATACCCCGCCATAAGCGTCACATTATCGTCACTCATCGAGCGCACTCAATGCACTCCCTTTTTTTTTTTTATATTTAGCAGATGTACGCTTACACGGAATCGACATCGTAAATCAATTATCGAATGGACTGCCGGACAATGGCGTCATCGTTCGGGAATCAATAATCTCTAATTAAAAGCAATCGGTTGTAATCGTTAAAACGCGGCGCAGTCGATGGTACATGGCTTACAAACACACGTATGTAACTCGTCCGTCACACAGTCCCATCTTGCATTGTTTCGCCCTTGCAGCCCCTTTAAATATTGATACGAAAATGCCCTGGACAACGCGGAGAATCCCCGACAGCCCCTAATTAGCGTGCCCCTGAAGAGGGAATTCGAACAACGCTCCAGTTCGCCCATCCGCTTTAAATACGTGATGCGTCCCGCGCGAGGTATTTTCGGTGTCGTGCCGCTGCCGAGCTTTCGTCCGCGTTCCCCGTTCAATCTCTATTTCGGAGGGACGTTTTTTTCTCTCTACCCTGTAATATAATTCATGGAGCTCGGTCGATCCTACGGTCTCAGCGGTGCTAGCCCTACGCTGTGATTTTAGGGACCCCCTTCTTTTATTATTTCGCACTGCCACAAAAGGTTCTTCTAGTGTGGGGAAGTAGTAAGATGATGCTTGAAAATGGTTCCATGAATATGAACGGTACAGGGTGGGGAAACACACGAGTCTCCCTTGTTCCTCGAAATTTCAGATCGGCTTGTTCCATCAGCTAAACACGATTGACAGGCAGCACCTCCTCTGTTGTTTAGGGAACAGAGGGATCGAATCAGTGAAATTCCCGTCGATTAAAATATAATGGCCACGCATGCGTCGTCGCACGCGCTTCTGCGAGTGCTCGACAGAGGAGCGCGTGAAATATTAACGCGAGCGTTTTACCACGGCGTAGCAGTTAATCTCAAACCGGGTAGTTCCGTGTTTTCGCAATTTTCGTAATTTTCGTGAACTCGCGGGACCTCGGTGGAAATATACAAGTGGCGGTATGGCTTCCTTTGCGGCCGGCGTTGTTGTTCGTTGCTCCAATTCCCCTCTACGATACCACTTTGTCCCACCCTTCCCCGCCTCCTTTTTCTTCCCTTCGTTTTTTCTCGTAGCTAACGATGCTAATGAGCGACAACCTTGTCGACAAGTGGCTGGCTGGTATTAACACAAGCCTTTTTGCCGAAGCTCGACGCAATAATTACATGCAAATACAAACAATTACACGGAGCCAGATAGGACACGATGGTGGACACATTCCCTTTGCCGCGAGCAAAATGCCAGCTAGATCCTCGTGCTTCTTGTTTTGCGCCCCCTCCACCTGAGACGTCTTCATCCTCCAGTTACATTTCTACCTTCGCACACGTACACGCGCAGAGCACGGGCGGTTCTGCGCGAGAATTTTACCCGGCGCACGTGCGCTAGCGGCGGATCCAATTTGTTTTAAAATTGTCCCGAGTTAATCCGCGTTAAACGGAGGAAAAAATTCAAGCAAAGCTTCGGATTAAATGGCAAGAGGGAGACACGGCGGAAATGAGGACGATTAAATTTTCTAAACACGAATGGGAATTCTAATTAACGCGGGTTGGCTGGCGCGTAGCGAATCTTGCCTCCGCGGGAATTTACTTGGCGAATAACGTCGCGAATATTTGTATTCTCGCGCTCAGGCGTTGTAGTTTGTCAGGGAACAGAATTTGTGCAGGGCGGGGTGCGTCGCGCCCGCCGAAGACGCGTAATTTTCCCAAACTTTCGATGCTGTTGCGGCGGAAAGCAATTGCGTCGAAGTGCGTTGAACTTTCGCAACGGGGAGACACGGTTCGTACATTTAATTAAAGACGCCTACTGTCGCACGGCACTCGGATACAATCTCCCTCTGCATTTCCATCTGGTCGTGTGAATCGATGCTTCCGCATGGAATGCTTTGTGGTAATTGCAAAATGTGGCGCGTGTCACGTACGTTACCTTTTTGCTCCTTTCTTGTACGACTGAAAATGGTTGGAACATTTCCCGAGACGATCGAGGAATATTCAATGGTGAGCCCCTTGCAGTATGCAGCGAGCTACCTAGCAAGCCTTTGCAAATAGATTCTTTAAAACGGCAGAGCCACGAGTCTAGCAGGATTACGAGCTCGCGAGCTCAATATCAAATGTGCAATTGCACAACTTGGAAATGAGTTCTGTCAAATGCGCGCGGCGCTATTCACGAGTTTATAACCATGTTCCTCCCGTATCCGTCCCCTTTCACGTGAAATTCAGCCTGACAGCGTGTCTTCATTTATATTTGAGACCCTGCGACATTTGACACGCCTGTTTTCTCCGTGGAAGTGTTAATCATTGATCAAAGGGAATAATTATCAGGTCAGAAGCGTATCCACACAGGTGCAGTTTTTTTTTCTGAACGATTCCTGGAATATTGTACAGATTCGCAGCGAGGGATGCCGCGCGAAGGCTGTCCCAAAAATCCGTGGAAAATTGTTTTCGTTGGAGGACGGGTGCAGGGCATCGAAACACATCCGCTTCTATCGATCAAGGTTGCTGGCAGGGACAATGCACCGGGCCCGCGTGTGCATCGCGCTGCACAGCTTCCACAATGGCGCAACCTGCGTCAAGTCGCCTGACATTTTCGAATCCGCGTGGCAAACCTAAATGCAGATTAGAGATGAACACATTGTCCCGTGATTACCTATTGTTTAACACGTCAGCCGTGGTCCGTCCGCTCGCGCCTATCAGCATAGGGGCGATCAAATTGGTCCGAATCAGTTTAGAAAGGATTCAGCGATAAACTTTTCGCCGTCGAATTCTAATATCCTCCGTCGAAGCACCATGCACCAGAAGATTCAGGTTAAGAATCTGTAGGAATCGCGTGTTCGCTGGTCTACCAAACTTTCGTCCGAACGACCGTCGAGGGGGTTCCACGTTCCTCAGTATTCTCGGGTTAAAACGCAATCCCGGACAGAAGCATCGACGGTGTTCTCATTGAAATGGAAATCCTCTTCTTTCCGAGGCTGGTGGCGTCGGTGACCAACTTCTGATAGCATATCCAGATATGCATACGTACGAAATACCCCTCTGCCAGAGGCGGCGAGATAGAATTTTCTCGCGGCGGGTATGTGGTCCTTCGGGATAAGGTTTCTGTCCCAACGACGTATAATTGGAACAAGGGGGAATACCGGGAATGGGGGTGGGGGGGAGAGGTAACTGTATATATGGGGAAACGGGGTAGGAAAAAACGCCGGGGCCCGGGTAAGAGGAAAATGAAGAGGAGGAAGCGACGAGAAAAGGAAACGGGGATGATTCGTGGTGAAAGGGGGGCTCTCGAGTATGTGGCAGGGGGGAGAAAAACGTCGCTAGGAAAAGAGAGAGGATGGAAAAGCGGCGTTTGGTTCGCTTGTCGATACCAGATGCACGCTAACGGCAAGTATCGACCCAGTTTAAATATTCTCAACAGCCGCGGAGTCCTCTTCAATAATTCATTCGGAAAACGTCGCTGTATCGCCCATTTATAATGAGCCTCGGGCGAAACTGTGCACCCTGGCAACGCCGTCGACTCTGCCCTCGAATTTCCTCTGGATGGCCTGTCCACAATGTCCGCCGCGTTACCTGCGACGGTGTCGCGCGAAGTCATCGCTACCTTCGTTCCCCTTATCGAGGACGAACTTGGGGTACGGCTTAACTCCTGCTAACCTCGCGCCTCCCGTGTCGCCGGCGTTTGCTCTTGTTGTTATTATCGCGCAACTTCCGGCCCCCCTTGGGTGGCTTGCACAAGATGCATACGCTCTCGAGTTGATCCTGCGTCCCTCCGACGCTACGGCTACGTGATGTTTCATTAATGTGGGTCACTCTAATGGGGGAGTTGTTCCTCCGGTCGACAGGGGGAGCTAACTCGAGAGCCGAGTAGTTCGAGTAAACGTATGCCGCGACCTGACTCTCTACCAATTGTACACGAGGATTGTACCTACATCTGCTGACAGATATCTCTAAATCCTCTTCCCCCGACTCGTCCACATCCCCCGCGAACCATCAGACTGCCAACAATCCCGCAAGAAAGTCCTTCGAATCAGTGAACTGTGATGGGCCGCGTCTGAACTGAATCTGGACTAAATCCTCTTCGCTTTTCGTACGACCCGGGTTTCACGCGACGCGGGGAAAGTTTCTGGCTTCGACGGGGGGAACGTTTGCTTTGGAGAAAATTATTTGGTTAGTGGGGGTGGGTCGCGTTACAATTGATTCCTGACGTACTGAAAGGGACCCGAAGTTGGTGGAACTTTGCGGCTCAGGACGGTTGCCGTTGGAGTGGCGGGAGGGCGGACAAAGCCGAGCGATTGAATTCGATCGGAGGGCGAAATAGAATTAAAAGTAATTATGACTGCGAATTTCGGAGGACCGCTCGCCGTGAAATAGTTGCCTCGAGTCTCCGTCCTCGTGCTCGCGGCTCTCGAGACTTCTCTGTTGGCCAGCAACGAGGGAGAAATCGTCGAACGAGCCATTGTTTTCGCCCACTTGGCGACAAACTCGACATCGAGAAATCGAAGGGCCCTGTGGAGCACGGAGGAACAGCCTCGTTCACGGTCGAACGACGCTGCGAAGAAAATAAGAGAAGAAGAGAACTCCTCCCCTTTGTACCGAGTCGCGAACTTGCAGATATAACCGATATATCTTTCATCTTCGTTCTACCGTTGCTGAAATACCAGCAACGGGGAAAAGGGATGTTAAAAGTGCCTCGATGGGGCACTGCTTTTAATGACGTAATAAAAACTGGCTCCAGATAAGGGAAACATCTCCGTGGGAGCCTTAAATGTCGTGGACAAATGTACATTCCAGCTTCAATTTCACCAGAAGCTTCCCGATAATTCTGTTGAAGAACGAAGGCTGTTCTAATTGTTCATGGGGATCTACCCAATGTATCTCCGAGTTCTGGGATGAATCTGTACATTTAGGTAGCAAACGCTTCCTGTAGCAGCACCGATCGCGATTTGAGATCGAAGAAACTGCCGGACGCGATGGCAACAGCAACAATGATTTGAAAACTAATTGTCTTTGCTCGGGAAAGAAGCAAAGGACACGACACTCAATGCTTTATCATCGGCGGCTGCCCTCCCGGTGGAAATCAAGCGTCCTCGTCTATTCTCCTTCGCCGATGATTAGGATAAATTGAAGCTCGGGGAGCGAGGCTCGCGGACGCCGTGCCACCTTTATGCTCGCTCAATTTCACGTTTCCAATATTGTCCGTAACTCTCTCGCGAGCTCTTCCATTCCTCTTTTCCAATTATCCGCCTCGTGCCCGCCGTTTTCCGCTGTCGCTGTATTTTGCGCGGGACTTACGATCGTTGAATGCGTCGTCCGCCTCCAATCACGCTCGTCGATCGACCTGGGCGAGAGCGAGGGACAGAAGAGAAAGAGAGAGAGGGGGGGGGGAGAGGGATAGAGAGAGAGAGAGAGACAGAGAGAACCAGAGGAAGAGGACCAGAGGAAGAGGACCAGAGGAAGAGAGGAGGAAAGAGGTATCCATTGTCTCATAATCCTACTAACAACTCGGGACCTCTCGCGAATCGAGAAATTTCATTATTCCGTTGTCTCCTTGCCGCTGCGCAGCTTCTCTTCTCGCGTTTTTGCCCTCGATCGTTCCTTTTGCAGCGAACGATCCCCGTTGCGCCGGCGGAAACGAGATCTCTGCCTGGCAACCGCGCCGACGACTCCGTAATTGGTGTAATGCAAATTGTCGTTCGGGTATCGTTCCTGCTCGAGGGGGCTGCCTCTGAATTCCGCGCGGGCGCGACTACTTAGCATTACAGCCGTAATTGTAACTGGCGCGCGAATAATTCGACCGACGGTGGCGGAAGCTTTTTTCCTTGTAGCCACGAACATACAGTTGATACCGCGCGACATTTTTTACAGAATTTTCAAGCGGAAACCCTCCCACGTGGCACCCCTTTGGCAGGACCGCGCAGCTACATGGCCGTTAATTATGCTCCGACGTGGCCTCGAACGACGCGCATAAGTGCCTATACGAACGAAATTTAATACGGAATCGCGTTTAACGCGGCATTATCGCGGCAGCTGGCCAGGCGTTTGTTCAAAATGAATTCTGCGAATTTTCGCCCGGACTGGCAGCGACTTTAATTAAAGTTCGCCGCGAGAGGTTCGCTTCCCACGCAGCTCCCGATGGATAGTTTAATATCGTCGCTTTGCAGCCCAAAAATGTCGAAGACGTTTGGACGGCACTTTAGTCTTGTTTATGGACAGGGCGCGATCGACGTGAATCTGTGTTTAGGAATTCTGTACTTTGGCAGTGGTGAGACTTGACGTAGGTGGTGCACGATTTTGCGTCACGCTGCCTTAATCTCGAGGCAGGGGTTTCCTGAAGATTTAAGATCGGGGAAGGCGATAACATCTTCTGATAAGAGGGATATGGAAAACCGCGGGCCACTTACCCCAGAATCTTCCTAAAAGGAACTTTTATAGCCTACAGTGATTCTGGAATTGCGTCCTATCGTGGCAACGCCCACGGAACTCCACTTTTTCGCGCTAAATGATCCACGCGCTGCCATGTCCCACCAGCACCAGATGCGTCAATGCACGTTGCTCTGCGACCCGCGAAACCCATAATTCTAGGAAACGTCTCCCGTGAACGTCCGTTCGCCGCAAGATCGGCCGAACTGTATTCGATATTCCTCTTTAATGGAATTCACGGGCGCCGTTGAATGTTTAAAAACCGTCCGCCGGAGTCAAGCACGCAATTCCCTTTTACGAAACATTTCTCCCTCCCTGACGGTCGAATTCGCGACCCACGGGAGGAGGAGGGCTGAATTATTAACTTCTGAACGGTATTTGCGGTCTATCCTCTTCCCCTCGGCCCTTCTCTGTGGATAATGCATTCGTTCGAGTGTCTTGCCAAACCGCGTTCGAAAGTGCCCGGGCTCTGCCGCGTTGGATGACGGAAAACAACGACGTAGCACGCCCTTCCAGATAGAGCGGTCCCCGATCCCCGGGATCGATCGCGCTGCTCGAGGGGTCGTCGTGTGTAGCCGAAAGCTCATTCGATACGAGATCAGCCGACGGAGCCACTGTCTGGATCAACGTGATGGGATGGCGAAAATGGGGGAGATCGGGGACACGTTCCAACGCGTGGCAGCCTCGAGAAACTCACGAGCTTATTCCGCTCGCACGGCCGCAGACACCCTCGCGGAGCCTCCCCGCGCCGTCTTCTACGGCCTCGTCTGTTTACCTTGCCACGACGTCGCTGACAACGTTCTCGGCTCGCCCAGCTTCCGGATAATTAGCATTCCCTGGATCCGACGACGCAATGTAATTGCCCTGCCGGTCACGTCTTACGTTAAGTCGATTCTGGGGTTCGCCTGCCGACGGGATGAACTTTTGCGGGATCTGGGGTGGTGTTGATGATGTGTAATTTCATTATTACAATTTTACGAACACCTGTCTACGTATAGGATAAAGATTTATGAGAAAGTTCTGTATGCAAAATTCACCGTGACCTCGAAATTCGGAGCCAAGTCTTACTTGATTTCGCACGACCCATTGTATTATTGTAGTAGTTTATAAATATAAATGTTCATAAATATAAGTTTTACAGAGATAAAGGAGGGTGTGATACGCGCAATAAGCCAGGTTTAGAGAAAGCGTATTATACCTAATTTTACTGTAGAGACAAGAGCAGTGACATTCCCGTCGATGACCAAGAAATCCACCCCCGTGCCGTTCACCCACCCCACCCCTGCATTTATGTGCGCGATTTCCGGCTGAGGAACGCGTATCGACGTTCCGCGGCGTGGCCGTAGTTGCCCAGGCTGCGTATTGCCGACAAGATAATTATCCCGATGATGCACTCCAGGCTCTCGAGTTTGAGGAACACTCCCGGCGGCCCCGTTTCCCTAGTTCTCTCACCTCCCGCATCGAATAATCTAGATCGAGATTTCCGGCGAATCTCGGGCCACGCCGCTGGCTACGTGACGCGTAATACTCGACGCTTCGAGGCTCGTCTAAACGATCTCTACGCCAGTTCGACAGGCCAGCCGTGAACGGGATTACTCGCGATCGTCTTAATTAATTTCACCGCTGTTATGATCTCCCAGCCCGCGCCGAGCAAGCGAGTTGCTCGATGGAACGTCGAACAGATTGCGGGGGGAATATCGCTAATTATTGTCTCGTTCTCTACACGCAGCTCCACTGTCGGTTTTATTTGATCGCCGCGGTGTGTCAATATTGGCGAAGAACAACGAGCTCCCGAGTACCGATCCTTCGCAGCGTAAGTGTCCTCTGCGTTGGATCTGCGATATTCTTTCCTGCCCTCTTCGTCGACGGATGTAGCAGAGTCGCGAACATCGATTGTAATCGCAGAATGGAAGTGAAACCTGCGCCCTGGTATGTCGCTGGGCGTCAACCTTCGCGAGATACATGGATTTCCAGTTTTTCAAGTGTCTCTGTTTCGCCCCGCGTCGTACTCCAATCCGGCTGGAATTGTTCGACGCCCGCGATCCCGCGAATCGCGTCCATTACAGCTTGCCGATGATTGAGATTCTGCATTAGTCACCGCGCAGCCTCGCAACTAGAACGCACAGGGTCAGGCGGCGAGGCCTACGGTAGCAGAATTTTCCATCTGCCCCGCGGACATTGAATGATAACAGGATAACTGATTCGCGTTCCCTTCGACGCCAAAGCAACGCACATATCTGTGCAAATTCTTATCAAAGAAAACGGAGCAGGGAATCGTGCATGAATCTCGAGAGAGTCTGGAATTTCCACCACGAACTCTGAAACGCTGGCCCTGGACGAAGGGACGCTAGGGGAAGACAATATCGAGGATAGATCTCGTGAAAACGGTAAACGTAAATGCTCAGCTTCGCCCGGAGCCGTAAAGTCGAAGCCAGATAGGGGATTAGGCCGTTGACATCGATAACGACTTTAATACCGTTTTCTTCGGGCGTCGAAGATGCAGCATCATCCACTTTACTGTTGATCGTGAATTTCACGTGCCGCTGGATAATTCCCGATCTGGGATTAATCGTTCCCTGCGTTACCAGCAATGCTGCAACAAAGCGACGTCCATTAATCAATGACAAGGCTGACCAGGCCTGTCCGCATCGAAGCGTTCGTCTTCTGCCATGACGTTTAGCTGAATGGACGTAGTGCGTACTCCCTTTCAGCTCCATTATTAGGGACGCGATTCTCCTCGTTTCAATGCGGCATTCTCTCGCTTCCTGCGTTTTTCCACCGTTTTCGGGCACCGTGAACGTTGCTTGCAACGATCACCGAAGTCGTATCGCTACTGCCACGCCCACTAATGAATTTAATTAACTACTCCAGTAGTCCTGGCTAATTACACGGGTGTCCCTTTGGCGGGGACTTGTCACAGAGTCGCGGGAAAGGCGGTCCATTTCCATTTCTCCGCGATATTTCCACGGTCGATGTCAATTTCACGTGAAACGACGACAATGCGGAATGCGATTCAATTAGAGTTTTTAACAAGGCATCTACTGCGCGAGAATCTCTGGAATTTTATGGAATATCAATCAACCACATTCATATGGGCGCCAGGTAGCATTGTTAACAGTCCGAGCGATATGTTTTTCATGTTTGTCGATTCTCTGAATGGTAGGTACCTATCATGTGCTATCGAGCAGGAATGCAGTGGTATATTCAGATCGGCCGACGTCTGGGCGAAGATTCGCGACAGATAATCGAGGCATTGTTTCGTAGAAATGCTTATGATTGGGGTCAGCGCGGGTTGAAGGTCCTTTGTCCCGGTGCACGGATACGAATTCAATTTGTTACGCTTTACGCCGGTGCTTTGTCGAAATTTAGGGACACTTCGTTCTTTGAGCACACGCTCCATCTGTTTAGCGGCAATCGGCGCAATTTCATTCTGAGCCTGTACTTCGCGCGTATAGAGTGACCGTACTAGGGACTCATTGCATCTTTACCTTAGTTCGCAGAGAATAATCAAGCGTTCTCGTGTGACCCACGTTTCCACGATGCAGCATCACTTATCTCTGCAACGATGTAGCTACTACAATTTCCTCCTATGCATATTTATTTCACAAGTACTGTCGAAGCAAGTGCTCGACGGGAGTTCCCTGCCCCCACGCAAAAAAACCGCGCGATTTTTGTCGCAGTGCCGCGGCTTGCCGTTGGTTGAACGTAATTTTAATCCTCGAGCGTTAAAGAGCGTACCCGAGCGTTCGAGGAACCGACGTGCTTAATTGTCCGTTTGTTAGAAGAGCGGTACGCCGCAGCAAGCACGACACCGCAACGCGCGGCTCGCAGTAACGCGCTCGTTAGGGGCGGATTTTGCATCCCGCCGATTGCTAATTACTTTCTGATTCTTGCGCGAACTCCGTGGCCCGGCTGGCTGGATATTGCGCCGTTCCACGGGAATTCGATTTGGTCGGTTAGCGGAACGATGGCTGGCGTTACACTAAACGAAGCGGGATTCTTCGGGGGAGGCTCCACAGGAATTGATTTTACGACCAAACCGCTGAAAATGAAACGATCCTGGCCTCGAAATTGAGGATTTTCGCTGGGGAAAGGAATCGATAACAGGGGAGGTTCGGGGAATGAAATCTTCAGCGTGCAGTGTTGGGGAAAGATAGTTTGAACGAAGAAAGATGGCGACATAATTCGACAAAGAGAAACTTGTGTCTTCATCTGTGTCGCTTAAAGCCACAAGATTCCATAGAATAAGTCAGCGACGTGGATATGATAAATTGTTACTTTTCAGCTTCCTGTCGACCACGTTCTATAGTCAAAGATTAAAACTGCAAATCAAATTTGTGGCGCGTTTTGGGAATTAGTGATTATCGAACATTATAAATTTAGAATTCTTGGACAATTATGAATTGCCCCGCGTTTGAGATAATCGTCCAAGTTACATTCGTTAATCAGAAATGGGTTTTATCGCGAACATCGAACACACTGCATCATCCCGTGTGAATCGAAACGGTATCACGTTGTAAATGCATTAATGCGTTTGTTTCCCAATTATTTACAGCGATCTATGCATGGAAACGTGGGGGTTTTCCTAATAAATCCTTGCATTTAAATCCACACGGCCGGCGATAACGTCGAGTTGTTAATGGGGGCGTAATAAAATTTTACAGCCCATTAACGTGGAACTATCAAATCGCCACGGTTATGGGGGAAAATTAAGAGGCGTCGGCTAGAGTTTATTAGATTTAATGCTCTACGCTCGATTCCCTGCGCCACTTCACCCAACCGTTAAATAACAAATTCCCTTGGCCATGCAGATTCTGTCTGCCGCGTTTCGGTTGGGCGAAAATGGAAAAACTCCACGAATTTCCTAACCTCGCGATACACTACGCTCCATTACATATAATTTCAGCTACAATATTGATCTGGCATATGTATAGCATATTTATTGGGGTCGAATCGAATATTCCTCAATGAATGTTACGCGCAGATAACAACTATATCGAATCCCCCCCCCCCCCCCGCAGTGAAAATTATGCAACTGCTATAATTAACTGCGATATGCTGTTTTGGCGCAATTGAATGACGTGCGTGCCGGTGGCGTTGAAAATTTTTGTTTCGATCGGAACAATATATAAATGCAGTTGCATCAAATCTAGTATCACGAATTCCCGAATTTCTCTTCGTAGAACTGATGAAGGGAATTCTTTCCCTCTGATAGAAATAAATCAGCCGAGGGGAAGGATGGAAGGAAACGAAGAAACAGCCCAAGAACAGTGATTCTTCTCGAGGTATCAGAGATTAATCACCAGATCTCGGGGTTACTTCCTTTCAGCTCATTAGTCGCTGAAGTAAGTAGCCACGATCCCACCCCGTTCATTTGCTGTCCGATCCCACTGGCTCGACCCCAGGCGCTTCCGCAGTGGTTTTGCATATCAGGCCCAGCCTTAACTTTAATTCGCCGCGCGATTCCGCATCTGGGACAAGATGGTGAACCGAAGACGGGAGAAAAAGCGACGCCCGCGAAGCAAAAATCAGCGACTTTCGCGAAGTAGCGATGCAATGTTACTATTCATGGGAAAAGTTTTAATTTGCGCGCGGCCGTCCCGCTGGCTGCATTCGGGATCGCGTCGCGTTTACGCGGACAAAGTGTTCGTCGCTGAACTTCGTCGAACCGACGGCCAGCAACTCCACTCCAATCGAATTGGCCGCTGCTGTGCAGTAAATCACTGTGACGCCGCTAATCCTTGCGATTAATTGGCCCGCTTCGAGGCAAGAAAAGAAGGCTGCAAGACACGGGCCACTCTTGGAAGGAGTCAAAGTGGAGTGCTTTAGCTTGTACAGAGTTTACTTAAGGGGGTATACTCGTTTGAACTCTCGGAAAATGTGTACATTTTGTGGATTTTTTTACAAGCCAACGGCTGGATGAAGATTATGAACTACTTAAAAAAAAATTTCACTTAAAAAACTATTGTTTTTTTGGATGTTATGGATACATATCCGAAACTCTCTTGATTTTAGACGGCTACACGGTGACCGTGAAAAAATCTGTAGGTATGTCGTGTCTGAAATAAAAAACAGTAGATTTTTTTTCATAAAATAGCTATCGATCTACGGCACAGATTTTGAAAATTTTGAAAAATAAAGAAATGGTGAGTTCAGAGATAAAGTTAGATTTTTCAGTCCACGTTTTTTTCTTTATAAATAATAAACGGGGAATTGGAATAAAAAAAGACGTCGTAGATCGATGTGGAATGTTATTACGATTCTGCAAGCAAAATTGGAAGTGAATTAATTGAACGTAGCCCGAGTTTTTAGGGCCATCTAAAAATGCCTGTCAAATGCCTATAACTTCGTCAGTCGTCCGAATTTTTACATCGGACTTGATTTATAATATTTCTAAAATATCAATCTATGAACATATATAAAAAAATCCGATTTTTGACACTTTCAAACGGTTATACTCCTTGAAAGGTGATCCTAGTTCTGCCAGATAAACCGCGTCATTTATTAAATCGCGATGGACGATGATGTTGAACTATAGTGGTGATACAACACGTGTATGTAAGTGAAATCGTCGGTGATAGTGCAAAACCGCGTATGAGCAGTTCGTAACTACCGGGGATCTGCATTTTACCGATTTAACAGGAGGAAGAAAAAACTTAATATTTTAGCCATTTTAAGGGATTTCTTTGACTGAACTTTTTTGGGACAATTTTAGCACTCCTTGTAATAAATACTAACATCAATGGTGTGACTTTTTAAAAAAGCGAAACAGCGTTTGACAACCGTGAGCGCGAAATCTCAATTTTGCTACTTTTGCAGATCCGCGGTATTTACAAACTGCTCATACGCGGTTTTGCACTATCACCGACGAAATGACTTTATTCGTTTATAACAGCGGGCGCTCTCGTTGTACCTACAATGACATTCTGTTTGATTGAACCAAAAAGGAGTTTGGGAGAGTACCTATTATACTGTACAGTATCAGTATGCATAGAAAAAGTTTGAATTTCTAGTCAACATTCCCGCGAGTGGTCGCGTGCGCGTTTGAAATTGGCTCACGATCGATCTGTAGAATCACAAATACAAGGTCTTTTTTAGTTGATTAGTATTAAGTTTAGAAAAGTCAGGAAAGCTGCGACATATTATATTCTCTGCCCTGACATTGTTTCTCGCTGCTTCTTACGAGACTTCTTAACGAGAATGTTCAACAGCCTGAAAGCCCAACATGGCGTAAACTCTCGCGCACTTCCGTGAGTGGGCAATCATAGACAATGGGCGATTACAGGCGACGATAATTGCGGCATATACTCGGCGCGATACACATGGGCAGTACATAATGAGCACATAATAGCAGCGCCAGACTGAGTAGCGTGAATTAGACGGATCTCGCGAGTCCTTTGCAAGTTTCGCGTGAAATTTCGTTGTGTCGATTAGAAGCGGAAGTCGAGGAAAGTGCGCGAGACGGCTCCAGGCGTCGTCTAATTTCATCGACAGCGATTCACGCCGCGTAATGATCCTTTCTCCTCGTTCACTCCCGTCCTCAGACGCACCCCTTCGTCGACGACACTCGAAACGAGAACTTCGCTGTTTCTGCGTCGACGAAAACTTGCTTCGCGGCTTCGGTTCACGAGACTCGGTTTCCGCGATGTTCTGCAAACACGCCGTCGCGTCTCAGCAAACGAAACGTCAACGAAGTGTTCCCGACACTGTGTTGTTGTAATTAGTATGCTAGGATCGAGCTCGCTCCCTCGGGAAGACGGGGGGGGGGGGGATAGTGAATTCGCGTAGAAAAACACTTGCCAAGAGAAGGAAAACGCCAAGGAGTTGATTTAGCGGAGACCCCTGGCGTTGATGGAGTAGATTCGAACACTGAAATTGCTGCCTCCTCCAGTTTCATTTCTCGCAGTTTCCTTGGTATTAAAAGGGGAATGCTGTCGAGGAGGATACTGATATTTTAGCAGACGCTTCCTGTGATCTTAAACTCCCGATAGAGAGCTGTGCGCGTGCAAGAAGGCTGTCATCCGATGGATAATCAACTTTCACCAAGTATACCCAGTTTCCCATCAGCAGCTTCACAATTCACGCTCTTGACAGTAATCAACGAGAGTCGTTCATTTCTCATGCATGACTCCCCGTGAATGCAGAAGAGGCTCTTGTTATTAAGAGTAATCGCTTAAAAAGAGGAGCCTGGTTATCGGTACTCGATGCTCGAGACTGTTCAACAAGCTTTTCCCAAGCACGACTTTTCGAAACGTCGACCAGAAACGGCTTGTTAAGGGGAAAGATGCAAGGGGGTTGCAGCCAGACGACGGATAATGCGCCACTGAAAGTGTTGCACGTTGCATCGGGCTGCTTTGGAATTTATGGACGATACACGCGGATGGGGCCCAGAATCCGCAGACTCTGCAGACCTCGGGTGGGCGGGTTTCAAAGCGACTTCACGCATGCCAATGAAGATTAAGCGACGCGCGTTGCATGAAACGACGTCTCTTCCGGCCTCGAAACGCTCCCCCGCGTTGCCTGTGTGTGGGAATTACGCCCCCGAACGATGAGTAATCTAATAACCTTCCTTCTCCGGAATCGGGTGTTACTCCTCATCTCGATTTCTTGAGTTATGCCAAGAATTACCACGCTCTGGTTGTTATTCTTAGTCTTTCTCGCACTTCTTTAATATTCAGTGTCGAGAGAAATAAAAATGAAACGCAGGTACTTGTGTCAGAGACCTCCAACGTTCTAAATCGAGGCACCAGGGAAACGAAAAGTTCACACATGTATTTTGTTTGGCCATTTTTCCGACAGTATCAAGTGGTGTTCCTTTCCAAAGAAAGTTCCTTATCGAGCAGAGTACACGGGCACTAATTGCAAGTACTCGCGTTCGCCTAGAATCACTCTAGCCCCACCTTCAAACCTTTCGCGTGAATGTTCTGAAATCTCGCCGGTCGATCAATACGCGCAGTTGAAAAATAATTCCCACGATGCGGAATGTTGCTATTTGTTATTCGCGTCGCTCGTTCTGCGCCGGTGAATTTAAGCCCGGGAATGCCCCTCCATACCGAATAAATCTTCGATATTGCGTCATCAGCAAATTCCATTTCCGGCGGGCTCGTGCCACGTTCTATTTACAGGTATTATTTGTTTCCCCTTTTTCTTTATTCCTGGCACGGCTCTCTTGATCTTGCCAGGATGCATCGCGAAATAAACGTGACATGGTAACGTGCCATTAGAATTTTCCAATTCCTCGATGCTCCGTGTTCTTAGCAGGGAGAAATGTTTCGTAACATAAATCCAAATCCCCCTCCATTCTCCATGATACCATTCTGGTAGGAAGATTGTGCTTTGGGAAGGGAACAGACAAGTTCACTGTACAACGGGCTTGGAGTTAATCCCACACCCTTCCTCACAGTCCCTCTACCAGAACATATTATCATTCATCCCTAATTTCTAGGTGGATTATTATCAAGCTCTTATTTCACTACTTAGGCAGCAATATGAACAATCGTTTGCTATCCTTTTCAAATCTTAACAATACCTACCGCGTTACAAAGAATGCACTCTTTAAACATGTATTTATACTCTGCGATGACAGCTCCACGAACACGTAATTCGCGGCCAAACAGAGCTAAACTGCCCTTCGAATTGAGTGTTTTATCGCGAAACTTTAATTAAACCACTTAACGTGAAATCTGTGGATACCACACCGGGAATATGGCTATCGTCTCGCCTGTTTCGACTGTTCCTCTGTTCGACGACCTGTTTGGAAAGTTGTCCCGGTTACACAGCCGGACGAGAAAGTCTGGAGCACCTCCATGAGCCACTCATTACTGTTTCGTCGTATCGAATCTCTCGATTCAATCCAGGAACGTTTCCCCTTACATTCAATCGCTAATGAGCTCGTATCGAGCGGACCGCCACGAACAAAAAGCCTGCACCGTGAAACGCGATATAACGAGCAATAAGCTACGATAATAGCTCCTACGAATTTCCAGCTTGTGCGCCGCGCAACTGTATGCAATGATTTCGTCGATAATTCGTGAGCCGCCTGAGTGAATACCACGGTGGCTATCGGAGCCACGCCCATTTATTATCGTCTCGCTAAATGAAGAACGAGCCCGTTCAGTTTTACGCCATGGTCCGTCGACGTGGTTCATCGTGACACTCGACCATCCTCCGTCTCATCATTAATAGGCAATATTAGTATTCTATATATTCTAAGAACTGGTTTCATTCGCGACTGTGCTGCGCGTCCAATTCGAGACGATTAAACTTCAGCAGCGGAACCGATGGAATCAACGGTTCTGGTCCAAGTTTGGGACTCTAAGAGGCTAATATCAATTTGCATATAGACAGACCCCGTTCGTTAAACTGACAAGGGCCATCCCTCGAAGTTCATAAGAAGTGGTACACTATAAAACAACATCTACCTATATCTTATTTTTCGGTTCTCTGAAACATATCCAGAAACCAAAGAAATCTAATGCGGACACCTAAAAACCTCTCCTTGTGAGTGAAGCCATCGATTAAGGCTTTCCATACTTTTAACATGACGATATCTTGTATTGTATAGCAAAAGTAGTTAAGTCGGAGCTTTTCTCATTCCTTTCTCCCTAGGCCCTAGACCCTAATCGATCGTTTCAGAAGTTGACCACTCGACGTGCAAAGTGTCTAGGGAAATACCTCGGAAGGTAGCACCCAGATTGAATCGCTGCGCTATAGCGAACGGAACACGCGATTCGATAGGGGTAACCGTTTCTTGCGTCGCGCTATTATGCCCGTATCACGCGTCCCTCGTTAACGAATGATTGATCGACCGATGTAATCGCGGCGCGCGCGCACCGTGATCGCGAAACCGAGCTGATACGGACGCCTTCCGCGGGCAGGATGGCCTTCGTCGAAAATTACCAAGCATTAGCAGGGAGCTTTTGTCAGGCTTGATCGTCCTCACGCCGCTTAGCAAGGATGCCGAGCTCGCTGGCGTTCTGCGTATTTCGCAAAAAATTCCTGCTAATCCGCCGCGAACGAAGCCCCGATCGACACCGCGCGAAACCGTACCGCCGCTCGTGAAATGTTTTCTACGCGAACGTGCTTCGGCGTCTTTAAGTACGTTAAGCCAAGGTAATGTGTCTCGATACCGGCCATCCCTCGATACATCCACGCCTTACACTTGTCTGGCATCCGGGAAGACGACGATTGACCCCTGAGAGGGTCGCTCGTGGTCGGAGCAAAGCTTCAGCCATGTACAGACTGAATCACTTGAATCTCATAGTTGCCAAGATTTTCTGTTCACCTCGACCTTGTCAAGTGAAACGTATCGGTGTTTGGAGAAGCCTGCGGTAGCCTATCGTTTAGTATAATATTTTGCATCAGCTTTCCATCCCCTAGCTAGTAATTGCTTTTCTGATGCCTGGAGCTCTGGCTCTTACAAATTATCATTATTATTATTGAACGTTTTTATTGCACAAACACGTATAGGTATACAATCCAGCAAGCGAAAAGAGAGAAGAAAAGACAAATGCAAATGCGAGGTTCAGTCTATGGACTGTTTTTCCAACCTATCCTTCCGACGAATGTATTATTCCTATGCTCGAGCTTAAATAATTACAACGTGGTTGAGTATCTTCCAACCCCATCAGGTTGCATTTCGTGTTTAACCCAGCTGCAGATTTCAGCAGGTGTGTTAATGCCCGGGAAGCGACGTTATTAATGCACGTAGGACTCTGAGGAATGCGGATTTTCTCTTCCCGTTGCCGTCGCTGAACTTTTTCCTCCTTGGCTGCAAGCGCAGGTCGAGGGAGCTAATTTGCCGGTCGGGAATTTATCGCGATTTATGTCGCGGTTCCTCGTCACGGTCCCTGGGTGGTCCAACGAATTTATGACCATCCGCGACGGTTTTATGATGGATGCGCCCCGCGAGTCACGGATTTGTCGTCGATTCAATCGCGGGGGAGGTGAAGCTCGAGTTTCGAACTTGGGGTATTTCGCGAAACGCAAGGGCGTCGCATCGATCACGCGAACGCGGTGGATCTCGCCTGTTCGCGAGCTTTCAGCGGCAAGTCGAAATCGATAATCGATATTTCCGATCGAATGCATCATTGCCCTAGTGGGGGGCCACTCTGCAGAATTCGCTTCGAGCGACAAACTTTTAATGCGCCCAAGGGTTGCTGATAAATCTGAAATACATTTAACCCTCGCCATCACTGAAATCATTCACACCGACAGCCTGTCTGTCGTTTATAAATGACGCTCTTGGGTGAAGGTTGCAGGGCAAGTTGCAGGTGAGACGGGTCGCCTGATGACGGTGCACAATGTTTAGATTTCTCGCGAAAACGTAACAAAATTGCAAATGACAAATTTTTCAACGAAGTTGCATATGGAATTTGAGCGTTCGAAAAATAAAATCTCATTTTGCAATGGAGAATGTGAGGAAAATATGATGTACTTGGCATAATATGTGTGATATAGGAGATGTATTGTGGGATGTGCTGGATGTATGAAGTATGCAGTGAACAAAAAACATCCGTCATCTACTATCTTACATTTTATTTGTATCTCACGATTTAGATTATACAGTCGACCCAGTTTTGGATAATACAATATACACAAAAGCTACGTAGCTGCCCATTGGGGGGTGTTCCACATTTCAGACGGTCTCGGCAGATTGTTTATAATAGCACTTGCTGGAGGTCAGGCTCAACGGGATACTATTTCCCATACGCTGGTCGCCAGCAACCCTGTCCACCCTCTTCACCCCGCCAACCACAGGCGCGTCTCCCATGCTCGGAGGAAACTCTCGATGCTGGCGTATTGTTTGTCGATTCTCAAGACGATCTGTAAAGTAATCAATTTCACATTGAGTCACCCACACAAGGTTTTTACGCTATTGACATGCAAATAGAGCCCGTCAAAACATATAGTGCCTATCATCGAACATTGTTAAGAACTTTTTTCTGTATTTTGATGCGAAGTATCGATCCCGGAAAAGTGTTTTACGTACTCTTTAAGGGGTTAGGACACAGTAACGGGCCAAGAAAGCAGACGATTTTTAGACGACGATAATAAGATAAGTAAACAGTCGAATAATATAAGGTTTTGTGTTTTAATTCACTATATTATGAACTATAGGGAAAGCAAATAATATTTACAAAATAGCATTTGTACGCCGTGCAATGTCCCCGTTTAAAATGTGCTTTTGTTTTCCGGATGGCCAACTGGTGGGCCGGATTCCGGCAAATCGGATGAACTGTAACAAAAACCCCAAAAATGTCGTAAACTATAATATATTTCCTAGGCATTGACGATCCAACATTTCAAGTTTTGCGAAAATTGACAAAATGGCCGATGTTTGAAAAATAATGATCAAATTTCGACAAAGAAGTGTGTGATCTTTTTGTTTATATTTTGTACAATATTAAAAAAATTTAAATGTTGGATCGTCAATGCCTAGGAAATATATTATAGTTTATGACATTTTTGGGGTTTTTGTTACAGTTCATCCGATTTGCCGGAATCCGGCCCACCAGTTGGCCATCCGGAAAACAAAAGCACATTTTAAACGGAGACATTGCACGGCGTACAAATGCTATTTTGTAAATATTATATGCTTTCCTTATAGTTCATAATATAGTGAACTAAAACACAAAACCTTATATTAATCGATAGTTTATTTAACTTATTATCGTCGTCCAAAAATCGTCTGCTTTCTTGGCCCGTTACTGTGTCCTAACCCCTTAATACCACCTATACCAAACAGATAATATTCCTTGTTAGCGGTGGGCTGCGTCTATGTAAATGGGTGTTTACCGTTTCATTAAAACCGTGATAGGCGGCCTAGGAAAATCGCTCATTGGAGCTGGGAGATGCCCCTAAATCATGTAAACAAAGGCTCAATATGCACCGTAGGTAACACGATCTCGGTGAATGGAAAATGGATCGTTCAATAAGTTGCGGCTCCAGCTCCGGCTCCGGCTTGTCGGGGTCCCATAAATACAACCCGCGCATAATTACTTTAATTTCGTCGTCGCTTTTCATCACCAGCGACATGAGCCGTCGACACGTTGCGGCGATTCATTAAAACACAGCCACGGTCTAATTAAGCTAAATCGCCGAGGCGAGGTGGAGCGTCGAATCGATCGTGTAGCAATCTATCGAGCTTGTCATCAAGATTGCTACACACGAGTTATAAACGCCTCAATCACTCTATTACCTTTCAATCTGCGAGCTGTCCATTCATGTGTATAGTTTTACGGGTTTTCAGAACTATCGCTCACTAACCTGATTCGTAATTTAAATGATCAGTAGTTTATACTTACGAGAATTCAGGAGGCCCCGAACGTTGCTGTTCACAAAGCTACCGAATTAACCAGCTCCACTGTATCTCATACACACAGTGGCCAGTGGAGATGCATTAAAAAAGTTTGAAGAAACGCAGCGACCGTAGGAGAATCGATAGCCAAGTATGAATTCCATACGAGAGGAGAGATTTCGCGACGATGAAGGGAAGCTTGGCATCGTTCAGTCGACGAGATACCCGTCACAAAGCGAATACCTCTTGAACAACAAAGTCCGCCCGGACCAAACTGCTCGTCCAGCTATCGCATCTCTCTACTTCGGGCTTAACTTCACTGCAACCTCCAATTTATCTCATCCTGGTGGCTGGAGGAACGCTGGTAGTGGGCTGTAGAGGGGTCCTTTATTAAATTCTATGCGCAGATTCGCCAATCCGTGCGATGGTAGAGCAACTCCAGCCTGCCGGGAATAGCCCTGAGGTTAGCGAGGGGTGCGCGAGGCCAGGAGAGGCCGGGCAGAAAGGGCGAGAGCAACGAGAGCAGCGAGATCCGTGAGAAAAAGTGCATCCGACGTCGCGAATATGCTCCCACCCGATTCCAGGCTATTGTTCGCGTTTTTCCCTCCAGTATTTACTAGGTTTTTTCATATGTCCGTTTCTTACTCGGGTTTTCGCTCGCGTAACAAGGCCGACAGGGGTGATACTGCTCAATACAGCGCGCGTTAGCCTCGGGCGTCGGTGATCCTACCTCGATTCGACCTTTTGCATCATTCATATTCAACTTCCGTGCTGACTGCACTTGAACGAGCGATGCATGCCTCGTGGCTGACATGTAACGCGCTTGTACTACTTGGCGCCGAGTTTCTCCTCCCTTTCGCTTGCTCGATCAATCGAACAGTGACTATAATAGTGACCGTGGTACTTCATTGCTTAATATTCTAGCGAGGCAAGTTATTTAACGTATAAAACATCGGCGATGCTTTGGTGGCTCTTTGTGGGATGTCGAAACGAGTCGCTCCCCTTCACGATAGATTCGGGTGTTGGCCCACTTGCTTGGCAGCGCAGCGCCGAAACACCGAGTCAAAAATGTACCAGGCTTGGTTGGGAGCGACCTACATTTGGATATTTAACGCGTCGATTCCCGTCCAAAATTTCGCTCCTCTCCCGCTGGGCCATTTACGACTTTAATCACCGAGCTTCTACACCGGCGTGGCCTGGTCGGTGTGCCGAGGAAACCGCTATGCCTGGCGGGGCAGTAAACGCGCTGACGTTACAGCAACTAATATACAACGTGCTGAAATTAAAAAGAACGCAACTGGGCTAGGATGCTCTCGATGTAATGATACTGCTCACGCGATGACACGCCACTCTCATTTCCCATTTCAAATGTTCGGTCTGTTAGCGTCACCGAATTTAATGGAGCGACCGAAGGCGGATGACCTCATGCTGTACTGCCTTCAAGGATTTTATAGCAGGGACTTAGCCTGTGTGCGGTCCTGATTGTAGAGGATACGCGAGACGAAGTGTCGATACGTGTGTCGAAGGATTGGTTGTTTAGAGAATATGGGAATGGCAAGCGGTCCGATTGCTAATGAATAGGGACTCTGTTCCTGGAGGATCTGGCCACGGAGTGGGGAAGGCTATGCCTTTTGGTTAGAGGACTGTGATGAACCGCACGGCACTTACCCAGTGGGTGGAAACTGAATAGGGAATTTCCGGGATAGCGTTTAGACAGGAAGAAGCAGGCTTTCATAACTTAGAGGGCGCTGATGTCGCAGTATAGTTGTGTTTGTGTCTGTAGTACATACACGATCGGCTGAGACTTATACTGCCTTATAAGTGACAACAGGTGAAACGCAATCTATATAAATAATAATTGTGCTTTTTAGTTGTTATTATTACACGATTATATTGATATTCTGAAGTAGAGGTTTAATAACTTAAAATGAATGTGAAGAAAAATGGAGCAACTGCAACGAGAATGGCAGGTAAGAAAGTTTCATATACGGTTTAAGGTTACAACACAGCGTTTATTTGAATCCTCGTGATTTTTTTTTTAGTTTTACATTATAAATTCTATTATCAAACACTTTCAGTTTACTGTATTTACTAAATTCAGAAGAAAATATATTAAGAGTCATCTCCTAAACTTAAAACTTGTATGTTGGGATTGTACTCGTCAAATTGTACTATCAAAAGACACAAAAATGAATTTTTGATTTTGTAGGGAGAGGACAAGAAGTTCATTGATAATGGTACACGTTCGTGCAGGAATATTATCAGACTGTTAAAAAGTAAAGACTCCGGTGGTACAGTTCAAGCGTATTTAGCGAACCAAGCTCGCAGCTACTACACCAAAAATTATAGAAAAAAGTAGATAAATAATTTTCATAGTTCTATGTTCTCCTATATTTCTTATATACACTTCTATATTTTTACTTTATATGTTATATTTAACTAGATACAAGATAAATAAAAGGAATATTTTCAATAGAAAAATATATGCCACTCACTAATCCTTACCTCTACTTGTATTTTTTACAATTAAGTATCTTATACAAAATGTAGGGTAACAGATACCTTTGTTGGCATTATCAATTATTGTTGGCAAAATAATGTCCAATTATGCCAATAATAATTGAAAAGACGGGGAAGGTTTAGATAAGAAACTTCAGGTGAATGTTAAATATTTATTTAAATTCAATTACTGCATATTTAATTAAATATTTTTCTCTAACACCTGAATTTAATATCCAAATCTTTTTAACGTGTCAACAAATGTATTTCTTATTCTACATATTACAGTACGCAGATTCTGAGTGTATTTGATTCTTCCGGCATGAATCGCCATATTGAATTTTAGTTCAAACAGAATCTTCCATAGCTTAGAGGGCGTGCAAATACTAAACCAAAAGTTTTGCTGGAGTTTCCGCCCCCTGCACTTACCCCAGAACCGTCCTGGTGCGAGCGCCTTACAACCCTTTTTTATAGTCTTTTCTAACAGGTCGTTTCAACGTACCTTCGTCACGGCTTATCCAGCTACTACGAGTTCTTCCGGTCCACAATCAAATATCATTTACGAGTTATGAGTGTAATACGAAACGTTGAACATGTAACGGGTCTTCCATTGGTACGAATAATTTAGTAAATTCTATCGGCCGCATGGAAACTTCTACATTATTTGAAAGGTAGGGGGGGGGGGGCAGGGAATATTATGGCGCTCTAAACTCTCTTTTTTCTTACCTTATCATCGTTCTATCCTCCACCACGCATTGATAAAAAAGCCTCATCGAAATCCCGTTGCTTCGACGACCAGAGGACACGAGTGACGATGCAGGGGTGTCGCGGAGGAAGAGCGCGTCGCTGGAACTCGCTCAATGTTCAGTCTGATCCAGGGGGATCGGTATGCAGCCGCGCAATTACCGTCTCTTGTAAACACGTCGCGCGAATATACATGGAAATTAATGGAGAACGAAGCAGAGCGCGGATGAAAACGTCCCATCGCGGTGGTGGCGATTGAAGGCGGCCGGGCGAGGGGGAGGGCAAGCTCGCGGCAATAGTCAGAGCCGACAATGCTCCTTGTTAAAGTGCCGCCGCGGTACCTCGAGATCGATGCACACGGCTTCCGTCGTTGCGCCCCCTTGTCACGGATGCACTCTCCCGCCCCAAGATCCGTCGAAGTACGTGACGACCGCGCGAACGAAGGAAATCATCCGCTGTTTTTCCTGTGTTCTGGTTACTGCGTTCGTGTCGAGCGTCGATATTAAAGCATCAGCCGTGTGCACGGTGCCCCGATCGCTGGTGGGTAGGATTTATGGTATCGTTACGGAATACTTGCTACATACCTTTGTCGTGAAAGGACCATCGACCACGATGGTTGCGCTCCCTGCAGGTGGAGAACGTCCTGATGGGAGAAAGTGCGGCTCATCGTGAATAATTCAGAATTTCCGTACCCCCTGTGCTTAGTCACGGAGCAGATGTGACTGAAAGTTGGTAGTTTAATGGGAATTCTGTATTGGTGACGAAGTTTCGTTCGCTAAACGTAACTGCGTAATGGAAAAGTGGTGGTGGTATCCTCGGAGGTGCTGTTCGGTCAGCCAGTAATTAGGCAGCACGCAGGCTTCTGGAAGTTAATGAGCATTCAGTAGAATCAGGAGCAATCAGGCGTCTTGGTTAGTTTAATCAAACAGAAGTCGGAGCCAGTCCCTTAAGTTAGACGCGGGAGCACTCAGGCTCCCAATCGATCAATGTACCGAGCTCCCAGGCTTGGTCTACTTCTATTTTTTTGATTAGGGAGAAAGGACGCGAGTCACGTAGCCACGGATGAAAAAGAAATGAGCTTTTTGAAGGACGACGCGTCGTCAACCGAACTTTAACTATGGACGAAAATCATGAGGAAGCATGGTGTTGGAAATTCTTTTAGGTGGTGGATTAACGCGTCGACGACGTTCACACAGCGTGGAATGGGAGCGCGAGAGTTTGACCTACTTAAGAATTTTAAGTAGTTCGATTGTATCGAAATTTTGTAAGTAGAGCCGCGGGGTAGGGTCGGGTGGAAGTTGACCTCTCGCGATTTAATTTGCCGCCTGATTTATCCGTTTCGAATGCAGTTCGCTGTTTCATGCGATTTCGTACCCCGGACTTGCACTCTTTTTACCGGAACAGCATCGTCGGCAGTTGAACACCTCGAAAACTGCCCGAACTTTTAAACAAGCCAACATTTTCGAATAACCGAAATTCCCCTGTCAGCTGAAAGAAGCACGCGGAAGCACGCATTTCTTGCATTCACTCTACTCGTTGTTACAAAGTTATTACTACGAGCTTGCACAAAAGGCGAGCCAGGAAACTCGAAATTGCTATTCAGGCGTGTCAGGTATTCGGAGGATGGCCGTGTTTCCCGTTCCAGGTCGATGCACTTTAATAAACCAGTATTTTTCTGTTTCGTAATACCGACTGCTTCTGATTCGTAAATAACGCCGCGTTTCCGCAGGAACGTAAAATTCGCCCCGCCGTTTCGGGCGTGAGTGCAACGAAGGGACCGGGGGGCAAGTAAAAGGAAACCGAGGTTGCAAGGTTCTTTGACCCGGCCACCCCTCGTCCAAGCACCCGCCATGGCTTTGCACACGTCGTCCAGCTACGGCGACACTTCACCCAGAGACGGATATCGAGGATCGAGCCGTATTTCCTTTTGCTCTTATGAGTCTGTGTCCCATTCTTTTTTTTTTCAAGTCGTACAGAGAGCACGGATCCAGTGGCAGCACGAAAGAACGGCGGACTTTGATGGAAAAGATCCGGGCACGGTGGAGAGGTACGAAGTTACTTCTTCGAGATGGAGTAAGAAAAATCAGAACTCCCGGCATTCAATTAATTTCCGCCAGCTGCGTTAATACTTTAATCCTCAAAGTGTTTCGATGCGAAGTTTCGTGGATTGAGGAACTTCTGCGCTTCGGCAGCGCTGTGGACTTCTTTTCGCTGCCTAATAGGAAAAGTTGTGGACGTGCTTCTCTTAGATATAATTTACGGCACAACAGATTTCTTCGGGGCTGCTCAGTTTTCGTGAAACCATTAAAGCCTGTCGGATGTCAGCATTCGATCAGAGTTCCAGCGCTATTTAATCGCACCTTTAACAAACACCCATTCGGAGCTGAAACAAGTAATCGGATTTGGAGAAGCTATCGGAACTTTCAGCCACAACTTCAGACCACAAACAATATGAAACCCTTGTACAGTAGTTTAAATGCGCTTCGGTAGTTTGTAACTAATTGCGAGCAGTGTCTATACTAGTAGCAAAATGCGGTATATCGTATTGACATTCCTACGAACCATTGCACAACCCAAACAATCCCGGAGTCTATTTGTCCCAGTAATTTTTATAGCAGACGAGACTGAATTAGATGCCGATTACTTTCTCTCTGCCCTCAAAAATAGCTCCGAAGCGGAAGCAGTCACGAATTAAAGGGCGTAGTGTGAAACTGTATTGGCGAATTTAAACAAAAATTGTGAAAGTCACACACGAATTAATTTTTCCCCCACATTTTGACGGAAAAGAATTATCTTTAGTCGGTTGTAAAATGTGTTACAAGCATCCAATATTGATGCGGAAGTTCCACAATATAGAGAAAGGAATTCTACACGTCCAGTTAAAATTTCAAGTGAAAATATTCATTCGTTCAAAAGTTATGATGTCCACGGTGTTTAAAAATGTAGTTTAGAGATAAATGGCTGCAAAATTACGTTACTCGACGGTGTACTCAATTACGTTCAGCGCTTTAATTTCCGTAACTATTCGAGTTTCGTCATGAAACTTTGTTGTAAACGTTCACAAAGGATGACGCTTTCAGAATTCATGATAATAAAAAAAAATCGATTTTTCGAAATTTCAATAGTCCTGCAGCCCCTTAAACAAAGAAGGGTGCAATGGATGAACGTCTAAAACTGGAATTTTCAGATATACCTACCGCGAAACCCTGTTACATTCTGCGATGCTTTTAATATCAATATTTGTAAAACGCCAATATCGCGCGCAGTGACGTCTATAAATATCTGGTCGCCGTTGCGTATTTTTCGCATTTTTAAATAAATCTGCATGCGATCGAGCGTTTTAATAGGTATATTCCATTGACGATACCGATACAGCCCGTGTTACGTATTTACCTGCACGTTCAGTTTTAAATGTCACGGGGCGCGAGCGTTGAATTGGAGAAGTACAGCTGCAAACAGCCCTCCAGGGTGGCACTTTAATCTTAGCCAATCTTTTTTATCAAACGGTCCGCTTCAAGCGCCCCGTATGTCTCCGGATATTTTCTTGGCCGCTCGGTGAATGCACTGGAGGGTTGTGCAACGTTGCAGTCCCGCGGATAACTTGCCTCCGCGCGGCTCGCCCCGCGTAATAACGTTTATACGCTTCGAGCGATACGACTTTGCATAAACGATGCAAGGAGAATGAAATTGAAACAAAACCTCTTTGTAACGACCGCGGCCAGCGTACTCGAACGCGATGAGACGTCGTCGGTCGACTGTTGAGATGTCGCGTTGGGATCGTTGCGGCTCCACCGCTGGGAACTGTGCTTTCATTCTTCGGCATTCCTTGTTTCCTGGTAAAGCTTGTAGGAGGAGACAAAACTACCCGAGCAGCATTGTTAAAGCAGAATCGGAATTAGGATCTTGAGATCTTGGGATTAGGGTCGTTAAGAAGAATAAATGAACCTGTCCCTTCCGTTCGGTGGAACGGGGTTGTAAATGTTATGCTGGATGTGTTCCTAAATCTACTATTCTAAATGTGTATCTCTGTAGCCCTCTCCACCTAGACATCTCATATGAAGGAATTTTCAGTTTCTCGCAAAACTTCATAGCCTGCTGGTTCTCCCTTTATTTACTCCCCTTTTCCATTCCCAGCAAAATCACCGTAGCTGACTCTTTCAAATATACCTCCGCGTAATTTCCCATGGAATATTTACCAGCGGGGTGTAATTGAACACGTTCGCAAGGATTCGCGTTCCTACGCGAAGCATAACTGCGTTGATTTTCATCGCGGCTGAGGCGGATTTAACGCGATTTATTAGTTTAGTCCGAGGGGGGAGGAGAAGCTGGATCAAGACCTCAGCCTGAGTTCAGTTCAGTATGCGGATTAGGCTTTGGTGACGGATGGATTCCTGTTATGTTTATGCACGATAGATTATGCTGGGCTTAAGCAGACTTCGAATAATTAGTCCGCTGATATACTTAAGCTGCGCAGCTCGGCGAAGTACCAGGGTACATGAGAACGTAAAATTCAGTGAAACACCTCGGCTATCACGGTTATTGCTGAAAAATGGATTTCATATGGACTGGTAAAATAGGATTGAACTATGAATGCAAATTTGATCAATCCCGAATTCATCTGCGTCAATGAAATTCCTAGTGAAAGAGAAATTCGCTGTTGTCGGACAAGCGGGAACAGGTATAATGCAAAGAGAATTCAGTCGCGCGTAATTCCATTGCATCCGATGGAGCTTGCCATAGGAATTATACGGTGTTATAAGTGGCGTGTTATGCGCTCTACGTAGATGCTAATTGCACATTTCTTCTTGTGAGAGGGGTCTTTGTTCCATGTATTAGCAAGCTTCATTATTACGAGCACTTTGTAAATTTCAACAAGCGCGTGGAAGCTCAAAGACAGAGGGATTCATTAAAACTGAAGCGGATTCGCCACTCCGTGCATGGATTTATAATATTACGTTTCGCGTGAAATTGGTGACAGAAATTTTCGTTGCGAACGATGTCGTCTTGGATCGAGGCGAAACTTCTTCCGGAGTTTAATTAAAATCGTCACTGCGATCGTTTTATCGTGGGAAGGAACGATGCCCGGCCCTTCTGTATCACTGTTAATTAATCGTGCTGAATAAACCGCTGCCCTTTTCCAATCACTGTCCGATAATTCAATGAAAAATACCATTTTATACTAGGAGCAGGAGAACTTGAATACGTTTCATTCGGAACGAGTTGCGCTTTCTTAACGTCCTCTCGGTCATTCGAAATTTAAATCGTTACCCGTGGAGTTCTTGTTTCAAGAGTAAATCCACGTAGAAAAAGAATGTAAAGTGCGGCGAGCGGGAGTAGAAGCCCACGATTCAAGTATTTTCTTCCCATTTCTCCAGCGTTCGTGTGTTTTTCTAATACGGTTATGCAAAACCATTTGGAAGTTCGTCGATTAGCCCCGATGGAACTTGGTAATGGTAGATTCTACACAGTTGTTCGGTGGGTCTGGAGGAATTTCACTCGTTCACGCAGCCGATCGCTGTTTAAATAAATTAAAACGCGCGGAACGCGTCTTCATTGGCTGGAAACTTAGACAAGCTGAGTATATGCATGCTCGCCCACACAGGGGTCGCGAAGATCGAAAGTTATTCACGGGCGAACTCGTTCGCCGCGTAATTTTCAATTAGATCTCAATGTGACACGAAAACCCGCCAATAAAAGGCGTAAACTTTTTTAATTAAAGACCCGTCCTGCGGACTTTTAAATGAGTCGGTGTCGGTGACGGTTGGCAGACCGGAAGTTGGGCAGCGACGAACGAGAGAGAGACAGAGAGGTAACGATAATAGGGTTAAAATAGAATTATTCCGCAACAACTAACACTTGAAAATTCTACCGCAGCTACAGTTTTATTCTATAATTAAAACGAACAAAGAGGGGGAGGAACAGAAGGTAGACGGAGAAGGGGTAAATGAAAACCTTTGTTCATGGCAGCAACAATGGACAGGTGTAAACAGTTTTGTATCGTAATTATTGGGACGTTGAGAATGGTCTCAACAACAGAATTGTCTCTTATTCGAAGTTCATTGATTCCCCGTGGTTTTGTTGCGATGCAGACCGTTAAATGATTTCCGAAACAAAAGAACGCTCGTTACAGCTGCGTCGGCTGATCATAAAGGCGTTCCCGTACGAGCCGCGAGTAAATAAGTGAATCGAATAGTATTTTTACGGCGCCTTTGTGACGAGGGAACGCAACGACTTTGCCCTTCTTCGAACTAAAATCGAATTACCGCTGCTCGTTTCACGGGGGCACGCTTTTCTGACTCGTCCTTTGCGGGAGAATTCTCTTCTCGGGCCACATTCTTCCCCATCCCTCCGTCTCGAAATATTTAATCGAGCTTCTCTTTAAAAAAAAAAAATGTCTCAGGGATCAATACTTTCTGCCCTCAGAAAACAGGAAGAAATATTAACAGTCACTCGCTAGGTGACTTTTCTTTTTAAACTGGTTGTGCATAGTATAGTCAGCTGAATATATTCGCCTTACTGTCGCCTCTTGTTATTGTCTACGCTTTCCCACTGCCGAATGGACATTTAAATAATTGGTTGCATTTCTGTTCTTTCTAAAAGTGGTTGGGGTTTCTTGGTATACCCACTCTTTGGCCTGAATATAGTAGAATTCTAAACAGCAGCTTTATCTAAAGTGGCGAATATTTTTCAATCTTCTTCTGTTGTGAAAATAGCGTATGTAGTTGTATCATACATCAGTCACTATTGAACAGAAAGGAAAACTTCGGCAAAGTGTCTGACTGTTAATTTGGCTTCTTTGGGTCACGAGTTTCCTCTCTGCACAAACTCGGCGAACGATTCAATATCCTAAACATCCTCTTTTTAATTCAACGATTCTATGGCCGCGAATCGCTTGAATCGTACTCGGCCCCGGTATAAAAGCGTCCGCTCCATTTCCGTGGTTGGAGAGATGCGGGTTTCTGTCGGAATCTTATTCAGCAGGACTTGAAAATGCTCGTCCTTAAAGTTGACAGTAATTTCTGTAAAAGTACGCTGAAACTCATTCCACCGAGGTCAGGCCGTTGGATCCTCGAGTCTGCTATTTACATCGCAATCACCGCTCGGGTTCGTACGAGTTTCATACTGGGTGGGTACCTACTTAATAGAGTTCAGTTCGGAACTACGAAACTTCTGGCGGCTCATTCTTCGGCTGTGCCCGCCGCTCGAGGACACGCGACTGTTTCGCCATCTTATTCGCGCACGACGTGCGGTTTCATCATCCACCGCGGGCGAAAGTTTCTCCGGAAAGTTGTACACCGAAATATTCCAACGTCGAGAATTCCGCGAAACGTGTCCATTCGTTTAGCAGGCTTTCAATCGAACTTTAATTATCAAATAATCTCGCGGCCAACCGAATCCTGCAGTCCGAGCGATGGAAACGCTACCGACGTTCATTCGTCATTTTCCCCATTTTTAATAACGTAACGATCGTAATCCACCGCGTCGAAATTTAATCGCCGGGGAATCGATTCGAAACCAGTATCGCGGCACGCCTGCACCAGCACCGTATCCCACAACAAATCTCGCTGCCTCGTATTTGGCCAGAAAATCTGATTTCGCGTCCACTCCACGGCAAATTTCATGGAAACGCGTAGCTACGGGCTGATTAAAACCTCCGTTCCCCGTGGATGCTTCGAGCCACTGAAAATTACTTTCTTTTTACGCCTATTTTCCCCGTACCTTTGAGCGCCCCAACTTCTCAACATATTGAAACAGATTACAGAAAAAAGAACCGTGTAAAAAAGTGAAATCCGTATCCGGGTTCCTTTGAAACGGGTTTCCCTTCAATTTCCCCCTACGCGTGCGAAAAAATTCAAAGTCGTGTTTGTTTCCCGGCAAGTGTTTGCCCCTCTTAATGGTGAAAAATTTGGATTCGAGAGCTGGCGGAGGTAAATGAAGTGCGAAATACAGCCGCACGCCTCGACGTTCGCTGCTAAACGGATTTAAACGCACGGGAGCGATCGCTGGAATCGTATCGCGCAGAGATTCGATTTGACCTTGGTATCCGCCCTCGATATCGCTGCGGCATAGTATCGTTTGACAATACGTGTAACCCAACTTATTGTGCCCGCGATCTCCGGTGCCAACCGCGATTTCATTCCCAGTAATTCAATTCACCCTGCCAGCAAAGGTGCGACCAATAACCTCGACTATGGAGCGGAACGTTGCACTGTGATTTTTTGCCACTTGTGGTTCGCTTCGTGTGTAACTTCGTTTCTCGCGCAAACTCCGGGAGCCGCCCCGCGTTTCGATCTTCCCTTCCAGTGATATTTCTACGATAATTCTCTTACCGCACGGTTTTAACAAGATTCGAAAGTCGGCGGAGGTTTGAACCGATGAACTGACTTATTTCAGCATTCTGCAAGTAGTGCTTTACTCGAACAGCGGTGGATTAACCAATAAGCAAATATACCACGTGCTTAGGGCATCAGGAGCAAAGAGGGCATAGAAAATTTCTGGATATTAAAATTTCTTGATTTCATTACA
The DNA here is from genome assembly GCA_947577245.1 of Andrena bucephala. Taxonomy (NCBI): domain Eukaryota; kingdom Metazoa; phylum Arthropoda; class Insecta; order Hymenoptera; family Andrenidae; genus Andrena; species Andrena bucephala. The sequence goes on from OX387715.1 coordinate 75,272,833, forward strand.
AACACTTTTTAGTCAAATTATCGGAAATACCCAAGAAATCGTACATTGCGTTGAAGTAATCACCCTGTATAAGGGGGCCTGTACTCAAATATTCAACTATTGGGGTATTGCAGTAACTCGAGTTCTTGAAACTCACCGTTGAACATCCCCCGAAAGGTACACCTGGAATTGTTTCGGCACAGGCCGAGTCGCAGTGGGTTTTCGCCAGTAAGGAGAAGATCCACGAGAAGAAAGGTCAGTGAAAGGTGGAGTTAAAGATAGCCCCCCCCCCACACACCCCTCGTTGCCAACGTCAAAAGAATCGCATTTACCGTTTTACTTAGCGACCCATTCATCGGATGGAAATGGTGAGGTTGAAAGAAGCCTCGACTCATAATTCCCATTGCCGGTAGGACCGTGAATGCGTATCTCGTTACGACCGCAAAGTATAACATTTGTACCAGCGTTTCATTAACCGACATAGCGGCAGGGTTAAACTCCGCCACCCCGGAACAGCTATTTGAGGAGCCGTACGAAAGGGAGGGGGCTGGTTGCGCCTCCGCTTTATGCGTCTGTAAATTGCGGGCGTTAATGCAATCTCAGCCGGCTAAAGCAAGGTTGCTGGCGACAGCGGTGGCCTCATAGCGCGACGCGTACATGAAATAATGTTGCTAATTTAGAGAATGGCCGGGCGCCTCGCCGCGATAAATTCTTGCACGGAGATGTCGCAGATTGTTTTCTGCTCGGCGAATTACGGAGTGCACCGTGGACGGGGTCACGTTCCGTGCTGATTAACTGACATTTGTCGCCGGTCGACATCTCGTTAGACGATTCGCCCATAAATCTTTCGGCCCTTCGTTAGCCGTGAGACGTGTTCTTGCGAGAAATGGTCTCGTATGTGGACGGTGTCGAGAGTTGAAAAAATTTCGGAGGCTCCTTCTCCTACAGACAAGTTTTGGGATGATCAGTGTCTTGTCATTGTGGGGTCATTGAGTGCAGAGTAGTTTACGATGGTAGGCGTTATATTTGCAATACATAGAACTTTGAAAAGAATCAAAACCTAAGAACTATGTACTTAGTGAAGCATGGCTGGCCTGGCCATTGATGGACTCGTACTACTTGGGAAGCTGATGCTAAGCAAGGTGGTTTTGCTTAGCGATGTGTAATGAGTTTCAGCTTTTATGATCTCCATTAAACAGCGTATACTATTGCTAGAAAGTTTTCCAAACTGTCGCGATATCAAAGTGAACGTGATAGTCGAGCGTATCGATTCCCCACGATTCATCGATTATTGGTGTTTCTGTGGAGCAGGGTTGCCAGGCAATTCAGTACGCGTACTGGCTTATATGACGTCACTTGGCCTGGATTGGCTTAGCGTTGGTATGACGTCACAGCATCACCAACCAAATATAAGTGTTCTCCTTCCCCTACACCGTACAACCAAACAGAAGATATGTAAGACGTCATGTGGGTCAGCACACCGCCATTTATCCAGTACGTATGGCAACCCTGCTGTGGAGCATCAAAGGGAGCTTCGCAGAAAAGTTTTATGGTGGATGGATCTACCTTACTATATGGCAATACTCAACCATGTTTCCGATATTGAAACACGTGACCAGGGTAAGATTTACTTTCGTAAAAAGAAACCATTACCTCGATGGTTAGAATCGCGCTTCCAATGAGAGTTTGCTGGGCACTCAGCAGAACTTGATCCTATCCAAAAGAAAGTTATTTAACGAAAAAGTATCTACCATATAAGGTTTTACGACGTATTTTTAAGGTCAAACGCTAGGAGAACACACGATGTGTTCCCCCCCGCGCGAGGGAAAACTCTCCTTTTAACTTTTATAGTAATCTAGATATTGCACCGGAGAAGTTATTAGGTACAGCAAACTTTCCCTGGCACAAAGAAAAAGCAGAAAGCTTCAAAGTGCTCAAACCAGGGAAATATTTACTCGCGCAAAGGGTCCCATTACCTAGAGCTGATGAAACATATATTTAATGAAACTTTATCGAACAAGCCAGACCTTGGAAGATAAAAAAGAAATACGTTTCTTTACATTGGAATGTAATTCCTTAAGCTTTCTTAGCGACCTAAATATCGCCGCAGTGCCCTCCAAGCACACGAAAGCAACTCGATCCAAAAATCGGTCCAGTAAGCTTTTTCGCGAATTTCAGCCTGCAACTGGACGCCCATTCGTTTCGACTTAACGCGTCCCAGGGTCGTGTCGTCGCAGCTGGCGCGCATTTCACAGCTACCCATGGTTACCCAGGGATTCGCTGTCCAGGGTGGGGGTGGATCCTCCAGGAAGCCCGTCGAAATAGGTTGAACCGATGCAATCACCGGTTGGTATGGAAGTTAACCGATGCCAGGAAACTTAGTTGTCCACCGGAAGTGCCTATTGCTTCGGGCCACGTACGTCCAGCAAAGTTGCCTGACTGAAAGTTGCGGTTGTGAAGATACAGGGGGCCCCAGTTGTTACCAGACCCTCTGTGGATGAAGTGGCGAGGTAAGGGCGCCGATCAAGAGATCTGGAGTAATCGAGATCAACGGTCGCGGTCCCCCTAGATCGCCGCGGATTCCGCTTCAACTACGATCAATGTGCTGGCTTGTTCGAGCTCGGGGAGAGTTCGTGGATTAAGCGTAATGGGATATCTTGAAGAACACTGGATCGAGGACCACGAGCCGATGGTGATCGTCTCGATGCTGCAGCGTTTCATCGAAGTTGGATTATGCGGGTTGGGTCTTCGAGTATCGAGCGTAGTGTCACCAAGGTGAGACTCAAGTAGGGTACGGCTGAGGCTTCATTTGGACCTTGGATTCATATTGCGACTGCAAGTGAGACCTGTCTTTCGACTCCATCTTGAACCTACCGTGTGTTTGAAAGTTGGAACTGCTCGATATCTCGAATATCGATCTGCTTTTACGGGGGAATCCTACTTTATGGGCTAAAGCATAGCAAAATTTAGGAATTTTTTTTATTAAAAAACTAGCATTACGATTCATCAAAAATTTGGACCATGTTTTTATGCATTGAAGAAGTTGCAATTTTTTTTATTCATTTTTATTAATAAATATAGGAATTATGCATTACGCCGCACAAAACTCGTCGTCTGCTGGTGTGCATGATATTTACCTTCCAGGTAATCTGAAACTGAAAAATGAAACAGCGTTTTACATTGTACATATGTAGCTTTAATTTCATGAACCAGAATACCGCTAAGTTCTACCATAAAAAACTTCAAAAAAGTAAAAAAATTACGCCAAGTACATGAAATCAAATAAATAGATTAGTTACAAATAAAGAACAGCTTGATGATATTCAAACATGTCGCAATTCAAATTTCGGCAACTTACCTTGTCTTTGAGACTGCACTTTGATTGCAATTCAATGGTACAATGATACATATTTGTAAAAACACGTTTATAACTTGGTTATATATAACTTGACGGTAAGCTGACAAAATTTGGAGTAGATTGCATAGTGAAGATAGCGATTGACGAACGAAACATGCGTTAGTTTCTTTTTGGCTGAAGGTGTGCGTGTAACGCGTATACGTATTATGTTGACGAAAATTTGGCTTGAAGAAGAATCAGAAGAAAAATCTTACCGTTTTCGACACATCCATGAGACGATATTACGATATCTCTGTCATGCGTTTACATAAGAAAAATGCCTTTAAATTTAGAAAATATTGCAGGCGTCATGAGATATTAATGAAATAAGTTTCAGGTTAGGTTGGATTAGCCGGGCGACGATGATAGCGATAGCCACAGTCGACATATACAGGGTGTCGAAACATGTACTTGGCGTCGAGGCGCTACCGCGTCTCTACATACTTTTTTCGTTACATAAGAAAATTGCCGTAAAATTGGATCGTAAAAACTAAATGTTCAGACCTTTCAGTTTAAAAACAGTCCACACCGCTCAATAAATTGTTTTGTTTTTTATTGGTTCATCAATTTCAACCTACATATATATATAATAAAACGCCGTTTCATTTTTCTATTTCAGATTACCTGGTAGATAAATATCATGTACACCAACGGACGACGAATTTTGCGCGGCGTGATGATCGATCATGCATAACTACTATATTTATGGTTAAAAATTAATAAAAAAAAACTGCAGCTCCTTCAAATACATGATAGCATCAAAACATGGTCTAAATTTCAGATGAATCGAATCGCTGGATTCTTAAAAAAAATCCCAAATGTTGCTATGTTTTTAGCTCAAAGAATAGAGTTCCCCCCTTAAGTCCAAACTTTGGTTACTTCGTTGGAAAAATAAATTCTGATGAGGGTTGCTCGGAGGCGAACGCCAGCTCAGGTCTCGAAGATTAAATCGGTCGTATCGACGTGCAGATAACTGAGATGAAAGTAAATGAACGAGCGAGCTTCCGTTAATAGATTCCTGATGGCTATCGGACTAATCTCTCTATTAACAGATCCGCTTATCGGAATCCAGTGTCTAATTGTCGGCAAGCCGGCTCACGCGGGGAATCGAAATATATATTTCGATTCGTGTTAATCCAGGCGTATTCAATGCCGTCTGGTTGGAAAGATGCTAGCCCCGCTCAGCTAGTTCCTCTCTGTATCGTTTGCAAGCCGGAAAACGCTCGAGATCCAGCGTGAACGAGCGTGGGGAGGGTTTGTAATGCAAGAGCCTTGGGAAGGTACACGTGATATCCTCGTTTTATAGGATTTCGCGGCGCCATAAGTCGTTGGATCGCGTGAGCTTTCCATATAACAGGTGGTAACGCGTCGCGTGTATTTCCCCCTCTTTTCCCTTTGCCTTCTATTTCTTTTATGCGTGTTCTCGCGTCGAAGAATTCTTCCGCGAATTCCCAGCCGGGACCACCGGCAGAAATCTAATGGGGGGCAATCCGTTCGATGGGAATTCGACCGTTCAGGGCTTAGAGAATCTTTCCGATTCGGTGGAACAGCCGTTCGGGGAAGCAAACAATATTTTTGCCCCTTTAGGATTAAGATCGTAACTGGGAGACAAGCATTTGAAATATTAAGGTTAGGGGAAGGAATCCGTTGGTGGTTTGGCTAAGCATTAGGTTTGATTGTCTACGTTACTTTTTCTTGATTGAAGTTATTCCCTCATTTGACTCGCTCCAAATTAATTAATATATTTGCTTGATTTGTTTCAGGTACGTATCGAACAGCCACGGAATGCTTTTCACCCTCTTGGTACCGTGCGTGAGTACGTCATCGATAATGTTTTCAATCCTCGAGTATTTTCGCCCCGATACGTCCATTCGGCTGACCTAAGCGCCACGGAATCAGTCCACAGATATCGACATTCGCGTTGATTCACGCGAACCTTCGCCATTCACGGTTCCTTCATCACCTTTTCACCCCTTATCAGCGTATTGTCTGCTTTTCTTGTACTACTCGCGGCCGGCTGACAATTAAGGCGAAGTACGTATCCGAGCGTCCGGATATCTGCAGAGGAAGGTCTGCATTGTCATCCTCTCCCCGTGAAAGGAGGAAAAGAACCATTCGCGACTCTTCTCCAGATAAAAGTGGAGCGCGACCGCTATAAAGTTCGTCGCGAACCTAATATCACGGAGGATATTAGACGTTTCACGTTGCAGCGTTTCGTGACACTGGATAGACTAATTTTGTTTGGCATCGCGTGCACCATTGTAGGCGACATTTGCGACACAAGTTGTGTATTTTATCTGGCATAATGTTCTTAGATAGCCAATAATCTGATAGTTTTACACAGTGGTCAGAAGAGAAGGGTAAATGTTGGTACAATTCAAAGTTTGTTTAGTATATTCTAATTATAGCATGTAGGGGATCAGGCACGTGAGACCACCAAAGCAGGTTGACGTAAAGCACAATATTTTCGCGGGGACACGCGTTATGCGAAACCGTGGATTGCTCGTTCGCGAGCAGGGAAATGCGAGGCAGCGCAACGAGCCGGCGTACGTGGCACTGGCAAAAGAAAGTGCATAATAAATTTCCCAACGTACGAGCCAGCCCGCCGGGATCTTAGGCGCGGGCGCCCGCGGAAAATGAGATTTCGCCCCAGCGTCTTGCGCTTTCAAAATTCAAAGGGTTCCTCCTAAGTGACTTGACGAGGAGCGTGACACGGAGCGCTGAAAAAAAAAGGTGGGCCGGAGAGTGGACCGAGGAAAATCAAGTCCAGTTTAACGAGGAGAAACGAACCTGGAAACCAACTTCTATCTGTCATTCGTTGCCTCCATTTGCTATTCCTGCCGACAAACACTCGCTGTCTTAACCCTGCGCATTTGTGAAGCATTGCGATATAGACTTAAGCAACGACTTCGCCGTATTTGTGTGGAAAGTACATTAAGAAAGAGCAACGAACCATTCCACCCTGTTTTTTTATTACCTACACTTTCTGTATCAGCTATAAAGTCGAAAGATGATTCGAGGATAGGCAGATACAGTAAGAAGAATACCCTAATCTTGCAAAGGAAGACCCCAACCCTGAAATTCAAAAAATGATGAAGCTTTGGGGTGTGTAGAGGATATATAGGTATGTATTGCACAGTTTTTTTGCTGCTCAAATTCACTCTAACGGGGTGAAATTGACTTCTGAAAATCCGGATATTTTTGTATTATAACTCGCGTATCACTTTTGTCAAATGACAGTCCTAATTAAAAGAAGTAACTTTCGTCTGAAAACCTTTTTTCAATCCCTTACAGTTTGCGAGTTATATCACAATTCAAGTCATAACGTCAATTTCACCCCCTTAGAGTGAATTTTGGCAGGAGAAAAAAGTTGCGTAATACATACCTATATATCCTGTACATATCCCCAAAGTTTCATAATTTTTTGAATTTCTGTGTTGAGGATCTTCCCTTGTTAAATATGCAGATACCTATCCTCAACCAGGACCAACGATCTGCGCAGAGAAATTGATACTTGGACAATTTTCTAGAATATAAATTATCCAAAATTCCCCGAGGAGGCGTCAAGCATCACCAATGATGGGGCACGTAAGAGTCATCCGACACGATGGATAAATAAAAGTAAAGGAACGGTAGGGATTATTGGACAGCGAAATGACGCCCGCGTTATAAGGTGTCCCGTTCTCAATGGGCGACAGCATCGAATCGAAACTCGCCGCGAATTCGTATCTTTGGAGTATGGGCGACCCTTGGCCCGCTGGTGACTTTAACGTCAAGTGACAATACGGGAGGGTCGAGCACCGGACGTCGCTGCGTATTTTCGCGAGAAAGAACGGATCCCCTTATGTTGCTTACCGTCGAGAGACGATAAACAAGAACGGGGAAGAGGGTAAAGGCAGTTTTTCCAGCCGAAGGAAACGGGCCGCGATGTCGGCGCCAGTTCTCCTCGTAATTCATCTCGCCGCCTCGTCGAGGCGAGATGAAGTTTAAATAGAAATACGCCTTGTTTTTATTTAACAGAATCTTCGCGGCGATCCTCTTGGCAGATGCCCCGCTACGCGTCCCAAAGCTCTGCGAAAAGACTCTGCCGAAGCGATACCACGTTAGTAATTTAGGTCAGGACTTTGAAATGCGCACAGAACTCAGCGGCGAGGCTGGTTAACAAAGCAGCGGGGAAATTTAATTTCGGTAGTACTAATTGAGTTGTGCTCGCTGGTTACATTGTATAACTTTTATTGCACACCGCGGTGTGTATTTATCGCGGTAGGCTACTGCTGTTGCGCATGCAATTTAATCATAATTGTATATGTGCATGTTTAAATGCAGTAGTGCGGAATGTTTGAAAATGTTTGACGGTAGTTGAGAAAAAGATGAGCTCGAGGAGACATTGTCGCGGAAGGTTCCAGAAGAAATTCTGTCTACTCTGTCTACTCTCAGTTAAGAAGCCTGTAAAGTGAATGTGGTCGTGGTAATCCCATCTTGCTCTAAGTAGAGCGTTCCTACCGATTGAACGGCCACAATAGGAAATTCCAGCGCTTGTACAAATTATATCGCATTAACTTTTCATTTCTCGCGGGTGTATTGTTTCCCTACGAAGTTCCTGGAGGGCCCAGCGCAGCCCCCAGTAAAATTACCAGCGAACTTTTGTCTCCGAGATGAAACAATTCGACTGAACGCCCTAACTCGCGCAAGAAAGTAAACGGTTTGGCCCGGCGTTAATTACTTAGAGGGGCTTGCGTCATAAATTACGCGGGCAGCGCTTTCTTCTCCGCCGTGGAGTGTCTTTATAATTATATAACAGTCGGGTGTCCGTGCCAGGCAACTTTGACAGAAGTACTTTTGTCGAACGCCCCCGCCCCCGTCCCTTTTAGGCGACGCAGATAATTTCTCTAATGAGTTCTATCATAATTGGGATCAGGACCGGCGTTGTCGGCCCTCGCGATCGACGAGAGGGTCGTCCCGCGACCTGGGAAATTTCGATCCGTCCTCCACTTCCTTTTCTCCGTGCTCTACACTCGATCCGCGTTCTTTCTCCCCGCTTCCTTTGCTCGCCCGTCGGGCTGGCTTCCTTCGACCGTTTTCCACGGAAGCTGCAATTTTCGTCGTCTAGTTAACCCTACGGAAACTCGGTCGGGCTGCTGGGGTTTCTGGAACGCCCGAAAATATTCGGCAGCGGGAAGCTCTGGGGCGAAATTTCACGGCGAATGGACGGGGTGGGGGACCTGCGTTTTCTACGTACAGTGGTGGCCAAGAGAAGTTTGAAAATTGTATTCAGAAGAATTCTAAACAGGGGTTTCTAAGCGTAAAATAATTGGGAATTTTCTTCATCACTTTCTGTAGGAAATTTCTAGGAACCCCTAAACGATACACATAGGAAAGTTAATAAACGAATTTCATGTGTGGAATACGCGTAGATTGTTTAATAATCATTATTCCCGACAGTAGTGCACTCGGATTATACTTGGGAGAGCCGAGTTGAATGGACAAAAATTTTTTCAATTCAAATTCAATAAAATTCATTAGGCGAATATAAAAATTGATTTTCTTTTTACAAAGCTGTTAAATTACTTTAATCGTGGTTACATTAATCTCCTTTTTCCTTTTCCTTTGAGGGATGCCAGAGCCCTTTCCTCCCGCTTTCCCTCTGGATGCGCCACTGATTCCCGAATTGTGGTATTCTGACTTTCATTACTATTTAGAATTTCTTTTGACCACCACTGTACTCCCAGCGTCTTTACCCTTCAGGCCTTGGTCTCTCTTCCCCTCTCACCCTGACGGGGCAGTTTAGGGGCGCGCAAGTAAATAGGGGAGCCGTAGCGCAGGGGTTCTAGAGAATGCCTGGATGGTCCTGGAACGGGTACATATTCGGAAGTGAGGAAATTTACAATCCAAGTCTGGCCATATATTAGGCAAAGTTACTCCAAGTCGTAAACGTCGAAATATATCAATAGCCGGGCAGGACGACGTTTCTATGCGGACTTGGCGAAGTGGTGGAGCACAGCCGCGTGTGTGTCCGTAGGCGAATGCATTGGTACGTGTTAAATATCCCACCTTCGACGGCAGCCTCCGGTATAGTTATCGATGAAACCATTTTAGTTAGCAGAACTGACCCCGTTCCGCGTTCAGATGGATCACGGTCGGCTTTAATGCGGTCGACAGCCAGGGAATTAACGGTCCTTCCATTTAACCACCGGTCTGCTTTTATTGTAATTCGCGCGAGGATTTATTTTTATCAGCCATCCGCGCTCGTATCTTGCCGCAGATAACCGTTCGCATAAAATATGCCAGGAGGAGCGGCGAAGATTAAGGTTTTACCGACGCGGTACATGGAACGCTGAGGGGAAGTATCGATCACTTTATGGATCGCTTTAGTCGAGCCAATGACTCGTCAAATTGTCCTATAACAGTTCGTTTCTTTTGCGGAACTCTTATTCCCGGTGCTTGTAATACGAACTGAGTTTGTAGCGACGAATCTAATTTACTATTAATGTTTCTTCGGCTGATATGTATACGTTGTTTTGGGAACTGATTTGTAAAATGGGGTTGGAATTTCGGAGCAACTATAGAGCAGCGGTGTTTCTCCGGTAGAATGATGCGCGCGAAGGTGACCAGCCCTCCATGGACCGGATTAATCGACGTCGACTACGAAATTACTGTACACGAGGAACTGGAGGGCATGCTCGATGAAATCGGTTCTCTCTAGCACGCTCGAGACCACTGCAAATCTTTGCCACGGGCCCTCCGTGCCGTTGAGCTGTAGTGGCTGCTGAAACTCATCCCGGTTAAACAAGCGAATGAGTTTGTTAAATTCGTTCGGCCGTATTGATTGAAAGCCCCCGCCAATGAGGTGAAGCTTTCCGTGGGCCTTGTGATTATCGAATGCACGCTGCGTATCGAATATTCTTCCGATGCACACCCACCTTCTCCCTCTTTGCTTAGTAAACAGAAACTCATATTCTTCCTAGTGGCGGAATCGCGCTGAGAATGCGGCCGCCCTGCAAGTCGCCTCGAGTGCAGCATAAATACGTTACCCCTTTCTTGCGTGTCCTATTTTTAGTTTCTCTCCTTCTTTTTTTACATATCAAACGAATTCCCTTTACGCCGCCTTCAATGCTTTCGGGAAATACGCTGCCGAAGTTCCCGTAGAATGAGGGCATTTGCGTTTGGCGACTAGAGGGTTGACTTCATGACATTACTGCAGAGCTGGGTGACCTTCTCTTGTAGAATATTTTCCACTGTAAAATACCATAATTTCGAGTAGCGAACTGTCAGTGTACTTCTTACTTCTATCTAGGCCAGCTTCGAAGTAGAACAGTACGTTTAAAGTTCGCGTATTTTACAAAGAAACTCCGGCGTGCCAGTGAACATTTTTCACTCGATTAAGTCCTTTCCAACCCGCCAATCCCTGATGGCGATATTTAACAGTTCCCGATTGTCGAGCTTCGTTTAAACTACCCTCTTCAGTATCAGCGACTGGCATGCATCATAATATTGCCCCCAGTGACTGTCAAACCCAACTGTAACCGTTTCTTCCAATCGTTTATCGCGATCGCGTGCCACCGGATAGATATTCACCTGAATTGTCACCAACAGTGAAATTCGAGAGGTAAATAAAAATTTCCAACGATAGACTCGCGGGGAATGGGCGAGCTCGTAAAAGTGTCGAAACGATGATCTCTGCAATCCTGGATCGTGAAGCTCGTAGGGAACCTTGTGACGCGAGAGTTCGTAAAATGAAAATCAGAGTGACGAAGGGCCGAGTCGACGGTGAATATCACTGAACAGAGGCAAATAGTCATATTGTCGGAAATACGAAGCAATTAAGCGGAAGTTCACAGATTCGACGGGCCGGTCGATGGGCTTGTGACCTTATCTGTGCCGAACAGACACCAATTATCGGCTTACCAGGAAGCACTGCTAGCAGCCTACCTGTAATTACGCGAGCTTACCGTGATTCGAGCCCAAGACGGAATCCTTGCATGTGACTGTGCCGCGTTACGCCGCGCCGCTACTGTTCTCTAGTAGAATTCGACGTGCATCTATGGCAACTCTATGGCTGTGTTATCCAGTGACGCAGCAAAGAGTGTGGAGAGACACTTGGAGATAGGAGTGTAAGTTCAACTGCGCTGGGCACGAACAATGTTCGGACGAGTAAGTATCTCTCGCTACACGAGAACTCATCGTATAGTAAAGTCTAACAATAAGAGAAAGGAAATGAGATTCCCCATTCATTTGGCCCCTTAGAAATCTGTTCAAAAGTAGGCACCTACGTTTTATCGAGTACCGAGCAAACTTCGTCTCTCCACGTAACGATTCCCAGCGAGGTAGATTTTATCCCAGTTTAGGGTAAAGCATCCTCCGTAACCGCTTATCGATAAACAGCCATCTGATCGCCAGCTTACGGGCATCGCAGTGATGCACCCGCGGCTGCTTGCAACGAACAGTTTCCGCCAAGTTCCGTGGGAGTTTAATTGCGCCTATAATGAACTCGGTCAGTTCCCGAGAAAAGTCTCGGGAGCGAGTTAACGTTGGCCCGCGCGGAGCGTTACAACGCTGAAAGATTAAGCGACCTTTCGCCAAGGGAGAAGAATGTTATACGGTGTACGCCATGAAACGGTGGCAAGCGCCGCGACAGGGCCAGCATTTGTATGTTACTCAGGGAAATCTAATTCCGTGAGTGGTCCTAGCCGAGTCGAGCCACCTAATTGAGAGCGAACTCGCGCACGACCGTTCGACCCTACCTCATCGAGGCTTTCCTTTTCAATTACCGTAATGGCCGACGGATTTTTGCCTCCGCCTCCGCATGGAAAACAATGCCTGTCAGCTAGTGTTTCCTTGATTCCCTTCATTCACGAATCGTCGAACAATCGCGCTGGAAAAGATACCAGCAGACGTGGGCCAGCAAAGTCCACTTGATCGCGACAGCTGTACCAGCCACTGGCTTTGTACCAAAGCTTCATCCAAATATTGGGGCACACGTTGCTGTAAACGCGAGTCTGCCCTAACAACGCCATCCCTAAAATCGTCCGCGTTGCGAATCCACTGAACCTTGTACCACTTAAACGCGACGTCACTTTCTCCATATTCATGACCGCCGCGGCTTTGTGCCGTGTTCCTCGCGCAAAGTTACGCCATAAAACCGCCCGTGGAACTTGTTCAAAGCCTGGCCAAAGCTTGCAGGTGGAGAGGATTGTCCCGAGCGGTGGAAACGCGTCCGCGATTTATTCGTTTGCGGACGGGAACGTCGTTCGGACGCGGCACGTGCAGCAGCGTGCACAGCGCAGGACCATCGACAGTGGCCATTCCACGGGAATGCATAAGCCCCATTAGCAACGGCTACGATTACACGGGAACCGCGCTCAAGTCGTCGGTGCGCCGTGTCGTTACGGAGAGTTAATTTTCGAATCGGGCCGCGGAATTCGCAGCGAATTACTTGGAGTCGTGTTACGCTTGCTCTCGAGCGTATAGAAAGCAGCGCGCGCGGCTAATGTCGGCTGGATTTCATGGTTTACCTCGCGACAGGAATGGAAGTATACTAGGAATAGGTATACGCTGTCGGAGTGCTCGTTAAGGGTGCCAGGGCGATAAGTGCATCAGCATAGTGGCAGTTACTTTGCTGCTGGATAGCGTGTAAAGACGTGACACGATATACTACTAGAGGAGACTACTAGGGGAGGTTCGAATGAGCAACAGAGGAATCTTGGAAGAACTGATGAACAGCCAACAATGATTATAATCCTGATGATCTGGATTTCTATGCGAAATATTATCAATTCAATCGTTTCTACAACTAAATCACTAAAAATATTCATTTTCTCTTTTGATAACTGAAAATCCTTGATGAATCAGTAATAGGGGAGAGTTGCCAATATCGTACTGGTCACCTAAATCGTACCTCATCCATTTCTCAGTAATTAATGAATGTAAACGACATCTGACAATAAAAATATCAAGTAAATACGAAATAAGAAATAGAAACAAAACCTTTTGAGCTTACACTCTATTTTGTGCGTGCTATAAATATTTTAAAAAGTCAGGTATGTTTGATGTAACTTTTTACTAGTTTATTTTAGCTGATAATAATCAAAAAATGCAAATTTGTCCTGTATTTTTGTATTTTTCTAAAAGCGGGTTTAATGTAGAATATTTTACATTCATTTTAAGTACATATTACATTCATTATAAAGTTTAAATTGATATTTAAAAATAAACCGATCATGTTTCCTAAATCGTAGCACTAAAATCGTACCAGTAGGATTTGACAACTCGTATGTTATATAGGTTATGTACGTATATTCATAGGTTATTGCGGCCTGTGTGTGATCCATATACATATGTATATGCAACTATATAATAATCATTAGGGGAGACCGGGGCTGGTAGGCCAGATTTTCAGTTTTTGATTTTTAATAAATTATGTGGGCGAAATATCATTAAACCGGTTAGTATATTTGATAGGGCATACATTTGGCTATCTGATTAAATTATTAATGTTGACTCAATGTGACAACAATTAAGGTATTTTAATGTTTTTCTAACACCTTCCATGCTGGTCAACCAGCCCCATGATGGGGGTTGGTTGACTTACAGTACGGGGTAGGTTGACTATATGTAGGTACAATCAGTTAAGGAAATGTTATTAGTATCTTATCTCAGTGGTAATAAAATAACACAATGTCACAAGAGTTGTTTCATTATAAACTATTAATTTCTTTCTTTCATATTTTAATAAAAAGCTGAAAAAATTTTCAACTTAAACATTAATTTTAATGTATTTATAACATAGTGTAAAGTTTAGGGTTGTTATCCCCATATCAGTTTAACGAAAGGGGGTAGAGATCTGAAATTTTTCTCAGTGTTTCTTTAGGCAAAGAGCATTATTTGGTACACATAAATACTAAAATTGGTGCTGGGGCCGTTTTCCCTACGCTTACACGGCTAGACCCTTTAAACAAAAAATAAAAATCGCCTTATGAATAACAAAATAACAATTTAAACCTTATTAGTCAATCAGCCTCGACAGATCATTTTGACTTGAATAATCTATGTAACCTTCAATTATTTATGTATAAACAAAAATACTATGTCAATAGATCGTCTAATAAACAAACTTTAAAATAGTCCCTTAACATTTATTCTATTGTAACTATATAGAGCGTGAAAAAATAAAATCTTTAAGAAAAAATATTTACTTATTTAACTGTTAAAAAACGTGCGATCGCGGGTCGGACATAAATGCATGGCATAATAGAAGTGACTTCTTTCTACAGCGAATCTTTCAGCAGTAGAGCATATGTCGGTGCAAAGTTATTAACAATTAGTCAACCTACCCCTTGAGACAACCAGCCCCGGTCTCCCCTACTTTATGTTGAATATTTTCTTCTCTATTTGTTATTGATACTATTTTTACTGGAGGTACGATTTAGGCGACCGGTTGCGTGAATCGTACCTTTTACAGTATGTGACAAAAAAATTAATAACAAATTAATTTGTTCTGAATAAAAGGTAAAGCATATAATAGTAGGTGCCTAAAAGATCAAGCTACAATATCCAACAATCATTTGCGTTCAAATTAGTACCAAATATGAAATATAACGTAAAATGTCTTAAGTGGTATGATATAGGCAACCCTCCCCTAAATGCAACATCCATCTGCTTAAAAATCTAATATTCCTGACACTCTGCGTCTAATATGGTAGGATTTTCAACCACCGTTTCCCTCGTGACCCCGTATGGTTAATTCTCACTGCAGCATGCAGGACGTCGTTTAATGGAATTCGCAAGTTATCGTTTCGCGCATTTATCCGCCGTTCGTTCCACCCCAGAACCCGCTTTTCCACGAATTCCGGAACAATCGAGGTTCCGCCGGGGAATAAGCTGCTTTTTCCATGGAATAATCAAGGGGGCACCGGCTCGAAATGGAAACTTTTTTTCCTCCCCCCCGTTGGACCCTGAAACAATCGTAGCTGCAGCTGCGAAACGGGAAGTCGGTCTTTTTTGCTGCGAAATCCGAAACAATCGGGCCGGCAATCGAAAATGGGGGAATTTTTCTCTGCGGAGCCTGAAACGTTCGTGGTTACAGCGGGTTGGCGGGAAAATGAAATAGGCGCGGTTTTAGTCGAAAAGGTAAAGTTGCTTTTATCCTGTAACAATCGTGGAGTTCCGCCAAACCAGGCAAAATTATTGCACATTTCTGTTAGGTCGGAATAGGTATTCCACAACAGAGAAATCAAGCGAAAAGCACCAATAATTACTTACTTTTCTGGCAAGTGCGTGCCAAATATAACGGGACACGAGCATTCACTTATCGGCAGGTAAATGATGCAATGCTTTCGCCTAAGTGACTAGTAAAATCGTGTCACTTTGTGATGGATTACTTAAGTACCTATACCATTAGGACCGTGAAGAAAAATCGTTAAGAAGCACACGAAACTGGGGGAGCGTACGGATAAAGGGGGAAAGTAGTAGGTTTCTGTAGTGGGTTTTCAGAGCATAAGCGTGGAAAGCAGGAGGATATCGAAGAACCATGAAGCGTGGCTTGAGCAGGACAAGGAGTGTATAGAGGGACGTGAGCGACGGGGATGAGGGCGATTGAAGGAACGGAGAAATAACGCGAGGAATTCGCGAGAAGATACCCGAGCCCTTCTATTTCGTAATGGCACCGGCGGTAATGTAATATCGCGCGGCACTCGCTGAAATTGATATGTCGAAAAGGTAGCTGCACAGAGGAAAAAAGGGTTGCGTCGTCGGTTGCTCGCGATTTGGATCATTGCTTCTCGAATAGCAATTTCACCCCGCGTAAACTTTTTCTCGTTGACTCTAATTAATGTTTAAGCTCCTGTGGCAGAATTTATTAATGTTTTATGAAGAGGGAGAAAATTTGGAGAGGATCCACGTTGCCAGGTGCTTCTCGGAGTAATCCGCTTGCTTCGGTAAATGAAAATGATTTTTTATTGCGTTCGAACCGCTCGCACTCAACATTCGTGCACTCCACTCTGCTCGTCATTATTATTATTATTATTATTATTATTATTATTATTATTATTATTATTATTATTATTATTGACTCAACGGGAGAACCCTTTAGATTACAAAATATAAACAGAATACTAAGATATAGAAAATACAATAAAATACAATAAAATAAAATAAAATAAAACGGAAAACAGAAAATAGAAAGTAACAAAACAGAACAACACAAGAACATGACAGTCTATAAACGGCGACATCACTGTACACAGTGAAACGCAAGATTACGGAGGTGGCAGTCTCCTAAGCAGCTGATTCCTGAACGACGCGAGGGAGGCTTGGAATAAATCTATGTCAGCAGGGCACTGATTTAGCTCGTCCATAGCGCGGTTTATGGGATCGGCAGTGTAATGATGGTATTCCGGGGCGCACGATACAAAAAGGGGTCTCGGACGCAGTGACCGTTGCGGAGCATGAAAACAAATCAATGCTACCAGCTCTTGGCAGTTTATCTGTCCGTGGAAAACTTTATAAAGGAAAAGTAGATCGGAACAGACACGGCGGTCACTAAGGGTGGAGAGCTTCGTCTTTCGCAGGGCAGGACTATAATCGTGGTCATTGAACCGCATAGGGCTACCTGATGCCCTCATGGCTAGCCTAAGGAACTTGTGCTGGACCCTTTCAATTACACTAGTATATAGCTTATGATTGGGGCTCCAAATAACCGACGCATATTCAACTTGTGGCCTTACCAGTGCAACATATAACAGTTTTAATGTCCTGATCCGTTTAAAGTGTTTCGCAAAACGGGCGATAAACCCAAGGGTTTTCATTGCCTTACAAGTTATGCTACGATAATGGTTACGAAAATCAAGACTCGTCGTAAACGTAACACCAAGGTCTAAGCCTTCCGCCACCGCTGTCAATGTGGTATCGCCTAGCATATACATCGAGGGAATGCCACTGACAGCCCTATGGGTCCTTAATAACACACATTTCCCGGTATTAAGCTGCATCCTATTAGCGATACACCACTGCTCGAACCTACTGAGGTCAGCCTGCAACAGATCCACATCGAAAGCCCCACTAATAGTGCGGAAAACTTTCAGATCATCCGCGTACATTAGGAATTTACTATTCAGGAAAACCTCCTTGAGATCATTAATAAAGAGAAGGAACAGGAGAGGACCGAGGTGCGATCCCTGAGGGACACCAGAGGTCACATTGACTAGATAGGATAACCGGTCCTGCACCCTAATAACCTGCGCTCGGCCTTCAAGGTAGCTGACAATCCACGAAAGGAGCGGCCCATTAATCCCGATTGAGGCTAATTTATGATGAAGGATACCATGATCCACTGAATCAAAGGCCTTCCGGAAGTCAGTGTACACGGTATCAACTTGAAGGCTCGCGTCCAATGCAGCAGAAACGAAGCAGTGGTATACCGCCAGGTTGGTTGTCGTCGAACGCCCAGGAACAAATCCATGCTGTTCATCGCAAATGACGTTAGCGAGGCAGGGCGTTAGATGCTCCGTAATAATTTCCTCGAAGATCTTAGGCAAGACAGATAATTTGCATATCGGCCTATAGTTTCTAACATCTGAGCGGTCGCATGCCTTAAATACCGGGGTAACCAAAGTAGTCTTTCAGGCTGCCGGGAAAGTCCCCCTAGATAGTAAGGAGTTAAAAATATGCCAGAGAGGCCTAGCAAGAATGAATCGACACTCCCTTAAAAACCGAGGGGGGGGGGGGATCCCGTCATAACCTGGGCCCTTCGACATATCAAGCGACTCGAGCTTGGAATAGATTTGACCTATAGAAATGGATATCGAGTGTATATTTACATCACTGTACGAGGACGGAGCGGGATTCCGGGCAGGCGTCACCCCAGACTGAGGACTATATACAGAGCCAAAGAAATCAGCAAAAAGATTAGCATCTGTCGAGTGCGTCGAAACATAATTACGGTCGAGATGTACCTTCTCGGGAATTTCATGCCCAACCCTCTTAGTATTTACAAATTTCCAGAAGCATGATACATTGTCCAACACCGCACTCTCGACGCCGTCAATATAAATACGGTGATCACGCGAAAGGGCCAACTTACATTTCGAACGGAGACTGGAAAAATTAATATAATCGCTAAAGGCGCCAGACCGCTTAAAGGCTCTATGTGCCCTTTTCTTATGTAGGATCAAGGACTTTAAACCAGGGGAAAACCACAGCGGAAAGGTGGATCGGACCACAGACCGGACCGGAATACAGGCTTCGATTGCCTGATTGATATGACAATATAAACGCTCAAGGGCAACACTTGGGTCAGTGTCGCCTGTCTCCTTGTCCCAATCAACTAAGTTAAGATAATTCAGCAGGCTGGGGAAATCGCCCCGCTTAAAGTCCCTATATTCAAAGTTTCCGCCTGCAAGGTCAGGACCTGCTGCCAAGCCTCTAAACATAATATACAAAGGTGGGTGATAGGCATCCGGTTCAATGAGGGCATCAATGACTCGGTCAACCGTGACATTACGACAGGAAACGAAGATGAGATCGAGCATCCCGTCAAATTCGTTAAAAACCGTGTTAACTTGGGTAAGGTTGCAGTACCCCGCACAACCAAGGAGGAGGTCGATAGCAGCTGATTCACTAGACGATACCCCGACCTTCTAAAGCACGCTTGAACCGAGTCGTTGTACCATACCGCATGAGGGAGATTAAAGTCGCCATACAAACAGAAGGTGTCTTCGCTGTAATTGTGGTATAATTCCGTGACTGCGTCAACATGACTAGCATAAAGTGAAGGCCGGGATGCGGGCGGCATATAAACGGCCCCCAATAGTACGTGTTTATTATTATGAAGGTGGGCTCTGACAAACACTTGTTCGACCTCAGAACAGCTGACTGTGACAAGACAAGAAGGCAACGAATTCTTAACTGCGATGAGGACACCGCCGCCTCTTGTACAACAGCTTGTTCGTTGGGATCTATCGCACCTGTACACCGTATAATTACGCAACCCGAGTTCGATTGAAGATATCGCAGACGTGAGCCAGGTCTCGACAAAAATGATAACATCATACGACACTGCCGATGAAAGAATAGAATTGACGAGAGTGTCCAACTTCGTTCGCAGACCTCGGACATTTTGAACGTAAACTAAAGGGTCTATCTATTTCCATTTCATCCTTAACGATTCATCCCATCGAGGGCTCTACAACGCTCGTTGTACGTGTCAACAATACGCTATCGTTAATTTCTGCGGGGCGCGATACAATTCGAAAATATTCGCGGGGTGAGAAGTAAAATAATTGGAATATACGCGTTTTATTTGTTCAGTTGGTTTTGCACTGATCGAATGACTCGGCAGAAATACGCGATAGGTTTCCTTTTTCAGGCATTCTCTTATTTCGCACGAGTTATTAAGCGCAACAAAAGGTACGTCAGTTTGATCTCTGACTGGAGAACGGTTCACAAGTACTCCAGATAATTACCGAAACGCGATGGACACAATGGACAAATGGGAGGCACGGGGCGAGTTCGATCGTGAAGAATAGAAGCCACGTCAAACGGGAGAGAGGGTGGGGAGGAACACACGAGGGCGGAACAAAAACAAGAAACTCGGAGTCATCCCTGTCGTATCAAGCCCGACGGGGTAAAATTTAGCCACGAAACGCGGGGGTGGTTGAAGAGGAAAATAGAACGAGCAGGAAATTTCCCTACGCTACGAAAATCACGTTCAAAGTGCATTCAATCGCACGAATATACCGAGGCTCGTTATCTTCCATATTCATAAGGATTCTCTAACACCAAGGTTCAAATTACACATCCTTGTAAGACATCCCACCAGAGATCCCATCGCCAAAGAAACGACCGCCTTGCAAGAAAAGATCGAGCGGCGTCTACCCGCGAACCTGTGTCACAACATCCGCAGAGTCGCGAGGTAAACGACATTGAGAAGATGAGTGAGGAAAGGAGCCGCGTAGACGGGGAAGAATAAGGCCGTGCGCTAGGTGCACAGTGTGCCTAGAGTCAGTGTAAACGACAGGGAAAGAGAGGGGGAGAGGGAGAAGAGTAGCGGTGAAGAAGACGAACGCGCAGGAGAGGGAAGTGGAGCGAGGTAGAGAAAGCTAAGAGAAGGGCAGAGATGAAACCAGAAGAGACGAGAAGAGAAGAGAAGAGAAGAGAAGAGAAGAAATGAGAAGAGGCGAGGCGACAAGAGAAGAGAAGAGAAGCAGGGTTGGGGGTTGGTGGATTTTGCGAGCACGGAGGGGTCGGGGGTGGCGCCGCGGGCCGCGCCGTCGCCCAGCATCCCTCGTTTCCACCCGCCCACCCTCGTAAAGGCGCACCCTCACGCCGAGAGTATCTGGTAGTCATACGCTGGCCCGTTGCGAGCCCGCCGATATACCGCGCCTCTATCGCTCGCTTCGCTCGCTACGTGCACGCTTTCCGCGTCCCATCGCGACAATTGCGTGCTGTGTTGACCCAGTTCGAGCACATCCAGCAGTTGGAAGCCGAGGCCGACATCCACGTGAACGCTACTCGAGAAGAGCACAGGGTGCTGCAGGTACCTAGCTGCAGGGTACCCAGCTGCAGCTCTCGGGGAGGAGTTCGTCATCCTCGCCGTGTCGGGTTACCGTAGAGGTGGAGGAAGAGTAAACGCGCGAATCACCAAGAGGATACACAGCGACGGTGGAGGGTGAAAGACGATCAGCCGGTGACACGTCGGCGAATCCAGCCCGAGGCACCCTCGCTCACATGGTCTGTGTTTTGCTTCACCACCCTCCTCGCCACCCCTACGTGGCTCCCTCTCGGCGCTAGCTATTCACGCGAGCTGTTCGCGCGTGAACGCGCAAGTGTCTCGTCGCTAGCTCGCTCCAGTCACGGGCTACGTCGCCTGCCTGCCAGATCAGTGTGTGTGCCACGCGTCAATTGTGCGCCGTTTTAACCCTTAAAGGCTACCGCGAACAATGACCGCGCGACGAGGCTGCTTTCCACGGGACCCGCGCCGCTGGCCACGCTGAGATCATCCACGGTGCCCCACGATCGTGATAACCGCCTCGACGTCACTGTCGGTAGCAGCGTCACGACGCGCTGACGTCCTCACGTCAGTGGTCTCGCTCGATCGTCGGTCCCTGACCTGTACGCTCCGTTCCCTGCGGTCGCAGCCAGCTATTCACGCACGCGTGACCAAGCTCGCGGGACTGACAAGGGACACGGTCGACCGTTGATATCGAGGATCGTGCTTCCTTCGCGATCGCTTGTCCGCGTCTGCGGTGCAAAGGGAACTGTCAGGGTGAATGCGACGGGTGATTGACATCGCCACGAGGACTTTGCCGCAGAGGAGCTAGGAGACACGTCTCGAAGAACCTTTTGGTGCGTCTTGCGGAGCTGCTGAAAGAGAAGAGGCGCGAGGTTATCCCCCGGTGGACTTATCCGACCCGTGACTAAGAAGGGAACGATAATCGATACGATGGATACGTTTCTGATAATAGGTATCTGCTTCCTCTGCTACGAGATGTGCGACCTGATCAGGCGGTACGCTACACCACAAACGGCGGAGCCGCGTCGCTCGCTGGAAACTTCCGCAGCACAGCCCTCGCAACGCGTGTTCTCGATTTCCCACAGGATGCCGGGTCGTCCAGCCTGTTGCCCCCAGTAAGCTTCAGATCAGCCTGTCTTGACTTCTCTGCTAGCCCAACTTCACAGCCACCGCGAATATCGTTTTCTGAACCGTTAATCACGTATTACTCCAACGATCAATCTGTCTGTCTTCATTTCGAACGTCCACCGATAGACACAGGAGGAGCAGGCTCCGGCCACGTCCACTGGTGACGTTTACACGATTCACCATGATCGTGCGATCCTAATAAAGCGTCGGGCATCCGTCACGCCGATGCGGAGCACCGGTGTCGCGATCTTGGATAACGCTGAGCGGAGGGCGAAGTACCGAGCGGAATTCGTGTCGGCATGACAAATGTACTGGACATGATGGAGCGCGTCCAGCGTCCGATCGATAGGCAGACGACGTAAACGCGCCGATAGGATCGCCTGCTTTGCCTCTCCTCGTCGCGATCGATTGGATTCCGATCGATCAAGGGATCGCGGCCATCCGTAACTTTGCTCGTAGCTACTCGCGACGTTGACCTCGTAGACATTCGGTTGGATGCTAAGATGCATGGTCGAGTGGAATCGAACAGAACGATACACGGAGCAGCTCCTCGTTCGTACAGACTCGAACAAATCTATCCCCGCGAGTGTCGTTGGAACTAAAGTGACCGCAGTCAAGGAACCAGGACTTTTTCCGGCTGCACGCGTCGTCGAGCAAAGGGCGAACGAAGTTTCTTTGAGTACAACGAACGAGCATCGAAGAATACAAAGTCTCGGTTAATATCTTCGAGAGAAAGAAGTAGCAGAGTGAACAGACTGTAATTTCATTGCCTGTCGTGACTTCCACTCTGCGAAGGCCACTTCGCAGTGAAATAGGTATTGCTTTAGTCGGACGCTGTATGAGGATGCAACGCGGGTCGATGATCTACGAAAGTCGCAGGGTTCTGGATTCAAAAGAGAATCGGGAGCATTCTGCGTGTCAGATTCGCTTATCCTCAGCACGTGTCGTACCAGGAAACAGTCGCTTGCCATTGAGTGAAGTTTAAAATACACAGGAACTGATCGCTGTCGACGACGATGGGTTATATCAACGTTAACGTGACCTTTTACTATCGCGCTCAATTTTAGACAACGATAAACTGATCGTATTATATCGACGTTGCTTGCGTGACAGCAGAGTGTTTTACCTGCTATAGCCAGGTTGATAGAGAGATACATCTACGCCAGCTAAAGTTGAAATAGAAGAGGCCGAGGAAGAGGATTATCGGTGTTGAACGAACCGTTTTCGTGGATCTCCGTAGGAGCATTCAGCAGGTCGGTCCCAGCTGAAGGAGATACGGGAGACAGGATCAGTTGGATAGGGGAGAGATGGACTCGTTGGAGCGCTTGATGAGCGCAGGATCGCACCAGCCAGCATTGACGGCAGCCACACGGTCGCAGAACGCCTACGTTCAAGCCAATCTTTGCTCTGTGATTGGCCGAAAAGGTCGTCACCTGACGGGCACATTCTGTCTGACGGGGGACACGATGGAAGGCATTATACAATGCCTCGTCTTCCTCAAAGCATTCTCGGTAAGAAGGCTACTCTTTTTTCTGCTCCTTAGCGTGTATTCGTCCGCGTGAGATGCGATAAAGAACGCGGCTCGTAAACGAACAGTCCTTGGAAAGTTTCTGTGACGTGAATCGTTTGCTCTGTCCGAGGTACACTGCACAGTGTATACGCAACCGGCGACGATTCTGTTCCCGGAATACCGAACTAATACCCTGGTAACCTGTTCCACTTAGCGACGCGAGCTGATGGGGAACGATGTTGAAATTGTTGGGTTAGATATTCGTGGAACGTCACTGTGCTGCAAGCACGACGCGTTGCTGCACGATAATGATGGCAATGCGTGGCATAAATGAACGGCGATATGTTTAGAATTGAAATATACTCGGTTCATTACTGACGGTTGTGAAAAGCAGGATTCAGTTGGATTAATTCTGTTTTCTGATTTAGGTTTAGTGAATTTTAAAGATCGTAACATTTTACACATAGGATGCCTAGTTCCACTTATTGGAACCTCCGATCAAAAGCTCTGAACACGCGGTACATATGACACTGATTGCGAGATTCAAAGGATTAAGTTCCACTAGACCGAATTCGAGTGTACAAATCTAAAACTCGTTCACTCTAAAACACTCTGGAAACACATCCATCCACAGTGCTCTGTTTCGTTGGTGCGACACAGGCGCTCGACAACAAAGCGTTCGTCGCCGCCCCGTACGAACGATAGATGCAGCGTCTCGTTCGTAGGACACTTCAATCTCCTGCCCTTTGAATTCCCCCTTTGATCGGGTAGGAAACGGTATCGCGGAATGACAGCGTAGCGGCGTGACACACCTTACTAGAAGATAACGCATGGCTATGCTTCTTTTCGTCGACAAAACCAATTGTCCCCCAGAATGGAGACAAATCGAGGTTCGAGACTCGCGATTGAACGTGTCGCGCCATCAGTCCGCGATAGACGAGGCAAATCAGCGCGGCAAGAGGGTGTCGACCAACCCTCCCTCGCGTTAAATCGTCGATAATGACAATTCGGGAGTCGAGCAGATTTATCCAGAAGTGGCGTCGCGAGGATACTTCTCCCGAGTCGAATAAGGAATCAATCTGCGTTGGTTCGACTCCCGAGAAAGTGAACTCCACCACTTTTTTCTCTCTCTCCGTTCGAGGGAAATTTTCTATTTGCGCGGCCTGTCGCTGATTCAGGCCGCAACTGGGTCAAAGAATTTTAATCGCGTCGCCTCGATGCAAATTACACGCGGTCTTTTGCGCGGAATAATTCCTGGCCGAAAGCTCGTCGAACTAATTTCAGGGGATTGGAGGCGGGGGGGAGGGGGGGGGGGAGTTTCTCCTGGGAATTGTTACTTCCGAGCGCGTCGATCCCGTGTTTTTCTTCGCGTTTTAATCTCGTCGTGACTCGCTCGGTAATTATTTCGTCCCCCGATGAGGTGAAATGATTAATCTTTTAATTAGCAGTCGAATGAACGGAGACAGGAGGGATTTGTAATATGAGTGATGGAAGAGGCATGTTCGTCGCCAACGCATCGACGATTGTTAATCGTTATTCCAGTCTACCCGTTCCGCGAATGATTGATGTAGAATCCCTTTTTCTCTTGGTATGCCACTAGGTAATATTCATTTCCTGCTTTTATGGAAGAACGCGCGACAATTAGTCAAGAAAGAAATCAAATACGTATTGTGGGAATGTTCATTGCTCCGTTTAAAGACATCAAATATCAATCCTTCTGACTTGCCCGATTCATTAATTCTGAGAACTCGTATTCATAAATTATTCTAACAATAACTTCATAGCTGACGTTAAGGTATTAACCTTCCTCTGACAGAACACGCGAGGACGTGTCGATAAATCTTAAAAACACGAGTAACTTTTTAATGAATTCACCGTGCGCACTGCGCGACGAGTCTCCTAACCAAGCTCGAGACGAAAACGTCGCCCTCCTCGGCAAGACACCTCATTACGCCGACCGTTTCTCCAGCGAAACGAATCAAGGAAAAGGAAGAAAAGAAGATCGCTCGTCCCTTTTGGCGAGATAGCAACACTGCGCCACTGTTCCATTTACCGCAACGGAGTTGGCAGGGGTGGCGACGCTTCTCCCCAGCAAGCCCCCGTGTGTTTTCATCGTGGGAGGGCCTTTTAAAATACCCACGGTGCACTCTGCCGGCGGTTCTCGTCAGCGGCCGACCGTTGACGTTGCTGGCTCGCGTCGTTCCTCGGTCGAGTGGATGGCGGAGCATTCTTCGTTCCGTCGGAGGGTGCAAGGAAGGTGACGATAACATCTCTATGAGACGGGGCTATGAATTTTTATCCGGTATGGCCGTAGGCTAGCGGCCTACGGCGAGCAACCGGCGAATATCGCGATGGCCCCCTAAAGAAGAAACCACTTACCCCTCGGTGAGCCCGTTTGACGATAAAAGTTATTGGCGCGGCGATGACGTAACGAGGGGAAGATACCAGCCTGAATGGGCGAGTTTTCGAACTCGGGGGAAAAGGAGAACGGAGTGGGAGAGGAAGGGGCAGATTGGTTAAGCAGAAATCAGGACCAGGAGTTTTCGTCCTGGCTAACGATGAATCACGTTCCGCGGGCCTTTTGATACGACTTTTCGCTTGCCGAGGATCTCGCGTCGACGGCGACGCACAGTGGTCTGGAATTAAGAATTTGGTGACATTTGTCTATAGCTTTTGAACTATAAAAGATATCGAAACGAAATTTGCGCCAAAAATAGGAAAAAATTATCCCCTTCTAATGATGTATAACGTAATATTTTTTACATTTATATATTTATTCTTTTTTCAATTTTTTTAAGTTAATTGTTATAAAAAAAATGAAAGCTGTTTATTTGGTACTTTATTTAATGCTCTTTTCAGTAGTTTAAGTCGCATGTTGAGGAAACTTTTCGTTTCCAAGTTATAAGGAAAGTAGTCGGGAAAACAAAATAGTCCGGGTCGAAAAATTTCGTGACAATTCATGCATTTGTAGAATACCATTTATCTTTCCTGTTATTTACATATTAATTCTTCAGCTTCGGGATCTAGATATTTTTTTATTACATGAATTAATTCGGATTGCTGATATATATGGGTAGGATGTTAATAGAAGTTTATGAAATATATCTTCATTGGTTGATTTTCTTGACATTTTTCTCGTATTCCTTTTGCTAAATTTTTTAAAATCTTTGTGACGTGTTTCCTGTGCCTCTTCAGACAGTTGTCCAATTGGGAGTAATTCGTGTTCTATGATTTCTGCACCATGCATTAATATCTTGTGGACAGAAGCTGGCATGTAATACCAGCCATAGTATGCCACAAAATGCTTTGCTGTATCTTGCGTATACACCCGAAATTTTTCAACATCTATTCGATGTGTAGAATTGTTGAATTAATTACAATTTTTCAAAATTTATTTGGTACACGGAGCAATATTCCTTACAGAAGATGGCATATAACCATAATTACAATTCAAAATATTTTTTTATATTTTGCAAATATACTGCTAAAATTTTATAACGTGTATTCGATGTGCAGAAAAAAATACCTGTAATATTGTATGGAGTTTCTTAATTAACATTACATCAATTCCAGTAATTTCTGAAGCAAGGTCCGCGTTTCCAAAAAATCGCTGTGCTGTGTTTCCGTCGTTGCATGATCCCCATCCTTGTTTTACTTTTACATAATCAACGTATATGCCCATTTTTTCTTTAAATTGTTTTTATATTTCTTCTTTCCTTATATTCTTCATTTCTTTCATTTCATCTGTATTCGCAGTCCATTTTTTGAAGGGCAATTTGTGAAATATACACTCCAGACACCTAATCCAGGCGTGTAGTAATGACATTCCAAAGAAATAATTTGCACTAGTGCATACATTGTTTACATTAATTATTAATAAAAGATGACATTTTATCGCAAAACACTGCTCTTTAATTAAAAAAAAAAAAAACGATTTTCACTACTTTCCTCTACTATTCGACTTTGCTTATAACTTGGAAACGAAAAGTTTTCTCAACATGCGACTTAAAAAACTGAAAAGAGTATTAACGGGTAATGCCACTGTAGAGCCCGGAAAAGCAGCCTGATTTTGAGATTTTTTTATGCAAGTATAGTGAATGGAATACAAAATCTGTTTGAAGGCCTTTGTTGCACATACCTTGAAGTATGATTACAATTTTTAAAAATTTTTTAACACAAAATGGCGGCGCCTCAGCTCAACAAAAAAGCTTCTTCTGAAAAAGTGTTCCGCGGCCGGAAAGATTTCTCCTCCAATTTTTTACCTAAAACAAAAAACCGAAAAATTTGAAGTTCTATATAAGATTATCTCGGGAAGTACACGAGGAAATTAAAAAATACTGATTTTTGTAAGAATGGTGCGTGATTGAACAAAACACACCTTGAAATTCTTGAAACGTTTTGTTCAATCACCCACCATTATTACAAAAAACAGTATTTTTTAATTTCCTCGTGTACTTCCCGAGATAATTTTATAGAGAACTCAAAAAAAAAAATTGGTTTTGTGTTCTAAGTTAAAAACTGAAGGAGAAATCTTTCCGGCTGCGGAACAGTTTTTTTTTTCAGAAGAAGGTTCTTCTGTTGAGCTGTGGCGCCACCATTTTGTATTTAAATTTTTTTTTAAAAATTGTAATCATACTTCAAGCTATGTACAATAAATAGATTTTGTATTCCTTTCACTATACTCGCATAAAAAATATTCTCAAAATCAAACAGCTTTTCCGGGCTTCCGTGGCATTACCCCTTAAATAAAGTACCAAATAAACAGCTTTAAAACATTTTTTATAACAATTAACTTAAAAAAATTGAAAAAAAAAAGAATAAATAAATGAATGTAAAAAATATTAAGTTATACATCATTAGAAGGGGATATTTTTTTCCTATTTTTTGGCGCAAATTTTGTTTCGATATCTTTTATAGTTCAAAAGCTAAAAACAAATGTCACCAAATTTTTAATTCTAGACCACTGTGCGACAGCGAGGTATTAGGCGAGCCAGCCAGGGCTGCGCGCGCGATCGGACGCAATACCGAGTTATGAACTTTCCACGAAACTGACGCTGGAACTTCTAATATCGTAAAGTAAATTTTTCTTCAAATCCCCCCGACCGTCCACCCGCTCCTGGCCATCCGGGGCTACCGTAACTCCGCATTAATAAAGTTACTCGTTAGAACGGAGGATAGTTTCGTGATTCGATGCAGATGTGGTATTAACTTTCTGACTAACCCTGGATTATATGGTCTTCACGGTGCTGGCCCTTATCGAATGAATGTGGAATTTTTAAGTGGGAGTAAAAGAATTTAAGAAGGTTCTTTCAGGATTCATTAGATACGGAAGTACAATTAACGTGAGTAATTGAGAATGGATTTTTTGAGGGATAACTGGTAATAGTCGTGGTGAATATGTCAGTCAGACGTGTACAGTAGTTCGTGATGGTTGAATTGATTGAGGAGATCTAATTGCTGAGAGATGCATGTGTGGATGTTCTAACACTGCGAATATCGTTGAATCTTTATTTGAGAAGAGCGGGAGTGAGTTGGAGTGAAAGTGTCGACGTAGCAACTTAGAGTACATATGTAAATCGAGTTAATTGTGTAAGTTGAGAGAGTGTCTACTTGGAGACTAATTTGAGTTGCGCAACTTGCGCGAGGGTGTGCTGCGACAGTCTTGCTTGGAAATCCTGTTTTTATCATTAACGCAGACGAGCGAAACAGAGTTCAGATTGGATTCAAAAAGGTTCCCTTCCTCCTTAATAACACATGCAATTCATTTCACTGTGCGTTGAGCCAGCTTAAACAAAGTAGCCAGTATCTGTAAAAATGTGGCGCAAAGTAGGGAAGCTTTGGCGTCAATTTGCCAACGTCAATGCTGCATGTGAAATTTCATTTTTCCCTGGACATTTTTCCTGGAAAAGTGCCTTTATCGCGTCAATCCAGTCGACGTTGCGTAATTAAAATTTTTCCCTAGGAAATTATATCCGATAAAATCGATCGGGCAAATTCTTCGAACAGAAAGCAATTGAAAGTCCCGAAAATATCCTAAATACCTTGATAACGTTCTGCAAATGGAAATTAATTTATCCCTCGACGAACATGCGGATTCTAAGCGATACCTTTTCATTTCATTCGTATTACATACTTTTCATATGGCTTGCTGCGATCACAACCAATGCCTGCATAAGCTTCTATACACACGGTGGATATCGCGACACAATTTCTCGAAATACCTAACGAATAAAATTTGCTGCGAACTTCGCGCTGAATAAAAATGAATTCACGTAATAATAATATACATATTTCCTTGTTACGCCGGGCTTCGACCAGCTTCTTGAAAGTGCTGTAAATTAAATTAAGTCGAACGACCGAGCTGCTTTCGCGTAAATTGCCAGCGATAACGCGCACTTCTCCGCGCGAGCATCAAGAAATAATTCACACGGCTATTATCGAGCGGCCGCGTCGACGCAGATATCCAGCTTTCCCGGGAAATCGAATTACAGCCTGGAAAAGTCCTGTCCGCGCTCTATGGACGTACACCGACTTGCCGGGTTGTTTATTTAAAATTTCGACATCGCTCCAAAATATACTGCAGCCCATTGAATAACGATGCAGCATCGTAGCCGGCGATCCTCTATTTACATTCGGGAAAATCAAACTCGCGTCTCGTGGAAATTGAATCGCGCGATGCCGTGGATTACTATTAGGCTGCATATCGCGAATAGATAGGGGTGATGCACAAACTTCATCAGCCGAGTATGCTATTTCTTTTGAAATTGGTAACCCTTCTGCTGCGTAGGTAGTAGTCCCAGAAGCGATTGAATGGAGCAGGAAGCGAAAAGCAAGCCTTATACGCGGAATTTAAGATACTACTTAGATTCAGAAGGAAGGTTAACGGCAGCTACTCCTTGTAATGAAGCTGATCGTATCAAAATGCTACCTCGAAGTTTCGTAACTTTAGTATTACCCCAGGTCTTTTCTTAATTCTCTTAATCCTCGCGGAAATCCCATGTAGACGCTTAAAGGGAAGTTCGAACTACTTTAAGGAAGCTCGATATCTTGCGCACTCTTGTCTTCCACACTTTTATCCTCCACAGACTACATATTCAGTGGAGCAAGGAGCTTCATCTTGGAGATTCAGACTTATATACTATAAGTGAATTATTTCTCAAGTCATAAGTCTCCGTTCGTACAGGGACCAGGTTGTCGCGTCCCTGTTGCTACATTAATTACCGGGTCGTCGGCGACTCCGTCGTTGTTCTCAGATAATTAAAGGAGTCACCCTTTGTAGTCTGCCCTCCACTTTGCTCTTCTCTGCGCGGAACCACCCCCCAAGCGTCCCTGCCTCCTCGAAACTTCGCCGATATTTCAAGCGAGAGCGTTCACTTTCGCGCAACGCTTCATGACCGAGGAACGTTATTTCCCCGATTCCACTTTAGCGGGCGCATCTGCGACACCCGCTCGTGTCTCCCGAGGGAAGCGGGGCTCCTCCGCTCTTCTCGGGGCTTGACCTCGTTCCAGGTGTTCCGTCAGTCTCTCTTCTCTTCACGGCCTGTTCCCCGTAATAATAGATTTATATGCATAGCCTCCCGCGAGCGGTACAGGTGGTTCCGTAACTCCGTACAAACCGCTTTGCGACTCCGTAATGCACGAGCGCAATAATTGTATTTTAAACGGCGCCTGCTGACGTCTTCTGCTCTCGACGGGATTAAACCGGGTTTCCATATTCATCGATTAAATGCTCCCACGTTAAATCGCCGCTGTTTTAACATTTAATCGGCTAGCTGCGAGGTGTCTCAACTAGCAACCCAACCCCTGTGTATTTCAAACTTGTCGAATCAGCCAACTGCTTCCCCCCGGTATTTATACGTCGACGCTGTATTTAATCTTTCTACGATGGCGATACGAAACTTTCGCAATGAATTAACTTGAAGCTGTCGAATTTGCAAGCACCTCTTTCCTGTTTCGAAGTAAGGAGCTTAAACGATCTCAGGAGTAATAGAAAGGTTCAGGAAAATCCTTTGCGACCTCGTGTACACCTCGACGTACCATTTTTACGAGTGCCCGACTCGTTTTACGTGCGCGGTGGGTAATCGATCGACAATCCTCGCGAAATCTTTTAAGGGGGTACGTGTCGGGCGTGCCGATACCCGATCCCGCGCATGTTCCCACCCATGTCCCTCCGCGAGACACACTCCGAAAGAAATACGCGCGAGCACGATGGCCAGTTCGATATTAGATATATAATTTAATAACGCAGCCGCGTTCTACCTATATAGGATTGCTATATAGGTCAGGCGCACGCCCGCCCCCGCAGCGTGCCGTGACTTGAGCGTATGACGCATTTCGCGCGGATATAGCTTGGGTACTTTCGATAAACCGAATATTCGAGAGGGCCGACTAAAAATCTCGTTTTATCGCCGAGCGTTCGTTCTGTCGGCGCGCGAACGAAGTTTCGCCACGTAATGCCGCCCTAGTAGCGTTTCCCGGTATCGCAACGGGGAAACGTATCGACGACTTTATGACGCGCGGGGGTAACGAGGGAACTTTTCCAGTCTCCTGTTAAACGATTGCCAGACGATATCGTTCCCTCGTGTGGCCTCGTTTTTATAGCCGGCAATTCGGCTAGACGCCTCGGTGATAAATACAGAGGTGAGGCTTTTTATCGCTGGCCAAAGAACGCGGCCGACACCAGACTCTTTGCGCTTTCACGGGATACGGTATTGAAATTTACGAGGGAAATTTCGAGCGAGCGTTTCGTATCTCGCGCCCCGTTCGTATTTCACGCGATATAGTATCGCGCTGCACGGGCAAACAAAAATATGGAAAAACCTCTTTCTGCGAGACAAAAGCGTGGACGTGCCCGTGTTTGGCGAGGAACAGGAGATTACAGATTGTTCTAGCCAACCCGAAGCGCGATATCCGATTGCCGTGGAAAATCGACGCGATGCTGCCTGCCGCGTCCGTGCGTTCGGGCTACAGTGTACCGGCGATGATCTGATTTTTTTTCCCCCATTCTTCCCCTGACTTGGAGAATTCGCTGCTATATCGATTCCACGCAATGTCCATTTGTGGGAATTACGGTCTATTGTCGGAGAATGTCGATTTTGCATCGCGTTCAACATATACTTTGAAATTTTGTGGACACCGTTTCTCTTCAATATTATGGCGAGAACGATGACGGTCGGTTTAGCATGGCTTCCGAGCTGCACGGAAGAATTGTGCAAAGATTGGTGTGCGGTCGTAGAAGTTATGGGAGACCGTTTAAAACGCGATCGAATGCGGACCAGGGCGAATGCCAGAGCAGCAGGGTAAACAGTAATGCAGGTCGAAATTTGAAGCATCGTGAATGTGGTCCGCAGGCGAGGCTCGGTGTTGTTTTTGCTGGGCAAACGTAGGACGACATCCACGGTTTCATTTGGCGGATGCGCAAACACCGATCCGCTGCCAATAAACATTCCCGGCTCTTGGTGGCCGGCCCACTTAAGTATTCAAAGCCCGCTCGATTTCCGCGATGCTTTCAATTCGCCCCTCCGCAAGCGTTCCGTTAAGAAATTCTCGGCTTTACACCCTGCAATTGCCTCTGCACACGAAAATTGGAATCTTTGATTTCACCTACGCCCCCATTCATACTCCTTCACTCGCTTTCACGCTCGCATTTCGAATTCATCTTGACTGACAAGGGAAGTTAGGCAACCCGGGAATTCAGAGAATTATGCAACTTTGTGTGCAGGTAGAGTAGTTCATCCGTAAGACAGATCTATTTTTTGTTGGTGCCATAGTTGCGGTTTTAGGGGGTGAAATCACTGCTTAAAAAGAAATCAGAGCTTTCTTTATCGTGAAATATCGAAAAGAAATTTAAACAAAAGTTGCATCTTTTTTTATATCTGCGAAACTGTATAAAAATAATTATCGAATTGAGGATTGGGGTAACAATGAAAAGTATGAATTTTTCGATAATTACTTGCACCCAAAGCTGCATAATTTTCTGAATTTACTGTTTGCCTAACTTCTTCTCTTGTCGGTCTGAATCCGATGGAATCTTAATCCATTTTAATCACTGATCGGTCTTGGAACGTTCTTCGCATTCTCGCTATGCTTACTCAGCATAGTGTTTGTCGCGAAGACAGCGAACTTAGCCCTCGGTTACCGAGTGCACGAGTCAGACCCGTAAAAATTTGTGCTTTGATGCGACGCTCTGCAACGCATAGCTTAAGCGGACGGTCTTAGCAAAGGAGAGGGTGTAAAACGCGGGCACGCGTACGGTTCCTGAACTCGATACGGCTCGTCGAGCGTGAAAAGCGCGGGGACCTAGATTCAGATCTCTCGAGGCGTTCACCGCGATCGGCGGGATTCATTAAAAGCGATGAGCCCTCGATTCGCACTTGCGCGTGCTGAAATTAAGACGCGAACCCGCTCCAATTTCGTTTATAACATCCGTCTCTCTCTCTCTCACTATCCCTCTACCTCCGCCCTTCTCCCTTCATGCCGCTCTCTGTGGCCGTCATTCGAAGCCGCGTCGAAGTTTAATTAATGTATATATAATTACTGTACTTTTATTAATCTGTCTGTTTTAAGTATACACGAGCCACGTGACCCGTGGCCAATAGTTAACACCAATTAAGCTTCGATACGTCTGTTACTTTCATGTCCAATATTTTGGCTCTGTTTGCATTTCGCTTAGGTAGTCATTCGTTCGCCATTTTATTTAACTCCGCCACGTTCACTTATTATTGCGAATATTCCACATAGCTTTTGCGATCGGGTAATAATACGACACAGCTACGAAGCTTCACTCGTTTATTCGAGATTAATTCCCCTGCGTACGTCGGTGTGTATACAGGAATTTACGATATTCCCACGAATTTTATATTCATTGTTCCGCGATGCGCGCTACCCCTGAAAACTGGACGACTAATTGAACATATTTTCTCGAAGCGATGAATCACTTTTGTTCCCTCGCTTTTGCCCGAAACACCATATGGATTTATTCACTCTATAGGAAACTGTATTCTGCAGCGCTTTCCTAGGACGAGACGACGGTATTTCGCGAAAACGCGGCTTCATTTGTTGGCTTGTGATGCGCGTCCGTCGTTCGCAGGGAAAGCTTCGCGATCTCGTAAACGTAACGCGATGTTGTGTGCCAAACAAACCGCGAAAATCGCCGGGTTATTAAACTTGGAATCATCAAGCGGGCTATTCGACGTCTGGCTGCGAAAACGTTTTGACCAGTGATGCGAAATTAAGCGTCATTGCTTCTGTATTTCCACCGCGACAGAGATGAGCGCCGCTCTTAATTGCTTTTCCAAGGTAACTTGTTGAGCTTGTTTATTCCACGACGCTTTTTTCCAGCCGAGTACAATGCTGCGCGGAGAGCGGACGATAACGTTTGGAAATTTCAAATTCCATTTGGGCGGTTTTAGGTTGCAAAACGCTGGCAAGCACCACTTCGCGGGCGCAATGAAAGTAACTTATCCTCAGGGGAAGCTCGTTTCGCGAAATTAAAGCTCGCTTCGGAAATGCCGCCGTCCGATTTCGCCGACGCCGGAAACCGTCGTTCGAGAAGCGCTCAACGGAATTGAATTCAGCATGGAGACAATAAGTCGGTGTTTCCTAAACTGTTTTGAGTCGCGACCGCCTTTTACAATATTCAAATAGAATAAAGAAAACACATTAAAAATAGGTGTTTCAGAATATAATTCTAACTTAATAATATTTAGTTATCTTAATACATAAATTAAATCTCATCAAAGATATTTAATATATTTAATTATCTTATTTCGTGTAGTGGATGCACTTGCATCTGCATAACCAGGTTTTCCTTTTTTCCATTTATGAAAAATCAGTGTTACATCATTGATAGTAGTAAATAGATTTATTTTTTGCCTTTCGGTTTCAAAATGGGGTTACATGTGTTATGTGTAAGTGTTTCTAGGACTGTTAACTCAAGATTATGCTTTCGTTTTGACTTCTTCCTTCATCTCGTTCTTCTTTTCTTCTTTTTCCAGAACCATTCGCATCCACTCCGCTCCTTCTTCTCCCTTTAGTATCCCCCGGCTCGTTGAATTTTCTCTTTTCAGCTCCTTACAGTCTTGTAGCATGTGACTACATAGTCTGCATACCGTGTCTTTTTCCTCCTTCCAGTATTTGCTTCTCCGCTCTTCATTCACACATCTGAACCTTGCAATCATGCTTTGGTCTCTGCCTGTAGTTTCTGTTTAGGTAATTTGCTCTCTGGTTATCCCTGATTTCTGCGTAATGTGCGTTGTATCTGCCTCCTTGTATTCTGTCGTACTGCCATTGAACCTGCTGTGCCCTGTCTCTTTGCGCTGATTCCTCAGCAAAGTCTCTTCCTCTCCTTCTTTCTATTTCCATTTCTTGGATATCCATCATTTTTTGCCTCTAGTATGCGTCTCTCATTTCCTCCCATTTCGACTTTTTCTGTGCTTGCTGCGCGTCTATTTCCCTCCAGCATTCTTGTACTATTTACAAGATTGTACTATTACAAGAATTTTATTCTTGTTCAGCCGTTTCACTTTCTCCTCATATTTTATTGCTCTTTTCCCCGCTTCTATCCTTACTTGACAAAGTAAGGATAGAAGACGGACACGTCTGTGTTTCCTCCAAAATTAGATATGCTGGTGTATTGAAGTCCAAACCGAAAGTCCACCTTATGTATTTCTCCTGTATTTTCTCTACCTTTTGCAGAAAGCAGTTTCATCCATCCCCAAATTTCTGACGCGTACAGCAAGACACTTTTCACTATGCTTCTGAATATTCTCATTCTTCTCTCAAAATTCTTCTTGAACATTCTTTGTCCTATTCCCCATATCTGCGCCATTGCTATTCAAGCTTTCATTATGACTTCCCTTATATGCATCTCTCTGCCCCCATTTTTCTGGAAATTATACCCTAAGTATTTGAACTCCTTTACTTCTTCCAGACTGTGCCCCTGCCAGCCCCATTCTTCTCTCTTCTTCTTTCCTCTTCCTTTATGGAAAATCAGCACCTTAGATTTCTCTGCGTTCACTTGCAACCTTTTTCTTTCAAGGTATTTTCCCAATCTTCGTATCATGTCCTTAAGATCCTTTGGTTCATTTGCTAGTAACGCTATATCGTCCGCATATGCTAGAGTCTAGATTTTTTCTTTTCCTACTCTTACTCCTCCTGCTTGGTTTTTCCTCATGGTTTCCTCCAAATCCGCTACATATATTGTAAATAACGTTAGACTCAGTGGGCATCCCTGTCTTACCCCTTTTGTTGTTTAGAATTTGGATGACATTTTTCCGTTTGCTTTTATAGTATTTCTTGTTTCTTTGTAAATTTCTCTGATTCTCATCCTCAAGTGTTTACTTATTTCCTTTCTCTTCATGATGTCCTGAAGTTTTACTTTATCCACTTTGTCGAATGCAGCGCTTAGGTCCGCGAAAAAGGTATACAACTTCCCCCCTTTTTTCTGTATTTCTCTGTTAGCTACATAGTTCAGAATAAAAATGTTATCTGTTGCCGACCTACCGCTCCTGAATCCTGCATGCGTTTCTGGTATTATGTGGTTCTTTCCAATTCCTCTTTTAATCTTTTTTCTAGGACCATAGTATATATTTTGTACGTTGTGTATAGGATCGTTATCCCCCGCTATTGCTTGCCTTTTCTCTATCTCCTTTTTTGAATATTGGTGAAATCACCCCTTCTTTCCACCTCTCCGGGAATCCTTCTCCCTTCGACACTTTATTGAAAATTTCTGTGATCCTTTTTACTATTTTCACGTTACCGTAAATCCAGGCTTCATTTTCTATTTTGTCTTCCCCTGCTGCTTTCTTCTTTTTTAATTTCCTGATTTGTTCTTTTACTTCTTCTTCTGTTATTTCCTCTTCCGTGTTGTCTATTTTTTCCATCTCTCCTATTTCTTTTTTACAGTCGACGCCTTCTAGCAATGTTTTAAAATGATCCTTCCATTCTTTTAAATCTATTTTATTGCAGATCCCTATTCTTTTCTTTCTTTGTTTATTTATATATTCCTAAATTTGATTTTCTCCCTTTAATTGCATTATCTCATTTTCTATATATTCTTGTAATTCCCTTCTCCTTTCTTCGCACACTTTTTTGTACTCCCTTCTTTTCTTTTTGGTAGTCTACATCATTAATAGAATATGGCAATGTAAGCATATTAAAAGAAATAAGTGCTATGAATCGTCAACTAAAAATAACCGCGGCGACCCTCCATAAAGCACTTCCGACACAAAGGTTAGGAACCACTGCAATAAGTTTCCATTTTAAGGGCGCAATAGCTTCGCGGTTACTTTAATTAATGATAAACGTTAAAAACAGTTTAGGGCACAATCTTTCTACACACGCCCGTATAAATTATTCCATTTAAACGACAGATTCATTGATCCACGATTATACGTCCTCGCGGTGTCTGAAATTACAGCTAGTTAGCCGATCTCTCAGGAATACATCGTCTGCAACCAGCAGACTATTTCCACGACCCAATTTCGAGATCCGTCCGCGGACCCCATTGTTCTCGCGCGGTTGTCTCGCTTCCTCGAGGCAAGAGACTATCTTGTTAGGATCCCCAGCTTCTCCCGGCAGAATCGCGGTCGTGATTATTGTAAACGTCGCTGGATCGTCGCGGAAACGAGACCGACGTCCCCGAACAAAAGTCTTGCGTCATCGATAACGGCGGCATTGTCGTGGCACCCCGGCAACCATCGGATAACGCGCGTTCGACGTCCCGCCCTGCGGAGATTTTCGCGCATAACTGAACTTAATTACGGGAAGCGGCGCACAGATTATCCGCCCGGGATCGTAAATATCGCGGTGCATCGCTATTATCGATGCACGATGAAATACGCGTTCATTACCTAGCCGCTTTCGAGTCGAATCGGGCGTTCTTCCTCCTCCGCTCTGCTTAATATTGTTTTCCAATCCAGCGATTCCGGTGTGCAGCGCGCTGTATCTGCGAAGTTTTTCCATTACTTAGAAAGCTGTATCCAGGGTAATCGGTACAACGATATTCGATAGTGTCGCTGCTGGATATTTATCTTAGTTTATAGTGGGTGGATGCGGATAATTAGTTTGCCTCCATTACCAGTTAACTTGAATTGTAAATATACCAAGATGTGTTTATTAACGAGTGAGTAACAGTGTTTCTATATTTTCATTTGGAGTTTGATATTACGGTAAAGACAATGAAAAAGTAATCCCATTTGATAGGTACACATAACATCTCTAAGATACAGCTTGCTTGGCATTAGATATGTTTCTGCGACCATTTTGGGAGCTCATTCGTCGACCTCGATATAACTTTTCATCAATTTTGATCATGAAATAACCGGGGAACACTTTTAACACCGCAGAGGCCCTCGAACTTTACTATTATTACAGACGCCCCTCGGGTAATCGCGTTTATGCTAGGGGATATTATAATAGCGTGCATTAACTGGCTTCGTGTGGCTAGTTGATAAGCGCGTAATCGCCAGTTGTTTGTTATGCAGGGAATATATCCGCGGGATGGCAATAGCGTACGCACAAACTGCAAACATTCGTATCCCGTGGAAGCTGCGTGGTTAATAAGTATTTATTTCAATGGACAGGCCAACTTTCGGCCGCAGCAATGAGTCTCGATGACGAGGAGAACGTGCCGCGGTACGCTTTTGTTTCGGGGCCCAGCAGCTTGTTAACTTTATCAATTACCTCGAATTTTATGTGGAAGCAAGAGGGTTGCCGGTGGAACAATGGCGTTTCCAGCCACTATGGTAACTATCACTCTGATTGCACGACGACGATGCAAGCTGATAATTTGCGAGTGCCTGTGAGCGGGAGCGAACAGCCTTTTCCTTTTGGAAAGCAGAACAGAGGGCTGAAATTGAAGGAGTTCTACTCGAATTTGGTGCAACTACGTACCATTGAAAGGCACTATATTCAAGGGGAATTATTTTCCAACAGTGGGCTCAAAAGTAGATGAAAATATAAGAATTTAAATATAATTGGAGTGCCTGAGATCCAACTATACTTGATATAGTTTCTAGCAGGAAAATACGTCAAGGAGATCAGGGGATCTGAAGAAAAGCGGTAATAATTCTAGAAACAAGTTCCACCTACCATTTTCTAGCCACAGAAGAGGACAATTGCATTAGCTTGAAAGCAAAACGGTGTTGGGATAACAAAAGGAGCGATACCATTTTCTAGACGTCTTTCTCTAGACACCTAGACCGTTTCGTGATGGTATTCTTCCCGGTTTACCTTCGTAATGTGTTCTGGTAAATTTGTAACGCTTGGCTGCCATTCTGTTTGCATTGAACAGAAAGCAAACGCGGTGCGTGGACAGAAAATTATTCAGCCATGTTGGTTTGTTCTGCAGAACGAAGCAAACGTTTGTTTGTTCCTTCTTGAGTGTATTTACGCACCTACACGAGGCCTCTGTTACTGAAGCTACATTTTAAAGATGATGCACTACGTTTAATCACTTCAAATATGGAAACATAATTTGCTGAAATTAGTGACTTAATAAGATTAAAGAGACAACATCAAAGACTTATAAACCTAGTTAGAACAAAGAGGAACAAGTGATTCAAGAATAAAAACTGATCTACAGAGTCTGAAATTCAATCCAATTCTCTCGAGCGCAATATTATATTGAAATTCCATCAACACGGGATCTTCCTCATTACACAACGACTTCCCCCAAACTATTTCCAGTGATTTGCAAAATTACGAATGTTATTCAGTCGACGCCTGCGAAATAGCCCACCTTGCAGCACGTCGTAAATGAATGTTGCATCCCTCAATGCGAACGGGTGAAAATGAAGTCGCGTTTGAATTCCTCGCGAAAGAAGAAAAAAAGGAACGGAGACAAACCTATACAAAACACGAGTCGCAAGACCTGAACCATCCGGTCCTTCGTCATTTATTAATGAAAACAGCTGCTCCGTTCCGTTCGTTCCCGTTTCTAACGCGACATGTATGGCGCCTGCTTCGACGCTGCTAATGCCCCTGCTCGTTCGAACAATTATCCGTTGTGCGCCTCGCGAAACTGGAATAATGAACACGCGATGCAGCCGGCACTCTTGATGAAGATGCTCGGGCAATCTCGGCTAAATTGCATTGATGAAGTTCACATGGTAGACGCCGACTGAAATTGCGCGAGGAATCCGACTGTTCGACGAGAGACTGATCGCCATATCGACGATTAACGGTCAGCTCGTGCTGTAACAGAGGAATATGGCAGAGAAGCATCCCAATGGAACGCTGTATCGCTGTGCAAGATAACACGTAGAGGAAGGGGGGGGGGGGGCATGACGGGGTAGCGAGGTAAGATGGGGTATCGCCCTAAACGCTAATTAAAAGATGCTAGACACGTGACAAATACATCACTAGGAAGCCATTGTGTTATAATAGTATGGTCACTGGCAAAAGTGACTGGGGGAGCACGCGTTTTTTGTTTATAGCTGTGAATCGTTTGCGTGCTGCGTCGATATTATTTCGTGTGACAAAAAGATTTGAAATAAATATATATTTAAGAACGGTAAGTCTATTATTTTTCTTCTATGATAATCTCCATTTCATCTATTTTAATCTGACATTCAAAATTTTCAATATTTCTTTATTTGTTGTAAAAATATATTAATCTTTGAAAAACGATGCTTTGAGGCAAGATGGGGTCTTTGATGCGGGGAATGATGGGGTTAGGTCGGAGTACCCCATCATTCCCCGCATCAAAAACTATGGTCTTTAATTAATTAAGCAACGTTATCGTTCTCTATTATAATTTAATTCAAATAAATCTCGTTATTTTTAGTTTGAATTTATAAAATGGTCAGAACGTATACGAAAAAAACCAGAAGAGGAGACTGGGCAATAGAAATGATGAAAAACGCTGTAAATAAAGTTTTGAGCAAGAAAATGGAACTCGAGAGTGTAAAACGTTCACAAAATAAGAAATGTTCTAATCCGGATGACCCTCGATTGAAGAAAAATGCAAATAAACTGAAAAAAAAAAAGTAAAATCTAAAAAATCAGTAGAAGAAGACTGCGAATGTTTTATATTGCCATGATTCATACCTGCAATCCACAGAGGGTTGGGTTGCATGTCAACTCTGTGGAGGGTGGTCTCACAATTCCTGCGCAGGGGTGGACGAAAACAATTGTGAAGAAATTCACATTTGTATCAAGTGC
Organism: Andrena bucephala; assembly: GCA_947577245.1. Lineage (NCBI taxonomy): Eukaryota > Metazoa > Arthropoda > Insecta > Hymenoptera > Andrenidae > Andrena > Andrena bucephala. The sequence goes on from OX387715.1 coordinate 75,314,518, forward strand.
GAAAATACTTAGGCAAATCATCTTGGCCCATTTTCGGTACCCCATTTTACCCCATTTTCGGTATCCCGTTTTACCCCATTTTCGGTACCCCATTTTACCCCGCGGTAGGGGCAAGACGGTTTTTTTTCGTCAATTATGTAATGTTTAATAACTTAGACGCCTGATCTCGCATAGTTCGAAGCGTGTGCCAAATGCTACATCAGTAACTTATAGTTGTATTTGGAGTAATAAAGATTTAATTAATAGGTACAATCATCACTTTATTTGCATTTTTCCTTAGCTTCCCCATCATGCCCCCCCTTCCCCTAATTAATATGGGATAGCGACGTTGCGAATTCTATTCATTATTAATAATAACGACGCACGCTTAATATGTTCGATGGCCTCCATAATTTTATCCGTTATGAATTTAGTAATTTTCGTACTAGCGCTGGTAATATCAGCGAGCCTAGAGTACGCTCTAGAGGGAAAATTCAGGTATATAACTCCAAACTACCTCTGCATCGTAAAATTTTGCCACTACAGTATCCGCGCACAGAATTGTAGCATCTCTTAAGGCTACCGTGGGTCAGATAATTAATTAATCTTTCTAGCGTAGTTGTATTCCCGCTACAAGTTGCAAGCCCTTCTCTGGTTTCACGTGAAAATCTAGATATCCAATTTTGTGAAGATTTTTAGAATTTTTATCGCTGGTTATTCGTAACCTACTTTTGTGCTAACTCACGCTTGCAGTGCAGTGGCAGATTTGCTACGTAGGCAATACTGTGAGTGGACAAAGCGCGAGTTTCATATTTCACGAATATTGTATCAGCGTAATATAAATTGAAGCGAATACAAATGTCCAGGGAATTAGAATCGATCACCGAAATTCCATTATTCACCCAAAAAAATTGACAGAATAAAAAATATTCGCATTTCGATTAGATTGCTGCTAAATAAAGAACTAGAGGACGATGTCATATGACAAAATATGAAAGATCCTGATACCATTGGAAATGAGAATGTCACTTACCATTTTGCAAGCTGAGACTTCATTCTTAAGGCAGAGGCAGTTGAAGTTTAGGAAGCCGACTTCTGGCGTGCGCCGTTTGAATGTCAGAAGCAGTTGCACTCACGAATATATACGTTCACTCTACTGTACCTACCATTAGCAGTAAGTTTTCGAAGGTATAGAACATACATTTTTACTTGTTCCGACAATGCCTCACGCACTGTGACGGCGCACTCCTGCTGCAATTATAAAAGACACACATAATAATTCTTTCGATTTGTTCAGTCACTGGTTTCCCAATATTCGCTCGCGTATCAAAAAAACATGAATAAAAACGAATTCTATATCACTATCAACCACTCACAAGGGAACACCGCGAACCCGGACTCACTGATTGGAACGCAACTTTGTGGGTTTTTAGAGTGACTCAAAACAAGAACGGTGTGTTTCATTTGGGCCCTATCGCCCTTTAAGGGGGTGAAAACTAACCTCAAAGTCAAATTGGCACTTCCACTTTTTCGCGTATAACTCTCAAACGAAAACTGACAGAAAAAAATGTTTCAAACAAAAGTTTAATGGTGCAATGAGCACCGCAAACCTGCGTTAACAAAATTTTGAAGAGTTTAAAAAAAAAATACCTGAACGAAAAAAACTACAGTTCAGTGGTACAAGTAGAAGCATAACGCCTTGATAACTTGCGTGTAACACTTAACCCCTTGCCTTACAATTTAATTCTGAGATTGTTGAACGAAATATATTAAAAAAAGAATCCTAAAAAAAAAAACAACAAATCCAGGACTTCTCGGACACGCCATTTTAAAGCAAGGGGTTAAACATAACCCAAATCAAATTTAAGCGCTTATATTATACAAAAGAAGCCTCAAATTACAAATTGGGAGAGGATTGTGTATCTCAGTGTTGACAGATCACGTTTGTCCCTATTTCTACATCAAAGTCCCCTGTATACGATTGCCAATATTCATGAGAACGTTTCAATTTGCTCATATGGGTATAAATCGAATACAGAACAGTTCTGTAGTCCGGCGCTTTTGCCAATTTAACGACAGACGTTCACCCGACATTGTTACACAGCGATTACATCTTCGCGGAGCCTGTAAAGTCGGGCGATCGATCTGGGCTCGTCAGACTCTCGATAACTTCCCTTAAGTGAAAGATTCGTACGGGGCAAGCGAACGAAATTCGTCAGACGAGGGCTGCAATAGCTATTTTTTCCGCGTGGCCTATATTTATATGGCTTGCGCGGGAACGTTATCGTTCGAGTGCACTCTGGCCCTCGAAGGAAATTATTATACGCGTTCGAACGACAAAGAGACGCGCGAGGGTGCTCGGAACTTTTCGAGCACAAAAGATTAGCGCGTCCATTGAACGGGAACGATTCGAGCAGGAAATTTCATGGAGTTACTCTTCCACGGGGAAGACTGTTTCGTAGAAGTAGAATTCATGGAAAATACTTCCTTTCTTCGATTTTTAATGCAAGTTTCCTCGTGAATGAAGGAGCGCAGAATTGTAAATCTGATGAAGCGGAATAAGACCTTCTAGATGCTAGTAAATCGGTGTTAAAAGGAGCGTAATTAAAGGGAAGAAGTTCGTTATTATCGTGTCTTGATTACTCTAGGTCCATTTAGAAGTTCGACACTATGGCTAGATAGATGAAATATTCTACGTGCACGTCAGCCAGACAGCGAAAATATAATGTGGAGCACGTATTTAATAACAAAGTTGTATACTGTACGCGTGTACGTGTGTGTATAACTCGTAAACAATATGCGAGGTAAACAATGCCCCTGTCCATAAAAAAGGACAGATGCTTAATGGCGAGGTGGTTATACGTGTCAATGGTGAATTGAAAATCAATACCTGTCTGTTTTCCCCCTCATATTTTGTTTTTTTCCCTGCTAACCTAAATATCTTCTATGTGTTATGAAAACTACTTAGTCACGCAATAATGTGAAAAATATAAGAATTTACTGGATTTCACTGAGTTACGCACTTTAATTAAAAGAATACTTTAAAGCATGGTCGTCGATTGCTCTCATCAAAGAGACTTCGCATGTTCGATAATTCGTCTCAATGTTAACCATAAAGAAAGTGATAATTGTTGCGGCTTTCCCGCGTCACGACGACCAAATCCGAAAGTCATTCGCTCGTCCTTTTTTCCCCCGATTTAAATGGAGATTTTAATTGGTTCGCCGTTGCCCGTTAGCGCGAAATCCGTTGTAGGTACACCAAATCAATTTCGCGTCAGACATCTACCTCGAATGCAATGGTTTTCGCGATTACATCAAGCTCGCGTGTACGTTTGACCGTGAATCCAATGAGACGATGGATCAAGCTTTCACAGAGTTTATTTTTGTGACGTTTGAAAAATAATCTCTTTGGTGTAAATAATGGAACTGTCACCAACGCGTACTTTCATAAGAAACAATTCGGAACGAGACACTTTTCGCTTTTTATTTTTATTATTAATCTTATTATTATTATTTTTATTATTATTGCAGGGGTATATTATCCTTTAGTTTACAATGCTAAGAAATGAATAAAACAGAACAAAATTAACTTGGAGTAATGTATGACAAGATAGGAAGAATATGTAGGTAGGTAATTCTTTAGAGACCATGCGTGTCAGCCTTTCTACGCATCAGGCCACTCAAGTAATTTTTAAATGCAGCTAATGTACCGTAGAAACTTTTTTTAATACGCATTTTCTGTGCATCGGGAGCTACATAGTTCTACACTTAACTTGAAGAGTTTTTTCTTCGGCGCAGTCGATAACCATTCGAAAAAAATATGAGATCATAGAGTTTTTAGGAGACTTTTCAGAATCACTGTTATCTGAAGCTCCGACTTCTCGATGCATATTATCATCCAACATAAAAGTCACGCTCTTTTGCGTATTTCTCCCCCAGCAAGAACTTTGACGACTTTTCAATGAACCGGATATCCCTCACCCTGTCCCGTTTCGTTCGATACACAAAGTTAACCGTTAGTCGTTTTGTGTCGCGGCATAACAATTCGGTTTCCCACGAGTCGTCAGGCGAAATGGCATGAAAGTCGAGTTGACAGGCTGTTCGAAGGCCGAAGATGGGAAAAAATATAAGAAGGATGAACCAACAACCTCTGAAAGTGGCGGGAAGGCTTTCTTTTATTCCCGCACGTATCGAATGGTTGCGTCGTTTTGATTTATTGATGGAAACGCATCGACGCTCCGTAAAGTACGAGATAACCCGAGATTTCCAATACTGATTTCCAATAACCTGTGCTTCGAGTTCTTTAGAATAAATAATTAAACTCAGTAGAAATACCTATAGAGGCATAAGCACGGTGACTTTTCCATTGGGACACGACAGGACATAAATTTGTCGAGGTCGTGTCGCAGATCGATCGATTATCGGCCACCATGCGAAAAGCTATTACCGAACCGAAATTCGGTTCGTTCCTCGGCGGCATTAGGACAAATTAGAAGCGTGCTTGGACCGTAGAATCAATTGTTGGCCGCAATTCCCAGTAGCCAAGCTGCCCCACGTTGTCTCCGTTACGACGTAACGACCGAAACCGTGCAATTCCGTCACTCTCTCAGGCCATCGGTTCGAATCCCTTTGGCCGATCGTGCAGCTTGCTTAATTGCTCCTCATGCTGTCCGACTTAATTGAAGTAGAACGGTGAACACGCGCGAACGCGAGGAAGGAAGCGCCGACGAACTGTCGGCTGACGCCTCTTAGATTCCGTTTTCCTTGCCAGGTGAAAACAGACCTGCCTCTCGTGACGCGAGAACGATTGATCCGCTAAATTCCTCGCGAATTTCTCGATCGAAAGGTGTTGGTGGCAAGGAAAGCGCTGGTGGATCGTTAATCACATTTGTGCACGTGATTATGAAAGTGGTGTAAACGTAGTTTATCGATCCTCACAACTTAATAAATACAAACATTTTTTCGAACAAAAGCAACTTTTATTTTCGAATGCTTTGTCACTAACAACTTTATCATTTTTTGGTAATGTATTCTTTACCACTATTTCTCCTAATTTTTCTCATATTTTCAGCATAATTACGTATATTCCGGGTTTTCTTTCTGTTTTTTATTTCTTGCCCCACATCTAAGGTTAATACATAATACAAAAATATGTAATTATTTCCTTTGCATGTGTTATCATGTCATTGCTTAGATACTTGACGGCTATTTTGCAACAATTCTTTCACAATATCGAAGTATAAATCAGTATAATATCAAATAAAAGAAATCTCGATTTTTTGGTGTTTTTACTTACACCACTTTCATAATCACCGGCACATGTGTAGAAATGCAGGTGCAAAGGAGACATCTAATTTGAAAATAGATACATTAAACTGGAAATTAACGACAACAGTTTTGACTTTCCATTACTCGAAAGTACCTAAGTAGTGTCTATGAAAAGAAGCGGAGCTCGCCGTGCTAATAGCTTCATTAGTAACGCTATACGACAGACATCTGCCTTAGACAGGAGGATATACGGTGTGAGACAGGTGATCCATCCGAATGGATCGATGACTAAGTATGGAACTTGCAGAGAACAGAGCTGTCGCAATGGAAATTTTGCACGGACTAGGGCGGAGGGAAATGTCGTCATACGTTACCACTGTGTTATGCCGTGTCTGCTCGTGATAGTCGCTTACTTCGGCAAACTGCGTTTACAGAAGTACAGTTTTTGTGCTCTGTACACGTTTGTACCTCAGCATTACGTACATTTCTGCAGTAGAAGTTCAGAGGCAGACTCGACTAATAATTCAGAAGATTTGTCCTAAATTTGCAGTTGGAATCTGCTCTAGGCCACGCTTCTTACACCTATAATTAATATTATTCCCGAGCGACGCAATCAGCGAGCGCGACTGTCTTCCCGCGTCGAAATTCCTTTGATCGCTCGCAAAGGGAGGCGGATTGTTCCGTGAATTTCCCGCTGGCGGGAAATCGGATTCCCGAGCATCATCGATATCGACGATGGCGCACGCTTTCTCGAATTTCGAAGCAGGCACGCAGAGCATTCGGCTGGTCTGTCCTCGTTATATAGGAAACCCGTCCGCCAGCCACGCATCATTGGTTGGCGCGGGGGCATTTTAGCCTACACATGACACCAGCTACAAATTTTCACGGTCTATGAGCGCCGGAAATCGACTAGCTGCCACAATTACCGGGCCAAACCCCGGCAAATGACGTTCCGCCGATCGAATCTGGGACCTGCGCGCGTTTTGCTCCTCGCGTAATGACTTTATCTTCCACTTGCCTTCCACTTGTCTCTTTTCCTCGCGATGATTTCTTCTATTAGGTATATTAGGGCGTTCACACGAAATGTTTTTGTCATATTCTCCTTGCGACTAGTTAATTACTTGCTTGAATTCATTTAATTAACTTAAGTAGAATCGCAAGCAGATTCAGCTGAAATTACGCAAGATCTGGCGAGTGGTTTTTGCATAGTCACCGCGCGTTTCACTGGTCCGTACAATACTTCTCTACCAATCGTTCGCTCGAAGACAAATTGAACAGGTACCGAGGCCACGAAATCAATTGTCAGCCGCAATTTCCTGCTGGCAACTCAATTAAACGATTAAGACCTGGAGAGGATACGATTCAGGGAACAGCACGGTTACATCGTGTCTTTTCGGTCGTTCTCGTAAGGGACGGTTAATTGCTCGCCAGTGCGCTTCCGTGCGAACGGAAGTGAACTTTACAGCGCGACGTAACGCGACGCAGTCGTAAACGACGAAACGTTCGTTACTCCTCGCTGCTGTTGGCTATCGCCTGGCAAAGATCTCCTCTTTCCCTTTGGCGAGCTCTGCCTGCACTTCGACGTAAGGATCCATTAGCATCGTAAACAACAGCCTATCGTTCGCTTTCGACGATGCTGCTCATCGAGGAATCGACTTTCTTTCGATCCTGGCAAAGGTCTTCGGACGCCGCGACTAGTTCGTAAAGTCGCTCGTTTCCCATCGATCCTTTTTCTTTGCCCAGCGTTTCACTTCCTTTCGGTGACATCGCCTCGGAGCTTTTCATTCGTCAGCTCTTCTGGCAAAGAGGCATCAAAGCAGAAGTACACAGCAAGATCGATGATGCTTAGCGATCTTTCCATCGAGCACTGGATCTTGTCGTTCTGACGTAGCTACCGCGCGTCTGGTTTCCATCACGTGAACGCGCACAGTGAGCATGCGATGCCTGATATTTGAATAGGAAGCGCGTGGGTCGCAATAATCCTTCGCGGATCATGCGAAGGCTCCATCGTGCGTTCCGCAAATACCTGCAAATTGGTTCGAACGAGGGGAAATCTGAGGATAACGTGCATTAAGGGTACCGTTTGCTATTACACCGGTTGCGCATTCGCTCCCAGCTAATGGGGCTTGCAATGTGTATCCTTTGCGGTACGGATGGTTGTTTGATCTTTCGCTAATGACACGGCGGTTTCAAGTTTCCCTAAGATAGCTGCTCGTAAAGGATTTTCCCTCTCCGCTGGGGCCTTTAAACCTCTTATCTTTGATAACACAGGGTTCTGGGTAAAAACGTTAAAATTAAATTTTAGTTTCATTATTACTGTAACCAAATGAAAGTGGAAAATAAATCTGAGGAAACAAAGTGACCGAATAAAGGATCGAACAAGGAGCGTTGATAATAGGACGCTCGCCTAACAAGGAACATGAGCGGAGGACGTCGGGCAAGTAGTACGAGTAAAGGAAACGTGTGGCACGTAGTATAGATTGAAGAAACGGCCGACAAGTAGTACGACCAAACGAATTATGCGACAAGTAGTACAACCGAATGAATTATGCGTCAAGTAGTACAACCAATTCCCCTCCGACTAAAATAATAGATCACAGAATGTCGATTAATGCCTACACACATCTCCCCCGGAAATTAGTATTCATGAGCATAATTTCAATATTTCAATCCACTATCATCGAATTATCATAAAACGCCAACGACTAAATCCCGTTTCTACTGCCATTAGCCTGAAGTATTGATCGGGGAGAATTTCAATGCGAGGAAATGAAACATTCCGCACGTAAAGTGATCGCCATTATCGATAAGTGCCAATAATACGTTATTATTTCATTCGGCGGAGCTAATTACGCAGCCCAAACAATCGACCCGATGTAATTATTGAAAAATTATCGATCCGGTGCATATTTAACGCGTGTCGAGCGAGCGTCTAGCATCCAGGAGCAGCTTCGCCGCGATGTATTTCGAGGTATTCGACGAGCAGCATTTCTAATTCCGGCCCCTGGAAGCAACAGTCTGTCCTTAACGGTAATAGCCTAATTACGGTCGGTCGGGTGGATGTTGGATGATAATTTATGAATGTGCCGGGGCGGCTCTTTCTCCGTAAAGAGTATCGGGCCGATCGGGCAGCTTCGAAACTGCCGTGAATGAATAAGACTCGGCGTCGCTCAGCCACCTTTCATCCACGCGAACGGCAATCTGTCAGCGTGGCTGACAGCGCGGCTGAGGTAGCGACAAACCTTCGAGAAGGGAGTGTCTGAGGAGATTTCGCGAGGGGGCGCGCCGCCGCAATAATCCTTGCGTGATGAATCCTCTTGTCCTTTAATCCGTTCCTGTCAATCACACGGGATAAAACTTCATTACCGGATAATAATCGACGAATAGATGGATCCCCCGTCATCCATAACACTCGTGCCCCAGGTTCAAGCCGCGGAGTACATAAATATCGTCCATGGCTCGTGAAAATAGCCTGGTAAATTTACGGCCACGAGAAACGCATCATCCCCGATATTTCCTGCTTTCATTTTCTCGATTCAGGAATAGGACGGGTCTGTGCTATTGTCGAATCGACGGTGAAAGTGACGGGGTTTGGAGATAGGAAATTTAGAAACAACAAATCTGCTGTGAATATTGGAAACTGTTTGAACGTACGGGTATATAACCTGTCAAGGAGGCTGCGTGTTGGTGTACATAAGTAGGACACTGTAAAGAGTACCGATAAAAGTTGATGTTGATGAAATCAGCTGAAGTTAACTTCGAGTGGCTGACATATTCCATCCAGATTTCATCTTCGTGTACAGTCGACGTCTATAGCCGAGGCTTTATTCGTGGGAAAGCTAGGTCGCAGCTTTCCTGTCCGCAAAACCGTCGGCTTTCGGGCTTGTAAAAACTTATAAGCACGTGCTTGACGAACAGTCAGACGAGAATCCACCGTTGGGAATTTATACGGCTCATTCCTCGAACTTATGCATCAAGCAACGTTGTTCCTGGTCCATCGTGGCGGGGAGTAAAACTCGGATCCACTGCGCTGCATAATTCGCTCGTAAAGATAGAAGTGAAACGATGCTTTCGGCCGTTTTATGGCCGTTGGAGTGATAATTCTTCAGCTGAACCGGCGATTCCGTGGCCTCGGAATGGAATCCAGTCTGCCTTCTCTTTTTTCTCTAGCTTTGTTACAATTAATGTTATTACAACCGGCGTCTGTTGTCTGGCTGTAATATCCACGGACAGAAGACGCTTTAACTTCTGTTTAAAGCGGACATGAAACCGCTGTATCGTGGAGGAATGCTTTTACTCTATTAATATTCTAGAGAAGCCTGCTCTTAGGCTTTGGAATTGAATACTGGGGTGGATTAAAGCTACCGATGGTAATGAAACGATAAAATATGATGGTCCGTCTTCGACGAGGGTTGTGCGAGTGTTATGGAAGATGGGAGACATTCAGAGGATTTGCTCTGCTGTAATTCGAACCCAAGATTATCTTCGTGTCTACTCTTCCTGTCGTGTAACACACGTTCTGTATTTCTCTCGCGTAGACGCAGACTTTCATGAAGTACTTCATTCATAGCTGGATGTAATATTATATGGAGGAATCATAGATGAATACAATTTATTTTCCCCAAAATAAAGAAAGATTCCATAATGCCTCTCCTCTAGTATCTACACTTTTCACGGTGATCATGAATGTCGGCGCACGGTAATAACATGCAAATGCAAAGAGTTCGTGGCAACGCACGAATTACCGTCGTATACATATTCATCCCGAATTTACATTTCCGCTGCATTACACCGCCGCACGCTCGTCCATTTCAATTTTTTGCCACATTCAATTTCTCCCTAGCATTGGGATCAATGATAACGAGGAAACATTCTGTCTCACCTGGTTATTTCTGGATAGATGAACGCGATTGAATACTTTTAGGGTAATATGACTTCATTCTCTACATAGTATAAAATAAAGTCACCGGTAGGCGTCTGTTTAGTTGTTCGCGCTAATCTCGAGAACCTCTGGATGCATTGTGATGTGGTTTTCACCGTTTTATACAGCAGTTCTCGAGGAAGGTTTAGGTGTATGAAACACTAACCTATGAGAAAAGGATGCAGAGCAGTGGCGATTTTAGTGAAGCATTCCTCGAGAATGCTCTATGGGGGGGGGGGGGGCGGACGCAGTCCGTCCAGTGTTTCTTGAGATTAGTCCGAACAGACAGACAGACGCCCACCGGGGACTTGGTGTTCTATGCAGAGATATATACATATAACAAGTCCGAGCAACGCCGGGTACTTTAAGCTAGTCTTAATATATAAAGCAGAAAATGTTTGTGTGTTTGTCTGTCGCCTAAAAACTTTCAAACGGTAAATTTCCGTGGTCATGAAATGTGTCTCAGCTCATTATGCCTAGCTAATCCAGATGAATGTGACTATCCCTCCCACAATTTTCTTTTTTCTTCATAAAATCAGAATCTAAATTTCGGGCGAAGCCGAGTAGTAAAGCTAGTATATAATATATAAAATAATATATAAAAAGGGGTTTAGCTGCGTTTAGAACTGCCAACTACTTGCCAGACAATGAATAGAACTCCAGACATCTGATCACCACAGCGTATCTCATAATCGGGTCGTCTAGAAGCGCTTACAAGTTTGGTGATCAATACATCAACCAACAGCCTAGACTAACCTATACGCAAGGTTTACCAAGGATTTGTAGACAAATACCACTTTTAATCCCTCATTAAAAGCAGCTGTAGTCACTTAACCCTACAGTGCACACGTGGGGCCTGACAGCCCCAAGTGAACAGACCTCATGATATTGAAATAGATTCAGGTAACGATGGCCCGTAGTGTTAAAGAGATATTAGTTCAATATTTCACTTTGTTATAAATATTTTTCTTAATAAAGATCCAGTGCAATAGATTACGTGCAGTCTAAAAATATTCTTTTTCTCCAAATATCCATGCATTTCTAGATTTGGAGATATTGGCCTGTGAGGCCCAACGTGTGTAATGGTGTAATTTTAATTTAAAACAATAGTTCCATACAAAGTAAGGACACGTGAATGATTCCAGACGCGATTTCTATTCTCTGTCATTCATCCAATAAAAGTTCAACGTCTGACTATTATCCTTTCTGTGTTTCAGGTACGTATGGTGGATCGAGATACGGAGGGCGTCGCGGATGCGACGCGAATGTGGTGAGATGCGCGGAAACAAAAGCTCGGCTAACACTCTGTAAACGAACGTAGAATGCAAATAAACCGTTTACCATATTACTCTTTTTCTCTCTGCCACTCTGTGCTTTGAACGGTCTGGCCAGTGCTCTGCGATCGATGATCGCCGTTTCCATTGAACTGGATTTTCTATCGAGGCAGTCATCCGTTCGGTTACTACGCGTTACGTCTATGGAAAGACGTAGATCGTTACATGAGCGCGCGTTTATTTTAATTGGCCGAAAGCAGCGGATTACGCAAACTTGCCCCGCAGAATTTAATCCGACGAGAGGTCGACGAGAGGGTGACGAGAGGACGACGACAGAGGTGGCGGCGGAATCCTTCTGTCACGCTGACGAGTCACTTATCGTCCCTCGTTAACGAGTACGTTAGGTAATCTAATTAACGCGCAACTCCATCAATTGCAGGGGACACTGGCGATTGCACGGGATAAGATTGTAAACCGATTACAACGGTTGCCAACACACTTTTTCTCTCTGATCATACACATTTTCGTGATTAGTTTGCTCCTTCACAAAATCAACATCATACATCGAGTGCTTATCACAATTTTTGTAAAGATCAAAGGTGGTTTAATGGAGGTTTGGATACTTTGAGACTGGAAGTTCAGTTGGGTCTGATATTGAGAGTGTGAAAAGTTGGAAGTACGAGGACTCGATGAGCACAGATTTCAATTAAAAAATGTAAGAAGTCACCGATTTCTTTTTAAATAGATATACATGCGTTTTGCTAGTGCATGTTGTAGCTAACAATAGTGCACACTCACCTAGATATAATAATATGAATTTAAATCAACCCCGAACTCCATCATTTTTAGTTTGGAATAATCTCAGTTTTTGATGGAGCACGCTGTATGCATTATTCGCTAGGTAAGTTCAATTATACTGGCTATTTACACTACTACCGTGTCACGAGGCAGCTTCATATTTTTCACCACTTCCGTTCCATTCGTTAACGCGACGCTGTGTGACTACACTGTCTTAATGCAAATATTTGCAGGACACTTTGAACATGGACTCAGGTCGCTTGTTTATTCTCGGCAGAATGCAGTGCTGGCTTCTCCGTAAAGAACGCGGCAATTAAAGTATCTGCAACGCGAGACGACTTTCCAAACAAAGTTCTTTAACGAGAATTTTCTACTGACTACTGAAAACGAAAAATGTTCCGTGTATCTTTGGCCATGCCCAAAGCGATCAGGAGGTAATCACCTTCACCGTGAAATTTTTATTCACATTCTAATCGACTGCTGGGATCGCCCAGTTTGCGCCAACTCCTGGCGTGCTGAATAATCGAACGAGCATGTCTGCGCATGTATAGTGCCCCCAGGATGTTTGCCAAAAAACTTGAAAAGTTTTTCATTCTACGCTCCCGAAGTCTGGCCTGCTACTCGCAATCAGTGGAATTCACGGTCTCGAGGCAACAAAAGTCACTCGAGGACAGCCAATTAGACAATGATTCGTAATCCTGAACGTTCACGGACTTCAATCACCCACGATCGACATAATCCCCGCACTTCGTACAATGAAAATGTACCAGAAACGCCTCGGTTTGCCAATAATTCAGAATCCCACGCGCTTCATTCGTTCGCAATCAACGTGGTTCGCAGTGCGCGACAAAAGTTACCAGAAACTGGTCAATTAGCACGTTATTCGCAACCAGTAGGACCCACGTGCCTCGACCACTCGTAATTGGCGTAGCCCGCCTTGCTTTCATGCAACACGAGGCGGTCTGAAAAGCCCACGATTCGCGAGTTATTCTGTCATTACTGGGATTCCCGTGTCTCAATTATCCACCGTAAACGGAAGTTGCCCGCGCAATGAGAGAGGGCTGGGAATATCCACATATTTGCCTGTGGTTCGACACAGTTGCGGTATGTTTTGCGCGAGAATGCCACGTCACATGGGGGAGCCCCTGATATTATATTCTCGCGCGAGGAGACATGATTCTCGAGCGAGTTTATCCGATCTGGAAGGCACCGTACAAAAGACTCGGCTTTCGGTGAAGCGGAACGTCGAAGGGTGCGGAAAATAGGAAAATGTTCGGACCTTTCGCGTAGCCCTGTACACGTTTGCTTGGGTAAATAGAACGAGCGTGTGCACGGGGGAGAGGGCGCTGGACAATCAAGTGGAAAACATAGTCTTGGCTACGGGGGCATAGGGACGTAGGCGGAAAGTGGGGGATGGAAAAGCGGGGGAGAGGGATAGCTAGAGGGACAGAGAGAACGGTCGACAGATTTGATAGCCCCGGAATGGACCATTACTCCACTTCTGCTCCAAGAGCTGATCCGCTAGTCGTGGCTATATCGATATTGATTATCTATCTTCTTTCGACGTCCTCGTCGACTTCCGGTCGGAGCCACTCTGTTTCGGCCGTTCTCCCATCGTAAAGCCGGAGGCACGTAAATCAGGAGGACGATTGGTCCCTCCAACCCTCTCTGCAAGACTCCCGCGTAGTGTCCGGGCTTAAAGCCTTCGGTGTTGTTAAATCCCAACGATTCTCGGTTCAGTGATCCACGGATATTCAAAGTTTGCATTTCTGATTAATTTATAAGACTTGCTTGGGCAGATTAAATGGTTGGCAGTAAATCCTATTCGAGTACAGTTTCTTCTCATTTTACGATCTAGATTCGCTCTTTAAAGTGGTAATGGGCTTTCAAGAATTATCTTCAAATTTTTAGCAGAACATCGTTGCCCATGCACCAGCTGCGCTTAATGGCACTCGTTTCGGAAGTCCCTGATCGTTTGATCTCTTTCCTGGTGTCCTGTCGTTCCGCATCAAAGCGGATACCACGAACCTACTTAGGGCGTCTCATTCTGGGGCTCGACGGATGGATACAGTAAATTCTTATCTAGACGGCAGCGTCGCGACGCTTGACTGGCCGTCGAGGGTGCCACTGCGAACAAAACGCCTTCCCTGTGGCGAACTTCTGCTTGGCTGTGAATCGAGAGCCCAGCTTTTGAAACTGTTACTCTTCTCAATCTTGCTAAGAAGCAACTGGCTCGAAGATCCGTAATTACACAGTTCGACAAGAAGTTCCTTGACCTTCTTATCGGGGATCCCCACTACCATGATAAGTAGGAAAGATTAGGATTTAGCGTCTAGTTATAGTTCGCCCAAGTTCCGCTTCACTCTTCGCGGCGATGAAGCCAAGATTGTAAGCCCATAATGGGAAAACTTTGCTCTTAAAGCACGGAACTGCCGATTCTGCAGCAGAAACTGGCCGGTCGACTTCCTTCTTTATTTTTCTCCGCGATGGGACTCGAAATTAACGAAAACACGGTACCTTGGAGAAAAGCTTCCCCTAACGGGGTGTGTATCCTTTGGAGCCGATCACAATGTACATATAAAACTCCGCAGCGTAATTTTCTCATATATCAATTTTTAACCGTACAGCCCCTGTGTCGAGAATAGCACGCACAAAAAGAAGAAAGTACCGGCTCGATATCCGCGTGGGAGTTATTGAACTGCAGGGGCTAAATGATAGTCGATCAAATATCGTTTTCCTCGTTAAAGTCGGATTACCATTACGCTGGGAGGGATGTTTTTTTAAAGTGAAAAACCGAGGCTCGGTCGGGACACGGTTTAACATGCTGTCGATATCTCATTAGCAAGTACCAGCGGATTATGAATGCGAAATGTCGAGGGATGGTTTTAAAAGTTCGTCAAGTATGCAGAAGAGCAATTAATGTTTCCAATGCATGATAAGTTTTTAATGCATATCCAGGGTGAGGCCGCCCCGTTCACGTAACATTTGATACGGCATTCGTAACCGCAAGCCATGCAGACACTTCAGTTCCAATTAATATTCATTAATTGAAGCGAGTCCCGAGAATATTCCACCCCGTGTTCGAATATAACGATCGCTCCAATTAAAATCAGTTTCATCCAGTTCGTCCCATTTTTGTAAAATGCCGAAAAAGTAGTTCTCGCGGCATAAATAACGAGTTCGGTGTAGAATCTAGGAAAATAGTTGGGCAAGCTTTTTCTCGTTAGAAGTGATTGCTTGCGTTCGTCCGACGCATTATTCCTGACTTTCCAGGCAGCGGATTGGATGGGACGTGAACGGCAGGGGAGATCCTCGGAGGAAAGAATTCTCTCGTTACGTGGGAACTCTGGGAAAGAAGTATTATGAATACATTTTTGTATCCAAGAAGATTCATCTAATGATGATTCAATTTCTGCGGGTTTCCTTTCGATGTAAATGCTCTTTCGCGTACAAGTATACACCTGTCTGTAGCATGAACTCCGCCCAACCTTTTTGATCTTTTTCATACATCATCCCACTTGCTGGCCGCACTGCGATTGCCAGCATCATTCGTTTATTCCCTACAAAATTCGCTGGTATTTTCCAACATCCCAGGATAGGGTTTTCAACAGTGATTTTTCTGGCGAAATGAAGAACAAATTCACCAACGGACAGAATTCCTCTCCTCGCGAACAGAGGTACATGAAATTCGCAGAAGCTCCAGTCAATTCGCGCGCCGCGATTTTTAATTTTCCTCGTGCACGAAGAATTTTTTAAAAGCACTGCGGGTGCAGTAGTGGGAAATGGAATAATCAAGGGATTTTTTTAAGGCTTCGCGATGGCTCCGGCAAAGCGGAATAGGTGGTGCAGGGAAATTGAAACGAGCTTTCCTATGATATGAATCACACGGAAGTATTTCCCCAGCAAAGTGGATATTTATGATCGGAATTTATATCAATCACGACGCCCTCCCATCTCTACTTCTCACGCTGCACACGCTCGAAATCAGCGCGGAATATTTTCCCTTCACACGAACGCTCGCGTTAAACCTATTTACGCAGGCAAATTTGACCGAAGGAGGATCAGAGCAAGCACAAAGATTAGGTACAAGCAATCCGACAGAACGGAATTGTTGGCATTTAAATGCTTCTAAAAGTAGGAGAGAAATATGGAGATCTTGTAACTCTGTAATAGGTCTATCTCGACGGTATTTTTATTATTAACATCTATCTTCTAAACTTCGTTTCGACCGCTGTGTGTTTTACTGACGCACACGTGTAACAGTTGTAACACGCCAACGTACCACGATAATTAACAACTCGGAATTACACCGTAAAGCAGCTCGACAACCGCTGTACTATTTCTTCCTCGTCCTCGTGAAATTGTGCCAACGCGTTTTATGTTCCTCGTTTCTCGAAGTAAAACGAACGAAAACGATTTTTTTTAACGCGATCTGTACGTCATGGGAGAAACCCCTGCGTAAAAGTAGATTCTTTCATATACGATGCTGCTATAAAGTGTGTACGTAACGTGTACCCTGAAGCGTACATTTATTACAAGTGAGAGATAAAGATATGAAAAATTCCTTTCCATCGCTTTTTACTATCTTTCTGTTGGGAGTTAAGAATTTAATCAGGAATACAGACTGGATTCAACTAGAGAAAAAATTGATTGAACGAATAACATTTGCGATCCTTCCTTACAAGAGGTAGGTTTTATTTCACTCTCATCCTCTCGAGGGTAAATAGTACTTGTGCATTCCCTCCGAATCTGTCCGTAAAACTGGAATTCGTTCCACCCGCCAGAGAATACCTACGCCTGGAACGATAAATTCTAGTATCGGTCACAAAACGAAATCGCCACTAAAGCAGTATTAGACACCGAGGGAGCCCTGAAAACCTAGTTTTTCCTTATATAACGCAGGCGAATGCAAACATGACGTTGAAACAGTTAGACTAAAAAAGCGCAGGGAGCGTTTCCCCGCGATCAAAACTCGACAAGCAGAAGGTAACTCGCACGGTCTATTCCCCCGTCGTCCAATGTAGATTCGCTTTTGCGAAGCGAGCGTCTTTTAAATCGCGCAACTGCGTTCCATTGCGATTCGAGGAAACCGGATGTGACACGGGGGGCGGTGGCACGTGACGTTCGCTCGCTGGTCGAAAGAGCTGCGAGAGAGAAAAAAACCGTTTCGCGACCTCGTTCCCCCGACGTGTGACCCTTTCTCTATTCCCCGTACTGCGAAACGTGCCTCGAATTGTGTGGACGCAACATGCTGTGACGTTTTCATCATTCTCTGGGTTTCGCCTGCGCAGTGGGGGCGATTGCAGATGCCTGGACGCGAAAATGGGAAACTGCGAGGCCGATTGTTTCGACCCTATTGTTACTGATCGGGTGACACGTACTCGGGATTCCTTTTGTGGAAGTGCACTTACCCTAATGAATAATCCTGGCGTGTTGATATTACGAGGACGGAGGAAACTAAGTAGGAAAATTTGAAGATTCATTTGAAAATTACTCTAATGCACTCAACATCTCGATGACTTTTGGGGTCGTCCTTAAATTACATAAGGCTTTTTTGCTTGGCTTCTTGTACACTGTAGTCAGTATCTCCCATTAGACTTCGTTCCTGGAACTACGATAAGGTTGCAATGAGACTGAATGCAATAGAGTATGACACAGAAGCCCAAAGTATGAACATTCAAGTGAAATATTCTGCCGTTACGAGACAGAGGAAGTGAAACCATAATTTTTCCCCGCGTCGCGAAGTATTACCGTGAAAGGGGAGGTGTTGACTCGCGAGTTAAAAAGATGCGCCGAGGGTAGCCCTTTTCTCAGCCATGCGACGTAATATCAAAAGTCCAGCACTCTGAAGTTTTGCACAAAGGCACGCGAGATACGAGAGCGTAAGATTCTCGTCTCGCAGATTTCTTCGTCGTCGTTTCCCTCCCCATCGTTACCAAAGTAAAGCGTAGATACGCCGGTTTACGTTTCCCCGTCCAGACGCTTTCACCGATGAAAAGCGCGGCTTCTTTTAGCCCTTCTTAAAAACTTAACTTTTGTTTTTGCTGCAATTTATCTCCCGATGCGAGCTGACTTTATGATAAATGAAAGTAAACCGAGCTCGATCCTTCCCAAACAGTTTTCTCTCGAGCGTCTTCTGTGAAAATAAGATACCACGAGAAATGTCCCTTTTCTGTTACCAAGAATGTTCCACGAAGTTCCATTAATTCTCCATCGAGCTTGGTGCAATTAATTAGGATGTACTCGCGACATTTCGCATATTAACGACCACCACGACCTCAATTTCCGTGAGATCTCTCCATTCTGCGCTCCACAAAGCTTTGGATCCTCGTCTTCGGTGCAGTCACGGGCTCGAAGTCTCCTTTGTCCTCGAATTCTTCCATTTTTCGTCCAAGTGTGTTCATCATCCGCCGCGGTACTAACGTTATTAAATTTCCCAGAACGCTGGCTGTTAGTCAGCAGATATTTAAACGCGGGAAGACCAATCTCTCTTCCAGGAATTTTCACGACGAGAAGAAAATGTCTGTTCGGCGATTAGTTCGTGGTTCAAACGCGCCGTATCTCGTGTAATAGTGTTAACGGCAGATTAGCCGACATGCTATAATGAATTTCAATCTCTAGCGCACATTTGGCGGAATAGAGAGGTTACGTGTTAACTCGGCATTAAAGCGGCACGGTTATCGATTAGAATCTCCGTACCAATATCTCCTCGGCTAGACACTCACGCGTGAATATCGGATATTCGATGTCTGTATAGCCTTTAACATCGCCCACAACCGCCTATTATCTAGCGTCTGTACTTTATTTCCAATTAGTAGCCAGTAACAGCTGCACTTTGAAAAATACCCTCCGCTTCGACTGGACAGATCCTGATTGCAAACAAATCAGAAATTATTCCCTGACAGTTATTCCATCGGATTAGCCCAAGGATACCGCGATAAGGCAAAATTCTAAGTAACCGCGATTCCAATCAACCGGAATCACCGAACGAGAAACGGAGGGAACCGAGCAGTGCAGTATCGACAAAGAGGGAACTCCATTGCGGAGAGCGGGAAAATAAGTTAAACCATCGGATCTGCCAATAGAAGAAGGCCGAGTTGGCCGAGTAATTCGTCTTACCTCGGCGCTCGGCGGATCCTGCTGGCTGTGCTCCGAACCGAGGCCAGCAAATATATGTACATAGAGATACAAGCTCGCTTTTTTCCCCGGACTGAGGAACGTTCTCCCGTCGAGAACTTCCCTACGCGGCTGCAAGCTGCTGCCGATGGACGAACCCCGAAGGCAACAAAGTCCGAGGCGCGATCGTCCTTCTCCCCTCCCAGAATAATACTTTCCTCTCATTCTCGAGTCTGAGATATTTGTTGGGCGGCGGGCATCCCGTGGTCGAACGGGACACCACCGAAGGTTTCAATCTTCCCACCATATGTGTGCACCGTTTCGAGGAACAAGTTCTGGGTCGGCCAAATTTGGAAGATCGCTTTTCGGTGTCTGAACCGAAAGGGTACGATTCCCTTTCGACTTCTGCAGATGCATTGGACTGAGATGAACGATGTGAATTGAAGGGGGACGATGTAACGCGTTCTGTTCTTTTTATTGTTTCTCCTAGGAGTCGAATGAGTGTTTTATAAATAGAAGTTATTTATCGAACGTTTAACTATCAAATTATTTCTTTCCTGTTTTCAGTTAAGTTTGTACATTAACACTTTAATTCTTTTGGAAGATTTCAGTTTTAACAGTTATTTTGTGTTGTATTAATAAAAGTTCTGGAGGATCATATACTTATGAACAGATCTTTAAGGGTTGAATATATCAGTTGGCAGGATAAATATAGAAGAGACAGCACATTGTGATTTTTATATAATTATTTTCACCGAACGATTTAAGGTTTCAACTTCAGATCTATCTATCCCACATCTTCAGGAAATCTGCTTGTTACAACTTCAACTTTTTCAGAGTAGGATAAATTTTCCTGTTTAACCCTTCGTTGACACACCTCGTTTTTCAATCAACTTTGACATACATGGGTGGTTCACACCCAGAGCAATTTCTGAACGACTGCCATTTTCATCTAAAGAATCCAATTATTATGAAAAAAATCATGGGTCAATTTCAAGGTCCCTAAAATGTATTCCAATAGTCTTTTGATTGAAATTTTATCACAGTTTTTGTAAAACAATTCTGGATTACGACATGTCGAGAAAAAACGAAGGAAATCTTTAAAAAATTGTAACTTTTACAAATTTCAATATTAGAAGCTAAAAATCTACAGAGTTGTTGTTCGGATATAATATTTTGTGAGAAAAAATAGTTTGTAAGTAGGCTTTGAAGAAAAAGTATTTATTTTGTATATATAATGTGCAGAGACTCAGAATCAGCTTATGAGTGGCTCACACCCAGAGTGTCAACGAAGGGTTAACTAGAACTTTTTTCTACTTTCAAGAAAATAAAAGTTTCTTATTTACACAAAAATGTATGGAATAAAAGTTTCAGTTAATACACTGCATTTTATAACAGTTTTCTTGGAACAGAAAAGATAATAGTCATAAAATTACAGTTATTTCATAATTAATTGAACATCTTAACAGTTTCATTCGACCTCTGGTTTCTCCTCTTTCATTCGATACACACACGGATATTAAAAGGAAAACGAAGCCACAGCTCATGGAGTACAATGTACATTCATCTGAGAAAAACATCCTGTTTACGTTTACCTGGTTATCTTCCCTACTTGCAGGAAGCCGAATTTTGAATTTTCAATCACTCTGCGCCTCTCCATATTGCTTCGTATTTACGATATCGGTTTTTGCCACCAAATAGTACTAATCGAAGCACATTCTATCGAAACTATCCTCTCGACATCATTACCGAACGACACTAATGCCTCGAACGACCGATAAGGCGTCCAGATGCAATAACCGTGCGCGAACTTCGTACTCTGGAAACATCGATGAGGGGGCAGGGGGGTCCATGGTCGAGGCAGCTTAACGATAGTAATTGCATAGCTCGGGCAAATTGTAAACTCCCGACGGCGTGCGATGTAGTTCGCGACGCGGATTTTCGCCGGCAATGTATGCAAACCACCACCTCGAGGATTCTGGCCGCGGTACAGGAGTTGCGAGCCTGTTATATTGAATTTCAAATGGGACCCGACGCGATAAATAAACTTGCGCGACCGACGAGTTGTATCGCGCGCGATTCACCCTTGCACCGTGAAATTGTGAAATCCTGCGGAAGCCTCGATATCAACGGGCGCGCGCGATATCCGATGCATTAGGGGCGTGCAATATTTACTGACAGTCTCGATGGTTCATGGAGATTTCATGGGGTTGGACAAAGTCACTGCTTGAAGCACCTCGTATTCATGAATTATCGGATAGGTACTATGTCGCTTGCGCCACCGCGCGTGTCAACGAATTACGAATTCCATTCGCAGAGGGAACGGAGCACGGGAATCGCCGACGCGCGATTTCTTCCTAACCACGTCCGTCGCGCTCGCGTGTTTACGGGCAATCAGGATCCATTCTTCCCAAGGATCGATGGGAGTCACGGCCGCGAGGTTAGGCGCCTAGGATGCGGGCGAATGCGCGCCGTGGGAGGACTTGGTTCGCCATTAGAATCTGTTTTGCAAAGCTTCCAAAGGGGAGACGTATAAAACGGCTCGGCGAGAGAAAGGTAATGAATGTAGGACGGTGAAATCTGGCAGGTCTCGCGGGAGCACTCGTCTCTGGACGGTGATTTATCGTCGACGAGCTGCTCGTAAAGGAAGGTTTCTAAGCGGGCTACAAAGCTGCCTGGTACCTGCTCCATGCTACATATTACGAGCGATAAAGAGTCGCCCCGCGACGGCTTAAGGTCTCCCGATAGAATAGACCACCCTTTTGTTTTCCTTTTACCACGATGCTGATTAAATATCTCTAATTCAATTGCGCCAGGCGCGAATCCCTCGCGGGTTACTCCTTTTTTTAATGGACCCTTTAAAAGCGCGTAGGACGGGCGAAAGAGGGTAAGTTCCGGGCGGGTGCTCACGCTAGTTTTTTAAGTGGGTTCAGCCACTGGTCGGGGGAAAAAGGGAACGAAACAACGGCGATACATGGGAGAGCCAGTTAACCTCCTTTCCAGCGGACAATTATGTCCTTTGTGCTACTTCCGCGCGGTGATACGTGAAAAGTTGCATAAAAATAGACGAGGCGATCCGTCGAAGCGGAATTTCAACGGCTTTGAAGCGGACGGGCCACGACGGGTGCGCAAATGTCGCGTGCTCTCGCGCTGTCCCATATTTTTTAGTTATCCACAGTTGTATGAGAATTGCGAGTAAAATAATAGAGACACAAGACAGGGGTAGATACAGACAGCCGAGGGAGGACCAATGATCGATAGACAGAAAAATCGTAACAGAATCTATCGTCGAACTTTCCAGTCGATAAACGGGAAGCCAAACAATTCGAATTGATTGCACCGGGCTGCACATTGCGCGATGTTGTCGCCACTCAGATTTTTTGCTACTGCTGGCTTTACTCTGTAACAGAGTACGAGATGAATCGCACATCTGGGACAGTGTACACTTGTTCAGCTATGAAGATAACAGCCGAATGGGACAAATCGTTACTTTAATAAAAAGCACGCATCGATTGGCTTTAAATGAAGTACTTGGTTGACCATAAATATACGAATACAACGGTTTACGCAGTTTTCCACAGCGGTGCGTTACACCAGTAAAAATTTCCTCCTCTCTGACAGACATACACAGACACACCGATAAACCGTGCAAATCGCGTAACTCAACCCGTGCATTCATAACTCCGCCGTATCCGAGCAAACACAGATTCTTTCGTGTCTGGATTTAAACGCAATTGAAACCGGGATACGGTCATAACTATTCCGTTAAAAAGTTGCTGCTGGTTCCACGCGATCCACCGATGTATACGTATAGCTCCTGTTTTCCGCTGGATCGTATCTTGGCGAACAAATCATCGGAATTATTTGTCTCATCCGCGTCTCGTATCTCCAAGGAGTGCGTTCGAGTGTAAACGTCTACGTTGCCTTCGGAACGGGACGGGTTTATCCAGCGCTGTAAGTGTATTAATCCTCGCTACCCGGGAGGAAATAGATATGCTTAATGAAATGTGCTTTCCGGTGGTGCATCGTGCCTAACTCGATTTATACCACTGCGGTAACCAGGCGCTGCAGTGCGTGCACCGCGATAAACGCGTTACCATATTTCCCACATGATAAACCACGGTGAGCCAAACGGAACAGTGACGCGCGGCGTGAAACACGCCCGCGATTCCGCGGTGGCGACTTTAATTCCTGATTTTTGCTCGCTGACGTGCGCGGTATTGTTATTCATAACTGTGGTCACCTCGATCCTGCTGCTGACACGTATGCGCACAAGAACTTATGGATCCGCGTGCCGTTTTTCACCCTCCGTTGAGCAAATTCCTGCAGTGGCTTCGGCATTGTTCCCCAGTTTCTTCTTTTCGTGGATTTAACTCCTTAATTAACAATAATGTAGGGTGGTGCTGGTTTACGATGTTAAATGTTGAAGTACAATGGGAATAATTAGTGAAATTCAGTGCTTCGATGGTGACACCATCGATCTAAGAACCCTACTCGGCTCGTTCGTTCCTCAAAGTGTCTTTTGGACCGCGAGCTTGCTTTTAATATAACGCTGCATTCACGGTTAATCTACCTCCTCTTTCTGACATCGGCCAGCTTGGGGAATAGATATCTCTGTAGATAGGCAAAAGTTAAGTCTCGCTTGGCCACTGTTAGAAAATGGGTTCGAGCGCCTTAACGAGGAATCAGCTTAAAAGAGATCTGCTTTGAGAGAACACTCTCTGTGCCTTGGAAAGCCCTGAAAGATTGAACATTCTCTCGACCATTGCTAACAAAGCCGGCACTCATCCGCGGACCCAATTTCAATCCTTGACAATTTTTCTCCTCCTCGGTTCTCTTTATTCTCTCCTTTGCGCCGTCGGAGTTGCGCGAATATACACGCGTCGATGGTAAATAAATAAGCACAAAGACCGACGAATCAGAGCGCGATGTCTAAGGGCTGGAAGAGCAAAATGAATTGTTCCTTCGAGGACCCGGCAGGAAGTCGCTGGAAAGTACGAAATCACCGAGTGGAAGAGGATTTCTCTTCTCGCTGGTCGAACAGAATGAATATCCTTTGCGTCGCCCCGATCGAACGCCAGGGGATGGCCGGGGGAAGGGTAGGAAGTTAGTTAGGAGAAGTGAAAATAAGCGGATAATGGTAATAGTTTCCCGGGGAAGATTTTCAGCGAGCAAGATTAGCGGAGCGCAACTTCCCGGCAACTTTGGACACGACGTAACGACATTCGATAGAGAGTCTAGAGACTCTAGCGGAGTTCCGATCTAAAGTAATTTCAATGTTTATCCCCGGTCTCATTAGCACTCGTTAGCAGCTCTTCGCAGTGGGGAACTTTAATCACCTTAATGCGGTTATGCTACTACGGTGTTAACGTTGGATTTGACAACAGTAACCTCGCGGGGGAGTAGAAGTTTGCCGAGCTCTTGCGCGCGGTGATTGAGAGGCTGGCGAACTTGATCAATAACGCCTTGATCGTTCCGAAGAGAAATCTGTAGCGACTGCACGAGAATTATACAAAAATAAAAGACACTTGAAAGAGTGTCGATCGAGGCTAATGGACTTAATTGTAAAGCAAAATCACGGACGTTGGAGTGCGACACGGACGGGACGGAAGAGGGAACTCCTGGCAGTCAGCACGAGAAAGGGTTGGAGCAGAGAAACGCTAGGGGAGAGCATAAGAAACTTAGCGCACAGGTCGCGAAATCACATTACAGTCTGTATGGTGTGGGTAGATGGGCGAAAGGATGAAAGAGCGAAAGGGCGCTCTGCGGAGCGGAAGTGAACCGAAAGGAGATCGAACACGCCTAGAAATATCGGACGATGTCCGAGTTGATCGTCGCGAACTACGGAGGGGGGGGGGTGAAGGGGGGGGTGGTATCGGCGTCAGAGGCAGGCATTCTTTCAGGGAACAGTGGAGAAAGGCAAAGACGGAGGAAGAAGTGTTGGACGAGGAGACGGAAAACGAGGGTGGAGGAGGATACGGGTATGGCGAGCATTCGCGTCACGCGCCACCTACTCCTGCTTCTATAGACAATCCTATGCTCCGGGTAACCTGTTTCCCTGTCTTCCTTACTCCCCCACGGCACCAATAAGAGCCTCGAGTAAATCAAGGACTGCCTGCCGTGCCTTCGTCTTCCTCCAACCCCGCTGTTTCTACCTTTCTTCATGGTCTATCAATATCCTTTCTCCTTTCTCCTTTCTTCGCTCGTCCACCCCGTCTCCCCTTCTCACTCGTTCTCTTTGGTTCGCCAGACCCTTCTTTGCCTCCCTTTTTTTCGCGCACACGTACACGTACACCACTCGGCCAGCCGTTCCTCTGTTTCCGCCTCTTTCGCGAGACGCTGAATCGTCGATTCGAAGGATGCTATCATGCCAGCTATTGCGGGGCAAAGTGTCGCCCGCTGCTCTTTGTAGAGATGCGCGGCCGGCACAATGCCGTGTGCCGCAGGAAACTCGAGCACCGACACAGTCCTGGGCACTTATCTTTTGTTCTTATTTGGAACGCGAGTCGTTTACGTCCCCGGCTGCCACTAGGCCGACCGTGTCGCGAGTAAGTCATAATGGAAACGGGACGGCCCAACGATGGGGAATATTTCGTCCCCGGGAGATGAATTCAATTGAAATCTTGTCGGTAATAACTTTCCCAGTGGAGATTAGAAATTGGACGACGTTCTCGATGAGGTAAAAGGTCCACTTCCCTGGGGCTGCGAGATGGAACAAAGACACGGTTGTCGCAGTGATGGTAAATCAGTACTCAATCATATTTCATCAGTACATATTTCATCAGACAGTGGACATCTGGTGGGAGTAATTAATACCTTAATACATTTAATACCTCTTTGAATATCACTTTTGTGATTTCGTAATGGTAGAGCCAAGATGACAATGGCAGATTCTGTTTCGTTGGAGCAGAATTCGTCAGATACACGCAATCCGATTACGTGCAGCAAGATGAAATATCCGCGGTTCCAGACCCGAGCTTTCCGCGAGCTTTTCGTGGGTAAGATTTGAAAAGGGACAGAGATTGAAAAGTGTGCCCCATTTATATGACACACGGCCCCCGCATGTAAATGCGCACGAGTGCACGCGAGCGTTCCCGTTCACCGAATCTCTCCGATTGAAATATAACAATTTTAAAATAGATTCGTCGACATCCTCCGACTGCGCGCGCCTGAGAATGACAGGAACGCTCGTCGCCTAACCGGATCGGTAATCCACGATTACGACTTTTCCCATTGGCAAACTTCGAATCGATCGTTCCGTTCCGGAGCGATATCGAATCGAAGGAGGATTCGCTCCTTAAGAATTTTACGGTCAAACAGGGAGGACGAAATTAAATAAGACATCAAATTTATAGAAGCATTTACATTTCTACCTCTTTCTGGAACCGGGAGATACGAAAATACCGCGCGGTGTCGCCAACTTTTTATTACGCTCAGCGAAGTTCTGCATCCTCAAAGGAAAACTCCTCGGCCGCGGTCGACGGGGCTCTTTAATTTTAGTGTGGAACTTGGGAGCGAGGGAAGGCTTCCTATAAATTGAAAGCCTTCCATATTTCGCGGCGTAATAAAGATTGAGTTTCATGAAGGCAACGTAGATTGAGTGGATAACGTGTCTGGGTAATGAAAAGGATACCTGAACGTCTCGATGTCAAGTTAAATTATACAGAATATCCTGTATCCAGCGGTACAGCCAGGAAATTGTATGGCTCTACGCGGAAGAAAATTTCTTCATACCAGAATTCGTTCCGCGTTTTCAGTAAAAATATTCTACCGGCTAAAATATACGGGCCTCGTAATGCACACGTATCTGTTCCACGGCCACGCAATTGTTTTTTCCCCTACGATTCGCGCACAATGTCTGCTCCACCTTCGAACAAATACATCCGGGAAAGAATGGCACGCTATCAGGATTTTCCACTGCCATTGTTGTAGTCGGGTATACTAGAGCGTACTTCTTAAGCCTCCGCACACCGAAAGATCTCCTTTAAAGCTTCCAACAATGGAATAAAATAAATCGTAATCAGATATTCTTCCTTCTCCCCGAGTCCCTCTATCCCCCCCCCCCCCCCTCTCCCTCTCTTCGTCATTAAGGAACGAAGATCTCTCGATGAGAACGAGAAAGCAGCGCGTTTGCAGAATAATCGATCTCCAAACTCGCCCCATTGATTGGTCAAAGAAGAACGTATTTTCCGCAAAGAAACTCAAATTATGTGCAGACTGTGCAATTGGAAAATGTTACCGTGCCTGACCGCATACTGGGCGTTTCTACTTGGTCGTCTTATCTGGTAAGAAGAAACTTTGACCGAGAGGGCCAAGAAGAAAATATTTTTCTTGTAAATAATCCCCGTAGAAACGAAAAATTCGTATTCTGCTTAATTCTAGAGGTGCCAGCCCGTGACACTTTTAATTTTATACTTCGCATGTCCAAGCTCTGTCGATTAAGAAAGCAGCGCGCAGGAGGAGTCGCGAAAATATTCGAAAGCAAGTCCATTAAGACCGACCAATGAATACCGCATTGCTGTATCACGAGTCGTGGTGCAATTAAATTGTTCCTCGATAATTCGCCGCCGTTCGAGATGGGGTAGAAGAGGAAATACACAGGCAAGGAGCTTGATCGAGTAAAATGGGGTTCCAGTGCCGGGGTTCGACGGTCTCATTTATATTGGGCTGTCAATAAACTGCAAATAAATTTCCACAGCTTACCCAACTTACTGCATCTCATTTCCACTCCATCGCGGTTAAACTTCTCTTGCTTGCGTCCACCCTCTTCGCATAAATCTGAAACAATACACAATGTACATGAGTAATGTTACCAACTGTGTTAAGAAGTGCTTTTGTGGAATTTAGCGAGGCTTTGTTTTCTAGTAGATTCACTGTAACTGATCTAGTCGCATTCATCAGTTCTTGGGACGCGTTAAAAGGTAATTAATAGTTTCCCATATTTGCCAAATAGCTTCACACAGCGTACCATTGTAAAACGCCTTGCGCAGTCAGAAATCAGTCGATACAACTCTCTACACAAACTATCCAATGCAATTTGCATTATTTCAATTTCACCGATACACTGTGCACTCGCGAAATAGTGGATCGTGTCTCGTAAACAACGGAACGAACGAATATATCCTACCCCACCCAGCGGCCAAGAATTTCATAGAATTTCACTGCACGCTTTCGAAATGAATTTTACCCGCGATTTCCAAAACGCGTATTTTCAGCATCAGAACCCCGCGACCGCGAGGCAATGCGGGCGGGGCGAATTTATCGCGTCGCGTCGATTCGGTTGACTCCATCCGGCATAACGTATTGATTAACGCGATTTCGCGCCACGGGCATATCATCGTCCACGTCAAACGGCTTTCCACGTTATCACACCAGGGAGAAATGCGGGCTATTGTACATTAGAAAGCTCGCTACGTGATTCGTTAACGAGATTAGCCCCTTTGGCACGATTTAACTTCCCCGTGCAACGTGGCGGCGTCTCCTCATACCTCTCCCGCAATAAAATCAATCTAAATCAGAACGACAGCGGCTTGGAATAGATTCCTAGGAGCTGAAAATCCCTTTGCCTGCAATCCCGCGTTGTCCTCGGGGCAGGCATGCTAATTCAATTTACCCCTGCGCGCCGTCTTCACCTGGTAAACGCCTCGGCTCGTTTGTAAGCCTGCGCTTTCTGGCAAGTTCACTGCAAATTAGCGGGAGTGTCGGCGAGCAATTAATTTCCAAAGAGAGCAGTGGATACGGACCAATTCATTTGATCTCGCGAGGCCACGGGCGCTAGCAACTCGTGGTGCCTTTCAATTATACCGAGACCACTCGTTCGAAATGCGCAGCTGCGACGTTTAGCTCGCGAATTGCAACGAATGCGACTGTCAAACGAGCAGTCCATAAGAGCAGGTGTGGAAGCAGCATTTCTGTCGAAAAGCAGATCGTGCATGTTGAAAATGCTTTCTCGTGGAAAAGTCAGCTCGTGAGTCGAGGGAGTTCGAATACACGGGGGATGCGAAGAAACTTGATCTCGTCGATCTAGCACGCATGCATCTCAATTACCAGTGATACATCACAAAGTTTCGCGAAACTTCTGCCGCACCTAATATCCCCTGCTAAGCGCGGTGTTACACGCGGAACTATGAAAGTCGCGCGCAATAGAATTCACAGCAATTTTCCCTGGCGCGAGACAATGCCAGGAGAAAGAACGTTGTTATTAACGGTAATGCGAGGAAGTCGTATTTTCGAGGACAAAGTGGCGCTTTACACGGGGCAAGTCGTCGCAAACTTTTGGGTAAACTGCGAGTTCCGGTATGCAGCCGTGTAAGGTAGGTACACGCCGGGGGTCCGGAATCGGGACTAACGACTTGGAAAATTTCACGCGGCATCGGCTGCAGGAAGCGCAACGAAGAAAACGATCATTCCCATGCTGGACTACGGCTGCGCGGAGTTCAGAGCTCGTCGACTCGCTGGGAACGAATTCCGGCTTGGCTGTTCGCTCGCGATATTCCTTGGACGCTGAACACGTTTGGCAGCATCTGCGTATCCGAGATACGTTAGCATAATTGAGTGAGTCGACGATAACGCTTCACTGTTACGCTAACGGCCGTCGAGTAACAGTATGGCACTGTGAAGTGCAGATGCTGGGTAATGGAATCGTTCGTTCGGGGCTTCGAGTAGACAATGCAAAAGGAACGGTGACATTTTGGGAAATGCGTAATAAAGCATCGAGGCAAAAATACAGCTTTATTAGTGGCGGCTGCATAACTCATTACTTTTTTCTTGTAATAAATTACAAGATTCGAGTTTCATAAAGCGCAGATGAATTATGGCTTCAATGAAGCCGGGATTCCTCACTCGCTTCCGAAAATAAAAAATGTAAATGGAAAAAAAAAGAATCCCACAAACTCTGTAGCTATCGATCCACGGTACTCCAACGTGCGTGCCTCTTTCTTTCATGCACCGGTATGAAAGGACGCTTATAAACGCGACCGCGGAATTTTCTAGGGGGTTCAAAGGTCGCGAGGGTTTTATCGAGTTGAGCTTGGGTCAAATCACCATTTCTCGCGTATATACTGTACTCGCAAGAGACGGGGATATATTCGGGTGGAAATATTCGCCAATTCCGCCCAGGAAGAGGATCTGGCCGCTCTTAGCGAGCCAACTAAGTTGATAGGTAATGAAGATAAAAGCACGGAGGGCAGAAAAGAACGGGGTTGGGAGAGGGATTCCCACCACTGGGAATTCTGCAATTAAATCCTGTGCCCCTATCTATTCTTCTCCTTTTCTCGTGATCCACCGTTTCTCTGTCCCTTCGTTTCCCTCAAATCCACTGGTTCCGCCTCCCCTCCTACCCCCCACCCCCCGTACACCCCAACCTCATTGTTGCCCACCGCGTTACCGCCTACAACAGAAACTAAATCCTGCTGCTACGATAGATACCCACTGGAAGTAATTCCGGATTTGTAAGCCGTTTTACGTGGAATCTTCTTTTTTCCCTCTGTCTACCTCTCCTACATTCCCACCACCCCCCCCTTTCCCCTCTAGAACAGGCTAAAGAGTAAATTACGTCGGGTGTATATCCAGTGCTCGAATAAAATGGCCATGCGAGCGGTCGAAGCTCGACGAGTCCGAACAATCAGGCTTTACTGGAATTTGCAACTCGTTGCTGGCACAGTCAACCCTCTTTCTGCGATGCTCGGGCCATTTTAGACACGAGCTTGCAGTAATCGAGGT
This sequence comes from Andrena bucephala, assembly GCA_947577245.1. Lineage (NCBI taxonomy): Eukaryota > Metazoa > Arthropoda > Insecta > Hymenoptera > Andrenidae > Andrena > Andrena bucephala. The sequence goes on from OX387715.1 coordinate 75,345,595, forward strand.
ACGTCGAGGAGGGACATGTCGATAAAATATCATTTTTTTAACACAACTTGACGTGACTTGGGAATAAATGTTAAATCGAGGTCGGAATATATTATATCGTACAAGAAAATGAACCGCCTGAGTACACCCCCCCCCCCCCTCGCTGCACCTGCCGAGAAAACATACACCCTTTGTAGGAAAGGTTTTTCCATCGATACGAAGGTAGGGAAAATATTTCGGGCGATAAAGTTACACGCACCCTGTACAAAGGTGTACCTACAGTCTGAAGCATCGGTGGGGTTGAGAATTGAACGGAGCAGAGTAGGAAAAAAGGGGGTCAGGCGACGCTTTACGCTCGAGCGTCAAAGAGATTTGTCACACGATACGGCTGCACTTTGCTTGTCAGTTAACCGTCAAAAGATGATACGAACGCAGGGGACAAGGAAGCGTCATTTTATCTGGTCGCCTCTGTAACGCTAGGAACACCGTCTCCCGTTTCAAAGCCGGGCTACGTAACCCAACACTTTTGTAGGGCGACTACTATCTGAAATTAAAAACTTGCGCACGCGACAGCCCGTGCAGCCGCGGGAACAATGTGTCGGAAGTTATTTAAAAAAAAATGTAATTATTACCCTCTTCAAAGGGGGTTCTACAACACCGTGTCCTAGTAGAAGATGCTTTCCCAGAATTCTTCCGCGAGGATCCCGCCGCAAAACGCAAGGCTTGCTACAAGCTTTCGTCGATCGCTATCATCACCGCCACGGGCATTAACAATTGTCACAAAAAGATATCCCATCATCCAACCGCAAGACAAACCCAGCCACGTGTCCCTGCAACCCTCTTTAGCCGTAAATGCCAGCGACAGCTCAACATTTTCCATTCCTAATCGCCATGTTCGCGACCGAGAGCGCAGGAAACAAAAACCGTGGGCGCTGCATTCTGGAAGAGCGTTTCTGACGCGGCACGCCGTCGAGCTGGTCCACGGAATTACGTTTTTACCGGATAAATCCATTTCCGGGATGGCGAGCGCGCGACACCGCCAGGAAAAACCGGAGGGGACGGGGTTGGGGCGCGAACGGAGGAGAGAAGACGAAAAATGGAGAGGAAGCGGAAAACGCGAGCGGGGCCGGGCAGCGAGGGGGCGGCGGGTGCAAGCACGGCGGGTGGGACGCAGGCAGGAAGGGAGGGAGGGCGGACAGACAGGGATGGAACGTGATTAATCGATGCTAGCGAGCAGACGAAGCGAAAGAGGGCGCCGTGACAAAGGGCGACTTCGCGATGGCGCCTGCACGCATAGCGCCATTGGATTACCAGCGAGGGTAACGAGTTAACGACGGAGGCCAACTCCCGTCGACACAACGCAGCCCATTACCCATGACAAATACTGCGCTTCGACGTTGTCTTTTTTTCACCCTCACCGGGTCAACCTCCCCCACTATCTGCTCGTTCTTTTATTCCTAGTATCATGCTTCGCTGCTCTAAACGATTCTCCATCCGTGGAAACCGAATCCCACCGCGGCAGAGATTATCTCCGTTCTGGGGGGGGGGGGGGGGGGCGTTCGCACTTTCACCGCCGTTTGCACGCGAGGAGAGACATTTTGCGTTCGATCCGATACTGATCGATACCGTAGACGCGAAATGTTTGTTTCGAGGAGGTTGCTCGTGCACGTTTCACGATGTACACTTCGTACATATATGTATGAAATGAAGTATTCATCCCCGTGTCTCGCATAGATGAAATGCCCATGAAAGGCAGGTCCTTGGGTGAAGTACAGTACTGCAATCAACGCGTTAAAGAGAGTCCTGCGGTCGTTCGAAAGTTATTTACGAAATCGCGGGGTGGGCACGCCAGTACACAAAGGGGGCGATGATATCACCCAAGTGGAAGCGTAGGTCTTCCAGCGGTAACGAGGATCGCGTACCACCAGTCTCGGGATCGTAAAATTTTACCGGCTCGTTTTCCTTCACGCGACCGTGTCCTATCTCTCCTGTATTTGTACAGTTTCCCCGTTACGGCTACGAACGCGTCTCAACTAGGAATCCCGGTTTACACGAGCCGGGATTAGGTCTTAACGAAACTGTCGGGAGTTCAGGTAACGAATGGTCTCGTTGAAAATTCGCCTCGCCCGTATCGTGATAATAAAATGTACCGACAGTTACTGTGGTTGCCTGTACTCGCTGTCGCGGAACGTACTGTAACTGAGACTGGCGAATGAGCCAACATACGCGAATAATTAAGTGCAACCTATTTACGCGTATCGTCACCCAACGTGCAGCTACCTCTGAGAAGCCTAACGCACGATACCTAGATCTTTGATTTCTGTCGTTGCAACGTAGGATGGTTCTCCAGACCAGCCACATTGTTCGCTTAACGAATGGCTTCGTTGAAAAGTCACCTACCCCGCGTCACGATAATAAAATCCAGCGGCGGCTAGCTGTTGGCTATGCTCGCTGTCGCTGGACGAATCCGTCGTTACCCGAACAAACGAGCGAAGCCGGCAGACGTGCATAATTAACGCAACCTCCGCGTATCCGTCGTTAACCAGCGCGGAGCTAACTCGAAGAACCGACGTCCTGAACGCGCAATCTCTATTCATCGTGCACAATGGTCACTGGATAATAGCGTCGACCCGCGCAGGACGGAAACGAAAAGAGCGAGAGGGCAAGAGGGTGGTGGAGAGAGAGAGAGAGAGAGAGAGAGAGAGAGAGAGAGAGAGAGGCAAAAAGAAAAAAGACGAGAAGCGCGCAAAGATGTAAACTGAATAGCGGCACGGCGGCTCTGATTTTACATTATCATCCTGCGAGTATATGCGAGGGCGAGACGGCCGACATAATTGAAAATACCAAAGCGCGGTTGAAAATGTCGATAAATCTCCGGCCTCCGGCTCCCTCGTCGCCAAAACACCAACCCCATCCGTATCCGTCGAACGGGGTTGAACGAGGCGGGCGGGCATCAAGAGTCACCTCGACACACCGATGGACCGAGAGCTGTGACACCGGGGATGCATCAAGGGGCGTCAGAGGAGGGAGGAGGTTGAATGAGATAACCTCGAGTAACATGTGTACCGTTGATTTGTTGGAGGTTGAAACTTCCACGGGCACAGGCGCGCCTACACCCACGGAGGTTTAGCATAAAAATTTATCGCGCGTCGATGCGCCGTGGTTACGAGCGGCAGGATTAAATGTCCGCCCATGAACGACGAAGGGGAAACGGGTTAGACTCGCTCTTCTGCAGCGAGATTCATGGCGCGTGTGTGAAAGGTACACGGGTGCATCGCGAGCAGATGAATCCCTGGCGCAATTTCCGGGGAGAATGAATGGTGGTAGTGTCGATGAATTTCGCGTTGATATTTGTGCAGCAAACATTCTTTCCAATTTTCTTGATCCTGTGACGAGGTCTCTTTTGTTTGAATTGCGCAGAGTTTCTGAGTGGTTCAACGCGGCGCGAGTGTTACGAACGCGTTGATATCGATATTGATACGCAACGTTTGAGGAAAAGCCAGTCCTACGAGTTCTTCATTTTGAACTCCAATTCGCCAAGTGGGTCCGCACAGCCTGCGTATAAACCGCGGTGGTTCTAGCATCCGAAACGCGTATTTCCCTCCGTGTCGTAACATCAAACGAAGTCAGGTATAAATTGCCAGCGTCGGAGGCAGCTCCGATACACCGGGACACGCGATTAATCGAATCGCTTCGACGCTGGAACGCGCGCTTTTCTCGGTTCAATCATGACGACCAGTCGCAATTAATAATCGCGCTGATAAGGGGGAGGTCATGTCCGTTTATCAGCCGCGGGTTCTCTGGCGCGGCACGTAGCGACCGAACCGCAAACTCACGAAACCGCGAGCTAACGAAACACACAGAGAGCTGCCAAGTGGTGGGGTGCAGCCTCGGCCCGCCCGTGTCTCTCAACACATCGCCGAGCTGTACTACTCGGAGCTTCTCGCTGCCGCCGTTGTTCGTACCCCATATCTCATCGGGTGCTAGAGTAATATAAATTGAGTTGCGGTTAATCCAAATTGCTACATATTAACGAGACCGTTAGCTGTATCGGACGACTCTCCGTCTACGTCAGCCTCTGTCGACCGTGTCGGAGAAATAAACGAGGGAGGTGGCAACGCGAAACTGGGGAGGAGAAAGCAGAAATAAAGGGACGGTGCAGTGAAAAGGGTGAAAAATCTACGCGGCAGAGAGATAGGATTGCTGCGTTTATCCTCGGAATCCCTTTGTTCGTTCGGGCTTTTTTATTTTATCGCAGAAAATGAACCATCTTTGATGTCCTTCTCTGTACCCTTTTCCCTTCTGCTTCCTCCTTTTTATAAACGGCATCGGAGCTGATAAGCTGTTTAACTTCCGCGCTGCGAAGTACAAGGCTAAATTATTCCATTTTCTGCGGCCTAGAGACGGCAAAGTTTAAATACGAGCACAGAACCAAGACTATTGTGGCTGGACTAAAGGGGCGTATATAGCGAGGAAGGTATTCTCCTTCGTTGTAATATACTGCTGCATTTACAGGGTACAATGCGAACAGATAAATCATATAATCTGAAATTTACAGAGTATCAAGCACCAAGTTCCAAGAGCACGCATGCCTGCCTGCCGGGGCGAGTCATTGATCTCTTTCCCTGGGGATTTCTCCATTGTCGCGTAGCTAGCGTCGACGCGCCCGGAATATTTCACCCATAATAACACAAAGGTGCACGTAACTACAAAGTACGTTACACGGGTAGTACAGTGTTGCGAGCCGCGGGGGTAGCTGCGGAGCAAAATTCACGACGCTTACGTAAGGAAGTCGGAAATCTTACGCGACATTGTTCTGTAAATAGCGAGAACGGAACATGGGCTCTGGCGGTGAAGAGTGTTAAAATTACATAATGGCGTTACGTCGCAGTCCTTTGCTCGGGCAAATGATTTTTCACTTTACAGCAACGTGCGAAGCTCAGAGAAAAACGCGACAATATTGCGAAGGATCACGGGACAAGTCATTATAAGTAATTGAAATTACTCATTATTTCCTGTCACATCACCCGCCTTTCTCATTTGGCACCGTTCCCCATTTCCCCCTTTAACGGTGACGCGAGCCTCGCAAACACGAAACACTGCAATAGACCGCGGCTCGCGACAAATGGAACAAAAAGACGGGCTACGTACAGCGCGCATGGAAGGCGCTATGTAGTTTATTGGAGCACGGGGATGCTGGATCTCATTTCCACCTCCCGGCGAAATCGTATTCGAACGAACTCACGCGTATGCCTCGAAGCCTCAGGCGCTTCCTCCTGCAGGGCAGATCCTTTCATTACGCAACAATTCCACGCAAGCTACAAATCGAATTTCGATCTTTCCTCTCGTGAATTTATCCCCCCACGAAAAGTACAAATAAAACTGACTCACAAGGGAAGATCCCGAACCTGGAAATTCAAAATATTCCGAAACTTTGTGAATATGTAGTGGATTTCCTCCTGATTACAACGCAATTTTTGTTTGCTGCCCAAATTCAATCGAAGGGGGTGAAATTGACCCCTGAAAATTCGGTTATTTTCCGATTTTGTTATTACTCGCAATCTGTAAGAGATAGAAAAAAAGTTTCAAGACAAAAGTTACTTCTTTCAATTAGATCTATCATTTGGTAAAAATTATTTTACAGTTCACGAATTATAACACAAAATTGGAAAATTACCGAATTTTCAGGGATCAATTACACCCCCTTAGAGTGTATTTGGGCAGCAAACAAAAATTGCGTTGTAATCAGGAGGGAAACCCCTACATATTCACAAAGTTTCAGAATTTTTTGAATTTCCGGGTTCGGGGGTCTTCACTTGTCAGTAAGAATGGCACTTAAAGCAACCCCGAAAGAAAATAACACCTTGCTCGCGTTAAAAGTTCCAGGGCCACGTAGGCGGCTTATTGCTTGAAGCGCGATGAAACGCGAAAAAGAGGAAGAAGACGGGAGGAGTGCATGTAGGCGGGGGACAGGGGAAGGAAAGGCAAGTTTGGGGTGGATGTAACATTTCAACCCCGCGTTTCGTTTGATCCTATCCCGGAGTCAAACGTTCATGCCCCCCCGGCATTTCTGCGGTACCATCGTCTCGGCTGTTCCTATTCTAGCAACTTATCGTCCTGCATCTGTAGCAGCTCCTTCCGCCCCTCCGTCCACCCCCTCGTTCGTAACCCACGGATTTTTATACGCTCCCCTGGGCTTTCTTTTATCACGTGCTCGCGACCCGACGAGTTCCTTCCGGCGTAGCACGCTCCAGGGCGCACCGAGGCCATTGTAATCGTACACGCGAGAGAAAGTTGCATCTGTACACGTACCAAAATTGAAATCGATAAATGCATTTTTAGAATACTTCCGATGTATGAATACCATCGCGGCGGCTCGCTTCGCCCCCCTCCTCCTGCTCTCGATTCCGCGTTTTATCCTCTTTGTAGATGCATGAGTAAGAGGATCAAGAAAAATGGAGCAGAGTTTTCTATGCTCTCGCCGGTGTATTGTGTCGGGCGGAATGACGAACATCCTTTAATATTTATCACGCGCGTGCTCTTAGTACGTTCCTCGTTCACTGCTGCTTTTTATCGATCGTTCACAAACAACGATTCACGGATTTGCAATGTTGTGCTCTGCAGTTCCGTAGACTGTATGGGCGACAAGTTTAAGGAAACGTACTTCTAACTAAAGGATTATATTTAATGTCTGGCAGTGATGCATACATGGGGGGGGGGGGGGGGAGGTGCTGGCACTCTCCAAAGAAGGGGCTTTGAAAAAAAAGAATAGAAAATTGGATTTTATTCTTTAAATAAATTTTTATAATCACTTACTGACTTTTATTGTATTTGCATGAAAAATATTTTCATCCGGTCAACTCGGCTCGCCCCAAGATTAAATCCTGAGTGCGCCACTAATGTCTGATCCATCAAGATCGCAAAAGATTTGGGAATGATCAAGAAGTTACTTCTGCTCGATCGCTACGAAATCTAAATAAACAATATCAATTCTAGATCGCCGCCCATACGTTATATGAGAGATCTATAAAAGTCTCATCATTCAGGCACAAAATCGCATCCGCCGACCGTGGCCGCTCTGCAAATGTGTGTTCACGCATTGGGCACGCACCGCTAGAGTATACGTTACAAAGGGAGGCCATCAAAGGTATCGATCGGATCGAACGCACTCCAGATTTTCATTGAGCGGTTCCAGCAAATACACCGTCGCTTTGGCCTGAATTCAAAAGCAAACTGTCAGTACCAATGCCGGGGCAGAAACTGGCATAGAAGCCTGCCCCGCGATAAGAACCCCTGGTACCCAGTTTGTCGAATCGATCTTCGTACATGTCCGCCCGTGTATGTATATTTTGCGCTGGCGATGCGTCCGTACATCAAGGGAGATCTACTAGCCACGCCATCAACTATTACTCACGTCTTAACGCAGATATAGCATCCTGGCCGACATTAATCTTCCCTGCAGTCATGTAAAGCAGCCGGCCGAGCATCAATCATTTTTTGAGAAACTTCTCTATTAACCTGTGGACCCGTCAGCCTGTGACTTTGAGAATCAGTTACCGCGTTTCACGCCCGGTGATAGTTTACCCCGAGCCTCGAAGAAATCCCACGAGTTTCTGTGTAGGTTGCGAGGGAGAATGTATATATGGAATTATTTAAATTCAATTGAATTATAGATATAGACAACAAAAATACACCATTCTTGTGTAGAAATAATTTAAAAACTTGGAATAAGTATAACGTAGCACTTAGCGAGCACCTCGAAGCATCCTCCGCGAAGTCAGGAGATTGCACCCCCCAGCGGTGCCTTAATAAGTGGTTTTTCATTACGTTCTCCATCATGAACGTCAGCGAATATTGCGCTTTAAGGTGTAATTAAAAATATACGAGCTTCCACGTGCAATAAACTGCTATCGTCCCTCGGTAATCGACGTCTCACAATGTTCATTTCCATTTTTATATGAAAACGTCAGCGGTGTATAAAGAGCATAATATACTCCGAACATTCGATTTAAATTTCTGCTTAAAAAGGTTGGAATAATTTGGTTCTGCTTAATAATAGTTGAGAATAATGAAGAACGGTCGTTGGAAGAGAAAGATAAAAGCAGCCGCTGTAATAACCTCCTGCCAGCAATCCGTGTTGTGTTTTTCTTTAATTATCCGGTTCTAGAGTGCGCTCCCGCGAAAAAAAGAGCACGACGAGAAAGCTCCGAGAGATTTCAAAGACCGAGTAATAGTTGCAACTCAATTCTGCACATGGTCTTAAGCGAAATTGCACAGACCACGGAACGAGCTCCTCCGCAGAGGAGAGCCGTAATCCGCTTCTTTAATAGACATTCGCATCCGTTTGTACACACTCGAAAAGTTTTGTACGTAATCGAATATGGTCCTCTCCATGATTTCTCGAATGGCAAGGAACCTCTGTCGCATAAGAGTGTTCAAATTCCATTTCGAGTAGAAAGACAGATTGTAAAAAGTCCCCGTCCTTTATCCCAGGACGTCGTTAATTCTCGCGAACTTTTATGGAGGGAAGTGGACAAAAAGTCAAGAGGTTTTTTAACGATAATTCAGCCGTAATGCCTTGACCTCTCTGCGGTGGCAAATGTACGTGAACAATACGATCGATGACGCGGACGGGGAGCCGGGTTCTCGGTGTCGCATAAAAGATTTTACAAATGGAAAAAAATGCAACGCGTATCGTGTCACGTTATCAGTTTTAGTTGGGAACCGGTCAATGGCCGTGGAAAATTGTTCTGAAACGGGTTGGTGACAGAGTTGCCACGGTAAATAAGCGGAGCGTGCGACGCAGCGCGGTCAAACGAATATATATCCGAGAGGAGATATTCATAGGCGGATGTTTGGCGTTTTGAATGGGGAATCCGTCGATTCCTGTGCATATGGTGGTTATGCGATGCCACGCGGGATTGCGCCCCGTTAATACCTCGATCTTGGTCTGTCAGGGTCGGTAGTCGGTGTCTGAGCATACGGATTACAAATTACTGGCGCCAGGGCACCGGTGCCCTCGCGTCGCGACGCGAAATTACGAGCCTCCTCTCGTCCCCAATTAAGCCGAGTTCTCTTGCCCTCTCGCAATCTGGCCACCCCGCTTCTCTCTCACTCGACCTTCCACGTGAAGCTCGACGGGTGCCCTCGTGACGTCGTCAAGCTCCTGCTGGTTCTTCATCTCGTTTGCGCACTCCACGGCTGGCCTCTGTCTTCGTATCTCGTCGCGGCGAGCACGCCGGATTCCCTTTTCCTACCTCGTGTCACGCAGAGATACTTACGACAGGATACGAATCTGGTTAATTGACCTATTTCGGTTCTAATGGCCTCCTTTGTGGCCGCCGCGCCGCGTCCGGGCTTGCGGGCGTCCACCCTTTCTTCGGCATCCTTTCAGCGCCACGCAAACGCCGACAGTTTCCACGGGGACGGGAAGAAAGGTCTTCGCCGGGACGACAATTAATCACGTCCCATCGTGAAGCGCGCACCGTGCTTCTTACCGCCTAACGATTTTTAGCTTCCACGTGATAAATAAAAATCCCTTGGTGCCTCCGGAGGAAATGATTAGACGCGGAAGAAGTGTGATGAAGGCACCTCTTAAGAGCTTAGCAAGAACCTTCTCTGCTACCTGTCACGTCCTTGATGGAATATTTTCGAATGGACACTAGGAAAATTCAAGTTGGTACATAGATAACAGGTACCTACCTATAAGTACCGTGGGAGATAGTTCAGTGGGAACATTACGATTGAGACGAGAGGGAAATAAATGCTCATCCTCCAAGATGCTTGTTACCATAGAAACCTGAACCAAATTCCCCTATTCCCACCAATGGCAAGATCGTCGAGAGTACACTAGCTATCTTGCGTGGACACGATAGCACACGAGCCCCGGGTCCGACTGAATTTCTATTCGATCGAAAAGCATTCTGCGTTGCACGGCAACTCCACTCCCGGGATAAATGATCCCCGTGTACCGGTTAGAGCTAACATGGTCGAACACAAACAGACCCTGCGGCTGGTCAGTGCCTCGAGATTCAAGCACTAGATTTCATTGCGTCGCGATGAAGCACTCGAGCCGCGAGTCCAGTACGGATCAGCCACTCGTCCGGATTAGTTCACGACTCGCGACCAGTGTGTCTCGTTATACCCCAGCCCGATAACGAGGGTTCGTAGGCGGTGAAAAAAAATGGAGGGCCACCGTAGCGGCGACACAAGGGACCTCCGGAGTTATGAGCTCGCGATCACCGTGCCAATTAAAACGAGTCGCGTCTAGGGTGTCTGGACGCAGGGAATTTATTTGATAGTTTAATCGAGAAGTACGAAAACACGGAATTGGCCCAGCGCTCGGTGTACACGGATTTTCGCTGCTCCCTTCTGTATGAATCGGAGCGGACCCGTTATCGCGTTAAAAAATAATAGCCGTTACAATCGATACAGATGCCACTGGTGCAAGTGAATGCATTAATGCCACTCGTTGTCCGTGATATTAATTCGAGATCCGATTTCACGGCGAAGCTGTTGTTTGCTGACTGATCCCACTGTCGAATAACAAACGTATGAAAGATCGTTGTTGTCATCGCTCCATGGGAACGAATCGCCCGTGGAAACAGCATCCCGTAACAATCGATCAACGGCTGCCCCGGTCATTCGCAATTCCCGCTGATGTTACTCTTTCTCCCCCGCGTGTTTTTGCAATCGGGAATCTCGTGCCCGGTTACTTGTATTCGGCCGATATCGTTGCATTGGAAGATGCTTGCCCGAGGCGTTTTATTTTCATATAAAAAGTAGAGTGTAAAGTATCGTTCCAGGGAAAAGAGATCAGTCTCAGGGAGATATTGAAATTCACTGAATGAACGCCAGTGTCTAACACAGATGAGATTCATTAAAAGGAACTGTATCATTTGTGAAAGCCATGACCATTACATTTGCACCATTCTGTCCCAGTGTTTATCATTCGCGCTGTCAAGCTTGTCGCTCGAAACAGTCCGCTCGCTTGACTATCAACGTGCATGTATTAATTACGGTAACCGAGCCAACTGGCTTTTTAATTTATTTATCGGAGCCACCGCGAGGCGATAGAACCGATGAATAAACGACGAAGAACGATGAACGTGCACTTTTGCCGCGCCGAGGCCCAGTAGCTCATATTTCATTCCACGTGGACATTTCGCGCTGACAGCCATTCGCAATTTGCGTGGCAACAGATGGAGGCGCGAGCTTGGAAAACGTTTCGTGCGTTAAAACTGCGAATGAAAGGAAAGAGGTATAAAAGGTCATTTAAATTCAAGCAGACCGAATACAATTTCCCCCGTTTTAAGCACAAATACAGAAATAGTAAAACACATGAGAGAATCAAGAAAAAAGCAGTAGCACGATAGCTGTAACTAGCAATGTCTGACGCCAGGAGTCGATATTTGGAATAACCTACTAATTGAGGCCTATTACAAGCTCACAGCTCGGTTTCCAGTTAGCAACAACGCTCAGAGCTCATCCTATGCCATGAAACCGAGCAACTGCTGTGCCAGCTAGTTTTTTTTATTAGCGCGCAGCAGCCAGAGCATTTCTCATCGCGTTTGCTGACTTTGAAACACGTAATTAACACCCGACTTAATGTAGATGAATTTTCACTCGAATCTCGGAGTGGAAAAAAATTCTACGAAACGGGCGGATCATCGCGGTTAATTATACTGTTTTCAACGAAACTTTTATACGTTTGAATTCGTTGGTTTATTACATTTATCATTCACTTCTATAATATTTCACGTGTCGTAGGGGAGACCCGGTCTGGTTGTCACACGGGTTGGTTGTCACAACCGTTATAATAAAGAAACTATAAACAATAGGAATGTACTAATAATCCATCGCACAAGTCGTTGTGGAGTCCCATGGAGACACAATGTACCATTGTTTGTTTTCGTGCGCTCGAAGTAAATTTTGCGGCATTTACCTTCAAGTAAGTATAGGTTGTTTCTTAGAATTGACTATAACATTTTTGGATTATTCTCGTAGTTTAGAGTTTTTTCTAACTTATTGTATTGATTTTTTTACATTTTTTAAACTTTTTAATACATGAATAGCGAGGCGAAATTGTTTAACGGTTTGGGGCAAGTTGTCACAGAACATTTGGGGTTAGGTATTTGCCGCATGTGACAAATGTTACAAATGTTTGTTTGTCATAACTGTGATTCAGCAGATTCTGATTAAAATTGCCGAGTTATTAATGATTCCCAGTGATTAATAAGTTTTTGTTAAAATTATATTTAATTTGATTTTAATGATTGTTCAGAATATGTTTCTATAATAGAAACTGTTTTTTAATAATGTTTATAAGTTTAATTTTTTGTTCAAAAGTATAGTATTTATAATTATAATAAAAAAATGATATTACTTTCTTAATTGAATCGACTTTTTATTCATAAACTTAGCTATCCAAATGTGTGACAATCAACCCCAGATACTGTGACAACCAACCCGGCCTCGGGGTACGTTGTCACAAAATAGTTCCTTGCAAATAATATGAATTAGCTCGTAATCTGGTTGACAAAATCCACAGGACCAATTTTTTTTATAAAGTCGGACATACGTAGTTTATATTAATCTAAGTTTAAACAAACTTCCCTGCAGCTATGACCCGTAAAAAAATCAAAATAAAAAATTGAGACAACCATACCCGGTCTCCCCTACTTCCCGCAAAAATTTTAATGGGAGCATGCGAAAACGAATTTTATACGCGAAATGTACAGTTTAATATATTCCATGGGAGTCTAGTGTCCTCCCATTAAACTCTGCTGCTACGGTGCTGAAGCCAACTCGATTGCTGGGCCGTGATTAGGGAAAGCTTCTTATTTCACCGGGAGGAGTGTCTTATTACTCGTCTACGTCTGATAAATGAAGGAATTCGCTCGACGAGAAGTCTGGCGCCGAGAAGCTGGCCGTGGATAATGAAAAGAAATTCTCAAATGGCCGATAAATAAGTCGAAGTGATTCGTCTTGTTTCTTCTATATCGCAAGGTTCAACGAATGGAGTTACATTAAATGCCGATGGAAACATAGAAGCTATGAAGCTGAGAAATACGGAAGACAGTGACAAGAGACCTGAGACGTAGCTTCAGACATGAGTTCGACTGCGTACGTGCTTCTTGCGCGTTGTTCTTGTGGTGAGGAAAGGGAGAGTGACACGCAGTCCGCGACTGTGCGTGAAAAGTTGCATTAATTAAGCAAGGGGCTTTCGAGTGAGAATGAGTGGAGACGCGGCGCGTCCTAAGGGACAGCAGACGGCGAAGGACCCTGGCGAAACCGAGTACCAGCAGGAAGATAATACTTGGAGGATGACGTAGATATCATTCGTCAGAGGAACTTCTGAAGTCTGTGACACGTGCCACTTGCTCGAGCCCTTATTACGGCGTCTACGTACACCAGCCTCTTGCTCCCTATCAATTACTCGGCGTAATGAGTTGCATTGTCTGGCCGTGTCGAGCAGAACTCTTTGTGAAACGATCCTGACAGAGAATATCTTAGAAATGATTCCAGGGGAAATTCTCTCATATTTGTCAGAGCTACATATTTGTCTGATAAATTCTATTCAGGCAGATCGACTATTCTCAAGACTACTTCGAAGAGAAGAAGTTAACTTTGGTGTATTCTATACAAGTCTCTCGTTGAAGATTCAGCTCTTTACACGTGCACCCAGCATGGATGAATGTCCAAGTGCAACCACCACATTCAGCAACACATGTTTGCTCTCAAAAGATAATTATGGCCCGTTGTACCCTCATCAGCGATAACCAAGCAGAATTCTCGTACCATCCAGCGTGTGGGCCGTTCAATAATACAGAAGGATAACTTCGAACGTTTCGCAAATACACAAGCAGGACTCAGAATTTCTCGACACGTAGACGCGGAGGCTGTGAGTGCTCGAGACCCGTCGGATTGACCCCAACTCGAACATTGTTCCGAATGCAAATCGTAGTTTACACCGAGACCCCAGGGTCGAGACGGTTCCCTATCATACTCTCTGATGCAGCCTCGAGGACGCCAGCAGGCGTCTCGATCTAGCACCGTATTAATCCGAACTCGAAGGCGGCAGAATGCTTGCGTGGCAGACCATCGCGGTCCAATTCTACTCGAGATTTCCTCTCCTCGATATCCCGATTCGTGGTGGCGCACATGGATCCTCGGAGTGCCGCCTAGGGTAGTAATCCTTGTAATTCTCGCTCACAGGAGTGATTCCAATGGTTCCGAGACTTCCGTGCTTTATTATAAAGCACAGAAGAGTGTTAAGAAGTCACAGCAGTGGGACAACGACAAGGTGTTCTTTTCATTTCCTGCCCTACATCGTCTTTCAAGGTTTCTAATCAAGAGCCTCGAACAAAGACGAAAGGCAGTAGAATAGCCAAAAGAGACACAAAAGGTAACGGAATGAATAAAGAAGTTGATATTACGAGGCAACTTAATGCTCGCTTTTATATATCGTGTGCTTTCAGCGGAGATGATCAGCATCGGCGCAAGAAATACCTGTATCAGACTTTTTCCGCGGGAAGCACACTTTTCCCCAACGTAAATACCAATAGAACGATTTTAACTTTCTTGTGCAACGTGGCCGCGCTTAACGACGAAAACCATTAACAAGTCTTCACCGTCACGCTGAGGAGCCGACGTCGTTGAGCAACATCGTTAACTCTTGCCCAATATAAACCAGAGGAGATAGTTAGAGTCTCCATTTCCTTGGAAACTCGTTAGCCTTTCTTACTTCGATCTTTGAAAGACGCGATCGCCTTTCGAGAACTAGTATCAGGGCGAAATATTTAGGACTTACTGTAATTATCTATCAGTAGAGAATATGAAGTAACCGATGTTGGTTGAGTGAAAGATCGTGGGCACAACAGACAATGCGTCTTTTCCCGTGCGATGTTAGCGGGGAAATTGAAAGTCCAGAGGGAAAGTCGAGTATTCACCGACTGTGCAGCAAAGGCATGACTTGGACCGGCGAGAACAATGCTTGTGAACTTAGAGCTTGTTAAGATGGCGGCCTAATTAGGAGGAACGGCGGCTTAAATATGAATGTTGACCGGAGACGGAACGCGGATGTAAGGGAAAAGAGACAACCGAGAGGGGCCGAGGGTTGTGTGGCTCACCCAATGAAGCCTGTTCCTTGTTTCTCTGCTTCTACTTCGTCTTCCTCTTCTTGTTTCAGCGGGGAAAAAGTAACGTCGGCGCATAATGCACCGCGTCTAATAGATAATTCATGTATGAGCTCTCGTGCATACAACCTCGTGGAGGAACATTAAACAGGGCTCGCGAAGGGAACGGTCTGACATTAGGAAAATGCGCAACGATGCACTCAACTCGATGAACACGAGTGATTCTTTGCGATTATAGAAACCCCCATTGTATCTAGGGTAGATGTACCAGTAAATGAACACGTACCAGTGAATGGACATTTTTTATTAAAATGGGTGAAACAAGTTATTAAAATAAGCAACTAATTAATTAATTAGAGACTACTTTTAATTTCTTGATCCATATCCAAATAATTTTTGCAGCACGTGGAATCAATCGCGCTGCAAACATAATTTTATATTAGTGTTCATTCATTAAGCTTAGGTGTTCATTTATTGGTGCGTTTACCCTACATCAATTTTACATTGGATCGTTTTGTGTGGAAGTATATGGAGTGTAATCTTCGCCGTTTAAGGAATTTAACGGAATGCTTTCGTGCGCCTTCGAACATTTCCTATCAAACGCAAACTATCAAGACATGTCCGATAAAACGGAGCCAGATCCATAGTGGAGTTGGATTGATTCCCCACGAGCACTAATTGCATTCGAGGATGAAGATTGATCCGGGTCTGACATCTCACGGGTTTCATCAAATTGGTCACCCATCAACCGGCTAGTGGCTGCCTGCCAATTTGGGGGGCCGATTACGATCTAACGCAAGTAAATAGACCTCGATGCATCACTATCCAGTATCAATTACACGAGAAAAATCTTGTACCACTTGAATCTGTTATCTTTCATGATAGATTAGTTTTCTGTGGAAATTCTGATGAAATGTATAATTAAACGAAACATGTGATGAACGTGCAAAGTGAAAGAAAAATGTTTGTTATTTAGAAAGAAACAAACGGTGCTGGCAAAACGAATATTTTGGCAGAGCATACTGGACGATAGAAGAGAGGTAAACAGAGACAGAGATAGAGGAAAAGAAAGACGACAACAGGCAGGTCAACGGAAATTTCCGAGATCGCAGTTTGCAAATGTTCTGTCGAAATAACCTCTGGTACGCGGCCCCGCAGGGAATTTGCTCCGGGTACTCACTCTGGCAGATCGAGTGAACTCGAGCTATAGAAAAAATTGCATACACCTAGTTCAGCCGAGTTAAGTGGATTAAGAAACGATATCCGTGAATTGCGTTAATTTACTATGTACTGGGAACTCGCCGGGTTTTTTTTTTACTAAAAATGCAATCAAACAACGTTTTCGAAAATGAACTGTTACTGCAAATGGAGTTATTCTTTAACTAGAAGCTGATATTTTTATAATCATTTTTCTCCCATTGGAAGTGCCATTTAGCATGTGTGAATCGCTCGTGCTACTTGTCGGACCCTTCCTTTAGTAATACTACTTGCTAGCAGAGTTTACCTTCCTTTATCCATGCTGTACAACATTATCAATAGAGTAATCATCAATTAGTGACGTCAACAAGAGTTACAGTATCAAATCTCTCACCCTACCACTCGACAGTACAGGTAATTTAAATCCGATTAATGTAATAAATGTAATTGAATAAAAGCGCTTTATTGCCGTAGAGAACACGAGGGTTCATGTTGCACTCATGATAATACCGTGCATATGTATTCCGTGCATACGAGTCAGCATGAATACTACAAATCCAGACCATTGTTCTGGCTGCACTTACATGCAGTTATTCGCTGGAGAACCGACATCCTGAAACATATTTTTCAATCTACTTGCGCATACATCCTGTCCATACAAAAAATCGTTTAAATATCTCTGATGTTTAAAGTCAATCTTCTATACTCGCTCCAGATCGGAATCTTCAATTCACCGTACCTTCCTACAATATGATTTAAGAATGATGAGAAATTTAAAATTGCCTCCCTTTGCCAGTACTATATTGCCCCTAATATTACACGGAACCTCGAGCAATTTTCAAATATTGATACTTCAATAGGAACCGACGCAATATTTTCCTCTAAAGTGGCAGGCTTCGTTGGGAAGATTCAATTTTAACATTTGTCAGACAGTTTCTCTGGCTAACGACGTACTCGACAATGTCGATAAAGTCAACGGGATTTATCGAGCAAACGTGTAAGCTGTCTGTTTCTCCCTTTTTTTTTTCGTATTATTATTACAAGACGGCACGAAGGAAAGAACGGACGGCTGTTCTCGAAGCGATGCATTCTCGAGAGGCAATCGAAAACCTTTCACAACGCGCAAACAAGCGTCGGAGGGCTGTTTCGAGGTAACTCGATCGAGACCTTCCTACGTGAACAGTGTGATCCAGTTTCCAACGGGTTTCGTACACTGTCAAATACCGACAAGTTCGCCAACGAGGGTCGATCTTTCGCGGAAATTTATTTGCACCCCATTGCTCCGGTTACCGGCGTATAATTAGCCCGTAATAAATTATGCTTCAATAACATCCTGGAACGCTCGAGATTAGGTATTGGGTTTCGATAATAGCGCGGTATTAACTAAAGTTCAAACAGTTTCCAGTAACGATTACTGGCGAGCGCTTTATCGGCGTACGTCGCCAAAGGGGAGATGTATCGTAAACTCTAACTGGGTCTACACGCGGCGACAACAAAGTAGCGAAATTCAATCGAAATAAAAACACTGATACGTGGACAGAATTCTGCGAAACGAAGTCGTTAGATACTCTGTGAAACCACCCCCTCAGATTCTCACACCGGAACAAGGATTGACAGGGAAATTAAGAGACAGATATTTTCACCCTGCGTCTGCTACTTATAGTTAGTATTTATTTTCGGGGAATTATCATTTCTTTGTGTTCCTCTTAATCTCGTTATCTCCCTGTCGCAATGCACACGTTTGCCAGAAAATTGCCAGCGGTGTTAACAGAATTATATTTCTAGCTCTGAATTTAACGTGGCCGCTGTTTTCATTGCTGTATAAGCAAATTTGACACATACTGTACCAGCCGACTGTTTTCGGCTGACAGAAACATAGAAGGTGTAAAAGCAAGTGGTATCCAATTAGCGGTCGGGTCTGCTGGCCAGCCCTAATTCACCGAATCCCATTCTACCTTCTCCCGCGCGTCCATTCTCCCGCCCCCTCGTACGCGGCTCGATCGCGCGCACATGCAAATGCACCCGTATATTGAGCTTCATACGCGCGCACGGCTGCGCCTACCATCCGGGGATGTCGAAAATCGTACGTCACGCTGTTTTTTTATTTGTCTTTGGTTCACGATTTAACAGGAAGAGCCTCCCTGTGTGCGCGTTCTCACGGACACGTACCTACGTGGGAAAAACAATGTGGCCAGTTGCGATCCATCCATACCGAAGTTCATTTTATCAGTTGAGCTGTTCAAGGAAAGCTGGTGACAGCAAGGCACCGTGAAGCCCGGATTTCGAAGACCGCGAGAAAATCTCATTGCCGAAAGTTCGTTTCGTTATATCCGCCGCGTCCATTTTGGCGAACGTTGGGGATCAATACCTCCGACAACCCTTCTATTTTTCAGCACCCTTCCACCGCCCTTCTGATCCCCAGTACACGATCCCTCAGAATTTCGTGAAGTGGGTCGCATCTCGAAGATGACTATACTGTCGAGCGGAGAATCGTCGGTTCGGTCTCTCCGAGCAATAACACCAGCCCCTCCGTTTTTTGCCGTGAAATTTATTTTTCTCGAGGGGTGCTCGTGAACGAGGACTACGTGACAGCGAAAGCTGCAAGTCACACACGCCACTTGGCCCGGCTCGGGAAGCCTGAAGAAACAGCCGCGGCTGTAACCCCTCCATGTTTCGGGCGAATAGCCCGCGAAATGAGGGTCAATGTCGAACCTTTATTGCTCTGGTACGTCGAAACCGTGAAAATGTCGGAAATTCGGGGGGAAACGTTGGTTCATTTCATAAAAACAGAAACGTTTCCTATCCCGCGTAATTACTTAGTAATTTAACTATGATACTCGACGGAAGGAGACCTAACTACTAAAGAGGCGAATTTTATTCAACATGGCTAGGAGATGAGACGCGAATCGAGTATAATACTTCCCTCCCTCGAAATGATTCCCGCCCCTATCTCGATAAGCCCCTCTCCGAATATGGTTAGCTGCTTTTTTTTCAATTTTATAAACGGCTTCGCCTTATCCATGAATTTTTACGACCGTTCGAAGATCGTAAAAATTGGTCGTGACCTCGTGTCGCCTTCGTACCTACGTGGGACATAAGTAATTCATGATCGATATATATCCTGGCCAGTATTTCGAGAAGGACTGGCAAAGGGGCGGCGCGGGAAAGAGCGTGATACTTTGCCGGAAATTACGCTCTCCCCGTGGAGACAGCGTATCCGGTTCAGCTGTATATGAACCCTCTCGATGTAAGAAGACACCGCAAACACACGCAGTTTCGTAAACTCTTCGGGTACGAGGCGATTTATAGGCGTTACTTTTAGCGTAGTCCATAAGTCATCGTTCCCCGTGGCCAGCGCGAAAACACATCAATTCTTTGGAAACTGTAAATTTTTCCTTCCGTATGATCATTTGGGTCATCTTCGTAAATGTACCAGAGCTTTCCGGCTCGAAGTTCTGACCTTATTCTCTGAGCAACCCTCGTAGTGGAAATGATAAACCCTTACGATCCCTCTATTAGACCACCAATTTGTAAATGTTCACGGTGATCGTTTAGTAACAATGAAAGGCAACGCGATGACTTGTTTAATAACACAAGATTCGTTCTGTTTACAGCTCGTTGGCGGCGAATTTGACATGGAACTGAATTTCGTGATTCAGGACGCTCAGAACATCAGGCACATGCTGGAGCTGCTCGATCATTGCCCACCCAATCTCCAGGTAAGCAATGGGCGTAACGTTCAGCTCGATCAAACTAATTATCCAACCGGGTCGGCTGTGTTATACATCTACCACAAATTCGACTCCCCGCAAGGAGCCCGCGATCGATGCAATCAATGCGTCACACCGGTGCCCCGTAATTAGTTCCTCGAGGAGCCCCAGGTTTTTGCCTTGAAACCTCGCCAACAGTGATCATCGGATTTTCGAGGCGGAGGTGTTCCTATCCTCGAGTTCGCGAGAGGGAAAAGGGTCGCGCACAAAGCTTCTAGCACGGACGCCGCGCGAAAAGGGATCGAGATCCATTACGCTGCAAATTTCGCACGGGAGGAGAAAAAAAGACGCGCGGAGCAAAAATTTTTTCCTCCAGATCCCTCTCACTGTGCAGTCTCCGGGGATTTATCAGCGTTGTCAACAGCGTGACCCGAGTCGAATGGGGGTGAATCAATTCGGGTTTTTCCCCCCCCCGATATTTCAAGAACGAACGGGATGTCGTGGTAAAATATACTTTTCGTTAAAGCGGAACGATGTCGAGTAATTCGCTGCGATCGGAGGCGTGATTTCCAGGAGAAGAGCACATTTCCTTCTGTTCCTTATTAAACGCGAAGAAATTACTCGATTCGGGTTTAAAAGACCAGTGTCGTCGAGTTTGCAAAAACAATTTAAACGCCTGTTTCGAAAATCGCCGTAGAATGCCCCGATGTTTTTTGACAATTTCTCTCCTATCTTTCAGAAGTGCTCGCTGAAATATGAGTAATAGCGCACACCAACACGTGGCGCGAGAGATATCGTTTCAATTTTAAACGACGCACGAAAACGATGCACGTTTTTACCTAGCACGGGCATATTGCTACGCGTCGATGAGAATGCCGTGAAAAAGCGGGGCTATTATGCGCTTCTGAAGCTGCTGCCTTCTGGTCTCGTTAATGGTAACCATCGGAATGGCGAGGCAGAGACATAAGGACAGAAAAGTTTCGTAAATAATAGCGGGTCCTTAGTCGCCGCGTCAACCAGAGGAAAAGCCATTTACTCTTTCCTCGGCCCTGCTGAACTTGCGCTAGCTGTGAGGGCCTCGCGGGGAAACTTTCGGTGTAAAAGTAAATAGAAATTTAAACTGTGTACACGACACAAGGTATAAGAACCTCGACCCCCCTCTCCTATCATTTGATCGCGTGTTCGTGTTGAGAAAACGTTGCCAGGCTGTTACAAATTTGTTAATGATTTGCAGAGTTGTTGCTCTAAGAGCTTCTGTTGCAATCATAAGATGGCAGGTGTATAACAGGGTAGCGAATAGTTCCTTAATTAACAAAATAATACAGTTGTACGAAGCAGCTCCGTCAATTTCCAATGTGATCTCGGTAGCATTGATTGTGGATTGATATAATCTGCTAGAGATCGGTCACCGTCGTCCTCAGGATCCCGTTCAAGCACACCACTGAAATGTTAATACTGTTAAGGGAGTTTCCACGTTGCTACCTCTAACTGTACATGGCGGCTCCCTGCATATGGGTGTCCCCTATGTACCTACGCCAAATGTCCGCAGAAATACGTACACAGGCATGTACACGAAGCAGAGTATCCGTGTCATTGAAATCTAAGCCAGCCGTGATGCAATGTATCTGCAACGTGTTGTCTCGTCGGACATATCGCGTATTTTTTCACTGTACATTTTCGCCAAATAGGGAAACAAATGTTTTGGGGGCTCATGGCTTTGCCAGTTCGGGAGTATAAATTCTCAGGTTCTACTATATCGAATGTACTCGCGATGTCAAGAAAAAGCAATAGAATTGCAATCAACTCCGTTCGAATCTCCCTCTGTTTAAGTCTTCGTGGCAATTTACGGTTAACTTGCGACTTCGAAGTAGAGAGATTTAACGTTCTCCAGAGATACTCGATGATTGAGAAATATACAATTAAATTATGAGTACATTGCTTCGTTATTTAACGATAGCTTCCTTAGGCCGCGCCGCGGGAAGGTCTTCAAAGGAGCAATTAAAATGATGGAACCATCGCCCTGGCAGTGAAAACGGTCGGGAAAATGTTGCTGGCTGTGATCGTACAACAGAGGGGTAACAAAAAGAAACAGCGAGCATCAAAAATCGTATTGAATCATTTCATCAAAGGGACCCAATTTTGCCACCGACCCGATACTTAAATCGAGTCAACTCCGGTTGTATGACAATGTACAACACGGATGGCAGTTAACACCATTTAGGTGGTACTCCCTGAGATACATGCAGTCACCGCTGTACTATCGATGAAATGTAAATTTGGATAACTGCTTGCAAATGTCATTCGGCCCGGGGCAACCTGCAACCGCCATGTATCTGTCTCATGCATATGCCTCATGCATAAGCGAAAGGCAGCAAGCTGAGAACTCCTCTGTCCGTTTCCCGTACGCTCGTTTTTAAGACAGAACCGCCAGGCGCGTTTAATATTCGTCAGCGGGAATGCAAATTGCCAATTAATTCTGGCAAATTGTGACAAATGCAGGGCAGCCTGCAACGAGCGACGTCGAAACTGGGAACGTTTGAACAAACATTTACGCGTACGCGCATGCCGAAAATAGAAATCTATCCTGTTACAAACGGCCGTGGAAATTTACATGTCGGACAGCTGGACGCGAATAAACCGTTAAATTCGGAACAGACAGCTCGGTGTTCGAGTCCATGTACGGTGTATTTATCTGAACAATTTGACGTCGATAGCCGGGCCCGGGCAGATTTAACAAGTTCGCGATGTCTCGCGAAGTCCATGAATTACTCGCGACTCCGGCTCCCGAACTATCGGTATGATTTAAGCGTTATAACTTGGATATCGCGGGATTACCCAGCAGTGGCTTTCATAAATTTCCCCCGTGAGTTATGGACGCGTTTGCCAGAACGGTCTCTCCCAGGAAACATGCACAGACTACATGCCGCTAGAACGCGTCATTCTTCCTCGAAAAAGAGAGGGGACGAGGGAGAAAAAAAAATGAAGGATTCGCATTCCATCGGACATCCATTTATCAGAATTTGGAACTAGACTAACAAAACACAGACGCGACCAGTAACGCGTTGCATAAATCTACAATGTTGCGCCATCGTGGAGATTGGACGGCTTCCAAATACAACCCCTGACAAATGGAAATATAAATACCAAGGGGTGCATGAAGCTGCGCGATCAAACTTCTTGATGAACAATCACGCGTGAGTGTAACTAAGCGAAACAGTTGTGCCTGATCACTGTTGGTTATTTCGACTGCTTTTCGTCTGTTTCTTATCAGTGCATCGAATTCTGAGGTAACCCTAATTGCTCTTGCAAATTGCCATTGCAACAAAATGTTACGTGCTCCTAGCCACTTCCGATCAGCCCGCGCATGCAAATGAAGTCCCAGCCCTGAAATGAAACGTCGAAGGTAAAATCGATTATCACGGGGAAGCGCTTAATGCTATTAAGCAACAAAGGCCCCCGGACCTTAGCTTTTGCGCGACACATTAATTCCACTCGGTGAATTATGCTCTGTCGGGTGCAATGTGCATTTCATTTGCTCCGACGGCTAATTAATAGTGTGAGTTAGGTTACATTCAGGAACTTCGATTGAATGCATCGAATTCGACGACGGCACACGCTGGCGAAATTGGATGAATTTAGGGTAGACTTGTGTTTTAATCAATGAGGAATTATTCTCGATAGAAGCAGGATGTAAACGTCGAATCACGTTCAGATATAGGGAGAAAAATAAGTTTAAAAAGCTTACGAGAATCCAGTCGCTGAATACAATACTATAAACATTACTCGTATGGTTATTTTTCGAATGAAAAGGTAGTTAATTAATCGATATAACATTTTATTGTCTCGCTATGGGAACGCAAACCCATTATTCGTTTTGGGATATTGCGCTTAGCAGTTATCGTTTACTAGAGTTAAAGAAAACTACGATAACAAATTTTGATTGCCTGCGGCAATATTATTCGATTTATGGTTTTTGCTTTAGAACCAGACTGCCCGCGGCAATGGTGCTTCCACATCGAAAGTAAACAGGTACAGTTAGTAATAGAAAATGTATCAGGAAATAAACAAAACATTTTATGTTAAATACCTATTTCTGCCTTTTTTAGGGTGACTTTTTACGTCGGTAAAATATTTGTATACGCGAATAGATTTTGCACGGTTGAAGGGAGAAATTATTACTGGTGCGGTGGTACACCAGATGTTTATAAGAAATAATGTAATTTATTCACTGAGTAAATTCATGCCCGATGCGTGAATTTTAAGAATATTTTTCTTTTGTTCCTAACTCTATACGTACTGCAATAACAACTTATTCACAGGTTCTAGAATACTATTTGTTATTAACGCCTGGTTAATACCAAGCGTAGCAAGTTTGGAAACGGGTCAGAAGGTTTCGTGAAATTTTTGCGAAGTTACTGACGCTTGCATTTATTAATGTTCGCCAACCATCCGTTATTCCGCGAAAGTTTCGTTGAAAACCCTATCGTAAATCATGCTGCACGAACTCGTGTATCTTTCTCAGCCACGTGAGTAGATTTTCCCACGCATTTTGGATAAATTTCGCATGGGTTGCAGATGATGGTGATTAAGGGCCGCGGTATCCAAATATTCGTTAAACATGAATAGCAGGAAGCAGCAGAAATATTCAATTTCCTCAGATTTATGAATCGTTATTGAAATTTTTTATATTTGAAAATGTTAATGTAAAAGAGCATAAAGATTCTTAATCCAAAGAATAAACTCACAATCAATTCATGCGTAAGAAAGACGTTTAATAAAAATAAAAATAATAATAATAATAATAAGAATATCGATGTCCTCGATAGATAAAAGAATTTAGATGAAATCTAAATCGCTATTTACTTTGCGACGAGCTCTTTAAATGTAGAAGAATGTTGCAACATTATGGGGCATGATCTAAGGAAGAATGGCAGACAGTTCTGATTTGGGAGTAAATATACATCTGCATGGAAACCCGCAGTGGGATCCACAGCGACCGAAGAAAAGTAATTAAGGTCGTTCTTACCTACCCGTCGCGCTATCTGCTCAAACACTACTAACGACGCGACCTCATTATTGTATAGAGATAATGTTAATATTCTGTGGCGTCCCACAATTACATTTTTAATTACCTTGGGTACCCGCTGTGACACAAATTGGGGGGGTTAGAGGGCGTCGTTAAAAAAATATTCTTACAAAAACTGACTTCCTCAATTTCCTTGCCACCATAGGACTACAGGGGCGCAGATAATTATTTCGAAGGAAAATTAACGGCTTTATCAGATAATTTACCGCGAATTCGAGTTAACTGCCTCA
Organism: Andrena bucephala; assembly: GCA_947577245.1. Classification (NCBI taxonomy): domain Eukaryota; kingdom Metazoa; phylum Arthropoda; class Insecta; order Hymenoptera; family Andrenidae; genus Andrena; species Andrena bucephala. The sequence continues at coordinate 75,370,934 of OX387715.1, forward strand.
CGCTTTTATTAGTAGCAATGCTCCTTACAGAAATGTTTCAAAGGTATTCGGAATTATGTGTTACATTATGCATGCTCACGCGACAGCAAATTAAATGATATATCAAACGATTGCTTTGTCTACTTTTGATACTCGAAAGTGACGAAATCAGATCTGGAAAAGTAATCTATTCACCGTTCGCTATTTGTAGGGGAGAGTCGTGCAGTACCGACCGTTCTAAGTTTTTTTGTTATATCTTGGGGTAGAGTCGATAAAAATTAGAAATTCAAAAACGAGTTTCTAGTATAGATGGAACTTAGTAGGAGGAGGGAAATTATTTTTGTGAAATTTAATAATAAGAATTAATAATTTGCAATAGTAAAAAAGTTGTAATTTCTAGGAAACGAAAAATTGTCCAACTATTAAATTAGTAGATTTTTAGGTCTAAATGATTAACTATGTTAATAAAAAGACATTTAGTTAGTACAATACAAGAGTTTTTTCAAATTTTATTTGTACAAACTCGCAAGTAAAATAATTAATATTCTCCTGATCTGTGCATTCGACGTGTGCCCAACTGTCACATTCGGTACACTGCACATAATCTTTGTCAAATGATTCCTTGCAAACAGAGATGGGCAAAATTTTTATTTAAATAAAATTTCGAATAACGAATTAAAAAATTAACTTTATTAGTCGAATAAAAAAATTAACTTTGTCGAATAAAATGAGCTTTGTTTGTCGAATTAAATTCTCATCGAATAAAAAAATTAACTTTATTTGTCGAATAATCTAAAGTTAAAGTAACTTTTAGTTTATCCTTTTTTACTAAATTTTTTATTGAGTTAATGCCCAACTCTGCTTGCAAATAACACACTGGATAACTTCTTCATTAAATCCTAGCTTTCTGTTTGTTAGGTTATCATACCTATCCATATTTACTTTATTTTTTGGCGGGAAAAGGTAGAAGGAAGGCTAAATGATCATCTTATAAATTAATCTGAGTTGCTAACAGATTGATCTTACAGATAAGAAAAATTTGGTCTCTACTGGTTGACAGAGTACTGCACGACAGTTGGATGGTCGGTACTGTACGACAAACACGGGGAAACATTTTAGATCATGGTATATTATATACAAAAAAAAAATTGCAAAACTAGGACGTTTTATGAAACTTAATAGACTAGAGATAGTATACATAATAAAACAAAATCATTTACTTACACGAGAAACAAAAGATCAGCTTTAAAAAATAACTTTTAACCCACTGAATATCAACGTATATGTTTAATACCTCAGAACATCGAGAGCAATGGAGTAAACAATATGGCCTCTAAATAGGTTATAGAGAATTGTGATTTTCATTGGTTAATTCAAATAAAATGCTAATATGTGATCGAAGAAGCGAGAACTAGCTTTGGTACGCTGGTCGGTACTGCACGATTCCCTACTACAGCATAGTGTTAACAATGAGTGCTCGATTTCATGGATAAATTTACATATCTAGATCCATAATAATTCGTCGAAGGAACAACGTGTTTTAAAACTCTCCCTCCTTTGTTAATCGAGAAAAGTGAAAGCGAAAAAAATCAATGCCAGGTTTTCTCTGCGAATCTGCACCAATTCCCATTAGTATATTCGTTCGTGAAAGCCATGATCATTACTTTTTTTTTACCGTCTGTGCACGTTCACGTCGCCCCGCCACTAACAATCTCGCGGCAACGCGCTGTAACGGGAGTTACCATGAAGAGCTCTATTCAAATAACGCGGGTCCTCGAGCCTCCGGTTGCCTGAACATTTCTGGAACGTAATCTAGTCGACGACGCGATTGTGTGGCAAGAGAGCGCGCCTCTGCCACAGAAATCGTTCGCGGGACAACGCCCTAGCGCGTCGCGACGCCCCATTCCCGCTAGAATATTCGCCTCGGGCCAAAAGGGCGAAAAAATATGCCCTGGGTGTCCTGTAACGCCGTGAAATATCCGTATCAACATTTCAACGGCACCGGGGCGTCGCGTTTCCATCGTTACTACGTTCCCCGCATCGTGGTGTCCGCAGAACAATTTCAACGTTTGAATCTAGCGTTCGTCGGATGCTTCCTCGACTTAATTTGCTCAGGGACACGGGTGAATCATTTAGGCGGGATCATTGGAATGCGATGATGACGGTGGAAGAAGCGAAAACGAGAAGAATAGTGGCGTTGCGTCATACAGAGCCAGGCAAAGTTCTGTCTGACTTATGACGGAGATTATTCACTGGGAAGTTGTTCCGCAGGCTTCTGGCGATGTTTTCTTCCGATAGACGAATTCGGTTACTCTAGATCTTTATGAAGTCTTTAGTACCTACGCAATTATGTTGAATTATACTGCATTAGTAAATATTATTTGCTAAATAACAGAGTGAGATGTTTGATAATAACAGCTACAGCTGAGGAGAGGTCGAGTCGCGCGCCTCAGCAGAAATATGGAAGCCATATAGAAGAGCCAAATCATGACAGATGACCTCTCACACCTCCGCATCAAAACGGGAGCGATCGTCTCCTATCAGATACTCCCAATGTGTTATACAAAAGTGAGACAAATTGAGCTTAATGAGGAACGATTTGTTAGGGGATACGGAAAGAGGGAAATATGCCTGGAGCGTGGTATCAAAGGAGAGCCACCGATAGTGGTCTACCCGACGATATAGCGAGTTGGTTTTACGGTGAAAAACGACAGTCAGGGCTGCAGCGTCGCATAAACAACGCAAGTAGAGGAGCAGAGCAGTGTTCGAGGGTGGGTCCGCTGGCCGTACTTCCGATTCCGAACAGCCATGCGTTTCTCGGGCGAATAAAACGAAGAAACGCGGAGAAACCGAGGGTAAAACGAAGAGTCATAAAGACTAGAAGCTGGCAATAAAGATAGTGTTTTATGTTCCATTATTGTACGTTAAATTTTAGTTAGACATTTAACCGAGTATTTAAGGATTGCTTTATCGAATGAAATATAAAAATGCTTCCTTTGCAGCCACTGCAGAGACAATAACTGATATTTTTTTAAACCGAGTCTTTGTTAAAAACATCATTTCAGTTAAAATTCAATAAAAATCTCCTATCTTCTCCTTTCAAAATCCTTGCTAAAACACCTTTGCTAAAACTCATCCCCTCCTTCCACTCCCTGCAGAACAAATGAGCCAAGCTGACAATCATTTACGTCGGAATCGAATAATTACGCGCAACGGGGACAATCATCGAGGGTTTGGAAGAGCCGGGCACGTGCACGCCCGAGTCTACGTCGATATGCTGATGAGGATTTAGTTCCACGTTCACGCTCCCCTGCTCCCTGCCTGCGAGAACCGTCTACGAGAACGATCCTGTGAAGGAGGCGAGGCTGTGCGCCCGGGGTATCCTAACTATCTTACCCTCCGTCCTCGTTCCGCGTGCCTTCGACCTTCGATGCACTTTGATCCACGCTTTCTCTCTTCCCTGCTCTTCGCTAGCCCGTCCCTTCGCCTGATATCCACCTGCAGGTATCCCCGACATGCTGCCGTTCCGGCATACTTCGCGACTCGCGTGAATCCATCGCGCTGGAAAATTATTCCCGAGCTTCGCCCTCGAGTCCCGCGGATCCCCGGCGCCGATCTGAGAACCAGCAACCCACGAAATCGCTTGGGCGATAACACGGGGCCGTCTGACGTCACGCTCCCGATAACTCAGAAATTTCCGTCGGCCTCTGAAACCGAGGCACTGGGCCGGAACGCCGTTGAACAGAGAGCTTTGCCGCGTTTAATGGGGGGTTAGAATTATCGGGGCATCCGCCTTCCTCTCTCCCTCTCGCTCTCTCCTCCGCCGCCGTCCTAAATGTGACGAGCGCAAAAACGTGCGGCCGCTCGCCGTTCTGCAGGGAAAGATCGATACATCGGGGCGGTTGGGTCCCGAGGATGAGACAAGGCTGCATCGAACGACGCTGTGGTCTCTTTGCAGTATAGTAATACTCTCTTAGTCTCGTTGACGCCTAGAAACCGGTAATTGTCCCCCGTCGCCGGGATAATGGGCAGAAAGGGTGGACTGGGAGCGGTGAAAGTTTTACGAGGACATTCCACGTTGCAGCCTTGCGGAAAAATTGATGAAACTATTCACCCTGAGAGGATAAATACTCGTAAACTAAGCGAGGCTATATCTAGTTGACGTTGAAGGAGCTTTGAATTCAATCTGTTTCTTTAGGATAGCCAGTATCGAGGGATAGTCAGATTAATTGTTATCGAAATTATTAGTTGTTTAACGATTTACTCGATGACGCAAGTTAAATACAGCAAGGATTCGGATACAGTACGAATTAATTCGCAATTCAACTGAGCGTTGGTTATCAAATTACTGCGACTAATAACGTAGCAGACTATTATTAACTTTATTGATAATTATGCATTAGCGCAGAATCGCGGCAGTATGCCAGGTATTGTAATTTGCACGAACGCAACTTTAGCAAAGCTATTGTTGCGCTGGCGGAATAACTCGCGGTTTTCATTCCGCCCAGTCCGTAAACAAATCCTCTCGAATTTCGAAAATTTGTAGACGTAACTTCGGATTTCGTACCTGATTCAGATTTTTACCGAATAATTAATATCTACATCGATGCACTGGGAAGAGACATGTAATCTGTTACGATACACTTTTAAATAAAGAAAATTCATCATAACTAGCTGCGAGATAAAAGGAATTTGCATGTGTACCATAACTTTTGGAAACAGAAGCCTTCGACACCGAGCGATGGGTGCCTCGAACAGTCGACGTTTAAAAATAGCCGAACGCTGATTTTACAGTAAAAACGAAAGACGCTTTTCATTTACTTGCCCCTCCGGAGGAATGCCTTGACCCGCCTCGATCATGGCCCTGCTTTATTGCCAATCAGAGGCCAGGAAGAGAAATGGTGCTCGTGAATTCGCGAACGAAATGAAGTGGAAATTCCGCCGAGGGCGGTCTCCGTTCCTTTCCCCTTTGAACGTTCGAGGAGAAACAGAAAACGGCACGGCCTGCATCCGACGTATAAGACTCGCTTTTGATTAAGAGTCGACGCGATAAACTTTCGAAGGCCTGCGAACTTGCGCGTACAATCGACCCCCTTTGCCTGTTTTTCCGTCTGCTTTTCCACGGCGTCGTTCTCAAACAACGACCGGAGAGAGACTTTTTTCCGCGATACACCGTGAAGAGACGTTACGGTCCGCTGCGCGAAAGAATCATTCCGTGTTGTGCCATTTCGCTCGACACCTTCCCTTCTTGCACGCGTATTTTCATAAATCACTTCTGCGCGACGAGTCGAGGCCTGCACGAATACTCCCCGCTGTCCCCTTTGTCTATAAAAAATGTTCCGCAAGTACGAGCGAGAGACGAGGGGCGGCTGAGTGTAAATTAAAATTATTTCGAAGAGCAACTGTCTTGAAAATGTGTTTCCGAAAATAGGAAGACTTCTTCGTCAGTCGTTTCTTTATTAAAAGTTTCGATTGTTTTAACTTCACTCTGAACCCGACGAGAAAATTGCATGTAGACAGCGCAGAACCTTAATCTGTATAATTGTCTCGCAATTAAATTACATTCAGCGAAGCAACGAGTGCAATTGTTTAATAACACTCGTGCAATACCTATCCCCGTCTTTATTCAATTTAATTAACGTTATATTATCTGTGCCACGGTTAGGTGGATACCCCGAAGTTTGCGCTTTTCACGCAAACTTGTCGGTGCCTTTAATTTAATGCGTTGTCTCTGGACGGGGCGCGGTCCAGAATAATAATTCATTACCAAATGACCTAAGAGAGGCTCTCCGTTATGTGAGACGCCTCCTCGGGGACACTAGTAAGCCACGAGAAACTTTTCCTCCCTATTTCTCTGGAGATTGTCTTTTCCCTTATTCCCTCGGTTTTTGTTTGCGTCGTCCATTCGCTTTTACTAACGGTGCCGTTGACAGCGCGGAGAAAGAAATTCTGGTGAATGCAGGATATCGCGAACGACTTACAAAATGCTTGCAATTCTTTCAATTCTTTCGGCGTTTTAAAAAATTCATTTTGTTACAGAGTATGGTAAATAATATAATTTGAATTTCGACCGTAGAAATTGTTCCAATTAGAAGAAATGATTTCGGCGCACTGGTTCGGTCTTTTAAGTAATTAAATAAAAGCTATTGTGCAACTTGTGAGATCGAAAATGATTCTTGTTTAAACTTTCTTGACACAATATTTATTAGATCAAACAATAAACTTATTACCAATTGGTAGCATAAGCCGAGTTGGTCGGGCAGATATATCAACTTCTTTTCTGCTCATCCCATGCAACATAAAATAGGATTGATAAAGGGACTAATAAATCGTGCCATTTTACTTTCTGACCCTGAATTTCGACCAGCTAACTTGCTTCTTTTTAAAGACACGTTGAAACGTAACGGTTACCCTGGAGAGATGGTCTCTGCGATTATCCGGGATCGCATTTTTTAGATTTATCATCCGTTACTAGTGGAGAAGCGTAAAGAGCAGAAAACCAAAAAAATTGGACCAGTTGGAAAAATACGGTGGTCATACCTTTTAGTAATAACATCTCAAATGATTTAAAAAGAATGTTTAGAAAAGTAGGAATACACACCATCTTTAAACTGCCACTTTATACTAAACATTTGTTTCCTCCTAAAAATTCCTTGTCTAAAAATTCTAACATCGTCTACACAATCCCGTGCATGGGTTGTAACCAGGTTTACATTGGGCAAACTTCTAGGTTTTTGGAAAGACGTGTTTATGAACATAAAAGGAATATTTTTTCATCTCCCCTCCAACACACTGCTTTAACGAAACATTCACTTGAGTTCGATCATAGATTTGACTTTGACAACGTCAAAGTTGTTGATAAAGAATCCAATTTGAATCAGAGAATTCTATTAGAAACACTACATATGATTAAACCACCGAGCGTAAATCTTAGATATGAAACACCTAAAATACAGGACTATTACGCAACCTTATTGAAGAAGTAAGACCTGATGATGTGGTCTTTCTATTAGAATTTTCGTTTCTATATTTCTTTTCTGTGATTTGACCATTATTACATATTACTGTCAACGTTATGTAATTATATTTTCGGACGCCTATGAGTGATGGACTTTTACCACATAAGCAATAATTAGTGGTATTATGGCAGTATGGTTGTGAGGTTTTGGAGTTTCGTCCTTTCAATTTATTTCATAATATTTAACGTTTCCCGCTCTTGGCATCGTTTAGGCCGCACTCTGGTTTACCCTCTGAATGTTCTTGCCTTGTATATACTGTTTACCTCAGTCACCGTTCAACCGACTCGTACGTCGCACGGTTCTAGCAAACGTGATAATTGTATAAAAGCATACGCAGTATTCTTTCTTATCTAATTTTCCTTGAAAATGGTCACAACCACTGACCGAAACGTTGGAATTTGATCATTCTGAAAATTGCACAATAGCTTTAATTTAATTACTTAAAAGAGCGAACCAGTGCGCCGAAATCATTTCTTCTAAGAATATGGTAAAATAAAGTGTGTAACATGTACTCTCGCGTGTGAAACTTGAACATTCAATCTAAACTTGCTCGAGTCTCAGAGCAGACGGACTTCAAAGACGTTCCTCACAATCCTGTCTGGAGCTTAAAACTCACCGATATGCCGGGAACTCAAAAATATGTCTCGGGTAAGCGACAATCGGCTCGACGCGAGTCTGCCTTCGGGAGATCCCGTCTTTATTTGGCATTCACCCTCGCCCCCCGTTTATAAAGTTGCATTTCAATTTGAAAAAGGGCGGAGGGGAAAGGGGAGAAGCTCAGAGGGAGGCAGCGACAAGCCTGGCACACAAAATATCCGTCAACGTGCCCCGAATCCTGAACGGCGTTCAATCTTATTTCGGTTTATCTCCATAAATCCCCGTTAAAATTGAACGCGCGAGATCTGGGCGGAAAGCCTCGCGCGACTGATCGCCGCGAGACGCCACGGAAATTTCCATCTTGCCGAAATTGACTCCAATGGCGGGGGGGAATTCTCGAGCCTAGAGTGGAGGGAAACCACGGCGAAATATTTCAACGCTGAACGCACCCAACAGCCTGGGTCTCTTACTTTTTTCCTCGCGTTTATGGGCGCGGTCTCTTCTTGATTATAATTTTAAATCAGCTCCAGTCTTGAAAACTCCCCGCGAACGCGATTACTACGTTATCGCGGCTTAAAGCGACCACTATTTTCGCAAATTGCGCACGAAGATTACTGGAGATTCAGGTACCATAATGGGTTTTGTGTTTAAGAAAGTCTTTTGTTGCCGCCTGTTGATTTGTATGGTGCCATTTCCTTTTCATTCTCCAATGTAGCAATCGCGGAACGTCGTAAGTCCTTATTAACCTGCAATTGCGAGGTATGTCTGAGAATATTTCCTTTGCATTTCGAGACGTTGGGAGGGGTTGCTCGCATTCTGCATGCGGCATCTTCTATTTCTCCTGATCCTTTTCATTAGCCAGCCATGCAAAAGTTCCTTTGACTTTGTAAACTTGCTTTGTTTGTTCACCGCGGAAAGATAGCAGTATGTTTATGCAATTTCCCTTTGCTGGTTGTACTTCCTTTCACAAGGCCAACCATTTAATCTTCAACATTCACTCGTCTGATTCTAGGACGTCATACTTAAGAAGGACGATTTTCTTCCCCTCGTTCCTTTACTCCAATTGTACCTTGTTTGAGAGATTCTAGATATTTCTTACCTAACGTAAGACATTCAGTCGAAGCGAATAACCTCTATTCGCTTGTTGGAAAATCAAAAGATTGCGAATAAAATATCTATCATTCTACGTTGTCAACGGATCATAAAAATAGCTCACACTCGACCTCCCTTTTCATGTCCTTGTCCACGTGAAGAATTGGCCGCTCAGTCGCCGGAATTTTCTTTGCAGCGATCATGCACTCTATACATTTTTCTAGAAGCACTGCTTTTCTTAGCAGTCGAATCAGAATATTATTTTAATATTATTTCGCCCATAAATGCATCGTGCATGATTAATCGAAGCTGTTTAATTTGTGGTAGGCATTTCATCAATTGTCCGATTCATTCGAACGAATGAACACGCTCGGGTTCAGTAGCCCTTTAAAATTGCGGTTCTATTTATTCTGCGGCGATTTAACGATCCATCAGGTGTAAATTATTCTTATATATATATTCCACTGCGGGCTTGAATTAAAGTTGTAGCTTGATGCTTACGAAATTCCTTTTATTACTTATATAAAAAGATGTAACCATTGAACTTGGATATTGGTAGAATATAATTTCATAGGCGAGTGCCCGTACCGTTTACCGAATAATCAGGTGCACGAGCTTCCCCGGAGCTATAGCACGAATGAAACGAGTTCTTGAAAACTTTACCATCGAAAACAATTCGAGCAGTTCCTTTCGATACTCGTAAAACGGAGTCTCAATCTCCGAAACTGCGCGCGTGGGTAGTTTCGTTCGATCGCGTGGAACGGCCGGTGCACAAGATTGCCGCAATGCCATGAATCGAAACATAGATCACCCTACGTACGGTACTTTCCACGAGATAGCCTGGCCGAAGGTCAAGATACGTAAGAATAAATCCCCTTGATATATGGAGTCGATAAGGCCGTGATGAGGTGATGAAGTCGGGAGAGACCGACCCACAGCTGGCCAGTCCTGCGTGTGATAGCTTCTGGTTCGATTGCATTCTGATCGAAGCAATTCCATCGGTTCTATTACCCCGAAAAGTTATCAGAATACTCTGCTCACTCGCACACGTGCTCTCCACTCGAAATACAATCATGACGATCTTCAAATTTCCACCTCGTCCGAGGAGACTCATTTGCCTGATAGGTCGTTGATGTATACTACTCCGCGACAGACAAGATTGCAAATAAATATACAGAGGGAACTGTGTTAACGTCAGTTGGTTGAAATCAGAGGAAAGATGGAACATAATTAATATGAACGATGCACGAGGAAGTGCTAGTTTGACTTATGTATACCTTTAGAAGACACTGGCACTCTCTAGTAAAGGAAATATACGTCGAAATTCAGCGCTCGAATATAATCTTGGCAGCTTGCAACCTCGTGGCCTGAATCGTGATATTATAACTGAGCCCTCCGAAATCTCAAGCGCCGCTGCTCAACTTTATTCATCCTGTGTACGCGCAAGTATTAATCCTCCAACATAGCAATGCTGTGAATCTACCAAGTCACATTTAACTTGTGCTTTCGCGACCTCTATCGTCGAGTATATTTGTTCGCAGCTGTGCGGGAGTATTGAACGCGAGGATCTTGTAATTTCTAATTTCCCTTTCGTATTCTAAGCGCCCATCGCTGAGGATAGGGGACTGACGCGGATGATTCAGAATCCCCGAAGAGGACGCTACCCCCGATAATCCCCGGAATCGCTGATCCTGCGTCGTTTCTGATAAATCCCAACATAAAAGTAGGATCGGACCATCTGATTGCGTAAAGGGATCTCCGAATATTCCGCGTAAGGGAAACCGTACCAACGTGCTCAGCCTCGAAAGTCATCGAATCGACTGTTCCCAAAGGAAATGCTTGGTCCTGTAATTATACCAGTGTAGGTAATCGTGAAACTTTTACTACAAGTTCACTCGCTTTTAATTCAAGCGTTCAAGAAATTGAAAAAACTGTGGCACTTGAGCCGAAACAGCATGACCCCTCGAGAATTCGAGGAGTTGCTCGAAACTGGAAATGCTAACCTTCCCATTGAACTGTCCGAAAGATTCGACGTCGCGGAAGACAGATTGACGGCTTCTGGTTTGCCGTTTCAATGGTTTCGCGTTTTTCGTCGCGGCTGGAAGCTCGCTCGGTTCTCGTTGCTTTATTTGCCGAACGCTTTCGCGCGGCTCGTCTATCTTCCGCGACACGTTCGCGAGCATTACGACCGCCAAACGCTTCTTACCTAACGCGAAGCGAGAAACTCGTTGGTCAGCAGTTTGACTTTGCGCTGTCCAACCCACCGTTCGAAGAATTTACCACGCGGTGCACGTAAGCACGACGCGAGATGTACGCTTCTGGTGAAGAATATTGTATGTGTCTGCCGTGGATATTTACGAAAATTATCATTTTTCGAGACTGTTAAATAACAACCTCACGTTTGGACACTAATCGAACGTTTCTCTCTGGAAAAATTAATGCAAAGTACTAAGAATTGAAAATGTTTAAAATCAACCTGCAACATCTAAAGAATGAATGTTATGGTCGGGCTCAAGAAAACGTGAAACCCATGTGTCTCTACTTCTGCACGTGGTCTGGTAACAATGTGTTCGCGGGTAACGTATACGACGGTGTACAGAGGAAATGTTACGTTCACGGAATTCTTGCGAATTTAACCAACTCACATCGCTGGTAACCTAATGAACCACTATGCCAGCAGCGGTGGTCGTAGTAGTCGCGCGTAAAACACGATATCGCAATTTTAGGATCGTGTACTCTGAATTACAACGAGGACTCGACCGATTTACGAAACATTCAGCGGAGCATTGGTCCAATATCATCTGATCCCAGCCGCGTCATTAGGTTACGTTCCCACGGTAATTAACAATTCCACGTGCAATTTCCCGTTCGCGTCAATCCGCTCCACCCGCTTTATCATCGAGGCCCGTGTCTCGCGGGTGCCGCAACACTTTTTGCGGCGATTTACATTAAGCTGGCTACATAATTACGATTGATTCGAGTATCGCAACTCAAACAGCTTCAATAGAATTCGTGCAATTGTGTTAATTCAAATGTACCTAATAATGTAATCGAGCTACTGATTCCATTTCACCGTTCGACAGTGCGCGGTATCATTGAAAGCGTGGGATCGCATTCGTCGATAAAATGATAAAGCGTATCAATCGATTTGCCTCGCCCGCTCGTAACACACGCCGGGGTAAACAAATTGAGAGCAAACAAATTAACTGTTGATACGTCGTTGGAGCCCGACAAACATATTTCGCGCGAACGATTTCCACTAACAAGTTTGCCGAGCAGATTTAAAAATCCCCACCGGGGATGTCTTGACAAAGTAAAGTTGACGTCGCGCTTTCGTTAAGTCTTCCCTTAAAGTAGCGAACAACTCGTCCACGGGCTGATTAAGGGTACTAACAGGCAACAACTTTTTGCGTTCGGGTCTGGCTTGCAAACTTCTTGACACTAACGCCATTCTTTCGGAACACCAGTTGCAGAACCAGAGCAACGAAACTTTCGTTACGTCTATCCCTTGGCTGATACAATTACGAAGTTGATGAAATAATGTAATTAAATTCCCGAGGCTGTTTCATTCAATTACTAATCTTGTTTCTGGACAGACGAAAGCCAGATCGTCGAGGCATTAAAACTGATAACTGTAGCGCGTTTAAGCGGCTGAAGAAGGCGAGTAATTTCAATTTCCACGGAATGGATACGTTTCAAAATGGCAGGGTTTAGTTTATTCAAGAAGAAAGGAGCGGGCATTAAAGAAAGAAAGGGCCACGGAAGGAGGAAAAGGCATAACGAGGCACCTTTGTGGAGGTGTAACACGAAGGAACGCGAGTCAAACAACGGGCGAGATCCTCGGAAATGATGACTGCGATCTGGTAGTGGGTGTCTATACGCTCGCCTATTGATTGCCACGTTCGGATCACTCGGAAAGTAGCGTCATTAATCCGCAGCACGATCCCATTTCCTCTCACCCATCTCGTTGGTTTTTCCTCATTTCGCCATCCTGTCTTTTCTCCCGTCTTCATTTTACATAGACGTGGCTGACAGAAGCGCGGAGCGTTCTATTTTCTTTCAAGTTATCTCGTTACCGCCTGACGTGACAGTAATTGTACTGCTGCCTTCCATTTGCGCCTGTTACAAGTCCACAGAAAATGCTCCGCGTTTGCATGGTGCGCGGAGCACAGTAAATACGATCGGCGTTCTCGGCAGCTCTTACAAAGGGCAGTGGATAAGAACGGTACCTACACAGTCACCTTCCAAACCTATTCGCTTCGCAAAAGACTAACGTTCACGAGCCATCATCCTCTCGCATCAGCAATACTTCTTCCCTTAACGAAAACTACCTGCCATTACAGCTCGTCGCGTCTCCATAAAACTCGCGAGCAAACAGAAAACAATATTGCTAGAAACTGTCCCGGAGTGGGTTCGATGGATGGCGTAAACAGAACGGACCCTTTATACCCAACTAAATCAATGTAGGACCGCGCTTTCAGCGGGGCTGCAATTTACGGAGATTGGAAATCCCAACCAGGAGAGAAACGAAAATCGTGTGGATAGCGGGGAGGGGCAGCAGAGAAAACGGGGAAGGATGGGCAAAAACGCGATCCGGACGAAAGACTTGAGCGAACGCGCGATGAGATAGAATCTAAATTGCGTTTCGCCCAAGAGGAGGGAAACGGTCCGCGTCCTGCACCGGCATCATATTTATCTAGCTCCGCGACGGCGTACCCGTGGGCTTAGGCAAATTCCGCATATCGGTTTAGGTAGTTGCGGAGCAGCCAGGAGACGAGCTACCGAGGTAATTGAAACGTAGCAGCCCAGTATAACTCTATTTCCCTTGAGCTGCCAGACGCCGGCAAGCGAGGGCGACTTTGACGATGCATCGACAGACTCGAAATACGGGCGAAGACCCACGGAATTGAAAATTTATGCACGGCCGCTGATCGCTCTCTGTGAAGTGCAGCTTGACAGCTTGTGTGCGAATCAGGGTCGTGTCTATTCTGGAAAATCATGGACAGTGCGCGAAACACAGAGAATTTGAAGAGTTTGAAGAATTTGAAGAATTCGAAGGAAAGAAGAATTGATAAGCAAAGTACAGAGAGGAAACTTTCGTTGTACAAGCACATTGTAAGATTGTCTTGTTGACGATCCGTTTGTATGAATCTTTCCGACCATAGCAATTAGGAAATTATCCTGTACCTCCGTGGCACAGTTACAGCTGGACGGGAGGAAACAATTTTCGCCGTGCGCGAAGAAATATAGATGACCGCGAACCACGTTCGGGAGCAAAGTTCTCGCGACGAATGGTGTCGACGCGATGGCAATCGTCAGGACGGACGAACACAGGAATGCACGGCATGCTGGAGCCAATTCCTGGTTATTCCAGAGAATGCCGCAAGCCTCCGTGCTATCGCTAAGTTATGACGTCTATAATACCGGTTGGTATTTCATTGTTACCATTTACGAAACGGCCATTCCATTCCTCACCACTTTCGCAATTACTGCCCCGAAAGGCTCACCTTTCTTCGAGAAACTTTCCAGACAGGTACCAGCGTGCGATCAATTTTCTCATGTGTCTCTACTAATCGTCAGGGCAGACAGGAAATCACCTCGATGGTACAAAGCAAATTTAATTATTCGATCGTTATCGTACCGAGCTACCGTCAAAACGGAGCATCTCATGAATTTCAATATGATGAGAGGTACCAGTAAATTCATTATGAGAGATGACATCCATTACATCAACTCCGCTGACACTTTCAACCCAAGCAATTGCTTCTTTAGACACTTTGTTTTATCATCCACGGCCACGGAGACTTAACGGCTGGCTGTGTCAGTATTTCATCCTAGGTGAACAAATATGTGCCTGTGGCATATGTTTTAATTATCTTTGTTTTACCCACGTCTTCATTCGAACCCAGCCAAATATTTACCGTCTAATATTGTCGCAATATTCGCACCGTTGAATATCGATCTTTGTAACCGTAAGGCGAAAGTAACCGAGAGGAGTGTGTGAGAGAAGAAGGGAACGCAAGCTGTTATAGGAGGGCGTATATAGAAAATGTAAATGGAAACCGTGTGCAATGTACAGGGCGCAGTGTCAATGTTTGCCATTTGCGAAGACCACGGAGCTTATCCTAACCATCACTCCCGCCATCAGCGGTAATACAGCGCTATATCTCGCGCCGATTTCATCCACAATTTACATAAATACAGGCCGTCGGCGGCGGGCGCGTATCGCTTGGAGCAAATAAATTGAATTCGTCTGATTTCACGGTTTTATGAAGTTAGATTTCTCTCAGCCATTTACTTTCTTTCCACTATTCGTGCTCCCCAGTTTCTCGTTTCCTTTGCCACTGAGACACATACCACGGATATGAGAAACGCAAGGCTCGCGATGGTTATTGCGTGCCCCGCTGTAATTTGAAAAACAAACGAATATTGACATTGTAATTGCTCCTATTTTAATAAGAATTGAATTATACTATATGAAATCCAGCGAAATGTACATAGGGAGACGAGAAAAAAAACCTATTTTGCATGTTTCAGACGCACAATTAAGAAAACTTATTGTTAGTAGGGGAATTAATAACGCTGCCTTAAAGGCAAGTGTTTTTGTCCGTAGGTACAAAGATAATAGCTGTCTGCATTATTAAAAACGACGGACCAGAAAGAAGAAGTGAAAAATAGATGAATTCCGTTCTTTCATTAGCGTCGCTTGAGGAAAAGAAAACGCGGGGAAAATTGTTTCCCTCCGTTATTATGCTGCTCTTTAAGTTACGCCACTTCGGATATTTCCACGGGTAACCAGCAATTTAGTATTCGAGAAATGTTTAATCCTTCTACGGGGAGCATTTGAATCGCTAATGCGTCTGAGCACACCGACATTAATTAGGGATATTTAAATTCCTGCAAGCTTTCTCTGAAACTTCCTAAGAACATAAAAAAATGCTGTAACGCTAGCAGCGTTTCTGGGATTACTCTACGAAAGTATAATCAAGAAAACTGTTACATATTAAAGCAACGATGCGGCGCGACTTGTCTTGGAAGTTTATACAGATCGAGCCAAATCTGCTTGAAGAAAGTAATCTTCCGTAAAATCTTACCGCCGACGATGGAAAAAATCTAATTTAACAACGTTCGATGCTGGGTTGGCTCTGTACAGAGAGCGTTCGTTTGTTTTTCCGAAACGCCCAGTTCAAATATTTGTACAGCGAGAGCTTTTCATGTTAATTAGACTGGACTGCTTTCGAGGATCCAGATCGCTTCGAGTGGAAGTTTATTTGTTCTGGAAGTGCAAACATTTCGATTGTAAATACAAAAATGTTTGTTACTATCGATATTGTGGAAACTTCGTATCCAGGAGCTTTCTATCGCTTTCTGTAATACAAGCAATTACGTTTCCCATTATGGTATCATCGCTAGAACGTTAACGCATTTCTGGATGGCTGAAATACCTATTTGTAATGCATGGAGAGTAGAGTCGGGGACAATTCGAAACTTTCACAACGTAATCGCATTACGGATATTAGATTCTTCTGGCTTTTCGAACGCATCGAAAACGAAGATTATGAATACGGTGGACGATATCACCGCGAAGTCAATTAAAGTCGAAAAGTTGATTAAAGGAGTCGTTGACAGTGGTGCGCAGCGGAGGATGGGCCCTGAGATAAAGCCGGGATTGTTTGTTCGTTTCTCCAAATGAGCTGGTGCTCTCCGTCTCTTTATTTACCTCACCACTCACAGCCCCTCCTCTTCATCTCCCAAAAAACTCATTGACTTTGCAGCCTTATTTTCTTTCCCCCTTTATGAAAACTCGGAGGTTCATATTTCCATGAAACGCCGTAATTTTGCGTAATCGTCTATTTACTCGCGGCATATTAAGGAGAAAGGATTAAAATCAGCGTATACTTTGGGCAACCTGTTCGCAGTACACTCTGAACTACCTGTTTTCACAAAAATGCACCACCGCGGTTCTAATAACCATTATGTAAGCTCAGAGACCTTATGATTAAGAATCCAATTTAAATAAATTTTCACAACATTATCAAAGTGTCTTTACTTCTACCTATTCGACTCGATAGAGGGATGGGAAGTTCGAAGGGAAAGAAACTTTTGCGATCACCAGATGATCAGCAGTATCAGCACACGAAGAAACACCCTGCGATCGTATCAAATGGAACTTGTGCTCTTCTTGTGCAGCAGCTTATGCGCGCACAGCGTGTATTCCCTTTGATTCGGGCCCTCATGACTCTAATCTCGAGTATGCTATATACATTAGCTGTTCAGAGGACGTCAGACACCAAAGGAAGGATGTCGTAAAGGCTGCACGCGCTGCAAGGAGTTCACAGTCCACTGCTATCGAATGTCCCAAAGTTAATCGTTTATCAGGCGAACTGGGAACCATCATAGCCACTGTTAGTAACATCTCAAACAAATTTGAATCTTAACGGTTCATTTACAATTCGTCACAAAGTAGTCGCGAAAAGTCACGTGTATCGAGTAAAAGGAAAATGACGAAGAAGACGGATAATACGATGAATCTGCGAGAGCAGTCGTGGATTTGAGCTCGGAGCCCGCGAGATTGGCAATCGCGAATGGAAATGTCCCCAGGGGGCAGCCTTACATTTCAATCAGCGCTAAGAGAAAGCAAAATATTGCAGCTTAAGATTATAAGCGACAGACATGGTATCGCGGGGAATGAGATTTAAATAAGATGTCAACGACACCGTAGCCGATTCAATTTATCGGGGGACAGTATCGGCGGAAGAATCGGGAATGAAACGCGGGAGGAGAATCTGATTAAAGGTAAAAATCCGTGGCGGTGGAGCTCGACGGATAAGGGCCGCTGATTCCATAACGATATAATTAACAGAAACGAAAGGGGAGAGGGAGCAAAAAGGGAGAAGAAGGTAGTAGAGAATCCAGCTCCGTTTCGTAATCACGTCGATACGGAGAGATGCTTCAGCTTCTCTCCTCTTCCTTTTACAGCCGATACTTCCGCGGTTTTCATTATCCAATGCAATAACGAGGACGGAGTTATCAACTCGAGTACCTACAGAGATACTTAATCAAGAGCATGCCGACCGCGGTGCGTTTAAATATGCAACCGGGGAATGTGCACGCTGACGAGGAATAATTTATAATATCTAGCAGGTGGCCTGGGGATCTATGAGAAGAGAATTCCAAGGCGTAAACTCGTCAACTTTGCGGGAACCCCCTGAAAATCTATTGGTCGTTACGGAGCCATCGATACGCTTTCGAGAAAAATCTTTCCGTGGAGCAGCGACCATTCGCAGGGCTGTCTCCGGCGAATGGATTTCCTGTGGATTTTAAATTACTTTAACGACGAGGACTGCATTCCTCAACTTTTCCATTCGCAGAGAGCTACAGCTGTTTCTGAATAAGCATTGCGAACGAAGTTCTACGATATCGCATCACGATCATATTCGCCATTATAAGATTACAAACGACCCAGATTTGCTTGGAACAGCTGAGATTTGTATCTCTGTAGGGGATGAAAGTTAATATCTTGCACAATTAATTCTTGAATGGATTGGCACGCGAAGCGGCGTTGGTCAAACACAGCAATGTTATCGAAACAATAGACTCCCTTCGGTGCCGCAGTCAGCTTTAAAAACCGTACACCGATGGCAGCTTTTAACGTGACACGGTTGTTGAAAAGTAGGTGGCAGGCCCACGAGTACGTTTTATTGCACGGAGCGAAACGGAGGGAGTTGCGAGGACGAAATTGAACGATCCCGTGGAGAAGATAAGCGCTGGTCCTCGCGATTTCATCGAACTTGTATTTAAGCATATATCTTATGGAAGACGAAGAATGAAATCGAAGAATGATGAATTTTATTATTATTATTACATCTCCACGCTGGATTCTCTGTTACGCGAAGAAGATCTCGTTTCGGTTACGTCTTATTGTCCACGTGTTTCCAATATACATAATGTTACTCTAGGTATATGGAATGTGGCAGAATAACGATATCAGGGGGAATAATACTTTGGCATTATTGCCGGGAGACATCCATTGCCCGAATCGATATCCAATGTAATAACCGTTGCTTGCTTTTGAATTCTTCTGGCGTCTCTTAATGCCCAGACATTTTCTCTTTCTTTCCCCCCGTTTTATGTTACATCCTCTCGTTCGATAGAACGTGTCTAACATTCTAATGGAATGAACACTTAAATTTACTAAGTACTTCTGCAACAAAGTACAAATTACAAGGGGTTCTATATTTCGTCTACAAGAGAATTTTGACTGAATAGTCCTCAAAACGGAGTTAAGCAGAGAGGTGTCACGAGGACTCGTCGTTCGTTTCCAAAGAATCGTTTCGAAATCGGGAGTCCCGGAGAAACGTCACCCAGATCCCAGCAGATGAAATTATCCACGAGAAGCTCGATTCAAATTTTCAGCTCAATTGTCCACGATTCTGTTTCAATGCGACTGGTCACGAGTCACCAGAGTGTCCGAAGAACCGAATAGCCGGGGGAATACATCCCCCGGAGGATTAAGTTTAATCGCGACAAGCCTTTTTAGCCGTGGGATGAACGATGCCCGTGCATGTACGAAAAACCGCTACACTATATTATCAGGATACCCTTAACTCTCTCGTGCGCTAAAACTTCAGCTCTTGCAGAGCAAATTCCATGCCAACGAATTTCAGCGGCATTTTCGGGATTTCAACGATACTAGTTGGATAATTCTCCTTGACTCTCTTACTCTCCCCCCCCCCCCCCCCTTTCTACGGCCATCCTGCTCTTTTCGTGGTTATCTAGCTTCCTGGCTTCAGCCGCATATTAGTAACGGATTACACGAGTTCGTCGGTTAGTTCACTTTTGATCTCCGATCTCCCTGACGAAGCCTGAATAACTTCAACTATCGCCCTCGGTTATAATAGTTTGGATATTAACTATGTCGTGCACAGCAAGTCGACTTTAAGCTCGGGTTGCGCCTAACGCTCCTGCTAATATATCCCCTAATTATAGGTTTAATTACTGTTCGCTTGATAGTAGACTTATTTACAACGACGGTGGCTGTCGTGTAAAAAAGCGTAATGTGAAATAATTCTTAGAGGCAGTGATATGATAATTATACATTGAAAAAGAACTGATCAAGGATAAACTTTCCATTACACTAGTTTAAAAAATAAATAAAAAATTGCACAGCAGATGCCACCATTTTTTTCTTATGTAAAATGGCCCGCTGATACCGAAAATAAAATCTAAAGACAGGTCATAGACATTTTTTTAGACCTTATTTTCGGAATCAGTTTACATTAGAAAAAAATAGTAGCATCTGCTGCGCAAAATGGCTGCAAACTAACTAGTGTTATTAACCCTTCGTGTCACGCGGAACAATTTTCGAGCTCAAATGTCGCGTCTTTACGACGTCCAGAGGGGATTTATCACAAAAAAATATCGTCTTCTTGAACTAAAAATTTCATCATATCAAAATTTATATTTCTAGAAAAAGATTATGATTGTATAAGTATTACGAAAATACAATTATCACTCAATAGTTAAAAGATTCGAGAATACGAAAATGGTAACTCAAAAATGACTCTGGGGTGCAGTGAACCCCATGTGGCCAATTTGTGATTATAAGGTGTGACCACGAAAGGTTAAGAAGAACCTATACATATATAAATTTCAGACTTTTCGGATGAAAAATATCGTAGAACTTTGTCCTATCGGAAGATCTACGAAAACACTGCAGAAACGGCGTAGAGAAGAATTTAATAAAACTCTTGATACTACCAGGGTCGTAGAAAACCGAGCCGAGAAGAATGAAACGATTCCTCTCGAGCGCATTCTCGCGGATACGACTTTTAATATCCGCATATTTCATGCATCGCGCCCTTACGTTTCACGTCTCTCTGTTACAGGCCGAAATATGGAGCGTCTTCATTGCAATTCTGAGGAAAAGCGTGCGAAACTTACAAGCCTGTACAGACGTAAGCCTCATAGAACACGTGTTGCATCGGTTGTCTCGCGCGGAAACTGTTGTCGCAGGTAAGTCGTTATCACGGCGATTCTAATCCCGTTCACGTAATAGCGATACACGGAGCTGACACGAAAGTGAATTCCCCTGTTCCACGATAGATTTACTCATCGACATGCTGGGAGTGTTGGCCAGCTACAGTATAACGGTGAAGGAATTAAAACTTTTGTTCGGCGCTATGAAGGCTGTAAAAGGAAAATGGGTAAGGATCCAAAAAGAACACTTCGTCTCACCCGAAGTTCGTCCGCTGGCGAAAAAAGAAAGGAAACTTCTAATATAGCTGTAACTATTCTTTCGCGTATCTGCCGCGCGTTCTATTTCATGCTCTTTTTTATTTATAACGCAGCCACGACATTCGGCGAAGCTGTTGAACGTTCTCCGTCAAATGCCGCAACGGAACGGACCCGACGTGTTTTTCAGTTTCCCTGGCAGAAAAGGATCGGTAAGTCAATTCACCCTTTTTCTTTCTCTCCCTTTTTCCCTTCGCCTCTGCAACTAGATCCCTCTTACGACCTCGTCGAAGACGCCGCTCTCGATTCTAAACTCTATCAAACTTTCGATAAGGGAATTCGCCTTGTTTTACCAAACTTTAACTCGTACTTAATCCGTCGAATCGAATGACGTATTGATTCCAGGGCATGGTCTATTCCAGGCGAAAAGTTAGAAATTATCTGAACGATGGAGGCTTATTCTATAAACTACAAATTTTACGAATGCAAATCTGAAGCAAGACGAAAACGGTGGTGTTTAAAATGATAACGCTTTCGCTGTTGGCAATATATTGTATGGACTATTAAACAGCTTGGTACTTTGATTAGCAACGTGAACGGTGGAAGTGTTAATTGCCATTAATTTCTTATTATTCTATAATCGATTATTGTGACTGTCTTAGGCAATCGTATTGTCGCCCCTCGCGAGGTGGCCACACGAGAATGGATTCACGTTCACCACGTGGTTCCGTTTGGACCCTATCAACTCCGTTAATATCGAACGAGAAAAGCCGTACCTCTACTGGTAAGTGCTCTTACACATCAAGCACCCTTACGAGAACACTCTCTCCAACCAAAGTGGCTCGGCTACCTTAAAGAATCATTTACCTTACTGACCTTCGACGGTGAAAAAACAAACGCCCTCTTCCCTCCTAAACCCTCCCTACCGAACGTCCGAATTTGATTAAACGCAGCTTCGTCGAGTTCACGCGAAAAAGGCTACCCATCGGAGCCGTGCGCCAATTTAATCACATTCTTTCACGCGGAAACAATTCGATTTCCGTACAGTTGACAACCGTTGTGCCCGTTTACAAAATACATGGCTGTTCCTCGATACAAAGAAAGAAAGGGTGGGGAACTGTAATCGACGAGCACAGAGAAAGAGGCAGGGCAAATGAATGAGACGAAAAGAGAATGTTGATGAATGTCGAGCTGCAGTCGTTTTCTGTTGTGCTCTAGAATCGTGCCTCACGAATTAACTCTTTCGATGATGCTCGTAAATTGCAATATAGCTGGAGTATTATACTTTAGATTCTTTAGAAGGTTCAAAGGGAGTCAATACAAAATAGATTACGCCCGTACCCCTAGGACGACAAAGTCGGAATTCACTTATGAAGCAGATCTATGTAAATGAAATTGTTTCTTACCTTTCTGTTTCCAGTTTTAAAACTAGTAAGGGAGTAGGATACTCGGCGCATTTCGTAGGGAACTGCTTGGTCCTCACCTCGATGAAAGTAAAGGGCAAGGGCTTCCAGCATTGTGTCAAATATGAATTTCAGCCACGAAAGGTAAGGGGCCGTGCGATTGTATTCTCAGGTCTGCCGAAAATCCTCGTATTGACTCTAGAAAATTAATTCGAAATAATTTAAACGCAAACAATATTGTTTATTTTCGCAGTGGTATATGATCGCCGTAGTGTACATATATAATAGGTGGACGAAGAGTGAAATTAAATGTTTGGTCAACGGTCAATTGGCTTCGAGCACGGAAATGGCGTGGTTCGTTTCAACAAACGACGTAAGTTAATTTACGCGCCCGATGTTTCGGCTATTAATTTGGGTATTTGGGATCCACCGTTGAAAATCGTTGGGGAATACGCGGAACCGGAGAGCGGAATATTTTATAAAAATTTCGCCCGTGTAGCCGGGAAATGGTCCGTGTACGAGCCAGTGTACTGAAACTTTCTTTTCAGCCCTTCGACAAATGTTACATCGGAGCTACTCCGGAACTGGACGAAGAGCGTGTGTTTTGCGGACAAATGAGTGCAATATATCTATTCAGCGAAGCTCTGACAACGCATCAAATATGCGCTATGCATAGACTGGGGCCTGGATATAAGGTACGTTGAAAATGGACACTTGGAGTGCATTGTAATGAAAAGTCCCATAAGTAACAGAGTTACTCTAAACTTGATGAATCATCCGTTAAACATACTCGAGTCAATACTTCCTTCCTTATAAGAAGCTATTTTATTTTAAAGCTCCTTCTTAGTATTGAATATGGAATGCAAAATAAAAAATAAAAAATAAAAACGGAAAATGTAACAATTAGCCCCGGTCTCCCCTACTTCAGCCAGAAAAATAGCAACATTTTAAGTTCAAGTTCCGCGAAGTTAGTTACCATGTTGCGAACAGCTCTGGTCCTCAGTGACAATTTTTCGATTTAAATTCCTGTATCTGCGAGTCACGCCTCGAACTCACGCTGGCCGATTACATATTCAACACGTCGTGTTCTCGTTTCGTCCTGTTCGCAGAGTCAGTTTCGTTTTGACAACGAGTGTTACCTGAATCTGCCTGACAATCACAAAAGGGTGAGTGATGAGCCGGAGCTCGCGAGCATGGTGGACCAAAGTATGCAAACTGTAAGCATTTTTATTTTCATTTCCCGTTTACATTTGATTTGCACATTGTTTAATCACTCTGTTACTGCGTTCGAGTTCATCAGAGGTAATTACCCGATTATCGACCATCACTACGAATATCTTTCCCCCAGAACAATGAGTTCTCCCTTCGGACCGTTACTGCGATACATAAGTTTGTATCTACCGATTGCTGTCACTGCTTGTTGTGAAATTTTCTATTTTACACGCTGGTACGAAGTTTCTACGCGCCACCAATTCAGTTTTATCTGCCTGATGCTTCTTTACCATAGGGTATACGGTAGCATTTCAATTTCTTTGCCGCCTGCTGAGTAGTTTGTGGTTTAATTTTGTTGTTATACATGTAGCAAAGTATCCCTAACGACATTTCCCATTTGTCCACAATATAAGCGAGTGTACAATCTGTTGTATCTATTCATTTGGATAGCGTTGATATTGATAGCAATGGACACCACGACTAATGGGGTAAAGGAAATTTGGAAAATCATTTTAGAAGTGCGAATGTCTCCCTGATTTGAACATGTACCACAGACTATTTAAACTAAAATCACGTTAGTTCTCTTTGTGACGTTGGTGTGTGGCACGTTTGTTCGTTTAACATGTAGCCATCGTTTCGAGTGGTTATGAATAAACTTTGAGAGTTCGCGGCCTTGAAGGGATCCAAAGAACCGGAAAAAGAGGATACGAGCAAGAATCCATGTTTGCGATTGCCTCGAGTGAACTTTCAGAGATTAATTATGACTTTGCGGTGACGGACCGACTGTAAAGGATGTCGGAAGAACATTTGAACGATATTAACAATGATATTTTCTAGGTGCTTTACGATGGTAAGCTGTCGAATGCAATTGTGTTCATGTACAACCCGGTAGCAACGGATTCTCAACTTTGCCTGCAAAGCGCGCCGAAAGGCAACGTCTCCTATTTTGTACATACGCCACACGCCCTTATGCTGCAGGTAAACCTTGGAACACGCGCGTAACAGATAATCGAGCGGACATTTGAAGAACCACTGATCAAACTCTGTACTATCTATTTGCAGGATGTTAAAGCTGTCATCACGCATTCCATTCATAGCACGTTGAACTCAATCGGTGGCATTCAAGTACTGTTCCCTTTGTTCTCGCAACTAGATATGCCTTACGATTGCATAGCGCCCAACGATGTTAAACGAGATCCCACGTTATGGTAAATTGCCTCCCGAAATTGAAAGTTTCTTGATAAACGGAAGCTGCTGCTCGACGGCGAGAAGCGCGCTGCATAACGCGATTTCGAATTTCAGTTCGAAGCTATTGGGGTTTATTTGCGACTTGGTGGAGAGCTCGCAGACCGTGCAGCAACACATGGTACAAAACAGAGGGTTTCTGGTAATTAGCTTCATGCTGCAGAGAGCAAGCAGAGATCATCTGACTACGGAGGTCCTCGCGTCTTTCCTGGAACTGACGAAGCACCTGGTCACCTGCCTCAGCGCGAACAGCGACTTATTATTGAAACAGGTATCGATTAAGTCATTAGTTCGGATTCAATACGAGATAGAATTAAACCTAGTTAGACTTAATGAAATTACCCGAATGAAGTCCTTGGAAGTAGAAACAAACTGATTTGAAGTTTAATCGAATCGAAGTAGACTCAAGGAAACCAATCGAGTCGAAGAGCATAGTGTGCACGAAAGTAGTAGAGGGCGATCAATCGTACGCCTCATCCATTCAACCAGTTAAGATAATCACATTGATTCAGCTCAGTAATTAAATATTGATCTTGGAGTAAAATGTTCGCTTGAATGGACCGAATATAATCTCGCGACAAATCGATGAATTATCTTCGCTGATACATCCTAAAAATATAAGCTAATTTAATTCAAGTTCGTTAGTCCCTCGAACTAGATACAGTTGATCATTGTACGATTAGACAGTCGTATTAGACATTATACAGTCAATAGGGTTTGTACCTCTGAAACTAACTATAGACGGAACAATATTAATTGGCTGCTCAGTTAAGTCATTTAGGCGAATTAATAGGAATTGTATCTGGCATGGTTTATAGTGGAAGAGTAATCTTAAGTAACCAATTGATTTTGTCCTACCTATAGTGAAATTCCCACGATAAAAATACCTCATTATGTCACGAAGCATTCATGATGTAGCCCCAACTTCCCTTTTCCTACGTTATGTAGCCACTTTTGTCTATTTTCTGAGTACATAGAATATTCCCCAAAATTCATCGATCCTTTTTCCATCACTGTATATAATAGCATGGGCGAAAAAATGTGCTGTTCTATAATTTATTTTATACCCATTTGTCCTATGTATCTTGCAAGCAATATGGTTTGTTAGACGATCTAATGAATGCTCTGAATGTTCGCTGTCTATAGTCTATGTATATAATTTTTG
This sequence comes from Andrena bucephala, assembly GCA_947577245.1. NCBI lineage: Eukaryota > Metazoa > Arthropoda > Insecta > Hymenoptera > Andrenidae > Andrena > Andrena bucephala. The sequence goes on from OX387715.1 coordinate 75,396,880, forward strand.
CTTGCACCGTTTACGCGGCGATCTGAAGCACGTATACTTTCTCATAAACATTATGTTAATCGAATCTTTGGATCGCATGTAATCTACCGACTTTTAGGCTTCCTGATTTCATAATATGGCTACGCAAAATATTTTTGTTGGTATTATATATCGCTTCCACACGAACATTTCTGACTATTGTTTGGCAATGCTGGCGAATATTTCTCTTTGATGTGACGAGTCTTTCTGAGTTTCTATTCTATAAAGAAACAGCGCCGGAAGCATCTATCACGGAGATCCTGCCTTTTGTCTTGAATTTTCAAGTTTCTAAATATTTCGCTTTTTATTCTATCGAGGATGCCTACTGCCTTCAAGGAAGCTACTTAATTGTTTTGTTCCTATGCGCACAATTCAACTGAATATTGGGACATCCTTTACCCCGCGACAAACAGCTAAATCATGAAAAAAAGGAAGATCGTTCCACTGTCCATTTCGGAAGATGTTAAACCAAATTTGTTAAGAAAATCTTTGTCCCTGTATCCAACACTAAACTTGCCTTAATATTGCCTTCGAAGTGTTCAAAAATATCTCAATATTAATTTCGATGCATGACATGTCACTCTGTCGTCCTCAATCTCTCTTTCTCCCTCTCTCTCTCTCTTTCTCTCTGTATGTCTCTCTCTCTAATAACTCGCGTAAACTGTTACGATGAATTTATTGGCACCCTTCACTGTTTCTTTAGTTCTCCCTGCGTGCTTACTATACGGTTCCCTTGCACAATCGTAAGTGTTCAACTCCTACTTGAAATCCCTGACAAGGTTTAGTTCGTGCCAGCACAGAATTGAAATTGACTCACATTCTTTCCCCCATTAATTAAGAATTTCTATGAGACCTCCTCTAAAAGCGAAGGGCGTAACGAAAGAAGTGTCCCCGAACTAAGCAGGGTAACAGTAAGATACGAGTACGTGGAAATACATAAAAGTCGGCTAGATTGGTGTGTCCGAAGAACAGGCAGATCCATGGTGATGTAGTTGTTTTACTTTTCATTCCTAACATGGCAGCTATTGGATCACGTCCTTTTTAATCCCGCTCTATGGATATATACGCCGGCGCCAGTGCAAACCCGGCTTTATTCCTACTTGGCCACAGAGTTTCTCAGTGACACGCAGATATATTCTAATGTAAGGAGAGTCTCCACAGTATTACAAACAGTGCACACGCTTAAATATTATTACTGGGTTGCCAATCCACGGGCCAAGAGCGGCATCACCCCGAAAGGCCTCGGTGAGCATCGTTCTACCGTCGAAGAAGCTAACACTGCCACGTTTAGTATCTCATCGTAATTGTCGATCAATTGCAGACGGACCGCGACCTCAGCAGAAGGATATTTTGACAATACGTCCTTATATTTTGTTATTTCTGAAACAACTGATAATGATCGGGAACGGAGTGAAGGATGACGAGCTGCAAAGCATTCTCAATTACCTGACGACAATACACGAGGTAATTTGTAGTTAGCTATGAGCTGCGATGACATTATTTCAACGTCTCGTTCGTTTCTACAGGACGAGAATTTGCACGATGTTTTGCAAATGCTTATATCGTTGATGTCCGAACATCCGTCATCGATGGTGCCTGCTTTCGACGCGAAGCAAGGTGTTAGGACGATCTTCAAGCTACTGGCGGCGGAGAGCCAATTGATACGCTTGCAGGCCCTCAAATTATTAGGATTCTTTCTCAGTCGCAGTACACACAAGTAGGTAGTCTAGAATTCTATGAACTAGAAGCTGTACTGACCATCTAAAACTTGGGCCTACTCACATTGCAGAAGGAAATACGATGTTATGAGCCCTCATAATCTGTACACGTTGCTTGCTGAAAGATTACTCTTGAACGAAGAGACGTTATCGCTACCAACCTACAACGTTTTATACGAGGTAGCCTTTTCGCTTCACCAATTGAATCTTTACCGAAATCTACTCCCATTACATTTTCTTTCGTTTATATTTCCAGATCATGACGGAACACATCAGTCAGCAGATCCTTTACGCTAGACACCCGGAGCCAGAACCCCATTACCGTTTAGAGAATCCAAGTAAGTTCACTGAGTATTCAAATAAGACCAATAATCGCAGACAGAGCCGTACTACTTATTCTGTGTATCGCTTCAGTGATCCTAAAGGTAGTAGCAACACTAATTCGACAATCAAAGCAAACGGAGCAACTGTTGGAGGTGAAGAAGCTGTTCCTCTCAGACATGACGTTGCTCTGCAATAACAATCGAGAGAATCGACGAACCGTTCTGCAGATGTCTGTATGGCAAGAGTGGCTGATAGCTATGGCCTACATTCACCCGAAAAACACGGAAGAGCAGAAGATCTCGGACATGGTGTACTCGTTGTTTCGCATGTTGCTGCATCATGCCATTAAGCACGAGTACGGCGGATGGCGCGTGTGGGTGGACACTTTGGCCATTGTACATTCCAAGGTGAATCTCCCAAAGCAACTTCGTCATCTAAATACCATGGGTTTTATGTGTATTTCGATTGCGCAGGTATCCTACGAGGAATTCAAGCTTCAGTTCGCTCAAATGTACGAGCATTACGAAAGGCAGAGATCGGATAATATCACCGATCCTGAGCTAAGGCAGCAGAGGCCAATCAGCACTATCTCGGGCTGGGATCAGCAGCATTCAGGGAATAATGGGTACACCAAACCGTCGCCCTGGGGCAATCAGCAGAATCACGACGCGCAACACGTAGAAAGAAACTATAAGGTTGGTATAAACTTTAAATGACAATAAAATCGTGTGGTGGAAAGTTAAAAGGAATTCTACGATCGTAGAAGAGAGCCAGAAGCAATAAGTAGACATCGAATATCTACTAATCCGTTTCGTAACTAACTAAACAAATTTTCAGGAGTTTGACGCGTCCGAGGGTAACGATCGATTGGAAGAGTCCTGCAGCTGCGATCTGAACTCGATCGACAACACCGAGAGCGACGGCAGCCCAGCGATCGTCAAGTCGCACAGCGAGACAATAGACACACCCCAATCAAGCGAAGTGATATCCCTGGATTCCAGGTTGAGCGATAAACCGGAAACGCCGACGACGGCCAGAGAGATTCACACGGACACGCCGACGATCCTCGAGGAAGGGAACAGCGAAGCTGTCTCCATACCGACGACACAGGAGACCAGCGAAGTGATATCAATTGAGAGCTCCAGCGAGCTCTACAGCGAAGTGCACAAGATCGAAAGCCCCAGCCCAGATTCGATGGTAGTGCAAGAGGCTTTAAAGAAAGAGGAGGAGCCTTTAGACCAGAAATCGCAGGACGCTGTTCCTCAATCCTCTCCTGCTAAACAACCGGAGGAAAGTACACAACAGGAAAACGTTGAACAGAAAAAACAAGAAGCAGAAGAACAGGGAGAAGAAGAAGAAGCAGAAGCAGAAGCAGAAGCAAAAGCAGAAGAAGAAGAAGAAGCAGCGAAGGTTGACTCGAATGTGCCCGATACCATTGCTTCTGTTGCTCAAGAACCACAGGAAGACACTGAAACTCCTTCTGCAGAGAGCGAGGAGACCAGCAATGAAAAGTCTAGCGCGGTAGATAACGTTGCTTCGGATGACGACGTTACTCCTGCCACGGAGGATACTTCTGAGAAAACGGTGACGATAGAAGAAATTTCCACAGAGACTGTCCCTTCGATGGAACAAGTTGACTCGGAGAACACGCCAACCACTTCCCCTGGCGAAACTTCTCCGGAACCACTCAATATCAAGGATATAGAGAAGCTACAATTGGAGAACGACCGAGAGATGATTGACAGCGATACCTCAGAGGCGTACTTAACTCCGACGGAGAATCAAGAGAATTTGGGCGACATGAAGAGCAAGGACGCGGAGAAGATGGAGGAGGACGTCGTGGAAGATATCGAAAGCGCGGAGAAGGCGATTGACAAGGTTGAGAACGGTGAGAACGGTGAAAACGGTGAAAACGATACCGAGGAGGACTCAAAGAATCCCAATTGCTCAACTAGCGTAATAGAAAGTACCGAAGCTTGCGAGGAAAAGGTAGACGTAGAAGACGAGAAAGCGGAAGCAGTAGTGACTAGTGAGTTAAGTAGCGAGGAATGCGCGGTGGACTCTGTGACAGAGGAGAAAAGTGCTGTTATTAATGGTAACGACGAGAAGGTAACTGAAAAACATTCAAGGGAGCCGTCCACTATTTCTACTAACGTAAGTGATAATAAGCCAGACATTCCGGTGAGAACTGACGAGGTAGAAGTAACAGATAGTGTTTGTAGTAATAGCGATATTCAAAGTTCTGTAGATAATGTGACGCAAGTGCCAAATCCTAAGCAGCAAATTCCAACAATATCTACGGTCTGTGATGCAAATAAAAATATGCCCGACGGTGTGCCTCAAATCGTTAATTCTACTGTGGTTACGAGGGATAATTCGTTATTGAATGACTTAACTCCAGATCACGTAGATACCCATCGCAGATCCAGCTTACCGGTTGTCTCTACCGAGACAGCCACTGACGATAGCGCCAACAGTAACGAACCTCCTTCTTTACCCGTACCCTTGCGTAAAACATCGTCACCCCAGAAACGACCAAGGAGTGCCTCAACGTCCACTCAAGTGGATCCCAATCATTTCGGTAAGACGCCCTACACCCCGTTCATATTCATAATCACCTAATTTCTTACCACCGTTCCGAGAGTATTTACGATTACAATTGTTATTGTAGAATCAAAGAGATCGAAGCAAGGTAATCATTCTACAAGACCAATGTTCAGCCCGGGGCCGACTCGACCTCCTTTCAGAATACCAGAGTTCAAATGGTCCTATATACACCAGAGATTACTCTCGGATGTCCTGTTCTCGTTGGAGACAGACATTCAAGTTTGGAGAAGGTACATGAGCAACGGGAATTGTAATATTTTGTGGATGGAAGGAATATGAGGTATAAAATGGTAGAGGGTGAAGAAATAGTAGCATATGAGCAAAGATGCCAAAGTTGCATTCTGCGTAGTAACGAATAACAAATTTTTAACAGAATTCTTTAATTGAATTGCGCCCTGAAGGAAATCAGTTTATACACCAATGAAGTGTGCCTCAAATACTTCCCTATATTCCTTCCACGCACGAGGAAAATAAATTTTCCAATACAACGAGAGAATTTCAACGGTTTGTACTTCGGTTATAGTCATTCAACGAAGTCAGTGTTGGATTTCGTAAACAGCAGCGAAAACGCGATTTTTGTTGTGAATACTGTTCACCTGATCTCACAACTGGCCGACAATCTTATAATCGCCTGCGGAGGATTGTTACCACTTCTAGCATCGGCGACTTCGCCAAATGTATGTATCATTTATCTCCAAGTTCTTTTGTACCTCACATAGAAGAGCACACCCGCGTGGAAAGTTCTTTTTGACGGATTCTTTTTTTTTTAATTCGTGCCTGGACATTCATAGAGCGAATTGGATGTAATTGAACCGACTCAGGGGATGCCGATTGAGGTAGCAGTTTCTTTTCTGCAAAGACTAGTCAACATGGCTGATGTACTTATCTTCGCCAGCTCTTTAAATTTTGGTGAACTGGAGGTTGAGAAGAATATGTCTAGTGGCGGTATTCTAAGGCAGTGTTTACGACTGGTTTGTATTATCGTCCACGTAGTAATTTAATTTCCTCAGATAGATACACTACTATTGCTACACTGCGCGATTCAAACTCTATTAAACTCTCTCCTTGCGATTTCGCTTGTGAAATAGTCTATAAAATTGATATTTGCCCGACAAGAATTACGTTGACTGTTTATAATGCACATTGATTACATTCACTCTACCAAAGCACATTACAACAAATGAAATCTGTTACAGATGACACAAACACCAATTGCAGATCAACTCCTCTCTCACATTTTCCTAGTTTAGAATATTCTTTATCTATTTATTGCTTAATAGAATTAATATGTTGATTTCCAATCTTCTACTTATAAAAGAACTGATTTACTTTTTATTTGAAAATTAGTAGTGTATATTACTTTTATTACTCTAAGTTTATCTAGACTAGCTAGATAAAAAAATCTACATAGTATCCAGCATATTAATTTCTACATATAAAAAATGTGATATTTCCACGAAAACAAATTCAATGGAACATACAACTTGTTCCAAACGACGGAATTTTTCAAATTCAAACTGTGCAACTAATAAACCAGAAAGCACCTAAATGAATACTAACATTTTCCCAAACACCTAGACACTATGGTAGTCAGAAACAGACTCTTATGAATAGAAATAGCTCTTAAACCAGCAGTGTATTAAATAGTGGTAATACTTTCAGCTTCTGTCTATGTATGATATAGAACTTCAACATGTACGTTTACACTATGTTTTTTTGTTATATTCATCTGATGAAATGCTTCTATAGGTCTGTACATGTGCTGTTAGAAACTGCTTAGAGTGTAAAGAACGTGGCAGATCGTACAGCATGTTAGGTCGGCAGATTGGTACTAGTAATAAATCACAGCACATACAGTCTCTCATACGAGGAGCTCAAACATCACCCAAGGTATGTTTCATCCGATCGAACTTACTTTATATAGACGAATGTGTTGTTGTCATGAATACTGACAAACTACACGCAATGTTTACTTATCCAAAGACATGTTACATAGATAATAGGATTGTCAGTGATCGTTCACCTCAACGCGTTTCGACGCTGCAATAAAATGGGATCTCTGTTTTTCTAGAACATAGTGGATAATCTGGCGCATCAGTTAAGTCCTGTAAAGGACCCTGAGAAATTGCTGCAAGATATGGACGTGAATCGTTTAAGGGCTGTGATATACAGAGATGTTGTAAGTATACGTATACAATTAGGCTTTGAATGCGGAGCGGCGAAGAGATATAGCTAACAAAGAGCGTACAATTTTCTCATTCTAGGAAGAAACCAAGCAGGCCCAGTTTCTGTCCCTGGCTATAGTTTACTTCATCTCTGTACTGATGGTATCAAAATATCGTGATATATTGGAACCACCAATATCCCAACGTCCGCCAAGTCCAGTTCAAACCATACAAACTAACGGTGCTGGTCTCAGACCAGGCAGCCCTTCAGGTAAGATATGGATCGCTATCGTATATAGAACAATTTCTTACAACAAACAGATGTATAAGAACTTATAGAAATCTTCGAACATTTACATTCCAAAGTCAGTTCTGTTATTAACATGTATAATTAAATGTACAGCGATATAGTAGACACGAGCAGAGTAGAGTAAAATCCCCAAGCATTTGTAACATGAAGATCAGAATACACTTAACGATCTATGTTAACTGTACTGGGAAATGGTTAATAATTGTAAGTTGCAAAGATAATAACAGGAATTATTTCCAGGAGTTTTTAACAAGAAACATTAACGAGACATACAGAGATTACTTAAATTGATGTTGATATTAAGACATGCATGTGGAATTTTAAACATATATATGTGTTAACCCTCTAACAAACTACACAAAGAAGGTGTTGTCTTTAAATGAAGAATCAGTAACATTAATAATATCCAATTACTACTTCAAAACTCTTACATGTCAGATATGTGTTGTATTCTCTAATCGCTGTGTTCAAAGTGTATTTAAATGGCAAAGTCTACTTCTCTCTATACTTTAAATGTCACACGAACATTTAGCATGACTGCAGCTATACGAGCATGTTTCTCATGATGTTTAGACATTTAAGAAGTCGAGAATAACTACCGATACTGTGTTCAAATTTGAAACGCAATTTAAACTCGACGAATGGCAAATGCAAGCAGCTAGATCTAAAATATTTATTAGTAATAGATTGAAATCTTTGTTAATCGATCAAGCGAAATAAGAAATAAGAACATTTATACATAACACAAACGTATGTGGAAATATGTAGCTAATGTGGAGCACTGTGCACTTTAATTGTGTAGCTGCAAATTAAACAACAGCACATTACACTGAATAGAGCCGCATGTCTAATTGCACTGTATGAACGATTTTATATGTATCTGACAGTGAGAGTTTTGATGTTTGTCGAATGCATTAGCACTTTCTTTTGCATTTAAATACAATTTTTATTACGCCGTTGTTATTTTATATTATGGAATACAGAATCTTCTCTTGTAAAAGAACGAATTCAAGACAAGAAACAAGCTGTGGTAAATTTTAACATAAACCAATCAATGTCAAGCTACTATACTGAATGTTCTTTCGAGAATAATTGAATGTTCAGTGATGTGTATCACATAAATGTTGTACTCTAACAATGTATTTTATCTTTGAACCATGCGATGCTCCTAAATTCAGTATTCTACACTTCTTTAGAATAACGAAATAATTTACTTGTTTCGCGTGAAAGTGCAAACACATTCGTTGTCTTCGTTTTACTGAGTTTCACTCTACTAACCATTAAAATTTATATAGAAATTGGAAAATGGTAAAAATTTACGTGTGCGCTAAAGGTTTCTCACCTGCGAAACACTGATTACTGTCAAAGGAGAAGCATACTCAAAGGGAGAATTATCACGTTCTTAACCGACGTGCATTTTGCTTGCCAAGAATACCAACAGTAACATTTATATCGGAGGTACTACGTGCTTCAGTAGCATCGCTATTTTCATTACACATGATAATAATTAAACGTACCAATACGAAATTTCATTCATGAAAATTTGGAAATAGTTATTGCAATATTTCTGAGTAAATATTAATGCATCGTAAACGCATTTACTTTTTATACTTTCATTTATAAACACATCACTGATGTACGCAGTGTTCCGTTCCCGCGCTTATTTAGATATTCCTGCAGTTCCGCCTTAAAAATAAGACGAGCGCGTTGTGTAAAAAGTAACTGTGTTCAAAAATGTGAATTTTCCTGGAGTAAGTATCAGTGAAAAGCTTCTTATCAATTCCCGGTAAAGATTCTACCGCACAGTTTAGTATATGAGAAATATACACAATAGTGTCAAGACTTTGGACTTTTAAACCTCTAACTCTATCGGTAATAGAGCCACCATAACGTTTAGCAAACTCTTTGGACAGGAAACTGGTTGTCATATTCACAGACCGCGTAAGATTGTTCCATGCGAAAACGTATAACGCTTAATCAAATAACTACAAGCATTGAAAGAACCGAAAGGGTGAAGCTAAGAGTTTATTTAATGAGGCAATAAAACATAAACTTATCCCTAATTGAATATGATCAATGGGAATATTCGTGACAGTCGCAAATCTGGCATTTCAATACCCACTCGTAATCTAGTAGTCGCAGTAAGTAACGGTTGGAATAATGGTTGCGCGGCAAATAGAGTGAAACCCAGTAGCCAGTGTAAAATGTCACGCGAGATAAGAGAATACGCACGACAGAAACGAGGGCATAGGATCGAGAATAGTGGTAACGTGGTAAATGTGGTTCCTCAGCAGATGGGAATGGTGGTGGAGGAGGGCGGCCCCTGTTTCCACAGTGGTCTCACCACGTGTACCCACAGTTCCTCCCGGGATCTCACCCTAACGCCAATGCGAATGCCAATGCCAATGCCAACCACCACATCAACCAGCACCACCACCAGCACCCGCTACCGGCTGCCAGGCACTCTAATCGCCAGCCCCCCTCCAACTATTATCTCCCGAATCACCACAGTAATCATTATAACCATCATCCGAGTAACCATAACTATCATCGTCATCACCATTACCATCATCACAATAACAACAATCACCATCATACGCTTCAAAAGCATATCGATCAGCCCCGAAATCTCTGTCATAGAAACTCCGGTGTCGGTCTGCAAGGTAACTCGATTGCCCGAACGTTGTTCCACGGAATGCTCCACTTACTTTTTTCAGTTTGTTCATTTGTCTGGCCTGCTCGACTTTTACTTGCCAAACGAGCCAGCTATACCGATGTACTTATTTTCCTCGTTTCTCTGTTCTTCGTTTCTTTGGTTTCCGTCTTCACGCCAGCCGAGACGTGTTTCTGTCTTCTGTCTGCATGTTGCCGTTCACTGGTGAATTATATACAGCCGATTTCAGATTTGATCTACAGACACATGCACGTTTCACGCACACGAACACACACGCATCAGCGTTACTATGATTTTCTTGTCCGGTGATCGAACCGTTTCGCAGCAATGGAATTGTTTTGTTTGAATTCTGGCGTACCTACTTGCCTTCGCCTTTGCTCTATTGAGTTTCCAGCCGAGCTTTTACTTCCTCCGTTACGAATATAATTTATACGGTTGCGCTTGAATTTCTCGTTAAACATGAAAGATAATGCTGGATAATACTGTTTGCGACACGTGTGATCCTACAATGTTTGAACGTTTGAGACACACCAACCGTTTGCACACTGTGAATGAGAAATGTGCACTACTTACAAACCATTTGCGAGCAAATCAACAAGCCTGCATGGTCGTTGCAATACAGTTGTACGTAATGGCGTGAATTTCTTTAACACTAGTACATCCAGGATTGCTCCTCTTGCTCCAAAAAAAAAAGACACGTACAATACAGTCACTGTTTTGTAGTTTGAAAATTGACACGACTGACATTGAAAGTATCTCTTGAAAAAGTTACCGTAAACTATGGCGAAAAAACAACTCTGTCGTTGTAAATCGAGGAATTCTTTTGAAAAATCATTGTTCGTATGTGCTTGACAAAATTTTTTTACCGCCGAACCGAGTATGTCGCTACTCTGAAAGTTATAGTCTCCTTATGCTCGCTGTAAGATTAAAGCATTACTTTATCCGTTATAATTATTCGAAGTAAAAGGAAACTGTCGTTGCCAGACACTGGAACGCACCAATTCAGATAGAACTTTTTCTTTCATTAAAACGGATGCAGTGAATCAGGTTTCCTTGAGCTTCAAATTGCTAAATAGTTCTGAACGCTTTAATTACGTACCTGTTACGCTTCGTTTGTCTCCTTTCCGTTTTGAATTCCTGCACTATATTGCATCTCCTTTCCTATACAATGCGATCGACGTAACATCCTTGAAAGTGTAAGAAAATTATTCTTAAACGGATGTGAGACTGATAAGATTAACATTCCGAAGGAATTCTGTGGATGTAATTACATCGCGAGGATGTAATTCTCGTCGATCGCATCAGCGTTCATGTCATGCGCTTTGCAAGACAAACTCTCGGTACATTTTAAAGCATGTGCTATCACGCTATTAAAATGTGTTCCCAGGAAGCGGAGGTATCATGAGCCAGGCTGGTTCTCAAGATGACGGCGAATACGAGGTGATAATTGTTGACGAGAACAATTCCTCGATCTTGGCAGATCACGATGTTTCGTCGTCCGGCCCTCCATCGACCAAGGTAGGTGACCGCAGAACATCTCCACCCTCGTATCTCTTCGACAAGGTCCAATTTTATACTGCGTTTCATTTAAACGTGCGACAAAATAAACACGATCTACCTAGTACAAAAGATGCGTACATCGGGATTAATTGATCCGATATCACTCAGGTAAAAAGTCTTGTGAACCTTTGCTGGATAGTGTTCCTTTATGAGAGTAACGAGAGCAAACAGTTTAAATGTACAAATTTACGTATACAAAAAGATCTGCGGTAACTTTACTACTTGAGACTGCATGCTTTCCCATTTGGCAAGGAATGTACTCGTGTCTTTTAATATCATACTTCCGCTTATATTTGTACCTACAGTGAACACGCGTTCCTTAAATTCTGACTGGGAAAAGTTCCATGATATTTTTCGATGATACTCTAATGGCAATATAAGTTTCGCACCTTTCTGTCACGCACGATCTACGGTCTTTAATGAAATCGACACTTTCCGCCCACACGATACGCTTTGCATTCGTTTATTCGACTGTTACTTTCCGATAATTCTTCTGTAGATACTGAGAACCCAAAGTTTACATACCCCTTTTGTTATTATCGATTTCAAGGACAAACAAATTGCATGCATCCCAAGTACTAATAACGTAACAACAGATGGTAGATGTAAAAGCGAAAGAAAAGAAATAGATTTCAAAGTATTGGATCAGTCTATGCTAGTTGAAGTTCTTATCGAGTACCGTCTCTTCCAAGTAGCTTCCAAGTATAAGTATTCTAGTTCACACGTTAGAGAACCCTGAAGTACTTATTTGATCCGATAATGTAACCGTAAGATGCAGTTTCTGCTACATCCAGCATGTAGTGTTCATTTAGTGTTTTATTGCACTTGCGTAGTCCAGACAAGTCATATTATATAATTATCCATTTATAGTTGTATTCTCGCACGTGAAGTTTTAATTAAACATTGAACGACTACGTCCAAAATATGAAGCACTTAAGCCCGATTGAATTGTGTATATATTTTCGTGCGTACATCCCCCACGAGGGGTATATCTATCCATGATCTCTGACACTTCGAAGCATGCGATACCTATATTCTTTAATTTTTCTCATCGTTAACTTCCTCTGCTTGCATTGCTATGCGTACTAACTACTGGTTCTGAAGGGAGGTCACAGTGGTGTGCCTCGGCCACGGACAATCCTCGAGGATTACACCTCGTCAGAACCAACGCTTGGCTCTTCAACAAGACCCGAACCACTGCCACGAAATATCCAGGTAAAATTTGACTTGAGTACGGACTCGGGTGGAATCTCAAAAGAGAATCTCTCTGCGCATTGAATCAAACACCTCTACCGATCGTCCACGAGTTTTGGGAGCGTTCGAAAAGCCATTTTCAAATTCACTTTGCTCGCCGCTCGCGCGTTTCTCTGTCGGGAGCAAGGAGGGCTGCGAACCACGGCGCGCAACAATGCCCACTCGACGGGTATGCAATAACAATAGCGAGCGATATTAAAGAAGAAGTAGAAATGAATTTCGCGTTCCTCCAGTGTTCATCCGCGTAACCGTATTTCCGTTACGTACGATTCATGGACGTAATCTACGTAACTATATTACGTATCACTGTCGGAGCTTGAGAATCTAGGAAGCTTTTATTACTTGTTTACACGTATTAGATGATTGCGTATTTGTGGTGTACGGTTAATTGCATGACGTAACGTAAGTGCATAGCACGCGAGACTAAATCGCAGAGTATATCGTTTGATTCCTATGAGTAAACGTTCCTAAGACTGTTATAGATCTTTAAGACTATATATATACATGTATATATATATATATATATATATATATATATATATATAGTGTGTTAAACGAAAGCTAGGCTTTCGCTAGAAGTAATCAGTACCGTAGCAAAGTAGACGTAGTTTTCTTTCGACTTATCTTCACTTTAAAGTAATTCTATGAAACACAATTCTTGGCAGTATACTTTAACCGAACCAAGACAAAAGATATTAACCATCAACAAAGTTACTTTAAACTAATTACTAATTACCATAAAACGCACCTTGAGGTCGCGCCCAACCCGCACCCGCACTTTTAAATCTCCTCGAATATACAATAACTTCCAGATTGGTGTCCCAGCACATTTATCGAGTCGTCGATCGACACGTCGCGACTTTAACCGGCCCCTCTGTTCCTATTTCTCTCAGAGCAACGATTCCAGCGAGGAGACGGTACATCGCAGCAATATTACCGCGGATCCAAGTCCATCCGACGTTACCACTGACAACGAGATCAAGCACAACAACTCCTCCGAGGAGGCTTGGACCGATGTGAACCTGAACGAAGACGGGGATACGATGCCGATAACGAATCAGAGAGAGGACCCGCGAAATATTCATAATATGGCTCACTCTCGCGGTAAGACTTCGGTCGACGAGCTTTCATATCGTCCCTAAAGTCTGTCTTTTCATCTGGCCCCAGAAATCCACCTGGCTTATTCAGCACGTGTCAGAAAATATTTAAAGATCCGCTGTCTCTCCGTGTGCAGGTGACATCCAAGACAGCGAAGGCAACGTTCTGGAGCAGGAGATGCTCGGGAACGCGGAACGCGGCGAGAAACCATCCGCGGAGATCTCTGTGGTCCGCGTACCGGACAGATTAGTGGTGACCTCCGCGTCGCCGAGGCCCGACGATCTACCGATCAAAGGACTCGTCGATCACTTGCCTGTGCCGACGCCCTCGCGCGAGGCGTCCCTCACGCAGAAGCTAGAAATGGCCCTGGGCTCCGTGTGCCCTCTCCTGCGAGAGATCATGGTGGACTTCGCTCCGTTTCTATCGAAAACTCTCGTCGGCTCGCACGGCCAGGAATTACTGATGGAAGGAAAAGGTAGGACTCGCGAGCGTGCACCGATCGATCGATCACTTCGCGCGGTTCGGCGCGCTTTCTAATATCCGTGAAACCGTGTCCGGGTTGAAAGAGGTTCGAATTACCCAATATAATTAGCCCCCTGACCGTTTCGAGCGTATTAACGACACGTAGGGTCAGCCAGTTTCTCAACAGAGCGAGCGTCGAATGTGCTTTCGAAAACTGATAGAGAAATAAAGGAGATAAGGCGGAGACGGGTAACATATTCAGAAGAGTCCGTTTAGATATGTACGGGCGATAAATAAAAATTCCAGAACGTCTAACTGATGCAGGGAATTCGGCAGGATTTTCGTCATTTTTATCGTCGATCTTTCGTCCATCGTACGAAAGGTATTCAAATTAGTCACTTTATAGTTTCGCTTAGGAAGATGGAAGGCTTATACTGGATAATCGCCGGTCATTTGTATTCACGTTGCGCGAACAGTCTGCGGCACTTCGCGGGGATTTTATATTCGTGGAACGTCGCGAATGACGGCCGTGCCACGGTATCGATGCGCTTTATTTTTAACAACGCTCGAAGCGACATATCCAGCGTTGTTTATAAATCACTCGGCCGTCTATGCCACTTCTATTCCTTCCCCGGCTCGTCTCCTGGCTCTCCGTGCCCCATGTTTACAGCCAGAACCGAAATATTTTCGCCTCTTTTTTCTTCCTCACTTTTGCGTCCTTCGTTTCCGTCCTCGTTTTGTAAGCGTTTAACGATTCGCTCGTATTCTTGATTGCTAGGTCTGACCACCTTCAAAAACAGCAACTCCGTGGTGGAACTGGTGATGTTACTTTGTTCCCAAGAATGGCAGAACTCCCTGCAGAAGCACGCAGGTCTGGCTTTCATCGAGCTCATTAACGAGGGACGGTAAGATGGCCTCATTATGATCATCGTTAGAACGAACGACAGAGTTATAGTGCGTGCAGTAAACCGCGGCTGAACATTCGCCGTTTAGCGTCGTAAAAGTTTACGTTTATGTTGCGCAGGTTACTGTCTCACGCGATGAAGGATCACATAGTCAGAGTGGCCAACGAGGCTGAATTCATCCTGAATCGGATGAGAGCGGACGACGTACTGAAGCATGCTGACTTCGAGGTGTGTAGATGTCTTTATATCTTTATCCCGGGCCAATTAGTTTTTATGTCCCTATACGTATACATTTTCTACCTGGATATGACCTGTTACATCTGCTTCTGAACCTGCACCAATGGTGCTTACCTATCGTGAACGTTTTGTCTCAGTCTCAGTGCGCGCAAACGTTGCTCGACCGACGGGAGGAAGAACGAATGTGCGATCATCTGATCACAGCTGCCCGAAGACGGGACAACGTGATCGCCAGTAGATTGCTCGAGAAAGTCCGAAATATCCTGTCCAACAAACATGGTGCTTGGGGGTACATGGATCCAATGGCTGCAAAGTGAGTCATTATCTTTATACGCTGTTGGCTATGAAAGCTTATTTGGAGATGATTTTAGGGGGTAGGGGGGTTAGGTATTTGTCGAGATAGAATCTATTGAAAACTTGGATAACTCGGTTCATGGATTTGAGAGTGAATTCCGGGAACGTTTTGAACGCAGGTTGGCTGAATACTGGAAGCTGGATGCTTGGGAGGATGATGCACGTAGACGTAAGCGTTTCGTGCACAATCCACTAGGCTCGAGCCATCCCGAAGCTACACTGAAGGCGGCCCTTGAACACGGTGCACCCGAGGATGCGATCCTTCAAGCGCGTGAAGAGTTTCACGCGCATCTCGCAGCCTCGCGTGCACATCAGCAGCAGTTGCAGTCGGCGGATCTCATGGACGACAGCGAGCTGTTGTCAGATGACAGGGACCTCGACAACGATCTGACAGGTTAGAATCTTTCGTTTAGTTTCGTTTCATTTCGCTCCTATGCCGAGCGAAGCGTGACGGGCTACTTGCATGACCGTACCGTTCGAATTGTAATATACTTAAGCTACAACGAGATCGTGTTCTGTCAGGCCCAGTGAACATCAGCACGAAAGGAAAATTGATCGCGCCAGGTATCGTGGCTCCCGGTATTATCTCCGTGACGTCTACAGAGCTGTACTTCGAGGTAGACGAGGACGACCCAGACTTCAAGAAGATCGACGCTGAGGTAAGTCAATGAATAATGTTTCAGTGCATGCGATACTTGAAATCGCGAACAGTGGTATACGGGGAGCATACGCGATCGCCATATAAAGTCGCAAGTAATTAATTATGATTATTTATCGATATGTATCTGGTGTATTACTTAGTAACTTACGCACTCATTCGTGTCAGTAAGAGACTCTTTAAGTCACGAGACATGGTTTTCGAGCACCAAGAATATTACTCGATTCAAATGTACCTATATCTACGTCAACTTTTCCTCGAATCGCGAAAGATAGTTCAGAATTTGAACGCTCATTCTTTTTGCAACTGTATTTTCTCGGTTGCATTTATCACCTGTCACATGTAATCTTAATAATTAATCACTATGTCAGTCCCACCGCGTTAAGATACCGTCTATTACATGCATTTGGAGCAACTTGTTGCATTCGCGAAGCTATCTCCTTGAAATATGGTTACCGGTCGGGCTTACAGATAACGTTACCTCGCACTGAAATCCAGGACCACGCACAAACTCATTTTACGAGGCGAAGTCGACTTCTTGCGAGCTCGTTTCGCAGAAGAAGTCTTAAACACGTATATACACAGAAACGATGACGTCGACGATCGAATTCTTTACAATCCCGCACGGTTAACTTTCACGTATTCGTGAAAACTCATGTAACCGCACGATAAAGTGCACACGGTGATATAAAATTAGCCAAGAATTCCATTACACTCGGGCTTAGGGCAGTTTTTCCCGCGCCGCTTCGGCGCTGATGGGCTCCGACGTTGCCATCTACAATTTTCACGCCGGTAGGAGCGCTCCAGCGACAAACGGTATTAATCACAGCTTGCGCGGTGGAATTTGAATAAATGCGTATCATAAATGATGAGACGTGGCGAAAGCTTCCACGATACTGACCCCGGCCGGCTCTGGGGTTCGGAATTGGTTCGGACGTGTCCTTGTCTATCAGCGTCCATAATGTGGTCACGTTCCGCGAAGGTGGTCATCCTAAGGGGAAAAAAGAGAGAGGTAGAGATAAGGGACGGGGACCGAGAGAGAAGGCCTGGAAAGAACTAGAGGCCGATTATCATATATCGGTCGTAGATCTCGCGTTTGTATAACTAGGGAATAAAACAAACAGGGAAGGGCCCCATGGGGTCGGCCGATCTTCAGGGTCGGCAATTATGAGCCCCCCGCGGGGTCCGGTATCTACCTACCCACGTCTTCTCTCTCTCTCTCTCTCTCTCCCTCCCTCTCACTCCGGCTTCCATCGCCTCGCCACGTACTAACCACACATCGGTGGCATAGGTGAACAGACTGCTCCTCAGGAATGCACTCGAACTACCACGCTTTCCTACCTATCTAGTAACTATGGCACGTTCACTACGACATCCTGTTTATGCGATTCTTGACAATCCGATGGGAACAGACGGATCAAGCAACATCTCGGCGATCAAATTCCGTGCTGTATGGTTGGAAAAGTGCTTCGAGAGTCTTACATTCCATAAATGTTGGGTAGCAGATTAAAGTACGAGTGAAATGCTTGCGTCTCCCCTTCGATTACCATGATTACTTGGTCGTGATAGCTTTAACGAACTCTGAATTACCGCTGCTAATGGTACACGGTATTCCTAGATGATGACCGTTCTAAGTAGAAACGGAATACTGTGCTTCGCGATGGAAAACCTTGATAATAGTAATTTTCTTCGAGACCTGCACACTTTTCTTCTTGGAAACAAAGGAGCTCTCATATAATTCCTCTGAACGCTCTTCGAACGTCTTCGAACACGGAAAATGTTCAACGAATCCTGCGGGCACTTGAGCGGCCAGTTCCAGGGTCGTCAAGAATTCCTCGCTTCCCGAGGATTTCGTCGTGTCCACCTGTCGTCTCCGATATATCTCGACCGGGGCAAGCTCGTGAATAGAAGAGCACGAGCTCATTCTGCCTCTTAATTGGAATCCTCCTCAGACAGAAACGCTGGACACACCTGGAAGCGTGGAAGGGAAAGGACGAGCGTGGAACAGGGAGGCAGGCAGAGGGAGAAAGTGATAAAACGAGCGAAGAGGAAAGAGGATAGAGAAAGGGCGAGAGGAGATAGGAAATGAGAGAACGAAGGAGAGGTACTATAGTTGGTTCACGATCGAGACACGCTCATTAGTCGAGGATGTCCCGAGGGTAGGCGGGAGGCTTCGTCGAATTCGTAGGCGATGGATCACTCGATAGTCGAGTGGAGACTTAAGCGATCGTAATGCGCGGCCGTGGTGGAGGCTGCATCGGGAGTGGCCCCAGGCCAGGCACTGCATATCGGTGAACTCTTGGTGCTTGCGCTGCCCTCCTACTCGCCGATCGCGCCGATTCCTCCCTCCTTCCAGCTTTTATAATGGTCCGGGCAAGCGTATTTATCGTGATTTATTGTTTACACGGGTCTCCTTTCTCCCGGCCTCGTCCTGTCCCTCTCGCTCTCCCTTCCCCTCCCCCTGCTGTCCCTCTTTCAACGGGTTCTGCGCTAGAGATAGAGGATGCACACCGTGCGATTACGTCCGATGTAAATTATTGATCGTCCGCGGCGAACATTAATATCTAAAACAAATAATGGACCGTTACACCCCCGTCGCCCCCCCCCCCCCCTTGAACACTGCGCCCGTTGAATCGAACTCCCATTGATACACGTGCTCCTCTTTTTTCCCCTCCTCCTTGCGAGTGCCTTTCGTTTTCTTCCTTTACGCTCATCCTTCATTCCCCGACTCGTTGTTTGGAGTAGTAATTAAGTCTCCACGCGGTTCCACGATTGCTCGTTTTATCGAGGATGCTGCCTCGCTGGAGAGGCACGCGTTACGCAACGGGAAAAACCGATGGAAACTCGAGGGGGGGTGACCGTAAGACGTTATTGAAACTTCTTCGCGCGGTTATTATGCCTGTTTACGGTGTTCGCTGCGGATCCGTGCGCGGCTCGCGTGTCTCGTGAAAGGAGGCAGCACCGTAATTGCTATGCTATCAGACACGCACGATACTCTCGTTACACTGGTACCCTTGGCAGCCGTTCGACATTTGCAGAAACTCTTCCTCCGCTCGAACTCTTCACTCATATTGATTAGAGAAATCTTTGCCCATTCGTTGAATTCTTAACATGGCCTGGCATTTAGAATCCACGGAGGCTATACGTATAACCGTGCAAGACTGCACAAGAAGAGAACGTCGTATATTTCATATCTCCACTGTCGTGGTACACTCTCCTATCAGCTCCCCATTTTTCTACTGCCATCCCGAAGTCAGCGTCGCGCGGGGAAGCTCGGCCGAGAAATCTTGCGACCTCGAGCGTCCGTATTAAAATTCACGGTAAAATATGCGGAAAAGAACGGCTGTTTGAATAGGAATTACTGTATTTGCCCGGCAAGGCTCGTCTTATTGGCAACTATAACGGGGCGAGCGATTGCTGGGACGTACATGCCTTAGGGGTAGGTCGCACCGGGCATTAAACCGCACGGTGTCGCGGTGCGGGTTCGCGGGGCTCGCATTTTTATGGAAACCCGCCGGCGCCTAAAGCTCCACGGCCTGTGCTATAGTTATCGCAGACGCACGCTGGGAATATCTTCACGGGATACGTATACGGCACGAGGAAGACACAGGGAAGCCGGGAGAGGTGAACGAGAAAGAGGGAAACAGACCCACCGGACAGGTGGTCCCGTGGCCATTGCGTTGGCGCATACTCATTGGCAAGTAGGATGCCATTAACGGGAGTACAATATCGCGAAAAATCGAAAAACGCCGGATCGTTTATCAGCCGACCCACGACCAGACACTCGGCCATACATCATGTCGCGGCAAAGATTTTCGATTTATGGATAGGAGAGAATATTGCGGCTCACAATCACCGCGAACGAGGGGGGGGGGCGGGGGAGAGGGGAGGATGAAGGAATCCGTGGCCACCTCGTCGAGTGCGTGTACACGCGTACCTATCTCGCCGCGCAGATGGAAATTCCGGGACTCGCGAGTTTTGCAAGCGTTGCAGCCTTTGGCAGAGCAAGGTTAATTGTTAATTAGAACGCGCGGGTTGCAACACTCGTCTTTTTAGGTAACCGGTCGTTATCGGGCGTGGTTTCCTAACCAGTTCCTATGATTATTCATCGATGTATGCAAAAGGCTCGGGTCGAGGATTTTTCAGCAAATTAATAAGCTGCTCCGGTTATCGTAGCCATTGGCAGCGTAACGGGGCGCTTATCGGGGCTGACAGCTGTGGAGCAGTTGATTAGCCCTTTCCTTGAGGATATCACGCGCTCAATAGAGTTTAAGCGCGCGCGAAAGATTCTCACGCAAATTACTGCGTATTAATTCTAATACGAATGTGTTATTCGGGCGGCTGGTAATTTCCATCTCTGTCCCGACGGTTCGGCGGAAATCAGTTTAGCGATACGCGCCCGAGCGCATGCCGTTAATTAACGAGTTAACATGTGCGCCGCGCTTATAATTATATCTCGTACGAATTTATTATCTCAGCTCGATGTTGCGGGCCTCTCGAACAAAGAAAGCACAGACGTAAGAACGGATCGTTCGCGGAGGGCGTGCACTGTAAAGAGACCGAAGAGAAATGGCAGGAAGGCGGGAAAGTTACTTTCAACGAGCACCGATTTAATGTTATGCGATTATGCCCTTCCGTGGCAATGCATATGCATGATATCCGCGCGCAATATATAGCAAGTGACGTGGGGATAATGCAACTGTAATTATCTTGTACTGGACACGAGCGACTCAAAAATCGTGCATGAGCCGGTAAACACAGTCGTTGGAAGTGCAAGCGTATTTCCTTCCACTAGCCCCGCACGGGCGTTATCTATCGATCTCCGGATCATACGCTCGTGCCGATAAATAATATGCCTCGTTGATTCGTGATATGGTTCGCTGCTGCGCCAAATAGCTTCGTAATATAATCTCTTATTCCCTGAATTCAAAGTGTCCCTGCGCTCGATACTATATGCATAGGTATAATAATTCAGTCACGGCACTTGCATAGTAATTCAGCGTTGTTAATGCATGCACGATACGCGCTGTGTTGTAACTTTCACAAATTATGGAGTATAATTGAGGAACACTCGAAGCTCGCAATTCCCCTTACTTCAACAATCGGTGCACGAATGAGCCCCCCTTTTGACTTCGTCTGAACGAAGCACAGAGCCTGGCATTGTCTATTTCCACCGTTGCCCTTCGTATCGATCGTGTTTAAAGTCTCGTTACTGCGATTGCTCGATAAAGACCGCTTCATGGAAATATGCCGCAGCATGCGTGCAAACGACCGACAAGCGGGATCACGTGTTCACCGAGATTTTAATCAAGTCAAGGATTTCAAGGGAATTCGACGTTATAGTGGTAGCTGATGCCCTTCGGCCAGGCTGCACCGAGAGGAGGCAGTTAGTTCGGTAAACATCCATCAATTCGTGGGCAGGGCACCGTGAGGCAAAGCAGGGTAGAGCCTGAACAACAGGCAGTCTGGAAGAAGCGGGCGGATTCGTTCTCAACAAGGCAGGGTAATCACTGCTATTAGCGCGGACATTACTCCGGTGGTCCGCCAATCTCCTTAGCACTCCATCATATCGGTACCTCGGGGGCCTGGCTCCGCAGTGTAGAAACTAGAATGTACCATCTTCGCGTGCAACGAGTCTCTGCTTGTTTACGTTCTTCCCAATGACGACTGCTACTTGTCCGCCGTTTACGTTGCCGAGAAAAGAAAGGCGCTCGAAACGACGCGCCTCATTAGGTGGATTTAGCTAGACGGCCAGAGTAAGTTGTCCCGTGCGCGGGGCGTTGACATCGATCTAGCATGCTACTGCAGTTGACTTTAAACAGTGGATGATCCTTTCCGTCTCGCGATACCCCTCATCGGTCGTTATAGGCGTGACCGACGATTATCCTCGAAAGGAGCGATGATGGATATCATAGGCAACTGTCTCGTGCCACATCAGCGCTGTCAGCAGCTGCAGGTAGGCGGAAAGATGGTGGGTGTACCCGTTCCTCGTGGATCCACGCTGCCCCGTGTAAAATGTGTTCTGCGCGGCGCAGATGTGTGCGAATCCACTGATGCCTTTGATCCCTCCCTCGACCCAATTTAAATTAATTTTTCATTCTCATTTATCTTATCTCCAGCTCGTATCAAATCACCTCGGGCGTTCTTCAGGATTTAGTTCCAGTAGTTGGGTAGACCACCGTTTAATAAACTCTCCAAGATTATACTGCCACTCGATCCATCCTCTATTCATAAATACACAGAGTCTGTCTCCGAGTCTCTAGTAAATTTATGAACCAACAAAAAGTAAACCCACATCGATCTATTCGTAGTGTCACGCTCGATTCGTCGCCGTTGCGGGTTCACCCGGGAGCAGGATGGCCGTTTGTGGGAGGGAAAGTAGACAAATTGGCCGTGTCGATTGAATCGAATCCACGGGCAGGTAATTTGTGTATCGCGGGGCGCTCGGTTACCTTTTCGAGACGAGCCTGGTGTGGAAGAATGCTAGTCGTTGAATAGGCGGAGCCAGCCTGGCTGGATCCGATTCAGAGTGTGACGGATGGCGCCCACCTGTGGATTCATTCACTAATCTGCTCGCTAAGCAAACAGCCCGAACACACCCCATCATTATCGCTGACGGCGTAAGTAGCGCCCGATCTCGTCCTTACCCGATATTTATTATGCCCCCCCGTGCCCCTCGACTCTCTTTATATGCTTTTTTAACGGGCCAAGGATCGAACGCTCAGTCCATTTTCGCGTCACCCTCGTGCAACCATCGATGCTCGATCCTCTGGCGGATCCACGCAGCCCCATGATT
This sequence comes from Andrena bucephala, assembly GCA_947577245.1. Taxonomy (NCBI): domain Eukaryota; kingdom Metazoa; phylum Arthropoda; class Insecta; order Hymenoptera; family Andrenidae; genus Andrena; species Andrena bucephala. The sequence goes on from OX387715.1 coordinate 75,420,020, forward strand.
ATCCCGCAAGGTGGTACCACCGCGTATCGCTGGTTGCGCATGCCATATGGGTACTTCCAGGCACGAAACGTTCGCGTCCGAGCGAAAGTAATTGCAACTACGCTTTCCGTATCTTTTCGTCGCCGCTGGCTTCTTCTTAGAGATTTTCTTATCGTAGTAGACTGTGAATAGATGCGGTCTCTGAGGTATAATGGCTTTGAAACTAGTTGGTACCTAAAATCTGCCCGGTTTTCGATGGAAAATCGCAGATAATACATGGGGCAATTATACGAGGAGGCTTCAACGTTGCTCGCAACAGCCATTCCTAGCAATTAACGCAGCGTGGCTGACAGATAACGAAGAGACGGAGCAATCGCCGGGGGAGAAAATCGATTCGCTTTTTTCGCCTCCGTAACGAAGGCAATATTGTAAACGCCGAGCAACGAACGGGATGATCTTGCACAGGCCGTGCGCAATTATTTTTATCTGCATTATTACGCCAAGGGGGTGTGCTCGATGAGAGGAGCATTCCCGCTGGTCGTCGCTGGTAACGACGGAAAAACGAGGAGAACGCACCTGCGACGCGCTAAACGGCGAATAAACCGAGCCGCGAGATAAGGGAAAATCTACCTGCCGCTGCCATTCCCGCCTTTTCTGCCATTAATCACGGTTGCGTGCAGACACGCGGCGCCCGAGGCGCGTTTTCAGGCATTTGCGAAACGGCCACGTGACAACGAATCGATTAATATTAATGAGCGCCGTGACAACGGGCGCGCGAATCAGCCGGGGAATAGAGCGCTCGGCTGTTTTGTATATCACTGCCGAACGGACGTAATTCCGTCGGGGATAATTTTCTGCGCGCATGCATCATCAGCCGGGAAGAAGTCCCGGGGGGGGGGGGGGGGGGAACGAGGAAACGAAGAAAAGGACGAGAGAGAGAGCGTCGGGCTTTTCGTGGAATCGCGGATGACTGTGGTCGATGGAGCGTGGCGAACCGCTAGCTATTCGAATCGGCTCGATAAATCTGCGGAACAAGACGCGATCAACGTTTTCATAGTCGCCACGGACTATAAACGCGGACGTTATAAAAACGCGGGAACATTCCCGATTCGGGCATAAATCGCGGCCCCATGTGTGCGGCTTCTTAGAGAACGGTTTCCTCTACGTTTATACGAACAAGGTTGCCCTGTTACCACGAGGAAATTAGAAGCTAACAAAGAGTACAAAAAAAATGGCCATTGCGTGTAGCTGGGCATACATAGTCCAGAGCGGTTCTCTTTTACGAGGAGTTTCCCCGGCGTGTCTTGTAGTTTACCAGCCGCTTGTACTCAGCGAGATTGATTTTATTTTCCCCTCCGTGGACTATGTGTCTAGCAGGAAATTACGCGACCAGATACTCGGTGGATGAAAAATGCAGGCGGGACGATTACACGCTCCTCGTCGATATCACGGCGATTCTGCTTTTACGACGCGTTCGCCTCGGGTTCGTTAAATGCACGACTGGCGAAACCCGAGAGCGACCTTTCTTCCTAAGATAATCCTGGCCGACTCTCGCCATCTATCATAGCGGCGGAGACGACGAAAGTCTACGGTGCCCCGATGTTTCTGCATCGCCTGGACGCGGCTGATGAAAATTAACGACCGCGCGTCGATACACGGTCGAAATTCTCGAAACAGGAATAAAATAACAATTACACGGCCGCGCGGTGTTCGTCGTTTCCTGGTAAATTTTATTGTCTCATTAATCATAGCACGGCCGATAATATTGCAAGTGGGCGCGTCAGCTGTCCCGCGCGATTTTCATTCGCGGCATGGGATGTGTGCCCGATCCGTTGTACGTGTAACAGAGGAGAGACTGTTACCCAAAAAACGAAAAGCCACGGGCGAGGGGAGGGAATAAAGGAAGACAGGGAGACACACGGAGAGAACGAAGGAAGCCCAGGTATCGAAGGAACAAGATGGGGCGAATGGATAGGCAGGAAACGGGAATGTTACTGACCTGGGGGAGCGAGCTGGTAGTTAAAACTGTACGCATCCCATAATTTAGCGATTATTTTGACAAGGGTATGATCTCTTGACAGGTTGTTGGCCTTACGGCTACGGCCTGAAATATAGCTATTTAAATGGGCACTTAGAGGTTCTGTAATGAATACATACTTTTGACTGCATCGGCCAACGGAAATTCGCCCGGGAGACGTGCGATTTCGGGTCATCACGCGAATTTCGGGTCACTTCAGAGGGGCCCTCGACTGTTGGACTGCGGCCAGGGCCGGTATCGCGTGCAACAACGTGGCGATTTGCAGAAACACACAAGGTGTTCCACTTTAATCGATCCATCCAAATGGCAGGTGACAGGTAGGCCGGAGTAGAGCAACGTGGCGTTGATTTTACGTTCATCGGGCGCAGGACGCGCTGCCTCGATCACCGATCATTTTTATTATCAGTCCTCTTGAATACGCTCATTTTGTCTTTGATTACACGCGACGTTCTACACCGTTCAGTGACAGGCTGCTGCGGGAAGAATAGCAGGAAGAAGGGAGTCGAGTAAACGGTATCCTGTAATGCGGCTTTAAATGAGGTTCGATTTATCGCGAGACGCGAATAACGGTCGCGAAACTATATCCTCCGATTAATTCTCGTTAGGACCGATCAATTACAACGAATGGAACGCGTTCTTTATTAACGGAAAATGCAATCGCGTCTTTGCCCATTAATATTCGACTCGCGCCGAGTTCTTCAGCTACAGAGTATGTACATACGAGCGGGACAACTTTCAAATTGTTGGACGGGGGAAGAGAAGGGGCGCGCGATTTGTAGCGGCACCGTTTAGTGCAGAACTGTGTAAGCCGCCGGTTTAAGATGTTTTGTTTAGCTTTTCAGAGACGCTCGGTTACACGAGGTAGCCTGCAAGGTCTCGCCAGAACGATTATCCGGTTGTTAGTCGGCCCCCGAAATCGATGGTAGGTGGAGCTCCTTTCAATTTCGCTTTCGACATGGTAGCGTCCGCGAAAATCTGTTTACATTTCCATCGATGAGGCTCCAATGTATCCCATATTTCGCCCACTGATCATCAAAGGGTCCGTAGAACCCCCAGATGCCTCGTTCTATGAGCACATTCAAAATAAGTCCTCCCATTCTCCCAGCGGATGACAAATATTTTCGAGTAAACGGTCTTGGAAAAATTACAATCCATTCTGTCACGATTCTTCTGGAGCTACATATACGTATACTTCTGTGTCATCGACGCCTTCCGATTTCCAATCGATTAAGTTGAATATCTCAATTTCTGCTCATTTAAAAGGTTACTCGTCATAAAAAAGGTGTAAAAAATTTGTTTGCGATCAAAAGTTGCAGAGTAATTGATTAATTCTTTAATAATAAATCAACTAATTCGAAAACTATTTAAGAAAGATGTTTCAAGATGTTTAACTATTAGTAATTTGTAATTAAATACAATGCTCCAAATGTCCGTATTTGTGCTCACGAAAAATATCGATGTAGGGGAGGGTTGCCTATATCGTACCATTTAAGACATTTTACGTTATATTTCATATTTGGTACTAATTTGAACGCAAATGACTATTGGATATTGTAGCTTGATCTTTTAGGCACCTACTATTATATGTTTTACCTTTTGTTCAGAACAAATTAATCTCCTAAATCGTACCCCTCGGTCTCCTAAATCGTACCTCCACTAAAAATAGTATCAATAACAAATAGAGAAGAAAATATTCAACATAAAGTAATGATTATTATATAGTTACATATACATATGTATATGGATCACACACAGGCCGCAATAACCTATGAATATAATATTTGTACATAACCTATATAACATACAAGTTGTCAAATCCTACTGGTACGATTGTAGTGGTACGATTTAAGAAACATGATCGATTTATTTATAAATATCAATTTAAACTTTATAATGAATGTAATAAGTAGTTAAAATGAATGTAAAATATTCTACATTAAACCCGCTTTTAGAAAAATACAAAAATACAGGACAAATTTGCATTGTTTGATTATTAGCAGCTAAAATAAACTGGTAAAAAGTTACATCAATCATACCTGATTTTTTAAAATGTTTATAGCACGCACAAAATAAGGTGTAAGCTCAAAAGGTTTTGTTTCTATTTCTTATTTCTTATTTCGCATTTACTTGATATTTTTATTGTCAGATGTCGTTTATATTCATTAATTACTGAGAAATTGATGAGGTACGATTTAGGACATTTAGGTGACCAGTACGATATTGGCAACTCTCGCCTACGTATTTCTACTCACCATTTGTACCAATTTCTGCTCACATAATATGTTGTCTTTTCACGTTAAACTAAATTACATCCTTCATGGAGAGGTTTTATAACACAACAGTAAAGCATAAAATAAGGATAAACAAAAAATAAAATGCCTTCGAATAGAAATAAAGGTTACAGCGTACATTGAATTATTAGGTTATGTTACTAAAATTTTGGTGAGTAGAAATGCGGACATGACGGTGATTCATTTGACCCTAAACCTGCTCACCAGTTTTCTATTTAAAAAAATTAAAAATAGTAAAAAAATCTAAATCCAGAGCACAATACGGTATCTGTTTATGTTATTAAATGATAACTTCTACTGCATAAACTATTTTCTGCCCAATTATCGAATACCAATAGCGACGCTGTTCCTTAGCACAACCAGCTAGAACAGGATCGAAAAATCATGAGTCCCTCGTTGTAAAAGTTTTTCTTTGCTTATGCTGCACTTTGATTAGCCGCAACCTCGTGCAACACTCGCGTAAATGTTCAAATAATTTAGAATTATTTTATTGCAACTGTAGTTCAAACGTAACGCTTATAATAATAAGAAAAATACGAAATGAGCAGAAATGGGGACATTTACCTTACGTACTTCTCATTCGTGTAGTGTGCCCCTCGAGCAATACACCGAGAAACAGAATTTCGTATTGTCGCCTCGCGGATAAGCGAATCCGTGAATACACAAATACCTCCTCTGAAAGGAGGTGCGCGCGCGGAGAAGAAGGGAGGCCTGCCCGCGGCTGGAGGCGCGACGTACCTTGAGTTATGGCTCAGGTTAATTATACAAAACATTCAATTATACCTCCCCGGGTACGCACACAGAGCCCTGCCCCTGTGCACGGACACGGGCACGAAGCCGAGTGCACGGGTCCAGACAACTGAACGGCCGGCCCGGGAGGATGTTGTGGTCTCGCAAACATGAAATCACTCGCGATCGCAGCCGATCCCGTTTGTTTAAAAACGCCGCGGAATAGCATCCTCCCGTTTCTCTGGCTTTCAGCGATCGGATGATCGATTAAAACAGATGTTATTGGCCGCCGGTATCTCTGGAGGAGCGGGCCAGTAAAGTAGAATTAATTGAAGGTCTGCGCGGCGGAATGGGAAGGGCCACGGGGGAGAAGTAATGGGACGGGGGACAAATTGAGGTGTAGCGGATGCAAAAGCGGGGAGCATCGGGAAACTGAAACGTAGAACTCGGTGCACCCTGAAATGTGTACGCGAACAGATTTGCAGGAGAAGGGGTACGGGGGTGGGATTCGGACGGCTGGGGACGCAAACACTGGAAGAGTCGTTCAACTCGTGTGCCGCGCAGAAGGGTAGGGCCGTGAAGCCGGGTACCTTTTGTCATCTCGAAGATTGATCTCGGCTGAACTCTGGTCCGAGGTGGAATAGTCGCGGGGCCAGTGTGTCACCGCATAGTCGCACGTGAAGGTACCGATCGTCCCTGTCGGGAAGGGTACCATTTATCACGTGTCCGAGGGATCCTTGGGATGCCTTAAAACAAAAGGCCATGGAGGGGCCGAGGATGTCTTCCAGGGGACCGGGCGAACGATACGAGAGAGAAAGAGAGGAGAGGTGGCGGAGAATCCGAGGCGAACGGCGTGGGGCCCGGTATATAAGGTGGGACAGGTGGTGGCGCGGGGCACGGGGGCGAGAGGGGAGTCATAAGGCAGAGATTTTACGCGCCGGCGCCGGCGCCCCCCGCGGTCTCAGACGCCGCAACCATAATGCCGAAGCTGAACGTGCACGGGACTATCTTCTGGGACTATCACCGCTTCAGCTCGACCCTTCCCTCTGTTGCACGTTTCAAAACGTTTTTATTGATATTCTCGTTACATAACGATCGAATTACGGAAACTTGATTTTCTTCTTTACATTTATACAAGGTGTCCCACGGAGGAACCGAGAAACATGTACAGAGTGTTTCCTAGGTCCGTCTGGATCGAAATGTTCGTCTGCATTGTGGGACATGTCCCGTTCCTTCTCGTTCCTTACTTAGTTCTCTAATTTGTGTCTTTATTAGTAGCTATTTAGTAGAATTGACAGATTGAAACATTTGGTTCATTCGATTCTCGTGTTGCCCATTGTGCATCACGCGATGTATCTTCGAAGGGACATCCTTACGATCCGGGAAATATCGGGATGATTAATGAACGATATTTAACGATTTTTCCCCTAGCGAAACCGGCGCCCGCGCCGGATAATCGGAGACTTTTGCCGGTGCGTTGTCTTTCAACGATGGATGGTGGTCGGCATTCGGTTAAAACGGATTCTTATGTATCGATCATGTCGCGGGGACGATCGATCGTCGTGTATCTATCGGGCGCGTACAGGCAGTCAGGTGAAGTCTCGTTTTAGAACGGTCCCGCGATTGGTCATTAATTACCCGGGTTATTAATCGTAGCGCGGGGAGGTATCATTGCACGGAACGCGATTCAACCGGTTCCCTTCGCTAACCGATTGATTTATCCCCTGACCTTGAACTTTCGTTTTATGGCAAGAGCAAAAGAAGCACGGACAAGTGGTTGGCGGCGAGTTTGGTCGTTGTTGCCGTGGCTACTGATATTTGGATACCCAGCGGGAGGCAAGTCTACGAGGTGGGATTCTATCGAAATTACCTCGACACGAACTTTCTTTCACTTTCTCTTAGCCTCTCTTCCAACTATACTTCCACGAGACTTTAATCACGAACATGCTATCTAGGAGATAGTTACAAGAGACTTGCATCTATACCTAAGTATTACCATTTATCTGTCGACGTCTGCTTCGACTTTTGCTCCTGAGCCTTCGGCTCACTTCCCCGCGATAAAAATAACATAGGCTAACGGCTAACGTGAATCACGATGCCCGAAGTCGAACGTTACGTCCCTCCGCGAATCGAACGCAGCGCTGTTTCTGTTCAGCGATCGAAAGATTCGGAACCCTTGTAGGTACAAGGGGACCGCGGCGTACCGTAAAACACGTATACCGCTTGGCCAGTTGGCGTGTACACGCATATTCGAGGCTGGGCTCTGTTTCTGCTTCGATTTGCACACGCGTTCTCGATCTCCGGCTCGAGGGGGCCATTACCGTGAAACATCCTCCGGAGCTGGAACAGGTACACGCGAAACCTCGGCGCAGAGAGGGGCCCCCGTGTCTGCGGCATCTCGGGTTTCCGGAGACCCAGAGAGCCTTGAGAATGCCAGGCTTCCAGAGGCGTCCAAAGAGCGTACGTGTCGTCCGACATCGGGCTCGGATCTTTAAGGATCTTCTCACGAATCAACGAGAAGTTAACCCCGGAGACACCGTAAACATGATATACCGGCATTCGACGCTCCGATACGACCGTCCATCGGCGCCCGATCCGCAGGATCCGCGTCCCCCGTCGCATCCTCGCGCTCGAAAGCCTACCTATTCATTGTTTTATAGGAGCCGTAAAGATGTCAGGCAATTAAAAGATTTTCTTGATTTGTTGCGTGGGCGGGCAGCGCTCGGGCGGCGATGCGCGGCGGTGGTGGGTGGCAGGGGCTCAAGTAGGTGGAAGATGCGTCGTGAAACGGGCACGGAACCGATGCCCACGTGAACGTCGGAGACACCTGACATTGTACCCGCCGTCGCTGTCCTACAAAAGGCGCCTTCAGCTACGCTCGTAAACGTCCGAGAGCCGCGACCGTGCCGTGATATACAATAAGCTGTATATTACACTTGTAACGCGCAACAAACCAGCCGTGGTTTCGGCCGAAACGGCCGGCGTCGTCCGTTTCGCTTTGATATTGCCCCATCGCCTATCGTTCCACGGACCATTGGTCGATTGTCCTCGAGCAGCCTTCGCGAAACGCGCCGCGACGTCCAGCGATGCCCGGCATCCGAGTAACGGACGATCCCCGGCCGCGCCAGATCGGCCGATCGATTCGCGAGAGGGTACTGAATGAACGCAGCTCTTCTTCGAGTCGGCCGGGTGGAGGACGAGAGGCACCATCGCGTGGCTCGTTTGGCGCTCGAACCGCAACGTGATCAATCTCCGCGGCAAACAGCGGCCTGTATCTTTGCTCGGCACCTATGTTTCTGGCCAGAAACCGCCGCAACGAGATCGTATCTGACGAGAGGAGGAGAACGAGCTCGCGGTTGCGCCATACGACCGATGAGAACTGTTGCTCGGTCGTAGATTGGTCACGTCGAAACGGGCCATCGACTGGAGGACCTCGAAGGGGAAGAACACGATGCGACGAAGGAGGGAGAGAGAGAGAGAGGAGAGGAGAGTTTCGGTGGAAGATTAAAACAATGCGGCTGGTCAGATAACGCGGGTGTGACAGCTCTCCGTATCCACGGACCGGAGACTCGGCCACGCGGATGGACCTTAACGAGGTCCTCTAATAAATAACCGCCAAGTTCGTGTTTCCTCCCTCTCCCTCCGTCCTTCTCACCGGCCGCATCTCTCGTCCTCTCGACTGCTCGTGTTTCAAAAGCCGCACAAGGATGGAAGGCCACGGGGATGGACCTAAACAGGCCTCTAGCACGAAGATGGATGCGCTGCGAGGCGCCGCCGTCACCTGGCAGCCCTTCCACCAGACTTCCACTGGTACGGTCGTAAGGAAGGTCGTTTCGGAAGCGACACCTCGCCCTCCGAGGAAAAAACCACCCGGCGATCCTGTATCGTTGCAATCCGGGCGAATCCTTTCGCCGACCGGTACCACGGCCACAACGATACGAAAATATTTACGGCGGTTTTGGCCGTGACACGTGGGCTCGGTTGATGGACGCGGACAAAGTCGTTCCGAATCGAGCGTTAACGAAACATGACTTGCTGGGAAGAACGAAGACGAGGCGCCTGGACGTGGCTCGGCGGAACTCGAATAAGACGTTTGAACGGACAACGGGCTACGCGTCACGTACCGATCGAATTGATCTGCGATTCAAGTCGTGCTTCCTTTACTGCACCGTTCCACGTCGCTTGTACGGCTTCGTAAGGGCCGTGCGTTGATAAGGAGTCATCTACGTGCCGCCGCAAATTTATCTTGCACATATCTTATTCAAACGAGACCTTATTTCCCCGGCCCAGGGCGGCGTAATAAAATAATTCCAGCGTTCAACGGGGATTGGAAACGTTCACGGGACCGTTACGATAAGAATCCGATAAGGGAACTGCGAAGTTGGTGCCATTGATCGCGCGGAAAATGTAAATGCCGCTTGCACAACAGGTGCCAGGCCAGCGGCGTAAAGTTTCTGCGATCGCCATAGCTTATCGGTCCTTCTGAAAGCCAGAATGCTGACCGATGGACGAAGACACGCTTCGAAGAATTCGACGACACGCGATCGTTGCCTGACAATGAGTTATCGTCGCGAGTAGTGCGTGAATTGCAGTTTATTATTCGAGAAAGAGTAAATTCAGTATACAACTTCATCCCTTCGAAAGCTTCCCTTTGAAGCGATTCCTGCTTGACAATCTTTATCCTCGAGGATGTCACTACATTTCTTCCATCCTCTACACTACGAATTTGTCCCTACCTACGATTGCTGCCTTTTTCAAATTTCACCTTTATTCTGGCCCGTTATTTATTCCCATGCGAGCTTCCTCGGCGTGTATGCGTGCAGCAGGGTATCAGGATTCCTGGTTCCTGGCTACCGATAATATACGCACTTCAGATTCTATTAGGTCGCCGGTAGATCCTCGATACCTGCTTGACTCGGTAACCCAAGGGTTTCACTTATCGCCCAGCCGATCTTCTTCACGCATATTATACTCCGGGGAAAACAGTACGGGTAAAAAAAAAAAGGACGCGGGCATGTCTCCTCTTCGTAGCAGCTCTCGTGAGCTCTGCAGCGCGAATAACAGGATCAGGTTACTCGTTTGGAAAAAGGAAATGGGCCCGGGGTAGTGGTATTTCTCCACGGATCTTCAGCCACCGGCGGCGTGTTTGAAAAACATTTCACCGGAGGAAGGGGGTGACCGATCCTTTTCCGGTGCGTTGCACGCAAGATGTTTGGCTGTTTCTTCTCCTTTTTCCATCCTTTTCTCCATCGTGGATCTCTAGTCAGCATCGCTTTTCGGGCCCGACCCTCCCTAGGAGGAGTTCGCAGAATAGATCTTCGGTTATTGAAAATGTTTGCTGACCTTTATTCTCTCGACGCCTTTACCTAAAATGAAACTGTTTTCATTCAGGTATATTTAGCTGCCTACCTCGCACAGTACTGAAGTGGTACGAGACATGGGTAACATTGCACCTTGTGCGCTCATAGAGTTACGACGGAAAATAGACCTGCTTCCATAAGAAAACGTTGGCATAGGTGGGGCGGTAAGATTGTAACAGCCTGGAATTAATCTGTTAGTCGTTTGTTCGTGTTCCCCGAAGAAGAGGGTATCGTCAAAGTATCGCGGGCAGGGTCACGCGGTTATTAAAACCAGTGTCCCATCCGAGGCCACCCTGACGTCCAATGGGAAACATAAATCTTCTCTGGATCGTATGATTGACGTCTATTTAATAGAAACGCAACTATACAAGGATGGTGCGGAATAACATTAACTCGTCCGGGAGTCGAGGGGGCTGGTCTCTCCTCGACGGGTGGCCATTGTACCCCGGTGGACCCCTGCGAGCCACGGCCTTTCTCCTATTCTTGTGCCTGCCAGCTCCCTCGTAAAGTCAAACGTTGACACTAGCCGCAGGACACCGACTCCGTGGCCCCAAAAGCTTTCTTTCCTTTTCTATCCACCTCTGTTTCACCTAAAACGGACTTTCTCGTGTGTCGTTATGTTATTATTACCGAGCTCGAATGCTGGCCTCAAAGGTGGGCGTGGTGTCATCGACCCGCGATCCTGGTACCAGGGCTGATTCACTAGCGACAAGTCTGAGGATGCGCAAGAATGACACAGATTAAGCCTGATTAATTGATCGACCGGCTGGGAACTCTTGTTTCTTCTGCATCTTTGTACTCGCAGCGATAATTATACAGGGCGAAGCTGAGCCAAGGCGCAAAAAGATTAAGCGTCCCGACCACGTTCGTTAAACTAAGGACTTTATGGGTGCATTAGGAAACTTAACGACCTAATCAAACCAGCACGGCATCAGAGGAGCCGTGGTAGAATTGACGCGGCCATCCTGACACCGGATCGACGCCAGGGGCCTGAATAGTCGATGGAACAATATCTCCTTGATCCAAGGATCTCGAGCAAGTGAACAACAAACTGCCGGGTCCCCTGTTTCGAGAGTTCTACTTTCTCGTACCCTTCGAAGCCGGCTCGGTTCGAGGAAAATGTAAGAGCGAGAACCGGCGTTCGTGGAAGCGAGTAACACGATCGTGGAGCTCGATCTTCCGAGATCGAGAGTAGAAGTTGACCGCTGACCGGCTCGTGGAGTGGCCGTGGGGGAAGACCGCGAGGGAACAGCCGCGCAACAAGAGGAACACGAGCCACGAGAATAAGAAGAGGCGGAAGGAGAAAAGGAAGAGCAGGAAAGGAGCAGAAGAATGGGCAGAGGAGAGGTTTGCTTTGCGCTTCGTCGGCGAGATCAAGGCGGCGCCACGCCTCCGGACCGCCTCCTCTAATCATCGGCTCATTACTCATTAGTACTAATGAGCCACGCGCGCCATCTATACCTCTGCCTACGACGAGATACAACACCTAGAATGGATACCTGGCACAATAGCCCCCACCGGAGTACACCCGTGTATATCGTGTACATTGAAAGCTCTGGCAGCCCGATAACGTGCACGCAACCGTCTGCAGCAGGCCTCCTGGTCATGGGATCCAAAGGTAGAGATCGATAGGGACCGTCCCGAAGTATATCGTGAAATGGAACCATTTAACGGAGGTCAGGTGATGGTGATTAACGATGGGCCTAATGGAGAACGTCTCCAACCGCTCGCGTTTATTATGTAGATTCGTGTGTCTAAGCCCTGCGACTGGCTAGTGGCTATGGCTCCTCACTCTAGTTTCTTTAAAACACAAACTCCGTGAGCGGAGTTGTCTCGTAGCCCTTCCACAAAACTTTTTCTCACGTAAAGTCAGTGAACGACATTGATCCAATTTCCAGCGATGCACAGTGGTTCGAGTATACTACATGCTAGCTGGACAAAATTATTTTTTCGCGGGTTTGGGTTTATATGGGTTTCAAATTGTTAGAAGACAAACCTGATTCGTATTACAGTTTATTATGTTACTAAAAATCTCTCTTGCCGAGCGTCGCACTCGATAACAATTCACAAAACATAGTTTTGCAAATTTTTGCAGATCGATCATTTGATTAAAAAAAAACTAGAAAGTCTCTACTTTCCGTACATTCAACCCTTGTCGCGTGGAACGACGTGTAATATATAGTAAAACACTATTATAATAGTGATGCAGAGAAAACTGATTTCAAAAGCCAGGTTTTAAACGTCAAAACTCAGAAATTACAGGAATAGACATAGGTAATGTTATAACTGGTAATTATAGTTAAAGTACAATACTGTCGTTTTTTTTTCCATTATTGAATTAGTCATATTTTTATTTTATTGATATTTTTAGTGAAATAATAAACTGTAATACGAATCAGGTTTGTTTTCTAACAATTTGAAAGCCATATAAACCCAAACCCGCGAAAAAATAATTTTGTCCAGCTAGCATGTAGTATACTCGAACCACTGTGCGACGTAGCGGGAAGAAATGTCCCCGCGTAACTTGTTCACTGAGCTCAGATTCTTCGCGTTTCGTCACGCTGACACGCGTAGGCTCCTTCACCCGCCAGGGGATGATGCTTGATCTCGTGGACCAAAGCATCCCCCGTTTCCCATAAAACCAGCCATGACATCGTGCCCAGTGAAGCGACCACGTGTGACGAACGCTCGCGCAGAACCGCGTCTCGTTACATCCGTCACAGCCGTCGGTCCGTAAAATTGGCGCCACCTGCCACCCTCCCGAAATCCTGCTTCCCGTTGCTGCCGGTGCAGATTCTGACTCATCCTATCGCCTCGGAGTATTTAATGCATTTATAATACCGGGCTTAATGACCCTTGGCCCGTCTTCTCGGCTGGAATTTATTACAAATTGAACATCCACTGATACAGAAGAATAACATGGCCTCCGCACGGGGAATACATTATGCCGAAGGCTGAGGAAGCTGAGCTGTGAAACGTTATCGTGGCTTTGTACCTGCGCAGTGCCTATGTTAATCCGCACGGATTCTCGGAACTCGCCTCGTACATGTAAACGACATCGAAATGCTTTCAGTAGTCGATATCGAATTTGTATCACCATATTTGTGTGCGTGCCCTTGGTACTCTATTAATTCAAGTTTCCACATATTCAAGAAAAACTCGCAATAGTAGTAGAAACTTGACGAAGATGGGCTAAGCAAAATTTTTCTCGCTGTATCTACTCGAAATTTGCCTCCTGAAGCATGCCCGTGCAGTTAAGCGCCACCCTGTACAAATTCCTCCGATCCAGAGTGACTTAATTAATGCCACGAGGTTCAGGCAGTCGTTAGTCCTTTTAGCTTAAAGGAATAAAGAATCGTTACATTACATTACTCCATCCAAGCCGTAGGGGAGGCTGGCATCGTTGTGTTGGGGGCAGCGAGGACTCGGTGTACAAAGTGTAATGTGATTGTTTCCGAGCGAACGGCCCTGCTGGGGCTGCTGTTTCGCTCCAGCGGTGATGACTTCATCCCCATCTGATCCCGATTTCCTATCCATTTTAGAAACTCCAATGGAGTTTTGTCCTCGAATAAAACATACTTTTATATATTGGCGCCCTTCAGGAGCCAGTAGTTCTAGTTCCTCTCTCCACTGTGCCCAAATAATTTCGTTATTTGCTTACTCCTCTGGCCATGTGCGTCAGATCGCCGTGAAGTGTAGATACATCCAGCGCTCGTAAACAAGGTATCGTCCTCGTGCCGTAAACAGAACCGGGCTCGAGTAGGTATTCTAGAGAAGGGCCACCTGTTTTTGTGAAAAATAGGCCAAATATAAGCGGAACCGCGAAAGAAGGTAGGAGATCGGGAAGAACAAAGCGCGTAGATAGGGCCCGCTTGCATTGTCCCGCGGGCTGTTTGCGTCCGTTTCTGCCCCTGCGTAGAAACGACCGACTCTTTGTGCCTCTTGGTGTTTTCGCTGTGCACCACCGGGTTTCTCTCGCCAACTGCGGCCAAAGGATTACCAGTGAAATCCTTTAATGGCATTGTTGGCATTTGAATAACACGAAATATGATATGAGATCAGAACCTAGGTCCCCTCCACCCTTTCTTGCCTGATCTTTAAGCTCGAACTTGGGGGTCCTAAGGTATAGGGTTACGGCCCCGTTCTGCGCCGTTGTCCAGCCGGATTAATTGTTGGCAGCTCGTCGATGTGCGTCGAGATACCGCAGAAAAACCTCCTCTTTTTTTCTCTTCCTCGTATGCTGCACCATTTTTAGAAATCTTGTTGTTCCGCTGACAAGCTGGTGTCGCGATCGATCCTCGCGATCTGCGCCGCTGTTGTCCTATTGTTGTTCGCGGAAGAAACGGTGAGAGGTGTCTTTTGAAAGGTGATTCCGCGTATTCGCGGCAAATGGAGACACTGGTTGGTATTTGCCTCGAATCCAGCGACAGGTAAAGCAACGTGTTCCGTGCGAAGGAGCGCTTAGCTTGGGCAAAAATATGCGAATCATGCGAAGTTAGGAGCGGGAGTAGGAGAGGCAAATGAAAACGGACGCCCGTTGCGAAGTGTACGGTGGTTGGTAAAGTGAAAGGCTGCACGAAAGCGAGACAATCCGCTGGGGAACGGTTGAAAAATCGAAACCCTAAACGTTTAAGTTATTACGCCGAGGAATCAACTTGTTAACGTCATTTCGCGCGTGAGCGACTACCGGTCACCTCGCCGCTGCGCCGTGACTGCTATTTTTCCTGAGGAACGTCCATAAACCGGACACTTTAGACGTATAGCGAACGCGCTGCGATCTATTTAGCATTCACGGCGATAGGACGCGCCGGGACGAGGAGCGAATACCTTAAGTCCTGCTGGTCCGTTCTGCCGCGACCGCGAACTTTATTTTTACCAGTTACGGAGAGGAATCGATGAGATAACACACTCCATGCCTGTCCCGCGAATCCACGAAAAGGAAAAAAAGTTATTAACGCGTCTGATACGTGGCTCGAATTCGATAAAACGACACGGAAATGCCTTTACCTGCGTCAGTGTATTCGCGCGTAAATATTGATGCCGCAAATGGCGTCCCGTGTTCGCGCGGGATCGCGAGCATCGAAAGTTTTGCATCTGAATGCTGAACGATGTATCGTGCATCTCTAAAAACGCCGTCGACGCTCCCCGTTTATCACTAATTCGTGCTTTCCCTCGATTACTCAGTCTTGTCGCGCGTCCACTTCTCTCCCACATTTTCCGCTACCTCCGTCCTGTTACTTGATCGCTCGCCAAACGCTCGACAACTCCTCCCGCCGCTCTCATTAATCCCCGGTGCTCTTATTTTGATTTCAGGTGAGTAATCGAGCTACTTTGTTTCTTACAACAATTTGCCAGCCTCGAAGGAGCGAGGTCGGGTGGCTCGGCCAGCGACGGTGAGTGAATCCCCATTATTTACACGGGAACAGGATTTCGCGCACGGAATTAGCCGCGACAAACATACCATTACGCCTGCCACGTCCGTCGATGCACGCGCGTCGCACGGTTTTCGCGGAATGCACGCGGTGAAATAGCTCCGTGGCCGTGCTTTCGAAATTACGAGCGTAAACAGCCGATATACTCGGCGACGTTCGAGAATCTGGGGAGTTTGAGGGCGAGACAGGCGCGATGTTTCGAGTGGAGAGGCAGTGGCAGTTTAGCGAGAAAAGGAGCAGCGGAAGGAGGAGCGGAAAATGGGGAAAAAAGGAGGAAGGGAATCGTAGGACTCGGTAATAATTCAGGCAAAAGGACGCATCAATCCTGATGGCCCTCCGCCCCTCTCGTTCCTCGCCGCCGGCTCGTCCAGAAATAGAGCGATGTCGGGTAGAGCTGCTCTTCGTTATCCTTCTCAAACCATCGTTCCCACAGGCGAGCCTGTTTTCTCCCTCGGGAAAAAGCTGGATGACTACCGATTTTCCCTTATTGCCGCTTGCCACGCGACACCCCCGCCCCCAGGCATCGCACTTTCTCCACATAAATCTCCGTCGCGTCGTTTGGAGCCGGCGCTGCGCCCGAAACTAATCAAATTTTTGTTCGAATTCACGCGATCCTCCGCTCCCGGAATGGTCCACCGGCTGACGGATCGATGTTGATTCCGTGAACAGCCCCCGTTGCAATATTTCTTTGGGTAGATATCGAATGATTCTTCGATCGTGAAAATATTTCCCGATTAAGCGTAAGTGATGCTTCTCAGTAGAAATGGCACAGAAGTCTCTGCCCGTTCCTCCCATCGGTGATAAATTGAATTTTGTCTGCACTTAGCTCGTCCTTTACCCCTTTCTCTGTTAACAACGTTACAGAGGTCGTCGTTGGGAGCGTGATTCAATTTAGCCACCCCTTTCAACGACAGAAATGGAGAATGTATATGTCACGGCGAAAATGCTCAACTCGGTAATCCTGTAACAATCCTGGCAACTTCGCTCTTCAACATTTTCTGCCGCGGCTACGCGTCGCAAAGGTTCATAAATCTCTCTCGACACCGATATCCAATCGAACACCCACGGGGCGCGCGATCGTTTGTATCAATTTGCCGAAAAATCCGCCAGTAATATATACCGCGGGGGAGCGATGTTTTTCCCAAGATTACGCTCTAAAAATGATGAGGTCGCGTGTCGTATGTACGCCGCTTTAATATCCAAGAGTGTTTCGCGTCGTAAAAGAAAGTTCGTCGCGCCGTTACCTTCCGCCGCTGAATTATTCAATCAACCACGGTATTTTTCAACCCCGCGGCGCCCCAGCTTCTGGCAACAGTTGTGTTAATCAGAATCCTGGCCGTACACACGGATCGGTAGGTTATCTCGCGGAGGTAGGCGGCCCTTAAAAGCGGCAGCACTTAGCGCCAGGTTTCCGCCACTCAAACTCTCCCGTGGTCGCGTTATAGCTGCGATTTAGAGCGGGGGGTGGTTGAGGTCCTCTGAAGACTGGAGTGGCCGGAAGATCGCGTAGGTGATTTATTAAAGCGCGTTTCAACGCATTTGCCCTAATACATCTCGCCAGCGGGCGCGTAGGAGGCGCGGGTGCATCCCGAGAAGCGATGTTTAGACTCGGCGGGAACAAAGGGCGCCGCCTTCTCAGCGCCCAGAGACTCGCTGCGCTCCATTTCGGAACATTAGCCAGATCACCGGATGCCCATGACACTTTTCTCACCCACTCGAGTGTCGTTATCTGCGCCGCTGAGGCCCCAGCGGCCGTAAAACCCAGCCGAGTTTTCGTGCCGGTTTCATATTAAAATGTCTCGTTAATTTCACAGTGCCACGCCATGGCAAAAAACCGCCTGGCGAAGGGGGACAGATCGTGTCCGCTATCGCGGATAACATCGTCGAATACTTCTGCGAGTTACTTTCAATCCGACTTCCAGATAAAACCGAGCGGCGGAGGGTTTGGCCGCGGGCTCGTTAGGAGATTGTTAATTGACGCTAGAATGTGCTCCAGCGCGCGCAGCTGGGTCCGTCAACGATCGCTACGACAACCGACGACGCGTGCGATAACGCCTCCTGGCGAACTTCATAAAGGAGAAATTACCTGGCCAGTTACGTTATCTTATTAAGCGCAGATATCCGGGAAGCCCGTTCCGCTTATCTGCCGCGCGAGTATCAACCGCTTACATGGATAAATACTGTGGCTGTGTGCGCAAGTAGGTGATCAGAGATCTCGCGTGCGTCGGGTGCAGCGGTAGCAAGAACGCGGATCCGTGATCGTCGACCATTGGCTTCCGTGATCTAGCGTCTGGCCTTCGTCTCTTTTTGCCCGGGAATCTGTTCGCGGGTAGAGGAAATCGACAGGAAAACCTGGGGCAAAACAGCGGGACCGTTGTTCAAGAAGAAGTTGCGTGACAGAGTTCCTTCTGGGGATTCGACACGAACTTAATACTTCCAGCTGGCCTTTCTGTTTGTTTAGAAACAGTGTTCGTCGTTTCTTGAGTAGGTAGTTTCTCCGGAGGATTGTGCGTGACAATGTTCTCATGCATTTGAGATGGCGGCTCACCCCCGCCGCGACTTCATCAATGTTTCATACGCATGCAACGCGAACAACCCCCCGTGTACGAGCGATACACTAAGTGGTTTTGCTCATAAAGCTGTAACGGTGTATAGGATAATGTCGCCGGTAAGTGGTCTCAAGTAGTAGGGCGAGTATCACGGTGGCCAGAGCGCACATGTGACCCCAGAAGAAGCAGCCCGCGGAAGGAATGTTCTTGTCCATCCTAGGAAATACTCGGTGTGCTGTGTTCCTTCAAACAAATCGTTTGTTGTTTTTCAAATAAAAAGCAGAGCAACTGTGCGTGTCCGTGTTCCAACAACTATATAGGTACCTGTCGCGTCCTATATACATACATAATATATCGTGTAGAATTTCAATCATCATTACTGTCGATTTTATTAATTGCAGGATATAAAAATGTATCACTGTGTCACTTCAGTATTTCACGTTTTATTGAAACTCGTTTTTACGCTCAGCTGAATCGAGACACGTACGAAACGCGTTAGGGAACTATCGGACCGTATAAATCGGCTGGACTTTATTGCTTCTTGCAGCGCGCATGCGACAGTTATTAGTAATTTTCATTAAAATTAATACGCCGTCGAAGCGAAATCGCAACCCTTGGCGACTTATCTCGAAAGTATATCTGCTCGCGGAGTATTCGCTTTCCCTTAGCCCTGGGCGTTCTAAAAAAGTTTCAAATTTCAAAGCCTATATTTTCCCCTCCTTTTCGACATGATTTGGTGTCGCGACTCGGTCAAGGGGGTGAGCGCGGGGACACCCGCGTTATTTTTATAATCTCGTTTTGCCGGCTCGAAGGCTGGAGCGGTCTCAGCGTGTCGCTGGTTGCTCTGGCCGGAGAGATCCGCGTGCCATCATGAGAAAAAGGAATCGCTCGTGGGGTATCGCGTTACCGATCGGTAGGTAAGGGTCTTGTCTCCTCTCTTTTTGTCCTCTCCGCTGGAAGGGGTCAGAAAGGGGTGAAGGGTGAGCGCGCTCGAGGACGGCCAATAAAACTCGGAGATATCGAGGATGCGACACGTCAGACAATAAAACGAACGGAAGGGCCGCCGTTGAAATAATTATACCGTGGATCTGATAAATATTCGTCCCGATTCTCTCAACGTATCGGACGGTTCGCTCGCCATCCGCCCGTGCCGTCTCAGGAACGCGGATTTATCACTCGGTGACAGTTTCTCTTTCGTCGAGCCAGGTGGAAGCTTCCTGGAAGCCTTCCCCCCTGAGATCGGATCGAAGTCCTTGATCCTTGCCCGTTGCGAGTCCGCGATAGGGGCGCGTGGTTCACCCCCCTCCTGGATTCCTCAAAAATTGCCTCGGACCCCGCGTATACTAATGACCGGTTAAACAATAAGATCCTGGACGGAACAATGGAGTAAAAGTGAAAGATGCACGAAAGGAGCGCAACAAAGGGGAAGAGAAAGCGTAAGAAGGAGCGCGTAGGCAGAGGGTCCGCGATCCTCGCGCGCCGGTACGGCCGTGTCGGCTCCGAGGCTCCTCTCTCGTTCTTCAGGGCGATCCCTGGCCGGTCCCCTCGGCTGCCGGGACCTCCGCCTATAAAACGCTCAGATAAAGCCGCGATGTTTATATGCGTGGATCGCAGCGAGAGAGCAGAGAGAGGAGTGCCGTGTAGAAGGAGAGGTATACCTGCCGGCCGCGCGCCGACAAAATAATAAGACAAAAGCCGGGGGTGGACGACGCGAAGAGCGAGCGAAGGAGCGAGCAGGGGGGCGGCCAGACGAATCGAGGGACGACAAGGACGAGAAACGGGTGAAACGGGGATTGCGGAGCGAGAAAGCCACCGGGAGGGAGGAAAAAGGTGAGGGGGAGGGAAGCGCGTCGTATCAGGGACGGTAGATAGGTCGGTGGGCGAGGGGGGGGGGGGGGGTGGAGAGGGGGGGAGGCAACCAGAAAAGGAGAAAACCGGACAGGAATGCATGGATGAATGCGCCGCGTTGCAGGCTACACCCGAGCGCTGCGCTTATCTCGCGAGAGCGAGCCGAGCTCTCATTAAACTCTCCTCTGCGTGGCTTCATCGGCTTCGACTGATCGCGAGGACCTGCACGGGAACGGGACCCTGGACATCTTATGTGTTCGTAATTTGCGCGAGCACGCTTAGGTTCATTGACGTCCCGCATTTGTCGGCGTTCTCCTCTTCTCGCCCCTCCGGAGTCCCCTCCAGGGAGGGTTGCTGCGTGCACTTTTAAATCTATGTAGGTACATCGGTCGTACGTTTCGTGTAGGTAGATGTGAAACTTAAAAAGGACAAATTCCTCGATAGTTCCCAGAGTGTTCGGTAGTAATACTCAAGGTAAATGATCGACACTTATAGAGACGCTTGTGACGTCATCTATAGTTTGAATGCGAAGAGGAAGTGGATCTGAGAGGCCAGCTAATTTTGCTCCGAGTATAGTCACGTGAGGTTAAATTGGCGTGCGACGGAGAGCATTATTGCGACTACGCTGCATGTACTTACCTTTCGCCACTTCGCTTTCTCTCAGTGTCGCCGACAGCGAGCCAGTCGCGCGATCCGTTTTCACGGATTTCTGCCTTTGTTTCCACGTTGCCACGGGGTTTCTCTTCGGTGAGGATGGATTTCAAGACCGGATCGGGAGAGGCGGTTCGACGTATAGAATCTGTACAGGGTTTGCAAGAACGTCGCGACGAAAAAAGAGGAAAGCGGGTACCCTCATTAGCATACCATGTCTGGATCTCCTTTACCCTTCTTTTTTCCCCTCTCTACGTCTTGTTCGTCTCTCCTCCGCGATTCTGGCCACTTTGATAACTTGGACGTTCCCGCGGCCGCAACTTCTGCCGCTTCCTTTTCGCTGGATTCGGGGGATCTCGCAATCTGGGGAAAAATTGAGATTCGAGAGGGAAGCATTGTATCGAAGGATTTTAGTGTCTTCCATGGGAGAGGGACACTCAAGATAGCACCCAGTATAAAAAATTTTCCTCGATATCTTCGTCTTTTGGAATCTCACGTTTCCTACGACTCCTGTGCCCTGTAATTCCCGTTTTGGTAAAAACTTTGCTCCCCGAGCAGAGCGCAGAAACGATAAATTCCCTTTCAGCGTACATTTTCGTGAAAAATTCGCGTGTCACGGATCCTTTACTCGGCCTCCACGCGATCGATTTTAATCTTGCGATCGAAAGGAAGGCGGTCGTGGTCGCGCGACGTACCAGCAAATGCGAAACCGTCCGATCGTTTGCGAAATAAATACGCAAGATCGTCGCTGGTTTTGCTGGAAAGGAGCGTTCGTCGTTTTAATTAAAACCGAAGACGAACGACGCACGCGACAATATTATAAGATCGTCGCCGAATTTACAATTTATCAGCGTGGACACTATCATGCCGATCCCTCGGAACGTTCGTGGATTAAATGTTAAGCAGTCTTGCGCGCAACAAATTATTACGGTGAATAAATTTGCATGTTTATCTGGCTATTACCGCGACTTTGAACGAAACAGAAAGAAAAGAAAAGCTGACCGGTAACGCTCTCGAAAGCCTTGGCCAGGTTACGAGAAAACGATGCGAGCACCTAATGACTGCAATCCTTTCGCGATACATTCTTCTATTTGTAAATATAATGGCCTTAATTACTACTTTGATTACGACCTTTTAAAGCCTATTCGATCTCGTTAAGGGAACTGGCTGCAAAACATTCCCCGCGATAGTGGCGAATGGTCGATTCGCAGACCCCTTATTCCTTCTAAGCTATGAAATTTTACCTAAAATTCTCACTTATCTGCACTCTTACACAAAGCTACAGCGATGGAGTGTAAGAAACCAACAATGTATTATGTATGAAAGATTCAAGGGAATAGGTCAAGATCTCAATTAACTCGTTTCTGCAAATCATCGACATAGAGCCTCAACTAGACTCAATGATTTATCGAATCTATTCGCCTGTTGGACAGAAATATTAATTAACCTATCAATATCTCTCAACCAATAATCGATATCAAACTGATGGACATTTATTGAGACAGAGTCTGCTGATTTTACTCCTTTACTCGCATACATTATGCGCGCGCGCGGGACTATTTTAAGTTTCCCTGATGCACGCGCGGATAAACACGGATATCAGTAATTGTTGTTTGAATTGGTGCCAGTTTTGCGCTCGTTTGCGTCAGTTACGTGGATGCGCCCATCAGTTGGCCGGTCGAAATCGATTACACGCACTGATCCGCTTCTCACTCGTTTCGGAACTTCTGTCTTCGCTCTGTCAAGAAGATCGTCTGAGTCTAACAGATTGTATTCGAGATTAGTTGCGCTTTCCTCGACATTCTAAATTCTAACATTCCCCGAATCAATGTCTGAAAACGCTGCTGAAATGAGACGGCAAACAACGCTGCACTAGCGTCGATTGCAATGTCTTTATACGCGACGCGACACCGTTGCTCCACGTTTCGCCCGTTCTGACGATGTTCTGCATAAAACATGCCGTTCTGCACGGCAGTGCCTCGCCATAATTACCGTTGATTACCACTTAACGCCCGATCCTCCAACTGTACAATAGAGATATTAGCTAGTTCCAAAGCAAACTCGGGACTGGTGACACGTACACGTCGCCGAGCGACGTGTGAATAAGTTTCTGCTCGCCCAGATAACACGCAATTTGCTTACCAAGCAGGGAAACCATTAGGTGACCGGTAAACTCTACGGAAGCCCATAGATACGAGCATGTACAAAGAGAACGTAGATAAAGTAACACGATCGTATAGGTTGACGGTCAAGTTTGTAGGAATATAATATCGTTTCTCCATTTTTTATCCCTCTCGTGCCGAAGAACGATAAAGTCACCGGGTCGGACCGACGACAAAGTTCCATTAGACAAAACACGGTGAAATCGACGCGTGTCACGGTATTTTATCGCGAATGGCGAAGATAATGCGACAGCATTAGACATTCCATTTCGTCGTGGTGAAATCGAACTCGTCGTAGGACTTTTATTCGTGCACGCGCGTCTCCTCTCGATCCCCAGGCACAAAAAGGCGCAAGATCGGGCCTAAAATTTACGAGGGCTAACTCCGCTCGGAGAGTACGAAACGTTTAACGATTCTCTCGCGTCGCGGCCCCGACTATTTTACGACGGCTTGATTTTCGAAAATTTTCGGCAGGTCAGGTGGAGGTGGGTGTTGTTCTTGAGACGAAATGACGGCCAACCGCCGTTAGTACGGTTCCATATAAATAGCATTGTATTTCACATTTTCGTGTACACTTCAATAAATATCTCTTAAAATGTATTTACATAGCGGCGGGGACTGGGTAGTTGATTAGAAGAGAGGACTTAGGGAACCCGTAATCGGTGAATCTTGCATGAAACGTTGCGTTTAGAATCTCAGAAGGGTGTTTGTAAGTACTCGCTAAATTGTGCACAATCGTGCTTCAACGTAACTGTCACGTCGAGCGTCTAAATGCAGAGCGACTGAGAGGGAATATACAATTTGATAATGAAAATGGACATCACCGGTTAAGAGTTAACGCTGAAGTATCGTGATTCGACGTAGCTGCCGTCGGCGACTCTCTCGCGCGCCGAGTTATTATACAGCCCGATGAACAACCGTTTGAGCCGCGAAACGAAGCCGAATTCTCAACGTCAGGGTATTTTATGGCACTGGTTCGATCGTCCGCGGGCTCGGTGGATCACAGAATCACACATGCACGCGCAATTATTCTCGTTACGGTCAAGCACACACTACACGTCTCCAAGCACAGAATCGTCGGTGAGCGCCCCGTCATCCTCAGGCGGCCCAAGCTCTCGAAGATTCTCCCAGCGGTAGGATACAAACTGATTAAACCAGGGACGATCATTCAATCGATGACTCCAACGAATCCAGCTCCAGTATATAGTCCGATTCGATTGCTCCTTCCTGTGCTTCATAGAAGCATGAATACACGTGACTTTTCTCCATTAAATCCGCCCATGAGTTACAAGAGCCTCGTTATTATAACTTCTCCAGGGCGCGACTGTTGGTGAGCAGCTCCCTCGTGAGTCTCCAGACTTGCTTAGCCGCGTTCTCCAGTCCGCTCGGCGACTTTCCCTTGAATAGATCGAGATTTGGCAGGAAATAGTGAGGGCATCTGCGACACTGCAGGCAAGAGATCAATTGCAAGAGAATCCCGTTGATACGGTCCGCGATGCACGTCTCGTCCCACTCAGCTTCGTGGGGATGCTTCTCGCACTCGTAGAGCAACAGTGTTTTCATGTGGTAGCTGCTGACTGGGTTGCTAGGTAGATCGAGGTGTCGGTCCCTGAGGGTCTTCAAGATACTCAGGCAACGCTTCCTACTGCCGCCTTGGAGCAGACGGTTCTCAGCGTCTATGAATGATAACGCCCAGGCGTCGCCCTCCATCGCGGACTGCTTCCCTTGCAGGCCAATGCACTCTTTGGATAGCATGTCGAAGCCCTCCGTTTTCACTTCAGCCACGATATTGGGATGGGGCCACGGTATATGCGCTATGGGCCAGTGGGAGGCCGACCTGGGCCAAAGGCCAGCGCATTTGAACGCCGGCGTGATCTGCACCACGTATCTCTCTCTGATACGCAGCTTCACTTCGGTGGTGTCCGCTATCATCTTCACCGAGTCCCTGTAGGCGCACTTGTCGCATGCCTGTGCCACTAGGGTCTGAAACCTCGAGCGTATCTTCCTGGCGGACAAGTAGCCAGACGCGGTGATGAACTCCACCCAAAGGGACATGGACCTCTTCCGACCGTCGCTGAGCTTCAGCACCG
The DNA here is from genome assembly GCA_947577245.1 of Andrena bucephala. NCBI lineage: Eukaryota > Metazoa > Arthropoda > Insecta > Hymenoptera > Andrenidae > Andrena > Andrena bucephala. The sequence goes on from OX387715.1 coordinate 75,445,149, forward strand.
CGCAACCGGGCAGCGTGCCGTCGTCCACGAAATTCAACACCCCCATCTGGTTCAGATAGATGATGATCTCGAACTCCGTCGGCGAGATCACGTCCAAGCCGTCGAATCGGCCGTTGTAGTCCGTCAATGAGGAGATGAACCTGGGCTCCTGCACCTCCACCTCCTTCAATACGTCCTGCACCACGCGGCAGACCTCTTGTATCGTCTTCATCACTTGGCTCTTCCTGGTCATCACCCGCTCCCCGAAGTACTTGTTGATCTGGTACACCATCTTGGACTGGGCTGCCAGCATATCGGCCGGCAACAGCATGGTTGCGTCGGCCTCAAGCCTTCAAGGGCTTCCCTGGCGCGTCTGCTACCACCGATCACCGCATTATGCTCCGCAATTCCTTGGCAAACCTTAGGTTCTTGTGAGTTCAACGGGGCGTCGCGCGCCACGGACGTTCCATCTAGTCGTTGCTCCTGGATTGCTGATCGCAGACCGATCGTTGACGAATCCTCGGTTGCTCGTCTAAGAAAATCGAGAACCCCTCTCTGCACTCGTTCCCTGGTGCGTCGCGTCGCAGAGGGACGCCGGTGAGCGTCGGAGACTCGAACGAGAAGCGGTAGGAAAAGGTGTGCGAGCGACTCCGTGCAGGAGCAGATTGTCGACTGCGCTGTCGTTCACCTCCTCCGCGCCACCCGCTCTTCGGGCCGAACGAAGGCGTGCGGTTAGGCCAGACCTAACACAGACCTAACCCCAGACCACGCCACGTGGTTCAGGGTTCTACCAATCGCGTGGCTGGCTCGGCGAGCAGGCGTGGCCAACCATGGTAGACCGACAAGATCGATCCGAGCCTCGGATTCTACCTATACGTTATGCGCGTCGAAGGACGAAGGCAGCGGCGCGGCTAACCCCAAACGCGTAGCCCTTCTTCCCCCCATGAATTATGCAGATTAGACTCGTTTTATTTCGTGCTCGTGGACACAGAGGGCTCGGCCATTTCTCCGCAACCCCTTCGAGCTGGCCCCGAAATTTTCGTTATGGTGGAGACCACGCGTGGCCACGCTTGGCTGACTCCAAGCCTACGAGTCCTCGATACTCCAACCGAATTTTACCTCATCCCGTCAATGTTGTTCATCGTTTAGACCCGATGTTGATGAAGTTTCACGAAGGGGTGAGATTCATTTCATTGTGCTTCCGTGGATCAAGTTCTTCCCACAGGGTATTCTATTCGTGCAAGAAGATAGGTACACCTGGAAGAAACTTGGAGTCTCATGTACCTACTTAAGGGTAAAGTGAGCGGAAAGAGTCTACGGATGTGCACTGAAATGATGGTTGAGGCTGAAGTGGCAAGCAAGTTGCTTCTCCAGGATTTATAGCACATGCGCTGAAACATTAGACACCTGCCACATCCAGAAATCGCAGATAATATTCACCCTTGAGACGTCCTTCTCGGTGAGATTCTGGAAGAAACTTTGTTGCAAAATTTTACGGATGCGCATCGACTTTCAGCGTGCCGGGAGTGAGAAATCCGTGGCCCGATGAGAGCAGGACGCTGAGTTATCAGCGGGGAGGGACGGTTTTGCTTACAGCGGTTTTATTGAGAACCGGACGGTCGCGGCGCAAAAAGTCGTTATAAAATCTACGTTTAACGACGACACCGATAACTCTACCATTAAGGCTTGTAAATCGCGGGGGAACTGCAACGATATGGCGCGTAAAGTGTGCTTGATCGGGGCGCGTTCTCGCCCGGAGGAGACTACTTTCCTCTCACTTTGTTTTACGGGGCAATAATAATAACGTAAATTCCGTAACGATCGGCCGCGTGGTACCGCGTGAGAGGAGGGCTGAATGGCAGCGGCCAACGAATGTCATCGGAGCGGTAAGATAAGGGAGGAAATTTCAGGAGGGTATTAAGATAAGGACACGAGGGCCCTCGTAGGCGTATAGTGGCCCATGAAACTCGGTAGCGATGCCTTGACGAGGCGTTTCAATCTCCTCCAACGCGTGCACAAGTGTTAATATCGTAGATAATAATTACGCTCTGATGCTTTTTATACTCCTGCCCAGCGGTGAGGTTCACGCGCGACAAATTAACTGCCCGTTGGAAAATTATCCTGCTGTCATATCACAAATTACACAGATAAGCTTTACTGGGTGTTCATGAAATCGTACAAGATAGGTCGACAGTGGTTAAAATAGTCGAGAATGTGGAGGTTCGATGCAGGTGGGTTTGAAAGTCGACAGGTTCCGTATTATAAAATTAAGATACTTTTATTTATCGTAGAGGGACTGCCCGAATACAGAACTTGTCGGGTTTTCGCATTGAAACTTGCAGGGAGTCTAAATTATTGGTTCGTTTCACTATTTCTCGGGTAGAATCAAGTAGTGATGCGTAATGATAAAGTAGACAAGAGTACGGGCTGGGAACGGGCTGATTATTAATAGAAAACAGAATAAAGGTGCGTCTTGTAACATGGAAATAGTTGGTTTTCAGAAGTACAAATATTCAGAAATATTTTTCTCTTTATCTAAATGAGTACAGGATGCGTTCAGAATTTATACTATCACCTCGTGAATATTCTCAATGTTAGATAACAATGGAAGAATGGTGATATTATCAGAAAGTCATCTGCGCATTTATGTAAGTATTTACATATGTTTCATATATTTCAAGTAACGTAGTTTTCGGGAAATTTTGCAGGGCGACAGGATCGAAGGAATCACAGACATTTGTTACGAGACGAAATGCGTTTATTAATTATTTACATCATGTGTTCGAACAGCGATTCGAGTAAAAATAAATATCGTTTAAATAATATAAAAAGGTATGTACATATAACAATGCGTAGTCCAACTACCGTCGGAAGCTCGCCGCTAACCGATTATAAACATTAGATTAATAACGACAACGGATCACACGACGATTCACATCAGCCATTTAGACAGGTAAGAGTAGCTAACGAAGTAGTTAATTAATCGCTGGTATATTGTGTAACGCTATGTAGATAAACTAGGCAGGTGCGCGCCTTTCAATCCGCGTTAATAAGCGCGAGATTCCGTTTCAAGCGAAAGCTTTTCGATTTGTATAAAAACGCGGTTAAATTCCTGGAAATTCCACACCCATTGCCGATTCGGTGGACATCTCGATCGTCGGCTAAACCGGGCGAGTCCCCAATTTGTTCAACAAAAACTTTTAACGTTCCCCAGACTCGGCTAAACTTTCAGTAACACGAAGTCGAACTAAAACCTAGCAACAATTATTTTCGCGCGAAAGGAAACACGAAAGAACGTATTGCACCGAGGCGCGTTTCTGGACGAATAATCGAAGCCTGACTTTGATTATTAGTACTCTTTACCAAAGAAAGCTGAGAAAGTAACGATTAAGGTCTACTGCCACGAGCTTTGCTCATCGCACCATCCCCATACCCTGATGCGCTGAAGAATAGCTAGCATTAGAAAATAGCAAGTGAAAGTAGACTTTCCGCCGGTGTGCGGCAAGGTTAAAAAGCAGGTAAAAGAACCGTCGCGAAAGCTGTAGCCAGAAAGTGTCTTTGCGCGAGTCACCGAATCCTCCGTCGCGCGAAACTCTCGCTTCTCTCCTTCGACCGGTCGGACAATCCCGCTAAAGTTTCTCTAGCGCTCGGCTGTTGGTCAGTAGCTCTCTCGTGAGTCTCCACACTTGTTTCGCGGCATTCTCCAGACCACTGGGAGACTTCCCCTTGAACAGATCCAAATTGGGCAGGAAATAGTGAGGGCATCTTCGACACTGAAGGCAGGATATCAGCTGCAGGAAGATTCCGTTGATACGGTCCGCCAGGCATCCTTCGTCCCACTCTGTCTCGAGGGGATGCTTCTCGCATTCGTAAAGCAACAGTGTTTTCATGTGATAGCTTGTCACGGGGTTCCCTGGAAGGTCCAGGTGCCGATCCCTCAGAGTCTTCAGTATGCTCAGGCATCTCCTGCGGCATCCACCCTGCAGGAGCCTCGTCTCCGCCTCGGTGAAAGATAGAACCCAGGCGTCGCCCTCCATAGCCGACTGTTTGCCCTGAAGGGCCACGCTCTCCTTCGACAACAGATCGAAGCCTTCCGTCTTAACCTCGGCCACGAGGTTCGGATGTGGCCAGGGTATGTGCGGGATCGGCCAGTGTGCCGCGGACCTCGGCCAAACGCCCGAACACTTGAACGCCGGCGTGATCTGAACCACGTATCTCTCTCTGATGCGCAACTTCACTTCGGTGGTGTCCGCTATCATCTTTACCGAGTCCCTGTAAGCGCACTTGTCGCATGCCTGCGCCACTAGGGTCTGAAATCTCGAGCGTATCTTCCTGGCTGACAGGTAACCGGACGCGGTGATGAACTCTACCCAGAGCGACATGGACCTCTTTCGTCCGTCGCTGAGCTTGAGCACGGCGCAGCCCGGCAGGGTGCCGTCGTCGACGAAGTTGAATACACCCATCTGATTCAGGTAGAGGACCACCTCGAATTCGCCAGGCGAGATCACCTCCAGGCCCTCGTAGCGGCCGTTGCACTCGGTCAGCGACGAGATAAACCTAGGCTCCTGGACCTCCACCTCCTTCAGTACATCCTGAACCACCTTGCACACCTCCCTGATGGTCTTCTGTACCTGCCCCATGCGGGCCTGCACCCGCTCGCCGTAGTACTTGTTCATCTGGTAGAGCATCTTCGACTGGGCTGCCATCATATCCTGGGGCAGCAACATGTTTGGCGCGTTCGGTACTGTCAAGAGGATTCCTTTGCACGCGTCTCTGTTGGGAGTATCAGTCTCGCTGTTTCGCGTGAAATCGCGACACCTTTGTCGGCGTGTTGTTACCGTCCATGGCGCGCGGTTTCCCTCGTTTCCCCGAAATCGTTCACGACGATCGACGAGTGGAGGAAAAGCACTCTCGAGAAAGGAGTCACGGATGAGTAGAGCGTGCCGCGAGCAAGCAATTCGTACGGCAGGTGTTGTACGTGGAACGGAGCGCGACTCGAGGTGTGCCGCGCGCGCGCGACGACAGAGAGAGCACCCAGGTGACCACCAGCTCGTTCCACTGCCCTTGTAGTTGTGCGCCGTGTTCTCCAAGGCCCGCCTTCTGGAACGACAGGGTCACGTGGAGTGTGCGCGTCCTCGCCACGCCTCCTGTCGTTCCTCCTCTACCGGCTCGCTTCTTCCGCGCGGCCGCGAAACCACCGTCAACCACCATCGCACCCCTTCTCACCCCCTTCGCTCCCCCTTTTGTTTCTACCCATCCATTTGTTTATTTAAGCGGATCCTTTCGTTATTAACAAAAGATACAGCGGCTAGATAGCGACGGATGTGACGTGTATGAAAAAGGTCACGCCAAATGGTAGATTAACGAACCAGGGATGTCGTGTCCCTCGTGTTCGTAAGAACGACGAAGTCCGAAGGTTCCCAAAAATGGACAGATCGCGCAGTATGATACTCTTTAGTTTCCACCTTCCACTTTTTCTTCCACGGTCAATGTCCATCAATGGGCATGCGTGTTACGAAGGTGACTCTCTCAAGACAGAAACAAGTCCCAAGAGGACGTACGCTGTATTGTATTTTCGATAGGTTTCCACGAGGATTCCAAGCACGATCATTCCCGTCGATAATTCCGTCGCGAGGGTCATTTGAATATTCGACATTCGAATAAGAAACAGAAACTCCCGCGCCAAGCGGACGGTAAGACACTTTTCTCATTGTTCGTGAATGAGAAGCAACCCTTACGCGTTGTAATGCTGACGCCAGCCTGACGTACCTAACCGAGGCAGATGTTCGTAGCGAAAAATACCTAGCACACATTGTAAGATACACCGTTTTCGAGTTTCCTTTTATTCCTCGATCGTAAAAGCCCGCGATGAGAATACCTGTCGGGTGAATATCGATAACCGACCAAGATATCCCCCGTACATCGAACGTCCTTCCCCATAAGATTCTAGAGATTACAGCCTCCGCGTGACAGGCAACGGTCCTTCTCCTCTTCGATTTTTATACCCCTTTTGTTATCCGGGGAGATCTAGCGACGTGCCACCGCATACGTGCACTTTATTTGACGAAGTAACGAACATTCCTGTGTTTGTCGTCGACGAAAGGGGTGCTTATCTCGAGTATACGGTAGCACCGAGGAACTCTGAATGTTTGCTGTAAATTCTTCTCTGTTATGGACAACCATGGAGTCAGGATCTATAGCCCACTTATATTCTGACGGTAGCCAATCTTAAACTAAATCTTATTGACATCCCATCACAATCACACCTTGAGCACTATCGCCCGCTAAAATAAGATTGCTATAAAAGCATTTTTACTCGGAGCTGAGAGACGTAGGTACAGCAAGCCCACGCGTATTCAGCATTATTCGCAGAAAGCCAGCAACGAGGGACTCCTATTCGTTTCGCCAGCCTCGTTCCCGGATAATTGAATAAAGTTCAGAGAAATCCAATCTACTTGAAGTTGGAGTGGTAGATTGGTGCCCACCAGGCCCGCTATCCTCTCGCTAATACGACTTGATTCATGAGTCCAGCACGTGCATCCTTCTCTCTCCTCGCCTCCTCCCCTTTCCTCCTCTTGCTCTGGCGCGGCTGTTTTCGAGAAAGGGACCGAGGGGTCAAACGTTCTGCTACATCAGCCCTCGCATTAATGCAGAAGCCGGGGCACCCGTTGCACCCCTAAACGTGCCTTTCATCATCCCATTTCGACTTAATTCGTTTATCATCTGAATTATTTGTACACCCACGTGATACCCGGGGTTCAGCCTCGGGATGACGCCCTCCGCCAGACCATCCTTCTATCCGGGGGTAAGCAAGTTTCCCGTTCGATTCGAAACGCGAGCTAAACTACAGCTTTTCTACAGGGAAATCTATTACCGCGAAAGATTTCGGTTTCATTGAGAACGCTGCTGTTTTAACCTACTGCGATTGTAGGATGCTTCGTTGCTTCGTATATACATAGTTCAAGTTTGCGAACAGTCACATTGAAGAGTGTTCCCAGAATTCATGAAATTCCGAAGCAGCCACGGAGAGAAGTTTCTATCGAGTTCACTTCCAGTCGAGTATATCTAATAGGCCCATCAGTGCCACGATGGTATCCTGTTCGCTTAAAGGAGCAGTCCTGGGCAAATGCAGTTTGCCAAAACATCCTTCGGGGCTCCTTTGACACCGCCGGCAGGTAGAAGAGCTCCCTGTCCAGCTCCTATTGCGCGACGTCTCCTCATTGTATAACGCTTCCCAGCGAACAACGACAACGCGTCTTGTCCTAGGCAGCCAGCCGAACCGACGCGGACGGCAGATCGAGTCGGGCTTGTAAATCAGCTCGAATGAACATCCTCGCGTAATCCCGAGTAATCCAGGGCTCAGTCGCTGAGCTCCAACAGCCGGCAAAACTAGAGAGTGCTACAGCGCAGTGCGTATTTCACGGTTTCCTTAGTTAATGACGCGAGAGCAGAGGATCCCGACGAATCACGAGATTCGATGCGGACGAGCAAAGTGCGTGCTTTATTGGAAATACTCGGGCTTGGGAGAAATTCTTACAATTTACTGAGTCTCCCGTTTAGTTTTTGAGCTACTTTTGCAAGATAGTAACACAGTTCATCTAATTCTGTCCCTATAATAAGTAGTAGTGGTGCACCCATAGGCAATGGCACCCCCCCCCCCCCCCCAAAAGGAAAAAGGATATTAATGTAACCACGACCGAAGTAATTCATGAACTTTGTAAAAGGAAAAGAAAACCGGATTTTATTCTTTAAATAATTTTTTTTTTAATTAATTTTATGAATTTTATATTATTTTATGAATTTTATTGAATTTGCATTAAAACTATTTCTATTCGTTCAACTCGGCACCCCCGTGATTAAATTCTGCGCTTGCCACTGATAAGTAGTACTTGCCTATATTCCATCTAATCACAGTGCACACAAATATTGTAAGAATGGAATCTCGTAAGTTCACGGACCAGTGCCCGAGAGCCATTACTCCACAGTGCGTCTGTTTGCGGAAACTGGCCGCGCACTTCATTTTGTAATATCTGGTAAGTCCCGCATGGGTTAATCAAAGGAAGAAACATCGTCGTTTAGCGTGTACCGAGCACCATTAACTTGGCTCGTTCTGTCCAATTACTTTCGTTCAGCGGCCTACGACGAGGCAGAGTCCATTCGTTGGGATCCACATTCCGAGTCGGATACTCGGAGACACCGTGGTCCTTAAAGACTGCCACGCTCGCGGTGCACACCATCCGGGGCACACCTTTTTGTACCGTTGGTAGCCAGCGAATCCAGCGTCTAATAAGGGCAGCAGGACTTGGTTGCATCACCAGGGGCCCTTTGTAAGCCGGATGCCGCGATGCGTTATCTCGTGTGAGATACAGTAATAAAGGTATGAGAACACGCACGTGGCCGGCATAACTCATTGTCGCTCGGGATCGTCTTGATGGGTCCCGAACGTTTTGTGCCCCTCAGCCGGGGCACGCTCACGCTACGAGAGCAGCGTAGCGGTCGATAAACCGACTACATGTACGTACATTGTTTTTGGAATTCCAATATCCGCCTTATGCATTCTTCAACGTCATCGTGATCCGTTAAGTAAGTGAAATATACAGCCATTTTACACTCGATTCCTGGGTGCAATCAATGCCACATCGAAGGAGAGTATTTCTCCCTGAGTAATTAACGTTTACGATCCATAAATTACCACGCAGCTTTTAATTTCAACGAGCAGACAAAGCAGCCTCAGCTACGCATCAATGATTCACTCCTCTCAGTTAGACGTAATCACCGCTAGCTTCGCCGTTACCCCTATTGATACTGGACTCTCATAAGGCTCGATCATCCTTCCCAGCGACAAGTTTCCAAAACGAGCTTCCCGTAAAATCCCCTCCCCGCTTTCCCCGCGGCGGACGCGGATAATTAATGATCGGGCCACTTGGGCTGCTCGTATCCCGAATCGAATAAACCACCATGCATCACCCTGCACCGCGCCACGAGCTATCGTGATTTCGAGTGGTTCGCACTTGGAAGAAGGACCGAAGGAGGGTGCTTGTAGACACCGAGGCGAGGCCCGGCAACCGAACGGGGGGTCTATTATTGTCCGGTGCTTAATCTGTTTGTTGTATACCGCCGGCGGGCTGCTAAGTGGTCCCCCATTCTATGGTGCCCTATGGTGTACATAGAGGCAAGCAGCGAGGGGGCCCTGTGAACGCGACACATGTTGTTACATCACGACGCCCCATTGTCGTCGTGGAACCCCGCGTTCGCTGCTGAGTCGGGACGATTCTCGGTCGCCGGGAGATGAACACGATGCATGGGGAACACTAATCGCGCACCACTTGACACTCCACCAGAGGAGGAGCTGCAGCTCTTTTTAACCGCGCGCTCCACCGACCGTCAGCGCGACGGTTCATCGAACGTGTAAACATATTAGTCGCGCGAGAGTGCTAGCTCTCCTCGGCTTGTCCCTGGTGACACCACGAAACTGGGGTGCACGATGTTTTAACGACTCACTTTTGGTCGGGCGAAGAAGGTCCCGCGTATGTATGTCGGGATTAGAATTTCTATGGAGAGTCAATTACTTGGTGCAGAGGCTACTCGAATAGGTACTTTTTGGATACTCTTCTTTATTGAAATTCACGGTAATAGCATTGTGTTAGCTGGGTTTTGAAGAAACTGAGTGGCATCGAGTATTGTGGAGCATGTGTCTGGGGAATTGATAGCTTCGAGGGTTACTGAGTAGTTCAGTGACCCCTGGAAGAGGATATGATACATATGTACGCAATAGGTACGTGTTGTATCTTCATCGCCGTCAGAAGTATCCAAATAATGAATTCCGTATCACGACACGACTCTTATCAGTTTCGCGCAGTGTTTGCGAAGAGCTTGCGCAGTAGTCCTTAGGGGTTGGCTCTGTGCAGCCACCCCTCTACGCCGCGCCGGCTTCTCTTTCCCAAACTCGCGCGTCGAATCGACTGGGGCGGCTCAGTTGTTTACAACAATCGATACCCAAAAAATTATTTCCAAATACACGATCAACAACTCCTTCGTTAAGTTGTCGCGATTGCAGCCCCCAGCAAACTCTCACGATAACTCCATGCGGCAATACTGCAGACTCCTCTAACGACTTACATATTAATACAAACAGCACGCGCTGTACTTAATCCTCTCGAATCGACGCGACGTTTATGGTCCCCAGAGGCTCCGGAGCCGCTTATGTTCTTGTAATTAGATTTCGACGTGCGTGCACCCCGGCGCACCACCCTAATGTCGTCTCTTCTATTTACTTGATCTCCTGCGACTTGCAGGGAACGCACACTAGCGCATTCTCTCTCCGTGTCACTCATGGAAAACCTATTTATTTACGTTTGATGGGTTTCGTTGCCTCGCGTTTCATTCGCGATGCCTCTTCTTCTTATTGTACCGAGTATGAATTATTGAATACTGCGGCATCGATGTTTCGGCAGGTTCAAACACTCGTGACTATGCACTTGTAGGAGTTTCTTGCGCAGGGTCCACAGACTGTCACAAGAAAAGAATACATTAACGAGCATCAAGCATGAGCCGACTATAAGATTGCTTGGGGTTGTATTTATTTAGAATTCTCGTTAAACTCTGACGAAGTTTATTCGCGTTCGCCGTTGTAGGGGAATTGTGCTCAAGATGACATACTTTTTGTTCTGAGGCAAATATCTTAAAAACTAAAGGTGGTATCAAAATAAAACCAAAGGGCAGTCTTTATCTGTTTATTAATGGAACATAAAACACCAGTTTCACGACTCCAGCGATAATAACAAAAATAAGAGAAATAAAAAATGACATGCCCGTGCAGCTGTGTAAGCTGACATACTTCTGTACAAGATGACATACTCTAAAGCGGGCTTGCTCAGTGAAATTAGACGGGAATCTGCCCAATCTACGGAATAATTCCCACCAAGCCAAATTTTGGTATGAGCCTTTATTTGGTCGTTTTAAACAATATGTCAAAAGTCCCCATCGATCCGACTGCCGCTAAAACTTTTACAGAGGGTTGAAAAAACAGTTTTTTTTCGAATATCTCGTTATCTAGCAGTTTTGCGACAAAAATAGTTATTACACGATTTGTAGCCTAGGAAATTCTCTACAAAAAAGGTCCTATCAGTTTTTTTCGTAGGCGTAACCATTTTCATGCCATTTTAAGTGGACGTTCATTATGTCATCTTACCCAAAAGTCAACGAAAAAATGTATTGCTTTCTAGTGACAAAAACTTTATGATTTCTTTCTCAGCTGTACAGTATTCATGATGCAAATTAACGCTATTTTATACAAAATTCATCTAATAAATTTAATTCCTTACCTGACGGGTATTTTCGTAACAATACATAAACCAGAATTATTCTTTTTTCGGTCACAGAATCAGACAACTCTCCAGCACGTCTAAACGTGCGTCCGCCGGTGATCATACTATGTTTTACTATTGGGGAAATCTACTAGCCGATGTATAAACATGAATGTCACGCTTCTCGCGGGAATATTTAAAAAGATAGTAATGGTATGTCATCTTACCTCACTATGTTAACTTAAGCATAATTCCCCTACTCTTGTTTTCGTTGAAGACCTGAAACACCGGGGGGTATCTACCACTGTGAAACAGTTACGCGTATTAACCTGAGCAACGCTGTTGCTTGTATCGACACCCTGAGTAACAGCTAACACCTATTACGAGGAGGGACAAGAATTTGGACGGGTGTCGAAGCAACAACAGATACCATCTGATTGGCATTCTGCCGGATTATATCGAGGATAATTTCATTTGCCGCGCGCAAGGACATCGCGTCGCCGCGGCGGCGGCTGCTCATTAAGAGGGAAAAATTGAAAGAGCCTACTAGCCGCAGGGCGGTAAATTGGTCTGTTCGGCTCTGTCCTTCTTTTGTCTTGTCCTTTGCCTCTCTCCTCCGACTGCCTCGTCCTTTTTCTGCCTCCCCCTTTTCGCCTACGAGAGTTGTTCACGACCCGTTCGAGAGCGCAAGCCCGCGAAGTCCTGGGATCGATTCCCGGCTCAGCAGGAGGCTCCTCCTACCATGACGGCCATCTTGCAACCGGCACTGGTCTCACTATATCACATCACACTTCACTGCATCCAGGTTGCATACTTACAGTCAGCCATGCGATCGCACCCTGACTCCTTGCCGCATGGATGTTCGCTGGATGCTCCCTCGATGGAGGTTCCGCCTCGCTTCCGGTTCCTTCGGACCCTTAGGTCGGCCCTGCGCTGCATAGTTGATCGTTGTGTTTCTAGTCGTTCACGTTAAATAGATTCGTCCTTTTGATAGAACACTAGAGTCGAAAGAGAGTTAGAGCAGATATGCCTCGTCATCGGTACTTGACCATTTTTTAATTATTCGAGTCGGAGGTCTTCCTCGTTACGTGTCGAAGAAGGAATCGTTGTATCTGACTTTTAAGCGAATAAGGTCCGTTTTATAATTTAAGATCAAAATCTTTAGAATAATTAATGAAGCCTCCTATTAATTGCCTCATAACACTCGAGATCTTTACTTTTTCGACGTTTCAAAGAAAGAGGACATTGGAGAACCGTTAGAAGTTAGAACGTCACTAATGTATGTAACTGTGTGACCATCAATGATGACTGGTCATAAAGTAATCAGAAGCCTGATTCTATAGATATGATTTTCCCTATTTTATTTACACGTGTGTTTTTTTGTTATTTGTTACAGGTGCTCAAGTACTGCGACCACTTGCACGGGAAATGGTACTTCTCGGAGGTCCGAGCGATCTTCTCTCGACGCTATCTGCTCCAGAACGTGGCCATCGAGATCTTCCTGGCGAGCAGGAGTAAGTCGTGCGATTCGTCTCGTTCGTTTTCATAAAGGATCCACCGAAAGGGCGGCGGGCCCTCTGTTCGAAACGGCGCGCATTCCGTTTCTTGCTCGGTCTCCCGTGCCTTTCTGCATTATTTCACACGACGCGATCTAATCTGGCAAAATGGAAACGGAATCCCGAGCGCGCCGCGAGGTGTTCACCCCCGCCTGCTTTTTACGCAATAAATATCTGCCCCGCGTTACGGCATCCCCTTTTTTCGCCACCGACTCGCCATTCGACTCTAGCTACACCTGCTGCCTTCCTCTCTTCTCCCATCATCCGTTAGACATGCACGAAATCTCGTTAATCCTGTTTATGAAACTATGAACCGTCGAAGGAACGTTCCATCTAAATTGGTTTGTCGAGAAAACGTCTCTACAGGAAATATTCGAGCATTCGAATCATTTCGTAGCTGTACCTCTGCTCGTTAAAGTCTTGTCGCTCGCTACACGGTAGAGAACGTTAACGTAAATAGCGCTTCGTTATCTCGATTTCATTGTGAGGTGTTAAAACACTCCTCTTGGCTCGGTCAAAGCATCGGACGCGGCATTTCGCTTGAAATATAGTTGTTCCTTCGAAGAGGATCGTCGACCGTCCGGCGTACACATGAAACAAACGTGGGAGAATCACTTATACCTGGCCAGGGGACGCAATCCCCGCTGATTATTTCTCCCGGGAGCAGATAAATTTCACGTCACGTCCCTCGATTCTAATCTGATCTCGACTTTCGATGCGCGCTGAAGCGTACCAGGCGGAATGTCATCCCTGCGAGGTGCCTCCTTCGTCGTTCATTAAAAAATTACTGGAAACGAGCGCGCGCGCGGGTCCGTTCGTTAACGGAACGGATAAAAGCAGCGCGCGGTCGGATCCGTGTCGCGCCGTGATAAATCCCCCAACAATAAAAATACAAACGGGCTACTTTATACCCCGAACTACGCTGTAACTTCCACGGATTTTTACGAGATGGTCCTCCCCTGAATTTCGCTCGGGTGAAAAATCGTGCTGTCCTCTCGTCGCGCTGCGATAATCCGCCTGGGCGATCGTTATAACGTCCGCGTTCGAGAATACAGCGCAAACTTAACCGTTAATTGCCAGTTCCACTAAACGGCCAACTTGCTTAATTTATGTACACGTGCGGAGGAATTGAAAGTGATGGAGCGGACACTATAGGATAAAGTGTAGGAAGCTTCATTGGGGGATGATATTAATTAGAATTTCAAGGTTCGGGGATAAAAATAGTAAGTGGAAGAGTAATTATGCCAGCGGTACGAAATTAGACTGCACTGCGAACGGTACTGTAGTTACATGGAGAGTGTAAAAAGTAGAGAAGGAACAAGACCAGGAAATTCTTTGATTCTCTCAGTCTCTCTGTGATCCTGCCGTTTGCTTCCCTTCTTCCTTGATTAAGACCGACTCGTATATCCCGGCCCTGTATTGGGAGTTACATAAATTACTCGCAAGTATTTATGGTAACCGTCTCTTCGCACGCTACCCTTTGAACTCTCCGGGGAACGGTGCTATTAAAGCCGTGAAATTAAGTCCATCGCGTATCCTCTTTTCATATTTCCGCATTTAATTTCACCGGCCTAAATGCGCTCGAGTCTCCCTCGGTGAATCATTTTCTTCGATTAAGGAGAAGTACGCAAATGGGACGCGATAATTCATAGCGTTTACGTGCATAGACGATGAATACGGTAAATCTTGCCCTTCTAATTTTACTTAAGAAACTTGGATACCTTTCCAAGAACGGTTTCCTCGGATCCCAGTGTTCTTGCGGGATGAACAAAGCTAACACTTTTGCATATCTCCTAAATCTTTCCTATACCTGAACATTGCCATGCAGCTTCCTGGTTTAATTTCTTACCAGAGGCTTCAAATTCTGTGCTATCTTAAACAAATTAATTATCAATTCGAAAATCACTCTAAATAACTGTCGCTTTACCTCCAACACAAATCTCACCGTACCTTTGCCAACCTACCGAAAGAATCCCTCCCAGAGATGGACAAAACTTTTATTTAAATAAAAATCTTGCCCATCTCTGATCCCTGCCAGCTCCTCGAAAGAATTCTGCATGAAGCAGACACATCCAGTGTATCAAGACCGTCCAAAGCGGCGATGCGAGTAAGAAGTTCGTCCTTGCCTGCCATCCCTCCGAATGATTGACACACGATCCGTCGTCGGAAATTGGGTTCGCTTATAATCCGCACTTTAACGCCTTTTTGCCCGCAGCCTCGATCCTGTTCGCGTTCCCGGACCAGGCGACGGTGAAAAAGGTGATCAAGGCGCTACCGCGGGTCGGCGTTGGCATCAAATACGGGATACCGCAGACTAGGTAAGGACTCAACTGCCCGACGAAACCCTTTTACCAACATCTGGATCTAGGGATCTCGGGGGCCTCGAGGCTCACCCTGGAACACGCTCCTCGCATTCCTCTCTTTCTTTGTCCCCTTGCCGTAGGATTCCGCCCGCGATCAGGGTCGGATCTGGGGCTCTTCTTGCCCGAACGGAGCATCGAGATCGGATGATAAAGGGCGCGGATAGATATTGAAAAGTTTCGGCGGCAGAAGAGACTCTCGGTGTATTAACATGTTAGGAATGCACCGTGTCGATGGACTCGTCGTTTTTAGTGACGAATGAGGCGGGTAGCGGGAACGATTCAGAAATTTGTTCGCATAAATCAGACGTAAACTAATTGAATCATTGCGTCGTCTTTATTTTCTCACGTGGATCGTCTTCGTAATCTGTCAGTTCGCGTGCACAAGTTTATTCGTATCGCTTTTTATCTGAATTTTTACAAAGTCTATGGACAAGACAGAGTATTATGCTCTTTTGACAAATAAACGAATCTCGACACGATTTGTGTGTTCAAGAAGTAGATCGAAATGTAGAGGGAAAGGAGGTAATGTCGAGCGTTGAAATCATCCGAGAGGATCCGCGTCTTTGCGTCGCGATCGCGTCCCAGAGGAAGAGGAGAGGGATCCTTTCTCGATACCAATACTCCCGCAGCCCGGCGAGGACAGGCGGCGAGAACACAGAGGTTCGCGTATCCGCGCTTCGATCCATCCATTTAAAGCGCTCCTCCGGAGGAGAGAGCCGGCGAGAAGGATACTCCGGCCATAAATATACGGAGGCCAACTCCGACGTCTGATCCGGGGGAGATTCCTGGCCAACAAAAATAATCCGCCGGCATATAAAACGTGCATTCGCGTCGTGACGCTCCGTACCACGCTTGAATCACGAGGAAAATAAAATGTTCGTATCGGAAACTAAGACGGTGGTCGAAAATTGAGATACGTTTAAAAATCGCACTATGTTTAAACGAAAAAGTTTCAAAAATTCACACTGCACATTCGTATGAATATAGTCAGGATCATCGTACTTTCTATCGTATCGTGATTTCTTTCATACCCAGCAGCATTTTCCTCACCTTTGAAGTGCGCAAAAATTATCGCGAGGCGCACGCAACCACGGAAGTTATTCATCCGGTTTCATTTCTATGCTTCCTTCTTTTAATGTCGTCCACTGCGCACGCCCATTAAAGTCCCTGGTATTAATCCTAAATCAGGCGATGCTGGTGTTCGTAAAACCGCTCGGTGAATTTTACGGCGCGAATATAAAGCACCGAACCCCGCGTCTTGTTGTAATAGCTCTTGTGGATTGAGAGCGACTGTCACCTTAATGGCGCACGAACGACGATACGGATCTCTGAAGGCACTCGTTTTGCCTGGCAATTATCTTTTGCAATTAAACTGGCGTGCACAGTTTAATGCACTGACCGCCACGTCACCGAAAAGGCGAAGGAAATTGATTTGCCTCTGTAGATCGCATATCGTTTAAGGGTGCCTGGCATGAGAAAGATGGGTGAGAAACGTTAGTTCCAATGTAAATTTTTATTATCGCTCACCTGTCAGACCTTCCTTCGCTACTGGATCTCAAAAGTCTGTCGATAGAAAGCGCGTATCTGTTCCGTTTATGAGCTGTTGATAGGACAGAGTGGTTGGGCAGGTATTAATATACCCATCACATGTTCGCGCAATGTGCAACGTGGAAGTCATAAATAGGTAAAGTTATTATACCGGTCTTCCGTCTCTTTGCACGGTACATTGGTGGTTGAACGCGTAACTGTACCCTCGATAATTCTTTCGTCTTCTGGACAGGTTGCGCCGGACGCAAGTATTTGCAACCGTTATCAGCAATAGGTATTAGTGTTATAAATTGGCTTCTTTACGTATATAAAGTTCCACGGTCAAGGAGGATCAGGTTGTTGGATAAAATTCTTTCGGTTTTGGGTAGAATACACACCTCGTTTATTTTTTCCAAATCTTCCATTTTAAAACAATACATACTCGGTGTTTTAGATTACTGGATATTCTAGATATTGTAGTTATAATATTGTCAAGATTCTATGCAGGTTATCCAGGCTCCCATAAAGAGCACCCATCATGTGTCAGTCTCCCTGACGGGGGATACTGAAGAGTGCACTGTGCTTGCAGGAGAGCATCAATGATGTCGCCCCGGCAGCTAATGAGGAGCTCCAACATGACGCAGAAGTGGCAGCGAAGAGAGATATCGAACTTCGAGTATCTGATGTTCTTGAACACGATTGCTGGTAAGACCTATTCCTCTACACTATGCGCAAAGACCATCGCGATAACCTCCCCGTCGTTCGCTGTCACTGTTCACCGCAACATTTACTTGAATCCGTTGTGCGTTGCTTCGCGTATCTGTGAACGGTTCCCTCCACCGTGAAACCAACAGCAACCGTAATAATAGGGGGGCTGTTCAGCGTCTAAAAATCATATCGGCTTACCGATTGCGGAAGGAAAATGCGACGTCTGCGGACGGCCCTCGATCGTCGCTCGATTTCGCCCGGGTACCAAGGGAGTCGGACGAAGAGGAGCCAGGGAGAATTGCAATGCAGAGGAGGATAGACTGTCTACGGGTGCACACGGGCGGATGGAATCTGTCGCGGCGTATTAGGGATGTTCTCAATCAGCTCCGTGTTCCGTTGGCCACCCCATACGAGTAATCCCTAGCTCGTGGGCCCTGGTAATCCTCTCCCGAGGGACTGGTGTTCCCCGTTTCCCCCATCGAATGGAGCCGTGCCTTTGTTTCTCCTACGGTTTAATATCGGTCTCCCTTTTGTGTTGCGCGTCGCGAGCTAAATCACGAAATTCGAGAAGCCCCTTACCTTTTTTTACCGACCCGCGTTCATCAGCCCGATTCGACAAACAGAGGGCGTCAAGGGTTGCACGGGAACACGTTGTACCGCGTACGTTCGTAATTACCCTTCACGGAGGGGCGTACTCGTGGCGGGTACCTGGCATATCGGAAGCGAATGCTGAGAGCAAAGGCGAGAATGGTCCTCGACGGATGCTAATAGTCGATCGTAAAGAAGGTCGATCGCGAAACACTCGCGGATTGGGTAAGCGGAGAATGTATGCCTGCCCACGCGCGCTTAATGACGAGGATCACCAGGGACGCGTAATTATTTGTGTATCGACGAGAACGCCGCACGATGCCAGAGGGTGGCCGTGTATTTACGAGCGTTATATATTAATTGCGCAAATAAATAGTGGTTTCAAGGGGAGCAAGGCGGCGGGGAGGGGGTCGGGCGTGGGCCGCTACAGAGCGCAATTGGGCAAGACCCCGGCGGGAGAACACGTTGCGAAAACGAACCGGTCCCGCTGGCAGGCTCCCGCCATGCGATCCATGTTCTTTATTTTTCTCGGTCGCATCGGTTTATTAAAAATTAATGACAGTGGAGTCGATGTAAATATGATTGGCTGCGTGTCGCGACGCGGGCCGGTTCGCGTGGGTGTACCGTTTGTGAACCGCGTTTCGTCGACCTTCTCCTACTTAGGTAGGTGAGAAAGGTACACCTGAATTCAATTATTCCTCCTTACAATTTTCTTAATATCTTTCACGTTATCCACTGGACTAATTGAGGAGTTCTTGTAAAAAACACTGCAAGTGTCAAAAATCAAGTTCTATTGGTAAACTTAGTGGTGGCGTGGCTTAGATTTCCGCGCTGTGGTGGTAAGTTAGCAAACTATTGAAAGTAGGTCCGGATCTCACCAAACATTCCGAATAAGTACTGGTCACCTAAATCGTACCTCATCAATTTCTCAGTAATTAATGAATAGAAACAAAACCTTTTGAATTTACACCCTATTTTGTGCGTGCTATAAACATTTTAAAAAATCAGGTATTTTTGTGCGTGCTATAAACATTTTAAAAAATCAGGTATGATTGTTGTAACTTTTTACCAGTTTATTTTAGCTGATAATAATCAAACAATGCAATATTGTCCTGTATTTTTGTATTTTTCTAAAAGCGGGTTTAATGTAGAATATTTTACATTCATTTTAAGTACATATTACATTCAGTATAAAGTTTAAATAAATATTTATAAATAAATTGACCATGTTTCCTAAATCGTACCACTACAATCGTACCAGTAGGATTTGACAACTCGTATGTTATATAGGTTATGTACATATATCATATTCATAGGATATTGTGGCCTGTGTGTGATCCATATACATATGTATATTTAACTATATATAATAATCACTACTTTATGTTGAATATTTTCTACTCTATTCGTTATTGATACTATTTTTAGTGGAGGTACGATTTAGGAGACCGGTTGCCTAAATCGTCCCTTTTACAGTATGTGACAAAGCGATTAATAACAAATTAATTTGTTCTGAACAAAAGGTTAACCGTATAATAGTATGTGCCTAAAGGATCAAGCTACAATATCCAATAGTCATTTGCGTTCAAATTAGTACCAAATATGAAATATAACGTAAAATGTCTTAAGTGGCACGATATAGGCAACCCTCCCCTATTTATTAATCGAATAAGTAAAAATTTAGTGTTCAAAAAAATTTAAAAACACTCGTTTTTCACAACATGTCTATTTAAACACTGATAATCTTATGGACTTCGACAGATTTCGACCTACTCTCACTAGTTCAATTTTCTGTCACTAGTTGGCGTATCGAAATTCTGGGTTTCCCAATACTATATTAGTATTATTATTGGGACGTGGAACATTTTCTGATAATTTTTTTTTTAATTCTGTCACTTACAGTGTTTCCTACAAGGACTCTTCAATTGTAAGTTAGAGACCAAACGAAATGCTTTCGTTAGCTATTTCTTGGAGCCGTCGCTATCTTTGTCAAGTGTGCGCAGTCTGAGACACCAATCGTAAGAGACTGGCACAGGTTCCGAGGCTGTAACCATTTCGCAGGGCTTCCTGCCGATTTTTCTCCCCGGAGGCCGACGTCTCTCTAAATCTCGCCGAGTGGCGAGTTAAAAACGAGCTTCTCGTCGCGGCCAGCACTTATTATAACGTTGTTCCCCGTGGACCGGGAGGTCCAGGCTCGGGTAGGTAAGAAGCGCGGGCAAGCAGCGACTGCGAAGGGTAACTGCGAGGGCGGAGACGAAAGGGAGAGCGTGTGTCGCGGGCATTCCGGTGTCGAGGAGCGTTCTGAGAGCGCTCACTCACCGCGACGCTACCATTAATAATCACTTTGATGCATAACGCGGCCTTACTATTATTTACGTCCGACCGTCGGTCGTGCAGCGTCACGATTTACGACGCATTGTAGAAACGACGGGTCTTGTGCGCTGCTACTTCGCCGCCGAGCCCTTCCCTCCATTCCTTCTCGCCCTTCCTTTTTCCTTCCCGTTCACGGGCGAATCGAGTATCCGGTGAATTTCGCGGAGACGGGACCCGACGAAATTTTGCGGCCTCGCGATTATTCTTGTCCCTTGGACTGACCGGCTGTCGCGATAGTGGCTCGGGGAAATTGTATACTGTGCGTGAGAAACTAAAAAGAATCCTTTCACCGCTTTTTATTTCTCATAAGGACTGATGTACCGTGTATAGTAGGGTAAACTTGAGTAAGTCCGTGATAGTTTTAGAATTTGTCTATTAACTGCTAATATTTACATACTCTGAAAGTGAGTCTAGGATATAATGATAGTTCAGACATCAAAGAAACAGACAATAGGTTAACAGAAATTTACTAAGTATATTTAATTGAAAACATACAATATTAAGTAGTTATGACATACTCTGGTTACTCCGTGATAGTATTCTGGTAAGTCAGTGATAGTTTTCGCCAGCCCGTGATATGGCCATCAGATATTTTTTTATATTATTTTATATTATTTTACATTAGATTACATTATTTTACATTATTTTATATTATTTTATATATTTTCACAATATTTTATATTATTGTTATTTTGTGTATAATCCATCGTTTCATGATCGTTAAATGTCTGAGACGTAAGGAAACATGGTATCTGGTATTTGCCATCAGAATTTCTCGAACAGCACAATCAGAAACGCAGGCTCGGGCGCACGAAAAATAAGAATTTAGTCACTTTTCATAAGCAAAAATAACACTGATGCTTTAACAAAATGCTCTCTCACTCTATCACACTAACTTCAATTGACTAATTATTTTACCACAACATAAACTAGAAGATCAACGCTGTCTGTTCGTTTTTGTTCCATCTAAATTGAGTCAGACAATTTCGAGTTACAGATAAATGAAAAAGTATCACGAAGTAACCTATAGGTACCACGAACTTACCCGAGTTTACCCTACGTCAGTGGCGCACTCTGGATTTAATCTTGGGGGGAGCCAAGTTGAAGGGATGAAAATATTTTTAATGCAAATTCAATAAAATTCATTAGGTGATTATAAAAATTTATTTAGGGATTAAAATCGGGGTTTCTTTTCGTTTCACAAAGCTCTTGAGTTACTTCAGAGGTGGTTACAGTAATCTCCTTCTTCCTCTTTCATTGGGAGAGTGCCAAGGTACGTATTGCAGTAGGACAGTTTTATTGCAATATGTATGTAAATACGTACTGTGAAAAGAGAAAGAATGCCCTCGTAGTGTAATGAAAAGAATACCTACCCTTCTCGACTGTTGATGAATCCGGAAAGCAAGTAGAACGAAGTGGTACGAATTAAATGGGCACGTGAACGATTCGACGCACGCCCTGGCTGACAAACTTGCTGACGGGTTTTAATTAACGCCAGGGGGAGGAGATTAGACGAAGTGAGGCTTGCAGTCGCCGCTGCCGTCGCTAATGCATCTCGGAATGGGATTCCAAGATGGGTGGGGTGTGGGTGGAGGAGTGAGACCTCCAGAAGTGACAATTTCGGGAACGATTAGCCGTCACGGTCTGAGTTATGCGCTTACTAAACGGAGAACACCTCCGCTCCCCACGAGCCTGAACCGTGGCGCGCATTTCGTAAAAATAGAATTAGAAGGCGGTCCTCCGTGCACCCGCTTTTCATCGTCCGCCAGAGCGTGGCGACGAGGGTGCCAGGGGAAGAAAAGTGACCGCGGCTGAGCTCGACAAAAAATTAGGCCGGTGATTATACGCATTAAAAGGAAGACGCCGATGGCTCGTTTATTTTTGGACCCCGTGCACGAGCAATCCCGTTTAGGAAACGGGGTGGTACACGCGACTAGATCATCTATGACACGCAGACGCGTCGTAAACATAGATAATGATATTTAAATTCATCCATGTACTTTGATATTATATTTTGCATCCGAGTAATAATGATTTCAAGAAACATTAATTTGTGTTTCAGGTCGAACATACAACGATTTGAACCAGTACCCAGTGTTCCCATGGGTGTTGACCAACTACGAGACGAAGGAGCTCGATCTCAGTTTACCCAGCAACTATCGTGACTTGTCGAAGGTAAATCAATACCACTTAAACGTGAATCTCCTGTTTTTATGACAGTTACTCGAATGCTTTCGTGTCCCTTGACAGCCGATCGGAGCGTTGAATCCGAGCAGGAGGGCTTACTTCGAGGAACGCTTTCAGGGCTGGGAGCACGACAGCATACCGCCTTTCCATTATGGCACCCATTACAGTACGGCTGCTTTTGTTCTCAACTGGATGATACGCGTGGTAAGCTCATTGCCGGAATGCTTTTAACTCTGCAAGTTCTGTTTATTAATTATGCCCTTGAATTCATCAGCTTATTCTTGACATGACTCTGTATAATCGTACATTGACAAATGGTACCATCCGTATAACTTGACCCGCTCTCGAATCCCTTCTAATTCGATATTTTGTAAATAAGACTTAGCGCGCGACGTTCGAAGACCATTACAAAGAACCTCGACGCGAGCCCCCCAACAATCGTCGATTCTCGGACCTTGGTCTATTTAAGTGGCTTATCCACCGTTGAACCATAAATTCGAGCGACGCATTCGGTAGTGTCTGCACACTAATTTGTGGGCGTCGGAACGCCCTCGAGTCAACGAAGCCCGCCTTCCCGTTAAATATGTGCATTTGTTTTCCGCTGCACTTCCTCGGCTTCCATGCGCCCGACGTTTCAAAGAGATTCCACGTAAAAATATACCACACTGCCGGCCAATCGTTGCGCTCCCTATTACGTTAACGACTATATTAATTCCCTTGTTATGATTTAGCTAAGCGAGCAGAAAAAACGTCCCGTTTCACGACTCGTTTTATCGTATCGTTTGTGCTCGCTCGAATCTGCGAATTCGCAGCGATTCAATTCCATGCGAATAGCTCGAGCGAGCTTGCTCGGACGGGCGGGCATTATCCTCCGCATTTACATGCAAATCGTCAATAAGCGTTTTATTATTCTTCCGCTGGACGACACCCCGCTGTTCCTGCAACGATATACTGCGTCATAAACAATTTATTGCTTTATAACTGCGCCGCTCGTTGTCTCTTGGGGCCGATTTCGCGAATACCTTTAACTGTCCAGTTATGGTATTAGGTCAACGTTGCGTTGCATAAAAGTGCACGTCACTTCGGAGCACGTGGTCGCGTTGGTTCGTTGTAAACGACCGTATTGTCGAAAATCTCGCTCGCGATTGTAAATCAGGTTTGGCGCGGCTACACCTACGCGTCGAATGGACGTCGATCACTAGGGGGCTGTTCTGTTAACATTCATCAGGCTGTCAGTACAGGGAACGACTGAAAGATAGGACTTCAAGCGTGATACCGTATAACAGATTAGACTTTGAGGGGCCTTCTCGATATGGTGGTTCAGATTTTGTTATTCATGAGGTGGATGAACCCGTCTCGTGCACTTTTTTTTGCAGGAAGAGGGGTGCAGTTCCATCTTTATCAACTTCGAGTAAATCAGAAAACACTGTTTAGAGAATTATTGTTTTGATCTAACATTGTAAAGAGAACAGTAATTGAAAAATATATATTTTCATAGAACAAGTAGTAGTTATTGAGTTGATAAGTTTTTATTTCAATTTTTTGCGAATTTTTCATGTCTGGAGTATTCATATTGCGCAAAAGAGTAATTGGTACAAATTCAAAATTTGCATTAAATCTGGAAGAAGTAGTAGAATTTTTTTTGCATACATATATTACACGTCATAACTCAACAGCTGTCAAAAATGGAGGTGCACCCCTCTTGCTGCAAGGTGCTCAATTAGAATTGCGTGGAGACTAGCAACTACTAAATGCGTTCAGCGGACTCAACTGTTGAGTGATTTCACTAGATTTTACTCGCGTCGACTAATGACCGTGCAACTTCAGAGTAAAATCTAGTGAGATCACTCAACAGTTGAGTCTGCTGAACGCACCCAATAGTTGATGTCTGCGCGATGCAATGGTGAAATATAAAAAAATATATAAAAAAAGCAATATCCAGAAAGTCGTTACAATGATGGAAATATCGATGTTGCAGGAGCCTATGACAACCATGTTCTTG
The DNA here is from genome assembly GCA_947577245.1 of Andrena bucephala. NCBI lineage: Eukaryota > Metazoa > Arthropoda > Insecta > Hymenoptera > Andrenidae > Andrena > Andrena bucephala. Next base: position 75,469,738 of record OX387715.1, read on the forward strand.
GCCCTCCAAGGTGGTAAATTCGATTACCCGAATCGACTGTTCTCCTCGATCGCCTTATCCTGGAAGAGCTGCCAACGAGATACTTCCGATGTCAAGGTTCGTTTCGTTTTTACTTTCTAATGCTCGTGCTTATTAGTTACACCTGTACGAGCAACGGCTGCGCGCGCAGAACCCTTTTGTTATTCACGGGAGAATAAATTTCCTCGAGTACCATGTCCCGATGCGTTCGAGAGCGGACTGGTAATAAATTATTCGCCTTGTTAACAGGAGCTTATCCCTGAGTTCTTCTTCCTACCGGAAATGCTGGTGAACAGCAATCGTTACCGCTTGGGTAGGCAAGAAGATGGCAGCGCGGTTGGCGACGTTGAATTACCGCCCTGGGCATCGTCCCCGGAAGAATTTATAAGAATTAATCGAATGGTACGTGCAATGAGCGTAATTCGTTTAAACAACGAATCAGCTTTAGCCGTGTTTGTGTGTTTGAGCGAACACTGTTTCTCTCATGTCTTTAACTTCCACAGGCTCTGGAGTCGGAGTTCGTGTCTTGTCAATTACACCAATGGATCGATTTGATATTTGGTTACAAGCAGAAAGGTGAGTCTTGTCGCAATGTCTATACAAGAGATAAATACGAAGCTATCGTATGTAAGTGTTAGGAAATTACCAAACAGTACTAGAAGTTACGTAGAATTTCTATGAGAAAATGAGAAGCAGATCGTTACTGCCTTAGAACGCTGGGCCCCTTCAAACCTTATATACCTCTTAATCGTTAGTCCACGTGAGAAATGTTACTCCGCTTATAAATTGAGAGTATAACGTCCCGAACAATGGCGCGAGCAGCATAGGAGCTGGACCGAGTGTTGGGACACGCGCAGTCGAGTCAAATTAGGCTTCCAGCAATGGTAATTGTCAGTGGCGCCTCTATATCCGGCGCTTCCTCGAAGATGCTGAGTTCGAGGAGCCAGGGGGAGCAGGGTGGCTGCGCTGGCCGGGCGTATGGAAGGAATTAGTTTTTAGTTAGCTTCCTCCCGGTCTTGTCCCAAGCAATTAAGCACGTGTGGCGGGCGCGACAATGCGTGCCACCCCTAACACGTAACACGTTTACAGCCGGTTGCATGAAAGTACAGCCAACCGGAAATTCCGGCCACGAGCAATCGACAGAAGGTCTAGAAATCAGCTGAAAGGAAACGTCGCTGCTGCACTGCGTCACTGCTGTGCAGTACTCTGTGAAAGTCTATTTTGTGCTTAGAGAATGGAACATCAAACGTGTTCTTTAAATACCTATTAGGTGGACCACAAAATAAGTAGCTCGCAGTATAACTCAAGCTTTCTGGGAACGAGTAAACACTTGCTTTGTCGGAGTTGCTACTGTATTAGTTAAAGTTAGGCAGTCAGGGTGATCAGTGGCGCACTTAGGATTTAATCTTGAGGGAGTCGAGTTCAACGGGTAAAAATATTTTTAACGCAACTTCAATAAAATTCATTAAGTGATTATAAAAATTTATTTATAAAATGAAATCCAGTTTTCTTTTCATTTTACAAAGCTCTTGAATTACTTCAGTCGTGGTTACATTAATCTCCTTTTTCCCTTTTCTTTCGGGGGTGCCAGCCGCTCCCCCTCCCCCCTCTCCCTCCTCTTGGTATGCTACGGAGAGTGATATACCGATTACTCCATTAAGAATTTGAATATTAATGTGTTGAAATTGTTGCAATAAACTTGTCCCGTTTCTTAAGGTCCTGAAGCTGTTCGCGCAACAAACGTTTTCTATTACCTAACGTACGAGGGTAGCGTCGATCTGGACACGATAACAGATCCAGTAATGCGAGAAGCCATTGAGAACCAAATACGAAACTTTGGTCAAACGCCCTCGCAACTCCTGATGGAGCCACATCCTCCGAGAAGCTCGGCGATGCATTTGGTAAACGACGTTCGATTTACGGTATTGCATAATTTTACAAGTGAAATCAGTGTTTAGAGACTCGTAGAACTTTGTCACAAGAAGAGCGTGCAATGTATTGTAGGTATTTAGTCTGGTGAAACGTGTTGGGGAGAGCATTGTTTTAAGGTAGAGGCTTAACAGTTTAATTATTCTTAACGAAGGCATGAGCCAGCCCTTGCGAGTACTCCACCACTTTTAGAGTACATCACTCTTAGTGCTCAGTATAGAGATTGTATCAGAGATTCATAGTCTCATAATCGCACAGTAAAAACGGAGTTAAACTCTAACCTTTAGATATCTGAGTCAGCCACCCTTACGGTACACTCGTTAGTCCATCCAGTTAATAAGTCGTACTTACATACCTACATATACGTGCAATGCACGCTTTTCTTTCTGTTCAATCGTTCCGAACGAGAAGAGTACCGCGAAGTTTGACAAGACGTTGCCACCCGTGTTGCAGTCACCGATGATGTTCTCGAGCATCCCGGACGACGTGTGCATGGCCATTAAATTCCCATCGAATTCGCCGATCTGTCACATATCGGCCAACACGTACCCTCAGCTGCCACTGCCATCGGTAGTTACGGTCACCACTGGGCAGCAGTTCGCTGTCAACAGATGGAACACCAACTACGCTGGTAAGCTTCGCGGTCACGCGACTCTCGTTGCCGGTGAGATTCATTATCCTATTAACGGGGGGCTGAATTACAGCGTCCGTTCAGTCGCCGAGCTACGCAGACACTCCGCAGGCTCAGGCCGCGAACCAACCGCTCTCCATGGATCCTGTTCTATGTAAGTGGAGCAAAGAATCTTCAACCTCCGAACATATAGCAGTGATTTAATTGCGCGGTATTCGCGTGTTGCAGCGCAAGCGGCGAACAGCTCGAATCCCACGTTACGCCGGCACTTGGGCGACAATTTCAGCCAGAAGCTGAAGATTCGAAGCAACTGCTTCGTCACCACCGTGGACAGCCGTTTCTTGGTCGCCTGTGGCTTCTGGGATAATAGCTTCCGCGTCTTCTCCACCGAGACTGGTAATAATTTTGATTAATAAGCAGATGGAAGGAAAATTCGCTGATGGTGTAGGGGAGTGTGACAGGGGAAAGGGGGTGTAGAAAGGGGAAAGAAGTATTGCAAAGTAGAAAGGGAGATAATTCCTTTTTTCCAGCAAAAATCGTGCAGATAGTGTTTGGCCACTATGGTGTCGTGACGTGTTTGTCGCGTAGCGAGTGCAACATTACCTCCGACTGCTACATAGCGTCAGGAAGCGCGGACTGCACCGTTCTGCTGTGGCACTGGAATGCCAGGACGCAGACAATCGTTGGAGAGGGCGAAGCTCCAGCACCCAGGGCAACCCTTACGGGTCACGAGCAGCCGGTAACGGCTGTCGTTATATCAGCCGAGTTGGGCTTGGTCGTTTCTGGTTCTTACTGTACGTAATTACACATACTCTTCAAGATTTCGTGGCATCTAAGGTGAAGGTTTAACATTATGGAATTAGAGTGGAGTTTATCGAATCGCTCCTCGTTTATAGACGGTCCTGTTCTCGTGCATACGACTTTCGGCGATCTGCTGAGGTCGCTGGAACCTCCAAACGGGTTCTCCTCCCCTGAAAACATCGCGATGTCGCGGGAAGGTGTCATTGTGGTGAATTACGAGCGTGGACACATAGCAGCGTTTACCATAAATGGTAAACGCCTTCGCCACGAGTCGCATAACGATAATCTTCAGGTAACCAACCCATACAGTGGTTGCAGGATCACAGTCCCGACAGGAGTCTCTTACGTCTTCCAATTTTTCTATGATATCATTCGCGTTTTCCATTTCTTTCAGTGTCTGCTTCTCAGCAGAGATGGCGAGTACTTAATGACAGGTGGTGACAAACGTATCGTGGAAGTCTGGAGGACATTCAACCTCGCCCTCCTCTACGCGTTCCCAGCCTGCGAAAGCAGCGTTCGTTCGCTAGCCCTTTCTCACGATCAAAAGTAAGTACGATACAAACTACAAGTGCACCCTAAACTCCGGGCCCCGTTAATCGTCCCAAAAGATTCATTGTTCCGCCTACAATTTCAAAGCTCTTTTTGCAGGTTTCTCTTAGCTGGCCTGGCCAATGGGTCCATCGTGATATTCCACATCGACTTTAACCGATGGCATCACGAGTTCCAGCAACGTTACTGAGACTGTTTCGCGTACGTCTAGCAACATCGACCTCACCCAAACACACCCCAGCTGTTGCCCCATCTTTTTTCATAACACCGACTGGATTTCTCTCAAAGCATGAATGGGTCGCAACGGTGACAACCATAGAGCAATCTGACCACAATCTACGTGTACATCTTACGTTACAGCCGACCTACGATTCAACTAACCAGAGTAACGCATCGCGCAATAACGCGAGCATCGACCGAGACGTTCGTCGAGCTTGCAGCGCGACAACCGAGCGCAGCGACTCCGGCCATGGCCGAGGTGTTCTACGGACAGGAGCAACGAGCAACGTCGCTTTCGTAACCGTTTATTACAATCAAGTAGAGGGCGCAGATGCGTAGTCGCCGAGCAGCAGGTATTCACGATATTCAGCGTTTAGCAATAATTCGCTTACTCGCGACTCTAACAATTAAAGCAGTGCTTCCGTGGCGCGAGCGCGCGAATCGACGACGACGCGCAAGCGAACAGTAGAGGAAAGTGTGGGCAGGAGGTGTCCAAGAACCGGGCCCCCTGGGCTCCAAGCCGCGACAGTGCGCGCGAAGAGATTCGGAGAGGAGAGAAAGCCGACAGAAGGCGCACGTCTCTCAAACGCTAGTCAATTACCAAGACTCGGATCTATCTGTACGCTTGCGAACATTCGAAAGGCCGATTCTCGACTGACCCGTTCGAGGGTAGCGCGCTGGTCAGACGTGAGGGATCCTCAGGACAGATTGCCCGCGGCTGAAAGACGAAATCGTGAGCAGTCCCTGGAAGGCGAGGGCGCGTTACATTTCCCGCTAGGAAATGGCGCGTGGGTATGGCCCCCGATATCTCTAACGCTAGTTACGTCCCGTGTAAATACGATAATCTCTGCGGCATATATAAATATATATATATATATATTATATTATATATTATAATATTATATATATATATTATATATATATATATATACATACACACACACACATACGCATTATTCCGTAATAGGGTGGCGAGCGAATGAGCAAAAAATGAGATAGGGAAACGTGTACCATTACAAAATATTGACGTTTCCATTGTATTCTGCGCCGATGTCACAATTGCCGCCCGTGATATAAACACTTTTTGGCTAAGCACTTAGTGAGTTCAGTTTACGAGACATAGGTACAACACCTACACCACATCGCCATACCCCATATACGCAGATCTATCACACGTTAATACACGTCTATAAATACACAAAGGTACGCGTACACGTCTGCACAAGAAGCACTTCCGCGTGGGGGCGATCGACGCTTTTTCGCAAGCTCAGTGTACGCTGGATCGCCTCCCCTATCTCTCGAGGAACACACACCATTGTCGTCACAATCACATTCATCGCCACTGCCCCACCCTCCCACCCTCACCTCCCAGCAACACATCCCAACCCCCGAGGTTCACGTCCTTCGGAAGAGATCCTAATTTTTATCAAAGCCGTCCAGCTTAACTTTTGCGAGGATATTTCTTGGTATTTTCGCACGCGAGGTATAATTAATCAGCAAGACAAGGTTATATAGGCTTAAAAACGAGGAATCGCATACCGAATTCATTCGCGGCGGTCCTCGTTCGCGCGGGGACCGACCGTTTCTTCGTGTGTGAGCGCGTCGCCCGTATGACGATTCGAATGGCGAGTTTTGTGGTGAAGGGAACCGTGCAGGGAGCATAGCAAGTGAGAAATATTGAAGGGATCGATGAGACGAGAGATGGAAGTTCGAAAGACGGAGGGGAGAGTAAAGGGAACGTTCGATAGCAAGATTAAGGGGAGGGAGCGGACTCGTTCACGAATGATCGACATCTCGTCGTTTCGCTGCAGAACCGAACGCTAGTCATTCTTTCTTGGAGAATGTCGACGTTGGCGAGCGAGTACACGTAGGTAGAGTAATCATGTCGTGGCAGATGCGTGTGCATAGCTTCGATTTCTTTGCGTCTTGCGATTCGATCGACGTACGCAGCGTACGTCGTGTTTCGCTTGCCAACTAGCTGGTAGCCATTTCTTCTGTCCGTCTACGAGATTGTTTTCACGCGCACGCTTCAGTCGTCGTAGATCTCGATGTGTTTTTCCTTTAGTGACGGATCAGTGACGTTTCAAGCCGGAGGGTCTTCGTATAAAAAAAAAATGCAGGACAAAGATAGCGTGGGCGCGGAGAGGAGACAGTGTGAGAGAGACTCAGCGTAAATGAGAATAATTCGGAGCGAGCGCTTACGGCCGCCTCGGTGATCCTTGCGACGCATCCCCTTTGTATCGCGAGTCTATACGCGCACGATCGCGTTTTCAAGATAATTCGATTATAGAATCAAATTCGATAAACTAACGCAGACATACGATTGGATTAAAAACTCCGAACGGTTCCTGGATAACACTTTCAATTCTACACCCTGTACATGGTCAATGCTGTACTTAAATGTAAAATAAAATGCAGAGGGACTGACTAATTCGAAAAAGAAAAACTCGACGCGATGGACGAACTCGTGGAAATTGCAAAGCTAAAAGGACACACGAACGCGAACGTCTCAGGATGTACTTATCTAGTCAGGACTCGCGGCAAATGGCGTCGCGAATCACTGGCGGCCTCAATTCCTTAGATGTCGATACACTTAATTCATATACAGTACTTGGTCTACGTGGTAGATGTAAAGTAAGTGCATGGTGCCGACGTTCTAGCGATCAATCACTCTTGAGCTTGCGGAGATCATGTAACGTAATTGTTAATAATTAGTGAACGCGGTTATTGTCGTGTACCCCGATCGTGGCCGACCGATCGACCGCGCGTTGTCGTACAATTCATACACGCATAGGACGGTGTTACGTGTGTGCAATGCGAAACGTGTTAAACAATGGTATATTATCGCTATATCGATATTGAGCGTGCTTATGCATGATTGTTCGTAATTGTTCCGTTGGCAAGTCTTGCGAGAGGAAGAGGATGCAACGACGAGCGTGCATGAGGAACGCTCGACAGCTGCGAGGAGGGGAAGCTGCGAGGAAGAAAGCGAGTGAGTGCTGAGAGAAAGAATTCGTGCACGCTTGCTATGTGTGCGTGAGGAAGAGGATCGTGCCTGGTGCTTCGGATATATGTAATGTTAATTTCTCGCGTGCACGCGCGCGCAACTGTTTACTTAATTGTATTTAACATGTACAGACGCGTACTATCGACACCTTATTTTCGCTACGATGAAAGAGAAAGGGGACGAGGAGGACGGTAAAAGCGGGGAAGAAGATTAAAACGCAAAGTGGCACGCGCGACGTTCTAGCCGGGTTCCTTGCTTACGGGCGATGCGCGCTGTGTCGTTTCCAATGCAACGATCCTGCTTGAGTCGCGAGGGAACTGGAAGGCTTCGACTCCTTGGGATCTTGTGATCTCCAGCGAGATATCTGGAGGCGACGAGCTAGGAGGGAGAAACTCGAATGTGCGCGCGATTCGGAAAGCAAAGAAATGGACGATATTGAACGGCAGGAAGTGCAATAGCGCGCGCACAGGATCATTCGGCGAAGCAACGTGATCGGCGAGAATGTACCGCGTCGAGCGAAGCGAAACAAAATGAAAAGAAGAAACTAAAAAAAAAATTGAAAAAACGGGGCGAGAAAAGCTAAGAAAAAGATTTTAAAAACGAGGAGTTTTTATATTTGTTTATAGGTGTGTGAGAACGCTGCACTTTTCGAGCAAGTTGTTAGTGAATTCCCTCCATATTGCTATTATATATATAAATATATATAAAGAGAAGAAGAGGAAGTTAAAAGTCGATTTTTGTCCGTAACTCGAACTTCGGTACATCACGTAAGAGTAACGCTACTATTTTAAATAACGCTAAGTACAACGCTACAAACAAAAGGGTTTGCCTATAATTATTATCAAAACAACACTACACCTTATTCTCATGATTCTTATTAATATTATTATTACTATTATTATGAGTATGTAATTATTAGTGTTCTTATCTTACACGATTGTGGTTTATATTTCGACGTACTTAAATATTAAAGTAACGAATCGCTGAGCGCGAACATACACACGCATACACACACACATACACAGATATTTGTATATTGGAGGAGATTTAGGGGTACTTACATCCGATTCCGGTTTCCGTGTCGAGCCAACTGTTTGCGTTGTTCACGTTGATTGTAAGAAAGCGCGAGGTAATGCTAATACACTGTGTAAAGAGACAAACGACACAAAAAAGAGAAAACTGAAAAAATGGATTAATGGTTCGTTTAGATACGGAGCTGCCCGTAGAAGTACTTACGTGTAGATTAATCGAACGTTCAAACGTTTCTAAGCGTAATCACGGGCGGATGAAGAGGGAAGAACGCGTGAATGGTCGCGGGAATAACATTTACTCGGACGCTTAGTCGTTAGAATCGTAACTCGTTCAGTATTTAACAGCGACGTGGAAAAAGAGAATCGCGTTCGACGATGTAGAATCGATGGAAAACACCGAGTCATCGCGACGAAGTTCGAAGTTCTTCGTTCATCGCCGCGTGGTTCATTCCCGGCGCCAAGTAATTTTCCAAATCAATCGATAAAAGTCAATATACGCGCGAGATCGTAGAAAATGGGGCAACTAAAAGAAGCAGAGTAACAAGAGGAAAGATGAATAGTAGACAGAGGGGATAATAACAAGATGTAGTAAAGTCACGTAGAGTTGCGATCGTTAAAACCAACATCATCGAGTTCATCTGCGTCGAAGTAGCGTTTTATAATCGTGAGTCCGTTTCTTATGATAAGCGATACGATAAATATTGTACAGCATTTGTAATGCTACACGAGCCATCCGCTCTCGATTAAGCTTAAGCCCATCCGATTTCACAAGACTAATATTGTCGCTGCAGTTACATTTCTTCAAGACTGAACATCGTTCCGCGATACTCTATTCAACTCTATTGTCTATAACATTCATCGCCATGTTACCGTCACGTCACGTTGGTCGTTGTAATTTCGAGCCAGCACTTAGAACGCGTATTCAAATTTCTAATTAGCAGGGTGGAGAGAAATATGAAGCGAGGGGACGGGAAAAATTGCGTAACATCAGGAGAATGCCGCGCGAGGAGCATAATATGGCCTAATTTTTTCACAATTCACGGCACGATTAGAGTATTGTAGAGGGGGGACGCGAGATAGAACGGAATCGATGTTCGATCGACGAACAAATGGCTGCAATCAGTTAACCTTCTAAAGAAAACCTCGATGCTTGTCTAAATATGATTTCTCTGATAAAGAAAAAGGAAAGCCAAACTCGTAACCGCGCGACACCACGTCGGTCGGGTCTCAATTCGACGACACGGACGACGCAGGTTTATTCCCGGCACTTTTAAACGAGTACTATTTAAGTAGAAGGTACTTAAGTCGTTGCTACATACCAATATAAGCTCTATTGCTTATTTTATACTTAGTATTATCGTAACGTTTCCGATTAGAGGTAACATAATGGGAAAGTTGTATCTTAGCGTAAGGTAGACTAATCTGTAAAGATAAGTAGTCAAATAAATGAAAAGTACATTTGATGTTGCAGACCGTTTTCCTTTCATTTTTTCGTCCATGCTTCGCATCGTCTCCAATCGTCTACTACTTATACGTGTGTCTTACACAGAAAAGGTGCAAGTTGCAGGGGCAAGGTAGACGATAAGGTCCTCGGATGACGAATGGGGCCTGCTATGTCATTTTCACGCAGAGTAGTCAAGAATTAAACTGAATGTGATATAAGAAAGAAGTATTCTTTTATATTAATTATTTAATTCGCATGCACCTCTTGGGGATTATTAGGAACTAAAGAAAGAAGTTGTTCTACATGGTACCGATTTATTTATTTCATCCACAGTCACAAAGAGGCTACTGTGTGCCCGAATATACAGTACAGATACACATACTCGTTAGAAAATGCATATTATCACCGGTACCACCGGGTGTTCGCCTGCAGTTTGGTTAAATATACGATTATATCACTTTCATGATCAGAGTAGACTTTAAACGAGGTCTCGTTTCTGCTAGCTGCTTTTGTCGTCGCCCTCTCTCGGAATCTTTCGTCCAGTTAAGATTGATACTGTCTTGCACATTTGTTCGTATCGGTTGATATGTATCCACGTACACATAGATATACCGTTCACCGTTGGTTCAGCAACGGCGCGTGTCTGTTAATGAGAGGGTGTCGCGAGAGGTGTTGCTCGGAGATATCGAATCGATGCCAAGTCAACGACGTGGGGTATCGATGGGCTTTGTCCAACGACATTAACCATTGAAAATAACGCGTTAACGGGGACATCGACGCTACATACATCAAGAATACACGGGAATTAATACAAAAAACGCGAGACGAAATGAATCGAAACATCGATGAATAGAGGACAGTTTTTCACCACTTTCTTAGGTACATCGAATGTCTCCGAATATTAATGCTTCTCGGCATGTAAAGTATTTCTTCCGTGTAGAAAAAACGCTTCCACTAAGCCCATTCAAACGACTACTCCGACTGTGAAGTGATTGGAACTCTTTCAGGCGGGACACTCGATGAATGCTACAGAAATTACATCGAATAGAAGGAACGTAACCAGATCAGATACCCACGTATTTGAATATTAAAAGAAAAAAGCCTCGGGTCCCATTTCGCTTACCTATATTCTGGACACGATAATTGAAAAAAATTAATTACAAAGTTCCTTTTTATAGAATGTTCTAAAATCTAAATCACACGAATAAATGTGTTTCGAACACCAAACACCATTCATCGAATCTGTCGTCTGAAAAAGCCCTTCCACTTCTTATTATCGTTACGCCTGGATAGGTGAAGTTACTCGAGTAAGCTCAGTCTGTAGTAGAGTGTTCTGTTCGTACGAAAAATACAGTTATCTTGTTTGTGTTTGTTCGTGCACGGCGATGGACATCGCTGGAGCAATAGATGGAGCGAGAAGTCCGTGAGACTTTAAAAAGATGACCATTGGAGACTTCACGGGCAGCCATGCTCAAATTGACAAAATACGTTCGGTTTGGTACAAGGACATTACAAATATACACTTGGAGGATCTACTACTGAAAGCCCACAATCTTGTGCACTACGTTTCCCTATACTACTCTACTACTACTTGTGTCTTGGCACATCTCGTGTTCTACTACTGCACTTATAGAATCTTCGTTTCTCGGGTACGCTGTCTGGTATCTTCTTACGGCTGTAATCTATTAACTGTTACGGGTATACTTTCAACTACTTCGAACACAGAGTATCGTCAGAACGTCAAAGGGATCGTCACTTAATCGTAATATACACCGGTGGCCGTGTCCGCCAATCTTTCTAGCTGCATCCATTGCCCAGAGACGTCCACGCGTCTGGTACACTTCATCATCTGTAAATTCTATGTCTCGCACTTGGGATCGAAGTCTCTGGTCGATCGTCAGCCAAAACCATAAAACGAGTCGTCTGTCTGACTTCCTCGTGGTCGATCGAAGTACGGGTGAAGCAGTATTCCCGCCTTGCACCCAGTGCTCTCGAATCTTAAACGTACGTGTACACATTTCCGCGATGCATCAGTGTCAGCTGTGCGCGCACGGAGTTTCCCTTCTCTGCGAGGCCCTGTGCACGGCACACACGCATTATTATCGAGCACACCATCGAGTCGATCCATCAGCCATCGACATGTGTTCCGCGCGTATGTGTAGGTTGCGTGTGCGCGCGCGCAGTCGGACGCGTGTTATCACAAACGTGTGCCCTTCGGCGAGCTTTATATCTAAACACGTATCACGGTGAATGAGAACGTTTGCGCGAAAGTGGCGGAGGGAGCGTGAATTAGTAAACGTCGCGTCGCTATCTCTATTCCTCGTTTCGCACCTTTGATTCTCGCCAACAACGATACAGCGGTATCATTAAGAATATTGCTATTTAAAGTCTAGAGGAAGGTCTACTCTCGGTACTCGGCTTATTGTCGTTAGAACGTACCTCCACGGTGTCATGCGTGAAGTGGATCGACAGGAAGTGCTGTTCCGGAAGCACGAAGGAGAAGTCTGATCGCTGTGGGCTTACAATCAAGGATTCGCAAGGACCGCTATTGGAAAAAATTCTGGTGGATATCGTATCGGGTTTTCAAGCATACAAGTGATAGGCAACTACATATAGTTTACGTATATTCGAGTTTATACAATTAAATCGCACCCTTTACTGTATTTAACACGTTGGTGCACAGTGAAGTAACCTGAGATTGAGGCAATTTTTGCTAACTTTAAACCCTGCAACCATGAGAATATCTGTTTCCAAGGTAATGAAGGTTTCAAAATAATAAGGAATAGAAATAATGATCCTAAACGTGACGAAAAGTAGTGAAAGATTTTCAGCATAAATCTACCACGTATCGTACGTCCTTTCAAAATTCCTCCTTCGTTCTCCGTATGAAAATTAGTTCGAAGAGCCATGCATTCAACGAAAATTCTATTCTGGATGCTCTCTACGTTCGACAGTGATTTTCCAATAAAATCTGTGAAAACTTCATGCATCCATAGAAATCTTTCTTATCGTCCAGCTATCGTTTTCTTCCACCAGAAAATAAGGCGCGCCGGGGCATCTTCTTTGCGACGTACGGACCGGAAGTTATCGAAGGTGGAACAGTTGACGCTTCTACAGGGGCCGTGTAAAAATTGATATCATTCACAACCATCGGTTAATAGTTCTCTTTCTCTCTTTCTTTCTCGCTGATAAAATATTGACGAGTATAGTCAGTGAACGATCCATATTTATGTTTATGCTTGAATACAGGGCCAGCCTGCATTCATTCTTCAAAAATAAACTATTCTATCTTTATCTTTCTCTCCCTCCCATTCTCTCCCCCATTCTTTTCCTCGTTATTGTTCTCTTCTTCTACGTTTGATCATCGGAATAGTTTGAGCAACCTCGCCTCCCGTTCGTCTCTCTATCATACTACGCTTCCACAAACATTCTTCTACGTTCTATTAATTCGTTTACTATTCCACGCTCACCGCGGATGATTACATTCCAAAGCACAGAGTGTTTATTATTTTTTCTTGTTTTTTTCATTTTTTTTGGTTTCTTTGTTTCGTCCGAGCCTGTTGAGATAGAAATTGTACTTAAGTCAGTCAAGCGGTGTGCATTAAATGACGACAGAAGGAAACAACGTCCAAGTCGACGTCTGACAAAAATTGCGAACCTTCCGCGATACTTATTTCAGCCGCGGTGTCTTCATCTGCAACGAAAATACGTGTTCCGTTCATCAAACCACCTGCCATTTGTATTCTCAAATGGTGTAACAGATTTCTTAGCTGGTACCAATGATTGTCTGATTTTCCGCAACCTTCGCCGTGCGATCAAACACTTGGTAAACCCTCAGCAGAGTAATCGATAGAAGTCACGACTCACCTACTATTCAAGCAGCTCAGACTCACTGGAAGTGGCTCCGAATTCACGCACGGAATGTGACCAGCCACCGTTTCCATTAAGGGATACCATTGCGCCACGGGTTTCCTTGGATTGTCCAGCATCTCTAGCCAATGGTCACGACCGATACCGATGAAACTGGAGCCAATCGCTGTGCAACCCATTAATTCGTTCGGTCCAATCCTGAAACGAGAATCGGATGAAACTGTTCGTGATCGTCTATGGGCCATTTCGTGACCATTCCGGCGATTCCTTTCGTTCTTTCGCTCACCTGTCGTAATCGATTACTTTTATTATTAGACTAACGTCCTCGATGTTAGATGCGGGCACGTCGAACACCAGAACTTCATTGTACACGGGGAACAGCGTATTCTTCTTAACCGTGGTCTTCTTCTTCTTGATCCTTTTGCCTTGGCAGAGCAGGTACACTTTCACATAGGGATCTGGAAATTAGAGTTTTCGTTGGAACGTTTCATAATCATAACTAGTATCTTGATATGAAGGGTAGGGGCAACTCATACCAGACAATCCTGTTATGTCCATGACTCTTAGGTTCCTGGCTTTGATTATGGTCACCGTCAGTCGACCAGCTGTTGGAAGATAGCAAAGCGACAGCATCAATTCTCCCAAGTCCACCTTCTCCTAAAACACCATGAAAATCATCTCAGTCTTCGTTTTGCACCAGATCCAGGTGTCAAGTAGCTAACGAAGTCGTGCTACCTGCATGGCGCACAGAATGTTCATTGTGTACTCGATTTCTTGCTCGAGGTCGGTGCATTCGAGCAATCCTTTGAGCACAACCTGTCCGATCAGATCGGGCCGCGAGCAACGATCGAAATCGTATACCGAAAATTGGAGGTATCGTTCCCGCAGCTCTTCGTATGGTACACTGAGGTCACAAAGGTCCGTTTTGTTAGTATATTTGACGAGCGGGGGAGGGGCTGAGCGAATGAGTGGACCTTACAAACCTGAAAATGAATATCTCGTTGAACACGGGGTTCAAATTCCTACGATGTACTTTCGTTTGGTGCTTCTTCTTTCTGTCTGGTAGAAGGTATATCTTTATGTAGGGGTCGCTGCTACCGGTCACGTCTTTCACTGGCAGTTCTTGAGCCTCTAACACCTGCGACCGACATCATCGTACGTTTAAGTAGAATACAAATAAGTAGCGAATGATATTGAAACGGAGAACTATTCAGTCATACCATCGAGACTTGTCAAAAATCGCTGAAATGGTCATGGCAAACGAGTAGAGTTGCACGGAGAATTCAAAGACTCGAGTTTCAGTGTTTCACGAGAACAGCTCGAAAGTTGAGCCATTTTAATGTACAAGTAACGCTTCACTGTCGTCATGACAGGCATCGTTAAAAGCAATATACTTCATTCTGATAAAACGGGGTGAGCTCTGCGAAGTAAATAGTACTTGTGAAGTAATTCAACTTTTAAGCCCTGCCAACAGTGAAGGTCCATCGTGGAACACGGAAGAACTGTAGTTTTCCCTGCAACGATGGTCTTGCGCGGGCAAAGAAGAGACGAGCAACGAGAGCAGAAGTTCCAGGAACGATTCGAAGCGAAAGAATGCATCTTACTCTAAGCGACGGCGAAGAGAAGGTAAATGGCACGCGACACGCGGCAATTAATTCCTCCCTCAGTGAAGAAATAAACGCGAAGAAGAGTGTTTCTAATCTCTCGAGTCCTCGACGTGCCGCTACTTAACTCTGCATATCAGGGTAATTACACGTTCAGGGGAGAGAAATTCAGGTCTCCGTGGGCTGTCGTACGTCCACGTTCCTTAACCTTCGTGCTCAAGTAGAGTTATGAATGAACCGGATATGTACGTGGCACGCATGCAGCGTGCGCATTTATATTTATGTGTCACGAAACGTGGGTGCCGCCCTATTTACGACAAATTCAATCTCCATCAATTGCATTCCGTCGCAGGAATAATACATCAGCATCGTTACATCGCCCCCCGCGCTCGATCGCAATACAAACGATGCGCGTGTCCGTCGCCGCGCACTTCATTATCGTTATCCAATAACTTGCGCTAAATATGTCCGCGTAATTAGCCTGGCCGAGTGCAATCGTGAACTGAATTTGCCTACGCGCTTAAAGTGTTACGAAATGATTCCCGTCGACAAACAGTCGATACTGCGTGTGCAACGGACGCCGAGAGAGTTCTGTTTTATTTTCAGTGATGAACGCACAGTAGTCAAGGTAAAGATAATAGTTAGCTATTACGAAATATTGAAAACAGTTGGGGTCAAATTCTGGTATTAATTCTGGCTAGGCGAAGAAATTAATAATAATTAATTAATTGTCGCTGGGCTTCGGTCATCAATTGTTTACAAACTTTTCCACCTCGTATCGCTGCGCTTCGCCAAAACGCGCGACGGCCTTAAAAGTTCGAATACCTAGTATCCGAAGAAAATACCGAAAGCGCCAAGTAGATAATGCCGCGACTAGTCAGACTGGAGTTCTTGGAAGAACATTGTGACTCCACGACTCCACTTGTTGCCTCTGCCCCAGTATTTGAGGGTCAATTCTCACCGTGGAATTTATGCACCGGATGTGGCCAAGAATTAGCGCGAATCAGTCGTTCTGTAGCGTGGTAATATTAGCCGTCGAGGAAGGGCAAAGTCGTTCGCGTGATAATGAATGTAGAATCGATTTCGTTGCACGGTGGAGCGAGCCCTGCCCCTTGGATTCGTTTCGTGTATTCTCGCCCGCGGGAAAATCTTTCGCCATTCGAAATGACGCAGCCTTGAGACAGGCCGCGGGTTAATCAATGTAGCTTGTTTACTCCTATTTCGTTACTAAATGGGTCTTACTCGTGCAAGAGAAATAAATAAATAAAAATCAATATTATAATATTGATAATATTTCTCAATAATATTGGTTTATATAGAAAGGCCTCGTGTCACATTTTTCAATTATTTTTCCGGGAAGAATAAACCCCTGTTTTGATCGCAGAAGTACCCCTCAAACTTGCGCAGTTAAAGTTTAGAGTCGGGTACTCTACGATCATCATTCGTACCCAACAAATGGATATTAAGTTAACAAATCATGGAACTCACTTTAACGACCAATCCCTCGATCTCTTTGTCGTAGCGTAGAGCGAAATGTAGCTTCCCAGCGTACTCCATCTCCGTGGTGCTGGAACTCTCCGCGCTCTCCTGTCTCACCAGCTCCTTCTTGTAAAGTTCCGGCTGCGGACGTGAACGTGCACGGTTAAAACTTTGGAAAACTGAATTTTCTTGTTTGCTTGGTTGTAGGAACTGCGGTTGTAGCCGCACGTCCGCGGGAAACTCTTTTTAGGAGCGGGAAGAAGCATTCTGCTCGCTTAATTGCTTAACGCGGGAAGTTAGCTGGACTGAAAATATCGCGGGTAAAGGAATGGGTAAACGAGGCCCACTCGTAAATATTCTCATCGATGTCTAAGACATTCCTCCATCCACATTACGCAGTTACAAATTTCTTATTTGAATTCGAGAAATTAAACAGTTGAATATAATGCGAGTCTGAGAACGAAAACAACAAGACTACTTATACTATTGAATTCTTCATCAACTGTACCTTGATTAAACCGAGACTAGAGTCGCTGCGATTCTCCAGGCTACAGATGCTGAACTTGATGTTCGGTAGGTCGAGTCGGTGGGAGAGCTGTCGTTGAAAGCTCTGATGTCTCATCGGCACGATGGGCAAAGTTGTCTGGCGCAGTACCTGTAAAAAAAGTCATGCCTTGATACGTCCATCCTGCTTCAATATTTAATAAGCTCCATCCGAGGAAGTCGGCTGCTGGGAACCTTCGTCAGCTCCTTAACAACGAAGTTTCTTCCGCTATCTCTGGCTACATAAAATTTTCATTTACGTCTCTTCGAAACTCCTACCCCTATGCATGAACTCTGGTCATCGGGGGTTATAAAGGAGAAATCCCGTCTTGTACGCGGCTGACTTTTAAATTGACATTTCCGCAGCAAGATATTTCTTATCAAACAATTAACGAGGTCTATATAAGCGTGTAAATGAAAGTTGATACCTTTTTGTTTTCCTTTTGCTCCTGAACATATTCGTGAGTGATGGGCTCCGATTGAAGATCCGGAAGGGAGTGACTGATACGTATGGCGTTCTGCTGGGACAAGTCGCTCTCAGTGTCCTCTTCCTTCATGTGCCTCCTCACGTTCATTAACCATCGCCAGGTAGACGAACACTGGAAACTCACGGCGGCCAGCAATAATAAAGCCATCAACGCCACTCCTGTTCCTATCATCAGCTGATAAGGGAACGTTTCCGCCCATTCTTCTGCGAACAAATTCACGCGAGGTTAACAGTCTCTGATAGAGAAGAATGCTCTATGAATGCCTATGAATCGTTTTGAAGATTTAATTAATATACGATTCAGCGACTAATTGCTTCGCCCAGCCTCGTATTTCCTCTGCCAGGCTAATCCAGGAAACGCGAAGGAATCCCTCATTAATTACTCGCGATATCGTTCGAGGGGCAGGCTGTTGCGCAATAATTAATCAATTTAGATAAGAGATAGCGGAGATGGGGCCTACTGGAGGAAGAAAAATTTTAATCAAGGAAAGGAACGCCTTTTTGCTTGGAAAAAATACACGTGCGGAATGGTTTGGAATTTGTATGCCATTGGAATTAAAGGGACATGCCTGCATGTAAGGTCTCATAATTCCTTTATTTATTTATATATTGCATTGCAAAAAATACTACAAAAACTGTAAAACATATATTTTCGAATGCACAACCGTTTATTTAAAAAAGTCTTCCAGTTTTTTTAAAAAAAATCCCGATATGAAATAAACATTATCTGGTCCCATGATTGCGCAGCTTTGCACGCCACAATGTTTATCCTTAGCCATTAACCAAACCGTTATCTACCATGAATACGTTCCTACATTTCGTGAACCATGAAAAAAATACTTAATATTCCCAGCGCATCCCAAAAACGTTGGTTCAATTGCAAATAGGACGCTCGTATCTCCGTAAAAAGTCACATTGTCCGTGCCTGTTGAGCGTACCTACAATACGTCGCTGGGTGACTCATTCGCGCTCCACCTGGCGCAATGCCGTTTAACATCCAACAGGTAAAAATCGCGGACAGTTGCGCAAGCACCGCCGAGAGAGGACGATGCAAATGAAGAATAACGCTTCGGGTAAAGTACACGCACGCCTTAACAATTAATGTACGAATATTATGCAGCATTGTGCGCGGCCTACGAGCAAGAGAAAGCCGCGGATCCTCAGCCGAGCTGTTCGGAGCGAGCAGACAAACACCAACGACCGCGACGTTTTCTTTCGCGTGGCGTCACGTTTTGTCTCAGCCGCCTCCATTAACCGCGTCCTTAATGACAGGAACTTCTTGGAGCACGCTGGATCGTGCAACAATACATCACATGGCCCGAGAATAATGCAAATAAGGCGGGTTTCGAGTGACTAATAACTTCGTTATTCATTCCCCTGTCCGTACGACGAATAATTATTTCCTTCGGCGTCCTCTGCAAGCTTCCACGCCTCTGCCTATCGGTTCCAAGTTCCTTTCTGAGCCGAGCAACTCGTATGCTATCCTCTATGTTAGTAATTACGTTGTTTCGTCGTGACTCATCGGCGACCGGCATATTTATACGACACTAAATTGCATCCAGTCAATATAATCCAATTTGTTTCCTCGCCCTCTGCAACAATATCGGTTATACTGTGCGTTGTTGAAATGCTTTGTGTTTTATTACAACACACGGGCGTTTTATTCCTATCTTTGCCTCTACGGACACAGCCTCGTATTATGTTGGGACGTTGCGATTGCCAATATTTTGAACGGCAATCACGATCTCATCAAAGATTATTGTTCCCATGCATTCGCCCCGAAAACAATACCTCCGCTTTAATGTATTTACTCAGGACATACATATTCTGCGTGCTTATTGTCGCGATAGATGTCATCCGCCCGAATTATACGTGCTGCTATTATGGCTCTATTACTGTGCTGTTGACCGAAGCTTCTGCGACAGATTGGCAAATATGCTCACGGTACGAAGGATACGGCCCGGCGCTTTCTGAACTTAGAATTGGCGCGTGAAATGCGTTGATAATGCTGGCAGCAAGAGATCGGGTGATCCGAGTGTTTGACCCAGGGATTGAAACCGTTATTATAAAGATTTCGGTTCTTGAAAGTGTTATGAAGAACCTTTATTCTGAATAACCGTTATAAAGAACCTAAATATCAGACAATATAAGTTCAAGTTACGGTTCCTATATAGCTCTATAACTTTCATTTTTTAAGTTTTATATAAGTTCGAAAACGGTTATAGAACCGATTTAATAACTCTTATTTTTTAGGTTCTATATAAGTTCCAAAGCGGTTATAGAACAGGTTCTTGTAACGATTGTACAGAATTTTACAGTAAATAAAATCACAACTATAGATTACTGTGTATAATCAAATTGTTTAAAAATTACTATAATTAAGTAAGTAAATATCTATTCTGTCTATTATTATTGCAAAAAGTGCAATAAATATTTAATATCATAGATCGAAACTTTTATTTGTCAAGTTCATTTTTTCAATTATTAGGAGCCACCATCACGACTATGATTCTGGCAACATATTAAAATATCATTCAAATCGGTGAGCTAGACCATCATCGGTATAACAACCAAACATTTATATGAACGTACACTTCATATTACAAAATAATTGTATATGTATGTACAAATGTGTACGTAATATATATTTTCTTACTTATTTATAATAATTTTTAAATACTTTGGTTATACACAGTAGTCCATATTTGTAGTATGTTGTGATTTCATTTTCTATAAATTTCTGTACAATCGTTACAAGAATCGGTTCTATAACCGCTTTGGAACTTATATAAAACCTAACAAATAAAAGTTATAGAGCTATATAGGAACCGTAACTTAAACTTAAAGATAACGGTTATTCAGAATAAAGGTTCCTTCATAACTCTTTCAGTCAGAACCTTTATATAACAGTTTGAAACAGTTATTTTCTGAACCTATTCAAGCCTTGGTTTGACCGGGATTAGAAGTTCAATTTTTCATTTGTAGAGTGTCTGCTCTAACTGGTCGAGCTATGTAGGCCATCGACGGATTCTTCTTCCCTGGGACAAATATTTGAATGTGGGTGGTGGCTATAGTTTGATCGGCGTGTCAAGTAGGATGTTAATCACGCACTTGAAGCTGCACCGGGTGAATTCTATTTCTGGAGAGTACAGGTAAGAAGTCAAGGGATCGATCGAATTGTTGAATTGAGATGTGAATCTATACTTTTCCTAGACTTCGATGTTTCTCTCTAAATCTAATATTCCAAGGTATCTGCCACCTATGCCTAAGATTTTTCACGGGCTCAGAGGCGCACGTTCACCTCCACTTCGTTTTATCACGTCGAGTCAATCAATTATCGTTAAACCACATAGTGGAAGGTAGTAGAAAGTTCAAACATCAAGTTCTTCTCGGGGGTCTCATCATTTTTATCGTCGATGCAAACACCGTGCACAAAGTAGCAACCAATAATCGCGTGAGGGGGCCGATAGCAGGTAAAGGTTCGGGCGTAAATTCGATTTACGACTTTTAGTTCTTCGTCGTAACTCGTGTCGACGAGACGTTGCCTTCGGCGTACACACTTAAGTGATTGATGAGACACGCGAATTACGCTTTTACTACCATTACCGAGCCCTTAATATTCGTTAGTGACCGACCGACACGGTCCACCTTGTATTTTTTAGTACCCCGTAGCACCTCGCAAGTGTTTTAAGACCGGCTCGTTGTCACAAACCACTGGTAGATACTTTGAAACTGTCGTGGGCTGGCACAGCGTGAGCTACTTCAAGCACAAGTGAAGCATTGTACCAAAGGGATAAAAAGGGAAACTGTTTCACTTTCTTCGTAATTGTAGGTGGCAGCTATTTCGGTGCTGTATGTATAATAGAAGAGTGAATTTCGCGCGGAGCTGCAGTAGCTGAATCGGTAAGTGCTTCTATACTCGGGTGCTAACAGGAGTGTAAACCTATCCCAACACCCAACTTCCATGTTTTTTCATTATCCTAAGTATCAAGATAGTATAGGACGTTCCAAAACGAATACACAAAGCGAGTTTAGTGTAGCGTGTGGTATACCCCAGCTTCCATCCGCGAATTCGCAATTTCCTCGCCGACAACCCGTTCAATTATCGATTACCCACGCTTTTTCATCTACCTCATGGGTCGCCCGCCAGCCTTGACCCTCGCTTCCCGTTGCTCGGGCGGTGAGGTCACAGATTCGTGAGTTTCGTTGGTACGACTTTTTACGGCGCTGGTACGCGAGGCTCAAGTCTACGGACGGTCACGTAAACGGGGAGTCGTGACCCGAGCCACTCTCATCTGATAAGCAGCCAGCGCCGTGAAATCGGTCAATTAATCGATAAATTTTAGTTCCAGGTGCGGGTGGAGCCGAGCTGCTGTGAGCCAGTCGCGATTCAATTTCATGGCCGTGCTGCTACGTGACGCAATGATCGCGGCGTGACGAAATATCCACGGCCCTGACCTTACTTCTCGCAGCACGTGGTGTAATCTCGCAGATGGTACCTTCGCTGTCACGTTTCATCTGCACTCCGAGTGATGACTCGTCACCATTTTTGCTTATTTCGTTCTGTTTGCTCTCTCTGCTTCATTGCACTGTAAGTACAAGCTCTGCATCACCACCATCAGTTTTTCACGAATCGAATGGTATATTGGACGCGATAACGTGAACCACGCGAAGTGACGCGTGCAATCGAACTGTCTCAACTTCAGACGCCATTGAAGATCCACGCGAGATTCTCGATATCCTAGATTCTGTTAAAAACGACACCGGCGATGCCGCAGACCTCGGTGGGCTACGCGAACTCGCTGGACGATTCAAATGCATCCTCGGTGAAGGAGAACCCTTTGCCCAGCCCAGCTGACGAAACCACTTTCAAGCCCTGGCGCGTGTTTATCAATCACATCGACAGTTATCACGGGAAAGTCCTGGTCGATGTGAGTCTTACAATTAGATTAATGCCGGAAGGTGATGCTCTATTTTCCACTCTCTCGCACTCGCGTTCCGTTACCTACATATAATGTTATAATGTTCCAATACAGCACCGGGCTATGAATAAATTACGACACAATGTCTAGGTTATCTGTGCGCCTTGGTGGCGGTATTAGCTGGGATAAAAAGGAACGAGTGCGTGTATCCGCAACTATCGATTTCGAATTAGTTCCAGCGCATCCCCTTTAACGTCCTACAGGTAGGATCTTTTTTTAAACAACCGCGCAACCGTGTGCTTTCTTAGAAGAGAGATGTATCGGGCAAGTTGTAGGTAAATTACCTGATCGATGGGCACTTCGTCGTTTTCGTCGATATATTGCTCATTACGTCGGCAATTAAGGGTGTTGCGCGCGTGCAATTAGATGGGACACAGAGGCAAGAAGCACAGTGGCGTGCATAATTATTCGAAAGACAATGTATTCCGACTTTACCTCTACCGTATAATCAGTCTCTGAATTGCTAACTCTTTACTAGACGGAAATGAATTAAATGAGCTACAAAAGTGAGAAGGCTCTAAAATTACACGGTATATTACACCTTCTTAATTGCGAATTCTTTCAGAGCTTAATTGAGATTATAGGTATAACGTGATTTTAATACAGTTTCCCATAATAGATGGTAGGTACTCTTTTCTAATTACATTGCGCAACAGCACACAAAATCGCAGCAACAGTCAATAGACCATTATTCTCGAGTGCGCAGCAGCATTCCATTCACTTAATTCATTACCTGCGTCATTATACTATCCCTCTATAACGCAATCTGCCAAGAAATTCTACAAGGAAACATTGTTACTGCCCCCGCGATTCAATTCTCCCTTCCGCGTTGGTAACACGGCAATTACAATTAGAACGTCACCGCAGCGACGCGACGTCAATTAGGTGGTTTAACAGTGGCTCGTGAAGTATCTTTGCATGGTCAAATTTAATAACGGTGAAAATTCAATTGAGTCGCCACCTCGAGATTATAACTCGGGGCGCTCCGAGCGGCATTCGCGTTTCATGCCTCTTTATTCAAAAGGGAAGGATCACAATCGGCGCTCGGCTCCACCGTTCCAATCAAGTTCTTCGATATCGAATCTCCGCGCTTCCTCGAAATTGAGATATCGACGTTTATTGGATAACTTGCTTTCCGTTTCAACGGACGGACGGTTGCAATGAAAATTTCAGCTGCTGTCGGAACGGGTGTTCGTTAATCCGCGAAGTGTCACCGACGAGGGAGAGGAAGAGGAGGAGGAGGAAGAAGAGGAGGACGATGAAAGGGTTGAAGAAGAGGAACTCGAAGACAGGAAGGTGGATGAAAAGTTTGGCGAAACAGAAGATTCTCGAAGAGTCGAGGCTCCGAAAAAGTACGAGGTGATTGGTACGACTTCAGACCTCGAGGTAAATAATACTTGCAGCTCCCTTTTAGTCTGATTAACGCCTGGCTGCTTCCTACTAATCCACCGACTTCCGCCATCCCTCAGCCTCCCCGTGTTCCTCGGGCAAATTTATTTTCCTACGTGCCGCGGGGCGAATGGCAGGCAATTTAAGTCTGTTTATTTCTCAAAAGGGAAATCGAAGGAAAACGAAACGACGTTGAGTGACGAATTTCGTAACATTCTGCTCTCTATTCTTGCCCGTATGGATTCAATGCCATCCTCGAGGCGCTCTGCAGTAGCTTCCTACAAACACGCTCCTTTTCTCCTCGCTCTTTATCGTCGTTGAACCCATTGTAGCCCTTGAAAGAGGTCCGGTGACCCTGGATAAATCGATTCACCTTTATCGCGCCTAATTTCATCGGATTGAAAATGATTTCTTCCATGGATTTCCTTTCTCTTTTAAAGCCAGCGTGTATAGAGCGATATCAACTGTAAATAGGACTAACGTCATTATTATTATCTCTTATATTTTTCTATTACTTTCTGTTTTTGTTTAATGGTAACGCTTGTTTCTTTACTCTGTGTCTTTTTACCTTCTTCTGCCACAAAATGGGTCTTACCCGTTCACGAGAAAATAAGTAAAAAAAATAAGTAAATTTCCTTTTCTCGGTTAGTACCCTCAGCCGGAGGATGTGACTATGATTATAACGGAACCGAGGAATCGGGAAGCGCTCTTGAAGGAGCTGATGGACTGTGGATTCGTAATTTACGATATCACGGGGGACAAGGGACAGGTGGAGGAAGCTCGTTGGGCATTGAAAGGTCAGTTGACACGCAACAATTCCGTATCGTCTAACAAATTTTCCAAATGCGTGTACGATTTAACTGTAAGTTGTGTGTCTGTTTACTTTAAACCTACGAAACCAGAGCCAGGCTTCTCTGACTACAGATGAATGTTCGATCCAAGAGGTAAGGAACAACAAGGGATTAAAATGTAAACGAAAGTGCTCGGGACGATCGACTGCAGGCGTATGGATTTTCTGTTGCGTCGTTAATTAACGAGTATCGAACAGCGTTCGCCATTTCAATCGCGTGGAAACGATGTCGTGCAGTTGCCCGCTCGTAACGAGCAATTACTCCTCCGGAAAATTTGAATTCGCGTGTAATTTTCGATTCGATAGGAGCGTGGTTTCGCCGGCGGAAAAGTTTGCCCCTTGTGGTAAATGAACGATCCCCGGCGGGGGAAAACTCGGGCGTGTCCTTGAAAATATGAAAGAGCATCGCGGAGGGAAACTGTGGACTGTAATATCCCGTAAAAACAAAGGGGAATTAGCACGGTATCTCCGAGTCTTTAGGTGCGCGATGCTGTGTGCTGGAAACGCGGGTGCAATTGCTCCTTTAGCGAGCTTTATCCTTGAACTGAACGCTCTCATGGAGATAGCACGCTTTTTCCACTGAATTTCTGCACGTATCCTCCGTAACGTAACGCGAGGGCGTCTTTTTACACTTGGCTTGGGAAAAATTGCAAGCACACTGTACCCAACACTTTGCAAAAGAGTCCATAAGCCATGTTCTTTGCCGCTTAATAGGAAACGGTGGGTGGTCTCTTACGATAACTGGTCGCCAACTTAAATGAGCTCTACCCTCAAGTTATTTTTTATCACATTCAAATGTAAGACACGGTTCAATTTCTGAAACATTAATGATCTCGCCGGACTCTCTGAAAAGTGTAATTGCATTCTGCAGATGCATCCTTGTGTTTGTCGAGAAAATATCGCTACGAAAAGTTACGTCTAGTTAATTAACTTCTACAACCACTTTCCTGGATTTTCAACGAAAGAAGCTTCCCGACTCATCTCAGGTGCGCGATTCGTTCTATTTATAAGCCTAAGAAATAGCCCTTGAGCAATTTTTCTAAGAATACAGGGCAATTTCACGGACCTACCGCATAAATTCCCAGAACTTCGAAACAAGGTAAATAGCACGTATGTTTGCGCGAACTTTTCTCATTGTTTTTGCGTCTGGCACCCTCAGACTGCGCCCACGCGGTACAGTGCACCGACCAATGTTGTCAGACCTTCGCAGTAGATATATTACGCCGTCTTCAACAATATTTTGCAGCCATCATACGCGAGTTGGAAACGACAGAGCAGAAAGCCCCGAAGGCTTTCAAACGCAACGACGAGGTGCGATACTTCGTGTTGATATCCACGTTGATGACCTGGGCGCACACCAAGCCACTGAGTAAAGAGGAACCAGACTTGCCCTTCACTGAGGAGGACTACAGGAAGCGTAAGCCGCATCCGAACTATAAGGAGCACGTTCAGTGCGAGAAGGAGGTGGTGGTGGTGAAGAAGAAGTTCAATTTGAAGGACAAATTGAAAACGCTCGTCATTAGCTGTGCTCCCACTTATGGTGACGCGCAAGGACCTCTGCACTATCTATTCAAAATGGCGTGGCACAACGCACCGTTCCTGCCAATCCTCGGGAAAGGCCACAACAAAATACCCCTGCTGCACGTACGCGACCTGAGCATGTGAGTGTGGGACCATTCGATTACCTGGACCAATGTCAGTGTCACTGGCACCACCCAAAGAAGGGGGTTTTGTAAATAGAAAAGAAAATTGGATTTTATTCTTTAACTAAATTTTTATAATCACCTTATGAATTTTAGTTGCATTAACCCTCGTACAACGAATGCAAGGTCATTTTGATCCAACTCTGACAATGTCTATCACGATGTTACATTTGTGTTGGCAATGGCAAAATATAGTATAAGATGCCTAAATTGCAGTAACATTATTTGTAAAAATCATACAGGAGATACATTTATTTTATGTATCAAATGTACATAAATAATGTTTTTTTATGTATTTCTTTATTAATAAATTTTAGTTAATTTTAGAAATTTGAATTATTAAATTCATTTTATATTAAATTTTTTCGTGCAACCCGTGTACCATAGAAATGTTGCTATGGGTCAAACTGACCCTCCATTCGTCTCACGCGACCATATCCACCATTCGTCTTCCGAGGGTTAAAAATATTGTTATCCCTTCAACTTGGCTCCCCTCAAGATTAAATCTTGAGTGCGTCACTGATTAATGTAATTTAAACTTTAAATTTTCTTTGGGTAAGTTGTCCGTGATTCCTGAACATCTTCAATAGAACTTATTAACAATAACGAAGGCGCATGATCCAAGAATCACTGTTCACGATATCGCTGGCAGCAGATTGATTTCAAGACCTTCGTAACTCTTCGAATAGCCAATATTCTGTAGCAGCAGATAAATTCCGAATTTTGAGGACCGACGCGTTAATAGCTGGTCCTCGAATTCCGGTTGAGCGTCGAACAGGAACCAGTTGCAACGCTTATAACGATTTAGCATCATTCCCGGAAGCCAAACCGCATAATGAACATGTTCGCTCGGCTCGTTCATCATTGAATAATGCGATACGCGCCATTCTGTGGCCGTGTAAAAGCTTTTAACGAGTGTTCGTATCGATACGCAGGCTGGTGCTCGACGTGCTACAGAATTGGCCTTCGCTGAGGTACCTAGTAGCTGCGGAGCAAGAGCTGATCACTCAGAGCACCATTGTCAAGGTAATACGGGGACGATGAAAAGATACCACGTCGAAGCGATCCATTTATGATCATTCCTCTGACGGCTTGCGGTCGTTTCGACGTTTGTCGTTCACCGATAAGCTCCTCGTAAACTCCTTTTGTTTTTCGACTCCCTCGTGACTTCCCTCTTTCATTACTGTAATACCGTGCACGGTCGGTTTTCCCTCTAACACCCCGTGTTCGATACGTTCAAAGTCCCTAGATTCGTTTCTCGCAGCGCGCTCGTAAATATCGTCCCTCCCTTACACGCGAAATCTGGTTGGTTAAATTTGAGGCAGTGGTGGGGTTTTTCGCATCCACTGTCCAATTTACGAGACGCTGTCCATCTTCATTCCTATCCTCTCTACGTTACCCTTGCCGCCAACTGACACGCACTGAGCCTTCAAGCCTCACTCTACCTTCTCGATTCTATAGTCGCATGAACAGCCACGCTGACAGCATACCAATTCAAGTCTGTGCGTCTGTCACACGTTCTGTGATCGATAAACCATATCCTTTATTAATTCTTAATTGCTGATATATTATTAAGATCCCTTTGTCGTTTTTTATAGATTGTAGAAACTCTTTCAGCTTACGCTGAAAGTTATTCAATAATGCTTTCCAGTTGTTACATTTTCACCTCCTTGCCCTCTATTCTTTTCACCAGAAAATCAGTCGAGCGCTAAGCAATGGCAAGACGAAGAACATAGAGCAGGAGGAAGCTTTCTTATTGCCGGAAATCACGCAACAGACGTACGATTTGATGACAGCGAACTTGAACATAGACCCAGAGTACATAGTCGATAGGATATCCTGGCACCTTGACATGCCGTTTGGCGATAGCATCGGTGTCATTGTGAAGGAGTACAAAGCCGCCAGGAATTTGCATCCGATGAAAGTGATCGTTCTGGGACCTCCAGCTTCCGGCAAGACCAGAGTCGCCAGTTACCTCGCCAAGCATTACGACATAAACTATGTTCACGTGAAGTCATTGATCGCAGACACGGTCCAGGCACTGGTCAGTATTTACCACATAAAACCTTTCTCACCGGTGCTTTTAAAAAACAAGCGTGTTATAGCCTGTTGCGCTAATACGCCCACCGAGCAGTAGATTCTGAAGTAAAACCCTGATTAACCGGCTTAATGGATAGCGAGCTGGGTAGCATAAAATACTGGCCACCAGTGGATTTAGGATTTAATAAATCTTTGACATATTTATGCAGTGGAAACTTTTGTTCACTGCTTTTGTATTTTAACGCATTTTGTTATAAACAGACAGAGTGTTTTTTTACGAAAGATTTTATCACTCGTCACTGGAGTCGTCCAAAGAGTCCCCCATCAATTTTTATAACCCTTCGTGGTCACGCGGGGTGTGATGCACCATAGGCAAGTTTTTTTCCTTTGCCAATATTTCTGTAAATTTTTGGACCTTAATTTATTTATTTATTTATTTATTTCACTTATACGGGTAAAACCCATTTTGTAACAAAAAAGGAATACATCAACATCGTAGAGACACGTTACTACTGAAAAACAACAGAGTATACAAACACGACGATCGAAAAGAGCATAAGGCTACCCAGACCTATTGTGGAAAAATATCGCTCTATGGACGCTTTTCTTAAAAGTAGAAGGAGAACCGTTGAAAAAATCAAGATCCCTGCAGTACAAATTAGCCAAGTTACATATCCTGTTCATGGGCTCTGTGTTGCCAAATCTGGAGGTATAGTCTAAAGGTCTAAATAGCAAAGTTTGCCTGACGGCTCGTTCCAGAGCATTAAAATTGATTGATGTTAAAATTTGAAAATTATAGGGAGTTTTAACCAAAAAATCACTTTTATCCACAACTATTTTTTTAACTACAAATTTCATCATATCAAAATTTACATTTCTACAAAAAAGACTATTAGAGCAAAAGCTAAGAGATTCATCAATACGAAAATAGTAACTCAAAAATGACGCTGGGGTGCAGTGAACCCCATGTGACAAGTTTGTGATTACAAGCAGGTGTGATCGCGAAGGGTTAATAGTCATTTCTATCAGTCGATCGAGATCGAGAACGCCACCGCTGAGCGAGAGAAACCCGAAGAAACAGGGGCAGGTGACGCCGAGAACGACGAAGTGGGCCCAGACGAAGAGGAGGAAGCAACGAACGTTGAAGTCTTGCAGGAATTACTGGACGAAATCGAGGAAAACATGCAAAGGAGCAAAGGTCGTCTAGACGACGCTGTTCTGAACAAGTTAGTCGAACGCTTCCCAGCGATCACTGAATGTTGAACGTTGAACTTGAAAAGTAGTAATGGTCGAGCATACGGCAGACGCGTGTTAGGTATCGATCGGTTGCTCGCTATAGCCAGCTAAGTGAATAAGGTAGTAAATGAATTTGACATTAAGCCAGAATTCGACAGCCTGCGGTCATTTAGGTAACTGCCCCGTCCGCCCTTTGTCGCGAGGTCCGTTGGTTCGCGGGCAATTTGATTTGTCGAGCATGCCGCGGTGTAATCGCCCGACGGACCGACCGACGAGGTTTGCTTTAAAAGCTGCGGTAGCTGTTGCTTGTTCTCGTCTCCCCACGCGTAAGAAATTTCATTTCGAGGGCGTTCTGTGTCCCATGCTCGCGGAACCACCCTATCGATCCGCTTTGCTTGGCCTGTTCGAACGAACCGCTAAAATTCTGGGCGACCAGCGATAAGTTTCTAAATGGGTGGGTAATGATACCCGCGTCCTTTCCACGAGTTCGTTGAAAGAAGACGAGGACAGGGTCGAGGGGATTAAGGGAAACAGATTTTATTCATATCACGAAGCCTGACGATTTAATTCGTGAATGGTCGCTGGCCGATCAATCATATTCAAGTCGAATGAAATATACAATAAGGAGAATGTATTGCGAGCAGGCGGCGCTCGTTGAAACCGTCGCGATACAATCAGAAACGCGGCAACGGGAACGGAAGGCAGTCAAGGCTTTGTTAGGTTTTCAGTTCAGTAAGATTCCTTTCTTCCTCCTTTTTTTTCCAGTGAGTTTGACTGGCGTGAAACCGAGACACGATGCGCAGAGTCGCGGAAGTCGATTGTGAGAGGGTTCGGCGTTAAAAGACCGCCGCTTTGAAACAGACGGCGGAAATAAAATGTAGGCGCTTCGGTAGCGGGAATAGGCGCCTGAATATTCTGCCGAGTGATCTGAACGAACTTATCGCTGGACCGTGAAATAAAATTGCATTCGGCGAGAAAAGAGCGAGTCGATTGGACAGGTTTTTCGCGAGGTGGAAAGCGTAGGTGTGTTCGTGCCACTGGATACCGGAACCACCGTAACGAGCATAATAATTCCGATCGATTCCTTTTACGAGCGTCGCGTTCGTTGGATCGCATCTCGGAGAATGAACTTTTTCGTGCTATTATCGAGGCGTATAAGATCCATCAAACTCTCACCGCTTATAATCCCGTCGAAGATTGTTCCTGAGAAAGATACGGTCCAAGGAGTGTCAGAATCAAGGGTACGTTATGGACGGATATCCGAAGACGTTGGGGCAAGCGAGAGAGCTGTTTGAAGGGGGAAATTTGAATGAAGAGGAGGAGGAGGAGGTGGTTGACGAAGAGGCTGCCGATGCGACAGACGTTGGTTACTCGAACATGCCCGAGTTGGTCGTGTCACTGGAGGCGAGCGATGAATTTCTCAAGGAACGAATTATGCAACGACCAGAGAGGGAGATCCAGGGTACTCATTACACCGAGGAACATATGATGCGACGTTTGAAGGAGTTCAGGTAATGGAACGAAGCTTGCCCGCCTATTGTTCTTTAAGCCGCTTGTTCTTCTCCAGTTAAGCGGAAGTTCTCCGCGCGAGCGATGAAGGAAACAGGGGTTAATAAAATGATAATTAAATTCGAGGCCGGTCGGAGCTACTGGTGCCTCAAAAAAAAAAAACGCTGAAAATGCAGCGCAACACGTTTCCTGTGCGAAAATACAGGCGTAATTGAGCGGTTCGTGGGATTTAATGTCCTACACGATTGCATAAAATCATGCCTGACGTAACGCGCAGAATTTATAGTTGACATGTTTACCTGCCACGGTAAAAACTTCATTTCCATCGGCAGGCAGCTTGAATTCTTTTTACGAAATAGCACTATTAACAAGATAATTTGTATACCTCTGTAAAAACGCGAGTGTGACACGTAACCGGTGATGAAAAATTGTTGATTTTCGAGTAGTTGTCTGGACGGAACAAGAACCGGGGACTGTGGAACGCGACACGATGGAAATTATCGGGTTACGAATGGAAATATTTTTAAATAGGCAACAATATACAATGGGGAAACGTTATTAATTCGGAAGCACGTAACGGGATAATTCAATAGAGCTTATTCTGCTGGCCCGTTGCATAATGTGGTCGATAATCTGAAATTTTTTGGAGGAGCGATGGAATAAAATCGTGGTTTCGCGTTGCTCGAGTCTGCCGAACGAATCAATTTCAGGAGAAGAAATACCGATGACAACACTCCCCTGCAATTCTTCGATGAAATTGAAATTCACCCGCTGATCATCGACGTGGAGAGCGACCTCTGTCCCGACATGTTCGCCACGGTTTATCAGTGTCTCGAGAGGCTTGGCCTGCCGAGGAACTACGGTAAGCAGCAACATACACTCGACGCTGCGAAATTTATCATTTATCATTTAGGCGGGACGAGCAATTCTTTTTGGTCGTGGAAGAGAGTGTACCGAAGTGACTATTTTCTATAACACTGTCCCTTCATATTCTCAGACACAAAATTGTCTGACAGATTGAAGGGGAAGAGCTTGTAGACCTAATGTAGTAGAAAATATGAAGTACACACGAGACAATTCTAGACTAAGCTGTATAAAGGTTTTTAAAATCGTGGTACTGCGGAGGCAAATTTTTTAAGAGGTAAACTTTGAGCACAAAAAAGAAGCTTTTTTAGTAGTGATGATTGGAGAATGAATTAAACTCAAAGAGGTATTATATAGGTAGAAAATTAAGTTGTTTATCCATTTTGCATAAAAAAGTAGCCAGCAGCAATCCATCACAGAGTATGTGTAGGTATTACCCCAGTTTTTTATTAGCAAGAGAAAAATGATTGCATTAATAAATGTCAAATGGTCGTACCCGCGGCGCAACGCGCGTTGTATGCATTTCTTCTTTATGTTCTTTTAAGTCGGATAATGAAACTTGGGCATCTTATGCTTATACAACAGTTTTTTCTTGTCCCCTGCTGTAGAAAACATTCAATCCTTTGAAGTAAGGCCAGTTGTTTGAGTCCACGAGGCTTCCAATTTATTTTGTTTCATGTGTGCATACTTGAAACTCGTTTCTGTCCTCTTGTGCACATCATGAATCTGCACAGTGTTTTTCATCTGGTCAGGATTAACCGCTGAAGATGCGCGAAAGCTTGCAGAGGCGGAAACGGTTGCAGCGGAAACCGCCGCGAAACTGCAACAGGAGAACGAACGCTTGGAGCGGAAGAGGCAACGGGAAGAAAAGATGGCTGAATGGGTTAGAGTTTCTTGGTTAAAATTCACAGTGCTGCAAATTGGTTACTTGCAAAATATTGGACCTCAGAATTTTAGAGGCATTAGTTCAGAATACCTTCGATTTTCAACGTCATTGAAGGATGACATCCAGTGTTAAATAGAAATGTAGTATTTAAAAGAAGAAATTGGTCGTGGAAAGAAAAGGAATTTTTAAAAGTGTTTTTACAATGGATTACGTTTAAAAGAAACTGCACTTCGATTGAAACAACTTCGCTCTGCTACCTCGTCCGTCTTTGCACCGGTTTGCTCGATCTATTTATGAAACACACATCCCTGTATTATGGTAAATGTCGGGAGATAGAATAATTGCAGCAGCGCGGAAACGTAAAACGAATTCAATAATACCGCATGAAAATGACAAAACAAAAGACCGAGTATAATGAGAGTATCGTATTTATATCGAACAGTTAAGCTGCCTCTTTTTCCACTGGGTAAATGAATAAGTGATTATCGAGTTATACATTTGCAGGATGTGCAATCTGATTGTTAATAGTTGATTAACGATGATTTCATTTTGCCCGTGAAAATAATCGTTTTCCACGTGGTTCTTACTGTCAATGCGACACGAAGTTTTAATAACAAAAATTGGAATTCCATTAGATTCCCTTAAATAGCGACTTTTCGTATCAGTTATTGGGAAATTCCAATCATCGATTTTCTATTACGTTAGACGAATATCGGAAATCGAAGGGGCATCTAATAGCGCAAGCAATTGAAACCGCACATAAAGTATCAGTTGAAATTTTTTCGCGTTGGCTATCGTTCTCTCGCGAAACTAATCAGGAGTGATGCGTTCCACGGTGCGACGTACAGTGGGACGAAACGTAGACATCTCTGGACATGGCCGTATCTTTGTTAAAAAACATCCTATTTTGATGAGGTTTAACTTATTTTAAAGGCAAATGATCATACTTTCCGGCAGTGAACATAAAAAATGCAAAAAATATTAGTTTGCACTCTCTAGCATTTGACAAACATCAACAAATATTTGCAGTTTGGCGCACTCTTCTTTGAGGGCGGATTTTACCCCCTGGACACCCATTTCGATAAATGTGATTCAACGTGTCGAAAAGTAGAAAGTTCAAATTTTAAAATGGTTTAGATTTAAACTTTAAAATTTTAAATTTAACAAATTTTAAAATAGTTTTGTCTGGTTTTCGGTGCAAATATAAAGGGCTCCAGGTGATGAAATATTAATTTCTGCAAAAATGAATATGAGAAAGGAAGGTAAAACAGACAGTGGGACATAACGTATAAATTGCTGGGCATTCAAACTTCTTGTATGTGACCTATCATATCTTTATCAAATTTGGCATAAATATTACACACATAAACTATTTTATTCTTGTCCTTTTTGTTGATCTTGAACTAATAACCGGTCAAAAAACAGATATCGAAGATAAATACGTATAGTGATATTAATAAGAAAAGATGCTTACAAAAATGCTATCATAATGTTTCCGATGTACTATCCAAATCACTTTGTAGAGAGCATACCACATCTACCGTATCTTCTGTACTCCTTTCATTTGTCTTCTCCTTGAGTAACAATATTGTTTCAGAACACACCAGAATGTGATGTAGTCACGGACAGTGAAACCGGCAAGCCTTAAAAAGGATCTACATAGAACCAGTATTTATATGAGACGGAAATTACTACAGATATTGAAAAGTGTGTTTTGTTGTCTCAATTTATGCATAGTATTTTATATAAATATTACGTTTGATCATAATTTCGACTGCCCAAATCTATTTCTAAAACATATATTTCTTTTTAAGAAAATAAGAAAGCGCTACGATGCTTCGTCGTTTATTTATTAAGGTTTAACTAACTTCAATAATAATAACCTAATTTTATGAATTATGGTTCGCTACATCATTTAATAATAATAACCTAATTTTATGAATTATGGTTCGTTATATTCATTTCCATAAAGACATCATAAAGACATAATCAATCGGGTACAAGAAAAGGAATGTCTAGATACATATTTATTCGTTTCGTCCCACATGCGTACACAATTTTATTAATTCTGCTCAATGTTGCAAATTGGCGCAGCTGGAGTTTGAATTTTCCAAAACTAGAATTTTTAGTGATTATATGCGTATAAAATTTTTTTTGGACAATTTTGAACATTTTTTTAAATCGACAAAAAACAATTTTTTGACAGGTTGAAAAACATAAGTAAAATCATTAAATTTGGGGGTTTTTTGGCATAAACGACTTCTTAACAATCAACCCCAATGTGTAGTATGATGATAGAATTTTTTTTTCATTATTGTAATACTAATTATTTACATTCATATGACAGCCGTCTCCAGAAGTGAACGTATTTACTGTTAAAAATTCGGGATTTAAAATGTTCAAAAAGTTTATTTGTTCATAATTTCGTATCCATTCTTACTCAAGGAATTATATGCTCATATAATTATATCAATAAAAAAAAAGTACTTCATATTTTTGCCAATGTCCGGGAATTTGTACGCGTCGTCCCACTGTGCGACGCGCAGAGTTTCTCGACTAAGATAAACGTGCGAGTGGCTGCGAAAAAAGAAACGATATTACGATAGGATTTCGTATTCGCAGACGAGCCTAATGGAGAAACTGAAGGAGGAGGAAGAGGAAAAGCTGTGTTTACTGGGGCAGCCTTTGCGACACTACCTCGTCAAGTATATCTTCCCAACGTTAACGCAAGGCCTCATCGAAGTCGCGAACCTACGACCAGACGACCCGATCGACTTTCTCGTAAGTCCATCGAAAGCTATACCTCCATTGTTCGATCCTAAGAACGCGTTTGATGCGGTAATTATCTGTGAATCTTACGCTCCTCTTACTTTCCCTTTGTTATCGCTCCGTTTCCCCTTCGATAGTCCTGAGAACGAGAATCGTTTGAAAAGTTACGCTATGAAAGTGCCTTTTGAGTTAGAAAATCTTCAAGGGGATCAGTCTTCTTCAGACTTTTCACCGACATCGAATTTCCACCACTAAAAGATCCTTCCAACTGCGTCTCTACCCATATTTAAGACAGTACATACCTATCTCGTTACCGAGCCTTATCGATAAGTCCAATTAAGAGACCCACGCTGAATAGCACAAATCCTTCTCTTTTTGCTTCATTATCTGTTCCATATATTGAATCTTCAAATGAGTAGTGAAAAATAGCTTTAGAGAGGCCATCGGAATCAGTATACGACGCACTTTGGTATTTCAATTTGAATTGGTCGGAAGCTTTTTAGAAAAGTGCATTTTCTGATTTTCCTAATTCTCGTGGAAGCGACTCGACAGTCGTTGACCTCCCTCAGTGGCACAGCTTGACGATAAAAACGTTTCGAACTTGAAAGCTGGGGCGCATCGAATGGCGTCGTTACACAAATGGGACCGGCTCGAAATTTCATGAACCGTGCAACTTTGTTGCGATGAATTTTTCGGCCTGCTGCATAGAACGGTAGCGATGTCGGAACTCTGTATTGGCAATCCCTGTTCCGTCCGATTTCTCGCGGAAATTCCGGAACAATCGGCAGCTCCTCCGCGTAGAGTGAAACTAATCAGCGGGGGATGGGATTAAAGCTGATATTTTTTAGGCAGCCTATCGACCCACGTTGTAAACCGAGATGGTGTGGCTCGTACGAAGGGGGATATTGAATTTCGTCGGAGGAGTTGATATAACCGAGGTGTTCCGTCAAAGGGAAGAGAGAGTTTTGGTTTTTGGTACCGGGCGGCGATCGATCGATGTACATCGTGATAGATTTCGATAACGCCAGGGAAATTGCCTGACGATTAATCGAATCAATCAAATCATTCGAACCTTCGTGCCACGGTCACGATTTACGACATTGTTACCCGTGATAGCGACACTTTTATTCAGCAAGATGAACGCCTATTTGTGGTAATCTTCTTGCTATCGACGGGAATAGATCTCGTTCCCCTGATTAAAACGATCAATCGCAGCCAGCGGGGACGTCGAACCGCCGATGGGAATCGGAGCATAACGTGTCCTCAGATTAGCTGTCAGTCGACTCCGTTAAATCCCTTTGTCCGCGTATCGATTCTCTTCCCGTTCCAAGAATTTTTTAAAGGCCCTTCACGAGTGTAGAAGATGCTTCTCCGCAAACTACTTTCCAACCGATGTTTGCATTGAAGCGGGTATCGATCACCGGTTTTATGTAAGACAAACTACTGGCGGGGGACGCGAGCCATCGAAGAAAAAGATGGGTGAAATATCGATGAGGTAAATTCCTTTTACCTTCGACATCTCCCGGCGGGTTCCGAGCAATTACCGTTTCATGCTTCCGCTCGCGGCCTGACCGTCCACGGAACGTCCTCCGTTTAGAAGTTGACCGATTCGATGATACAAATCCACGATAGCACTTCGTTTCCCAAGGCTTCGTACTATCTGACCGTTTCATACTTTACAAGTATCAACATCGAAGGTCATTCTGGATTTGCTCTTTGCCGATTTAGTTTCAAACTTTCCGGCGGACCATACCTTGCTGTCTACTTATTTTCTTGAAATCTTGAAACATCATGTACATCGTCACATTCATTAAAAGTGTTACCTGGAATGTAAAGGTTCGCTTGTTCGTTAAACATGATTTCGTAGATATTGGTAGCTCGACCAATTTTCTTGTGCGTCCTCTTTTCAACGAAATGGCATTCATGCTTCCCTTCAGTCGACCTTCGACAACAGTATTCCCTACTGAAAGGGCGAGCAATTCCACGCAACAAATCCACAACAGCATTCACTCCTCTGAAACGTTATGCAGCGCGTATACGTCTCGCATTTTACGAGTGTGATCATTGAAGGCCGCTCTCGATTCGCCGTCTATTCATCCGCATCCGACGTTTACTCGCCTTGAACTTCCATCGACCCTTCGAAGGTCGCGGCGAGACAACAGACGCGCCTCAATTTCGCCAGCAATTTCCCCGAGCGTATTTCAGGAAATAATTACGCGAATAAATACTCTCTCGTCGATGATGCTTCCATCCGCAGCTCCAATTACATAATACAACATCGTAAAACCGTGTTGCAGGAGTTGTTCTCGTCGATGTAAGAGGCGCGGTTCAACGTACGAGTTGGAACACGGAATTTTACGATATCATCGGCCGTGGGTATCCGTAACGGTGAAAGTTTCGCGTTAGTTTCGCCCTCGTGAATGTAACAGCGACGAGTGCTTTCGCGTTAACGACCCTGCCGCCTGTATCGCAAATATTCGCCGGGTAGGCGAGGTTATTGCGAATAATCAGTGCGGTATACGAGCGATATTACGTCGGGCATTTGTTATAATTTCCACGGAACGCTGCTTTTCGCTCCGGAGCATCGAAAATATTCGAACCCGCCGCCTGGCCCGCGTAATCGTTTAGCGAGGGAATAAATGGAAGCCGTGGAACGTAAACACGCGAAGCTTCTTTGCCGTGATTCCTTACCCGGGAGTTAAAGTGCAGCAACCACAATTTGCTGCGACTTTTATCCGCCTGCTGGTAAACGTCCATCTGGGTAAAGAATATTGATGGTGGGTTTAAAATGTGGGGCGTTAGGGCGGTATTCGAATGCATTTTAAGCTTTGCAATTTCGAAAAGTTTAACTTAACACTTTAAATGGAAATCGATCTCTTCTTCTATTCTACGAAATGTATGGATAACGTTGAGAAAATCCTAGACATTTATCGCAAGAATTGAAATTCATTTCTATTTAAAACACAAAAGGGGACCTGGATATCTTGACAAATAGATACTACGAACAATTTCAATAACGTTCGTCGCGAATAATTCTTATTAAAGTCGATACCTCCGAGCAATTTCAGTTACGCGGAACTCCAGATCCCCATCTTGTATTTCATCCCCCTTAGTTCTACCGGCATTATCCTAAACGTGTTACAGTCGAATCGAGGCTTATCGTTAAGACCTCGATATTTTAACGACAATACTCAGCAACGAGTTTGCGGAATACAAAGAAAAGTTGCTTGGAAATTTCCAGATCCTGCGCAAATGATTCGATAAACAACGCGTCGCGTGAAGCTCCTCGCTTAGTCGCGCGCCGAATTACTGTAGCATAAATACACGTAACAGGAATTTCAGGAGCATTACCGTGAAACAATATTGGAAGGATGCATTCTGTGGCAGCAGCGAGGTAGCGCACGCGATGTCGTAGAACGTAACGCGGATCGTCGAGCTTTAATAACAAACTTTTGCCCTTTGTAGTTACACTAAAGGCTCGTTTGTAAACGAGGATGGAAATTAATGACGAGGCGGAGGTTGTGTGGTTCAGGTACGAATTCGAATTGCGAACTAAACGTGGCAGCGCGACGACCGTTGAAAACGCCACATGTAAATCTCACGCGAGGGCCCGTCGCAGCTGCTCGAGAATTGTATCATCGCATTGCTGGACAGTTGGAGGCGACAGTGTTTTCTGTTTTGCGCTTCAACATTACGCAAACGCTCGCAGTTATTTTACTGTAAAGTTTTGAGCCGAGTAGACTACACTGCATGTCGGTATTACGTTAACCTAATTAGCGTTCTCTGTCGCACTGGTAGAACTGTTGCTCTACTGGGAGTAGTTTAAGTGGTAATAATAAGACCTAACTATTTTGCCTGGGAAAGTAACAAAGTGCTTTGGATGATGGATGTTATAATTAGCTTTTATCGTTAATTGCTTTCGATCGAGGAAGAGACTAATTGCAAGTAGAGGCGAGCTTTTATGATGAGCGGCGATTGGAATTACAGGACTCGAAGGAGCGTCCAAGGAACACCTATTTATGGCAATTTGTCTCGCAAAGACAAGGAGCTTGCTATGGCGTCGAGTTGCTTGGACGCGGATCACCTTTCGAAAGTAACAAGCGTCCACGGAACACGAGGCAACTCCTGGAGTCCTCTCGCAGCTTTGACGCTCCCTCTGTGATACACTGATGTTACCCTCGGCTGCTTTGAGCTGTCATATATTCAACCCCTTCTACATAACGCAGTTTGTGAAATATGGAATGAAATGGAGCACGATCTTCTTAGCGAACGGTACAAAGTAGGAGCGAATGTAACAGGGTTTCCCCTCGTCGCTCTTCATTAGGGATCTATTACTGCTAAATAAGAGATTCCTTTTTTCATTTGTTGAAACACATTTCTAAGTCCTTTTTAAATGCGATCTCTTTATGGCTCCTAAATGTCCCAATACGAAAACACGTCTATGTAAACCGTAATCGAAACCGTTGTCATGCTAATCTAGTTTGCACACCTAATCCTATGTACACTTAAGACTGTTTGAATATGTCTAACGGCAGCGTGGCACTTTGCTGCATACTAGAACGCGTCCCCTCAAAACGGACTACATTGAAATTCGAATTCAGCCACTTGACACTAGCGCAGGATTTAAATCATTTCGTTCAAGTGAGTATACAGTTTCACTGTCTATAATACGAAGGAACTGTCAAATAGAACGAAGTGAAACGTATAGGGAAGCTCGGCGACAGTTTCCAGACTTTCAGCGAATTCATTCTCGTCGGAGCAGACTCGAACTCTTGTGATCTTATGTGAGGAGTTGAGAAACTGTTATAGCTATCGCGATTCCCGACTTTCGAGAGCGCTTTTTTTCTAATTCGGTCGATTCCAGTTCAGACACGTCGAGCGACGGAAATGCGTCGACGGTCGTCGAAAGTCGTACATTGAGAAGCGAAAACAATGTAACGCGGTCGCGATTAGGGGGGAAAAAGTGGGTCAGAAACTTGGGAACCGTGACGCGACCCATTTTTAAATGGACCAGTACATGCGTGAAGGAGAACTGGATACAGACGCCAGTGCATCGCGCTTATAAGAATATCGAGGGGTATTCCGTTATGAGTTCCGTCGATCGGCTATTCCGATCTCGTACAGCTGCGTCGCATCGAATGTTTTCACGTAGCTATATCGTTTTCGTCGCCTTGTCAATAATACCACGACCGTTCTACTCGGAATAGAACAGGCTGACCGAGAATAAAATGACACGCGAATTGTACCTCATTCGTCGGGCACGGCGTGGGAGTGCGACTTAATTCGTATCCCAATCAAACGCAGACGGCAAAAACTCTGACGAAAATAACGCGTAACAGTGACACAGCTCACTCCCACACGAGACCTGTTTGAGACAATTCCTTTTCAAACTTCGCTGATTGCACTCGCTATTGATAAGGCTGCCTCGCTGGTTCGTCGAATATACTTGCAATATACTCGAACTTTATACGAAATGTACCCTTTTCCAGCACTTCAGGTCATGTCCACAGACTTTTATTTTCCACAGTCGTTTCATCTTTTCGAAATACAGAGTTCGTGGGGGACGGTGTAGACTGTAGAGGGTAGGGCAGCAGTTCTTTTACTAGGTGATGTATCACCTTCTTACGTGACCGTCGGTTCACGGAGAGTCTACGAAACCCGAATTTTCGCGTGACCAACGGAATGTATCTTAATCTAACTCAAACCTATCCACATTCCTTATACATTTTATTAATCGAGGTGAAATCTGCGCCAGCCGTAAATCAGGAATAAAGCACTTTTCCCTCAGTTTCTTTGATTTCAAGCTCGCAAAGATACTTGCGGTGGTGGAACCAGTACGGAGACTGTTTCATCTAGCAGTTGAAAACTCTGATATTCTCTCTCAGCCTCTATTCATTCCCGGTCCCGTTCTTTCAGGCCGAGTACTTGTTCAAGGAAAATCCAGAGGGTAAGATGTTCGAGCCCGATTACTCGCAAACGATGCACTCGGTCCTGGACGTGATTGAGAAGTTCCAGGACGATATTCTCCCGCCGGAGAAGCTGGGGGATAAAATAATGGAGGTCTTGAAGCAGGAGAGCCAGCAGTCTGATGTGGATGGCACAACGTCGTCGAGCGTCGGGATGGACGTTTGCATGACCAGACAAATCGCGGCTTGTGTCACTCCGTCCTTTACCTACGACGACGCAGAAGCGTACGAGGACAGGGGCGAGACGGGGTCCGACAGATCGGACTGCTGCAAAGGGGACATTTGACAAGTTTCACCCTTGACCGGCCGCAAATCCTGGAGGGTCTTCAAGTTTGACCAACCGACTGGTAATTAATCACCCAGGGCGTTCCGTAACAACAACAGCATTTGCCTAATGAAATTCTAGGAATTTCTGTAATCTAATGATCCATCCGTTGCATAGCCACTGCGTTGAAAATTTTCATTGGTAACTCGTTCAATCATCTTTTTCTTGGACTCAACTGGAAACTGGTGATGTTTTTGATGGAATAATGTAGATGTTTTGCTTGACGGGTTCTTGGCTTGAATAAAGTGATCTATATGAAGTTATTACAAGACTGTTGATGCTATTTGCGTGGGGGTTTAGTAGTCTATCCTTTTACGAAGCTAGTTGAGCAGTGAAGACGTCTCTTTCAGAAAACTGTTCAAATGGCGGAAAAGATAGTAGGCGTTGGTGTAGACAGGATTAGTCATGCAGTCAGAACAAGCTGTATCCCCCGGCTTGATTGAAGATAAAAACAA
Source organism: Andrena bucephala (assembly GCA_947577245.1). Classification (NCBI taxonomy): domain Eukaryota; kingdom Metazoa; phylum Arthropoda; class Insecta; order Hymenoptera; family Andrenidae; genus Andrena; species Andrena bucephala. The sequence goes on from OX387715.1 coordinate 75,512,324, forward strand.
GCGATGATGGAAAAAGTCGTATGATATATGCTCTTTACACAAATACAATAAATCATCTCTGAAATAAAGGAGCACTCCTTTCTGTATTGTTTTCCAAATGCTACAGAGAAAGTGTGTAAGGGCATGTCTAAGTGATATTGCTGAAAGAATCGTCTGCTTCTTGCTTCTACAGCAGCCATCTGCGTGGATCTCAACAGTCACCCTAATTATTAAATTATTGAATTTAATCTCGCTCTGAGTTCCAAGCAGGGTCCAAAGGTTTGCCTAGAATTGGCTGTTAAATACGCATCGCAGGAGGCACAGGAATACTTGAATGTCTCCCGTCCATTTGGCGGAAATATCAAGGAGAGTATTAATCCCATTCGTTAGTTTCTGGGCACCTTATAAGCGTTTCCAGGAAACGCGTGGCTTTCGAGAATTTCCATGTCCAGGTATACTGGATGCGCGCATTCAGTCCTCCAACAAAATGTTACAGTCCTTGACCGTTCCGTGCTCGCCCATCGGAAGCTGCGAAAGCTACTTAGTTCGAAAATAACTCTGTCGTAAATGTACGTCAAAGGGCCAATTTAGTAGGATTGAATCGCTCGCTGTTAGGGAGCTCACCTAGCGGGAAGCCAGTTACGAATTTTTGCATAAATAAACGTAACAGCCTCGAGACCCTTACGCAAAGATTATGCTATTTAAAATTCAGTATTTAAAAATAGAACAGCAAAAGCAACAGAATCGCAAGATACTTGATAGTCACGTTTCACCCCAACCCTATTGCATTATTTATAAACCGCCACGCAGCTTCGACGAAACAATGAAACGGTCGTCGATCGGATTGACTTCTAAATGTATTGCAAAATAATATTACTTTCACGAATGCATGTTGTTCTCACGCAGCGAATAAAACGCAATGACGCGTAATAAAATACTCGCGAGGTGAATGTACAGATGAATTTTTAACGAACTGGAAATACAAAGTTTTATTTCAAGTTTTCACGGGGTTAGGTAGAGGAACGAGTTTGTGCGTTGAATTCGGGGGCGGTTGAAATTTTAAGTGGATCAGAAGCACGCAGTTGTCTCGCATTGCTTATTAGCATCCGCTACGCGTTAATATTTCCCTGTGACGGGAAGAGCGCGCGCGCTTAAAATTTGCTGCTCCCAGAAGACTATGAGTTCCCTATCGAGCCGTAGACGGTCTTACGGGGCCAAGGACGATTGTACCACATTGTTCCGCGTCTTTAATATGACGCAGGTTTGCCTCTTTCGCCGGGAGCACTCATGTTTTCTATGAAACTTGGAAACGAACGGGGAAGTTGCATTGAAAAAGCAGGGATGAGGGATCAGCGGAATGCCTACAGGCAAGCTTCACCCTGATACCCTTCAAAGTTTGGCAGTATCGTTTTTGATAAGCTTACAAACACCGTGCCGCGACGCAACAGAACGTGGTCGACGCGTACGCCGTTTATTTATAACGCAGAGCATGCAATTTTTCTTCTCTTTTTTAGTTTCATCGAGCAATTATTTCTTTAAAAACAGCATCGGATAATATTGATTCCACGTAAATATAAATAGGATTGCTGCGTGCCACATTCAGAACAAACGCGACGCCCACGCGATTGCCACTTTCGGATCGCCGCTTTGAAATGGACGCGCTTAAATCGTGTCACGCGGACAGAAGCTTTGGTCAGATGCGATGTATCGCTATTGGCGGGCCAGCTGGACGTGAAAGTCGAGGAGTATTCCTCAAAATGAGGACCGCGAGCTTCGAAGAAGGGAAGAGCAGCACGATTTAAGTGAAATATCCCGTGCTTGGTCAGACAAAGGATCATCTCGTACACTACTGCCTTCAACTTGGTTAGCAGCCTTTATGTCCCATGTTTCTATTCCTGAAGTACAAGGACTTCTGATTACAAGGTCTAGTGCGAGCCATGCTATTATTATAACAAGACCAAGCTAAATGAGCCTGCTAATCAAATGTGTAGCACAATAAATAAGAGTCCCTATAAATAGAAGGGACCATCGGTAGGTTCTCTCATCTTTTCTCGTTTCGACTTCCTAAAACACAAATCTCATGTTGCTTACTCTAAAGCAAAGGGGTATTTTTGTGAACGAGAAATTCTGAAATAGTTGGGGGTATGGACTAGAAGTTCTACGGAACCGAGTCTCCAGAACGTAAACATTTGCCCGGCAGACCCACGAGTCTCGCGTTCAATTAATTTTGAATCAAGGGTATCGATTGGCGATCGCGGTTAAAAATAAAGTCGCTCGTTTAACTTGCAAGATTAATGCCCTCCCTCAAAGTATCTCAGCCGTCGGTCCCAAGGCCTCGAAAACCGCGAGCCACTAATCGAGCGTCTTAATTTCACCTCCGCGGCGGGTGTAGAACAATCAGCGTGGCGAGGTCTGCGAGGGAAATCCTGAATAATTCCACGAGCAAAGTCTCCAGTCGCTTGGTACGCCGCCAGCCGCGTACACAGAGGGAAGCGCAGCAGCCAGTATATCTGTATCTTCGAACACCTGTTAGCAGTGGCTCGTGTGGGCGGCTCACCACATCGCCTTTAAATTCTCGCCGCGATTAAGCCGAAAACCCGCTTCCTTTCAAAACACCAGCGAACATAACGAAACGCGATCACGCGACAATCGAACACATTTCGTCGATACGCGCGATTTTCGTAGTATCCTGGTACACCTAATTACGCTTCACTGTACCGTGACGGGTGCACGTTGAAACGAGGGAAGAGAAAAACTTACCGGCGTGACCTTGCACGGAGTAGTTGGCCTCTTCGCTGGGTAGCACGGTTTCCTCGAAGATGCTCTCGGAGGCGGTCCTGACGACACCCATGTCTGGTGGAATCCTCGTCGGCTGGATGTGCTGCGTCAGGTTGCCGGTGGTGTACACGTTGGCGGTGGGTAGTACGATCTGAGGTTGTTCCACGACGATTACCTCGGCTTGATCGTGCCGCGTTGTCTGCTGTTGCTGGAATGCTCGGCGCCGTTTCGCCAACTTATTGCGTCTGCGTTCGCGCCTGCGTCCGCCGTCGCTCCCTTGAGCCCTCTATCCTGCTCTTCCCTCCTTGACCCTCGCGTACATCCTACCCCCCCCCCCTGCCTTCTTCCTACCCCGTCTCCTGTCCCTTGGCCAGCAGCAACACGTCACCGGCACGGGGAAGCAAGGCAATCCCTAGGCCAGGGTGAACAGAGTGGCTAGGACCGGCGAGGCGAGGCGGGGGTGGCGATGGCGGTGGTGGTGGGCTAGCTGCCTCAGCGTGTCCGATCGCCACGATAGGGGGGTTGCTTCAGCTGCTACTCTCGCGTTTTGCCGGTGCCGTGTAGCGACGCAGGGCGGGGTGCGGCAAAGTATAACGCACAGGGGCAATGTCGACCAACTGGGTCTCGGTGAAGGTCTCGGCTAGCTACCCGTGCCCGACAATGCGTCCTTTTTGCTTCCCGTTTTTCCCTTTCGATCCTCGCCACCATTTCATTCTTCCTCGCCCCGTTCGTCATCCCGGCCAACCTGCTACCCGGAATATTAATTTCATCCGCTCGCTTTGGTACGACCAGCTTCTTTGCTCTCACACAGTTTAGGCACCGCTCATTAGTGAGAGAAGGGTGCTGATAAATTTTACTTTATGTGTCCTGCTATTATTGCGATATTGGGAGTATTATTTCCATTCAAAGTGATTGTGAACCTGAAGTACCCAAAGTTTCGAATCGTATTGTTATTTAGATTTTAACGTAGCGTTCTACTTTTTCCCGTCTGTTCTCTCCAACGTGATTCTTTCGTTCCTTCGAAGAAGACGTTCGATATGTCTCTTCGCGCTCATAAACAATTCGACGCGATTCCATCGCCTGCGGGTCTTTGAAAGTATTCCGGTGTTGTTATCGTAGGTGAATGAACCAGACGTGTCTGAATTATGGCACTGTATTCATCGCCAGACCCTTTGTCCTTTTCGGGACTCGAGTGGCGACTCGTGAGCGACACGAGTTGTATTTCCAGACCCGAAAATCGCAGAGGTACGTTGCGTGATGAAACATCGTACTTTATATAACGGGCACTGCACGCGAGTTTACGACAATAACGTAAGCGTGTAATGAGAAAGCCATGCACTTCCTAATCACGTTGGTGTTCAATAAGGGCGCAGCGGCTACTAATCTCTCCGCTACGAGGCGAACTCACATCATTGCAGCGAAAGTATCGTAAAGCCGAGGGATCTATCTATTTCCGCTTTAATAATCGGAATCCTCGTGCGTATGGGAGACGTGGAACTTTTGTGCGTGTCATTCGAAGGACTGCCGCTGTCCTGTAACTAGAATAGGTACGAGTCCCTACTTGTCGACTATTATTATACGTCTATATTTATACGTACAACGCCCTCGTCTCACGCGTACAAGCGTCTCAAAAAGTCGCGACAGGCTTGGACATTATCACATCGACGCGTAATAACATCGAGACAATAAAGCATCCATTCTAATTCACCTACTCCATCATCCACCCGCCACTGGCTCCCTTAAATACACTAAGTTCCTACGAATACTGACGCGTACAAATCATTCACACGGGCGAAGACAAGAAATGCCTACTCCCAGGCCCTAACCCAGGCTTGGCGATATGAATTTATCATAAAGCGACGGCGGAACCTCCTCTATCCATCCGCCACAATGTGTACGCGACACCGGCAGCACAAAAATAGCTGTCCAAGGATGGAGAGACGGATTCATTAATCGGGACATATCTGGCGAGGCTTTGAGAGTCTTCCCTGCCCCTTCCTTTCTTCCTCCCTCCATGAAATCCCTCTGCGCGGCGTTCCAATCGTCGATCCTGGGCATTCCATCGTCATTATCTGCTCTCTCATTGAATTTCTTCTCTCCTCGGTTGGACGTCACGTGGCGCGAGGTCGCGCACCACGTTCCGCCGTTGTAGTGTGAGCTCGGGCCGCGGGACTTGTTGCACGGGACGCGAGCGAAGGAGAGAAGCAAGCCTTTTCTACGACGACGACACCTCGCTCTTACGTCTATGCTCCCTCGGCGTCGTCGGACACGTGGCCCGGCTACCCGATAAGGATGCAAGGATTTCAAGGACCGCTTCGATCGAAGGGGGGCTCCAGCCAAGGTCGACCCGTTCCCACCCTGGGCCTGCGTTCGCCTCTTTACTCGCCCTCCCGCGAGAGAGGGTGGCGCGGCAGCGTTCCCCTCTGATTTTCGACACCGCCACCCACCGCCCGATCAGCCCCCCTTCGCTCCACTTTCCCTGTGCCACGGCCTTCCAGGCTAGGAGGCGGCGTCCTCCCCTGCAGCCCCGCTTCCGCTTTCTCGCGCCAGTAGTTAACATCGATCCAGTGATCTTGTCGCCGCGCCACTCTTGTGCCCAGATTTCTGCATGCGTATACCTACAGGCACACGCGTGCATCGGCGCAACTGGTGTAGCCGACGATCGATTTGAGTTCATTGTATGCCGACGCGGTAGCGTTGCATCCGCCACTTTTTCCCTGGGTTGCCTGGGACTACGATCAATGTGCTTGCTTCTCTATCCATGCATTTCTGCGCCTGTAGGCAGGCACGTGGCTCGGTCCCATGCGAAACTTTAGAGATTTGTACGTGTGAAAATCTGAAGATCTGAAAACAATGGGGACTTACTTGTACCATTTTTCGCAAGAATTAGATTCGAAATTTGATAACATTTTATGCTATCCTCCCGTCGTTCTAAATAATCGTTAACAACGACCTCCTAGCTCCTCGGAGTATTGACCTTCGACTCCAGTGCGGCGGCCGGGTAAATTTGGGCGGTTACACCATCTGTAGGTGCGTTTCCCAACATATATGTGATACCTCTGAGCATCGCTTCTGTTATCGATGGCTTTTAATGCGCCCCATAAACGAGATACGGCGGTTATGATGATTAGCCATACAAGCTAGCCACCAGATTCGTGGTTTCTGAATAACCTCATGCGACTTAACCGTACCTCGCAGGTACAATCAATGCTGTACATTGTGAGCCAGCAGTGCATTTGAAGCAGCGCATTGTTCAGACTAATAATGTCTGTACTATAGATATTCATATCTCTTGTGACCGAGATGCTTCACCACGCACTTCTATGCTTTCGGTCACTATTTCTATACCTATATATGTAACGGGGGAACAATTGAAACTCTGTAATTCAGTAATACTCCACTGGACATCTCTGACGCTTTGAAACCTCTTTGCAGCATCTTTGTTGCCATTGGAACATAATCTGGACGTAACTGTGCGGCTCCGCTTCGTAATTATTTATCACGAAAGCACGCGCTCTCATTCTGTCCGCCGATGGGGGGTTAAAATGATAGTTCGTACTACTTAGTCGACGGTCACGGTTGAACAGCTCTAAATGTCAGCGTAAACTCTCGGCAACGGGACCCGCTTCATAATGAGACCTATTAACAGAGGTATATCACGGTTCCAGCGCGTGTCATCGGTCAGAGACCAAAGTTTTTAATGGAATCACCGAGAGGACCGCGTTCGCCTAATAGTTATTAACTATGCGGCCCGTCGCGCGGACACAGCTAAAATGGTTTAATGGCCAGCAGTGGCAATCGATGCTAGTCATACGACCAGTGCACGCATTAAGCACGTGCAGCGGAGCTAGATGAAATTTTAGAGCCAACCCTGGGTGTATCGATTTCTCCAAGTAGTTCGGTGACGCGCGACACAAACAACGAAACTGGAACTTGACTGATCAACGACTCGAACGGCGCTCGCCTTCGATGCCACTTACAGCAGCGAGAAACAGGTTCGAGCTTTCGAAATAGATGGTCGCAGCTTATTTTTAAGCTTCACAGCTGCGGGTGCCACGAGTGAACGGATTGATTGTTCAGAAGGCGTCGTTCGCTTCGCGCACGCGACACTGTACGTGACGTTCTATTGACAACGCGAAGGCGTGCCAATATATCGAAGCTCTCGATCTGACACTGTTAATAAACGGAATTTAAATAGAACCGTTGATCCGTCGCTAACGAACTTGCATAACTGGCACGGCCTCCAATGGCTCGTGTTCTTCTGTCCCGCTGACGATTTTCGTTTTAGTCATTGTATTGTACCTTCCTCAAGCCTGCTGGCGAGTTACGAAAGCGACTTGTGACGGTGCAATTAACAAATGATTTCTGAAACGAAGGAAATTCACGTTTTTCAAGAAACAGAGATCACGCGCGTTATATTAACCGCCTGTCGGCTCTGGGTATCCATCTCCGTTTTCGATATTGCAATTCTTTCTGCCTGTACCGTTCGACACAATTAGCAGATTGCGTTGCCCGGGAATTTAGAGATGAACCAGTGATTGGGAATGAAATACTGCGCATATAGTACAGCAGTGTGTAACCCTGAGTCATTTCGAATATTTGGCTCAGAGAGATTTCTTTCGGGATCAGTATCGCTCAACTTTGATCGGGGAAGCTTGACAAACGGAAGATTTGTATTCAACTTCCGGCTCGGCAATCCAATCATTCCAATCAGTCGATTGTTTTTCTTCCCGCAAAGGTTTTTTTTTCTGAATATCTGATGTAGATATCGCGTTGGAGACTTTATGGCTGCTTCCAATGGATATCTTAATGAGGAACATTTGCAGGGCTTACTAGATTTTGGAAATTGGTACTCGGCTTTATCGTCAAGGTCCAATCCCTGTTTCCCAGGGTGGTTTTCCATCGGTGAATCAAGTAAATGAGGTTTCATTGCGAGAGAAGCGCACGCTCGGTGGTAGGATTTGTATTTTGCAATTCGAGCATGCGCTGTATCGTAAATCAAAGCGGTAACGACGGAAATGACAGCTAATTGCTCCCCATGCATTGTAAATGTAGTTTTTGGTCAGCGCGGAAGCGCGGTATCGATTTAACTTATTGCATATGCAATCGAAGATCTTTGATCGAGGTGACGCACGGACGCGTTTGATGCAGCATGTTGAACATTAAAACCATTAGAGGGTTGTGCTGGTTTAATTAAAGCCTCGCATCGCCTTTGTTGGCGCAGAACAAATACAATGGGATACACATATTCGTTGAGCCATCGCCCAATTATGTTTGCTCCCCTGTAATTGAAAATGTACATGCGCGCGCACTGGCTTCAGTTTACATTTATCGGAATGCAGATTCTAAATGTCAAATTAGATTAATGGTGTCTGAAAGCGTCTCTTTTAAAGCTCTGAATCGACGATGTTTGAACTTTGGAGTAACCATGTGCCCGGCAAATAGGTATAATCTGCCACGTGCCATATTCACGCGTGGGCAATTTTCTACTTTCCAGTATATACTTCAACCATACTTGTAAAAGTGAGAATCCTTTGGGAGAAGATGTTCCCTGCTCCGTCTTGAGTATTCATACGCGAAAAGATTCCCACGCGTGGGAAAATCGTAAATAACTAACACGCCACTTCATTCCAAGTTCCGCAATTAAAAGTAGGAACGAACAGGAAGTACGTCTTTCCTGGACGTTAGCCGTGACAGTTCTCCATGAAACGCTACGGCCTATATTTTTTTTAGAACGCCTCGACAAAACCTACTTTATCCCGTGATTCAGGCTACGCAATTAAACGCGACCGAGTACCGAGGCTATTGTGCGGTCCTATCCTTACTAAAATAACCTTGGAAGCCTCCTGTTTTTTTTATAAAACCAGGTACGTAATCACGAGCCAGATTGGTACATCCTTATATGATGCAACGGGCCTCGAATATATTCCGCCGTGAAATCAATTGCCAGTGGAATATCTAGAGTGTGAAATATTTGTGTAAAAGGATGATGTAGATGCTCGATGGAAATTGGATTACATTTAATTGGGGATAAACGATTTCACTGGGAATACAAATAAAATACACTTGACGGTTGCAGTCCGGACATGACTAAAGAAGTAACCAGCTGCAAGCAAATCATCGTTGCAAAAGTGATGGAAGCTGTATCGATTAAATAACTGTGCCACCGAGCTGCAGACGGCAGGAGGCGTAAAGTTTGCCAGTGATCGCGGATTAAGCGAGTTTGTAATCCGCAAAACTTATGACGGGCGGTTTAGGCAGCTCAGAGCTGAAACTGTTGCCGCAGGACGGAGCATCAGATCCTGGTCGCGGCCAGATCAATGTTTCCGAGCGTTCTGCGTTTTAATTGGAATAAATTATCGCAACGGCGGATCGTTCGCGCGAGTGCAAGGATCCCGCGGGAAAATCGGACCGTAGGAAAGCTGTCTAATAAATCACTGGAGCGCGTAACACGTTCTCTGCATACAAGAAAGATTCGGATCTTGGCCTGTAACGAGTTAAACGTTCCCGCGTTAATTGCAAAGCTTCTTCGCGTAATCAGATCACGGTGCAAAGCGAAAGTGCGCTAATTATGCCGCATAACTCTTTGTGCTCCGATTACCGCGATCATTTAGCAGGTTCGTTTAAAGAAACCGATCAACGTGTATTCCATTTCTTTTGGAAATCGTATTCAAAACGAGGAAAGGAATCCACCTCTTTCGATTTAGAGCTTTGCTCTTACAATTAGTTCCACGCGTTTATGATTCAGAGAAATTGGAACATCTATGACCAATTTGCGAGTGAGAATTCGCCTTTGCTTAAGCTGCAAATATAGGACACCCTCCTATGCTGCATACCGAACAAAGCTGAAATCATAGAACATTAACTTGTTTCGTGGCATGCGAGAAAGCAGGGGAAGGAATTGGCTAGAAAAGTAGACAATGGGACCAGTTGCATATTAAAAAACATTAGATAAGCTTTATTAGTCGATATCTTACAGTTGACGAGCGCGGCCGCGCAATGAGCGCCAGTGAATCGTGCTCAGTGGTCGAGGTCAAGCATGTGCGCGCCACTTTATCTCGGATACTCGAAATCGTACCCGGGCCAGCAGCTCCAGCAGCACGCCGGAGGAATGTCGAATGGTGAAAACACCGAAACTGTCCCATCGAAATGGAACGAAAGCGAGAGATCGGAGCAGAGACGGCACGCTCGCACGGCTCGGCGGCGCGACCCAGAAATCTATTGCCCGCGCGATGCGACAGCGCGTGCTTCTTAACGTGTAATGCAATTATACTCTCGTAGCACCTTAGTCTTAAATAGAGGGAGGTGTGTGTGCCAGCGGCACGATCGCAATTTCAAGAATGACGATGGTCTTTTGAGCACGTGCGCGTCGTTCCCCCTGGTTGGACGTCCTTCAGCAATGGGGACAGCGTATCAGACCGTTCACGTCGCACTTGGCGCACTTCAGGGCGACGAATTCCGCGGTGAAGTCGTTGCGATGCACGGACCTCTTGCTGCCGTTGCAGATCGGACACAACTGCCATTGATAACCGCCGCAGAAGAGGCACACGGTGCACGCATCGTCGCTCTGAAATGCAATAAGTCACAAACTGTTAGAGAGGCTTCAGGTTCTTTCGCTCTGTGGCTGACGGGGTGGACTGTTCAAGGGGTTGTAAGACACGCGTGTCAATGTCGATTCCACGTCAATTTCCAGCGTGTGCGGTCTGTACGATGGTGTTGCGCAACCCGGCTTTCACTTTGCTCGTTTTCAGCGGCATTCCTGGCGAAAAACCTACGCCAACACGGGGGAATGTGGATAACGAAATGGTTGTTTTGGCTTCCTCGAGTTTGACGTGTTCATGGTTTCGGGACATGACTCAACGCCGCTGCTCAGACGTTTTTGTTTCAGTGCGCCGAATGCCGTTCAATGGTCGATTAAATTTCTCGCGATTCTTCCAGGCGATAGGGGTAAAGAGTACAGTGGTTGGCCACCTGACAGTGATTGGCCCTATTTTGAGAAATAAAAAATATAACGCAATACCAATGTTATGCTTCTTTTAATGAACGTATTCATATTCCTTGTACTTTCTACCTTCGGATGTAATCAATATTTCTCCACTCATTATATACAGTGATTATATTCAAAAGCAGATAGGACGACTCGGCTTTGCAGCTTGAAAATTACAGCGATTCAATCAAAAAATTATAAGAGTACAGTTGACAGTTTTCCAATATTTTAATGTATTTGTGATATCTATATCTATTATATTCTGTATATATTGATAAATAAAGGTTAAAATTTTATAGAAAAATTATTTATTTGTTAAAATTATACATATATTATGAAAATTACGGGGGGCCAACAACTGTCATATGAATAATGTTGAATGGCAATAATTTACCGGGCGGCCGGCGTCTATTTTATAGCCATGATAACGGTAAAACAGTTATTGGCCCCCTATGCATTCGCGGTATTGAAACAGTCATTTTTAAAAAAGATTCAACATTGACATAATTATAGTACAATTAAATAAAAAGAAGAAGTACTATTAGATATGTTACATTGTATAGTTATATTTTCAGTTTCTTGTGATTTGAATTTTAATTGGTGTATTCAAATTCAATTTGATTATTAAATTTATTTAATTAAATTGGAATTAAAAATGAAATTTGATTGAATTAATTGGATTATTCAAATTTAATTTGATTACTGGATTTATTTAATTAAACTGAAGTTAAAAATTAAATTGTGATTACCTAGTGGATAAATTGTAGAAATTTGGAATTTTTTAGTAGAACTGAATTACCCTACAGTAAAAACTGCCAAAAGTAAAAAAAGGTGATAAATATGGGAAAAATATACAGATGAACAAATCATACGAGCATACATAAGATATATCCATTTTTATTGAATAATTTTAATCCCATTTCTATCATCAAATCATATAACATTTTCTTTTAGGTTATATTATGTGTCAAATAGCGGTCAATCACTGTTGAACCGATCGGACAACTACTGTGATGACCATGCCAATAACTATATTTCTTCGTAGTCAACATACATTTTATGTATATTTCTATAAATTCTTGTTTTTTTTATAAACTAATAATATTTAGATTATTAGGGTTTTTTCGTACTTATTTATATTAATTTGCATTTCAAATTTACTAAATTCACATTTAGAATTCATTATTTATGTGACACTCTTACTTAAGTGGCCAACCATTGTACTCTTTATAATACGCTGCGTAATCAGGATCTCGCGTCGGAATGAGTTTGAACGCTACGAAATGCTCGTGAAGAATCAATGGCTCTCGCTAGAGTGTCTACGCTTCTTCAGTAGAAGCTTTACTCCACAGTGGATGACGCGATGTGCTTGGCATTCAGCGCGTTAATGAAATAAATTGTACACACTGCGCACAAACAGAGAATATGTGTTTACTGCGCGAAAGAAGATGAGAATAGCGATGATACGTTGTGCAAGAATTGCGTAAAGATTGCCGGGAAATGGATATGTCGTGGGCGTCGCTTAATTGAATATTTTTCCAACGTTGTAAACTTACCACATACCTATTTATCGTTCAGTAATGGGAAAATGCCTTCCTCGCTTTTCACGAACACATTCTTAACCACTATCATCGTTTTACCACCCACAAAGGTCTCAGCTAACTAGCGACGTCTGGATTAATTATCTAAATGTTGAACTCGCAATAATAACTATTGACATCGGGTTACGTAACGATTATTCGATGGTTAATCGACACCTGACTTCGATCGAAGAATTCTAACATTTGTCCCACCGCAAGCGCGGTTTCTGTCCGATGGAGAATGAAAATTCTACGCTCAGTGGACCAAGTGTAACACAATAATCAAGTCGACCACATTCCCCATTCCACAGCCGCGCCAGAGTTCGAAGGACCGGCGGGATTTATACGCTCGAAAGGGAGCAGTGTCCTTGCGTCGTCGGGAGATCCAAAAGGGCGCCCGGGATGTCCGTAGGGTGGACAGGGCGGAAGGAATATCAGGGAAGTGACAGTGGTAGGAACAGTGTAAACGACCTTTACTCGCTCGCAAGGTAAACCTCAATCGCACGACATCGAAATTTATGATCGCGATGGAAAAGGAAGGTGGAGGCAGATATCGCCAGATAAAAGTGAAAGGATCTCGTACAACCTTGCGTTCGCGACGGATTACGGTGCACGGGCGCGTGTGTTCGCGAGCCCTCGAGTTTCCTTTGCGAGCTGGCCGTTGTACATGCCCGTCGCGGCTGCACCATTCTTCCACCAGGCATAAATATTCCGAAGACGTGGAACATTGTTACATAGAGAATTCTCAGAATCGCCGGGGAACTCCTAAACGGTCAAATAATTCTTGCGCAGGAGAAATATCGGCAGGCATCTCGCTCTCTTCGGAGGATTGCGAGGTGACACGAACTTACAGTGAACCTGCGTGCCCGGCAGAGGCTCAACTTCTCCCGTGTTCGGTATCTGAATAATATCTAATCGAATCTGCAACGTATAAGATGCGTTCTTCTATCTATTTTTGCATAAAGTGTATTGGAATGGGCGATACGATCGAGATAGAAAAATAAGTTGGTAACGGGCACGTGCTTTCACAAGACTTTCTATAGATAAATATCTTCATTTAGTATCATGTTCGTGAGCATTGACAAGTAATGATTGATTCACACGCGCTATTAGCCTGTAATTGTTTATTGGTACGGCAAGATGTGACAGATGAATTCTACTTGCATTATTTCTACGTGACGCTGCGAGATGATCTATCATGGTCCACTTAACGAGATTCACTGAGACAGGTTACATGGCACAATATTACTCCAAATCCCGAGAGATGATTATCGAAGAACGAAACAGAAGGCGTTTAAAGGAGATCGAGAATTAAAGTGGAAGTTTTAATTACCTGGTAAGGCTTAAGCATATCTCTCAGTTCTCCAGACTCGTTGAGCCGCTCCACGGTGTCAAATCCCTGTAACAAGGAAATCACTTTTAATAACTCGACGACCACCGTAACGCCGTGTTAATAAAGGTCTGAGCAATGGAAGAAGTAATAAAGACTTAAAAGCTGTCACCCATTTCAACATCCACTTCGCTTTTAAACGAATCTGTTTTATTCGTTTGAACATAGCGAGCAAGTGGCTGGATTAATTATTTTGTGAAATATGCCATCATGATAATAATTGTGCCGTATAATGTGATAGAAAATTTCGATAATAACGTATAATCGTGTTGAAACGCGAGGAAAATCCCATGAAAATATTCACGTCGCGGGTGGCAGATATTATAATAACTTTGGCCTTTCCGTCAGGCAATTTCTCTGCCTCGCGGTATTTTATCATTAATCATTTAGCGGTATCGTGTTGAACCACGTGACAATGGTCGCGCTAATAAACATTTTACGAAGCTTCACGGTTTAAACGACCGCGCATTTGAATGATCTTCAACCGTTCCGCCCTCTCTCCTATCCTTTCACTCCTGAAATTTCAAATCTACTTTTCACGCTGGTTTCCCAGCGGTAGCAAGTGAGAGATAAAGCGAAGGCACGTTCTAAAAACGTTTCGATGTTCACTGTTTTCATTTCTAAAAGTATTTGATAATTAAACTCTAAGATAAGTATCAATGTGAAAGATAATCAACGCGAGAGTTCCCAACCATGACTCAACGCTACCGACTTATCAAACACAACTCATTCGGCAAGCAGCTGGTTACAGAATTAATTAGTTTCCAATGTAGAATGAGTTTCAATCTGACATTCTTGGAACAAATGTTCCAATACCGAAGCCTCTTGATAAGCGTTATGACGCTTTTGGCAGGGGACAGATTAATCAGTCGTTGATCTGTTCTACTTGGCCGACTCTATTAGTAGTAAAATCAATTAGCCCAGTCTTTTGGAACGTATCAGACACTTATCGACATTTCATTCTTTTACTTCTAACTCTACCAACTCCTGCCTGTTAATATTAAATAATAATAAACGTCACACACTCGTCGAATGGTTACCAGGCGTTACCACCCCGAGTCCCCGAATTCCGAGGCTCCAGTGTCATCAATTTCTCAGCCACAATTCCTGCGTGTGCTCAATGTCCCCGCGACGGGAATTCCAGCGAACGAAGGACACGCGGTGTGTCGAGGAACCTTCCAAAGCATTTTTCACGTCCGATGTTCGCGTAGCTGTCGCAACGCGTTACGAAAACGAACGATTGATGCCTTTCACCGAACACGATCCGCGTTTCTAATCCGTCAACGAGCCGGCCGCAGCATAGAAGCGGGGAAAAGACCGCCGAGTGACGGAAACGACGCGAGATCACTCGGTGTCGGTGTGTAGGCTAGGTTTTCGAGCCTGGATTCGGACGATCGAGCGAATGGCGATCTCGCGGCGTGGTCGAGGGCTGGAATGCAGTTTGAGCACGGTCTTTCGTTTGCACACGCTGGCAAGAGACCACAGAGGGCCGTAATGCCGTGTAACGCAAGCAACTTCACCTTTCCGACTCTTTCCCTCTCTCTTCCTCGTTTTCTGTCTCTGCTCTCGGCCTTGGCTCCAGCAGCTTGACATTTCGCTGTGTGCACGCGCTTATTCGCCGCCGCGCCGCTGACAACTATAGGCCAGCCACCAAACGAAAGCAAAGATGCGCTGGGTGTAGCCTTGCTATTCATTGTGTCGCGACGCCTCGAGAAATTGGGCAATTGCGGGAGCGATGATTGAACAGGTACAGTCTACGGTGTGTCGGTACGTGCTCGGGGAGCGAACTAAATTCGGAGAGGTCTGGTGGGGCAGAGGCACGCGACGGCAAACACGGTGGAACGAGACAGAAATCAGGAAAACGGAGCTTTCAGCAGTTGCAGAACGTTGCTTCTTTCGCTGTAGCGAATATCTGGCGCGAAGGTATCCTGCGCAAGACAAATTAAATAAAGTGGAATACAGTGAGTCAGAGATCTGTTAACGTAAACTCAGAAGTATTGTGAAAGCTACTATGTTGCCCATGTTTCCTTATCTCTGCCATCTGTATTCTTCATCTCTGACTATTGTTCAGTTCTTTTAGCTCTAATACGGCTACTGAAACTGCTGGCATAATTTAGATGAGTGGATAGTCTTTCACGAGCTGGTTTCCGTTCGAAAGTGCGAGCCTACGTTCGCATACTCCCTGTCGCTCCAAAATAACGGGCGTAGAAGGAAATGCAAAGGTGCAACCCAGTCCCAACGCTGGCCACGTAATTCTGTCGCGTTTCCATTACGAAAGAATTTCATCGTGAATGAAATCACGAGGGCGACTCTGTGGGAACCTGCTTTTTATGAATATTTTTAAATTATTAGCCGGCCGCAAGCGATCGCTGGAACGCCTTTCCGTTAACGTTTATTTCCATTGACCAACGCCGATCGCCGAGCGCTGGTCTAGCATTAATTAAACGAGCTCCTAATAGGAGGCGTTAATTGTGGCAAGGTAACGGCTGCGACTTCCCAACCCGATTATACGGTTGCACGGCTCCCGGCTTCTTTTTCGAAACCACCAAGCAAGCCGATACCTTCAACTTTGCCCAGAGTTACGTAACTTTTCGACTGCTTCGATCGGGAACACTCGCAATTTCGTCGGAATCTCTCTCGCCTCTCTATGATGCAACTTATTAGCTGGAACATGGTGCTGTCTGTAATTGCACGCTGTAGATATCGAAGCACGCCCAGCAATTGCACGACACGATTCCACGGTTTTTCCCTTTAATGGCGGATTCGGTTTCCAGCTCGAGATGCATCGAAGAAGAAGTGTCTTTTTACGGGATTATCTCTAATGCAGCGCGTAAATCGAAACACGTGTAGATTTGCTTTAACTTTGAACAGGGACCTGATGGTAGATCACATTGAGCTTTCAAGAAGATTCTTGTACACCTTCGCCTTCTCTACGTGGAATACTTCACGTGTCAATTATTTTGAACCCGTTGATAAATATTAATGATACGCGCCAGGATGCAAACCTGCATTACAATGACAAAAAATTGGACGTAAAATCTGCTATGAAAAACTGTCAGTACCCACTCGGCCAGGCGAGTAAAAGTACCGTCGTAAACGTAGCAGAAAAGCAGTGTGCGACGCGTATAATAACAGCTCGCTACAGCAAAACGACTATATCGCAAATGCAGCGTAAGAAAACTAGCGAAACAAAATAATCTGTTCCGCTGAATGCAACACCGAAACTGAAAACCTAACTGTATCGCGGACTTGCGTGCCTGTACCCATGATCTGGCGCTTGCAAAGAATTCTGTTACGGTTTTACTTTTGTTATCGCGTGCTGTGCGCCGGAATTGGATCTCGAAAGTACGTGCCCTAACTGTACATCTCGTCGCGAAATAATAATTTTTCGTTGGTGCTTCGTGTTTCGTGCAGCTATGCCTTTTATTCTGCGCGATAATTCAATCCCATCGTTTATCGATCGAAAGACTATAGCCACGTTAATTATTAACTCGAAGAAAACATCTACATAAAATTCTGTTCTATTTTGCCTTTCACTCCTCGTTATACAATTTATTCCATCTGCTTGCAGACTTTCTTTTCTGAGGATTTCTTTTTCGCGAATATGTGCCTCGCTGTTAAGGACTTGCATTTGCATGTTGTACAATCAGCTGGGTTTTCTCTTTCGAATGGATACGCGAGTGTGGGTCGAATCTGACCCATTCCCATTCTCCTTGGGGTACTAAAACAGGTGCATTATTGTGGCATTCCTTCGAGAGCTTAACGCACGATATCCCTCAGATTATACTGTCGATAACTGGCAGCATCGATCGAGCCCGCGTTATAACTCGAATCTCTCTTGCTAATCTTTTCCTCGGCCCAACACAGATCCTTCCCGAGGCCCCTTTCAACGACACAAACCATTGTGATTGCCACAAAAGTGTTCTGTAAAAAGCAACGGGTGGAGAAACCAATCGGGATTGCGAAATCATTGTAAATCGGTGAACTCGGCCCAAGCAAGAACAACGTAGCTGCTGGCAATGAAACACCGAGACCTCTTGAAATACGCTTGATCGATGGGAAGGCGGTAAACGCGTTCGCTGCATACAAAAGTCTTTCTCGGCACGTATCGCCGCAATCAATTGTGCAACTCCCCACCCGGTTGCCGATTTCCGGTTACAAGATTATTCAAAACGACTCGGTGCTCGTTGCTCATCTTTGACATTTTGCTGTGGTTTCTCTGCCGCCGCGTTCTTTCGACTTTCTCGAGCGTTCAATATTCGCGCGGATTGCGTAACGAGACACCGGCCTTGCCAGAAATTCGCGGCAGAAATTAATAAATGTACACACGCGCGGATCAGATCGAAGGGATCGGCGGGCTAGAGAGCACGCGGCCGGGAAAGGGGTAGTTTATTTACAGGAATTACATTTTTCCGCAGGCAAGAGAATCGATATCGGCGGTTTGACGAGCGTCGAGTGCAGCTAGCCAGTCGGTCAGCAGCAGATGCTCACGTTTCATTATTCAACGTCTCCTCGTCTGATAACTGTAAACTCGCGAGCGTTATCGTGACAGGACACGTGCCGGTAGAAATGCCTCGGGCGATCTCCGACGAATAAAGATTGAAACTTTGTGTTGAGGGCTGGCTGCGTCTAAGGGAATAGACGATGCTGAGTCTATTTGGGCCTCTGAATCCAAGAAGGATCTGTGATTGCTGCACAGTTTTGGAAATCTCTTAAAACCGAGAACTTTGTAATAGTATCACTTTTAACCTGGAATTTAAGTGGCCATTCAAAAATGGGAAGAAAAGTTCTCAATTTCAGTGCTCGTCGACATGTGAAACAGTGAAAAATTGGCACGTGGGTGGAGCGGTGAAAAATCGACGTGTGTGATTTGATATCGTCGGCTCGTCACCACGCCTGACCGCAGCCTGAAATTCCTGCGCCACGTTTTACGACCTTTTGCTTTCGAATTCATTCGCTTTACGCACGGTTTTCTTTGTGCCGCCTTCGCCTACAGCTCCCACAAATGAAATATTGCGCAACCTGTTTGCACTCGTGATATATATCTAGAAATTGTATAGACGTGCTTTTGCGGGAGCAAAGAAATGTTCAATTTCAAGCATTTGCTCGTTCCCATCAGTTGATGCCAATATACACGGGAGGAGAGGAATAAATTCTACTTGGCGGGGTTTAAGGGGTGGCCCGACGATTCACAGGGCGCGTTTAATAAGAACCTGAGGCGTCGCGTACCGGGCATCACGTAGTCACGTACGAGAACGTCGGTTACACGAGTGTGAGGCGCTGAAATGCGAGGGTCTCGGGCGCGCACGAACCTACTTTGACTACACTATCAGAAATTTACATACCCCGATATGTTGCCCGTCGATGAACAGCTGCGGCAATTGAATCACCGTGGATCCCAGACGATCCCTCACCTCGGCCTGAAGCTCCGCGTCGCCGAAAAGGTCCAGTTCGTCGTACTTGACCATGTGCGTCCTTAGGATCTGCTTCACCTTCTTGCAATTGTAGAACGTCTTCCTGACGATGCCGGAGGTCGTCGTGTAAACCACCACCTTGCCCAGCTCCTTCTTGATGTACGCCTGAAAGCAGACGCGGCAACGTCCATTAGAAATCATGACATAGTGAAACGTGACCATAGACACAGACACCGTGTCCCTTCGTTAGCTGCAACGTTCCAATTTTCTCACTCGTTAATCACACGCCGCGATTCACGGCCGCGCTGGTCGAAATTCCGACCCGGACGGCAAGAGTCCTTGTAATTTAACACCGACTTGGACCGAGACTCCGCGTGGCTCGCAGCTTTCAACGGAATCACGTTCCCCGTGCAATCGAGAAAGCACCGTTTCAGCGGCTTCCTCCTGGGCGCGGAGGTACACGATGAATGGCGCAAAATTGCTGTTAAAGTGGACCTCCGTAAGATTGGAAGCGTTGCACGGTGGTTTGTCGAATGGAGGTGAGCAGCCGCTCGCCTTAGAATAGAGTGCAACTGAGTGGCGTGTTTTTGCAGTGGATTTATTTGACGAAAGGAACGTCGCTAGATGTACCGGGGAATATAATACAAGAGCCACTTTCTCTGGGAGATTGTGTCGGGAGGAAATGATTGAGAAAAGAAATTGCAGGACAATAACTGCTACTCTTCACAATAGCAGCGTTTGTACATTCAGCAACACGTTGATGAATACTTGTGTGCCCTTTATCAAGCGTGCCGATAATTCAGTTTCGTCGATTGATTAAAGGACTCCCGTAGCAGCGGTGTCGCACGCGCTGCAGGCCATTGAAACTTCGATCATCGTTTCGATTTGCATGGTGTTCATCGGCCGGCGCTCTAAGGATATTCGCAGCCGCGCGGGCGGTCCATTGTATCGCGCAATCTGTTTCATTAACCCGTAAACGTTAACCGTTTACGCGATACGTTCTATAACCTTGCCTGTAATTGCGTGCCCACTCTATTTACATGCTGCATTCACGATACACGATCGAGTGAAGGTAATAGACTTCACGTAGGCAAACCGTAAGCGTGGGTGTCGCTTGATAATCGAAACCAGCGTTTCAACTGCGAAGTACAGGCGTTACAGAAACTGGGTATTATCAGCGAGCAGGTGGATAATGCATCAAGCTATAGGAACAGTCGTTCCCGTAAGTACGTGTACAGCAAGATCGCTGTAAGCTAATTGCAAATAAATTTTATTGTTACCTAATCATTTTACAGTGGATGTTACGTTTATGGAAATAACTCTGCAGCTCGATTAATATTTCCGCGTATCGTCGTGATATTATTACATCCATTCAATGAGAAATGCCTACATTGAATATCGCCCGTGAATTAGAGCGCGTCAGTTTTTATCGGATCGTTCAGTTTGCATTAGCAGCGCACGGCCAACCATTCCGCAATCTCGATCGCGGTTGATGCTACAGCTCCAGCGTGACTCTGTCGGTCGCAGGAATTCGCGATGGATATTTTGAATATCGCTTCGTGAAAATATACCAGATTCCCATAACCGCCTAGCGGGACATTCAAGTTGCAGTTATGTGCACTAGTTTTCGCGCGAAACAAGCCTGCCGTTTGTATTCACGGGTCGTGTCGCTTTCCATGGCGAAGTCGCTACGCCTCCGATATCGTCACGGAGGAATCAAGATCGACACGCTCGCAACACGTCGCGAATCGCATTAGAACGATAACTTAATTAGCCACCGCGAGAGCGTGTAAACAACCGCCTTCTGCGCAACCCGCCTGTTTTTGTTGCTATGAAATAATCGAATCGGCGTTCTCACGTATGTTACTCGATCCACGAGCAACGAGATCACGGCTCAAGAATGTTATTATAGATCACCATGCGGCCACTTTCAACGGGACTGTTAATGAACACGCTCGGGGTAAAACCGGATCCGTCGATCCAGGTGTATGATCGACGCGATAAAAGGAAACTATAATTGTCTAGGAATGCTCGGTAGAATCTTGAGGGTCGTTTTCTTCCCTTCGTTTGCTCGCCTCCTTTTGTGCCAGACACTCAATACGTAATTCTATAATTATATATGATTTAGCACTGGAGGATCATTGCGATATGCGATGTGCTCGCTGCAAGTGCATGAAGATTAATTCTCCTTTTAAACTTACAGAGAGACTGAAGAGGCGTTTCTCAGGTTTGCAAAGAGAGCGTTGTATTGTAGATTGCCCCATAATCTAACTGTAGGCTCTTCAGTTCCTTGCTTTGAAGAATGTTCTTTATCAAGGAGAAGAGCAATTACATCGTCTTTAAATTAAATGCTGTAGTGTTTTGTGAAGGAGGCATTTTCTTATTCGTTCACTTGATCACTTTCACGCGATTCTGATTCATTTATCTGATAAGCATCACGATAAATATCAAGTGGTTTGCCAAAACGGCACGCTGCAGGGCTCGCAGTAGAATCAGATCGTTAGGGTCAGACTAGCTCCGGCCTGACTCCACTCACATCTCGAATCCCAAATCGGTGTTTCCCTCAATACAAGTTTGTTCCATTCCACGATCTTTCGTCCTTCCATCTTTATCAAATGATTACTTGTAAACTTTGGATCTAATTTGTACCTTTCAGCCTACTTATCGGTTTCCAAGATTTTTCATCGATCATCAGTCCTACAGATTTACAGCAAAGTAGATTTACAGCAAGTAGTCATTAGAATAGTAAAAGAAATCTCGCGTGTGGCATTTAGACGACGCGCGATACATCACATATTAAACATACACACTTACATCAATCGCGCTGCTGGAGTCGTGTGATCGATGAAAAAGTCACGAAAGTAGCGACTTGTCCAACATGTGAACTCTTGGTAATGTATGAGGTGTCCTGAACACGCGTTATTTAATGTGAAAACTTTTTTGCGCGTCTCGTCTGTCGCTACGGCAAGTACATTGCCCACGCGGTTCGTAGAGGGTAGAACCTCGTATCTTTGAAAGTGAAAATTTTTTTTTAAATAAATTAAAACCGACTTCCAAAAAATAAAAATGCACTAAAAAGTAAAAAATATTCTTTTCCCTTATTTAATCTACGACTCCCATATTTTTTAAGTAGGCCCCAGATTTACACAGTGCAAATGCTGAGGCACCGTCTTAAAAAATATGAGAGTCGTAGATTAAATAAGGGAACAAATTATTTTTTACTTTTAAGTGCAATTTAATTTTTTTGAAGTCGGTTTTAATTTTTAAAAATTTTTGTTTTATTGTTATCTTTATAGTTTTATATATATTGACACAACATGCTGAGGAGATATGCGCGTACGTACATAAAATAATAATAATTAGGTGACAATAGTCTTTATTATTAACCAGAACTGGCAAAATATTGGGTCAATGTTGATGCAGTGTAGGATGGGACCACCTTATCGCCCTCTTTCGAATAAAAAAAAGATCATCAAAATCGGCCCATATGCTGAGGAGTTATGCGGGGACAAACAAAAAATACAAACGGGTCGAATCTATAACCTCCTCCTTTTTGAAGTCGGTTAAAAACAACGCAACGATGGCATTGTATCGTTGAACAGTCTGCAATGCTTCTGTTTGACCAGATGCTTCGTCGATATAATCGCGTCAACGTGAATGTGAAATTAAACAAAGCCTAATAGGTCAATATAAACGTTTCATTTCAAAACAGGTTCTGGAGGACTGAATAAAATTTGTTTTTCTCTCGAGACAGTCCAAAGATCACCATAGACCGGCGATTAATTATGCAAGGAATGACTGTGGACGTTCCGCGGATAAATGACATCAGCGGCGATTTCTCTGTAAGTGGGATAATGCCTATTCGCGAGATCGAGTCGCGCGGCGACTGGAGTTTTCTGCGAAGCTTGCGGATCCAACGTATTGAACTGGTCAGTGTATCGCTATGCTCAGCACGCGGTCGACGGTTTTCATATTTTAGAAAGGCAAAAGTAAATAAGCTTCGTTCTCGTGAATTGCGCGCAGTCAAAACCCCCACTGTACGTAAACCCCCTCCGCACGAAGATCGCGAGATTACGAACTCGCCATTTTTCATTTCAACAGCGTCCACGTGTGTTTCTATTCTTTTAATTGCATCACAATAAATCCACCAAACCGGCCAGCCCGGTGCGTTGAAACTTCTAAGCCCGTCTGATTTCACCGAGTACAGAATTAAAAGTAAAGGCAAACTTTTCCACTTAACGCGCGCATCTCCTTCATTTTAATGCACGTGATGAATATTCGATTCGAATGTATATTAAGACTTAGCTATTTAATAGAGAACAGCCGGTATGCTCTGAATAACCATGACGCAGAGTACCATAACCGTGCAGCATGCACACGGAGTACTGTCATTTCTCTAATAATAGTTTCGCGTTCAGCGTCTGCGACTTTCGCCTCATGAGACCGCGGAGAGAAAAAAATATTTCATTCGCAAAAGAGGAATTCTATATCGCGCCAAAAATAAAGGTGCCTACGCTCGAAAAGTTGCCCTGCGATCAGGATCTCTGTCCGCTAAATAATTCATTCCCAAATGTTCGTCCTCTCCGAAAATTCCTCGGATCTGTTAATGCCGGAGGAATTCGGCGAAAGAGAAAGCGTATGTGCCCGTTCGCCACAGGTGGACGATAGTTAATCTAACGACAGCGATAAAAGAGGAACACCCCGTGTAGAAAACGACGAATTTCACGGTTTTGCTGGCACAGAAACGTGGAGGAATATTGAAGGACTGTACGATGGAACAGAATACGCAAATGCACAGGGAAATTGACGAAACGAAGCGCAAGGAGCGCCGAGGACATCGATTCCAACCAAGACGTGCTTGCAATTTCCAGTTTTTCCCGTGGAAATGAAGCACAGTTGGCTCGAATAATTTTTCACTCGAAATAGAATATTTTCGTGATCTAGAGAATCCAAGGCGAGACTCTCCACGCCCTTACTTCGTTTCTTACTCGCACTACCAAATTTTCTATTCTCTGAAAATTAAGAAAGTTTACGTTGAGATAGAATTAAATCCTGTTTAATTACATCGATAGTAAAGCTCGATTATTTAACTCTTTTAATTAATCTTTCCAGTCAGTCCAGAGGTATCGCACTGCGAAGGCATTGCTCTCGCCTGATATTGATCGGGTGCCACATTCATGCAACACGGACTAGAATCGAAGACCGATTGGCAGCTATCGATAAACACCGTTGATAAATATCGTTGTTATTTAACCCAAATGAACGACATTTTGACAGGCTGTTCTATGAAATTCAGTAGCTAAGTAGTTTCGCGTTTGGCGTTCTGATATCGAATAAAGGGTGTGTCCCGACGAAAACCGCCCTCCGAAGGAAGCTGAGGGAAAGGTCTGCCAGTAAACATAAACGGCGTCTCACCATTCCGTTTAATCTGTTTGTTGATTACAAGAAGGGGTTAGACGTTGTCTCGATGTAGATTAGTTTTTTCCCTGATCTCCTGAGAAAGGACTTGTTCCCATCTTTCCCCGGCGTAGTTAGAAAGTTTCCAGACGTCGCAATAGCACGCATTCCTTTACGATTCATAAAGGCGGAGAATAGAGTGTCATTATCTCTATTCACGGACGAAGAATTTACATTTGACGCGGCGAACAATCGCGACATTACCACCTGTTCCCCTTCGCGTTTATTACTGTCGAATCAGTACGATAAATTGAAATTTCATAAGAACAAGTGTAGCTTGAGTAACTCCAAGTAACTCGCGCTTTCCTCCCAACAAGAATATAATTCTCCATGTAATTCTCCTTGCATTTCCACGAATGAATGCACCCAGGGCTGGCCACAGATTCTCCGTTGTTCTAGAATAAATTATCGGACGTTTCACGACCTAGTCTTCATCGATCTTCTGTACCTTACTTGATTAACGATTCCATCTGGCGCGATGGGTATTTCACTTACACGGTATTAATATTACATGAACCCGGCTTTTCGAGGCGTTTAACGAAGCCAGCTTTGTTTTGACGAGCTTCCAACAGGCTTTCACTGTTCATTATTCTCGGCGTAGGTGCACCCGCGATCACCGTGCTAATCCCCGATCCAAGTAGAACCATCGATTTCTTCGACCGTGCCATTCCGATGCTTTAATTATAACGAAATTAACTGTCGGCTAGCCCTGATCTTGCTAGTGAAGGCTAATTACCTGAACGGAGAGAATTTAAGGGAATGCTGCCTTTACACGACGGTTTTGCATTAAACTACCCGAAGCGATCAAGGGGACCCTTATTGATAACGAAAGGTCAATAACTGAGACGAGTGTTTGCTGGATAGAGCCGACCTTAAAGTGTGGATTCCAATGAGCGACGTAAATTCTATAATATCGGCTGTTAATCGACTGCGGATTCAACCCGCAACTGGCGCACTCGCGGCGAGGTTTCGAAACGCTCGCGGATTCCCTCGAAGCCCGTTAATTGGACGGGGCTGCCACGGCGACGAGGGGAATGCCGAATTCGAAGAAGAAAGCGCGCTTTCATAAATGCAACTTAATTATTTATGCACGATCGACAGTGGGCCGGCGTGCCGCAGAAATGTCAACGACGCCGTGAATGGAAAGTGCCAAGCGTCCTGCCATTGTCGGCGCACGAACACTGCCGTGGAATCTTTTCTTTCTCACGGTGCCCCGTTCGTTTTCCATGCGCCGCGCACCCGTAATTGCCAGCCTCTCCTCCATACGCGAGACGCTCTGTCAAGGATGTCAGCTGGATGCAAACCAAGGAGAGACGCATTCCATCGATCCGGAGCTTCCACGGGCCGCGATTTTTCCTTTCTTTCGTCCGAGCGCCCGTTACAATCGCGAGCCGTCTAGCCGGGCGGCGATTACGCGCCAGTGATTGCCGCGAGAATCTTAATTAATCGCCCCGACGGATTTGCATTCACGGTAAAGTCACGGTCTCGTGGGAAGCGGCCGCGGGAACGCGGCATAGTTCCTAGAAATGACGTAAAGGTAATGATGTAGCGCGCGGCAGAAGCGCATCGTTAGCCGCGCGTTCAAAGAACCGAGAATCGCGCTGCTTTTCTGGAAACATCCGACGATCGCTCAGAGTTCCAGCCCGGGGTAGCCGGAGCGCGTTTTCTTGCCGCGGATACGGTGCTTCTTCCACTGGCTTTCTCGCTCGAAAACGCTCTGCTCTTCGGAGAAGAAAGGAAAACAGCTTCTCTGTTGAACGGTTTCGCGTATTTGCCTCACGCTTCGTGGATCCCCTTCAAATTTAACCGGACATGCGTTCAATCGGCACGAAGTGAAATACTGGATAGAGTCTCCCGATTTTGCGAGCCTCTGCACGGCGTTCACCTGTATCTCCTCGCGAGATGTACACGCTCGCAGCCTGAGATCCCCGCCGTTCCCGTTACGACTTTTCGCATATCCAGCGTTTCCGTTATAGATTTGATAAACCGGTTCCGAGGCCAGCCAGATTCCCGAAATTTTGGGTTACTAGTGCGAGGACCCGCTTACACGCACACGCGCGTACTAGAGCGTTATGTAAAGCTCGTCATTGAATAACGGCACGCTGGGCCGTCTTCGTTGAAGCGGCTTACTTTCCGCCTGCACCTTTATCAGGACGTTATCCAGGAGGTTTTCGCGCGGGGTCAGGGTCTGGGAATCCTGAATGCCGCGTGTGTAAGCAAAAATCGCGGTCAAAGTGAGCGCAAACTTCGCGTGCGGTGGGTAGATGTTAAGGATTGCGTACCGCGAGAGGCAGCCAAGGAAGAGGATGAAACGGGGAGTGCAGGAGAGGAGGTTCGATCGAATCCAAGAGGAGGTTAAAGCTGCTGATCGCCGTTGCTGTCGCCACGGTGGCCTCTTTGACCCGCTTTCTCTTTTCCCACCCGATTTGTCTCGTGGACATGCCTACCGCGTTTTCTTTAACCGGGAAATTCATGATGCCGGTCTCGCCACCTGCCACCGTGGGCTCTCCACCGCTCGCCGATCCCCCGCAGGTAACGTCCTCCGTGGAGAGGAATTGCAAGAATGAAAAGGCGGAAGCCACCCGGGTAGAAGTGGGTCGGCTCTGTACCCGCCACGATTCCGATTATCGACTATGCCACTCGTGGTTCATTCAACCTTCGCCGCGCGGTTACATCGCGGCGAGCACAGCACTTTCGAAAATCATTCCGTAAGAAACGCATCCAGCGGATGCGTAGACCCCAATGAATACGTGTCAATCGGTAGAGGAGTAGTTCTTTTGGCGAAATTAATATAGACAGGTTGAGTAGCGCTGCTTTTGGTGATCGAGCTTCAATGCCGAGGGTTTCGTGAATGATTTAGGGAAATAAACAAAGCCCAATGGGAGACCATGCGAAAAGGAATTGTGAAAGATAAAGTGACTCGACCTTGATTAGAATCGTCGTGCTAGCAGGCTCGAGGCATGGAGAGCATTCGAATGTTTATTCACTGGCAGACCAAATAAGCGTCGAGGAGAAATAGAACATGAAGCGTGACACGCTGGCTGCCCATAAGCGTCGATTTCGAGCCGCTCGGAGCCAGAAAAGATCGGAAAGAAAGTTGGCGACGGCGGGCGATGAAGTGGGTCGTGTTACTGCCGCGTTTATCATCGATCATTTCACCTTCTTCGCCGGGAGTCGAAGTGGGTTGCCCGAATAACCGGGTGAGTTAGTCTCACGAAAATTCGTGCTACGCGCAGGAAAGTAACGCCGATTAAAT
This sequence comes from Andrena bucephala, assembly GCA_947577245.1. Taxonomy (NCBI): domain Eukaryota; kingdom Metazoa; phylum Arthropoda; class Insecta; order Hymenoptera; family Andrenidae; genus Andrena; species Andrena bucephala. Next base: position 75,540,165 of record OX387715.1, read on the forward strand.
CGATGACATTAACGGGCTCGTGCATGCGTGCAACGCCTCGCGTCCATAACTTTCTTCGCGGAAGGCACACGAAACTCGTGGTCCCCTTTTTTTTCTCGCGAGTAAAAACCGAGCTTGACCGGTCGATTAACGCGGACCACGCAGAAAGTTTTCGCCGCAATCCCGCTCGACGGCGCAAAATTCACTCGGTTCGAAACTCCGATTTAATCGATAATTACCTACTCGTGAAATGTGCTCGGTTTAAAAGGGGACTGCTGCAGCTTATTCTGTCAATTACGCCGCGATACAAATTACGTTTAATTGCCGCGCGTCCGCGACACGGCAGATACGATCGAGCGATTTTTAATGAAATTTTCCGTCGGCGGAACGGGCCCGGCTCTACCAGTTTCGGGTTGCCTTAATTTAGCGCGCGCATTCCGTAACTGGATTATTCGACTGCTAAGGCACCGACGTTTTAATTGCACGTGTAATACTATTTAATCGCCCGCAGAGCCGCGAAACGGGCACGTGCATGTCCCACTCTGTGTACAGTCTATCGCGTTGACGTGCCGCTACACATTTTGCGTGTAATCCCCAAATGGCGTGGGGATATGCTTGTTACATAAGCGGGGGGTTGGATCGATCTGACCCCGGGCAACAAACAGCAAGGAAATTCAAGGAATAGATAATTATTTTAAAAAATCAATACATTACAGAAGCGCTTAGATTTTAAAATATTGAAAAGGAGATGTAATACCATAGGCATCTATTTTCGTTGTGGTAAACAGCACGGCTCGCGGATTCGTTCGAATCTAACTCGATCAAATAGGAAATTGGTGAAACTAATGGCGACTGTGAATTACTTCGGTCCCATTTTACGAACTGCAATTGAACCGCTTTCCCGTTTCAACGCGTTTGCATTCAATTTAATGAAGATGATGGTTGCGCGTGTAACGCCAGGATTACATCAACGATAATACGCGATAACGCTCACGAGCAGTCTAGGAACTGAATAGGATCCCTTTCCATCGATGCATCTTGAAGCATAATGCGGTTCGGTATACCAGGAAATTACGACATCACTTTCCGCCGGTATGTATTCTGTTATGTCAGCGGCATCGCGATATCTAACGTTAGTTTCATATTGTTAACGATGCGGAAGTAACCACGTGACTTCCTATCCAGCGTGTTCTCGTCGCGCAAAGGATTTGCCTGGCTGCAGGTGGAATCTCAATGCTCCTGCTTTTATCCGAACCAAGGAACACTTTGCAAAAACCATTTAACGCTGGAAACTAACAAGACAATTATACCTAAAGAAAAAGTATTCAACTTAACTCGTGACGATGATTATCGATTGTAGTCTAAGAGGGATACCGAGGGGTCAAGAATTTTTACCTCGTGCAAAAACATGTGCCTTGAGTACGAGGCAAAGAAGTAAATTGCACACTTTTCGATCCCATTCTCTCCGTAACAAAAAGACAGTACAGTTACAGCGCAACAGCTACGGATTACCTTGCAAGCAGTACTCTAATCTCAGCCTCGCTGGAGATTCATTCGCGGCGCAGGTTGTGTCAGAACATTGACCGTAACGTCGTGTCCCCCTTTTTTCCACTCTAATGGAACGTGTTAAGAAACCAAGGAAAATTGTCGCTAAGTAAATGACACCCGTAAATGTACCTGTTGCGAGGAGAGTTTAAGAAACGCGTTGCGAAAGCAGTCATTACGGCGCTTTACTGGCGAGCATTGTATAATCTGAATCCCTCTTTCGCGCCAAAGGTTCAAAGTGTTTGCGCTCGCGTCCGCGGAGCAGCTGCCTGCAGAAACGAAATTAATGGAAAAGCGATACTGACACCTGAATGTATAACCATTCTGGTGTGTACAGTAACCTTGCATAACGAATGCAATATTTGTTCCCCCCGTTCCATCTTCAAGAATTCATGCGCGTGAAAGATCAAGGACAGATAATCGATACTTCGACGAATGTCAGAAACCAGACGTTCCCCGACCACGTGAATACAGTGGCGAAGTGAAATAGGTCGCATTCTGGTCAGACCTACTGGATGACCACGTCGTGACACGGTCTAACAAAATTTTGTCTGAAATGGACCACGACAAGCTCGCTCGTTTTTGCTTACTCCGCAAAAGAAACTGTAATAGCAGATTTCTCTTCCGTCCGGGGATCTCGAAACCTCTCTCGCTGGCTGCGAAGCGAGCGTGTTGATCAAGCCAATACATCAAGTCCCTAGAGGGAGGCTGCGGTGAATCCGTGATTGCTGGAAACGGAGGTTGCAAGGAGATGCAGGCTCCTCTTTGGGTCTGTAATTTCGCGAAATAGATCGCTTGACCACACACGCAACCGAAGGGTGAAAAATGGCGACGGGGAGCAGAAGACGGGCCAGAAGGGAGATGTAGATGGGGCGGATGAAGGGAGTAAGACAGAAGGGAACAGAGGTGGAAGACCGGTTTGCGGAGCTAGGGACACAACGAGCACGCTCTTCGGCACGTTGCCGTAATATCGCTTTATCGGATCTACCGTTATGTCGATCCGTTCTGCATCGACGGTACGATTTCCTGGCACGTTCGCGAGCGATGGTCGCATGGCAACACCGGAAACCTTGCAGCAGGACCACATGGGACGGATCAACGTCATCGATCCACGCCACTCAACGTCAATCCGAGCTGCTCGCCGACGGAGAGGTGATCTAACTGTAAATCTAACGCTTTTCGCAGGTGCTCTAGTCGTCAAGTGTATCGAACGCGTGAACGGTGCACCCTGGCGCGTCCGCGCTCGGCCGTACGATTCGTAACCCCGTTCAGAACGATCCTTGCCGGCTGATTTGCATAACAAATCGACGTGGTCGTTTACGAGCCCTCGTACCAGGTCAGTGTTTAACTTTGTAGCGCTACGTTTTATCTGACACGTTTACAGAAAGTCTATATATATATATAAATTTATGTTTATCTTTATATGGCCTCGTTCCTTAACCAGCTTGCTCGACATTTTTTAACTGCGACGGGTTCTTCCAGTTCTGATAACGACGGGGTTTATTTTGATAATGGCGTGTTATGGGGACTCGTAGAGAGAGTAGTGGCGAATGAATTAAGAGAAATCAGTGGCGCACCCATCAAGGGGCCCCAAAGAAGGAGCGTTGTAAGAAGAAAAGAAAACTGAAGTTTATTCTTTAAATAAATTTTTATAATCACTTAATGAATTTTATTGAATCCGCATTAAAAATATTTTTATCTGTTCAACCGGCTCCCCCTAAGATTAAATTCTAGAGACCAGAAATAACAGTTATTTTTAAAATTTTTTCGAAAAAAAATCATTGAGAAAAAGTTAATTTTTATTTAAATGGAAGTCAGTCTGCATTAAATACTGCATAAATTTTCCGAAAAATCAAGTGATTAAAAAATATTAAGATTTATCTGTTTTGGTTACTGATAACCATTATTGTCAACGGAAATATTTTTTGGTCACTAATAACCATTATTGTCAACGGAAATCTTTTTTTGTTACTAATAACTATTATCGATGACCAGAATTTTTTTTTGGTTTCGAATAACCATTATCATTGACGAGGATTTTTTCTGGTTACGGTGTAACCAATATTGCGGGATTTTTTTGTTACGGTATAACCAATATGAATTGAGGGAATTTTTTTTCGGTTACGGTATAACTATTGAACTATAGAATACCTGGAATGCAAATACGGTACGGAAACCCCGCACTGGCCAGGCCAAGAGAGATAGTGGCATTGAATGGGTGTCTATCCTGTACACCATCCTGTAGTAAATGTACTTCTATCCTGTAGTAAATTTGAATATAGGCAGGTATAGACGTGTGTGTAAGAGTGAAACAGCATCCCACGCTGTGCAACTATCTCTTTTCAACAGCGCGTCGCGGCTCCTAATACCCACAGTTCGCAATCCAGATATTCTATAGTTCAATAGTTATACCGTAACCGAAAAAAAATTCCCGCAAATCATATTGGTTATACCGTAACCAAAAAAAATTCCCGCTATAGATATATCGTAACCAAAAACAAAATTCCCGCAATATATATTGGTTACGCCGTAACCAAAATAAAATTTCCGCAAAACGGAATTTACGCCGCAACCAAAAAAATCTCGTCAACGATAATGGTTATTCGTAACCAAAAAAAAATTCTGGTCATCAATAGTGGTTATTTGTAACAAAAAAAAATTCTGGTCATCCATAATGATTATTCATAACCAAAATCATTTAAACAAAAATATTAATTATTATGCCATAACTTTTAAAATGTGGGTTATAACAATTAGGGTCTCTGTTCAATTCTGAGTGCGCTACTGTGGAGAAATAAAGGTTGAGAAGGTTGAATTTGGAGATGAGGCTGTTGTACTATTCATACTTTCAAAATTTATTGAAAGGAACGGAGAATATCTCCTTTTGATATCAAATAATCTGCGATCATCATTGAAATTATCCGTTCTTATAGGCACCACGCGGAAGCGACATGTAAATTCCTATGCATTAAGTGTATTTTTTTGTTCAACGATGGGTTAACTCGCACCGTTCAATTAAGAGATTAATGCGTCGCAACCGTGCTCTGTTATTCGACGCGAAGGCAATCATGCACGGAAAGCTTTTACCAGAGCTGTTGGCGTATTCGGTGAAATCTAGACCAGCGATTCGCAAATTTTTCGACACGGTGTCCTTCTGACCTTTGAGAACGCCTTTCACCACCCTCCTTCGACTTCACCACGATCAGTGGCTTTTTAACCCTTTGCATTTCTCGTTCCACTATTCTCGTTCCTTCCATACACTCTGTATTTCGATCAGCGTCTACTTAATACAAATTGCTGCAGGTTGAGTGAATGAGTGAAGGGTTAAACTGCCTCGTCGCAAATGGAACAAGTGAAAAGAAGCGCGCGCGCGCGCGGCTACTTCGCGTCCTTTGAACCCCTTCTAATTACTTGCATTTTTTCTCCCCCAGCAACTCGCGGTTCCACGCGGGCACAGCGTTCCGCAAACTCCGCCTCGGACGGCCGATAAACATCGCTTAATTTAAAGTGTTCATCCGCTTCCCTGTACACCTATTTAGCATTCCGACGCACCGCGGATCGCCCGTTAATTGGCACGCAAGAGGAATTCCTCGAAACCCGTGAACAGAAATGCGGGGGAAATACCAACCTGGGACGATGGTTTCTGAAGAAACGTCGCGATACCGGCGCGTACCCGGTTTTTGACACCGCGCACAGTTCCCTTGGCACTGCGTATGGCTTCCTTATCGAGGATCTTGTACCCGGCAAAACATTCGTCGGTGTCCTTATCCCCCAACACCACTCCCCGGCTCGTGTCCTTGTTGTTCCCCTTCAGTTCGTTCACGTGAAACTTGTAAAACCTGTCGTACTCGTAGAGGTACTTCTTCCCAGTCACGGGATTGATGCTCGTGTCAACGTCACCGGCCACGGACTCCTGCTCTAGCCTCTCCTGCTCTTGCTTCCTCTCCTCGTACGTGCATTCCTTCACCATCGGCGACGACGGCTTGCCATTTTGCTCGCTGGATAGGACTGGGCTCCTGATCCTCGGCGTGGAGGAGGCCTTCGACAAGGACGAGGCTCCGGACGGCGAGGGCGAGACGCTGGGGGAAGCTGTGGTCGAGCAGGAATTCGAGTCGACTTCCGGCGTGGCGGCAACCGGCATCGATTTCTTGATAGTCGCTTCCTCGTTATCGGTGCCATTTGTCAGGTCCAATCGTGTGAAATTCAGCAGAGTTTCGCCAGCCTCCGTATGGCTCTCGACACCGTTCATTAGCTGCTCGGCCTCCGCGCGCTCTTGGAAATCTGGGGACGCACGATCGGCCTCAACGATGCTCCCGTTCGCGCTCTGTCCCGCTATTCTGTCGTTCAGGTCACCGGCGTTCAGAGAGTCGCAGCTGATGTTGCTCTCATTATCATCGCTGTCCACTTCCGCGCCGCTGCTGGTCAGGCTGCCGGTGCGATTGTGCTGATCAGTGGCCAGCATAACCGTGCTGGCGTTCTTCTTCTTGGGAAGAGGCGGCGGCGTGCCGTCGAGATCGCTGCAGGTACCGCTGTCCAAGGTGTCGCTGGGCGAGCATTGTCCGCTGGACATCACCATGCCGGTTAACGGGCTCTGGTACGAGTTGTAGTAGAAACAGGCGCTCGAACGGTTGTTGGACGGGGGGGAGTTGAGGGTGTCCGAGGTGTCCCGGTGAACCATGTTCTTCTCTGAGCCGCTGTTATTCCGATTACGCTTGCCCTCGTTATTGTTGTTGTTGTTGTTGTTGTTGTTGTTGTTGTTGTTGTTGTTGTTGTTCCGCTCGAAGCCGTTGGTGCCGACACTGATCCTCACACAGCCCTCACTGGCACTTGCACAACGCTGCTCGTTCACCAGATTCGTCGCACTCACGACCACACCACCGTCACGCTTACTCGAACGTTCGCACGCGATCCCGTTCGTCTTCTCGGCTTCGTCCTGGCCGGCGTGGCTCTCGTCCAGTGTCAATCGTACGGTCGATATCACCCTGCCGTTCTTCTCACCGTTCGGATTGATCCTGATCTTCACCACGTGCGCTGCTTGCTGTTGCTGTTGCTGGTGAGGCTGGTAAGGCTGGTGAGCCTGATGATGCCCAGGCGATGTCTGGCTCTGCGTGTGCTGCTGCGTGGCCGGCTTCACGCTGTTCTGCTTACCGTAGCCGTTCGCGGATTGCACTTCCGGGATTCTTCTCCTACAGGCTGCCGCGGAATCGACGCCAGGAGCGGTGAGCCCAACGAATACCGTTGCTCCGGCCCCTGTGCTCAGAGGAGTCGTGGGGGGATTGGAAACAGTCCGGATTGACACAGTCTGTCGGACGACCTGACTCGGGTCCCGGGCCTGGGCCTTCGCAGGCAGTGTCGGAGGAACGGTCATCCTGGCGACCTCGTCCATATACACATTCGACACCACTGTCACTTGTTCAGGGAACCACTAATACCACTACCTGGCCATCAATCGAACGATCTTTCTCTCTTTCCCTGTCCCCGTCTCTCTGTCTCTCTGTATTTTCGGCAAAATATCGAGGTTTCTGTTTGTTAATAAGGATAGCTTTAGAGGTGGGTTCAGTTCATGGAAATGGTGCGAGGGGTTTCCGTAAAATTAACGCTTCATCGACCGCATATTCAGGAGAAAACGCCGATTTCTTTCCAGAGGTTATCGCCGTGAAAGTTAGCGACCCAAGTGAACGTTACAGCGATTGATAAAGAGTCAAATTTGTCAATTTTCCAACAACGGGTTGGTAAGAATTTCATAAATGGATCTACTACGTGCAAACGCGTCGCGTATATAACAATCTGTCACGGCTCGAGACACGGGCTGCAATTCCTCGCGAAGAAACGCGCCGTTCAGCGCAACATATTGCAAGCACTGCAAACACTGCCCTCGAGGTACTCCAGAAACGGCAAGGAAATCAAGCCAGAATAACTTGGATCCCGATGGAAACTTCGCGCCGCGCACTTTTCTCCCGAGCCGTTTCAACAACCAAAAAGTGTGCCGGCAATACCGTAATTGAATTAGAAGTAGATCAGGAGGCGGAGTATTCACTGCATCCCGCGGAGGATCGTTATCGCGGCAGTTGTTGCAGCGCTAAGATCAATCGGTCTACGACACTCGAGGGACGCCCTTTAAAGAGGCTCGTTCGCGCGGAATACAAAACACCTGCAAGCATCCGCGACCGTGCAGGCGAGTCACAGAAAATCTGTCCCCGGGGACCGCAGTTGGAGAACACGGCGGCGGACAGGCACAAGGGAGGAAGAGAGAAGGAGAACGAGACCGGAGAAAGGAAGGCAGAGAAACAGAGAAAGGGAGCGAGATACAAGTGTACTGCCACTTACTAACTAGCATACGTTTATCAACAGCGGCGCATGGTAAAACGAACACGACTCTATTCAGCGGCGACGGCGACGAAGACGGGCGACAACGGTCGACGACGGCGATCGTTCACGGTACGGGCCGTCAGTAACTGTACTGAGTGCCTCTGACACTTACTCATGCAGTTTCTTTGGCTAGGTGGGGACCAAGTTGGGCCTCAGGACGGGGCACAGCGATAGAGGGAGTGGGAACGTCGACTTGTTTGCGTCAGAGTAGAGGGGGCCATGGGACAGGACGGAGTACAGAGATTGGAAGGAGAAGAGGCGTTGCTCGATCGCGTGTGAAGGAGTGAGACAGGATGGGATCACCGCGCCAGCGGGGCGCCGAGATCCAGTGAATGAGGGAACGAGTGAAAGAATCGGCGCGTGTGTGGGTAGGTAAATGAGCAGGCACGGGGACGTGCGAGTGAACAAGTGAACACGTTAGCGAGTGAAAGGGACGAGGTGCGCGAGCGTGTGGGGCCGATGAATAAGCGAGGGCGACGCGGTGAACAGCGAGGAGAGGGAAGGACGCGAGAACAGGTCTTGGAAGTCGTCTGGGCACGTAAGCACTTGCTGAGGAGGACGTGGCGTCCTCTACCGAGCCAGGTAGAATCGACTATCCGGTTTCTCATTTAAATACCTGTTCTTTACCGTTCACCGGCTTTCTCGCGTACACGGCCGCGCGGCATATGTGCCCCGCACGTACACGCCCACGGCAGATCCTGCGTACCTGTTCCACCGTGTACACCTGCCGAAATTTCACCAACACACGCGGTGGAGCGTTCTCCTTCGGATCGGTCCCAGCGGCATCTTCGTGGCCGTGAAAGCTGCGGAGACGCGCGCTGCCGTGTGCGTGTGAATGGCCCCGTGAATAGGGAAGCAGGGCGACAATAAGCTCGGGAACTAGCGAATTTTCCGTGCGCGCAGGCAGCGCGAGGCGTTGCGCAACGTTTCGCTTTTATTTCCTATTATTTCGCCGCGCAACAGCCGTAATCGTTTCAAACCACCGTGTAATTACATGTGTGTGTGAAAGCAGAAGGCGTATAATTCTTTAATAAATACGGGATGAACCGAACTGAAGCTCCTGATTTATGATACTTATAATTCATTGATTGGTCGTTGACATGGAGGCCGTTGATTCGCTTTTTAATTCACGTGTACGTGGTAACTGAAGGCTCTGGGGCTGTGTGTATAGGAATTTGTAGATTGGGTCATGTACAGAGCTATTGGGGGCTGCGTCGGGGCTGGTTAATATTTAGTCAGTTGCCCACTTGGGAGACCCGCGTGCTGTTACCAGCCCTAGCAATATCGCTTCCGAATCTGGATGGAAAAGGGAGATGGTTCGAGGTCAGGTTCAGCAGGCTGTCACAGGAAAAGCTGTAACCTGCCCACCGACCCAGAGGAATAATTCTGTCTGAAACCTAATCTTCGCGGCAGCGATAGTGGCAACGGTGTTCTTCATCTAATATCTCCGGAGGACGCGACCCCAAGCACATTTCTTCTGTCCCACATCCTATTTTACCAGATAAGCAATGCTCGCTTGAAAGCAAAAGAATGTCACGGTAATTTGCCTGTCGTAGCTGTAAATGGACGTAGAGACAGATATTTATATGTATTCAAATGAGTAGAAATCGATCGTAGAGCTATCGCTTTTCAAGCAAGTACCTTCCTCCAACAGAAATGATCACGAATATCATCGCAGTCTCGGGAGAACCTCCCAGCATTCCATTTTGCTGGTAAATATCGACTGTCGATATTTAACCCTCGTTACATGCGAATTCTCATCCCCAATTTACCCTTAACGCTCGCATCTGGACGGTTTGTGTCGTCGTAGAAAGACCACGGTGGCCATCACTTCCCAATGGAAGAACTGGCTAAGGAAAAAACGAAAGGGACGTTTGATCCGTTCCCTAGAAAGTTCTGAATTTCATGGACGTCGCGTTTTTCGATTCAAATCGGCGTTTCGCTGCTTCCCTGTTATTGGCATCGGTTGGTCAACGCTACAGGCTCGGATGTTTCTTTTACTCTTTATTATTTGGCCTTATTTTCCACATACCTCACCCGGTAAACCAGTTGGATAGTGTTCGCCTTTCTTTCCACGACACGAAACCTGTATTCAGCATACCACTTACCGTGGCACGCGATTGAATAAGCAACTTTATAAACAGTTAAAATAACACGCGACCAGCGTGTCTAGGAAATCATAATAAACTCCTGGGAATTCTCCATCTTTTCCTTACCATATGCGCGCGATATCGTATGAACATAGTTTAATACGAGGCACCAGTGCGTGTGTGCAAGCAAAATAGCAACGTACACCTTCCACCTACAATTAACAGCTGGAGTAAAAGTCCAAGGAAAATGAGACACTAGCCCTCCTACCTGCGTCTAGCTTGCCGACATGGGACAATAATAATCGAGAGGAATGGAGTGACTTAACTCTTAAGTACCTTGCTTTATTAAAACCTCTTTAGTGCTGCTGTAAAGTGTGGCTTCGGCCAGTCATGCAAGAGGAATCAAATTCCTCTTTTCAGAAACTCCGATCCCACCCCTACGAATTCCTTTACCCAAACGAGACAACACTTGCACGCGATACATTGCCTATTTAGGTAATACCCTTGCTTGCAGAACTCTGCGACCAACCACTGTAATTCAACTGAAATTCATTAAAAGCTTCTTCGAGACCGTTAATGAGAAAGTAACTCATCAACGATCGACCTGTGCGCTTTGAACGTAGAATATTTACAAGGATTGATGGATCCTGCGCGTCCACGTCTTACGCCTCGTCCGCGAGAAGCAGGACAGGCAAGTAGGTCTAACGAGCGTGAATTATTACTCTCGCGTATTGAGATATACGCGGGCAGGATAGGAGGAAAAATGGTCGCTGGAATCTGTGCCGTATCGGTGATCGTGCACGAGGTTCGATGTATTGACCTTGCGACGTGCGTGGGACGTGTCGGGGAGTAGAACAGGTTCCGTTACACCTTCCAGCTTAGAGCATTCCATCGAGCTCCGTCTGGTCATGCACTGTCCTTTTTTCTGCTTTTCTCTCTTATTTTTTTTTTTTCATGCATAGCTGCGGTTATTTCACACCCGCGACGGCTTGTCCATCGCGGTGCACCGAGGACGTGACGTAAACGGGGAGAAAAATTCCACATACTTCTGGCCGACGCATGGTCGTATCACTGACACTTATATTTGATTGCCTCTTACATTTACAATTGGTAAACATGTCGCCAAGTCGGCGACCAGACGTCGAGGTTCGTCTGCCTGACGGACGTACGCGTGTAAGGAACCGCTTGGACGTGTGACTCGAGCTTTGGAGGACTTCCAGGCTTTAGAGTGGCCTTACGCAATGGTAAAGTACGTATGCAACTAAACTCTGCATTGTTGGTTCAGCGAGATGGCAGATTTTTCGGTTAACACTTAGGAAGACGTCAAACATAGATAAATTGTTACTTAGTAATTAAGGTAATCATAGGTAAAGTGCTTGCCAATTAATTGCACTGCTGTTATGGAAGCAGCTACACGAAATATCAATCTTCTTCGCACATAGTTAATTACTTAGGAAAATCGATTACGTCCTCACTTAAGACTGACAAATACGCAACGCGAATAAATCTCTTTTCCCACTTGCTTCCTAGTTACGACGAACACGATTGATTTAAATATAAGAAGCATAAGTTCTTGGAAGTCTTGAATCGTTAATAGTAAAGACAATGGAATGTATGCCTGCGTGAGAATTAAACGACCCCAGAAGTTGTGCCCAGCGGAAATAATTCTGCGATACTGTGACAACGACGTCTTCCACAGCTTGCGTTTCAAAGAGTGGTCGTTTTAGAATTTTAGGACCGTAAAAACCTTATAACATCTCTATACAATACGTTGAACGCACGAAGAGTCATTGTAGAATGTCAAAAATATCGATTGCGATGATCGATTACGCGACCAGTTCCCTTTCTCTGGACAGGAACCAAACGTTCATGGGTTCCGTCTTGCCCTTCATGGTCACGGGTCCTCTGTACTCCAGCAGGAACTGCGGATCTTGGTTCTCAGGCATGCACAGGTACCTGCAACAACCAGGTGACAATATCATTGCCTTGTTAACTGGAAACATTTCCTTCATGTTACTTCAAGTTATTCCATGACCCAAAATTAAGGACCGCAGTCTATGGGCTCCAACTAACATTAAAGTGTTTGCATTAAAAGTACATTCGCTTAGAAAGTGCGCCATGCATTCGACAGGCCTAACAGCGAGAAATATCGCGCAATTTAGTACCGCGATCATGTTGTAAATTAGCTAGACACTGGAAATCGCTAATCGCCGAGACTCGAGGTTCCCGTTTAATCAAGTCTGTTCATGCACCGTCTTGTGGGGATAAAATATTTACCGTGGCGTCACAGCCGGGCGCGCTGCAGCGCCCGCGAAGGGGAAAGAGCAAAGGAAGCCCTTGAAATACTTATTTAACATGTAATCGAATTAGTCCTCACTAGTCTCCCCGGTTGTGTCTCGTGTAAGCTATCATTTGGTGGCGAACAATGGTCAAGGTGGTCCGCTGGCTCGTCCAAACGATCGTGTTTCCGACGCGATATTAGTGCATGTCGCACGTCGAACATCATCATCCGACCCAGAAGAGATGGAGGTGCTGATAGACTGTTATTTCGACAGGCTGTTCGCTGAAATGGAGCGCAGTTGCCTTGCCTCCCGATACAAACGTCGCGAACTGGTCAGCTACTTCTCGGACGTGATAAATAGCTGCGCTGCAGGTAACAGTCTACCCTTACGACACCGTTCACGGTCCCGTACCCCCGTAGCGATCGAAATTACCCACGAAATTAACCATCGTCCAAGCAGACTCCGTGATTTACCGTAACAACTAACGGGGCCACGGAAGCGAACCTTTCGAATTCTATTATACTGCCGGACCGTTTCCACGCAGCTGCGTCGGATTTTTCCGATTCAGTGATCGCCAGGTTCGTCCAGCGATCCGCTAGAAATTGTCTTGTGTGACCATGAAAGTGACTCGATCGCGAATGGCGGAAGGAAAGTGATCCTATGTAACATTAGACGCGGGAGAAACCTGTGCATCGTCGTTTCATATGATTTTACTTTCTTCGAAAAATTATGCAAAACGGCGTGCCGTTCGACGATCGAGGCTACTGGCTCGTGACAGAAACAGTCGAGATCAATTTTGTTGATTAACATCACCGAAATGCAGTACAACATCCGTTATCCAAATCCTCAAACCTTTCTTCCTTTTCCATCAAAATTAAACTCACTCGACATAAACCTAACGACATCTTCAAAACCGTTTGCAGCTGAGAACCTAGACAAACAGGACGTCTGCGAGAGGATAGTGATGTCCGCCCTGAGGTACCACAACATCGCGATGATGGAGAACGGGTACGTGTGCATGCTGGGCAAGTTCCACAACGTCCTCTACGTGGCTGCGAAGCTCTGCTACGACTGGGATCTCCGCAACAACGAGATCGTCTCGCGCCTGCTCAACGACATATTCTACTGCGAGAAGACCTTCGAGCGCATCCTGGTGGGCGCGATCTTCGGCACTCGGGTGACGCACTTTCTGTCGGGCTGGAAGAGCGACTTCGAGGATCGCAAGGAGAACATGCGCGCCCTGGTGTACTTCCTGCATCACGCCACCGTCGGTCGTCTCGAGTATCGGGTCGAGTCCGCGGCCGAAAAGAGGCGCTTCATCGACGTTCCCATGGAGTCCTACGGGCAGGCGTTGCCCTTGAGAGTGGCCATTCAAAACGGCTCGCCAGACATACTATTGATCATGCTCCGTTACGGGGCTTCGGTCGAACCAGACATGCTGGCTCCTTCGCCGTTGGAGATGCTCCTGACGAAGTTGAACGAGTACGACCCTCGGCCTGGCCAGGACCAAGCTGCTTATCCGGAACCGTTGCTCCTCTGCCTGAGGTTCGTGCTGAGAACTGTGACGACGGCGTTCGTGAAGACACCGACGCACATAGCCAACCAGAGCGGGGTCTTCAGCGTCTCCTTGTACGAGCAGTACCCGGCTCTAATGGAACAGAAGCTGGTTCCACCTGAGAGGAGCGGCATGAGCCCTCCTGAGCTGAGGCACCTCTGCCGCTGCAAGATCAGGGAAACGCTGTTCGAGAATTGGGCCCTGCCGCACGGGATACAGAGTCTCCAGATACCGCAATCGTTGATGGATTATTTGGATCTTTCTCGTGACTGAGGTCCTGGTGTCATCGGAGATGAATTTGATGAGTGGTTTCTAATTGATTGCGCGCGAATTGTATTAGTAATGTGGTTGCGTGAGGAGTTAACAAGAGTCGATGATTTGGATGTTGTCATATATTAATTGGGTTGAAGATAAGCTAAATTCATTTACAAGTGTATCACTTTATATAATATTTTGAAGCTACAGACACGTAACGTTCCAGAACGCTCTTCAGGTTCGATGGAAGTGTAATCGAAGCTGTCGTCGCTCGATGAATCGCTCTACGCGATCCTATGGAATCAAGTTTCGAAGTTTGACACGCGAAATGCGTACGTTCGCTGGAAGCATCGGCCAAAGCGCTGCAAAGCCATCCACAACTTTCAATGCAATTTCTTTTGCCAACGAGTGCCCCATAAGCCGACCAACTTCCTGATCGAATCGGAACTAGACAATAACTGGATAACCATATAAATTTCGAGACAAGTGTAGGTATCGACTTTTCCAGATAGTTCCTGGAATCGTGGTCCACGAGACCGGAGAACATCCACGAGTATTTATATCAAGTTACATTAGATGTCAGTAGCATACGAAAATGAAAAGGGACGGGGAAAGTTTTGAAATAAGATGTGATAAAATTATTTCGATGCGTGCGAACATTCAAGAGAAGAGTGTAGTTTTAGCGTTGATTGAAATGAAATGACGTTTCCATGTGAATACAGTAGACTGGGGACGACATGCATCTGGTTAGGGGAAAGTCAGGTTCAATAGGTCCGCGATAATTGTACGTTGCCATATACTTGGGGTTAACGAATCCTGGGAATCAGAGAAACTCTTTCTGAATCACGAAAGTTCAGCAGGAATACCGAACTGCTCGAGTTCTCATAGCGTGCCTTCCCTTTTCGCATAGTAATCGTGTCGGGGGCAAAAGTTTTATGAATCTCAAACTTCCACGGAGATATAAATTTGTAACGCTATGTACGAGCATAGGGTCAAAGCCTGAACTACATTTTTTATAAGATTTTCATCGTACAGCTAGCGTTACCCCATGAAAGTGTGAAATTATTACGAGATGCTGTGGTAAAGTTAATCGAAATGGGCAGACAAAAACCTATGAGAATCCTATGAGACACTCCGAGAATGAGTAATAAATTTGATTTTCAATATTTTACACGATTCCCTGCAGACGTTTAACGAAATCGTGCTCCGATTCGATCTGCCAATCAGAGGCAATCGATCTCTCGACGAAGAGCGGTTATATTGAAATACTCGGGAGATTAGCTGACAGGCATGATAATCGTTTCGACGTAACTACCATTTTGCATTAAATTTCAGCCCCATGTGTCAAATGAGTTTCCCAGAGGGGTGTCAAGTCATGGCACTGCCTGGATTTTCCTGAGTTCGCTCGTGTAATTGGATTACCTTTCCTCTAAACAATTCATCGTCACGTTAGCGACACCGGGCGTGATTAGCGAGTATTCGTTACGAATTCGAGACTCGTTTTAAATATTGAGGAGGAATTAAAACTTTAATTCGAACATTTTAACGACTTCGTACATTCCCCCGCAAGTTCAACTTTTCCAATTCAAAGTTCTGAACCTTAAAATAAGGCACCGTTTACGTAGGGCGTTGCCTTACTGATGGAATCGACCTGATATCCCTTTCAGATTACAGCAATCTGTGTGCTGGATCCACTTTGATCCAATTATTTCTACACCGAGTGCTCTAAATATCCATCCCTCACCTTATAGCGCGAGAAAGTCTGACTATTGATCCCTCTGTGCTCGAAGTCTCCGGGGGAGTTAGTTGTAAACAGTTCAGCGGTTTGCCAAAAGGAATGCCGCAGCCCCAAAAATGGCTGTGACTCGAAAACAGGGTCAAACAAGTCGTACATTTGCATGGATTCATTTTCTTTCCCACAAACGCTGAATCCCAAAGTGGGATAAAGCTTGCCAATAAAGGAACACACCATACTAACGTACGCTACTTTGTACGCGTTCCAAGTCTCTAATCGGATCGAATTTTTATCCATGAAATATAAAAAAAACAACATATAATTCGTACCTGTACGCATCTTCAGACACGTTTATCTTGCCAGGTTCTCCAGTGGTTTCCGTGCGACTGGTCAGATTCACCGTGTTTCCGAACAGGCAGTAACGAGGCATACGGTGTCCAATTACTCCAGTTACGACTTCGCCGCTATGGATCCCGATGGTGATTTTCTGCGAAACGGTTCGAACGGTTTCGAGCAGATCTTCTTCGTAAGCGACAATGCGCATTCCCGTCACGTCGGTCGCGTTAACCCTAGCGGCGGAAGCTTTCGCGTAGAAACAGGAAGAGCGTGTTCAGGAAGAAGAACAAGACTCTTTTTACGGATAATCGAATGCGAGAGATCACCATTACTGCGTTCCACGGAATGCGATTGAAAAGTCTATTCGGAAGTGAAAGAAATATCGAAATCGTTGCATATTAGATTGAACTTTTCGTATCAAACGTCCTTTGACTTGATTTTAAATCTATTTTGCTCGACAATTGCCATAGAAAATAATGGGGAAAATATTTTTGAAGAGCTACAACTTCATTCATCGAGATTTTTCGCGAATGTTTCAAGTTGGCCATCGATCGTGGAAGACGTAAAATAATACGAGGACTTACCACAGGCTCGCCATCGATGTGCACTTCGTCCGCAGCCAAATCCATCATATCTAACGCCAGGCGAGCAATGCACCGTGCATGGCAACGACATGGTTCCGGTAATCCGCTCACGGCCATGTATTTGTCACCAACAGTTTCGACCTAGTCCGACCAAAGTGGATCAGTAGTAACAAGTCTTCCCGTAAATTCAAATATATCCGCTGTCAGATGTATAATGGATATTTCGAATCCTCGTTCGACGCAATTGCAATGAATAATAATGATCGTGTTGCGTGTTAAGAGAAGAGATAAAGGTGCCGCCCTAAACAGTGGACTTACAGTATCATTAATAAAAAATGACTATAACTTCGAGATAAAGTGAACTAGGCGCATTAAATTTATAGAAACTTGTCATTGCCTTCCGCGTCCACTCACGTGTTGAAAAGCAAAGTTCCACGACGATCGACTATCGTATCGAACAAAAGAAACTCATGGAAGGTACAAAAAGTTTCTCTTTCTTGCAGGCATTACTATTAAAGTAACCACTATCTATAAGAACAGCGATCGTTCGCGTTTCTTCCGGGATTCGCTTTCAGCCATGCATTAACGTCCCCTAAATGTTACGCGTTACGAGCGCGAAACTTTCTTTCCCGTCGATCGAAAGTGTCTTCCAAAACCACGCGTCGCGGTACATCGTTTACGAAATACGCGTTGAATTTGCAATTTAAAGTGTCTATGCGGATGAATGCTCACCTTGTACACGTTGGGGTTTTTCTTCGGATCTGTGAGCACGTCGAAGGCTGTGTACAGCTGATTGAGCATGTTGACGATCTTCATGGCGCCACTTGAGTCAGTGTGAGCGGCGCAATAAGCTCCGAACCCGACAATCCCGGAGAACAAAAGTGTCACGCAATCGTACTTCTTCGCTGGGACTGGCCTCGAATGTCTAAGCTCGTTTGCCACGGAAATTGGCAGCACCGAGTACAGCAACCTGCGGCGCACAGGCAACTTTTAATGGAACTTTATTTTTAATCACAGCCAGCCGCGCTGCAAATCGCTAATTTCGTTTGCCCCCCTAAATCATGGAGCTGGTTAGAGGAATTACTTTAACGAGGAAACGAGTCGGACCTTCCCGCCCCTACACCTTTCTTTATTCAATGATACAGAGCTCTTGCTAATGGTGAAACCACTTTGGGCTCGAAATCGTTACTTAAAGACTGCAAGACACATTTATACGCGAGTACGGCTTACTTATGTATATACGCTAAAGCGTATAAATGTGCTCGAATGTTTTGCCGACGATCGTCGAAAGAGACGAAGTTTAAAGGTGGCGCAGCCCCTCGACGAAAAAAAGGTACGATTTAATTTCCGGCGGGGAAGAGTATCTTGTCAAGAATGAAATTTCAGAGACAGGGGAGAGGCGTCGACTGGCCCCCACTAGGAATCGCGTTGGGATAAATGGCAAACGAGGCCAATGGGGATTTCCTTAATCAGAAAATTACGCGGGCGGAGATCCTTACCTGTCGGTTTTCTGCTTCTCGCCGTCGAGCTCGCGATACGTCTGCTGCAATTTATCGGTAAGCAATTCCAAGTTCCTCGTTAATTTGTAATCAGCCTCGAACTGCTCTGACATCAGAACGAGGTCTCTGGTGGCGTCGTGAAGGGGGATGTCACTCAGATACAAGCCCCGCCTGATGATCAGAATCGAGGGAAAATGAAAAATGGCACGTCCGCCCCCTATTGACGGATCGATTCGACGGAAAGAAATACGAAGCCTCGTAAAAAATCGTGAAATGGAACGCTGGAACTTCGTGCGCCGTCGAACCACCCCGATAATTCCAGATTTAATTTTCAACTGTTCACTGACCCCTTATCCAAACACCGAGCGTGTTCGGCGCAGTTGCAGCTCTGCGATCTGACGCAGAATCGGTGGTTTGCACAACCGTTCATGGGTCACTGTTTTAGAGCGAGTCGTTTAACGTGTCGCGATGTATTTATAGCCCTGCATCGAATATCATTGTCAAAGAATAGACCACGATTTTTCCTCGGCGACGTAACTGCGCGTTGATCGTCTGCATTTCCAATCCAACATTCAGTTATTCTTCATGCGTAATTCATGCTTCTCCTCTCTATCGCTGACAGCGAAACGAAACTACGCAATAACGAGGTGCAATAAATTTACGGGGCGCGAGCTCGGGCCTCGCGAAAATGGAAAATGAAACACGCGCGCTGGGGGATCAACGCTGCGAGAGCGGCAAGGAAATACGAAAAATATCGGCGCTGCGCGGGTGGGAAATTTATTTGACGTAGAATCGTATATTTCCAACGGCTCGCTACGAAGTAATCCGGCTATACATAACTGTAGCTGGCGCGTCTAATCTAATACTCTACGAGAGCATCGCGGGCCACCTCGCGCTCATCAGAAAAGAAACTTATCGCAGTAAACGGGTAGTGTAACCGGCAGCTATCTCGATGAGGCTTTAAATTTATCCCCTAACTAGCTCCCCGCTTCTTCTCGGATAAACCCCCGCCGACTCCATCTAGGGAGCAGGAATTATCTGGGCGTTAATCGTCGACCACGAAGGAGTGACGTACGCTTAAACGGCGAACGCTTAAGAACCGTCACCGCGTAATGTACCAATTACACGGTCGAATTTTCCAGTGACAAAAACCGCCACGTGTAACACTGATCGAGGGGAGTACGTGTCGGAATGTATGAGAGGACGCATCGGCCACGCGATGTTTAATGCATTCCGACGGTCGTCCAGGCGAAAACTGGAGAAAAAAACGAATTCTAAGAGAAAGAGGGGCGGATGAAAATTACAACGAGAACAAGAGACAAGGAGGGGACGGAGACTATTCGAACGAGGGCAATTCGGTGGCGTCGTGACGAGAATATACGCCCGTGCTGTACACTACATAGGACCAGACGCAGGAATGGCTGCAATAATGCGAACCATCGCTTCGGTGTCTATCGGTCCACCGCTGCTGCCTTTATTTTATCGATGAGAAATATTTTCCTCGCCTAGGTATATGCAACGATGGATTAATAGGGAGAGGCCTATTTATCAGCCACGAAACATGTTACGTCCACTCACGATAACGACCTGCATGTTACAGTGCCCGTATGTCAGCATTTCACTGTCTTGCATTTCGTTCTATCGCGTGTTTCTTTGCACTGGACGGAATCGGATGGACTCCGTATTCACTACCGTGATGCACGCGGTTGACGCCTTCGTTAGTCTACAAAATTGTATACTAGAGAAGGTACGTTGAGAGTGGATTAATTTGCAATGCAAACGCTCCCCGAAGAAATATTCGGTAACCGTGAAGTGAGAGCAGCGGTATGAAATGAAGAATTAACGATGGCAATTCGGTATGCCGTTATTGCGCATATATATACCTACGACAGTTCACCGCGTATTGCAAAACTGTAACCTGTCGCGTTACATTCTTCGCGATGCCCATTCGTTTCAGTGAGTTACGTTACCTTGTCGATGGTTTTACAGGTATCGTTGAATGAGAAATGCAGTGATCGATGCGTTAGTGAGCTGACTGATTGGAACGGTACGCGTGTGTTGTTTGGGTTGATAGAAATTCAATTTGGTAACTATTCGATAATTGCAACGCGGCGCAGGTTGACGCTCGCTCGCATCTACATAGTAGCAGTAATCTATACGACGCAATTATTACGATACACGCGAGAGGGAATTTTCAATCATGGATGGTTCAACGGGAAATCTATTTCATCGTGGTCGTTCTAGTGACTCAAGAAATGGGATGTCAATTTATTGAAATTCTTTTAAGAAAAAATCCGATTTCACTAGACATTCTTCGGATGGCTCGACTCTCAAGAGTTCTAATGATCATAATAGAACCTTTCACCAGCCGTTGCAGCTAAATAATGAAATCTCTCCCTGCATTAAGGGGTAATGCCACTGTAGAGCCCGAAAAAGCAGCCTGATTTTGAGGTTTTTTTATGCAAGTATAGTGAATGGAATACAAAATCTGTTTAAAGGCCTTTATTGCACATACCTTGAAGTATGATCACAATTTTTTAAACATTTTTTTTAATCCAAAATGGCGGCGTTTCTGCTCAACAAAAAAGCTTCTGAAAAAACAGTGTTCCGCGGCCGGAAAGATTTCTCCTTCGATTTTTTACCTAAAACAAAAAACCGAAAATTTTTTAGTTCTATATAAGATTATCTCGGGAAGTACACGAGGAAATTAAAAAATACTGATTTTTGTAAGAATGGTGCGTGGTCGAACCACGGTGAAACGTTTTGTTCAATCACGCACCATTATTACAAAAAACAGTATTTTTTAATTTCCTCGTGTACTTCCCGAGATAGTTTTATAGAGAACTCAAAAAAATTGTTTTTGTGTTCTAAGTCAAAAACTGAAGGAGAAATCATTCCGGCCGCGGAACAGTTTTTTTCAGAAGAAGGGTCTTCTGTTAAGCTGTGGCGTCACCATTTTGTATTAAAAAAATTTTTTTAAATTGTAATCATACTTCAAGCTATGTACAATAAAGGCCTTCAAACAGATTTTGTATTCCTTTCACCATACTCGCATAAAAAATATTCTCAAAATCAAATGACATTTCCGGGCTCCACAGTGGCATGACCCCTTAAGCTGCATTAAACATAATTCTGTGTAATGTCTCACCTGGTTAAGTCATCCAGATTCATAACGCTGGGGTAACAGAGAAAGGTGACGAGATCTGGCTCGGGTATGTACAACATTTGCCCCTAGAAGAGTAATAAACTCGGCGGTGACAATGGAACGTGCTTATCCATTTACTGTAGAATTACGCGTCAGTGGAATACGTTTGCATTACAGAAGCTGTACCAACTTTTAAGCGTAGATACGAGTACTCCTCGGTGGCGTTCACTCGCATCACTCCTTTCTTCGTTTGCAGCACGTATACCGTGTTTATATGCGACAGTATGTTCTCGAACGTTAACTCTAAATGCGGCCTGATCTGCGGGATGACAAAGCTGAACATTTAGTCGAACGTGAAAGGAAAACGTCGTCAAGGAGATTTATCGTGATAGGGATCCGCGAACGTAGTAATAATCGCCGGACATGAAATCGAATTATACGTGCCAGCGGTATGCAACGGTCTATCGCGACTTCTTGAGATCGACGGGAATTTCAGCGATGACGGAGGAACAATAATGGGCAGATAATTGATTGCTCGGCCGCGGACGTCTGCGCGGGCGGCTATGCAAATGAAGCTAAATGGTTCTGTTCCAGCGGTGCGTGTCACAACGTTTCAAACAAGCCGCATTTGAAAGATATATGATTACGCGCGTATGAATCCGCGTGAATTATAGCCGCTGGTGGCCACGACGTGCCGGACAATAGGTAACGCAATTTCGTGCACCGGGCTAACTAATGCAGCGTGACGGAAATAAAACGTGATATCGATCAGACGTTACTCGGCGTATCGACGGGTCGTCTCTTTTAATTGAAATTAGATTGAAAGTAAAGTTATGTTTAAATGTATATCGATACTTTGGTGGCTATACATCACTTTATCATTTTAGACAGAATTATTTCATGAGCCAATTAAACGACTTGTGGTTGTGTAAACTTACAGTCACGAGGATGTCGTTCAGCTTGCAATTACCGGAGCACACTTGGGGTATGACTCGCGTTATGGTGCAGCCGGTTTGGACTATGATCAGATCCCGGTTGAACATCAAGTGGAATGGGAAAACTCGGCAGAACGTCATGGGGCTCACTTTTGGTTCTGTGACATTTTGGAAATCGATTTTTTTTTGTCGTGACTACGCTCTATGAATCGGGAGAGTTAAATGAGAGTTCAGACAATTTTAGAACTAGGGGTAAAAGTTTCTCTGTTATCCATGGATGGTTATTCCATTTTGCTTCGGAATTTGTTGAAACGTCAGTTAGGATGGATTCCCTTTAGTGCAGGATTAATACTGAGAAAATGCATCACTCACCCACAGATAAAGTCTCCAATTCGGCGATCATAGGGTTCGAGACAACCCCAGGGCCAGATGTGTTCGTGATCAAGAATTGCACGTGATCGCACTCGTTTTTCGTCTTCAATATTCGCATCTCTATATCAGTGCCGTGTAGCTTTTTCGCCACGGTCTACGGGCATAAAAGTTATAACACGTTTAGTCGCGGCTCGTTTCCGTCCGAACGAATTTGTTAGGACGAAAACTAAATAGCGAGCACCGATCGATTTAACGGCCATTTAACATTAAAATACTGTTATACCAGGCAGTATACCTTAACCGATCTAACAGAATAAAGATAATAACAACGTAGTTAATATTGCCTGAATTTCTTTGAAATTAATTGTCCCCTTTTGAGATGAATTTCCTAGCTCCATCAATTTTTCATCAACATTCTCGACCTTCCACACGGATTTCGCAATTTTCTCGAAATACCTTAACGATGCCAATGACAATATGCTCCAAACCGGGTCGATCGGAGTAATAATGCAATATGAGCGCCCCATCTTCTGGCCTTTCTGTGCATCGGAAAGAGGGTGCCCTCATTCCCGGATACAAAGTGCCTAAATGATCGTGAAGGGCGTCCAGATTCTGTAATTAAACGTCAACGGAGCCACCCTGAATTCATCGGTGCTTTAGGAACGTCGGGAGATAAATATTTCGCCTGACGAGCACGGTATCGCGTTCGTGGTCCGCTACCAACGATCGAATTTTACTTCTCGCTGGGTCCGAGCCATTAATTTCAATCGTGACAAGCGCGATCGATGCATGAAACGTCAACGGCAAAAGTAGAAACATAAAGTCTCCTAGTTGAACGGGTATCGATACGAGACAAGAACGAATCACCTGTACGTGACACTCGACTCGAGAGAGAACCGGAAATGAAAAGCAGCGAAAGAAAAACGCCGCAATAATAATCTCGTTCCGCGATGGCATTCTACTCGCTAATCGTATTGCGCGCATTTATCGTGACAGAAGTTTCTTGCTGGCCATGAGTATATTTTATTCAATTTTATTCTCCGGTCCGGATTACATATACGAAATGGACTCCATTATTCCAGCAAATACCGAGACCAGAGAGTTTCTATAAAAAGACACACAGGTTTTTCACGTTTATGGTACTTCCGTTCCAATGCCACGGATAAAATTAGCTTCGATGCATATCAAAGAAACTATTTCGACGAGAGGCGGGATATTCTATAAGGATACGTTCTGCACGAGTAACAGAGCGTTCAGGAGCAGGAGGTCTAACTACGTTTGAGATTCCTTTAATCCCGTTCATTTCGAGAAAAGGATTTTAGATAACGAATGACAGGGGATCCGGTGTGTGCAAGCTCGGTAGCAATTCCGCGCTATAATTCATTCGTATTCCGGCCGCGTAAACGGGTTCACGCACTTTTTGTCCAATTACTCAGCCGCGGATTGCGGCAATCGAGGACTGGTGCGGCGTGTTTCCCTGAAACGGTACGTATCCTGGGTTTAGAAATGCGTGGAAGGCGTTCGCGCGCGGTATTCGCGAATGAAAATTCCACGAGTGGCGAGTGGCTTGCACGTGTGCCTCGGTAACAGCCGAAGGGACTAAACAGACCGAATGTGCTGGTACGTGATTCCATCGGGAATCCAACAGGCAACGATCTGCCTACGTGTCATCTTTTCAGAGAACTTTCACCCGGCCCGCGTGGAAACGGAATCGCAGGAATCTCTCGCAGAGTCGGTCACCGGTTATTGCCCGAGGTAATCTTTATTTCACTCGGCACGAAAGTGAATGGTTTGAAGAACGGACGGCCGCGATTTACCTGTAAAAAGTCCCTGGGCGTTGCACCCAGCACCTGCAGGATCTTGTCGTAGCCGGAGTCCTGGCAGAACTCGAAGAACATGCGCCCGAACAGCTCGAGGATTTCGTTGGCCGGAATGTCTGGAACAAGCAGGATTCCTCAGGTGTCTCTGGGCCACCCAGGGGTTATCGATTCGATTAAAGTTAAGCAGAGTTTAACGAGGGAACCGTTGAACGACTGTCGCCCCATCGATCTGCTAGGACTCTACAATTTTAATGAATATTGCGGGGCAGGGGTTGCTGGGTGAATTGAACCTGATGTGACTATGCAGGCTTCTCAGTTTCATTAGAAGGATCGACGGAGAAAAGCAAGGTCGAGGAGAAAGAGAATCACGTTTCAGCCTCACAATGAGTCTGCTATTCGTCTCATCAGCAAGGTTAGTGTTAAGACGTGGGTTCTATAGATAGTGCTGGGACAAAAGATTCTATTGAGGTATCTCCGTCCGGGTCGCCACTTTGGCGGCTAATAGGAGCTGAAGGAAAGGTTGGAAAAAGTAAAAGAAAGGATGAGAAGAAAGAAACAGTTCCGGCTAGTGGACGTATTAGTAAGGATACCTTGCAGACCCGTGCCTCGGGCATTCAACGTCAGAACGTAGGATTTACTTGAAAGGATTGCAGGATTGCCTAGAACTTTCAAGGGCAGGCAGTCTTCTGGCGGGGAATTCGAATTATGCCGTCACAATAGACGAGGAAGAGATAAAATTATATTATAATTCAATATTTCTTATAGAGAATGAAATAAATGGGACAAAGGAGTACCGAGGAGCTTGGGTTCAAGAGCTGAATATTGTAGAAAATTCTGCTAAAGAGGTGGCAAGCTTGTTTCCAGATAAGAATTCTTATTCAATTGTTACTAAACTTTAATCGAAAATTGGATAACGTTTATTCTGGCAACTACCCTGTTAAAGTTAGAAGTTTGTATTAATAAGAGGAAAGGTACGTACTGAGCCTATTGACGGCAGCTGATATAATGTTATAAGTAATTTCGTCGTCGTAGATCTGGCGCACCAGAAACTGTCCGTCCATGTTAACCGCCGCATCTTTCCTATATTAACAAAATGTCAACTGAACAAAATTTGTACGCTTCGAGCGTAGTGCATTTCGTTCGATGGAATTCGTAGGAACGCATACAGAAAGTGCACACCACTGTTCGCGAATTTGGGGTCACGTATTACTTGCCGTACCTTCCATTGATAGTATAAAAGTGCTGGGATTTGAAAGCGTGATTATATAATGAGCGAAGAGACGTAGAATTTCCCTCTGAAGCAGGCAGTCGCTGGATTTTAATTGCTCGATTGAATGCATCGAACAAAGTGAACACTCCTTACCAGCCAGAAGCAGGACAGTTTAACAGGTTGCTAATCACTGGCGGTGATTTCCATTAAATTTACAAAGTAAAGATAAAAGCCACTAGAGCGTTTGATGTGGATATGAGCTGTCACTACAAGCCGACCACAGCGTTTCTATGCAATTTTTCGAGGACCCCTCCCCCCCCCCCCCTGTATCACGAAGCAAGCAGATGTTCCTTTTAAATGTACCGTGAAAATACTATTAGCACTTGTGTTCGCAAACTTCGTTCCACCTGCAACGATCGCGACAATTTTATAACTAATTATACACGTGTTATCCTTTAATGACAGACGCATAAAGTGAAGCACTCTGTACGTTAAAGGCTCTACTACAGCGACTGTATCACCGGAAAGGAATGAATAGGATGTCTAAAATTGTATAACAAAATTTGTAAACGCGGAGCCGAGCAGCGTGCTGTGAAACGTCATTTAGAACGGCTCAAGTGACCTTTTTTACGCGAGCTTTAAGAGCCCTCGTCATATCTGGCTCTAACCCACATTTCTGTGCCACTCACGCGTGTTTTTCGCAAACAACGTTTCTCCCGTCAAACTTTGTCGTATGATATGCCAATTATCTCATTATGAATCTACATATACGCAACCATATCAAGCTAATAATACTCAACAAACCATCGTGCCATTTCCATGTGTGCCGCTGAAACTCTTTCGTTCCTATGACAGTGCGAAGCTGCGAGTAAACTCAGCCATAAATACCCACGCGTTAACGCGCTATCTGGGCTTTCAATTAAGCCTTCGCAAACCACGAAACGCGCGGTTTACCACCGAGCATTATAGCGGGGCGAACAATAATTCCCCGCGTCGGTGAAAAACTGCTCGGTTCTCGAGTAAACGCGAAAACCGGGCGGAGTCGCTTAAGGATTCTGAATGACTTTCCTGACTTAAGTTCGCGCGCGAGCCCTGCTTTTCGTCCCCAGAAAGCGAGAGCTCTGGAAAAGAATCGTCTCTCTAGTACACGCGTTCCGCGATAATTTCGCGCGCTTTGCCGCGAACGGGCGACGGTGCATAAGCCCGCACTACAATTTATTCAGGTGTACGAACACGTTGCCCCTGTTTCTTCTTCCCTTCTCGCTGGTTTTCAGATTCAAGGAGTGTCGCGAAATAGTTGCAATCTTTGGGGAAACTCGAAAGCTCCATTGACGACCGACAAAGACTGCGCTGCCGAGGTTTTCTGTATAAAAACAACGTGAAAGAGGAGTCCCCAGCGTGCTGTGGGCGTAAAAAGCTTCGTCCTCCAACGAGTTGCCCTTTTTACGTGCCACTACTACGTTCGTAAGCATTCCAGCCGCCATTATTCGATAGTTTCAAGGAAACCATTGTGATTCCGTAAAAACCAAGGTGCGCTACGCGATTCCCCGTGGAGGGAAGAAGGGCTCGGTAAACAATAAAACATTTATGCAGGCCGTTCGATCTCGGATTTAAGGATCCGCGTGTGGACATGGGCAAACAGTAGAGCGTGTGCCAATATTTTGTCGTCGTGTCGCTGAATCAATAGAATCGCTGGATCAAGTAAACAGTGGATTATTAGTTGAACTTGTTGATCCAATAAGGGGTCGAAGTTAAAATTTACCAAGGCTGTACTTATAATTTTTTCTCTAATTTCGAATCTTTTTTTAGTGTTGGTCTATTTAGTGTTGAGTTAGCGACAAGATTTGTGTCTGTGAAAGGAAACAGTGCGAGAATATTGAGATGCAGCATTATGTTAGTTGGATGGAGGGAGCAATGAGCAATACATCATCGCGTGAACCTTCACATTTTAACTTTTGATTAAAAGTGTATTCGTATTAAATAATTTGCTCCTCCTCAAATTCCTCAAATTCTAAAAAGCCTCCCAACCTTGGTTATCAAAGGTAAACATTAAGATCCGCCTCAGATTTCAAATTTTTCGAATTTAATACGCCTTCGATCCAAACACTCCGAGTCCACGAAACGTACGAACCGTTTAGATAAATCCATCGCATCAGAGATTCAATCATTTCCTCGATTAGTAACTTCAATATAAATTTCGGCTCTTATTACCAGAGCGAGGAAAAGTCCCGGGCAAGGCCGCTGAAATTTCAATTAAAGAAGATCGGGGATTCGGGTCACGGATGCGACGAACTTCGCTATATAGAGGCTGTGACACTACAAGAAAATAAAGGTAGCCGTGGCAGCGCGCCACGTGGCCTGGGCGAAGCGTAGTCTCGCGATCAGCTCCTCTTATGGAGCGCATGGCACAGAAAAAATGATCACGTCGTCGTGCATGGGAATCGAACGAACGTACGCACGAGACGCAGTTTACGATCGCGCGAAGAATGGAAGGCAAGGGATCGGGGTGGCATCAAACGATTCATGCAATACGGCAGGTAACAACAAAAGCCAGCAGCTCGGTACGCAGGATGAAAAGAGATGAAGGAGTCGGCGCGTCGCGATCCGCGAGTCACGCGCGCCCACCTTTTACCTACTTTATCGCCTCCCACGTCTCGCTGTCATAGGTCTTCACAACCAGCAGCTCGAGGGCGTAATTCACAAAACCGTACTGCACATAAGAAAAAAAACGATGATATTGTTTTGCATACGAGCGCGAGTGGATACCGGTTACGCGAACTTCGTCGTGACTGCGAGATACATATTATTATATAATCGTTCCGTCGTGCAAGGTGATTTATCACTGTGCCGCGATCAACCGGGGTATCCACCAACTGTCAGTTTGTCAGTTTGGTCCGGTCAGTCTCTCGTGTCACACGGTCCAAGTCCGTCGTCCATTTGTCGTCGTGGCTGAGGCGGTCGTTCGTTTATCGTTTCTCAGAAGCAACGTACCATGATGACTAGAGAGAAGCGAACTGGGAAGAGGCTTCTCCTCGTATCATTCCATTCTAATTGCCATAGGAGCCGTGTTTACCTCGTGCACACGAGCCGCGTACTGGAAACTCGGCCTGCCTTCCGTCACAGACGATAAGTATCGATTTTCTGCTCGCAGCTGCGCCACCTAGATACAACCCTGTTACCCGTCTTCGGGGCGCCCTCCACGCGGCCTCCTACACCCCCTTCCGCTACCAATCCGCTTTGCCGTGCGGTGCTGTTCTCTCCGCGTGGAATCGACAACCATATTACTCATCGGATGAATACCTATAAGACCTTCGAGACTAACGAACAACGGGTGGCTCCATGTCGATATTCTCATCCATAGCTGCGCAACACCGACATCGCGACTTTATTTCGGCGAGAAAAGCAGCCTCCATCGAGCGGACTCGATGTTTTTTCGATCTTCTTGCCACTCGATCGTGCCACCATCGGTAGGTGAAATTTCTTTCGAGAACTTCTCGGTTTGGAGATGCTTTCGGTAATTATTATTTCTCGATCTTGGATCAGGTTGGACTGGAAAATAATTTCGCTGCGTATTGACCGCCGTTAGGGGTTCGCCCTTGTTAAATAATTCGGTGACA
Organism: Andrena bucephala; assembly: GCA_947577245.1. Classification (NCBI taxonomy): domain Eukaryota; kingdom Metazoa; phylum Arthropoda; class Insecta; order Hymenoptera; family Andrenidae; genus Andrena; species Andrena bucephala. The sequence continues at coordinate 75,569,493 of OX387715.1, forward strand.
TTGTTTTCTGAAGAATTCTAACACCCGCTATACTTGGGAATAGTTTGAAACTTCCTGCTACCAAGGAGATGGTACCATGCATCTTAGGGGTTCTTATCTAGAAAGCTTGCCTCCGGAAACAGCCTCGTATCGGTCGTTACGCGAGGAAAAAGGGACCGCCGTTGACTGAGAGTGAAGCTTCGTTGCAAGGACGAGTCGTATTTAGGGTTTGCGAGTCTCGGTAACAGGCTCCACTGGATTAATCTTGTATTAACGTAGAGCCCGAGAAACTGGAGCGCAATGATATTTCAGCGGGGGCGATCTAGCGTCTTGAAATCTCGACTTCGGAACGCGCGAGGGAATAAGCTCGGCTTAAATCGTAATTAGAAACGAAGGCAGAAATTGGTAACGTTTCAGACTCCAGAGGCAGGCTTCCATCTTTGAAGCTTCTGCGACTGGGGGAGAGACTTTGCTTTCGCGACGCCCATTGTCATCTGATGCTGGAACGGAGAAACTGGGAATTGCTAGGCACCCCTCATGTAAATTACATGCGTGTAGTTACGTATTGTGCCTTTCAGACGTGGAAGGAAATATTCGAAACGAAGGTTACGAGATTCATATGAACGTTTGCTCGATGCTTGTTACCACTGAATCAAACTTGCTGGAACCGTTTCGTGTAACTTTTCTATTTCAAAGAATCAAGATCGTATATCGTATCTTGCGGCGGAAACATTTATTCTGAGGTATCTGGAAAGCCTTTGCAAATTTTCACACAAATTATAACCAGGAAAAGGACCATAGAGGTATCTTGCTTTGAATCTACACAGCTTGGGGTAGTGACCCCAAACTTGTTTATTATACTGCATGCAATGCGCAAGGATGCTTATCGGCACCCTGCACGAAACGGAATTTAATTTATGCATAAAACATCAAATTTATTACAGTACACCCGAATCACAGCGGAAAACGAAGCACCTCGGTTACGAGAATGAAATTTCAGTCGACACACAATGGCAAGGTATGTACTCGAAACACGAGATTACCGTCCAGCTAACTAATTACATAGCGCGCGATGCATATGTACATATGTATGTTCTGTGGAAATCCTCTTATCCCTATGTTCTTAGTCAATTCACGCGAAACACCGTCGAGCGATTTCCATCGAAATGCATTCGTCTCCCCGATGAGACGAAGAGTGACTACCGAGTTCGCATTCAAAGGAGACGGATGTCTGTCGACGGCGCTTGTAACATAAGGAACGAGGATCATTAAGACGGATAAAAGTTTAACGCAGCTCGGACTATCGCACTGGAGATTCCTTTTCCAATTTCCTTTCTCGACGACGGAATTTTGAACATTTTAGTGACCGTCCGCCTGGGATGCCCGGGGACATAAATATTTAAGATCCGCGGGATGCAGCCGAACTCGTGCAAACTTGATGGCTTGGGCGTCGACTGTTTAAGGTTGACCCGTTTCCTTGCTCGCGATGCGCCACGCCGAGAAACTTCATGGAACACATGCCACAGAGGGAAAGAGGATGGAAAAAGGGGCATCGAGCAACCATTCTCTCGGCACTCGTACTGTTCGCGACACGTTCGTTCCACACGAGAGTTTTACGCGCGAGTTCCTCTAATCCCTGCCGAAATTTCCTTGTTGTTCCGTCCCGGCCACCGAAATCATCACGACGTCGACACACTTTCCCGTGGCAGACGTCGCAGATGTTTACCTTCGCAGCTGTCGCGTAAATTCAAAGAATTTTGCTATATCAAACCGGCAATATCGGTATATGGGGCACCCGGAGGAATTGCACAGACCTCGTCCCCATTACGAAAGGCCAAAAGGGCACGGCGCTGTTCCTGTAGGCACGCGATTACGCGCGAAAATTGAGAGGACGATACAGGGGAAGCATAATCGACTCGGTATTCCATCAAAATACTCGGCCCGTGCCAATGCTTCCCCCATTCCAGAGAACCATTCGTTCTTGCAAGTGAAATATTTAGTTTGCATGCCACATCACCAGTTCCGTGAACTTCGTCCACGTTAACAGTCTCGTTTCTATTTCGCCAGACAATGTTATTCTTTAGTCGTCGCGACGGGAATCGCGAAATTTTTTTCCATCACTTTTTGTGTGATGGAGCCAGTGAATGCGTTCGTCCATGGGCCATAACGTCGTGTCTGTCGCGATTGCTCCCACCAAACAGGAGCCACTGGTAATCGCCAGTCGAAGTAGACTATGGAGTCGAAGCTGTCTGGAGATTTATGAATCCTACCACTGGTCGAGTTATGAGCTGAGATATAGTTTTGCTGAGGGGTAGGCGGGGCGGTATTTGCCCGTAAAACCATGGAAATAATGGGTGTTATATAATTGGCGGAGCATTTACGATTGCCGGTTTTACGAGCCGTTCCACTTGGAGACGAAGCAGTCGTATCGGCTGTCCACTGAAACGCACGACCGTCAGGATTAAATGGCTCCCGATGATTCAGGATAGCCACGGCTCCAAGGGGCCGATAATCAAGCGACTGACAACAATAACGAGTCCCACACTGCTCGTGCACAATGAAGAATCATTATTTGATCGGGGCAAAAAGGGCTGTAATTCGTCCTGATATTGGCTAATGACAAGGGGCGGTTAAATCCTAATTGGCGCAAAAAGTTCTTACGTGCACCTTCGACCGGTCGTGATATCGTTGAATGATCCGGTGCTACAGTTCTATTAGGTAAAAAGTTCCCTTGTGGACGTGTAGGTAATATGTCACGACGTCGTGGAATCTTGATACGAATCTTTATAATTGGAGGAGGCTTTCTTGATATACATATGTATGTAATTACTCTGACATAAATATTTTATTAAGCAGTTCTGGAAGGGTATCGTAGAAAGTTTTCCAGTGGATAATTAATATTCAAATATACAGAGATACACTTAGTACGTCTTGGTATTATCAAACGTTAATTCAGGTTGCAGTAATCATAGGAGACCTGCTAACGATCCCGAGAAGCTTCTTGTACACAACACGAATGTATATGCGAATGGATTGTTTTAATTAACCCGCCTCTTCGTCGTATCTCGCAACTAGGGCGAAATCAGTGCATGCCATAGCTTTTTGCGATCGCAGTTCGAGCGGAACGTTAACGGAATTATTAGGAACGAGATCCCTGTACGTGTCTGATACAGATCTGCTGTGCACCTGCTCCTTCCTCGTGCAAGTTGGAAGTTGTGTTCGCGAAACGTAGGTACAGGTCAAACAAGAGGAACGGATAAGCAGTTGTTCGAAGTGTTATCCCTCTTATAAACCATCGATGTGCAAATATTGGAAGAAGCGTGAAGCCCCTCGTGACGATTCGTCACCCTCGTCCAGGGTGTGATTTATTTACAAAAGAATTTTCTTCGTGGTAAAAGGGTCGCTTGATGTTTCAGAAGTATCCCTTCATGTAAATTTGTTAGGTAGTTTCCGAACGTATTACTTGCGGTAGTTTGGGGTTATATGGTATATTACCGTCTGGTGTACTCCTTGTAGTATTTTCTAACTTATCCCTTTCGCTGTGTTTTTCAACTTTAGTCGAAAGCCGCTAACATTCCCGTTCGATGCGGATTTCGACTATAGACCACGCATTAAAAAATGTATTCTCTTGTACTGCGATAGTCAGCAATGTTCTCCGAAAGAAATGAAAAACTGAAAATTAAAAACTTTTTTTACTGATGTAAAATTGACACTTTTCAAGAATCGTCCGAAAATTTAAATACGCAGCGAAAGGGTTGAACACAGCTTCAACATGTATTAATTGAGCGATATATATGTGTAAAAGGAGTATCACCTTCCTTCAGAGCAAGGCACTGAAGCGAAGGTTGTGAAAAATTCTTAAATTCGTGAATTGAAAGCCACTTTATGTGCGCAGCACTTTTCATAAGGTGTGCAGTGTAGAAGGAGATACATCAAAAGAAATAAAAATGTATAACTGGCCCCATAAGTCTCCATAGTATGCGAGGGAACCGGGATACAGGAGAGTAAGGGGAAATGGTCGGTCTATTGTCAGACGCACTCCACAAATCAATATAACTGGACCTATATCTCTCTGTAACTTTCCGTGTGTGCACTGTTTTGAAAAACAGTTCTAGTCACGTTTATTCAGACCGGTGAAACCTATATTGTATTCCTTTAAAGATACAGTGTCGCCGTTTAAACGTGTTTGGAAGCGGTCTCCTCCATCGCGAAACTAGTAACAGGATAATCAATAGAAACAGGACGCTCATTAAGTGGACATTACCTGAAAACTGCAGCAGGTCATGGGGCAGCGGTAACAAATTACAGTGCCAACGTGAAAGCACGAGCGGCAACTACTTTGCATCTTCAATCTGATATAAACTTAAAATTGGAAAGCCCTGGCGCGGCGCTTTCATTAATCGATTCATTTCAAGTACGAAACAAAATTATCTGCCTTCCTCGAAATTAATTAGTCAAGGACGTCCTCGTAATTTGGATCCTCGGGGTGAGCCGCGCGATGATGAATAGCGTTCCGGAGTTAATTAAAAATACCGTCACGCATCGAATATCGATGATTGCCAGCGTCGTTCTCTCCTTTTGCTTCGCCTTTTCTCTCATCTCCACCATTCCCAGTCCACTTTTCTCCGGTGCCCATAGAAATGCGTACACCGAGAAAAGTACCGTAATGCTTCTGCCGCTGGTCATAACATAGAAATTACGTGACGTCATCGGATGCCTCAAGATATCCTCGCGCTATTGATTTTATATCGGCGAGCGTGGATTCCGGCCTGTCCCTCGTCAATTTTTATAATGAAACGGCACTCCATTGTCGGGACGTGGTCATGTTAGGGCATCCCAGGACGACCATCAATTTCCCTCTTCTATGATCTCGTCGGAGGGCGAAGATTAATGTCGACTTTCGCGGTTTTTTTCTCCCCCTACCCCCGGAACCTCGTCGACGGCCGACGAACCGAGCATTCCCATTACGATGCTCCCCGTCCGATCGAGCCACGAGACACGATTAGACTCGCGACTCGATTGAAGTTCAGTGTAAGTGGGATCGATCGGCAGGGAATTAACGTTTCAGGAATGGAACGACTGGACACATCTGCTCCACGAAACCGAGCACCCGTCGTGTATTTTTTATAACGTAAAAGCAAAAATTTTGCACGTCTTCGTACAAGGGCGATCCCCATTGCTGGGGAGTTATAAAATAAACAGCAAGGGAATAGCTGCGTCTCATTTCCAAGGCAGCATCGAAAACACCATTGTGTAATTTGACGAAGCGTGTAGTAAAATTCTCGGTTGTATATTGGAAGATATCAGTAAAAGCGATTTTAATTTATGTCGATATTGGAGCCAGAGAATTCAATGTTTAATATAAAAGTCAAAGAGCTTCGCGGAATATTGGTGATTGGCAATTCCCCTCGAAACTCCATGATTTCGAGAAGCCTGTAATTGTTACGAGCCTGAAAATACGAAATTTGCATATCGGTGCTTTGGTAGGAAAGCAGGATGGGGAATCGTGAACTCTGGATTCGGAGTTAATTAATAAGTCGTAATATTAATTATCGCGCTGCAGGGGAGCGGTAAGCTCGGCACTTGTTCATTTACTATGTTCACTCGGCTGGACCGGGCGTCCTCGATTGGAATTGCAAAGGAATAAGCCTGGAATATTTTAATATATTTCATTAATGAAATGGAACAGAAAGAATGTATTGGGGCTCAGTCGAGAGAAGCACCAAGCTCGCTGGTATATATAAAAGCCAGGCGAAGTGTGTCGAGGTGAAAACTACTTTGTTCCGTTGCTGCGTGGCCGTAAAAACGCCGCTGCAACGTCTGTAACACGATAACAGAATGTGTAGCTTCTATAACTGTGGAAAAGTAACGACTAATAATTCTTTAAAGTTTCGGCGACGGATAAGCGATGTTGCGGCAGTTTTACACGGCGAAGATTTTAATTCCAAGCAGAGATTTTACACGTTGCTTTATACTATCGTTTATCGTGGTCACGGCAACAGACGTTTCTGTATCCCCGATAGCATCCATCCACTTCTACCTGATTTTAACGACGATCAGAGATTTAATGATCGAAACACTGTTAATATCGACTAAAGCTTTCGGAAAGGAGCCAGGGACTACCTTTTCACGAGACATCGCACAGTTGACGCGAGTATCGCGCGATCTTGATCGATATTCGCCACAGAGCAAAATTGATACGATAAGAATGCAAAACGTGGCGTTATTTGCACGCGAGGAAATTGTTTCGCGAAATATGAAAGTCTAATGCGAAGAAAAATGTAGGCAGCTGCTCAGGTAGATGTTGCACGTGAATTTCTGCCTCGTAATATTTACTGTCCTACAAAAAGCAGAATAATGTGTACACCGTGCTACGCGGGATCACTGCAGAAATCTGTGTATAAAGTTTGGGCAGAGTGATTCGCGCGCAACGTTACAATCTTTCTTTTTACTTAAAAAATAGACTACTGTCTATATTCGCTGTGGAAATTCTTATTCAGAGGCGGCTCGCGTGGCATTTGTTTCGTATTCGGGAACGTTTAAAGGTCGATTTATACTATCCGCACAGACCCGGAACGTATCCGTTCAGCACCGATCAGAAAAGTATTCTATAATGCAATTTGTATATAGGTGTTTATACATATCGTATCGTATCAGCACAGACACCTACCGACATCGGTCCGGCCATCCGGCATTCTCGCGAAGAATACTTTATCGGATACGGAACGTGTCTGAACGTGTCGGACCGTGTCGGCGCTGACAATATGCATATGTTTCGGTTCCGTTCAGACTTCAGACACAACCGTGACAGCAAAAAGTTAATAAAGACGATGAATTGACAGATAGTGAACGAGAATAAAAGAACGGACAGCACATTTAAAAGCAGGGAAAGAGGACAGAGAGCGAATTTCCAAAGGAAGGGAATTAAAGTATAAACAGGATAAATAGGAGAAAGATGCCGTAAATTTGTCCGTACGATGAACCGGCACAGCCAGATCAGCACCACGCCTAGTAGAAGGTGCATAAACAGAGTGCAGAGAAGAATTACTGTAGAGTAATTCACGCAGATAGATTTTCCTATTTGCGGAACCGTTCCGTGCCGGATACGGATAATATAAATCAACCTTAAATCCGATCGAAATTGAATGCGAAGAAATAAGCTGTATAGCGTAGCGTCTATCCGTTTATCGAAAATGAATTTCAGTTGCAATATTTGATAACCATGGCATCGATATTTTCAATAAAACGTTCACTGGAACTCATTACACGCTTTTCTTCCAATCTGGAGAAAAGCGAGATTGAAAATATTCGAGTACATTTGATAAAACTGCTATGCACCGGCGCCAACGATTAAGTTTGCTGAAAATCGAGGACGATCGGCAGGTTCGTGCAACTTGTAACGTTTGCGTTAACGGTGATGTCGAAATGCAATTTCAGGAAGCTCGTCAGGTAAGGGGAAATAAGTGCGCACGACAGCCTTTACTAAACCTTTGATATCCAATGGGAAATCTTGTGTGCTCTTCTATAAGTCTTTCTCATTTCTCCTCGGGGGAACATTTTTCAATACCAGCTCTTGCGACTACTTGCGCGATTTCTCAAGATAAAATGGACGCTAAGAAAAATATCTCGCGTGTCCCTTCTCGCGCCATTCGTACATTTCCATCAATATGTGATTGCCGTTTAAACGCAGCTTTCTATCTAAAATGTGTATCTCGGAACATCTACAGATTTCAAAGAATCTCATCGTATAAGCTTGCTGTACAGCGACCGGCATCTCATGGGAGAAACCCCTCAAGTGCGTTTAATTGCCCTGCCAAGTTGCCTCGATCTATTGCACCCACCGAAACACGTGTGAAGTAGGGTCGAACCAATCCCAGCATAGCGAAACCCATTTCAATATCCAAGACTCGCTTCCAACTCAGAACTAACCGAAACATACGATCCCTTTGAACTTTCAGGATTACTCATAACCCGCTCACTCACGCCCTCATTCTCGTCACACTTGGTAATATCTGGTATGCTGTAAAACAACATCCATCCTATTCATACTTGGCACACGCAATAACTCGTCACGAATTCATTTTCACTTGCATCAACTTAATTAATTCGAACTACTCCCGGCTGGATTTTACCTATTAAAATAGTATTCAACGTGTCCTAAACATTCCTCGAGGAGTATTGTGTTAATTAAATTATAAACATTGGCCACTCTTATACTTTGTTCAGTGTACGCTTCCACTGGAGTGTCAATTTTCCTTCAATTGGCTTGATAACGTATAGAGTTAAAGCGTTCCCTCGTGCAGTATCTATTCGTTATTTGGAGCTTCTTTTGATTTGACGTAACGCGTTCCAACTTTCTCCCGCTTACAATGACATATAACGTTCTTTGTTGGCTAACTTTTCGAGGAAAAGCTCTCCAGATTGCCTGAGATTCTCTTCGATCTGACCAAGCGGTCGAACTTAACCGATCTTGACCCCCAGAAATGGCACAGAACGTGTAGAGACTTGGTGAAAAGTTATGACAGTGGGTGGAATTAGATTCCATACGGTCGAAGCGCGTTCAGGCGTACAGGAGCGACGAGGGTCCAGGCGGAGGTGATCGAGTTTGGTTCAGGTTTATCAGAGATCGGATGGACAAGGTCGAAGCTAATCAGCCCAAGTTCCGGAAGTATAGACACAGGTCGGGCCGATGGAAACTCGCCGGAACCGTTCCGGACGAATCGAGGTGGGTCGAAATAGCTCGAGGCGTGTCCAGCAAAGTCAACGAGGGTCTAAGTCGATTGAGGACATTTAGATAAGTTGCGGGCGGGTATCTGCCCTAATACATAAACATGCGACTTAGCCGTGGAGTCTCGTGAAAATACGGGGGGAATTTATCAGAAGTGGAGGAGCTATTCCTCGAATGAAACATTCACGACTTCGTTATTTAATTTGTATAGTGACAGTGGAGCTGCTCGTTTAACAAATACGTGGGGGATGTAGCACAATACCACTTCGGGAATGAATTCAGCACCTAAAGATAACAAGTTCGGACAAACATATGCCCTCCTACATACAGGGAACTCTGTATCACAACAATACTTTCCACAATCCAACCAACCTGAATAGACTGCTTGTAAATGCTAAATATCCCACGTGTACAGCATCGTACTTTCTTCTTTCCCCATTTTTCAAGAACGAAGAAAGAATCGATGAGGCAAAAAGTCGAGAAATTGAATACCGCTGCTCCTCTGGAGCTTCGCCAGGAATTGTTCATTATTTAAGCCCTTCGTCTGGATTTTGCAGCGCGCCGATGGAATCAACACGGTCGAAAGCATCGATCCAGCCTTAAGTGAGCTTTGATTCATTGCCGGATGAAACTGTCGGCGAACTTGTATGGTACGAATCTCGATAACTGTACACGTGTAAAGGGAATGCACGGGGCGGATAGTCGAGAGCCACCTCTGCCGTATTTTCCTGGCACTGACGGGGAGGCAAAGTTTGAAACGCGCCTCGCAGACGATCAAATTCAAAGTTCCGACGCATTACAAATCAAACAAAGTACGCTGCAAGTTCCGTGCCCGTTGTTGACGAAGTTCTGGGTCGGGGCACTTAGACGAGACGCGTCAACAGCACCCTGCTCGATGAAAGAACCGTGTCAGCTACCGGAAACAGAGCCTTTATTGCACGTGCCAGCTGCAAATGTAGCTGATTACAGTTTAAAGCTCTCTGGGCAGTCCAACGAGTTAATTTTCTCGAGTGAAGCGATGAATTACGATTACAGGATTTCAGGACGGAAAACAGCAGCAGATTCCTATTTCGGGCGAAACTGCTTCTTCAGTTGTAAAATATGTACACGCGTCTGCAACAAGATACGAATTTTTGTTTAGGTTAAAGCATGCCGTAAATATCGATCCGCTATAAAAGAAAGCAATCAAGGCGGACCAGTTTTATAGTCCGCCTCATAGATATAGCACCGAGTCGGAATTACGTTTTTCGCCGCACTGGGTGTCAAAGGTTTAAACTAGAACGGCATTTTATTGCCCTTCGTGACGATGGGTCCCAAGAGTGCGTGATAAAATGCAGAACTATCGTTAGGTTTTGCACTCTTGAGGACTGCTCCAGTTTGCAAGGATTTGTGGTGGACGCTTTCAATATAGTTCGGGTAAGACTTTATCTTATATCCTGAAGGGTATATATCTTTACAACACAGCCGCCTGGTCGTAAAATAACAGAATATTATTCAAGAACTGTTGAGAAAGCAGAACCTAGCATAGAATAGTAAGAAACATTAACTTCAATAACGATGATATTCTCACGATCAGTTAACTGGCTGGTTAACTATTCTCCTGTATTTTTCATTCCGCAAGCGTACAACTACTTTCATTGGTTCAATGGCAGCGTTTACATCGAACTTCCAACGATCTTCGACTGTTGCTTCATCCGAACTTTCACGGAACATTTGCTTTCGGTACACCCATTCCTCCACGTCACGTCGCGGTCGAGTTTGAGGATTTGTGCAATGGCTAATAATTCTCTGGGGCCGGCGCTGGCTTTTGCTTCGTGTCGTTTCTCCCTTGAACTTCAAAGATTCCCGATGGAATTTCACAATTCCTTCTTTTATCGGCGTCAAAGTAGAACGATGCGCTTTCGAAACGGTGTTCAAGTATTTCCACGGCAAACACGCGCCCCTCACTCTCCCGACACAAGATATCCGGTATTTCGCGAACATCACTCTTGTTTATAGATCCCATACAAAGGATTTCTATTACTGGCTCGCGCGCAACGCGCAATTAAAGCCTGCTGCTCGTGCGTCGCTATTTAGTTGGCCGCAAATTTCTGCATTTACTAGACACTGGATGCACTCCTACTCCGTTCCATTTTGCTGAGAGATTATTGTACCGGTCTGGCATTTATTGCGAGCAAGTACCGCCACCGACTTTGTAGTACGTCCATTCGCGCCGCTCATGAAGTATTAGTTCCTTAATTAAATTAATACCGAGCACTGTTTTCTATGCGCCGCGAGCCGTCGCTCCACCGCGAAAAAATGAAACGTTTCGCCTCGGCTTTGTGCACGGAGCATTAAAGTAATTCCCCGTTGTTTGCAACGGGATTATAAACGATGGAAAATGAATCGGGCCAGAGTTTCGATGTTTCAATAACCGAACGTCCGGGTTGTATTTCACATTCGCGGCACTCAGCGTTATCCCGCCGAGATATCAGGTATTTTTCGCGAGTGAAAGATATACAGATTTCAGAGGAACAATATTGCAGGCATTAAGAGTATCGATCGCGCGCCGCTATTGTCTGCTTGCCTATCTAATGTCGCCCTAGAGAAGCGTAACAACCCATAAAAGCTGCACTTTGTTTTCTCAGTGTCATCCTGCTTTTCTTGTGCCACCGATACGCAACTTCTTCTATCTGTGTGTTACTTGCATCTGGCACGATGGTCCTCCACTGGCACCTAAACTTGCAGTTTCTTAGGAAAGAAAGAAGTTAGAAGCGCAGATTAGCAGTCGCTAATTAGGCTGCATCGATCTTTCTCTGCTTGCCGAAGCGCAAGTAGTACAAACATATATAGAGGCATACGTGTCAGAAAAGCGCGTCAGGAAAAGGACAAGGTTGTCTTTTGTACATCGATATTAAGAAATAGCAGCACTAATAGCCGCAGAACAGTCAGGAATCATTTTACCCCGAGGGATTATTTTAGACACCTTTCTCCTATTTAAAAGTATATTGGCACGAAAGAACAGGCGCACGCACCACCGTTTACAGAATTATGGACAAACATTCTACGTTATTATTCATAGTCCCACATTTTCAAGAAATATACAATGAACAAAAGGAACTACATCAGCAGTGACACCCGAATGGAAAGTGATATTTTGCTTCAGCATGGTGGATTATTTGGCCTACAGTTTCGTGTAAAGTGTGAACGCATGTTTTAGCGAGAGAGAAAACATGAATTTCGCCATCATGGTGCAAAACGAGCGGTAAAGCAATATCAGTTCAACGAAACCTATTACAAAATGTAATTTTTATCCATGTATACCGTCCTTTGGAATTCCTGTTTTCCACAACTTCGACGTTCTTGTTTTCATATAACTTTTCCAATATAATGCGTTCTATAGTGATATATTTTTCCATCTACCTCGCATCAACTCTCACAAATATCGCTCTAATTTTCAATCTGTACAGCTGTCTGTTTAAACTTATCTGTAATTCCACCTTTTTTCCTTATGCCATATCAATTTAATATTCTGTTACATCACTTAAGCTCCATTTGCCAGCCACTGAAACTTTTAATTGGTTCCACATGTTTGTAATAACGTTATTCACCCGTATCAGCGAGCTCCTGATGCTTATAAATTCTAAAGTACCCCTCTTAACACTGCCTACGTACGTTACTAAAAGAGTATTTCACAGAAAAAAAATGGAGTAGAACGTTGACGATTACCACGTAAATACAAGAATTTACAAGAATTACAGATTGCAGCAGTATTGACGCAAACATCCCTTTGGCGTCGTTATTAGGTAATAATAGTGGAAATGCCCCAGCAGCGTCAGCGTGCACGCGACCCGTCACGCTTCACATTGCTGAAAATTGTTTGACCATCGGAAGATTCCATTAGCAGGTCTGAAGCATTAGGTACACCCACATTGCGAGATATTTCATTCTTCCCGCTCGTAGGGGAGCTCCTACGGCGATATTCAGAAATGTCCACGTCGATTGCAGGCTTCGAGGTATTCCTGTGAAATTAGCTGAAATTGCGATCCTCCCGGACGGCACAAAGAAATGGCGGCGCATTTTGATAAGGGGGGAGCCCCATCGAGGGGACGACGGAGAGGAAAATACGGGAAAGTAAGTGCACCGCTGGTAAAAGGACTCGTACGTCCTTTATTCTTTTTTCCTCCTTTTTTCCTCTCCCTCGTCAGGGCGAAAGAAAGATGAAGATTCGCTCGTCTAAAGGCGGTGACGGAATAGAGTTATTAGAGTTGCAAAGAATCTGTCGTTTCAAGGCATTGCTTTCCAGCAAGACGGAGTTCTTTGCCTCGCTCGACATTAAATATGTACGGATGCGAAAGGAGCGTGTACGTTGGACGAGGAAGACGGAAATGGTGCTTCGATCCAGGCAAACTCTGAGATTCGAAGGGACGAAGAGCGGAAGGACGAAAGTGTTATTATCTAGGACGAGCCGCGGTCGAAAGTTTAAAACATTCCGACGAACTTCCATGATCGATGATAGCCTACGCTATTATTCTTGAAAAAAAGGGGGGAGCGTTTCTTAACGTGATGGAACGGGGTATCGGGGGCGCGGAGTGGAACGTATCGAAGAAAAGTTGCACAATGTGAAAGAGGCAATCGTACGGCGATCCCTTGGTAGGTGGATTTCTATATGTGGCTTGTTACGATTTCTTTGTACATCGCGGCTGCTTCGCGGATGTAGCCGCTACTTTTACCTCGTTCAAATGGAATTATGTATTTTTCTTTGCGGCACAATGGGGCCTCTTTGGGAGAATTAATAGAATAATACTGCACCACCATCTTTTAAACGAAATCATGTACCTTTTGACATTTTTGTGGCTCGTATCTGGTATATTGAAGGTGCTCACATGTTCTTCTTTTTCAATATTGCGTTAAACCACGCTAGCTTTGATAGAAAGATTCGTTACATTCAACAAAGTCCTTTGTACGTGCTATCTTTAATTTTGATCAGTACAATACTACGAATTCTCGTGAAATTCAGTCTGCAAACGGTTCAGTTCGAAGGAAACTGCATACTCTGTGCGGGGGACACTTTGAATCCCCCTTTCCGAGTCCATGACCTAGACCACCTATCGAGAACTTTCAACGATACCACAATAGTTTCAAAGACATCGTGGTAACGACAGTTGTCGCGCTACTTTGTACACACGGCAAAGCTTTGTCGAAAGGAACAAGCAACCAGAACAGACCACGTGTGGAAACAAGGTTTTCGGAGGATGGCGGAGCCGAATTCCGATCGACAGCCAGCTCGAGCTTGTCAATCGCCTCATTGAGCGAGCTCGGGCCGTCGGAACGGGGCCGAGGGAAAAGAGCGGTACGGAAGGGCTTGTGTTTCTGTAAATTTCGCGCGAAACAAGCAACGTTAGGGATGCGGAACGGGGGTAGGCGAGTAAAGAGGAGCAGGCGGTAGGGCAAGCAAGTAGGGCAGAGCGAGCAGGTTTTCGTTTGCGGTTGAAAGAGCTGCAAGCAAAGAGAAAAAGCCGCCTCCTTTCTCACTCCCTCTCCCGGTAGGTTGAGAGGGGCTGAAAATTCGCGCAGGCGTTTCCACCACCGTCCATCGTGGCGCCTCGACGCTCCTCCAGCCCCCGAACACCCGCGCGCGTATCTACCTCCGCGCCTCTCTCACCCCGTGCACCCCCTTGCCGACGAAACGGCGACTCGGCGCTGCTCGCTGCGCCTCGGTCAATCCGCGACTAGTATGGCGCTACGCGCTCCGACACGGCATCGTACGTAGCGTGCTTGCCAATCGACGGCCGATCGTGCACCGCGATTACTACTTTGCTGGGGGAAAAGCAGGGGAAAACGCGCGCGAACCTATTTGCAAATCGCCAAGGACTGCTTGGACGCACGACGGTGTTTGGACAGAGTCGGAGGAACGTCGTTCTGCCGCGCGAGGGCAAAAAGTAAACACCGAAGAAAAAGGAGAGGAATCCTCGTCCTCGTTCAACATTGTTTTCTCAGTGGTACGCTTGTTCGAGCCGACGAGCAGCAAGTGACAGAGGGCGGAGGGTGAGCGCGAGTTAGGGGCTAGAATGTAACCGCGTGCACCGCCGTTGACCCGGTGAGCTAATCGTAGAGAGGACGCCGGGCGGTAAGTGCTGATTGCATTGCGGTAACACGGACTGCGATAAGCGAGCGCGCGCCAGTAATAAGTGAAATGATAGCGTCGTTAGCCGCGGCCTGGGACACGAGGGTGAATAGTAGTTGCGGCAGGTGTCTGGTCCGGCACGGGCTCTGAGGCAACGATGCCAGAGGATCGGTTCGTGGCACGAGGACCAGATAGGGCAGCGAGGAGCAAACGGGCGCGCACATATCGCTAAAGCCGATTGGCAGGGGAGGAAAGTGTGGCGTTAAATAAGTGAGATAGGGCGAGCCAGATAGAGAGAGAGAGAGAGAGAGAGAGAGAGAGAGAGAGAGAGAGAGAGCAAGAGAGAGAGAGAGAGAGAGGGAAAGAGAGAGAGGGAGAGAGAAAGGCTCTGTGTGTCAACTGCACAGCTGATCGCTGATAAACATGAGAGTGCCGCGTGACGCGTCCGTTCGCAATTAACCACCGTAACATTTGCACGACCTTCCCGCTAGTCACAGAACCGCGTGCACCCGAATCGCCGGCAGCAATCTCTTTGAAAGCTGACCAACATCAAAATGGCATGTCCTTTTTCACGGGAGCGATTCAAAACGAGCTGCGACGAGGGAAGCGGAAAGGAGGGCAACAGTCGGCCGAGAATCGGCAGATTCGGGCGGGACGACGGTGGAAAGTCCAGGCAAGCCTCCTTCGAAGTCACGTCGTTGCTGATGAGAGAGGAGACCGAGGACGCCGAGGACACGCAGACCCTCAACTTGAAGCACCTGAGGTCCGCCGTTCTCGTCCTGACGAATCCATCGGTATCGAACTCACGTTTCCATATTTTACACACTCTTTCACGACCTTACAGCTGAGAACACGAACGAACACCTTGCACGTAGCCCGCGAGACGAAAGAATCATACGATTGGTTTCCCAGGTACCGACGAGAACACTGCTCAAGAAACTTGGAACAGAGGCGAAGTTTCTTCTCCGGGGATGGGAACAAAGACTGGCAACTCGCGCGAGTTCCTCTTGTCCAGTTTGTCATATTTCTATCAATTTTTCATAAAATACTTCGACTCAATTCTCCTCTGTCACTTTTTTTACGCACTCCGCGAATTTATTGCCGAGATGTACCCTGTCGCGATTACAAGTAAAAGCTACATGGGAGATCACATCTTTTGTCCACTGGCTAGATCATATTTCAGGATTAAACCGTAAGAAAACAATGTTGTAAAACGTCGACCTAAATATACTTTACGAGAGAGTTGTAGCAAAAGTACAAACCGCGGTGTACAGTTCTGCGTTATGTACTTTTGTTATAGCTTCGCCGTAATGCATGTTTGCGTCTACGTATATGAAACATTTTCTCCCTTCTAGTCTTTGTTTGGCCGGGAAAACTGACAATAGACTATATAAGCGATGAAGTTACAGTCATCTTTGATACGCTCATCTTTGAAGATCCTTTTAGAGGTCCCTGAAAACAAGAATCAAGGGATATCCAGTGTCATCTCTTCGGATGGAGCCAATATCCAATTACCGCGTCTTGTATGCCAGTTATCGATCAACATCTGATTAAAGAAAGTAGCAACCATTTCTCGGAAACCGAAATGTCACTTCTGCTAGCAGAATGAAGGTCCCCGATTATACATCAAGATCGGTCGAACGTGCTCAGAAGAGAAAAAGAATGTATCGAGTCGCTCAATGCTTCGCATTCGCGAAATCATCTCCTCACGCAATGGAGCAGAACAGGCAACGTGTTTCATGGCCGCCGTAGCCGTTTCGTTATTAAACGCGATAAGATCACCAGGCATCGTTCGCCGAGAAATACGAGTAACATTCTGCTTGTGATACAAATTAGAATTCTTTGATGCCGGAGAATAAGGTCGGAAATGTGCAATAAATGCGCGCGAATAGTTCCTGCTTCGTTCTTCCTCTCGCAGCAACACGGTTTCGAAAGTTCTTTCCACGCTGTTCGCCGGCCCGGCATCGATTTAACAACGGCAAAATAACGAACCCCTCTGCTTATATAAATACTTTGGCGAATCTTTTCACGCCGCAGCACAAAAATCTCCTGACAGTTTTACGCGCGTGCGAGTGCTCTAGAGATCAATGGCTCCGCGGCCGATACGTTTCACGGTTTTCCATTTTCGCCAGTCATCCTCTGTTTCAACGTCTACCAAATGAAAGTATAACCAAACACGCTGGAGTTACTTAGGTTTTCCCCAGTAAACGATGTTCGAAAACCATTTCACGGTGTTCCCGTTGTATCCGAAAAACCTGCTTTCAACAAAGTTTTGATTATTTTTCGGTGAACGTCACGTATCTGGACTTTTTCGTCTCTTTTTTGGGAAACGCGAAGGTTACCCTTATCTTCCCCTTCTCCAAGGGGAAATATATCACGTTTTCTTGTACAAGTTACTTGGCAATAATTCAGAAGAATTCCTCGGTGGAAGTCCACGAAATGAGGTGCAATCTTGTCGAAAAACAGTAAAAGTAGGTAAATGATAATATCGTTGCACATCTGTGATTAACTTCTATGGAATTCTGCTTCAAGTTAACAATAAGTCTATTAAGCTTCTAACCATTCAAGCTGAGAAAAATTACCATACCTGTCGTCTTAACATTATACGATCGGTAACTGTGTGCATTAGCTATCACTGCCTGCATTTCATCCCAGATAACACTGGCGACTGAAAAATTTAATGGCGCCATAAAACGATCGTTCAAGCTTTATTCGGTATCCAGAGAAATGACACTTTTTCGAATGGTAATCGCGAAGAAAACCGCGTGAAACTGACAAGGCAGTGCTCCACGTTTGTATACGAATTTATAAAGAATGTAATCCTCACTAATGGTCGTACACGATTGATCGGGAATTAATGGTCGCCAACTGTTCTTCGCTCCTCGAAAGATCTGCCCTAAAACCGGCATGCTTTTAACGAGGACGTCGTTCAGACTCGAATAAAATCGCTCACGGAGAGGAAGAGAGAGAGAGAGAGGAAGAAAAAGGGTATTGTCGTTCGAACGGCGCGCACTTTTTCCCATCATGAAATTCCCATTAGTTTTGTATCAATCCGTCGTGTTCGCGAAGGGGGTGGGGGAGGGGAGGGTATCGATTGCGCACGAGGAAATCTCGAATAATGCTTCGGCATTTAACATTCGCGGAACGATAGCCCGTGCGTTTCAGTTGCTCGTCTATTTGGCCAGGGAGAGTAGCACGAGCTAACACGTAATATGAATTTCAAATTCGAAGCGCCCCGTTCGCTAAAATTGCGCATATTGCCCGGTGCGTTTCAGCAACCGGTACTTAATTCGAATTTGATACCTCGAACTTACCGACTCCCGCGTCGATTTACATTTCGAGCGTCCAACAACTTTTCGCGACGGGTTCCGGGGCTCGGCTGAGAAGAAGATTCATATTCATGCTCGTCTCTCGCAAATTGCGAATTCTGATATTCCTTGCATCCAAAATATCATGTATTCAAATAGTTTGATCGCTCCATAACCGAAAACTCTTCGTCTCCTTTGTTCTGCGATCAATAGGATAACCAGAATGTATAATTTCTGGCCTACCTCTCCCTTCTCGTGCTCTCAGTTAGAATTTCCACTACGGGTTTCCTCCTTCAGCTCTCTGTAACAGTTCTGAGTCTGCAAGTAGCGGCGCTCTCACTGATCGAACGTTAACACTTTCTGATGGTAGATCAGAGGAAGCACAGTTGCCAAGGCGGTAACGTTATCTACAAATCCGCAAGGAGCCACTATTGCCAACATTACCTTGCATATCCAACCCCCAAGTGCAGTCCGTTCCCACCGCCAAGTGTTCCGCCGGCGGAGTCGCTTCAAGTAGGTCGATACAACTCAGAAGAAACAAAATTCGTCGCGGTTGGATGTTTAATAGCGATCCACGGGGGTAACCTGTTGAGTCGGCGACATTTCATCGGCATAAACATTAATGGAATCGCGGCGTTGTTGATGAAGGCGACAGGAATCCTTGGCTTTCGTTTCGCATAGTCTTCCATTTCCTCTCAAAGCGAAGTGGTTCGATGCCGCGTTGTTTAATCGAACGGATAATACAGCTCCGAGCGGGGTTTCCAGGGTTCGTGCGGTTACACCCACCTCAGTTGGAATGACCGCAGCTCGAAGTAGCTGCCCCCCGATGCAAATCGATGTGTATCATAATTGCCGCGTGATTTTGTAGAGGATTGTCGTCCATTAGTCAATTGGCCCATTTGCGCTTTGAACGGCGCGTTTGGGAGGCGACAAAAGAGGCGAGCCGAAGAAACAAATCAAATATCGTTGGAGCATTGTCAATAGGTACTCGTCGATTGAAATGGAATTTTAACGCTTTCGATGATAATAGTTTGAAGCTGAATGGTATATTTGTAAACCGATTGGAAGTGTAACATTAATCGTGCTTATGCTCCATGTATATTTGTCTGATCGCGTATTGGGCGTTTCTACTTGCTCGTGTTATGTGATAACGGAACGCTGTATTGTGTATCGCATCCATTTTTAGAGTTGATCCCACAATTCGTAAATGAAGCGAATTATAAACTTTACGCGCGGGAATTAGAGCCGATAACATGACCGAGGTTACTTCGCGGTCTGTTCTTCAAGATTGAACAGCCCGAAAACGAAACATATTCGCTGCGTTTTGCTTTCGTTAATAGCACTCTCCGCGGTGTTTTATTAAATGTTCGAGCTTCGTACGGCGGTTTCGGTTGGAATTCATGCAGAAGGTGCATTTCGCTGCCTACAGCAGCGAATCCTAATTCGCGCTCGGAATTGTTTGCCAGCGCAAACATCACTGCACGCGGAAAAAAACGCGTGGCCGGTTTTCATTTGATTTCTGAGCATGCAAATCAAGCAATCTGCTACATTGTACAGTTTCAACTCTGGGTCGAATTTTTTGAAATTAGAGGACCAAAATGTCTGCTGATTTTTATTGTATATTTTATATAACACAGCGGGGTGAGCAAATGCGGATGGAAAGCTTACCCTCATTACACTCTGCCTGTTCTCCGCTGCATTCTCTCGTCAATCTCTAAACGCTCGCTCTAAGCACTCCCTTAATGCTCTCTCTACTCGCCGTTCACATTACGGTGCTATACTACTGCTCTCACAACGCACTGACCGCCCCTAAGATCCCTCTTACCTCCGGAGACGCACTTACTGCCACCATTTATTCAATTCTCAAGCACACACGCCTCTTGAATCTTTATTTTCTAAATATCTCCGCCATACTTGACGCCATAGAAACATTCTCGCACTCCCACAGTCAGTACTACCCTCACTCAGGGGGTGAATTTATTTCTCGTGCTAGATTTAGAGGAGCCAGACGACAGATTATTCCTTTAAATCTATATGAACAAAGCCGTAAGACGACTGAACATTGCCGTGTGATCTTCCTCACATAAAGATATAAAACGGATTTTAATTTCTAAATGGAGCCTCAGAATAGCTCATTCGCTAGAAGTGGATTGTAAAATCCTGTCTTGGAAGAAGCAGAATGGCGCTATTGAACACAATATGGACGATAAAAGATTGAACGTGTTCGATCGCACGCGTATCCGCAACAGCGTCACGGGGAACTGGTGATACATTGATTTCCTTTGACGAAATTCTTAAGGCGAAGTGGCCTTATCGAACGCTTTTAAAGAGAAACGTGGAGTGGGGAGCTACGGCCGAAAAGGGTCGAGTGCAATTAACCTAGGAAGTGGTGCGGGGGTGACAAGCGATATTATTTTTGCGCTCCCTGGTTCCACTTTTAATTCCATCGCGCCAGAAAACGTCGTATTCTTCCCCACTTTGAACGTTTTAATTCGCCGGATTTACGGCGCGTTAATTCAATCAGCCTTTACCGCGGCGAAAAATTACGACAAGCTTCTTCGTCATGGGACCCCAGACCCATTATTCACCCATATTTTCGCCGCCGTTTTTCCTCCGACTGTCGCGAACTTCGCGCAGCTATCGATCCTAAACGGCGAAATATTAAATCTGAGAAAATTCTATTGCTTTTCTTCGCTCAACAGCAAAGGGGAAAACACTGAAATGCGTTTTGCCCCTACATGCTTATTGTTCGCGCTTTAAGCTACGAAATGGTACGATCCTTTACGAAATTACATATTTCCCAAACAGAACCGTACCAATTTCGAATAACACGAATTCTTAACGTACCGAACTTCTCAACAGCGCTTTGAAGTTATTCGAACGCTTGGGATAGCCTAGACTTTGAACCTGTCGAGGATCGTTTGTCGCAGTATTGTTCTGTCTTCGAACTCTAACCTCGGGGAACGAACTTGCAACGAGTTTGGTCGGAACGTAGCGCATTTGCAAAGCCAGTATAAAATCACGCTCGAACAAACTCCGCGAGTCACTGGATACAAAAGCTTTCAAATTGCAGGGAAGCGCGAGCTGTAATCCTCTGGGAAGCTCGATACGTTCAAGAGTGCTCGCGGGAGAGACCTCGACGATTGGAACTCGACGGTGAAATCTTTTTGCATATTCGGAGTGGTATGAAATTTTGATTGGTCGTTAACGCGGCGTGAGGACTAGAATCGAGGGGCACTTGCAATTGCATTTGCATCGGGAGGCATTAGCGATTACGCGGCGGAACGGAGCGCGCTAACGCTCGGCCCCGCTGCTGCGGAACTTGAGCGGGCAATGGGATAGCTACTTGGTTTAATTTGCCGCGCTTTCGGGATTAGACCGCGTAATCCATTTAATTCCCGTTCACGGGGCACTCTTTTAAGTCCCGGACAAAGGAAGCTGCTGGCTTGAAAAAATTCACACAGTCCCCTTCTAAAAATACACACTCAAAGCGAGCTATCGACAAGCCAATTTCTTCGGCTGCACTCTCCGATCCGTTCCATTACGTTTTTACTCAACACGTCCCCACGACCCCTCGGCCGTGCTCGTTAATTTTTAACGTGTTCGATTCTCGCGGGAGCCGCGCAATAAATGCCGCCAAGCCCATGCTATCGCTCGCCTCTCATATTTTCTACTCGTACTACTGCGGCACGATGAATCGAGTGTGAAAATATGAACGTCTCGTGCGAAGCGTTTCTCACGAAGTAAAAAGTTCACGAATGAAATCTGCATTGCGAACCATTAATGAAGAAGCTCTACAACATTCAAAGAACAGAAAACTGAGACAAGCAGATGATAGCTGATACTGCAAATAAGAAGATTCCTTTATTTACAACAGCAAATGTTTTATTGATCTTGAGAAAATACGTGGTAATTTGTTGAAACCAGATTTGGATTTAATCATCGTGATGCTCGGTTAACTGCTTCTGTTTAACGTGGAGTAGAAGGAAATAAAAACTAATACGTAAGCTCGTGAAGTGATTTGTGCGCACCGCGGTATTTCCAGGGGAAAAACCAGCGAGAGCGTATTGCATTGAAAACCATCGTTGCGTCGTTCATTTTCTCGTTGTTGTCGTCGATTCGAGGCGGCTCGTACAAGTTACCGTGCGGATTACGGGGGGAAAACGGGCTCGCGTTCAATTAATAAACGGCGAACGGATAAATAGAACGGCGGCATGAGATTCGACCATTAACGAGATATCCAGGGAAGGCGAAGGGCGGGTCGCGTGGATGAGAATACCTCCTATTATCCGCACCGCGATAAATTGAATTTTACAATCCATTTGATACGCACAAAAGAACAATGCCGCGCTGGGGAGAAAGGAGCAGTAACCTGCTGTTAATCACGAATCAATCGAATGGCCGACGACGCTTCTTTATCGTTGAATCATGGATATCTTGATATACGAACTAAATTTATTACGATACCTTAGTGATCTGAATCGTGGTATTTTTTTTACAATAATTGCAATCCCGCTGAAATATTCGCCAGAATTTTGACACGGATCGAAAGCAGCGACTATTTCGGTGAGAGTGGTTTAAGGCAGGGGAAAATATGAATAAGGTGATCGAAGATTCCTCGACTTTTAGACGAGATACGAAAACGAGGTCCTAAGGCCGTCTTAAAGTATATAAACGGGGGTTTGCGCCGTGCCAGCGGTCTCTGAGTAGGTGCAAATGGAAAACACACACGATACTCTCTGTCGATCGATACGTTTGCCTTTACAGTGCTTCCGCGTCTCGGAATAATCGCAGGGGTCGCGATGCGTTTTGAACCGGATGGCGAAGCAACCATTGCGGCCCCGCCACGAACTTGTGAAAGCGTCGTGATCGATTCGGTATTGCGGGTTATAGCAAGCACAGAGGAAGAATGGAGTCGACAAGCACATTAATATGACAACAAATGCGTAACTTCAAATACACACAAAAGAACGAACAACTGTTTGATGAATGTCGATAGGCAAATCTAGCCAGAAAGGACTAAATATCCATTTAAAGAATCCCTGAATAGAAAGCTTTCGCTAATCCAAGAAACTCCTGCTTCAGATGGCTTTCGAGATAATGCGCGAATCAAACGATACATGCGGATGGTGTAAGCCAAATGATCGATCCGTAGGACTGAAATGTAAAAGAGAAACGGTATACAACAGCAAGGGAAAAGGGTACGTCTGCAGTCAGACAATTCACAAACAGGCGCGATTGAAATTCTCCGCCTGCATCTTTATACACTTGCATTATTATACGAATTGTTTCAAAGAAAAGTTGCTCAAAGGACAAGAACCGTACAATATTGCTTTCTCCTGCCACTTCCAGATTTTTCTATGGTTACGATCTTCTCTAGCCTGCAACGAAATTATCTCGACAACTCGGCCCATCAGAGATAGCACAGAATCTAATTTCCCCGGTATGGACGTAAAATGCGAACGCCATGCCCCGGGCATGGTGAATTTTTACATCACAACACTCATAATTCTGTCGGCGTCCGTTTCCGTCGTGCAACCGTAAACAGTAGACTGTATCGTGGAGAGATATGTACAAGTTTTATTGAGTCATGGGACGCAGGCCGCCTTCCCAACGCGCAACCCACCTACTGAACAGTATATACCCATTGTATCGCTCACAGATAAAACCAGCGGAAAATCGAGCACTCCGGCGCGCAGCATTGCTGAAAGATCGTCCCAAGAATCGCGTTATTTCGTTTTCCGTGTCTGCGCGTCACAGAGCTCGTTATTTTGTGCCCGGCGTCGTTTCAATTACATTTATATCGCGGTGAACCCCTCCAGGCGATACTCCTATTTACCCGATAAACTTTTTACCCTTGGCACTCCTCCGTGACTAATTTTTTCCCCTCGTTGCTCAGCTACACCACTCAGCGAATAACTGGATATCGCGGCCCGTCGATAACTGAAAACTGAGCTTTAATATGCGGCAGCAAGATTCGACGAACCGGCTGAAAATGATCGCGCACATACTGGCGTGTGAAATAAAATCTCCGTTCCCTATACCTATTAGGTGTGCATCATTTGTTACGATTTTTTCGCCGTATCTCTACGTTATCGCTGACGGCCAATGTAATTGCGCGACGCGTCAAATAATATTGTTTAAACCGCATATGATTATCCCTGGCAACTGATATTGAAATAAATTGAATCCAGGCAGCACGTAGAATCCCCGATACTGGGTATTTGTGAATTAATCTTCGTGCCGAGACGGTTGGTCGCGCTCACCACAGCCGCGTATTCTGGAATTTGTAATTGAGTGTGCGTTACACCGAGTAACGAGTTCGTTCGAATTCGAAACAGAGATGAGTTTTTGAGAGTATCGTGTATAACAGCGATGTGTATAAAGGGACGAAACCAATAAGTGACGTAAAGAATTGGGCGTCCGAGTTTGCCAGCAGAAAGAACGAAGGAATCCACGTAAGGCTGGGAGAGGTTGCAGAATCCGACTGTGCATACCTACATTGCCCGCATGAACGTAACATCTATTGATATTCTGCTGGAAAGTTTAGTGCTTGTGGATCGTACAAGCTTCACGACGCCGACGATTCCTTCATCCATTCGGTACACGACGGGGAAAGAAAAGGAAGAGAAGAACCAACGGTCGAATAAATATGTATTATCCGAAGCGATGTACGAACGAAATCCCTTCTCATCGTAATTCCATCATCTCGACCAGATTTCGATCGCCATTCACTGATTTTACACCGGTTCAACATCGGAACGTAATCGCGCTGAAAATTTTTTCCAATACGAAAGCCGTAATGGGCGACGATATTTCCACGGAAATGCATCGCTTTCGCTTGGGGAAAAAATGAGACATCCGGGAAAATCTACTGTGTATTACACAGCCATCAAGGAATACAAACGAGACGATAAAATCGGCCATTCGTGCTCGCCCGTGCTCCAAGAAAAACGGCCCTCTTCATTATATCGCCCTCTTTAACTTTGAAACGAATCCTCGTTGCAGTTGAGCTCTAATAAACAACAGTACACACAGCACAATGCTATTCCTGTAGGCAATTGTTGTCACATTGTCCTTTTATCATCGTAAACTCTTTTTTACGATTGTATAAGAGTTAACGTAGCTTTTGTTCAGGTGAAATTTAGTTTCAACGTTCCCTCTGTTCCTCGTTGCGCGTGTTAGAATTTGTCTGTTTGAAATTACACCAATATTCGCTCTTTCGTCGTAGAATGTGCGGTTTTACAAAGCAAAATACGTAGAAGCCATTGTATGCAAGAGTTTCGTTCGTGTAACATTAATTTAACAAGCAATTATAATTCGTGGTAGGTATTTAATTATAATTTAGAGGTAATGTTTGCTTCTTATTGCAAACATTCTTCTTTTCTTTTGGCAGCATGAATTACCACTGGTGATACGTCGAATACGCCTTTGAAGGTGACTATCGTCCTACAGTATTAAAGTATGCCACGCTAAATACAGAAAACGTTGCTAATGTTGAAACATCCATTATGCCGCCACTTATCGATATTTCCTTGTGAAACTCTAATAAACATCCACTCATAGGGCAAAAATAGAATCCACCGATCCTTTCTTCAGAAAACAAAGCTCTTTGTACACCTCCAGCGCTCCACTCGAGCACTCGTCACTTCCGAGTATTGTTCATCGACTATTGTTCGATGTCCAGGAAAACCTCGCTCCTTTTCAAAAAACCAATGGCCAATTGTTCCTAAAAATGCTGGGGGAAGAGTCTCTATTAAAAAGTGTCGCCGCATCGACACGCCCTTAGACCCCTGCCGAAATTGACTGCGAGGCTGACAGAACGTCCGGCTCTCTTCGGCAAAAGAATGTGACTTGAGAGGTTGGAGTGGGATAAACCTTCATGAATCCTATATTTCGCTGCTCGTGCTCTGCAAATAAATCCAATACGTCTCTGGTTTCCAACTGCGTTATCGATAAGAAATAGAATTCCGTCGCTTTCCACGGCGAACCCTCGACTGTGCATAATGCCGTTTAGCGACGAGGCGGAATGCGTTTTCGGCGTGAATCACGCGGCGCGAAGCCGATCCCGTAAGTGCACGGAGATGGAAAACTTGATTTCCGTCGATTTGACTAAGTAACGATGTTTCGGCCCCGTCCGTCCAATTCGACGAATGGAACAGAACCGGAGCCCGGTAAATTTACACATCGTCACCTCTATCCGCACAGTGTTTCTGTCTTTGTGTCAGTCACCGACGGTGGACAATTAGTTTCCCGTTAACGTCGAGCACGTTCCTGGTATCCGCGACCGTCGGGCTTTTTTGAGGCGACCCTAACGGCGACGCCGAAAAATTCAATCCCACGGCTGGCCACCGTGACACTTCAGAAGCCCCCGTGAAATTGCGACGAATTGGGGAAAGTTGGCCCTCTCCGTCACGAATTCCATTGCTCGAGTGCACCACCCTTTGTGACTTTCGACAGCTCCTCTTGATAATAATGCCCGTCGAGTCGAGATGAATTTACAGCGCAAGTGAACACCGGAGGCAACAGTTTTAGAGGCCGTCGTGGCTACGAGATCTGTATGCCTGAATTCAGAAGCGAATTACTGGTTTAAAAGGTAGAATACCCCGAGTACTCGAAAAGCTGCGCCCGAGCCCAACTCCTCAAACATCGCATTACGCCCTGCAGTCTCATTTCGAAAAAAAAAGTCGCCCTCGGAATGTTTGCGACGCCTCCATCTGCCAATTTTCTTTACAGAAACTTTAATCACCCCCTCGACCTTATTCATCCCGCATATGTTCGCTTTTTGCGATTCAGCGTGCTTGCCGCGGTATGCGCGTCCATTTAGATATTAAAATGGGACAGGCTGCGTATAAAAAAGCAAATGAATTACATTCCCTCTATTGGCAGAGGCCCCTTCCAAGCCGTCCTATAATGTTTTCGCAGTAATGGTTGTTATTCCTTGCCGGCTGACCGAGTTCGTATGCAGCGTAACGCAAGAATGTATGCCCCACAGCGTCTGGCATATCGGTGTACTTAAGGGTAGAAAGGCTCCGAATAAACCAACGCATGCTCGCGTGCATTAAGAATACCGAGAGTTTTACAGCTCCTTCAAAACTTGTGTAACGTGGCTCGAGCTTTCACCGCATTATGGCGGGGAAACTCCCCGAGCACCGTCTCGTAAAAACGCATGTTTTCCCCAAATGGTTCGACCGACCTTCCACTATCATTCTAAAGAAGCCCCTATCGATTTTGGCTCCAGTTGAAATACGGCTATCGCGACGTCGTGCGCTCCAGCAAACCTTGCCCCAGCCAAATTCGATTTAACATCCTCTGCCCGGCTAATCGCACGCTCCCGTGGAACGAAAATAATTTTTCAATCGCGCCACTAATTCACCGTATCCACAGGATCCAGATACTTATTGGTCTCTGGGAAGTCATTAAGGGCGTGTAACCGATTAGCTCGCCGATATCTTCGATTAATCGGCTTAAATCCCAATCGATAGAGTCTCAATGCGTAGCTA
The DNA here is from genome assembly GCA_947577245.1 of Andrena bucephala. Lineage (NCBI taxonomy): Eukaryota > Metazoa > Arthropoda > Insecta > Hymenoptera > Andrenidae > Andrena > Andrena bucephala. The sequence continues at coordinate 75,597,117 of OX387715.1, forward strand.
ACCGCGCTATTAATTATCCAACTACGGTTCGCGATCGTATAATTAATAACACATGCAGTTGTAAATCCATGAAAACCTTCTGATCGATTTCGCGACGCAGGTTGCGGAAAATCTATACAACGCCGCGATACGAACGGCCCTCGTCAATCACCCGAAACGGTCACCGTTATGAAACAGCATAGAAAGACTGTCACGTGCCCGCGAAATTCTAAAAGATGACGATGGTCATGGAACGTGATGAATTCGATAACCGGCCGACGTTTTAAGTTGACATGCGAGCGAGTGGGATCGCTTTCGAGGCATGGAAATTCAGGGAAAAGGTATCCCTCGTACGATCCTACGGTTCCCTTTGGTAACGCGTAATCGTTTACCATTTCCGTTCCCCGGTATTCTTCAGACCGCGAATGCCGTGCCACGAAGAGCATCTCTGTTCTCGAGCGAAAATTTCCTCGTGAAATTCGATTGCCCCACTCGCCCTTCGTCGCACGTTAAAACCAAAGGAACGAGGAAATAAAATTTTCACCCACTTGCCTTATTCTTCGACTGTTTACCCTGCTTTTCTTGGGAATAAAGAAATTTAATCAACTCGACGTTAGCAAATAGCCTCTCATTCACGTTCCTCTTATAAGCGGTGGAACTTTTACGGGACGTAGTCGTTCTAAAGTCAAACAAAAGTCACCATTTCAACGGACGATCATGATTATATTATCGATCGTGCCGTGTATATTTCTCCCGTATATTCCATCTTTCCTCGTTCCGAGGGTAGAGGCCTGTGTTTAGTAGCGAGCTGATGCGAACGGGAAACGAACAAATAGCAATCGATCTATCTTTACGAGACGACAGCGTCTGTGCGTGATCGTGTTTTCACTCCGTCGCCCTTCCATCGTTGCGACTCCTTTCTTGTTTAGTTTCCTTGTAAAGTCACATGAATACGAACAAGGAGTGAACGTGACAGTGAACGAACAAATATGTGGATCGCTTGGTACGCCCAAGTCTGGGAAAGCAGCTCGCAGAAACGTAAAGTTTAATCGACTCTGAAACTGAAACTGTTTCTTCGCTATAACTCCTTCGTTATAAATCTACAGAGGAAGTGTAAATAACATTGGAGGTGATATATTTGATTAAAAAGCATTCCGCGAATTCTTTATTCTAACGAGGGCGTAGTTTACGACTCGATGGCTAACGAAGGCAAGGAGAGAACGAAATTAGGACTAGCATTCCGGTTCATAGCCGAGGACGGATAATGCAGATCGTAATTCAATCCGGCTCGACGCGAGAAACTGGTCAGAAAATGATTCCACGTTTAACCCCGGCGAGCACCGAAGGTCGCGTAGGCAAAGTAATGCCCCACATAACAGCCTCGGATAGGAATTCTCTGGAGAATAGTTGCCCATAGAGGAGCACCAAGTGGAACGATAAATTCCGCTGCAAAGCGCGGCCGCGTTATAATTTACGATTAAAAGCTGGAGCCGCTGCGAGCCGCCCCTATCAAATTATTCGACCGATTATTAATTTCGTCGCGCCTTAGCGTGGCTCGTAAAGTAAAAACACTCGCCGCGAGTTCGCGCCGACGTCGAACATTTCCATGTGAATAGAGGCGAAGGAAACTTCCTCAGCGCCCATAGTTTTGGGCGACAGGTTTGGTTTATACGCTCGCGCGAGGCGTATTGGATGGACATTTCTTACGCTTCGCGTTTCCCAGTGACAGATGAAATTTATTCACGGTTTTTCAAAAAAATTCACGTCGCAGAGTGCACCTACGAACTTGACGCGAAGGATGCCACGACGATTCCCTTATACCGAGGGTGCACAGATTGATAGAAATATGATTTTGCCTAGTGGATTACGCGGGGCCAATAAGCTGAACAAGTTATTAAGGTAATTGGAAGCACTGTGGGAGATTATATCTTGCCGCGAGGTGGAATCTTCTTAGGATTCTTATTGATGACTTGGATCCATTGGGGGATAGAAAATTATTTATATCCTATAATATATATGATTTAGTGGAGTGTGGGAACTTCGCCCAGAGATTATCTCCTTGCTAGAAAATCTTTTTGTATCTCGTCATGTACCCTAGGGCAAGTGCTACAATTTTTCTACTCACTGCAATTCTGTAGTGCAGTCGTGTCATAATTTGCGTGTGCATCCTGTACACAGAGCTGGCCTCAGCTCATCCACCAAAGATATTTTCCTCCTTCGCCGGTATACATGCTCGGCTTTCATTTTTATTGCAGAACGAGGTTGTTGCCATGGCTCTAGGGGCCCTTTTGAGCAAAGGCGAGGAGCCACTCTCAACTGCGAGCTATCTGTAAGTATTTCTCCTCGTATATATATCATCCACTGTCTGTGATGTGGATGTTGCCTTCAGAGCAACGTAGCATCCTTCTATCTCTATTCGACTTCGTCCCTGCGGACGTTCGCGAATCCTTTTGAAATATTGTTAATAAGAAAACAGCGTAACAGCTACTAGGAAGATTATCCATCATTCCATCTCTAGCTTCATTCTGTCACTTTGCACCGCCGCGTGATCCACGAGAATATCACCGATAAAATATTTTAATCGCCCGAACGAACGACGCAGCGAATTAGATGGCCGCTAAATGCTAATCAGATCACCGATAAAAACGACAGACAGTCGTTCCGCGAACGACTAATCCCACCTAATTGAATTGCACTGACATCGAATAGGACGGTCGGTCGTTCGTTCGAATTTTCGCAATGATTCATTTCCTCCGTCCGAAAGGCGACAACCAAAGAATCAATTCAAGATGCACAACGAAAGTTATAATTGCACTTCCGGCGCTAACCATAAACTGTTTTCCTCGATATTTCAGCGAGAAGCTCCTGTACAACTTCGACGTCGAGGAGAACTATAACTTACTGGAGGACATTTACGAGACGCTAAATTATCACTGCGGTAAGACGTTACTCCTAGTCTGATGTCACTGTGTGTATAATGGTAAACTTAGTTATCGCCGGAGAACTTCAAGCGAATCTCGAATTTGTTCATCAGCATCCAAGGTATTCGGTTATTCAGATCACATAGGTTTATTTATGTGGCACCAGAGTTTGAGCAACTAAATAATAGTCAGATATGAAAATAGAAGACGAACCAACAGAACAAAATCAACACAGCAGTTTCCCGTAATGAATTTTCTCATGAATTTAAACGAAGAAACTTGTGGCAGTTAAGTCAGGCGCACTCGGCATGACTCGTCCGCGTCTGATCGCATACTAGATCACTCTACTCACTCGCCTTATCTGCTCCGGAAATGGCTTGAGGAAAAGAACCGAGGGTAATATATTTCCTACCTTATTACCTGCTATTTTTCTATTACAACCTCTGTCTGAGCCTCAAGCGTGGGTGTTCGAAATCATCTACTGACATTTTGAAAAACGAAGGTACCCTTTGTACGATCTATACGCCTCCACCTAGAACGAAAAATGAGAATCTGAGATCTTGCCTAGTTATAGTTTTAGATCACTCTCACAAGTTAATGGAGATCGAATATGAATTTCACGTATGTGGACAAAGTTGTGGGTCACTGTATTTACGATTGTTTGAAGCAGTCGTCGCGGTAAATTAAGAACGCGCGATGACTATTGGCGTTTCGCCGTTTCCTGAAGCCATACCCGGCAAATCTTCCCTTGATCAGAGTTGAAAAGTTATGCGATACTTCGTAGGCTTCGCGTTCCACGTTTCGGAAGTAGCAGGACAAAGTATTCTTGTGCACAGATTGCTCTCCGAAAGCTATCGTTGCTCGTCATATTAATCATCCCAAAGTGTATAATGTTAAGTGTAAAAAAAATGTTCCTAGAAATCTGTTCCAACCTCGTGGAACCGTGTGTCGCGAATGAGACAACGAGATTCATGCGGAAATCAATTTCGCGCGCACGTTCTACAAAGAAAAACAGTTTACGACGCAGAATTATGACGCGAGAAGCTTGTCGTAAAGTAAAATCGACGTTCCCTAGAGCAGAGAATTCCACAATCATGTTCACCGAGACATTTCATTGTTTCAAGGTACGACCTGCGCAGATAGAAATTTGCGTATCTTTCGCAGCTTATTCAAAACTATCTGCTGAATTGAATACGGCAATTGTTTTCCTCCTATGAAAGGTATTCTTTGCTGAAGCTTCCTAATAGGAGGAAAAAATTGGAACTGGATGAATGGAGTGTCGACGGTGTCTATTCATTCACGGAGCCCAGAGCTAATTTCGTTGAGCTTTTGTGCTTCCCCGCAATCCACCTTTAAGCGTCTTCGGCCGCTTTTGCACTTTTACATAGGCGTTGAGAACGGGTGATTCGTTAATACAGGCTTGACCGAGTTTTTAATTGAATGACCGCGGAATAGCGCGAAAACGAATCGATATGCAAGCTCGCGGGTGTAAAATATTCAGGGGCGTTCCATCTCGGTAACAGGGGCACAATTTGTAATCTTCTTTTATCCGTTTTCGCTCGTCTTCATCGAGAGATCGATGAGTCCCGGCGAGGCCCGAGGAAACATGCCAGTTCCCTGGATCACGAGGAACAAATACGTCACGATGTCTCTTTTTAGCTGACTCTGCGTCTCGTCAAGAAAAACTGTGCATCGCGCGAGGAAGAATATTAAAAACGATAATCTTACGGGTAATTAAACGTCGAGCTAAAGAAAGGGTCCGTACGTCTGTCAAAGGAAGACACGGTTCTTTGCGAGGAAGTGGAACGACAACGAGCGGTTAATTAATTTTTTCTTGAAATCTGAGACTTAGTACACCCTACGGGAAAATCGTAAGGCGCCTCATTAATCTCCTTGATGAAATTGCCTTCTTAATAATTTTATCACGATATTCCCCATTATTATGTTCTATTACAGATTTTAAAACTAATTTCTTGTATAAACGCATTAAAAGATTCAAATTTGTAATTTATTTTCAATGAGAAGCAGAACGTATTCTGTGCTTTACTCGATGCAGAATTAAGCTCGCGCGTATTCAAGTCTGATACAATCGTAATCGTTTCTTGCTTCGCGTCGTCGCCGGGGAGTGCATGTAAACTAGTCGCCTTTGCCGAGAAACGAAGTTAAATGGTAGCTGAATTAATTTATTACTCCCCCGTTACGAAGTCACGGGGCCACCGTCGTTATGTCAGACGGGAATTGCGGGGTGCACGCGCACCGCAAGGCTTGAAAATTTCCTGCCACGAAATACGAAGTGTTGTTGCCTGCCTCCTAATTGCGCGTAGGAATGCAAATTCGCGATAACGCGAAAATACTGTACTATGCGAGGCACGCGCGACGTTATCCCCACGATGCTGTTGTAACGAGATCGGCGATCGCGAGGCGTGCAACAAACGTTCATCGCGCGAAAGTTTTCGCGGTGCGGTAACAGGGAACGACACGTAATTTCTAAGGTTAAGGATTAACGAAGTCGACGAGCGCGGCCCAAGGAAATTGTATTTACCGGATCGCCATCTAACGATATAACGTCGATCGTGTTTTATAAAGCTTGTTAAGGGCACGGTTATCGATTTACGTTTAAAGAAAAAATGGACAGCTGGACGGGCCACCCCTCTAATAGCATCCCCCGGCTTTCCCGGTGACTTCGAAGATCTCGCACGTGTATTCAGTTCTTGACACATTTCGCCGTGTCACTCGAGAAACATCTTCTCCCGTCGACCTTCCTGTCCTTCCTATCCGCGAAGAAAGTGCACCAAGCCGAGACTATGAATTCGACCGAGACCTCCATCTCCTTGGGGCGAAAAGTAGGACGAATGCGCGTCCGACGAAACTGAATATTTCATCGACGAAACATCGAAAGACACGGGCAGATAAGGACGAGGGAGTAAATCAAATCCAGCCGCGTTTATCATTCTCTTTATATTCCGCGTGTTCAATGAAAATGGTGGAAACGATAACGCGTTCTATAAATATCGCTGGATAAAAGAGACACAAAGTCGCGGCGATGTTTCGGCGAACGTTTAAAGGATGAGGATAAATACTACCGCGCAGTGTCTTTTTCTTTATAACACGTGTACCAAACTTTTCCGTCCACTTGGAGTAACAGCAATTGCGTAATTGAAGATTAACGAAGTGCATGATCTCTTTTTGCCGCCGTTTCATTTCCCAGTTTTACGCTCGCGAAAATGTTGGTCGTACGTAACACATTGCGCGGTGATCTATAGGGACATTAATTAAAACGTTGCCACGGGTCGTTGTAAAACGAGCCAATACTGTTCGAGAGCACTACCAAAGCAGTTACTGCAATTATCTCTACCACTTACCCGTGATAGACATTTATTACATTGGAAGGTAGTTGTAAGTCGTGCCAACAAAACTGCTGGAAACATTACTCTGTAAATACAGAGCGTGCACTACAATCTAATTTACTGCTCGTATGTAAACCTATCATAGTACACCAGTCGTGATGGAATTTAACGCTGTAATGGAGTGCCCTTCTCGCTACTTATATTCGACGTTGGGCAATTACTCTAATACTAGAAATATTTTCAATAAAGTGGACCTTCTATTTCACAGACTTACCCCGTAAACGCCCGCGACTACGGAAACAATGTAAAAGAAATTTCCTCAATGAAACGATGGTATTCTCCCAATAAAGCCATACCAACGATAAACAAAATTCTGCACCTAACGCATTAATATTCCCCATAAATGGATCTTAATAATCCGCCGTGTATTCCGACTAGCATGTCCGATGAGATGCAAAATACGTTGTCAGGTGGTTCTACTCGATCCTTCCTCTTCGAGGGGCATGTTAACCTAATTTGCATTCCGTTGTCAAGTACTGTAGTTACAGTGGAGCATGCTCTGTGAACGTCCCATTAATCATCATGGACAATCAATATGCACGGTAACGTATTCAGATTCGACTTCCCTGTCGGAACTTATCAACGATTTCCGTCAAGCCCGTCCCACAGAATCGCGACGATAAAGACAATTCCTCGAGGCACCTGCGCACGCTAACATTTCTTCTGCGGTCTAGACGGTAGCGTGCCAGAGAAATTCGGCGATACGAATTTATTGCTCATTATCGTAACACGCTGTGCGCTAATGTAATAACCCGGGTCGCTCCTTTGTACCCCTGCTGTGTCATATGGCGTAGCTTGCTTCCTCGCAATTAGACGGAACACCCCTTTGTACACCGTTAAAGATTCATCCTCGACCTTCTCTAATGACATTTCACGCTTAAACGTATTATTGTTGCATTACAATCTTCTGGGTTGCCCGTAAAACGGTTTTTCTCGTAAATACCCTGAATGTTTCGAGTCTAGACAAACCCTATATACTTTTAGCTAACACTTAACCGTAACCTATCGATCTTCGTTGCCGATTGACAGTTACAACTCGGAAAAATAGCGATATTTCTTTATCAAAAGCATTACTCTTCCATGGACGTTAGAAATTTAAGTCTGACGAAGTTGAAGCTCGAGAGGGGGTGTCTAATGGTCCCCAGAAGTCAAACCCAACTGTGATTACTCTATAGTTAAAGTTACGTCAGAAACGGCTGACCATCGAGCATTTGGAACAAGTTTTCGTCAGCGAACTTAAAAGATCCAGAAAGTGGATGTGCCCGCGCTGAACCTCGCCTTCCGTAGCGTGATCATTCGACATTACCGATAACGACAAGGAAGAAAAGTACGGTCGCGCAAGGGCAGCACGAGAGATCGTTCTTCGGGCTTGGTGAAGCGAAAAAAACGATTTCTCTTACGGTCGTGATGGAGCCCCGGAGAGTGCCTCGAGTTGCTTCGCCTTCGAAAAGGCGTCTTTCGTATTAGACCTTTCCTATTATTGACTGGCGCGCAGGCACTGCACACAATTCCGATACATCCAATATACTGTACCAGGCCGAGGAAAAGGAAATACATCGAAGCAGAATGTCGCTGGTACGGGTGGGGATACAAATCTTCCCGAGCAACTTCCAAATTATATTCGCCGTTCCCTGGTAATTTTGTCTCGCTAACAGCATCGCGGTTAGGCTCATCGATGGGCAGGAGCATCGACGTATGTAACAACGGGCCGAGGCGCGGTACGTCGCTTTTCCAAAGTGTTCCCTCTCGACGTATTGTCCCAATTCAATCAGGCGTGAATATCAACCATCTCCCTCGAAGCGAAAGCACACAAGGTGGCTTCATCTAAAATGTTCCGGGAGTACTCGCGCAAGAGAATCGTGCACCTGTTTCGTCGCGAGATGATCGAACGCCATTGACCTACGAGCGCGTGCCTGTATTTGCCCGAAACGTTTGCTTTTATCCAAGCTGCTTGGGTAATGTGTTTATTCGAGTCTTCTTAGAAGAACGTTAAAATCTACTACTCTCTTCTACTTCTTTCAGTTTTAAAGTGTTAGGTGTGCAGCAGGAAGCTGGTTACATTTCTCCCAGTCAAGTTGCTCCTTCACAGGCATAAAATAGTTCGCCGTTGCTGCTGAGAAGCTGAGATTTCTGATATCATTCAGGCTCGCGAATGATTTTTCAGAAAACTATTAAGCTTGGAACGAACTCGTTATCCGAACCGATACTTTAATCCCCTCCGACGACAGGCAACGATCGCCAGCTGCCAGAGGGCCGTCGATCTGTCAAGGTTTCCTGGATAATTTGGCAGCCCGTCACAGAAGCATCACGCCGTGTTCCAGACGATTGGCCAAGCTGTATTATATAGCTGAATGCCATCCGCTATTGATTATCGCGTGCTGGCAGTGACATTCGCTGGGAAATAATACGCGCGGACATTAGAACAACCCAGCCAGAGCCGCGTCGATTTCCGGATTTGCAAGGGAGCCAACCGCTGGTTTATCGCGATTGGAATCCTATCTAGCGTTTATCGACCGCGCTCGAGGCTGTCCGCGTAAAGTTTCGTCGCTGGTCGAAGCGTTTAGTGGGCGCAGTGCTGATTCCGACGTCGAATCTAACTCTTGGCCGGGGAATGGGAGGGCAAGGTACGAGAAACACGACGATGGGAACGCCGCTCCAAGTGGAAATTGAATAACGCCGACGAAAAGCGAAGCGAACGTCGCGTTTCCAAAGCCCGTGCGAGCGGAATCGTTCCAGATTAGAAACCCTTCTACGCGTGTAACTATAGAAATTTTCATCCATCTACCTCGTTTTTTCAGATTTTTTTAATGCTTCTGGTGGATGAGGTAGGAAGATTCGAGTAATTCGTCGCTGGTTGCCCTGTCAGCAAAATTACGGCCGCATTCAGCGCGCCGCGACGAAAAATTGAGCCATATCATGACCGTGGTTTCTCTCCTATTGTTTTCCCTGCTGACGGATATTAGTCAGACCCACTGATTCCAGGGTATTCAATTCTCGTCCACTTGTGCTCGGAACGTTAGACTACGAAACACGCGTAGCCAATATTTTCGGGGAACCATGGCATTCTCGAGTGTTTACAATCCGGGTATGAAGGTGGAAAACGAGCAGCCAGGGTTGTAAACTGGGAAATCCAGACTTTGGGAGACTGTTACCGAAGGAACGACTTCGGGTAACTCATATCGGATGAAATCTGTCGTAAAACAGTTTCACGCGGCGAAGGAAAATATCATTGTGGAAGTTTACAAATAGTAAAAGATATGATACGTTTCCTCGCGCTTGCCTCCAAGGGATCAGGTTTGTTTGCTCGCTCATAAACGAATATCAGAAACCCCGTTCGGAGCTTGAAGGGCTGGTGAAGAAATTCAGGAAACCGTGGTGTAGCAGTATGTTGAAAATTGTAACGTTCGATACTCTACTAAGCGCTAAAGTGATCTGAATACGCAACCCTCTGAGATCAATTTAATGATCTCGTAACGGGCAAGCTTCGACGCTTAATACCATCCTACTACCTTGCTCAGAAAAGTGCAATCTCTCTAAGTGCACCAGCGAATGCAATTCTATGGGATCTACACCGTGGGGGTGGAAGCTAATTCAGCGAAACTTTTTCAGACATCGACGTGAGCACGTTTTTCGATCACCTCGGTCAGGAGCTGATCCATACTGCTTGCGTGGGTCTTTTGGAGCGAGCACTCCGCTGCCTCGGGAACGATCTGACAGCCTTCCTGACCACTCTCGATGGCGTAAACGACGTTGTACAACACCAGTCCGGATCAGAGGCGGAGGCAGAGTTCGTATGCATCGCTACACCAGAAGCGATAGAACTGCACTTTACAACTGACCACCCGTCTATCGCTTATTTGCTGGTTGGCAGCTTGAAGGGCATCGCCAGGCAGTTTTATAATGACAATGCGAACGTGTACATTCTACCTGACCCTTACAACACGAAGTTTTTTAGGTAAGGAAACGCTAGCAAAATTAACGTAACGAAGGAGAAGGAAATGAAGTAAAAAAAAAGTGTACCTAATTATCGTATTTTATAAAGAGCAGAATTCAGAATCAACCCATTCGATCGATACGCGTGTATGCAGACATCGTGTTACACGAAAGAAATTCAATTTACACGAACAGAGAAAAAGTTCCGAGAATCGCGAGACTATAAAAGCGAGCAAATATTGATCGGCGATGTTTGCAGGCATTTGCATCCAAACACCGCTGACACTACCGATTTCCAGCATTTCGTTGTACGCTAGTTTAGAAACGAATTCGTTAAAGTGCAAATTTCTCTCTATTTGCCTGAGCAAAGCACTTCTGCTGAAGCATCTCGAAGCAAGTTCCGTAATTGGTCTATGTCAGTTCAGTTCAATTAAAAGTTTCGGGAAAGAAAATCTAAATCGGGCGCGCATAATTTGTGCGAAGTCATGTAGCCTGTTTGCAGAGTTACCGTGCCAGCGAAGAAAGTGAATAATATTGATGGTAACTTTACGCAGCATAATCGCGAAGATTGGAGCTTCGATTCCCCGGATACAAGCACAATGATCTTTGATGAACTGTTTCGCAGGTATCGTATCACTCCAGAACGTTACAGCCAGCACTTGGTGGTCGATTCCGAGATCGATGATAATCTCGTGACGGTCACGTCTACTTTCCGTCCACTCTCCACCGAAGCCACGGACCTTCGTATGGGAGTAGCGAGCTTCTGCAAAGCGTTTCCATGGCATTTCGTCGTCGACCGGCAATTGGAGCTGGTACAGCTTGGGGTCGGATTCATGAGGATTTTCGGACAACATCTAAACCGATTGGGGAGAGAAATATCGACGTACTTCGTTTTTACACGGCCGAGCGGGGTTACTCTGACCTTTCACGAGATATTGAAGCGTGCGAATACGCCTTTTGTGCTGACCCTACAACGGCCGGAGGGCGTCGATAAATATCCCGCGGAGGTACATGAATACATTATCATTCGTACGGGGAATATGAGTGCTGTAATGTTAGATGGGCAGCAAATGGGTGAACATGTACTTTTACGTGGTAGCTAATTGTTCAAAGAGTAATGCATTGAGTGGGTATTGATACTGTAGGGTAAACTCGAAAATACCATTAAATACCAATAAATATAACAATAAATAAAATACCATTACTTTTAGTGACAGATGAAAATAAGGAATTGGAAGTGATATGAATTAAATATTAAATATTACACAGCTGAAAAACCTCACTCGAAAAAAATTTATGTAACTTTCATTTAGTCAAAATTATGTTCCATTAGCCATATTTTGAAAATCCTTAGTTGAGATCGTATCCAGAAAACCGTATACATTGTCTTTATCGGATAACGTTCCCCGAATCTTTGTATTGATAGGATTTCAATCCTTCCAGGGCTTAGAGATGAAAGGTCAAATGGTCCATTGTCCCGAATCGGATTCCATCCTATTCGTGAGCTCGCCATTCCTGAACGGTCTGGAAGGGCTAACTGGCCGAGGACTTTTTATATCTGATATTCCATTACACGATGCCACAAGGGACGTGATTTTAGTGGGGGAGCAAGCCAGAGCGCAGGTATATTAAAATTTCCTTTCCATCGTAATATCGTTACTTCGATATTCATAAAATTCATATCAACTGTTTATTATACATCAAATTATTATATTAAAGCAGAGACGAAAGAGATTTTAAGTGAACCTTTTCACTTCCCAATACAGAATTCATTATTAAATCGCATGTATTAAAATATTCATTGATATTTTCAATCTGTTGAGCATCATGCATTTTTAAAAAACCCATCTACATTGCCGATGCTTGTCTCCGCGACATAGAGGGCACTAGCTTACAGAGCCCACGTTCTAGATGGCACCACCGATCAGACTGGCGCGGTCTAAATCAAACGATCGAACTATAAGTCACAAGGTAATAGAAGTCATATTTTGTAATTCTGTACTTTTTATGCAGGATGGTTTAAGAAGGCGAATGGATAAATTAAAGAGCTCCATAGAAGAAGCAAACCTTGCTGTGTCTGCGGAAAGAGAAAAGAATGTCAGCTTGCTTCATCTTATATTCCCTCCAGATATAGCAAAACGCTTGTGGTTGGGTGAGTGATTGTAACACGATTACAAATAAACTACAATGTGGAACTATGTACATACAATGCCCTGTTTCATAATGATAATTTATTCTTTCAGGAGAAACTATCGAGGCGAAAACTTATCCCAAGGTGACAATGCTTTTCAGCGACATCGTTGGTTTCACGGAAATTTGTTCTACCGCGACACCAATGATGGTCATCAACATGCTTCAAAATCTTTACGAGCACTTCGACTCGTTCTGTGGCCAGTTGGACGTTTATAAGGTGAGAATTATTAAAGACTCGGCTTATGATTCCTTACGTAACGCATATGAATTAATTCTTGTAAAGATTTGGAGGATAAGAAGATAATGAGATTTAACTGCATAATGCAAGTGTAAATTTACATACTCCGTGCATAGTGTTTCATTATGAAGTCAGAATGTGCAGTTAAGAAACTTAAGTAGTTATTACTTAATTACTTTTATCATGTACTCCATGAAGTACACTTTCATATCAGCAGTTTCAAATGAATTACAAAATGAATGACGACCTGGTATATAAATTGCTCATATATACATGTGTGAATTATGGACATAAAAATTACAGGTAGAAACAATCGGAGATGCCTATTGCGTGGCATGTGGCCTTCACCGTGATACTCACATACATGCACAACAAATAGCATGGATGGCCCTAAAAATGATACAAACATGTTCTCGCCACCTAACTCATAAGGGCAAACCAATAAGAGTAAGCAAATATCAGTTTTGTCTAAATGATTTACCTTTCGATCATGTAGTATTCAAAGTATACGATACATTATTCAAAGGGGCGATATCTGAACTCAATACTTAAGGGGTCATTCTGGTAATCACTCCGCAAAATTCAGGTTTTTTTTCTCAGTGAATACAATGAATAACCATATCAAACTTTTTTTTCGTTTATTAGGTTACTTATAACGTATACGGAGGAATTTTTTAAATACACTTTTAATTGTGTTTTCCAATGTTATCTGGTGTTGAAAGTCGCGCTTTTGAAAATACGGCGGGAGTGATTTCAGCTCTCAGATTCATCTGAAACAAAAAAACCAAACTGATTCTTAATCATTACGAGTACCGCTATCACAGGTGCCAGAATTAGCCACGTAAGTCAAAATTTAACAAAATTGCGTGCATTCAAACTTCAAGTAAAAATGGAAAATTTCGATACTTGAAGTTTAAATGTGCACAATTTTGTTAAATTTTGACTTACGTGGCTAATTCTGGCACCTGCGATAGCGGCACGCATAATGATTAAGAATCAGTTTGGTTTTTTCGTTTCAGATGAGTCTGTGAGCTGAAATCACTCCCGCCGTATTTTCAACTCCAAATAACATTGAAAAACACAATTAAAAGTGTATTTAAAAAATTGTTCCGTATACATTATAAATAACCTAATAAATGAAAAAAAGTTTGACATTATTATTCATTGCATTCGCTGAGAAAAAAAACCTGAATTTTGCGGAGTGATTACCAGAATGACCCCTCAATCAAGATATCAAGATAGTGTACTGTTATCTTTGAATTAACATGCACTAAGGTGTCAAATACTACCGCAACTTTTCATGCACCGTACTTTGTGTTACTAGATGCGCATTGGCATTCACACTGGAATGGTGCTGGCAGGGGTTGTTGGAAAGAAGATGCCGAGGTATTGTCTGTTTGGGCACAACGTCACCTTAGCCAATAAATTCGAATCTTTAAGTGAGCCACTTCGTATTCACGTCAGTCCAACAACGTACGAGTAAGTAATCAGACTCATTATATTCGATACTTACGATCGAACAGAATAATCTTCGTACCTACGACCATCAAGTCAAAATTCCATTTTTGTCTCATAATCGAGTACGGGGAAACTCAAGTGTATAGGCCAAAAATGTAAAAGCTTGACTTGGCGCACGAGATATTTATAATGTAAACAGTCACCGTCTCATTTCACGTTGCTTACATTATCGTCTGTTTGTGGCAGCTTATTGAAATATCCCGTATCAGGATTCGACTTGGAACCACGAAGCAAAGAATTTTTACCAAAGGAGTTCCCAGCTAACATAGAAGGGCCGTCTTACTTCCTGAAGGGTTACAATCACAAGGACGTCGATGTAAATCTTCCTCTGGATCTTCACATTCAACACGCGATCAGGGAATATGAGCTCGGCGCCAGCATGTAGATACACTATTAAATGAAACTATTCCAACGAATGTGCGTCGTTCGTGAATGGCGTCGCTGTACCAACGCCTACTGTCCGTAATCACGATAATTTCGGTAACATCCGGCTCTATAAATTCAAAATTTGGCACACCGTCTAACGACACTGATTCGACCAGCCTAACGGCCGTTCCGTCAGCCGGTAATATTTATACGCAGAGTTTTAGGTTACAATTATTATATACTTATGACCATATGAGCAAATAAATCTGTATGATAAAGTACACGGTTAGTTTATTCCATGACAAACCCGTTGCTTTATGTATTTTAACGGCAGTTGATTATTTTAAATGATTTTTTGGTATCCGAAAGAATCATAGTGTGAATCGTGTGGAGAAAAGTTGTTACCAAACTAAGTAGAGGAAAACGCTACATTCGCCAAACAAACATGGGTTGCAAAATTATGCATTTGCAAGTGACAATAATTTCACAAGTGAACATACAAAGGATTTGGGCCCATCATTATCGGCAAATGGATGAAAATATTCTATGGCACGGGAAACAATGCCACTTGGAACTATGTTTATCTGATTTTCGTACCATGAGCGACACGAAACTACAGTTCTCTCCCTAGGTTTATATAATTCCCTCTTTTAAACGGAACACGAAGAACATCAATATCTTAAAATGGTTGCTACGAGTCTATGTAGAGTCATTCTTTCCCCAATTTCTCAGTTCCCTGCGTCCCCTTTGAAGGTAGCCGGTGGCTTTTACTTTTGATAAGGCTCGTTCTAGATTCGAATCCCATTCCACGTGGGTCTTTGTCCGCGAAATAATAGAACTATTTGTATTCTTTAGCGAGCCAGCCGGCTATCGGGTACGGTTTCTTGCGGGCGTAGTGTCCGGCTTGCTTTTTCTTCGTTTAGCAGCGCAGAAATGAAACTCCATCGGTGCAGCTACTTCGCGACATTACTTATTTAACAGAGACCGTTACGTTCCCGTGAACACGCTCGTTCCGCTTTCCTCTTGCTACAGCAATTTCCCTTAATTTCTGCTATTTAGCCGTGACGTAGCGTCGTGCCACTCGGATACCGCTTCATTTGCGTAAGATGGCCCGTGGAAGGAAATAAAGGAAGGAGCAAACGAAAGGGAAGCGGAGCAAAGTGCCTACACTTAGGCGATCCACCGCGAAAAATCGTACAAATATTTCCTTCGCCTGTGCCTATATTAGCTTCACTTTCTACGACTACGTTGCGAACACTCTCTTGGTTTTGTAATCATACTAGAGCAATAGCTCCCCATAAATCAAGCGAAAGAACTAAATCGAACAAATACATATATCTTACTACGTGCGTGTTCCTGTTTTAATTTTTTAGCTCTCCAGAATGTCTCCTTTCATAAATACAGGTTTAAGTGCGAGAATACTGAGAGTACTCTTTCCCAGTTAGTTCTTTCCTTGAATCTCAAAATATCCTTTCGTTTTTCCGTAGATATTAATTAAATAAGAAACTCGATATTCCGAACCCCATCCACTTGAATAATCACATTATTGACCTATCAAATTAATGGACCGCATTAGTTGATCGTCGGCAGCAGTATCGTGTATCTACTTCCGATATTACTCTCCTCTTCCGTTTGATATTTTATTCATATTTTCTCGACTCGCCACCGCATTTACTTTCCACTACCACCTGGACCATATTTACTTCTGAACGTTGCCGCCGAGATATCCTAAGTGCTATTGAAATACTATTGTTACGCGTAAGAATGATTTCTCGGTATCGCGAGTATGGCTGATTACAGCGTGCTCCGAAGGACTCAAATGCCGTAGCACCGCTGTGGCTTTCGGCGTTACCCCGGCGTGCGCCATTATTTTACCGTTGGGCACAAAAGGAAACAGGAGACTATTCGTAAAACTAAAAAAACGCCAGAGAAAGAAACTACAAAAGGCCAACACTGTTCCACGGGCAACGTATATCTATGCCGGCGCGCGCGTGCTTTCTCGCGTGTTTGCCTGTGTAAACCGTGCCTTCACTGTTTCTTATACATTGCCATTCATCGCGACGAGACCCGCGGCCGTGCAAAGAGAAAGAAATTAAACATTGGCCCTTCCGGCTACGCGGCGTAATCAAACGCCGGTGAAACTAACGAAGCAGCCGCGGAAAGAGACCGACTCACTGATATCAAAATACAAGAAGCAAGCCGGAAATGGGGAGACAGAGAGAGGACACCTCAGTAGGCATAGAAGAGTAATAACTTAGATGAAGTGCAAGGAAAGGTACATGAATTCGAAATAGAGAGGAAGGTAGATGGAAAAAGCCGACAGAACGTCTTCCTTTGCAGTTTGTACTTGATAGCAGAGATTGGCCTATGGATAATATTATTGATATCTTATCGATAATGCAGCGATATGTACTTTCAAGCCTGTACGCTGAACTATGAGCATCAATAAACAGATTTACAACTAATGTAATCGTTACAAAGTGGAGGAAAGAGAACAAAAGGGTTGAAAAGCAGGGAAACCATATTGGGGACGTTTATATGGAGAGGAGGTGAGGTCGAAGATAAAAAACTGCGGTGCCGTGGCCACTGTAGGGAAAATTACTTGGATTACGCTGATCGAGATGGCAATTTGGGTAATCTCTCCTCCGGGGCTTTGTGCGATGACACCCATTTAGAGCATCGACCGAAAAGTATTTGAGAAACTACGCCCGGTTGTCTTAGCGATCGAGGCGATACCGAATAAAAAATATGGAGAAAATGTTGCCAACAAATATTCTTTTCGGTAATTGATCATAGATCTCGAAACACGAAAGATACTTGACAAGTAATCAAAATAAAATCAATAGAGGTGAAAGCTTGCAACGAATCCAGCAATCGTTATCTACACATGCGATAATTTCTTTGTTCCGCGACATGATTCCGGATAACACGAATTCGGCAAATATACTGTGAAGCGATGTTTACAGTATCTCTGCTTTACACTCCAAATGAACGTTATTCCGTTTCAACGAGTGCATTGTTCGTACACCAGGAGCTCCTTGCAATAGATTGCCCGTTGTGCGCTAATGCACCGAGGCAAACCGATTCAAAGGTACTTCCATACATTTCGAGTATCGTCGAACGCTACGCATCGGACAATTAATTAGACCGAACTTCGGCTCCGTTTCTGTGCACGGGATATTCAAAAATTGGACACCCTTGGGGATGCGAACTAAAACTGAATGAAACAAAATGCTTCGTTGGAATCTCAGAGCATATTTGGAAGCGATCAAAATATAAAATAAACAAATGAAAAATAATTTAATACAGCACACGTTCCTATTTAATGATAACAACTTTTTTGCCCTTTATTTACACATTAATAACCGTTTTTACTTATGCAAATAATTTAGTGGTACGTGTGGATCGTTAAATACTAGCGGTAGATATTTCAAGTACCTCAAGCTTAATATGCTTGGCATTATCCACATTCTCCGCTTAATTACATTCCCTTAATAGTTTGTAACAGTCCCAAGTGAGCCGGTGCGCCTGGCTTCACCGAAATTAAGAAATCACGCTGATATTTAACCTTAATTGTTAACAATTTATTATTCGATCCTTCCTTTCTCTCGGTCCGTGAAAAATTAAAAACTTCAAGGCATCGCGTGATCCAAGTCGCGAGAGAATGCCGAGTATTCGTGGGGGGGGGGGGGGGGGGGGGGCACGGTGCAACGTGAGCAAAACGTTAGAAAGCACGAAAAAGTTGTGCATCACGGACTTCTAAATTCAGGTGAGTAGCAAGTAATGAGGGGAAACTTGGGTGGACACTGAAATTAATTGAAGTAATGAAAGTTTACCAACTGCGAGGAAAAATGCTTTGAGATACTTTGCTCATTTTTCATACTTTAAAGGGTTATGCAATCGCGTTGCAAATAATAATACGGCGTAACGTGTCATAATTAGAAAAGAGGAATATGTGCCTCTAAAATGAAAACTTTGTCCATAGCATATCAAGTTCCTGTCTTCCTGTTTTATTTAAGAAATGTGAGAAGCTAGTGGAAAGTAAAATACTAATTGTAAGTACCTAGTAATAGAAGACTGCTAGCGTGTCACGACGAAATGAGAGCAACGCAGATTCGTGTACGATGTGGTGAAATGTGTGATGATTACGTAAATATAGGAAACACGCTAAGCCGCGAAATAGAATCGGTTACTACGTTTCAATTACCACAGATTTTATTAGCAAGTTTCAATCTTGTATCGTGGTGTTCGGCCACAGAATACAAACGTCTTTCACTCTTCGCGTTTCAGACCCAGGTCATCCTCTTTTCTCCGAGAACAGGACAAGTATGAGACAGGTCTGAAAAATTACCACGCTACTGTCCACCGCAAGGTTTCATTAACTAGCACCTCGTGATTTATTTTCCCACCTTCCCGGTGTTTTTTCTTTCCCTGAACGGTGGTAATCAGAATCAAACAAGTATGTTGAGAGGAGCTCTAGAAAGAAAAACCGTTAATCACGGCTTTATGAAAAAGATACTCGAGAATATTCGTAGAAGATAATACCTACTTTAGAATTACAGAGCCGCCGATCTTTCTTTCCCCGTGAATGCATATTGTTTCCTCGCTTAAGTGAAATAACGTCGTATGAATGTTCTAAATCGAACAGTCCCCATTATCAATTAGAACATCTTAATCGAATGTCTTCGGTGGTATGTTCCGCACAATGTCGACTTCCGACTTACATCTCTGCCCATATGCATCCTCGATACGAGCTGAAACACATGGAGCAGAGATACACTTGCATTCTTTGTGCCGTCGCATCGAGCCGTCCGTCTGGCTGATCGATTCGTTTATTCGATTACGCTGCAATGACGGACGCCAGCTTTTCGAAATAGACCAAATATTAAATATTTAACGCGGGCCAGTGTGTAGCTGCGTACGTATCAAAATGGCTGTCCCCGTTTTGACGATGAAAAACTGGGGGGAGGAAAATGAGAGGAGTGGACCAATCTCGAATGCGGAGGCTATTCCGCAGCAACGACACGCGCGCGTGTACGTTAAAGCTGTCAATATTACAAATGCAAAAATTTGTCACACTCGTCACACTGTAGTCGGCAAAAGCCAAATTCGAAAACATGAAATGCAGGTCGTTTCTGTTATTATAACTTTTCATAGCACGCAATTCGAAGGGCTCAACACGTTGCACTGCATACAAATACATCGTCACAAATATATCGAACGCTCGGAATACTAAAATATTTAGTTCCATTTTTTTTTTTTTTGAGGGAGCATGCGAGATCGAGGTTGAATAGTGGCTGTGGAAGAAACGGCATTTAAGGGATAAGAATTGACGAATAGGTACTGGGAGATGTGTGATTGTGGTAAACAGATATTGTTGCAGTGAATGGGAAGAGGTTAAAGAACGCGGCGCACGAAACGCACGAACGAGGGAGGGTTCGATGAATGAAACGTAATTCATTCAATTGGTTCTAATAAATGGTACACACCGAACCGTGGTAGGTACGCGTGACGAAAAATTTGTCGCCACACCCTGCTATTCAAGAGAATGCCACGTAGAGACGTTGGGAATACTGATTTAAGCGGCAATCAATCCTAACTTCAATATCCCAACATTAACATTCGAGAGTACCTACTCTAAACTGCAATGAATAATCTTTTCATATGTATAATTAACCATTCATTTCGACATATTGTCTTTGCGCATTTATTCACCCTCTCTGCCTCCGGTAATTAATTTTTCATATTTCCTGTCGGATATCGCTGTCGATAGATTCAAGAGGTGCAAAATGTGTATTAAATTATACCAGTGACATTCTGACCGACTTGAGAAATAGTGTAATCGAATTATGTGACCTACATTTATACATACTTCACAGTCAATGTCAGTTATAATGCGAATGTAGGGCATACTTACAGTGACGAACAAAATATGAAGTCATATTCTCAGTTTTACTCTTATTTATTGCTGTAGCGAACCATGAATATCATATTTATAGACTAAAGCTTTCCCTTTTTGATTTAATTACTTCAGCATTGAATAGGTATATGATGTTTCCTTCATCCCAATAGGTTACGGTAATTATGGATAAGTATGACGAGAATGTCACAGACAGTGGTTAAATATTGGCATACCATAAAGTGAACGAATGAGTAAAAGATTTTTTTCTACCGGGACACTGTGGTGCCAGCAAGAATGAACCCGAAGAGAAGAGATTTCCAAGAGTAGATACGTTGGACACTAGAATTTTCCACGCTCCAGGATAACTCGCCACGTGCGCACCAAATGCGTAAATGTGTGTATTCGAAGTTCAAAAGAAATTGTTTATCCTCGTGCAGAAGATGGTGTGAATGTCAACCATATTTGCCCGAGAAAGTTTCGAACTGTATAGGTGAGAACGATAAACAAACTAAGCTACGCTGAGTGCCTACGCCCCAGTCTCGGCGAATACCAAAATAAACATAGTGAGTTGAAAGTGTACAATATAGGGGAAAGGTGGGATAGTTGATCATCGGGGATACATGACCACGTCAGTTTTTTAATTAATATATTGGCAATTTGGCCTGCTGTCACGTTATCGTGGTAATGTTTGCATTATCGCAACACTTCATGTTGCAGTTTCCTTTCGGGAGCATAGAATAATGTAGTTAGTAGCTTCGATCTTATTTGCAGCCAAAAAGTAAATATTTCGGTCACCTTCATCTTCCTCCTTTTCGACTGAATGTTGCATTTTCAAAGATTTAAAATATATTAAGTAAAAACAGCCATTTCTGGTCTATTAATGCTATTTATTGATTGATCTAAATATTTAAGGTAAGTTTAGTTTTTCACCTTTTTCAAATCGAGTGCATTGAGGGATACTTGATCAGTATGTGAGGTGGGATACTTGAACAGGTGAAAAAGCCCCAGAAAAAAACCATAGAACGGCTAATGAAACTGGAAAATACGGCAAAGAAAGTGAGAAGGAAAATCTTTTCTTTATCATCATCTGAATTAGATGATATCTAACAATAAGTGAAATGTCTTTTAAGAATGCGTTTATGTTGTTTTATGTCATAGAGTTTCATGTCATCCTTCGGTTTTATTTTTTCAGTAATTCTTTCAAGTCAGTTATAGTTTACTTTCGATTTATGATATTCCCTTTATTTCATTTTATTGACTAAGATAATACATATTTTTTAGAAAATTAATATGTTATTTACTCTTAAAGTTCACTGATCAAGTCTCCCTAACCTTTTGATCAAGTCTCCCCTTTAGTGGGGGATACTTGTGCATAACGTCACTGCCGGAAAATGTTTGAATTCAGTCATTAAAATAAGTTTTCACCTCTCAAATTTGTACAAGTATATTGAGAATACTCTAAGAATCGCAACTTAAGTAATTAAATAGAAACAAAGCAAACCATTATTATTATGTTAATAAAATAGCAAAACTGTGATCAACTATCCCACCTTTCCCCTATAGTCGAAGATATTTGTACGAAACGTAAATATCATTTCGAGATAAAATTAAGTATTAACAATTGCATGAAGAGACAGAATATTTCGATGAAAGGCGAAATATTATAAATAAATCGAAATACTGATCACTTAGAATTCTCACTTTCTCAACTATAGACGATACTCTTTTACAGTTACTTAGTATATAATTAAGTAATTTGCATTGCTACTTTTCAAATATTATTTGCATTTGAGTTTATTTTTTACTTGCAATGGATTAAGATAAAAGTCTTAAATCCCGATATTTTCATTTTCCTTGGTATAATTAGGATGAAACTTTTAAGGAACCTGTATATGTGCACTGTGACTCTTATGTTATGCAAGAGACTAGGATAGAGGTAACCTCTTATCGTTAGTGACGTCGGAATGGTCAGCTGATTTCACTCCGATTGTAGATCAAGTTATAGGTAAGCTCCTTTCAGTCTTTTATAAGAACATTGACTCAAGTTACCTTTGGCCAATGAATAACTAACAATTGAAAGACAATCGTATTGTATACCTCATCGCCAATTCATTGACTTTGAATCGACTATATCAGCGCCATGTGCCATGACAACAAAGGATTGGACATATCCCAGAGTATTTTTCAAACCCCCGCGACGTTGTATTTGCAGAAAAATCGGCTAATTAGTCAACCTTTGATGTTAACGTAGCCAAAATCTTTTGTCTATTAAAAATCCCATCAAACTCACACGATCCCGACATCCGGCTTCATTCAACGCAATGGCGCTGTATACATAAATCGTGGCTGGTCTTTTGATACGTATCCAGCTTCGTTGCGTTCACGAAAATCGAGATTGTTATTTCCGGATGGCATTTTCTGCATCGTGGAATCGAGTGGGATTTGATTTAGCATGTGCACGGGCCCGTACGCCGGCGAATGTATTACTCCAGTTTCTAAGGAATCGGAACACACGGGGAGAGAAAAAGAGAGAGACCAGGCAAAGCCTAGCAAAGACGCGTGACGCGATAGGTGCGGGTATCGGCCGCCAGGAGCGCAGCAATCGCGCACGCTAGCCTCAAGACTTTCTCGCCGCTCAGTCTGCCGGAGTCTGCAGCGCGCGAAAGTTGTATCCGCGACGCGTAAACGTGGTGCCGATCTGATCGGGGTCCCGTCAAAGATTTCGCCGCGAGTTCAGAGTGAATCGGAACGGTCCCATCTTTGTGAAGTCACGCCGCGATCGGAGTTGCGCCCCACGGATAGCATTGATCTCGATCGATGTTCCTCGCGTTAATCGAAAAGTCGTAGTGACCAGCCACTTTCGATCCTCTCGCGGGTCGAACGCGTTGCCACGTGATTTTTCTCTGTCAAGTTACGCGCGTTCCGCCAGCATCGATGGCGCGGTCTCGTTCAGTGTGTGTTGAATCAGATCTCTGAAGTGTGACACGATCGAGTCGTGTCGTGTCTCGTATCCGTTTCAAATGTACCATGTTCGCGCGTTACGGTGAAACGGAGGGAAAAAGAATTTGAACGGGAGTGGCGTTCCGTGAAGAGGTCCCGGCGCGGCGGATCGGCTGGTGCGAGCGACGGCGTCCAATCGCTCTCTCTCCATCGCGCGGATCACGGAGCGGAAGAGAGAACGAGAAGAAAGGGATTCGAGGTTACTGCGGCTGCTACGATTGACGGATACTCGAGCATCTCCTCGGAACCACCGACTTCAACGGCGGTAAGTGTTGATATTATTATCTCCTCTTTTCCCCGCGGCTTCATTCTCCGCGGCGAGGGTCATTCGTTGGTGTCCCTCTCGGTATGACCTTCTTGGGATACACGCGAATAAGCGTAGTCGATCTTACCTTACCCCCCTCTCCGTGGCACACGAGGTGGACAGGACACAGTTGAACACGCTCCTTTCTTCGAGTAACGTGGACTCGCTCGGAATGGAATCTTGCCTCGGGAACGGACCACTGCACGAGGAGCTTGAACGTTCATCTCTCTCGGGATCTCGTTGTCTGAACTTTGCGAGCAACGACAAGAAAAGGTTGTTGCCAACCCCCCTGTCCATTCCCTTTGTCGATCCGTAGATCCGTGGCGGGACACTTCGGGCTTCGCTTCGGTACTTAAAACCTGCCAGCGTGAAGTTTGAATGATTCTTTGCGCAGCTACGGGCCCCGAGCTCGTAGCGGCGACCTGCGGTTCGCAGGTATGTATTCGGGGGCAGGTCGGCCAACCAAAATCAACGCCCGATTCTCGACCGTTCCCCAGCCGTTGCGATGTATTCTTATTGTGTGTGACGGGCCTTTCAAACTTGCTCGCTCGTAACGTTCGCCTTTCGAAGGTAACGCTCGACGCTGGCGTCAGCGAGATGCGATCAGGCCGTGATTTTCCTCGTGCACTGTCGAAAATATCTTTACGCTGACGCTATTGTGGTAGTCAATTTTCGTTTTGGTCGTGATCGTTCGTTATTTTTGGGTGCCTGTTTGGTACAGAATTTTATGAGTCGCTTGGCTTCTGATTAGGGATACTGTTTCGGAGTATTTTATGTGCAGAGAAGGAACTTTTCAAATACAAGTATTGTTCGTTTTTAAAATCGATACGTCCCCAAAGTGTTCCGATTGACCATCAAAATTTCGTAATTATCACTTAATTTGAGTCCAGTAATAAAGAAACGTTTAAAGAAATATATGATGCACAGAAGCTTTAGTGCTCCTAAATTTCCTACGTTCTCATAAACATCACACCACCCCAAACATCAGTACCCCTTTCCAACGTCCGAAAATCGGAGATGAATGACCGCTTGCGCTCGTATATTGACCGCAAAAATTCCTCGCGTCGGCAATGTGTGTTTTCGGACGATGTGGCTCGGTTTCAGCGTGGAAGTCTCTGCAAATCACACTGCCACTCCAAAAGCTATGCTCGCAACATAGATTGACCAAACTTCGATATGTACTTACCTCATTTCACTTGAGCATGAGAAAAATTATACGACTGTGTATCTGGGAATATATACTTACTCCAATCTTTCCTTTTTACATTAATGGTAAACCTCCATGAACTTTTTGGAGAAGTGTTTGTAACTCAGAAAGAAATCAACATTGCAACATGTCTTAATCCTCAAGATGAATAAAACGAGAAAAATTTAGCTAATTATTTCTGGAATATCCTGTATAGAGACACGAAAGATATATGTACAATGTGGGTGACATTGAGAAAGACCCCAGGTGATATCATGCGCATGCATATGCCCGGTATGTGTAAGAGCATTTTGGTTAACAGAGAGGGGACGAAATAAAGAATGGAAAAAAAGGAAGACAAAGACAGTGGTAAACGAAAAACAGGTCGGAAAGCTGGTATACTGGCTTGGCTTCCCCAGTTGCTGCTAGCCACGCACGTAAATCTGCCGTGGAGTCGTTAGTCATGCTTTATTTCGCTTTAGTTTTCCGTACACGCTGAAATAGCATCAACTTTCCAGGAAGGGGCTGACTCACGCGCTTTTGAAATCCATTCAGAAAGTGACGAATGCCCATGCATGCCACGCACTACCCGCCGGCTGGCCGAGCGCCACATGTGTCTCTCAGCTAATGGCTCGTCTTTCGTTTTATTGGTGCATATGGTGACAATGAAACGTTCCATGGATTTTCTTTACGCCTGATTATCTCCCGAGGTCGGATATTCAATATCCATCGAAGGGACTACGTTCGGGTTTTTCAAGTGGGCTATATTATCGCCCATATGTATTTGGGATAGTCGCACTGTTTAAAGGTCATACAGGAAAATATGGTCATGCAGGATGGACTGCTTGTAATGTATTCAGCGATAGATAGGTATTCATTGTTTTGCTCTTTCTCCATCAGAATCTATTTCACAGAATCCCTCTAT
Organism: Andrena bucephala; assembly: GCA_947577245.1. NCBI lineage: Eukaryota > Metazoa > Arthropoda > Insecta > Hymenoptera > Andrenidae > Andrena > Andrena bucephala. The sequence continues at coordinate 75,622,989 of OX387715.1, forward strand.
AGATATATACACCTTTTAAAGGATACATTGAATATCAATCGGGAATGTTTTGTTAATGTTTTGAAGATTTTAGAGTGCCACACTCAGGACACTTTTAAACTTCGTTATAATGAATCATTTCGTCGGTGATTGTGCAAAACCGCGTATGAGCAGTTTGTAAATACCGCGGATCTGTAAAAGTAGCAAAATTGAGATTTCGCGCCCACGGTTGCAAAGCGCTGTTCCTCTTTTTTTAAAAGTCACACCACTGATGTTAGTATTTATTACAAGGAGTGCTAAAACTGTCCCAAAAAAGTTCAGTCAAAGAAATCCCTTAAAATTGCTAACATATTAAGTTTTTCCTTCCTCCTGTAAAATCGGTAAAATGCAGATCCGCGGTATTTACAAACTGCTCATACGCGGTTTTGCACTATCACCGACGATTTGTATATTATTCACAAGTCTTAAGTACATATTCGGTGTTTTGATCGCGAGCTTAGCATTTCACCTGATTTTCACGTGATTGTTCCTGAAAAAGTTGAACACATATCGATCGAAAGAAGTTTATTTAGGGCCTTGAAGTGGAGCACTCGATCCGATGGGAGATTATAAGTACACTACGATGATATTAAACCGAAAGTAGACACGAAAGTATCGCTAATTATGTAAGAAACTGCGCGGTATAGACTAGTATTCCGGTGTACTCGGGAGCACTTATGCTTATTAAACCCATAGTCTCCGCGTGCGTCATGTGATAAGGGGTAATGAGACATAGAGAACAGAGAATAGCTTCTTGAATAGAATGGTCCAAGCATATAATGCTGGTTCCGTTCAGCTCTCGGAAATTAATTACAATATTCAACGGGCCAGTCTGGAACGATTTGATTGAGATTCAAATTAATTTGGTGGACGTTTCGATTCGACGAGTGTTAAACTGTTAACCCGTAAATGGTGTGTCATTTCATTTTGTGTTAATAGTCACCACCAAATTCCCTCGCCTGCTTCAATTTCATGGAAAATGGAGCCGAGACTTCGAAGTTCGATACATCATACGTTAAAACTCCAACTTCGGTGTCCATGTACGATTTGAAATTATTTCTTCCCAAGCTATTTGTTTTCTAGAAGACGAAGAGTTAAAATGAAAAAATTGTCTCTCCCCTTTTCACTTATCTCATCTTAAAGAACCACTATTTTCCTCCTGGACACACCACGAACCACGTCGCATCGATCGGATTTCTGGACCGGGTTTCAAATCCGGATCCCTTTCGTTTGCCAGACGACTACTCCGACCAATCCAGCCATACGTCGATCGACAGGTGCTTTCTCCCCAAAGCTAATAAGGCTGTTCTCTCTAAGACTGTTTTGTAGAAAAATATTTAGTCATCGTGGACGGACATTTCCCGTGATCTCCAACTAAACTATCTTGGTGCAGTGTGGCAGAAGGAGGCGCCACCGCCTCCACACTCAATGTAAAATCTATATGAAATTATGCAGTAACAACAATACTAAGCTGTATAAACCAAATTATCACTCTCTCCTACGATACTCGTTAAAACGATCTCTTTAGACTCACTTAAGCCTGTCCGAAAGCTCGCTAAACTTTCTAAACTTTCTTAACACTTTATCTGCTGCTTTTGCATGTACCCTAGTCCACGACTTGCATTTATCATCGCGTGCAAGCCCAGGAATCCAATTCTACCTTATGCTTATCATTGGTAGATATGTCTAATTGAAAGATCTGCATTTCATTTGCAAGATGCAGGTGTAATTGTCTTCCAGAACCAATGAAATGCACAGAAATTTTTTAAGAGATCAGTGGCAGTACTAACATAAACGTATCATAGATCGTCTCTGTGAAAACACGCTACAAATTCGCTAAAATCTGACTAAAGACCCTCTGTAATCATATTCTGTAAAAGCAGTAGAGAGACTCTGTAACTGTTTCCTGTGAAAACTTTCTGGAAACTTAAAAAGACACTTTCACCATGAATTAGTCATATAGAAGCTTATTCTACTACACGTGCAAACATGCGCCCTCGCAATTGTTTCACGGCTAAACCATTCTAAACAATGCATTGCCATTCACTCTTGAAAAACTCTGTTGCTCCCACGTGTTATTAATTTTGTCTGCTTAGAAGCAAAGCACCGTACTTGCCAGTGATCCTAATACCAGTTTAAAGAAGTGGCCGAGTGTGTCATTGTTCTTGCGAGAAACGTGCATACGCGACTCACATATTCCTGCATTCTGACTCGGCCAGGTAGAAAATGCACACGGTAATCTGATTTAAGGTCCGCTTTAAGTGTAGCAGTTCGTTGACTCTGGCATGGGACGTAAGTGTGGCACGCAACGGCGATCCACATGCTTGATAAGGGAAACTGGAAATTTTTCGTGACACGAAAAATGTAAGTATTATTTTCTTCCAGAAATTGCTCGATCTGTTTTGGTTAGATAAAGTCAAAGCCTGGTTCTCTCCATCTGGTACAACCGTGGTGGCTCTGTTACACTTCCTTCCGTCCTCGGTGTCGAAATTGCACTGTACATATATTTCATAGTAGATTCATCGTGATTGGATTGTCGTGTTAATAAAGCGTAGATAGATAAAGAAGCAACGTGGCATTCCTTGACAGAATTTATCAACTAAAACTTCTCTCTCTTTGTTCCCCCGGGCTATTTTTGAATTTGTTCTCCGCCTGAACAAGCTTTATTAAAAGCTTCTCGCTGTGTAATCGGATGGGGGAGAAAGCTTCTTCCAAAGTCTCATCTCTTGCCGACTGTAAAACTGTCGACCCGATAGGATCACCATGAATTTTCAATATCGTCACGTGCAAATCATTATGCCCTGTCAACACGATTTACACTTTTCCCCGTGCATGCGTAATACGATGAATTACGAGCACTCGCCGTGCCTCGCATAATAACGGGGCCGGCCTTATAAAAATGCAGGTGAGTTCGGGGTCCCTTTGAAATGGATTATAAATGATACTCGTCAAACAAAAAAATCGCAGTTCCGTGTGGGAATAATGGGCAAATTTATGTGTTTCCCGTGCGGAACGGCGGTTCATCGTGGAATAGAGTTCAATTGCATTCTGTCGGTGCATCGGCGCGCGTAAAAATAATTTGGTCATTTCACCGTGTAACATAGACGAAAGATCGACTACATCCTTCAGTACCTATCATTGTTCGATGCATTCATTTCAATGCAAAGCTCGACTTATTTATAGCCGCTGAAAAATATTATACGAGTAATAAATTATTTTCTTTCAAATCGATATGAGTTCTATATGAGCATTTCTCTCCATGTTTCGGAGTACTCTAATCCAGGAAATTCTTGGGATATTAAAGTATCATTAACGTTGATTATAATTGAACGTCGGCGATCCTTCGGGTCGCGTTTAATAGCCACTAACAATCTTGTTCGCTTAATGATATTTAACGCGTTTAAATGAAACATATCTACATAACGAGGACGACGATGTATACAGTGTTTGGGTAAAGCGAAATTCATAGATTTCTATGAGTGAATTCAACCGAAGCTTGGTGGAGTTAGTGTAGACGGTGCGTAAATTTAGTTAGCCGAGTACATCAACAGGATTAAAACATTCCATACACGAGCTAAATACCTGAAAGGGCCAGGAAGCAAATTGCCCCTTCGTTCATTCGGCAATTATTCCGCCGAGAAATTCCCCACCGTCCAATCATTTTCACTTTTATCCGCCATTTAATCGTCGAAGCGTCCACGTACTTTGCCTTATTTGTCCAGCAAACGCGTTGGGTTCACGGTATCTGCCCGCGAGCCAGCGTCAGACATCCTTCGCGCGCAATTCGATGCGCGGTCTCGGATAATACACGCGACCGTTCTCAATCAGTGTATCGCTGTGAATTTATAAAAGCAACACCATAGCGTGTGCGTGTCGTAGTAGGTCGACCGGTCTTCGTCTCAGGTTTTCCCACATATACTCTGGCCTTCGTGCAAGCAACAGCCTTTTATATCGATGGCCTTGCCGTCGAACGTGCGCTCGCAGCAAGTGCGTTGTCTGTTTATATCTCGGCAATCAGGACGCTTGCGAGTGCCCGTTTCCTTTTTCTCTCTTTTCTCGTTTTCCTTCGATACGCGCGCTACGTGGGTGGCTGTTACGAGCACTCGTAATAATATATTCAACGTTACGATCGCGGTCACGGATTCGCGGTATCGCGGCGTTGTAGGTGAAAGAACGTGCGCCGCGCCGAGCAATTACAGGATCACGTTTCTGGATAATTCGCGGCTGTTCAGACGAATATCAGGGATGAAGGGAATTAACGTATTGTGGGCTTCGATCTAAATTACCACTTGCACCTAAGCCTCATCCGATATGGCGTGATTACTTTGTGGAGGGACTGTAGACCTGCCAGATGTCTTGCGACTAATAAAGTTGCTCGAGTAGGTGATCCTTTAATTGTCCCGGGAATTGTCTTTTTTCCGCGCACGTTTGGGCAATAACTTGAGAACGTGAGCTAAGTTAATGATGTCTACGCTCGGCGAGTATATAGGTATTATACAGAAAGAAATAAAAAGTGTAATTCATACGAATCTGTGTAATAACAGCGAGGAAGCAGTTGCGCGCAGACGGCGTCGCAAAGGTAAAGCACATTTCCATTTCTATGACACATCGTCGTGCTCACTATCCAGTTCTGCCGTGTAAAGAAATCCTTCGCCTGCTTTGTAATCCGATCTGTAACCCGTTTTTCTCGCGACAAGCATTCTCGATCAAGTTCAGAATACTATCTGATTACAGTCACCTTCAGCCACCTTTTCATACCTTTTAATTCCATTTCGGAGCAGCTGAATCCGTCCTCAGACGTTCCCTCGTGACAGGGTGTTAAGCTGAATGAACATATTTTTATTAGAACGCAGAACCTACATATATCTGTAGCGGTAGTAAATTCATTTTAAATCTTCCATGCTAACAAATGAGCCAGACATCTACGGAATAAATCTCGTAAGAGGAAACGGAGCACCTTTAAATTAAGAAATTTAACGTATCTCGTAAAGCTTCATTTCCCGAGCAATTTAGTCTGCTACTTTACTACGCAGGATTCTGAAAAGAATCGACCTGCTGGCAGAAATACCTACGTCTGTCCCACATTTAATTTATTCCCATCACGAGCGATTCGATGCTTTCGCAATCTTTGCCGATTTTGCTCCGCGCAATGTATCGCGCACGATTCGAGCAGAACAGCAGACATTACGTCTGGGTACATGCATTTTGTCGAGGTTGGCTGATCACGATTGCACGAAGCGCAGCCTCGTCCCCGGGTGCACGGGTAACACGAAACTTTTCTTCGACCTCTGCTTCTCTCCGTCCTGCCACTGATATTGGAAATACATCGGGCGGCCACTTCGACAGCCTGTAATATGAAAATGATTAAAATATGGAGAAGTCTGCGGGAAAGTTAAATTAAAGATGAACCAAACTTGGGCAAAGCCCCCTCACGGCCCAACAGAAATTGCATTTTACCGTGTCTCGGCTATTTTGTCGACTGGCCGAGAGAGATACCTCGGCCCCGCGAAATTTATTGGCCGACCCTCTGCAAACTTTATTACCATTCGCCAGAATGTTGCTCCGTTTATTGGAACCCTTTATTCTTCGTTATACAACTTGGCAAACGCGGATTAAGTAGTATCGTTAATTCATATTTGTTCAATCATACAATATCTATCAATCCCTATTTAATGTTCGTGAATCGTTGTATTTGTGTGTCGTATATTGAGAGGACTAGGTATGTAAGTCGCTTACAAACGGAAATAAATCGAATCATCCGCGGCACGTCATAGCTCCAGTCGGAGCAAATTCAATTACGGAAAGCAGACGTTGCAATTGTTGCGCGAAATCAGACGTTCTTGCCCTTTGTGCCGGCCGAAAGATCGTCGACGACAATTTATAATAACGTCTATTCCGTTCTCGTTTCCCGAGCGTCTTCGTAATACAGCGAAATTCGCGCAGAAAAATGTCCTCCGTTTCGGACTCTTTGTGCGGCACCGAAATTACTATCGCGAAGACGAATGTCCCTCAGGCGACATGGGGAAACACATTAAATGTCTACTGTTCGTACACAGTTAGCCGTGATCCATTACCAGAAAGCAGAAATGTGGTGCGACCCAGCCAGCACACATCTGTGAAATAAGCTTCATCGGATTAATATCAACGAATTAAAGCCACGAGTTCTCTTCTGCTCTCTGGTGCAAGCTGGAGATGGTTCCATCGAAAGTGCAGAGCGACGAACACCTCTCCAGCCAACCGGGGCACACCGACGCACGGCGGGCAAAAGGCGTCGAGAGGGTGAAAAGGATGCGATTTACTTAACGAAAGGACGCGATGAGGAGGGACAAGCACGGGGAACGCTGGCAAATTCTGATTGGACGAAAGAGTTTCGAAGTGTTTGCTCGAAAATTAGATCGCCTTCCGACACACGGATTTTCCTCTTGGCTCGTTTATTAAATACTTTGATCTATATATCAATATCGTCCCGTTTAACGCACCGGCGACCAGGGAATAACGTCGGCTAACAAACTTCCTTCTTTCCTTCCTCCTCTGACGCTTCCACTCCTTCGACCCGCTACTGCGCTGCCACTTATCCGCTCGAAACTTTGAATTGACGTAACAACACGGCCGAATGGGTGAAAGATTTCAAAGCTGAATTTCATTGGCATGGGAAATTTGAGATACGAGCGGTGTTTGGTTCACGTTTCTACGATGGATCTTATAACGAATAGCTCCGAGCGGTTACTTCTTCTTAATTTTGTCAGAATTTTAATAAAGCTGCCGGATTACAATCCAGAAGACTGAGATCCCAAGCCAGCGTGAGATGATCTCATTTACTTTCATAATCATGTACTTCTTTCACGACGGTAATTAAATTTCATATTTCTCCCTTAGTGTAGCCAGTTAACTGGGTCATTTCTCGACCAGGAACGGAAGTTCCTTCCAAAATCGTTCGCCTGGGTCGCGACCTACACCTGCGAGAACACTCGTTCCCTCGCAAAGTCGTTTGCGCACTTTATCGAAAAAACTTTGCAAGTTTAGCAGCGGAAAAAAAAAGGGCGGCTTTAACTTGCCCGAGGCGAACAGTCCACGGTTAATTGAAAACTGAATAACCGTAATATCGACGGGGGTTAATTTGTCGCGGCTAGATCGGTTCCGCCGGATATCGGTCGACTTTTAATATCAGGATTTACTTGGGCGATCGAGTTACGAAGATCGTTCCTCCGCGCGCTCGCGAATCCCAGTCACGTTCGTAATAATCGATTGACATCGAACTTCTGTTCCGCGCATATCCCGCCGCATACTTTTTATTTTCTACAATCTGCTTTTATTTTAATCCCGGATGAGTTAGGGGTTAAAATAAGAACTCCGATTCCCTGGGGCGTTTTACACAGTAAAAATATCTACTATTACAGGCGAATTGTTTACGAGTTAACTGTTGGCAGAGAGTAATATTGAAACCCTAATAATATATGCCACGGGCGATGAAGAATTCATCATTTCCCAGAAATAACGCTATGCAGCTGCAGATCTGGATGAAATCATCGCCGCTGCAGTCTGCCCTTTCGTTTCACCCAAACAACACAGAATTAGAGACAATTATCCCTCCGTGGATTACTAACTTGCACGATAAACTGTTGCATCTTGTGCTAAAACTTCCGTGACAATTGTTAACGCGTCGACTTTTTCCAGCGAAATGCTCCCGCGTTCTCTCAGTTCCCTCAGTTCTCTCGTCCAGTCTAACACAGTGCGCTCAGTCGTCTGGCCCACAGAGGGGCTAAATCGAGCTTCTCTGGTCGGAGTTACGATCTGCATACGGACGGGTTAAGGCTACCGGGAGAATTATGAAGTGGCAACGATAAACATTTAACGCGGGGAAATGCAGGATTGCGCGGTCTAGGGGATCGCCACATCTGCTTGAAATTCAAGGCGATGTGTGCGCTCTCGCGGCTTCCGCGCCCGGCAAGAAAGACCTTTCGGGGCTTAACCCCATTTACGGTCGAACGTACGGGTTAATGGGTTAAAAGGGTACGTATACACGTGTAAGGGTGCTCTTCCGGTGCTAAATTTCTTTGTCATACAGCGTTAACGGGGATTGCGTGCGTTGGTCGATCGGAGGGCCGTTCCGTTGTTAAATGACTCAATTCTCTGTGGCATTTTTGGGCGGTAGTGGTCAGCATTCGCGAGAGATCCCTGCGAAGGAATTCCGGTTTGCTCGCAATTACGATTCCGGAGGAAATAACTCTGCCATTTGCTTGATTTCCATTTCCTGAGGACAGTTACGCGAATGAAGATTTAGCAATTCAGTCCCAGAATTGCATGAATTTGGCATCCTGCAATTGTAAATCAAACTGCACAGAATGCCATGCGAAATATTTGGCAGCAGGTAGATGAAGCAATGGGAACTTTACTTTTTGTTTCATTTTAATAGGAACTCATTTAGGTATTTGGTGTGGTAGGATGTTAAATGTTAACGATGCACCTTGTAAAATATTTATCGATTATATGAGCGTCCGACAAGGTGCAGCTTGGCAGACTGCGGCCGCTGGAAATCCACGTTAGATCCGGGATATCGAGGGGCATCCGTTGCAAATTCACGAGAGGACGAAGTTAATCTCGAGCATCGCCAAGTTTCGTGGCGGATCTGGTCCTGGTGTGATAACGATTTTGTGTGTACACCTTGCTCCCGGATATTCGCGCAGCAACCACTAAAAGGCAGAAACCTTCTATCCCAGTTCGCTGCAGGGCCCAAGTTGTTGAAACGTTCGGTTGTTCCCTCGGCTCATCGGGGTGCAATTTCAATTCTATCGCGCAGACGTGTAAACTAAGGTTGCCTGTGACTCTCTGGGACAAGTAATCTTCCCATTTCTGTTACGTGTTATATTCACTTCTGTTTCGAATTTGTACGCGCACGAACGTACACTTTCTATATCAACCACCATTTATGGAAACCATTAACAAATGCCTCTTTAAATAATTGATGAATTTATCTGACCGCGTACACGAATCAGCGATCTTCCTTTTCCACGCGTGTACTCTATTCCCTCCAAATCAAAATTAATCGATACATCAGACGTCACTTTTTTCACATAATTTGCAATTTATTGCGTTCCTCGTTGAGCGGTCGCAACCAGTCAGCAAATGTAATATTAAATTGAGTTATTTAGTCTGCACGTGGGTACTACTACATAGATACGTATGGCGCTGAAAGTATCATTCGCGTCGTGTATCGATGCATTCAAACAGATATTTAAATCTGGCTTATTTGCTGTGAATCCACTGGGGAAATGTTCTCAACGGTGAAGATCCACTATCGAGGGATTAATTTGATTGCAATACACATTCAATTGAAATAAGTAATTCGTTTACGGCAGATCGTTGCAGAATAAGTGGCAGCAGCTCGATCGGATGGCAATAACGCGCTGAGAAGGGACAGAACGAAATCATGGGTATTCGAACCGCGACATACGGGAATTTTATTAGTTACATTGGAATTTCAAACGAGGCATCCCGGGAAAGGTTGTGTTTCCCTCGTCATTTTATTCTCTCTATATCAGATAGAGTACCTGCACCTTTTATTACTCCGTGGTTGTACCTAGGGGCAAGGCTGTAATACAAAAAGATCGCTGCAAAGAACACTTTATACGACTATAATGAAATAAATCTCCTGTAGTCCGTGTACTGGCAGCAGGAACATATATTTTTCGGGTCACAATGACCGCTGATCGCATCAAATTTATTATACGCAGCGAATTTCGCTAATCGGAATACGATCGCAACCCGTAAATCACACGGCGGTACACGCGTCATCGATTTCTCAAAGAATTTCACACGATCCCGATAAAATCTTTCGGAAAATTATGACAAACAGCGGTTCCTGTACGCAGCTTCGATAAAATTAACAGTTCACACACTGCTCACTTCATTCCATGACCCGTGTAATTTCATTTGCATAGGTACTACAACGATTATCAGTGTCAGAGCACACCAGCTTTGTGTTTAATGTATTCTACAGGAAGGTGAAGAATTGGGATTTTTAAAAAGTGAAGCCTTGATGCATCAATCGTCTGCGTTTCATCAACGCATACTCACCAGAATTTCAAGTCGCTTTCACTCAAAGTGCCTCGGCAGTCAAAATGTCAAGGTGGCCGTTAGATTGGCTGACCGGCGACGGATCTGATAAATGTTAAAAGTTCCGTGGAGAGACGCGACAATTCACCAGGTTCCCTCATTACGTGTTGCACGGGGACGCGCCATTTCAGGAATGCCAATATGACGAATTTCCCCAGGGACGAGCCCGGGACATCCTTGCTCTGTGTCGCGGAGACGCGTCCGAAGCCATCGACGCGATAGAGTCTTGTTCCATCGGTTAACGTTAACACACGCACACAGCGCTGGCACGTTGCCTACGAACACGCGTCGAATTGGACGCTGTTGTTCGAGGTATTCACTTAATGCCAGCCTTTGGGACCCGTCTTGGTAAGCTCTGCGGCGACTCTTGCGGTTAACGACCCAGAAATTCGGTGCATCTATGCGCGCCGGCCTAGGTGACTGGGTGCATGCAGGTGACTGGCCGCGCGATGCTCGGCCATGCAATTTTGCTTTACCATGCAATCACCTGACACGAGGATTCGGAAAAAGGAGGAACAGGTTCCATAAGCTATTCCATTTCGATGGTTTCTCGCCTATAGCAACGAAAGTGCCAATAATATCGTGAATGGCCGATGCAATCATGCTCTGTATGTACGCTGCTCCGAATGCTTTCTTTGGTATTTAGTTATTGGTTTCCCACTGAGTATTTCATCGGATGCAACCTCTACTTTTTTGTAGCGTTGAATGGTAAAATAATAATGTGACTTCATTAGCGTTAAATAATAATGTGAGTTCATTACGTACGAAAAATATTAAATGTCTGTATTGTTGCGAGTTCCTTCAGTGAATAACTCTCGAGATGATAGAGTTAAACGAAGTGTCGAAGTAATCAGCTGTTGACGGCTATTATTCATGCAAAGCCCATTCGTGGAACGTGCATCCTTTATCGCGAATTCCCTTTATTGCGGGGTGCAAGCCTTGGGTTACTGCAGGGAATTTCTGTCTACCACTGCGAACCACCGTTACCGTGCAGTTATGTAACTTATTCATTTAATTTATTATACGCGCGGGACTGGCCGCGCAGTTTTGGCAATGTAGATCAATTTGAACCATTGACCATTTTGAGACGTGTAATTCTCCGCATTCTGCAAGAGGATATTTTCGAGAATCGTTTCGCTCACTCAGCTACAAACGGCAGAAATACTCATGTCGTACGATTTCTCGGGACGCGAGGACGTTATTCGAGAAGGAAGTCGCGACACGTAATCGCTCGCGTGGCGGCTATTTCGCGAGATCAGCGTAATTGATTAGTCATACGTGAATCAGACACTCGGCATTTAGACCGCAAATCACGGCGTACAATGAGTTTCCGAGCTCCAGCTGCATATCATTTGAGACTCGCCTTGTATTTTCAGATGCAACGCGTACTGTTCGCGTATGTATAACTCCTCTCGCGTTTCAGACGTATCAGGTGTCAGAAGCCAGTAAACACGCGTTACGTTGCAATTATTTTTATCGTAAGTATTATATGTTTCGTTCAGGTAAACAAGAAATCCAACCATTCTGCGAATTTTTCTCTCGTGGGAACGAGATTATACCTTGCTGTACTTGTAAGATGAGAGATACAAGGACGCGCCTGCGAATCTTACAGCGCTGGTTATGAATCAGGTCTTTTGGGATATAGGGTGACTGTACCTAATATTGCCAGGCAAAAGTTAAATCGCTGTCAATTGAATAATAATTTATATTTTTGCATGCAGCTCGTATCAAAGTAAAGAGAAATTATTCATCTTTCATGTAGCATAAGTTAGAATCGTTGAAACCTATAAATTTTTAATTAGGACTCAACAAACGTAAGACATGCAAAAATCGGGTTCTGAAAAAAGTGTACCTAATATCGCCAACTTAAGAAATATTGATTAATTCATATATATATATATATATGTTTTTAAAGTCATTTTCACATGTGTTTTTATTATTTCTTGCTCTATAAATGTATTTTTATGCATCTTTGATTTCATTTTTATTAGAAAAATATAGAAATTTAAAAATATAGATTTTTAAAATATTTTATTTTTTACGTTCCGATGTACATATTGGGCAAATAAAGTTTATTACGGTTGCTCGGCACATTTCGTAACCCCACCTATAACAAACATTACATCGAAACCATTGTTCTGCGGTAGGCGGTATTGAGAACACCCATACTGCTAAAAGAAAAACATTATTTTCACTACGGAAAATATTTGAATCGATTTAATTCCTGAAGTACATCATTAATTAGGTATTTCTAGTAGATATCCTTGCATTCACGAAATTATTAGACTTACCTTCTCCGAATGTGATGTAAAATTGTGGCAGTTCAATATATTTTTACACTATTAAGATTCACTAAAATACTTCTCTTTCTGTAATTGCTGACCACATGATGCTGCAATTACAGTATGTCTTCCTACATATGTTTAAGTACTAATTCAGTGCATAACCGATAAATTTTAGAGCTTACTTTGCAAGATATAGCGGGTGGCGATATTAGGAACAGTGGCGATATTAGGTACAGTTACCCTAGGTAATTGATATTACAGTGTAATAAAAACCGGGCGCCGGGATGCATACACGTGACGCGACTATCATAATTCCGCTGCCGTTGGACTGCTTTCCTGTAATTAAAGGGACAATATGCATCGTCAATACATGTACAGTGACGGTCTCTTATGTTTGGACTTCTTTTCTTTATTATTTAAGCTTAAATAGAACTCTTGATAGAGGGTTATAAAGCTGTACACGAGGTTTACAGAATGATTTACAATGATCTATTTGTGGAACACTATAGTAAGATACATGAAATTTTACAAACTAAGCGTATATTTATAACTTTATACTTTTAGACCGCATTTTTTGAAAAATTTAAAGCAAGTATCTATTATTTAGTGGTGGAAATGAGCTGAGCTTTCTCAATTTTTTCATTAAGTCTACAAGTTCGGCAAGTTGTGTTGTATGCAGCAGCGATTCTCCGAAAGGGATTTCATTCGAGGCCGTAAACTAACGTAACATCAGCCGCAATGCCAGAGCACAAGGTCGTTTCCCTTCTTTTTGCTCTACTTTGCACTTTGCATGCATATCTTCGGTTTATTGCACCGCCAGTTCGATAGGACTACGGTGCTAATCGTCGCTCGTATTACCCAATTTCGTCGGGCCAATATTCTTTTATCGACTTTTCCCAGTCGAATATTTCGCCGGACGCATTTCAATACTCGTTAAAGTTTCCTTAATTCCCTCGGCCCCCCGCTCTTATCGCTCACTCTACTGAATGTTTCCAGGACAACCATTCGTGACATATTCTACGGAATCTTCAACGTTGCGATGCCGTCCGCTCGTTATACCTTATTTATGTAATACGTTGATACGTGCCGTGGTGATACATGTAATGTTAATACACTCACAACGCAGTCGGTTTAATTTTGTAATTACGACGCTCTTCCGCGAGTGGAGGTCGCAACGTTGATTCGTGTAGTTGATTATGCGAGGAACTATAACAGCATCAAGCGTTACGAACGCAGGCATGTTGCAATTACATTTTCGGTTTCCCCGATATTCGAGCATGTCGATCGCAACGCGCATATCTGACAGAGATTGCTCCGATCCCGCTTCTGCACGTGTCGATGATATTCGTAGAGGAAATGATCATGTAGTATTTCGTTATCAAATTCAGTCGTGCCTTGGATCAAATGATCCTACATATTTAGGGAATGTGACAAGAAATTGTGAATTCTCCTCCTGCAAGCGTTTAGACTCGTTTCCCAACTATTAGGCTTTATTTTCCGAAGCGTCTCTACACAATATGCAACGTAATTTCCCCGTTGTTGCACCCTTGAAGTTTGTATATTGTTTGAATATTTAGATACACCAGCTTTCCGCGCACGAAGCAACAGCAGAAATTCGTAGCGCCGCGATTTACCGGAGCAGTAAATTGAGAGATAACAATGCGGCCCGCGCACTTAAAATGCTCAAGGCGATTACGAGGTGCTATGATTTTATTTTCGCACTTACCTTGGCGAAAACTCGATATCGCGGGGTCAACGTGTGGGTGTGTTTTTTTCCCCAACAAAGCTACGCCCCACGATGTACCCTATACGAAGTTTCCGCAACGATATAAATCAATAAGTGAGTGCTACGAGGTTTCCAATAATCTACAAATATATCTTACCTGAACACCGTAGAGCTCGAACTAACGTAGGGATAGCTCGTGAACCCGATAATTGTTGCTTCTCCGATAGAGACCAGGATTTATTAGAACGATTACTCAGAAGGCTGTTAGAACGTTGCTCGTATATTGTGTATCACAATATCTATCTCATCGATCGAAGTTTTCTGTTTAATATCCGCACTTGAGCGATATATGCAAAACTTTATCGGAGTATTTAAATAATTCATCTTCAGAAGGAAGAGGGGTGATGCAGGTTGAAATCAATTGCTGCAAAGCGATAAATTTTGCTTTTACACGCCGGAGAATAAAATTATAGTTTATCCAAATATAGGCTGACGTGAACGAGGCAACACTCGTATTATAATCTATCCGGTCCTTTGAACCAGCATGCCTGGGAAATTCGTTTTGGGCAAAGCGCTTTGCTGATTCCACCCTTCATGCACGTCATTAAACTTTCCACAAGTTGTTACTTATTCCCTCGCGTGTGTGTATGCGTGCACGTGTGCAAGCAAATGGTTACGATTCTGTGTACCGAAACGTCGAATCTCCTTCGGCTCTTACTGGCTGGATAAACTTGCGGGAAACTTTCGAATCAGACACATGAATCCAGGCGTAGGATATCCTCGAAGGGAAGAAGTGCACGGTTAACTTTCCATTGCGCGAATTGCATGCGAACAGATTTTCTGCCCCCTTCCCGTCCTTTTTTTATTTACCGAAAGAATCCACGGGATACAATTCTTTCGGTATTGCACGGTCCGATCGAAAACACACTTGGAAACGATACAAATTAATCATGCAACTGTTTGCTCGTTAGCAAGGAACTGGTACGGTTTTCGCGAAGTTAAAACTGGAAATACGTTTATCGTAATTAGGAGCACAGAAATATCTTACACATAGACCTCTAAAAGGTTCGTGTACACATCCTCGTGACCGAGTTCCTAACTGCTGAGAGTTAATAGAATATAAATAGACTGGAAGCAATGCGAATTATTTTCCGTAGAGATTGCAGCTTTGGAGCTCTGTAGATTTTTTCTTCGAGTTGTGTACATCCTTCGCCCCGACGCTCTGTCAATATTCTCGTAATGCGTTTCACGGAACAGAATTTTTCTTATTCGCGCCCTTGCGCGGAGCTCGCGAATTATTTTGCACCGTGACCTCGTCGAACTTCGCTCAACTAGATTTACGTGCAGATTAGCCCCGGCCTCTTTCATGAATTATTTACTGTAATATTTCCCGCATCGCGGCCCGAATAGGAATCCAAATTTTCTATAACTCCAACTTCTTGCAATCTGATTTTACATCGAACTATCGCGGGTCGATGTATTTATGGTGCTCTCGAGTATGCGCGCTCGGAACTCCTCGGTACGTGTCCTGCACTCCTATATACCCTCGATTCCATCTCAGCCGGAGAAACTTTCGCGAAACTAGTTTACCCGTGATCTGGATGTAACTTCCGCGGAGGTTATATTAAGCAGTCGCTAAATCTTGCAACCAGACACACGCCAGGACCGATAGGCTGCGTGTCTCTGTCGTGGATACACAGATGTTGATTCCGACTGCCTTCGTTAAGGATCAAGCACTATTTAGTATTTATGCCTTGGGTTAAGAAGTTCGGTCGACAGTTGCCGTATATACTCTGATTGCACACGTTTGTGATTGGGTTTGTACGCCCGTGACGTTCGTACGCTTTCGAGCAAAATAATGGCCAACTTGGACGTCACTGTTGAGTTTTGATGGGAGAGATCTGTTTATGATCGTCGAATTGCTTGTGTGAAAATGATAAGGTAACGTTTGTGTTTCCTTCTGCAAAAATAGGGGGGTAGTAGCTGCCGAGACTAAATCCGAATCGGGTTGACGAGACACTTTGCCGTAGGTCAAAAGCGGACCCAGCTCCTGCTGTCCTAGGATTAATCCTTTGCGGCGCAGATGTGCCGCGCTAGCGCGCACCGAGCTTTAGATTAATATTACCGTCGAGACCCTTGGAATACAATCGCGTACAATTCAGGTAATTGGTAATAATGATGGCGGTATGATTAGTTGAAAGAAAATTTAATAGATTCACGTGATGGAAAACGTGCTGTGTGAGTGATGTATCTTTGGTGTAGACCACCGAGTAAGAATTCTGGTTTCTCGTTTCACAGTAGAGTGTCAAGAGTCCGAGGCAAAGCCCAGTTTATTGCGCTTTCAGGCGATAGGTCCCGAGAGTTTGCGGCAAAATGTTGAATCCTACTTGGGTTATTCAATCTCGAAAGCCGCGTAAATTCGAGTATTCACTTGCGAGAATCTAAGTCGGCATGTCTATAAGCCTCTGCAGTAAATTGTAGGATATCACTTTGTTTAACCATGTTCCATCTTTTTGGAATATCAAAGCTCGCCTAATTCGAGCCCGCCAGATTTGTGAATTACGTTTTATGAATCTCTTGGAATAGATGACCATCTTTATTTACGATACGACCTTCTGACATACAGGAAGATACAAAGAAGCATTGGTTATTCGAATGCTCTCGGACAGGGATATTGGTCCACTCCGTATACTATCCTTTGCACAATCTCCATGAACTTTTACGTCTGCTATCCCGAGAAATAAAGTATTTGAGCCCATTTTCTTGGGCTGATGGATTCCATAAAGAGTATAGGTTGCTCTCCCGTAAAATGAGTACATATTTACAAACCATCTAAAGAGAACTAATTCATGAAAATTACACCAATTCGTCGTATCGTGACACACTTTACTCCAAAAGGAACTGCCCTATCAATGCTTTGTTGCACGAGACAGAAGAACTGCGAAAGGAGTCCAAATTAAGTATCTACAATTAAGTATCTGAATTCAAATAAATTCACAATAGAATTACCAAATTGAAGATAATCTTTATCGCGTGCATAGATAGAGCGCGAAATACGAAAGCGAGAGAGAGAGAGAGAAAGAGAGATGGAGAATGTCGTCCACGAGAGATAAGTAAACTGTAAGGTAAGTCGAACGCGAGCTAAATCCGATAAGTCCGTGGAATCAATTCGTTGCACGTAGGTGACCTGTGTATATTTATCTTTTCACGTATACCGGGTAATATGTACCCGACGCGATAAAAGCGCTGCCGCTCCTTTCGAACACACGCACGTGTATTTCTGGCGTGTGCATCTGTGTATGTGGGTGAATGATAAGAGACAGCTTTTCGCCCAAGAAAATTTCCTACACGTCAATCAATAAGAAACGCTTCAATCTCAGCGGGTAGTGTCATCCCGTTATAAAGGGAAACTCGTTAATGGTGATCGTAAATTAAACGACTATCTGGGCGTTGACTCTTCTTCGTCGAGACAGAATAATAATATCGTGACACACATTCTTCTAATCAGCAGGATGTTTTTCATATGATTCATTATTTATATCTGGACGAGCATCGCGGTTGAACGCCCCGATTTGCAGAAATGTTTCTCTCCGAAATTAGTTATATTTGCAGATAACATACGTTTCACTTCTCTTACCGAAATAGTCGTATAAAAGCACTGGAAAGAAGCTTCTTGCGATAGAATATTTCCTGTTATATTCTGCCTTTCGGTAGCAAAAACTGCTGTAAGGGGCCGCGAACATGTTTCAACACAAAGGTAAACATATTTGCAAATTTATGGAACGAACAGCGTTCCTTTTTCTCCCAACCCCGGCCGAACATGTGGTGCAACAGAGGCTTAAAGTTTTGCGAAACAAAAATGAGAGACATGCGTCAAAGCAAGCACGGCGGTTTCTTTGAAGTACACTTAACAATGAAACGAGATTGCTTTGGATCGAACCGCGGAGTTGAATGAACAAAAGAGTGCCAGATGAATTGAACTGGAAAAAAGAGGTAGCATTGTTCCTTTGCTCCATTGAAGCCAATGACGTTGGTAGGATGTTAGACTTAGCGGCGTTAAACCTTGATAACACCTACACGGCAGCAATATTTGCAGTAGGATATATCATCGGAATCGTAAACTTTAATAATACTCCGAATGCCACCATCCTGAACTGTGCAATATTTTTCTGCATCGATCGCGATTAAAAATGAATGTCGTCAGAATTATCGAAATGAGACCCCAACCGCGTGCCACGCCCTGTATTGGTAATGGTAAAAGAACGTGGATCGTATTTTCCGTCACTCTGCTTCGAGGTGGACTTTTAAATTCTACAGGGTCGTAAAATAGGTCCTATCAGTCCTAGATATCTGAAAGAACGATGGCGCGAAAACTAAACTGGCGAAACCCTTTTGGCCGGAACAAGACAATGCACTTCCACCCTCGTTCCTCGCATTATCTTCTCGCCTCGTAAGTTTCCTCGCTATTATAGCGCTTACTAAATCGGTTTTGCATAATCCCGCTTGAAACTGGCGCTGCCTGCCGTCCCTATCCTAGGATGAATCGTACCTTCGAATTTACTTTTACAAGCGCACGCCCACGTCTGTGTTTGTAGTTGAGGCAAGTTCTCATATTCCGTATTCCTGAATTTGCAAGCATATTTAACGCAGAGATACAAATTTAGCGTAATTTTATTAGTGTAATTATTTCTAGGCTACCCGCCGAAATTCACCGTGTTATTTGACTTGGTTTGACGTTTCTTACCTCAGAATTGATACGTTTAAATTCCACATTAAGAAGTGAGGCGTGATTCTTACCAGTGGCACATTCAGGATTTATTATTGAGGGGAGCCGAGTTAAGGGGATAAAAATATTTTTAATGCAAGTTCAATCTAATTCATTAGATGATTACAAAAATTTATTTTCAGAAGAAAATTCAGTTTTCTTTTCTTATCAGAAAGCTCTTCTTTGGGGGTGCCAGGGCCCCTGGGCCACCCGTCTGAGTGCGCCACTAATTCTTACTGAAAATTAAACACGAGCATGACACCGGAATCTCTGTAAATACCACTCTCACTGAAAATAGAGATCCAAAACTATATTTGCCTCTTTCAATTGGACAATTTTTCTATATATTCAACAATACGACAAAGAACTGCCTCTGTATACACTCGAACCGGACGCACTGTATAACACGGTGACTACAATGATTTATTGTTTGTGCGAAACGAGCCACAGAAAAAGATACGGCAACGTCACTTGTAGAGAGAAGAAACAACGTAATAAATCAGCCCGAGGAAAACATTTGTTACGACCGGGGAGGAAATTACATGGACGGGCCTGTCAAAACGCTGTCAAGAGGCGCGAGCAGCCATGTAAGAAACATTGTCGCACCGCGTGGAGTTCGATGCACCGAGTACTTAATGATTTATCCGTGTGCGCAACAATGCAGCAAACGTGTTCAATGAACATTTGCGTATGCATCTCGGTAAGTCAGTTTAAGCGTGCTATACGTACATACGTATATCTCAGCAATAATCCATACAAACTAACGTCGTCATCGATGGCATTCGGCATTATTGGATTTGTAAACTGGTCACCGGTCACGATGGCCGTCTGCAAACTCATTGATGGGCTCCGACTATTCCATGGACGTTACAACGCTTCCAGGCTCCTCTCTGTTGCGTCCCTGTTGTATCATAATCACAGCAGCGTCACTGAGGTGTGGATAGACACAGAGAGAAATTGTCACGGATATTCGAAATTCAGGTACGCCCAGGATCATCTCGTCTCAGTATAATTTGAATATTTTCCTGATTCGACGGGAGCCCAGGATCCAGTTGACTCTCATCCACCGATTGACTTGATTTCGCGCCACGTTTCGGCCAGAAAAAGTACTTTCCTACCCATCGGAACGCAGTACACTGGCAGAATTGCCGTTGGTTCATTTTCCACGTTTTCCCTCGTTCGGCAAAGTTGTACGAAGGGTGCCGGGCGTGGGGGTTGAAGTCTCGTCATTTCTCCCTTAATTTACTCTCGGAACCATCTCCGTAACGACTCCGTGGAATTTTTACGGTTCGAAATGAATCAGGATCCGGGTGGCTCGTAGAAAGGTAGCCGACGGAGGGTTATCATTTCGCGGATGAATGTAACTAGGTCTGCTTCGGTCGTTACAATTTAATGCCGGGCCGAAAGTTTAATGAACGATCCGTGATTCACGGTATCGTGCCGGAGCGAGCATGGAAATTAAGGAAACGGAAGAACTTCGCCTGCCTGGATAGAGCTAATTGGCTCGATCGAAGGAGCAGCCTCGGAAAAAAAGGATCCTGGTTACGCCTTTCGCGATCGTCGCGCGATCGGATGAGCCATCCTCGTCGTGGACTTTATGGGCCATAATACGAAAGCCCTCTCGACTTATTCCTAATTGGCGGCGCGTATGGAATTTCAGTTGGGGGCGATGCAAGCCCCGAAGGCTGAAATTACATAGCGGCTCTTACGTTCGCGTGGCCGGGGCTTTATCGGCGAAGATTAGATACAGCGATCCGCGGCCGCAGCTGTGCGTATATAAAATTACGCTGCGAGTTACGTTCCTCGTTCAAGGCCGATTCCCTTTTTAACGTTTCATTTGCTCGAACGCGAACTTACAACTGCAAATTAAAAATTATAATTTCCACATCCTGCGGCGGGGTTCCAGCGCGCCGAGTACACGAGCGTACAGAGGGGGGCCTTCGTGCGACCGGGTACCTCGAGCACCTATTAAAGGATCGATACGGTTCGTGCTTTGTTCGGCAACTTCGGCTCTGCTCCGAATTCAGTGTGATCGCTGTGCTGAACATTGGGGAATTTATTGCTCAGCTCACTGGGACATCATTATTAGTGCACAAACTGCTTTTAAAGTATCTCCTATAGAGTTTCGTATAATTATCCTCGATATTTCAAGCCAGTTGGAAAAGGGGATGATTCTGTGGGTTAGGATTGGCCAATAAGGTAAGCCAGCGTTCTTTTATCTCAGGTTTAGAATTCAATAAAAATTGAATCTTTGGAAAGAAGAAAAGACCTTTTCAATGCACTGCTCTGACACGCTAGTGTTACCTGCAGCTCGTCTGAAGGTGAACTCCATTTATGTTTACGTTTCCGCGGGAGAAGTTGAGAAGTTGCTCCCGTGTGATAACTCAGGCAGATTTACCGGCAAACTTCCGGACATCTGTGATTTGCGCCTGCAGTTATTTGGGCGATATCGGTTTACGCGGGGACTCGGTCCACTAGCGATTTCCCAGGCCGCTGCTAGCATCAGACTTCAGATGCCACCCAACTTCCTACAATTCCCCATCGACTCTGTACGATACTTTAGCATCGAGGGTGTCACATCGGTAGAACGATCGAATTCGTGGAGACGCACCGACACACAGTCGCGACTCTACGAATTCTGGTAAAAAAAATTTACGATCCCTCGTACGTCGCTGCCCCTCGCCGCTCGGGTCCCTCCTTCGTGGCGTTCGAATATCAAATCGAAAGATCGATAGTCCGTCGACCTCTTAGCTCATGGAACTTCCTATGTATTTTATGAACATGATACTTGTGTTCGAAAGGGGGGAGCCTGGCTCGCGTGTTGCGAATAATACATCGGGTTGGATTTCAGTATTTTGTAGATGCAAAGGAATTACGTCCACTTGATCCTGATTCATCGCCAGCGCTCTGCGGTCGGGATCCTCGCGTGTGAACGCCGCGAAAAACTATCCGTATCAGCTTTTTGCCGGACATCGAAGCACCCAGTGGCGCGTGGATGCTGGAGGGGTTGATCCTTGCATGTCGCGCCGCTGCTACACGATAGATTACTATCGCGAAGCTAGCTGAGGGCGCGGTGATCCTCAGGTGCAGCGAAAATCCCCGTGCTCCTTACGACTTCGCAGTTTGTAGACTCGTGATACGCACGGATTTAGAGAAACATTCATCCAATGTAACGGACTAACTGTCACAGTGTGGATGCCTATATTCTATTAGCTTTTGAATCTCCTAGAGCGGAACAGCGCTGTATGTAAGGCATGGAGCCAAAGAGGAAGCGAGTATATCTCCCGATACACAGATGCTATCATCTTGCTTTAAGATATAGATTCAAAGGACCACTAAGGTCAACGATGAAAATATATAGGCACGTATACGTTTCAAGCACAGTGGAGTCAGAAATCCCCCGATGGAACTCGTGATTTCGGAGCTTTGTAGAGGGGAAAACGCCTCCTCTATTTCCATTCTCTTGTGTCCCTTTCTCTCGCCTCTCGCATCTTCCTCCTCCCCCGACTTCCTTTTACGGCACGAAGCACACGCGAGGCACGTCCGAATCGGCGAGGGAAGAGTGGCCTCGCGTACAGCGGGTGGTGGACGTGGGGCTGTGTGCGCGAGCAAATTGAAGAAACGGAAAGTATGTGCAATGGCCAAATGATCGCGCTGTGGCCGCAGTGGACTCGGAATCGCAACGTACGAGGTTACGCCGCGTTGCTCAAATTGAATACAGCCCAGGACCGGAGACGTTGCCAGGGGCTAACTTCGCGAACGTTCGCGAGTCTCGAAGAGAAACAAGAAACGACGTTAACTCCACGTTATTTCTACGGAACTCTTTGTTCCGGTGCGGAAATTGTTTTATAGTTATGGTGGGTGTTTAGTCTCGGAAATGTTTCGCTTGGCTTTGTTTCGTGGAGCTTGCTTTGTCGAGGTTGCACGTAGCGACGAGTGCAACACTAATACGGCAGTATCGATACGAAATACGAGGATAATGCGAACAATCCCTGTCGTATAACTTGTACATTACATATCGTCATTCAAACGGTTTCCCGTGGAATTATACTTTATAATCCTTTATATCATTCGATATTACCATTGCTCCATTCCAGAAACATGGCAGATTGTACTACTTATCAGCATATTTTCATTTTCTTGCTTCGATAAAAAAAAACTGCCGCGCAACTGTCGTTCACCGTGGCGTTTCATACTCGCGGCGCGGTACACGTGGGGAAAGGTACGGTGAAAAACGGCGAGCGTAATCGACCACTCGCAATATCCTGTGCGTGACTCGACACGCACCCGATAACAGACGATTTAACGTTCACTTATCGCTGGGCAAACCGAAGCTCGATAAGATACCCGAAGCCGAACGTCGCGATACAGCGATCAGGCCGCGTCGCGTCGCGATCTGACGGATTTAAACACGAGCCTTAGTTTCGCACGCAGGACCAGGCTGAAATTGCCAATTAGTCGGCTATCCTGTCTTCGCGTTGGTCCGTGGCAACACGGCAAGCGCCTGCCGGATAAATAATTGGCAATTTCAGGTGGGAGTCGCTGGATGGTCAAGATACTCGTGGCAGGTCATTTTCTCCCATTTACGTGGACGCGGCTAGCAAGGTCCGGTCCAATGTTCGTTCCGATGGTATTAGTAGGACACGAGTGTATTAACGCGAAAGAGGGCCTCTGTGCGGGCCTGTTTCGAAAAGGTTGCTTAATACTTTGAAGTTTTTCATTCAAACTTCTGCGGGATGTCAAATGACCTGGCAAGTCAAACTTGGTATCACGCGTCGCGACTAAAAACCACCAGGATTCGGACCTTTGTAAAACGGGGAATGTCACAAAACAGCTTTATCGAGAAAATTAAATTTTGATACTTTAGTCCACCAGTAAAGAAATAAGCTTCAATGCATTTATCTGCATTCTTCATAACATGAAGCTTATACCCTAATTAGGTATCAGAAACAAATAAACAATAAAATAATAACCGTTTTACATTGTTTTAATATTTTTTTCAAGTCTGAACAGAGCATAACCCTTAGTAATTTGACAGTTCAGTAGTCCCAGACGTCACCAGCAATCTTATACTACAAAGCAGAAAGTGTATCGTATGTTTGTGTGTTTGTCTGTCGCCTGAAAACTTTCGAACGGTAAACTCTGAGGTCACGAAATGAACCTCAGTTCATTATGCCTGGCTAATCCAGATAAATGTGACTATTTTCACAAAAAAGACAAAAATTTTTTTTTATTAAAATCAGAATCTAAATTACGGGCGAAGCCGAGTAGTAAAGCTAGTATTCTATAAATTGCATTTGGAGTCCTTACCATAGATTCTTTGTTCTTATTGTAACTCCAAAGGGGAAAGTGTTCCGTGCCTGTTTACGTACACCAACATTTTTCCTTATTTTGATACGTAGTGTTGGTACAGAAAGTTTGCTATCAGTATATTGTATTATAGGTGTATCACTGAAAATTTCGCAGCACTGTCGAAAGCGGCTTAAAACGAACTCCGCTCGCGGCGCGTAGCTTGCGGACAAAATGTCTGGTTCGTTGAGCAGATAGCGTGCGTGGGTCCGCGAAGCTTTGATATTTACACGCGTCCGCGTGTTTGAGCGCGAGTTTCGAGAACAAATAAAGAATAACGGGGGCGCGGTCGCGCTAAGCGCCCCGGGGAATATTACGCGTTTAAGCGGAATTCTCTGGAGGAAGGCTAAGTAGATTTCGCCGGGGTAATTGTGTAAAAATTTGCTAGCACTTACGCATTCCGTGTGCTCGTCCCCGCGAGATAACGTTACAACTTACAACTAACAGCATGCTCCAAGCCACGTGTAACGCTTAAACTGTTTCCACCTCGGTGCGTTGGAAACGAGCCACAGTTTCAAGCAATAGACCCCATCTTTTCATTAGCAATGCTCCGTGTGTCTGAATTTTCCTTGTCACTCATTCTTATATTTTCTTCTATCTCTGTTTCAGGGTAAGCTTCTTCCTGAGCGAGCGTTCAAAACTCCGCTCGATCGACCACTCTCAGACCGCGCCGGCTGATACCTACATGTAAGCAAAAGCACGCTTCATTTGCGTAATGGTTGCACAAAAGTTTAACGCCATTTGAATAGTTGTAAGAGAACAGAGTCTCGTTCAAGGGCTACAAAGATTGTAGATAGGAAGTTTTGGAATAGGAACGTGCTGACTGCCAGACGAAGCTCGAATATTCTTTGGATTTAAATTTAATCTAAGTCTGACATCGCATTCGATGTTAAGCTTAATTTCACACGAATTTGTTATATTCTTCATTTTATATATTACACGTCTGTTGGTGCCTTTAGTTGCTTCCTAAAGCGTCAGTGCTCTAAATAAACTGACGGAAACAGGAAATCGATATATTTTGTGAAGTTCCAGCTTAAAAAGAAGATTGGTAAACGCTGCAAAAGATAGATTGCTGCGCTATAAATGAGAAATCCATTTCCCATTAGCCAGAACTGAGCTAGCAAAACAGTGGTCACGACAAATTCCGGTTCCTTCCTCTTAATTGCTTTGCCGAAATTTAATTCAATTTCCGGGGTGTGTATTGATCATCGACAGGCTGCACGACCGCAGGTACATAACCTTCGGGACTAGGTTCGTCTCACCTTGAGCCCCTCATTCGGTCGCGCTTATACAAGCCGATTTCAATTTAGTTTTCGCAGTCTCGCGAGAATTCCCAATCGTGTCGGTTGAATGGCCTGGTTCCGGCTCGGTCGTATTTACCTGATCAAGGGTACACTGACGGCGGCTCTCTCAGGCAATGTCCATTTTCGCCGTTGCCTCGTGTTAATATGCTATATACTTCCAACGCAGTGTTACCATCTATCCTGTTTCAATCTACATTCTTATTTTCCGCATCATAATTATATTTCGTATCATAATAGTATCAACTTGCGAGCCACTGTATTGTTTGCTACGTTAAGAGACACCTTTTGTATAAAACCTGCTCCGTCGCAGCGCCGTTCCTCCGCAGACTGGTGTGATCTGGTCAGTCATTTAGTACTACCCCGCGTAGTTAGTGTTTTGAGGCTGTATCTACGTTAGGATACGCTCGTAATAGCGTAGAGGTGGTTCGATAACCGCTCGGCTCCTCTTCCTCTTTCCTCCATCGCCTCTTTAGGCTGGAAGACGGGCAGGCGGCGGCTTGTACGAAACGCTTCGCCCCATTGTTCCCGAATGCTGCAGCTGGTTCCTATATTCCCGCATATGCCCTTGTACATATTCCGTACGATTGCACGCGCATTGTACCCCACCAACATGCATCTCAGCCGACGGTGTCATGTCACGAGATATATACGACGCTGCTCGAGGGTATTAAGCGCTGCTTTGGCTCGCGATGAATGTAGTGCGTGAACGCGGTTAACCCCTAAAAAGGGATACTGTGGAGAATCAGGGGGGACAGATCGTTGGCACCGTAGGGGTTGGACACGTAGCAGGGGTGCGTGTAAAGTTGTATGATACTTTGATTTTCAAGAGGCAATTGTTGAACGTCAGGGGTGAAGGTGGCTGGCTTTATGACTCAATTTTGACACTCTCTTTTAAGAGTGTCCTAAGAGGAGAAGTAGCACTTGTGCTTAGAATTGTGGTAGGATACTAAGACTTTCCCTCGAAAGCCACATTGTGCGGAGCAGGATTCGATTGATTTTCGATCGGGTATTGTCGTCTTCTTGATTGTACCATGGATCGTGGGATATGCTGCACTTCTGCGAAACGAAACGAACCGTGTAATTTCGGATTCGATCGCATTACCATGGAAAATATCCGGAACGGCCGTGTAATGAATCGTACACGACGGCATTGGATCTGAATCAGGGGAGCTATCTCATTAGATCGTCAGGGCCGAAGATCTCCTTTCGAGGATTTGCACGGCGCGGGCCGGCAGAGAAAAAAGAAACATTTCCATGGCTCGAGCGCACTGTAGGTGGCCTTATTTCTTCGATTCGGGCCACTGGTCGCAATCTGGCGTAAATTCGAAAAATTCCACGGCCACTAGAACTTCGGACCGCTATATACAGTGCAAGATGGACGAAGATAATCAGCACTCGATTTTATTGGAAAGCGAATTGTGCAGGCGGAGTCGAAAGAAGCATTGTCCGCTGGAAGCACTCGGAGCTCGTTTGTTCGTTGCACAGCACGTTTACTGGTACTTTACGTGAAATTTATGACACGCCCCGATAGATTGAAATATTATCTGCCTCCTATCTATCGCGACTGACCTACGAATACCTCGATTGAATTAAAGAGATATACCGAATCCCTGGCAAGTTATTTATGCCGCGCAAATCCACTGCTTCGATTCCCTAAACAGATTTAGGACTTGGTGGATTATCGTATTCTTTCTCTGCGCTTTGCATTTAATAACGTTAATGCGACGTCCTATTTTTCACCCAGTACGTAGTTTCTCACGTATTCGGAAAATGGACGCCAAAAGCACGCCCCGCGACGAAATTAAAGGGGTTGTATGGAAACAATTTTGCAGCGCTCCTTCCGTTAGAGAAATTGTTGGAACACGTTTTTCTATTTTTTCTATTTCGGAATTTCCTTCTTTTTTTTGGAGAGCGCTGAACAAACGTTCGTGACCCGCTAAATATTCAATAAATACCTTCAAAATCAAGGCGTACGGTTATCCAGCGGGAAAAATATTGCGTCCTCGTCACTTTTGTGGACGTGCTCCGCCGATACGACCAATTATTCCGCAGGAATGGAAAAACCACAAAAAGGACAAATTGATGCTCGATCTATTTCGCTTTCCGATCAATCAGTTGCGGGCGAGCAGACGACTCGGCAGAACGAATTGCCGTTCCGCCCATGTAAATATAATTTCAGATATAAATGGAGATATTTAGCATTCGAATGGCGGCCTGTTGTTGTTTACACGCGTGTTCCGTTATATGGCTGCTGGGGGCACGTCGAAACCATATTTAACACGCGTTTCACCTATTGCTATGAGCATCGAATAATATTTGGAACATTAATACCGTTGTCGATGGGGAAAAAAGGCATCGATATTTCCCTCTAATTTGCGATAAATACTGATCTCACTCAACATTTTCCATGTATATTCCATGCACTCGACGCAGGATATAATTTTGATCGTTCCGCCTGCACCGAATTCATTTTCCCAGATATTTTTTATTCGAACGGTCGATTTGTGATAGCAGAAATTATATTACGTTGGCAATTTTTGAAAGTTTTCGCGCAATTTGGAGGACGGCTCGTTCGCTTAATGCTTCCGACCAACCATCATTCAATGAAATTACTGTACTGTTTATTTGCGATTTTATTGATATTTGATTGTTCATTAACGTTTATGTTGGAATATAATGGATTTCGGAAAAGCTACCCAAATCTCGCTCTGCTGTACAGTAGGTATTCAATTCAGAGGGATATGAGTCTGCATTCATTTAATTCTCCAGATGAGCATGACGCGAATTTTTCCAACAGAATTATACCGAAATGAAGATATGTACAGGGTGATTATCCAGCGACGCCTGTGAAAGAGATGCCGCCTGGTACCCCGTGGCGAGGACAACCCCCCGCAGTGCCTCACCGAATTTTATGGCTTTCGACCCTCGAAGGGGTTGGAATACCATTAAGAAGTGAGAAATGTCCAGGAGGTCCGTATCTCTTTGACAGGCGCTGCGAGAGAATCACCCTGTACAGTCTTTCGTAGATACCTTAATTAAATCCCTGAGCATACGAATCACGTGGTTATTCCCCGCAGAATTCTGACCAGTCGAGTCTACCTCCACGATTCCCACCTCCACCTTTCGCGGAATACCTTTTATCGTTTCATTCCAGAGACCGGGATAAATCTGCATCAACTTGCGTTCGTTCCCGTGCACATTCCATTCGCTAGATTATTATTTGTGCGCCGCGACGGGCGAGAATTCACTCGTTATTACTAAACGTTCCACGGACGAAAACCGGCGGATCGTGACGATAAATCAACGTTCAGAAATGATGGCGCGACGAGAGCAACGGTCCGTTATATTTCCTCGTTGACACGAATGAATTTATGTGGTCCCCGACGTAAGGAAACATTGACGATTGTTTATAGCGGCTAGAATTTCTTTTCCACGGCTGATGTCTCTCCCTCCACCTCCACCTCCACCTCCACCTCCTCCTCTACTGCGCGTACTCGTCGTGCCGTCTAAAATAACCATGCAGCTTCTCTACGCAGAAAAGGGGAGGCCTTTGTTTATCGAGTTTATTTGTCGCATTTCCTCACGATGCAACCCTCACTCTCCCGGGACGCGGTTCGCTTTTTTCGAAGTCACGACTCCCGCCATGCGTAACAGCCATGCCGCGGCTCGCCCCGTAACTCGGCCGACCTGTGGAACGAAACCACCCAACTATCCCGCGGTGGACTTATGATAAAAAGGCCTGTTCCCGTGGCTGTTTACGCGGTGTTGTAAAGTATGAAAAAGCGCGGGGGACACGGCGATGATTAAAAACTGTGGGAATTCGCTGCGGACGGTTTCTCTATCTGGAAACGTGAAGAACAAGCAGATCTCCAGCCGCGTTGAAATCTGTTGAGCCCGCGGTTGGTCACGGTTGTCCCGCGTTTAAAAGACTTGAAAATCCGCCCCGACTCTGCCACAATACAGCCGTGCGCGGGCTACAAAAGCGGTGCTGGGACACGTCGATAAAGTTTGCGAATTATACCATAGTTAATACAGGGTGGGGTCACGGACTGGAGGTAAATAGTGGAGGAAACGGTTGAATGTGGTTCAACGGGGTGTAACTTTCTACGACCGTGTACGTCTTTCGGGAATGCAACGATGCAGCTGCGAAACGCAATTACACTTGTGTTCCTGGACGGAACATTTCCCAGGGATGAATATTTTTTCTTATATTTGCAATTTTTCTACTAGTACGTCCAGTAATCAGGAAAGTGAAGGTAGTGACTTGAAATCATTGCTTCGTGTTACCTATGTGATGTTTCTTGATACATTGCACCACCTTGCGTTGTTAATGATAAATGTTACTTACCGAGTTACACCCTATATAATAATATCATTCAAATTTCAAAAGTAGAGTGCTGGATGAATTTGATGAACTTCTAGAATTCTTCTTTAGTGGGTGATATTCATTTAACAAGGTAAATCCACTTGGCGTCGCACAAGGGGAGCAATTTAATTTCATTGTCTTTAAAAATTATAAGGGGACACCGTCTGCCGAGTGCCTGGACTGACAAAAACACGGAACGGGTATTTGCCGAGCCATCAGTTCAAGTGACCAACAAAAGGACGTCAAAGGGGATCGTAGCTCTTAACGTTTCCAATTTTCTCTAGTTGATTTACAATTTGTTCTATAAAATTTTCTCAATAGCAGCTCGCTGCGGCACGGTGAAACGCGAGCAAATATATTTTCCGAAGGAAACGGTGCGGCGAGGTGTAATTTTATTCTTGAAGTGAACGTTCTCGTTTGCATTTCCCCAGCATTTAGTGCGTCAAATTTTATCGCCGACGATACGGAACGAGACCGTAATTCGTGGTGCGGCTGAAAACCGGGCGGTTCCTTGTGGGAGAGTAAGCTGAAAGCGGGAAATGAAATGATAAATTATCCAGGTATGTATTAACCACGGATTAGTATAACCCAGAAAACTCGATTTTCCTGAAATGCGGACTGTAATACAGAAAACCTTAATGCCTCCTTTCCGACTTACATTTCCACGAGGCATCACATATCCTTTGGGGATTAGTCTCCATTCGATATTTTCGGTGGCGAATAACGAAGCGACGCCATTCTTTTTACGTACTCCTTGTTACTTCCCACATCCATCATACTATCCCCGTGATCGTTCGGGAAATTGATTGATCGATGGCTCGGCTGTGGCCATCAGAACTTTGTCCTCGTCCTATTATCCACCCTATATGGCCTCTTAACATAAACAGTAGGTGCGTGGCACGTTTACGAGGCGGCCGCGTGTACACGGGGCTACTTATATCGCCCTGGTGAGGCTCATCAAACCGAGTCTTCCGCCATCACGTGTTGGAAGGTATTTCCCATGATTTATTTGGTAGACGGCCACCCTCGGCCCCGTAACGCCCTGTGGCAACCTGGCATTATGCGAGGGCGTATATGACCCCGAAGTTTCACGAGGATTCCGATATTTACTGCCTCGCGTGCGCGATGGTCTTCTTTATGCCGATTTTACGCGGCAGCTGTTGTGTCGCCGTCCGCGACTGCCTATCCATCGTGCTTCTTGCCCTTCCCCACCGAGAAAAATTGTGGAACACCAGCACGATCCCAACACCGATGAGCTTCTTGCGTCGCCTACGTCTGCGAGATCCCTCGGACGCTCTCGATCGTTTTTCTCGAAGAATCAAACGTATGAATTCATAGCCGCCAGAAGGTGTACCCAGTTTCGGGTAGAATCTCTGAGGAAGAAAGTGGAACGTGGGCGGTTATAGTCAGACAGCGAAGAACGAATTTTTTGATCGTGCCCAACAATACGGTGAAAATGTTTTTCTCTTGCGTCAAGGGGCTCGTGAAGCACGGGAACGAAATTTAATAAACGGTGTGTTTATGCAAAATTGAGGGAGTGGAGGGGACAGGTTCCGTCACGAATTCGGTGACTTCGTTGTGTCGGCTCGAACGAAGTCACGCTATCATTTTGCTCGTTCATCATACACGTCGTACCCGCGGGACAAAACCCGGTGGTCGTATTTACAGTGACATGGCAAATCCCGCGGAGGTAATTACTGTTACTTGCCGCTCGAAGAGATGCCCCCCTCGACCGTTCCTGCGCTGCTAGTTATTTCCACGTAAATTCACTGACACGAACTTTTTTTATCGGCGAACGACGGTTTTATATTTCCTCCGCCTCGTCGATTCGGGATTCATGCGAACCGGGACAACGACGTGACGCCCAGAAGAGGTTCAGTCACGACCTGAAATTATCGTTAATTAAACAGGGCTTTGTATTCTTTTCCTGCTTGAGCTGATTCGTGCTTGGATTCGATCCATGTAGATTATGAGTAACAATCTCTATCGGTCAAATATGGTTCGTTTAAGGCGAATGAATCGCTTATTCGAAGTGGATGCGTGTTATTTCAAGTTTGGCGAATAGTTACATAGTAGGTGCTTCATTAAGTCACTATTAAAAGCTTTCGTTAAAATTTCCACCATCTTTCACGCACGTATGCAGAGTCACGTTGCAAACGAGCACCCCCTGTTTCATTTTTCGAATTAATGGACGGGCGTTACTCGTTGCACGGATAATGGGCCCGAATGGGCGCGCATCATTAGGCGTTTGTAAATACCGTGAAAGCGCATCTTCGTCTCTCGCCCTGCCAGCAGCTAAGCGGTTGATTATAATTGGTGCTCGTCGATCGCGCGCACTCTCCTAGCAGTCGTCGCTCTCCTCCCTCCACTCTACCCGGCGAGCTTTCGTTGTCACGTAGCGCGGTAAAAATGTGGAACGAGCGCGCTAACTTCATTGCACATAAGTGCCGGCGTGGGAAAGTGCCGGGCCGCTCTTTACGGCTCTCCCAAGAACTTGGAATATCTTGGTGGAGAACGGGCCATTCCTGATGAGAATTACAGCCTCCCACCACCGCGCTGTCTGCGACGAACCATTCGACTGCTACCCTCCCGAGAAAGTCATTGTTCTAACGTGAATTTTCGTCAATTAATCGCCGCTTTCTCTTCCCACCACTTCGCACGAATGTGCCCATTCATTCGAATTACATCGAGACGGAATGGAAACCCATTTAACACCCGACCAAACGCTTCGTCCAGGCCGGTCGAACTAAACGACTCGCCGTTTCGCGGGTTCCGTGTCGCGGTCGCATTTACCAATGGGGTGGGACCACGTGAATGGTGGTTTCGAGTACGAGAGGATGTTGTCACACGCGGAATATATTTAGGAGTCAGTTGGAAATTAGGAGCCGAGGCCTTTTAGGAATTGGGTGCTCTAAATCTTCACCAACAATAATTGCGAAACGAAATCGGAGAGAGTATTGTACAGGGACAGAGTCCATAGAAAAGTCTCGGTCATTTTTCAAGCTTCCGCAATGTCAGAACGCGGGAGCTTTTGTTCGTCGGTGCGATGCATCAGACACTTGAACCCCTTAATGGTCTCTATATTCCCAGCGGGGCTATTTCGGAGTTTCAATATGGTTCACTCAAATTACGTAATTCAATTAAACGGGGGGAGGGAGGGGGGGGGGGACAGAGTCAAGCTTAAAGGGTTCTTATCCTTATCGACGTGCATTCAGATAAGCGATGTTTAAAATTTTAAACGCCATACTCAACATGCACTCTAGTGCATTAACCAGGAGTAACGCTGGCCTAAAGATACCCTCGTGCTCGGCCTGAGTGTACGTAAGATGAAACACACAACATTATCGACCCGAAATATCTCCATTGCTTTCGACCGTAGAAACGAAAACGTCCATAGAAAAATTTGCATCGTGCCGCAGGTGTAAATGTGATCAGTGCCATGTTGCATCGCGCAAATGCTGGGGTTTGATCCGGAGTACTCAAATTTAATCCGTCCATTAGTCGTTAACTTTCATTAGATAGTATCCGGGAACGTGAAATACCAAAGGTAGCTTCCATGTTCCGAAAGCTCGCGAAACGATCACGCTATTATCATCGACGATCCATGAATTGATAGTTCCGCGTGGGGAGTTCCGTTCCGTGAGCCTTCGGTTTATCGCTTAGCCATTACAAACGGCATCATGTTCGAGCCATAAATCACAAGGCGGCTCTGTATTAGAAGCCAGCGCTATTTTTCACGTGCATCTTCCGTTACCACGAATCCGGGTGTATTCCCCACGCACGTTCAACGGATCTGTACCATGTGCGAAGCATCGAGGCACGTTCCCCTTTTTCTTACTTTTACCGCTCCGAGCCACCAGCCACTATTTGTACAAGGGTCTATAGCCGGTGGGTGACGTAAACAGACTCTCACTCGGCTGCACCTTTAATCTCTATGTAAAGAGTCACCAGCCAGCAGCGGGTGAATGCGTTCCGCTGAATGACCCCCTGTGCCCGCCAATTTCTTCGGTCCCGAGTGCTTAACCGCGGCCTTTTCTCGGGCAAAGTGGCCCGGCAATAACCGCTGTTGAACCGAATGGAACATGCTTCCCGTTTCTCTCGACTCGAGGCTGAACTCAGCTGGAGGATACGGGGCAAGCTGTTTACTGTATGTCGATGGGTTCGATGCACGGGCAATCGGCCATTCGCCGTTGTTTTTCGTTCACTATACGAATACCAGCGCGGCCAGCGAGCCGCAGATGGAAGCTGGCCGCGAAACACAGAGGGTGAGCGGGCGAGAGAACCAAGAGAGAGGGATGGCCGCGGGTAGGGGGAAAAAAAGATTGCCGGACGCGCTTTGAAATTTTCAGCGAATCCGTTCACAGTGGCAGCGGCCACACGCGGCTGCCTCCACTAGCGCACTCGTTCCGCGAATTATAATTGCTAATCCAGAGCCACGATCGTTATTTGCGGGTCAGGATTGAATTCAGCCACCGCCTATTACCTTGGACCGACACGATTCAATCTACTTCCATTTCACTGCCCTTTCCTTCGTTTGTTGTCCGATTTTATGGGGTTTCAATCCGATGCCGGGGAAAGTAGTTATAGTAAACGCGAGGGAACACGCGACGCTGATCTTTGGTCAATTCTTTCTCCGCAGTGTTCCCTATAATTTCATCGTATGAAATCTACTTTACGTGCCACAGTGGTACGAGGGAGTAATTCGTAACCGAAGTGCTTATCATTCGGCAATGTTCCCTGCTACATGTGACACAGTGGCTTCCTTTACCACGGTCGCGCTGAGGTCAGGAGAAACTGGACCCAAGGGTTACGAGTTCGCCAGGGCCATCGACTGGTCTGTCGTATCGTGAGTTTACGGTAGGGGAGACCGGGGCAGGTTGTAACACGGGGTAAATTGTAACATAAGTAAAATCTTTTGAACGGCAAATCTGGTAACCCATAGCATGCGAGAGCTGCTTGACGATATTAGCACCGTCGGTTTTAATGACACAAACGAGCGTTATGTATTCATTTTGTAGTTATAGCCCAGAATTTTAGTATTTAGAGCACGTAAGTAAATGTTGTCTTAGCACTTTTATTTCAATTAAACGTCATTAGAAACCGTTTGAATTTTTGCTTCTTGTCGCAAACGGATCAGTACACATTGGTTTATTATAATGTGTACGCATTTTAGTAATTTGATGTTTAGTTTCTCGTTTGCTGAGATAAAACGCAAAAATTCATGCTCGGGGTAAATTGTAACGTGCTACTATACTTACTCCGTTCTAAATGGTGATAAAGCAAGCTATTTGCTGACACACCGGAAAAAGATGCTCTAGACGAACAACAGAACAATCGAGAATCCAAAAAGTAGAAAAAAAGTATAAAGGAAGAAGTAAAGAAAGCGAAGAAGAAGATTTTGATAGAATCAGATGAATAAGCAATGATTGTTTAACTCATGTCTATCAAATGTTTAATAATGATCTGTGTTTTCATTTATATTTTTTTAGAAATGTTTATTTGTGGTCACATATGTATTTAAATAAGTAAAACAGATGTGTTACCATTTGCTCCGGACTGTGGTACATTGTAAAAAAGGTTCAGATTTGCTTAAGATGAAGCTAGATAAAACTAAGTGTCCAAGATTTTGTCACGTACTTTTACGCAATCAGTTCACCACATATGTAAGTAGTAAATCACGCAAATTATTTCCTGATTGAGGAAAACACCTTGGAGAAAGAACTGTGAAAACTTTTTTGTTACAATCTGCCCCGGTCTCCTCGACCCTAGGCCCTAAGCCCTGCAGACGTATCCAATCGTCAGAAATTGCAAGGTTCCTCGTCTTCCCTATATATCACTTTTTCTTAAACCTCGATCCCTCGATGGATTCATATATGGTATTCTTCAAGGTACTTGTCAACTCTGAGAGTATTTTAGGTGTCCGTATCACAAACTCAATTCTAATGGAAGCCTGGCGTTGTCTGACGTTGGCTGGCCTTGTCTGCCGCTGAACACGAATTCCATTAGAACTCTCAATATGGTGTTGGTGTATTCCGCGATAAAGCTCTGTGAAAGTAAATACGTTCGTAGCCATAAATGTGATGAGGGAGGGGGGGGGGTGGGGGGGGGGACACGCGGACGTCGGTGCCTTTGAAGTAGAAAGCCCTTGAAGCAAATTGCGCCAGGTCGTGGCAACGTCAAAAGTTCACCAGCATGTCCACACCGGTAGAGTAGCAGGAGCGTTGCTCGCAAGTGGAAACACCGAGTGTGGTCACGGCATTGCGGAACATTCGAGTGGAAACTGAACTTGATTCGATCGTGAAACGTGAAACAATGGCCCGCATGCTCGACCGTTGCGGTGGCTCCGGGGATCGAAGCTGCGCCCTGTCGATACCAAGTTACCACATTTTCAAATGTCCGCGAACGCATAATCCCAATTTACGACAATGTGGACCCGAGTGCGAACCGAACGGGTCGTCTCGCCAGTTTAAGAGCTCGCGATTGCAGGCGGCCACTCAAATACGTCGCTTGAAAGTGGAAATGAACGTCATGGGCAATTAGCGATCTTCGACCTGCAGCTTTAACCCTCGAACACTGGTACTCTGCTGTACTGCCCGTTCTTCTAGCGTCCTTTAAAAAGCGACGTACGTACTATTCTTACCCAGAGGAGCTTGTAATCTTCGTCTTGTTAGAGCGTAATCGATCTCCGAGGGTTTTGCGTGAATTCGAACATCGCCAATTTGGCGGTTCACTCATTATCATTACGGAATGGAATAACAGTCTCGACGTGCCTAATGCATAGAATAATCTTGGATAGATTCGCCTAATTAGCGAGATACAAATGTCGATGTACCTACTGAGGCGAGTTGCCCGAAGGGGTCAAAGTAGATTTGTGTAGATGTGGATTGCTCCGGGCTTCCACTCGGCGTTGTTGGCGAGTACCGCTGCCAACTATCACATTGATAATCCGGTAATACCGAAGGAATAATTGAGTGATACCAGTGCACACACAGCGCACGGTACAACTTCCTATCCGGCCTGTCG
The DNA here is from genome assembly GCA_947577245.1 of Andrena bucephala. Lineage (NCBI taxonomy): Eukaryota > Metazoa > Arthropoda > Insecta > Hymenoptera > Andrenidae > Andrena > Andrena bucephala. The sequence continues at coordinate 75,659,938 of OX387715.1, forward strand.
GTTCTGGTTTCGATGCGCGCCGAACGGTTAAGCTATGACGGTGTTCCGCGGTAGCCGGAGCCGCAGGCTTGATAGAATAACTAAGCATTGACTTTCAACGACAAACAGTTGCTCGGAAGTCAATTATTAGCCAGCGTCGCGGTAATGTGACCTCCCATTTCCCCCGTCGCACACCCACTGTTCTCGCGTTCGTGGCAAAACGCGGCGGCGCGGCGCGGCGCTACCTTGTTTTTCGAGCGGGTGGTTCGCTGCTTTCTCGCGTGTCCCAGCGTTCTGAAATTTTTAAATCCACGAAATTGTGGCCGGCACACCTGCATCTCGTGCCCGCTATCACGATGTCTCTGTGCCGAAGTAATCGTAGGTACTCATTACACGGTAATGCTACACACGCCTCGTTTCGTTCGCCGCGGCGTCGCGTACGTTTTTATTCCCCCGGAAGGATAAGGTAATCGAAACAGACGTGTAATTAGGTGTCCTCTTAGCAGATTAAATTCAATCGCGATTTACGACCGCGGACATGACGCGTGGTGCGTTTCATACCACTTTTCATTTTCTTTTATTCGCGCACATTAAAACCGTCTAGATGCTCGTTAGCGGTGTTTTTAATTACCGTAATTCGCGGTACTCGTTGCGAGCCACAGGAAAAAGTGTTGGTTCGGTTTGGGGAACGTCAGCGGTCCGAGTTAGCCTTTATTATATTTGAAGGAGTGTACTTTATGATTATTACGCGAAACATTATAAATGCGCCGCTCGAGATCCCTTCTTCAAACAAGCCACCGTGAAACCGTGAATTTTCCGCGTTCCATTTCACGTTGATCCGCGACATGCAAACACTGTGGATCCAGTGGAGGAGACCTGATCCACAGGCGCGTATGTTCAGCAGGCGCTGACTGGTGTCGCTCCTGTTATCCTTTGCGTGCCCGTGCTCTTTCAGACGGCCCCGATGAGCCCAATCGAATCGACATTTTGAGCGTAATCCAGCTTTATTGGCGAGGGGCGACAAAGCAAAGCTGGTTCCTATGCTCGCCTTAATCCCCACGGGCGTCAATCGCGTGAAAACTTCAACAGTTGGAGCCTGGTACGACGGCCACTCGATCTATGAGAGAGGCTCGCGGCCATTCAGTAGGCGCTTTTAACGTTGAAAGCACCCCTAAAGAAGAAAAGCAGCCCCACCTCCCCCACCCGGTCGTCCGTGAAAGTGAGGCATGCTATCGGAAAGTGGACGGACACTTCTCCGAAAGGCTTCGAGAGCATCAAGCGTCAAAGTACTCGGACACATTTTAGGGACTAACCGTCGGAAAATCTTTCATAGCGCATCGATTCGGTGTATAGCAATGGAATTGCACGGGAGTGACTGTGTTCTTACCTGCTTCAATCGCCACTGGCTCCGTTTGATCTCCAATATTTCAATAGGTAGGGTAGAGTGGGGCTAAAACTCCGGCGGGTAAAAAGTCCCGAATGCAAAATCTCCATTCGTACAATATTGCAGCATAACTATATTGATGGCAAGGGTATTGGGAAGGACCGCAAAGTCGCCAGTCGTTTTTGGGCTTTCGTGCATGTCATATGACGCCTTTGTCATTATGTATACCAAGAAGCGAAGAAAGTACGCCTTTTTTGTTGTGTTATTCGAAGTAAACTACAGTTTGTAATGTGTACACGACGTTGTTTATTTCTGACTGATAAGATTTTCGAATCTATATATCGGCGAAACTATAGAGGTACCTTTGGGGCAAAGTCCCTTCCTTATATTTTTATTTTTTGTTAAAGAAGCTATGTTAATATACTGAAAAGAGTGGTTGTCTTTGTTGAAGCAAACCAGTTAGTAAAGTCATGAATTATCTTTTTCCTATTTCTTTTTATATTAAAGTAATTTGAGTTTAAGAAATAAGGCCAAAGTGCTTAAAGGAGAGTTATATCTTTATGCTGAGACAAGATTATTGTGCAATTTTTTGTTCAAGCTGAATCCGTGTCCTGTATTTTCATTCTTTTGTTTAAAAAAAGGTTACCGTAGTATTTCCTTCCAATATTATATACCAAAAAAAAAATGGTTTAACAAATATTTTATTAGTTTGTTATATTGTTATTACTAAATTTTACATAGATTTATCTGAAAATCGGGACTTTCAGCCCCACCCTACCCTACTATTCTCTATCTTCTCCATATTTCCTGACGCGTGGTTCTTGGTCACAGAAATTCCTGAACCTCCGAAGCTCGGACATTATAGACCATTAATTAACGCTTGACGATACAGAGAACCGAGCGAATTAACTTCTCTTTCACATAGACAGAAACGAACTGTTTTCCCGTCGAGGCTGGTTGCCTTTCGAAGCGCTGATAATTTTCTATTCTGAAAGTAATAGGGCGCCAAACGATCAGCACATTCAACCGAGCTCGTAAGCTCCTTTTCTCTGCAGCTTGCTCCCTAATCCTTCACCCTCTTCCTCCACACCCAGGCACCCCTTTCTCCTCGTGCTCTATTCAAGTTCCTCGAAATTCTTTCAACCGGAGCCCGTGCTCCCCTTTATCTCTTTCGACGATGTGCTCGACGTTTAAATACTTGGAGCATAGTACTCGCGTATGGAGGGAGCCTTGAAGCGTGACTCTTTATCCTCCTCTTGTTTTTCTCGTAATGCTGTCCCCGCCGTGATTTTTAGTCGCGCCGAGGCGATGCTCGCTGTGAGACCTTATCGAGCGCGTAGTTCACGCCTTTAACGGATATCAAATCAACGTAGATTCCATTTTGGTACCGCGGCCTCTATCCTGGCCGGTGACGTCGGCGTGGCGTATCCACTTTTTAAATCCTTTACCTTTTTCATGGGGAGCTGTTGTTACGCGAGTTTACACTTTAAAATCTCCCCCGTGCCCTCGCTCGCTGCTGCGAAATTATTTTCAGAGCGTTACGGCTCCCTTGGATATAATACTTTCCCGTGGAAGTTTTACACAAGTTGCTTCTCACATTGCTTAAAATACAGGAGACACTTAAGGCGGTCAGAGTTACTGTTCGCCTTGTGATAAATTACGCGGTCGGTGCGGTGTGTGTAGCAAAGAATTTCGAATCACCAGTGTGTTATCATACGCCTGTAGCCGAGGGTAGATATCACGGAAGTTAACAAAGAACGCGTTATATTCACGTTATCGGGGAGCGTTTCAATTGAAAAGCGGCGTTTCGTAAACGCAAATCGTATTATCAATGGGTCTGTTCAAAGAGTGTTGATAATGCGACCCGGTATGAAGCGTAGCCCCATTTCCCTGCAGATGGTTGTAACGATTCTTTTCTGTGTTAAATTAAATCTTTCGTTCCGCTCGCCTGAACGCTACCCGGTCAATACTCTTGTTTAATTAGACTTATACGAAGATTCTCGATCTCTCCCAATTGGCTGGTCTTTTAGATGAAATCGTATAAAACACTGAGCAGGTGTTGCGCTTTACACTAGGTACCGTAAATGCGATTTCATTCGTTTGTATAAAGTTTTACTAAGTACTTTGCTTCTACCAACTCGTACAAGGGAAACTACAGTAAAAGGGAACATCTCTCTTCAGCTATTACATTCCCTAGAATCCACTTGTTCGTATCACCGCATGACCCTGCATCAGGCAGACTCCATTACGCGTACAAACAGATTTGCCTGGCGTTAGTTTCTGACAGTTAGAAGTCCATCGAGAAAATGAAACGTTGGGCCAGCAAAAAACAGCAGGAGCGGAAAAGACATCGGCGTGTGTGATGCCATTACTTTCCTCGCCGTAATTAATTGTCATCTCCCGACAGAAAAAAAAGAAGTCGGCGCCACCTGTCCCGGGGAGACAAGGGAAGCTTTATATTTCCAATATTATCTTCCCCCGTAATTTCTCGCTACGACAGCCTTCCCGGCTTCTAATGTTCCTCGAAATTAATACTTTTCGTGGAATTATGATCCTCCCAGTTATATTTAACCGCGACCGATAGTCTTGTTCCAAAGTGAGCCGGCGATAGTTGCTAGGTGTAACTCATTTCGAGTTTATCAGCGGTTCGATCGCCACGACAGGGGATAAATCTGAGAATAAAGCCCAGAGTCGTAGCTGTTTCACGAGCCACCTCGGAAAATGATCGTAAAAGCTTTCGTTCCTTTCCCCCTTGGTGTTCTTGGGATCACCAGGGCGACGTGTGTACTCGAGAAGGAACACGCGGGCGGGAATCGTAGCAGTCGTCACACGCTATCGTACTTTTACAGCGATCGATTAAAGAGACATGATCTACGGCGTGATCACGTGCCCCTGATATAAAGGTCGAACACGTGTAACAGTCATCAAAGTGAACGAAGTAGGGTTACTGGAAGGAGTAGACCTACTGGCGCTGCTCGTACTTGTTGAGTGGATAAACTTTAGATGGAAAATGTTACTAGCTCTGCTTCCTAGGTTCAGTATTCTATACTACATTCTAAAACATACATGGAGAAACGGAAGCCTATACCACACACATATATATATATATATATACCTAACTGTTACATACCCAGAGACTAGCAGGAGTTACATCCGTGTGCCACGAATCTGTGAACACCCCCGTAGAAGTGTAGCGCCCCGGGGTCGTCACCCCTAATCCCTCCTAGGTTTTTTTTTCTCGCCGATGCTCGTGTACAGGGGAATTTACGAAGCTGGCGGGCGAGCTGCCTGCCGGAGATCTTCTCCAAGTAATCCATCCTTAAAATAAGCCTGCACCAATAACAGCCGGGATGCGGCCGTACGTGCAGGCCTTTCCCTCCATCCCTCGCGAGAGGAGTACATACACGGGTCTCGCTAGGAATGCCGGGGCCGCGTAACCCCATTCCTCCGTATCCAGCTGCCAGGCCTCGTGAGCATTAAAAATGGTAGACGCGCCCCGGGCTAAAAGCTGCTCGCGCGGCTCTATGCTCCATGACACTAAATTGGGATATTCACCGCGGCTTAATAGCCGACGATGGTGCAGCGCCTGTGCGCCCGTGCGTTTCGCGGCGTACAGCGAACGGAAAGAGGAAGGGACGGTGGACATAGAGCCAGTAAACGGGCGACGATGAGGGGAAGACGCTGCCAATTCCGCGAGACGTTTACACGAAGGGTGTGTGACGCGAGGGAGCTTAGGCATGACGAATGGACTGTCAGGTGGTTACTTGCTACCTACGCGAGCGACCAGGCCCCCAGCAACGGGAATACACACTTGATTCTCGATTGTGCGCGTGCCTTTTGAGAGCGTGCCAAAAATGCACGCCACGACCCGCGGGGCCATGAATGAACGCTGGAATCGCTAGAAGCCCTTGTGCGCCGCAAGTGCAGCGAGTAGAGTCATTTCAGATGGCACACTTCTGTGCCCTACGACTACTTAGTATTTCCTACATTTTCGTTTTCTTTTCATTTTTTATTAAATGGGTCTCAAAGTTCGTTTACTTGTTTCTGAGATACAGATTCTCATATTCGGAATACGAGTGATGAGTTAGGATTAAAACGAAAAGCCTTGTATAATTCCTCTCCCGTTCGCTGGCGATACTCTGAAATCGCGGAAGCTGCAACCCCGGGAGATTCGCAATAAAAATTACACGAGGAACGTATACGCACGAATGATACGCGAAAACGGGAATAAAAAGGTTTATTTGCAGCATGAACTCGGTAAAATAAACAGGTCGCGTTTTAATGCTTCCATGGCACCGACTGCCCTGGAATAACGAAAAATTTATTTCCACCGAAAATATTAGATCGCTGACATTTGCGTACGTTGGAACGTCAACGATATCGTTTCGTTCGATCCAGGACTATGAAATATTGAACGCGTTCAATCTGAAATTTCTGGCGGAACGTTCCCGACATCGTCAATTATTAGGTATTTGTTTACAGGTAGTCCGGGTTCGTAAAATTCAGATTCATTAAAACAACGAGCCTGTCGAGGCGTGCCGTGTGTGTGCTGGACCTGTTTGCCACACGTGATCCCTTCTGAACTTTTCATCCTGTTATTGATTACGATACATACAATTTTTCAAATATTTTTCTGAAACTTCAAGGTCTACAGGAATTTGCATTTTTCTAACGAATCTTCATTTATAATGTCTGATCGTCACGCTTCCTACATCCAATTCCTTCATACAATTTTCATTCTGCAAAATTCCACGATATTGCGAAACAGTTCGGTGTCATGTATCGCAGAATGTTTACCCATGACACGAAACTCGTCGAAGGAGGCGGAGTCGGAAGTGGTCGATGCGGATAATAGTTTATAGAGCGTTCGTGGCTGAATCAGGCGTTAGTATTTGGTTGCAGGAGCGACGAAAATCACTCGAATGCGGATATCCGCTGGCCACTGACCGCTCGACGAGCCCCAATATTCTCTGCACGTACGTCAGAGAGATACGATATTGTTAGGCGAATTCGTTTCTTTCCCCGTCTTCTGGCTCCCTCAACCACGGCCCCGAGTTTCCCAGCCGTTTTCTATTCTCCCTGCCAATGGAGCAAATTGCACCGGGGACCTTACCGATGACGGGATACGCCGCTGAATTATTGCGTTCAATTCTTCCCGACTTCGCCCAGCAAATCAGGATTTCGCCGACGAGAAATGCTGGCCGAAATAAGTCAAGGATATACACTTGTATATACTTGCTCGGACGTCCGAGATAACCTTCCGAGAGCGATGTCGATGATGTTCGACGCGTGCTCTTGGAGCTGTTCCGCGAATAGATTGAAGCGTTGTTATGGCCGTGTCGAATCACTAATTGATTATGTCCTTGTTCGACACGCGATTTGTCATCATTATCGGCTCCGCCGGTCACCGTCATCGATCGCTGTCACATATTTATTATCATCTCCACCGTTTCGCTGAAGACTCGATTCACTCGTTCAAAGACAACGATAAACAGCGCACAACTGTTACTTCATCCAGAAACGTAATTTTTTTCTTCAAGTTCTTCAAAGCACTTATAATTCAGATTTTTACAATTCTAGCTGCTAGAGCTCTAGTAGAATATTCAATCCATTACCAGTAGTCGCGAAGCAAACAAAAGATCCAACATGGAATTTCGTTCCATAAATTCGATCAGCCAGTCTCTCGTTTCACGCAGCACTTTGTTCAGACATTTAGCGTTTTACCCTCCATTGTTACATAGTATATCTCTTTGTACTCTTTTAATGTCCCTTTCAATGTATCTTCTTCCTGACACAATGGTAGTAGCATGCCCTTCGCAAGACACAGCAACCGAGCCCCTATGAACCTTGACATTTCGCGAGGCGAACAGGATCCCGTGTTCGACGAATAATTCTCCTGAAATGGCGGCATTAATTTGCTGACAAGCCCATGGCGTGCTGGACGGTAATGAATTTTCGCGTTCTTGGAGAAGTCCGTATTTAAATCCGTAGGTGGAGGCTGGTAAACATTCGCGAGCGCATAATGACTGTGGCGGTTTTTACTTTCGACGTGGGCGTCGGTGGCGTTTATACCAATGCCGGCGGAGGAACGTTTGTAAATTGTTTGCGGTTTGCCAAGCCGTATATAGGACCACCAATATCAACTCGGTACGCGATATTCCTTTTCCATGGCGACCGGTGCTCGCGCGCGCGTAAAGGAACCAATATCCACTGGCATGCACCGAAACTCCTTTTCGCATGTGCTATGCCATTTTCAACTTGAAATGCTGAAATGAATTTTTCTTTCACCTTTTTCAAAGGATTTTCCCTCTTCCCTGGCGTTTCGCGATAGTGCCACCTCGTCGCACATGCACACGTTAACAGGCTCTGCCTCTTTCTCTTTTTCTGCGGGCCTCCACCGAATAACTTCGAACTGCGAACGGAAACAGGGCCTACGTATAGGTAGCCGCGCGAGGACCATTCGGCGTTCACTTCCGGTTCAAAGGTCAAAGTCGCTGCCAGCGTCGAGCTGCTTGCGGCAAGCAGGAAAGTCTCCTGAATATGTACTTGGTCTTTTTTGTCTCTGCTTATCCCTTCCCCGCGTTTCCTTCCTCTTGCCTTTCATACAGCATGAAAACGTATTCGTGGTATCGGCGGGCGGTGGCGGTTCCTCGTGTTATTTTCATCCTGACTGAATAAGCGAAAGGTCGACGCGAGTGTTGGTTGTGCGCCGGAGCATTTTCGTGCAGCTCAAAGGAACATAAGGCGAGGAGCGACGAACCGTGCCTGTTACACGCGTCGTTGTACGCAGCTACGCGCTGCAATCGGGAAACGCGCCAGGCATGCAAACAGGAGGAAACGCTCGCGATCGAATGCGCTCTGCGACGGGGCCCTCTGCGCGCGGAGAGGCGCGTCGCGTTTTACAGCGCGTGTATTTATTCGAAATGTCGCGCGAGGAAACGCCGCGCGAAAGCCTGTCGTCCTGTGTATCGTACACCTCTGCCGTGCACTCTAGTTTATTACTTCGCCGCCGTAATTTACTTGCGCTCCCAGGCCCCGCGAAATCGAATCCCCTGTGTTCGCAGCGACGAGCTGGGAAACGAGAGCGCCGGTGTCAAGTGCCACGGGAGTAAATAACGCGAGTCTCATCCGTTCACCCTCCTCCTCCCCGGTTTTTTGTTTACAATCTTCCATTCGTACTTGTGTTCCTGGTTTTGCCCGAAAATCTCGCTACTTTCCTTCGCGGCAATCCTCAAAGCGACGTGGTCACTGCCGTTGACAGGATCGGGGCAGTTTGTGTCGTCGAATACAGTAAACAGCAATTGCTTTTGAGAGTTGATCCTTTAAGAATCATTTGCGTTTGAACGAGGTTTTCTAAACGCGTCGACTCGCTCAGTTTCGTCGACACCTTCTCAACGAATTCGGAGCTGCATTATCGAGGCACGGCAAAACGATAGCTGACCATCCTAATAACCCGTCCATTTCTGCTATGACATCGCCAGCGAAACTGTGCCCACTAACACGCGCGAACGGATTCGGGGAGGGGGCTTCACAGCTTCCTCCTCGTAACCGTAAATGAAATCTCAGGGTTTTATCGCGGGAACGCGCCGAAGCGCGTCGGGGATTCGAGCGAGAGGCTAAACGAACTTCCCTCCCGGCGAAAATTCCATTTTCGAGACGGCAGCCGCCGCGTCGTCGGGGTAAATCAGTCTGAAAGCATAGCCGTATTAACCGGTCGCTGGACCGCTGACATTTACCAGATGAGACAAGACACCGAGCGCAAGCGGATTTCGTTCAAAGGACATGCCGTGCGTCGGTACCTCGTCTTTCATTTCGACACTGAATCGAACGGAATCGAACGGCCGTGCGAGCATTACGCTTATGAGCTGACACGGCTCACCGAGTCTCGGAGTCTACTTTCGAGCGGATTTTTCGAAACAGCGCGATGAATAGACTGCCTTTCTCATGCTACGGTCGGAGGAGGAATAGAGGCGAGTATGGTTTAATATCGATTATTTTAGCATCGAAGGACCACGATAAATGATGGGAAACAGATACCAAACAATATTGGGAAGAGCGTGCGTCTAACCAATAAAACGATATCGTTGACATTGATATCTCTAAAAAGAAAGGACTTGAGGGAGAAGAATGTTATGTTCAGAGTTCCATCGTTTCGAACTACAAATCTTGCCCTAAGCGGCCGTAAATCTTGACCTACACATCTTTTCGTATCTCCAAATCCAGGAGAGATGTTTAGGTGTTCCGTTCCACGTGACCTGTGTACCGGGTGTGCCACGTAACCTGTTATAAGCTGTTTCCTCGAGAATTATTAGGGGTGGCTGCGAAATTCCCTTTCGAAGCTTTAAGCTCCACTGTTGCCCCAGGCTTTTGTGGAATTTGTTTTCCTCATACCGCAGAAGGAAATGATGTATAAGCTTCTGCATTCTCTAACAATTTTTCTAAATTTTATTTACAAACAGTTTTACCCCCACTTAAAGCATGCTGATGCAGCAAGGGCATCCTTTTGTAATATATTCCCAGCTCTGCAGAATAAATATGCAGGTATCGACTTTCTCATTCTCTTATCACATATTTCTTCCCTCTGCCCCCATCGATCGATCAGCCGAAACGCTTCCTCTCTCTATTATTTCGTATAATCGACGTTCCGCCGCAGCAAAGAAAGATTTACGGGCGGTGCGAGGGTGGAAGTAGAGACCTCGGTAAGGGAAGAAGGTCTGGGGCGAAAGAGGGGGTTGGAACTTCAAAGAACTCCCCGTCATGTTCCCGTAGCGGGTAGCCCGTTAACATATTTTCAACTCAGCTCTCAGGAGTTTCCACAGTTCTTTTTTGACACGTGTCCCATCTGTTTTCGGTAATCTTCGTGAAATAGGGGTGAGGCTGGACCTTTGAAGGTATTCCAACCGTGGCAAGGAGCACCACGAACGAGTAAAAGAGGGATGGGTAGAGGGAGATTGAGAGAGGACACGTATATTCTAGATACGCGATTAAATGTTGTCAGAAATTCCTTTCTTTCGCTTACTTTAATTAAGTTCCAGGAGGGAGGGTGGGAGATTGGAATTCGCCGTTGGCCAAGTTGGAGCGCGTCCCTCGTTCAAGACAAATCGCGGTTTCAAAATTCTTTCGTACCCGTTCGGTTGCACGACGAGGACCGCCTGCTTTAATTAATTCTTGATCGGCCTCGATGCTCCTCCAGTGCTTGTTTATCCCGGATTAAAAGGATTCGAGCTTGGACCATGAGCATCGAGCGAACGTACTTCGCGAACAATTTAGTGATGGATGGGGGCAAGTTCTGGTTTCAAGTTCTCGATTTATTTTGGGTGCCCTGGAGTGCTTTGAAGAGCAACCGACGAAGAGGAATTTTTCAAGCTCGATTATCGGCGTCCAGCAACATCGACCTCGTTAAATTTAGTAATCTTTCAAGAGAGAGATCGTTGGCACGAAACGACAAGGAGGAACGGCTGCTAAGGCTCTCTGAGCGCGCAACTTCAATAATTTTTCGCAGGTGAAGCGTAATATTTTCCAACCGGAAAACGCTTCTCATAAAGGGAATCAAGTTCGAAATTCATTTCTCACAGGATAGAACTTGTCTCGAGCGAAATCCTTCAAGCATCAGATAGGAGAATATCAGGGCGGCTTTTGGAACACGATTTCCAAAAGAGATTGCGTGCAGCTGCTTAAGCAGCTGCGCGATTTATGTAACGCTGCCCTGCCGAACTGAGCTGGCCGAGGTGCTGTTGCGATGCAAGCGAATTCCGCGATAGCTATTATATCGAAGCGCGAAAATGAAGGTGCTGCCTCTTCTGCCAAAGCGACGCTTCACAGACTTCAGCTCGAATGCATATTTCATGCCTGTTTAAATGGAAATTCGGGCCCTACTTGAACGCAGTGGTGCAATAAAGCTCTGAATTTGGATTTTATCGTAGTCCGTGGGGATTTTAGTTAAACATTGTCACCAGGCAATTTGAATTTTGCTATTACCAGTGATGATTTAGAAAATCCTCCTGTTGACTCGATTAAATATTTTCAATCAGAAACATATCGTGAATATGATAGAAACGATTTCTAGGCTTCACCAGTTGTTTCCAACGCGTTCAAAATACAAGATTTTCGATTTTTTTCCCAAGCTATGTATGAAAATTTCATCCGCGCCCTGTACACAAAAGTGTACAGAGAAACGTGCAATTGTCATTTGACGGATGCAGGTGCAGTTTACACGCGTTACAAGTGACAGTTTCCACGTGTAATGGTAATTGAATTCGCGTCGTTACATAGTCTTTTTGTTTGCCGTATCTCACGTAAAAGGTTGTCATGTGCAATTCTTTGGGCGAATTTCGTGGAAAAATCGTTCGTTACGCGATTCCGCTTTTCCTCGTTTTTCCATCCAGATTGTTCCACTCGCTGTTTGCAGCGTAATGCTTGTTCCGTTTTCAACTTAAACCTCCCGAAACGATCGATCAACCGTTATTTTCCAGTTTGAAATTGGGTATTAAGCCAGGGGAAGTTCGCTGAATCTGTAATACGCTTAAATTGTGTAAGCGTTGCATGTGCTCGTGCAAAGTTCCTCCGCGGTTGTTCCACGTAAGAAGCTAGGTCTTGACATATGCAGTTAGAAACTAATATTCGGTATCTGGTCCTTCATCTTCTCGTACCCTCATCCTCCTTCTCTCTCTTCTAATTACTACTGCCACGTATCCTTTCCAAGATACAGCTAATGTCCTGCTCGTCTACGGTGTTCGAGACACTTTATCGCAAACTAATGGAACTAATAATAAGGTGGGATGATGGAAGTGCGAAGACACATCGCAGCTGTTGGCAAACACGTACCTAAATCTAGAAATGTATAAGTGGATAAACGACTACAAATACCAAGGGTTGAGAGATCTCGTTGATTTTTCAACAAGATGCAAGGACCATTGCAACATTCTCCGTTCTTTTTAACGTTCGCATTTTACGCGCATATATAACGGGGGTATTTTCTTGGATGAAACGACCGACGTAGAACGAACCTAGAAATTCCACCGGAAGTTGGATCCCTGAAACTTCCAATATCATTGATCTCATCTATAAACCCGCACATTTTCCTCTCGCTATGCCCCGGCATACCTCCCCTTTACTGCAGCCAGATTTCACCCGGATACATTACTTCCTGTCGGAGATTATCCGTCGCCGCCTGCCACGACGTCTTTTACGCGGATCTACGGCGCGACCTGGCGTCTGAAATAAAAGTAACGGGCCCGAGATCTTCCTGTCAGAGTTCATTTCTTCACGTTGATCGCGCCGAGTATAATTGCGTTCGCGGTATCTCAGCGGTTGACTTCCTGATATTTTGAAGCAACTGCGGGGTAATTTCGGCCATTAATCCATAGCTATTTTAGTTCGAGAATTTCAGCTATTCGACTTAAAAATTTGCTGACCTGGTCCCCGAACCTTTGGAACTCCCTTGAGCTCGCTTCAAGAACGTAAACAACTATGTTCTAACAGATTTCAAAGTTACCCCGTTGAAGCCTGGAGTTCTCGCTAGAATCTACACACGATAAGGGCGGCCAGCTATTCGGAACAATTTGTTCCGGAGCTGTCGCGATCGGATCAGTCGCAGAGATTTTCACCCTCGGTTTACTCTCGCCGCGGACTTAGGAAGTTCCCTAGCCGGACGTATCTTGCGCCAACCGGATGTTACGCCGAGTGGAAAGTTTCAATAAGATTCGCGGTCCCGCGCAAAAGTCGAGGAAGCCTCTTCGCGCGGGATGCAGACGAACGCGTAGCTGGTTTGTTCGCATTGGAAACTTACACGATCGCCGAATCGAATTTTCGATTTTCTGCGACAGCTACGTCACGACCCGTTAGTGGCATCGAGATCCAACTCCAACGTCACCGGCTGTCACCTTTGCCAACACCTCTATTCCCCCGAGTCACGTCCGCCCCTAGCCATCTCCTAGATTTATAGGGTTTTCTATCCCCTCGTATATATCGATGTACTCGACTGCGGTGGAAGTCGTGGAAGGGGCGGGAACGCGGGAGGGTGTGGGGGCGGTGGGAGGAGATGATCCCCGCGCGAAAATAAGACGAGATCGTAGAATGAATTTTCTCCGTGCAGGGCTTTGTTCTCGGGAGAAACGATCTCGAAGATCCAGCGTGGAAAACCAGCAGATTTATGAAAGGAGCCGCTGATTTTTATGACCCCTTTCTCGGCAAATCTGCTCGAGTATGCGCGGCGCTCGCAGAGCGTGCTTAACGTTGAGACATTCGGTAAAGTCGTGATCACGCAATATTATCAGAAAACTCCTTTACTATTACACTCCGATCGACCTAAATTCTCACGTGCAGTAAGCCTCCCCGTGCTCCATCCCCAGTTGCAAGGCGTACAGATCGAATCTTTATAAAATCTGACCGATCGCGTTAATCTCGTATATACCGTTCCTTCCGCGTCGTGTTCGGTGCTGAATAAAGCTATTACTGTTCCCAGTACGCATTGATCTATATAACAGCGGAACATTTTCTAGGGTAACGCTCCTGGGGATTCCAGCAGGCCACGGTAAGGGAAAAGAGCCGTGATAAACGACACGTCTGTTGTTTATCAATGTTATTCGATATTGGGCGTGCCGCGCGTTCCTTTTCGCGGCTAGATGACGAGCGGGTTGCAATATGCGCACCGCCAACGGTGCAGGGCAAAAGCAGTTATTGCGGTCGTGCAGCCTTTAATTCTGCAATGGTAACGGAAACATAATCCGCCCGTACGGTGCAATAATGGAGAGTCGTGTTCATGAAAAAGATCGAAAGGTCAAGCCAATAGCAGCACCCGAGTAGGCGAAGAAGGTTATTGCGAAATCGTCTTTTGTGCGATCGTACTTCCGCGTGCCACTTATGGGGGTGACTCGTGAAAGGATTAACCTTACGTCGTTGGTGTGAAATATAAGGAAAATAGGTTTAATCTGTAGATGTAGTAGGTAATTATTTCACTGTTTCCTCGAGGGGACATCTGAACACTGCAGTGTTATTTGTGGCAAAGTTTTCAGAGGTTCGTAGCAAGACTTTATACAGAAATACTATACATGAAATTTTAACGAGACGTTGAAATAGCAGCGTGGAATAAAGAATGCGGAGCATCTCCTCTATTAGCGTCGTCGTTCCATCATGTATCGATTTTCTTCTTAGGTAATAACGAGACGTGTATTCCAATAGACAGACGAGCCGCTGACAACCTTGTATCTCTATTCATCAATAACGAAGTAAGATTGTGATTAAAATTGAGTGGAACGCGTTTCGTGTTCATAATTGATTCGTTCCACAGTCGCGAGTAACCGAACAATAGTAGAAATAGGTAAATGATTGTGTCTCATCAAGTGCTCTTGCGACGAGTTTCTATTACGATTCCAATAGTAGCTGATCCACGGTACCACACATTTCGTTCCTCGTTCGAAGCACCGATATTCACTGGAACGCAACGCTTCTCGGGTCTTTTATTTCAACCCTTTTAGGGATATGAGGCATACTAGCCAGGAACGAAGATCATTCCAGCGATTCCAACGGTGTACAGCTTAAAAGTTGGACCCTCTCTTCCGAGCGTATCACGAAGTTCGCGTTGCATGGGTTCAAGTAGGTACAGGACTCTAAAACGTACGGGGATCCGCGTGAGCGTTACCTACCTGGATTTTTCAAGAGCTCGTATATTTCCGACTGCCTAGCTATTCCCGACAAAATTCACGAATATTACTTAGCCAGTAAGGAGCTCAGTCATTGTTCAGGAACGTTGTAATCCACGGCATGCGAGTTTCCCGATGCTTGAAACAAATGGGGAAGTTTTCCGTCAAAGGGGTTTCTCCGATTGTGAAATTCATCGACATGGTCTCTCGAGAAAATTAAGCACGCGGTGGTTACGAGATACCTCGGAAATTAATTTATTACCCGGCTGCATTGTAACCTGGAACACTCGGACATCGGTATGCTGCACGTTTGTTTGCTAACACTGTTCAGACTGGGTGTCCTTTAATCCGTTAGTCGTTGTATGCTAATTTCCAGAAATCCCCGGATAATTCTTACCGCTGTAGGAACAGGGATAATATATACGGTGGCGCATGTATTTGTCAATCGCTTATAATGCATCTTTCTGCGCCGCGCCAGAAACCAGTTTACATTCATTACTGTCAAGTGTCCCATTACATTTTATACATATTTTCGCGTTTAATCCTCCTGATTCTCTCAACACGCTGGTCCAAAAGCGTTTCAATTAGACGTTACGGTTAATACCTCCTCCACGTATCAAGTTCATTATAACTCTCGTTACGCCGCGTCCTATTTACAATTACGCCGCGCACTCCGCTCCAACCAGCCCTCACGATCTTCATTTACCGTAAGATCAGCCTGGCTGCATCGCGAGAAAGGATCGACGAACGGATTCATTCGCGACTCGGTGCCGCTGCAACATGCATCCGCGAAAATAGACCAACACTCGCGGATGCGCGTTTAACGAGTACACACGTATTTAGCGCATACCTTTTCACTTAGCTGCTTCTAAGCTGTTCGCCGTAGCCCCGGCTGCCTCGTTCTCCTCTTTGCAACGGGCCCAGGCAAAGGCCTCTTTCCTTTTAACCCCTCGGGACGACGAGGGGTGGGGCCAGGGGGCGAAAGGTGGGGGAGGAAAAAAGATGTTCAATTTATGACGGAGGCTGAAAGGTGCACGCGAAAACTCGGGCCCCGAGTGTAGAGCCACATTCAGAACGGTAACTACACGCAAAGAGGACGATCACAGCGTTGCGCGCCGAAGAAGGCGAGCGTCAGCCTGTAAACCGAATCTTAAACGCGGCCGAGAGCTAGCAAGCGCGTCAGCGAATCAACGTCGACGAAAAAAGGCCGGGCTTCTGGCTCGTCTGCTCCGCAAGCCGCCCGCGTGCACGTTTTATCCTCCTTATAGAGATTAATTGGAAGGACAGCCTCAAAAGGTTAAGGAACACAGAGTATGTCGGCCAGTGAAATAAGGAAAAACGAGGAACAAGGATGAGAAGCTTAGTACAAGGGCGGAATGGTGAGGACGCGGGAGGGAGAGGGATTGAGAAAAGGAGAGAGAGAAAAGCGCATGGGACAGACCACTGAACGAGGGCGTCATTAGAGGTCCGCGAATAAAGCGGAAAAGCCCGAGGAAGCAGAGACGCGGCTAGGACGCGGAGAAAAAGGAGTAGACGCGACGTCGAGCGAGCTAGAGCGGGTAAATAACAAAAAGGAGCAGACCAAACTCCGTAAACTCTGGCGGCCGGTTTTTCGATTTGTCGTTAGTTTCGAACCATCCTCATTAGAGTGGTCCTCTATTTACATTGGATTAAACTCGCGGCTGAAAGCGAGGCATTGGCGCCAGCCGCTTCTCTTCTCCCGCGTGTAAATAACGTCGCGGGGCGCGGCCACGGTAACTTCCGCCGTCGTTTTGATATCACGTGATAATTGCTGGTCGAAGAATTGTCCTTTTTTTTTCGGCTTTCGGCGAGCCTCGAGTAATTAGCCGACTCCGTCTCCGAGTTTCTCCCACGATTCTTTATCTTTTCTGTCATCGTTTTCAGCTAGTAGGGGTGTATTTAGTTTACTTCTTCGTGGATACAAGCTGTGTGTACAGTAACACAAGCACAAGATATTCACGGCTTTTGCGCAAGCTCTGTCTATTTGGATGAGAATTTTCCTGTGGTTATCGTCGCCACCGTAGGTAGCAGACTGTTTAATAAATAGAAACTGCGCCTTCTAGGAAAAGGCGGGGATGAGTCGCCATGAAACTGCCTAGTTGAGGGTTTCCAGTTGGACAAAGGTAACGATTGTTTTGCTTAGAAGCTCAATTAAGAGATACAGAAGAGCGAAGCGGGAAGAGTAACGCGACATCATTAAGCTTAATTGCATATCGCGCGGTCGTTGAAAGGGGGCGACCCGAGGCGTCGCGTCAATTTCATGGAAAAATCTGGCTCTTCGCCGGTAAATCGCGCGCCAGTGGAACCGTCGAAGCCAACAACGCATGTTAAGCGCGCGTATTTATTAGCGCGTCGTCGTAATTCCCAAAAGGTAACAAAACCACCGAGTTTTACAGCCACTATTAATAACTCCGGGGATACGTCAGCCATTACTTGCGACCTGTTTAATGCAATTTCAGTGGGGGAGGAACGCTCGCTGTTAATTGTGCGCAGAGATACGCGCCGGCGTGCGCTTTCGTTTACAAATTTGTTGCGCAGGCACGGCGAATCGGTTGGAAAAGGGGCGGGAGAGAGAGGGAATGTCTCGTTTCCAGCCGCAATCACCGGCTTCGACGTTTGTGCACTCTCAGGAGCACAGGATCAATTGAACTCCTTTAAATGCGTCAAACGTGCAATTTCATGCTCCTCGCGCTCTTTGTGCTCCACCGTTCGCTCACTGTTAGGGCAAGGGGCAATAGTCGTAATTTGCATTCTCCACGGCTGCACGATGAAAGGCGAGGAGGAGAAAAAGGACGGGGCGCGAGTCATTTGATCGACGCGTCGAATTACGGTGCTCGATAATTGTAGCTACGGCGTCGCGGAGGTTGTTTTACTTGCGTCGCGTAAGTAGAAGAGTGCTTGACACACCTTTGAGCAGCACTTCGCTGCTACGAAAATCACGGGGATCGGTGAAATCACAATTTCAATACATAAGGATAGACGAAAGTAGATTAGATAAATAGGGACTTGAATTATTTTTTTAGTTATCTTCGCTATTGGTCGTGTTCTCCGTGTAAGCAGATGACAAATCAGCGATTTGGTTCTGTGTCTAGCAGATAAGCGTGATAAATTTGTGACCCTTGAAACCCCAGTTTTATCATGGGGGAACCCTACCCATTGACCTGTGTCACGTACTTTCCAAGTGTGTCCTAAGTGTTTTGTAGGCTGAATAGGGAAACAGCCGTTAAATGGTTTCGAACGGTTTTGGATATTTCCACGGTCTCGCGCGTATCTCGATCTTTGAGTTGAAAGGGTTGGAGTATCGATTATCTTGCACGGCCGAGTGACGACAAATGGCACGGTACGTGACATATTGCACGAACCGGCGGCGCGTCACACAGCACATCGTTTAAAATTCTACGCCGAGCTCGTCGCGCGCCGCTAAATTCAAAGGGCGCTGTTATAAATTGCGGGCTCGGCCCCCGTGCAGCCACTGGTCTGGCCAAGTTGCCGGTCGTCCAAAAAATATCACCACTCCGGAATATTTCGGAACCGCTGAGTGCCAGCGGCCACGAACTGCCTCGTCAGGAACACCAACTCTGCCCTTTGGGGTTGGCCTCGGTGAATTTGATTAGCGCGAAGGGTATACAGGTGTGCCATGGCCTCGATACGAAGATTCTACCCGTCCCCGACGAATATTCCCCGGCCATAGATGGTGATTATCCAGGCGGCCCTCGCACCTCGAAACATGGGAGCGTAGGTATACGGATTCTGCATTCTAACAAATGCTTTGTCCGCGGCTACGTGTTAACCACAACAGGGGTTACCATCATCTAGATTCTAGATAGAATAACCACGTTTCTCGTGAGTTCCGCGCGTAATCATCGATCGTTTCAAATTGATCGCTTTGCTGATGCTCAATGTAGCGTCCCGCCTGTCTCCCCCAATGGTCGACTCCGGCGTGATAATGGTGACTGTGTGTAATGATGATGAATTTGCGGCGGCCACCACCCACGCACTTGCCACCAGAGGGCTTTTCCATCAATCCCTATTCCCGGCAGTTGCGCTCTAACCATCGATCCCGTCACATGGATCGAGCCCTGTCCACGAGTGAAGCCCCTTGCGTCGCTTTGTCCCCCGTCATATGCCATCGCTAAGAGACAGGGAAGTCAATAGGTTTTAGTCACGGTGATCGTATTAATTGTGACACTTCTCATATATACAGCGGTGCATCAGACACAATGGACGCGCTGCGATACTTTTCACCTGCAAACTCGATGAATTACTAAACGTCCCGCAGCTTCTTCCCTTTTGGTATCTGTCCTTCGAACTCCGAGGTTTCGCTTCGTTAGGTGCCTCGTCTACTTTCCGCGAATACTTCGCAGTCGTCATAAATTAGTGATGTAGCGAAAGACAATTTATGACGTGGTGAAGTCGTTTAGCGTAAATCAAGATTTCACGAATCTTTGGAGTTCGAGGAAGGACGAGATGTTACAAAGCAGCTAGGATGCGTAATAGACGTTGAAAAGCAACTCCGGCCCTGTAATATTCCCACAGAGTATGCCACTGTAATCTACGGTTATTTATTACGTCCTCAAAACTTTGCCTTTAGCGTTGCTGTGCCGAGTTTTCATGTACCTTTCGCGGTGTGGCACCATGCAGACTTCTGATGTGTTTGCGCTCTTTGTCAGTTGTCGCTCCACTGTGTGTGATAATCCGCGGGCTCTTGCGAATGGATTACTACTGCGATCCGCGCCAGTCATAACGTCGGTATTTAATTGCACAAGCGCAGAAGAAAGGATTTATGTTCTTCAAAATTTAACTGCTTTATACTGCTGCTCTCGGCAGCGAAACGAATGGTGAATATAAAAATCCCCAGTGAGAAGCTAATTATTTACCTATTCAACACACCACCCAGCGATGTTAATTCCATGGATCATAAGATGTAGTCTCTCAGAGCTACCTTCGTGCCCGGAACATTACTGTGAGTTACAACCCCTTCGTCCAAGGCACTAAGGTACGAACCTCCCAGGGATAGCTCTAGTCACGACTCCCTCGGTATACTCCAAACGAAATGCATATCTTTCCTTTTCATTCTGCCTATTTCCTCCCATTCTCCGACCAGCCAGCATTCCACTTAAAACGGTCGATATCCTATCGTGCCGCCACACCGTGGCCACGTATTTAAGCCCGCCAACAAGCGAGTTTCACGAGCGATCGACACACCGGGGGTTCGATATGCTCGGTGATCTCGAATCACAGTCAGTCTTTGACTCTTTCTCGGCTTTGTGTTACTTTCGCCCTTTGCTGCAGCCACGAAAATAGGCTCATTGTGCACGCCCGGCCCCATTTCTTTGGTGGAACGATGGGGGAACGCGTGATGATAACCCTTTGACCGTTTCGATTCACGCCTCTCTGGTATACAGGCTTTCCTGGTGGGGACAAGCGAATGATTGTGTCGCGTGAATAGGATTTCGTCGAGGCTGCCTCGCGCTTCTGCTCTGTTTCGGCGCACACTTGAAATCGAGGGACGTGTTTACGCGCGATCCACCCTCGACGACGGAAACCTTGAAGCATTCGGTTCTACGTTACTCCAGTTTTCTAACCGAGAGCTGCAATTAAATAGGCTCGCGGCCGCGCGCCCGCGACTGCCCATTTATTTTTGTGCTTCTAGTAAATTGAGAAAGTTTTTTCGCCCCGTTGTTGCCTGGTTTGGAAACAGGAGGCGCTTGGCCGAGCGCGTTGTGGGTCGGGCTGGTGCACAGTGGTGTTAACAGTGGCTCCATATTGTGAAACTTATGACCGATCGTTATTGTTTAATGGAGATGTTGTGGGGCAACGGTGATGGAATACGGGAAGTTGGATCGAGTGAGTGAACCGGAGAAATGTGTAGGTTCAGTGACGATTTTAAATAATACCATACTTCTACCCACAATTTTTGCACGCTACTAATTTAGTACGTAGAAGGATATTATACATTTTAAATGTCACGCGATAATCAACCATATCAGTGTTGATGTATAAATTATTCCTGCATTCCGTTTGAAGTAGTTACGAAATTGGATACGTCCGAATAATGAACAGTCGGGGATCACGCCTTTGATACGATATTTTGTTTCGAAGAACACATCCCGGCACGTACACTCCGTCATAAATAGTGTTCCTTCTCGAGAATTTTTTCTCGAGAATTTCTCGAGATATTTTATAATTTCTTATTTCTCATTTCTCGAGAAATTAGAGTATTTCTCGAGAAACTTAACTGTATGAAAATTATTATAAATCCCATTTGTTTCCAGAAATGAATTTTCAGTTAGTTCAAATTGTGTGTTACTAGTTAATCGCGAATATATAAACACATCTACAATCTGTAATAATTGTTAGCAATACATACGAAGAATTGTGCGATTTTTCATAAACTTTTCTCTTCGTATCGCTGATATCTCGTATCGCATATTCTCTATATACAATTAAACCACCATCCACTCAAAATGAAATAAATTTTTCTACAGCTGCAGATTTTGTCACAAAAAAAAGAAGTAGATTGGCTGAAGCGACATTAGACGCATTGTGCTTTTTAAATAACTATTTTAAAAGAAAAAAGTAATGTTTCGCCTTGCTCACATTTTGTATTAAATAAATAAATTTATCAATTATATTTAATATCTATTTTTTCATTTACACAAGTTTTGTTTAAGTTAGACACGAATAAAAATTTAGATAAATATCATCAACATTATTCTAAATATATAAATTTTGCAATATCTTTTTAATTTCTTGAGAATTCTCGAGAATTCTCGAGAAATATAGTCTGATTTCTCGTTTCTCGAGATGCGGAAAATATCGAGAAATCAGGAACACTAGTCATAAACGCAGCTCCAATTTTTTGTCTCACCATTTCTCCATTTTCCACGCATTGTTCTCTGTTACTATTTGTCACTTCTCGTTAGTCCTCTTCTGATTGACTCTACACATTTTGCTAACCATTGTTCAACAGTAAACATTATGAAACCAGTCCGTGTCAAACTATGAGATTCGTAGGGTAACTTTTGTTTAAGGTATTTTGCAACAAAACGATAACGATGTTTCTCTTACTCCCAGTTTTTTACACTGCATAAACAGAATTACTGCAGTGCGTTATTTTCGTCATATACATGCGAAAATTTCGTAGTTAATAGCAAATTCTGTATGACGCCTTCCATTCCCGTGATTCCCAAGCTTTGTGAATTCCTTGGTGCTGGATTAAGAACGCTTTAATTGGAAATGTGTACGAATTTTAACGAGGACAGCAATCTTCTTCGCGGTGTAATCTCGTGAAAATGTCTAGCTAAAGCGGTGTGCGAATTAAAGTATTTTGGGAAAGACCCTCGCACTCTCCTCGAGTGCCTTAATTCAATTCATGCATTTCCTCTGCTATAATTCCAGCATTGAAGTTATTGTTAGATTTTCGTTCCATAGCGCAGTAAATGCCGCTGGCCTACATTCGTCAACACGATGAATGTTTTAACACGTAAACTTGATATTTGCCAAAACTTGCTTGCGAATTCTACATCTTTAACGATCCATGGCATTCTGGAGCTTGCGAAAGTAAAAGCCGCGTAGCGTGGCACGATGTTTGTGAAACTGGAAATAGCAGATGGAAATGCTTTGCTAATGGTTATCAATAAGATTACATCTTTCCGTTGGGTGCCGGGTTGCCAAATGATAACGAGGTTGAAAACGCGCAATGAAAAACTCAATTAAAACCGAGCATTTTCTGTTGGTGGCTCGAAATACCACGCTTTGCCATACTTGCCCTGCTTTAATAGTATCAATTGTTTCTGACATTTATGACCTTTTTATAGCGGCCACGGCGCGGTAATGCGCTCGATGTTCTCAGGACGATCGATATTACCGGTACACACCCTTGTGTGTACACTGTGCACGTTCTAAGAAGCCGTCGGTTGTTTTTATAAACTTTATCGATTCGACGATGAAAAAACAATTTGGAGCGTGCATAATGGATTGCGTGAAAGCCTGTGATCGATGCCATCGATGTCACGATGTCAGCCCGAAGGAACCAATAAATAAACAATGTAAAAGGATCGTTAAAAAAATTTTAAGCCGCATGAAAGGTCGCCTTTACCTACGCCGTGATAAAACTTCAGCACTCGGGAGAGGGTGGAGTCAGACTAATCTCCTTTGTTCTTTGAAAGCATGACATTCTATTGATCATACTTATTAAAATTTCACGATGCCAGCCACCAACGTTTACCCTATACAAACAAATTCCCAATCACAAGCTCCACGCTTATCAAGCTGTGAGGCACTGCAGGTGACCATATCGAAACGCATTTCTGACGCTGGATCCATTTTAGAACACTACAAAGTACGACGAATATTTAGGTAACCAAATCATGTGCTCCACCCTTCTGAATGGGGCACAAATTGACTTCACCCCAGCAGCTGTACAATAAATATACCCTGCCCTCCGACACGGAGGGGTGAAAATCGGTGTTGCAACGAGAAAGAGAGCAGTATTCAGGGGTGTCGTCGAACGGGCAACGGACACGTCGATAGATCGAAGATCGGCGTACCTTAGCCACGTACGCGCCAGCGCGCAACAAATCGTCTAATCAAGTAGATATATGACTGATGGGAGGGGGGGGGGGGGGGTGAAATTGGTTTTTGGCCGCGAGTAAATCTCGCGCGCGTCAGGACGAGACGAGTATCGGAGGGGAAACTAGAAGAAGGAGAATCCGAGATCGATTTCCTTTGGGATTTATGCGTCTATTTTTTATCCTGATACCTCTGAAGCCGTCGGCGTCACCCTAGGACGAGGATACCTGGCAAGGAGGCGGCTTTCTCTCGGGTCACTCTTTCATTTCGCGCTTCACTCGGAGCCAACGTGAAGATCCTTGGTTATTAATGTGCCCAACGGCGTGGCTGAAAGTTCTCGCTAATTCATTCGGATGATTCTCAGGGAATCTTTCGTGCGTATAGATATACCTGTAACCAGGGAGAGATCTCAGCTTATCACGAGCACAGCTTCTTTCTGAATTAGGAATCAGTCCTTCGAAAACGGTGACCTCTTTGCTGCCACTTATACTTCCCTCTGTCGCCGGGACGACGGACTGAGTTAGCAATTCTGCTCCTCGTCTGCCCGTTTTTTCCCTTACCGTTTTGAATTTAAATTTTTACGACTGGTTGGATATCGTGTCCTCGAGTGGTGACCCGAAGTCTACCACACTGCGAATTCCCAATTCGATTATACCGCTAATTAGCCGTTTTGGTAGTCGACAGACTTTTGTGCACTGTAGGTAATATTCTACTACAGCTGCAAAAGACGGAACATCTAAAAGGTGGAAGGTGTTCTTCGAACAAGTACTTTTTAGGCGAAACTCGATTCCAAGCGTAAGGACAGATGAACTCGCAGAAATTCTACGCTGTTAAGAATTTCTAGTCAATTACAAATGTGAGTGTTTCAAAGCTTCAGAGTAGAGGCCTTGACGAAAAGAATACAGAGTTTATACCCACGGCTGGTTATCCAATGACCGATAATTCGGTGAAAAAAAGTTGATTTCCTCTGCCAATTGTGCGAGTGAAAAATTGATGGGCAAACCATAGTACATGATATATCGGGAAACGAAGGGTACGAAGGGTTGGCGCTCGTATTCTAGACTCTTCGTGCTCCTTTTCCCCCGACGTGCATTTTCAATATTGGACTCCGCGTCTCACCTCGCGTTCGTTTCCTCGTCTTACCTTCTTTCTTCGGCTGCTCTCGAATATAGCGTGTCCCGCATAAAGTTTACGAGCTGAGCTCTCCGAAACTATTAAAGGTATCGAGGAAATTTTGTTCCGTATTCGGGAGAACCTACCTTTACGTATATCTGGCGCATCACGAGATGCGGATGTTCGCTGATACGCGGAGAATATCGAGTATCCTGCTGTTCTCCAAATTCCACCGCAGAAAGGATTCAAGGTTTAATCGTGGCCGGACGCGCGCCGAAATTTGATGGAGTATCGGATGGCACCTAACAAACGGCAAGTCGACGTTTAGGATCAGATATTATTTCGGGTCGAATTCATGGCGGGCGGGATCGCGCGGGAAGGGTCAAAGGGAGAAGATAGAACGGCGAGGGAGGGTGGCGGGCAGGCAGGAACGGAGGATGCGATTTATCACTGATGGGTGAAAACGAGCGTAACACCGGTGCCGTATAATTGCGCGTATATCGTTGACCCGTAGTTATCGCCGATAAGCGGGATATCATCGATCGTACGCACCCCTCATTTTCCGCACGATTTTCGATCATCATTCGACGCGTTTACGGGCCGTCAATAACCGCCACGGATCGCGATATGCATTCGAAGCCTGCCGGTTTGAGGAACGCGACGCGTTATTGCACCGATGGTCGGAACTTACGGTGCATGCGCCGCGCATGTATCGAGGTCATTTCATAGCAGACACTTTGGTGGCACTTGACTCCTGCTGGGAACATATTCAATTATTTACGATCTGTGAATGACCGCGGCTTGCTTTCGACTCGTTCAAGCTTTAGTTTCATTTGCAAGCGGTGCGCCGAGTGTTTACCGAAGATCCAACCCTGGCAAGGGAATCGACTGGCAGCTTCGGGTATCGCTGTTCATCGAGAATTAAGCTGTACATACTCATGGTAATTCTCGGTCACAAATAACTGGAGTTGTACTGTGCGAAACCGACGATGAGTAAACACGAAACAAAGGCGAGATCTAGAATGGCGAAAGGGGTGTCTAAGTGTTCTGAAGCGTGTCTATCTGGTGTCTGAAGGTGCAGATCGACTGAATCAGTGTCTAAATGGAACGAATCGTTGTATAGGTACCTTGCAAATAGCAGAGCGTATCCAAAGGACAGTGACGTGGTTGACATAGGGCGTGAAATGTAGGCTGGTCGGGTATAAAATTGACAAGTGAAAGTACATGCGTGGTGTTTAGCGGCGGTATACGTCGCTATTGTCGCGAAGAGAATAAGAACTACCATTCACTTGCAATTATGCACCATATGCATCGCAGGGAGCGGAAATGTTTCAATCAAGGATCGAGAAAAGCCTCTACTAACGAAGCGCACGGTTACTCCAGAAATTTGTAGCCGTCCCCGCCGTAAAGCAGGTAAATCGCGCTAAAGTCAGCGCGTCGATACAGCATGCAATCGGATTAATTCAAGCACCGAGCAGCAGGGAACGAGCCACGCAGCTCCGGTGTCCGCCTTGGACGCAAGATTCGCTCAGCGACGGGGAAATGAAAAATGTTTCATTCAAATTCCTGGCGTACCGGCGGCGGGAACGACGATAATTCGCACGCGGCGTTAATAGAAAGGGATCCAATTAAAGGGAGCGGAAACTTTTCCAGCCGGATATTCAGCAGCGTTCCCGTCGTTTGCTGTTAAGTGCGTTTTAAAATTCGACGCACGTAGCCCCGGGAACGTCCGTGGATCCTTATCGCCCGGCAGTATAATAAAAGGGAACCAGAAGTACCGTTCAATTCGCGAGGGAAAACAATTTTTCATTTAAGTCGGCCGGGCCACGCGGCCGTCCAGCCCGAAGATTGCGCGTGGCCGCGCGTGTACCGTCGCGTAAAAGTCACTCGTGGCGAACTCGCGAACGGCCAAGGAGAATCTCGAGGGTGGCAAGTTGGTAAGCTGGTCGCGCGATAACACAATCTTTCGCTAGGAATCATAAACTCGCGCCACGGCCGTGGGGATAGGGTAAAAAATGACGATGACTGGGGAACAAGGGCCCGGGCACGAGCAGCAGATCGTAGCGGCGGTGCTTAAAGCGGCCGTAAAAACGAATATCGGACCGGACGAAGAATTTACACGAACGCCCTTGCGCGGTGCATAAAGTTTCGCGTCGAAAGCATGAAATCCAAGGGCGATTTCGGAGCAGACACTTCGATTGCCACTGGCATCCGAGACAGACGGGGGTAGCTATTCACGTCGTCGATCCACGCAGAGAAACCAAGACGTGGAAGGTGGTTGTCTATGAAACTGATGCATCTAAATCGATATTTTCTGGTCTCGCGTATACGCTTATGAACTAGGGAAGAAGCCCTTTGTCGGCGAAACTTCCTGACGATCGAAGTTAAGTTATGCTATACGCGATTAGTGCTTACATAGATGGCTGACTATTTAAGAGGCCAGTGTATTGTCAGCGTATGTGTGTGTATGTGTGTGTGTGAAGTCTACTGAGAGCCTCGCGTTTGATCACCAAAGTTGAGCTGCGTTGGGCACTTACGACCTGTACTTAGCGACACTGTTTCCCGTTAACGTGGATAGGGTCCACCTAAAGCTGCAGCTCTTTCTCCGATCGATGCAGTACTCGATAGTACTGTTTGGCTCAGCAAAGGGACGAGAGGAACGCTTGAGAAAGATCAATTTGTAGATACGCAGTCCGCCATAAACGTTTGCGCGAATACGGCGTCACGGTTGCAGAGGTGTATTTGCTTTTATATGTGAGTCGTTTGAGCTTTGAATTCAGGCATCCATTTGTTTTGCATTCGCATTCCTTTGTTCTCCAACTGATACTCTTTTTGCTCGGCGCTCTTAGCGTTGCTAATTTTGTCGCAGTGAAATACTTTCAAACGGGCACGAGCGATCCGACAAAAATGCTATTGCGCAGGAGTTTAATTAATGCCAAATATTTCGTCAGGGCAACGATGAGATTCCCTTTGTTCGTTAACCGGTAGTCATGGTAACCTCGGCGAGCCGCGGGTGAACTTTGCTCGACGGTGAAATGCACTCATTCCCCTATTATTATATTCATCCACGCAGCCGAACGAAACCCGTTATTTTTCCGCTCGGCGATATCTAATTGCTGTTAAATGATACGCATTTCTCCGTATTTCCGGCTTGGCTCGGCCACGTGAAAAAGCTGCGCAGCGACGGAAGCAAAAATACCCTTAAACGGGTGTGCTCCACTCGTCACAGTCGAAATTGCCTTAATATTCTGCGAAAAGGAGGAATCTGATTTATTACGGGAAGCCGTCCTCGATGCGACAGCCAAAAAACACGTAACGATTGGTAATCGTGGATTCTTTTACCAGTAACGCGATGGAGTTCAATTATCGAACAGCATATGTTTTATCCACGAATACACATCGTCGGCGATGGGTCGAGTAAATACGCTCTAGTGACTAGTCGATTGAAACGACCCGTCTAAACGGTTGCAGAGGAGTTGCAATCCACGCGTTTACACAGATGAAGTTGTAACTGTGTCAATATTTTATCTGATATTGATTGGGATTCCGTGGTTGTGCGACAAAAGAACTTTCACAATTTCATGTATCTTTCGCGATGCCTTCGTTTTACGAACGCAGGATGGATAACTTTTCTCTCCGCGACACGGTTTTGATCAACTGCCGCACGGTTGCATTTGACTTCCGCTACCATTAACGTCCTATCAGCTTCGCTTCCCAGCGATGGATCGAAATCCATAACAGTTAATATTGTTCCTGTGGTAGGGAAAATTCGAGAATTAAATTATTGCTGACGGATTGAATTTTGCGGAGGGTTTCCAGTACGGCGAGGCTCTGCGCGCTATAAATTCCGTGCCATTCGCTGGGGACAATCGTTAATGGCCACGGCGGATCAAATTTCGAGATGAGCACGGTCGTTCCGCGGGAGAAAAAAGCGCGCGGGGAAAGTTAATAGCACGGGAGAGCGTGCGACCAACAGCGTCGGACAATTAAACGCGAGTACGCGGAGTACTTGAATGAAAACGACCCCCTTTTGTCCGTATCGGGTACGCCTAATAGAAACGAATAGTGAAGCTTAATCAATTCAATTCACCAACGTATGAACAATGCTCGCGTTTTTCGATTCTCCGTTTTAATGCTACATTGCTCAAAACGAACACGAGACACCTAATTGCGGGAAGTATTTCTCCCATCTGCTATAAACGTTCTTCATTATCCCATGCTGCACGAGTGCTGAACGTTTACAGCTGGAGATGTTCGATCATTTAATCGAGAAATGAGAATTTGATCCTGGTCGTTTGCAGTGTCCACTCTCACGAATTCAAATCTTTTATCCCTATAGAAATTGATCTGAAAGAATCTATAAATTGCCGGGGAAAATTGAGAGTGCCATTACTCCAAGTCTTTGAGTTCAAACGGTCTTATTCAGCCCCAAAAATGAATGTCGCTACTACGTGTGTAACACTCTCGAAGAAAATTCTGTGCAACGCTTTATGTGAGACATCCTGTGTATGAATATAACATCAGTTACACCAGTTCCCTCACTTTCAGTACCAAATTTATCACTAGTTTTATTCTCCTCCATTTTGCTCACAGTTTCTATCCAGCCTCCGCTTAACGACCATTTTATACACCGTTAAAGCAAAAATTACAACCCGCAACAAGTTTCTCGCGCGCAGCTTTGCACCTTTCGCAAGCAACATTGCAGCGATCGCGTGTACGAACGCACTTCGTGTGGTAAGATAAAAAAGTGCGATCCCTTTTCTCTCCTACAACGAGTAATTTATAAAGGGCTTTAATCACCCTGGTGGTTGCGAAATTGTTTAACCGTTAGCGCCACGGCAGGCAGTGTCCGCTTGCCGTCCGAGCTCATCATCCCATCACGGTATCCCCGTCGGGAAGTAATTGTTTCGCATTTACGCTGTTAGCCGCACTCCTGGCCGAAATATCGCGAGCAATTAAGTGCACGTCATTAACGTCTTTATAACGAAAGAATCTTTAAACCCCGGGAATAACGTAAACGCTGTAGCACCATCATTATTCACGACCTGTAAAAATTTCACCGTAATCCCCGTGGTCGCGTTACCACGTCCTCCTATTTACTGTTTCCCTTTAAGTCACATCAAGGCCAGCTTTCTGTTTCAATAAATTACACGGTCCTTTTCCTCGCGCCGCGAGACGCGCCAAAGTAACCCCTTGAAGCGTCCTTTTCAATGTTTCAACTTTTAACGACCAAGCTGAGAGTTCCCATCCCCCCGGCAGAAAGATTGATTAGCATCCCTGAAATCGGGACTGTTAGGCGCGAGGCGGGATCATAGGCGCAATTAGTGGTGGCGAAATGGGATTCTAATTCCATTGGTCGGAGATGCCGTCGCGTTTGCACGTTCACAGGGGTTCCGTGAGGGTAACGCGTATTTGGGCGAACTCCTCTCAGCTGGCAGACCTCCACCCCCATCTTTTGGCCAGCTTTCTGTGCTGGTGGAAAATTGGTTTTCAAGAAGAAGTAATCTCGTGCCCGAAAGAGATCCGATGTCCCCGCGGAGGAGTACCTAATGAAGTGTACGTGAGAAACAAGTCATCACTGGGTAAGAAGACCCGCGGGAGGGCAAACAACAAGACCGCGACCGAAAGCCTGAGGCGAGAGAATCTCCTCGGCCACAGCCGTTGGCAAAGAAGTTCGAAAAGTTTTTCCTGCTCCACCCTCCAATCTGTAGCTTCCTCTTCGCACGTGCTACCGCGAAACGACCTACGGCATTCGAACGTTCTCCCTTTCTGGCGAATCATCGGCCACATTTGTCGACCAACTTCCGCCAAGTTTATCTATCTTCTGAACGCGGTCAAAGGGGACACTTCTGGGGGACTTTATAAGGATTCGTTGATTGAGTTTCATTAAAGTAATGCACGCAGTGATCCACGTTTTCGGGATCATCACGTTCGGAGACTCGTTTCTGATTCGATATTTCCACATCTTTAACATCCTCGATTTTGCGGTTCAAAAGTCAGAAATATGCTTCTCGAAGTTAAAATTAGTAGTATCTAATATTCACCAGGTCAAATGTACCTATATACATATTTCTTGGCGCGAGCAATTAAGTAGCACATATTTTAATATGATTCGTTGCACTCGCATCGACCGTAACGTGCGCCACGTTAACGAACTTCTAATTACCAGAGGTGGGCCCGCATCGAGATTGTCTGCAATCTCAGCGCCAGCGTAATTTTCATCGTAATTAATCCAGCGACCGGTCGGCGAGTCGGATTCTTGCTCGACCACGCGTCTACCTCTCGGCTGATCTCTTTTCCGTTCGCGTTTACGCTCACCGCGGAACAAAGACGACCGTGCCGCCCACGACATTCAGCATTCGTTACCGGCCCACGGTGTCTTTGTTCGCCGGCGGGTCCCTGTTCACGGCAACTTCCGGTTTGCAAAGTTTAGCTACGTGCGCGCAATAAAACCGACGGCGGGACAAAAAGCGCGCGCGTAGAGCGTGAGGGGGGGACGCCGGGGCGTCGCGATGAAAGCGATTTCAGGAGTCACACGTTGCGCCCCGTTTGGAAAACATGCCCCCCAGAGCGCAACCGTGATAAATGCGCCGCCAGACGATTGGATGATTGCCACCCTGTACGCAAGAGTTCGTAATAATTAACCTGCCGCACGCAATTCGCGCGTCATCCTCTCTTTTGCATTGTTTCTCCTCGCTTGCTGTCAACTGGAGCATCTGGCGGGCGATGCTGGCTAAATTGCTGTTAACATTCCGCGCTTGGAGTTCTGACGCTGGTGGATCTCTTAGAAATCCTCCTGCGCTGAATAATCTAGGAACTGATGATAGTTTTTACCTCAAGGGAACATTATTGACCTTGAATGATTGAAGTAATGGAAGCACCGCGTACTCACCCGGTATAGTTAAAGTGCTAATCTGTAGTAACTTTAAGAATCGTTTAATTGAAAGCTAATATCGTTGTTCTTCTAATTTTCAGGTCCGCAGGAAAATAAAGGCCGACGCTCTGAAGGTAAGGAAAACCTCGTTAATGAATCTCCGCGCCCGTTGATGTACCTACTTACGTGGACTAATAAAAACGCTGCAGGGGAAAGGCGCTTCAACGCAATTCAGAGATACAATCCAGTCGTTTCTGGTGTTTAAACAGAAAATGGCTGCTTATAAGGCACCCCCGCAAAGCGTCGCTCGCGTTTCCAGTTCGATTGTTCTCCCCGTGCACAACAGTTTGAATTTTACACGCAAGATAGTAGCTCTTGCGCAAAAATCTACGGCATCTAGCAATTATCATCTCTGAAGGAATTAATTTTTCACTGCCCGTCGGACGGTAAAACGCTGATTATTCACAGTCGAAAGTACTGGAAATTAACGGCTTCTGTGCGCGAGTCGAGCTAATTTCGCTGTGCCGGTTTTACGGCAAATTAAAAACGAAAAAGCTACGTTAGAATGGACATCTCCAATTTCAAGCTTTTTGCATGACTCTTTCATACCCGCTGAAGCGTACACCCACCCCGTAGATTCATTTAAATTTATTAATCTTACGAACCACTGCTGGGTACATAAAAAAGACAGTCTATTCTCCTGATATTTTTTTCGGAGTTTCTCCATTAAGGAGTTGAGATCCTACTTTTGTTCCCTCAGAAAAGAGAGCAGAACTTTGGGGAGCTAGAAGTAAAACGAAAATCCAAGATTTCCTCGTAATCACCAGTGTTTTTATACCAAACTCCGAAGGATCAACATGAAAACCCTCTGCCCTGTCTGCGTTTGCACTCGCACTCTTCTAATTGTACGTTGAAAAACCACGGCAATCACTCATAGAGAACTTTGTTATACCATTACTTAGCTCGTTTAAATTCGCTTCCCATCGTTGCATACATTTTCTTCCTCCTTTCAAAGTGTTGTCTCCTTCGTTGAAATAAATTGATAAGTATAGGGGAGAGTCGTGCAGTACCGACGAGCTTACAGTACCGACCAAAGCTAGTTCTCGCTTCTTTGACCAGATATTAGCACTTTATTTGAATTAATCAATGAAAATCACAATTCTTTATAACCTATTTCGGGGTCATATTGTTTACTCCATTGCTCTCGATGTTCTGAGGCATTAAACGTATACGTTGATATTCAGTGGGTTAAAAGTTATTTTTTAAAGCTGATCTTTTGTTTCTCGTGTAAATGATTTTCTTCTATTATGTATACTATCTCTAGTCTATTAAATTTAATAAAACGTCCTAGTTTTGCAATATTCTATTGTACATAATATACCAGAACCTAAAATGTTTCCCCGTGATTCTCGTACAGTACCGACCATCCAACTGTCGTGCAGTACCGACCAACAAACTCTGTCAACCAGTAGAGACCAAATTTTTCTTATCTGTAAGTTCAATCTGTTAGCAACTCAGATTAATTTATAAGATGTTCATTTAGCCTTCTTTTTACCTTTTCCCGTAGAAAAATAAAGTAAATAAGGATAGGTATGATAACCTAACTAGGAAGTTACGATTTAATGAAAAAGTTATCCAGTGTGTTATTTGCAAGCAGATTTGAGCATTAACTAAATAAAAAATTATGTAAATAAGGATCAAATAAAAGTTACTTTAACTTTAAATTATTCGACGAATAAAGTTAATTTTTTTATTCGATGAGAATTTATTCGACGAACAAAGTTAATTTTTTTTATTTATTATTCGAAATTTTATTTAAATAAAAATTTTGCCCATCTCTGTTTGCAAGGAATCATTTGAGAAAGATTGGATGCAGTGTATCGACTGTGACGGTTGGGTACACGTCGAATGCACAGATCAGGAGAATATTAATTATTTTATTTGCGAGTTTGTACAAATAAAATATTTAAAAAATCTTGTATTGTACTAATTAAATGTTTTTTTATTAACATTGTTAATCATTTAGACCTAAAAATCTACTAATTTAATAGTTGGTCGGTACTGGACGACAATTTTTCGTTTCCTCGAAATTACAACTTTTTTACTTTTGCGAATTATCAATTCTTATTATTAAATTTCACAAAAATAATTTCCTTCCGCTTACTAAGTTCCATCTATACTACAAACACGTTTTTGAATTTCTGATTTTTATCGACTCTACCCCAAGATATAACAAAAAAACTTAGAGCGGTCGGTACTGCACAACTCTCCCCTAATACTCGCCTAATTTCCAACTATCGCTTAGAACTAGCAACTGAGTTTCGTTGAGAATTTCATTTCGAATTTGACTCCAACCTAGCACGTGGATCTGTGTCGATTTCTAAGTGGCAAAAATGACGGGGAATGGTACTCCGGAGTCTCGCATTCGTTCGCTTAGGTCCGCGCAAAAGTCCGTCAAAATATTGTGTACCCTTCTCTCGCTAATTGCCTCGTTTGTATCTTGTGCCGGAGTGGTGGATCACTCGGCACCAGAAGAAGAAAATTTCAAATGAAGCCGTCTGTCTAGCTCGCAGAGAAATAAGCCACTCGGCCCTTCAATCCGTTCCAGCTTACAAGAACTGCAATGTTTCCGCTCCCTTTATTAAATCGCCTTCCCGCCTGCTGGAAAAAGTACCAGAAGAGGCGGGCGAACCAGGCTCTATCGCGTCCTGTTTCGTGAATTTGCCGAAGCTGCAGGGGAGGGTGCGGAAACGGGGCGAGAGTGCAACTCGTTTTGCTCACCCCTCGGCAAAGATCCGCCGAAAACCTTTCCTCTCTCTCCATCTCTCTCCCTTGCCTGCCATTATCATACAACACGACGAGCCTTGAAGTTTTAATGAATCGGAAAGAAAAAGTTTCGCAGGCCGGGGAAGGTTAATTTGATCCTGTTGAAACTGGGGGGGCGAGAGGGGGCGATGTAACGTCTTGAAGCATTTAATCGTGCCGGTGTTTGCCCCAGCCGGACTAGGTCTCCGCTTCGTTTTATTCGGATCACTTTGGAGCGAGTAATCTCCTTAAGCGCTTCCCTCGCGCGCCCCGGCAAAAACAGCTGATTTATTTTCCGAATTCAACGGTCGCTTGAAGGAAGGCTGACGCGTATTTCGTTTCGCGAAGAAAAACTCGGTCTTTATTCGTGTGTATCGGTGAGAGAGGATTGAAGCAAGTCAGTATTAGTAGAATGTGCAAATGTTGTCTGTGCCCTCTGCAGAAGGAAAGTAGGTACCCGTCGACGTAGTCAAACGAAATCCGTTACAAATGCATCAAGACGACGTCATTGTCCTGGCTATCTCATTGCGCCGAAAACAATCAGTCGGTAAAGGAAAAACCAGACCTCCAATTCCAGTTCTGCGAAGCTCTGCCGGCCGATACTCTTTCTCCTTCTGGTTAACGGACGGGTGGCTCGTAATCGGCAAAAGGGGACACCGGGAAGTTCCGCGTATTATCGCGGACCAGAAAACTTGGTCTCGCCTTTCATCCGCGGATTAGTACCTACTTTTATGGAGTTTCCGAATGGGGAAGTTCCAGGGCATGATTCAACGCGACACCACTGCACCGTGATCAAGCGACATCAGCGACTCGCCACGTTTATGGAAATAAATTTAGACGGACTCGAGCGCCGCGCGCGTATACACCGTTGTGCGGGCTAGTTGGAGCGGAAGTTGCGCCCATGGCACCGTGGTCCGCGAATTTCTGGTAATCCCCGGAGTAGGGAACCGTGTACAGAAGTCGCGGCGCCGTACGTGCGCGCACGGGGCGCTCGCGTGCACGCGCCCGTGATTTATGAAACGCGGTGTAATTGACTTACATTACGATGCAAATTGCCCGGCTCACGATACGATGTGAAATGCGTGTCTGATTCTTACGAAAACTTTCGTCCCCCTTCCCCTTTCTTCCCTCTTCTTTTTCTTCTTCTTGCGTTCAACCGTGTACAATTAGTTAGAGGTTTCACGCTCGAGAGGTATTTGTACACGGTTGCGCGGCGCACGGTCGTTCGCCTTTTCTGTGGCACGACAACGTTGTCAATAATGCTTGAATCGCTCTCGCGTGCTCTAGCTTATATTTCTCTTTGTCGAGAATATTTTTAAACGTATACATAACCGGGACACGAGTGTTGCGCTACCATTTTTAAGCCCCGCCAGTTCCTTTACCCCGAAATACCGCGGCGATGTGTCAGCGAACGTCTGCCCTTTTCTCGTGGAACGAAGTTTGTTCACGTGCTGGCTTCACGAGCTGCTTACGACTGCCTGGGACAGATTTATCGCGATCCAGATACGACGCACCTTTGGTAAAATCGAAATAGCTAACGACTCACAATGTGAAGACGAATCGAATCACCCCCAGGCCGTCATAGTTTCCTGTCTCGTGTCGAAAGACGTAACCCTCGCCCTAGGATAGAAACGATCAACGTCGCAATCAAGGTTAGCGAAAAATTTCGGCATAGTGATAAATGGTCCAGTTCCGGAAGATTTTAATTCGATCTGTACGTATTGGATTAGTTGCTGGCAAGAACGTGTTTAATTCAGCAAGCCCGGCGGGCGCACGAAATTTTACGAGCCCGGGGGCTGCTCAAGTTCCTTTCTTTGTTTCTACCCTGTCCGCCGAAGCGGGCACGTGACCCACCTGAAAATGAACTAGCCGTGCCCTCTGACGGAAAAATATCTGTGCACTGTACGCGCGCGAGCGCGCACGTGCTCTTAGTAAGCCCCGAGCGTACATTTCCGTTCGCCCACCCACCCACACCGGACCCCGCCGATACAATTAAAGAAGCGCAATAGATCCACCGTCCAAGTGGAAGAAATAAACTCTTTGACAGTAAATCGGTGAAGTCGCACGGGAGAGCTTCCTTATCCTTTGACTTCCGGTAACGCCGAGTCTCCTCGTCTCTACTTCGCCCTTCCCACCCCCACGAACCATAATCCCGCTTTATTGCCCGTGATTAGAGACGTTATCGGTGCCGATAACGCGACTAGTGGCGGGTAAAATGAAATCCAGGGTGGGGCATTTTAAAAAAATTGTATTGATAGTCGTGACGATAACACTGATAACTCGTTGTAAGATATTTTGTGTATCATATGTGTGTATCGCAGTTGGAATTGAAGATTGTGGATTATATGTGTGTATCGCTGTTGGAATTGAAGACACAGAAGTGTGGGTGAATGTTTGATCGTTGCCACGAGAACGTATGTACCTACACTATGTACGCACGAATCCAGTTACGAGCCCTCCTAGGCACAACTGAAAAAATTACGTTGGACGATTTATGCTCGTACGCGAGCCTCCAGGAAGGGACGAGTCCCGTTGAGAAATCTTCACGAGCATAGTTGATTATTTTGGACCACGCTCGTACCTCACTTTGGCCAGGATAAGTGCATATCCGTGTGAACGCGTTGTATCCTTTCTTGCGGTTATAAGGTATGCAATCAACGCGTACCAGCCATTTGGTATAACCGTGCACAGCCCCGCTAGGAAATCCGGCTGAAAATTGGCATGGATCTTATCCGCGAGCCGTGTTCCAGACTTCGTTCCGCCGCGCTCAGCTATTTTTCTGTTGCTCCCGCTAGATCAAACGGAATTAAATCCACCCATACAATTTCCTTGATATTTATTACAATGACGCCGGGTTGAATGGAGGGGTCGGGTGAATGCGATGAATGAGCGGAGCACGCTGGAATGAAATTAGGTAAATGGAGGAGGCGGGGAGCGACCCCGCGCCTGTTAGAAACTTGTAAATTTAAGCTCTCGTTCGTCCGTTCACTCATCCATTCAGAATGCTCGCTGGCTGCTTGTTATTTTCTTCCCGTATAATTCCGGCCGGATGTGGAATTCGCGGACACTGGGTCTTTAAGCTTCGTACCTTTGTATATTTTTAGACAAAGCCCCCGCTCCTAATGTACAATAATTCATCACCGTAGTTGCCACCGCGGCTTCCGTAAGTTTCCGCGTGAAACACGGGGCAACAAAAACTGTAACTTCACAACAGGGGAGCCCCGTACTAGAGAGTAGATGTCGTCAAAAGTTTCACACAGTAAGGGCACTAGGATTTTCCTCTACGTTTCAGATCCTTTTGTCTCCTTTGAAAAACGTATCCCAACATTCGGCCGACGTTGTAATAACCACGTTGCGTGCTATTTGAATTACATGCCATTCGTGGACCGGAACATGCCGGTAGTCCGAAATTGATTGTATTATTCTCATTTTTATTTCGAAGCAGTGATTCGGGAATTTTCGCAATTCAATGACAGCCACGGTTGCAAAGAATTCCAGCACAAGCGTTAACAAATTCGACGTTGAATGTACAAACCGGAGTCCAGGCGTTGGAAGTTAAACTGTATACAGGTTCAAGGGGCAATGCTCAGTGCGACTTTAAAGCGCGAAAGTTTGATTAGTTTCCAGTCCGAATCCTCTGTTTCAAAGTTCAACCAATTCAGTTTCGACGTTGAAATAGTTGCGATTTTAAAAACTAATCTCAACCCAGGTATAGGTACAATCCGATCTTCTTCTACCTGTTAATTTAGAAATTAGCGCAAGTCGTGGAACTTAAAACGCTCTATAAGTTTTCAGAAACTATAATACAATCTCGATAGAAGGAAACGGCTGTTTTCGATGCCGATTAGCAGCTCTTCAAAATTTCCATGATCGGTGGCAGCTGGAGGGAATTCGGTAGAACAGATTTGTTCCCGATTGGGAAAGTGAATGCGAGGGATTGGTTGCGTTTAGAGGGAGGGTAGCCGCGTCGATAATGACACAAACGTGCGTTTGCGTAAAATTAGAATCGTCGGGCTCACCAGTCTGTAAGTGCAAACAAACCGAGGTGAATCATTTGCATGAGGGAGCAAGCGAAAATCTACAGATTCGTTGATTCCAGCATAATGCTCGTTCGAATAGCCAACTGGAAAGTGTTAATTGCCGTTCAACCGAATTTCAAATGGTTACGATTTCTCGTTATTGTTTAACGAGACCATTACAACTTGGACCATTACATTCTTGGACGCTTCGCCTGTAATAAGTGTAGTGACCCGTTCCGTGCTGTTTTTGGATATCGTGGTGATTTAAATTTGGAGGGCAATGGAGTCTTGGCCTTTGTGGCTTATCTGTGTTTATTATCTACTTCACGATAGTTTAGTGTTAAAACGTTGATTACAGTGTAGAAGGTAAATTGACAGTGTCCATCTAAATTTATCACGCACCCTAGCATTTGGTTTCCTTTTTCCTCAATTTAAAGAGGACGATCAAAGCATCCCCATTTAATTAAAGAAAATCCCAGCGTAATAATTATCCTACAGCCCAATTATCTAGCGCATCGTTTCGCGAGTCGCGCACGCTTTCGATCTCCCCGTCGTTAGAAGTTTTATCATAGGGGCGGACTGAAAACCCTCCGCTCCGAGGTATACCCTTCGTTCCATGGTGAGGTTTTCTTTCCTGGCTGGTGCCTAACTAACGATACCGTGTCGCGTCCCATGAATATTGACGATCGAGAAGGTCGATTCATAGTCCTGTTTCTAATCGAGCTCGCCGTGACTCTCCATTTTTCATCCCCTATCAGCGGAACAAAAAGTTCGCCATCCACCCTCTGCAACGCTGAGCACACCTCCACGTCCCTTCTCCCTACGACGCTTTCCACGCGCGTCGATGGTAGCGCGATACCCTCGCGATCAACCTTACATCTATTTAATGGCACTTATACAGCGAACACTTCCTCGAAACATTTTAAGTTTCAAAGTAAAGACGAACATCGCGGTAAATATTTCTAACGAATCTCCAGCCACCTGAATGCAAAGAGTTCATTCAGGAGAGTCATGATCATTACGTTGTTTACAACCTTTACAGGTGCCGTTAAGGCCCCCCTAACGATCAAACGCATCAACCTATCTACTGTCAATGAACGTAACTGTGACACATGCTCCTCGTTCCTTCCGGTTCGATCCTTCGCGATCGTCTTCGCTCCCCTGCGAGAAGGTCCGCGACAATATTCCCACCACCCCACACTCATCCTTGCGATTAGCTGCCACCGCCTGTATCATCTTTACCATCCTATACGGCGGGACGTACGATAACGGCGTATCGCCTGGGTTTCCGTGTGCTAGAATTCGATCAAAGGCCGTGGCAGCACGCGTTGCCGCCCCCCTTGCCGCGTTCTTGCGTGCTTGCCCGTGAAAGAATCGAGCTGAAAGGAACCTTTTGCGATGGTGCCCTTTGCGATACGCGCCCGTGCCCGTGCCCGTCCCTAAAGTGTCGTTCACGTCTCACCTCCCATCCTCCTCATCCATGCTTCGACTTACTCTCGCAGACCATTAGCGAACTGAATGATTAATGGAGCATTCACGACGAGAGGAAGATCGTCGTCGCCCTCGAGGAGACACCACCGCTGGCCAGACAACGGAAGTCACCGGTTTAGGTCGATTATTTTTAGGTCTGAATTCTTCGACCGCGTCCCGCTGTCTCGCCGCCGCCTTACTTCGCATTTCTGTGGTTTTCCACGGTCTCGATCGACATCGGGAAAACTAGCATGTCCTCCTGCCGTTTGATGGTAGAAATGACTTTACCACCGATTCGGTGGTAAGCTGCTGGTACGTTATTAGACCACCCAGGAGCACGCGAATATTAAATCTATTCCCTTCTAGAAAGAGACCCCGCGACGTGATAAATCGTCGCAGCGTCGTATCGCAGCGATAAAGAGCCACGAGATTGGTAACTGAAGGGCGTGTTGTTGGCGATACGATCGTTCCCCCGCCATATTACCGAAGACGCACACGCATCGTAATCACGCGGATACACGCCATTACGCGTGTCCAATATTCTGGCCAGACTGATAGGCTTAATCTTTGTTGGCTGGTATACGCGTGTATCGACAATGCGATAAGGGGGACGGCTAGTTTATTGTCTTCGGATCTTCGATTATCTTGCCCATAGCATAGTGGTAAACACGACCTACCGAACATCTGCTAAATAGTTTCTTGCTATGCCGATACAATTTGACACGTATCCTCGATTACTCCAGCTGCGCGGGGCGGCAATTAGGTGACGGATACACCGCGCACTGCTTAAAACTTAAAAGTTAAACCTGTGGTGAAAGGGTCACGAGGAAGGATTTTAATTGTCACGCGCCAAGGTTTCCAAACTACGCTCGTGGATAAAAAAAACGCTGTCACGTTGGACAGATAGCTGTCGGCGAAAAAATTTAATTATCCGAGCGCGCATTTAATAAATGGATCTTTCATTAGGATCCCCCCTTCGTGTCGACCACGATTGACAGTCGTTTCATCTGCATCTCCATCGTTCATCGACCGTTTCGTTCGGGCTTTATACGGTCAGCGTAGCGTGCGCACGAGAGTCTCCCGGGTCCGTTGACTTGCCTCTAAACGAGTCCCTTTATGATCACATCGAGGCATGTCAAACTGGTCGGGCTAATTGTATGGATAATTTTGTGGCGCTCCGAGCGTGTAGAACAAAGGGCCGGCGAGTTACTGTCGAGGACGAAGCACGGCCCGGCCGTTCCGATTCGTCTGACCTTCGCTCTGCCTTCATTTAGCCCCGGCAGTTAAGAACTTTCAGGGCAAGAGCACAGAGGGGATCGATGAAACGAGGTGGGTCACCCCTCGTTGCGCCGGGCGAAAGCTCCCGTTGTTGTTGTTACTGCGGTGGTAAATCGAGGCTTTCGCGGGCGACGAAAGCCACCGCGCTGGAGGCAACATTTAGCGCAATAATATGGGGTGTTTATTGATATTAATAGTCCGCGGTAATAACCCGTTTCCACTTTGTTTAGGATCGTCCGCTTATGAACGTAAATATTCAGCGAATCGCAAGGGCGAGGGCCTTTGTCGCGATAAATTGCCGTTTCGTGTGCAAAAACTTGCCTCGAGTACGATGAAGTACAACAATAAAGCATCTTTATTGATATTAATAGTGTACGGTTAACGCGATTCGATTTTGTTTGGCGTTGGACGTCTGGGGAAATAAATACAGCGCGCGAATTAAGAGAACTGTGGCCTTTTGTTGCGATAAATCGGGATTCCGTGCGCAAACAGCCGCGCTGAGTGCAGTAATACATGGCCGCTTATTGATATGAATGGTTGGTCGATATCATGCGGTTCGATTTTATTGGGCGCCGGGTTTTTAGAAAACAAGTGCTGCGTGAATCGTCACTATGTGTAGAGTGCGGCGGTAACGACGGCGCAAACCGCGAATGGGGCCATTCTTTGTAAGGGGTAAATCGAAATAGCAGAATAACTTTTTCCAAACGGGGCTTCACGTTTGTGAACCTCGCGCTTGGAAAACATTGTTTGCACGAATAACAAGGTTTAAAAAAGCACTGCAAGCAATCGGTCGAGTAGAAGTAGGAAACCTTTTAACAGATTCTTCGGTCAAAATGTTAAATAATCGTGTTCTGCACAGATTTCCAGATTACAGCTTGTATATACAAAAGCACTGTAAATTAGATGGATCAACGGTTTCACTCGAAATTTCGGAATCTTGAATCGAGTACTGAGCAGGTGAGTTACGATTATCGGCTGGTAGTGAATGCACTCAGGAAATGATCGTAAATGTAATTCGCAAATCCATTATCGTAAAAGTGCACAGCTTGTGCATGGCCCTCTAAGCGTTTGCTGGACGTTGATATAGCGAGAGCTTTTCTGTCTCCGTGGGCAGGGATCCCTGCCAAACAATAGCGAATGATTTACCACGAATCTTGGCTTCCTTGCTATCGTTGCGCGCAGGCAATCTGTTTAAGAGAGCTGGTCGAAAACGGAGCAGCTTGCGCGAAACATATTTTCAGGCTAGAATATCAGACGAGTGTAAAAGCTGAGCCCACCTACGATACCGGTTGACCTAATCTGTTATAGTAATATATCTCAAGCCCCTGTTGGCAATTGAAACTTGATTGATTGTCAGAAACGTGCGGCGATTAAAGAGACCGTGATATATCGAATCGTGTTCCGCTACGTGGCTAAACACACGCCAGAAATAGACACGTATCGCGGTGGTTCTCGTTAATGGTTCAAACTAACACCCTGCCCAAAGATAACACAAATGATAACAGCTGCTTCGTTGTAGACACAACTCACGGTTTCTAATAACAAGAGAACTTAGATTTCTCGGCTCGAGCGTGGACGCAGTTGGAGTAATGGCCTATGCACGTGTTATGTTTAAACAGCTGTCACGCGGCCGATTTTTTGTTAGCTTTTCCGATAAAGTAAACGTCCCTACAGTTTCGGTATCTAATCGTATTATCGACACTGACGGCGTCAACGTCCACTCGGGTTTTATGGATTCTTTCTTCATTCTCTCCAACGACATTTTCTGTGAACTCGCGTCACAACGGTTTAACGTGACTCACTGTCGATCTTGTTTAAGGTCAGCAAACAGGGAGTGCGAGATTCGAATCAGGACCTCTCGATTCATTTTTTCGTCCTCAAGTGTGTGAATTTTAGATTGTAAGTCTTACACAGATGGCAGGTCTTTGGGTGCGGTTCGACTAGGTCGATTGGCTGGAGCGATCGTTCAATACTCGAAAGGCCCAAGATCTTTCCATGTCCGCGGATGAGATCTACTTTCCAATCTCTTCTGCAGAATAGGATACCTCGAATACATTACAATATTGGGTTTCGTGCGTGAACGGGAACGACCACGCGATCAAGTTCACCGAGAAGCAACAACCATTCGACGACTTCGCTTGCGAAAGAAGGAATCTATCGATGACATAGATACCTCGATCGCTTGAAATAGTCGCGTAAGAGAGCAAGCCCGAGTCCTTTCTTCCTCGGGATTTAGAACGCGATTCTCCTTTTTACCTGGCTGCAATTACTTGGAGCGTTCGGCGAGTGACGTCTCGTCGCCGGGTTTCTCCTCGCAATAAAAGTACAAGTGTTTCCGGGCGGAGTGGCGGCGATATTACGTGGCATCGCGGTGAAACTCGAACAGCTTTCGTCCGAAATATCTCAGCGCAACTCGTTGTTGGCGTTATTATTATACGGTGTCAGGGCAACCCTGACGTTGCACGGTTTGCAGCGCAGCTTTGGTTCCGGCTGCTCCGCGATATTCGAAAGCCAGATTCGTCGTCGCTTTCGTTCCTCCGCGGGATGAAAGGTTGTCTCGCTGTCGACGGCTGGCACTATCCGCGGAAATTCTGAGCGCTCTCGCCGCACGGAAACGGAGCCAGAGTCACGACACCCTTGCTTCATCACCGAGACCCGTGCCCCCAACCCACCGCGGTGTCGTGGATACGAGCCAATTTCATTCCTCCGTCTTTGTAACAAGGCGGAATGTTCATCGCCCGCAGTCACGTGCCCGCGACCTCGATCCATCGGAATGAACACGCGTTTCGGCGTCGAAGGATTCACTTATGCGCCTGGCCTCCAGCATCCACTCTTCTTGAAACCGAACAGACAGAAAGAGAAGCGCTTCTAAGAACGAGAAATTACAAACCTGACGAAGATACTGAGAAACCGTAGATCACAGTCAGAAGAATAAGTGGTACTGTGCAGGGTGTATCAGATATACGCGATCTTCCAGAATGTACTTCAATGACAGAAATTACATTGGCGCAAACTGAGATGCCTTTACGTCGCAATTCTTTTCGAGGTGACTCGATACGAACGATTAAATGTTAGACAGACGAAGCACTGTGTCTTCATTGACTTTATTGGAGGCAACGTTACTTACGATTATATCCGTTCCTCGAGCACGACACGTGCGGCGACCACTTGCAATGGAAAGAGTGCCATTTTAATAGGACTTCATCTTTCGGTTGCATCAGGGATTACCCACGGGTCAGTAAGTAGCAACGAAGGAACGTATTGCCTCCGTGCCAAGAATACCGATGACGCTCCGTTCGGCATCGAACTCACTGAATCCGTGGCATCGATCACGCCTTCTGCTCGACGAGACAACTAATTGACTAAGTATCGCGACTCGGGCCCGTGCCCCCGTTATGCGGCTCGTAATTAATTTACACCAGGCGGTTAATTTAGTTGAGCGCGGAATGATATTCGAACGCGAATTCCTGTAGGAAACTTGGAAATATCGAATCACCGGCAGAGGAACAGGGGAAGCACAGTATCACGTCTAATTTCCGTATCGAGCTTCGGAGCAGGAAGTAGCTGGTAAAGTTTACGCATCTAAAGAAAAATCATATCATCCATGGTGAACGTCGCCGTAATTAACTTAACGTTCTAGCAACTATGCGGGAATTGGTGAACGTCACGAAGAGTAAAACATTTGTACGATAGGAAATAGTATTCAAACCACATCAAGGCGAGCAGGCAGAAACACGCGAAATGCGGAATTCGCTTCGTTGAATTCTAGCCGAAGTTCAAC
Source organism: Andrena bucephala (assembly GCA_947577245.1). NCBI lineage: Eukaryota > Metazoa > Arthropoda > Insecta > Hymenoptera > Andrenidae > Andrena > Andrena bucephala. Next base: position 75,704,876 of record OX387715.1, read on the forward strand.
CAGTGCCTCTTTAATTTTCGGTATTTTCTGTGGTTACGAGCTCCTGCTCGGAAAACCATGAGCCGTGCTGCAAGGGAAAAACAATAACGAGAAATTAAAAAACGTGAATTGTGATCATTCATATTCATATGGTCGAGAACGTTCAAGTAGAATAATAGTAGATACTAACGGGTTTCACTTCTCATTATTAAACCATGGAACTTGGCGTTCCAACGCGCGTTCAGTATTTACCACTGAGCGGAACGCTACGTATGGCATCGTGGGACGGCCGATATTTATTGCAGCTAAATAATTTGACCGGCCGCGATGATCGCCGGGGACGTGGATTCGTAGAAATATTAATAACGTTGCTCCGTGGTTTGAAATATTCCGATTTAAATCGCTTGAGTGGCCTGGGCACAAATGCCACGCCGCGGGCATTTTTCACGGGTAGGGAAAACGTCAAGTACGTGGAACTTTCATTTTCCTCTCCCTTCGCGTCGATAGGTGCCTCAGGTCCCGCGGAAGTAACTGTGGGATCAGGTTACTACGGGATTAATTATAGAGACGTCCTATTATTTTTTTCTCTCCGCCTGTTCCTTTTATCTCGACGATGTAAATATTGAATGAAATCGACCATCTGATTCGCGGCACCGCGCGTTTATTTTCATATTTACGGGTCGTTCTCGTCGGTTTGAAGTTGGCCGTGAATAATGTGTTTTTATCGCTGCAAAACGAGAGATGTATGGCGCGCGAAATCATACGAACATGGAATAGAGTGAAACAGAAATTTGAATTCATCATAAGTTTGAAGCTACGGCTTTACTGCCCCGCTACTGCACCAGTTCTCCAACAGATACCTTCGCGCGGTTACCTTATATTTTTTAACTAATATTATTTTCGTCAAACAGAGACGGGCAAAATTTTTATTTAAATAAAATTTCGAATAACGGATAAAAGTTAAAAAAAACTGATTCGTCATGTGTCGAATAAAGTTAACTCAGCTTAACGAACGGATGACGAATAATTTTTTTTTAACTTTTATTCGTTATTCAACAGTTTATTTAAATAAAAATTCTGCCCATCTCTGCCTCGAAACTGTGCGAGGCAATGCTTGTCTCTCATTGCAAGTTGCAAGGACTACCCTTATAAACCATCCATCACGCAGAACGTGAACTGCAATGATATCGCCCCGATTAGTCTGCTCCCCTGTTATACACGCCACTCCCGCATATTATAAACCGCGAAACTCCACGAGAGCTGGATCTTCCCACGACAGGAGATTAGGCTGAAGTTTTCTGGGGGTCAGCCGGGCTCGCTGGCTCTGCCTGTGGCATTGTCGATCACCGGCATGAGACATTAGGGGACAGGGAAGTTTGTCGCCTAACCTAGAGGGCGGACGCGCGAAACTCGGCCGGGTTAATCGAGGCGGCACGGTGTCTGAAAACGTTACAAATGTCATTCAGCGAACTCTGTCCGCGCTGGTACACGGCTGGTATCGAAAGTTCGCGCGCGACAGGGGTAGTTGGAGAAGCGACGTAAGTTGGCCGTCACTTGGCCGCTGGCAGAGGACGAGGCGCGGAAGGGCGTCCCGCGGCAGCAGGAACACGCTCTCGCCCAATGGCTGTCCAGCAAAGTACAATATCTGGAGGGGAACGGCGGCCCATTTAGATATCGATTTGCAATTTCGCCGACAATTACACGAGGCGCAGAATATGTTCGTATAGATTAGATCAGATTAAATGAATATTTACGAGGGCCCAGGCAGCCGCGACTGGCCGACACGCTGCGTGCGTGTAATCTGCCTTGCAAACAGGGCCCGGTACTTGCCGGCCTACGCCTGTTATTACGCATCGTCCTCGGCCGCCAGCCGGATACCACGAAACGCGTTCCTTACTCCAATAGACGTTCCACGGCTAGAAATGCGGGAAACGGAATAATCGTTTTCTTGCCCCCCCCCTCCCCCTGCCCTCCCTCTCGTCGCGTCCCCCATTCGACGGGGGAGGGTGGAGGATTTTCTTTGTAAATTGGAAACGCGATGCAGACTCGGGGGAGGCGGGGGGAGGGGGAACGAACAGAACAAAGGGATCGAATTGGATATATGGTATTTAGTCACGACGTTCGAACTATCCTCCCCCTTGTTGCTTGGTGTTGGGCCGAACGTGTATGTACAGGGTGTCTCGAAAGGGATACCGTTTCAAAGAATCGTTAAACCACAAAACCACAGAGAGTCGAGTGATTTTTCTCTATTGACTTCTACATAGAACGTGGTATTGGTGAAGAACAATTGTGGGGCAGGTATCAAGCGTAGGTTCAGTGGTGGATAGGTACACTGAATCCATCAGTTGACTTTGTGCACAGCGATCTGTGAATTGCGCGAGATCACAAAAGAGCTGGATTTATTTACAAATGAAACAAAAGGGTGAAACAGTTGATTTTTTGTTCGGTAAAAGGGCACAGAGTCAACGTTTCACTGTGTCTCTGCGAAAGGAACACCCCATGTATAAGCTTAGCCAGACATTTTCGATCGTTTTGTTGGGTGGGTGGTGCGTGTCGGGTGGGCCGCCTGCGTTGTACACGGTGACCGGTGTAATGGATTTTAGCCAGGGTATCCACGTATCCCCCCGTTCGAGCTTATAGTTGGCGCGTGTACCAAACTAATCTGCAATAAATTTTCAGGACCTCGCCGTTATACCGTTTACGATCGAGAAGATTTCGCCGAAGGACTTTTGATTGCCATAAAATATGCTACGCTGCCCCGTTGCCCCCGTCTCCCCTCCACCCTGCTTCTGTATCCCCTAAATCCCTCACAAAGGAGGATAGATAGGTAAACGACCTATATTGGGCAAGCGTTTCGACGACATCGGGAACGGGGCCCGGGATTTTCAATTTAATCTTCCAAATGATGCCTCGATAAACCCTTTTATTGGGTAGCTAGTAGCTAGGACCCAGGAGAGGCAGGAGGAGATAGGATCGTTGTAATACCGCGCCGTAGTGTAACTGTCTCCCCTTGCTTCTTTTCTGGTTATTCCTCGAGGGATATAACTGGATAGCTCGATAATTAGATAGACCCGTGAAAGCTTCTATTAATGCCGAAGTAATTGCCTTCGATGCCACCCTTTTCGATCCCGCTACGAGCATTCCCAAGACCCAGCTGTAATTGTTTTGTCTGGAGATGGACAGGGTCCTCCCGTCGCCAAAAGGTTCTCGCGCTTAATGCTAACTCCTGGAATACCGTAACCGACGGGAGCAGGACCGTGCGGGGTGAATAAGCAACTAGGGGGGAAGAGAATACCTTGTTCCTGAAACGCGACGAACTTGAAGGTGGGACGGGCGAGGCGTTGTTCGTGCTTCAATTAAAATTTACTTTCCGGCTAGTCGCGGTGCCGCGGGCACGTTTACCTGCGTGACTAGCCTCACTAATATCTAATGTCAATCCGGAGCGTTGTTTAGAATATCGTGCAGGCACGCTCCCAGAGCCCGTGTGCGAGTGTGCAACCCTCTTTCGTCGGCAAGGGCGAGAACGGGTCGGAGAGGGGTGGGCATCGAGAGAACGAGAAAAGGGGGCACGTTTTACAGGCGCACCTGTGTACCGCACGCGGGTACGTGATTTGTACACGGGCCAGCGAAAGGGGGATCGATCGACGCGCAGGTTCGTTTTCAAGGATTTCCTCGATTCGTATTCCAACGATTTTTATCCACTCGTGCTAACCGATCTGATCCATTCGCACAGCGGCCGCCGCAAATTAGCATTTTACGAGCCACCGTCACCCGAGAGGGACAATGGAGGCCCGCGTTAAATTCGCTGGAAGAAAGGTGGAGAGCCGGAGAATCCATTATCTGGATCGGGGAGAGGCTGATACTGGGCCCGGCTGTTTTATGCAAAACAAGACGTAAAATGCCGGATGCAAATGTCAGGATTCGGTTCCCATCTGAATCGCGAACGGCAGGCCCACCTTTTCCGCGCTATCGAGAGATTAGTTTTATCCTGTCCCGCGTTGAATTAAACGAATAACCGCTTCGCCGCTTCCCTGGTCAGTTTTTAATTTAATCGTTGCCCTTCCTCTTTTTGCCGTTAGCGCGAAAATGTAGCCACGAAGCGCGCTGTGATTAAATTTCCCTCCTACTTGAATTTCCACATCGATTTCGGCGCGGCGGACGTTTTCAACGAAATTATCGGTTCATTTTGTATCGGCGACCACCTGCGTTTGACGGAATCCATTACCTCGGAAGGGCCACCCGGATATTCGGCGCGGTACGATGTCAGCCGGTAAGGAAATTTACGTGCCTACTTATCGTTTCGAGTGGGCATCTATATTTAATAGCAATTAACGAGACCCGAATCGTCACTACACGGTGTTGCTACTAACACTTCAAAAGAAATGTGATAAAGTTAAATAAATCCCCTTTCCACTGCTCCCCGAAGAAGACCGCTTCGATCACCCATCATGCGTACCCGCACTGGAGTAAAATTCAGTACCTATTCGACCATGCCCCATCGAATTTCGGCACTACGAGCAATATACTTGACGCTGGAGTCTGGTCACTGGTCACCATCACGCAGATAACTTTTTTAAAACCATTTTCCCGACCGTGCTCATCGGAGCTCGCGTGGCTATCCGCGGTGCCTCGTTTCGCGCTGGCCGAGCTCAATTGTCGGCAAAAAGTTTCGCAACCGGCCCGCGGTTCTCGAAACACTTATTTAATAACGTACAGCTCGCATCGGTATCCGATGAGGCAATATCGGCTTGTTGCTTCGGAGAGCGTAAACACGAAGAGACGTAAAAAAGAATCGGGGCGCGCGCGGTAGACGGAGACAGTCGTGTTTCCACGCGAAATTCGTTCCACCGAAGGCGTTTTGCAATTCCTTTTTTGCCCTCCCCTGCCCGCGTCGGTTCTCATATACCGTTAATTCGCTTCGAACGATACGCGCGAGCGCGCGCACCCCCGTCACCCCCGACGATACACAGATATGGCCGCGTATACCGATAAAACTCCGAAGTTGTTGAAGCGTTGCATAGTCCCGTCACGAAACACTCTATTGCACGGAACCATCGAACGGGCTTCCGCACTTGAAGCGAGAAACGAATTGTTCGCCGCCTGTGTCGTTCGATCTCTCCTCGTTTCAACGGGTTCGATGAAAATTTCGTATGCTCCGACGGTCACGCGGCACTACTCCCGATACCTCCGCCGTGTTTCGCCAAGGCGAACGAATTTATGACGCGTTACACGAAAGATTTATGCAAGGCCGACCGTTCGCATCCGAATTTTCCGCAAGCCGTGGCTTCGTTCCTTCGCCAGATTGGCCGAGAATGCCGGCGCGCCGTGGATCGTCGCGAAGTGTCGACACCCTTTCGGCTCGTGTCTCACTTGTACGGACGGAACTTGTCATTTTTGTAACTCTTTGCTGCCTTCCATCGGATGTTTTTACGGCCACGCTGTTGACCGCGGTATCGATCACTTCCATCGAAATAACGTCTTGCTATGACAGGTTTAATCTTTTGCGGTCCGTCTGCCGCAATCGTGAATCGACAAGCTGACGGCCCGGTTTCGATTTATTCCGAGAAAGTGCTCGATACTCGCGCGCAGCCCTTTGTAAGTTAACACAATGGATAGAAGTAGATCACCTTTCTCGATTACCCGAGCTTCTTCGGCGTGAAATATTAAACACGTGACTCTGTCAAGTTATTTTTCGAGGAACACAGACTTCCGAGCTGGGCTTCTGCTTTCATGTCCATCACAATCAGACATTAAGGGACACTAACTGGGTGTAATAAAGCACTTCGGCGAATAATTTATTCCCGCGCTCAGTGTCCGGAATGAGCGGCGCAAAAAACGGTGCTCCGGAAAACGCGACGAGCGGAAGGGCAGGGCAAAAAATTTCATCCAGCGAAAATAAAATCTTGAACAACCTCTACCTTTTAATAAATCACCGGTGGATGTATCTCTAGGAAACACTTCCAGCGAGGAGGGCTCTATTTCAGCGTTTGCAAAAAAAGAGGCATCGAGTTTGTCGTTTTAAGAACGTGCCAGTGCAACATCGATTATTGGAACGCGGGATGACTGGCAACGACGTACGATACACCATAGCGGTATCGCGATGTATGTATTTAATGCATGTAAGTGTTCACGTAACGAGGATAAGTACCTGCTAATCCCGCGGTTAGCGCGCCTTAATTCGTCCTTATATTATGATAATTACTGCGAACAATGCATGCGTACGAGCCCTGAATTTCTCGTCTGTTGAGAATTTATATTAATCGTTTACGTCGTTCCGCTTGATATACGCTTAATGGGTTACTGCGTTGTAACAATGGGTCGGGAGCCATGGATTAGCGAATAAACCGATGATAGGAACGATTAAGAAGCAAATTGCTCATTAAGGTGCAGCTGTGTGCGATTGTTACATTGAATCTTCCAGCGCATGCACGCTCGGATACGTTGAACCGTTGGTTCACCTCCGTTCGCGTCTTCCCGTGAACATCAGCCGTTAGATCAGTCGATCAATGATCTCCTTATGATAGAATATTAGTCAATATTCCTGAAGCAACCAACGACGACTTTTTAATAAGGTCAACTGGTAAGGTTCACGTGAAATAGTCCAATCTCTTTTGGGGGCAACGATTATCCGACACGAAACTTCAATGAGAGGAAGAAAGCGCAGCTATTCCTCGAGTTAAATGTGCCATAAGTAATGCATCCCCGATGGATCGTGTATACCTACTGGAAAAGGATTCCCCTTCTTATTCCCCGGGTTTTATTCGTCCCGCTGAATGCGCGAAAAAGGTTCAGGAGTATCGCCCTGGAAGTATAAACCAAACGACATTTCCGAGATCTTATTAGGATGAAATATGAGAGAACGACGTTTGAAGGAAGAAGAGAAATTTAAAGGACGCACGAATAGGTATGTCGTCTGATTTCAGATCGCTATTATCCGCGAGATGCATAGCTGGAACGAGTAAAAAGTTCTTACGTTTCCTTCCTTAACCGAGGCCATTGATACGAGTTTGAAAACCAGCTTCACTTACCTACATACGAATGTTCTAGAAATGAATTTCTATGAAAAGGAAGGGCGCTCCTGCTTTGGAAAAATACGGGCATTTCGACGTTCAAGATTGTAGTTTCTGACGGAAGATTTTGCAAATATGCAACATGTGCTTTAGATGAAAACTTTGGAAACACTAAGGAAGTCCACACTTTCTCCGCATTTTGTATCAAAATTTGCATTTCACGGTTTCAAATTTATCAAGGTGTAATTGCTTGGATGGAGGCCAGGTTTCCTCTCGCGAGTGTCACGGTAATAAATGGTTCCTCTTGTTTCACCTGGGGATTTACGATTCGACCACGCTAAACGATCTTTATGTTCCTCTTGAGGACGTTGCGAAATATAACGAGAACTTTTGACCAATAAAATTATTGATCTTCATCACTGTCTTGATATCTTGCCGCAAGCCATTAGTATTCCTTACCTGTAAGTTGAATCGAACTCAACGTAAAACCGCAATTTCGAAGCTCATAGACTTGGAAATACTCGCATCATGCACAATGCTAATCGTATCCAATAAAATGCACGATGCAAACGCGATTGGATTTCCGGGACTCTTATCTTACAAGAGCGACACGTGTGAATCGAATTTTACGTTCGAGCCGTTACACCTGGCAGGATCTCATTTACCGCGTATCTACGGTTGAAGTAAACGGGACTGTGAAGAATCACATCGATTGGCCTCCGAAGCGCGATTTCGGTGGAGCCGTTCCCGGTCGTTAGTACTTTTCCCCGGGATTTAAACTGTTCCTCTCCTTAAGCTTTATTGAAATTGCGCCATCAACCCTTCGCCCCACGGGCCGCCGTGTACATTTGTTACAGCGCAGACACAGGCGGACGTGGAAAGTCAAAATAGTCCTCCATCTTCCCTGTCCTATAATGTTTCTCTTTTTTAGGGCCGACGGTGATTTATTAGTCCGAATAAAACGCCTCGTCCCCCGGTGGGAACGGGGCTCCTTGAAAAAGCACGTTTAGCATCGTGCAACCAAAGCGAGAGAGAAAAGGAGAGGAAACAGGCTGTCAAGCAGCGATATACGAGCGCTATTGGATTCTGCTTGTGCAATAACGCAAAGTCGCGGGGAATATTTCCCGTCGCTACTTGACGCGCGATAGAATCGGGCAAAATGAAAAATTGCCACCCGTACAATGCGTAACACTGATACCCTTTCGGCTCGATCGAATCGCGGCAACGAGACGGGCGCGGGCTAAAAAGCGACGGCTCGCGACGACGCGCGATGGAAAGTTAATTGCACGTGAAACGAACGAAACGGAGCACGGCACTCCACGTGCTCGTATAAGAAACACCGCGAACATTTCAATTTCGTGAAGCGAAGTTGCTATAGAACAGACCTAAAACTTTATGAACTCTCAACGCTCGCAGTATAGCCGTAGGTACTCTATTTTGCGACGCAACAACGAGCCCATCATTTTCCAAATTGTTCTTATAAAGAGCATCCTTTTGGGCCATTTGATGGCAGATGATCGCCTGCCCCGAAAATCAATGTCTACATCAAACTCCCACGTCTCGAAGATTCTCTGCAAGAAATTTCAGAGTTCTTGTGACAACCTTTAGAGAAACCGTTTCATCCACCATTTCTTTTTTCCATCGCCCCTAGCCCCTGAAATCTCAGACGGAGGAAAAGAAGCAGGCAAAAAGGTTGAACACGCTGAAACGCGAGACCGCGAATTCTATCGGAAGGGCAGCGCGTTTTAATACCAGCGTGTCCGCGTTCCAAGCGGCGGAACAAGGTTAAAGCGAAACGAGGAGGCAAAGTTCGTCAGAAAGGTTGGAAACGCTCTTTCGCGGCGATAACTTTCTGCCACGCTGGTTGCCCGCCAGCCTGTGTCCGTGGGGGTGTCTGCGCGCCCCTGTGTCGCTCTCGTAAAAGTGGTCGTCGAGGAAACAAACACGCGAAAGCGACTTCTGCGCGCCGTGAATTGCGCGCGTTTTGTAACGATAATGCGAAAACTTGGCCGCGGAGAGAATAATTCCCGTACGAAAGCTGTGGGTCCCTCTATGTAGTACGTGTTACCCTCCCTCGCCTCGCCCCGCCCGCGCTCCCGCTTGCAGTTTGCATTTGTTGCTAAATTTATGAGGCTGTCGGTGCCCTCCCCCAAGACGCTGCCTCGAATTGGATATTTCGTTTCGTCGATCGACCGTTGTTACACCAGGATTACGAGTCGTTAAGTCTCTCCTTTCCCTTACACCGCACCTCCCCGCCCCTTTGACCACCCGTTAGCGAGCTATCGTACGACGTTTAATTACTTTCATCCCGGTACCTCTGCGCGCGTTCTTCTCCGCTTTCCGGTCATTCCCTGGCAGGATACTCAGTCGCGTTTTTCTTGGGAGTTACTCGGTCGTGCCCTGATACGAGATTCGACGAGTCGATACTCGTTCCGCTCCGTAAATTCTGTGCCACGTCGAGAGAACCTGCTTGCTTTGGAGATCGTGGCTTTTTATCGACATGCTTCAGGAGTTTGGAAACTAATTGCTGATCTGTGATCGGGGAATTGTGATTCATGCGTGATCGTTTCTTCCGAGTCTTCCCTGGAAAGTTGAAAGATTTAACGAGTTCGAAAGCTGCCTATTCTCCATAGGATGATTTCACCAAGTAGATTTTATAACGAACGCATTAAATGCCTCCTTGCAACCCGCACCGTGCACCGACTAAAATTTCCCGATGCCACATTATCCCCCAATTCGTGTTCCAAAGTCTATTAAAGCTGCCACACTGTAATCGTTGTTCTGGAAAATCGCGTTACACTTGCGAGTCCGTTATACCGTGACAAGGTATATCAAGATGTAATAATAAATGGCCCGCTCCTATAAACTGTAACGATTAGGGCGAGCTAACGAGAACACGAGGTGATACAGCCCGATCCTTGGCAAGGAGTGACGACGAAGGCGGGGACCGTGGCGTGGGTGTACCGCGGCGCTTTATTACGAGTACGCGCTCAGTCTGTTTAGACGCCCTCCGTTGTGCTTGCTGTAAAAACCGTATGAAAAAGGGTGCAAGCGCGTAGACACCGAGAAGCTTCTTACGTTGGCTCGTAACAACTCCCCATTAACGTATCCCCTGGAACGATGGCGGAATTGTTGGGGGAAGGGACAACGGAGTCTCGCAGAAGTTGTTTCGCGAAAGACACCCGAATGGCGTGCTAAAGCGCTTCTCCTAGCTCGGCTGTTTGTATGGTAACGTTACTGCGTTGTGGAACGCCTCAGTGATTCTGAATAAAATCATTAGAGTCACAGCTGGTAGGAAGCTGCCAGATTACTTGTGCGTCCGCATAGAGTTTCGAACTTGCCTGCATCCCTGATTCGTTTACTACGGGTAACGAGGGTAAGTTCCCATTCAGATCGCAATCTGCTTGATAGTATAACCCGCAACGACCTGATTTCTGCTTCAAACGTAAGTCGAATTCGTAGAAATTTGCAGCGCAGTTAACAACTCTCTCGATTGTAGAGCTCGTAATTAGGTAACTCGAGCATTGTCAAGGAGTGACCGTTGCTGGCCGATTCATTACTCGTAACGAAGAATCTTCTCCGCTAGATCCATCGTTCCTGTTAAATTCATCGAGTGGAAGTTGCATTGCGAGCTATCTCGTAGCGCAGGTTCACAGAACGGCGCATTTATGGCTCGGTATTCTCTTATTCACGAATCGTTCAGATGCTAGGCCGACGTTCGCTTCTACGTGGAGATAAACGTGGCGTTACACGTTTCAAAGAAACCCGGAATTCCGGTTAGAATTCCGCGATGGCTCTGAGGATCATCGAAGAAGCACGGAGGTAGGAGCGCAAATAATTCTCGCGGAAATTCGACAACGGCACTCGTTTTCCCATTCTACAGATCCCGTTCCGGGGATCCGCCGAGCTTTGTTGCCGGCTGCGGGCAGGAGTTTACGAAACAAAAATTGAAGCACTTGCCTGGCGAAATTCCGGGCGGAAAAATTAAAGGTGAAAAGGAGAAGAGTGAAGGAAACCACCGCGGAAGTTGGACGCGCGGCGAAATTCTTCCCTTCTTTCCTGCTCCACCGTGAAACTCCCGCCGCGCCGTGAGAATAAATTTATTCTGCGGGAGAAGTTAGCGTTTAATTTGCAATTTTGAAACAATATTACAAACCTATTACTGAGAGACTTTTGGTCCACGGAATTGTTTCCCCATCGAGGCTGAGGCCACTTAAACGCACCCCTTTTTGTCGTTCCATGAATGCATCTGAATTCGAGTACAAGTTTTTCGGTGCGACAACTCGAAACACACAATCGTGACTAATGCAAAGACGGATGGTGTTCTCGAGCCCTTCCAGGGTCTTCGTCCCACGGATTATACGCGAAGAAGCTGGGGATCTGCGAAGGAGTCGGCGACTTGCTCGTTACAATGCATTCATCGCGAGGACCTCCGTGAGGTGTTCTTATTGAACACGTTGATTCGTACGACGTGGATTAATTCAAGCATGTAATCATCCGCATCTTATACCTTTTACAGCAGTCGTTACGTTTAATTTCTAAGGGCATCGTGACCTGGTTTCCCGTTTTCCCGTTTTCCTTGCTCTCTCTTTCTCTCTGCTCGTTATTACACCAGAGAAGAACGGTTGATCCACTCGACAGTTGGAGCAGCCGCAGCTGCAACGTCCTAGCACACCGTAGCTCTCTCTCTCTCTCTCTCTCTCTCTCTCTCTCTCTCTCTCTCTCTCTCTTCCACCTCGGATGCAACTGCTGCTGCTGTGGATCCGCGCCCTCGTTCATGAGAATTGTATATTTCCTCGGAGCACCTGACGCCGCCGATCGCCTTCAAATTTGCACAGTCGTTCATCTTTTATTCTATTCCGACCCCTCCGCGTCCCCGTCCCCGACCTTTCTTATATCGCCTCGATCTTTTTCCTTCGACCCCGGTCCACCTTTGCAATATCCCGCGCACCTGATCTTCCTGTAACAACCTGCTACAATGGGGCTACGAATATTTGCGGCGAACATCCTCGCCTTCTCTTAACAAGAAACTGATACTTTGCGTCATTTAGGTCTACCTCGACGTCCCTTCTTTCCAACCTTCCTCCGCTGCTTATACAGACTTAGAAAGGTATCATTTTCACACCCCCTTTTAACCACCACGGACATATAGTCGTAATTTATACGAGCTAGCTACAGAAACCTTTCGACACTTTCCTCTCTACCCTGTGTACGGTTCTAACGATCGATAACAGAAAGGACGTATTCTTTTATTGTCCCTGTTAAGGGGGGAGCCCTATTTAGGACGGTTAGGAATGAGGTGATTCTTGGGAATTTGTTTTCTTAGAAACTGATAAGTGGATCTTTTCCAAACTTTCAGGGTATTTTAGTTCACATTCATACAATAAAATTTCATTTTTACGTTACAAAGTGTTCGGTAGAAATGGAGATATATGAACACGTTCATTGAAATAAAAAAATCAAGGATTTTCTTATTTCTAGTATAATGACATTGTCGATGAACCTAACAAACGAAAAAAACTTAAAAGTTGGCAAATTGGTGGGACTTCAAAGAAAAAGTTACAATTCTGCCCCAAGATATTTCGTACTATTTATGGAAAAAGAATTGTCCAATTCAATTTATTTATCAATGTCTTAGGTTCATCGACAATTTAATTATACTAGAAATAAGAAAGTCCTTGGTTCTTTTATTTCAGGGAAGAAATGGGGCTACCATTACAATCGCCAATTTGCAACTCCGGTGCGCGAGTCCTAACGAACGTGTTCATATATCTTCATTTCTACCGAACACTTTGTAACATAAAAATTAATTGTTATTGTTTGAATGTGAACTACAATACCCTGAAAATTTGAAAAAGATCCGTTTAACAGTTTCTTAGAAAAAAAATTCCCAAGAATCACCTTATTCCTAGCGTCCTAAATAGGGCTCCCCTTTAACGGGTGATTCGTGTCCCTGGGCGTGTACGGTCTGACATAATTCTCATGAATGCCCTGTCTGTTCCGAGGCAGCGTGAACGCCAAGGAGCACGCGGCTTCTTGCAACGGTAGAATCGTAATTGAACGAGGGGAACCGCATAAAGGTCGAGCATCGATACATTTCATATTCACGATCGTTTTTCTCCTTCCCTTCGCTGCACGGGCAAGGCTACTCTGTACACAAGATCTCATTTTTAACATCGACCACCGTAGTCGCTCTCGATCGATAACCGATGCAGAAGGATCCTCGGCGAAGATCGTTCGGTCGAAGTGCGCCACTTACGTATTACAATCGAGTCACCGATGATACATGGGTCTCTTTCGGTCTCGCATCAACGTTACAGCCTTTTGGCGAGCTGCCCATCTCCGTGGCCTCTCCCATAAGTCTCCCCGTAGAGGACGAGGGAACCCGAGCCCAAACCCCTCGCGCCCAAGACATATGACTCCGGGCGTCGTGATTCTGAACATAACTCGCACCGAAATTTTTCAGCCCCCACCGAATTGGCATATAAATCGTTCCTCGTTTCAGTGCGCGCTGCTTCTGAGTGACCATCTGACGTTCCGATTAACCACACTCGTACCAACGATATGTTAGTAGAGGCACAGTCGAGCCCCGTCAGATCAGTCAGCTGTCGAAAAATTATCATATTCCGTAGGCGAGAACAAACCACTCGTAGTCGTGGATTGGCCAGTTTAATAATTCGACCGAGGCAGAAAGAAGCATTCTTAGCGCCGTCTAGGACGTCTCGCGTCAAAGCTCTGTCTATCCTTCAATGGGATGAATGGGATGAGAGTGAGAGGTGGGAAAAGTGAGACGCATACTCGCATGTTTATTTTCCCACGCTTTTTTCGACGTTCCTGTCTCAGAGCTGGAAACTTGTTTACCCTAACGCCTGGCTGATTCGGCCTTCTCGTATTTCGCTGACCACGCATGTAAAGCGGTTGGAAGGGAAATAGGGAAGTGGGTTAAACGTATTCACGCGCCAAAGTAAACACGCTTCGAGCGTCCTAGCAAGGACGTTTGGAAAAAAACGTGCGAAGGTGAGCCACCGAGTGTCGCTTGGGGTCGTAAAGAATATATATGTCAGCTTTCATTCACTTTCTGCTGATTCCATTGACTACGCGAAACACTGGAATAGGGCGATATTCAGGGACTGTCCGAGAGGTGTTTGATCAATTCGTGGAGGACCGTCGAGTAGACAGGTGGGTTAAATAAAAACTGGGTAAAATAGATATTGCTACACTCCGTGAGACTGCCTTTTCATGAAAGCTACTGAAATCTGTGCGTCTCTTTTTCCAATACCGTTAAACTACCTCGCGACACTTTTTCAAACTCTTTAACGACCATTAAAACTCGACTGACCTCTTGCACCCTTCGAATCACGCGCATCTCCTCGCATCTCAAGATCCCAAGGATCCATTCACTTCGCTCGCAATCGATCCTTAAGTCTGAAGGGTACTTCGATCTCTTTCCTACTGCTCCAAACACTCCTCCAATTACCTTTCATACCTACTTAGGGTTGTGTACACTCTTCCGAGATTCAAAGTCCGTCGATGAGTAATCTGGTTACCCCTGGAGATTTAGTGGAATCCCCGGATTTCACGCCCAAAGTATCTTCATGAATTGCGAGGGAACTCAGTATCGACGATCAACGTGGACGTTTTACGAAGACGAAAGTACTTACATGGCGCTTAATTCCCTTGTTCCACCCGACGTTCACGGGCACGCTGCAAAAATACCTCGTCAAAGACGTTCGTTCAACGTGCTCCCGCTGTCGTCTAAAGCGTTTTGCTAGACACTGCTCGAGGCGCGTTTACCTGGCCAGTGCATACTCGCACGTCGTAATAATCTAGACGAGGTAAACCGAGGCTTTTGTTGTGTTTTATGGAGAGGTCTGGGGGAAGATATTGTTGCATCCGGGGAGGAACGTCCCCCGTTGATTCTCGAGAAATATTTTCGGTGTACGCGGGCTGCGTTCCTTGCGGTCCGATGAAACCACCAAACGATAGATCGTCCAATGGAAAACAAGCTTGCATTTTCCCCTCTTTTTTAATGCTTGCGAATCACCATATGATTTTGTTCTAAATCTAGCGATTTGTAACGATTGAATCCTTGTTATTCGTGATGTTAAAGGTCACCGACCTTTCAATTACTATCTGCCAATTAAGCTCCGCGCCGTGCCCCACGCTTCCCAGATAGAAGCCAGTAAAAAATACACAAAAGGGAGGCATCAACGCGGGCAATACCGACGGTGATGAACAAAATGAGGTAACCAGCCGTGCGTTATCAATTATGCAGGACGGAAAAACGCGTGCAATTAAACGAGTGGTGTAATTGCACGTGGGGATTCGCGTAATTCGCCAGCAATTAGTGTATCATCGATTTCCATGGAAATCCAGGTGTTTCGTTGCAATTAGCAACTCGATTCTTTCTGTTACAGGTATTCCAACGGGGATTCGAATGTATCAAAGGAGAAAGGAGGGAACCCGTACCACCCACGCCGGTTCACTTCGGAGGGATGTGTCGTAAGGTGAGTAACCGTACGTCGTGAAACTTGCCTCACAATTATGCGCCGCTCTCGCGTGAAATATCGTTCTATCGGCCACATCCACGAGAATATCGATTTAGAGGCGACCCGTTTAGCTTCAGCAATTAGCTGAACAAAATGTCCTGGAACATTCCCAAAGGATCGATCGGTGGTAAGGACATATTTGCACATTACTTATGGTTCGATTGCTCTGCGGAATAGTATCGCTACTTGCACAACTTCTACGAGTCTATCAGTTAACTTTGAATGGAAGCATGTAAGTACCTACAAATGTAACGAAAGGATTCCAAAGTCGACTCTTCCAAGTAAATTCTATCGATTCTCCAAGTATCCACCTTCTGCACCCACAGTAGCTACAACGTGTGTCCTCCCATATCTTAAACGCATCCCCTGTGTTTCGTGTTCTATTGCGCCAAGTTGAACTGAATTTATCGGCACCCAGCATTAACGATATTTATTGTCGCATATTCGATAACGTCATTTGTTAGCAGAGCCTCCAGCCGAGGAGGCTGTGTTTGAGTAACGACGACACGATTTGTCAGTAGAAGATGTGTACAACATCAGGAGCAGGTTCTCTCCGTACAGCTTTCAGTTTCCAGTGCCGCGGAATAAATATTCCATTCGTGGACTCGACGAGACTCACTGTCAATTCCGTGGCCCCTCGAACAATATTTATTTAGCCGGTATCGATTTCGTTGGCATGATATTGGTTTCCCGTACCCGTCGCCCGTATTTTTCCTCTCGCTCGCTCGCCAAACCGCCCCCAACCGTTTTCAGCCCTCCCCATCCGCCGTCGTTTCTTGCACGACGATTCAAAAATCGCTCCAACTTCCGGGCAAAGTCATTTATAAACGTTCCAAGAATAGAATCGTCGTAGTTTTTGCTCGGTCAGCGTGGTTTTGTTACGTTTTATTTCACCCTCAAGGGGGCGAGAATTTATCGTAAAAGAAAAGTGCGACTTTCGAATGCTCGGGAGATGGAATGATTCGACTGTGCGCGATAGAATCCTCGAGAAACACTCAACTTAGTACATGTAGCAGGATAATTCACCCTCCGTAAAGCGCACGTGTAAATCGAGATTACGATTCTCCAAAAGTTCGTCCGGCTCGCTGTCTCAATTTTACTACCACTGTACTCTCCGCTGTACCAGCGTTATCGCCGCCGGCACGCAAATAACGACGCGTATTCTAGGGAGGATGGCGGTTTTAATTAACGATATTAACGCATCGCGGCGCGAGTCGGGTGTACCGACGGCCGCGATACACGCGGCGTGGTCTGCGTAACGGTAAGGTTGAATTTTTGCGCGGACAACGAAAGCACGCTCTATTTCCACGTAACGGCGCGGCTCGTTCCGATTCGTGATCTAAAATTTCAGGAATTAACCTTGGGATCGCGCTGATAAGCGTCACGCAGAGTTACGAGTCACAACAGCGAACCACTTTTTACTAGCTCCATCTATAACACGTTACATCAGTTTGCGCTAATAACCCGTGCCAGGCCGCGAAATGTCGTCCAGGCGAATCGTTCGAAAGTAATTCGGCTCATGGCGCGTCGATGGGGTATTCTCGAACGCGGCCTAACAGTGGCGGCTCTAATAACATGAATAATAGGTGTCACACGGGATCGTCACGCGAACTTAATGGCATTATCGACACGGCGTATCGTGGAAACACTGTAGACATTCAGGCTGATTGTAATCTCATAACGAAATAGTGTCGTTCATCTTCGCTAATCACGATTCTGTGTGTAACTGTTTGAGGAATTCGCGTGCGAGACCGCGACTTTGACAAATCGTTAGCAAACCACTTGGGTCCCTGTAGTTGCACGATTCAATTGTAGGACAGTCAAGATCGGCTGTCAAATTATTTATCCTTCGTCATTTATCAGCCACTTTTCAGGGACGTATTTACCCAAGCACGCCGTTAAATAGTAATAATTTCGCATCACCGTTTCGTAGGCTCCCGGATCGCTAGTGGTTAAGGTGTTCTCTTCGAGCAGCCCTCGGTGATGCTGCCATGAAGCCACATACTCGATACCTGGCACGATGGAGCAATAGATTTGCATAACGATCGCCGCTATGGGAACCCGTACTATGCATCGTACATAAATAGTCCACCTAGGACTGGTCCAGACACCGCGGTTATATCGTCAGTGTTAATGTTTCAATCTCTGGAACACGCGTGAATCCACTCGAAATGAATCGTTAGTTTCTACAATATTCTCTAAATTTCGACCTTGAATTGTAGCGTGCCACTTTAGAAGCAGTTCGGTCACTCGAACCGATGACCGTTTATGTATCTTCCGAAGGTGTTGGAGTAAATGCACAGCGATTCCTT
Source organism: Andrena bucephala (assembly GCA_947577245.1). Classification (NCBI taxonomy): domain Eukaryota; kingdom Metazoa; phylum Arthropoda; class Insecta; order Hymenoptera; family Andrenidae; genus Andrena; species Andrena bucephala. The sequence continues at coordinate 75,722,726 of OX387715.1, forward strand.
AAGAAAGCCGCAATAGCTCTACAAAAGAAGGCGACCCTCGCCGATGGATTACTTCATCTTCGAAAGTGCTTCCGAGAAGGAATTCGATTTATCGAAGGAAATCGTGCCGATGCGCCGGCCGTTCAATGGCCACCGCGTTAAACGTCACGCGTCGTTCTATCAATCGTGCTTCGTCAGTTCGATTATCCTCCGTGTCATACGATGCGATCTGCGAGCGTTTATGCGTCTGTCCGCCAGATAGGTTTCTCTCTCTCTGATTGGCTGTAAATAATCGCTCGCCCGTCATGGCGGGTCTTCGCTCGTACATCATTCGGTGGACATTCAAGATATTACAGTGATTCGTGGGAGAGCGTCTACCAACTTTTCAGATAAATTATCTACGCCAAGCTGACATTGACTCTCGATGAGCTTTGATAGCGCCGGACCAGACTCATTCCATTTAACTGTCGTCTTGGTTATCGGATTTAGGGACTATATAGCACTCTGAAGACCACTCTACATCCCCCCTCGCGCTCCAGCTCGCTTAAGCTCAAACCCCCCAGTCCTTCGCACGATCTTCGGACATCCATCCTTTCCCATTCGCGTGACACGCGAAAACTGGACGGCGATTTGAATAGAGCAGCGCGCGGTGCCAGCATAACGATCATCGCGAACAACGAACCGTTGTCGCGAGCTCAGCAGCGACCAGCCAGAGATAATTAAGCGTGTAACTGAATAGGAGCGTTCTCGGGGCCGTCGACGCGTGCACGTCCCCGATTCGCGTTCCGATTCGAGTGCCCCCGGCCAGCCACTTAGCCCCGTCTAATCCGGACGTAATTTCAAACGAAACAGTTTCCGCGAGTTTAATAAAGCCGCGAGCCAGCGACCTGTCCGCGTCGACGGGCAACAAGTGCAAATTGCGTAGCTCTGCCACGGCGACGCGACGACACGGCACAGTCGCTGACCCCGGGCTCGTACCAGTCCTACCAAATAATCCACGGCTGCTCGCTTCTCTCGCCGCCCCCGCCGTTATCCGTCTATGTAGCACCTTGAGCGGCCACGGTTACGTACGAGTATGGGATTTTCATGTAGCTCGAGGACCGCGAGACGCCTGTCGTGCTCGTAGACGACGTGGAACCGCTGCTGGCGCAGCCACGGGGGTCTGGAGATGTTCGTGGGTCGACGGAGGGTAGCTACGCTCGTTGTCGGTTTCGTTCTCGGCTCTCCGCGCGAGCCGTAGAATAAATGGCGCGTTTTGGACGCCCTCATTCCTTCCCGCCTCTCTCGCCCCTTTACCCCTTTCCCCCTCTCACCACTTTCCACCTTTGTCACCTTAACGCCGTAAGGGACGCTGGGAACGAGGGGCGGCTTTATATCCGCGCGAAGATAAGAACGCTCCGCCGCGGAGATTTACATGGACAGCATGAAATGTAAGCGTGCCGGAATGTAGGGAACCGGCCCTCCCCGGAATGCTTGGCTTTTTTACTGGAACCGGATACAAGGGTCCGCGAGGCGCCGCCGCCGCCGCCGCCGCACCGTGTCGTTCTGATGAGCTCTGTACGAGGCGAAAGGTGCTGCAAGGGAAATTTATCCTCGTTAACGTTCTAACGGCTAACGTTTCGCGTCGCCGCTAAAGCTGCGTTCTTTACTTGGCTCTTTTCAGGCGTTCGACGAACTCTGGATGGACAGTTGAATTGGCTGACTTGGTGCATTATGGCTGGAGGGAATATAGTGTCATACGAGTTCTTTCGGTAATAAATATTACCAATAATTGTATAAAAGTCCCTCAAAATTGAATACAGTATCGGAGCTAAATTAAGTACATCTCGCTTTCATTAAACAGACACTGACCGTATTATACATCAATTTGCAGAGTTAATCCATAATATATGAGCGAAATACACTTGCTGCATACCGTTGAATAATTTTACGTGACTGTAATTATCGTTACGTTGTTTGTACCTTAGCGATACACTTAATAACATCCCCCGACGGCCAGGGGAGCTTTTTAATTGAACGAAACTTATTCCCATAATATTTTATCGTTTTGAAGAATAATTCATATTAATTACTGCAATATTGGCGAAACATTTCGCGTATTAATAATACCGTGAAACCTGTCGAAATTATTCGTTCGGTGGAAATTGTCATGACGCTTTTGAAATAGCACTCACCCTCTGTGCTAACTTCATTAAATCGGCTGGGGCGGACGTTTGCGCCTGGCTTACAAGAACTTGTTAGATTATTTATGACGAGGACAACGTGCGCTGTATCGGTCGTCGCGGAGAATCTCATTCGTGTCCGAAATTAGGAAAACAGTGGCTCCGTAATTTCCGGTCCTTGGCCAAACACGGATGCGCACAGACACTTCGCGCGGTTTCAATTTCGTTGCACGCTGTAAATGTCTTATACCGCTGCGGCCCCATATTATTTGCATAGAATTATCGTTATCCAAATTATTTTTGGTACGTACGTTTCTCTAATCCTTGCCCAGCTCTCTTGCACATCCTCTCTTTTTTCGCAAGAAACATTTCGTAAGTTTATTCGGCTTCCCAAGAAATTGTGGTAGGTGCTTCTAGTATCTCCGGCGCAAGATAATTTTAGATTAGCCTAGCGAAACATTCTCCGTTCTAATACTGGTAAATATGAATAATTGCATTCGCGCGTAATCCACGGCTGGGAACCGCGTTCGAGGATAAAAGAATAACTCTTTCAGAAAATTAACAGTCTACCCGGTAGTTTGCACATTGGAGAATTGCGTTTCCCTCCGCGAATAACATTATTTAGCGAGTAATGCTTTCGCTTCCGAGGGAACGTTACTGGCATAATGCGCAACATCATTTGCTCGAATTCGGGGCGCATTTAGCGCGGCACGCGCGCGCACACGTCGCATTTCCGGCTTTTCGCTGCGCTCGGCCAACTCCCAGACGGCTTTTAACGTTAAAAACCGTTCGCTTATTCCCCAAATCCAATGGCAATGAATTCGCCCTGGAATCGTGATTCGATGATTGCAATGCCGATACACGACCTCGATTGTAATCGAACCCCCCTTAATTTTCGCAAGTCCTTCCCTCGTTGAAACGCAATGTGTCTGCCCATTTAACCACGTACCTGCAATCTATCTGGAGTTCTATCTCGCTGTCTTATAGTCTTTCTCTTAGCAACGTATCCTGCTCAGTATCGATCGACATAACTGATAACTATATTCCGAACAATGGGGGTGGCGAATAGGTGCTCCCGTTGCGGAAACTGCCTCCATCGTCCAAGTCGATTCTTTCTCCCTATCCGAGGGCGGGGGTTAACGCCTTCGGGTTCCCAGATTTCTAGTCGTTAAGGGCTAAAGTATTTCGCCCCGTGCCACTAATTTCATTCCACCTAACTCTTTCTGAGAATCGACGCGTCAGTCGCAGCTGCGCGCGGTTCGTGCTTAAAAGTAGCGAATTATTCAAGCCCGTTTCCTCGACCGCGAGCCCCGAGGAGGAATAATGAATTCTTGCGTTGTTGCGTCTTACGTTGGAGGATCGCTGCGGTCTCGTAGCTCTCTGAAACGCGGAACGTTCCTCGGATGCGAGTCCGCAGGATATTAACGTTAAAGAGGAGGTACCGAACGAGTTCCCCGGGAACATCGAGTGACCTTCATTAAGGATAACCTCTAATCTTGCGCAGGGCGGACGTTGGAGCCCGGTCAATTCCCGTGGCGATGATATTTGCAAGGTAGCCACCGCGAGGTGGCAATTACCACGTGCTGCCGGTCGGTCGGATGGCGGAGAGCCGGCGGCTGCGCCTCCAAGTTAACCAAGCCGAAAGGGGACGAAATACTTCAGAAGTTGGCTCGCCCGGTTGGATTGCCGGCTAGCTTTCTCGGCGTAGTTACATACGAAGCTGTATTACAGAAGCTCTCCGCCGAATAACTGGGAAATTCTCGAAATACTTACCAGCTGCCACGGTCAAACGTCAAAGCGAGCTGCCTCTCGCCTGGCCCCCCTCGTCTCCTCGCCCCAATGCCACCCTCTGCCGCCACCTCGGCTCTGTCGCGTTCAGAGACTTCCCACTCACTGGTACACCGCGCATTAACGTTCCTGGGCATTAAAATTTTTACCATTTTCCCGCGGATAGATACTTTATAATTCTCCGCGTCCCTTCGGCTCGAGAGTTGTCGTTAAACGCGGGCGCAGCGAGCTCGTTTCTGTTCACTTTGAATTACGCTGTGTAATTAAATTTCCTCGAATCTCTGACTACTCGTTCGCTAGATTTTCGGGGGCCGTGTCGCTGCGCTACACGACACTTCGCGGTAGTGGATTGTGTACCGGTACCGCTAAATATGTAATAATTAATGTGTTCGTCGTGCAGGTCGATGGGGGTACTTGATATTACTCGATGGGTTGCGAAAGAGTAAAGGTGAAATCTGACGGCACGCGGAGCTTGGCACGAGACTCGCCGATCTACGCGCCGTGAGAACGCTCATGGATCGCCGATTCGCGAGCCTTGGCGATCTTCGGCGAGTCTGGGCGAGCCGCCGCGGCTCGCCGATCCACATACCGTCAGATTTCACCTTAAGGTAAACGTTGGAAAGTTTCCACGGGTTTCCGGCAGTTCAGATGCCGACTACTTAGCTTGGGTCAAGGGAATGGTTCCGAAGGACACTTCGGCTGTCCAGGGTTACTTCAGCGAGAAGAGTTTGGTAAACTGTACCTATTGTGTTAGTCCAGAAAATGGTCCAGGCAGATGGTATCAAGTATCGAGGGTTCTTTGATCCTGTCAAAGCAGATTTAAGTGTATTGGCACGATGTAGCTATAGAAAAGGGGCCAGGTGGATGGAGCTGAATGCGAAACAGGATGGAGCTCAGACGAACGTCAGAATGGCCTAGCTACCAGAGACTTTGGTGAATGGTCGGGACAACTGAATAGAAACGACGACTAGTTCAGGTAAACGCTGGCTGCCCACTCAATCAAAGATAGGAAGAACGTATTATTAAACGGGACAATATTGAGATCAGCGGAATTACATATTTTCCTGGAACACCTTATACATATTCCAGTGGAGAAAATAACATTATTTGGTCAAGGACTAAATACTTGAATATGCTGCAGGCGCTGTGAATGGCAGTAAAAAATCCAAAAGATTCTGTCTAACTGTCGACTGCTAAAGTCTTCATTAGACAAGTTTAATTATTAGACCGACGTGAAGCTTTCGTGACAGGGACTTGTTTTAAAATAGCACGCTGCATATCCATGGAATTAAAACTTTCCTGGGAAATAAAATTCTGTTGGTTACGTGCGAGCCGTCCAGTTTCTATAACTATAATGAAACAATTTTTGTCAGAGTGACCATTTCCTTCTCGACATATCGAAACACAGCAAAAGGACCCTGTGTGTTCTAAACATTAACGTGTTATTAAGTTGTAACTACTTAAACACGCAGAGAGGAGTCGACATACTACACGTCTGACATTGGAGACACGTTGCCTCGGTTGGCAGCGCGATGGCATAATCAAACCTCGTTAGCACTGCCGCCGAGTGCTTGAACACTGTCGTCACTGTTGCACTCGATGCACCATTAAGTTCGTCAACCTAATTCACGGTAGTTTACACTCGCCTCTGGCGTACATACAAGCTGCCGCTTTCAACGACTATTGCTTGCATCTCCAGCCGCCAGATCCCATCTTACGGGCGGTCAAGGAAACTCCACTTTCTTAATTTACGTTAGAGTAGCGATTTATCGAAGCCATCCAACCCTCCACCCCCGTACTGTAATAAATATCATTTGCTGTATTTCGCGAATCAACCGCCGTGCAATCCCCGCGCGAAACACGTTCTCATTTGAGAGGAGGAATAGGATGTCCCCTCGAATTGTTCGATCCAGGTTGAGTGGTCCTCACGTGCGTGTTCCGGGCGAGGAATTTTTCCAGCCATTCGATTTCCCGTGCTCAATTTCGATGGCCGTCCTTTCCGAGGGTTATCGCGGCTGGCTCGTGCCGTTTCTTTGATATCCTTCGCTCTCGGCTTCCTCGCGCGGTCAATTTAAGCGAGCCGTGATTAAAGGTTATCCAATTTGAAGGGAGCTCGAACCAGGCAGACGTGTTAAATGATTCGTAGCTCGGCGAGCTTAATAAATTCCTGTTGGCCGTGCACCCTCGGATACGCCGCGGAACAATCTGGTAGGTAAACGGTGCCCGTTTGAAACACGCGAAATTATGTTTGGCGTGTCTGACGCGTTAGGTGTATTAGCGTGGATATTACGTGAATAATATCCAACCGTCAGCGGGGGCAGATGATCCGAACTTGTACGTTCAAACCAGCGTGCAGATTTTCCGGCTGGCGCCGCGGGTATCCGTCGTTCGAATATTCCGCCAGATATCCGCCGCAGGACAGGCTCGGCTAACCGAGTTCCTTTACTTGTCAGCCCATCCCCTCTTTCATTATTCTCGAAGAGGGTTTACCGTGAAATCTGCCCGGATATATTTTACACGCGCATTGTTCGTCGTTTCTTGCGCTCGGTAATTGTATACAGCCGCGATATTTAGCTTCTTTCAAGAAACTTCGCTGTGGAAATTTCGCCGAGCACAACAGTGGAAAAGGATAGAATTTCAGTGTAACGATGTCTGTAATTCCGGGACAGGCGAAACAAATCCTTGGAAGCTCTAGTAGCATCACTATTCGTTGCGATACGAACGATCGCACTTTATGGCGAATAGAACGAGCAACGGGCTACGGAATGCTTTATGCACCGTTACGTGCAACTTCGTGTTGTAACAATAACGCTGATGCCTCTAATATCTGCCCCGGTCGGGTAACAGATCCACCATATTATCCGGATAACGCACAGATCCGCGCCAGTCTGCCTTGTCGGATTACGAATGTACTGGGATCCGCTGGTTACATTGATATTGTAATATATACTTGGAGGTTGAGGCGCCTGAGATATCATTCGAGGCAGCTGGCAACGGTGGTTTCTTAGCGTCTACCGATCCAATGAAAATAATTCACACAGATCTTCTCCATCTCGTCTCGCCATCGTTTAATCGAATTTCCTCCCGTTTTCCAGGGATCGTCACAAATAGCATAAAACGTAGAGGGTTGCCAGACCACACAAATGTTTCAACTGCCCCTCAAGTTCTTTCGCCCAGGGAAGAAGACTCCCTTAAATTTTGTCCCTGAAAATTACAGCCTAGGCCTCCGAGCTCTCAGCTCCCTCGTAAGAAATTCACTCGATCTCTTGAATATTCACTAACCTGTCGCCTGATCGCGCAATCACGTGACACCTACTATTCACGGAAACGCAGAGACAGGACAACGACGAGTCTGGGAAGAAGGTCTGGACCCGTCGCCCACGGAATCTACTACGTTTCCCCGGCCCCATGAAGAATAGAATCCCAACGAAGCGAAGGGACCGGTTCGGTGACTGGACGAATCTCGATATTCCTCGGGTATCTCTATTTATTGCGAGTCGACGGAAGTTCCTCCCGCGTCTGACCGTAACGTGTGGTTTTCGCTTTTTCCGCGGTAACGCTGCTGCAATATCGAAGATGGTAGTATATATCCAATCCCTTCTGGAAGCTCAAAATCATCCACTGCTCTGACACCTCGCTTCTCCGGAGCGTCTCTATTATATTGCTCTCACGGCTGTCTTTCACTGTAACGCTTTTCTGTCGTCCAATTTCGTCGTTTGATTGACAAAAATGTTCCGACACCTGCGGCAACGGCGGTACGTAGCACGTCTCTACCTTCCGTTGGTGTAACCCACTGTAGATCATCGATTGGCAACAGTTGCGAAGCTGTAGATAACGACGTTGTGGAATGTGGCACGTTGTGCGATGACTGCGTTATTTCTGCAGTCTACTTTGGGCTGAGCTGGAAATATTTGATTCGCAGATAGGTACAATAGTTAAGCATCAGAGATTGACATACTACCTACGGTATGTACAAAGATTAAAATTCTCCTAGGGTAAATTGCTTGTACCGGGGTGAAACGTGCTAGGCAAAGGAACTTTGGGAAGTCTTGTCTCTTTCCAGGGGGTGAGTTCCGAATTCCTCGAATTGCAGCTGGTGAATTTCAGAGCGTTGTTCCCGTGCTATCCAGGAGGGAGAGTGTATAAACGCCCATTGAAATCTAGGACAATGTTTAACGGAAAATTCATACAAGTCTTCGCTGCAATTATGGGATATATCTGGCTTTTCGTGGCAACATGGACGACAGACACTAGTTTGCACTGGCTCTATACACTATTGTGAATTCGATCTATAGAACAATAAGTCCCGGTTTGATTTTGAACCGCCATTAGTCTAATAACCCATTATACGGACAATGCGTATATGCTTTCGTATTTCTGAACGATTCTCGATGCATATTTCCTGACAATCACGCGAATGTAAAGGATGCTTATAATTAACAACATTGTTGTCTTTGGCGAGCGTTGTAGACATATTATAGTTAGATTGAATGTGAAAATTCACGAACATTCTACGAAAGTAATTGAAGAAAAATCCCAATTAGTTAACATTCCTCTTGACAGAAGCTCACCAATTGTTTATACCAATCGCGGCACGTTCTTCTGTCCGAAATGTTTCCAGAGGCTCAACATTGTTGTTAAAGGGCGACATTCCAACCTCATGCTCCGCGTTTGATGGCAGACATTTCATTATCACGCGAAAGAAGCAATTCCGCGAGCCCCGTGGTCCACGGTGCGTCGCAATCATTTTCCACGTCTGGCAGCGAGAAATCCATCCCGACAGTAATAAAGCTGCGGGTTGCGAGTCGGGACGAGAAACGTCTGTCGCCGCTAACGATCATGCCGCGTGCATTATTCCAGTTTTATTCTTTATTCCAGGGCCGGCCGCGGCAGTTTCCGCTCGGCCGCCGCCACCTTTTACGATTCCCGTCCTAATTTTTATCCTTTAAATTCACCGATGTCTGCAATTCCGAGGAGTGATTTACCTCGGCCACTCGACGTCCCTGCGAGAGGTAGCCAGTCATGCGGCGGTAACGACTCGCCCGAGTATTTCTTTCCAATAATCTGCTACGGGTATATCGGCCCCGGTAACGTACAGCCGCGATTCGAGAACCCGACGCGCGTGCACACCTCCCACACTCTGCCGTCTCGGGGCAGGATTCGGTCGGAGTTACCTTCTCCCGATCGTATCTTTTATCGTTCTAAACGATATACAGGGTGGGTGGCGGTACGATCGGGAAAAGGAAGTAATTTCGCGCGGAAAAGTCGACACGGAATTGTTGCTGAACCAAGCTTCTGCGTGGGCGGTTAAACGTAAGCAGGAAATTTGTTAAGCAATCTTGGTTTTTTCTTGTCGTGTCGATTCACCTTGCTGTCCATTATACTCTGATTACCGGTGCACAAGTGGGCGTCGTTCATTCGCCTGGATGTTAAGGTAAAGAGAGAATCATCGTCACTGCGACTGGCTTTCAAATGCCACCCTACGAAGGCAGTCGCGAATGAAGATCGTTACTTTGTTAGAGGCGCCGTAAATTCGGCGCCTCTGAATTCTATATGCTATATTTCGGGCAAGGTAGTACGAAAGGGCGGGTGAAAGGGATGAACGGCGCCAGAGGAGGGATGGAAGGGAACAGGAGGAATGGTAGCGCAAGCTCGTAAGCTCTAATCGTTCCGGCCAGGGTATTACTACCCGATTCTCGAGTATACGCTTGCCGCGAAATCAGCGTAATCCCGATTTCATACTGTTGCGTGTTTAACCCGCGTGCAGTGTTTAACGATGCCATCGATCGGGATAACATAGTCCGTTAACGAAGAACACCCGTGTCGCGGGGCAGGGTAAAATGCAAACGATGCGTGTTCGAATAGATCCGAAGGTTTCGTCGGTCGATTATCACGTGGCTGTCACGATTTTTCGACTTGGCGGCCGTCGATGTATAAATAAACATGGGATTCGATGGACGATCGATGGTCGATGGATGCCGCTCGCCGATCTTCCACGTATCGCGGATATTTCACTCGCCGTGACGGGATTAATTCGTAAAGCGTGGCAATTAACCTTCGACAGCCGATAACGAGCGTTCGCGCTCTATTTCGCGCTTGAAAGTTACGCGTACCCGAAAAGATGTTTCGCAAACCTCTGACATGTCTGAAATGCCTCTGGATAGAATGTAGGATGTAGGGGAAAAGAGCAAAATGCACGTTCAGCAAAGAAGTCCCTCTCCGTCGTTATTACCTTCTGGACATTGAGCTCGTTTTACGTGTCTCTTACCATTCTAGTTCTCCGTTTCTTCGTGATTACATAGGAAGAAAAGCAAATGACCCAAGCGGCGTTTTCTGGGCCGTGATTCGAAGTTTAATCTTTCGCTCGCTGGACCGATGGCTTCGAATAACTGAGCTATCCAGGCCATCGATTAATCTTACCTTCTGGGGCTTGTATTTGAAAGAGCTCTGTCGTCCGTAGGCGGTGCGCAATTTTTGGACCAGAAAATCAGAATAACTCACTAAAGCAGTCTAATGTGGAGAACGGGACCGGGGGACGAACGTCAGTACAGGCATAACAGCTGACTACGAGATCCTCCAACAAAGTGAAATGCTCCCTGCAAATGGGCCTTGCGCGGTGCACGTTGCACTTAGAGGAACAGTAGAGCCAACAGAAATTAGGCCACGTTAAAGTACACAACTCGTCCCTCTACCGCAAAAATGTCACGAAAGAAAAGGGGCTGGGACCTGTGGCAGTCGCGTGACTCGCCCTGTATTTCGCCAGGAAAACAGATAACGCTTATTAGATACGCCCGGAGCTTCTCCCACGGTGGCGTTGCGCATTACGACGAAATCTCGTTAGCCGGATTACGTAAGACCGGGCCGAGAAGCCCGCGGAGAGAGAGTCAAAAACGTGAAATTAATAGCAAGATGGACAAGCGAGCGTAATCGGGTCGGTTGGTTAATGCCTCGCGGCCTAGTCGGCCCCCGTGCCTTTCCAGGCTCGATAGAAGCGGATTTCGGTGCGGATAATCGTCGCGCTAATCTGGCGGTAAGCCAGACGCGATATTCCAGTTGTAACCACACCTCGGAGCCACGAGTATCAAGCCGAGCTAATCGAGACTTTCGGCGGTTAAGGCCAAAATTCCGTCGAACTAATCGGCCTATAATTTTATGGTCGGACGTTATGTCTCGCCTGGATGAATCGCGTTCTTCGCCCCTGCTCGTGTCATGATTTATAGAACAGGGGAGCCAGAGAGAGCACGTCTGCGCGTGATATTGCAAAAAATGCAAGCTGCCATGAAAACGGGGGTGTATCATAATTTACGAATCGAGCAAATGACTCTGCTGGATACTCTGAAGCAGAGATGGGCAAAAAATTATTTGAAATAAAAATTTGTGTACGAAATTTTTATTTCAAATAATTTTTTGCCCATCTCTGGTCTGAAGCTTGTATCGTATAGTTTGCTTTTATTCTTTCCAGTTGTTCCCCGTTTTCTTTTCATACCTTTTCATTCTTCTTTCCTGCTTCATATCGCTACCGCCATTTCCAACGTTCGCCTTTTACTATTTACAAGAAGCGGGAACTACTTAATTCTGTTTATAAACGAACGCATTAATAAACAATGTTGCTCGGGATCGATGCGATACCTCTCCTCGTTGCCAGTTTTTCTCGAACCGCCCTCGTAAATGGCCCCGTGTAAAATTAACGAGCGGAACAACGCGAACCTCTCTCTGGTCCACAAATTTTGCTAGATGCAGGATTGTTCTTGCAACGAAAGTTTCCTCGTACGGATGCGATTTACGACAGTATTAAGCAGCGCGATGCCCATTAAAAGTGCACAGGGCCTGGATAGCCTTGGATAGGCAGCGTCGTAGTTCCCGTGAAAGGTCCCTGGGAAAATAAATTTATCCGGTTAATCTGCCTGATCTCCTCCATAAAACAATTTTATATCGAATAAGGAGGGACGAAGCTCGATATATATCGCCGAGACATCGTCAGGCGTAGGGGAGTCGGGGGAAATACGAGCCAGTTAACGAAAAGTCAAGATATTTAATCAATCTGTTGAAATATTTATTAGAACCTTTGGCAATTATTTAACCAAGTAATAAACTATGCAATTTTTTCCTGTATTTTTGTATTTTTCTAAAAACGGGTTTAATGTAGAATATTTTACATTAATTTTACGTACATATTACATTCATTATAAAGTTTAAATTGATAGTTATAAATAAATTGACCATGTTTCCTAAATCGTACTACTACAATCGTTCCAGTAGGATTTGACACCTCGTATGTTATATAGGTTATGTACATATATCATATTCATAGGTTATTGTGGTCTGTGTATGATCCATATACATATGTATATGTAACTATATAATAATCATTACTTTATGTTGAATATTTTCTACTCTATTTGTTATTGATACTATTTTTAGTGGCGATACGATTTAGGAGACTGGTTGCCTAAATCGTACCTTTTACAGTATGTGACAAAACGATTAATAACAAATTAATTTGTTCTGAACCAAGGGTTAAGCGTATAATAGTAGGTGCCTAAAAGAGCAAGCTAAAATCTCCAATAGTCATTTGCGTTGTAATTAGTACCAAATATGAAATATAACGTAAAATGTCTTAAGTGGTACGATATAGGCAGCCCTCCCCTACCCACTGGCTCTGATTTCCCCCGTCTCCCCTACGATACATGGGGCCAGGATTCTCATGGCATGAACTTCACGTGGCCCTTTGAAGGTCTATCCGCCGATTCGACGGAATTCTAACTTCATTTTCGAAAGGGGGACGGATGTGTCGGGGGAAGATTGGATTTCCAGGTGGAATTCCTTAATTCGGGGTCACCTGAGCCCGGGGTGAGTGGTAAAATTGCTGGTCGGTCAGGATCCTTTTATTTCGTCACGGATTTCACTCGACGGATCGCACGGTATTCACGGGACGGCGCACATCGTGCATCGACAAGTGAAATGCCAGCCTCTAGCTCGCGGGCGTTTCCAGTTTCGAACAGAACCTAGACTTTCCCATCCAGTTTTTCGATTCAGAGTAAGTCGGAGTAGCTCTGTGTCGCAAAAATTCTGTGCTGCACGGCGAGTCGAAGTTTTCATTTTGTCGCAGACTCGGCGCGTTAAAACGCATGATCCACGCCACTTGCTCGCCTCTCTCAGGCAATCTTAACTTTACTCGGGGGGAGTCCGTGACTATTGGACAAAGTTAACATTCCGCTTCCTCACTTCTCCCCCTCCTCCAGAGGATTGTTTAACAGTTTAACACGCTGCATCAACTTACTGTTTTCTGCAACTCGTTTAGCTGGCGTGCCTACGTGGCTTGTTTCTTAACAACGCTGGCGTCAGCTTTTTCGAGGGCTTTGGAAGCGGTCTCATCTTTTGGGAATACAGATTTTGTGAAGGAAGGTTCGGGGAAGCGGTGAGGATGTATGTAACGCGTATTAAGGGTCGCTTTGCGTCGTGCATAACCCCTCTTAATATCAATCAACTATGCCCTCGAACGTAGAAGCGAGAACGCTCTGATGATATACCGCACACGATTTTGATTATCCACAGGACCGTCGTTAGCAATTTCCGTTACTGCTCGCTACGACAGCATGGAATAACCACCAAGTACGGATGCCAGTGAGAGTTAAGCCGCTATATCTCTGAATATAGGTACCTGCAATACCTCAAATTTAGATACGCGACGAAACTCAGGTAATTATTCAGAGTGCAAGGTGAATCGGAATCATTGCAACCGATTTCGCACATTTTTCCAGATAAAATGAAGCGACGATTCGGAGAGCGATGCGTATTTTTGAAAGGACAGTGGTTCAAAAGACAGTTATTTCGGAAATAATTGACGAGGGGAGAGGCATCGCGCAGGCTTTGGTACACGTTGCGTGTTCAAGGTAAAAATGAGCCGCGGTCCGTTGAATATAGGTACCGATGATTCACTAAGAGTCTACGCCATCTACGGGGCACGCTGGTAGATGATATGAAATATCAGAAAATGCAGCGATAGCACGCATAACAATGCTTCATACATCGATGCATCCCTCCCCGGCGCCTTTGTTTCGCGTAACGATGTTGCTGCGTGCAACGATGATCTCGAGACACGGGCTGAACATCAATCGTACGCCAATCAGACCGTTTCCATTCAGACCACTTTAGGAATCACTCGCCGAGAGATGAACCTCTGCTTAACTAATTAAAATTCAAACACGTCCGGTGTAATCTTTATTAGATCGGCGAGCGCTGAGGAGCTTCAGGATTCCTTAAATATCTGATAAACTAAAATAGACCAAATTAGCTCGCAAGTTTGGCCATACATTCCTGGAATATCCTGTATAATTCAATGCGATTTTATATAGAACGGAGAGAACGGTTAAACTCCGCTAAGATTATTTAGCAGCGGCTTGGACGGGATCTCAACCCAAGTGTTCTTCCGATGAACAAATTAGCGAGAGTTAAGCCCGAAAACTAAACGCCCCGAAGCATGCATTCGGTATTTAAACGCATACCGGATATAGACCAGCCAAAAAGTAGACTAACACATTGACCAGGATAAAGGAAGTCCGTCTCAATTACCGATGGAAATACACCCACAGCGTATAACCACTTCAGTTTGAGAACGACTCGCTAAATGTGTTGGAAATTCCTTCGGTTTCCTGCCGGGACACACCGTATACGTATTTCCGTGGAATTGATTTCCTATCCCTAAACAGTTTTCCGCCGAGTGGCCGAGGTTTCGGCTGTCTCGCCTGCTCCGTTTCACGCGACGAGAGAAAAAATCGATGGGGCAGGTCTTTCGGTGGAACGTGTTACCCTCCGTTCCCTTATTCAAGATGTCCGGGATGCGTTAAGTTTTCACCGCACAGGGACGAATGACGACGTCGCATTAACGTCTCCTCCCGCGGCCGTTCGTCCTCCAGGATCGTGAAAGTTTCAAGAAGATCGGTCCTACGTACTGCGGCTCGTATTTTACGTTTCCTTTTACGACGCCTTACGGCGAAGTAATCGCATCCGAGAATTCGAATACATTGTTAACAGGAACTCGTTTAATCGCTCGCTATCTCTTTCCCTCTGCCCCGCGCTGTCTATTAACGTGTATTAGCGGGTGGGATTGCGCTCACGCGCGCGCACGCCGCTACGTGCCTCGGCAGCCGGTCGACGAGCAACAACGAAAACTTTTCGAGATAGCAATAGCGCCCCGTAATTCCATTGCCTTATCCCCAGCTAATATAATTACCGCCTTCCCTTGATTTCGAGACCGTGGAAATGGAATAGGGAACAGTTCTTCGCGAACCACCGCGCGTCCACGATTTCTTCCTCGTGGTTGGGGGTCGAGGGGGTGGCGACGAACTTCTCATGCAATTGTTTCGAGAATATCGTTGCGATGTAATCGTTCACCCAAGTGTAATCTGCGATTACGCTGCTTCGAGTGCCGAATCAGTGGTGGGAGATGATTCCACGAGAGAAAATTAATGAAAATGGTGGAATGGGATTTTTTGCGCGAAATATTGACACGGAAGAAATTGATTTAGAAAATTCATGGATCGTGCAGGTGCAATAGTAATTGGTCTAATAATACGTCTCCGTTACAAGAACCTCTATGATTTGACATGAACAGTGTAAAATGTCAGGGGTGAGAGTATTTTATGATAACCTCCTTTAATTCTGTTACTTGGAAATTGGTCGGGAATAGCATATAATCGAGGATCTCTTCGAACTCGAATCTAGGTTTCCGGCTGTTCAAATTTTCACGAAGTTTTCTTGTTATTTGCGAAAGCTCTTTCCATGTTGCAACCTAAGGAAGATAGAACCTTTGTTTATTGCATTAACGTTATTACTTTCGAAAATTGGACGCAGTCATAATACATGCCCATGTATAGCGTGGTCCATTACAGCAAATTTTAATCGAGGTAGCGCGCACCCAACGAATACCAATATCGATTAACTCCAAAACGAAACCTGATACGAAGAAATTGTGTCTACCACATTTTCAACGTACTCTTCCGCGAGGATCAAATTTTCTCGATAGCATCATAATTTACCCTGTATTTCTTGTTTAATCATCGTGATACTCTGTCCGCTCTTCCGCTAATGTTCCTCTTTCGTGGAATTACCGAAATGAGAAAGTATTCCAAGAACGAGCGTGGCCAAAGTGTTTAGAAAGAATGTTTCGAGTGGTGGCTGCGCGCCTTTGGTATAAGTTTAGTTGTTCTTTGAAGAATTTTCAATGGCTCTTAGCACAGCGAATCTTTCCAGAGTTATGTCTATTAAGGCACCTGGACTTCTGGTGACCATTGTTTAATTTAATCGAACAATCCTGCCAGAAACGACGATTTGACACAGACGTAATAGAGTTTAACTGCTCGACGATAATACCGCCTGTTAGACCATTAAGAGGCTTTCGAAAGAAGTTGAACGCTCGGATCTAATTTACCATCATTAATTACAATTGTCGCTGTGGTCGTGGGAACGGGTCAGACCGGGGTGAACGTGACGAAAGCGCTTAGTAGACTAGCAACTTCTGTTGTTGGGAACACAATGGCCCGGGTCTTAAGTGCAGAGAGCCCACAATGTACCTACTTTTTAGGGGTACCGCCCCCGACGTACAGGAGGGAATAAGTGACCGGCCGTGTACGTAACGAAGTTAATTGCTCGGCGGATGCCCGATGATGATTCGATTTTACAGCGGGCGAGATTCCTTTTATATCCTAAGATAAATTTACGAATCTTTCCGCGTCATTCCTAATTCTTTTCTGCAATAATAGAATTGGCAACTATTTCTCGACGCATGTCGTTTATATTTGGCAGCGAATTTGTAATAGAGTACAACCTATTAAGAGATCATGCACGATCGAAGCGTTCGAAATTCGGAACGTTGCTCTAAAAAGAGAAAATGTAATATTGATGTAAATCAGATGTATTTTATTTAGTCCCGCATTTTAAACTTAGCGACAGACAGAGCAAAAATAAGTTTCGTGTTCGAATTCTGACGTAGTTTCCTACAAAAAATATCTGGGATCGAAGGAGTACCTATATATTGGAGCAACAGAATGAAGGTTTAAATTGTAATGTAATGTGCGTTGCAGTCAACTGAAAGGAAGATCGATTCGTGCTGGAGCACCATGGTTTCCAGCATCTTTCCATCGTCGCTATTAAATTCCCACGCGACGCGATCTTCAGAATCCAAGAAGCCGATAAAATAATTTTCTGCATACACACCCCTGCCCCGTGGAGTATTACCATGCTGCTTGCATTAATAATTCATAAGTCCCGCCGAGATAATCCGATACGCGTTTAGCTTAGTAACCGCGATTCAATTTCCATTTGTTATTCATTGTTTCGCGGGGTTGTGTTACTTTGTATGCTCCGGCAGATTTCGCCACCCCTCGGAGCCAAGTGGTTCGTCGCTGCCACGTTTTGACAGCGCCGTTATCCCTCGCCCCCACCGAAAACGCAGATGACAACCGAAAAAGAAGTTCCGTCAACGTGCTTGCATTACCATTCTCCCGTTTATACCTCCGCCGTTCCTTGCGCCTTCCCCTGCAGCTCGTAATCGCACGATCGCTGTTTAAGCAAATGCAAGAGCGCAGCGGGGTGAATTATGGCCGGCGACTCCTTAAATTCGAGCTACAGCCCCAGGAAAACGCAACAGTCGCGCTTTTTTGCCCCCCGCGCTCCCAGTACAAGGTGAAATACGTCACTAATTTCGTATTCTTCTTCGATCGTACGACGCCATGCTGCCGTTGGCTAAACCCTTCCGTGGCAGTACAAGATACAACAGAAGTTTCGGAAAGATTCTCAGTTCCGTCCTCGCAGATATATCCCGCTTACGTTGCCCCGCAATTCTCCATCACCATTACCAAAGTTCCCCTCGCAGTGTCACACAAAGCTCAGGATACTCGTCCACCTTTACTAACAGTATACACCTGAGGATAGCACTCTCATCTTTACGATCATGGAATCAATTATCCCACTTTAAAGAGTGCGTCAGAGCTTCGTCGACCCGCGTTACCCTCTCCGAGCGATTAATAGCGCTTACGAGGGCGCGCGGCGACGAAGGAAAGGGCGCGGAATCCGCAGCGACGGAAGCTGAAAACGCTCAGCCGAATGGGGGTGGGTGGCGGCTGAAATTGTCAAGTCACTTTAACGCTCGGGGCTCGTGAAAAATACGCGTAGAATGCCAAATAGAGGCCAGGCTGACCCTGTGTATGTGTGTGGGCCTGCGCGTGCATAGAAATTCTGTTCTGTCGCTTCGTAATTACTGTCCAAGCAAAGGCGAGGTGCTCGTCGTTGGCCGTCACGTACCCTTTTCCAGCTGAGCCTGTACACGCGAGGCGGGCCGCACGTTGCGCAGCCTGGCTGAAACGAATTCGTCCCGTTTTATCCTTCTCTGGCCGCCGTGCTACGCTCCAGCATCGGTGTGCGCGCTCTCTTTCTGCGCCACTTCCGGCGACTTTCCTCCGGGCCGCATTAAATTATGTAAGAAATAAACAGCACCACTCCGGAACGGCTCCTCGTGCACGCCCCCGTATCCGTTACGAAGCGTTCGCCAGGCCCCGCAGTGTGATTAAACTGTGCTCCCGGTGTTTTGGCAGATTTTCAAGTGTCCACGTAGCACGCTCGTAAGCGGACTATGTAACGGGCCAGCGCTGAAAGAATCGTGTAGCTTTACTTTAAATGAATTCGATCCCGTTAAGATGGTTCTGGAACTAGCGGGATGAGTGAGAGGGTGCGACATTGCCTCTCGATTTACTGAACCACATAATTGCTGAAGATGAAATCGCATCTAGATTTAATATCTTCCTCGGGTATGCTGCGATCTAGGAGAATTTAACTACCTACAAGTCAGTCGTAATTTCAGAAGTGGGGCGTACATTAAAATTGCACTTGTGTTATAGAATATAGACATTTAGACGAATTGAATGCTTAAAGAGAAAGATTCAAGACCCGAGGGGTATATTTTTAATCACCTACTCAGGCTATTCTTCCTTCGTCTTCGGTGATGAATAAAAGGTTCCGTGATCGATAGATTTTCTATTTCTATTTCTGACCCCTTCGAAAATAGGTACCAGACTCTTCTTTTTCTAGACGCTCTATCATCTCTTCTAGTTTCTCCTATTGGAAAAATATTTAAACCAACTAAGTATATTTGGAAAATTTCTTCTTCTAGAAAGCCAAACATAGCCAAACGCAGTCCAATGCGTAGCGCGAATTTTTATTTTTGTTGTTAAGGTGCCCAGTGTTGTTGTGATCGGTAGCGGAACCGATCGAGAGTCAGTCGTGGCTTGAACACAGTATACGGGTAACCGCCGAAATATTTCCCAACCATTCTTTTATATTTCCTATCATTATATTAAATATCAGTTCAGTTCTATTTAGAGAAGCGTAATTCATTTAAATGCCCACAACAATAATAGACTGGATTTTCACATCTCCAAAATAGAGATCTATCTTTTCAAATCTGGTGGAAATTTCGGTCCACGGAAATTGAAACGCAATGAATAGCGTACGGTGTAAAGATAAAATCGTGGCAGTCTGCTAATGGTTCGAAAAATGTAGATTCCAGCATCTGGCCTGCAAAAATGGATCGAAAAAACGAGTCCATTGGACACGAGTACCTCGCTAAAGTCCGATAACATTTAGTTTCAATAACGATGGGAACAGATTGGGGTTTTATCCAAATGTAATCGAAACCTGGTGAAGAGAAACACGTATAGCGCTCTATATTATGTTGCAGTTGCACTCTCAGATAATGCACGGAGTTGTGCAAAGTAATGCGTAGTTCCAGAATAATTAAATCCATGCATAGGTTTCCATGGAACCGATTACAAATCGATCTGTTGTACATCTCGACGAGATGTACTTAAACACTCACTGACTACTGGCCATTTGAGGCTGGAAATCGAGAGAGAAATACAAAATACAAAATTGAAGCGGGTAATGTGTTTTTCACGGGACGTTGTATATTTTCGTGAAATGGTAAACGATGGCGCTTGTTTATTTCTGGGGTGAGCAAATACAATTATTGTTCAGTGGTGCGTTTACGTGCTAACGATTACCTCGTCGAGTTGTAATTGCCTTTAATTTATGGAGAACAGTATAGTTTCGTTAAAAATAATACTTATAACATTTTCTTGATAGATGACAAATTGATTTTACATCTTTTAGGTTGTTTTGAATTTCAAGTTCCTGAATTCACAGGCTGTTAAGACGAGTGAAATGAGAAATGAGAGGGCGAAGACCACGTAGTAGCACAAGCATTTAAATTGAAAAAAGGACGAATGAATTATTCTTCTGTCAACCTTAAAGGTGCATCTCTTTATAGTCGAAGACGTTCGATCTGAGTCGCTCTACTTCTGATTGCTGTTTACATTGCTCCAAAGCCCCTCTTCCTCCGTGATTCCTGTTTGCAGAAGACGTACCGCTATTTTCAATTCGAGTATCCGACTACCATAAACGTGAAACTTGTCCCGATCAAGCGGATAAACAGCGCGTCCGCATCTAGCCACTGTATCAGCAACGATCGCGGCCGCATGTGTGCACCAGGAGCAAGGATCAAGTATCATTTTCTCAAGATTTAGTCTAACAGCGGCAAGCGTCTCTTTCCCTGCGAGCAAAACCGACAACGTGTAGGTTCAGGCTCGTAAATAGAGAGAAGAACCGTGAGAAATTTTCTCCTACATCGTCACTTCAATTTACTGTGTTTAAAGCTACTAGCACGTTAACAGTTTGTTCACGCCTGTCAGGCAATTCTCGCGAATCGAGCGATTCTGAACGTTCTGCTCGGTATGTGACGTTTGTACGTCACGCGTGTGAAAACATACCACGTGTAACTCTTCGCACGCAGTCCGACCAATTGTAAACAATAATAAAATCGCAAAAAGTGTGTTGCACACGAAAATATTGAGACGGTTTAAAGTTTGGGAATGTTTGATAATTTTGAAATGAAGCGCTTTCGATCAGTCGTTTTACAAATTTCATTCGAGTGACGAGATTCAGGACAGAGTTTCGATCGAAGAAAAAGCACGCACTCGCAGTGGGTGGTATTTGCGATACCAGGTCAAGATGCGGCCTCATTGTTCACGATCCACTAGAATCGGCTAATAATTGAAAGCGCGGGGGAGTTGAAGCGTGGCGGAGCCCAACACCAGGCATCCGTTTTCGATGGATCGCGTATCAGACCGCAAAATCAACTAACGCGTTCCAGTGCAACGCGTCCAGCTAGAATGTAAATCCTGCCTTCGTGCAGAGGGCGTTTTCGGCCGCTGGAAAATGGACACTGAAAGCTCGACAAATACAGGAAGTTAAAGGACAGATGCGAGCTACCAATTGCCCGGAAATCGACTGTCGTTGCGCATCTCGGAACTTGCTGCGCCCGTTTTAGACGGAAAGTGCGCGTCCCTCGTTGCATCGTGATGGAAGGGCCAGAAATCGCGTTATTTCGCTCGATTTCTTTTTTATCATTTCGCTGATGACCTGTCCTTCGTCGAGCACCGAACGTGCCGGCATTGATTTTTTTCTCACCGTTCAGCGATAGAAGCGGCCCGAGATTCGATTAACATTCGAGTTCGCAAATGGCCAGCCGGAGAGAGCGATAATTCGGTTATTGCTCCAAGTGGAATCTCATCGAGGAATGAGCATGATAATGAAAAATAAATGGAAATTCAAGGCGGTCGTCGAGTCGAGTGCTTTTAAGCACACGAAATGCTGTCCCACAACTGTTACCGTAACTGCTAAAAATGTCGGAGCGAATTTAAAAATTGTACAATTAAATTGAACCGTTTCTTTAAACTGCTGAAACGGCGAGTAAACAGTTTTAACAATGCAGTGCAGCTATTACTGGCAAATTACAGTGTGCTTATTGTATTAAAATCCAATATAAGTCTTCCAAAATGAATAATTCAAGTACAAACTGGTGTTTTATAGAAAGTACATCTTGTTTCAAGCTGTATCAAATACGTATCCAATACTTGCGGCTCAGAGTCTTCAGCCGCTAACGACTGCGTGCCAGAGATACCCGAGCGATCCCCCGAATATTCCGAGCAGCGGAATTGCATTAGGAAAAATCAGGAAATAGGGGGTGCAGCCGGCAACGAGGACCGCATGTGCGCAAGCCGTACAGCTTTTTTTCCAGAATGGCGGGCTGCGTTTCGAGCTTGCGGTATTCCCTTTCGTTTTTTCGTTCATCCCCTTGGTCTCGCGAAAGAAATAGCACCGACGGCCGACCGACATCGTACCGCGGCAGAAATTTCATTAGCACCGTCCCACAGTATCCGCGGTTGATTTTGCCTTGTCGATGCGAGGAATATGAAAGGACCGGAGACTATTGTCATTCCGAAGCGGGCGATAAAAGGGAGGACGGCGGGAAAGAAGCTGGTGGAAAGCAGTGTCGCGAGAAACCTGGCGGGGAGGGTGCACGTCGGTGAAGTAATATAAACGAGAGGATTATCGGCGGAGCTCTACCCTGTTTCTTGGTCCGCGAGCGTTAAACGCACCCTCTCCGCCCATCCCTTTCTCGCTCTTCATCGTGGAACGCTCGTCCTTCTACCCTGCAGCTTATCTACCGGAGCTTCTTCTCGTAAACTTCCCCAGCCTTTTTCTTTTCCATTCTGTTTGTTTCGATGCAGCATTTTCCACTCTTTCTCTCTCTCTCTCTCTCTCTCTCTCTCTCTCTCTCTCTCTCTCTCTCTCTCTCTCTCTCTCGTGTCCCCTATTTTCCTCTTTAGAAGCTAGTAATCTGAAGTACTGGAAATTCCCTCGCGCTCGAGGATTACTCGATATGCAGCGCGATAACAGAAACACGTACTCTCGTTTAGCTTAAAAAAAGCTGCGCTCGAGGTACCGGCGTCTTTTTGTTGGCTTGTCGTGGCTATACTTCAAGTCGACGGGCTAAAGACAATTTAATGTATTAGTGTAGCGAGAACCTCATGTACGTGTAAATTATTCGGTTAGTGTAGACATCCTTTCAGTTTCTTATGAGGGTTGTAGGAAAAGTTCACTGCTTTTAGTATCACGTTGGGAAAGTTGTAGTTTGAACAGTGCAGGGTGCAGCTTGCAACCGAAACGACGTATCGATTCCTCGTCGCCATCTTCGATCGTATCCTAGACACGGGATTAATCTCGCCGCGTCGTGTCACGAACGTTTAGCGTTTCTTGGATTTACGGGCGAACCTGAAGTCTATAAATTTCGTGCGCACGCTCGTCTAGAGCCCCAGATAGTCTGTTTTTTCCCTCTTGGCTGCTGCTGCCGCTTCAACGTCGTGTTTCCGTGTTTTCATTTTCCTGGATTATCGGGAATTGATCGGATGAGGAAGTCATGAATGGCACAGGTGTTGGAGATTAGGGGGCTTCTCGCGTGGCTGTTGCATGAACCCCTTCGTCGATCGGAATGTTTTCGACGATGGGTGCTGCAGCGAAAAAGCGCAACGGCAAAACGGCACCGGTGCAGCAAGGGGAAAATTGAGCGTCGCGTTTAAGTTCCGGTTAATTATTATCGCGGGGCACCGCATTGCCGTGTAATATTTCATGTGCTCATTTTGCTGCCTACTTAGCTAGGCACGCGTGCTTCTCTCCGCTTTCATCCCGATGCACATTGTACCCGGAGCCACGACCAATTAAAATTCCAAGATACTGTGAAGCTTTCATCCATCGATTCGATACGCTTGAATACCCTGTGTGCCCTATCTTCGATCCGTGCGCGAGAAGTGCATCGCTAGTCAACTAACTCGCTGACATTATACTGTGGTTATACACGTGTTGCACGTAAATGGCCAAGAACCCACAACTCGAAGAATAATTATAAAATCCGATTCTCTAGGTAAGCGTTATGCAAATCCCGTTTGTTTTCGCTGTGGCGTAGCAGGAAAAAGTGCATTACGTTTCATTTTCTCGTGTTAACATTACCGTGAGAGCGGGCAAAATATCCCCGGGCAGCGTCCTCGCCGAGATTCGTCTGCGTCCATTCGCGTCGAGGTGGAAGAAATTTTGGAACTTTTAAAAGGGGAGAAATTTCTTTTTCCTGAAAGCTGTAAAAGTCCTCCTGTAACCGATCCCTTCGGGAAGTTCAAAATTCTCCCCCATTCACCAACCCTTCCTGCGGCCTTTCGAAACGGATCGAGCTCTTAGACTGTCGCGCGGCGTGCCATTTCCTTTTGTGCCGGCAGAAAAGACCGTGTCGCCACACTGTTTCTTCCAGCAAGTGGGTTTTTAATTCATTCTGGCAAAACGTTCGCGGACGGACGAGGGCGTGAACGCGGCTTCATAATGCGAGGAAAATAAGGAGCACGTGCGAATGTGAAAGCATAGGGGGCAAGGGGCGAAGGAGAAAAGCTGAGAACGCTGGCATAACAGAGCGCTACCAAGTGTCCTCGAGAAGGTTTTTATCATAATTTTTTTTCGAAAACTCGAGCATTCTTGTGGTAACCGGTACTCCCCGGAACTTCCTCGAAATTACTTGAACAACGCGTTGTCGCAGCCGGCCGTTGACTCGCAAATGGTTATTGCCGACTTCCGTGTGCGAGGCCGAGGAAACCGAAACGTTCGCGCGGTGTCTAATTGTTCAATTCCATCGTCAAACGAAATTTTCGACCGCGAACGGTGTCCCGGAGCGACGGTGAGTTCGCAAAGCGGTACGTGCGCATATTTACATTTCAGACATGACATTTACATTTCAGAATTCGGTTACAGTCGTGCGTCGTGCAGGTATTTCGTTAGACAGCAATTTCCAGATTGACCTGCGAAGTAACTTCCGAGGGACCCATCAATTCTCAGTGAATATAATCCAACTCCAAAGAAACACTAACAGGAGCAACACGAACAATCCATTCTGTAATGAAATTTTGAGCAGTCAGCTCGATATTAAATTGGCGCAGACTTGAAGAGAAGTAATGATCCCATAAATTGCATTGAAATCGATGGGAATGAAAATATGATCCAATTATCTCAACTAATTATGGATGGCTTCATTCTAATTACACCTCATTACGAGTTATTTAGTTCGTTTGAACCGAGGGGAGTGAAGCGATATCGTTTGAAGCGGCGGACATCGAAGAGATGATGATGTGCAAACGTTTGATGAAGCAAATTTAGTATTACCCCCTATGAATCGCAACTCCGCGTCGTTCGCATATTAAATCACGGGAATTAGGTCATCCACGATCGGTTCCTCGAGGTTTCGTGCATTATTAATAACTGGCGAAAATTTTGCCCGCTTCCGTTGGTGCAAACGATATCAACGCCGAAGCCGGGGAGAGGAGCGCAAGGAGAACAAACTTTCCACGGCACCAGGGACCGAGGTGCAGAATCTTTGCGAACTTTCCTCGAACGTGTAGCGAGTAGTTGGAAAACTGTAAATTCGGCGCACTGTGTCGCGACATCGAAACAATGACGCGTAAACGGTGCTACGTGCGAAACGGAACACTCTTGTTAGTATAATCGCGTTTCAGGAACATTTTACGTCACGATTTCTCCCAGCCTCGAGTTTATAGTTCAGTTTATACAGCTGTTTTTGAAGGAAAGCTTTTCCCGATCGATCGACAACAATCAAAGTTCGCGTGTGTGTTTCCGAAACATGCCGTGCGCGACTGTATAAATTCCAAGGTGCGCCGCCTGTTTGCTTCTCTTACAATACATGCCAATTGGTAATGATTAAATAAACACGCGTCGCGATGCGCATCGCGAACGCCCTGTTAGCAGCGTCCGTTAGCAACGTTCCGAAGTGATAATGAAGGTTTCTGTGTACCCCGTATATACACACTCCAATTAGTTTCCACGGTAATAAGGCTGCAAGTGAGCGTTAATGAACGCGTCGCTGACATGAAACGGGAAGGAAAAAGTAAAAGAAAGGAAGAAATATCTGAACTCTCTCGGGCGAGCGGCAGAACCGGTGAAACTTGTCGCCTCTGATCCCTTCCGCTTTATACGGGGGAAACCGGGTCAAGAAAATGCAGCGGAAAAATTCGTCTCTGCCTACGTTAGACAGGGAGGATTTTCCTCGGGTAGGAGTAGAAACTGGGCCGGCCGCCTCGTTATCGAATACTCGCGTTCTATTTTCTTTTTCCGCTGTCGGTGGCACGGCGACCAGTAGCTGAAGAGATGAGAGAAGAGCGGCCGAATGAGGATGAGCGAGAGAAAGAGAGATAGAGAGAGAGAGAGAGAGAGAGAGAGAGAGAGAGAGAGAGAGAGAGAGAGAGGGGATGCCAAAGCAGACGACCCTCGGAACGAAAAATATTCTCGGGGTCTCCTTTGAGCGCCCCTCGAGAAATTCGAGGAACGACGAAACGAAAGGACGAGGGCGAAGAGTGCAGAAGAGAAGAGAAGAGAAGAGAAGAGAGGGGAAAGAGCTAGAATGCATGGGTGGAAAGGAGCGAGGGGAAGAGAATGGAAGGGGTGTAGTCTAACAAGACGTTGCGATTGGAGATAAGGCGGGCGGTTTGCTTATGCCGTGGCTCTCGTTGAGGCTCTCACCTAACCCAACAGCTTCATCACGCGCTTGATAAACGAGGCGGCTCTGGCGCCGGGTTGGGGAGCATCTAACCGCTCTTCTATCCAACCCAGACCAGCAGGAATCGGGCAGCGTGCTAGCCTGGCATCGTGCTCACGATGGTCAGTAAAGCTGGCCGAGCAAGCAGCCGGGGAACATCAGCAACAGCGTTGCATCAACGTTCCTTCAGGCCCGGTCCGCTCGATTCAGCCTCCCTTCGTTCAACCGTATGCACACACGATTGCATGCGGTTGCACGACGGGATGCGTACTCGAACGAGTGAATGATGGATCGAACCGGGCCACCGTGAACCTAGCCAGCGCCAGCTACCTTCGCAATGGCCATTCTATCGTTATCGCTGCAAAGATAACGATACAGCTTGAACCTCTGGCTTCCTGTGGCCTACGTCAGCTACGAGATAGAGCACACGCCCTCCTCGCCGCCCCTGTGGTCCCTGTCCCTCCCTGGTTCCCTTCGACTTCATGTGTGCCTCTTCAGCCGCTGTTTCCTTTCTTCTCGTCACCTCCGTGGCACCGCCGCCACGGGGCCGAAGGTTCCCCGACGCGAGCCTGTCGATCGCCATTGTTATGGCCACGGGAATGCTCTTCTTTCGTCTCGAGTGAAAATCCATATCGCGTTCGTTTCCACGTAAGCACGTGGAACGGGGTTCGTTCGTCGGCTTATCGTTGCATCGCTCGCGTGGTTCGCATGGCCCGGAGGGAAAGACGGGCGTCCATTTCACGTCTTATCACGGCTCCGGAGGCGAAGCAGATTCTACTTCGCCTCCCTTTCCAACCGGCCTACCTATTTCCGCGACCTCTTCTCGTCTCACTTGAATCGACACCGTTCGCCGAGGACGAATCCCTCGCGTGAGCTCCACGCCCTTTGCTTTTTAATTCGTATATGGGTCTTGGAACCACGATCGATGACAGTATAGGTACTTTCCTATGTAGCTTCAGGTTAAGTCTCCCTCATTTTCCTGACAGCTTGATCAAAGACCTACTTTATCCAACCATCACCGAAACTGTCATCCGCAGAGATTTGAATTTTCCACATTTTATAGAGAATTGTGTAGGGAAATGGGACAAAGCTTGTTGATCGTTCGCCTCTACCTAGATTTATTTTCCACGTTTTCCATCGCGGTGCTCTCGTTACAAAGTAATTGCCATCGAGTCACATGGAAATGTTTGTGTGTGTATCGCTAGGGTACGCATTAGCAGTGATAAAAACACACATCGTCGACTCGGTACGATAAATTGGCGGCGAATCACACAAGAGGAATTCAAGCATCGAGTGCGGTAACCGGTTACGCAACGAGGAAACCCGTTACCGACTCCCCCTTCCGACACATTGCGAATTTAACCGTGCAATTACACGGCCGGAGCAGCGTTACGCTCTCTTTTTTTATAAATACAATCTGGGCGCATTTATTTCATTAGAAAATCAGGTTACCGCACTTCTCCGATTATTTTCCGGATCAGTCGTTTTGCGGACCGGAATGGTTCAGCCAATTCAGAGTACCGTTTCATTTATGGATACCAGATGTTCCAGAATTTATATCCGAGTAGGGAAAACGAACGAATTAAAAAATTTGCTTTGTAACTATTGGCTCCACGGTCCTATTCTCCTATTACATTTTATCGACGGCGTATAAACGGTAGATTGGCGCAGCTAGTAGATGTAACCTGCCATTAGTCAGACACGAGAATACTTGTTGGATAGGAACGTTCACGTAAGTACATATTCTGGCGCCGCAAACATACTCTTTATGACCGAATACAATGATCGTCGTCCTTTCCAAGTGAAAAATCCTTGCAACCTAATTAATTCACAACAGGAAAGTGACCATACCGTGCTCATTCGAACACACAGAATGCATTCAAGCCTCGTCTTAAGGGGATGTTCCGGTCTAGAGCCCATAAAAATAGGTGATCTTTAGGAACTAATTGAAGGAAAACTGGTATACACAAAAACAGTCTTTAACCCTGTAGGGACTAGTGGGACTGCAAAGTCCCATTCAGACTAACACATTTTTATTTACGTTCTATCAGTAAGATCGAGATTTGATAGGTATAGTGATCTTTAGTAGGCAGGGAAGAAAATGTTTGTACGATCAGAACCCGAAATTAAACTTTTTACTGTTATAATCAAGTGAATCTAGTCGACGCTATTGATCGTGATCTGTACCTGTTGCAATTTGTCGACTATAAATTAAAGTAAGTAAAAGAACTTTTTATAGTAAAATAAGCATATAAATAGTAAAAGTGAGTCCTAATTGACAAAATACTGTATAGGCACTGCATTCTATTTACGTTATATATAGGGGATTTCGGGTTAAAGTTATGGGACGTGTATGTCCCACCGGGACTTAGGAGTAAATATTTATGAAAATTGTTAAGTACTTATATGTCATTCCTATTTCTTTAAATATTCGTACTATTCTATATTATTTGTTAAATCGTGTATAATTACATATTTTTATTAGTGTTTATGTTATTTATCGTTACTACAGCAACAAGATGTCGGGGCGTCGACAAGAGTAATGCTCTTGTGAGTCTTTATAGATCATGTTTCAAGAGTAGACGGTGGTACTTGCCTATTTTTTTTTCTATTTACTTGAGTTATGTATAACGAATGCGTGATTGTTATATAAAAAACAAAATAAAGCAAACCAGCACTTTGTTCTCCATAAATTTCAAAAAAAAAATATTAAAATTAAAAGATTTCAGAAAAGAATTATTCAAAGTTTATTTTATTGTGGCAAAAAAGTACGTGGACGCCGAAGTGGAATCTTTTCGAATAGGACTACCAAACTTTCCAAAACTCGCAAGCAGGTACCCACGGAAGACATAAGATTTGATTCATTACATAATTTTCCATTATTTAGCGAATATAGACAAAGATGCACTCTTTGCATTCTAAATAAACCGTTTTCATTTTGCGAAAAGTATAATGTATATCTGTGTTGTAATAAAAGCAACAGTTGTTTTTACGATTACCATAAAAAAACAGAATAGATATTTAAAATTATAACATTATTTTTCATTACTACTTACTGTTCAAACATGATTTCCCATATTAAAAAAATCATTTAAGTACATATTTATTTTGTTTTCTATATTTCCGATCAGTGTTCAAACAATTACCCATAAGTCCGAGTGGGACTCCTACGTCCCATACCATAAATCAAGGATTTTCACATTCTCAGCATTCCAACCGAGTAGCTTCCAAATCCGAAGTATAAAATAGACCATTTTAACGCTCAAAAAAATTCTACGACAAGTTTAAAACATTCCCGTACCTAGAGGGTTAAGGGCCAACTCCCAGCATCCACACAGTCAGAGAAGCGAGTTAGCTTTGAAACAAACGAATTCCATCCAAGTTCTTAAGCCACTGCCCACAGATTCGAAAATAAAAACCGATAATGGGCCGCAAAGCCATCGACGTCGACCGTTTTAATGAAACTATTCTGGCGCTTCAGCCGCGTGGTTGGTTGGTTGGCCCGCGATAAAGTAGTTGCCTGTGACACGTTACCATCGATCTACGGTGGTGGTTGAATTTCGTCGCTTCCAATAATCGTCTCATTAATTTGTCTCCCGTAGCAAATACGTATCCGCGTCGCGGTGTCGTTTCACGCGGACGTGTCCGCGTTGTTACGCGTGAACGCGTCGCGGGATTGCTCGATACAAGCCTCACCGCGGTTTATTTTTCCCCTTCTGTTTCATTTTAACGGGGCATCGTCCGCGGCAAAGTGGTTCTCACTGATAAGCGATTAACGATTTCGAAAATTACGAATCATTATGTTTCAAAACGAATATGTAATGAGCAGTCGAGCTCTGGATCACTGATTGCAATACTTACCAATGGATGAAAATGTGTTTCGTGAAAATGTTTCATAATATACAGCCAGGAAAGAAAGGGAGTCATAACAAAAGAGGGTAAATATGAATGAAATTCATGGGCAACTATGATTTCTGACGAGCACACGGAACGCAGGTATTTTCTCATTTAGCCAATCCAGTTGAACTTCCTCAATGGAAGCTTCCAGTTATTGTAGTTTTCGGTGTTCGCCCACCCGAAATTTCTATTCCGGCGCGCTGTATTGTTTATTCATCGGTATCAATGCGTATCCTCCTAATTCCCCGCCGCTTTCATTCCTGTTCTTTTTCTCCCTGTTAATTGCATTCTACGCGGGGCTCGGTCATTAAATTGTTAACGCTTGAATAGCAAGCGCTCGTAACTCGGCGGCGCAAACATTCACGGCCGCGGATAATATTTTCGCCGTGCCCGATTTCACGTGCAATTTCATTGGGAAAGTAATTTTCTACAAATAACGAGACGCCCAGTGCGCCGACGTAGGGAATAGCTCGTGATTAAATTATAATTAACTGTTATTAGCGCTGATTAACCCGCGCCGTTGTAAAGGTCGCGCCGATTCTCTAAGCGAGTTTCATTGTTTCGAGAGACAGACCCGGCGGTTCGGTTATTAAATATCCGTTGCGGTAATATTGCGTACTTTATTAAACGTATCAAGCGTGTCCACGCGACCCTAACGCGGGGCATACCAGCGCGAAATGGATTCTGTGCACAGATATGCGTGTGTACCGTATTGCGCGTGTCGCTACAAATTCGCGAGATGCCACGTCTAAGGCCGCGGTACGGAGAATTCCTGGAAAACGTATATATACGTGTGTGTGTGTGTCTATATATATGTGTATATATATATATATAATCACGAGCTGTCCCGGGGAAAATTCCACGGAAGGAAATCGTTTCATAACGTTTCGCGGCTCGTACCGGCTCGTATAAATACACATACGCTTGATCTCTCGCGAGTCTGTGCCTTTTTGGAAGAGGGGGGATGCTCAAACATCCGGATTAAAACAAATAGATGGAATTCATTTTACTTGAAATCGTCGAAAAGGAATGTATATGTATGGTTAAGAATGTTTCTATTAAAATGGAATGCATATCACGACGCTACACGAAATCATTCACACTTGGTTGAAACGCGGGTCAGCGATTGCAGAGATCGCGCGAAACCGACCGAATCTTTAATTTTCCACCGGGTACCGAACGAAATTCCCCGAACACGGGGCCAATAGGCGCGCTAATGGATCGTGGTTTACACACGGATTCCACTGCTCGTATCCCCGAAGCTTATCCGTCTGTGCTTTCACATATCAGCGGATTCCCTTCCTTCCTGTTCACGTTACTGGATTTGCGTCGAAGCTATCGGCTCTGCGGAAACGCGGCTGGCGTCGCTAGCCGCCGCGCCGATCGCGAGCTTTTGCTGCTCGACGCCGATGGAACGCGGCGAAAGGGATGCGACGCCAGTTACGATCTGCAACTGCCAAAGCAGTCGAGACGACTGCTTTCAACCGTGGATCGTGATTAGGAATGCGCGAAAACTAGTTCCCCATTTGGGCGTGCAAGTGTGTGTGCTACAGCTAAATGGACGGCAGGTGCACACGAATGATTTACTTGCGAGACTTTCCTTTGAAGCTGTCAAACCTGTAGTTTAGTGCACGTCGATGTGTGCGCCGAAGTAAAACGATACTAGTCCGGATCGTCATTATTGGAAGGGGCACTGGCAATTTACGGCTTAAGTGTCAATCGTTGGGTGGATACCAGCGCTACAGCTAATTCGCTTTGATTCTTACCCTCGTGCGCGCTCCCCCCTCCCGCCCCTCTGCTCTAGGCCTTTCGTGTAACGAGCTCGGGGTATCGTGAAGTTCGTGGCCGGGAAAGAGCAATTGCGAGGGCCCTTTTCGAGCCACCACCACTCGTCCAGAATGGCTTTCGCTTGAAAACGTGGCTTGTGGGTTTTTACTCGCAACTTGAGACACTTTCGGCGGGGCATAACGGATAGAGTGACCGAAGAGATCGCTAAAACATAAAGCGTTCGGTCCCCGGCTAAAGGCCTCGCGATAAAACTAAAACGCGCGAAATGTGGCGAGTGTGTATAGGGTAAAACTATACAATACGCCCCACTTTCAAAGAAAGATCAATAAAACCAATATTTTTTAATAATTCAATAAATTTTTTGTGTAAACACGCTAAGTGTTCATTATTTTTCACAACTATGCCGTAATTGTGAAGAAAACATAACCAGAAATAACCGCAAATACTCATTTTCCTGAACCTTACGTGGGGCGTTTTGTAACACAGTCTTCAGGTAAAACGCCCCACCTATGTGACAAAACGCCCCGACATAAATAAGTAATTACTTTTTATTATTATTAACAAAATGTTATAGAATATATATTATAAAAGATATTATTAACAAAAATGGAACAATATTGAATACAATTTTCAAAAATTTTCCTTTTTCTCCAGCATCAATTTTCGTTTCCTTTTAGACATTCCTGATTGTACGTGCCTTCATAGCATCCTTGAAGGTATACATATTATAAATTCTGTTTGTTTCATTAACTCTCGTTGTTTTATTTTTTACCTTCTCCATCACTTCATTAAGATCATTTTCGGACCATGATGTCCGTAATGTACTCCTTACATATTTACATGACATTTCTGTTATCAACGAAAAAAAAAAAGAAATAAGGATGATTTTCTGGTAGGGCGTATTGTAAATTCTTTGCTGGGGCATATTATAAATTCTGGAGCACAAAACGCCTCGGCTTAAATTTAGCAACAACGTAGTGAGAAAAGGTTTGAGCAATAACGATTTAAACAGGGTAGTTTGTCTACTTTCGAAACATATGTATGAATTTATCGCAAAAACAATAGTGACTTAGAAAATTGAATTTCTCTTGTACTCACCGCAAATTGTCCGAAAGCAGAAAATATAAATTATGGTATTTTTAAAAAATATAAATTATGGTATATTTTTGTAAAAGCCGTGATATATTCTCGTATTATTATTGCGGCAGTTGTGGGAGACTGAGGCAATTTCGAATCTGACGATAGCGTCGATGTATTCTTATTTGTGTGCGTAAAACAATGGTGGGGCGTATTACCTAGTTTTACCCTAACGATCAAAGGGGGATTAAACCCGATTTTTCAAAACTACACGCGCGGCGTTCGATTTTATATATTCGCCTAATTCTGGGCATTCCAAATTAAACAGGAAACTGAGAACACACGTGCTCGTGTTCTATTTGGTGGTTCGTAAAAGAGGGAAATTTGCGCATTGCCTTGAGCGCGGTAAATTAAAGAAAAACTATGTAGGCCCGAGGGCAAACGCGGTTCACAGTTGCAGAGTCATAGTAACCCTCCAAATTGAACTTTCACGCTCTCAAAAGCTTTCTTGATACAGACTAGCCAACTGCTCTTGATTAGCCTCGAATTACGCTTACCTCTTTGGCAGTAAAACGTACCGATGGACCACCAAGCTTCCATTTAAAGTAATAGCGTAGCTCGACATGATCAAAGTGCCCGAGATAAGTCACTAGAAAGGGAATACCAAATTATCTCCGTCTGCAGCATGCACATCGCTATTCTAATATCTAATTCTGTATGTTTCAGGTAAGAAGCTTTTCAGCTTAATATTTCACTACCTTGCTTGGAGGCTGTCCGACAGCCAGAATTCTGTAAGGACCAGCTACGCCCTACGTGTAAGTGAATTTCCGTAGCCATTATTCGCGTGCCCCAAGGTCGTCCCGGTATTGTGAAATATCATTCTATTCGGATCTAGACGAAACCGCCGAATAATTGTCCCTAAAACGGCGGCCATTTCCAGGAACGATTGACGGTCTCGCGTCTAATTCGAGCCGACTGTGTTCGTGCGAGGAAAATAGGCTGGATTTGAATAATAGTCCTCTTACGTCCGGTTCACACTAGGGAAGCGTGCGCGGACATGCAAATTTTGAGTAACTGTTTTAGAATATGTACCGAGGCCCTCGCGGCGACGGCGGATCGTAAACCTCGCGTATATTCTCGCCGACACGTCGCTCTACTTATATGTATAATATGTTAATGGCACATCATTAGATCCAGCCGCACGTAAGGGATCTCCTAGGAATGCTTATCAGTTTTCGTCGGGCAAAGAGTTCGACTTGAAAGTGAAACAAGAAAAATGGAGTACCAGCCGCGAGGAAAGGCGAATAGCGGCGCGTTTAACGCTCCATTTAACGTTTCCGGAACCCAGAAAGAGGATGCACTTTGGTAAACTGTATGAAAATTTATGCACTTTTGTCTGCAAGCATATGGCTGGCTGGTGGATCCAGCATAATTGTGGCTTGATGCTGTCAAACTTTGTGCATCGTGAATGGAATGGAATGTTCGCTGCTAAAGATCCCGCTGGCGAGTTAGGAAGCTCGCTGCGGGGTTGTATCGCGGAATACTGAATTTCCTTTCGGTTGAATCGATTGTAACATTCGTAAAGAATCCGCGCAAAGAATTTTGCACGTATCCAGGTCGTCCGCGGCAAACATCGCGACGCGTGTGGTTTGAAAGGGGGCGAAGTTAAAGGGGGCGATTAATTAAAAGTATTTCCATCATTAAAACGCGGCTCGTTCTTTTCCGGTTCTCGTCATTCGACCCCGTTACTCAGTGAAAATACGACGCGTATAATTTACAATTACAAGAGAACGGGCACGGGAGAGAGTCACGACGCGAGGGATTTTTATTCAACGTGAAAAACCCGAGCGCCCTCCTCCGCTGGCGGACTTGTGAAAATTTCACGCGTGAAATTGTGAAAGTTTCACGGGTTCGCGCCGCGCCCCGAATTTCTCTGCGGCTGCAAGGTCTCCATTACGAATGCAAAAGCTCTCGCTGTTCCACGTATATGACTGACAATGGAGCCATTTTTATCGACGCGCCGCGTAATTTGGCAATCAGGCACATAAAGCATCGCGTTTCTGGGGATTCACTGCGCGGGGTGCCGAAACGCGAGGCATCCACAGGATGTTATTATTATTATTATCGACAGGAAAACCCTTTAGGATACAAAATATAAACAGGTAAATAAAAAAGAAATAAAACAGTCTGCATGCTACAACATAATTCGCGGCAACGTAGGTAACAAATTATACTGAAAGTCGGCTAAATAATTGATTCCGGAACGAATCGAGCGATACAGAAAACAGGTCTATGTCAGAGAGGCACTTGGTTTACCTCCTCCATGGCACGGTTTATGGGATCAGCGGTATAATGATAATAATCAGGAACCTTCGACTCAAAAAGGAGTCTCGACCGCAATGGTCGTTGTGGGGCATGAAAACGTATCAATGCCACGAGCTCATGACGATTAATCTAACCATGTATAATTTTAAACAGAAACAACAGATCTGAACAGAGCCTACGGTCACTAAGGCTAGTGAGCCTTGTTTTTTGTAAGGCAGAACCATAGTCATGGTCGCAGAACCGCATAGGGCTACCAGTTGTCCTCAAGGCCAGCCTGAGGAATTTATGCTGGACCCTTTCAATTAAGTACTGCTTATGCCTTGGGCTCCAAATTAGAGCTCTTACTTTTGACCCGTCGGGTACCCGGGTAGCCGAAAATTACCCAAAACAACTTCAAGCCATTGAATGTGGTATTTTTCAATCATATTTGGCTAACATCAGACTATACCACAGACAATACTACATTCAATGGCTTGAAGTTGTTTCGGGTAATTTCCGGCTACCCGGGTACCCGACGGGTCAAAAGTAAGAGCTCTACTCCAAATTACCGACGCGTATTCTACCTGCGGCCTGACAAGTGCAACGCATAACAACTTCAGTGATTTGATCCGTCTGAAGTGCGTTGCAAATCGAGCAATAAACCCGAGGGTTTTCATCGCCTTACAAGTAATTTTCCGATAGTGGTTACGGAAATTTAGCCCAGTCGTAAACGTTACTCCAAGGTCGCAGACTTCACCCACCTCAATCAGTGGGATGTCACATAGACTATACGTCGATGAAATGCCATTGATAGCTCTTTGGGTTCTCAATCCAACACATTTCGCCGTATTAAGCTGCATCTTATGTTTACTACTTAGCTCCCGGTAAAAATCTTGCAGTTAGTACTCGTGGAAACGCAAGGGAACCTGGGTTACCGAATGAATCATTCCCCAGTCATACACAAGTGCGAACAGATCCGAATCGTTGTAACCCTTGTTGTCCTCGGAGGAGATTCATCTGCTGGAATCGCTGGGAAAAGCGAAACAGACTCGGTCGAGTAAATCGTAGGATTTCCAATATCTCTGAGAGTTAGTTGCAGCTCCCGCGACTCCTTTCACGGGTATACACTCACCCTCGGTTATACATACCAACCCGCGTTATGCACGAGGGAAGTAAAAAGCGTCTCGAATCCCCGCGGTTCTTCCGACGCCTCGACGGCGGCGTCGCTCCGGCGATGTTTGATTCCGCCCGTGGCAGCGGGGATTACAGGAAACCGGATGTACACGAATATCCAGGCGCGCTCCGCAAATGAGAGCAGACGCCGGGAAACGGTTTCCGTCTCTGTTCCCCTACGCGGCGGAATTCGAAATCGGAAAGCGATATTTATTGTAGCCACTTTTATCGCGGCACTCGAGCGAAATTACCGCGATACGGTAGCCAGCCAGTCGGATGGACGTCTGTTATTTTCCGCGCTTAAAGGAAAGGGGATTCGTCGTGGTGGAAAATTTTTGAAGCCCGTGCCGTTATCGCCTCTGTCTGTCTCCGCGGGTCGCTCGATCGAGCACCCATGGCGCTTTATCAAGTGCACGGCTCGATAACCGAGGGGGGTCACGTAATTCCCGTTGTCTCGGCGCGTCGCGTCGTCATCATCGCTGCCGTCGTCGTGCCGTGTTACCCTTGCACGCGCGATTGAATTCAATCGTGGCGAAGTCGGTCGCGCTCCCCCGAAATTGGGTCAACGCGCACCGGGAGGAAATGTTAAACAGTCGAGAACCGTAGGGGGGACGTAACGCTACGTATCGAGCACTCAATTAAACAGGCGATGATTAACTTCGGAAATTTCAGTAGCGAATCGAGCCTGCTGGTTTGCCTGCGCACAGGCCAGCCGCTTGTTTAATAATTCATGGTTCGATTGCTTCGAACAATGCCGAAGAGAGGCTTTCGATCTCACGGAACCAGAGCTGTGTTCTTACGGTTTCGATGCGCGGACGCGACGGGTTAATCGATATTTAATGCAATTTGCATGTAGGGACGTTCGGTTTGCCCGGCTGCCCCGCTGTTCCTGCAATCATTCCGTGATACGATAATAATTGGGGACGCGCAACTGTTATGCGATATCTCCAATGACGGGGGAATTGTTTCGCGGTAACAAGTGTGGAATGTACGCGGAGCCGGGGAATCGTTTCATTGTCAAATGTTTCCTTTCGAGGTAGCTTCGGTTTATATTAAACTTCGCTATTACGGTGCCCAGGCTTTTCCAACGCATTCCATCATAATTTGTCCTTGCTCTGCAATGGCCAGCTAATTTCGCGACTACACGAATGACAGTAGAAG
Organism: Andrena bucephala; assembly: GCA_947577245.1. Classification (NCBI taxonomy): domain Eukaryota; kingdom Metazoa; phylum Arthropoda; class Insecta; order Hymenoptera; family Andrenidae; genus Andrena; species Andrena bucephala. The sequence continues at coordinate 75,760,532 of OX387715.1, forward strand.
GGTGTTATTATAAAATGATGGATGTATCTTATCGGAACGTTAGTCTTTTTCGCTTTTTCACCTTCGATCCGTTGAATCCAGATTCATGGGGTGCTATTAATATCCATGGTGGATTCAGGCTGGCAGCCGCGCTCGCAGGTTTCATGCTACGTTGGGCAATCAATTGGTCCGAGTATGATTAGCTCGTAAACTTGTGTAACGGCGGTGGGATCGTACAGTAGCACCTTATCGTGGTGCCTCCGCCCTGGCTATACGTCTGAATACGTTTAACGCTCCACTGGCCGAGAGGTTTTGATGTAATAATTGAGCTATAGCCGCGCACGGATGTCGGTACATCGACGAGCCGAGGATAGGTCGATCGGGTACGTAATAGAATTCATTTGACCCTCGTTACCCGGCGTTTACCTTTCACCGGATTGTTCAGCTAATTCTGCTATCGACTATTCGTCATTCATCGATACGTACTTCCACCAGAAACGGACGTCAAGTACACTTTCCTACGTTTTACTTTAATCCCCAGTTAATCTGGTATATAATAATTATCTTTTTAACCCACCGATTGAGAACCACAAGGGTGATAGCCACCTCAAAAATACTTTGTACGGATAAACGAATCCTGTTCAATTTCGCCAACTTTTTATTTACCGGGAATTCAAACGAAAGCCTCGTAGATCAAATAACTGCTGGCGTAGCGGTTATAGATTGAAATTCCCAGGAAGAGGCCGCGTCTCTCTTGATTCCCGGAGAGATCCGCGCGGGAAACGCGGAAAAAGCGAACCGCCTAGCCTGTTTCATCGTGCGTGTCTTTCTGAATATTAAAACCGTTTATCGAGCCCGTTCCTCGTATAGTCGTCCTCGACGCGTAATAAGTGTCGAAACGCGAAAAGCAGAGGATCCCACTATATTTCCCTCGGTTCCTTTTTGTCCCTCTCCACCTCTGCCTGTTTCTCTCTCCCTCGTGTGAATTCGAGAGTGGATCCCAGTTCTGAAATTCAAAATTACGGACGCGAAAAATCTCGATTTACTAGGTGCATGCCCCGGAGAAAGAAAACCGGCTAGCCAATCTTCCTGTGTACGCTCGTTCCATCGCTCGCTCGCTCAGCACGAAGCAGATTGAAGCTAGCAAGCTGAACTCACATAGTTACCCGCCTCCTTCTATCCACTGCTGATTCTGAATTCACTTTCCCGACGAGTTCGCGAACCAATTCTTGACTTGGCTATCTCCTCGCTTTCTGAAATACTTAATCAAAGCAAAAGAGTGGAGGGGCGAGCAGGAAGAGAGCCGAGTGGGTAGGCAGAAGTTGGAGTAGGGAAACGTATCGTTCGACCCCGTCGAAGACGATGATCGTGCACCGATAAACCGAACAACGTTCCCCGCTGCCTCGAGACCGGATCTATTATTCGACAACCTAATTACTCTGCTCTTAAGAGCCTGGCAAAAAGAAACATTTATCTTGCGAAGCCCGAGGGATGTTCCAAGGCGGGAGTATTGATTTTACGCGTGCTTGAAGGAGATCCCTCGATTACTTGACGAAACTTGCCACTGAGAGGCTGCTTCTTTGTCGCACTGTACCCCAAAAATTAGCCCCGGGTTTCTTAGTTTTTCAATGAAAAATACTTAAAGCGAACGTGGTGAAATTAAACATGCATTAGCACGTTGGAACACTCAACAGCCTGGAGGATGCAAAGGAAGCAACAAAGCAGAGCTCAGCGATAACGCAGTCTCGATAATGAACTCCCCGCACGAACAGCTTTCCAGGAGCAAGAATAATTTTCCTCCGTCCGATACAATTTCCCCCGGGTACCGATTAAACTGCGCTCGACCTTCAGTTCTCAATTAGTTTTCTCAATCCGCTGTTATCGAACGATTCTTCGCCTCGGGGCTGCGGTTTTCGCCGGGCGAATCGGTGGCCAGAGGCGAGAATCAGAGGTGGCCGTAGCCCACGGTCAAGGTGGCATCGATATTTATCGTATTTAATATCAGCTGCCGGGTTTGCATTAATTGGATCGCTCGGCTGTTACTGAGTGCAGTTACCAGCTTCTCTCCGAGGCCTGTGCTCGTAGAGGAGACCCTCGTCGTGTCTTAATCCTTTCCGCTGTGGCACTGGATCGAACAGCGCCGCTTGTTCGACGTACAATTACCAGGCCGGAAGGCACGGGGGCCCTGCGGTACCAACGACGTGGGTTTAGTTAACGGCTAAGCACCGTCTCGCTTAATATGTCTACTTACTGGCTTCTGCGAACGCGGAAGAACAAGGACTATCAATCCCAGATCGACGTGCCGAGGTAGGCGAGAAAGTCCTCGCGGAGGAGGCGAGCCTCGAGAACGGAGTTTGTCACGGAGCGGACAATTTTCGAGAAGGGGATGGAACACGTGGGGAAGGCAAATTGAAAATCAATTCGTTTGCGGTGTCCTAGAACATCTGGCATCCTTCTTCCTTCGACTTCGGGGTAGGATGAACTTTGTTTTCGAGCAACTTCGCTTTGGCTTGGGCGTGAAACGTTCAGGGAGGTCGTTAAACGGCGGGGGAGAATTTTTAAACGGAATAATGTCTCCTTAAGGATACTTTAACTAGACAGCTGACCGTGTTCTTTAATCTTTAATTGCTGTAATCTGACAGGGGACATCGACAACGTAATTACGAAGGGAGGCGGCGGCGTAATGAAACGAGCAAGAGGAGATGATTAAGTTCACGGCTAATATTTACGAAGCTTCTGCAAAAGCGTCGAACGGCCCCCGTGTAACAACCCCGAGGCTTCATGGCATCTTCATTAACTGCATTGATTTTTGTGTACAGAAATCACGCTCCGCGACCACGTCACCCCGGACATAAGCGAATTTAATTTACTGGCAAATGCTTTCGGAATCAATTTCGCTTGAGCCCTGCAGGCGCTAGCGTTTTAATTAAGCCGTTAGCGCTGAAATTTTCTGAAACGTGCGTTCAGTATGACTGTACTGTGTGGACTAAAATTAATTGGTCGCTTAAAACTGCACTTTCCAGAAAAGTTTCTATTGCCGGGTGAAATTTTCGAGGGAATTTACATAACAAAAAATGGACGAACACGAGGTTTATATCATCGATTAAATTGCGAACCGTGGGGTGATTGTCGTCAATGTGCCTATCCCGACAAGTAGATATTCTCCAGCGTTCAGCTGTGAGAGTAAATAAAAAATGGACGATTTAGCAATTGACGCAAGCCAATTGAATTGCTCGTCATCGACTATACCCCTATAAGACTGTATATAAAAAATAACCGCTCAACGATATATTTGGGAATACTGCTGGCAACACCGTGATTGAGTATTTCCTCCGTTCTTGTTTGTTTACAAATGCTCGTGCATAGTAAAGCAACGAACAAAAAGCTGCATACACTTTTATTTATCATTGTGTTGTTTATTCATGCAGAAATGCAAAACGATTATGTGTATTAACAGGAAAGCGCGTTACAATTAATTTTTACGCAAATACAAAGCTGACTTCGTTTCTGTTTCACGGTTTATTTATCCTGGAAATTCTTGTAAATTTCGGATAGGAGAGCCTTTAACCAAACACGCCTTATTAAATCCAAGCTTTGCCTGCGCAGCGGAACGAGCGAATTGATATATCGTAGGTACCTATATCGTTGAAAATACATTTGTTTCCCTATTTAAAAAATTTCACCCCCCAGCTAGCGAACGAATAAATAGTGTAACAAATTGATGTATTCCATTGCAAACTAAATTTAGGAATCTCTACTGGAGCAATAACTGGTTTTTTAATAACAATCCCTAATTAGATATTCGCGTTGAGTGACAGCAAAGTCGATTCACGTGATTTAATTACCACATGCATGACTAAACATTCTAAATAGTAATGCGTTTTTTACACAACAAAGAAAATGGAGCCAGCGATATCGATATCTTTGTTTTGCTAACGCTTTGATTTAAAAATGGACTACTTGAATCTGGAAGTAGCTCGAGGTCAGCGTCGCCCTCGCGCCCTTGTTTCGTGCCACGAGATTTCGTGCGCCTCAAAAGAATCACACGCTATCCGCGTCGAAAGAAGTCGCCAAGAGCGGTAGACGGGGTGTAATTTAAGTGAAAACCATTTAGCGCGTTAAATCGTCTGGATATGCAATAAGGACCAGAAGAACTTGGAGCGTAAATTTTCCCTCGAGTCCGTGGAAACAACTCTCGTAAAACGACCATTTTACCAAAGCACTTTTAATTCCCTGTGCCACGTTATTTAAACGTGTTGGAGATTAAGGTTGCACTCATTTTTATCCTCGCGTCAATATCGCGTACAGGGTGTTCCAGTTGGCTGAGTTTCTTTCGCGGAAGAATTTGAAAATTTTTTGTTATCTGGTCCCAAAAATACTGACATAACGTGTACCTATAAATGTGGTTATTGACACAGGCCATAATTTTCCTCGTGTCTTGGAATTTATTGAAAAAATTTCGCAGCTGATTTGCTCGTTAATCAGAATTCTTCCCAAAGTAGTAAAATTCTAATTTCCCAGTTTTCCGTGCACTTCTCTGGCGTGGAAAGTTAACTTTACGAGCCTTATTGCTGATGCAAAAACGCTGACTACCGGCCAACACGAACACCTTGTACACAGATTACGCGCAGTACTAATTAGGCGCTGCAGATAATGCTAATACACAGCGTATGGTGTAGACTAATTAACCGCGTCAATCCTGTACACAGCGGTGGAAATCACCATTAAATCAAGACCACCGAATGAAATTCTCAGAAGTTGGGTCCATCCTTAATGAACTGCCAGAATATTAAGTTGCCTCTATAATTATCCCCTCGCCTCGCTCCTCAAGCCATTTTTAATTGGAAAATGAAACAGTTCGTCGATAGACCGCGATCAAATACCTACAATTCCCGGTCGCAGTTAATTCGAATAACAAACGGCTCTACCTTGTTCTGACGTATTAGCGGAACATTTATTTAAGCCCTTGACTGATTTCCAGTATTTCGCCCATCGGTTGACTAATACGAACGTATCACAAGCATAGTTTTCTCCGAATATACACGTCAGACCGTTTATGAAATAACGTTTCCCTGCGCGTATTCCCCAGGTAACTCTCCATGTCTCACAGTGCGGGCATTAAACATTCACTTCGCGAAATATGTCAGTCCTCCGTGAGCATTATTTCGTGTTTCAATGCTCCATGAAAATGCAGCGTTTTTCCAAGAGTGAGAATCATTGAATTGCTTGGTTCGGAGGCTTTATTTTCAGTTGGTCCTTAGGGAGTCTCCAGATAAAAGAGATATCAATAGTCCTTAGTGAGTTTCGAGAAAGAGTTTATTAGAGTTTAATGAATTTTTCGTGTCATAGGGGGGCCTGCGGAGTTTTCTACGACGCTCGTTCGATTCCCACCCTCTTCCACCCGTCTGCTTCGTTCTAGTTCTGTTCATCCCTCTTCCTCTTCTTCGCCCTCCGTGTTTACGTGCGCAGTTCCAGACTCCAGCGTAGCCTTTTCAGATAAGTAACTTATACGCGGTGCTGAGCTTGATAAATTTAAAAGATTCACGGCTTGTCCCTCCGTGCGCCCCATAAGAAAAATCGCCCCCAGTGATCCATCCTACGTCTATATGTATGTACGCTTCTTATGCTTTCATGAGATTGCCCGGCGCGGCGAACACTCCCTCCGAATAGTATTATTCGCCCTCGCTACAGGAATTAATGCTCTCTCGTCACCATGGCGCGTGAATCGTCTATTCGAGGATTTAGAAATCCTGCGAAATTTTCTGAACTGATTGTGAGTTTCACCAAGAAATTAGAATCCCTTCGTCTCTGCGATGCACGGTGCTGCAGCCTGCTCTCGTTCCATTAATTCGTGACAGAGATAATGCACTTGCGACGTCCTAGCTACGCCATAATGTCGATAAAAGCATTAGCCGTGTCACGCATCGCTACATTGCGGTGCTCGATGCACACACTTCCTCGATACCCCCCGCAACCCCTATTAATTGATGGTAGAGTGCAATCGCTACATTGCTCGATAGATATCTTATTCAAACACCACCCCAAATCTTTCGTCGCTGGTGTATCCTGAAAATCCTCCTCCCTTTGGCAGCAACCCCTCTTTATATCGTTCATCTGGAAACTGCGAAAGTTCCATGCGAATAACAGGGTCGTTAATTTCCCCAGCGCTAACGTTCCCATAAAAGTACAGGGGGAATTCCGTGCGCGCGATATGTTTTCACGAAAAGCGGGGAAATTCTATTTCGGGGCAGGGCGCGCGGCGCCGCCTCGTATCGCACGCCTGAGATGCAAGCTCCTGAGCAAACTCGTGAATTAGAAATAACGTGAGTGCAGCTAAGCAAGCCTATGACAGCCGCGCGAGGATATTTCAGCCAGCCTCCATTCCCTGCCGCTGCACAGTGGATATCTCCGCAGCCTGGAACGTGTAAGATTCTGGACTCCGAAATCTTTCGCAGAGGCGGGGCCGGAATTGATAAATTTTAGACGAGGCATCGGGACTTCGACGCCCAAGCCAATCTGGAACAATACTATCTCACCCCTACGCGGAGTGCATTCGATTCGAGGCAATCAGCCTTTTCGACTGGCGTTCTTTCTCGCACAAATTGATAAGACGATCCCCTGATCATCTCGTGCTGCATGGAAACGCGGGGAAGGGCATGGCGAGGTATAAGTGAACTTTGAACGCATTCAGTGTAAATAACTCTGTGGAGATCGAGCGATAGATTATGCAATACACGTGGGCATTTTGGATGTGAAAAGTGTAGGCATAAATACATCCCATTCGAAACCGTGATACGGAGCAGAGTTGTAGACTTAAATAGAGTAGCTATCGCAGAGTTATTTAAAATGTTATGAGCCCCTCGGAACTAAACAACTTTTGTCTCAAACATTTCTTCCTATCTCAAAAATTATAGAAGTTATTCAGGTGGTTTGTCTTAGGTGGCTCATCATGTACCTATACACAAAATTTATTTTCAACGTTATTTTTTCTACATTTCTTTGGTTTGCATTTTGTATTTGTCAATTTTTGGTTTTTAGCTCTTACGGATTGTTCTATATTCAGTGTAGGTTTTTTCTTCTTCTTGTTGCTTGAAATAGCTGGGCATAGTTTTACTCCGTACGGTTGTGCCCCGAGACGTAAACACCTATACTTTTGGTTACAGCTAAATATGAAAATGACAACAATCGGCCACGATCTACAAAATATAATAGAAATAGATACCTTCATGTAACTTACATTCTAATTACCAAAACACTATATAGTCCACTTAAAGTCAGTCGAAAATAAGGTGAGAGCACTTAGAAACAGAATAAATTTAATAATTCGCTGGAGCGTACGCATTTCATCACGAATCTCTAACTAACAGTTCAATATAACGGAAAACAGTTGCCAAACGCGCGTGGGCTTCTTTCATTTATTTTCAGGAAGTTTTGCCCTGATATACGGTTTTGTACAGGTTTCCCCAACCTGTGGTTGGTCCAGGACTCTGCTATTAAACACATTCTGCTCAAAGTTTCAGCTAATTACGCAAATGGGTAGTAAAATGGTAATTAGAGATACGCGCATCACCACGAATCATTACTATTGCCCTGTGTATCAGTGACATGGAAGCATGCCTCCGATATTAACGCCACGCATAATAGTACGTGTGATCGACGTCTATTTGTCGGTATCAAATTGACGGGCATAGACGCGTGAAATCGGCCCCGGATAGGGAAATCAAAATTTACTTACCGGGAGGACGCGTCAAAGAGGTCTGGCGTCGATTGAGCCAGTCGCACGAGGAATATTTGCGGATGGAGATTCGCGTAACGTTATCGCTTTTCGGCGACCGCGTCCCATGAATAAAAACGTCCCGCTTCCGCCGAAATCTAAATTTTCATTTCGTTCGATTCACGGGCCAGCTGCGCGGAGTACTCCCGCCGCGTGTAATCGCAAAGGTAATTGATTTACTGGAATGTCAGCCGGCCAGCTTTCCAACGTTTGACGTAACTCAGGCAGAGAAAATAAAGAACGCGCAAGTTACACGCGAGTGCAATGTCGGCGCCGACATAAAACGCATAACACCGGGTTTAATGGCACTCAGAACAAATTGCCCAAGATCTGGCACCCTTTATTTATTGTATCAGTCACATTGACGTGCAAACTACCTCGCGCGATAGCCATTCCATGCAGGATATATTGGTCCATTATTAAAGTTCGTGCAGCGAGCCAGTCTTTCGAATTCACGTTCACGCGCGACGCTGCGCGAGTCACATTTAGAAAATGTGTCCTAATTTTCGCAGAAAATTGCAGAGGTTATTATGGCCAGCTTATTGACGTTCTTCGAAAGTTTTATAGTTGACGCTGGACAGTCGGATAATGCTCCTTGTAAGTTGAGACGGCCAAGTACCTCCGTCAAAGTACGTGTTAAGTTCCTCTGAAATCGTATTAGGTTCGTTTAAAATCCCTCTTAAGCAGAATATTGTGTCGCGTCGACTCGTCATAAGTTGCTTATTTCGACGCGGCTGGTACATGTACGGTTTTACAGAAAAATGCGAAAGAGTCTCTTGGAGTGTGAGTACGATTAAAGCATATTTTGTTTATACCTAACTGGACGCTTGCATGTTCCGAAGGAAATTCATGTATTCTGGACGAAAGCTTCACTACTTTGAACCCAGACTAAGGATACGCTCATTTTCATCATTTTTCTCTGTCCCTTTCACCGTGTCACTTAGCATGGCACGCGTTAGACAAACTTTCAGAATGTTGTTAAAGTTGCAAAACTTTTCCAATATAAACTACCTCTCTACATTATGAAAAGTGGTAATAATTAATTCCACTTTCGAGTCTCTCTACTTCGGGCTGTATACATTATTAGCTTGCCGCAAACTAAATGTTCTCTTCGATCTAACTTCAAAGGGATGCAGCGTTCTCGAAACTTTGAATACTAAATCAAAGTAGTTCTCAACTAACTTCTTCCAGATATCATCTACTAGATAAGCCCGTCTATCGGGGATCCTGAAGTGAAGTCCTAGGAATTTCTTCGGATCACAAAGTGTCCCTTCGCTCTCGATACCAAAGACGCTTCACCCGCGCCGAATGGCGCAACGAGCTTTCGGTAGCCGCAAAGTTCGTTCCCCAGCAGCGATATACCGTCTACTTGTTCCTCGGGATGGCAGTTTCTTTTACGCGGGATACGCTATAGCGGAATCGATCTGTTGCTCGAGGCTCGCGGACCAACGGCGAGCCCCCCTCCACTCGCCTCGCTCTTCCTATCTTCGCCGATGCAGTGCTCGATGCAATTTACGTCTCTGCACTTTGCGTGGACGGATATTTTAGCAAAGTTCTTCCCCGGCTAGACCCGGCTATATACCCACTTTCTCCGCGTGTACATATAAAACTTTCAGACTTGGGGTGGATCCCGCCGACCGGATGCTTCATGCAGATATCTATACATTTATCCCCTCGACCTTTTTTCCACGGCCAGCTACTAGCTACACTGCTTTATACGCCTCCTGGGCTGAAAATGGAAACACCGCGCGGACGCATTTCCTACGGCGTGCTTGTTATTGAAAGTTTCGATTAAAGTAGAGTTCCAAGGGATCCTATATGCTTGTTAAAATGTTCCGTCAGTCTGCGAACTTTCGGTGCTGTGGTCTTAGTTTCTTGGACTTCGGGGAGATTAATATGTGGATACATTTAAACAAACTTCCCAGATGTTGCGAGGAAATGGACACAAGTAAAGACTGATAGGGGTATAAAGAGTGAAGTACCAGCGTGCAATGTGCTACACTAGCTTTACGAGGGTTGCTTCACAAGACAGTCCCATCTTCAAAGCTAATTCAGAGTTTGCATACTACAGTGATAGTATCTACGTTTCCAGACTTCTTCTTTCAAGAGAATATTTTGAAGAATATCTGCCCAGATCAATGTATGTCTTTATTCTCCTTCTAACTTCGACCTTCAGGCTGCCAAAAACAACCTCTTACAATCTACTTTTTATCTGAAACGACACTTGCAACAGACTTGTCAGATAACGAGCAAAATTCCTGTAATTTCTCCTTATCTTCGATGTGTAAAACCTCTTCATTGATTAACTTTCACTTAGTCACACATTATTAACTCGACACGTCAAGATCCTACGTCCGGCGAGTCAGTGTAGTATGTGGTGCGGTTTGTCGAAAGTTGTATGTGCGTCCTGAATACTACCGCATCAAGACTGCAGATTCTTTTGAACCAGGCGCCAGAATTATCGTGCTTTGCGTGGAAGTAGAGGAGACGTCGAATAGGAAAAATACATTAGAACGAGGCCGGCCAAGTTTGCCAATTTCGCGGTGCGATTGAGCCCACGGATGCGCTTGGCAAGACGTGAGTAAGCCGCTTTATTACCGGTCGAGCGGAAGTTAAGTCTGCTTTTCAAACCCCGTCGAATCTTTCTTGAAGTATCGATTAACTTCTCGGCGGAGGGGTTTACAGCGCAGCCTTAAACAACGAGCACATGGTCGGTGGGATTTTTAAGAAGCCCAAGGGAGCCCGGGAATCCACGAGTGTTCTGCGATTTCGAGAATCTTTTAACCGTTTAGTCTCGGCAACTGTTTTCTATTTGGGGCCCCCTTCTGCGCGCAGATGGTTTCGTTGAACTTACCGAGCGCAAGATAAAGGCACCGGCGAGTTGGCCAGCCTTAAGTGCACTACCTAGTTTTAGTAAAAAGGATTCTCTGCACCGTTGAAGTTGACTCTGCTGCTCTTCGCGAAGAAACTCCGTTATCATCTGAAGCGTTCCACGAACTCGATAACTTTCCCTTTTTACCGCGGAATCGCTGGTGCGTGGAATAGATACGCGTAGAGACTACTCAGGTCCGTGTGCACGCGATATATCATAAATAGATTTGTACGGCGAATGAATTAAGTTGAGTGGAAGAACGAAAGCTATTTAACAGACGCGACGTTACGAAAGTGTAGTCGCTCCGTTTCTGCCGATTCGTTTTATCTTTGTTCCGCCCAGCGTGATTCGATCGAGCAATGAACCTACTCCGTCAGAACGCGCGTTTTAATTAAAACGACTGCCGCTCTCAACAATTCGCAATCGAGGCGCGCCGGACGAAATATAAGACAGGAATTGAGCGGTAAACGAGAATTCACGCCGAATGATTCGACGTTCAATGGACTCGCGTAGAAAGGGCATATGAAAGCTGCACTCGACTTACTCTCCGAAGGGCCAAGATGTTCTACGAATAAGAAGAAAGGGACGGGTAAAGGGCCAGAGGAAAACAGGGAACGGTGGTGGCGCGTAACAAGGGAAAAATAGAGGCCCGAGGGAAATTCGAAATCCGGCGGACGTACGAAGAGCGCGTAATTTAAAAGCTTCGGTTATTACGAGCCCGAGTGCTCGGTGGCGTGCACAGTGCGCCAGTCTGAATGGCAATCGCGCGGTCACGAAGCGCTCTTCAAAGACGCGCGCGGATTAAAGCGCGCGGAAACTTGGCCGGAAGATAACAATCGACGATTTCGATCCATAAACCGCGTGCCTCGTGCTCGTCCAAACAGTTTAACTTTAGCCGAAACTTCGGCCTGGAAACGCGCGTGATAAACGATCGAAGTTCCTCCTTTCATCGGGTGCCGTCGGTGGCCATTCGACGAATACTCTGGATTCCGATATGTCGTTGACGCCTCTCGCCTCCCGTTGTCGCTCCCCTTTCTGTCTTCCAGCTCTTCGTAAATTATTACATCGCCCTCGCCCGTCGATCCGTTCGCGCCGATCGATCGCACCTCCCTCCCGGCTTCTACTCTCCTGCCGCCGAAATCACTATCCAAAATGCATGCTTCCCGCGAGCATCCCTCGCGATGCACAGGCAGCCCAGCCCTTTCGAATTCTTGCAACTGATTGGATGATTAAGAGCAAGGAACAAGGAATATTGAACTGAACACGTCTCAAAGGGTTGTTAAATATTGCTTCGAAACTGTAGTAGATGATAGACACAGAGGCGTAATTAGTGGTAGCCTGCTTCGTTTTCGTGGAAATCGATTTTGGAGGTTCGTGGGATGCACGCTACCATTGGGGACGACCTGGCTGCGTGTCTGTCTATTGCGCGCTAATTCTACTTACGCGGTGGGGACTGCAGGCGGGTTACTTTCGTGGCTCGTGACTTGTGTTTCGAGCATATGGAAACGCTTTCCATCTCTCCCTGTTCCTTCTATATCAATGCTGGTAATAGTAAATAATAATAGTTAATAATAGTTAATAGCTAAAGCTTCAAAATTGATTTCCGATTCATTGCTGCGCGAAAGGTCAAGTGTTTCTCGATAACAGTATGAACTATGTTTAAGTTCAGTCTAGATCGATATAATTTCAACAAATCTTGCAGCGCTCTCTTTCAACAAACAGAGCTTTTGTTTGAAAAAAGTGCTCTCCATTATCTTATACCGTTTCGTGACGCCGAACGATAAAGTTTTTTGTCCCAAGTTAATTTAGCGTAAAGGCGAACAACGTTCTATTTTTAGCTCTTTTCTCGTGCTCCTTAAGTGTTTCCTCGATGCTAATTAACCGTGTCGGCATTTGCATTGCTCCCCCCTTGCCCCCCCCCCCTTTGTGTCTTCCTGAAGAGTACCCGACGTTCTCCAGGGATGTCGGTTTTTCCGATTCCCTATTCGAGCTGCGCGCTTATTGGCGAGAATCGGGCTTCTCTCGCGAAAAACAGAACTCCCTAGATATTCCTTGATACTGGAAGAAAAGAAAATCTCGGCTTGTAGGTCGGAGTGATTAATCAAATCGCGGAACAGGTTGACGCCGGCTCTGAATATTCAGCGGCCCGATATATCGCCTTATAAAAAGCAACGTGTGTTCGTTTAATCAGTTAATGACTTTCGCCACGCACGTGGGACGTCCTTTGCAAATTTTTCTCCTTTTCGCGACAGCGGTCATGAATCTGTGGAGGGCGGGTTGCACGATGAATAATTTTGATGTTGGTCTTGAAAGTAAATCAATTACTCGCTTCCCCACTTATAAACTAGTGGGAGCATAATAATTAAAACGATCAAACATTTTCCTTTTCTTTTTCTATTCATTTTGTAAATATAAAGTAAACTAGAAATATTAAAAGCTATTTAAACCAAAAGTTCTCGTGTACGATCATGTTCTCTTGCTATCATAACATCAGGGTGTCAGTTTGATTCGCTTTTACCATCTGTTACATTTGTTTGTTCGCTCCTTGTTCGCGTTTCTCGTAAACCGATTCACCGCAGAATAAGACCGCTGATAGGGGAGACCGGGGCAAAGTGACACGAGAAAAGTTTGAAGTCGAATAAAATTTTTCCCTTTCGATAAAAATATTTGGAAATAGATTTATAATATAATTTAAAACATTACTATTGATAAATGACGAATAGCAATACCTACTTAAAATAAACTTAGAGTATATTAAAATTCAACTGGAAAGAAATGATGCAAGAGATCACTTTTCCCCATGTATGGGGTAAACTGAACTCCTATCTGGGGTAAAGTGAGGTGCAACAAAATAAGAACTTTAATTCGGCTATAGTTAAATATTAACCCCTCGCGCTGGAATCACGTGTGTAGCACGCAGCTTCTGGCTTTTTTGCACGGTGGTTGTCAAAAACTATTGAAATATTTTGAGGTTAGTTTCTGTTCCACCACGCCGCGTGGTTTTCTAGCCAGCTGACAGGTTAGGATATGGCGCACATCACTTGCGCATTGGTTCTTAGCAGCCATTTGCAGCTCAGTTTACCCCGGTCACTTTACCTCGAATATATACTCAGTAGAAAATTAATCATTTAATAATGTTAGGATTAATATTTTCTTAAACGCGTGTACATGTGTGTTTGTAAGCTTGTTATAAACACGCAGAAAAAAAATTGGAGTTAAAATAACACATTTAAGACTCATTTATCCAAAAAGCTAAATTGAAAAGAAAATCAATTGGAAGTCTCTAAAACTTCATTTTTAATTTTTTAAATGAATTTCCATTTTTCAATATCCGAATGTGCATAATTATCATTGTGGTATTACACACATTTATTACGTCATCAAAATTTGTAAATATATTCTATTGTTAAAGAATAAATTAAGAAATCTCATTTTACCCCGAGGTTCACTTTGCCCCGCTCTCCCCTAATCAATGGCGGCGGATTGATACACCGCGCTTAAAATGCGGCTGCTCCGCAGCTGCGCCATCTCATATTTGAAATAAAGCAGCATCTTATCCCTAGGCGGAATTATTACACGCCCGGATCGATGTAACTTGCATGCGCCTACAGCGGCCGGTACACGACATTACCACCAGCACATTCCTCAAATTGAATGCTAGCTTTCATAAGAAGACACATTAGGATTCACCCGCGAGATTAAAGTGTGGAGCCGTTTGGAGATCTGAAGCCTATACTTCGCAAAGATTTTCTCTTAAGGGAGATAAAACGCAGCGTTGGAGCCCTTGCTGCTGGAGGGAAATATTATAGGCGCGATTTGCTCTCTATCGTACCATCGATCACACGAAGATATCGTTTAGGGAGATTATCCTTTAAAATCCATCTACCTATATGTGTAAATCCCCGAGGTTGAGTTAGACTCTTTCGGAGTTTGTAAAAATATGCAAATGATTGCCAACTACGAAGGACCACCCTCGTTAGGGAAAATTTCTTTGGATTTTCACAATATTTATTTGAACACAAACTTAACGAAATAAGATTAACATGTAACTACGATTACAATGTAACTATGGAGTCCGTCTTACATAGTCTGAGTTTCTAATTGTTTGTACGAAATGGTCTACGTTTCTAAGCGTTCTGTCTATCCGCTGGTCGTCGAGTCTCCTCGAAGTCCCTCCGCCCTTCTTCCCGGATTGGAAAAATGGGCCTTGCCCAATCAGCGTCCCGCGACTTCTCAACACCACTCTTGGAGACGCGGATGGGAACGAACATTCCCTGACCAAATGTTACGATCGGGGTGGTCTGACCAATGTGATACTAAACATATATTAATTCGCTGGCCACGTAATTATTATTCTGGACCATTCACGATGCGGAACAAGGCGGAACGCTGATGGGTTGTTACTAATGATACGAATCGTCCGCAGGGAAAACGGAGTGGACATCGGGTATCAACACGAGCGAACATTCGCGGCCAAAGTGGATTATTGCGGGCGCTGTTTGAAATAACACGGTCATCGTTTCGATCTTAATTACGTGACCTCGTATTTATCTTCGGTCGAGCGAGTTGCGCGGGATCCACGTGCTATCCGGTCGGGCAATTAAGCGGTGGCGAAGAACGGGCGAGAAGCTATTAACTCGGCCGGCCAGGGAGCAGAGACGCGGGATTGTTGCTATACTTTGGTGATAATGGTCAATTAATAGAGTAGGCGGGCGAGGTCCGTACCGGCTGGAAAAGTTCTCGATATCCGTTGCTCGTCGTCGCTCGACGCCGTTCGTCGCCGGTCGTCGCCGCCGCGTGAACGTGGACCGCAACGACTGGTAGACGGTTAATTAAGGAAACCGTTAACTGGGGAAACCGACTTATCTGCGACGATTGGCTGCTAAGTTACCCAGCGGAGCAAATGTTTCAGAGTTTCAATCAGCTTCCCAAGCTTCCCCCCTCCCCTCGAATAGCTACTTTGCAGTCGTTGCCATAAGACGCTCTTGAATGCGATTATAATAAATTCTTCGCTGAAAGTTACCGAAGCACTCGAATCCGCTTTCGATGATAATGGGCGAGAGGGGGGCGGGGCGGAAGTAGCGAAGACGCCGAGAAGCGTTCTCGTCATCCCCTCTTTTAAACCTCCAACGGTGGGATTACGATTTACATGACAAACCTTAAAGCTCCTTGCCGCGGCGTTACTTAACGACTTTCCCTCGGTTATATCGAGACCCCGGGAACATTATATACCCCCCCCCCCCGCCCCATCTTTTTCTCTCCCGCTAAATAGCCACGGCTAGCGTCAATTGTGTTGGTAAGCGTTTTGAAACGGGCGCGTGAATTAAAGAAGACAATACCCCTTTTGTGCGCGGGCCTAATGGGCCATCGTCGCATCGCGGATCCTTTACGGCCGTGTATTTACCCTCTCCTCTTGTTGTCTGTGTTGCAGATGGCTACTTAGGCTCCTTTCACGCAGAGTTTACATGCAGGTACGTGCGCTCACTGTTTTATCCCCGAGTATGCTCGTATCGTGCCCTGATTTAGGATCGCTAGCACCATTCAGCCACCGGCGAGTTCACGGAGGAATGATACTTTTTAATTTGTCAGATGTCACGGCGTGAAATAGAGGGGCTTGTGTTCACGGTCCGCGACACGGCAAACGGCCAAATAATTCCCAAAGTAAGATTCGTAATGAATAACGTATGAATTCGGCCGATTTATTCCGCGTCTCGATAACACGGCTCAATGGAACGCCGCGCGTTATTCCACGCATCGCTGCAAACGAATTAAAACTCCCCCTTTGTCTGTCTGTCACCCCATCTCTCTCTCTCTCTCTCTCTCTCTCTCTCTCTCTCTCTCTCTCTCTCTCTCTCTCTCTCTCTCTCTCTCTCTCTCTCTCTCTCTCTCTCTCTCTCTCTCTCTCTCTCTCTCTCTCTCTCTTTCTCTCTCTCTCTGTCTGTCTGTATATGCATATATATATATAGGGAGATGGCTAATGTAAAAATAATTGAGTCATAGAATGGTGAATCACGATTGAATCGGTGCCGTGAAAATTGGACATTTCCAGCGATCCTTCGCGTACGCGTCAATGTACAGGACCGCGTCGTACGTCACGCAGGATCCCATCGATTCGCGGAAATATTTCCGGTATTTTCCAAAATGCGATTTCCTTGCGGCGAGCGGCGTTTTTCGAGAAATACGATTCAACGTGAATTATTCAAATATCACTCTGGTGGCCAGCGTTTTTCGCCTCGCCCACTGGTAATGGGATATCCGGCGTAGTGCCGAAAGCTATCGGTATCCATTCAACGGGAAAAAAAATTGCAGAGAGACGATGGGGGGGGCTAGAAAAAGAAGAAAATTATTTGCGGGCCGATTTGATATTGCAACGACGAAGCTCGGGAGAGAGACAGAAACGGGGTCGGGGCCGCCGTATCCCTATTGAACTTTGGCGTCAAAGTAGAAAAGGATTGTCTGTATCGTTGGGCTAACGATGCAGCCATCGCGGTCGTTCTATACCCCGTCGAGATTTACCAACGGGATATCTTCTCCGTGCTCGTTGGGGCGCAAATCGCCCCTTAAAAAAGAGAGATAGTGTTTTTAGCGAACATATTTCTGGTCGGTTTAATTAAACTTTCGCCAAATTCGGTTAAGATATGCGCGAGGACAATTGAAGGTGTTAGGGGATTCATCTTTCGCTTACATTTCACCTCTCTCCGTGACATTTTTCGACTTAGTGTTCGCAAGGCTAGGACAAATGTGTGTCAAGCGATACAAGTTTAATGAGCGGCGGGAGAGCCTTTAAATCCATCTTCAAAAGTGCTGTTGTTAAGACACGGAACCTCGGAGGAAGAATCCTTCGCATCAGGTTCTATCATTGACCAGATACTTGGCACCCTAAATGAAATTACTTTGGCTGACTATTCCCACGTCCACCTCCAGTTACATCGGTTTCCACGAGACAAGACTCGGCACACCCCGTTCGATCTGTGCCCGTGGCTCGTACATCTCCGTCCCAAGGTTTCTTATCTTCGCGAACTGTGCAGCCTCGCGGTGGTAAACAATGCCTGGAGCGGTTTCACGGGTCAAGGAGCCGCGAACAGGCCAGGTGAGCACGTGCTCGAGGAAGTCACGTTTTCGCACATGGGGCCACAACACATTCATCATAAAAAGCTCGTTACGGCACCACTTGTTGTCCGAGCCTCAAGCCTTTCGACGTGTCTGCCGTGCGAGGAGAGGCTCGTACCATCGCGTCGTTCTCTCTCCCTCGCTGGTAAATTGAGGATAAAATTGCCCGCGGTGGATCGCAATGTACCCCCGTTTCGTACCATGTATCGTCCTAAACGCTGACAAACGGAGGTCCCCTCGTTTTTTCCTTGTCCCATTTTCGTTACCTCTGCGTACCTACGTCAGCAGGGCGTAGCGTTCCAATCGGTGATCGATCGAGTGACCCGTGGAATAGTCGACAAATATTTCTAATTTCCCGTTGCCGACGAAATTCGACAATCAAATTCGCGCGGTTTGACTATCGCTTCCGGTCGGTTCGCTATATGTACGATCTAAAAAAGAACTTCCTTCGTGATGTAAAGCGGGATTCAGGATATCTCTGCAAGTTACAGTGGACCATTGCAATGTAAATCTCGGAGCGTTGATTCTGAATCGTGCTAGATTTCGCGTTATATTGAAATTGAGATAATGATTGAGAGGAAAGGATATAGCGAGCGCCACTGTAGTTAAACTCGTGGCATTCGAGCGGAACACGGTGCACTGACTTTATCGCGCCGACTACAGATATACCTATTTGCCACTGTACCTGTTCACCGACAAACGAGTTCGCGCGTTGATACATCCATCTCGAAAGGCTGACGGGAGTTTGGAATCGAGTTCGAAAGTTCATGCCACGAAGTGGCGGCCAGTGCAACGGTACACCGACCAGATCTGCTCGTTCGTGCGTGCGGTTTCGCGTGAGAATCGAATTTTTCCTGCGAAACGCGAAGATTAATCTCGCCCGCAAACAGGCTGTCGACACGCGACTCGATCATCTGGATGAAACACTTTCGTCGATCGCCGTGCTACTCGTCCTTTCAAGCGACGAGCGCGAAACAATCGGCCGTAATTGAAATCGTTGCGAACGAAAACGGCGCCTTTTGTCCTATCGAATTCGAGCGTTCGTTGCCCAGCGGGTTGCATATTTATTAACGAGTTACGGTGCAACTTAAACATTTCTCGTTTATATTCCCTTCCCCAGCGTCCATGCGATCCACCGCCCGTTTATTTGCGAACGATATTAATCCCTCTGATTACCGAGCAATGTGGTATTTACCGAGCAGCGCGTTATTTACGCGGTTATATCTAATCAGCGGTATCGCCATATTGATCAACTGGCCGTTTTTGGCAGGCAGGCAGAAATATGGGCAATTCCAGCGAAAGATAGATTTAAAGGGTTGCCCGTTGAATAGTAGTCGACAGATCGGCGATACTCGGCGGAAAAAAGAGCTTTATGGGCCGGACGCTTCTAGCGGGTTCGCGATCATGGCGTTGAAATCGGTGTTTCGCAGTCTGCAGCGCGGTAGAGGGCCGTGGCAGTGCACGTCGTAGACCCCGGCTGCCTTTTTTATCATCCATTTTGTCAGCACGACGGAACCGGGGTATAGCATGGCCTGTGTGCCACGGAATTCCAGAGATGGATATAAAATGGGTAACGCGGCTGGGAACGATAACACACACCCACGCCACGTTCCATTTTGCCTGAATATCGAGTGGCGGGAGCAGGAGCAGTCGACTTCTCGATTGTGTGTTATTGGGTGCTTTCGACACCTCCGACTTTCAGCAATGGGGGAGGAAAAAGCTTTTCCCTTTTTCTATCGTTTCATTTTTCCGGGCGCAACGGGTGGCCCGAAACAGGCGGCTGGTCCGTCTGGAAACAAACGGGAATGAGAGACAGTTCTGGAATTTGAAGTGCAAGGGAATGCTCGTTCGCTGCTCTTGCAGCTTATTCCATAGGCTGTGCTGGGTCGCCGGCGACTCTATTTTAATAATTCCATTCAGTCGCTGGACATTCAATCGGGCAAATTTTCGTATCTGATTTTCGCCAGGTCCAAAACGCGACGGCCCGTCTGTCTTTTCTGATAAACGAATGCGGTCCAAGAGACAGGAGCGACGGCGGAAGGGTGAAAAGCTTGGAGAACTGGACTGAATTAGGGGCGAATGGGACAGTTCACGTCAACGAGGGTCGAACAAAGTAAAGTGGAGCAGCGTTCCTCAGCCTTTCGCTCGTAAATTTTTATCGGTTCGACAAACTTTGACCCTTCGACTGTTCTCTTTCTCTGGAGGAGCTTGATTAACCCGGCTCCGATCGCGCTTTAAATAGTAACGTTGGCGATCCTCCACGTGGATTCGATCCTCCATCCAGCCAACTAAACGCCGTATATGCGCGCGGGCAAAAACGTCCGAGGGCGGCAGCCAGGACGAAAAACGATTAAATTACGTAATGAGAAAACTCGGGGGAGTTCTTGCAAACTTCTTTTTGCCTCTCAATCGAGAATACCAGACTTTTCAGTAGCATTCCTTGGGTTACGAACGTGTTCGCTGGTAAACTGTTGACCACGAATGCTTCACAAATAGTTGCTTCTGGACATATTTTTGGCACACAGGAGGCAGAAGATCAGGGTGCGCAGGCTCTCGGTGTGCTTCACTGGGGACTTTCATTACGCTCGCCTACTCATTGCTCTATTTGCATAATTTTAATGGATCACGATGGGGCATTGAAACACCTCGACGATTCGCTGGTTGAGAAGCACTGCGGCCAGAGAACAGGGACAAAACGGCGAATGAAATGTTGGCGGGTACACAGACGCGTCGAATTTGGGAACGAAAATGTAAACTGGAACGCGAGGCGTTCATTTTTCCGTATTCTTTCCCCCGATCCCGTTGTCGCTGTACACGCGAACGAGGCAGTTTCGCGGATTAATCATTTACTCGGGATTATTATCGATTGCACCGCGCGAGCCGTCATCCTGCAGCTCGCGAATTAGAAACGGCTCCACGGGTAAGGCAAAGCGCACCCGTCGCGAACTGTTCCTCTTTGATGGCACAGACTTATAATCCAATTAAATAGAGCCTCTCTCTCTGATGAATACGGCAGCCGTGTGTACGCGCTGCACAGCCGAGAATTGGAAATTGCTAGCTCGATAACGATCCAATTGGAGCACAGTGACGTAAACTTTTTTCTCACGGGCCGGAGGACAGTTTTAAATGCGCGCTTCAAGATTCGTCGAAGCTGCTTTAAATAAAATCGTGGAGCAGCCGCGAGAGCCTGTGCAGCAATTTGCTCGACGAATTATCGGGTACGAAATAACGAGATGCACACTTCGAGAGCACCTCTGGGCATCTTGACGCGCACGAGATTCACGCCTCACCAAATTACGTTCACTATAGACGCGGAACTTCAAATGTGGTCGGACTTGTGAAACAGACACGAGGGGAGCGTGTAGTTTCCGAGGGTTCTTTAAAAAAAAGAAGCATCATTGCGCTCATCGCTTATTCAAGGGTCGCGTTGTTTTCCATTTGCATCCAATCCTGTAACAGACGAGCGTATCTTGAAACTAGGTATCACGAACCACAGCATTGAAACGAATACTCTGGATCATACAGCCGCTCGTTGATACGCGACGGCGTGAAATGTACCGGGGAAGAAATGAGTGCAACGCATCGTTAGGTTTTCAGAAAGGAAAGTAACGAGAAGACTGGCGAGTCACGGAGCCGGGAAATTCGTGATTTCCCTTTCCATTTCGAGGGTGTTTCGCCCACGCTGTCACCCGTGGGGGTTGCACTCGCAGCTCCCCTTTATTTTGTCCGTGCAACACGCGCCGACAGCGAGCGTTCCCGTTGCTCTACATTCGAGAGCTTCGCTGCCGTTTAATTTGCATTTTATCGCCGTGCAGCGTATTGTTTTCTTCGCCCCCGATACGTTTCCTTTCAGGCGCGACACGATCCTCGCGAATAACTTGTCGCCGGATTCCGTTCCCCTCGCCCCCTCGTCGGCGTCGTCGCTCATTCCCCCGTATCTCTTTCGGCCATCGCCGGCCGTTCGATTAAACCGCGAATTTCTTGAATCCCGCTGGAACCCGGGTCATGGAAATTCCGGCTACTTCTAGCAGACCGTTCCGCTGATTACCGTGGAAATGAGCGTGGCCATGCTTTTCAGGGAGAAAAAAAGTGGCGCGCACACGATGGCTGTCTCGCGTTCGTTAGCCAGCCACGGTGCAAAAAGGCGACGCTGTTGCGCGCGTTGCCTGGCGTATTCGCGTCCATTGCATTATTAATAAACTCCGTGTAACGTCGAAGACAAAGTCACACGCAAAATGCAAATTAGGCATTACTCATTCCTCCGTCGTGTGTAAATCCGTGGGTGGCGCGACGAAACACGCTGGGAGCAGAGAAACCGGGCCAGCGCTGATGGAGAGAGGCAGCCGTCTGCGTCGGTTCGCTAGTAGAAAAGGACATTCACGTTCAGGCGTAGCGCCTGGTCGAAACGCGTGTACACGCGCGTCCTCTCGATTTTGCTTCGCTGGATCAGCGTGGCTGAGCTGTGCGGCCGTGGCAAATTGAGAGGGGTTAATTTCAGAGTAAAAGAATTCAGAAAATCCAGGTATACAGTATTCATTTGCAAACCCTTTCTCTTATGTGCACGTAAATTCTGCTTCACTTCTACCATATTCTCTGTTATGTTCACTTTTAAACATAGGGTAGGAAGCCTCTGCTTTTTAGAAACCTCTAGTGCAACTTTAATCAGTCCACCCGTTAGCGTCACGTGCCCCTTTCCGCCGCATCACCTCTCTTGGTTCTCTCTTTCTTTCGGTTTACCGCTGTCAGCCGGTGGGATTTTCAACTGTACATCCAACGTTTAGCTTTTTCTAATCGAAACGTTCCGTTCTCCTTTGTGTTTCGTTGCGTGCGAGGTGTCGCGTGCGTGTCGCAATCGATATTGCAACGCGACGTGTACTTGGACCGTTTGGAATCGCTAATTTATGCCCCCGGCCAGAACGTCTTGGGTTTCGCTGCGTGAACTAACAGCTCGCTTTTGCGCGCATTGTTATCTGCCCCTGCGAAAGCCCGATAAGAATACTCGAGACCGAAAAGGTCTGCGGATTGGTGTCGGTTTTGTTAAGGGTCACGAACGTTGGTGTGCGCTAAGAACTTTCCTTTTAAAGAGGAGCCCCACGAATAGTCTTTAGAATTGAAGTAATTATACACCAGTTTCGTTATCATTTTTATGGCAAGCCATAATAATGTACCTAGCAGTAGAAAGGCTTGAACGGTCACTCCCTTGGCTTCCCCGACGTCGCAACTTTCTTCGACAAGATGACTTTCTTCTGTCAGCTTGCGACTGAATAATGTACGTTGTTCAAACGACAACGTAGCGTGTAATATCCAGCGACATAAATAACGATGCTGTCACTTTTAGACAACTTGCTCGGTCTGCTTTCCAGGCGATTCGTGGATACTTTAAGTAGAATTCTGTAAGTAGAAGTGGATTACGCGTAACAAGAGTCCTCGTCCGAAAGAACCTCACCTTTATCCACCATAGAGCCGTGTCGGGGTCTGAGCAGAGGTCTTTCCATGACCGCTAGTTAGTTGGAGAAAATAAAGACCGTCTCAAGGGATTCCGATAGTCACTGAAACTCTCTTAGTGGCCCTTGATCCCATGTTTCCAAATACCCCCGTTCACGGAGCGGTTACTTATTTCACGCATCGACTGACACAGCTCGCTGAATGCCCTCCGAGACGGCATTCGAACGCATTCAGACTCTAACCGCGGCAATTTTACAGACAACGAGACATATTCGAGCATCTCTCAGGCGTGCGCTTGGTTCTTATCAATTGGGTTCCGGGTTCAGGCAGATTCGCGGGAAATGCCACGTAGAAAATCTAGCTTCACAGCGGCACACGAGTAAATAGGTTGATGTAGGAATGCGGTAAATACACTCCATCTCCTATTCGAATATGAAGGATCGCGTTCTGTACAGTTATCAAAGCTTTGCGCAATAGTAAACAGATATTTTGGACCAATGTACCCCCTAATAGATGATAAAAGGCACATTTGACGGCTGGCACTGTCAGGGATGTCGCTTCACGCATCACACAAACGTACCACACCTACTCGGTCCCAGTGCGGCTCTAACACAATTCAATTGGAATAGAGACAACGTAATCGTGTCACTGTACCCTGTTTGCCAACGTTTTCGACCAAATAGCCGGTAGCTCTCTCGCCTCTCTCGCGACAACTGACTGGAACCGGCTGGCGAACTGTTCTCGAGACCGGAGGATGCCAGGCCGATTCCGTTTGTTCCTCCGTCGATGCTCGGCCCCGGTAATACACTTTTCCGTTCTCGCTTGTCCTTTTATACACGTCGATAAAACGTCTTCCCGCGAACCGTCCTATATTCTCTTATATCCGTCGCGTTCTCACCCCCTCAGCCCCCTGTACCGCGCAGACCAAATTTTCCCGATCCTTATCCTCCAGTCGGACGGATATAAATCCAGAGATATATAGCAGTTTGTCACATTTCCGGACCGTTATCCCAGCCAGAGGCTGTAAAAGTATACTATCGTACTTCACTTTGCCGCGAATCCTATTTCTGCGGAGTATTTGGGATCGCGACAGTTCGTTTACCGATTGATCCACGGGGTATCTAGGGCAGCAGCGATGAAGGCGCGGGTAACGTTTCTGCGAGAGTCTCTTGCCAGCCTCGATCTTTCTTCTGGTTTGATCCCCGGAAACTCCTCGGTACTCGCGAACCGTGGCCTGATACAGGCATTAATCCACGTCGATCGAAGCTGGTGGACACCGTTCGCCCTTCAATCTCGGATCATTTATCTGGTTGCGGCGCCGCCGTCCGCAGGCCGGATATTGGCTCCTCGCGAGGATGGCGCGTCGCGTTTCGAACGGTTTCGCGCGATCTCGCGGACAAGAAGATAGAGGTTCTTATATCATCCGGAGACACTGAAATCGAACCGTCGGTGCGGCTACAGTGATAGGAGAATCGGCGGTGTTGATTTTTCTTCGGAGGGAACTGCTTGAAATCGAATGTATCTGAACGGGGCTGTTGGATCTAGGTGGGGTTTGAGCGTTATGACAATCCTGGCTCGTTTCTGTTACTATTTTGAAATTGTCGCTACAGTTCGTAGCTCGTTTGAATTGTCACGTGTCATTGCTGAAATCTCGCGTGCACTAGGAGCCTATCGACTATTGTTCAGTTTAGGCTAAACCAGTCTGCTGCAGTTCGGTCTAGCCCAATTTCGTATAAACTAGCCTAAACTTATCTAATCTAGTCTAGTCGGGTTTATTGTAACCCAAACTAAT
Organism: Andrena bucephala; assembly: GCA_947577245.1. NCBI lineage: Eukaryota > Metazoa > Arthropoda > Insecta > Hymenoptera > Andrenidae > Andrena > Andrena bucephala. The sequence continues at coordinate 75,785,504 of OX387715.1, forward strand.
TCACTGTATTCTAGCCCAGTTTAGTCCCCAGTACTGTAAACTAGTTTATCGGTGACTAGTCCAGGCCATTCGAATCTACACCAGTCTAGGGCAGAGGTTACTGCCAAGATTTAACAATAAAGCTTCCATGAATCTGAACGATTTGTAAAATCGATGAAATTAATCTGTTATTATACACATAGTTCAAAGAGGAAGCTTAAAAATTAACAGTTGCTGAAAGCAATTTTCCTAATCCTGTAGGAGGCTTTACGTGTTTACAATCTGTGGCAAATCGAATCCCCTGGGAGATTGCTGCTGAACGTTATAACGTATCGCCGGACGAAACTTTGAAACGAATTTCATTTTTAAAGGATATAAACTTCTCGCGGTTTATCCTTCCCTGCCGTGCTAGCTTCTCTTCGTCTCGAGCTGGTGCGTTCGTTTATCTCTTCCGCTTTTCTGGGGATTAATGGAGAACCTTCCGGTACAGTCGCGGACGTGAAACGGAGAAGAATAGCCGGTCTCGTTCCATCATTATCGAATAATTTCGTTTCAGGATTGAACTACGAAAACACGGCCGTTAATTGGGTAATTAATCAATGCGCGGAAACAAAGTCACGGCAAACGGCAGGCTGCGAGTTTTAATTTGATATAATAATACACCAGTGATAATAATATCGCGCAGCGATTGATCAATTCTGCAAATATTAATTATTACACAACCGACATACATGCGTGAAAATATGGCGCCGATGGAAATGGAAACGCAATAATTAGTAACGCCTACCAACCGAGTAGCCAGAAACAGGCATCTCTGAATCCACGGATTCTGGAGTATTGATTTCAAAGGAGAATGATGCTGAAATTTCTTTTATTTTCCTTCGGAAAGCATCTTTGAAAGAGGATCGTCATCGGGGACGTTAGCTTCCGGTGAAACCGTCCTTAAACCCTTAAGTAGCATATCTAGGGCTTTGCGAGCGCCCTGATGTTCTACTGATCGATAAACTCGGGATCAAGAGAAAATTTCTGGACTAAAATGTGCGCGATAGACGCCGCGTCGCCCTTATCCTCATTATCACGTGGAAGCTGCCTCATCAACACGGCTTCATCATCGCGTGCGTTTCGCTGAGAGCTTTAGCAGCTCATTCTGCTCTTCCCTCCATAGGTACAGGATGCTTTATTTTTATCCTCGGAGCGACTCAATGGATTCCCCGCAGTTCCGTTAGAACGTAAACGCCTCGATGGTAGATAAACAGCGCCTCGGAGCGTCGTTTCATAAATTGATTGGCGTGTGCACGTTCAAGGGAAACAGCGTACGATGAGGAATAAAGCAAGAGAAAATACTACCCGGCGCTTTACATTGATTTGGACAAACACCGTCGCTGGACTCTGGTAGCCAGTCTATTCGTTGGGAATAAGAAGTCAAATGTACATATGTAATACGTATATACGTATATCTCCCTTGAATTGGATCGCCTTGCGAACTTCGTACATTAGAATGAATCTTTCCCTTTCGCGCATGCTTATCCTTGGAATTACATCTGACAATGGTTTATCCTTTTCAAAAGAATTGCGACGAAACAGAATTGCCTTGTTATAAGGTATAGCCTCCTCGAGTCATAAACTATTTATGGGTGGCCGCGTGCCAGCCCATTTTTCCACGAGTGCCACTTTGAGCGTCGTGGATTCTTCGATCTTCCTGTAAAACGCGGGCAAGTGACCAAGAAAGGAATTCCCCCTTTTTACGATCGGGAGCGGCTCGACTTTGAGAAAAAGACTTAAACAGGACCGTAAAGAGTATTTTATCGTTGACGGAGGCGCCGCGTTTACACATCTAATAACAAAGGCCTTTCACCTCGCGCTCTTTGATCGTTCGTAGTTCGCGAGTTAAAAGTAGATGAATCTTTGCACGCACGTAGACGTTGGAGAGTTAAGTCAGAGTCTCGAGTACGTCCGATCGAAAATCTGTCTTTGACATCTATTTCAATTCTTAAAGAAAAATAGCTTTATTTCTAATGGGTATATTTTATTTCTTGTTATTGCTTACAATGCTTTTTAATGGGTTATTTAATAGTGATTAGTATAATTGATATTATTTTAAATTTTCTGTAGCTTTTGTTTTTTATACCTAAAATGGAAATATGTTTTGGTAATTTTAATAATTTATAATATAATGTAACAGTTGTTCTGTGGGTTGGTAATATTTTGCGAAATGAAGATCGCAAAATTATCGGATCCGTACTGCGTTTAATTAATTTGTTGTCAATCTGAGTAGCTTTCTGCATAACCAGGCCCAGTTGTGAATCATGAAACGAAACGATTGTTTAACATGCATAATTATTTTCGCTCTCCAATCGTTTGCAACTCACGATGTGTATACGCGAGGATTTTTCATCGCGTGACGTCGAAATAAAGGCAACTTCTCGTTTTCGATGGATCTTAGGGGAACCGTGCTAACAACGCGCAGAGGAAAGATCGACGGTGTGAAAAGGAACGAGAAGCGTTTTGGAGGAAAGGAGGGCTGATGGAAGAGTTGTGGTAGCATCTAAGCGAAACGAGCAAGAACAGAATTCACCTGCTCCCCAACCAACCATGTGCATCCTCTTTCTTTCCGATTTATCGTTCCCCTCCACCTTCAGTTTTCCAGGGAACTTTGAGTTGCACGTAGCTTCCATCTCTCGTTTCGCAGCTTCGTCTTTGACGCTGGGAACCCCGTTGTGTACGTGGAAAATTGAAGGGAATGGTGCCGTGGAAACTAAGAAGAGCGCCTAAATTCTGCAAGGCGATTGAAATTACGCAAGCTGATAATTGACTGTCCTAGAATAAAGAATGAAGCCTCATTCGTTCCATTTACCGTCACTGATTCCAGTGTCTAGCCGAAAGCTCCAGCTTTATGTGCTGGAAAATGTTGATACCTCGATATTGGAAAAGCAATCAGAGAATGGGAGGTCGCAGGCTGGATAAGCGCTTTTCAAGCAGGATTGGACTTGTATTTAAATTTCCAGAGGCAATCTTTATTGTACGCAGAAATTCGTGGGTCTCAGATGAAAAGCAAGTTAGGTGTCTATTGAAAAAGTATTACCTTGCTATTATAAAATAATTTCGAAAAATTGCATCGCAAACGCCGTGAATCTTACAGCCTGTAATCGTGGCGCCGCTAACTATCACGTATGCTCGGCGATAATTCTTCAGCCGTCGATGAACACGTCCGTCCACGCGGCCAATCGTCACAATCGATACATCCCCGTTTCCCAGAGGCGGTCACGCCCGCCGACAGAGTACAGATGGTTACAAATAGCGAGAAGAAATTGCTGGTCGAATTATCGGGGCGTCGCGATCTCGGATGTTCCGGGGGTGTGCTTAGCGCCACTTATCTCCTGACGAGAGAGTGATATCGGTATGAGGATCTGCAGAAACGGGAAAGGGGACACGAGGGATGGTTCGGACCGCATTATCTTCACCGTTCGCGCCTCATCCGTCACCGGGTTTAATCCCGACTCTTCCAATTGCAACGGCGAACATTATCCTGGAGGATCGGCGGCCGCGTAAATCAAGTTGCTCCGGGGATGCCAGAAAAAGAGAAAGACAAACGACCGTCTGTACTATAAAGGAATCGACAACGGGGCGTCGAACGCGCCAGAAGTTCGGATGGGTACGGATAGCAGGTAGCTGGGGTAGGGAAGACAGAGCGAAGGGGAAGGTAGGTGACTCTGGCTTGAGAATTTATTTATCCAGTTGGGAAACAGCGCGGGACACGGCACGCGGTAGTTAATCTGGAATACTGTCAAAGCCATTGGGAAGCTCCGCTGGCGTTAAGATATTCCGGATGTCCAAGATTGTTAGATAGTTGCGAGAGTCTCGAATCCGACTGGAGACTCGCGTCAGATGTCCGAGGTGATTCAATGCGACTCGAGCTCATCGCTGGCAAAGAGCAAAGAAAGAGGAGGCGGAAAGTAGAAGGACGGGGCCAGACACCAATTCGGTGCCGTGCATCGTGAAACGCAGCCAAGTGCATCGAGCCGAGTCGATACCGACGCGTATCGATTTCGCTTCGGTTTGTACTATCGATAACGGAATCCGTCCTGTCGCTCGTAACTCGCCGTGCTTGTTCGCGCCATAAGAGCACACAGCGATTCCAGACGCGCAGCGCACCTCGCATAATTCAGCCGATCCACGGTGCGTACCGGGTAGATCGCGGAATTAAATTATCAGCCTTCTTTTCTATTCGTCTCTGGATTCCTACGTGGTAGAAGACGGAGGATTGGCGTATCCGTGGATCGATCGCGATACTGGGAATTACTTCTGCCTCGGTTTAACCCACTGAATAAGCGGATGGACGGTTCTTGATCCTTTCTCGAGAGGTACTGCCTACTGTTGGGATAAAAAGCTATCGCAGGGGCTAGTACGCACGCGGTGTTTCTCAAGTAAAATGGATGGACGTCAAACAAAAGTTAGGAAACTTTATTTCATTGACACTCGAAGATCAGGAAGTATATGCGACTTATTGTTAGACACAGAGACATTGAGACCTTGATTCAATACAGTACTGGATCTTGGACTCGTATTGATTTGGGATAGTATTGAAGGGGGTAGGAAATTGTAAAGACTATATAGAGACTCCTCATGAGGGATTTTAAACGTGAATTAGGTGAATTAGAACATATGCAAAAACTGTATTGTCGTTTGGACAGACAAGTGAAGAAGCTCTGCAAGTGAAGGTGGAATTCTCTTCAGACGGAATATTACATTTTCAATCCTGTAGGGTGGCAGCCCCTTTTAGGAGGAGTTCAACAATCTATCACCCTATCTCCTCTTGCACCATCTCTTCTCGTTTCTCTCGTGACATAGATTACACGGAAATCGATTCATCGCGCGGGAAAAATGACTTGGTCATATAGGGTGCACCGTGCTGGAAACCCGACGAGATATACGCTATACGCGAGAGATTATCAGGAGTTTTTAATAATGCAGCGTTTATAATGTAGTAGAATATCCCGATGCGTGTCGCGTGCTAAAAGCACTGTGCAGTTTTCAAAAATGCAACATATTCCGCGTTTCTCATTTACAGCGCATTTATTCTATACCTCTATGAATCGGTATTTCATCAGAGGTGATACGCTACCCCGACAAGCGCATTTTATCTTATAATTTCCAATATACTTTAATTGTTAATATCTCTAGGCACAGTCGCAGCCAAATCAACTGTCTGCTCGAAGCCATTACTTCGACTGACAATCACGCCAGGTACGATTCTCTTTCCTCCGCTGCATTAGCTTTTTTGTTTCTTTGAGGGATGAAGATAACGTGGTGGTAGTTACCCAATTAAACGAACTGGTACGTTGGAGAGAGAATGAAGTATCCCGGTTGTACGCAGAAGTAAATTGTTCTCTGGTGGCCGTGCTCGAAGCGAAAGCTGCAGACTGGAGAAAGAAAGCACCACGTGAGAACCACTGAACCGTAATAGAACGTGCTCTCCTCCTCTCGAGGGCAGTGACCCGTGCTCACGGGACGCGAAGCAGCCTCCTTATCAATTGTGTCATTACGAAGTTAACGATCTTGCTCGCAACAATGGCCAGTCCGTATTGAAAGTCTCATAATCCTTCGCCATCTTTGGCCGGATGTATCGTTCCCGTCGTTCGATTTCCCTTGGGCCGGAAGTCGCTGCCGCGATTGGGGCCCGCGGTTCCCCGGAGTGTAGCGTTTCAGAGCGTAATCAATTTTAAACCATTCGAAGACAATGTCGCGGGGTCGCGGCAACGAATAAACTGTAAATAAGTTTGGTCGGTTGGAAATAATGTACGTACAGGGTTTACCGACACACTTTAATGCATTCGACGTTTGAATATACCAGTTCCTCTCCTTTGTCCCGCAACTACCTTGCGAAATAGACGCATTTTATTCAACCACAGGGAATTTCACTTAACTCTTTCACTAATTATATTATCCTCTTCCCTTATTTGGTGGACTTTTCCTATTCCGTCGATGAATATACGGTGCAATCGATTTCGTAAGCGCCCTTATTATTCTTTCATCATTAAGCCTTTAATTATTCACACGCCTGCGCTTGCAAGTCTAGTTTTGATTAAGATTTATTTGAATTATTACTGAATAAATCATGCGTGGCCACCACAGACAGTATCGATTTCTGTTTAACTCACGAACAGGATCTAACAACTGTAATTAAAAAGAGGTCGTTAAATATGAGTCAATGAAAGCGCATAAAATCGTGTGCTTGCTTAATTGTAAGTCATAGGTACTGAATTATTATGGTGCCCATAATCTTTTTTACAACCTCCGCCTCTTTGCTTTCTTCTATCGCCGCGGGATCGATATTACTTACAAGGGAAGATCCCGAACCCGAAAATTCAAAAAATTCTGAAACTTTGTGGATATGTTGGGGATTTCCTTCTGATTACAACGCATTTTTTTTGCTGCCCAAAATCATTCTAAGGGGGTGAAATTAACCCCTTAAGATTCGGCTATTTTTCGATTTTATTTTGTAACACACAATCTGTAAGAGATAGAAAAAAAGTTTCAAGGCTTCTTTTAATTAGATCTATCAAATCGTAAAGGTTTTATCAATGGTTTAAACAATTAGGAAAAAGTTATAAACAAAAATATGAATGTTTTCTAAAATTCGGATTTTCACGTGAAATCTAAACTGGATGTTTAAATATTTATGAAACAGGATAATCCATATTTTTTCCATACAAAAATGTGCTCCGCGACAATCGAAGAACTTTTGGATTCCATTGTAACGTGCCTTAAACTGCACGACGAGCAATGTTTTTCTAACATTTATTAGGAAATAATATGCGACGCGTAGTTAGAAAGTAAGATAATTTATATACTTTTGTCTCTAATTACACATGGGGCAAATATATCAGGTGGAAATAGAGGAGAAGAAGGGAACTGTTAGATATAACTTATCCTTATTAGAACTTTTTATTTTTTAAATAATTATCGAACTTTTCTCTTATTTGCTCACCAAACAAGCAAGACGATGCAGACGTTTATTAAGCGATTTAAGTATAGTTAGATAACTTTGAAAATACTTGTCTGATTATGAATTATTCTTCATGGTGATGAAACTCTTCAAAAAAATGTTGAAAAACATTAATATTGCTTACACCACGCACATCGTATGATAGCATAATTGCCGCATATGGAACAACGAGGTGGATGTATGAAATCTTGTTGTGAAAAAGCGAAATCTATTGGATTTTCAAACTGATTTGGTTTCTCATATATATCCACTTTTATATCATGCATAAGCAAACACATCGTGATACTTTAGTGATGAAAGTTAAATATGAATAAGAGACTGTAATTTAATGAAATTATTCCTTGCATTTAGCTGCACATCGTAATTAAACAATAATACAAGGTCTGAAAATTTTCGTACAAAGTTTTTCCATATCCGGAAACCATATACATCAAGCGGTTGTATCATTTCCTAATAAACGTTAGAAGAACATTGCTCGTCGTGCAGCTTAAGGCACGTTACAAATGGATCCGAAAGTTCTTCGATTGTCGCGGAGTACAGTTGCGCAATACAAGTTGAAATTGTATGGAAAAAATATGGATTATGCTGTTTCATAATTATTTAAACATGCAGTTAAGATTTCACGTGAAAACCCGAATTTTAGAAAACATTATTCATATTTTTGTTTATAACTTTTTTCTAATTGTTTAAACAATTGATAAAACCTTTACGATTTGATAGATCTAATTAAAAAAAGTAACTTTTGTCTTGAAACTTTTTTCTATCTCTTACAGATTGTGTGGTATAAAATAAAATCGAAAAATAGCCGAATATTCAGGGGTTAATTTCACCCCCTTAGAGTGATTTTGGGCAGCAAAAAAAATTGCGTTGTAATCAGAAGGAAATCCCCAACATATCCACAAAGTTTCAGAATTTTTCAAATTTTCGTGTTCGAGATCTTCCCTTGTTAGGAACAAATATCGTGCCTCGTCGTGTACACCGAGGATCCAGTGAAAACGATGCTATACAGTCACAGAACCTCGCCCCGTACCAAAGGAAACTGAACCTCAAACGTAATACCTCGCTCATTCCGCTTAGAATTATTCAGTCCAGTTTTACAGATACGAGAGCTAATTTGCGTGCTCCGATCGCCTTTTATTCGCGATGACAGCGCGACCATAATTACTCGAAGCTCTTCAATATCCGCTGGTCTCCTGATTGATTTCCTTGCACGGCGCTGGGCTACATCCTCCAGTATTATTCCATGCACAGGCTGCCTGCATTGGCTGTCCTTTCACGATCTAAATTAAAGCTATACCTTTGCCCATCCATTGATTGAAAATCCTTGCTTCGCTTTTCGCTTCCTTTTGTGCGATGCAGTAATAACGACAATTTTTCAGACTGGCCATTTTGTGTCCATATATTGATACCCCCCCCCCGTGGGTAGCATTCGAGCTTTCTCGCGTACTCGTGTTCTCTTGAATTCTTCATCGAATATATCTAAACGAAGAACACAAAGTAATAATGTTCTCTGTACGGTATGCTGAAATAGCCTGTTTGTTCAAAAAACGTCCACTGACGGACTTCTCAGGTCCTTGGAATCCATCCTCCCGTAGAACATACAATTGCTCCAGAATCCAACAATAACAATTAACCAATCCAGATCCACCGTAAATCATGGCACCACTCTCCCTCGAAACAGTCACCTCACCTTAAACTTCCATCCGTCGCCTGGCGCAGAGATGCAACAGCGCTTCGCGGTGATTTATGCGTGAACCGTTGGTCCTGTGACAGCGTTCGTTCACGATGAACATCTCGTTCTGCCAGAATCCAAGCCACAGGGAGAATCAGGGAGTACCCGTGGGTTACAGTAGTTTCCCCCCGACGGCAGCCGCCGATGTTGAGCGTCTGAGCGCAATCTGCTGGCAACGGGGCTGCGAGCACGTCTGTTTGACGGCCGCGATTTCGGCACGTATCCGCGGCTGCAAATTGCGTTTTGCAGGGCCGGACCGCGCGATTATATGCACGTGGCCTGTCCGTACAAAGGCGTATGCACCGACCGCGTTATGCGCCGCGCCGGCCGGTGCAGCCGGGAGTCGGCTTGCATCCGTCTCGGCAGCGTGTTGCAGCGACACGGTGCAACACCGCGTTTACGTGTCACGCCAGGCCGCACACCGTCGACACGGATACGCGCCGGCCTCCACTAGTGTTTCCGCGGTGCATCTGGGTCGAGAAGACGCGACGCGGATCGACCAGATTTCAAATGGATCCCATGAAGAGGCGTTCTTTCCCGCGAGGTCGCTCTGGGATTCGATACTTGTTGCTCTTTCTCTGCCGACCAGCCGCGTTTATTGACGCGACATATCCGTTCCGACGATGGCCACCGGGTTACAGCCCCGTGAAATCCTGCCGCGGGTTGCCTCGGTTACCCCGAGAATCCCAGCGACGCAGAATCACGCCGATATTGCGATATTAAGCTGGACGACTTCCGCCAAGTGCCACCCTGCAACGGACACCGTAGGAATGGCAATGGGCTAGCCTCCATTACCAGCCGGCTGAGACAAGTCGTTGCGCCTCCGCGAGCAACTTTTCAGTCTGGCAATGGTCCCTCGAAGAAGGCGCCAAGTGGACGATTACTCGCTAACATTCCACGCTGCTCCCCCTTTCACGTTTATGTGCTTCTGAATTAACCCAGCGGAGAGGTGTTGATTTCTACATCCAAAGATCCACTTGTCTTTCAGTAAACTACTCATGGTACCTACTCATAGGTACTTGCAGTTCTCATAAGAACTCAACATTCTTATACTACTTATTTAATACGATGTGTTACGTTCACTGTGAGAAAGGTTACTGTATCGAGGTAGTAGCTCGAGTAGGCCACTTGGAGTCCAGCAGTATCACGCTCCACTTCACGCTGTGGAAACAATACGACTTAACGACGGAAGCGGTAGCACCGTACCGTGAGAATTTTACGTGGGCGTGATAGCGTGAAGACTCGACGCGAGGCACACGCGATACGCGCATACTTCAACTTCCGCGGAGCAAATGTTTGTGAATTATAAGCACTCCGCGTGGAGCGTGCGACGTAACCCACTCGAATTAAATATTTAAGCCGTCGAAGTGCTGAATGTCTGAGCAAAAACTCGCGGCCTCCGGAACATACGTAATGCGCTTCCGGGAGAGCAGATTCAAGGGAGAATGGCGAGCCGCGAGCATTGCCGCGCGCACGAGCCCGCGGTCCGACACTCGCCGACGAATTTTTCTATCGATTTTCAATTCCCTGCACGGCGGATTTAAATCGGCACCATTCAGAAATCGTAATTTCGCTCGTCGAGCCCCGTTAAAACGTTTTATCTGTTTACCGAGCACCATGTGCCGAACGAGCGGCTCCGAGCACGTAGGCGGCTAGGCGCGTTAAAGCAGCAGAAGTAACGGCAGGCAAGCTTACTTTTCCTTCATTCCCATCCCACCGTATTTGCCATTTTCTACGGTCTAGGAACTGGCTGTTTACAACAACTTTAGTACCCGATACGATCACAGAATTATACTCCAGAATGTACAGAATGCGCCTAGCGCACAGATCATTGAACCTTTGAACCTTCGGGGTTGAAAAACAGAATCTTTACTTGCGGAATCACCTAAAAGTTCCCTCTTGAAGAGACGTGGACCCAATTGGAACATTCGAACCGTTCCAGTTTAACAGCCAAGCCTTTCGGTTTCGCGAGTGTATCGACGTCTACATTGTTCCCAGGCCTTAATACCGCCATCGCACCCTTGTCGGGAAATGGAGTCGATTGGAATATACCGTGGCGAACGATCGGCCGTTGACGGGCGTTTTATATAAAATTCAGGCCCGGGAACACGGCTCGGAATGAACCGGAGGCAATATCGGCCTGGAACAAGTAACCGCGGCCGCAGAAATTGAAAATCCGCATTCTATCGCCGCGCCGCGCTGGGATAAACGTTCCTTATTCACTTATTCGCCGCCGTTGGAATACCTCGCACGTTGTCCGATCCTCGACGCTGTGTTTGCCGAGAAACGAAAGTCCCCGTGAATTCGGGATGTTGCCAGCTTGCCAGCTTGCCAGCTTGCCAGTCAGCCAGCCAAGGCTCCCGGGGAAAATTCACCACGTAACTTCTCGCAGGGTCGCGCTCTGTCGTTCGCTTTGATCTCCGAGTATTTGCGAATATGTACGCCCGATACACGGAACAAACGCAAACGCGAGCTAGCAGACGCCGGTGGCTACACACGCGCCGCCGTATTCGTGGTCCTGGAAGATTACAGAATTCGCGGAATTAGGTGGCGGGCGCGGCGTACACGCGTGTTCCTGCAGGCTGCGCGACTTTGCGAGCTGCATGCACAATCGACCGACGACGGAGTCGGAGTTACGCGAGGCTAAAACGAAAGACCCGGGAGGAAGTGGACCGAACTTTTGCGGGCTCTACTTGAAGCACCCGCGGCCAACCAACTTTTGGCTGACTTCATGAGTAATGCAGTTTCTTTCTCTAGTACACGGTGGAATGTGTTTTTAACTTTGTGGCGGTTCAGCCCGCGCAACGTATGGGCGGGATGGAAAGTGCCGGACTGTGTAGTGGCCCGATAGAGGTATAGATAAGCCTTGTATAATATAATTTTATATAAAGGGCGCACGTCTTTGTAGTTTAAATTATGAGAGATTGATAGATTTCTTTTAGAATATTTGACCTTCGATGAGAAGTGTTAATTGTACCTAGTTGATCGTTAATTTCCATTCTGTTCTCAGGTCAGTGCAGCATGATTCGGACACGAGACCGGCAACGTGAAATCTGATAATTGGGTGAGCGAATTATATTTCAACGTGGATCATTCGAATTCCGATTCATTTCTCCGTAACTCGATACGATTCCTTGTTAAGGGGTTAGGACCAGAGATGGGCAAAAAATTATTTAAAATAAAAATTTCGTGCACAAATTTTTATTTCAAATAATTTTTTGCCCATCTCTGGTTACGACACAGTAACGGACCAAGAAAGCAGACGATTTTTAGACGATGATAATAAGAAAAGTAAACAATCGATTAATATAAGGTTTTGTGTTTGAGTTCACTGTATTATGAACTATAAGAAAAGCATATAATATTTACAAAATAGCATTTGTACGCCGTGTAATGTTTCCATTTATAATGTCCATTTTTTTTCAGATGGCCAACTGTAACAAAAACCCCAAAAATGTCATAAATTATAATATATTTCCTAGGCATTGACGATCCAACATTTCAATTATTGCGAAATTTGACAAAATGGCCAATGTTTGAAAAATAATGATCAAATTTCGACAAAAGTTGAAATTCTTTTTGTTTATATTTTGTACAATAATTAAAAAAAATTTAATGTTGGATCGTCAATGCCTAGGAAATATATTATAGTTTATGACATTTTTGGGGTTTTTGTTACAGTTCATCCGATTTGCCGGAATCCGGCCCACCAGTTGGCCATCCGAAAAAAAATGGACATTTTAAATGGAGACATTGCACGGCGTACAAATGCTATTTTGTAAATATTATATGCTTTTCTTATAGTTCATAATATAGTGAACTAAAACACAAAACCTTATATTAATTGATTGTTTGCTTTTCTTATGAACGTCGTCTATAGATCGTCCGCTTTTTTGGCTCGTTACTGTGTCCTAACCCTTTAAATTAAATCGAACATTACACAATAAATCCTTCCCCTCGTTATATCGTTATTTTTAATCATAAATGTGTGGCCTGGTTTGACTTTATTTAATTTCTCGTTAAACACAATCAGCCGGGGGTTGTAAAGCATCGCGCGCGAGCATATTCGAGGTAGGGAACACTGTGGCGTTTACAGTGTACGCAATTTATCCGAATATATGGTTAAAGCGTGTAGATTAATCTTACCAAAGGGAATTCGCTGTTCGCAGTGTAAATCATTTTTACCGTTCCCGTAACAAGCTTTCAAATTAACTCAGCGAAACGCCGCGGTTCTGTTGCATTTTTATTGCCGCGGTTGCGTCGCACGTTCAATGCCGATAAAAACATTTCCTCGGCCAGAATCGCGCAGTGTGACAATCGAGTGTCAGACCCAATTAAGGCGGTAAACGGTGCTGTAATAACGCAACAAACGGACGAAAAATATCATTTCAAAAATCCCCGGCAATGTGCATCGACGCGTTTGATTTAATTAAAATTCTACAAATTACGGGTCTCCCGGCCGCGCGTTTATCAGCACACGCGGGCTCGCCTTCTTTCCCCCTTGCGGATGCGCAAATTAAAACCAGAAGCAAATTAATTTCGCCATTTTTTTCCGCCGATGGCTGCATCGATGGGACTCGTGTCTCGAGACCCCGGAGGCGCCTCGAATTTCGCTAAATTTGGCTCCACCCCTTCATCGGTGACGTTCCTCCTCTGCATTCAAAGTATTTATTAAGCTGCGTTTATACCGTCGCGATGAGTCACGTTGCACGGATGAAGCACGTGCTTCTTTCACGCTTCTTCTCACAACGAGGCGGGACACTTCTGCACCTTTTCTCATCGAAATCACCTCGTCGCGAGACTTTCAATTATATCCTGCGACAAAACGACGCTTCGCCGTGTGCACCCTTAAAGAAAACTGCAACACCTGTCTGACAATCGAGACCGATTGCCCCTCTCCCCTCCGCGGGGGCGTCAAACGTTGTTCTCGACATTGACGAATTTCGTTATTGAATATTAATCCTTGCGCGAGGTCGTATCGGGGCGGCGGTTTTCACCGGGCCTCGGACAGGCTCGTTACTTTTGAAATATCGATTTCGCGAGGCACGTCGACGTGCCCGTATCGAGATCCTTTCCTTCGGGAAAACGGCGACCCCCGGGGGGGATAGAGGAGAAACGCCGTGCCGGAGCGGAGGCGAGGGCGCGTGCAACAAGCGAACATATTAATGGATCGTTCGCAGCGTCGTTTTACTATTGCTCGCGACGGAAAAGCTGTCGCGGATGAATAATAGCCGCGCCTCCTTTCCTTCCTCCCGCGCGCGCTTCCACCATCCACAATACAAACCCCTCGCGAGGTAACGCGGATTAATCGATACCGGGCGAATGTTTTCCTTTATTCGCGGCAGCCCGGCGAATCTGCACGGTTACTCGATTTAATTGATCGTCGAGAGCGGCAAGAACACGCCCGCCACCTCCGCGAGATTGAACGTGTGCCTGCGAGGATCGACTCGATTCTGACGCTTTAACGCGCTCCGGAATTATTCATGTCACGTAGCCCGCGTTTTATGCGGCATTGGCGCCCCGCACACACCCCCTCGCGCCGCTCCCACCTTCCGCCAGCCTCCAGTTCTGCGAATCGCGCGGAGAAAGAAGACGCGCCAGCACTTCCGCGGAAAAGGGATCGCGAGGCTTTTATCCTGCCTCGTGGACGCGTTTCGATTTCATATTAAATTCTGCGTAATTAAGTTCCTTGCCGATGCAACGAGCGGGTATGTGGTGAGGGTTAACACCGGGAATGGATTCGCGAAGATGACTTTGTTCATCTGTCACAGCCCGGCCAGGAACCGTGCTTAGGATTAAGATAGATATTGGATCGAGATACGGTATTATACTCGGCTAAATTGGAATCGGATTGAACGCGAACTGGTACTGGCTTGGTACCCTTGATGAATTAAGGATTGCTACTGACTGCGGGGGTACACTGTGTTCTAAGGACTTTTGGAGGAGGAAGCACGGTCAATGGAAATTGCAGAACGAAGCTGAAACTAATGCGCGGACACGCGCTCGTCACGCTATCCGCGCGAACAAATTGCGACAAAGGGGAATATATGTTACGTTACGGGATTGTGCAACTTCTGCCGTACTTCCCTACGTCAACTAATTGCGACATTCCAAGATATATAGATAGCAACGGTTGCAGGCTTTCCACGAACTTTCCGGCGCAGGTCCGCGAGCACTGCACACAGGGGCACGAACAACAGGAAAATACGACGGCGCCGCGGCCTCGCTGGCTAATTTGAATGCGAACACGCCTCGAAGTAATGCGTGCTCACGGCACCTCGATAACGCTTGTCATCGGCGGCGGCTGGTTGTTTCGGTGAATCGCTGTGGAAACAACGATTTTCCGGCAGCGCGTAGGAAATACATTTGTTACCCCCTTACCCCTCACCCCGAAGGAAGTACATATGTTGTTTGATATTAAAATTAGCAGAAATCGCTACTCGATTGACGAACGATCATTGACGCTGTTCATCCACACCTATTTGTCCTTCGTTAAAATATTCACGAGCCGAGCAGCCTGAAAGTTTCATGTTCCAAGTGCCACAATTTTTGCGAGACTGTCCAACAAGCAGCATTTTAAATCGCAATTCCTTCTCGGTTACAAATGTTTTTTCTAAGCGCGCCGCTCCACGTTTCAGAATAAAAATTCTCATTATTCCTGCGCCGGCGAAGTAATCCTGGCGAGCTCAGGAGCTTTAAGCCCCGTCCAGGGGAACATATTCTTTACAATGCACGCGTGGATACGTGTCTGGAGAAGTTTACTCGCGCGGATACTTCCTTCGCGCGCTCCCGTTTACCTTACACGCGGTGGGCGGGAGAAAATAAGGGCCACGCTGAAACGAGATGTAATTTTTTCCCGGATTTCTGAAGTCTCCGGAAGCTTCGGCGACCATCTATAAACTTACGAGAACCATCTTCCACTGCGCGGAGAAAAAGGAAGCAGAGAAAAGGGAGGAAACTCGTTATCATTTTGCTAATTCATTACATTTGTTTCAGTTTTCTGTGGCCATTAATTCAATGTTTATGTGTCGCGATGGGTTGCAGCACGAAACACTGTAATTAAACGAATTAACACGTTCCTTCATAAGACAACGAGCTCGCGCTTAATTTCAGTTAATTTCACCGTTTAAAAATGTTACACCGTTCTCGTTCCCGTTTAATCCGTCCTAATGTCCCGTCTTCCTCCACCCCTGAAAACCGAGGTTTTAATTAAAGTTTATTCTATCCATCATCTGTCTTTTTAAACCCGTCCCAGGACTTACTTTTATTTCCGTCGGGCGTTCGTCGCTTAATTTCTCTTCTTTTCCCTGGTCTTCGCGGCCACGATTCTTTCCGCTTGACGTAGAGTGTATGTAGATCGACCTGTTCGCTGCAAAACGGTCTCCCGTCCGAGAAGACCATTTTCATGACGACCATTTTCTGTATTTCTATCGATGAGCCGCGGATATTTTTCAATTGCTTCATCGTTTCTTCAGATAGTTCGGGTGATTGAGTAAATCCATTCATAATACTCGCAACACGTACACAGCTACGTAAAACGCAATTTTCTGTGTGCGAATGGAGCGTTCGTAAATCATTCCTGATATTTCGAGAACAGCACTCTTTCCGTAATCTCTCTGCGGCTCGAGCATATTTTGAAATTTCAATTGTTTTCCTTTAATCACGCGTGGAAACGTTGTAATCCAGGCAGCATTCTCGATCGGTTTTTTTAGTGTACGGTAGTCAAATATTAGGATAATGGAAGGGCGATTGGAGCTCCTCTTTTTTATAGAACGTAACGCACCAAGCATAAAAACAAGCTGCTGTTTGCTCGACCCAGTAGCTGGATTCTCGTTGTTAGCGTTGTAATCGCTGGTTAAAATTGAATTGCTATTTTCGAGCACAAATGTTTTCGAATCAGAGCAGCGGAAACGAGAAAATTTTTGTTTTCCAACTATTTCCAATTATTTCCTTTATCGAGGTGCCCTTTTCAACCGTTTAATTTAATACCAGATTCACCTGAGGCTAATCACAGCCTCGACAATTCTTCTGCCCTTTGCCTTCTATTTAAGTATAGTAGAACTCGGTTTCATATTCGGTTAATTTAACGGAACATGCTTGTACTTAATTGACATTTTGTACATGTATTCATTTTCTATCTTTCCTAAGTCTACAAAGATCACGTAAAATGAGATACTTACGCAAAACGGTATGCCCTGTACAAACTTCCCTCAGCAAGAATTCCATTCGACGGCCCAGAAAAGAAACAAAATCTCTGTCTGCTACGCGACACGTTGAAATAACAATCTTCATCGTCTCTTTTAGCGGTTCGTCGAGCCCTTATTAAATTGCGGTTGTGGTCACCCCCGTTGGCGAGCGGCAGTGTTCCTTTTTTAAAACGTGACGTCGGGACTGCGGAGATAATCGTTGTTGACCGTAACGGTAATTAAGAACAATTTAATGTCGACAACCTACGACCATTAATTCGCAGCGAGTATGTACATATTCCGCGCGCATCCGCCGGTTGATGTGGCCAACGAGGGGCGCGCGAATGCGTTAAAACCGGAAGCCATCCGAAGCGTTTTTAGCGGCGACCAGCCGGGAACGTGGAAGAGAAAGGATTGACTAGAAGTAGCGGCATTGTTTTGCAAAATTACGGGACGCGGCCTCGAGCACAAATCGGTACGCGAGTCGCCAATACGTTCCTCTAAAACAATTACAGACAACAATGGAATCAGCAATCGGCAAAAATGAAATTAGAACGAAAGCATTCGCTCCCTGCACAATTGTTTTAATCTTCGCTCTATCTGTGCAGTGTGGCGGAAAGCTTTTGCAGTGTTTCACAAGCCCGCGTGCGATTGAAAATCGAGGTATCCGACTTGCAATCAATGGTTTTTTCACTAGTAGGTATTTTTGAAAGAAAACATGATACCGATCATCGTAATCTCTTCTGCGCACTACTTTCTTCCACAGGAATAACTTTCCGTCAGCAATTACAGAATTCTTACGCACACCCCTATAGAAATTCGCGAAATCTGTGAAAATTGAGAATGTACCTAGCTTGTTTTCATTTGTAATTCGAAGGAACCCGGGAGCAAGTTTCATACTCTATTACGAGATGCAAAATCACGTCATTATTTCAGTCTCGTTTCGTGAGATGGGAGACGGCGAAAGTCCGGCGCTGAATACTTTGTAGATTCACGACGCGAAAGATTAATATTCTCGTTTCATTGCGTCCCATCTCCGAGGACATTCAAAGATACCCAGGGTTCTCTGTCGGACTCGGCCACTCAATTAGAACTGGAGTAACTACAAGGGAGTTGGTACTTCGTATCTCGAGCCGTTACGGAATTCGTTCGCGGAATAAGTAATTACAATCTTAACTATGTTGGACGATGATCGTTGACAGAGTGTTGCGACCTGATCAATGAGATGATAGGTTAAAAGCCGATCTTCAAGGTAGAGGCACGCGTGGCCTCGGCTAATTAGATGCAAATTCGGTATACGTAACCCAATTAATCGAGCGACCGCCGCGATCATCAGCTATTCGGCATAGTTGTCGGAAGACTTTGAATGGCTGGTAGTCGGGGAGCGTTCCTAACCATGGAAATTAGCCTCTGCGGCCGGCAATGCAGCTGATACCGTAGGGGACGTCCGCCTAAAATGGCGGCGCGCAGAAAGGAAATACGCGAAAGGGGAAAAAAGGAAAGGTAGAATAATGCAGAAAGGTGGCAGCGGGCACACGTTCGAAACCTCCATAAAGATTCCCATTTGCGGTGGGGTAAACGTATTTCGAGTTCGTTTGAGCGCGCATAACAATTACCGAGATGTAGGGGGAGTTGGGGCACTTTGATGCAGGGGGCACAATGAAACATTAATATTATCTTGATATCTATAGGGTATCATCTTATAATCTTATATCATCCTTCAAGATCATAGAGTATACTGTTTTGTGATTCATTTTTTGAACTTCTGACTGTTTCTAGATATCAAGAGAATATTAATGTTTCATTGTGCCCCTTGCACCAAAGTGCCCCAACTCCCCCTATGCCTCGGCGCTGAAGCATATTCGCGGACGTGTCGACTCATCGCCAGGAACGGACGCGTTCCCACGTTTGAACGGACGTGTTTTTCACTGGGAATGGCACAATTTCGCAGGAAAAACACCCGTTTCAGGGGTCAGCCCCGCGGAGGGGGCGAGGAGAGGGGCGTGGAGGAGTGAGCAGAGTCCCAGGGGTAATAAATAGGTGGAGAAAAATTCCAGTTTGGCCGATGATCGTGGACAATTGCTAAACCATAATAGCTGGGTGCGCTTGTTGCGAGAGAGTTACGTGCCCGCGCCCGATAGCCCGTCACATTCATAAACGGCGAGTGTCGTGTAATGAAAAAAAGAAGTGAGAGGAAGGGGGTGGATCCGCCGGTGGGAAACGGGCGAGCCGAAAAGAGCGTGCGAAATGAACCATGAAATTAACGAATGGCCCCGAATTCATATCCGCGAGTCCCATTTTGCCCGGCCAATTAATTATTTAAAACGCTCGCGCCGCTGGAAACAACACTGCCCTGCTGATACTCATATTCGCGTTTGCAAGATGGATGACGGGGCGACCTCCGACCACCTCTCGCGCTCCCCTGTTCATCTACGCGCAATTGCGAATCGACCATGGCTCCCATCGAAAGCGTGGATTAATGTGGTTTATGCTGTAAAAGATTTCCGGGCGAAAGCCCCAAGGCTTTTGAAGGATAATTTCCACGATCGAATGGAAGAACAAGAAAGTTTAAGACTCTCGCCTGGCATCATTGCTTTCACAGAACACAACTGAAACTCTCATTATTCAGGGTTTGGATTTTACTCGATGAGCCACGTACGCACGTGAAGCTTAGTTTCTGATCGAAAGTGGTCCCAGAGGGAATAACCCAGCGGCGATTAATTAACTGCAATTATTCGTTAGAATTAATTGAATCGATTTCGACGTTCACCGATGGCGGTGCGTGTGAATGCTAGAAAATGGAAAATAAAATCGCGCAGCATGACTGATGGCTCTTATCAATCGAACCAAAATCTGACTCTAGATGATGACGTTCTTGTCCCATTCATTTTTCACATCTGAGATATCAGATTATACTTATTTTAAGATATTTCCACGCGGATGGCTGGTAATCGTACAAATCTCGCGTGGTCACTGCTCATTGGAAGCTCGCCGAACGAGCGGTCCGTGGACAACAAAGGGAGCCAAGATTTCGCGAATCGACAACAATAGACGTCAGCGGGGAGTGGGGACTACGTTCTGAAATCATCGATCGATTCAGCAATCTCGCAGCCGCGGGGTGGAGATAGTTGTAAAACAATATAAACGAAGCCAGCAATTTCGCGTCCGCGCGGACATTCTGTTTTCCATGATTCGAGGCTAACGAGCGACGGCTGCGACCCAACGCGCGGCCATTTCAGATATTCAGTCGTATTGCAATCGACATTGTCAACGCCCGCGATAATGCCCGATGGATAGGACGTGTCCAGTCAGCGTCCAATCCATTCCCATCGAAATTACCGGCAGGCGAATTATTTCACCGTGAGGGGAAAGAAAAATTTGCCCCGCGACTGGGCGAAAAATCCAATGCGCCGTTCGGGTGAAAATGGAAGGAGCATGAATTTGAGGTTTTCCCATAGATTAACAGTGAATATTTCGATACGCCGACGCACACGTACGCTCTATGAATCCCTCTGGCTCTCTCGTTTCCTGCCTTTTGTCCCGTTCCATTTCGGTTACACGTTACCGGAGCGTGCGTCGCATTCGAGTGCAGTTTAGGCACACAGAGCGTCGGTGTATGTATCGCGTGGATCGCTGGTGAAAGCGCAGGTCAAGATGAAAGCGCTAAATTAAAAGTAAGATTGATCGTGCTGCCGCGTTCGTTAACGTTGCGTACGTCTGTTTTACGCTCGCCGACTGTTCCCTCGCTGGAGCTCCGCCTGCTATATTGCCACCGCGCGGCTGTTCGCTTTCAGTTGTCCGGTGTTGGTTTTCAATTGAAACTGTTGCGTCGACGAATCGATTCGGGATCCTGAAAGCCGCTCGGAGCCTCTCTGCGATAGAGGCGTCATTACGGGGTTACGTTCCAAATGTTCACCCGCTTATCTGTTCGCTGAAATTCCGATCGTGTGGCATTAAGGAAATTAGTTAATTTCATTCGTGAAATTGGTTAAAAGTCTAATAATTGATTACGCGTAATGTGGAAAGAAATGGTGCCACCAAGAATTCTTGTGTTAATGCTTCCTAGTATTGAAAAATGCATCTTGCATCCTGAGGAATATTCCGTTGAATATTCCACAGTGTCTCCGCCATATTTCTTCCATCAAACATAGAGATTTAGTCTTCCTGCACCGTGTGTGAGCGAACCAAAGTTTACTACACCTAATCCTAATATTCCACATGGCTGCCTACTGCAATCAAAACCTTCGATGTTCCGTGTCGCGCGTGAATCCCCAATTAATACGCGAAGCTTGTAACAGGCACGGCAACTGTTGGCCCGTAACTTCCCGTCACGTTTGTTACGTTCGCCGGGATTAATGCGATTTTTCGTCGAGGGCAAAACGCGAGTGGTATCAGAAGCCCAACAACAATGGCTAGGCCAGCAAGAGCTCTTGGTTATTACCTCAGAGTCCGTCGTTCCCATTAATTCTGCCTATTCAACGTCGCATTCCTCTGCGTTCTCCACCCTCGAACGCACCGGGCCGCGCGTCATCCTCGGCGGAGCCTGCCCGATGGCTTTTAGGATCGCGGCCATGCTGTCACGGTTATCCATTCTCGTGAAAGATAACAAAAGGCCCGCACAAATAGCCGTTTCATCTCGAACTGTCACGGGATCGCGCTCTTGACCGATGCGATCCCACGGTTACGACCAGACTTGATCCCTGGTTCGACTCGAAGGAATCGTGTCCCTCGGTGCTACGTATTCGAATTATGGACTGATTATGTATCTGACAAGGGAAGATCCCGAACCAGAAAAATCCAAAAATTCTAAAACTTTGTGAATATGTAGGGGATTTCCTCCTGATTACGACGCAATTTTTGTATGCTGCCCAAATTCACTCGAAGGGGGTGAAATTAACCCATGAAAATTCGGCTATTTTCCGATTTTGTTTTATAACTCGTGAACTGTAAGATACAGAAAAAAAGTTTCAAAACAAAAGTTACTTCTTTTAATTAGATATATCATTTGGTAAGAAAATTATTTTACTTAAATTAATTAGTTATAACACAAAATCGGAAAATAACCGGATTTTCAGGAGCCACTTACTCCCCTTAGAGTGAATTTGGGCAGCAAAGAAAAATTGCGTTGTAATCTGGAGGAAATTTCCTACATATTCACAAAGTTCTAGAATTTTTTGAATATCCGAGTTCGAGAATTTTCCTTGTGAGTGACGTGACGCATTACGCAAAGAATTGTTAGAGTAAATCGTTGAGTTGACGTGAATTGAAGGCTCGCGAAAAATGGACTGGGTACCGTTTGAAAGACTTAATCACGCCTATCTGGGGTTGATGTGTTTTCGGAGCTTTTGAAAAGTGTTTAATGGACAGAAAGGGGACATTTTGATGAGTAGCTAATCAAAGCCGCCACTAACGAGCGCCAACGTTGATGCATTAAGTTTTCATACGATCGGCGGAGACCACGGAAATCGCGAAAGTGGGGACTTGTAAATTCCGACACATTTGAAAGTTTTTTTGTCCGGGGGAGCGTGGATAAATTTATTCCCAGACTCGCTCATTAATATTAATGTGCCCGCGTGCAAGTGAGGCTGAATCGGTTGGTAGGTCTTCGAAAAGGGAAGCGTGAAAAGTTTTCCTGGGTGTTTTACGCGTGATTACACGCGAGAAGAGGGGAAGTGAACAAACGTTGAGTAATGTTGCATTCCAAATCCCCCACTTGCGTGATAAAAATCAGTCGAAAAGATAAATGTTCTATTCTTTGAAAAGTTCCATGTCCGCGTAGCCACGTCTCCCTGCCTGTCCACATAATGGAGATTCTACTGCCGCGTTCCTCATTCTTCCACGCGCCCCAGTAGTATAACCACCGCACTCGAACCTCGTTACAGCTTCTGTCCTCATTATCTCGGTCAAATTTTTTTGATGGTCCTGCCTCTCATTTATTTCAGTACTCCACGCATCGATTCGTTTTTCCAATTGATAAAACCCACGAACATTTCTCTGACTTTGACGACCCGCGTACAGAGATAGAAAAAATTTTTATTTAATAAAATTTTGAATAACGAATAAAAGTTTAAAAAAAAATTTCGCCATGCATCTAAAGTTAAAGTAACTTTTATTTGATCCGTTATTTAAATAATTTTTAATTTAGTGAATGCCCAACTCTGCCGACGTACACCCTGCCCAAAAGACAATGTATTAAACGTTCCACATACAAAATTATCGCTGTACTCTACTTACGTAAAATAGAGAAACGTCAAAAAGCAGATCACATGAATTCACTATGAATTTATAAGAAGCTTACACGATCACGCGCTCAGCAGGCTACATAATACTATGCACGTGCTAAATGCTATTGAATCGCATAACGTTTGAGAACGGAACGGTGCCTCGTCTGCTACACGCCCCTTTCAAAGCAATCTGAATGTTCCTTCCACATTATCATCCGGGACTTTCGATTGCCTTGTGCGATAGGTAAGTTATAGAACGACGTAGTCAGAGTGGATGAAAGACAACGCAAGGAGTATTCCTCGCCGATCCGCGCGGAATTCAGTTTCGTTGCAAAGGCTGGCGAGCAGGAAATGTTCCTTTGTTTTCGTATACACCGCTGTCGAAAAGCATTGCCAGTGACGCCGGTAACAAAGAAAGATGAAGTTGAACGCACGGAAAGGCAGACAAAAGCGATAGGTTAAAGGCATTGCACAGTCTGCGATTTCGAATTGCTCGCAAAAAGGATAGACGGAAATAGCAGTTATATACCGACGTGGGTGCTGATCGTTTACCGTATCGAGCGGTTCTGTATCATACACAATTTCCATTTGAAGCGGTAACAATTTAATCAGGCTAATTTCACGCAATTAATAGGCAAATGAAACTTTAAGCGGAGGGATCAAATTTTAATAGGGGCATAGAGTGTGGGATTCGAGCAAATATCATAGTGGAAATCGTAACGACGGTTTCCTCTACCGCAATATAGATTTTCGAACATATTTCAACTTGCCGCAGCATCACGGTTGGCACGGTGCACGAAAATCGTCGTTTTTAAAATTAATTCGGGAACCGTGTTTTTTAGCCTCGTTGGAAAGCCGCGCAACCAGGCCTGAATTTTTCCCGCGGGAAGGGCAAGCAGAGTGTTTCGAGGTAATTTCCGCGCAATCAAAACTTTCATCATCTAATAGAACGTAGTTCAACGATATGAATAATCTTAAACAGATTCGGCTGGTTCCACCGCGATACCTTTAATTCCAAGAAGCTTGGTATGAAAAGAATTCAATTAAACCGTGTGATTACAGTTTTCTGTAATTTGCGCAAGCGTAGCAAGAAGATTTCCAACGTAATTAACATCCGAAAATTGGACGACGAAAGAGGAATAATCGTAACGCTCCTGTACAGCACGTCCATAATTTTGTACGACCTGATTCTCGGTCGTTCCGCCTTGTCGTTCCCCTGTCAAATCCGTCTTCGATCCAGGAATAAGGTCAACCTCGTTCGACCCAGGGACTCTCGGGGCGACCTTTTTTTCTGGCTGCCACGAATTCGACGTCGAAACGCGTCCACGATGCCAAACAATCCCAACATGTCGCTTTAATTACCGCTCGACCGTGGCATCGTCACGTGGGCCAGGTCGGAAATTAGACGTTCAAGTGAAAAGCGGCGCGGTTTGATTGTCTCGAAAGCCGGATCGATCCCTCGGACCGATTAAATTGCTTCCCCGCCATGAACCGGCGAATGATCTTGACAGTTCCGTATCTCCTTTGTCGAACGACGACCGGTGCTCCGTTGGGTACCCCCACGAACCCAGCTCGCCACATAATCGCGGCGGAACATCACGCGTGAAAACCTAAGTGGAAACGCGCCATCGACCAGCTTCTGAGTCCACTAATATCAATTAGAACGTCAGCAGTTCCTGGGGGAAGAAATGGCCGTACTCTAGTAGATTGCCGAATACAGATAAATAAATACGCTTTTAGGCGGCAGTCAGGGGGCTGTGCATAGGGCAGCCTGACAAATCGCTACATCAGCTCGACGGGAAAACTTCCAGGTTAGGAATATATGGAAGCAGCAGGGGCTCTCTGATCAATATGTATATAGACGATGTTGCATTTGTAGGTGCACGGTGTGTTCGCGGTATCGCTGGGCAACGTTATGGTTATTTCATACGCTATCCATAGAGAGGGAGAGGCTCGTCGATCAACTCGAATGATCTACGCGAGGGTTCAACAGTTTTTTTGTAGAGAAGGGTCGTTTGGGGTTACCCTAGGTTGTGCAGTCGAGTTATTATTTGCTTAATGGTAACATGTAATCCCATGTGAAATGTTGAACTTTTTCAGTAGGTCACAGGAAACTCGGCTAGTGTACATCAATAGATCCCTGAATTATTTAGTTACTAGATGTTTCCGATCTCTGTTCTCGATTTACCATCCACGTATTCGATCGATATTTATTTAAGGGAATTTGAAGACAGATTGGTCGAGTCGCGTCATTCATCGTCAAGCACAGTGGGTGTGAGGTTAGACGTCACGATTACGATCCTGGCGGGCGTTATCGATGCCAAGCTGATTGGTCGTTATTCGTGATCCTCGGTAGAACCGCAAACCGTGTTGTCGCAGCATTGCGCAATAAAATCGATGACCGACGAATTGACGGATGGCCGACTTTCCGCAACCCGAAATCGGCATTTTATTTATTTATGTATTTCAATGATAAATGGGTGCATTCGTTTGGAACAGTACCGATGGGACGTCGCGTCGCGATCTGTAATAACATTCTGTCACATGAAATCAGTTGTATGCTTTGAATATAGTTTTCAATCACGAGCAACGGCTATGTGTCCCGTGAAATAATATCCGCGAGGAGATTCAATTTACCGAATCGAGATTATCCGGTAGAAAATATCGTTCTAAAGAAACCTATACTATTTTGCTGTATCGAAGAAAAATATCGTTGGATTTTTCAACGACTGACAACACGATGATCTTCGATGCAACGCAACTGGGTCCAGTGGTTATTCACGCTGGTGAAATATCGCGGTGCAAAATATGTTTTTTTTTGCTTCTTTTTAGCCACGCGCATAGAGGGTGAATGTGCAACGGTGTGCCAGCGGGGCGGGGACGGACGGTCGGAAGTCACACCGCATTTGTTATCTTTACGGATGAGATTCTTCCCAGTCCGTAATACTGCCAGCAACGTTCCTCGAAAAACAGTGATATATTACCACGATGTTGGTAACCACCGTAAATCCGACGCATAAAATCGGGGTAAACAGAGGGCTCGAATCTGAGCGTAACAGTTTTCACGGTTAATTAATTGATGGTGGATAGCAGGGTCCATAAATATGTGCGGGCACTAAACGTTAACGGAAACAGGAGAGGAAAAATGCTATAATTTATAAACGAATGACAGGGCACTGTTATTCGAGGAGTGGAGAATTGGCAGGAGCTTCGAAATGGCCGTACACCCCCGAAAAATAGGGAGAACTTTCGACAGGAGTTTCTACTATAATCTTGCGCCCTTCGTGCTGATAATCTAGGAAGATTGGAAACTTGATAGTTCAAGTTCGGCCGTGACGATGACACGATCAGATTTTACTATGGCAATAAATGCGTATCTGGAACTTCTAATTTCGACAGTAGCCTATAGCCGAAACGACCTAACGGTAGCTCGCGTTTACAGGCTAGTCGTTAATTACGTTTAACGTCGCCATCAGCGAGGCTGGCAGACGGAGCGTTCTGATGGAACGTAAATTAACTAATCGACCTAGTCATTCGCGATATTCTCTGAATTCCCGTCCGATTCACCGTTACTGATTTCAGCAATGACATCGGGCAGATGTACACAGGACGTTAATTAAAGCAGGATTAATTTGACACATCAGAATAAGAAAAAAAGTGTCATACACGTATGTGCTACTCCATTGTTACTGTGCCCTTAAGTCAATGAGTCCATAGAACTTACAGATTCGGGAACACCGAATAAGATATTTATATCAGCACATCTCGGGCGGTGACCATCTGCACGCTTATCTACCCTGCTACTTGGAAGACGGTAACTACCCGAACAGTTGCAAACATCGAGGCCAAAGTTTCGGAGGGTTCCGTGATCCAGGGCCAGCGAGCCTCGTCTGTCCAACGCGACAAAGTAATTTTCGCAAAGGGGAACAGTGGAATTAAAGGGAAGTTATAATTAAGCACGTATTCGAGCGTGTCCCGATACGTACCACTCGTTCAGGGAATAACAATCGCCCCTCTCCAGCTGCGGAGAGCTCGGTACTCTCGTCGAAGAGATCATCATCGGTCTTTGTGCGATTCAATGTTTTTCCGGGGCGTTTGTCGGTTCCTAAAGTTTCCGCCGACTTCGACCGTCTTATCTCTGACTCTTGGTCCCTTTCTCTTTTCCGGTTCATCCCTTTGTCCGCGTTTCTTTCTCCAGCCCTCAGAGCCTCTTTCTCTGTCCCTTATCTCATCGTCGTTGACTGTCCGCACCCTCTCCCCCGCCGTGTTTCCGTCTTCCAGCTATTTCAACCTCCCCGGGCAATTCCCTTTTCCGTCCCCCACGTTCCTTCTCTCCAATCCCGCTCTTCTGCCCGTTCTATCGCTTTTCTTCCGCATCCAGCGAGCCTTTGTTCCTCGCCAGTCATCTTCCGCGCTTCTACGCCTTAAAAGGACTCCCCCACGCGGGGATCGTCACGATCGCATAGTCGGGGACTTTCGACCAGGAAGTTTCGGCAATTTAATTATTAATTACAAAGAGGGCCGCGTCTGTTCCCGCGACGGGCAAAGCTCGGCACGGGAGAGGAAACGGTGCAGGAGTAAAGGCGCGTTTTCAACGTGACAAGGAGTTTAATATTAATGCCCTGCCTCGAAAAAGGGAGACACGGGTAGATTTCTTCCTCTCGGAAGGGCCGGATTACAAGGCAATTCTCGAGTACTTGGGAGATATGATTTCTGAGGAACGACAATTTATATCCATTCGCTGCACTAATCTACTACCGCAACGCACAGGAAAGGAATGTATTTTCAATATGCTCTGTCGTGGAACATCTTTTTCGCTTTAGTCAAGGATGGAGCTGTCACAGGGACGATGGGACCCGATTAATTTGCAGCCCTGCCAAAAATAAAGAATTCGCTCGTGTTCGAACTCGAGCAGCCGACTAACATTGCAGAAGAATAGGAATTTATTTTCGGCGGGCACGCGATCGAACAGTTTCTAATTAGACGAGCGCCCCTGTTGTCCATCGGAACGCTCGGAAAGTTGTTGCACGGCGTGCAGCGGAGGGTAAAACGGATTGTTCCGTGGGCCGCGTTACACGTTAATTCAGGAAGTAAGAGTCGGTCGGGTCGACAAAAGCCGCAGTTAAGGGCACAGAGCACGCTCGAAAGACCGTGGCCTGGGCTTTGGCCGATTGCCCGTGTCTTTAACCACCTCGACCTCTCGTTTTATCCGCGCCCGAAATCGACGCGACGCCGACCACTCTCCACTGGCGTCGTTCCTCAAGGGGGCGGAAGCTGCGATGCCACGTTTAGACGGAAGCGACGTGACGTTAAATGGGTACACCTAATATCCGTGATCAGCCTGAATTATACGACAGTCCTTACCGCTCATTTAGTATTCCGCGAAGATAATTTCGCGCGGATCCATTAGGCACCGGGACCAGAGGCGTTAAGTTTCGTCCCCTTTCCGCCCGGTTAACGAACGGATGTTGAAAGAGACGTGGACGATCGAGGGACGGGGACCAGCATCGTCGACTTGATCGGCGTCTCCCTTCGAGATAAAGCGCCGATCCCCTTGTGACTTATGCAGCAAATGGCTGTGGGAAATGGTGTGGGAGGTTTCTGCATTGGAAGATGAAGTACAAGAAATGAGAGAAAATAATTAGTGTCGTGAACATAGAAGCATTCCTTTAGTGGAGATTTCTAGAGGGACTTATTTATTAGATTTCAGTGCCTTCGAGGCGCAAATGTTACATTTAATTTTTTAGACGGAAACATCTTTTCTCGGTATTTTTCTGATGTAGTAGGATCGTGCATGGAAGGGGAGACAGGGGCAAAGTGAACCTCGGGGTAAAATGAGCTTTCTTAATTTATTCTTTAACAATATTTGGTGACATAATAAATGTATGTAATGCCACAATGATAATTATGCACATTCAGATATCGGAAAATGGAAATTCATTTAAAAAATTAAAAATGAAGTTTTAGAGACTTCCAATTGGTTTTCTTTTCAATTTAGCTTTTTGGATAAATGAGTCTTAAATGTATTATTTTAACTACAAATTTTTTCTGCGTGTTTATAACAAGCTTATAAACATAGGGGGAGGTGGGGCAAGACGGGGTAGTTAAGGTTTGATGATGAATAAAACACAGATTTTCATAATCAACTAATCAATTTTATCTCTGAACTATTCTTTGGTAATTAGTCTTTCAGTTTAACTGTTAATCAACCTAAGTTTTACAGGTTTCAATAGAATAAATGAAAAAATTCAGAAAAAGTCGTTTCTCCCCATCTTGCCCCACGGGTGGGGTAATATGGGGCACCAATTAAAAAACAATATAAATAAACTATATATATATATAAAGTAATTATTTATTGGGTTGACAGAGGAAGCACACATGTATGGCTTCGTCGTCCTCATCTCCTACATCAACACAGGAGAAATAAGCCACATTTGCCATATATTTGGCAGCTTATCCACCTTTCCACAAGGGAATCAGTTCTTTTGGACTAATTAATAGAAAAGAAGTATCATTTTCCTCGGTCCGTCTTCCGTCTGTAGTGTCTAACCACCCTGGAACAATGAGAAACTTTGATTTTTATTTCTAGGCTTGTGAGGGGCATGATGGGGTAACTCTCATTTTCATTACCCCATCATGCCCCTTCTCGTCTCACTACAATCAAATGAACGCTGCCCGCAACATTATGTACAAAAGTATAAAATAACATACGTACCTTATAGCCAGCTAAATTCTGCCTCAGAAACTCATACATGTACTGGAGATCTTCTATATTATTATATTACTGTCACGGATGCTAAAAATAAGGAAAAAGTAAGGAAGTGCCAATAAATTATAAATTCGGATCTAACTTCGTCACGCGTCCACATGTTTCACTGATTCGCTGCTCACTGACGGCGCCGATAGCGACGCGTCTAACGCGTATGCTCAATTTTGATTAGTGCGTTTTTATCGCGAGATACGGGGGGTACCCCGTCATGCCCTCCCCCTCGTCTTGCCCCACCTTCCCCTACATGTACACGCGTTTGAGAAAACATTAATCCTAACATTATTAAATAATTAATTTTCCGCTGAATACACATTCGGGGCAAAGTAACCGGGGTAAACTGAGCTGCAAAGAAATGATGCGCGAGTGATAGTATAAGTACGTATTTTATTAAGAATTATGTATGTATTTATTTTAGTAATAATATGTCAGACTGTTCATGTGAACAAAGTTCATTTAAAAACTCATTTTCAGAAGAAAATGTGTTTACACAAAGTACAAAGTTACAAAGTACAAAGTTACAAAGTACAGACGTTAAACTTGTATTAATGAAATATATTTAAAAAAAAAAAATTAGTTTAAATAGTTTGAAAGTTGTAATAAAGTTAATTTTATAATTATATCCTTCATTAAAAGTCGTATTTTATTTCAGCATTCTTTACCCCAGATAGTAGCTCACTTTAACCCATATATGGGGTAAAGTTGTCGTTTTGGCATTTTCTTTTCAAGTTGAATTTCAATATACTTTAAGTTTATTTTAAGTATTGCTATTCGTCATTTATCAACAGTTATGTTCAAATTATATTATAAATCTATTTCTACACATTTTTATTGAAGAGAAAAAATTTTATTCGACTTCAAACTTTTTTCGTCTCACTTTGCCCCGGTCTCCCCTACAACTGCAATTTGGTGGTTTCCTTAGTTTTTTTAAATAGAACCTAGTTTTTAATAACGGCACGTGGGAGTTATTTATTCCAGCACCTGACGGTCACTCGTGCGCGTGAATAAAAATTACGCCGGAAAGTTCGCCATGAGGTCGAAATTACCCGAATTTTCTACGTGCCCGTCCAACTTTTGCTTTCCACCCGTGTAGCAGTCCGAAACAGGAAGTTCTACGGAATAGTAGTACCTTCTACTTCCTAATGCCCTTTAGTTTCACAAACCAATTCGTGGCCGTTATATTGAACACAAACGTTACAATCGGATGCAGCGTATTCGCGACCTCGTTCCCCCGCACATCAACAGGTATCAAACAGAGTGCACGCTCTTCTTCTGCAAGCCAGCCGTGCAAGCTCTCCGTTCAAAAAAGACGCGTCCCTTAATCGTCGACGCAGCAGTCCGTTTCGCAAGCAGCGCGAGTACGTACGTATATAGCTCGAGTATTGAGCGCGCGCCGAGCCAGCTTCCCAGCTCTGCTCTTCGTTTCGTCCGCGTAGCCAACAGGACGCACGGCGCTGGGCAGATAAACGGTATAAAGGCAGTTTATTGAAAGGACTGCGGAGCAACGGAAGGCCCTACGGTGGGAGCGGAAGGGGAAGCTCGGAGGGAAGGGAACGATAAGTTTTTCGTAACGTGTCCGCTGGCGTCTCACGCTTCCGCGGAGCCGAATGCGCATTAAACGGAGGGAGAATGCCGGAAACGGATTCGTTCTCCTGCTCTGGATGCCGGCACAATGGGTGGAAAGGGCGAATAGATCGGACGTGGCCGGCGAGCCCGTTCAATTACCGCGTTTTAACGCCGGAACATCCTCGGCCAGCCCGTCCAGGTACGGTTTAATCGCGGCCACGTGTCCAGAATCGAGAGGGCGAATCTGAATTCGCCGTGGCCGCGCGGAGGGAAACTTTTCCGCGCGGCCAAATTGAATGTTTGCTCGCGAGAGCGATGGGGGCGGGTGTGATTAATGTACAAAAGCCGCCTCAGCCCTTTCAGTCGCGGCATTAAAAGTGATCCCGCGGCTTAATTCGTCGCTATCCTCTTCTTTCTCTTCCTCCCCGGAGCAGAGGAAGGTAACCCGCGAAACGGGGGGTCGTTAGTTTCGGGGTAGCTTTGGTAGATTCCGAGCGGATTCTCGCTGGGATTTTCACGCAAATTGCTTGATCGTTGATCCCGTGCACGGTGTTTTCTTTAGAGTTTCCGTTTTCATTTCCCACGCATTGTGGTACATAGTTACAGTCCGAACGTTGCTGGAATGTCCGTTCCCGTGGCACGCTCGATTCGTCAGATTTGGCGGAACAGACAAGCAAGCGTTTCTACCGACGTCTATGTAGCCTCGAAGACGATAATTCAATCGCCCTTCGGAAAAGTAATGCTGACTGGGACGTTGCTGAATTCAGCGAAAATCATTCCGGCGACCGATCGCTCCTCCTTCACCCCCACCTTTGCCCCGCCGGGTCGTTAGTATTCATAATTAGCATTAATTTGTATTCATGGTTCAAGAGCTTAACATTCATTATTCCCCGGTTAGGATGGCACACTACGGAGATTTTATTTCAGCCCGCCTATCGGAACTACCCCACGAAATGTTATTCGTGCAGCTAGCCAGCGTTCGCCGGATAAACGGCGGATTAATTCGCTCTCGCTCGAAGCGGACGGCCGCGAAGCTGAACCGTCGCATAGTATGCACGTAACCTATTAAACGGCCGGTCTGTTTGGGCGCCGCCGCGTGCACGTCTCGCCGGTGGTAATCGAATGACCAGCTGAAAAAATTTGCATAATCTGCTTTTGCAGTTAAGGGGCCGGCCGCGACAACGCTACGTGCAACTAGTTGTTCGCTGTGGCATGGCGCGACGTACGGAAGCCCCCAGCAGTTCAAATAATAAATTTTCTGCGTCTCCAGCAACATCGTCCCTTTTTATATACAAATGCTGGAATAACGGTTGAATATCCGTGTGCAGATCCGATTGTTATTTCTGTGCTACCCACGTGCACGCAGGGGTGTTTAATTCCGTTAATGCAGTATCAATCCACTTAGTGGTAAGAGGAGCATCGCGCAAATTGATGACTGTTCGAGGATCGTTGAATGTACAAAGCTGGAATTTACGTTTTAACAGTGAAATTTATCTAGAAGCTGTCATTGGAGTAACCCGACTTTATGGAGTAACTCGAAAGCTGTCGTTTCGCTGTAAACCGTTTACTCGGGCTTTGTTTGCATTTTACAAGAAATTTTGCGTGGCTATATGGCGCGCCGGCGCCCCTAGACGTGGAAAAGTTACCCGATTGTAAAACTCGGGGCTGCACCGTTTTTACGACCTCTTCTCCGAACGTTATCCGCGATATCGGAAGCGCGTGCAACCTGACGCGATTTATTCTCTTCCCTCGCGAAGATGAAATTTCCTCTCCCGGTGGAAGATCAATATTTTCCAATCGTTCCTGCCACTGTCGTTCACCGGGGCTAAAGATATTAATTAAAAGATGTAAGGGCGCAGCAACGCGATGCGCGGGAACGCCACCATTGTGAAAATGGCGAGATCCTGTTTCCGATAACAGATTAACGAGATGCTATTACCGCTCGATGGGTTTCTTCGGGCAAGGCTCTCGCAGCCAGTGCTCCTAGCCGGTGCCCTCGACGACTCGTCTCGTTGCCGAGTGTACATACGTGTTTTCGTTAAAGCGAATGCGCCGGTAGCGAGGGACAGATATGAAGGACGCTTGAGAATTCAAAGGAGTCCGATCTATTCGACCGAGGAACGGTGGCAGAGAGATACTCGAGAGATAGGGAGGAAGAGGTATGGGCAGGGGCGATCGAAAGGGAAAACGACGGGATAGAGGAGCTGGGAGTGCGCAGGAAAGGGTGAAGGGAGAACGATATCACCGCGGGAGATTGTGGTGCACCGCGGGAAATGGAGTACGCCAATGAAGAAGAATGGCCGCTGAATTCTCGACAGGTTCTTTATTACTTCTTCGCCCTCGAGTTCCTGCTTCGAGTGCTTTCGAAAAAGAAACGGTAGCCGGGGAATCGATCTCGGCCAAATTTCTTCCGCCTGTCAGCTAGCCTAGAATCGCGAGAAATCTCTCAAAAGCGTCAGTCACCGAGTACACGGAACGAGCCAGACGAATGAACGAGTTGGGTGTTCCGAGAGCGGCAGGTATAGGTTTCGATTTCACCCATGCTGTGTTATTCCCTCCTTCCCTTGCCAGTGTGGATTGTTTTATTAAATTTCGCTCATCTGCGCGGGCGCCTCCGAGTTAAAACTTGATAGAAAAAAGTGGGCGCTCCGAGGGGTCGCGAATTTAATTCAAGCCTGTGAACCGTGGGGTGTCATTTTCAATTCTTGGTGGACTCAACAGCTTGGTATTTGGATACTCATCTTCTCCTTTAATCAGAAATTGAATCGCAGATGCAGCTATACTATATTGTTTTAAAAGTTCTACCTCTGGGAAGCAGAGTTCGAAAATGGTTCTGTATAATAATATTTGTCGTTCAGAGTCCTCGGTAGACTTTATGTTGAACAGGTAGGCGAGCGACGTATGCTAGAACTCAAGACTGTAGTTGCTACACCGCCATCGCGCTATTTTCTTTTCTCCGTCATTATCTATGCATTCTGGCTGCCCCAACTAGCCGGCATGAATCAATAAAGGTTAACGCCGCGGGCAGAGCAGTTATACTTGGGCACAACGGAGCGGAGGCTGCAAGTCATCCCTACAACGTTAACCCGCCACCCCCACTCTAAGGCAAAGCGAAGTTGCGCTTAATTACACGAGGACAATATTGTTTCTACGCGAACGCTCTTCCCTTTGCAGCGCGTAATATCGCTTTAAATAACCGCAGGCAGCTTTTCCTGACACTCGTTGCCGACTACAAGCCCTCCGCTGTCATTTTTCCCTGACACTCGCTCGCGTTCCGCCGCCCAGACCCGTCACCACTCTGACCGACTTTTTCGCGTCAGCGTGCACTCTGTCAAAATACACGGAGCTCTTAAACTTCTATCACTGCGGCCAGGTATTATTTGTACACGCGCATCACATGCATCTTTAACTGCATATTAATATTCTAAGAGCTAATATTGAGTCTGTTTTTCTGAAACATGACCAGGTTGTTCACGGTCTGACTTATTTCAGTATGTACTACTGCCAAAGTTTTTCTACCACTTCTGATCGTAGTCTATTCTGTCTAAAGTCATCAAGTGGCAGGCTGGCTAAGTATATATTTGTGAAAATGATGAATATGCAACAAACGTGGTCTTGTTCAAGTTGCTCCTGAGAGCAAAGCAGCTAAACTCACCACTCTGTTTCCGTTAACGATACTACACGGACGTTATACAGTCGGCGAGGTGTTACTCTGTAGATGAAAGGTTAATTCCTTATACAGGTACAGAGGTCGGCAAGGATTCTTCGTGGTTCCATATCCATTTCAGTATTTCTCCGTTATCTTGTCAGAGACGAGAGGTATTATACCTTACATGCTCCAAATAGATTTCCCTCCGCCCTTTCGATCAGAATGCACTCCGGTTCTACCTTCAGCCTTCGTTCCCATTACTTTCGATCATGATATTAAAATAGCAATCACGTCAGGAGCATTCGTTTCCAAGAGAACGGAGGCGGGCATTTTCGTAAATGCGCTCGCGCCCCAGAATCCCCCAGAACCAGTCTATTCGGTCGAAATAGAAGAGGCCAAGGGAACTTGGGGGGAAAGAGTATCGTGACCCCTTAATGCCCATGCAAACGATCTCCGTGGTCTAACGACCGACCTGCAAAGCCTTCTTAACTATATAGAGTAAATCCGGGAGACGCGGTCGACCTAATATAAAATGGCTATTAAAACTAATATACATAGATGTTACTTGTTTTATCAGAACAAACCCATATGTTCAGAATGTGATGCTGATTCAGAAAAACGGATCAATATTTGCTTTAAGACAATATTTACTGTAAATCGGGTTGAAAACTGAAGTCACGACATCTGACAACCTCTCCCGAGGTGCCGGGAGAAATGGTTTTCGTCGTTGGCAGAGACCACTCACATAATTATTCATGGAAAATTAACAAAGGATAAAGCAAAATTATTTATGAGTGAATACAACTACAGATTCATTGATATTTAATTTGTTTACGCTAAACCAGTAAAGAACACATCAAAGAAAAAGTGAACCGCCTACTGGCGATTAGCAAGGCAAATGAATACAAAAGTGAATAAATAAAATAAATTCACAAAAACAATAATAAAATAATCAAAAATAAGAAAATAAACAAAAGTAACAAAAAAAATTATAACTCGACCAGCTCTCCTTTCTGCAGCGAGAGATGGTCTTCTCATTGGCTTTGATAGGAAGAGTTAATATGGTCAAATACTTTGGCTGCATTGTCCCTCAATATCTCTACTATCTTATTATCCCAAACATTAAACGAAAATAAACTTAGAAGTAGGGGAGACAGGGGCAAGTTGATACGTTTTTGAGTTTTCAATTTTTTTTATTTTTGTTTGAATTAATTACTTAATAGCAAATATGCTAAATTATATATTGGCTATTCCTCTTTAATATATTGTAAATTAAAAGTTGAGAAAATACATACAAAATGAATCAAAAAAATTTATTTGGATGAAGATAAAATGTAACAACTTACCCCACTGCGGGGCAAGTTGATACTGCTCTGGGGCATGTTAATACATACATCTGTAAAATATCCGTTAAATGAGTAAAGGATGGATGTCTGGAATATCCCACTTTAACGTGAAGTGCTTGCTTCTTTTCATTAATGTATCTTAATAAAGCCATTTTATCTATTCTGTATATTCTCCCGCATTGGCGTAACGCCATTGAATCCTTTTCTACACCGACACACGCTTTTCGAAAAATATTTTGCGGTATTTTGCCGCGGTTCGTTTTTCTGGCATAATTTCGTACCATTTTCCTAGAAATAAAAATAAAAATCCAATTAAAAGTAGTCGGGGAAAATTGATACACTGTATCAACATGCCCCAGAGAAAACGTATCAACTTACCCCACAGGCAGTCATTATGTACAAACATCTCCATAAAAAAATGTAGAGCATATAAACAAAATAACAAAACATAATTGCGATGCCCAATTAATTTGCGTGATAAAATTCTCTATCCCGTCTCAAGACAAATTGGAAAGTGAACACAACTATTTACTTTTTCTCAATAGAAACGAAAACAGTTAAAAATGGATTGCTAACGTCAAGGTACACAGACGTACGCTAGATCGTAGTAAAGAATTGAAGAACAAGCTTCACATATCTCGCACACAAGGAGCTACATATATACAGTGTCGAGATAATTCGTCTGTATCAACCTACCCCCTGTACCAACTTGCCCCGGTCTCCCCTATACTTTAAATACGATTCTGTACACCGCTGTTTAACAAAAGAGGTTAAATGTAACCTCAATTTACCTTTTAAAGCCTATAAATCCAGAAAAACACGGAAGGAAGCGAAATGACGCTATTCATTCAACTGTTTGGCTTCTAGAGAAGTAATTGGTCAGCACTTTAATGCATTTTTACGTATAGACTCTGAAATATAGCGACTCGACCAACTCTCCGGCCCGACCGCGTCTCCCGGATTTACCCTACCGGGTGTTCCGATATTCATGCTACGACCGGTAACGGAGTTAACTTGTAAAGTTAAGTAACTTGAGTGAAAGTTAAGTAACCGAGTAACTTGTAAAGTTAAGCTTTCGCCAATGAGCTTTCTGTTCTAAGAAAGCGAATCTCTGTATAGCGGGTGACTCGTGTTTTCATAGGAGATATATAAGTGAGAGATGTGCATAATATGCAAAATGCATCCCCGGTCTCTCGACAGTCGGAACTCCACTGCGTTATCCTTTTCGCAATCTACTGCTTTCACTACCTCGCTAGATTTACCTCGACCACTCGAGCACGTCGCCTTCGCGTCGCGGCGACAACAATCCCGAAGAAGTAATCACAGGTTAATTACCGGTGCTCGCATTTAGACACGCGTCGCTAATCAAATGGGAGGGCACGAAACCAATTTCCGATAACCAGTTCACAAGTTGTCGATGGTAGTTGGTTGACGCGATTGAATTAAACTCGCCGCTTGCCCCGAGTGCACTTGCAAGAAACCGAGAGAGGATCGACAAGGCGCTGCAGGGAGAGAGAGAAAGGGAGAAGAGTGCTAAACCCATGAGATATGAATATTAGAGGGACGAGAAACGACGAGAAACGACGAGAATCGACGAGAATCGACGAGACCCATAAACAATCTGAAGTCAGAAAATTTCCTCGTCTTATTCGACAGTCCAAAATTATTGCACGAAAATCGCTGAACACAGAGCCAGCCAGCAACAGCGATCATGACGGATTCGTGGTATATATCATGTTTCCTACAACTAGAATTGGTATTCTGCTTTCAATTTAATCGGCTTTTGATCGAACGTTAATAATACACGGAGTAATGAAGATAATGAGCGTTGTCGCGCGATCCCTGGCGCGTCGAGCAGATTCAATGCGCTTTGGACGGGTATCGATGGCTTTTCTTTTGCCGCAATTTCTACTTAGGAATAGCTTCAATACGTTTGGTTGGATTGATTCGATTAACGGAATTTATAAACAGGAGGTATGAAGTTCCCCGTGCAAGGTTGTATTAAAAGTGTGAGTGCGCTGTTGTATTTGTGAGATGTAGTATAATTGAGAGGCTTAGAACTTGCCACCACGTTTTACATTCACTGTATTCTCACAATTGCCGTTGCGCGATAATGATGCTGGCGTCATTATTGGCAAAGGTTGGCGACAGGGAAGCGTTTAGATTCTCATTAACGAATCAATGCTGCACTTATACGCAATCACTCGTTACGACGTGTAGCGCAACACCTGCTACCAAGTTCATTGAACATTTTCCCGAGTTACTAATACCGCTACTTCCGCTTTATTGCCGCGATGAAGACGTCCTTACTTTACGAGGTCTGCGCGGCGAAGATTGAACCGGCTAGAAATTACTCGAATGCCACTTCAAGCGTTTAACGTCGGGGCGAATGTTGTGGCATAGTTTAGACGAGCTACACTCCAAGTTTCGCGTTTCTCTATGAATAGGTACATTAATGACTTTATCAAAGTATTCGCCGGTCTTAGAATTATTGCTGCCTAGATGAACTGGTAACATAAAAAATCGCTGAACTACGGAAGAAATTCGAGCAGTGCTCTGGCCTGCAAGCATTTCTAATCTTCTTCTAAATTGCATGTATCGAAAAATCACGAAGAATCGTAGAATGTAGGTGGCAATGAGTATTCATCCAAACCTATACCTAATCAACACTCTAAGAAAACATTTCGACTATTATTAATGAGTATAATCTTGCGGAGCGTTAAGGGGATATGCCCTTATATTTCTTCAAGAGTAGTGTTCCCCGAAATAATAGCGTTCACTATGTTTCTCTTCGAACAAAAGACGTTTCTGTCTTGTCAAAGATGATCGGTCCCGGGAGAAGACGATCCTCAAAGTGTCTCCCGTTGTAATGTCGCGTCGTTTCATTACGATATGCTTCTTCCGTTCGCTGTTTCTACTTCCGCGTCGGGGTGCCCCTTTTTCTAGGAGTTTGCTGGGGAAACTCCTACTGCAAACAATGGGGGACGGGTCCCTTTTTCTAGACGTCGCGCAAAGATGAAACCTCCCTCCTTTAACTCCGACTAAAGTCGTCCTACATCTGCGAGCTAGGAGGGACTCCTTTTGTTCTATAATTGCGCGCCCGATTATGGGGTAAAAGGACGTCAAACGAAGGAAGGTGTAGTTGGTTACGCTCGGGCTTCCTTCCTTGCCGTCTCCTGATCGCATTGCGAGAAACGAAGCCAGTTCAAAGATAGAGTAAAAGAGATAGAGAAACAGAGAGAGAGGGAGAGAAAGGGGAAGGGGAAATGTTCTCTGGCCACCCCCTTTCGCCTTATATTACTGGCTAAATGAAGCGAAAAAAATCGACGCGATTCGAGACGCTCGTAGAATGGAAATGAATTCTTATCGTTAGGGAAGGGAAAGGCGCGATTCGAGGACGCCATAACTCGGCTCGTTGCCTTCGTTATATACGGAACGTCCACGAACGCGCTGAAATCTCCCTGCCACGTCGAAACTCTATTTCGTTTCGGGAGATTTATAGATCCCGATAAAGTGGTTAGAACAACGGGCAAGACCGAGCTTTGACGGTCACGCCCACCACGACAACTTGCCGCACTGTTCGTGACAAGATATCTTAACGTATCGGGACGATAACTGGTCGGCCGAATTTCCGGTCACCTGGTACGTGAAACGTTATTTCAAACCCGGCCGCGGCAATAGTCGAACAATGGCCAGGCCGGCCCGAAAAAGATTGCACGAATCTCGTTGCAACGTTTCAAGGATTCTTTATTCCGCGTGGGACTTTGAGGGAAAAATCCTTACCTTTGAGCGACAAAGGAGTTTGACTGAATTCGGGATAATCTCGGAATCCCCCAAGTGTATAACATGGAAATAGGATTGGAGGCACGATAGGAAAAATACGGGCGGTACGCGGAAATATATTGATTCATTGGACTCGTTGGATTCGGTGGATCCGTGGGATCGCCTGGTTTACGTGCTCCACGAAGTTGTCTCTCGTTATTCGAAGGAATTTTATCTCACAGGGAAATTCGTGGATAAAATTAATTCGCTAAGTAGATTGTAGGTACTTTATATTGATGGGAAACGTAACGGGGAACACTTGAGTGCTTCACTCATATACATATCTGACAGCGGTGATATTATAATCGGAAACCCTTTCGGAGCAATCAATATCAATTTCGTCAGTGCTTGCACATTTTTCTCCCGGCCCTTCGCCACACCATACTTAATTTCGCACGCGATCCTTCACTTACACGCTACCGATCGTTCTTAGGAATCGTGAAAGGTCCTTAAATATTGAAAGCCCCTGCGATATTTCTGTCCTCATTATTGCTTCAATTCACGTTCTTCAACCCTTCTCGCAACCTGAAAAGGCGCAACGACCTCACGCCCTCAGGAGTGATTAATAGTAAAACTGTGTGACAGAATGCAGAATAAAGGATTCTTAAGCAAAACTTCCATAACTTCTGTATTCTGAGACCATCGCGATTGTATGGTGCGCCATAACCGAACTTTGGATCGTCAATGATTGTTCGAAGTGGCCGCGGAATATCTGACGGCGAAAGCACGCGCGAAGAAAAGTCGTATCGATCTGACTTTGCCTGAGCGCGAAAGGCAGCGTGCCCTGACGTCCGCGGTTAATTAATAATCGTTCACCGGCACGGAACTAATTGCCGTATCGTGTGTAAGGAGTCGTTGACAGGCTCGATAAGTCGTTGTCAGAGAGGGTGGAGACTGGCGACTCCGTGGCACGTTCATCGAAAGAAGATTAGCCGCGGGGCTTCGTCAGGTGGCCTCCGCGAAAGCTAATACTTCCGAAGCCAAACGACCGCGAGCTATCAGTTAAGTTTAATTGCCCGCGATTAATTAGATCGACTGGATACGTGACATCATTGAACGCCCGAGCCGTTGCACTCGTTCAGGTTCATTCAATTCCCGTTGAAACGAGTTTCTTTGTGTGCGGCGGATATTCGCGCGCGGAAATGATTTAATTACGCGGGGCACTTCGTTTCAACGATCAGCACTGCCGTCTGAAAGTCGCGCGAGAAAGAAGACCTCCAAAGACAAAATTAGTATCAACGATGCTCTTTGAAAAGACCTCTTCGGGCGAAGATTGGTGGTTATTCTGCTCATTACTGCACGCCCGTGAATGAGCCCGCGCTTCCGTCTCTCGTCGTCGCGAATTATTCCTCCTCCCATTTTTTACACAACCGTTCAAGCGCGGTTACATCGAATGAAGTCTTTCGAAGCAGTCGAAGAGCGCAGCAAAATGCTCGTAACTTCTCTTCCTCCGTGGAAGCTTTCCGCAGGTTGGACGGAAGAAAGGCGATCCTTAGCACATTTCTTTTATTATCACTGAATCTCGGGACACTTTGCAATCTCCCCCGCCGCGGTTGGCGACGTTCCTATGAAGAATTGAGTCGCGACACGGGGGCTCTGCCTCTCTCACGTCTGGAAATGCGGCTCCCTCGATTCTTCTTCGGTCCGTGTAGAAGTACAGGTCGGTGTATCCTCTCTTCGGGATGTTGAAGTCGTTGAAGGCATCAAAGGCTGTAAAAAATCCCTCGGAAAGCTGCTAGAAGGCGATACGAAGGAAAAATGTTTAAGCTGCTGAAAACTGATCAGTAGAAAATGTTAAAAGCGCACTGGTAAAGTGGAGAAACGAAGGAAGGTTTCCCTCCGACTGGCATTAATGGAAGGGGGACACCGGGTCTGCGTTGTTTGGCCGCTGCAGGGCATAGTTAAATCACAAAACCATAAACTGGTTCGAGTTCTATTAGAAGTTGTTCCCGATTGGTTAAGCGCTGTTTGCTGAAGCATTGTTCTTATCACGTCGCGAACGGTATCGACGTGGATTATTCACCGTGCCCTATCATCGCGATGAGTTAAATGCCACTCGAGTAAAAATCCCGATAAGTCACGTTCCTCGTATATTAGATTTGGAATTTCCCTCTGTCTCCCCGGTGGATCTCATCGCGTGAAAATTGGAAAAGTTCAAAGCGGTCGGCCGGCATTGACGCCGAGGTTAGGGAAAAGGGGTGGAGGAAGGGCGGGGAGGATGGATCGGACAGGCCAGAAGAGGTGAGAACGAACGATCGGGAAGGGAAAAAGTGGGAAAGAGTTAAAGAGAATAGTGCGAGGGGTGGA
The DNA here is from genome assembly GCA_947577245.1 of Andrena bucephala. Lineage (NCBI taxonomy): Eukaryota > Metazoa > Arthropoda > Insecta > Hymenoptera > Andrenidae > Andrena > Andrena bucephala. The sequence goes on from OX387715.1 coordinate 75,828,087, forward strand.
CAGAGAAAATAAGAGTAAGGGCGAGGGGGCTGGGGAAAGGAAAGGAGTGCCATTGTTCTTGGCGCCGAGGGGGGCACTGTTCGATTTCACGGAGTACGGAGACGCCTGTGGAACGAATCAATTGCGCGAAAGTGTGCGTCTCGTTTAATATGACGGTTTCACGGTGAATGCTGATACTCTGATGGCTCTTATAAAACGACCAAACTCGGGAACCTTTGCCGGTGGGATCGCCTCTGAGGGGCCAGCAAACAATTTCATGCAACGAGTACCAACGAATCGAATCTTCCGCTTGTGCCGCGCAGTCACAGCATGGATTGAAAATAATTAATCTTCACAGTGGTTGATTTTAAATCGTGGAAATTAAAGTCATATTTAATACTAGCAAAATACCCGTGCTTCGCTACGGTTTAAATTAGACTTCCCGTTCTCATTTAATTTAACATTTAATTTTAAAAGTAAATGTAGCGCCCTTTGCACGTGGATTTTGAATCTCTTCTCTCATTAAAGCAAAGATTCTTCTAGTACATGGTTCACCGAAATCGGTTTTGTAGTTTTTGAGTTTTGCACTTCTAAACATGCATACATGGCACGAGCATTTTTATGTAATCGTATAGATTGCGTTGAAGTACCTTCTATAATTTTCCCCTAACGCGTACTCGAACCTTGCAGCGATAACGAAGACACGGAAATACATACAGCGCAGCGAATCGTCAAACGGAAGAAATTAACCCGCCATAAATCTAATCGTTTGACTTGGTCCCCTTGACGGTCTAATAAATTATCGCGTGCCTGCCGTTTACACGACTGCGTAGTTAACAAATCGACTGCGGAATTTGAATAATTCAAACAGTTTACCAGAATTTCAAACAAAGCTCGTGTCACGCGTACGCGAATTTACCGGAGCAATAATTGCATCGGGAGGATTTGTTAATTGAATAGAACCGTCGCGCAGAAGGTACAAACGCGGGGCCGCGGTGTTTCGCGCGGGTTAATGCCCGCTTCCAAACGATTCGAGATCATTCGATATACTTGGGTTCCGCGTTCCCGGTGCTCGCGTTATTTAATTCGAGACCTCTTCGGGGGCCGATTAAACGGGACGGAAAAGAAGAAACGACCGCGTTACTACCCCCAGCCAACGTGGCCAGGGTGATGTTACGTAAACCGAACCTCTGTGTACCGTGCAAATGCCATCGCGAATTATGCATTCGGCAACAATAAGCGTGTGTGTGTGTGTGTGTGTGTGTGTGTGTGTGCACGTATCTTTATCGCCGATATCGCTCGAAATCGTGCGTTTAATTACGCGAACACGTGACCCGCTAATCACGCGTCGCGCCACACGACTTTTATTAATGATCATCTTTTTTCACGTCGCGTCGGTGAAACGTGCCCTGGAACAATTATCAGGTTCATTATGGCGGGCTTTATTGAAAGGAAAATATACATTGTCACCGCAGAGCCGCGTCCTATTTCGTTTCGCGCGCCGATATCTCGATGTCACTGTACTCGTTTAAGGTAATTAACATGCTCCATACAAAGTGGATTACCAGCCCGAATAGAAATGCTCACCGGGGAACAACTTTATTCGCATCATAACGAAGAGAGAACTTGCGCGTGATCGATGAACTGAATTCGATCGGGTCTGAGGTAGAGAACTCCAGCGAAGCTGCAACTTTTGATATCGACGAGACGCTTCCAAAGTTAAACAAGCGCTCGGGTCTCTTCCTCGCTCGCTTCTTCTTTATACCGATACCCGCGGATCATATGAACAGAGCATATCATTTTATTAGACACCCTCATCCATCATCCTAAAAAGAGCAAGCGAAACAAAACCTCTTTGGAAGCTACTGTCTATCCGTACTTGTCGCTCGGCGAAACTCCTTTAACGGTGTTTTTACGCGGCCAGCTCCCATGGGAAGTTTTAACACATGGGGGTGGGAGCCGGTGAACTCGCGAAACTTGGGAAAACCAAAGTTAGAAAAACCGCAGGCCACCGGAGAACTTCGACCTATAAATGCACACGTGCACCTAAATCCTTCGATTGTCCGCAATTCAGAAATAACGAGCAAGTTCCCTAGCACTACTTGTTGATCATCGATTCGGTTAGAATTAAGAGTCGCCGAGATTACGATAACGTTCCTTGCACTTGCAGGTATGTAATGCGTTGTCGAGCCATCTGAGTCTAACACACAAGCTTTATCTGAACTCAAATGGAACATAAATCTAATCTACACTTAACTCGAATCCACCTTAACCTCGCTTTAGCGTATACATAATTTGCCGATTTATCAGTTTAACTTCAACGAACCAATAGTCGATTCTTCCCCGCACGTACATTACATTAGAACCAACATGGAGCGAACAGAGGGCTACTTGTTGATCGCCGATCGGCTATTAAGACTCGCCCCAGTTGCGGTCGCGTTTTTCCGGCCATGCAGGCGGCACCGAGATCAAGCTACCGACCAGAGTTCGATTCCTGGATATCGGGCGTGTCCCCGTGGTTAACCTTGCGCGGTATTCACGGGCGACAACTAGCACTGGGCCACGGGAATGAATAGGTTTATACGTGGACTGCGTACTCCCTGATTGAGTCGACTCCTCGGCCGCCGCTGGCCCCAGTAACGGCGCACGTTCGCAAATACACGCGACGTATACAATTAAGCCGGGCCAATTATCGTGCATTCCATAGCCCAGGCCAATCGCGGCGAGTTCGAGGCAATTGCAGCGTTGTTCCTTCATAATCGACAAACGGGGGTCTCCGTAGCCGAAGCGTGCGCGTGGTGTGCGTCGTCAAGCCCTTTATATTGCCGCACGGCATGCGAGCGCCCCCGAATCGAACTGCTAATCCCGCGACCCGAGACGAGATTAAAGCATTATAAATAAAGCCCCCCCCGCGGGCTTTAATATTCATCGACACGAGCCGTCGTGGGGCAGGAGTCTATTATTCGGCAGGGCTTTACACGGATTCGGAAACAGTTCGGACCACCCCGCCCGCCTTTCATCGGGAATCCTGTTCAATATACAGGGTGTTCCACCGCGAGCACAATGGCCAATTGTTTCCCATATTTCTGACAATATGGAAATGTCTTTGTGGGATCATTTGGCTCGTCAGAGAAGATGAATATTGTGCAGCCGAAGATTGTCGTTTCCGAAGGCAACATATGAAAAACTTTCCCTTCGCTCTGTCAACTTTCGTATATGTCGCGTATAATTGCCGTTGTCCGCGTGGCCCAGCAGTTACAGGGCACACCGTGTACGCATATGCATATGCATAGCCAGAGTGTAAAATATAAACCGCGCTTCTGTGTGTTTAATTCCGACGTTGGCTGTCTGTGTATCAATGCCGGCCTTTAATGGCAGCCGCTCATAATTTAATAACTGTAATCGCAGCTCGCCGTGTACGATTAATTCCGCTAAAATGGCGCGCCGCTATCTCTCACCACAATAATCATCTAAATCGCGATTAGGGGCAGTTACCTACGCTTATGCGGACAATTATGTGCAACTTATTATTATGTGTAATAAAATGCTTTGCGTTTCATGCATATCGCCGCGAGCCCCCTGTGTGTGCTGAAAGAGGGAGCGCACCCATCGAAAGCTTGGGTCTCTAAAAAATTCATACGTCGATGGTATCGGTAATTTCTGACTCTGTATCGTTGATGCTACGGTACACGAGACAAGTGTTCCGTTTATACCGCTTAAATCTATTTGTATGCAAGTGGAGTTATCGAGGACGACAGGGCACAGTGGATAAAAATATAAGAAGCTATATACACACGACCAAGAATAAAGAATCTTGGTGCAATCTTGCTCCCATTTTACTCGGCACTGCTCTATTCTCTCCGATATTCTCTGTCCAATACGTGGTAAGTTACTGTAAAACCCGAGCCAGTTGCTGAGATCAAGAATCTCCATTCGTGGCGTGTAGCCGTTTTATCGGTTTACGTAGATACACCATTCTCTGTCTGGCCGTTGATTGATTTACGAGCGATCCCAGGCACCAGTCAGAATTCCATTTCAAGGAGTCGCGTTCGGCATCCTCTGGGGCTCGTGCAGCTCGAGAGAGGGCGCCGCGCCGACTTTTCGGTAAATTTAAAGGGGTCCCGTCATTCTGACAAATTGTTCGCTTTGGTCGGGCGATCATAAAAAATGATTTAAGGCCGTCACACGCGAAGACGCCGCCGCGGAGACGGAGACGCGATAAAAATATATTACCGCGGCTGGGAATCCTACGGCGAGAAGCCTCGAACGTTTTATATATACGGGAACGTATCCGATTTCCGCGTGAACAGTGTCTGGTAAACTTTCCTCGCGTCAATCGAGATTAATGTTCCGCTGGAGCGATGCTATTTGTCTTCCCAACGCGCCCGCTTTTGCATAACGTCTTGTTCGTGAACGCCGCCAGATTTTCTGGGGGCGGCAGTCTAGTCAATCTTTGCTCCCCCAACCTTTGAAATATCGCCCTCGTTTCTTTCGTGCCAGAACTTCTGATAGTTTCGGGTGAGGTATCACGTGTACGGTAAAAGTCATTATCCTTTTCTCGCAGGAAATGCTGTTTCTAAATGTAAGCAGTTTTCTGGGAAATTGATCAGTGTAGGAAGATAATTATGAAAGTTAAAAATTAATTTGAATGTAGAAGGTAGAATCTTGACATAGTTTTAACTTCATTAAAATTGTAATCTGAAATTACAGAATTCACTTTCACCTTTTTCGTACTCAAGCCACTAGCTCTATTAACTCCTCCTTTCTTGTTCCGCTCTGACACTTCCCGCTCTTTGCTATTCGACCCTCCAACTTTGCTCTGTTCTTCTCAACTCTCGAACTCTAACTCTGGTCTTTACTCTTCGACTTTCGACCTCCAACTGTGCACCCCGACTTTCGGGCTACTACTGCGTTCTTTGATCACTTCTGATGTGTATTCACGCGCATTCACTCGTCACCAGAAAGTTTTGTAAGTTTATTACCGCTGAAGCCTGTATTTAAAAAACCAACTTCAGATTCAGATTATCTCTCTTCGACATTACAAAATACCGAATTTCTTTTCCGAAGAACGCTTGCTTCACGTTTTCAAGTTCCAACGCTATCATCGAGAATTTCTTATTTATGTCGGGGCGTTTTGTCACATAGATGGGGCGTTTTACCTGACGCCCCACGTAAGGTTCAGGAAAATGATTATTTGCGGTTATTTCCTGTTACGCTCTCTTTACAATTCCGACGTAGGAGTTGTGAAGAGTAATGAAACACTTAATGTGTTTCCACAAAAAATTAAAAGGATTATTAAAAAATATTCGTTTTACAGATGTTTCTTTAAAAGTGGGGCGTATTGTATAGTTTTACCTATGCACATCCAGATCTCTTCGTTGCTGTTTCTCTGGCCAGGAGCACCGCTAACCCCTAACTCCTCGAACCGCTTATCGTCCACGCAACTCACGACGCTCCCCTCTGTCGCGCAACAAGTACCCCCCCATAAAATCTTGCCCTAGCTCGTGTCTCCTTATTTCTCCCTCAGTTGCGTTTAACCCGATATCTTTATCCCGACACGATCTACCTTCGTTCCGGTGGCTCGGGTTAAATTCACCCGCGGTATCGCCGCTGATCGTTGCAGTTCATCGCAGCCTACTGTCCTTCGTTCTGTCCTTCGTTCTGTCCTTCTGACCTTAATGCCGATCCTCCTGGCCGGTTAGAAAAGGGGCCACTATCGCGGCTCGATACTCGAACGACCTCGGCCGACAATGGCAAGTGGAAGCAAAGCACGCGATTTACGCGATACACCGTGAAATTCAAAGGGTTGTGTGCAAGCTTCAGAGATTTCAAATGTACAGAACGAGCTAATTTAGCGCTCTGCGCTTTGAACAACTCTGTCGCCATTTGTTGCGCGGTTGCTTCCTACCTTACTTGGCATCAAAGGTATCTCAGGCTCAGAGACCCTCATTTACGCAATATTCTTCCCCGTTGAATCTCATTCAACAGATTTCAACTGATCCAAATGCGTGGATTTGCCTCCATGATTACTGCCCTCTCCACTCCCCGTGCATAGCGTAATGGCCCAGATAAGGCTGTGAATAGAGTGCATACACTTCTATGAGCTGCTGGTGTTGAATAAGAGTAATAGGGTTCGCCAATTCATCGAGGAGGGTGAATATAGGTGCTCGCTGGTAAAATGGGGGTGGACGCGAGAATGGGGACAACGCTGTTGCTATCAGCTGACGGGAAATATCTTTGTGTGTGTTCGGTTACGAGAGCAACTGCTTAGAGAAAAGAATTACTGATAAGCGTAAGAATGGTTGAACGTGGCACTCGCCCCTTCAAGCAGATACAGTGTTGGGGGATTCTTTCTTGCATAGCGGCAGTTTTAGCGGCGCCGCACGGCTAGATAACGACACCCGCCAGTAAATTCTATTTTCTTTGGCCGCTTTTAAGCACGCGGTCGGAATTTATTCGCGCTCGACTCGCGATTTTCGTATATATCGCCGGCGAAGCTGGTTCAAGGGACGACTCGGTTGGTGGGAGCGGGCACCAGCAGCCGTTCGGCTGTTTTTGTTCGAGTTTTGAATTACGAGCCACAGTCTGACCGGAAAAATCTGGCCCATCGATTGGCGAAAGAATGAATTACCTTTTTCGAGCACGTTCCCCCGTGATAAATAGCCGAAGGTGTTGCCTCTTTCGCTCGCTCGATGGGAAACCATTGTATCCACGACCGATTATTGGCGGTCCATTGAGAAATAAATGGTTTTGAATTATTGCGCCTGGTAATCTCCAGTTACGAACGGGCAGGAGCTTCCTGCGATTGCCCGCGATGGTGCACACGAAGCATTGTCGATTCTTTTTATTCGTTTCACGCGTATGGGATGTTTCGTGAAAAGCTACCGCAATTTCAATGAAGGGAGAACCGAGCAAATTGTGATAGTAAAATCTGATTCAGGCTCCAACTTGTAGAGCCACGTTTATCTTCTCATCGGTTATTCTAATCTTCGTGCGAATATTAAGCAATAACAGAATCCGCAATAAACCAAAGGCACATCGAAATCGGAATTATGTTTCCATGTAACGTACTGCATTCATCGAAAATGTTGTCTCCGCATATCATGACACATCCTGTGTAACCAAACTCGTCTGTCCCGGCAACGATTCGATAGTTGACGCAAGCTTTCATAGATATTCGTGACGCGCTCGAGGGAAACCACCCTGTTGTCCCAACAGCCCGGAATCTCCAAGTGCACGTGGCTGCAGTTGCACTTTTCTCGCGATACGGTTACAGCCCGTGAATAGTATACAGAAACCTACAGTTACGAGAAATCACGGTGGATTGTGTTGCGTCGATGGCACAGGAACATCGAGGTGTGCAAACGAAAGCCCCTGAACGCCGCGGTAATCGAAGATTGAATCATACCGCTTGAAAGAGAAATCGAATTGCGGTTTTGCGGCTTGCCGTTTCGTTCCATAAATAGGTTGCTTTAAACAGATAGCATTTCATTAGATTTCGCACATCATTTTACGCGCACTACTAACGAGAACGGTGTGCAAGTATAACGGTTGCAAGGGTTAAATTAAAACATCCATATAATAGATATGAACGTGTTATCCGACAGCAGGCTTCAGAGTTTAATTGAAACCGGGAAATCCTCCGAACCTCTAGCCTCTCCCCATGAACAAAAGATCTTCTCCTTAATAACGGTCTGTGGGGGCATAATTCTTAATTACCCTCCGATCAGGCAGACCCTCTTAAATGGAAGCAATAAATGAAAAATGGAAGTTTATTTGGGTCAACGACGTGGTCGGCGATTTGCAGATCCGCGGGGACGCCGAGGATCGGCGATTGGCCGAAAACTTTCGACGTCTTCGCTGTGAGAAGACCACTTTTCTGACCCAGTGAAGCTGAATTAATAGTCAGTCACTCGGCCGGTTTCTTTTGTTGATTGTTCTTGCCCACTTCCTTTCCACCCGGATCCGTAGCTCTCTTCTACTGACTCTATACTCTTCCCATCTTAAATCACTCTTCCCGCAGAAAGTCTCATTTATTCCCCAATTATCTACCAGCGACAAACACGGTTCCAGTAACGAGCACCCAGATTATTCGTTCTTCTGATTCCCCCTGATTTAGGGAAGATCGCCTCTCCTCATGTTTTTCGACCCGGCGAGGGAACTCGCGCAATCCCGTTTGCAAATGTTCCGCGTTTAATTTTTGCTCCTCTGGCTGGCACGCTCTCGCCTTCGTTAAGCTCTCGCAGACGGAGTGCCTGAGACTCGTAAAAAGCGCAGACGGATCCAGGGGTGTGCGGTATAAAGCTAACATAGTTTACCGAAACTGTTATAATGGGTATCGCGTAAAAGTTAACACCGTGGGTCGTTGTAGGAGGTTTTAGGGTGATAACAGACGGTGAGGTTTAGAAAAATATCTGATGAGTTTTGAATGTGATTAGAAAACTTTCTCCCACCTTGGATTGATGTATTAAAGTTAAGTGATGAGGTTGAAGCCGACACGCTGGTCCGCGATAACTATCGCAGCCGGCAAATTTGCACCTTCATGTTGTTTCTTGCGGCCATACACTGCGGTTCAATAGCGGTGTTCCCTGACGCTCGATAGCGGTGCTCCAGATAACGGATGGCCGTGAACCTTGTTGCGCCAGGTTGTATCTTATCCCATACCGGCTCGAATACAAAGCGAACTTCGTTTATCGCTGTACTGGGGGACAGTGCTCACTAAAAGTTATCGCTTGCGCGTCAATTGTTTTGGCTAGTTTCGGCCCGATATGAATGGCGAGTGCATTCGAACGACTGTGAGATAGGAGGTAGAGTAACTCGGAGATTCATTTCACGAGCTTTGGAATGACCAGCAGTTGGAAGCATTATTGTGTCGCCTTTGAATGATGAATAATTCTTTTTCAGTATTTCATAAGTTTTTAAATAAATCGTGGGCAAAAGATTTACGGTATTCAATACCGCGATTATTGAACATTATTCGGATAAGGTGTTTGCAGAATTTCCCAAAAGGCTTCCGATTGTAGAAAAGGTGTCATGCTTTCTCTAGAAATGAAATATGATAGTGTGAGAGTTTCAACTTCGAAAAATTGCAGGTCGCAAAAAATAATGAACTAAAGCGGGAGGAAAAAGTTCAGGGAGAAGTTCGCGCAAGTTCGTTCGAAATTAACTAGCTTCAGCCACTGATTATAATGGTTCGCGTAACGTAGTGCTTCGGGACCGGAACTTTTTGGTTCCCCAGTGTCCCTAACATCGTTTGCATGAAACTTTTCTCTGTCAAAAATTGCAAATTATCGCAACGCCATTTGTGTGGCATTAGACGTGTGTGGGGCATTAAAAGCACAAGGGAGAATGCAAAAATAACCATAGTTACTACCTATTAATGTATTATTATTGTGTTTGCTAATGTAGTTTTATATTCTTTTACCTTCTTTTGTTTTAATAGATACCTCTATCAGTTCCTATTCCCACAAATATATATAATTTGCCTGTCTTTTCTCAGCCACCACTTACAAATGCTTTCACCCAACCAATGTCTCAAACTATCTAAGGTATTCGATAATACTGTACGCCCAAAAGAGGTGAAAAAATTTTTAAAAAAATAAAAAAAGAAAGAAACGAGGGTATAAAACGAAAAAAGAAATCCGTCGGTGCAGCACTAACAATAAGATTATTGGCTTCGACACAATCCAGACTAATTTACCGGCGAACGAGGACACTTTCATTCGGCCTCCCGGCATGCATCGTCGATTGTGCCGTAATGTTCCATTGTATTCGCGCGACGCGGTCGTCGACGAGTCTGAAAACACGCGAACGCATCGCCACACAATCAGCGAAAGAGTAAGATGGCTCGAGCCAGCAGTCGGAGCTACGGTTGTGTAAACAGTGTCGGTGGAAGAACTGGAGAGTGGTGTCGCGGAGAAAAAATGGAGTATATTCCAAGGAAGTCGATGCATAACTTACGAACACAGCGAAGGTGTATGCGTGTTTCCATCGCGTGGCGGATGTGTCCGTAGGCGTCACCTTCGCAACGCCGAAGAGCCACCCTTTTAAACTCTCTCCTCCCCATTCCTGCCGCGCATTTAGACAACGACCGCACGCATACACGTGCATACGAGCACGGTTCAATCTAACGTCACCCTCACGGCCCGTTGTCATCGAGCACTTTGAATTTCGACCAGTCAGAAACCGACGAGTCTCCTTCCACCCCTGTTCTCTCTTGTTCTCTCCTTCCACCTTCCACCATCCGTGCGTTTCGATGCCCTCCGTCTCGTTTCTGACGGCCAGAAGCGCGAGCAAATTGAAACGGCCGTGAAGCAAGAGAACGCTCGGTGCCATTCATTGGAGGGGCGCACGTATGTCTAGGCACGATCTCGCGTACATTTCGACGGACGTGAAACGAGTTTCGAACGTCCGTGCACCGGCCGCGCAAAGAGACACGGCATTAGGTGGCGATGCCACGAAACGTTTTTGCCGTTATCTTTAATCCTGAGACTCGACGTGCCTCGACTCCCATCGTCGACAAAACCCACCCCTCCAAGGATGGCGCGCGAGGATCAACTCGTTTATGATACCCTTGCAGCGATTCGGAACATTCGTATACGCGAGGGTATATTGATCGAAACTTGTATCGTTTTCCTGGTGACATAGCCCAGCTTAAAGCGCAACGTTGGTCGCACTAACGCTATGGACTACTGATGTGTCTGACCGCGCACTGGGCGTCACTACTTGCTCATCTTACGAGGCAGGGAGACCAGAAAGGATTTCTTTTCTCTTCTACATATGACTTCTTTTTTCATCGTGGTTATGGTGTAACCTTGGCGTACTTTTCTTTAACAAATTAACTTATCACCGTCTCAGTTACTCAATGGCAACGGGAATGTGAAGCAGCGATGAATCATTTCCACGCTTGCGTTTCTTCCACTACCGCGTCTTAGATTAATATTAAAAGCGCACCCGCTGCGCGTTATCGCGCATACACGCCTGAAAACTTTAATCACATAGCGCGTACCCTTCGGACCAGCTAGCGAGCAGATTCCGCGCCACGTTTTCCCCCGGCCCTGAAAATTAGTCTGGCATGATTAAAACTGCACGCCGTACAATTAAAACTACTGTGAAAAATGTAGGCCTGGCGCGGTAGTTGCCGTTCGAGGCAGTCCGTATCAGGAATTTAATAATACGCTCACGACGAACGTAACGAAAAAGCCACTTCCTGCTGTCGACCGCCACCATGAACCCACCGAACCAGGTGATTTAGTGAATAACCATCAATCTCGGCTGTTTCAGTGTCACGCGTACCTGGAGGCCGCTGCTACTCACAACGACGACGAGGAATCTTCGAGTCAGCAATCAGGAGCGACGCATTGATGCGCCGGCGATCGATCCGCGGCGGAAGTGACGAGGCACCGACCACGGGCCGCCACGGAAATCTCGATAGACGTGAGTAAATCCATTCTACAACGTGTGTGAAGTCGAATCCACGTCCATTGTTCGGCGAGCGCGATGAAACACTGGGAGTCCGGTGGATTCTCTTCGCCGGAGGATAGCGTTGAAGCAATTTGGCTGTTTCGAGCAATAACTCGTCGAACAAAGGGTAACGAGATGGACATGGAAGTGATGCGCAGGAAGAATGCAGAAAGTAGAGGAAAATAGGAGCGGATAGTCAGAGGAACTTTAATTTCGGAGTAAAACTGAGAAGTCGTACGGGACATCTGGAGTAAAGTGCTTCCTAGGGACTGACTTACGAATCTAATTATGTTCGAGTCCCTGTAACCTCGTAAGAATTCGTGGGGTACGTTCCAAAGGTGTTTTCGAGTCTCCAACACTACGTTTCCTATAAACGCTCGGAGATCCTCTGAACTTTTAAAAATTGCTCGCACATGCGAGCAGAAACGGGGATGCTGGAATCTACTGTGTGTTTCTAGGCAGGTTCCTCCGTGGTACAGTGACTCGGTGGCCGTTCTTGCCCGAAGAAACGGCGAGAGAAAGGGTCTGTTAAGGGTTGATGATATTACCAGCGATATGTATATACACAGTCGGAGAGACCCAAATTACCGGGGTAAGTGTGCGGTGCACCGCAGCGCATTCTCGTTCGCGCTCGCATTCGGATTCATAACTGCTACGGCCGCCAGTTTCAGCGAAATGGAGGGCGCTTAACGAATGCCGGAATTACCGGAAAGGTAGAATTATACCGGGGGTGCTATCGAGGGTTCCAGGTCCCGGGAGAACGATACTTGTATTTTTAGTGCGAATCGATACGTCCTGTCGCGGCAAGGAGGAGCAGGGTGAATTTAAATTTCTAAAAGAGGAACGTATCTGCTTGGATTATTTGTGCTGGGTGCAGGAGGGTCTCGAGGTGTTTCCCTAGCCGTTTTCTTCGTCGCAAATGTATACGGATTGTGTCTATTTTAAAATTTGTATTGCAACTCGATTCGAGTCCCGGATCAGCTCCCTCTCGGTTATCTTCGAATCACCGATGAACGTTTTGATGATATCCCTTCCTCGACTGGTCATCTCAAGGGGTCTTCGTAGTGTGACGGCTCAAAAAAAATTAATTTTTCGGGAATTAAAAAATCTTCAAATCTAAAAAGTTTTTTTTAGTCGTCACACTAAGTGGACATCTTAAACAGCTACAACTAGGACGAAATATATTTGCAGACCTATATACATATGGACGATCTTCCTATGCCGATCAGTTCTGACACATGGTAAGGAATGTACCATACGTATCCTTGTGAATCTAAATTGCGAGAGCGATGGAATACTATCCCATGACCCTCCATGTGGGCCAATGTTCTCGTGACGTGAGTGAAAAGGTCGTAAGGAACACACGCCCGTACATATGTACATGTAGCCACGCGTGCACACCTCGCAACAGATCGTCCGCGAGACGAGATCTCGTGCGTGTCACTGACAGTTTGGGACACATCGAACGACCAGGCTCGCGTTTATTTTCCCGTTATGATGATTACGATCCGTTGCATTATCGGCGACCGCGCCTAAAGCCGATACAGCATCTGGCCGTCCCAAAGGCACATGTGCGTATCGCGAGCCATTTATTCAATACGGATTCTGTAAATCCCGCCTGCAACGCGTCCTCGCAATCCACGGTATCCGTTTGTCGTATCTCCGCCGCAGTACCATGTAATATTCCTCTGGATCGTGTTGCACGGGCGCAAAGGACACCGGTTTCCGGTATCGGGGCAAGCGTATCGACGCCAAGTAAAATTACTCATCCTCGATGGAAATTGGATGCGCCCAGAGCTAAGGGAAATGGCCACAGCCGACGTTATTTACAAGCCTTATGTGGCTGCGTGTGCGCGCGTGTACCTATACGCCGGCTCGCCAGACTTCAGTTCCTTTTCGAATGCCGGCCAATTTGTCGGGACAGAGAGAGGCGTTCCTGGAATCAAGAAAATGGGAGCAGAGAAGGTGCACTGGCGCGTTGATCATGAAATAGAGAACCGTATCAGAAAGGATGAAAGGGAACATCCGGTGACCCTGTTTCGCCACCTTTTCATACGCACCGGGCGCGGCGTGACTGAAACGAAAGTGGGATACGCCCGCACTGGATAAATGGGCGCCAGGATTGCCGTGGAAAAACGTACGACTGCTGCGAAATCGAAGTTATGACCGGTCGATGGAGTCGGCTAATCGCGATTACATCCAGCTACCACCGCTCCCCGTATCGACCTTCCAGTTAGCTTATAACCCCGGCTAATTGCGATTACTTCGTGCCCCTACCGATCATCGACGTCCTGGTTAGTTGATAGCCGCGGATAATAGCGATTACGTACCGCTACGTGTCCGCTATCGATCGCAATTTCTTTCGACTCGTTCGCCGGTAAAGGCGCAACCAGCAAGCGAAACTTGGCTATGAAAGTTGTAGCTACGGTTTATACGTCGTGTGACCAAGCCCGCTTTACTCAACACTTTAGGGCAATAACTTCGGAGCGACGACTTTACTTTGGAGCAATAACGCGAATACTAACATTGCTGTTTACTTTAGCGATAGCGTAACGATCGCCTTCGGGGAAATCCGCGGTGTGCTAGCCAGTATACGTAGCCCCATAACGAGCGGAGATTAGTCGGACGTGTTGGCGAAAGTTAATCCGTACGAGAGCGCAAGTTCCTAACGAAATCTCTCGGACGAGCGAGTTCAAGTGTTTCTGAAAAATGAAGTTTCCACGTTTGACCCGTGAAGGTACCGGAAAAGTTGCGCGTCCCTTTGAAGCACACCGGGCACGCTAAATTCTTTACGAACCCTTAGCGCAACCGGTAACAGTTATCTCGTCTGTCCTTTATCCCACTTTCCTTTGTTCGGAATTACATTTTCCACCCGTGGAACGGCCAGACAGGAACCCTTCTCGAACATCGACCGATGTTTTTCTTTCTCGCTGCCCCCGACGGGTATGTACCGGTTCGCTTTAGATCGAGCTGAAGAGGCTACTAAACCCTAACCAATTTTACAGCCGCTCGTCGATACATAAACTCGTAAAAGCGAAATTCAATACAGCTCGCGCGGGACCAGCCCGTCTAACAATAAAATATTTATACGCGACAATGATGCTTCAAAGACCCCTCCCGCTCCTTTCTTATTTGTTTCCCGTAAATATAAAATTGAACGCTCGATTTACGCGCACGCGGACGCGCTGACGCGAGTACAACGCCCGTTCTTTTCTGGAAATCTGCAATAAAACGAGCCCCGGGACGCGCCGCCCTGTTCCCCTTCTGGACAGTTCATACTCGAACGCATCTTCGTCGACAGATTGCATTTGAGATTCTGGCGGGCAACGGGAAATGTCACCGATCCTTTTGTTTATGGCATACCCGGCTATCCCGCGATGCATGAATCTCCAGTTCTCGAGACAGTCACTGAACCTGGATGCAGCCTGTCTCTCGCGTCAAAAAGTCACGTCCTCCCGCGTAAATCTTCGTTGAACGGCGGGCTGAGCCTGGAGCGAGACAAGACACGGCGGGTAATCAACGATGTCGAAGCAGACGACAACTTTGCCATTATCGTGGCCGAAAACGTGACCAGGGGAACCGCAGCATTATCGTGCCCTGTATTGTAGATAACAGTCTGTCGGTCAAATAATAGTCGGCGATGCGCGTACACGTTGCCCCGTTTAACAACAAACTCGGCTGTATTTGTGCGTCAGGGATGTTACAGTTAAATAAATAGAACCTTTCGTGCCGATCGTATATCATTTATGACAGGAGTGTCAGTCGCCGTTGAAATAAATTTAAATTTACCTCGTGCTTCCTTTCCCCGCTTTGCTTGTCAGAGGCCTATATATGGGGAATGCCGAATAGCTCCGTTGCTGTTGACGCTAGAGCAAGGTGACGGGAAGAGTAGCGAAGGAATGCAAAGTGCTAATGTTGACAAAGGAGAAATAGCAAAGTTTTTATAGCGACGCATTGCCATTGATAGCTGCGCGTTCACTTCTACACCCCCTCGTGCATTCCAAGGGAACTCCACTGGTAGATGAATTAAGATGAATCACCCAGTATATCGCTGTGTGTTTTTAATGCTGAATTAACTCGTCCCTGAAAGTTTAATCGTTTCCAGTCGGCTCATTGTCGGGGGGGGGGGGGGGGCAAACACAAGCGTCCCGACTCGTCCAGACAACGGGGCAGATGCCTAGGCCGGCAGCTGTTACAAATTCTAACAAGCAGAGACGCAATCTCACGCTAGATCGACGCGCTTATCTCGAGTATACAGAAGCAAGCGTGCGGCGCCGTAATTTTTAGCAATCAGCCCCCCCCCACCTAGCCCATTTCCCGACCCTGCCTTATTCGTTTTCTCCGCGTAATCACGTCCACTCGGGCGAACTTCTTTGCCCGCCGCTTCGGCAAACAACTCGTAACTCCTTCCCTCCCGTATTCTCGAGGAAAAAGTTCTCCGCCTTGGAATACGTATTCGAGCGATCCTTCCGCGCGGGAAGGAACGAGACCGGCAGGGAAGGGAGAGCGATCGATTACTAGAATCGATAGTAACAGCCAACGGAACACGCGCTAGATTAAAGCGGGGTAATTTCGTTCACGAGCCAGTTGTAAATAGAGACTTTTATCTAAGGGTAATTCATGTGTTTCTGGCTGTGCAATAGCCACCGTTGCGCGTCGCGAAGCAACAGTAAAGCGTGCCGCGGTGAAATCTTGCGCTGCCGCGTTTATCAGTGTAACCTCTCCCACTTTGTTGGCAACTCACAGCCGCTTTTCATACGTCCCCTTCCGGCGAAGACGGTCGTTATGCTCAGCTGGGGTGTCTCACTTTCGAGGCCGCTTACATTCGACCGGTGGAAACACAGCGATATCCCAGCGCAATTAGCGCAATAAAACTTCTGCCGAGGGACGTTGCGTTTAAGCGCCTATTAAAAGCCTAGAGTGGAGCGTTAAGTCGTCGCGGCGATTTTAATCGACCGAGACGTAAACGGCTTCTTCCTCGCGTTTCCTTGTAACTTTATTGTGGGTGGAAGGAATAGGGTGAGTCACCTGAAGCCTGCTCTAGTGGTTTGCACGATGATACCCCTTGGGGCTGTAAGCCATCTAACCTATTTCTTTGACGCTCATTATAGGCTCAATATCCTTGTCCCCAATGTGCTGAAGCTAAAAAATAATATAAAAAGCACATGCTACGATCTATCATTCCTACGTCTACCTAGTTATCTTCGCCCAAGAAATTAGCCTGCTTCCAGTAATCCCTCGATTGTTCCTCGCTCCCTGAGCACCAATCGATCATCGGGCTCGCACGATTCGCGCCCGTTCGTCTGGTTTCTTCCGCGCCAGGACGTCACCATGATTTTTAGCCTTTTCACGACGGTACGCAGATTCATCTCAATTAGCGCACGTTATTACGCCGGAACTGGATTCGTCTCGTGTTACAAACTACAGCGTGGAGCAGGAAATGACGGACCGGGGGCAAGTTAGTTTCTGTGAACGGGAGGGGTGGGGGGTGCTGGCAGGGCGAGGGATGGTGCATTTGCCTGCATATAGCTCGGCAAGATAAGGGCGAAATTTCAGGGTTGCCGAATGGGCTGCGAAGCCCAGGCCATGGCCTACATTCCTGGCCTGACGATAATAATTCCATGCCTCGGCTCTGTGTGCTCCTGTGCGCGCGCGTGTATGCGCGTGTACGCCTAAGTAACGCGGCCGACCATCATTCGGAAGATGGAAGTTGGTATGAACCGTTGGCGGCTCGATGGAGTTCATTAATTATGAACACAAAAGCGTGTTTCGGCGCAATTTTCGACCCTCCAGCATCTATTGTAACTCGTAGATAATACATCATTATTATTTCGCTCCATAATGGCCGCTGGCGAGCTGCACCCCCGCTGGCTAACCAAAAATAGCCGGAATGAAATTCAAAACGGGCAAATTGAATGCTGACAATGATGGAGAATTGTAAATGGCGAATGTTATTAGAACTCGGTCGATACGTAGGTATCCCACAATTCACGCAGTGTATCCAGTTTCCGACGTGCCATTTAAAAAAAAAAAGGATCCGTTTCGTGTTTCAATACTAAATTGCGTGTATCTGTTACTATGTACTCTCGAAATGAAGGAACTTTGTTTTCAATTTCATACTGTCCTGGAGAGCATCGATACGAGCTACTCGTGTGGATTATTTGCGTTCAAAGGATAATGTAAACATGCCTCCTTTGGTGTACTCTTCTTTACGATTGTGTACGAAATGTGATTCTAGTGTCTAGAATATTCATTCTGCTTTGAATCTCTCTCGTTATACTCTCAAATCTCAAGCTCTTTTTTTCCCATCAAAGTCATTCTGTCGCTTCAGTTGCATCCCGATTTTTCGGGATCATCATCTCTTTCACAGGAAGTTAGGCATTTTTATTCAGTAGAGTAGTCCATAATACCTCAGCCTTCGAATGGGGTTGAGCACAAGAATCTCATTTAAACGAGGATAAAGTAGTTTGGAGTGACCGGTATTAGAACAGCGAGTAGACCAAGGAAAGAACATGGCCCGAATAATATTTCTTCACCCATATAACCCTGGTATCCCGAGGCGCTAATATTCGTAACAATACTGTGCTATACGCGTTCGGCTCTTATTCGGTCGCTTTTATCTGTTTACTTAGCGCGGACGGCCAGGAAAATTTGAGCCGTGCCACGAAACGGCACGATACAGCTGCGCAGCGTACAACACGAAATGTGTCGGCAGTAATTGCCGTGGTAATTACGGTACGTCAGGTCGTCGACCACTGTGTCTGTGTAATGCGAGTCTAAACGCGACTTCCTGCGCGCATTCCGCAACGCCGATACCATGGACTTCTTTCGCTAAAAGCTGGAAAGCCAGTCACGATGCCTTGAAAATCCTGACACGAGAGCTCATTATATTCTCGTTCCATTTTCGCTAATTAATTTTCTGCTTACTTATATTATTTGCAAGAATAATGTTAACTTTTTGCACTGCTTTGCAGAGAACGTAGGGAAGTAGGCAGAGATTTACAATCATTTTCGTAATTTAACGCTGACAATCTTCTCGTTTCTCTCTCTCTCTCTTTCTCTCTCGCTCTTTTTCCTCGAGGAATGAGAACGCTTCGATAAGATTGCAGGAGGAAAAACTTAGATTCCCAATACAGGGAAACGTCGATTATCTGTAATGGAGTTCCTGATCATTGAAGACTGCGCTGCCTCAAATAAAATGGGGCCCCTGATAATCGGAAATCGAATAATCGAAACTCCATTGCAAATAATTTAACTTCCTCCCTGCTTTTTCTGGCTCGCTTCGATTGCGCAGGATTTAAATAACTCATCGGGCCTTATTAACCCATATCGGAAATTGTCTGGCGAAAACGAGGTGGATCGTTCGGTGCTTAAGCCTTGAGAATCGATCAGCGCCGATTCGATGAACCCTCGGGCTTAATCTCAATGTGAAATCGTTAAACGTAGGAATGTTAGACGGGGACCATCCAGCTTTAATACTTGGTACATGTCTTTAACCGTGAATTTCTTAGGGAAATCGAAATTCCAATGTCAACGCAACAGACGATAATAATTTGAAAATGTCCGTGGTTAAAATTATCATGAATGCTATGAAACTTTAATATTCTAACTGTTTCTCAAACGAGCAATTCATTAGAATAGGGCGTAACACCGATGTCTGACTTTCCATAGTTGGTACTACTTAATTCTCGGAAGGCGCGTCATTAGTTTCAACTGGTACCTTTCAGTATCGATTTTTCTTGAACTTCTCCACAATTTCCATAAACAGTGGTCTCATAAAACACTCTAAATACCTGGGAGGACCAAGCAGAATATTTTAATAGTCAAATTTCACTGAGATTCTGAACCGTGTTTTACTTGTTTCAACTCGTACGTTTCGGTACAGACATTTTTCTAAAATTTCGCGATTAAATGCCACCAGTCAACGAAACGACCTACATACCATGGAGGAACGGCGTGGAATGTCCGAGGCGTTCGTTAATTAATCAGCCTGAGCGATAATTTCGCCGTGGCCTGTAGCCACGCACTCGTTTTACGCACTCGGTTTTGTTTATTGCTCCGGGACACCGTAACGTTAAAACAAATCGCCTGTAGTCCGTGTATACTGGTGTGCCACTAAATCATTGGCGTCGTTACTATCGGGGCTGGGTCTCGCACGTGCGTGAATATGAATTATACCTACTATCTGGTCGATCGCTATTAACGCACGTAAGCGCCTCGAATGGTCCCGCGCATGAGTAATTGCGGGTCTTGAAAAAACGTGATCGTGAAAGCCTAATGAACTCGCATCTCTGCCTGCCTAGCGCGATAAGCTTTGCAAATCTCGAATTGGAACTGTCGCAGACCACCTTTAATACAATTGAAGAGTCCTTGTAGAAAACACTGTAAGTGCCAAAATTAAATATATTTTTTTTTATTGTAAAATCTTCTACGTGCCAATGGTAATACTGTAGTAAAGAATTTAATTTTGGGCACTTACAGTGTTTTCTACAAGGACTCTTTAATTCATTCAAAATCACCTCTTTCATTTCACTCTCATCGATTTCAACATTTTTCAGCGAGGAGCTAATTAAGCAGATTTCCTTTTTACCCGATAAATCAACAGGTTTTTCAAGTATCCAAGAAACGTGATCACAAATCGATTGCTCGTCTCTAGCTGGTGCCCGTTTCTCAATCTAACTCGCTTCTTATCCTGACACTATCATAATTACCTCAATCGTAATTAGTCCAGCTAGGATCCCCGAGTAAAACGCGCCGGGCAAAAACGTTGACACATCGATCTCGAGAAAACGTCGCCGCAGTGTTTTACCACGCGACAGTATTATTCTCTGTTCTGGTATTAAACGACCGCAATTACTTAGTTCCTTTGGAACAACTCAATGTGGTCCCTACCGCTTCATCTTTATCAGTGGCCCTTCCGAAACGCCGGCTCTAACCCTGTGCAAATGTTTCGCAGCGGTGCCGCTTGGTTTGATGATTGAACGATTAATTTGCGCTAGAGCGTCGATGGGCGGCATTGAAGCGTCGACTTGGTGCGCGAGCTCCAGCGCAAAGTAATTCGGGAGTTTCAGCCGATGGTTCTATGCGTGTTCATGCGCCTGTATATACCCTCTTCGCCCTGCCATGTGCAGTAGAATCGAGTAGAAGCTGGCGGGCCCCGATTCGACGGGAAGCTTGATGTGTCGAAGCCTCAATTGCCACCCTCGCATGCAGCACCACGATCCGATCCTCTTCCTTGGCTCTATCGGGCGTACGGGCCTACAGACGTCCACGCGTTTCGCCGATCCGCCGGCTTATCGTTCGATACATCGTTCGAGGCCGCGCATCGCCTCGCATACGTTAAGGCGATCCACTCCAGGCCCGTTGATCACGGTTATTCGCTGGTCTAGTCTGTTGGATGTGGGTGTCGGGTTGCGGATTGAAATCGTGGGGATTTGGATGTCGCGAAATGGGGAAACACCGAACTGCTTCGGATTCAGCGAGGCTGACGACACGGCAAAGAGAATCGTCTCTATATCGCCTGCATTCTGCAAGAGGTAGAAGCATGCGGTTCTATTCATAAAATTTGTAGGCACGCGGGAAACAGAATTGCTTTCGAAAGGGAAAAGTTAACATCGTGGAAAAATGAACATCATTTTTACATGAAAAAGGCATACATGCAAATGCATCGTTTCCGTTCATCGCGGAGGCGAAAACTTTTGTAATAAAACACAGCCCCACGCGGTGCCACTCATATCCGTTGAACTTTTTTCAATATTAAAATCGTTACGGCAGACACGATATTACTGTCGCTATATTTCGTAACAGCGTATCCACTTTGCCTTTGGCTACTGGATTTATGCAGGAAGACCTCGTGGGCGGCCTTAAATAGTTCGATCGTTGCGATTGTGTGACAAATGAAAGGAGATTTCGGAAATTCTTCCCTTCCATTTACGAACATTCTTTTATTCATATAATTGATAGCATGCTACTGCTTTCCGCTATTCCAGAGATTTGTGTGGTAATGGTCGTTATATTTGACGGAGCCCATGTCCCAGGGAGGAAGATCGATGGACTTATCGATCCAGCTTTGGCCACACCGTAGAACAATGGCAGCGTATTCTTATACCGCTCTCTGCTCGCTTTTTAATTCCACGAGGTAGGATTGCAACGGGGAAATATGATCCTTGCCCTCGGAAAGAATATGCTCCGAATTTCTCTGCTCTTATGAAATGCGCAACAAATCTGACATTCCTCGGCTACTGTTCCAATATTGGTAGAGAGACTGTCGGAGTTAAATAGTAATATTCCCTCCGTTTGAGGCGACGCTTTAAAGGAAGGGCGCCGCCTTTCAGTTTCTTCAATTATTTCTTGCGACCCAGTTTAGAATAATTCACGGTCGATGATTAACCCTCGAACGAATTGTCGAGGGACGAATTAAACCTGGCATCGCCCGAGGCTTCTGGGTATTTAATAAAATCACGGGACGTCCTCCGAGGCGTGCTCGCCGGGCGAACAAAATTAATCACGCTGAGTTATCGCGCTTCAAAATCGTAATAGCAATAATTTTCCAGCGCGGCGGGGAACTTTGCCGTTTCAGCTGCTGTTAAATTCGCCACTTACGTTCTAATATCCCGATACAGAGCGTTATTAATTATCGCGTCGTGTCGTACCGCTGCGACGATCGTGAGTCTTCGTTATTATGCATTATCGGCCGTGTTTCCGTGCCAGTTCCGTAATTACGATTTCATGTCATTCATCCTGTTGTCGGAACGTGTATCGCTATCCGGATATTATTATTGAGCGATATTGGCAATCACGGGAGAAGTGGGAGAAGGAGGGGGTGCAAAGTACGTATAATTGCGTTCTGTGAGATTCAGTGTGACCGGATGCAGCTCACAAGAGGATCAACTGCACGGCGAGCCGATATAATACGAGGATTATTCAATATACAAAAAAACGATTGTTCGCGACCTCCAATATGTTCTTTGAATATCTCATGAAACGAGATAAAGACTCAGGGGATACTTATCAAATGCCCCGAGTCTCGATCGAGGCACACTCTCTGTCATCCGCGTTCTCCAAACAATGAAATATACATCAGGCTTGATGGCGCACCGAAAAGGTGACTGAAACTTCCAACAATCATCTACACTTTAGAATACATTCCACGCGTGCCAGCTTCGCGCCATCACTCACGACTCAACCCCCGCATAACTGCGAGGATTCTACCGAGATGCAGACAGTGTTCCGTGAAAATTCGCACGGTCGAGTCTGGAGGTATGCTGGGTACCACCGAAAACGATCGTGCATCGCGCTATTAGCCGCGATGAAGTCGCGGAACGCGAGCCATCGGTTGTGAACGAGCCAGGCACGACGCAGCATTGTATGCAGGGTGTATAAGGGATATGCATATCGTCTCTCGCCGAGCATCGTACAAGAGATCCATCAGGAGTTACTGGTGAACGTTGGGGCAAGGCTGGTGAGTTGTAAAAGCATCGACACCACGCCGCCTCCTACGTAAATTCCTTCGAACAATAATGCGCGCGTGGTGGTGCCGCACGAATATTCTTTAAATAACGGCCGCATTTCCGCGTAAGGAAGATGTTCGAAGTAATGGCGGGAGCGAGTATCCGTCACGCCGTAGATCGCATTCACGTGTTGCACGGCTGCGGAACAAAGGAGAACGTTTTTCCTTCATCCATGCACGCTCATTGTCTTTGCGTGCCTACAGGAGGGAGTATCGATACTCGAGGTCCACAATACGTCCGAAATTTCTATGCAGGAGTAGGTTGACAAACTTCGTCGTCTGAGAAGGCCCGCATTTTTAGTCTTGTTGTAGTAAAACGAGCAACAATCTTTAATTCTTACAAACAGCTGGTGTTGCACTCGTGCCTCGCGAGGTATAATAACACTGTCATGTCACAAAAGGAATTAGCAGCGACTTGTTATTCTCAGACTTTAACAGGCAAGATTCCACCTCCGTGCTGGCAGCAGAGGATAGAAAAAAAATGGAAATCTTTCATGCCCAGAAACATTCCATTCCTCAGTTGGTTCAACAAACGGATTGTACACGCCCGCGAGAAGGCATCTCTTATAATCACTTTGTGCTCTCGTACCGCGCGGTCGTAAACATGCTAACCGAGTGGTTTTGCCAGACGTAAAGAAACGCAGCGTTTATGAAGCACTTGCTCCTCGAGCATTCCCAGTTGCCCGTAATAACCACCCGGGGCGTAATAGTTTCAATTTTCCAGCCTCCTTTTAACGCGCCGCCTCTAACGAAAGAAAAGTGCTTGTTCGTACGAGCGTCGGATCGCGGGATGCGTGCCATCTCGCGTTCGTCACAATTCGACGCGTTTCTCTCGTTTGTGCGGTGGAATATAATCACGGTGAACGAGATTACACGGTTTGGCACGTTCGGGAGGAGGATCCCGTGAACGTCTTACGCTTCAAGCGGCCAGGATGAATAAGATTAATGGGAATAATTATGAAATTTGCATTCAGACGCTCTACACGCCAGAATATCTCGCGGAGAACAACCGCATAATGGAAACACTGCAACGCGGGGGATGAATGGCGTTCGCATTATTTCCGAATCGCCCGAGTATAAGACAGTTTAAAATTCAGGATCTTTCTTCTTCTATACAATTCTATCCCGTAATGATACTTTTACACGTCCTAAAATCACGTGCAATACTAAGTAGTATCCAAATCTATTCAAAAACTGAATCCCCAATCACAAAACAACTCACATACTTACACCTACATATTTACATGCAAACATAAGATAAAATCATCGAGTTCAACCACATATACAGACACCGTCGCTATACAGCTACTCGTTCTATGCCCGCGGCAATACAAATCAGCAATGAACGCAATGACCGCGTTAAGATAACCGATCCGCGCGGCGCGAAAGCGTAAACGAGTTTCCTCCGTGCAACATCCTCTCCTATCCCTTCCTGCGCGGTCTGTAAACAGAGGCTGCAGTGCAATCAAGTCGTTATTCCATTCAGTCATCGTTCTCTTCGACTAAAACGGAGCAATAACGTTTCCCGTGGACGTCGAAGCGCCCTAGTCGCGGCGCAATTCCATAGCCGGTTTATTTAGTCGCCGGGCACGTTTACGTCGCCCACGCAACGCGCCGAGAAACGGAGAAAAGTCGCGTGCCGCGCACGTGTTTTGGTGCGACGCGGAACAGCTCCGTACGCTTGGCTTTAACGCGCGAGTTATACGGCTTGTGGCGGTCAGAGCACGCGGGCGTCCACGTTCCTACGAGCTCGCTTTCCTATTTTATCCTACGCCCGTTTTAATCCGTGTTTGCTTTAACGATATTAAAACGCACACTCGCGCCGACGTTGTTTGCGCTCTGGATAACGAGCAACCCGCCTCTGAATGGATCCGTAGTTCTTTATACCGTGAAAAATACATTCACGTGAACCGTACACGTTTCAATTTTCGTTTGCTGATTCGCCGCGTTTATCTGTTTGTTTCTTCATCTCGAAAGGGGGCGATCTTTTTGCTCGTTTTTCGGTTGGCATTCATGGTCGCTGGTCATTAATCTGTGCGTTTGCCCGCGAGGTGGACGCGGACAGCGATTTCAGAGTATTTGGGAATTTTTCGTTGGACCAGGATTCGTCGTTATCTAGCATGAAGCTCTGAAGCGAGAATGGGAAGGGGATTCACGCGGAAACTGTTTGTTATATGATAACGGTGCTGTTGTTGTTCCGACATACATTTTAATCAGTTTCCCGCATTTACCTGACTATTATTTTTGTGCTCATTATTCGTTGTGGCATCATATCTGTACAAGAATCTCTAGTTTCCTTTCACCATAATTACGAGCAATAATAAGAAAGATCAGAGTATTCTCTGCAACGAAGATTAAGTTATAATCGCGTTGTCGCTAAGCTAGCTGAGGAGAACTGCTAGGAGAAAGCTTTCATCGCAACTTGGCGAAAGTATGATTAGTGTACATTACAGGAATTATAAAGCAAGACTTCTAATTCCGCGAAAATTTAAACCACCTACTTAAGACTGAGCCACGAATAATTGGCGTAGGTACTTGAAATATACCTATTAAAGAATAATTACTTGTTCCTTTTTATCGCTTCACTGGAGAACCTTTCACCCTTGCGCACCGAATCAATTTTTCTCCCGAACCACTTTTTATTTTTA
The DNA here is from genome assembly GCA_947577245.1 of Andrena bucephala. NCBI lineage: Eukaryota > Metazoa > Arthropoda > Insecta > Hymenoptera > Andrenidae > Andrena > Andrena bucephala. Next base: position 75,853,686 of record OX387715.1, read on the forward strand.
TTTACCACAATTTTCCCTTCAATTACGTTTCACTTTGAGCAGCGATTACGGGCCCTTCAACAAACGCATACTTCTGCCACCGTAAAATGTTCGACGATCGCACATTTTCGAAACGTCACAGAGGTGACGGTTACACGTCCTCCTTTCCGCAATAGTGGCAATTTCTGCCACTGGTCCAGGCATTACCGGCGACGCAGTTAATGCGAATTGCGAATCGAGCGATTCGCATTCACCCTCGCCCGATCGCGAATGGCACTCGTGCCGATGCACCGGCAATTTCGAAAAGCAACCAGAGACGGAGTCCGTGGCTAGTGTCGTAATTTTGCAGGAATCTCGTGCGGCGTAATAAAGGCACTTACGCGGACGATAGGGCGCAAGATATCGCGTCGTGTATCATCGTTTTGCATCTGTGCCAGGAAATGGCCTCGAACGACGCACACGCGTTCGTACAGAATGCAGACACTTTTTCAGAATGGAACACCTTCCTCTTGCTAATCGCTGCCTATTATTTGCTACTTATTAACCACTCGCGCGATGTGAAACCTCCACCTTTCGACATCGCGGGATGTAGAGGATCGGAGTAGCTACAACAGAAACTTTGTCAAGGACTATGAAACGTTAAGCTGTAACGTGAGATGCACACTTTATGTTCATTTCCACAAGTAATTATTAAAGCTTGATTCGGCATGAAATTACACATTGGAAATATATGTATGTAATGGACATTCGGCAAACAAATTCATCCATTGTGACGAATCGAATAGGATTTTGTGAAATTACGGTCAGTGTGAAAGTCGATTGAAGAATACCATAAACCAAATTTACTCCCGTGGAATAGGTACTACAACCGAAATTGAGCCTGCAATCGCCGGACCGTGAAATTTCACGATATCATTACACGATATTCCGGCGTACATTTCGAAATTGTTTTGCCACAAGCGTAAACGATTCTAATAAAGCCCATTTGCGTATAATGACAACGAACTTTCTATTCGTCACACGGGCCCGGTTACAGTAAACAATTTATCGCGTCGCCGTTCCACACCCCTTTGTCGATATTACGGATATATTATTTACGTTTGGCCCGCTACAATTTACACTATTATGATATACCTATACAGTCGTTAAATCCCGCCAGCTAATACCAATTATCGTTTCGCGATCTGGCCAGCGGCCGATAATTTATTTAATTCGCCTGCCACCGGTTCCCGCGGTGTCGTTATATCGGGATACCGTGTTCGTCGAAAAGCGTAATAATTTCGTTGCTTAGCGTTCGCTATCTCATTCAACCAACCACTGTAACCCGGAGCTGTCGGTTTCCAATTAAAAGAATGCGTGATGCCGTTTTAACGGTAGGTATTTTAACTTCACACCAGACTGAGTAAAACAGTAGGTACTTATTACGCGAAATGGAATGACCCATCCTGTTTCCCAACAAACACCAAACGAATGTATATCGAATTGAGGTTAATTGCCCGATAAAAATCCGCCGCGGACGGTGACTCCTCACTCCGACGATCTATATCTAGTCGCTATCACATGATATTCCATCGAGCACGTCCGCGATCCCCGCCTCGAAAGCGAAACGCTTTCGTGATACGGGGGCGTTAGGGAGCCTCGCGTCCCTCGCGAGGCAGAAGCCGAGCCTGCGAGTCGGCTAAGCGGCCTCGAAAACGGGAAAGGCCGCGTCCCGACCGCAGAGACCGTGATTGACATCGTCATTAAGCTCAACTTCAAGCGCACCCACTATGCCCGAGTCCGTAGGCGGCTCTGGTGCATATACTGCGCGCAGTGCATCTCCCAGCCCGTGCATGTGCATGATCGGTGGCCGGTGCTGGCTAGGGTTGAACGAGCTTAAGCGGCGGAAAGGAGAGGGTGGCGGCCAGAGGAGACTCGAAGGGGTGGGCGTGAGGGAGAGGCAAGGGTGTTCTCGATATGATTAATGCTTAGCATGCGTGCTCGTATGCGGAGGACAGCTGTGAGTGACTTGCACTCCGCCCAAACGACGTCCATTCGGCCGATACTCCTCTGTGTGGACTCGTACGTGCGCTTACGTACGCTTACCCAGCTAGCCCCACGATACTGTGGCCTGTGGATGCATCGTGTGGGACGTGTTCGACACGTATTAACTCGTATTACATCTATGACGCCGGAACCACGACGGATACTCTTCCTTTACACTTGCACGGTGTGTCGCACACCCGCCGTCCATCGTATCGTTTTTGCCGAGCATCCATCCGTTACTCGGCGAGGATCATGCGCCAGTATAGCGGCTGGAAGAAATCTAGCGTGACTGTGACCCTAGAGACACATTTATATATTCCCCGGCAGTACGAAGTTAAATGCCCGTTTACTCAATTTTACGGGCCGCAGGCACTCTTACGCGAAAATGCGACCACGATAGAAGGGGCTAATGGAAGAACAAACACAGCCCATGTGTTTCAATTATCATAACGTAGCTACAAGCCGCGACGCGTTAATCCCTCGCCGTCGAACGCGCAAACTGTCCCACTTTTCTCCTCCCCCTCGCGGCCTACCCCTGTTACTTGGTATTTCGCGTCGTGTTCCCGTCGTTGCATCCATAAATTACACGAAACGAACGCGGAGCCGCGGCGTGGAAGGAAGCTCGCGTAAAGTATTAATCGATATTCCATTTGCATCGACTTCGGGACACGCGTCTCCCGCTGCTTTAAAACAACCCTCCGAGAGATTTGCTTTTTCCCCGAACCGCGAATAAACCACCGTCATGCATTTCCTTCTCCTCGCCCGGCGAACTTGCTCTGCTCTACGCGCCGCGTCGTCTTGAGACGGAATGAATTCTGGCTCGTAATTAGGTACATCGCCTCTTGTTTTTAAATGCGCCGCGACAAAAAGAGAGGGACGGGGCGCGCAACGGCAAGAAATAGTATCGATCGTAATTCAAGAGAGTACTACACAGGCCGCTCGTTAACCGATACAAAGGAACGATTTAACGGCTGTCGGGTTATTAATTTTCCCTCGTCTTTACGGCTACGCGTCATTAGAAGGCAAATTGAATACGTCGGACTTACGCTGATTAAATGAAAAAGGTGTACGTATTATGGGCCACAGGGACAGCGATATTATGGAAGTCGGAGAGTATTTTGAATAGGATCAGCTCAGCACCAAATCCGTGCGCGAAACGAACACGTTCATTTTACATTTTTGTTTAAATTTTACGAAATACGTTAGCTTCCGTCAGAGCGCAATAATTGTGTTATATGCGCTGTTTTTATAAAAACATGCATAACTTCGTCGCTCCTGTTGATGTTTGCGAATATTAATGCATTTCTGGTATTATTTGGACATTTTATTTGCAATTTGCCAAGCTGGCAACAGGATGCAAGCTTTTACCTGACTTTTATATTATACCCACGCGAAATGGCAAAGGCATCAATTTTTTAAAATATACCGTGCGTCATTTCCGCCTGAAATACTACATCGCCCTGATTATCGTCGTCGAATATAAGCAAGCATTTGCAGTTTATATCGGATGTGTCGGAGGACGAAGTAAACTGATCGTGGATCGATCACCAGCGACGAATAAAACGGTAATGATTTTCAATGCAGCACAGATCTCTGAATACTTTCAGGCGGAATGGTCTCACGGATAGGAAAATGAGAGTGCATTGTTCCATTGCGGCGGGCCTGGCGCGGTTATCTGTAAGAATTATGCCATTAGCGCGGTGAAGTAGGCCATCTTTTTAAACCGGAGCATCCTCGAAACGGGCCACTAGCCCGCGCCCACAGCCGCGGCCATAAAATACACACGAAATCCGTTGAAGCGGGGTCGCGGGAAAAGTTATCCGCGAGAACGGGACGAGCCTCTGACAAACGCGGCACACAAACAGGCCCGCTCCGATACCACAATGCGTCCAAGAATAATTAAAAAGTAAATGAAATCCATTCTTCCAATCCGCATTCGAATGGCCATTGTCCCCTTCGTTTGCCACGGAAATTGACGCGGAAAGATTTATAATCCCACGTATTTGGGATCGCCGCTCCGTGCGAGCGCAACGGCGAGGCACAATCGTTGTACGAGGGTGTTCGTGGTAGCCCGGGTAAACGAAAACCGAGCCTCAGAAACTTTGAATGGGGACTCGCGAGGATTCGTGCAACCAGGAACGTTATTACTTCAAAACCTGCCGCTCGGAGTTACTGCACTAGTTTGTTTTGTTATTAGAAATGTCTTCGTAGAAGTTTTCCACTCCGCTGGCGGGATCGATGGAAAGGATTTTGCGAGGCTGGCTCATTTCGCGCATGTTTATTCGTGCAAACTTTTCTTCTTTTTTTTTGTCAAGGAAAGAGATTGAACGACGACGGAGTCTCTTGTATGCGGGCGCGAGGGGAACCACGGGAATAAAAACGCGAACACGCCAAGTTTAATTAATCGTACGCGGCGTAATTGCTCTCGTCACTACTTAACAAGACTTAAACAAGCCTTACTTGAGACGATTCGTTTGAGAGAAATCCATCTGCACGCGAACGGGGAGTCTGTACTTGGTGCCTCTTCGTCACTGTGCTGCAACATTTTGTGGCTTCCGTACGTTCAATCGTGGCTTCGCGCGCCAACACTACCGACCTGTCAGAGCACGTAAAACCACTCAACGGATTGCGACAAGCTAACAAGCGAATTGGCGAGGACATTGCGCCAGCCGAATTCAAAGGGGCGAAAAATGTGTAGAAGAAGACAACTGGATTTCGAAAGCCCTGCTACCTGTTTATGACGGCGACCTTAGCCCGAGCAGGTATAAGCAGTAACCAATCAATTAAGTGAACCGTCTTCGCCAGAGTGCTCAGAATGGGATTTCCCACTTCTTAGGATGCCTCGAGAATTCGTTAGTTCCAGTTCGGTAGACGAGTTGAGAGCTTCGGTATGCCTCTATTTGCTGTGCGAAGATTTTCAATTGCCTGTTGCACTATGACTAATAAGAATAGTAATAATGAATCGCATATAATGCTGCACACGTAGTGAAATTTTTTAGTAATGTGTGTGGTAACAAAATTTCAGTCGTGTTTGCTATGTGTGAATGTGTAAATTGCGTGGTGTTCGTCATGAGTGCACACTTTCGATGGAGCTACATGTGACGGAAGGGTAGATATCGCAAATGCGATTGCAGACGCTGGAGCAACAGCCAACAAGATACGCGTGAAAGGTACGATAATGTTCTAAAAATAATTATTCATTATTTAACAGTCTGATTATAAAAAACGGGAAATTACTGGAGGGAAGAAATTGTATATATGAAAGTACGCTGAAAATATGATCTTAAAGTCATGAGGGTGGTCGACGAAGCTACTATAAATTATTCTGAATCCTACGACGAGACAGGAGCTCTTCTTTATTTCAGTGATCTTCAAATAGCAGTCCACATACGGACTTTTATCAGGCGTCTACCTTTTCGACCGTGGAACTTTTGATATTGTGCAAAGACTTTTGCAAATGCCAGTAATTTTCCTTTAATTTATAACTTTATCCAAACTACTTAAGTAGTTTCTTCCTGGTTTAAAAAGAAGTCTAGTAGACATTTAAATTGCGCGACGATAGATTGTCATTGAACGGTCATTAAAATAAATTGTGTCCCGCATTCGACTAAATCCGTTCGAAGTGAGCAAGACAGAGAGAGTAAGAGACCGGAGGATTACGTTGAATCGGGGATATCGCGGCAATCGAATTCGATTTGCAAAGTATAGAAAACCGGGTTGAGAGTGGCTCGATTGAAAATAGTTCGGTCTCAATCTCGCCGGTCTCAGTCAGTCGACTTCTCAAGTGTTCCTGAATAAACACTGACTTTCCCCGCGTCTATGCGGCTGGAATCAATTCTGCGGAACAAGTGAGGTGTTAAGGTGGCTCAAGGCGATAGTGGCAGACTTAGGCGGCCCGTGGGGATAAGAAGATATGGGGCAAAAATTTGAACAGAAGAAATCTGTCGGACCGCGAGCGAGAACTGTCGACAGTCCTTGACTTCTCTCTACCCGCCTGAATAAAAAGCTGCCGGAGAAAAGGAAGACGGGGGACGGGGCAGGCAAACGAGATGGAAACTTACTATTTCCTACGTCCGTGCTCGTTTCCAATCGAATTCCAGTTTCAACGGGGGAACCGTGGAAATATTGTCACACGTACTATTGGTAATGCTTGCCTCGGAAAAGCGACTTACCGAGGCAAGAGGTCTTGCGCGGCTTCGAGAGTTGTCCTCTGAATAAACTCGCGTGTAATAATAGTTTTTGGCAAAACAGTAATGATGCCCCAATTCTGTTTTATACTTTCTTTTAGCGCACGTTTTTTGCACGTGGTTATTAGCTAGCGATCAATGGCAACGCTCTCAACGAGCGAACTTCCTTTCGTTTCGTTTGCGCCGGGAAAGTAGACGAAACAAAAGGCCATGAAGGTTTAAGCCCCTCTGCTGATTCGTTCGCCGGCAATACGCTAATTTAATGACGGAAAGAGGAGGGCGAATAAAACAAAAAGGAAAACGTATAAAACGAGTTGCACGGCGTATTGTTCAGTATCTGGTCTCGAGGCGGGCGACGCCATTAAAACGCGTTGTGTTTCGGCTCTGGCAAATATTTGCCAGCGCGAAACAGGAAGACTGACGTGCACACTGGGACACAATGGGACAACCACCAGCTTCGCGATATAGGATCGATATAGCGATAGATTCAGTTATTTATGTACATACCTACATACTCGCTGATCGAACTCTCGCGCAATTCACTATACCTCTGTAATACAGATAAACCGATGGGTAAATAATTGACAAGGATCGTTGTGAAATTTGGAAAATGGTTGCCGTTCTGTAGATACCTTCCATGGAGAGCAAACGTGTACCAAAAATGTTAAACATCATATGATAAACAGTATTCGGTTAAAGAGTTGTAAGTATTTACTATTTGTTTTTTTAATTATTGCCATCGCGTTTATCCGTACACACGACTGTTCTCGAAAATGTACAAGGAAACGCGACAACCTCGGCGTATTTACACGGCTGCGTGTTCAAAGCGAGGGAAAATCGTGTTCGGCGGGACAGAGAGGAAAAATGGAGCGCGATACTCGCTGAAAATCCCATCAATTATCGTATCAGCGCAGGGACAATATTGTGTCAGGAAATTATCGTTGACACTGCGAGAGAAAAAGGGACAAATGTACGCGTGGAAAAGGGGAATTTTCGCAAACACGCGACATTTTCATTGCGCGCGCTTTCACCCTCTGGCCGAGAGGAGAAGTGTGCAACTGGAGGAGTTACTTTCGTGCAAACGCTTACAATCCCCGTTCACTCTGATTCCATTAGAGTGCAGGAATTTCCGAGTTAAAAGATCCTAGCTTTGTTCCTGTCACTCGTTATCAGTTTAATCAATGTTACCTTGTCCCTACGTGATAGACTTACTTAAAATGATTATCTTCGACAGAAGAAAAGTGGCAGTCTGCTTCCTACTCAAGACGTCCCTCAATCTTAATTACGTTCTATTTCTACGTTTACCCCGCAGACTCCGTTACTGGAATATACCTACAATCTGACAAGCAGCAACCGTTAGTAATTTAGTAGCATGTAAAATCAATGTGCTCCATGCCATGTCAACAGAGGCTTGCTAGACGCAGTAAAACGCGAATTACAGGGCGATATCTCGGAAGAGCGCAACCCACGATGTGCAATGGAACACGCTCGGATACGAAACATCTCGGTTTCGCCTGGCGCATAACTAAACAGCGAGGAAGCTCTTTTTCCTCCTCGCTCCCTGATGGTTATGGCCGCTCATGAAATATCCCGCCGCGCATGAGTATGCAGCTTCTGCAGCTTATTACACGTATAAAGTATCCGATTTAACGCGCCGCTTTATCTTCCTTTCGTTTCTTCCTTTCTGTCTTCCGGCTCGTTCGCGCCGTTCCGCACCGCCATCGCCAGCCGTCGCCGTCGCCTGAAAACCGCTACAGGCGGCGTTTTCCATCCTCGCCGGGCCGCGTTTCGCGCCGCTATATTCCTCCTTTGTTCCCCGAAGTGCTCCTCCTGACCTCTTTTCCAGCGTTTCTCGTCTCAGAACTAATTTAATTCGTATTATGCCGGTTACGAAGCCAAGAAGGGCCCCACTGCTCGCCCAACATGTAGATGTTTCGCATTTGAAATCGAGGCATGAAGGAGAAGGAATTCGCCCGGTGCCCGGGGCTCTTTTCACGCGGCGGGAAAAACAGCCGCGGAAAAAGGCGATTCGCGTTTCTTCTAGAAAGGAACGCTCGCGCAATTGATACAGCAACGATGGGGAAGAAGCCGAGTCGTGAAAAAATATGTGAAAAATGGGGGATAAGGTTCGTTGTACTCGGGCTTTCCATTTCAGGAAAGTCGAGTGTCATTGCGTATGTAAGTGCCAATGGTACAGTATATTTCTTGTAAAATTTAATTTTTAATCATTCGATTCAATATTTCCGACTTATGCTGTCATCTGTTACTTCCTTCTCTTTTTTATCTTTCAACCTTTCGAAAATCTGTCTGTATTTTTATTTTCACATTTAAAAACTGTATCCTATTAATCGACTCACTAAAGGGGATGAATGAGAGGAGTTAATTAAACGACCTGCAAAATTACTTTTCGATAGTCTCGTACCTCGCGACACGTTCCGAGAAAGATCGTCAGAAAACCGACGTTTAATATCGCGCCGCGGCGGGAGTAATGAATTCCCTTGAAAGTGATCCAGTTTAAGGGACGATCGGCGCCGAAATTACCGAAACTACGTTATAGCTCGCTTCGCTTCAATGGCAGCCATTATGAGTTCTTCGTTAATAAGTCACGGTAATTAATTATCAAGTCACCGTGAAGCCTGTGCACGCTACAAAGGGAGGTCGTTTGTATGCTCGACTTCTCTGCACCATGGCTGGGCCTAAAGTAATATGTAACCGAAATATTAAATCAGACGGTCCTTTCGATAGATACATGCCCCATTTTCACCTTTAAATTCAGCGTATATTTGTAATGAAATAGTTCCTATCAACAGATGATTACATGTGCGCGGATAGATCGAGTAACCACTCTGGATAAACGAGAACGATTAAGAAATTAATGGAGCTTCCGCGAAAGTTGATGAAGTTTGAATAATTAATGAATTCCGGCAAAGTTGCCTCCTCACTCGTACAATATCGCATCGATAGTACTTATACGCTGTATTATAGGTATGTACACAGTTCACGATCGTGAACCGAGCGTACTTAGCTTTAACAGCGTAGAGATTACATTCTGCTTTCCGGGTTTAATCATGTACGCGTGCATAAGTACGGTTAAAGATTCTGGGTAAGTTGAACGTCTGGTAATTGGTTCGTTTAAGGGGTTACGTACACTTGACTTGGATAAGGTAATTTTTATGATTTTTTTATTCGTATAAAGAAACGCGATAATTAAAAATCAAGATATACACATTGTTGTGTATAAATTAAGCTGTATTTTCTTCTAAAAGAAATTTGATATCTTAAGAAATGGTGCCGCAGCAACCGGCGAAGTCAACTGTCTCAGCAGTGTGTGAAACATCGGAGGAACATTTGGCCGACTCGCTGAGAATTGAAAGGAAACGGTTACCCCTGGTTTAACGAAAGAAACTCCTTACAACTTCGATTCACTAACCCGATGAAGAAGCGAGAAGTTTTCCACAGTTTTGTGGCAATCGAGTTACGGAAGGTGTGTGCAAGATTTATCGAAAATGACGAGCTGCTTCCCAACGTATTAGATTACACTCGAGGGAATGAGGTAAACCGTATTTACGTCAACGCCCCGCGGAACACCTACGAGGAAACGTCCGAAACTTTTATCGCCTGAAGAATTGCCCATAAAAGATGCAGGGCGCTCACTTCCCTTCGTCGACTGTTTTCTCGTTTAAGAAGTTACAGAGTCACTATTGCCCCAGTCCTCTGGTACAGATTCAAGGAGATGCAGGTTGGTAACTCTGTTGGAATTAAATCAAATAAATTCTGTCCTTATACATTTACAGCCATATTTCTCCCTATATGAGTTACCTGGAACCGCACAAAATTGTGGGGCTCGAAAGATCTACGAGGAGTTAAGAAACTCTTTGGACACCAAGAAATTTGATTTGTTACTAGACAAACTATGAATCATAGTAATGTAATTTCTTTCCACTTGAAAGTATTTCAGAAACTAATCTCGTCATGATTTCGGGAGATTAATTACACAGAATACATGGAAAAATAGCCTAACGTCGTGTTCAGGAAAAATTGCCTCTTCCCAGTGCCCAGGGACGAATAAAGCGGATGGGAAGCCATAATAAGACAGAAGTAATTGGGGTGTCCGAGATGGGTGGCGTAAACCATGTGCAACCGTACGTCTTCGGAATAATTAAACACTTGGGTGGATACGCGTGCCTCCGTGTTGGAACGCGGCTAGATTACCCTCGTAAAATCTGTCTCCCCCAGCGTTTCGGTTTGCTTAATAAATGAATGCCTGGCATTCACGGAAAACAGTCCATCGTTCGCGTGTCTAGAGAGAGAGAAATCAAATGTAGCGCGGATGGGATCCTTGAAAGGCCTCAGGCCATTACGTCCTCGCATTCAATCAGTCTAGATCTGTAACCTTTATACCGTATTCGGTTAATATACTCGTGAAACTCGGAATTGGTACTGCACGTGCATTATCTATGACTATTCGATCGCGTATATTGATCGAAGTGAGCCGAAGGGGCTTACACCTTTAAGTAAAAATCACAAATCAAGAAATAAGATGCGTGAAAGGAAGCTATTCCCCACCCACGTTGCGTGAACAGAAAGTTTCCATCGCAGTCGAACGTGGTTTCGCTTCCTTATCTTCTTTCCCGCTGCATAGCAGCAACACTCGAACTTCCGTTCACTCCAAGTTTCGCGGGGTGTCTTGGTTCCGTTCCAATTCCTAAGACAAATGACTCCTCTATTCTGCGTACATACACACAATTTCACCAATCCCGCTTCGCGAGTCGCGTGCAGAGAAGTTGCGCGATAGCGATCGCGAAAAACTTGAACTCACCGAGGTGCAGCGGACGCACCCGAATCGAATTCGGATCCAGACGTGATCGCTCGAAAGCAGCCGTGCCTGGGTGGTTCGTAGCTGCGTCGACGACGAGCCTTCCCGCGGGCAAGCGTTATCGCGATTTTTTCGCAAATATTCGACGCGCCGCGACGTGAAATTGAAAACGAGCCGCCGCGAAAAGCCGCTTACGCGACGCATAACTGGCGAATAGATTCCAGTCGGCGGCCCCTTTGTTCCCCTTAATAGGAAAGTTTTTTGTTTCGCTGTTTGCTGAGCTGTGCAACATAGAAAACCGCGTATCGTCCCAGTTTTCCGGTCCCTTCGGTCTCATAACCGTAACGGCAGGGTAGGAAGGGCTTCTCTCTTTGTCCCTGCGCGCATTTTTATGACGGCCGTTTGCCCAACGAAATAGAATTCGCGAAACGCGTCCGCCGCATTGAATCTATTACCCGGATCCCGGAGCTAGAAGTAACCGAATGAAGAGCCCCGCCCTTGTTTGTACGCCAATCTTTCCCCTGCGATCAATGAATTCGAAGTGATCAACACTTATTTTCTTTTGTTTCAGAACATTCCCTTGGCAAAGTGACGCTCAGGGCAGTCACCGATTTCTCGCTCCTCTCTAAATTAAGGGTAAGCACTTATTTAGATTCAACTTTAACGGTAATCTCGCTCTTAGCCTTTGTATTTCACTTTGAATGTACAATCCTTTGGAATGTAGCATCATGGTCGTAATCGAAGCTAATTGTATGTAGGTGGGTGCAAAAGGGTGGCTTTGTAAAAAGAAAAGAAACCTGGATTTTATTCTTGATTTGATTTGATGAATTTTATTGAATTTACATTAAAAATATTTTTATCCGTTCAACTCAGTTTCCCCGAAATTAAATCCTGCACCACTGCCTGTCACCGATGTAAATGAATACAGCCATAGAGGTCGCGGCAACAATTTGCTAGTTAGGCGAAACGCTCGTCGTGGCCCCTACGCGACTGAAAATCCACAGATGAAATATGGAATATCCGAAGACTGCTATCCATGGAGTGAATTTCGCAGCGGAGCGCCTGGTAAACGTAGGAGGCCATACCGTATCTTAACTTTCTTGGGAAATACTACGACGCGACCGGTAAAAGAGCATCCCACCAGCTGCATTTCGATTTACCCTCGTCTCAGGAACGACGCCCCGCTAGCGTCGGTAAAAGTAATACGAGAAATAATTTCGTCCCGAGCGATATTTCGATTAGACGGCAGTCACGATACACATTGCCGTGATTTCTGAATATTTCAAGCCACCGGAAGTTTCTCATTTGCGCGGGCGTTGCCTGATAGATCGACGTCGCGACATCAAAGAGGGATCGCGGGCAGAAAAAGGAGCTCTACCTCTGGGAGCCTTTGAAAAAGCAAATTTTTCTTCTAGCCGGTCATTATGGAAAATAACAAACGTCCCTTTAAGACGTGGCTCGGGCTTTATCATGCCGCACGCGGTGCAGAGGAAAATAATTAAAGCATTTGAAATTAAATTCAGGAAAATCGTGGAAAATTGTAACGATGAGTTCGCGAAGTCGATACGAATATCTGATCGGAATTTTGTTACGGGATACATGTATGTATGGTTGAAAAACATTGTCCATTTTCGCAAGTGTAATCGGAGTTGTGGATTTTAAAAAACTCAGCATAAAGACCTCAATAGGTAGGTACCTATATTCAGAAATCTCATTTTCACAGAAAATTAGACTCGGATCAATTTAAAATCCTATCAGTTACGTCAATCACTGACATCTCTCCCATTTAATTCCATCCACGATTCGACTCGTAATATTGACAGAGGATAATCTCGTTCAGAATGAAAGATTCGAGGAAGAGAACCGTCAAATCGGCAGTAAAAGTTTCGAGAATTAATCTCGCTCACCACGCCGTAGAATATCTTTAACGAGCTTTCGATTGGCGTACCTGCAACGTGAATTTCGTCGTATTGTACGTTCTGTGGCGAATGATTTAGGTATTAGATCATCCAAGTTATTTGAAAAGTTTACGCAATTTCGCGGTCGCGACCCGCGGCCTGTAAATATCCAGGGAACTGAAAACTTCTAGGGAATAAGGTAGTCGCCGGTACACCGGAAGTCGCGGAAACTTGCGCTATTACGTGCGTTCGACATCGGGCGAACGTAAACTACACACTTTGGAAACTGATACGTTTCTCTTGCTCAATTCGACACATACCTATTTTGTGAGCAATGCGTAGTGGAGCACAATACATTTCAGAGCATCAAAATCTAACGCACATTGGATGGCAGAAGATTTGTAATCGTTAGAATCGCAGATAACGTTAAAAGAAACGTGACGAGGGAGCCGCTGACGTTACAAGCGCAAACGAGTATGATACTTGAAGAATATTAAAATGTGGCTTTCTAAAGCGCATAAAGCTCTGGGGCTTCATTGTCGAACATTGCAGAATGAACTGTCGACCGTGGGCTCCTCTGAAAAGAGACAGAACCGGAGAAAACGCGGGTTAAAAAGGACTTCCGCTTGATTAAAGATAGGCGATCCGATAAGGAATTACATTTCGCGACAAAGAACAGTGCCGTCGCCACGGGTAACGATTTCCAATAGAATTTTAACGAGATCGAGAGTTACGGGGATGTTCTATCGCGTCACGCGGCCCGGCGCCAGATGCTTGTTATCCGCGACGTTGTTGGCCGCGTCATTTCTTTTTCCATTTGCATTCATAATCGTTGCTGGAGGAGAAACACACAAAGGCCGCTAATCATCCGACAAACCAGATCTATCGCGGCGAGCCGGCATTAAGGAGAGTAGATTTCGCGGTTAGATTAAAAGGAATTCCGTTGTCCGCCTTCATTTTCTCGTTTCTTGGTGATCGCTCACTTCCCCGTGCGGCGAAGTTGCTCAGGGAAGGGGGAGAAAATGAGAGAGAAATATCGTTGATAATTACATGCTGGAAAAAGTGCTTTCTGTCTTTTCTGGCTACGTGCTTTCCCGGTTTCGGTGCGCGAGTGAACATCCCAAGCGCTACTAAAAGAAAATTACCAGGGACCATTCCATCTTCCATCGCGGACCCTTTATCCCGCATCCCCCGTCGTATAAATGACCCACCAACCAAAGATTTACGCTGTCTTTCTCATTATCTGCTCCGTTACCATAACACGCTCATTATCGTTTCTCTGTAATTTTTTCTGTTAACCAGCCTTCTCTCACCCACTCTCCCCCCTGGGGCGAACTTTCTTTTCCATTAATCGCGTCGGGTTCGTTGAACTCCTCTCGCCGGCGCGAGACTCGTCTCTTATGAACCGCGATAGCGCGAAGGTCGCTGATTTTCTAAAATCTTAGATCCAAAAGATTCTCTTCGAAAGATTAAGAATTTATGAATCACTCTTCGTGATTGGGAGCTTGTCTTTAAGATTTATAAGGTGTCTAGGAACTTAGCACTCCGTGAAAGTTGAATTCAAAGCATCGAGTAGCGTGAGCGATAGTTCATTGAGATTCATCAGCGTTCTCCTTCGTTTTTGCAATATACTTGGTGAATACTCTCCTCCTTTATTGCGCTGCACTCGTTTCGATGGAGCAGACGAAGTTGCTCTCGAGGGATATGTCATTAGCTGACTCGTCCTCGTAATCTTAGGGATCCGATGATAAAATATGAGCATCCTACCGGGCCCAGCTGCGTCTCCTTTGACATCTGCGCACTCTATTGTATCTCGTCTGTGTTTACAGATAGATAGAACGGGGAATTATTGCCGCACGTTTCAATCGCACCCGCGCGAATAACAAAGCGCTCAACTATTCTTAGTTCCGCGAGCTTGCTCGTAGCGAGCGCAAGTGTATCTTCGGGTGCGAACGATTCTTTGCGAGCGGCAGAGAGCAATCGATATTGCAGCGCGTGCTGTGCGGAGCGAAATGGTGCGTGTTTAATCATGAACGTTAGATATTCGGTAACGCGAATCGGTGATTCTGAAATGACAGCGCTGGAATTGCAGGTCTTCAATAATTTTAATGGGATGTGGAGGCAGGCGGGCGTATTTCAGCACCAGAGAGCGATACTGTAGGTATGTTGCGCACGTGAAAATTAACGAACAGAACGTGCATCAAACTTCTGTTAAAATTTTAATATTCCCCGGCGGTTCCGTTTTTCCTCAGTTTCGCGCTTCATTATGACGTCCCTGCGATATGTAATTACAGCGCTGGGAACTGTAGCACCGTGTCGATCAAATATCTTCTTTACGAGCGTGCTTGAAAACGAGATCACACAGGAGGACTGCGTAATTTCCCTGGCGTAAGTGTACCCTATAAATCACATATAGGGTAAATCCGGGAGTCGCGGTTGGGTCGGAGAATTGGTCGAGTCGCTATATTTCAGACTCTGTACGTAAAAATGCGTTAAAGTGCAGACCAATTCCTTCTCTAGAAGCCAAACAGTTGAATGAATAGCGTCATTTCGCTTCCTTCTGTGTTTTTCTGGATTTATAGGCTTTCAAATGTAAATTGGGGTTACATTTAACCTCTTTTGTCAAACAGCGGTTGTACAGAATCGTATTTACAATATACTTCTAAGTTTATTTTCGTTTAATGTTTGGGATAAGAAGATAGTAGAGAGACATTGAGGGGCAATGCAGCTAAAGTATTTGGCCATATTAACTCTTCCTTTCAAAGCTAACGAGAAGACCATCTCTCGCTGCAAAAAGGAGAGATGGTCGAGTTATGATTTTTTTATTATTTATGTTTATTTTTTTATTTTTTATTATTATTTTCGTTTATTTAGTTTATTTATTCACTTTTGTATTCATTTGCCTTGCTAATCGCCAGTGGGTAGTTCACTTTTTGATTGATGTGTTCTTTATTTGTTTAGCGTAAACAAATTAAATATCAATAAATCTGTCGTTGTATTCACTCATAAATAATTTTGGTTTATCCTTTGTTAATTTTCCATGGATAATTATGTCAGTGGTCTCTGCCAACGACGAAAACCGTTTCTCCCGGCACCTCGGGAGAGGTGGTCAGATGTCATGACTTCAGTTTTTAACCCGATTTACAGTAAGTATTGTCTTAAAGCAAATATCGACCAGTTTTTCTGAATGAGCATAAAATTCTGAACATATAGGTTTGTCCTGATAAAATAAGTAATGTCTATATTAGTTTTAATAGTCATTTTATATTAGGTCGACCGCGTCACCCGGGTTTACCCTATCTTTCGGATATTGATTCCGTAATAGGCCATTTCATTGTAACGGGAAACATTTTATCACTCGATTTCAAGCATCAGCCTCCAGTTCGTTCTCTTTAAAAACTCTTCTGTTTTAGGAAGCTAAAAGGAGTTAAAGCTCATTACGGTTAAAGGGGAGTAAGTACGGCACTAATCACCGTTGATTATAACTTGCTCCTTTCGGGATTTAGATTCTGACTTCATATCTGGTGTCATAATGCCGCGTTCCGTGTTAATTATAAAACTATACATTTTCATAGCCTGAAATTAGCTTTCTGTGCTGAAGCTTTAATAAGCGCTATTTAGCAGGATGGGGACATCGGGCCCAACATTTCATGACACTGACCTAGTCGGGGAAGTAATTACCGTTTTTCAGGAAGCTACTCTCGCTGAAAGTTTCTAGTTTCTATACACTTCTTCCTATTCGCTGCGTTTAAACACAGCAGCCATTTCGAATATTAGGCTTAAAGAGAATGAACTTTTCGGGAAATTGAATGGCTCTGCTCGAAACCCCTCGCAATCATTTGATGGATAAATTTTTTCAAACAGTTATCCAACCTTAAATACTAAGAGCTTAGACTACGCACAACTCTGGATGAAAATACTGATTCTTCGTCTATATAAAGAATCTTGTGTATTATTTGAAGCATCTAAACGCCTTGCCCGTCACGCCACGTCCAACTGTTCAACGTTACCAAATCCGACACCCTTTTCCTCTATCCACGACACGAGCAACCGCCATTTAGGCGGCTCGGGGAACACGCGGAAGGGACAGAAGCCCCAGGAAGGACAAGCCGTGGCACATATGATCCTCGTTGTAGCCACGTACGTGTAGCTTCCCTCGGCGTGACATCGTTCTTCCTTACGGACCTCCCCGGAGACAGTTGTATCTCGTAATCACGAGTGGTATTCTCCTGTTTCTCTGTGTGCACGCGAAACGACGTTGCGTACGTGCAGCTGGATAGACGATGAGGGGTTTAGTTACATAAAGGGTGTCTCATCTCTAGAGGGGAAAGCAGCAGGTGTATATCGACTCCGCACCCATATTAATATCTTGCTGGCTGAGTCTTCCGGGGCATCGCCTCGGTTTACCCCGTATAGTTGTCACGTCACGGCTACACGGGGGTGTAACTGTAAGCGGCTAGAACCCGGAGAGCCGCTCTCTCTCTCTCCCGTTATTAGCGAATAAAGGTTTCTGACTGTTCATCGATCGGCTTGCTTCCTTTCGTTCCCAGCCACCTGCGCGGAGTTGCTGGTGGAGAACGTTAAGCCACGATTCAATGGGATTTCCCATTGCAAGCCGTCATTAATATCTAACCCCGTGTATTCTCCTTCTCGTAGGAACCCACGGCAGCCGGATCATTTTCTCCTTCCTCGTTTCCAATCACAATGGAGATTGTCCTCCTCCTCGATAACAGTCACTGTCAGTCAAGACACATTCGCGAACAATATCGGAACCACCACGCAAGGCACGCTTTTCCAACGCGCTGCGCATCTCGATCGCGTTCGATAGGAAGCGGCGCGGAACCTCATCGCTGGATCGATCGTCTTTTCCTTTTCAAGGGAGCGTTGGTATTGGTTCGGGGAAATTTGTCGCGCTCATGCAGATGGAAAATACGGGAATAATTGCGGAAGCGTTCGCAGTCGGGGGTCGCGAGCAGCTCGCTCGGAATTGTGTTATCGGCTCCACTATTATTCGAACAGCCGGCGACGGTATCGATATTCATTGGTAATTAAGTATTAACGGCTTATCGGGGAAAAGTGACCCCTCTGCCGAGAGTTCAGGCCACCCTCTGGCACCCGTCGTTTCTCGTTTATAATTAGAAAGTCGATTACCCAGGCGCCTTTTCGCTCCCAGCCCCCGCACAGACGCAATAAACGCGGCTCGCGCTTTGATAATTACGAAAAACTCTGACTTCTCTTCCCCGCCTATGATCATGCTTTACGCAAGACGAGACCAATCGAAAAATGAACAAATTATGGAATGCCATCCCCCGCTTCTCTCGCTCCAAAGCCTCTTTCATTCGTTATACTCGTTCATTGTTCGATACACTCACGCCTAATGTAGAGGAACATCCATCATTGGGCAAATAAAGTATCTTTTGCCATTAATACACAACGGTCCATTAATTTCTGTTGGGATACTACAATCACCAACCGTGGAAAGCTTTTCGTTTTTTAACAAAACGTTCGACTGCGAACACAGCGATATTCACCCCGTAGCACGAACGATCAATGCGGAAACATTAAAACGAGGAAAATGGAAAATTTTCGTTAGCTGGAACACGGTGACCCTTGCAACATTCGAATCCATCCCCCTGTCCCCGAAAAGCTATTTAACAACGCGGCTATTTTTCAACTCCCGCGAAAGTTATAAGCCCCGGTTCGTTTTTCAAAACGAACGTATTATTTTCCTGTTACCTTGGCATACGGTTATCGAGTTTCAACTGGACAGTATTAATCATTGCGCTGTACAGTGTCCAATTATCTGAATAGCATAGAACTTTTCGATTGTACAGGTAATCGTACAGAACTCAAGTTCAAAGAAATTTAAGGGGAGGTTTAAGTCTAAAAGTCGATTTTTTATTTATTTCAATTTTCGAATGTTCAACCTTTTAGGAATACGTTTTTCAAAGGATTGGTTGAAATTCGTAAAATTCCCGCAGTTGTAGGCATTTGAGTAGCGGCAAGTGCATGGCTCACAACCGGCCACTCGGCGCTCACGTAAAACTTTAAACGCGTTTTTCCCAAAACACTGTTCTCAAAATCGGTGGGATCTGTATATCCAAAAGTTACTGTCCGATTCGACTGAAACTTTTTATATTTTGAAGAATATACTTCCAGCTAGAGGGGGGGGGGGAGGAAGGGGGGTTACAATAAATTGAAAATTTATAATTTTTAAAGGCGTTGAAAGGACGAAAAATATAGGGAAAAAGTGATTTCATACTTGAAGTGTCGTTATTTTCTCAAAAAATGTAATTTCTGAATTTTTCTCTGGCCCTAGACAGAAGTATATTCTTGAAAATAAAAAAAGTTTCAGTCGAATCGGATAATAACTTTTGGAGATACAGGTCCCACCGATTTGGATGAATTTTTTGACGCCTTGACTTTAACGACTTGCCAGTGCCGTCTGCAATGATTAATTTTAAAAATATATATATATTTATATAATTTAAGACATCCTTAATACAATGCAGAGAGTCCCATTAAATTATATATAGTAGTTTTCCTTTAATCAATTCTTATATATCCTCCTCTTAAATAGATTAATGGCTTCATGGTCGATGGCTGGGATAATAAAAAAATAAACAATTTGGACATTATGGACGATATCAATGATTCGTTTAAGGCTGACAAATAGTTGAGCGAGCAGCATTTCCTACGCGATTACTGCTTGCATTTCATAGTATGTACAGAGTCGGAGAAGGAAATGTAGGGGAAACGAACGGGGCAGGAAAATTCAACGAGATAATATAATTACTTGAAGGAAACAGAAACTCGGTGTCTATGCGGTTTGCTTCGACCACGCCGACGATTTGTACTTCGACCGACCAATTTAGCGAAAACTTTTCCACCCCCACCGCGCCTTTTCGTTATTACGCCCTGGCCGCTCCACTTTGAAACTGAATCTTCGAGGAAGTTTCTATGGTAACTGGAATATAATGTACCGTATATAGACGACGCTGCCTCCAGGAGGATCCTAATGCCGGATCTCTGCTTTCCCTCTTCTGCAGTGGCAGCAAATCGATTCCACTTCGAAGACGCTCGGACTGCGAATAATTATCCCAACTTCTCCGTGAATCTCCAAGTCGTCGGGGCTTCGATCAGTATAAAAATATTCCCGGTCCAGGGGGAGGAACTTCCGCCTAATAGGGTGCAAACGTCCTCGAGTGAATGACACTCGTCTGGTTTCTTCTTTCCTCCACCCTAGCTGTGGATCAAAAGGTTCGAGTATTAAAAATAAAAAATGAGTTGAACTCTTGTACCAATAGGAAACCAATAGAACCAAACTATTACTATCAGAAATGAAAGAATTAAATTGGATTTAAAAGAGGAGTATCCTCGATGAAAGAGTGCCCGATCAATTTCGTCTTATCCCACGCGGAACGTAAATTAAAAAGGATCTTACGGGGGCGTCGGAGAGCCATGAATTTCCGAGGCGTTTTAAATTTCGTTTCGTAGAGTGGAGAAGAAGTACGTGTCGCGATGGTTCTCGAGCACACGCGCCTCGAGGAAAATGGATTCTCCTTTCGCAACGCCAGTTTCGGCGGAACGACTCGATTGTTGTGGATATTAGAGAAGTCTCGGACGCAACGCGTTCGTCGATCGAAGGAGGTTTATCCGATCGACCTCGCCGAGCACAACACGTTTGCTACATCATTCGAAACTCCGTGGTCCATGTGGGTGCATATGCAACGAGACATTTCCACGGACGGTTAAACTTAAAAAGGCCCTCGAATGTACCCTCTGCAGGGAACGTATAAAGGAAAAACGAGGGCACACCGTGAGAAAGAAACGTGGGTGTATCAGTTCTCTTGAAATTTATTCGAGTTAAGCGCCGTTGTCAATACACCCGCCAATCGCGGACAACAGGTTTCCGCGTCTCCATTTAATTAACATATCGTATAATTATATCATTGAAACAGCTTCGATCGGTCCATGGTTGTGTACACTAAACGTGACGTTCATCGTTCGGACCATATCCGTGGCAGTTAGAGGGGACTGATAGGATTTATAATGGTCGGACAAACCGACGATCACCGCCATAATTCATTGGGCTCGCGCTTGGACGATTACTCTCGAAATAGCAGATATTAATCGAGAGTCTCGTTCAATGGAGGGTCGATGGGAGGAGCAATCCTTTTTGCATATGAAAAGACACGTTAATCAGCGCGCCGGGGATTGGGAAGCACGAGAAATCCCGAGAGCGAGCGTTTGAATCGCAATCATGATCGGGACTGTAACGAGTCACAATTTATTACAAAAAGGAAACAGAGTTTTAAACTTTGAAAAGTGACATAAAACGAACGAGAGATTCTGGAAAAGGGGGGAAAGCATCGATCTCGCTGCCGGTTCTCGGCAGATCGGTTCAGTGGAATAACGACGCTCGTGAACACCGCAATGCGAACTTCAGAGATTGAAAATTCAATTTAAAAAGACCCCTGTAAATAAAATCGCCGGCTTTCAGATTCCCCTCCCGATGGGAAACCCATTCGTCCCGAACGCGACGGACGATAATCCTGCTAACGCGCGTTTATCCAGAAACGATTTCCACTTCTTAAACTTGGGGCTCTATCGCCGACGATAAGTGCGCCCTTCAATTTTTTAAAACCAATGCCTCAATTTGCGCGTCGAGTAGCAGAGATCTCAGCGTCGCCCGCGAGTTTCGCGGGATGCGAAGCATCGTGCCCGTTATCGCCAAGTTGAAGCGAGAAAAACGGAAGGCAGGAAAGTGAGAGGGGGGGAGAGAAAAAGGGGAGGAGGGGCGAGAGATAATAATCTTGCTAGTCGCGGGCAGCGTGATCGATGAAGTTTTTATGAAAACACCGTCCGGTGACCGATGCGACCGGATGATTTTGATGGATAGAGGGTGGCCGAATTTGAAATTCCGCCCGAGCGAGAAAAACACGGCCTCCCTCGTTATCTGACCTTTTTCCTAACTATGCTAACCACTGGCAATTTGGACCTGCACGCACGCACACTCGCGTAGGGACGTATGTCCACGTCAAACTCCTTCCGACCGTGCACGTCCTGGAACAAGGCACGTAGAAGGTCCCTTCCGGGCCGTGTTTCCAAAGGACACTGCTTCCAGTTGGCCCTCTCTGATCACCGGTTCACCATGCCTCTATGAAACACACCACTTAGCTCGCTCAGCCTCTGCACAGGGTGTCCACTTGAACGTCATCACTGTAAACACGGGGTGTACAGAGGAATCGGGGCGCAGTATATAACGTGCGATGAAAGAATTTTATGTATATATTTGGCGTGAGTGATGAGTATTTAGGGAAAGAGCACGTCACGTGCATTCCGGAGTTATGCTCTCCGCGTGTGCCGTAGGAACTAGTTCACATTCGGTCGCACTTGTAATCCTGATATACGGCCCACCCTGTGCGCATACGTAGAGAGACAGAGAAGGTACGTAAACTCTTTACTTTCGCCTTATGCATATCTAATGTCCTGGTTGCCCGGATATTTACAAGTCAAATGCGATCGATCGATGAAGCGTTAGAACGATCGGGTGAAACCGGCACGACCCTCGGGGGCTTGAAAGAGGGATAAAAAGCCAGCAGTAGGAATGTGTTGAGCGCTTGGAAAAAAAAAGAGCAGCGAGAGAAAGCCCGGAAGAGGAAGTGGAGGAACGAGGGAGAAGCGAAGAAATGCGGTAGGATGTAAAACGATGTAACGAGAAAAATTGGACGCACAATGAAGCCCCCCGGACCGTATTTATTTTGTCTTGGAGCGATTCACCGCGCACTCGGGCACAAAAGAATCGTACCCCCTGGTCTTCTGACGATAAACTCTTAGGTGAAGTGCGCGGAGCTACGAGTTCGCCCCGTTGCGGGCGGGGACTTCAGGAAGTTCCCCGTTCCGAGAAGAATGCTCGTGCGAGACACGCATGTATAGAAAGTTCTCTCACGGTCCGTCGAAGAAATCTCGATTCCCTGGTGAAATAAATTTCCACCACCCAGCCCATTTATTTCTTCTTCAACGGCGCGTTTGCTTCTCCTCGCGAGCGAAAT
This sequence comes from Andrena bucephala, assembly GCA_947577245.1. NCBI lineage: Eukaryota > Metazoa > Arthropoda > Insecta > Hymenoptera > Andrenidae > Andrena > Andrena bucephala. The sequence continues at coordinate 75,876,646 of OX387715.1, forward strand.
TTAATCGATTCTATGAGACCCCCGTCGAAACCCTCGCCATCTACACTCTTTTCCTCGGTGGCTCGCTATTACTTTCTTAGGAATGTTTCGAGGGTAACTGGGGTCCGGAAATTTTGCTGTTGAAAGTCAGACTGGCTTACAGAACACGTGCTGGCACTCGTAACGATGTGCACGCTGAGTTTAAATACATTTACTGGCGAGATAAGAGCTCGGACCACCTGTACTCCTGCACGTATAAGGGTACTTTTACTACCACTTGCCTGTAATTGATTTTCGTCGCACGTTTTCACTGCGAAGGGATTTGATCGATGTACACGGGATTATTGCGCGTTGCTGCGTCGCTGCACAACGGGGATTTGCATTATCTTCGAATCGTGTTATTTATTGCGTCCGGGCGCCCTGTTGTCCGATGGTGAATACAAAAACTCGTGAAATACAATCTTAATTGGCAGCGAATGGCGTTAGGCGATAATCGGTTCACGAGTGGAATTGAAAGAATTACGTTGTCATTCGGAAGCAATGGTCGGAACGAGCAATCATCTCTTCTGTCACTAAACGATGCGATTTTCTACGCGCGTTAGAAAGGAACAAATTAATTCTTTTCTAAATCGATTGTATAACGTTGATAGAGAAAAGCCAGTCCCTTTTCGCGGGAAAAGTCTGTCTGTCATATCGCAGTTGCCAGAAATAAACAGTATTTGCCACTCCTGTTGCTGTTCACTTTCGATTCCCTGAAAACGCCTGGAGGCTCAAGTAAACCAGTTAACGCGCCACGTCGCCCAATGTTGCCCCCGTTATAAATATTTGATAACGTTGAGCCGAAAGTGATTTAAGCCGCAGCGTGGCGTCTCCCGCACTTGATAAACGCAGTTTGCCGATGGTGTACACGCGTCAACGGTAATTGAATTTGTGTAACGTTCGCTTATATCGAGCCCGCGAGGATTGACATTATTATAATGTTGGAGGGCCCTCGAGGAGGATGGCTGGAGAATCGATTTACCCGCGTATATTCGCCGTTACCTCGCACCCTTCTTTCGATTTTTCGTCACACACCCGCCAGAAGGAAAATACGAGCCGGGACTGTCTACCTCCCGGCGTTCTTCCTTCCCCTCGGAGTTTTGGAATAAATTGAAATAGTGTAAGGACGTGGTCGTAGCCGTAGCCGTAGCCGTAGTCGTCGTCGTCGGTGTACGGCCGTTTCCTCGACCTCTTCTTCTGGGTTCTATCCCGGTGGGAGGCACAAAATGAATTGTACCCACCGCCTCCCAGCGGAAAGAGTAATTTGATGCACAACCTCGGACTCCACAGGCCCCGGCGATAATAAAAGGGGTAAAGTGTGCTCGGCGTCGTGTTGTATTAATTTAACTTGAGCAACGCGCCGGCCGACCGACGACAGGGGGACACCGAAACGATATTAAGTTAAATTGCCAACGGTCGGCGCGCTTAAGGTGGCCTCCCGCTTCGAGATTAACGAAACAGGCTAAGAAATGTAAAGGGAACCGGCTGGCTGTAGCGACGTAAAAACACGAAAAAGGAGGAAGCGGAGAGAAGAAGACGGGGAAGGAGAAGGAGCGGAACGAAAACGGAGATGCCCACGGCTCCGCAAGTATTCTACTGCACCCGCTCTCTCGGGCTTCCTCTGATAACAGGGAAAGTTGAGTTTCCTCTTGTTGATCGTATTGCCCAGGCCTTACAACTATCCACCGCCTGCAAGTACAAGGTTTTTCGTAAAACCTTTGCTAGTTAAAAATGTTTTTAATTAAAGTCCCGCGCTGAATGCCCCGCAGATCTGCCGACTGATTACAGGGAATTTTGTTCGATAACAAGCGCCCCCATGCAGAAATACTAATTGACGAGAACTCGTTGCTCGGGAACGCGATTGTACGGATCACGTTACGGTGGCTGAACTTGCTATTTTTTCGCTACTATGCTACTCGCTACTTATTATGTACGAAAGCCACACTTGTTACGCAAAGGTACCGTTTTGTTATTCACCTTTTCCTGTTCGCGCTCGTCGCCATTATAGGCTTTAATTGATGCCTGTTGTTGATTAGGGTCTACTGTCTGATATTACCCTACCGTTTGTCACTCGTTGCAACAGAAATTTCCTAAGAACCCTGATCTATTTAATCTTACAGTGAACCGAACGGTAACGTACATGACGTAAGACTCCGGACTTGTACCAAAGTGGGTTACATCCTCAAATATGTTCGACCATTTTCTGGTCAGGTGCCGGTACACACCGGTACATGCTCGAAACTTGTTCTAATCTCCTCGGTCGTGTTTCCCTTGTTAACAGAAATCCTCGGGATGGAGCTAAGAACAGCGAAACTGTTACTTTACTCGACGCTGGTGGTCGTCGTGTGCTGGTGCCAGGAAGATTGGACGGCGCAGTGCTCGTCCTCGTGCAAGTGCAGATGGGTATCCGGCAAGAAGACCGCCGAATGCGTGAAGCAGAACCTCACCCAGATACCCGGCAGCCTGTCGTCCGAGATCCAGAACTTCGATCTCACGGAGAACCGTATCACTCACCTAATGCACAATTCGTTCAGCCGCATCTACCTGGTGAACCTGCACAAGCTGGTGCTGCGGAAATGCGAGATCGAGTCGATCCACACGGACGCGTTCAACGGCCTGAAGATCGTGATCGAGATAGACCTGTCGGCGAACAACATCAGGACCCTGTACCCGGGCACGTTCGAGGAGACGCAACGGCTGAGGGTGCTGTTGCTGAACGAGAACAAGCTGAAGGTGCTGGAGAACGGGCTGTTCCGCGATCTCGTTTACCTGCAGAAGGTGATGCTGTCAAACAACCAGCTGGAGCGCATCGAAGAGAAGGCCTTTCGCAATTTGCCGGGGCTGCAGTTGTTGACCTTGGACAACAACAATCTAAGCTCGTTGAAGGTGCCGAGCTTCGAATCCCTGCCGAAGCTCGGCAGTCTGGAGCTTCACAATAATCCATGGAACTGCAATTGCCTTCTCAAGAGATTTCGCGATTGGACGATCGAGCGTAAGCTGTACACACAGCCGACCACGTGCGAGCAACCGGCCAGCCTGGCAAGAAAAATGTGGGACGAGATTACCAGCGACAAGTTCGCCTGCAAACCGGAGATCCACACGATCGGGCCACTGGTGAAGATCGATGCTGGCAACGGGAACGTCACCTTCTGGTGCAAGGCGACTGGGATCCCGCGGCCGCAGGTAACTATAACTTTTTCTTACCAAAACAGGGATGGAATAAGGGGTTAAAAGCTACGGTAGAGTGGAATGGAAGAGGGGAGGCGGGTTAAAGTATTGCGAAGGGAAGCGCGGCGAAGCGGAAGAACGTTGACTGCGGTAATCCACAGTAACTTGCAAGCAATTTGGTGTACAATCTAGCACGGCGCGGGGGGTTAGGTCCGTTGAAAAGATTGCGCCGGTTAAATCCGCGTTCAAGCAACTTAGCTTCGAAACTTCTAAATGTTCGTACCTGAGAAACATTCTTCTCTGATCTTCGAATAGAAGATGTTCACCCAGCGTAGATATATTGTTTTCATTCTCGTTCTCGTTTCATCTTCGCTACGTTTTCGTCGGAAAAGTTTTCGTTGAAAAACTTAACTTTGAGAGAACTTAATATCCACGTCCTGAATGTAGCACGCACTTATTAAATGATAGAAGAAGAAAGAAACTCGTTGTTACCCTAGCTTTTCCGTCTAATGACGAGGTTCGTTCGGATTATTCTCGGCACGAGGATGAAAAATTGAGAACACCCTTTGAATTCTTTGTAACTCCTTAAACTTGATAGACATCCAGAGCATGTTTCTCAATGTTAAGTCCCCTACACAATAGGTTGAAACGTGCCTGGACGGCTCACACAACTCGAACCTTGCTTCTCGATTTCAGATGTTCTGGACCCACCGGTCGAGGACCCTGAACAATCACACGAGACGGCACAACGGCGAGAGAAGCTACATCCTGAAGTCGAGCCACGACTGGCTGAACCTCACGATCCCGGACGTCACGCCCTCCGACAAGGGTGATTACGTCTGCGTGGCGAAAAATCCAGGCGGAAATACGGAGAAAAACGTGACCCTGGCTATCGCCGGGGACGCTATAGGTGGCAAGGACAATATAATCAGCCTGCCACTCGCCCTTGGTCTGGGCCTAACTGCGTTCGTGCTGCTGATCGTCACCGTGTCCCTTTGCGTGTGCTACTGCCGTCGCCGTCAGACAAGGCACGACGAGAAGAGCCTCGAGGCCGCGTCGATGGAGCACCACGGACTCGGCGAGCAGGAGAAATCGCTGATCACGACCATAAATCCCGTGGTGAAGCCGCCCAGACGGTACGAGGCGCCGTCCGTGACGTCGCACGGCACCGAGATGACGGAGCTGAACCGTACATTGCTCGACAACGACTCGGTCTTCGGTCAGTACACTGCCTACATTACTAAACAGTGCGTGGCCAGGTGCTAGCTACTAACTATTTGTTACTTCCGCCGGCCGATCAAGGCGGAACGTGCGGAACGTGGAGCGCCCGCGGGACGGCCGACGCCGACGCCGACGTTCGCTCAAGTTCGATGGTGTATCCTGTGAGACACGTGCGCGCGTGTACTAGGGGTAGCAAGGAAATCGATGGGACGGCTTTCGTCGTTGATCTTTTAACGCTAGGTCGCATAGATTAATTCAGGGCTGTTCAACATCCACCGCCAATGTCGAAATTTCAAGACAAACGGCGCGTACGAAATTGAAATTCAATTTAGGTGTTGCTAACGGGACGGCCATTAATCTTCCGATTTCCTTGGGAAAACGTAGGATTCGTTTTACATCGGTGGACCGGTATCGTCGCTAATTAAGGGGATAGAGTAGATTAATTGAATCGTAAGCGACGAATGTATTTAAGTTTAAGACACAGAGTCGCATTAGCGTGATGCCGGCTGGGGTTCGGTAATCCCAGCGGGCAGATAAACGAGGCGCCATCGATCCTGGGCTAACAAGTATCGGCCAAGACTGTTGCAAGATTAATGAGAGCGTGCAACGCGTAATGATAGGAGAGGAGAAAGGCGTTCGTCATTTGCGTCTGGTTGCCCCCGCGATAGCGTTTTTCTCCGCGAGCAACCTCGTTTCCCGCGAAGGAAAACCCCCGCCCGCCGCGTCTGTGTCGGACGTCGGACGTCGAACGTCGGCTCGTCGCTAACACTAGTTTACAAAATGAAAAAAAAATGTTTGCGCAACAGATGCCACTATTTATAACTTATTGTAAATTTTTTTTCTATGGATATGTTTTCGAGATATCGATAGGAGAACTTTTCACCTATCTGTCAAAAAATGATCCCACATAATTGCGAATATCTCGTGTTGCGAATAACCGATGTGGTCCGAAATTATCTCAAATTAAAGATAATTGAATCACCAACAAATTTACCTGACAAAATTTTCAAATCGGTTCAGTAATTCGGGTGAAATCGATGGAAATATGTGAAAAATGTCATTTTTTCGACCGAAAATGACATCGGCAATTCATTTAATCATCTAGGAAAAATCGAAATCACAGAAATAGGCCCAGTTTCTTATCTTTTACGTTGAGTTTGCACTTTTACGAAGAAAACAAGCTGCTGGTGAAGAAAATCTATGAATAAATAACGAAGTTATAGACAATTGTGTGAAAACGCTAACATTACATTTTTTCTCGGTTTTTCTATGTTTTTTCAATTTTATTGTGTTATTTCAATTTTAATTTATTCTGTACATTTTTTCGAGTATTTTGTTAATATATGTTTGTTTCGGAAATAGTAAAAATCCACTAAAAACTAAAAAATAATTCTTTTCTTGTACTACAATTTCGATGGTGTTTTTTCACTTGAAATAAAATCGTGGAGCATTTTTAATAAAATCATTTAACATAAATTTTTTTTTTATATATTTCTACATGTAGCTCATTTTATATTGCATGGCTTTCATTTTTTTTTCCACCTGGCGTAAATATGTCCCTGAAGATTCATTTATTGTATTCTCACTTGATTTTTTTCCCGGAAAATCTTAGTGACGTAAGTAAATTACGAGCACGGAGAGATTCCATCAGAATATGAAGGGTATTGAGCGGTGATATCATGGATTTTGGGATGAGACAATGATGGGAGATTATATTTGGTTCCTCATAAGAGAAACGAATGCTAAAACGGACAAAAGACAAAAAAAGAGCCAGAACTCTTTCTAAAACACACATATGTATAGTAACAAAATACTTGAAAAAATGTACAGAATGAATTAAAATGGAAATAACACGATAAAATTGAAGAAAACACAAAAATCGAGAAAAATGAAATTTTAGTGTTTTCACACAATTGTCTCTAGCTTCGGTATTTATACATAGATTTTCTTCAGTAACAGCTTGTTTTCTTCGTAAAAGTGCAGACTCTACGTAAAAAATGAGAAACTGGGCCTATTTTTGCGATTTCGATTTTTCCCAGATGATTAAATGAATTGTCGATGTCAATTTCGGTCGAAAAAAATGACGTTTTTCACATATTTCCATCGATTTCAAAATTTTGTCAGGTAAATTTGTTGGTGATTCAATTATCTTTAATTTGAGATAATTTCGGACCATATCGGTTAGTCGCAACACGAGATATTCGCAATTATATGGGATCAACTTTTTGACAGGCAGGTAAGAAGTTCTATCGATATCTCAAAAACGTATCCATAGAAAAAATTTTAGACCTCTTTTCCGGCATCAGGGGGCCATTTTCCATAAGAAAAAAATAGTGGCATCTGTTGCGCAAAATGACTGTAAACTAGTGTAATTAAACGCGGCGTATCTAATCGTCGCGCTCCACAGCCACGTCACTTAGTGGGATAATTATTTTGATAGAGATGTAAATACGTAACGCGGCATGCCAGGCAGTAAATTATACGTCGGCGCGGAACGCTCAAGAGAATCCAAGTATTTTTGTCGTGCGATCATCGCCACTGTACATAAACATTAGTCTTGTTACTGAAAACAACGATGACGATAAATAATGACGATCAGAGATAGCTAGTCGAATATGCGCGTGTAGGAACGTTAAGGAGAGCAGAATGGGGAACAACGAGGGAGTCGAAGAGCGCGAGCGACAAGAACCGGGCAAAGGCGCCGTTAATTGGGACGTTACTTGCTTTCTACCGTTAGTAATGAAAATGCGGAGAAAACAAAAGCGGAGGCGGGTTACACTCGCTCTGGGATTGTACGCATAAAGCGGTGATTAAAGTGATAAGGGGAAAGGGGAGGGCGCGTCGCGCGGTGTTCGGGTTGGAGCCGCACAAAAGGAGAGTAATAATCATTACGGTGCTCTCGGTCTGAATTAGCAAGTTGGCGGTTTATTGGGAACGATACGGGTGATTCTTTCGTGTACGTACATAGTCCACGAGTCTTTGTCTATCCGCTCTCAGAGATGGTAATTGAAACTGTCGAGGATCTCGCGTACCAGCCGAACAGCTACCTACGCTCCGCATCTCAACTACCCTTGGGGCGCGCGGCGATCCCTTTGTGCCTATCAGGCAGGCTAATTCGCGCAACCCTTTTCCCTGTCCCCATTTCCTCTATCCGTCTGCCATCGAGCAGGACTACGAATATCGAAAAAAGGGAACGCCACGGTAAAAGTTCCTCGGCACTCGTTTACCTGCCACCGACACCTGTAAAGATTTTACGCGAGCACGCGACGAAGGGCTCCGCGCCGAGAAAATTGCGAGACCCGCCGAGCCTTTGACTGCTACCGAGACGCGATAAAAACGAGCGGGTGCATCGACATCGGCCTGTATTTCATTTCCGTGACAGACTCGTTACGACGATTCGCGCCCCGTCGTTTAAATTATAACTCGAACGTGCATTTCACGAAGCACGGCAGAAGTCGACCCACTTTTCTCTCCCCTCGATGAAACTTTATCTCGCGGGCCGCGATCGATTTACGTGTCTTCGTGATATAACCCCTGGCAGGTCTTGTACATTATACATATAACGTTTTCTGATACCGCTGTGTGGTATCTGACGTGAGTATCATGGTTGCTGCATAAAGGAGTATCGCCAGGATGTTCCTGTCATAATGACGCCCCTTATCGTCGAGTTTCAAACACGCCCTCGACTACGTGCAAAATGCAAAACGTGTACGGGGACCGCTTTCGCCAATCCGAAAAGTCTTGCTTGAATAAGGGCGTCGATATTCCAAGCATCCGTAAATTCAAAATCATGCGAACCCGAAAATAGCGGAATTCACGAGCGTGTATCCCTGGTCCCGTACGTCCGAATCTCCACGCAGCACCGATTTAGTTACCCAGGCGATTGAGATCCATCCAGGGTGCCTCGATCCGTGCTTCTTTTTTTTTGTCTTCTTTTCTCATCGCGCGTCTGTAGCTTTTCGTTTTTTTAACGTTCGTCCTTCTTTTTTGTTCATGTACTGGCAGCTGACGGTATCGGTGGCGGTGTCGGCAGCGGAGTGATCGGAGGGGTCGGCGACGACGAGAGGGAGGAACGAGCGACACCGGAACTCGAGAGCGGTACCGGCACCCTGTGCCGCGGCGGGGGTGGCAGCTACCGCCAGTATCCGCCCGATCTTCTGGCCTTCTCCGGAGGTCGAGGCGCCTCGCCGACCAGCCAGGCATCCACGGCACCCGACAACACGCGTCTTCCGAGCCAGCACGCTACGCCCACAACTGCCGCGTACGGCTCACCCTCGAACCAATATCCTGCAGCATTCAAGACCCTGCCCCACAACCGAAGCGTCACGCCGTACGGTGTCGCGAGCTCCACGACCGCGCCCGTGATGCCTCGTCACGGGTACGTCACAATCCCCAGAAGACCCAGGGCGCCCAGCTGGAGCAGCGGTCCACCCACGTCGCCCACGGACGGATTGGAGCCCGTCTACGACAATCTGGGCCTCCGCACCACCGCGGACGGCAGCTCTGTCCTCTCACTGAACAAAAGCCCCGAGCCGTTGTCCACGATGAGGAGTCGACCACTGCCAGGGACGCCTGGCTCCCACTACGGCACGATACAACGAAGCACACCGAACATACTGACCAGCAGCCCTCTAGATAGAGCCGCCCCGGAAGGCGCGGCGGAATGGCCGACGAAAGTCGCGGACGAGCCGACGGATAGCAACCACGTGCTCAGCCAGCAACAGCCGCAGCAGCAACAGTCGGGCAGCAATACGCTCGGCAGGAAAGTGCCGCCTAGGCCGCCGCCGAAGCCTAAGAAGAAATCGACCAACGGGCCGCTGTACGAGGACGAGGGCGAAGACGGTACGGAGGTATGATCGACGTACGTCGGTCGACGGAGATGAGGCCGCGAGGTCGTGGCCGTGCTGAGGAGAAGAGACGCATGACCGCAGTCACAATAAACCGGTAGTGCCTTTCGAGAAAAGACGAGCCCGCGCTGCTGCGGGTCGAGGTTTGGTTCGAGCGCGATAAGTTCGCCCGTCGGGAGTGCTGACGAACAAGCGTGTGCGGGGGCTTCCACATCCGGTGAGACGGGTCGTCGTCGGTTGAACCCGCTGACTCGCTGTGAGAAGCGACCAACTTTTCAGACGCAACGCCTTCACTGGTCACGTTCTTTCTGTTGCTCCTCCCCCACCGTTTTCTCCCACTGTGTTTTCTAATTTATTTATCCTCGCGCTGTGCCAGGGTTTACCGCTGTGACTCGCCAGATCGAGAACGTTTGTCGCGTGATCCCGATTTGCGGGAACACGAGGGGATCGAACCCCGAGTCGGTTCCTCGGGGAACTCGATGGTACGGTGGACACGGCCGGACGTTGTACTCGTGCTGCTTCTTGGTCCACGAAGAAGTTGAGAGACGAGATCATACGTGGATCACGCAAGATGCAGCGTAACGAGACACTAGTATTAAGGATAGCGACCCTTCCAGGGGCCGTTCATCTTATTTATTGACGTGCTTGTCGCATGCCTAATGAAGATCACGTTAAAGCCAAGACACTGCGGAAACAATAACGTTTTATACGATCTCCTCGTAAAAGCGGTAGTGCGATCGGGCACATCCGACTCTTATTTTCTTTTTTATTTGAACTTTTACGCTCGCCCCGGCGTGTGTATTAGCCGGGAATAATTTTTACGGGATACTTGAAGTTTAGTGGTGTTTTATCCTCGCGCGTCGCCGGGCACATCCTTCGGGGTGACTGCCAGGCGACGCTTTATTTTTCTTTTACCGTTAGTTTTACCGTAGGTTCGTCTTCCCTTTTTTCCTTCTTTTTTATTGTAATCGCGCATTACGTTGGATACTTGACTGCGCCGAGCAAGTAATCGTTATAACGACGTTGTAAATCGGGATTAAGAGTAAATAATAACCATGCGTATGGTTCATCAGTATGTAAGGACAAACGTATTCAATAACAGAGGTGTTAGAGTATCTACTTCTAGTAATTTTAAAGAACGACTATGTAAAAAAGAGCTATCTCCCGATCATATTTGTTCTTCATGCTAATAACGCGAAGATGTTCCAATTAAAGGTCTGCGAGATCCTAATCGGTTCTAGGCTTTCGAAGAGCGCGAGATCGCGTTCCTTCTTGCCGTGATGATTGACGCACCACGGCACCGTGACCAAAACGTATTTTGTCGCGTACTCTCTCGTCCTCTGAAGCATAGCACTCCGGGAAATATTTTACTATTCGCGCAGATCACGAAATGTTGCGTGCCACTTAATTTCTAGCAGCAGGGATCTTGAAGCGCGTTTGGACTGACTGACGAGTGTGTTGTAAAAAAAGAAACGAAGCTTATAGCTTGTATATACTGTGTATTATATCTAAGAAATAGTTCGCCTGTCTTCTGACAACTCGATCAGACCACACTTTAACGAAACCAGTGGTTTTACATGACAGAGGGGTGTAGAAGCATAGTAATAAAACAGGACGAGTTTATCTACGGGCTAGAGACGCAACTATGCGAACGAGCAGCTGGCCAATTTGTAATAATGAGGACGCTCTATTGTATACGTAACACGTAGGTACAATTTTATCGCGATCCGAACGTAGGGTGCGATCAATTCGAACGTTTCGTACAACGATCTCTGACAGAAATGCGTCAATGTTTAAGGCGATTATTTTTTAATTGAATTTTACTCTTAATTCCATCCTTTTTATGGAGACACGATCCATAGTTTTCTGGAGTGAATTTACGAACTTTTGATCGCATGTTTTTTATGGAATAGCCACTTCTTTTCGCGATGATTTTTATAACGCTTTCGGCGATCGATATCACGTCGCAGGAGTGAAATTCGTTGAACAAAAGGGGAATATCCGCGGTCAACTCGTTTCCGCCGAGTAGGTACCACGTAAGGAAGGATCATTCTTGAACCAGAAATTTATCGCTCGTAAGCTACAAACTTTCTATACTTCCGGTACGTTTTATCCGGAGCTTAACGTTGCGTTCCTGCCTTTAGCGGGGATTTTGGGATCGATCGCCTGGCAACTTGTTGCGAACGCAAGCGAATCCTTCCTCTGCAACGTTATTTCGGGACAAGCTGTCTATTCAAAATTTGTGAAATTTCTTCCCTTCCGTTTCGCGAATACACACTAATTAAAATCATTAAAAGCTGCCGTATATTCATGAGAAATACTGGACGAGTTACGAAATAATTTGAAGCATTCGCATATCTCCTTTCCTTAAAGATAGAAAAAGGTTCAGCGGTGTAACAGCATTCCCTCCTATGACTTCACTTTTTGTATGAGTGCAAGAATATACCCGCAAGCTGCAACTGCACATCTTTATTATAAATTTAGAACAGAAGGAATTATACTTCGCGAGAGCAGACTTGTGAAAAATGAGGTTTCATAAAATCATGAACCCCTTATCTTCTTCCCCTGCAACCTGCTTCCCTCTCCCACTAAAAGGAGATACAACTCGTTCCGTTATGCCGCTCAACTCTCATGCCCTCGCGTTCAAGAGAAAAGATCCTGCTGTCCTTCCAAATCAACTACTCGCCAGCAGGAATAATCAATAGTAGCAACGATTGACGAACTGGTCGATTCAATGATTACGAGATGACTTCCCCGTTTATCGTGACGCACCTAACAGTATTACGGGAAGAGACTCGAGGACGATGACGCGGTGATGGTGAGAGGACGCGGAGAAAATCGCGACGCGGTCGTGTGGCTTCGTTTCCTCAGCTACGTCTAATATTATAGCGATTATACATTGTATTAGCGTAATTAGCAACGAGAAATATGGTGAGAGAGTACGCGAGTCGGAGGAGCATTGAGCCAAGGGTGGTTGTTCAGGGGCAATTGGATCCGCGAAACAGGTGCCAATCGGCAGCGTTCTCCATTGTCCAATCCCAGGGGGTGGTGGATCGAGTACACCTCGGTAATCGGACGGAGAAAGCTGCCACTGTAATCAACAGGCTTAGAATCGAGGCTACACGAGCGGTAATCGTCGTGAATTATTTTAAGCGGCCTAGCAGAGTCGCGGCTCGTCCGATCCAATCGTTGTGCTGCGCCCTGTACATACACACAGACCTAATCGCACGTTAACTCACGGACGTTTGTTTATAATGTAAATGTGGAAAATACGCACGTTAAACGCAGCGCGGCACGACCGGTTGGTACGGCGCCACGAGTATATTTTTGTAATTTTGTATTTTGACGGGTTCTCCGGCGACACGTCCAGGCCCACTGCAACCGCGCGGGGAAGACAGGCTCGTTTTCATCCCTCGGAGATCAGTGACACCGGCTCCCGAGGAATCGATTAAACCCGCCGCGCATCCTGCGCCGCACGCGACACGAGCAGTAAAACATAATTGAACGGTCGTTAGTTTTCTACGATATATCGTGGCTGCGATCGCCTCTCAGAACTCGGTTCCTCGCGCGCTCTCCACGCTGCTTTCCTCCATCCGCATTAGCACTTGCACGTGTATTCCGCGGGATTATGGTGCGCTCCAAATTAAAAGGCATCAAGTAGGAAACTGAGGGTAGTACGTGACTGCTCTACGGTTTGGGCACGTGCGTTAATGAGAATAAATTCGTATACACTGATGTCGCGGAGTAAAATTAACATAGAACATTACAAGAAGCGGGGACTTCTAAATGTCCTTTGACGACGGGTCATCCACTTTTACCGTTGATTGCTGCTGCCTGCAGCCTCGAGATTCTCATCTTCGATCAAGCCTCCAGCTATGAGATGTTCCATTCATCCAACGATGGGCACTCCCATCTACTCTGCGTGTTCATTCGCAAGATTTCGACGACCATGATGCACCCTGTCTTGGCAATTACTTTTCCCATTATCTAAAGTTCTTCCTATTAATTCTCAAAAGTTCGAACTTTTTCCATTCCACTTCCCTCGCAGAGGGTCGCGGGGTCGCAACACGTCCCTTCTGATGCACAGAAGCTCCTATTCGGTGATAGTCAGGACAAGTATACAGGAAAATAGAACACGCGCAAGCCCCGCAATTACAGGGCTTGGGAGGGATGAGAGCCGTGTGTTCTATGCACTATTAGCCGAGGCATGTTTACCAGGGCTCGCACATGACGAGCCACCAGTCAGCGTGCAATTATTATCGCGAGATACTTTGTGCGCGTGGTTAGGCTTTAATGAGACCTCTCTCTTTGACACCCCAACGCTGCAATAACATAGTTTACGTGCGCCCGGCCCCCGGGAGGCTCCTCCACCCTCGCGGCGATCCTGCTCGGAATCGATAGACGCCAGCCCGCGATGCTTCGATCCTCCGTGTCTAGCGTCATCTCTTCTTCTAATGACTCTGCGTGTCTGCCTGTCAGGTATACATCCGCTTGAGGTCGTTACGACGAAAGTCAAAGGAGGATCGGGGGGGGGGGGGGGGTGATGGGACGAAGCTCGTGCAGTTGCGAATGTTGGACACGTTTCACTTAGTATTTTTAATGAGACACACACGCGACCGCCTCTGTCGAGATTTCTTCGCACGAACGAAACGAAAGATGGGAATAAACAGGGGGACAGCCGCGATTCGCGACGAAAGGGCGGTTCAAGACGTCGGCGTTAGTAGAGAACGACGTTGATAGGCTGGCATTGTCGATGAGATTTGTCACCGGATTCCGGTTGGATCGTAGATTGTTTGATGAATTGCCAGTCAGAAGAGCCAGATTTGTACCGTTTTCAAAGATTATCAGAAATTTGATATCACGCCAGAATAGCACATACTGACAAGCTTGAAACCCGGGAGGAGACGGGAAATTGAAAAAGGAATATCGACGTCAACAAAAATAGCGTGTTCGCGCATAAAAAGCCCAGCGTAAATTGTTTAAACCGAACAGACAATTCGGACGTGAATTTCAAGAGATACGATCGTAAAATCATGAATCAGGCGACACACGTTGGCATGCAAAGCGGGACACGTAACTGGAACCATTCCGATAACTCTGTAAATATTGATTTCAACAAAAATCCCCTCTGACAAATTTTCCATAGTCCAAAGAGGCTTATACGATGCACTGTTAACAATCGTGTTACCATTTGAAATTTTCAAGACTCAAAAGTCACCCACCCTTTGAAATAACGAGCAAGCTTATTATACAGCTATCTGCTACAAGATCGAATCAGAAAAAAAAAACTAAATAATCGTGTGCATTTATGCTAATCAAGCAGTGATTTATTAAGTCGCTCTGTTTAAAGACGTACTTAAAAATCGTATTATTCTTCCGTTTAGTTTAATCTCAAAGACACCATAAAAATGGCGTACTTATTGTTTTTACTAAGCTCGGAAACTTCAACGGCATTTCCTAGGCAATTTCTCAGACGCAGACACTGAATTATTGGCACGAAGTTCTCGACCGCATCTGTGAGAGCGTGCAAATGAAAGTACCGTCCAATACACCGATCCGACCATAACCATCTGGATGTCACGCGTGTGTAATTAATCTAATTCAACGATGGACTGAATTATCTCGAGGCGCACGACATTCCTCGACGAATGTAATCATCTTTACGACGATCTCTGTACGACGCTTTTTATCTACTAGGTACCAATCCTAGGCGCTTCGTTCGCGGTAACGGATAATTCGATTGGCAAAAATATAAGAAATTGATTCTTTAATCCTGGACTATGTACTCGATTGACAGACATTTACGGGAAATGCATTTTCGTGCCACGTTGTTCATACACATTTCAGAAAACATGATAGTTAATCTTTTTGCCGCATTGTTTCCGTTCAAGAGCATTTCCCTGATGCACAGTGCAGAGTATGAATGTTTAAAATCTGATTTCCGAGCATCCGCCGTGTGCTACGACGGCGGCGATGTTGATATTTAAATTGTATAGAGGTCGGAACCCTGTGCATTAATTGGCACGCCCGTTCCTTTCCGTACTAAATCGCGTACAGTCTCGTAAAGCTCGTACAATCTCAGCGTCCGTTCACTCGCCCCCGAAATCGTAGCCGCTCTTCGAAGACTGATATTTTCGAAACTCCAGACGACGTAATTTCGTTTGATGCGTTAGAGTTATTGATCCAAAGGAATTGCGCTCCTAATAGAATGGACGAACGTGGTTAAGCAATGCTATAGGCGACTATAAAGAGACTGTGCCCAAAATATCGCGCGGGAGGAATGTTTTCGCGTGTAGAGCGTTGGAAGAAAATCAAGCGGAAGCGTAAAAGTAGGATGCGATCGAAATACAAGTTCTGAAGAAGAACGATCGTGTGACCAGAAATAATGTCCGTAGCGAATGTATCGACACGTACAGATCTTGGCGGAGCATCGAAGATGCAAGATCGAATGGATCTCGAACGAAATTGCGTTATACCTAACGATCGCACGGATCGTGTCCTAATCGTCGTTGAGATTGCCTAATAATAATTCATTCCATTCACGCCAGGTCTGTAAAGAATGCTAAAGGGACTTCACTCTTCCGTGTGTATACTATAACGTGTTATAATAATACGGTGCAGAAAACGCGAAGCGTGTTCCTGACGAGGGGTTGTTAAGCGAAGGTGTTGTGGGGGTGGACGTGGTTTCTGTGGATCAGGCCAGCGTCCGACTTTCTTGTACTTGATGAATGTGTGCAGACTTATGGGGCTGAGTCATGAATAATTGACGTTTACACGTTAACATATTTTCGTATCTCGTACAGCTCTCGTTGTACAGGATAAAAACGCTTTCAAGTGTTTTTATCGTAATAAGAGATTATTATAGGTGTAAAGGAACTATGTTTGCGTGTCACGATATTAGGCGTAAAGGAACCTTTTTAGGGGACGTAGCGTCGTTCGGATTTTCTTTTACTTATAGCTCCTAGATGACATAGGAACGTTAAGGATGGATAATCGGCGTAAAAAATGTTTCGAAACGTTGATCATGTCTTATTTTCCTGTTTTTTATTATATACTTTTCGTTTTTATTAATGCTCGTGTTATCATGCTATTATTATCATCGCTGTGGTTAATATTTAATATTCCTATCGACTATTCGATTTATTGCGGTTACGTTGCGCTGTTATTATCATTGTGCTCCGTTTATGGTCACAATTATTTTTCTACGAACGTTTGTACCGTGAAACATGCGACTCGCCTCGTACGACAGGACTTAGTTTTGTTCGGTGTAACGTTTCGGCCGAGTTATAATTTATACATGCCATGTCAATGTACTATCATTGTAAATATTATACATATTTTATAAATGAAACTATCTAGCGTGACTGTAACATTAAGAGAATGTACTGAAAGCACCACTCTGTACACTCCACTACGATGATTAAATTTTAATAAATATTTCCCAACCCCATCGCGGCGTTCCGATCGAACTCTACCTAATGCAGGAGATAAGAATACGAAGGGCCGAGGGGTTTCTGTGATCTTTCATGACAGTTTTTATTCGGAAAAATAGCAACAATATTAGCATCTTTACAGTTTCTGAAAATATAATCTGGTTCGTTTGGTTCAGACAGACTTTATTATTTTTTCTTCTTTGGTTACTTTCTTCAACTTCGATAGAGCACTCTCGCCGTACTTCGTTACCAGCTCTTCGACAAAGTCGTCCTTCAACTTCTTCAGGCATCTAAAATGAAATTGCAAGAGAAAAGCAGATTAGTGTAATTCCGGGAAATGCCGTTATCATTTACTGGAGTACACAACACAACGAAACCTCCAACGCCATTATACGGGGTGTCTATCTCCGCGAGATGTTAAACCTATAGTAAATTGTTTCGAACGCATTTAATGGTACTTTACCTCCTATAAATAGAGTCAGTTCTGAACTTGCCGATGTCGAGACTAGGGGCATGAGGTCGGTGGATAATGAACGTATCCGGCAAGACAATGTACCTATATAAATCTTCAATTTATGGCATTGCGCTATAGTGCCCGATGCTGTAAAAATTATTTTAAAAAAAAAAGATAGTCACGAATCTTCTCTTACTTGTAGTCTAGTACCGTCAAATGCGTCAGATAGGAAACTTTGTTCCAGCCGAAGCCAATGAATCTGGTATCGTATCGAGGTGCCAATCTCGAGACTACGATGTACGGCTCAAAATCTGGCTCCCAAGAAACCTGTGAATAATGTTAGCTAAATTGTCTCTCCATTAAAGAAACGATCGAGGTCTTCAGTGAACATACTTCGTACGGTTCCATCGTGTTTCTCCAGTAACTGTAATTCGTGGCAGCGTGGCCCTGCGTCCAAACATGGTAGCGAAATGTGTACAAAACGCCACGCTTCAAGAATTTCAATAACTCGTCCTTGTTAGCGGGGAAAGTGAACCTACAAAACGCATATCATGCACGCAAAAATATCGCAAATTTTCGGCGGTGGGAGTATACCTGTATCGTTCGGTTTCAAACGCAGGGACGATCAAAGCTGCTTTGTCCGACTCGCTGATATTTAATTTAGCGATGTAGCCCATGAGGCTCTCGTGTAGCCCGTATTGCGGCAGAAAATCAACGTCCAGTTGAAAAATAAATGGTGTCGACACGTATGACATCGCAGTGTTCCTCAAATAATTGATCGGATACAATTCCTGGATAAAATATACCCTCGTGTAATTAAATATGCTCGTATTACGTTAAACCGATTGGATATCTGCGCCTAACAAACAATTCCATGCTATTATCGGTGTAGACGTAAGCGAAACACACCCCATCTTTGTACACCACGTGGTACGCAATGTTCTTCCTATTTCGTAGCTCGACGGAACCACGCACGAACTCGAGGAAGTTCTGGACTTCGGCATCGGTGAGGTATAGCGCGACGCTTATGGTCCCTGACCAGTGTTTCGATAGGTCTTCCAGCAACGGTATTCTTTCCACGCTACACTGAATTACTAGAGCGACGTCCGCCGAGGCGTACACGTTGTATTCGTATTCGAGAAGAAACGGATGGGTGCGATACAACATGGTGGCACCCCGCGTGAAATCTCGACACGGGCTCGACTCGTTGTACTAGAAATTGGCAATTCCAATTTTTGCGGTATACAGCGATGGTTCCGAGATAGTTTAAGTTTAAAGCAAAGGCGGTGACAATGATAGTAAGTACAGTTGGCAAGCAGAGTTGGCACATAGAGCGAGGAGATTCGCTGGGATATAGATAAATCCGGGAGACGCGGTCGACCTAATATAGAATGGCTATTAAAACTAATACAGATATTACTTATTTTATCAGAACAAACCTGATATGTTTAGAATTTTATGCTGATTCAGAAAAACTGATCGATATTTGCTTTAAGAGAATATTTGCTGTAAATCGGGTTGAAAACTGAAGTCATAACATCTGACCACCTCTCCCGAGGTGCCGGAAGAAATGGTTTTCGTCGTTGGCAGAGACCACTCACATAATTATTCATGGAAAAGTAACAAGGATGAGAGCAAAATTATTTATGAGTGAATACAACTACAGTTTCATTGATATTTAATTTGTTTACGCTAAACAAGTAAAGAACACATCAAAGAAAAAGTGAACTACCTACCGGCGATTAGCAAGGAAAATGAATACAAAAGTGAAAAAATAAAATAAATAAACAATAATAATTATAAAATAATGATAAAAAATAAACAAATAAACAAAAGTAATAAAAAAATCATAACTCGACCATCTCTCCTTCCTGCAGCGAGAGGTTGTTTTCTCGTTAGTTTTGAGAGGAAGAGTTAATATGGCCAAATACTTTGGCTGCATTGTCCCTTGATATCTCTGCTATCTTATTATCCCAAACATTAAACGAAAATAAACATAGAAGTATATTTTAAATACGATTCTGTACACCGCTGTTTGACAAAAAAGGTGAAATGTATCCTCAATTTACCTTTTATAGCTTATAAATTCAGAAAAACATAGAAGGAAGCGAAATGGCGTTATTCATTCAACTGTTTAGCTTCTAGAGAAGTAATTGGTCTGCACTTTAACGCATTTTTACGTATAGAGTCTGAAATATAGCGACTCGACCAACTCTCCGGCCCGACCGCGTCTCCCGGATTTACCCTACTAAATAACAGCAGCAACGCGTTAAAGTTACTTGATTCGAAGGAAGAAAGGTAGTGTTGCAACAGTTACACCTGTATACAGGCTTTTCTTACGTGGGACACAGTTTCGTGTTTATCACAACCGAATAAGCGTCTGCGTAGCAGGTTCCCATCCATTTCGAGGAAGACCTTATGCAACTTACGGAACTCATTGATGTGCTTATTATATACATCCTGCTTTCGAGGAGAATTCCAATGCACGATCTAAAAGAAGCCGTAGGACTGTCGTGGAAAAGTCTTGGAGCGAAGAGAGGAAAAAGTATTACCAATGAAGTAATGAACTGGGGGCTTTTTACGTACACTTATGCGATCAGTGTCGCGGTAACAGAGATCGCTGATCGTGTGGTCGCTCAACTGAATATTCCACGTGCACTCTATTTTGTATACGACAGAGGGATGCTCTTTGATAACAGCATTGATCACGTCCTGATCGGCTAAGCTAGTCTCTGGTATAAGGGCCAGCACGCGCTTCGTAACAGTTTCCCACAGGCTCGTAAATTTTCTGTTACGTAGTTGCTGCAAGTGCATTAGCATCACACCGGTGTTGAAGCCCCGTCCCAGAGCCGGCCACGGCCGTTGACCGTAAGACAACGCCTTTATGTACCAGTGGCTCTGATTCTCCGTCAGTCCGAGGGCCTGCTCGTTCGAGAACTTCTCGAACATCCTCCAGAGCAAGCTAACGTCGTTCAGGACGGTCACGTCCGTGTCGAATACGAGCACTTTGTCCTCCCGCATCGCATCCGGCAGGATTAATTTCAGAAGCCCGTAAACGCCGGAGTAGTGCTTGTTCGGTATCCAGGACACCATCGGCACCCATCCCTCGGCCTTGTAATACGTCAAGTTCACTGGAACGAGCGAACGAGGAAAAAATTGTCGACGACAGAGACTCGCGCGGCGTACGCCAGCTCCCATCCGTTCCTTGGGCAACGCCACACCCCGAGGTTAATTGGTCGTTCAAATTTAGTTCACCCGGTGGCCAGCATGCTTAATTCTTACAATCGGACCAGCGACGTGAGTTTTGACATTTTTTTCAGGGGACGTTCGTTGCTAATGGCGTGGAAGTGTAACGCTCTTGAATTAAGATTGATGGAAAACTTGCAGGACCTTTCGTTTCAATTTATAAGTGGATATGTGTACGTAGGACCCAGTGGCGCACGCACGAGTTAACCTTGGGGGAGCCGAGTTGAACGGATAAAAGTAGTTTTAATAGAAATTCAATAAAATTCATTAGGTGATTATACAAAAATGTATTTAAAGAATCCAGCTTTCTTTTCTTTTTACGAAGCTCTTGATTTAGGTACTTCAACCGTGGTTACATTAATCTCCTTTTCCATTTTCTTTTAGTGCGCCACTGCGTAGGAATATACGACAGTTGAAGGAGATGGATTTGAGATTAATTCGTCCATTTGATGGACCCTAAGGAACAGATGAGAACGGCAATCACGGCGACGGTTTACTAACCATGTGGTAGATCCCATGTTTGAAACAGGGTCGTCAGTGTTCTCTTTGCGATCTCGTCGACGAGCAAGTGAAAGTGCAGAGGTTTAGTACGGTAGAATAAAACGGATTTTACTACTGTCACCAGAGCGAACGTCGAATTGTAGCCAGCGCACACCATGGCGATGTGTATGGTCTCGCATTTTGCCTTGAAAGAGAACGACGTTCACGGTCTATCGCTGATCTTCAACGTTTCAATCTTTAAGTTCTTTTTAATTGGATAGTCTTTTCATTCCTGTATGATACATACAAGGTGGTTCTCAAATGCATGTCTCACCTCTCTTTAAGTTGTTGATTGACCTTATAAATTCAGGAGAGATAAAATAGTGGAACAATTGATTCGTTGGCCTGGAATTCGACGACTACCGTTTAGTTCTACAGTCAAGATAACAAAACGACTAAATGTGAAGGCGAGATGAAACTCGGCTCTCCAAACTTCCTAGTTCTTTACAAGGAAAAGAATCAAGCGGGATTACAGGAAATCGATCGATTGAATTACGGTATTGGGATTTGAAAGCCGGATCTTTCATTTGAACCAGAAGACTGCTTGAACCAATTGAACTACCCAGACCACTGATAGTCTCTTTCTCCGCAACCCTAATATTCGATAATGCCTGCCACTTACCAACTTCTGACACACAATTAAGAATCACCTTGCAGCAATTTTTTATTCGTATAGACTGAAATCCCCGGTATGTTTTAACTCCGAAAGCTTCGAAGACTAAAAATCGAGGAACTAAACAGATAACTGTGCGAAAACTATGCTTTATTACCTCAATACGATCATTTTCCGATCGCAAATTCTCAAGGGCGGGCTGTTTCACGTAGAATTTCGTTTTATTCACGTCCATGGACAAGCCCGATTTCTCATCGAGTTTGAAGGAACCGATTTCAGCGGAAGGAACTACAATAACACGCGCTACATCAATAACAAGATCCGGCGGAGTAATAACGCAGATATTACCATTCAACAATAAATACAGGTAAAAGACTGTCGACGGTACTAAAACGCCCAACAAACATCCTAGCCATGATCGAGCCATTGTAATATGATAGACATATTTCCCAACTCGTAGAATGATTAGTGAGTAAATTTTATCGTACGAGTGCCAAGATCTACAAACAAAAACGCGGAATTAATGCAGCGATCGAACACACCGGCTACGTAATTGCATCATTTTTGTGTAGTTTCACGGTTCTTGCTTTTAAAACCCTTTATACACTACAGCGCTTATAAATCCGCAATGGAATCAGCAGGGCGCGCGCGGCGGACGCCTATAGGCGTTCAACGAATATGGTTAACAAATAGGATTATAAGTTTTCAGCACGTAACGTGTGCTAATTCTAGCTTCAAGTCAGAGAAAAAAGTTATACATACGCTATTATTTACGTTACATTGAACACGGCGTTACTTATAACTCGTAACATTTAAAAAAACTTTATAATCTATTTCACCTCTATCGAAAGTCATTGCGCAGGTACAACGCGAGTCAAGTACATGTGCAGATATGACATGTGCAAATGCGACACGATGCAAACAAATGAGAAAGGTTAATTTAGGTGTTTGTTGTCCCAACAATGGACTTATTAAAAACAGCAACAGTATCGAAAAACGCTATTCGAATGAAATGTGAATTTCCGCAGACACATACCTCCGGTACCGCGACTTTTTTCCCCGACTGTCATCCAATTAAATCCATCGCTCCGAAACTACTTTATGTACGGGGCTCCACGGGCGATTAAGAATCTTGTACGTGAATTTCTACACACAAAACTTCGCCGAGCACCGGTGCCCGTCGATGCGTCAACGAATAGCTGTTATATCTAGGTGCGTTCACTGTAAGCCGCGTACATTCACGTAATTGCAATTACTCGGGAGTAACGTTGGAACACACGCATCCTAAACACTCGTAGCAGGAAGTCTAACATAAATACTTTAATCACTGGATAACGCAGTCCTAGAATTACCACTCTGTCCGAGCAACGGGACGCGAGACGACGAACAGTCGGTACGTGGTAAGGTAGTTACTCGCTTTCGTTACGAGGGGGCGTTGTCTACCCTACGGTCTGAAATTAACTGCGGGTGCCGCAGCAGTGGTCGAGAGCTCTTTTCAAAGTGGATTCGACGGAACACGTCAAAAGTTCGCGGTAGATATTGTAACGTGCAATACGTAACATTTTTCCGAGATATAACTAGCAGATAGTGCTTGTGATATATACAGTTCTGCTCGTAACGTTTTAACGCTTACGCGAATAGAATCTCGTTTGAGTGCATCGAAAATATGTTAGTTATATGAGCTTTAGAAGTGCCATGCCGAACGTAGCACCCAGAGACAGAGCGGCAAACCCGAAAATGGAAGACCTTCGTGAGTACAAAAAGCCTCCGATAACTTAAACTGCTATTCGAACATTGGTCTTTGTGGGAATTTTAGACAGATGTATTTTGCAGTCTATTTTTCTATCTTATGAGAATACAAAATTACAATGAAGTTCAATGTATACTGAATTACACACTATTTATCAGTTCACGTATATACGTAATAAATACACTACAATTCATGTCATAGAATATAATTCATGTCATAGATTATAGTTCATGTAAGAAGGATGCATTTCTACTCTTAATGAAATGTTTCGTGCTACAATATTTATGTTTATGCTAACTATCAAACTAGTTGAAACTAGAGTAGAAAAGTTTTGAATACCACAGATACGTTTCTAGAATATGATTGTGCCTTGAAATGAGAAATACAATGTACGATGGTATGATGCAAGTTATAAAAAAGATTCTTTTAAAAAATACACATAATACTATTTAGTTGATGTCCGTTGCTTTACTTGGGTATGCAATTGGCTCGTCGTCATCATCTCCAATTTTCTTTAATGCGCGTAGTTCTGCGCTTCTTGCCCTGCGCAAAAGGTTCATGGTATATTAGTGTCCGGTTAATGAAAATCTAAAGCGATATGGTCGTGATTTGCATTCGTTGTAATACCTATCGCGCGCTTCATCCTGTTCTCGTTCTTCTTTTCGTTTCTTTAGAAGTCTCACTGCCACGCAAACTATTACAAGTATAATTGGAATTAGGCAACCAAGTATTATGCCACTCGTAATACCAGCTTGACGTGAACTATACTCCTGTTGACCTGTGGTTTCCAATAAAATTTATAGTATTAATGGGAGACAGATATGGCAATGTTACTGATAGGCAATGCAATGGTAAAGATATTCAGGAATAGTCATAATACAGCTTTGAATTATAATTGAGCACCTGAGTAAAATGGGACGAAGGTAGAAGGATGGAAGTAACAAAAATGATTACAATCATTTTGGTGGAAATTTCCATTCCACTGTAGGGATTCCAAACAGTTTTCATTAGATCTTTTGGGAAATTCTTAGTAAGTGCATGTGGAATAGAAATTTCCTGAATATTTGAAGGTATAAAAAAGTTTATTGAACCGTATTTTTACATTAATTATCAAGCGTTTTATACAATCACGCTACATTAAATTTTATTATTGAATTAACAACATTTATTACTGCATTTTAATGCATTCAAAATTATTATGCATTATGCTTTGTACAAGTATATGATGCTTATTTCTGATTCAACAGTACGATATAATATTCAGCGTATTACTCAATGAAACAGAATTCTGTAAATGGAGAACATTTCTATTCCACAGCAAAGCAGATTCCCGGCCGAGCAGAATAAATTCTTTCGTTAATGTTCGATCCGAAATGTATATACCCGTTGTCAAGTGGGGTGAACTCTAATGCAAATGATACTTAATTATACTATGGTGCGCCATTTACCATAAAATTATTTCAAAAATGTAAATGCAAATAGTTACGAACAAAGAATAAAATGTTTACGATTATTTGTCATGGAAGAGATGCTTCCAAAGATTCGATCTATACCTGGATGATGAAATTCTGGAATGTCGAGCGTGCCATGAAAATTATATTATTCAAACGTTTAACAATATTTGCTCAACCATTTCATACGTCGCTCTCTTTGGTGGGACTTCCAGCTTTCCTAATAGAATCTGGCATACTCTTTTCCGAATCAGTGGGGGAATTGGGCTCTTTCAGGTCCCAATCTTTGTCCTCGAAATCGACATCCGGTCTGTTCGGCAAAGGTTCGTGGGTGCGATAGACTTTGTCATAGCTATGGGGCTTTTTGATAGTGCTCGTTGCGGTACTAGAGTCGCTAGCAGGTGAAATTGGTCTGTCGTATGTTTTTAACGGTACGGTGCGCGTCAACAATGTGGACTCATTGTCGACGCCGGATCCCCGTTCAGAATAACGCCATGATTTTACGGAACCTCCTCGCGATTGATTCTTTCTTATATAAAGAAAGGCGGCCGCGACCAATGCCGTTACGGGAATTAAAACGGCGCAAATAATGCCCATTGTCGTCCACGCTGTACGCTGAGCATACTCGACCTGACCTATATTCACGTAATAGCAAACAATTTTTATTCTCCTGTCTGCAGCGTTCTCGGTGCGTGGAATGTGATTGTGGAATTCGGGATGGGCCTCGAACGGTGTGAAGAATAGTAGAGGGTGAGAAAGTAGGCTGTGATAGACATTGCTGAAATACTTACGTAGACATTCTGTGTATCCGTATTCCGGTATGTCCCAGTGTCCATCATCCATGCAAATGCGTCGTTGATCACCAACTAATATAAAATCTTGATTACACTCGAAAGTGACTTTCGTGCCGGGCGTGAAGAAGAAGTTGCTCTTGCGTCCGAAACGCGGGGTCTCCAATATGCCGCACGATCTCACTGAAACGAGTAGTGTAAATTGTGGAAGGCATAATTAGCGATGGCACAAATAGATTCACATATCTCACCTGGATCACCCGAGTTAAGGTCTCTTATTGCAGTGTACGTGCTGTAGTAATTGAGCGTAAAGTGAGCTAAATCCCGATTAAGTGACATCGCGTAGTCGTATTGGCATTGATACACCTCTCCGCAGAGATCGCTAGCTCGTTCTATATCGTACGACCTGCGACAGAACACGATAAGCAATCTTCCAACGATAATTCTGTATTTATCCAAAAGTGTCAAAGAAACCGATAGTCACCTGTTAGACGGCAGTATGTCCGCAGGCATTTTCCTCCATTCGGGCTCGAAAGTTCTATTGGCGTAGTAACTCGCGGTCCTACCGAATTCTCTGGTGAACAGAGCACCCCCTCTTAATTCATCTTCTTTATCTTCCAACATCCAATGCACCGCGAAGTCTTTATGAACAGACTCGAAGTGGTTCAAATTGGTCGTGGGCGCTCGTTGTCCGTCTGGGTTCGTCAGATCGTCCGATATGTCGAAGTTCCAATTACCGAAGAGTCCTGTGGTCTTGTTCTAGAATCAATCGAATACGAATGGTAACGATTTCCGTTCATTTCAAATTCAACACTACACAGAATAATCTCAAGTCATACCATGTAGGACCAAGGTAAATATACTCTGGCCGACATGAATCCCTCGTTTTCGACTACTTCCACGCCGGCACCGGTGTCGAACATGATGATCACTTCGCTCTGATTTAGAATGTATGTGGGCGTGTAAACCACCACGCCGGGGAAATGTTGGAACTTGAGGGATGGCCTGTCGAAGTATACTCGACGATTATCCGCGAAGACATCGAGCCTATACCTCCACTGTGCGTGTTTAGGCCTCAGGCGAACTTCTATAGTAAAGCTGTCGTTCCCTTTCGCTGTGGGGCAAATTAGAGGGATGGATCTATTAAAGTGATCCGGGGAAAAACAGTCGGGCTCCAATCAGCGTGTCAGTTACCTGCTACAGACGTCAACTGTGTAGCTTTAACTCCACCGTACACGTTGTCTGGTAATTGTTCGAATCTGCCTTGAACGTTCAGCTTATCTTTCGCGCGGTTTACACGCAGCAGAACGAATTCTCCCTTCCCGTTGAACGTGTAGGGTAGATTATCGAACGTGATGATATGGGGATCACCGAATACTGTCGCCACCGCTGGCGACTGATAAGCAACGCAATCTTGGCTCGGTCGTCTCTCGTATCTGAACGTTTCGCAACCGACTGCATGCTCCTCTTGCCACAGACAGCACATGTAGAACGGAAGTATGTCGTGGTACCAGTGGGACAGGGTTGGCACTTTGTTCGCCTCGTCCCACGGGTAATATCCTAAGTTGTGGGAGCGGTGTGGCCTGGAGCCCCATTGCTGATCGTACGTCAGCATTAAGTAGCCGTTCTTGTCGTAGCAACATTGCTGCTCGGAACCGTCCATGCTACAAACGAAACGTAACACTAAAATCCTCTTTGCACGTAGAGTGGTACCATAGGTCTCCATATTGGTACTACATTGGACTCTGATGTCACGTAAAAGAAAGGTACTCACTTCGGCGCTCCTGTCCTCACGCAGTGATGCGCGTGTTGGTTGTATATGCAGTCCAGATTCGAGTCCTTGTCGCAGTCATAATCCGGAAGGTAGCGACCTTTGTCGGATAACGCGAACTTCTCGGTGCACGGACACAGGGATACGTCCGCAGCGAAGTTCTTCAAGTATCTGTCGTTCATGATCCACTTGTCGCAAAGACGTTGTGGCCATTTCGATCCATATAATCGTTCCCATTGAGGACTGAAGTACCATCCTAATGGGACGGGCCTACTCCACAGGTTCCTATAAAGATTACTCGGCTTTTTAATCACCTGCCAATTCCTGGGGATGATTCCTTACTTATAATTTACGTACGGTGTGATATTAAGGCCGAAGTATTGCTGAGGTTCCGTCAAGTTAAGTTGAATAAATCCAAAGTACATGTCTTGTTGGTAGGGCTTGTACTCGTCCCGGTATTTGGCTGGCCTGATGATGTAGTAGCCAAGATTCGTGTACGCTTTCTGAAATTTTATCAACGATATACACGTGTATAATATTCTTCATCGTTGTACATGAGTTTATCTGCTACCAACCTCTAAATTAGTGATGTACTCGAACTCCGGGGTGGTTTTCGTTTCACGGTATCCCCACAAAGATATCTGCACGCCCGCGTTCAAATTACTGGTCAAGTTATAACTATTCCACGTGATCTTTATTTCTGCCGGCTCACGCTCGCGAACGTTATTTCCAACGAAGATCTTCTCGGTCGCTGTGGCTGGGGTTTCTGAACAGTGCCGATATAGTTAAAATATTCTTCCTATCATTCAGTTAACGATTAATATCGATTAAGGTCGAGGGAATAAATTTTACCGATGAAATATTTCCCTCTCCAGTTGTAAACTTTGCTTTCACCAATGCTGACCGCGAATCGGATGTACCCCTGTGCCTTCACAAACGGCTGAATGCAAATTGCGCGATTCCTATCGATCACGATACCCTCCACGACCTCGGTCTCGAACCTACATCGAATTTTCTCGGTCTCGTTGAAACACGGCCCTGTGATGTTAACGATCGTGCCGCCCAACATGTTTCCGCTTTCAGGTGCGTACACGAGTGGCAAATTCGTTCCAGCTGTAACGTACGCGATCGTGTCAAGTCTCAGCGTCTTAGATCCTCCAATTTCCCTCGCGATGTCGTTCTTCGGCCTTACCGATATCCTTGTTGCAAGTTCCCAGCATGATCCTTTCGTCTATTCTGAAGACGTGACGTCCTGGGAAACCGTTCGCCCATCCTCTTCCGGTCAAGTCGCGAATCGTCGACATTTGGGAGTAGGGCTTGTATTCGTAGCTCTGGGTGCCGTTTCCGGCGTTGAAGCCAACCTTCGCGCAATTTGTGATGAGAAATTAGATTGCAATAGTGAATGATAGGAAGAGTTGCGCGTGTACTTCAATTACGTTCCCTGGTATCGCTTCCTTAATCGAATCAAAGAATGCGCTTCTCTATTTGATGAAAATTTTGCTCGCGATAAGTACCGTGCGTTACCGGTGACTCACGCGGCGCGGAACGGGTTGAATTGATAAGTGTTTTCTTGAAAAAGGCAACTGAAGTTGCGACCCCATATCCAACGCTGGGAAGACTTAGTGCATTAAGTCTACTGCATGGGTAGGTGTAGTAAATTCAAAACTTACGTATGCTGGAACACCTCCTTCTCCCCCAGTGGTATCACCACCAGCTTCCGTGTGACTGGTCCACTGAATGTCCAGATAATTAAACATCGCGTAGGTTATCACCTCGTCGGTGACCAAGACCATTTGGAACGTGTTCGTCTTGTAAAGGGAGTTGTCGATACCACCAGCAAAAGACATGTTCTTCCACGTGACTATAACAGCGTGTTTCGGTTCGAAGCTGTCGGAACCAACGATGGCTTCGCGGATGTCCCACTTGATACGCTCTCGCATTTCCACGCCAAATTGGTCCTTCCTCCTCTCCAAATCTCTTTCGAGCCTGGCATGCATTTTCACAAGTCGCAAAGTTAAACATGAGTATCATGATTCTGTGGTATATTTGTGGAGTATGCAGCCTTCACCCACCTAAAGTACACGCCTGGCTTCCTGCGATCAATGTCGGTTCTCCTCAACTTTCCTATGCGACATTTGCTAAAGAATATTCCTATGAAACTGGGATCGTTCTTTTTCGGCCAGTCCTTGACGGGGAATACGAGGGGGTAGGTGTAGTGCACAGGGGGGTCGCTGAATTCCAAGAATCCATTCATAGATACCTAGAAGGTGATGGAGCTTCTTAGAAGATGATTAGAAGTCTTGTAAGGCTAGTCTATTGGAATCCAATTTGGTGAATTAAGTATCATGTATTGTGTTGCTGGATAACGTACTCTGGTGTAATTAAATCTAAAGCCGTAGAAAGGCAGCTGATAGTTGAAATTCTTGTGTATTTGGGGTGTGGACGATTGTATGTCGGTTTGATAATCGCCGTGATCGTTGTCACCGCCCTTGTCGAAGAACCAGTACAGAAACTTCGAACGGATGTCCGTCAATCTCGATTCTGTTAAGACGTAGTCGGGGACTGAATCATCTGGACGAGGCGCGTATCTATCCGCTTCCGGTGAATCCGAATCTACGAAAACACGCGAATCCAGATGTTTTATATTATCTTCGATCCTCCTTGGATACTTTTGTCTACTCGAGAATTACAAATTCCATATTTTGGATTCTGCTTCTTTTAATAAAAGCAGGATCTTAAAGAAATATTTTGAGTTATATTTAAACGTGAACGAAAGACTGAAGTACTCGGTACTCATTACGAAAACCATGACGACATAAATCCAGTGATTCATCTCCGATTCACGTTAGAGTGAGTAACTGATAAAGAAGATAAGATCTGATTCGTTAGTTGGACTATATAACAAATGATACCTTTATGCTATAGCGTACATATTTCGAGAATGCTGATAGTAGAAAAAGAAAAGTACGTGCGTTTCTCTCAATGAATATAATATTTCTAATAACTTCAATTAGTAAATTTACGCGAAGGAATGGCTCCACGCACAAGAAAATAAATGATATAGTGGTCACGCCCATTCGATATCGAAAGACTTACCGTATCTCACATACTTCCCGGTCTTCTCCTCAGCTATTCTGCCGGCAATTCCCCCGGAAATTGTTACTTCTGCTTTTGGTTCGTTCTTTGGCTCTTTATCGGAATCAGGTGGAACTTCCTCCCCCGTTCCTTCTTCATGATTACTTTCACCCTCGATAAGGTCTTCCACTTCTGAAGGGGCGCCTGGTTCCTTCTTCTCCGACAAATCCGCATGATTTCCATTGCTTTCCGTGTAAAGGGATTCCTTATTCTCCGTAGATTCGGGCTCGATCAATCCGAATGCACTCTCGAATGTTTCGTTGTCGATTTGGGCCGATATCCGTGTTGTCAATAAGGACAGAAGGCAACAAGAGACGACGATAGATCTCGAGGATTGAAAAACGCGGTGGAGGCGAAACTCGTTCCGCATATTTAATAAAACAGGATAAATGAACTGATTTGTCTAGCACGCTCGAAGATACTGAGTTTCGCTTCAGGCAACGAATCCTGATAACGGTACTGATATCAGTTATATTGTGATAACGCACGTTTATCTCTTTACTACAGGTGGATAAACTGACGTAAAAAGTTGAACGAATGGAACGGCCGAAGGGACAGTGTCCTACTTTTCGAAGGCGTGAATGCCCTTCAAATAATTCTGTGTAATTCCTTAATTTAAGTAATCACACGCTGCGCACGTCTCAATATTCTTTTTGGTGTTTTTTTTTTGTTGAAGTCAGTAAAAAGCAACAGTTTTTTTTTTAAGTAAGATGTTTATTGTATCTCTGGAACGACGTGTTATTTACAAAGGAAATGTGTTTTCTTGCGTGATTGTTCGCAACGTGTGGCGAAAGACTGTTCCTGCATTTAGTCTCATAGCTAATGCGTTTTACAATAAAACATTCGTGGTATGTACGGGGAACACTGCGCGGGAAGTAATTTTAGAAAATAATTCTGCTGTTTATAGAGATAGAGATAGCGAAAATCATTCGAGAGGAATAAGTCAGATGAACGATAGGATTTCTTTTTAATGCTACATGTTAATGCTTTCTTCGGTCGATCTGAATTTGCACGAAACGTGATTTTGACAGATATTTATTAAAATGCTAAATATAAGAAATTGCCCGGCTTAAAATGTAATGATCTATAAATGCATTGTATGATAAATGTACATATGAACACTGATCGATGTACTTAAACAATGCAATATTGCATTTGCTTTCCTTTCAATTTTTTCCCGCAATGCTTTTCTAATCTCCCATCCCAACAGTCAAGAGACTTTTTGAAAAATCTTAGAAGTAGATTTGTTTTCTATTTTCCTCTCTTTTGTACTGCGATTGTATCTTGTATACCAATATTGTCGTAAATGTTTCGTAAAGAAATTATATTACATATCTTATCTTGCATAGTATTGTATCATAAGTATTTTCGATTAATAGCATGTATCACAGAAGAAACCTATGAAAGACTCAAATTCGAGGATACAAAGAAAAAATGCGCGCATATGAAAAAATGTCCCTACAGTTTCATTTTCTCCGATTGATGATAATCGTGATCTACGGTGGTGATTTGAATGTAATATTGTGGATATGAACTATACGCTTGATCATTAAGTGAAACATTATTTATAACATTTTATTTGTAATGAAATAATCTGTTCCGACTGGGGCGTGATAGTTTTTTTTAACATTACGAGGACGAAGAATTGTCTCCATTACTGTCTAGATATCCTCCTGAACCATTCACTACGAATGATGTTCCCAAACCGTATAAGTGACCACAATATTTCGCGTCGTCAATGTTGTCTTCGAAAAACATCTGGAACAGAATTTCCCCATTGTTATTCTCAAAACTATACACAAATAATACTTATAGGCAGCTTTGAACATTCATTTACCTCCCGCATTTTAAAGAAAACCATTCCCGTAAGTAACGAATCAGATCCAGCTTGATGTTGCGGTCCCACTCTTTGAATTTCTAATTGTTCCGCTACCTCTTGTAGGCCTCCTTTCAAATTTTTGCAAGATTTCATTAAATACTGCGTACAAAAAGTTACGTATTAGATTTATAGTGGAAAACACAATTTTCATCTATTCCGAACAATTGCTCGCGCAAACTCACTTTTACGTCATATATCGTTGGAAAATATATCCTAAGAAGTTCGAAGAATTCGCTTTCTTCCTGTGGTAAATTTTGGTCTGTTAGGAGTTTCAGTAAATACCCAAAGTCGTAGCCAGAATGGAAAGATAACCATTTTATGTCGTCAACAAGAACGATTCCCGATGTCATTAAAAGTTCAGCAAAGTCTAATGGATCGATACCTTCTTCCTCGTGTTTTTTGAATTGTATACCACTGTTTTGCAGCATGTCTATACTGTCCTGTGCATACATATCTTCCCTATTGAATAAAAGATCATACAATACTATAATCTTTCACCTCGCTTTATAGCTCGCATTATACATATTTGAAACCTACTGTAAGTTAAATTTGAAATTAAATTGCCATGTCGTGTAACTACCCCCAGGCGTGTTTCCTGATTCGTCGAGAAACGTAAGACCGAGTTGAATTATTCGTAAAAGATCTACGTTACACCGTAACAACTGATACTGGTAATCGGCACTAGTTCTGAATTCACCTATGCCAAAAAAATTGAATTAGATCATTTTAACGATTGTACAGTGTAATAAATAATCATGTTATTGTTTGCTGATATACTTTACCAATAGGTCTAGCTACTACTCCGGGAAATTCAGTGTCCATTGCAATGTACTGATATTGTTGTACGACTTGCCGAATTGTGCGAAATTCTTCCTCGAGATTGTGTCCCCAAACATCTCGAATCCCGCATTCTTCATTACTGGGCATAGTCGCCCCACCCTTCTGCTGCCCTATAGGGTTGTTTCCTCCTGAAAAATTATGTAAAACACCAACATTATTCAGCAGGGACTAACAGAGACTAACACAACAGAAACCAGCGTGCGATTTCTATCACACATTTTCGTATAATATATCAGCGTCCGTTTTCTCGGACTCTAACATTTTATAGTTTTTGTTAACTTTTCTAATTTCATCTCATAAGACACCTTTCCATATTATACGCTACTATCACTGCTGATATTACTTCTTTAAGTAACATAAATATAAATTTGGTAATTCTCTCTATAAAAAAAAAAATGGCAGGAGCGTGGGTAGTGGATTGTTTGTTCTTATTCATTACTTTGAAAAATCTTATTTTATTCGGAATGAAATATACAGATAATTAGCATCTAACAGAGCCCATATAATGGCTCATAAAACTGCACCTTCTAGCATCTGTGCATTCTTCTGAAATTCTCTGAAAGCGCACACCTTTTCTTGCAGCAACAGAGACTGTATATTTCTTGGGAACTTCATTGCATGTTCTAATATATTCTACTACTTTCAAACAGGACTTCAATTACGTAGCTCTTCTGGAAGGACGCTTCCTCCTAACTTCATCCACATAAATCCAAAGTACTCTATCTATATTGCTTCACAGTTCCTGTAATAAGTATGTGCCACATGCATTATTTTAGAGGTCGCGCATACGTGTTTCACCTTTGGTATCTATTATACGATCAATTGTCATTTAACTTAAACAAACGAATGTCAAGTTCAACGCTTCCGAGGGCCTGATCTAACGAACTGCCTCGCTACTTCTACCGATATAGCTTCTAAACCTCGTACGAAAATTGTACGCTAAGGAGTACCCTGGTACAGAAAGCAAATACATTTGAAAAGTACAGGATGCTCGGTACGTACCGGTAGCCGAGGGCATAAGGTTAGATATTCCTGTCGTCACCGGGGCTATTTTTATGTTTGATTCCCACCGTCACAGCTTTACCTCCTTCATATCACTGCAAGTATACATATAAATATTACCACTGGCCAAGCGATTCATATTGCACAATGCGCGCGTACGATATTAGAAACAGAATTGCTACAGGTTTAATCGAGAAACGACGTGGAAATTGAAATTAAATAGCTGCCAAATAAACATAGCTTGAAGGTTAGAAGTCCGCGCAAACTAGCATCGCTTGTCATAACAAATACACAGTGGATAAAAAGACAGACATGCAACGGCGACGTAGGACGCGACGGAGGAGAGTAATTGAAACGATAATGGACCGTCTCCTGCAGTGTTAGTTTTCAAAATAAACGTTTAAAGTAAAAATAGGTTATGTATTTCAGATAAACAAAAACGGTTTGCACGGGTAAATATAAGAGGAATAAGTATCGCGATGTACCTCTCTGTGCGCTCGTTCTCTCGCACGACGTGTTTACTGTTTATCCACCGAAACGGGAGTTTATCAAACACTTATTACACCTTCGAATCTTCTGTCATACACTACGGGACAGGTTAAACGAGTTTCCAAACTCGAAACAGCAATTCCCTCTATGTAAAGCCTGAAGTTAGGGCGCCAAAATCGCTAGAGTGGATTTCTTCATGGTCCGTGGCGTTGCCAGGATGCTCATTCACGAATTGACAGTAGCAAAATCGTAGAGTGCGCGACAGGCATAGTCCAGTGGTATTACCATTCGAGTAAAAGGCAACAAGGAGACATAAAAGTGAACGGTTTCGTCGCAACGCGCAACGATCGAGCGCTAAACTTGGGCGCATTTTATGAAAAAATGGTCACCTAATCTATAATCCGAAACCTATATAGTTGCTGTACGCTATATACAATCAAATAGAAGGAACGTGGAGCAACTTAGTGCTGATATCACTAGACCCAATGCCAATAGAATTTTAGGTACGAAATAGATTCCAATACTGAAGATGTTTACCAGTTTGAGATATTGATTCTGTTATCTGTTTTTGCAATGTTCGCTACATTATAAATCCCGTTATCATGCAAACAATCCGCGTAATCTGGATCTGACTTTGGCCAAGCAGAACCTCTGCCTTGTCTCTGATAAAATACAAATTTCCTTTATCCACGAATATAAGCGATAGCAACGGAAGATTGCGGGAATAGCTGCGCTGCAGAAGATAATTGCATTACGTTGTGCTAAAGAGAGTGTGCATAACGTAGCTATGCAGTGAATACAAGAGCATCTTGAATGGTTCGCGTAATAAGCCTAAATTTGAAGCAGTCAAACACAATTGAAGTGTCCTTGTAGAAAACACTATAAGTGCCAAAATTAAAAAAAAAAATTACCGAAAAATGTTCTACATGCCAATAGTGATACTAAAGTATAGAATTTTAATGCAATTTCCATTGGAAAATAAATTAGCAATAGTGCTAAAAGGTGGTAGATACCGCTGATACGTCCAACGTCACTTCTGTAGAAAACAACGTAAGAGCCAATTAAGCGATAGGAAAATTGAATTGGCACTTGCAGTGCTTGCAAATTTAAATGAATGGCACATTCAGTTTTCCCTACAACTAAGCGGTATCAGATACAGGCTTCTCTATAAATTCAGTTCTTTTTTTCACGAATTTGGACTAGATTAATGCAAAAAGCAGACAATTTTGTGATGTATTTGGGTTATTGTATACGTACTTAAGCACATTTAGCAATGAAAGCAAATAAAATTTTGTAAATAATTTAAAGACAGAGAAGTTTTTTCTCCATCTTGGAAAAGTTGATTTTTGACACAGTGTTTTCTACAAGGACTCTTCAATTGTGAATAGGAAAATTGCATGTGCGCAGAGTTAGGATCTATTAACTTTGCTCAGCTATATAAAACTTGAAAGGTTATCTTCATATATTAATAAGTGAAAAACAGATAGATAAACGTCGTATCTATCCGCATGAATCACGAAATCAACATCGTTACATGGCATCGTGAAATAGTACAGTAAATGCAACGATGCACCAGGCTGGAGACCAAAGTGTAATCGTTCCCGAGGGACATTCCCGATAATTTGTAGTAGCCTGTATTTTTCTTGATCCCGAACATGCTTAATGCATTTGGCTGCAGTAATGGAAGTACATATGAGCGAGTATGTGTGTTCTGTAAATACACACAGCGATAATACGATTAAGCGTTCTATCGTACATTCATCTTCACGAATGTCCCCTACCAGACCTCGCGCGATCTATATAAAGCATGCTCAATAATCTAAAACGGCGTAGTTTCCGAACGAAGTGACAACACGGAATTACGTTTCGACTAGTAAACTCGACGACACTGCGCAAAAATGAAGGGGAGAACTGTCTGTTTGTTCTTGGTCGTTCTGTGCTGTGTCTTGGCGTACGATGTGTCAGCTGGAGTGGGTCCACGTATGTAACTTTAGTCACTATTATATTCCCGAAATAGCTTTGAAATGTTAAAACCAATGGCGGATTTAAAGAAAAAGGCCCAGGTGCCAAACAGGTGCAAATGCAAACGTTCTGGGACATCCTGTATACATATACATACATAATAGAATAACGAATAAATTTACGCGCGCGTGGTATGAAAATTATAGGAAACAAAAAAAATTAGTTTTTGGATAAAGTCATAATTTTTTGGGGAAGATGGGGGCCTTCTGGGCTGGAACCCAGGTGGCAACTGTTCATCGGCCGGCAGTTAAATCCGTTACTGATTGAAACTCGACTGACCAGTGATTTCATTGTAACATAATTTTCCCGCCATTTTATGCAACATGCAACAATAACTTTCCTTTATTC
Source organism: Andrena bucephala (assembly GCA_947577245.1). NCBI lineage: Eukaryota > Metazoa > Arthropoda > Insecta > Hymenoptera > Andrenidae > Andrena > Andrena bucephala. The sequence goes on from OX387715.1 coordinate 75,913,664, forward strand.
ACAGAGTGCCTTTTGCCACTGGAGCACGGTCCGTGTAAAGCGCTCATGATAAAGTATGGATACAATCCGATCACGGATCGGTGCGAGGAATTCATGTACGGAGGCTGCCAAGGAAATGGCAACAATTTCAACTCGCTGGAATCATGTCGGCAAGTCTGTTCGTGAATGAACGACGACTGTCACCCCGTGCACGGAGTGTAGTAATAAGAACTGAATCAGTTATGCGCATAATACTCTTGTAAATATAGGGTACCGATTAGAACTAAGTATATTAGCATTGTATCCGATCAAATAGCTTCTTCTGCTTTCTACTATTTTCAACTTGCAATGATCGAGCTGTATTTCAAGCCCGACATTGTCAGTTCTTCATTCACACTCATGTGTATGACAGCAGGGAATTTATAGAGATGATTTAATAAAATAATTCTTCTTTGTAAGCATAATCTGTTTTCTGACGCAACCTTTCCACAAACCTTCCCTGTTCTATTGAAAGATATTTAAGTAAAAGTGTTCCAAGTATTCTAGCAGAATCGAGGCCAGTATCGATAGCACCTTGCCGTTAGTAGAAATTCTCGAGCAATCCATAAAAAAGCAGTTACAGATAACGCGGCCATTTAGATAACTCATTCAAATGCGGTCAGCGAAGAAAAACATCGATTAGAAGCGATAAATGCGTCGATGCTTATCGATCGCAAATCCCCAGGGAATAGTAGTAAACAACTTCATCGGCTCGATGAAACCCAGCCGCTGGGAATTGATTATCGTGATTCCGTATCAAGAGATCATTAACATCGGACTAGAACATAGTCTCCAAACTGTTCAATTCGCTCACCTGTTACACAAAGAGAAAATCTGTAAGGATTGATGGATTAAGGATAGAAATCAATTTGCCCTACGTGTTCCTATGAAAATGGAGCTGATTATTTAGTACATATGTATGTATATCAGGCAAAGAATCATGGATCTACGGATTTGCTACGTTGATACTGAAATGATAGGAAGACGTAGAAGTATGTCCATCCCCCGTAAAAAGAAAATAACACTATTGAAAGGTGTACCTATGCACCAGTCATGGTGTTCCCCGTAGTCATTTTGACTGACAGTTCTCGACGTGTAACGGTGCGCTGTAAATCAAACGGTGGAAAGTTTTAGACCGGTGCTCGAAGAGAATCGAGTCGCAAAGTGCATGGCGTGTAATGTTCCCGGGCTATTATGCGTGTTCTGTTTGTTGAACTGGAACCGTACGTGTCGCCCGTGATCTCAACAGTTCCACTCATGCTTAAAATTGTCCAATTTCTCTGTTATACCGTCGTGCACGCCGACGTCTAGGTATACGTGCGTGCGTGCACGGGAACGCTTATTATTGGCCACACCTCGCGGAAGAAAATATCTTAACGATCGCACCCGACTACTTCGCCGCTGTCCACTTTAGTGCCGAATAATAGTGATTCTGCATCATCGTTTATCGCCTGTTTTCCTTGCCCCGTACGCGCGTTCTTAACGTTGCTTAAGTAGTTATCTGGCACGCTAATAGAGGCTATCGGTTTTACCCATCGACCAGAATATTCAGTGGTTTTTCACGTTGTCAACAGCACTCGCCGTCGGTCGCGAATAGTGGAAATACGTTTCCGAAGATATCGGGCGCAATAAGTAGTGCTTGAAATTCAATGATAACGAAATCTACGTGGGCGCACGATCAAGGTACAGATTTAATACTTTAATCTTTGGATTATATCAGTGCGGTGAAATAATCTTGAATGCGCTGAATTCCAAGAACTCTCGAATATAGGATGGTTGGGGGAGCGTAGAACTCGAATGATTGAGGTTTTACCGTACCAAGAATTCGCCGAATTAGTAGGTACTGAAAGGTACTAGTAACGATCTCGAACGTTGCCATCCCGTGCCTTGTTCGAGCGCATAACCGTACACGGAGAGAAGTCCCGCTAACGATTAGATTGAATTAGGTTGGAAGTGAGATCCATTACTGTTACGTTGCCTTATACATTTGCCAGGGATAGCCTGGCTGTTTAACGTTAAAAGGGAAAGATCGACGATACCGCGGTATTTGGTAGTCGAACGACTCACTTGTCTTCCCCGCATCGTATTTACGTGTGTCACATCCCGTAAAAGCCGAGGTGCAGCGTGTTCACCGCGTTTCAGGGCGAAATGTGTGCTTTATGAAATTAACCCGCGAAAGGACTTGACGAACGTTATCGCGGCATGTAACGTCACCGGCGGCCATTGTGTTACCCTGCCTCCATTTGGCGATCTTATCCACCGGCGCACGGCGTTACAACTGTAACACGTTTCTCTCATTTCAGATTTTATTGGCGCTTTATTTGCGGCCCCGGTCGGCAGCTTTGACTCCCTTCTGGGAAATCTGGGCAAGCGCGAGGGAAAACAAGTTGGCAGGTGATAACGGCACATCGGATGGTGAGCGTAACTTCTTCTTTATTTGTTGAAATTTCACGATGAATTTCTTCATCAAGATTTCACGATTTCTTTCCCGTGAATGAGATAGGCGGTCCTTTCATAAAATAATTGGATGCTAACGAAGAACTGTTCCCCGTGTTTTGCTTTTTCCGTCGGGGGATGTTTCATTTGAAATCAAGGCCGCGGCATTTTTTGCGCCGCGCGTATTTCAATGAGCGCAGGTTGGATGGCTCGGCAAACACGAAGTTGTCGATACGTTTTTCCTTGGCCGGGGATGGTGTTTGTTCTCGTCTCGGAGCGGTTCGGCCGCATTTCACTTTCAAATTAATCGTTTCCTTAACGCGTATCCGGAAAATAAACATACCGCGCCAAATTCGGTCCGGCGAAATCTATTTCGAAAGGATGACGACGGAGCCGAACCGTCTCGAACGATCTATCTCCGCCAGGAGCAGTGATTTACATACAACAAGGCACCGCAATGATTGCCTCCGGAATACATTAAGCTCGCATGCTCCGGATACAAGGGAACCAGCAAACAAAGCACACACAGCCTCGATTGTACTTGCATCGAAGACATCGAAAGAGTAGCGATCAAAATCAAGTCGTTGGGAGGTTTAAGATTCTCGTTTGAGGACGGCGCCCTGTCGTCGAGACGGTTCCCTTACGTGACGTCTTACTAACGCAACAGTCGCTCGCATATAAAACTTTCTACACAAAACTCAACTTGTTCCATAATCCACTGTCTCGCGGATTCAATACCACCACTTTGTTTCTACAAAATTTATTTCTCGGACACGACTTCTTTGCCCATCCAACTCCTCCCTAATTCCACAATATTCTCTCCTCCGCCCCCTCTAATTATACTTTCCCTTTCACCTCCTCTGCTTTATGCGCAGCGACGTGCGCAGTGTTCGTTTAATCGTTGATAATCGCGCAAACATAAAGACCGAGTTTTCTCTCGTTAATAATGATTTCCCCGCGGTCATAAAACAATGTTCGGAAAAACCCTGCACCTACGTAGCGGTAATGAAAAAATATTCGTCGTTTCACCGCGCACGTTCATGTACGTACGTAACGTGACTAACTTCCCGCGACCGTAGATTAAGTTACGAGCCGGCCTGGTCTATCGCGGCCCTATTAGAATTACTTTCAAGTACCCATTGTGATCTGCTCGTTTCCATAGATCGCTGACACAAAAGAAATATAGCGTAGGACACGGAGATAGAGCCTTCGGCCATTGCCACACACGTGGCTGATAACCCCGTACGATCTTCCCCGAGCGAACACGCTGTAATTGCATGGGTTCCGCATTTTTCCACCCACATACAGAGACCCGGCCTCTATCGCTGTCCCTTTTTCCTCCACGAGCTTCGTGCTTCCATACTCCGTGCCGGCTATTGCAGCCAGCGCGCGGAACTCGCGTTCACCGAGCACAGAGCGTCTCGTACTAGTTATCTGTACCAGCTCCAGGCGTACCTGGCTGAACCTTGAATTTGCTTGCCACTCATTCACTCTTCGACCCCTCGTTATCGTCAGAAGCAGCTCGGTGATAGTTCAGTCGAGGGCGATTTGGCTGGTTATCAGTAGCCACTCACTAGTGATATCATGTAGGAACATGGAACAGTCTTCAAATATCATTTTGCAATAATTTTGGAACAGGTTTCTTAACTGTTCGTATACGTAAGGGTTGAGTTTTAAATCTACGTTGATTATACCTTACTACTCTCATCAAGTATACCACGTGTCACTACCCATACAGCACCCTGCGTTGCCCGAAGCTTGCAGGAAGGTTCCATGGGGGTTACCGTGGAATGTTCCCCCGGTGCGGACATAGGAACCTTCCTGCAACATTGCTGCAAAGTCTTCGATTTTAGCACTCCAAAAGCCGACTCGAATTTCCCACGGATGGCTTAGTTCGAGTTTCCGTGACGATCGTGTTTTTGTCAAACGAATCTTGAGTGCGCGAAAGAAAGGACTACGACGAAGTAATAAGGAAAGCAGGACGGTTCCCGCTGATACAACGAGCCCCCGTTTGGATGCAAATCAGTTAGCAACTCGCCAACTTTCGCATGCCCTACCTCTTTCTCTCCCGCGCGCGCTAATAGTTGTACCTTTGCCACCCACTAATTATGGAAATTCCGGGCGAAATGCGCGTGTGCCGCTCCCCACTTTCGGCGATCCGCCGAAACTCGGATTACAGACTACCACTTTAATGCGTTCCAGAAACTTTAACAAGCTGCTTTTTCCCTATGGCCCCTCAGTGCCCCGATAACTTTTGCCGCGCGAGCCAGCGGCCTGTGCACGCGCGATACCTGCCGTCTGGGCAGGACGTTTAATAAAGGAAAATTGGCAATGGTTACGGATGCCTTCTCGACTTAGGCAGGGCGAGCCTGGGACTCGGCGAAACTCGTTAACCGCGGTCACGCGATATCTTGCGCGGAGGATCGGTGACCGGCGATGATAAACGAATTTTCACTTAATACTCGGTCTCGTGAGGAGGCCAGATAAGGAAGCTTATTTTCACTGATTCGAACACAATGCCCGTGGACTACGCCGCGGAGCAAACTCCGTATAATATTACCGTAAAATACCCGTTAGCCGTGCACCACCGGCCCCGACGTCCATTAAATCATGGAGGTATCGAGCAGCCGATACACAACCGTGTCACTGCATTATCGCTGTACTATTTGTATCCGTTTAGATGACAAAATTGCTTCCATTACACGATTCCCTCACGATTCTGGCCGACTCTCGCGACTGTGCGCCGCGGCCCCGTGACAAGCTTGCGCTCCGTCGTTTTATCGGTAATAATGCTTCCAGTTTTATAGCGACACGGTGTTTTATACTTTTCGTGACTCGTAAATTTCACGGGCAGCTTTATCGTTAATATCGCTTCGTGAATCTTCGAGGAGGAAGAGGACGCGAACCCTCGTGCCCTCGTGGCTCCCGAAGCGATTTATCAATCGGCAAAGGCTAGAAACTCCTCGAAACAGTTCGTAGATTCGATCGGTTGACGCGGGGCATCACATATCTCGAGCGAAGCTTGCGCACTCTCTTCCTGCGAAGATGCTTTTCCTGTTTTAATTGAATCAGTTTTCTTGGCACTCTCCTGACGCTCGAAGGGCTCCATTGGGAAAGACGAGAAATGAAAATGTAGCGGTATATCGTTTCCCCTTTCGAGTTTCATATCAATTAAATTTCAATCGTGATAAATCGCGGAAATGGGGTTATTTTGATTTTGTTTATTTTATCCATATAACGAGTAATACGTTGAGCATGTATTTCCTTGCTGAGCCAATTAATCGGAGGTTGTTCCTGAATATTCTCATCAACGTTATGCACTGGTGTTCGTCCCGTACAGTCTCCGACGTTAAATTCATACGTGTTTCGTTCACGCGAACGGTACCTGTTAATCGTTTCGTGGATCCCATTTGACGGTTGACTAGTTGCCGCGTTTATGGAATATGATTTACGCGAGGAACGCCCGAGGAAATTATGGCGTCTTGGGTTTCCATAATGCCGAGATTTGCTGCTCTCGGAGCCACCTAATCCAGTGGCATGCAAGAAGATCCTCTTATCTTGAAGACACGTCCCCTCGGTAAGTAAGACGATTATCTTCGAAACCTCGCGTGAAAAGACGCCAACGCTGCCGCAGCAAAATGCGACCGACGGTTATTTTCTTTTCCTCCCCTGCCCTGTCCCCTTGCCGAGGGATTTCGCTTTTAATTACGATCTCGCACCCGAATCACGATATTGACACGATACATCTAGCCACGGGGAGAGGACGGACGTATTCGAGACGGGAGTATTAGCGATATCGTGTTATTCCACGCTTCTACGCGTCGCTGTCTGCGCTCCGTAGGGACGAGCGGAAGATTGCAGGTGCTCGGAAACCATAACATCGAAAATCATACCGTTGGGTAATTTCGAAGATTGCCGGACGAGTGGGATTCGTCGTTCTCGTGATTTCGGGTGGAAACGAAAGTTCACCGCGACTCCAGGGTATACGCGTTCAAGGTGAACCGGCGGCCACCTGTTCCCATTATAATTTCGACTCCGGTAATCTGAGAATCTATCGCTTTCACGGGCCAGAACACGACCGAATGTATCGTTCGTCGAATCGATGCTCGAAAAAGGAGTAACTAATTGGCCGAGCGGTAATTCCGCACCGGCCAAAGAATTAGGAGATTCTGGATAATTTTGTGAGTGAAAAAAAGGAACCAGTTTTCTCCGAAAAGGAAGTTTTAGAGAAGCATTCCACGTAGTGCGTGTCAATGTAAAACTTGGCAGGATGAAGCAGGATATTTTGAAATGTTTACTCATTCGTTCACGTATACCTGAAGCATCTGCATGAAATTGAAGACCGAATGTCAAAAATGCTTCACCCTTCTACCCTTCTCAGGGACTGTCGAGTCAGACACCGAACGAGATCGTTTTACCATCGAGAAATTATTTTCCGGCTCCGTCGGGCAGGTATCGATCTGCGGATTTAATTGCACGGGAGCAGGGTATCTTAGCGGTTTATACCAGAAGGTTAGATCCTGATCCTTCTTAATCCCTCTTCAAACTGGTAACCTGAGATGTTTCGGTGTCTTATGGGATAAGTTCCTTGGTCATCGGAGAACCCTTTCGAATTTACGTTTGTTTACCTATATAGCTTGCTGGGTATGCTATCGATTACCGCTGAAGATCAACGAACCGAAAACGGAACTTTACGAAAGAGTGCAGCGCAGGTATTATAGTTCAACTTGTGCGAAAAGACGTAGACTAAACTTCCTCGGTACCGGCTCCAATTCAGTGCAGCAACGATAGTGCAGATATTAAAACGGTCGCAGTACAGGGTTACAGATATAGAGTGGAATTTCTGAGACACCAAGTCAGTTCCCAGATACGCGTCGGCCTCTCTGATGTACTGTTGCGTCGCAACAGATTTCGAGCGAAGGCGGACAAAGGATCGATTGCAGACTCCGATGTGCATAAGCGGCCAGTCTTTAGAGACGCGCCAGTTGATTTACAGCTTCCTCTCGCATTGATCCCGCAGCAGCGGGGCCAGCGATGGCAGGTGTAGTAACGGCAGCAGCACCAGGCGTCTCCTCTCGGTGCACAGAATTGTGCTGAGTTCGTGCTGGCAAGGCGACGTACGAGTGATTTGCATCGAGCCTGCAGCCCGCGGGAGGAGCATAACGGGCCGGTTAAGCCACTCGACGCCGTTTCGTGTCTGCCACTTGGTCACCGGTAATTAACAGACACCGTAAAGCACCGTATGAATCGAGTGGCAGTGCGGGGCATGCCTCGGAGACCGTGTCAAGATGCTCCCCAACCTTAGATGCGGTTTGGCTTTTCTTGGCTCTTCTGCTACCTGCTGTTCACGACGATTAATTGTCACGGAAACGCTGTTGTTTCAACGGACCTCCACTCTCCACCCGACCCTCTGTGCCGTACACCTCTGTCAGCGTAATTTGTAGCCTTTGCCGGCGAGTTTCGGCTTCGAATCACGGTGACACGAATCTCTGTCGCCGGCCAGTCCCGATTAGCCGGCAAAGTAACTTCCCGATGTCGACCTTTGGCTCGAACGTACAACTGTCTCGTCTGAGCGGGCATTGATTCTGGTAGCCACCAAGTAGACAGAGCCGTAGGTTGCCAGACAAAGCGTAGCTGAAACCTAAAAGCTGGCGTGAGTCTTTCATAGGCATAAAACTGTTTGACTATGTTCCGCTGTATCTACTGAACGCTCTCTACGCTTATCGATGTGACATTTCGCGGTTTCAATAACTGTCAGGAAGTTAACAACACCACGTTTGTACTAGAGGCTTACAAATTGTCGCGCCGCTCAAGAGCTACCTACTTGCAGTTTCAAAGAGCATCCGCAGCGTCTTTGTGACTCCGCCTCGAACGCGATTCTGGTTGCGGTGTCGCCGGGAAGAAGCCTTCCGCGGCAGATACCCGGCTATCTTCGCGTACCATCCACGGTATTGTGCTCCTCTCGCGAAACCCATTTGCTCTCTGTTAGAGAGTCCTGCAACGGCGAGAAGAAGAGGACAACCAGGTAGGAGAGGCCGCGGAGAGACTGGAGTGCGGCGTTCTATTTAATTAAGTTTGCATTGTATCGGAGCGCATGCTGCAGGAAAAGATCGTTATCGAACTTTCGCGAGATATGACGTTGGCTGGCCCACCACACTTATCAGGGACGATCTGCCGGAGCAAATGAACGGCCGTTCGAAGGCACACTCCTAACAAGATCGAGACCTGTGCCGCGGTGTGCGTTCTTCCTTCAGCCACTCCGAGAATGAATGTCTCTGCACTGCCACGCGGAATTTCTATGCTTATAGACGAATATCGGTTCGGTGGAAATAACAACGTCTGAGGGGTAGTTTAATGCAGGGTGTTGAAATCATTACGATTATAGCTGTGATAGTTGTGATTCTAGTTTATGAGGTGGCAGAATGGTTACTTCTCGGCTTGTTAATGGATATTTATTTGTTCATTTCGTCTGTTGATCGCCACCTTATGAAACTCCAGTTCAGTTTCGATTACCTGGATGCGCGAGGTAATAGTAATTAACGTTTCTCGCGACTCCAGACGTCACGCTAGAGAATTTCGTTTCCTAGAATAAACGTAGCTCGCCGCGCGGTCTGACGTGGATATACTGCGCTGAAAACGATAGATAGGAAGGGGGGGACGATAAAGTGGGCCGGCGAAGTTGCGGGAAATGTGACAATCGCCTCGACGCCGTCGGAACAAGCGAGAACGGAAGAGAAAGACTGGCAAGAAGTAGAATCATCCTGGGGTTCGTCCTCTTTAACAAGAATTCACGGTGACGGGCAGATCCCATAGGCCAAGATGGAGCTCGAGGAATTAAAATAGGGAATTTGCTCGGCACTTTCCGATCAAAATGTCGAGAAACGTGGGACGCATCGGTGCCGCGGGGATTTTCGACGCGATTTCGACATTCGAGGTACGTGACGCTTACGAAATGCAAGTTGATCACGTACATTATATCAAAAAGGCTCTCGGCATACGTGTCACCTTTTCGGTGGTGCGTATTATTACGAGTTATTAGTTTGAAGCGTGTCACGTTCGCGGCGTTTCGTGGGGGGGGGGGGATGGCGGATTATTATTTGCATTCGAAAGCGCGACGTACACGCACGCGGGAAAAAAGTCACCCGTTTCCCGGTGGAATCGTCGCGGAATATTCCGGGAATGCGACGCATACTTCATCCTACGCAGCGTGCATCGCGACGAGCGATATCTGGTCGAAAAATTTCTATACAGGTAATTAAAGTTGGCCGGGTATGCGAGGAGGGAGGGGAGGGGGGGGGCAAGGCATAATGGAATGCACACACACAATTCCACGGGTAAACATGAATCGGTGCTGGAACGTGTTTGAATTTCTGAATCAATTCATGACATATGAGAATATTGCGTTACCGAAAAATACCGAAGACAAAAGCTTCCGTTGATTTGTTTTTGAGGCTGAAGCAGTACGAAATGAACTTCTGCGCGGTATTCTATTCACGCATGGATTGCGTGACTCTTTGATATTACATTGCTGGGAGCACACGCGGCTACAAGACGAAATGAGCAGTATTCAATTAACAGGAGTGCAAAAATCAAAGCTCTCGAAATAATATATGTATATTTCTGGAGCTTACAATGGCACTTGATTCGCCACGCATCGGGTATCTCATGGAGATATTGGCAAACGATTATATCCGAACGTTCGCGCAACGTGGTATCAATTAACCCCTCGGCCAGTCGTTTACAACGGGATATTTAGTCTCGAAATCTACAAATCGATAAGGTCACCGGCCACTATTTTCGCGCGATGCACACACGTATCGTTAATCTATTATAATATATGCATCAATTTGCTGTCAAACGCATTCTGCCGAATACGCGACCGACCAGGAACGAGGTACGGAGGCGTGGCGACGGGCTCCCGTTGAATTCCAATTTTCGCTCTGCAATATTTATGGACTACATTTATATCCTGCAAAAATAGAACGTCGAAAGCCGCGAATTTCTCCGTTCTGCGGTTAGGCAACGTTGTTTTCGGCGGGGAGCAGACGGGATAGCTTTTAAGGTGACGTTCTTATGCACACGCTCGCTGCGTTAGGTAAATAGAGAGTGCACCTTTGACAACATGCGCCTAGAGTTATACATAGAAATTAGATTAAAAAGAGATCCGGTCGTGTGGTGAATACGCAGGGAACAGCAGCACAAGCTGCACGCGGTTACTTTCGTCGAGGGTAACGCGGTAGCTTGCAAAGATCATCCGCTGTCGTCATAACTGCGCGTATAAATGCCTCACCGATAGGTAGCGGTAATGAATTTCTTCGAAGATTAATACGAAAGTTTTCATGCGTCACGCGATTTAACGAGGACCCGGTGACATGTGTTTCAGTTTCGGCTGGGCGCAGCGTACGTACGTACATGACGTACACCGGTCGTACTTTATCTGCCACTCGAATCGTAAAAAATGCGCTCTAATGAGCGGACCCAGCGTCGTTAAGGTAGCCCTTCAAAGATTCAGCAATGATAAATCATCGTGATCACCTGTCAAGATACCTGCGCCTCTTTTTCCTCCGGCAATCCTCGATTGGTACAAATTAAGAGTACGAAATCTCCTCACCGGCGCCGTTAATTAAGATACGTTTACGCCATTATCAAAATTCTTACGTTCCGAACCGCTTTCTCCTTTAATGGGCCCCGCAACTTCCGTCTTCACCAATATTTGCTCTCGATTACCCGTATCACATTCTTTCGCCCCTTTGATTTATAACACAATCGAGGCTCCCTGCGAATCCTCGACGTTCTCGCACGGAAGAGGCGCGGACTGTAAAATCTGAGAAAAAGGAAAACACGCCAGTTCCCAGGGAACGTTTAACGATCGTCGTAAAGCTAGCGCGTCTCGGGTTATATCGCTAACGAATTATCCGGTTGCAGTAAGTTGCGAGTCTCCGAGGAAATCGATGCGGCCGGCTCGACGCGATAGTCTTTCCGCTTTTATGCGGGTCCCGCGCGTAGATACGCGAACTGACCGTTTCGACGGGATGTATCGCGCGTCTCCTCAGGGGCACCGCTACCGGCACTCCAATAACTTCCGCTCGAATCGCGCGAACGAAAGGAAACGAGACGTGCGCGATTCACGCGGCGAGACTGGGCAACACTTAATTGTATTTACGCAATGTCACAGCGGAGAGAGTGGGCATTGCGTTCGTAAGTCACAGCTTCCGCGTTTCCACGAGAATACCTTCTGTCCAGGGTCGACTAAATTCTACCAAAACAGCTGTGTGTAGGTAATTACCAATCGGCGTTAATCGCCTGTTCGTTTCCAATTCGTCAAACGATTTTGAGAGAATTCAAAGAAGTCTCAAAGGGATTTAAAGAAGTCCCTAATGACAGCAGAAGTCAGATTCGCCTGAAGTCACTTTAGGCTTGATGGGAACAAGTTATACCACCACGAAACTTTCGATTACGGCGTGACAGTGCTCAGAGCCGACTTACGGAAGTGTAGTACGAGTTCTTCGAACGGCCATCGATCCGGGTTACTGGACCACGGCGGAAGAACGGCCCAGTTCCGGTTGAGCAGCGGCCGAGCCCGATCTCGGCGGGTTTAAGTAATTTGTCGTAGCCGATGGGTTAATGTTATCCATCACTAAGAGGGAATTTACGATGTAATAAGGGCATGGACCGACTTCTACGATCTATCTCGAGCGTCTCTTCTCGAGCCCCCTCGCTTTCGCTGCGTCTTCCTTCGACTCGTTCCTCTTCCACTGCCCTTTATCGTAGTTCCCATCGACTTCCGTGGCTTCCCTCGCCCAGAGGTGCGTTAAAACTCCTCCTGAAGCCGGATTTCTTGCCCGGGCTTTACGCTCGGCCCGGGCGATTAATTAATATGATCGGGTTGTGGGGCGAGCAGCCAGAGACCAGAAAGATATTGCACGGTTATCGAACCGTGGCCTCCTCTTGTTCGCCGTGCGCGAAGAACCGCATACTTCTTGCGACGATCCCGAATTACGGTCTAATGAGAGATTCTTTTCCCGTGGTATCCACGTACTAGACGTTAATGTTAGGTAGGTATATCTATATAATATTATTGAGATGGAGGCTCTGGCTTCAAATCTCCCCTCAATGGAGGGGGGGATGAAGATTGCCGAAGAATTTAGCTGCGAAATTAAAAAGGACTTGATGAATGCTGCGAAGCTTAGTTTCATTTGATCGATCATTAATTGTTTCTGGTTTAATTTAGTTTTTCTACTATTCTGCCGTCTCATTCGATACAATCGGGTGCTCCGATTTGCTTGTGGGAATTTGAAGCCGATCGAATCGATAAGTAATTAGAGGAAAGGAAATGGGTGCTGGTGAATCCTCGACTGATCCTCCAAGTTTCGAGAAGCTTGGAGCTTGAAGTAAGAAACCTAACAGAGGGGTTGCAAAATATCGGTGGAACTCGGTGAAAAATGGTCAGAGGAGACAGTTTCGTCACTTTACGTAAAGTTACTCGAAGGAGATACAGGGCTTCTCCTCGATGGTGGAATGCGATGGCGATTCTCGCTTCTTCTTCCGCTAAAGTTTATCGAATCTTAACTTGGACTCCCTTAAGCATCGTCAAGCGTCGAATCGAAAACATGAGGAATGCTCTTCTGTCCTGTTTGTCGCGGAGAAAAACGGAAAAGTTAATTTCCGTTGAAGAAGAAGGTAGAAGACACCCGGCGGAACAAAGATTCTTTATTAAACTACCATGCGATCAAGGAAATCATGATTTATATTCTAACTCATTAGTCGATATTCACTATGCAATCGGCAGTGACTTCTATGCTGAAGATATTTATCGACAATGTACTATAGACAAGCAAGTTTAATCGTAAATTCTGCGTGTCAAGTGTCTTAATTCCACCGCTACATGAAAACAAATGTATCAGCGAAGATAAGGTAACAATCGCCACTGCATCATGCGGGCATAATTTAAAAATCCCCTTTTATCAGCAGGACATTATGCGAACACAACAACCTAGAAGTGGACGATTTTCCGATAACCGTGCTATCATTTGGAACGTACTTCTTGATACTGGTCAACAATATGCATAGAAAAATCCTTATAAAGAAGATATATCTTTAGTGGCGCCATAATTATCGCTTCATCAGTTCTTGTAATCCACCCTGTTTATCATACCACAAAGAATCTTCGCGCGATAAGAGCGCAAACATAAAAGTTCTCCCTCCTCAAAGCAGTGTAAAAGGATCTTTCCACTCATCGACACAGAAAATTGATTCCACCCCTCACAGCCTCGATACCACGGCATCCTCCAAGCCCTAAGCTCTTACTGAAGCACCTTGTACGTACCCAACGAATATAGAAATCCTACTTGCCGTGAAAATGGTAGAAAAAGAAGGACGTGTCGCGTCCGTAAATATCGAATGCGTTCCAGCTCCTAATCCGACGACGATCAGGTCGACCCTCGTTAAGTACGTCGTCGTAGTTTCAGCTCGCTGCGCCAGGTCCGAGCTGGTTTGCGCTTGGCGCGGAGCGGCGGCGTGGCGCGCGTACACGCGTGCAAGCGTGCACATATAACGCGGTCGCGTGATGATACCACAATTAATTGGAGCCTCCAGGAAGGCGAGCTGGCATCTGTTGCCGAGGGTACGGCGTGCAGGAGCGCGTTACGAGTACGATAGCTCGTTAGTCGTCCTATTCCGCGTGCCACGTGATACGGAAAACGCGCGGCCAACGTGGACGGAATAAAAGAAAATCGTCTACCGATGCGGGACGGTGTTCACGTGTGTACATTCGGGGCGGGACACGATGAACACGGGCGCATAGGATTCCTCCTTTTTCTTACACGCCGGGAATAGCCACATTTCAGGTTTAAACCTGCTGGTGATAAATACAGAATTTGCTAGGGGCAAAACGAATTAATTTCCCTTTGATCACTTCTAAATATACAGAGGGATTTTCTGAGAAACAGCTCGGCCTGTGAAAAGGAATGGTTCAGCGTGTGGCACAACTTACGACTTATAGCAATCGCCTAATAAACGGAAGATTCTGATTCGAATGCATTCTTGGAACACTGGCTTGGGGAACAAGAAATCATGTCGGCGACTCGAGGAATTCAATTGTTAGATCATTTGTTCATAAAAACTTCGATATCTCAATTGAACGTGCCAATCAGTCGTTACTTTTTCTCCTTACACTGAGCACGGAATATCCTCTTGCGATTTATCCCCGTTTCCCTCCATCGGAAAGAGGAGTCAGTCTCGTGGATATTCAAGAACGCGTACAGGAAACCGCGCTGGGCAGCCAACCTGGTGCGCTGTCGTCATTATTAAGATTTCATGGCGCCTCATGCTGTAGCAGCAGTGGCCCAGGTAGGCCGGTCTAGTATTTACACTAGCTGTAATTCATTTCGCTGCCGATAAATAACTCTAATGACAGTTGAATGGCGAGGAAGGCGGGAATCACGGCCAACAAGGGCTCAGGTTGCAGGAACTCACCGGGTTCCTGCCTCCTGTCTACTAACGGTCGATCCTCGTGAAAGCGATGCGAATCACGTTTACACGTACCCACGAACGCGCCCGGCCTCCTCACTCCGGATCATTAAACACGGATTTATAGAATTGATTATTCTAGAAATGGAAACGATACGCGCACGTCAACCGGAAAATATGCAGATATCCGGCGGCAAAAGAGGGATTTACGAAGTCGCTTGAATAGCTGGACGTAATGGTATCTTATCGGGTTATTTACTTATCGTAACGGGTATTCCACGAACACCGGCATAGATCTTTCTATGGGATCGAGCGGAATTCTCCGTGTCGCGGTCAGCGCTTGTCGATGGTCCTTTTAGATCTTCTGATGATTTTATTAATGCCCATGTATGCATCTTTTCAATATTCACTGTACATTCTGCACTATCCGCCCATTCACGTTTCTGTTCTATCGTCCATATCTGGATAATAATTCTTTCTCAATATTGTATCGTGACCAAAGTGGCCGCGTTAATACAGTTCAGTGGCTTGCAATAAATCGTTGAAATATTCCCTCAGATTAACGTAAAATCTGAATCCCTGAAACGGCGTGTAAAATTGCTACTTTCCTCTCGGGCAGCGGACAATAAAATGGCCATTCATGTACCGCCAGCGTGACAATAGCGATGGTAATTTCACGGAGGAGTTCTTATTAGCCTTATGTGACATTGCGCCCGTCACGTGGGCGGGCAAGGATCTGCAGAGATGGCCTCCTAGAGCGGCGTTACACGGTGACCGTCACGTCTATATTATCAATTACTGCTTTTACGCGTGCCAGACAACGTCGCGCGCCACCCGTTCCGGCCATAAAGTCACCCCCGCGTCCAAGGGTCGGCGACATGTGTAACAATGGCAATAACAGTAGCTACCACGATCCAGGCAATGATTTCAAATTGTTTTACAGCGACAATAAATGTCAATCGATACGGAACGCGTAGCTGGGCGCGATAGTACCTTTTCTCTTCTCTTCCCTCCCTACTAAGTCGCTCGTAAAAAACTCCGCCTGTGTCGCAGCGGAGAACTTTCAGGGAAAGTTTCGCGCGTCGATTGACTCGCTGCCCCGCGCTCCTTCTAATTGAGAATCTTTTTCTCTTGTAATAATGGAAAAGAGGATAAAACGCTGCATCGTTTGCGAAGGCAGATGGCTTAGAAAGTAACAGCTCCACGGAGAAACCTACAATCTCCTGTTTGTTAAGAGTTTAGTGTAGGTATACCTATGCTAAGTACACTTTGAGATCAGTAATACGAGAGGAACGACGGTAATACCATGCAAAATGCACAGCAATCTGGGAAATTTGTGTTCTGTCTGCCCGCGTACTTGTGAACAACTACAATAACTCATTTTCGTTGAGTTTCATAAGTAGCTGTTGGCATTGTGTTCGAAATACCTGAGCTGTAGTTAGAACCACAGAACCAATCCCCCGAGGGGTTAAAAATGATTAAAACAATGAGTGCGGCGTAGCATGTAGAGCCATTATGCTTGCTCGACTGGTAATAAAAACCATATTTACCGCCGCCGTGCCCGCCGCCAATAGTTGACACAGTTACACGAGTTCAAATGTTCTAATGGAACCCGTTAGATCTATTATTAGCCCATTAGTTATAGATTTAGATTTCCCAGTAATCATCGATCACTTTTGAAACTGTGAAGGTAGTCCGCGACCAGGCGCAATCTTCTAAGCACAACGATGGGAATCAGAAAAAAAAACACAGCTTATCTTTCATCGGTTAATCATTGTATTCGATTAAATTCTGCTGTTTGGATCGGTCCCTCGATCATACCAACGACCAAGTGGATTATTGTTTCGCTACTATGAATTACCATCGGCAGCGTCAACCGTTCCGTGCACGAACCTATTAGCTCGCTCACTTGGCCGGCACACGATCGGTTCGGCTCTATTGGAAACTGATTCGATGCCTCAACAGCATCGAGATATATCCCCCCGCCATTTGCCAGTGTTTTGCTCATTCCTTGCGCTCTGGCACGATTAACATCGTGCAAAATGCAGCCACTTTGCGAACACGAAAAACGCATTTGCGTTTGGCGATTTTCATCGTTATCTTTCGTCATCGAAAGGCCGCGAGATGACATTTATTCGCAATGCTCGTTTCGCGCCATTTGCCGCTTAAACGCTGGGGAAATATACCTACTTCACGGTAAAACCAGACGGGGTTTATTTTATATTCACTTTTCAGTCATGATTTTTACGACACTCGAAACAGTTGTTCCTCGTTGGACCTCGAGTAACTTAACGCAATAACAATGCCAGCTCCCTTTGTTCGTATTCAATAATCAATTTCGCGATTACAGCACGGTAATCGCGGAGTGCTTTTATTTTCAATCGAAAACTGGCAGTTTCTCTTTTCCAATGGCGCATAATGCTGGCATATTTGGGACAATGGGCCCACGTCGTAACAAAAGTAACGCGGTTTATCCGAAACAGATTAAGTCATTGAAAGCGCTCGTTATACTTGTCGATTACAGGACGAAAGGAGAGGGAGCGTACTTTTCATTAACGCGCGAATTTATTTAGCCGTTCTACCGCGAAGTCGAAATTCTTTTTCGGAGCGAAGTACCCTCGCGTAATTTAGAGCAGAAGGAGGAAGCAAAGTTTGGTGTTATCTGCCGGGCAATAGAATACACCATTCCATTCTATGCGATTATCCGAGTTAAAAACGATTATGCAAAAGTAACGGGTGGCGCCTCCTAATATTTTTACGGAATAAAAAGTATACTTATTTAAATTTATTCATAAGCTTTTTCTATCTCGCGGACATAATTGATGCGGGGCGGAGGGTGAGCCAGCTGGAATTAAATTTATCGACGAGGGGAAGAGTTTTAGCGAGGCTTCCTGAAAAAAGATTGCGTGTCAAAGCAAAAGGGGAAAACGGGATCTGTCTCAAATTTCTCTAAACCTCGAACAGCAGTCACGCGAATTCTTTTCATTCAACTATTCGTTAAAGAAGGGAATGAAAGTAATTGCTGCATAACGAAAAAGGTGTAAAACGAGTATTCCCACGGCACATGGAAAATTACACCCAGCAGCTAATTAGTGACGATATTACTGGTGAATTTTCAACGCAGTCGCGACCAAATATCGTTTTTGCCAATCCCTTTGTTCGTAATCGCAAATCGATATATATATGCACATGAAATCCCGGGCGTGAGAATATATGCAATGCGTTTACCGCTGGAATTACAATGAAACAAAAATACAATACATGCGTCGCGTCGATACTTTCGGGACCAGACTATCGTAAAGCGGAGGAATTTATTTCAAAATTGTGTCAGTTCGCGTGGGTATCGAACGAGCTGCCACGGGTGAAAATATTGAAAGCGACAAATGGACTGATTTTTTTTCTCACCGTCTATCATACATTTACAGCTTTATCATACATTTCATTCTATAAATTCGAACCTATCCCGCGTCAAAGTTAGGATTGATACGAAAATATCGATATAGTCCGTGAAAACGTCCGGGCGCGCATATTTCACGGTAATTTCAAACGATACCTATTGCTGTTTCGAAAGCGTGCGCTGTGTTTCGGATAATGGATCCCGCCGCGTATGCTTGCATGTCAATCGATCTCGGAAGAGCCGGGCGGTTCAATACCGGCGAAAGTAATTTAAGTTGTTCAATTTATTGGGGAATGTGTCGGGTGTTCTTAAGTTTCGTTACGGCGAGTTCCAAGTTCCCCGGCGATACTGGATCTCCCCGAACAGTTTAATTGAAATCCGGAAATAATCGGCGAATCGTGCGTGGAGTTGAAGCGGGCGCTCCCTTGGCGCACTTTCTGGAATTTATCGAATCTGCAAAAATTCGCGGAAAATCGGTCGATCTGCTCCCAAGAGATTTACATTTACCTTGCCCGCAATTCTTTCCTCTTCTCGATGGGAAGTTATCGAGAGTGGATCCACGGGTAGAGATGCTCTACGGCCAGATAATCCTGCGGGAAGAATCGATTCGTCCGTAAGTATCGACATGTGTAACGAGGAAAAGAGGACACCGCGTAATAACGTAATAACGCGAAACCACGTTACCCTGATTGAAGTCTGTACGGCATTACGCCCGAATCGATCCCGACGACACACTTCCACGTGTTCCCCAATTGTCGGCTGGGGTACAATCGCGATATCTGCATACGCCGATCCGTCAAATTCTGGCTGATTTGCCCACTTGCTTTGATTACACTGTCAATCTGCGCCGCGACGATATGTTCATTTGCCGACAGTGCTGCAGGAATATCGAGGTGATACGGCGGAGTCCGTTAAAATCGAGCATATCTGCATGGCATTGTCAGCCATAGCAATTATTCCTCTGAACTTCATTTCCAATAAACTCTACAATATTTCCCATACTTCATTAATTTCCATTCTTTCACTTCGTCTGCAGAGATCGTATTTCTAGAATCTATAGAACCGGAGACTTAAGTACCACCCAAATAGTACGAATACTTTGACTGATAGTTCGAATATCGGCGTGCTCCAACCAGTTGAGTGAGAAATTCTTGAGAACGAAGAGATCAATGATAAAAGGAGGAGTGAGCAGAAAATCTCATTAACCATTTGACATGGAGAGGAAGTGTGGTGTCATGATACACCCGATAGCCGAACGCAGAACGACCCTTTGTTGGGTACGCGTACGGATCGGTGTTGAACCGTCTTTGTCCCCGTCCCTTGGCCGGCCGCGCGACGTTCACCGCGTAAAATTATTGCCCTCCACCTACGAGTAACTGGATCTCGTGCCTTCCGAGTGGAACAAAGGGCGCGGAGAGCGGATGGCGGGCGCAGGGGTTAGCTGCAGAATGCGGCGCAACACCGTGAAACACATTACGCTGCGAGCACCACCTTTGTAACCTCGTGCACGGTGAACCACGGTATCGAGGCTGGCTCTTTCTTCCTCTTATTCTCCTCCTGGGCAAACACCGTGTCTCGTTCGCCGCGGAAATGCTTGATATTTCCTGAACGTCCCGCAGATTACGACTGCTCGGCTTTTACGAGTGGATCCGACGCGTCTGCCATTTACAGAGACTCCCTTTAGGATGATCGAGCGCACGTCGAGAAACAGCTTAACTTATGCCACGAGGCGGTCTGCGTTGTAAATCTTCAAAATAAATATATCCCGTGTTACTAGCAATTACGTCTTTATTTATCGAACACCCCCCCCCCCCCCCCCCCGTGCACGGTGAGCCGAACACAGTTATACAATCGGGAGAGGCTTTAATATTGATTAATTGAACGTGGAATTATTGGTTAACTGTGCACGAAATTTATTGCAAGTGAAATTGACCCTGCGGCGACGTTCGGGGATTAATGAGACGCGTAATTTGTCTTCGATGTCCCGACGACCGTGCGATATCCTCGTCACGATAGAGTTGCTTCCACGAAATAAAAAATACACGGCGTCGGGGCTCGATATTTCACGCGTAACGTTAAATGCGAGGTGAATTTCAATGTAGATTATAATAATACAGTCGTTTCGCTCCCCTTATACCCCAGACCCTCCACGCTATTGGAATATAGATCGCTGATTCGTTGACGTTCCTGACAAAAGGAAAATAATCCAGAAAAATGTTCGGTTCGAGAGGGCTCGAAAGTTCCGAGCCACGGTGTAACAATCGTCGGGCGGGGCTGATCGTGTTCTCACCTTTCGCGAACCAATATTTCACGGTAACTCCTCTTGGCGCGACGAAGACGCCTCCTCTCCGATTATTAATTAAGCGATCGCGTCTAAGATTCACCGATTCGAAATGACCGATGTTCTTTAAATTATGGCCATCGAGGCGTATCGAATTATCGACTCAGATACTCGATTCCAGGCAATCGCATGCATTTGGAAAATTCGAAGTACTTTCACTATCTGATTAGCGTAGCTTCGCTGAAATATGGAAAGTGTGAAGAATGATACAGAAACGATTTCAATGGAATAGATCAAGGTTCGGAAAGATTAAGCGTCTTTCATTCTTCTCGCGGAGAGAGAAGGAGAAAAAGAGGGACAAGAAAGAATACCTATAAAGAAGAGGAGAAGTGAACTCTAGCCGCGCGTGTGTGTGCAATGCAGAAAGAAAACAACAGTTCGGAGGATTCTCCTTTCTATCGTTTTCGAGGTGTCTCGGCTCCCGATGGGCCGAGGTGGCCGTTAATTAGATCGGCTAGCGACTCGCCCTGGCTGCACTTGGCAATCGGAATAGCGGCTTAAGTATTCAAGGTGGCGTAATCTCTTCGCTATATGCGTATGGGTTGGAGGAGCCAGAACCTCGTGCGCGGGTGGGCGGGCTAAAATAATTCAGCATATTACACGCATAGTTTAACACACGAGCCAACGTCTGGCGTGGTAACCACCGACCTTCTTCACCGTCCTCCTCCTTCCGTACCCCCTTTCCATCTTCCGTCGATTTCTACTCTGCCTTCCTACTCCCACCGCCCCGCTCTTTCGCCAGCTTCCTTTTCCCCCTTCCCGAGCTTTCTCCGTGAATCCTGTTCACTGATGCACACGCGCTGCCTCCGCCGGCCAGATCGTCCAGAAGTTTTCATGGCGATCGAGCATCGGATTTCGTGTTACACGCCGATTCCGGCCTCGCGAGCATCCGCGAGCGCCGTTCTCTCGCCTATTAAGTATCCCTAATGGGCGTTCCTATTCGATCGTATAAACGTTTATTGCCGTTTCGATCCTTCGATTCGAAAGAAAACACGGCTGCGCACCCGTCCTGGCCGTGTACGGTCGCGTTTACAACCTCGTTCCACGCTCGCGTTCCACGAGATCGCAGCGGTGCTCGTTGCATGGCCCACTGCTCCCTTTGAAAAATTAAACGTCCAGGAAGTAATAAGAATTTCAACGGCATTAATGCGAGAATATCGTCGGACCCGATCGATCGGACGCATAAATTCTACGCTCGAATTCGTGGCGTGGCGGCGCGGCGCGCCGCTCGAATCGTGTACCTACGTAAGTACACGAATTGCGCAATACGCGTTCCTGCCGGGAAAGACGGCCGCGCGATTGCCAGAACGGTGGGCCTCGCCCGCGGTTGATACGCGCCACGGACACGCGAGTATTTAATAATGTGCATTAAAAAATAATTGTGCATTCCGCGGAAAGAAGGCTTTTAAGCCGGGGCATACATTACGGGGCCAGGCGGACGGATTCACAAAGGGCGCCCGGCACCACGGGAATTTTTCATGAAAGTTAAACTTCCCGTCTGAAATTACTTATTCGTTCTGGCTGTTTCGCTCGAATAAATATGCTTTGAAGTGATGCTCTGACCGCGTCGCTCTATTCCGAGAGCGCGGGTGTCTGTCGCCGCGCCGGTTCGGCCGAGTGCCGAACGGTCAGACACAAGGCGAGCGAAAAGGGCAATGTTTAACCGTAGAATGGCATTTCGTATCTCTATGCATACCTATACCTTTGAAGTGGCTCCATCAAAAAGAATGGTATGGTAACAGTCTCATCTAGAAAATCAAGTTCGGCCACTTAGTGTCCTGACGAAACAGACCAGCCTCCCTTCCAGCTGGATCCCACTGCTTTCCCTCGTACGTGCATCGCGGCGGAATAGATATGAAAGTGCACATAGTCACGATTCACGGTGTAAAGAACAGAAAACGATTGTCAAAGGGGTCGTTTCGTTGTCGGACATTATAATTACCGCAAAACCATAAGCAGCGCTGCGAAGTCATAACTAAGATTTAGGTTGCGGCCAAAGGATACGCGGAGGGCGTTGCCAGCCGTATAATAACGCCAGGCCATGATATTGCGCCGAATGGTCCATTTGTATTCTCACGGAGATCTCGTCGTTCAGAGACGTCGCTCGTTGCATTGCGGTCGCAGCTCCCTTACCGCTGAATTTGATTCGCGTCCGCCGCGATTGCGATGCGTGACAACTTTTTTCTTCTTAATACTCGAAGACGAAGGAACGCGGCTGGCCGAGTATCGAGTATCCTGTTCGTCGATGTTCTTTTAAAAACCGCGGTGTACAAATAAAAATTCGAAAAAGCTCCCGGTCACCTTGCCAAAAGGGGTTCGTTCACCCTCTCGGTACAAGTGGATCCAGATTTATCAGGACCTTGTTCTCCATTTGGGACGTAGGATACACGATCACAGTATGCGATACCTCTGTGACCGTTCCTAGGATCAGGAAGAGTCGAAAAGTCTCAGTGTTCAACAGTTTATTCCACGAGTGTGAAAACAAACGAGTTCACGAACGAATCCTCGTTGCAGGTGTTTGCAAGTTTTCCACCAAGGACGGGTAAAGGGATCGCCTCATTTCTTTCATTATCTCGCGCCGGCAGTTCGACGGTGTCGGTGCTCTTTCGTTCATATCGGGAAATTAATAATCCCGTCGCGTCGCCCGCGGAATCCGGCGCGCGAGCTCCGTATCAAGCAAGTCCCGATACTTCGTGCCGGGTTAACACGAGCCTTGCTCGAAAAAAGGGGGCTTCAACGCCGCTAACGATACCTCGTCCGCTTGAAAAATGGCCACGGGATAATGCTGACCGGCTAAGTACCTCTGGCCGCGCTGTCGACTATTCGTCATAATCTGTTCGCGTTCCCGGATCTGTTCGCCGGTGAGGAACGTCAAGGTGGGTCGTCGCGGGTCAGCAACGAACCTATCACGGCATCTTTTTGACGCTCGAGGAAAGTTCGCTTCCGGTTTCTTCCCCTGGTTGGCGCTTTTCTCCGCTGAGGGTGGAGTGGAGGCTCGGAAAAAGTTTACGAGCCGTTGAGTAAAGGTTAAATGCTCTATGAATGTTCCAACAGGGATGCTTGTGCTGCTCACGACTAGCTACCTCGTTTCGAACGATAAACATTTTCGGGGGGCTTTCAATTATTTTCGAGTGGCAACCGCTTGTTCCGCGCTGTTGTACTCCCCAGCGTCAACTAGTCGATTTCGCGTTAACCCTTTCGGGGTGTGATTTCGTTTATACCTCAGTTACTAGCTAGTGCGATCCAATTTGTGTGCAACAGTGTAACAATTAAATTCCTGGTTTCTTTCCAATACGGGCACTTTAAAGCGTGGATTTTTGTAAAAAGTATTATTCAATGTTGAACTAATGTATTTACTAATGGAACATCTGTAGCACAAAATGAAGTGTATCGTTATTGTCAGTCGTGCAAACGGTGTGGACTACTGATACAAGTATGTCTGATCGCACACGGGCCGTTTCTACTTGATCGTTTTCTCTGACAGGGCGTAATTTTTTTACTTTTTTGAATTTTTTTATGGGGTACAATTGAACAGAACAGAAGAAGGAACTTTTGGTAACGGAGTGGCGACTTGTTCAGCCCGAATTTTAATATTAATTTCGATGAAGAACACGTGTATTAAATTGCGTCGCGGTTTGTTGCGAGACTCCTACGGTTCAGCGCGCTACGCCGTGTCGGTTTCCGTCCCACCAGAGCCCACATACCGGGGAAATGTGTAGAAGGCAGATTCCGCAAATTGCTCGCGCGACACGTTTCTTCTCGGTCGATCCGTGCCGACCCAATTATACGATCGTAATACCGGGACATCCTGACGATTTATTCTTGCTACGAGGATCCAGCGACCCTCGCCTCCGCGCAAGAAGATTTAATTAGTGTGCTTTCTAATTTCTGACACTGGCCGCGTTAGTAGGACGCCCCGTTCTCATAATTCGCCCGAATATTATCATAATCAATACTCCGATTTCCTGGCTAGGGCGCCATGTGGAAGGCATAAATTTCCAGCCTTGTCTATGCGCATTTAATGATACACTGATGAAACTAAGATTGATTTGTCGGGTGTGGACCTTTCGCGGTGATTATCTTCCACGAATAGCCGCGAGAGAACCGGATAAGATAGAATGTAAAGTAATAATGATCGTCGTTTCAAGGGATCGTCCACGTTTATTTCACGCCTGAGGTAATCGTAATCGAAGCGAAGTTTTCGTTAACCCAACTGGCCGGCGCCTCCTTTTTAAAAACTGTTTTCGTGCCTCCACTTCAGCGGTTTAATGAATGTAATTACCGCAAAACCCGGATGAGTTTAATCTTCTCATTTCTGTTATTCCTCTCTACTAAATTCTGCGCGGGCCTCGAGAGTTTTCTACTGTGTCTTTCCTCTTCTTTTTCGAAACGCTGCGCGGAAATTTGAGGAAAAATAATCCGGCCAGCGAAGTGCCGCGGACGCGATTAAAGGAAGACGAACAGCGGACTAAATTAGAAAGTACACGTCGCCACGCGGGTATTTAGTGCGAGCAACTTTTTCGCAATTTTCGAGTCGTTCGCCTCGGGAAAAATAATAAAACGCGAGAGCTGATCACTCCGCGGGGTCAGTGACTCTTGAAATTAGAAGAACGAGACCGCTACTGTGTATTCAATGCATCGCCAGCTTAAAATATCAAGCTTAATAACTTAATTGCAAAAAAATTACAAAATTACAGGCGGGCAATCTGTAATCTGCTGGCGCCTGACCACTGTGCGTAAAACGATTCCCAAGAGATGCAACGTCCAGCAACAAGTGCACGCTGCAACGTTTTCTCCGCTTAAAGATGATTATTATTATTGATTCAAATGTCAGAGATCGTTTTGCATAAGCGAGCGTTGCAGCTGCATAGGTAAAAACGAGGGGAAACAGTGTACGCGAGGGCACAAGTCTCTAGACGCCTCTTTCGATGGAGCCTTTTGCACGCGGACAAGCTAGTGAACGTTTCAGACGACGGTGGGGCACAAAGGATCTTATTTTTCAATTTCTTCGGCTTTGAATCCACTTCGAAATTGCTTTTCTACGGTTCCTCTCTGTCTCCGCCAACTCTTTGTTCCCGTCAGAGGAATTTTACAATCAAATCAGATGTGATTCTGTATGAAAAAAATAAATCGAAAATATGCAATATCGTATTCCTTCGCGAGCCTTTAGTTTCGAGGACACTCAATTTAAAGATACGTGAAAGACTCGTGCACTTACAATTAAATTGCTCCTGAAAACGAAAGTTCGCATGAGAAACATTTATTCCACATTTCTCTTCGAGCTGAATTAGCTCGCTTTCGAGCGCGGCGCGTTCCCCCGATTTTTCGCGATAATGTTCGCAGAAATGCGACGCACAAGGTTCCTGCAAAATATTGGTGTTTTCGGGGGCATACACGCGTACTGAATTTAATTTTAATTCCGTGGCGTACCGAGAGCAGCGTCAATTAAACATTCTTTGTCGAAATTTTGCAGACGGCTCGCAATTTCCGAGGTAACGAACCGAAAGGGAAACCGCCTGTAACGAGGAAACCGACGGCATTGCGAGCAGACTGCATGAACTCACAGTTGGTCTCGCTCGTGTATACAAATTTCGTGGGGTGGAATGCACGCCAGATTCTTTCCCCGTAAAAAAGATATTTCCGCTATGAGGAGCATTGTAGAATATAAGTCACTCCCATGTTCTCTGAAATATTGAATGCCAGTTAGAAAAATATTTGTACCAGGCAGTTGTCCGTCTCGCGAACCATTCCTTTTATTCAACTTTTCGCCAATCGAAATAGATGTTTCCTCAAAATATATAAGGTGTTACAAGGTGTTTAACATAAAAAAGTGTTCGAAAATATTCGGTCCAATCTTCTTCAGCTCCATTTCTGAATAAGCCTCATGGAACATGCACACGATTGAAGAAATCGAGAAAGGGACCACTTCCGTTTATTCGGTCAGGGATATTGAAAATTCGTTTCCGATTCGAAAGGCGCGGAAATTGTCGCATATTCGAATATACGTAGATCCTTTGTGTGGATAGAACACAATTTTGCATCGCGGATAAAGTCATTTCAATAAAATTCACAATTTCTTCGTTCGATCTACATTCACAGATGTAGGTACCGATATCTAAATCAAAGGTCTCCATAAATTCCATTGAAGCAGAAGAATCTTTCGCGTGAAATGGTGGCTGATCGATAAAAGACTTAGCCCGGCTTGATTGAAAGATGGTTACCCGGGAATGGGCGATTTAATTATTTTATCATTGAGGGGAACTCAGCTGTTACTCGCGGAGAGATCTGGTTCGATGCAAAAACAGCGGATACAATTAGACGAGACGTTTCTTGAACGGTGCAGCTCGTCTATCCAAGACTATGCCGGACTGTTATTCTTCCACTGACGTATCCATCAATCACTGTTACCGGAGCCTGTCGGTTCTTCCCCTCGCGACGTAAGAACTTTATTGTTTTAATTAACCCGCCTTTCTTTGCTGGCAGCGGTGCGCGTTTCTTCGCCGAGCCCCGTGCAGTTGCGCACGACTGGCTTCCCTATTATCGCGAGCCTCTGATCGTTTCGCCGAAGATTACCACGATCCGAAAATACACGGCATTCCCCGGGCGAAGCCAGACCAAATGACGCTGTCCTCGATACTGCGAGTTTAATGGCAGGATGGTTTTTCAGGGCAATTCCCGGTAACTTATGTGGAACGTAGAAAATGAAACAGGAACGTCACAATTTTGACAAATACGGGGTGAAAATTGACTGCAATCACACAGTGTATCTATTCGAATATTGACATTCCGGAATATATTTAATAAAAGAATAAAAAGCGATGGCATATTTTTATCAGAACGGATGGAATAATGGCAAGCACAGCTCGAGCGATAAAATAAGCAGATGTTCGAATAGGACGGATCGAATGAAACGCGCGATAAGCTTGTATCGTCGGCGGTACACTGTATTTAAACAATTCCCCCATAAAAATGATCGAATTTCACGGTTAATTATCCGGCCGACGTTTATCCATGATAAATATGTTAATTAAATACGCGCGGGAGAGCAGATAGAATCGCGCCCCGAACACGTATTCTGTAATAAATATTTATTCATGGCAATAATCACGAAACGGTCTCACCACGGCTAATAAACCGATTTCGAATGTGTTTACCATCTGCCGAACGTCATTAAGAATATTATGCGCGGGTGGCGCGCACGCACCGTTTCCATGTGTGCACGATAAACATTTATATCGCGAGCAAATCCGGGCCCGTGGAAACAATGAAGGCGAAAATAAACAATACGACCGCGTTACAAATTTCAGTCCTTTGTCGTCACGCGTCCGCCGAAACGTGAAGCACCCATGGCTAACGATCAACTCGACAATAAGTGACACTTCCAGTTGTTTTTTTTTTCGTTTTTTCGGGAACAATTCGCCCCGCGACTCTATTCGAGCCAACGAATCCGGAGAAAGTGGCGTCGTCTAGCATTTCGCTTGGAAATTTAACGGATGTTAAACGGCAGACACTCCGCTGCCGTGAAGATACCAATTACCAGATGGATGTAGCGTCGAAAGCGTGAAATAATGCTACAAAAGGGAAGTTAACGGGCGACATTTACGGTACGCTAAACTTTCGTGACGATCGGCCTGCAGATAGAACCGTAACGACGGAATCGTTCTCGCTACTTAGCTTCGTAACTATTCTCGAGGAGCGTCGCAACCTGGAAAATGTCACCCGTTGTTTGCGATTTGTCACGTTCCAACTCTGCCAGCCAACTTTCGCAGCACCCCCTTCGGAACAGTCGAATGTTTCTCGATACTTATTGGTTCCCTTAAAACCTGCAATGGAATATCGATTATACTGTTACGCCGGGGTGTTTCCATCGCAGGCCACCCCGACGCAAAGGAATGGAATGAATAGTCACACGCGAGTGCTTATTGCACAACCCTGCTATATTTCGTTATACAGGACAGTATGACCCAAGACTCGTCTCGTCGCCTCCCGATCGTCCTCTCCTCTGGGGCTGGCCCTCTTCTGTCTTCAGCTACGAGCACCAGTAGGCTATGCACGGGCCTATATCCGGTGCTCGCAACAATACGGACTATTAGACGGACATGACTTGTCGGATAATGCAACACTCGCTTCCCCCTACGTCGAGCACTCTTGAACAGAGCTGACGTTTCCGAAAGGCAACGTACTTAGGTATGCTTTTAGAGATCCGCGTTTGCGGTCTGCTTCGCAAATATTAGAATGACTGACGAAACTAATTTTCGTGGAGTAAAGATCGCGAGGATTTTAAAGCCGCGGATAGTTATCTGGTCGGGTTACGATGATCCTTCTTTCCATCCGACGCCACTTGTGCCTCCATTACGCAGCGCGCTATTCACCGAATGAAAAGCACATATCTTTTTCGCGACTCCTATTAACGGATCGCAAACAGAACGGTGGACTTGTGCCCCCTTGAAGCAGACTCGCTTTACCAGAGATGGGATATGAAATTAAATTATCGTTCCTCCATCTATGTTTCCATAAGCTTTTTAGCTACTAGAACGTCATTAAAATTCTCAGTAGAGACCCGGCTCGCTAGAAACCTTAAAAGGATGCGCCCCGTATCAAAGCCACCAGAAGCAAGATCACATCCAGGGTTTTCGTTGACATCTCGCACGCGTTAAACTTTCATCGATTCCGGGGGAAATTTTTTTCCTACATTCGTTGACGATTACGATCACAGGGAATATCGGATGCAGCCGGTTCAACTACTGGTATGTCTGTGAGTAATAATTGATCTCGTGTCACAGCCGCTCGGGATTCTATTAACAGGCGGACGCCTTTTGCTTGTAGCAGAGGCGCGTTATAGGCAGTGAGCAGCAACCGATCATTTATAACGAGCCCTGCAATTAGTAACTGTATCTGGCTCCTTTTACGCAATCAACGTTCTTGTACTTTAAATATACATTACACGGTAGTAAGTTTATACCGATCGTACTCATAAATGCTCAGTGTAATCTAAACTTCTTCCCCTTGATGCCCCGAAGTTCGTAAATCCTGTCGTTCTCAAGCATACCCTCAACGGTCTCAGTTTGGAGGACAAATTTTGCAAACTGTACAGCGTATATGATTGAAAGCGGATGCCTAAGGGAGCATCGAGACGTTTAACAGACAACCGGCACGGTATCGAACCAGCGCGATTCCACTCGGAATGTCTGGTTCCCTGGCCGCGTGTCCGTGTTCACCGAAATTCCTCTAACTGTTTCCAATCGTGACAAGCGTGGAAATAAGGAGATCCGCGCTGCGCTGGGGGTAATTTATTGCATCGACCTGCACCGTGTAGTCAATGTTTCGAGTTTTCGAACGTGTCCGATGCCAACTATTACCGAGGCGGGCGCAAAGAATGCGAGAAGTGGTACACCGTGCGCCGTGTGCATGGCCATTGCAAATCGTCGTCGACGTCGTCGTCGCTCCTTTACACACGGCGCACGTACGTAAACACACACACACAGACGTACAAACGCGTCGTCGTAAATCTCGTTACGGACTTATAATTTCGTTCTAAGAGAAATTAGGCGCAACGCTTAGGAGCGCGCTCCTCGCAAATTCAATTTGCATAACATATCCACCGATCACCGCTCGACGCCGTCTACAGACTTGTGCAACGCTAAGCGCCGTCTACACGTCCGTTCTGCCACGGTGCAAAATAGGTCGTCAGACAGATCCTGGTGCATCAGTATACCGCTGATGCCTTTGCTGCAATCAACCGAACGCGTTATCTTCCCGTCTGCGGCGTCCCGTTACGCGAGCAAACGCTCGCTCGCGACCATAGAAAATTTCGCGAGCTACACACGAGGCTCGATGTTCGAATAGCAAGGCTTTATTTGCATTTTGACCGGGTACCTACCCCGTCGCCCCCGTCTCTCCCGCGGTATTCGGCGCTTATAGGGTGAGCAAAGATTGATATAGTTTACGCGCACCGCATCTCCCGCCTTTCAACCAACCCGTAGTTAAATATGCATGAAGCCGCCCGGCCCGCGCGACTTTTTGCCAACCCGCTTACGTATGTACCTACCTCGACGCGATTGAATGGAATCGGGGATTGCTCCTCGAACGATGCGTCTCCGGCGGGTTTTCCCGTAATCGAAGGCGCCAACGATGTATGTACCCTCGACGCTCCGTGGCAACTTTTTATTCAAATAAGGAGCAGCAAAAATATTCACGGATGAAGAATTACGCGTTCCCGTTGCAGTATCCCGAGCCTGTCGACGCCTACTCCTTTGGGAGCCACCAGGCACCAGGCACCGCGTGGCCCTCGATATAGGTATGACGACCATCGGCGCCACATGGAGAGATCAAATTGTAACGAACGAGTGGTAAAAGAACAATGAGCGTTGGCAAACTGGCGAGTGAAAGGCGGAGAAAGGTAATTCGAGAAATGCTGAGCATGCTGGGTCATAAACGGTATATACAGGTTATCAATTATTCGCCACGATAAGAATACTACCCATATTCCTGAATTGTCATTAACGGTCCTTGCCTTCGATGCATTGTATTCAGATCGTAAAGATCTTGTTCTTTCTCGCAACATTCTCGAATAAGAGGACAGTTTATGGCCGACTAATCCGTAAAATGTTACGCGGCCGGCTCGTTAAGAACACAAGACTGGCTTAGAGGCGTAAGAGGAAGCGGAGTGGACACGGCGCGGCGTTTTCTTTATTTCGACTTCCTCGGCGACAATCTCTATACTACACATGTCGCCGTGAAGTTTCGCGAAGTATCGATTGGGAACTCGCCTTATCAAGTGGAAGGCTATACCGCTCGTAAAAGGATATGAGGCAGCCTGTCCGGAATGTCAAGTGCCTATATAGCCGCCGCCACCGCCGCGCGCAACTCGCTTACCCACCCCTGAAACTTTTAAGACTTTCATTCTCCGCCCTTCGGAAAATGCAGTTGCAGGTGCACGGTTATGCGGAACAGAAGTTCATAGAGTAGACGGCAAGATTTAGTATCCGTCCCGTCAGCGTTTCGTGGGGAACACACGGATGGGGATTATGAGGACGTCATCCGCAGCGGCCTTCGCCGCCGCGCTGATTAATTATTCAATTAATGCGCTGGTCTTTTGCTACGACATTGTCTCGAAGAATCATGTAACTCCTTTATTATAGGCTGCATGAACTTTACTTCCAATATAATAGATTGTGCAATAGGTACGTTTCTAAAGAGGCAATGTACCGATACCACCCAGTTCGCTACAATTCCAGTTCTCAGTTCAGTTGTCTAATTGTAAGTTACCTGTGCTTAGTCAGACGTGAACTTTTGCACAGCCAGTGTAATATTAATGGAGGTACTCCGCAAAAACTCAACTTAAGCAATCTAATTTTTCACGAGGAAACGAATATTAAGGTGCGAATCCACGTTGAGATTTTACATGAGACTTTTATATCACGATACAAAAATCTCAGAAACAACTCAATGCAAATAATGGAAATAATAGCGAGAGATGAGATTTTTGAAAATATATCATGAAACTTGTTTCGTCAAAGTCAAATTTCATGAAATTAATGACAAAATAATTGAAGGATAATAAAATAACGAAATAATTGTCTCGTGAGATGTAAGTCTCGCGTGAGACACGATATTTATGTCTCATTGTGGATTTGGAAGAGGAAAGGACGATGCAACGAGGCCTTAAAATTCCTCCCCCACGAATAAGGATATTAGCTGGTCTGTGGTACAAGTTATAACGACCGTAACGTTGCTATCTCCTTTTAATGCAGCATCGCCGAGACGACAACGTTAGGAGACGATTAAGAATCGCGGCCCCGCGACGAGAATGGATGAAACTGGTAACAGCTAATGTTCACATAACGTAATGTGACACTACAGATATACGTCCGAGACCTGTTTGCGGACACGTCGCCGTGTGTGCCGTTGGAAACTCTCACAATCAGAGGGACCCTTGGGACACGTGGAAGAAGGAGAGAAAGAAAGGACGAACCTCTCTGGTTCTGTAACGGCAGTCAGCCTCCAGACGCCTATTAGAACCAATTATCCATTGCTCCGCAACACTGAGAGAATACGCTCCGTCCCACCTCTCGTCAGTCTTGTCTTCGTTAATGTCTATCATATAGGTCACCGCTAGGAGGTACTAGTTCTTCGCCTCTCTGTGCATATACTGTTCGCGGAAGCGAACGCCGTCACGGATTTCGACCTTCCTTTCTAACCAAATACCTCGAACGACGTCTATTAATATTCTCGATGCTGGCCTGCATCCATCGATACGATAGCAAACCAATTAACCGATAAACCCAAAGAATCGGAAAGGTGGAAACGATCGATTCGCGATATAGGGTGAATCCGGGAGACGCGGTCGGGTCGGAGAGTTGGTCGAGTCGCTATATTTCAGACTCTATACGTAAAAACGCGTTAAAGCGCAGACCAATTACTTCTCTAGAAGCCAAACAGTTGAATGAATAACGTCATTTCGCTTCCTTCTGTGTTTTCTTAGATTTATAGGTTATAAAAGGTAAAGTGGGGTAACCCCTTTTGTCAAACAGCGGTGTACAGAATCGTATTTAAAATATACTTCTAAGTTTATTTTCGTTTAATGTTTGGGATAATAAGATAGTAGAGATATTGAGGGACAATGCAGCAAAAGTATTTGGCCATGTTAACTCTTCCTCTCAAAGCTAACGGGAAGAACATCTTTCGCTGCAGAAAGGTGAGATGGTCAAATTATGATTTTTTTATTATTTATATTTTTTTATTTTTTATTATTATTTTTGTTTATTTAGTTTATTTATTCACTTTTATATTCATTTGTCTTGCTAATTGTCAGTAGGTAGTTCACTTTTTCTTTGACGTGTTCTTTACTTGTTTAGCGTAAATAATTTTGCTATATCCTTTGTTAATTTTCCATGAATAATTATGTGAGTGGTCTTTGCCAACGACGAAAACCATTTCTCCCGGCACCTCGGGAGAGGTGGTCAGATGTCATGACCTCAGTTTTCAATCCGATTTACAGTAAATATTGTCTTAAAGCAAATATCGACCAGTTTTTCTGAATCGGCATAAAATTCTGAACATATAGCTTTGTTCTGATAAAATAAGTAATATCTATATAAGTTTTAATAGCCATTTTATATTAGGTCGACCGCGTCTCCCGGATTTACCCTACCCTCGAATATTTTCGTCTCTTCCAATTGTAGAAGAAAAAGACGCCTGTGGCGAGAATATCCCGTTATCGGGGGGGTATGGCACGGTATAGTGCTTAGTGTGGGGTTAGTAAGAAAGAGGTGAAAGATTCCGCCAAGCTGATCTCTATACTTCGAGGGCCTATTCTTCGCGTTGCCCCGAATAAGCGAAATATTTCAGGGGAACGAAATTATTGCTCCACTTTCATAGCGCTGCACCTTTATAGAAATGAATTTATACCTCAATTCTCCGACGGCCGAATGTTTTCCATTTATCGGTGCTTTTCGTTTGGGAGAATGGTTACGGCGAGGCGCGGCAACTTCTTTCGCGGAAATTCTCATGGCGCGCGCGCTCTCTCGCAAAACGTACACGCGCAATGCGCGGTATACATAGTTTGCCTTCCCTTTACTTATGCATAGCCGCTACTTTCGTATGTATTCATTCGCAAACAACGCGCAGTCTTACTTTTAGCAGGATAAACAAGTTTATCCAGTCGCGTCGGCGAGTTCCCCTCCCGAACTTCGCCCCTACTTTTACATTATAACTTCGCGGGGCTCGTGTTTCGTATTAAAATGCGAGAAGTACAGAGGTCGAAACAAGCCGTTCCCGAGTCTTCGAACTTGCTCAGGCGTCTGTTCGCGGGATTCGATGGGAAAACTCGTGGCAAGCGAAACATTCAGATTTGATTCTCGCTCCACGGTCTATCTATCCAATGGAATATAAATTAATAGCTTCTCTCCTTGCAGAAGACAATAGTAATCTCGGTGGAAACCTAATTCCTAATACCTCCTTCTTGTTGAGGAACAGTGACACGAGTCCTAATAATATGGATAAATACTTTGAACGCCAGTCTCTTTGTAAATCCCGTTAATCAATCTCGCTCGCCACTGATTCATTTCATTGCGTGCGCCGCATGGAAGCCGATGAGAGGCATTTCTAATTGAAAGTCCCTGATCACTGATTACTTTCACGACCCCGTGGTACACGTACCAAGGATACAATATTACCAGCCTTAATGAAGTTTACGAGACCGATGTCATTAGGAGCGACATAGTTGCGTCCCTTTGAATCTTTCCCTGCATTCTTCTGCACGAGCGACAAGCAATGAAACCCGAGTAGACCGCGCGACCCAGCTTTCTTCCCCAACTTTCTTTTGCTTTTATGGAAAAAGTTCGCGGGATCGAATTAATCAACAGATAAACTCGCAATTTGTTAGCAGGTGATTGAATACCGGTGGTCCAGGAAGTTCCAGCTCGGTGTACGGCCACCCAACTAAATTACAATCACATTTCACGCGAACGCGGATCCTTCTGCGCAGAAAATGTGTCCCGCAATTTCGAGGATATTTTTCCCACGGAATTACTCGACTCTCGCTCATTCCGCAGTTTCTGGTTGCAATAAGAAAGTTCGAACTTACAAAGCGCTACTCCTCGTGTATTCAAATTAATACCCCCATTTTTAAACCCTCGCAAGATACTACCCTCGTATAAATTCACGAGCGATCATCATACACGAGCGCTCCTTTTACGATCGATGGATCCTTCGTTTTCATGATTTCATAAAAACAGGGTGGTGGAGGGCTTCCAATATAACTACCGGGGGGAAATTTGCAAGTCCATCGCGGTAAGGTATCATCCTTCAAAGCGCTTCGCTGTTTGACCTGAATCTTTCCGAGCCTGATCGTACACCTTCGCAGTTCCGCACATCTTGACGGAAATTCTGCTAGTCCAATGATGGATTTCATGGTACACGAGTGCGTTATTGACAGAAAAGAAGATCGTTTGTTATTAGGGGAGCACTGGTCAGGGTGGCTGGTAACACGTTCGCGGAGGCGAAGCTGCGAAATTAGTTCCGTCGAAAGGCAGCGGATACACTGTCCGAAACCGTAATTCGCGATACAGCTAATTAATTCGCGCGGCGCTCGAGTGAACGGAGGGACCTTGCCGGGTTCATCCAATAAATCGAATTCACCGATCGAATCCACGGACGCCCGTCGTTTCACTTAGCTCGACGAGGACGTTTCTAGTTTAGGCTGCCAGCTGGAGAACGCTCTACACGGGAGGCAATCACGGAATTGAAAATTTATCGAAGCTTCGAGATAAACTCCTCTCCCAAGTGCTGTGCCTTTGTGGCCTGTCGGCCGTCGAGCGCGCTGTCATGACGCGAGGCGAGGGCCCTTGAGCCGTTTCGCATGGACATTTCATTTTCTCCATAATAACAATGCAATCGATCGTTGCTGATTCTACGTATGCCCATTCGTCCACTCCACGCAAGAGTTCTCCGGTTTTTTACCATCCGGAAGGTTGTTTTGAACGTTAAACGTTAGTCACCATCGAGCACTCGAATTTTTTTTCTCCCTTACACGGCTCCGCTAAATTGCTTGCCGAACAAAGATATGGCGAATCGAAAAGCGAAGTGACGCGCTGGTTCCTCGTCCTTGACGAGCGTCCGTGAAATGTTAATAATGAGACATTACTCGGAGTTAAGAATAGAAGGTAAACGTTTGACGGGCATAATCATACGTTACAGTCGCTATCGGTCCATTAATCGATTTATTGTAATTACTAGAGCAGCGGAGCCGTAATGAGTGGCAGCGAGGTTCGTGTACACGCTCGCCAAGATAACATCTGTTCCAGCATGGAAATTTACATGGAGACTTTTCAAACAGTTGCAGAGGAACGCCCACCGTTATTACTTAGGATTCGTTTATCGGACTTTTACCGGGAACGATACTCTCCGTCCCCCGATTCCCATCCGCGGCGCCATTCATTTATTTCACCACGCTCGTTGCATCATAATTACCGCTGGAACCTTCGTTCGTATCTTAAGTAGCATCACGTAATCGCGGTAGCTATCGATCTTCCTAGCTCGCCCCGTGCATGATCCCCAACGCGCCGGTAACTCAGCCACGATTAATTTCACCTGGTCGCGGCGTCGCCGAAGCTGTTCTCCGGATTGCAAACGGCGCGAGGGCTATTAAGACGAGCATAAAACGAAATGCAACAGTGGATACACAAAGTCATCGCATGTACTGGATAATCTAAGAGAGGATCGGAGAATTTAAGATCGTATAACACTCAAAAATAGTTGCAGGCTGGTAGATATCAGAAATGGGATCTTCGCGAGAGCCAGAGCAGCTGAAGTAGATATTCCAGACTGCAGAAGCTTTCGGAAAATTTACAGAGAATCGTCCTGCTCTGAACTGAACGGCGAGGTGAAGGAGTGTTGGGTGCAGAGACTCACGCTGGAAATGTCGCCTCGCAACGAAATCTCGATAACGCGCGATTCAAGAGAACAGCGTCGGTGGAACATCTCGATCCCCTTAGTCACTCTCTAGACGACTTTATACGCTGCTCCTTCGGCCACGAGATCCGAGTATACAAGCTTTCGTAACACCCGCAGTGTCCAGGGTCGCGCGCGGAGATCGGACAAAGAGGTATCGCGGCACGGGGCGCGTCGCCTTGCGTCGCGTCGTGACGCGCGGAAAAGCGATTAAAAGCCAAGGAGACATCCCACCGCGCGCTGTTGCCCGATACGAAATCATCCAAGGGAACGGATCGCGAAGGGAAAGTAATGCTGTGCTCGGGGGGAGAGAGACCGAGATGGTGTTCGCGGAAAGTGCAGGCCCGCGCGGGAGAAGGAAAGAATTCGCAAATGGAAGAGAGAATACCGCGGAGGAGCGGCGCACAGTTCTCATTATCCGGGACCGTTTTAATCTTCCCCGGTGGCGGCGAGAGTTATAAACAGAACCGGTGAACTCGCATTATACCGGGCAAAGAAATGAAATGAAAGAATAAATTATTTGCCTGGCCGGGGCTGTTTGCACCCGATTCCTTAGTTTTTATTTCCGCGCTGCGCCCATTCATAATTAGCATGGTAAAGGGAACGGGAATTATTCAGCCGCGACGTGATATCGCGCCAAGATTCCAACCTCTGGCTGTTGCCTCGCGTCCATGTCGACCTGGCGGTTTTTCCATACCTCCCCCCCCCCCCTCCCCGAGCCACTGCGTGTTTTCCATTTTTAATCGCGATTTCCGCGACGATAACTCCCGAACGGACGCGACCGGTATCGTTGAATAATGCTGCAACGAGACGAGGTAGGTACGTCTAATGTTTAATAATACGAGTAATTGCCACTCTGGCAGGTTTTCTTCGAGTGGAACGTTAACGTATCGTGTATCATGGACCCTTACAAATTCTCTTGTAATATGTTTCTATTTTAATATTCTATTGCATCATATTTCTCGGTTCAAGCAGTTCTGATTATTTTAGAAGAGTTTCAACTCGCAAACATGTGAAGGTAATTTTCCATATTGTTGTCAGGAAGCTTCAGTAGTGAGATACTAGCCACCCACAATGGGTAACAGGGTTGTTTAAGTGTTAAAGGTATTGACACGAGTCAGATTGATGAATGTTCACTTTGTTCTCCACCACCCACGCCTGTTTAATTTGTCGCGCGGATGTTTTTGGTTTATCCAAGTGGAAATAATGACGCGTTATCGATAACCCGCGGCGGGCATAACGGTCGAGTTTCGATTCGATATTTTGCGCGATTTCGATGCTTTGATGTATTCCGCCTCTCTTGTTAGCGCGCGCAACCGCTCGAAATAGTTGGCTGCCGCACGAAAAGCGAAAAGGGGACAGGATCTCGCATTATTTCCACTTACGGCGCATTCTCGCCCCCTCTCGTTCCACCGATGCAGGCATCCCGGTGCAGAGGATTCTCAAGTTCGTCCTATACCCATGAAAGCCTGGTGTTCTGGCGCACGGAAAATAAGGAGCTAGATAGGGGTCCAATTTTAGCATTGGAAAAGTCCTTTAGAAAAATTAAGTTCCTCTTTCACGAAGAAGCTAAAGTCGACTTCGGTTGTGGTACACTCAGGTTTCAAACAATCCTATCTATTCACGCTCAAAGTACAAGTCATATCCGTAAACATGTCAATGCACAGGACGCACGTGTCACTGAATAAGTGTTAATTATACGAAAAGTATTGCCGTCGAGAGTTCCGCGAATATTAGACCCCTGTGGCTATAGGTGTACGCGATAACACCGCGATATTTTATCATTCCGTGTACGTGTCTATAAATAAGTTCGTTTCGAGTAGAGATTAGTACCTACTTATTCACCGACGCCCTTAGAAAAAAAAACGCGACGCGTTCGATGGGAATCCTCGAGGTATAATAAAAATTTATGCCCCCGTGGTAACTGTATTTCATCTTAGGAGGATTTCGTATTCCCCCGCTGTGCCGCGAGGAAAACAATTTATCCCAGAACGAGGAACTTGGAAGCAAACTTGCCTGGCGTCCTGGCATGGACGGAAAAAGGGGGAAGGGCGCGAACCAATAGAACGTGGACATTTGTGTTTTTTTTCATGCTCCAAAATTGATAGTCGAAGGCACGCCGCGTACGCATACTTTTATCGATGACAGACGATGCTGTAAAACTGTATAACCTTCCGGCACGTTACGGCGCCCAGTTACGACGAACTTTATAGCAGAAGGTTTAATAATGCGCGCTGCAAGTTTCAACAAACGTGCAGTGCTAAACTATCCTCTGTCGGTGCTTGCGCAACAGAAAACTTGCACGACTTACGCGTATTCGTAATACTGGGTGGCTCACCTCCGCGGCGTGTAATCCTTAAAGATTTCTAACATTACGCTACAAAGGAGTTCAGGGGAATATATAAATCGACCGAGGGGGACTAGAATGACGACTGATGCGAGAAATATGTGTTATCTCGTTTTATAAAGCTGAAACATGAAATGGAATCCGTTTAACATTGAGAACACGTCGAAGCGAACAACAGACACACGGTGGAAGATATGTGGACATTGTTTCTGTTGGACAGGTCGAAGGAACGCCTGGTAAACGAGCGGAGCGAAACGCACAAACGTATCGCGGTTAATTACTCGATAAATATAGAAAACGTGAGTGCAAAGTTTCGCGGTAGCCGCGCACGGTGAGAAAGCAGACTGCGAGCAAGGTAAAACGGGCGATTGTTACGCTGATTGACAGGGGTATCGAATAATACATACGAACGGTACGTTGGCACAGGTATAATTGTACACTCGTTCCAGAAACACGATTGAAAAGTCTCTGTATCGGCGCTGTCATGAGTGATTAGTACGCAGATTAAATCTTGAAAATTATCTTTCATTGCAAAGCGACGATTACAGGAGCAGAACGGCGAATCTTACAGAATCGTCTCGTTTCAATTTCTATCTCGTTGGTCTGCAGCAAGCGAGCAGTGTTTAAGGAAACTCGTGAAAGAGAATTCACATTGTGATAAGCACGTAATTCGTTTAGCAGTCGCGATTTGTATCGTACCGTATTTCACGCGTGCATCGAAGATTATTAATTAATACACTCGATCCCATTGTTCCCTATTTCAAAAAATTACTTTAATGATACATTACGCGAAGGTGTATATTACGGGGGAACAGGTGGGGATCGGGCGCTAATTAAAAGCAGACGTCGTGGAATTTCAAGTGGGCCCCAGATGTTGAGGCTCGATAGGCAGAAAATTAATAATAACTTTGGCGAAGTCCAGGGATTCTTCGCGAGCACGATATCGCGGTGCCGGGAATGCGGCCAGTAACGAGTTAGACCGATAATTATTAGATCGGGCGAAACTTTTTTATCGCGCTTTCGTAAAAGTACCGCGAAGGAAAACGGCGGAGTCTAATTTACGACCGCGTCGCGTTAATTCGTCGCGGGAATTACGTGTCGAGCAAAAGTAGCCCGCGTAAAAACGAACAAATCTATTTCAAGGGGCGGAGAAAAAATGGATTTTAATTAACGACCGATCGATTTGCGAGTGTTTTTTCCTCTCCCGCGATAACACACGCGTGGGCTGTCTTCGTGGGCGATAAATAAAGCGGGCTTCTACGGCTCCCGCGGGATTCATTTGTTAATTTGCTCTAATGCAGCGTACGCGGACTACACGGGAACCTATTATTAATTAAATTTCCGAACACACTATGAATCAATACCTGTTTCCGGCTTGCTGCGCGTGCTACTGTTTTCTTAAGCGTAGCCTTACCTACAGTGTTAGTTACGCGAGTGTCTCCGCTTTTAGAAATACTAAGGCGGGGTTCACACGTATCAAGTTATTACGATACAACTTATGACACGCTTGTACACATCGATATTCAAGAATGTCGCCGTAGACGTTACCTAAAAATTCCCGTGCCATTAATACCCAGGACAAATGCGAACGTCTGGAAACACGAAACCTTTCTTGCCCACCCGCTGAAAGAAATACAACTTTATTTGGGTGATAGAACAGGAGTGGTCGCCCAACAGTAGTGGCCCTTCTCATTGTCGCTCCGAGAGCACCCACAACTCTTTAAATCCAATGTCCAGCGTAGGTACACGGATTTTTCTTCCTTGTAACTGAGGGTGAAACAGTCGCGAAAGCAGACGAGTGGAGAGGGAGGGAACTGGGCGGGCAGAAGTTTCGTCGGACGGTGGGAAATGTGGTACAACGGGAGTACATGCATTGTCACGCATAGGGTACACAAGGATGCACTTCGCGGCCGGAAACGACAAACTGTCGACCAGAAAACCTTTTTCTGCTTTACAAGGGACAAGGATGAACTGCTACTCTTTGTTCGTGCAACGCTGGATGAGCTAATTTTCGTAATAAGACTCGGGCAACGAAGGAAGATGTTTCGACGGAATTAGGTATTCGCCAACTTTCAGCAACGGAAGATAACGTATCGCGTTATTCTGCAAAGTTAATTAAACGCAGAGGATGGTTCGTGAAATACAGAGCGCCCGAGTTTGCAAATGGGAACAGTGTTGGACTCGCGACTGCTTGGATTTCGCTTCGATATGTATTCGTTCTTCGTGTAAACGGAAGTCGGGGGAACGTTAAGTATCATCGCTCGTTCTAGCGTCTCTCATAATTTCATATATTCGGCAGCGCGTACACTTCTCGAATTATTCCCCTAACTACTTAGGCGATGTTCCATTCGACCGATATGAAACCAGACCTGTGCATGCTCGCTGCAAAATGATTATAAGGGAATTATATGTGTATCGTCTCGTTTCAACATGTAGTACTCGGAACACTCCGTTTTCAAACAAGCTGAAACGTTATTCTATGAAGCGGAGTATGATTTCAAGAAATATCATCTTCCTCTGGTCTCTACCTGATATCTGTCTTCGATATTATTACTACAGTGACAGTAAGAGGTTTTTGTTTTCGGGCACGGTGTTTTAGACCCCTGACAACGAAGATGCTGAAACAGGAAGAGGAGGGCACGAAGTGGATGTGCATTGGCCGCGTTTCTGCGCGCGAAGGTAATTAATTGTTGTCACCGACACACGCTTTATCCTCCATAAATTAACGCCTTTCCTCTCCTGTTTTCTTTCCATTGACTCTCCAGCACTACATAGTTTTCATTCCACGACGTTAGCACCCGAATCCACTGCTCCCAGCAGTTCCACAGAACCGCATTTTCAACATCAATAGAGCCCCTCTGAATAAATATAGAATTGCATTCAACTGTGCTTAAATTATTCACAAACACGTAAAATATTCAACAAAACATTTAGCGGGGAGACAAATAATTCAATCCCATTTACCGATTTCGACCTTCCATTAA
This sequence comes from Andrena bucephala, assembly GCA_947577245.1. Classification (NCBI taxonomy): domain Eukaryota; kingdom Metazoa; phylum Arthropoda; class Insecta; order Hymenoptera; family Andrenidae; genus Andrena; species Andrena bucephala. The sequence goes on from OX387715.1 coordinate 75,956,107, forward strand.
ACATATCCGATCGCGATTGGGATTAACTCCACTCGCGTTATATTTCCAGAATCGAGTACATTAGTTTCATTATTTCTGCCGATGTTACCTCAAATCGAATGCATCAGGCTCTCGACAGATTGCCCCGGCATCCGTTTAAAACACCGAACGTCTGTCGCAGGCCGTGCAGAATAAAAGCCTGTGTTTGAAAAGCCAGGATTACTCGCGAATCCTCGGAGAGGAGCAACAACGTTCCACCTCGATATCTCAGATTAAAAAACAGAGATGCCCCGGGGTTCAATTTTTCAATATCGCACAGCGGACGCGTTCCTCTGAGGCTTGCGTGCTCGAACAATTCGAACACAAATAATATCCCAACCTCGTTCAAAGTCGAACAACGCGCCATTAAAGGCTCATTAAACGATGCGACTGCAGAGACAATTAAAAAGGCGCATCAAATATAGCGGGAGGTGGAGGTTTCTCGTGAGAGAGTTTTTATATCTTTAAGACCCCGGGCTAGTGGGTCAGCGATATGGTCGCACTCGATAGACGATCGATCGAAAAAGGAATTCGAAAGAAATACAATTTAGGACTGGAATGGAGGCAGAAATAAAACGATTCCCTGCCTTCCGTTTTGCGGAGCGTCGAAGTGATTTGGAACTGGAGATAGGTGCGCCCGAAAATCGCAGAACGAAACGTTGACCGTGCGAACCTAGCCAGCTCCGAGACGGGCGTATTGTCTAAGCGAATTTCTCCGTTCGAATTTTATCGACTCATCGGGACTTTATTCCCGGGGAAACGAGAAGGAGCAGCGAGAACGGGGGCGCCCCGACAGCGTGCGCGAATACGAAATTACGAGCAGGGGAACGGGTCCCACGGCTGTTCTCCGACTTCCGTTGATAGCGCTTTTCGAGCGGTTCGCAGCGGCGCCAATATCCTTAGGGTGCCGAAAGTCACATCTTCGTGCCGGTAAACGTTCCGGCGAACTTCCGTTTGCTGTGCAGGCCAATCTGGATCTCGTGATTCCACCGTTCGGCTCCCTTCCTCGCGTCGAAGCCCGTTCTCGTCCCGTAATAAGGCGACGCAGCTTCATAAACACGAGTCTCTCGAAAGGAACCCTCGCCACGCGAGAACGTACGTAGCGAGTTCTTTGGGCAGTCCGTGCAATAAAACGCCCCTTTAAACGGAGCATTAAGCAGGGAAATAGGTTGCGAGTCCATAATCGGTTATTCAATGACTCGTTAAAGTCACCGTGCACGAGAGGTACATTTCTTCGACCAGGAGAAACAACGATCATCTCAGGCTGAGGATAAGTTTAAGAGACTTAACTGAAACTGTGCTCGTTGGGCTTCTTCAGTTTTACAAGATTAATAACTTTCCACGTATTTTAGGATGTTAACGACGCCGTTTCGTTCGGAACGTATCGTGTTCCACGAAATATTAATATAATCGCGATGTCTCTCGTTAAAATCCACGAACGTGTAAAATGATACGCGGAAGTGCTCGGCTCGCGGGGAATTAACAGTCATTGCTTTTAATCATCGACAGCCGTTCCGCTGTACGTACATGTAACCCGCGTTTTTCTTTATATTCCACTGCCTAACGCGGTCTAGAATAATTTATGAAAGCTTTTGCACTGTCCAGTTTCATACACGGGCAATTTCCCTCAGTTGTAATTTCAGCTGTAACACTGGTTAACATTTCCAAATTCTATGGTTGCTAATTTTTGAATATCATGAATATGTACCACCGAACGATAATAACGCAGCCAAATTCCAAGTAATATGTTGAACACGGCTACCTGTAAAATTATTTTGTTTTGCGGTTCGAACAGTGCGCTAGTGGAATCGAGAGAAATGCAAGAAAACGATGATAGTCATTACGTGTATTCGTTATTACATTTCAACAGAATTTCGCGGATTATTTACGGACCACTGATCCGCGTAAAGTAGCGCCGGTGGCTTTCTAAAACGAATTTTCACTGACAAGTGTCCCCGCGTGGTTGTTAAATAAATCTTCGGATTGGATTATCGCAGGACATGCGTTACACTGTCTAGAGCGCGGAATGGGGCTGTCGCGAAAGGGAAAGCTTCAATTATCCAGGAGATCTCGGGAATCAGCATGCGGTGCGTGAGGCATTAAGGCCTTTGATCAGGCGGGGATCAGTATAGCTCCCCAAGAATGCCAATTTATGAGATTGCCATGTAATAAAGCGCTCTTCGATTGCTGCTGCCTTCTTGGCCTCGAATGCTTAATTTACGCCGTACCGGTAGCATTGATATTCAAAATCTTATGAACATAAATCATATCCTTTTACCGTTGACCTACTCTATGGACGTGCTCGTTATTTAACGACTTCTTTACGAAACAGCACATCTTTGTATCCGATCTATGACGAAATTGCCCGTAAAATAAAGATCTCCTTATTCTGAAAATCTGATTGCAACTCCTTTGCAAGTATCATAGCCATCCTTAAACTGCACCTCGCCAATAAAGTAGCGCCCCGTTCCCCCGGGGATCGTGTGTAATAAAATCATCCGCGGCAGCGAGACTGGAAAGTCGCGTAAAGCGACGGTAGAACGGTGTTAATAAATTTCAGGCTGGGCCCCGAGTGCCGCGCGGAACGATACTCGCAATTTGTATCGATGAAACCGTGCGCCACGCGAAGAAATTACCCCTGTCGCCGCAGACATTCCCGCGATATCGCGGCGTGGCTTGCCGTTCGCGGCTCCAAGATTAACGCCCGCTGGTATTGCGCTTTTGTTCGGTCAAAAAAGCCATAACGTCGCCCCTCAGTTTCCCTGGAAGTAAAAGTCGGCGGGCCGGGCCGCGGCACCCGAAGACAAGAAGTTACAAGGCAAGCCTCGTTATCCCTGACCCTGCGCGCGTTTACCATACGCTCCCGCGCAGAGGTTTCCTCGGGGTTAAACGTGCGTACAATTTCGCAGGGCGGGGTGATATACGGGACGAGATCCTCCGGAGATCGTTCGGATCCGCGCGGAGACGGTGTCTGGCAAAACGCGCACGTCCCCTGTTTGTTTTAGGGGCCGTTATGGGGAGCGTGTATAAGAATCGCCGACTTCGCTTAATGGCTCATCCGCCGATTTATCGCTCACCGTTCAGACGCACGCCTTTATGGATCGTAAAGAGTCCAAGTTTCGACGGCAGTCCAATTACTCCGACAATAACGCCGAATCGCGGTTGCATTGTTGCGTACCTACCTTTCGGTCGCTGTTAAAAGCCCATCCAGGCGAGGTATTAACTTGGCCCTTGCAGTTAGAGGGCTTGCGAGGTCTGGCCCTGCAGATGTCTAGATTATTTATAACTTACTTTGCTCCCTTCAATTGTTACGCATACCTGCGATATGGTATGTGCTGGTAATAAGGTAGCTATTAATTATGAAACGTCATTCTGGTGAAATCTTCACTTCTCTTTCTACTGGAAATTCGACCAATTGAAACTTGATAAAATTGGAGACTGGGAGGGGGTCTCGAATGATCCCAGAATTGAAACTCGGCCGAAGTCGTTGCAAGGTTAATAAGCGTTCCGAACCGTCCTCTTTCCACGGCAGAGGGAAATTGGCGGCAAAAGTTCCCTGTTCAACGTGGCAAAGCGATAAGTTTTTGCTGAGATACGCGAGGATACTTGTTTAATCCGCTCTGCTCGGCCGATAATACGCCGGAGAGTGAGTTTGCGCGAGGGAGAAAAAGAAAGTAAAGCGTCTCGAGCGTTGGAAACGCGCGGGCTATACAAATATTTCCGAGCGGCAGAGCGGCCAGATTGAATGCAATTTATTATGCGCCATTACATAAAGGCTGCGGCTCGCCCGGCACGAGCCCTCATATTTTATGATAAATAACAGGTTGACCCCTCGACACACTGGATATATGGTGAATTAATGGTCCCCGTTTGGGTAAAAGTACATACGTCCGGTGGATTAAAATTATTAGCGGTGGCCGCGAGTCGAATAACTCAATGCACGGAATGCCTCCTTTTTTCCCCTCTCTTTCCCCATCCTCGCCAGGGGTTCTCAAAATCTCGTATTCCCCGGGGGGAAGCTTCTCCCCCTTTCGCCTCGATTTCGAGGGGCCGATTCGCGAAACGCATTTTTCTCGCAGGCAACCGGTCCTCGTCGATAAATCAGCCGCCGCGGCTCGTCGATAAGCGACTCTCGCTCTCGAACGATCCCCCCGCGATCATCGAAATTAAGAAACAAACCACGAGGCGGGAAGGGAGGAACGCAACTATGCGCACACACGTCGCGTACGCGCGATAAATCACGCCGACCTTCCGTAATCTCTGATTAACAGTTACGCGACGGGGGAGGTGCGACGATTCGTCCCTGGATCTGCAGATTTTCCGGCGGTGATAAGCCGACCTCGAAGCTGGACAAAATTTTGTAATAGAGACGGACACGTGAGAAAACCGTGGTACGTGTAAAATTTCGCGAGAAACGAATGGGCACGCTGAACGCACGCGGCGAAAGAGAGAAATAGAAGGTGGGCGAAAGGGTAGGTATTGCAGGGGTGGAGTAGACACGGTAATATCGTGTTCATGATTTAATTAACTCACTCTATTACTGCAGCTATTAATATATGTATGTATAGGACGTGCAATCTATTTTTCATCCGGGCAACGAGGATGTTGGGAGAATTGTATGCATACGCTTTTACGACGAGCTTGTTAACATTAACCGTTAGTAGCGCCGTAATTATACATTGATTTTAGATATACCGCGTAGATTGACGAAGGAGGGAAAAAAGAGTGGAGGGAGTGAGCAGGAAAACGAAGGGAAAGGGGAACAGGATGAAAAGGCAGACGAGCAAGTGGAAACAGGGCGATAGAGCCAGACAGAAAGGAGAAAAGAGAGGAAAGGCCGGGAATAAGCCAAAGATAAGGGGCAGGGCGAGAGAGGAGAGTGCGAAAGAGAAGGGTAAGAGTCATAGAAGTGTACGCAATGAATAATTACGGATAGCCGCGGCGGTGCAAGTAACGAATGATGGATCGTCCGTTGCTGCGGGCGGGGAAATGCGAATTCGAAATTCCCCAGGTTCCCGGTAAAAATAATGTTCCACCTCTGAGGAATTTCCACCGACATATATCTGCATATCTATATATCTGCGGCGCACGTACACGTATAGAGAGATATAGGTACATGTCATGGGGCGCAAAGCGGCGGGCATAGGCGCGCGAGAATAACTGTACATAATGTGTACCGAAGTGCAGGAACGCGCGAGATAACGCGAATGAATGATTGTCTGAATTCGTGTCAGAGTACTGAATAGGATACGATAACCGATCGTAGGATGCGTAGTGAATATCGAGTCTAATCAGCGGGGAACCTGGATACTGAACATCCATTTCGAAACCGAAATATTCCAGTGTGTCGCGTTGGAAGACACCCGAGGGCCCCATAGCGGAATACGAAGGGACTGAAAAGAAAATAAAAGAAATCTCCACGAATAGGTACAATAGGAACGAAGTTCGAAGGATTCCTCGCCCCTGATTTCTATTTGCCAAAGCTGCGGGCCTCGTGATGATCGTGAATGAGAGCCAGTTGGCCGCGCTGAAGCGCACCCCGAGCAGATTCATTTCGATCTCAGTCACGTTTCCTGATCGAACATTCTGCCGCTTTTATATACGGTATTATGGGGATCATTAAGAAGGCAGCTTTCGCCCGAAGTGGATCACTTTGAATTTTAATCAATTCCGCGGCGTCTTTAACAGCTCGGCGAAAAATGTGTCGGGCATCTTGTAACGAGACGCCTCGCCCCAGGGACACACGGAAAATTCGTTACGGGCCCCGAGCTACGGGGAACCAAGGCTACGAGCGTCTAATAGCGGCGGTAAGATCACGCGAGACTGATACTTCGTCCGGTTACAAACTGCCGAGCTTGATTGCCCGCTCGTAATTAAGCTTCCTTCGGCGTCGCACAGTCTATTATGGATCTCCCAGCTCTGATTCGCAGCTGAATATCTCCGGCGATCGTGAGTTTCATTAGTCCCGAGCAAGAAAGACGCCCGAATTCGAGATGCAGGTACGGTGGCACACTTACCGCGGCTGGGACGTCACGTTTCGTTTGCTCGGTAAATCTAAGTACCCGTGGTTATGGCCGCGATAAAGCTGTTCCTGGGACCAACTTACGAGGCCCTTCGTGACCTATGCAAACTGGTACGCTCGTCACATTCGCAAACACACGGCAGGGCCGAGTGTTGCGGATTTTCGATGGCCTGGCGTCCTGGCCCGGCGCGGCCGAGTTACGTGGACGACCGTGGCCATGTTTCTTAGAGTCGAGTTCTAGAGTTTCAGAGCCTTCATCGCTATCCACTTCTAGGTGAAGAAGAAGTAAATGTATTCACGCGCAATATGTTCACCTCCGAGTAACCCTGGCCGGGAAGAGCTCGTACTGATACGGGAAAGCAGGCAGGTAACAGATTTATCACTATCAGCGCGAGTAAATTTTCTTTAGCTTCAAAAGAGATGTTCGGAGCTATCACCGTTAACTTCGCCGGGTTTCTGGCTGCTATAAACGGTTACATTACGCTTTTAACTGTTTCTGCGATACCAGTACACACGCTCGAGCTAACAATTTTCTCTAGCACTGCCGCGAGTTCCTCTTATTCAGGGTCACCCCTGAGTCAACGTCACGCATCCGGATAATTATTTATTTCAGTGGACGCGTTAAACAGCCACGGAGCACTGTGTGCTGTCGTTAAAATACTTTTCAGAAAACTTAAACTTGGTTATCTGTCCCTTCCCTTATTATCCAACAGCTGCGCACGCGACAGAAGCAATTTCTCCCGACAAAGATACGTACGTACATCGCTTAGAACACGCGGCCTTTGCATGCCGCTAATAAATGAACGTTATTTCGAACTTTGCCACTAGCAACGTTCATTTCAAGCTCCCTCGCTCGAAACTTCCGCGACAACGACGTCCGTGGAAATTAGATTTATCCCGATACGACCCGAGCTTGTAAAATTATATCCGCGTAAATTGTACACGCGCTGCGGAGACGGCACGCGTTTACATACGGGTGCGTATGTTTCGCGGTGTCCCGCACTGACGAATGCAGCCGAGCTTTTTCCCTCGACCGAGGCACCCACTGCGCGCATCGTTCGAGCCAGTTCGGTACCAAACTTCGTCAAAAAACGACAAGTTAATTACCGTTATCAGCTTACGTAAGCGGACGTGTACCAGCACGCGGCAAATCGTGTTGAGAATTTACTGGCAGGGTCACTATCGTTAAACGCGTCGGTGGGACGTTAGTTTTATGGGTTACCATGGAACGTTAGTGGCAGTGGGAAATATTCTGCTCTCGACGATACGCTCGAGACGTAATAGCAATAGAAACTAGTGGTTTCCTCCGTTTAGGGCTGGCGTGAAACGGCTACGACCACTGTAGGATCGATTAACCACTTCGAACTATGCATTGAATGTGATCCTATGGATGTAGATTGTAGAGGGACATCGGCGCAGTTGGAGTAAAGTCAATCGTCCAGTTAAGATCTTCCTGCACCGCTTCGTCTCCTAATGCTTCGTGCACACCTGGAAGCACACATTAGAGAAAACCCAAGTGATGAGTTAAGTAATAAGCTGTCACCGAAACGCGGGCATATGATATTACGTCATGTAATTTATTTTATGTAACCAAAGGGTGACCACCTGTTAACTAACATTAATAATAATACTACTAATAATAATTACATTTATAAAGCAGACTATGGCGCGGATAAATGCACTTTACGAACATCCACTCGACTCGCCGTGTTTCTAACGATCGCAATAACGACGCCCGATCTACATTTTTGCCGAGAAATTACATTTGCCGTCTGCGAGGGGAATGTGAATTTCATATTCGCCGGAATACAGTCTGTGGAATTCAAGAAGACAAGTGGCCCCGTATTGCGCGGCACGGTGTAATTTATGCGCTACCGTGTATCATTACTGTTTCAACTTGGAGCACCACTCGCGGGTCTATTTAAACGATGATACGGGGAATCGATCACGCTTGTATTTATGTATCCTCGGCATCGAGCACGGCTAATCCGCGAAATCAACGTTCACGGACAGTGCTTTAAAATATCTGCGTATAAACGTGTGCCAATGGTGGTGGCGGTTTTAAATAAAATGGTGCTCTTAAAAATGTTCATAAATTCGTACAAACAGCGGCCGGGGGAAGCTGTATTTTACGTAATCCCCAGGGACATCCGGTTGAAAATGAATGGATGCTAAAGCCAAAGCATTCGCGCGAGCAACGTTCTCCTCGCACCTACGCGAATCGAACGAAATCCTAGGGCCGGAAGAGCTAGCACGATTTAATAAAGGGCATCCGACGCATAGCCGCGCGTGGGTATAAATTCACGTGTGCCTGGCCTATTCGTGTGTCGCGAGAAGAGCAGGATATCCTTTGACTCGGCGATCGCGCCGCTGCCAACGAGCCGCGGGCCAGTTGCTATTAATTAACATATTATAAAGACGAAGGGGCGTACCGGGAATTATCATAATTCCTCAATTACGTCTTAATTTGGATTATAGGTACACCCTGCCCGATATCTTAATTATCAATCTATTTACCGCCCATTTCCTCTACTATCAATAAGCAGGCCATCCTGCGTGATTTAGCTGCTCTCGGTTATCAATTAACACAGACGGATCGACGCGATATCACGGGCCTCTATGGAACACTCCCATAACCATAGAAGTCAGGCGAACTGAATAAATTGAATTACTGTTCGGAATATTCGTCTTTCGAAGGGAGTCGAAAGATTAAGAGAAAGCCGCGGTCGCAGAAGAAATGTAAATTTACAGAAACGCTGTGCTCATAATACTACGTTGTACTGGGTATTTGCAAACGGGCCAGCCGGTGTTCTCCACTTTGTGGATACGCGGATGGAACGTGGGAACCTCGGCGACTCGTGGTTTCCGTTCGATTCGCTTCGCGAAAGTGCAGCCGGTGGACATTTTCGAATACTAGGTTCGAAGAGTAGGATCCTGTTGACAGTTTAGTTATCAGGCCCAACTTCGAAGCTTTGCAGGTGAAACAGACAGATTTAACAATCAGGAGTTCCTACTTCGACCCGTGCCACTGCAATTCTGTTTCCAGGGCCCGATCTAGCTTTTCCGTCGGGCAGGGCAAAAATAATTTCTGCCACCTTTTATATTGCAATGAGGTAGCTGACCATATTAACTTCTTTGCATCCTTTGTCGACACCTTTAAACGGTCAGTTATCTCCTCGTTTCGCACATCCCAGTCTTAAATTGTTTGTTTGTTATTGCTATCAGGCATTTCTGTATTCGCCTTTGCTTCGTGTTTCGCGTTCTGTAACATCACTGTTTTATATGCTATTGTGTTTAATATTGGGGCTAAAACCCGTTTAGTAAATAAATAAATAAATAAATAAATAAATAAATATTTAATATTAAATAATTATTTTAAAATATAATTTTTTACAGTGAGTGAAGTTTTTTCACAAAAGCCTATTGTAACGATCTTTAATATAGGTACGCACCTTTCCTTTCTTAGTATATAGGAATTGTATGGGTGATTTAAAAACAATTTATAAGTTTGATACTAAATTCAAACATATATTATCTACCTTTTTACCGGTTTTTATTGATTTTAATTTTCTCTGTCTAACAATTTTGCCGCCCCCAAATTAGCCACTCTGTGCAGTTGCTGTTGTACTTCCACCCCCCTAGATCGGGCACCGTCTGTTTCCATTGAAAAAATCAATTTCCCATGGCTCGTGGTGTTGCACGCCCAGTTCGCCGCGTTGTCGGTCACGTCGGCTCGACCTCTTCCTGTAAAAAACAATATTGAAAGAAGGTACGATCTATGTTTAGCCGAGAGAAATTGACCTTTTCTTCCGTTTGAACGGATACGTCTGCGTTGCCGCGCGCCAGCTCGCCACGAATTCGCGTAGTCGTGGCTAGCAGATAATAACCGTGAACTTCCAGTTGCATATCTCTGCGGCTGGTTAAAGAACAATCGGCCGATGGGAACTTTCTAGTAATCATGGGGCCCCGTGCCGCTTTCACGAAGGTTCGGCCGCGAATACGCGCCGATGCGTTTCATTAAACGCCGATAGTTTTCGTTCGATCCGCAACGAGGAAATTATAGATCTCGGGAGGGACGTGCTATCGGCGCTGGTGATCAGGGAACGAGCGCGCACGCTGCCTCGCGCCGATACCTTCATCGTTTTAATATTGATGGGCAGGTTACGTTACACGTGGCCGCTTGTATTCTCCTGTTTCGCTGTTATCCCCAGGTAATGTTTACTCTGTAACATCAATGTACGCGGAATCGGTAATGGAAATATCGACGGAAGGAATTTAAAAGCGGGTACACAAAGCGCGCCCGGAGTTTGCGTTCATCCTCGATCATCGGGGTCGAATAATAGCGCAGGGAATTCCATTTTGTTATTTTTCGAAAAGCCCCGCGCGTTCTTCACTCCTCTATGCTGCAGCTTAACTTCCACGTTGGACGTATCCTGCTTGCGGAATACCTGCCTTTGATATCAATTACTGGCATCTCTTTGCAATGCTATATTTATGAGCCAGTTTTCAGTGTGCGAACGAGTTGCTACAAATTAATAACTTATGCCAGAGAAAACGCCATTCCAAAGTACCATTACAGCTAATTATTCAGCCTTTGAGAGCAATGTGATGAACAACAGCATCGTGTCATGAATTTCTGAATAGAGCATCGTTAAGTTCCAGTGTACTAAATAAAATACTTGGTTAATTCACATCGTGCGTTTGACAGAGTTTCATCACAAAGGGTATAAATGAAATTGTCGCGTAAAGATGTGGAGGGTAGGAGCAGGAAAATTGATGAAATGTTTTCCGGGTCCACGAACTTATGCGAGATGCATGGGGGGACTGTTCGGTCACTCGCGACTGCCTCCGTTACGAGGTCGCGCTCCTTTTTTCTGCAGCTCGTAAACGGACTTTTACGATCGTTATGGATTATGCAGTCGTTCCCCCTTTTGTGAACCGCAAACTGCAAGTCCGGACTAGGTTGTCAAGTCCTCCATTAACCCGCTTTGTATCTTCGAGCGTTAAACCGCCGCTGATTCTTAACTCACGGCACGCCGTCACGTATGTACACCGAGAGAACGTTAACACGCCGTATTCTCCGTTTCACCTGTTCTCCAATTCGTTGAAGTACAACTTTGGTAGAGAAATGGATCTAGGCACGCGAAATAGCGAATGCCTAGTTCCTTTTCCCTGTTAGACAGAGAAGAAAGGCGCTAGAGAAATATGTATTTATCCTCGCAGAGGCCCCACGCGGACGGAAACGTTGACCCTACCGCGGCGCGGGCGAGTGAGAAATAAAATTTCCGACGGAGCGGAGCAATTTAAAATTCATCGCGGTGGAAATGAAATTTCCATCGGCGTTGCCCCGACGTTATAATTACTCCTGTAGCGCTACATTTGTAACGCGTTTCCGCGAATTCCCCGGATGATAACGCGCCAACGAAATAATAACATCGCTGACACGCCAGGGGGTTGTAGGTTGTAGGTGGAGTAATAAATTCGCTCAGGTTTTGAAGATGCATACGATTCCAGGGAGGCAATACCTCTGGGAGTATCTCGGCAAAAATGCAGTCCCTGGTAAGTATTTCTGCAGCGTCTCCCGCGATTCTTATTCACATAGCAAGGGACATATTTGCCTGGTACCAAAGTTGAACCGCGATCAGCTATAATATCCGTGTTTCCAGTGACACTTCAGTAACGTCTGGCATTTGTTTAGCAGCTTAAATCACCTGGGTGTCTGTGAAAAAACGTATGCACGCCCCCATTCAGTTCCGCTAATTATTCGCCGTCCGCGTGTTGAACGTAACGTTCCCCGTTCGTCATGAATGAGACGCGCCGTTTATTCTCGTTTTCCTGTTAAACAATTTAATTAGCGGCTGGTCGTCTAGAGAGCTTCCGGCCTGATGTTCCTCCGAAGGCGGGATAGAGGCTCGGTAGAAGTTCTAATTGCCTACGGGAGGTCGCGTTAACAAGCGAAGGCATCCCTGCAGAAAACGCTGATGGATCGCGAGTGAAGGTGTAGCTCTGAAAGCTACGCGACGATCGAATAGTTAAGCTCTTCCGTACACTCTTGGTTCCAGCGTTAGACTGTGCTTCAGCAATACGTGCGTTTATATTCTCGAAAGTAAAGTTGGAGGGAACGAAGCCTGGCGCCGCTGGAGTTGCTCCTTGCCGGAGACTGAAGAGTCTCCTTAATTGAATTGTTCGCAAATTGATTAGTAGACTCCCGATAGTATAGTTTGGTCTATCTGTAATATAGTTTTAGTCGCGTTCTCGAGTTGCCCTACTGTATATCTGGCCTAGTTTTCAGCCAGTCCTTGTTCCGGGTAGATTCATTACGGCCTAGTTCAGTTTAAAGATTCTGACATACATTCCTGATTCTTTATGAGTGAGCTTTTGATCGAAGGAAATTATTCCACGGCGAAGGATTGATAATTCTATGTAAAATACACAACAGCAATTATGTACATCCAATTTACACGAATGAGCGTCCCACATGACATCGATTTCGCGGATCTTAGATTTCGCGCGCGTCGCGATCCAGAGTAACGCGTAGAGTTTGTTACTGATGCTATTTCCGCGAGGCACGTAGCCGGAAACGTGGCACGCGATAACAAACATTGTCGGTTTCGTCGTACGTAGTTTGATGCCGTTGTAACGGAACTCGGGAACTACCCTCCGCGGTTGCTGGAAGACGCCTCCCTTGTATGGTAGATCAAGTTTTCGCGATTGTTACAATTGGGTCGAGCAACCTCTCTTTAGGGAGATAACTATCTTTAGGGAGATAGCAATCGACTAAAACTTTTTGATATACAGTGAATCGCAAAAATATTCGAACAAAACTTTTTTAAAATTGATCCAAACGACTTGAGTCCACAGCGGCCTTCACTATTTTCTTCGCTATTCCGACCAATTGCAAATTTTTTGAAAACGAAGAAAGTTGTTACCTAGCAAATTAATCCTTCTAGCTTCTCAAAAAGCCTCAAGTCGTTCGGACCAATTTGAAAAAGTTATTCTGTTTCAAAGGGTGTACGAATATTTTTATGATTCACTGTACGTGTGTTGTTACACACTTACCTATCAAATATTTTATTATTATTAGCGTTTCCATGCACTGCTCTGAGAAATCATGAATATCATCCTTCTATTATTTCGGGATTTGTCCACAGAGCTTCAGTTTTTGCGGATTCCAGTAATACCTCTGCAATTCAATGCAATCATGTCCATAACAACGCGGCGCGTTCGGCAATGTTTAGCTGCCGCGGCGATCCTTCTCTGTACGCTAGCTATGTCGGCGGGAATATTGAAAAGACAAACTCGCATTTCTGTTTCTACCACGAGGCGATCGTCGTTGATACACCATTCCCGTGGACACGGTGGCAGGATTTCATCGAACGTGTCTGTTGGATGCAACAATGGTTGATCCCTGCGAACGGTATTTTTATAGTTTCGGGTTCCGTGCGCCACGGTCCAGATGGGCGAGCGGGTCTGTGTATACGTTTCGGCACAAAAGCGCGGGCAGATTGATGCGCGATTGCTCTCAGCCGAGAGCTTGAAACTTTTCAGACAGCAAAATAGCTTTCTCGTAAAAACGACCAGCGTTTTCGGCGTGTCGCTCGCGCGTATAAGCGAGACTCGTCCGCCGAAAATTCCCAGTTGTTCGAGGTGAAAAGGAACGAACAGGATAAGCGGGAAAAAAAAAAACTGAAAAATGTGTAGGCAGGGGGTCGGAGATCGTAAAAAATAGCTGGTAGTAGATGCTCCGGTTGGTTCATCGGTATCGAGGGCGGGAGGTGTATCGGCTTTAAACGGCTCCTGGATGCAGTATCGCGGGCCAACGGTGGCTACATCAGCTGGGGAGACTCGCTGTAAGTGCTGAGAGTTACCACTGAGCCGGAGAAACCCTTTTTAGGTTAATGCGGAATGGTATAGTGCACTCGAGCGCAGCGAGTGTCCCAGCGGCACTTAAATTACACCGATGCCCCTGCAAAAGCCGGATCCGTGCAGGATAGATGTAACTAGAAGTACCTAGCGTGGCACAATAACAAGGTCACCGTTTTTATGTCGCCTATAAATTTCCTTAGCAAACGTACGGGGCTGTGTAATTACGCATGGGCGTTTGTCGTAAAAATTCTTTCGCTATACTCGCATTGTGGCCTTTTTCAAGTGGTTACATAGATACACCAGAAAACGTATCTGAAATTTAGTAATTCCTCGAAGAATGGATTAAAAAATGTATCGAAGCACCGACGACAAGATACCGATAACTTTTAGGAAATTTCGTTTCGATAGCTTGCCCGGCGGGTCGGTTAATTGAAGAAAGGATCTCGTGGCCTGCGTTACGACTCGTTGGTCGACATGGACGACGTTGACGACGTTGGTGGCAAGCAGCGACGATGAAAAACGGGTTTAGTCGAGACATCGTTAGCTCGTTTATTGCCGATTAAAGACTTGGAGAGAAACGCGTGCGGAATCGGCGTATTTGGCAGTTGATTGCGACGCCGGACGGTAATTATAAATTACGCGCTCGTTATGTTTTATTGTGACAGGTTACGGTTCTTTTCCTTCGCGCCGTAATGAAAATCGATGGTACCTGCGACTTTGTTCGCCGGGTGTCTGCTGCGTTTGTTGGTCAGGGTGCCAGAGACAGTTACCTGGAACTAGAACTATTCCACGCGAAAGAGCGTCGTACTAAACCATACGATTGCGGGGGAATTTATCTATCAATTTAGGTATCCCTTTAGTGCATATATGTATATATAATGCAAGGAAATGATGTAGGGAGCAGATATCTGACAGTAACGGCATAGGCTACTTATGAATGTAGTATTTTAGATAACGCGCGATTAAGTGCTGCAGGCGACCGAACTAAGTTAGTTTTATTGAGGTGTAAGTGTAGTTAGGGTTATCGCAGATGAGATTAGCAAGATCATAATCGCAGATGCAGTAATTCCTGAAGATGCGATGTGTTTTATTATCGTTCACGGAACAGATCGTGGAAAACGTTAGGGTATATGACTGAGCACAGAATTTTAAGTAAAAGCATGGCATCAGGAAATATGGCTCGCGTGTCTACTTGATTTAGAT
Source organism: Andrena bucephala (assembly GCA_947577245.1). Lineage (NCBI taxonomy): Eukaryota > Metazoa > Arthropoda > Insecta > Hymenoptera > Andrenidae > Andrena > Andrena bucephala. The sequence continues at coordinate 75,971,216 of OX387715.1, forward strand.
AATTCGCAGGTACAGAATCGCCGCCGAGCATGCTGTTTCGCAAAAATAAGAGCTTCAATAAAATGTAAAATACATGGCTTTTAATGGCAGCCACGCCAGCACTAAGTTGCTTTTAACTTCCCGTCGGAGGTGGCTTTTCCTCGGATATTCCTCCAAACAAATCCCACCGCAATTTGGTGGAAGTTGAACGGTAAGTAGTTTTAAAAGCTTCGCCACGCGGCTTTGCGTTAAACGAAACATTCTTCATACATGACTTCCATTATTGCTCTACATTCGAATTAATCTACATACCCCAATCAAAATTCCGCGTACATCTCTCGATAAAAGTTGTGGCGAACGGAGCCAGCGGGATCGCGTCCCGATCACGCAATTTCCCTGTCCCGAGAAACCGTCACGACGGATCTCGCAACTCGAGAGCTAAATAGTATCGGTGCCGCGCACATTTCGCCCGGACGTTCCGACCGAATACCTACGCATGTTTGCCAAGAAGACGATTTCGAATGTTCGCGTTTCAATATCGAGAAGCGTCCTAATTCACTGCTCGCCGCTGGATTATACAGCGAAGGCACGATAAGTATAGGTAGACGTAGCATGGCTAACGGTGGATTTATCCGGCTTAATTCCAGCAAACTCCCTCGAGAAAGTCCTCCTCTTGTATCATCCTCGACTAGCACGAGTCGCCGCGAGACCACGCTGAACTCGCTATTATTTAATGGTCGCAATAATCCGCGGGCTTTTCCTCACCCGGTGACGACACCGGCTCCTTCTTTTTCCTTCCTCGGCCGGCCTCGTCCGACACCCTGCCTCGCCCTCCTTATCGCGCGAAGAATGCGCTGCAAGTTAATTAATTTCCTGTTTGTCGGACGGAACGTACATATGCTCCCCCCCCCCCCCCCGCCCTTTGCATAATGCGGCAAAAAGGCACCGTGCTGCCCGCGAAACTTGTAGGATTACGGAGCGACGTTAATTAATTTCGCGAGAATGATATCGCTCGATGAGACACGGACTTCGTCCTTTAACGAATCGTGGTGAAGTTTACTTCGCGGTGGCACGCCTTCGGGTTCGTCTCGAGACGAATTTCTGCCTGGCCAGTTCTTTCGCTAAAGTAGACTTTAAACGACCGTGTTTACTGAGAGCCAGGAAGTAGCACCGTTTTACTACACAATTTAAAAGTAAATTCTCTATCTCTGCCTCCGCGTTCTCGTCCAACTTCTGCCGTCTACTTATCGTCGCCTTATCGCCGTCACGCTCCAAAACAAGAATATTTCGCTAATGAACCTCTGTCTCGGCATCTTACCGCGTAATCTAAATCGAAATTCCGCGCATGTGTAATTCTGTGATCCGACAATGGTAGATCCAAGTGACTGCGGAGAAACAGCACACGGCGATGAGGAAACGTTTGGAATAAACGTGGAATATGAATTTTTCGGTAGTTGGACTTTGAGATGTCGATTAATCATTGCCATTAATTACCTATGCACGTTGATTCTTGATCGAGATTATGTTCTAATAGGAATTCTTCCTTAGCTCGGGCTCTGTCTTCATTTCGAATTAGTAGAATAATTACACCCCCGAAAGAAAAGGGAAAAAAGAGATTAATGTAATCACAAGTGAAGTAATTCAAGAGCTTTGTAAGAAAGAAAAGAAAATTAGATTTTATTCTTTAAGTAAATTTTTAAAATCACCTGATGAATTTTATTGAATTTCCATTAAAAATATTTTTATCCCTTCAACTCGGTTGCCCCAAGGTTATATCCTGAATGCGTCACGCAGCTTCGACCCTTTGCTACTAAAGCATCTAACGTCACTCAATTCTGATCCTTGACCTTCATATAAGTCGTTGGCAACTCCTCCGTGGCCATTAACGACACATTGACCACCCCGAATTGGTTTGACTGTTTGATTATTTAAATTCTTTCTCGATTCGAAATACTGCGCATGGACCGAAGACGTCGCAGGTATCAGGGGACTTTAAACGTCACACACAAGCATGACCACCGAATGGACATTTCGTACGCTATAATCTAATGCGTCTTGCGTCTCTCGTACTTCAAATCGCGCGGATAATTATACGTCGCGTGTCCGGCTGCGGGGTAAAACGAAAGTATAGGCAAGATAAAACGCAGCAAACGCGAGCGACAGCCGCGTCGAAGCGTGTCATAAATCTCGCGGGGTGTACGGCGTAGCGCGACATAATTACCGCCCCCATTCGCCACCCCGCGAGATATATCGCGGCTCTTTCGTCGGTGGGCAATCACGTTTGTTTGTACTTCGTTCGCGGTTTCTTATTTACGACGGTCGCGATCATTCATAATAAATATCTTCGCCGCAACAAGATAATGAATGACTTCCCTCGCGCCACAGCGAGAAAGAGGGTAAACGCGTATACGTACGTGCGCAAGCGGCCGATAAAACGAGAGAAAAAGTCCACTCGCGCTGCGGAAGGGGAGTGACTGACGCTGGCACAGGTAGTGACGGCAGCTCGAATCTCTGACTCGTAAATTATCGAACCGTTTAATGAGTATTAATAGTACGAGCAGTCATCTGGACACACTTGTCCTGCATCGAATGATAAAAGATTCCTTAAAGATTTCAAGATTTATTGAGACTTACAATTCTGCAAATTTGAATGATAATCGAAGTCATTCGAAGCACTGCGATGCTCATCGATACTTGAGCCCATCGCTAGCCACAGGTTAGCAGTGAAAGAAGGAGCAAACGGGGAACATCGAGAAAGAGGAGGGTGAAAAAACGCGAGGCGGAGATCGCCGCAGGCTTCGCGCGGGTAGGTAGGTCGTTTTTACTTGATTTATATAGAGCCGGCGGAGCGTGTAAAGTTGCTAGAACATAGATATTCTAGTTAAGAACCGACGGTCGCGGTGATCGTCAAGAAAATTGCTCCGAGTTTCAAAGTTTGAGGAGCCGAGGGGGCGCGACACGAGCCTACGAGGGCCCTACCACCGACGAGGTATAGAATAGACCTAAATATCTTATGGAATTTCGCGGTCCAAATCTAGTTCTTTAAAGTCTTGCGCAAAATTACTGTGATACTGTTTATACGATCGAATAAAGGTATGTATAATAATTGCTCGAGCCCTTGTATGCCATATACACTCTTCCTAGTAGCAAGAGGAATTAATTAAAATTCCACACATCGTCTACAGAAAGCAAATTCTTCGTCCAAATGTTTCTTCTATACCTACAAATATTCCAGCACGTATTCATTTACGCGCATTCCAACTAAAAACTATTTATATTAATATTAATAGTTTATAATACGTATAAACATGAACATTTTTGGAACGTTTAAATACCGAGAATACCTAAAATAAAATTCATTTGGCGTAGAAAATCATTTCTTAATCCAAGTTCAAATGTTACTAATTGCTTGACATTTCGAGTTGTATCGATCATAGTTAATAATAATTTATACTTACCAACTAGCATTGGAACTGATAGGGCGTTGAAAATTTTCAAAGTCCTCTGTGCTTCAGCACCTTACTAAAATATACCTACCAAGTGCAAATTCCTCGGTGATGCGTTCCAAGTTACATCAATTGAGAAGGACCAGGATCTCATAAACCCGGCACAGAAAAATGCATCGGATGTTCGGCCTATTCCATACCTCGTCTGTAGTCCTACGCTCGCGATGATAAATCGCGCGTTCGAGCGGTCGCGCCGTGTCGAAATTTATACGGGGGTGGGCGCGCTAGCGTTCTCCGCGGCGCGCGGCCAGAAACGAATATCGCTTCGGTTTATACGCTGCAGCTGAAAGCTTAATAATTCTTCGTTATTAATTTCGGCGCTCGCTATCCCATTCGCGTAGAGACACGTTCGAGCAACGCGCTCGTTCCAAAGATATACAACCCCTAATTGTTAACGATAAAAAGACCAACGCGGGCACGGCAAGTAGCGTAATTTGTCGCGGGCGCGTTTCGCTGGGACGCGATAGGTGAGCAGGTGAGTTACGCGAGCGGTAATACCCGGGGAAATTGCTACTTGATGGAGTCGCAGATAAGGCGCGCGATCGTTTCGAAATATTTAATCGCCTCGCGATAATCGATGAAAGGGAAACGTCGGTGAACGAGCGTGTCGTATCGGTTTCCCATAATTATCCTACCACTTGCACCTGCGATTTCTTCGCCACAGCAATAATAATTCTCCCTAATTCTACTGTTAAATTTCATTCCAACGATCGCGACACCGTCGCCGTTATTTAATTCTACGCGGAAACGATCCAGCGAGGACAAGATTTCTCGCGTCGCGATACTTCACGATGCTATCTCGAAATCGGTAGTTTCTCCGCAACGAAGTTCGAATGAAATTCCCCGCGAAGTGGCGCACCATAGGTGCACCGTGATACCCTGATTCATCTCAAGTCGTATTTCTATACGGTGACACTCGCTTTGCCGATTTTCCCTGCTCCGCGATCCTGTTCTGACCTGCTGTGAAAAGGTGCAATCATCATTACAGGGCTATCGAGCGCGGTAGGTCGCTGAACGTAAATTAGCCCCGAACTGGTTTAGCTGAATGTGTTAATTGCATCACTCTCGGTCTTGATTCGCGAAGCAGCGATTATACGGTTGATTCGAGGCTATAGAGCCGGCAACAATTACCTCGCGAGTTGGTCGACTCTACGTACGTGCGCCTCCGCACACAGGCCGAAGGGTCTGCCCGATCTATCGCTGGCTCCTCTGCTAGGTATCCGCTAGGTAGGTGGATGTGGAGTGACCCCGGGACGAGCCGCGAGAATTGGACTTCGTGGAACAAGGCCGTTCCGATATTATTTCCCGCTGCTCGTACGAGATGCTGCTTCCCGCGTATCTTAACCCTCTATTAAGCTAAGTATCTCGGGGGGTAACGATTGCCCCGCTCCGCACGGAAAATAAAGAACGTGGGAGAAAAGGAAAAAGGAAAGGGAACAGGGGAAAACGCTTGGCGTACGATTTCCTTCCACTATCGTTCCGTCGACACTTATCGGTAGTACCCGAGGAGCTTATGCAGAGGCAGCTTCATTATGTGGAGTAATAAAAGATCGACGGATCTTGGCGCGTAGCTTCGGGACACGAGACAAACGAACGAATGGAACGTTGCGTAAATGTCGGTGCTCTGATAGTAGGATAAGGTTCCCTTATGAGTAGCGTGTGGATAGCGTTCTCTTATCGGTTAGTTCCGGAAAAGAGGGTGGAACGATGGTAGCTCCACTGGACACGAAGGAGAAACAGTATGGTTATGTCACGGGTAGAATAATGGAGGCATAAAGAACAGAGACGCCTGTACGTAACTTTCGTGCAGGATGTTACTGGTAGGTACTGGAACAAGCCGACGTTAACCGTGGCTTCGTTTCCGTGGTAATTAAAAAGGAAACGGACTTCTTTCTCCGGCACGGTCATCATTCCATTCACCCGTGTAAAACAATATACCTACGTATGTACTTTCGTTCGCGTCACGTACAGGCTCATCAACTTTTTCCCCAGGATCGCCGGGTAATTTTGAAATTTTGTAATTTATATCAGCCCGTTAACGAGAACACGGTGCCAGCCAGATTATTTCCTCCGCGCCTCTCTCTCTCTCTCTCTCTCTCTCTCTCTCTCTCTCTCTCTCTCTCTCTCTCTCTCTCTCTCTCTCTCTCTCTCTCTCTCTCTCTCTCTCTCTCTCTCTCTCTCTCTCTCTCTCTCTCTCTCTCTCTCACACTCTCTATCTCTTTTTCTCTTGATAATGCACGGGCTGGAATCAAAAGGCGAGCGATGGAAATAAATTTGCTAATTGATGCTTCCGTATGGAATTTATTATCTGGATCAATTACGCCGGCACGGAATAATTCTCGAATAATTCCCGCCGCTGCGCAGAGAGACAGCTTCTTTCGAGGGCCGTAAAGCGTCGAATAAAGTGACAGAATGTAAAAGTGAAAATAAATATTAAATTATACGGATGAAGAGTCGAAGCCACCGAGCAAAATGATCGCCCGGCATCGTAAAGAACTTGAGTTACTCTTTGTATCTTTCGATCTGCGATTTCTGTTCCTTGATGCTTCTCGATTTCTCGTGTTTAGGATGCAGTGTACGTACTCTTTGATACAAATGCGTTAGAAGATTGTAATGAAATAAAATTATTTTTTGCAATGAAATAGAAATTGAATCCTATCCTTCCATCCTGTATTCTACTCCTGAAATGCTGTTCACCTTATTCCAACCGTATATACAAATATTCCCAATTGCAAATTATTGTAGAACATGTCAGTTCGTCATTGTTTATACAATAATGTCCCTGAGTAGGTACACGGGGACGAGGCAATGGTCGATTCGCAGCCACGGGGCCCGCCGTTTTTAACGGCGCTTTTTATGGGGCCGCCGGCAGGAATCGAGAAGGCGAAATATTAAATTACCCAAAGGCCAAGGAGCGTCCTGACTGGCAGAATTTATGCAGCGCGCCGAAAACTGCGGCCGCGAAGCGACGCGCGTCGCTCGCGATAAATCTTCCGCCTCGAACTCGTCGTGCCGCGACTCGAATCGACCCGCAACGACAACGAAATTGTCGGGCTTGCGATTCCCGCGCGATTATAAGTTGCCGGGAAATTAATGCTCGATCTGTCTGGAGCAGGGCCGAATTTTGTACAGCGAATTTGTTGGAGGGCTCGCGTGTCGTTTTGAGTGGCAGATATATCGAATTTGTAAGCGTACAGCGCTGGGTGAATCGTGGTACAGCAGCAAGATCATTCATCGCGATAAAATAGCGCTTTTTCGCGGGAGCTCCCCTCGCTATTGTTTTTATTTCAAAATTGATAACATTTAATATTTTGAAAAGCATTCGAGGCAGGAGCTTGAAATTTTATGCGAGATAATTTCACGGTATTGTCGATATGACGTGAAATGGCTGGCGCGTGGAGTGCGCGCAAATGGAAGTTGAATGCCCGTGCTCGGCGAGACAGAGGCACGCACGGTTACGTGCGAATTTTTGTTTCGCAAACGTCCGGCACAGTTTCCGAACTTCCTATCTGACACAATTATATTGAGAGAAGTTTAGATAGTTCTGCCGACTGAGTCGGGAAATTGCGGCGTTCTGGTTTCGCTTGCAATATAAGGAAATGTTGGACGCCCCGGTAACAATGGTATACGCATGCTTTATCATCCTGTATTGCAATGGGTGGCAATTGTGCCTGAAAACGTTCTTACGAAATAATAAGCGAGATGTATTCTTTTCAGTTAAGAGTTCCATCTCGATGTTCATTCCTTTACAATAATTTTACGGTAATTTAATGTGCATGGGAATATACATACCTATATACAGCGTAGAACTGGTACAAAGAACAATGATTATCATATGGTATTGCATAATTCAATATGGGTAATGATTCTTCTTGATAAGTCGGAGAGTTTATAAATGAATTACGAAGAAATCCGCCTTCTGATAATAAATATTCGATATCCCAGTTATAAGATCTGTATCTCCGACTGTTAAGGTAATAGTTCTGGTTTGAAAGGAGGAGAGTTTCTTGATTATTCGAGACGGTGCGTTCAAATTGAAATTCTTAAGGAGTTTTCCAGCTCTGTTAATTCTTTCAAAGACTCGGTCCGGGGGATTATTAGAGCAAGAGGATCTCCTACCTATTATACCATTACAACCTTCGATATCGTATTACTATTTTTATTACCGTTTTAATCCCGAATTAGACACACCCATGCAGAATTCCCTGAACGTTCCCGATAATAAGAAGACGCATTCGTAAATGAGCTGGAATTACGATATCGGGGAGATTGAAAATTTCCTTGCACATTAACTTTGTCACATTAACTTCAATGTAATCCTTTTACATGCAAGGTACGACCTATCTGTTCCCGTGTAATCTTCGCCACGCGAAAGACACATGGAATCGATATGCTGGTTAATACGAAATTATCGACGTTATCAGGGATTTACTTCGCGCTAAGTCGGGCGCGAGCCTGCCACATTTGAAGCAGGACTTTTTGCCAGCACAGCGGAGCTAAGCTCCTCTCGGCATCCTTTCTTTTCAATCGACCTCTTATTAATTTTTATTTCCTCGGCCAATTAAGGTCTCCGCGAGATCGAGCGTTGCTCACGTACGATATTACCTGTCTAGGCGAACCGCGGTCGGGTAAAGATGCCTACAAAAGATTTATCAAACCAGTTCCGCCGCGATTATCGGCCAAATGAATTACGACCGTTCACTTGCAATCTCTTTAAATCTCGTCTGGCTCATCACGGCGTTATCGCTGTCCAATACGTTTTCCACTTTCAAACAGTTTACATCTATTTGCCCGCTATAATTTAATGATTCGGCCGGGCCGATGCCGACGCGATAAAACGTCGCGCGGGGGTACGGGCGAATAAATTAGAACGGCGTGTAACACGCTCGTATAAATTATCCTCCGTATACATACCGCGACACTCTGTTACATTATTATATTATTAATAACCGCAATTTGTTCGGGGGAACTAATACTTCGTCGCGAATACGCGTGCCGGTATCGTCGACCGTGGCACCGGGAAACGTCACGGAGCTCCAACCCGGCGACAGGCCATGAAATATTCGTCCCCGTGTCGAATCCGCGACCGCTTCGATTCGATCCGATCCAGCCTCGCTAATTGACGATCTGCTCCCGGCGGGCTTTGGAGACCGATCGACAGTATTCGTTCCCCATAAGGGTACGGAGACGTTTCCCTGACAGGGTTCATCAGGGTCTCTCGTTACAGCCGCGAGTGTCACAGAGAGGCGCTTCAGTTAGTTCGCACTTGTTTTAATCCGCTCCAATCACGACTCAGCCGAAACTACTAAGTGACGCTTTTCACCGGTCCCAGGGAATGAGAAACTTTCCCCCAACGATTCTCCTAACTCCGCGCAGAAAGCCCCTCTGGCTTTTCTGCCACCCTGGCTGCCAGAACGGAGCCAGATTTCAGGCTTCCGGTCACCTCGGGAGATTCTGCCCGGCGCCTTCTTACCTTCGTGACCGACCAGTGTCCCTTGCGCTTCGTCGCGAAGCTTTCACCTCCTCTCCTCCCCTTTGTATCGATACTGGAAGCTCGGCTCGTCGACTTTCAAAGGCTGTTTAAGAAAGTTTCGCAGCGTACGGTAACGCCGTCGCCGAGGCTGCCGGATCCTCCTGGCAGCAGGACAATGGACAGTCCAGGCGGTTGTATTTTTTCCTTCGCGCACGCTCGAGGTGAACGCGAGCGATTTTATCCGTTAGAAGGGGCGCTCGTTAAATCCGTTCCTCGACCCCGTTCTTCTTGTCCCCTTTCCACGGAGGGCGCATTGAGCGTCGACTTTCATTCAGGCAAATCGGTCGTAGCTTCCAAATGAATCGATACTGTACTCACGTCGAAAGCTTTCCTACAAGTCACGTCCCTCCGAATTTCGCCAGCTTCGTTTTACCCTTTCGATGTTATTCTGGAAGTTAGTGGCAACGGTCAGCAATGGGCAAAATGCAGGCGGAGGGATTGTATACGGTCTATCGCTATGATGTCTCAATGCCCGGCGATTACTCGCAGTTTCGCCAAGAACAGCTTTTACGCTGAACGAGAATCGTGCTTTATGCCCGGTCGCTATCTTCCATTTGCGCCTTTACTGCCTTATTCGCGGAACGATTATCTCCGGCTTGAAATTCATTTAATTGCACATTGTAAAGCGATATTGCCCGTAAAAGTTGCCGGTAATCACGTTAGATGCTCTCACGCGGATGAGCTTCGACGAGGAAGATAAGCGGTACTCCTCCAAAATTGAAGCTCTCGCGTCCGGCTTTACGATCCCGTTGTTCTTTTCCGTCTATAAACCGGTTCCACGTATCAGATCGAGAAAGAGGGAAAACGGGGCTGGCTCTACTACGAGCGGAAAGCCATCGCAACCGCTGCAGCGGCGCATGCTCTCTCTCGCCGAGGAATGAAACGTTGCATCTTCGGGCGAGAACTCGCGCGCGCCGAGAATGAGAGAGGTGTCGATATCGTATTCTCTTTGAAATCCAGCGTAAAAGCTGTAACGCCGTAAGGAGCCTCGACTGGTTGCCTGAAATACTTGTTACATGGCTCGCGGTGCAAGAGCAATTTCGACGCGATGGGAGAAAGGTGCTTGAAGCCCAGTCGCGATGACGTGCGAGCAAACGATTCCGAAGGGAACACGTGGAAGATGGCTTATGCACCTACCGCTATAAAGCTTGTCAAAACTGAGAGGTGTCGAATCGAGGTACGAATTTCTGTGAACAGAATGGCACACGGAATAGATGACGAACCACTCCCTATGGTTTATTTTCTCATTTGTCAACAGTCTTTTGTACACCGTGCCACGTGTACACGGGGTGCATTGTTCTAAACGGCGGCGTCGCAGGTACTTGATTGCTGTGCTCCCATTCCTCCGGGTCTTCCGTCATTCTGACTACGCTTAATTGCATTCGAAACGGCCCCATATAGGTGTTGACAATTAGTTCGTACCAATCAATCGCGCGGGTCTATGCGGGTCATGAAATTTATGACTGCTGATATGCACCTAAACACACACAAGTTGATCCATATCTAACCGGAGGCTGGAGAAGGTATTAAGATCTAAATCGGTGGGTTAAGTATTCAGAGTTACGGTTAAATTGTACCTAATGCTTTGCCGCAAGTTTTACTAACTCCAATTTCTTTCCTCTTAACTCTTAATGCCTCTATGTGAAGATTTCAACGTGGGTAATTTGCTTTAATCGAGTGGCTTCTTGCCAAACTTTGTTCAGGCAGAGTTTCCATTCTTTATAATTTCACGAGGTCTTTTGCAATTTCATAGGGGAAAGTTGCCAATATCATACTGGTCACCTAAATCGTACCTCATCAATTTCTCAGTAATTAATGAATATAAACGACATCTGATGATAAAAATATCACGTAGATGCGAAATAAGAAATAGAAACAAAACCCTTTGAGCTTACACCCTATTTTGTGCGTGCTATAAACATTTTAAAAAGTCAGGTATGATTGATGTAACTTTTTACTAGTTTATTTTAGCTAATAATAATCAAACAATGCAATTTTGTCCTGTATTTTTGTATTTTTCTAAAAGCGGGTTTAATGTAGAATATTTTACATTCATTTTAAGTACATGTTACATTCATTATAAAGTTTAAATTGATATTTATAAATCAATTGACCATGTTTCCTAAATCGTACCACTATAATCGTACCAGTAGGATTTGACAACTCGTATGATGACAAAAGTATGGTTTTTAGAAGTAACGATCTTTTGAACAAGTGCAGTTGGAGAACTGCACTTTGTTCAAAAGATCGTCACTTCTAAAAACCTTATTTTTCATGTTTTTCTGAAAAGTAGTCAACTACTGATACATGGTCAACTACTGGTGCCGTTACCCTATATAATAGTCATTATTTTATTTGAAATACTTTTTACTCTATTTGTTATTGATACTATTTTTAATGAAGGTACGATTTAGAAGACCGGTTGCCTAAATCGTATCTTTTACAGTATGTGACAAAACGATTAATAACAAATTAATTTGTTCTGAGCAAAAGGTTAAACGTATAATAGTAGATGCCTGAAAGATCAAGCTACAATATCCAATAGTCATTTGCTTTCAAATTAGTACCAAATATGAAATATAACGTAAAATGTCTTAAGGGGACCTTCCGGTCTAAAAGCCGATTTTTTTTTATTTCATTTTTCGAAAGTTCAATCTTTTAGGAATACGTGTTTAAAAGGATTTGTTGAAATTCGTAAAATTCCCGAAGTTATAGGCATTTGAGTAGCGGCAAATGCATGGGTAACACCCGGCCACTCGGCACTCACGTAAAACTTTAAACGTGTTTTTCTCGAAACAGTGTTCTCAAAACGGTGGGATCCGTATCTCCAAAAGTTATTATCCGATTCGACTGAAACTTTTTTATTTTGAAGAATATACTTCTGGCTAGGGGGGGAACTAGAAAAAATTACAAAAAATTGAAAATTTATCATTTTCAAAGGCGTTGAAAGGACGAAAAATACAGGGAAAAGTGATTTCAAACTTGAAATGTCGTTATTTTCTAAAAAAAATGTCATTTTTGTAATTTTTTCTAGTCCCCCCCCCCCCCTAGCCAGAAGAATAATCTTCAAAATAAAAAAGGTTTCAGTCGAATAGGATAATAACTTTTGGAGATACAGGTCCCACCGATTTGGATCAATTTTTTGACGCCTTGACTTTAACGATTCCCCAGGGCCGCCTGCAATGATTAATTATAAAACAAAAAATATATTTCTATAATTTAAGACATCCTTAATACAATGCAATAAGTCCCATTAAATTATATATAGTAGTTTTCCTTTAATTAATTCCTAAATATCACCTATTTTTTTGGGCTCTAGACCGGAAGGTCCCCTTAATTGGTACAATATAGGCAACCCTCCCCTATATTGTGGACTCGACTGCGTGGTGCTTCCTTTCAAGTGTCTACCGCGTTGAAAATGGTTATATGTGGCCGCGATGTGGCACATTTCGACTAAATATAACGCAATTACGGAGGAGTCGTTATTAGAGAGGCCAGGTAGACTTTCCCCGGCTGGATTTATACTACCTGGATGAATGGTGGCCGCGTTTCGACCTGAGAGGCGATACACCGCGACCCGAGTAGCTCGGGCTTCGATTCCCTCGCGGCCGAACTTACTTCGAGTCCGCTTGAATCACGAGAAATTGAAGCGCAGACGGATCGGGACGCGTTCCAACGAATCCGAGCTGGCTAGAGAAAGCCGGCGCAGGTTTAAGGGATCAAACGATGGTCGATATTTTATATTAGGAGCTTAAGCCGGTGTCTGACGGGGAAATCAGATTTCACGAAGAGGAGCTAATGCGCGTAATTGTTCGGTCTTATTGCGCCGGGCCCTAACGTAGCTGTTAATTTAATGGCGAGCGTAATCCAGAGTAGGAATCAACCGGCGATATTTCCTACCGTGCTGGAGATCTGTTTTCCGTTTCAGTCGACGCTCGAATCACGTTACTGCTTCTCGATTGAATAAGTAACTAGCCAGAAAATGGGATGATCGCTCTTTTCAGTGGACCGTGACCGCCTTTGCTCCTTCTTTTCCTTCGGATGGAATGTTGCCGCACGCTGTCGGCGACTTATTGCAGCAGAAATGCATTCCAGATTTGAAGATAAGTAAGAAAATGTGAGCCATTATTGCGGCCAGGTAGAACCTCAGATAATTGTGTTTAGAGATTCAAGATCCCAAGGTCCCAATGCTTCGAGACCCCAAAAGTCCCGTGGTCTCAGGATCCCAAAGTACCCAAGTGTTTTTAGCGGACGCAGATTTTGCGCTCTTGAAAGCTACACAGATCTAAATACCCACGTAACGGCGTAGGCGTAATACAAAAGTAAAAGTGTGCAATTTTGTTGGAATGGGACGCTACGCGAGTCTCGAGCGAGCGAAGATTTGCACGGTTGAGCGCGTGGTCAGCGTCAGCGTGACGGGATATTTTTCACTCTTAACCCAATTCCAGTTCGGGACGATATTTTAGCAGAGACGTGCTCCGACGTTGGAGAGTTAATGGGCATCTTAATAGGCACCTTCGACTCGGCGAAGATACGGGCACCATTACCCGCGCCTCGGGTATTGAGCGCCACTGAAAACAATTCAACGTAACGGAATAAGACGAAGGCGCACCTGTACGGAACGATTGTTCTCTATTCACTACGACCGGGCTCGATACTATCTCCCACGGCATCTGCCTCATAATCATTTCTCTCGATACGGCCCAGGCAACAGCTGCATCACCAGGCGTTTGCGAAAACATTTCTCAAGATGACAGTCGATTAGCTCGATGAGCTTTCCACAGGCAAGCCTCCTGTACACCGCCGTTCTTTTTACGCCGACTTTCTCGTTACGTCAATATTTGTTTAATGTAAGCTTATCGAGACGAGCGATCATCGTCTATTCATTCATTGCACGGATCAGATAGCATGAGATTACAAAACGTAACCCAAGCGAAAGAAGGAAGCAATGGGTGAAGAGAAAGCAATTGATAATTGCAGGTCTAACAACTGTTAGAATTCTGAAGTATCGTAGGGGAAATGTGTCTAAAACGATCCCTCTGGGTAAAATGATTCCTGGCTGTTCTGTGGCTATTAGTGCCGTTATTTCTTAATATCGATGTACAAAAGTTCAGCCTGTACATCGTCGAGTGTCACACTAAGTGCCATGTATCAGGTCTGTGTGTTAGACAAACAAGAAAAAATCAAAATTACTGTCTTTCATCTAAGGTAAAGTCTTTTTCAATGTTGTGAACCTTTTGCCATAAACGGATTAGTGTGACAGCTGTTTTTTCGCGAATTTAATGACAATTCAACAATAATTAAATGTAGGTATGCTTCGTTACCGAATGTAATAATTTGACGTTATATTCAACCACTGGATTGTGAGTTGGATGTTTGGGGTCACATGATCCCTTTCTGGTAGGGTAAAATGATCCTACTTAGGAATCTCAGGGGGGTGCGTGAAGAAATTTGAGTCTGTGAAGCTGATCTCATTTTCTTATATTTGCTAGTTGATTTTGTTGGTTTTGTTTAACTAATGACAGTTTATTTATGCAAAAATTATCTTTTATATTACTGCTCTGGAATGCATGAGAGTACAGGACTTTAATGTTTATATCAGGATGTTTATAGCGATAGCATGACCAACCGATAGAGTCCGTGTGCTTGCCGGATCTCTCCTGAAGAATTCATTCTGCCGAATCGTTTCGTTCTATAAACTCGTTCCTTCCAAGTGTCCTGAATAAAATCAAGATTAAAAACTATTAATGTGTCTTGAGTTTCCATGGCCTAATTCCCAATAGATTTTAAGTATTTATATTCATTGACTATGTACCAAAAATTATCTGAGATTCGATTTTTTAAAAAAATTGTTTTAATTTATTATATTCGCGCATTTTGGTGACTCAGTTTAATTTCTGTTTTTATTTAAGTAAATCAATGCTTTTCAAAATTCATCTTAGTTACTATCAGTAAGTATAAAATGATCCTAGATGTCATTTTTCTAGGGATTCCTCGTAGGGATCATTTTATACACATAGATGTACAAAATGATCCTTTAGTATGCCTTCACGAAAATGGGAATAAAAAATATAATTGATCAGGTAACTAAATTTGATCTAAGCCAATAATAAGGTAGATAAACTAACTTACAAAAACTACTTTACTTTTATTTAAGTAATGTGCATTTGTATTTTTTATATGAATTACGCCTTAAGGGGATCATTTTAGACACCTTTCCCCTAATGTCGGAGAGATCTACCTGTGCTGGATAGGTAAAATAATGGGCCTGATGTGGCCGTTACGTGGAAGCCGAAACGAGGAATGCTCTATACCGAAACTTTGAGAGAAAGGGTATGAAGAGGGTACGTTCAGTCAGATCGATTGTCTCGATGACTTATCAGCGTTTCACACGACAGAGGAAAAAAAGCATCAGAGCGGGAACTGAAAGATCTCGTTGCAACTCGATTGTACGACGCGTCGAAAGAATCGTCGAGGCGTGCTCCAACGAGCTAGAGGGCGGAGTTGTTTGTGTGAAGAACGTCCTCCGCAGTTGAATACCGCAGAAGTATCACTCCGAAATCTACTGGCGCGCTTCAGAACATTTGAGAACGGCACTGTACTTCGTTAGTATAACCGCAGAAGTGGAACGTGATCCAATCGTCCCTCTCTTGTTGCCGTGACTGCAGACGATGCGGTGCATCGGGCGTTGCATTTCGAAACACAATATCTCGCGGCGCGTATTATACGCGCCTACATACGTCAAATGGCGCGAGGGAATTGCTGACGTTCTTCTTGACGCGAGTCATCGAAAACGTCTACCGTGAAACGTTCGCATGCACCACCATAGCAATTCCGTCTCTTTAATCGCCTCCGAGCAAGCAGCTATTTTTCTAACGTAAAAGAAGCTTTCCGCAACCTTCGACAAGTTTTCTTTAGCTGCACTGGATGCATCTGTCGCCTTGTTTCGTAGAAGGTGGAAGATTTAAATCTCAGAATAAATACTTTGAGTATTTATAACGAAATAGGATTTATTGCTTTTACTCTTTATGCCAATGTATGCGCTTCATTTCTAAGGCGTCTTTGCGCATTCGAAATCATAATTTCAGAGGAGATAGAGAAACTTCGAATTAAGCAAGTTTTTGTTACTCCATTGCGAGGGGAACAGACAATGCATAAAACAGTATCTCCCGTTTCACGAGGCACAGAGAGCTGCAGTAGGTATAGAGGTTGCACTAGTTTTGGCTTTTCGTTTAATGCTGTCGCCCGCGCTCGCAGCCATTACCACTTGCTTCGCTACTTATTAACTTCGCTTGTCACTCTTAATTACCGTGCACGAGGTCCTGGAGGATTTAAGCGGCGGATCTGCATTTAATTGACGTAATGCTGCGTCGAGGAATAATTCTTCAAACGAAGGGGAGTATAGATGAGACTTTTGAACCAAGCATCCTAGCTTTACTCCATTCCATTCAGATTGCACTGTCAAACGTAAGCTTTTCCCTATTTACATCACACAATCCTTACTCCAAAACGTATTACCCACTTTCCTCCATTGAAAAAACATCAGACCCCGCGCCGTCGCGTCTCCTTCGACGGAGATACCTGCTCCCTGGCTCGGAATCAGCTGAAAAATCATTCTCGCCGAGCCGCGAGAGCGCGTCCATCGGCGTGCTTAAAATTTCTTCGCGAAGACGGAATTCAGGGTCGTCGGGGGAAGAACGGCCGGTGGCAAAAACGAGGAGGCGTTTCCTCCGCGGGGCTCGCGGCCTCATGAGAAATCGTATACGGAGTTATCGTTGAAATTTCAGCCAGGCCCATTTATCAGCCGGCTCCGCGGCCTCCTTAGTCCTGGAGTCCGTGGCGTATCGCGGCGTGCCGACCAGAGACGAGAGAAAGAGAGACGGGAGAGAAACGGGAGGGAAACGGGAGAACGAGCGTCCGTTCGGTCGTCGCCAGAGGAACGTTACGTCGGGCGCGGACGTTGCCCGGCCCGATAACGATCTCTCGCGGGGAATTCTCGGTAACATTATAACTTCTCCAGCTTTGAATAGCTCGGGCATTTTATAGATTCCGTGAACGGTGGGCTCGTGCTACTCCAGGAGCTGTCGGCGCGGGTCCCGCGCCCTCTCGGGTTTCGCCGCGAGCCAGAATAAAAGGGGGTGGTGGCGAGAGCGCCATTCCCTCGCGGCCCGTTGTCCTTTCGGATCCACGCTACTTCCGGCGAAGATTCCTCGAGTTCTCCGCGCAGACGAGATGCGAGAACGATTTATGAAGCTGCCGAGTAATTTCTGGCCGTCTTAATTACCGCGACGATGAAACCGTCGTGAATCTAGTAAACCTAAACGTTCGTCATCTCGGAGGATACTTGACTCGTCGCGTGTGTCGTTGCGTATCGCTACCTACCGTTCATTTTCTATTCAGTTTCTAGTGAGTTGGTTGTTTGGAAAGGATATTTTAATTTAGAAGAAGGCTCGGATCCACGGTATTCTTTGTCCCACTAAGCTTCACCTGGATTACCTTGAGCCCAAGCTCTTCTTCCAGAACATTATTTGTACTTGGAAATGATTCTCTCGTGACAGCCTCCTTTCTTAAAGCTTACCTTTTGCAACCGAAATTTTCCCATTAATTACACGGGAAACCAACACTTCGGCGGTCCTCACCGAGCAATCCATTAGACGTTCATTAAGTTAATTCGAAAGTCTTACAAACGCGGAGGCACAGTTGCTCAGCCGCAGAGATGCCGTGCATCCTCGGACGTTACCTTCGCTTATTGATTTAAACTGGAACGATTGGACTCGCTGAAAGTGCCGCGAAATCCACCCATCGCCCAATCGCGGAATTGGATTTTCATTACAATAAGTAAAGGAACGGCGAGTGAGCCTCGTGCTGACACACGGGTCTTTATTTGTGGCAGCACGGTGACGCTGGGTGGCTTATTAGCATCTCAATGAACGTGTTCCAGTGCCAATTTACTAACTGTGCCTTTCTCGAAAATTGATCAACGCTCGAGAGCCTGGGCGTTGAATTCCGAAGTGACGGAGCGTGTTAAATCAGATAGAAGACAAATACAGAATGTATCGAATGATGCGAGCACAGTGCTTGTGAGACTGAAAGATTTGGAAATGCATTTATTGTACGCTACGCTCTATGCGCGGTGCACCCTGCACCACGCACCATATTCTATTCATCATGCACGATGCACCATCCACAACGCACCATGCACCGCGTACCATGCGTTATCCAGTATGCATCATGCACTATGCACGCTGCAACACTGGCGCTGCACTGTGAGGGTTGGCAGATGATGCGCCGCGGTCTGACTAATGTGCCTCTACTCGGCGCTTACTTATTGATCCCGTGCTTCTAAAGTGATTGATTACGAGGACCTTCGATCGGCTTACAGAAATTACTAATTCCAGATTTCTCTCAATCAGCCGCTCCTGCGAACCAGTAAATCGCGGTCGCGTTGCGTGGATCCGACTCGACGGGTCGCTGCGGCATCGGCTTATCGAGGGGCAGCCGCTTAATGAAGCGTGCCGTGATAATTTAACGAGTCCGCCAGCAGATTGGCCGCGTTCCACGGCGCGGGGCGGTGCCATTAATTAAGCGGCAGCGTTTCGGGCGTCCACCGGCCGGACGATAGACGTAAGGCGTTATAATTCAAACCCGCGCCGCGACTCGATGAAGATTGACTGGGCGCTCGAGCTCGGCCGACTTCAAAGGGGCACGTTATCCGCTCACGATGCATCTAAGCTACGATTTACACTGTTTGCACTCAGACGGCCCCAAATAGGTTCCCGTGGCAGCGCGCTAAGACCCCGTTATAAGGCCATTCTGGCTTTAATATCGCATCGCGCGCGGACGCCAAGCCGCTTTCATTTTCCTCGCGAGCGCAATATTTGACGTACTAAGTAGATCGCGCATATTTCACTATGCATGTGACTATGTTAAAAATAATTCAATCTGTTACGATTGAACCCTCATGCTCCGATTAGTGGAGTAATAAATTCGACACTCTGGAAGTTGATACAATTCTTCCCTTAGCATTTCATCCTGGAAATGCATCTGCCTTACATCCTTTCACTCCTTTCCTGACCGTCGGTGCACGCAGTGGAGCAAGCTTCTACGATGTCTGCCTTCAAACAATTTGCACGCGTTCATATAAGCAGAACGCTTCAAGTTGCCAGACTTTCTGCGCGTCAGTATTCGACAGGTAGCCCAAGAGGCATCGTTTCAACTTTCCTCTCGTCCCGGCGATTCGACACGCGCTATCGTTACCAGTGCACCGGGCGCAACTAATTAACTTTTTGGGGCAATTAATCGGCCCGCAATAACACGACTTGCACGAGTTGCCCTCGGTAGCCCATCCAGGCCCATCACGGCCATAAAACCAAAGACGTCGGAAGCGTTTCGCCTCGTCATACGGCGATAATTAATTCGATGCATCGGCAACGATCGGTGCAGCAGCGCTATTAATCACTTCGCGGAGAGTACGTCGAACCGTTGATCGGCGAAAAAGCCAGTAGCTCGTCTAGTCCGTCTACGCGGCATGCAAATATTAGTCACCATTTTTCAGCCACCGTAGCTAGAATCGATTAACGCGTCGATTCTTCCCTCTTTTTACCGTCATTTCAGAAACCTATGACGTTACCCGAGCCACACAGGCATTACAATACAAGTGCATCCGCGCGATGGGCAAAGTCTGAAAGTTGATTTTCTAGAAAGAGCAGCGTTTAACTTGGGAAAAGTGGATATGAAAAATTTCGATAAATCCTTGGACAATTGGCCCGAAGCGGCTCTAATAATTTACGCTCGCGGCACGTCCGACGCGGAGGGAGCAGCATTTAATTTCGCGTCGGTTGCGCAACGTTCATTTACCGAGCTCAATGATTTCGCAAAGGGAGGCAAGCGATAAAATCTGTTCCCCTCGACCGTTCACGAAGACTCTGTCATTGAGGCGAATCTCTTGCCGGCGCAGCTGCGCCGCCGGATAAAATGTTTACGAGCGGATCACCGCGCGTACCGGGGCACGTACCGCGGCAACACGTGTTTGCGTAACTTGACGAAATTGCTCGCCGCGATCGCGCGAATACGTAACGATATCTGCGCAATGATCTCGCGTGGACGGCCCGACACGGAGCGCACCGAACGATTTACAACGGCGCGAATGCCGGCAGCAAAGGTCGCGGAATCGAGAGTGTTCGTGGCTGGGAGCGTTGTAAACGTTGCGTGTAATTAGCCGCGATAACGAGTCCCGCCGCTGCACGGTGATTTAGTCGCAACTGACCGAGTGGGGGGTAACGGGGCGAATATTAGGCGTGGCGGAGAGTTCCATTGTGTTTTTAGTAATGTCGGTCGTGCCGATAACGCAGTGCATTTAACTCAATCTTTGTCATCGCTGGTAAGATAACGTTACGCCTTCATTGAAAGGGTCCAGCATAAGTTCCTTAGGCTAGCCATGAGGGCAACTGTTAGCCCTATGCGGTTCTTTGACCATGAGTACAGTCCTGCCTTACAAAAGATAAGGCTTACCCTTAGTGACCGTCGGGTCTGTTCCGATCTATTGTTTCTATATAAAATAATTCACGGTCAGATAAACTGTCAGGAGCTAGTGACATTAATTTGTTTTCATGCCCCACAACGGCCATTGCGTCCGAGACCCCTTTTTGAATCGAAGGTTCCGGATTATAGGTACTCACTACACTGTTGATCCCATAAACCTTGCCATGGTTGAGGTAAATCAGTGCCTCGTTGATATAGACTCGTTTTCAGTTTCGCTCGATTCGTTCCGGAAGCAACTGTTTAGTCGACGCCTAGTATAGTATATTATATTACCATTGTTGCCGCGAATTATGTTGTTGCATGCTGACTGTTTTATTTTACTTATTGTATTTATCTGTTTATACTTTGTGTTCTAAAGGGTTTTCCCGTTGATGATAATAATAATAATAGTAATAATAATAATAATAATAATAATAATAATAATAATAATAATAATAATAATAATAATAATAATAATAATAATAATAATAATAATTATAATAACGACGCAAGCATGCACGGGGACGTTTCGCAATCGCGCGTTCTCGCGACTCGAGCCTGAAACGAGCAGCGTCTCTCACGCGCGTAGCTTGCGTCAGGGTGTACGATTCAGAGACTCGATTTCGGTGCCATTAAAACGGCGAAATATTCAAGTCGCGAGCAATTACAATTACGCGGGCCAGAGACAAGGGGGGTCGCGACATCGCAGCAAAGAAGGGTGCTTCTCCTGGCTCGAGGATGGATCGTTTTACGAATGGTTGTCGCGTCTCGTTTCGCGAAGCGCAACGGCCACCATAAAGCCAGCGGGATATTAGAGGGACGCTTCCGACATCCACGGCTCTAATGACTATTTAAGTAATCCAGAAACCAGCTACTTCGAGTTAACCTAATTGACATAACTGCCAGTTAACAGATCTATTACGCGGGGCGTGCTTAAGCGGCGGGTTAACAGTACCGAACTTTGCCCCGAGGCACAGTTTTGCAACGTCCATGATGGCGTGCGTGCGTGTGCACGCCTCGATGGCGAAACGTTTTGTCCAGTATCGATTCCGAAACGAGGGCAAACAGAAGCGTGCCCTTAGCGTGCTTGCCCCCTTGGCGGAGCCGATCTCCCGTTGCACGCAACGCAACCGATTCGAAAATTCGCGTGATTTAATTAACCGAATCGTCCGAGTGTTCTTTCTCTTCTCGAATCGAGACCGTGAGAGCAAGCGTACGTGAGCGTCGCGTCGCGTCGTTTAATTCGATAAGAATCGAGAGTTTCGCCGGCGATCGCAAAGTTCGGGACCGGGTCCCGCGTGGTCCCGGAAAGCGACGAGGCTGTGGGCCCGCGGCCCGGGACGCTTTTAAATTGAACAAATAATTAAGCGAGATGAGAAACGAAGGTACGAAACGAAAGTTTGAAAATTAGCGCGAAACGTAATGGCTGGCCCGATATAAACGCGGCGGCACATGTTCTTTATGCTTATGCGCGCCGACATTAATTATGTGTCGCGCTTGTGATATCAACGCAACACGCGCCTCGCAGCTTTATTTATCGCCCGGGGCGCATAATATTCCTATGCGCGCAGCTTCCAGCGCGGTTAGCCTCCGCTCAATAAAAAATTACAAACGACGACGTTAATGCAACAAACGCTCTGCTTACAACTTTTATTCGTAATTCTCCGCTGTCCATTGGGGGCCCTCTCCGTTGCTCTCTCTTTTTCATTAACCGACAATTTATCGTAATGTATTCGGAAGTTTTAAGCGAGTGCGAGGCGCGTTCACGCCTATGTACCTGGTGGCGTTGCTCCTTTCTTCCGACTGGGAAAACGCATTTATTTCGGACAATACTCTGTTTCATTAACATTCTCACCTCCGGCGCGGTTAAATTGCCTCTTGGTTTCGTAATAATTACCTTTACGATTAATGGAAGCGCGCTGCCTCTCAGCGCGGACAGAAGCTCCCGATGAGAAGCAGAAAACTTATAATGGTGCGGGGCCCTCTTTTAAATTCCGCCCACGAGGTTGCAGTTGGCGCGATGGTCTCCGAGGGTCGAAACCGTCTCTTGGCAATCTGCCGGACGGCCGTGGAGCGTCCTTCTGCGCTTTACGTCCGTCCACCTTTTTACTCTTCCCCTCGTTACTCCGAAACATCTTTCCAGCGGACGGGAAATCCACTCGTTATACATCTTAGAACGTGATCCTTGGGCTGGAGAAAGAGATATGGGTACACGGAACGGGGGCATTTTCAGGCTTTCCTCGCGACGGATAAGCTGATGGAATTAAGCTTCCACCCCTGTTGGTAGGTGGATTACCGGGCCGGAAATAGGCGGCGCGTTGTATATCATATCGCGATACGCGGGGTGACGCGTCGACTGTATGTTACTGTACACTTGGCATAAACTTTGCGTAGTGGGTGTTTCAGGCTGGGGTGATAATATGTAGATCTCTTACTCCTAACGGGGAGCGATTTCTTTTTAATTATAATGTCGCGTGTAAGGTAAATGTCCCAATACCTGGACACGTCCAGTACTTGGACACTAGTGCAAATAATACTGATTATTACATTTAATATTCACTTTATCAAATATTTAATAAAATATATTCATATACCTACATATTTTTCTTAGTAAACTTGTAACACTCGTAATGAAAATAATTTTTCTTGAATTCTCCCGTTTACACCATTTTAGTATTGCTCTTATCTGTTTTGCTAAACAGTTTTGCTAAACACTTTTTCGTAAGCGAATATTATTAATAATGTTTAGTATATTGGTACAACTAATACAGTTTTAGAAAAATGGTACCTTGTGGCATTATTTTTTGATTGGAAGATTAAAATTAAAGTTCGTATTAGTGTATTATTCGCGTGTCTATCTACTACTTAGTACCTACAGTGAAATCCCGGAACGACCCTAAACCTGACCATGTGTGCAAACTGTGAATCAAGTACGCGTTATTGTTGACACAGTAATAAAATAATTACTTAACACCTTGACAATTATTACTTTATATTCTTGGTATCTTGTTTTAATGATAATATTTAATTCAGGTGTCAAATTCGTGTGTTACACACGAATACACATAACCTTAAAATTAGTCATTCAATAGTAGATTCTTTTTACTTAAGTTTGTATATTGATTAGAATAAATTACTTATACAGAAGAAATATGCCAAAAGAAAAAACTATGGTGTTGTCTTCTTTTTTAATTTAATTTCCCTAGAAAACATCAAAATTTCATCATGTGTCCAGGTAATGGGACAGTAAAATCGGGACACCGGGATATACTAGTTAAGCTGTCCAGGAGTTGGTTCATTGTAAGGACTATGAATATTCAATATTTTACAAAATTATTCAATCTTTCAATATGTTGTTTTCTTTAATGATAAAGTACACACGATGCCCCATGTAATTGCAAAATCGTTTTTAAATAAATCGATTTGTATAACTGAAAAATTCTCAAACGTGTGTCCGCCGTACTTTAAATGTCCAGGTATTAGGACATTTACATTAACTTCGGTAAAAAGAGAGACTCGAGTAAGTGGAATAGTCCAGTCTCTAAATAGACCAAACAAGTGAACTTTGCTGTTTTGAGTTGCGCGTGATTGATACGCCAGCAGCGATTCAGTAATTTACCGCGATCTCGGTTATCCTTATTCATAAATTCGTCGTTGACGTTGAAAAGCATCATTTAAAACTAATGCGTCGCGATATCATAATTCATGGTACGCGTATCACGCGCAGTCGTATATTTTGAAACCGGTATGCACACATAGTATTAGCTCGCCTCCGCAGCAAATTTAATGTTGATTTAATCGTTGAATTCTGAACGGGGTGGTCGCGTTTAAAATAAATGGAACGCGCGCGGACACTAAATTTTGAATCTCGATACTGTCGTCGCTATCAATTAGCTTTTTCGTTTCGCAGAATCTTCGTTAAACGGCGATTAATATGCGCGATGCCGAGCGTCCTACTCGCACGGTTTTGTTGTACAATTCGTGGGGAGTTTGGCCACACAGAGATGTGAAAAATAACAGAGATTAAAACTCATTTCGGGCTCGTTTGGCTCGGAGACCACGTTGAATGTTTGCATAAACTTTCAGGGAAGATGAATTTAGCAGAACGCTCGATTATCGTGGTCCCCGCGATTTACAAATATCTCTGCAGCGAAGTTGCAGAAGTTGTAGCAAGCAATTACGAAGCAGCTCAGAGCATCGTTGCCCTTTCGTACGTTTCACCATGATGCGGTTAACCTCCTAGCAAATACGACTTCCTCATCGCGGGCACCACGAAATTCCAGTATGTCTATTTGCTCCGAACCAAATTATAAAATTTACCGCGGTCACCCGTAATGGCTCGTCAGGACAATGGGGTCGATTGTTCTCGCGGGGAGCGCTATAATGTGAATCAAGTTTACGAGGCTCGTAGAAAATAGAATTCGCGAATAAAAATACGCGATATGGCGAAACCACGAGAATTCCTCGTGATAATTAAGCGAGGACACCTGGCGGTACAAAATATCAGTTAACAAACGATGGCCCACACATTTCGTCTATTTGCGAAGTTTAAAAGAGAACCTGCTCTTCTCCGAAACACCATCCAATTTACGACTGCTCGCCGTATGTATTTTTATCGCGAAATTCTGCTTTGAATACGAGTACAGCATGTATATATAATATACATTCCTACACAAATAATACGTGCTATTATATACAATTTGCGCTTTGAAACAGGTACAAGAAGGTAGCGATGTGTGTCGCCGCTAAAGCACTAGAGCATTCTTCTTAAATCGCTGCCTGAAAATGATCGATGGCCACACGACAAAGAACAACACGACCAAAGTTTGCAGGCTGCTTCAGAATTCTGTCACGATCGGTACATTATGTATTAGAGGGGCTACTATCCGTGCCTACGCATTGATTTTAGGAGCTAAGCACCTTCGAAAGCTCTCCGCGATTCCTCGTGGCCGAGTGCTCCCGCTGAAAAGTGTCCTCAAGCTAATTATACATGCTCGTGGCGATTACACCTTGCTGGTAGATGCATATGTAATAGCTGTAGGGCAGAGTCGTGCAGTACCGACCGCTCTAAGTTTTTTTGTTATATCTTGAGGTAGAGTCGATAAAAATCAGAAATTCAAAAAAGCGTTTGTAGTATAGATGGAACTTAGTAAGAGGAGGGAAATTATTTTTGTGAAATTTAATAATAAGAATTGATAATTCGCAAAAGTGAAAAAGTTGTAATTTCTGGGAAACGAAAAATTGTCGTCCAGTACCGACCAACTATTAAATCAGTAGATTTTTAGGTCTAAATGATTAACAATGTTAATAAAAAGACATTTAATTAGTACAATACAAGATTTGTTTCAAATTTTATTTGTACACACTCGCAAATAAAATAATTAATATACTCCTGATCTGTGCATTCGACGTGTGCCCAACCGTCACAGTCGGTACACTGCACCCAATCTTTGTCAAATGATTCCTCGCAAACAGAGATGGGCAAAATTTGTATTTAAATAATATTACGAATAACGAATAAAAAAATTAACTTTATTCGTCGAATAATCTAAAGTTAAAGTAACTTTTATTTGATCCTTATTTACATAATTTTTTATTTAGTTAATGCCCAACTCTGCTTGCAAATAACACACTGGATAACTTTTTCATTAATTCCTAGCTTCCTGTTTGTTAGGTTATCATACCTATCCTTATTTACTTTATTTTTCTGCGGGAAAAGGTAGAAAGAAGGCTAAATGAACATCTTAAAAATTAATCTGAGTTGCTAACGGATTGAACTTACAGATAAGAAAAATTTGGTCTCTACTGGTTGACAGAGTCTGTTGGTCGGTACTGCACGACAGTTGGATGGTCCGTACTGTACGACAAACACGGAAAAACATTTTCGGTCGTGGTATATTATGTATAAAAGAATATTGCAAAACTAGGACGTTTTATTATCTAGAGACGCGGTAGCGTCTCGACGCCAAGTACATGTTTCGACACCCCGTATATGTCGACTGTCGCTACCGCTATCATTTACTCGTCGCCCGGCTAATCCAACCTAACCTGAAACTTATTTCATTAATATCTCATCACGCCTGCAATATTATCAAAATTTAAAGGCATTTTTCTTATGTAAACCGCATATTAGTTTTCGAATAAGACCAATTTCAATAAAATCGGTCCACGCATGACAGAGATATCGTAATATCGTCTCATGGATCAGTCAGAAACGGTAAGATTTTTCTTCTGATTCTTCTGATTCTCCAGTCAAAATTTTCGTCAACATAATACGTATATACGCGTTACACGCACACCTTCAGACAAAAAGAAACTAACATAATGAAATAAAATAAAAAATACAGAAAATAGAAAATAATTACAAAGTAAAAAAATATGTGAAATCAAAATGTGCTGCAAGCACATAAAGGTGCTTTCCTACAGCGTGCAACGGCGACACTGTGTAACACAATAAAAGACAAGAAAATATGTCCGCGGCCTGGAAGTCAAATACTTGGCATGGCCAGGCAAAGTATTCTCAGGTAATCAATACCCATACCTTCCCCCTCCGCAGGCTTTCAGATAATTAGTCTATTTAAAACACAGCAAATATGAGTATATTTTCATTATATTGCGTTTTAAAATAATTGTAAGATCATTCATCGACACCGATGCCATTCCTCCCACAAGCTTTCGCATAATTTGTAAATTTAAAACTCTGACAATATGAATACACTTTCATTATTTTGCGTTTTAAAATAATTTTAAGATCATTCATCGACACCTCGACCTTTCCTGACCACGCCAAGCATTTGACTTCCAGGCCGCGGACATATTTTCTTGTCTTTTATTGTGTTACACAGTGTCGCCGTTGCACGCTGCAGGAAAGCACCTTTATGTGCTTGCAGCTCATTTTGATTTCACATCTTTTTTTACTTTGTAATTATTTTCTATTTTTTGTATTTTTTTTTTTATTTCATTTACTTGGCGTAATTTTTGTACTATTTTAAAGTTTTTATCAGGATACTTAATAGACTAGAGATAGTATACATAATAGAACAAAATCATTTACTTACACGAGAAACAAAAGATCAGCTTTAAATAATAACTTTTAACCCACTAAATATTAACGTATACGTTTAATGGTTCAGAACATCGAGAGCAATGGAGTAAACAATATGACCCCGAAATAGGTTATAAAGAATTGTGATTTTCATTGATTAAATCAAGTAAAGTGCTAATATCTGGTCAAAGAAGCGAGAACTTGCTTTGGTTGATACTGCACGACTCTCCCCTATGCATTAGTTGCACGTTGCCAATATTTGAATGTTTAACACTTTTCCCTGAATATTGATAAGTGATAGGGAATTCGATAACAGACGGAATTAGAAAAATAGAAGGATTCGTTGAACACTCTTACTTATTCTTGTCGTTTTCGGAAAAGTTGGGGAGCTCGTAACTGGAAGAAGCCACGAGGAAACGGACATCGCTGCGGAATCTACAATCTAGATACAGATGGCTCGAAGATATATTTCGCAATAATTGCCATCTCAACTCGGCGATGCCGCAAGAGAGAATTTTTTGTATCTTGATAATGCATAAGTAAGGGGCCGCGATATGATCTTTACGTCGCGCCCTAAAAACGCGCCGCATTGCTTGTTTTATATGACAAGAAGAGCACTTTATCGCGAGATCCTCCTCTTGATACGCAGCATCTTCTGCGAACGTGTCAAGAATGAAGAAGGGTGAAAAAAGTAGATTTCACGAGCGGTTGTTTCTGTCCATTTAAAAGTGATTACAGCTTCCTATCGCCATAATTAATAGGATTAAAGGAGTGCCTCGTCATACAGTGGACCAACCATCCGTCACCTCGAAAAGCCATCTGCATTAAAGAAACATTTTGCACGTCGAAATTGATTGTCTTCGCGGAGCCAAGAGAAATTACGCGAACTTTCGCCGCCCGCAGTTTCGCCTTTATTGCGCGCGTAAATCGCTGCGCGCAATTTCCATCGAGACCGTCAGCCTTCAACGATCCAAGGTTTTTTTAAACAAAGCGCACGGCACGCTGAATATTTTTTTGCAGCTCCGGCCCGTTCACAGTGGACAACGCGACTTTAACGGTGCAGCGTAAACATTTTACCGATACCCGGGCTGACCGGACCGGCCGATTGTGCGCCGTGAAAGTAGACACGGTGTAGTTATTTGCCAGCGACCATACGTCTCAATCTCTATCTAATCTTGCAGAACACCTTCGCCCGATCGATACCACACCTACTTCTCGCATTATTCCCCTATCTCCGACCGATACCGGCGGACCAGCTTTTTTCTTTATTTTAAATGAAAATGCATGCAAATCTGCATCGAAAATGGACGATCCTTTCTCGTTCCACACGTGGCTTATCGGCACCGCTCCCCTTCATATTAATTTTCGCGAAAGATCTCGTTCCACAGAAGACTCGGATCCATTACTTTGCATACGAATCGGCCATAGGTAGCGGCGGAGGATAGTCGTCGCCGAGAATTTCATTATACGCGTGCAACCTCCCTTTTCGCGCACAAACACCACGAGCTTCTAATTATTCTTATCTTGCGCGTGCTGGTCTGTCGTTCGCGTCGATCCTGTATAAAATTTGGAAGATCGAGGTACTTTCGGATCGAAAACGAGGGTGCCTCGTCCATTTTCGTGGGCGATTGTATCGGAAATTGGGTAGAAGTTTCGAGAACTCTCTCAGGAACGTGTATAACGCACGAGAGATATCATTTTTTAGCAGCGACACTGACTTTATCTCGTAAAAAGTTCGTGACAAGTTGGGAAGTTTCCCTGCCGGGAACGTGGCAGCGCAACGATCTCGAGTGGCCAGTAATTCGCGAGTTTACTAACTGTCTGGCCAAAAAGGTGGCAAGCAATTAAACATGCAAACCGAATTAGTCGCAATACCGAAATGCGTGTCTGTCTATGGAAGACGGAACTGCCCCGGGGAGTAAACATTTAACTGGAATCCTTCCAGGCGATAAATTCGGCTGGGCGAATTGAGAATTTGTATGTGGGCGTGCTGATCGCGAACGTCAATGACACATTAACTAGGAGCTGAAGATCGATAATAAAGATAATTAGCGCTGTAGCAAGGAATGCCCGCCCGTTGAATAACGACGACTACTTGGCTAGAATGGAAAGCAGCCGAACTGCAATGTGATCGATATTTCGACGCGACTTAACGGCCCTCGAAATCGAGGTAGCAATAGGACGATCGATGCAGTTAATGTGATTAAATGGTTCGTTCGTCAACCCCGAGCTATTTATTTCTTTAATTAGTCAAGATTACTCGTTCGTCGGACAGTGGAGGGTATTTGTGAGCCTTCCTCCTCCTCTCCTCATCGCCGATCATCCCTGTAATATCTGAGAACGAGTCAATCAGCTTCCACGAAAGATGATTTACTCGTTAGAAGAGTGGTTTGTTATCGAGCGGTATCGACTGATTTCATCTTAGCCATCGCGCTCAATTTCGCTCCGTCCGTAACCTATCGCTACCTATTATCTCGCGCACCATTGCTTTCATCGCTTTTTGTCTTCCCCCCGGAGCGTAAAAGGCGAGCGAAGCACTCCGCGGAAAACTAATTTTTACCTGGTACTGGGTGGTTACCATCAAATTACCGCTTCGATCGTTCCGGCGAACGAAAATGCACGGCGGAAGGAGAAACGACCCCCCTTCGGTTTTTAACGCGGTTACGTATGTTTGCGGCCGTGCTCCCGCTGAAATTTTATTTCACCGAGTATCGCTGGTAAACGCGTTAACTTTGATTTAACCCGCTACCTAGAGAAAACGTTTCCCTCGTTCCTGACGCGTAAACGCTGCGATATAATCTAGAGTCTACCCCTCCTAGCTTCCACGGTGGAACGTTCTACCTTTGAAACAGAGACGTTGCGACGAAATACGTTTAAGCGCCGGCCCGAGTCGGACGTGAGCGGAATTCCGTCTATTCGAGTGCACACGTTCGAAAAATTTTCCATCAATGCCGCGTGTCTGACTGATGAACACGGTGCTCGAGCGTCGTGCCACCGAGAAGCAACCTCCTTTTCTATCCGCCTCGCGTTCGCTGCTGATTTCTCCTTCGTGCACGGATATACGACAGGATACGGAAGGGAGGAGGGCACGAGGAACGCTGAAAAAGTTGGGAGGGCCGCTTCATCCGGCGCAGCCGAGCGGGAAATAGCTAATATTCTAAGACATCGGCGACATCGGCGACATCGTGCTCGAGATGAGTTTCAGCCGGCACTCTCTGTGTATTTTGGCGAACAACTACCCCTAACTATTCATCCCGCTGGAGCCCCGAAATTTACCGGCGACAAAAGACGGCCCCGCCACGCTCCAGGAGCTTTGCTAACATTTCAGTCAGTCCCCGGGGCACGAAATTCGGGAAAAGTATTATCGACGGGCTGGATTGAGCGCGGGTGTTTCCACTGGGGCATTTCAAATTCGTTTATTATTAAAAGGACTTTACGCTGGGGTGCATTATAAATTAGCTTGAATATAATTCCCTATAAATAATGGCTTTGGTTGAAAATTTATCCAATATTTTGTTCGTATCTATTTACACAAAGGATTCTCCCGTTTATAAATAAATATTATAAATTCTGCCACGCGGAAAGCACGAACAAACAATCTCTTCGACTTTCAACCGCGATCGAACGTGAAACAGGCGAGTAATTCAGTATTCTTCCAGAGAGTGACATTTCCTTGGACGTTAAACGCGAATCTATGTTTCCAATCCTTTTTTCGTGCTTATCGAGGTATTGCGAGTTTGAAAATGCGGAACTGTTACGAGCTCCAATTGCGGATGATCTATATTGAATGCGAACGTTGCGCAGCATGTAGGAAGTTCTGCGGCGACGTCCAATTACGCGTCTCCGGATATAAATCATCGGAAATACGAGACCCACTGACGCAGTCTGTCCATTGATACACTCTTACTACTGCGAGAGTAACAGCTCACTTGTAAAGGGGAAAAAAATATATAAAAAAAATTTTTTATGTTAAACGATTTTATTAAAAATGCACTAAAAACTAAAAAATAATTATTTTCTTGTACTGCAATTTCGATGGTGTTTTTCACTTTAAATAAAATCGTGGAGCAGGATTTTTCATAACAGAATATGAATTAATTTAATCCAGCATCAAGCGTCGAAATGAATTCGTTGTGAGATACCCTGCTCCACGATTTTATTTCAAGTGAAAAATACCATCGAAATTGCAGTACAAGAAAATAATTATTTTTTAGTTTTTAGTGCTTTTTTAATAAAATCATTTAACATAAAAAATTGTTTTTATATATTTTTTATTTTCTAGTTTTTAGTGTTTATGAATCTACATTTCGCAGCTCAGACTTCTTTAGAAATATCTTTTATTTCATTTCAAATCACGATGCGACTAGCGACCCGAACGCAGCGGCTTTTTGCCGTTTTCGTAAAGAACGCGAGTGGCTGATTTTAAGTCGTTTGGATTTGTGGTTATGGGTTATATTTATTTACGACTGGGTAATTTTTTCACCCGCTCGGGGTTAATTTTTATTTTTAAATATTGTATTGTCATCCAAACCACGCATGCCTGCAAAGTTTCAAGGCAATTGAATAGTTAGAAGTGGGTTAAATTTGAGTTGCCAGATTTGAACCATACATACAAACATACATACGAACAAACAAACAAACAAACAAACAAACAGAGGATCGAAGCTGAATAAAATCGTTTAAAAAAGTGCAATTTCAAAATATCCACACACACCGGGCACTTTGCACGATTCAAATGAACTTTAGAATCTCACCAAACCCTATCTCTCATAATTATTTATATTTCAATAGAGTAATCCTCCGATACAAATACGACAGAAGGAAGAAATAAAATATCAGTACAGACTCAGCTTCGAACCTTGAAAGAATAGAAATCTGAAATATGAAACTTATTCGACCGAAAGGAAAAGGAAAGGAAAAGAGGTCAATGTAACAACGTGACGTTAGACGGTGATAACGTGAAAAGTCTGTCCAGTGGTTGGTCGGACCTCTGGCCGAGTGGAGCCGTCGACAATCCGCCAAAGTGGTCGATTCGCGCGGTTAATAGCCGCTCGATAACCAGCGACGCAACGAGAGTGGCCCTTTTTTCCCGTGTTTATCGGGCGGCGATTGGTTTAAATCGTGATCCATCGCGCGGCGGGTAACGCTCGGGACCGCGTGGATCGCGTCGCTGGCGGCCCGCAAATTACAGACTTCGTTAGAATCCCCGTTATCTCGATACCCCATCTCCTTCGCGGGGGGGAATTATAAAAACAATTCAGATTTATACCTTACGGCTTATCACGCGGGTGAAAGTTATCTATACGTGCGCGCGGGCGCGGGCACGAGAGTGGTTAGTACGTTGCGCGGACAGCGGCCGATAAATCTCCGGCGGGGAAAGGTTTTGTTTCCACTAAAGATTACAGGCGTTCGATAAAAACTCATTGTGCCGGGGAGAAGCGTGCTCGAGGCCTACGGATTATCGTGAGAATGCAACTGGAGGGATCACCGGTGCCTTACCGGGCTCCGGTAGACCCTGGCTTTCAATCAAATCCACGAGGGATGGGATTCCAAGCTATGTAGTTCAATGATAGCTCTATAATATGGGGAGATTGTTTCACCTCCATTCTTTCATTCGATTCGATGGAATTGTACGAATATTATGAATTCTTGTGAAAGAGGAATAGAAGGAATTGAGTTGGAACAAATGATCTCTGATTTAACAGAAATAATTCCTCTCCAAAAAAGGACGAACAAACTTTCCTTATACCGCGAAGCGCGAGAATTTCTGCCGCCTAGGAAAGAAACAGAAGCAAAACGATCCCACGACTGCACGCTTACACCTTCCCTCGTCACGGTGCGCTCGAATTAATAAACCTTTCATAACGAGGCGAACGTTACCGTATAACTAGCCGCGGTACAAGGGTCCCCGTCGCGCCCGCAAAAATACAGCCGCGTGCGAAATTTACGCATGCCACGGCGCATAAACTGACCGCCGTGTCATCCCCTCGAGTCGGTGGATACGTTGCCGGCGCTGCTGCCTCGCTTCCTTTACTTCCTCGTTACCAAATGGAGATCGAACCGCGATGCTCTTCTCTCTATGCCCCCGCGAGAATCGAGAACCGCGGCTGGCCGGCGCGGCGCCCGAGATTTATACCGGTGCATACGCATTATGGCGTTGTTAATATGCAGGCCGATGAGTCGAAAGTGCAGGCGTGTGTGTGCGCTCGCGCGGCGACGAACGATCGCGCGAAAGGGAGAAGGTACGAGGGCCAGCGAGCGCGGCGGAGGCGCGGGAGGAAGAGGAGTAAGAGAAATAAGAGAAAGAGCGGGAGAGTCTCGTACTTTCGTAATTTATTTAGCTGCCGTCCCGTAATCCGAGATATTCATCCGGGTAATGGGTAATCGTAGACGCACTCGCAACCGTGCCTCGGAATCGCGGCAATTATAACTGTACGTACACCGTCGGAGATACACGTGTGCAAGGGTCGCGGTTGTAGCACACGCGAGCGCGCCACGTCTCGCTCGATCTTGCGCCACAAATCCCGCGTCGTTCCTCGTATTACTCGGGAATGTCTGCTAACGAGTGGTTAAGCCGGAGTTTTGCTGCTCTCGCGGATCGAGTCGCGGTGACTTTTATCGATCCCCGGGGCTCGTTAATACGGGCGGAAGCGAGACGGGAAGCGAGGACGGGGCGCGAAACGGACAGAGAGGTACTCGCCCGTACACCTGTTCGACAAGGAGCGCATGTTGTTACGTCCCGCCGAAAACTTTCCCGTAAATCTGTCGAGATTTATAAGGCTAATCCTGTAAGCCATTTCGGGCAATAAACAGTGAAGTACACTGGCGACGGCATCACGCGGAGATTTAGACCGAGATTAAAATTTTAAGTATCGCGGAAAAGCGGGCGAAGCGTTCCCGGTGTCCGGTGATTCATGGACGGTTCATGCTGTTCGCGGCGGTTGCCCGCGATTAAAACGGAGTTTCTCGGAATGTTCTAACGCGAGTGTAACTGGTTTACTCGCGCGTTTACAGCGGGGACGATTGTTGGTAGGAGAGGCGGCGAGATAAACTGAATGGTCAGACCGCTGGCCAGGGATATCCACCTGCCCACGTCTATGATACGGGACGCGAGCGATCAAACTATGTAGCTGCATACCCGGTGCTCCGTAACTGCCGCTGCAACAGCTGAGTAGCTCGCCGTACCTCACTGTATAAATTCCACCCTCGGTGCCTGTTGATTTTAATATTAACCATCGCTTGTACGAACAAGATTCTTCGAGCAGACATTTATCGTCGAAATTAAACCTGTTCTCGGGAAGAGGAACTAAAGGGAACGTCGAGGGTTAAAAAAGCCATCGAAAGGTCACCTTATCGGAACACGTGGGAACCATTGATCTAAGTAATACGTACATACACGCGAAGTCGAAAACATTGTGCAGGCCGGTGACCGGCTATGGGGAGGAGGCAGAGGAAGAAGAAGATGAAGAAGAAGGAGGAGAAGAAGAAGAAGAAGACGACCCACGCGCCTCAATAACGATCACGATGCGGTCGCGGCACTAGCCCGGAGCTGGCTACGAAGACAATGGCCGTAAATACTGGACACGAGATGCTCGTCATCGTACAGGGAAGCGAGGCATAATTCACAATAGGTATATCTCTTTAAATCGCGCGAAAGCGTAAAAGCTCGTCGCGGAGCGGCGCGTTCGCCCGGCGAGACCGCGCTCCACCGGCTATGATATATTATCGCGGCTGAACTTTGCACGTTCCACTGGCTGCGATCGAACGTGACTTTTCCGCGGGCGATTGAACGCCGTTTCACGCGCGGACAGGCGACGGGGACGAGCCGGGACTGATCCCTGACACCGCTGCACGGCGACAGGAAACTGGGACGAAGGTTGATCGATTAATCCCCACGCCTAAGTTAACGTCAGCTGCTTGATCCTTCCCAGGCGAGAGACGCTTCGAGTGCCTCGGCTTTTATGGCCCTAGCATTCTCCGGCGTCCTTTAAAGAAGGGCACTTCCTTCCACGCGCTACGTAAAAATGTCGCCCGATAACTCTTTACGATTTGCTACTCTGCAAAGTACACCCTAGGCGATGCTCATCAACCGAACTAGCTCCTTGGCGGTTTTCTTGCGCAGGAAGCGTCCCATGATGATGGGAGAAGCGAGGACGTTAGACTTCTGCGTATCAACGTGAAACGAAAAGAATGTGGCTATTCACGTACACCTGCTTTTAAGCATCCCTCGATCTGTGTTCTCGCAGGCAGGCGAATATCAAAACGCCCACTTCAATGCAGCAACAGTTAAATAGTATTACGTGTTATATTTTAGTTTCAAATCAGGCAACGGCATTGTTTCTAGCTTTTCCATTGCGTTTGAATGACGTCGCGACGCGGCGCCGCAACGGTTAAACAAAGTGCCGGCGCGACGGAAAACAGATAGCCGGCGAGTTCAATAGCTTCAGCAAATGCGACTTTCGACAATGTCGGTATTCAGCTGGACGGGCGACGCTTGTTCCTGAGGCGGTCGATTCAGTTGACGCGTTCTTTTCAACATGATAATCGTTTCCCGCCGAAACGCGCATTCGCCTGTCACCGTCCATGGAACGGGGCGCCGAGGCTTTGAAGCAGGCTTTGGAGCTGGATGAATCGGTGCCTTGAAAACGTTGCCGCGGCCGCCACAAAAACGGAGTCGTTAAATCAAAACCAGCGGCTCCTGAATACGCGATTTCTCTCGGCGGGCTTCTCGCATAACGCGCGGAACAAGGTGAATTGAATGTACCGGCAGATTTTCATCCTTATGCGATGCATCAACCGCGTTTTATCGCAGTTAAATATTTCTCCTAAAAGCGGAATATTTCCATCCACTCCAAACCTTTCCCGTCCTCCGAACCAGACGTCTCACTCGAATTTGATTCAATTTCAGTTCAGACTCAATTCACAAGGGAAGTTAGGCAACCCGGAACATGTAGAGAATTATGCAACGTTAATAATTATCGGAAATCCACACTTTTCAAGTTACCCCCACCACCAATCCTTAATTCGGTAATTACTTTTACGCAGTTTTGTAGATATAGAAAAAAAGATGCAACTTTTGTTGAAACTTCTTCCCAATATCTCACAC
The DNA here is from genome assembly GCA_947577245.1 of Andrena bucephala. Classification (NCBI taxonomy): domain Eukaryota; kingdom Metazoa; phylum Arthropoda; class Insecta; order Hymenoptera; family Andrenidae; genus Andrena; species Andrena bucephala. The sequence continues at coordinate 76,007,905 of OX387715.1, forward strand.
CGTTCTCGAGATATTCCACGAAAAAGAAAATTCTGCATTTCTTTCAAGGAGTGATATCATCCACTAAAGCTGCACTATAATAGCACCAACGAAAAATAGGTTTGTCTTGCGCATGAACTACTCTACTTGCACCCAAAGTTGCATAATTTTCTGAATTTTCGGGTTGCCTAACTTCCCTTGTCAGTAGGGGAGACCGGGGCAGATTGTAACAAAAAAGTTTTCACAGTTTTTTCTCGAAAGTGTTTTTCTCAATCAGGAAATAATTTGCGCGACTTACTACTTACATTCGTGGTGAACTGATTGCGTGAAAGTACGTGACAAGATCTTGGACACTTAGACATCTAGCTTCATCTTAAGCAAATCTGAACCTTTGTTACAATGTGCCCCAGTCCAGGGTAAATTGTAACACATCTAATTGTAATACAAATATGAACACAAATAAACATTTCTAAAAAATATAAATGAAAACACACATCATTATTAAACATTTGATATACATGAGTTAAACAATCATTGCTTATTCATCTGATTCTATTAAAATCTTCGCTTTCTTCACTTTTGCCTTTATACTTTTTTTCTACTTTTTGGATTCTCGATTGTTCTGTTGTTCGTTTACAGCATCTTTTTCTGGATGTGTCAGCAAATAGCATATTTGCTTTATCACCATTTAGAGCGGAAGTAGTAGTAACATGTTACAATTTACCCCGAGCTTGAATTTTTGCATTTTATCTCAGCAAATGAGAAACTAAACATCAGATTACTAAAATGCGTACACATTATAATAAACCAATGTGTAGGTACTGATTCGTTTGTGACAAAGAAGCAAAAATTCAAGCGGTTTCTAATGACGGTTAATTGAAATAAAAGTGCTAAAACAAAATTTACTTACGTGCCCTAAATTCTAAAATTCTGCGCTATAACCACAAAATGAATACATAACGCTCGTTTGTGTCACTAAAACCAACGGTGCTGATATCGTCAAGCAGCTCTCGCATGCTGTGGGTTATCAGATTTGTCGTTCAAATGATTTTACTTATGTTACAATTTACCCCGGTCTCCCCTACAAGTTCCAACTTTTCAATGGTCCTGCTCTGTCAAGGGCGCCCGTAGATTTTTTTCCACGAGGGGGCACCTTAGAATGACGGTGAAGAAAAATATAGTAATGAAAAAACGTGTAGCCCGCTTGCTTTTTTTAGCTCATTTTGTAGTGCCAATTTAATTAAAAAATTTAATCCATAATTTAGGAATATTCACTTCTTTAGTGTAAACTTAATAGAGATCAGTTTTTAAAAATAAGCGATTTTTCTCAATAGGCAATGTGGGGGGCAACTGCCACTTTTGCACCCCCCCCCCTCCGGACGCCCATGTGCTCTGTAACACTAGACTAGCAGCTTCCACGACGTCTCACGACGATATATCATCAGCGACAACACGTTTAACTAATTGAGATAATAAACGAATGCAATTCACGAAGCACTTTTCGCTCTGTTCGATGCTCCTTGCGATCCGTTACCCGCGACGCCATTGGACTGCACCCCCACACGATTATAAGTCGAAGCTTAAGACATCAAACCCATACTCGCGGGTACTCGCGTCGTACGTCATCCTCCATTGAATTGATTCGTCATTCCGCGGGGGCATAATACCGACGCGTATACAGAGACAAACGGGGCCCCATCAATTCCATTAAAAATGACGTCGACGCGAATTCGAGACAAGATGGTGATTCACGTGCGCGGAGCTGTAAGGTGGAAGTCGGAAGATGGAAAGTAACGCTTCGATGTTCTCGTTGCAAGATACTCTCGCTGTAAGTGTTCGCCGGATGCTTTAGAAAGTTTAAATTCTCCGGAGTTACCGGGAGGGCGGCGATACGTGTAATGGCGACGCGGAAGAAATATAGCGGAAAAATATAGCATCGCGGTGAATAAGCAGTTCTAAGTAGGAGCCGCGGTAAAAATTCGATTTTACGAGGCTCGTAAAGTTATGAATTTCATCGTGGTGGTTCCCCAAGAGAAGAGAATTGTGAATGAAATTCGGGTGGAACGACCAGAAATAAAAGAAGAACCGTGGACCTAGAAAAAGCTTAATAACGTGTCCAGGGAAAAGTGGTCTTCGATAATAGGAACTAAATCGGGTTTCTACACATCGATGTCTTCATTACGCAAGAGCTGGAAACACGGTGAATACGTCCATGCATAATTTGCGCGGACGTATTTATATCCTCGTTTGTTAACAAATTGCCGCCAGGTGTTTGAGTCGTTCTTGTAAATTGTCCACGGTTCACCGATCGCGATGACACCCCGGAGTATACTCGATATCTCTCCGTTACGGGATAATTTAAAGACGAGGCGCATTATTCCCTCGCTACTGGAGCACCGAATTAATTGCCGCGGAACAAATGAGGCCTGACAAGTGAAAGTGTGCGAGGAAATTATACGACGGTAAATTAAAGTTTATTAAACTTCGATACGCGCTGCGAGGACGCTCAAAGAGCAATCGAACGGGGCGCTTCGTTATCGAGGCTTTCACGACTGCTGCTATTGAAAATTCCGCCGGGTTCGTCCGTGGGAACACGGGCGAGGCAAAGAATATATAATGGCCGATAAAAAAGGTGGAGCTGCAAATTAGCAGAAAGTGAAAAACGAAAGGGGCGACGTTGGATCGCGAGCGGATATCTTGCGTCGGGAAAAACAGAGGAATGGTTCGCGCGTTTTTCCTCTCGCGGAGCGAAGCCTCGCGAACATCGCCGTTCATAATTCACTCTCTCGCCCAGCGTATCGCGATAAGAAAGTATATTGAGGCGCGAGCACAATGCACCGTGGTTCGAACGGCTCGTGCATTATAAATGTCCCCAATCAACCCCCGGCGGAAGGGACGTTAAAGCACGTCACGGGGAACTTGTCTAATCGACGTGTATTCGTTGCGATAAAAGATTCAACGGGTCGGTCTGCCTAGGCGGAGGGCTGTCGGCGATCCTACACGATGCCACTGTCTACGGAAGACTAACGACTATCTGGGAATAAACAGCTGCCGCGTACACGCTTCGAATTGCTTAACCCCTTAAGCGGCTAGCGTGCTTCTTCCTCTTGAAGGTAAGATATCAATCGGAACCGTCGATCACCGTAGGTGTTACCAAACTCGGGAAGAGGCTCTGCTGCCGTGCACACGCGTGTTTATTGTCTCGATTCCCGCGGACGATCATTAGCCAGCCACCGGGGCGACCTAGTTCCTCGGCCGGCGAATCGCTTGTTCCCTCGGCCGTTTTATGCGCCGCCAGTAAACCAGAGGATTTCTCCTCTGGGCTAACGTGGCTAACGGTAAATTAACAACGAGTAAACACCGCGATTGGAGGGACCGGGCTGGCGCGGATCATACACGCTGGACTTTCTTTGCGGGCAGGAGTATGCGCAACGGTGTTTCAGCCCTCTCGGGAGTCTCGGGGCGCGGCTACGAATCCGCTTACCACCCAGGAGTAATTTCACCGGAGCGTACAACCTTTTTACGATACCTTAATCGTCCCCGTGGCCCCCGTCGTTTCCACCGTGTCACGGCTGCCCGGTCGCGGGTCCAAAGATCGTACCGTTTCGCGGCTACCGAACGAGCGTGCCCGTGCGTAACTGATGACGAAATGCGCGTGCCGTTAAAATCCTGGTTTTTTTCCGGGACACCGATGCCCATACGGGACACTGCTACGCCTTCGGCTTAATTTCATTATAATTCTGGACGACTATGGGCGGGATTAATTGCTCTCGCAGACCGCTTTCACTTCCGCTGGGGCCTCGACCTTCTCTCGCGAGCACAATGAGCGGTTTTGATTGCCGTCGTATAAATGTCTTTCCAGCGACTACGTCCACCCCTCGGGATATTAGGAGCAGCGTGACGTTCCTTTGTGAAGAAACGAGGAGAGGATTGATAATAACAACTCTGCTAAACGGTGTATTATGCCGGAGTACAAGGGACGATTTAAAGTCCAGCCGCGGGGACGGCCGATCCCGGTAATCCGCGCGTGATCGTTATTGCGTATACAGATCGTGGGATGAAACGACCGTTGTTCATTTCGGCTGTGACGTTTCTCGTTCCAATGGTACGGCGAAGAGGCGAAGTCCAATAAGGAGAAAGGTGAACGCACGGGCGCTTGTGTAGGGTAAACTCGGGTAAGTTCGTGGTACAGGTTATTCCGTGATACTTTTTCATTTATCTGTAACTCGAAATTGTCTGACTCAATTTAGATGGAACAAAAGCTAACAGACAGCGTTGATCTTCTAGTTTATGTTGTGGCAAAATAATTAGTCAATTGAAGTTAGTGTGATAGAGTGAGAGAGCATTTTGTCCCAGCAGCGCATTATTCGTGAAATTTTTCGTGCTAGTAGTGGACGATCGCTTGTTTATGTATTATATGTGCTTTAGAAGATAAATTGAAAGTTCAAACTGCAGGTAAGTGACGGTGAAATGACACTTTAACAAGTCTTACTCTTGAAATTATCATACAATAAGGCATCAGTGTTATTTTTGCTTATGAAAAGTGACTAAATTCTTATTTTTCGTATGTCTGAGACTGCGTTTCTGATTGCGCTGTTTGAGAAATTCTGATGGTCAATACCAGAAATAATGTTTTCTTTCATCTCAGACATCTAACGATCATAAAAGAATTAATAATGTAAAATCAATTAAAATCATTTAAAATAATTTAAAATAAACTAAAATAATATAAAATAATCTAAAATAATATAAACAAGTAGCTGGTGAACATATATCGGGCCAACGAGTACTATCACGGAGTAACCAGAGTATATCATGACAACTTAATTTTGTATATTTTCCATTAAATATACTTAGAAAATGTCTATTGATTTTTGAAATTTCTGTGACTGAAACCTATTATTTGATTCTCTGATGTCTGACCTATCATTATATCCTAGACTCACTTTCAGAATATGTAAATATTAAATTCTAATTCATAACAAATTCTAAAACTATCACGGACTTTCCTGAGTTTACCCTATCCGATCGGGTTGCAACATGAGCGTAACGTGACTAATACTCATTTATGTTTACACGTAAAAGATGAGGAAGAAGGTTTTAAAGGTGAGTATGGAACAGCACCGCCCGAGTCCTCAAAGCTTACGGAGGTTGAATACCCTCGACAGCCGAATGGAGGACTCGTTCGGCGCTTCGATAGTCTGGCCCAAGAGCAACGGCTACGCGACGCTCCTCGAATCGTTTCGTTTATCTCGAGCATCGTCGTTTCGCGATGAATAAACAGCGACGGGGGTTCTTCGAAACAATTTAATCTACATAAGCTAACAGCTACCTGTCTGCTCTCGTCGCCCTACGGGGAGATTTCAAGCCCTCGGCGGAATGTAGCCCTGACGCAGTGCACCAGTGCACTGTGTACTCGTCCATAATTGCTTGAATTAATCCACGCCTTGGGAGGATCGAGGACCAAGTTCAAATAGAAGAATACTTCTGTCATTAAGAACAGTAAAAAGTCTGATTGGTTTCTTACACAGGCTCCGTGCCAGCTTGTATTTTTGCGGCATAAAACTACCAGAGAAACTACGTTCATCTATCGGGTTCATGAATCTGTCAGCTCAAGAAATAATTACGTACGGCACCGTACGCCTGAATGGCATTGTGCTCCGCCACCAGGCTTGACTCGTGATCGAGGCTCGAAGCACAGAAGCGAGGGAAACGCTACGAGCGAAGGAGGGCAGGTAGGAGTGGAGATGGAGAGGCAAGAAGAGAGTGTTTCTGAAATCTACGGTGCCACAAATAAGAGATAAAGCTGGCCTGGCACCTCCGTATCTAGGATCTGGCCCTCGTATCACCGTGGCTCGAGGGATAAGACGGAACGAAGCGGCCCTCCTCCTACTGGGATCGTAGACCTTAGATTGAATTATCGGCTAGATCGATTCCAAATTCAACCTCCCGTTTCCGTGCCGCCGCCGGTGTCGTAGCCATCGTCGACGCGATCGTTGGCGGGGTTAAAACTGTCGGACCATCAACGAGTCGGGCAATTAATCCGCGCGGCACGGCGGTCACGGTACAGCGGGTCTCGGCACTGTCAGAGTCGCACGCCCGATATTAAAATATAGATCGTGCGTCGTTACGACACGAACGATCTTTAAGATTGTTATTCACGCGAGTGAAATATCAGCCGGAATCTCGTTCGCTGCCCCGCGGCGGCGACGAATGCAGTTTCCAATGGGCTAATTGAAATAACACACACGACCGGAACGATTTCCACGGGGGCGCATTAATCACCGGGCCGCGATTAATTAGGGGCGAGAAAGGCTCTTTGGTAATGAAACGTCGAAGCTCGTTAGCGTTCTTCGACGGCCGTTCGTCACACTCGAGTGTTGCGTGAAAAAGTGTTAAGCAACGCGGCCGGTCTCAGTGACAAAAATTACGACAAAACGACGAAGTTGTTTCGCCCCGATATCGATCTTCGTTTGTTAACGTGATTCATTAAAATCTGGCGGGCATATATTTCCAATAGGCCCGATTTATTCCCTCATTTGCTCGTGATTAAGCGCGACGGTTCTACCACAGCAAGCGAGTACGATCGGTGAAAAGTGTGCGTGCGTGCGTACGTGTACATGTCGAGGCTGGTGGTGAGCTACCATTGTTGATACACCATCGTGCCCGCGTGCCCGAATTTGCAGGCACGTCAAACGGGATGGGCGGTATAATATTTTAAGCTCTGTCTGCTCTGGGAGTCGTTACAGGACCTATTCCTGAACAAGGTTGACCCAAGGTAGCCAGGAACGAAGGAAGCATCGCCATCGGAGTGACGAAGGAACAAAGGCGTTGAAATTATCGTGCCGATCCGCATCGAGTTCTCTCATCTTGTCAGTGCTCACATCGAGATGTCCGAACTCATCATAATCCGCCTCGAAATCGTTTCAGCATACACTCTGGCGTCGCAACCGGTTGTGATCCGTACGCGCCTGTCCGGAGCTATCTTGACCTATTCAGATTCGTCACTTAAAACCTGTTCGGACACAGCACGACCCGCATCACCGTGGCGGGACCCGTTTGCATTCACACGAAATTGACTTAGGCCTTTTCTTTGATCCGTGCAACTGATTCAACTAACCCGAACACGCCCGGTCCAGTTTGGATAGCCCGTTTATCTACGAATAGAATCGAGAGGCCAATCTCCAGATATTCTGTAAAGGAATCCATGTGATCGCACCAGGTGCACGGTGCCTTCGAGACGTACCCGAGGCGAAGGTATCGCAACAAACGAAAGCGAAACACAGGCGATGATAAACTATTCGGGAGATCGGTAGATATGTACCTACTTTCGTTGGTCGGCGGTAAACGTTAGCAGGCCGACTAGCACGGAATTTATATCCCATTGAACGGGTCCTGCCATAAAATTTAATTAGAATTGGATTCCCATTGAGCGGCACGATGCTCCTAATAGTTAAGCGACGGGACAAGAATTTCGTAGCGCAACGTGTAATAACAGGATACCGAGAAACGTATGTACGTAGGTACGTAACAGAACGCCCGTTTTTCTCCGTTTTCTCCGCGCGGCCGCGGGTTTCAGGGTGGCTTCGAACAGCCAGCAGGGGTCTTTAATTAGCGGACTATTTAGCTTTTATCTTATCGTCGTTGAGGATCGGATAAGTTACGTGTGCCCGCGCGTAGCTTTCTATCTGGGGATACCTACGTCGTCCACGGGGGGGGGGGGGGGGGAGAGAGATAGAGGCTTCCTTCGGTGGACGACCTTTTAACTCCGCCGTTGAGGAATACGCCGGCGAAAGAGGCCGCGAGAAGTGAGAAGAGGAGCCGAACGGTAGGATGCAACCCGCGTGGTACTTACCTTAACAACCCGACAGATTTGTGAAGACCGCCTTGATAAAAACGCACAATTACCGGGGCCGTCTCGGGACATACGTTAAGCCTGGCCGAGCCTTCAGCATTTTTACCGGGTCGTTTGCTTTATGCGCGATGGCCGACATTATTTCGAGTTTCCTGCGCCGCCGTAAACGCGAACCCCTCCTGAAAAAGAAAATCACGGGTATTCATAGGTCGTTTTCGAACGGACCGGTGTTTTTGCCTCGGACGAGGATCGTTAGGAACCGATATAAGGTTGTTGCGTGAAAATTATCTCCTCTTTTTGTGTATTAATTGTCTCAGCTTTCGGAAGAACTGTGTTGATAAAAATGGCCCTTCTTATTTCGATGATAAGTCTTGGGTTTAACGTGAGGCACGGTTATTCAATGCAGTCCATAAACGACATTTGTTACGAAACGATTTAACCTACTAACGCCCAGTAAAAATGGATTATCTCTGGGAAACCTCTAGGCGTTAATGGGTTAACAGTTTTGCATCGCGCGTAACGCGAATGGTGGACGAAGGGTTCGGTGGAAAGCGGCGGCGATTAAAGTGCGATCAAGTGCAATTATTTTTAAACCGTTGATTACGCGATACGCGAAAAATTATGAAAATTTCATCTCGGCCCATGCAAATGTTAACGATCGGTAAGAGTATCAGGAGTTCGTATTATTGCGTACAGTCCGCCGGTAATTAGAGCCCACTAATGGATTCTAAACTGTCAATTACGAGTCTCCGGCATCACGAATGTACGCCGCGATACCGCATATATTTTCATAGCACATAACGATCACGGGACATGGGATACTCGTCCATTTGCGGCGTGTAACTGTTATTTAGCATCCCACGTGATTCGTAACTCGACCGAGACAAGATCGTTCGGACATTTCCCGCGAAAACCGGGATACTTTAAGCGCGACAACATTTTAGCACGATTGACATTTACATAAAGACTTATCTGCTGCCCCGGGATTCGATTTTTTTTAACGAGCTTTGTTAACATAAATAAATCGCTACTTATCGCCGATACTTTTCCCCGGTGGATTTCAATAATGTTGAAATCGCGGATCGTAAATATTAATAGACCCGCGGCGCGACCGTATACTTTTTCATTCGACTTGCGTAATTCGTCGACCCTCGAACCGCGCCGCCAGCTAGCTGCCAGTGATTATTGCCAACAGGCGACAAATTAAATTGCAACGGGTATCCCGGTCGGGAGCCGCTCAAAGATGTGATTAAATACACGGAGGATAAGCATTAGACCCAATTCCGGCCCCTGTTGGCCGCTGAAGCCAGACAACGTATGTAGTTTTCCATGCCCGCGCTTTGCCCGGCAATTTCGTCCGCAATCATAGAGACAAATGAGAATTGCCGAGTGACATTAGCACTGATTACGGACAGGATTGCTAATCTATTTATAATTGTGCTGCCGCTCGGTGTCCCTAAATGCGATACCAATTAACGTGCAATCGTTTGTGCACGCATCAAGGATGGTCTATAGACACGATAAACGGCAAACAACCGCCCGGATCCCGAGCTGCCAAAAATTAGCTCGCGTACACATGATCGAGGATGCAATTATCATTTTGCCATTTATTCACCTGTCAAACAGTGAATGATCGATCCCAAAGAAACCGATACGCTTCCAGATAGACGTGTCGCGTGGTATAACGCGTGTACGAAGCATTTCTCATCAAAGAACAAGGAATTCGTCAACGTTTGCCTAAACCAAATTCGTTTAGTCATCGATTTTTCAGTGTACCGATATCACGGAGGATTCTAAAAGTATGCGAGTAAAGGGATTCTGCGTAACACTCGTTCGTGGTTATTGGTGAATTGATCAAGGCAAATGGGCGTGCTCGGGCTTTGACGCTGTATCAAGCAATTATCGAACGGCCGCCACGTTTAACGAGAAAGTACGGTTAGGGGCGTCACGAATTCGTTCTGGAATGGAATCCGTCGTTCCTGGGAGCGTCATTAATTCTTCCGTAGTTTCTTGTGGGACGAACTTGAACGAGGCCTCTGTAAGATTAGCGCAACGTTCCGAGGTCCTCTGGTGTCACCGCAAAAAAGGATTCCTCTAACAAGAAATTGTTGTACATAAAAGTCGCGGTCGGTTGAACGGTTACTGGCAAGATTGCCGGGGCTGTTCTTTAATGCCTGTGACCATGACACGAGGAATGCCGAGGGAACAGTTTCCAGTATTCACCTTAGAATGCAGCGCAATAAATCTTTCACCGGTGTTTAACACGCTGGTCCCCAAAACGATTTTCCCAGATCTTTCCCAGGTACCCGATAATGACTGAACAATGCTTACGGGAACAATGGAATATTTTTGGACCGTGTTAAGTAGGAGTTACGGTGTTGTAAAAGTTATTTTTAGCTCGATGAAGACAACCTACTGCTCGGCGGTGCGAAAATTTTGAGGGCCACGAGCTTTATCCTATAATTATCTATGTATAAGCTGGGAAGATATTGGAAGGACAAAATAACACTTTGAAGAGGGCACGGGGGAGGTTCTCTGTTAAATGTGTAAGAAGGTTGCGAAGTGGATTACCCCTTTAATAAAACAGCCGGTACAGGAAGCGACTCGTGCTCGCTGTAGTAAGAAATCAAGACTAATAATTTTGATTTAATAGCCAAGGAATGAAATAACTTTGGCCATGATGACCCATAACAATTAAAACTTGGCGCATTATCTGCTACGACTTACCTCCCACCTTAGACCGCGAACTACTCGGCGCCCTGGTGAACTTTGTATTATGATCCACGGTTATGGGGCCGTTTTCATGGGATTACGATGGTACTACCCTTTTTCATCTCCCCGACGAAGGATGTCTTATTGAATCTCGATAAAGAGACTCAGTCCTTCGGCTGCACAAAGAAGCAGGAGTTTTCTATGATACACATTCATAGTTTCGTACGCGCGGAAAGTTGAAGTTCGTAAAAGCTGATGGCTTGTAAAATAGATAAACTACCCTCTATTCAAAACGGTACTATACTGTTTTATATGTTTTATGGGAATCTCAGAGTAGAGTAAGTACTTACAGAAGTGCCATTTTCAGTTTTCATACCATAGAAGAACTATTTTTCTTTATTCGCCAAATGGCCCACCTTAACTGTACGCTTTTCCTTCACACTCGTGAATAGATACTGTACGCCTCTGAATCCTCGCGGACAACCTTGCACCTTGCTCTAAAACCAAAAGGTTTCATTCATAGCAGACTCCTCCCTTTGCAGTAATTCTCATTGCTGTTTCATGGACTTGAAGAAAGCAGTAATTATTGTTCATTCAGTGGAATACCGGGCGTTGTAAAATAAGTACTAAACAAGTCCCGGACCATTCAGATAAACGAATCACATTAAATTACATGTTTCCCGTGGTTCGTGCTATTGTTCGTCAAAACGCTACACGCGGCAATGAAGTAAGACCGCGCTCGCGTAGGGGACAACTAATAAATTCGTATTAAGCTTTGTGAAAGTACTGCGGGGCGATATCGTATTTCGTGATACCACGCACCGGTAGTTTTATTGCGTACGATTTGCAGTAGTAAATACATTTCCGACCCCCCCCCCCTTCCCTTTCAAAACCGCGTGCCTCGTAAACCGGATTTTATTGAAACACTTATCTCATCAGAGGTATCGGGCGTAAAAGTCTTACGATCCTACGAATTTATCGTAAATCGCCGCTTACTCGTTTTGTTATCCGGTGTAGAACGCGCCAACAGAATGCGCGCTATTTAATTACACCGTTTAGCCAGTGCAGCGGCTTAAACGATGCATCGACGTTAGCCGCGCTTTATGTAACGCGAGAAGCGCACAGAGTTCACCCGTCAGGGCGCGAGCGAGAGTTACGCGAGTGCCAATGGTCGGCGCATAAATAATTAAAAATTTAACGCCGACAGAAAATTGGCAATTCTCGAGATTACGCTGAAATATGGCCCATTCGGTGTCGTGGAAACGATTATGGGATAAATTTCGAGATAACGCCCGTAATGGATCAGCATTTAATAACATTCCCGCGATTCGCCGAGTAGGTATCTCCGACAAATCTTACAGGCGGAACGGTATGCGCGGAATCGAGGAGTTTCCCCGGATTTTTTTTTTGCCACTCGCGAGATTTCCTCGACCCACTGACGCTAAGCCCCTCCCAGAGTCTTAATGTCCGAGGATAAAGTTTTTCACCGCAATTACGGCGGAATTTCGCAAACAAGAGTGTATCTCCGTTGCTTAAACAACGCAGTTCTTCACGATTAAGAGGATTGCGCAAACTAACTGTAGGATGCACGTGCGTAGCGTCGCGAAATTACAGCTTAAACTACGGGCAAAGACAATGAATAAAACAGACTCCACTGGCTTTTTGGCAGGTAAGCTCTTGCCTCTCCTCTCGGAACGTTCGCAGACGAGCGTCGCGTATGAATGAGTTAAACAAACGCCGAAGTAGGTGACATGGAAATGTCAGAGGGCTACGTAGCGTTCTCAGATGCTTGGATCCACTTGGAATTGTTTCAGAACATTATGTAATAAATGGTTAACTTTTAATTATTATTATTAACAATAAACTGTAATAATAATTTAAATTGGTACGCACATGTTATGCAAGAGAACCGCAAGGTTTTACAGCAAAATTTTCACCTCTAACACAGTCGCATCGAGTTTCGCTGTGCACAGTGTGGGCGTAACCTGATATCAGAATACCATGCGCGGAAGTAGAACGTAAAGGCGCCTCGTTTAGTATGAACGTTGCATCACAGACACGATAGCGCTGCATAATGCCGTGGATGAGAATACTTTGAGTGTAACGCAGAAATGCACGGAGGTTTCGTGCGTTATTCCGACGTATTTTATTAGCGACTGCCCCCTTGAAATGTTGAGCCCGCTCGTTTATCATCATCAAACAGCAACCATTCCGTAATATCATCCCTTGTAATACTTTAATGTATGGCCACATATACAGGCCACGCTATAAAATATAGAGCAATAAAAATGTGCCGATAAGCATCCATTCTATACGGACGCCCTTATCCATTCATGTCCGACACTCGGTGATTTGAACGACCAGGCACGCGATAGAGATGTCCCTTCCCAGCTGCTCCCTCGCGTTTGGGTAATTACACGCGTTCCAATAATCAACCACCCCCTCTAGTAGGCAGGCGTAGGTGTTTCACGGTTCGCGTTCGGGGATGGCAGAACGGCGACGTTTGCTTACCCGTGGACGGAAGTAGGATGTCGTTTAGCACAAGCGCTGCGTCGTAGCAATGATAGCGCCACGTAATACTACGGATGAGACTATCTGCAGAGCGTAATGCAGCAGTAAGAGGGGGAGTGTGCAGAGGGGGGGTCAGGAGCATGGGAAGTCGAATGAGTGGGGTGCGAATATAGGATGATTATGTCACGGTATGATGTATGTGGGTTGGCAAGCAGCCACGCGGTCACCCAGCCGCAGCATAACGCTCTCCCCGTGTATCTCTGTCCCTCCTCGGTCTTCTCCTCTTTGTACCGTGAACGTTTATCCACGAGCATCTTCCTTCGAGCACACTCGCGCGGAAGTTCTATCTGATCCCGACTCGTCAGTCTCCTCCTCTGTGTCGTAATGAGAAATTATTATCGTCCGGCGTTATCGGATCTGAATTTTAACGAGGACGTTGACGAATAGATCGATACATTTTGTTGGCGGGCATCTGTGCCGGAGAACACGGGGAGAGATATTAATATTGCATGTACGGGCCGTTTCGAAACTGTTCGCCGAAATATTCGCCGTCGGTTGGAGCTTCTGGAAACTAATTCGTGAGAATTGAATTAAGATTTATTCGTACGAGGCGAACACGCCGTGTCCTCCGCAGTAAACCGAAAGCACCGGGCGATATTCGGGTATTCGCGATTTAATATCTTCTCAAGGAACCACTTTCGAAATATGTAATTTCCGTGTGGTTTAGAGCTGTTCCGCCGCAGTTATGACATCGCATTAGGGTTACGGCATGGGGTCGCACCTCGGTGGATTGCGAGTAACCGTTCTTTAGGGACGAGCCCCGTGCGCTATTACACTGTTTTAATATGCCTGCGCGGGATTCGGCTTATGAGGCATATATACATACGTATGCCGGTTCGTATATAAATGTTACACGTATGGCGGAACGGGGATTGGGTATAATGTCGCTCTAGCCGCAACACGACAGTGCACGTGAAACCAATTTCTCGTAGGAAGCAAGCTTTCTGAACATTGTCGCCATCTGTTCCGGAATTAATCGTTCGTTCGCGTATTATGACAACGTTGCATATAGAATTTATGTAAATTTAAACGCGCCAGAAATTTAATCTACACGGCATCACACGCTGGTTGCATTAATGCGTGCACTTTCCTACACGACTCACCAATTAATGTGTCTACGAATAACTATCGATCTTCCCATTCGTTGCGCTCGAAACCAGTCTCGCATTTAAGTTTTAAATCGTTGGAATCATTTTCTTCTTCAGTACAGGGTGTCCCATTAATGGTGCAGCCTATTTTCAGTTGGACCGATCGTTTTTTGTATTGTTCCAAAATGTTGCGCGATGCGATCCAAAATCACTGCTACGTAAGTAAGTTCCCAACCCTTGTGGCTCCCTTATCCAAACATCGACCCGGCAATCGAAACGAATTGTAATCAGCGCCCGGTTCAACTTTGGAAATTTCGCTCGATGAATACGGGGTGCACGGTTTTCGGGCTCATTTCAACCCATCCTCCCGCGATCATCTTGATTTTGCGGTCTACCGTTGCCCCCTGGCGAGCGAGCCGCCTAAAGGGAAGAGTCCGTTGATTCTACGCCGCTGATCGTCAAAGGAAATTCGGCAAACTCGCCCGGTGTCGCTTGAAAACTTTCACAACGGGTTGCCACGCGGGTCGTGCGTTCTCGCGGAGGAGGGCGAGAGTCGCGGCAAGTTGGATCGCGTTGGTGAACACCATCCGTGGTTTACGGGTGCAGATAAGACACCGGGGGCAACAGAATCCACGCTTACTTCTTTCTTTTCTCCTTATCGCACGCGCATCCTGCCTGCATTCAATTTAATCGAACCGATGTTCCGTTAGCCCGCTGAAATACGGCGCGCTCCTTCGAATTCATTCGGTATACAGCATCAGCGCCCGCTTCTTCGTCGCCTCTGCGCTTCCCCGGGCCGTATTTATGCGCCTTGTCGCGGAGTTATACGTGTGCATAAACGCGTGTACGCACCGGGCCCCGAAGGAACGGGAAGAGGAAAAAAGTGGCGGCTCCAGAGGGAGAAGGAGGACCACGCGTGCCGTAACGCAACAACGCCGCGCACCGCTCTCTGTGGACAGTTAGACCCCTTGCCTGCCGGTTGGCATGCGCATTTATTACTTAATGCTTACAACCGTACATAAACGCGCCTTCGTGACTACACGTTATTACACAGTCCGTGCAAGCCTCCAGATTGGACTATTCAAAACCCTCCGGCGAGCTCGAATCGCTTCGCTGACAGGCAATTCGGATAATTTAATTGGTCGCCTGCGCACCAGGCGTCTCGTATAAGAAAATGGGCTTCATCGAGTTACGCGGATCTTGCGAATTGAACGCGGTAAATCAAATTCAGATTCACATTCCTCGCCTGGTGGATAAATCCTTCATTTTCAAGACCACTCTCAAGGCACCTTCCACTATGATCAACTTGACCTTCAAGGGTAGCAGTTTACACATTACCTACCTGGCAAAGTCCGGTAATAGTCTTTAGCAATAGGCAGAATAAGGAAGAACCAGAAGAATGTATTCGAGGTGTCGTAGCAATGCGTGCATGTACCTACATAAGTACCTACACCCGTCGCTGAGCGCAATGCTCTTTGGAATTCCGCGAATCAAGGAGTACCTGGAACCGGGCGAAGCGCGAAGGGGATCAGGTGGCATTTCGCGATCGACGTGTTAATTACACGCACGGCGACGAGGCCGCGCTTAATCGAAGGAGGTCGATCGTCTCGTCCAGGTCGTAAACCGCGCACCGGCCAGTTCGGTGGATCGGGACACGGCGACGATCCTCATCAGGGGGATCGCGGTGGTTTAAGGCAGAAAACGGATACAGGTTCCGTGGAGCGCGCCACGGCTGCGCGTAGTGTAAGTTGGCACACATATCGGCCACGGCCAATAGTATTCAGAAGCAAAGTATTCGAGGCCCGGAGTGGATGGGTCTACGTGATCGGAGTTCCCGATACTGTGGTCAGACTTATGGTGAGCCCTCGCGAATCGCATCCCGTGCAATAAATGTTGTAACGTACATATACCGGGGTCCCGGCATACATGCTCTCAGCCACCGGCCGCCGCGCTGATACCGGCACGGACTTTATTTAATTAATGTAACCGATACGTACGGCCGTGTAAATGCAACCGCCCGGCCGCTCGTTTCAATCGTTCATTTGTATCACGCGCCTACTGGCGGCCGTGCGAATTCGAGCAACCGCTCCGCCGCGCCGGTTGTACGTTCCGTTTGATGGCCGAACGTGGTTAAATACGTGTACTCCCGGGGTATCGGATTGTTATCGAGCAACGCCGCCGGGAGCTTCTGAAAAAGAGAAAGCTAAGCGATCCCGGGGCGAGCACGGCCGAATACAGCCTCGATTTACGTCGTAACGAGGTTTCGGTGTAGCGATACGATTTATAATTTCGCTTCACCTTCTGGGCGAATTATTAAGTTCAGTTTTCAAGGACCTCCTTTGCGCGTCCCTCCAGCAGGAAGCTACGAATTCCCTGGAAAGTCGTCCACGATCCACGCAGACGGGTGGCCGGCGCGTTGGTCAGCATAAATGCATATTTCGTGTACGACACGCGGCGAAGAATTCGCCACTTATCTCGCGCGAACTTCGAGTGCTTTCGACCGCCGCGCCGCACCGATTACCGTGGCAACAGTTGGTTTCGCCCGGCCACGGGAGAAGCCCGTATTTATAGTCGATGGTACATTACATCCGCGACTTTTTATTCATCCGTTCCCTTTGCGCGCGATAAACCCTTTATATACGAATTCGCCTATGCGCTGCATTTGAATATCTGCAAGCTGGGGGCGAGAAATAGGCCCTCGTTATTAAAGGAATCTCAGCGGACCAAGCAATGAGCCTTGATACAAACGAAATACCGTTTTTATCGTTGTTCCCGCAGGAATGGGATTCAGCTCGCGCATCGCTGCCAGAGCTCGCGTAATGGCATTCCTCGGCGTTTTCGTATTAACCCCCTCTCCCTCCCCCCGAGATTTCGGACGTTAATTGGGCACCTACGCACAAAGGGCTACCAAATTCGGCGTGTAATCAGATACTCGGTGCAGGGCACGCTACGGGTTTCTATGAGGACCGGTTGCGGCACGCTGCACGACCGGTTGACTCATCCCGCTGGACTCCACGCGGCCCTCGGGGTAGAAGCTGCTACGAAGCGACGCCCGCGATCCCGAACCGCGAAGTCCCCGTGCTCGTAGCCAGGCGTCTGCGACCGTTTTTCCCCGATCCCACGGCCGTGGGACAAGAATTCCTAGGACCCGTGATCGTTCGCGAGAATTCGCGGTGGCGTTTAAGCTTTAACAGACACCGACAGCCCCCTTTTTTTCGCAGGAATTTGAGATTGACTGGACCGCGCGAGGCACATACCTCGTTGAAGCCTTACGGCGAACGGACTGCGCCTTTTTCTCTGGTTACTAGGAAATTTTACTAACGAAGGAAGGTTCCGATCCGCTTCGACGAGGCAGGGTTTGAAGTATAACAGCTTATGAGTGCAAATGAATTGTTCCCCGGGTGTACCATGAACACGTCTCTCCGGACGTCCATTTACTGGGTCGTTCTCGTTACGCCCGTTTGCAACGACCGGCCGCACAGTGTCGCGGAACGTGTTCAAAAAGCAAAAATTTGAGTTTTGAAATTTTGTATTTCATTTCATGGAATTGATAGTAAACAGTCCTCCGATATAAGAACATCATAACTTGCAAAGAAAGATCTCGAAGCAGGAAAATTAAAAAAATTTGAAACTTTGTTAATATGTAGGGGAATTCCTCCTGATTACAACGCAATTTTTGTTTGCTGCCGAAATTCACTCTAAGGGGGTGAAATTGCCCCTTTAAATTCAGGCTATTTTCCGATTTTGTGTTATAACTCACGAACTATAAAAACTGTAAGTTACCAAATGATAGTCCTAATTAAAAGAAGTAACTTTTGTCTTGAAACTTTTTTCTATCTCTTACAGATTGCGAGTTACAAAATAAAATCGGAAAATAGCCGAATTTTCCGGGATTAATTTCACCCCCTTTGGGTGAATTTGGGCAGCAAACAAAAATTGCGTTGCGATCAGGAGGAAGTCCCATATATATCTACAAAGTTTCAGAATTTTTTGAATTTTCGGGTTCGGGATCTTCCCTTGTTAGTGGCATAAATTTCGGATTTAACGATAGTACTTAATTACATTCAAAGTCGAATAGCCAAACGCAAGCTGCCACAGACTATACATAGGAAATATTTACCCACTGTATTTTTGGTGTATTTATAAGTTCTCGTCTACTTTTTTTAAAATAAGCAAAATATATCCTTTTTTCATTTTATTAATTAAAAATTCTTGCATTTAAAGATATGAATACGTACCAGTGCCTCAAGTTATTACATTCTTGTCGCATCTTCTAAATTCTGGAGAGAATTAAAAAAAAAAGACGAAACATATCGGTTCTTTTATTTTTTTTACTATAATTAGTTATTTTTATGTCCTTTAATTTGGTATAGATTTTATCTGCTCCCGAGTGCTCCCACATAAGAAAAAATACACATAATAAAACGAAAAAACTAGGCAAATCTGTGCTCGAATATTTATTTTTAAAAGACATTGAGCTTTGAATTCTTTCATATTCAACTGATAATGATAAAGATGTATAATAAGAATGAATAATTTAACATTTATTATAAATACGAATTATTTAAAAAATTTATTTTATTTTTTTATAATTGTTTCATATGTTTGTTATTAATTTGTGTTTAAATGTATTTAGAAAAAAATATATTTTATTTGTTTTACTTTTATTATGTTCAAAAATATATTTTAAATAATTATTTTATGTTAAAAATGATTTTTTTGGGTATAAATATGGTTAACATATCAATTACGTGAAAAAGCTGTATCTTAACCGTTCGTGGTCACACCTTCCTATAATCACAAATTGGTCACACGGGGTTCGCTGTACCCCCGCGTCATTTTTCGAGTTACCATTTTCGTATTCTTCAAACTTTTAACTTTTCAGTGATAATTGTACATTCGTAATACTTATACAGTCATGGTCTAATAGTATTTTTCTAGAAATGTAAATTTGGATATGATAAAATTTGTAGTTGAAAATGAGCGATTTGTGGGAAAAAACCTATTTTTTAAAAAAAAAAATTATTTTTTGCGATTAATCCCCTTTGGAAGACGTAAAGGTGCGACATTTCGAATCGAAAATTGCTCTTGGGGTGCGATGCACCCCGTGTGACCACGAAGGGTTAATGGAAAATTGATTTTTGATTTTTTCCCTATATACTCGTGACACTGTGGGCCGCGAAGAATACCCACTTTCGAAAATAGCCGGACTCGCAACGCTACCCGAGAAAACTGCTATTTGCTTAGCGAATACTCGCTGATTATCGATAGGCGGCCGCGCAAACCCGCTACGATACAGAATCAAGAGAAACGCCACGTTGGACGGTCCAAGAGGGACGCAGAGGGGGCGAGGAACGGTGAAATAAGAAGGAGAAAGAGCCGTACGATTGAAACAGCGTTCGTGCTGCCTCACAGGTTGATATAAACACTCGCCGTTTCCGCAGGATACGATCCGCAACTCGCGTATAACCGTTATAGGGTATTGCCGGGGCTCGTATCGGGCAACGTTCAATTTCACCGTCCCGGCGGCGAAGTAATGGTACCCCACGGGTGCGTCTACGAGGCCGAGGGGGCCACGTCGATGCATCGTCATTCCCGCATACCGACGTCTAATTATTCACCGCGGAACATTGATTCTGGAACGGCAGGGTTCGCGCGAAACGAGTGCTAAAGCGTGCCAGGTAATCCCGCGCCGGTCGGATACCGAACGCGATTAAACGAACGTGTCGAGTGACGACGCACCGAGACAGAGTTAATCACACACTCCGCGGCGTTATTAAAATCTCCTGGATTTACAGCAGTCGCCTATCAACGTATTATTAGCCGTGTTAAACGAAATTTTTATGGTACGGTGAACCGCTCGACGCTTCTGTCTCATTCATCGCGATAATTGCCGCTCATTGCGCCGTGTTATCGGGGGGAGAAGTCTGCCGCGACAGAAAACGAAATAGATTAAAGTTGATGCGTAATGGTCTCGACAGGGCTGGACGGTTAATGAGAAAAGTAGCAGGATCGCCGGTGGAAAACGTACAATCTGCCTCGCGCGCCGTTGGCTTCTTGTTTGGTCGTGAAGGCGACGGGATGTCGGCCATGGGCGGGCAACATTTTTATTACGGCCCTCGAATCGCCCGTTAAAAATTAAGGCGTCGACACGGCGAACCAATGTCGCTGTGAAAAATAATTCAAAGCGTGGACGGCGGTATCAAAGAGCGTTTAAGACCGCTTAATTCGCGTTGGTTCGAAGCGGTAACGGCAGCTGCCGCGGCAGGTTGAGCAGGAGACGTTGACAACCCCTTACTAATGTCCGTAATTCCTTATTCCCCGGGGACCATTTATAAAACGCCACCGGCTGCTTGTCCCGCCGAGATCCCCGGGATAATTTGTTTGAAATTTGGTCCGCGGATTACAGAAAGTGTAACACCTTGATTAATATCGCAACTAACTTCGAGAGGTGAATCGAGCAGTTGGCTTGCGAGACGCGCACGTAAAACGCCCGCCGCACGCCTTTGATTTGTGTGTTTCTCTGCTTTCACTGCCGTTACGCGCTCTTCTTAATACAACCCCGCCCACGCTCGTTGTTTTTGTTGCCGCGCACTTTTCTTGACGTGTTTGAAATGATCGGAGCGAATTCTTGACGCGCGCGATTAATTATTTTTCGCTCCGATAACAAAAATAAAGAAACAATTATACGCGATTGTCGCCTCGTATCGCAACATCGAGAATGTTCAGGTATTTTGTTACTCTGTAGAAACGTTTAAACGGTTTCTCCAATTAAAACTTCGCAATTAAAGATTAAACGAACATCAGAATAAAATCCCCCCCCTTATTAGAGTTATGATACATGAAACGAATATAAAATAACGTAGTTGATGATAGCTTCAGTCGATTACTATTTCCTGCGAGCAGCGACTCCGAGGCAGCCATTTATTACTAACCGCTAGCCGTTTTGCGGGATTCTCTGCGTTACGATGAATGTTACGATTCAATTATTTATGGCTGTATCGTGGAATATCGCTATGCTAATAAGGAGATAAACGTGAATATCATTGGGATGTATATTTAATTGCGTTTAGGAAATCTTTCAGTGTGTACAGGAGAGACAAGCTCGGAGGAACAGCGAATAATAAACAACTTCTTTCATCCTACTTCGGGACTTGAAACTACTTATCGTTAGAAGTACGCGAACGTGAGCACACATACTCTGCGGAGATTTTACAACAGCGTCGGTAAATCGTAAGCGAACGAACCACTGAAAATTAGCCGTAGTTTCGCGGTTCTTCGCTACTCCACTCGACGCGAACGTGTCGGAGACACTATATGGCAAGAATGTTGCTTCGAGTATCTCCGTTCCAGAGGAAGGGCAACTGCCGTTCACCTTAACCGCCTGTCGCGAAAAGTTACAATAATTTCAAACATGAGGGTAATTCGCTGGACACCTCGAACGTGGATACTTCTGACGAAAGCCTTTGGGGGAAGATGGATCGATGGTGCGTCGCCTTGATTTGTACGCCGATCATTCACTGGCCTCTGGATTCCACTTCGTAAAAGGGAGGCGAAAGAGTGAAGGGCGAAGGGGGCGACGTGCGTTCGCGATAGGAATGCACGCCATGGCAAACGCGTGATATACGATGGAAATGATAGGAGGGTGAGCAAGGCTGGACGGGGCAAGGTCGTCCCATGAGCCACTATCCTGGCGTGTATTGAAATATTTGCTATGGAATTCCCATAAAACGTAGGTAGGATACGAACGAATGAATGGACGGACGACCGGTTTGCGCTCGCACCCACGGTCCATGCACCGTTGGGATTCATAATTCTTGCAAGAAACTTTTTATCGGTATTTTCCACCTGTACGCACCCCGAGACATAGGGGCTCATTCTCGGCGTATATCTCACCGGGGCCAAATCTTTTTCCAGACATTTCTTCATCGCTCATTTCCCTCCATTTATCCCGATAGGTACTGTTGTTTGTCACGAACCAAGTATCGGCTAAGGCAATTCTCTCCAAACTGTACGTAATTCAACTGAAATAAGTAGAAAACGTAGAACAAGTACAACTTTTTCGTATACACTTAGCGAGGCGCAAATTTACTCAACGATTCTTCAGGACCGGAAGTTTTATTGTACGCTCCCGACTTGTCTGTGCATAGGGAATTATCCGCAGCTTCGGCTCCTTCGGTTCTACCACAGATTGCCTATATTTTTAGCACAAAAGCTGCAGCTCAATAGAATGCAGCAGGGAGCAAAGCCAATAATTTTCCTATTACCATGTGAAGGGACAGCAATTCTCGTTTTTCCATAGGATAAACGTACCTACTGGTTGGAATAAATTTCAATAATCAGACCGCGAGCAAATTATCGTCGGCATAAACACGATGAGTTCATGACAAGACTATTCTCGAAGGATCGTCGACCATGCATATAATTGTACCAGTTACGAATCCAGAGGGAGGGGGTTGGAAAACGCGAAAGGTGCATCGGGAGAAAGTTACATCGAACCAATTTCTTTCGATGGTACGATCGGTAAATCTTCATAAAGTGCTTCCGTTTGGTCGGAGCAACGGCCGCCGCCCATTTATTCTACGTGACCATCGGAGACTGAGCGATGTTTCGGCTTTTATCGAATTCTGCGGTCACGCTCAATAATTGCAGGTTTAATCAACGTTCACCGGGGCCCGTTTCGTTATCTGTCAGTGAAACGTTACGATTCCACCGCGATAATCGCACTGATTGTTTGCGGACCCTTGCTGGCAGAAACTAATTCGATCCGAGATCCAGTTGTCGAATTGCATGCCAAAAGAGGAAAGTGCTAAGTAGTTCCTAAAAAATCGGCGATAATAATGAATGAACGTGTTTCAGCGAAGATCGAAAATTCGAAACACCTGTTGTTTTCTGCACTTCATTAATTTTGAATTGGTTGATAATGTCGCTTGCTTGTGCTACTATTTACGGGACACACTGTGCTGAAGTCGATCGATCTTTTCGTGACAACGGAACGAGTATTGCGGTGTTCGAAAAGATCCTCGAATGTCGAGGTGGATGATTATGAATGAAGTTGCTACAACTTTCTCGAAAGGTACGTATTTACCTTACGCAGAATGGAATCGATGGTCTTAATGGGGTAATCTTTGGAGGCTTTGCCTGTAACCAACGAGGAAACTGTTTCGTATGCCTCCACGGCGAATATTCCCTTATACACCGACGAGTAATTCTCTCATCACGCAAGCTTGCGATGTAATTTCCCCGAATGATTTATGACGGCTATAATGACTGAACGAAGGTCACGATCCCGACGAAGATCTTCTGGAATCGATCGAAGATCGAGCCATGCCGACCGAGCCGCACTGTTGCGCGCAAACCAGAAAACTATACTTATTACCGCTTTTCTGCGGTGAATTCGTTTCTGATAAAATCGTCTTTAAGAACCTTGTAGAAATTAACTTCAACAGCCCGCGTCAGTAATACTGCGATAAATTAATGGAGACGTACGATTCTTGACCTGCTTATATTCAAATTACCGTGAATCCGAGTATGTATCGCACTTTTTATCTCGCAATATATCGATACCTGTATTCGTAACTGTTTAACAAGTCTATCAAGAGAAAAAGGCGTGTTGTACCAGGCTTGGAGATGAATCTGGAATCGGACTCGATCTTCTACTGTTTTCTTTGGTTTGTCTTGTCCGACTAGTTTTTATAATCGAGCATGACTCATTGTGAGCCAGCGATGAACCTGTTAGCGCCACCCTCTGCGTCGGACCGGTGTATCTCGCCACCATCTTCGGCGACTGATAAATCATAAAAAAAAAGGGGTTCAGGGGAAAGAAGAGACTTCGACATCCAAGGTTCAACCTCGAAAAGTCTGCCGATACCAATAATAGATCGACTCTCTGTAGCTAATCGCCATCGAACGATGAAATACTTTAATCAACTCTATGAGAACCGATAAACGGCATGCTGGCTTGTCGTGCACGTATGTATCTGCATATCCGAGGGCCGCGCGTCCCTGCACCGCGATAAAAATTCTCGCGATGCAATCAGCCGGCCAGCTTAGGACCGCAAAATTGCGGGCAGCGAGGGTAAAATAGCGCGGAATGGGCATGACCCTTTTATACGTGTAGCTCACGGACAAGCTCGCACACATCGACAGCGGGCAGTTAATGGAAGCTTAGAGGTTGATAGCCTTGAGTACGTACCGCGGCTGGCCGTGCCATGGCCGACCGATTCTTGGACTCTCTCCGACTCTCGTCCAGACTTGACCGCTCTTTACCTCTGGAAATCCTGTCGGCTCTCTTACCCTTCATCCCTATCCATCCCCTTCCATCGAACACTTCTCTGCCTCGTTCCTTTTCCAGGCCAACTTGCACGTTCCTCGCTACGGACGTTGTTGCTACAGGGACGTAAACAGCGAGAAGGTTTGCGCTTGCCAAATTAGTTGGGTAACGAGCCGCTCGAGAGGGATGCTGGGCGCGTCGAGATCCGAGGACGGTCCCACGCCCATCCCCCTAATAAACGTTTCATTTTCCACCTACGGGGATATCTCGCTCTCCTCAGTACCCTTTCTTTTTTATCAACCGCGCGATCACCCTGCCAAATTACGGTTTTACGCCGCGGCGTATGTCAGCGGCGAAATCATTAAGATTGCCGGGCGAGGAGCCGAAGGTGTTATGGCTTTCAGCGCGTTGAAATTAATGGAAATTTGCTGGAAGAAACGCTTATTCAAATGGCTGTAGAAAACTTGACGGTGGCCAACCGAGTAATAGTGTTCGAACACAATTTCAAGCGATGAGAGAAGATAGTTTAGAAGCAGAGGAAGAGGGAGCGCGAGAAATATATAGTGGTCTTTGATCTGTACACCCTTCCTGCAAGTTCCTGGTACATGGCTGGTCCGTTACTCTAGGCACTACCAACTACTGGAGTAAATAGTACTGCGGTCACGTGTTTGTTCGGATCCGGACGCAATTTACCATCGTTGGTGGTGTCTATAACTGGCACACGGTAGGTGTTGCGACGACCAGTGTAAAGGGCAGAGCGAAAGGAAGCGTTTGGAAACTTGAGAACGAAACCGCGAATGTGTCTTCGCGAGTAGATGGAAACGTATAGGTATTATACGGACGTTAAGAATGGACTAGTGCACGCTTGCCCCTCAATTGGTATCGGAGAAGATGTCGAATGATTTGCGGAATGATACAGATTAATGAAACTTATATTTCGTGTACTTTGGTATGAATTGAAACAAAATAAAGAAACAAAGAATAAGCCTTAAGCATTTGGTTAAGGAAACGGTGTTCCTCCTTCAGAATTGGTCCCGTCGAAATCCCAAATGCTCATTTGAGTATATTCAAAGACCTTCGTTCTGCTCAAGATGCACGGGAGCTTTCCGAAAATCGCTTCCAACTTGGTTGAAGACTGAATCAAGTAATTACCAAGTTCCTTGAAGATCGTTACACGTATACCGTGCAAATTGGCGTGGAAACATAAATTTTGTGCATCGTAGAGAAGATTGCGTATGATGAAGTACGATGCACGATTCATACTTCAGCTGTAAATTGGGCTCCACGTTGCTTTACGTGTCACTTTCACAATGTTAACGTAACGATAGTTGTTCGTTTATGACACTCCGCGCCGTGAACAATGTGGCGATCGGTGAATCGCGTGACAATAGTTAATACGATAACTTGGTTGTAAGGGAGTTTTAACGAGGCAGTAAATAAGAGGAAACCGAGAAAACACGGGTCAGTAAGAAAAAGAAAATCGAGGCTATAAATAATGGTTATGAGAGAAGCAGGCCTTGGCTAATTCTGGAGATCCTTCGCTTACAAATTGGCTTGCCCAAAAAACAAGCGAAGAGTGTAAAACCGATCCTAGAGGCTCTCGCCCGGCTCTGGAATGCCTCGGGGTAAGAGACACTTGAAAAACTTTCTTGGCCGTGCACGGAAAGCATTGCAAAAAACTCCGCCGTGATTTTATAAACAAGATTTTTGCTTGGGGTAGCTTTCACAAAGGAACTGTTTATTTAAAGCATCAGTTACTCCGGCTTTCCATTAGCATACATATTAGTTCGTTATGCTTTCGCATCGGTACATTTAAAAATTCAATATTTAATGCACGCTATGCGATTGCATTATGCAAATGAAGTTTTTAAATAACATAATTAATATACGAGGTGTCCAGTAAATAAGGAATAAGAGAAATAAGTAGAAGATACAGAACAATCTTTCCCTTGCTGGTCATATAGGTTTAGGAGAAACATTGTAAAGAAAGATTCACATCGATATTTTTATCCATATCTACGAATGACTTTATTTTTTATACGCAACACAAGGGGACTATTATGATGTCAGAAGCAGATGTTAGTCATCAGAGATTTCTCGAAACGGTAAGATACAGTAATCGTAGACACACTGGTATGTGGCTCTGCACTACGAAGAAGTGTATCTTCTGGCGCCATCGTGATAGATAAGAGATTTTTAAAACTTTTAATACCGTTATAAACCGCTCGTTTCGACATCACAATATTACCATTGTGAAAAACAGACATCGAGTTCACGCGACACCATGTGTGCTAGATCTCCTTACAGTCAAAGTCATTTGTCCCAAGAACTTCAACTGAAAGTTTCAGCTTCTAACACTTTATTCATTCAATCATCACAATGTATTCATTAACGATGATAAATCAATCACGTCACGATTTATTGAACACCCATACAGCTATCAGCCACTTTAGAAATTCATTTACGATCGCAAAAGAAAATTTTCAGTAGACATGAACACAAATTGGAAATTGAAAGAAAACAATTAGGGAAACAATTAGGACAACGGTCATCATGACCATGTGAATCGTCCCCAACACGGCTACCGAGGAGATGAGGATAGTAAACACTTAAAACATGCGTTTACCTTGGACGACTGCGGCTCGATTTGAGAAACGCCCTACGGCACGTCCCGAGTGCTGCGGCGGGTCGCGTGAATCATTCGGATCTAGGCCGATTCGAATTCTCCGGTGCACATAATACCCACAGACCTCGTCCATTCATCAAAGCCCCGAAATATCGCGCGACGATCGTCCGCGAGGGTGGCGGTAACCGAACGGGAGAGAGAGAGAGAGAGAGAGAGCGCCAGTCGCTGCCGAAGTTGCGTGCACCGGTGCATAACGCGGCGAACTTCTCCCAAGTGGGGGAGAGCGAAAGAGCACGGGGTACACACACGGTGCGGGCAGGCACATTCGTATAGCAGGACTAGAGGGACCCGCTCCGGCTGGAAAAGGGGCCGGGGGTTGGCTGGTCTATGTAAGAGATCGTTCGTGGAGAAGGGATCGTCGTCGGCCGCTGGAGCAGCACAGAAGGGGAAGGGATTGCACGTCGGTCCGTAGAGGGGAGCAGGGCTCGCGAGTGTAGAGACAGAGAGACTGGGACAGAGATAGGGGTACCGCGAAAGGTAGAGGGAGAAAGCGGCGGCGAGCGAAAGAGAGGGAAGAGAGGCCTGCTAGGCTCGCCTTCGTCAGCTGCCGCGCGGCGCGCTAGTTTCGGCTTGCCGCTCCGACGTGACGGACGCTCTTTTCCAGTGGTCGCCGGTTTCCACGTGGAGGCGACCTTCTCCCGGTTGTGTTGCTAGTTTCTCTTTGTTTTGATCGCGTGTGATCGGGTGCGCGTCTCTCGACGTACAGTGGGAAGAAAATTCGGTGTGACAGTGAATACGCGGCCGTATTAAATATGTATTTTTCGTCGTCGTGTTGTTTTCGTTTCGTTCCGCGAATGAATGCACTTGGGTGAGTTCAGTGGCACGGAGACACGCGAGGGAACGCGTGTTGGCGCTAACACTCGAACACGGTGTTCAGTTCGGAATCCACGGCACAGCTACCTCCACACTTTTGGATTACCTGAATCTAAAGCACGGACGCCGGCACCTGGGGCCTTCTCGAGCAGCAGGGGGATACGGAGCGGAGCTCGACGATAGAAAAGGTGCGTGGTCTTTCATACTCACACAAGTGTCTCGACGCCAGCCTCCTTCGAGCGTGGAAACGGCCAGGGACTGCCGTGTATACCTGCACGCTTCCTGCGAACGATTTACGAATTTAAATAGCATGAAATTTACTATTCACTGCTAAATGCTCATCTACCAAGTTAGATTTCTTTGCACCTTGCATCGATGCTTCGTCTTAAACGTTTCTTTCGTGCTCGTCTTATCGACCTGAACGTTCGATCGCGTGCACAGCACAAAATGGCGTCGTCGATCAGCGATCCGGTGGTTTGACGACGCGCCAAAGGAAGACTCAGATTTTCAAATCGCTCGAACATGGCTCGCCATTTCTGTCACATGTGCGCGTTTCTTATCGCCTGCATTTCGTTACCCTTCCTACAATGATATAATACAAGAACCGTTATCACCGAGGGAGAGGTTCGATATTTGAATTGCCTGTGTAACTGCTTTCCTTGTATCATCGAGCAAACTCCAATGACCAATCAGGTGGATTGATACATGTGTCATCGACTGAATTCGTTCGTCTGAAAACGTGGCCTCTGTACGGTACGGAGAAACGGAGCGTATTATTTCTATCTTGAAATCAAGCGATTAGTTTATTATTCCGACAAAAAAACTCCCTCTCCCCCATGTCTCGGTGCAGATGGTGCCCTGGGGATTCTGGGAATTTTTTATCTAAAGGGACACCTGACCCACCCGTTTGTTTGGCTGTTTAACTTGACGAGCCTTAGCGGCACGATGTTTTCGCCGCGAGTATCGGGTGAATTGCTCGTCTCGCAGTGTCAACAAACTTGCCCTTCGTTCGTTTTCTCGTTTCGTTGCTTTGCGGTGTCTAGCAGCTCGCAGAGAAAGGAAAGCCGTAGCAGTATTATTCAATGCTTTGTTGGCCATGTGTTTCGGAGCCATTTAATTTCTATAAATATCTAAATTAGGAAGAATCCAAGTATTTCCTACAAATACGGGCTCGAACCTACAGTTTTGAAGCGCACTGTGTTTTAATAACGTGGACTTTGAGATGTGTGAATAATACATTCGGAATAGACGCGTTCGAAGGAATTTTAAATAAATTTTAGCGAAATGTCCATGGGGGTTGTACTGTTATTTCAAGAAGCTTGTTGCCTTATCGTTGGGAATATTATTTTTCCGTTGAGAGGTGGAGGATGTAGGCGATCGGGGGAAAATGATAGATGCGATATTTATTCGCATTAAATTAACGCGACGAGGCTATCGCGAGAGTTAACGAGCGTGTTCCTTTCCATGGACGCTGAAGTCCTTCGGGGCCCCATCTATTATGTCGGGGACGCGTTTCTTAGTTCCAAAACCAGTTCCCGAAATGTTTTTTCCTCCGTGGAAACGTAGGTCGCCTGGAGCAAGAAGCATTGGAATCCGTCAGGCGACGGGCGAACTTCTCTTTCCGACCCGAGACGCGAGGTTAAAGTGGATAGACCGAAGTCGATTGAAAATATGCCATTTTTCATTGCCCTTTAACCCGAAGCCCGCCAAAAGGGGATGCTGGGGAATAATTCGTGTCGCAGCACATTTGCATCGTCGATTCGTGCAGTATTTTGGTATCTGTAGTTTGCTATTTCGGTGTATTCCGAATTCACGTGCAAATGCGTCGTCAGAGCAATTGTAAAATGTTATTTCAGCGGATATTTACACGATTCGGTGTAGAGCGTGTGCGGCGGTCCGCTGAAAATGGGTCATCTCAATATTGTCATTGTAATCTGATTGGCATTGATAAGGTAGACTGACGATTTCGTGATCTCTTTCGTAAATTAAGATCGCAACCTTTTCGCTGCAGTGACATTATGTGGAACGAAGATAAATCACAACCTCTGGCAGATTGATATAGTCCCCTCCACCTCCTCTCGCTCATCCTTTAACGCGAACATTATTTGTTGCTCTTCGCGCGATTCTCATTTTGTTTCATCTCCCTGCTCTTTAGTTTCATGATAAATAGTTAATAGCACCAAATCTCATTAGAAGTGTATATACGAGAAATCGTCTCTGTTTGCGCACCGCTTCAAAATGCAACAGCAAACGAAATTGTTCAAACATCATATTTCAAAGCGGAATGTTTTAACGCAACCCGCGGGCCACTATAACGGTTTCTGCGAAAAGGTTCACGTATTTATTGATGAAATGGCTGAAGCATAACGTTCGGAATACATGGAAAAAAAAAACCAGTAAACTACCTATTCACTATTTATACACAACGCTTAGCTGTACATTTTCCTGTGGCGTTTCGCTTTTCATGGTTCCTCGGTCGATTTTCTTGCGTGCGCCTAAGGGACCACCCCAAATTTGTCCACCGATAAGATTAACGTACTAAAAGCGTGCGATCAGTGGCCGTGGTATTTCTCACAGTCCCCGTCGAACTATTACCGAGCAGCCAGTCGCAGTACGCTGTTAAAGGTGCACGTAGTTTCCGCGGGTGCTTTGACCCCTTGTCTTAGACCGCATGTTAACGAGCCTTCGTTAATTACACCTTGTGAGATTACGACAGGGACAGGTGGCCAACGATTATCCATTATCCGTCCTAGAAACGTCGCTCGAACCAATACCACCGAGCATCGTAGATAAGTACTGATTGATCCACTCCGTTGATGAAATCAGTGTGACCTGGCTGTACCACCTGTCCCGAATCCCCTCGAAGGAAAGCAAAAAAAGGAAAGGAAGAATCTGAAACGAAGAGTTCCTAAGGCACGGTTACCTACTCTGAAATTTTTCGAAGAATCTCTTTCTTCTGGTTCTCGAAACCTGTTCTCGGGGCAAATTGCCCTCTCGAGAGGCGGAGGAGGGAAAGAGAAAGTGAGGCGATTGAATTTCAGCAGTTAAAGGCATGGAAAAGCATTAGACTCGTAAAATTGCCGGTGTCTATGGCGCGGGTACCGTAAACTCGAGCACGGCAATAAATACGCTGGTAAAAGGTTGCTCGTCGCATAAAGGCGACGACGATGGGTCAGCTAATACTGTGGAGCAGCTGCCGCGTCTTCGACTCAGGCCTCTCGAGAGCACGAGATCCTCGTCACAAAGGCTAATTTCACCGAGGAACGAGGACCGAAGTGTCGATGACTTCCGTGCTCCTACGCGACTTCATTCCTTCCATCTTAATCCGAAGATAGCGATTTTTATTGAGGCGGTAGATTCCTTGAAGAGGGTAATAGTGTCGGCGACTCGTCGTTATCGTTGCCATGTTTTCCCGTCGTCCCCGTTTCCCAGTCCCGTCCCCCTTTTCGTTACGCATTCAGTGGACTCTTCAGAGCCCCATCGTGATACTTCCAGAGAGATACTGCAGCTTAGCCGCGTCTTTTTTTTTTACTGTTTCCACGGGTGTTCGCCCTG
This sequence comes from Andrena bucephala, assembly GCA_947577245.1. NCBI lineage: Eukaryota > Metazoa > Arthropoda > Insecta > Hymenoptera > Andrenidae > Andrena > Andrena bucephala. The sequence continues at coordinate 76,039,437 of OX387715.1, forward strand.
CGAAGTTCTAAATCACAGCCGTAGTTCGCGCACACGTACGGGACACACGGCTAAAATGTCACCGGCGTTTTAAACGCTTGTAAGACTCCGGTGCAATCTGAAGTAAACTCACCTCCACTCGTATCGTAACCAGAGCATGAAAAAGGCGAGGACCAAGTAACACGTGCAGCCGCGAATTTTTTTTTTGCAAATATACGCTAGACGCGCGGAGAGAGCGAGATAAATGTCCGACGTACGTGAGCCCTGACCTAGCGTCCAGTTCCTCAAATTGTTCCGACGTTCATTGAATGTCCTTTAACGAGATTTCCCTTCACATTTCACGAGCTTTCACAGTTCGACGATTTTGATCGCGCTACCTCGCATTTGTTGTAGAACGTGCTTTATTCGAATTAATAGGGAAGGATGGCGAACATTTACTCACGCTGATCGTTATATATGTTACGTGAAATCAAGTGGAGGAATAGAGGTGCTTAGGGAAGTAACGCAACTCATGCTTTCCATTGTTTTCTAGTTATTTAGAAAGGGAGAATAAATGCTTGGCATTGTACTATACTGACTTATCGCGAACGAGATGAATGCCGGAAATGAAATGTCCATTGGTATATTGTAGGTTTTAATGGCGCGGCGAGAAACGTGGAAAAACATGATATGCAGTGTGACGATTATGTGCATGATTTCGCTGGAAGAAAGTCTTCGCCATTCTCGTTAGCCTTCTCGTGAAGTATCCTGCATTAGCAGAAATCTTTGCCATTGCGATAACCTGTTACAGTTGCTCTTTTATAAAGCCAGCCGTAATATTTGTTTCCATTATCCGCTAACTTACGATTCCACGAACCAGAAATCTGCGATCTCTGAGAACGGCTGGAAAAGAATTTTACTCGTGTGTCCCAAATTAGTCTCTTCTCAGCAGACTCATTTAAAAATTTGAATTGGTGCATAGGTTTCCTTTTTCTTTTAAAGTATCCTCTGCGAAAAATCGAGTCTCCCTCGACCGAGGAGATATCCCGGACCATATAGTATTCGCTTTTGCAACAGATATTTGGTTTTTCATACAAGTTTCAGAAGTCCTTTGACGACGAGCAGGGATTCTTTACTTTCTCGTCTAAACAGAAGCAGAGTTTTTTAAGAATCCATCGAAAATCAGAGGGGAAAAGGACATCGATATGGCTGATATATGAAATCATTTTCTGCCGCATCCTTTTCGCAAGATATCCGTACAAATTGAAACACGGGACGGGATATTTTGTATCAGACATGCATTTCGCGAGCCTCCACGCATTATGTAGCGCAAAGCTACACTGTTGGATGCTCTTCAATCATATTGTAACGCGAAATGTATATTTCTCTACGAGATGCATCCACGGTGCAGACAAATAGATACCTTTCTGTCGCAACCATTAATTTGTAGCAACGATTCAATATGAATTTTCATTCTTGTATCTGGCAAACTCGTGCTGTAATTAATTACGGAATAAGAATTCCTTTTATGCAAAGTACCGCTGATTGTTTCATACATTCTAATTAACTTCCGCGTTATTCATAGGACTGTATAAAAACGCATCATGGAACGGTGGAATTAATTGTGACACACCGTAAATTGTGGAAAATCGTTGCCACGTAATTGAATGTTCATTACGTTAATTGATTCATCATTCGTAACGCGAAAGTAAATATTACTGGAAGCACGCATGGAACGAGTTGGAAATATTCGTGACTGCGACTGATATACATAAATGCAGCCAGTTTTCTTTAATTAATACCGTTGATGACTTTGCCTCGAGCGGGTTTGCAGCAGCGCAAAGTATTGCCGCGTAAGCAGCCTCGCAAAGAAAGGCTATTGTCGTGCCATGAAGAGCATACGATTCATTCGTTACGACAAACGTTCTCGCGTTTTTTGCCTCTCCTCCTCCCTCGCAATTGAGCGTAACAACAGTCACAAAGCCGGCTGGTAGATCATTTAGTCTGCCAACTAATTCCCTAGCTTCCCCGAGAAAGCGCGCCTTCCTAAGGGTATTTTGTAAAAGTAAGTTCAGATAAATGTTGAAGTACTTAAAGTAATCTGAGCATCTCGCGCGGCTTTGCGATTATTAAGCAAAGTCCCCTGGATGTGCGACGAAACGAGCGCAAATGGGAATGCGCTAGAGCCCTGGGCGGATTAATAACGTGGAAATTACGTGGACCTGCCTCACCGTCTCTCTCCTTCCATTATCTGTCTCTCCCCTTCTTTGCTTATCTTCCTCCGACTCGCATCTTCCCTCGACCTCTAGTTTCTCCCTTTCCCTCGTGGCGTTCTCCTTACCCGCTCGCAACAAAATCAGATCGCTGAAAATTGGCCTGCAACGAGCGCGAACAGAACAGAGAGGGAGGGTAGCGCGCCATGGATGGACCAATTGAGTTCCATGGTGGAGGCGACGGTAATCACGCCGTAAAAAGAAAAGGAAGAAGCGAAATAATAGCTCGACCAGTTTCGCGTTGACTGCCCTATTACCCGGTACTCGTGAGATCGCTTTTACTTGGTAACGAACAGAAACGCCGCTTTTCTCCCTCGTCTCGTATCTGACAATCGCTGCCACGGTGAATATTTTAAATACGCTGTCCCGCAAATACAGCAGGTTTCGTGTCTATTCAACGATCCTTATTGTCATTCCAGCGGTACGCACGGGCGAAGTAGAAATTCGTGTGCTTTCGAGGTCGCTAATCTTTCGTGGTCGACTTTAGGTTTCCGTTGCTTTTGGTAGTAGGTGTTGCTCCTCAATTCACGAGGCAATTCATCTCCACCCAACAACATCACCTATTCTGTTCCTCTTAACAGTAGAATACTCCAACATTTCGTATTAGCAGTGGCGGATTTAACAGGGCGGCTGATGAGCAGTTGCCGTCTAGGCCCCTGCACAGAAGGCCCCGCAGGGCCCCATGACAAAAAAAATTATGAGATATAGGTATTCAAACACTACATTTTTTTTTTCGTGCTAGTACACTTGGCCCGTTTTTAGTAAGCTACCTCTTCATTTTCACGAAAAATTAGCTCCTGCTCGGAAGGCCCCCGGGCCTTATCTTAAAAAAAAATGTGATTTTGTCCGAACATTATATTTTTATCTGTACTACTACACTTGGCCCGTTTTTAGTAAACTACCTCTTCATTTTCCCGAAAAATGGGACTCTGCCCAGAAGAACCCCCTAGGGCCCCATCTTCAAAAAAAATTATGATTTTAACCAAACACTATATTTTTTTTCTGCACTAATACACTTAGCCCGTTTTTAGTAAACTATTTATTTTCCTCCAAAAGTGGGTCCCTTGGAACGTTTGCCACCTGGGCCTTTTTTCTTAAATCCGCCACTGCGTATTAGGTACCTTTCCACGATTGCTGTTGCCTCTCATCTGATAGGAGGTACAGAGGCGCATAGCTCCAATTATCCCGCAAAGGTAAAACGGATTAATAAACCCAGAAATGTTCGGGTAACGGTGATTAACGATAGGATAGGAGTGGCAAGCAAGTGCTTTACGGTTCATTATCCGTCTGCTCCAGCATGGACGGATTTGCCGTTTACCGTCCACGCTGGGCCCCGTCTTCCGAAGCCGTCGGGGCAGCGAGACAGAGTCGTTGACCGACATGCTAAGAAGCCCACGCTTATTCTGCACGCATAGCTAACCCTATGGTAACCCACGTAACCTCGTTCCGAAGTACGAACGAGGAAACGAACGTAAGAACGTTTGAATGAACGAATACGGCTGCGTGCCGCAGTGGCGTCTAGTTTCTGCCCGGCGTGACAGGAAATCGTCGGTTTAAATTAGAAACAATAACCATCCCGACGAGTGGTTCGCCTCGGCGAGGCTTTGTTATGCACAGGGTGGGTCGAAATATGCGTTACGACCGAGAAAGAGATGGTTCCGCGCCTTAAAATAAGTGGGAATGATTCTATAAATGTTTCTCGTGCCGTGCTTGCTTCGCGAGAGCGAGGAATTTGAAGATCAATTGGGGCACCCGTGCACTTGACTGCGATTCAACGTAATGGATTATTTCCCTGCAGCTCGGTACAAGAAAAGCTTCATTTCGACGTACTTCGAGAAGTGGAATCTCCTCAGTGGTGCTCTACGTATTTCAAGCCACTCTGTATGCTATCTACGTCCACACCGATGGAAAGCGCAGCAGAGGATTATAGCGCACAGCTGCAGCCACGGCAATAAGCTCTTCCTCTAATTCGGTACACACTTGGGATATCACTAATCCTTGGTACCTTCGGTCGTTTTTATACCGAGAGATCGTCTTACGTAAACGAACCGCACCGCGGTGCCGGAACGTCGGCGTTCTTTACTAAAACAAGCGCGATGCTCGTCGCTTTGCAATCCCGTTTTTCCCATGCTCTCGTGACGAAGAGTCGCTCTGTTGCTTACGATCGTTTGTAATTCGCTCCGCGGAACTTCTTTTTTTTACAGCAAATTTCAATACGCAATAGACTCTAGGCCGAAGAAATGAGGATGAGATAAACCAAAGCTGGAGCAAAGATAAGCCGAAAATGTGGAATCGAATTTATTCATATTACGGTTGGTGTTTGAGAAAAGTGAGCTTGAACGCGCAGCAACGGATAAAGTATCAGACACGAAGCGTGAGACGGTTATCAGCGATGGTTCGTTCGGAAACAGTTCTAAACCTGCATGTACGAACGTAAACCGTAATCTTTACGCGACCTCGTCGCAGTCCCACGACCGCGTACGTCAAAATATTCTGGAGAAATCGGCGTGGCTTGCTCAGGTGAAATCCGCTTTATCGGTTTCTTTGAAGCACTCTCGTCGTGTCCGCTTTTGTTTGTCGAGGCAGCTCGCGAATTTTATCGCCGGCCATAAAGCGCCGGTATAAAACCGAAAGGGTATGGGTGTAACGATACTAAGAGGGGGAAAGAAGGAAAGGCCGTGTGTCCGCTACTCTGCTCTCGCTCACGCGTGTACACGCGAAGCTGTCGCTAGATAGGCGCGCATACGCGCGAATGCGCGCGTGCACGGTCTGAGAACAGGCGCCGCCAGACTTGGCTGCATTGTTCCCCAGTAGTCGAGTTACATGTTTCGCGAAGAAGTTTGGCGTTATTTCTGGAATACACGCGATTCATGTCCCGCGCTGGAGTAGCACGCGTGATACCGCCTCGCGTGTGCTCCTTCTAGCAACTTGCACGTACGCAGACAGCCGTGCAAGCTGCGGAATCACTCTCGCGCCCGCTGTGAAACTTCGCCGGAATCATCGTTTACGTAATTACGTCATCGTGAAATTAATGGGCAATGCTCGGGGGAAAGGGAATTATTCGGGTTATTTTTACGTAATCTCGGAAGTGCCGTTCGGTCTTTAGCGCTTCGTGTGCAATGAAAATCGGAGTTTCTTGTACTGCTTTGTTTCGTAACAGCAATTGCAATTCGTTCGAGTTGTGTAAATACACGGCCAGACCTTTTGCTTTGTGGTAATTTTAGTAAATTGCACGTCCAAATCCTGAACTCTGTAACGATTTATGTGTTCAAGATTCACACCTCCAGTACCGACATGCGAAAATAACTCTGTGCGTTGTACCTACTACTGCAAGTCTCTCGACGCGATCTTATAATGCTCGTGAAGCTGAATTATTTTACTGCTGCATTATCAATAACGATTCTTTGAAACGGCGCGGCGGTCGGTGCTCTTTGATACCTACTCTCGACGTTGTCTGCCGCGAATCGATTTTTTTGCAATATTCTTTAGTTTTATCAAAGATAACGAGTCTCGGTTTCCTCGCTAGGTGCCTTTATCTCCTGTACCTTCATTCCCTCCTTCCCCCACTACCCCGTCCTCTCTAGTTTTTCCTCACTATGTTACCCGTTTGATCTTCGGGGTTTTCTTATCGGCCATCAGAACGTCTCCACTCCGAAGTCCATCAATATCGTTCTAAGATGCTGCCCACCCCTCGCTCCTTCTCCCATTACCGCTTCTGCTCCTGAAACAATTTCTTTGATAATCTTTACACGGATCCCTCTATCTTCCATTGGAGAAGCTTCCATTGGGTGCTCCTGTGGCACCGGTAATTGGTTCGAGAGGAAAGGACTATTCACGATCGCTCACAGCACCAATTATTCATGTTCGTGCTGCCGTTCGATGGACATGATTAATGGTCCCGCACATTCCTGCGCGAGGCTTCGATTCCGCGTTTGTCCCGTGCCCTCGCGAAGCCTCCGCCGAAAATTATTTCAAACCATTACCTAGTAGGTACCAGTTGCTTCCACTCCTTCCATCACGGTAGTAAAATTTCACATCTAAAGCATGCTCTCCTCTAACCAGAAAGCATTCTCAACAATAAAGTTCAGAGCGTACAATACATAGATGGGGGAAGAAGAATCGGTCGGTCGGATTACCCGTGAGGGTTCTGAAGCTTGCAGGGATTGGCAGGTACCAGAACCCTAAATCAGGAAGTGTATGGTGTCGTTGTAGGAACTGTGAATCGATCATTTCTTGGCCTCGGCTGCTTGAAATATTAGGATAACCGAACACCTCTAGAAATCGGGTCGGTTGTTTCACTGCACAGGACGTTCGTTGAATTCTGCACTTTAGATTCACCAGACACGTGTTCGATCCGTGTTAACCATCCCTTATCCCTTAAGATTCGCTCGAATCGTCCAGCTTCCTCAGCTGTGTTACGAATTACGCGGCGCCCCGTGCAATCTATAGCGGAAGCTCGCCGCCCCACTGCCAAGGTTTTGCCAATATACATATTGGTTGATATAGCGGCGTGCTCGAGCTCGAGGGCCTCTAGTCGTGACAACGGCAACGTGGAATCCGACGGGCTGACCGTTCGCTTGTTCCGACTGCAATCTACCGTCATTACCGACATCACAGAGAGCTCGTTAGTCTCATTTATATTCACGTTGCTCGAGTACAACTTATGTTGCGAAGGAGACGAGGAAGCTGGCCTGGACTGTCCTGCCGTTGCTGCACAGAGAGCGGCCCTCCTTCTCCCTCCCGTTGCTCTCTAGAGCTGACAAAGTGCTCCGAGTTCCGGTCTTCCGTATGTTCTTCACGTTCCGTATAAACTTTCTACCCGGGTGGTAATGCTCCTTTTAACGAAACAACCTCGTTGCCGTTCCCGTTGTCGTTGGCATCTCCCGCTCGTCGAGATTGTTTCTCTGAAACGTCTTAATTGTACGAGCGGGGGCCCGCTCTACCGCCCCTCGGATGCCGGCCCCCGGCGCTCTCTTGAAATTCGATTTCGTCTGATCCGAGACGCGAGTGAAACGAGACGCCCCGCGACAATGTGGCTCGCGCACGCGTCGATACTCGCGTTACACGTTTCCAAGCCGCACTAGCTCCGTTTATCCAGTAATCTTTCCACTTAGCTGCAGCTCGCACGACTTCTTACGCTTAATATTCATAACTAAACTGGACCGTGTACGCGCGTACGTATCGACGTTTTCGCGCTGGCCGCGTCACGCAATTGGCAACGCGAAGTAGCAACGAGGGTTCACGCACGCACGACTTTGATTATTCCGCGTTCCAGGGTGTGCACATGTGGCAATCGCTCTGCCGTCCTCTTCGTTCCTCTCCGCTCGGATTTCCCCAGGGCCTGATGCAACTGTAATTGGTAGAACGTGCCTGGATACCGATTTTGGCGAACACTTTGGCGGCGTAATGTAAACACGATGGAATTAGCAAGCCTGTGAAATTTCGCGACGATTTCGCGAATAGTTCGGGTAGCCACTGCCTGGCGTTCAAATTCGTCGACGAGACGAATATGTATGTATTTCGTAGGCGAGCTACCCGGGAGACGTCCCTCTGTCTCTCCCTCTCTCTCTCTCTCTTGAGTCTCTCTTGCCGAGCACCCGTTGCTGCATGACTTCATGGCGCAGCCGTGCAAGCAATTTAATGGCTGCGGGAATCTGCGCGCGTGTAACGCAGCGATACAATTTAGCGCGACGAGGCTCTCGTTTGTTCCCGTCGCGGTAAGATTTCACGTTACGACGGCAGTTCGTCACTGTGTAGTCGACACACGAGCCGTGGGTACCACCCTCGTAACTTTAGAGTTAGAGGAGCGTAGACTTACGACCCCTAAACGAGGGTGCTCCTCGTACGTTCCTTTATTGTCTCCGAAATGTGCCGGACCTCGCCGAGCCCGTGTTTATCACCCGTGCACCCTTCTCGAAACGACGTATCTTGTTAAGGGGGCCCGACCCCCGGGGACGATGATTCATTCCTGCATCCCCTGGCCTCTCAATAGGAGGGTAGTAGCGTGAGTATGCACTCCCGGCAGCTCGTCCCCCCCCGATACGGAACATAACGAAAGGGAATTGCCATCGAGATCTCCCTTTGGTACCTTGCAGTTGATTTCTATGCTATTCTATTGACCTCCTTTTTTCTGCTTTCCTCGTAGCGAAATTCACGAAAATGTTGCGCCTGGTACAGAGGCCGGAAGAAGAATAGGTCGATCGAGTTGCTGGGCCAGATTGCTTCGCTAATTGAGCTATCTAGGTTGCAGGGAGATCCTTTCTCTTTGAGCCTGAATAACGGCCGGATTAAACTCGATGCCACGAGCCGAACTTTTTATACCGAATTCATTGTTTCGATTCGGCCGGAGCATGAACCAGCGTCGAGCGTGTCATAGCTTTTACCTTTAATGAATACTGCTCGCGCGCTTTCTACCACGAATTCGTGAACGTCCTATGCAGAACTGGTGCACGCTGAAGCGATTAGCTCCGACGTTTAGATATTTCCGTCGCTCGTAATAGCAGTAACAGTGAACTCGTCGTTGAAGTAATCTTAATATATAAAGCAGAAAGCTTCTATATGTTTGTGTGTTTGTCTGTCGACTAAAAGCTTTCGAACGACAAACTCTGGGATCACGAAATGTGCGTCAGCGCATCATGCCCGACTAATCCCGATGAATGTCACCTTTTTCAGAAAGAAAACTAAAAAAATTTTTTTTTTATAAAATCAGAATCTAAATTTCGGGCGAAGCCGAGTAGTAAAGCTAGTAACTAATAACCCGAGAAGCAGAGATTGCAAAGGTAAACCGGTGAGACGTGGCAAACGTTGCAGCAATATGACTCTTCTGAATGGCGTATGGTTTCCGGTTTATATACTTTGCGGTTGCTGAACCGCCTCGTGGCTGCGCTCTCGTTCCCTCATTTCGCCCTGCTTCCCCGCCCTTACGCATGCACATCGCGTTACACTATGCAGCGTTTGTCCGGCTTTGTCCAACGGCCGCGACAAAGGCTTGTTTTGTTCGGTGCCAGCCCCGTGACCCCCGCCTCGTACGGCGACTTTATTATAATACGCTCGCGCGCATTCCTTTCCCTGCTTTTCGCTGCTTTTCACTGCTTTCGGGACGCGACAGATGCGTTCACGACAGCGTCTGCGAGGAATAAAGCCGGGCGCACCGTGACACTCGTCAAAGATTTATGTCGGCGATGATGTTGCACCCGCTGCTTCGGATATCTCCAGGGGGGACGAGGTCGGCGTGCCTCGTCAGAAGATACTGCCTTGATCCACGAGTTAATCGCGAGTTTGCGTTAGGATTTCTCTGGGAAATGGGTCGAATTGGAGGGATAGTCTCGGGAGTAATGGCACGTGGACTTCAAACACGATTGAATATTGACGATCGCCTTTGGGCATAGAATACCTCGGGTGCTACTTTGAGAGGGGCTACGTCGTATTTCATCGGCAGCTGATAACCGACAGGCCTTTTACCAGCACACTTAGCTTCAACTGGTTCGGCATCGTCAATCAGCGCGGGATATCTCTCCTCTGAAATATATACGTTATTAAACCCCTTCCTAGATACTAATAATCGGCCAGTTTCTCATTAAAACGACCACTTATATCTTAACGGAGTGCACGAGGGCATGAATGGAGCTTGGTGAGCAATTGTGTTGACACGAGTAGATTAGAAATTGAAGGAAGCTGCTTCGGAAAGCCGTGATCGTAATTCTGTATAGTCACAGGCATTAATATCGAAAGATACCTGAGTTTCACGGATCCATCTCCGGTGTCAATGGATTTACAAAATTGCCAGGGATTTTACGGATTTCACCGTGACATATGCTCGTGGAAATTGCCCGTTACCTTCCAGCAGGAAATGCACCAGATGAAGAACGGTGTACATCATTTTTCTCCGACACTTGAACGGTATGGGCTATCCTCCGGGAAGATCGAAAATATCTGAAACAGTGGCGGAGAGGGAATTGGCTGTAGGCCAGGCGGAAGCCCGGAAACGTAGTTAAATTAATTGATATCGACGTGCCAGAAATTCGCGAGGATGGCGCCGTTGCTTCCGATTTAGCCGTACCTCTTCCAGATCTCCTCTTTGCATAGGAATACCGAATTGGATGGGTTGTTTGGTAACGAGTAGCTGCAGCCCTCTGACATCTCCGGCAAAGAATTAAGAGCAAAGTTTCTCGATCTCTTCCTAATTCAATTAAATGGAAACAGGGCCGCTCAAACAATTGAATTGATCAAGTTTTCAAGCAAGCGCATTCACTTCGCCGACGAATCCTCTTTCGGGATCGTTTATCACAGTTCACGTCTGCAATCTGTCGACGAAAACGATCTGCGATCAATACACGGCGCGTCGATTCGAAGCTCGGGCGCAACGTGTATTAGCTGATAAATACATCTGACGCGACTCTTATCGCTGATCGCCCGTGTTTCTCCCTCTTTTAGTAGCTATTGTGTATATTACCGTGCATGGTTCATTAGCTAATCGCAGCCGACGTTTCTTCGAAGCGATACCATACTCGTCCGCGCCGTATCGGGTTTCGCTTATCACTCGGGATTCTGTTACTCTTTCTGATCCTCTCATAACGCGGACTAATTTTACGTCTCGCATTCAAAGCGGCACAAAGACGATAGCAAGAAACCCGCGAGTCCGACCGTGCACTTTCGTGCAAATCCGCGTACGATTTCGCGCAAGGTGCATGACTTTGAGTTTTAAGCACCGTGCGCAGAGATTGTTTCGCCATTGCACTTTGCCGTTTTATCTTCGCCTTCGTGTCGGCCATTCCGTGCTCGAGACACGCCTATTCGCGGGTGACTCGTAAATTTTATTCGCAAGATCTCGACCCCCGATGCCTGCCTTTAGTCCCCTATCGCGACCGAAAATCCGAAACTTCTATTGATTTGATAAAGCCGCCGCGGCGGCGGATCTCGCGCGCTCCTGAAACCCACCCAGAAAAAGCTACGAAATAATCGTTGCACGAGATTTACGCGGTCGCAGTCTGCGAAGTAGTTCCGCCTAGGTGCAGCACACAGAGCAAGAGGAGACCGCCTCGCTCGTGTTCTGCATTTCTCAGATTTTGTCGCGCAACGGGTTCCAGGGAACGTCTTTGATAAGAGTATCGTGCGCCAGTACCTGGGCTGTATCATTTCACAGAGGGCTGCCTCTTCTCTCACCGAATCCGAGCAGACGGTCTCTCGGGTGCTGTGTACGTATGTATGCGGCGCCCAAGGTATCGGGTTTCGATGGTCACGGCGGGACTTAATAGAGGAATATTACTATTGTCGCGCAATGCCCCGGCGTTAATGATCCGTGCGCGTTTTCCTCGCCTCTGGACAACGTCCTTCTCGTAAAACGTGCCGGTGCCGATGATAAGAACGTCAGGTGTGTAAATCGCGGTTAATTACCGTGCCTGGATAACGCGTCTCGAGATGACTGGCCGATACTATGACATAATGGGGACTAACGGTGGTCCGTGGTTTATGGTTATAGGGAGAATCGTATGAAATTACGAATTTCCTGGTGTTCCCAAATGGTTTCTAACGGAGCGCGGTAAGTTCTCACTTGAACCAAATTTCATGGACGGATCCTTTTTCATCGAATTAATTAAGCAGTATTGGCGACCATCGTTTGGCTGCGCCGTAATAGATGAAACTACTAATGCGCATTGAAAGTCCTCTTTGCAGCGCGCGTTGCTGTTTTATGGAGAATTTAGTTATTCCAGGTGGATGTACCGGCGGCGCATTTACAAAGGAAATGCGCGTGGTGGTCGAATGGCGATTAATATTAACGCTCGACCATGGCACGAGTCGGCGGCCGAATTTGGCGGAGTGTTTTGTGTCCCTTTTCCTCTGCGAGCACGCCACGGTTCATTGATTTGCTGTTTGCTAATTTAGGCAATTTTGGTTTTAAATTAGACCGATCGACATGCGCCGGCGCGTGCGCGTAATTAGCAAATGTTTACTCAACGAATCATTGCGCGTATGCACTGTACTATTTATTATTCCTATAAAATGTGCAATTATGCGGCGATTCGAGGACGTAATTATCGATAGTCTACCTCGGTGCGACTGTCGAGGAGCAGCGAATAAGTCGTTCTGTCGTCCGCCAAGACCACCGTTGCCAGCTAGTTTACACAATTTCTATGACTAGTGAAGGGAGCTTCAGCAATGGAGTTTAGCGCAGGAACGTCGAAGATCCTCGGTTGCCACTTTAGTTGACACTCGCAACTTATGTCATAATGAAGGGATTCGCTTCCATTTGTTCAGCGGCAAAGCCCAACTACGGGTCGGCTGGAAGTGTGCTGCAAGCTTCCAGTGTACTTGGGGCGAACTCTGTCCAAATATGACTTCACGGGCCAAAGTCGGCGAACGACCACTTCATTAAGAAATTCTGCGTGGGCAGTTCCGAATACGAGCGCGCGGCTCGTAACAGGGCTCGGAGTAGGAGTAGCTGGAGCGGAACTAACTAATATTTCACGAAATACGGAACGGAAGTCCTGAACGTAATCTTCAGAATCGCTGTTATCCACTTGACGGAGGTGGAGTAATATCGCGCACGATATCATCTATGCTTAATCCGAAACACCTCCAATTATGAAGAAATCCCTTCGTTTGATACCATCAATGAGACGGTGGATGTTTCTATGAATCGATTAAAATGGAACATCCTCTACTCCGTTTATATCTCGCTAACAAGACTCTTCCCCCGTTCAAAAGCGTCTCGCATACTTACGCGAGAAATTAGTCTAGCCGAGGCTTGAAAAAGCTTCTGGGGAGGAGCGGGACGGAGAATTGTTAGCTGGCCAGACACCGATTTAATGTCTGGTTGAACTGCTACGGTCTCATTAAGCCTCGCCGTACGTATTCTCTTGGTCTACGGCAGATAAGGGAACAGGAAAAGGAGACGGAAAAACGTTTCTTGGGAAAGTGCGCGCAACTGCCGCGTACTTTCGTTCCTCGAGAGCAGGAAACAGAGAGATAGTAATCGCCGTCGTCGTTTCCCGCGATCCTCTTCCCCCGCCCCCTCCCTTAACGACGGAAAACACTCGATGCTGTTCCAGGAGATTCATTCCGAGGTGTTCTTCGCCCTCTTAATAATACCTGCCCGCTCTGTTACCCCGGGGTAAATAAAAATTTCGCCTCCAGGCAGCCAGAGAACCACTGTAATCGTACTTGCAAGAAAATTAATACCGTTTAAGTAGATAAGATTTGCGACGCGCGCGGAATTCCTTGGGGCGTGCGAGTCCGTAATTCCTCCGTGCATAATTAAACGCCGCTCGGAGTTGCAACACTTTTTCCGGCGATGATTTGAAACTGGTTTGCATTTTGTTCAGCTTGTCTCACCGAATGAACGGAACGAATTGCGTTACTAGGAAGACACTGAAGCAAGCTGTGTGAAGTTTGAACCGAAGAACATTTGATGTAGCAAAGGGGGATGATAAAAAGCTACACTGCGTTCCATATAAGTGTGTACCGACGCCGCTACCGATTTGCGACCGATCTGTGCAGCTCCCACGAATCTGATACACGCGATTGGTCATAGCACTTTCCCGATTGGTCGTAGCACTTTCCCTGCCGGTTTACTACCAAGCAACAGTGTATCCCTGCGCGACACGCGTATGCTCTAATGTGGAACGCAGTTTAAGAATGACCCTGCTGTTCTTCGAACGCTGCATTTGTAGAAATTCACATTCAGTGCGCACGCGTTTTCTGAAGTTACTCGTCGATTTCGCCGGAGAGATTACAGAGAGGGAGTAAGAATCAAGGAAATCGATTACCACTATAATCCTTGGGGTGGAAACATGTCAATGTCTGCTTGATGTGGTGGCCTGCGAGCAATCCTATGCCTATTGATCTAAGGAATTGTGGAGACACCGCAACTGCAAACATCCTGATTACGGCTCAATTATTTATGCATTTTATCGCGCGACGCGATAAATATATCGGGCATAACTCGGTCTTGAATTGAGAAATGCGCTCATTCGTCGGCGTCGCTGCATTAAAAGGTCGGGAACAAAGCGGGGAACTCTATTTCTGTTTGGGGAGAATTAAAAATCGCGGGAAAAGGGGGGGTCGTTTTGGCGAGAAAGAAATTACACGACACGCTTTTTCCCTCCTCGCCCGTTATTCCTCGCGAGTTCCGTAGTGCGCGTTTAAATTAAGTGAGAGAGGGCTGGTTTGTGCGCGCGCGGTGTGTCCGTGTGTTAGAGGGACCCCGGTTTGGGTTAGTTATATTACATATTAAAGTGGGGAAATTATGTTGCTCGTTGGTACCGCGAACGAAATTTATAAGCCACGGTTTGTTTTCGCGTTTTGTTTTCGTTTGTTTTTCTACCATCACTGTGCGTTCTTTCAAAGCGAACCTGTATTTTGAAAATCCCACCCATTCTACAAATTTTCCGCGTATTTGCGCCGATTCGTTTTATTCTCAATTCCCTCGTATCGCTATGTAGCTGAGGCTTAAACTTGAAAGTCGATAGTTTATTGCGAGGTTCTCCTCACTTGTTCGTGTTTTAAAATATACTCTCTCAAATCGGTTCGATAGAACGAATAGCGACAAAGCGACAGCACAGTCGCAGGCGCAAATGTCTTTCGCCGCTTATTGACAACGAACGAAATTGCCAGAATGCCTGTCGCGGCGTTCTTGATTAAGTCGGATCCTCGAGCGTCGGGGATACGTCGGGCTGGTCATTGTTCTTGCGAAAACCCGGATAATCCGTGCGCTCAAAACGATGCCCAATTATCGAACCAATTACCTAACCAGATTCCGTGTTCCAGTTGTTCCCCTTCATGAAAGATACAGAATCCGCTGCGCGGCGATACCGGGCGTTAATTAAACGAGAGAGGCCGAGGGCCGGCGCGCGAATTCGGCTGCGAATCCACCGACAAATTCCCATGGAAACAGCGCCAGCGGCGTCGATCGTTTGACACTAACAACGTCCCTCTGACCCCGATGTACAAATGCTTCGCAAACTGCAGTGCGTGTGTGAATACTTACCCCGGAGTCACCGTGACCAAGCGAGTAATAGAAGGGGTCAACTAATCGGTCAGCGATGTTTGTTATCCGAATCTATCTGCAAATCGAATTGTGCGTTGTCTTTTGCTGTTAGAAGTGGTTCATCTATTAACGTATTCACGGAAATATCAGCGGTGGAACGATCGTGCGTATGCGAGTACACGCTGCGCGCAGGTGGAACGCAGACGAACTCGTACTTAGGTGGATATCTGGCCGTGCTGGTAGTTAAGTAGATTGATATGGGCTGCTGCGACACGGCGTGACCCACGTGTATTACGTATGTGGTGGCAGCGTGCAGTATCCCGATATTCTTCTCCGTGGGCAACCCCCGTGTAACGTGCGCATGCACGCTCCACCGGGTCGCCGATATAATAGAGGCTGACGTGAACGGATCTCCAGGGGTTCTCTGACCTTCCCCTTCGTAGGGTCGCATGACGAGCCTCGGCAACCGTGTTCTTCTAAGCTTTATATCGTGCACCGCCGTCGTTCTCCTATGACCTCGTTGGAAACATTATCAGAGCGTGTGCTGTTCTGCATTCGTTGCATTCGCTTTTTACCCGCGTACTTTCCTAGCCCGCGCGCGGCCCAGCACTGCCGAGCGTGCGGCTGCCTTAACGGTCCAGTTGAGGGCTTCACGGGTGTTTAGACTCCACGACAAATATTTGAGCTAGACCCAGCTTTGATTTATCCAGGACTCCGCCAGGACGTAACACGAAACCCTTCGACCCAGCTCGTCCGCGCCGGGCCGGGCTCTCCCGCATAGACCTACCTATTTGAATTCGTTCCGATCCGCCTACAGACTCGCTGCGGCCACCCTCGATCCGTTTCGGATCCCTTTAGGTTCGCCAACGTTGACCTCGCAACCGTTGAGGAGGGTCAAGCGAGATTGGGACCAGCGAAGGGGAGAAATGGAGAGGAGTCGAGCATGCTACACGGTGGTTATTTGTAAACCACCCATCGATCGGTTCCATTGCCCGGAAGACAATTTTTTAACATTCGAGTGGAGTAATTGATGGAAAGGTTGTCGGGTAATTTGTTCTCCACCTAGTTTTCCTAATATCTGTGTCATGAACATTATCTGTTCTAATAATAATAAGTTCTCGAATGAGACGATAAGTTATTCCCACTCGCAAGGAGCTCAGCATTAGAGTCTTCTCGAGTATAGTACGCTTATCGCGGGACATAGGAATCTCAGAGTACCTAGCGCTACATAAATTGATTCATTTCCGTCTATTCAAGGCATGACTCGTACACGCGTCCCTCGGCAGACCCCGAATCAAGCCAAGCACACGATTAAGTCTTGAAGTCTCGTGACACGTGATTTCTCTACACAGCGGCAACTCTTCAATAGAGGCGCCCGGGTTCATAATCTAATGGCGTGTAACGCACTGTGCTCTTGACATTCACAAGCGGCGCCGTTTCAGCTGTAAGCACGAACCTTGCAGTTACCTTTGCCAAGTGTAGTACATAATTCTATCTCGTCACAGACCACTTGCTCTACATGTCATCTTAATGCTCCGCAATAACTATTCCAACGGCTTGCTCTGATCTACCTTATTCCTCGTAACTGCTCCTAAGCTTACATGTTTCGTGCGCCATGCTGCTGCAGCAGAAACTAATTGGGGCTCCAGACTTTGCACGGAATTTTCGAAAACGCTTTTTGGAGCAACAGTGTAAGTAGGGGAGACCGGGGCTAGTTGTTACACTTTTCAGTTTTTTATTTTTTATTTTTTTGCATTCCATATTCAACACTATCAATGACTCTGACTTAAAGTACGTTCTTTCCTCTACCGATGACCGCTATCGCATGTAATTAAACGAAAACCATGACTTTGAAACAAGCCATTTTGAAAGTCGAGACATGTTGTATCAACGTGCCCCGAGTAGAGGCTAGTTGTTACACAATACGGGGCAAGTTGTTACATAATTAAATTTTACGAAACGAGGCTTATTATGAGTAATATAATTATATATTCTTGGACAAAAGTAAATTTATTAATGTTAACAATCTGTTACAATAAATATACAATAAAAAATCTATTTTAAAAATAATAAAAAACTACTGAAATCAGTTGCACTAATTATCGTCGTCCGTTTCATACGGGGACTCGCAATTAATGCACACATAAAAGTGATTCTTCGGTTTTGCACACTTCTCATGTGCCCACTTTTTGCATTCTATGCACTGAATCCACTTTGTGGAGCCCCTCTTTGAATTTGAAAAAGGAGGGAGACAGTGCAAGCAAACGCATTCTTCTTAAATTAATAAATTAATTACTAAATACAATGTAACAACATGCCCCTTTCCCTCTGCAACAACGTACCCCTTTTCGTATGTAACAACATGCCCCTTGTCTTGTGTAACAACTTGCCCCGGTTGACACCATTGTGTATAAAAAGCTATAAGTTCATACCAGTTGGGTATATTCTTATGTTCTTGGTGCCAATCTGTAGCTAAAGGAACACTGATTCAAACGTGGTAATATTAATTTACATACATTTATCTGTCTGTTCGGTAGAAAAGATTCAAGTAGAAAGAGAAAAGTTACTATTAGTACCGAAAACACAAAAAACTGTAATAAAGTGACAACGCGTGAACCGACTACAAACAAACAACATACACAAGTGTGTATGGTTGAAACACATCAGCCACTTCATCGTCGAAGTGATAGTCCAAACGAAAAAAATTTAAACTGCTTTGTAACAACCTGCCCCTGTAACAACTAGCCCCGGTCTCCCCTACACTGATCGCTTTCGACTCTTATTCAATACAATCTTGATTGGAGCCTCTTTTAGAAAATGTGGATACGTGGGAAACCCCTCGATCCGAATTGCCCCTGTTGACCAAAAATGTACCCTACAGTCCTCGAATTGAAATCCTCTCCAGTAGCCTCGTGGCGCGAATACATTAGGCGACTCTTTCGATGCTTTTCCTCGGCAAGTATGCGTCGGCCGTTTCCTACGAGAAAAGGGGACCGCCACGACTCTGGCCACTTTTTAACCCTACACTGGTTGTAAGCGTAGGAACAAAGGAGGTTTGGACATGCATGCACACACAGTGGCAAAGGGTAGGTGGGCAGATAGATCGGCTGTTCCGTTGCTTGTTACGCGGTATGTCTGGGACAATATATGCGTGCACACACGTACATGTACACACCGTACTTGCCCCGTACTTATACGGCATTACCATTGCAGGTAATCCTGACGATAGCGTACCGTATCTTGCGCGCGGTCGCTGGCTGTGTTCGGCATTATGAGCCGAGGACTAATACGGCGCGGCGAAGATATTGCGCTCCCAGAAACACACTATAGAAATCCGAATCTCCCGACGGCGGATGCCAGATATTTCATAAATAATTCGCGGTGCGTAACGCCGCGTGAGAACCCTGGGCGACAAGTTCCAGCGCTTCCTGTACGGGAGGACACGTTAGCTCTCAGTGCCACACTTTTCCTTTCCCTCGTAACGCTCCAAGCGAGCCACGATTTTTGATAATAGCTCCGATAACGCGGCCAACTGTTACGATTACGTGCCACAAGAGGCGTCCTCTTGCTTGGCCACCGGCTGCGGGTGAAATCTTTTTAAACGTTCGCCAGATACCATGCCATACGGTTGCCTGTTGTAACTGTTGCCCGTTGAAAATCTCGCAACGGCACCTTCGAGGACCTCTTGACCGTTTCTTCAAGCATTTCCCGCTCATAAATCCTTGTCCCTTCTTCCGACTACCTACCGCTGTAGCACATAGGAAATTCTGTCCATTGAAATTTCAACTTTCCGCAGATACCTACAACTTCCACCTTTTGTCGATGGGGAAGTTGCTATCGTGACTCGGGCAACGGAGACAAGGGGTCCCTTTCGTTCACTTGGAATGGAGAATCGTTCGATCAAATTTTTATTACCTCTGGTATGGATGGTAGTTGGACAAAGTCGGTGGTAGAGGGAAAAGTTGGAATTTTTCCGTTCCCTTGCCGCTACGTCCATCGGTCGTGCACTCGTGATTAGCGTCAGTGCTCACTACTCGTTCGGGACCAGGCCGTCACGCTCGACCGAGCGAAGAAATGCACGCGCCCCATTGATTTATTTATTGTCGAACGCGCGAGCTCGCCATACGGGGGCCTTATTCCGAGAATTTTAATTGCCTCGATAGGACAGTAACGTGCTGCGCGCGCGTACGCTTGCCTGGTTCATGATAGCGAAGGAGAAATGACTCGAACGGGGAACCGTATCGTTTTATCCTGTCTTCGTACCGTGCTCCCTTATTCTGCAGAATCAATACGGAGTAATAAATGTGAACAGCCTATAAGCAAGAGGGACCCAATATCGGGACGATTATTAAATCACTGGAACATCCAAGAATCCGGCCAATTCCCCGTACTTTCGCAAAGTTGTTGGCTCTTTACTCGCAGTCACATATTTCGAGGGATTTGCCGCGGTCGTTGTCGAAACGGCAAAGTAAGACAGTAAAAGTTCACCGTTCGCCGTTGCACCTCCCTCTGTTTTCCATTCGCTTCGATTTCGCCAGCGATCGACGGAACTCCAGCGATTCCCCCGTTCGGACTTTGGGCAGATTCGCGACTGGGACCCGAGCATTGCATGATTAACGAGCGTCCAGCGAAATCTTGGAATAATTGTTACGTCCACCGCGTTCTCATCGCTTGATGGGAATTTGAAATTAAGTGGGGGAAATTAATTAAGCACGTGCGGCGCAATTATCAATCGGAATTGCGATAAAACCTACTCCGACTTGCAAAAGCGTGGCTCACTTTTCATACAATGCCGCAGAGGTAGCCGATGGGCTACGTAATTAGAAAGTATTAGCCATCGTTAATTGACGCAATCAATTAGCGATAATTCCGTTCTCCCTATTCCCGTGGCAACTTTCCCTCGTTCCACCATCTCTATAACTGTCTGTGCGATAAAGTGATACCTGTCTAACGCTTCTGTTGTTAATATTGTTTTAAATTAATTCTCGAATGTTGCATGCACATCGCACGCTCGGGGAGAATGCGCCATGGATTCTCACGTGCATACTCGGTGACTATAAATTTCATTTAATGAAGATACTTTATAATTTCACCAATTAATGTTCAATTACCATTCCACTCTATTCATTATCGATATACATAGAGACTTTATACGTGGTTCTTCATAACAGATGTAAAGAAATCCACACCTGAGTTCGTTGAGAGAACGTGTTTTTCCAGATCTCATAAAAACTTATCTCTTTAACAAACAAGCTCACTTCTATCATTGACCGTATTACCGATGTCCGAGTGCAGTTTGTTTGAAAGGTAATCCTGAGAGGAAATTTTCGAGATGTCAGGTTGCACAGTGATCGCGATGGCTCGTCAGTGGGGCCAAACTGGGACGGCATTGCCCGTCGCGTTGTTGACGCGTTTATATCTAGCTCCCTTGACATTGCCATTGCGTTTTGTAACGCATCGGAGTGCTTGTCCCGCGCGTGCACCGGCTTGCTGGCCTGCCATTCACGCGTGCATGCGATGCGCCACGGTTATAGCAGAGAGATAGTAGTCGTGATCTCTGCGGCATTCTATTTCTGATGCGTCACGGTGGACGCGGGGTTTGTCGAGCACTTTGCATGCAAGACTGCGAATGTGCAATGTGCACATGTCTGGCACCGCTGCGCATATGGAGACGATTCTGGCAGCGTGCTGGCATGCTTCTTCCTAACCTATGAAATAGAGTAACAACCAATCGCTCGTTCAATAAAACTGCATTGATTTAGATCTCTATAGAGGTATGTACAACTGGGAAGAAATGTAAGCAAACTCTTCCTGGAACAAACGGCGGGACTTTCAGATCGACTTTGTGGGGAAAGTCGGGGGCAAAAATGTTTACGTATCGTTGCCGGGAACAGCGTCATTTGCTCGGAATAAAATAGAGTTTGAATATTGTTCGCGGAACCCATTCCCTTTTTCTGCCGGTGAAAAGTTTCCCCGGGAGTCGGAGATTGCCGTGAAGTTGCAACTAAAGAAGAGCCCGCGTAACGCAGCTGGCAGAAGAATGGAAGGCGGTGTAACACTCTCGATCGTGGTAACACGGGGTCGTTTAATTTATTAAACCTCACTTGCAGCTCTCCACCCCACATTTTTTCCACAGCCCCCATTCGTCGCTAACAGTGGACGAATTTATAAGACTCTGCGTCACGATCATTGCAATGGAATTTAAATGGGAAGCTAGCATATTGAAACGCGCCTTATGTAACATCACTTTTCTATCAAATACAGGGTAGATGTCTGTCTCCCTATCCCCCGGTGATCATTCTTGTTTTCGCTCAAATAATCCTCCCTGTCGAGATAATACGCCCCGACAGGCAATTCGAACGTACACGTACTCGCGAGCCGGAGGTAGCGAAACGAACGTCTCGGGCGTTTTAAGCAGAAAAGTGTCAAACGCAGAGCAGCTTAGTCGCCGACTGCCAGGCGCAGCCTCGGTTTTGGTTACGTTGAAAAACAACCCTCACTTGTCAATATCATAGCCGATTGCGAGCTGAAAGAGGATCGAAAAACATCGCGCAGCCACTTTGCCGGAGATCGACGTATCGAATCGCGACCGTGCACTTGGCGTAACGCGATAGCAGATAGTGGACGTTGCATCTGGGAATCTGTGTAGACGCGCGGATGCTCGCGATAATTGTGGCTTTTTACCGATTCGGACTATGGTGACTAGACGACACGTGGCAGAAAGATCGCGTGTGCAATCCAGGGCCCGATAAGCCTCGTGTTGTGGGTACTGGGTGGTTAAACCGCGAAGAACCATTATTGCTTACCATTGATTGGAGTGGAAACGTTATACCATGCATTATCCTTTCAATGGACGAGCAGGCGGTCACGTCATAGCCGATCGTAATCACATTAATCGTAAAACACGGCTGCCTCCGCGATAGAGTCCCTCGAATCCGATCGATCCTCGCGTTTCACGGTAGTTTAATCAAGAAGCGCGGTCTTGATCGGCGAAAGTCGTGACCAGTCCTCTTTCTACACCGCGCGCAGAGACAGTCGGTTTAATTTTCTCCCGGCGAATCAGAGTGGATCGCTCGGACATAATGAATACCGTCCCTCTGTCTCGTAGTGCGTACGCGATACCGTATCTGATCCTACGATCGCAGATTTATCGATCCGACGTTGTTCGAAGGAGCCCGCAGAAAATCAATTCCGCGCGAACCGGGCCTCAATCTCGATTTCTCGGGGAGACCGAGTTTAATACGGTCGCGGTGAGTAGTGGGCCGTCGGTAATCACGACGAGGTCATTAATCTGGCGAGCATTGGGCATGTTGCTCGTATCGGAGTCCTCGATATTGATCCCTCGGTCCCGGCCGTCTTGGGCCGGTGGATTTTCCTGGTTCCGTTTCCACACGTTCCTCGCTGGGCTTCCTGTGTCTAAAGGACGCGTATGTAGGTATATACCTACGTAACGGAATGCACGTTTTCGAATCGCCGCACGGAGTTGAGCAGACGGAGAAAGGAAAAGAGGAGAACACTGTAACCGCGACGCAATCTCGAGCCGTAGGGTCCCCGTGGTACTTAAGATTGGATCAGCGATTTGAATGGGGAATGAGTTTCATCGAAGAACGAGCGTGTACGGCGGGGACCACGAGATGGAGGCTACAAACGATCGAATCATAATTTCCGTAATTACCCGCGCTGCGGAGGAAGAGCCCCTTATCTTAACAATAAACGTATTTAAAAGGAAGGTTAAGAATAATACAGCAGGGTACCGCCGCAACAGCACGCAGCCAGCTAGAACGCGTTCCGAGTAATAGGGTAACTCGATAAAACTTGGTTACCCAAAATTCCTATTTCAGTAGTTTCGGCTCACGATCATGTAAGATTACACTCGGAGAACTCTTTCTCGAGTTCCGTTTCCACCTCGATCTGCTCTTTTCCTTTTTCCGTCCCTGTCCCTTCTAACCATCGTCGGGGCCTTGTACTTTGCGTAACAAAGCGATAAACCGCTTTGGTTAATCGCGCCTGATACCTATCTGGGACTTTTCGCGAGCGAGCAAAAGTTTCGGTCAGGTTTCCCGCTGTACTCTACCGCGCTCGAGATGTTCTGGCATCGAAGTTTCCGGGGCGTGGTTGAAAACTTTCGACAGGGGTCTCTGTCTCGATTCAGAGCCGCTACTAACGGTTATTCGCGAGATATGGGGAATGGATTTAAGATTTAAGAAACGAAGGTTATAAAACGTGGTATGCATCTCGTTTCCCCGACTAGGCTGGTGTTTCTCGAGGCCGAGCGTTCCTTTGAGTTTGTTCCAGCCGTGATACATAAACAGAACCGTAGATCGCATTCTCTATCTCCAAGACTCTAAATATCCATGTATATCGCCCAGGTTTGCCTCTGCGCTAGCACCTATGCGATACATCGTAACGACCTAGGCGTAAGAATGTCAAATAAACATCTGAAATGGACTGTTATCCTCTGGAATCGCGAATGTAGGCTATGCGCCGCGATTCGCGATTCCGCCCAGTTCTCGTCGAGGCAGTAGCGAGCTTACACTTTGCTCCGATTATCCAGGAACGAACGACGAATGAAATGCTGCTTTGACCCGCGTTACCGGAGCAACAGAGCGTAAAGTGTAATGAGCCGTCATCCACGGTAATGCACGTGTATACGTGTAAACGTGTACATACGTACGTACAGTACGTGTGCCCGAGTTCGCGTTCGATAATCACGCGTTTACTTTGACGAGACGCGTGTAATAATCAATGGCTCCCTCTTTTTTTTTGTTGCAGGTGAGACTGACAAAGGGCTCATTGAAATTAACGAAACGTCCGGTGGTTATTGTGCTCGAGGCATAAAAGGGCCTCTCAGGCAGGTAGACGATCTTTCGCTGTCTCTTTCCTCGCACCTTTTGTGCTCTTCAAGCGTTCCTCTCGTGACCGCTATTGTACGAAATGCATCCACCCCGATCGGAGAGTGACGCGCGATCTTTGGGGGTTAATCGAAACATCAACGAGTGATAGCGAGGCTATAATTATCGTTACCCTGACGCGTGAGTGGTGGAATCGAACTGAATCGAATCCCTTGAGTTGTTGCCAGGGCTAAAATTTAACTGGACGGAGCTTGACGCCTGGTAATTTCAATGGTAGGTATATCGATACGGAACGATCACTTTGTGTAGCACGAGTGAAGGTAAAAGGGTTGCACATCGGTAATGGAAGGAATAAGAGTATGATGCATTAAAGCGATGTAAAGGTATATAATCGACGAATCTGTTAAATCTGACAGCCAGAAATATGTTTCTTGCAGTTGATTGAAAGGGAACTTACCCAGTTGAAGTGTGCATTTCGAAACTGAAAGACGAATTCGAAGAAGAACGTGATACGAAACACGTGTGATACCAACTCGTAGTTACTAAAAGGGTAACTTAATTTTCCGTGAATGCACTTCTTGCAGTTCCCCTGTGAAGTCAATGGAACTGACATGCCGTTTCGTACCGCTCACTGCTACGACGATTAATCAGCGCGTATCTCCATTAATAATTCAAACCGCGTCAGCTACGAAACCGAACCACTGTATAGAATTCAAAACCGTTTATACGACAGCGCCGCCGGTGCTCCGCTTATTATCGAATAACAACTCCACTTAATAATCAGACCAAAGAAAAGCCGTAATTGCACGTTACTCTCGTAGTTCTCCCCGACGAAAGGAAAGCATCGTTCCTTTGCATTTTTTCTCTTACTCCCGGCAGGCCTACGCGGGCATCAGCATACAATGCCACGAATATCGACGGTTCCCGTTGACGTTTACGGTGCTTTACCATCGGGTAGGTACCGCGGAGAACCATCTGTTCTCCGTGTCTCTGGCGGAGGTTTCGCCGAGGGGGAGTCGTATATCTGAAAAATCAACATACTTCCTGCGTGCGTGGAACACAGGACGCGGGTACGCCGCGCGCGACGTCTGTCAAAGCGATCTATGTTAATGCGGACGTGTATTCTAATCTACATTTTATGCGGCCCGAGGATTTGCGATTATAATCCCCGGAGATACATAGCCTTCGGCGCAACCTTGTCCGCGGTTTCTTCTCGTGTCCTGGTGGCGCGCACACCCACATCTTCGAGAGGGGCCTTCTCTTCCGCTCGCTCTCCAGCCGATCACGACACACGAGTCGCGAATAATACACGAGGCGATGGGCGAGCAACCCAGGCACCACCGCCGTTTCTTCTCTCCCATTTCGGATTCCAGCCGCGGCGACGTCGACGACGGGCCTCGTACGTCGACGAAACGGTGACTAAGCTGTTCGCGGAAAACATTAAATTTACCGGGTATTCGACATTCTTGAATCGATTAACGCTTTCTCGAGTGCGCCTGCTGTAACCACCGACGACACCGCGACTACTTCTTGCAACCAGCGAGGCTGTCGCGGACGTGAACGGAATGACACGCTCGGTTTCTTTCTCGACTCGCTGATCTTGTCTTCGAGACGTCTTTGGGAACAATGAGCCATGAGGCTGAGAAAATCACGATCTTCTTCCGATTAAGTACCTTCTCTATCGAATCGCAGATACATTTACGTTAGGCAGTCTTCCCATGAGTCTAAGCAGGCTCTGACAAAGTTGTTTTCTGGTAGAACAGTGCATTCCTTCCGTGCCACGTAATCTCCATTCACGAAAGTGAAATCAAGTTGGTTTAGGTGGAAACAGGTCAGGCACTGTTCGGTTGTTAATTCTTCAGTGTAATGCTCTGCTATCGGAGCATGCTGTATCGTGATAATTACATGAGATGATAAAGCGTCGTTGCAGCGATGCAACGATGCAGCGTCGATTCGTAATTAGCAGACCGTCACCAAGGCTAGTTATTTCGCAGAGTTACTTAGCATTCGCGCTCGCTAATTGATTCTCGCTCGCTCTGGTATCAGGGTGACTGCAACGTTGTCGCAGCCAACCGGTATTTCAAGAATTTCTCCACGCATACTGCTACACCGCAGCGGGCCGCATATAATGGCAGCGAAGTGCATTTGCATCATAAAAGTGCTATCAGTGTCACTCACGAATAAGAGAGAGATATTATCTAAAGTATCTCGTGGTTTCATGGAACTGGAACCTTAATACGTATCTCTGGTCACGGATCGTCCTTGCATCCGTCCATCGAACGTACGCCAGCGCACTGGCAATCTATTCAGACAGATCGAATGCCTCGCGCGTTCCCGAGTTTAACGCAAGGGAGAAGAATCGAATTCCTTAAAGAGTCGATACTCTCCACTGGCCGGTTCACGGTCGGCGTTAAAACGGCCAAGCCTCGACGGGAAGTATTCGACTAGCGCGGACTTAATTGCCGTTTCCTTCGCAACTTCTGCACTTACCATTCTCAGAGAGGCGTTCCAGTGACCATTAAGGACAGTTCAGTAATTGCAGCTATCCTCGTTACACCTCCGCGCTTCTCCGTGCGCGACGAACGCCTGTGGAACGCCACGGCCCCGATTACAATGCGTCGTATTTCATTTCCCCGCGATTCACCTGTGCCTGCAAAAGTCCCGCGGGTTTTATTTGGCCGCATCCCGTTGCCAGAATTATCCCCGTCGCCTCTCCGTCTTCGCCACAGGCTTCGTCGCGCTGTTTGCTCGAGGAATATGCCTGAGCCGACTCCAGTGGCGCACTCAGGATTCAATCTTGGGGGGGAGGGAGGTGGGAGTTGAACGGCTAAACATATTCTTAATAAAAACTCAATAAAATTCATTAGGTGGTTATAAACATTTATTTAAAGAATAAAATCTAGTTTTCTTTTCGTTTTACAGAGCTCTTGAACCACTTCAGTTGTGGTTACATTAATCTCTCTGTGTACAATGTACATAGAGCAAAGCCAGTCCGTTCAATCGCGATTGTTTCATGGTAGATCTTAAATAAGTTTTTAAAATGCGTAAGGTCGAAAATGACCTTTCACTGACGCATGTTGTTACCGGAAGCGTTGCAAATATTTTTAATAATTTGTCGATGTTAGGATATATCATTTTGTCATATTTCGAAACTGCATCAATGGCACTTTTGCATGGAGGTATTGGAAACGATTTTTCAAATTTTGTATACCATAACTGGAATTCGGCGTTCAAAATTGCTGGATTTGTAGAAGGCAAATCTTTTCACAAACTTTATCACAAACTCAATGTAAAATAGCAAACGATCGTTTCTCGCTTCGTTTTTGTTGAACGCGAGAATGAGGGAGAAAGAGAGCTCCAAAAGCGAGAAAGCAACGGCACGAGACGGACGACGCGCGACGCGATGATTGTTTCGGTCTGTTTTTCCGGCGCTTCATACTCCGTTTTTGCGTGACGTTGAGCTCCTAACGAAATTTTTTAATTTCTCCTAAAGTAGTTAGGTTTCTCCTAAGGAAACTTTTTCCTTTTTTCCCTTTTTTTGGGAGGGGGGCAAGCCTCCCCCCGAGTGCGCCACTGGCCGACTCTCATTATGGAATCTCGCGGTTACGCGCGTAACCCCCCGCATAAATTTCTTTTGTCACGCGTTCAGCCCTTGGCGCGCAGCTGGAGGACGCGCGTTTCGCCCGCGGACGCTGCATCGCGACCGCGTGCATCCGCGCGTGGATCGTTTGTCTTGTCACGACAATGCCTTGGGTAACACATCCTGGTTCGGCCCGTAGGAACCGACACGATGCCTGGTTGCAGGTGTCACGATGCGGTTTTACATGATTTTCCGTCTCCCTTCGCCCCTGCCCTCTTCCCTTTCGCTCGTGACTCTTTCTTTCACCCGCACGCGCGAGCCCACCCCCCTCCGCGCCCCCTCTTCACCCCCCCCCGGCCCTTTCTCTTTTGCTCTCTCACGCGAAATCCACGCCGGCCGTCGTGACACGGCCGCGTGGGCGTGAGTCGAGCGATATTAATGCATTTATTCATGGGTGTAATTAAAATTAGCGCGGGACAGAGAGCACGCCGTGCACAACGCGCAACCAGACGTGATCGTTATCGCGATCGCGATCGGGAAGAATTATCGCGCGTGCCGTTGGCTCGCGCCACAGCCTCTTTAAAGGCTAAAGAAGGATCTCCCATCGGCTGACACTTTTTCTGCGGGACAGGACTGGAATCTTTGGGGTTTGACGGGCGTCAAGAAGCTGTGTAGGATATAAGGAAACTAGCCGCCTTCTGCAATCTGCAAGAAACTAGAATCTAGAAGGAGAAGACTCTTCGGCGCCTGTAGGAAACCCCTCGTCTCCCAGTTACCATTCGTCTCCGGATTTCGACGCCCGTACGGGCGCACAGTGTTTGATGGATATAGGGAAATGGACAAAAATTAATAACTTCTCTCTGGAGTTCAATTTTTGAAAATAAATTTCATATTTGTTTATAAAAGGACTATCTTGGATGTTATAAGTTCTTAAATTTTTTTTTGAATGCATGTAAGGTAAGTGCGGGTAATAAGGCCCATCAGGTAATATTGCTTTTATTACATACGAAATGTCATTCGAAGATGTTTCCGCGAGGTTGATATAACATTTATCGGTTGTAAATTCAACAACTGTTTCCCCCTCAACTTTCATTGCACAAATTATAACAATTACATCGTTTTTCTGGATTTATGTTGGGAGTCCTCATTATCCAGTTACTGTACAACTTCAGATATGTATAAGTACATATGTTGGCAACGTATTCCCAGAAAATTGGTGATTTTGTAAACTATGTACACGTTTAATAGGGAAGAGCTTCAAAGCATGTGTCTAATGACCTGCTGTACACGAAAGAAGGCCCATTTACAATGTTTTTAAAAACCTTAACATTTTCCTGCTTGTTGTTTTCATATATTATGCAAAATATCATAGTTTATAGTATAATGTTTATATATTTCTATAAAAAAAAGAGTTTTCAAAAGTATGTATAATTTTTTTGTCAAAAAAATTATGGATCCTTAAGAGGGCATTATTACCCGCACTTACCTTGGTTCATTCAGCTTCGGATTCTGAAACAGTCGATAAACTTGCTTCCGAGGATTCTTCGTGAAAATTAAGAGGTGATTCCTCAGTACATTCACCTGTTATCACATAGTGTTTAATTTCGGCAAAATCTTTCCTTTTTACCTTGGAGGATTTTTTTCTGCGTAGTGAGACCGCGGGATCTGAACTTATAATAAGGAAATTAAACAAGTCTTTATTGGTACTCTTTCTAGATGATTTTCTGGTATGGTGTTCTCTAATATATTTTATATCTTTATGTGTAGCTTCTAAAGCCTCTTCCGACAGTTGTCCTATTGGAATTTGATGGTGCGATATTATATCACTCCCGTGAATGAGTAATTTGTACATACTGACTGGCATATAATACCAACCATCTTCGATAAATATAATAATTGGCGGAATGCCATGACGTGTTTGAAAAAATGCACCGAGATTTGGAATAAATTTCTAGTGCCATTTTTTACAACAAATTGGTAAATTCAGCAAAAGTTATGTGTAGCATTAAAACCTACGTTTCTTTATTAACATTTTAAGATACAAGAATTTGTGGATCGAACACTTCAGATTCTTGACTTTTGTACATTACATCGAACACTGTGGGGCGGCCACGTGGGCATATCGGGAACAATATGTACGCTCGCGGGTGCGCGCATTACCGGCACTCGGGGAAAAATTGAAGGTTGTATACGGAAGCGAAGGATCAGGGAATGGGAAGACAGCGGTGTTTTATTAATAGCAAAATCTCGATGAAGATACTGCAACGATCCCGCGAATAAAGCGAAGAAATATTAGAATATCTGTAGCTATGATATTGCGTCCAGCTTCATTTTGACTTTGAGATCTCTGTGTTGCGAGAGGAACAGCCGCAAACGAAACGGGACGCTCGGGTGTACGCAATTATGATAGAAGCTGGAATTACCGTGGCGGGTGGGTGGAAGAAAAGTTGCATGCGGAAGATCCCCGGGCAGGAAACTTTTTGGTTATCTCTCTTTTCTCACGCCTCATTCCCTGGGACTGATTCGCCGGGACACGAGCTCGAAGATTGGTCTTGTCACGAAACTTTTAATGAAAGTTCGGCCAGCTAGCTCCGCCGTCAAATCTTAACCGGCTAATTCACGGTCTAGCCTCGCATCGAACTAGTTCTTACAAAGTAGAAAACTGCACTTTCGACACGGCTTACGAGGAGAAGGCGCAACTTGCGAGCCAACATTGGGCAAATATTAATTCCTTCAAACTTCTCGCAATTACCTCGCTGCATACCGCCACCTGGGCTGCAGTCCGTGCTTGCATTTCCTGTTAATGCATTCGGTAGTGTCTTTCTTTATTTCCTCGTGTAATTGGCGCGATTGAAAGGTCCACTTTATCATTCAACCCCTAGCATCGACCAATCGCAAAAGAATTCATCCCCTGATTTCCGCGGCACCGAAATTGCACTCTCGATACCGTGTCGCGTTCATTAAAAACAAATCAAACAGAACGCGATTGTTCGTTCGGCGCGCGAGCACGGTGAATACGGCAATTGTGCGCTAGCCGAGTATCGCGGAACGTATACGTTGATTTTCATATTTGTGACAGAATTCGGCGGGCCATTTATATTTTCCGTTTTTCTTGGCCGTGGCAATTAACCCAACTAAAACGTTGTAAAATAGGCGCTGAACGCGCGTGCTCGTTTTCTCAGTTAATTGAACGGTAACAAACGTAGAGGAGAGGCTGTGCGCCGTGTCACGCGCGTCGCCTGCCACAGGGAAAACGATTCGGTGTAATAGAAGCGCGACAAAGTGCGCGCCGTGCGCGCCTGCACGGGTGCATGCGTCCGCAAACACGCGCGCCCGTGCATTCGCATGCAATCTCGGTGTCTGCAGACTAATGCAAACATCGAGAGACCGGGGACACTTTAAAAATTACATGGACGTCGTCTCGTCAACCTGACAAGCGTAATTTCTGCGTACTTTTCCGCGCTCTCACGCTAATTTTCCGTTACCTGCAAACGTTTGACGGCGTGTTTGTCGACGCGGCTTGCTGGGGAAACGCGTCGATGGTTCTTGTGTTTAATATCGCGCTTCTAATGTGTTTAACTTTTTCTTCTAGCCAAGAAGGGAACGGCGGGAACGTGGGATGGCGCAAATGGGTTAAACATTGCTTGTGGTGTATTTGTTGAGCGACTATTTGGTCACGTATTCCATTTTCTTTGCAAACGAAGGGATACTGGAACGGCGGAGTACCCAGAGTTGATGAACTACTCGTATCTGTATAATTATCCAGTATCTGACTGTGATTCTCGAAAGCACTGTCTTCTCTTTATGATGTTGTTCCGGAGAAAATGGCCGTTTTTAAGCTGAAACCGACTTTCACCAAAAAATATAGTGAAAGTGTAATTTATACGTCGTATCGCGAGAAATTCGAAGACTTGGCGTATTCACGGGAACCTTAGTATTCTTTAGCTCACGGTACGCCCTCTTTTGCTTAATTAGATCTACGATTGCAATTAGTTCGATCGTACCTAAGCCTTACGTTGTAAATTGAATCGAGTGTCGGCGTGACTGGAGGCGCCTTATTAGCGAGCTGCTTTCTCTCGTTGAACTTCGTGTACGGTTACACCTAGTCGTACCTTTATTAGTTCCTCGGTGCCGCTGAAATGTATGAATTAAACTACTGACTGAAACACATCACGATTTCGACAACAAGGGCAACGTTTCAGGCTTCAGCCTTTCGATTCGTTACCTCCATTGCCCCTTTAATACCAAAAGTTTTTCCGCGGACGCGAGCCGTTTCGCGGGGCGCACAATGCAAACACGCCGGCGAAAGAGGCGAGCATCGCAAGGGCTCTAATTTAATAAAACGGGTCAACTTTCTCCCGGTACGAGCTGAAAGCGGGCGCGGAAATGGAATAGCTCGTAAAAACCATAAGTTGCGGCTACAGTTATTTTATAAGAGAGCTTACGTCGTAATAACGTAATAAAGTGTCTCCCACCTTGTGACATGGCTTAGCCGCGTTGAGGAAGCGCACTCCGGCCAGAAACTCTTACAGCAGGCGACTTTAAAAGCATAGACACCGTATCGCTTTGCACAAACGCACGATTATCGTACGTGTATCGTCATCCTCGTTCCCCGTTGTACTTTTAACCTTATTATCATTTCTATTAAGCGAGGTTAACCGCTCGTTAACGCCGCCTGAAATATTACTTCACGCGGGCGAAGTCGCGAGTAGCCTTAGTCAACTGGCTAGAAAACACTGCACAATTGGCAATCTTTTCAAAAGGATGGTCAATTACGACAATTACCTTAAAAGATGACGAGACGTGACCCCATTCTACTGGCGAGGTTCAAAAGCTACGTGGCAGATTTGCTGGTTAATCGGGACGACGAACGACCGGCTAATGAAACAGCAAATTTGTCGCCGTTGATAGATCACCGAATAGACGGAGCGTATCGATGATCTTGATTTTGACAGCGAGACAGCGGATGGGTCTTACGAGCAATAAAGCCATTATCGAGGGGAGCTAGGCGCAGCGCAGCTCGGCTCGGCGTCTATTAACGGCGATCCTCGCATGCAGTGGCGAGCGGCCGCGGCGATGCAAAACAGCCGTCTCGCAGATATATCGACGTTCCTCGTGCGGTTCTGTCGTCGGTGCCGTAAGTTTGCAAGCGTGTCGTTGCACCGACACTGGAGAAAATCTAGTCTCGTGCGGCTGGCGGCGCGATTAGGCTCGGCGTCGCGTCGGGGCGGGTGTATGCGTGGCGGACGGCGGCGGACGGCCGACTCCGCGCATAAATCCTTTGTAAACGGAATGGATGTCCGCCGCATCGAATTAGCATCGGATTAGCCGAGTTAGTAGTTTGTTCTAGCGGCGCGGAGAGGATATGGTGGAAAGGCGAGCCGTGGACGGGACGCGAGATTGTAAATTTATGCTTTGCACGTAGGTACCTACGCGAGGCCGGTTTCGGTGCTCGTACGCTGGCAAAAATCGCGGCCCGCTTTGATACGCTGCTCGTCGTACTTTTAATTAGCATACGATCGATTCCAGTGACCCTCCGGCTCGGCCCGGCTCGACGTTTCGCAACGGTACCACTCGTGTCGTCGCGGCCTGGCATTTGCGAGCCGTGCGAACCGATGCGAGCTGATGCGAGAGCCTCTCGAATGTACCTTCTATCGAGCACATCCCCCTCGGATGCGAGAGCCTCGCCGGCGTCATTCATGCCGTTCGAACTGTGAATGCGGCCCGAGCCAGATCGCGGATAATTAAAGGCATCGGGGAGCGTTACGAAAGTGTCTTCTATCTATGTGCCCTCGTCCGCAGCGACGAGCCGACGACGACGTTGCGGTGCACCTAAGTAGTGTCGCTGTTACGTCACCGATTCAAAATCTCCATACCGCTCCAACTGTATATCGAAACACAAGCGGAACGCGATAAGGGAACATTCTTCTAGCGACTTGAGGCGAGCCGCATCAGCGCCGATGTTGTGGGTGAGTGCAAAGCAAATACCGCCAATCGTGCAAATATTTATAAAATCGTCTAGAAGCAACACCCGCTGGCACTGGTATATACTACATGCTTAGAGCCTTTCTGACACCCCGTAAGATTAATCTCCGCGGTCCCCGATCCTCGAATGCCAAACAAATAATATTTTCGACTCGTTAGCCCGTGTCTGGCGCCTCGCTGGCATAATCACTCGGAAAGATCTCGCGACACGTGATTAAGACCCGACAGCAGTGTCGATGATAAAGCCTTGTAATGTAGACGAAGCCGGCGAGGTCAGCGATACCTTGGAGCAGTGGTGTTTTGTCTCGATTCCCTGAACAGCGCGTAACCGGTAGATCCACCGAGACCGGGTCGATTGTGGATGCAAAATGTGGCCGTCCGAGCGTCCGCGGAACAGGTGTGCGGACTGTATGCAGCCAGTCGATTAGACGGGTGTCCAGAGAGCATGTCGGCTAGCGTGGAATTGTACAGGAATCGTGTGCGTACCGTGACACACGGACAGTAGTCTCGAGCACGTACCGCAGTCTAGCACCGGCACGGTATGCCCTGCTCTGTAATATCCCACACACAGGCGGGCGCACGCACGCCAGCGTAGGAATAGGTGGTAGCAAGTACGAGGAAGCTGGGAGCGGAGAAGCATGGGATTGAGCATAACCAGTTTCTGTTACTCGCCGACCAGCCGTGTGGCGTAACGTGGCCAATTGGTCAATCAGGCTCCCTCCGATATACGCTACCGACGTTCAGTTCCAGGCTGCTCGATTTTCTCGCAGAATCGGCCACGCCGCAGAAAACCGATCCTCCCCCTTCAACCGATAAAAAACACCCCGGGACACAATCATTTCGCGCCGATCGCAATTGCTCGGGCAATTACTGCGCCCCGTTCATTCGCGTCTCGGTCTCGCAACTGACGAGATCACGGTTATTGCTCCCCGCGGAAGAAATCGAATCGCATGCTTCCACGAAACTTGCGGATCGTACCGTTTCCAGGTCTGATAAGCCGCTCCAGACCATTAGTTTCTCTCCTCTTTTTCCGAACTCGTTCAGGTATTTCAGATTGCCAAGCCTCCTTGCCTTTCATCTATCAATGGAGTACGAGGTATTGCTCAGAAGTCACACCATTGCAAAGCACCAGCTCCGTGCGTTTTGTCCCCGGCACAAACGCCGACGGGACTCGGTGCCGTTTTTGGTGCGAGTGCCGATAAGTCCGACAGGCCTCCTACAGCGTCTCCCGCGCAGATAGAGGAGCCGCAGCGACGGTGTAGGTGTTTTCCATACTTGGATTCAAATGGCTTATCTCGGCCGAAACGTCATGCGAGGGGGGCTAATGTACCTAGGTATCCAGACTCGTTGGAACCGAAATAACATGGACAGATGATGTCACAGCTCTGTCTCGCGCTTTATACCGCCAGGCAATGAAACACACTGTTTGCTTATGTTAAAGCATGCAGCATCGCGACAGCAGTAATCTAGACGCTTAATGAATCTCTTTGCCCCCCCCCCCCCCCTCAACCGGCACCATCCGATATTCTGTCTTTCGACGATGACGATACCACGTCTTACGTCATCCGCGAACGTTGTCGCGACACAGGTGCGCGCCTTTGTGCCGCGGACTGTCCCACATTTGCATATGAATGAGATTTCGCGGTGCCGCCTCTCCCTCCCCGACGGATTTCTGGATTGTGTAGAAATCATGGGCGTATTCAGCGTCGTCAACATGGATGCGAAGAGGGAGACACCGTCGAATACTTGTTGCTCCCTCGTTTTTCCTTCGAGGGTACCTATGCTAGACGCGGATTGCATTTTTAGTGGAGATGAGAGTTGTTTGCGACCGTGTTACGTTTGCCGAGAAAATTTCCTTGGCGATGTTAGCTGGAAAAGCTTAATTTCGAAGCGTGTAAGAAGCTATCAAAGAGCATGATGTTGTCAGAGTAGACGTTGAGGTCTCCATGCCCTGATCACTCGATGAGAAATACATAGTTTGTAGGTTATTACGACCCATCCCCGCGCTGAAACGTGAAATGGATGAGGCGTAGGGTATCGAACGCCTCGGCGTTAGAAATAGGCCAGGGAGCGAAAGAGGGCTCAGGGATTCACGCTTGGACTTGTGTGTGTAGCTACAGCGCTACAGGCTTCATTCGGCGGTGCAAAATTTTCAGTGCAAGTCGATCCAAATTCGATTTGGATCAAGAATTTGGAGCTAGAATTTTTAAGGGGAAATGGGACTAACGGACAATTATAACGGACGGTGTACGAGTCAGTGACCAGTTTAATTCCCTCACGATGCACATGGTGGCTATGTAGTCATCCGGCATATTGCGAATTCACCGAGTTATCAGAGGTTGTAAAGGGAGCTCGGTCGGTGGCTTGACTAGGTTCAGAAAGCATGAAGCGCATTGCACGTTGAAATCCATTCGTGCATCTCTGCACGGACTGAATAGCCGCCGTGGCAACTCTCGACTTTTGCAATCGCACCTCGCGGCATTTCCTAGTTCTAGCGCGCTCGATCCTGCGGGCATTTATTCGAATGCGACCGATACAATTCATTTAGCGGGATTTCTATGCCGCGCGAAACTCTCTGCCGCCCGGTGTTCCCCTGCTTTAACTTTCATGGGTAGTTTTATCGCGTTGTTCGGCTGCGCCCAAGTTTCCTCCGCAGATTCATAGAAACGGGGGACAACGTTGATTTTTAAATTACCTACAGGCGCGTCCCCATACATATGCATTAAAAAAATTCGTCGCCACTGTCGAGTAAACCGTAGCCCGATCTTTACGTAAATCTCCGAATTACTCGTTACGTTCGTTACAGTTTCCATAGAATTATATTTTAATTATTTCAAGCCGGACAAAAGGGAATCTCGCATGGCCGCGTTCCGCGCACCCGGTTGCGCCCCTGTAAATTTGATCCTGTATTTTCGCGTTTCGCGTTTGTCTCGATTTTTACCATGGAAATATCAATAGCCGCGATCAACCGTTGCTGATACATACGGTTTCAGATGCGGTT
Source organism: Andrena bucephala (assembly GCA_947577245.1). NCBI lineage: Eukaryota > Metazoa > Arthropoda > Insecta > Hymenoptera > Andrenidae > Andrena > Andrena bucephala. Next base: position 76,076,071 of record OX387715.1, read on the forward strand.
CTGTGTGCACTTGGACCCGCAAACTCATACTGTCGTTTCGTTCGCGCCCTGTGTTCCGTCAATCAATTTATTAGAAACGAAAACAGGCTGCGCGGAATTCAATACGCGCCCCAGGAAAATCCGCTGCACCGAGTACTTTTTATAGGAACAAATTTGCGACGGTATTCCGCGATCGGTTTTTCGTGTATTTTCGTCCGCGGTACACCCGTCGACAGAAACCGCTGTAACAATGACTCGGTAACCATTTGACGCGCTGCTTTTATTTCTGCTGTTTGTGCGTACCGTACAACTGTTTTCTAAAATAATACATCTCAGTTGCCAAATTGAATTTTCCAACAGTGTTCTACGGCCGTTGCAATATGGCCACGGTCGATCTATATCAGTCCTCTAGTCAATCAAGCTTCAAGAATCAATCGCTACCGCCACTCCATCTCCGTTACCATGGCGCAGAAGCTATGTCAATTATATTATTGCATGCCTACGAGATGCATAGCTTGTTAGCTAGTTACTCTCCACATAGAGATCGCAAACAGTACTCTCTGAGTATAGAAATTCTCCTCGCAGAAATCATACAGGCTTCATTGCACATCATAACGGAGCATGTGTTCGTGTTCCCCGGTCGATGACGACACGATGGAACAACCGTCTGCCAGTGAATTGTGCCAGCAGGCCGGAAAGGGAGCAATTCGCAGCTAACACTGCCTAAAAGCAATCTCCGTTCCAAAGTAAATCGCTTTCGTTTTTGAGGCAACGTGACTGCACGTCGCGCATACATCCGCCGCGCAAGCACGAGCTTTAAGTTTCGTGTGCCCGAAGGCGCCAGGCTATGCTGTTCAACAGTGTGTCGCCCGCGTGTATGCTCTCGCATTGAGGATGCAGATAGGCAGCGCGAGGAGGTTGTTAGCAGTTGGCCGCTATCTTGGCTCACCTCCAGAATCGATCCTCCGTCGACTGATGAATGAATAAACAAAAACGAGACATAAAACAACGACGGCCGCGCCTCAGCCTTAACCGCGTAGCGCGTTTACGTCGCCGTCGCCATTGACCGTCGCCACGGTTAAGCCACGATCAGCTTAAAACAGCCGCTGTGTACGTAAGCTTTTGGAGGCGCGAATATATGTAGACGCCCGACGTGATAATCTCTGGCCGTGGCTCGCTGCTGAAAACGCGACCCGTGGCGGTGTTACTGGCTAACCCTGTGACGCGGTCAGCAAATATAATTTGTGGTTGGAAAAATGAGGGAAACGGAGGATTTCATTGTGGTCGTGGCATGGCCGTGGTACTAGAGTGGTCCTTATTTTTAACATGCGATTTCTTTTGCCCTCACTCCCTAGTATGGTTGCATTTCATAAAAATAAAAAAATAGTCCATGAAAAAGATTGTATTCCAATCGGACAACAGGGAAGGGTGCCGACCAGGCCTTAAAGTTTAGAATTCATTAATGGTTTGGATTTAAAGAATTTCTCAAAAATGGTAAGCCCTATCGAAATTTTGTTCAAATAATATTTAAAGACCACTCAATTTTCTACAATTACTGTATATAGGGGAGAGTCGTGCAGTACCGACCAATGCTAGTTCTCGCTTCTTCGACCAGATATTAGCACTTTATTTGAATTAACCAATAAAAATCACAATTCTCTATAACCTAATTCGGGGCCATATTGTTTACTCGATTACTTTCGATGTTCTGGGGCATTAAACGTATACATTGATATTCAGTGGGTTAAAAGTTATTTTTTAAAGCTGATCTTTTGTTTCTCGTGTAAGTAAATGATTTTGTTCTATTATGTGTACTATCTCTAGTCTATTAAGTTTAATAAAACGTCCTAGTTTTGCAATATTTTTTTTGTACATAATATACCATGATGTAAAATGTTTCCCCGTGTTTGTCGTACAGTACCGACCATCCAACTGTCGCGCAGTACCGATCAACAGACTTTGTCAACCAGTAGAGACCAAATTTTTCTTATCTGTAAGTTCAATCCGTTAGCAACTCAGATTAATTTATAAGATGTTCATTTAGCCTTCCTTCTGCCTTTTCCCGCAGAAAAATAAAGTAAATCAGGATAGGTATGATAACCTAACAATCAGGAAGCTAGGATTTAATGAAGAAGTTATCCAGTGTGTTATTTGCAAACAGAGTTGGGCATTAACTAAATAAAAAATTATGTGAATAAGGATCAAGTAAAAGTTAAACTTTAACTTTAGATTATTCGACGAATAAAGTTACTTTTTATATTCGATGAGAATTTATTCGACGAGCAAAGTTAATTTTTTTATTCGACCATTAAAGTTATTTTTTTTTTATTCGTTATTCGAAATTTTATTTAAATAAAAATTTTGCCCATCTCTGTCTGCAAGGAATCATTTGACAAAAATTGGGTGCAGTACACCGAATGTGACGGTTGGACACACGTCGAATGCACAAATCAGGAGAATATTAATTATTTGACTTGCGAGTTTGTACAAATAAAATTTGAAAAAAATCTTGTATTGTACTAATTAAATGTCTTTTTATTAACATTGTTTATCATTTAGACCTAAAAATCTACTAATTTAATAGTTGGTCGGTACTTGGCGACAATTTTTCGTTTCGTAGAAATTATAACTTTTTTACTTTTGCGAATCATCAATTTTTATTATTAAATTTCACAAAAATAATTTCCCGCCTCTTACTAAGTTCCATCTATACCTACTACAAACACGTTTTTGAATTTCTAATTGTTATCGACTCTACCCCAAGATATAACAAAAAAACTTAGAGCGGTCGGTACTGCACGACTCTCCCCTATAATTTCGTGCTTCCAACCACCTTTTAGATAATAGCGTTTGTATATAGAGAGAGAACAAAGAAATACGAAAAAAAAGATTCGACATGTATAAATAAGGTTCACCCTACTGTGGTACGCACAGAACCGTGTTTTTAAGAATTGATAATGAGTGCATTCCAGAGTAAATGGAATAGCAAAGTGTGTTCGTTACACCGATTTACTTTCGAGTAATTGACATGAAATTTTCAATTCTGCCAATGCTCATCGCTCATTAACAGCGACAATGCGCCTAATGCGTTTGTAATTCGAATGAACGTGGCAACCCTCATAGATCGCACGAAACTCAATCCATCCTTCCCTCGAACTTGATTTACGGTGTATCGGCGGTAATTAATAGCTACACCGTGTTTGCTCGAAGCACACTTTTATCGCGATCCACCGTCATTATTAGACGCGAATATGATTTAATGCGATCCCCCCTCGTTGGAATGCGAAATTAAAAGCCCCTCACACCGTTACCCAGACACACGTTCATTATCCTTTCGCCTCGTCCGCGCTCGGCCCCACTCCACCGAATTTTAACGCGATATCGATGTTTTACACCGCGATACGGCGCGATCGGGAAGTTTTCGCGCAGTTTTATCGCGCTCATCGTCACGGGTATTCGAAGCCGGGGGCGTTTTATCGGAACAATTACGCGTTTTGAATGGCGACCACGGTTCCCGGTATATCGTGCCCGGGTTTATCTGCTCCCTCGCCCTTCGGGAGCCGCCGCGCACGGAATCTATTTCGCGCGGCCGAAATCATGCACGCGTTTTATCCCTACCTGTTAATTGCTAATCACTCTACCGCGATTAATAAGGCTGACCACTGTCGCACGCCGCGCTAATATCGTCGAATACGCACCGATGATCATATTATCGCCGCCGGAATGTATCGCGGCGGAGGGGCGAGTCCAAACGGCACAGCTGCAATCGAACTCCATTCCCCTGGCCGCGTCGCGGTCTCGTTGCCGATAAATCGGATAAACCGCTCACTTATTCGTTCCTTTCGCGGAATCACGTGGTTGGACTTTCTCACGGCATGTTTCTTCTCTTATCAGCGGCGTTACGTGCGCTCCGCACACTCCCCCGTTGATTCATAACTCCGATAGGCCGGGGAAATGAATCTCGACGACGTACACTCGCGCTTATTAAACGCCGTTTATGTACTTTTACGATACGCTCGCGGACTCGCTTGGCCTCGTTACTCTTTGTCCATTTTTATTCGTCGCGCAACTACAACGATCTGGGAGAGGTCGGCAGGTAAATTCTAATCGGTGAACCGCTCGTGAGCAGCGAACAGGGTCGAGAGGATCAGGGAGGCAGGTGGGAGCGCCTGTAAAGGCAACTCCGTCAACGTAGCTCGTATATTTGAAAATATATCGAGAGGGGTTCACAAAGCTCGCACTACGGCCACAGAGAGCATGGGTCGCGCGTAATTAACTAACGCCGATTGGCAAACATTTTCACGCAGCCGGGGTGGCTCACTATTCGCGATGCTACGGAGCGTATGTATACCGGGCCTCGGAGTGTAATATTCCTCGTGTTGGTACTTCGCATCGATGGCTCAGGCGGAGAGCAACGCCGAGAAGTTACGAGGGCCCCTGAGAGTTTGGTAGTCGTGCGGTGGTTGTTCCCCGAGATATTAGTGGCAATATTACACCGTTTGTAGTATGCCGCGCGTCGCGCTTCCCCGTACAGCAAACTACGATTAACCGACTACAGGTCGGCGTCGCGTTTCCGCCCTTCCCTCTGTCAGTGACGGATAGTCGTTCTTTACTAGCGAACCGTTGATTTAGTTCGCAGCTTTCGCGCTTGTCTTCGACTCGAATTGGAACGCCGTCGTTAACGGTGAGATCGATTCGACTTCGTAATTAATCCGTCGGGGTCGAGTTCATTCTGTAGCAGCCAGTGCGCTCGAAATAGTTCCATCAATCTTCTAGCACCGGTAATAATGAATGAGATACAGTCGCGTGATTCATCCGTTGCGACCCCTTAATTTTTCGAGGGGCATGCAAACGAGGGGACGCGAATAAACGCGCGCCGAGGATACTCTTGTCCCCATCGGTCGAGCAAGATTTTACTGTCGCGGTATCATGTAAATGGCGGACGTAAGCACGGTGCAACAGCGTGTCCCGTCTCCCACACACGGCGAAGCGAACTATCCGTTTTAGCGGGACATTACTCTTGCCGTAGTCGTAAGATTGTGTACCGATTGCAGGATGCCTCGTTATACGCTCGATGCACCTTTACGGTCGCATCAACCGGTAACGTAACGCCGCGTCCCTGCCCCCGCGCGATGGGATAATATCGTTAGGTAGCGGCCGTTGCCTATTTAGACGCGACGCCTATACATCCCGGCCGGGCGGCGCCGCTCGCTAGGACACGTTTGTCTACAGAAGTGTCATAAATACAATCGCTTAAACGTTACATCTATCTCTCGGCGGTTGCCGTAACCTATCCGTCTTGTCGATCCGCGTTTCACCCCGATGCAGGCCTCCGCGTCAGAGGGTGGGTATCAAAGTTCTCGCGGGCACCAGACACGCGCACGCGCTCACATGATGTATGCACGAATAGGAGCACGTTCCCTCGCGCTGGGCAGCATTGTCGTTGCCCTTTGACGCGTAATAACGTTGGCTGGCCGTGCACCGACAGAACGTGTCGTTGCACAATGCTGATGTTAACTCGTTCGGTCAAAGGGCCGAGGTCCCAATGTCTACTGCGAATCTGGATCGACCAGCGAGGCACGTTAAGAGGATTCTAGCGATTCTATTCCACGGGATAATCGGCGCCCGGTACGCGACGCGTCCGCCAGCGAGCGGGCGTACCTTCGCTTTTTGGCAGAACAGGAGAGTATCCAACTGCGAATTTATCGAGGCGCATTGTCTCCGTAATGCTGTTAAGTCGCTCGCAGCGGAGGCCGCGCTAGCGAGTTTCTGGTCCCTTTTGGCAAACGCTGCGGGATTTCTTGACGCTGTATATCAACGATGGTGTATTCCTCCTAGGGGAAGTTTTAGTGCCCGATGCAGATGAGTTAACGTGCTTTTAACTTCCCTGCACAGGGGTCTTCGAAGGTTCTCGGAGGGCGAAGGAGGGTGACAAGTCCCAGCGAAGTTTTGGAAATTGTTTCTCTGCCTGTGAGCCGGGATCCGTCGCGCGCAGGCTGGGAAACATGTCCATTAGGGTAAATCCGGGAGACGCGGTCGGGCCGGAGAGTTGGTCGAGTCGCTATATTTCAGACTCTCTACGTAAAAATGCGTTAAAGTGCAGACCAATTACTTCTCTACTAGCCAAACAGTTGAATGAATAGCGTCATTTCGCTTCCTTCTGTGTTCTTCTGGATTTACCTATAGGCTTTAAAAGATAAATTGAGGTTACATTTGACCTCTTTTGTCAAACGGCGGTGTACAGAATCGTATTTAAAATGTACTTCTAAGTTTATTTTCGTTTAATGTTTGGTATAATAAGATAGTAGAGATATTGAGGGACAACGCAGTCAAAGTATTTGGCCATAGGTATTAAGAAAGGAGAGATGGTCGAGTTATGATTTTTTTTATTATTTTTATTTATTTTTTCATTTTTTATTATTATTTTATTATTATTTTTGTTTATTTAATTTATTTATTCACTTTTGTATTCGTTTGTCTTGCTAATAACCAGTAGGCAGTTCACTTTTTCTTTGACGTGTTCCTTACTTGTTTAGCGTAAACAAATTAAATATCAATAAATCTGTAGTTGTATTCATTCATAAATAATTTTACTTTCTTCTTTGTTATTTTTCCATGAAAGATTCTGTGAGTGGTCTCTGCCAACAACGAAAACCATTTCTCCCGGCACCTTGGGAGAGGTGGTCAGATGTCACTTCGGTTTTCAACCCAATTTACAGTAAATATTATCTTAAAACAAATGTCGACCAGTTTTTCTGTATCAGCATACAATTCTGAACATGTGGGTTTGTTCTGATAAAATAAGTAATATCTATATTAGTTTTAATAGCCATTTTATATTAGCTCGACCGCGTCTCACGGATTTACCCTATAGAAAAATACTCGGATAGACTCAGTTATCCAGCGAGTTATTGATCAATCATGCTATTACATATTGAACGGTGCAGCGTGTCGCGCTGGACACCCCGCTTCATTTAATTGGTCATCGATTTGGGTTCGCACCTTGCTCCCCATTGTGGCCCACCATGGGAGCATTAACGATTCACGCGCGAATCGTGTTACACCGCGTGGCGGTCATTGTCTTGGCCAGTCGATTGAATTCGCCCGGCGAAAGGAAGAGCTTTGTTATGCAGACAAACGGCGCGCGGAATCTCGTGGGCGTCGCAGTTCCTAGCCAGCGAACGAACGAACTTGTCGTCTAACGGGCACGGTAATTCGCTTAACCATCGTGAAGTCGTGAAGTCGTCCCCGTCTGCGGCAGGCGAGCGTAATGAAATTCCGTTCGACGCGCCGCGAATCCGCGGGGCGTTTTAGTTATGGTTTAAAATCAAAGGAGCACGGCAACGCGGCCTCGCCTGGAGACAATAAACTCGAAACTCGAGCGAAACGTCCCCGCTTTAACTGTTCCGCGCAGACAATGCGCGAGGTTGTTCCAAGACGCCCAAGAGACACGCAAACGAAATATGTAAATTCCTGTGTTTCCCTCTCTTAAAGCGCCTGGATCTAGCTTCCTCTGGTGCCTTTGCTTTGGCGCGAGGAACGTTATTCGCTTACAAGCGCGCTCCCTCTCGTCGCTAAATCATGCCCGCTACGCTTCAAAACGTTATCCGCGCCGTGGCCCAGGGTGCTTTATACATTCATATGTAGGTGACGCGAAAGGCACCTGGTTGAGATGCGAGGCGAATTTTTTAGTTTCTCGCGACAGAAAAGTAGGCGAAGCGTCGCTCCTCACTCTTCACGATAACAGGGGCAGGAAACATCTAGCTTGACAATAAAGGAAACCCTGCTGCATTGCTATCATAAAATGGCAGCGGGAACTTACGTCACTTGCTCCTTCTGGAAGCAATTGGAGCGTGATCCCGCGTTCGTTTACGAATCCTTTGTTTGGAGCCGGGGGTGCATAAATCCCTGTAGAATTCATGGGGGAGGTTGACGTATTGAAAAGCATCGCTAAAAGTAATATCGAGAGAAGACGTCCCCGTTTGAATTATAGCCGCTGTAGAATCGGAAGGGGGGCGGGCGACGACGTCGATCGTTTTAATAAAACGCTGTTTCGCGATCCGACATGTTAGCCGAGTTTTTAAAGGGGATGAAACGGATAAAAAGAGCTACGCTCAGGAGTGGGAAAGTAAGGGGGGGGGGAAGCCCGTATAACCGCGGGCCATGCACGCGAAAAAGAAAGCAAGCAAATAAGGGAACGGGGTGGAAAAAGTTGGAGAAAAGAGGTGAAGCGGGACTGGCGGGGCAGGGAGAGAAACGGAGAGTACGATGAAAGGGGCCAGGCCAAGCTCACTAACTTGAACAATATCTCTCAAGATGCCGCCGCGCCGCCCGGAGATCTAGGCTCGAAACTTCCTGGGTGCACGCTTCCTCGCTCCAGCACACGGAGAAAGAGAGGCCCGAGTTTCCTACGTCAGGGAAACTTTCACATATTCCATTCACGACGAGCGTTTTAGATCGGTGCTTAAAGAAGACTGCCTGCGGGTGGTGGGGGGAGGGGGGGATGGGAGGCTGTAGGTGGTAAAAGGAGAAAGAGAGGGGTCGGAAACATTTCCGAGAGAGTCATCCCCGCGACTGCTTCGACGTTTTCCAACATTCCGTTCCTCCGCTACGTCCTAAACCGCGTAAACGGATCCGAGGAAGAGCCGAATCGTGAGGGACGCTTCGAATGCCAGTGAATTACCGATTCGAGACGCGAGAAATCGTCCGCTTTCGACCTCTTTAAATTTTTAACGCTCGTCGAAGCTCCCGACTCGACACGCGCGGCTACTTTCGCAACCCCTTCGGACCGTTTGGACCCGTGAGGAGTGGCGCGACCCCTCTCAGACGAAGTCGGCAAATGTAATCCTCTTGGGTTGTCCGTAAAATTTTAAGTCACTGGCGATGCAGCGGCGCGCGAGCTCAATGACGTCCACAAAGGGCGCGATTTATTCAGCGCTTCGGGGTGCCGGTGTAAGTCGTAAAACACGCGAACGGGCAATGTAACCGGGCCACTGACGTTCGTCTTTTACGCTGCAGACATCGTGACGTAAGAGTGTAACTGCTCTTGATGGGACCAATGTGAAAGCCGAATGTCCTGCACGGCAGAGTGTTTTTTTTAATGGTTTCCGGAATGCGTGTGTTACTGGCTGTATTTTTTTTCTTTTTTATGTTTGCTCTTTTTTTTTTGCTTGTTGGTATAAACATTTTTAAGACCTTCGAAGGTTTAGGTTTTTGTGTTGTTGATACGTACCACTCGTTGCTTCGCCAGCGACGATCCCGAGAATTTACATTATCCCCGACAGAGTACGGCGGATTTTCAGGCGCAGAGGTCTACATATTTGTAGGTTTCAAATTGAGTTCCCGCAGCATGTTCGGAAAGTTTTCTGCTTGAAAAGCTAGGAAAGTCCCTTTATTACCTCCCTACTTTCCCTCCACATCCTCCTATGCCATCTTTCTTGCCTCGCATCGGGGTGCTTGACTTGAAGACGCCCTCCACAGCCGACGGAGTTTCGTATTACTCCCTACGCTTTCCTCGCGCTTTCATAAAAGCCCGCTCCGAAACGCGCAAATCTAGTGAATAAATCCTGCAATCGTGTTTCCAGTTAGAGACAAAAAATTCTTCCAACAGGTATTCTCGCGCCCCTTCTCTTCTGAGCTTTGAACCATTCACCGCAGAAACATTTTCCTTTTTTAAGTACACTAAAGCTTTAATCATTTCCTACATCTAATACATCCTGTTGCGTTAGAATTCGTTTTATTTCAAGGCAGCATTGGAAAAAGTTGGAAACACGAACAATTCCGCGGTAGAAGAATCTACGCTACATTTTCAGGCACCAGAAACCCAATAGACATAGCCATTCGCTTCATCATAAATGTAACGTATTCAAACAACGAACAAAGCCCCGCCCGAATTCAATTGCCGGGCAAACTTTTGTCATTTCCGCGTGAAGTTCGCCGAGTAATAGCTCGCGGGGAACACGTCGTATTTAAAGGAATCGGATTTACAATCCATTATCTTGGCAGCGCCGAAAGTGGCGTTGGAACGAGGTTCCCAAGGAGGTCTCTCGATTCATAACTGGTCCTAGGCCGCGGATACACAACAGCCTCCCGACGTTCTCGCCGCTTGTCGGAGCTTTCTGCCGCTTTTAGCCCGAAAGTTGAGGGTGAAGTTAAGCAAGCGCGCGCGCGGCTTTATTGAAATTTCATCTCGGAGCATGATACGAACCGCTCTCAACTCTTCCGCGATCTCTTGCAGCCCGTAGGCAACTCGCGAGTAGTCTCGCGCTAGATTAACTCTTCTTCGTCGTCTCTGGCTGCATTCGCGAGTGTTAGGCATCGGAACGCGACAGGGGATGTGTATAGAGTTGGGGCAAAATTAAGTGGCTGCTCAAGAGTACTGACAAGAGAACCGTCCGACGCGATTCCTCCAACCTTCGATCCGCTTCTGCTGGATCCCACTAATTTCGTTCCGACTGTGCATCGTGCTAGAACATGAATGCAGGCTCGCTCGCGGACGCTGCGACAACGCGAGCCGGGCCGACAACACACGTGGATCATCCACGCTCTCGCGCACAAGGACAGCCACCGGGTGTAAACTGGCATCACGTTGGCCCGTTCGTTCTCGAGATCGTTAAGTCCGACCCCCCGGCGAGCGAACGTTAGCCACGGTGAAAGAGAACGAGCCTCGAGGATGAGAACTACCGGACGTGCAGGTCTCGAGCGACGTCGTTAGCGATAGCTAGCTAACGTTCGTAGCGAGAGAGTCAGGCTTCCCGCTAGGCACGCGATCGCTGCCGGTTTCGTGGACGCCGCGATCGCCGTGCTGCTTGCTTTCTGGAGGACTTTTGTTTTTGTGTCTTTGCGCCTGGAGAGGCTCGTACACTTTATTGGAAGCCCCGTGGTACCTTATTGAGGCAGTAAACACGTAGAGAAGCAATCCCTTCCTTTCAGCCGCCGTTAAAGTTTATTCGACGCAAAGAAGCACGTACCCGGGAAGGTTTATAGACACGAAAAATCGCCAGCTGATAGATGGTTATGCATGGGCATTTTCTCATGCACGAGCGTGAGTTCAGACGTACGTAGCAGCTCGATGTATCTCAGAATTCTGGTCCAACTAAGAATCTCGAAACCTCGTGGCTTAAAAGCCCTCAGCTTCAATTTGATTTAACCGATTCAACGCCTTGGAACCTCGCGAGCCTGGAAGCTGTTCGATAGGATTCTTTCGAGTTGGACCGAGATTGCTCGAAGAAAGCTTCCCTGCCTGCTGGGTCTGGAAGGGTGCTGAACTTCCGTTAGTCGGGCAAGCAAGCTGACTGCGCCACGAACGGCCTCCTCGGCCCCGGAGCGTATCCTCCATCCTATCAACGGCTCCCTCGAACGTACCTTCGAGTTACCTACGATACCACCCGTTTCCTAAACTCATCCAATGCAACACGTTACCAGATTCTCCACGGTATTGAATGTTTTGGCATTCTTCGGGCGGCTTGCTTGGCGGGCGGCGAAACTCTCGAAAAGATAATGCTCCGCGGCCGTTAGACGCGGAATACATTAGCCGTTAACAAAGGGTTAGTGGAGGAGAGGACAACGCGAACGAGACAGCTCGCGAGAGAGCACAATCAATGCGCTCGTTGTGACAGAACGAAACATTATGCGCGTCTGTCAGGCCTGGTGCTCCGCCTCGACCCTTCAACCGCTCCAGATGTATATTTACTGGCAAACTTTTCTCATTGGCCGCCCTCTCGAAAGGTACTCCCGCGTCGCTGAATAAATACACCGCTCGCGTACTCCGTCCTCTCTCATATTTATCCAGCGACGAATATCGGATAGGCGATACACACACGGACTTAGCGTTTCTCGTGTTGAATCGATAACACGCTATTGCCTGTGCATAACGAAGAGGTCGGGGGTCCACGTAAACACACTGTAATCTGTACTTATTAGGCGGGAAGCTGTAATTGCGCTTGACGAACTATCTGACGCGAGCAAATTGTTCCTTGGCTGCTCGTTGCTCTAGGGAGGCCGTTAATAGATCATTTCACATTCGATGCGCCATGGAAACGTAACGAGCTATAGGCGAGACAACGGAACTACTTAGTTTCACTCGGAGCAATCCGCGCGTCTGCACGCGGACACGGGTGCAATTCCGCGCGGCTGCTCCAGGCGGTGGGAAGGAAGAGAGCAGGCTCGCGACGCCGACGCGGCGACGGTACGGTCTTTCGTGCGAGCATCGCGCGCCACGATAACATAGACTAAATAAATAATTGAACGTCCGGCCGTTAGCCAGCCGCGGGTTAGGGCGTTGATAACCCCAGGGTGAAGCCGGCTCTCGCTCCTCCTGCGACTTTATCTCGAATCTGTCCAACTTGCACCGCTCGGGATGCCCCAGTTTATGGTCGCCGCCGAGCCGTTACGACTACCCAAAAATTAGAGCCACTGTGTTCGGCCGGGTCATTCTCGCTACGAAGACAGATGGGCTTGGTTCTCTGTTCCTGGGATTAATAGGGAATACGAGGCGATGCGAAATATATAATTGTGGGGGACCAGGCAATCAGGTTCCAGTAAACGCGTCTGAGTAGGGGAGACCGGGGCAAATTGTAACAAAAAAAGTTTTCATAGTTTTTTCTCGAAACTGTTTTCCTCAATCAGGAATTAATTTGCGTGATTTACTACTTACATATGTGGTGAACTGATTGCGTGAAAGTACGTGACAAAATTTTGGACACTTAGACATTTAGCTTCATCTTAAACAAATCTGAACCTTTGTTACAATGTGCCCCAGTCCGGGGTAAATTGTAACACATCTGTTTTACTTATTTAAATACAAATATGAACACAAATAAATATTTCTAAAAAATAGAAATGAAAACAGATCATTATTCAACATTTGATATACAAGTGTTAAACAATCATCGCTTATTCATCTGATTCTATTAAAATCTTCTTCTTCGCATTATTTACTTTTGCCTTTATACTTTTTTTCTACTTTTTGGATTCTCGATTGTTCTGTTGTTTGTCTAGAGCATCTTTTATCCGGTGTGTCAGCCAATAGCTTGCTTTATCACCATTTAGAGCGGAGTAAGTAGTAACATGTTACAATTTACCCCGAGCTTGAATTTTTGCGCTTTATCTCAGCAAACGAGAAACTAAACATCAAATTACTAAAATGCGTACACATTAGGGTGGTCCTTATACATATGTATGGTAAAAAATTAAATTTTTTAAAAATTTCTTCTGACCCTCGCAGGAGCTTCAAAATAGTTTAAAAAAATTTCGTCTAAAATTTTATTAAAATATATTAAGGATTAAAGGTCGCTCAACGGCAATGAAATATTACTATTTTGGTATAAATTTAAAAAAAAAATTTTTTTTTCCTTTACAACTTGTTCTAACTGGTTGGGAGACTGGAGAATTGGATGAGTTTCGTTGTTATAGGTGCTAGGGTCAGTATCTAGTATGGTACCCGGTTTTACCTAGGCCATGGTGTAAAATCGTAAAAACGGATCATATTTTAAATAATTATTTTTTGTATTTTTCCTTCTATTAAACAAATTGGATATGTACTATTATTTAAAAAAGAGTTTATTCTAATGAATCCCAATTGCAATTTGTTTTTTACTTAATAATGTCAAAGTTATGAGATTTTATTCTTAACGTCCCGATTTTGCCCCGGTCTCCCCTACATGCGAAATATAAAGTCCTTGAGCGACCTTTATATGTATCAAAATATACAGATAAAAAACACGGAGATATTTTTTTTGTCAAATAGATTTTAAGAGGGTCAGACAATATATATTTTAAAGTTGAAAAATAAGGACCACCCTAGTACACATTATAATAAACAAATGTGTACTCATTGGTTTGCGAGAAAGAAGCAAAAATTCAAACAGTTTCTAATGGCGGTTAATTGAAATGAAAGTGCTCAGACAACATTTACTTACGTGCTCTAAATACTAAAATTCTGGGCTATAACCACAAAATGAATGCACGCGTTTTACGCGCGTTTGTGTCACTAAAACCGACGGTGCTAATATCGTCAAGTAGCTCTCGCATGCTGTAGGTTACTAGATTTGTCGTTCAAAAGATTTTACTTATCAACCTGCCCCGGTCTCCCCTACTTTGGTGATGTACGTTCGCGGGGAATATTTTAATGAATTTGGGGAATTTAAGGGGATTGGTCAAGTAGAGTTGTTTGGTTTTTTTGCTCGTATAATTTCGGTGAATCATTGGAGCACCAGTAAAACTTTTCGAGGGGAATGATCGTTAAACGCCTGAACTAGCTTGCGGTTTTATTAGGCAATCGTTAAGAGTTTATGATGTTCCTCGCGAGGTAATATACGAGAGAAAGGAGCGACTCTTCGGGATGTTTAAAATAGACTCCCTACGCCTTATGGTGTAATCGACTCACTGCTAACTGATGTAGATGAGCCCTGGGAAAGGTCTCGATTGGACCTCACCTCCACCGTGTTATCGTGCTGTCATCGTCGATATTTGGTCACCCTCTTTACCACCAAGCATTGCTGTATGATTAAGAAAGACCGAGATAAGTGTGTCTATCGTTTTATTTCACTTGAACTTGGTCGCCCTGTGAGCGACTTGTGGCACTGCTACATCTTAATTCGCCTTCATCACGCTAGGGACGAGGATCTAGGTTAACGATCTCGTGTATCTTTTTAAATTATCAGTTGCTGTTGAGGTCTCTCGTGGAACAGATAACTTTCGTGGACAGATAAATGACCTAGCTACTATCACTCTGTTATCCTTCGCACCCTAAAAACGTTTCTCGCCCCTTTGTTTCTGAACCCTGGCGCAAAAGGCTGACACCGTAGAAAGGCGTTCGCCGAAATGAAATTCCTCCTAGCACCACAAGAGTCCCTGGGCTGTCTCTTAATTTCTCGCGACACTAGGAACGCGAACCGTTCGCGGTCCGAGTATTTGCATTCTCGTTCTACTTGGTCGGCCGGCGAGCCTCTGAGCGGGAAAACCGTGGCCTCGCCTCGCAAATATCACGGTGCACGAATTTAAAGGCACTGCCCTCGTTGGCATTACACGTGCGACTTAGCTTTACGATCGCGCGACTTTCGATCGACGCGATCACGCGTGCGTTGGCTTGAATGATCGATGGCGCACGGGAGATCGATTACGGACCCATAATCGCAATTATCCGCGACGCGTCCGCTCTCTGAATTAATTCTCCACGATCGAGGGAGGGCTGAGGGGGGGGGAGGGCGAGAGGGTGGGGCTCGGTGTACCGAGTTTCCATCGACACGCAAGAATTCACGTGCATGTTGAATTAATTTTCTGCCGGAGCCATCGGCGAGCATCGATTATGATCGATTACAACGGAAGGGAAGCGCGAGATCGAGACGCGGAGGCATTCACCGAGGCGACGCGACTTTCATAACATTTAAATACGCTTCGACACCGATGGCGCGATCAATCCCGGTCGATCTCGAGGTCCTCGTTGTATCGTCCATTTTTTTTTTTGCGCGCGTTGCAACGCCTGTAGGCTCTTAGAGTTCTCTTCTCACGGGACACTTTTGTAACTCGCGTGGTAATGTCCAAGATACATTCAATTAGCGAAGCACGGTAGCTTCGACGGCAAGCCACTTCAGTATGAAATAGGCTTTTCAGGTTTACCGATAACTTTCCCTTCCACGCAATTACTGTGCGCCCCGGCCGAATTGATTCGAACATCGGGCCTCCATCGACACGCGAGCAACTCCGTGTCTGGTGTAATTAATATTATGCGTTGAATTATGACGCCACCGTACGGGGTATCTGCGATGAAGATCGCGAGGAACGGCGAGGAAATTGAGGCAGCCTCGTACAAGGGATCTCTGATTATTCCTCGATAGTCCCTATCGCGCTCGGGGGCCCTTATCGATGGTTGTTTCAATAATAACGATAACAGCTGGGGGGGCTTCTTGAGCGTGCAGGTGCATCGCGTTGTTGCCATGCGTTGTAGCGCCGCGACGAATCGCGGCTGGTTTTAATGAACGGCGCGCGCGTTGTATGTCATTTTCGGTATCGTCCGCAATCTCCGCGGCCGCTGTATCAGTTTCGTAATTGCGATCACTTGCCCGATAGTCGGCTCGAATTAATTTTCACACAGCGCGCCGGTTTATCAAACTCGCGTTTCCATCGACACGCGAGGATCCGTGTACACCGTAATTAATCTTAATGCTAGGAGTGCCGAGCACGGCCCGGTTATCGTTGATTCGGATTGCACCGGGACGAGCCAGCGCCGCCGCGCCGATCGAAATCGATTTACGAACAGCCGCGTCGAGTGTTCGCGCGTGCATCATAACGCGCCGCGGTTCATGCTAATCTCTTATACTCACTGATACGAATCTCGCAGGAGCGATCGCTGCCTGTTAACGCTCGCGACCGGACCACTGTTGCGGTGCGTTCCATTCTTCCATGAAGCTTATAGAAATTTGTCGCCAATCAATTTCACGTCCCCCATACACAGGCTTCCCTTGATTCTCGGAGAGAGCTGATCTCTCCTTCGCACCCTGCGCGAGGAAAATATAGGGAGCGCCTAGGAGAGGTCAGCACGTTCAATGTATGAGTGCGGCTGGTGTCCGTGAATCAAATGCACTCTGCGTGCGCAGAGACTTCGATATAAACTCGATCTAATTCTGTGCTCGTTCTGTTCCCAGGTACGGATAATGGGGATCTAAAGTGTGGCTTATTTAAACGAGCCAGGGACGCGGACGCTCATCAATGGCCAGCGACAGAGCACGGGTATCGCGGGGCCGGCGATAAACGATAAGTAAGGATAAACGTAAATCACAGAGATTGACTGTGCGTCGGGTAGCGCGGTTCGACGCCCGTATCGATGCGTGCGGCGTTATTCAAATGTATATGACTCTGGGACGTGCACACGCCGCGCGATGGAAGTGCATCGTAATGGATGCGATGCACGATACGTCGCTAACGTCCTGCAGGATCTTCGTGCATCCCGCTTCATAAATCCCTGGAAAACTGCGTGTCGTGGCCCACCTGAAACGTCCATCGGGTTTATCGCGTTCGACGCCAGCCCGGGGATTATAGCGCGTGACGTTCTTCAAGTATCCCGTTTAATTGCGCCCTGTTCGAGTTAAACGCCGTGGAACGAGGGAAATTGCCAGTCGATGTTGTCCAGTCACTTTAGCTTCGATTAATTGGCCGATGTTCGAGTGGTTTGATGACCCTCGTTTCCCTCCGTTCTGGCTTCTCAAAGCAACGCGAGCATTGAGAATACGCCGTGGTCGATCGTTTTGTTTTAGAAATATAGGCAAGCTCCCAGTGTGCTTCGGACCTTCCAATTGCTGTGGGATTAAATAGAGATCAATGGAAAGAGTCACCGATCCGTGATTCCGTGTTATCGCCAGATATTTGCCGTCATTAATACCCCCGCGAGCGCAACGCTCGGATATCGCGTTGCAGGCCTGGCTAAGCGCGGCATCACGCGACGCAGTGTCGTCTCCTTTTCCACCGACACTCCCATTTTCCGCGCTGGAATTTAGATTCCGGTTGAAACTCTATCGCTGCCACGGGAAGCGGCTCGTTAACCGATCGAATCTGCTCGTGATGACCGATCGGCGCGCTGCTCGCAATGTATTCCGCTGTCTTGCGTCGGGGTTCAAGAAGAGGATGAGATGGGCGGTTAAGATAGTGGCTGGTGGATCGATTCGACTTCCACGCGCTATATCGACTGGCTGTTTCAGAACATATTCACTCTGTGGTACTAGTTGTTTGCTGTTAGAATGTACCAGACATATATTTGAGCCTGCTACAGTATGCTGCGAACTTTGCGGAACATCGTGCTGCGTCAGTCGTATCAAAACGTCGAATATTCAAACATCGAGCAATAAAATCAGTTTCGATAAAAAAAAAAGCGTCTCGTGTCAGGTAGAATCAGCATGCTGGCTGAAAAATTTCAAGATCGTCAGCGCGATGCAGAGGCTCGATACGACGATAAAAATAATCGCTAACGAACTGATCCTCCCACCTCTTTCCCCCCTTCTTTCCCATTCATCTTTGAGGTGAATTGCTGACACGTGAGAGGATACCCGAGCACGGTTCACCGATTACTTGGTTTGGGGGGGATGGAGTTCTGGCCTTTAGGCGCGAGAGGGAAGCTTCCCGTCGAACGAGGGTGAAGCGCGTGCACTCGTTATACTCTGTTAAGCACTTAAAAATGAATTCAGGTCAACCCGAGAACCGCCTCTGTCGTGTTACAAAATAATACACCGAAATCAAGATACACCTTCAAAATTTACGATGCGTGGATAGATCCACATCTTCAACGTGAAAGACTTTCTCCGCTTTTAATTGTGACAAAGATATTTAGAAAATCAGGTCACGACGAGTGCTCGCGATAAGTACATTTCGGAGGTGAATTCGGCACATCGAAGTATTAGACAAAATTCACACAAACTCTTGTGCTATAAAATCTTGTTTACCAGTTGACATCGTTTTTACGTTACACACTGCTTACATTAGGACGACGGATTAAATTGATTTACATCACGCTATAAATGTGTCCCGGAGCAGCAAGCTATTGCATTAAATGAGAAGGACTGCCTGTAAATAATTTTTTGTATGCTGAACTTTCCTCTGCAGTTACGACAACGGTTTATAGAGCCTCTTGTATAACGTATTCAAATCAACGCTTTTACCGACCCGATGCAAAACCGTCAGCATAGAATTCGCCTAAAAATATTTTCTGCATTACGATCGACCGCTCGGACACGAAGGCGGGGTTTATTATCAGCCTTGTCATTTTTCCGTGTAATACATTTGGACAGTTGGACGCGGTACGAGCCGTTACACGCGCCGGCGCTTGTTACGCGAGCGTATACCTTCGTCATCGAGCAGCACAGAAATACTGGAGAATTAAATTTTATGGTGAAATATGTACGGTGTATCAGAGCATGTCTAACAGCGAAAGATTAAATTCCATTTGTTTCGATATACGGCCAGACTAGACGATAGAGGCACGCCAGGCCGTGCTCGAATCTGCGTTTCTAACATCCACACTTCTCCACTTGCATGTTCGTTAGCAATAAGGAAAAGAATAAGAAGGAAAGACACGATTGACACTAGCTCAGGGTTGCCAACTTTTTTCTGGACCATAAAATACTACAGGCCAAATGTGATAAAAAATATCATACATTGTGAAAAATATAGTACTTTTCAGAGGAAAGTGGTACAAAATCAAACTACGCTAACCCTTTAAGGCCCAGACACTTTTTTTCGGCGGAAACAAATGATTTCTTGCGATTAGTTAACTGAAAAATGGTCCCAATACACGCACTTCATCGTTGTTTTCCCAAAAAAGCCAGTCGAAATATGATTTTCTCGATGTGACGTATACGTCAAATTGAGCTTGTACGGATTAAAAAAGCGATTTTTTTTCATAAACCAAAGTTGACAAGCATTATTCTTTTAGTATAACAATTAATTTACACTTATCTACCAAATAAAATGTTAAAAATATAATTTTACTCTCAACTGTTTAAAGAAAACAAGAGCAACGTTTCAGGTTTTCGAAAAATGTCCAACATGCATTCGCCAGAAACGTTTCCATGGTTACTGTAAACATTATTTACAGCGGTAAACGCATCAGTGGCTTGCATCTCGAAGCCATTTAGAGAACTGAACCGTTTTGGGACCCAAAATTATCAACTATCGATTTTTTTTATACGTCTGAAAATGATGTGACGTATGCGTCATACTGGGCGCTAAAGGGTTAAAACGACATCTTATTTTCTAAATGTATATTTTTTGTGCATTTGAATTAGTATTTTAATTTATTGTCTATAACCCTCGGAAGACGAATGGTGGATATGGTCGCTTGAGACGAATGCAGGGTCAGTTTGATCCATAGCAACATTTCTATGGTACACAGGTTTCACGAAAAAATTGAATATAAAATGAATTAAATAATTAAAGTTTCTAAAATTAACTAAAATTTATTAATAATGAAATACATAAAAAAAATTATTTATGTACATTTGGTACATAAAATAGGTGTATCTCCTGTATGATTTTTACAAATAATGTTACTGCAATTTAGGCATCATATACTATATTTTGCCATTGCTAACACAAATATAACATCGTGATAGACTTTGTCAGAGTTGGATCAAAATGACCCTACATTCGTTGTACGAGGGTTAACAAATATATTAAAGGTTTGCTTGCACTGAAAGTACAAATTAACGTATATAAGGAGGTAATTTTTTATCAGAGATAGACTTGCTCTGTTTCTCCCTTCCAGTCACTTCATATTCATTATAGAAAATATCCTCTCTGTTAAAGTTTAAGTTCGCAAATTAATGTTTTTATGCAGCCATGGAAGAAAAAAATAAGTAAAATTGTAGAATTTGATCAATATATCAGAAATATACTATTTCTACATGCTATATCTTTTTCTAACAGTATATAGTATACTAGACAAGAATATAGTACAATACTATATATTATAGTAGGTACGGTTGGCAACACTAACTAGCTCTATGACCTGTCCTTTCCTATAATTTTTTTAATTTCCACGCAAAGATACTCTTTTTGAATCGTCACTCAAAGGTTCGCCACCATCATCGCGCATTCCTATTAGTTTCGATACCGCTCAGCAAAGCAAGAGCCGAGCAATCGGAGATCTTCGAACAGCATCTCTCTTCGCGATGAAATTGCCTTCGCCAGCACGCGCGTTCGCGTGCGTGTATCTCGGCGAGGGAGCGTATACTCGCGCTTCCTCTGTCGCATATTCAAGGGTTTCGAAGCAGAGCACGGTCTTTTTCGTCGGGCTCCTTTTTTCCCTCCGTCCCGCGGCGTATCTGGAACTAGAATCGATGGAGTTTCTGCTACCGCTGTAAGGGCATCTAACGGTCTCTCGAGCTCTGGTATCAATGCAGCCTCGTACCCGGTTCGCCTGGAATTTCCTGTCCGCGAGTTGACTGTGTAACAACGCTTGCTATTACTCGGGCCGCGACGGGGATGACTCCGCGCGGGTTTTTCCGCGATAAATCGTGGCTGAAACGATGTTCCGGCCCGGCGAGAGCCGCGCGGTAATGCGAATTAAAACGAAGCGGGCTCGAGGAGCCCACGTTACGGCGGAATACTCACGAAATCCTGATTAATAGCTGGATAATATTGTGCAAACACCGTGCAGTATCCCCGTCGTTCGTCTTCGGCTGGACGCGCAGCGGAAATAGCTTTGATACGCTAGCGTACTCTTCGCCCGAGCCTTCCGCAAATTATCCACGAGCGGCGCCGTAAGTGAATTTAATCGGCTGCAACCTCTTCGCCTGGCTACGTTCACGTTCCCGTGCAGCCGGATGGAAAGATCGTGAAACGGGCAAGTATTTATATTACCGGCGCAATTAATACGAAAGCACGGGCTTTTCAGTTCGGAGTAGAATTTGTATAAATAGGAGTAGAACTGTAATTTGGTTGTGCAGGCATTCTGGATGTTTTCGATAGCATCCACGATCATTAGTCTCATGGGAATTTTGATAAACTCTTTCCATCCCAGTTCGAGGGGGCAAAGTGTTTGCCGGAAAAGTCGCTTTGTAAAACGAGCAGCTTATAAATAAACTTTTAACTTGAAACTCACTTGCAGCTTATTAAGGCTTGAGTAAGGCACTCCATCTCCGCGAACGTTAATAAAGTAACTACTGTGGAATATATTAATATTTCAACACGTGCTCAATAATCAGCCCAGTTTAACGTAGCTTCCTCAGTGTCTCATGAACGATATTAAATCCCAAGTTTTCACACTTTGAGCCATTTATACGGCAATATGAATATTAAGATCGCAAAGTTTCTCATCCCCGGCGTAATCTCAGTGTCACTCAGACGGCAGTCGGCTACTTTTAACCTTCGTTTTAAGCAGGGTGGAAGCGTCTTCGCGACCCGCCGAAGTTTATAAAGGTTTCAAGCTCGTCCTCCGTACGCTATCTAGCCAGCGCAGCACAGTCTTTCACCTTTAACCCGAGATCTTGCTTCTTTAAAACTCTCCCCGGATCCATTAAACCTCACTCGCGTGCTCGAGTTTTGACGTAGCACGCGATTAATCAACGCGGTATTAATCACCGGAAGCGAAACACCCGCGCGCAGCTCTTGGCATCTCGGTGGCTCGGCGCGGTTTTACGGTGAATCGTCTTTGAATCGTGGGCCTTTTTTTCATACCGTGGGAATGGGGTGACAAAGTTGCTGAACTGGCGATACACGAGGTTGAAGTTCGTTGTGCACAGCTCGATCTCAACCGAAGCGACCCTTCCCGGAAGATTGTATTGCGCCGTAAAAATTCCCAGATTCCGGCAACGGTGATCCTCTTTTTATTTTACGTTTTCTCGGCCTCGAAGCGGCGCACAGTGGGACGAAACGTAGACATCTCTGGACATGGCCGTATCTTTGTTAACAAACATCCTAGTTTGATGAGGTTTAACTTATTTTAAAGGCAAATGATCATACTTTCCGACAGTAAACATAAAAATTGCAAAAAATATTGTTTGCACTTCCTAGCATTTGACAAACATCAACAAATTTTTGCAGTTTGGCACACTCTTCTTTGATGGCGGATTTTACCCCCTGGACACCCAGTTCGATAAATGTGATTCAACGAGTCGAAAAGTAGAAAGTTCAAACTTTAAAATGGTTTTTGTTTCATCAACTTTGGATGAATTTTAGCAATGTTATGAGACTTTGAAAATGTAGCAAATTTTAAAATAGTTTTGTCTGGTTTTCGGTGCAAATATAAAGGGCTATTATTTTCTGCAAAAATGAATATGAGAAAGGAAGGTAAAACAGACAGTGGGACGAAACGTATAAATTGCTGGACATTCAAACTTTTTATATGCTATGTGTCCTATCACATCTTTATCAAAATTGGCATAAATATTACACACAAACCATTTTATTCGTGTCATTTTTTGTTGATCTTGAACTAATAAACGGTCAAAAAACAGATATCGAAGTGACAGACCGAGTGACAGGTCTTGATAGGGGATATGAATGCTTCGCAAAATAAACAGAAAACGCACATATGAGGATATTTTCCACAATCTCTTAATTTCATCCGATCCTCTGATTTCAAATATTAGATCACACATTGCAGACAAAAGATAAAGTAGTTAATGTTTCCCGAAGTACTTTTGTTATTAAATAAAGAAGTCAATGATGTAAAATTTAGAAGAATTAATGGACATGCAGAACACACCAGAATGTGATGTAGACACGGACAGTGAAACCGGCAAGCCTTAAAAAGGATCTACATAGAACCAGTATTTATATGAAACGGAAATTAATACAGATATTGAAAATTGTGTGTTTTGTTGTCGCAATTTGTGCATACTATTTTATATAAATATTACGTTTGATCATAATTTCGACTGCCCAAATCTATTTCTAAAACATATATTTCTTTTTAAGAAAATAAGAAAGGGATACTATGCTTGGTCGTTTATTTATTAAGGTTTAACTAACTTTAATAATAATAACCTAATTTTATGAATTATGGTTCGCTATATCATATTTATATTCATTTCCATAAAAACATCATAAAGACATAATCAATCGGGTACAAGAAAAGGAATGTCTAGATACATATTTACTCGTTTCGTCCCACATGCGTACACAATTTTATTAATTCTGCTCAATGTCGCAAGTTGGCGCAGCTGGAGTTTGGATATTCTAAAACTAGAATTGTTATTGATTATATGGGTATAAAATTTTTTTTGGACAATTTTGGACAGTTTTTCAAATCGACAAAAAACAATTTTTATTTGACAGATTGAAAAACATAAATAAAATCATTAAATTTTGGGTTTTTTTTCACATAAACAAGTTCTTAACAATCAACCCCAATGTGTAGTATGATGGTAGAATTTTTTTTCATTATTCTGATACTAATTATTTACATTCATATGACAGCCATCTCCAGAAGTGAACGTATTTACTGTTAAAAATTCAGGATTTAATATGTTTAAAAAGTTTATAATTTCATAATTTCGTATCCATTAGTGCTCAAGGATAATGTTCATATAATTATATCAATAAAGAAAGGTACATCATATTTTCGCCAATCTCTGGGAATTTGTACGCGTCGTCCCACTGTGCGGCGCGGCGGTTTCGCCCACTCAGTTTGAAGGATCGTCGATGCGAAGCTCTCAAAAGCGGAAACTTGTGCTCTCCTGCGGGTGAATTAAAGCGGCCTCGGAGTTTCACGTGGGTCGTGGGTCTGGCCGCGTACGATCCTTCCCCTTTTTCACGGGTAACCTTAATATTCGCTACGTAACAATGGTCCACTCACCTGGATGCGCTGGTGAACATTGCTATGATTCACCATCCTGCTCGTCTTTCTTCACCGTTGCCCGTGTGGACACACGTTTGTCCTGGCCGTTTCGAGGCCAGGCCGTGTGTACCTCCCGCTCCAGTATCCATCCGCGACGGGTCAAAAGTGTTCCTCCTAGAATCTCGTAAAAGGACCGAGAGATTTCTTTGGGAGATAATATCAATGAGAAAGCCTTTCATCTTCCCCCGAGGCACCGGCTACCTCGCGACTAGCCTCGTGAATAGAGGCTGACTGAGCAGCGCCTTCGCTTTGTGCACGGCCGTTTATGAGCGCCCGAGCGCGTAGTTTCGTACGGTGTAACGAGGTAACACTTGCGCCTTGAAATGGACTAAAAATTTCATTGTAATTGAGTGACGCACGGAGGGCGCCGTGCGTCGGGTGTTAATACACTCCTCATTGAAGCGGGTTTACTTAGTTACCGAGGAAAACAAGTTCTCGCGAAGATGGAGTTCCATGACATCGGACAATTGCCTCGTACAATTCCCTTGATTAGAGACAAATGTGCAAATAATTGCCTCGTGAACAAGCATTCTACTTCGTAGAAGAGCATCGCTAAAGCTCGGCAAATCCCGTTCATCAATTTGAATGCTTTTACAAATGATCCCCGGAGGGTATTAAAATCATTCACGCGACCACGCAACGGGTTGTAAATGTTAATAATAACATTTCTAGATGGAAGCCCGGTCCCCGGAAAAGCCAGTCTTTCCGAGTTAAGTCAATCCGCGCTTCGATAATTCCGCGGAATGTATCGTCATTCGTTACACGATAATTTCGCCGGCTATGAAAACATCCGTGCTTTCTTCGGCATATTGCGTGTCGAGAGTATTAATGTCGTCGCATAGGTGCGCCGATGCGCGTTAATCCTCTTACAAAATCACGCTGCGATGATCGATCGTGCGCGATTTATCCTTGGAGGCTCATCGGGGAAACCAATTAGCCGCGTCGTGGTGTACAGAAAACACAGGGATGCATGGTTGGAGAATCGTTGGGCTGCGGAACGGGGTGATAGAGAAAGAGAGAGAGAGAAAGAGAGGAAGGAGACGCGTTGTAACGCATTGGGAATGCACGGGGAACAATGCATCTTGGTCTGCCGGGTGATTAGATACAAGCGTAACGATAACGGGCACGGTCGTCGGAGCAACTGGTCACAATTTGCTGTTAGGAGCCGAGCTACGCGCTTCCAGCCACGGTGGCTAAGAAATGATACCGCCTCGGGCCACGGCAGTGCGCAAGACGCGCCGAGCCGAGCCGACACGTTGCAAATTTGCGGTGGTATGCACGCGCAACACTCGAACCGAGCGCATCGGTTAATGTGCGGATCCGTGGCCACGGGAAAAGAGAGCGATGGCTGTGGAAGCTCTGCGGATTCCGCTCCGGCTGGATGGCAAAGACGTGCCTTCGACCATTATTATTCACGGCCGCGCACAGGAAAAGTCACTCCGCGGCGCATTATTCCGCGCGTGTTTCTATGCAGTTAGGCGAGTTCGCTGGCTAGCGGCGCGCACACCCGCGACACCGTCAACAGTCGTGAATCACTGCGTATTCTTCACCCTTTCCAAGTCATTCGAACAAGCTGGTCGCTATTCGCGTTGGCGCTTCTTGCAATGTAATTTCATCGAATCCGTGGATCGAGGCCACGTTATTTGTCTCGTGTCCGTTGGCTGAATCACGGAGGAATTAACGCTCGTGACTTTTGTCGGTGGTTTTGTATGGTTTCTCCCCTGGTCTCGATCGCTAGATTATCGTTTGACTGCTCGTGCGCTGCGTCGGACTTTTTGCACCCTCGTGCCATCGCTCGACGGAGAATTTAGTGGAAACCGACGCGAGCGCTGCGATCTCTGACCTTTCGGGGTCTCGCGCACTTTGATTCCACGGGGCCTCGTCGAGGTGGTCTTGGAGGAACTTTCTCTGCGGCGCGGGCGCACGAATTACAAGCTCCGTGGTGTTTCTGACGTTCGAGCCACGTGCGTCACGTTGATCTGCTACAGAGTCATGTACCTATATTCTAATATTGTGTGTGCAGAGTTCGCTCGTAGCGAATTCACGCGCCACGAAGGCGCTCGAAGGCAGGGAGCAGAGATGATCATTAACCTTTGACGAGCGCTCGAGGTGTATCTGGAAATCCATTAAGGGGAGTGTAAAACACCTGCCCGTATACGATATTCAATGAGCCAAGATGGAATGCATTATTTTGTGAAAATGCAGTAGCATGCTTTGGATCCTTTGGGATCTAGTAACAGTCGACTGCAATTTAGCTGTGCTCCACTCTCTTCTATTATTCAAACCTACATACATATATGTCCTCGAAGCTTCCTCGTTCCCTTTTGATTCCTTCCGTTACTTAATACTAGGTTAAGTTTCATAGCAGCAGCCGATGCTGAACCTCGACCACTCCTTGGCCAGTCTACTTTTTGCTAGCATCAGTAATTGTATTATTGACGTTATTCTGATTACACTACGGAAAAATTGAAGCGATGAATTTGCAACCGGAGCACGCAATCAACTTTCGAATCGTTCGATCAGAGATTTGCTTTAGTAATTCAGGACAAAGATTAATTTACGAGTTCTTCTACCGGCCAGATGGATCGCGAGCACATACGGTGTATCGATTTTCCTTGCCCGTATCGAAATAGGAACGAACCGACTGGTCGTCGATCTTACAATTAATCCACGATTTGTAACAGCCCCGGAAGGCAGGCGGACGAGCAATCACGGGGAGGAAATACTTTCCACTCGTTCGTTTCCATAATTGCGACCGGCGTTCGATTTGGCGCGAGCGGTAAATCAGTCAGCGACTCGCGCGTACCTGCTCGTATCTCGGCGCGAGGATCGGCGTCGTTTCTATTGATATCCCGGCACGGACGGTCGCGCTCGATCCCTTAAAGCGTGATTAACGCGCGACTAATAGGCGTCATTAACTTTCCCTGTGCCACGATAATCAGCGAGTCCGCGCTCGCGTAGCGTTGGCCGCGCGTCTGACGCGTGTGAAAGGTGGCTGGACGGACACACAAGCGGCGGAGGATGCGTCCGAGCCGGAGGGAGCGGGTAATGAAAGACAGATGTCTTCGTAATTATCGGTTCCTCGCTGGGAAACGTTGTTCATCCGATGCAACGGGGTTTTTCTGACGCCATAGCAATATGGGATTTATCAAAGCGGAGAAAACGAACAGTCATCGTGGCTGTATAACTGTGCACAGCTATTTGCGGGACACTATTTTGCAACGTTTTCTAGTTTCTTCCAATGATTGCTCGTTACTTTCGAGAGGCACCTGCGAGAGGGATTAATGGCGGTGGTTTGATCATACTTCAGCAAGAGGATTAGAGGAGCAAGAACTATTTCATTTACATCCTAGGTACTTCTACAGCAGTGATGAGCAACCTTTGGCCTGTAATGGGCCAAAAGTGGAAACCTAATAGGGTAAACTTGGGTAAGTCCGTGATAGTTTTAGAATTTGACTATTAACTGCTAATATTTACATATTCTGAAAATGAGTCTAGGATATAATGATGGGTCAGACCTCAGAGAAACAAATAATAGGTTAACAGAAATTTACTAAGTATATTTAGGGTAACGGCACCAGTAGTTGACCATGTTCTCCAACTGCACTTGTTCAAAAGATCGTTACTTCTAAAAACCATATTTTTCATGTTTTTCTGAACAGTAGTCAACTACTGATACATGGTCAACTGCTCGTGCCTTTACCCTAATTGAAAATATACAAAATTAAGTTGTCATGACATACTATGGTAACTCCGTGATAGTTCTCGCTAGCTCGTGATATGGCTATCAGCTACTTTTTTTATATTATTTTATATTATTTTGCATCAGTTAACATTATTTTACATTATTTTAAATCATTTTACATTATTTTATATTATTTTATATTATTTCATATTATTTTGTTATTGTTATTTTGTGTATAATCAATCGTTTCATGATCGTTAGATGTCTGAGACGTAAGGAAACATGGTATCTGGTATTTGCCATAAAAATTTCTCGAACAGCACAATCAGAAACGCAGGCTCGGGCGCACAAAAAATAAGAATTTAGTCACTTTTCATAAGCAAAAATAACACTGATGCCTTATTGTACGATAATTTCAAGAGTAAGACTTGCTAAAGTGTCATTTTACCATCACTTACCTGCAGTTTGAACTTTCTATCTATCTTCTAAAGCACATATAATACATAATCAAGCGATCGTCCACAACTAGCACGAAAAATTTCACGAATAATGCGCTGGTGGAACGAAATGCTCTCACTCTATCACACTAACTTGAATTGACTAATTATTTTACCACAACATAAACTAAGAGAAGATCAACGCTGTCTGTTAGTTTTTGTTCCATCTAAATTGAGTCAGACAATTTCGAGTTACAAATAAATGAAAAAGTATCACGGAGTAACAACCTGTACCACGAACTTACCCGAGTTTATCCTACTCTACGCGGGCCGCAATATCAAATACTTAAATATACTAACCAAAGAATTTTAATTTAGGGGTGAGTTTGTTATTTCTGACATAGATTTGTAATTGAAACAATTGCGGGCCGCAGATCAGTGGCTAGAGGTTTTACTAAATCTACCCTCAAGGACAGCACAACGAGTAGCCTACTACCACGTCGCAGCAACCCAGCCGAGTTCAGAGTTCTCCAACAGTGGCGGGGGTTGGATAGCGTTGAGTAAGCATGCCCGAATCTGAACACAACGGGCATGAGTCGGACTTTTAAAAAAACCTGTTCAGGACAGCTATATCCCGGCTGGTCGACGACACCAGTGTTCGTGAATGGCGATGGTAATATTTGTAACAACGATGGCTGATCCTCGTGTCGATGAGAGAGGTCCTGCCCGCCGAGGCAGACGGTTCAGTCGCTTGGTAGTGGTGGGTCCGATGCAAAAGGGCGAGACTCTTGGCCAAACGCGAGACGTCCTACCGAGTAACTGGACGAGGAGCCCCGCCACCCGTCAAACCAGTTTTATCTGCTACTTCCTTCAGGATGAGTCGAGCAGGTAGAACGATATTCACCTTTAACCACGGCACCCACCTTGCGCCCGTGTCGTCTCACCGACTACAATGCGCCCTCCGTGATGGTCCCTTTTCAGGAAAAAATTACGTGCTCTGCCTGGATCACTGGCAGTCGTTCAGGGAAAACGTGGACGCCGTTGTCCCTTTTCATGGGAAGCCCTTGGAACGTTTCCGAGGTTCGAAAGATTCCTCGGTATTGTTGGCCGTTGGAGCAGGCGATTCGGCGTGCACGGAGTCGACGTGTGGTGGTTTCACGGTTTAAGCGGTGGTTGTCGGTCTGGAGCATTGGGATTCGCTGAGTGGAGGTCGAAGTCGTTCTTTCGACCGTAAACACGGTTGCGTAATACCGAAAACAGCCATCCCGCAGCGGATATCGTAGGTCCTTCGTGGAAGCGCTTGAAATCTCCCCCTTCTCGACGGGCGACCGGTCAGGGGTCAAGAATGTCGCCACTTTTCCCGGCCGTCGGACGTTTCGCCACGCGGCGCGATAATTAACGATCGACGGGAGGCGTAAATAGAAACTGCGGTAACCGGATAGATAACCGAACGGGAAATAGGAGTGTCGAATAAGCGCTCGGTGCGGCGAGGCTCGGCCAAGCGCCATGGGGATTATCAATTATGAGCTACTGTGACGAAACGTGATATACGTGCACGCTTACGCGTCGATACGCGGTTGTATTTATGCGCGCGCGTGGATTACGTGCACGTGCACGCGCTGCCCAATTGAAACGGGCCTGTCTTCGTGCCCGCCCGTATGAATGATTATTTGGCACGCACTGTTACGCGTAGCTGATTGAATAAGTAGGCTCGATGACCACGCTGCGATAATCGATACACAGGGGCCGGCGCTCACCTCGGCCGCCTGGCACTTTTAAACGGCGCGCGGCCGCTACCCGCGGATGGAAAGCGTTGCCTTAAGTGGAGGTCGATTAAATCTTTCGATCACTCTTGTTGACGCGACAGCCACGAGGCTTTCTCGAGCGAGTGAATTTCGCGTGGGCGCTTGTCCAACGAAAGCGAGATGAGCCGAGAGAGCAATTCTGTACACGCTGAGTATTCTTACAGGATCTTCTCGTCGAAACCTCCTCCTTCTCGAAAAGTATCGCGGAGTTCTCAGACCCCGTAACGGCCCCTCCAGAAACGATATCTTGGCAAATTGCAACTGGATGCCGATGCCTTGATTTTGCAAGTTTTATTCGCATCCTTGTGGCGACGCGGCCCTTACGATTCCTCAGACTCGCTCGGGTTATTCCGTGTGTACCGTTCCAAGGGTTCTTCTCGATGTAACGCGCTCTGAACCTGTTCCCAGCGCCGCAACAGTCGGGGGATATGAAACGAGCCTCTGTCGCGGTAGACGTCCATCTCCCCGTCTTGTTCTATCTTCAACCCGCGGAATGTACAATTGCCCAAGAAGTCGGCGACTCGAGAATCCCCCGGATGTCTGGTCGATGACTCATTGTTAGCGAACGAACAGATCCAGACCGGTTTCGCGAGTTTGCTTGGGAACCGTGCAAGAAGCTCCGATCAAGGTCGAAAATGTCTTTTCCATCCTTTCCCCCGCAGCTGCAGATTGTCACGATCAATCAAATCTGAACGAGGTTAATTCCCGGTTGCTCCAAAGTCCGCAGTTTAGGATAATATGTACTTAAAAGGGGCTGAAGATCCTTCAATTCTACTTCCTCGATTTGGTCGACTGCTTCGTTTCAAGAAGTTCTTCTTGTTACCCTTAAGGTCCAATTCCGTACAAATGAAAGAAGACTGCATCTTCTTTAAGTCCAAAGTTTAACTTAAAAGAGGATAGGGTTAGAGGTTGTAGTTTATAGTCAATAGGTTTAAGGAAATGGAAGTTTTTTTCTCTGTAAAAGCCAGTCTAGGGAACGAGTACCGTAACAAGATGCACCGCAGTTTCGTGTACTAATTTACGGCATCCGCAGTTATTTCCCCGCTCGCTGATCAAACAGCCGCGTAATAAATTTAACCCTCTTCGCGCCAGGCAAGCTTGTAAATAGCGTACGAGGCTAAAACGTCTAGCGCCGAAACTTCACCAAACTTCATCCCCCTCTTTGACCCCAAAAACAGTTTAACTTTCTAATTAAAGGCTAAACCTGCTGGCAAGTTTGGTGCGCGTGCACGCTTACCGAAAAAGCCTGATAGGCCTTTGCATCTAGCTCGCGCGGGTCAACA
Organism: Andrena bucephala; assembly: GCA_947577245.1. Lineage (NCBI taxonomy): Eukaryota > Metazoa > Arthropoda > Insecta > Hymenoptera > Andrenidae > Andrena > Andrena bucephala. The sequence continues at coordinate 76,107,588 of OX387715.1, forward strand.
ACAGGAGAGGAAAGAGCGTGAAACGAGTACATAGGTACTGGTCGACTCGTAAATCCTTAATCTCGATCTCGACGCGAGTTATCTTGGCCGCTATTAACGTGGCTGGCCACGAATTTATCGAAACCCCGATAGCCCGGCGATTTTTCTACTTCCAGGTCGGCTTTTTCCCGCGACGCATGCCGCACGTTTCCGTGGATTTCTTTTCTCTTCGCCGGCAGAATGTCGCCGTGTTCCGTTCGTTTACTTTTCCATTGTTTTAACCTGGCAACACTCGTGACCTCCTTTTATTACGTTACATGCGTTACGTGCGTTTGAAAATGATCAATGGCGAATTAACTCATTTCGCCCACGTCAAATGCCGCGCATGGCCATAGCAAGTGGTATGGCGGGAATAGGTGCGATTATTAAGTACATCGAATGGCTCTTATCAAAGGCGAACTGGCACCGTTATGGATCGCGAGTTTCTATCTGTTCGGTTATTAATCTAGGCGAATTGGTCGTGTTCCGTGCACACATTTGCCAATTTTTCAATGCTTTACGACCACGGGAGCATAATAACTCCTTTTTATCCGCGACTGTGTCGGGTATGTATAGCTTATGCCCGAAATAAAATATTCTGCGGGAGACAGGTCGTGGAAAGCGACCGGCGCTGCCTGCTATAAACCCACGTCATTAAAATGCGTACCGTAACGAGAGAAAATTTAGGAAATCGCGACCTCAATGGCGGAGTTTCTTTATACGATTTTCGTCGTTTTGGTTCCACTGTTGCTTCGTTATTCGGTCGACTCGGTCTCGTTAATTCTCAGTTGAAGTAAACTGCTCGATTGGTGTACTGGGTCATCCAGTAATTAATGCTACTTGAATATGTTTTAAGGAAGGCTGAATGAAACTTTTAGTCTTTTCGCTGTTTGATTTGGAAAGGCTATACTCGGTTCCATTTCGCAGAATCACCTTGTGCATCACCGAGCTGTTAGTTGACTCACTCTCGACTCCTACGGTGAACGGAGAAATTCACCAGGCGGCTTGTCTCGTTCGGGCCGACTTTCCTAATTTGCTCGAACGTTGCGAAGACGGCGATCCTCGTTACCACGAACCGCGCGAGGATACAAATGTAAACTAGTCGCGACAAAAATAGAGCTCGCGCTCCCGGCGCGGTCTGAAAGATAAATCATCCAGAATCCGATGAATTTCTCGCTCGACACTCCAACACTGTCAGTCACTGCTTATTAGTTGAAGGGTCGCTCGTCCCACCGCTAATTTGACTTAACGAGCGTTTCATGCCGGTCGCGGATGTTTCGTGGAAGACCCGGCCAATAAGGCGCCCCCGTTCACGTGGCGTTCGACTATTATTCCATTGGTATTTCGCGTGCTTATGCCCAACAATTTCTGCCCCGCTCGGTAGCCACGAGAGTCGAGCGCAACGCGGTGAATTACGATAATTAGTTGGGATTGCGTGCTTTCGGAAATCTCGCGGTTACGTTCTGTCTCGTTACATTTCCAAGCGAACCCGTCGCTGGCTGTACCAGCCGACGACACCACGTTATTTACGTAATCCTTCGCGTTTACCCGAGAATTCTTTCGAGCAAAGTTCCGTTCCTCCGAGCACACGCTTGCGCAACGGTCAATATTTGCTTAGTTTATTATCTAGAAAGGCGTCCACCACTTCCCAGGCGCGTTGCTCCGTTACACCGAATGGCTGGCGTTGGACGCCACTTCGTAAACCTTCCATTTAATCCAGCGAGGCGCCTGAAAATTATTCCTCGTGCACGCTGCTCCCACTTGTGACGTTTTGCCGAACGGAACCGTGCCACGTGGTACGATTTCAGTAGAAGTAACTGCGACGCATAGGTGCAGCAGAACGTGCTGAAACTCGATGGCGTTCCGCGTAACGTTCACGTTGGGCGTAATAACATTCGTGGCGGCGTGTTGACAGCGCCCAGCATCGTCGCACGGTGCGAAATTCAATCGAGTCGTGCCCGTAATAAAGCGATATGTAAATCCGGGCGGGGAGTCGCGCGGCAGTCGCGACGCGAGCGTTGAATTTGACATTGTTCGCCCACGGCAAGCGGCGCGGCGGGGGAGTTGGCTCTCCGAGACCTACCCCTAAAGAGCTTTAATTGGAACCCTGTCGCTTCAAATTACTGTCACTAGAGATGCTCCAGTTCCTCCTTTCGACGTTCTCGGCCGCCTCTGTCGCCGGTTTTCCGCGACGGGAAAGAGGCCGGCGACTATTTTAACAGGAAGTAGGTTTATGGGTCGTCCTTGTCTCTCGTGGCACGCGTTTACCTTCTCTTCCCGCGGCCCAAGCAGCTGCGCTCCCGACCAAAGCTCTCGTTTCGGATTCCGCTTGTGCCTTCGTTATTTTCCTCCTTTTTCCTTGGCCTTGGCGCCGGCACGGCCTCCCGGAGACCGAGGGAGCGCTTTAATTCGACGACGAGGAGACAGTGCCAGCGACCTGCCTCGCCGCGTGACTTCTATCCACCAGCCGGCAGATTTCCGCGTCGCGCGCGCACAGAGCCCGCGTACACTCCGCTCGTAATAATTCAGGAGGACGGCTCAAGTAGCTTCCCTAACAAGCTCGATAATTGCAATTGATTAATGACACTGCTCGGAGGCGGACCAAGGTGCTGCGCTAACTTTCGTGGACTTCAATTTCCATCAACCTTTCAATAGTTCTAACTGCAGAGTGCAGACACGTGGTCGATAGATAAATATATTCCATGTTGCTTTGCGCACAGAACAATCAATTTCAGGGTGTACCCGGTAGGATATGCTTTTCTCAAAATGAACGATATTAAAAGTCGTTTCGCGGGAAACGCACCTCACCATACCAGACGTAGGGTAAATCCGGAAGACGCGGTCGGGCCGGAGAGTTGGTCGAGTCGCTATATTTCAGACCCTCTACGTAAAAATACGTTAAAGTGCAGACCAATTACTTCTCTAGGCGCCAAACAGTTGAATGAATAGCGTCAGTTCGCTTCCTTCTGTGTTTTTCTGGATTTATAGGTTATAAAAGGTAAATTCAGGTTATATTTAACCTCTTTTGTCAAACAGCGGTGTACAGAATCGTATTTAAAATATACTTCTAAGTTTATTTTCGTTTAATGTTTGGGATAATAAGATAGTAGAGATATTGAGGGACAATGCAGCAAAAGTATTTGGCCATATTAACTCTTCCTCTCAAAGCTAACGAGAAGACCATCTCTCGCTGCAGAAAGGTGACATGGTCGAGTTATGATTTTTTTTATTATTTTTGTGTATTTTATTATTTTTTATTATTATTTTATTATTATTTTTGTTTATATAGTTTATTTATTCACTTTTGTATTCATTTGCCTTGCTAATCGCCAGTAGGTAGTTCACTTTTTCTTTGATGTGTTCTTTACTTGTTTAGCGTAAACAAATTAAATATCAATGAATCTATAGTTGTATTCACTCATAAATAATTTTGCTTTGTCGTTTGTTAATTTTCCATGAATAATTATGTGAGTAGTCTCTGCCAACGATGAAAACCATTACTCCCGGCACCTCGGGGGAGGTGGTCAGATCTCATGACTTCAGTTTTCAACCCAATTTACAGTAAATATTGACTTAAAGCAAATATTGACTTTTTTCTCTGAATCAGCATAAAATTCTGAACATATAGGTTTGTTCTGATAAAACAAATAATTTCTATATTAGTTTTAATAGCCATTTTATATTAGGTCGACCGCGTCTCCCGGATTTACCCTATTCAGCTTTCTACACTCGGAAAAAACCACCGCAGAAGACAAAATACCCGAGAGTCTGCGTCTCGTCGCCGACGCATCTTTGCATCTGCCAAATTACCCGAACACGATCGTCCTGCGTGTAATTCGAGCGTTTTGCGTGTCTGCCCCGGCTGGCAGAAAAATCCGCCGAAGCTTTGGCACAGCTGTCGCCGCGTTTTTCGGCGAGGCGACGGGGAATTTCGCGTCGACGTACGCGGCATTGAAACGGGCGCGTTCGCGTTTTTATCCTCTTCCCCCACGGCGGGCACGATATTTTTATCGGCGACGATTCAAATTCGATGTCGTCGCGGCAGTTTTCGTCGACTGCGCGAAACGACGCGACGCCCGGCTCGCGCCACCCACTCGTTAGAATGCCATCCGCGGGACAGGATTCCGCGCCGAGTGCTTTTTGCTCGGCGTCGTTTGTCATGTTTCCGTTTCGAGAGGCTCCTTGTTTCGCGACTATCGGGGGTGGAGGAGGGCGCTGCCCTTGTAAAGTGCTCCGTAACTCCGGAAATTCATTTTTATACTTTGCTGCCGGGAACACGTCGTATCCGGCGTCGTTTCTTTGATGACGATCCGCGGCCCCCGTTTCTACCGTCGCGGTGTCTTTCGTCGGGCGCAAACTTCGTTCCGTGGCCTGCGGAATTTTCCAGATAAATCAGAAGGACGCTCGATACCTGTCCCTTTGACACGGAGAAACAACGAGTTTGCCAGTTTGCCTGTGAAGTTTAAAAGGGGAGCGGACGTAGAAGCTTTGTCGCGCAGTTTTCGTCTCGACCTCGATGAAGTCTGTAAGATATTTAGCGCGGAGAAACAAGTGGTCACAGAGAATGATACAAAAGATCCATTATTTATTTTATATATGAACGCAGCTGTTCCGTCCTGATTAACACGGCTTCACGTCACGAGGTCGTAAATCCCGTTTGTTGATTATCGGGAACGGATGTTCTAGTGAACACTACTCTAATAGAACTTATTAATGATAAATGATGAGACGTGGGATACACTTAAACAAAAATATAATTTATTCTTAAACAATAACTGATTTAAACCACTACAAAATTAATACTACGAATGGTCGGAAGTGTTGTCGTTGGTGGTTCTTCGTTGACTGACTGACAAGTCGATTCCCGAAAAGCCTTCAGGTCGCAAAGGAGGGATGAACTCGTTGGAAGGGGCGAGGATGCACATTGGTGACCTCCTGAGTGGGGTCACCCAAGGGTATGTACTCGAAAAATGCAGAAATCGAAAGACGGCAACCGGCGGGATGAGAGCAATAAACCCTAAAACGGCGCAACGCAGCTACGTGGCTATAAATTCTTATACCTAATTAGCGGAACGCTTCTGTAGGTGGTAAACTTCTTCGAGAGGGATCGGTTTGACGGAAACCAGACAGAGACTGAACACAGCCATGTAGAAAAAGTGTGGGGCGATGCGATAGTACACGTGCGTGCCTCTCGCATATCAATTTCCCTTCACGGCCGTGATTCACACCTTTCCCTTCCTCTTTCACTTGTACCTTTCCTTTTCACTGTTTGGTTAGGCCAGACGCGCCGTGGTACGCCCGGCTCAAGTTCTTTATCTTCCGGGATCGGTGATAAACGCCGTCTAGGAGGAAGAAGGGAGCGTCTTAACCGAGAGGTTTGTCGACGCGATAACGACCAGGTGAAACGTACTCGGTCGGCCGACGCGATAAAGGAATCGCCGGATCGACCGGCTGCGGCTCCGAACGAGTCCGGATCGATTCTTCGTCCGTTGGTTCCCTCCGTCGACCGCCCACCGTCCTATTGATTTACCGTGCAGCGCCGCGATCCAATCGATCGGCCGATAAAATTAATCATAATTGCGCTTGGCACTTGGAATGCCGCGCGGGTTGTGTAACGGCCGAGAGCCCCGCGCACGGCTGTCGAGCAGATAGCGCGCGCGATAGGTAGCGATATTAATTAATCGTTAATAACACGTTAGCGATCTGACCGCGCGGTTTTCCACGGTTTCCAAGAATCACGACCGCGCCGTCGACTTTCGCGAGTGGCGGGGTCGAGCCGCGGAACGATGCTGACAAACACTGCATGCTCGGTGGGTCGAGGAGCGGGTAACGGGTAACGGAAACAGACAGAGAGCCTGGTGTGCGCGCGAGTTTACAAATTTATCGGGCGGCATTCGGATTACGGCGTCGGGATAATTGAGAAACGATCCAAGTTTCGCGGCAGCACCCGACGATTATTTAATTGAACGGGTCGAGAGTCGCGGGAGTGGGTTCGCGTAACGAAACGGTCGTTGCTCTGTAATGCGGTTGCATCCGGCTACTACGTTTGCCGTCGCCACTTTCTTTACGCTGCACCGTGCATGTGTAAACTTTGATTTACGCGCGGCATGGTAGCCGACACTGTCAATGTTAAGACACAATTGGGCCGCGGGACGTTCACCAATGCCCCAGCGAAACAAAGCGTTGCTGGTACCGCGGCGCAGCCATCGATTTAAAGTTTGATCAAATTGCTCCGGCGAGATCGAGATATATTCCCCGTGGCACCGTCACACAGCCTGTGTAAACTGCGTAGAACGGTGCAGTTGACGCGAGGGACCGATGACTTCGCAAATCGAAGCCGGTTTTACGCTGGTCAGGCGGGCGTGTGGGTGTCGCCGCTATGCAAAGAGAAAGTAGCGAGCCGTTAATTTATGTAATGCTGATTTATGCCCATCCAGGATGATCTTTTTTAATCGACCGACCGGTGACGCGTGTCAGCCTTTGTGCGACGCCATCGTCGCGCTCGAATTACGTTCATCGCTGTCGCCGCCCTCTCAACGAACACTTAAAGCTAAATCAAGGATTTGTCGCGTCCACTGTGTTACCGAAATGCTTCTTATCGCTAGTCTCTTATGATCGAAATCACCGACAGACTGTTTTTCAATTGGAGCATCGGCTGAACGCAAGTAGGGGAACTGCACCTTTGTTGCCTTGGATTGCGCAATGGCTGCACTAGGAAGCTCGACTTGTTTCCATTGCATTGTAACCTCGGTTGCTTGGAGCACGACTATGTAGATGAATTTCAGCTAGCGCCCGAAGCAGGCCCTCGAAGTGCAGGTACTCGAGATGTGAAAGTAGGTTGAATCGGTTAATTAGGTACGAGATACGTAGGTTTAAGACTCGGGTAGATTCAATACGATAGCTTGATAGAGCAGAACGAGATTTTGGTCTTCGAAGAGTGAGTCAGATGTAGGTTCTGATGTGGGTGGGGGTAAATAAGAATTGCAGTGAACAAAGTTTCGGTGAATGTGCTTAACTATAATTAGGACATCGGCGCGCGTGGACCGTTCGATAAGTTTATCAGATATTCCTGTCGAGCCATCCCTCTTACAATCAGTTTCACCGTCAGAGCCGCAACAACATCTGCACGTTTCAATGGCCACGTGAAACGCTGTGAGGAATAACGAAGTATAATCTGTCGATAAGAAACGACACTGTAAAAATGGAAGACGAAGGATGGTTATGCGAGGCTATTACTAATCTATGCCGAAGGAAACTACAGAAGGAATTGAAATAGCAGGTTCCGCGATCCCTCGGCCAATCCAGGTCTCCATGGTTAAAGCGAGGCAATTCAGGGAGGCAATTTTCGGGGAAGCGTCGAAGCATTCGCGCGGCATCCAGGATAGAAAATCCATTCTTCTCGAGGGCCGAGACGCGGATTGAAATCCGGTCGTAAGTCGACGATCCAAGCGCAATTATGGGAATCCGCATCCTCATAACGTTGCATCCCCTCGCGGTTTGCCCGTTGCACCTGCCGCTCCAGCCAGGCTGGTTCTCCTCCGACCACACTCCGCCATTCTTCTTCTTCTTCTTTATCTGTTGCCATCCTGCGCTCTCGCTTGCGTGCTCCTTCCTCCCGTTCGCTCTTCCTTTTTGCCTATCATCTCGCTCTGCGTCTTCCTTTCGCCTGTTGCCCTTGGTGCACCGGCTCCTCGTGGAGAACGAGAGAGCCTCCTCTCCTCTCCTCTTCTCTTCTTGCCCCCGAGGCAATGCACCTCCGAAGAACGTTGACCTCGCCTCTACGGCTGTTCGTGCGGTTCCCTGGCGCGAGTAGGGCCCTTCTTCCTCTACTACCGCTGCCTCTTCTCTCCCTTCCCCTTCGCCCCCTCGTTCGTGCCCTCCTCTACTTCTATTTCTTCGTCTTCGTTGTTCACCACCGCCGCCGCCGCCACCGCCGCCAGGAATAAACCAACCTCGACGGGAACAGGCGAGCATGCAAGCGAGGGCTCTCTCGCCCCGGGCCATCTTCGAGGAATCTCGATAAGCCCGCGCGCGCGGAGAAATTAATTGGCCGGCCTCGAAAGCGAGCGCGCATCTTCTCCCGAAAGACGGACAACCGCCGCCCGCCCTGCGAATCGGCGAATCGGCGGATCCTGGGCCCCGCTATCGCGATACCCATAGGGAACGCGCGTTATGCCCCCAATGATGTCCGAGGGAGGCAAATTAAATTGCACGCCACCGATGGCTCCAGCTTTTTATCCTGTATGCTGGCCCCTCCAAACGAAACACGTCTATAGAGTTCTTTTTCCTCCGAAGAATAATTAGTCGAGATAATACTTTGAGTGATCACGATGCACGGACCACCCTGCGCAGTGCGTTCTCTCAAGTATACACATCATGTAACACGAAGATATTCTTGATTAATGGCGCCAGTATTTGCGAGGACACCAGTGGCGATTTTAGAGATTATACGCGCCGGTCGGCTAATAATTGCCAAGCGATTAGATTCGCGGGTAACCTGTTGCCGAGCGGCACAAACGTTCCGCGCCGAAACCGTGAAAGCAAACAAGCGTTACAATGCAGCGAATATCACCTAATCACGGAAGCCAATTCATATTTCTCGGTCCGCGCGGCGCATTATTCCGCCATCGAGTCACGTGCACGCGCGCCACGCGTTTGCCGTGATCACCGAAATTTCGCGTCCGCGGCGACGGAAACGAGTGGATCCACTGATCGATCGACAGGGTCACGAAGCCGCCCGTGCCCCCTCGTCGTTCCCGGTGACACAAATCGAGCCGTCCCGTCGGCTTTACCCTACGCGGCGACGTGTAACCAATACGGGGAACTCCGCATCGTCGCTCATCGACCGTGCGGAATTTCGGGAGAAAGGAGGCTCCGTCTGACGGTTGCCAAACGAGCGGATCGACAAACAGATAGAGAGATAGACACGCGTGTCCCCGGCCTTTGATTCGACGGGTGCGCGATTTCCCTGATCGACGTGGAGAGCAGACAACCCTTCAATGCTCCTGACGTGTAAACCCGTCAAGGACTCTCCGAGAAGCGTCATCCGCAATTGATGATCCGCTTCTGTCGACCAGAGATGGGCAAAAAATTATTTCAAATAAAAAATTTATTTCGAATAAAAGACAAAAATTTTATTCGAGACTCGTCAAATAAAAATAACCCAGAGTTATTTTTATTTCAAATAAAAATAAGTGAGAGTTACTTTTATTTGAAACGTCACAAATAATTTTTTTTTTTGTTCGACGTGAATTTATCCGATGGCCACAAATAATTTTCTCGTTTGGCGTGAATTTATCCGACGGCCACAAATAATTTTTTTATTTTCCATGTACCGACATAGTTATTAGCCAAGGTGAAACTGTGAAACTTGTGTGAAACAATGTGCTTTCACTCAGTATATTGCAAATTCGCTTGAGGATTCTATGCAAGTTGATGTAACAATGTTCATTTCCGCAAAGCCTTTAATTCTATTGATCATAGCATATTATGCAACAAGCTTAAGGATTTATGCATAAGCGATAATCTTCTTCGCTGGATTAGTAGCTATTTGCATCGGCACTCTTATGCAGTAAAAGTTGGCAGTGTTATATCAAATAGTTTTTGCTCTACATCTGGAGTTCCACAAGGCTCCCACCTCGGCCCACTGTTATTCTTACTATTCGTTAATGACATCGCAAATGTTATTCTAAACGCAAAATTTGTATTTTACGCCGATGATATAAAATTGCGCATAACTTACAAGCGGATTTGAGTCGAATTGAAAGCTGGTGTACAGGTAACAATCTTGGTCTTAACATCAGTGTTACGTTATGCGCTATTACCGGGGTTCTTGCCCACTTATTGTCGATTACAGCCTTGGCAATTCAGCTTTGCACTCTGTAGACACCATCGATAATTTGGGCGTCCGCTTTGACAGAAAATTAACTTTTTCTCCACACATCTCTCGTGCTGCGCCAAGGCATCGAGATCTCTATACTTTATTAAACGTGCAGCTTCCAATTTCAAGCGTATTTCCACTCTGAAAACATTGTATAAGACTATTGTGTTACCACATCTAACTTATTCATGTATATATCTTTTTTTTTATGCTGTATTTATGTATATATCATAAGATTTATGAATATATATATATATAAGAATAATCTATGTTCTACTCTTATGTCCATGCCGCAGAAACGACTTTGTATATTTTTCTCTTCCATCATATACTTACGTTAATTATTACAGACTGTCTCTTACTTAGCTTTATACTTTATTCTAAATAAAGGGTGTTTCCCGTTACATAAATAAATAAATAAACTTTAAGTTTTTCTACTTGATTTCAATACCCGGGGTACTCGGGTGCCCATCTGTAAAAAATATGAGTTGTACCTGCAGTTATTGAATAAATTATAATTGATAAATTGTTAATATGCCTACAGGCATAATTTAATAAATAAAACCGATTGTTTACATATTTAAAAATGTATGAAAATTATTATACCAGGTAACAACCAATTACACATTACCTGTAAACAATTTACGCATTTACACAGTATTTGCTAAAAAACAGAGGCCCTTCGTTACATTCCGCAATAAGTTTCACGAATAACTTACATAACACATAATAATTATTAATCCAATAAATCGCTCTAACAACTACCTCCTCGCATCATGCTCTCCTGCTTACCGCTACAGAGAGCGAAAAAGTATCATCTATCTCTATCCTTTTCGCACACGCTCCCCCCTCTCTCGCTCTCTACTCCCAGAGTTATTTGAGCTTCAAATAATTTTTTTCAAATACAAATGAATGAAAAGACGACAAAGTTATTTGAAGGTTAAAATGAATTCCGTCAAATAAAAAAATTATTTGTGGCCGTCGGATAAATTCACGTCAAACGAGAAAATTATTTCTGGCCGTCGGACAAATTCGCGTCAAATAAGAAAATTATTTGTAGCCGTCGGATAAATTCACGTCAAACGAGAAAATTATTTGTGGCCATCGGATAAATTCACGTCGAACAAAAAAAATTATTTGTGACGTTTCAAATAAAAGTAACTCTCACTTATTTTTATTTGAAATAAAAATAACTCTGGGTTATTTTTATTTGACGAGTCCCGAATAAAATTTTTGTCTTTTATTCGAAATCAATTTTTTATTTGAAATAATTTTTTGCCCATCTCTGAGTGTCGCCCACGCTGGCTGTGCAGGATCGCTCGATTTCGGAAGACGTTCGAGGAAGACAAGTGCTGGCGAAGCCTCGGTTATCGCGACGCCGAATCAGCGCCCGCGAACGCTTGTATCTCCTTTCCTCCGTGCACCGTCAGGTTCTTTAAAATCCTCCTTTGATCATCCTCCGCGTAACGACCATCGTCGCTGGTCTCACTGCTAATCAGGAGAAAAACGTTCGACAGAGCACACTCTGTTACCTCTTAGCGTGCTCGTTTCGCGAGGCCCTTGTTCTGGATTTCGCCAACGCCCCCGTCGGCGCCTGTAGCGCAATCATCGACCTCCTCTATCTGCCCATTGACGCTCGTCTCGAAGACGGAGCTCGCCGGCAGTCTTTCCGACAAGCTCGCCCGTTCGGCTGCTCACGTACTCACGGACGAGGTTAATCGCTATTTGACCCAATTTTATTCTTGCGCCTTAAACCGCGCGACACCAGGGAACAATGGGGACTTTAACGTCATTTCTGGCCGCCTACCGTTCGCCCGTGATTAATCCTCCTTGCGGCCCGTTTCCTAATGCCTCGCCCGATTCACGGATTTCGGGATAATGAGCGCGCGAATGACAATTACGGATTGTCTTTGGTCTCCACCTTCTGGTTGTACTTCATCCGTTTCCCGGAGATGCTCTTAATTGCAATTAGCCCACCCTCCCCGCGAGGGACAGGGAGGGACGGCAGCGTCGTCGGCTCAAATTTCAACGGCAAAGCAGACCTCGCTACCCGCGTGCATGAATGTAACGCACGCTTGCTTGAGTCAGAGTAATTGCGATCTGCTATTTTAGGTTTTTCTCTCCCTAGGATTTTCACGGGGCGTATCTTTCCCACGGAACGACAAAGATGTTATTGATATACCCGTTTGTTTCAAAACGATGATGCAACGTAGTCAATCACCCATTCCCTCCCTCGACTCGATAGAAGAAGTTGGTCCAGATCAACGATATAATTAATTACCGTGTCCTCTGACAATGAGCGTATTCAACCACCACGACAAACAATGTTAGTATCGAGTACTTTTACTTGGATTCAGCCCTGAGTAGTTCCTCGCCACAATGTATGAGACGACTATCGTTGAAGAAAGGAGAACGAAGGTAAACGGGGACATAAATTACGCGGCCTCCAAAGCGTCCGGGCAATCCACTTTCCAATGCTAACCAGACGCGTTTTCGTTAACCCCTTTGATCACTCGCGTCCGCTCTTATCGTCAGAGGCTGGGAACTTTTGTTGCAGGTGAAAACGCGGCGGCGGGGCCGCGTTACGCGGATTGCAGTCACGTCATAACAAATGGAGAACAATGCAGCGCGCCGTGTACGCGGATGGATAATCTTTCACAGTTTTGCGTACAATAGCGTCACGTCCCGGCACGACGTATCCCTCGGCCGTTTTTGTTGGCCAGAGGTTCGCGTGGCAGAAGTGATGTACGATCGTGAAAAGTCAGCGTGCCTCAGCGAGACGCCAGTTTTACCGGCAGCCCGTTCCTGTCTACCGTTCCAACCCGTCCAACTCTCCCTGCAATGCAACTTGAGGAAGAGGGGGGAAACGTTGGGAATCCTCCGCTCGTTCGCTCTATCGCTTTATCCACCTTGATCTGTTGCGTGCTTTTCAATTATCAACAATAGTGCACCGTCGCGTCGCTCGGCAGCTTGTAAGCTAAATGTTCCCGTTTCTGCTCATTTCGTATTTTTCTTATTATTATAAGCGTTACGTTTGTACTATAGTTGCAACAAAATAATTCTAAATTATTCGAACATTTACGCGTGTATTGCACGAGGTTGGGGCTAATCAAAGTGCAGCATAAGCAACGAAAAACTTTTAAAACGAGGGACTCATGATTTTTCGATCGTGTTCTAGCTGGTTGTGCTAAGGAGCAGCGACGCTATTGGTACTCGATAATTGCGCAGAAAATAGTTTTTGCAATCGAATTTGTCATTTAATAAAATAAACAAATACCGTATTGTGCTCTGGATTTAGATTTTTTACTATTTTTAATTTGTTTAAGTAGAAAACAGGTGAGCAGGTATTGGGTCAAGTGAATCACCGTCATGTCCGAATTCTACTCACCAAAATTTTAGTAACATAACCTCACAATTCAATGTACGCTGTAACCTTTATTTCTATTCGAAGGCATTTTATTTTTTGTTTATAATTATTTTATGCTTTACTGTTGTGTTATAAAACCTCTCCATAAAGGATGTAACTTATTTTAATGTGAAAAGGCAATATATTATGTGAGTAGAAATTGGTACTAATGGTGAGTAGAAATACGTACATCGCTATTTTTCGTGAGCATTTGGAGCATTGTATTTAATTACAAATTACTAATAGTTAAACATCTTGAAATATCTTTCTTAAATAGTTTTCGAATTAGTTGATTTATTATTAAAGAATTAATCAATTAATCTGCAACTTTTGATCACAAACAAATTTTTTACACCTTTTTTATGACGAGTAACTTCTTAAATGAGCAGAAATTGTGACATTCGCCTTATCTACCGTTCAATCACTGGAATCGTTGCGCTGTTGCACAGAAGCTTGCATCCAACTGTACTGCGATATTAAGCGGGGAGTTCAGTATGTAGCAATGGAACGAATTTTATAGTCATGAGTTTTTAAATTCAGTACACAATTTGCTTATCTACTGACCCGTCACCACAGACGAGTACTACTGAAAATGGTAAAGCATTGTGGCAGCGTTTGTCAAAGGAACAAATACTTTGAGTAAAAATGAAGTGACACATACTCGAATAAATATTCATAAAAAATAACATGCAAATGTACCACCTATTTACATGACCGCATAAAAAATGTATGGCTCCCAGACAGCCGCGGTGTCGGGTCGCGTGTGAAAAATTCACGAACTTTTCTGATAGCAAAACGTGATCCCCGAGCTTTTGAGCGTACGCTTGGGTTTCTTTGAAATTCCAACGACGAGCCGTGCAATGAGTTTCAAAAGTGTCCCCCCCGTCACGAACGCGTACGCCAGTCTAAAGATGTCATTAACCCCCTGGCAATTGCATGTCGCGGGAATGGCGACACACGATTGTTATCGCTTGACTCGTGAGTCGCGTATGCGATGACACCGGGTCGTTGCGATTTCACTTGTCATTGAAATGACGGAGGAAACTGTCCTTTGTACAGCCAGAGGTGCGAGCCATTGATTCATCTACATTCCACGCGATGCGAATACACAGAGGCGCGGCGACGAGGAAAAACGAGTAGAAATTACTCTGCATGAAAAGGATTTAATAAAATTGCACACTTTTCGTAGCTTCCACTTTTATTTCTAATCTGCGATGTGTACACTAAGCGCCTCGCGATTGAATTGCTCAGCAATCACGGGACAACTCGATCGTCAAAGGATGAGGAACTACGGTCGAAACGAGCGGACTCGCTTCGATTCAACGGGAGCCTTCGAGTTCCAATTGCGCCACAGCTGTCCGTACACCCGATTCCCGTATTTTTACCCGATTCGTTGGCAAGCGGATTGCCGTTATACCGAAAGGGCCGCGCGATTGCATGGCCAAACGGCGCGGATTTAAAGGCGAAGCTGTTTTTTTTTTTTTGCAGCGATTCCTCTGATGTTGCGCGTGCACACCACGCGGGATTTCTTCTGTGGTAGTCGCGCACGATCACGGGCGCGTTTCATCGTGCAGAAAAAAGGAGGAAGAAATTCGGGGCCGTGGCTGGTAATTACCAGCCGCGAAACGAGACGCCTTTGTGCCGTGCCGACGCGAGGAATTCGCGAGAAGCAGCGAGTTTCGAAGGACAGGGTAGATAATGTGATAGCGAGCGAGACGCGTCCGCAGAGGAAGACGAATTTCTGAGCGGTTTCCTGAGGACACTCTGTGCCCCGCGCAGCGTGTTTTCACCCGGCAGAGATATAGAGAGAAGAGGAGGGCACGGCGCATCCCGTGGCCATCAGACCGGTCGAGGGAGGGTGGGAACGCGGTGGAAAAAAAGAACGAGGGAACGAAAGGGCAGGGGAAAAGCAACAGTAACGTAGCGCCGCGGGCCAAAAACTGTCGCGATAATGAGATTTATGGGGCCCAAAAACGTGGTCGCGATTACCGCGGATAAGCTGAAAGTTCGCGCCGCCCTTGCACCATCTCGTGTTCCTCGCTTTCTACGAAAGATTTTAATTTCGTGCGGCGGTCCGAGCGCCGCGAGGACGCCTTCCGAGAATCAATCGGTTTTCACCTGCGTCCCGCGATTCTATCTGCATTTCGTTCGTGCCTGGTGTTTCGCCAACTTGAACGTATCTGGGAAAGGAATAACGCTCCAGAAGGTAGCGATATCTCTGACGTAAGGCTCGCTAATTGATAGGATTCGCGGAGCCCCGGCATTCCGGAATGCTAAATAAACGAATCCCCCTCGAAATCGGTCTATCTAGGTCCGAGAACGGTCGGGCGGATAGCGTCGAGCAATTTATCGTTCACCATACTCGCTCATCTCCCAGTCGTCAGCCTAATACGTACGTACGAGTGTACCTGTTAATATCGCTGCCGCGGCTCGCGCTCGAATGAATAATTATTCCGTTGTACAACGTTGAGCCGCGCGCAGATGATATCATCGGGCAGCGAGCGTTGCGTTTTTGCTCGTTGGTGCTCGTGACAGGACGGTTTAATCGTTTTTCTTGGCTCTAACGGTGGTACGTCTACGCAATGGGGCCCATTGTCTGCTCTAATGGGATGTGCAATAATTCATCGGAACGTACGAGACGCCGCGCCGTGCCGCGCCACGAGGCTTTACTTGTAACCGGAGGAGGAACAGAGGGAAAGTGGGGTAACCTCGAGCTTGTAAGGGTAACGTGGCATTTGCTCGCGAACCGACGCCAGAGAAAAAGATCAATTGACATTTCTCGGTGCACGAGAGAGGCGTCGGGTATTGATTTCATCGATTGCGCAACGATAGTCGTGACTGCGGTGGAAGGGTGCGAAAATATTTCACCGTGCTCCGATCCGACACAATCCTCTTTTCCCGCGGAATCTTTCCCAACCGTTTCGCAATCCAGGCTCACCTGCGCCAGGTACATCCCGACAAGTGCTCGCTTCAGAGGTCTCCGCAAAGGCTACGCCGTTAATTAATCCTGAACGTACGAGCCCGATTTTCTAACAAACGCGCGCCTTCCAATACGAAGGAAACGGCGAAATAGTCGCTGAAGGCTGCTTCCAACCGCTCGAAGCGTGTTTCGTTCTAATTCGGGGTACAGAGGCTGATTTTATGATAATTATACGTCAGTCAAGGAGCAGCGGTCTCGGAACGCGGCGAACATTTGAAAGGCAAGGCCAATAGCGTTAGCCTTCGCGGTGTTAGTGATTCGTGGAACGCGATCTATAATTTGCACAGCCACGTTCTTCGATCGTGCCGTACAAAGACAGGAATGATCTCCTGTCTGTTAATTTTTCACTTCTCCCTCGCTTCCTTGTCCTAAAACATAGAAATTCCAGCACATTCCCCAGTGCAGTCGCACCCCAAAAGAAGGGGCTGTAAATAAATTTTTATAATCACCTAATGAATTTGATTGAACTTGCATTAAAAAAATATTTTTATCTCTCCAACTCGGCTCCAGTGCATCTGTTGCTCCACGTCTCCCATGTATGTACCTACGACGCAGTTAAGAAGAAGCCATGGAAACGTAGGTACCAGTCCTGGCCATTACCGTGTTTGCTTAGTTCGCGGATAAAAGATGGTTCGGGGGTGAAAAATGTCAACGCCCGGGACCTAATAGCGGCCATTTCCAGCACTCGACAATGGTCGCGTAGTAGTATACATGCAGGTGTAGTGATTCGGTGTCGCTGCGGTTAGCAAGGCGGAACGGAGCCCCGGCGTCAATAGGCGCATTGAGAATAACCAGATCGTATATCAAAACGGTTTACGCGTCCCGGATCTCTGGAGATCTTGCTCCGCGAGCCCTTTCACCTCGTGACCAAGGTTGCGGGGCAACATTGCCCAGCGAGGCTCGTTGATTTGTGCACCGACTTCGCGGTCTTCCATTCGGCTGCCCTTTCAGCCGTTCAAAGGTCTGACTCGACGGTTGCCGTGTCTTCTCCGCGGGATCCTCGCACCTCGTGAAACCCCATTCGCGATTGACCTGAAACTTAAGCCCCCTATTGAACGGCTGGATAAAATAAATGAACCGTATTTCACGCTGGGCGAAGGTCCACTGCACTGCACAGGATTTTGGCTTTTAAGGCATCGGTGCGTGGTTACAGGCTTAACGGATGGGAACAGTACCTACGTTAATCTGTTGGAACAGTTTTCCAATGATTATCCGACACCCTATTTTAAAATCGCATACAGCTTTAATGCTATCCAATGTGCCTAGATGGACCAAAGTGCAACGCCCTGTACACATTACACCAGATTTCACGGGTAATTTATGGAAGCCATTCGACGTTGAAAGCTCGAAGGACGAGCGGTTTTAAG
The DNA here is from genome assembly GCA_947577245.1 of Andrena bucephala. Lineage (NCBI taxonomy): Eukaryota > Metazoa > Arthropoda > Insecta > Hymenoptera > Andrenidae > Andrena > Andrena bucephala. Next base: position 76,125,239 of record OX387715.1, read on the forward strand.
GAGCAAGCAGAACTGGCGACGAATCCCCTCGTTCCACCCCGTCAGACGGTACATCTTACCTCGACGTTTCTTCATGCGCTGCCCCCTGGATAATACCGTCTTTCCGGGTGCCAGCGAGGAGAGAACCAAGCCTCGACCCGGCCATCGTCGTGTCCTCTTTTTTATCCCCCTCCACCGAGATCTGATCAAAAGTCCCAATCAAGATTGATTGCTCGAGATGAAACGGAATCTATTTCGCGTTGGACGAGATTACGGGGTAACGCACGCCGGGCTGAATGCTAAATCGCAGCCGCTACTGGCAAGTTGACGTTCACGGAAAGGTCGAGAAATGCTAACGAGCTGCGCCAGTCGGTCCGACAGCGCGCTCAAAGCTCTAAATCCACGATCCACCGTTGCCCTGCGCACCCGTCCGCCGGTTCCTTTTCCTTCCACCACGGCCTCCTTCCGGTGAACGATCGTTTGCCGGTCGTTCCCCTGAAATTCGCTGCCGTCATCCTCGCGGCTACAAGACGCTAAGCCGGTTAGGGACAAAGATCCCCCCTCGATTCGATGAACCTACTCTCGGGGAGGCTATCGGCCGCAATGGAACAAAGGGTCGTGGGCTCGCGACCATTCTGGACATCCGTTCTCGATCTGGAAATGGGATTCGACGATATCTGGCCAGCGCTAGGCAGGCTCGAGGCGCACTGGTGGCACGTGGACGCTAAGCTTGATCCTTGCACCCCGCGCCCTCGGGCGCGCTCACTTAATCCAACTTTGGAGAAACCTTGAAGGGAGAAATCACAGCAGCGGTGTTTCCCGCAACGTGTCCGTAATGTGTGCACCGTGACACGGCCATTTTGCTGCTGCAATCGCTCGTTATTGTCTCTTTATCCAGCGGGAGATTGGTAAGTCACGGGTGGAAGCGTGTCGAGATTCGAGCGATCGGAGCAGGCGGAACGAAGTGGCACTTGCTCCGTTCGATTAATCCGGCTAGAAAGATCGCTGAGTTGCAGGGACGTGGTTTCCCATAAAATATGAATTACACCGGGATTATCAGTTATTTACGAGGCTCGTCGAGGAGCTCTGAGTACCCTCTCTGGGTAAATTCCTAGAGCTTCGGCCGTGAGACGGTGTCCCTCATCTTTTTCCCGGACTTCCGTAAGCGATTTTCCCGTGAATTATTCGTCCGCCAGGGTGGCACGCGTAACGAGCGTTCCATCGGGGAAAACGGGAAATTAGATCGTAATATACCGTGCAACAAGTACCCGGATATATGGAAACACAGTACCGCGGTGCAATTACTTAAGTGTTTCCTTGCGATCAATGCGAAAGAAAAGGAAGATCCTCCAGTTCAGTAGAATTGAATTCTCGAAACCACTTCGTTGATTCGCCACAGTAGACTCGTCGAATCAACAGATTTATCCTTTCACCCTTTCGACGGGAGAATATTCATTCGCAATACATATATAACTCGAAGGTTCTTCCCTTTACAGGTCTGCAATAATTTATGAATTCCTCTCATGGGCAGATGCATCCAAAGTTTCGGACGCTTATGTATCGATATCCGTCCCATCGATCCCGGAAACTAATTCGAAGGGGCCGATTCGAGTACCTGCCTGGCTTCCGTGAAAAACCGTGCTCCAGGGTGTTCTGCATTATTCGAGCTATCTGGGCGATAAATATCGGCCGGTGCAGTGGCAAGCCCGTGGCGAAGTGCATGTACCCTGCACTACCGGCCCTGGCACGGGAATATTTAAACGGCGATTCGATTTATCGCGCGCCGCTCTCTCTCTCTCGCTCTCTCTCTCCCGCTCCTTCTCCTCTCTTGCCGCCAATATTGAAATATATTTGCCGCAAAGCCGGCGGATTTTATTGTCCAATTTCATTGGACTTCATCCTTCGGCGCGCGATGCACGGCGGTCGCACGTAAACGCACCGACGAGAGCCGGAGCCGCTGCGAATGCAACAGAGGTTCGACGAGGCGACACATGCATCCTTTCCTGGATTTGTAAAACGATTCGACTGGTTTTCGACCGTGCGCGGGGCCCAGGATTTGCCGCTTGCCTCGCTTCCATGCAGCTTCAATATTTTGCCGGTGCATTCTTTGTAACGCACGTGCCGGGATATAAGTGTGTATTCGGGGGATGAAGCTCGAGAGTTGGATAAACTCCGTGTCTCCCCCGATCTTTCTCTGCGAATTTTTACGGTTCGTACACAATGATATTCTACATATGTGTCGAGGGAAATTCTGCGATCGTATAGTATTTCCAGATTTTAGATTTAACTGACTGATATTATAGCTGAGCTATGTACCTACATATTAAATATGCTCCCACCAATGCGATACAACGCGCACAAAGGCGGGAGTGACGATTAATCATCAGAATATTGGAGGAAGGGTTCGATCGTGCTCCAACTTAGGGGCCTTAAATTACGTAAGGGTAAGTTTGGCGATTTCTTACCCGCTCCCTCCTCAAGTATAAGAATTCGTAAAACTTTTTATTCCATTCCCCCTCCCTCTTCCCTTCAATTTTTTTTACATTGCATTTTTTCAGTTATTAAAATTCTGATAAAGTTTTATCTAATTCAATTAACTCGGTTCCGGGAAATTTAAACTAAACCTACTTTTCTGAAACATTAATGATGAATTGAAATGAATTTGAATTTATTAAAAATTAGGTTAAAAGATATTACGCAAGGCGATACGTGACTCCCCCCCCCCCCCCCCCCCCCTTCAAGCCTTACGTAATTTAAAGACAACCCCTTACGTTTAGCAATAAACCAATACCGTCTTTCTGGCATCATGACGACGCACAGTGGGCCGGATTGTAAATTTGCCGCCTTTTGGGTCTTTCTTTTAAGATATCGGAATGAAATTTACGCCAAAAAATAGGAAAAACGTATTTTTTACTATTATTTATTTATTAATTTTTTAATGTTTTTAAGTTATTTGTTATAAAAAATTGAATTCTGTTTATTTAATGCCCTTTACGGTGGTTTAAGCAAAATGTTTGGGAAACTTTTCGTTTCCAAGTTATAAGGAAAATTCGAATAATAAAGGAAAGTAGCAACAAATCGGTTTGTTTAAATTAAAGACAAGGCTTTTGCGATAAATATCCTTTTTTATTAGTAACTAATATAAACAATCCATTAAAAAATATTTTTATATGCATTAACGAAAATAGCGACATTTTTCAAATTTGATTAGGAATATCTTCCAAACGCTGAAAAGTTCCACTTTCGGACCAATTGCAATATTTTCAGCACACTTTCCTCTAAATAATCACATAACGATCATTTTCCCCCTCGTCCCACTGCTCAAATTATTAGTGTTTAAAGTTATCATCGTTCGGTTAGTCCGTAGGGTAAAGGTGGGATAGTTGAGCAGAAGGGATACATGATCACAGAGATGTTATTATTAATATATTTGCAATATGCCCCTATTGTCGCGTTGTTATGTTAATGTTTGCAATATTAATTCCTCAGCTTCAAGGTCTAAATTCTGAATTTTTTTGGTACATGATCTTATTCGCATACTAGATATATAAGGATCGGACGTTAAAACTAATTTATATAGTATCTTTGTTTGTTGCTAATCGGGAACATTTTCGGATATTTTCACATCTGATTCTCTTAAAATCTTTATGACGGGTCTCCTGAGCTTCCTCAGAAAGCTGTCCAATTGGAAGCAATGCATATTGTACTATTTCTGCCCCATGTATTAATAATTTATGCACAGAGGCCGGCATGTAGTACCAGGCATAATATTGTACGTAATGCTTTGCTGTGTATTGGGTATATTGCCGAAATTGTTCAATGTTTATTGCATAGGGGGAAGAAATGACCTGTAATAAAGAATAGGAATTTTTAATTAATATTACAATAAACATGGCTTTTCAAAATGTACTTGATACAGAGAACAAGTACGAGTAGAACATGTCATATAATTAGTTATAAATTTTCTACATCTATTTGTTGAAAAGAAAATTACCTGAAGTATAATATGAAATTTTGTAATTAATGTTGCATCAATTCCAGTGATTTCAGCTGAAACTTGTGCAAAGGGAAAAAAACGGCGGGCTCTATTTCCATCGTTCGATGAACCCCATTCCTTCTTTCTGTAAATTGATTCTGTACATATGCATTTTTTCATTTATTTTTTGCTTCATATCTGTAGATCGCGCACTCCACTTTTTAAAAGACAAATTATAAGAAATATGTAATATACATTCCATGCACCTTATCCAAACATGGAGTGATGAAATTTCAAATGTATAATTGGCCCTATTGCAGAGTTTAGAATATATCAAGTTTAAGTTATTCATCTCGGTAGGTGCAGCTTGACAAATATAACGTTTCATTGCTGAAGAAGTGCCCGTAATCACATTACACGCTTTGTTGTCGGCCATAGTTAATGCCATAGCATATTCTATTTTAATATTATTATTCAGGGTCAGTGGACTTAAATTTTCTATTTCATGTTTGATTCCATTAATTTCTTCGTTTGTGACTTCGTTACTCTCTTTAATAAATTGAAATTTAATTGGTCTGCAGAACCAAGGTGATGAAGGTCCTGGATTTTCCCATATTATTTTGCTATTTGATTTATCCTGAAGTCGCATAGGTACTAAACTCGAAATGAAAACAGAATTGTCATCTACGTCATAATTTCCATGTTCAATTTGTTTGTACCTTGATCGGCCAGATGCACCATCGCATCCCCATTTGCATACAAGCACGAGATCTATAGTATCCATAACATCATCTACACTTTTTAGTATGTGTGATGCTGTGTGATTTAATAAACTTTGTATATCAACTTTTGCACCCATTTCTGATATTTCTATTTTTTCTTCCGGAGGATAACTGTTGCGTTTCTCTGTCAATACTTTAAAGTAAGAAGACCATGAATTGCTATTGAGTTTTATTGCTTCATTTCGGATTGTGATATATTGAAATTTTGACAAATCAGCCATAGTAAAAATAGTTAAAGCTTTTTGTGGTGAAATTATTTTTTCTGACGAGATGTATCCATTTTTATATAAATCTGCAACTTGTTTTTTATATTGATCATTTTCTAAGTATCGAAGCAACTGTGCTTTTATATGCATGCCGCGACTTTTCATGTTCATTTTCGCAGCGTTTAATAATTCAGATAATGAAAAATGATTAACAAGGGACCGAGCTCTTCTTAATCGTTCTGTATCACTGCATTACGAAAGTGCTTTCTTTCCTTTATACACAGATACATAATATAATTTCGATTTTACTTTAGCACTTGTTGAAGCGATATCTTTTAGTACATTTTTCGGATATAAGAAATCTTTTTCTAGCCAATCATTGTGCCGTTGAAAGAATCTTTTTTCTGTGTAGGAACACTTCATTCATTTTTGCTTTAATTTATAAGTAAAATTCTTTAAACTAGTTTTTTATACTTCTATTTTTTCAGGAGAAATATAGAATTTTTCACACACTTTCTCTAGAAGATATGAGTGGTCACCCTAATCTTTTTTAGAGTTTTGTAGTATAAAGTATAAATCTTTATTCCTACGAAAATCTTCCATTTTTATTAAATAAATAAAATCTAAATATCAAAGAAGGAAATGTTAAATATAGGAAACAACTCACAATACAAACCTTTAAGTGTTTTCATACTTACCAAAGAGATGTACAATGAAATATAAACTAATGTATATAACAAGAAAACCACAAACTAATATATATAACTAGAACTTATGAACGCAACGAAGTAAAAAATTAACTATAACTATCAAATTTAGATGATGAAAAATGTTTAACAAGAGACCGAGCTCTTCTTTATTTTAGGTTAAATTGAAAAACAGTCGCTGACTGAACTTCGCCTTCGTCTTTGCTTTTGTCTTTGTTACTTTCTTTGCGTTGTGTCGAATTTTCCTTATAACGTGGAAACGAAAAGTTTCTCAAACATTTTGCTTAAACCACTGTAAAGGGCATTAAATAAGGTACCAAATAAACAGAATTAATTTTTTTTATAACAAATAAGTTAAAAAAAATTTTAAAAAATAAATAATAGTAAAAAATATTAAATTATACATCATTAGAAAGGAATAATTTTTTCCTATTTTTTGCGTAAATTTCATTCCGTTATCTTAAAAGAAAAACCCAAAAGGCGGCAAATTTAAAATCCTGCTTATTGTGCGACGGCTCGTTGACGCGTCCCCGCAATGTTATACCGTGAACAGAGTCTCGGCACCGCGGCAGAAGATACTTGGTGGAAAAGGCGACGCCAGGCGAGAGAAACACGCCGCATTCATATTTGCTGTCGCGTCGACAAAGCTGCCGCGGTCCCTGACTGCATTCGGTGATCAATGGATACGCCTCAACAATGCACGTCCTTGCGGTATTGCGTTATGTATTACGCTGCGTCGCTTACGGAAAGCCTGTATGAATATGAGACTCCGCGGTGGCTTCCATAGCGCGAGAACACCCCTTTCGGTTGGACGCGGATGAATGGTCGCTTGCGCTTGTCTCGCGGATTTTGATGCACCTCGCTTCGGAATTATACGAAATGCCGCATATAAACAACTCTAACTGATGTTTGATGAGTTTGATGACTGACTCGACCCGACTTATTCTCCTACGTCCTCCGAATACATTACGAAATAACCTCATTCTTTATGAAATAAGTTATTTGAATAGAGTCGTGATTGGGGAAATGATTTCTATGTCACGTTAACGGGAAAGTTGTCGAAGCGATCCTGTCCGTGCCGCGAGCGCGGAAAGTCGCCGCATGCACGTGTGCAGCGCGTGAATGCAATGCAGCAGCCCGTGGCGCGCACGTCACCTCGAAACAAAACGCGTCGCCGTCGAACTCCAGCCGTGAAATGCACGCGACCACTGCAGCTTTCGTCGACTCGGTAGTTCGTTGCGGATTACAAACGCATGTATGAATTGAGCGTTGAACAATGCACGCCGCGCTTTGTACACCGGCGAAACAAAGATATATTCACGGGAGGAACGCGGCCGATTTTGTTTGAAGCCCGAGCCTAAATGCACACCGGGGGCTGTCGAAGTCCGGACCTCAGAATCTCGCGAGTTACGCGTATTCTTGAACGTCGATCGACTCATTTACTCTACAGTCTTTCGTAGATGGAATAATCGAGGCACGCTCAGAAGCTTTATGTTCAAACGCGGGCCCGTTTGAATGGACGCGAATCTGATACACTTCGCACCTGTAACATTTATTATCTACGTCGGCGTGAAACGATGAAAACGTGACGGTGGAGCACAATCGTGGAAATAATTGAATTGAAAAGCGTCTGCACCGACGCTCCGTTTCCTTTGCATTGATCGATTGTCTCGGTGAACGCGCTCGCGAGGTTGGTATGTATAAAACGGGCGACATCACGGGGAAGAAGCGAGAGTATTGATGGCGACGGAGAATCTGCTAGGTACACCGCGCATTGTGCAGGCCGCGTACAAAGGGCCCGCGATAAACAATTCTGGTTACACCGGCACGCGAGCACACATTTTCCGCGTTCAGGTAACTCGCGTCGTTCCGGCGCAAGCAACAATAAGGCGGAGCAAGTAGCGCGACGCCCAGCCATCTATTCAGGATTCACGTGCCACGTACACGGGCTTTTACATTTTAATACTTACGGTGTTCGCGGGCAAATGAATTTCCACGTTTACGCCAGCTTCAACGAATTAAATTACATGACCCACCGCCGCGCTCCGGGCAATCCTTCCGCCGCGCGATTACAGACGTTCAGCGAGATGTTTCGTACGGTGTGTGCGAAAACGTGATGCTCGTGCATTCCGCTGAATTTTATTTTGGATTGTTTGGACACAACTTGCGAAACTGCGAAACGCGAATTAGGAATTAGGAATGTAGGTACATATCTGCATCCACGAGGGAATATAATGAGAGATTTACTGTGTCCTGTCGGTGAATCACGTTGTCTTATGATTTTATCGTAGAATATGAATATATTTGGATAATAGTAATCATGTATATTTTGTTCTCTGTTGCAGGTGGGCTTGCTACATTAGAAGGGAGTGACATTCCGTCGAAGGAAGCGCTCAATAGGTAATGTGTCAGTTCGAAAGCCAATCCTCTATCGATTGTGCATGCTACGCGACTCGAATCTACGGATTTCCTCTGTAACAGCATCTTGATTCCGCCAGTAGAGTCCCGATCGTGGATGCACAAACGTGCTCTCTGTAGATACGATTTACACGCGACAAGGCGAATCCTCCTCTCTGAGAATGGGATCGAATGGTTGACCAAGTCTTTGATTCCGCTCCCTGAATATACTCGGACCTGTTTACCTCCATAATGAATAGCAGCCTCAAATGTCAAAGTGTCCCAGTTTCGCATAGGTACTGTGACAGTGTGAGCAATCAATTCATTTTCCAGCGTTGGTATCGATATAATCGTAGCCTACTTTGGGTGGAGAGTAATGGAATTCGGTAAGGTTTTGCTTGGAACACTGTCAACGTTGTGGTTACCGTCGATACGAACCGCAGCCTGATGATTAAATGGGTTCACGAAGTCGTATCGACGTGGAGATTTTTGGAGACTTCCAGGAGGCCTTGAGCGTCCGCCTCACGGACGAACATTAGTCTAACTCGTTGGTAGCACGGTTCGCGAACTTTGCTTTTAGCCCGACTCGACTTTCATTGGACGCACACTCGACTTACCGGGGAAAACTCGAAACACTTTCTTGATAAGTGGATGTCGCTTCGCGGAGTAAAGTTTAATCAGCAAAGATAAGCAGCGCAATTACTATCTGCGAGTTTCGAACGGTAAATTACGCTAGGCAACCCGGACGTAGCTTGTTAACGGATGACATTGTGTTACCTAGAACGTCCTATCCTGCGTGAAGTCTTCTCGCTGTGTAGGTATCACGAAATTACGTCACACGGAGATGGTATCGCTGGTAAATCGAAACCGAAAGGAGCCGCGAGTAATGAAACCACTTTTCCTATCCGCGGGAAGCGAACGAAAACATTTTCGCAACAGTTTCAATTCAATTGAACGTTCCCTCTTAGCGGTTGCATAAGAAATGCAGCAGAGCTTCTTGTGTAGGGGGAACCTGTCCAAAACCGTATACTTAAGGTTTTAGGTCCATAACTTTTTAAATTATAAAACACAAATTGGGTAATGAAAACGGTATTTATTAAATGTTTTCATAACCAACACAAAATAAGAAAAATATAATTGAAAAGTCCAAACAGGCTACTTAATTTAACAATAAAACAAAACCTGTTCTTTTTCCGATTTTGCCCCATAGGGTGGGCAAAACCGTACGCACTATACGATTTTGCCCCCGTTCTGAAGTAACAGCAATAGTATTCAGTTCTATCCATGACGTAATGAACCCCTCGGAACCAAACAACTTTTGTCTCAAACATTTTTTCGTATCTAAAAAATTATAGAAGTTATTCTCGGGGCTTGTCTTAGGTGGCTTATCATGTATAGGGTAAAGGACCCAATCACTGTCACATTAAGCGTTTCTTGTTATTTATTATTGTTTAATATGTTTACTTTATGAACAAAATTTGGTAGATCTTAAAACTTCGATTTTTATGTACAAATTCATCAATTTCAAAAATATATTTCGGGACCTATTACTGACACCCTTCAAATGAATTTGTCTGCTTGTTGTCGCTTGTGCCCCAAGACGTAAGCACATACACTTTTGGTTACAGCTAAATATGAAACTGACAACAATCGGCCACGATCTATAAAATATAATAGAAATACATACCTTCATGTAACTTACATTCTAATTACCACAACACTATATGGTCCACTTAAAGACAATCGAAAATTAGATCAGAGCACTTAGAAACAGAATAAATTGAATTATTCGCTGGAGCGTACGTTTTTCGTCTCGAATCTCTGGTTGGACTAACAGTTCAATATGGCCTGAAATAATTGCCAAACGCGCTTGAGCTTCTTTCATTTATTTTCAGGAATAAGTATGGTATACGGGTTTGCCCTGGTATACGGTTTTTTTACTGGTTTCCCCCTACTCTATCGATATCTTGCACCTTAAGATAAAAGTTCTTCTGTAAAACAAATATTATTAGCTTCAGCACGTTACAATATATTTAAGAGGATATCACTCTCCGTCCGTGATTATTGTAACAGCATGGCGATATCATCCTGGGAATCGATGACAAAATTCTAGATGCTCCGTGTGCGTGCCTTCTCGGGTCATCGAGTTCCATTCCCGTAACGAGGATCTGACCGCTTTCCTAACGAACCGGTGTACCCCTGAAAACTCGAAAATTCTTCGCGTTGGTGCTTAATTGGATGCCCCTTTAATGTGGAATCGGCGGCACGGACTCGAGAGATTGTTCCGCGTTAATGGATGTTCCGCTGCGGAGGAGCGATGCTGGTCCACCGCTGGAGAAATCGCAAATTAGCGAGATCTCGTATTATCCTCCGAGTGGCCACTTGTTTATTCGCTTCGGATTCGTTTCACTGTATTTCCGTCTTCGTGTTACGCAAGCCTGCGCTCGAACCTCCTCGGGTGGATTTATTAAAATAACGCGACGGCAACTTTTACTTTAAGGATTTATTAGTGCCGGGCGTCTTCGTCATTTACATAACGAAGCGGATGGAGGCATCCGGACACCCGCCTGTTTATTCCCACAACATTGAATATTAATTCTGTAACTAGCAATTCAAACTTCCTGCCTCTCTGCTTCTTGTATCGCGATCTTCTCTTACAGTAAACCGTATCTAAGTGGGCCAGCCTCCAGCAACCCTCCCATACGCCGTCCTCGGTATATAAGCACTTTCAGAGTCCACCCAAAACTGTTGATCCCAGTCTAGTGGCCCGTAGTGCTCGATGTCGGTTAACACCAAGAAACAAACGCACGATTGTCCCAGCAGCAGCGGTGACAGCTATCGTAGCCCGTTGAAGGGTGCCGAGCAGCAAGCGGGGTTGTTTGAAACCCCTGCAGGAGCCAGTGAAAGAGGTAGAGTGGGGGACGAATGTTGATTAAATATGGGCCCTGCTCAGGCCAATTCGTTGGCAGGGGGCGAATGCCGCCGGTCGCGCTCCCCATTCAAAACGCGATCCGTACGATTGTGTGGGGGCCTTAAGCGGGTTAAATATTCAAGGCACGCGCAGCTGCTGCCATTCGTGTGCTGCACGTATGCCGTCCGTCTTATCGTATCCCCCAAAAACAACTCGCCCGATGGGACGGCCGACTACCCGCGGTCTGGTGGCTCGCCCCGCGGAATTCTTTGCGGTCACGTCCGCGCTCGGCTGTATCGAAATTTATGCTAAACCGACGGACACGGAAGTTCGGGCGGCCGCTGGCCCCGGCCACCCTGCGGTCCCGGGCAAACATTTGTCGCGCGTGATAGAGTCGATTGCACGGCATTAAGACGTTAATGCGCCTAAGCCTGCCCCCGGATCCTCCCCATCTGCTGCGCAAGCAAGGATGCATTTATGGTAATCGACGCAAGTACTTTAATTCCACGGGGCTTAGTTTCCTATTAGACGGGACGGTCCACGTAAGAACGAGCTAACAAGATCGGTCATTACGACGATGAAAGATGCAGGTAATAATGTCGTAAGTGGCGGGACGTTGGAGCTTTTCCGATGGAGTAAACGGGACCTGGGAAAAAGGAAAAGGAACGAACGGGGGTATTGTAACTTTATAGGGATCGCGACAGCTCGGATCTCGATGCGCATTGTACGGGTTTTTAAACTCGTTCTGGAGTTACTCGGGGGATTCGTGGGGTTTCCGTGAAACTCGACGCGGCCACGTTTCACTCTTTACACACAATTTGGTATCGAAAGAGCTCCGAGCACCTTTGGACGTTTACGCGCGTGTTCCAGGCAACAGTGGGACAGTTAGAATGCCCCGGGTCTCGGGTTACGGTAGAAACGTCTGAAATATAGCGTGGCGGTGCACACCGTGGCCGCGCCGTTTAAAAGATCGATTGAAAAGGAAGAAAAGGGTGAGGGATATTAATTCCGAAGGCGAGCCGGCGCAGCGTGCATACATTTTTGACGAAGCAGATACACGTAGGCGGCTCTTTCGATTCGATATCTGCTGCTGGTACCTACACACCTGGCCATCGAGATGCAGAGGAATAAAAGTTGCTGCTTCTCTGGGTAAATGCTCCGGAAGTGGTGAAACTTTCCTCGGCATTCCAATGAAGTGTTTTCGGGCTCTCTGATCAGAATGCAAAGCCTCTCGGCGAGCGTGGAATGGAGTCGATAGGGTGGCAGTTTCGGGAGCATTTCTGTGCCGGGACAAACGTGTAAATTAGGTAGTGCTTTTCTTCGCGTCGCTCTTCTCGACATTCACTTTACGTACTTATTTGATGATGGGGACGTGGGACAAATGTCTAGAGTCTCTAGATGCTCCAATTTCGCACCGTGTATCGGAAGATTAAATCGAGTGGCGAGACGATGATCGCGCGCCATTAAAAATGCTCTGGGAAGCATGTGCTCGATAGCTCGCATTCCTATGTGTCCCTAATAACGTCGTCAGACGACGATCTCGTTGCATAACCGCCTTCACAGGTGAATAGTTTCGGCCGGTCGATGAAGAGCCGATTAACATAACAAGCTACCGTTTGTTCAGGTTCTAACGGAGCACGGTATTATCGGGGCCATCGTGATAAAGCGAGGGTACTTGTTCTCTCGGGGTGGAAGTATCGGTTTCCTCTAGCTACTAACTTAACCAAGACACAAAGCTACCGGATAAAGAAGCCACCCAACGAAAATTCTAGTCTTACCTTCTTCGCTACCCTCGCAGAATCTACAACCTCGAGACAGTCAATTGACTTTGAAACAGCCTTACCAATAACGGAACCACAGTACAATCCCGTGTTCTGCACCAATGGCCCTGAACGATCGCGTGCACTCCGCGGACCTCTGTTGATCTTTAAACACACAGCCTCGCAGCTTCATCGAAACCAGCGGTCGCGTTTTTGCACAATATAAAATTGCAGATCGCAGTTATGATGAAATACGAATAATTCCCCATATTTGTGCAATCTCATATCGAGCAACGTAGGTACACACTCGACGGTCGAATGCACGAACCGCAGCTTCGTTCCCCGCAGTATCTGAAGCAGGAGAGAACGGAATATGAAAAGCGTAGCGAGCGAAACATTTCCCCTTTACTTCTGGGGTAAGTTTTTCAGAATACACCGAGGGCAGGTTCCATTTCATTAGACGCGGAACTTTTAGAGTTTCGCGTTGGAGGGAGCAGCATGGCATCCAGCAACGGTCCCCTGTAATGTAATTACGCGGTTATTTATTACTTACATTCTAAACAGCGCACGGTCGCCGTCGGAGATGAGCGTCCCACAATCTACGAGAGATATTGCAACGGAGCTTGACCGGGATTAATTCAAAGAGTAGGTGCACTGTGGGGGTTGAAGATGAAAAAGACTTCATCCACTCCAATATCCTAGCCTGGAATAATCAAAAGTTTTATCCGTCACATCGGCCTACTACCCCGACGATTTCGATCATGCAGCGCTGTGTACACTGCACACGTATTTAACTTGAATTACGTCAACGACAAACACGCTCGCTACCCCTATAATCACTCGCCGTGCCCCGGTCGTGTATTGATTCACGCGTACAGAATCACGAAACAGAGGGGGGAACAAATAGGAGAGAAATGTTGCACAATGCCTGGACATCGGCGAGGATACGAGGGACGAATTTTCCACGCTTCGTACATATCGCGCAGGTGGCTGGGCGCTCGTTTTTATATTAGCCCCGGTCGCGATGGTGTGTGGGAACGGGCCAAAATGCGGATTAAATGCATCGTACACACTTCGGCGCCAACACTTCGTGATCGTCGATTAAATCCGCTTTATTGAAGAATAATTGCGACCGAGAATATTGGCTGTGTTCGATTACGAATGGCCGCAGAGCCGACAAAATCCACCCGCCGTCCGACCTTCCGACCTATTTATTGCGGGGAAAATAGTTCCGTCCATCATGCCGCGATTTTTCGATAATATATCTGTCTGGATGGCTATCTAGGTGCTTTTTTAATAATAAACCCGACCTACTAAACCTTTCTTGCGTGAACAAGTACAATTTCGGTTTATTTATTGTCGGATCGTGCGCCGGAGCACTAGAAGGGACGAACAGAGAGAAAAGCGATTCCATGTTCCCAAATTATTTTCAAACTTCTTCCAAATTAGGTACTGTACCATTTCATTCGTACTCTGTATATGTCAGTGGTTGCCAACCTGAGGTCGCGAGGTGTTTTCTGGGGGGTCGCCACCGTTTTTGGGATATTTTTTTAATTATTAAGTTAGAGTTATATTCTAAAATACCTATTTTTAATGCCTTTTCCTTACCTTATTAAATTTACTTTACCGTATGTGGGGGACGTCGCGACTCAGAAAAGGTTGGGAAACACTGGTATATGTAGGGGAGAATTGCCAATATCGTACTGGTCACCTAAATCGTACCTCATCAATTTCTCAGTAATTAATGAATGTAAACGACATCTGATAATAAAAATATCAAGTAAATGCGAAATAAGAAATAGAAATAAAACCTTTTGAGCTTATATCCTGTTTTGCGCGTGCTATAAACGTTTAATAAAATCAGGTATGATTGATGTAACTTTTTACCAGTTTATTTTAGCTGATAATAATCAAATAATGCAATTTTGCCCTGTATTTTTGTACTTTTCTGCAAGCGGGTTTAATGTAGAATATTTTACATTCATTTTAAGTCCATATTACGTTCAGTATCAAAGTTTAAATTGATACTTATAAATAAATTGATCATGATTCCTAAATCGTACCACTACAATCGTATCAGTAGGATTTGACAACTCGTATGTTATAAAGGTTATGTACATATATCATATTCATAGATTATTGCGGACTGTATGTGATCTATATACATATGTATATGTAACTATATAATAATCATTACTTTATGTTGAATATTTTCTTTTCTATTTGTTATTGATACTATTTTTAGCGGAGGTACGATTTAGGAGACCGGTTGCCTAAATCGTACCTTTTACAGTATGTGACAAAAAGATTAATAACGAATTAATTTGTTCTGAACAAAAGGTTAATCATATAATAGTAGGTGCCTAAAAGATCAAGCTACAATATCCAATAGTCATTTGCGTTGAAATTAGTACCAAATATAAAATATAACGTAAAATGTCTTAAGTGGTACGATATAGGCAACCCTCCCCTACTCTGTACACCCGGGAGACGCTCACAGAATCTTCTGTAGATCGTTCTGAATAAGCAGAATGCCAAGAAATCTCTTAGAAAATGCAATGTAATGTAACGAATTCAATATTTAAATCCTGTTACTTAACACAGCAACCGTGTTTACCCAAAGTGTGAGCTGTGTTGAGTGGAGAGGTTGCATCGTGCCACCCCACTATATTAGCCGATCACGACCGGTTTCCGGTTCGGCTGTGATAGGTTATTAAATTGAAACCCGGTAAAAATAATATTCATCGTTCCTAATTCGGTTCGGGCGCGCGGCCATCGAAATTACGGTGCAGCTGCCGCGCCGTAAATACATGTAATTGTGATCACGTAAATGGTCCGCGGCCGGAAGTAATGACCGGTGCCCGGCTTTGTTAATAATCTTTCCTCAACGCCTCGCGTCTTTCTTCGCCCGTTGAAATGCTGGGTTACGCTGGACCGGCTCTTAGACATCTCTCTCTCTCTCCCTTCCCTCTCCTTTCACTAGCGCGAGTGCAACGAGGGCCTGTGAACGCGTGCACGTTAATTCGAGCTGAACCATATTCCAGATAGCTACCACATTCGCTTTTGGTTATTGAGTAATTAAGAAAAACTCTGTTAGATTCGGTTTAATTGAATTTCTCTTTGGCTCCTACTACTTTTGGCCTGTCTATTTATTCTAGCTCTTTTAGATATCTCCTCTACTTCTTTTCCCGCAGAAAAGCCGCGCTTCAAGTACTAGCGCTCGAGCTTACCTCTATTGAACGCGCCCCAGTGGCACGTGGGCGGCCGCAATAACGCGTGCGCTTCGAATTACGTTAAATTCTATCCCGTCGAAAGGCGAATTGAAAAATGATGGACGCCCTCTCCGAGGGTGGAAATTCGGGCCGGAGGAATTTAATATCCACGAGACGCTGCGCCCTTCTGGTACAAGCTTCCCCCGTGTACGTAATGTCGAAGGCCCCGCGCAACACGGAGCGGCGACGGTGTCGTCATCAAATTTATATTTCACCGGTTGGCAGAGGATCGGTAGCAGGTGCGATCGCGCTACTATCCTGCTCGGTGATAGTGGGATCGAGTCTAGCTCGAGCGCAAGATACGGTAATCATTATAAATAACTTAGCCGAACAGCGACGTCAGTGGGGCACAATGAGGGTTTTACTCGCGAGGGGGAAACGGCAGCGATAAATAACCCCCGGTAATAATAAAAAGGCCGCGCTCAATGCGGGGGTAAAGATCAGAGGAATGGAACGAATCGAGTAATACCGGGGATACGAACAATGCGTCGGGGAAAATCGAACTGCATGTCCCGTGAAGCCCGGCCGATATTAAGCGCTGCAAGTCGTTCGGAAAATCGGGGGCGAATCGTACAACGGCGAAACAATGACTCATCCCGCGACTAATTGGATTTAGAAATAGGGGTTGGAATCCGAGGGATGTGGGGTCAGATACGGGATTTTTTAATATCGTAGCTCGATTGGTAAATCCAAAAGAGATGCTTTTAAAAATATCGTTCTACCGTGGGAGAGCAACCCGTTGTTCCATTGATTTGGAATTCTTCTCCAATAAGGAGAGTGCTACGGAGGGCACGTGGTCTTTTCTTAGGCAACCTGCGAATGGGAATTAGCACACCGCATTTAGCGTTTCGTTACCTCGTTATCGGTGCAGCGCTCAGCGTGGATCAAGTTTACATGCGAATTTCCATCGGATCGAAATAGTCCCGAGCACCTTTCAAGCTTTTCGCTATGTTTATCCCCGATATCGAATTTACTGCAGACAAGGGGGACGGTATTGGATTCGTTTCCCCCGCACAAAGCGGGCCGACGCCGAATTTAATTATTCTCTACCAAGCTAATGAACTTGCGGGAATTAATTGACTCGCTATTTAAACGGTATAGCGGGTGGGGGGGAAGGTGGAAAAAGTTGGATGGTAACTTGCAACGGAATATAATTGCTGCTCGCGCTGCATACTTACGAGTTATATTCAGAATCGAAACGGTCGACTTGACGGTAACGAGTTCGTTTTAAGTTCATCAGCGAGCCCGCTTCTAATTACATCCCCGCGGGTGGAGGGTGGGGGGTGGGCCAAGTAATTGAATATGCATCGTCGATGTTTCCAGTCTTAATTAAGCAAATCTGATCGGCGCTCGTTCGACTCGAAACGTATTCGTCTCGTGTAAATTTAGCTTCGGAACCGCTGCAAATGCTTCCATTTTCTTCTCCGTCTTCGCTCAACAGCCGTGAAAAGCGTTCGCGTGGACGAGCGAGTCTTCGACATAAATCTTTTTTTCATTAGAGGCCGCGGGAAAATCATGCGGACGGAGCAGAGCGCCAGCCGAAAGAGACGCGTTGGGTTTATTCTGACAAAAGACCAGCCACGGATGACAAAGAGCCGTCCAGGCCGCGTGTAGGTATGCACGCTCCGCTCTGTCGGTGCACCACGGCTGCACACCTGTATTTACCTGCGCACACTCCGATACGCAGGTATCCATCTACGCGAGAGCACACGCCTGGAAACCGAGACTCTACCAACCTCTTTGCAACTTAAAGCGGAACACACGAGAGAATCATATCCTCCGTTCGCTCGGCATCTTTAATAAAATCTGGGATCCTTTTGGAGTCATCATCGCTGCGGCTCGAGTTTCAAGAGAATCAGAATTTTAGAATTAACCAAGCTGTAGTGCTTCGAAAACAATGTTCCTTAGCAACCTTCCTGTTCCTTATCTTAGGTAGCGACTGCAACAGAACGAGAAGCAGGAAACAGGAAACGGGATCCCGAAGATCCGCGATGGATCTAGATAATTACATCGATCGAGGCTATCGGTCCCTTAGGTCTGCTACCGATTGTCGAAATGGAAGAACGCGCTTTTTCAATTCCGTCCCCCGGCCCGAGCGGAATGACGTAGACGGGCAGCTGGCCGGGAAATACTCTTCGATTTACGTGCAAATTACAGCTCGTTGTTCTCAGCGGGGCTCGCAACGGGCTTTCCAATCGCGCGTACGCCCGAGAACAGCTTCGCGGCCGAAACCTCGTCCCGGAAATTGCAATGTATCCGGCCCGACCAACTTGGCGAACGCGCTTGTGTGCAGGCCGCGCGAAAGTAATTAAAGCTTTCGTGCTTCCGGGCCATCGCCGCGAAAATTTGTTGCGTCGCGTCAGAATGGCTACGCTACAGGCTCGTTGCGGGATACAGAGCCGAGCGTCCGGCTCGCGGCGGCAAGAAACTCCCTTTCGTTCCCTAGGGGAAGAGGCGGAGGCTGCGTCCCGAGGATCGATTAGGGCAGGTAGATCGCGGAAGAGCGTGGCTGCTGGGAAATGAAAAGCTGGAAAGTTTCGTAAGGGAATTCTTCGAGAGGATCGCTGCTTCATTGAATACGTGATTGTGTTTTCGAGCGGCTCGGTATGCGGTGCGTGCTTTCCCACAGAGCGTGTAGGTATAGTTTTCGGCATTGTTGATTCAGGGGGAGCCTGTGGATTATCGCAACCGGAATGGCTGTTCTTGCTTACATTCGTGGAGCGGCGGGTGTTCACAGTTTTTCGGTGGCAAGGCAGAGGCTACCATCAACCGATCATTCACGCGTGGAATTGAAGTGATTCGGTACCGAGGTATGTGTGTCGAGCATTGTTGGTTGTTCCACGAAATATTGGATCGATGTAATTCCGCTGGGCGGGCTTGTTTAACTTCGCGGAACAATAGGTCCGCAACATTTTTTCGTTCACCAGCGAAATGATCTCTTCTGGAGTCATGAATGATCGACACCGCGAAGAGTGCCAACCATCGATGAAATTTGATTTCCATCCGCTGCGCTGAAGATATTCGTGAAAGCTGACCCCTACAGTTCTTAATTAAACCAAAAGCCTTTCTCGTGTAGTCAGAAGTTTCAAACTAGGGTGGATGTACCATTAAACGAACACATACCAGTGAATGAACATTTTTTATTAAAACGAGTAGAATAAGTTATTAAAATATGAAACCATTTAATTAGAGACTTCTTTTAATTTTTTGCTTCATATCCAAACGCGATGCGTTTACCCTACCTACCTCCAGCAGCGGCGCAATTTTTCCAATGACTGTATTTCTACGGGATACACGACTCGTTTGCACAATCGTCCCCAGTCTACGGTGTTTTATTTCTCCCCGATTTGTATACCCATGATGGGAATAAAAAACATCGAAGCGACCGCGAAATATCGATTTAACGGGTCTCGAACCCGGGGAATGTAGACGCGAAGCCAGACACGTCTCTCCACCCTCGTCCCTGGTATCATTTAAACTGGAGTGAAGCCCCTCGCTGCTGTCTTAACTGGAATTTGGTCGCATAGAAGAAGGCGAACAACCTCCAGGCTCGCCTTCATTTATATCACTCGTACGTGTTCCACGTGCCCGTCCGCGTCGTTCGAGGATTCGTCTGCGGAAAAATAAAATAAAGGTTGACAAATACCCTTAGCCTACTCGACATTCGAGGAGACTCTTCGTGGAGGATAGATTGGTCCCCGGATTGTTTCATGGCGACCAGAATAAAATAGCTTCCCCGGCGGACCCTTAAACGTGGCGCGCGTTGCAGGATTACTTCTTCCTGGGACTGCCAGTGTCTTGGCTGCAGCGGACGGTTATATTCTTTGGATGTGTCTTGCTTCAGGTACCGAATAGATAAAGAGTCTTTTAAATAGTTCCAACCAGAGTGTAGAATCTGTGAAAATATTGCTTCACAAAACATTTGAGGTAGAAGTAATAGATTCTTTTCTGACAAGAAACACACGGATTTCGGCTTCGACTTTTCCAAACACGGTAATTGAATCAAGTACTTACCCCTCGAAACCCTTTGTATCTGCTTTCTCAGCAAACCTGGGTACTCGTAGATACTTGTCCCACAGAGATCGTCGTAACGAGGCGAATAAAGCATGGAAATTCCTCGAGCGAATATGAAAATTGAATCTTCAAAGCTGTGCTGTAACATAGGAAGTATTATAACGAAATCTTGTGCAAAGGTAGAGTCATTGAGATCCTCATAATTTAAATTCTCCTTCGTTCACACTTTGGGCGCTCGAATTCTAACAGATTGCATTTCCCACTGATCCCGTCGAAAGCAAGGGTAAATAGAGTCCACGGAGCCGTGTTAAATTACATGAAATTGGGGGAAAGCTGCAAGAAATCCCGTTTTTCCCTGCACCCACTGAGCACCGTCAAAGAGATCTCATGGCTTCGCGGAGCTTTTAGGTACAATCTGTCTCATTAGGACCATTGGAAGACCATATTAACACCGACACACACGCTTGTAATCCTCGGGAACTGGTGCCCATGTACTTTAAAGCGCCGCCGTTTCGTTTCGATCCGAATTACCGTGGAGGAAAAAAATTTCGTCGCGGCCGAGCAGAGACCGCCAACCAATTATCTCTATTAACTCCGCACTTCCTGCCTCAACGATTCCACTCGTGCTCGTTTCTTCCATCCTCCGGGCGAAATGAATCGTCGATTTTAATACGGCGGGCCGCATTTCGAATCGCGGGACGAGCAATAAATTTGATGTGCACCGCGTAAGGATCGGCAATAAATTACCCGGCGTATAACGTCCCAATCGATAACAATGAATATTCACCGTTTAATGAAACGAGGCAAGGTATCGTTTAAAAAAAAAAAGAAAAACAACGTTGTTTCGCCGGAACAAAAAGGTTCCCCGGGTCGTTGGCCCCGTCTGCCAGGCCTTTCAAGCCCGCAAACGTTATTTTTCAAAACAGTCGCGCGGTTTCTAAATGAAACACCGAGGGAAGAAAAGTTGTTCCATTACTCAGCATCGGCCGCTCCAGTTTCAGTGACGGGAGAAAGTGACGGTGCATTTGTAGCGGGGCGAGGAAGAAACGTTACTCGCGGAATAATCCTGGATGCGTAAAAGCTTCCCGCTCGTGGCTGTTTCGAGTCTCGTTAGATGTCCGCGGCAACGTGCAATTAAGTCCCAAGGAAAGCGTTTATATGCCTCGTCGATCGATGTCAGTCTCCGATTCGAACGCCCACTGTCCCGCTAATTACCCGGCAACCGAAGCCCCAAGGTTAAATAGAATGGCGCTTTCGACGTTTTATGATCGGCAACCCCCTGTCCCGGGTACATTAAAGCGACAGCATAAAAGGAGCGAGGCTATCAAGGGAAAATCCAGAATTCCATCTCGAGTGGATCGCGCGCGGCCTAGCGCTGACATTATCGTCGGGAAAGGGACTCGAAGTCCTTCGGTTGGTCTCTTCCCGCGAGTGCGCGATTAACAGAAAGACCGCTCGAGCTCGTTTTAGTGTAATTACCAGCCTCGAAGAAGGTATAACCGGTTAATCGATCGAATCGGCCGAGCCGCTGAAATCGCGGATGAAACGAGTGGAACGTTCGTCGGGTCCGAAAGCGATGTAATAGCGGGGCGACCTCTCGATCGATTAACAGTTTAATAGATTGCATTCGCGGAGCCGGCGATAATTGAAAAGCGGATGAAAGGCTGGAGGTAGCGGCAGCTGCCGCAGATTTCCATAAAATTGATAATCGCGTCGTCGGGAGCGTAAATAGCGTACAATGCCGCGTCACTGCTGGCAGGAGGGTGTATGTTCTGGGATTTAATCGTCAGTGGTCATTTGTCAAGGGCGACGATCGAATGCGGGTGGGCTCTCTGCTTCCGGTGCTCTTCCCCTGGAACGCGCCCTAAGTTCTATCCCGGGGAGGCGGACTCGATTAGGCTACTTACAGCTCGTTTGTCAGTGCGATTGTTCCTCAACAGGAGGGTTCTTCGAACTCTCGCCGCTGGATCTTCCAAGCTGCTCCTCGAGGGAATTAGAAACAGTAACATGTCGCTAACCGTGTGTCGCGTTAAATTTTATTAAACTACGACGGTAGCGTGTGTTTCACTAAAGATCTGAGCAAGTGTTCGACTCGTTCTTCTCATCTATTTATCTCGTGCTCGATCAGCACTCGCTCACACCTCGGTGCCGCTTTAAATCGGATTCCTTCGACGTGGAATTGAAATTTGGTTTTGCTGCCTCGTTGTTTAACCGTCTCCTCGTTAACGCGAATGAACTCCCCCGTCAAGCCGCTGGAGTAGAAAGCAGGGGAGACTTACGCGCTAGTTGACGTTACGGAAGCAACAGACGATGGTTGCTGGTGCCGAGCCTTTACGATTCCTGGATAACGAGGTGTATAACGTGTCAGGTGTTTAAACTGACGTCAATTTCCGCACGGCGATAAAGCCTCGACGCGCCCTGTAGCCACGCGGAGAAGACACCGCAACCGAACGATCATAAACGAACCGAGTCTCGGCGGGGACTGCGGGAAGAAGAAATCCCCCACCCCGGGGCGGGCAAAAATTTGCACGGCGAATACCGAAGGAACGCAAGAAAATCGGCGACGGTTGGCCGTTGAATTTGCATTACTCGATTACTCGCCGTTCGAAGGTGGCTGCTGTTAGAACGCCTGCGTTGCTTCTTCTCCAGGCCACTCCACCACTTCTGTTTTTCGCCAGGGAAGATGGTATGGTAATGATCGCGTTTCCCCGCGATCGTGTGCCCTCTCCACTTCCTCCACTTTTTCCCCAGCACCCGTCTCGCGTTGTGACCCATTAAAGTCAAGCTGTCGTTACGAGTTCGATCAAGTACGTACGTAAAGTGTTTGCGCCGATTCGCGTGGCCCGACCGCGAACCCATTTCGCATTCATGTGCCGATTGAATTTCCCGGACGATTAGCGGATTCTCTCCCTCCTCCCTGGGCGTGATATTCATAATAAACGATCTGTAGAATATTACTTCTGCACGGAGAATCAAAGTAATCGATGACATCGTTGGGAGAAACGATTTTCATTGGAATCTTTCACCGCGGATGGCTAAGTCCGGTTGATCAGCGTCCACTGAGCTGATTTGTTGAGAAAGGATTCACAGCGGAAGCCTCCGCGTTCCCTGGCTTCGGTGCATTATGCATTTACTCGGTGCGTGGAGACGTTTGTCGCGGCTATGCAATATCCCAGCCGTCACGTTCGAAACGTTACCGCGGGCGAGATAAACTAGCACAATGCATTCGACGGCGCGCGGAGACGATTGTTCCAGGTTGCTCGGGGATTGGAAGGAGGTCAGGCTGTTCCGTTTAATTATCCAGCCAGGCAGTCGCGCGTGGATGGAAATACAGAAAATATCGTCGTCTGCCGGGGCCTTCAGACGCGACAGCCGGATCGAAGTGTCGCCGGCAAAGCGTCGGGGAAAATGAAAATAGGAACGCGCCTCTCGATAACGCGTCTACCCGATGTACTGAAAAGTTTGCGCGTTAGGACGCGAGCGACGTCCGCGTGGTAATCCTCCGCATGTTGGCAACTTCTAACGCGTCGATGCCAACCCCGTTAATGACGGAATCCCCGACAAGCGAAATGGGAAAAGTTCCATGCTTATTTTCGCGTTTCTCGCTCGCCCAGCGATCGATTTTTTTAGAGAGTCTTGTCCGAGGTACCATATTATTCAGTGGCGGGCTCACGTGCAGTGATCGATCAGTGAAGTGTCAAACAGTTGTCGTCTCTATCGTATCCCTGACTTCATCAACGTAACAGCATCGCCCATGCCCGCGCACTAGGACGTAGAATCGATCTTGTACAAATCAAAGCACAGTGGCACGTCGAGTGCAGCACGAAGCACCTGCCAACCGCGTGAAATCGATATCGAGTCTCATTAAACCGGCCCAGGGATCTGAAAGGTCACGTGGCGCGCAGACGGCAGCCAGGTAGCAAGCGTGGGAACAGGTCAGAAGTGGATCGCGGAGCGTTACGTTGTCATCCTTGAGAGGGAGAGGCTCTCCTCGCGTTCCTCTACTCGACTCTACCGAGAAGCAGGCGTACTTGCGTTTATTTCGGTGCGCCCTTGAAACGATAATCACGAGCCAGAGCGCCAGCGCGCCCAGCGTACCTACATATACATGCGCGATCTCCACCAAGAGATAGTCTGATAAAAAACAGCCTCGCGCTCGCCTCTCTGCTGCAGGATACAAAAGGAGCTGGCGTCGCGGCGCAGCGAATTCATAAAGAGCATTTATGCTCCGCGGAAATCCGAGGCGGCGTATGGGCGAGAAAGTTAGTCAAACGGCAGCGCAGACAGTTGGCGAAATAATGGCTTTTCCGAGCGGGCAAGCGGGACGAGCCCGCCGCAACCACGCCGAGATAAAAGGGACTCTCGTTGCTGCCGCTTTAATAAAAACGCACGCGTGCGATTATTAAACGCGGGCAACGATTTCTTTGGCGAAAGGAGAAGAATAAGCAGCCACGATCCACGAGGACTGAAGGCGTCTCGCGTTCTTGCGGCCTTTCTTGCGGCGATCTCGAGCCGCGGATGCTTTTTTAACGGCGCTATTCTTGGACGGAGGAGCGACAAGAAATAGGTCGCTGCGCTCTCGAGGAAGATCCTTTCGAGACAACGAAAGCGCGACGCTTTTGTGGGACCCCCGCCTTAACGCCAGTTTTTAGCTGAACGGTGGTTCTCTGTGTCTGCCTATTCTCCCGTGAAACGGCGCGAGTTTCTGCTACCAGACTGTCGCGTCGAATATCGAAAGCGTCGCCGCGCTAATCCGACAGCGTCACCGTGTCCACCGACAGCAAGATATACCGGCGCTCACCTGTTAATCCGATTTACCTTGAATCATGAGCGTGGCTCACAAAAAAGCGACAATATCGACGGGGGGATGCCTCGCATACCGAGATATCAGCGTTATCCGCTTCACGCTCGCGAGATCGCGGGCCCAGAAAAAGTTGGTCGCGACAACGATGGACGACGGTGCTCGTCGTTGGAACTGGAAAAATTAATTCCACCGTCCTTCGTGCCCTTCCCGCTACCACGGTCGTTCCGCAAACGAATGCGATCGCTCGTATTGTCCGGCTAAAATACCGACGGCGATTCTGGCTTCCATCGTTTTCACTCGTTTTCATTCGTTTTCATCCGTTCCCAGCGACGCGATCTGGGCGATTCTTCGTCCCGAATTTTCGTAATTTCTCCCGCGATTTCTTTTGCCTTTCGTCTACCTCTCACTGAAAAGCTTTCCTTGTTCTGTAAGTCAAGATGAGGGGAGTTTTAGTCATTTTTCCCTCTTTCTAGCAACGTTGACCAAGGCGGGTCAGTCAGACTTTGCCGCGATATTTTCCCGTCCCTGGTCAACGGTTCTCCCGTGGCATTTGTTGTTCCAGCGATTTTACCTCGTAGCCAGCAGTTCGGTGGTTTACCTTCCGCTGGTCCAGAGGACATCGTTGATGTACCGAAACCGGTTGCACGTTTCTGCTCCTTTTCTACACCGTGACACGGAAATTTATTTTACGGTCCTATATCCCGCGAGACTGGTTACGAGACTGTTAATTTTTCAATCTGACCACGACAAAGCCTCGCGGCGAATCCTGATCGATGTTGCTTGAATAATATAGCCGAAGCTTAAACCAAGGTAGCTAAGAGTAGTAAAACTTAGGAACACCCCGTGTTGCTTCCAATTAAGAGACATAACGCGACTCGCGATCGTCGAGGCTAACATTACGTCGCAGCAGCGTTTCGAAACACGCTGCCAGGTGTGGAAAACGTCCAAGCAAGGTTGTCTGGGAAGGTTAGCTCAAGGTTAACCGCGAAGGAGTCGCCTTGGCAGCGACGAAATGCGAATGTTCCGTGGCGCCAACCTGGCGCACCGACCAGCGTGTCTTGCTTCACTCGCGCGCGTTCCTCCGGTCGCATTACGCGCCGGCACAGTGTTATCGGCGCGGAAACTACGGCGAACCTGAAAATACACCGTCGTTCATACGGTCTTTTATTGGCGACGACTCTGCGCGCGGCACGGACGGGTTCGTTTCCTCCTCGGCTTCCTCTTGGAGGGTAGCGAATCGCTGCGGGTGTTTAGCTCGTTACCAAGCCTAAAAATCGACTAGCAGCGCACAGTGGAACGCGACGCTGTTTGTCGTAATAACTGCACCTATAATCTCGGCGATTTTACGCGCAGCGTAAGAAACACCGTCGAGGAAGGAACGAGGAAAACGCTTCGCGATAATTAGCCAGTTTGTCTTGTGAGCTTTTTCCGCGACGATGCCGAGCATCATACGGTCAGCGGCTCCGATTCTCGGGCTGGAGATAGGCGAGCGCTCGAGACGCGAGGCTAGTTAGTGGTAGGAACACCTGTTAAAGAAACGAACGAGACGGCGGCGTCTTTCGGACTGCTCTCGGCGTTGCCCGCGAGCTGTTAAGTCCGCGCTTCTGCGACCGTGGAATTGCTTCTGGTCGGGCAGAAATTATCAGATGCCCAGGCATTCGTGGCGAACGAGTGGTCTTGAAATTTGTTACAGGGATTCCATTGGAATGAGAGAGGCAGGGGTTTGATCTGATTCCTTTTTGCTCCTTATGTTCTGGAGGATGGAGGAACATTTGGATTATGCTCGAAAATCTAAGAGTGGGATTAGTTGCTGAAAAATATATTCTACTTTTTCCATGGTGTCCTTAAACTTTGGAAGGGACAAATTAAAGCACCTTCATCTCCAACTCCTCGCGCGTAATTTACTGTTCACTCGTTGGACAGCTCCCCGTGGAGTGGCGCAGGACACGCGAGTCCACTTGCCTTGTTTGGATTCGAAATCGGACGCATTGCACGGCTTTCCCGCCCATCGATGCGTCGATACCGCGTCCAGGAAGCTCCATCGCCGGCGAACACACATCGATCCGCTAGATCGATGCCAGCGATCGGTTGGCAACGATGGCGAAGGGACTCGAGATTGGAGAGCCCGAGTACCGGTCGAGAGGGTAGTCGTGGGCGCTCGAAGATAGGCAAAATCGCGGCGCCCGTTATCGGATCCAGTGTTTCGTGCTGTTATCAGACTCCGCCACTGAAACTGTCACGGTCGAAATGATCGTTGGACCGAGCTGGATGCAGCGGCTGCAACGAGCCCTCTCGCAAATAGCGTTGCACTTTGGTCGAGCTTGCCAGGATCGAAATTTGGAGCTCACGCGAGCCTATCATCGGTTAATCTCTCGCGGAGCGAAACGTCGTGGATTTCGTGTCCCCCCGCAAACACGTGCATTTGTCACGTCCATTCTCTCTATAAAACATGCCGCTCGGTAACAAATGAAAACGTTGGGAGAGATTAAAGCGGAGTTAATAACGTGGATGACGAGTCGAGCCGCGAAAGATTGTTGGCGGGCAATTAAACGCGATCGCGTATCGATTCCGCGCAGCAGATTTACTTTTCGCGGGGCTTAATAGCCGCGGATATCGCTCGTTCGAATATCGACGTTATTTTCTGCGCGTTTAACAATTCTCGTTCCCCGATGCGTTTCCGATTGATATCAATTATCCGCCGGGCATCGAGAATTTGTAAATTTCATTGGACCTGGTCCGCGCGTACGAAGAATTATCGCCCTGCAAAATTCGCGCGGTACCTAGAGACATTGATA
Organism: Andrena bucephala; assembly: GCA_947577245.1. NCBI lineage: Eukaryota > Metazoa > Arthropoda > Insecta > Hymenoptera > Andrenidae > Andrena > Andrena bucephala. Next base: position 76,152,842 of record OX387715.1, read on the forward strand.
AAACGAAACGAGACCGCATCGAGGTATATATGAGACTAGAGTAGGGGTAAGATCAAATGGTCTGTGTTAGGTTTCCATCGCGGGTTAAACAGTTTTTCATTCTAGTCTCAACATTCTTAGTTACGATACCTATTTAAGGTGAATGTCCCAATTTCTGCTCATTTAAGAGGTTACACGTCATAAAGAAGGTGTAAAAAAATTGTTTGTGATCAAAAGTTGTAGAGTAATTGATTAATTCTTTAGTAATAAATCAACTAATTCGAAGACTATTTAAGAAAGATATTTCAAGATGTTTAACTATTAGTAATTTGTAATTAAATACAATGCTCCAAATGTCCGTATTTCTGCTCACGAAAAATAGCGATGTATTTCTACTCACCATTTGTACCAATTTCTGCTCACATAATATGTTGCCTTTTCACGTTAAAATAAGTTACATATTTTATGGAGAGGTTTTATAACACAACAGTAAAGCATAAAATAATGATAAACAAAAAATAAAATGCCTTCGAATAAAAATAAAGGTTACAGCGTACATTGAATTGTGAGGTTACGTTACTAAAATTTTGGTGAATAGAAATGCGGACATGACGGTGATTCACTTGACCCTAAACCTGCTCGCCTGTTTTCTACTTAAAAAAATTAAAAATAGTAAAAAATCTAAATCCAGAGCACAATACGGTATTTGTTTATGTTATTAAATGACAACTTTTACTGGAAAAACTATTTTCTGCCCAATTATCGAATACCAATAACGACGTTGTTCCTTGGCACAACCAGCTAGAACACGATCGAAAAATCATGAGTCCCTCGTTTTAAAGGTTTTTTGTTGCTTATGCTGCACTTTGATTAGCCCCAACCTCGTGCAATACTCGCGAAAATGTGCAAATAATTTATAATTATTTTGTTGCAATTATAGTACAAACGTAACGCTTATAATAATAAGAAAAATACGAAATGTGCAGAAATGGGGACATTTACCTTAGTATGACTGATGTTCCGAACAGTGAGATATTACAAACTGATGAATTCGTACCGTTGCATTATCTGTTCCTATTATTTCCTTATTTAGAGAAACGTAATAACATTGACGTAAGTCAAGATGATAGCTCGGAGCGGTTCTCCCTGTACAGGCCCCCTATCTATCTAGAGCCCCTTATACCCTTGGCTGTCAATAGCCCTTCCTTAACCCCATCGGGTAAACCGTCTACTCATCATGCTCGATCGAGCGGAAGCCAGTGGCTGTCGTCAAGGATAACCCGGATTTAGCTCTACAAGCTCCCACTTCATCCAGCTTTTCCGAATCGATCGGACCGGTTAACGGTTAAGGGAAGAGAACTCGCTCGGGCTGACTCGCATTTCTCTTGTATGTTTTCAGACGGTGGTTGGACGGGTGCAACGGGAACGGGAAGCGCTAGGTACAGTGCTCCTTCGTCTTGCCGAGGAAACGACGGCTTCACCTCGCAAAAACCGCTGACGATGAGCTAGCGACACGATGCGGAGGATGAAGCAGCGCGTGCTGCTCGCCTGGCCATGGTTGTGGCTGTGGCTGTTCGCGGCCACAGCGGGTTCCCCGTCTTCCGACACTTTGGCGGCGACCACGTTCACCTCGTCAGCCATCAGCTCGGTCACCAAGCCGTTCTCACCCACGTCGCCAACATCCGCGTCGACTTCGCTCGCCGAAGACTTCCCCTTCCTGCCTAATCAGGAGTTCCGTTTCACCCAGCAGCTTTACAATGTGTCCATCCCGGAGAACTCTATCGGGAAGACGTACGTGGTGCCCGAGGAGAGGATGGGCATAAAGCTCGCGTCCCCGGGTGACGACAATTTCGACATCCGGTTCCGCATAATGAGCGGGGACCGCGACAAGTTCTTCAAAGCGGAGGAGCGCACCGTCGGTGATTTCTGTTTCCTTCTGATTCGGACTCGAACCGGGAACGTGGACGTGTTGAACCGCGAGCGAAAGGATCGTTACGTGCTGGAAGTGCGCGCCACAGCGGGCAAGACTAACGGCAAGCACAGAGCGGCCGTCCTCGAGACGGACACGACCGTGGTCGTCACCATCCTCGACACCAACGACCTGAACCCGCTCTTCTATCCGACCGAGTACGAAACAACCATAACGGAGGACACGCCTCTGCATCGCAGCATACTCAGGGTAATAGCCGAGGACGCCGATCTCGGCAGGAACGGCGAGATTTATTACAGCTTCGCCGAGGAAACCGATCAGTTCGCCGTTCACCCGGTCAGTGGGGTAATAACGCTCACCAGGCCGCTCAGGTAGGTCCAAGTAATAGAATTCTCGTGTTTCGTCTGACGATCATCGCTGTAGAGAAGGCTCCTGCCTCCGGGACCTAACGCTAAACGTTTACGACGAACTGGAGATCTTCGCGTAGATCCCCAAGCAATTTGTCGGGGCCTCGTGCCGCCCTTTTTTCAGTCTTTATCTTGATGCATAGCGAGACGCGGTACGGCCTGTTAACGCTCCAATAGCTCAGCTAACGACCCCTCTGTTTTTTTCACGCGTTTGACAGACATGCGGAGGTTTTGCTCGCTTTGAGATAGTATTCTCTAGATTAGCATACTTTCTAGAGTTGCCAGAGTCGCGTATGGGAGTAGCTTCGAAAATAAAGAATTAATCCTAGCGTCGTGACTTCCTTGAATCGTGAATCCTAAAGTCGATGAAAACCGAGTGTGTTGAATTTTCCTGCAGGTATTCGGAACGAGCGCTCCACGAGCTGGTGGTACTAGCCAAGGACCGCGGCGCCTTGTTCCGCAGCGGGGGCGGCAGCAGAGCCAGCACGGCAAAAGTGACGATCAGAGTGCGACAGGTGAACTTGCACGCGCCTGAGATCTACGTGCATCGTCTACCAGACATAGTCGAGCATTCGAACGCTGACATCTACGCGATCGTGCGGGTGGTCGACGACGACGAGGGTGTCCACGGGCAGATCGCAAGCCTTGAAATCGTTGGCGGCGACCCAGCCGGCCACTTCAGGGTGCGACCAGCCGGTAGTCCGCACTCTGGCGAGTACAACATCGAGGTACTGCACCTGCTGGACCGGGAGACAGCGGTGCAAGGTTACAACTTGACGTTGCGCGCGATGGATCGCGGAGTACCGCAGCGTTTTAGCTACAAATTCGTGCCCGTCCACCTGGCCGACCTGAACGACAACGCGCCGGTGTTCAGCCGGGAGATCTACGAGGTGAAAGTACCCGAGACGGCCCCCGTCAACACGCCGGTGATCAGGCTGAAAGTGACGGACGCGGACGCAGGGAGGAACGCGCTGATGTTCCTGGAGATCGTGGGCGGCAACGAAGGCGGAGAGTTCCACGTGAACGCCGAGACAGGCATGCTGTATACTGCCGTGAACCTGGACGCCGAGAAGAAAGCGTTCTACACGCTGACGGTGTCCGCCGTCGATCAGGGGAACGCGGGCACCAGGAAGCAGTCCTCGGCCAAGGTGAAGATCAACGTGGTCGACACGAACGACAACGATCCGACGTTCGAGCAGTCCAAGATGGAGGTGTGGATCGACGAGAACGAGCCGGCTGGCACCTCGGTGGTGAAGGTCGTCGCGAAGGACCGTGACTCCGGCGAGAACGCTTACATATCCTACAGCATCGACAATATCAAGAAGGTGCCATTCGAGATCGACCACTTCTCCGGGATCATCAGGACCAAGCAGGTGCTCGACTACGAGACCATGAAGAGGGAGTACCTGCTGCACGTGCGGGTCAGCGACTGGGGCCTGCCTTACCGGCGACAGGCGGAGATGCAGCTGCATGTGAAAGTGAGGGACGTGAACGATAACAGGCCGCAGTTCGAGAGGATCGATTGCACCGGCCACGTGCCAAGGTACGTGCCCATCGGCTCGGAAGTCATCACGGTGTCAGCCATCGATTTCGACGCCGGCAACATCATCAGCTACCGCATAGTTTCGGGCAACGAGGACGGTTGCTTCGCCCTCGACTCCGCGAGCGGTGTCCTGTCGGTCACTTGCGATCTCTCCGACGTCAAGGTGACCGAGAGGATAGTGAACGTCACGGCAACCGATGGCACGCACTTCGCGGACGTGAACGCCGTGCATATGCACTTGGTGAACGCTAGGAGGAACCTGGGCTCTCAGGGTAGGCTCGTGTCCGAACAGAGCGGAGCCTTCGAGTGCCGAGACACGGGGGTCGCCCGTCGACTCACAGAGGCCATCGCAGCCGCGGAAAAGAACAACGTGCCGTCGAAAGACGACGAGGTCGCCCTGACGCCCAGTAGATACGGCGAGAACATGCACACTCCAGAGTTCATCGATTTCCCTAGCGAGATCAAGGTGAACGAATCCGCGAAGGTCGGGACGACGCTGGTGAAGATACGGGCCAGAGATAGGGACTTGGACTACAACGGGAAACTGGTGTTCTGTATATCGAGCGGTGACCGCGATTCCGTGTTCGGCGTGGATCCCGACACCGGCGATCTGAATGTGATGGGCTACCTGGACCGCGAAAGAGAGAGCGAGTATTTCTTGAACATCAGCGTGTACGACCTGGGCAGGCCTCAGAAGTCCGCCTCGAAGATGCTGCCAGTCACCGTGCTGGACGTGAACGACAATGCGCCGCGATTCGAGAAGTCCCTGGCGAGCTTCAGGATCTCGGAGACCGCTTTGAACGGCACTAACGTGTGGCGGGCGAACGCCACCGACGTTGATCTCGGGGAGAACGCGCGCGTCACTTACTCCCTGGTGACCGAGACCAACGATTTCCGGGTGGATCCCGTGACAGGTGTACTGAGCGTGTTCGGGAGGTTGGACAGGGAGCGGCAGGAGATCTACGAGCTAAGAATACGAGCCCAAGATAACGGCGGTAAAGGGACGGATATGCCATCGTTGTACTCGGACGCTTTGGTCCGCGTGACGGTGGACGACGTGAACGACAACGCGCCGACCTTCGCGTTATCCAGCTACACGGTGAAGATACGGGAGGACGTACCGATTTGGACGGTGGTGGCGGTTGTGGATGCCACTGATCCCGACGAAGGTGCGGGCGGCGACATCCAGTACTTCCTGTCCGACGCCATGGAGAGCGAGGGCTTCTTCAAAGTCGATAACGTGTCCGGGACCATCAGGACTACTCAGAACTTGGACTTCGAGGAGCGCCAGGTGCACACGTTGACGATAGTGGCCAAGGACAGGGGGGAACCGTCCCTGTCCTCCGAAACGATGGTCATAATCGAAGTGGTCGACGTCAACGAGAATCTACACACACCGGTTTTCGATGACTTCGTCGTGTCCGCGAGTGTGTTCGAGAACCAACCAGTTGGCACTTTGGTGACGACCGTTCGAGCAAAGGACGCGGACCCTCTCGGTGGCGACTCCAGGATTGGATACACTATTCGAGGCGGCGATGGAATCGGTATCTTCACCATCGACAACGAAGGTGAGTCTTCCAATCGTTCTATTCCTATCAGCTTTCCGGGTTGGTTGACTCGTAGTCCAAACCGAGGGCAAAGTGTCAGATATTCTTGTACCCCAGAAGGCATCTACAAATGTGATTGTTTTATTGTCCTGGTTTCTGTTGACGCATCTCCTAGATTCCATCAGGTCGACATGTTCCCGTTTCCACTTGTCTTCGTCGCGATCAACGTCATTTTGCAAAAGCCGATCGCGGCATTAACGTCAATCCATTTTTCCGAAAGGCTTCGAATCTCGACGCGCTTGGGTCTGGTACATTTATCGATTGATATTAGCGAGTGGGGTTTCTAGGTTCGTGCTTCGTCTGCTTCAATAAAGTAACCGCGTATAGAGGCCACGTACCTCGCTATTCTATGAAATATCTGTAAATGAGGAGCTTGAATTTTAAACCAGGCTGCACTCAATGGGTGCACCGATGCGAACGTTTATTTAAATCCGACAAGCATCGTGAGGTGCGTTAACATCCAGCTCCTGCCCACGTGATTTGCATATTACCCTTTTTAAGAGAAAGCTTTGCTGGCTGGTGCTTCTCCGTTGGTCTGTAATTTAAATTCGTTTCTTCCAGACCCTGAAATTTCACGCGCGATGTTCTATGTATATGAATCCGGTTCGGACGATCGATAATCCAATGTGTTCGCTCTACGAACTGGGGCAACGGAACTCTACGAATATTTCTACCCCCCCCTCATAACCATGGGTCATGTATGAAAGAAGCTAATTCCCTTTAATTCATGAAAAAAATTAAAAAAGTTCATTCCCTTTATTTCACGAAAAAAATTAAAAAAGTTCACATGCAAAAATTGTGACGTCAACTTTGCTAATTCCAATTGTATTTTGTCATTTTTTATACTTGACATTCCTTTAGTGGCCACAAATCAATTCAGTGCTCAGATTTTCAGCTTCGGTTTTAAGGAATTAGCGGGCGGGAGGCCTGCAGTTGACACAAAAACTTTTACAAGAGGGACAACATCTTCTGTTAAAAACGTCGCATGAAGATCATTTTACGATGGAAAATAATAAAAACTTGGTAGAGACTAATTTAAACGAATCAAAGTCGGTAATTGATTAATAGCACATTCGGCAACCTGCACTTTTCGCTTCCAATTGGCGAAAATTCGCACCCCGTGCGCACCAGTGCGACCGTCCGAATACTCTGTACGACAGATGCGGAGAATATGAAACATTTTGTTTTAAGTCCACTTCATATTTTTTTTTTAATACAACGCCCGCTAATTTCTTAAAACCGAAGCTGAAAATCTGAGCACTGAATTAATTTGTGGCCAATAAAGGAATGTCAAGTATAAAAAGTGACAGAGGAATCAGTGTTCGAGCGGAGAACGAGAATACAATTAGAATACAAAGTTGATTTCACAATCTTTACACGTGAACTTTTTAAATTTTTTTCGTGAATAAAAGGGAATGACCTTTTTTAATTTTTTTCGTGAATTAAAGGGGATTAGCTTCTTTCATACATGAGCCATGTTTATGGGGGGGATTTCATACATTTTTCAATATTTATAATAAAATTCGATTTTGTACATACATATTTCTTAAAACTCTAAAATAAAATTATGCATGAAAATGTGCTTCTTGCATTTGTTCGCGCAGCAGGGTTATTTTCTCTTTTTCTCCTGCTTTGATTATCTGTAAATATATAAAAACCACATTTTAGTTACAACTTAACATAGAACTTCTAGAAAAAGAGTGGCTTTTTGCTAAGTGTAGAGACTACATAATTTATTTAAAGGGGATGACAGTTGTGAAAAAATCTAAGACGTAAATGTTAACTCATCATTTTCAAGAAAAAGGTATCGAAAAATAACTGTTTTCCTTGTCATTTCGTCGATCTTTTACCACTGTGTCAATTTGACACCGCGGGGCAGATTCAGTTCGAGAAATGGGGAACGGATGAGAGTTAAGTAAAACGACAAATGGGTTAAAAAAAAAAAAATTATTCGCTTGATCATGTTAAAACACCGCAACTATGTCTAAGATAAGATAATAAGGCCAAAATAGCTGCGGGGTTGTACCCATTTCGCTAGCATTCATGTATAGAGACATGGTCGCTCAGTGTGCCTATGGGTAGAGGGGAAAGGGGAAGTAACTTCCAGACGCGACCGCGTCTGTTGATCATTTTTTAAACGGAAAGGTGATTGAGACACTAGAAACCATTTATTGTCGATGATTCAGTTGAAGGGAATTGTATTGCTTGGCGGGAAAAAAAGGGCGCGTCGACCAAAGCTTTCGCGATTTCCGTGGGTAGCCTCCCTTTCGAGCTCGGGCAGAAGGCGAATCGACCGTAACAATAACATTAAAAATCGCTCGTGCCAGCGGCAACAGCTCCAATTTCCAGAGCCGCGTCTCTTTTCCGCTTTGATTGCTCGTCCCTTTCGTTGCTTTCTAGCCGTTGCTATTGATCGATCAAAGGAAACACGAGGGGGATAAAAGCGAAATACGCGCAGCGCGCACGAGATGTGGTTTTTTTCATCCAACAGCCGAGGCCGATGGTGCGGTGGCACCGGTCCAAAACGAAGTTACAACGTCGCGGCCCATTAAATACCGATGCAACGGGTTTAATTGAATTATGGTACTCGCGAGGGGCCCCCTTTTTCGAGTCCACCGCGGCGCATTAAATTTCTCCCGCGGTCTCCTTTCACCGCGAAAACGACTCGAGAAATCGCTCGTCATCCCGTTTAATAGTTAACCCAGGAACGTGCGCCGCATCGTTTGGGCCGATTAAGCGCAGCACGAGCTGCCATTTCCTGGAGCCAGCCTCAGCGATACAGACACTCGGAATACAGTTATTTCTCTGGCATGCGAATCGAAAAGCACCTATCGATTATCTTGTCCGAAGCCGCGAGAAGCTTGAAAACGAAAGACAAAGCACCCCATCCGATGCAACTTCCATCGCCGTGCTCGAAGAGGCTAATCCAAGATTCCTCCCCGATCCCCCTTATTTTTAATTTCCATCTTAAACGAGCTAGTTCCCCGAGCGATCTCGCCGGGAGCTCCACGCCAGTCGTGATTACTCGAACGCGACCAGTCGAGGATATCTCCTAAAATCTCGCCGCGTCGACTCGCCTCGCCGCGCCTCGTCGTCCTTCGCCCGACAGTGGCTTAATTAATATAAACGCAATGCTAATGACGCGGCGTGGCGATGAATATCGCTCCAGCGGACCGGCCTTTTTCTTACTTTCACCCCCTCTTTTTCTCTCCGGCGATCTATTTACTAATGACCAGTAATCCTTGGTAGAACGAGGGAGAAACGACGCGGCGTCCCGGCGGGTACGCGACCATAAATCGCGACGACTGACGTTTCGACTCCACTGAAGCCATTTCGCGCCGATAAAACGGGTGGGGGTTAGCAAATAAAAAAAAAAAAAAACACGTAGCCCGGCATCGTTGCACGCTTCAGTCACGTTCGACGAGTTTCCATCGTTCACCGGAACAGAACGCGGTCGTATGCGCCGTGCTCGTTGCACCCCTGGTGCACAGTTATGTGCGCCGTGTACACTACTTATGTAGCTCGCGCGAGCTGTATTGGGCGGCGGTGGGTGGGCAAGGTTCGTTGCGCGCTGGCCGAATGTGTGCCGCCCGAGCGCGGGGGTTATATCGATCTTCCGTCGAGCAAAAATAATACATTGTCAGTGGTGTATGCATATTCAAACGGTGTAAATATTCATAAGTTGCTGGGTGTATTGCCTTCGTGTTTGGTGCACGACCGGTGGTAACTTGGCTCTTGGTGTTGGTTTCGGTGCTGCACCGACGGACACGCCGATTATTATACTAGCGAGACGGTGCCCGTAACACCATTCGCGGTATTCTTCCGCGATTCCATCACGAGCAATAGGCTCAGGCTCTCCACTTCATTTCTCACATGCTTACGATGATGTGATCTCGCGATCTCTGTCAATTCATTCGAGCTCTCCATCGATTGATTGCATTTCTCGTTGAAATGGCCCAGTTCACTCTCTCGTACAACTTGCTCGACAGCTTAACATTTAAATAGTCGCGTGTGAAATCTACAAGTCGCGATGACAGTGTTTAATGGAAATTATTCTACTAATTAGCATTTGATTTGGTCAGAGAGATTTGTTGCATAGAGTGAGCGATCGCGTGGAAGGTACGCGGCCCGAGAGAGAGTGGGTCGTAGGTGATGGTGCACGTGCAGGCTCGTTAGCCAGCCCGCGTTCGTTGGTTCGTTGCGAGCAAACGACGTCGCCGGGCGATCGACTAAATTCGCTATGACGCGGTTCACCCGGTCGCCACCGCGAGGAAAATGCAGTTAAACTCTGATCACCATAGAAAACTGCCACGCCTAGTTTGCAAGGGCGAGGACCAGCGCGGCACCGGGCACGTTTTCTGGTAAACGAGCTAACGCGTTATTCCGCGAGGCACTGTCCACTTTGTCGGCCGCCGGTGTCGCGTTAGTCCATTAATAAAGCACCGTGTACACGCGCACACGTGTACACGTCTACGTATATCCATATTACGGCGGCGCGGCCCGAAAGCTCGTTCGAGCTTGATCGTGCGCGAAACGAAGGAAACGGCTCGCCCGTTCCAGCTGACCCGCGTAATTTCAAGCAGATGTATCGGTATCCGGAAATGCTTGACCTCTCCGGCCCTCAACCCGGCATCCAGCAGCAGATTCGTTCCCTTTTTCTCCCCGACAGTGGCGACTTACCGCCTCGGAGTCGAAAGGTCCGCCGCGAATCGCAAGACTCACGGCGATAAGCCTGGTGATCCATTACCGGGGCCATTCGAGGAATTCCCGTGGACAGATGTTCTGGTACGCGGGCCACAAGGTTGGCTGACGCGCTCGATGTCTCTGTGAAAGTTCACTTTTCACGTGGGACCGCGGCGACTTCTCGAAGAGCTTCTGATACATAGATTGAAAGTTTTCTTCAGATGAATCGTGTAAGTCAGTAGTAACTCGTGAAGCGTATTTAAGAAGCAAAGAAAAGAGGGGACTCATTTAGAGACGACAGGCTGGTAAGCGCGCGTGCACGTCCCGTTAACGAGTGGCAAGGCGGTAGGCATGGTCGTTAGCCTTTAACGAATTAATTAAATCCCACCAAGTAATTATCGAACTCGTTGATACCTCGGTGCAAGACGGGGGCCACGACGACGACGAGGGACGGGTTCTCCCGGCGGACGGATTGGACAGGGAAGGTGGTCTCTCCCCATCGGCGCGGCAAAAATCCAATTTAGCCCCGACGAGTGCCGTATGAGCCGGTATATTCGTAGCAGCTCGTGAATTATACCGGGCATAACGATCGCGAACGCCCGCACCTCCGCTCTAAATTACCTCTATCGACAAACGCGATGTTTTTATTCCCCTGGAAAGTCGTTTCGCCTGCTTCCCCCTGGGCTGTGCCCCGCGTTCTGCGATATTGGATGGTGGTATCGATTCCAGCTCCAAGACGGACGGCTTACGCAACGGCTGATATTTTATTTACACCGTTGTTTTTCCGCTGCTTGTTGTTCCGATCAATGAAAAGATTGCATTTGCACGGGCGCAGGATACATGAGAGTATAAGAAGGCAATCAGGCTGAAAGGCAGGGGTTGCTCAACGGGGTTGCTGATTTCAAATAACATTCCGTTTTGGGGAATGCAGAAGGAAAACTGGTAGGTATGTGATAAGTAAGTGCCACTTATCCATATCATTTACAGTGCATTTTGATATTACTCTTCTGAATTTTCAGGAAATTCCAGTCATATAGTTTTCGTTTTAACTCAGCTACATTAGTTCCCAGCCACACTGTGTAGAATGTGTGGATCAACGTCGTTGCTATTAGTCGCGTCAAAAAGCGATGTAACCCAGGGTGTTCTTGTCGTTTCTCGAAAGACCACTAACCGACGGCATCCGCCGCAGCGCGCCATTGTGTCGTTGAAATTTCTGGTACAGGGTGATTCTCTCGGTGCGCCTGTCAAAGAGATGCCGCCTGGTACCTGGTGGCGAGCTCAACCCCCCGTGGTGCCTCTCCTAATTTTATGGATTTCGACCCTCGAAGGGGTTGGAGTACCTATTAAGAAGTGCGAAATGTCTCGTTTCCGCATTTCTCATCAGATCTCTGCGAAAACAGTGCCAATCGATTCCTTATGTTTCGCCGGTGAAACTAACACCAAGAACGACGCAATTCGTAGCATAATGAAGGAAATTAGATGAAAAATTAATTTATATAATTTCTCGCTAGCTTCGTTAAAAATAGTCCGATTTACATGAAATTTGGTATAATTTTCATCGGCAAAACGTAAGGTATCACTTCCATATCGATATGGTAAACAATAAACAATTCAGTTTTTCCGAAACAGGTATGAATCCTCGGCATACCGCAGCAAATCGAGGTCGACCCTCTGCATTCGAGGGTGAAAATGTGAAATATTCATTTCAGCGTAGTAAGAAATTCTTTATTCTTTATCGTATGGGTATGGAAGTGACACCAATGGATTCCTTATGTTTTTCTAATGAAAATCATACCAAATTTCATGTAATTCGGACTATTATTAACGAAAATAGCTTGTGGTTATGGATATAAATTTTTCATGAAATTTTCTTTATTATTTTCCGAATTACGTCGTTCTTGGTGTCAGTTTCATTGGCGAAACATAAGGAATCGATTGGCACCGTTTTCGCAGAGATCTGATGAGAAATGCGGAAACAGGACATTTCGCACTTCTTAATAGGCACTCCAACCCCTTCGAGGGTCGAAATCCATAAAATTAGGTGAGGCACCACCGGGGCTTGACCTCACTACGGGGTACCAGGCGGCATCTCTTTCACAGGCGCAGCGAGAGAATCACCCTGTATAGTGGCCGAAGTTTCACCGGCCTTTTTCCTGTTCGCCAGATGGGAAGAACAATCGAGGCGACTTTTTGCTCGGTACAGTTTCCTTTCCCTCCTTTTGCCTCTTTGCTTCCCTAGCCAAGAGACGTACGCAACTGTCTGTTACGACGAGCAACTGCGTAAGCAACGAACGAATGGAACGCGTGAATGGTGTTTTATAACGGGGCACAGACACTTTGGTAAATGTCCTAACGATTCTCGGAGGAAATATTCAGTTTGTATGATTGGAGGAAAGTTCTTTATCGGGGCATCCAACTTTTCCAATACTGCGAAATGAATGTGAAATGTTTTATCTCGTATTCTCGGCGTTGCATTTAGAGTTTCTATAGTTCTGGAGTTAATTACCCCCTCTCGTACTTCTAAAACTGCCTCCAGCATCGCAGTCTGGGAATTGTGGGGCTCAGTGGAAAACAGGCATATGCCACATATGCATAAATCTTCGTTTCTTAAGAATCCATAATTTTTTTTCAAGAAGAATTATACATATTTTTGATAACTTTTTATTTTATAAAAATCCGTGAACATTAAACTATAAACTGTGACATTTTGAATAATATATGAAAACAACAAATACGAAAATTTCTAGGTAAAAAAATCATAAAAAAAATCATAAAACGGTAGCATGTGCCTGTTTTCCACTGGGCCCCTCAATTTCAAACTAATATTAGTAAAATTATAGGCGTTCAAGAAACATCTTCCCTAACCATATTTTATCAAGGAGAGCTTACTTAATTTCAAGTACAAATACGACTAGAAAACGCGATCAAATTAGCAAAATTACCGAAGCAACTCACCGTTGAACACTAACGAATAAGCCGGACAGATTTGTCTGTTCGTGGTCGTGGTATGTTGTACATTGTACAAGATTCCCCTGGGTTGATGTGTGTGCTCAATGGTTATGAACCTCTGCTTAAATATTGTGCTAGAATTAACAGGGGCGTGCCGGCCTCTAACGAACCAGGGAAAGCAAGCGAGCGCAGCCATGACGGGCAAAGCACTTACAACCAACAATACGCTCGCAAAGTTAAAAGGCTACACGTTGCCATAAGTAATTACGGGAATGTTTACTTAAAACGTAGTTGTTATTGCCACGCGATCGAAGTTACCGCGCGCGTGTACGATATTTGGGACAGTTTAGCAATGTTGGTAATTTGCACAAGTTGCTCGTGACTACGCCACGCTTGCCTAACACTCGCGAAACACACGTACCTACATCTTTCAATTTCAAATGTAGGTCAAGAATTTTTCCAATACAAAAACAAAACAGTTTCTCGCTAAGTACACGAACGTATCTTGCCGTATACTACTGTTAATACTCGTGATATTCAATGAGTCGAGAATAACGCTGCAATTACTTACCTACTGTGGTCGTCAAGTTTTTATTAATATTTTGTCAAGACAAACAGAAGCACAGGACACCGAAGAGCGCTGGGAATTGCATACATAAACGACTGTTGCATCGTATCCCGGGCAACGTTTGCTCTTCTTTACGAATTTCCAGCACGTTGCAAAAGCGAACGCGAAATTACTGGACCCCGATAGTATCGGCCAGTAAAAGCGGGCGTTATCGTCGTGGAACGCGAACCGTCAGGATCGGAAGTTACAAAGGACTTCTTTCGGAGTCCATAAACTTAATTATTTACAGGAAGCACTGCAGTAGCGGCGGAGTGCCCCGTTCCGCGGAGAAATTGCTAGAGAAAACACTCGGATGCTTCCGCTACGTCTGCCGTGGGTTTTGAGAACATCAAAGCGCGAAATAAATTATTTCCCCTCATTCTTTATTATTACCGCAGCCGGTGTCGCTCCACGTCGCCCCGTTTTTAATTACGTCCGCGTTAATATTTCGCCAGTTTCTGCGTTACAAATAGTCTCGTTATTCTCGCGACATTAAAAATGCCCCGGTTACAAGAGATCGAAATTCCGGCGCGCGCAACGTCAAATGATAGCCCAATTTACATTCGAATTCTAGGGGGACGGTGGAATTTCTGTCAGAGCCATAAGTGACACCACGGGCCAATGACGTGCTGTCACATTCGGCATATAATTACAGGTCACGTAGCGCAGCCCAACAAGATACCGGGCGAGGATTGCGACGCTGTAAAACATGTTACGGACGGGCAACGTTCACGCGTGCCGCGCGTACGAATTTCCGTCATGAATCCTTAATGCCCGTGGACGGGCCTCGCCCTCTCGCATCGGCGTGTTCCAGTCATTAAGTCGCTCGTCTTCGTAAATTACACACGGTGCAACCACCCTCGAGCCGCGACTTGGATAAAGCATGGGCCACCTGTGCCCTTCGCAAAGGAGACCCTAAATCCAGCGTCACCGACGCGTGTAATTATCGCGTCTCGAACGCAAACGTTGGCGCTAACGCGTGCAGGCGCGTGCAGCAATCGGCTGAGCTGTACAAATTTAACGAGGGGTTGCAACCCGGATGGGAGTTCAAACGGTTCGGCTCGAGGAAAGAAGATGGGTTCTCGCGGGCGCGTTCCACTTGGAACCCTTAAACGTGAATGCCACTCACTGTGGAGAGATTATTAGTAATATTAGGGATGCAAAGGTGCGAATAAAGGATCAGACACTTTGATCTGTTCTCAGAAAATAGAGGGTAATCGTCCGTTTACACCGGCACGAGAAACATCGGGTCTCTGTACTAATATTAATAGCGCTCCGACCAACGGAACGTTAACTCCCGTGACAGATCAATTTGGGGTTTATTATTATTAACCGCTCGGGCAGCTTGAAGGGGTTGAATATTTAATTTCAGCCCGGCTGCTAGACAAGCCAACTGTCTGTTAACTGCTGCATCCTTTGTGCGCCGTTTTCCGCGTCGACTGTTTCAGATGATGAAGTGCAATTCGCTCGGAGCATATAAAGGAATGCCTTTACTTCCGTTCTCAAAGCAGGTACTCGGTTTTCATTTGATTCCTCTGCTGAAACGCGGGGAGCGAGCTCGTCTGCGCCGTCGAGATAGATTGTGCGCATTGTTTCTCGCAAACTGTCCATCCCGGCTGGGGGGGGGGGGGAGGAGGAGGATGTCTTCCAGCATGGACACACGACGACTTCACAGCCTTGTCCCATCAACGAGATTATATTTTTTGCTTCCCGCTCGTCGCCGTTTAATTTCTTGACGATTTGTCCCGTCGAGTCGATTTTATTACGCGCCCCGGTAGTCTATCCGACACAGAAGACCCCCCCGCCCCCCCAGGCGAAACTTTTCTGGTAAGTTACCGGGAAATGAAGTCTCCCGACCTGCGGAACGACGCGACGCACATTCCCACCGTGAATTTCATAACCGATTAAACATCTACTAAGTAGGAATTATTCCGCGTACGCGAGCCAAGGGAGACAAAGGCTCCGCAGGAGACAAAGGGGGATGTGATATAGATCAGCTTTCGGGTGTCTGATGACAGACGAAAAGGAACTTCGCTGGTAAAGCGTTCGTAAGTGACTGGCTTCTGAAACGAAAGGAAAGAAAGAGGGGTGGGAAAGATAGAAGAAAGAGCAACGTTTTATTTAGAGAACGACTTTGATCAGACACCCTCGAGTCATCCACGCTTTTCCTGATCAGAGTCGGTGTAAACGTATCATTTCGAGACTCGTGTAATTCGAACGGTCGCGTCTCGACTGTTTCGAGGCGACCCCGGAAGACCTCTCTTTGAAAGCTCGCGCGAGTAGCTTTTGGAGAGCACAAGACGGGCCGCGGTGGGGAGCAGAGGGGAGGGCGGGATGGGTCATTGTCTCTTGAGAGGCTGTACGGCTCGATGTGCGCGTGTGGCCCCCTATGTGACGTCATTTCCGCCGCCCTCAGCCTCTGCCTCCTTGAAAACCGGTATTATCGTCGTCTTTTCCCTTCCCTCGATCCTCTATCTCTCCACGCTCCCCCCCCCCTCCCCTCTCTCTCTCGAGACCAAAGCGTGGCCGTTCGCGAGAAAATCTCGCGATGCATCGCGCGGCTCGCGTGGGCGGCGTTTCAGCGCTTCGGGGATTAGATTCACGAAGAAGCGCATACCGGTCATGCTCTCCTCACCCTTATCCGCCGCATTACGAGCACGTAAGTGCTCAGCTCTCGTTTCCTGGAACATGCACCGCCGCGCCGGCTGACCGCGCTGAAAAGACCGACGATTTATTCCTGTACACGACCCCCTAAGTATATCGAATCGCGGCGCCCCGGCTATGCCGCTTCTTTTCAAAGGTGCCTCGATTTTTTTCCCTTTTCATGACCCCCGCCGACTCGGACCATCCTCTTTTCGTTCCGCCTCCTCTGCAGCGGAGTGTCTCGCGAAACATCGTCACCGTGGGATATTGTGAATCGGTTAATGCAAACGCAAGCAGAGACGCAATACCTCATTGCGGGTTAATCCGGGCAGGCCGATAAATTACGTCGGAACGACTCTTTCGGACAATTAATGGTATCGACCCCGTGGATGCATTACGCGCGCGTTACGGCGATACCTGCGCGCTGATAAACGGTGCACGGGTAACGATCAATTTCGCTGGTCCGTCGAGACGCGTAGCGACATCTTTGGATGTTGAAAACTCCCGTAGCGTGGGAAAAAGGATTTTCTTAGGGACATGTATCGCGTGATGATCCCGCTAATCGCCGTAGAAATCAGTGGTAACTTACTCTCGTTGGATCACTGCCATTTCATGGGGAAGTACAACCTGGTATCATTGAAACATGTACATAGCAACTGCCATACAACTCAGTGTCCAGCGAGAGTCGACAGAGGATCAGCTGCAACGAAACACAACATAGAATTCACGTCGACAGAGGAGCGCCAGGGGTTAATCCCTTGTGCCCAAGTCGTGACTCTGTACTATGGGAATCGTATCAGTTACTACGGACACGGTTTAACCAATTTTTGCCCATTCTTCTTCCCCGTCACACCGTCCCTGGGGGTCCTCGAGGAATCTCGAGCCTCTGTATTTCTCTTTGGAATGCATACGGCAAAGCTACTCCTACACCCACGGGTCAGCCGTTGCAAGGAAAATCCACACCCCTCTATGATGCATTTTGCCCTTCTTTCCCTTCTTCGGGGCATTCGATGCGGCCAAGCGTGAATCACGTATGAAAACGAACAAAGGAACGCTACGGGATTTCGGATCTCGCGGGAACACGAACTTTAGCGATGCGTGGGTATCGTAAGAAATGATGGATGCACGAGTGTATGCACCGGAGATCGGGTACGTGGAAATGCATGGTTCAATGAAAATTACACGCTCTGGTGGCTATGGGCCAGCAGCGGTATCCTGCGCCCTTCATTGCTTATCACTTCGGTTCGATAACCGGCGAACCGTGGAGAAATCTTCCTGCCCGATTCGAAACCGTCAATTTTCGGATGGTACGGCTTTGGTACATGCGCATATACTGTGCAGATCACTTAAAATATCAAAGCTGTAAAGGACTTAAGAGGATTTCCCTCATTTCGGGTTGCTGCAAATACGATTTCAACCTTTATGTCAACGCTGCTTACGAATGGACCTCTGTAATCGGGTTTCTTTGGCTGCATGTACTATACGTAATTAAATCTGATACATAATAACGAGGAATAGAGTGGAAATCTCCAGAGCTTAAGAATATAACGTGGACATTACAGTTAAAATAAATTAGTACTCGTGTATCAGCTTCCTCCTAGCCCGTCTTAGTCGAATTACGTGAGATGAGGCAATATTTCTCGATAATCCGTGGTAGGAGCCATTTGTCCCTTTACCGAATGGCCAGTCGTACTACGATCGTGTAACGGCTCATTTAAATCTCTCGCCGTGAAGAATTCCCTTCGGAACAATTCTTATCGCATGCCAGTGAGGTCCCAGCTCTGAGTCGCGATGGCCACTTTCCTTAATCTCCCTCCAGCGCACGGATCGTGAAGGTACGACCAATTTGTAGACGTTTGACTTTCTACTTCCGTTATTAGATAACCCGATACTCGACAGGCTTTTACGGTGGACCGTGCATTAGCGTAGTCGTCACAGTGTTTTAGATCCAATGGCACATAATTCAATCAGAAAAACAGGTGTAGGATTATAATTCATTCCCGGTAGCTATATGAAAACCTTTGCTTTGAGACCCGTTCGAATCTCGATTCTCACGGTTACAGTCATAAACGCGGAGCAGTCTGTTCACGGCCTATAAAGGAAAATTCAAGGCGCGCTTACGGAGTTAGGTCACGTTGGACGAAGCAAAGTTATAGTCATTTTCGGCAATTTTTTCAGGGAGATAATAAAATAAATGGGAAATTCAATATGAAGCCTGCTATTGTAAAACTCTCGACGGAAAAAGTTGTATTTTTTTCGTACAAAATGGCGGCGGAATGACGTTTTCCTCGGTGTTTAACCTCACGGCTATACCTTTTGACGTAGAACGAAAAACCAAAAAGTTTTATTTTCTACATGCCTGAAACTATAGAAGTACATATGGATATTCCATATGGATAGTCGAAATGCTGAACATGCGAAGAACAAGCGCATTTCTGTTTTTATAAAAGTGTCAATTGCAAAGAATATGTTCAAGATATCGCAAAATCGATATGTACTTACTTCTTTAGTTTTAGGCATGTAGAAAATAATACTGTTTGGTTTTTTCTTCTAGATCAAAAGGTATAGCCGGGAGATTAAACACCGTGGAAAACGTCATTCTGCAAGATGTTGCAAAAAAAAATACCACTTCTCCGTCGAGAGTTGTCCAATAACAGGCTTCATATAGAATTTTCCATTTATTTCATTATCTCTCTTAAAAAAATTGCCGAAAATTACTATAACGTTGCTTCGTGCCTTAATCCCTAAAAACACCAGAGAGCAAACACCAATTTTAATGACGCCGAATCACCGCTAACTCCAATCTCAATTGCCAGCATTATCGTCGCAGATATTAAGACTCCCCTTCCGCCTCGCTATTATGCGCCGTTAGTATGGTCAATCAAGCCATAAACTTTTATGCAAGCGTTTACGGGTTAACCGAACGACCGAGCGGTCGAAATCCACCGTTGAAATCCGAAATTTTAGGGGCGGCTTCGTCGAGATGATCGGCTCCCCGGAGATAAACGATCTGCCGATCGCGGGGATGATGCGATCGATGACGTCTCGTGGCTTCGCCATGGCGCGGCTCGAGTTGAGCATGCTTTACGAGCCCTTCCCTGCCACTTGCGCAAATGGTATACATCTAACGATTAGTCGGCAGAACGATTAACCTAAATTCGCTGCGGGCGCACCTGCACGCGTAGCACGGTTAAGCCGGTCTTTTGTGGTGTAACGATACACGGTGTCTTGCAGGCTACGCGGCTGAGCTCGTTCACTTGTTAACATTTGCCGGCTTTGGTGCAGCACACCGGCAGGAAGAACGGAAAATTTGGTTAGTCTGTGATCGCGCGCCCCACTGCATTCTCGGTCGAGCTAACCCGGGTATTATTCCGTCTTATTATCAATTCGGGAATTAATCTCGCGGAACATCCCGTGGAACAGGTCCCCGTGTAGAAATTGCGACAGCAGTTGCGGGGGACGTCGGGTCATTGAGGGACTTGAATCGCGCTCGACGATATCGTTGACTCGTACTACTGGAACGAATGTTTCGCTCTGGCGAGAGTTGTGCAACCATCGTCCTCATCGTTTTATGGGTCGTATCTTTTTTTTACTTTAATTTAGAATTGTTTGTGTAGAGATTGCGTGGGAGTACTTTTTGTAATAGTACGATAAGATAGTTCGTCTTTGCGATTTCTTAGTGTAAGGTGGGTAGAACCAATTGACCGATTACATACATGGGTCAGACCACCTTAGTTCTAAAATATTCCAGACTATCGTGTTACTGTATCTCAAGTTTCGCTGGGAATTGGGGGCGCAGACTATGGAGGAAGGTATTCATCGGGCGCAGAAACCCATTTCTCCAAGGTATAATGCTTACCGCAACATTAGCTCCCGCTATAAATTAATCCGCGCCCAGTATTCTCGGTTTTATAAATTTCCGGCGTAAGCGACGAGGCAAGAGCGCCGAGACAATGAGGGATTATAATTTTCTCGACCCTGACTGCTTGAGCCACTGTAAACATTTATTATTGAACGCGACTTCTCGCTGTACGGAATGTCTAATGCTCCCAAGAGCACCCCTGCCTGCAGTGTATAAGACAGTATCGTAGGAATCGAGTTTCTGAATTCAGCAAACCTTTTTCACCGCAAAGTTATTGCGATCATCGTGAAACCCGTCGCGCACACCGAATTTCACTACATTTCTCGCTATTTTCTCAACCAAAATGAATATTAATCCATTTGTTCCACGTTTTACCCATTACAGACTACGAATGAAGGTTAATATTTCACACAGGCGCATTCACGCGCATCCAATTCTATATCTACCCCGCACTACTTTTGTTTCCGACTGCATTGTATGTACATCGAAATTCGATTTACAACGCCGAGCCGTACAAAATTGCTGGTGAAATATTTTTCCCATCGTAAACTTCAGAATGTTAGAAATCCAGTTAATCCGTTCGCGAGCTATTCGCGTCGTTCTCGATTGTGCAAAATTGAACATCAAATAGTGAAGTTTTTGTTGAAACAGCAACGTAGAAAATTTCTGTAAACCCTTTATTACAGACATGCCAATACCCGCGGGGTATTGCAATATCCATGGAGGCATTAATTTTTCGCTATACGAGATTGCATCAGAATTTCGGAGTTCCCAGTTGTACGAGTCGCACAATTTAATGCCCTCCACTGCTGCATCCTTCACAAGCCTTCTTAAACCTACAGTAAAGCCTGATTACGGCTATTTCGTCGTATGCAATGGGCAGTCGACAATGTAGCCACGCTAACTCGGTGGAAAAGTTTCGGGTCTGCCTTCCTCTCGAATGTCCCTTAAAAAGCTGGAAAATCGTCGGGGTACAGTTTATTCGGTCTGCTGTAGTCGCCTTGGCCCGCGTCGCGACGCTGAACTTCGCTTTAACTGTCCTCGTTTAGAGGTTTTATGCGTTGCCTCGCTCGCGTAGCCGAATTTTTTCGTCCACCCGATTTATACAACGCCATCCCGCCCCAGAGCCATGAGAGACTTCGACAGCCTCCGTCAGGGCAATTTAAAAGGGACTCGTTCGCGGGTATTTCGTGGAACGTCAGCCCGACGTTCGGGCATTAAAAAGTTGATAGTTGACTGATCTGCGCTCTGAGTACGGCGTCACGTATGGGGCCGAGCGCGGCGAAGCTAATGCTCGCGATAAAACCGCGCGTCGAGTGGTGCACGCTTCCGACTTACGGAGCCTCGAAAAATACGTGATGCATGCCGACGATCAGCCTCGGTGATGGATGGCGCCTCGCGGTAACCGTACGTCAGCCTCTCCTTTGGAGAAACTTCCTCCCGGTGTACCGTTCGCCTCGATTTTCTATAAAACTGTTTCGTCGGCGGGGAAATTTTGCTTGATCCCACTGCGAATCCTGTGAGATCCATGGCGAGAAAGTCAGAAGCCGGCTTGCTCGAGGAATCGTCGGTAAAAGATTGCTATTGTTCCCGAACTGTGACGTGTTGTCAGAGACGTCTCCTCAGTGGCAGCCAGATCAAGCGTCCAAAAATCTGCAGTAGAGAATCCGGCACCATAACCGTTCCCCTCGCGACCGCATGAGCAGTCGCAAGTAGTACGGGCGCAGTGGAAGGTGAAACGCGGATTGGCCAAGCCGCAATTCCGATCGTTGCTCGGCAAAAGGCAAGTTCGGCAGAGGCGATAATACGATGATGCATGCTCGACCCGCAGCCCTACCTACGGACGCGCCTAACACCTAAAATATGGCGTAGGTAAGCGCGAGTCCGGTCCAACCCACATCCGCGCGGGACTTGCGGAAGTCGCTGCTTCCAACTGCAACCGGCGGCAGGAAAGAAGCCTGCAGTCGCCGGTGGAGGAGGAGAAGGCTCTCGCGCACACGTATACGTGATGGAAGGGAGAAGAAGAAGACGACGAAGGAGAAGAAGAGGAGGAAGAAGAAGAAGAAGAAGAAGAAGGCGGAGATGGAGTCGTGTGGGTACCCGGATCCGATGGCGCATGCGGTTCGTGGAACCGATCGGGAGAACCGGTTTCAGGACGTGTTTCGCGCCGTATATGCAGCCAGGATCGTCGATAATGGACGGAAGAGCTGTCCGCCGACGGTGCCTCTCGTCTCTTTTTTTCCAGCCCCGGCGTAGGGACTCGTAATAATCCGCAGACGCGGCGAGAATTCGATCTCCCGTGAGCTTCGACTCCTGTCTCGTCCAGTTCCTGTCCTCTCGTCCGGCTCTACGGCTCGCCATACCGATCACGATGACTCATCGCAGCCCCATTTCGCGTCTAGTTGCGTAGGATCGAGGCGGTATATGCCTGTGGCCGTTGGTCGCTCACAGGGATCTCGTCTGTTCCGTTTAAGTCCTATGGAGGAAGACAGTCATTATGAGAGTTTAATTGGGACTCGGAGGATTTGGAGCTGCTGTCTGTATCTCATTAGGTTCCGCATAGAAATGCCGGTGTAGGGTCTGGATATCCGCGACCAAAGATTGCGTGCGCGCTCTTTTTTCCACCTCAACGCCTCAGCAACCCTCCACGACGCCCGACTCGACCGCGTGCTTAAATTTCACGTTCAATTACGTCCCCCCGTCGAAATTTCCGTCCAAGTCAGTCTCTCTCTCTCTCTCTCTCTCTCTCTCTCTCTCTCTCTCTCTCTCGCTCTCTCTCCATTCCGATGCGATAGTTAATTAAAAATAATAATTACCTGGAGGATAGAAAAGTTTACAGATAAACTCGAGTTTATAGCTAATTTCCCGGCCCATGGTACTTTAAAGTGGAAGTTAACTACCTCGAACTCGTGGTAAATTACACGCCGGACATTAAGTGCCAAAGAACGTTTGCCGCAGTTTTATCGTCCTTCTATATTTTCCTCCGTTTATCTGGTTAGATATTAATTTTTCCCGGACGCGGTCTAATGCTCGCCAGTAGCGGCGGACAATTTCGTTTAAATGAAATTTCCTGATTCCAGAGCGAGTGCGTAAATTGGAAATCTAAGCCGTCTGTAATCGAAGAGAAACGAATTAACTAGTGGAGAATGTACCAAGTCCTAATTACGATCCTAGAATCTGTCTGGCTATCATCGTCGGTGCTTCCTTCCTTTTTAAGCCATGAGAAATTATGTCGACGATGGAAATCGACCGATTAAGATCTCAAGGCCCCCCGACAGGCCCCAAGGCGGAAACATCGAACGGGATATCCAAGAGTCGTCGATTTTTACTTCTCCCTGATGTTCCTTAGGCGCGGAACGCCTCGGCGGGACACGTTCCCCGTTTACGATCCCGCGGACGAAGCTTTCCCGAAAACTGCTAACACGTATACCCGAAGGAAACGTGGACGTGCGGTTCGCATATGAAACGTGGCCCGGACACGTGGAACTCTAATTCAACGCACGTGTCACCTCCCTCTGGCTGCCGCGACACGTGCAACATCTTTCGTGGCCGGCGCATGTAAACTAACTAATTGTAAGCGGTACGCGATACATTTCGCCGCGAATTGTCGCGTTACGTTCAAGCCCCAGTGAGGGCTTAACGTTCGCGCGCCAACTTGGATCTAGGTCCAAGTCGCTCGAAAGCGACGGCCAACTCCGTCAGAACTGTACAATTACGGTTAATAAGCGTCCAAGCGCTTTGGAGGGTGCACCGACGGAGGCAAGAGCGAAATTGATAACCACGTAATGATACGATGCCGCGTCGGGCGCGATCGCGCGTGATCGCGCGCCTGTAATTAGCGATAACACCCTCGCGCGCTCGGTGTCGATTCGTCACGCGAAAGTATCGCTGTTCGCGGCCGTCCATCTCGAGGACGTTCTCCTTTACTTTTATCCCTGTTGCCTTGTACGATCTCTTGGTTCCTGCAGGGATGCTAGAGTCGAATGCGTGACTTGCACGAAGCTGAGGCTCAGGGGAACAGGATTGTAAACCCGCCAAAAAAGTTTATTGTTATGTGTTTCGATGAACGAACGCATGTGTTTTGTCTACGGCTTGCGTATCCCCGATATGGAATTCATGTCTCTTCTTGGTCTAAAGCAGCGTTCTCGGGGGCAGACATTGTCCAGAGAGGAATGGTGGCGCGAGGAAAATATCGAATATGGGTTCGGTTCGGTAAACTGTGGCTCCGGCTGGTTCCTCCCGCTTTGCCGCATGAACGCGTGAGAAAAGTCCGCAGTATTCAGAACTCTACGGGAGTTATATATCATCTGTGGATGATAGCGTCGTGCCGTGAAAGCTATTCGTTTCAATGCGTACATTCATAGCCGCGGCTAAAAGCTTTGCATATTCCGCCTCCTTTTTCTACCCTTCGCGAGCACGTTGCCGACGCGCCTGACTTCCAACGCGGGATCGTCCTGCGGATCTTGACCGTGCATCCTAAACTTTATCCTAGAAATTTCACCGAAATTAGACACTTAGGAACTTGAAAGCTTTATAATAGAAATATTTTAGCGACAATTGTTTTCGATTACTACCTAAGTAGGCAGATCTAGAATCTGGATGAAGTGAAATTCCACTCGCTATCGAACGAGAATTTATTATTTATTAATTTAACGCTGTTGTCTAATTTCTTCGCCCCTCACGGGTCTCATACTGAAAATTACGACTAGCGAGCTGATGCGTTTCATCGCCGGGGGAACGTCTCTCGCGTGATTTATGATTTTCTTTCTCCCCCGTCCTTCCTTTATCAACCGTGAATAACTTTAATGGAAGTTGATCATCATCTCGTGATACACTACACCGCGCCAGGATGGCTTATAATCTGATATATCGGATCGAAAGTCGCGGCACGTTTTCCAACCGGATTCCCACCGAGCTATTTCGATCGCGGTGATCGAGGCAGACACGGTCAACAACGACACCGTCCACGTTTTATCTATAAGGAAACAAGACTTCTCGCGTTCAGCAATGTAAAAGCTGCGACACCCTCGCTTTTGCGAAACGTCAACGCTATCCAGCGAGAAAGTATCGAAGCACGTCGTGCCCCTGACGTGTAATACGATCGCAGTAGATATAATTGCAATTAAATCTTAGACTTCCAGCTGAATCACTGGATGTTACAGCTTATAAATAATTCCCGCCCGTTCGTGTAAAGCAGTGGCGTTTCATTCGCCTTTGTCGCAATTAATTCCCTACGTTCGCCAAGAAATCACGCAATCCCATCAGCGTAGCGGCCGCTCGGGGCAAAATTCAATTCGCTAAAGGAACTTTCATTAAGGCGGGAATTAAAGGCGAATCCAATAAAGCCCGATTAAGTATGAAATTTTTCATTCGACTATTTGCCTGGAGCTCGAAAGGGCGAGGCCCTCCGCTTCATTCTTGTTCGGACAGCGTTCGTTTTAACGACGGCGAGATGGAATCGACGGGCTTCGATTTTAGTTCAAGTGGCTCGATAAATTTCATCCCGGTGTACGCGCGCCCGCCGAATCCGAGGGATTATATGTTTCCGGACATGTTCCCCGTCGATTGCGACCGCCCGATATTCCCAACGCGACGACACCACAGATCGTATTTAATTTCTGCGCTCGTGTGCGCTCGTCGACGCTGACCGACTGTTAGATAAGATCGCTGGATTGTCCCGGCAAATTGCGAGTCTATTGATCGAAACTACACCGGAGGCTCGCACAATACTCGTATCATGAGACGTACTTCCGTTCCTATAGATTATAGAACAAGAGTTCGTTGCGTACGTCAGCGAAGGTAGTCACAAGTTGCGTTTCTCGTTTCAAATTGGGTTACCGGTCAATGCAGATTGCACCAGCAGCGGATGGAGCTTTGGAATACGACGAGGAGCTATTCTTAAGGAAATCAGCAACCGAAGAACGGCCTCAGGACACTCAAGCCCTTTTTGCATGAAACACATAATTAAATTTCTCATTCTTTTTTATATATGTCCTCTAAGTTTCATTACCGTATCTTTAAAATTTTGTGACTAACTATTAACCCTAACTCGACCTGAACATGACACGCTCTACCTATAACTGTTTTTATAACTACATATTTTTAATACTCTATATTTTTTCAAATATTATGCATGTTTTTCCTATATTTCTCCATTTTATGCAAGAAGGACCTGAGAGGGCAATAATTAAAATTAATTTCACTGATTAATTTATTACATAATTCTGATTGTAGTAATACAACTATAAAGGAGATCTATCAAATTTTTAAATATTATAAACAGTTTTACAACAACTTCACTAAGTATAAAAAATAACTAACTTATCTAACTTCGAATAAATAATCTAATTTCATAACGTTTACAAATACTTTTCACAAAAGGCCCTTCTTGCATTTAACAGCACAAATCAGCTGATACACCTGATCGATTAAATCTCGAAGGAGCGGCGCAAAACAGTAGTTAATCAGTCGGGCGAGCACGTTTATCGCGCGTTTAATTCACCGATAGGTTGATTAATGCTAACGTAGCACCGGTGCCAGCAAACGGCTGAACTTTTAAATCGACGAGCCAAAGGAAAAGTTATAAAACGCGCTCCAGCGTCCTCCAGGCTGGCAATACGTCTGGCAGATAACGTAACGCGCGCGTGTTTCCAAAGTTTTCCTAATTAACTGCAGTCGCCGGAACGGCCGCGCCGTTTACTCGCGAACATTTTTCGCCTTGAAAGGGCGAGCAAGTTTTGTAAACAGAATTCCTGGCTACGGGAGTCGACGACGCTGCTTGTTAAGCCTTCGGTGGAACTCTGGCTCAAAGAGTCGCGCAATTGCTTCAAATTGCTGTCCACTCGTACTTCTTTCCGCGGCGCTCGGAAATTGTCAACAAATCATAGCTCCATTGTGAACCCCTTGCCGGGTATACATTATCGGTAATAATTTCTCTTACAAGATACAAGTTACTGGTTCAAGATACGAAGTTACAAGTCTGAGTTCGAAGTTCTGCCGGCCAAGTATCAGCCGGCGCGCAAGCAATTCTCAAACGAGAGTTCGACGCTCGAGGGAAAATGGACTCCGGGAATCAATGGAAACGGTGGAGAATTTTCAATCTGCGGTACGAATTAGTCGGTACCGGAAGTTTGTCGAGCGCTCGACAACGCTCGGACAGAGAGCTGTCGCTTTCCCATCGGCCTGTAAACTATGCAACGTGATTAGCCTGAACTTTGGGCGACTGTGATTGTTCCCCCGGCGCCTTCGGCTAGCACACTTCTCAGCCTTTACCCTAAACGGGACTATGGTCATTAATTAGCGTCCGCCTGGCTGATGTGCCCGACGCGACGTAACGGAGAAACACAGCTCGCTCAGTCGTTCTACTCCAGCGAACTTTTCGGATTAAATCGAACGCGCGAGTATTATCGACCCCGTGATATCCCGAATTTGATAAAAAGTTCGGGCTCGCTAGCCAAGCTATGTTGACGCGAGAACTGCGAACTGTGTCGGATTAATCGAGACTTCGCAGAATTTCAACAAGTCTCGCGGGGAACTGGGCCATAACGTCGAAATGGTTTGAAATGTAAACTGATAGTTTCTGTGATCTATCAAACTCTGGTACTGTTTCGTGGAAGAAAGAAATCGTGGTTCCTCGTTGAAACGAAAGACGCAGTTGTTGGTAGGTGCACTTTTAAAAGTCGATCATTCCCGTTTAACGTTAGCCGGCTAATCTGCTTATCGCCGCTAACCACCGAGCGGAGTTTGCAAAACAGCGAATGCCGCGGCTCGCTAATAATTAATTAGGAGACGCTTGGGCGACGATGATTGGACCCGATGATCGCGTTATCGCTGTCGCGGCGTAATCGTCCGGGAGCATTAGGCGCGATGCGGCATTATCCAGGCTAATGGGAATAAAATTGTTGTTCCTGCGGGTACACCGATCATCCAAGCGAACGACGAATCGCTCGAGGTTCTGCCCTGACTGCTGGCAGAGCCGCGGGTTTACCTATGAGCTTTGCACTCGCGTCTTCCGGGATAAATAATCGGCACGATAATAGAAATGTTCTTTGTTAGCCTTGAAACACGAGTTTCGGCTTGAATCCTCGGGGCTTGGTGATTTCGAATAATGGGGGTGTGCTCTTGGATCAATTGGAAACTCGCTTTTCGGTTTCAATCCTGGGACTCTGATGCTTCCGCGTGGGATCAGTGCTCGTTGCGAATCCGGGTGGATTTGCGCACGCGAGTTTCGTTCAGCGGTAAACCCGTGAATGTATATTGTTTCTGGTTGAAAAACGCGTTAACATGTGAACATGGAACGTTCTATATTTTATATATTATAATTCAAGGTTCCACGTGTAAAATGATTATCTTTAAACGAATGTCACCGTGATTGAATTGCGAAACGCGATAGTATCTGGAGCCCCGTCTGCTTTCCAGATACCTGCGTCACAACTGTATTATCACGTAACAAAAGTGTATGAAAATTCAGCTGGTCCCCTCGGCTGCCCCTCGAGGGGACAGATTAAACTCGTGGTTCCGCGGCTACGTTTTCGGCGCGTAGACTATGCGGTCGCCCCGTCGGTTTATAAATTATTCCGGGCGGCTCGTTAAATTGCGGATGGCAGTTAATTCCGCGGTGTTGTGGCGCGAGGATCGGGCGTTATATATTATTGAATTAAAGGAACAGTTTCTTGCGGCGGGCAAGAATATCACTGGCGTTCCCAATTAAATTTTCGACGCCCGACGACGACTAATCCGACGCGATCGATCATTGGATAAGACGAGCCTCGACCCCGGATCGGCCATTACGGGCTGCGTTGGCTCTTTTTTCGCCTTTCCCATTTAACAGGCTCGGGGAAGAAGAACCGCCACGGATTCCGCGAGATAGGGAACGAGGAGCGCGGTATATCATTCGAAATGGCGCGAAGACCGCCGGATTTTTAGATAAAAATTCGATTAACCCTGGCAAGACTTCCCGGGTCTTGACCGACCCGACGTATTTCTGGATTATTTGTAACTTAGGCTCCTTTCTTTACCGTCTTAAGCTGGCTTACTTATACTGTGACTTATGTCTCACGGAAATCTGCGAGTCGAAATACGCGATATAACCGAGGAGAAGGCTCTACGCTTTAAAACAAGTCGAAATGATAATAATCCTAGCGACGAAACGTAACAAAAGTCAGCCCGGGGTTACGATGAACCCTGAACCAGTGAACACATTGTTCACAGAAGTTCCCGTTGGCTGGATCCTTTGACAAAGGACAGGCTAACGCGCGACGCTTCAAAATAAAAGCTTGTCGCGGGCGTAACGATCGAATCGGAGGATAAAAGACACGGTGCGACAATTATTGTTCTAGTTCACTGTCCTCCCCCTTTTATCCTCTGTTTTCGTTTTGCCGCGACTGGCGCGGAATTTCCACGGGGGCTTTAATTATTTCGATGACTTTTTCTTCCCGCGGGAGTCAAACTGTTTTTACGCGACAATTAAAATTTCATTGTCCGACGATGGCGTCGAGTTACCAGACCGTTTTACGACGCCATTGTCCGCGATTTTTTACTTTACTTTCCGCGTAGCTGCGATCGGGAACGCGTTTCCGTTACTTGCAGCGTTTTTGCCAACGCGTTTTCCCTCCGCGATGAGGAGACCGTGGGGCGCGAGGTCCGCGCGTAAAAATTAACGATACGATTCGAGGGCAATCGAAACGTTTCGTACTCGACGGAAAGGTTTATTCGATTTCGCGTTCCGCTCTTTCGCGAATTAAAACGGTTCCGAGCGCCGACGTATAAATCAAACGGCTCGCTCACCCATCGACCTGCACGATTGATTTCCCCTCCTAAATCCACGGTAATTGTTCATCTGGTTACAGAGGAATGAATATCGGTTCTACAGGGAGGATTTATCGATTAGCGGGGGTTACACTGCGGATATTCTAGAGAAAATTCTGCTGGAGGGTTAGACAGAAACGGAACTTAAATGGTCCACGAAAGAGTGCTGCCAAACATACGGCTGTGACCACTTTCCACCCTTGAAATGAGTACAATAAGCGTCAGCACTTTGTATAACGTTCGACGACCATTAGTCTGATCGATATTTTTCGCTTCGGGAAGTCTAATGAGCGTTTACGTCGGAATGAACGTCGTTTTAGAAATTCAACCCCTTCGCTGAGTCGTTAAAATCGAAACAGAGGTAGGGGGAAATATAGCACTCGACAAAATTCCCCTTCAATTCACCGGGGGCCGCCTTCTCGCGCGTAAATCGCGCGTGCAATCGCGTGGGGGAGCGGAAGAATTTGCGCGTCACAAAGCCGAAACTTTCACCCTTATTTTCGCCGGAGAAATAGCTGTTTCCTTTGCCTTTCGTACAGGCGAAGGTACGAGTGGAGAAAATTGTTTCTCCGATTGCCGGTGTTGAATTCGACTCGGCCTCTGAACTACTCGAGCCGACGAGGGAACCGAGGCTGGATGCCTGCGTTTCGAAACTCCTCGAATAACTCGGCGCAAGGGTGGAATTTGCGACGTGCCTTTGCGCCTTCGATACCTTTGAAGGGCTGTGATTTCTGCTTCTTTCGCTCGCGCGGGCGAAACATCCGCGGAACGCAAGCACCGCGTCGCCGTTTCATTGCATGTATCAACCGAGCTCATAAATCCATATTTTTCATAGTATTTTTCTCTAAGCTTTCCTTGCGTTAACTTCGAAGACGTGAGATATACATACTTTAACCTTACACTAGTTTCCATTTTCACGTCAATCAGATAGAAACACTTGTTTAAACTTTATATGGTACGAGGGAAATTATTTGTGAATATTCAACTAACAGACGGTGAAAAAACATCAGGCCGATGAATCACATTTGACAACAGGATCGGAGATACATCTTCCCAGTCAATGAAATCCCCATATTTTTCCCTAGCGTCGTAATTCAATTTTTCATGCGGCAGAGGCACGGGGCAATACGAGAGACCGCTATGTAACGTGTAGGCTGCAATGTATGATAGTGGGATTGGGGCGTTCCTGTCGGCCGAATCGGCAAACCAATAATTTCAGTTCGCGTAAATGTTTACGAACGCGGATAGGTAAGCTGCATTAAATCGTAGCCGGCCTGGTGCGGTAACCCGCGAGTGTGACGTTGCATCCGGTGCCAGATAATTCGTTGTTGGTACATCGAGCGCTACGGGTCGTGGATTACGGTGTACAGAGCACCGATGCCATTGAACTTGAGGAATTTGGAAATTGAGGTTGCCCCAGATATATCAGAGCCTGCATAATTCGGGGATAGTAGGTACATTTCAGATATAGAAGCAATCTTATCTTAAACATACTGCATACATAGTATGAATACTTAAATCAGGATAAATCCATATTCGATATAATTCCTGACAGCTAGTGGTAATCCTGAAATATGCATATCAATGATAGAAGGACTTCACAGTCTTCAAGAGAAGCTTCCCATCTATAAATGACTTGGAAGCTCGGTTCAAAATGATCCGTTCCTTCGAGTCATGGGAGACACGAGTGAACTGTGGCAGATACGAGCATTCGGCTGCTGCCAGGATGGATCGCGGGTTAAATAAAAACACCCAGAGAGACCGGCGCAAAACGACGAACACGCTGACCCGTTGCGTCAGGTGTTAGGAGATTCATGACCACCCGTTCGCCCACAAATTACGTCGTTACATAAGTACACCCTTGGCAGGCCCACTTCAGAGGATGAAAGACACCCTTCAGCATCTTGAGGTAATGGGTGTAATCATTCTATAAAGTCATTTGAATTTTTACCCCTTGGGAAATTGCCTTTCTGATGCTGCCAACGATCCATCACTCTACATGTACACGAATAAAAATTTCCCAGTTACATGAAATATTTCAGTTTACTTTTTTCGTCGCACAGGTAGCTACTCGGTAACGATAAGTACGTGTGCATTGGTTTTCAATGAATTTTTCTACGAGTCCTCAGCAAACACATGGCAGAACAATACGAGACCTTTGATTTTACATTTTTAAAATCGTTTAAAAGCAATATGAACGTAGCAGAGGAATGCGCACGTTTGATCAGCTCCAACAAGTGGAAGTTTCCATGAAAATATTTCGCATTAAGTGGTGGACGGTAGATTGTACGAATTGATTAAACATCCGCGGACGAAATTACCGTTGTTGGACGTTTCTGTTTGCCGAATGTTATCAGTTACGGTAACTTTGGATAGGGAGCTCGACAAGTCCGTGAAAAGGATTTCAAAGCGCTTATGCTTTCATCTTCTTTAATGGTCCCTTTTGCTTCCCTGCCTGATGGCTCGCTGCTCGTGCCGAAGCTCGTCGTTGAGCGGAAGAACGACGCTCTCTCGGATACTCTCTGACACGTGCTCCGGGTTGATGAAGGCAGCCGGAGCTCGCCAGGATCGAAAGTTATCTTGACTATTCGGCCCGCGCATTCTTCGACAGAGTGGACCGACCTCATTTGGTCTAGCGGATAAGATCCAACGGATCTCGCGAGATGCGCCTTTATTGGAGGTTTAAAATATTTGTGGGACGTCGAATCCTCGCGCTCAAAGAGAAATCCAGGCAATAACTGCATTTTTCGAATCGCAGTCCAACGTCGTTGGTAATATTTTGGTTAAAACTTTTCCTCCGTTTCGTTTATTTGGAATTCCTTAAAGAACATAGCTTGGCATAATGAAAAAGCTCGTCACTTCGCACATCACTTCTTCATTGTCCATGTTCACGCATCTCTGAAATTAACAGAGATAAGTACATATTCAGGTGCATCTTGTTTGACAGTAGCTCCACCATAGATCTTTGAAGTCCAAGATTGACCATTTTCACGTAATTAGACGGTGATTGAACCTTGGCGACATCAGCGTGCAGAGTAGAAGACATTGGGAGTAGGTAATAGAAGAATGCACAGACCTGTCGCGTGCCCTTTATTCCTCATCCTGCTTCGATCTGTGCCTGCTCTCGAGGCGGCTGTCTCGAGATGCGCGGAGAGAAACGGATGTCGGGAAACATTTTCATGAAAATAAATTTGTTTTTGCTATTTTTCCCGGATTGAAAAGTCGTCTCCCGGGAGGAAGAAGGCTTTTGGACCGTGAATTGGATCCCAACCAACTTTGATCCTCTCAGACCCATCTCGAACTCCCTCCAGAAATCATGCCTCCCCTCGCCCCCGTGAAAAGAAACGCCCGGCTAGCTACTCCTCCCTCTTCCGACGTCATTTATTAATTCCCTTCCGACAACTTCCACTCTTCTCCTCCACCCATCGCTCCTTCCTGCCCAGGGAGTCCCGAGACTTGTATTAATTTAGTCAATAGACCCTCCCGGGGAAGAGGAGGCTCGCTCTTCGTTGTCCCCGTTAATAGATCGAGATAGGATCAAAGCGTCGACGGTAAACAATGTCGTGGGCGGTCACTTTACAAAGTATCGAAGGTGCGGTGGCTTTTTCCCTGGCCACAAGTTGTCCACCGCAGCCAGAGCTTCCAAGTTTTCGGATTAGCGGCAGGGCAGAAGCTTTATTTGGTGCTTAACAGGGCAAATCCGGGCCGTTGCTCCTAACACGTTCGAGTTTCAGTTGGTCGGAGGCTAGAGGCGGTTCCTGATATCCTCGGCTGGGAATAGTTTCGGAAAATCTGCACGGGAAGTTCACTCGTAGAAGCCTGGAAGAACTGGGGTAGCAATTTCGACGGAAGAGTGACACAATGGCGGACAATCAGCAGTGACAAACAATGCTTTGCTATCGTAGAGCGTATAATGACGAAATCTCAAGCGGGGTAACTGTATACCTGTAGCCTGCGTTCTCTTCTACCATTACGAATCCTTGAGCGTCGCTAGTCAACAGCATTCGGAGTCTCTTTGTACATCAAACAAGACAATTTGCGCTCGTGGCTGCAGCCGTGAATCCCCCTAAGCGCCGCGATAACAGGCGAAGCTTACATTTTTACAGCTCCACTGTCTATCAGGTTAAGTCTCTTAGGAGTAGGAAGCGAATTAAGGATTCGTCGATGAGATGTCTTCGGTTCACTCCACTTTTCTTTTCTATTCTTCTGGGATACTTCCCTGCCTTGTACACTTAACGTTTATTCGCTTTCGAACTCGATTTTAACTTTAAATACGGAATACCCCCGACCAGTGTGCAATTCGGAAATAATATCCCAGACGAGGCCAGGAAAGGATATCACTGTGAGTATCAAGTTTGTCAGATTGTCGAGGAAAGTTCGGTCCCGAGAGCAACTCGGTAACGGATCCACCGAGTTCTATAAATAATTCTTATTCGGATTTATGGGCGTTATGTACGCTCCAACTTTCCAGATCGACTTTTCGTAGGAGCGTGCCGGCTCGCGAACTTCTTAACGAGACACAGTGTTTTCGAAAAGCACGTATATGCATACCCCCGGCAAGCAGGAACACTTGTCGCGTCTCACTGTCCTCGCCGACGCCAACTTAGCTGCTTCCTTCGTATCATAAGACACCCTGCGTACAATGTAATCTCCGTGAGAAATACCTGCGAAGTACGCAAAGGATCGTTGGCTCCCAGGGAAAAAGGAGTCGGATCTAGACATCGCGTAGAAGGATAATAACTGATTTCGCTCATTCCGCTTGACGAAGTGGCAAAGTCTTAACGCGCAGCGGAGATGCGAATATTTTCGCTGCGAGCAACGGCGGTACACCTTGCGAGGTAAAATTAAGGCAGCCACGTTGAAGACGAGTAGCCAGAAGGATTGAATCATACTCGGTCAGGCGATGTTGTTCTGCATTATCCTCGACATTTTTCCGCGCGGAAATCAAGCCGACAAGGAGACGGGAAAGAAAGGAGAAGAGGGTGGGGAGGCGAAGCTTGAACGAAAGTCGCCGAGATGGTAACCGAAGCGTACCTGGAGAAAGCCTCTTCCGACCCCTTTTCCCGTTAAAAGATCCGTCAGAATTAAAGCCACGTTTCGACCGTTGAGGGTCCCGACTGCCAAGAACCGGAGCTTCGTCGAGCCTCTTGCCAGAGGAATCAGTGAAACGGCACCGCGACGCTGGCGACGCTTCGGTGAGCTTTTCAACTATAGCCTCCGAGACTCGTCGAAACAATTGTTGATCGGTGCCATTATTCGAGAACGAAGGAATTTCACAGTAGAATCTGTGTACAAGTCGCACCAACCGCAGCTACCTTTTACAGCTGCGAGCGCCAGCTCCGTTGCTCTAACAGCGACAACCTCGATTGGTCGGCGAACAATCATGCTCACGGTTTTCAATCTCCTGATGCTTCGGGGCGTCCTCCGCGCTCGTCCCTATCGGAGGAGCAGGCGAGAGGAAACACGGTTTCCTCGCTGAAATTCCATCTAATTAATTTTCCCCAGTCATCGTGGCCAATTCGAGGCGACGACGAATGGGCGTGGCCGTTCCGTAGCGACTGTTTCCCGGATTTCCGTCGTCGCCGGTTGAGCGCGGGCGGGCGGGCGGGGAGGGGGGGGGGGGGTACAGGGCGAGCAGAACGAGAGGGAGGAAGATCGTAAGTGTAAAAGGGGAGATCCCGGTGAACGGTTCGGTATTTGTGTATTCCGGGCTAACCTGTGTACATACGACCTTTCTCCTTCCTCGCTACCTCTCTTTCAACGGGCATTTAAATTCAATCTTAGCCGGGGCGAGCGTCTTTCCTCCGTTCGCGTCGGCTATCGAACCGGGGGACGGCGGAGATCGGTTACGTCGTCGTCGTCGCCGACTGGGAAATCCTCTCGAGAGTACCCTCTCGGATGTATCCAACGAGAGGTACGACGGCTATCGGCGCGAAAGGTGTCGGGCTGCGCCTTGGCCCGACCGAGAGGTCGAGTATGCAAATGAGAGAGGGAGCAGGGAAGGTGCATTGATATGCAGGTGAGGCGCCATCGACGGGCGGCCGTCGAGGCAGCTGAATGCTCGTTGCATTTCGCAAGAGAACGAGAACCATTAACGCGCTTCCTGGCTCCTCTCCTTTGCTCTCTCTCTCTCTCTCTCTCGCTCTCTCTCTCCTCCCTCTCCGTCGCCCACCTCGTCCGCCCTCGACCCGCGCGTTACCGCTCTACGTGTCGTGCCACGCTTTGATTGACTAATAGCCGTTTCCATCGAATTACCAGTGGTTACCCCTCTGCTTGTCCTACGTAGATCCCTTCCAGACCTCGCCTTACCTTCGATTCCTGCGGTTTTCCAGGCATCCCTCGTGTCGCGTCCTCGCAGACTCGCTACTGTCTACAGTTTTATCTCCGTAAAGTCTCCGCAACATAAATATACTCAGATTTACCGTGACTATTACTCCTTCTGCTTCTCTCGGAATAGAAATAGACCATGGCGCGTTGTTTGCTACCTGCACTGTTCGCCACGTCGCGCTCTGTTCGACTCGAAATCCTCGGCACTCCCATGGCTCCGGAGAGGAACGATCCTGGCAAAGGGAGCGTAAGAACGAGCTACGACGCTATTGGCCGCCGGCGCGATTTATCACGGAGCCAGCGATAGAAACGGGAAACGAATCGTTCCCCAAGGGGCACCGGACCAATAGCACTTCCGTTTCTTGTCCCGTCGACACTTAACCGCAAAGCGTATTGGTATCCGCGCAAAAAGCGCGCAAAAACAATTTCGGCCGAGCGGCAATCGCGGTCGCTCTCACCTCTATCATCTCGGGCTTCTGCCCTTCGCGCGATCGTCCCGAGCAGGGACGGGCCGACGCGGGTCGCGACGGCCGGAATGCTGCGCGAACTGCGAACCGGGGGATCATTCGATCTTGGCAGAGTCGAAGATTGATACCCTGGCTGGTTGCTGGTGGAAACGTATCATTTACGTGGAATCCAGACGCTCCACTATTTTGTGCTTCTAGAAGGATTTCGGTATTCATTGTTCGCTCGCTTGGCAACCGTTTCCTGCTGGCTCTTTGGAATTCCATTGTCGCTCGATCGAGGATGATGACGTATGTGGTGTAAACACGTGTCCCTCTTGTTTCGTTACGCCAGTGACGTAACGCTGCTGGTGAAAGTCCGCGATGAAACTGTATAACTCTGAGAAACCCATTATACTTTTCCAATCAATGGGGGTTCAAGTGCTCCTCGGCGTACCTATACGAGTATCCGAGATCTAGCCAAAGCAGATAGAAGTTGTCCGAAGACCGTTCAACTTCCTGCTTCGATCCAAGGCGCAACGATCCCAGGGGAACATAATTTCGTAGCGAGATCCGCTTACGTGGATCGATGGCGAGCCGACTCCGCTGGTAATTTGAATACAAAGGTCCCGCGAATCGGCGATAGGATCGATGCCAGAGGCTTCCCGTTTCTAACGTTCCAATCAGACCCGGGCAGCACGGAATTCGAAGCTTAGCCGCGAAAATGTCGCCGCGCGGTTCGAACGAAATTCCGCGGATAAGCCGTGATGGGAGCGAGGCCGCGGAGTTATGGTGCCGTAGATCAACCGGTTTACGATCGCGTTTTGAAATATGTAATCAGCGGCTAGTGATTTATCGTCTTGCCCTGATTACTATCCTTGGCGGTCCGCTGGCCCGTCTGATCCGCGGCACGGCGCGCGCGATATCGCTCGTTACCGGAAGCGGGTCGCGGCCCAGCTCTTTCGTCTCTCAGCCCCGTGAACGTTACGGGTCATTGGGCACAGATCATCAGCGTTCTGGCCAGCGCGGATTCGGGAACTCGGGAGATTCGGTGCCTCGTTCATTCGCCGACCTGTCTTATTCGGTATCGATCGCGACAGGGGAACATGTAGGTAAGGTCTAACAGTATAAAGATCACAGAGAGAGAATTGTGGCAGTGCGCGGTTCTGATTGGAAATTTCAAAACATTTCAAAAGGCTGAACAGAATTAGATGAGAAGCGTCTGCTTCCATGCTCCCTGATTACAGTTATCGAGTCCCAAAGAGCGCGTATGCCGGCAGAATTGCTTGCAAACGAAAACTACATTAACATTCGTGTTGGATTGATACCGAGAGTAACCAGGCAGTATTCCGATTTGCCGAATGAATGGGGGAATTTCGCGGAGGGTTCCCGTGGAAATCACACCGCGCTTATGCCTGTCGGCCGGATGTAATAGCTGTCCTGTCCCCCCCGCGATAGTAATTAAACAGAGTCACGGCATAAATGCGCGTCTGATTAAGCGGTTAACGCCTGAATCGGCTCGTTAATTTGACATTCGTCGAACGCACAGTCAGATCTCTGTTCCCCTGCGTGCGCTGTGTTTGTTATTTTCGAGCGGCGGCTCACATATTGGACGCGTTGATTACCTCATTGCCGCCGATGATAACCGAGCCACCGGTTTATCGAGGGCGTTAAAGAATCCCGGCCGCGCAACCGTCCCTTTCCGAGCCGCGCTATTCTAACGAGACGTTTGTCCCGTGATTAATCGGCCTTGATCTCGATTCAGCGATCGCGAGCGATTTACACGGGCTCGCGGGGCCGCGATGAACGACGCTTCTGGAATAATAGAATAGTTAAATGTCACGGCGAACCGGATGACGGTGCTCTTCCGTTCAGCCACTTTGCGATATGCGCGTGAATTCGAATGCAATTTCGTGCCGCTGGTCGCGCCGATTGACTCCATTCGATGATATAAGAGGCACTGGCGGCTCGTTGTTTCGAGCGCTCGAAACGGCCATTTAGAGCCATGAAACAGAAACGACCGACCCCCCTCTCTCGTTTTTTTTTTTTTATCGTGCTTTGGTACTTTTGGTACAATAGCTCTGTTCACGCTGCCCAGCAAACTGTCGACCGTTTTCGGCCGGCGTCACGAGATAAGCCTGTGCGCGCGTTATTATCGCGCGATGATAGGGTAAAGGGCCAAAATTTCGTCCCCCATTTGTATTTGACCCTGTAGAGGGTGTATAAAATGTTAGAATGAGCTGTCACTTGGCCATGAATTTTCTTTGGATGTTTCTCTATGTATCCACGAATTGAAAAATGTAATTATGTCATGTCAAGACGAGATAACAAACCAAATGTGAAAATGGGCAAAATGTGAGATTTGAAAAATGTGTTCCTAATTTCGTCCCCCAAGAAAATGTTTGTAAAACAGCAAATAAATTGAAAAATTATTTTTTTTATTGATACAAGTGATTTTACAGTTTATTTGTGCAAGCAATCACGGCAAATTTACGGCTTCTTTTCGCATGGGCTCCTTATTCCATAGCACTTGTTCGGATCGCTGGCAATGGGTAGCTCCGGGGAGGAGTGTGCGGGACAAATCAGAAATCAACACTGCGTTCGCCAAACGACTTTCTACAAATATATACCTGTTTTGTGCAAATACAAACATCTAATATTCAAGAATCGGCATTGTTATTCATACCCACAGATAAACGAATGTACGTAAGTACACACACGGATGCGTACAGTATCCTGGGGAAAATATTCTCTTCGTCAGGGACCTTCGACTCAGACCTCTCACGATCGGGTTTCTCGAAACTATCCCACCGCTCGGAGGCAGATTGAATCTCTCACGAGGGATATGGTATTTGTTTCTTATCGAATTCTCTGTGTCACCTGGAGATCGAACGTGTATATTTAAACTACGTGCTATTGGAAGACACTAGTAGCGAATTACTGTGCCATTGGAGTGAAATTGTTCGTATAATTAGACGATTATATCGAGATCAATTCGTAACCCGATGGTAAATTTAGAAAGCACTATGTATCGTGAAATGATCATATATAGCGTTCATTGAAAACGGCACAAAACGACGAAGGCTGGCGGTGGCTGCCAATAACCATAGACGCACTCGACTGTCCCGTTCGTACGTGATCTATAAATTGGAGAACAAAGCGATCCCGTAGCCTGATCCGCGTTCGTTTCGCGACGGTGTTTGTACACCAAACAAGCGTGGTACCATTTCGCAGTGGACAGCACCGTATCGAGTGCTATTATCGACGGGCGTACCAGTAAACAAACGGTCATTTTTTAGCGAGCTTGACCTCGTGGAAACCAATCGATTTAATAAATCACGTGCGAGAGGCTCGAAAATCCCGCGACGACCCTCGACGATTGCGTTCCGGGGAAACTTCCTAGCCATTCCTTCAATCATATTCGAGCACAGAATTAGTAAGGGGCTTCTTGTCTTCTGTTCTCCTTCCGCTGATCAGTGACGCACTCAGGATTTAATCTTTGGAGGGGAGGAGGGGCAAGTTGAACGAATAAAAATATTCTTATTGCAAATTCAATAAAATTCATTAGGTTATTATGAAAATTTAATTAAAGAATAAAATCCAGGTTTCGTTTCTTTTTACAAAGCACCTTCTTACGGGGTGCTGGCACGGCTCTTGCCCCCCCCCCCCCCCTCTGTGCCCCATTGCTGCTGATATATTACTATCTCGCTGACAAAACTCGAATATCTGCGAGAACGTGCTTAATGTGAAACGACAAGTAAAAGTATCGATGCGGCAGATAGAGGGAAACGTTCGACATGATAAACAGACACACTAAGCATTTTCTGAAAGGCGACAAGTGGCGATGCCCCGAACGGGGAATAAAAGACGACGTCCCCCTCGGGGGCGGCTTTCGTCGGGGGTAACCGCGTGTTTGACATGCCAGATTTAAGGTACCCGCGCGCGACACCCACGGAATAATAAGGTTCACGTGGAAGTGAGCGACGAGGTATACGTGTCTCCTTACCGATTCCTGAACGCGGATCCGCCACACGTACGATCGCACGTCGACACCGCCAGCACATATTGAATCGCTCGGCGACGATTTTCGAATTTTCTCCGCTTCCTTTTCACGTACTGCGCAATGCTCGTGGCGCTGTTCGTATACAAACGATCGAAGACATTCGAGCAGTGTCACCCCTCGACGGTGTCCCATCGCCGTGGATGGAAAATTGATGATGTATCCCATCTCGCGGGGTAAATGCAACGCAGAGTGACACAATCCAGCGTTTTTATGAGACACTTGCTAAATCAGGGACCTGTGTTTCAACGGACCATCGAGCCTCGCTCGACGGATCTGGCTTGGAGGGAAGAAATGGGAGGAAGAATCGCTTAGCGCGGTTGGATTCTGTCGAGTGGTGACTGAGGCTCCTGTTTAAGCGAGCCAGAGCTTCCGTTTTAATGACAGGTCGAAGGATGTTCGATGTAAAGTGGTTCCCGCGGTGGAAATCAGTGTCTTCGTGATAAGGGGGAGTGGGATAATTGCGAATAGCTAAGCAAAAAAGCAAACAAAACGAAAACTATGTGAGAAATGAATTTGTTTATTATTTACAAACATACTTAAACTATTCATCTATAAAGTAGGGGAGACCGGGCAGATTGTAACAAAAAAAATTTTCACAGTTTTTTCTCGAAAGTGTTTTCGTAAATCAGGAAATAATTTGCTTGATTTACTACTTACAGATGTTGTGAACTGATTGCGTGGAAGTACGTGACAAAATCTTGGACACTTAGACATCTAGCTTCATCTTAAACAAACCTGAACCTTTGTTACAATGTGCCCCAGTCCGGGGTAAATTGTAACACATCGGTTTTACTTATTTAAATACAAATATGAACACAAATAAACATTTCTAAAAAATATAAATGATAACACAGAGCATTATTAAACATTTGATATACATGAGTTAAATAATAATAATTGCTTATTCACCTGATTCCATTAAAATCTTCTTCGCCGCTTTGTTTACTTCTTCCTTTATACTTTTTTCTACTTTTTGGGTTCTCGTTTGTTCTGTTGTTCGTCTAGAGCATTTTTTTCCGGTGTGTCAGCAAATAGCTTGCTTTATCACCATTTAGAGTGGAGTAAGTAGTAACATGTTACAATTTACCCCGAGCTTGAATTTTTGCGTTTTATCTGAGGAAACGAGAAACTAAACATCAAATTACTAAAATGCGTACACATTATAATAAACCAATGTGTACTGATTCGTGTGCGACAAAGAAGCAAAAATTCAAACGGTTTTTAACGACGGTTAATTGATATAAAAGTGCTAAGACAAAATTTACTTACGTGCTCTAAAAACTACAATTCTGGGCTATAACCACAAAATGAATACGTAACACTCGTTTGTGTCTCTAAAACCGACGGTGCTAATATCGTCAAGCAGCTCTCGTATGCGGTGGGTTACAAGATTTGTAGTTCAAAAGATTTTACTTATGTTACAATTTACCCCGTGTTACAACCTACCCCGGCCTCCCCTACTGTGACGAATTTTTGAAAAATTTAAAAAAATCAACTTTATAGTGAAAAAGCAAAACCCTCGGTGTTCGTGATTATTCGACTGCCGTGGGGTAATCACGAACAGAGGGCTAAATATCGCAGAAATCGCACAGAAAGCGCGACTTCAATGGTCAACCAATAAAAAATATTGCTACAACCTATACCTAATATATTTTTCAAATTCCTCTTCTTGTGCGTTAGAAAAGAATTGCAATGGATCAGAATATCGAGAAAAAAATAATAAAGGTCGTTTTTTTAAACTTTTTTCTCAGCTTGTAATGAAAATTCAAAAATCCCTTTATAGATTTAAGTAAGTTTTATACATGCTGAAAATTTCATCAAAATCGGTTAACGTTGCTAATCGCGAACGTTCGAGATTACCCCATCCGATTTGTTCGTCAATACCCCACGGCATCAAAAAATAAAAAAGAATTTATTTCAGAGTTTAGAATCATGATTCAAGCAACGCCTTGGTCACAAAATGTTGGTAAAAAAGTGCTTTATTTCAACTTAAAAAAAAAAAACAATTGTATCATTAATTCAACAGTAGGTTATTACATGCAATTGAAAATGGACAAAATATTATTTGAAACGTGATGAAAATAATAAATTGTGTTTATTTCGAATATCATGAGCGTTCTGTATTTATTACTTTCTGCTCGGCGTTGGATACGACCTAAACTATTAGCTAGTCGAGGAGGAACATAATTTTTATTTATTAAAACGCCGTAACCATCGCGTTCGCGATTACCCCGCGTTCGTGTTTACCCCACTCTCCCCAACGGAAAGCTCTGGAGTGTTCAATGTGCTTTTATACGAGATTGCGGGCAAGGTTGATGGAGTAAAATTCAATAAAACGTCGTTAACTCCCGTCGCGCGAAATCTTCCTCTCGTAACGAGTGACCGAGTTTCCGAGTGTCGCGATTGAACTCGCGCCTTTCGCTTTTGTCGCTCATCCACCTCCGCTCGACGCCGTGATTCACCAGGCTCGAAAGAAACCGTGGAGATCCGCGAACCGTAAGAGTTACGCCCTTCAAACGAATGATGACGGGAGCAAGCTTTTTCGTGGTCTCGCGTGACCGATTTTCCTCGCCGGATTCACTGTGTCGAAAGTCGAAGTTTGTTACGTATGAAGACGATAACTGCTCTGAATGATGAGGAATAATGGTTCTTACTCTGACTTTTTCTCTGCGTCAAATTAATGAGGCGCTGTAACGAGATGGTATGTTCGAGTTGTTCGACGTGTTCGTTATGAGACGGGATAGCAGCTTACAGCTGGTTTGGGGTTCGAATTTTAAAGAAATGGTCCCTTCATTCTAAGGTCAAGAGAACTTAAGGGAAATACTGGTGCGCGATGGATATACTGTATTTATGAACAGAAATTCCCTATGTCCGTGGTCAAAAGAGAATATCTCAGTTCTCATATACTACTCTGAATTATATTAAACCGTTTAATTACTAAGCGTCTGCTAAATATAACTATCAAAGAACGGTTTTCAACAGTCGCTGGTACGGCACTCGACACCGACAAAATTGTACACCGCATTCGATTATAGAAACGTACCGAGTGGTCCAAACGAAGCAGTATGTTCACTTTTCCGTGCAACAAGACGCGTCGCTCGCGTGGAAAATTCATTAATTAATAGCCCGAAATTCTGGGGTCGCGTTAATTCTGCGCGACAAATACCACGAACTAGGTTAAACGTGGCCATCGCTGGATGGAATTGGAAAAAGGGAAAGCCGTGCCCCCTCTCGATACGCTTTTCCTCCTCGATGGTATAATTAGTCGGTGGAATTTCCACGATCCCCAATGGACGAAGGGAAAGCACGCGACTAATTAAAAAGCATCTGACAACCAGATGCTCGTCTTATTTTGCGACGAGTTGAGGAAGTGTTCCCCTCACTTCAAACAGTAACCACGATTCTTTGATCCCATGCTCGTTGCTCGATAAGCGGACGCTGTTTCCTGGTAACAGTGTCCCCACCGAACTGAAATAGTTCTATCAGAAACGGTATTCGGGCCGTTCGAAAGTTTCCGGTGTCACGGGTTTCAATTAAAACGTCGCTGAAACGGAAAAAATGTTGATACCTCGTCATTGCGTCCGATGGCAATTACGGCGTGGGGCGGCGGGACACAAGGGTGGCGGAAAGGGTAGGAAGGGAATAAAAATGTTCCCCGTATGGCGCGCTTTCAGCTCTCGGCCGAGCAGAAAATTATATTTTTCCAAGCTTCCCTCGCTCCACTCCGTTCAGCCGCGCGATGTACTAAAAATTACGATTTAATAACGAAATGCCAGGCATTTCGCTGTCCAGGCAAAGCCCGGCCGATTCCAGTTTCTATCGGATCGATTTATGGATCGCCACTGCAAACGATCGTTTACTAACAGTCACCTCTGATTTTATCCCTCGTTATATTAGCCCAAATATATAAGTATTAATTAGAACTCCACTTCATGAAGAAACTGTAGTTGACTTTGAAATTTTGGAAACTGCAATAGGAACGACAAAAGCATCACGGTACCTATTCAGAGTGTCGTC
Source organism: Andrena bucephala (assembly GCA_947577245.1). Taxonomy (NCBI): domain Eukaryota; kingdom Metazoa; phylum Arthropoda; class Insecta; order Hymenoptera; family Andrenidae; genus Andrena; species Andrena bucephala. The sequence continues at coordinate 76,197,709 of OX387715.1, forward strand.
GAAACATGCTTAATAATAATAATAATAGATCCTCAAACGTGAGTATTCATTCCCTATTTCAGGCGCGATATAACAAAATCTCGTCGCCAAAGGTTCAGCCGCTACACACGGTTAAAGTGAAATTTCAGTCGGCGTTAGAATCGATTCAGCCGCGAACGGCGGCGTGGTCCGCCGAGCAAGGGTTAAATACGCGACAGGTTTGAAAACGACACGGTAAAATGGTCGTGGTCGTTGAAAAATGTTAAATGAACAAGTAAAAACAAAAAAAAAAAAGGAAAATCGAGAAAAAGGCTGAAAATAAAACGCGAATCCCGTCCCCGTGGCAATACCTACGCTTCGTAATTGCGCCGCGTTTCACTGCTTTCTCCTTTCCCCGTGCACGGCCGCAGCCAGTTAAAAAAGGAGCTGGAGCATTCGGTCGCGGCGCATGCTTGACCTTTCGTACGCGTACGTACACGCGGCTAGATAATTTGTAACGCGGTTTTGCCGGTCGGCCTCGGCGGAAAGCAACCCCCACAGCGAGAACGAGAGAAAGAAACAGGAGGAGAGAGAGGGAGAGAGAGGACGGCAGCCACGTTTTTATTCAGTTCGACCGGCTCCGCCTGTACAGGAAAGCCGCGGCAGGTTGCTTCCACGACACACCAGCTACACCTTTATCGTCGTCTACTTTACTCCTTCAGTATCGTAAACTTATTTAGCGGGTGGCCTCGGGCCATCCAGACACGTTTAGTTTCAGTTTCCCTCGGTCTTAAGCGTAGCCTTATCCGTACAGGTTTTTCGCGACACCTAGAGAGTAGGTATGCGTTTGAAATAAATGCGTGGATGGTACAATCCACGAAGCACCGTCGAGCACCCCACTATTTACAATCAACGCCTCGTATCTTAACGACGAACACTTTTCAACGCATTAATTCGCCAGGAATAACTCGATTAAGAGGCTTGTGTCCAAGTTCAAAGTCACTTCCAGCAGTTTTTTTCTAGTAGCTTCGCGTGGTTTGTCTCTGAATACACGTGCACGTACGGTGAAGAGAATCGACGCGAAAATACTATGTGGAAATCGCCCGATAGTTGCTCGAGCTCGAACTCGAGGCTGACGAACGGATCGAAACTGCATTAGTGGCGGGTAGTCGGTAATTTGACCGATCAATTTGGGCCCGAACTTCCCGATGCATTTACCTTTCGCAAACGCTCGCGGCCGTTTTCGATTTTACGAGGGCCCCGGCAAGAAAAACAGGCTATTGTTTCGTCGACGCTCGCTCCCGGCATTTATGTTTCTCTCGGCGGGGTGGGTGAAATATTTTCGGCAACGCTATTTCAGCCACCCGTATCGGATGCAGCCGTTCCTCTCGCCCGGGGTCGCTGGTTTACTTTGCAACTTGTTATGCGATTCGAATTCAAGCCGCGTATGAACTTGCATTTGCATTTCGTCCTCTGCTCCGGTGTTCATGGAAAATGTTCCCGATGAACGAACGACGCCGTGCGATTTACGTGATTATTCTCACCGGTTTCGACAAGTCCAGAGTGGGCGTGTATCGATTTCTGAAGGACTGGTAAACCCGCTCAGTCGTCGTTGCGTTTGGTGCAATGTTACACAAACGTCGCTCGCGGAGAATCAGTGGCAACTTGGCAAGTACTCGAAGTAATTTCCTTGCCTCGCCAAAAGGGTGGTTCCCAGCGATGCACCGCGATTCGCGTAATGGACGGATCGTAGAACATTCGCATTTCCCGCGGGCATCGCGTGTACACGCCCTAACAAGGAATTCTGATTTCGTGGAATCTGAAATTTTACGTTTGAAGTTTCTTTTTGCATGGGGGATCCAGCACGCCAATCCTCGCTCATCGTGCAACACGCTCGTTCAACTTCTTTCGGAAGTTATTTGCGTGACTTCGCTCGACGCATCCCTCGTGCATTACGTACGTTCGAGGCTCCTCTAAATCGGAGTGATTCGCGAACGCTGGCTCCGTAATTTGCTATGTCCGTTGGAGTCACTCCTCCAGTTTAATTAGGGTCTTCGAGGTCCTCCCTTGAAATAAAATTTCAGCAATAAAAATTTACCATTCTAGAAAACTCGGCAAAGAAAAATTGTTCCCAGGGAGAGTATACTAATTATTTAGGAAGAAATCTGCCGGTTTCATTCGTTAGGTGAAGTCGAATTCGCTGAACACTGAATGGGCGCGAGCAAAGGTCAGGAAACTGATGGGTTACTCAAGCCGAGCCAGCTGGATGAAAAATCGACGCGAAACCCTGCCGGAGGGTAGAAAGAAGCAAATCGTCCAGGTTCGACTCGCGTTCCTCGTGACTCGACGCTTTTGCCGTGCTGACCGCGAGACGATATTGAAATTATGCGCGCAATGCCCGAAGCGGCACGGCACAAAAGGCCCCGGTCTTCTCGGGCATAAATCGCCAGGTCGAAATTCCTCAGGGGAACGGCTACTCGCCGATACACGCCTCGGAGTCGTGGAAACACGCCGAGGACTCTCGAGGTTTGCGGCTTCCAGCGGAGATCGCGGCACGGGCAGCGAGAAGGTCGGACCGAATCAAGATTACAAATTTATGGTTAAACCTCTTAGCGCTGCTCCTCGTTTGCCCTCGGACCGCTGATGCTTCACCACCAGGCACGCTACCATTCGGCGAAACAGCTGCCGAAGATCCAGATCCGACATCTGCCAGCCGCGTCCCTGGATAGAACAATCCGGCGCCCCGCGCTTTGTAATTTCTTTTCTCCGCTGACCTAATGATGGGGAAAATTGTAGGCCCTCGAGCGGTGAATGGCATCCGCGGGAGTGTTACAAGCGTATCGCACCTACGGCTGGCACCTATTGTGCGCCGACGACCGAATGATGGATGGGAGTCAGTAATTTTGTTAAACGCTCGGTATATTCGGCCGGTGACGTATGTACACACATATGGGAAGATAGCTAGACCCGCTGAATCCACCCGCGTATGTACACTGCATTCACTTTTGGACACTGCTTTTGAGAGAGTTCCAAATTGTTGTTTTACACGCGAAAACTAATAGACGTCGAACGTTCCCAATTCCACGATACCGTGGCCGTTGTTTTCGTTCAGAAAGCACCCATTTCATAGCGACGCGGGCATAAACGGTTCCCTTCGTTCCCAGCCATTCGTAGTTGAGTGAAATCCCAAAACCGGAAGCAATTAAAACAGTTCTCGGCGTCACGCGAACTTTCACCGTTTTAGTGGCGTCGAAACGGTGTCCGACGCTCGTCCCGTGTCCCTCTATTTACACACTGTTTGCAGTACACGGGAATATTTCGAGTTATCTCCCGGCCGCGCGATAATCCGTGAACAATTACCCCCCCCCCCCCCCCCCCCCCCCCGGTCAACAATCGTGGCCGCGATAAGTTGCAGAGTAAACGCCCTGGATGCGCAGGTGAAATAAGGCCGCAGATTTCGATAGACTATCTGGTTGCTCTGTGATTTACGGAACACGCCTCCGCTCCGCGGCTGAAATTAATTATTTTCGCGTGGGAATCTAAGGAAAGCGCGCGTAACATGCAGAAGCAAAGACTGGGGACGTGTTACGTCAGTAGCTGCGTCCGAGTATAAAACTCTGATAAATGTAATTTAAAACGTATCAGAATCCTACCGGTATCTCCGATTTATTCCCTCGATCCAGCTCCCCGTTCTTCACCGCCATCGCCCCACGATATTGCGAGCCGATCGATTCGGTGGTTCGAATTCAACGGGAGAGCCCATCCGCCAGCTCCCCGTCGAGCCGGACTCTGCACGTTGCGCGGAGCCGAGCCCCCGTCGGAATAAGGAAAGCCGAGAAAGAGCGAAACCTTAGACCGCTACGTCACCAGAGAACAGAATCCATATTGAATTCGAAGGAAGCCGGGCGTCTGGCGTTCGTGTCCAGGCCGCGTTGGATAGAGTTACTCTGGAAACAGTGCCTCTGTAACGATAATAAAACTCCTCCCCCATGAATAATTCATGATTTTTCCGCATCCCCGACGAGCAGCCTCCCGCGGGGTGGGCGGGGACGGGGTCGCGTTCAAAAATTCATAAACTGATCGCCGCGGTCACCGGGGGGATCTGTTTTTTCATGCAACGACCCGAATTCCACGACGGATCGGTGGAGATTCGAGGAACAACGCCGTCGGGTCGTGAAACTTTTCTCGACGATCCACGGACAGCTAACACGGCGAGCGACTAGCATCGAGTTTGTCGCTCGCCCGAGTCGACCAGCACGTACGTCGTTTGGCGCTATGCTTACTCACGTCGTTACACGCCGCTCCTGTCACGAGGATTCTTTTCTGTTTGCTTTATCTTTGACCCCGGTGGCGGGCTAACAAGACCCCGGCTGATCCCCCGGGCCCTCGTACAAGACAGCGGCCGATTCCGCCGGAGCCTTCGATTCGCCCAGTCATTACAACTATTACAACGGGACCTTTAATTTGACCCCTCGAGTAGATTAACGACTTCATCTTGCCTGACGGGAACGCTCTGTCGCGTACATACGTGTACGACTTCGGCTCGCCTCCACGGCCACCCATCAGCCGCGATTGTTCGCCGATTCATGGGTTCGCGCTGTCACGGACCGCGTGCTATGCGCGCACTTTTACGAGCTTGGTATTGTGTGTTCCGAACGGTGAGTCGCGATTTATCGTGCCCCCTGTGATTTATTCTAAACCTTGCTTCCGATGGAATACCGCGGGGACACTCGTGGGTTCATTGGATTGGGAGGTTTAGCATCTAAACGAATTAATATCGGCGCTAGAGATATATATGTGCAACGAAGTTTGAGCATCGGAAGGGCGTTAAAACGAACGAATTCCGAGCGACGAGGTAAGCTGCTTGGAGTCGTGAGTAACGTGCACCTCGATCGAAGCGGTAAGGCACATTCGTAGCGGCGTTTGGGACGTCTCGCTTTAAAGTTGTGTCTATCCTTCAATCGGATGAATGGGAGCAGAGAGGGTGGCGCGAAGAGCGAGACGCGTGCTGCTTACGACCCCAACTGAGGATCGGGTTTCTATTTTCCCACGTTTTTTCCCTCGCCCTTGTCTCGACGCTGGGAACTTGTTTACGTTAACGCCTGGAGGATTTCGCCAACTCTGCTATTTCTCGCCCACTGGACGCACGTGTTTACTCGGGGATAGGAATATAGGTGAGGGGGTCAAACGCGTCCAGTCGTAAAAGTAAACATGCTTCGAGCGTCCCAGCGAGAACGCTGGACACGAACTACGAAAACAAGGTGCCGGGCCACACTTTCGGGGGTCCTATCTCCGCTCCTCTTCATTTAGCATTTAGCACTGGTTCTACGGAGCAACACGCGCTGCACGCCGAAGTCCTTAACTCGAGTTCCTCGTTTCTCGAGATCGGAGTTTCATATCGCGATACGGCAAGGGACTTGTTTGTTTTGGCATGCAGAAAATGGAGATTAATGTAACCACGTCTAAAGTCATTCAAGAGCTTTGTAAAAAGAAAAAAAAACTGGATCTTATTCGTTAAATAAATTTTATAATCACGTAATGAGTTTTATTCAATTTACATTCAAAATATTGTTATCCGTTCAACTCTGCTCGTTTCGTGGAGAAGTATAAATGAAAATATTTTTTGCTATTTAACTATATTTATTATTTTATTTTTTTATTCCCGTGACATTTCGCGAGTCGTAAGCCAACGTTAGCAATTGTTATCGTATCCCCGCCATAAACAATGGCACTTTTACGCTGTCCGCGATCGGAAATTTCGTGGGCCCCAACCCAATAGATGTTTCCTGAAAACTCCTACTTATTATACGAAACGATAGTTGGTGGTGTAAACACTCAGAGTTAATAAAAAGTTAGATCTTCAATACTATCGACCAGCAACATTTGCAGTTCGATATTGCTAATTGGCACATCGACACTGGCAAATAAATTGCCGAATTTATTCCTCCATTGGTTGTTTGACTTTTTCTGTTTACTCTGCAAAGTATTTGCCCGATTTTTTCGCCCGTTTTCGTATTTCAATCGCGCATCTCGACTCCCCGGTGTTTATTTGAAGTTATTCGAACGCATAACGCGAATAACATTTCAAACGCAGCTACATCGCGCCGCGAATTTTAGAACGGCTGTCGGAATTCATTTTACCCAAGCGTTACAACGCGACACGACCCGATGCCAGTGTCCATTAGAACGTACAAAAACAAACTGACAGAAATGGCGTTTAACGAGCACGGCAATGATACTGCTACGAAAAATTCTTCATTCCAGTTTCTCGATGCAAAAGTGTCGTTGAAAATTCGAAAGAAATTAGGGCTAATGAGTGCGTGCTTAGGTGAGAGTGGCTGAGTGGCACTGTGCACATGTGCCGTTAAGGGCAGTCAGCGTGTGATAAGGGTGAAGTTCGGAACGAGAGTTGAGGGAGAATAGAGAGTTCAGAGAGTTCGGTGCTGAGAGTGTGTTTTGAATACGACAGTGTAAAGGGAGAGACGTTCTATATGTAATTTAAAAACTTTCTAGCTACCGCGATTCAAGAAGCAATTACTTTTCACGATCGTAACGGTCACGGGAATCGTAATTCTGATTTACACAGAAAGAATAAGCCATCGTCGGCACCGTAGTTAACAAGTAGGAAGGCAGTGGTGGGGGGGGGGGGGGGGGAAGAAGTACATCGTTTCGATATTCCGTACCGATAAATCATACTTTCCGATATAAACGCTCGTTCGCGTTACCCGCGAGCGACGTAACGCGGCTTTACGCTGAAAAATTGCTCGCTCTTAATTCCCGTCGACATTTAAAGGAACCCACTTAATTTCTCGTAATGGCCAATCATGGTTATTTATATGCACATTTATGTATGAACCTTCCCCACGGAGAAGTCATAAATGACCGTCGTACGCCGCGATGAATGGCGAACGGTACGAAATTTTCGTCGACTCTCCAGCCAGCCGCGCTCACCTCCGTCCGATCGATAGTTAATATAAATGCTCGGTAATGAATAAAACTGGCTTGCCCGCGAAGGGGGAGGGGCGAGACGTTCAGTCACACTGACTAATTAACCATTTTGGCGTAGGCACGTCCACGATGATACGCGATGGACGTAATTAACCGTCGGCGGTGTGTCTTGAGCAACGTCTAGGGTGTCCCGTTCTTAATTGTAACGATTTCATTAATTAAAAATAAACGAGCTCGATCGAAGGCAAATCTGGGGCTAAACTTCGTTAGGCTAATTGGCGGAAGCCGAATTTAGTTACTAAGTAGGTTTTCGCCTGACGTGGCAGATCCAGGGGAACACTGGCAAGTGTTCAAGTACGCTTGTAAGTACAGAGAGGCTGACTTTTATAGCTGTCGAATGAAATTAACTCCAGAGATTAAACCGACTTTTTAATCTACAAGAGATGTTGTAATAAATGCCATTAATCAGATTTTCTATTAAGTTCATTATTTAAGAGAAAAAAATTGCTAGGGGTAAAGAGTACAGTGGTTGGCCACCTGACAGTGATTGGCCTTATTTTGAGAAATAAATGAATATAAAGAAATACCAATGTTATGCCTTTTTTTAATGAACATATTCGTATTCCTTGTACTTTCTTGCTTCGGATGTAATCAATATTTCTCCACTCATTATATACTGTGATTATATATAAAAGCAAATAGGATGACTCGGCTTTGAAGCTTGGAAATTACAGCGATTTAATAAAAAAAAACCGTAAGAGTACAGTTGAAAGTTTGCGAATAGTTTAATGTATTTATGATATGTATATCTCTCATATTCGGTATATATCGATAAATAAAAGTTGAAACTTTATAATAGAATTATTTATTTGTTAAAATTATACATATATTATGAAAAATACAGGGGGCCAACAACTGTCATATGAATAATGTTGAATGATAGTAATTGGCCGGGCGGCCAGTGACTGTTTTAACCATGCAAATGTTGACACAGTAATTAGCTCCCTGTTAAAAACAGAAACAAACACGACAAATACATACTAAATAAAATATATCCATTTTTATTGAATAACTTTAATCGTATTTCTATTACCAAATTAGATAACATTTTCTTTTAGGTTATATTAGGTATCAAATAGCGGCCAATCACTATCGAACCGATTGGACAATTACTGTCTTGACCATGCCAATAACTATATTTCTTCGTAGGAAACACATTTTTTGTATATTTTTATACATTCTTGATTTTTCTTTTATAAACTCTATTTATTTTCAGATTATTAGGGGTTTTTCGTACTTATTTCTACTGATTTTCATTTCAAATTTACTAAATTCATATTTATAATTCATTATTTATGTGACACTCTTACTTAAGTGGCCAACCATTGTACTCTTTACCCTAAATAAACCTATGATTTTCCTGCCTCCCTTAAGGAAAGAGTAAGAGGCTTATTAAACCACGAATCAGAGATTCAAAATTGAATCTTTCATTCCAAGCATGCCCCATTTATCGAGCCACATGAAATCGTCTATAGAATCTTTCATCAGAGAAAAACGATCGTTCACCGCAACCAAGGAGCCAACAGAGTGGAGTGATATCGACACCTTTCGAAATTGAATCGACAGCAACGCGTGCCGCTGGAATTTTTCCAAGCAATCACGTGAAACAGGCTAATGGCAAATGAAATGCCTCGAGGAGCGCGGCGTGTTCAGGCATTACGTTTAATTTGCTGCTACCATACCGACCCTACCGAATACCGTTACTCCGAATGCGCGTGCGTTTCCAGTTTCTGTTCAATTTCCATTTTTCATGTCGCCGCGCGGATCACCGGCCGAAACGGCCAGGCGGGGATCGTCGGAGGTAACAGATTCGATATCGAAGCGGCTGTGTTTGGTAATGAAAGAACGGTACTCGCCCGTACGGGTTCAGGGGTCAGCGGTAAGTGGCATTGCAGCGGGCCAGGGGAAAAACAGGCCGAATATGTAATTATTGGGATCGTGGGTAGGCAGTCGGTAATAAATGTCGACGGGATCGCCCTTCTACCCCGAGCGCCGAGCACGGTTTGTCACGCGATCCCAGCTTTTAACGGTACGCAGGCTGCGGGATGCAACTGCCGCGCCGATTCGTCCCTGGAAAGGAAACTCCGCAGGTACACCGACGTTGAACTGATACCTTTAGCTTCTTGCTCGAACAGATTAGGAGAAACAAATACGAAGGCTCCATTTATAATTCGTACTCTTGACGTCTTGACTTCCAGCTCGCGGAGACTATCGAGAGTATCGAGATCGAGTCGCGTGCTTATCGATCTCCATAGACCGTGCTCGGGGAATATTCTGAGCAGAGAGAGAGAGCTTTGCGAATGATTCTGTGGTACAGAGGTCTTCAAAAGTTGCCGTTACGATATTCTTCTCTTTAAAGATCAAGTCTCTTTTTCGTCTTTTCTGGTTTAGATTCACCTTTACCTCGTCATCATTCATATTCTCTGTTGTGCAAAGTACCCCCGAGCGAAGCCTTCCCGGTACATTTTTCAAGCTCTAAAACTGATTGTATCGGGAAAGTCAGCTGCTCGTTTTTGCGCCGGAAAAATGCGACGCCTGTCGTTCCACGTACTCGCTCCGTCCTGCAGCCTTGTCAATCATAATGCTAGTACGATGCAATATGGCATGAGCTGGCGGAAAAAGTTTCTTGGCTTTGGACACGGTAACTTCATTGAAGTTCTCGGTGAAGGGAGGTTCCGCGTTGTAAGAGAAGCTTGTAGGCAAACTTGCTTCGGAATTATGCTGATCCTATTTTATACCCACTTTGAGGAGTGGCTACTGTTAGGTGCAAGTTCATTCTTCCCATTTCCCTCCGAATTAATATGCAGTTTGAACGTACAGCAATGAATGTACCGAGTTCTGAAAGGGTATCGTCTATCTGCCCGGACTAAACGTTACCTTGTAATGAAGCGAGCGGCGCTTTGCTAATCGGGAGTATGACCATAGAATCGCGCGGATCCCGTGGAAAATCCTGAGAATAATCTCCACTTAAGTTGGCCAGCAGCCTAGGTGCCGAGGTATTCCCATCGGTGGTCTCTGGTCCCGTGGCCAATTATTATCTCCCCTGGGCCGGATGCCAGCCAAAAGAAAACCACTTACGTGACACGCTAATAATAGGTCCTTGCGCACCGGATTACGCGGAGCTTTTGTTCATTAGCGTACCATTTCGGTTTAATTGACACCTCTGACCCCGGCCCACTGGCTTATGGGCAAGTAATGGATATCCTCATCACTTTGTGAACGCCGACGGTCAGTGGTCTGCGCCAAAACCGATCAACCAGATATGCGATTCCCCCTCCCTGGCCGCGGACATTGTGCTTTCAGGCTTTTTGCCACTTTCGATAGATTAGATATTGGATTCGCCACAGAATGGTGGCTCGTTAGCGACGATTAGAAGCCAACGGTAACGAACCTTACAAAAAGGGGGGGTACATTTCTTTGTTCGACTAGTTGTCTAGGTGTAGCTCAGCTTTCGTGATCCCGCCAAGCTTTCCTTACACTATCAGTAAATTAATAATATTTTTAACAGCACTAATCAAAGTTTAATTTTTTTTTTGTTACAGGTAAGCGTACTGTGGATTATGCGTAAGCAGATTCGCGGGTAAGCCCAAGCCTCTTTAAAAATCGTTTAATTTACGATCATTGTCTTGAAATCTGAAAAAGTAAATCGGTTTGAGGATCGATTAATGAAGAATTATCATAACACGTGACCATACACTGAGTAACAAGGGGGATCAGAAACATTTGCCGAGAACAATGTTTGGGTATCGGAGTAACACCACCCAGGTGTCCTTTCGTGTAGTTTCGCCACTCTGTTCGATCCATTAACGAATTAATGCAGAGAAATCTGGTAATATATTCGTAAGTTGATTTTTTTCACCATCGCCGACTGGTTCCTTTGTGAGCACATTTCAAGTGAGATCGCACACCGACTCGGGCTTAATCACCGTAATCGCTTCCCAAGATTATTAACCCCCTCCGAGGAGGAGGCGCATTACCGGCTGGCCATGCCGCAAAAAGCAGTCTACTTTCTCGTCCACCTTTTCATCTGCGGTTCTTGTGCGCAGAAATCGATCGATTCCTCGGGCCCTTGCACTCGAAACCGATTGTGTATACCAGTGATCTCGACCGGCCGCAATGCCTCGGCGGTCGACCCGTTCCTTTTTTCACCGGCGAAAAAAATAACGAGGCAATTTTGTATCCGTTCGGCACGCCGTTGACGCAACGTGGACCGCTTCGTCTCGGGTCGAATTTTAATCGCTTTCACTCTTGTTCGACCGTGTCCCAGTTTTTTCATCCCGGGCGAAAGTCTAGCGGGAAATAATGAGGGGCGACACAAAGGAGCAGCCCGAAGAAAATGAGTAACACCGTTTCTTTTTTCAATGAAATTACGTTGCAATCTCAAGTTTGCTGTGTTGTACGTTCACGTCGTACAGAGTGTACCGTAACTCACGTTGAAATGAATAAAACTCCAACGAATGCCAGGAGTATCTCCGTTAGAAGATGAACGTTCACGGAATCACACGATATCTGACATCTCGTTGCTTTCAAATGAATGCGCGAAAGAATTAGGAAAGAATCGTGATCGAGGCGAGCTCTGTCTTCTCTAAATTCGTCGTAATTCTTTGGTTCTCATGACGGAACGTCGGTGTAGGTGTGCGCACGGGAGAATTGGGAGGGCTCGGCTTTATTACCGTGACATGCTCGCGATTCTTTTGTTTCGCCGCGAAATTGCCTCGGCGTACGTGTGCAGCCCGCATTCGGCTTCCGCCTGGATGCGATTCCACAGGATGCGGCACAGGAAGAGACACGTGGCCGTCCAGGCGATTCGTTTTCGAGTTGATGAGAAAATGTCCTTTCCCGCGGACGAGCTTATCTCCTGCTTGCCAGAGCCACTTTGGGGGGAGGAATGAAATAACCCTGTCGCGGGCCCTTGAAGTGGAATCACGCGACAGCAAGATAGTGCATCCGAGAACGAGTGCGCTGGAATCGAGTGACGCGACTTCGTATCGACTACATACGATGGTGAGCATGTTCAGGCCGGGATCTTAATCTTCTTTGCATATTAGTGATAGGGTGCAGATGAAGAATTAATAGCGCTGTTATGCGTGGAAGCTTCGACTTAATAACCCCTGCGAGAATATAGCTCTATGAATGTGATAGCAATACTAATGGATATTGACACGTTACACTGTTTTCTGTAAGCGAAAATGAAGGATTACATGCTTCTAGAAACTTTTGGAGGCATCTCAATGCAAAGCTTGTAAACTAATGCAGTATCTCTGTCGAAACGTCAGAAAGGAAACAAAGGTCGCAACCGTGGAACTTTCATCTCGCATCCAGCTGACTTTCGGAATCACGATGTAATATTTTGCTCATCAGTCACGTAGATGGAACGAACCCCTGGGAAATCCAAGTCAAACATCACGAGGCGTTACCAGTCCCGTTGAGGAGACAGTAATGGTAGCCTAGGAGTACAGCAAATCCCTCTTTGCGAAGTTTCAAAAGTTTTATAACGACGCTTATATATTTCACGGAATATCTCGCGGCAGCGTATGATTGACGGTGGAAATCTGCTTCTCGTCAGACGTCATTAAAGATTCGCACTCTCGGTGATCAGTGGGCAAACGGGTAACGTTTCCAAAACGTCATTACGCATTCGTCGTATTTACATAAAGGGGATTAGCATGCATATAGTGGGAGGGTAATTGACGTGGCCATAGCACGAGTAGCACTAATAAATGGCCAAACTTGATCTAATTATCCACCGTCGCGGCGTATTGACGTGTGTGCATCGAAACGCCCCTCGCTAATTTCAATTCTCCGCCCCCGCCGCGTAATTGCACCTATTTGCTTATACTGGATTGTCCCGCGGCATTCGACACAATCGTTCGTTCATTCCTTTCGTCCGTTTGTCCCCCGGAACGCCTGAAATTCCGCGCGTATCCATCGCTGACGATTCGCGCCGCATTTTTCATCGTTCTATCTCCTAAACGCTTGTCAGTTTTATTCATTGAACGATAGTGCCTACGGCGGACTTTTGCTATTGCGAAATTTAGTGTATCCATCTCGTCAACATTGATTTTCACGCTCATTGGAGCGTGTGCACGAATAGCTCGTCTATTTTTCATCCTGCTGTTTTATATTATTAACGCGATGTAATCAGCTTCCCCGTCAGCGATTAATTCGTGTGAGAAATTACAAATACGTATATGTATTCACGCGTCACTATACAAATCTGACGCAACGCTCGATAATAATCGTAAATATTTAAACGCAAAGATTTAACCCGTTTTACAATAATTCCGTTGAGCTCCCTAGGTCGGTTGTTAGAAAATATTTATCGCGGTTGCATCGTCCGCCGCCGCCTGCTCCCCCGGTCATATTTATCCGCTTACCTACTCGCTCGCGATACGGAATTATGTGAAATTTCCACAACGAGCTCCCGCTTGCGAGGAACCTTAGGTAGTGGAATCCTACTTGCCTCTAAATGTTTAAGGAACTGGAAACAGGAATCCTCGTACGATGCTACAGGAGATTTCCTCAGCGTCCAGATTCGTTAAAAAATGTATGTAGGAGAAGTCAGCTACATTAAGAATATTTTACTAAATCCACGCTCTAACAAGTACGGACCTCAGCCACTCAGCTCTCAATCATTAGATAACAAGGGAATGAATCGTTGTCAATTTAGAGTTGAAGATGGAAAGTTATTTGGCAGAATCTTTAGCGGTCGGAGATGACCAGCGGAAGATTGGTCATCCAACAGTTCAGTGCATCGAGGGGCAGCGAAGGTGAAATTTCCACGAGGCTCTCTCGCCCCTTTGTCGGCGGGACGAAAATGTTCGTTCGTGCTTTAGTGGATCGCGATTGACCGTAGACCGTCCAGGAACCATTACGTTCGCGGAGTCACGATAACATCGACGAGTTATCGTCCCGTGGTTCCTCAAAGCCGCTTGGAACACGATAACGCTACCATCGCGAGGAACACGGCTCTTGTTGCCGGGTTTATGTATCACCCCGTAACTGCGCCGCTAAGAGGGCCATTCCAGGCTGCATTACTTTTTGAAACTACACCGCCCTTCCACCGACGACGGCGCGAAAAGCTCGTTCCACGCGGTGTTCCTACGCCGAGATGTTATCGTTGTGTACGACCCGCCCTTATTATCGTGTTGCTTTATCGACCCGATTACTGGCAAGGGCGCGAAGTCGATTTCACCTGTCGCCCGGTAGCTCTTGGGATGCTAATGCGGGCATTGTGCGCGATTTAGTGGGCGTACGAGAGCAGTTTGTCAAAGGTATTCTGTATTTGGGGATGGTAATCATGACGGAGTGCTTCACTTACGCTGCAGCTACTTTTAATCATCTCCGTAACAATTGGTCTTTGGTTCGATTCACATATTAACCAGGTTTTCATGTGGATTTTAATTCCATCATTCCTCTTCCCCATGCATTTATCCCTCCCAACGATGCACGATATACTTATCCCGGAATTTTATTTCCGTAACGCCTCCGTACACTTTTCAACCCCTATATTTCTCCCCTGTGTGGATGAGCTTCGGTAAACATTACCCCCCCCCCCCCCCCCAAGGTCGATGCTGGAATTTACTCGTAAGTAAATCTGCCTCGCATACTGACTTAATTAAGACGACTAGAAGAGAACGAAAACGACAAACAGGAATAAATGGAAATGGAGGGAAATCCAGGGGGGGTGGCGTTTCCTCGCTCGCGCTCGAATTCCTACGGCACTTCACCCCCTACCAATCCTCTCCGCTTCGATAGTTTCACGACGCCCCCACGGCCTCTTATTTTCCCGTATAACGAGCGTATCAAGCGAATCGTTCTAATTGCTTATCCGATTATGGCCCGATTATGCCGCCAATTTAACCCCGGACACACGCGCCCGCGAACAACTCTGCACACGGTCGCGGATGGTTCGTTTGTTTTGCCACCTGCCAGCCTGCTGCCATTATGCTGACAAGGCCGCGTGACGACGTGAACGCTGATTACGTTTTCTCGAGGGTCGACGTAATTAACGTTGTTTCGCGCCTCTGAATCGCCCAATTTCACTCGTCGGGGCCGCTGCTTCGTCAGGGCTCCCCGAGGGCGGGCGAATTCGTTACCGTCGGGATTCCTAGAGCGACGGGAATTCAGTGGGAGCACCGAAAGAAGAAGCGCGCCACTCCCTGCCTAAATCGCGTGAGCTGAGACTTGCACGATGAATGAAAGCAAGAGGTGCTTCGTCTCGCTTTAACAATTATTTAGGTAATTTGCCTTAAGTAAGCCCAGCTATTAATAATAATCAAGAATCATGGAAATAAGTATGATCTCAGAGTTGAAAGTCGACCCGCGATCAACAAAACCGAGCAGGTATCCACGCGCGCTTACTTCCCTGTCACCCTTTCACGGCGGGACTTTTATTCGTCCGTTCGAAAAGCCCCGACGGTCCATCGAACGGTCGAAACTCGATTACGAGCCTTCACAGAAGACACCGATGAAAAGCGTGGATCGGCTCGATGCCCGTTGGCCCGTGAAAGCGGGCACGTTTTCGTGAAACGGCGAAACGGCCGCCGCGAGAATACACTGGTACCTGACGAGCACTGGAACGCTGGCCGGTACAAGCGAAAGAAGATTTAATTGAAACGGCCCGGGTCCGCATTACGTCGAACCACGCGCACCCCCGACAGATCTATCGATTGACCGCGCATACAGGCAGCGCGTTCTGTCGCGCGCCAACTTTTTTAATTAATTTCCACGGCCGGAGCGTTTGGAAGGCCCATTTCATCTCTTTGCCCTTTTCCCAGCGGTGTTCCACGGCGGCGGGCGAGCCCGCGAATCCGTGCCCAATCATGTTCGATAATTACTCGGTAATCCCTCTACTCGGTTAAGTGGGATAATTTGGCGACGCGACGTCATCGAAAGCCCGATAATTAAATTCGTTCAATCGCATCGCACGCTCGACTCGCGCTCGCCTCACACTTCTCACCGTTTGTTCGTCGCGCGCGCTTTATCGGTAGAGATTTAGAGAACAATTAGGTGGGCGCGATAGCGTGTCCATTCTTTGCTTCGACGCCGGGGCCTCGTTGTTGGCAAAAGAACGTCACTGTTCGTTCCATTCGATTCACGTAGCGCGGTTTCACCCTCGCGCCCCGTGACGCTCGGGCGTCGCCACCAGCATGTTTTTCCTGTCCCGTCCAAGTTTACCCATCCGCCGAGTGGAAAAAGGGCACAGGGTTCAGCTTCCATCGTCTTGGTGATTCGCTCTTTTCTCGAGTGCTTGTAAACATCGCTAGAGGGGATTGTTTTTTCTCTTTGCCAGTGGAAAGTTTCGGACGACGGGGCGACGCACAGTGGGAAAAAATCGGTGCGTCACCGGCCAAAAATCTATAACTTTTGAACGGATGAAGATAAAGTAATAATTCTATTTGCTTTAATGAAGTTGATGTGTCCTTCATTAATTAGATAGCATTACGTTACTTATATTAAGTAATACCTAATTACATTAACTAATACAATAACATTACTTACATTATTTCTATTTACTATTCAAAAATATTTCTTCTGGCCACTCTTCTTGAATATCCTTCCCCTTTTGTTGCAGCCTTAAAGATGATATTAAAGAATCCGATAAAAGTAACATAATACGAAAGAGATCTTGATTAACTCTGTCTTGATATTTTGAAATATTTTTGTTTTCTTATTTTGTTAAATAATTAAACTCTCAGTGTTTTAGGATAGAATGATCCAAGTATAGTCAGGAACATTTATTTTCAACTACAAGCATTCACCTACAATGTCTTCGAGTTACTTACATTGTTTGAAACAAAAGAATTACGACGTTTCACAGTTCCACTGTTAATGTAGTATTATTCTACCATATGTCCCTGACGAGTGTGCAAAGAATGATATCCGTCTCTAAACGTTTACGCGTAATATAGAAGTTTAAAGAAAAGTATACAGCTTTGGTGATTGATAAGGTGTGATTTTACTGCGGTGAATTATTCTGAAATAAGTTTAATTGAGTTCAGTGTGCTGTTCGCATAATAGTTATAAAAATGGAGTATACATATAAATTTGTATTTAATACCTTTATAGAAGAAACTAGTATTGGTGAAAAAAAATTTGTTAATAAGATAGCGGAAAAGTGTGGAGTTAAATATGAAGATGTACCACGATTCTGTAGTATTAACCTTGCTGGAATTTACAATCAAATAGAAAGTAAATACAAATCTTCATATTATAATAAAGGAATGTTTTTGACGAAGAATTCCCGATGGCTGGAAACAACTTTCTCTATAAAAGCTCTAAATGAAATAGGCAGTGTACTGATACCGAGCACCTCAAAAGGTCGACCAAAGAAATCGTATGAGAAGAGTGCTGACAGGTCAAAAAGGCGAAAAAGGAGTGAAGTAAACCAAAATTTCTCCACTGTAGAAATAGATATGCCAGAAATTATCATCTCTAATTATAAAAAAAATCACGATTATAAAAGAGACATATAAGACAAAATTAGAAATAAAAGAAGAAGAGAGGACAAGAATACAAAAAGAATTTAGAGAAAGATTAGGCCTTATAGTAGACACACCAAAACAAGGGTTTGGAAATACGAACGATGGCAATACTGCCAGACGATTTTTCGGAAATGTTAAAATTACAACAAATATATTAAACATAAAAGAAGAAATTGTCTAGAGATTTAATAATATTTTAAATATGATCAATAGTGGATTGAAATTGAATCTTCAAAGATTTGGGAAGTATGCGAGAACAACCCTAAATTTATTTAAGAAAACGTATCCAGACAGAAATTTAACACCAACAGTTCGCAAAATTCTGAGCCATGGTGAATATATTATTGGTTCTCATATTTTACCAATCGGAGAATTGTCTGAGGAAGCCCAGGAGGCTCATCACAAGGAATATCGAAGACTTAGCAACACTTGCAAAATATCAAGACAGAGAATTAATCAAGATCTCTTCTGTATTATGTTACTTTCATCGCATCCTTTAATATCATCCTTAAGGCTGCAACGAAAAGGGACGGATATTCAAGAAGAGTGGCCAGAAGAAATTAGGGATATTTTCGAATTTTAAATAGCAATATTGTAAGTAACATTATCGTATTAGTTAATGTAATTAAGTATTACGTAACCCTCGGTTGTCACACCTATTTTTTCGAGCATTATTGTCACACTGGGTCGATTCGATCCAAACCAATTTTCAATCAGCTGTTGTTTAAAAACCATCTGTTAAATTAAGTGGCAAAATTTTTTAGATCAAGCTTGAACATTGTAGAATATATGTCCATCGTTGAAAATTAATATTTAAAGTTTTATCATGTAAAAAAAAAAATTTGCAAGAAAAAGTTCCTGAAAATTTTTTTGCTTAAAAAATCACTGGGGTAGCGTCTCTGCCTGTAGAGGAAACACGAAATTACTACTACATGGCACTAGTAGTACCATTTTTAATGATACCTCAAAGATATTATACCTTAAAGTCAAATTTTGGGTCATTTTGACCCAGTGTGACAACCGAGGGTTAATAGAAGTAACGTAATATTATTTAACTAATGAAGGCACATCAACTTCATTAAAGCAAAAAGAATTATTACTTTATCTTCATGCGTTAAAAAGTTATAGATTTTTGGCCGGTGACGCACCGATTTTTTCCCACTGTGCGACGTCGAAGAGGTTAGTAATTCAAGATCGATCTGTAATGTGTCGTTTGACCTGTAAACGATAGGAACCCGTCACAAAAATTAATTCACCCTCTATGTTGGAGAAAAGCACGCGAACAGCGAGGAATGTTGAAATAGGGACCATTTCCATTCGATTCGAATCGCACACGAGAGAACGAATTCAAGAGCACTCACTACCCACTCTGCAGAAGTACGTGTAATCGTCGTGTACGCGTGTCCCGTTCCCCGTTACCCAGTTATTATCGATTGCCGCGAGAAAGTTGGACACGCGTGCCGCTGAATGCACGCATAATGAGGGGGCGCGAGTCACCGGGGCCGCGAGTGGCGCGAAAAAGCCATTCGGTGTCGTCTTTCAGCCGGTTATGGATTACTTTTGCCGCGCGTCGATTTTCCGCGACATAATAGAGAGCGGAGGAGGGGGGGGGGGGGTCCAGGCGGTGGGCGCGCGCGTCCATGATTGAATGCCACCGACGAAAAATAAACCAGGTCGACGGGTATAAAACTGTGCAACGTGACACCATTGTCCACCGAATGGAGGAGCATCGCCGTCCATCCCCGCCCGGCCACGCGGCCTGGGGTGTCGTCCCGTGAAAAATGCTCCCCGTTGACGCAAATAAACTTCCTCAACGGGGGTAATGGATATACCCGCGGCACGTTTCTCCCGGTGTCGACCCAAATAATAACCGCTTCGTCCTGGCTGGCAGCGGTGTGTTCCATCTTCCGCTGCCCCGCCGCACCGGCCGGATCCTTCTTCGTCTATCCGCTCGACGGCGGCCCAGACGCATCGTTCCTTATTAATGGTCAGACCGCCTGGCCGCGACTTGTCTCTCTGTTTTACAGCCCTTAATCATCCGTGTAGGTGCGCTGGAAAATCTAAAGTTGCCGGCTGCAATGTGTCAGCGAGACGCGCGCCGTGTAATTGGGCCTTGTTAAGTGCTTCGCTGGGAATCGTATATTATCGCCGGCGATCTCGCTGATCCTGGGACAATTTGCTCGCGAGGGAATCAGGGAGACTTCTCAAAGTTATTGGCTAGCAGTTGCGTTAATAATCAGCGCGGCGGTCGATGTCGGCTGATACCGTTGGAACACCAGTTAGAAGTCTTGGAGTTACTGCATTAGTGCGCGGTAGTATATCTTGGCGATAGTTTTTGATAAAACATGAGTAACTGCGGGAGTCGTTAAATCGTGTTGACGGGAACACGAACAAGGCGCTTTGCAGAAATGAATTAAATACGTGACGCGTTGAATTGATGAGGGAAGTGCGTGAGATTCGGCTCGCCGATTTCAAGGTTTCATGACCACGAGGAAAGAGTCGCGCAATGTTTCGCAGCGAACTACTGTAGTAATAATTCTCGAATTGACCTAACGATTGGTCAGTGAAATTGGCGTTCACAGAGTAGAGGAAAATGCCTTCTCAGCCTGCTATACATTAAGTTTCATATTCGGAATAAGTTGGTGAAGAGATTCGCCCTGGTTTCTTCGGTTTCGTCAGATTTCGGTGACTTATCTAACTGAAGAAATAGTTCGCCCGCGGGTTTCTCAATCCTGGAACTCTGCCATAAACTCGGTTCACCGAGCTCTGTTTCCAGTTTCACGGGATATCGGTAAATCACCTGCCTGCGAAAATCATTCATTCGCGAATATCTCGATTCTCGGATCTCCCTTTCTAAAGTCGATCGCCACGCTCTCGTCGTGGCCCATAAACTTCTCGTAAAACCTACGCGATTACCCAAGCCCTGGCCAATCTCTGCTCCCTCGACGATCCTGTATTAATACGAATTGACACCCGTCCGCGGAAAAATCCGTGGCGCGTTGCACGGGGTCGCCCCTGTGCGAGACCGAAAGCGTATGCAAAGGAGAGCGACACTCGGACCTCTCCTCGCCCCTTGCCAGCCGTCGAAACGATACAGCCGTGCTCGCGCGCTGAACTTTAAAACCCCTTGGCGAACAGAATGGAATCGTTGGAGCGTGGTGTAAAATATATTCTCACTGGCTAATAACACGCACGATATGATCGGCTGGTCGCTCGCGGGAATGTAACGGTGTCAAGAGTCGGCGGCGTGGCTATGAAGTAGAACGAAACGCTCCCAATATTCCGTCCTTTATGCGCGACGGCGATAATAGCGTGTCGCAGAGCGGAATCGAATTTATACCCGCGCGAAACAGGAGGACATAATCGGCGCGAGGACTCCAAGATTGATTTCCAATTGGCCGCTGGCGTGGCATAATGTCTTGGGCCAGAGACACGTAGCCATAAGTGAGTGGAAAGCTTCTATAGGGTCTGACTTATGCGCTGACGTTTATGGTCTATACAGTGTAATTGTTCAGATTTAAGATGGCGGAGATTAACTTTCCTTCTTGTATAGCTGGCAAGTGGCTATATGGCAGCGACGTGTCATCAGTATTGTAATTCATTGCTATTCACGGCTCCATGTTCGTTCGAACGTTTATTAATGGCCCTTCGAGAGAAGCCGGACCTTTTATAAGTTAATTCCGTCAGCCGGGTGTCCGTAATCGAACGAAGGAGCGGAGGAAAGGAACAGGGACGAAATAACCCATCAGTCGAAGGAATGTTTTTACGAGGGCACAATAAAGCTTGGCGCGAGCACGCCAGCCGATTTGCGAGCGTCCAAGATCCAGCGCTCGCAGTAAATAAAGCGCGCAGTGTCGGCTTTGCTCGTCGCTTTTCGCCCGTCCGCTCCTCCGCTCCCCTCTGCTTCGCCCGTGACCAGCGCCGACAATGAATCCCTGCCGACCTCGGGGTTGCACCGGCGGGCAAAGAGAAAAACGGGGACGAGAAAAAATACGGCGGGTCTCCAAGTTCATTTAACGGCGCCGAGAACTTCATCCGCTGGTCGTCTTCCTCTCTCCTACGCTCTTCCGCCCCCCACCCCCCCACCCCCTTCTTTTCTCTTATTGCGTCTGGCTGGCCGTATCTGGCCGTGTCTCCCGCACCTATTTCGCTGCTTCTGCCTCGGGAAGAGCGCCGGCTAATTTCCGGCCGACAGGCCGATTCCTTTTCCACTTGGCGCGCGATTTACCGCGCCGCGTAACCGCGCGAACTGTCTTCGCCGACGTAAATCGTCCGCCTCGATAAAACCCATCGCCGATATCGCATTGTTTAGCAGGGGATACAGAATGCTAGAATGTTTTGTGATTTATAGTTAGGGACCATAGTAGCGGCAATAAATACATTAGTGGATGTACAGGCATTCTGTACAGTGTTTGAGGAAAAAGCGCTGTTATGGTATCGTGCAAGAAGGGGGTGGCAAGAGTCTTGGGGGGCTCGTACGCGTTTCTTTGACAGCTGACGGATTAAAGGGCGGGAACGCGACGAAAGAGGGAAGAAGGGTCGGAACTCATGGCACAAACGGCCCGCCGCCGGTGTGAATGACCTTGCCGCTTATTGCTCGCCAGTCCAACGGGTTGACAGCGGATATGCAAATACCCGCTCGTAGCCTGTCAGAGGCTGTCCTTCCGTCCCGCTCCCTCGCACCTTTTCTTTGCCCGGCCCGGTGCTGTTTGCCTCTCGGAACCCGTTTCTTCGGCCTGGCTATGTATTCCGCGAAAACGGGACTCGCACAATGCCTCTGTATCCTACTGCTCTTCATCCGCGATAACGTCGAGTAACCTGAATAACGTTATTGTGCCCGGCAACGACGTTCAGTTCGAGTTGACAGTTGCTTCCAGGCGATGGGAAATAATTGGTTTCTATTAAACCGAGAAAATCATGATCCTCCTTTGATTCTAATAGTTTCTGATCTACGGAATACCTTATACTTTCGAAAAGTACCCAGAGTGGACAAAGTGTTGGTAAAAGACATCAACGACCGATGTCCATCAGAAACGAGCGATCACCCATTAAGATTCGACCATTGAAAAGAAAGACTGCTGTTTTTAGGAAAAAGGCGATGGACACTCGTCAGACGGCGACATTCCGCGATTCCTTTCGCGGATTCGAAACCGAAAGCGCGCGATGATTGCCGCGAGCGTATCCTCGTTCGAAAGCCGCACGCACACGCCGCGGGTCAGACCCACGCAGGCGCGTTTTCATTCACGCGCGTCGCTCCTCGTGAATGGCACGAGAAAAGCGTGGGCGGACGTTGGAACGCGCACAGGCCCTCTTTCTCTCTCTCTCTCTCTCTCTCTCTCTCTCTCTCTCTCTCTCTCTCTCTCTCTCTCTCTCTCTCTCTCTCTCTCTCTCTCTCGAGCTTCCCTCGCCTAGAGCCCGCTGCTTCTTTTCCATGAATGAATTTACGCCGTGTGCGCGTCGCTTCTTCCTCGGCCGTGCTTCTCCGATTTTACTTTTATCTCGCTACGGTCTTCGCTTCTCATCCCCCAGGTTTCCCCTGTTTCACCCCCGTCCTCCACAACGCCTGTTCGCGGCTCTCTCGGTGATTTGTTCGAGCCGCTCGAACAGCCCGGATTGGATTCTTGTCTCCGGGGTCGCGTACGTTCTCCTTTCTCTCGAAACTTGCTGCCGCTTTGCGGTGTTTTATGGAAAACGCGAGCCTGAAGAAGGGCGGCTCGGTACAGTGGCTCGGGAGGCGGGCGCCCTTAAACAATCTGCCCGCGATGTATCTATCGCGGAAGTTTCGATGGAAACGCCGCGGAACTTCTATCCAATTTCGTCCACGGAGCTCGGTGCATCCAGTTATCGTCCCGTCGGCGCTCCCACTGTGTCGTCGATCATTTGTTCGTTGTAGGGAACCTCTAGAAGCTATCCTGCAAGTAAACGTGTTTTTCGGGAAATTATAACGTACGAGAGCACCTAACATCCTTTTCCTAGAGACACACAGATAATTGCTGCTGAATCCTAGCTCTAAAGTGTCAGCTTTCAGTGCTTTGACTCGAGGGTACTATTCTGCTATCCGTTTCCACGACTCCCAGCCTCATCAAGGCTATCTGCAACGTGCCAGTAGCTCGAGTCACCACATTCGATCGATGGCCACGTCAGTCGACTCCGATACGGTTACGTCTTCTAATTTCAATCAGAATATCCAACCTTCTGCTCCCGCTTCCGAACTATTCGTACGTGTGGAGACTCGACAACGAAACTCGGCAGGCATTTCCGCGGGCAAACTCCTCCGTTTTCAACCCCTACCGCTCCCCCTCCGTAGGCATTCACCGAGACCCCTCCGCCCAATCGTTTCCGTTCTCGTTGTTCGCAAAAGATCCGGATGATCCGATCCCGGGGGGGGGGGGAGGTCACCGGTGTTTCCCCTTCGAACGCTAGGCCGAGAACAGGGTGGGCGGCTTATCGACTTTACGTAACGTCGTCGAGGCGGTAATGACGAACTGCTCCGTCGAGGGATACTTAGCCAGAAGATCAACATACCCTACCTCGTCGTTTCGCGGCGCCCGGGGGATGGGTAATGTTTCCCTGTCTCGTCTCAGGGGAGGTCGGCGCTTCGGAGATGGCTCCGAAAGGGTGGCTGCCTCCTCGGCTAAAGAGGTCCAGACTACCGTCATCATCGCACAATGTCCTGTTTGCGCTGGCAAACCAGCCGTGTAATGAAAGCTCGCGGGACACACGGGGCGGGCGTGTGCGTAACGTGGGATCCGCTGATGGCGGGGGCGAGTCGCACGGGCGCAGCGCGCTGTCACGGCACACGTGTCAAAGCGTAATTGCAATTTGCAGTTTAGTTCGGCGCACTCGGAGACTTTGGTAATTAAGTGTACCCATGCCCCTTGCACTGGGCCGACTGAGCTCCGAAAGGGCAGAGGCGGAGTTAATCGTTTCGCCGCGGCAAGTAGGTACGAAGACGCGGGGGTTAATTCTCGGGTAAGCTGAGCGTGTAATGAAAACTGCGGACCACTAGCAACCTGGCAGCCTCGAATCGCGACACACAGAGCGGCGCCCTGAGAGGAAAAAGCAAAAGCACCGGATGGGTGTTCGGTTCTCTTTTCCTTGGAGAGAGAGCTGTTGTTGCAATTTTGTCGCCGATGAAATCTGCAGTGTGCAAATCGTACGAAGACGGCAACGGTTCACCACAAGCATCGCGTAGCACGCGGTTCTCACAATTTTCAACCTAACAGCCTTGTTTCCAACGATCATCAGCAACGTCCTCGCGCTATTCCTTATTCATCCCCGCGAAAAATATCGCGACTACGTAGATGCGTATCCTAGCGAGAGGTCGCCGTTCTTATCGAAGCGAGAAACGCAGCCAGGGAAAATAACGTTCGCCGTGCACTCTCTGCGGTCAACCGAGTGGCGAGCAACTATTTTGCCGACTGTTTACCACGGTTGCTCCACTCGTTTCTCATGTTTTTCTTCTTCCTTTTTTACGCCCGCCGACGACAGCCTCGCGGCGAGATTCTATCCACCGTGGAATACACGATCCCGACGAGAGAACGCTGCCAACGCGCGGAAATTCTTTATTTTACAGGCGAGCACTCGCGTCCCTCCGCTGGGGGACCCACTGGGTCTCTTTCCCCCCGAGATTTACGAAAAATAATATTTCCAACGCTTTTTCTTTTGACATTCCCACCTTTCCACGTTAAAATGATAGGGCTCCCATTCTGTATTGAATTAATTTCAATTGCACATGATCGGAACGATCGATTGTCTTCCTCCCCTCCTCCTACTTGATATCATTCGTTGAATCGCGCGTTCAGTAAAATTCTGTCCTCAGTGTTGGCTGCTCTGTTTGTGGCATTTTGAGGGAAATTCAACAACGGTGGTTTTAACGACACATTTCGTTGATTCAATTTTGTGCTGCTAAGTAATCAGCGTAATATAAAAGCAGAGAGCGTCATAGGACATGTTTGTTTATCCACGACTCACCCGTCGCTTCTAATTATCCAGCTTAATCTCGTCTCATCCTTTAATTTCATGGTGTAGCTGCCGCGAACCGTCCCTGGCGGATCCATTCGCTTAAGAAAACCGATTGCTCGCAAATTATCCGTCGCTCGTTTCCCGTCTTTACGATCGTGAGAGACGTTTTGACACTAACCCGCTTACCGCCTACCGCTTCTGTGTTGCCACTTCATTCGGCCGGACGTTTAACGCGTGTAACCTCTTACGGAAGCTGCTGTATCGACGCGCGACTCGAGCTGTCACGTGTCGCGCGAGCTTTTCGACTCGACGCTGTTCGACTCTCCTCTGATAGCGAACGGAATCGAGATATTCTATCGCGAATCCCATTCAGGGGCCGTATAGTAGGAATGTTGGGCAGCCGGACAGGTTCAGTGAAGAATCTGTTTATTGAACGCCGGGCAAAGAAGTCCTGCTCCAATCGAATTGACCGCTGCTGTTCACCATCGTCGTCCTGGTTATTGGCCCCCATTTTCCCGCGCTGGGAACCGTCTTAATTGGAATTCCTTAGTGACCAGGAAGCAGTAAACGAGACGTTAACGCGTCACGATTCGCGTTAGACCAGGCGCATGCATTTCCCCGCGCCATTCGCCTCGTTCGAGTCTCACCTGCTACCAACAGTGTACACAACTTGATTGTCAATGACCCTAAATTAACGTAGTTGCCAGCACCTCGGATTAGCCATCCATTGTTGCGATGAGGCAACGACGACGCAGCCGGTGCTCGGCTCTTCCGCCATTCCTGTCTTCGGGTTCGCTGTTAATTCGCCGTTGACCCGGTTGAATGCTTGAAACGTGCCAGAAAATTTCACAGCGAGCTCCAAGCTCGTCGTTCCAGGAATTAGCGCCTATTTAATTGCGTCGGATTCGTTGGCGAATCCTTGGAACGTATTTCTGCCGTTCTGGCACCGTTGACACTTCAGTAGGGGCGAGTTTCGATATCTCTGACTGAATCTGAGTGAATAAGGCTTTGTTGAGATCAGTTTTGACTGACGATCCGCGATATTTAAAGTTCTGAAAACTGTACACGAGCTGTTATGCTTCTCGAAAAGGAAGGGCGGGTGAACTGTCGGCGGTTTGGGGTTAATATATTTCGTACCCCTGTAGGATTTAGGGGGAAGAAGGCAAAAGCTAGATTTATGAAGTAGAACGCGAAACGATTCTTCTCCATTCTCTTGGCAACGCATCGTCCTACTTCCTCCTTTACATTCGTCAAGGGACTCAGCAAATCTGACGATCTTGCAGCAACCTCGTTGCCGATAGTTGGCGCCCCGATGTTTAACGAAGGTAGGTATAACGCGGAGAGCGCGTGGTTATGCAAGCGCGCGGGCGCAATGCTGGATATGCACTTAGCCCCGGCGAAAATTAAGGGCATCATCGTTTTAATTAAAATCCTCCGGTTGCGAACCGCCATTAGTTTATGTAAATCGCGCTGATAAATGGCTCGGCGTGATGTACGATGAAGTTGCCTGGTTATCTCGATTTTCGTGACCGGACTGGCCACACTTTTAAATGACCGTTTACATTTTACAGCTCACTCCGATCCCATTCAACATAGTGCTTTAATTTCTGTTTAACGTGTTTATCACGAGCTTATTTCAACCATGCTACACACATCCACCATGCATTTATACCACGCATATCTAACACTGCCTTAGCCTCCCCTGACGAACATTTTGAACAGACAACTATGTTTCACTCTGCATAACTAGGTATTCTCGTTCCATAGATAAAACAATTTCACAGCGAAATTACAGCCGTCTAGCGTAAAACGATGAAACGTTCCGTTAGTAGACCCTGAAAACAATGAATCCACGTGCGCCACAAAAAAAAAACGGCAGATAACAAATGACGTTGACCATGGGCCTCTTTCGCTTCGTCACTCGAGTAGACCGCGAAAGCGAGTATGCAGCAAAGGGATTGGAAAAAGATAAACTTACCGTCCGTTCGATAACGTAAGTGCGACGACTAAAAGCGCGTGTTCCTGTTCACGTGTCCGTGAGCATAAGTTTCTGATAGGACCTATCGGGGGCCCCTTCAAGGTTCCCTTGCAGTTGGCGTACGTCGCGGCGCGGCGTCGCCGTGGTATGCAGATCTCGTGTACCTGGCTGGCTTTAAGTGCCGCGTAATTCAGTCGAGGAACCCCTGACCCTTTTGCATCCCATCCTGACCGTTTCGCGTCCCCATTTCCCCCCCCCCCCCCCTTTCGCTACCCCATCCCCCCCCCCCCCCCCTTTCGCTACCCCATTCCCGCGAACGCCCTTTCCATCGTGTTTCTCCATTTCCTCGGCGTACACGCGTCTTCCTCCTAACCGTGGAAAATGAAGACACATTTACGTAACCTCTTATAAAGTGGTTCACTAGCCCCTACGTGGTCGCTCGTCCGTTTCTACGAAGCTACAATTTGTCTGCTGCGAAATATTTTTCTCCCGTCCGTTTGATCGACCGATCGATAAACGTAACGCTGCAAGATTCGCTCTGGATAACGTACTGGCCATCGTGTACTGCATGCGGAATGATTTATCGCGGCTACGTGGCGGTTAAGACTGATCGATGCCCTTTTTCGGATAGGTTTCGGAGAGGAACTGATTGTGCGGCCTCATTTTTTCGTATTGTAAGCGAATTTTGGGGTAACCAAGGAAGGGAAGCTTGCAAATGAGTCTTCTCTCGTCAGCGGCGCAGTTGAAGGAATACAAACATTTTTAATGCAAATTCAGTAAAATTCATTAGGTGATTAAAAAAATTTATTTTACGGAATAAAATTTAGCTTTCTTTTTACAAGGCTCCTTCTTTGGGGGTCCCAGAATCCTTGGTTCCTTTTGGGCGCGCTACTGTCTCTCCTGCAAATTTTACCCTTTAGAATCACTGTTTCCCCGCTGTTTTATAAATTGAAACGTCTGACTTTTGCCACCCCTGTGCCTACTTTCCACGTGCACATTGATTTATCTAGAGACGCGGTAGCGTCTCGACGCCAAGTACATGCTTCGACACCCTGTATATGTCGACTGTCGCTACCGTTATCATATACTCGTCGCCCAGCTAATCCAACCTAACGTGAAACTTATTTCATTAATATCTCATCACACTTGCAATATTTTCTAAATTTAAAGGCATTTTTCTTATGTAAACCGCATATAAGCTTTCGAATAAGACCAAATTCAATAAAATCGGTCCACGCATGACAGAGATATCGTAATACCGTCTCATGGATCTGTCGGAAACAGTAAGATTTTTCTTATTCTTCTTTCTGCAAGTACATAAAGGTGCTTTCCAACTGCGCTTAAGATGACACAACTATATATAGGGTAGATGTCCCTATTACTGTCAATGTCCCTATTACTGCCACTTTATTTATTTTGCTTAATAAAAGTGTAACATATAAAGAATAGTGTACAACAATAATATTATTATTAAATTGTGACTGTTCTTATTATTATTAATATTATTGTTGTACACTATTCTTTATACGTTACATTTTTATAAAGCAAAATAAATAAAGTGGCAGTAATAGGGACACTGACAGTAATAAGGACATCTACCCTACACAGCTAAAATGTCGTGTTCATACATTCCATTACTCATATCTTCACATTTTAATAATGTGAAGATAAAATGTAACATCTAGACATTTGCCTAGATGTCTGCGTGGCCAGGCAAGGTATTCTCAGACCATCAATACCCATACCTTCCCTCTCGCAGGCTTTAAAATAATTTGTCAATTTAAAACTCTGACAATATG
Organism: Andrena bucephala; assembly: GCA_947577245.1. Taxonomy (NCBI): domain Eukaryota; kingdom Metazoa; phylum Arthropoda; class Insecta; order Hymenoptera; family Andrenidae; genus Andrena; species Andrena bucephala. The sequence goes on from OX387715.1 coordinate 76,226,904, forward strand.
AGTACATTTTCATTATATTGCGTTTTAAAATAATTCTAAGATCATTCATTGACACCGATTCCTTTCCTCTCACAAGCTTTCAGATAATTTGTCAATTTAGAACTCTGTCAATATGAATACACTTTCATTATTTTGCGTTTTTAAATAATTTTTATTCATCGACACCTTGACCTAGCCTGGTCACGCCAAGTATTTGACTTCCACGCCGCGGACATCTAGGCAAATGTCTAGCTAGATGTTACATTTTATCTTCACATTATTAAAATATCCGCGATTTTAGCTGTGTATATGTAGTTGTGTCATCTTAAGCGCAGTTGGAAAGCACCTTTATGTACTTGCAGCTCATTTTGATTTCACATACTTTTTTATATTATATATTTTCTTCTATTTTTTTTTTGTGATTTACTCTTTTCCGTCCTCGACTTTTTCATGTACTTGGCGTAATTTTTTTACTTTTTTTTTATTTTTTAATGGGGTTATCTGTTTACACGTAGCCTTATCTCCGAGAAATATCAATTTCGCGATTAGAAGTAACTCGATGACAACTGGTAGAGCCTAATTTCCCAAGGGAGAGAAGGGGGTCCGAATCGCTGCGCGCACAATTTCAAATGCAAAGTGTACATTGAAAAAACTGGTTCCCCGCGTGGTACAACATGGTTGCACTTATAATTACACGCATGATATATCGCCGGCGCGGTAGCAGGGACTCGTTATCGATGTGTCTGACTTTCGGTACACGGGCCCCGGGTAATTGTACCGTGTTACCCGCTTTCGTAATTTCTCGCTGGCCGGTCGCTTCGGCGATTTTTATTGATCGAACATGCAACGGGCAGGCTCTAGACGAATTAAGCGGCGCCCGGCAGATAGACACCTCCGGATCGTATTATCAATCATTACCGATTATACTCGAGCATCGTGGGAGGAGTGGGGGGGAAAGGGAGGGGAAGAAATTGCGCTTTATTGAAGAAGCAATCTCGCGTCGAGGCAGCGTTCTTCATTTCGCCGCGTGTGGGACGCCGGGGAACGAGTTGAGATGCAAAGGACACCATCCGTGTTCCGACGGCCGTGAATTATTCATAGGTTTTAATACAAAAGCTTCTTCGTTTCGTCGATATCCATTAAATTGCGATACGTTCGTTTCGTTTCATTAACCGCTTAAACCGTCTTCGCCAAGGCCGCTTTCTTGCGGTTCCGATCTTCCCAGATACGCCTCCTAACTTAATGTAATTAAGAGATTTCTTATTGGAGCCGGCCACGAGGTGCGCTCGGACCCCCGAGAGCTCCCACAAAAATTAAACGGTGCCTGGAAATCTCCGTTGAAAAGACCTGTTAAGGTTCATTGTCTCAGCAATGGTAGCGCCTGAAAATTATCCTTAAATTAAGGATCTCTTCTTAAGCCAACTACAGAACCAAGTGATCAGAATTCCCACTGTCTAAATGTGGTGAATTACCAACAAGTACCCAAGTCTTAGCTTATAATTAGTCGTAACACGACCCAATCCCTCGATAGAGGAGCGTCCAATTTTTCCACATGTAGCTCTCGAACGGCCAGCTAACCAGTGGCAGGTTCATTTTACCAGGTTTCAAAGGCGAAAAGACCTGGTGTATACCTTGCGTGCAGCTTGTAACGCGAGCAGAGCCCTGAAAGATCATCCGATTAAGAGTAGCCAGGCTACGATGGGACGCCATGATACTTCAAGTGTACGGGATATAAGGTGTGGAAAACGCACACTTGTACAGATCCACCAACATGTTGTGTCAGGTATTCCAATCCCACGGATTAACGATCGACTGACAAATAAAATTTACTGGTAGATTTCGTTTGGCTCGCGTGATGCTCAAAGGAGGCAAATGAGCGTGAAAGGCTGCCATTGCTCGCGATACGCATGAATTAACGCAGGCATCTGCGACTAACGCGCTTAATCACGAACTCCAGTCCACATTCCTAGCAAAAATCAGTGGTTCGAAGATACCTACGTTCGCAACCGAGGGCTGTGGATATAATCCTTTTACGTTACCTGCGTGCTGCCTGCAGAGAACCAACGTGTACGGTGCAAAAATCGGCAGCTCCTGTGTAAAAAAAAAATCATTCCATCCGCGGTTTCTGGAAACAGGAGACCATGATAAAAAATTTTGGTATCTTGCACGCGCCCACATTCTGCCCATGTGTCCGTGTGAAGCACGTATTCACGGAGTTTCACTGTTTCGCGAAACACGCGCGAGAAAATGAAAATACGAGGAGGATAATCCCTTTGTTCTTTTTCCCATGAATATTCCGTAGCTCTGCGTTCCGTGGAAAAGCTTTCCATCTACAGCAGAACCTCAATTATCGGAGCACCGCTTGTCCGAATTTCCAATTATTCGGAAATCTGTTACCTGAAGTATCGATAATCCGAAACACCGAGCGCTGTATAGATCTGCGCGGCGCGGAATATCCGTACGTGCACGCGAACGCGAGAGCTATTAAAGTGTCATCGACCAACTAACGAACCTGTATGTACAGCTTTGCGTACAACTCCGCTTTTCACAAGCCTAGCCTCGGGACGACAATGAACTATAGTAAACAAAGCTCAGACCACTTTTCTATCGATAAAAGTTGCTTAATTTTGATCGGTAGAAAGACCGTCATGGGGATCGTCACGAAACACAGCGATCGCACTTACGAATCCCCGACGGAAAGTTGGCAAGAAGTGCTTTCAGACTCGCCGACGTTGACACATCGGTGGCAAGGAGGTTTGTTTGCTCGCGTAGGGTTCGCGGATCTCAAGATCGTAGAATCGACAACTCGCTTTTTATCGTCTTTTGTATGTAAAAATACGCGGGGCACAATGACGCCCGGTTACACGGTAACGCATCGGTTCTCGAAACCCATGTTCCCGTTTCACATTGTTCGTCATTGTGGCCCGCGGCTGTGTGGGTCTCTTTCAAGACAGTCTCGGCTCCTTATTATGTGCAGCGGGCCGCGCGAGAGTAGCTTTATCTCAAAAAGCCACGCTTGAATAAAGCTTTTCACGATACGTCGAACTCGGCTCTCGCGCGGGCCCGATAATGCGAGAGGCTTAGAATTTGACGCCCGTGGTTTGGATCCTTTGCAAACAGCCATCGGGAAGAAGTATCCTATCGACTGGGCGAATCAAGTTGTTCGCGTTGGGTCAGCCATGATTGATACGGATTACCCTATCGACCGTTCTATCTCTATTATCCCGCGCCCTTTCCGCCACGCGTCACTCCCCCTCGGCATTGTTGTCGCTCTTTCTCCGGCTGCTCTCCTCAGCTTTCAAGAATTCAACGCTCCAGCCTATTCTAAACTATCCTCCCTTTGTCGAGTCGTCGATATTAGCTATAATGGTTTTTGGTCGAGAATTGAGGTTTCTATTCTAGATCGGGAGAAGAAATAGCAGTTTCGAAGGATGGAATTATTATAATGATATCCAGTACGACGCAGACGCTGTGCAATCTCGCAGCGCCGCGTTCAGGCGCAAAGAGCAGGTGACCCTTTTCTCTGGCTAGTAATGTGGAGGGTGAATGAGAAATGAATTACATCTGGGTGTGTATCGTAAGCAAACGTGGTGTGCTTCACCTGCCTGAAAAGGACCAAGCTGCTCTCTTTCTTTCACTCTCGCTTCGCTTGCCTAAAGAATTGCTAATTAGCCGAGGGTTGCCCTTTTTCGCTCGTCCATGTCTCTACGTGTACGCCATTCTCTCTCTTTGGCCTCTCTTCCTCGCTTTGACGCCAATTTCATCTCCTCTTCGCTCTTTAGCCGCGGCGGACGCCGCGCTGCCTCTCCTTATTTCCACGGAGATCTTTCACAGCGCCCCTTCTTCGTCAGGGGGAGGCTTTTTTTTGGACACAGCCTGGAGGGCGGACTGGCGAGAAACCTGGAAGGCAAATAGCCTTTCCTGTTCGTTCGCGTCTGGAGGAACCACTTTCGAAAAAATGAATACCCCCGTCTCTTTCAAGTGCCAGGACAAAGGAAACGTTAAATGCAACGGGCCGTGGAGATCGTTCGTGACGAGAATCTGGCTCGCCCGGCCCGGTTAAACCCTTTTAACCGCGATCGATTGCGTGCAATACGCGTAAGCGGGGGCTTGATTAAATAGCGCTCAAGCATCCGTGAAGGATCCCATTCCTCGCGCTTTCACTGAGATAATATCAACGATTTCTCCGGTAGGTGGTTAATTCGCGGATAGACAGTGATCGGTCTTCCATCTTCCGCCGATTAACTACAAGTGTATATTTCCCTCGTTTGGAGTGCGATAGGAGTACGATGATAAATCTTCACGATTGTGTAGAATTCTGACACGGATCACGAAGTCAAACTAAATCAGTTGCATTAAGAGGTTGTGCGAGGGAGTGGCAAGCAACTACTCGTGGTGCTTAATCGCGATACTGGATATCGAGTGATAATATTGCAAAAGAGTTTTCTACTTGGCAACTTCAAGTAACTTAGCAACCGTTCGTTTTGTATGTGAATGAGTATAACAATCAGCAAGCGATGAGAGATGCAGAAATGCTGCGGGGTAGTGGAGAAAAGGCATTGTCGGAAATATAGAGCGGAAGTTTCGATAACTTAGAGTCCACGGGCTGCCAGCAGACATAAACTGTGGAAGTTATGCGTTGGATAGTGGCACGATGGATTAACGATCTTGAAGCCAGCGTAAGAGGAACTTTTAATTTATACCGGAACGGGCCGTCCCGGGCAGAAGACTCTCTACTTGTGCGGTATCGCTGCCGCTGCTGGTCCCACCTATCTTCCAGGCTACCATCTGGGATGTGGGACTTTTGTCCTTCCAGCTACGTCTTTATATCTCCCGAGCAAACGTGAAACGATGCGGAAACTGAGATACCGTTCCTATCGAACATTCTTTTTTTCCAACGAACCGGATATAATGGACCCGCTGCTGCGTCCCTGGCGCTTCGAGAAGCCATGATTTCGAGTTTCGGCGATCCCTTCGCTATTCTTCAACGGTCTGTAGCGTTTCTATAGCGTTCCACGTGTGTGATTCGAGAGTGATGCTAAGCAGGGTAATGAGAAACGATGCCGTGAATCAAAAACGTGAACTTTTCTGAACGGAGTTATGCTTCAAATTAGGTAAACGTGTTCTCGTTGACTATTCTCATCTCACGAACTCCATCAAACAAAAGGCAAAAGTTCGCTGCTAAAGTTTCCCAAGAACTCTTCTCTACCTCTTCCAGCGCGATCCCTGAGATCGGTGGAACATTCGATCGAGCGCGTTTCATAACAGGCACAGCCGCCATTCAACGACACATTCCGTTCACCCGTGTTACACGACTGCCCCACAGCCGTGTTCGTATTGCGTTAAGTAGACAGGGCTCGAAGATATGACAGATCAGTCTCTGGTGCCGCGCGGCGATGAAACAATCATTAGAGCCGTTTTCGATACGTTGTCTTCGTATTTTCTGATGCAGCGCGACGCCCGGGCCGTATCGTAATGTATTCGCGGGTAGTATCAGAATGAGCAATATTTCAACGGAGGCAGAGATAGCGTGAACGTATAGGGGGCTACCGGGACCGGTATATGTACCCATTGACCCCGCGTCCTACTCGTTCGATCTTAAACGGTTCATTCATAAATGGGACGGGTGGGCGTAAATGAATAGTATTCCGGCGTTGTTAAATATCGTAACTCGGTGGCGTGGGCGTGGTCGCGAGGGGGGTTTGTTAATCGAGCGTCGTATCTACGGGCCACGGAGAAAATGTATTACTTAGCTGGTCGGAAGGGCGTACCATAAATTTCCCAGCGGCGGCCGAGATTTATATGAGACACGGCCGAACGCAGCGTCGCTGTACCGGTCTAATCGTTCGCCATCTTACCACTCTTTTCTCCCTTTAGCTTCACTCTACACACTGTACACTTTTTCCCTGCACCGACGGGATAAAAAATTGCTAGTCCGCGGCGTGAAATGAAGCGGTACACCGCGGGGACAGGGAGGATCGATGGCCGATGATAAAGAACGGTAAAGGGCGACGCTTCTTTGAAGAGTACACCAATTAAATCTGTTGGCTTCCTCGAGACCTAGCGATGGGGTCTCTTCTAAACTCTAGTGGTACAATTAACACGATCGCTGTCACTGAACTTCAAACCTATCTTTCTCCAAAAAATTCATCACCTACTTAAGTAGAAAACACACTTCTCAAATGCGTTCGTAGGAAAGAACTCGACCTTCCCTTGAATCTAACAAGGCCATCACCGCTGGTAAATATCGTGCAGCGGGGACTACGTCCAGTGAATTACGCTTTTCTCCGTTGCGGGGGAGATAAAGTCAGCGGGACACATCGGTAGGTAAGACAAATAGAGGACAGGTCTGTCGGGCCTCCCGGTAAAGCCGACCAAACACTAATGAACCCGACGAGTCCCTCGGAATGGTATCGGACGAGCGACTCTCGGCCGCGGCCGGTGATTAGTCGTTAATGCTTATCATTAACCCCGGAGGTTAATTCCCGCATTAATTACTCCGTGTCGCCCGTTGGAAACTATCTCGGCTCTCGGTGCACGCGTGCACAGGTGCCCTGGGCTCGGCGTGGACGTCGGTGCGTCGCCACTGTGAAAACCAGTCCGAAGGCCCATCACGAAGCGACGAAAAGCTCGCGTCGCTCGTCTATATAATCGTTTCGCCGGGCGATTTATTCCCATCGATCTCTGACAGCTTCAACCCGCATCGTTTCCAACTTGCTCTCCTTTATTTGCCTCTATTCCCGCTTCGAACTCTATTTTCTCCCTCGCTCGCGACTGCACTTTGCGCCGCGTATTTGTTTTCCTGCTGCGTGCCACGAAAAGGATTTCGTCGGGGCCGTTTGAATTTTAGAGAGCACGGTTTGCGTCGGCGAAGCATGTGTTTGGAACGGAGCCTGGGGAATATCGTTTCACGTAATTAGGCTAATTCGGACGGGGGACGCGAAACGGGGAACAGTACTGTGAACTTTGCATTTTGCTGATGGTATCATCGAGGGGCTATACCAAACTGATAATTAAGGCGTCGCGATGGTCAGTGCTTATTAAGAGATTAGGCGTTTAGATTGATCTACGAAGCCGCAGGGAATCGCGTGCTTGGAAAATATTAGGGTCGACAAGAACAGCTTTCCTGCTGTACACGGTGGTACGAGGAATAATCAAGATTGATATTGTTCAAGATCGCAGCGTCCTTCGTATCTTGTCCGCGGTAAGCGTGGATATTATTCTTCTTGTCACAGTGTCAACGTATGATGCTTTATTCAAGAACCATCGATAACCTGGCGCAAATCATGCACTCCATCGTCCCGATTCCTTGTCTCGTCAAACGCTTAACTGAACGTTGCATCAGGATTCGACGACACCCCGTAAATGGCTGGTTTGTAGTGTTATTTGACGAAAAATCACGATGCTCACGATGACATAATGCCGTTTCGACGTATCGGATATCCGGCGCAATAACTTCACCCCCGCGGGACAAGTTTACGAGCCACGGGAACTGTCATGCAATAAAGATGCACGGTTCGGGTAAATGGTATTTGAAATGTGTGCAATGAAAACATAATGCCAGTGTGCAATGAAAACATAATGCACTTGTAACCGGCGTGCGGGGCCAATAAAGCTCGCCCGCGTTCCCTGTCCCGCGGCCTAGCGTCTCTGGCCGCTCGGTCACCACGAAGAGTAATCAATCGCCTGAACGAGATCAAAATTTCAAGAAGAACCGCTATTCGTCGGCCTTGAAGGACATTGTGTTTGCCTCTTTTACGATTCAGATTCAATTTGCTTGTCGATTGTTTACCTGTTCGTTAGGTTTTAGGAGTAGGTAACTTGTACCTTGAAACTCGAGTAATGTATATCCCCATAAAAAACTTCAAAGAATTAAAAAAATTACGCCAAGTACACGAAATAAAAAAAAAACACAAAAACTAGAAGATAATAATAATTACAAAGTAAAAAAAGATGTGAAATCAAAATGAGCTGCAAGTAGATAAAGGTGCTTTCCCGCAGCGTGCAAAGGCGACACTGTGTAACACAATAAAAGACAAAAGAAAGATGTCCGCGGCCGGGAAGTCAAATACTTGGCGTTGCCAGGCAAGGTATTCTCAGATCATCAATACACATACCTTCCCCCTCGCAGGCTTTCAGATAATTTGTCCATTTAAAACTCAGACAATGTCAGTACGTTTTCATTATATTGCGTTTTAAAATAATTGTAAGATCATTCATCGACACCGATACCTTTCCTCTCACATGCTTTCACATAATTTGTCAATTTAAAACTCTGACAATATGAATATACTTTCATTATTTTGCGTTTTTAAATAATTCTTATTCATCGACACCTTGACCTTGCCTGGCCACGCCAAGTATTTGACTTCTCGGCCGCGGACATTTTTTTTTTGTCTTTTATTGTGTTACACAGTGTCGCCTTTGCACGCTGCGGGAGAGCACCTTTATGTACTTGCAGTTCATTTTGATTTCACATCTTTTTTACTTTGTAATTATTATTATCTACTACTTTTTGTGTTTTTGTATTTCATGTACTTAGCGTAATTTTTTTACTTCTTTGAAGTTTTTTATGGGGATCTCACTTCTTTTTACAATGATAATTTGCATAAGGAATGACTTCAGATAACTTTTAATATTATATGATTATCTTTTTCGTCCTCGACTTTTTCATGTACTTGGCGTATTTTTTTTACTTTTTTGATGTTTTTTATGGAGTAATATTTAATTAAAATGTAATACTGGTTTGTGGTTATATGCTGATTGCATATCGATTGAATTGATTTGATTTGTGGTTACAGGCTGATTTCAAGTCGTTTGAGTTTGTGGTTATGGGTTATATTTATGATATACAAACAGAACGTAATTCAAATTTGACCAATTTACCTTGTGTTTGAGACTGTACTTTGGTTGCAATTCAATGGTACAACGATACATATTTGTAAAAACACGTGGCATCTCAAATTTTGTCAACCTACCTTATTTGACACTCGTCAGGTTATAACCTGACTGTAAGCTGTCAAAATTTGGAGTAGATTACATAGTGAAGATAGCGATTGACGAACGGAAGGTGGCTGAAGGTGTGCGTGTAACGCGTAGTATACGTATTATGTTGACGAAAATTTGGTTGAAGAATCAGAAGAAGAAAAATCTTACCGTTTCCGAGTGATTCATGAGACGATATTACGATATCTCTGTCATGCGTGGACCGATTTTATTGAATTTGGTCTTATTCGAAAGCTTATACGCGGTTTACATAGAAAAATGCCTTTAAATTTAGGAAATATTGCAGGCGTGATGAGATATTAATGAAATAAATTTCAGGTAAGGTTGGATTAGCCGGGCGACGAGTAGCGACAGTCGACATATACAGAGTGTCGAAACATGTACTTGGCGTCGAGACGCTACCGCGTCTCTAGATGTTATAAAAAGATGAAGAGGAAAGAAAAAAGTGTCGGTCTATTAGATTTTGAGACTCGGAGACTAGACTACCTACCTAATCGAATAACGTGTGCACAGATTAATGAAATACATGATTAACCGGTATTAAGCGTCTAAACACGTCGACGCGTCGATATCTTTAATCAGCTGCAAGAACGAATGTCCCGAGACCACCGTAACTCTTCCAAGAGAGATTTAATCGTTGGCGGCTGACCGAAAATATATACCACCCTCGCCACGGCTGAAAATTTCCTTAATTTCCCCGACGAAATTGCCTCGACCTCGATGAAACGAGGCACGCCCGGCGCCTGGCCGTATATCCGACCATTAAACCGGCCTTCTCCACCCTAGAACGAGGGAGGCGGCTGGATAGACGTTGCCAAGCCAGCTGGGGCGACTTGAAGTATGCACTTGACGCATGCAACCTCGACCAGGTCGTGTATTTTCCAGCGGGCCAGCCTATCTTTTTCTCCATCCCCCTGTAGCTCGCCCCCAGCGATCCTTTTCTTCCTTTCAGTTTCTGCTTTACTGGCCAACTGGGGAGTCAGATACGCGAATCCTCCCCCTGAAAGGTGTGCGCGATACGACGATCCGCCACTCCCTGGAATTTATTTGAACTTTCAAAGTCGTTGTTCAACGCCGCCCCTTTCGACCCCCATTGTTGCTATCGGCCCTCTTCCCGAGGCGCACGCGTGTGTAAGTACACGCGGCTCTTCAACCAGAAGTTCCTTTCATCTCTCTTTTCCGGCTGCGAAAAGACACCTCGAGCGAAAGTTGTATTGGTTACTTAGACAAGCTGTTTTCTCGAGTTTGCTGTGTCAACGCGCCGAGGCCACGTAGGAACGCGGGTCTCTGGTTGGATTTTCCACGGGGTTGGGCCAGAGCAGACGAGAGTAGTTCACGGTGGGGTTCGCTGGCTGAATGGGGGACCCCGACTAGCAACGGTGTCGGATTAATTGGCGGCCAACCCGTCAATATCCACTTTCGTACGCGCCCGCTAACTGATACACGAGATTTACGCGGCGAAAGCGTGAAAAAAGGCCGATACGGTATCGCGCCGCGGTGATTCTGAATAATGAGCGCGATATCCATAATTGTCTATCAAACTCGTTTGGCGTCCACGGCATGCGATCGCGCGCGTGTCGGGCCGATGCATAATTGCGTCTTACATTGATAGGATAGGAATAAAGCAACGATTTCGATAGATTTCTGCGGAAACAGAACGACACGGAAGTTATTTGCTCTCTCCCGCGTGCATGTAGGTTAGTTTTGTAGGTGTTTACTCTCGAAAAACGTTGCCCCGTTCAGTTCCGTTTTGTGGAGAAAGTCTCATTGAATTTACATACGTGTGTGAGCATTTGTAGGGTGAATTTTCTATTTAATTTCACTTTTTACAAATTAAAGGAGTCACAATAATTGATTGATAATATCGATGTAGTGTAGGAGAATACCACGTGCAATATAGTTGGTTTACCTGTTAATTTATTAATTATACTGACTCGCGCCGCACGTAACACTGCGCCTAAAGCTACTTTATTAATAGTAGCTACGAAAAAACTTAACTCTAAAATTATTACTACACCACGTACACAATCAATCATCATAAATGCTTAAAACCGTATTCGACGTTTTGAATTTCGCGCGCCGCGTACCGCGATGTGCGGCGCTAACGTCAGCGCTATCGATTCCCCGGTGCTTTCGATTCTCGATCCGTCAGTCGGCTCGTGCGCGCTCCCGAACGTTCGACGGTGACTTGGCTTGTAGTGCTCGTTTTATCTTCATTTTCCCTACATCTAACCGTGATTCCTTCAAAATCCGTAATAAACGTTTAACAGTGTACTTTCTAAGTGTGAATTTCTCCAAAGTTTGCATCGCGGTGACCGAAAATTGTCCCGGAGAAGTTTACCCTGTCACCAAACACGCGTCACACGAACAGCCCATGGCGTACGTAACCAATAAATCAACTTATTATTTCATAATTTCCAAACCTATTTCGCGTGTAACACAATAGACAATTTTCAAAAGAGTATCCAAAATTTCTCGTCTCATTCTCGTGGTAGCTAACCACAAACGCTCGAGAAATACTCGAAATACATATCCACAAAATGGCGACGCCATGGTCATTCCCGCCGAGGCCTCCGAAACTGGACGAAACAGACGTTGTCGGTTATAGACTCTGGGGACGATCGCGCGCAGCGAGCTCGTAAAACGTCTGAAAACTTGTGTGGGAGGAAACGTCAAAGTTAGTGAATGGCCCATTCAATGCAGTGTCGCGTCCGGTCAAACCGGTCCGCGATCTCTCGCTGTGTTTATTCGGCACGTTCGCCATTCTCGTGGCGGGAAAGACGGACAGACTCGAGGATGCAGCGAGAGAGCGCGGAACGAGAGGGGACAGCCGAGTGGAATGGGCATCGCGCGAAAGAGTGTGTGTCGAGCGGAAGTGGGGCGGGTAAACGTTGGAGCGCGTTTATCGCTTCGACTGACGACTTTCTTCATTCCCTGGCATCGATCTGGCTGGACAGGAAGGGGACACCTTACGGTCCAAGTCCCCCGCGCCTCGTGTCGCCTCGAATCAAAGCCAGAAGGACCAAGTTCCTGGGCAACTTGGCCCGACGACTCTGTCGAAAACAATGCCCCTGTCCGTGGCTCGTTTCCGAGGAGGCGCGTGGAACGTCTCCCGTCCCCGCTCTCAGACACGGAATGGGACAGAATCGATCGGTTCGCGCGACTCGCTGTCCACCTGCAACGGTGATTCACTGCCGTCGTTCGTCGCTGTTGCTCTCGCCACCAGGCAACTCGTGCTGGCTGGAAGAAGACGGATTTCGTAGGGCCGCGAAAATGGGCCGACGAAGACGAATGGAGGGGTCTCGCTGGCGCGATTCTTCTTGTGTTTGAAAAAAATTGAAGCGATGTTCGCGAGACACGATTTGGCGCGCCCGGATGGGTCTTGCGGGCAGTTTTTTTTTACGCGCGATTTATCGATATCTGTTGGGATTCTGCGTAGGGAATTTGTCTCCGGAATCGATGAGTGCTCTTATTAGGTTTATGTGGTTTATAGGGGTGAAACGGTTGGTGTCTTTCGAGAGTGGCAAATCACGAGGATCCTTTGAAAAGATCCTTGATCCCGCGCCGAGCTTGCTCATTCCATCGACATAAAATGACCATAATTTTTTTCGGTTACAGGTAAGCCACTGCAAATCCCTTTCCATTCGCTGGATCAAACGTAACGTGACCCGTGAGTATTTGACGATGAATACAAATAAGCCCGTTGGTGCGGAACCTGGGCATGCATCTGTGTAACCAGTGACTCTCAATAACCGATCGACGAAATTCCGTCGCTTGATTGCTCCTAACGTTACTTCGCTGGTGGAAAAATATGCTGTAGCTGAGTTTACCTTCCGCGAAGGATCGCGGCACGGAATATTCGCGATCGGTCCGTGGATTTTATCTCTGCGACCTACCGAAATATGCAGCTCGCGTTGTATTTCAAAGCGAAACAGCGTCATCGACGCGTTGTACGCTTCGTTTCAAATGCACAAGCTTATTCCGGCCGCGAGTGGTACCCGGAGAACGACGAAGCGTGCCCGCGAGTAATTGTTATTCTCGCATAACTTAATGCCTTGATCAACAATTCAAATCGGGCCGCGCATAAAATGCAACGATCGACGACAGCCGCTATCTCGTCGGGAATATTTCTTGCCACGCGGGTAAAGCGACTTCTTGCTCGCTATTGTTTATTTACGGGAACCGCGCAACAATCAGTTATGGATGAAGTCTGAGGGGCTGGCGAGGAAACCGGGGTAACTTTCCACAGTTCTGCGTGGAACGTCTGTTTCGCTTTGGAATTTGGCGGTCCATGCTGTTTTAACGAGAGCAAACTTGTATATACCTTCATCTTCTTTGGTACCTCCTCGATATTGAAGTAGCAAAAGGAATGTATCAAGAAACACACTAAGTAAGTGAGTAGGTTGTATTCTCGTTCTAACTAGGGACACTATTCGGTTGATGATGGAATCGCGCAGATTTTTTTTATATAGATCGAAAGTATATGTCACCACGGTCACAAAAATGTAAATTAAAGATGCTCCCAACAGCTGCTCTGACCTTGAAAAATCTACAAATTTGGAACAGGGCAAAGAAGAAAAATGAGGGAAAGAGAATGACAACACCGTCTGTTGAAACTTAATTATCTCTATTATATGAAAATACATTATATTAAATGAATGATAATAGATTAATGATAGATAACAATTAGAAATAAATTAATGATAATACTATTGAAATCACAACAGTGGGTAATTAACCATTACATTTCTGATAATCTTGTCGGCAAGAAGGTTTAAATAACTGATTGAAGCAATAATAATTTTCACGATGACTGCAACGAGCGAACACTGTTTCTTTCATACCTTGACCAACGAGACAGACGAAACGACAGATCACACATATACTGCGCGACACTATTTTTTGCCGAATATATGATTATGTATAGATTAATTGAAAAATAAATGTCCAGAAAAAGCATATACAATTTTCTTAAAAATCATGTAAGAAGTAAACAAGACAATGAAAACAATTTGAATATACGGAATTTACATACAACTTTAGAAAACTTATAACGAGGGCTAATTTATTGCGACACATTTTTTGACGAGAAAGTTTGTCACTTTGAATAGTCACTTGTTTACTAATTCTTACATCTGAAACAATACACCATCTTCTTCTAACTAATAATTCTTTGTCTTATTTACATTTTACATGATTTTTAAGAAAATTGTATGTGCTTTTTCTGGACATTTATTTTACAATTAATCTATACATAATCATATATTCAGCAAAAAATAGTGTCGCGCAGTATATGTGTGATCTGTCGTTCAGGCTTTGCAGTGACATGTTTCGACTGTCTCGTTGGTCAAGGTATGAAAGAAACAGTGTTCGCTCGTTGCAGTCATCGTGAAAATTATTATTGCTTCAATCACTTTTTTAAACCTTGCCGACAAGATTATCATATATGTAATGGTTAATTACCCACTGTTGTGATTTCAATAGTATTATCATTAATTTATTTCTAATTGTTATCTATCATTAATCTATTATCATTCATTTAATATAATGTATTTTCATATAATAGAGATAATTAAGTTTCAACAGACGGTGTTGTCATTCTCTTTCCCTCATTTTTCTTCTTTGCCCTGTTCCAAATTTGTAGATTTTTCAAGGTCAGAGCAGCTTTTGGGAGCATCTTTAATTTACATTTTTGTGACCGTGGTGACACATACTTTCCATCTATATAAAAAAATCTGCGCGATTCCAACATCAACCGAATAGTGTTCCTAGTAAGAGTGTTAAAGATCGATTATTCACAACCTCATCCAAGAAGCATCGCGCTTCGTCGTAAAATGAACTAGAAAGCGATAATCGAGGCGCACTCTCTTCGATCGCTACATCGCGTTCATAGACACCCAATGCATTGTATCAATAAAAAGAAGAGGAAAAAAGGAAGACGAGAAAGTAGCTTTGAAAGCGTAAAATGGCGAAATTGTCGTTATCGGAGGCTTCAATTTACCATCGCCCTCCTTCTGAGTAACATTGCTTTCAATTTACAAGCGTGGACGGGTTAAGTGCAATGCCTATCGGTCGATATCGATTCCCTCGACCCGCCATACAGTCTGTGAAGTAATATCGTCTCTGGTTCACATCGAGCTCCCTCGACCGTTCTCCCGATTCACCCTCTATTCTCGAGTTTCGTGATCGCGGAACGGCGATTGGTCTGCGGCGCGCCTCTGTCAACGAAGCATCGCGCGGCGATGGTACAAGAACACCCTCGACCGTCAGCGATGTTACGGAACGTCCGCGGAGGACGTTGATCCTCGGGGACGTAGGCGGGAACACGGGTTTCGCGACCAGTCACCACGAAATCGCAGCGGGGCTTTCTGGCTTCTGTTGAATAGAGGAGAGGGCCACGAAACGCGGTTACACGGCTCGACGCGCGCGTTACCGCCGATAGTATGCGGATACAGACATTAATCCGTGCACGAGGGGGATCGATAAAACGTTATGCGTGTCGCGGAATTAGAGGGCCGCGTCCTCCGCGCCGGGCGCCGAGATGCGATTCCTCCGTTCCGCGTGCGTGATCGAGAATCGCGTGTGGGAAATCGCGGTCGAGCCGCGGCTTTTAACGAGGTTAATTAACATCCAATCGGAATCGAGATTTTCAGCGAGTTGCCCCCGTTGGTGGGTTAACAGGCTTGAGATGGATCTCTTTGGATCCTCGTGTATGTATGCAGATATCTACTGATGGGCATCTCGGTCCGTCCGTCTGTTAGGCTGACGGGCGTTTAAAGATTTATTTACGGAAACGTAATCTCGCGTGCCAGTCAGAAAAATTGCTGAATGCAGCGTTTAAGGTCTGGGTAATTGAATTCACCAACATCGCCGTATCTTCTGTATTGAAAATGCAGGCTTGCCCACGCACGTGGTCGCCGCGTGGGCGGGTGCGCGAGCTTCGAGCTGGTTTATCCCGAAAGCACCTCATCCCGGATCGAACGACATTCGACGACCGATCGTTACAACGCCGATAGCATCGCCGGACGTCGCAGCCGCGTTACTGCAGCCATGGTGCACGCTCGCTTTACGTCCATTGTGGGGGAGCATCGCGAATTTCCACCGCGAACCGGCGTCCGGGCAATCCCATTTCGTGATTTCGCTTCTACGCGAAACGAGCATTGGCCTCGGCAGGTAAAGCTGGCTACTATGAGCTATACGCAAGGAGATCTATGGTCCCATAGATCACTCATTCGGTATTGAGGGCGATGGTAAATTCAGGATACGGGTGTCCTCAGTTATGGCTTTTAGAATGAGGTGTCGAGAACTTGGACCGGAAAGCTAAGGGGTGTCCTAAGAGCGAGTGATCGAATGGTGGACTTAGCATTCTTCAGCCTTGACATTTAGAAAGAATTCTCAGAGCAGGACCTTAGCTTCCACTAAAGTGATCCATTGGTGTACACAAGTACGCTCGAATTGTTCGACTCCTCCGCAAATGTCAGGCAGCATCATCTGCTATGCTCAGTAACCTTCGTTCTCACTTTTAAACCTTTCGTCAGGGAACCCTGGGAGCTCGCGGAGCACTCTGCTTTCTCTTCTGCCGGCCTGTCTCGCCCGCTCCCCCGGCCGATAATAATTAATTTCGATCGTGTAACGAATCGCTGGATTTCACGGGCGCCTCGTTCGCCGCGAGACGCGCGAAAAAATAATTTACCTGCCCGCAATCCGTCCGGGGCGATTTACGTCCGGTGAAAGTCATCGATTAATTTAACAGCCCGACGGGAAGGCTGCCACGATTTAACGTTCAACGACGGCCCCTCGGAAATGGACAAATAATTCTGGCGCGGAGACGGGGTACTTTCGATACAGGGAATTAACGAGTCTACCCGGGGTGCGGGATGACGTAAAACCGACCGTTCGATTCGTAAATAAATAATTTATACCGCGCTTCGCTATGCGACGGGGCGGGAGGCGCGAAGGGGAGCCACAAACGCTTCTGGGGCAAAAGGGAATTACGCGCATCCTCTCTGCTTAAACTGTAATTAAATCATAAATTTCTCGGTCGTAAGGATCTTAACAATTCCCATTCCCGATCCCGCGCGATCCGCTGCGGCGTGTAATTAAATTTTTATAAATCGGGCATATAATAGTTAATTATCCTGACTGTCCGTGCGAGCGAACAGGATGCGCGTCACGACCGATTTCGCGCGCATCTCGCATCGCCAAGCAATCAATTGCTTCCTCATAACGACCAGCCTTCTCCGACGATTCTCGTCGACGCGTGAGAGCTCTCCTCTCTCTGGCTCGTCTCTCTCCCGTGGCAGAAGAAAGAAACGTTCCCTTTTTTCGTTGCACCAGCTGAATTATCTAATTGCACCAGGTGTCATTTCACCTGGACACGCTCGAACGGCACCCTTTAATCTGCTCTGGCTCGCCCCGTCGTTTTCCAGGATACTCTCTCGATCCTCGGTTCTTATTGTACCCGCCACGTTGAAATTAATTAGAGCGCCAGAATTGCTGGCTCGACGACGTGTTCCGCTCGAGGTGATATGCTGATCGCCAGTCCCTCGCGCTTTTCTTCGTCCGCTCTCGCTTCGATTGTCGTTGGAAGTTCGAAACGTGGCAATTACACGGTGATAGTGGCTCGACTTATGAACATCCTAAGGATAGTTGGCGCGTAGTTCTATTTTCTGTTACTTGGGCAAGTGGAGCGTTATATCGATAGCTGACGCGGCAGTCAAAGTGTTAATAGCTGGAGAACTCCACAAAAAGTTCCAACGTAGACACGTATTAATCTCTTTCTAATCATTATCGCTGTTATTACACGTGCCAAGATTGATAAAATGAGGATCGTGCTGGCCATCGACCGGAGCAGTTTTCCGCGGGGCGAATTCGATACCCGCGTCGACGTTGCCTTAAAAAAGCCGGTTCGCGCCACCACAGGAATACTGAATGAATCGATAAAAGCGAATCTCGCGTGGGCAGAGAATCGCGCTCGCCCGACACCGTACTACGCGCTGTCGTTTTCCGTCGTTTTCTCTTTATTACCCGGTTCTCTACCCTCCTGTATTTGGAATTCCGCGTAGGACTGGTTTCCTCCAGCCTCGTCTCTCCCTCCCTGTCGCGTTCCATCGCACTTTGCCGCTTGTCCCGTTTCCCTCTCCATCCCGAATAAAAGCCGCGATTCCCAGGGACCCGGGGTTGCTTCGATAATAGATCCCCGAAGGAGAGTCACGAGTGTCGCTC
This sequence comes from Andrena bucephala, assembly GCA_947577245.1. Taxonomy (NCBI): domain Eukaryota; kingdom Metazoa; phylum Arthropoda; class Insecta; order Hymenoptera; family Andrenidae; genus Andrena; species Andrena bucephala. The sequence continues at coordinate 76,245,114 of OX387715.1, forward strand.
GAATCGTTAGTCAGCATCTGAGACGCTCCGTCGGTCGTAGGATAATTAACTGGTGGGGGCCCGGTTCCGAGGAATCCCGCTTAGTTGCTCAACAAAGAGACTCGGAGCTTGGTACTCGAGCTCCTCGACGAGTGTCCTAGCCGGCCAGGAGTGGCAATTACCCGCCGGCTTAATCGTACTCGCTGATTTATGATCGATATAATTATTCGACCGCTTTGGTCCAGGCGGAGCGGGCCGCGTCGTTTTATTGCGACGCTCGGGCACCGGCGATACGCGTAATTAGGCTAGAGGTGGCGGTTTTAATTGCCACCGGGAACACGGCGTCGCGAGTCCCTCGTCGGCCGAATAATAAAATACGCTTACGCGACGCTGTACGTCGTGTTAATGACAGGCCGCGACGATATTTGGGTCGCCACGGGGTGGAGTTCGTACGTGTGCAAAGTTCCATTGCCGCTCGTTAAGATGCCACGCCGCGGTGACCGCCCCCTTCTCTGCGCTATTTCGATCCAATTAGCGGCGAGTTTCTTGCGATTATGGCACTTATTAGCACTTCCGAGGGACGATGGGAGGTTTCGCGATCACTGTTCGACCAGATTCCAAGACTGGGGAGGATCGTACCATAAGTGAAGATACAAATACATCGTGAATAATAAATGCAGAGGCTCAACCCGGAGACCCAGAACGCAGCATGATCTTTAAGATCGCCCGGTTTATGGCCTGACAGGACCTGTTCGCGTACACGCAGCGAATGGGCAGAATTCGCGAGTCACGTTAGGGATAGGCGGATGAAAAATAAGATAGCGCGAAGTGCCAGCGTGATCGCCGCGTGATCATCCCAACCCCTTCATTTGTTGGATGCACGCGTACGTGTGCTTGATAGAGTGCATCCGGCCGACTGTTCTGGATGGTATTTTGCAACGTCTTTGAATAACGGGACGGTAGAAATTGAGCTCGATCGAGTCTCCCTATCTTTCGCTGGTGTGAAGTCTTAACACCGTATTATTTTGCTAAGTAGCGTCCACTTGGTAGCGCATCTGCACGATTTTCCTCGAGTTTACGTACAACGCTCTCGTCCAAGTCCGTTTAGAACTTCACAGTCTCGTACATCTCTGACATAATCATCATTCAAAATTACCCAGAAGCTTGCAAATCCTCCTACAGCCACCGAAAAATTATAATATTCGACCATAAAGGCAACATAATTGATTTCTCATCTGAAAGTGTCCATGAGACTGAAATACTCGGGGGTGGCGAGTCCAGGGATGATCGAGGTGGCGCACTGAATCCCCAGCCCTGAATGGCGCCGCGAGAAATCAACGGGCATCGGCAAGAAAGGACCAGGTCCGCGGCGAAGTGTAACAGAGACTCCCGCCGTTCCATGGACGAGTGGCCGTTTCATAAGAAAAGGGAATCGAGCGTCGTCCCACAACGACGCCCACAAAGCGGGACGAGCGTGCGCGAGCCGCGTCAGACAGCCTTGCCTTATACGTCGCGCGGCTGCATTTCCACGCTTGTAACCTGCGACACACGGCCCTTTGCATCTGCTCGCGTACCCGCGGTTATAATGGGACCACCTCGGCGCGTTTCGCGGTGACATGCACGCTGACAATAAGCCTGTGGGGTTAGAGGAGCGCGCGTAAAGGGGAAACACGCGGATGCGAGATGTAAGCTCGCATTTACCGTCCGCATGGACAATGACAATATTCGTTCTTCTAGAAACTCCATTTACCCGACCTTCCTCGAGTTATCATAGACGGGTGAACGGATAGAATCGAATTTCTTCGTGTTCTGTTAATTCGCCAACTGTCCTATTTCTTGGCCTCTTGCTCCTGTCGCGCCAGAGGCAAGAGAGCCGCCGTTTCTATTCCAGAGAACAAAAATTGCGGATCAGGAGTGGATGAAGGTGAATCCGACGAAGCTTTTTCTCCCCGGATTTAGGTGCTTCCGTTCGATTCGACGGCGACGGGTAGAGGGCGATTCGATTCAAAAGGGGGCCTCGGAGAGATGAGATGTAAATGAAAGGAGGCACTGGGTTAGCAGATGGACCGTATGCATACGTCGTTCGTTGCTGAGAGGACCGCGCGCTCGTTCCCTCGCGGAGGATTCGTTCGTGTGCAAGAAGGAACTGGGAAGTCAGGCGCCCAGGGGAGTCACGTTGATCTTACGGATGTCACGTAGGCGTTACAGGATCAAAAGGTCAATCTGTTTCTCCCTCTTCTTTCCATTTCCATCCACGGCACATCAATTTCCTCGGCGGCTGTCATAGAGGCACGTAACTTCAGCGTTAGACCTCGCACTTATCGCCGGCATCGGAACTACTCCTTTCGAGCATTTCATCCTGGCCCGACGCTGCTATCGTCGATAGAGCCGAGGGGGGAACAAATGCGTACTAGATTCGATCGGTAGTGGCCTCTTTCAGGGTACGATATCTCGCGACAGGCAGAGCTCTGCCTCGCGAATCACATTCAAACCTCGTCTTCTTATTCGGGTCTACTCAGGGATTCTTTAAACGAGCAATAAACGCTTTCATTCTCGAGGAACGAAGCGCGGCAGTGCCCCCTCCGCTGTTCCTTCTTGGAATAACAAAGGGGGGAATCGATAGAGCCGGTGCTTCATTATTATCAGATCGTAAAAGCATGCCATAAATCAGGCGGAATTTATTGGCCCGTTTAACGATTACGACGCCTCTGTTTCTTCCGTGGCCGGAGGTCCCTTCCACGGGGACGCATCCGCTTTACGACGGGGACATTAACGAAATGTAAACGTCGGTAAATGGAAACGAGGTCCTCGAGCCGGCTCGCTCGCCAGCCCGCATCCCTGCCTCGCAGAAATTAACTGGGAGCGGCGATTGGTAACGCGCATCCACAAACGGTAAATCGAATACAAGAGTAGATTACAAGCATTCAGCGAGCGAGCCAGCGGAGCAATATGTTTACCAGCGTTGTGTTATACAAAAATTGATTATCGATACGCGCCCGTATACGGGAGAAAATTACTGTGTTTACCATTTGTCACGAAAAGGCCGAATAACAGCGGCACAGTTACGTTCTCTACACTATTGTTAAACTTGGGCACAATCGATGTACGTGCATCGAATATTATATTGGATATTAATGGTATCACGTACTTTCGACTCTCGCCACGTTTAGAATCTAATTAGCTGCGGCTGAACTAACCCGATGAACGCGCGGGATATAGTGCCCCGCCCGACACTCTGTGCAATATTTCTGTTTCAAAGATCACGCGTGCAAAGGCCTGTATGGGGGATAAACGTGAGGATACAATGAGCAATTAAGAGCCCCAGAAAACTCTGATATTTCACCCTCAAAGCTCATGCCAGTCGACGCTGGCAGTAAATAGAGTTGAGCGAGCTGATTTATTGAAGCGAGGAAGGAACTGCAAAGAAACTTTGATACGAAACGTCATGGGCAAAGTCATTTTTCATTCGCACTGTCGAACCTATCGAAAAGGCTTGGTATATACGTTTCACTTCTCCCTTCGTAAGAATCAATTACCACTTAATTTTACCACGACTTCTAGGTCACTCTGTATCTCAGTGCCAACGTTCACGTCACAGATAACAGAAATTCGGTGCACGAATATTATCCATAGTTGAACGTCGCTCGACTCCCCCTCACACCTGTGTCCGTATCGAACCTGTCCGCATCGATTTGACATTTCCTTGATGTCTCTGGTCAACGGCTGATAACCTGATCGCGCTCGCAGCGCTCGCCGCAAATTGCTGATCGTTACTCGAGGACAAAAAGAGATATCGATGGAGATATTAAGAGTCGTGGAACAACGGTGCCTGGTCGACGATGCGGAGGACGATACAAATATCGAACACGCCTCTGGCCATTAATCTAATGTCCCGTAGCTCGATCTCGCAGTGCTTAACGGTCGCTATCGACGCCACATCCAACCACCGACGTCTTCCTTTCTCCGTCGATCAAGGGAGCAGCTCGCTCGCCACCTGCCGCTACACCTGAGTCTCTTAAAACGGTAGATTCTGGTATGTATTTTTCTCCGGGGCGACGCTGTCACTGCTGCCAGGGACATTTATCGTACCGCGGCCCGACAGTTTGTTGAATGCTGGACATCGGAATTGAATAATCGCGGCGTCGTTCGACGCGGTGTCCCTTTAATTAGCATTCGTGCGCTGGCATTAAGGATTCGTCGGAATTTTAGGGCAGCCTACAGGCTCCAGAGACGATTTCGAAGCAACTATAAAAAACATTATTCCTCATACCCTTCGCTTCTATTTCGAAGTATAAATTCGTGTTCTGTTCCACGTTACCGTGAGAAACTGTGACCAAATTCAACGTTCTCGCCCCCTGCCTGGATTCCAGCAGCTCTGTTTTCTAACATTATGTATCGCATCTATACCACAAGCAATTCTCCGCGGAGAGGAAACAATTGCAACTCGTGTTCGACTGTGCCAAAATGTTTACCCTTGCTTACCACAGAAGTAACATAATAACAGCCCTGTAACAATTTGTAATAGCGAAGCTGTAATATCGTACTCTACAAGCGGGAATAGAGAGCCAAAAAGTATTACATAATATCCCCGAATAGTCTGGAACTTAAACTATTGAAATTTCAGTATCGAATTATCTCTCTGACTGTAGATTGTTATTAGACTCACGTGTGTGCTGACATTCTCGACGCGCCCGAGAAAAACGAGGAACGAGGAAAATGAAGGAGCCAGCGACGGTCGATGGTAGGAAAAAGTTCGCCGACAGTTTCTTGCCAGGTTACTCAACGAAAGTGTTACGAGACACGTCGTTTTGTTTCGATCGGACGTCAGGTTCCATAGGCACGCACGATGGCTTACTGCATGCGCGGCGAAGATTTATGATATTCTTCTCGCGCGGTGGCAGAACGCGGGGCTTCGCAATAAATAACGCTTCGCCTCGAAGACACGCATGCGGGGAGCACGGGCGTTATCGATGCAAATGCACCTTGCCGCGCCCACTCGCCGCGGAAATAAACGAGGGCGATCGTTTTTCGGCGCGGCACCAGGTACCCGCAATATTTCCCGGGAAAATTCGGGATCGAGCTCCAACGTTATTAACACCGTGCGCTGTTTAGAAGCGATCTGTTTAGCTCGAATTGCAGATCCAATTCGCAGCTTCGCAATTAGCTAGAAATTTCAGCGAATTTATCTCGCTCCGGTGGAGCACGCTTGGAGAGCGTCTAGTTGTACTTTGAATAATTCAGCAAGAACTCTGTTGCCATAACAAAGCAATTTTATTGCTTGACTGTGAAAATCCACCTGTCATCTCTGAGAACTTTTTAAACGATTCGGTATAATCGAGTACTTGCCAGCCCCCGTCAACCTCAACGAATCGACCACCATTTCAAATAGTCCTCCCTGTTTCCACAAAGGGGTGATTAAAAGGGATGACCGTCGGGCACGCTGACTGACTGGTATCGACGATTCTAATTGCCCGGGTCGTTCCTTTTAATTTCTCCACCGCGGCACAATACTCGGTGACGTAAGTCCTCTGTTGAACTGTCGTCGCGGCGGACGCCCACGGCGATCATAATTCCGCCTAATTGCCTCGTTTATTAGCTCCTCGAGGCATCCGGCTATTTATAGGGGGCGACAGAGACAGAGGCCGTCGCCTCGTTATCCTCGATCGAGCATCAGGACAGGCTGGTTTCCCCGTTTTCTAGCTGGCCGAGCGGCGAAAAATCATTTCGAACGCGTCACCCGCCTCTCATCCCCGTCCACCCCCCGTTGTTCGCGGTCGTGATCGATTAACTTCTAATTGACTCTTTTCAGAGGCCCGGCGAGAGCTTTCGAGTCCCCTGGATTCCTTGTTTCACCGCGCCCCGATGGCTCCACTCCGCCGAAATCTAGTTAAGACCGTGTCCGATTGGTTCTGTAGCGGGCACCGTGTCCCTCGATGCCGCTTCCCTCTCTAATTGAATCCTTTTTCCTCGGGCTTTTCCTTTTCTATTCTCGCCATGGGACGGGGACAGTTCCCGGAACCTGGCCCCGGTGCATTCTGCCTCCCGTTGGGAAATCCTCCAGCTTACCCTTGGTACTCCAGGTGTTGGATACTCCTCGACTAGCTGCTGTTTCGCGAAACACAGTTTGCTTGCTTTCCATTTGAATTCTCCTAATAAATTAACGCGCAGTAAATTCTATAATCGTCGAGAATAATGCACGGCGTTTACAAACGAAGTTAATAGGTATGTTCATCGTTATAAGAAGCTTATCGTCTCGCCGAATCGTCGAGGGATCTCCGCCTAAGTGGCCAGAACGAGAACGCGTTAAGCTGGCCGTTCGCGAATTTCACGAACCTCCCTTTACAGATTCGTTCGGGGAGGCGGCGCAAAACTTATCTGGCGATAACGCTCCCGCGGCTCTCTGAACGATGCATCTGGTAATCCCCGCTTTCCGCGGATATCCCTGACCGCCGAGCGATTCGCAAGAAACTTGGCCGCTGTCCAGACTCGGATATCCAGACACCGGGCTAGCAGTTTTCGGTGTTTAACGCGATCCGGACGATTGGACGCGTAATCCTGCATGCCAAATCCCGCGCCCTTTAAACGCGAGAGTCGTTCAAACCTACAGTCGGTCGATTAACGTTCTGTGCGGAATTCCGGGGTTTTATTGGCGAATCAATTGCTTCGAGGATTCGTGTATTCGAGAGACAATTCCTGGTTGAATCGGCGACAGGTGATCTACTATAGTTTTCATCTGAAGTCGATCCCTTTAACTTTTTAATTGATCACACTTGTATCGTGCTCTTCCCGCTCTCGTTTGAGGTATTTGATTACGAATGGGATTACGATTGGGGATACGCTGTTTTCCGTTCATTTGGTTGGGAGAAAGGTGAAATACTTTATGGATGAGAGAGCAGGGAGTCGAGGAGTTTCAAAATCCCTCGACGACAACCGACAGAAGGGAAAGGTCGGCAGGTTTAATGAAGATCATTATCATGAGAAATTTATACACGTCTGTCGAGTACGTATCTCAGGTGAAGCGTTAAGTTTCCAGATAACGAGTGTCTCTCGCCTCACAAAGACGTGAAACGTCATACCCCGCCCTACGTCGTGTTCAAAAGTTTTCTCGCGGCAACGCAAAAAGTGACGTTCTCCGTGAGCCGCCTACTATAGGAAACCCCAGAATATCGTGCCTCCGCCCTTCCCTTGAAATTTAAATGAGTTTCACGAATTCACGGATTTCCTCTTCGGAAACATTTATATATTCTGAAGCATACGGCCGCGTTTCAAAAATGGCGACGCGCAAACATATCTTGTCAGCATGAAATATCGAAGTTCTGCAATTCTGTCTGCTTCTATCCGAATCATTTCTTCGCGACGGCCGTAACTCATCGTTGAGGAAGGGAGAACTGAAGAATCCTTTACAGACTAACTAATAGTTGAAGTCACACGATATTGAAAGCTGTGGTAAATAAATTCCGTGTAGACGATTTCACGGAACGATTCAGATTCACTTTAGAGCGCGTACCTATTCTCTGATCCCCCGTGACTGATTCGGTATCTCAAAGCTTCAAGGAACCCGAACGATTCACGAGTGATTTACCTCGCGACCGAGAGCCTTTTTCCCTGGTGCAAAAACTGTCGCCCAAGGAAAGTAACCGGGCCCAGTGTTTCCCCCAGTATTTCGTCTCTGCCATGGCACTGGACTTTTCAATGTGCACGTCCAGGGTCCCTGCCGAAAGACAGCCTCATTACGGGAATTGGGTCGCGACCGCGACGAAAGGCAGTCCGATCTCGAAAAGACATCTTGAGCTAAAATGCATCACCTTTACAACACATGGTCGTTTGTAGACGCTTAGCTTCGACGAGTCCACTAGGTCCTCCTATGTCTTTGGTGACTCGCAATCTCGTAGTACATAGGAGAAGGGTATGGATAGAGGTACACGAGTTTCTTAGCAATTGAGCTGCACTCTCAGTGATAGAGAAGCACGAGCTTTGTGCTCTTAAATAGATAGGATGCAGTTACAGTAATACTCACTGCTATTTCAGAGCATTGTATACGCTACGTGAGTAGAGTTTGTGGTTCACTGGTAATTTGTATACTAATTTCGCAGTATCGTCACTAATTACACTCATAGCGCCATCAATTTATCAACAGTTGTTTTTCAAATTGATATATTTGGTCAGTAACTCCCTCATATTCATCGATCGCGGTGTTACGAATTATCATTCCGAACCGAACGATTTACACAATCTATTACGCTCCCGTCCGAACCAGGGAGAGGGGACGGAGAATTTTCCTTTCGCTCCAATTTATAGCGATGATAATTTCCCGCGCGCCGCAAAATGTTGCATGGTAATGTGGCCCGACGAAAGTGAACTGATGAATATTCATTCGGCGGAGTGTTGTATGGGCCAGGAGAACCTGGCGAAGCCAGAGTATCTCGAATCGATATTCTTCAGGAATATTCCCGCGAGAAATGCGAGGATTCAACGTTCACGAGCATCGACACCGTAGAGGAAAAATAATAAGAAGAACGACTCGCTGTCGAGTGTGTTCCCAGAGCGTTTTCTCCTCTGAACCCATTAACGAATATCCATCGTAGCAGTATTTCAACCAGACAAACAGGAAATTGTTATGACACTCTAACGCGATATAAAAGTTCCAATAATATTCAGCTGCGCCAGAGGTTTCGTGAGAGTGTGGATTCATCTGACTTCCCTTGGTGGAACGACGAAGAAGCATCTGCTTGGAGCACGGTGCCGTGTAAACCGTAACGAGGCACAGGTAGAAGCTTACGAGCGTCACGTTGTTTAATAGTTCATATCAGTTTGACAGTTTTACGCGTCCACGCAAACAACGGTGGTACGACATGTTCGTGGTATCGTGCATGGCAGGCAGAAGATAAAATCGATGGGAACACGGGCATTTAATCGCGAAGCGGTAACTAACGAGCCTTCCACGTTCCACTGCGATCACGATCGAATTCTAATTCGTTAACGTGTCGACTGGACCATTTTTTCGGCCAAAAACCGCCGGCTGTCTATTTAAAAATAATTAAAACTCGATCGACCCGTGTTGCTCGCGGCAAACCACTGCGCAGAATTTAGATAGCTATTTACGTGTTTTTAATTGAAATGTTGTCTTTTGTATTGAAATCAATTTACAAACGAGGTATTCATAAAAATTTAATCGTTCCTTTCAATACAATCATTTCGTCTTAACGCAACCCGTCGACGAGTTGATTTGTCTTTCTGAATACAGTAATATTTGTACGCTGATCACTTGTAATCGAAGCATCGACTCGCGTGGAAGTCGCTGAAATTGATTTTCACGGAGTTTCTATTTCAGTGAAATGTTAAAGGTGCCCGCGGGCGAGCAGCACCGTCGCAAATTGAAAAAAAGCATGAAGAAAGCATACGTAATAGGTAACAGATGAAGCTGCGAGCACGCGAATATCGATGTCGATCGCTAAATGTGTCTAGAACGCGACGAGAGATTGCTTTATTGCCCGCTGCCTGAAAATGCGCTGCAAGTTTTCAAAGGGTTCGACCTTCCAACTCCACCGACGTCGTAGGACTTTGTTAACGGGCAGACTTTCGAGTCGCTACCGTTAATGCAACGAACAACGTTACTGTGAGAACCCTTCAGCTTCAGCTAACTCTGTTAAGTCGGTGGACGTCCTTATACATAACCTTAACGTTCCACGGGCTGCAATACAATTTTCAAATTACACCCGCCCGCTTGTAGCTGCCAGCTCGCGTGCACCGCAACATCGTTTCGTTTCTTTCGTTTGCAATTTGCTCGCGGTTTGTTGAGCGTTCCGAGACGCAGATTCTCGTGCCAATGAACTTCTTTTCTGTTAAGTGGAATTCAAAGTTTCGAGTCAATTAACCTTTGCGCAATACTGAGTGTACCTATCTTTTCATCCATGAATTTTGAGTCGTTACTAAAAAGGGGGGGATGCATCCTTGTGAGATAGAGAATTATGTGGTTATTATCAAATATCTTAATTTCTCGAAGCAATGTGTTACCATTCACTACGGTTTTTCAAGGCAACTAATTTCTCCAAGCCCCTTTGAAAGGAACTCGATGGCTCCTACGCCAAAATAGCTGCAGACTCGTGGAAGGATAACATTTATCATTCCGTTCCCAAGCCTCCGGGATGGTCACGTCGCTGCTTATTACGGCGATGGTTGACTTCTCACCCCGTATCGACGTCTTTTCAATTTTCCACCGTGAAACGCGTGCACCTCCGATTCACGCTTACAAAGAGACGAATGCAAGATTCTGACACGGCAAGGAAACGCCGGGAACGAGCTTCGATCGGGCGAGCTCACCCGCCGGGCCCCCCTTTCCATCCACGTTTTTGCCGTTTTACTTTACCATTTGCAGGTCCATTTTCCTTCTTTCTATCGCGGCGGGACGGGGGAGAACGAGGCGAAACTGTTCTTCCGCTCAAGTGCCGCGAAGGAGCTTTTATTGCGGGTCGATGAACGCGGAAATAAACGATATAGACGTTATACACATGCACACGAGGGGGCGAACGCTTTGTGCCCGGAGCGCCGGGGAATGCGCGCGTGTTCTGCACGGTTCTGCATAACACAAATTTTTCCGCGAATTCGCGCCACGATGGAGCCCCTCTACGCGCCTCTTCGACTTCGCCCGGACTTTGTATAGGGTGATTTAACTGTTTCCACCTATTTACGCCTCGCGTTTTATATACCGAGTGAGTCGTTTAGGTGTGGGACTGTACATATCTCTGGTGCTTGTGGTGTTAGGAGAAAAGTTTCGCGGGGGAGAGGTTTACGAACGAGAGCGTTCTTGTCTTTGGTGGGTTTGCCTTTGGTGTCTGCAGGCGATAGTGTCTTCGAGATACGTACAACAGCCGCACTGCTTTGTAATACTTTTTGTGAGAAGCGCAGTTTTAGCGCTAATTGGAGCACCGCGCGTTTTAAGTCCCTTTTCGGCATTAGTTTCTCCCGTAATTGGGGCACGAGTAATTCTAATTCAATCTGGCCAACCTCAAAAGCAAATTGACGTTCACAACGCGTAGCCCAGCCATGTAAATACTGCTCGGTACATATTCATGGTCTCAGCCCGAAGCTTAACATGACTATTTAATTCCGTATAATACCTGGCGGAGCTTCAAACACGACCTGCATGGCAAATAAATTGTTAAAATCCGTGGTAAGCCATAGTCAAAATAGAGAGGGAGTAGGAGGTGGGCAGAGCGCGTGAGAATACATAGCCTTTGAGCACGGCCAGACTCGCGGAATAGTTTTCCAACTGCGAATAAAAATCCATTCAGACCCGCTAACGAATGAAATTTCCATGGAATTTCATTTTCTGTTTTGAGAAGGGCTTCGTAACGAGCAAACAGCGTGCAGTCTCCAGTATTCCAGGTTCTCAACGAAACAAATTTCGAACTTCACCCCGTGTATCTACAAAAATCTTCGTGCTGTTAGAAAGACGTTTTGTTGTTACAACTTTTTTACGCTAATTATGAGAAGAAATTAAGAAGAAGAAGAAGTGAAATAATATACGGGACGCTTAATTAGAAAGGTTCTTCACATTCCTTCGTATTTTCTCATAGAATAACATGTCTTTTAATGGACATGATGGATCATCGCATTATGACATCACTTTCAGGCGACATCAAACACTATGCACACACAGCTCCCCTGACCTCAGATACGGAGTTCCCTAATGGAACGCGAGGCCAGCATGGTATCTTTGATTTTAATGTCCCACGATTACCCTCTCGAAGCTGTATTAATTATCGCGTGGACACAAATGCACGACGATGCATCGGGACATAAAACCATGCATCATCATATCGCCCTCGTAGCGATATGTCAATCGGCGAGCCGTTCATTCACTTTCTGCCTTGAAAAGTGCATCGAAATATGTGGTGGTCGCATCAAGCAAATTCCTCGCAATAAAATCGGCATCTTCAAGAAGCACCACAGGCAATTTCGAAATTTTCTAATCGATAACCTTGCAAAACGCAAGCACAGTGGTATTAATTCAAGCAGTGAAGAAGTTTTATACTTTTACGATCGCTCTTCGTTATCTCATTGAATCGCGAGAGAGTTAACGCCACGAGCAGCTCGTTATCGAATTTCTTCAATTTCATCCACGCGCCCCGATTGGGGGACCGTTAATGCTGAATTACGAGCGGCTCGAATTACGCTGCAACTCCCTTCCAGTCGACGAGCAATCGCCCAGGCGTGTGCTCACACTCGCCACGGAATTTCGTCGTCTCCAGTGCAGAACGTTCCCGGTCTCACGATATAACGAATCCGGCGATTAAATTCCATTAAGATAATCTGTTTCGCCAGGACGATGGTCGTTATCAGGGACAAGCAACGGGCGCCGATGGCGCGATTAAATCGCTGCCGGGTTATTACGTTTCACGACACTTTGCCCCCCCCCCCCCCCCTCCCCATCTCCCTCCCTCTCCGCGTAATATTATTCCCATCCCATGGCGCTCGATTTTTCGTGGCCATGCGTTTCGGGGGTGCTGCGATCCCGTGTGCGAGAGAGAGGAGGGGCCGAAAACGGGTCGAGAGCGAAAACACCGCCCCGGGGCCAGGGAGCGGTTCGGAATAATTGTTTGTAAATTATCGTCCGTTGCAACGATGGGAGAACGGCTCCTCAGACGCAGCTGGCAGCCGTCGAGTAGCCCGCAACTCGAGAGGCTTTTAGCCCCGAGTGAGAATGCCAAAACTTGGTCGCGATATCAGCCTCTGACTGGAGCTTCCTCATAATTTTCTGTCCCCAACGTTCTATAGAGTACATCACGTGGTAATCGACTAACTTTTCTATCATGCTTATCGTAAGACAGCGATGCAACACGCAGGAGATCGGTTGATCATTCGCGGAACACAGTGAAGTTTGATAGTGCTATAAACTCAGTTAAGATTCTTTTACGGCGACCGTTCAGTTTCTTGGCGAGGATCCTAATTAAACGGGATTTCGTCGATTGTCCTTGGGAAGCGGTGTTACAGCACCGATCTTACAACTCTCAGAGCTACAGGGCTTGAATGGCGCTCCTCCAGACTCTGGTATTTTCCTGGACTTTTCGTAACTGCCCTCGCCGCAGCTTCTCCATTCAACCGGGTCCTCTTTTTTTCCTTTCGCATCCGCCTCGAACCACTTAACTTCCACGTAGCCACCGAGGAGCTGGGGAGGTTCATAGCGACAGGTAATTTATGTTCTTTGATGAGGCGATCCCCTAAAAGGTAACGTTAATTACCGCCACCATTCGCAATATTATAAACGTCCACGAACGAGATCCCTGCGAACGTTTCGCTCCGCGAAAATCGCGTTTGTTAAACCTCGGCTGAGAAATGTGGGACTGAAAGGTATCCTTCGGTTCGCGAGGGTAACCAGGTAGCCCCGCTGTTTTATGGGCTTCGATTAAGTACACAGAGCGGAATTCGTCGAATTCGAGGGATTCTACGGGCGAGCGTCAAAGGGGTCGTAACGCTTCCGAGGATCAGATAGGGAAAACTCCGTCGGAACTTGGAATCGTTACTTTTTACGTCGCTCAACAGGCGCGTCTCGCTCGTTCCTCGGCTCTCTCCGGAATATTCTTCTCTTCCCTCCCGTTTTTCTCGGCTCCTTGCCGTCTTGGGTCCCACGATCCTCGGGTATCATCGGAGCGAGCACGATAATTAATCCTTTTAGCGCAAGTCCGAGTAAACACTCGGTGTAAAAAGAGACCGTGCCCATCGCCAAGTTGCTGGGGAGCTGCGCCGACTTTCCGAGATAAACAGTCCTGGGCGATGAATACCTCGGACAATAAAATCGCATGGCGTTCTGAATTGGTGGATGCAGCGCATTGGATTCGTTAATAATATACTTTCCTCCCCAATATGCAAAGATTATAATTGAGGACACATTACCCAGCACTTGAAAACCCGGAAAGTTAATGAATTTCGGGGCGCACAGTTCGCAGCCTTTTATGCTATAAATACAGTTCAGAGGAGATGATGATGGTAGTGTTCCTGTCTCGTATTTTCACATTTTTACCATGCATGGGGACCGGGAATATGCTTTTAGACATTCTTTCTGGTGTTACATGAATAGCGCGGTGTAACCCGAGATTACGCGGCATATTACCGCGGGAAGTTACGAGGCAGCGTCGGAGGAATCGATATTAATTACGATATTACCGATTACCATTCGGTTTGCGAAACCTAACCAGCGGTTACGTAATATTATACGATCAAAGCGTTGGTTAATGCAATTGGTTATAACCGACGCGCATTGGAACGGTACGCCAGGCCGAGGAAGGGGCGCGCTCTCCCGGTAATATCTTTCAGAGGAGCGTAATCAAGAATTGATACGGGATTATAATGATTAACGATTACAAACGATTGCGCCCCGGTCGAAACGATCACGCAAACATGCCACGCCGGCCGCTGAAACTGTTTATTATTTAATCGTGTTTAACTGGAATATCAATGTTTACATATCCGTGTCGCGGTATATGTAGGTATATAGTAATAAAGATAACATATTGTGCTGGCTGCGATGAATAATTATCATTACGACGAAGCTCGCATCGTTCAGGCAGGCACTCGTCAGCGTGTAAACGCGTTAATAGCGACTCGTCGAGCAATTAATATTCCAGTGGCAATCGATTCGGCGCGGGCGAAAAAGTTAACGATAGGTTCGCGGAGGGAACAGGGAACGGTGGAAGAAATCGTGACGAGACGCTAATGCGGGCGTGGGATCAGCGTTACATAAATAACGATTACACGGGGTGAACGGGGTGAAAAAGGGGCGACGTAGTTCGCGTCTGCCCGTTGGCAAACCGAGCTCGAATCTAGCGCGTTTTGCCGCTTTTATGCTGATTTATCGCGGTTGATAAGACGTGGCCGCGAATATTGCGGAGCGAAATTTATCTGGGCGAGGTAGAAGAAGCGCGGTCTCAAGTGCCTCTATTCAGCAGATTCCTGGGGAAATACGGGGAGGCCCTTATTATTTCGAACAATATTTATTCGACGATATGCATTCAGGAGGGGTGGTGTGGTAAAGGTGTTCTTCAGAAGATAATTCTTTTGTGGGATTTGATCTCAACCAGGAAATATTTAATTAAATAATAATGCAAGGAAAATATGTCGTTTGTCATCTAACTACTAAACGATAGCTGATTTTGTATTTCCCTCCTTCCCATTTGCTGGTGATTCTGTTCCCAAGTAAGAGTATTAGCGACCCCCCCTGATCGATCAAAGATCCGTCCTCCCTGCTTCTCACCGAACCCCGAGCGAAATCACACTCCCATGTATCGTTGCCGCAGTTTCGATCGCTGGAAACTTCTCGTGGCTGCACGAGTTCTAGCCTCTAGAAAACCGACATCCATACAAACAGGCTTCGCAGTTCCGTACCAAGGTAATCGACGAGTAGATCTGGATAAAGTTTCTCCGACCGGCCAGAAAATCCTGTTTCCACGAGTCCATGGCTCAGCGTCCGCCAGTCAGGCGGCTAGGAATCGCTTAACATGAAAACGCGTCGCGGCTCGTGAATTTAGGGGCGATTCACCGGCGCGCAAGCAGTGAATCGGGTGCCGTGGAAGCAAAATAGACGCGGACCATTGTGCTTCGTTGCCTCGTAGGGCGGCCAGAGGAAGCGTTCTCGCGGTTGTTCGAGATAGAGCTGTGTGGCCGCGCGTACCCGTGTCCCCGCGAGCGTTTGGTTTATGGCAGGTAAACGTATTTGCATGTAAACTCGTTTGCATGGAGCGAGGACGCGGGATATTCCAATTCCAGGGGACCGAGGGAGCTCGTCTTGACGCGCTACCGGACCGAGAGGATTCCCGTGATGTACACGGACCGTAGCCGGCCGCTTTGGTAATGGTGTGCCCGATAATGCCAACGCGGCCGTGGGTGGTGTTCGTTGCTTTCGATTTCTCGTTGCTCCCCGACACCGGTCGAATTAATTACACACCGTGATTGCTTGATACCCCATGGTCAGTAGGACACCCAATTTTATGCAGTTGGGTAGTTCGCCAGTTTACACTTACCTAAGTAAATGTGAACTGTTGGGTCGGATGGCATAAGCGAGCCTGATCACGTCGACTTTACTACGTTTAACGCGAAAACAGTGGAGAGTATTTTTGTAATAACGTTTGTATTGTAGAGATTTTCCAGTGTTCCGTAGAGCTTGTCGATTCCCAAAGGGGATTTGATGCTCGTTGAACCGTTTTAGAAACAGAGATAGCCGGGACCGTAGCCATATTAGAGATCACAATGATAATTTTAACCAGTAATAGCAGACCGCATTAGACCCGGTCCACTGGGAAATGCGCAATCGAACGAGAGCCAATTCAACCCTCTATTTAACCTATCGGTTCTGTAATAACGAATTCTACATCATTATTCCCGCAATTACGTTTTACCCGTATTTCCAAACTCGACGGTGCCCGGGATAAGTTCCCCGAGCTGTAACAAAAAGAGACGTCTCAAAGAAAATTGAATCAGAATCTGCCGATATCGCTGATCCGCTCCTCAGATCCCGGAAGAAGGCCGGGCTCCTTTAAATGTTCCGGATTACCATGGGTAAGCGTTATCGATCGAACGCACGGATAAAGCGATATCTTACGGAAACACGATCGCTTCCGTCCTTGGTTCTCCGTGGAAACCACAGCCCCGCTGTTCACCAGCCCGAATATGGCCTCGTTCTTCCGAACGGCCGCGTGTTAGATGAAATTTACCGATCCTCGGGAGTAGTTCGTCCGCTCGCCTGGGAGGACACTGCGGTTCAATCGGGTCGAGAACGTTGGGCGCAGCATGGGGACTCGTTCAATGGAAAGGAAAGGGGTTGGAAGAAGGTAGGAGAAAAGATGGTGGAGTCTAAGCTCCGTCCAACAGTGGTCCCCGATTGTCGGGGAAACGCACAAAGGCTCGATGTCCAGCCACCCATTACGTCGAAATAGCGTGGACGAAGAATCTGTCACCATCTCCGGATGGAAAGCAATTCTCGAAACAGGAATCGCTCAGCAAACGATTCTTCTTCCCCTGCGCTCCAGTTGCAAACCCAGTCTCGCCTGCATCTCGCAGGTTTTCCCTAGTCCTTGGACCTCCAGCCGCCCCACCCTCGGCTACAAGTCCCTCGGCTCGGCCATCGACAAATACCCGGAAGCGAAATAGGTGTCTTCCCAGGGAAATCTCATTAAGGGCTGTTTCACGGACGAGGCACGCAAACGAGGACCGTTCCGGAGCGGACATCGTAGCGAGAGAATGCGCGTGTCGATGGCTCTGCGCGTGTGTGCGCCCTCGTCCTAAAACTGGAGGGGGGAATTATTCGCATCCAGAATGAAGACTGATTTAAATGCTAATGACTCTCGGTTTAAATCGAACGGATTACGATGGCTTACGGACGTGGATAATTTTATAATTTCAGGCTCCGGCTGACGAATCAATTTCTTTTCAACGGGGGTATGCCATGAATTTCGTTCAAGCTACTTCGAATACGACGAATCGTATTTAGCTGGTTGTTAGATACTTGCGATTATTCCACGGGAAAGTGGCGAAAAGATAGGAAAATACCGAAAATCTGGTGTTGCAATGCACGCATGAAACGGTAACGGGCAAGATGAGATTGCCGGGAAATTACGAGGATGGCGATTGTTCGGTCGACCGCAGGCCAATTCGGCTGACAAGAATCAACGGTTTCGGGCGTCGTTGGAAACGCTTGCAGGCCAGAAACGTTTGCGGCAGCGTTACCATTAATCGCGTCGAATTACTATCATCATTATCCCCGGTTGCGTCGGGACTTGGAACGAAACACCGAAACCGCGGCAGTATTTTAATAGGGGGCGCATCGTTCAAGGCATTAAAAGCCGCTCCGAGGCGCGATCGAAATTGCCGGGCCCCGCGGATCATGGACTTATCAGCGATACACAGCGAAACGCTCGCGGGCTGGCAGGAATCGGCTGACGTTCACCGCCTCTCGCGACTACGCCGCCGCTAAGCTCCCAGTTTGCCTCCACCGCCCCTTTGGAACGCGGAGCAGCCGTCTCCCCGACGCCCGTTCGCCCCTTTTGTTTCGAAGTTTGCGAAACTGCACACGATTACGGCCGTGTCACGTAACTCCTCTTTGCTCGGAGCCGCGCCACCGAACTCACCGGCAAACTTGACGCGACGAACCGCATTGTTCCGCCTTGCATTCCGCTTCTTCCCTCCTTCGACCGCGACGGAGCCTAACGAGCCCGAAAGCTCGTCGCGGCTGAAGGTTATTCGCGACTTTCCGGGAGTCGCGGGGCGCCAGATGTCGGATTCATCGATCTCCATCAATCTCGTTGCTGAGAAAATTCCAGTTTTTGGTTCTCATTGGGCGCAAGTTACACATTTTACTAGTCATCCTCAACCACAGAACTGGGCCGTGCAAACCATCCCCTGCAAGTGGAGTCGGATGCCGCAATCTCATAAAGTAGATGCATCTAAGTAGGAATGAGACAGCCGAGTTTAGAAAAATCCACTCTTACAACGTTCCTCCGTTTCGTGCGGCTATAAAAGCAAATTCCAGTTGCCAAAATGTGAATAGCTGCATCCGCAGGCGTTGGGAATTTACGGCTCGGCTGCACACGGAATTGGGACCTTCAGTTCGCCGTCAAAAGTGGAGCACGAATCGAATAGAGACCGCTCCTCCAATTTCCCGGCTGGGGAGTGTGAAAAATGTTTCCAAGCATCTTGCTGCAAATACGACGTTGCAGCATCGACGTCCGTAAGAGGACTACCGTGCGGTATACCTTGCTTTCTGCCCCGTAACGATATCAATAGGACACAGATGAATCCGATTTTTCTTCGCGACCAATATCTACCGCGATTCTTCTCGGTGGCGCATCGAGAACTCATTTCTCCCCATTCGAGAGGAGGCGGAGGGAACGGTTACGATTTAATGTCGCTGGAATCCGTGGAGCGCGCCGGACGATTAATGTCGTTCACGATGACCACGGGGCGAGCACAATATTCTTTCTCCATTGTACTCCCACCTTTTCTCCTGTCGGACAAAAGCCTCTCCTTAAGATGACGTCTGTGATGTCTCTGAAGGCACGGCTAACGGTTCTCCCGCGGAACCGTCCAGGCCGTCCTCGTGTGCTACCATTATTTCAATTTCATGGGTGACCCGCCAGGTGGATTCATCTTGATGCACGCCTAATGAGTCCTGGGATTGTCCCTGATGCGCCCAGGGCCGAACAAAGAGAGTGGCTCCGGTTCTTCGCACGCACGAGCTCCTCATTAGAGGAAGCCCTCCACGGAACGAACACGCCTCTGCCATTCTCACGACTTCGGTAATCGCGAATCGGTGCAAAATTGTCCGTTTCCATTTACTTTTTCTTCGCCGCGCACACCTGCACACATGCACGCCCTATCTCCGTTGATCGACGCGCACGGCCCGGGGTAATGGAACTGCATTCGCGTCAGTGTAGTCTGCACTCGAATCAGATCTATTGCGTATCGTCGCCTCCGCCTGCGATATTTGCTTGCCCCGAGTATGGATGATCGATTGATTTGTTTGCACAGAGAGCACTAGTAGATTCTCGGGAATCAAGTGTCGAGTTGTGGGAGCTAAACGTAGTTGTGTACTTCAAACTCATTTTCGTACGGATCGTAGTTGAGTGTAGTTCTTCGTGCGCGATATAGGTAGATTGCCCCTTTCTGATTCTCTGAGAGGGATCAGGATTATCGGAGCTGCTTCGTCTTCCACGTACTACGGCCGGTTAAATGATGAAATTCCAGACGCAGCAAGATTTTAGCCCCAAGGTTGATAAACGAAGAGGCGAAGGTTGGATGGAGCTCGATCTGGCCGGGGCCCGTACTCGCTCGAGTTCGAATTACGCTCGCGTGAGAATGGTAAGACGGCTTGCGAAATGGATATCGAAGCCGCATTTAGCACGCTTGTCATTGGTCGCGGCGCGATGGCGTTTCGAATGAGCCATTCCGTAAAGGTTGGCCGCGTTATTGATGACCGCGTTGCTGTTCCCGTGGCGAATCTTAAATGGCGGCGGGGATATTGGAAATTTATTGGGATTACGGTCGAGCTGGCCCGCGAAAATGGGACTGGCGGGGCCCGCCGGGCGAAGTAAACAACGGGCGTGTAGATAATCAGGGGGGGGGGGGGGGCATGAGATTCGAGGCGTCGATAGGTCGATGATGAGACGTCGGGCAGTAACGCCGGAATAATAGAAACGTCAGTTTTAGGCGCGCCGTGTTATTGGCGATTCGAGATTTTCTCACGGATCATCGATTACGCGCGTCTTGCGTGTCAGGCCCGTCGCGTGTCAACGACCGCCACTCTTAATATCGTCCAATTCGAAGCTGGGCGCGCGTCATCGCCGTCTGTTCTCGGTAAACGACGACACGAACCGCTGATGCGCGCTCGTTGCACAATTCTGCTGCTTACGAAATTGGCGCGGCTCGTGTGCGTGAGGCCTGATGCGCGGGCATTAGCGACGCCAGATATGCAAGGCTTGCATCGGCGAGTGAGAAGCTCGGGGTTCAAATGGTGCAGGAAGATATGTAGTTCCTATTTTTTCGTCTCCACTTCGTCAGGAGCATACTTGGGTGATCTGAACCCTAGTAATAAACCCGAGTAAATTGTTGAAGTTGAACGTTACTCCGCAACTATGAGTGGTCATCGGCGCTCGTAACTTGAATAAATCATTGTTGATCCAATTCGCGAACATCGTCCAGACTCTCAGCGTTTAAATCGCCAACGGTTGTTGAAGCACATTGCCGCGCGGTGGTTGCAATTTGCCAGCGATACGTGTGCTCGTCGGATACGATCGAAAATCCTATACGAGTGATTACACGGGCCAGATCCTCGTTCGGCTCGCCCACGACCCCTCACCTGTAACGAAATACCGAACGATACAATTGCTGGTCGCGGTCCGAGCGCGTAACTTCACCCCGGCTGGTCACCGTTTCATCCTGTCTCGCCTCACTTTAATGCCGTGCTCGGCATAAACGGCTCGCTGTCTTGCGGACTGTGACGCGGCAATTTAGGCATTTGACCCTAAGGGTCCTCGGCGGGGTTCAGCCGTTTAACCTCGATGCAATGTCTCTGTCTGCGGCCGTGTCGGCCGCAGCGTGGCTTGCCCGCTCGCTGGCTCGCTAGCTCGCGCGCCCACACGCTCTCCCCATCGTGCATTCTTCCTCGACATTCCTCCTTGTCTTCCTCCCCGCGGCGCTCGCTGCCCTCTCCGCGCCTAGACCGACCTTCTTCAGGCTGCTCCGAGGCTCGACCATCGCCTGGACCTCGTCGAGGATGCTGGGTGTCTCGTTCACCCTGTCGCTGAACGGCAACGACGATCCAGGATCGCGTATTTCAGTTTTACTTTGCATTTCGTTGACGGGTACATGCAGTTCTGTCCGCGGGAGTTATAGCGAACAGTAGCTATTTGCAATAATCAGGCGCAGGATGCGGGAATTTCCTGACAGTTTGGATTACTCAAAATTGCCGCGAATCAATGAATCGTGCTCAGAATCACGTAGGTAGTGGTCAGTTGCAATTTATCAGGCTGATGAAGAAGGGACCCACTGACAGCTTGGATAACTCAATCGGATACAGCAGGTGTCCAGTAGACATTCAGGTTCCAGCGCAGCGTCGATGGTGTTGATGAATGATCCGCTCAACCCGATATCAACAGTTTCCTAGCCGGTAGCCAGCGGACGCTCTCATCGAGCGAAACCGCAGACACGAATGCGTTCGAAAGCACCGGCGGGTTTTTTGGCACCAGAAGATTATAGATTCCTAATGGGGTTGCTTGCGTTTCTCGGAACGAGCTCCGATCGGCGACGGAAACCATAAATCTCGAGGGAAGCTGAGAGGCCTTATCTCGTGGATCAGCCATTAGCCGGCAGAGGGTAGCGTGTATTTTTGTCAGCAATTTGGGAGGCTAATTTCCTTCGAAGGGCACGAGAGCCTCCTTTGAAGTTGTAATTAGTCGAAACGGGTGTTAACAAATTGCAGAATAATGCCGTGGAGAAATGGGAAGAGAAAGAGGAGACGGAGACACGGCGAGGCGGTGCTCCGTTGCAGGCCAAGGAATTAAGGATATTTTCGGGGTGGGGTAGACGGAAATTACAGAGACGCAGTTACGTGGCACAAAGTACGTGCACTTTTTACGAAAAGCCCATTCGGTCGGAGGTGGCGGGGAGCGCGTTTTAAAATCCCGCCGGGAGGCAGGCCATCCTTTTTTTTTTCTCCCGGGCAGAAATGCACTTAAATGGCGCGCGGGTTCAGTGCTTAATGATACTTTCGTGCAAGAACTTTCACGGGCGACCGGGCCGCGAGGCTGCCTTTATTAATAAAATCAGGATGCACATAAATTGCAAGAAAAATTTCTGGCTAGCTGCATACATTTCCTCCTCCGTTTCTTTCCTTGCTTCTCGTCGCAGCGCGGACACGCGCGCCTCGCACCCGTGCATCATCCCGAACGACTTTCCCGAAAGTGCTTGGCAAGTCGAGGCTGCTTCGGGGCACGGTTAACCGCTTCTCCGTGAAACGGCCTGCTGCACCGGGAGTGCCTCGTTAACCCGTAAATCGAGTGTCTTCTCAAACCGAACAGAGTGCACTTCAGTGTACTTAATGTCGTTGGCGAAAAACGTCGAGCTCGGCGATAACCTATCAACGATTAGCCCGTCGATCCGTTCCCTCTCCTGTGCCGTAGACCCCGCTCCTCTCTGCACTCCGTCGATCCGCTGATGGCGGATATCTGGCGGGTTCTGGTGTCTGTCGATGGTTATGCGAGAGCCAACCCTCGGTTAGCCGTATACACTTGCAGTTAGCGTACGGCGTACGGTATCCCTTGATGAGAGGTCTTGGGAGATGAAGTACACTGGGATGGTAGAACTTCCTGATCCTTGCGAGACGTAAGACTATAGCGCTTCGGGAACAAGTATATACCTATGTACGAAAAATGGAAAGGGAACACAAGTTTGAGATCCACGAGACTTGTGCAAGTTCTGGGGATATTTCCGTGTATTATATGTCGGGTAAATCCGGCAGACGCGGTCGACCCAATATGAAATGGCTATTAAAACTAATACAGATATTGCTTATTTTATCGGAACAAACCTATGTTCAGAATTTTATGCTGATTCAGAAAAACTGGTCGATATTTGCTTTAAGACAAAATTTACTATAAATCGAATTGAAAACTGAAGTCATGACATCTGACCACCTCCCCCGAGGTGCCGGGAGAAATGGTTTTCGTCGTTGGCAGAGACCACTACCATAATTATTCATGGAAAATTAACAAAGGATAAAGCAAAATTATTTATGGGTGAACACAACTACAGATTCATTGATATTTAATTTATTTACGCTAAACAAGTAAAGAACACATCAAAGAAAAAATAAACTACCTACCGGCGATTAACAAGGCAAATGAATACAAAAGTGAATAAATAAAATAAATGAAAAATAATAATAATAAAATAATGATAAAAAATAAAATTATAAACAAAAATAATAAAAAAATCGTAACTCGACCATCTCTCCTTTCTGCAGCGAGATATGGTTTTCCCGTTAGTTTTGAGAGGAAGAGTTAATATGGCTAAATACTTTGGCAGCATTGTCCCTCAATGTTTCTACTATCTTATTATCCCAAACATTAAACGAAAATAAACTTAGAAGTATATTTTAAATACGATTCTGTACACCGTTGTTTGACAAAGGAAGTTAAATGCACAATTTACCTTTTATAGCCAGTTTGGCTTCTAGAGTCTGAAATATAGCGACTCGACCAACTCTCTGGCCTGACCGCGTCTGCCGGATTTACCCTATCATAGTTTCACGTTGCCATATGCTTGCCTCAGCCGTTCTGTTTTCTAATTCTGGCCTTTGCTTTCGAGATAATTCAATCCCAGAGTAGATATGTATAGAATCGAGATTCAACTAGGACCGTGAAAATAAACTAGAAGCTTTAGGAAAGTCTTTGGTATACACACACATACCTCGAACCTCTGAAATATACATTTGTGTAACATTGTTATATCGTGCAAATGGCGAGAGTTAAAAGAGCGACCCGGATCCTCTGCAGAATCGAACCTCGTGTAATTTCTCTTCGCAGCATCTGGCGTTTCGGATATGGTAACCTAGAAACGACAGTTACAAGTGGCATTCGAAACGGAGAACATCTGAGCTGTTACACGTCTCGATAAATAGATCCGCTCGAGGTGGATGATCTCGTTCGGGAGAAAAGGCGTGTCCGGAGAGCTTGCGCAGCTTGAAAGACCTTTTCTGTGGGAAACAAACGCTTGCAGATGCGTCGGCAAGAATACGCGTGGGTGGCAGCTGGATTACATCAGCTTAAATGGCGTTTGGAAGTCTCCGTGTACGTAGCTGATGTCTAGATAATGCTACACGGTCGTATTCATTACATTAACCATGTATGAATATTAACTCGTTTAGGTGGAAAGACGTGTCTCGCCTGTCTCCGGCTGTCACGCCCGTAACAGTCAATGAGAAATTGCAGTGGCCGTGCAAGTAGGAGTAAACTCGTTTCCTCTCCTCCATTTCTTTCTGTTATCAGGGGTTAATAACACCTCGCGAAACGAGAATCATCTTTCAGCCTTTAGTGGGTCACGTGCAAATCTCAATGGACCGCGAATTCGAATTTCCTTTATTTCCACCAGAATCGCTTGTATCCTGCTTTAATGACCTGGTAATTCCTCGTGCCCCGGGCGAGGGAATCTGTGGTAAATGTTAGTTAATCAGCTCTTCGCGGGGCGATCCGCCGCGAATTTCTCCCGTTTTTCGCATGGAACCTCTCCGTTAATGCACCGCAGAAGCTTCATCAAAAAAACTCTTCGGTAAAGCACCGCGAACGCGAGTTCTAAATAAAAGCTGATCACACGTGTGTATACAACGCTCCCAGGAAAATCTTTTCCCTCGACGCTGGTCGTCGGTCCATTTCCCCCCAATATTTACTCCTTTCTTTCCACCTTTCGCCGTGGAATATCACGCAAGGTCAGACGTGTTTCAGACGGGTTAAAATTATCCATCGACGCGGCTTCCCTCCGTAGCGAGTGGTGCTTTAACAACCGTCTGGAGTGGCGAGTAGTGCTAATGACGAGTCTGAAAACTGTGAAGATGCTTAAAGGGTGCAGTGAAAGAAGCCTCTTGAAAACAGAATGTCGGCGGTGGTATACACGCGACGCGTGAAGATCGCCGCTTCGCTCGGTAGAAAGGCAAGAATAACGTTGCGTCGGACCGAAGCGGCTGCTTAGACAATGAGTCTGAGGGATGGAGGGGCCACTTGAACGTCTTCAGACGGAAGGTCTTTTGCGGCGCGATGCTTTGTCACTTCCTATTGCGAACGGTTCCTCGATGAATTTATTAGAGGAGCTTTCGAATCCCACAGGTCCCCCGTAACTAATTACCCGTCCGTCATTCGGTGTCCAACGCCAGCAGATGACATCCGGCTACCGATCTCATAAAAGCGAGGGTATTTTATTTAACAGTGAGTCGCCAGAGCATAAATTCCGAACGATCCTCAGCGAATGAAAACTCGCGGGAACGGTGTAATTTCTCAAGGAACTATCGGCACACGCGTGCCGAGTCAACGGGGGGAAACGTATCCAGCAAGGATCGGGGTCGCATTCCACGTAGGCAATCGCGGCTCTGTTTTAAGCTGTTTTTCATGCGAAAACGTTCGGTTGACGAGCACGAGCTGCAGCAGCCTTCCTCTGCGGCAATCATATATTCAAACGGTACGGCAGCCATTTACATAAAGAGTCACGGAAGAATGATTCCTATATTTCAAGAGTCCGCGTCGATAATGCTACCTACGGGGATCAGAACACAGCCGGGTTTGCATTCGACGTCGCATAAAATGGAATTACACGGCCACCCTTACGAATTGATTTCCATGTTCCTCTTAAGCCACGATGACCCAATCCTCGGAACAGTTCCTCGCGTTATTTTATTATCCTCTTCGACCCTTCCACCCTCCTCCGTTATTGGCACGACGTTTCCTCTATGCGTCGTATCTATCGCGATGGGGATTTGCAAACTGCACGCATTCCATTCGAGAGCTTTCCTCTTTTCATTGCTTCAGACTAGTAGCAGTTCTAAGGGGGCGAATAAAATTTGATGGAAGACAATACTGGTCGTTCGAATTGAAAGTGGGGTTCAATTCTAAAATCTGAGACGAACGTTGAGGAAAGATAAACGTTCTTTGCATATGTGTATTCCCAGCACTTTTCCCTTCCCATATTCATTTCTGTTTCGCGTAAGGTGAGCATTTTTATGCTCCATTCGGCTACACTTATGCAACAGCTTCCTTCTCGGGAAAAGGAAAGCGAAGAAGGCTGAACATGAGAATGAAGTACCCATAGCGCGCCGCTGACCAAAGTGGCAGGGGCAACATAGCGAGCGTTTGCACGTTGCAAAAGGGAAGATTTGCCACGATCTTCCATGCCCCAACAAAGTTCGCATGTTACGCTCGCGTTAAAGACCGCGCGCAGTGACATTTGAAAGCGACTATGAAACTCGAGACAAACACCGGCTGCACGGCGATGGGAAAGCCGCCCGTTTCGCTTCTCGATAGCGACAACGATTATTACCAGGGATCGTGCTGGCTTCCGTTTCCATATTCTCCACGATCAGGCGCTCCCTGTAAATTTCTATCGCCCTGGCTAATACCGAGGCGCTCCCATGCGTTCTTCCCTCGCCTAATGAAGCTTAATATAAGGTTACTTCCTATACAGTCGCCCGGATTTTTCCTGCCCCGAGGCAGCATTCAAGTCGCAGTATCTCGCCGAACATACGAGCGAGCCCCCGTTGGCCACGTTTATGAATTTCAGATTATCGTTATTAGCGTGATTTTATTGGCGACATTAGCGTGTAAACATGCCGAGATGACAGTAGGTGTGCCACGTTCGATTCGCTGGCTCCCTTCGCTAGCTCCAGTGAACAGTTTAGGGGATTGTCTTAAACGACCGTTACTGGTTTCGTTCCTTTTGTTCCACGACGGTAGTAATTTCTAAAATGTACATACTATGCAGTCTCGGGAAGGGAGACTTCGCTCGAAGCTTCCCGTCACTGCTGTCTCCACTAAATGTCACATTTCTTATTAGGATGACCGTTAATATTCGTATTCCCGTCAGCTTCTTCGGTCGTCCAGTAAAGTACTAACAGACTTAATCATGCAAGAGGGAAGCAATATTAATCCACCGCGGATAGTGGCACTTTTTACTACCGACGGCTTTAACGCGGCATTAAATTTCAGCCCACGACTGGCGGTTTATTAAAACGAAATTTGTGGATTTACGTTCGCGTTTAATGGCTGCGAAGTAATTCCGCGTATTAAAAACGCTCGCTTAACAAATAGTGGTACGTCGTGAAAGTTGGCATCGTAAAACAGGTATTAAACGGTCACTTTAAACGTGGCTAGGGGTTGATTGCCGCGGGTACAATATTATTATACCTGTTTGCCATAAAAAAAAAGGCCAATGAATCGGCTGATTTCATACTTCCAACCGATGATTAAATACTTTCGTACTTAATTACACGCAGTATCGGTATTGCCCAATGTAAACGTCAGAACGTGAAAGGAATAGGTTGGAGCGGAACATATTTCTGTCTATTAGCAATTTAATTACCAAGTGCGCAAAGCACTTATGCTGTATTTTAAAGAAGACCAACATCTTCCTCGGGCCTGATCTAGGCTACTCACTAAAACGCGCAAGAAACGGCGCCCAGCTCGTTTCTGCAACGTCAGCGTTTCGACCTAAAAACATATGGTATCGATTCCACAAAGGAGCCCTCCAATATCTCTTTCGACCTACACACGATTATCTTCGAGCACATCCTCCCCCTTCAGCAGCCTGGGAAAGATTGATGCCTGGAGAGATCATAGGCTCCAAGCAAGCACGAGTTACC
The DNA here is from genome assembly GCA_947577245.1 of Andrena bucephala. Taxonomy (NCBI): domain Eukaryota; kingdom Metazoa; phylum Arthropoda; class Insecta; order Hymenoptera; family Andrenidae; genus Andrena; species Andrena bucephala. The sequence goes on from OX387715.1 coordinate 76,272,979, forward strand.
GGGGAATATTGAAACGGCGCGGCGAGAAGTAAATTCCTCGGGTTGCCGGCGCGGATGCCGGGCAACAAATCAAACCGCGCGTCGGTCGATCGTCGCGAAAAAGCGCACGATCACCGGGGCACGATCGCTCAAAAGCTCGAGCAGGCATCGTCGCGAAAGAAAGGGTTGACAGGGCGGAACGATCGATCGTGTCGGATCACGTCTGTCGCGGTGAATCCGATTCAGAAGATACATAGCGGAGCGGTGCCGGGCCACGGGGGGAGAGCCGCGATCTTGTGCGTACGCGATCTCTCGCGGATGCCTCTTTTCTGGCCGAGGCGGAGAGGAGCTCGCTAGCTGCACGCCTGTGCACTTCCGCCACGGTTAGGCTTGTTCGACGAATGGAAGCCTGAGGCTGCCCAGATACCAGCATCTACGGCACGTATCCCGCGGGCCAGCCACTATGGCCTCATTATTTCCATTACTCTGGCCGCCGACAGATTCTACCGGCCAGCGAACGTATCTTTCCCACAAAGTTCGCTGCGTAGGGAACCGCAGCTCGGCTGTACGTATCCCGACCGAGCGAAATTTATTCGGAACTAAGTAGTTCTCAGGGGCGCGGGACTATCTTATTGCAGCCGAGAGGAACGATGCTTCTCTGTTTCCACGACTAATTGGGATAGGACTGCTCCGTGTTACGAGATTTTTTTGCGAAAGTTTTGTCAGGCATTTGAAATTTCTACTGTATTTTGTAGCTTCTTTGGATCGTCTGAGCTGCGACAGATCTGAATCTTGCCAAAAAGTGTGAAGATTCCCATGGGATAGAAAATAATATATCGAGAACGAAACTACTTAGGTAGCTGATATCCTTCATTCCCAGATATTTAAATTAAAAAATCCTAAACACGTACAGCAAAGTGAAAAAGCGTCGCGGTTGTATCAGTTGATCCAGGCGTCGAAAGGTGGCCCTGAACTCGCGTGGATCACAGTTGTGGGAACGGCGGTTGCAACACCGTGCTTCCATCAAAACACGAATCTCTGCTGTGTTTCGTCAGCAGTCGGACTCGTCGGTGTCAGTCGGGCACGAAAGCGCCTCGGTGTGTTTCCAAGCGGAGATACCTACCTGCCGGAGAAAAATTAGAATACAGCCGGGCGTGTCCAGGTAATGGTTCCAGCCGGTCTACAATGAGAATCGAAGTACCCAGGAAAGCGATTGCTACACGGAAATGCGCGTATACGCCCGCCGCGCGTACACGTATGATAAATAAGGGAGAGGAACGTTCGTCGGGCTTCTTTCTTTATTTGCCCCGTGGAACATTGCGCCGTGTCGCTGGCACGATTGTTCCATTGCAGCCAGCCCGTGCGTTGACGCAACATTTCTCAGCCAGCGGTCACGCGAGCTTTATGTTCTTCTTAAATTTCGGCTTCTTCCGTTCGACGTGAATGCAAGCAGAGAAAGTAGAGCTTGTGGTCATTTGTATTGCCATTTTTTGGATCAAGTATATTAACAGCTAAATCTCGGATTGCAGCCATGCAGTATATTCTGTTTATGACAAGAGCTTCCATTCTATTTTCGCTTCACACCTGTTGCATCGGTTTAGTATAGCGCGATAAAGGAGTTACTGATTAATTAATTACAGGGCCACAAAATTGACCTAACATTTCCCTGGAAGTTCGCTATCCTGCACGAGTTTTCTTCAGCTCGAGGTGATTGAATCCGTTTCTATCTTCAATCACTAGACTCTAGGACCTCCTCGAATAATCACAGAACTATGACTTTCACTCGAGCCGAGTGAAATCAAGTTACCATCATTCTCTCGTTACCATCCGCACCCTAGTCCAAAGATGCAGCTCATAATACGCGAAGTCTGCGACAAGATCCCGCCCTTACCACACCATTGCTCGTTCATTCACGTGTGTATCCCCTGTGCGTGGGAGCAATCCCATAAGTCACAGTGACGATTCGATTGTCGTCAGGGAAAGTGTCCTCGTCGTGGCAGATTCCCTCCGCAAATGTTTGCATCGAATGGCTTCGAGGGTAAAATCGATTAAGCCCTCTCTGTTAGGGAAGCACCTACCGTCCCGAACGGGACTCAGTCTGACACCTTGCCGGCACGACTCTCTTTCCTTTTTTTAAATAAACGCTCCTCCACCTTTAATGGGATTTCGGCTCGTGTAAATGTCGATTTCGTCTGAAACCGTATAATCGCGATGGTGTAGGTAGGTTGGGCGCTTATTCCCCCTTTCTTTTTTCCTCTACCCGAGCGCTCCCCTCTCTTTCTCTCTCCCTCTCGCCTCCTCTATAGATCGCTGTTGAATAATGCATGGGGCGAAAGGTCTGCGCCGGGTTGTAATTCATTTATCAAAGCAATAAGTCAAAATATGATTCCAGGATTATTAATAGCTTCCATGTTTCTGGCGTGTACCGGCACGGCCGTGGCTAACGGAGGATGAAACGGTGCGAGCGTGACTTTCTCGCGGTCGTTCTTTAATTTTTTTATTCCTCGAACTAGCCAGCTAATTGTGAAAAATTGACGGTCTTCCTCGTGCATCGCGAACTGCGCTTACGCCGCTATAGTTTGCTTCCGCTTTCTTTTCGAAGCTCACAGTGGCGAAACGTTTCGTCCGCTAACCGAGGAAATGTTTCGAACAATTTTTATCGCTGGGGAATAATTCAAACGCGACTAGATCCGCGCGCTGGCGACAACTCGATATTCCAACGCGACGCGTACACGCAACAATCGGATTAAATCGCGTCAATCTCGCGAGATAAATGAACTCTTAAGCGGCCCGCAATCGTACTCGTTTTTATCCCCGTTTATCAACGCTGCACGCGCGATTCGTCATTCGTTGACATCGTCGTTATTCGCTTATCGGCTCGTCACGATCGAAACGTTTCTGCCCTCGATCGCGGAGTCACGGGGACGATCCTTGTCGCGTTTCGACGGGTCAATTAGACGGATACACTCATTCGCGCGAGGGAAAACTGGAGAGTGTGTTTAGTTGCGATGCATGAAAGGGCTTCGATTATAGATCACGGTTTGTCAAGCAAGGCGAGGGTTGATCCCACCTGCCACAGGATCCAAGATTCATCGCGTACCGCCTATTCCGATCTCAGGATCGAAAAGCGATAGCGCGTATATCGGTTCGTTAGCAACGGAATGAATCATTAAACGGTCCATTCGGCTCGCGTACACTTGCCTCCAGGGGGCTACTTTCGATCGATCCGATAAACAAAGCGTTCGCGCGGCTCGTCCAGCCCTCCGCTTTGTCCGTCGCGCGTGATTAAGCTCGGACTCGTGGTGAAAAGGGCGACGGAATTTTTATCAGGGGGGGGGGGGTTAGGAGGGAGAGAAAGGAAGGAGCCTCGGGTACCCTTTTGGTCGCGGGACTCGCTCGTCGCCGCTTGGCACACCTCTTATAGACCTTCTCCGCGTAGCTCTGGGCGCGTCATCAATAACGTCCTCTCCATTCTCCGGCTCGCCCCGAGGCGTACAAGCCGAGAGAGGAGCCCTCGCCGGAGCACCAGCCCCGCGGACAGAGCAAGAGAAAAGGAGAAAGGGAAAGGGGTGGAAGAAAAAGGGGGAGACGGGCGGCGGACGGTTTTTTTTTCGGGGGAAGAAAGGGTGGGCTTGATCGCCGGGCATTATCTTCCTAAATTGCCCCGGCACACCAATATCCGCATAAAGGCTGCACCAACCACCCCAGCGTCTCCTCGTTCAATGTCCTATATACGCGCAACCGCCGCCAGACCCTTGGAAAACGAGCTTCTCGCACCCCCTGCGTTATTATTATTATTAACGGTGCTCGCGAGAGCGTGTGGGCCAGCGGACGTTGAAGGGTGCTCGTTTCGGCTCCCAGGCGACACGCCGTGTCTCGAAATATTCTGTAGCTCCGCGAACTTTTATATTTTCATTAGACCCACTGCGAGCGTTTTTACGAGCTAGGATTGCGTTATCTGGTAATTGGACGGTTTTTATTCGAGCTTGACGGTTTGACCGTTCGTCTGGGAGATGTGGGTTTTCGTTTTGCGGTTTGACGTGTTTTAGATGGAAAAGTGTCTACACGTTGCGCCCTTTTTTGTGAAATCGTGTTGTAAATATTGAAATAGGCGTGTTGTTAATGTATCGAGTTAGAGGTACAGGATTTCAATGTCTTTAAGCTTTTTACTTGGGTCAAGTTCTATTTGATTTGAAGTCATGGCTCTGTGAGGGGTTTCATTGTAGACACGATAATTTTGTGACTCCGTTTCGTGGTTCATTTAATAATTAATGATGACAATAATGACACGCTTCAAATGTTTCCACGAGGTGATTTGGAAACTCTCCCAGGCCCAGCTTCTATACTATAGTTTTCGTGTAGCCGCAGCAGCGATGCCGCTCCAATCTAATGCAAGTATTTTTTTCCGCTTCGCTGTTCCTCGGCGAGTGGCGCGCGGAAGTGCATCATTAACCTGTCGGTGACTTATGGACAGATCACACTTAATGACAGTTGATACACACAGGGGTCGCGTGGTATAATAATACGAAGAAAAACTCTCGCGGGCGTGCATTAAAATACGTCTAATCTTCCAGCGACGCGCAACACGCACGTCCATGAAGCAATAATTATTCTGTTCCTGGAAGGTCTTCGCAAAGTGGATAATGACTGGCAAATTTCATCGGCCTCTCGAGGCCTCTGAATATTGGTCGAAGAGATACGTGTCCTACTTGACAAAATTTTTTCGCCCTATCGTTATCTTCTTCAGCAAAAACTAAATAATGATACTATTTCAGTAATTTTAATATTGAATATCGCTTTAGAAAAGGAGCACGCGATTTATAAGACCCAAGAGTTCTGCTTACCCCTTCTAATTCGATATGATTTTATAACAACCATACCATGGTGCACTTAAAACACATTAACCGGCACGGCTATCGCTATCGTGCGCCATAATATTTCGATTTTTCTAGTCCCCATGGCAGCCCACATTAATAATTCCATTTTTCCCTTTGCTTGCAGGTAAGAACCACCGGCTGGACGTCAACGATGATGACTCGCGATCCAAGAGCAGACGTGGTAAGCGCAGCTACGCTCGATCATCCGCGACGATGATATATAACCGAGCAGTTCGTTAACGATTACCGGTATCTATTCTTAACGAACGGTACTCGAGCGAGAAGAGTAACCTTGTCAGCGGTTTTCCACGCTCCCATTCTCGCAGCCGCGCTTTCCCATTTAATATTCGCGCACCGCGCCAGAAGAGGTCTGGCACGGTCACTCGCGCGAAAGGGGCCTCGGAATTCCGTGAATTCGCAGAATTCTTTCTGCCCTAGACCAGATGCTCCGCGCCCCGAAATCCACCCTTGATGGATGGTACGTGCCATCCAGCCAATCTATTTCATTTCCCATGTTCGATGAGAATTCGTAGCCTCACCCCGTCGCTATATCATCGACGTTAGACAAGCTAATGTCTTTCTGCTTAAATGATATATTCCTTATGGGCCCGTCCACCGTTCCAGGGATCAGTTCAAATGAATCGATGAGGTCGTGACTGGGTACGCGAGTACAACCTTTATTACAGCTCCGGACTAATTGGCGCTTTAATTTTGATTTACACGCTCGGCCAGAACTTTCGGTGTATCCTTGCCTATATTTTACTCGGGCGCTCGTTAACTTCGGATTACACGGCCAAGGTTCGGGGTATCTTTGGAATCACGATTCGTAAATCACACGTAGTAGAAATCACAAAAGTCTGTTCCTGCTGCAGCTGCCCACTAAGTTATCGATAGGTCATCACGGGCTCTCAAAATTTCGTTGACCTTTGGCGAACAACTACACTACAGAGGGACTTCCTCAACATTGAAAATGGGAACAATATTTGTGGGATTCTTTGCGGGAACGCGGAAGACCAACATTCCCTCGTAGACTCCAGCTACTAGGGTGATCGTTGATTGCACTAAGCTCACCCTCATTTTCCAACATTTGTTGCCACTCTATAGCAACCTGCCGTTACTCCGTTTTCGTACTTCCGAGGGAGCCGCGTCTTCAAGCGCGGCGCCATTCGATCGTTACCCACGTCAAACATCGTTACCAGCGATTCACTTCGCCTGATCCGCGGATCTAGGATCGCGTCGCCTCTTTCAGCGAATTGAACGCGCGATAAACCCGTCGAAACTTAGCGAGGAATATCCGAGCGATCATTGGGAAATTGAGAGGCGACGCCGGGAAGCATCTTTCAGCCAGGGGAACGATAATTAGGGTAAAAACGGGACGGTTTACTGGCAGCTGGTAGAGGCCAACTACAGCTACGCCAGAGATTACTGTAGTTAGAGCGACATCAAGAGAGTTCGCCTCGGACGATTTTCATGGGAGAGAGCAACATAAATAACGCTAAGTCGGCCTCTCCTTCCGCGGCGTTCCTATGCCTTCTTTTCCTCCTCGAGGAGACCGCGCGAAAGCTGTCGGGGATGGTAAACACCGGCGCGTCCGTAAAACGAAGAACAGAAAGCACCGGGTTTGTTGGACCGTTTCGAGAAACTACTTTGTTTAAGAGCCCCTGTACTTTTCCAGCGGCACGGTCACGCGAACGACGGTCCCCGTGGCTTCTTTCCTCTAGCCGAGCGAACATTGCGGACGGATTTGCATTCTTCCAGGAGAAAATGATCATGGACGGCCCGTGGGCCAGACACCTTTCATGCTTCCTCGATGGGCAAATCGCTTCTGGGCAAACGTCGCTCGGCAGAGTTTCGTTGGTGCTCGTGCAAGCACACACCATTGGATTCCGGAAATTTTATGTCATTCGTCGTTTCTCAGTAGGGTAAATCCGGGAGACGCGGTCGACCTAATATAAAATGGCTATTAAAATTAATATAGATATTACTTATTTTATCAGAACAAACCTATAGGTTCAGAATTTTATGCTGATTCAGAAAAACTGGTCGATATTTGCTTTAAGACAATATTTACTGTAAATCGGGTTGAAAACTGAAGTCATGACATCTGACCACCTCTCCCGAGGTTCCGGGAGAAATGGTTTTCGTCGTTGGCAGAGACCACTCACATAATTATTCATGGAAAATTAACAAAGGATAAAGCAAAATTATATATGAGTGAATAAAACTACAGATTCATTGATATTTAATTTGTTTACGCTAAACAAGTAAAGAACAAATCAAAGAAAAAGTGAACTACCTACTGGCGATTAGCAAGGCAAATGAATACAAAAGTGAATAAATAAACTAAATAAACAAAAATAATAATAAAATAATAATAAAAAATGGAAAATGAACAAAAATAATAAAAAAAATCATAACTCGACCATCTCACCTTTCTGCAGCGAGAGATGGTCTTCTCGTTAGCTTTGAGAGGAAGAGTTAATATGGCCAAATACTTTGGCTGGATTGTCCCTCAATATCTCTACTATCTCATTATCCCAAACTTTAAACAAAAATAAACTTAGAAGTATATTTTAAATACAATTCTGTACTCCGCTATTTGACAAAAGAGGTTAAATGTAACCTCAATTCACCTTTTATAGCCTATACATCCAGAAAAACACAGAAGGAAGCGAAATGACGCTTTTCATTCAACTATTTGACTTCTAGAGAAGTAATTGGTCTGCACATTAATGCATTTTTACATATAGACTCTGAAATATAGCGACTCGACCAACTCTCTGGCTCGACCGCGTCTCCCGGATTTACCCTATATAGGCACTTTAAAAAATTACGCAGAACAGTTAAAGTACCACTAAACATATGGAAACGATTTTCTCGCGCTATAAAATATTTAGTATGGAAGAGGCTGTTCGTATAAGACAAATTCCAAGCGATCGCAAGATGTATTACTGTCTTACGCGCACGATATTTCTTTCTCCACCGATTGTGCCCGGTTCGATCTCCAAAATGCCGGCCCTTAATTCTGCTGAGCAGCGTGTAAGCACAAGACCGGCTCGAAGGAGCCCTCGTAAGTTATGAATCCGGAGCTACCGTCACGCGGAAGTTACATACCTTCATGGAAGTTTTGCAGCCCATCCAAGCGGAAATCGGCTAGGGGCGCAGGTGTAAGGGGTTGGGATATCCGGGGGTTGTCGAAAGGTGAACAATGTTTGGGAGGTAGGATGTTGCGCGGGTGGAATCTCTACGTACAAAGGGGAGGTGGGGAGGAATAAAAGGTAAAGGAAATCTGGAAAAGTGATAGGAAAAGTGTAGATATCGAAGAAGCGGTTGAAAAGAGTAGAAAAGAGAGAAAGAGGAAATCTGCGAATCTACGAGAGAAAGAAGGCACCGGGAAGGGAAAAGGGTTGGAGAAAGAGGGGCGAGGGCAGGGGGTTTCAAGGTGGGCGAAGAGAAAGGGGGAAGTAGGAAGAGAAAAGGATCGGGAAAGGAGGGGGGGGGGGGGATAGAGAGAACTTTGTCGACAACTATCGTTGGCTCGAAGGCCTCCAGGCACCGGGGAAATATGCGCTGTGATCGGGTCGTGTATCAGCGCAGGAATCACGACAGAGATGCCGAATCGATTCCCGCGGAACAAATCACGTCCCCCTGCTTTCTTTCTTCCTTCTCTTTCACCGCGCGAGAGTCGCTCGATGCACACGCTAGAAGCGGAGAATTGATTTCACCGGGTCGGATCATTCGATATTACTCGCGATAAACGCGGGGCGGGGTGGGGGGGGGGAAGTATTTCTTTGGTAACGGATGGCCGACCCACACAAAAGTTAACATCGGGGATAGATCTACGAAGAGGACTTTATTCCGTCCGCACACGGGTGTCGCGAAGTGAACATGTGAGGAAGCTCGGTCTGCAAGTGAAATGAGACTGAAGTAGAAACTGACTGTATAGCGAATCAGTCGAACTGAGAGTGAATTTGTACTGTACTACGCAGGCGATCTCGAATCTTTTTGTTTGAAGAAAATTTAGTGGCTAATTTTACTTAAGTTCGACTTTAATAAATAGTGCAGAAGAATGTAGCATTTGAATATTATTTAATGAAAAATAATGTAATATTTACTAAGTAGGCAACTACGGCTACATTACATTTCGCTTTTTGTAATGTTACAAGCATTCGAAAGGAACAACAAAAGCAGCGTCGTTGAGCAACAACAGATTTCACGGGCAGTATCCAACCGGTAATGGATATTACGGCTCGCATTAACAGGAATACTCGGAATATCAGTGAGATTGAATATTCGATAAATTCCCCCGGCTTATTACCGTCTGGTTTATTAACATTGTAAATGGCCGTGAACGTAAATAGCGAAATGCTCGCGGATATATTAAACCGGCCGCTGAAATCCCTGTTAAAAAGGTCCCGGAAATTGCGCGTTCGATTCTCCACCTGAGGGATATAATATCTTATCTTACTCTCGCGATTGATATATTCGAAAAAGTGGCCGGTGCACGCGTTGCAGGCCCGGCAAACTCATTAAGACCTCGAGTCCCGGATTAAACAAACGGTCGTTGAAGGCGAGCGGATTACACGCTGGCGGGGATGTTAAACGTGTCGTTTGCTTCGTGAATTTGCCACGTCCCGCGAATACTCGCGTATTAGCTTTCTTTAACGAATTCCTGCTCGTTCGAGTCGGCTTCCTCCGGCCCGATAATCCTCGTTTACACGGGCGATAACCGTTATTAATTTCCTGCTCGACGGGCCGATACCGCCGGTATACCCGAGCATAGGAGCTTGTAGCGTCGTCCTCGATGCCCGTCATGTGTATACCGTTTGCATTCGATATCAAACGGCTATAAAGAAACGGGCTTCCATTAAACCACGCGTACCAAGCGCTGATAGCGTTTTCGCGTTCAATTTCCTGTTGGGCCCGCGTTTTTTCCCTGTTCGTTGATCTCCCCGGATTCGGCGTCGTGAACAAACATGCGGTTCGAGGTTTCGGCGTCGTTGCTGGAGCTGGTAACGACGAGCGTCGAAAATGTAGACTGGCTCCGATGGAATGGATATCGTGGGCATGATTGTCTAACCCCTCGACGCTGTGTTTAGGCAAAGCTGCTTCGCTAGTGTTTGAGTACATTATACGGTACGCTACACAAAGTCACGTAAGACGTTGAATGCTGGAACAGAGATCAAAGAAGGTACCCAACAGCCCAAGTAGTAAAAGTACGCGTATAGGCCGCCCCGCTGCCACTTCCGGCCCCCTTCTCGTAAACGCTCGCCAAGAGCCTGCGAACGTTCGAAGGCGAATTGAAAGCAACTTATCTCGGCGATGAAATAGAAACACGTCAACAGCGCTCGAAAATTTATCTCCCACTCGGCATTATCTCCTAAAAGGACAGAACTGAGTTGGAACAAGTATTTGATGTGCCCTGGAGCTTCCCACGGGGCCCTTAGCAATTTTCCATCGCGATGACGGCGATCCTCCCATCGTTTTTTCTTCTCCTCGCGCGCGAAACTTGAGCGAGTCTTATTATCAGAATTATTAAAAGTTGCCGGAAGTCGTAATCCGCCGGGCGTATTTTGGCCAAACAGCCGGACCGCAGAACCGGGCCGTTTCTAACGAGTTTCATTGAAATTCACGGGGATCGTCGGGCTGACCGCCGCGACGGAACTTTCGAATAAAATTAGCTTCGACGCGCGATGGTATCGCGGGAGTCGCGGCAAAAAAAGGGGCTGCGGGGCGTAGAGGGGGAGGGAAAGAAGGTCGTCGTTGCATAGAGCGAAGGGGGCACGTCCGGGGGAAATTCATCGATTGTCGACCATCGATCATCATCCGCCGATGACAGGGCGACAATCGACGCCAATCGCGGCGCCTAAGGTCGTGTACACGCTTGCAACATCGTTGATCAAGATCGGAGTGACGTTACGTGTTGCAGGAAGTAAACAAAGTTTCGATCGAAATAAATCTCGACGCGTCAGGAATATCGTAGCGTTCCAGCGATATACAGGGTGAGTGGCTTAGCCCGATGCGTATCGGGATTTATCTCTGCGAGTAGGGAGAACTTACGTGAACTTACAAGCCTCATGAATTTTTCCAAATTGAATGGGAAAAGATAGTTCTCGGTGCAAACAATCGCGCTTCGTACTTGATGTCTGGTGTGAGGTTAACCGATCGATACAAGTGGACCACCCTCGTGCAACGTGACTTGTAAATATCACTGGGATCACTTGCCAGGATCTACGGTGAATATCAACGCAAATAACAATACCGTCGATCGATGTTGAACTCTCTACGTCCAATTGAACGGTGGCCGACGGATGAAATATCAGCGTCGGAGCGAGCGACGAGCGTCGCCTTTCAAACGCGCAAGCGAGCGGGGTGAATTCCCGCGAAAAGCTCCGCTGTGTATTCGGTTGCGCCGGCACGCCCTGAAATTCTGCAGCATCCGTCTCCGAGGACCGTCCCGGGGAACAATGCGACGATCACGCATCAATTTGCCCGGTGCAGCCGTTTCGAATAACTGGCCCTACGCCGCGAGGAGAGCCGTCGACTAATCCGGCATTGTGGGTCGGTCAGCGTGATGCGATTATCGCGTTAGCCGCGCAGCACTGCCGTGAAAGCGTCTCGACAGCTTTCTGCGCGAGTGGAATGAGCATCGATCGATTGAAACTCGTCGCCCCGAAAAACTAGAGGGTTGGAAAGAAGTGAGCTTTGAAACAGAGTTGAAACGACCACGCCACTGGTTTGACAAATACACACCTGTCGAAGCAAAGTTCATTCATTCTTCCGCGTAACGCGTAAGCGATGGTCCCTCCTGTGGCTAGGAGCCCGAAACACAAGTATTCTATTATATTTCCAATTTTTCTGGAATTACCGCGCAAGATGCTATTCGAGAGTAATGGCGCGCGTTCGCCGAAAAGCAACCGCTTATAAACGTGTCGGCCAATATAGGGCCTGCAGCAATTCGGGAAGAGCAATTAGAAGAGAGAGGAGCAGTTGCTGGCAGTCGGCTTAACGAGATTAAGAGGGGCGGGAAGGGGCGCAGTCGCCGCGCCGGGGGGAGACGCGCTCGACGGCGTCATTCGATCCGACGTGGCTCCTTGATTACCCAAGGAATGAAATTTACGAGGTGTAACGCGCGCACGAGGAACGGTGACGAGAGGAGCCGGCCCTCTGGAGCGTCGTCCGCGCGCGCCTCTCCCAAGACGGCGTCTACGACGGCGGCGACGAACGCCTGGAAAACGGTGTCAATGGTCGGGAGCGCGAGGCGAGAGAAGGGCAAAGAGATGGGCACCGTGTACAGGTAATGTATTAATGGGATGCAGGAGCAGCCGAGTTACCCGAGTAAGTGTCATTAATCTTTCGCTGGCGCCTCACGCGCAAAGTGTCAGGCTACGAGAGCGCCCTGGCTCCTCCTCGTCCAGCCGCGCGCCCATAGGTGCCTCGGCTATATTGGCCGGAAGACGACAAAAGCCTTCCTCCCTCCCCTCCGCTTCCCTTTACATCGGAACTTTTTGCTGATAATTAATGACAGGGCCGTGGAACAAGGTTGCATGCAAAGAGACCCGTTAAGTGTATATTAAATGCCCCGCCGTCAGTCGATTGAACGCCCCGGGATCGGCAAAAGAGAAGAAGAAAAGCGGGAAAAAATTGATTATTATGTGAGGCGAGTAGCGAACCTTTGGGATCCCTGGTCATAAAAAAGAAGGCAGAACGGTAAATCTTTGCGGATAATAACGATAAATCAAGGGGAAAGAAGGAATTGTATCGATGCCGCGCACGGGTTAATGCCCCTTGCTCGGGATACCGAGACTTGTTCCATTTGGGGTTTTTAGAAATGTATTACCCTTTTCCAAGGAGCAGGTATTCGTTCTTGTGGATCAGAAGGTTCTTACGGAAGATTAACGTGGCGGTGTGAATCGAGATCAATTCGTAGCTGGACACCAGCGTGAAAAGTTAAAAAGGCAGGTAGAATGATCGCGAGCGGGATGATTTAATGTGTATCCTCGATAAAGTTAACAATAGAGGACGGGTACACGTTGCAGCGATTGCGGTCCGTGCATTTGTGGGCATCTCGATACCGTTATCTTTCACTCCGCCGGAGATAGGTGGAATTGATAGGAACGATCGTGGGGGGGGGGGGGGGGGGAGAAAGTAGGTACGCCACCATCTGCGGCTTTATCCTTCTAAGCCAGCTTCGACTAAATACGGGCCCAGACGGCCACGAACTTTTGCCATTTCGGCCGATCCTTCGGGATTTAATAAAAGCGGCTAGTTGTTCCGGCAGGATGCCACGGCTGTCGCGATCGCTTCATGAACTCGCGTTTATCCGGCCTGTGGCTCTGTAATATTCGACAATCTCGGCGTTATAACGACCCTTTCGGGGGATACGAGAGTTCCAGGACTTTATCTATCGGTGTAATCTCCTCGGGTATCGATGAGTGGATAAAGGAGCCTGCGGTCCAAAATTGTAGGTACGCCCGATTAAAACAAGTCTCCTTCCACGTTGCTATACCGCGCGAATTCGTTCTTTTTAGTTAGACCTATCTAATTTTTATATGCTGCGACATTTGCCACTTCCCCGAGAGTTCTATGCCGAAGAAGGTCAAGTAGCGTGGATCCAGGATATCAGGTGTCAGCGAAGACCTTCGTCGCCGGTGGAAATTATGATTTAACCGCGAGGAGGGAGGAGCGGGGCATATTCGCGAGCTACGTAACGCCCCCCTATCGGTTTTTATGTTTCCGGCGGAGCTTCTTTGGATACGTGGAGGATAACGCGGCGCGTAAAAAGGTGCTACCGTAAAAGTCAATATTGCACACGTGCGCCATGCATCCGTATATCACTCCCTTTATGCCACCCTGCTGTGACATATATTTTTTGCCGAGGGCTCAATAAAACCACCTTATTTAATCCGGCCACTCTGGGCCCCCTCTCGGAACTGTTAAATTTCCCTCGTAAGAAGCTTGCCGGAATATACGGAGCGCCACCGAGTCGCCCGCCATAAGCTTCAATTTATTCGGTTAAATATCGTAAAAAGAGTAACACGCGAAGTATTAAGCCCGTTCGACGACGGGGTGGAGGAACATTTCGTGTCACGAGACTTTTCATACCGAGATCGAAAACTCGTATCCTTTAACCGAATCTCGGTCGTCACGATCCTCGCCAACAAAGTTGAAGAACACCGAGAGACGTTCGTACCGGGCGGACAGAGGCAGTAATTTGCATCGATGCGAGCAGAGTGGTAAAAACTTTTTTTTACAACGCGCAACGTTCACGATCGGCTCGTAATCGTAAAAAAGTTGAGCCCTAAGGAGATTATATCGCGGATGCAATCCGAGCCGCTGGCTTTCTGTCGCTGCTGGCGAATTCGAGCCGTAGATCCGATCGCGCGTTTAATTACCAACGAAACACCTAAACGCGAATAGAGGTGGCGTAATAAAGCAGGGAGGGTCGCGTCAGGGGCAGGCGAACTAGTTGGGCGCGCCACGGGTGGTTTTATTTGCCAAGGAAATCTCGAAAATCGGCTCGGATATATCCGGTGAGGGGGCTGCTCCAATTCCGTAATAAGATCACCCAAGGGGGGCCGAGCGGGTCTGAAATTCCCGAGGGACTACGACCCAATTTCCGTCTCGGCTCGCCGCGGTTTCGAGCTTCCGACCGCGAACGGATCGTTTAATTCGCTTCCTTCGGCCGCCGACCGCGGGATTATCGCGTTATTGCTCAAGTTATTTCTCTACGAGTGCCCCTTTGGCGAACTCGTCGGCGCTCCGGCCCTTTGGCTCTTGAACTCTTAGCGCTCTTTTTCCCTGATTGATTCTTTCATTCTCGTACAAAGTTCTCGTTAAGCTCGTGCCGATCAGTAAAAGCACACGGCAATCGCGAATCGAATTGATCCTGGCGGTCGTCCTCGTTATTCGAGCCGCCAGGCTGATCCCAATTCTCTTCTCGCTTTTCCAGTAGCCTCGATCGATGAGGTGTTCCAGTCCGGAGCATTCTGTATCGGTAATAATTATTGGTATAGAGGACCTTTCACGCGTTGAGCGTCTCTTACGGAATCGCTACATCGCCGATCCGTTTGCGTTTATTTCGTAAGATATTATTTAAGCAATTTTCAACCGATTCTGATTTTCTCCTCGCCTTTTCCCACAACGTCAAACAACGAAGGCTTCGGTTCGTCTGACGCTAGGAGCCCGAGAAGTATTCCCCAAGTATAAGGATACTACCTTTCACTTTACCAGCAGGAGCTTTGAAACTCTAACCCAGCGAGACGCGGTTTGCTTTATAAATACCAGGGTATCGGGTTCGCCGCGCGAATTTATGACCGTAAATTTTGCGAACCGAAGATTATCTGGAAGCTATGGCTTCATCCGATCAAACTGTTTTCCGTGGCTGAGAATCTTCCCTGCCTTTCAAGTGATTAAAAATTTTACCAGAACACCGGGACGAGATATCCCCTTGTCTGTATTCAACTGTAAGTTTAATTAGAATTCTGTGGCTGAAAGGAAAGTCACCATTTACGCTCCAAATACAAGCACTCCGTGGCTTCTAAGGGTGTTCTACTTCAACAAATATGTAGTATTGCTGAGGAAATTGAAAATTTCTGTGCGAACATATTGGAATATTTTCGACGACACAATTCATAAGAATTTGAAAGGAGCTTAGAGAGAACGGGACCAGGAAGCTCTCGTGATCGTTCATGATGGATAAAGGAAGCGACTGGTTCGCGTTGAACTAGTTCTAGAATTGTAATATCCAGGACGAGCTAATATTTACCGAGCTCATACCGCGCGCGATATATGTTCCCTTTCGGTTACGTTTCCCCGAGAAGAGAGGTTCTCTTGAACAATACGGTTAACCGTAACCGCGTACGGCCACGTTTATTATGATTGCAGTCCCCCGTGAAGTCGTTTCGACATGTCAGCGGTTAACTTATGCGAAAATATTGGCCGTCACGGACTAGGAACGACGGTAAAAATTAATTTCCCGCCACTCGTTTCGCCAACGACCTACTCCCGTCGGTCCCGGTGGACAATAATTACGTTCGTTACCGCAAAAATGCTCGTATATCACGACCCCGCTGTCGAGGACAGTTGGTTGGTTAACCAAGAAAAATTTCTGCTAAATTATCTTTCGTCGCTCGTCTCCTTCGAAACGTCAGTGCTCACGTAATGGGCTCGTTTAACCCATATTCATTGCCTTTTAAAAGCATCTAGCTTTTTGGGAATAGGGTTCCTTGAACATCCACTATTTTTCAAGGTTTTGAATTATACCTGATAATCGAAATGATTCTAAATACGATAATGACTGGCAATTTGCTAGAGGACAGATTGGACGGTTATCGTAGCGTAAGGTGGCTTGAGCACACAAAGGTTAGATGGTCCTTTCTGAACCTGCACTAGCGTGTAACGAGTGACGAGGAACGCGTTTGGCAGCGTGTAACTGAAGCGTATTCGCTTCACACGCCGCGCGAGTGTGCCCCAAGTACACGACTATATCTCTTCCACCCACTATACGCGATTTTTCGCTTCCACGCTTCCGGCATCGGCGCCATTCTGTTCGCCGGCGGTCAACGAGCTCCTTTGACTCCGTGTTCCGCCTTTGTTTCGCGAATGGAGCACGTGCTCTCTCGCCGACTTCGCGTCGAACGCGAAGGAGAAAGGGCCAGAGTGGAAAAAAACGAGAACAGGAATGTTCGTTAAGTAGTCCTTTAATACGCGGCTTCTGCAGGAGGAACGAATGGAAATTTCAAAGCGCGCCGCCACCGCGCTCGACCCTCAAAATCCTCGACTCCTCGGCTCCTCCGTTTATTGCTCCGAAACGTTACGCCTCGCGACGCGGTAAAACTTTATAGGTGGTCTCGCAGCCTCGGATTCGTATCTAGCCCTGGCCAAGCTGAACGTGGAGAAAAGACGAACGATTCCCCTGCTTCTCGCCCTGCCGCTCGACCAAGCTGGCCAGCAAATTCGTGACTACTTTATCGCGGCGACGCGTTCTGGACATCATTTCGGACGTGGATCCTATCCGGGACGACGGTGTTTGTCCAGTTACGTCCGGATTACGGTTTGTCCGTTGGCGTGTCGTCCGCTCGAGTGGAAGCCAAGCAGTAAACTAACGTTTGCGGTGTAGGGTGGGTTTGTAACGCGACGCTTTCGTGTTTGATCGTGGGGAACAGACGTAGTAGACGAAACGATATTTGGGTAGCAGCGTTTACCAAAGAATTCTAGTGTGTAATCTTTTCGACAATATCTGTTTTCTGGATAGGAAAGATCTTGATAGGTAGGATCTTGTTGATTGAAGGATTTAGTTTCTTGCAAAGTGTCTTCCCTTATCATACTCTTCGGAGTCTGGTGTGCTAGGCAGTGTCAAGTCCAGGCTTGACGTGGGTTAAATTCGGGCTAAAGTAGGGCAATTCACCAGAAATAAACATTTGTCATATTCAAAGAGTTGCAATACCATGGTCCTGTGATTTTTTAAACAGATTTTCATTTTAATAACCTCCGTCGAAAAATATAAATTTTTAAATTGCTACCACTCTTGCACTATTTTCTGTTTGGTGTGCACAGCATAAAGCAATATTTTTCGACAAACGACAGAATTTCATTTTCACTGAATGAACCACGTTTTTCGTTTTTAATTGGAAAACGTTGCTACGTCGTAACGCAATAATACACGACATTGATCACCAATACTGTGGCGTTGCTGGTTACACCACTAGCAACGCAGTTGGTTGCTGTATACCATCGTTGGTCAAATGAATTTTATGAATGTTTCTTTTATCGCGTTCGCCGTTGTCTATCGATCAAGCTGCGCTCGTCTATTTACATGAAATCAAGTGGATTTGCTAGAGGGTACAGTATTTTTTAACAAAAGAACCGTCAGTATTATTGGATGCTATCGGCGAAACGAATTCGATTCACTTTTTTCTTATGAACACGCTTTGTTCTTATTTTATATGCTGCGCACTTTGTTATCCTTTTCAGCAAAAAATTCTACCGCTTCATTCGTGTCACGAGACCAATCAGAAAGGAAGAATAATTCGGAATTCATTTACTGTTAATTTTCAAAAAATTCAAGTAGACCGGGTCAAGTTGATGCGTTTTTCAGTTTTCAATTTTTTTCATTTTTGTTTGAATTAATTACTTAATAACAAATATGCTAAAATATACTTTGGCCCTACCTCTTTAATACATTTTAAATGAAAACTTGAAAAAATACATACAAAATGAATGAAAAAATGTTATTTGGTCGAAGGTAAAATGTACCAAAATACCCCACTGCTGGGCAAATTGATACTGCTCTGGGGCATGTTGATACATCTGTAAAATATCCGTTTAATGAGTAAAGGATGGATGTCTGGAATATCCCATTTTAACATGAGGCGCTTGCTTCTTTTTATTCATGTATCTTAATAAAGCTATTTTATCTATTCCGTATATTCTCGCGATTTGACGTAACGACATTGACTCCTTTTCTACACCGACAGACGCTTTTTGAAAAATATTTTGCAGTATTTTGCCGCGATTCGTTTTTCTGACATAATTTCGTACCATTTTCCTAGAAATAAAAGGAAAAATCCAATTAAATGTAGTCGGAGAAAATTGATACACTGTATCAACATGCTCCAGAGAAAACGTATCAACTTACCCCGCAGGAAGTCATTATGTACAAACATCTCCATAAAAAAATGTAGAAAATATAAACAAAATAACAAAACGTAATTACCTTACCTTCAAAGGACTCAATGTGATGCCCAATTAATTTGAGTGATAAAATTCTCTAGCCCGTCTTAAGACGGATTGGAAAGTGAATACAACTATTTACTTTTTCTCTATAGAAACGAAAACAGTTAAAAATGGATTGCTAACGTTAAGGTACACAGACGTACACTAGATCGTAGTAAATAATTGAACAAGAAGCTTCACATATCTCGCACACAAGGAGCTACATATGTATATACAGTGTCGAGATATTCGTCTGTATCAACCTGTCCCCTGTATCAATTTGCCCCGGTTTCCCCTAATGATTTGTCATATCGAAAATAAAAAAGCGTCACTTCGTAGCGTGGATTCGCTCTCAATATCATTTTAGAATCATGGATGAGGTATAGCGAGCGTTCCCGAAATATTTTTTAATTAACGCTGAATGTGCAATAGAATATGCCATAGGAATGGACCCCTCCTGTCGTATGATTAATTTAATCTTTGAATTGGAAGGGGAAACTCAATAGCCTGTGAAGTAATGAAGGTGGATATTAAACCTGAATACATATTCGCATGTAAAATACACAGATTTATTTACTTGCTGGGTCTGTGCAAACGAATCGCTGGAATGATGAACGCGTCACGCTCCAACTTTTGCTTTTACTTCGTTTATTTGTCGAGTCACATTTATTCTATTTTTATATGAACATTTCTTATATTACACCTTTTCACCGTATCCTCGGGGATCCATTACAACTTTTGCACTTTCGCGGTCGTTCAGGCGAAGAATTTAACGCAATCATCTACCTGTGTTTCCCTCTTCGAGTGTATTTTCTTCGCGAATTCCACAAACTCGACTCGTGGGCGTGGCATCGTCTCAATTTCTTCTTTTCTTTTTTTTCATACACACACCACGGTATTCGTTGCCTCGATCACAAAGTTATCTTCTGAAATTGCTTCTTCGCTTCTACGACGCGAAAGTTTTTTTTCACGCTCGTTTTGGAGGTGTTCTCCTCCTTTCAGAGAGCGATCAAATTAAACTCTGTTCCAGGTCGCTTGAAGTTACAGCAGGGACGACGAGGTCGTCCTTTGTATGTAAAAATTGGGTTTCGAATGGCGGTGTCTTAACGTTCTCGGAGTTTAATGAAACTTTCCGCGTTTGTGGGCGTGTTTATGGCCCCTTTTAGTATTTACGTGTCAGCAAAGCTGGAATATAGATGACGCAGATAGAGTTCCAGCACGGTACACGCGCAAATATCGACTTCATCTTTTCAACCTCGATCTTTCGTACGGTAGCTTCATGTGACGACAAACCCATTCACGAGGGAAAAGTGTAATTTTCGGGTAACATCTACAGGCGTTGGTGGCACGCTGGTATTGTCCACGGTGACGTTCAATTGTTCACGGTAATTTAATATTTTTTTCGCGTGAAATCTTTTTAGCGAGCCTCGGCTGTCGCGAGCTTCGATGCACACGCGTGGCCATCACTAACGATCACAGCTTTTAATCAAACAAAACGTCGGGATTGACAGGCGTGTAAACATATGGCCGCGAATAAATGGTGGAAAAATAAACGGCGGCTCCAAAATGTAGGCGCGCCTATACAGGGCTCTCTCCCTCTTTTCTCCCCCATTTTTCCCTTCGTTTTTTGTTGGCGCGTTCGATGAAAAGCACTCGCGCGGATGCGAAATGATTTTCTCGCTGTTGATTATGAAGGAACGATTGTCACGCTGCTCTGTCTCCCTGTGACCACGCACAAAAAATTGAAAAACTCCCTTTTTCGTGAACAGTGGCGTGAAATTTCGTTGACTTTTACTGGATGGGTATTTTACAAACGTAAAAGCGTGCACTGTTTCGTCAATACTTCACGATTCATTTTAATGTTTGGTAAGCATTGAAATATAAAGGAATGCAATTGCTGTTGCAATCTACCGTAGGAAATGTAATTAATCAATCTTGCACATACACCATTATCATCTATTTCAATTCATGACAATCAGAAGCTATACATGTTCCCCTGAATCTTGGAATTCATACCGCAAGTGACATCTGTACCTAACTGCCAGCTGACCCAAATTCAACTCAAACCCAACTGAACCTAAACCATGACAAACCTCCAACTCCACCCACACACTTTCATCAGCAAGCGATACGAAAGGACATTCTCGTCCAGCACAGGATCCATCTCGCGGCGGACTGATCCACGGGATCGCGTTGCCGTAAAAAGCGCGGAGGTAACAGCCGCGGAGAGGCCACGGCAATAATCGTAAACAAGCATAGAGCTCTGGGAGGAAAAACGGTTCGGGACCGGGGGGAGAGAGTGTCTGGCCGTGATCCCCATCGCGTCCATTTATTTTAATTCGCTGTGCGCCCGTGGCCGGGGCCCGGGCCGATCATGAAGGATTTTACAATCCGTGGACGAGCAAGAACGCGG
Source organism: Andrena bucephala (assembly GCA_947577245.1). NCBI lineage: Eukaryota > Metazoa > Arthropoda > Insecta > Hymenoptera > Andrenidae > Andrena > Andrena bucephala. The sequence goes on from OX387715.1 coordinate 76,293,964, forward strand.
CGTGGCGGGGGAAAAAACGCGGCGGAACGAAAGGGTGGACGAGGGGGTTTCTCGCTCGTGGGAACGCCGTAGCCAGCGGCGGGCCGCTCGCTCGAAACAAAGCCGCAAACCCGGGCGACCGCGAAACTTAACACCGGTCGCGGAATCCAGATGGAGAAACGGGACGCCCGGAGACGCCAAGTAAAACCCGGCCTCAGCGAGAAAAGCAGAAAAAAAGGGGGAAGGAAGATCGAGCGAGACGCCTGGCCCGGAGCCTGAAGTAAAGGTGCACGGATGAAACGAGCTGGACGAGCCTCGGACGTTTCGTGGGCAAGTCCCCCGCCTCAGGTCAGGAGAGATCGACTGACGACCATTTTACTGGTGTATCGCTTTCGCGTTTCACACTGTCTTGGTGGAAATTGGGCGACACGCTATGCGGTTGCAGCGATTTTGGGGAAGCTTAATTTGGTCGTCTTCGATCTGGGCATTGCTCGAACTACTTAGATACTAAGGTGTCCCAAAATTTATATTGGCAGACTATAAACTCCTGCCAATTTCCCGCTCATACAGACTAACGCCCACTCGATCCTTAATTGCTGTTTAAAGGACAAACGAAAACGCTTCACGGACAGTTGGTTCGCAGACAGAGTCGCGCAGTTAAAACGCGGGCGTACGGTTACAATGCGCTCGTCGTGTCCAACGATCAGGGACAAAAAAAAACGAGGGAAGGAACGGGGGAAAAAAGGAAGGAATGAAAGGGCGCACCGGGCCAAATGAAATAATAGGACGATCGAATCGCGCCGAATCGTCGTGGAACTTTTAGCGATGCGGAAAATTGTTTGCGTCGTAATTTGTCCCTCCTCCCTTTTTCTTTCGACCGCGCCTGCAATATCAGCCAATTAGAGACAGGACGCGCACCGAGCGAAATAATTATGTTTGACGAGCGAGTGTTTGTTTTACTGTTCATTCGTGTTCGTTTTTCGCTCCTTGCATTCAACTGACCCACGCAGACGGCGCTTCTTTATAGACCGCGTCGTAAAAGAGACACGTTCATTCAGCGGCTCGTCGAGTTCCTTTTACGTCATTCGTAATTTTACTACACCTCGTACGACGTGTGCACGCATCCATGTGATTGACAATTTCTAAGTCGACCGGTGCCCTTTCATTCACGGCGGACCAATCCCGGTACAATTTGTTTGTCTATAGAATATCTGTAGAATGCGCACGCAAAGAAGACATAGTAGAGTTTTGTTCATAGTTATTGTAAATTGAGTTACTAGCAGTAATGTTTTCCAGTAGGCTGTACTAATCATATAAAATAGGAGAAATTAATTTTTTTCAATTTAATACCATATGGCATAATAAAATCACTTGTTGCATTAAGATTTCGTGGCGGCATCTGTTTGCAACACTTATTAAAATTAAATGGAAAATTAATTATGTCTTTATTAGGAAGCATTTTTAATAGTATCAGAAGCTAAAAATTACGACAGCACTGGCAACAACATCTGCAAAACAAAATGCTGTGGAAACCTTATTTTTTACATCGCCTGTTTCTCCATTTACCGAGTACTAGGTTTAGTCCGTTGTTGCTCCCAATGCCTCATATATAGGTGCGGTACTGATTCAATTTTTCTATGCAACTCAATTTCTGTGTGATAAACGACGGTTTCTGTTTGAGCACCTTCGGCGGTTTGAGGCGGTTCGGAGCACCCCCACTTACGCGTGGACAATCTTCGGCGTTCGGGTTTACGTCTTACGCCTGAACAACGCCGCCGTGACATACTTTTGGAAAAAAGGGACTTTTCTTTAAAACAAGATATTTATACTTTCTCCATAAACGTATTTTCACTTGTTTAATGACACTCAGTTAACAATTAATCGCAGTAAGTGAACCTACAATCGCCCAACAATAGCTCTACAATTCGAACTGAAAGTCTTATGATCATTATATTTTGTATTATTATTACTATTGTATTACTATGGATCGTGGAACGTCATTGAGTGTTGAAGAGATTGAGAAAATAAAAGAGTATTGTCGAGAGTGACTATAGTCGCCCGTTGTAAGTATGTACATACATGGGTTTTGTGGCGAGCGACTATAGTCGCCCGTCGTATGTACGTGGCGTTTCGTCGCGACCGACTATAGTCGTCCGTCGTATGTACGTGGCGTCTTGTGGAGAGCGACTATAATCGCCCGTCGTAGCGAATTGGTTAAATAATACATAGTTCATTGTATGGCGGTTAAACATTGCATTCTGTATTCAGTTGCGATCCATTATTAAAATCTGCAATTGTACAGTACCAGTGGCTACATTCCCTTTAATGAAGTGACGAATAGAATCCGAGCCATTAAGCATTCTCCATAAAAAATTCACCAAAAGTGAATCCCCCATTAGCGGCACGATGGTTGACGAATGAACTCCATTCAGTGAAATAATTTCCATGGCTTCGAACGACCAGCATTTTCGCGACAATGAAATTCGATAAAAATCAATCATTTTTTCGCCAATTCCTCTGCCGTCGTTGATAGATTACACTCAAGAGTATCGTGTATTACATGGGAAACGCGCAAAATCGAATATGATGGAGCGTGGATTGATTCGCGAGGCAACGTGTCGTTGTAATCAGAAATTTCGCATGGAAATGTTCGATCAGCGATAATCGTTCAATTAAAAACCGATGTATCCTCGTTCGCCTGCCGTGGTAATGAAATGCGCCGGCGGGCTTGGAAAATGCAAAGCTGGCGTTTAATTTTCTATCATTTACGAAGAAAGTCGATGATTTCGTGTGGCGTGTCTGCGTTTTATATTTTCGAAGCGATCACGATCGATGGTGGGATGGCGTTCGCCACAGCTGTTGGATCGTACACAGGGAGGAAGATCGAGATAGGCGAGATTGCGCGAACGTGGAGGAAAATATATTCGGGATCAACAATTTCGGTGGTAAAAAATAATCGTCGCGGGTTCAGCCCGCCCGATGAAAACGGTCCTCGCCGCCGGGGCAATAATTTCTTCATCAAAATTCGACGACATAATTCGCGCTGTGCGCTGCCGCCCGTCTGCACAACAATTGGCCCCCTTCAAAACCAGAATGCGGGTGCACCGTGGCGATGATGCGACGATTTCCATGTTCCATCGTCCGCGATCCCCCGCTGTTCGTTCCATGTCTGAAAATACGCCAACGAGGAGGTAGTAAAACCCGAGCCCGTTCATCCGTTGGGGCCAACTTTTTGAAGTTGCGCTGCTGAAAGAATGGATTTTCAATGGGAGTCGACTTCCACCGTTGAATTATTCGATGTGTTCGAGGCAGCCCCTAGCCGTGGAGGGACGAATGGAGAATTAAGAGAAATGGGTTGCTGTGCATCCTTTGTAAAATGAGGGCAGGTATCAGTCTTATTATGAAGTATGTATCGTTATAAAATTCGCCACAGAGTTAACCCCCTTGAATATCAGCGGCCAGATGCCTGTCAACCCCGACAGACACGTTCCGTATCCTTGCGGTAATATCGAGTGTGTGTCTGTTTCCACGGTATTTCCGTGAAGTCGGTTTCTGCGGCGGGTCGGAACGCGAAGCAGCCGCGAACGGAGCAAAATTTCCGGCCGCGCGCCGGTAACTAGGTCCAAATTAATTTCTGCAACTGCCAGCAACTCGTGGACCCCAGCCACGCTGCCTTAACCGTCTCGCTACCAAGAAGTTGCGCGCAACTCTAATGACTGCGGGCGGTGTACACGGTGCAAGAGTCTGCCTACAAAAAAATCTGAATTCTGCTAAGGTCTGATGCGAAGAATGCTAGAGATAGTAGGTACTTACAGTTTCAGCCAGCCAGTTGACTACTTAGCTGTTTTGTGTGTTGATGGATGGGTTTCGGAGGAAGTGGTTATAGTCGAAGGGACAGGCACAGTTCGACAGCCATCTGGACTTTTAACATTCAATAGCCGTTTCTTCTAGGTTTTCGTTAGTAATAGCTGTTACTGTTTCAACACAAAAGATATTAAAAATTAAAAATTTGCAGTTTTTTTTAAATCGAATTTCTCAAAAAAGCTGAGGGTGATGGCGACAAACGGTTTGCGGATTCGTTTCTAGCGCCCGAAAACCTATAAGAAACGGCTATTGAATGTTACAAGTCCAAAAAAAAGTCAAATTTTGTTGAACTTGTGTTATCATTGTAACGGCTTGCGGAGAGTGTAATTAAATCGATACACGACCACGGAATTCACCGTGCGTTCAGAAGCTGACATCGATGAAAGGGTTAACGCGATACCCTGCGCCGCGTAACAGCGTTGGTCGAAAGTAACACGCGTACACGCCTGCAAACATACCCGTAAATCATCATTTTTACCAACGAGATCGGGACCACTCGCGTGGCGAACGATAACACGAAAGGCTCGCATATACGGGCGGCTCTAATATTTTAACCTGGACCGTGGAAAGAATGCGCGGCGGGCAAACTGGCAGCCGTGAAACTAGAAAACGCTTTAATCACGATGGCAAAGTAACAGGCGCGCGGGCTAAAATCGAGCGGCGTCGCGGCGTACTGTACCGAAAAAGAACGGGGGCAAGTGGAAAAGAACGGAACCGCGTAGTCGGTGTGTGCCATCTGGCCCGGCACGCACCGTCTAATTTCGCGGTGGCTAGTTTTACGACAGCCAAGCTTTGTAATTCTCCGGCGTGTACGTGATACTGGATGGCGAGTCTTGATTGCGTCGCTGACTCATTGACAGCGCTGGAAATTTACGGCTGGTGCGACGATGAAATTTTTTCCCGCCCCCCCCACCTCCCCCGCCCCCTGTCCGCTGGGATAAGCGGGTCACTTCTGTCCATTAATCCGTTTTCGCGGCCCGCGTTCCAGTTTTATCGTGCGCCGGGGAGATTTACAGCGCATTCAATTGTCCATTGAAGGCGTGAGCGGCGCAACGAAAGGCCGAATATCGACTTGCGCGCCGCCCAGGGCCGCGGACAATGATAGCGGGGGCATCGATAGTTATTAGACAAGCATCTGCCGAATGAAAAGTGGGCATGGAACGTGTACAAGAACAGAACGACAGAGGGAGCGCAGTTAATTTCAGGGGCAGAAGGAGCTGCCTGGATGGCGTTTTTTCGGGGGAAGATTAAGGGGTGAATGGAGAAGAAATACGATGTAATTCCTGTAATCTTGGAAATTTTATTTCACTCGTAATTGATGTGGCACGCGTTTATGTAAAATGGCAACGGCTCATGATACTTTCAAATCGGGCATTTTCAGCTGGACGATGAAAGTTCCTCCCTTAACGCGCGAAATTTATTTGATCTACGTCGAAATTATAACGAGGGCCCGCGAGAATGTTCTCCAGACATGTGACCGCGATGTGATAACCGTACGCTCGTTGCACGGTTTATCTGGCATTATTATACGATAAGGGACTGTAATTTCGTGATTAACTAATACACGATAGCCGCAGATTAACCGTAGCCCGCGCCATGAATCGCTCCGGCGGCCCGCTACCCCGAATTCCCACTTCAAGCTCAAAATTTGACCCTTAAATTTTATTGTTTCGCAGCTCGTATATTTATTGCGTCGCGGACCGCTGTAATTCTGTAACGAATCGGTGTTTGCTATCCGTTCTATTTCGCTGGGCCCACCATGAATCACGTCGGAAATCGCTACGGGCTCCTAGTCGCGCACGGAAACGTATTGCTTGCAGTTTTTTCCTGTAATATACAGGGTGTTAAAATAATAAATATCGATATCGATTCCCGGTAAAGGAGGGGGGGGGGGGGCGGGGACGGTGAAAAATGGCCACGAACGTGTTGCGGAGCAGGATTTAAAGCGCTCGGGGAGCTCATTGGAACGAGCAGAAAATGGGTTCATTAGTCAACGCTTGCTGAATTTGAAACGTTGCAAAAGTTTCGGGCTTATAAAGCTGGGCCACGGCATCAGCGTCATATGGCCACCCACGTTACGAGTTGACACTATGTTTAATTCTCTCTTTAAATCATCTTTATTCCACCCTGGATCTGTATCAATAATTCCAGAGGGTACACTTGGTGTAATCGAAGTTACGATTATATCCAAGCGATAAGACTTCGATGCGAAGAGAAACGCCGTTTTATTTATTAACACCCTGTATTTTGTCACTTATCTGGTCTTTGAAAGTGCTCATCGGGGGATCGTGGGGGCGATAACATTAGACTTATTGGCGGTAAGCGTCCCGGTGTATCAGGTCCACCGAGGAAGGGTAGGCGTCGCCAGGGCAAGATTATTTGCATGGAAAGAGCTTGTTACCGAGCGTGTAATTTCGCGAAAGTTTTATCGGAGGGCTGACTACACTCGCCCGAGGGGGATGAAGCCGCCACGTGCACGTAGACGATCAATTTAGCCCTCCTTCTACCGCGGTAATAATGTTGCCAGCATACGACAGTCGCGACGTAATTAAAGAGAAACATCGCCAGAACCTTTCCTCTCGTTCGCTTGCTGTCCACGGCGCGGCCATTAAACGTTTTCTTTTTCGCCAGCTGACGCTCCTTCCTCGTAGATACTTCTGGATGGTTACAGTAGCTACCTAAGTGTTCCAGGGAATGCATACTTCGTTCGCAGCACACGCTCCGCACCCTCCGTCTTCCTTACCCCTTTTTTTGCTGCAGCACAGAATTTTGAGTTAATTTCCGTTGATGCCGAGAAAAATGTGAGTTATTCGAGTCGACTGCAGCTGGGTATCTTGAGAGAGGAGCGGTGTTTTCTGCTTGCCTAGGAAAAACCGGGTTTCCTTCGCTCGCAGCGAGATTCTTGTCGATCGCTAAGACTTATTGTCCATCGTTGTTCTCTATCAGAACCCAAACTCGAATATCCGTCTTGCGTTCGCTGGATAATCGCATGTACCTACAACATCTGGGGTACATAGCGTCTCACTCGACATGTGCCAGGGAATTTGCTACAAGGATGCTTGAATTCCAACCGAACTTTCGGCTCCGCGCGATGAATACGAGAAACGATCGAAGTCAGCTAAAACTCCTTCGTTTCGCGAAGCCCGGTCGAGGGCCGCGTTACGGCGAAATCAGCGTCCACGAAACGGTAGCGGGGAGCTAACGATCTAATAACAGTGAGTTACAGTAACAGGCCGTGTGTTGGTTCGAGTCCAGCGCCGGTTCGATTCGTAAACTCGCGTTGCCCGCCTCGGGGTGGTGGTGGCTTTTGCCTCGATCTCCGTTCACGCGTTCGCGGACTCGATTGTCGGTGGAAACCGGCAGCCGCGCGGGGGCGACGAGGGATTTTTATTGGCACGCTTCGCGCCGCAATAAACATAAGGAAAACGTTGCGCGGCGCACGATAATTCGAGCCGTTAAGCGGAGGGGAAAAAGGGAACCACTTATCGGCGAGCGCGCCCGATTCCGGGACATTTCGATTGGCTTAGGTTCAGCGGAGCGTATGCCGGAAATGGCCGAGGGCGAAATTAAAATTCAATTTCTATACACCCGGCCAGATAGTATCGCGGCCGTATGGAACTCGAAGGAACTCGAAAACCACGGCCCTCCCCCTCGAATTTACATATCTTTGTTTCTGGAACGGTTACGGTAATGGCTCCTCCGATCGCCGGCCACGATAGGTACATACACCAAAGATCATTCCGACCGTGATTGCCGGTGCTCGAGAGATGGGAACAATAAGTGGTTTGATTATTCCCGAGATAATTGAAACCTGATACTTTCCCGCTGGGAATTTATCGCCCGTCCCTTTCTTTACGTGTCTCGCGCCCAAAGAATGCATTTTTTGATCTACTACGCGCGGGGCATAGTCTTGATCGTAGAAAGTACTTGTACTGGTTAAAAAGATTATTTCTTTTTTCTTGTTAGTCGGGTACGGTCCCTTTATTCGCTCCTTTAATCATACCCATTCCATCGCACGCGCCTCCTCACCCTTCCATTCACTTGACCCGCTTATTCAATCAGTCCCTCATTCGGTGGCTAATTCCTTCCCTCCCTCGCCCACGATAGTGTTCGTCACCAGGAAGCTTATTCATTCCTTCGAATCAACCATTTCCTAATCAGTGTACCTTCGAAACTTTCGGCTGCTAATCGTTGGTTCCCATTTTTATTCATAACCACTCCAGATTTGGAAAGCAAATCGTTGAGCCAACGAATTCATGCTCACTATTTCGGACATTCGGCGTGTCTCATTATTCCCCGGACGTGTCGTAACGAAGCAACGAGCAGGGTAGCGCGATTTAATTAGAAGTGTTGCGTTTAACGCGCACAGTCTTCCCCGCCTTAATCAAGCTCACGGGGGTGGTGAGTAACGAGGAGTACTAGCAGGTCGCCGCAGAAATTGGACCGATCCCAATACAAACGCCATGGCGGTAGTTGCTTAGGTAAACGAGAGTCTCGAGGCTGGCCGATCGAAAGCTCTCTTCCATCGGGGCTTTTGGCCGGTGTTTGCGAGTTCCGGTTCTACTTGGGAAGCCACCGATAAACCGCGACAGCCTGCCCTACTTCCCTTTGAGCCTTTTCTCTCGCCTCTGCGCCACCCCCCTTTCTTTCCCAACACTTGTGGCTGTCTACTCGCGTTCCCCGGCTTCCTGGAGGACGTGAAAAACAAGGGAGGGAAACGAACGTTCGATCGGGGCGAAACAATTTCGTAGTTTGCCCTGCGACGAGCAGAAGGAGAAAAGGGCGGCGTCGTTCATCGATTAGACGTTGAATAATGTCCCTCCGATTACCAGACACTCTTTCCATCCCCGGAAAGACGAATAGATTCGTGCACTGGGCTTCTCCGCTCCTTCTCCCGTATTTACGCGACTGGGATCGGCAAAGTCGAGAGGGAAGGTCTCTATCTCGTTGCCGGGAACTTCATTTATTTCGCGTGAATGGGAGAGGCTCTGATCCCAGTGAGCGATTCCCTCGAAATCCTGCGAATTCCCCCGCGGAGCATTAATCAAACGAAGTTTCGACCAAGCAACGCGCTTTAATACCGTGAAAAAGGACGGGGCTTCTTTAATCTTTGCCTCGATTGCATCCGCGGAACGGAATATGCGCCGCCCTGTCTGCTTAAGCGATATTCCCTGCCTGGGCAACTTCCTTCTCGAACTTAGGAAGAAAACAAGCCTCGTAAGACGCCTGGAAGCTCCCTTTACGATCCCCCGTTTCGGCCAGTAATTTTGACGTTGCCGGGAAAATCTTCGGTGATCCGCAACCCCGCTGTGTCCCAGTTTCCTTTGAACCCTTCCTGCTGCCACACCCGCCTTTCTGCCCCTTCCTTCTCGTCTCTATCGGTTTACTGCTTCACAGGACTAAAGAGGCAACACCGTCGAACAAGAAACAAGTTTGCAGTCTTATTTACCGCGAGCCAAGAATTTTCTCCCTAATGCGTCAAAGACGCGCCGAGGGGGGCGCGAATTCTCGCCGAATTTAATGAGGGATTTAATTCTACTGCCGGTATCGTTGTTATTTAACAATGCGTAAGAGGCAGGAGTGTTTCTTGCCTCTGCTATGCGGCAGGCAGCCAGAGATGGTATCATTTAAATTCTGGATATGCCGTGTCTAGGGTTTAGAGCGTAGAAGATGCTGGGTGGTTCTTGTTTACCCTCGGTCATAAATTTTGAAAGATGAAACGTCTCGTTGAACGTTAAAGGTTGGCATTCTACGGATAATGAGATTCCTCTTGATGAAGAACATAAATAGAGGTTTGTTGTGTCATGATAGAAACGCTGTGTACGAAGTACGCGGCCAACTGTGCTGTTGCTCCAACTCGTATACAGCAATACGCAATGTCGAAGTTTATAATGAGATATGGTAATTGCGGGCCGTAGTTCGTGTAAGAAGTCGGTCTTGTTTAAAACAGCGTACGCGAAAGGGCATTGTCGCGGCGAATACAATAATCCACGAGAAACTTACCTTTCCATCCTGCCCTTTCTATCATCATCTGCGTAAACAACAGTGTGTTGTCTTACATTGTTTGAAGCTGGATCTCTAGGACCATTCATTTACTTGAAAAGTGGAAATTAATGATTTCCAACTAAAATTGTGGATTTTCACAATACGTGTAACTAATCGAAATTTTCACTTTGTTGCAGGTGAGTCTACTATAAGTCTGCTACCTGAAGTTAAATGGTAATCGTCCCGCGTGGGTAAGCTGAAAGCAATCATCTTTCGACCGAATTAAGTCTCTAATTTTTCCACCCCAAAGTGTACATCACTTCATATACCTAAGTAACTAGTTGAGGATTGGTTAGGTTCCAACCACTCGGGTCGTATTCATTATGAGCCTAGACTCAAATCTACCGGCTGTTTCCCAAATCTGGAATTTCTAGTCGACGTTTCATGATTTTCTACCGCCTCCCTGGTACACGCCCTTCGGCCTTAATTAGTGGCCCGACCCCTTGGAATCATCTTTCTCATTCGGCCAATTAGTTCCTCCGCGTGGCGCGTTAATAAAACAAATTGGTAAAGCTGGCAGCGCAAGTTTTCGCGGCTGAATGGACCAGCCAGCCTTGGCTAGACAGACGAACGGCGCTTGTAACGAGAACCGTGGAACTTCTCAAAGGCTCCGGCGCGTTCCCTTATTCCGCGAGCATTTCGAACGAAAACACCGAGCGACAGCCCAACGGAATAATTAATTGGCCCATTTGGAGCGGCGCGGTACGAATTTCATCTCGAGGAAAGGAGGAACGGGCGCCGGAACAGGGCAGCGACGGAACAGGGACGAAAGAAAAAGAAGAGGGGGACAGAGGCGGCTTGGATAAGACTTCCTCGCCAAAGCCGAGGATGAGCAAGAGATAGCTGGGCCGCCGTCTAATGAAAACTTTTCCTGTCTTTTTACATTCAACGGCCATCGTGAGGGGACGCAATCAGCCTCGATTCGAAAGAAGGTCGCTAATTTCTTCGGTGATAAAATGGGAAGAGATACCTACCTTGCGCCGCGTCGAGTTCCAAGGAATTCACCGAAGGTGTTCCGGGCTAGATTTTCATATCCAGAAGTTTAGCTACTCCCGATCAGTCCACCCAGTTACAACGCCCCCCCCCCCCCTCCCCCGCCGATCGACGCATCGATAAGTCGGAGCGCAAAGTGCTGCTACATAAAATCACGAAGACGAACGATTAAAAGCCCGTCCCCTAAGAAAACAACGCTGCCGATTAAAACGCGCCAGCTGAATATTCAATTCCGTCAGAGGAAACATTTGGAGATTAAACACGCCCGTTGTTTTCGCTTCTCATTCAGCTGGAGTTTCTCGGGAACTTGGAGAATTCCGTCGCGTTGCGCCCTGGGGATCGCTGGGCCGCGCGAAACTTGGCGCGCTCGTTCGTATATCATCCGTAGCTTTTCAAGCGTGGAGTTACGAGAGGCACAGAGCCGAGGGAAAAAAGGCGAGGCTGCATATCGGACAGGGTGACGTGGGCTGAAGAGGCTTGTGGGGGGTGGGGAGGGGGGGGGGCAGAAGTCGGTCCCTCTCGTAACGAGCTTGTCACGGCGTTGCTTAAGAGTGCCGTGTAGACACATCCGAGCGGAAAGAAGCGTGAAAAATGAGCCGCGAGCGGGCATAAAGCTTGGGGTATCGGTGCGCGCGGACAAAACGCGCGCGATGATCGATGGGGCCCGGGATCTCGCCGCGGATCCCTTGGAAACGCGCCGCGCCGGTCGCGACGCGGAAACCTACGAACAAGAGCTCACGGTTCCTTCCCTGCATATATCCCCCGGCTTGCCCTTTGACTCGTAACTTTCTCCCGTATCTCCGCGAGATCTCGATTCGTTTCCCCGACGTCAGGAGCGACCGGGCCGAGCCGGACGACTTCGTCGGGGGATCCTCCTCCTCCGCTGGATATATTTACGGGACGCCGCGTTGAGGCACGCACAATCGCTCGATAAATCACGATGCATTAACGTCCGAGGGAGGCTGGCACCGGAGAACCGGGCAATCTCATTTCACGAACTTTGCGGCGAACTCGGGGCGACCTCCTTCCACGAGACTCGTTCATCATTGCGGCTCGTAATGCAAGCCATAAGGACTTTTTCGGAGTTACCTAACACAGACGCGGATAGAAGACACTGATAACCCAGAAATCACATTTAGTAGCTTTCATTTCAGCGTCTCTGAACAGACGGAGGGGTTCTTTTGATCATCAGACCCCTCCCGGGTACCGCCCCAATCAGGCCGAAGAGCATCGCGTTCGAACGGCCCACGGGCAGGCGTCCCTTTATCGACCGTCTCAAAAGCAAATTCGATTAGCCAACGACAGATTGAGCCTTATTGAATCATCGTGCTCGCGGTGGTCTTTGTTATCGGCGACTTCTTTCGGCGGGGCTGGCGTTCCGTTCGCGGGAACGTCCACGAACGCCGCGGCGTTTCGTTCGATCGACGACGACCCCCGAGATCATCGGTCGCTGATAAAAAGATCTTCGTGTCGGATTCGGTTTCTTCCTTCTTCTTCTTCTTCTCCTTCCCCCTCCCTTTTCTTGTCGCTGAACGATCGGAGATTAAAGGATCGGCAGAAAGGCGAGCTGCCGTCTGACTGGCGCGAAGTCGATTTCGAGTAAATTAACGGCCGTCGATAGTAATCGATGCGGAAAGTTCGCCGAGTAATTATCGAGCTGACGCATTCCTACGGCGGCGGAGACCGTCGGCCGTGTATGCGGGTTTCGGTGGCCGCGCTGAACCCTGTTGCCCCTTCAAACCACGTTCGGCAATAAACGCGGAAGCGTGACGACGGCAGACTTGACGAATTCGCGATAATTTCGTTCGCCCCGCGTGCTACACGTCCGCTCGAGGAGAGCGGGCGGGAAAATTGCTGCCCGCTCGTTTTACGGTGGTTTTCTCGTTCGGTTCCGTAAAAATGGGGTCGAACCTGCGCGACGTGGTTTCGCTTGATTAAGACTGTTTCGGATTTACGAGTGATCCTGGTGATTAATAACTTCTAATCACGATTCCCTTTTAGTGGAGATAGTGGAAAATAAGAATCTTCTTTTGGAAGGTCTGATAGAGTAAATTGTAATCGAGTGTATTTAATCACCTGACGCTGCATCACTGTACAATTTCACAACGTTTCGAGAAACCTACTAGGGGAAGTAGGGGCATGATGGGGAAGCTAAGGAAAAATGCAAATAAAGTGATGATTGTACCTATTAATTAAGTCTTTATTACTCCATATACAACTATTAATTAATGATTTAACATTTGTTACACACTTCGGACTATCTGAAGTCAGGCGTCTAAGTTATTAAACTTTACAAAACAGATGGAAATAAACCGTCTTGCCCCTACCACGGGGTAAAATGGGGTACCGAAATGATTTGCCTAAGTAGTTTATAAATTCGAACTAAAAATAACGAGATTTATTTGAATTAAATTATAATAGAGAACGATGACGTTGTTTAATCTCACATGAACAACCATGATACGGGGAATGATGGGGTATCCCGACTTAACCCCTAACGGGGTTAGGTATTAAGGACGCCATCTTGCCTCAAACCATCGTTTTCCAAAGATTAATATATTTGTACAACAAATAAAGAAATATTGAAATTTTGAATATGTCACATTAAAATAGATGAAATGAAGATTATCATAGACGAAAAATAATAGACTTACCGTTCTTAAATATATATTTATTTCAAATCCTTTTATCACACGAAATAACATCGACGCAGCATTCAAACGGTTCACAGCTATAAATAAAAAACGCGTGCTCCCCCACTCGCTTTTGCCAGCGACCACATTATTATAATACAGTGGCTTCCTAATGATGTATTTGTCACGAGCCTGGCATCTTTTAATTAGGGTTTAGGGAGATACCCCATCTTACCTCGCTACCCCGTCATGCCCCTACTTCCCCTACATATCTGTCGTAATCAGTTGAATACCACATTCCATAACAACCAAGCAAACACCATGAAGATTAATTTAGGGGGTTCCGCAACAAAGCGAAGGACGAGCTTCTGTATTTGGTCAGAGGCCGGAAGCTCGTGAAAAAGGCGTCCGCGGCTACGATTTGTCACGGGGCCCCCCCTCGGTTCCCGGCATTCAATCCTCCTAATTCTGATTAGCCCCCAAGCGATCCGAGTATATCCAATTACGGCGTCGCTCGCATGTCGCTCTGTTCGTCCGCCTTAATCCCGCGGAATAATTCGCCCCGGTGGCCTGTCATGTGCCGTAACCGACAGTGAAATACAGGTAGTCGTCGCGCCGGAGACCTGCACGCTCTTCCGTGCGGCCGTCCTCCCTTGCACGGGCCTTATAAATTCGGCTGGGCCACCGACGAATCACTTAAACCGCGGAGCCCGTTAAATGATTTCCCTGCAATTAACCCGCGCCGTACGACTCGCCGGCCGCTTTCTTCGAGGCTCGCGTCTTCCGTTTGACGGACGGCGAGCCGAAAATGCGGATAAAACCGAGTAATTAAGGGGGTAGTGGACTATTGGATACGTAAAATCGTAAGTTTCTTTGGCGCTAAATTACTTTGATACCAAACAATAGTTATAGTCGTGCTTTTAACAATCTATTGTGGGCACGTTTGCGAGTATTTACAAAAAAAAAATCATCGGAATGTATAAAATTATCGAAGTTATGAATCGTTGAAGATAGTCCTGTACGGCGCGCCGCTGCAGGTGGTGTACATCGATTCAGGTGAACCAATCATCTGACAGCAAAGTGCTTTGAGGTGATTATTCTATACACAAATATCTACAGTGTGGAAACTTGTCGATGAATTTGAACAAAAATTGTGGAAGTTACACACGTATCAATTTTTTCCCACATTTTGATGGGAAAACATCGTCTTTAATCAGTTATCAAATATTTTACAAACATCCAATGTTGATGCGAAATTTCTACACGATAGAAAATGGAGTTCTACAGCTCCAGTTAAAATTTTAAGCGAAAATATTCATTGATTCAAGAGTTATGATGTACACCGTTTCTGAAAATGTTGTTTCGAGAAAACCGGCTTCAAAGTTAAGTGCCCTAATGCCAATGCCGCTCTGCGAGGCCGTTAATCGACGGTGCACTCAATTACGGTCGCTGCTATAACTTCGACAATTATTTGAATTTCTTCATGAAATTTTGTTTAAAATTTTCATAAAGGATAAGACTTTTAAAATCAGTACAAAAAAAAGTAATCGATTTTCTGAAGCTGAAATAGTTCACTACCCCCTTAAGCCAGCCAGCGCTGACGGTGACGCGCGTGCACGATGATTGATCAATGATCCGTGGTCGCAGCGATCCCGATGGCTCTGTCAGCGATTAGAATTTATGGGCGCCAGGGTGCAGGCTATCGTCGTGTATCTGCGTTTCGGGATCTCTGTCTCCTACTAGTCTTCGAATGACCCGTAATGATCTATTAGCTGCTCTCTGTATTCCAGTTTCATAGGCACAGGGATGTTCCGTAAGACGAAGATCCTTTATCGCAGATTTTTCAGTTGGGAGCGTAACAAGAGGGGTCCCCGCAGGCCGTCGCGATGATTACAGAAAATCACCTCTCCTCGAAACGAGGCCTTTCCTACCGTCGATTTATTATTACCATCCAGCGTCCCGACGCGTTCCACTCGGCCTGGTGCTTTCTAATCCGCTGGGAATCGATCCCGTTCGCGATAACATCCGACCATCGACGTCCCCTATCGATCGGGTCGTCACCGTCTTCGCGCTGACCTCGCCGAGCCAGCCACAAAAGGAGATCATCCTTCCAAGATCCGTGGGACGGACGTTGACAGTTTTGTTCGCGCGAGCCGACGCGTTTATCGGCATTGTCGCGCGTTCCGCGCCCCCGAAGCACGGCCACGAGGCGCGGCCGAACGTCGGCCGTTCATCGGGAGAGGTGAAAAAGCTTTTCGATTGTCGACGGACACGGGCTCGGACAATGGGTCTCGCCACTCGGACGGGATCGCCTTTTAATCTCCAACCCCGCTGCGTGCACGGGCTTTTTGCGCACGGCCGGGCCGGCGCCGATGAAATGGAGCAGAAAGCCGCGCGCATTCCCTTCCGCTCGCTCCTGCTCTCTCGATACGAATCAACGGTTTCTCGAGATTTCCACCTGGTGTCGGTGGATTCCCTTCGTTCCTCGTGGGAGGTCCTTGTAACTACAGGGCACCCTTCGTTGCTCGCGGGCCAAGCACCCTTGTCTCTGCATGCACAGCGGCATTTATGTAATTCTTCGAATCTCCACCAACCAGTGGGGCTTGGATTTGCGTTTCCGAGTGGAGGGCACGGCCCTCTTGTAGTTGTAACGTTCTGGGCTTTTAGAAATAAACTTTGAAGGCTGCTTAGATTTCTTTATTTTATTATTTTTTATTAATAAATTTACGGGCTGTTGGGAAGCATGCAGGGTAGATTGCTAATCTACTCACAGTAGTATTCTATCTTCATATTCTCTATCGTGATTGCATGTGATATAACGTGGGTGTGAGAGGGATCCTGGGAGCTGAAAGGCGAAGGACAAGAGGTTTGGATTCTTAAAAAAATGTTGAATATTACTGTTTTTATTGTAAGAGATCTCGAAACGCAGAGCTAAATACACTTTCCTCAATTATTGCTAATATTATCCTGCTATTATCTACTTTAGCTTCCAACTCCTAATAACACACACACCGCCCCCTGATTATACGCTAAACAAAGCAACGCTGGGTAAACGTTTGTTTAGTTGCAGAGTTTAATTATCCTTATCATACACAACTGCGCGGTAGGGGTTTATTCTAAAATCCCGGCGAATGTAAATATCAGTGTTCGTTATGTCTATCAATAAACCGTGTAATCAACTCACAGACACTGGTGGCGCGAAAACTTACAGTAGAAGAACTCACAGACACTGGTGGAAAGTGAACGTCTTACACTCGAAAACTTCAACGGGACCCTTTTCCCTGTAAAAATAAGGGACATGGAATCCTCATTTGCCATCAAAACCCACGCAAATGAGTCACAATGTAGGGGAGAGTTGCCAATATCGTACTGGTCACCTAAATCGTACTTCATCAATTTCTCAGTAATTAATGAATATAAACGACATCTGATGATAAAAATATCAAGTAAATGCGAAATAAGGAATAGAAACAAAACCTTTTGAGCTTACACCCTATTTTGTGCGTGCTATAAACATTTTAAAAAATCAGGTATGTTTGATGTAACTTTTTACCAGTTTATTTTAGCTGATAATAATCGAACAATGCATTTTTGTCCTGTATTTTTGTATTTTTCTAAAAGCGGGTTTAATGTAGAATATTTTACATTAATTTTAAGTACATATTACATTCATTATAAAGTTTAAATTGATATTTATAAATAAATTTACCATGTTTCCTAAATTGTACTACTACAATTGTACAAGTAGGATTTGACAACTCGTATGTTATACAGGTTATGTACATATATCATATTCATAGGTTGTGGCCTGTGTGTGATCCATATACATATGCATATGTAACTATATAATAATCATTTCTTTATGTTGAATATTTTTTACTTTATTCGGTATTGATACGGTTTTTAGTGGAGGTACAATTTAGGAGACCGTTTGCCTAAATCGTACCTTTTACAGTATGTGATAAAACGATTAATAACAAATTAATTTGTTATTAATTACAAAAAGTTAAGCGTATACTAGTAGGTGCCTAAAGGATCAAGCTACAATACCCAATAGTCATTTGCGTTGAAATTAGTACCAAATATGAAATATAACGTACAATGTCTTAAGTGGTACGATATAAGCAACCCTCCCCTAACGTGCTCGTTACACATGGCAAGGTTTTTTACATCACTGCTTTGAAAAGGAGTCGTTTCAGTTACGTACATATAGAGATTTCAGTACAGAGTTGGAAAAAGTTGGAAACCCCCTTAGGGCATCCAATCTGAAAATACCTATCCAAATATTTGTTTCCAATTGCTAGACTTTCCATACGAAAAACTGTTAAATATTGGAAACACGATTCCACGCACTAGTGAATGCTACCCACTATACTGTAAAGAGTTCACGGATTTCTAATTAAAAATCGCCGGTCTGCAATTTGCACGAGTCTTCAGACTTGGAAATCCAACCGAGAGTTCCATCTATGATTCTAGAACACCTAGCGCACTGTGACAGGATATGAACGCGTTGGGAACGCTCGCTTGTTACTACTGTCAGGGAAAAGTAGGTGCTCTAGCTGTAAACTTGTCACTTGGGACAGTTACGCGTCGAACGAGGGTACGGTTTTTTCTCCTCTGTTCTAGCCGTAGGATCGTTAATCTTTATTTCCTGTTTACATCGGGCGCCGGCGTCGGATACCTCTAATTAGAAGCAAGCGATCGCTAGACCAAGAATTCATAAAATCATGAAATATTGTTCTCCGTTTAATCAGTCTCCAGGATTTCCCCGCGATCAACTGTTCGTCGATTCATTTTCCTCTGCAATCAATGCGCTAGAAATCGCAAATGAACCCCAGCGATCACTCGGACAAATCTCCCCTTACCACATCAGTTTAATTAACAGAGTTTAATTAACAGTCTTGTATCACCCCCCCCCCCCCCCCCCCTCTTTTTTTACTGTTCCCTCAATCTGCGGAGGGAAAAACCGAGCGATAAACAACTATCGCGTGTGTATCGCGTGGACGAGACCGGGCGCACGCGAACGTGGAGAAAACGCGTACGGTTGCGAAACGTCGGAACGCGACCGTTTGCGTTTCCTCGCGGAGGCGCATTGGAAAGGGCAGAAATTATGGGGCAATTTCGCGCGAGCTTGTCTTTCCCATGGCGCCGCCGGATTCCTGCGTAATTTCGGCCGCGATTTTTGCAAGGGAGCTGCCGATACCACGGTGGAAGCTGCATCATCTGAGCCAACTGGGAGACACGACTGTTTCAATAACAGAATTTCCAATGTCCGCTTCTCCGCTATTCCAGCTCCCCGGACGCGTGCATCACGACAAAAGGGGATACTCTATTTTTTCGCCGCTGTATATTTACTGGAACTTTTTCACTCAAAGCCAGATCAAAACACATTCTTTCATCTCTGAATAACCCCTGTGTAGGTTAGGTCAGAACGCACAGTCCACTGCGGACGATAGCAGGCGAGGACGCCTACTCGACGCTCTTTCGTTTACCGTACAATCTCGCCCGAAAGCATTGTAAACCCGTGCATGCCCCGATGCATTTTTAATTAAACGGCGAATTAATTAAAATGATTTAATTAGACGCTACCGACCGTCTCATCGTCTCAAGATCCATCTTCCCCTCCTTGCCCTTTCGTCCCTTTTTCGAAACGCCCGCGGTCGAACGCGTCCCCGAAATGAATAACATTTCCGTCGTCCGATGGACGGTGAAAAGTTGATCGCGCGCGATCCCTTGTTTCTCCTCGTTCGCCGACCAGAAATATCCCGAGTATTTTAAGCGCGCGGCCAGATAATTCGACGTCGGATCCAGCTTCCCGATAGCGCCCTGTTCAAGGGGGAGATATCCGCTTGTAATTAGCGGCGGTCGACTCTCGGCTCCTCCAGGGCAGAATATCGTCTGAAAACTAACGCTGGATATCGCAATCCTATCACAAAGCTTCGATTTTCGTTCCCTTTACTATCCGCCCATAGCTCTCGAGGTGGTTCGAGTGGGTGGTAATTAACCAAAATGTCGGATCAAGCTTAATCGCGGACAATAAAACTAGCGATAAAGAGGGAGGGAGTAGGTAGTGTTTGTCGGCTCGGAATCTCGAAAATCGGGGTCACAATTGGACTTTTGTCGTCTGCCAATTAGAGCTTCCTGAACACGAAGCCCTGACACTCGTTTGCAGTTTAAAAAACAAAGTGTCGCGTTCGCGTTTCACCACGCGTCCCTTTGATCGTGGTGGCACTTGGGAGGCTATAGTTACGCCATATGGCGTTTCATCGAACGATTTCTCATTCAGCTCGTCGCACGAGGACGTTCCGCAGTCCCGGACAAACCGGAAGTGCCATTGAGACCACTATAATTGTGTCGCGACTCTTCGCGGAAAAGTCGATTCACCTGAGAAGCATTCCACTTTCAAAGTGGCGCGGAGTGTACTCCGTCACGCGCAGCTCGTAAACTTTGCTGCACAAAAGTCGACAGAAATGTTTGGATGCGTTGTAGATCGTGTACGGCTGCTGTTGACCCTGGATCAACGCGGCCCAAATGAATCCTGAAGCGACGATCCCACTGGGATTAACGCAAAAAGGGATCCAGTTCTTCTTCCCACAGGATGCGAGTGTCGTAATTGATCGAAGGGGGAGAGGCTCGACGATACGGACCAGTCACGCGGGCGGAAGTCGATAATGCAAACGAGTCAAGTTCGGTCACCGTTTCTTATCTCGTCTAATGAAGAAAAATTGCCCGGCTCCCGGGGAATCTGGGGCCGGCCGCGGGACAATAAATAATCGAACGAATAAGGGGGTGAGGAAGACGCAGGAACTGTTATCCACGCGAATCTGCAACAGGATCAAGACGAAAGGATGGGCGCGTAATTGAGACGCAACGCGATATCGACGACTTCCTCGCCGTCTACGCTCTCCCCGCTACCGCCACGCTAACAGCTCGATTAAGCCCCGCGGTTGTTAACGTCGGAATCGGAGTAATCAGGCCGCCTGGGGCTCACCAGCCATATTTGTTACTTCGATCCCAAGGATCTCTCGTTCCTGGCACGGCGACACTTGACCCCAGGAATTAAGGAGGACGTACGAACTAGCCATTGATTACCGTTAACCTTCTCGTCGATACGTCGAGGAAGACACTCCCCCCTTCGTCCCGTTAGACGATTGATAATGCCCAGCGACGTGTGAAGCGATTTATTAGGCCTCCTATGCGACGCGAATCGCCAGCCTGCGTCGGTGGAAACGAATCGCGGCACTGATTCATCATGGTGTCGCGGTATCCGGCGAATTCGACTGTGTCGGCTCGAGTGGAACGAAAGTGATCATTTCTGTAATATATGCTCGAAGTTGATGGCGCGGGGAACAGAAGAACTCGATTTTATTGGCAGCAGTTCTTTTCCATGGCTGGGAATTATTATCCTCGGACATGGGTGAATGAAAATGAACGAGGAATAAAATATTCTTGGAAGCTTGGTTTCACTAACGCAGCGTTAGATATCGATATATGAATAATTTAAGAACCGTTCGCACGGGCAATGTTGCACAAGAAACCTCCGCTGATCACTTCCACTTTACATAGCAGCAAAGCGAAACGCAACAGCGAGATTCGTGTAGGATGATTCGATCCGAACCGCGAATAACACGAACAGTTTATCACGTACTCGCTTTTACATGCTGTTGCGGCATAAAATACACCGTGGCGTGGCTCGGTGCCGGTAAATTTCGGTTCCGTTGCAATCATCTTTGCAACAATCTTTCCCGCGCATAATACGAACGTTTCGCAAGAGTCTGTTCCCATTCACCGTGGCGCGGTACGCGAAGACAATAATAAAATAAAAAAAACCAAGGGAGAATGCACACTATTCCCGACATTTAACCGAGGCATTACAGAATCACCATCTCTGGACAATTCTCCTTTTCAATTCCAGCAACGGCGAGGCCGAGCGGCAGGGAAGCCGTAACAGTGCCCATATTTACCGCGATTCCCGTACAAATCGTGCTTCGTAATACGCCCAGGAGAAGCCGATACAAAAGTTTCCATTCACCCCACCAGCTTTTTAGCGTTAATATTAGAGGCTCGAGGTTTTCATCGCCGTGTTATGCAGTTTACGGTGGAGCGGATCCACCGAATGCTTGCACAGCTACGTTTCAAACGCTGTTAGAAGATCTTGTACGAAACTACAATTTATTAGAATTTGAAATGAGAAGTTCGAGATGGAAAGCGGCGAGGGGTACCTATCTGGGAAATGTGGGGTTAGTAGAAAACATTCATGAATCGACCATTTGGGCAGCTCGGAGCAAGTAGAAGCTAGGTTACCTTCTCACCGAAAGAATCGCAATGCGGAGTGCAGCAGGGGCGAAAATACGAGGCAGCCTCGATTCCACGCGAAACGAAGTGGCCTCAGCTGCGGGCCAAGGAGACGATATTGCACGTTCGCACACGAGCAACCATCACCAAAGGGCCTACCTAATTTCATTACGCCGTTCGATGTTTACTGCGCCCGAGAGACCGCAACGAACTCGCCTCGCTTCGTCTTTCCTCTCACGTGCCGGCGTCTCGTTTGCTCCGCCGCTCGGCGGGCTCTTGCTCCTCTGCTCTCCTGGACGGATATCGTGACCCGTGGAATTCGGAACGGTGGCTTTCATAACTCGCCGAACGTTACGAGTCACGGAAACTCGCGTTATCGAGTTAATTCGCGTGCCTAACCCGTGGCCCCGCCGGGACCTTTTGCCCATCGACCGTGCGCTTTCTTCATCGACAACCGTACCGACTGGCTATCGTGCACGATGCTCTCCAATGGGAGCAAGCAACTCGCCCGAATTTTCCACGTCACTTTCGTTCGGCGAATGTTCACGTGGCTGCGGATGGCAAATTGATTCGTTGAATCTGAGTCGAACCGTTCCAAGTAGCTACGATTTAAATTACTGTTAAGAGTCGTAAACGACAGCTGCTACGGCCTTTAGTCTTCAGCATCGTTTATAGAACAAGCTTATATCCATTACTTTTGCATTCGGATGTTTTCGAGAACAGTAGAAATCAGAGGAAATGTAGGAAACTGGAGAAAAGTGACAGGGGATGAAATATTTGAAGACAGTGGCGCGCCCAGAGAGGAGCCAAGGAGCCCTGGCATTCCCCAAAGAAGGGGCTTTGTAAAAAGAAAAGGAAACTGGGCTTTATTCTTTAAATAAATTTTTATAATCACCTAATGAATTTTATCGAATTCGCATTGAAAATATTTTTGAGTTCAACTGGGCTCCCCCAAGATTAAATCCTGAGTGCGCCACTGCTTGAAGGTGTTGTTAATTTGTCATTCCACTCCCACGTTATTCCTCACGTGTCGGGGAGCTTACGTATTTACAGTATTTATCCAAGTCTATGGGAAATTTAGTGCTGTCGCTGGGGAGCCGTCGGGTTTTCGCTGTTCGGTGATTCATTGAACCTTGATCATTCCTGATTCGAATCATTGTCACGGGGGTCATCGAAAAGGTCCTCGTCACTCGAATATGTCGCAATTGTCGGAGGGGAAGATGTATGCCAATTGATTACGCATCATCAATCTCTCGTCTCGGCGTGAGAACCGCAGATCCAGCGATGCGCGTGACGTTACGACAATCTTGACTGCGAGCGGCCAACGAAGATCTATCGCATTGTCTTACCGAGGCCGCTGGAACGAAATGTCTATTGTCCGACCCACGTGCGGCGTAGGAGAGGAAGAATCGACGTATCGGAGGATCATCTAGGTGGGTGTCCGTGTCATGCAGGTACGCGGTTATCGATCGGAACATTAGCCGCGTAATTAACGTACGATACCTCTATTCTCTCTGCTATCTCTGTCCCCTATCCATCGAGTCATTTAAAACTCGAAATCCGCGCATCGAATTTCAAATCAAAATCGGCGAATCTAGCGGGAAAGTTCGTACAAAAGGAACCCGATATCACAGTATCGTGCTCGAAACCGAAATCCATATCCAACAACAAAAATGAAATGAAATCGAACACTGCGCGTCGATTCGACGGGCAACGTTAAATGATATCTACATCTGCGCGTTGGATTCGATGCAATGAGCGAAATAAATCGTTGTACAGTCGTCTGAATTTTCTTTATCAATTGCGATCGCCAATGTGTCAAGTCGTGTTCCGCTTATCAACTTTCTCTGATCCGTTTCACGTGCCACGTGACACGCGCCTTTCTCTTCGGAAGAAAGAGTGCGATCAATCGGATATCCTGAAATTATAATGGAAGACAGCTGTTTGGGTAACTCGGGCTCAAGTGCGTGTCAAACTAGAAAGGCTGGGATGACGTAGGATTTTCAGAGGAAGTCTTGCAGAACGTTGTGCCAAGCTCGTCGACATCGGCGTACGCTGGACGTAGACCAAACAAGTTTCTTGGATCACGAAAAGTGATCGAGCCAGGTAGCAACGACGCCCCAGCGTCCGACGATTAACATCGGCCAGACGGCTCGGAGAAATCGCGAATTTTTTCGATGCCTTCCAGACGTTCTTTTTCGTCGGTTGCGCTGATGCGGGCACGTATACCTCGGTATGATTACAGGGATAGAATGTGTGCCCCGTAAAGGAAACGCGAGCTATCTAGCAGCGACCAATTAAGAACCCCAATGGAACGTGGTAAATAAGTTGGCGCGAGGAAATTCCAGTACGCGGCGGCTGCCGAGGCCTGGGTCCTTTTTGGAATGTCCTACGTAATTTCCACCATTTCCTCGGTGGTTGCAATTTGCAGGATAACGACTGTCTATTAAATCTCGTGTAAACTCGCGTCTTACATGGAACCGCGTTAGCAAATTTCACGTCCAAACGACTTCTCCATTGTCGATCGTTTCGGTCATAATTTAGAGAAGTTGGACAATTTGAATGCTAATACGCTGTCATTTCTGACGTACGTCTAAGGTTATGTAGATTCTTCATTATTCAAGGAAATAACGTCTGATTTCAATGATCATCGGATATAGTTTAAAGCGCGCCTCTAAACTCAACAGATTTTCCTCCTCGCTTTCCATTTTCTACCACCGGAGACCCCTTCAACCTAAGCGTCTCATATTCCTCCGCAAGTGAACACAGGAAACGCATCAATAGCACCCTGCTAAATTGATACCTGCTAGTATGATAAAATGTTGAATGCCGCTGAGGGGCAGGTAGCCTCCTCCTCACCCTCCGCGAGGTAAGGAAACCACCCTCGCGGACGAAAGCAATTCCTTCTACAATTGTACGGGCATGAAATTGATTCGTAATTCTCAGAAGACGGCAAAGGTGAAACTAATAGCCGGCGTTGGCGGGCAGCGATCATGAATCTACCATAGGGATTCCCAGGAATTCTCCGTGCCGACCCCATTGCGTTAAGCCATTACGTCCATTACGTCGCGAGTATAACCTCCGCTGCCTCGGCTCGCCTCACCTCGACTCGACTCGACTCGACTCGACTCGACTCGACTCTCTCTAGGCCTCGTCTCGATTCGAGTGGGCTGTGTGCGAACACGGTGCAACGCTAGGCCGCGGGTGCGCATTCGATGCATCGCGTGCAACCGGTCAGAGACATGCACTCCGTGTTGCGCTAACTCTTTCTCCTTCCCTCTTTCCCCCTTTCCCGTCCCTCCTGGCCATCCCCTGCACCCTCACCTATCGCTGTTCCGCCCGGTCCCTTAACTACCGCGTGCAACCGCCTTCGACGCTGGATCGTTTATTAATTATGGATGAAGTGAGCAGGTAGAGAAAGGGTTGGACGCCCTGGGCGGGTGATTTAAGCGCGCGGCATCGATCGAAACGGTAGAGCCCGAAACGATGCCCGACGATGCTGAACTCGGTCAATAGGTGTAGGTACCTACATTTGAATCGACCGGGGAGTGGCGCGAATGAGCATCGAGTAGGATCGCGGGCTACCCGCGGCGGGGTTGTCCGGGGAGTGATTAATTCCTGGCGGCTATCTTGAATTCTTATGCTTGTGCGGATATGTTAAGGAATGGGTATGACTTTGTTAGTGGCAAGTCTTAACTTTGATAAGAAGAAGCACGAAGCGGTTGGAGTACAAAGTCTACCCCTTATCAGGATCATTTACGTGTGCATCTCATGATAAATCATCTCCATCCCCATTGCACCAAATTCTAATAGCCACTCTGTACAATGTATCCCATACGGAACAGCCTGCACAGGAATCCGAGGTAATCAGGTGTCGCACGTATTCCCGAAAATCATCTGCCTAATATCTTCGCCGACGCACAAAGGGGACGTTGCCGCAATTCCCCGTTCCCGGCTTGTTTATAGATCAAGATCGTGCACGAGGATCACCGAACTAACGGCGGCCAATGTACCTCGGGCCTAAAACACCTGGGCTGCGTTTACGTGGGCGTGTTCGCCTCCGCCACGCTGGAAACACTTATGCACGCTCGGTTCATTAGAGGCCCGGTGGAAAATACGGCCGTATAATCCCCCTCCCCTTGTCGAAGGCACTGCAATTGTTTCCCGGTTAATTGCCTTATCGAGCCGCTCCGCGGCACCGAATTGCTCCGTTCCGCGTCGCGTTGCAAACCGCCATAACAGTAGATCGCGCGGTACGCCCCGTTCGATTTCTTCGCTCCAAAGATGGCCAGAATGCCGGCACTTCCCTTTGAACTACGACGAGCTTGCCCTCGGCCTCGCCCTCTCCCGGGGTAATGAAGAAAGATGCATTCCCCGTGATTAGTATTCACGCTCACTATCGTAAAACTTCCCCGGCCTGATGGCTGTTTGCAGACGGCCGACTAGGAACGATGACGGAACATTTTTCATTCGGGGCAATTAACATGATCGTTACTGCGCGCCACGTGAAACGACAATTAAGTCCGTCGCGGACGGTGAAGTGATACTGGGCCAGGCTCGTCTGGCTTTCATAGCGAGCGTGCTTCTTCTTTATCGTCGGGGCAGTGATTAACACTTTGCGCCTTGAACCTCGAATACCCTTCTCTGTGCGATGTCGAAGTGAGTAAAAAGCAGCGTGGGTTCAATGCTCGTTGCACTAGTAACTGGAATTTGTCACCAAATTAAAAGCAGAACGCTGGGTGCATCCCCAGCGTGAACTACTGACACACGTCTGACCGCGCACGGGGCATTTCTACTTGCTCGTCGTATCCGAGTTGTCGCGGACAGCCGAGTAAAGAAATTTCTTCTGCTACTTCCCGTGTTCGTTCCCACTACACAAATCCTCCCACTACATTATTTCACTCGTCAAGAAATTAATTACGAAAAACACCCACTCATGTGGAATGGAGACATCGTGGAATAGGTTCCAGCAGCGTCAGCTTGTCCATCGCTGGCATATCGTTGGATTCGCTCTCCCCCATGATCGAAAATCAGTGGGAAGCAATCGGGGGGGGGGGGGGGGGGTTATTTTGGAGTCGTGGGTTTTGATTATCGCGCAAGTGGGGTTCGCGGTAACGCGGAATCGCGGCTATTGGAAGCGCGTAAATCATCGGACGCTGGTGACTGCGGTCGAAACCAGAAACCGTGCACCGATGGCTGCTAGCCAGTTCTCGTGCATGTATACCGGGGTACAAATTCTGCACAGGAGTCGGCACCAGGGGCCTAGACCACGCCAATAGACTCCGTGCTCTCTCGATTATGCGAGCTGGCCACCATCTGGCGCGCCTTACCCTTCTATATTACGCGCCAGAGATTATGTCGGATTATGTTCAGCAGGTGGCAAGCTTGTACCGTGAGATTGAACCCGAGTAATGTCCCCGATTTCTATAGCGGAGAGCCTGTTCATAGGGGGAGAAAACAACCTTGCACCCAGAGCTCTCGGGACAAGGGTTTCCGTAAAATAAAACTAAGTCGAGGCACCCTCGGACCGAGCTCCCAAGCCTCGCGTTTGCTCTTTCATCTGGAAGAAGTCTAGGCTTTCTTTTTCCCCGCGTTGATTGCGCTGTAGGTGATTTTTCGAAATCCAGCCGATCTTCTGGCTCCTCAAGAAGCTCTAGCGGCACTTTAAACGTTCGTAAAACTTGGATAATGGAAAACGTAGCAGGCCCGAACGGGACTTTTGTCGCGTAACTAGGTTTTAATATTTAAGATTTTAATCTCCGAAAGAATCAGACTCCGTCTTGGTCTAACCGAAATTCAATCACTTTCGGAAGAAGGGCTTAAGAAGCGTTCAAAGGTTAAAGGGTTAAGTAGCTTCGATCGATTTCCTCCATCCTTTTCGCTCGGGGCAAGTGTCTTTTAGAGCCTCATTGATTCCAGAGGGGCCAACAGCGAGCGACATTCAAGAACCACCGAGGCGGATTGACAGATCGATCTTCCTTCCCCGTGAAACTCGTTCCCGATGCCTCGGCTTACGGCAGGTCTTAACTATCTTCAAACGTATTTCTCCTTAAAGCCATTTTAAATTACGACCTCTTTCGCTTTGGGCCAAGCCATGGCTCTCAGCTCCCGAAAGAATAGATAGGACCTGCAACAGAGAAAGTCCCCTTTTTATTCCCCTCGTCTGTCTAGCTCCGCCTTATCGCGAAGCAACGAAACGAGTGCTAAACGTCGCCGAAAAGGAATCGATTGCCAAATGACACCGATTCGCAAGTACATACCTCCGAAGACATCCTTGCCTTAATAAACCTATTAACAATAATTACCCATCTCCTTTCTTTTCCAGGGCCACAGTAAGTTCTTTGAGCCACATTGCTTGCGATGTTCAAGTAATAGTAATGCCCTTCTTCCCTTTTATACCGTCTTCTTTTCCACAACCAAGTCGCCGTGAATTTTATCTTTCATCTATCACCTTTGTTCGTCTTGGTAGATGATTTCCCTCATTTTATCTGTACTTGCTCATATTCCTTCCCCGATTAACAACTCCCCTCTCTATTTTATCTGCAATTTCCTCTCTTTGGTCGCGTCCAACTCTTCGTCTCCCTCCTTATCTTTCTATTTCGCCGTTTCCTCGATCCCGCAACGGACGATCGGCGAGGAAGCTTATTTTTCGAGGCTCCGCCGAGGATTTGTCCCATTTTATCTCGTTACTTTCGGCTCGTTCGTCGAGTGTCCTCGAAACGTTCGCCGGAGCACCGGCGAAAAAGTAATCCGAGATAAACGGAAGCGCCGTAGCACGCGAGATAGCGGGGGGCAGGGTGGTGGTAACATCACGTTTCTGGTCATCAGCGACTGAACCACTTCCGGTGGTCCTTTGTCAGCACTCCAATTAGTCGGAAGTACGGTAACGACGTAGACGCAGCGATAGAACCGGCCAATGCGTCGGGACTAGCCGTCGTCTGCACTTTCTTTTCCCTTCAAGAAAGCAGCCCCGTGCTTCTTCTGTCCCAGCCCCGCACCTCCGTCCCTCCCTTTTCTCTTCCGGCCACATTGTACTAACTTCGTAGCGACGGATGTCTTCGGAAGTTCATCTTTCGCCGGCAAAATGGATTTCCTCGAGGTGGAAATTGAGTTCGTCCCTTGAATCGCCGTGGACGCAGCTTATCGAGATTACTTCGATTTTAGTGGCTAGGTAAACGGCCCCCCTACTGGACACGTAAGGATATGATCGTTCAAAAACGAATGTATATTTTGTGTTTAAGCAAACTCGACTTTTCTGATCTGCTTTTTCAATTTCCCGCCTGGTTAAAATCGAGCCACCAGGAGTTTTTAATTTGCACCACGGGGAGGTATTGGTAAAAAATTCGTCAATGGTCCACGTAAGAAAAACGAAACAACCCTGCGATCAATTACCTACGTGCAGTGGGAATAGCTGATTTTACATTCTTGTTTGCTCTCTCCATCGATGTTTGTTCCTCACGTGGCCAGTATTTCACGCCCAATTAAACCGGTAATTATCGTCCAAATTTTGTCAGAGCATCTTTAAACATTGATAGGCATTAATCCAACACTGTTCGGGGGAGGTCTGTTTTTCTTCGGTAGGTATGCTTCCTTGTTGTTGAAATTCGAGGCTTGAACGAATATTGGGGTCACCATTACGATGGTTTTCAAAGTGCTACGATGGGTTCGTATCGGTCGTCTACCTGAGGTTTTGTGTACTCAGTCTGCGGTTAGTCTGTCGATGAACTTCGAGTGCCGCACAACGCGCGTTGTTTTCATCGTCCCGTGGCGATGTTTATATTAAGATTCACGTGTATGGTTTCGTGTGTGATTAGATACAGTGTGTTCCGGATATTTCCTTGGTCAACCCGTCATCGAATGTACTCTACTCGATTAAATGTACCTACCTACCTATTACTAAAATGGTATGTATTACTGATAAAAGAAGAAACAAGGTTAATGTTCTTTTCAATGCTAAAACACATATCATAGGTAGGTACGCGTTGCACGTAAATTCAAATTCGCGTTTCTTACTCACACTCATTCTGAACATCCCACGCTTTCATTCCGCTCCTGGCAAAGATGAACCTTCTAACTATATTTCCTCACGCTATGCACTAATGATATACAAAATCGGAGCCAATTCGGCGGCACAGGAACACGTGGTCCAAAGGACGCCTAAATAATTCCCCCTTCCCAGTTGCCTAATGAATTGATTTCGGGATGCGTAGAGGCAGCAATGTCCCCGTGTACCCGTCTCGCCTCCCCAAAGCAGCCTAGTCGGCTGAAATTCCGCGCCGCGGGACCTCGGTTAAGGTCCGCTTAAGGCGCACCTAGTTAAGGTAACGCCATTATCGATTCATAAACGACGGAGGGTTACGTAACCGAGTGAGGTGGTCTGGGTGGAAACCGACTGCCTCTACCCGGTCTGCCTCTCCTTACGTAACCGGAAATTCCGCACGCGATAATCGGTCGCGGCTTCGGTTTGTAATTTCGACGGAGCCGTGCAATTTCGCGCGATAAATCAAGCCCGGCCGCGTTAAACGACCCCTGGAGAAGGGAGAAAGATCACCCACAGCCCGTGGGGCTCCTCGTTCGTCGACGGGGGAAAAGAAATAATTACGCGAACGCGGCGGGGGCGGCCGGCGGAGGAGGGCGCGGCCGACCCCTCGCGATGATCGATCCTCCCCCACCCGTCGCGTCCGTCGAAATTGCGGAAATAATTTCTTTTGTCAGCGGTGGTTCCGTTTCGTTTGCCTTCTTCCGCCCGGCGTAATTCCATCGGCGATCGACGAAGGAGTCGATCGAAATGGAAATCCAACGATCTACGTGGTGGACGGTTGGGAACGCGGCTGGGCGCGCTCCAGACGCATTGGGAATGGTTAATTGAATCGATCGGGGAACAGGTTTTTAGAGTTTCTTTTCTGCTGGCCGAGAATTTAGCCGCTTTTATTACAGGCGGATTTATCGGTTGGGCTTGATGGGAGGGTGGACTAAACGGTTGCTTGATTAGTTTCTTAGGGGTGTTACGAGGGTGGTGGATAAGAGTTATATTGTATATTAGAAACGATGGTAATCTTCGTGGAGATAATATGTGTGCTAAGAGCAGAGGCTGCGTATATTCGCGCAGTAATGGAAATTGTATGAGCACATGCATCTACGTTCGTCACATTTGCTGAATGCATATATGGGCTCACTGTGCTGAAAGGGTTAATGGATAGAACAATCGTTGGTAATCGGGGATCGAATTCTGCCTACAAATCTCATTGATCAATTCCGTTTTACCGTGCAGTCCTCACATGCTTTCAAACGTTCAAACAAGTGTCTTCTTTAAAAGACTAATGCTTCGTGTTTGTTGCCATTTTGGAACGGAGCTTCTGGTGAATCTGTGTAGTATCTTATGAAGATTTTCGGAAAGCCATCGTTGGTCTCTTAGAGAAAAAGGATGCCCAATAATTTCTTAAAGAAATCTAAAGAAACGACCAACGGTGTGGTCCGCGACAAGATTACTTGATCCTCCCAGAACGAAATTTATTAGACAGGGTTCATTTCGTGGATATTTTTGTTTCCCAAGTTCACCATGTGTCCGCGATCGGAACCTTGATTTCCAAATGAGGAGGGCCGTTTGGTGCCCCCACAAAATAACATAAAATAACAGTTGAATCGTTATTATTTTATAGTCCAGTCTGCGGATACTTTGGCTCTATAAAATTCTCTTTAAAACGCCCTCACGAATAGCTAGGCTATACTTGGACGCATTTTATTCTCCTCGAGGAGATAGCGGACTAACAGAGTTTCTTTACCGCCCGCAAATTCCAGCGATTTTAGAGAAGACCGCGGGGGTAATAAAATTTCAACGAAACCCCGTCACGGAATTCGCTCGAAACACCCAAAGCTCTTCGTTCGGTCGTTAAATCGGAAATGAGTTCTTGACCTGGACGCACCTTGTCCGCGCGGTAGTCGCGGCAACTTTTCTATTTCCTCTTTCTTCTTCCCTTTTCCACCCCCGTCGCGCCGCAGCCCCGACCAAGTAATTCCATTTCTAGCGCACACGGCCACCGTCAGTTGCACGTGCCTGGATCTTCGATATCGTCCTTTGTAGAGAAAAAAACTTTGCCCTTCCTCTCCCTCTGCTTCTCCCCCGATTTCATACACGAATTAATCGCCACGAAGAAACTTCAAATATTGTATCACGGAATGTTTCGCGCGAAAGTTTCATTGCTGGCTATCTGTATTCATGGACGAAGAAATTTTATTCCGAGTACCCGCGAGGACGAACGAAATTTATTTCCAAGTTCCGAGGGGGGTGGATCCTTCGTTTATCTTCGTAGAGATTATCTTCTGTCCGTGCAATTAAATGGAGGGGCGTTGATTGCTTTACCGCGGTGATTAATCATTTGTAGGCTGAAAATTTTGTTTAAAACTGCGTCGAAGGTTGTGCCTTCGATTAAAAAGTAGATATTGATTTTATAGAAAATTGTTTTTAGATTGTTTAATGTTTGTACGCTTTGAAGTGAATGGAGAATCGTTTGTATATCCAGTAACTTTTAAGATTGCCAAGTAATGATTGTTTTTTAATATAACAGAAAGTAACGCGATAATTATAGAATGTAACCCAGAGAGGACGAAGAAATTCTTACTTAGTATTCAGGTCGCGCCAAGTTACAATATGATAAATTAGAATTTTCAGAAAACTTTTAGCACCGCCTCTCCACTAGGCCGGTTACGAGGAAATTCTGCTGGCAGATTCGTAACAATCTGTTAACTTTTATACTTTTTAGCGGGGACAAGGTGGTGGGGAGAAAAAAACTGCGGCTAACTCGTTCAGGCTTGGAAATTTACAATTTTAGGTTTCGCGAGGAAAGTTTTCTCGTTGCGGTCCCGTAATCTTGCCGTTATTGATTCACAGAGTGAAGTTGTACTTCATGAAACTGAGACTGAATCTAAATCCTAATTTTTGCCTCGTAGAGCGGTAACTTCTATCTCAATACTCAGTGGGGACGAGAACTTTTGCTCGCCTGAAAACTTTCCGTTTAATTAAGCCCCTCATTCGACATTTTTGCATTTGGATTCTACCTAAACAAAGTACGAACGGTATAACTCAATTTCGGACCACGTAAAATTACCTCTACTTCACAGAATTTCATCTGTTTGGCTCGTAGAATCGTTCCCGTACCTAAATGTGTTGGAAATCTGTTGTCCAATTAATCACTGCCTTGACCATTTGAACGAATTACACTTTATATTGAACTGAACTTATATTTAATATAATAATATGAATTTTAAAAGGATGGATAGAAATATTGCGACGGTTACATACCGTGTTCAAGCCTCGACTGCTTGCAATCGGTTATGTTACCAATCACAATAACACGGAGCTATCTAGAAGTTGAAATATTCAAAATATAGGTAATTATTTAGTCTAAATATTTTTACAATAACAAGAAACCGTGTTCAAAATTAAAACGGAAAGCTCAAATTCTAATATATTCAACTGGGCATTTTCTATCTCCCGACGCCTACAAAACACACACTTCTCGATACCCGTGAACGATCGGAAGGATCCAAACGATCGAAAACCCGTCACGTCGAACCGTTCCCCGCTCGTAAAGGATTTACAGAGGCGCGATTCGTCGCGACATGATATTGCCAAGAAGACCGTTCGAATCCACGGAGCAGACGCTGGTGTCCACGGAGCCGTGCGCGCGATATTGAATTCCTTTCAAATAAGAAAATCATATTTAGATAAGTACCTCAACGGCACCGCATGATCCCATCTAATCCCGTACCGGCTCGCGGCACGTGAAAAGGGGGTAAAAGCGAGGAGGAAGCCTCTTTGGCCGAGCGGAGGAGAGAGACGAGAGATTTATTCGCTACACGCGCACACGCGCGTCCGATCCTCCTCCGCGTGTCGCACGTGAAGCATCTGGATGGTACGCCGATGTCAACGGAGTCAGGAGACTTCTAGTTTCTTTTTCGCTCGCTGGGGAAACCAACCCGCAAAACACACCGACGGCGACGACGCTGTCCCTGTGAAACTGATTCGCATGAATAAATTTTCAGCACCCCGCCACTGACACACTCCGCTCCTACGCTCCCACAGGACTGTCTTCGAAACGGATTGCTATTCTCAGTGCTTCTTCTCCTCTCATCTCTGCGTGAGAGGCGTTTCTGGCAACAAAGAGTTTCGATGATGTCAGTGGTGGATAGGTATATTATTCCTCTGCTTTCGATTCAAGACGGGGGAATCCATTTTGAGTCATGAAGCACCGTTTTTTTATTTTATTGATGATTGTGGTTGTTAGGATTATTGAAAGCAACAACCTGCATTTTGTGCAGATGTGTACGTTTAAACATAGAAATTACAATATTGTTGTGCCCAGGCAACGCCCAAGCACACGTGTCACCGCTATACATTATACATATTATATTACGTTCGTTACGAAACGTTCGAGACGTTTCCAAGCTAAGACAGCCGCTAGCGATCGAATCTACAAAATCAGCAAAATGCGAACGCATCGCCTCGACCGGGCATGGTAACGCGTACCACGCCCAGCAGGGATATAAAAACCAATTCGACACCGCTAAACGAGGATTCTAGACCCGACTCTCGACCTGTTAACACGGCTAAAACTCTTGTACACCTCAGTCTAGTTTAGTTAAAGTTTGAATAAAGACTTAGTCTCTGAATTTTTTTTTTAAACGTACTTGGTGTAGTTCACCCAGTAGATCCTAATCTTTTGTTCACTCCCGAACCTACGATATCGCCAAATCCCGTACCAGCCTTGCGAGCCATCACGCAGGGCACAACAATATTGCAGCATTTGACACGTCTTGCACCTGACAGCTGTCAAGTCGAACTCCCGGTGAATTAATATCGACCGCTGGCCAGGGAAGTCATTGATAGGCTGTGTCTAGCATTATAAAATACTAATGGTAATGGTAGAAGAAACTCTGTCATTAGAATTATCTTCGTTGCGTTTGAAAGTAATTCGGTTACGAATTAAATTCAATATTTCGCATCTAAGAATGGACAAATTTTAACAATTTCTTAGCTCTATTTACTGCGATTTCTAAATCGATGATTCTATATACTTTCCACTAGAAATTCTCTAAACACGATCAGTCGCTATATGGAAAATACTCTTGCAACCGCTTTCCAAGTCAGTTCCTGTTTCCTGGACAGGAAGCGACTCGAAAAAGTCCCGCATGGGTTTTCATTTCCAGTCTTCCGCGTATATTTCGTCTTTCGGTCATCGACTCTGCGAGGTCACGAAAGATTTCCCAGCGTGCCCGGAAATGCATATACACGTGTACGTGGCGTGTAGTCGATGCAGGCTTTGCGAGAGTTCTCGAGAATACACTCGGAGAAGTTCTAAGGAAATGTCGCGTATCGGTAGAAACTCTGTCGCGGAAAAGCGTCTCGCGCTGGCAAGAATATCCGAACGGAAACGGAACGGAGGATACGCCGAACAACTAGCTTCTTCCCTTCGGGGACGCGAGCCGTGCATGCGTTGAAAAATTAAAGAATAGCTTGCTCCTTAGCATCCGAGAACATTTCATCATCACTTTCAACGCGCACGATTTTTTCCCTCCCTTTGCTGCTTCCTTTTTTTCCCGAGGGACTAAAGAGTACTATTCGTCTCTTTTACGGTGAAAGATGGCGAAGGAAACATCGCTTCAGCGAGGGCCCGGTGAATGGGCACGGACAAAGGGTCCGACCGCCCTTTTTCTTCACGCAAATCCGGGGGACGTGTCATCGCGAGCCCGCTCGACTGATTCGCAAGGATAAATCTTTCAGAGGGGACTTTGGAAATCCGTTAGTAGGTAGAGGAGCTTTCTTCCCCTTTTTATCTTATGCTGAATGTTCGAGATCCCAACGATCTTATCATGCTGTTAGTATTCACTTCAATCTTGATATCAATCTCCCATCGAAAAAGATGTCGTATAATAGGCAGAATTATTTTTCAAAGCTGAAAATGTACAATTTCTATGTACCTTTCGCAATTTCTTCTTTCCTATATAAATGTGGCGAATTTCGGAATTGTTTCTATCATTAACGGAACTCGCGAGCAAGTCTTCAGCTCAAGTCAATTCCCCCAACGGACATTAAGCGGTTAGATTGCACAAGAATCGATGCGAGCTTCGGAGATACGCTTTTGACGGCGAGTTTCAGCCAATGCGCGCGGCTCCCTCGAAATTCTACACCAGACTAGAAGCAATTAATAGTTAAACTAGTCGGCGTATCATTCTGTTTCAACCACGCTCAGCGAGCATCGCTACTGAGCACTTGAATAATCGTGCCGTGAAGTTCCGTGATATCTGAAAGACTCTATTGATGTCCAAAACAGTGATGTACGAGGGATGTTTAGGGATAATCGATTTATTTCGTCATAATCCTCCATATCTTATGTAATACATTCTTGGAAACGCGAGATGTTACAAGGAGCACTTTCGCGACTTCATCTTCGAATCTCCAATTGCATTCAGCACGTTACCTCATCAGCAGAGCTGTATTCTCCAAGCTTCTTAGTCTCGAATAAAAAGAAACACTGTCAAGCATGAAAGCAGTATTTCCCAGACCCCTAATTCTTTCATTTTTCCCATCTCGCTAAATCGCTGTTTTCCAAGCTGCGCAATAATTTTCTCAGGATCAGTTTCACTGTATCATCTTCCCCATAGTGTTGAAAGCGTGGAAGATTTCGTGTCCGATGTCGTAATCCGCTCAACGAGCGTTTGGAGAGGATCACAGTGGCAGGTATCATTGTCGAGGAGAGAAAACGAAGAAACAGTTGAGGAGATGTAGCGTTGCACACCAACGTTTCCAGCGTTGTAATTTATGTGTTGCGGCGCTGTTCGACGCGTGTTTCCTCTTATTTTCTGTGGTTTACCTTCGACAGGGAGCCAGTAGCGTTCCCTGCGCTTCTCCCATCGGTCGTGATTCGGCCGTGCAAATCTTCGAGAGGAGACAGAAGTGACAGAGAGAGGGAGGCGCAGCGATGCATCGCTGAAAGCCCAGGACGAGCCACTTTAAAGGGCCACCCAAGAAATAGGAGTGGTCGGAACAGTAGCTTCTTAACCGGACACGATCCTCTTCATCTGTCAGCTTAACCATCTTTCATGTTTCATCTCCTTATACGCGATAGCCCTCACTGAATCCCTCCTCGTGAACGCTGCAACCACTGTAACATCGGCGAATTATACCGGCGAAAAGAAGGCGCGACCTCTTCCGCGTCGGTGGACATTGTTCCGCCAACTTTTCGGATGACCACTGTTGACCGACATTACTCAACTGGTTACGTGGATATTCTTATTTAACGGGCAGAGTGCTTCTGCTGTGTATGTAGGAAAAGATTAACTCGATTTGGATGCAAATCTCTTTAGATCAAAAACCATTGTTCCCTCTTTTGTTTTGCCTAATACTTTAAGAGATAGTTAATACTGAAATACAGGATCAATCAAGTAACTTCCTCGCTAATTTAATCTCCCTTGTCCGAGATCATTAGTTTCATGGTTCAGGATGTGTAAATTACTGTGGCGTAACCTAGGGCAGGTGGTGAATCGCCTGAGGTGAATGGTGAGTTCTTCATTTTCCATTCACGCTTTCCTCCAGATCGTGTGAATTAATCCTGGGTCAGATCGATCCGAGGAAAGGCCCGTGCGAGTCGTCCCTTCGCGATGGAATTCCTGTGCGCGACAGGACTGGCGAGAACGGAAAAGGAGTCCTTCGGTATTTCGTTCACGTTGTCCCGCTTCCGTTTTACGCGCTTCGCGTGTCTTCCTCGCCCGGTGTGATTTCTTTATCGGCGCTTTGAGTCCGGTTTCGTCGATTTCTGAAGGGCGTGTTTTACTTGTTTCACTCGTTTTTTTTTTCATTCTTCAATCCTTCCCCTTCCCCACCGTATTTTCCTTTTTTCCTTTTTTCCTTTTCCTTTCCATTTCTCTCTGAATTTCGTCGCTTCGACGACACGCGACGCCGTGCGCCAGAAAGGGGGAATAAACGACACGGTCCGTTGACGAGCGTGAATGCCCGGAAAATTGGAAGGCAGACTTTTCGATTTTCCAGCGCGCGACGTCCCCCGCTTGTACTCTCTTCGGTCTTTCTATAAACCATTAATAGGTCCATTTTTTTCGCGACGTTGAATCGGAAAGAGTCGATTACCAGAGGAATCTATATTCATCTAGAGGAGGGAACAATCTGGTGGAGTGAAAGGTGAATTATCAGATTCGATACATGCTTTCTCGCAAATGAATTTG
This sequence comes from Andrena bucephala, assembly GCA_947577245.1. NCBI lineage: Eukaryota > Metazoa > Arthropoda > Insecta > Hymenoptera > Andrenidae > Andrena > Andrena bucephala. The sequence goes on from OX387715.1 coordinate 76,332,009, forward strand.
GCGGTAATGGACCTGCTGCAAAGAAAAATAGGACTTATTAGAAGATCTGTCAGGATGCAATTTACATGTGAAGGAAATATCCGACGAAATATAACTAGAAGCTGTGGACGAGCGTCTATGGTCATTCCCATTAGAATCAGTACCTACGTCAAAGAAAAGAGACCAGCTTTCAATTATTCGATCATTTAAGATACCAAGTTTATGTATCGCTAACGAAGCAAATTCGTTTTCCACGTGTGGCAGTTTACACAGTAGCAATTCTCACAGTAGCAGAACACACAAATCTACGCACATAATTAGTGTAGTTTCCGTCTACCAACCCTACGTAACCACCTAACCCGAACCTATGTCGCATTAACTTACATTAAACCAGACCTAGCTCTGCTCAACTTACATGTAACCCAGATATCCAGTGTGCCCAGTATCACGTTACTTTGAAACAAATGCTAATCTTCCCTTCCTACTCCGAGCCATTCTTACACAACCATGGAGTGGACTCCAGCAGAAATTAGAGCGTCCAAAATCCTTCAGCCTCGAATACCACTCGGAGCGATTGAATGCCCCTCGTTGAACCTCGAACGTCGTCCACCAGTCCACCCCCTCGCAGATAGCATCCTCGTGGCTTCGTCGTGGCGGCGCGGCAGCGGGGCTCGCGCAAAAACGCGGCCCGCCGTTTCCCCGTACAATTACATAAGTTTCCCGCGACAATGCCGAAAGCAGTCTTGTAGAACACGTCCCGGCCAGCTCGTCGCGATATAATCTCGGTGGTGTCTCTCGCCTTGAAGCACAGCCCTGGCCTGGCTTCCTCCCTCGGCCCTTTTGATTCCGTTCGGTGGCTGCCAGCTCCCGAGACAATTGCCCGTGTCTGGCAAAATTACACGCGATGGCCACGGTTTCGACCAGCCGCTGCACCAGCGAAAGAGAGAGAGGGAGATGCGGCGGTACGTGTAGCACGTGTCACGTCAGACGCGCGCTATCAATCACACGCGAGGAACACGTTTCTCGGAAGCCCGACATGCTCCCCCGTGTGTCCTCCTCCGTGCGCTGCTCTTCAGCCCGCGCGGAATCTCGGCGGCGGAGGTGGCGTGCATGCACGCGATGCAACCGTGGAAAGGGTTCACGGGGGATCACACGCGCCCGTGGACTAGACAACAGCCATTCCATGGGGGACGTCTTAATGCTGGGGGGTACCCGCGGTCAACGTGTCATCGAGATGTCACTGCTTCCTGAATGGGAAATGGATTTCGGGAAATGGAGACGCTGGACGAAGGTGATGGAAGAGAAAAATAGTGGGATCTTTAGTTTCTAGAGTCATTGTCCTGGGTGGCTCGATTTTATTTAGTTAGTTAATCTTTCTCCTTTAATTCAATATTTAACCGACTACTGAAATATCCTGGTTGCTTTCCCATGGATGTTTCACTAGTCAATTTGCAGCTATTAAAACTTCTCGGAATAAAGTTCTCCGGTCCAAAACGAGAGTTCCGGTATTAAACTACGTCAATTTTGCACAACTTGAAAGTTTCCACTCTCTGTGTAAAAAGCTCTTTGCCAAACACCCTTAGACGAGCAGCGTTCCTTAATCGAAGCATGGAGATCGGAAATGGCGGAGCTGTTGGAGGCGCGCTGTACGAAGAATCCGTTTAAGTAAGAAGCTTGGGAAAAAAGCGAGGTAGAGGGAAACGAAACGAGCGAAACGGATATAATCCCGTGTAAAAGAGCGCCGCGCGTTTGAGCGTCGAATAAGGAAACTTGAGAACGGAGTGGTTGCATCCCCGGAGGAAGAGACCTCTCCAACTTCTCTGTCATTCCGTGAAAAGTTAACGATCCAGGATTGCTTCGAAGTAGAAAATAACTCGTGGCCCGGGCAACCCTGTCAGCCGTCGCGTAGTGAAACAACCAACGTCAATCAAACGCGCGTAAAATCCAACTAAACTCCCGTGCCGTGCCAAAATAAAACCGCGCCGGCCGATTTCCTACCCCCCGTTCTCGCGGTGACACCCACCCACTTCCTGCCGATCCTAACCAGCCGCTCGACCCACATTCCACGATGGGTTTGCCATCTTTACGACGCGTTCGTTGACCGGCTCCCCCTTCCTCCAAGAGGAGTACTTTTACGTATTCCGGTTGGACGTAAAACGCGTCCGCGGCTATAAGGAAGACCTTTCCAGCCGGATGCTCGATATCACGTGATTGCATGCATAACGAGTTTTCTTTGCATACTCTTTCTGCCGCCTGGAAAACCTCGAGTTCGATGTTCCCCTTTCTGCTTCCGGATGAAAAAGCTGCTGTTCGCCTGACTTTTCGTGTGAACCGAGATGTGAAAATTATGTAACGCGGCTTGTCCGACATGTGTTTTTATTCGTGGCATATGAAGGATGGTTGTATTTTTCTTACCATTGTTGTCCCTCTATGACAAAGATTCAATTGAAAATAAGCTTGATTATTTTGGGAGTTGACCAGTAGTCCCAGGCAAAGATTAAGCTCGGCATTCGGATACGAAAAGGTGGAGCGACGGAATAAAGCAGTCGTTGAGCGTGAGGCAAGGGGCGGGGAAAATCGTCCTCCCCGGGTCGCAAAACGACGAAAATTTCAGTACAGGCTGAAAACCACTCGGAGCACACTGTAATTGTACCTTGATGAACACCGGCTACCCCGAGCATCGTATTCACCCAGCGACTTTTAACGGACACAGAACTCCTCTTCTCTCCGTAATCAGGCAATTTTCCCTGTCCTATTCCGCGCCCATTGGCCCGTGTTATTCACACCCTTATTTCGCCGTTCTTTCAGCCCGAGCACCGAACGAAACCTCAATTACCTCAACACCCATTCCACGGGTGCTTGATCAGCCGAACGTTTTATTTCCTAAACGCGTTTCCTCGAGGAGAAACTCGATCAATCCTAATTCCTTACGTGGAAACTGGCAACCCTTCCCATCGAGTTCCTCCATTTATCTCTTGCCAAATGCTGCGAGAAAAATAGTGCGCCTCTTCGCCTGCTTAACAACCCTTGGGTACCGTTGATAAGGGAAATTTTCAAAGTAATTTCACAACGGTTAGCGTGGCACCCCTGCGAGCCATTGTAACAAAACTGTATCTGTAAAACGCGGAAGGGCAGGGAAGTCCTGTGAACGGTAATCGGGAGTGCGAGTTCGGAAATTGATTTACGAAGGGGAAGCTTGACAAGTACCTCGACGGAAGTTTCTTGGAAGAAAAACGAGAAAAGGGGGTTGGAAGCGGGAGAAGAAGGAATATTCGTTTCTGGTGGAGAACTCGCTGCCTAACCGTGGACGATAACATTTTCCTCGATCGGTCGGACGAGGGGGAGGGCTGGCGAGGGACGGGAGGTATTGGCTTCCGAACGACGCAGGAACAAAGAAGACGAGGGGTACACGACGAAGGCGGATCTCGCGGCACCCTACGGCCGACATAATTCCTGGTAACAGACTTTGTACGTCGTCGACAGAAAAGCTTTCCCGTATTAAAGGGGAGTAACGACGTCCTCGAGAGTGATTCTGATAGCTATTTTCATAGCGTGGAAGCTGTTTCTCCTTCGTTACTCCCGAGATACTCACCAACTCTACAGGGAACGCTTCCCTTTTTTCTCTCCGGATCGTCGAGCGTAAACGTTGCACGATCGTTGATTCGGCCCGAGAGAGAGCTGGCAAACAAACGTCGAGCCTGACGATAATTTATATTCCGCTGATACGACCGCTCGGTCGATCTAATTAAAGAGCGAACGAGGAAACGAAGGATTTTTATGAGAATCGTGGCTGGAGCGTTCGCCCCGCTCGCTTTCCACCCGATGCGGAGAGTAATTTAGGTTTAACGAAGAGAGGTCGAATGTGCTTCCGATGAGATAGCGAACCTTATTTCGCCGGGCTGTTAATTTCACTTCGGTTAATTCGTTCAAGTCCGACTGGCTTTCTGGTCGTTGCACCGGGTGGATCGAAAGTCGCGATAGCTACTATTATTCCAAAATACGGGTCCAAACCTTCCCAGGAAACAAAACAACTGTCGATCGTTCTACGTTTCAATGACATCGCTTGTTGACAAAAAAAAAAACAAGCAAACTTCCGTGCGAATCAAACGGTGCTTGAGGATCCCATTCGATGTAATCCCTGTGAAGCTTACGAGTAGTTCGCGGGACTGTAATGACTGACGGCGAGAAAGAAAGCGGGGGATAATGAGTTTACGTACACGGGAGAAAATAATGGTCACGACGAGCACGTACATACGAACTCGTTAAAATAAAACTTGGCGGCACGCTCCGCCGTGGCTGTCGTGTAGACAAAGGGCGCGGACTCGTGGCCGATAGACTTATATTCCTCTCCTCCTCGTCGACCGTCCTTCGACCCTTCTGTTTCTCCAATAATTCCGATATAAAGGGAGGAAATTGCTGTCGCGCGGGAATTTCACGATTCATAAGATATTCGAGCGGCTCGATGATGGTTGAAAGAGTCCCCCGGCTGTTGGAGGAATTCCGAAAGGGAAGCAGGCATTGATTATATTCTCAAGAATGCACGTACTCGACGGGATCGTTAAACTCGATTTACATGACCCCGGCGAACAGAGGGGTGTGGGCTACGTGGCGTGCTTCCGGTACGGACACTCCCTCGATGCGGACTCGCGCCAGCTCTCGCTAAAAGTACGAGACCAGATTTTAATGAAAGCGCCGACCATCGTTTTACGGAGATTTAATAAGTTCGACGTGGGAAAGTAATTTTGGTCCTCGTAATTCTGCGAGGCATTTTTCCTCGAAAGCTGCGAAACGACTGCGCGTTAGGGGTGAATTATTATAAGCATGGCGCAGAATGGGGAATGGCCTGGCCATTTGAAGTTTCTAATTGGAATTTGGTATCTTGATCTTATACCTTCGTGAACAATTTGGGGTAGGTAAATCGGGGCAGTGAGACGTTTCGAATGATAACACGCATGTTGGGGCGTGTGAATCAGCTGGAGGTTTAAAAATCATTGCTTCGTGTCGTTTGAAACGTCGCTCGAATTAATTTCTGGAACTTATTAATTGCCGCGGTTAGGGGCGTTTAAAATGAAATATTACTGGCACCGTGACCGGAAGAGCTGTCGGCGGGAAACTAGGCCAAGACTGTTCGGTAGCTTGCGGAAAATTGCAGCCACCGAATTGGACACATTCGAGGAGTTAAGACTACAATATCTTTGAAAAGTGGTTAGAAGTTTCGCGATACCTCGGGGGAGTTTCGTGTTCCGTGGAAACCAAGATATCATTTTATTTCACCCCAATAATTCGCCGTTGCATCGAGAGTTCGCTGCGCGAATCTAGATCATTTCCTTCGCGTTAAGTTCCCTTTTGCATCAATCTGTCCAAGAGTTAGCAGTCAGCATCGCGAGCGAAACTGAAACAAGCACGCGCCAAATAGATTTTCCACGAGCAGGCGAAACTCATAATCGCTTTTCGTACAAACGCCAACACCTTAGTTTCGCCGCCCCAGGAACAATCTGTGCGTTCCGAAAAGCGTTTGCGAGCTTTGTTTACAGCGATGTCGCGCGTAATTGCGCGAACGTGGCTGCGTGGCGAATCGTTAAAAGCTTTTCGTGGAAACGCCTTTTCGATCGAACTGATGACAATTTGCCCCGGGTAATTTGAATCGGGGCTGCGCGGGAGAATCCGATCGAACTGGCACGTCGATTTCATGACACTGGCTGCTGCTGGCAATGCTTTTATCTCGGAGCGATTTACCGTCTGCATGCTCTTTTTCCTCTTCTATTCTCCGTTGTCAAATTTCCACGTCCCTATCCACGTAAGTAATACCACGAACGGCGCTGGAGTTTCTTGAAAATCGCGCGGCGCGTTATTTACTTTCGAAGGATGCCAGGATGAAGGAGCATCGAAGCTTTCGGTGGAGTGTATTGTCTCGAAGAGTTCGAAGGGGTGTCTCCAAGAATCTTGCAACGATTATAGCGCCGATATTTTACTTCGACGAGGAATTCTCATGGAATTTTGTAAGACAGGCTCCCTGCAAATGTACTCTTTCTTCGGTTCCCAACACCCGCAGAATGTTCGATAATCTTTCCATTACTCGGTACGAGGTAACAAGTACAAGCACTATTGCACAAAAGCTAGTAGACTTTTCCACCTTACCCATCCTCTGTCCGACCTATATTACTCTCTTATTTCCCCACGTAGCATCAGAGGCTGTCGAAGTTCCAGCCTCAAGCTTGATTGTCCTTATTGTAGTTTAATCAATGCGGCGACGGCAAGAAAACCAATCTTCTTATCGTGCGTAAGAAGCTTTTACCACCTAGAAGCTTCCGCTGCACAAATGAGCTTGCATTTGGGAAACCTCTCCTCCGAAGTGGCGAGAGGTGTTTCCAGACTATTAAGCAAAGCCTCAAAACAGAAACCCACGAGGGTAGAGCCTTCGGTCTCGATATACCACGTAGAGGAGAGAAAAACGAGGGGAATGAGAAGAACATATCGTTTCTCTACTCGTCTTGAGACATAAACCTCCAAAATGAGTAAATACTTTGATATTCACTCAGCGCTTCGACAGAGTAATTAAACCATTCTCCCATGCAAGTATCGTTTCACCACCATTTCCTGAACACCCGCAGAGGCGCATATTTACCGAAATCCTCGCGGCAGATCCCCCGATTCATACGAACAGAGATCGACGAGCGAGAAGCTTCTTAGCCGCGACGTTCGACGGAACCCCCGCGATCAAGACGTTACACATTCGCGAGCTATTGGCAACGAGGAGACGTCTGAAGTGTCGTGGGAAGGGCTGAATCTGGGTTAACGATCGGCCATAGTTCCCGGCTGCAACTCGAGAAATGTCAGAGGGAAAATGAGGTGGATGGAGACAGATAGAATTCGATAAAAGAATGAAAGGAAGGAAAAGAAGCCGATTCACCGGGAGCCAAGAAAAGGAGGAGGCTCGAAGACCGCTCGGGTGGGGGAGGGGGTTGGTTCGACTATAAGATTGCGCGTTTTCCGTTCGAAAGCTCGTCGATCGATTCCCTCCGTGCTTCCGCCAAGTAGAGCCATCGTTACTCGGACAAAGGCTCAAAAGCCCGGCGAAAACGAATTCTGTAACTCTTCCGTGAAGCTCTCACGGACCTCGGACGCCGAATGGCATCAGCCGTTTATGAAATGGGATAGGTCGACAGGAGAGGGTGAAATTACCGGGGAGAGATTTTTTCCATCCTTCCAAACACCCATCCCCGTATCCACCCATTCCGTCGTCTTATGATTCAAGAGTCCTCGGCGCCCATTCAGGTGCCGCGCGAACGATTTACTCCCCCTTGGATCGGTTCAGCGCGAGCTGGGATAGGAATCGCGTTATTGTTAAATGCGCCTTTGATTGTATTTAGCTAGCCGCACGGCGAAGAAGGGAACGGAAACGAATGAGTGCATTTCAGTTGCCACTGCACTTTAACTCTTCGTCGGTAACGGGATACCAGTTTCTCCTCGTGTTGGTCTTTAACTCGCTGTATTTATTCGGACCCGCGGTGATCTTGTTTCTGCAGCTATTGACCCAGAAAGTGCTTTCACCACCCGTTCCGCGGAAAAACTTGTAAAAGCTGAAGTTCCCTGTTAGTTCGGAAAGTACACGTTACCGGTTGAACGTCCGGCGCTAACGCTGCCGGTGCTCCTGGATCTTAGAGAATCCGAACCCTCTCTGTTGTTTCTGCGATCGCACTCCCCGGCTGTGTAGCTGAATAGTTTACTTTGAAGCGAGCAGTTTTTCAAAACTTTCGTTCGTTAGGCGAAGTGCAAACTCCCGAAGCTTGCTTTGTACCATCCTGTCCACTTCCACTCCAGAAACACGAAATAGGTACGCGAGTAGAATGGATCGTTTCTCAGAGGTCTAATGGATCATTGGGACCTCTGTGGAAGTTCCTATTACGTGCCACAGTCGTGAAGGTTTATGAAATATTTGGTGCCTCGCATTTCCCAGCGCCGGTCGAAGTCGATTCTGCAACAGATGCGCATACCAACCGAGCCCGACACTTTTGCCGCGTTTTACAGCCGCGGATCGACTCTGAAACGTTTAAACACCGCGTCGCGAATGCTTTATGACGCAGTCGTCAAATTTTATGCCGCGTACTCGTTAGGGACGCGTCAACTTCCACGATTAAATTGCCTGAAACGACTGAGAGATTCTCCTCGGAGCAAGATATTAACGCTGGGTCGATTTCTTTAACGTAATGTTTTCCATTAGGGGAGAGTCGTGCAGTACCGACCAGCGTACAGTACCGACCAAAGCTAGTTCTCGCTTCTTCGACCACATATTAGCACTTTATTTGAATTAACCAATGAAAATCACAATTCTCTATAACCCATTTCGGGGCTATTTTGTTTACTCCATTGCTCTCGATTTTCTGAGGCATTAAACGTATACGTTGATATTCAGTGGGTTAAAAGTTATTTTTTAAAGCTGATCTTTTGTTTCTCGTATAAGTAAATGATTTTGTTCTATTATGTATACTATCTCTAGTCTATTAAGTTTAATAAAACGTTCTAGTTTTGCAATATTTTTTTGTACATAATATACCATGATTTAAAATGTTTCCCCGTGTTTGTCGTACAGTACCGACCATCCAACTGTCGTGCAATACCGACCACCAGACTCTGTCAACCAGTAGAGACCAAATTTTTCTTTTCTGTAAGTTTAATTTGTTAACAACTCAGATTAATTTATAAAATGTTCATTTAGCCATCCTTCTACCTTTTCCCGCAGAAAAATAAAGTAAATAAGGATAGGTATGATAACCTAACAAACAGGAAGCTACTTAGGATTTAATGAAGAAGTTATCCAGTGTGTTATTTGCAAGCAGAGTTGGGCATTAACTAAATAAAAAATTATGTAAATAAGGATCAAATAAAAGTTACTTTAACTTTACATTATTCGACGAATAAAGTTAATTTTTTTATTCGATGAGAATGTATTCGACGAATAAAGTTAATTTTTTTATTCGACGAATAAAGTTAATTTTTTTATTCGTTGATCGAAATTTTATTGAAATAAAAATGTTGTCCATCTCTGTTTGCAAGGAATCATTTAACAAAGATTGGGTACAGTGTACCGAATGTGGCGGTACACGTCGGATGCACAGATCAGGAGAATATTAATTATTTTACTTGCGAGTTTGTACAAATAAAATTTGAAAAAATCTTGTGTTGTACTAATCAAATGTCTTTTTATTAACATTGTTAATCATTCAGACCTAAAAATCTACTAATTTAATAGTTGGTCGGTACTGGACGACAATTTTTCGTTTCCTAGAAATTACAACTTTTTTACTTTTGCGAATTATCAATTCTTATTATTAAATTTCACAAAAATAATTTCCCTCCTCTTACTAAGTTCCATCTATACTACAAACACGTTTTTGAATTTCTGATCTTTATCGACTCTACCCCTTGGGGTATTAGCGTGGCTATTAAATTCAGCCACGTTGGTGTAGGTTATAAAGCAACCCGTTGCCCAGCAAGTAGGGGAGTCGTGCAGTACCGGCCGCTTTAATTTTTTTAGTTATATCTTGATATAACAAAAAACTTAGAGCGGTCGGTACTGCACGACTCTCCCCTACTTGCTGGCCAACGGGGTTGCTTTATAACCTACACCAATGTGGATGAATTTAATAGCCAAGCTCTCTATGAAATGCCACATACGTGTCTCCCACTAGCTGACGATGAGATCGATGGAATGCTTAGCGATGCCACTGTGACAACTCAATTCTGCGGTATAGAATCTGCCATTCATCATGCGGAGCGTCCTCATTGCTCTGGTGTCTGAGAACGACATTATTTGCTTTCAGGAGGATCTTTTGGTTTAGACAAAGTTATGTAACGGAGACAATGTTCATTGTTTACAGGGATTTCGTGATCAATTATTATAGTATTATGTTTAGATGAGACTAGAAATTAGTTTACACCCGGTACCACTCTCGTCTCCAGTATCAGCCTTCTAAATGATCAAAGCAGCAGAAATTGCTTGGAATTCGAAGAGCTCTAATTCAAGTGGTGGTTCGTGACTTTCATTTGAACCCCTCCCGAACGCAATTTCGCAACGAAGCACGCGACCGTTATTCGAAGTATCCGTTACCTGTAATAATTATTAGTATCCTCGATGCTACAGCGATTCCAAGGGCCAACAGGGATGAGGGACAACATGGAAATTGTGCACTCGAGACGGGGCACGAACTTGAGACGGGGGAAACTCGATCCGTACATTGATTAATCCAAGTTGCGAATTCGTAGCTGTTGAGACGCAATGGTTTATCCGCAGCAGGGAAATGGCGCAGCAAAATAGCGCAACGACGCTGACGTTCTAATTAAGCGCTGTCAATTGCTTGAAAAAGTAATTTCCCAGCGACTGGAAAGCACCGTTCGATTACACGTTTCATGCGCATTAAACAAAACAAACTCATTATCGACGAATCAAAATAATTAATTTTAATCCTTCCTGCCACGGCTTCTCGCGGTTTCGTTCTCCACCCTCCGGATATGCCCTCGAATATGCAGCCAAACGAATTTATTTCGCGTTGCAAGGAAAATCTTTCCACCTTTAACTTTTTCCATTACCTCTCCCCTCCACTCTTTCAGACCTCCCTCCCTCCCCCTCGCCCCTAGCTTGACCTTTCGCATCTGAAAACTCCTGGGGTCTCTCGGAATGCGCCCCTTGACACGGAAAAAGAAGTTTCCGGTAGAAACGTTTCTCGTCGCTACAATTCCGAGAGAGATTAAGCCGGTAATGTTGTTTAGGTGAAAAACTAGGGCGTGAAAAGTGTCGCGCCTTCGGGATACAGCTGTATCTGTCACGGCTCCTCGTCGACGGGGTACTATTATACGGCGCCGTAAACCCCGCGCGCAACTTGCGCTCTAAGGTAGTAAATTTAATATATTCTCCCCCCACTTGGCTAGCTATTAAACGCAGCACGTGTCTACGTCGGCTTTCTCTAGGGATGAACGAGCGACGGGAACACGTGTAACGTGCACGTCGCGGGAACGCACCGATGAGGGGGAGCGGTGAGCAATCGTGCGCTACACTCCAAGGCCTCTTCGCGATTAATTAAGATTTTGATGTATTCCACTGCCGTAAGAAACTTCTATCGGGAGACGTTAATATAATATGCAAACAGCGTCTACTTTTGATCGCGTTACGTCTGGCTCCCAGTTAGGCGAATTTCTCTTTCTGACGTTCCATAAACACCGCGGTTCTGTGCGCGCGGCGTTTCACAGCGAATTGAATGAGTTTCAAGAACGAATTCACGGCTTAAGAGCAATAAAGTTCGTACAAGCATAAAGAGTGACAAATAGGAAGTTGTTGAGAGTAAATGGCAGGCAGTTTTTGGGGCGAGTATGTAGAGCGGGAAAACACAGGCGCCATTTCCTGGTGAAATACGCGTGGCGCGTAATTCTTAGTGATGCATGCTATCGGCGTGGTTGCCACCCAAGTCGCGGCAATAATCTACAAGTTTTGTAAAGCTACGAGGTTTCGTTCCGACTGTTCCTTTCGCAGTCCGACATACCTTCCTGCACGGCGATATTTCGTATCGCTTAAACGCGAGCTTACTTTGTCGGCGACTTGAAGTGGCGCCGTCTGCGGGCACTCGCGCGGCTCACCTGGGCGAAGCGGAGCGTCGCTCGTGATTCCACGGCCGTGAATTTCACCGAAACGAGGCTATAAATATCTCGGACACCGACGCATCGGGGCCCCCGCTGCGCTGAATTTCGCCCCGGGACTGATAATTAATCGATAACGCGAAATTACGAGCTCGACATTATACCGATCTACGTTGATACACGCACGTGTAACGTCCAGCCTGGCGGATAGCACGCGAAAGATCGGGATGAATGAAGACGCCACGGCGAAATCCGAAGATGTAATTACTGACAGAACAAATCGGGGGTAATCTTGATTACGATCTACATCTGCTCCCGTACGTAACATCTCCGATTGCTAATTAATCGAAGCCCCATCTCCACCTTTCTCCCCTCTCTCTCTTTCTCCCTCATTTGAAGCATCTCGTTCCCCATCGTTACTTCGAAGCAGCGAGCCGCTATCTTTTACATTAATACCGTAATAAACCAACCGAGAGGCCCATTGACTCTACGTATACATATACATATATGCATTCTGTTGCAAAAAGCGGCCGGTAAGCGCTGGGAATCTCGCAAAAACGATCGAAGACACGCGGAACAGCGTGCTCGACGTGTTAACACCAGGAATGCAGTCCAATTTTTACGCTATTCGCGCACGCTTGGCAGCCCGCCACGTACGTGAACGTCATTTCATATCGGTCCTTGTTGCCAGCTATCTTGCAAGGTGGTAATACCGCCTCTTTCTCTATCCCTCCCCCCTCTGCCGCCTCTTCTCCACCCCTCCGCCACTTTCATTTTTTCCATCTCCATTTTCTATTACTACCGTGGTACGGCCTGTTTCCATTCAGCTCGCGTCCCCTCGCCGCGCAGATATCGGACCCGGAGGTGAAAAGGTTCCGCGATATCGCGCGCGATTTTCAACCGTTCCATTTGCCGGCCTCCCCCTCCGCGCGCCGATTCGCGCCAATCAGGTATGGCCTGATATCCTTGCTGTAATTATAACCGCCGGTGAACGCGTGAATTATAAATTCAGAGCAGCGGTGTCCGAAAGGTCGTTCGATTTACTGAAGTAAATTCAACGTTCCGTCGTCGTTTTCTGTTTCAGGCAACATCAGGACGAAAGCCGTGCTCGACGTCGAGTCGAAGAGGGGGTATTGGTTGACGGTTTACGCGCAGGATCACGGCGTGGTGCCTCTGGCCTCCAGTTTGCAGGTTTGTACGCTGCAGATGATGTTCGAGGAGTTGTAGAATTCTCTTGGAATTCGCGCACTTGGCCAGATTTATTTCACTTTTTTGTATGTCGAGGATATTGAACGATGCACACAGTGGAACTTTGTATACAACTCTCCGAACCTATAACCCTATGAACAGCCTGCTCTAATTGAGTAAACAATCGGAACGGTAAAGCACATCGGTAAACGTAAAAGCTGGTTCAGACACGTGCAGTAATTTAGTTGAGTAGCGAGTAATTTAGTAATTTATCGTGTATGGACACTAAAATTGAGTCGAGTAATTTAGTAAAACAATGGTAAATTACTAAACTCCTCGCTACTCGACTAAATTATTGGCCGTGTATGTTCCAGCCTTAATACCTAGTGAACGTAGCTCCGCTGTTTTCAACGCCCAAGAACACGCAGATGCGTTCGATTTCGCGCCATATATCGATTTTTTTTAGAATTTTTTTCTTCATACACGATCGCAGGAACTTGGAGACCGTCGCCTCGTAAATAATTCAGGCCGTTTTGGTTCAGGTGTATGTGGAGGTGCTGGACGAGAACGACAACACCCCGCTGACCGAGGTTCCGGTCTACTATCCGTCCGTTTCGGAAAACTCCCCGGCAGGTGTGAGCGTGCTGCAGATCCGGGCGTTCGATCGCGACGTCTCGCCCCAACAATTCACCTTTTCCATCACCAGCGGCAATCCGGAGGGTTATTTTCTCATCAACTCCACCACCGGTAAGTTCCGCATGGTCACTCGCGTCAGAAGAGCAATATCTTGCCGAGAATCGAAATAGATTGCCGCGTCCCATCGTCCCCCATCACCTGTACGTGTAACGAGATCAATTTTGCCGGACGAGGATTTTAATGGATCGTGTTCCAAAATAAACGAGCCCCTGCTCCGCCCGCTCTGCTCGTGCTTCTTGAAATTTCAATCGAGGCTCCCTGGGGATAATTCATAGAATCCGAATGGTCTCTGTACGTTGAGAAATCGGGGTTACAAGGACACGTCGATGTGGAAACTTTGAAATATGTCTCTGCGAATATAGCTTTGAGATCGATTAATTCGATATATTACTTTACCCGAAAGTCGGCCGATGTATAATTCTTCCGAGGAAGGTAGTAATAGTTGGTCGAAGTGAGATTTATCGATTCACGTATCCGTTCTGGTAGCTGCGTCACAGTTTCGTCCCAATATATTTCGCGGCAGAAGAATTACGAGCGTAACGCGGTTAACGAGGGGAATTACAAATTTAATGCCGCGTAAAGGGGAGTATTACATAATGAAAGGCTCCCTTTTCAACTGGCGTCTATTAATAATTCGATGGGAATATAATTCGCGTGTCTCGCTCGGCTTTCACGTGTACGGCAAAGCGGCTAAGTGACTCACCGCATGCAAACGGAAGGAAAGGACCATTGTTTTCGCCTTACGCGGTAACGTATGCAAATTCGCCTGATCGAACTTCGATTCATTATTCATCGTTCCGCTCGGCTCGCCGCCCGCGTCAGCCGCGCCGGAATTATGAAACGATGAAAAGTCGGAAACTCGTTATTGAGAAAAAGCGGCGGCCTTACGACGGCAAAGATATCGCGCGTAAACTGCCACGCATACAAATGGCCGTCGAATCGATCCGGCCGCGCGGCAAAAATTTGCGATACAAATTCCATTCAATCCCCCGCGAAGATTTCAATCCTTCGTCCTAGTGGCCCTGGGGACGATTAAATCAGACTTTCAAATCGGCCCGGGGGTAAAATTGAAGCTTTAATTTGAACGTCGGACCGGTCCAAGGAAGCTGCCCTGTAATGCCGTCTTCATCCAGGGTTAGATTCTTTAATCGTCGATTGAGTGTCGAGCAATTCGGAGGGATTATAAAATAGAAGGTAGACCATACTGAATGGACCTTGATCATTTGAATTGCGCATAAATCTCCACTCAGATATACGATATTCAAATCGCTGCATCTGACAGATCAGCTTCCAGCTCATCCGTCGTAACAATTGCATTCAATATTCTTCAACTCATGTTTTAAAAGTTTTCTCGGAAAATCGAAACTGCGAGACACTGCACACGTATGTACATACTTCTGACCTCGTGCCCGTTATGCACAGCATTCGACTTCCGACGAAGAATCCTGCTCTCGTAATTACACGTGCACCTAATTACCAGAAGCCTCTCGAGTCAAGGCGTCGTCTTTCTTCGGGGAGTTTCGTAAGCAGCCATTTATACTCAGTCATCTCTGAAGATCGATGGGAGGCGGCGCGGAAAATCGCTTACACCGGTAGGAGACGGGTCTGTAATTAAAAAGTCGAGCGTCCCCTGATTCGTATTCATCAGTCCTCCGAAGCTGCGGATAAAGTTTCCTCGCTCGGATTCCCGGGGCCCGAATTATGAAAACTCCTCTTGGCTGGCTACCGCCTGCCTACGTTCCGCGTTTCATAGTCGGGGAAAAGCTCGCCGAGGCTTGTCCACGCGAACGGAGCTCGTTGACTGTCAAAGAACGCGAAGAGGGACAAACAAATGGCCGTGGATAGGCTTCGCCGGCGTTCTCGGCCAGCGGAAATACGCGACCAATAAAAGGGGAGCCGTATCGCTTATAAATGTCGTCGGGGTTATCATCGGGCGAACAATGCGCCCTGCGCGTGGCCCCCGCGAAGTGTTCTCGACCGTTCGCTTTATCGTCGATTCCCGGAGTGCATTCACGCTGCGATAAATACGTGCTCCGCTCGTTTTTATTTCGGCCTGGGTCGCATTAAAGCGACGCCCCACTCCGTTGACTACGTTTTCATTTCTTCCCCATCCCTCTACCTCTTTCTTTTTTTCATCGAACCAGCCGCGCGATTCGGCTGACCGACTACCTTGGAAATAAATCGGCCGACCCTCGTTCCGCCGAGTTTCCCCCTTATCCCGCTCTCGTTCCAACGTTCGTACATCAGATTGTAAAAACGTCTTTCGTTTTTGTCGAAATGGAGATCGGAAGGTGAAAGTTGACCCCCCCCCCCCCCCTCTGTAACGTGGATCTTGGTACGTGGATACAGATCCATCGTTTCTCGAGGCAACTTGCTTGATACTGATTTTTAACGTATAATTGGTTTCGTGTATTTAATTCTGTGATTACTCTTTGTGTAATAAACGTGGTAAAGACGCCCCCCTCGGTGGAAATGCCGCGATAAGGAGGCCGGCAAAGAGGTACGGGCGAGATTGCATAAGTTATTGCGGGAGAATCAGTTCCGCAGGATCTCCGTCCGCATTAACGTTGCATTTATGGTCAAGCATTGTTCCTGTTTGAAGAAACCACGGGGATAATAACGGATAACAACGGCGTTTTGGGAACGGCGCCGTGAGATTAGATCAGATAGCGGTTGTGTAGTGTGTGTTGTAGCTAGGGGAAAGGTGCATGAGTGCAAATGCACCATCGTATCTGCTAAATATCGCACTGTCTTGCTTATATTAAGCGAATCTGTCGAAAAAGAAGCCATTTGGTGCAAATATCTCGATATATGTATACATATTCGTAAAGCTGCAGTGTACTAGAGCTGTTGATTCCCGGGAGATCGGGTACCCGGGTACCCGTGAGATACCTGGGAAGAAAAAAATTTCCCGGGTAAACTACCCGAGATACTCGAGACACCCGAGATCTCATAGAGTACCGTTCCGCAGAGGGTTGACGTCGCCACGGGGTGCCAGACGGCATCTCTCTGACAGGCGTCGCTCCAGAATCAGCCTCTGTACTCTGTAAGTTCTCGGGTATCTCGAGTATCTCGGGTAGTTTACCCGGGTAGCGCGTACCCGGGAATTTTCTTCGTCCCGGGTATCTCACGGGTACCCGGTCCACAGCTATATCTCTACAGTGTACTGTTGATCAGTAGTATGAAACCTATATGGTCAGACCCTAAATTCCTCTTCGCGTTAGGCGTAAGGAGATTGTGCCTGTCGCGTTCAGCCGACGTCTTTCTTTCAAACGATACTACTTCATAGTTTTCAATACAAGGGGGAAGCTGACTGCAACTTTTAGGTGTATTTAAATAATCTTATTATACTTCTTAATTTCTATTTCTGTAATAAGTGCATGTATCTACAATTATTATTGTTATTGTTATTAACTATTATTAATTATGTAGATACAAAAAATAGATTTGGATCTTTTAGGTGATAAAGACGTGAAACCTGGTAAAAGATAAAAAAGATATAAGAAGTCAACTTTAGCATAAAAAATTGTCAAACATTTTATAATATTTTATAATTTATTTAATGGTACATGCACTAGTGGCGCCCTCTGCACTGAGCTTTGCGCCAGCTTCCCCATTTGTATTTGTTTCTCTTATGCTCGTCTCGCAGCGTTCTTTGCTATTGAAATCAGAATACGAAAGATTCTGCGGCTCGGTTCACGGGACTCAATTAAAAGCGGCCAACTGGACGCGACACCATCGTGAATTTCTTCGGGCGACAATCGAATAGAGTAGGTCGACGGACGGCGTGACCGAAAATGGGACGCGGGGGCGGATTTGAGAGATTGCACGACGGCAATTTGCAATTCAAAGCGATACGTACACGTCGAAGGGTAGCAATTGTTTCGATTCTCATATACGTGCATTAATGGCGGCTGGACGGGCCACTGGCAACTACGCTCGTTAAATTCCAGTCCATCGCGGTCTCGTGACTTCGCGATTCCGAATAGACCGCCTTTGACGCTCACCGGACCAAGATGTTCAATTTGCATACATAAATAAAACGCGGGCCACGATAAATCGCCCGAATCGCGGTACACGAGCAGCTCTCATTAGAACGCTTCGACGGAGGCGAACGACGGTTGACGAACTTCTTTTTATCAAATGGGTCGAGTGCACTGGATACGTCCAACCTTTCCAGTTTCATTTGGATATCATAGGATCAATTTAACAGACAATAAACAATTTCGAACTCCTCGAAACTTGAAGATTATTCATTGAATTTACGAGTATCATAATTTGATGTTTTACGATTGACGTGAACTTTGAAATGTTACGTGGGTTTTACAAAGATTGTTTCAGGTTATTTGCGAATACTTGTAAAATAGTTTCATGGGACTCCCATGTGTAGGTTCGTACAATCTCCTACAACCTCACCGATCAGTACAAATGCTATGTAGTATAATCCAACGGTCCTTTCAACGAAATATCAAAAGACCGCGAAAGGAAATGCAGAATGACAAGGCAGAGATGTTATTACCCGGTCGAGAATAGAATACCAAGCGAATCTCATAGAAACGGTTTCCAGAGCTTCATTACCGCCGCACCTCGCCTCGTCATTGCCGATTCGTCATAAATACACATTCATCCGTGCATTTGTATACACGCTAAAGCTTCCCCATACCCTCCACGATCTCCGTATTCCACGCACGCACGCACGCTTTAACGCGGAAAGTTCGCATCGTCGGAAAGTCTCTCGCGGTCCTGTGTATAGGCAGGAGGAAAAACCACATCCGAGGATCCAGCGAAGGATCCTCGCCAAGAATCGAACCTGATGACGCGTTCCTCGCCCTCCGACGACAGCGGCAAAAAGGATTCCCTCCAGGGAGGATCGCGCCGTGGCTTCGGTCCCACGGTCTTCCAACGGGGTGTATTTTTCACCGTCATAAAGTATTCTCCCGACGGGGCTCGAAAAATCCACGCTCGAGGAGAGGCGAGAACCGCGTCGCCGTCCGCTGGGAGGCGACGCGAGCAAAAATAAATCCGTCGTGATCCGTCGCCGAGTTCCTTGCGACCTGGGACCACCCAGCGGCCTTTGGATATCGGGCACGGGTATCGGTGTCGCTGCGATGATATCGCAAATACTTTCGCCGCCGCTTTTCGTTCCTAATAACGAACTTTCCACGACCGCGTCTAGACGCGACAATGATAGCCCGAAAGGTCCGTGTGCGTGCACGCCAGATGAATCGTCGCGACGACGGCGACGTCATCCGACATGATGAAAAGCAATTATTTAAATGCGTTCCACGCCACGGACCCCCTCGCTGCTCGCCGTATTCTCACTGCACGTCGCTGTCCTTTGCTTCCCTTTTTCCTCGTGGCGACCTCTCGCTTCTCGACCGCCTTGCCCCCTTTCAGTTCTGTCTAAACGGTGTCGCGAAATTTAAGGGCGTGCTTTGCCCTCTCGAGTGTAAACGGAGAATTCTAACGAATTCAATGGGCTTGTCTGGAAACCTTCCTTCGGCACATCTCGTGTAACGTATGAGGATGGTTTTGCATTGATGTAAGGGTTATCGGTTTATGAATTGGCAAGGCTACTTTGATCTTTTGATAGCGTATAGGTGTTGGTCTAGTGGGAAGGTTGCTTTTGTGAACCACTCACATTTCCATCGTATAATACGCGTGCAAATTTTCTGACACCCTTTAGACTCACCCTGTACATTCCACCCCTGCCACTTTCCTTCTCCCTGATTCACTGCCTCGTTCCAACTTTTTTCCTCGTTTCTCTCGCGATCCCAGCGAGAAAAGCGTGGCAGCAGAATGTCGCCCGTTATTACTGGGCTGCGTGTTGGATCCCAGGGCGGAGAGTGAGAGGTACGCCGCGTGTCGGCGGGCACAGGAACAATGACTTTGCACTTGACGGCCCCTGTCGATGGTAGATGCACTCGATCCCTCTGGAAATTTTCAGCAACGCCATGTCGGACACCGCGGCGGTGCCTTACCTGACCGAGGGAATCTCGTTATTACGGTTATCAGGCTTTGTCACGAACGTTTCGGGGAAATCTCGAGGTCAGCGCGACATCGACCTAACCAGCTTGCTGCTCGAGACCTCGAGGAAGAAACTGGGGTTGTCGATCGAGTTGGCGAGAAAAGTGCACGGTTGCGTTCTATGACCGAAGACTTAATCCCGTCACCAGTTAAACTCTCGTAAATTTGCGATTTATTCGACTATCACTTTGATGGATTTGCTAATCTGAAAAACAAAGAAGCAGTCGTATTGCACCATTTATAAAATTTCATCTCCTCCTCTTAAACATTCGGGTCGATCGAATTGCCCGCGTCGAAGAATCACCCTGTATGCAGAGTATTCCGCGCGCATTCAATTAACGGAGAGACAAGTTGAGATGCGAGGTCGGTTGATGAAGTTCCGTAATTAGCAGGGCGCACTTCACCGATCACAGCTTGGTTATATTTCGCTTCCGTGGAGCCCGGATCACCTATCGCCGAATTCTAATGAGACCGCAGAAGAAAAGTTGGAAAATTTCGTGCGTCCCGTCGGAGACTTTTTGAACACGGACGCGGCTTCCCACGTAACCTGATTAGTACTTCCCGTCGTCATATAAAATCTGTGCCCTGTTTGTCGCCGTCACCGGAAGCCGTAGAAACCGCAAGGTAAGAGTGTGGCGTGCACAGCACAATTCCAAGGGCTTCGCTCCCAAGGAATCGTGTCCCGCTCGAAAACACCGGAAACTGTCTGCATCCGACAGAGTCTTCCTGTCACCACGGCCAAAAATCGTCCTCGATACCTACGAGGCTCTTCCTATTCAAATTTCTCCTGCACTTCGTCAAACGTTCGCTGGGAAAAGGACGTCGATAAACGTCCGCCGCGGAGATCGTTATGGCCCGAGGAACCAGCAGAGAGACCGGCGGAACCCAATTACTATTTCGACGTGGTAGAAACGTCAGCGGAGCAATTCAGTAACGAGGCTGTGGTGGACAATGGGTCTCGAAATTCTTTCTTCCGCCGTGGATTGCTTTTTGCCGACACTCGGGAGATGCGCGAAACGCCGCCAATAGCTGAGCAGCTTCCAACGTCCCCTGCTTCGAAGGATCCTCGCGAAGCGAAGCGGGAAACGTTTGTTCGCGGGTCTCGAATTGAACCGCGACCACCATCGTCGTTGGTCACCGAATAGTCGAAGCTCTCTGCTTCCTGAGTTTTTATCAGAATTTTGGAACGAGCTGGTGGTCGCGATAAAACTAATTCTCGGGTGGAGCAGAGGGTACAAACGACGGTTGAAAGAATAGAAAGGAAAGAGCGTTCGACCACCATGCGTTCCGTCGAATCCGTTCCATCGGACTAATCTTTGTTCTCCTAATTGGGGCTTTTTCATTCCTCGACGAATCGCCGCGGAGAATCGTCCCTCGGTTTACCGGTCGAATCGGCGATAAAACGTCATCCGGAGACCTCGATTGAAACACCGTTTAATCAAGATTTATGAGGCTCTGTCGATGGCCTAATCTTTGGCACGACTCTGTTTCAGGTTTGATCACGACCAGCGGCAGGAAGCTCGACCGGGAGAACCAGGCTGAGCATGTACTGGAGGTGAGTTTGCATGTAAATCATATCCTGGAAAATATTTATAATTCGATTTGAAGCTGCGCGCCAGCGTTATCTATTGGAATCTTCAATTTTTGGACGGTGGAGTGTCCTACGATTAATTGGCCACGGGATGGTAGATACTAAATTGGGTCAGTACTTGGAATATTCAAATTGTAGTATGATTCTTCTTCCCTCTTTACTTTGATAAGCACAAAATGCAATTACGTTACAGTTCCTTAGGGCACAACGCAAAATTATCCCCACGAGAAATTACAGTGCTCTTCTACTCTACTTGCACCGCTTCGGTACCGTCCTTCGACGTGATTCGCAGAAATACCTCTTTTCCTGATTGTTTATCTCTCGGAACGATTCTCGTCGGGGCTCAGACGGATCCTGACGAGGCACCGTAGCCGGCTTAGCAGTTCCTTAGCTCGCGGAGTAGCTTCACCGGAATAATCATCTTACGTTAAGTATAATCGTACGTCGGTGCTCGTCGTTTACGCTTTGCTCGTCGACGATGCACGCGACCCGGGCGCGCGAGTTAAGTCGGATCTGCGAATAAAGCGCGCCATGGGAGGGTGCGCCGACGTCGAATTTCCCAGATCGCGGCGAGACGGTGGTAAAGCGCCGATCTCGCTCGACGTACCTTCGAGCTTAGACGCGTTAATTGCAGCAAACGCGACAGGTTTCGTCATTCAACGGTACCCTCGCAATCCGCCAACTCAATAATTTGTTCGTCGCCTTTGGAAACTACTGGGGAGATATATCGAAGGAAATCAATTGCGAAATCTAACGGGCCACTATCCTCGAAAATGTCCTTCTTTTAGCCACAGCTGTAACTCCCGTCCCATTTGTGATTCAAAGTTCCAACTGTCTACGGTACAACAACGGAATAATCCTAAAAGACATTGTGTCCTTGGGATACGTTCCCGAAATATCGTTCTGCTCGGTATCTCCCTAAGTACCATGCATTCCCGAATGGCACTGCGAACGGTTCTCGTTTCGCGCAGCATTTCGCCGGCAACTGTCGCGCAGATCGCTAAATCGGAAAAAACAAAAGGCGCCCGGCGAGACACGGCACGGAAGATTAAACCCATTTCACGGGCAAATCTCGGAATATTCGATGGCCGGGCGAGCCGTTAAGGTAAATCGAATTTCCTAACGGCGTGCTAACGCTAACAGGTGATAGGTCGATTACCGATGCAGCCTTTCTACCTCTTAGTTTCGCCCTGCTCCCCAGTCCCCGAACGGCAAATCTCTTAAACCACCCACCCCCTTCGGCCTGTCCCCCGGCCCCCTCCGTTTCCCCTAATATTGCCAGACTGGAAATGAGGAAGAAAATCGCATCCTCCCGAAGATTGAAAAGTAAAATGAGGAGAGCCTGCTGTCTCTCGAACGGTGGAAGCTAGAGGGCCAGGTTTAAGGGTGTCGTGCTCTGCGGGACAGAGGAGGACGGAGAGGGCAGGCGCGAAGTAGGAGGGGTGGGAATGGGAGCCGGGTGAAAGAGAAGCAATGTGTCGAGCGAGAGTAAATGGAGAATCAAGGACGGGACAAGGTGAGGCATTCTTCCGCGGATCGTCATTGGAGACTCTCGGGGATTTCTCTCTGCGTCGGGATTAAAGGAAGAGACGGCACCACCAGCCGCCCCGTGCCCATCCCTGTATGTGTCGCGAAGCACCAGAATTTCGTTACAATGGGAAGAGCAAAGAAGTATACCAATCTCGAGAAAAGGTTTGCCGGGCACACCGGGGGGCTAGAAATAAATAGAGCCCGGTCGAAATGGAAGCGTTTGGGCGGTGTCTACATCGAGCCTCGTAACGAGTTTCTGTATGTCGTCGAATGAAGGGCGCAGGGGTAGCAAGAGATAGGATGGCTGCTCTTTCTTGTCGGTTGATTCAATACAGCACATCTCGCGATCGAGGGGAATATTTGTTAAGCCGCCATCTATTCGATTGGAACGAAATAAAATGGGCTTAGGGCAGTACTGTCAAACTTAAGCTCCCAAGCTCGATGAGCCTCTCCCACACGTTCCTTCTGTTCCATATACCACAAGTAAACCTGTCGATGAATATTACACGTTAACACCGTAGGTTTCGGCACGCGGTTATCCACTGTTTGCCATCCAACAAGTTCCCAACAAATTTATTCAACGACGTTTGTTTAGCGGCGAATCGACGTCGCGGTTAAAGTTTCGCGAATCGAAGGCTGTATCGCCTGGCAGGATCCCGTGGTACGCATCCCGAAATGTGTGTGTGCATATGCATATAATAGAATGCGATCGAACGGTGCACGGGGAGGAGGAGAACTCCGTCTCCGAGTTGCCGAACGTACATATCTATACTTTAATCAGAAATTTTTTTTCATCGAGCAGGGCAGGTCTTCTAAGTTACTCTCGAAACGTTTCGTCTGGGGAAAATCTGTCAGGTGTATCGACTCCGTGAAATGATAGGTGAAATGCGAGAACAGCTATAGGGGATGAATATTTTTACAGAAGGGACATTTTTTTATTTCAGTCTCGAAATTGAATTCCTGCGAATTTCAAGTTTGACTGTCGAATTTAGTACTGTTATTATTGTTGAAATAATTGAGGGCTCGGATGCAATAAGGGGACTAGCGCCCGAAAATGCGAAAAAGTATTGTCCAAATGCTAAGAAAAATTGGAAAATTAAATTTTGTTAAATTGGATTTAAAAAATATAGTGTTGTACAGCTCATCACGGCACACATTTTTTTCTATTTGCAGTTTATCTATCGAATCATTAGTATTCGAGATAAAAATTATAAACAAAAAAAATTTCTTCGACAAAGTCAATATCTTTATAAACATAAATTGCGATAACTTGAGTAAATATTAACGGATCGTTATGAGACTTGAAACATAAAACTCAGAGAACTCTAGCGAAGCCGTAAAATGTATGCACAAAACGCTTATGTTAAAAAATATAATCATATTTAATTAAAAAGTAATACTGGACATAACCCATGTTTTTCAACGTTCGCCGTTAAAAAGAATCGAGGCAATTTTCAGGTACATGTAACTTGCAGCGACAAAGTTTTTCCTTAATATACGAGGAATATTTTCACCAATTTTCACACTAATTAATAAATAATTGTAGAAGATATGACAATATATATAAATCTCGCGCGCCACCAACAGTCAACAGCCGCGTATACTGCGCTATTTAGCAGTTTTAGCACTTGCGTTGACAGTTGACGCCGTGCGAGAATTATATATATCGTCATATCTTCTACAATTATTTATTAATCAGTGTGAAAATTGGTGAAAAACTTCCTTGTATATTAAGGAAAAACTTTGTCGCTGCAAGTTATATGTACCTCGAAATTGCCTCGATACTTTTTAACGGCGAACGTTGAAAAACGTGGGTTATGTCCAGTATTACTTTTTAATTAAATATGATTATATTTTTTAACATAAGCGTTTTGTGCATACATTTTACGACTTCGCTAGAGTTCTATGAGTTTTATGTTTCAAGTCTCATAACGATCCGTTAATATTTACTCAAGTTATCGCAATTTATGTTTAAAAAGTTATTGACTTTTATCTCGAATACTAATGATTGGATAAAAAAAACTGTAAATAGAAAAAATGTGTGCCGTGATGAGCTTTACAACACTATATTTTTTAAAATCCAGTTTAACAAAATTTAATTTTCCAATTTTCCTTAGCGTTTGGACAATACTTTTTCGCATTTTCGAGCGCTAGTCCCCTTATTGCATCCGAGCCCTCAATTGTTATTGATTAGGAATAATATGGTAAAGTGTGATTAGCTGACGGATCTTCCTCGAGAATTTAATTAGAGATTAAAAGGCGTGCATTTCATTGTAGGTAAGTACATAGAATTACGTTAATTTAGCGGTAATAGAATATTCCGCAAGAGGACTTTACGAGATTCATTTAAATCACATTTCGGATCGCGGCGGGTGGAACTTTGCAATGCAAATACCCGACCTTTTGCAGTGCCCCGGATTAATCCGGCTCGCGAAATAATGATCCAGAACGATATTTAATATCGGGAATACAAATTTGCATTAACGTCTATCCCCCGTTCGGCGCCGACAACTCTCTGTGACGTTAATGATTCGGGTGAAAAGAAAATTACTAGAATGGATAAAAGAAGTACCGGCCGCGTTGAAGCAATAATTAATTATCGCGCGGGTGACTCGGTTGCTCATACAAAACTAGCTCAATTACCTACCGTCGCGCAACCTGCGCTACAATCTTCCATAAACGTTTCACGCTAATTAACCAAACGCGTTCCGGCAAAAACGTGATTCCCTTAATTCACTCAACCGGAGCGTGTCAATTATCGGAATGGTGGTCGATAGCTACGCGGAGATTGTTCTTCCAACGGTCGTTTGTCAGTGGGAAATGCACGACCCGTGATCCGCTCTCCGCGGACCACCTCTGCGTTTCCATTTTCGCAGAAATGTCGGCGAGTTCATCCCGCGATCCACGGCGTCCCTTTTTTCATAATTCCGCTCATAATTTACGAGACCCCCGCTGCATTCGCAGGCGCGCAGGAAACTGGGAACCGCTTTTCCTCCTGGCGGAAGCGCGTCTCCTGCTCTGTCGTCGACTGCTTTTTCCCCGTGATAAATCCTACAATGTTGGTCGTCGCGAGAATCGAGAATCGAAGGGGGTTCTATATTCTGATTCTGTAAAATCGACGTACTTCCTTTAGTGCCTCCACCTCCCCCTCTAGTACTTTTGACTCTCCACCAACGGAGAACGGAGTAGATTCGACGTGACCTGCATTGTTCTTGAAAAGTGTCGTATCGATAGTGGCCGACTGTCTGAAACTTCGTGCACATTTCTACATACCATTTCTGTCTTCTTGAACTCGAAGTTGTTCTTCTCTCCAAGCTTGCGCCGCCTTCAGGTTCTTAAATTCACCCGCTTGTTCGCCCCGGCAGAAATTAAAAATTATGGTAACCACGAAGAGTCTACCGCGGAGGTTTTTTCGCGTGACATTTTATTCGAATGCGAGCGTTGCTAGAATTCCAGGCGGTAGGTTGTCCTGGAAAAGCACCGAATCTGCTTAAAATATGTTTCTCCGCGGAGGAACTGTTTATTCGCTGTCCTAAATCCTGCAGTTCTGCGTGGGACTTAAGCGCGACATTTTTTAGCCAGTCCGCCATCTAGCGTACATCCTTAAATGTCCCCGGGACTTGGTTACGGTTTTGAGTTCGTGACATTTCTCTCCGACAAAGATCTTTTCGCTGCCATAGCCCCCGTATAATCAAGGAAGCAGAGTTTTCAGCGCTGCCAAAGTCAATGAACCATGTTTAACCAGCATGGATTATTTCGAGGCAGAATTTCCGCGCTGGAAATGGGAAAAGGGGGATACAGGGAAACGTGTCATCCGAGTTCTTCCCCAAGATGAGCAAGCGAGCGGGTAGTTTCAATAACTCCGCCGTTTCGGTGGGCGTTCCAGCGCCCTCATTCTCGAGATACGCTCTAGACACTCGATGAGGTAGCCGAAGTAGGCTTGAAACTTGCTTACCGGGGTGCATAGGACGCAGAGTGTCTGACAGATACAGTTTCGAGCACCTACTTAGGGAATACTCGGTTGAAATTTATGATCGAAGGACGGCGCGGTTAAACTCCCTCGATTCTTTATTAATTGACCGAGTATCAGGCATATCATATTTCTCCCCAGTGTTTCTGCTATTTTCATTACAGTCAACCCTCGCAGAAATTTTATTATGCACCAAAGTCTTCCATCGCTAATATTGCAGCCCACGTTTCGGACCTGTTACACGAGAACCACCATCGCCCGTTCACCGTAACAAATTAACGTTGACAATGTGTATTAAGGCAGGTGAAGAATGGAGCTGTTACCAAGCTCGCTTTCTGTCGGGTCATCACTATGTTTGTAGTATCGTGGGAAATTGCTCGCAGCAAAAACGAGCCGGTACCTAAGATATTGCATCGTGCGGCGTATAACCGTGAAAGCTATCCCGCTTAGCCTCGACGTGCAGGTCGGCCAAGCACGCCGAAAGCTTTTTGCCGCGGCCTTATTAATAGGTGCGATTTTTCACGCTTTTTCCCCGCCTCGTTTCTTCTCCCCGGCCACTTTGCCACTTTCCCGGCCGAGCCGCGCGACACGCGCTGAAATATGTCAGGACCGCTGCAGCTGAACTATCTCCGACCTGCACGAAGTACATTAATAAGGATACGCGACCTGGCACTCGTGCTATCATGCACAAATGTGTTTCCTGCAGTCGCACGTATTATATTCCGTGTACACAATAATTAATGCTGCAGCTAAGAGTTGAATACACTGGTGTTGGGGTTTGACGGATTTTAAGGAAACATTGAGACAATTGTAAGGGATCGTTCCAGTGGGGTGGCACACCCAGAGGGGGGACCAAAGGGCCCTGGCACCCTTTAAAGATAAAGGATAAAGGAGATTAATGTAACCACGTCCGTAGTAATTCAAGAGCTTTGTAAAATGAAAAGACAACTGGATTTTATTCTTTAAGTAAATTTTTACAATCGCGTAATGAATTTTATTGAATTTGTCTTAAAAAGATTTTTATCCGTTCAACTCGCCACCCCCCTGAGATTAAATACTGAGTGCGCTATTGTTCTAGTGTTACCATAATTGAGCCTATATAGTTATGCAGAAAGCTACCAACTCTCAATGATCTGAAACTGAGTAAATTTAGTTTGAAGACTTTAATTGGTTAAGAAATGTAGCTTTATTTCTATTAGGTGTATTTTATTTCTTGTTATTGTTTTAATAGTGAATGGTGTAATTGATATTAATTTACGTTTTTGTAGCTTTCATTTTTTAAACCTAAACTGCAACTATTGCTTGGTAGCTTTTAATAATTATATAATGTAAGAGTTTTCTATGGGTTGGAAATTTTTTGCATAATACCGATCATAAAATTGGGGTATGTGTACTGTGTTTAATTAATTTTTTGTCATTTTGTGGGTTGGTAGCTTTCTGCATAACTAGGCCCAATTATTAGACCTCGAGGCAAGTTCCTATATAGATTCAGTGAATCCTCGCTACATTCTAATGTGCAAAGGGCAAGGATCCTCGTCCGCGTCAAGTCAGCAATTCCATCGCGACGTCTTCCCATGTAGCTCACGTAAAGTTTCGAGTGGTCTTCATCTGCCGGTGGGTACTTGTTACTACACCGCCCAACTTTACACGCCTGCCAATTTCCGGTCAGGCGGCTGCAGCATCGTGGAAAAATATCGCGCGTATTCAGCGTCTTTCTAGGGGTGGTTAACCACCGGGGCCTTCGCGCCACGTATAACAGCCGCGAAGGTGAGGGGCGGTAAGAAGGAAAAAGGAAGGAGCCGATCGTCGAGTGTGGTAAAGAAAGAAAAGGGCTCGTTCAGCAAGGGTGAATTCCCTTTTTCTCCCCATTTTTCATTGACTTCTCGCTCGCCTCCTCTGCGCCCGTGCCTCTGCCACGTTCCTTTCGTTCTCTCTCGGAGGCGCTAGCCGAAAGAGCCCTCGCTCACCTCGGACACTCGAACCCGTCGCTAAAGTCGCTCGATTCGCATTGTTCGTTGTCCCCTTTGCACGTTGCTCGCCGGTTACGACACCCGGCTTTATTTCTCATCTGCCGCGCGTTCTACCGAAAATTCTGACTTCCGAGCACCTGATAGGGTCGCGGGGGCGCTCGCTGTGCAAGCTCTGAAGAAGGACGAGCATACAGGGAAAGCACTCTGTCGATTTTCGAGGGTGAATATAATACTCGCGACAGGGGGATCCTGCAAGCTATACTTGTTTTTATTCCACCCCACGAAGCCAGCATCCCTCTGAACCACGGTCTGATGAGCGAGAACGTGTACCGCGCGGTTTTTAATTGAAGAGGTCGCTAGTGGATTAAGGGGGTACTCTAGTGTAACTGCCCGTTTTTCAATGCCATCTTCGGAAATTTATTTAACAAAAACTATATGTTTATACTATCTGGCGTTTGCCCGCATATTAAGGTATGTTTGAAGTTATACTCTGAATTTTTTTTAACTTTTTCATCGCACATATACCTACATAGATATAGTCGGTGGCGCAAGCTTCTTAAACAAAAACTCTTTTCCGACGGGCGTTGGTATGGGAACTGATATAGTCATCCAAAATGGAGAAATTAAGGTTCATTTTGTTTATTATGTTTGCCGCTATGTTTGGTACCTCGGACGAGTTTCTATCTTGTATAAAATTAATTCTGCCGAACGAAAACAGCTAAATTTATCAGCAAAAATCGAACATTTCTTTCAAAATGTTGTCATTCTGCAAATTTTTATTGTTAGGGGGCCTCTGTGGTTCCAACCGTACCGACAATCATAATAAAGAAAATAAAGCTTAGCTTTTCCATTTTGGATGACTAGAACAGTTCCTACATCAACGCCCGTCGGAAAAGAACTTTTTTTAAGAAGTTTGCGCCATCTTCTAGATATATCTATGTATATGTAGGATAAAAAAGTTTTAAAAAATTCGGAGTTTTACTTCAAGCACACCTTAATATGCGGGCAAAACGCCAGATAGTATAAACTTATAGTTTTTGTTAAATAAATTCCCGAAGATGGTGTTGAAAAACGGGCAGTTACACTAGAGTACCCCCTTAATCCTCTAGCGACCTCTTCAATTAAAAACCGCGCGGTACACGTTCTCGCTCATCAGACCGTGGTTCAGAGTGGAATAAAAACAAGTATAGCGTACAGGATCCCCCCGAACCTCAAGGAGGAATAAAGAAAATCACAAAGGGTTCCCTGGGGCACCCCATGCAATCCTCGTTTACGTCTCATCCCATCTCACTTAGATTAAACAAATGTTGCATGGTATATATAGAAACATACCTCGATTCTCAGAAATCCTTCATTTAGCAGCGCAAATAGCAGTGCACGCGTCCCGCGTCGTTGACACAGCTGTTCACCTTCATGCTCGCTAAGAAGTGCCAATTACTACGCGAGCAGGCGAATGGCCCCGCGCTGTTTTAGCGGCAAGTGCGTTTATCTCGTCGCGGATGAAGCACACTTGCGCGTACGCAGATTCTTTCCCGTTGTATCTGGCCTGTTGTTCATTCCCGGCGAGGAGGCATTCTCTCCAGCGACAATGAGCCGCCATCTCGCTATCTGGCCGGTGTTTTCGACAAGCTACTCGCAGCGTCGTCATCGCGGGGCGACGCGGTACGCGCCCTCGCGACAGACGTGCGCTTCGCCTCGCTCGGGGGCATCCGGTTCCCTTGATTTTCGTCTCGTTACCGCGTCTCCCTTGTGAACGGATAATGCCACGGGAAGCGAAGCGAGGCTACGCGGCCCTTCCCCCGCTCGCAGCACACAGGAGCTTTGCACGGCAACCGCTCCTTCTGTTTCCTGTCACAATGAAGTGCGGAAGAGTTTGCCTTTTGCTCACGGAAGCGTCTTCAAAGGAGAGCGGGGAGGCGAAAGGGATAGGGAACGGCAGTGAATAGAAGATGAAACGTGGTGGAACAGAGGAAAATGGTGGGACAGCGGAGAAGAGGGATAGAATGTGCAGAGGAATAGAGGGACTGTGGCGAGGAATTAGGTGGAGATGGCGAGGGAAAAGAGGCGCAGCGACACACGGGAGAACAGGGGTAGCTTGTTGCGGTGGGCAGTGTTGAGAAAATGCGGACGCGGAAGAAACAGAAGAGGGATTTAGTGCGCGGAAGGGAAAGCGGGACAAAAAGGTGGAAAGGGCAAAGAAAGAGGAGAAAAAAGGATGGGCTAATCACGATGAGTATTCAGAATTCCTGACGTCGGGAACGTCTAGCCGCGAGGGTTCCGCGTGCTGCCACTGAACGACCCGGTAGAGAAAATACGAAGCAGCCGCGGGAAGACCGCGGCACAAAGGGAAGCGAATGCGTGAGCTCGTACGGTTCAACGTACTATTGTCTGGAATTCTAAAGAGTCAGTGTGCGCGCGACGTCGCGGCCCCGATGATTTTCGTGGAACCATCCAAATGCAACGATTTGCCCCCATTATCGCTAATTTCTCGATAACAGGCTGCACATGCGACCGATGCGTCGCGTCCGTGAATAAACTTCGGCGGACGAAAAGAGGGGAAGGCTTCTTACGAGTCACTTTTTGACGGGCGTGTTTCTTTCAGTGCCATCAGCGGTAAGTAAAAGTTTGCTGCCTGCCTCACGCAAACCCGTGCCTGTCAATCTTCGCCCAAACTTTCCAGACCCACGAACACCGTATTTCGTTCCACTTAGAAGTTTCGCCCAAAGCTTCCCTTCGAATCTCACTACGGCGCTGGTTTAAATAACGAATATATACAAACGGAATTTGCACGGCAACCAATATTTGCCGCTACCACGGGATCTCAGATTATTTGACGTTGGATCGCGTCAAGGATATTGAAGAGCCCCCAAGATTTCAGACGGGAATCGAAGCTCCTCCGACATCGTCTCGTTCGTAGCGAGCAGTTTATTGCGAGCAGGGAGCCGAACGTCAAAAATAGCCGTAGGATATAGGAAACCCGCAGCGTCGCTGGTATATTGCGGGTGTAAAACGGGGATCCCCTCGGAGGATGAGAGTGACTTCCACCCCGTTCCCGAAACTTCATCAACATTGTCCCGTTTAAAAGCGTCCGCTGGTCCGAGAGCTCTCGCGTATCCAGAGCATAAGTCCTTCGGCGGGAGAAACTTTACAGTCGCTTTCGCGAAACCCGCAATTCCGGCACCGCCGCGCCGCCGGCTATAGTTATTAATTACACGATCTGGCTCCTCGTTAATTGAAGACAAACTTCCTTTACGGGCAAAAACAAGTAGACAATTAAGAGAAATACTCGAGCGCTGCGGGCGCAGTCAGTGGACCTTCGATACCGTCTCTCTGCGCCTGCCCCCCTCCCCTTTTCCTTGTCGGGGGCTGATTCTAATTATTAACGACCGCAATTACGAGGGTGTTTCCTCTGATAATATCTTTCGGCCGCTATCTATGCGTAACTTCATGCGCGGATACGGTCGATTAGGAAAGGTTGATATAAAGTACGTCTACGTGTAATAATGAGCACTCGTTGACTACAAACACATTAAGGCGATGCACCACCGATGGAGTTTGTTTTTATTTACCTAAGTAGTGTTTGTAATGGCTGTTCGTTGCAGCGATGTTTTATTGGTCGCGTGGAGTTAGGAAGTTCTTGGAGCATTTTTACTTTGTAGGTTCTGGAGAAACTTTGATGGGGGGACCATAATGTGATTCAGATAATTTGATTAATGATAATCGGGGGTTCCTCTTGGAATCTTTTAGTGTGAGTTTAGCTTTTCCCTGTGAAAGAAAGAACTTATTGGCGAACAGGTGGAATTGTAGAATCCCGTGATATCGTATCCATAAAGTGTCGTATAAATTGCGGCCAGTTCCAGACGTCCCACGCAGAAGGCACGCTTTATTTCGAAACCAAAGACACGTTGCCCGAAAGGATAACGTTTATCTAGCCACTTAACCATCTTGCGGGGAGCCGTAAGCGTTTTCCAATGCATAGCTGCGAGCTAAACGAGACGTATCTTTCCAATCCCTTAACCCTATTTCGATTCAGGCTCGCTGCTCCAACGTCCTAAGCACCAAAGCGTACATCGAACGTCCACTTATACTGTCGAGATGGATGTTGAATTAAACATCATTGGTACAATTATTTAAAGAATCCCTTCTCCGTTCAGATTCAAATTGCACCTTTTCTATTCATTCGAACAGGATCTCCACCTAAACTTGCGGCACCGATATGTCCAATAAGTATCATGAGTTTCCATCGTCGAATAATAAGATGAGAAACCTTCGATCACACTTGGAATTCCGAATTCTCCATGCGTAACTCTGCGTACATGCAAAATCACTTTCCACCGCTTTTCCTCGAGCCTTGGCTGAAAAAAATTATCCCGCGAGCGCACCTTCGCAACCGTACAATGAAAGGAAAATATGCCGTGTTGTCACACGAGATCGGAGCAGAGCTGTTTTTAATAATTCCCTCGTGGCTGTTTAAATAATAAAAGTTCAAAGCACCCGTACGCGGAGAAGTTAATCAAGCTCGATTTCTTTTCAACCTCCCTGGTTCAGAATTCAACTGTAATTCCTTCAATAGGTTAAGAATCGTAGGGGCAGTGGTCGTTTTAAAATTCCATTCAACGGTCAAGCTCGATTCGGAATCACATTCGTCGCCTCCAGCCCTCCCCCGTGGAATTATTTTCGTTTAAGCCTCGCCTCTCCGTCGTTCACCGGAAATGGCTCCGTCGAACGGAAACTAGGGCGAGTGGGCGCGCCGACAGACAGCCCTCGAATTATGTACGCTTTCCTGCACCGGCGAGCGAGTGATACCCGCCTAATGATCTGTTGGTTTACGCGGGGAAAGAAAACAATGGAGGAGCAGCGGGTCAAATGAAACGTACCCTTCGATAAAAATGGGGGCTGCTCGATCGAAGGGACCAACGACCCCTCGACGCCAGACTTTTACGAGTCTGCACTACTTGCCGTAATGAGATTCTTTATCCCGCTGCTAATTCCTTTAAGGGCATACATTATTCTTTGGAGCCTGGTATTCCTCGTTAATTCTCCGCCGAGGATAAGTATCTCGCGGAGAATTGATTTCACGGGACGATAAGCAACAGGGTGAAATGGATGTTCCAAATCAAAAGTCGGAATGGTAGCAAAGTAATTTGAAGCGTAACACTCCGGTCTTTTAATTCACAAGAGTTTGGCGTCCACTAACTTAGAAAAAAAGCAATAACGTATTTAAAAATGGGCCACATGATCAAACGATCGCAATGTCTTGCAGCGAATTTTCACGGTGGCTCGATATTCGCAATTTTGCAAAGAACTTCTTGGAACTCCACTGCATCCCGCAGAAATCTCCAGAGAGTGGGAAGTTTGATAGAATTGACTGTCCGCCGAATAAAGTATTCTCGAAAATGCAATACGATTCGCTAAGCATGCAAAAACGGTGGCGTGTACAGACGTCTTATAAAGTTCGGTCGTTTTGCACGAGGAAGACGCAAAAACGGTCCCCGAGGGATTAAATTCAGCAGGAAGAGGAAGCTGTATTTCGTACCTTGAGAAGGGCACAATGGGGGGGGGGGGGGGGGGGGTCAGGCGAGAGAACGTGAAAAAAAGGGGGAGCATCGGTGGCTGTAAATAGCGAAGGTTCGATGTAAGAAGCGAAGGCGATGCATGCGATTTAAAAGAAAGGAAAAAGGGCAACGTTCTGTCTCGCGATTAACATCCGGGAGCAAAGCCGATGGTAACGGTAATTGCGTTCAAGCCTTTAAATAAACTGCTCCGAACGCGAGCTTCAATTCTCGCCGCGATATTACGTCCCTTTTATACTCGCTGATGACTTACAAAGTACGCCAGGAAGTCGTTGCAAAGATACAGTCCGCGGGCGAAACCTGAATGGTGCCGTTCGAGGGT
Organism: Andrena bucephala; assembly: GCA_947577245.1. Classification (NCBI taxonomy): domain Eukaryota; kingdom Metazoa; phylum Arthropoda; class Insecta; order Hymenoptera; family Andrenidae; genus Andrena; species Andrena bucephala. The sequence continues at coordinate 76,366,483 of OX387715.1, forward strand.
TCTCCGCCATTTAAATGTAAATAAATTTCGCCTCGCTCGCAAAACTGGGGAATCAATGAACAAGAAATGGTCCCCCTTATTACGAACGCTCGAACAATGAGGAACTTTCCAAATCTCACTCTTTTCCTCAGCCTTACACGGGCGTTCAACGTTTCCCTAATTATAAAACTTCGCTTCCGGGAAAATCAATGTTAAACATCCATCGACTATTCGCTCTCACGACTCGAACCCTAACGAACCTCCAAAGTAAAGTTTCTCCAAAACGAAGGCTTATATTTTACGCTCCAATAATTCGTCAATAAAATGATTGCTCGTGTTTTCAATTGTAAGGCGAAGTAGAAGGACATCCTGTGTAAAATAGCCTACACGATATTTCCTCGCCGTAGACGTAGCTCGTTACGTTTTATGGCGGTCGATTTCCATCGATGATGCACTGTCATCGAACCACGCGACTCCAGCAATCCTCTTAACCGATTAGAGCCTCGCAAAAGTCCCTGGCGCTTGTTCCTGCAGTAAAAATCAGGATATCCTGTCCCCGCGTCCAGGGATCGCAACGTACATGCCGGCTATATAGGGGCGCGTACACGTTCGCCGTAAAAAGGACCGTAAAAGTGCCCAGGTAGTGCCCCACCGGCGGAGACAATTTCGAAAAGCGGAGGTAATGGCGTCTACCGGGCGCCATAGGCGATTTACACAGTCCGCGGAGCAGGTTTTGCCATCTGGGGTGCCGCTTCCTTTCGGTCTCGAGCACACTCCACGTCTTCCTCAAACAGGTTGCGCATTCTTAGACGCGTCTTCAAAGAAAGCCTTATCTCTAGCGTGCCCCGCGACGGCCTGGAAATATTGCAGAGTAGAGATTGGCCGGGTACACGCAACCGCGGGGCGCAAAGTGCATGGGGAATTAAGCAAATGATGACTAGCGAGGCGATGATAAACGGGTTCCATTCGATTACGTAGCGTGTCATGCTGGAATTATGCCACAAGAGGAATCATTTTTAGCCTTCTATGAATAATTTAAGACACCTTCGGGCGTTTCGTTTGAGCTCAGATATCGTGTTTTGTAAGTATATTCTCTTCAAGTTTCTTAATGGAGGTGTTTAACGAAATTTAATATTACCAAACTTAGTAAAGTAAGTCGCAATTGATATCACCTTTCTCCATTAACAGTAGCCGGCTAATGATGTATTATTACGATTTATTATATTACAGTTTATTAGCACACCAGGAACAATTCATTCAGATATAATCATGAAAGTATTTTCTTGGCCACTTCATTTATTATTACTTCGTTATATGTACGTTATTATCGGGAAGAGTCCAATATTGTATTCTACGCAGACTTTTACATAAAAGCCAAGGTTTCAACGTTTCAGAGTTCAGGTTACTTCGAAGACCAGATTCCATTCTTCCAACCCAATAATGTACACCCTCCGCTTCGTGCTCGAAGAAGAAAAAACCATGGCCCACGGAAATATGAAAGGGAGCCCCCATTTCCATGACAAATATTCAAAGATCCGCGTGGGTCAGAGATCGACCTGGGGCACGGCCGCCGCCGAAATTACGTACGCGATTGCAGCCGCGACTCGTGCACGTTCAGCCCTCGTCCCATCGATATTTCGCCAGCTTCGGGAAACGAGGAATAATGTCGGTCGCGTGTTACCGCCTGACGACATTCCGCCGGGCGGAGTTTATTACGGCAACCCTTTCGCCGGAGACGAGCAGCGAGCGGGTCTCGTGTCGAGCGAGTAAGCGAGTCCCGCGGGCTCGGCCGCAAACGCGAGGTTTATGCCTGAAGAAATCAGCAGATGCCGACGGGGTAATTACGAGGAGACGGGAAAGGCCTCGGCACACGAACCAGAAGATTCTCAAGAATTGTGCCCCACTATTACCCCTAATCACAGGGAGAACGCGGTCCCTCGCGGAGATCCTCGAAACAAGGTGTATGTCCTATGCTTGGGGAGTGGTCCAGAGCTCGTTCAGGACACTCGCATGAACGAGGGCAGGCAGCGAGGTTCGTGTCACCGATTTGGCTCAAATTCTGCATACAGTTAGCGCACAACTTGTTCACACAGGACCTGTTATTCCAAATATCGCGAGAAAATCGAGTTCAAAGTTTTCCTCACTTGTGCATTAAGTAACAGCGCGTCGCGTTTTGGCAAACATTTGGCACTTCGGTCTGTGAGACTGACCGAAGTTTAAGTGGAAAAAATTCTTTTTTAGTTTGAAATATTATAATTTTAGTAATAGAAATTATAAGAGGCAATTATAGAGAGCAATAATTATATTATTCATGTATGTAATATTAACTTGTTAACCAAAAGAATAATAAGAAAATTGAATAAGAAGGTAGAAATGTAATAAGAAAAATAATCTGAAGCAAATAAATTTGCATTTTTTTTAAATTTATGACTTTGTCCTTATTTAAGAAGTCTTTTGAATATTTTTTAAACAAATCAACATTCATTTTTTGAATTTTGGTTCTATTTTTGTTGTTTGATTTTTTGTTTTATTGATCAGGCTAAACTAATCAGCTAGAGTGCGAATGAGTACTAAAAATTCAGCAACTAAAATATTTTATAACTAAAATATTTAAAATAACTAAAATATTTAACATCAATGAACGGGAATAGGTGACCTCGTGCGCTTCTCTGTGACTGTCCTTGTGATTCGTTGAAACTTGTTGGAACTTGTTGGTTGGAGGTACTTATGCTCATTTTTATGAGATAATTTCTGTGAGGTTTATTCTAACGTAGTATGCCCCCAAGAATCTTCCTGCTTGCCGAACACTCCAGATTCATTTGTGATTCTTGCTAGGGGCTGTATTTACTCGTCGCCTGCAAACAGTCGAATAAAGCGACCTCTATCTTTCCGAGGTAAATTAATGAGAATTGTAACGTCTCCGAGGGAGACGTCATAAATCCGAAAGCATTATCTTGGGGGATTCTTCGAGTCTTCTGTTCGCAGTAAAAGGACTTCCAAGGAGATTCTGTTGCTTTAAAGCAAATTTATGTTTACAGGAACCCCTTCTTTTATTACGAAAATCTTCAACCCTCTTTTCTACTCTGCCCGCCGCTTGGGAGTCTAGAGGGAGGGTTACTTAAGTCAAAGACCATCGTTTCCCCTTTTATATTCACCTCCCAGCGCAACTATATTTTAAAATAATAACTTCCACGCCGCGTAAAAGTCACTTGTCACTTCGCAGAATGTAGAAGCGATGCATAAATTCGTAGACGTCTCGAATTCGAGTTTGCAACCAGCCCGCCAGGCGTTGTGCGCTCCCAGCGGCGGATGTGATTAAATATCGATCGCGAGGGCCGCGGGGAATAAAGCTGTTCGTGTAAATAATTTCGCTGAAAACGCTTAGTGTCCCGCATATTACCGCGACACGTGAGCCAACAGCCCCAAAAAAGGATGGGGGGGGGGGGGGGGGAGCACCGAACGCGAGCACACAGGAATTCATATCAACGAACGAGGTGTTACGATAAATTATTGCACTCTTTAAATCTCAATATCGCGAATTCCGTTTCCACCAATATGCGCTAAGGATAATTGATAACCCGATATCGGTTAATCGATACACAGAGGGTGCAATGTGACCGTGCTGCGGGGACGATGCGACGGGAACAGATGGACCCTGCCGATATTGCTTTCGGCTATTTTTCGCAGGGATGCGACAACAGGTAAAACCGTGGCATAAGAGAAAATAGTCACGTACCGGTGGCTAACGAAACAATCGGAGTGAAGTAATTAAACTAGCCTCGATCGGTGTACCCTGAGCACTGGCTATGACAGTTCGCGATTGGCCATTTTAGTGAATTCAATGAAACTCCCTGCTTACGATGGCCTCGATGCTACAAACTTCGGAACGTCATCATCCACTGACCGATACTCTAACTTCGGAAGAAGCTGCATTTAAAGTAACTCCTCGGGGTGCTCCCGGAAAATCTGCCTCGCACTCTGCGCGCAGTCACGCTTAGTTATTTAACGAATATAATTCTGCGGTGCGATTTCTCGTGCTCGTTGGAGGATAAGCATCAAAACTATTACGCGAGTCGGCTTGCAGAATAAGACGCGGGTGGGATGGGAGGTAGCTCGTACGGGGATAATCTTGATCGAATAGACAGAAGCTGTGCGGAGCCTTATCATAGCGGGGAGGTTTTCATGTCGGAGGAGTAACTTTCCCCGCAGCGGCATCCTCGCTGAGATTTCGTTGGCGCTTTACATTTACGATCGCCGAGGACGAACCCGGTCAGCCCTGGCCGATTGCGCGAGATCGTACGTGCGATGCTCGTGCATGAAAAGTCCGGGGGAAAGATTTCGCGGTACCCAAAGGGAAGACGGTGGAAAGTGTGTAGGATAAGGGTAACGGCCGCGGTAAGTGGGATAAAAGAAAAGGGGGCGGAAACTCATACTTGCCGAGAAACGTTTCGAGATATTGCGTTGCCACGGTCCAAAGTACGCCACACTTCTCGTTATATTCCTTCCGTTTCCGTTTTCGCTCGCCGCCATTTGAATCTGCCCTCGAATGTGCTCGTGCCATATTCCACCAGTAGTAATTCTGCTGTACGAAAATGACCCCAGGTAGGTGGACAGGAAGCAGGTAAAACTGATGGCACATTCAGCCTTACTTTAATCATTTTCCAACCCTCCGCCCGTGACAGGAATATACTTTGCCCGGTATAAATGTGTTTTCCTTGAGTAAACCACACGGTGGGCCAATAGCAGGTGCTGGTAATAACACAGAACCGGCCCGCGCGCTATTATCCTTATCTACTTCGATTCGTCGAATCCACGCGCAATTTTTCTCTCCCGTTCTGTCACAACGCGGCTGTTAAACACACTTCTGTGACATCGGGGAGAATGCAGTGGATTCGGCCGCGGAGTGGGTCATTTTTCTCGATGCCCAAGCTGTTTTGTACTGACGAAGTCTTCTCCACCGGGGAACTATAAATCTCCAGCCACCTCTCAAACCTTCGATCGATCATTTTCTGTTTCAGGTGACAGTGAGGGACGACGGAAGGCCTTCTTTGTCGTCCACGACCCGCGTGGTGATTGCGGTGGCGGACATAAACGACCACGGGCCCGAGTTCGAGCAAAAATTCTACACCGTTCAGATACCAGCCTCCCCATCGGCCGACAAACCCTTGTTTCAGGTACGAAGTCCCTCCTTTGTTTCGACCACTCTGAACCGATTTCCCCGTCTTCGTAACTCTATCCGACCCCTCCATAGTTGAATTGGAACATGCCACCTCGGCCCTCGATGTGAATCGAGAACAGGACGGAACCAGCGACTCTTTGCTTCGTTCCGTTCCCCCGTTTCCCTCCTTTTCGTACACACGTAGAAGCATCCATCCCCCGAATATCTTGCTGTATATATTATCTGTTCGCTCGCGAGGAAAAAGACCGTCCCGCGAGAGGAGCGCTCGTCCAGATTACGTACGCTAGACAAGAGGAGGCGTGCGTGAGTCGAGAACTAATCGGAACTTCGATTTCGACGGGGCGCTATTTGTTTCCCCTGAACTTCCAGCCGTTAAAGCACTGGATTATATAGTTTCCGTTGTATCCTCTCTTTGAAATAATAGTATCCGCCAGTCCGACGAATTCTAGCTATCTTGACTCGCGCGCTCCTTCAAAGCTGCTCGTTAACTCGTCAAAAGGGGAACGATTCCGAGATCGAATTTAGATTCTCAGTATTTCCACGGATTTTCCAGTGGAGCAATTGTTCATGAGTTCTATTTCGAAGCAGATTACTCCACAGGTAGTACCTGAACTATTATTCACTCTAGATAAGTAAACGATCAGCTGCAATCTCCACCCTCTTCACCCTAATCACAAAGTCGAAGTCTCAAACCTCACGCTTCCCCGTAACGAGAGCCAGAGGTTTCCCTTGACGAAACTGTGCCTCGATGCAAAAGTCGACCCAGCTTATCTAACACCCCTTGGTGATTGCTTGGACCCCGTCTTAATTTTGTACGCCGTGACAGAGCCAGCATACACGCGCGTGCACAGGCGTTGACTCGTGACACGATGTGTCGCGCGAGCCGAGGTTCAGAGAAAATGCGTCTGGTACGTATACGCGCCCGCAAAGGGCGGATTGCTTGCGATACATCCTGCTTTGTCGTTATCGAACGTGCCCCCTGCCTCCGGGTCGTCCCTTGTTCCCCGCGTGATCAAAGTGTAACAACCCACGGCCACTCTCGCTGCCTACCGCACCGTGAAAGGGTAGGAGATTTACCGCGCGAACACCCTCGCGACGGGATCCTCCCACAACCCTCCCTTGTTCCTCGGATTTACTACTAAGAGACGCACCAGCGTTCCACGTGTCGCCGACTTTGGGCTTCGATCGACGGAAATCGTAGTAACGAGCAATTCAGTTTCGGCAATTGTTGCACGCTTAGAGATCGATCCTGGCCTCGGATGATCGTTTCTAAAAGGGATTCAAGTTTCAATGGGGAAGTTTGTACCGCGCTGTTTATAAGGATTAGAGAAGCTTCGAGGTCCGAATAATGGATGATAATGAATCAATGAAACAAGCCCGAGAGGATCCAGCGCAGAAGAGCCAAAGTGTTGGAAAATGTAATACGATAGCCGAATTCGGGAAGGCTATTAACTGGGAATGGAGGCGCGCCCATTAAGAGTATATCCCGGTATCGCTAAATATTTGCAAAATTGCAAGGGCGCCATGTAAAATATGGTAATAAATGGTATTAACGAGGCGGAGGTGTCCCGTTAATCCAATGTCAACGGCGATATGACTTTTACAATATGCCCGGAATATTTAATATAATTTCCTCGGTCGCATTTAGTCGAGGCCAGGTTCGATTTCATCGAATATCACGTTGCAGCCGCTAGTTTCCGTAATTACCATCGGTGGTCGAAAATTGTAGGTACTTGGGCAAATTTCTGATCCACATCCCTCGATCGTCGCCGCACACAAATTCCCTCGTTTTCACGCTCGATCTGCCAAGAATCCCTACACAGCGAACGGTCTTCCATGGAGGAAGGTGCAGCGCGGACAACCAGAGACCGTCTAGGACCTAAAACTGGTAGGAGAAGATCGGGGGAACCATAGATTCACGAGCATAAAGCGCGATCCGTTCCAGTGGGGGTAGAAGAACGGTCCCATAGACCGTTCAAGCATCGAGAATCGGTTCTAATTTCGGCGGACGACATTCGCGACGCCTTAGCAACGTCGTCGGGCGTGTTTGAACGAATTGTTGGAGTAATCGAGCGATCGGAACCGAGTGTCCCTCCGACGAGCCCGGGAGAAGTCGCACGCGGAGGGGCTTGGGGCGAATTAGCAGCAATGAATGCGAAAGTTAAACGCTCTCCTTCTCTCGTTCCCGACAGAAATCGAGGAACCGCTCGCGGGAGTTCGACCTTTCGATCGATACGTTACTAGAGAACGGGACTTGGGAGACATTTAGCCCCGACACCTTGTCAGGAGATCGTATCTTCAGGGTAAGGACCACCGCCGGCACGTAAAACTGACCCGCCGCGTGCACACACGCGCGGGGGCATAATTCATGCGTAAATGCGGAAATTGATCTGTCGGGTAGTTTACGCGAGCTCTTCTTTTTGCATTGATTTATGGCCGCTTCTTTGTTCATCTCGGTACTGGTGCGTTCGTTATATTATTATGGTGCTGCATCTTCGTGCAACCCCGCTGCCCGTTCCATAGGACCGCCATGCATTCGTGTAACATGATCGATCGTCCTTTTTCTCTCCTTTTTATTTCGTCCTGCCCGATGCAACCACCCACACTTTTCGAGGTCTCATAACCGTACGCGATACGACTTCGTGCGAACGTTATCAATGGCGCACTCAGAGGGGGAACCCACCAAAAGAAGGAGCGTTGTAGGAAGAGAAGAAAATTGAATTTTATTCTGTAAATACATTTTTATAATCACCTACTGAATTTTATTGTATTTGCATTCAAAAGATTTTACTCCGTTCAACTCGGCTCCGCCCCAAGATTAAATCCTGAGTGCGCCACTGTCCGTTATTATTTCGTTTCATTCGACTTTAACAACGCTTTCGCAAGTTCGCCAGAGTGCCCGAGCGCGGACGCTCGCATTAAATGTTCAATAACGAGAGGTCCGCACGAACTCGCGTCGCACGCGTTCCCCTCTCTCTCTCTCTCTCTCTCTCTCTCTCTCCTCATTCTCTCCCCTGTGTATGTGTTCGTCTGGATCTATCCGCGACATTTTGCCAGTTTTGCTCGTCTCTATGTGTACACGTTATGCTGTTGAATGTTTCGCCTTTGTGTACGGGGCTGTCGCCTGATCATTCTCCATTCTCTGTCATCGTGGATTAATAATAAGGATCGCGACGCCTGGGCCGCTAGACGCGGGAGCATGACTTAAGTGCCATGGAATGCATGAAGCGCGGTTTCTCGTTCGCCGATCAAAGACTGCATTGCTTGTGGGATAACAATTTTGTCGCCGAAACGAGCATCCCCCGACTCATAGTGCGTTACTTGTGCCCAGGATGTTGCTCAGGCTGCGCTCATGCAACAGCATGGAAATTCTGGGTCTGAAAACTCGAATAGCTGATGAACTGGTACACGAAGGGAATATGTACAGTGGCTTAGTGAATCGTTCGTGGAGATACAAAGTATAATATGTATTCGTGAAAGCTACTGTTTCACTTTCACGTCTGCCTGTCTTCATATCTATCATTTAATTCCTCAAATTTTAATGTAGAGAATAAGAATCGATACGAATTCCTCAGCCGCTGTGGATATCCGCACAAAAGAAGCAGTGTATTCGTTATGTCCCATGCATTAGCGAGGATACGTTCTTCCATGTATCAGCATGGGTGATTTCTTTCTCAGCTCGATATTACAGCGTTCCGTGCTCGCGCGATCGATTCACGGAGTTCACGGAGCCGGGGCCTGTGTTTAATACGCTTCGATGCAGAGGGATATTTGGCAGCTCGCAAGAGGAGCAGTGTTTTGCCTCCGCCGCCGTTCAGTTCCTTTCTTTTACCATTTTCGCGTTTCGTTTCGCGTGCCGCATGACGTCGACTGCGCGAATGCTACGCTTCGAGGTCACGAGCGCAATGTTTCGCGAGACACGTCCACGGAAAGCCGAGAGGACGAATCGAAAGGTTCTTAGAACGTGGACAAGATGTTTTAGAAAGAATGAATTGTTTAGACTTTGCGCTCTAGATTTCACTTTTACTCGGCTACCGCTGTAGACGAGTTCTTTCGTTCCCTTTCTTTTACCAGACACTGTCGAACGTTCTATCGCGCGATCGTATAGGATCGAACGCCTCGAAATGATTTTGGGACGCGTTCAATGGAGCTTGAATCTTGCCAACTTTTCAGGATTTCTTTTTCCATTTTGTTTTGATGCAGCCGATGGCCGCGCACGATACTAATGTCTCTTCTCTGTCGTGTAAAGTTATGTTGGTAGAGAGTCAGACCAACAGGGGACTGGTAACTCTTAACTAACGTGTCCACTGTGTTCCTGTATGCCAGGTTCTCGCGAATGATAGAGACGTCGGTGATAATGGAAGAATCCAGTACAGCATCAAGGGTGGCCGGGGCAAGGGCAAGTTCAAGATCCACCCCACCACGGGGATGGTGTACTCGCAGCGTGGATTCGAGGCTGGACAGGAGTACGAGATGATGGTGAGTAACCAACAAAAGAGCCCCATTTCGCAAAATGTCAATCAGAAAGCCATCGTAGCGCATTGAACACCACTGGCTATCGTTTCGTGTCACCACAACGGTTCGACGATCCCACGACGCATAAAGCCTTCCAATCAAGAGCAGACCCAGTATACACAAAAGTTGCCAGACGTAAAGGGCACCGCGAACAGAGCATCCGCAAATTCAACACGGGCGTAATAGCCCCGAGAGCCACGGCTCGCGATCAATCGGGAAGCAGTTTCCCTCGATACGATTTAAGTTCGAGTTTGACTTGCCTCTGTTTGGCAGATAAGGGCCGCCGACAGCGGGGAACCGCAGCGTAGTCATCAAACACGGGTGTCCGTGCAAGTTGTCGAGGTTCCGAAGGAATCCGAGAACCCGCCGGTCTTCAAGACGAACAATCAAAGCGTGGAGGTGACGGAGAGCGACGGGGTCGGTTTCCTCGTGGCCCTGATGCAGGCCACGGACAAGGACGGCGACTCCCTGTGGTACGATATCCTCGGTAAGTACACGCGTCGGTTACAATCGCTTACCTCCCTGACCGGAGTTGGGAGGTTCATTAGAACCCGCGTAGTCATGGTACACCGTCCTCTATCAATGAAAAGCGAGAACTTGTGGTGTCCGCGTGTGTTGCAGACGGCAACGAGCGGGACGAGTTCTTCATCGGCCGCGACAACGGGAACGTGCTGCTGGCGAAGAAGCTCGACTGGGAGACGCAGAACTTCTACAATCTGACGATAGGCGTGATGGACAGCGTGCACACGGCAGTGACGCAGCTGCTGGTCACGGTGATCGATATCAACGATCACAGGCCGGAGTTCACGGAGACCACGTATCGCGTGGACATCTCGGAGAACGTGGGGAAGGGCGAGAAGATCCTGCAGTTGCACGCCACCGACGAGGACGAGGACAAGAAGGTGTTTTACAGCCTGCACGCTGCACAGAACCAGGCCTCGCTGGAGATCTTCCACGTGGACTCGGTGACGGGCGCTGTGACCCTGAACGAGGCCCTGGACCGAGAGACGATCGAGGAACACGTGCTGACGGTGATGGTAAAGGACCAGGGGACGCCGGCCAAGCGTAATTACGCCAGGGTGATGGTGACCGTGCACGATCACAACGATCACGCTCCGGAGTTCATCAGCGAGATCATCCAAGGGAAAGTGTTCGAGACGTCGCCGATCGGCGCCGCAGTGGTGCAAGTCTACGCTATAGATAGGGACCGAGGGGACAACGCGAGGATCACTTACTCGATCACGTCTGGGAACGTGGGCAACATGTTCTCCATTGAGCCAGACCTGGGCGCGATTCGCGTGGCCCGTGAATTGGACATGAGCGTCTCCTCGGAGTACATATTACTCGTGAAGGCCACGGATCACGGTTCGCCGGCGCTCTCCAATACGGTACCAGTCCACGTGATGGTCACCATGGCTGACAACGCTCCGCCGCGTTTCATACAGAAGGAGTTGTCCGCGGAAATCTACGAGAACCAGCAGCTGGGCACGTACGTGAAGCACGTGGAGGCCAGGAGCACCTCCTCGTTGCAGTTCGAGATCGTCGAGGGCAACAAGGACGACACGTTTTTCGTGAATCCCAGCACGGGCATCATAGTCATCAAGAATGAGCTGGACTACGAGAAGACCAAGTTCTACAACCTGACGCTGGCCGCGACCAACATGGCCGGCGCGAGGGCCCAGTGCAACGTGATCATCCACGTGCTGGATCGCAACGACAACGCGCCCAGGTTCCTCCAGGCCACGTACAGCGGGGAGATAAGCGAAAGCGCCAGCATAGGCTCACTGGTGCTCACCAACTCCAGCACCCCTCTGGTCATAAAGGCGGAAGACGCTGACTCGGAGCTGAACGCTCTCCTGAATTACGATATCGTCGAGGATCTGCCCCGAAAGTACTTCCACATCGACTCCAGCACGGGCGCCATTAGGACCGTGATGGTGCTGGATCACGAGAGCATACCGAAATTCTCGTTCCACGTTAAAGTCTCTGATTTGGGCAAGCCCAAGCTCTCATCCGAGACCACAGCCAAGGTGATGATCTCCGTGATGGACGTGAACGACTGCCCGCCCAAGTTCCTGGAGAACGACTACAACACCACCCTGCTGTTGCCCACCTACAAGAACGTCGCTGTCGTCCAAGTCAGCGCCGTCGATCCGGACAGCTCTGAAGGAATCGCGCTGAGGTACGTGGGACCTTAAAGTGCATTTTATTCAGAAACTACCTCTTCACATTTATAAACCCTCCTCCTAAACAATTCAACCACCCCTCGCTCTCAGAGAACGCTCCACTCACTAGCCTATGCGTGCCTCTGTATGTATTCCTGGCTTAAAAAGCTAATTCATATTTATGCCCCTCTCGCGCTTTCATTAGCATACATTTACCATCATAATTGTTGCATGAAATTTGTACGATCCCCGTCCGATACGCGTCCATTTTTTCCCGCGCCCCGGAAGAACGTTGCTGCCCGCTTATTCCGTGACGGCGAGGACATTTGCATGTTCGTTCGCGGTGGACGTTTTTTCGCGAACGCTGACTCTGACGTCGCTCGTTCTCCGCCGTCTCAAGATGCACCCGGAGGTAACGCTACTTTCTCTCATCCAGGTACGATATCATCGACGGGAACAAGGGGCACACGTTCGATATAGACGCTCAGACGGGCATCATCACGGTTCACAACCCGGAACGCATGAAGAAAAGCTATCTGCTGCGGGTCCGCGTCTCCGACGGGAAGTACTCGAGCGTCACCCAGGTAAACGTGATGGTGGAGAAGTCGGAGAACTCGGGCCTGGTGTTCCAGAAGGACGTCTACGAGGGCACGATTCCCGAGAACTCGACGAGGATCACGACCGTCGCGGTGGTGAACGTTCTCGGCAGCGCCCTGAACGAGCACATAGTCTTCGGCATCCTCAATCCCACGGACATGTTTGTAATTGGATCGACGTCGGGGGCGATCCGAACCACGGGTATTAGATTCGACCGTGAAGTCTGCGACCATTACGAGCTGATAGTGGAGGCGAAGAGCCAGATGCCGGACGGGGAGAAGCCAAGGGTGGCGCACGTGATCGTCAACGTCACCATACTGGACATCAACGACAACTGCCCGATGTTCGTCAATCTGCCCTACTACGCCGTTGTGTCCGTCGATGCGCAAAAGGGTGACGTTATTACGAAAGTGAGTGGGCTGCAGTTGTCTTGTGTTTCAAAGAAATTTCCCCTTTACAGTAATATTACGATTCTATCGTGGTTATCTTTTCTTCTTAATGATGGTCGTTGGACCTCACCCTGTAACGTATAGAAATTTCAAGGAACGCATTTAAATCGGCACACAGGTGCACGCAGTAGACATGGACAGCGGCGATAACGGGGAGGTGAGGTACGAGCTGAAGAAAGGCCACGGGGAGCTGTTCAAGGTGTGCCGAAAAACGGGCGAGATATCTCTGAAACAGAACCTGGAGGGCCACAATCGCGAGTATCAGCTGACCATCGCCGCTTACGACGGTGGTAAGTGGACCGATCGTTTGATCCCCTTAACGGTCCTCGTCCGAACGACTTTCGACAGGCTTTAAAACGTTATTTCAGGCGTTACACCTTGCTCCATCGAGGTGCCGGTGAACGTCAAGGTGATAGATCGCTCGATGCCGGTGTTCGACAAGCAGTTTTACACGGACAGCGTGCTGGAGAGTATCGAGGTGCACTCGCCCCTGGCCCTGTCCATACAAGCCGAATCACCGCTCAGTCGCAAGCTCATATACAGCATAACGAAAGGCAACGATTTCGAGGAGTTCGCCCTGGATTTCAACACAGGTGAGCGAAAACATTTCGTCACGCTGGCAAAAACTGTTTCGAAAACCGTCCGACGACCGTGCCGAAGATTGAATTAATCCCGCGGTACACCCTCCCCGCGTATGGAACGATGAAGTTGCAAAGTGAATGGGAACGGTGCAGCCTTTCAGCCACATGCGTGGCAAAAGCTTCAAATGACCGGCCTGTTCCCGGGTTATTCGTTTGTTTCGTTCTTTTAACATCCCACGTCATCGTTCCATGCAGGACGATAACACGGACGAGTAGAGGCGTGTACAGGATCAACTACGCAGCTCGATTTTCTCGATTGCTCCCGATATTGACCGATAGCAATCCGTACGCCTTAAAAGAAATGCCACTCGCGTCGATTCGAGAAGGCCCGGAAATGATCAAGACGAGCGATTTATACGGTTCAACCTGTATATCTCGTCGAGAGAGATTCGTCTTTTTGTTCGACGTGCACCGGATTATGTTACGACAGCGGCGAACGTGTGTTACATTCGAAACTTAAACGCGCGATCGAAGAGCGCTACATCCCGAATCCAGTCCCGAATTAAACGTCTCCTACAAGGATTCTCATTTCAACTCGGCTGTGGGACTCATGTAATAACTTTTCAAAGCCGCGGGTTGTCGAGTGAACCGCGCGCAGGTACTTTCCGTTTCATGTGAATGGTATTCGGTGACTAAATTCTAATCAAGTAACGGGTGTAGTGGTGAGATTTTAGCAGAATGGGGGATGTTGGAATGTATCGCACGTAACACGAGCTGCGAGATCTGTTTACACCAATTACAATAATTTTCCTTCTTTTTTTTGTTTTTTTTTTTAAGTACATTTTTTTAAATACTATTTTTATTTCCAAGTCGATCGAGATCGAAGTTGGAGCAGGTTTTTGAAGATTTGACACTTCGATCGTTTTCTGTTTACGGTTGAGTCCACCCTCTTTACCCGTCTCTCCCCATAATATATTCTTTACGAACGCTTACCTGATTGAACTAGAAATTAAAGTGTTGTTGTATCTCCCTGTTTCGCAGCCCCCGACAGTAACAATGGTCCTTGTGAGTATAAAACATACTAGTTCTATCGGTCTGCTGTGTTGCACTGTTACAACGCTACTGCACTGCTCTCTCTCTCTCTCTCTCTCCTTTCTCTCACTCTTTTTCTCTCTCTCTCTCTTTCGGTTTCACGCACAATTCCAAATAACAACGATTATCCTTCCTTCTAATCTCTTCAAAATTGAAACGCCCATGATTATTCTAGCGCTCGCGTAGGTTCGAATAATCGAGTCGTCTTCGAATATTTTAACATACCTCTGCTTACCATCAATCTTTCCCCAAGTTCTCATCCATACCGCGACTCGATCCTTCAATTTAAATTTCCTTTTCTCTAAAACTACCTTCCTTAAAATCCCCTTTAGCCACCACAAGTTATTCACAAGAACTCAAGGTCTTTTATTGTATTTCAATTCTCCATTCCCTTCAGTCACATATAACCGCGTTATTTCGCTTCTCTCATGACCATTCAGAAGATTCCAAACAATCCAAGACTTCGAAAAATTCTAACACTCAGATACAAAAAGCCACCGTACAGAACTGTAAGCGCTAGAAACTCAGAATCCCAACTCAAACAAGTAGAAAACCCGCATCCAAGCATTCCGTTTCCCACATAGCTTCTGCGACTGCGTCTACTCGCACACCTCGGACCTTTGGAAATCTAACCACTCGCACGGGAAATGGATTCTGTAAAAAGAGCCGAACGCTATTAACAACGCATCTTTTAACACCGGGCATGTTAACCCCGATTCTCCACCCCCTCCCTAGTAGAGGACGCTTCGGATCGTGCACCCAGGAACCTGCCACTCTCACTTTTAATCACCGTTTCCCTCCTCGTGCCCCGTAACTCGAACCGGTCTCATTATCTCATAGAAGCAACGGAGCTGTGTAAAGCGGGCTTGGAGCACAGTGTTGCTTAAACGCCAGTATGTTGTTACTTCGGCAACCGCTCTTGCCGCAGCAATTTATCTAGAAACTTGTCTCGACCGAGGCTTATCGTCACCACCACCACATATACATACATTTTTTTTTCTTATTCACTTACCCGAGATTCTTGCAGCTTCGCTCCGCTCGCATGACCATGCCTGCACCTTGGACAGCACAAACTCGAAGGGACAGCGTTCCTGTACCTCCAGTAAGCCATAGAACGCGAGAGTGAAAGAAGAGGTACAGGAACATGGACCATTTGTAACAGGTTGACTGTGGTAGTTCTCTCTTCGGTGTTTCTTCTCTCCAGATCGTTAAGATGGAATGTTAAATAAGGGCGGGTGAATAGCTAGCCTTGGGTGGGGTAAGTGTTTTGTTAATAAGAGGTGAGGATCTGTGTTGGTCCCAGAAAATAGTCACCAAGGTAATCTTCTACCACCTTCAGTGGGAGGAAGTGATTCTTACTTATCTGGTTTCTTAGTGATTCAACATCGAACCGAAAGCAATCTGAACTGCCGTCAACCTGTTACGTTGCACATAGCGTTGTCATGTTCGTAGGTGCAGACACATTCTGGTAGCATTCGCAAATTCATTCACGGTACACGAGCGTCTTGTGCAAACATGTTTACCACGTGACTCGCATATTCACCCAGTGCCCCTTGGTGTCCGCGAAACCGAGCAACTCTTCGTACCTTCGTACACCACTTGTGAATCGAATGGAAATGATCGCTGGTTTTACGAGTCGCTGGCGAGGTACGAACGTAGATGATCGCGCGCGCGGATCACCCCTCATCCAAGTCTGAAAGGACTAGTTTCTCGGCTTTGTGGACGCTAACGCTGCATAGAGCGCGCTTTTTGGGTCTACAATCTTCTCTTCAATAAATCAGGTGTAATCTATGTGGTGGATGAGCTGGATTACGAACAGAAGAAGCAATACGAGCTGACCGTGAGAGCGACGGACAGCGTGTCCGGCGTTTACGCGGAGGTTCTCGTCAGCATCCTCGTGCTGGACGTGAATGACTGCCCTCCAGAGTTCACGCAGGACTCGTACAACATCTCCGTGTCGGAGGCTGCCTCGTTCGGCACTTCTGTGCTAAAAGTCAGCTCCAGGGATAACGACACGGGTAAGCAATCATTCTGGTACGTTATAATGCACGTCGTAGATTGGTCTCGCTTTCCAAACGCTGAAGAGCCCTCCTAGAATTTCTAATTAACGTCGAGTAAGGCGGGCTCTTAGAGTGTCTCGTAAATAACGCGAAATTTCATGGTCGTGTAAGGTTCGCGTTACCGTAATTATTGCGAATGGCTGGTTCTTTAACGAGCATCGAAGCATGGATTATGGCGATGCAATATCCTTGAACCAAGCGCGCGTTATTACGTCGAGATCGGCGAGCGTCCGAGATTTTACATAAACTCGGCTGCACGCACAGTTGGGTTCAAGATCTCCTTCGGTCTTTTGCTCGATAGCTCGCTCGTGTTACCAACGAAATGTTGTAAGCAGAATTCTTGCGACGCAGGTATAAATCAGCAAGTACGTTACGCGATACAAAACGACACGGAGAACAGCACGGACCTGTTCCACATTGACCCCGAGGAAGGTGTAGTGTTCCTGAAGAGATCGCTGGATCATGAAGCGCACGAGTCGCATCACTTCACGGTGATCGCGATCGACCGGGGCGTACCGAGCCTCTCCAGCACAGCTCACGTATGGGTCACAGTCATCGACATGAACGACAACCCACCCAAGTTCGAGCAGCCGTCCTACACGTGCTCCCTGTCCGAGCACGCGGAACGGGGTCAGTTCGTGACGGTGGTGTCCGCCAGCGATCCAGATTACGTCGACGAGAAGCTCACCTACACCATCGTGGGTGGTAACGAGCAGCAGACGTACAACATCGACCAGTCCACCGGCATCATATCCCTCATCAACATGCAGAACTTCGGCGAGAAGAAGCTGAGCATGCTGAACGTCTCTGTCACCGACAACGTCTATACGAGCTTCACCCGCGTCAAGATCGAGATCCTGCCCGCCAACAGGCACAATCCAAAGTTCCCCAACCCCGTGGTCGAGGTGACGGTGCTGGAGAACCAGCTGCCGGGCAGGCTGGTGACCAGTGTGATCGCCAGCGATGAGGATTTCGGTGAATACGGCACGGTGGTGTACACCATCGCCTCCGACCTCATGAAGGAGATCTTCGACATCAACAGGCTGACGGGCGAGATCGTAACGAGGAAGAAGCTGGATCGCGAGGAGCAGAAATTGTACGAGCTGCTTGTGATGGCTACCGACGGGGGAGGCAGATCGGGCTTCGTGATGGTCAGGGTGAAGGTTGGAGACGAGAATGACAACACGCCTGTTTTCCTTTTGAGAGAGTATAAGGCGAGTATACACGGGAATCTCAGTCTGAACACGCCGTTCTTGAAAGTGAAGGCCCAGGACGCTGACGAGGACGATGCTGCGAGGATTGTTTACTCCATATACGAACTTCAGACTTCCGAGGCGAAGGCGTTATTTGGCATCAATCCTGACACTGGTTCGCTGTTCCTGCAGAAGAGCGCTATGCCCTGGGGTAAGTCGTGGAAGCCATCTTCATTAACGTATCTGTCAATGTTTTCTGAATATTAAACAACTTATTGTCTATTAAAATGTGTTCCAGAAAATCAATTGTTCGAGCTTTTCATCCGTGCAGAGGACAAAGGCGTGAGAATGCATCACGCGGACGTGCCACTCAACGTTTATATAATGGGTCCACAAGACATCCCTCCCCTCTTTGAGCGCAAAGAGGACAAGTTCTTCATATCCGAGGCATCTCCAATCGGCACGCCGATAACAAGACTGCGAACCGTCACCAACAGCACGGTGACTTACAGAATAGTTTCCGGAGACGAAGATTCGCCGCTCTTTACGATAGATTCCCACGGTCAGGTGACCCTGACTAAACCTCTGGATCGAGAATTGAAAGATAGCCATCTGATCGGAGTTCTCGCCGAGACAGACTCCAGCCCTCCGTTAACTGCTCTGGCCGAGATATCCTTACAAGTATTGGACGAGAACGATCACGCGCCAAAGTTCGAAAGTAACCCGTACAGTATCAGTCTGGCGGAGAATATCGAGGAAGGGACGTCGATTTTGAAGATCATCGCACACGATGACGATCTAGGAAGCAACAGAGAGGTTCGCTACTCCTTTGGCTCTGACATAGGCGAACTAGCGAACGTGTTCACGGTGGATGCTTACACCGGGTGGATATCGACGTTGGTACAGCTCGACAAGGAGAAACAGCCAGAGTACAAGTTCCAGGTAAGTCGAGTATCAGCTTTTGAATCTGTCGACATACAGCTGGGCCACGTAATTTTGCACTCTACTTCTACTTTTACATATACTATATAATTTCTAACTCTACTATTTTTCTATGTATTGTTTTCTTACATGTATTTGTTTTTATTTTTTTACCTTGTTATTTTCGTAATGTCTACTGGCGCAATAAAGAATTGTTATTATTATTACATTTGCCAGCGAGTTTCGAGACAGTTTATCAATGAATATCACTGTTTGTTTCATCAGGTGGTGGCCACGGACAACGGCAACCCGAAACACTTCGCGAGGACTTTCGTGCACGTGAAGCTGAAGGACTACAACGATAACGCTCCAGCGTTTGTAGATGATCGTTACGAGGCAGCGGTGAACGAGGACGCTCTGCCAGGAACGGTGGTAGTCAAGCTGGTCACCGTCGACAAAGATTCGGATGTTAACACGCCGATAGAATTCTACATAACGTCCGGTGACCCGAGATCCCAGTTCCAGATCAGGTCTACCGGCGAGGTGTACGTGGCCAAGGCCTTAGATCGCGAGACGATCGATCGTTACGAGCTCGAGATCGTCGGCACCGACGGCAAATACGTCTTCAAGACCCGAGTGACCGTACAGATCCTGGACGTGAACGACAATCCACCATATTGCCTGAGGTACCGTTATAGAGAGGTCCTCTCCGAAGGATCTCACCCTGGCAATTACGTGCTCACCGTACTGGCCACCGATTACGACGACGAGCCGAACGCCAAGTTGCGTTTCTATCTAACGGGCGACAGCAATGACAAATTCTCTCTGGACAAGGAGACCGGTGTGCTGAAGACAGTCGGTCAACTGGACCGCGAGACTCAAGCGAAGTACTCGCTCACGGCCCACGTGCAAGACAGGGACAAGCCGTCCTGGGAGTGCTCCTCCCAGCTGGAAATCCTGATCTCCGATCTGAACGATAACGCCCCGAAATTCACCATGAAGGCCTACAGCGCCACCCTGCCGGAAGACGTGGAGGTGGGCACTCTGGTGACCAAGGTGCACGCCACGGATGATGACATCGGCATTAATCGCAAGATCAGATACGAGTTCATCGACTCTGCCGACGGCCATTTCCTCATTGCCGCTGATAGTGGTATCGTTACCCTTGGCAAGCCACTGGACAGAGAGACGAAGGCGATGTACAACGTGACTATACAGGCGCTGGACCAGGGCACGCCTCAGCTGATGAGCGTGACATCGCTGATCGTCAACGTGCAGGACATCAACGACAATCCGCCCGAGTTCGCCTCCAAGGTCTACTTCTCCAAGGTGCCCGAAATATACGCGGTTGGCACAGAAGTGGCTAGAGTCCTCGCGACGTCTAAGGACACCGGAGTGAATGCTGATGTCTACTACTCGATCGTCGGCGGAAACGAGCACAAGAAGTTCCAGATCGACGCGAGGACGGGAGTCATCACGATCGCGGAGCAATTGGACTACGAACGCGCGCGTGATTATTTCCTGACCATTCAGGCCGTGGATGGCGGCATCCCGCCGCTGAGCAACCACGCCACGGTGAATATTACCGTGATCGACAGCAACGATAACGCGCCCATCTTCAGCGAAGTTTCGTACAGGGCTTCTGTGAGGGAGGACGCGAAGGTTGGAGAGAAAGTCGCGCAGGTGAGCAATGTTTTAATTGTTTTATTTGAGATACCTGTGGCAATGACAGGCAATTCTTACAATTATACATTCACAAGCACTGTTTCGTTTATATTTTATTTCGTCTTTGGCGCTTCAGGTATTCGCAAACGATCTGGACAGCGAAGAAAACGGAAACGTGACGTACTATATAGAACGGGGCGACAGGCAGAAGCAATTCTCTATTGACCAGAAGACGGGGCAAATCACCGTTGCTGCTCCCCTGGATCGAGAAGAAGTGAGTATAAATATTAAGGTCGTGTTACAAGGAATATAATTCAAACGCAATTGTACTTTGTGCGCCAGGTCTCCAACTACGTATTGGAGGTCCACGCGCGGGACAGCGGTATACCGATGCTTTCCAGCTTCGTGATGGTGAACATCGAGACCCTAGATGCGAATGACAATCCACCTCTGTTCTCCCTCTCGAATTATACCGCGGTGGTGCAAGAGGACAAGCCCCTGGGCCACACCGTGCTGCAGTTCGTAGTCAACGACGCGGATATCGAGCCGAATGCCGATCCGTACACCTTCGACTTCCGATCCGGGAACGAGGGCGACGCGTTCCGGTTGGAGCAAGACGGTACGCTGCGGACCGCGACCAAGTTCAACAGTCGGGTGAAAGACAAATACGTGCTGCACATACGCGTCTTCGACAACGGAAGCCCGCCACTCTACTCGGACGCGTGGGTGGTGATCAAAGTGATCGAGGAGTCGCAGTACCCACCTGTGATCACGCCCCTGGAGGTCGTCATTAACTCGTACATGGACGAGTACCCTGGCGGTATCATTGGAAGGGTTCACGCGACCGATCAGGACCAATACGACACGTTGCTGTACAGCTTAATGCCCTCGTCCCCTATACCGAACGATCTCTTCCAAGTGGACAAGGTTGACGGCACACTGGTGGCTCTTCCGCGGCTAGACGTTGGCGAGTACAGGGTGAACGTGAGCGTGACGGATGGAAAGTATCATTCCCACTCCATCGTGAAAGTTAACGTCGACCTTGTAACAGAAATGATGCTCGAGAACTCTGTGATCGTTCGGTTCCGAGAGGTCAGTCCGGAAGACTTCATCCTGAGCCACCGTAAGGGATTCGTCAGGACCGTGCGCAACGCGATGAACTGTAGATTAAAGGATATCGTGATCATCAGCGTCCAGCCATCGACAGACGAGGCAAATGTGATAAAATCACGCGCGATCCGCCAGGCTGTCCACAATGACTTGGATCTTCTGTTCGCTGTGAAGAAAAGTGGAACTGCTTTGGGATCGTCGGGCTTCTATGCTTCAGAGAGCATACGCGAGGCTCTGAATCAGCACATCGAAGAGCTCGAAGAGTCGACGAAGCTGGTAGTCGAGGAGATCGTGAGGTTCAAGTGCAACAAGGGCTACTGCGTTTACGGAGACTGCCAGGACAAGATCATTCTGGATTTGACGCAGATAACACCTGTAGCCACGGATGTGATGAGCTTCGTGTCGTCCAGACATAAGCACAAGATGGAGTGCAACTGCAAGGAGGGCTACGCGGGTAATCATTGCGAGATGGTCGTCAACGAATGCGCCAGGGATCCCTGCCCTCTCTTCAAGGTCTGCGTACCCGACTCCTCCGTTCAGGGCTACTCCTGTCAATGTCCAGAAGGCTTCGCTGGTCAGACCTGCGACATAGACATCTCCAAGTGCCACGACGAGTCCTGTTACATCCCACGGAACCCGATATCCTTCAGCGGGAAGAGTTACGCTCGTTACAGGATCGACAAGGCCCTCATCAGGCAGACCATCGAGGATCGCCTCAGTCTATCTCTGAGGATCAGAACAGTACAGCTAACTGGAAACTTGATGTACGCGGCTGGCAAAGTGGACTACAACATCCTGGAGGTCGTCAACGGAGTCGTGCAGTACAAGTTCGATCTGGGAAGCGGGGAGGGTTTGGTCCGCGTCAGCAGCGTGTACGTGAGCGACGGGCAGTGGCACGAGATCCAACTGGAGCGAGAGAGCAATAGCGCCAGGTTAACTGTGGACGGAAAACATGTGGCCCATGGTTCAGCACCTGGCATCAACGACATCCTGAACCTTCAATCTGATGATCTCTACTTGGGCGCGGAAGTTAGACAACATCCCTCGATTCTGGGCTTCGAGGACGTTCAGAGAGGCTTTATAGGGTGCATGGACGACGTAAGGATCGCCAGAGTGTCCGTGCCTCTGCACATGAGCGGTGCCAGCAGCGTGGCTGTCCTAAAACGGTTCGCCAACGTCGAGTTCAGCTGCGACGCCACTACCGTTCTCGTGCCACCTGGGATCTGCGGATCTCAGCCTTGTCAGAACGGTGGCACGTGCAAGGACTCCGGGGGTGACACTTACGAGTGCCAGTGTCACACCAGGTTCGCTGGTTTGTCTTGCGAAATAGACACCGATCCCTGCGCATCATCGCCCTGCCTGTACGGAGGACGCTGCAAAATTCTACCAGAAGGAGGCGACTACGCCTGCGAGTGCGTCGGGCCGAATCTCAGCGGGAAACGCTGCGAGTTCGGCAGATACTGCATCCCCAATCCGTGCATCCATAGTGGCGTGTGCGAGGAGGGCAACAACGGTCCTATTTGCAAATGCCAGGGCTTCACGGGCGAGCGTTGCGAGACGGACGTGAACGAGTGCGACGCTAATCCCTGTACGAACGGAGGCACTTGCGTCAACGAGATCGGCACCTACAGATGCATCTGTCCTCCAAATATGACCGGCCTGAACTGTGGGAATCCGGCGTACTCCACGCCAATCATATCAAGCCATTTCAACATCACGTGGGAGCAGCTGATGTGGATCGGTGTCGCTGTGGTGTTGAACGTGTTCCTAATCATCATATTCCTTGCATTCCGTAGGATCAGGATGAAGCGCACACGAGCGCGGGCGAACAACATCAACAACGAGACGAGGAAGCAGATCGTCCTGAACTCGGCCAGGCCCCACGAGCACGAATTCAAGCGCAGCTCGAAGCTGAGCAACCTGGAAGTGATACAGGTATTACCCGTGCACATCATTCTCTACTATTGTCAGCACTGAAAACGAGCGCATGCTTCGGAGGATCGCGTCGATCCTCGTACGCCAATGGTAGACAATTAGTATGTCTTTTCTTTTTCATGCCGTTTTTTGTCTTCGTTTGCGATCATCAGCCAGTATCCCCGAACCCCCCTTTCCGTTTGAGAGTGACGCGTGCGTTGAGTTTAAGGATTTCGTGTGATTCTTTTTTGCAGAGAGAACCTCCCCAATGCCCTCCCAGACCCGCCTCCTACACCCCCAGCTCGAACAACGAGCCAGCCGCGTACGGTAACTCGGCGGCGGTGGCCCTAAATAATCTGGACACCCTGCGCAGCTACGGTAGCGCCGGGGACGAGCTGGAGAACTTCCCGCCAGATTATTTGCGAAACCTAAATCGCAGCACTCCCGTACCCCCTCCGTCCTTGACCCTCGCTAACCCCGTCGGCGGAAACGCGACAGGCAGCGACACGGATAGCCTCCATAAGCCGAGCTGGCAAGAGCAGATGCAGCTGGCTTCCTTCATCACGGACACGACCAAGATCAAGAATGGTGAGTAGTATGCGTTGCTGGTTCCTCTCCCCCCTCTTGGGCTCATCGTAGCTTTTTAACTTTTGTTTTCGCTTGCCGCATGCATTCGTGGGTGGAACCTAGTTTCCTCTTTTACCGATCAACCGGTCGCTCAGCAGTTTGGGTACTTGCGCTAGTAAAACGAATAGCGTTGAATGATTTGAGAAATCTGTTGCTAAATATTCAGCAGTAAACTGGAAGCTAAACTTCTGAGCGATAGCGTACATCCTCCATCACCCCCTCCTTCTTCCCCTTCTCTCTTTTAACCTCTCTTACAATTAGATTTCTCTTCACTCGACCGTCTCCTTCTTCTTCTTATAATACTTCCCCGCCCTCTTCTTAATACGAATGTTCAGAAGAGTATGCTGACTTGGGCGTGTCGCGAATTTTGAATTAACACTGGTGTATCGTATTGTGTGCGCTAACAGACCTGAAACGAGCGAGCCCAGTGGTACCAGAGCTGACCACTGGAGGACTTCTACTAAATTCTTCTCGACGCGTGCCTCATGGAGGTGGGACCTCCGTTGCCTCCATGACGTCCATCGAGGATGATCCTCGTATTGTCGGTGGTAAGTGGAGTAATTAGAGCCGTAATGCCTGAACGAGTTACGATAGGTATTCTTCTTCTTCTTTATTTTATTTTTTTTTTTTGGGTCGCTTCGCTTCACGCTATCCCTATCTCTCGGCCAGTCTGTTTTTATTCGAATCCCTTCACGATACACCGCTTCTCTCCTCTGCTGAGTATCGCGGCGTCAGATCGTCGCACGTAGCGTGTCGGAGTACAGTTGTTGTCTTGCAATGCTTTTAGGGTATCACTGGGACTGTTCAGACTGGGTCAGGCCAAGTCAAAACCCCTTGCCTAACATCACGGAGGTACCTGGAAGCGAAGTACCAGACTCGTCCAGCTTCCACAGCAATGAGAGTAACGAGTCGAACACTCATCAGTTACCGTCAGGTGAGTAGGCGGATGCATGCGACATATCATTGCTTTCACCTGTCACTCGCACCACGAACACTGTCCAGTTGTAGCATTGGTTAATCTTGGCTAGTCTTTCTTCAAGTCTTACTCTTCGTAGCGTAAATGAGTGTGGGTAATAATATTAACTGGTGATGGGATTAAGCGCGTCGCAAGTAATACCAATCATGAGTACACATTGAACTTGAACCTAGAGCAAGTATCAGTGCTCTGCCTGTCGTAGAACGAAACACTTGTTTTGTAAATGGTGGCGTAGGCTCCAATAGGTCTAAGTTAATTTGTAAGAGATGGGGGTACGCAGTGTGTTGACGTCGTAACGCGTGATTCGATATGCTTGCAGTGCACGGCTCTGTAGATCCAGCGAGGGACATCGAAACGTTGAACGAAGACCAGGAATCAGAGTATGTCGGGGACTCGGAATGCGGGACCGAATTCTCGGAGCAGTATCACTGCGCGGAGACGCAACGGCTGAACCCCCTCGACAGCGGCGGCGAGGGGGAGTACAAATACAAAGGTTCCGAAAGTTACCTCCGCCATCCGAACTCCTATCTGCCGCACTACAACATCCACACGGACACGGAGAACGAGACGAACCCGTTGAATGGGCGTCTCAGTACGCTAGAATCGGACGAGGAGGAAGACGACGTAGTGCCTTATGGTTTCCCGAGCAGCCGACGGAACCGATGCCACAAGGGGGACGAAGCAGACGAGATCGGTTCGGTGATCACCACCCTCGAGGAGAGGAACTCGTTATTAGGCGGCGCCACCAGCAACAGCGACTTATCCACTAACTTATGCGAGATCGACGACTCCGAGTACGAGATCGCCGATCAGAAGAGCAACGGCCGCCTGTGGTTGTCGGGGAACGGTATCACGCAGACCTCGGTGTGACAAATAGTGGTGTCACCGTTCGAGGGCAGACAGAACGTGATCGTCGTGCTTGTTCTGTGCTTCTCGAGTAAGACAGAGTGCGAATGCTTTGTGAATACGTGAACCGTTTTGTACATACATATTATCGGCATAGTTAGAGAAAGGAAGAGAGTGTACAGAGGCAGCTATGAGATAAGGAGCTGGTACGAGCAGAAGGTAAACAATTCACGTACTGACAATGAGTCAACGATGCACGCTCGCTGCCTTGCGGCTGCATCGCGCCTCAAATCTCCTATGTAGGTAGAGCTTAGGTACTAACGTACTTAATTCCGCGATCCTCCACGAAATTGTATCGGGCGGCAAACATGAAATAGAACGTACACTTGTTCGGGGAGCAATTCTTCTTTTGCATACGTTTCTTGCGTTAGACCATTCACGGGGAACGCAGCAGCTCACAGATCCTTTTAACCATTGGTACGAGATGAGTGCATTCTGTTCGGATACGAATTTATTTAACACATACGTTTCGACGGTTTTTATACTCCGTGGACCATTAAGTGTCTCGTAAGTTTTCTTATCATTGCGAAACGTTAATCTTTCTTATTCTACCAAAGGGGATGAGGTTTAGTGAAAAAGAATATATATATATATATATATATATATATATATATATATATGTATGTATGTATGTATACATGTATATGTATATTATGGCAACTATGCGCAACTATTACAAGTAAGGTGTTATCTTGATTAAGGGTAAAATTCGTTACTTGAGATGAAGTAAATTTAATCACGACCGCGTCGTCAGACCAATGACTATTATTTAATGACCTATCGTTTAAACTTAAATGTTATCCGCAACTATAATTCCAGTGCAAAAGAAAAAATGGTACATAGGTACATTTATGTATTTTTACTATTTGCTAACCGACTTTATTTTGGTTACGTACGAAACGAATCGACGGACTACTTAATAATGTAAATGTAAGTAAAGCGTAGTCTAGTGAGTAAATGAAAATTGACTCTAGTGAAAAAAATGGAAAAAACAGTGCTCTGCTTCTAGGGCGAATATATGTGCATGTCTGCTGGCGTTTACTGCGGCGAAGCACAATAGTTAAAAAGATATGAAATATTTTTACTGTGATGATAATAATGTTTATACGATGATGAAATACTATGACTTGTATCATAATGATTGTAATATTAACTATTCAACGTTTTATAAAAGGGAAGAAATTATGAGGAAACGGAGGGCAGCATTCCTCCTCTACATTAAACGTAAGTTAAGTCAACGTTCCATTCGTTCAACTTCTTTATTACGTTTTATTTCTCTCTTTCGTTTCTGTTTTACTTTTGAAATCCTTCTTCCATCAGTCACCATCAGTTCGACAGACATAAACCGCATACATGGTGCTACTACTTACATCACGCTTTAACATTTTTATCTACTCTTCGATAAGACTGCTCATCGATGCGAACTATACGCAGCTCATTAATGCTCTTACCATGAATTACTCATAGCTCTCACACGATTATTTTCATCGTAAGAATCTGTCCATGTAACTGTAACGAGACATTTTTTAAACTGCCAACTAATTCTTAATGCCATATAAACAATGCATTTCCCTTGATTAATTTGTGTGATTTAAGTGCGACACACAAAACGATCAAGTAACTGTTATTTCCGTGCCTAATGTGTCTTTTGAACATCGTGTACTTCCATGCGAGATACTTTTCATTAAACAAATACCCGAACGGCAGCTTAATTGGGCGTAGTACATGCGTTTTTTTGTTTATCTTATCTTATATATGCGTAGAATTTTCCTTTCAAATTCACTTTTTTTTATGTTCCTGTTCTGTGTAAAGGACGCTAGCCATCTTACTCTATATTTAGTGGGATAAATGAGTAAACCACGTTAATAATAAATGCGAAACAGGGTGACTTTCTTTTGCGTTGACCAAGAGGGAAAAGAAATTGTCCGGTCGTTGTGTAAGTTCGAAACAGCTGTGCCTCCTCGTCTCTGAAATTTCAGTGCAACACTTGCAACGGATACAATTGAACTTAGATAATTTATTCTATATTAGAATGAAATAAGAATATTGTACAGTTTTAACTTAAATAAATTGTATCGAAAACGAAGATCAGCGCGCAATGAATGTTTCAGTTCGCGTCGAAGCACAGCGGATCCTTAACTGTTAAGATTAGTTTTATTTTTTACGATTTGATAACGAGGATATATTGGTTGAAGACTGTAAAAGCGACAGGGGCGAAACGTTCGTCCCATTCATAAATATTGTTTGTAAAAATAAAATAAAGAGAACACGCAATATTTTGTAGAGCTTCTGATCGATTAGCAATATTAAGTTCTATTTGAAACGTTCTCGTATGTAGTATTTAATATGATTTAGTGCGATTTCACAGTCTAAGCAATTGGAATTGATCGAAGGAAACATAATATTTCATTTCTGTACGTTTACTTTATTACTTTCCGAACTATACTTATTATCGACTTCCTTTTGTACTTGATTATTACTTACAAACTAATGAATAGTTCCAATTACTTCTCACTTTATCGTAAACTTGCCATAATTGTACAATTGCGAAGAGGTAGAGAATGAGACACAGAAGAAAGGAGAAATGTGGGTACAACTTCCAAATTGACCGTTAACACTTAGCCCTGCTAATAGGATACATATCGATATCATGAAATCTTTCAAACAGTGAGGAACTTGACTTGTTATAATTATAAGGCTATAATTAATTTGTACAAGATCAACCTATTGTAATAAAGAAAACAATCTTGCCTAAATATTGTCTTATATTTCCTCCAAAGCACCTCAACCACCTTCCATTTCTTCTCGTATTTCAGAAATTTCCTGAGTTATAAAATAGTTGTCTCGTGTCACACCCAACGTTTTCGACTCAGTCTAAAATAAGATTACAATACTCGGGTAAAGAGTAAAATGATTGGCCATTTAAGTAAAAGTGTAACATAAATTGTAAATTTGAAATGAAAATCAATATAAATAAATCGAGAAACACTTAATAATCTAAAAATAAATAGAGTTTATAAAAAAAATCAAGAATTACAATCTCAATTTTGGAGCGTTCAGAAAATTTTGGCCAGATTTTAGCAAATGTATCAGGAGAACATGAAGCGAAAGGAGGTACGCCCTGAATTTCATCGTCGAAGCCTTTCGAAGACGCTGCGCCTCTACGTCGAATAGTTCTCCGCCTTAGATTCTCTTTCTGAAGACGCTAACTTAGTGCCACCTCTTTCCACATCATGTTCTCCTGTTACAATCTCAATTTTGGAGCGTTCAGAAAATTTTGGCCAGATTTTAGCAAATGTATCAGGAGAACATGAAGCGAAAGGAGGTACGCGCTGAATTTCATCGTCGAAGCCTTTCGAAGACGCTGCGTCTCTACGTCGAATAGTTCTCCGCCTTAGATTCTCTTTCCGAAGACGCTAACTTAGTGCCACCTCTTTCCACATCATGTTCTCCTGTTACAATCTCAATTTTGGAGCGTTCAGAAAATTTTGGCCAGATTTTAGCAAATGTATCAGGAGAACATGAAGCGAAAGGAGGTACGCCCTGAATTTCATCGTCGAAGCCTTTCGAAGACGCTGCGCCTCTACGTCGAATAGTTCTCCGCTTTAGATTCTCTTTCCGAAGACGCTAACTTAGTGCCACCTCTTTCCACATCATGTTCTCCTGTTACAATCTCAATTTTGGAGCGTTCAGAAAATTTTGGCCAGATTTTAGCAAATGTATCAGGAGAACATGAAGCGAAAGGAGGTACGCGCTGAATTTCATCGTCGAAGCCTTTCGAAGACGCTGCGCCTCTACGTCGAATAGTTCTCCGCCTTAGATTCTCTTTCCGAAGACGCTAACTTAGTGCCACCTCTTTCCACATCATGTTCTCCTGTTACAATCTCAATTTTGGAGCGTTCAGAAAATTTTGGCCAGATTTTAGCAAATGTATCAGGAGAACATGAAGCGAAAGGAGGTACGCGCTGAATTTCATCGTCGAAGCCTTTCGAAGACGCTGCGTCTCTACGTCGAATAGTTCTCCGCCTTAGATTCTCTTTCCGAAGACGCTAACTTAGTGCCACCTCTTTCCACATCATGTTCTCCTGTTACAATCTCAATTTTGGAGCGTTCAGAAAATTTTGGCCAGATTTTAGCAAATGTATCAGGAGAACATGAAGCGAAAGGAGGTACGCCCTGAATTTCATCGTCGAAGCCTTTCGAAGACGCTGCGCCTCTACGTCGAATAGTTCTCCGCTTTAGATTCTCTTTCCGAAGACGCTAACTTAGTGCCACCTCTTTCCACATCATGTTCTCCTGTTACAATCTCAATTTTGGAGCGTTCAGAAAATTTTGGCCAGATTTTAGCAAATGTATCAGGAGAACATGAAGCGAAAGGAGGTACGCGCTGAATTTCATCGTCGAAGCCTTTCGAAGACGCTGCGCCTCTACGTCGAATAGTTCTCCGCCTTAGATTCTCTTTCCGAAGACGCTAACTTAGTGCCACCTCTTTCCACATCATGTTCTCCTGTTACAATCTCAATTTTGGAGCGTTCAGAAAATTTTGGCCAGATTTTAGCAAATGTATCAGGAGAACATGAAGCGAAAGGAGGTACGCGCTGAATTTCATCGTCGAAGCCTTTCGAAGACGCTGTGCCTCTACGTCGAATAGTTCTCCGCCTTAGATTCTCTTTCCGCAGACGCTAACTTAGTGCCACCTCTTTCCACATCATGTTCTCCTGTTACAATCTCAATTTTGGAGCGTTCAGAAAATTTTGGCCAGATTTTAGCAAATGTATCAGGAGAACATGAAGCGAAAGGAGGTACGCCCTAAATTTCATCGTCGAAGCCTTTCGAAGACGCTGCGCCTCTACGTCGAATAGTTCTCCGCCTTAGATTCTCTTTCCGAAGACGCTAACTTAGTGCCACCTCTTTCCACATCATGTTCTCCTGTTACAATCTCAATTTTGGAGCGTTCAGAAAATTTTGGCCAGATTTTAGCAAATGTATCAGGAGAACATGAAGCGAAAGGAGGTACGCCCTAAATTTCATCGTCGAAGCCTTTCGAAGACGCTGCGCCTCTACGTCGAATAGTTCTCCGCCTTAGATTCTCTTTCCGAAGACGCTAACTTAGTGCCACCTCTTTCCACATCATGTTCTCCTGTTACAATCTCAATTTTGGAGCGTTCAGAAAATTTTGGCCAGATTTTAGCAAATGTATCAGGAGAACATGAAGCGAAAGGAGGTACGCGCTGAATTTCATCGTCGAAGCCTTTCGAAGACGCTGCGCCTCTACGTCGAATAGTTCTCCGCCTTAGATTCTCTTTCCGAAGACGCTAACTTAGTGCCACCTCTTTCCACATCATGTTCTCCTGTTACAATCTCAATTTTGGAGCGTTCAGAAAATTTTGGCCAGATTTTAGCAAATGTATCAGGAGAACATGAAGCGAAAGGAGGTACGCGCTGAATTTCATCGTCGAAGCCTTTCGAAGACGCTGCGTCTCTACGTCGAATAGTTCTCCGCCTTAGATTCTCTTTCCGAAGACGCTAACTTAGTGCCACCTCTTTCCACATCATGTTCTCCTGTTACAATCTCAATTTTGGAGCGTTCAGAAAATTTTGGCCAGATTTTAGCAAATGTATCAGGAGAACATGAAGCGAAAGGAGGTACGCCCTGAATTTCATCGTCGAAGCCTTTCGAAGACGCTGCGCCTCTACGTCGAATAGTTCTCCGCTTTAGATTCTCTTTCCGAAGACGCTAACTTAGTGCCACCTCTTTCCACATCATGTTCTCCTGTTACAATCTCAATTTTGGAGCGTTCAGAAAATTTTGGCCAGATTTTAGCAAATGTATCAGGAGAACATGAAGCGAAAGGAGGTACGCGCTGAATTTCATCGTCGAAGCCTTTCGAAGACGCTGCGCCTCTACGTCGAATAGTTCTCCGCCTTAGATTCTCTTTCCGAAGACGCTAACTTAGTGCCACCTCTTTCCACATCATGTTCTCCTGTTACAATCTCAATTTTGGAGCGTTCAGAAAATTTTGGCCAGATTTTAGCAAATGTATCAGGAGAACATGAAGCGAAAGGAGGTACGCGCTGAATTTCATCGTCGAAGCCTTTCGAAGACGCTGTGCCTCTACGTCGAATAGTTCTCCGCCTTAGATTCTCTTTCCGCAGACGCTAACTTAGTGCCACCTCTTTCCACATCATGTTCTCCTGTTACAATCTCAATTTTGGAGCGTTCAGAAAATTTTGGCCAGATTTTAGCAAATGTATCAGGAGAACATGAAGCGAAAGGAGGTACGCCCTAAATTTCATCGTCGAAGCCTTTCGAAGACGCTGCGCCTCTACGTCGAATAGTTCTCCGCCTTAGATTCTCTTTCCGAAGACGCTAACTTAGTGCCACCTCTTTCCACATCATGTTCTCCTGTTACAATCTCAATTTTGGAGCGTTCAGAAAATTTTGGCCAGATTTTAGCAAATGTATCAGGAGAACATGAAGCGAAAGGAGGTACGCCCTAAATTTCATCGTCGAAGCCTTTCGAAGACGCTGCGCCTCTACGTCGAATAGTTCTCCGCCTTAGATTCTCTTTCCGAAGACGCTAACTTAGTGCCACCTCTTTCCACATCATGTTCTCCTGTTACAATCTCAATTTTGGAGCGTTCAGAAAATTTTGGCCAGATTTTAGCAAATGTATCAGGAGAACATGAAGCGAAAGGAGGTACGCGCTGAATTTCATCGTCGAAGCCTTTCGAAGACGCTGCGCCTCTACGTCGAATAGTTCTCCGCCTTAGATTCTCTTTCCGAAGACGCTAACTTAGTGCCACCTCTTTCCACATCATGTTCTCCTGTTACAATCTCAATTTTGGAGCGTTCAGAAAATTTTGGCCAGATTTTAGCAAATGTATCAGGAGAACATGAAGCGAAAGGAGGTACGCGCTGAATTTCATCGTCGAAGCCTTTCGAAGACGCTGCGTCTCTACGTCGAATAGTTCTCCGCCTTAGATTCTCTTTCCGAAGACGCTAACTTAGTGCCACCTCTTTCCACATCATGTTCTCCTGTTACAATCTCAATTTTGGAGCGTTCAGAAAATTTTGGCCAGATTTTAGCAAATGTATCAGGAGAACATGAAGCGAAAGGAGGTACGCCCTGAATTTCATCGTCGAAGCCTTTCGAAGACGCTGCGCCTCTACGTCGAATAGTTCTCCGCTTTAGATTCTCTTTCCGAAGACGCTAACTTAGTGCCACCTCTTTCCACATCATGTTCTCCTGTTACAATCTCAATTTTGGAGCGTTCAGAAAATTTTGGCCAGATTTTAGCAAATGTATCAGGAGAACATGAAGCGAAAGGAGGTACGCGCTGAATTTCATCGTCGAAGCCTTTCGAAGACGCTGCGCCTCTACGTCGAATAGTTCTCCGCCTTAGATTCTCTTTCCGAAGACGCTAACTTAGTGCCACCTCTTTCCACATCATGTTCTCCTGTTACAATCTCAATTTTGGAGCGTTCAGAAAATTTTGGCCAGATTTTAGCAAATGTATCAGGAGAACATGAAGCGAAAGGAGGTACGCGCTGAATTTCATCGTCGAAGCCTTTCGAAGACGCTGTGCCTCTACGTCGAATAGTTCTCCGCCTTAGATTCTCTTTCCGCAGACGCTAACTTAGTGCCACCTCTTTCCACATCATGTTCTCCTGTTACAATCTCAATTTTGGAGCGTTCAGAAAATTTTGGCCAGATTTTAGCAAATGTATCAGGAGAACATGAAGCGAAAGGAGGTACGCCCTAAATTTCATCGTCGAAGCCTTTCGAAGACGCTGCGCCTCTACGTCGAATAGTTCTCCGCCTTAGATTCTCTTTCCGAAGACGCTAACTTAGTGCCACCTCTTTCCACATCATGTTCTCCTGTTACAATCTCAATTTTGGAGCGTTCAGAAAATTTTGGCCAGATTTTAGCAAATGTATCAGGAGAACATGAAGCGAAAGGAGGTACGCCCTAAATTTCATCGTCGAAGCCTTTCGAAGACGCTGCGCCTCTACGTCGAATAGTTCTCCGCCTTAGATTCTCTTTCCGAAGACGCTAACTTAGTGCCACCTCTTTCCACATCATGTTCTCCTGTTACAATCTCAATTTTGGAGCGTTCAGAAAATTTTGGCCAGATTTTAGCAAATGTATCAGGAGAACATGAAGCGAAAGGAGGTACGTCCTGAATTTCATCGTCGAAGCCTTTCGAAGACGCTGCGCCTCTACGTCGAATAGTTCTCCGCCTTAGATTCTCTTTCCGAAGACGCTAACTTAGTGCCACCTCTTTCCACATCATGTTCTCCTGTTACAATCTCAATTTTGGAGCGTTCAGAAAATTTTGGCCAGATTCTGGAGCGATGTATCAGGAGAACATGAAGCGAAAGGAGGTATCGCCTGAATTTCATCGTCGAAGGCCTTTCGAAAACTCTGCCCCTCTCCGATTTTCCTCGATTGTTACCGATTTCTCAGTCACCCTGTATAGTAGGGTATTTTTCACCCCTTAGGAAAGTACTCGGTACGTGAAAGCGCATCCAAATAGTATAATAATAGTACCCTTTGATCGTCGATTTTCCTCGATCGTTACCGATTTCTCGGTCACCCTGTACAGTAGGGTATTTTTCACCCCTTAGGAAGGTACCCGGGACGCGAAACCGCGTCCAAAGAGTACAATCAATGTACCCTTCGATTGCCGATTTTCCTCGATCGTTGCCGATTTTTCAGTCACCCTGTATAGTAGGGTATTTTTCACCCCTTAGGAAAGTACTTGGGACGTGAAACCGCGTGCAAAGAGTACAATTAAAGTACCCTTTGATTGCCGATTTTCCTCGATTGTTGCCGATTTCTGAGTCACCCTGTATAGTAGGGTATTTTTCACCCTTTAGAAAAGTACTCGAGACGTGAAACCGCGTCCAAAGAGTACAATGAAAGTACCCTTTGATCGCCGATTTTCCGCGATCGTTGCCGATTTCTCTATCACCCTGT
The DNA here is from genome assembly GCA_947577245.1 of Andrena bucephala. NCBI lineage: Eukaryota > Metazoa > Arthropoda > Insecta > Hymenoptera > Andrenidae > Andrena > Andrena bucephala. The sequence goes on from OX387715.1 coordinate 76,401,397, forward strand.
ATAGTAGGGAATTTTTCCACCCCTTATGAAAGTACTCGGGACGTGGAACCGCGTCCAAAGAGTACAATGAAAGTACCCTTTGATTGCCGATTTTCCTCAATTGTTGCCGATTTCTGAGTCACCCTCTATAGTAGGGTATTTTTCACCCCTTAGGAAAGTACTCGGGACATGAAACCGCGTCCAAAGAGTACAATGAAAGTACCCTTTGATTGCCGATTTTCCTCAATTGTTGCCGATTTCTGAGTCACCCTGTATAGTAGGGTATTTTTCACCCCTTAGGAAAGTACTCGGGACGTGAAGCCGCGTCCAAAAAGTACAATGAAAGTACCCTTTGATCGCCGATTTTCCGCGATCGTTGCCGATTTCTCTATCACCCTGTATAGTAGGGAATTTTTCACCCCTTATGAAAGTACTCGGGACGTGAAACCGCGTCCAAAGAGTACAATGAAGGTACCCTTTGATTGCCGATTTTAGTTTTCCGCCTTTGATTCTCTTTCCGAAGTCGCTAACTTAGTGCCACCTCTTTCGACATCATGTTCTCCTGTTACAATCTCAATTTTGCAGCGTTCAGAAAATTTTGGCCAGATTTTAGCAAATGTATCAGGAGAACATGAAGCGAAAGGAGGTACGCGCTGAATTTCATCGTCGAAGCCTTTCGAAGACGCTGTGCCTCTACGTCGAATAGTTCTCCGCCTTAGATTCTCTTTCCGCAGACGCTAACTTAGTGCCACCTCTTTCCACATCATGTTCTCCTGTTACAATCTCAATTTTGGAGCGTTCAGAAAATTTTGGCCAGATTTTAGCAAATGTATCAGGAGAACATGAAGCGAAAGGAGGTACGCCCTAAATTTCATCGTCGAAGCCTTTCGAAGACGCTGCGCCTCTACGTCGAATAGTTCTCCGCCTTAGATTCTCTTTCCGAAGACGCTAACTTAGTGCCACCTCTTTCCACATCATGTTCTCCTGTTACAATCTCAATTTTGGAGCGTTCAGAAAATTTTGGCCAGATTTTAGCAAATGTATCAGGAGAACATGAAGCGAAAGGAGGTACGCCCTAAATTTCATCGTCGAAGCCTTTCGAAGACGCTGCGCCTCTACGTCGAATAGTTCTCCGCCTTAGATTCTCTTTCCGAAGACGCTAACTTAGTGCCACCTCTTTCCACATCATGTTCTCCTGTTACAATCTCAATTTTGGAGCGTTCAGAAAATTTTGGCCAGATTTTAGCAAATGTATCAGGAGAACATGAAGCGAAAGGAGGTACGCGCTGAATTTCATCGTCGAAGCCTTTCGAAGACGCTGCGCCTCTACGTCGAATAGTTCTCCGCCTTAGATTCTCTTTCCGAAGACGCTAACTTAGTGCCACCTCTTTCCACATCATGTTCTCCTGTTACAATCTCAATTTTGGAGCGTTCAGAAAATTTTGGCCAGATTTTAGCAAATGTATCAGGAGAACATGAAGCGAAAGGAGGTACGCGCTGAATTTCATCGTCGAAGCCTTTCGAAGACGCTGCGTCTCTACGTCGAATAGTTCTCCGCCTTAGATTCTCTTTCCGAAGACGCTAACTTAGTGCCACCTCTTTCCACATCATGTTCTCCTGTTACAATCTCAATTTTGGAGCGTTCAGAAAATTTTGGCCAGATTTTAGCAAATGTATCAGGAGAACATGAAGCGAAAGGAGGTACGCCCTGAATTTCATCGTCGAAGCCTTTCGAAGACGCTGCGCCTCTACGTCGAATAGTTCTCCGCTTTAGATTCTCTTTCCGAAGACGCTAACTTAGTGCCACCTCTTTCCACATCATGTTCTCCTGTTACAATCTCAATTTTGGAGCGTTCAGAAAATTTTGGCCAGATTTTAGCAAATGTATCAGGAGAACATGAAGCGAAAGGAGGTACGCGCTGAATTTCATCGTCGAAGCCTTTCGAAGACGCTGCGCCTCTACGTCGAATAGTTCTCCGCCTTAGATTCTCTTTCCGAAGACGCTAACTTAGTGCCACCTCTTTCCACATCATGTTCTCCTGTTACAATCTCAATTTTGGAGCGTTCAGAAAATTTTGGCCAGATTTTAGCAAATGTATCAGGAGAACATGAAGCGAAAGGAGGTACGCGCTGAATTTCATCGTCGAAGCCTTTCGAAGACGCTGTGCCTCTACGTCGAATAGTTCTCCGCCTTAGATTCTCTTTCCGCAGACGCTAACTTAGTGCCACCTCTTTCCACATCATGTTCTCCTGTTACAATCTCAATTTTGGAGCGTTCAGAAAATTTTGGCCAGATTTTAGCAAATGTATCAGGAGAACATGAAGCGAAAGGAGGTACGCCCTAAATTTCATCGTCGAAGCCTTTCGAAGACGCTGCGCCTCTACGTCGAATAGTTCTCCGCCTTAGATTCTCTTTCCGAAGACGCTAACTTAGTGCCACCTCTTTCCACATCATGTTCTCCTGTTACAATCTCAATTTTGGAGCGTTCAGAAAATTTTGGCCAGATTCTGGAGCGATGTATCAGGAGAACATGAAGCGAAAGGAGGTATCGCCTGAATTTCATCGTCGAAGGCCTTTCGAAAACTCTGCCCCTCTCCGATTTTCCTCGATTGTTACCGATTTCTCAGTCACCCTGTATAGTAGGGTATTTTTCACCCCTTAGGAAAGTACTCGGTACGTGAAAGCGCATCCAAATAGTATAATAATAGTACCCTTTGATCGTCGATTTTCCTCGATCGTTACCGATTTCTCGGTCACCCTGTACAGTAGGGTATTTTTCACCCCTTAGGAAGGTACCCGGGACGCGAAACCGCGTCCAAAGAGTACAATCAATGTACCCTTCGATTGCCGATTTTCCTCGATCGTTGCCGATTTTTCAGTCACCCTGTATAGTAGGGTATTTTTCACCCCTTAGGAAAGTACTTGGGACGTGAAACCGCGTGCAAAGAGTACAATTAAAGTACCCTTTGATTGCCGATTTTCCTCGATTGTTGCCGATTTCTGAGTCACCCTGTATAGTAGGGTATTTTTCACCCTTTAGAAAAGTACTCGAGACGTGAAACCGCGTCCAAAGAGTACAATGAAAGTACCCTTTGATCGCCGATTTTCCGCGATCGTTGCCGATTTCTCTATCACCCTGTATAGTAGGGAATTTTTCCACCCCTTATGAAAGTACTCGGGACGTGGAACCGCGTCCAAAGAGTACAATGAAAGTACCCTTTGATTGCCGATTTTCCTCAATTGTTGCCGATTTCTGAGTCACCCTCTATAGTAGGGTATTTTTCACCCCTTAGGAAAGTACTCGGGACATGAAACCGCGTCCAAAGAGTACAATGAAAGTACCCTTTGATTGCCGATTTTCCTCAATTGTTGCCGATTTCTGAGTCACCCTGTATAGTAGGGTATTTTTCACCCCTTAGGAAAGTACTCGGGACGTGAAGCCGCGTCCAAAAAGTACAATGAAAGTACCCTTTGATCGCCGATTTTCCGCGATCGTTGCCGATTTCTCTATCACCCTGTATAGTAGGGAATTTTTCACCCCTTATGAAAGTACTCGGGACGTGAAACCGCGTCCAAAGAGTACAATGAAGGTACCCTTTGATTGCCGATTTTAGTTTTCCGCCTTTGATTCTCTTTCCGAAGTCGCTAACTTAGTGCCACCTCTTTCGACATCATGTTCTCCTGTTACAATCTCAATTTTGCAGCGTTCAGAAAATTTTGGCCAGATTTTAGCAAATGTATCAGGAGAACATGAAGCGAAAGGAGGTACGCCCTCAATTTCATCGTCGAAGCCTTTCGAAGGCGCTGTGCCTCTACGTCGAATAGTTCTCCACCATAGATTCTCTTTCCGAAGACGCTAACTTAGTGCCACCTCTTTCCACATCATGTTCTCCTGTTACAATCTCAATTTTGGAGCGTTCAGAAAATTTTGGCCAGATTTTAGCAAATGTATCAGGAGAACATGAAGCGAAAGGAGGTACGTCCTGAATTTCATCGTCGAAGCCTTTCGAAGACGCTGCGCCTCTACGTCGAATAGTTCTCCGCCTTAGATTCTCTTTCCGAAGACGCTAACTTAGTGCCACCTCTTTCCACATCATGTTCTCCTGTTACAATCTCAATTTTGGAGCGTTCAGAAAATTTTGGCCAGATTTTAGCAAATGTATCAGGAGAACATGAAGCGAAAGGAGGTACGCGCTGAATTTCATCGTCGAAGCCTTTCGAAGACGCTGCGCCTCTACGTCGAATAGTTCTCCGCCTTAGATTCTCTTTCCGAAGACGCTAACTTAGTGCCACCTCTTTCCACATCATGTTCTCCTGTTACAATCTCAATTTTGGAGCGTTCAGAAAATTTTGGCCAGATTTTAGCAAATGTATCAGGAGAACATGAAGCGAAAGGAGGTACGCGCTGAATTTCATCGTCGAAGCCTTTCGAAGACGCTGTGCCTCTACGTCGAATAGTTCTCCGCCTTAGATTCTCTTTCCGCAGACGCTAACTTAGTGCCACCTCTTTCCACATCATGTTCTCCTGTTACAATCTCAATTTTGGAGCGTTCAGAAAATTTTGGCCAGATTTTAGCAAATGTATCAGGAGAACATGAAGCGAAAGGAGGTACGCCCTAAATTTCATCGTCGAAGCCTTTCGAAGACGCTGCGCCTCTACGTCGAATAGTTCTCCGCCTTAGATTCTCTTTCCGAAGACGCTAACTTAGTGCCACCTCTTTCCACATCATGTTCTCCTGTTACAATCTCAATTTTGGAGCGTTCAGAAAATTTTGGCCAGATTCTGGAGCGATGTATCAGGAGAACATGAAGCGAAAGGAGGTATCGCCTGAATTTCATCGTCGAAGGCCTTTCGAAAACTCTGCCCCTCTCCGATTTTCCTCGATTGTTACCGATTTCTCAGTCACCCTGTATAGTAGGGTATTTTTCACCCCTTAGGAAAGTACTCGGTACGTGAAAGCGCATCCAAATAGTATAATAATAGTACCCTTTGATCGTCGATTTTCCTCGATCGTTACCGATTTCTCGGTCACCCTGTACAGTAGGGTATTTTTCACCCCTTAGGAAGGTACCCGGGACGCGAAACCGCGTCCAAAGAGTACAATCAATGTACCCTTCGATTGCCGATTTTCCTCGATCGTTGCCGATTTTTCAGTCACCCTGTATAGTAGGGTATTTTTCACCCCTTAGGAAAGTACTTGGGACGTGAAACCGCGTGCAAAGAGTACAATTAAAGTACCCTTTGATTGCCGATTTTCCTCGATTGTTGCCGATTTCTGAGTCACCCTGTATAGTAGGGTATTTTTCACCCTTTAGAAAAGTACTCGAGACGTGAAACCGCGTCCAAAGAGTACAATGAAAGTACCCTTTGATCGCCGATTTTCCGCGATCGTTGCCGATTTCTCTATCACCCTGTATAGTAGGGAATTTTTCCACCCCTTATGAAAGTACTCGGGACGTGAAACCGCGTCCAAAGAGTACAATGAAAGTACCCTTTGATTGCCGATTTTCCTCAATTGTTGCCGATTTCTGAGTCACCCTCTATAGTAGGGTATTTTTCACCCCTTAGGAAAGTACTCGGGACATGAAACCGCGTCCAAAGAGTACAATGAAAGTACCCTTTGATTGCCGATTTTCCTCAATTGTTGCCGATTTCTGAGTCACCCTGTATAGTAGGGTATTTTTCACCCCTTAGGAAAGTACTCGGGACGTGAAGCCGCGTCCAAAAAGTACAATGAAAGTACCCTTTGATCGCCGATTTTCCGCGATCGTTGCCGATTTCTCTATCACCCTGTATAGTAGGGAATTTTTCACCCCTTATGAAAGTACTCGGGACGTGAAACCGCGTCCAAAGAGTACAATGAAGGTACCCTTTGATTGCCGATTTTAGTTTTCCGCCTTTGATTCTCTTTCCGAAGTCGCTAACTTAGTGCCACCTCTTTCGACATCATGTTCTCCTGTTACAATCTCAATTTTGCAGCGTTCAGAAAATTTTGGCCAGATTTTAGCAAATGTATCAGGAGAACATGAAGCGAAAGGAGGTACGCCCTAAATTTCATCGTCGAAGCCTTTCGAAGACGCTGCGCCTCTACGTCGAATAGTTCTCCGCCTTAGATTCTCTTTCCGAAGACGCTAACTTAGTGCCACCTCTTTCCACATCATGTTCTCCTGTTACAATCTCAATTTTGGAGCGTTCAGAAAATTTTGGCCAGATTTTAGCAAATGTATCAGGAGAACATGAAGCGAAAGGAGGTACGCCCTAAATTTCATCGTCGAAGCCTTTCGAAGACGCTGCGCCTCTACGTCGAATAGTTCTCCGCCTTAGATTCTCTTTCCGAAGACGCTAACTTAGTGCCACCTCTTTCCACATCATGTTCTCCTGTTACAATCTCAATTTTGGAGCGTTCAGAAAATTTTGGCCAGATTTTAGCAAATGTATCAGGAGAACATGAAGCGAAAGGAGGTACGTCCTGAATTTCATCGTCGAAGCCTTTCGAAGACGCTGCGCCTCTACGTCGAATAGTTCTCCGCCTTAGATTCTCTTTCCGAAGACGCTAACTTAGTGCCACCTCTTTCCACATCATGTTCTCCTGTTACAATCTCAATTTTGGAGCGTTCAGAAAATTTTGGCCAGATTCTGGAGCGATGTATCAGGAGAACATGAAGCGAAAGGAGGTATCGCCTGAATTTCATCGTCGAAGGCCTTTCGAAAACTCTGCCCCTCTCCGATTTTCCTCGATTGTTACCGATTTCTCAGTCACCCTGTATAGTAGGGTATTTTTCACCCCTTAGGAAAGTACTCGGTACGTGAAAGCGCATCCAAATAGTATAATAATAGTACCCTTTGATCGTCGATTTTCCTCGATCGTTACCGATTTCTCGGTCACCCTGTACAGTAGGGTATTTTTCACCCCTTAGGAAGGTACCCGGGACGCGAAACCGCGTCCAAAGAGTACAATCAATGTACCCTTCGATTGCCGATTTTCCTCGATCGTTGCCGATTTTTCAGTCACCCTGTATAGTAGGGTATTTTTCACCCCTTAGGAAAGTACTTGGGACGTGAAACCGCGTGCAAAGAGTACAATTAAAGTACCCTTTGATTGCCGATTTTCCTCGATTGTTGCCGATTTCTGAGTCACCCTGTATAGTAGGGTATTTTTCACCCTTTAGAAAAGTACTCGAGACGTGAAACCGCGTCCAAAGAGTACAATGAAAGTACCCTTTGATCGCCGATTTTCCGCGATCGTTGCCGATTTCTCTATCACCCTGTATAGTAGGGAATTTTTCCACCCCTTATGAAAGTACTCGGGACGTGGAACCGCGTCCAAAGAGTACAATGAAAGTACCCTTTGATTGCCGATTTTCCTCAATTGTTGCCGATTTCTGAGTCACCCTCTATAGTAGGGTATTTTTCACCCCTTAGGAAAGTACTCGGGACATGAAACCGCGTCCAAAGAGTACAATGAAAGTACCCTTTGATTGCCGATTTTCCTCAATTGTTGCCGATTTCTGAGTCACCCTGTATAGTAGGGTATTTTTCACCCCTTAGGAAAGTACTCGGGACGTGAAGCCGCGTCCAAAAAGTACAATGAAAGTACCCTTTGATCGCCGATTTTCCGCGATCGTTGCCGATTTCTCTATCACCCTGTATAGTAGGGAATTTTTCACCCCTTATGAAAGTACTCGGGACGTGAAACCGCGTCCAAAGAGTACAATGAAGGTACCCTTTGATTGCCGATTTTAGTTTTCCGCCTTTGATTCTCTTTCCGAAGTCGCTAACTTAGTGCCACCTCTTTCGACATCATGTTCTCCTGTTACAATCTCAATTTTGCAGCGTTCAGAAAATTTTGGCCAGATTTTAGCAAATGTATCAGGAGAACATGAAGCGAAAGGAGGTACGCCCTCAATTTCATCGTCGAAGCCTTTCGAAGGCGCTGTGCCTCTACGTCGAATAGTTCTCCACCATAGATTCTCTTTCCGAAGACGCTAACTTAGTGCCACCTCTTTCCACATCATGTTCTCCTGTTACAATCTCAATTTTGGAGCGTTCAGAAAATTTTGGCCAGATTTTAGCAAATGTATCAGGAGAACATGAAGCGAAAGGAGGTACGTCCTGAATTTCATCGTCGAAGCCTTTCGAAGACGCTGCGCCTCTACGTCGAATAGTTCTCCGCCTTAGATTCTCTTTCCGAAGACGCTAACTTAGTGCCACCTCTTTCCACATCATGTTCTCCTGTTACAATCTCAATTTTGGAGCGTTCAGAAAATTTTGGCCAGATTTTAGCAAATGTATCAGGAGAACATGAAGCGAAAGGAGGTACGCGCTGAATTTCATCGTCGAAGCCTTTCGAAGACGCTGCGCCTCTACGTCGAATAGTTCTCCGCCTTAGATTCTCTTTCCGAAGACGCTAACTTAGTGCCACCTCTTTCCACATCATGTTCTCCTGTTACAATCTCAATTTTGGAGCGTTCAGAAAATTTTGGCCAGATTTTAGCAAATGTATCAGGAGAACATGAAGCGAAAGGAGGTACGCGCTGAATTTCATCGTCGAAGCCTTTCGAAGACGCTGTGCCTCTACGTCGAATAGTTCTCCGCCTTAGATTCTCTTTCCGCAGACGCTAACTTAGTGCCACCTCTTTCCACATCATGTTCTCCTGTTACAATCTCAATTTTGGAGCGTTCAGAAAATTTTGGCCAGATTTTAGCAAATGTATCAGGAGAACATGAAGCGAAAGGAGGTACGCCCTAAATTTCATCGTCGAAGCCTTTCGAAGACGCTGCGCCTCTACGTCGAATAGTTCTCCGCCTTAGATTCTCTTTCCGAAGACGCTAACTTAGTGCCACCTCTTTCCACATCATGTTCTCCTGTTACAATCTCAATTTTGGAGCGTTCAGAAAATTTTGGCCAGATTCTGGAGCGATGTATCAGGAGAACATGAAGCGAAAGGAGGTATCGCCTGAATTTCATCGTCGAAGGCCTTTCGAAAACTCTGCCCCTCTCCGATTTTCCTCGATTGTTACCGATTTCTCAGTCACCCTGTATAGTAGGGTATTTTTCACCCCTTAGGAAAGTACTCGGTACGTGAAAGCGCATCCAAATAGTATAATAATAGTACCCTTTGATCGTCGATTTTCCTCGATCGTTACCGATTTCTCGGTCACCCTGTACAGTAGGGTATTTTTCACCCCTTAGGAAGGTACCCGGGACGCGAAACCGCGTCCAAAGAGTACAATCAATGTACCCTTCGATTGCCGATTTTCCTCGATCGTTGCCGATTTTTCAGTCACCCTGTATAGTAGGGTATTTTTCACCCCTTAGGAAAGTACTTGGGACGTGAAACCGCGTGCAAAGAGTACAATTAAAGTACCCTTTGATTGCCGATTTTCCTCGATTGTTGCCGATTTCTGAGTCACCCTGTATAGTAGGGTATTTTTCACCCTTTAGAAAAGTACTCGAGACGTGAAACCGCGTCCAAAGAGTACAATGAAAGTACCCTTTGATCGCCGATTTTCCGCGATCGTTGCCGATTTCTCTATCACCCTGTATAGTAGGGAATTTTTCCACCCCTTATGAAAGTACTCGGGACGTGAAACCGCGTCCAAAGAGTACAATGAAAGTACCCTTTGATTGCCGATTTTCCTCAATTGTTGCCGATTTCTGAGTCACCCTCTATAGTAGGGTATTTTTCACCCCTTAGGAAAGTACTCGGGACATGAAACCGCGTCCAAAGAGTACAATGAAAGTACCCTTTGATTGCCGATTTTCCTCAATTGTTGCCGATTTCTGAGTCACCCTGTATAGTAGGGTATTTTTCACCCCTTAGGAAAGTACTCGGGACGTGAAGCCGCGTCCAAAAAGTACAATGAAAGTACCCTTTGATCGCCGATTTTCCGCGATCGTTGCCGATTTCTCTATCACCCTGTATAGTAGGGAATTTTTCACCCCTTATGAAAGTACTCGGGACGTGAAACCGCGTCCAAAGAGTACAATGAAGGTACCCTTTGATTGCCGATTTTAGTTTTCCGCCTTTGATTCTCTTTCCGAAGTCGCTAACTTAGTGCCACCTCTTTCGACATCATGTTCTCCTGTTACAATCTCAATTTTGCAGCGTTCAGAAAATTTTGGCCAGATTTTAGCAAATGTATCAGGAGAACATGAAGCGAAAGGAGGTACGCCCTCAATTTCATCGTCGAAGCCTTTCGAAGGCGCTGTGCCTCTACGTCGAATAGTTCTCCACCATAGATTCTCTTTCCGAAGACGCTAACTTAGTGCCACCTCTTTCCACATCATGTTCTCCTGTTACAATCTCAATTTTGGAGCGTTCAGAAAATTTTGGCCAGATTTTAGCAAATGTATCAGGAGAACATGAAGCGAAAGGAGGTACGCCCTAAATTTCATCGTCGAAGCCTTTCGAAGACGCTGCGCCTCTACGTCGAATAGTTCTCCGCCTTAGATTCTCTTTCCGAAGACGCTAACTTAGTGCCACCTCTTTCCACATCATGTTCTCCTGTTACAATCTCAATTTTGGAGCGTTCAGAAAATTTTGGCCAGATTTTAGCAAATGTATCAGGAGAACATGAAGCGAAAGGAGGTACGCGCTGAATTTCATCGTCGAAGCCTTTCGAAGACGCTGTGCCTCTACGTCGAATAGTTCTCCGCCTTAGATTCTCTTTCCGCAGACGCTAACTTAGTGCCACCTCTTTCCACATCATGTTCTCCTGTTACAATCTCAATTTTGGAGCGTTCAGAAAATTTTGGCCAGATTTTAGCAAATGTATCAGGAGAACATGAAGCGAAAGGAGGTACGTCCTGAATTTCATCGTCGAAGCCTTTCGAAGACGCTGCGCCTCTACGTCGAATAGTTCTCCGCCTTAGATTCTCTTTCCGAAGACGCTAACTTAGTGCCACCTCTTTCGACATCATGTTCTCCTGTTACAATCTCAATTTTGGAGCGTTCAGAAAATTTTGGCCAGATTTTAGCAAATGTATCAGGAGAACATGAAGCGAAAGGAGGTACGCCCTGAATTTCATCGTCGAAGCCTGTCGAAGACGCTGCGCCTCTACGTCGAATAGTTCTCCGCCTTAGATTCTCTTTCCGAAGACGCTAACTTAGTGCCACCTCTTTCCACATCATGTTCTCCTGTTACAATCTCAATTTTGGTGCGTTCAGAAAATTTTGGCCAGATTTTGGAGCGATGTATCAGGAGAACATGAAGCGAAAGGAGGTATCGCCTGAATTTCATCGTCGAAGGCCTTTCGAAAACTCTGCCCTTCTCCGATTTTCCTCGATTGTTACCGATTTCTCAGTCACCCTGTATAGTAGGGTATTTTTCACCCCTTAGGAAAGTACTCGGTACGTGAAAGCGCATCCAAATAGTATAATAATAGTACCCTTTGATCGTCGATTTTCCTCGATCGTTACCGATTTCTCGGTCACCCTGTACAGTAGGGTATTTTTCACCCCTTAGGAAGGTACCCGGGACGCGAAACCGCGTCCAAAGAGTACAATGAATGTACCCTTTGATTGCCGATTTTCCTAGATCGTTGCCGATTTTTCAGTCACCCTGTATAGTAGGGTATTTTTCACCCCTTAGGAAAGTACTTGGGACGTGAAACCGCGTGCAAAGAGTACAATGAAAGTACCCTTTGATTGCCGATTTTCCTCGATTGTTGCCGATTTCTGAGTCACCCTGTATAGTAGGGTATTTTTCACCCCTTAGAAAAGTACTCGAGACGTGAAACCGCGTCCAAAGCGTACAATGAAAGTACCCTTTGATCGCCGATTTTCCGCGATCGTTGCCGATTTCTCTATCACCCTGTATAGTAGGGAATTTTTCACCCCTTATGAAAGTACTCGGGACGTGAAGCCGCGTCCAAAGAGTACAATGAAAGTACCCTTTGATTGCCGATTTTCCTCAATTGTTGCCGATTTCTGAGTCACCCTCTATAGTAGGGTATTTTTCACCCCTTAGGAAAGTGGTCGGGACATGAAACCGCGTCCAAAGAGTACAATGAAAGTACCCTTTGATTGCCGATTTTCCTCGATTGTTGCCGATTTCTGAGTCACCCTGTATAGTAGGGTATTTTTCACCCCTTAGGAAAGTACTCGGGACATGAAACCGCGTCCAAAGAGTACAATGAAAGTACCCTTTGATTGCCGATTTTCCTCAATTGTTGCCGATTTCTCTATCACCCTGTATAGTATGGAATTTTTCACCCCTTATGAAAGTACTCGGGACGTGAAACCGCGTCCAAAGAGTACAATGAAGGTACCCTTTGATTGCCGATTTTAGTTTTCCGCCTTTGATTCTCTTTCCGAAGTCGCTAACTTAGTGCCACCTCTTTCGACATCATGTTCTCCTGTTACAATCTCAATTTTGGAGCGTTCAGAAAATTTTGGCCAGATTTTAGCAAATGTATCAGGAGAACATGAAGCGAAAGGAGGTACGCCCTGAATTTCATCGTCGAAGCCTGTCGAAGACGCTGCGCCTCTACGTCGAATAGTTCTCCGCCTTAGATTCTCTTTCCGAAGACGCTAACTTAGTGCCACCTCTTTCGACATCATGTTCTCCTGTTACAATCTCAATTTTGGAGCGTTCAGAAAATTTTGGCCAGATTTTAGCAAATGTATCAGGAGAACATGAAGCGAAAGGAGGTACGCCCTGAATTTCATCGTCGAAGCCTGTCGAAGACGCTGCGCCTCTACGTCGAATAGTTCTCCGCCTTAGATTCTCTTTCCGAAGACGCTAACTTAGTGCCACCTCTTTCCACATCATGTTCTCCTGTTACAATCTCAATTTTGGTGCGTTCAGAAAATTTTGGCCAGATTTTGGAGCGATGTATCAGGAGAACATGAAGCGAAAGGAGGTATCGCCTGAATTTCATCGTCGAAGGCCTTTCGAAAACTCTGCCCTTCTCCGATTTTCCTCGATTGTTACCGATTTCTCAGTCACCCTGTATAGTAGGGTATTTTTCACCCCTTAGGAAAGTACTCGGTACGTGAAAGCGCATCCAAATAGTATAATAATAGTACCCTTTGATCGTCGATTTTCCTCGATCGTTACCGATTTCTCGGTCACCCTGTACAGTAGGGTATTTTTCACCCCTTAGGAAGGTACCCGGGACGCGAAACCGCGTCCAAAGAGTACAATGAATGTACCCTTTGATTGCCGATTTTCCTAGATCGTTGCCGATTTTTCAGTCACCCTGTATAGTAGGGTATTTTTCACCCCTTAGGAAAGTACTTGGGACGTGAAACCGCGTGCAAAGAGTACAATGAAAGTACCCTTTGATTGCCGATTTTCCTCGATTGTTGCCGATTTCTGAGTCACCCTGTATAGTAGGGTATTTTTCACCCCTTAGAAAAGTACTCGAGACGTGAAACCGCGTCCAAAGCGTACAATGAAAGTACCCTTTGATCGCCGATTTTCCGCGATCGTTGCCGATTTCTCTATCACCCTGTATAGTAGGGAATTTTTCACCCCTTATGAAAGTACTCGGGACGTGAAGCCGCGTCCGAAGAGTACAATGAAAGTACCCTTTGATTGCCGATTTTCCTCAATTGTTGCCGATTTCTGAGTCACCCTCTATAGTAGGGTATTTTTCACCCCTTAGGAAAGTGGTCGGGACATGAAACCGCGTCCAAAGAGTACAATGAAAGTACCCTTTGATTGCCGATTTTCCTCGATTGTTGCCGATTTCTGAGTCACCCTGTATAGTAGGGTATTTTTCACCCCTTAGGAAAGTACTCGGGACATGAAACCGCGTCCAAAGAGTACAATGAAAGTACCCTTTGATTGCCGATTTTCCTCAATTGTTGCCGATTTCTCTATCACCCTGTATAGTATGGAATTTTTCACCCCTTATGAAAGTACTCGGGACGTGAAACCGCGTCCAAAGAGTACAATGAAGGTACCCTTTGATTGCCGATTTTAGTTTTCCGCCTTTGATTCTCTTTCCGAAGTCGCTAACTTAGTGCCACCTCTTTCGACATCATGTTCTCCTGTTACAATCTCAATTTTGGAGCGTTCAGAAAATTTTGGCCAGATTTTAGCAAATGTATCAGGAGAACATGAAGCGAAAGGAGGTACGCCCTGAATTTCATCGTCGAAGCCTGTCGAAGACGCTGCGCCTCTACGTCGAATAGTTCTCCGCCTTAGATTCTCTTTCCGAAGACGCTAACTTAGTGCCACCTCTTTCGACATCATGTTCTCCTGTTACAATCTCAATTTTGGAGCGTTCAGAAAATTTTGGCCAGATTTTAGCAAATGTATCAGGAGAACATGAAGCGAAAGGAGGTACGCCCAGAATTTCATCGTCGAAGCCTGTCGAAGACGCTGCGCCTCTACGTCGAATAGTTCTCCGCCTTAGATTCTCTTTCCGAAGACGCTAACTTAGTGCCACCTCTTTCCACATCATGTTCTCCTGTTACAATCTCAATTTTGGTGCGTTCAGAAAATTTTGGCCAGATTTTGGAGCGATGTATCAGGAGAACATGAAGCGAAAGGAGGTATCGCCTGAATTTCATCGTCGAAGGCCTTTCGAAAACTCTGCCCTTCTCCGATTTTCCTCGATTGTTACCGATTTCTCAGTCACCCTGTATAGTAGGGTATTTTTCACCCCTTAGGAAAGTACTCGGTACGTGAAAGCGCATCCAAATAGTATAATAATAGTACCCTTTGATCGTCGATTTTCCTCGATCGTTACCGATTTCTCGGTCACCCTGTACAGTAGGGTATTTTTCACCCCTTAGGAAGGTACCCGGGACGCGAAACCGCGTCCAAAGAGTACAATGAATGTACCCTTTGATTGCCGATTTTCCTAGATCGTTGCCGATTTTTCAGTCACCCTGTATAGTAGGGTATTTTTCACCCCTTAGGAAAGTACTTGGGACGTGAAACCGCGTGCAAAGAGTACAATGAAAGTACCCTTTGATTGCCGATTTTCCTCGATTGTTGCCGATTTCTGAGTCACCCTGTATAGTAGGGTATTTTTCACCCCTTAGAAAAGTACTCGAGACGTGAAACCGCGTCCAAAGCGTACAATGAAAGTACCCTTTGATCGCCGATTTTCCGCGATCGTTGCCGATTTCTCTATCACCCTGTATAGTAGGGAATTTTTCACCCCTTATGAAAGTACTCGGGACGTGAAGCCGCGTCCGAAGAGTACAATGAAAGTACCCTTTGATTGCCGATTTTCCTCAATTGTTGCCGATTTCTGAGTCACCCTCTATAGTAGGGTATTTTTCACCCCTTAGGAAAGTGGTCGGGACATGAAGCCGCGTCCAAAGAGTACAATGAAAGTACCCTTTGATTGCCGATTTTCCTCGATTGTTGCCGATTTCTGAGTCACCCTGTATAGTAGGGTATTTTTCACCCCTTAGGAAAGTACTCGGGACATGAAACCGCGTCCAAAGAGTACAATGAAAGTACCCTTTGATTGCCGATTTTCCTCAATTGTTGCCGATTTCTCTATCACCCTGTATAGTATGGAATTTTTCACCCCTTATGAAAGTACTCGGGACGTGAAACCGCGTCCAAAGAGTACAATGAAGGTACCCTTTGATTGCCGATTTTAGTTTTCCGCCTTTGATTCTCTTTCCGAAGTCGCTAACTTAGTGCCACCTCTTTCGACATCATGTTCTCCTGTTACAATCTCAATTTTGGAGCGTTCAGAAAATTTTGGCCAGATTTTAGCAAATGTATCAGGAGAACATGAAGCGAAAGGAGGTACGCCCTGAATTTCATCGTCGAAGCCTGTCGAAGACGCTGCGCCTCTACGTCGAATAGTTCTCCGCCTTAGATTCTCTTTCCGAAGACGCTAACTTAGTGCCACCTCTTTCGACATCATGTTCTCCTGTTACAATCTCAATTTTGGAGCGTTCAGAAAATTTTGGCCAGATTTTAGCAAATGTATCAGGAGAACATGAAGCGAAAGGAGGTACGCCCTGAATTTCATCGTCGAAGCCTGTCGAAGACGCTGCGCCTCTACGTCGAATAGTTCTCCGCCTTAGATTCTCTTTCCGAAGACGCTAACTTAGTGCCACCTCTTTCGACATCATGTTCTCCTGTTACAATCTCAATTTTGGAGCGTTCAGAAAATTTTGGCCAGATTTTAGCAAATGTATCAGGAGAACATGAAGCGAAAGGAGGTACGCCCAGAATTTCATCGTCGAAGCCTGTCGAAGACGCTGCGCCTCTACGTCGAATAGTTCTCCGCCTTAGATTCTCTTTCCGAAGACGCTAACTTAGTGCCACCTCTTTCCACATCATGTTCTCCTGTTACAATCTCAATTTTGGTGCGTTCAGAAAATTTTGGCCAGATTTTGGAGCGATGTATCAGGAGAACATGAAGCGAAAGGAGGTATCGCCTGAATTTCATCGTCGAAGGCCTTTCGAAAACTCTGCCCTTCTCCGATTTTCCTCGATTGTTACCGATTTCTCAGTCACCCTGTATAGTAGGGTATTTTTCACCCCTTAGGAAAGTACTCGGTACGTGAAAGCGCATCCAAATAGTATAATAATAGTACCCTTTGATCGTCGATTTTCCTCGATCGTTACCGATTTCTCGGTCACCCTGTACAGTAGGGTATTTTTCACCCCTTAGGAAGGTACCCGGGACGCGAAACCGCGTCCAAAGAGTACAATGAATGTACCCTTTGATTGCCGATTTTCCTAGATCGTTGCCGATTTTTCAGTCACCCTGTATAGTAGGGTATTTTTCACCCCTTAGGAAAGTACTTGGGACGTGAAACCGCGTGCAAAGAGTACAATGAAAGTACCCTTTGATTGCCGATTTTCCTCGATTGTTGCCGATTTCTGAGTCACCCTGTATAGTAGGGTATTTTTCACCCCTTAGAAAAGTACTCGAGACGTGAAACCGCGTCCAAAGCGTACAATGAAAGTACCCTTTGATCGCCGATTTTCCGCGATCGTTGCCGATTTCTCTATCACCCTGTATAGTAGGGAATTTTTCACCCCTTATGAAAGTACTCGGGACGTGAAGCCGCGTCCGAAGAGTACAATGAAAGTACCCTTTGATTGCCGATTTTCCTCAATTGTTGCCGATTTCTGAGTCACCCTCTATAGTAGGGTATTTTTCACCCCTTAGGAAAGTGGTCGGGACATGAAACCGCGTCCAAAGAGTACAATGAAAGTACCCTTTGATTGCCGATTTTCCTCGATTGTTGCCGATTTCTGAGTCACCCTGTATAGTAGGGTATTTTTCACCCCTTAGGAAAGTACTCGGGACATGAAACCGCGTCCAAAGAGTACAATGAAAGTACCCTTTGATTGCCGATTTTCCTCAATTGTTGCCGATTTCTCTATCACCCTGTATAGTATGGAATTTTTCACCCCTTATGAAAGTACTCGGGACGTGAAACCGCGTCCAAAGAGTACAATGAAGGTACCCTTTGATTGCCGATTTTAGTTTTCCGCCTTTGATTCTCTTTCCGAAGTCGCTAACTTAGTGCCACCTCTTTCGACATCATGTTCTCCTGTTACAATCTCAATTTTGGAGCGTTCAGAAAATTTTGGCCAGATTTTAGCAAATGTATCAGGAGAACATGAAGCGAAAGGAGGTACGCCCTGAATTTCATCGTCGAAGCCTGTCGAAGACGCTGCGCCTCTACGTCGAATAGTTCTCCGCCTTAGATTCTCTTTCCGAAGACGCTAACTTAGTGCCACCTCTTTCGACATCATGTTCTCCTGTTACAATCTCAATTTTGGAGCGTTCAGAAAATTTTGGCCAGATTTTAGCAAATGTATCAGGAGAACATGAAGCGAAAGGAGGTACGCCCTGAATTTCATCGTCGAAGCCTGTCGAAGACGCTGCGCCTCTACGTCGAATAGTTCTCCGCCTTAGATTCTCTTTCCGAAGACGCTAACTTAGTGCCACCTCTTTCGACATCATGTTCTCCTGTTACAATCTCAATTTTGGAGCGTTCAGAAAATTTTGGCCAGATTTTAGCAAATGTATCAGGAGAACATGAAGCGAAAGGAGGTACGCCCTGAATTTCATCGTCGAAGCCTGTCGAAGACGCTGCGCCTCTACGTCGAATAGTTCTCCGCCTTAGATTCTCTTTCCGAAGACGCTAACTTAGTGCCACCTCTTTCCACATCATGTTCTCCTGTTACAATCTCAATTTTGGAGCGTTCAGAAAATTTTGGCCAGATTTTAGCAAATGTATCAGGAGAACATGAAGCGAAAGGAGGTACGCGCTGAATTTCATCGTCGAAGCCTTTCGAAGACGCTGCGCCTCTACGTCGAATAGTTCTCCGCCTTAGATTCTCTTTCCGAAGACGCTAACTTAGTGCCACCTCTTTCGACATCATGTTCTCCTGTTACAATCTCAATTTTGGAGCGTTCAGAAAATTTTGGCCAGATTTTAGCAAATGTATCAGGAGAACATGAAGCGAAAGGAGGTACGCCCTGAATTTCATCGTCGAAGCCTGTCGAAGACGCTGCGCCTCTACGTCGAATAGTTCTCCGCCTTAGATTCTCTTTCCGAAGACGCTAACTTAGTGCCACCTCTTTCCACATCATGTTCTCCTGTTACAATCTCAATTTTGGTGCGTTCAGAAAATTTTGGCCAGATTTTAGCAAATGTATCAGGAGAACATGAAGCGAAAGGAGGTACGTCCTGAATTTCATCGTCGAAGCCTTTCGAAGACGCTGCGCCTCTACGTCGAATAGTTCTCCGCCTTAGATTCTCTTTCCGAAGATGCTAACTTAGTGCCACCTCTTTCCACATCATGTTCTCCTGTTACAATCTCAATTTTGGAGCGTTCAGAAAAATTTGACCAGATTTTGGAGCGATGTATCAGGAGAACATGAAGCGAAAGGAGGTATCTTTTAATTTCACCATTGAAGGCGTTGCCTTGAAGTAGCGAACAAGAGCTGCGCCTTCTAAAGGCCTTTTACCATGGAAGTCATAGGTTTGGAATTTGGATAGGAATTTGTAAAAGGTATTTGTAAATAATAATACAGTTCTTTCCCAATTTTTTTCCACTTTATTTGCATGAATGGCCTTTTTTACAGTGTTACAATATTGTATAATTTTATTTTACTTTTTGTATAAAATCACTATCTTCTTCATGTTCATTGTTGCGGCTGACAGCTTTCCATCGTTTGTCTCATTTAAAGTTCCTGGCCTCGGAGGAATGTTCCCAAGATTTATCTGCAAGAAGAAGAAAAATATTTTCATTAACCTGATTTGTCTATTATGTATAGAAAATACGACAAATATTACAATATAATTTCATGTAAAACGTATAAAGAATTTAATTATCTTCCCAATTTAACCTTTCGCCCGAATTAACCGAAAATTCGCTCCTCGAAGTGACTGAAAATATAAGCCTAACTAAGAGACTGTACAAATGTTTATTACGCGTTGTATTTATATAATATTTCTGATCGAAATTTATAGAAATACGTGCAAATTATGCTTGTATCAAAATTTTTTAATAAACGGAATTATACAACATGTTTCTTGAAATTAGTCGTAACATTCAGGCCGTTATAGATTTTAAATGTTTTCGATAAGATTTCATTTGAATTCCTATCACGCGTAGCGTTACAATCTGCACAGACGAGGTATATACCTCGTCTGTGCAATCTGTTTCAAGACTTAACCGGTAACGTTGCATGCGACATTAAAATGGTAAGGGGGTCCTAGGACCCCCCAAACCGGTGACAGAAAAATACATTGGTTGATAGGTCTATTCTATACCTCGTCTGTGGATTAACGAAGAGAATGTCAAGTTATCACACGTATACAAGCACGCACACACCTTTCAGCATTTCAAACATTTCAGAGTAGTTCCGGAGTTGGACGCTGTTCATGAACAAAGACCGCTAAATTCAGTCCTCGAGTTATGGGTCGGTAATACAGTTTGGGTGGTGACACGATGGTGGTCAGACCTATGGAAATTTGTATTACACGAGTTGAAATACCGACTTCTTGAAAAATCAATGTTTCTGTGCAGCGCTATATGTTTAAAAATACTGACTCTAGATACATTTATCGAAGCGCAGACATTACACAAATATATACAGCAAATGATTAAATTATAATTCCAAACTATCATGAAAGATAGCGCTGCAATGGGACAAAAGTAAAACGCTGTATGTTCAAAATGACATGTACGAATGACGTCTAAAACTAGTAGAAATACGGAGCAGCTGTAGGCATATCGATAGATTTCTAATTTCTTTCTTTTTTTTTAAATGCAAGCTCTGAAAAATTGCTCAGTGAAACAGGATGTCGGCGAAAACCGCGAAATCCCCGACTTCGACTCCTGCGGCTAAGGACGTAGCCAGTCTGCAGGTTTCCTTGCCTCAGATGTTGGACCTCGCGTTGGGAACGCCGGAGGTAAAGAGATTTCTTCAGTGGTACGAAATAACAGACGTTTTTAGGGACGTCGTTTCTCGTTCGTGTCTAGATTGGAGCGGTGAACTTGAACATCCTGCACAATTTCCTTCACATTGTGCTCCATCAGATAAATTTGCGAACGACAAAGGTCGAGTACCGCGGCGACGACGCGAACCGAATCAAAGTAAGACGGCTAATCGATATTGAGTACCTTCTAGGGGTCTTGCGCAATTATATTATCCATGAATTGGATTGATTTTAAAGCTCATAGAGAAGGAAATTTAAATAATTGGCGTATATCAGTGCGATATCATTGCTCTACGTTTGCAGACGATGGTAACTTCTGTGAAGCCAGGACCATCGCTGTATCTCCAAGAATATAGTATCACCGATGGTTCCGGCGATGTGAAGCATCGTGTCGACACTATCGACGCCATAACAGTCGAGGTAGTAACGGATGGTAATGAAACATACAGTGCTAAGAATAATGTTCAGTAGCTTTAGCAAAAATCTCATACGAATAAAATTATTAACTTTGTAACTTGGAAGAACTTCAAATGAACTTTCTCCATTTACTTTATGCCAAAATGGATAGTAAAATCTTTGCCAAAATTGTGAAAGAGGGATTAACTGAGTAAATGTTTCTGGAAAATTAGATGCAGAAGGTGTGGCCAAAGAAAGCGGGCAGCCAGCTGTAGAAGTGAAAAAGACAAAAGGTACGAAACAGCAAATTGGGCCTGGAGCAGAAGGTGCACAGGAAACTGTTATATACATCGAACCGGTCATCGATGGTGTTGCTCCTACTGCATTGGGATTTAAACGCCTAGAGGAAACTGTTAGCAATATTGCATTTTAAATGTTAACAGAAAGACATTGATCTGCTTGCCATACCCCTTTAGTATCGATCATTCTTATTTGCTACGATGTCTAAAGGTTGCTTGGAACGGTTTCTGAACTGATAACACATACATACACCCAGGTGAATGAGCTTCAACAGCGTTTTCAAGCACTGACAGAGTTAACAACGAACCCAGAGCTTATCGAACGCCTAAAGGGTAAAATGACCGATCCTTTGACCGACGTTTGGCAGATTATTAATATTACGAAAAGATTGGATGCTAGTGAACAAGGTATTGATAAGGTATAGCTGCATTGTTTCGATTGTCCTTTAATCAGCGTAAAGCTGAAGCATATTTCACTTTACGTGGAGCTCCTTCACGTTTCTTATTCTTAACTCATGTTATTCCTGTTATCATTCACACTTTCGCGCCTACCGTCGGATGTATCCGACGTCCGTGGAACGATCTAAAATGCCTAGCGTCGGATATATTTGACGTCCACGAAAATGCTTTATATCGAACGATACCGATATAGCACTACGAAAATAATCCTTGCAGTTGACAACAATGGTGCAAGATGCGATCAAAGGTGGCACGGATGTCCCGGCGGAAAACTCGTCGCAATTCGAAGACAGGCTAACAAATTTAGAAACTGCTCTCAACAATTTGGACCAGACGGTCAAGAATTTGCAACTGATTGCCAGCGTAGACGGAGAGGAGGAGGAAGAAATGGTTGCTTACAGGGAGACGCAACAGCCGTCCCAACGAATTTCATTGACCCAGCTTCTAGGAGGGATAAATGTAGCGGAAATGCACAAAGACGTGGAAACTTTACAAGCGGAAGTCTCGCAAATACGTGGTGTATTGGACAATCTAAAAGCACAAACTGACACTGGTAATTCGTCTTATACGTTACAAAGCTGCCGTACATAATTTATTATCCTGCAAAATTCATCTTTCAATGGACTATTGAAAGCAGACGAAGCACTGCGTCGATTGTTTAAAATTTTCTTTCTTATCAAGAGAAAGTGTCTATGCACTGACAGCTAATACGCCACTTTTTGGGGCATGCGGTGAATATGTAGCAATGTTTTGTCATCTTTTTTTATCGTTGGAACTTGATTACACTTTTTAAAGGGTATTTATACCGTGTGCACCTTAATGAATTCAGATTCATTGAATACGCATTCATTGATATTGCATAAGAAACTTCAAAATTGGGCACGAAAATTCACACAGAGCCTGCAGGGAGACAGAGATCAGCAGTGCAGCAAGAGGAGCAAACTGAGCCAGCGAAACAGGAAACACAACAAGCTGAGGTATCAGAAGACACGAAGAAGGCAGAGGATACAGAAACCGCAACTCCTAAAGAAATAGTGGCCGCAACTCCTAAAGCAACACCGCAAAAGCCTGCGGAAGTTCCCACACCCGGGGATGCAACACAAGAGAAGGGAGCCGCTGTGGAAGCCGAAGAAATAGACTCAGAAACGCTGACATACATCAACGAACGCCTGGCAAAATTAGAGAAAGATGTAGCGTGTCTAAACGAGAAAGTAGACAGTGCACCACCGGCTGGGACTACCGGAAGCGCCGAACTGGACGATTTAGTCTCCAAGATTCATGGAGTCCAGGCTGACATGGAGAAACTGAATCAAACCGCGGATCATCTGATCGACGATCGAGAAAATCGCGAGGTTCATCTTAACGTGAGTAGCAGGCTTCTTACGAAAGATACTTAGGTAGCTGATATTTGAGTGATAGTCGGCTGATATTTGATATAAACTTTGGATATGACAAATTGTCTCTCCCTCCCAATCTTTCTCAAATCAATACTGTCTGAACCGAGTGAAAATCTCAGAAATATCAGTCACAATGTACAAAAGTGTCTCACGCAAGACAAACACTTTGACGCCACTTCTAACGAACGAAGTTACTTCTTGGCAGGCTCTGCTGGAGCAAGTGGAGCTTCTGAAGACGATAAAAGCAGACAGGGAGGATCTTGAGGATGCTCTGGCCGACAAAGCTGACGCCCAGGCAATAAACAGAAAGGTGAAACCATCTCCGACTTTGATAGAATTAAGAATAACGACAAATGGGATAATGATTTACAGTGGAGAGTGTTTTCTTCAGGTGTCTTATGACCAATTCGACGCCGCTTGCGACGACCTTGCTCAAGGCCTGGAGGATGCAATTGGGAAATTGGGAAAGCAGGAGTCGATTTGGCAGCAGTCGCTGGACGAGGTGCAGAGGGAGATCGAAGGTAAAGTGGACAAGATAGAAATCACGCCGTTGAAGGATTTCGTTCACACTCGGCTGAAGACGCTTCAGGAGAAGCTGAAGAACGTAGCGCAAATGAGACAGGACACTGAAGCGGCTGGATCGAAGAAGATGCTCAGGTGGAACTGTACTTCGATCGCGCAGACGATTTACTTCCTAAGACTGTGTTGCTAATGTTATGCGCGATTAGGGACGTCCAGTGCATCTCTTGCGACAAGAACGTCGTGATGAAGATGGAGGATACAAATAAGTTCCGAGTGGAACCGTTGCCCTGTAGCATGAGCATGAAGCCGTATCTGACCTATGAATTGGATCAAGTTAGGAAGCAACACAAAAGATTGCCTCACAGCAGAAATATGATTCAATTTGAGGCAGCCATCCAGGAGGAGTCCAAGAGGCAGAAGAGCGCGAGATCAGACACACTTGTAAAGACTCCAAGGTAAGTCCGTGGGCAAAGTAGATTACTTGTCTTGCAATATTTTCTCAGCACTGCTACTTATTGTTAGTACTTATTCAATAATGTCCCACGTTATCATAACACCGAGGACGCTCACAGAAATCTTCAGAGGCACAGTTACATCGAGAAACTTTTAATTTCACATTGTTCGAACCTGGTTCATTAAATTCTCGTAGATTACAAATAATTTCATGAATGATTCTCTGCAATTTGGTTACACTAGAAGGTGCTCCACGTTTACAGAAAATTGATTTCCCTGTGAACACACGTTCAATTGATAGAGATCATCAGGTGAATCGTTACTGCGGCGGAAGTCACACGGTTACGACGCCTCAGCAAAGAGTAATGCGAATGGGCCACTACCTAAGTCAATGGGGACCGGAAGTGGTGCAATTGACGGAAGGAATGGTGAAAGGAACGGACGGTAGGATGTACAGGAGCCGACAAATGCTTGGGAAATTCGATGTCTGCGGACCTGCGTATTGCGATGGTCCTGCCGAAGAAGCTCCATCTTCGGTAATTTGTTTATTCCCAGTGTATTTTGTAGTCTGCGAACTAATTGAAGTAATTGTAATTCAGGAACGACCATCGCAGGCTACTCCACGACGGAAGAGTGCTGAGACGCTGAGTTCCACTGTTTTAAGTAAGTTAGGAATACTTATTGTTACAGCTTAAGACTTTTTTTACACTGAAAAATATTAACTATGTTTACGTCGCCTTATTTTACTCTGTATGTGTGTAATAATTGAAAGCGAGAGCCTATTTATGTGAATGGCAATTAAGGGTTTATAAATTTCGCAATAAACGGTCCAATGTTGTGTCAATCGATTTTACAGAAAAAAGAAGCACGAAGAAGTTTTCCAAAGAGGCCAGTAAAGAAGCAATAGAGAAGGTAAAAGACAAAGTATTTCAGTTGCATGTAAATTGAAATAATCCTTGCTGAGACTTAAGGCAGAAACAGACTGTTATCACGTCACATGAACTCGCGTGCTGTCACATAAACGCACGTCACAGGCAAAAAGTATGTATGCGGTGTCGTTTTACTTACTTGTTCTTTGAAACACGACACTGCACACTTTTCGCCCGTGACGTGAGTTTATATGATAGCACGTGAGTTCACGTGACGTGATAACAGTCTGTTTCCACATTCACGGCGTCCGTTTATACGGTAAAAGGAACGAAGATTATATGAGATCTTTCACAGTTGTCGTCGCCGCATACAGAGAAAACTTCTGCATATATGATCGTCACATTTTTTACCGTGAAAACGGTGCCGTATATACGAATTCCGTGTATGTGTGAAACGGAGCTTAGAGTTCACAGAGTTTACAGATCACAGAAACAGTTGCAGTAGAAACAGAGGATCCTATGTTAGACGCGATACCGCTCGACCCACTCATGAACGAGGATCGTGTCGTTTCATACGGCGATGACGAGGAAATGGAAGAAGGCGATTAACAAACCTGTGATCGCCGATTACAAGATTTGTGAAACTACTTTTCTCAAGATTATCCTAAAGTCTTGTATTTCATAAGATCAATTATAAGAAAGTACACGATGTAACGTATAGAATATTAAAAAGATCTGCGATCAATCATTACTTTCGTCTTTTTCAATGTTGCCTTCTCCTTATTTCTTACATTATACTACGAACATTAATTTCTCACAAGGAGTTGTGAAATTGACTTGTATCAGTCCCCACTCTGACGTGGTTAATGAATTATAGTCGCTGAAGAATCACACAATTCCATGGAATCAATTCACGAGATTCTTGTTTTGTTAAATGTTTTATTATTAAGAGGGAGTTTCGGAGTACACAAGACTATCTAGTGAAGTCGATTTGGAACATCGGTGGTCTGTCATGCTAAAACAAAAATACTGGATCGCACCACGTGATTGCGACCGCACTAGATCGCTCCTCGTTTATTGCACATCAACACCGTTCGAGATCCGTTTACATAAACAGAGTGTACACAGCGCGCTCGATAATGTATGTATGTGTGTATGCATGCATGTATGTATATATCGGACTTGCTCGTATCTCGATCCACTTCCGATCTCACCGGTATATTGTTGTACCTTCTATATATTATATATAAAGTACTACGCGCTATTAGTATCTGGTAATAATATATATTTATGTATATTTATATATGTATAGTACGTATATTATTGTATACGTCAGAGCTAAATGTCTACCATCATAGAAATTTCAAGGTACAGGAAGTATCTACAAGTTTAGTGTCTACCACATAATTTACGACTGACTTGTTTTCGTTTGGTAAATGGGGCGTTTAATCTACGTTTCGCTAATCACTATAGAGATAGAGATTACCATGAATTTACCACGCTAGACGATCTTACGGGTTAAAATCAACGGTATTACACGGAACCATCACGTAAGATCTTAACGACACAATGCAATAAATAGAATGTCAAATAAATATATATTTATATATAATATGTATATATAGTATATAGATTATACCTTTTCGTAATCATTCGTTAGGAGGGGGACAATATAATGTCTTAAACGTTAACATGGATATGCATTATCGATTACAGTTAATAATACTGGCAGCTTAAAGTACAACGTGTATGTTCGTGTGTGTGTGTGTGTGTTCTTGTCTGTGTGCACGTGTGTATCAGCGTGTACGTGTATGTATATTACGCTCAACCTAAAACGCGGGAGAACGGTAGAGAATGCCGAACGTAACGTTGGGAACTCGCATGAAATCGACGTAATAAAATAAAAATATACGTTACGACTAGTATCACGTTCGCGTATGATCTCAATTGAAACCGGACCAACGAATAGTACGAATCCATGACAGCCAAATTAAGTGATCCTACCTCGATACCGTGGCACTCGCTACGCGTCTCGTGGTTCCTCCAACGTTCGCCGACAGAGCCCTATAACTAATGGGAATGCTCGGTTACACGCACACCGGAACTGCAATTCGGTACCTCGAAATAATTATTGTAACACCACGGACGTCTCTCGTGTCGCGACTGATAGCGCGTCGTTGCTGACTACCCGATAATAATATAATAGCCGCTTAATAATTATCGTTACCGTTGTCGTTAATTACTATTACTATTATTAATTAGTAGTATCAATATTATTAGTATTATTATCGTTACCATAATCGTTACGTACGAGAATATTGCACACGGCGACCAACAGACACGGTTAAAGGGAACTAAGTAACAGATCACAGGTGAAACTAGGCTATCTCTGTAACAAATTCATATCACATGAAAAAATATGTATCGGTTGCCTCCACTCGCAAAAATCTCCCAAAAAATAAGAGACTGTCGGACGGATGACTCGGCTGACGAGCCATCGATGATTCGGATTGGCTGACCTCGATCGTCCATCGTTCACCAGCAAGCTCTCTTTATTACCACCCCCTTCTGCTCTCGATTGGTCAGCCCCAGGGACCAAGCAGCAACGTCTCCCCGTCCAATTCACCATCCTTTCCATTCCCATTCGATTTACCAACGTAAAGTAACTGTCGATCAACTTGCCGGTCTGAGCCTAATCGTTTATCAACGACGACGAGCAACTTAAACCCTCACTAAAACGATTACGCGAGCATTTTAGCAGCGAAAATTTGGCATTGCGGCCACGGCAGTGCACCGCGTTCCACCTTCGACCCTCTTCGTCTCCACTCATTCTCCTCATGTTCTTCCTCGCACGGAACGAAAACACACGACTTAGCTGTTCTTTGGCTTCCAGCTCTGTCGTAGAGGCCACGCTGGCCAGCTACGCGGGTATTTAAATCTAAGTACGCATTACACCTCGCACGCTGCTGGATTATCAGCTTGTAAGACAGCGACTCTGATCCCATCGATAGTTTCTTACATGGAACCCGCGGCGTCCACGGCCACGGGGCACAAGGAACAACCATTTTCTACGAATCCATTCGTTTAAAAGACGAGGACCCGTCTCTCGACCAACAAACACCCTTACACTCCATCTCTCGCGTTACACTTCTTCACATCCATTGGAGTCTTCCCTGGAAACTTTTAGTTCCTCTTTTCTATGTACCTCGTACTTTCCCCCTCCATCTCCTCGAACACTTCGCTTCCTGGCAATCATACTTTTATAAAATCCACTTTACAGCTCGGTCGGGTGCAAGGAACGGAATGTTGAATCAACTTGGCGGAAATAAAGTACGCGCGCCTCGACCGAAGGACAAGATTCGCGCGATAGTTTCTGGGGAAGACGAGACAGATCCCTAAACGTTAGTGACTATGCAAAATCCTTTGCAGCTTCGCCGCTTTAGACCAACCGATAACGTTCAAGCTCGGGCTAATAAAGCTCTGCTTATCGATGTAATCGCGAAGGGATCACGCGAACGGGCAAGATTATATTCGAGGTCGCTCGTTAAGCCTACAGAAACCTTTCACTGGTTACGCTTTGTACTGTATCATCCCCGATTGCCGAACTCGTTCTCTCACGCCTGTGCCTTTCCTTCGACTGTCCTCGGAAGATCGGAAAGCTTCTCGTAACGATCGCGTGAAATGACCAGACGAAAAATGGAAATTCTATGGAAGTGCCGGTGTTAAAAGGTTTCGCCCAAGCGTCGCGTCCTATCGATAATGTTTCAGCCATACAACCATTGTTCTCTGAATAAACGGGATATCAAAAAGTAGGAGCGCCTTAAACAGCGCTACGATAGATGCGCTACAAAAGCTGGGCGATTACTGGATGCAGAAGACACATGTGCTCGGCACCGCGTATCGGAAGACGGTTCACGCTGAAGTGACGGACCATTTCCGGTATACTGTCGAACGGCTTGCTGAACTGGCCCAGGATGTACGCGTTCAGCTCCTCGTTCTTCTGGATACGCATGTGCATGAAGCCACGGGCGCTTCTGCAAATTCAGCACAGAAATGTGTTCAGTCGATGAAAGATGCACTTAAAAGTACAATTGAAGCAACTGATCATATCTCTAGCAAGCAAATTACTTGTGCAAAATACGTTGGACAATCTACGCGTTTGCATATTTGCATAGATAAAATGATATAGCAGAGGGAAACTTTTAGGAAAAAGGGGATCATGATATGTTTAAATCGTTTTGAACAGTATAAATGTCTTTCAAGTCTTTTAAGATTTTCAGGTTTAAAGAAACAACTATTTAGTATAAGCTTCCGTGTTTGTCATTTAAATTCATTAGCTTGAGAGCTTTGCGAAAAAAGGGAGTGAAAGAGATATTGCTACGTATCAAGGTTGCGAACTAAGGGCATAACTCACTTCAACGACAAAGAATAATCTTGTTTGGTCGATTCACTGTTCCTCACTAAATAACTTCCCTCCCTGAGAAGTCGTAGGACAGCTTCCGCCTCGATTCTCGTGATGGAGCCGTGGTACCATCTGCAACCAAAGCACGAAACGGGAATTCAATTTCCTTGGAGCACAAACAAACCACGATAACGACACTTTTAAAATTTTAACATTTCATGCTCAAACATAAAACAAAACTTTGGTTACATAGAACAAACATTGCAAGGAAAACAGAAGTTGGTCCGTGCATTACAGAAGTGAGGAAGCTTTCAGAATCCACCGGACTCTAAACCTCCTGGAATCTCATCTTTTTGCTGATTTTCTCAACTCCTTTAATTTTACCCGCAGCGCATGTGGTTTAGAATTAGAATCTAAATGAACCCTGCATCCTCTAAACAAAGGTAGTAGAGGAATTATCGTCTCCCAACTGCGTGAGTCGCGACAAGGAGACATCGTGCCGTCGTGGACGAATTTGGAATGCTTGGCAAGCCAATAAATACCAAGAACGCACCCTTGTCTCTCGAGAGGAAGGTCCACGTCAACCAGATCGGCGGATCCACGGGCGGTGTTAATCTCCAGTGGCAATCCAAGACTCAGGCCTCCTGGCTTCTTCGGCCCGAGCTGACCAACGTTCCCGATGCCGTTCGTCCCGTTGCCAGCGTCCAGATTCAGCGTCATCTTCGGACGCGCCAGACCGCCGCCTGAAATGAGTCATGCGACGGTTAGACGCCGCGATATTCCCCGGGGTAAACATCGATTATACTGGTATACGCGTAGACGCGAGGAACATCCCCCCCGGTCGCACATTTTATGGCAACTCCCTCGCGTAATTGGAACAAATCGGGCCTGCGTTCCGCTAAGATTCACGGCGACAGCAAGCGTATCCCTGTCGATACACGATGACAGTGTTCGAGTGACGAAGGTGCAGACGACAATCGCGGAGAGGGAATTGCTCCAGGAACGATTTATGCAAAAGATTTTGGAATTAATGCAGCGCTATTTGTTTTCTTGGAAATTGGAGTTAATGTTTTCGATGTGATGGTACTGCGTGCTTTGGGGAACATGGAAGTTGATAGCTATTCTCTTTACAATTTATATAAAAGTTTGTAGAATTTTTAAGTTAGTAGTATTAATAAAATTGAAAGTAAGAGGAAGTTTGTTTACCAAGAAGTATAACAGAAAACACGGAGACGATTGACTTTTCGATGCTAGGTAATCGTGTCACCAATAATTGTGTCCTCGATGCGAGGACTGGACAGTAATTGACGGGGAATGGTACTTCCTTCAGCGAGTAGACAATCGACCGTGACTTTGTACGCGGCTTTGTCGCGGTATGATAATGGAACGTCTCGTGCTCGTCGATGGATAGCCCGAGTGCTTTCACTCGGCAGAAACAATACAATCGAAACTCCTGCCACGAATTTTTCCCCCTCCAGACAGTGCGCACCAGCCAGGATCGAGTCCTACCGACTCTTGAAAGTTTTCGCCCCGCCGCCACTTAAGATTCGTGCGGAAATTACGAGCATTGTTTCCTTGTGCACAATGTGGCTCTAGGAGCAGTAAACAACAAGCTACGACTATTTCCCTCCTTCTGGATCAATGAAAGAGAAATCTCTACCAACAATACAAGGCATTACATTTATTAAAGCTGATATGTCTCTAAGGGGACTCCGAAGGAAATTCTACGAGAACGAAATTATAATTTCTTTGATAAAATTGTAAGTGATAACCAGAAATTTGTGAAGCAAAGTTGAAACATAATTCTGATA
Organism: Andrena bucephala; assembly: GCA_947577245.1. Lineage (NCBI taxonomy): Eukaryota > Metazoa > Arthropoda > Insecta > Hymenoptera > Andrenidae > Andrena > Andrena bucephala. The sequence continues at coordinate 76,432,388 of OX387715.1, forward strand.
TTATCCTCAGATTACTTTAAATCCACTTGGAATAAGAATTATAGAAATATTCCTTTCTTGATAAGAAAACTTTGAAGGAGTTTAAGTTTCAAAAAGTACTGTAGCTCTGTAAACTTCTGGAGCAGTGACGATAAGTGTAACTGGAAGGTCCAGAAAATATTATGGGTACTGTTTCAAGAGTAAAGACAGCGTTCTACCCACAATTCCTGTGTCATCATCAAATTCTATCCAATAACTGACAGTATGAAAGGTACTTCAAAGCATTTTCCACCGCGGTTCTTACATCAACGATGAATTTTATCTTTGAAGGGGTAGGAAAGTATCTCCCTTCGTTTAGCAGTCCACCGAGAATTTATAAATTTCGCTAAGTAAATACTTGGTGGCGCCCATCAAGCGTTAGCGTCAATATTATTACACCCTCGCGAAAGTTCGTGGATGATAATCGACGGAAGGGCCCGCCGTTCAAGAAAGTGCCTCTGCGGCCGCGAGGTAATTTCATTTGTTGGGCGCAATCTCTTAGCGGCCGACTTTTGGGAGGTCGCATGATCCAGGTACGACAGAATTGCTCTGACAGGTGTAACACCGCGTTAGCTTTCTTCAGAGCTAACGCGTTCAGAGCGTTTTGTGCGGCCGCCCAAAAGGATGTGCTTTATACATTATGGATGAGACCGTGTACTTTGGGATTTAAGATCGCCGACTTCCACCGGGCCCAACGCAATAAATGTTTCAGCTGAAAACACCGAGGACGCCTGCTTTTAATATAATTCTCTGGTACCTCTTCTAGCGACACTTAATACCCCTCTGGAAAGAAGGAACGACATTTATGAAGTGAGAATGTAGAGCCTCTTCTCGTTAACGGAAAACGTTTCATAATTTAAAAGTGATAAATATTGCCTGACGCCTCAAAGTGGCATGGAACCGGCAAGAATGACAGGGAAGATCAGCAGAACTCGCTTCATTTGAATTTCACACCGGACTGTTTGTTCACGAACGATCGCCAGGCAGCATTCCATTAAGAATGTCGACGATATAAATCGCTCCGGTGCGTGCAGCACCGAAGGAAACTCTCGAAAGGCCGTATCCACGCTCTCTTCCGGCTCGCCTGACAGGGCACGCGTTTCAAGCATAGTTAAACATTAACGACGAGAAGGCAACTGCCCACTACTCTCCGAGATTGCCTGTGTCTGTATTATTAAATTTAATCCAGCTGTACGGTCGGCTCGATTTATCTGCCCGAATTTCACCTTTCCTCTTTCCCTCAATGATAGAGGGAGGGAAAGTTTCGTTCTGTTTCCTTCGAACTGGGGGTGCGCGTGAGCACTCCTCTTCCTGCGGCAACATTCTACCGACGCAGGAGATTTTCCACTTGACACCCGCACGCTTATTTCCTCGTTTCCTTCGCGGGCTGTTTTAATATCCGTCTCAGACGGAGATACGTCTCAATCAATTTCTTCTGCCTCCTCTCCATCCAAGCCCAGCCGTCCCGCGGGAAATGCGAGCAGAGGAGGCGAGTGCGTTCGAGCAAAGACACGCTGAGGCGACTCCAGTACGCGAATAAGTATCTACGCTGCCTGCGGTATTTGTACACGGGGAGTGTCGCGAATCTGCGGCATGGAACAACCGACTTTGGAAACTTGTTATCGTTGGGACGGGGTGTCGCGTATTTTGAGCTGGAACGGTAGGAATGGGGAACCTCTTCTGTGAAATCTTTGTGGCTGTTCTTTGGGGTGCGCGCAATGAAGAAGGCGTACCCTTTGAACTATGAAGGCACTTGTGCGTGAGCAAGTCCGCAGTTATTGTTAAAATTCAGCGTTTTGACAGCCTAACTGTACCGGAAGGTACAGTTATACGAAAATAAGATTTCGATCAAGTGTTGGTGAGTAGTTTTGGAATAAGATCAGAGAGGTACCTATTGCGGTTTTAGTATTTCTTACCAGTAATTGTCTATGGGAAGCAGATTCTATCTCCTCCTTTTCCTTTCAAATACCAAAGACCTCCTAAAACTTTCGTATCAAACAATCTTTGGCATAAGAAGAATGCATCAGCCGTAACGTTCCCTGTTCTGAAATGACACAGTTTCTATCCCTTCGTTACATCCATATTTAACAGCGGGCCCATTCATCTACACGAAAGAAACCAGCAATATTTCCATCTTGTTGTCTCGCCAGACAATTTTTCCGTGTCGAAACGGTTGTCTGGGAACGAAAGGAGGAGAAAGGAGAAGCAAGTCCCGGGCGTAGAAACTTAGGAGAAGCCAGCCGTGGAAGTCTCAGGGGAAATTCCTCGTCACGAAGGAGCCAGTGGGAATCTGGACGGGCACCGATGGCGTGTACAGCGCGTGCAGGACGGGGGAGGAGAGGACTTTTAATTCCCCGTGAAAATCAGGACGTACGGCCGATCTGCCTGTAGAAAATCGTCGGCTGGAGTGCTCCTCGTGGGCGTGAAAGTCAAACAACCCGCGTCGACGATTCGTATTTATTGCGGCAACGAGACATCGAGGGTGAGGCTCGCCGCGGAGATTTACGAGGACGAAGAATTTAGTGCGGCTGGGGGGGATGAACGTGGTGTGTCACACTAGCCCTGGAAAGGAACGGTGTGGCGATTCCATCAAGTCTCGGTGCGCCATTAAAGCGGAAGTGGGTCTGAACGGCGGCGTCAGGGAAGTCGTCGAGTGGCGCGAAAGGGGAGATGCACCCTTCCTTCCTCGAGAAATTTCACCGATTCCATCGGTTTCGATGGATGTGATGGTGTTTCTGCTGCAATTATGAGTAACGAAAGCAAATGGAGAAGGGCAGAATTGTTTAACGTGCGTGTGAAAATTGTTGGGTTTTCACTGGAGACACTTTTGTGGATTGGGGGTGGTATTTTGTATGGGGATACTTGGACTGGGCAGTGGTAACTTGGAAAAGATAGGAAAGATGTAAAGTATGAAAAAGATTTTAGTTTTAAGGGTGCTACAGGAACTGGTGCATAATATGGATGTGATGGGAGAAATTAGTGTTTTCTTTTTAAATCAAACTGACATGTTAAATTAGAATTCATTTAAACACGGGGACTGTGAACGCTTGCACTCTGAGTTTGAATTTTCACACTGCGTAATCGTGGATTGTTGGCTTGAATGCATTGCAAATTTCAAACATTTACTAATGAGATACTTAGAAAATAAATTGAAAGTAAAGATCAAGTTAAAGTAATACGTTCGCTCGAATATGGAAATGTAGAGGGAGAAATGTTCACCCATCCAAGGGAAGGAAAGAATACGAAGTTTCGCGTAGAAGTACTTCGTGAAAATATTTGATGAGTCAGTCGCGCCCTAGAAGGATCTCCCCCAATGTAAGAAATCAGAGTTCGGAGCAGACGTCGAAGAGCTTTACGCGAGAGTTGTGGTCGAAAATTGCACCCGGTAGCACACTGAAAATTGTCACCCTCAAAGCGGAGACATAAGAAAGTTCTTATCTCTCTATCGTCACACGGAAGAAATCCGTTCCTCCCCTTTGTGTCTAAACTGCAAACTGTTGTACTTCTTCCGAAGATCTTTCTCTTCGAAGCACTTCCATGGATTACACAAATTCGTACAAGTTCCCGATAAATATGTAGAATGGACACTTTGAACTATTCTTTCATGACTGTAGACTTTCTTAACCAATACCAGACTTTGCAAAATCTCAGAACGATGCGCGAGTGTTCGTACGATCGAAGCTCCATGCCTTCTATAGAATGGTAAATTCTCTGCTAACAGAATATACCATGCTCCTATTTGCTTTGGTCATTAAGCAGCTCTCAGCAGCTCGAACTCCGAGTAAAGGAACGGTGGAACGTTTATAATCCACTGGAAACGCAGAGTGTACCATATTGACTGAATTTCACGAGCAAATAATTCGCATAGGTAGGTCACAAAATTGCTTGAAGTAAACTGATTCTATTCATCGCATAACATTGCAACTAAGAATACACTAACTAAAATGGACAGAAAATTTAATATTCCGCTACAATTCTGCCATTCCACTGCAAAGTAAATAGGTAACCTTCAATCACGAAGGCTCAGACCAGACCCAGCTGAACAATCGATGACACGTCTGTTCTATAACTGTCGTGTCCAAGAAAAATTTATTTTCCAATCCTGCAACGAAACCCATAGAATCTCGAGACTGATAAATAACTGGCGAATCCCCTCGGATGTTGCGAGTCACGGTGAGATCGCAACTTTGCCCATCATCCGCGCTTCTTTACAATTCCGAATCTTTTCAGCGCGCGGCATTCCCGTCCCCCAAGAAACGGGAAAGCTCGCGAGACGCGTCGAAATGTCCGAACAACAGATGCGGGATAGACCTTAAGATCTTCGCCAACAGATGTTGCAGTTACACAACCCCCAGCCACCATGGCCGCTCCCCCAAGTCGCGGCAGCCCTTATCGACGCGGTAACAAACACTTGGAGCCTGCTTGGAATGCTTGATACGGCTCGAACCTCATGAAATATGAACTACGAGAGGCGTACACGTCGATCTCATCGACGGATCGGCCGTGCAATTTGCTCGAGGATCACGGGTTTCGCAGGAGGATAGGCGTACCGATACCCAACGATCAGCGATCGTTATTTACTAAGTGACAGCTCAGCCTTTTCTCTTCTCCCTTTTTTTTTTTTCTGTGAGTAGAGTGGTTGTTAAAGAAGTTTTTAAAAATCTGACGAACAAAACGAAAGAGGCATTGAAGTGATGTTGATCGTGAGGTGCATTGAGACGCGAAAGAAAAGAAAAGCCATTGATCTATTTAGTAAATGGACCATCCTAGTCCCTAAGGTAAAGGCCTTTTAGATAACTCAAGCTCCAGGTTCTCTTTGCTTTTCCATTCAATTACCCCACTCATTGGCGAATATCCTCTGCAACACGACGCAAGATACACATCCTTTTGGGTTAAAAGTTCACCCACAAACCGAGCCCCTCAATGTTGAACGCCATTCCGCCAGTGACGGGCGCGTCAGTTTTCATCCCCTACTGATTAATGTAAGTTATAATCGTAAACAGTTCCCACCGAGCATCAAGTCGTGCAGAGACCGACCGTTCGACACAGTTACAAGTTGGCTTTCCGCATCCAGCCACGCGTCGAGAGGCATCTAACGAGCCCTCTGGTCGGGCCCCCGCAGACCCGTGAAACGCGCGACCTTAAAGACACGCCGCTCGAAATTAATGGCGCAGCGTTCTTGAGAAAAGCGCGATTGAAATTGCCGTCGCGGATTAATTGGACGAGCGAAGTATATGTGATAAAAAAAAAAGAAGTAGGGAACGGAGAAGTGGCGGCGTGAAATCGCGGGTAGCGGAGCATCGGCGGGTCGAGAAAGGGAAACTGGGTTACGAGACGACAGGTAACCCGCGGAACGAGCATTGGGCCGCGTTTTTACGCAAGGATCCGCGCCACTTAGGGGTTTCGCCGACCGTGACAATTAGTGGGAAAACGTTACCATTCGTTAAAATCCGTCGTCGGGCGAACCGCGGGGAATTAGAGCCTTCGCTGGACCCCGTTCGCTAGTGACGGCTGCCTCTTTGGACCGCTACCAAAAAGGTTTAACGACAAGCCGAGCAAACACGCGGAACATGGCGCAATTGGTGGCAGCGAATAAACCGTACGTGACCGGTTTCCATGACCAGACAAAAATTGTTCTTTTCCTTAGACGGGAATATGTCACGGCGAGGATCCGCTAAATTTCATTCGACTCGTCATCGGTCTGTTACTCGCAAAAATTTGCTGAAAGTTACTAAATATGACGGGACAGGATGGACGTCCTTCGCGACTTTCTTATTTGCTGCAATATACTTTTTTATGAGTTTGAAAATGTGGGGCACATGTATCTATATTAATGTGTCTGTATTTTCAAATAAATTAAGAAAAGGGAATTAAAGTAACATGATAAATTTTGAATCAGACTAAGTATTTTTCTGTGTTCCGTCGTAAGGGGATTTAATTTTGCCAGCGATAGCCTGCGATTAAAGAAGGAAACTTGAGACAATCACCGTCCTGTCTTACATAGTTCCCTGACCAGGAGCATGTTACGTGGTCACAGCTTGTAAAATTCCACGAGGCACTTTGGACGCATACCAAAATTCCACTGTCCGATAAGGGAATTGCCAGAAAACGTTGGTGAGGCATACGAGCAGAGTTCGATCAGACGTAAATTGCATTTCTTCGATAATACCATAAAATGGTAACAGATAGTCGGGCACGGTAGCTACCTTCAGCTTTATTATCTAGAAGATCGTATTAGGGCGTACGAACAATTTGCATTTACGAGTAGGGCAAACATTGTAGTGTATTATGTTTCATCTATTCGTTGGCAAAGCTCTAGCAAACTGGACCGTTTAAGTAAAACGGTCTTCAATATGTTTCGAGTGGTTAAGTGGAGAAGAACGAATTCCCTAGTCGACAGATTCGCCAAATAAATTAGCAAAGAATTTCTATAATAACAGAAATGAAGATACGCTGTTATCAGAAAGCAGAAAACAAGACGAACGATTACAGACAGATTTCCTCGTTCCACCAAATAATATCGACGTTGAAAAACCCCATTTTCTCCGAAAGAATTTCAAACCACCGTTCTACCCATTTCCAACGAGAACTGAACTTCTGTAATCACGATTAACGAACGCTGCCCCCGTAATGGCGGCTTGGACGTGTACCAAACGATTAACCAGCACACATGGAGACCGTTCGTCGAAATAAAAACGACATGTGAACCGAACGTGTTCTATCTAGAGCAGCAGATGCAGAAAAACAGTGGTCAGTCTGACATACCGAAAGCTTGCCTATCAATCGAACTTTCCACAACCTTGCTAATCGTCCTCTTTGCAGGCCTTTCAAATTAGATCCTCGTCCGTTGCGGAATCAGTGGACGTTGCGAATGGCGCGCACAGAACCCCCACTGTCTCTGCGCAAAGAACGCGCAATTATTTTGCCTGCCTTGACACACAATAAGGCTGCACACAGTCCAGTGTGCCAGCGCTATAATTCCCCGGTGAAAGTGGAGGAAAGACCGACGGCTCCCTCATCTGGGGATCCTCGGGGGCGAACGTCACCGAGACACAAAAGGAACGGCCCAAAAGCGGGAGTAATTCAAATACGAGTAGCGAGAATCTCCCATGGCCCGTTCCGCTGGCTCCAGAATTTTTTCTTCCGTGGCTAGCGAAGCGAGAGAGGGGAGATACCGAGCAGTGGGCGTTTTTCTTTTCTCTGTTCGGCCGATTAACGACCACCGTCGGCCTCCGTGCCCGTTAAATGGCCCAGACGCGAGAGATAGATCGGTCCCGCGGAGATTGCGAATATCAATTTTGCCCGGGCGTCGATGCTAAAATCACGGATTACAGCGCTCACCGGCGAGATTTACAATGCCGTAACAGTTATGTACGACTGTAATAGTTCGGAGAGCGAGACACCGTAACGCGAGCACAGCGGGAGTCGTACAACCCTCTTCCTAGACGCGTATTTATCGATTCGATTAACGTTTCGCGACAGTGAAAAGGGAATATCACTGGCACAGTTGCTGGATGTTCTTTATATACGAAGCAGAGCTTTCGATGCTGAGAGATTGAAACGATTTAGGATCTTTGTTAATTTGAGATGCGATATGGGAAGTGGTATCGAGCCCAATCTGTCATTACAGAATTATAATAAGACTGGCAAAATACCCCTGCTTTGCTACAGTATAAATTAGACATTCCGTTTTCCTTTCATTTAACATTTAATTTTAAAAGTATGTGAAGCTCCCTCTGCACGTGGATTTTGGAACTATTTTATAGCTTATAGTAATCCCATTAAAACAAAGATTCTTCTGGTATATGGGTCATCGAAATCGGTTCGGTAGTTTTTGGCACGAACATTTGTATGTATAATGGTATAGTTTTCTATCCAGCGTGTTTTCGTAAAAACAAGAAATCTCCCTTTTTGGGGGAACGGGTGCACGATGGAGAAGCAAATTCAGTTTACGAGTCGAAAAATGAGAAACCAGAGTTACACTCGCGTAGTCACGGCGTCATGGAAACATGTCAAGAAGAGGCAGGCCACGTACAAGAGGGAAAACATCCCCTCAGACAACTCGGTATCCTAATTATTTCGCCAGCCGCATAATTCAGATGCCCCGTCTATTCAGCTATGCGAAACGGTCAGATTCGCCAGCCTTGAAGCCAGATTCCAAATACGGAAGCGGATATTAAGTTACAGGGGCTGTAAAGTTTTCGGTTTAATTCGGGCTTCGTTCTGGCGTTCAAGAGGTGGACTTGACCTTTCGTGCCTTCAGCGTAATGAGACACGGTCTGATAAATGAAGACTACACCTCACGTAGCGTTCTACCTTATAGGGTGATTAAGTAACTTCATAGGCGTACATAATCTCCATTCCTCAAGCCATCAAGCCACTGATTTCATCGAATCATCGAATATGGTGAACTCAAATAACGTTAAATTATGGAAAGAAATATTGTTTCTTATACCATCCAGACGTTTTAAAAATATCTAAATTATTTAAAAAAATTCCTATCGACAACTTTCGATTTTAATTAATCTTTTAATCATCTAATATGAGTAAAGCAATTGCAATAAACCACTGGGGTTAATAATTAATTATTACCAAGTTGAATGCACGTTACACGAAGCGTTTGGAGGAGAGTCAGTCGTACGAAATGTCGAAACGTTCAGCTTTGTCGCGTATCACGCCCGCGATATCAAAGTACGAAACTGCAACGTTTGATGGCGCGCTGTTGGTGCTAAAACGCAAACGGATCCAGTGTGCAATCACAACATTCCGCCGCCTTGTAAACGCGGCTTCACAAACGTCGTGTCTATCCGCGCACCCTGTACACAGGACTTGCAGGATGTGCGAACATCAGAGGCACCATTAATTAAAACTGACGCTTCGTTTTATTGGCGTGTTTGAGTGCAGAGAGTGTCAGACGAAGGTATTTAATTAAACGCTTTATCATGAAGAGCCTAACAATCTCCAAATCATTGCCTTTAAAAATTGAATAGTCACAAGCAGTCGAAGTCCTGGGCCAATTAGAACAGAGGAACTAGGCTCTACTCAGCATCGTTTCACTGAGCTTACCTCAGCAATTAGGCTCTTAACTAGTTAATCAACCAATTCCAACTATTAGTCAAGACACACTGCAACAATCAAGCTCCGAGGTAGGCAGGAGCAATTTAAGCTTACAGAATCACTCGTGGAATCAGTGCAGGCAGCTGCTGACACACAGACACGTGTTGGAGGACGTCACTTATTACTCTTACACTTGATCCTAAGATTCCATTGATACTTCAAGAGCTTAGAAAGTATCTCTTTGTAGAATATTCAAAGCCACGTGCAACCAAAACCACGTGATAGTACCTACTTGTTTATAACATAATCAACTGAAGTCCAAGGTTTTAGAATTTCACCCCCATCGTGTGCTAGATTTCCTACGTACCATTTCTCTCGGATTTAACAACGATCATGATGCAACTGCTGTATAGAATTTTCTCTCCCGGTTATGTAACAGGCGACTGCAAATCGCGAGGAGTTACTCAACAGCCGACGATGCAACGCGAAGATCGTTCATTGATTCACTATGGGCTATTTTTGCGCCGGGCAAAAAGCGCATCTTTGACAGGAGCCGGTTAACGAAAGGGTCGCCATTGACGTTCACAAGAGCCGAACCAGTGGGGGGATCGCAAGTAGGGCGTAATATTTCCGATATTTCCAATATGTTCCTGGTATCTTCCCGGGTGACAGAATACAGTCACTGGAATACGAAACACACGGATCGTGTAGATTCTGGGTAGAGGATAATGAAGTTTAATAGCACGGATGGATTTTTGATCGAAAATCGTGTCGACATAGCTGCACACCTTTGGAAAACTTCCCACGGGAGGGCTTGACAGGGGCCATTATCCTACTCTTAAAAATCGGACGACAACATCCTTCAAGATGGATCTGAACTTTGCAATTTCAAAGCTTGTCGATGAAGGAAACGATGACAGTTATATGTATAACTGAAAGGACTAGCAGAAGTCTACTTCTATACATATCTACTTCTATACATATCTTAACCTTTCTGGACACCCCGTACACTCGCGTCTTCACTTCCGCCAGCACAGAGGGATGCACACGCCTCAGAATACAGCATGTGTATGGTGCACGCGAACAAAGATATCGCGGTTCGAGCTTAAAGCTCCGTTCTATATTCGCGTCACTGACCCCCCCGCGTGCATTGTGGACACGCGCAAGCTCGGACGTTTTGTTTGGAGGCACAATGCGGAACCCCAGCTTCTTCCGGGTTAGTCGTCCGTTGCTGCCGCGGCAAAGAAAAAAATCGGGAATAAAGAGAAACCCAGAATCGAAAACCATTCTCTCGGAAAATGCCCCCTTGCTTCGCTTAATTTCCAGAGAATTCGTTTATGCATTCGCTGATCTGAGCTTGTGGAACGAGGGTGTTCTTTTTTTTTAATGGATTCGTCATTTTATTGGTTCTTTGATACATTACAAAGGGTTTAAAGGATGCATAGTTTTCCGTTACTCTGTGAAGGTGGAGGATGAATTTCCTAAAGGTTACTGATTTTATCAATGGAATATATGTCTTATTAAAGCGACACAGTGTGATTAAAGGGACGTTAGTGTCATAGTCATGGATAAATAATACGAAACGATACTATACTTGGACACTGTTGCCTTTCTCATTAAGTTCCCTTGTCTGTTTCCCATACTGTTCTTCTGCCAATTTATCCGTTAATTCCCCTCGAAGTGGCTGTTCTTACGTAATCGGCGATCCGTCAGCAAACTCATCAAATTCAGTAAGGGTAAGAAACAAATATACACCGATCGATCAACCGTGGCTTAGGCCTTCCCTGGCCGAGAGGGAAGTAATTGTCGACACCTTGGCGTGGAAAAAAGTACGAAGATTTTCGGGAATCTGTTCCCGATCACGTACTAACGCGCCAGTTCCCTTCGCCCTTCGCCCTTCGCCCCTTGAAACGTAATTTACGGGTCCAAATCGACCGACATCCATCAACCTGGGAAAAAGTGACGGCTCCTCGATTTCTTCCCAGCTGACTGCGATATCATACGAATCGAGGCAACGTCTGAGGATCCATACATACGCAAACGTGAGGGATCGAACGCCTGGCCATACATAAATGCAAGAAATTGAACGAAAATTCCAACTATTCAGACTCCAATATATTTCTACATACATCATGGTAGCATCAATAGTACTACCAACATAAATATAATTCCAAATGTCTACCCTGATTGCCCATACACACATAAACTCTTTATGCAAGTGGAGTAACTCAACGCAGAGTCAGGCACGTCGTTTCTTACACGGCATTAGCTTCAATAAATTCATTTACTAAGTGAAGAGAAAGCATATTAATACATTAAAAGCTTTATTAAGCCCCAGCCAACAGAATCGGAGAGCAAAAATTCTATTCGCCCGAGGATATTTAAATGCCCAGCAGTGAACGTGTTAAGCTACGCGCATCTCGTTGCAGGACATCCCGGCGCATCAATAGGTTCGCGTAATCTGAGCCCACTGTACCGGTATTTGTCGTCCCCTTGATCGACGGGACGCGGTGCAGATTTCGCCCTCGGGGCAACGTGACGCGGTCGCGATGCTCTCCCGGAGCTTTCGCATTAGAGCTTTCGCAATATCGGGGCCCGAAGGGTAGACGGTGCGTGTTCAAACTCCCATCAGTTCGCAGGATGGAGCCCGGGGTGGTGCGGTCGCAGAATCAAGGGATAGCGAGCTTAATCGGCCGACTAATTCCGAACGCCTCGTGACGTAGTCCGTAAATCGCGGCCAGATTCAAGTATTAGGGGCAATCGGTGATCGATGACGCATACATCTTTGCCTGACGCGCGATAAATCCCCGACTCTCGATCCGTTCCTTTAGTCCCAAGTCATTTAGGGGACATTAAGCTTCTTTTCCTATTTTCTTCCTCGCGTACGGCGAAGATGCTTAGTCTGTTTTTCTAAGACAGATTGATTTCAGGATGGCCGTTTCGGCGAGGATGTCACTGAATCCGTTTTATCGTATCTTCGATCCAACAGGCGTGATTCAAGCGCGAGTGCCGATAATGGATTCACGTTCATCGCGTTATGCATGCATCGCGGAGTTACGAAACGCGTTATAGTAATCTGTGTTTACACAGCAGCCAGCTGCGCACGAGTGCGTCGTTGTGTCTGTGTAAATTTAGTTAATCCTTGATGAATTTGCCTTTTGCGATAAGGATTAGTTAGTGGTATCGTTCCCACCGGGAGGGGTTTCGGATGTCTTTGTACTTTCTTAAGAAGTTGCCTGGTTTACTATTCGATTGAAAGTTTCGAAGCAACATTTAATTGTAGTTTGAGTTCCACGCTGCTTCTAAAAACGAGATGATTTTGCTAGAAGTAATTATCGAAGCGTCAGGAGTTGCTCGAAATGCATTGGAACAATTGAAAATGGATTCCGATGAATTGCGATCATTTAAACTTCCTGTTGAAGTCTGGCCGCACTCCAAAGAAACGCGTGAAAAGTTTGTAGCCACGTTAGGAGAGGACGGAACATGTGTTGGTAACGTTAAATATTTAGTCGTTGAGAGGGGCGCAGGCGCTAAGTGAGGCTTAACGATATTAGCCGCTGTCTGGAAGGTTCATAACGATCAGCATCAAATTACAGTGTCCCCTAGCGTTGATAAGTACTCAGTTTACCTCGAGATGCCGAAAGTACGGTTTTCAGCGTTTTAATGGCTAGACGCCAGATTAAGGAAAGACGACATCGCTTTGGCAACTGTTATATTGGATAGCAAGCTTGTAGAGCCATTTATCTCACGTTTGAAATTCATATGTGCTGTCTATGCCAAAAGTGAATTCTCGAATTTTTAACTATCACGATATTTTCTTCCCGATGAATTGCAGGTCTTGAAACGACATGAATATCTTGAAAACTAATATGTAGGTGTGCTATAAGTAGACGTACTTCGGAAACTACGTGCTATTAATAAAAATGAAAATATATAGGATAATTATGGAACGCTTCAGTGATTTCATGGTCGCCGACCTATTTTTAGAGGATCTCATATTTTCCTTAAAGCAGATAGCTTTAAGTTTACTACAGAGAACCCAAGTATCCTATTAGAACAGCTGCACACCATAATTTCGTTTAAATACTTCAGATCAAACTCCTTCACAGACTTCACCTCCTTCAGAACTCTATAGTTTCCACTTCTAGTATAAAGTTATAAACGAACACAAATTCCTCAGACTCACCGAACAACGCAGGCGGTTCGACGTCTCGCACCGAAAGACTGGAAGAAGCCTGTGAGCCGCTGGATTCTGTGCTCTGCATGCATCTGAGCCGCCTCCTGAGCTTGGGCATGTCGAAAGGAAGGTCTCTCAGATCAACGCTGGTCGCGCTACCGGATGTGGTCGCGTCCTGTTGCATGAGCAATCGCCTCCTCCGCAGCTTCGGCATGTCGAAGGGCAGATCGGACAGTTCGGGCTCGTTGTCGACCAGGTTGATGTTGTCCAGCTGCGGCTTCAACAAATGGAAGCCGAACGGCTTGCACTTTATCCCAGCACGAGACTCGATCGAGATCCCGCTGTCTGACCCTTGAATCTCGGCGTCCCCTGAAGAGGAAGATTGCAGGGCCAGGTTGATGAGGTTCTTGTTCTGCGGTGCCCGTCGCTTTTTGAACGAAGTGTCCATGGGCGAGGTGACGGAGTTGGTGTTAGCCGTGTTCGTGTTCGTGTTTGTGTTGTTTGGCGCAGTGACGTTGTTCTCCGTGGTGATGTTTTCCTCGGGCGAGGCCTTCTGCGAGTTGTTGTTACGATTGTTGTCCGAGGTCTCGGACGCGGGCTCCTGCGACGATTTATCCGAGATGGGGGAGAGTATGTGCAGCTTGTTCGCGTGGTGGGTCAGGAAGCCAGTCATTGAAGGCTGCTGATGATGATGGTGGTAGCAGTTGGTGCTGCCGCTGTCGGAGCTGTGAGAGCTGAGGCTCGTGCTGTGTCGGCTCTCGGAGCTACTGGTGGATCTGTTCCCTTCGCTGGTGCTGCTGCGAAGGGACTCCATGCTACCTCCGCTGCTACTGGTCGCCATGCTCTCCGTGCTCGAGTATCCCGCTCTGCGCCTGCTGGTTCGTAACTTGAACTCGAGGAGGCCTACTTCCCGACGCGGTCGCAGGATATCGCTCTCGGCCTCGTGGGGCCTGCCCTTGAACTCCATGATGGGCTTGCTCTCGCGGATAAGGCTGCGAGGTCGTTGCCGGTCCTCCCTCGGCCTGCCCTTGAACTCCAGAATCAGCTCCTTGTCGAAGCGACGTCCCTGCGAGGACTCCACAGTGTCCTGAGAAAAGTTCTTTGGTCTGCTTTTGATCTCCAGTATGCTGCCCTCGCTGCTCTGCGGGGTGTCCTTTGCCCTCAGCGTGGACTTGACTGGAAGTCTCAGGTCCTTGAGGCGCGGATGGTCTGGCTGGGATGGTAGGTTCGGCGTGCTGCGAATATTCAGCAGCAAATGGTCTCGGTTACCGTGGAACTTGGCTGGCAACGGTGCCGTGGATGGAGGCGACGGAGTGTAACCTCTGGCGGGTAGCCTCGGCGACGCGGCTTTCTCGTCGCTGGAATTAATCTGGAGGGATTCGATGTCCTGGGACAGAGTAGAAATATTGTCTGATTGTTGCTGCTGCTGTTGCTGCTGCTGCTGTTGCTGAAGACGGCTCGGAATCGGTTTTGGGCGGAGAAGTACGACTTTGCGTCGATCTTTGCTACAGTGGGACTGACCAGCGTAAGGGGCTGGTTGCTGTTGCTGCTGCTGCTTCGACGTGTCCGTCGATGAACTCGTTCTGCTTACTGGTATTGCACTGTTGCTTCTCATCTGCATCGACAAACAATATTAAATGACGCCACCGCGAAAGTGAATTATAACGTTTTCGCTACATCAGAAGTTGCTTACACGTAGAGAAGATGCAATTAGACTAGCACGTAACGGCTGAATTATACGATTTAACCGTAATTAAAGTCCAATTTGCGCTCGGTACAGGGAAATACGTAATTTGTGTACCGAAATTCCGCAACGTTTCGAGCTGTATTAGACTTTAATTGCTCTTCATTAAAACCTGCGCCTGCACCCCGCGAGCCTGCTTCCGTAATATGATAAAATGAGGTATCACGAGACTACCCTCGGGAAACAGTTACGAAAAATGTTTACCTTAAAAATTACCACTTCGGTAATATAACTGACACTAACAGCAATAAATGCGCATTGTATATACGATCGTCATTTATCACTGGCAGAAGCAGGAAGGCAGCGATCATTTATGAAAAATTCCATCGAAAATTTAAAGTGAAGTTTTTAATAGATCTTTGCTAGTTAAAAGAACAGCGACCCACAAACCTGCGAGTGCAGCACTGGATGATTCGTGACCCGATCAAGGTCATCGAGGTCGTCGTCGGAGCGATTGACCTTGCAGTCGAAGGCCGTCTCGTAGAGGTGACGTTGCCTAGCCATCTCTTCCTCGTCTTCCTCCCCCTCCGCGTCCTCCTCCTCCTCTTCCTCGCCCTCGTCCTCTCCCTCCACGTCGTCCTCGTCCTCGACGAGTATCGGCTGCGGGTCTATCCTCCGTGTACGTCGTAGCTTGCGCACTTGGTGCCGCGTTAACTGCGGCAGCCGGTGATCTAGCTCATCCTCCTCCTCTTCTGGCGATGCGACGCAAGTGCAGACAGTGGTGGGCAGGTCATGGCTCAACAGCCTATGTGGAGGCATGAGGGTGTGATCCCACTCGGTGATGATGCACGACGAGAGGATCTCGTTTCTGGCTGGGACAGCATGCTCGCTCCCCGACGTGGGGCTCACTAGATCCTGGCTCTGATAATGTTGCTGTTGTAGCGGCTGCTGCTGCTGCTGGGACGAATAGGTCCCCCCATCACCCGCCACCGAGTTCCTCTTCGGTATACCCGGCGTCCTCGATCGTTCACCTGGCACGTCGAGGCTCACGCTCTTCCTGTACCTGTTGGGCTGGGATTTGCTTAGCTGTTCCGGCACCTTGAACAGGTCACCGTAGTAATAGGGTGACGGATGACGGACTGGTTGGTTGGCCTCGGTGGGCGATTGATCGGTCAGATGCACAAGGGCCACGCAATCGACGACTGCACTGTCTATGACTGCCAACTCCTTGTCCCTGTCTACTGAGAGGGCACGGATCGAGGAAGACGCGTAGAGGCTGTTCTTACGCTTTCTGATGTCCACTCGGCGACCCTCTTCGTCATCCTCGCAGGACGAGCCCGAAGCTGATGGGTCTGCAACAATCGAATACTCGTGTTAGATAAACGAAGTATCCGGTTTGAATCAATAAAAGCCTCTACCTTTTCGTTATGTATTGCAAATGTTCTCGAAGCCTTCCTTTCGTACCTCTTTAACTTACTTATCTTCGGGCTAATATGTCACGAATTCCGACGAATCCCACTTAATCCCTTGCTACGATAATAAGCGTCACTCACGATGTTCATAAAGTATACGCAGGCTAAGACAGAGAAGGTGGTGTTCGAAGCCGTGGCTGGAATATATAAAAAGAACCCGCGCGGCTGGATACCACTGGCGCGCGAAAATGAAAGCGCCAAAACGACGGGAAATTTTCATAATCGTCCTGCCGTAACGACGGTAGGATCGGCTACTCAGGCGCCGAAGGACGAGAGCAAAAATGCTTATGGGGAGAACGAAATTGCCGTGAAATGGCAGCCTCCACTCCTTAAAAATCACTTCCTCGGTCCGCGCGATATTACCGTAATGGTTTCTGGCCTGCCCGGCTGACACGATCTCTCAGCGTCCCCCATTCCCTGCCACGCTTCTTACGCGCGCTTTGACTCGTTTCAGGCGTCATCTAGCATCATCCCCTCTCGAGTTTACGATCCTGCCATGAGCATCCAAGCCTGCACCTTCGGTTAGACCGGGAGGAAGCATGCAATTACGCGTGTCAGATGCGTGATTTATAAGTGTAACACAAAAGTAACCACGGAAGATCGACGCATCAATATCGAAGTGTGATTTGTAATGACCCTTTCGAAGATATTTTTATCTACTTGGTTGAAATGAAATTGTTTAGTATATACAGTGGCTTGTCAAGATTGGGAAGTAACCCCGATGAGAACAGGAATTCCTACGTGCAGTTGTTTCCCTAGAATTCGTTTGGACTTGTAACACGGTAGACCCTTTCGATCACAGTGTAAATCCAGCCACATGTCCTTAGCAACACGAACACCCGGTACGTTAGCCAACGTAGACACGCAGTACAGAGTAAAGGAGTGGAGATAATGGGAGCATTATGCTCGGCCGGAGGGCTCTACCGAAATCCTTCCTCGCTCCTCCTTGCTGGGGCGGTAAGTGCAAGAGGCACACCATAAACCACGCCAGAAGCTGCTTCTGACAGGGACCGCCTTCCAGGATCTACCGAAAAACTTCTCCAATGGAAGCAAAAAATTATTATATCGAAATCCCGTCTGATATCTCGTGCAGCCGTTTTGCTGAATCGCTGAGCAGCACTGATTCGATACACTGTCTTTCTTTACTATTAGCGGGTAGGAAAGTACGGAGAGCGGGTGACCTATTGGATTAATTACTTACTGACGCGTGCGTAATTTAATTGCCAGTCTATAGGAAAGCATTGTTTAGAAAGGACATTGTTGAACGTTCGTATCGCCGATCCGCCCTGCCAACCCTGACCGTTCGATATGTACGGCCAATTGATGCATTGTTGAAATGGCGCACGCCCAAAACATCCATCATGTTTCCGTGTCAACGACGTTAACGTTCGCTTCGCATGCATCGTGCACAGGAAAAAAAAAGGGTGATATCGCTGTGGGGATTTTTGACGATGCCGTCTGAAAACGCTGCTCGAAAAACCCAGACCAACCGGTGAGAAGTGGATTTTAATATCTAAAGGAAATGGCCACGTTGCTCCTCAATTATTAGGCGGCAGCGTGCAACGACATAGCAATATGAATAAAAAACGCAATATCGAGCCGCGGCTTGCAGATAGAGCAATGTGCCTGAAACGTTATATTGAAAGGATAGAACAGATAGAGCTCCGAGGGGTTAGACGGCAGGGGATGAACGAACAACAGAAATAAAATCCGACTAACAATAAGTCGGAGGCAACATGAATATGCATCCGCTGGTGCCCCGTTCGCTCGATTTACAGAAGATGTCGGTCGAAATCTGCAGAGAAATAAATATTTAAATGGAAACGGTCTGCCGTTGAATATATTCGGGCTGCATCAAGCGAGATGACGAACATTAAGCTTGATCTCGTAACATTTTGAGTAGCCACAGACGTATTATCTTTTAATAGCCATTTCTCTACATACTGCACACGTTTTCGTTAATTGCAATTCTATTTCGCACACAAGGAGACTTGAATAATCCCTGTTTCACGGAAATTAATTAGACAAAGGAAACAGTTTTCATCCTCACCGTCGTATTACCAGTAAAATTTCTTATCTAAACGGCAAAAACACCATCGGGGGCTCGTTTGAAGTTGCCCGTGACGCGATTAGCAGCGTCGCGCGTGTACCATTTCCAAACATCCCCCAGTCAGATGAGCGGAACCCTTTCGACCACATCCAAGGGCGCGCCTTGCCCTGGCGTGGGGCCAAATTGCACCGATATTGATTACCGATCGATAATCAGATTTGCTAGGTATCCGCAAACCAGTGGACGTCGCGATGAGGGGAACGCGGGGGATGCGAACGGGGGTTGGAGACTCGCTGAATGACCGAATGAGTTATGAAGTAAACGAGTGGCCAGCGGGGGCTGTCCAGGTTGCTGATATATCGCACGAAACCTTGTGCACGTGCGAACCGCCGACGAAAAGCTGCAGATAACGCGGCGAGTAGGCGAGCGGTCGCGTGAGTGCTTAGCGAGTGATATATTGGTTAGCGCGCGACCATGGTGCATGGAGACGCGCGAGTGACCAAGGTGGTCGAGACAGAGGGCAGCTTATTGAGCTGGTAAGGGAGCGAGTGTATGGGAAACTATGCGTTACGTCCAAACAGTGGGTTCATGAAGGGCAGGGGCAGCTCCTGATTGTTCACACGTTCGTGTTGGAGTTTGCGACGTGCAGCCTCGAATGCACCTTCGTTGCTTTACTTGTATGGATTGTAGATAAATGTGGAGCTTTGTGTTAACCGGAAAATGGAGGAGTTATCTGTAGGAGATTTGATAATTAATAGAATATTTCTGGTGTTTTGTGAATTAGACGTACAAGGGTTGAGAAGCCTTATACCTTGGTCTGAGAGTTTTCTTCATATCGTTAAATATTTTCTTCATATCGTTAAATATTTCGGCGAGATTTGTAGGGTAAATCCGGGAGACGCGGTCGACCTAATATAAAATGGCTATTAAAACTAATATTGAAATTACTTATTTTATCAGAACAAACCTATATGTTCAGAATTTTATGCTGATTCAGAAAAACTGGTCGATATTTGCTTTAAGACAATATTTACTGTAAATCGGGTAGAAAACTGAAGTCATGACATCTGACCACCTCTCCCGAGATTCCGGGAGAAATGGTTTTCGTCGTTGGCAGAGACCACTCACATAATTATTCATGGAAAATTAACAAAGGATACAGCAAAATTATTTATGAGTGAATACAACTACAGATTCATTGATATTTAATTTGTTTACGTTAAACAAGTAAAGAACACATCAAAGAAAAAGTGAACTATCTACTGGCGATTAGCAAGATAAGTGAATACAAAAGTGAATAAATAAACTGAATAAACAAAAATAATAATAAAATAATAAAAATAAAAAAAATAAACAATAATAATAAAAAAATGATAACTTGACCATCTCTCCTTTCTGCAGAGAGAGATGGTCTTCTCATTAGCTTTGAGAAGAAGAGTTAATATGGCCAAATACTTTGGCTGCATTGTCCCTCAATATCTCTACTATCTTATTATCCCAAACATTAAACGAAAATAAACTTAAAAATATATTTTAAATACAATTCTGTACACCGCTGTTTGACAACAGAGGTTAAATGTAACCTCAATTTACATTTTAAAGCCTATAAATCCAGAAAAACACAGAAGGAAGCGAAATGACACTATTCATTCACCTGTTTGGCTTCTAGAGAAGTAATTGGTCTGCACTTTAACGTATTTTTACGTAGAGAGTCTGAAATATAGCGACTCGACTAACTCTCCGGCCCGACCGCGTCTCCCGGATTTACCCTATGTACTGATTAACACGGAACACCCTGTATGCCAAAGCTCTACGAACCCCAAGTAAGCTGAACGGAGTGGGAAGGTGAAATGACTGATAACAGTCGAGAGAAGCCGAGCGTTCGTGAATGAGTCGACGGATAGGCGTTCGTTACTATGAATAGAATATGAATACTCGTATATAAAGCGAGCGAGTGACGAAGCGAGTGATCGAAGGGACGTGTACCGTAGAAATAGAGTGTACACGCGTACAGTTAGGGTTCGTGATGCACTCGAGGGGTATACTGTCTACCCCTAATGAATCTATTAGGGTCGTCGAGCGACGAACCCCCGGCTGGCAATCACTACAGATAACACAGCGGCGCTGTTACGCAACGCGTGCACGGCCTGACTGTGCAGACCAGCAGATAACTGTGAACGCTCGGCGAATTATTCGCGAAAAACCAGTCTCGGAGCGACCCTGTCCGACACGTATATCGTGGCAACGTAGAATTTGCATCTGGAAGTGGCTCGACGAATCGATTAAGCACGAGGGGATAATCACGTTAGAGATTGCAATTTCTGACGAGCTGCGAGCGGGAGTCAAGGTCACTGGAGATTAACACTTCGTACTTGCACGTAATAGGTTATCGGAATTCGCTTATCGAACTTGTAAAGCGCTCGACCGTTTAGTGTACAATGGACAATCGAGCCAATAGCCTGTGGAGAAAGATAGCGCGCAGAAGATACTCGTTTTTCCACACCCCAAACGACTTCAATTCGGAATATTATGCTTCAGTTGCGGAGATGTAACTATAATACCGAGGCAGAGCGCGGCAGCTTATCAGAATCACCAAGTGCTGAATTCACTTTACATTCATTTTCATATTGAGCCTCCTTTCTACACGAACTTGCTCTGAAATTTCAAGGTCCCTTGCACGTAACCGTGCCCATGTAAGAATGTTCATGATGTGCCACGATAGAAAGGCTTACCTCGTGGTGTAGTAGAGAGGCGAGCAGCTACTCGTTCGAAACGATGCGATAATCCCCGGAATAAAATGGCCGGGATTTCATCAGTCCCGTAAAAACCTCTGAACTGTCACTTATACAATCGTCCCTTCCCTAGGCCGTTCGAGGCGGTAGAGAAGCCAATGACGAGAAAAATTCCAGCGAAGGCTTTATAAAAGAACAGACCTCCGCGTCCCCGTAGCCACTTCGCTCTGCTTTTTATTAGATATTGTCCCCGTAACATAACCGTGGTGGGCTCGGTTTCTATGGAGCACATGTGGATCGTGGGATTGTATCGTCTGTAAAAGGGGAAAGGAGGGGGCTCGACGAAGGGCGAAGATAGTATAAGGAGGGCCTTAAACGAAATCAGGAGCCACAGGATCATCTTGAGGCTTTTTAGGTGGCGGCTAAAGGTTACTCGGGCCTCGCGACGATGAAACCAAAGCCAATCTCGGTTATTGGTTCCGGTGTATACCAGAATTCATGGCTACAGCCACGGAATTGGAAGATCTCGCGACTGAAATGTGTCAGCCGTGCCAAGGGTCGTCGAACGACGGGGTGTCTAATAGGTCTGGAAACGTAAGGCTTCCTCGATACGGCACCGTTCGTTCTTCTAATTATTCCCTCCACCCTTGCCACTGTCGTTTTCTATCTGGTATTTACAACATAAATTTGTGATTCGAGAAATGAGTAATATATGGTGGAGGCGGGGGAAAGAGATCTGAGCAGTGAAAGGAGGGTGGATTAAAAGAAACTTAACGTGCTTAAATGTGAAGGCACATTTTCTACAAAGAATACAATGTCGATAGTCGTCGAGGAAATTTGATTAAAGCTTAGCAGATCCTAATATCAGGGACATCGATCCCATCAGGCCTCCTTTGAAGACTCAAATCTCGGCCTCCTCCGGAGCACGCTCTCCTCGAGCGAAAGGTAGCTACTAACGAGTCAAGGTTACGAAGACAAATACGAGGCTGGTACAAAGAAAAAGTGGATTAAGAAACGAGGTAAGATGTTTGCTTGGAAAGCATGTTGCCTCTCATCTCGATATTACGCGAGCGAACACAGGCGCGAGTTTACGAGCGGATGTTCCATCGCGATGTGATTGAAGCATCCCCTGATTACAGAGATACCTACGTAAATCTTTGACAGTGACACCCCTGGCGCAATCTTTCTTGATTAGTGTCTCGATCGAAGGAAATATTACATCACCATGAAGCTAAATAAAGGGACGCGCCTTCACTTACTTATCAATTTGTCAGTCAAGAATCTGGAGCGGGCAAATGAACCCGAAGAAGATTAAACAACGTCTAAAGGTGCGTGAGAAATACAAAGAACCTGACTACTCAACAAATATAAATCTATAAGCATCAATGTACTAAAAATATTCTTAATTTTCAGCCTCATAACTTAAAGTGATTGGTAAAACATACAATTATATAGAAAATTCTCATCTTTCCATTCCACGTCTTCCCAGATCCCTGGCTTTGATTGTTTTCTCGAGACGTTCATCTACGCGAGAGGAAAAGAAGCTGTAGGCGCGACGATTCCAGACGGTGGCGACCGGTGAATTTAAAATGCGCAAAAAGGGGCAACGCCTTTGAGCGTTTTGAGTGGCAATTACTTGGTCTGTCCTCGAATTACTTACTCCAGTAATTTTATTCTACCGCCGTCCGCCCCTGCGCCGTCGCCAGCCCCTCGCCAGCTTATCCTTCAGAGGCTCACGCTGCCGGAAATTATCTTAAAACGCCATACCGGCTCGCTTCTCAAAAGAAGGGCATCTTACGCAGTTTTCAGTCGAGGACACATCAATACGCGGAGAAAATGTACGGCGCCCAAAGTTCTCGCGGAAAAAAGGGATATTCTGTAAGGAACAGACAAACTTCTGCCCTTTGTGCTCGCCTTCCCTCCCAGCAAGAGGAATTTCAAGAAAGAGACTGTTACACGGCGACACGTAAGAGGTTTAAAGGAAACATTTCTCGCGTTCCGCCTGGCAAGTACATCAGGGCGAGTTTAACGGCTGGAAGAAGGCGAAGAAAAGAATGGCTCGTGGCGAGGAAGGATGTAAAGAATGAAAGTTACGTTTCATCTTGGACCTGGTAGTTGGACTCCTCGGTGAATATTCTCTGGATGTAGGTCCCTACACTGTTCTTTGATAACTTGTGGTGTTGTCTGGATCATTTTAAGAGGATTTGTGGGATGTAGGTGCACCATTGAAGACCTACTACTGTTATATACAATACCCATGTGTAGGGTGTGAATGAGATGTGTTTGGGCAAAGTGACGGGCTGTTTGGCTTCAGCGAGTTTCGAGGAATGGATGCGCGATAAGGCCCGAAATCGACACGTGGCAAGAGCGTATGAATGCATGTACGAATGTATGAATGCGTGTACGAATGTGTGAGTGAGGGATGACGCTCGAGAAAGAAGCTCCGGGGCAGTCGAGAGAAAAGCGTCAAAAAGTCGACACAGAATACCAAATCAGTGTAAACGCGAAAGAAGTGTAATTCTTATTAAATATATTCATCTTATTTGTTCCGATAAATGTCTCATCTCTGCCCTACAATCACCACCAGTGGTATTCTCACACATGGTTATATAACTCTTCCATCTTTAAATCCAAAAGTCATGTACATCCAAAAGAATGTACAATACAGTACATTCCTCCTGACTTCTCCACCATTTCTAACAAACATATCATTAACGGATGATATAACCACATGTACTCCTATAAGCCACCACTTTTTCTACGAGCAGAACACCGCAGAGCTGGTTCCGTAGGAAACTCTCCCCGAAGCGTTCCCAAATGTCCAAATCCAATATCGCGGCTGTACGCCGCGGCCAAATTGAACCCTCGATCTAATTTAACTCGGCCCCGAAACACCCCTATCGCCTCGTGCGCGTCTTCCTGCACCGACACCTGAGGATTCCACGAGAAAGAATAAGTGGAGGGGGGCGACATCCTAAACTCAATTACACCTCGTTCGCAGAATGATTTCGCCTCCGGCGAACGATGGCGGGGCGGCGTTTAGTCCGACTGTTTCTGCGAGGGAATAAAATCAATGTTTCGCCCGTTGCAAAGGGTTTTCGCGACAGGGCGCAGGGAGGTGTCCGAGGAGGGTGTCGGAGCTGTCGCTGGCAGTGATAGCGGCCCGCTCGGATTATCCGCTTTCCCTGTCGGTAGACATTGCTCAATTGAAATCTACATCGGTGGTCACACGTGAGAACGATGGTTTTGCGGCCGAGGGCGTTCGCTCATCAAGGGCGCGGACCTGATCAATCGTGTTCAGAGGCTCGCCAACAGTTCCAACCTACTGTTTGTTGCTCCTTTCTCTGTCTCTCGTTCATTCTCTCCTTCGTTTTTATTAATCCAACGTTCGGTTTACTTTCGCTTTCGAATTTAATCTTACGCTCGCCATGTGTACCCCCGCGATCCACGTGTTAGCCTAGCGCAAACGTGGCGGAATTTTTATCCGTAGACATTGCAGGCCTCCCTGCTGGACGTGGGATTTGATATTGACTAAGCTGGTGCGGAGGAAGTATTGTTTAGAGTTTGAAAGCTGTACATAGATTTCTGGAGGAGCTTGTAGAATCATTGCGCGTAGGTATTAGAAGGTTTCGAACTAAATACGGGGAATAAAGGCAAACAGCTAATAAGCGTGTACCTTACTGGCAGGTGCAACAGGAGTTCGAACGCAGTTATATCGCG
Organism: Andrena bucephala; assembly: GCA_947577245.1. Taxonomy (NCBI): domain Eukaryota; kingdom Metazoa; phylum Arthropoda; class Insecta; order Hymenoptera; family Andrenidae; genus Andrena; species Andrena bucephala. The sequence goes on from OX387715.1 coordinate 76,457,298, forward strand.
AAACTATCTCCCGTAGCATCGAGGGGAGGCAATTTTTGGGAGCAGACAATGGAACATCTTGAGACACTAGTCTCCAAATTAGTTTCACTCGAGACTCGAAAAGTTTGCACGTCGAGATATGCGATCTCTAGCAACGACAACTCTACGCAGGCAGGTGGAACACCTGACACGTAGATTAGGCTAAGCGTTCGTGAAATTATCTCCCAACGATATGCAAATCGCGGCATAAATGCTAATTGTAATTGCCCATGAAATGAATTCAGGGACCCTTTCGGTGGAGCTGGGTAGGGACGCGACGTCCTTACCGCCAGCCTCTGGCTCTATGCCTCCTCGTTTAGCCGCGGTGAAATGGCCGCGGCCTGTTTGAAAATTTTCTTTCCACCTCGTTCGGAGGCCTCACGAAAGCAAATGTCGTTCCGTCGCGCGATAAAACGGGGACAAAGCTCTCGCCCCGCGATTAGCTAAAGTATTGCGCGACAAAGAATCCAACTCGTTCAACGAATCACGGGGGGAAGGAAGTTAACTACAAACGGTAAGGAAAAAGTTCATTACCTCGTTCATCAAACGATCATTGTCTCGCCCATTTTGGAATAAAAGATCAAACGGATATAGCTCGCATCGCCAGGACTTTTACCGAATTCCAATTGTCCCCTCGTTCGACGCTTGAAACTCTTTCGGAGCCCTTCGGGGGGATACTATCGCCTGCAAAACTTCATTAAAGTGCAAATCGTTCGTAGTCGTTCGTCCACGAAACCTGATTTCAAAATGATGCGTGCAATGGGCCACCATGGAGGATATTAAATCACTGGTGGGCACGCGGAGCTCGATTTCACGGTACGCGAAACGAAATGATAGTGTTACGACGCTGATTTGTTCGCCAATGGGCACTGCGAATGCCAATAGTGGCCACGTACCGACGCTTCGTTAATATATTAGAATGGAACTCGATAATGGAATTGCTTTCATGCTAAATTGCAATCTTTTGTTTCATTGCGGGCCCACTGGGCGGAATATAGCGGGGACGAAATTTCCGGGGGAAACCGCAGAATGGTGAAAGTTGCAACAAAAGCGTTTCATCGTATTTCATTTATTTTTTAACCAAAATTTGTTTAAAACAATTGAAGCATCCCAATTTTTAAAAGCTGACTGAATGAAGAAATATACAAGCCTGAACAAATACCCGACTAACTCTCTCAATTTTCAATCCCTGAATCCACATGTCGATCTTCCCACCTATACCAAAATCTCCACGAATTTCGAAGTACGCTCTCCAATCCTTCCTGGCGCCCGAACACTTGAGATCGCTGCTTCTGCATAGAGATCCGGATGATCGAGACGCCAGTCGCCAGCGGGAAAACTGCTCGTCACGGAAGACACGCGAATTTAACTCGCGGGAGATTGCGAGCGGATTAAGATCTCGCCGTGAGATCCGACACGTACTCGGTCCCGTCCAACGAGCAGAGGCGGAACCATGCCGTTGACAGTTTGTAAATGATCTAGTTTACCGCGCGGGAAACGGTGGGCGGAAGGGGTGGGTCGGCTCTCGAACGCGGAACAGAAAGGGAAATGAGAAGGGGGGCGGAAAAGAGGGGCACGACGAAAGACGGAAATTTGGGATACCGTGAACAGAGCGAGGAAAGGGGTGGAAGGCTCTCGGTTAACTATTCATCTTCGCGGCAATCCAACAAACTTTCCTGCGCCTCCACCCACCCCCAACCCCAAGCTCTTCACGTTGTAATACTAAAATTGTCGCACGGTAAATCGCGCCGTCGTAAACATAACTCGCTGGCGAGCCCTTAACGTCTACCAAAGAGGGCTCTGCAAATGATACAACGGCTCATTCTATCACGCTCAATGCCGAGTCGGAATATAGTCATCTGCGGGATCGTAGGTAATAGCGTAGAAAATGAGGCACGAGGAACGGTGTAGGAGATTTTCGAGTACACAGTGTAAAACGGTTTTGAATGCGAGTATCTTAGGGGAAGAGAAATAGAGGTGACATGGCGAGGGCTGAATACTCGTGAAGCAGTACACTAAGAGGAGTTTGGAAATTTTAGCAGGAAATGTTACTAAAAATTGAAAAAATGAGCATTTTTAGCTGTCAATGAAACGATAATTGTGAAATTAGAATCCCCAATTTAAGGCGCGACGAAATATCCTGAAAGTGCGAATCCACGATGCGATTTTACATGAGACAAAAATCTCAGCAACAACTAAATGTAAATAATGAAAATTGTCGTGAGAGGTGAGATTTATGAAAATATATCATGATACTTGTTCCTTGAGAGTCTAATTTCAAGAAATTAATAACAAAATAATTGAAATATAATAAAATAATGAGACACGATATTTTTGTCTCATCGTGAATTTGCACCTCAAGTGTTTCCGCAATATTAGATGTCTCGTGTGGATATTTCGTAGTCAGTTGTCGACACCCTCGTCGATAATCATTTTCGCTTGGTCACAATTATTTCATATGCACGGGCATAGGCAGCTGAGACAATAGATGAGCGTTTAGCCAGCGTTTGATGCGAATCAAGCAACCCCTGGTCGCTCTAGCAACCAACGAACGGACAAACGGACGGCTTGTCATTTGCATACGATGAACCCGCAGCAGCGTTAACTGCTCGGGGACGCGGAACGAGCTACAAGTCACCTGGTACCGGTAATTGAAACGAGGGTAGCTCTTTCGCGAGGGTCGGTCCAGGAGACAATCAGTATAGGAGAAAGTTCTTTCATCGCTCGAGTAATGACGAAGCTGGCACTCTCGCCCAAAAAGGACGAAGTCACTGATTGACACTACTGCAATTCCGGGCCCTGTCTATTTTACACAATTACTTATGTGATCTCAGTGCTCCCCAAGTAACGAGGAGTTTCAAGACTCAAAATATAAATAAAAAAAAAATTAAATATTGATGGGAATTAAAAGCTTTGATATGGGTTTAGATTGTTTGAAGGATACAAATAGATGTGTTTTAGTTATTTATGGAACTGTTGTAGTAGGAAGTATTTGCCTGCAATGTTCAATGGACTATTTGCTTATATCTCCCGTCCGAAAGTTGAAACGGTTCTGCCTAGAATGGGGCATGAGAAAGTTACGGAAAGTGGCCCCTCAAATCCCACCCCAGTTTCCCGTGTCGCGGTAATTTCAAGAGCTTTCGAAAGATCGAAGTTGCAGAAAATTCATTTAAACTTTAGGCTTCGTTCACCCGCGGCCGCGTTACATAAGTAGGTACTCCCCACCATGTTGCAACGTGACAGGATTCACTCTGTGCTATACCTATGCGCCTTTCGTTAAATACAAATTCCCCAATGTACAGGTTACACACGGTACACAAGACGAGTTAAAGTTTCATCTGCCCCAATCATTTTTACGGTCGACGATAAAAGAAAGTATGTACAGAGAAAACACAATTCCGCTTTCAAAGGAAATGTATTATGAGGAAATGACCGTTACTAACCCCTCGCCTCTGCCCCCGCCACTTCTAGTATTAATAACAGCACAAATAGAAATCAATCAAACCCTTTCACTCACCCTGCAAGGTTCAATCTTTTCTGGCAAGTAGAATCCAACCGCAGCAACCTCGATCGTCATTATAAACCACAGCAAACGCAAAAGGGCTGGTATACAAAAGAGACCTCCATGAAACGGGAATCGCTGCCTCCACGCTAAGAAGAATGGAAGGTAAAATCCGAAAAAAATCATCCCCCAAAATGTTGGCAACTGGCCGAAGCTTAACGAGAAATCTCGTCGATGCCTGGTCCATTCCGTTCTACTTCATTAGGTTTAATCGGCCGATTTTTAATTACTTCGGACGCTCTCGAGCAGCCCTCGAAAGAGAGGGCAAGAAAAATCCCCCGTGTCAAGGGGCCTTGTCGAAACGGTTAATAAGTATGGGTGAGGATAGAGGGGCACGAAATCAGGCGGAGAACCCCTTCAAACTTTACAGACTGCGAGTGCCGCGCGAGGGCAGCCTGGACGAGCAGGGGAGGGTAACGGGGGATGGTTTAATTAAATATCACACGACATATTATGGGACGAGGTCGGCGCGCGGTGTCAGTAGCAAGTAACGTCAGCCACACACCATGGAGACCGAAAAGTTCGAGGTAACAAAACCGAACGAAACGATCGCAACGATCATGATACTGGAGCACGTGCGTCTTGCCGGAGATAGGTGGTGGAAGAACCATCTGTACCCTCCACAGGGTACAGCTTTCAAGGGTGCGTGGTAAATCGCGGTTAGAAGGGGTCAGCAAAAGATTCCTTCTGCGAAATCAAGTGAACGATGATCAATCAACTGAAGGAAATCAATCATAGGATGATTGAAGAGTCACTCCCTACTTTTTAAGAAAAATAACTGACACTTACTGGTATTCCTTTGCTTAAGTTTTGAAGGGTAAGTATAATGAAATTTGACATGACGAATGTAATTATGTTGGAAGTGAGTGAAGGAAGATTATAAAAGAATTTAGTTTACATTTGTTGCTTGTTTTCTCGCGTCGTTTTATATTTTCACTAGTGGCGCCACAATTTGCTGGACACTCTTTTATAAATCGTCTCTTTAAAGGTTATTTTGCCTTTGTCACGCTGCTCCCTTTCTCCCACCCCTTATTTCCTCCCTAACGGCGACGTAACTGGCAAATCAATTCATGGTGAAAGAGACGACGTCCCAATGGTACAGATACCCATGAAAATCCGCTCTTAACTTCGCAATATTTCTGTCGAACAGCCAATACTGCCAAGATACGCACGACCCCGCGTATTTTGCAGGAAGGAGGACTCGGGATCACGATTCTAATTGGGGACATTCATTCTGTTATGGACAGCGGTAGGGTCGTCTGTCTGCAGATACGGTCAGCAGAAGCCTTCCGAAGTCGGCATTGATAGTGTACTGAAATTTAAGAAAACTAATTTCAGCATTCCTGTGGCTTAGGATAATCTTTAGAGATGCGTCAGTAAAGTTACTACGAGACAGGCTGTAAACGCAGAGTCGTTCCCCTTGTCGGACTCTACGAACTGTCCTACTACTTACTTAGGGCGTCGCGTTGAAAAACTACATTTGTACAACTTCCATGTATTGTGTCCTAGCGGCTGAATAAAAAGAGATATGAAACTGTTCCACTCTTGTTTGACTGGTATAAATGTAATTCACATTTATCCAGCTATAAAAAAATTAGTGTAACTTTCATTACACAAACAATTAGTGAATACACTTTAGAGTACAATAAAGGAAAGCATCTCACTTCCTTTAAAAATAAATGTAATACTGGCACTATAGACTGCCCCACAAGCTAAAAAGTACTACAAACAAAAAAGTCACTCCACCTACGAGAACAGAAAACTTGGAGAGAACTAAAGTTCCAAAGAAACTTGGCTATACAGACTACACTGTACACACGTAACACTCTGAACCCACGATCGACTTAGGAGTCGCCTCGAAAAATATTTGCTGATCCCGAAGCAAGACACTTTACACTTGCTCCGAAACAGCGGAAGTTCGTCTGGCCCGTCATTACGTTGCTTTCTCAGCTAACCGATCGCTCTCCACTAGTCATGCATTATTTATAGCACCGCGAACGGAAGCCACCTCCGTCTAGAGCAAACATCGTTCGCCTCGATTAGAATGCCTCGCGGTTCAAGGCAAGAAGTCGTATCAAAGTGAGGCCAGCCGTTCGCCATGCTGTCCTCCAGTAGGATGCCGAAACGCTTACCCATCCTCAGAGTAAGTTTGCTCAGGTCCGTTCGTCGGGTCGATCCCCCGCGACGTTCACCGTGTGCCACGCGAATTAAAAGCCCATGAATATGGTAAGGACGCGGATTCCCCGCCGGTGTTTGCCCCGGGATCAGTGTTACTCGGCAATCTGCATGGCCGAGTGTTAAAACACTGGGAGACGCAGCTCCGGAGAACGCTGGATTCCCCGGTTCGCGTTCAGCTGCGTCCCGCGCGTCGGATAACTACATGGGGTTAATTACAAACCGGAACTATGGGCATTCCGACGCGACGATCCGGTTCACCCGGGACCCTTGTTACCGTGAAACGGGCTAACGAGTGGCCAAAGTTTACGAGGCGGCCCGCTTGCAGATCCGGGGATCCGAAAATCTGCGGCTGGAACGCGGGGTGGAATCGCACCAGCAATGTGGAATCTTTTAATTGTGAGAGACTCGAAGTATACAGGGATTGAGGTTGATGGAGATAAATGGTACCTGCTGGTGCTGGGACTTTAATACTGGAGTTGCTACGAACGTTCGTTATGAATAATTCTACGCAATTTTTTAGAATATCTGTTCACGAATGGAATATTTTATTGTTGTATAATGATTCATTTGTTTCGCATATGGTAACTTTCGGGAGATACAAGTTTGAACGTTTGGAATAATAAAATACGACGGTGGTATCTAACAAGTGTTTTACTAATTCACCTTCTCACCGCTTGAACCACATTTTGGTCAACATTCTACGTAACAAGTTTCCATTCCATTTAAATCTCTATAAAGAATTGCGATTTCAATTCATTGCTACTGTTGAAATACCTGCTTGCCCAATAAGTTCACTCTACACGTGCACGCTTTTTGGTAACATTCTGTCCGACAAGATACGTATCCCCTGCGATTCGAAAACGTTCGATTAATCCGCGACCATTCCCGACCAACCTGTGTGCACCGTTCAATTATCGAGGGGCTCTTCCGCCTCTCTTACTCTGCGTTAACTGAGTTGTTGCCTCGATAATTCGTACATCGGAGTATCAGCCGTACCACCGAGGGGTCGCCGCATTAATTTGCGGCTTGGCGCGGGAATTTCTGTTAACTCTATAATCCGAAACTTACTGTCTCCCGGTTCAAATACTTCGGTCGACAAGTCAATTTCAAGTTCGCAACATGCAGGTCGAAAGAACGCTTCGATTCACACGTAAATTCTCCTTACAGGCGTTTCAACACATTCTCTAGCTGTCATCTTAGATTCTTCAGAAAACTACTGGTTCGTAATTTTCGTAAGATTCATTATGCAAATTAAGTTTTATCCACAGCTGCAACTGTAAATTCCTGATAAATATGCACAATTAACAATGAGACGCTCGGTAATTCCATTTTCAATATTATTGCATTGAATTTCCATTCCAAATCAACGCAAAGGGGTGAGTGAAAATTGAAAACTAACTTCATCTGTAGGAATATTCGTAATATCATGCTTTGAAACGGAACTGGCTACGTGATTTAGACGGCTGCGTCCCGCACGGTATCAGAAATAGATTTCACCCGCGTCCAAGGTCCAAATCCGGATTGCCGTTTCGAATCCAGATTGACGTTCGAGTCACTGTGAACCCGTGGACGAAAATTCACATTTATCGCGTTCGCTACGGCCATACATTTGGAAAACTACGTGTCACAAGCTACGCTACATTTTCACTGCCCTTAATCAACCCAGTGTCTATTCCTAATTAGGCGCACCAAAAATATAACACAAACAGGGCCAACCTCCTATATTAAACACCCCCCAGGCTATTTAATTTTAACATTCCGTAAAAAGTGAACCTAATAGTTTCTTTTATTAACGTGAAATGCTAAATTATCGGTGTCGCCTGCACGTGACGTTCATCTGTCACGAGAAATTACTACGTCAGGAATAAATGACACGTGATAATGAAACTGGTCAGAATTCCTGCCCGCAGAGTAACGATGGAACGCAAGAAATGCCAAAATATTTAATACATAATTCAGGCTCAAATGTCCGTTGCCATAGCAACAATGCACGCGACAGCACTCGCGGCGCGAGGATCGATACTTCCGATGGAATCTTTGGCAGCATTACATTTTCGCGATCATCTGCAACCCTGATGTTTACTCAGACGCCATATTATGTACGATCCACTATCTTCGGCGAGAAAGGATTCAAAATAGAGGGAAAAGAAGCTGGATGAGTCAGTTGGCAGAAAGTTAGACGAAGGACGCGGGGCCAATCGATAAGCAGAGGCGGAAGAGTGCGGTGGCTATCATCCAGACGCCAGGCTAAATCTCTGATTTACGAGCGAACGGTTTACGTTTATTTATTATAATGCTAGGCACGGCTTGATCGCCCGATATATGTTTAATCCGAACAGTTCATTAGGTCGGTGCTTCCTGAAATTTACGAGTCGCTGCCCTCCACTGTATTTCTGGATTTGCATGTGTTTACTACGATTTATTGATGGTCAATATACCTGTATGTAGATACGTGCTGCAGTTGCTGGTGCATTGACAGTTGAATGAAAAGTATGGCGAATTTAGAGTGATCAATTGAATAAAGGATCACACCGAACCTTTCTGCATTATTCATTTTTATCTTCACTTAGAACAGACCTTGGGTTCAGCTTTGTGTTTAAAATTGGACTATATACATACGATGATGTTAAAATTGTAATTGAACCTCTAAGATACCTGAATTCTTTCAACAATCATTGATCCGTAACTTCTTATAATTCCTTATAACTTCCAAGCCCTGGATTTTAATTTATATCATCGAGATACAAAAATTCAAATTTCAACCTCTGGACAATCCTTTCAGTCATCTTCGAGACTGCACAGATTTCAATTGGTATAACTTTTACGGAATCCAAGCGCGTAGCGAGGTATTCTAAACGTTGACAAGTAAAACGAACTCGTCTCAAGTCACGGTACGAAATATGCACCACTTACCCGTATAAGGTCGGCAATAGTTGCGATTTACTTTGCTGTACAACGTCGGCAGAGACGACTCCGCTCCCGGCTCGACGTACGTCTTGTTCTTACTATCCCTGGGGTCGCTATATTGCTCCACGACCTCGACTTCCGCCTGAAAACAGAGCAGAGATTGTTTCCTTCCGTTACGATCCAACGCCAACTATACGCTGAAAGCTCCCCCGGTCCGTCGTGTATTATTTACACGAGAAACTGGGCAAACATTCCAGCCGACGTGGTTCGCCCAGAGCGGCGAAAGGAAGAGCGCTAGTCGAAGCAAACGCGAGTGACTAAATGGGGCGAGAACTGGCGGGCAAACGTGATTAAACGACGGTTAAAAGCGCGTAGAACAATTTCCCGGGTTTTCTCCCAAACGGCTCGCGCGTCATAATCCACCGCGCCGTGAAAACTTTCAGTAAAGAAAGCACGTACGAGCAAAAGCTCCTAGTCAAGTGCGTGCACTCACGTTTCCCTGTCGCAAATTCCTTTAGAAGCGGGATCGTCGAAGAACACGCGCGACGAGTGGGTGAAACGTGAACTGTTAGAGCCAATAAGGGGATCTCCTCGTTGTTCCGTCGCCAGAAAAATTCTCTGCAAGGTGAAACGATCCGAAAGGGACACATAGTTTTCCAGGAGCGTGTTTTCGTAAACAACCGAAGCGCGAGCACGATTGGACGAGCAGAGCCAGGGGACGAGATTCGCGAGGGTGGAAAACAAACAGGAGAACAATAGAAATTATTGACTCGGTAACAATACTAATTTGGCAGCGAGGAGGCTGCTTGGCGCTCGTGTACGCCTAACAACGTCCAGCTTCGTCCCTTCGGGGGATGCCATCAGCAAGGGTTATTGCGGGAGTTTCTTCGACTAAGCACGCGACACGTTAGTCCGACGCAATTCCCAGCCCCTGAACGCAGCCAATTGCGGTAATGCCTTGGCCAAGGCCGGCGGATAAACATTTTTAGCTCCCCCTCCCCACGGATGATCGTTATTTCCAGAGAAAACAACCCCGTCTCGCGTTTCCTCTTCCCGGTGGTTTATCCGCCGGCTGGGTCGGGACAAGAGCTTTGAGCAATTGGAATTCCACGGCTGCGCTCGAAGGAAATATTGTCCGATACGTCGGCTAAATTTCCCTCTAATCTCCGTGCTTAATAAAGGTACTCGACGTTCCAGTAATTTAACTGGATGCCCTGGACGCTAGCAGAATACCGGGAGAACGCTTATAACCTGCTCCAACAGCGGGGGGGCAATGTTTTGTGATAATTACAGCATTTAAGTAACGATTATGGTCGAATGAGTTACTTGAAATTACATTTCCAAATGCGTTCACCACCTCGGTTAAAATTACAGTCCGACAAAATGCGAGAATATTAAGTGCTCAGGAACGGTACACCTTCTCATTAAACGGAATAAGTGCGCGCAGAGTGGGGCGTATTTCAATTGAACCGCCGCAGAAAGAAAGCTTTACTTTCCCCTAAGGAAGACTCGCGTTCGCGATTCTGGTAGCCCTCGATATTAATGATAATAACGATAATAGGAGCAATAACGATGGCCGCGGGGCCTAAACGAGGGACGACGCACGCAACGGGGGAACGGAACAGAGGAGGACGGGCGCTCGACTTCTCGGAGGAGGCGTCTGATCAATGGCCACGGAAGCTCCTGCTACCACCCTCGAAGAGGCTCGGTGGGGTGGTTGTATCACGAATCGAGGAGTTGGCTGGAAGGTAAAGAAAAGGAAAGACGGATTGAAATGACGGCGGACGGAGGCACAACGTCTGCCGGTACAAGACGAACGGGAAGACGACGAGGAAGACAAGTAGCCTTAAATTGAAAGAGGCCAAAATTGGAATTCTCCTGCCAAAGTTGAGCGTCGTGCCCTCCGGGGGCTGTTTCGAGCACGGAGGCGATTGCCTTCTGGCTCACGCCCCCGCCCCGTCGCCCCCGGCCGTCTCGCTGGAACAGATAAATTCGTGGATGTTTATACGGAAATTACAGGGACGAGTTTCGGGCGGAAGAGTCTGCAAGGAGGAAGCGGCTCGATCGACTGTCGAAAATCCGATGACTGCGGCGACAGGCTCAACTTAGGCGAGCGCAAACATACCCGTATTGCCTGATCCCTGGATGTCTTGGACCGGCGTGTTGACTGATGCTTCGCGATGCGCGAGGGAAGAGGGTAGATCTCACCCAGAGACGGGCTGTATCGAGCATCTTAGCTGACAGGGCGTGTTTCGGCCACGCAATCGATGGAAACGAAATTAATGGCGGTTTGCTTTATCCACGGATTGCAGACAGGGTTGTTTAAAAAATGGATAGGAGCACCTAGAATCGTTAAGATAAATGGTGGTATAAAAATGTGATCGTGAAACATTTTTCGATCACCTAGTGTGTCAGGATTGAAAACTAATGATCTGTAATAATGAAACAGGAACAGCTGCGGAGATCAGCTTATTTATTAGAGTGCTCAAAATTTTATTTTCAGCCCTGCAATAGAATTAATTGGATTTCGATAATTAAATTCGTAATTGATATTTAGTCCAAGCGATGTACCGCAGGTGATGAAAAATAGGAAAATGGAGGGTTACGGCCAAGTAATCTCCTCGACTTCCGAAAAGAATAATCGCTCGGTTATCGGACGATGAATATCGAAATTCTCCGTCGATGAATATAAAGCAGCTTTTGCTCTAATCAATGCTAACAAGGTGTTCAATTATTATTTTTCACAAAAATGTTCTTGCGTTAGCGAAAAATGGTTGTACAGTCTGTGGTGCTGTTGCGTTAAAATAGCCTTAAGGATCGATGTCAGAGTTCACCGAATCGATACAAGATAAATAAAGGCAGAAAGTCCATCGCGTGACATAGTAATCTACTTCCCTCAATGATTTTTAAGCGGTACGCTCTGGGCACACATTCGCCCACAGACAGCAAGAACAACTATATTAACTCTCAACCAATAATCCCATTGGTTTATCGGACTTTAATCCGATTCAACGACCGCTGTGTTATTATTGGCCGCGATTATTAGCCTGCACATAATCTCGCTACATTATGGTATTCGCGACTTTGACTGTATTACATCCACGATTTTGCGTTGCATTACAGAAATACACCAATCTCATAAACGAGACAGCATTACTGTAACATTCTGTAAATTGTCGAGTCGTCCGAATCGATTGACGTCTACCCATCTCTTTTCTCGTATCTTTCGTATACATATAGAATCAATAAATCAATAAATGGGCAAGTCTGCTGCACGACCACTCTTGTAATATATTTCACGAGCTGAGTCAGAAGCGAGGAATCGCTCGCAACCTTCAGAGATTTCGTGTTCCTGCATAATGTCCTACTCCTGCTAAGTACACGCGAATTTCGCCACTAAGAATGCTTAGCGAAGTTTCGAGGCTTGGAATATGCTTGATACACTCTGAACACGATACGTAGAGAGGGGAATATTGAAATGACGTCTGGAGTAGGATTGAGCAGTTTCTATCGGGAGGAGTATCAGTTTTTAACTTGAAATAGAAATGATATATGGTAATTAGATTGATGATAGATTTGTCGCGGTATGTGTGATCCACTTGAGTATAGTAGTCGCTTGAAATTTTTGTTGAATGTACAAAGACATAATCTATAACACCTACACACACTACTATTAAATTAGTTTATTAAATGAGTATATTAAATATAGTAACAATTGTCACGATACAAATAAAAATCCCTGAACCTGTAAACGTTCTCTATAAGAAAGTTTTATACGTTCTACCCAAACGAATCTTTTATAACAAACCGACTATCAATCGCAGAACGGATTCCCCGATAAAATCTCAAACAAGCACCATTTCTCGTTTCATAGTTTACCAAAGCGTGTTTCATTCCCACCTCCCCATTGCCGAATGTTCCTCGGAGCCCCACAGTGCTTAGGAAACTATAAATCCCCGTTTCACTTTCGCAGGAGCCGCGACCGCGAACTTGCAGGGCGCGAGGTGTCCTCGCACGCGCTCCTCGTCTGCTCCAACTTTCCCGCGGCGTGGCTCTTTGTTGGAGTGATAAATGCGACCTACAGCCGTGCCCGACCTCACGCATAAAATAAAGCGCTAAAGTATTAAGTAGGGCTTACGAGCGAGAGTCATAACGATTCACCCTCTTGAATCAAGTGCTACCCGTTTCCTCTCCTCGTCGCTCTTTCTCGCCCCCTCCGTGAGGAGCACTTTCGTCAGGGGCCGCCTCGGTGACAACGAGGCGAAGGAAACTTTTGTTCCGCGCTCCCAGGTGTCCCACCACCCCCATGTTCCTTTCCCTCTGCCCCCCCCCCCTCCCCATTTACGAGCCCCCTCGCAACCATCATACACTTTTTTTCCAAGTCTTCGCCTTTCCTCGAGCAAACGAGATTAACAATTTGTCGATGATGACGAGGATGAATTACAAGTAATGCACTGGACTGCAACGCTACGCTTTTTATATAATTTTAAACGATTCGTGGGACGAACTAGTTCGATTTAGCTGGATTGCTACAGTAATTGATACTCTGATGCTGATGGGCACTCGGAAATTGTATAATTTGTGTAAAGAGGTGCAATCAGGGGTAGAAAAGAAATGGGTTAGACTTGACCCAAGTGCGCTGAAGCTTCCAACGTCTCTAGTCGCCCATGATGACTGAACTGATCCTGTTCTTATTTATTTCGGGTCTGTTTTCTGTATTAAGGCCTCTGCGCGGACCTCCGCGTTAACAAGGCGCGATTTAACACCAGCCAAGAGTTACGTCCGGTTGCAAAGTAAACCCAGATCTCGAGGCAGCGCGAGGCGTGACGTTGCGACCGCGTTTTCGAGGACACCGGAGAGCCTAGTCAAGGTGAACTGTATTTCAACTGCAGAAGCATTTAGGCGTTACGCTCGGGGCAATCCGCAGCACCAGAAACTGAGTGCTGGAACAATTATAAGCACCGCCGGAAGTCACCCCCGCCCCCTTGCCCCGTTTTCACCCTGCTCGCACGTTTCCCCTCTTCCTTCCGTTCGCTCGTCGTTCTCTCTCGCCCGGTGGAACACGCTCCGCCATCCACCCCCCCCCCTACCCTGTGCGCCCCATCTCTGTACACCGTGCCTATACCATCATGCCCAGGGGGTATTTTGTCACCACCGTAATTATATTTCTCCCTTCAACCGATTCTTCGGCGCGCCAGCCAGGAGAAAATATCAATACTGCCGTTAACCAGCGGGACGAATCCTGAGCCAGTACTGTGGCCAACGAGGCCGAAGATAGAGGGTTAGACTAATCACGATCGGATTAAGATTAGGGGGTGTCACAGAGAGGCGCGGGGAAAGGTCACGTTGAAATTTTTATGGGAAATCTGCGAGGAAAGGTACCCAATGGAATTTTATAGTTTAATTTAGCTTGAGAAATAAAGCTAAATGCTTATAATAATTCTTTCGTCGTATCATTTCCATTTAGTCGACACGATTGTAGCTTTCTGTTCCTTTCGATTCATAGAATAAAGGAAGTTCTCAACGTAGTGTGATTGTTGAGTGAAATGCCATTAAACAGTCATCGATCTTCATAAACTTGTATGTAAAATATTCTGACACTTCCGTTGCATCTATCACGTAGTTATGCACAAGGAGCTGTTTTCGGCACCTAGCAGCGAGCAACCCACCTTTCCTGTTGCTAAGGTTAGAATCGGTGAGGAGAACTGAAGTAGTGTATGTGCGTGTTCGTAGGCTCGTAGCATAGGTATATATGACTGGGTTCCTTGTGGGGCCCCAGTGCAGAACAGGTCCCGTAATAAAATTCGGGGGAAGATTATAATTTAAAATGTTCCCTTCTTTTAAACACGAGTTCTCTCACACCACGAATTGAATATTTAGTGCAGCAGAAACAGTTACCAGCAGCATGGCGCGCTAATACCTAAACCAGGGCTGCACAAGGAGCTGTTTTCGTGTATATATTTATTTATATATAACTTTCCGACTTATAAATGATATATATCCTTAATTAAAATTTGGTTCAAGTCATACCAAATGCCGGCAGTAGCAAATGTTTTGGAAATTTCATGACCCCCCCGAATTTTATTACGGGACCTGTTCTGCACTGGGGCCCCACAAGGAACCCAGTCATATATACCTATGCTACGAGCCTACGAACACGCACATACACTACTGCAGTTCTCCTCACCGATTCTGACCTTAGCAACAGGAAAGGTGGGTTGCTCGCCGCTAGGCGCCGAAAACAGCTCCTTGTGCAGCGCTGACGTAGTAGATAAAATGAAAATTTAATGTTCGTAATGAATTTAAACACTGAAGGATACCAGCACGTCTTCGTAATTCCTTCTCTGTTATCTGTTATGATCATTCAATATCTGTAACTTCCCACTACGGTCCACTATATTCATTACAATCTCCGTTGAATGTTCCAATAGTGAAAATCTCGCGTAATTTACACTTCATCGGACGAGCATCGACGCAAGTGGTACTCACGCTTTCGACTGTAGGACTCGGTAGCGCCCACTGCACCGTAGACGTTGCAGTAGCAGCGCTCAGAGGACGTCTTTTGTTCACGAAATCAACTGGTAGACTATAGTCGTCGCACAGGGAAACCTGCAAGCAGAACAACAATAGATTAGATCGTATCCCTGTATCCAATTCCATTAACGCAGACCCAAAATTCGACAAGATAATTATCACCGATGATAAGCAAACTCGGGCTAAGGTACACGTGTCTCAACGTGCGTACAGAATCGTTTCACCTTAAACAGTAAAAAACTCAGACGAATCTGCAGCAGTTATTCCCAAAAGCATCACATCCCGTGCACACGCTGATTCGCAATTAGTTTCCCCGCGGTAAAGCGGAAACGTTGCTCGGCGAGTCATTAAAAGCCCGTGGCCGAATTAAATCGGATAATCGTTCCATCGTATTTCCACGCACATGGAATGCGCCCCACGCGCTCGCAACGGCTTCCCTCAACGAGGAAAAAAAAAATTCCCAACGTTAATCCCCCGAGCCGCGGCGGGCCTCCCAAGGCACCCCAAGGTTGTGCCTCGACTCGCAAAATCTCCGAGCGAGAGCGTAAAAAACAGAAATCGCTCGCATAAAGAATGGTCGAACGGCGGATAAAAGCTGGCAAAACTGAGGGAAGAGGGCGAGGGGTATGGGTGCGTGGGGGGGGGGGGGGGAGCCTGCATGGAGGCAACGACAGTGCTGAGTAGCGCCAGGGTTCCTGCCACTCGACAAATCGCAGGGTAAGCACCCCAGCCCCTCGACCCCCGGCCCCTAAGTCCCAATCGTCGACGACTGGACCGGCTCATCAGCGATATTTACTGTCTGCCTGGAGGATCGATCTATCGATGGTCGCATCTACCACCGTTCTACCGCCCTTGTCTTCCCAAGCCAACCCCCTTCCACGCACCCCGGACGACGACAGTGTACCAGCAGCCAGAGAGCAGCGACGGCCCACCACCTACGTCTGTGCATGCATATAAATCGAGACAATCGCGGCTCCCCGGGGGCGGCTTATCGCGCTGGAGTTGAGCCGCGGAGGGGTGGTCGAAGCGAGCGCCCCAGGGAGGCCAGGCCACCCAGCCTATCGAGGGGGACGGGGGTGGGTTCCCTGCCAGAGAGACCCCTACATGCAAATGGTCCGCATTTATTGTAAGCAAAAGAGTGCCGTATGAATATGTGAAGTGGGAAATGAAACAAAACAAAAAGAGAGAGGGCGAGAGAGGGAGTAGGAAAAAGCGGAGCCGCCAAGCGAGGCTCGGGGGTGAGCTGGACCGAGAGAGGCGTAAGACCGGGTGGAGATTGAACGAAAACGGAAATGGCCGGGACAAGCCGATATATCCACGCGTTTTTCGCGCAACATCGCTGTATAATGGGGGGAGGGGGATGCGCACGTTGCGAACGGGAAAAGACAAGAGGAGCTTTTTAATGATCGACGCTGTGAGAGACGTGAATAACGTAGGAGGGGGTGGGATAAGCGTCTGCTTGATTGAAATTTATGCTAAATGTTGGTCTGCTATCTTTGTGTAACTTTCTATGCGTGGGTATGTACAAATTTTTATTTTGCATGAACTGTTTACGGGAGTTTTCAGGTGTTTTAGGTGTTCAATTTGGGAAGGGAGATAGGGTGAAAGCACTAGTAGTCGATCAGTTAAAGCTAAACTCGAATGAAAAGTTCTAAAAAAAATAAACAATCATTGTTATAAAATATATAAAATGTATTGAACTATTTCAAATGTATTTAATGTAGCACTAAAAATTTTCTGTTAGTATAAAAGTTCGGGGAAAATAAATAATTAGCGTTAAAAATAAAGTGTCCGAATGCTTTAATAATCGACCGCTTAACTCTAAAAGTCGACCGGTGCGATAGCCAGTAGTCGACCACCTTTTTTTAAAATGAAATTCAAAATAGGTTATGTGCGCATTACAAACTAAAATTTATTTTTTTAATATAATGTGCAACACCGGCAAATAATTAATAATGACAGGAATAATGCGTAATTAAAATAAGTTCTTTTAAAAACTTTATCAAAATTTTAATAAGATAAATTATAGTTAACACGTGGTCGACTTTTAGCGTTCATTGTGAATGCAGTTAACTTCAGAAGTCCACCGCTGTGGTCGAGTATTGAAAATTGAAAGGGAATGACGGTCCAGTTACCGACCTCCCATACATAAATAAATTATCCAATTTTTTTAAAATTTTTTAAGCGCAAATAAAATTGTTGATTCTTTTTCAGTGAAATAGCATCATTGTCCAGTAAAAAATGTATAGAACTGAATTACATTTTTCGTTTCTATTCAAAGCGCATTTATGCTTCTCGTGTTGGAAAACAGCAATGGCACATGTAGAATCGAAATTAGTTTACAAATCACTTTAAAAGCATTTATTTTTTTTTACCTATGAAGAGCGCTTTTTGTCGTATTTTAAAATTAGAAATTCAAAATATAATATAAAATTGTCATTTAATAAATGCTTTATTTTAGTACTTATTCCTTTAAGCTAAACAATAAATGTGGTCGACTACTAGAGGGTGGCCGACTACTAGTGCTTTCACCCTACCTCGTGTTCTTTCATTTTACTTTAGTTTTAAGAGGACGAATATAAGGGTGCATAAATAAATTAAGTTCCATAAAATTATGAGTTTCGGTGGTTCTATATTCAACAATGCTTTCAAAAGGATGTCTAAATTTTCACGATATGTGACCGAAAATCACCCAAAGGTAATGGTACTAGTCCAGAACTTTCACTAAATTACTAACCACTCGTAGAATATGGTTTAATGGGAAATCTCGCCTGCTGGTGAAATTGCAAGCAGTGAAATTACATTACATAAGCGGCATGAACTAAAACAGAACAGTTTCTACAACGCCGAAAATTAATTACGCACGGTAATGTTTCTAAATTAAAAACTTCACGAACAGCTGCAACAGTACGATGAAATCCTGTAATGAATATTTTCCATTTCTGTATATTTCTTAAAAAGGCAACTATTAATTTAGGGCACAATGCTATAAACTCAAGCGCAGGAATAAAATATCACTGCGTGGGGCAGAGATGAATTTTTATCTAACTGCAAACTCCGAAACGAAGGATTGAAATGTTGCGTCACATTATGATTCACTGCTCTGAGTCCAAATAAAATTCATCCAGTCCTCTGCCCGACTTCTTTAAATCACGAAACTGATGCTAAGTGGCATAGTGTTTCCCAGACTTGGCTGGCTTCGGGGTGAGCGTCCACCCCTGAAGGGAGCAGAAATACTTCCCTGTCCGCGAGGAGGTGGAGGAAGCCAAATGTGAACTAGGCCGACTGGCCATCGCACCAGGACGGCCAATGGAATCTGGAGAAACCGCCAAATAGCCTGCAGCTGAGGATAGCGTTTCACCGTTTCAAATTATAGCCGTTTGGGGAGGCAGTGTCGTAAGATACATCGTGCCATCTACCCCTATTCGCGACGAACACCAAGTTCACCCTCCCCGGTCACGTATTCTATTCTCGCGTTTTATTTCGCCGGTCTTTTCAAAACTCGAATCTAATACGTTTCGGTTTTCACTCGTCTGAGTCCATGCTTTCACTATTCACGCGGATGAGTTTGAATTTTATCGAGCCCGATGATAAATCATCGCCTCTTCGATGGTTCAGCCGCACTTAATAGATCCCTTTCACGCCGATCTGACGTGCACCAAAGTGATTTGCTTTCTCATAAATCTTCAGGAGCAGCATACATTTTCCAGCCACATCGCGTCCTACTAAGGTCGAAGGGCCCAACGAGTTCTCGAGCATCGACATTTATGAAGTGGCTATGTTACTCGGTGCTCTTTCCACGGAAATACATAATGGAACTACGGACTCCTGCGTTAGAAATTATTCAAGCGCAAAGCAGCGCGAAAATGGCGCTAATGTGCCACTCGCGTCCACGAAGGGTTAATTTCATTGAAGATAATCACTTTCTGATCACAGTTTCTCTTTATAAACTGAGCAAACATTATTCCAGCCACTCTGTTATAAATTCAAAAATTTATCGCAAATACTTGGTCCACTCAAATGAATATAATAAAAGCTACAAAATTTACAAAACGTTTCCCAGCCAGACGTACGAATAATATTCTTTTGCATCATCAAGAAATACAGTTGCCTTTGGTCCTAATTCACACTAAGCCACCCTGTATGAAGAAAAACGCCCAAGGATAGAAGGAAAATCCGCGAAGTTCGCTGCAACCGTTATTCCCTCAGCGATCTGGCCAATATACGACTGCTAATTCCGTTCGCATGGACTCTCGTAAAAGAAAGAAAAAAAGGTGAGAGGCTCTCGCGCAGGAGGGTAAAATCGTGATCCCCCCGGAGCCCCCCGTCGAACCCTCCCCGATCTCGACGAAGGAGACGAAACGACGCGCATTCTCGTTACGGAAAGGCATTCCGCGCGGCCGAGATTAAGCGGGAATATTTAGCAAATGTTTCACATAAATCAAAGCTGCGCAATATGTTCCGAGTTCGGAGCGGAGGCTATGTAAATTCATGGTAATATCGCTAGCCGCCCCGCGGAGAGGGAGAACAGTTTCGATTCGCGGCGGAGGGGAGCGAGCAGGGGAGTTAAATGAACGGAAGTTAGACAGAGACGATTGTACGAAGGGGTACGCAATTATGAACGAATAGACGGCAAATGATCGAGGAGATGAACGAGAGATGGTCCAAGACTGGAGGATTCTATTGGCCGAAGGTGGGATTGATAAAAGAGGAAGAGGATTAATGAAAAGGAGACAGTGTTAGAAAGAGCCAGCGATAGAGAAAGAAGGCGAGGGGGGGTGGACATAGTGCGACAGAGACAGTAAGCAAAGCCCAAAGAGGGTAGCGAGCGCGTATTTCATGAACCCCCTAAAGCAGCCCTAAGCATTGCTGCAACCGCCACAATCCCATTCATTCTCTTTATGGGCTCCCAAGTATTCGGGAGCGGGCTTGAATAAATCGGAAATTTGCCCCGGGGAAACGGGCCGCGGCCCCCTTCCCGCGATTTACCTACGACTTTCGAACTGGTCATTCGCGTTTGCTACCCTTGCCTTCCTGCGACTTATCATTCTGTTCGATATCTGAGTAACGAGGTTATGAACGTGTGGTACTAATGGTACAGAAGGTGTCGGTATATCGATTTTGGTCTACCTACAGAGAGATTCGGAATTTCTCTTAACTCAGTAACAAGAGGAGTGTGTGTAACTTAATTCTTCTTCAATTAGGAGCGTAATTGCCAGGGCAGGCGGAGCTAGTAGTATAACTCGTCGTTAGTCAGCCGCGACGACAAGGAAACTCTGCCTTCCGACCTAGTTCTAATATTTTAGGCGCTGGAGCATTCCTGCGTATATTAAATTTCGGTAGCATCATAACCAACTATGTAGTTTGATACAGAGTGCTGCTAAAATTTTCGGAATATCGAGCATAGTTGGTACATGGAACGGTAACAGTGTAATATTGATATTTTAACATAAATCACGTGAAACAATCTACCAGTTCGCGGCGAGAGTTTCATAAAATTGTGACAGAGCAGCACAATGGATAATTCCATTCCTCTGTCTAACTGCGCAGAGAACATGGCTGCGTGAAATGCTCGGAGCTATTTACCGAAGTGGAATATTACGCTAAGCAGAAGCCATAAAATACCCTGCTAAACGCTCCGCAATTCTCGTGTAGAGCATAATTTTTTAATTTAACAGAACCAGAAGAAATCTACAGCAACTCGCAATTTTATCTCGCAGAAAACTTTCACGTTCACTCAACCAGAATATTTACGCGTGTCGTTTTCTTTCATTTACTTGTATTAGACACACTAAGTGGTAATTAAATGTAAGAGGTGTAAATGCTAGATAAAAGAACAAATGCAACACAATCGTTTTTGCAATTACCTAGTTATGACAATTTGACACTTTTCATAGAAACAAATTGTGAAAAGTTTAAAAATTTCATTGCAATCAAAGTGCTGAGATAAAATTATTCTTTTAAGTGCATGCACTATGCAGCAACCTAATGAATAGGTTTTTGTAGCACATTTGTGAACTGAGTTGGAGATGTAGCTGAATCATGCAAACAGATCGATCACGATGACACAATTAACCCCTAACTTGGAAGGGTTGAAACTTGAAGGGTCCTGGTGCTGATGCCTGCATGGAATCCCTAAACGCTCGTTAGTAAACTGTGAATCTACCATCTCACGGGCTAATTTGCATCTGAATCAAGATGCGTAAACTACGCTGCACAAAAGAGTCTGATCAGAATCTAAAATTCCCTTCACAGGATTAGACTCGTTTCAACAATCACCAGCGACAATTTAATCGACAACAATGAAATTGTACTTTCAAAGCTACCATTCTGCTGCTTAAAAATATCCCCATTCGAATAATCCGTTATTCGAGAAAACGGGAAAAAGTGATATCAGAACAAATTGTAGAGGAACAAAACATTTGAGGATTACAAATTTCACGAAATTTCTCGTACCATTAGCTCGAGCCACCAGAAAATAAACACCCAAGGACTCCTTCAAAAATATTTGCACAGCCTGGCGCGAAGTGATTCAACGGATAATCCGGAAAGAAAACTCGAATTGACGAACGATCTTATACCCCGGTTATCCTCTTAGAACTGTGATTCGCTTGATACGTTCACTATGTACATATATCTCTGTTACAAGTTATTTTCCATACTCTGCATGTTTTCACACTAATCCCAGAATCAGATCAACTTTTCGTGTTTCTAACGTCCAATTTAAATCACCAATTAGTGGTACCAAAGATCAGACACTGTTCTCCTCTCACAAAATTCTTTAAGACACCCTGGGGTTTACAAACCAAGAAATATAGAGGAAAGGAGCGAAAAGCTACTACCGCTACTAATCATGATCGACGACAAGTGAAAGGTCTCGAATTCGAGATCTTGCGCAAGGATCTTCATCTTCCGCACGCAGATATATGGTCCTCAGTCGAGTAACAGGGTAAACGCGTTAAAGTTTCACAGGACGAAAGGCCGGAACTGGACACGAGAGCGATCTTACCCGAAGCTATTCAACATCGTTTTCGAAGAAGCACGCACGAGACGGACCCTCGGATTGGTTCCATCTTTTACAAAGAGTCCCTCAGCCAAACCTTCGCTCTTTCCCTCGTTTTTCTTCGTTCGTTACATTATATTAGTCGGCCCCACGGGTAACGTTCTGGCGACGCCTGACAAGTTGAAAAATTATGTAACCCTACTGTCGAGATGACGAAGTGCGAGATATAGAGTTCGTTCAGAGGAACGTCACCGAGGAAAATCGAAAAGGAAGTAACAACTCGCGTGATAAGAAAATTTATGGTCCTAGCAAATCGTTTCTTCGTGGTCATTCATTTCATAGAGTAGAATAAAAAAAAGGAAATAAAAATAATACTGTTAGATGGAACTGTACCTGCTGAGATATAAAGTGTTGATCCTCTACACATTATAGCACTGACTGATGAATTAATATGCACGTTATTTTTTAATCGCAAGCAATATATTCCACAATGTCAGCAAAATAGTAATATATTGTACAGTAGACTCTTGTTGAGATGTGTGAATGTTGAAAGTAAAATATCTGAGTCTGTCTGGACACGGGTGGGTGTGTAAATGTGAAGTATCAGGACTCATCAGGTAATGCTATTATATTTGGTCGACGAGAAGCGTTCGTCTCGCTAAAAAACATAACCCCACTCCTCCCATGACGCAGTCCGAGATGAGAAACTCGATCCTTCGTGGGACACGATAATAAAACTCCACTCTAAAATACCAAACGAGTTCTTACACAGCCCTGAAATTTACCAATCGCACGAGTGTGCAGAAGTATGCAAGGAATGTAATAAAATTCCCGTCGATTGAAATGCTTTCCCGCCACGAGACTACAGACACAAATCGCGGTCTCGAGAGAAGGAATCCAATCCGTTTAATAAAGCACAACACAACTACAAACCACCAGTCTCACTGTATACATCCAAACCTCATAAATCTCTGAAGAATTTCTTCAGCCACTGATTTAATAGTCCTAAGCACACGGGCACAGTCCCAAGTTAATCGACATAGAACGAGTCAATCTAGCATCGCCTAGAAACAGACACTGTCGTACACCAATAGGAGAAAAGGGATAGCAGGGTAGAGCAGAGCTAAGAAATTCCGTGATTTCACGATTTAGAGGACACATTCTGTCCGTTCGTCTTCATTTAAACGAATCCGCGTGTCCCTCGGCCCTGGCCCGTGTCCTTTGGTCCTTCCAATCGGACAGAAATGTGCCACCGAAGGACCACAGGCCTTTTTGTCGCATCCCCGGCCCCTTGTAGGGTCACGAAGGGTCGCGGCAGGCCTCTTCAAAGAGAGCGAAACTCGCCTCAAAGTCGGCGACCAGAGAGACTCCAGCCTCCTCCCTGTGTAGAATAAGTGGAAACGGGTCCATGCAATAAGAAGATGGACTAGGGGTTGTCACAACGGTCTCTAATCGGCCCGGTATCTTTAGACTTAGCCCAGCCTTTCTTGCCTTCCTTGCCGATCTCTCCTTCACCGCGTCTGCCCATCCACGACTCCCTTACAAAGGTTCTTTAACGAGCCCCTCTGCCCTCGCCGAGATGAAAGAGCGCTCTTGAATATTACGTTCCTATTTAATCACCCGCGATTTCACCCATTGTCAGCTGGCAAATAGGATTTCCAGGGTGAAATATCGCGCGTACCTCCCGTCGTTTTCATTGTTTTAATACATTCTTTCAATAAAACGCTTGTGGGGGGGGGGGGGGGGTGAAATATCGCGAGTCGCTGCTTCAGATTTCAGAGAATGTTGTTTTCGTCATGCCGGGGTGCCTCTGTGCAACGCGATATTTCGCCGGATACTTGCTCCATGATAATTTTATACGTCGTTAATGAATTTTTTATAATATCTGTTGGTAGAGTACAAGATAATTGTACTTGGAATCTAGGAGACTTGTGATGGGGATGTTCCACGGTAAGTTGATTACTTTGCACTTCATGTCGAGGATTTTGATGATACTGAGATATGAAGTAAGTTCACGTGAAATTAGGAGGAGTTTTATTCATCAGTTCACTGGACGATAATTTATTTCAAAGATACAGGTCGTCAACGTTTAAAATTTTTGTCTAATTTCGGGAAAATTGGGTATTTAATGGTTCAACATATAAACCGTATAATTTGATACCGAACCCACCACGAGGGATCATCATCGCCGCGCATTGCGTCAGTCCCTAAACAAGATTTCTCTCTTAAGGGGGTCTTCTAGTGTAACGAGTCAATAAAATCGAATTTTTCTTTTTTCAATTTTCTACGAGTATCTGTCATGGAAAATATGTGTGCAAAAGGATTTTGTTCAATTCATAATACATATAGAGCTATAGGCTCTGAAAGATAGGTATCGGTACGGCTCGCTCGCTGAGCATGACGGTTGTCGCGTAGTGTTATTGTTTTGGCAGGTATATTTCAGCAAAGGGTCGTGTAATTGTTTGTCCTGGAAAGTCCCATATTTGGGGAGACGTCCGTCGAAACAAAGGATCGACTTTGCCCTTTGCTTTTTTTCAAAAGCAAGTACAAAGTGGTCCACTTGAGTTAATTTTAATCTTTTCGTGCTAAAAAAAACTGAAAATGTAATCGAAATATAGATAAGTATGTAGCAATAAACCGGCTAGCAATAACTTTTACAAGGTCCTCATAAAATATTCCGAAAAAAAGCAATGAAAATGGTTTGTTACACTAGAAGACCCCCTTAATGCATGTGTCATGTATTCTTCCTGTGTTTCGCGTGTCCGTCCATGCCCTCCCTTACTCGTGCTTCACACCTTCGCCCTTCAGCAGCAAAACTTTCGCTCGAGAAAGCCGCTCGGACCATCGTCGACCTCTACGTCTCCAAAGGGGCGAACAGCCACCCCCGTGTCGAGAGGACCTTCGCCGCGATGCTCAATTATACGGAACGTCAGGACAAGGAGCAGCCCTAAGATCTCGAAACTTCGACTCTGAACGAGATCCCACGCGCGTCAACCAGCAGACGCGAAGACTTTCTCGGTCATCCAACTTCAGGTGGACGAATTGTGAACGGTCGTCAAAGTTCGAATAGGAACGCGGGGCTCGTGAGGAACGCTAGACCGTCTCAGGAACCGAGCCCACCCTTTGAAACGGCCCCCAGGTAAACGTTTAAACGCTCCAACGAATGAAACGCGTGAATTCTCCACTATGAATGCGTACGAGCGCTGCAAATTGCTCTTGGTGCCTCGCAAGGAGAGTTGGGAGGGGGGATAATTAACTTTCTCCCGCGATGAAGTTAGAAAAGTGCGCGGATATGAAGTTCGGAAAGCCACGTCGAGCGTGGAAGGAGAACGCGCGAAGTTACCGTTAACTGCACCGCGAGTCCGTAACAATTTTAACTGTGGAACTTTCTGATCAAACTGTACAACTCGCTTTGCAAACATTGCTATAAATTGTTTGTCCCACAAACATGGGTGTCAGCGTGAAAACGCGTGGAATGCGAAAGGAGCCTCTTTTAAAAGGGTGTTAAGAAGGTAGATATTAGCTTCACAACAGATAAAAATGAGCAAGCCATAGCTAAAGTTTTTTTAACATGTGGAAAGTTATATAATGATGATGAAGTCAAAACTGATCCTACGGACGTAGACCCTTACTCTATTGACAATGACGAATATCTCACGGCAGATGAAGAATATTTATAGTCTGGGTTAAATCTGGGGTTGCAAGTTTTCGGAACTTCAGTTTCGGAATTTCAAGATGGTTGCAAGCAATGACGCGAAGTGTCCATTACCCTCGATGGCCAAGTCATCTCGCGATAATCTGTGCAGCCCGCAGCAACGGGACGCTGCTGGTCGCGCGGAAGGGTTGAACCGTGCGGCTGTAACCCCCGCAGGTACCCCGTACACGTACACGTGCCCACACAGGGAACACCATCGCCCCTTGTACGCGTAGATACGCGCAGAGACGCCGTGATTGTTCCGCCGGTTTCTCTATTGGGATAAACGTCGACCCCTCCTTATCACCCCTTATCCTATGATGGAGAGGGTCCTTGCACAG
Source organism: Andrena bucephala (assembly GCA_947577245.1). Classification (NCBI taxonomy): domain Eukaryota; kingdom Metazoa; phylum Arthropoda; class Insecta; order Hymenoptera; family Andrenidae; genus Andrena; species Andrena bucephala. The sequence continues at coordinate 76,483,535 of OX387715.1, forward strand.
TCGCGCGAACGGAACCCCATCGCCTAAGGGGCTGCTAATTGATTTTAGAAGTTTCTGCCCCGGGCCATCCCCCGCCCCGTCTCAGCCGTTCCACCGTCGGGGCAGAGTTTTCGGGAAAGGCAGCTACGCTTCCTACCGTCGCGCCGTAAGAGTCCTGTTCCCAAGTCGTCTTACAGGTTCCCTGAGAACCGACAGCATCCTCCTCGACCACCCCCTTGTTTCTCGTTAAACGGAGCTCAACGGGCACCCTCTCTTTATCCGAGGGAATCGAAGTTCTCCCGTCCCGATAACGAGACGTCGCTGTTCTCCACGCGAAACATCACCTCCGTATGCAATGGATGCCCGGTGGCAGGAGTTCGTTGCAGGTCGATCGACAATTAAGGGAGGAAATTTGTCGAGGGCATCGTTATCCAAGGATTACCAGCTGCATCCTAAAATATTTCCATAACAGAGCCGGGGAACGACCAGGAATGAATTCTGAAGCCAGAATTCACGTTTAAGAGAAGTTTTAATTCGTCGGAGTGGATCGCAGAAGTAGGTTACAGTGCGCGGTTGCAGGCAAATTTTCAGTATGGATCGTATTCTTAACTTTTATTCTTGGTTATCGCAGGATCAAACGTGGACGAGTGCACTGTTAGTTCTACGTTAAATAGCTACGATTAGCATCTGTGATTAGATACTTAGCGAAGGAGTTTCAATGGGAGAAGAAGGTAGTCTCCAAGGGTGTGCTCCGTTCGGATAACGAATGTTCGAGTAACGGGTAGCTTCCACTGCAAAGTGCTCGTCAAGGGACAGTCATTGCCATACTTGTTCCGAGCCGAAGAAATCGTACAGAAGAGGGTGGGATCAGAAAGAAGACGGCGGCGAGGAGCAACGGCTACTGCAGTCTTGGTTTTAACGACGCAATCAAGCAGATCGTAGGAAAGGCACGATACTTAAAAGGCGGACACGGGCTGCTCACGGTGATAACAAGACACGGGACCTTGAGGGCATCTCGACTGGGCGGAACCACTCGGTGAACTTGCAGCAAAAAGTGGAAGGAGAGTTCGCTTGCCAGTCGTAATCACCGCCACTGCAACAATGCAACCCCCGGGGCTCGAGTTCTTTCTACCCCCGTTCCCTCCACATCTCCCCCTCCCCCCGACACCCTGGGCTGTCGTTTCGCTGTCTTCTTCGCTGTCGCGGCGAGCAGAGAGGCCCAGCATTCATTCCCTTCCTTTCTGATAGCGTCTGCATGTACCCGCCACTACCGAACAACCGAACGGACCGTGCACAATAAGCTTCCGGTTTATTAAAATCCACCCTCACGGGGCTTGCCACCCGCTCGTCACGATCAGCTGCAAGCCACCCCGAGTGCTCGCACGTACCCGAACCGCGTTGGGGTTTTAGCCAGCCCTCAATAGACGGCGTTGCTCGCCGCGATACCAGACGGACCGTGAAGCAGTGGTCAGAGTTTGGGAAATTCTACGTCAGACACTGACGACAACGGTACATCTCTCTGTTGTACGAGTAGAGAAACCAAAACGAAGAAGGGGCGCATATCAAATTGGTTTTGGAGGGAACTGTCGAACTGGTGTAAAAAAATTGATTGGTTTTCCAACAGGTCGAAGCTCCCTCGAAATTAATATTACTCGATCGAATGGAAGCTGTCCAATTCAATTACTTTATCGCTGGCGGTGTTCCCAGGATGTATGTGACCCTTTTCTGGTTAGCTGCTATGTTTCGTGAAAGAATATAGTGTTTTGGCTTTGTTCGTTAAAGAGGTACAGGGAATTTAGATCGTTTTTCATTCGAACAGTGTTACCTGAGAAAGATATGGAGAACCTTCAGAGCCCCCTTCTCGAAATCCCTTCATCCCACAGCTTCCATATCTAACCGCCGATCCAGTCAAACGGATCGTCTTTCCTTTCGTCGAATATCCCAACATCTAAAGGCACACGCCTGCTAAATAGCTTAATGTGTTCTGCCAACAGGCCACAGGCGTTTTCTTCCCACACTGCCATCCCACACTCTGGCCTTCGTCTCTTCATAGAGATTCCATCCGTAACGTAGTATGTATCAACGGCAACCGCGGCGTCCCACGTCTGCGAGCGAGTGGCAAGAATCTGCAGGACGGAAAGGGCGCGCTTATCTTCAAGCTTCTCGGTTAGACAAGCTCGCGACGCTAAATCGTCCATTAACGCGCACTGAACCCTTGAAAATATCCTTTGGCGGGGAAACAAGACGAGGGAGGGAAAGAGAGAAAAGACAGAGAAAAAAGGGGGGTCGCTCGCCCGCGATCCGACTACCGGCAAGATATTACGCGAGGGTGAATGGGCGAGGGGTGGAACAGCAGGGCGCAGTACCTTTGTCGCCACTTAAAAAGGGTCGTCCCCCCAAAACGTCGTGAAACGGCGTCGGCGACTTCTGCGAAGTCGTGCGAGACGCAGGTGGCCCACTCGCGTTATCGTTCGTTCGCAGTTCGTCGAACACGGGCAACCCTTCGGCTCCTCGCCCACGCGCGGAATCCGCTCTCGGCGGAAACACGAAATCGCGCCCGAGGAAGCCAAACGTCGTTAATAACTCGCGGTACATTTAATGCCTCTCCGCTTTGAGTGATGCTGCGCGATCCTGGGACCCGGGGGAGGGTGTCAGGCGTTTGCTAATTACCACTGGATACTTTCTTCGAGCGAGCATAGACATTTCTCGAAGGATAAGTAAGAATGAAGCCTGGCTTGTGATTTCTGTGGATGTTTATGGACCGCAATTTGTTAATAGCTATTGAATATGAAAGATAGTACGAGTAGAGAGGAGCAGTACATAAAAATGAGAAGAAGAGGAGTTTCGAGTGAAACACGGTAGGTACTACATCCTTAAAAAAAATCGGATTTAATTGCATTAGTTTTTATTAAGTTATACTAGAATGAAAACTTTGAAATCGATTTTCTTGAAATGGTATTTTGGCGTATGTGCCCTTTTTCCATCAAATGCCTCAATTATACATTTCAGTGCCAGGATTATTACCAGCAGAGACGCGGTTATACATTTTCCAGCGTTAGTCTCGAGTCGCCCAAGACTTATTCAACGCCATTACCGCGTTATTGTATACATTTAACTCGCCGAGGATCGCGTAATGGAACCACAGTGCAGACAATACAACGCGATTTGAGATCAAGTTCTACGGCAATTTAAGCGCGGAAGGGAAGAAGGAGGAGGGCGGAAAAAGAGAAAGAGTGGATGAAAGTCGAAAAGAGGGAGATCCATCCCCAACGGTGGATACGTCGTAAATCCTGACGTTACATCATTAATGCGGCTGGCTCGTTAATTAATTCGCCAGTGTTGTGGCGTGGCTCGATACGTCGTGCGTGGGGTGGCTAAAGAGGCCCAACGATTTGCTTTGCGTAGCGACACGCGTGTATTTACTACGCCGATACGATCTAATTACTAGAATGACACGTCCAGAATCCCATGCGTCGGTTTACCGAAAATCATTCGACATGCCCTGCCACTTGCAATATGTGCGCATCGAGGGGGGAGCACGGCAAGCACGGCGATTGAATTTTCGATACGTCTCACCGATACTTTGCCGCCTGTATCGATTCCGTCGACCAGCCGAGCTGGAAACTAACGCAAACCTCCGCCACAATGCGATCTGTGAAATGGAATAGGGCATCTGGACCCGCGACTATCTTCCTCCTACGATATTTTCAATCCCTTACGAGTGTGACTGGTTGATACCTCGCGAATTCACCAGTGTATCAATTGTAAATATAGTAAAACTGCGCCCTGGCTTTCGAGATAAAGGAATTCCTTTAGCGTACAGATAATTCGCGTTTCAAACTGAGTTAGCAAAACTAAATTCATCGTATAGAAGCAGGAGATCGAAGTAAAACTATTTTTCATAGAGGGGTGTAAAAGCTGCTTTGTGAATGAAATCAGCTGTGAATTGGAAACGAGTAAATCATTCCTCGAATTTGGAACATTGGTCTAATCTCAGGATGATGAAGATTCTTCTGACGTGTGATTCTTTAACCCTCGCAAGACGAATGGTGGATATGGTCGCGTGAGACGAATGCAGGGTCAGTTTGACCCATAGCAACATTTCTATGGTACATCGGTTTCACGAAAGAATTTAATATAAAATGAATTGAATAATTAAAATTTCTCAAACGAACTAAAATTTATTAATAAAGAAATACATAAAAAAAAATTATTTGTGAACTTTTTCTACATAAAATAGGTGTATCTTCTGTATGATTTTTACGAATAATGTTACTACAATTTAGGCATCATATACTATATTTTGCCATTGCCAATACAAATATAACATCGTGATAGACTTTGTCAGAGTTGGACCAAAATGACCCTGCATTCGTTGTACGAGGGTTAAATTCGTATTTCTTCTGCACAGTTATACATCGAGCAGTAAATAATTAGTCCAAATACATGGTAAAATTATTTCTGAAGCTCGCCCTTTTTCGACCAGGAAATGTTGGCGAATCCGTAGGATTATGGTGATATTTTTTATCCAGCCTGCTGTACGAGGCCAATTTGGGATCGGTAAGTATGACGAATGATCGCAGCCAACGAGAAGCTCGGAGCTACGAAATTACGGTGCTTTCGTAAGGATTATCTGCAAACGAGTGGTATTTTTTAAGCCGTGGAAGGAAAGAATTCTCGAAGCAGCTGCGAGTGACGCGTTATTGCTTCCCTGGTGAAACGATCTTTCTCGTTTTCGTCGCTTTCCGCGGCGCAACATCTGTCTTAAGAAGCTGCGAACATTATCGTCGCTGTGAAAATTGCTATAACCTACATACGCCGTCAATTTACCTCTCCGGTGGTAACACGATACTTAATGGCTCCCCACACTATCACCCTGCTAAATCATCCACAGCACACCTCAAGATCCCCTACACCTTACATGCATTTACCATTTCACTCCCACTCATCCTAGTCCAGCTTCACTTGCAGTGGAACACCAATTCTTACATTCACATTCGCGACCATCGCGCAGTCGCGACAAAAATTCCTTCGCGAATTGATCTTCGATGGTAACCTTAGTGGAATCCCCGCCCATTACACGGTACGTCCTAAAATTAATCAACTACTTTACACCGCGACGATACTAATGGACCCATCAAACCTCCGTTCCTCTCTTGACTCATTAACTTTCATATACACGCTCGTTGGGTGCAGACCGCGAACGGGTAGCAACGAGGATGGGGGAGGGGGGGGGGGGGGGGCAGAGGGTTCGACTCTCGACGAGAGTCTGCCCCGATGAAACGGAATCTCATCAAAATGGACGTGAATGCGCCTGGGCATTGATTCCCGCGCCCCCAAACTCTTCCTCCGCCACGGAGCTTGTTACCGGGGCTTTTCCAGGATCGACCGGCATCACGCGCGCATACGTGCATAATTAACGAGACGTGCCACGCGGCGCCGACGATAAATTTTGACGTACGAACCCGCAGCGACACGGATCACACGGCTAACGACGTGTCCCCCCGCGCGACCAACTTTTCGAAACGCGGCCGCAACATGAACTGCCTAACACCGTGGCTGCGGTGAACCGCATCGGCATAGGTTTCAACGGTTTCCCTCTTTGACGGGGCGATCCGGGGCTACCAGCCTAGGCCTTTCCCTGCCGTGTAATACGATCCTCGATCGAACCGTTCCCCGATCCTCTGCCTTCATTGGATTCATATAATGTACTTGTAGGTGTGAACCCAGCGAGTGTGTTCAGATCGCAATTGGTTCATATTTAATAAAGGTAGAGAGAGATGCAAAGAAGGCGGATGTGTTTGGATTACTTGTCGGGAGGCGTACAAGTGTCTCGTGGGAAAAGGCCTTAACGTGCTCGGTCCTCTGCAATGGTTGAATTATTCCAGAAGGTTGTGACGACGGCTGTGAGCAGATTAAACTGTGCAAAGCCGATTTCGGTGAAAGGCAACTTCCTACTACCGCCCACGCTGCCTGTTCCAGCTGGGGGCTGATGACGCGAGTTTTATGGGTGGAGGGGGATGATGGTTCGCAAGAGAGGGTACTAACGGTTGCGGGATCATCATTGAGAAATATTGAGAAATATAAAACACGCAAGCAGCTATAAAATAAATTGCATTATAAGAAACTTTAAATCGATGACGTTGTACTTTACAAAGCAATTTGGCTGTGCTCCAAGACTGCTTAATAAATCTATTTATTGAGGAAACCCATTTATCACATGTAACACAGTAAATGTTAGTTTCCTTCCCTCGAGTTCGTTTGCTCAAGATTTCAAGAAGTTTTGCTCGGGCAACTGGCTCGTCTGCTTCGACTGAAGGAAAGAGACGTCTGGGACCTGAAATTTCCAGGTGAAAATGTAAATAGAGCATTGTCGAGCGCCCCCTCAGTAACCAGGGTATTGTTCAGTCGGAAGAAAGTATCGTCGACTGGCTAGAAGCCGAGGAAAAGTTTAATCGTTGCAACAGAGTGCGACGTCAGAGATAAGAAGCACGAGGAGAATCCAAACTGGAGATTCTCGTAAACGCCTCATGTTTGTCTCGTATGAGAACGACTCGGGGAGGATATCTCCTCGTTGTATCGAACGTCCAACTTTCACGATATTACTTCCGTGTTTGCCCTCTCTGTTTGGGAAAGCTTCTTCCGCTTGTTCCTTAGCTTATTGAAAAATCCTGTTGTGTCTTCAACTACGTTGCAGAAGGCATACAGGAGAAATGCCTTCTATAAACGACCATGCTTAACATATTTGCTATTTCCAGAAAAGTGATTTAAAGTTCACCTTTACCATTACGAAATCCAAAGAATGTATGTACATTAAATATACCCAAATTCGAATGTCATTCAGAACTACAGTAGCCCAGAACACCCATCTCTCGTGAATTTGATTACATGAATCACACTTGATTGACCTTGACCAAAAAGGAAATGTGATGTTTGAAATATTAGAACCTATCCCTATGGAACACTTTGAAAATCTCCCAGATTGTAAAAAAGACAGAAGAATCTTCAGAAAGGAATACCAGTGGCGAGCCAGAAAAGTGTACCGCGTGAAGTTCCTAACTAGGTTAAGTTGACTAACCCCACTATTCGGTTGATGATGGAAACGCGCAAATTTTTTAATATAGATCGAAAGTATATGTCACCACGATCACAAAAATGTAAATTAAAGATGCTCCCAAAAGCTGGTCTGACCTTGAAAAATCAACAAAGTGTGGAACAGGGGAAAGAAGAAAATTGAGGGACAGAGAATGACAACACCGTCTGTTGAAATTTAATTATCTCTACCTATTATATGAAAATACATTATATTAAATGAATGATAATAGATTAATGTGACAATTAGAAAAAATTAATGATAATACTATTGAAATCACAACAGTGGGTAATTAACCATTACATTTATGATAATCTTGTCGGCAAGAAGGTTTAAATAACTGATTGAAGCAATAATAATTTTCACAATGACTGCAACGAGGGAACACTGTTTCTTTCATACCTTGACCAACGAGACAGTCGAAACATGTCACTGCGAAGACTGATCGACAGATCACACATATACTGCGTGACAATTTTTGCCGAATATACGATTATGTATACATTAATTGAAAAATAAATGCCCAGAAAAGGTATATACAATTTTATTAAAAATTATGTAAAAAGTAAATAAGACAAAGAAAACAATTTGAATATACGGAATTTACATACAACTTTAGAAAACTTTAACTTATTGACGAGAAAGTTTGTCGTTTTGAATAGTGACTTGTTTACTAATCCTTACATTTGAAACAATACGTCATCTTTTTCTAACTAATAATTCTTTGTCATTTACTTTTTACATGATTTTTAAGAAAATTGTAGATGCCTTTTCTGGGTATTTATTTTTCAATTAATCTATACATATTCATATATTCGGCAAAAAATAGTGTCGCGCAGTATATGTGTGATCTGTCGATCGGTCTTCGCAGTGACATGTTTCGACTGTCTCGTTGGTCAAGGTATGAAAGAAATAGTGTTCCCTCGTTGCAGTCATTGTGAAAATTATTATTGCTTCCATCAGTTATTTAAACCTTCTTGCCGACAAGATTATCATAAATGTAATGGTTAATTACCCACTGTTGTGATTTCAATTGTATTATCATTAATTTTTTCTAATTGTTACCTATCATTAATCTATTATCATTCATTTAATATAATGTATTTTCATATAATAGAGATAATTAAATTTCAACAGACGGTGTTGTCATTCTTTTTCCTCATTTTTCTTCTTTCCCCTGTTCCACCTTTGTTGATTTTTCAAGGTCAGACCAGCTTTTGAGAGCATCTTTAATTTACATTTTTGTGACTGTGGTGACATATACTTTCGATCTATATAAAAAAATTTGCGCGATTCTATCATCAACCGAATACTATTCCTAGTAAGGGGCCATCCTTAAATTACGTAAGGGTAATTTTGGCGATTTCTTACCCCCTCCCTCCCCAGTATAAGAATTCGTAAGATTTGATATTGCAACCCCCTTCTTACGTAATATTTTTTACATTGAATTTTTTCAGTTATTAAATTTTTTTTAAACGTTTACATAATTCATTTAACTCGGTTTCGGGAAATTTAAACTAAAACAACTTTTCTCGAACATTAATTCTTAAAATATAACATTAATGATAGAATTTGTATTTATTGAAAATTAGGTTAAAAAATATTACGTAAGGCGCTACCTGACTCCCCCCTCCCCCTTGTAAGAAAACGTAAGAAATTCGCGACCTCCCCCCCAAAAAAGCCTTACGTAATTTAAGGACGACCCCTAAGTCGCCCAGCGTGTTGCCAGCGTCGCATCGTTCTTACTCTGTATACGTAACGAAGCAATGAAAGATACCGATAGCCATAGAACCCAGAGAACGATTGGATTTGATACCCAGTAGCGTCCCTGCGGGCATGTTCTGCGGGTTCGCGAGACCGTGCCCGGGATAATCGCGTCCTCGACGATAACAACGTTATCGGCAAAGCAATTTGAGTCCGCGGTATAGGGTCGACGGTAACGATTAAGCGGCACAATCGAGCGATCGCCGTGGCTGGCGGTCAGGATCCTCGAGGTACGTCCCATGACCCTACGACTCGACACGGATCGCAATACGTTCAGGAATATGCCTGTGAACACGGGCCTGGCCTGCTATCTACGGACACTTAATTAATTCACTTTACACCGGACACCCCGTTTGTAATGCGGGATAGGGGCGCCTAAGAACCTCCAGGCAGTAATTGATTCAAATGCTTCAAGGGTATTACAGGGCGTAGAAGACACGGTGTGCGTTGCACCCGATATTGCTCGGTTTACCAGGCTAGCGAAATTGCTGGTGTTAAGAATGACTTGCCCGTGAAGTACGTGGCGCACCTGGAACGGTCGAGCAAATGTCCTCGGAATGAGAAAAAATTGGCTAGAAATTACTGCGAAGATATATTACTACTGTGCCCAATTACTATTCCTAATTTCTGTAGCTCCTTTGCTTCAATCCATCGTTGAGCTTGTGGAACAGGAGATGCAAGTCTATAGACACATGGACTGTGTAGTCGAAGTGTAGCGGTTCTTGGAAAGATTCATAGTGGAGGAAGTAATCATAGACAACTTTAAGCCAAGATATCAGTTATTTATATGTCCGTTTGGTGGAAACTTGGGACATTATCAATGAGTCAGAAGTCAGACCGTACTTACTAACGATTTCGAAGGGGGTGTTATTGAGATGGGACGCTTCTCATCAAAGGGGTCGTTACAAAGGGTCGAATCACGACGTGCATCGGGCAATATCGTATGATGTATGAATTTAATTAAGTAATTATACAGAAGACGCCTCGTACATTAATCATCGTGACCGTCACTCCCCGCGCGGCTGCCAACCCTGCGCTTTCTCCGGCTTTCCCCGATTTCATTGTACCACAAAATCTCCAGACTGTGCTTTGCTCTCGCGAAAGTTTCGTGTTTCAGACTACCCACCCCTTAGAGGCGATCGTTCTAACAACGACTCTTTTCATTCTGGGTCCCTTTGTACGGTGGCTGAGGGCAAAAATCGTTCTGTAGTTTCAGCACTGTGGATGTACGTGTGTATTCGTCTTTTAATGCTTGTTAATTATCTCGTTTCAAAATCGTGGTATTGCGACATGGATCTTTGCAAGTAACGAGGCAAGTTTGCTTGAGTTTGTGACCGATTTTTAATTATAATTACTATTTTGTAGATTTTGGGGTGTGGAATTCTGTAGGTAGAGGTTGAATATAGAGATTCTGGAATTAAAATTAATCTTATGAATATCTGTGTAGTAGTTCATATAGTAATTTCTAATTGCAGCTGTTACGAAGTGCGAAGTTACTTTCCAAGAGATAAACTCACTTCAACGCGTCTTCGAGAGCGTTGTTCGTACTTCCACGACAATTCCGGGCGAACACGGAGAAAAGGGTGATTCTAAGGGAAAGACCGTTCTCTGTCCGAGAGAACTAATTTCATAGTTTTAAGGGCCACTGGAATTGAGCTGGTTCGGGTCATCACTAATTGGGTGCTGTACTGGCTAGATTGCGGTCACCTTGTTAGAGACCTCGTCGACTTCTCTGTGAAAATGTATCTTCCGACTTGGAGAACGAAGCTTCCTCCTTCACACACGTGTATCGCTCCCTCGGTATGCATGCCTCTGTGTGGAGAAACGTATTGTGATGAGTGCGGACCCTTACCTTCAAGTTAACAGCTAATTTTCCAAAATGACTTAGAATTCAATAATATCTCCAACTCAAAATCGCTCAGATTCTAATAATATCCCTACTTCAAAACTATTCTGACTTTAAATAATCGTTTAAAACTAAAAATTATTTAAAATTCGATACTCTAAATTCAAAATTACTTGCAATTCGGAATTACATCAAATTCGATTTTAAGTTAAGCCGCCACGGTACGGTTGTATAATACTGACAAAGAATGTGATAGCTGCACATTTTCACCCATGAAGTTCCTATTTCAGGGCTGTGTTCAAGGGTTTCACAAACATTATTTTCCCCCCTTCCTTAATTTAAGACCGTTCGACCGGCGAAAACAAATTGGCGAGAATAGGAAAACATTTCCTGCTGATTGCTAGAAATATCTGGAAACCGCTGAAAGGGGTTGGACCACGCGAAAGAGGGGCAAGAGAAAGGGAATAACCAAGGGACTCCTGAAAGCAGTGATCACGTTTTTTTAATTAAACCGAAAGTTAGACCCCCGTAGAGCAGAATCGCCCCGGACAATCGGGACGGCCGGTTTAATCACGGCGTAATAATGACGGCGGATAAATTAAACTGGACCGTAACGTTATCCGCCCGAACGGACCCTCGAAGAAAGATCGCGCGCCGGAAACAAAAGGCCGACGAAACGATTCAATAAATTTCAGGGACACGAGTATTCCCCGACGACGAGATTGAGCTCGCAAAAATCTCGAAATCGATCAATTCAAACGGTTCACTTACCAATTTTATTCGCAGTTTCAGCGAATCCTCCGAAACCACACCGAATCTTTTATTTCTCGAAAATATTAGGCTAAAGAAATTTATCCATCGCACGGGATGAAGTGATTCGCCATTAAAAAGTTAACAGTTGGAAAACACCAAGAAATGAAGTATGCTAGTTAAACGATCAACTAATACAGCGACTATCTGAAATGTGGCGAGGTCCCAGGCGACTATTATTCTTAGGAAAGTTCCATCCGATAATTTCGCTACGATCACCCGGCTGTCGGGCATGATAAACACTTATCGGCACGGAAATGACGATGAACCAACGCCATAGACGATCGTGCGGTGTGTACCGCTCGTAAATCCGTATTATCGTCCGTAAACCGGTGCAGTTTCCGTTATAACTTTCGCCTGAATGTAAACAGCTATTCGAGCGAAGGTAAACGCGCTTTATGCATTCCTCGGTAAACAGAGAGGGCGGGAGAGATAGGAGAGATAGAAGATCTTGCTGGAATCATTTTGCAAACGATGATTAAGGGATTAACTTAACAAGTTCCACGCGTCCTGAGTTACAACGCCGCGAGTTCTCTGTGAGGAATACTGTCTTAAAGGGGGGGGCAAGCATTTAAGTGTTGAAATTTAATTAATCTGTCTTAAAAACAAGCAATGATGTAATTTGGATATAATTCGTATCATTGCTTCTAAGATCTCAAAATATACACGAATGTAAGAGGCAATTCTTCTTTAAGAAAAGACTGTGGTTAAGAATGAATAATGGTAGTATAGTGCGAAGAGTTTGAACATTAAACCTACAAGGTCTTTCCACTTCGAAAAAGGAGACTTTAAGGAAAGGTTTGCTTTTTCAATTAAATTTGTGGTGGCACGTAATGAGGCGGCGTGCTCGTTGCACGTGCCGCCACAATTTCAAAGAAATAAATTGAAACTAAGACTTGTTCTTTGACACAATGTTTATTAACATCATAAGTATTAAAAAAACATGTTTATTTCGCCAAAAATATGAATTATAGATGACGCTACAGATGGATCATTAAAGAGGCTTTGATATAAGGTTTCTTTTGTTTTGCAACGTTTTTTGACGAAGCGAAACGAAATTCAGTGACCTGCTTGTAAATTCTTCTGCAAAATACCTCTGCTTCTACACAGGAGTTATCACTACAAAACTAAAAAAACTTTTTTAAAGCCCTTTCAATGATCCATTTGTGGCGTCATATATAATACATATAACCGACTAAACAAAAATATTTTTCAAGCTTACGATGTTAATAAACTTTGTGTCAAAGAACACACCTCATTTTCAATTTATTTCTTTGTAATGAATTAAAAAAGAAATGCTTCATTTTCGACAAAAACGACTGCCTAGTACCCTTAAGAAATATCCTACACCTTCTTCCTGTCGTTATTCATCTCCACACTGTCAGCTAAATGAAACATCTACCAACGTTCCATCGATATCGTTGTAAAACGTATTACACAAATGCAAAGTCACTTGCTTAACCAATTGGATGCTACTCAATGGTTGCCATTTAATCGATATCCCTGCCAATTCCTCATCACAGCGATACCATCCGACACTACCCCAGACCCCAACAATTACCAGCGTAAATTACGTCGGTACTCGCAGCTCGATTTCACGTCGTAATCCTCAAGAAGCCAGGGGCAAATGGAGATGAATGTGGCTCGTAGAGTTGCATGCGTTAGTGTACATAAAGTAGCAGCCGGTAAACAGTACGAGTCACGGGTGTTTAAGCACGACCGTGCGTTTGCAGACAGTGGATACACGCTCGGCGGACATCGTCCACGCCGACGAACCGTCCGTGAGTAATGCATCGTAGATAACGAACCGAAATCCCATCAGAATCCTCGTTTACGGTTTCAATATTCCACACAGTGCGCAACAACGACGAACGAGAGCACGAGCGGTCGCCTTTCCAACGAGCCAGTTTCGCGCGAAAGAGGGAAAATGTTGCGCTCGTGCGAGCTACTTCCGGCGGCGATTTGCACGGTGTGTTTGATATTCTGCTGCACAGCGTGTTCCCCGGATATTGGACAGCCACTGGACTTGGATCAGGTAGCCGTGTATCGTTTTTCCTCGCTCGACATTTAATGCAGACGGAGGAGGAACATACAGAATTGTTAAACATTCAGTGATTTGTGTTAGATTTGTTATTAGAATACAAAGCCAATGCTGCAGTTAGAATTTACACTGCCTTTGTGGAAATTTTGATATTTAAATTAATGCTTTTATTTGACTCGTATTTTCATCGGCCTATGAGAACAAATTAATTTGAAAATAATTTGATTGATTCTTTGGTTCGTACTACGTGAACAGCTACGAGTGTATGCTATGTCAGTGAGATAGGCGAACCTACTAAGTAATCATTTCGAACGATGTGCATCCGTCGACGTTCGCAAACAGCCGCAGGATCTCATTCCCATAATCATCTGGAAGACTCGTTGATTCGAATCGTAGCAAATGGTAACGCGCCGCGCAATATTACGCGATATCTACCAGCCTGATATAGATTCGTTGACGCGCGTAAATTCGGAGGTGCTGGCCCAACGAATCACGAGTTTGCACGCTTGCACTGAAAGCTGTCAATATTGGATCGTTACGCGCGATCGAGGACATTAATTTTCGAACTTGCCTGCATACGCACGATTCTAATTCGAATTTATACGCGTCTGGGGCAGAGGGAAGTAGATATCGCCTGATAACATAGAGTAGTATCCAATTACTGTGTTTAATAGGACAACATGAAACGTTATCGAGTGATTATAAAGCGGAAAAACCGTCAAATGTCATGTCAGTTTTCAGGAGAGTGGTTCTTCATGGCTGGCACACCCATAAACGAGAGTTTAAGTAGATGCGGCCACTTCTTAGTCAGACAAGCATCTCGGAGCACGTTCGAGGTGAAATACACGGCTCTCAGTCACAAGAACAATATTCCAATCACTTTTAACGTGGATGGAAGCGTCAGGGGAAGTAAGATCATTGGAACATGGCAACTGCAGGGATCGAAAAGGAAACTTGGTAAGTGTTTTCCCTGACTTCTTTTGTAAATGTTAATACTCAACCCTGAAATCTTTAATTTGCTGAGATATCAAATTATGGGGTTTCAAGAAAACAAACTTAAAAAACCTTAACTTAACCTCTTGTAAGTTTCATTCAAGTACTTTACACTCGAGCAAAGGAGTTTCTAAATAATGCATGCCCCATAAATACAGACCTCCGAGAACACGAGGATCAATAAAACTAATATTTCCACTGTCACGTTATCGATGTTAGTCTGTAGAAAGTGAAAAGTGTTTGATCGATCAAAGTTCACCTCACAATCTATCACGTCGCGGTGATCGACGTTCCTTGCTCCTCTTTAAGGAAGATACAGATTCGATCTAAGAACGATTCAACGAGCTAATCACCAAGTATACTAACTTTGAAATTTTATATTCCCAGGGCCATACCGCCACGTTATAGTGTTCGTAAACTATAACACTGTCCTCGCCATGGTAGTTTGTTCAGAGGGTACCGCGCCTCACCATCAGGGATACAAGTTCTCTATGATTTGGTCCCGTGAGAGGAGTCTGCCCTTGCCGATCTTGAAGGAGCTTAAGTCGAAACTGGGGGCATACATTAATCAAGGGGAAATTCGGATGGTGGATCATGCAAACTGTTAAACAAACCATAAACTTCCATGGTAAAGCGCACCCCTCTTATGCGACGCTAGCCTATGATTTGCTTCTATTCCATTAGCATAAAGGATAGAGTAAATTACGTTATACTTTTCATACCGAATCTTTGCGTAAAGAATAATGTATGTATGAGAGAGTAATTTGAACTGCAGGAGTATTAATCACGTCAAGCTGAGAGAAGGATGTAATTTTCTACGTATAATGTAGCTGACACTATGAAAGCATCTTGAAATTTGTGCATAAATGTACGATGTATAACAATGAGTAATTAACAATGGATTTCCTACAATTTTATAATTATTCAAGCTTCAACTTTCCACCACGCCTGAGTTCCTTTTATATGCAGAACTTGGGGTAAAATTCGAGTATTAAACGCGAGAAATATTGAACAGTAGAAGAATATAATGGAAAACACAATAGCTAGGTAATAATTTTGAAACCATAATTGTGCAGTGTATCTGTATAGGCCACCCTCGTATAATGAATCATTCAAGAAGGGTGACTCTGAACTTACTTGTTCAGCTCATGAAATATTTGAGGAACAGCCAACTGAGGCGAAACCATCAACACCTGCGGTCGAAATGGTCTCTTCAAACACTCCGCTATATCAGACCACGCAGAATTTCTTTCAAGACATGAATCACCAACGAAACTGCTACAAACCACTTCTCAAAGTATATACGGAAATCTAAATTAAACGAGCTATTATACTGCCTTGAATTAATTTGAAGGAACAACGATTAAATAAAGAATTAAATAAAAATTCTTTTACCATGAGTTCCCGAGATTTTCGAAACATCAAAATTCTGTTATTAAAATTCCTTAATTTATGCTTAAATTTCTCTTCAGTAAAGCATATATTCAAAGTAACAGTGTAAATGATCACGACACGTGTACTACCCTGTGCACCGAAGAAAAATGAGTGCAATATCACGTATTTAATCTGAACGGCAGGTTCACCCGTTTCTGCAACAACATTGAAATATATTGCCCTGTTACGTGCACTCTGCACAGGCTGTTAATTGAGCCTGATTACAACTATCGCCACAACTACTATTCGCAGCAGCTACGAGCATCGACGCACCAACTCGACGTAAAATATCGAGTGCATGTCCGCTGGAATGCAGGGGACAAACTTGTGGAGATAAAGTGTTCCAGAATGGCTTAAAGTTGAACATAGGCAGAGCTAGAATTGATAAACTATTTTCCAACTTTCAGTCCCATCAACTTTCACGTCTACCTTCCTATTTCTCATTCATACTCTATCTCTCTCTGTCTCTCTCTCTCTCTAAAGGGAAATACAGATTTTCAGCGAAAAGCCCCCATAAATCTGACGTATCACAATGACCGTCTCCCGTAATAAATATCGCACGCAAACACCTAATGGGGAACGCCATTTCGGCGCTCGAGTTCGATGATATTGTTTATGGAGACTAGGTATGGGACCGCGATATAATGGAAATTCCGGCGTCCGGCCGACTATTTATGGGGAACCGTCATGTGGTACCCATTGCCGTGCAGGACTAACCCCTCCGGCTTGCCATGGTATATAGGCCACGTGACCATCCCACAGGGACAACTACCACACGGTCTTTCGTCTCTTTTTCTGCTGTTTTATACCGCGTATCCCCCTTTTCGAGTCCCCATTCTGGTTTTACAAAATAATTACGTACCCGATGCTGTCAATTACACAATGGGCATCTTCAAAGGTGTGCACATGTTTGGTCTCGTTAATAATTAGACGTGTCAGTTTAAAATTTCTGTGTGTTTGGAATTGGGTATTGCCTGCGGAAACAAACTCTGACTTTTCAAATCAGCTGCAGAGGAAGCTCTGGATTATCATGGAAGTACCTGAGTTTCCCGAATAAAAAAATGTAATATTAATTGTAAATGAGAGCATTCGCTTTTATAACTAGTTCCATATCACTAAAAAGTTATTCCTTATCACATTGAAGTTTTCTTAAAATTGACTATTATCCTGTACAATAAAAACGATAACTTAAAAAAACTATGCAAGTGACCATGACTATCTCCTGTATCCGTCCCCATAAAAAATCATTCTTTCACATTCCAACGCTGTTTTAAAACGAAATAAAAAATCATTCTGAGCAGAAATCTTTTTTAATCCTGTGTATCGCTTTATGGAGGTCACTCAGCCAGACTGCCATGTAAGGAGCGTCCTTTTAAATAAAAGGGTCTCCTTCTCCCATTGTTCGAAGAATACTTCTATACCCTAACAAGACGACGCTTTATAATTAAGTCGATTCTAAGACCTTCCTGTGAAGCATTGGATGTGACGTCATTCGACCATTCACTATGCTATTAATGGCATATCACCCCATACGGTGTAGGCTACCGCACTTCTGTACGCCACAGAGATATATGTTGTATATATATGCCACGTGGCCGTTCCACGGGGACACCCATTAAACCGACCCCACGGATCATGATGTCCCATGAACATCACTTGAGGCCTACGCAGTGATGCCAGAATCGTGGGACGTGGGACAAATGCTTACCCCCACCATGACCTACCGTCGCCTCCCACTTTGCTCCCAATCGCACCCACGTCCCACGATTCTGGCATCACTGGACCTACGGGATTGTCAGGTTCACAAAAGAGACACAGGTGCAGGCGATCAGGGGCGGTTCAAGAAGCGCTACTACCCCCTTAACTCAGTCAAAATACCATCAAAGCGTTCACTATTTCGATTACTCAAATGAAATTAGATAATATAGAACTGTTGTAATGACCAACGCCAGGGTTGCAACATATCTATGGAAAAAAGATGCAAAACAGAAGCACACATCACAGCTTTCATTGCACATATTTAGTACGAGATACTATATAGGCACCACACGTCAATTTCACCGCTTTTTACACGTTCGCTTACACGCGCAGCACCGCGTAACAAAAAACAAAGGATGCCTAAGCGTGTCGAGGTCGGGTCGAAACGCGCCAAAAACATTCTCCACTTCGGCGCACTGCTGCGTAAAAACATTGTAAACAACAAAGGGAGATTCTCCTGTGCTTGACAAATCTGTTCATTCTACTGTTTCTCATATAAAACTGATACCGATTATAAGCACGAATCAGTGAGCGTGTTTCTAAATTCTGTTCTACTTTAACATAAGCCTTCTGCAATGTGTAGGTGCAGTATTGATGAAAATTCTAAAGTCATAATTATAAACTGCCTGTTAAATGTCAGAGGTAACGAGTCTAAACTTACTGCAACTTATTACACTCGACGTACGAGATAAATCGAGCTCCCCTGGAGCATATCTCGATATTAGATAATTAAACTTTAATCATTACTTGATATTCTCTCATGCTTGTCCTCGATATATATATAATAAAACACGTAACAAGCCACCCTTCTTTCTGTGGAGTACATCACCCCCTTTTATTTCAATTTCATTATTGGCCAATATTCGACCACTGACTCAAATTACCAGGGAAATTTCCCTAACTCGATGAAAGTGTGTGGAAAATTGATTAGATCAATGGAAAAAGGTTGTATTAATTCGCAAAAGAGCTTCGAATATTCTAGAGCAGTCGCGCAGAGCCACGTGAATTATTTTCTTCAATGTCGTCCCTTCTTTGACGTCCGCCAATAATCTGGCCAAAGAAAGTAACAGATTCATACCATGTGAACAAGATTCTATGTAGCACATAGCTGTATTGTATATACTATTTACTGGCCCTCCGAAAGGCTCACTGAATCGCCGGTGTTCAAATCTTGAAAGGCTTTCGTGGATTAGCACCGAATTGACGTTCCTTCTTTCGTTTCTACGAAGGAATCGTAGTGGCTCGTAAAGATCGTATTTAAGCGAGCAATAGTCATTGTCTAATTGATTCTCCTACGTCTTTAATTACTTTTGCAGTCATTAAGTATTCTCTAAGAATATCGACCGCTTCCTCATTAAATACAATATCCTAACAACACAAAATGAAAGCCACGGTAGAGAAATTAACGATGGAATATTAAACGCTGAGGGTACCTTAATAACTTGTAAACTGCAAATAATAAAATATTTATCAGATAGTTCATTACATGATCTCTGAGCTACGCAGTGTTTATGGAAACCGGCCATGATTAAACTCAATATTTACAAAATTATCTACATAAATGGCTCCAATTATCTACCAAATAAAGGATCTACGGTTAATGGCTCCGGATACTTCGTAATACCCTTAAGTCCAATTCAACAGGACTCTTTCGATAAGTCTTTAGGACTTGTACGCCGGCATCATTAATTTCGTGATTTTGGGATTCTATTTTCACGATCGAAGGGTGATATAGAAGCGTGTACAGGGGAGATAAGGGTGCGCCCGCCAATGACAGAATATCGCTTACTGTAGTCCTCCATCGCGCCCCTTGCCCGACTTCCCATGGGATTACGTCCCCCTAAGCTACATTTACATATACAGCCAGAGTGCTGCTCCAACTACCGCCTGGTAAAAGGAAAGAATTCAATAAAAGACGAGCACCCGTCCATTGTCTCAAGGTTCTAAGCCTGCTAGTCCGAGATCATGGACCCAAGACCGAGGACGAGGGTGGAATATGTATACATTTCGTAAGATGGTTCGTTAAAAATGTATGTTATTGCTGATGAGACAACGACTGATTAACTTCACAGGTAAAAGAAACACTGTGGAGACACGAATCTGCGTTGTATATCTGTATATCACTAATAGAAATTGCAATCTGCGTGAGAAACGCGAAAAGAAGTAGCACAGCAGAAGCTGGAACAGAATTGAAATAGGAAAAGAAAAGGAATAGGAGAAATACCAAAACCTAGGTTGTTCATATTGGTTTCCCATATACTACGGATTCAAACTCGTTTCATTTCCCTAGTGACAGTTTTCTAATTAAAATTTCGCCCCCATTCTTTTTCAGAGCAATACCCCAGTTATCCAGTGGGAAGCTGACAGGTGAACGAACCAGAGCAAAAAGGAAACAATAAAAATCCATCGACTGGAGCCGCGGAGATGATACGTCGATACCTCGAAACCGTATTAGGGTCCTGTCAGGGACCAATTTTAGCTCGTCAAGGGAACCAGTTGATTTTAATTTGACTGTCAGTTCCTTACTGCTCGTATCGACGTGCGAACATCTTTCTTACTGCTTCGCAGACTCGAATCATAATAAATGAAGTGGAAGAAGTGAAATGGGGAGTGTAAAAATAATTTAGTTTTCACTATCCGACACGAAAGAATCAAACAAATTTTACTGGAAATATTGAAAGCTATTTCCTTTGTTTTTATCTTTGAAGTATCTCTCTTAAGTAATATCTTTTGGTATAAACTTGGGGAAAGAAGAATAGTAAGCTACACGCTTAAGAAAGATTAAGGGTAGCGGGTCTTAAAGGCCATCGAAGGAATAATTTAAGTGAGTGAGAGATTATTCCTATAGTAGATACATCGCTCCTCTCCAGAATCTGTGGGATCATAACAAATGGCTCGAACCACCCTAATGGAAATAAAAGAACGCTGAAGGTGTTGTTGGCCGTTGTTGGAATAACAGCTCGTGGCGACTAAGAGAGAACGAGCGACGAAGTTAAAACCATAGTGAAAGCAGAGAACGAGTAGCTGAGAGTGGCAGAGGAAGGGAGGGTGAAGGGAGGGCGACGAAAGCAAGAGTGAAAACAGTAACCGAGAAGACGGCGAAAGTAAGACAGAGCCAAAAGAGGGAACACGGAATAAAAAAAGGAAGGCTGGTGGGAAGAAAAATAGCGCTAAGGGGGTGTCAAGTACGTATACTAAAATACGACCACCACTGGAAACTTACCCTAAATAAATATCCCCTACTTATTCTTCCACGCGCTTTGTCCCTGACAAATAGCAGTTCGGAACACGCGTTACAACTTCACCGGAAACAATTTCGTGTCACGCATCATGGCATTAATAATTAAGCCACCCTCTTGCGCGATCCATTCAACTTATTCACCTCGTGTGAACTTTTCCTCTATAAACCAACCAAGCTCGTGTCTATAAAAAATCCTTTTCCAACACTCCTCGTCTTACTAATGCTACGATGGAAATGGACCTTGATTCGCCAAAATCCGAAAGTAGACACTCAACGATCCATTACATATGCAAATACCACCAGATACAACTGACATCCAGTTCGCAAGCATCTTATCGGATTAAATGCAGCGGACACGTAATTTAAAAACTCGCGACACCTCTCTTCTGCTCGCCCACGCACCCTGCCAGTAAGTAAAAACGCCCTCTAAGCGAGGCGTTGTTCGCTTAAGCCAAACTTATCAGTCGCGGCACGCAAGCATTCGTGACCTCGCGAGCAGCCTCATGCAAATTCGCCCGCGTGCTAACGCCCGTCTGCTAAGAGGAGGGAAAGAAAAAGAGAGAAATTGCCTATCGTTCTGATAAAGCCGACCTGAGATCGGAGCCGCCTCTTTTCCCCGATGCTCGTGGCGGCTCTTCTAAGCCGCGAAATAAAACCCATCTCACGAGCTCGCTGGTTCCTCCAAGGGAAGACTCTCGAGCTGGGAAGACGCAGGAAGCCTGGTCTGAACGACCGTCTTCAGATCTCGGAGACTAACGAACTGGACAAAGTATATCGATTCGGTGCCTACTCGCTGAAACGGAATGTCATACGACGCAGGAAGCTTTCGGCTGTTTAGAAGCCCCCACTCGAAACAAACGAGACCATCTTCTCGAGGATTTAGATTTACTTCAAGGATACCTACTATTCTAAATCTTGTAACGAGCGTTTCAACGATTCGTTTGCATTGTTTCAAAGGAATTTTTGGTACTGTGTGTGTCAGAGGAACTTTGTGGAAGGATGCTGATTTTTATCAAACTGATCTTATCCTCAGAAATTTAGAGGGTGGTTTCATTACTGAACTGTGGTGAACATGTGTCTACGGCAAGTTTCATAAAATTTTTGTTCGAGAATATGGATGTACTCTTCAAAAGTCCAAATATTCGTGATAGGAAATGATTAATAACTTTTTCTATCGTGTCACAGTGCGAAGTCTATCGAAATGGTCCCCGTCACGGAAGGACAAATATTTGAGCAGGAAGTGGGGTACAAGAATGAACTCGTTGCCGAAAGATCGCTGGGTAAGTCTACAAAACGTCCAGATACAAATTGAAAGCACTTTGTGCCTTCTGCTGAGTGACTGTAACGGATGCCACGTCTTTTCGAACATTCTCTTTCTAGCCAGCTGGTCAGCCTGAATTGCTCGATTTTTCAGGAAGTCTATTTACCTTCCATTCGTGACTTCGATCGACCGTACTCGACCCTCGGTGACCCCATAGGAGCCCCCAGAAGGGTGGAATTTAATAAAAATGTCCGCGATAATCGGACAAAGCTGAACGCCCACGAAAGGAAGGAAAACAACTATGCTGTTTTTTTTTTATATAAAACAAAATGAAAGATTAATTCAGGCTAAGATCGCAGGATATTCTTACTTCTGATTCATTTACAGAGAATAATTATACGACAGCACTTTTTGCTATGTAACAATCAAACCTTCGAAGCTCTAATTTTTTGAGACAACAATGAAGCTATTCTTCAGGAAGTCTAAAGAATTGAAAGAATTGAAGCTTTAAAGACTTGAAGAGTCCTTGCAGAAAACACTGTGAGTGCAAAAAAGCAAATTCTATACTATAGTATTACCATTGATACGTAGACCATTTTCCGATAAATTTTTTTTTAATTTTGGCACTTGCAGTGTTTGCTACAGGGGCTCTTCAATTATATTAAAATAGCAATCGTAACAAAACAATCCTGAAATTTTATCGAAATACAACATTAATTGTTTTCGGATTTTGCGAGAAATCGTAATCCCATTAATTAAATGTTACACACTGTACAGTCGAGCATTAAAAATATCCCATGCGAGTCTGCAGTATTTCAACCGCGCCGGAAGAACGGGGGTTGTGCGTGTAGCGTCGTATAAAGTCACCCCCCCCCCCTGGTTTCTTCTATCCTCGTTTCGTAGCTTGGGACACGGGAAGAGGAATGTAGACCGTAAAATGTAATGAAATTTCTCGAGCCCGGTTTAGCCGTTCACACGGTGTCTGCTACACGATAGAAGAATCAATAAAAAAAATACGAGTTTACATTACCTCTTTGCCAAAATCAAAGGAGGTCTCTATTTTGACGAATATGTCCTAAAGATCACTTATTCATCGGCATCGCCAGCATACTTTAATGTAATTGAAAAAGATAATAAAAATTATAAAAAATTAGTGTAAAAACTTTAGACCGAAGAAAGATTTTTGGATCGAATTCATCGAGGCCCCTAAATTCAGGCCACCAAGCAAGGAAGCAATCACTCGAAGACATTTTTAATTCGCACCGCCGCTGGCGTGCCTTTTGTTCCAGTATTTAGTTCCGGCCAGTTTGTGAGCATCCGTGGAACGGCCAACCCCTCGTGCATTCAGCCCCTAAACCACCCTTGAACCGCCCACGAGCCAGACGTCGCCTGTGTGGATGCACACTCCTGTACAGGGTGTATCAAAAATCAGTCTGCAGGGATTGAATCGTTGTCAGCGTTCCCTATGAAACACTTGCATTCCTTCAAATTAAAGACAGAAGTTAAAAATTCTAAATGTAGAATTTTCATCACGCTCCATGTCTCGAAGCCTCGCGTGCACTGTGCCCATGAAGCTTAATTTGAAACTAACGCAGATATACGTATGTACAAGCCGCAGGGAATATGAGTCTTTATTGATACCCCGAAATGGAATGATATTTTTAGAATTTGTTTCGTGTCCACGCTGTTGCATATTACCGGGCGGTAAATAATTATCAAATTCAACGAAACAGTTAAATTGCGTGACAGGCTGATCCAAGGCACACCCTGTAGACGAGAGCTAATGGACGGGGAGGTGGAAAATGAAATCACAGAGGCACGTACGCAGGACAGTCGGATTAAAGATTAAAGGATTTAAAGGAAACGAAAAAGCTGGAAGAAAGTCTACTGTTAATGATACTGAAGAGAATCCTCACGTACGGCTATTATCGTTGGACTCGATTCGCCCCTAGCCTTCTTAATCGGGAGAGTCCAAAATAGTCGGTTAAAATGAAACGAAGCGCTTGTGCGCTGTGCAAGGAAATGTAATTACAGTAATTTTTGACACCACGACCTTCTCTGTTTCAAGCCGAAAGTGTAACTTTCTGGTGTTATTTGATATTTTAAATATATGCCAATAATTCGAACGCGGGAAATTCGAAGATAATCGATATAATCTACTTTTTAAATAAGGATTAGGTAGTGAATTTAAGAAGAGCAATTGTTAAACTTGCAATTACGTTATCACCGCTGTACTGTAACTCGGACCAAGAAAATCTTTCGCTACTCTATCCCAACGCCATTACTTGCAAACATTACGCGCACACAAGTTTAACAACCGTCTGCGGGCTCACGAATTCTGCGTGGCAGTCAGTGACAACAATTGTTTCCGTTGCAACTGAACAATTCCGATTATTTCCGTCCCCCTTGAAAGGAGGAAAGAGCCACGGACCTAGGACGCCCGCGAACGACAGTCCAACCATTGAAGCGACGAGAAAAAAAGTCCCTGCAACGGCCAAGAAGGCGGAGGAAACGGGAGAACAATCCAAAACGACGTCTCTGGAGCAGCCCTAAAGGGGTGAGAGGAAATCCCCGAGAGCATATCCCGACAAGAGTAAAACCACGCGACGTTGGGACATAATTGGCCGTAGAATTAGCAAAGGGGTCTCGTTGTTCCCCGTCTTGCGTGCGGTGGACCACCGAAAGGACCGACTTCCACCGTCGTTCCACCCCCCGCCGATGTCCCCATCCCCCGCATGCTTCCGCCTGAGAAGCACGGAAATTTCGAAAACGAAGAGAATGGAAATGGACACGCAGCCACCAACCAGGTCTAAATGGTTTAGCGAATTACGCCAACGCCGAGATTGGATTTGACTTTCGTGGCTTTGCAGACGAGAGAGCACACGTAACTGGCGGTCCACGTGGCAACGGAGGAGAGGGGGGGGGGGACCGAACGGGGAGGGAAAAAAGAGTTTTCGACTTTCGAGCTTAGCCAATTTGCCAAAATGTCCTCCGCCCCTGGCGACCTCGGGTGAAACGAGTGTCGCGGGTGAGCGAGGATCACGCGACGAAGGCAACGCGAAGGAAGGACTCGTTTATATTGTACCCGGGTTGATGGGATTAGGTGATTCATTTCATCGAGTGATCCTTGTTCACTGATTTTAATTGCTTTCAAGCATACATATAGATGCTGAATAGGGGTTTTCCATGGACACATGTTATCCCCTTCAATTGCAATGGCTAGGATCACCTTCTCTAGATTTTGAATGTGTTCGATTTAAGGGTACTACTTAGGCAGTCGTTTTTGTCGGAAATGATACATTTCTTTTTCAATTAATTACAAAGAAGTAAGTTGCAGCTGAGAGAGTCGGTCAGTAATCTTTCATCCATATTTTTTGGCGAAACAAACATGCTTTTTTTAAAGCTTATGATGTTAGTAAACATTGTGTCAAAGAACAAGTCTCAGCTTGAATTTATTTGTTTGTAATTAATTGAAAAAGAAATACTTCGTTTTCGACAACAAACGACTGCCTACTTAATACCCTCAAGCAACTTTTGTTTTGCCTTTAATATTGTGTTCTAATGTGTGTGTAAATATAAAAAGGAAATGAGAATTTCTTCTAACTTCTGAGATTCGGGACAAATCAGCCTGCCATCCGTAAGATGGGATCCAGGGAGAATGGTGTCGCGGCGAATATCCTTAAATTGCGTGCAAATATCTCCTGTATCGGATCTTCAGGTGGATTTTCGCACAAGGGTGGTTATCCGCAGGGGGTAGAACGAAATAGAAACGGCGAAAGTATCGGAGGGTCTCGACTACTGTAATACCTTTCGATTTCTCACGTGTAAACATTATTTTCCCCGCTGAGCTTTCTCGTTTCATCTTACAGAACGTAAAACCATATCTTCGGGCTCCGTTAATAATCAAGACACGTTTCTCAGCCGCAATAAATATCGGAGTAGGCATGTACCGCTTAAAATAATTAGAGGATCACCTACTCGAATCAACATTTACCACTAGACGCGAGCTAGTCAATATTTTAACACCTTCGATATTCATTATAAATTAGTAGTCTTCAGCATAAATGCATTTGAGTCTATTTCTATTATCTCAACTGTTTAGTTCATTCTTCTAAAATGCACAGTAGGTAACCCATAAGAATACAATTCCCAAACGTCAATTTCAGTATTTACTACTCGCATAAAAGTAACTTCGCGTAAACAATGGCATTACTTCTTAATACAAAGCCCCCGCACCGAACAATAGAGAAACAAAATTTAATGTTCCATTAAGAAAACTACAAATAAATACACGGATGCAAGTCAACCGTTATCAAAACGAGCAGACATCACTCATTTCGAGCTTTCAAATTCCACTGAAAACATTCAAGCCCATTTTTTCACAGAAATCCCAGAATACCTCGAATTACTCGCGAAATACTCGCAGTGGAAACGAACCACGACAACCGCTGGATCCTTCCTATCGTTTCGACTTCCAAGTGAGTTGCTTCTCTGCCGTGCGAATGCAAACCGAAGCATAAACCCTTTCACGAATGCAACGAAATCTCGCGAAAAAAACACGCCGTTGGCAAACCGCGTAACAATTAATACCGACCTACAGGGACCTTAATGAAATAACTTGCTAACCCCGGGTGTGTGCCGTGCTGCGGCGTATCGAGCCCCGAGAGTCGACTCTGTCATTGCCGTCTGTTTGACCAAACACAGGAATCAGCCCGGTCTGCTAAACCGCGTTCCACGATACGCTATAACGAGAGGGTGCCTCTTCCGCGCAGAGGACAGGAGGATCGCTAATGAATCCCACCGCCCCTCCCCCACCTGTCAGAGGATCCGCCTGAGCTCCGTTATTCGAGTTCCTGGGCGGTGCAAAGTAAATCTCGAATTAGTAACTCTGACAAAAATGCAGGGACGCGGGGGAGGACACTTTATATTCCGTTTCCATGGCGCGAAAAGGATGAGAATTGTAAATTGAAACTGTTTGCCTCGGTGCACGGAGAACGGAGGGGAGGGAGCGAGGAATATGAATCACGTGCGATGGCCGTGATAACGTGTGCGTGTACTTTGTACATCTAAATTCTGGGAGTGAATGTATTACGTGTAAAAGTACATAGAAATGTGTTGCTGTGTGAAAGATTGTTCCTTTTGCAGGACGAGATAAGGCCTCACTGTGAAGTAACAGATAACAGATACTAGGATCAAAGTAAAACTGCGTCAGTGAGGTAGTTTCGTAATAACTATTCATTCCATCGATGAACGTTGGAATCTCTAAATGAAAAGGAAGAGACACGTAAAAGCCATAACTGTTTCTTGCAAAACCCTTTCACCCTACGACGTTATTCCGAGAGCCCCCCTTTTAGTATTCATGGAAACTCCCGTGACACGTGTTCCCGTCGTTAGACTAGGTTAAGTCTCGGTCGGGTGCGAAAGGAAAAGCCACTGTTTGCTGGTGCTGTTGCTTTTTCAGCGTTTTTTCACAGCACGAGCAAACATCGGGCGCAAAAGCGAGGCACGCCATGGGCGCAAGCGTTCCCATCCTCAGGTGTCTGCGGAGGACCACGACCGATCTCCACCCTAGTACGGCCGTGCACGACCGCAGATTCTCGTCGGTCGTCACCCTCTCGGTGGCATCCCTCTCTATGCACCCCTCGGTGGCCCCTGCGAACGGCAATCATTTGCATATCTGCCGGTCGAACGTATGCGCGCGTTCCGCAAAGGGCGGCCAAATTCTATTATCGAACTCTGGTATGTGGATCGAACAGAGGGGGCTGACCGATCGCGAAGGAATAAGAAAAACGGGAATACCGTGGATGATGAAAGGCGTTCGTGGTTCGTGGGACCGCCAGGCCGGAGAATTTGTCTCGGGAGACCTTTGAGTCACTCTGTCAAAGAAGCTGCGGGATGTTTTGCGTGGGATAAAAGTGTGAGGTGTGTATGTACGCAGTCGGAGAGAACTACGAGTGGAAAGTTAAGTGAATGGCAGAATTGATGAAGAGAAATAGAAATGACTTTCGAGGGATATTATTCAAGTGTGTTTGGAATTAACTTTCTTCTGCTTGGATTAAGTTGGTTTGAAGTAAAGACCATGATATGCATTTCTATATTTGAGGGGTGAAATTAATATTTGAGTAGCAGTTGAAGAATTTATTTTAGTGAAGGTGGGGGCAGAGAAGAGAAATATCATCAACGCGACAAGAAAATGTAACAGCTCGCAATCGGGGATTCGTGCTGAATATCTGATGCCGAAGAAAGAAGCTGCTTCAAAGGGGCTGCTAATTGCATTCAAATGTTACCTCGACTTCTAAGTAACAAGTTAGCCGCTGTCTAATGCAATTAAAACTTTCTTCTCGCCAAGATCTCTCGACCGTTTCATTTTCCTCGGCCGTCATTTACAGCCTGTGGACCCATCAGCGGACGTAATCGGCTATGCCGCATAATTAAAAATGAATTATTAAGTACAGCGTTACGCAAGCCGTCTTGTAACAGGTGGCACAACAGAGGGAAAGAAACGGTATTTATTCACGAAGGAATAAATGAAAAATATAATAAACAGAGGACCCTTCACGAGATCCATTTCTTCCCAGAAAATTGTTTCCTGAAAACCGCTTGAGAGACGTTAAGTTTGCCAGCCAGTGGTTAGACGTAGACCTAAATATAGCGTTGCTAGAATACTAAACGGAGCATTGGTATTCTAATTTCGAAAAGATTCATGCATGAAATTTCTGATTTGTCGCCTGCGTTCAAAACTTCACGCGAACTTTGCTCGTCCGTCTCGCCAGAACCACGGGTTGCTTCAACTCCGAAGCGAACGGAACTCCTCGCCAACTGTCAAAATCCGTTCAACTTTCCACAAAAGCCCAGAAACTATGCCTGGGAACACATTCACGCACGCACGAACACACGTGAGCCCGCGATCGTCTCGGGGAAAAACTTCCTTCCGGCAACGCTGGCGCGAGCACGCCGAAGGTATCCTCTCTGCAATATTCCGTCCTGACGAGATGTTTGGCGGAAATGTACGCAAGAAACCCTAGAGGAAATAAAAGAGGAGTTTGTATCTCTGCTTCTCGGTGGGGAATGCCATGAAAACAAAGAAATCTCGTCTTAGCAAGTATCCTCACAAAACTCTACCATGTTATATGTTACTCGACATATAATACTGTAACCGTATCCATCTCCAAAGTGATTTCCGCAAGCTGGTAAACCATGCCCACTAATTTCAAAGACACCCTATACACGTAGTAGAACACGTCGATCCACGTGCATTCAGGGATTGTTGCCATCTCGCGAATTAAACGAGGCGACGGTGGAGCAAGTAATCTTGCAGTTAATCAAAAGAAGTGTCCGACAATGGTCGCGTTGTCCGGAATGGCCGAGGTCGAAGGAGGCGAGGTTATAAGCGGTTACGTCGACCGAGCGTCGTCTCCACGGATGGCACGGAATTAAATGCATCCTCGAAATGCGACGCAGTATTCATCCAATCCTGGGGAAAGTCTTAGGCAAGTCCTTTGTCTCTTGGCAGAAAAGGATCAGAAGGAGGATGATGCCAGACCAGACCAGCCAACCAGCCCTATAGCCGCTCCTCGGCGGGAGACGAGTGCTTACTTTCGCTCTAGGATTGCAGCCGGGGCCTAATGAGGAAATACACTTTCGCTACGACGTGACAAAAGGGCCGGTACGCATAGTGTCAGCAACGTCAGCAGCGAGTCAGGTTCATTCCTCAAATGAGAATTCCCGTCCCCCTCGGCCTCGACGCCCGCGAAAAGACCTCGGTTCGAGCACGCACACGTGAAAGGGATGCTCAGACCCCCCTGCGTTCAGTCGATAGCGAGATCCAGAATTCGCCTGGACCACCCCTTGGAAACCGACACGCCGTTGGTGCGTGACCTACGACTTCCTTTCGAATGCTTCACACCGCCACGTATTATCCTCTCCTGTTTCGACTTGGATTTTGTGGATAACTACTTGCAAACGAGAGTACATGGGAAACTGAATGTTTCTGTCTGATAAAATACTTCGTCTCGGAAATACTCTGGAGTTAATGCTGACTGAGGTTGTTCTTCCTGTAACTCCATTATTTCTGCAAATATTTTTTGCAAAGACGGTGGTATGATGGAAGAGATATGGAAGATTAATCGGTTTGATTGATTTGCCAGAATAAGTGATAATCGATAGGAAATGAATTACAAGACAAGAGTATGATGCAAAATCCTTCCTATCACCCTGAACGCAGAGCTAACGCAACTAATCATATTAGAAGAACGTTATAAAAGAGCTTCCTTATTAGCACTTCCCTGGCACACCGCGCACTTGGAAGTTTGTCGCGTTCTATTTAGAACTCGATGCTATTTGCCTCGCTCGACTGAAAAGCTTCTTTTTATCATTAGTATGAAGCCTCGACTCGGACTAAGGCGAGGAACCGTAAGTAGCTTTCCTCCTTGGAAATGTAAATGGCTTCTTGACTAAATGAACTCCTCGCGCAATGTGCACGGTTTCGCGTTGAAGGAAGTGTATTTCCGAGAACCTCAAGTCTTTGCGCAGTCGATGACAGCCCCCAGTAATGCATAATCGTAAACTGCAAGCGATGCTAACACAAAGAACCGGTGTTGATATCAGAAACGTCAGCTCCCGTTTATACCAGAGACCGCGATCGTTCGAACGTAGCTTTTCTCATTTCTCCAGTCTCAAAGCATCGTAGACACCGTCTGAGAAATTATAATGAGAGGAACCGCGGTTTCCCTTCTTTTTTACGTGAGCCACATAAAGGCAGGCGCCACACGGAAACCGTAGATAGGCATTACGAAATAAAGAAAAGGGGAAGGCGCGGGGAAAGATATAATGTAAATGGGAGGGTGACGCGAGCAGGGGTCTCGTAAGACGGGCTACCTTTTCCCACTTTCGTTCCCCGTTTCACTGGCAGCGGCAACCTGCCGTCTCGTCTTTCGGGATTCTCAGCCGTGCTTTCCGCGTGAATGAAAGTCCTGGCCCGAAATGAATCCTCCGCGGATGTCCTTTCTTCCAGGCGACGCGGATTCCGCCTTTCTCATTCTTCTGTTTTTTTTGAACAGCCATTGTACCACGCCTGACCAGACACGGGGCGACTCCACTCGCCAGGACCGGCCATTATTGCCCACGTGACAGATGAATCCGCTTATTTATTAAATTTCCGCCACATTCCTGACGGCGTTTACTTCTGCAGGGAGGAAAGGCAATCTCGCGAGAAGAATGGGGCGATCAATTGCTGTACGATTCTGACAAATGGTTCCTTTTAACTGATCTAAACGGGGCAATTAGTCTGTTCTCTTTCGTTTATGTTCTTTGTGTAGACTTTTGCTTCACAAAATGGGCCTTTAGAATTATTTATTTGACAACGATGTAGGCTACTGTATGAAAGTTTAGGTGTCCAAGGTGTGTTTTCATCTTCACACACAAGGAAATCTGTGAACATGAAATTGGATGAACCTTAATCGTTTCGGTTCGTGTCACGCGACAATACGTCCGTCTATTTATTAAATCCCCTCATCCTATCCGCTCTCAGTTTCTCGTAAGACTCTCTCACGAAGGAGAGCGAAGCGTATCGTTTAAGAAAAACTTAGTGGCAGCCTCATCATCTCCACGCGACGAGGATCCAGCAAGATATCCGGGCAAAGCCGCGAAGTGGACCTCGGACACGCCACAGGGCCATATAAACAATCCTCACATCCACGGAACTCTTTCCTTTCCGAGCTATGTTTCTTTACTTCGCGAGCAATTTCCTCGCTCCTTTTACACTGCCCGAGAATTGGATTACGAAAGGAAGAAAAGTTGCCTGCGGAACAAAACGAAAGTAGGAGAATAAAGAAGGCAAGGCCGTAAAAAAGTCTCGATCCTCTGGAAACTTTACCCTGCGTGTTCTACATTCGTTCCTGTAAATAATGATATCCACAACGAGCTTCGGGATTACGTGTCCGTATTAACGATCGACGTAAAGGCGAGAAGCAATGGAACGATCCTTCTTTTACATCGGACAGCCTCAGCTCGAGATCGTTAACGAAAAATATTTCCGGCGAGTAACGCGGGAATCGGGGCAATAGAATGGAACAGGGATACCGTATTTTAGCCTTCGAAAATTAGCCGAGAATCTCGGTGTAGCGTGTAATTAAAAGATTGAAAGGATAAGTGCTTTCGTATGCTCCTTAGCTCCGTAGCTGCCACGGTTATCAGGGATAGAGAGCCGCTGACCCCTCGTGCCACTCGAATTTCGAGATTATCGATCATCCGGAAAGTTTTCGCGGCAGCTTCTTTGTCGACGGAATAATTAACCGCGCGGTGTATTAGGTAAGAGCCCGAACGAGATTGATGCGTTGAAAGGTTTCGCCCAGAATCGTTTCCATGGGAATAATTGAGGGCTCGAGAAGGGTGAGACAGAGGGGGAGGGGCAGCTACTAGGGAGATTTAAAACACTTTCTTGGGGACGAGCGTCGGTGCCGTGTACGACCAGGCCGATTCCCAGAGGTTTTACGAGATTGGATCACGTTGGTGTCACATATTCAACGACCGATATCGGGAATCTATCGATTCTTTATGAGTAAGGGGGCTGTATACGGGCCACGGATGGAATACTGAATGATTCGGTTACTTACGACTGCGAAATTAACCCTACGACTTGCTGCTTTGATCGCTCACCTGTAACAGAAAAATATAAGGTTGCGATTAGTTTATAGGATTTTGTTCACTTGCTGCTTGGTAGTGGTTGGAGGTGAGAATAACATTTTGCTGTCCAGCGAAGGGTAGATGGTGATAATTATTTGAAGAACTAAACGAATGCTTCCCCGTGATAGACGTGCCTTTATTTATATAGTAACTATGTGGAAGGGTAGCCAAAGGTGGGTACCAATATTATTAAAAGATACTTGAAACACTTTTTACATGCAGTAAATCTAGGTAACCCTACTCTGAATCTGAAACGTTTTCCAAGAGGAAAGATTTGAAATTCCAAGCGTGGCTGTTACGTGTAATACGTTTAGTCACGTACAGCGTGAACGCAGAGACAGGCTGCTCGGCCATAAAAATTTTACGGCGATCGGAATCGACGGACCGATAGAAAGAAACCGCAGAGAATTTCAAAGTGGAATCGCCGTAGTAAAACAAGACCGGCTGAAACCCTTTAGTGTCCTCTTGTAATAATAGATACACGCAGCCTACTTCACGGGCGGAATGTCGAGAACAGCTTGAGGAATAAATCGACCCCTGTGGACTCACTTGTTTAGAACCCCTTTACTATTCGGCGCGGACACCCCTTTGTTCACTGATACACAAAATTTGTCAGTGACTCTGTCGCCGGAAGTTAGCAACTGCACTGACCGGTCTCACGGTTCGAGCAAGTAACCCGCATATAAAAATCGTCACAGATCGAGAGCCACGTAAGAAGGAAATTTCAAGTTTCATATTTCACAGATATTTCGTATATCATTCACCACGCAAAACAAAGGTAGGGTTTGAGGGAGCCAACCATTTAATAACCTGATCAGAAGACGAATCATCGATCAACGACCGAAGCCCCTCCAAAAAAAGATACAAATTATGCTTCACGTTCCACCGTGACATCGAGTGACAAAATCTAGTGCGCGATTTTGTTTGCTCTCACGAGGGATTCGAGTCCTCGCTCGGGGGATGACTCATGCTCTTCCTGTCTGTTTTTAACCCGTCGTGGCGTCGGAGGCATCCGGGGCGTCGCGAGGGGCTGGAGTTTAATCTAACAACCCCTGGTTCACTTTGCATGGCCAGGGACGGGCCCGGCCTCCCAGAGTGAGCTGCCCGCAAGGGGTGCGTTACCCTGACCGCCCTCGAGTCGAAACGCCGCGATAACCTCGGACGAACTTCTGGTATGAATAACGTTTGTCATGAATTATCATTACGCCGCACGAGTCGACACGCCTTACGTCGATTCAAAAAGGGGTGGCCTTTGACATCCGCAAGATTACGAATCTGTGATAGGGGGGGGGGGGTGGAAAGACGTATAGTCTCTGGTGCGAAGAACGAAGTAGGGGGTGAAAGCTATACGAGACACTTTATCCACGTTTAATCAAAGTAACAGATATTGAAACGTGTACCGCTGTTAACCCGATTTATCACGTGCCCCGAACAGCTGAAATATATTAGGGAGATCGACTGAATTTAGCGCCAATTGACGTAACACGATTACCTGGGGCGCTCTGATTCTAAAAGGGTTAAAATTAAGAAGCAGCTCCGCGATAATCAAAGAAACAAAGGGACTTGCCGAGAGACAGACTGAAGGGCGACGCTTAACTTCGTTTTAGGCAATTGGCTTCCGAGTAAACAGGCTAATGGAAAGAGAGTGTACACTGTGATGGAACTTGTGTGGAATATTTAACTGATCATAATTCTGCGGTCGTACTTTGCATGTGTGTTGATTGTACAGGGTGATGGTGTAATGTAGTTTCTAATTCAGAGGCGTAGTAGAATCAAATTGTAACGCACTCGACATTACAGCCGTCTTAATCATAAGCTGTACGGTTTGACAGTCGTATCACGTAAGAGATTCAATTTTAGATTCGTGTGCGTTCTACGCCGTGTTCCTTGTCCTATCAAATCGAATTCCATCTAGATTCCAGCTAAGTAAACTAACATGCTGAATTTTCAGAGAAATAGATTCTTAGAAGCAGATGCGTAGACTCCAGACTTGGAACAGTTATTAAAAGAAGGACCGCTTTTCACAGCATTTCTAAACCAATAAAATCATTTTTAAAAGCGTCACTGCAGAAGATAAAGACGCCCATGGCTTCCTCAGACGCTTCCAGGGTAAAAACTGATTACACAGAGTATCGAATTAGTAAACGATACTTGGACAGCGATCGTGAACTGTTGGGTAAATTCGGGGTTGTCGCTACGGCAGGGGAGTTGGTACAATTGCTATATTCAAACTCTATACGTAAAAACGCGTTAAAGTGCAGACCAATTGCTTCTCTAGCAGCCAAAGTTCAGTTTTCAACTCGATTTTCAGCAAATATTGTCTCAAAGCAAATATCGACCAGTTTTTCTGGATCAGCATAAAATTCTGAATATATTAGGTTTATTCTGATAAAATAAACAATACCAGTGTTAGTTTTACAGCTAACGACAGCTTCGGATTTACCCTATCGAATTTCCAAAGGTGATACATTGATCGAGGCATCCTGTGGCAACATTTCCACCGCCAACTTCACGTTCGCGCAATGATCTCGGAAATCCTACGATCCGTATTTGTCGTGGAAGATTCTGTCCCCGACGTTTCGGCATCTGATCTCATCTCGATTTCAGTCACGCGGCTACGAGGATTTGAAGCCCGCCGAGCGTGACGTCATATCCGGAAGGTACACCGAAGAACACGAGATCTCTTGGCTAGAACACAGACACGAAGCTTCCCCACGTCTGTCTGTGGACGAGCGTGTATTTGCTTGTACGCCATCGGCCGCGAAGGTTGGAGGTTCCACCTCGAAGGTATTCGAGGACCCGCATTGATTTCGTATCGCGTTCAACTGCAGAATTTTAAAACTTGAAGGGTCTCCCGCGTGCATGCGGGAATAGGAACGTACGCGGAGGAAGGAACCGAAAGTATCGTGTGTCAGGGGGGACGGAAGATCTGTAAAACGAGCTACGAACAACGTCTTACGCGGAAAGCCACCCTTGCATTCAGCATCGTATCGCGTGTCGGCTTCTGCTTGTCAGAATTGGAAAGAAATTTGCTGTCTACGCGATGGTTCGTTTTCGTACAGCCGAAACACTGTGCTCTCAGAATGTTGTACATTTCGATGTATCTACTATGAGTCAGTGAATAATTCGGTGTATTTAGTTATGAAATTATAAAAGATGGTGAAAACCTATAGACAGTGCACTAGGTCAAGCTAAAGTTGATTAAAATCGCCCATAAGCTTCGGTGGTCGCATTAACTACCTGTTAAGCTATCAGAGTTCTCCCAACTGAGATCGGTCCACTTCCGCCACATCGGTGCGGCGTGCTGCCTCTCATTCAACAATTCCCACAGGTTACGATCGGAAAATTGTCCACGGAACGAGCGGTTAAGGGCCGTAACCATCAGCAGTAGCTATCCTCCACGCATACAGGCTACGCGTGAAGCTTTTACGAGCCTGAAAATAATTTCGTCCCCTGAATTTAGCCCCTTTCGACCCGGAGCAGGAAGCTTTTAAAGCATTTTACGACACCGTTCCGGCACGATCCTGATCTCGGGGCTTCCCTTCTCGCGAGACGATGGCTAATTAAGATCACCGTGGAGGACGGGACGCACGGTTAGATGGGCGCCGTGCCTTCTCTATCTGCCTGCCAGTCGGTTGACTCGCGAGAATTTCATTTTCCAGATGCCGCGACCGCAAACGCGGCGTGCAAATTATCGGGGCATGAGCTCGAGACGCGTTGCGCGCAGAGATGCGAGCGCTGCATCCTCGAGACATCGTGCAGGCTGAAAGGGTGCACCCTTTCGCCCCCTTTGAACGGTGCCCACACACCCCTCCACGGACACGTGTAATGCCACATGGCACGCCGACGTTAACGACGCACCAGCCGGAATGGCGATCGGAGTAGACGAAACAGGGCTGGCAGATGTTGCCAGGTTCGCGGTAAATTGCACCGTTCGTGTACACACGCGGTAATTAGTTCATAATTGAAACGCCCTGCAGGCGGGAGACGAACGAACATTCCTGCGCAAGTCGATGCACGCTGATGATTTCTCTTGCGTGGAGGAGAATGTCTGGGACACCCGAGAATCGTAATCAGGAGCTTTACATTTGAATTAGATGACCATACCTAAGTAGAAGAAACGCGCGACCGAGTATAGCTCAGCTAAGCCTGACCATTGCTCGTTACTACTACTTGCGCGTCAGTGGTTGATACATATAGATGATTGGTGTAGTTGGAATATTACAACGTTGTACTTTTAGAGATTGTCTGGAGCTTGCTGCGTCGAAAGCAAATAAGCAGAAACGTGTCGCTAAAATTTTCTAGGCGAATGGTTCTACGTCAGAACGGTGAGAGTGGAATTTGCCATGCTGCTGTTTTGCCCTTCGATTTCCATGTAAAAATTGAGGAACGGACGATGGGCGGTGTCGCACCCCACGCGCAATCTTTCGACACATTTGTAATAACTTTCTCCCTAGCATGACCCCATCAGAACTTCCCGTTCAAAGAAAAAGAAATATCTCGACACCTCGTTTCTTTGTGACACGTGGGACATGGAGCAACACTTTTTTTTTGCGAGAAATATTTTTTTGCTGAAATTTCGTCGCTTTGGCATTGCTATAAAATAATTTCCTGCGCCACTTAGTGAACATTCTTCGTAAAGTACTACAAAATACAAACATCGGCCATCAGGTCTCAGTTTCGTAAAGAATTAATTGAATCCTTCTAAGAATAAAATTAATACTTTAAGAGTAGAGCGAGATCTTTAAACCTGTTTAACATGGAGGAAATTGTAGAGTCAATATTTTTGTGCGCGAAAGAAGCCAAGCAGAAGGAAGCACGCTCGTTGGAAAACTTTAGACGAAATCAGGATAATATATCGCGCAAAAATCAACCAGCAATTCGACGTAAACCCGCGGAAACCGAGGGTTGGTCGGTATCTTCGTGGAAAATTTCATTATTCTCCGCTTGATGGAAAAAGTTTCCCGTCTCTCCACAACTCCGCTCGATCGATACACAGATGGAACGCTGATAAACGCGCGGATGAACCGGTGCGTGCATTAATCGCCGAGAGCGGGAAGTCGTCGAGAAGGAAAGAGGACTTTCGCAGACACATTTGTAAAAATAAACGAGGTCTTTGTCCTGCTGTGACCAGCCAGTCGATGAAATTTCATTAAGCTTTCGGTGCAATTATATCCCCATCGTCGGCAAATATGTATAATGCCGTTGAAATTGAATTCGCGAAACGAACCTCGATCACTAAGCAATCATTCTATATTCCTGTCACGGTATAACAGAAATTTATTTTTAATCACACGCGTGCCTTGCATCAGATTTATCGCAACAAACCTCGGTGATCGATCAAAGCATACAAATGAAAGTAAATATTAAAAGTAATAAGTGTAATTGCAGAGTTACAAAGAAGTATTTAAAAGTGTGGATCATGGTTAAAAGTTCCTTGGCACTTTACAGTACGACCTCGCGAGGAAACGATTCGGAGGACAGTCAACCAGTGTCGTAATTAACACTACAGTAAACACAAAGTAGCAAGTAATTACGTTGACGAGAATAAATGGCCCGCCCTCTTAACCTCCAGTTTATATGAATCCTATTTCTCCAGCAATCTTTTTCACAACCCTCTCGAACGGATAATCAGAGAGTTCGCTCGAGCAAATTTGCTCGCCGAGGCTCAACGCAAGTAAACACTTCGAGAAGCTCCGTTAAATCCTCAGAATACACTCGGGAAGGGTGAAGGAGACAGATGATTTCCTCCCAGGGGAGGACACAAGTGCTCCGGAGCTATTGACCACTGCCAGTTGCAAGGTGTCACGCAACCAAGATTCATAAGATTACCCGCGGACCCTTTCAGTTTACCCTTACGATCTCAGTGTATATTTACAATGAAACTGTCCAGGCTGTGTCACGTTTTAATACACTCGCGTCAACAAACACCGTCGAAATTATTAGGAATAACGAAAGAAATCTTGGGTAAAAGATACAGAGTCCTTGAACGAACGCTGCACAGTGGATGTAACATTTTCTCGAACCCCTACAAATTTCTGCACTCTACAATTATAATTTCGTCGCTTCTCTCCTGAGCTTTCCCCATTCAACTTTATAGCCCTGAATTCTATCCTCTCTTGTTACCAGCTGGAGAATGATCTGAACGGAGAATTAATTTAAATGCAAGAGGCGCTCGAGGAGATAATAGATCGAGGGTGCGAAAAGTTAGGAGCTTTTAACGCGGCCAAGGTGTTTCAGAACGATTGACCGCCAAACAGATCCGCGTCACGTGCGCAAGATTCATGGTATCGACTGCAGACACCTTAGAATCTATTGTTTCGACTTTAGGGGGGATACACTCGAGTCGTGACCCACACATTGCTGATCCCATTACTCCGTTATCCCTTGCTTTACGATCATCGTTTACTCTTCTACTCGAGCCCACCAGAACCCCCCGACTTCAATTATGGACACTGGCCAATTGGAAAATAGCTCTCAGGGATCTGCCAGTCACTTCGCGTATGCACGAGCACTCCATGGAGAAGGAATGAAAGGAGGGTTCCAGTTGGAATGGCGGTGGACGTATGTTTATGACGCTACTTCATTAGAATAGGGACCGACATGCTGGTGGCACGTCAGTTCACATTAGGAGACATTTTGTATCATTCACTCGCGTGCCACCTTGTTACCTAATGAATATTCTTGTAATTTAGCCATGACACAACGCAGGCTTCTTTACGAGGAACTACCTACGCGACATCATCTTTCACTTCTACTTCAATTAAGAACATCACTTTTTTCAATACTTCGTCACCATCTGAAAGTTTGAAATCAAACGCATTACATAGCACAGCAATTCCCATAAAAGTATAAATCGAAAGTAAGAAGAGAAAGCTTCTGTCACAGAAGTAACAAGTAGCTCGTGACTGAACAACCTCGTAATTGACGCGAAGAATCGTAAACGGGAGCAGTAAATAGCCATTGGTATTGTTTTACCAGCATATTTTCGCCACGCTTGCAAAACGTTCGAGTAGATTATCCAAGTTGTTGGATACTCGATCGATCGCCTTCGACAATGGACCGTACGAACAAAGAGGCGAAGGGAACGGCGAGGGTAGGTGCGCGGATCGACGAGGAAAAAAGCGCGCGTTTCTTCTCATCGACGAAGAAACAAATACCTGGGCGTTGCTCAAGCTTCCCGATTCATTGTGATGCCGTGCAGCCAGCGCGTTATGATAATAAGGGGGCCGAGAGGCAACGACATTAGTAAGATTGATAACGGATTGTTAAGGAAAGTGCTCGGCCACCGTGATGGATGGTCCGAGTTGGAAAAACGTCCGATTCCTCGGGAATCGTTGCGATTTTCGTTGCGAATGCTTTTCCTCCCATTTCCCACGGAAATAGGACTTGCCGGCTCTGCTTCGCTGCCGTTTACAAATCTCAATTACCGCCGCAAATCCACCGGATACACGATCCACGAACCGAATGCGTAAAACGTATAAATCAGGGGAAAAGTTTGCGAAGAAAAGTGACGCGTACAGGGATTCTCTTACTCGTTGTGGATAAGGTAGTTGACCCAGTCACCGATAGGTCGATAATTTGAATTAGTATTGAGATTATATAAGGTTTTTGAACAATATTGTGTAAAAAATAAAATTGCAAATTAATATTTAAGGCTTTATCTACATATATCATGAATTTTAAAGTGATTTATAAATTACATTTATAAACAAAAAAATTATGAAAAGTAGCTCATTCAGATTCCCGGTATATCTCGAATATCGTTAGCTATATTGTCTACAAACTACGTATCGTTTAAGGCACGCATGACGAAAAATAAATTAGTTTGAGTGGGAAGAAAGGTTCTTGGAGCTTAGAAAGAGAATGAATAACAAGAAAAAGGTAAGATATTCAGTATCGACGTCAAAATGGTTATCGGTCATTAGGCCCTTCGATATTTTTTTACAAATTCAATTTTTAAGGAGAAATAAAGCTCTACACGTGTTATTACAAATTTTACTTATTAAATGAATACATAAATCGACTATTAGAAACAATTGTTTTTTTTCAGTTTTGAGCGTAATTTACCGAAAAGAATCGGCGTTCGTCACTAAGTTATCGAGGATTGAATCAACTACCTTTCGTAGTTATCATTTATGCCACCATTATTCGCTCTAAACCTCATACTTCGTCGCAAACTGCTTTGCGTTCAAGCTTTCTTGCTGTCAAATGCCATCGTTGACAGCTTCAACTGATGCTCGTGGTTTGCCACATCATTTTTGTAAATTACCTATCTAGGCATTGTTTTGGCGCGTTAATGGAAATTTCAAGGTATGAATTGTAGGAAGTGTAGTCCGAGTTTGGTTCGTTTAAATGCATCGATGACGAGCAAATAAGGGAATTGTTTAGATATAAATGCGTATGACAGTGGAGTGCAATGTGTTCGTGCAGCACGAGCATCCAGAACGATAAAAAGGGCTAGCGTGCGTGTCCGCGCAGCAATTACAGCGCTGAGCAATCAAGGGTCATTAAATTAACGCCACCCCAGTCTGATCCGTGTGTGAATGCACCTTAATTACAGAAACACGAGCAACGATTCGCCAGAATTACGGCTGGGCTTTCTGGACTCGTACAATGAGAGGTTAATTCATCGCGAAATCATTTGCACGTCGGAGCAAGTGGGACGATACCTCACAGATATTGAGGAAAAATGGTGTGTAACGTGGCACTCTGTTGAGTTTCGTGTTACTACCTTTTAAGTGATGAGGTAAGATCAGTTTCAACTTCATTGGAGCTTACTGCCAGACCCTATTATCGTTTTACATCGTTATTTCAGAAATATTTAAGGGTTGTCGTCCATCTACTTTATGATAGAACGCAGTTCTAAAAGTCCCGGGTCCCTTCTTTCCAGAGATGATAACACTGGTCACGCCTTACTGCCTCAAGCTTCGTGTAACTTCTTGAAACTTATTTTGCAACGTGATCTTGGTTAATAACTTAAATTAAATCGTTAGTCCAAACTGCAGCCAAAACCTTTTACGAATATTCAGCTGAAAGACTTCTGGTCCATCCTGTATTTCAATAAAATCGATACCTACGTCGAAACAAGGAAAGACATGCAAAAGACGGCGAAGCGAAAGAGGACAATGCATCTGTGTCCGCCAAATCGAGAAAACAAGGGCTCAGCTATAGAGCCGTTATTTGAAAGGCTCGAAAATGAAGGCACGATGAGTATCGAAAAAGGAGGCTCTTGCAAACCGAGCAGACAGCGTAAAAAAATACACACCGACGTATATCGTTTCAGGGTTTCTGTAGAGGCTAATGAAAAAAACAAGCAGTTCCTGACGCGCGCGCGTCGATAATGCAAAAGCATATCCAGAGGTTCGCAGAGGCGCGAGCAAACATGGAAAACGACGAGTAAAAACGGTCAAGCATTAATCGCGAGCGCAATCAATGTCGGTGATCGTTTTAATCTTCCCACATTTTCCCCGATGCGGCCTGCGTATCGCGTGCTCGCGCTGGCTATTTCTGATACTCGATTTATACGCTTATATTCGTTCACCCATAACTAGTAATGGTATTGTGGGTTTTTAATACTCGAGCAATTAAATAACCAAACACTTAGCCCGAGGTACCGAGGTGCATTAAAAGCAAAATGAGAAGTACAGGTACCTGAAATTCAATGAAGAAGAGAAAGTAAATAGTTTTTCCATTACCAAGGTACTTTCATTCGTGCTCCAGATATTCAGAAGGGTGCACGATGAGAAATATTATTTTCTTGTTCGTATTTCAAGTGCTCCATACCCAGCCCTGGCTACACGTTGCTACACCTCCGTGCCACAGAAGCAACCAATGATTCTGGAAGTTCGTGATTGACAGATGGACAGTGATTCGCGCGAACCGTCAAGGAGACGGGTGTACTAATGCAAATGTGGCGCGTAATTAAAACCTCGAGCGGCCTATGCGCGGCGCACGAATGACGTTCCGACAGGCGTCATCGGATCGCCATTGTCCCGCGGGAGTAGACAGGAGGCTGAGTAGAAACAGACCAGAAATAATCGAGGTCGAAATCGGCATCTGGCGATTGTTTCAATCCGCCTTTGTCGTCCTTGTTCTGCGTTACTCAAACGTCGAAACTTTCGGCAAGAGTCTTGATCAGTTGACGGCCAACGTTGACGTAACGAGGAACCAGGCATAGTACACGTCAAAAGTAAAATATTCACGATTAGAAATTGTGATGAATGAATTTCCCCCTGCTCCGCGTTTCTACGTGCCATTCCGCGCGTGAATCATCGTGAAATTATGCAAAGTTTAACCAAGAGCCATTCTGTGGCGGTGGGTTGAAAAATATCTGAGATTTCGAGCTGACACACCGCGGATAGGTAATCAGAGTTACTTCCACGCGGTGGAATGGATATAAAAGTAGGTCAATTAAAGTTAAAGATCGAGGGCTTCAAAAAGTGGAGCTCTTTTTTCGACTGTCTCTGGTCCACGTAACTGCGAGATTATGCAGAGTGGGATTTTCTAGGACCAGGGAGACTGGGTTTAGCTTGTATTACCTATTCTTTCGTTCACCTATTTCACCAGCATTTCTCAGTTCCAGTTATTTTACAGCGTTGAGAGGCTTTCGAACGTTCGGGCAGATGAGTCGCGAGTAAAGCGCACGGGAGTGTTAATATT
Source organism: Andrena bucephala (assembly GCA_947577245.1). NCBI lineage: Eukaryota > Metazoa > Arthropoda > Insecta > Hymenoptera > Andrenidae > Andrena > Andrena bucephala. The sequence continues at coordinate 76,527,100 of OX387715.1, forward strand.
CCGATAGGAGAAGCGTGTTTGAATGATGAAAATATGTGTGTGATATCTCTTGAATGACCGAACGTCTGTCAGAGGCGACAGAATGCATTACAGGATTCCGACGTCTTTAACGTGCATCCGGCGTACGTTGCACGTGCCACGTTGCGATCTATATTCATCAAGCGTCATCGGCGTAATGCTAGTTTACATTAATTACTATTACGATCTATGTCTGACCGAGGTCATTAGTTGTATCTTCACGCTTCCCGTAAATTCCTTCGTTGTTTGAATGATTAATTCGCCCCACCTAAATGGAGTAAAGAGAGACGTCTATTCAGTATCCGTTCCAAAAGACCAGCGAATACATTTCCCAAGCCACAAAGTTGGTAATATAAAGGAGAACAGATAAAAATCTCTGTCTATCCATCAAGTACGTACCCACAATATTCTCAAACATGTTCTGTAAAATTTACTAGCTCTTGGGACCCAGTTTAACAGCCATAACAGTTAATCTTTCATTCACCATAAGTTCGAGAAAATTACCATCGAAAGCCATTTATAATAAATAAACGACCGAAATTCAATTTGTGTGTTACTCTGACGCAAACTACCCCACTTTTCAAGTACTCCCACGCATTCCCATGCCAACGAGTGCAAGCAAATCCGCCCACCCCCTTGGAACGCTCTCTTCCCGTTCCAACCGTCTACTTGCCAACGCGAGTGTGGCACGTAATCAAACAGCTGGGATGCGAACGTCAGATGGCGAGAGGTAACATATTGACAGCCGTCATCGCGCGATCATTACGCTGTGCCGTGAAACCAAAGCCAGCCGCCGTCATCAAACGTGGGCAAGCAGGAAACGCGAGGGTGGTGCTGGGGACCGCGTGGAATCGATGGAAAGCTGCTGAATGCTGGCACGCTTGCTCGAGGCAACGCGGGCGACAGGCTTCGATTACTTTCTTCCGCGACACATGCAGCTTTTCGCGCTTTTTGAACTACGGGGGCGTCACTTGGTGCTCGAGACAGAGGGAGACGAAACTGAACGGCTCCGAGTTATCGAGAAAATAATTCAGGGATTGCTGAAGATGGTAATAGCCGGGGTTCGAGTCGAAACTGCGGAGGATTCGATGAAAGGAGATCGAAGAGGGACTCGAATTTACTGGAATAGAGAAGCTTGCAGCAGTGGCGCGATTTCACTGGAATTGAAATGCAAATGAGACACGATGGGAACTTTTAAAATGATTATTTGAGTTTGCTGGATAAGTGTGGCACGATTAAGAGATCAGCTAAAATTATCGTGGTTTGTGAGGAGAGGTCACACCCTGGATGAGCGCTCTTTTTTGTGAAAGGGGTGCATAAAATCTAGGAGTCGATGAGTATCCATAAAACCTAGAATATTATACGTTAATCGTTAACTACTTGTGGATAGTGACTTCAAACATTAAGTTCCTAAGTGGTCTGATGGATTTCGTTAGAATTTAAGCGGTTCCCAAATAGCAGGCTGGCTTTAAATAAAGAATCGCAAATGATAATCATAAAAGATCGAATCCTGTTTCTACTGTGCACAGTTCAAAACTGTAAATGGTAGATTTGTTACTGAAAAGTATTCCGAATGATCTGGATTTTTCACCAATTATATGTGAACCTTCTTTTTCCATAAAAACACCTAATACCTAGCATCTAACATAGGGTACAGGACCCAATTACTGACACTTTAAGCGTTGACGCTGACATTATCTTATAGTTTTGTACTTATAGACTAAACGTAATTAGGTATATGTTATTCTTGTTATTTATTATTGTTTAATATGTTAACTTGATGTACAAAATTTGGTGGATCTTAAAACTTCGATTTTTATGAATAAATTCATCAATTTCAAAAATATATTTCGGGATCGATTACTGACACCCTTCAAATATATTTGACTGAATTACTGACACTCCAATTACTGCCAACTAACCTAATACTGTTTATCTCATTTTAAGGTTATATCGTGTCATGTACATGAGCAACTACTGCTACGACAATAATACCAAAATGCTTGAAACGCTTGTACCAATCACTGTCACCCAATTAATAAGTAAAAAGACTTAATGAATCGTTGAATTCGGATCTTTATTACTTTCTATGATGCTTATATTATTTAAAACATTATATTTTGTTATGTTAATAGCTTAAATATTACAATTACAGCATTTTCTTTAACGCTTTTTTCTTTTCTCTTTCGCTAGTAAGTAAGTCATCGTTTTCACTCTCCTAATATCCGTTTAAAATGTTTGATCGTTTTATCCAAATTATCGAAGAAAAAATGAAGTAGGTACTGTTTTTTGTGTCGTATAAATAACAGTTTCAATTGTATGCTGAATTTTTTTTATGTATCATTTCACAAGATTTATTCGTTATTTTACGTAAAACAGCTTAGGGTGACAGTAATTGGGTAGGTGGCAGTAGTTGGGTCCTTTACCCTAATTAATAGGAACAATTGATATTCATAAATTACATTTTAAACTCCCTACAGAATATTATTACTGCCGCAAATTTAAAAATATAAAACTTGCAATCATATCGCGAGCGTTTCTATAATTTCCTTTCCAGCGATATCCCCCGTCGCGCTAAGTAAATTCTCGGTCGAAAATTCGCAAGGTTAGGGTGGTTAGCGGTGTCACGGTTTCTCGAGCGTTAAGAGGAACCGCCACCAGCAGCAGCACCGCCACGCCAAGGCCGCATGAATTGGCGAAACGTCACCGAAAGCTCGGATCGCTTTTCGTTCGCATCAAGCATTCTTGACGTGAGCGCTGCCGAGTGGCCGCTGGAAGGAGGAACGAAGGAACCCACAGCCGGGGACAGAACGGGAAAGTTTTCCCAAAGTCCCTGATCCGTGAAAAGCAGCGATTAAGCGATTTATAAGTGCAGAATGCTGCGTGCCGTGCTCACCTTCCTCCGTGCCTTTTTGCTACCCCGACCGCAGAGCCCTTTTACCCAGCAGTGCGGTATCTCACCGCCGCCTACGGCGTTCGTCGCGTTTATTCCCGCGAGGAGACCCCCAGCCATCGCACATTACCCCTGCCGCCCCTTGGTGAACGTAATACGGTTCGTAAAACTGATTTCAAAAAGTGAAACAGCCAAAGAACGAAGCCACTCTCTAAGCTTCCGGGTCCACACATGGAAATAGCAGTTTATATCAACTTTGGTAACTAAATTGCTTTGAAAATGTGAAGGAAATTTAATGAGATTGAATGTAAAGGAATCTTTAAGTAGATGTCTACTGTAACGAGTGGGGCTTCTATTCAGACTACTCCTTCAAATTTCCCAAACATTCCTTGATTCCCGCATTCCACCAAGATTCCCTGGAGACTGAATAAGATTGAATTTCTATTCCAACAAGCCGTAATAAATCAAAGTCCTGAACCCACGCACACCTAACAACGTCAGGGACGAAGTTTTAAATACCACGAGCAAGGGAACGTTAATGTCAGCCAGAGGGACAGAGAGGGCGAAGCCAATGAAACCTTATACGGGCAGAAACACCGGCAATGTGGGTGTAAAATTACTTTAATTAAAAGTTCCCGCGGCGCGGAAGCGTCCGCGATAAAAATCCGCGGAATAGGAAGCGCGCCGGCTCGAAACTTTTCGAAGCGTAGATCGCCAAGATAAATTGCAACGGTGCCATCAATTTCACGGCCACTATCCTCCGCGCCATCGGGATAAAACTGTTTGCTATGCGTTTCCGCGTATCGAATCGTGAGCGGGCGAGCACACGCGTGGCGCGTAACCAGTGGCCGCGAAAGGATATCAGGCGAACGACGGAAGGTGCAGGCACGCGAAATGAAAGAGAAAGGGAGAGAGGCGGGAAGGAACGTAACCGTGAAAAGACGAGTGAAAGCGTAGACACGGCCGGAAGAACAAAAGGGACGGACTAAAATTACAATTTCACGGAGCAAACACAGTCGGGTGGACGACCGCGTTCACGTTTGCGTTTCATTAGGAAAAACGACGAGACAGAGAGCGGGACAGCGCGGCGGAAACGTCAGGTACACGATTACGGGCGCGTAAATCACCGCGCTCTCGAGGAGCGACCAAGCGCAGACGTCGCGGGACGCGTTCCTCGCTAATTATAGGGCGACGCGCTGGCAAAGTAACGGTCAAAAACTTGATTACGAGTGGAGGGAAGAAAAACGTTCCCTGCGGGCTGAATATTCATACTTTCACGACGGCGTCGTTGATATTAACCAGCGTCGAAGTCGATGAGCAAGGACGGGGATTTAAGGAAATTCGTAAGAATGTCATTATTGGGATTTGCATGGAAAAATGGACTTGAGACTTCGTGTCGAGGAATTAATGTTTCGCTTAAGGGACCTTTAGAGAGTGGAGAACGTTTAATAGAATGGATGGTAAAAGACGGTCATGGTGGTCGTTGTCGAGTGTTGCGTAGGCGTGACAAGATAAATGGTAATCAAAATGGAAAATAAATGGCAAGTGTCGAACGGACTCAGTATCATCGAATGATCGATTCAAACAGTTTCCCAATGAAAAAGGACCGAATTACACGGTACGTTAAGGACGTCCTGGCGGAACATCAATCTGGATCAGGGGCACCCCTCTAAGACCTCGATCTAACACCCCAGTAGCAATTTTATGCAACTGCATCCAGGAGACCCTATGACTCATTCCAATCTACGTGGAAATCAATAGACCGTTCTGTGCCAGCATTTCTGGGTATGAATACAGCGACAGACTTGAACGAGGAAATAAATGTATTAAATTATAATTTCGTTGGAACAGACTTGTAAATAAATTAGTAAATATTTTGAGAGAGAGTGGAAACGATAGAGTTGACGCGAGATGCTATGACTACCAAACGTGGTGGCGTCTGACCATACGCTGACCACGACTACTGCAGAAACTGGTCCAACTCCGATCTCTTTACGTGCAAGTTTTTCCCCTTTTTGCATACGAATGATTATATTCAAAATGCATTATAGAAACAGTCAACATTTATCAGCACTATCATTTATAGAGAATTGATTGAGTTCTTTGGATACATCGTTCTCCGCTTGTAAACTGTGACTCGTGCAGTGTTAAATATTATTTCGCGCACAATAACAGTTGGATATGTTTTAAATACAATATTCAAACTTTCTATGCTGCATCATAAATAGATCCCACAAACTCTGTAAAATTTTATTAAACCCCATTTTAAAGCAACTTGATCGCTCTCGACGAGGAGTCGGACGGCGATTCCCCATCGTTCGCCAATCCAAAGTAACCACATCAAAAGAACGAGCGCCACAAGCGCAATTCCATCAGCGGCAATTCCGTCGGATCGATACATTAAAAGCATTCAAACTCGCCTTTACCGCGCCGAACAATTAGTTAATCAAATGCACAAGCGAAAATTCCGTAAACTTCGCCATCGCCGAGGCTCTCTATCCACTTCAATCATGGGAACGTTGATTCGACTATCGACAGCGGGCCGAATCTTATCAAAACGCGGGTCTCAGCAGCTCATCGATCACACTTCTCGCTATCGTCTCAAGAAGCTCGCCTCTTCTCTGTTCCACGCGGGGCCTGTATCAGCGCGGAGCGAGAAGAGGCGCGCAACAATCTATGGAGAAGACGCTGGAACGTTTCCAAGTCGGACTTCTCCGTGCCGCTCGTAACCGGAGGTTTGACGAATCTTCGAAGTTTCCGCAGTGCGGAGTGGCGGGCGGGGGAGTGAGGGAAACGGATTCCCAGCGGGGGCACCGAGACGATGATGCCGATAACCGGCCGACGAAGAAAAACGTACTCGCGGCGCCCCGTTGTTTGCGTTTGCTGATTGCCCTGACACGTCTTCGCTCTCCTTTCCGCCTGTTTTTGTCGCGCCAGCGGAATCCTGATAGGATCAACCGACCACGACACAAGGATAACGTTCAACGCGAGCACTCCCCTCGCCTTATACCCGCGAGTTCCTTTGCCACTCTCGTTTAGTCCCACTAATGCCGCAATTAGTCCCCCAATCGTGTGTACCTTCCACCCATCGAGATCGCGCTACGCTTTTTACTGGACTCTCATTACTTCTACCAGGAAATAATTGCCAAGCTATTTTGGCCGTCAATTAGACTGAATGTCTGTTACGTAACTGAAACGGTGGAGTCGATGTGACTTTGATCGACAGGGGAGGAGCTGAACGTAAAGCTTCTTTGACTAAACACGTGACCACGGTTACGTGGTGGTGCCGAAGTGGCTAAAGGAGAATCAATAGAAAAATTATTCTTGTTTCATCGGAAATTCAAGTTCTGTGTACTATTGATAAAATTCAACATCAGTTTGGAATCAAGGGGACTCGAAGTTTCAAGTAGATTACTGCTGTACGTAGTCACACGCAACGTGATGGACCAATCATGTGGGTCACTTGTGCTCTGTGCTATCTGTGGAGGGTTAAGCAAATTGATCAGAATGATTACAAGATCCTACACTTAAATGACTATAGTGATGCTTAATACGCGTTTTGCACCCGCTCTACGCGCAGCAGTCCCTCCTACTCTCTCATTTAGCCCCCTCTGGTGGCGTAATTATTTCCCCAAGCGTGTGTATCCACAGTGCAACGAGACGAGCACGATTACAGATAAATTACGCGGCACGTTGGGAAGCTGCCGATTTAATGCATACTGGATACCGATAACCGAACTACTCTGCATGCATCGGGTTATTGCAGGAGTTACGGGTGTCAGTCTTGCCGCGGAAGAGACTGGCGAAATCGAATTCCTGCCTAGACGGACAGTGCACTTCTTCACTGTGCCATTCTAATTGTTATACATGCGCCGATTAATTTGACGAAGCTATATTTTGGAGTGCTATGCACTGCCTATGGAATAAGATTAAGTCAAAGCTACTGCTATTTAGACTTAAGAAGATATACAGCTAAATTTCTATGCTTATGCTGCGTGTGGGGTAATGATACAAATAATTTACTAATGACACTGGATAGTAATTACGACAAGTAATATATCAATTGCAAGTGTATCCCCGAATGCCATGCCTACGTCTCTTTAATTTAGAAGCCACCTGTGAATGCTCCTAAAACGAGCACGAGGGTAATCATAATTAATCAGCTTCTGTAGGCACTATAATGATATTTTAATAATCTGCCCACAGCATCGTGACCACCGCCGCCTTTGAACAATGTGTTTACGTTCTCCTATCAGGAAGTTTCAAAAGCTCGACCGCTCAAAAGTTTCACGGCAAACGAAATTAAAGGGAAAAGGGCGGAGGCTGGGGTCGAAGGGAGCGAGCAGCGTGCAAAGGGAAAGCGCGTAAAAGCTGAGGATGGAGAGGCGGGAGCACAGAAACTGGTATTCTTGAAATGCAAAGGGCCCACTACTGTCGAGGGTGAGCCTCTCCCCCATCGAAAATATTCGTCTGATATTTGCTACATAACTTTTTTCATATGATCGCCTCGCGGGGCTAATATTTCATTCTCGACAATAGGGAATCTCTGTAATGAATCTTCTAAACCATCACGGGATTGCTTGGTTACAAGATTTGGTATGCGAACAGTAGATAACAACTTTCCTTATCATTTGGCGTTCCATTAACTCAGCCACCTTTACATAGCATACCTAATGAACATCGTCGGATTCTTTCTTCGTTCAGTACTCAGAAAATGTTTAAAAAGCACTATATTAGCATCGTCCAAAGAGATAGTAAAAAGAGTGTGAGTACTATCTTCCAAATGTTTTGCTTTTTTAGCAGCTTCATCTAGGAACTAAAGCACGTAAAGCGCGTTAGAAGGGTGTTTTTTTTTAAACCATATCCTATGCCTGTCTCGTAAGTTGCAGTCACCGTCGAAGCGGTTCGAACTGACACTGCCGAAACACAGGGGACCCATTGGAACAGGGCTCCTTGATCCTCTCAGCGGGTATATTCCAGCGATGTTACGTATATATTTTCCCTGCGTTTTTCTCGCAGCACTTTCCACCCCAAAGGGCCGCGTAATGCCATAAACATGCCCCGCTCTAAGCGACGGCCAGTAAACCTATGCTATTCCCACAGCACGTTGGGCTCTGTCCTACCGCCAAAACACAACGATTACGAGCAGACCATATATTATTCAGCGCACACACTACCGCCGCTTCACTTTCAAGCAGGTAAACTCGTCGATTGCGGCTGTTTACATGCACCATAAAATGGGTAAATTTCGAGGCATTTTAGGATTAAGCATTCAGCGTTGCCAACAGAGTTTCTTTCACTCTCGGTCACCATTTCAACAGGAGAAATGAAAAGTGGAAGAACAATGAAATCTCAATTCGTCGAATAGAAATAGTGGCCTGCGGAAAGACAAAACACGTTATGACCAAGTAGTACGCTTACTATATTCAATGTAAGATCTTCATCTACTGGAAAATTAAGTTTCGGACGAAACAGATTTGTTCTCAATATACTAGGAGCTTTTCCCTAACTTGTAGATAAACCTCGATACAGTTAAATAACAGACTATCGTGGAAATTATATTGTACTTTAATATTTTATCAATTTAATGTCTTATGAGTTTTGCACCACTAGCACGAAATATGGTGTTTGTAAATAACGTGCAGAATTTTATGAAAATTGCACTCTTGTGGCAGCTTTGACATTTGTACGAGTTGTACGAATTATATATATTTCCTTTTTTTTTGTTTACAATGCCCTCTCTGCGCAAAGATTCAAAGTATCACAGATACCAATGAAAATCGAAAGTGGAGCAGTGGTAATGAATCCGCCCATCCTCGTCGCGCGCGAATGCAAACGAACGAGGAGAAATATTTTTCGAACGACACATTTTAATTGGAATAACTTCTGTGTCGTAAACCCCGACGGACCGGTAGCGCTCGGTCGCGTTAGTTTCGATGGCATTCTGCATCGATGACCCGACCGTCGAGACGCGGAGTGTCTATTATTCACGACAAACATTCCCACTGCATTCGTTAATTATTGAACCCGCGAAGATTAAAGGAAACTGACATTTTGTAAAAACGAGACCCTGTCTTACCTGATCGAAAACAATTCTGAATGCATTTATGCAAACACTGCTATGATATTTATAGAAAAATAATGGTAGGAAGTTACGTTTAAATAGGTAAAACGATCAAATGGTATAAAAATGCGAGATTTTAAGTATCTACGTAAGTTTCAGTACACTTTCACGATAATGCTTATAAGTTGAAGTGTATAATAATTTTATTAACCAAGCCAGATTCTTAGCAGAACATTCTTAACTCGTGTGAAGAAAGGAAACTTGTACTTCAGAATCCCTCGTAAAAACGTTATGAACGGTCCAGTATCGTAAAAAGTACACTTCTATTTAGAAAAGCTGTTATGGGAGAACAATTTCGCTCGCTTTGTACTAAACCCAACGTTTACACTTTCAACGGTGAATAGTTGATCACCTCGTCGGCAAGGGATATAAAATTTTACGTTCACGGTGTGAAAAATAATGTGTCAATGGCTCTCGGAGAATAATTTTATGAACAATTTCGAAACACTGGTCTTCGGAACTGTGTTTACGCCGATGGCCCTTTTCGTCGAGGCTCTGGTTTAAACGACAATAGTCTCGAAAGCAAAGTACAGCGAGGAGGTAGAGGAGAAAGCTGGTTCCATTAGAAACGTTACTAATCTCATAAAACCTAACGGTATGCTATCCAATCTTACTGCGCCATGCAACTCCTTGATCCTCAGAAGAGACGAAATGGAAAGAATCGTCATTCTACGGACATAATTTAAGGAAACGTTCGCGATATCATTCCACTGGGCCGTTTAAGAAAATGAAACCGTGGTGCACTCTCTGACTTATTAAGCAAATTCCTGTCGAAGCATCAGAAACTACTCTCCTTGCAACCACCTGTTCACAAATTACATCCTACGAGCTCGAAACAAAATTAGTTCCAAAGTTCGAATGTTTAATTTATCAATGGCAGCTTTATCGGATCCGCGAACTTCTGTAATCGACGAGTAAAAGAATATGAAAAACACGGCACGTCTGGATTTTACGAGGAATAAACATAGCCTGGAGCTAGAGAGCAGAGCTGGAGATCATAAATGAAACGACAAAGCTTAGTAACAGAGGGGAAAAGAGTTATCAAATAAGAACGAATGAAGATGCGGGAATGTGAACGAGGGAAAACAGAGGTAGATGAAAATGAACAGGTAAACGAATACAAAGGCCGCAGGTAAGAAGTGTCTTACGCACAGTCAAGCAAAGGCCAAGTAGTTTTATGTTACAATATTATTTTCTTTACTTCTCTATAGAGAACCAATACTTTGTACCACAATTTCCTGAATACCTTCGTACAGATGCATTTTTGTTGAACCACTTTCCTTCCTAATTACCTACTCTATCCCCACACAATTTCTACCTCAAAAACTTTCGTATTTTCAATAAACGCAGCAATGTTATATGAGTTTTAGCTGGGAGTCGAACTGTGCCCCAGCCCCTAGACTCTATTACAGATGCAGAAAGTTTCCCCTGCATACAATCGTCTCGTACGATTCCGAGATACATATGTGCCATCGAGGAGTCTGTTCACCCGATCGCAGAGTATGTACGTGGAAACAGAGGCATAACCGCGACAACGCCGTTGAGAGGCAGCGTGTAATGCAGTTGAGTGTACGGTTCTAGGGTCGCTGATACGGAAGAGAACAGCGATCCTCGATGGACAAGAATCGAAGAACGAGATCGTTGTCCTAGTTATTTGCGAGCTCGTGTCGCGTTTGCACGTGGGAGAAGAAACGATGCGCTCGACGTTTTTCCCTGGCGTGAATTCTCGCACGTTTCGATTTTTAACGGTCGATGAAGTGAGAGTGAGAGATCTCAAGGGAAAGTGAGAAAACCGGTGCGTTCGTTAACGAGAGACACAAGTGTCCTCGTGAGATTTTAGGCCGTGTGTAATGGGAGAAAATTCTGGTAAATAGAGACGATGACACTCCAATCGGAAGGAACGGATTTTTCCGTCGTGAACACGTCTGTCGACGCTGATGGCATTTGGTATCAGTAAACTGTCGTCACGGTGGAGATGAATATCTTTTTCGTTTAAGTGTAATAACCATCGCGGACATATAGTTCCTAAGGTGCATAAGAATGCAGATATCTGTTTCGTGCGTGAAAGGATGAAAGAAATGAAATGAAATGGTAAAAGTGTCAGTACAAGTAAACAAACATAAAATTGTGGAAATGAAAGAATTAATTAAAAGATATTTGCCAACGTGTTTATCAAACAAAAATATTGTAACAGGAGATTACAAATACTTTCTAGACGAATGTTGATACAAAATCCCATACATCATCGCTATAAATTAAACCACACATTTTTAATAATCAAATCTAAAATCCTCTCATGCACCAAGAGCTAACTATTAAATTCGAAGCTAATCAGCTGTCACACTCAAATACCATCGTAACGTTTTCCAAACCCCTGCACTATACCCTGACTTATAATACACAAAGATAATATGTAGTAAAGAAAAGCAGTAACTAAAGAAAAACATACACCTACAACCAAGAAAGAATTTATCTCACAGCTATTTACCATCCCACCAGTAACCATAGCATCCAAATCACGTGCACCACGAATCGTTGCAATAATGGAATAAAAGCCTACCGCGTACCGGAAGCCCGGCACGAAAGGAACCGTTATCGCGTCAGGACCAACAGACACACAAGTCAACAGGCCACGTGTTCCAGCGTCGGTGTCGAGTGCGTTCGAGATGGATCGAGATGGATCAAGATCACGCAGAATCACAACCGTTTCAATGACTCCCTCCTGCGTCATTCCCTATCCTCTCTCTCCCACGCTTGGCGATCAAAACACGTCCCGCGACGGTCGACCTGCGTACCAACCACCCCCTACGTGACACTTGCCCGCATACCCGCTCCCTATGTTAACAAAGAAACAATAATACCAGGCGAGCGCAACCTAACCTCCGAAGGAAGCTGACCGACGACGAGATCGAAATGACTACCCGAGCCGAGAAACCTGCCGATGACAGCGGGGGAGGTGGACGTGTGTTTACACTGACAGGCTCGCGCGCACAGGGGACGTGCGTACGTGAGGGAGGCGAAACGTCTCGCGGGGTCGTTAGCTCTGGTGCGCGACGGAGTACGGTGGACAATGACGATGTGTCTTGAGAGAAATGGACTCACCTTTCGCGCGCAGGACGGTACCGGATGGCAGGTGCGGGGCTGGCGCCGGGCAGACGGTCAACACTTTAGCCTGGGCCTCGGCTGGTAGGCTGCGATAAGGGGGCACAAGCTGTACGAATCTCCGAAGACGCGGCTACGCCGCTCGAGTGATCGGTGTGGACTGCAGAAAATCCCGCAGATGATATCAGAGACTTTGGGGTGACTGCATGACATCATCGCCGGCCAATCGCGACTGTGCCGGCTCTGCGCACGCGCCTCACCCCTAGCCGCCGGGCCACCCGCGATATATCGCAATCGATTGCTCAACTTCGCGCCCCCAGCTACCGACACGCCGTCTGCTGACGGCGACGCGCGACGCAGTTCGAAGTGACGCGGGAACCCGTCCACCCCCACAACGGAAACGAACGCGTAGACTCTATTCATACTTTGTGGCGTGGTCCTATTGAACGTGTCACAGGGTCGTGGATAATTTTTCGGACGTTGTAGAGTGCATTGCAGGAGTGGATTCTGTGAATAGTTGAACAGAAATTTACGGAGGGGTGCATTGGTATGTATTTTAATGTCTCTGTTGTTTTTAGAAAGAAAGAATAATTTTTATGAGTGACGGCCCTTTTCAAAGGTGTTAAGTAGTCCTTCCTTTTAGACGTGGTGGTAAGTAAACCATATATACCCAAGTTTATCGTATAAACATGTTTGCTTAATTGTACTGTTAGAAGATAAAAGGCATTGTCTTCCTAATTACCTTACTTACGTTTTGCATTATTAATTCGCATTGCAATTTTCGTTTCATTCGTTTCTTGTTCTAAGTGGACCTGCCAGGAAGACCTTCACGATTTATTATACCCTCGTATCTTTTACCACTTTTCTAATGCCGAGCGTGTTGGTCGTTACTATTTTGGTAGTTTCTATTCAAAATAGATTCGATGCCGCCATGCATAACGCTACCTCGCAATTCTTGCACTGGGTGCAGAGGCGGACGTCGTGTTAGTGCAACCCGTTACACGCCGATAGCGCGAAATGCCGAGCTTCGAATCAGAAAATGTCACCGTGCACGAGATTGGATAGGTTGTCGTTCCACTAGGTGGACGAAGTTAATTGCCGCGAATAGCAATTTCTAGTGGTGCGCGCGTTTGACGTGACCCGCCTTTCGCGTTGGTCGTTACCCCGTGGAGACTGATGCCACGAATATCCCTCGTTGGGTAAACGCGGTGAATAAGAAGGAAGCGGCGCGCGTTTTAGGAGAAAACGATTTTCCGTCTCCGCTAATGATAGCTTCAGAAATCGTCGTGACAAATTTTCGCCCCTTAAACGGGCACTGCCTTCTCGCTGGTCGTTAGCAGGATGGCACACGAATTTCGACGTACATCCATACAGTTTATTAGAAAACCACCAACGTATTATCCCTTTTTTATGAAAATTCCCTAGGCAAAGATTACGCGTACTTTCAGGGATCCTACTTTGAAGATCTGACAGTAGGTAATATTGCCTATTTATATTCAAACGTCGGTATTCACTTAATTCAACAAGCATTGCAGAATCCATCCAAGACTGAACCCCTAATACTTATAGTACACGTTTCAATATTTCCCTGCTATAAACAGTACAAATAAAACGTTTCGATGCGTATTCCTACCCTTCACGCTTAAAGGGGCGGTACGGGCAACTTTGAATTTATGAACAGACAGAGAACTTCCGCGTACCGTGCTATTGAGAAAGTCTAGTGGCACACGCGTGAATATTCTTTTCCTTGGCGAAAAGGGCAAAGAACGGCGCGAGGCGCACGACGTTCGTCTTCGTGGCGATCCACGGGGTCAACAGTTTCGTCCCTTCCAAATTACCGCGGCTCGACCTGGAAAGACGGAAACTTTCCCGGAGAATTACCGCCTTTCCACGGTTCCTTTCTCCGCATTCTATGCCCCGTAGTTCAGAAGCACTCGACACGCTTTTTCAACGGCAATTTCACCTTGCCGTTACAAAGGAGCCTTTTGTATTCGGGTGCATGATAATGTTGTCTCCCATGCAAACGTCTCGCGTGCGCCTGTGTCCCGTGCATGTGCACGAATCCCGTTCACGTGCGGGCGTGATCGTCACAAATATTTGACGAAGGTTCGAAGGGACAGGGCGAAAGACGAAACCGCATTACGCACGGCATCTGCGGGAATAATTTTACATATTTTCGCCGCCACGGGCGAGAAAAGAGGCTTACGCGATGTCTCGCAGGGTAGCAGATCAGAAGAAACACAAGGAATCGGGTGTCTGAATATTTCCATCGTCTGGTGCTGAACTTATCGAGCAATCATGAATAAGGGGAATGAGGGGAAAAGTCTCGAAGGAAAGTATTCGGTATGAAGTCTCGCGATTATTTCTACGGTTACCTACTCGATGGATCGCGATGATCAGGCATATCAAATTAAACGTGAATATCTATTAATAATAATCTACACTGACGCATCCAGTATTCAACCACCAGCGCTGTTGCACTCGCAGAACGTTGCCTATCGAGTAAGTCCAGACCTACGGTTCGATCGAAAATTCTGCTCGGAGCGAAAACGATGATGGTTCCAGAGCGAAAGGGGAGTATCAACAGGGCTCCGTGGATATTTCTTCCGATACGCCACAAAGGGGGACACCGTGCACCGTCCCGGAGTTCGTTCCTTCGATCTCAACAATCCCCCTCGCCGTGGAACAAAATCCTATACAATCCCGATATTTCCTGGATCGGTTTGCCTTTCGCGACTTTGTCTTTGAAAGCGAACGACAAATCCCCCTGGTCGCCCCTCCGCCCGCTCTTTCGCGTATTTATGAAACAGCAAAGCGTGCATGCACGCGTACACATGTCCTCGAAGTTTGTTCCCTCCGAAGCGTTCGCGGAGAAACGTGGTATGAGGAATGGTCGAATTATGCGACATATTGCGGGGCCCATGCTCCCTCGAGCGCCCACATGCTCGCGCACCGGAAAAGCCCTTTCCATCGACGACTAGGGGAGGGAGGGGCGGATTGTTTCGACTATGAGCGGCGTACGCGAGCTTCTCTCCCTGCAACACACGGGGAGAAGACTCGCGTTGTCGGAAATTAGCTTAATTATACGGTTCGATGTATCTATATGCACACCTGAAAAAATAGTTGTGGAAGATAGAAGTTATTTAGTCATAGAAGTAGAAAGGGTGGATGGATTATTTTCAATTTCATTCGATCCAGTATAATTGGAAATAATCATTCATAGAACCGAGAGGGTTAATTCAGGGCACGCTATTCACGAGTACGATTCTTTGTGATAGCATGTTTTAGTGGATACCGTGAGTGGTATTGTACTGCCACAGGTAATAATTTACAGAAATCCTGGATCAAAAGTTGCACTTCACAATGGGAGCCTTATTCCAGTCGCTCGACAATCGAACAAAGCGGGACAGTTCAGCTGGATTGAAAGCAAACGCGATAACTGATTACTTCTTTACAATAAAACCAGTCGGAAGGAGAAGATCGATTACGCTAGGTAAGGAGAACCCGAGAATACGTACGAATCAATCACCGAGCTAGTTGGCGGATTAAGCTTCACAATGCTCCTCTATCACCTGCATCGATCAGCAGGGAGTGACGTTGCAAACGAAATTCCCTGCACCGCCGATTCGAATAACCAGTGTCGGATAACTGAGATTACGTGCCAACGAATAGCAACCACTTCTTTTGCCAAGACACTCTCGTCCATGAGGAATGAGAGATAAAAGTGTGTGCAAGATAGAAAAGTAGTTAAAAAGATGCAGTGTTACAGAACAGGCTCGTGTACACGGAGCTACCTCCGTCGCGTACAAATTTTGTTTTCAATAACGATTTATCCAATATGCTTACGTAGCAGAATCAAGCTTAATCTGGTATCTGCGATCTTCAGAGATGGTCACGTTCGATGTTATCTGGCCGTCCATGATCACGAGCTGTGCAGTTCCATATCCCCGTTAAAGGTGAACATTTTGAGTAGGGTAGGGTGGGGCTAAAAGTCCCGTTTTTCGTATAAACCTATGTAAAATTTACTAGTAACAATCTAGAGATATCTGGTGTTATTTTGTATAAACTATAACTATTCTGCTTTGCGTACACGAAGTTCGTTTGTTGATACTGTTATTTTCTGTTGAGTTATACCACAAAATGTTTGTCAATGCAAAATGGACTTCTTGCCCCACGCACGGGGCAAAAAGTCCATTGCATAGGATAGACAGTCCTTAATGTCTTTTCACGTAATATTAAACTAAATAAGTAAAAAACTCTTTTCAAATCAACAAATATTCTTTTTGGTGTGAAATATTGAAAGGAAAGCGTGACTTCTTTACCAAAAAATAAAAATATAAGTTAGAGGTTCACTTTGAACTAAAAACTAAAAAAAATCGCTCAACCAAAACAAAAACACTATTTAAAGACTTTGGCATCATTTCTTTATAGTTTGGCCATCTTATTATGAAAACAAATAATAAAATATATATTTTCAGTCTGAGGGACTTTTTGCCCCGATGGTACCTCTATAGTTTCTGCGATATATACAATAGAAAATATCATCATTCAGCAATAAACAATATCATGCACATATTACTAAAGGAACATACAATCTTTACGTACTTGGCTGATACGCTTTTAAACTGTGGTGTACTTCGTGTAAAACAACAAAGACGACGTATTTCTTTTAGTTTTCGGTACATAAAATAACGAAAGCGTCGTGTAATGACTCTGTTGTCATCTCCGTTTCTTCTCGCCTTTTACTTAGTATACTGCGAAACTTAACACATTGTTTAGGAATAGAGATTTTGCATTCGGGACTTTTTACCCGCCGGACTTTTAGCCCCACCCTACCCTACTCCCAGTATAGATATAGATTGAAACAGAAAGCAAAGCTCGTTACCTCCATATGCCCGTCTTATATTACTACACTACTTATAAATGTTACTAACTTCTCAATACAGAGTAAAATTAACTTACTCCATCTGCACCCTCAGAACTACATATCTTAAGAAATGTATACAAAATCGTTGAATGTACTACTGCTTTCCCAACATAACAAGAGAACGGCACAGAAACCGTTAATCTAAATAATCAAAATCTCCCACGATCCGTCAAGACTTCCTGTTTTAATCCTCATCCCAAAATGTCTCCAACATTTATTATGCGTCCGCTGCAAAGTCACGTATATTTCGAATATAAGCATTTACATACGCCCTCGTGAGTAGCAAGCTCTATCATCTACATCCATCCAGCAAGGGAATTTTACCTTCGCCGTGTACGAAATTCCTTGTGAAAATATTAGAACACGGTAAAGGAAACGTCGGTCGCGAATAAATTGACATCTTTCCCGACAATTCGACTATCGAGCCGGAATCACGAGCTTATTTCGTTAGTTCCTCTCCGTGGCTTCGTGCCTACGCGTCGTCGACGTTGTCTTCCCTCTGTCGGTCTAACGTTTCGTGTCGAATTCAATGGCAAGGAAGAAGCATCTCATTAAGCTGTTTTCGCGAGAAGCTCCTCCAACGGCAGCCCTGGCATTCCTGGCATTGATCTATTAACACGTGAGAGACAATGAGTCTCGAAAATAAGGCGCGGCGAACTATTGCGGCTAGGTGTGCCGCGCGTAGGAAAAGGAGGTCGATTTTTAGCTCGCGGCGAAACGATTTAGATAAAGCTTGTGAAATATCGAGAACATAATAGCCCTGTTCGTTTTTCACTCTCTGACAACGAAGATACGTCACGATCGCAAGACGTATCGGAAGACGCCGTCAAACAAAGAGGAGATAGTGGTGGGTACTGAAATTCGCGTGATCTACCTACAAATTGTCTGACATTTCTGGTAATACTACTGTGTCGGTAGAATATCGTGAATGGACAGTAAATTCGACTTCTTAGCAATTAAGCTTCTCCGAACGAGGCTATTCACTTTAACTCCAATCAACGTATAGGTAAAATATTACAGTGGTTTGAAAGTGGCACTCTTCAAAGAAAGAATTCGAAATTGTAACCATAAGTACACCTATCATTCCTGTTCCAACTAATCAAAGAGTAGTCGATGAAAAAGGAGAAGACTTCCAGTTGAATTAGAAACATTCACAGACCACCCTAAAGCGACGAAGCAAAGAAATTTTCAATTCACCTTCACCAAATACTGCTTTGGTTCAGCCCGTCTGCACTTGTAATCCGATGAAAGTGGCGTAATAAAACTTCGACGCGAAACAACCGCGACGCAGACAGCCACGGCCAGACGATGACCGTGGTCCAGCAAACGTTGAATATTAAATTCAATTTGTTTAGTCGTAGACGTCCCAGCAACGCCACGATGCGACGCGTGTTTCCATCTCGCGGATTTACATAAGTGACTTATGGTCAGTGGGTATTACCCCCGATGGCGAGGGTGCCACGCTCGGATATCTTTGATGTGACGTTCGCGTATGGATTCAAACGGGGTTACCTTTACCTCACCGACACTCATTTCACCGACTTCAAAGCGCTTTTAGGGGCTAATGAAAGGGTTAAGGCGGTACTCCAGTGTACCTGCCAGTGTTTCAACGTCATCTTCGAGAATTTATTTAACAAAAACTATAAGGTTATACTGCCTGGCGTTTTGCCTGCATATTAAGGTATGTTTGAAGTAATACTCAGAATTTTTTTTGAGTTTTTTGTCCCATAGGTATATACATATAGATAGATAGATACAGTCCGTGGCGCAAGCTTCTTCAAAAAAATTCTTTTCGACGGGCGATGGTGTGAGGACTGTTATAGTCATCCAAAATGGAGGAACTAAGATTTACTTTCTTTGTTGTGGTTGTCGCTATGGTTAGAATAAAACACTAATGAAATTATACACCATGCTCGCCCATGAATAATCTTAAAGTAAGACAACCGTAACTGATAAGTATCTGTATTAATATCCAGACTGGATATTGCTTCCTCCGACGCTCGTTTCAATTTTCCACTTTTGTTATCTTTAAGTGTATTCCCTCTTTTGGTGTCAATAAAAAAAGAGCCGGATGCATGACATACGGAATCATAGTCTTTTCACATACTTCGACTTTGTGGTTACGAAGTATTTTTATCAGTCCGACTTTCAACTGATAAGCTGCAAATCGCGCGGCTGGAAAGCATACGTAATATAAGTAATATTACACCAGTAATAGTAATCGAAAGAATCTTTTGAATTATTCCAAGTTTTGACACTTTATAAAAACTTGATGGAAGATGTTGAGAAACGGGATTTTTTCTTACCAATACAATTCCTTGGCCCATCGCCAAAAGGTATGTAATGCATTGAATTTCGAGCCGTTACAGCATCGTCGTTGAATCTTTCTGGGATAAAAGCATCTGGATTTGGATAAATATTAGCATCCCTATGAATTGCGAATACTGGGATTACCAGAAACGTATTCTTTGGTATCGTAACCTTTGTACCATGGAAAGTGTAGTCGCTTGTTGATATTCGCTGTAAGGATGGTACAGCAGGATATTTCCTTAATGTTTCTGTATAAGTAAATATTGACCATGATCCATCTTTATCACGAAAAATGTTAATTTAGATATAATTCAGTATTTTTAATGAAACAAATCCTGCGGCTTTATATGTTGAAAGGTATAATAAAGGGAACTTCTGAAGTATGACTGATTTTTGCTGATGATTTAATTTGACGACGTATCATTAAACAATGTGAGCTAATTAATTTATTTCAACAATAGCATAAGTATCTGCAGTTAATATATGTGTATGTTATTCTTAGACCAGATGCTTGTAATTAAATGTTGACCAGAAATATAGCCTTTAATTTTTTTAAATTAAACAGATGCAGCTTTTATTCAGAAACACATTCAGACTCAAGGTCTGCGTGTATGCCACTAATGATAATTTATTTCAAGTTAATTGCAGTTTTATTTGCCGCTCAAAAATTTCATACGCACCTCGAGTTATTAAATCCAAATACGTCATATCCTTTACTTCTTCATACGTTAGTTCACCATTATTCTTCACGTAATGTTCCGCGATTTCTTTTCGCAATTTATCCTGTATATCAGTATTTAAGGCTAACTCGTAAAGAGCGTTACTCATGGTTATCGAGGATGTTTCAAAACCAGCAATGAAGAAAATATAAGCTTGCGCAGTGAGGAAAGTGTCCGTCAGTTCTATAAAATACGATTAAATATCATCCATGCTACACATACGTAATTTCCTAAATCGTTGCCCTACCGAGTTACTCAACACATCTACCTCAAGAATCCCCTAAAAACGAAGATATTCGTCAGTCAGTGTCAGTGTCAGCTAATTTGTAATCTCAATCGTAGGTACAGCAATTTAGTCATAATTTCATTCTAATCTAGTTCCATCTTTCCCTACTTCCTTTCCACTTTAAATGTTCCACGAGACCAAAACTCTGCCAGTCTAGTCAGTTGAAGTAAACTCCTCGAAATTCTATCTTCCATTACATTATCCCTCCAAATCTGATGCACTTACTAATATTCTCCAATTTATCCGGGCGTTTCTTAAGCTCGAGAAGCGTATTAACGAAGTCAGGCCTGACGACGTTATTCTTGGTCCTATAGTGCATTGTACCCATGAGGACTTTTGTAAAGAACGTTGTAATGTCTGTTGGCGGCAGCACGTAACCAAGCAGATTGTAGAGCCATGGCATGGCTTCACTAAATCTTAATCTAAATAGTTTGGAAAAGCTAGCAGTGAACACCTTTTTGCCCATCCGACGAAACTCGCTTTCATTGTCAGCCAGCGCGTTCGTTTCGATCCCAAAAGCGCAGCTACCGATCACGTCTGTTGTATATTTCCCCATCAATTCGCGACATTCCACGGGCTCTCCCTTTGCCACCATTTTCTCCAAATATTCTTCCAAATAATCTGCACATTCCAGTATAAGACGGAACATTTCCTTCAGTTTGCCAGACGTAAATACTGGCGTTAGTTTCGCTCTCAATGGTCGCCATCTTTCTACTTCCAGATTGAACAAATGTGGAGATAGTGGTTCCGCCTACGATTATTTACAGTATATAAAAGGTATATAAAACTGATTATTAACGGTGTACGGAACATTCTTCCTGGGATACACAAACAATCAGTATTTATCTTGATTGTAGATACATAATGGAGAACAGATGATCTAATCTCGAAATGAATAAAATGAGAGACAATTCGGTACATGTTTACGTACCTTCTCGGGTACTGGAGTACCTCGATCACTAAATTTCGAAAAATCTCGAATCAGAACGTCCTTTATAAGATCTGCATCGCGTAGAAGAAGGAATGGCGTTCTTCTCGCGAACATTCCTATCAGTGGCTCATTTCTGTACTCCTCGTAAACCATCCTTAAATAATCTCCCATGAAAATCTTTGTAGATAGAACATCTTTCATGTTACCGAACACGGGAATAGGTCGTGGTCCATTAACCCCCCGAATTTTCCAAAAATCAAACGTCGAGGTGAAATAGTAGTAAAGCGCAATTAATACTGCTGCGATTCCAAAGAAAATTTCTACGTAACTCGCCATTGTTTGTCTTTGCCCATAATCTGGTTGACAATCAGATTCAATCAATTATATTCACTGCAAAACATTATTATCATTGAAATTCATACATTGACTAACAGGTTTGAGGTCAAAGTAGGTTAATCAATCTTCAAAATGTGTTTCGCGCGAAGGGTAACGATATATGTTTCTACACGTGCACGATTAGTTTCAATATATTCCAAAGAGGACTGGGCAGTCAAATCGCTCGAAAATCAAGTATTTTTGCGAATTATTTTCGAATTATTTAATTAGTTACTGAAGAATCCTATTGTTTCATTCCAATACATTAACATATTTTATACCCTGTACTCAAACTCTATCCAACATTAAAAACAACAGTCAAACAGGAATTTCATGTAAAGAACAAACAAAATCATATTAAAAAATAATCCACTAGTAGGTATGTTGCATCGTAGTATATCGAAGACAATTTAAGAGTCCTTGTAAAAAACACTGAAGTGCCAAAATTGAAAAAAATAATTTTTCGGGAAATGTTCTACGTGTCAATGGTAATACGATAGTACAGAATTTGATTTCTGGCACATACAGTGTTTTCTACAAGGACTCTTTCATTATTTACCAACATACATGTCGCTATTGCAAATTATCGCGTTATTTGGACGTCATGAAAACTGAGACAGAGCTTGAGCAAGTAAAGAAAACATTACGTATTGCTAATACCTAATGTCTATAACGAAGCTAGTTCTTTTACCTTAATTTTCTTTCAGGACTCGTGATGAAATGCAGTATCGATGGTGGCGTACCTTCCGTGTTAAATTAATGACGGACAATGCAATACGATTTAAAACGAAACTTATATAGCATACTTGTGCCAGATGAAATATACTATATAATACGGTGGCTCTGATAAAACTACGGTTGGGATCAGATATATTGGCCGGTCACAGTTCATTTTCGGGAACAGCGATCGAGGAGAAATCAGCCACCACCATCGTGAAACCACCACCACCAAGGATCGTGGATTTGTCAGTTTGAATTGCGTGGCCCGCGAAGGGTATGGTGGGGTAGCGGAATCGCTGCTCGGATCCGCCTGACGTAACCGTGTGGGTGTTATTTATTCTTAGCGTAAAAGTTGTGTGCGTTACTAAGCTATGCGTAGACCAATACGAGACGAAGCTATCGAGAAAGAATATTCGTATTCTGACCAATAAAACTCCTGAATTTTTTCGTAGCTAACCCACACCGGGTTACCTTTACCTCATCGTTAATGTTTTTATCAACACGGTGATGTCAGTGATTGCATAAAAACAACAATCATTAATCATGATACGTGCCAGAAGTAGACATCGCTAAGTAAACATTGTCGGTGAAATAACTGTCGGTGAAATGATTGTCAGTGAGGTAAATGTAAGCCATTCAAACGAGGGATGGTCGTTATGAGGACCGGTGTAGAATATCATACGCACGTATTTTGTTTCATAGCACGCGTGCTGGGTTGCTTTCATGACCGCCTTGAATTAGCGGCCAGAGTTCAAGACTGCATAGATATTACCGTATTATTTTTTTAAAATTACTCTGCAACCTTGGAGAGTTGGCTTTCATCGCGTAATATTGATCCTTCACTCTCGATTTCTTTACAAGATGAAGCTGATAACTGTGACAGCCTTCTTGAGAAGGACCTTCGAAGCGACTTTGGCAGATGAAAGCTAAACTTGCTAACTGGATCATTGTTGCATCAGAGATTACTTCGTTATGCCCACATTCCCTTTGCTACATACGACACGGTGCCATAGTAACACTTTTGCACAAATCTAGTGACTAAAAACATTAACGAAGAGTTGGCTGATCTTGCAAAGGCGTTTTCAAATGACACACGAATTCATAAGTTAAATATGAAAACCCATTTAAAGGATTGAATATAAATCGGATGTATTTGTGCTTTAAAGTACAATAGCTGAAAGCGAAAGGTTTCAGTTACAAGAGAAATAACACCCGGCAGTGCGTGACGCTGGGAAACTGCGGTCCACGGGTCGTTGAAATATTGGAAGCAACAGGGGACCAAGAAACGCAACCGTGAAACATAATCCCAGATTTCATGCGAAGATTATCAGTAGTGGCCATGGGGGGGATCAAAATGGAAGCTGCGTAACAACCCCCCGTAGTTGAAGGGTGGCACATCAGGCAGTAACAATTTTTCACTCATAATTAACTGTCACTGGCCAACGGTCAAGTAATCAAACTGGAAACTGAAATTCATCACACGTTACGACGTTCGACGCATACCACGACTGCTTTACGTCACCAACGTGAAATTAAAGGCGCTGAGAGATAACAATATTCAACTCACGAAGTATCATAAATAATCATATCATAAAAAAGATACCTGAATCCCTGGATACTTGGGAAATCTCCATACATGAGTAAATTACTCATTCCCCAAAACGAAGCACATTCATTCCAACAAAAAAATA
Organism: Andrena bucephala; assembly: GCA_947577245.1. Lineage (NCBI taxonomy): Eukaryota > Metazoa > Arthropoda > Insecta > Hymenoptera > Andrenidae > Andrena > Andrena bucephala. The sequence goes on from OX387715.1 coordinate 76,551,196, forward strand.
CAGTTGCAGCTACATACGTATATGTTAATAATTCACACATCATGGACAATCAAAATCTCCGTACGGAATTCATATAACTCGCCCAGCGCCCTCAGTCAGCCCTAATTAATTCCTCCGCGAAACAGCGAGGCGCGAAGAGGTGGTAAGAAAAAAAATTGCATAGACTTTGCAATTCTTCCTGTTCATGGGGGAACACGACACCGTAATAAATGCGCCGGTTACCTTTTCGTGGACGGGGTGCGCATAGTAACGAGGTCGGCGACGATCCCCATCCGCCGATTTCATTCTCCGCGGCGAATCGTCCGCTCTGCTCGCGCGAGCCGACGATTTCCGTCTCGCGGCGGGCGCGGGAATGCTTCCCTATCAGCAACGAGCAAGCTTTATCAGATAAAGTCGCGCTATCGGTCTTGGGCAAATAAGGGAACCGCTGACAGTTCGGCAATGACACACGCCGCCCGTAGTTACGACGGCGTACGTGCCGCGACAGTTATATTTTTTCTCTCCCTTCGCTCCGCGCGCCCGTAATTTCAGTTCCTCCCCCGCGCGTTGCAAGGACGAGAACAACGAGTCGGGTGAGTAAATTCAGCACGATCGATTGTAATATGTTCGCTCGCGTGCAGCTCTGTAGGTGTGAGCGTCAGATGAAGAGGAATAATGTAAATGTCGGGAGCTAGGCGTAAGTTTTTGGGCGAACGAAAACGGACATTCATTTCCGATCCAGTGAAGGGAAAGCTGGGTAGATTGCTCGCGAAATAGGGTTACATGGACTGACACTGGCTGACGATTTGATATTCGTGTGATCTGTGGTGTAATTTAGTGTAAAGTCTAAATTTTGTATGAATGTTCACCGCTGGAACTGCGTCTGATATCTGATGGATGAATTTACGTAGAGATTGTCTAAGTCACCAGCTTTGATAACCGGCCAACTGATTAAATACTATTCTTATCTGCCGCGAGCGCGGCGTCTATCTGTCATTGTTGCAAATGCCTTTAATGCTGGCCTTTATCGCCATACTTATATTCGAATAATTCGTAATTTATATCAGAAGGTGTTCAACCTTGAAGCAGGTAATATTATTATCAATCGCTACAAAAGTCTCCAAACGTTGACGAGAACTGTATACTGTATTAAGTAGTAAACTGTATTAATATAATACATAATTATCGTTCTCAGATCATGGACACCCTCTACCCGAATCTGTACGAGAGATTCAAAAGCGAGGGCCTCTGCCCCGTTTGCCTGATGGAAATGGAGCTGGCGCCCAGATACACCTGCACCAATGGACACACGATATGTTACCGTTGTAAACCTTATTATTACGGCTGTCCTACGTGTCACTCGCCGTTGGAGATGGAGATGCCTGCCTCAAACGCCGGTCCATCTTACACACCACCACCCACTCATTTCTTACCCCATCACCTGCCACAGAATATCCATGCACACGAGCCGTGCGCACCGCCGATGGATGACTTTCTCCACCACGAGAGAAACTGGTTTCCACCTACGGCCACTGAAAGCCAGCAACTGAGATCCTGCTCGTACGCTCATCTAGGATGTTGCGTGAACGTACCAGAATACTTGGCAGACATACACGAATCTCGGTAAGCAGGATCAAATTACTAGCTGGTCAGCTTTTTCGTGTTAGAACATTCAGTGGCTGTCTGGTATGATCTGTGATCTCTTGAAACTTGATTTCGACGTTCTGCTGTGTTCAAGTAGTTCAATGAAGAGAATCTGGGGAATCTTCAGCGATTCGAATAAAGAATGTATTCCCAAATGAATTCCACTGTCGATTCGTCTTTCAGATGCCAATTTCGGCCTCACCTAGAGGAGGAACAGCTTCCCACGGACCTGGCGCACCGACACGACGACTTGGTCGAGTGCAAGCACCGTGTCGTTGGCTGTAAGGTACGCGCGCCCACCTGGAGGATCTCGATCCACGAGGATCGCTGCAACTATAAGGAACGCTTCGAAGAACTGGGCGATATCATCGAGGTGATAGATGGGGTAACGATCACGGACGACGAGTACGGCGACCCAGAGGAGTTGGTGGAGTGCAAATACAGGAAATACGGCTGCAGGGTCAACATGCCGCGAAGACGGAAGCTGATGCACCAACAGAAATGCAACTACGAGAAATACGACGAGGGGGACTGTCACTCGACCTCGTCGGAGGGCGACTACGATCCTGACGAACAAGTCCCGTGCAGGTGGAGCGAATACGGCTGTAAGGTAAAACCGAAACGTAGTCGAGTAGAGACGCACGAAGAAAAGTGCAATTACAAAATGGAAGAATGCGCCTACAAAGACAATGGGTGCGACGCCCTCTTCCAACCGTCTAGAAAGTACGCTCACGAGAGATCGTGCTCGTTCGCTGATTAGTTTTCGCTGAATTAGATATGTTGGTAGCGAAGCGAATTATTGCATAGATTAGATCATTGATATTCGTATGTGGATTTTGGAATTTAAATTTTAGGGAGAATGTTATTAAATGGTTGAAATGCATCTGTTACTTTAGTCTTAGGATTCTAAATATTTAGTAGGGAAATGTCTTAAAAAATGAATGTACGAGAAGTTTGAGAAGTTGTTTTTAGTGTGGCATTCATAATGCTTAGAAAATTGTTTATGAATGTATCAAAGTAATAACTCGTACAAAATAAATGGAATATGTTTCGTTAAATGGTATGGAGTACTGTTTGAAGAGTAGTTAATAAAATTCTGAGGAAAAGAGGGTCCTTTAGTTTAGCTAAAGTATTCTACTGGCACATAAACACTCCGTCACCTTTTTTACTCCTCATAATCGAAGCTTTATTTATGCGGGACGTTTCGTAATACGCGACGACGAAGCGTTCTTAATCTTCCTGGCGCATAACGGGAAGACGTACAAGCTACCTTGGTACTTCGAAATATCGATTCAGACACACATTGTTCGAGAAGGCAGTGCTCGCACATCGAATACCGCAATATTAATTACGTTACCATTAATTAGGTTACCATGGGGGAAGTTTGTCTGATCCGTGGCAGTAGCCCTTCTAACAGCTTCTACATTGGAAACATTAATCAACATACTTCCATTCAAATAAACCCAAGTCTAATCAAAATAGAAATTTTCCGGGGAAATAAATTCCATTCATTTAAAAATCCATTCTATTTAAATTCTTATCACTTCCTCGTCGTCTCCACAGTCAAAGATTCACCCCATCAAAGAACAAGCCTACTGCCTAAATCAATAACAACCCCCAGGTGGCACGTGTACTGTTCATTGCTTTCTATTTCATATTTCATTATCGAATTAGTTTCATGTATGTTTAGTATTAGTATACATAGTGTTAAGTATTATGTAATACTTAGTTTTACGTTATGGTTAGGCTTATTAACAGTTTATACTGCGGCCTCACCTTTACTCGCCTTTACTTTCTCCTTATTTACTTTTTATTTGTTTAACGAGTAATAAAGACGAAATAATAATAATAATAATAATAATAATATCCAACAACTGCAATCAAAACAAGGGATGCCGAATTCACGTAGCCATCCAATACACCAAGAGCTTAAGACACAAAATTAAAACGCCCGGAGAAATCGAATGCAGACAATGAAACAGTAATCGCGTCCGAAGGGAAACGGATTCCGCGACTCCCGGGTTAACAGGTGGCCTCGTTTTAAACGGAAATATCGACGCAGCTCTGCCAACGAAGGAATGTAATCCAACGATCTAATTAATTCCCGCCAGGCCTCCGCCGCGAATTAGACAAACGGCTCGGTACGCCTCGGACGGGAATAAAGCGCGCTTCCACGCCTGTCGCGCGCTGCATTCGTAAGGAAGTTTAGAAACCCCATTAACCGCGATTTCCAAGAACTCCGGGGGATTATACCAGCGGGGATTATTCTCTTACCAGTAGGCAGGGAACACTTCCTAAAACGCAATTATCCATCTCAGTCTCTCCCCCGTACAACGTCGCGCCGCCTCTCACGTTGTATCGCCGACGAGACGGCGAAACTTACACTGCCATTCGGGGGATGATCCGTGCCACGATCGCCCGGAATGATGGGAATGACGGCATGGCTGGGATATCGAACACCTGCAAGCTAATGGTGCAGCCTCCCCAGCCGCCAATCATCGCGCAGTTTCGTGGCATCGCAACGCCACACTGGGCATTTATAGCAGCCATTTATAAGGGCGGCGAGAAAAAGCTTGGCAGGGCGAGCTGTCTTAAACGTGACTGCGTTCACGCTCTCGTCGGGAGACGGTTGGATCCTCTGAGGTCTTTTACTCGAACGATAAATCCTGTTGGACGCGTTTCTCTCCGTGCTCCTTTAGATTTCCAGAGACCATGCTAGTCGTTGTAGTGCCAGCATGCTGATGAATCTCTGAACGAGGGTTTTGCAATTTTGGGTGGGGAACAGGATGACGATGGTGTGTTCTTCGAGATTGAGGTGGTCGGAGAAGGATGAGATGAAGAGGTATATGAAAAGTGAATCGAAGTGGAGTGATTGATTGATGTGGATAGTTATATGTACAAAAGTGCGATGCAAATGAGAGAAACAGCTATTGGTAAAACGAAAAGGAAGTCGATTCATTTTGAGACTACTAATTTTTGTACTATTAGTGTAAAAGGGTTATTTAGGAGTTAGATCGCGTAAGTGGTCTGCTAATTTTCCCCAACGCCGTATTTCCTTTTACATATATAAAGGGAACCTCTGTGCGGCTATGCTTGTTGAATATCGCGAACGAAACGAAAAGTACGAGTTCAGGGGAAAAAAGATTCGACGGAACATGAAAATCTCAAAAGATTCCGGGGTCTCGGAGATACACCTTTCTAGATACCTACTACATAAATATCGAACGAACCGGAAAACGGATAAACTCTTGTCCGTTCACGGTCCAAGGAAGCCGTCGCGGAGTCTGCCAGAACTTTAACGGTCAAGGGTGACCCAGCCGCTGGACAAAAGGGAATAGAGGCTGTTTTACATAGTAAAGACCAAGGAGGCCTACCAACGCCACCCAACCGGATTCTTAAAGAGGATATTCGCTCCCGAAATACGAAGACGCAAAGCCGCGGAGAACGAGTGAAGCGTTCCACTTTCATTTCCTCTCATATTACTTTAATAACTCCCTGCTGACGCAGTTCCAGTCAGGCATTCCAAATTTTTATACACTTTTTCCAACTTCCCCAGAAAAAAAGTGGGACGCTTCGGTAATAACTGTCGGATCAAAGCTCGAATGGGAAAATTGATTTCTGAGAACGCATTGTAAAATGTACACCCTCTTTTCCTCGACTTGTACCACTCAATTAGCCAACTAATCGAGAACTGGAATTTCAGTCTTCAGAGATCTTGAGCTAGCAGAAATTTCAGATTCCATCTACGCGATGAATATTAATAAAACACGAGGCACGGGGGTAATTAAGAATCGACCTTGACGTATTTCCTCGAGGCCAAAATTTTCATCTAAATCGGCAGTACGTCGCTGGTATAAATAAATCAAAGTTGGTCGATGAAAGGCAAGGAAATCAGTAGCTGTATTCAACAGTCTATGCTAAGGTAGACGCGAGTTAGTCGCCGTGGTACGGGTGAAAAAGGGTGGCGAAAGGGGTGCGAGTAAATTGCACCCCTGGGGAACAGGTCTGACGAGTGGCGCGAAGGGCCACGGCAAGCCAGAAGTCAGGCAACTTTAATTAAGACACAGGTGTCTCCTGCCTATAGATACAGAGCTTCTCAAAGAAGAACACACGACACTGCAATTTCTTCATCACTGCCGGCAAAATGTCTAAAAAGGCAAGTTAAGGGTATATAGTGCTGGTAGAAAGAGAATTTAAAAATGGTACTTTTATACACGTATATAGTATACGTATATGTTTTATAAAAACTTTTGCCATCTTTTACCTTTGATACTTTCATTGACACCATTTTTGTACCAATGATTATGTGTATACTTTTAATCTTACTTTCATTTTATCGACGAAATACTAATACTAAAATTCCTGTAACTCTGATCGTTACTTGGTGGTTGAAGAACTTTCTCGCAAGGTCAACTTCGATGTCTGATGCCAAAAGAATGCATCCCCCAACTCCGAAAATGCTAACGATTTCAGGTCTGAAGTGAATTTAATGGCAGACGGGGACTCCTTGCCGGAAATCCAGATACAATATCTCAGCCACAATGCCGACTGGTTTCCTAACCCGAGAATCGCCTTAATGCATGTATTCATACAGTAAGCTCGCGTGTTGAATCAGAAGCATAGGTAGAATAGGTGCTACGAGGATTTTGACACTGTGCGCCACCCTCTTTGACAAAGCAACTCCGTCTCGTCGGATATCTTGCGGTTCTTTCATTCGAACGCCGTCCAAATAACTAAATCCTCGCTGTGCAAACCATGACACCCAGCAGTGTCTTTGTTATATATTTCATAAAGGCTGTTTGGGGACTCCTCTCCGCCAGCAAGCGTCAAATATTTGAAAGTCGTATTACCTTGTTACACAAGGAACCTCAAATTACACGTTGCTCCAAAAAGTCTGAATTCCTAAAAATTAAACTCCAGTGAAAGTCAATTAGTTTCCCCCGGTACTTTATGCATATTGATGTTAGGGTACAGAATCGCTAATAAATGAACGTCGAGAACCCCCTCTGCTACGAGGATTTATCTCCCAGAAGACTGTTCGAAGGAGAAGGTATTGTATACCATTAACAATTAGAGCAATTGAGACTCTGAGAAATCGACCTAGGAAATTGAGAGATTCCCTTATAGGTTTAGAAAAGCTCAGCCTTTCCAAGAGTTCGAATTTATGAGGTGGTTCGGCAATAAAGAGGCACTCGTTGCCCTCGCGTGCCTAATTTGCGCCGCAGCAATCGGTATTAATAACTCGATTACATTTCGATCCCTTCAACTAACCGCCTGTTGCGTAATACCCAGCCACGAAGGACATTAACGTTATCTATGTTCTGCAACTAACCGTCGATCATCGACCGTGGATCATAGAAAGGCCCACGAGACCGTCTATAAACTATCAGAACCGAGCTCATGTGGTGGCCACGGGTTCTGGACCATAATTTTCTCACATAAATACATCTCGTCTAGGTAAAACCGAGTATCTCGGGTCAGTCCAAGGTCTGCTACACGCGAACCCCATAATTCACCGAGGCGTTACTCTCGCTGCTCGAGAGGGAAAACAGTCGTATCTCAATTTTGTCAGGACATAACTATCAACGTCCCGGTAACGAGAAAATCCAGGATGGCGGTGATTCCGTGAACGGGGGAACGGCACGATGATTGGATACCATCGGAACCTGTGATCCCGTGGCACGTGCGCGATTATATACAAGCCATCGATGGATCACGACTACAATTGAGCCTGCTTGAAATCGAGACGTAGAGCCTGTTACAGACGAGCGTGGCCACGATTTTCCTGAAAAACAGCAGCTAGAGAAGGGAAATTGTGATATTCTAAATATAATGGGTGATTGAGAGTGTGTCGATTGTTTAAGGGGAAAATCTGAACACTGAAAGAAGTAGAAAGTGTAAAAGTAGGTATATGAAAAGTATAGAAGGTGGTATTTTTACTAGTTATTCTAAAATATATGGAGGACAGTGAGTCTTATATGACAGCTAATTTGCCTAAAGTCTTTTTATAGACAAATGTGAATCAACTTCTTAAGTTTTGCGATAATAAAAGCGTTCTGTGTACCAGTGAGAAGTAAAGCACAGCTATTCTACCCCTAAGATATTTGAATTTATTGCTAATTAACTGCAGTGGTATTCGCTACAACTTCGTCTGCAACCCCTGCCTTTAAATACGTTTATTTGGTACAAAACAATCCCCTTGGTCCTGAACCCGATGTTTCAACCGGTTCTCGGCTATTACATTAACAACGCCGATACTTGTTTCCGTGCACGTACCTGACAAACGACTTCCGCGCCCAAAGTTTATCAAGGGGGAAAGTCCCCTGGCACGAGATTAAAATTTTTAATATAACTCTTTGAGTGGAGAAGACGCTCTGTTGTCGATAGAAACGCACTGCGAGAGGAAGAGCATCCGAGGTAGACGAAGCACGCGGGAAGGAGCGAATTTAATGAAACGCGAGAAAGCCGGAATAAAAGTGTATTTGTAATGCAAATACGTCGACGGAGCAGTCTCCGAGGGCCGAAAAATGAAAAGACCGAAACAGACTGGGAACGAAATCGACCGTCCCATCACTCTCGGTTAATCCGATTTCAGATTCTTCGACGTCTCCAAATCACGGCCCCGTCGCCTCCCATGGCCTGCAATCTTGCCTAAAAAATCCTGATTCCTTTCTTTTAATTACCTCGGGGACTCGACCGATCGTAAAACCGAGAGCACGACTGGAATCTTTTATTAAACGAACTCTGAATCCGCTGGGGTAGCAGCGTTCAAGCTATACCCTAGCTTACGCTTTATTCTGTATTGTTCGAGCTTTATTGGGAGGCTATATGGGGATGAAAATGATTAAGATGTTGAGTGAAAGTTGAAACTCGCAGCATTGTTAACTGAAGAGTCCTTAGATATAGAAAACAAATACTGTAAGTGCCAAAACTAAAAAAAAAAATTGCCAAGCCCAATACTATAGTATGGAATTTGATTTTTGTCACTTACAGTGTTTTCTACAAGCACTTTTCAACTGTAAAGTCATTATCTCGATTGGACAATCTGAAGGTGGTGTGTTTAAAATAAAAGTGAAGAAGAAAATAATAAATATTTTATTTGTTTGTGTTCATTCTGCGGACTTCCAACAAACGTAATAGTTAGGTTTGATTTCAGTCTTCTATCTACCCCAACTTCGAGTATTGCAATAACACTTATCCCAAATTATAGAAAACAGCAATTTCTTTTTAAAACCCACAATCACGAACAGCCAGTGTAATACGGTATTGGATCCCGATAAACATCTTTTCCCCGGCGAATAATATTCCCCCCTCGCGCCGTCTTAAGCGTGCAAAACCCACCAGACAAATATTATTGGAGCTTCCTCGGCGAAGATGTTCCCGCAGGGAAAGGGACGAAAGAGTACACGGCGAGTGTCGAGAATCGAAGGAATCATTATTTACCGAGAGCTGGCTATTGTCCTCTTCGACGGATGCATTGTCGAATTAAGGGCTTTTGTGACAGCGAATGGCTGAGGCGCACAATGCGTTCGACTCTCTTTCACTCCTTCCACCGCTTTCCCTCTTTCCCTCCCGCTGGATCGTACACACTTTCCCTCTTTCTCTATCTCCGTACACTTGGCCCTACCCTCCGCGCGAATCGCTTTGACAGTTGCCTCCCAAATGAAAGCACTTTTCCGCCGAATAGACAAAATAAATCGAGGCCCCCCTCCCCCCCCCCCCCCCGCCTATACAATGTCGATGATTTCGTAACAATGCGTGTCTGCCCGGCGTCGACCTACGCACGAATAAATACGCAACCCCGTCGCGAAAAATCCCTATTGCCACGGGGATCAAGCTCCGCGTCCATTCCGCCCCTTTATCGACTATCACCCGAACGTAATCACAATTCCCTTCGATCATCGGATATCACGGCTCCGCCTGGTTCTCCCCAATTAATCTTATTGATTCTACACCGAAAGTTAAATTGGATATCATAGATCTCGTACTCGTAATCTGATCCGATTGGAAACCAAAACTATTGGGGAAGCCTTTATTTATTTCATTGTTTCATTAGCCACGTGAACCTCCTTTGACAAAGTAGACCAAAATATTTATCAATATGTGGAAGCTTCGAAACATTATGACTCTTGAAATTTCCCTAAAAAATAGTTAAAAAATGATTGTGATATAAACTCGTTAGGTGAGACGAATAAATACCAAAAATTCCGTGCACGGTCCCTGGAAATCGAGAGGAAAAGCGACGCCGCCGAAAGGCCAGGGGCGCTTGTTCTTCCGGTGATTTATCGATGATAATTAAAGAGCCGAACGTCACCACCGGCTGCGTGTCGATGACCAATGGCCACTGCGTGAGGCTCGTATTAATAGTACCTTTTAATAGCCACCCAGGGGCCTCGATTCAGCGGCAATTTCCGGCGTTAAATAAATACGTCGTCGACCATGTACACGCGTAACCAGGCCCGTGATTTTATGCAAATTACCCATCGACACCAATATGCGCGGTAATTGGCCGCGCCAGTAAAAAGAAAATTAAACAGGACATTAATCATGGCATTCGTACGTTCAGATTAATACCCTTGATTCCCATTTATTCGAATACGAATGTGCCGCATGTTTATTCCCAGCCACCAATTACCTTGCGCTAAAAACGTTTAATAGGTGGAACAGTCAGTCGTGGATGTACCGTAATAAAAAAGAACGTTGCCTATCATCGTTTTCGCGTACTCGTTATTGTGCTTCTCGCAGAACGACTCTCAGAACACTCAAATACACTTTTAGGGTAAACGCACGAGTACCTGGAAGCACTTCGGGGCGTGTTTCAGGGGAGTATCGAGAGATGTTGCGCAGAAAGCGCTAAGGACGGGGCAGAAAAGGAGGGGGCGCCTTTTTAATGGCACACACAGGTGTCGGAATCCCTGTGGAAAATGAGCTATCCATAATGCCTCGTCTTTCGACGTTATACGCGTGCCACCAAAGTATCGCGTACTCCACTTTCGCGATAAGAGGCCTGGGCTTCGCCGTTGAATATTCCCTTTCGCTGCGACGCCCCGTAAAAAGCGTAATTACGGAGCAGGACATTATCGCCGATAATCGTCCGCGGAAAGTCTTTCTATTCTATCCTTGGCACCGTTACTAGCACCCTTCTATGTTCTACTTACGTTTGCATTCACCAGAGAATATATCCCTTTCGGAGATAAGATTGTAAAGTTCACACCGTGATACACCGTGCGCCACGTTTCGCGTGACTTCTGCCTTGAACTTTTGGTTTCATAAAAGCGAATTTGCAAGCTTCGTCTTAGCAGCTTTATTTTTTGTTATCGTCACACGATGTCGTACGCAACGTGACCACGTGCGAGTTGGAAGGTGCCCGAAGGATCCGATACCTTTTCGTAGCGACGCATTAGTTGCAGGGATTTTGACGAACCAATTAAATAAATGGTGGTGAATTGTACACCCGACGGCAGGGCGGCGTCGAGGCGCCTCCATCCACGACGCCACGACGTTTCTTCCATTAAGGACCGCCCCCCCATCTTGCAAAGCAACATCGGGGCCACTCTCAGCCCTTGCTCGTCCTCTTTCGACGCCTCGTCGCCGTCGTTGTCATCGGCGGCGTTACTGGAATTACATTGAATCGACAAAGGGTTGAGAGAAGACTTTCATCAATGCATACGACGCCCCCATTGTTCCTCCCGTAAGATTGATCCCCCTGGCTTCCTCAATCTACCCCATAGAGTCACGGGGCGAAACACGTCTTTCGCGAAACACAAGTTCCGCGCCCTTCTTATCACTGCCAAGATATACATCCTCCGGTACTGGTTGAAACGTTTACCCTCTGCGGATACATATTTGCCAATCTGTCCATAGAATATTGTGTTTGAATCGTACGTCACAATTAGCGTAGTTCCCACAACGGGGGAAAAATTTTAAGACCCCTTCAAAATCGAGAAGGGTCGAAACGATTCATCGCACAGATCGCCAATGATAATCGCGAACTTCTCGGCAGGGCAACACCGTGAACCCCAACGTTTCCCTCGGAAAGGGTGAACAGAGCTGAGAACATTCCCTTGGGTAAAAATATGTTCCCTGTGAGATCGTTTCCTCTTTTTGATCGAGTGGCCTCGGCCAGTATGCCACGGCTACGGAGCAAGGGATGCCGGGTTGAATTGTAATAATGCACCTGCATCGCCAAGCAACGTTATACACACACCCTTCTCTCGCCAGATGGATTTAGGTGCGCTATCTCTCGAGGAGGCCGCGGAGAAACGTATGAAAGCTCGGATGCGAAATACGAAGCGAAAGTACACGGACGGGGGCGCGGAGCAAAGGAAACAGGCGGTTCCTATTTAGTGCTTCCACGTCGGCTATGTCAACGTTATTATACCGCAGATTCCCAAGGGAGCGGCGGCGCTCTCGGGGCCGCGGCGCGAGAGGGGGTGTGACCACGACGAATACATCGCAAAAGTGGTTTTTTAAAATATGGATAAAGTGTAACGCTTGCGGAACGGGGAACAGTGGGGGAGAGGGGAGGTTAGGCACGCTTTGAGCAGGCCTGTAAATTATAACGACGCCTTGCAAAACCACGAAGAAAGACGCTCCAAATTTAACAGCTTATTTCCGCAGTGTCTTCAGATTGACAAATACGAAGCAGAGAGAATCGTGATATTTGTTCAATCTGCCGGGCAATGACATGATTAATCGGAGATAACTAGTGTGCTATGTGACAGTATTTAAGTTTCTTGTTTCGCTAGTTTTTAACGTGATGTAAGATTTCTTGTGGGAAAAGCAAAGATTGAATAAAATGAGTAGTTAGATGGACGATTAAATGGTTTCAGATGGACCGACTTTGGATCTTCTGATGTAAAAATATGAATGTGTAATGTTACGCATATGTGAAATGTATCTGTGGTAACTAATGCTCGCATTTTCCGGCAGCTGAAAACCCTTCAATAATGTATCACGGAGTTCTGTAGGTATAAGCGACTAGAAACGCGCGCGTGAGCTCCTTTAATAAGTGATGAGGCGTAACGATATCAAAACATAGAGACAGGAAAACCTCTGCCTCCAGAGACCCATTCTTCTTGCCCTTGCAATCGCGAATGAAGGAGGAAACCTTCCAGGTAGGATATTCGGGATAACCGTGGCAATAACCGTTTCGACCCTCGACACAGAGTGAGATTGAAGCTTCTTTTATTCCTGAACGCGCGCGAGCCTCCGCGTGGGCCTGCTCAAGGTGATGAGTTTAATGAAATTTCTCTGCTGGTGTTATTCGTGAGCTCTCCAGCAGTATAATAAAATCTAATTCACATTAGAACACTATAATCAGCTTTGCATCGGTGCAGCGAAAAATAAAATGTGTTTGATGGGACGTCTGACTATAGCCGTACCTGTACCACTTACAAGTGGACCACAGCAAGTATCGCGCGTCGATTTCCATCGCTAAACATCGCAAATATATCGGGAGTCGACGCAATCAGTCGAACACGGGTGAAATATTTTCCATTTCTTCAACTACCAAGGAAGTATCGCTAACGATTCTAAAATCGGTGCGTACCACTTGGCGTGGTCCCCTTTTAAGGACACTCGCGGCTGGCACTCCGTTTTAATAAGCTACGTAACTGTAAGAGCGTATTATCGTAAATTCAGCTCGAACGAGCACCATAAAGAGGTGGCTACATTATCAGGAACCAAATACGCCGGCCTATCAAGCTCCCCAGCCGCGACAGGAAACGTTTACGGATGAATACAAAAGCAGTGGAGCGAGCTCGTTAAAAATCAGCAAGCTTCGGTCGTGAAAACACGCTTAACGATTCCAACGAATACGTAAAGTCCATTGATGGGGACCCTCCGTAAGACGTGGCTGCTCCCTTCGCGTCGAGGAGCGAGCATTAGCCCGATACGCTCGCGTTTTTACGACAGCAAGACGAAATGCCTACAAAGTACAGTCGACAGCTACGTTCACGGACTCGCCGGTTTGCTCGCCTTTGTAAGAAACCCACTGGCCTGGCGGTAGCGAGTGGAAAAGGAAACAAGAAGCGATGGAATTTTTCCTCGAACTCTGGAGAAAATAAATAACATCCCTAGGAAGGGTGGTCGAGGGGCTAAGAGGGACTGTCGACTGGAAATATATCAAACCGTTCGTTTGGATGCTCGTCTCCGCCTGTCAGAGTGTGTTTTATGTGGTCCGCCGGATCACAGAAACAATAATTCAGAAAGATTTAGCGTTCCACGTGATTTCTCTTCGTGTATACTTCTCGATGGGATATTCGAGCTTGTTTACAGTCCTCCCGAGGACTGGTTGCTTGATGATGCTTTAGGGTAGTTTTATAGCAAACGGGGAATACGTAGCTGGCATACCTTTAGATACTTGTTCTGTTTATGTATTTAATATTAACAAGGGATATTCGGTTGGCCGAACACTCGGATTTTTCTGAAACTGTGCTGGTTTCTTGGAGACCTCAATAGAAATATCAGGCATATTTTCGTTTGTGTCCGTTTTCGTTTCTTCAGGGTGAAAACATCCCTCAAAGGTTAATGTGTGATTTCCTACTTTCCTGTATATCTTGAAAAATGTAGTAGACAGCTTAATTTACATATACCTATCCTTACGCACATTTATCAATAACTTTATGAAATTTCCTGCATGCCTAATTCGAAACGATACCAAACGCACAAACAGCCAAAAGAATTTCTCATCATCTGGCAGATCGATTCGTTAGTGTCGAATCGGCGTGCTCGCGCGCTAAAAGAAGGCAGGAGGACGCGGAGAAAGTTCGCAGCGCGGAAATTGGATTCAGAGCGGCCGCAAAGGGACGCGTCGGACGGGCAAGCTCGGGCCAGCAGAACGATTCGATATTCGAGCGAGAACGGTTAAATTGAGTCTAGCCGGTCCTGGACTTGGAGTGGTACTTGCCAAGGGTGCCCCCTCGCCCCTAACTGCGCGCGGATCGCCGAGTCAAGTTGCTGTGCAATTCTATCGAGGGGCCTACAGAAGCTAATTGGCCGGTCAGCCCTTCGCCAGGGCTGCTGCCAGTTAGGTCCCGGGCATTGCGACAATGCAATTTACGTATACGCTGCGGTCCATTCACCGGCGAAACCTCAATTCCGTTCAGGAAACGAAGAAGGATCCCTTTCAAGGGGACGCCGGCCCCGTGGATCTGCTGGCTTGCCGATTATCGTGCACCACGGGGATACGTGGCTGCCACGCGAAAAAAAGACCTTTTATAGGGAGAGTCGGGATCGAGAGGATTGGTGAGTTCCATCGAGAAGTTCTCGTGAAAATTCAACTGAAATAGAAGGAGGTTGAAAGGCGAAACGCGCAACGATAATCACATGGGAACTGTGGAACGTAAACGATCGCAAGGATTCTGGGTTTCGAAGAACCATTAAAAAGAGTAAGATGGCTCGGGTGAACCTTTCATTGAAAGAATTATGATAGAGGGTTGTCTGGATGACCTAGTCATTAGGGGAGTATAGTGAAGTTTTAATATGACGTTTTAGGAGAAGTATAAGTTTATACTTAATGAGAAATGGTAAATTGGGTGTGGGGGCAAGTATTGAGGAGGAACATGTAGAGTGAATGGGAGAATTTTGAAACTTTATTAAGCTGTTGTGAGCTTTATATTAAAAGGTTGGCCTTTGAAATTATTTCCAAGTGATGTAAATTTTCAAACAAACCTTGTCATAAGCAAGTGTTTACATGGTAAATCTTTTGAAGAAACCTTCGGGTAAAGACGGAAAAACCAGAGAGCTGTGAAACAGTTTTCCCCAGCGTCCTCTGCAGAAAAGCTTCGCAAATTAAGCTTGCTCCACGGATACAGAAACCACTGGATATCCACATTAAAAAAAATAAGTTGTTCTGGACTATATTTTGTATAGACATCCACTTTTTGTATTTTCTAAGCTTGCACTATCGACTCGATTACATACTTTGCGAAATTGAAGGGCAAGATATTGATCGAACGCTCGACTCACTTACAGCTGATACAAGCACGAGCTTTCCACTGTCCGCAAGTAGATAAAGAAGAGTTTCAGCCGATAATGCAGTTGAAAGCTCGAGAGCTTGCGCAGAATTATCAACAGTAGAGGCCACGCTGGCAAGAGTCCTCTGTATTTATCCGAATGCAGGGGAATATCGACTAATGTACGGCATACAAACACAAAGAAGAAGGTGTTGAATGGAAAATACAGCAATTGAAAAGTAACAAAGGCACGTTTCGTAGTGCAAAATGGATGTAACTAGTGATGGGACTGATACCAATACTATTGATGATATTCAATCAATTCGATACCAAAGTACTCAATAGGAAATATCGATACGCATCGAAATGTTCTGTACTTGGTATCAATCACCGATACCAATTTTTCTTCAACCGATACCATATCAATACTATACCGAATCAAAACCGGTTTGATACTTTACGATATTATCGATACTTATTTGATACTTACGAAATTATCGATACTTGTCCAGTCATTTGGTAAACATTTAATATTTACACTTCAGCGTGAGGTAAAGATATTGCAGGTATCGATATTCTCGTATAGGTATCAAGTAGGTATCGATATTTTTGTGTAGGTGTCAAACAGGTATCGATACATTCTGATATGTAAGTATCAAAGAAGCATCGATTCCTTTTGATGCCTTTGACTTTGATATGTATCAATACCAGATTGAAATCCCATCACTAGATGTAACTGATCGAAATATGCGACAAACCTCCACTCTTTTAATAAAAGCTTGCAACAGATGAATGCAAATGAAAGCTTGACTCAAAATTCTTAAGCAGCATAAAGGATTTTAAATTCAAACAAATAATGAAATCCATGATTATTATCCAGTTATGGAGGCAACGAAAACAATAAAAGTTCTCGTATAATATGCTATTGGAAGGCATATTCACTTTCTGTGAACGTAATTAATGATTTGGATAAAATGGGTCAACAGGAAGTTTTAAATAATAGGTACATGTTGTATTTTGTGATAGAACTTTTAAGAGTAAATTATTAAATTGATTGAATTTAAGAATAAAAATGAGAAATGCATAGAATGTATATACGAGACGATTTTTAAATGACTTCGTTCAGTTTTTTTATAACTGTCTGCGCCGAACATAACAGATATTAATAAAAATTAAAATATATCTGTGTTCGGACAGAATGCGAGTACGGTAAAAAAGAGGTGTTAATTAAACCGTCGCCAGATCCGTTCCTGCTACTCTTTATTTTCCTTCCTATTATTTCCCATCGGTGGTCAATTCCAAATTTTTAGAATAGAAAGTATTTTTCATCACGTCGAATATTGTGCTTGGAAAAGGGTGGGAATACTGATTCATCGCTTCTCAGCGACAGCTATCGAATTTCTCATTAATTGCACGGTGTAACGCGAATAGGGGAAGCAACAAAATATAAAAAATCGTTGGACAGGACCGTCGAGAGCTTGACGTGTTCCGCGCGAAAGATTGCGAAAAGCTTGATACACCATATTATCGGAAAAAATTCTTATATCGCGAATATTCGCTCGACCCTCTTTGATCTTCGTCTGCTTTTAGCAACGAACGTGTCTCTGTAGAAATTTATAAAAAAAATCGAAGCTGTTTTGCACTTCTCCGTGATGACCATGTCACAATCCCCAATTCAATAACTAATTCCAGACAATTTACAAAGTGAGATAAATATATATAAATCACACTTCCGCCTTCGGCCTTACCTCTGCGATACCTTACTTCTTCTTATTTCTACCCAATTCTTTTTAACAAGTAGAATTCATAAAATTTAATCACTTTTCATTACTTCTGTTCATCTCTGTGCATTTGACTTCGATGGTTCTTTGGTGCAGCGCGAAACTAGCATAATAACGTCGATGAAAATCGTAAACGCTGCGGAAGTCAATCGCCATGGAAAAGATAAGTCGTTTTAACGATTCTCAATCTCCGGATTGGATTGCGTTGCGTCTCCAGGCGGGAAGGAAACGATCCAATGGTGAATTTCCGGCAGTTCGTTTCCGTCTTCCCCGACGTTTAGTCATGGAACACACTACCTATTGCGTCCTGGTTACTGTACACTGTAATATTGGATTTCGCGGGCCGTCATTATGAGCACTTGGAAATGTTGGAACTGTTACAATAATACGCCCCGGTGCCATCGTTTAACGAGATTTCAACTCGTTTTTGCAATGTGTAATCTGCAAGAGGTATACTTTTCAAAACTGACAAGATACATTACTTAGATTTTTGAATAAGCTCTTCCTGATCCTGACAAAGCTCCACCTGAGATATTTAATTTGATGGATTGATTTGATTCTATTCATTGACAAATCGAAATTACTCGATCGAATAAATAGTGGTAGTCACGGAACGCAGTCTCATTTTTCTTCTGCGATGCATTTTGGAAGAGCTAGCGTAAAGGACCCAATTACTGACACATTAAGCGTTGACGCTGACATTATCTTATAGTTATGTACTTATAGACTAAAAGTATATGTTGTTCTTGTTATTTATTATAATTTAATATATTTATTTGATGAAAAAAATTTGGTGTATCTTAAAACTTCGATTTTTATGTATAAATTCATCAATTTCTAAAATATATTTGGGGATCCCTTACTGACACCCTTCAAATGTATTTGACTGAATTACTGACACCCCAATTACTGCCAGCTAACCTAATACAGTTTATGGCATTTTAAGATTACGTCGTAACCTTAAACTACTGCTATGACAGTAATACCAAAATACTTGGAACGCTTGTACCAATCACTGTCGCCGAATTAATAACTAAAAAGACATAATGAATCGTTGAATTCCGATCTTTATTACTTTCTATGTTGCTTATATTATTTAAAACATTATATTTTGTTATGTTAATAGCTTAAATATTACAATTACAGCATTTTCTTTAACGCCTTGTTTTCTCTTTCGCTAGCAAGGAAGTCATCGTTTCCATTCTCCTAATATTCGTTTAAATTTTTTTATCGTTTTATTCAAATTAACGAAGAAACAATTAAGTACTGTTTTTTGTGTCGTATAAATAACAGTTTGAATTGTATACTAAATTATTTTTATGCATCATTTTATAAGATTTATTCGTTATTTCACGTAAAACAGCTTAGGGTGACAGTAATTGGGTAGGTGCCAGTAATTGGGTCCTTTACCCTATGTAATGGCAGAATTTGAACAGAGATATTTGCAATAACTGAATAGAAATATTATTTATTCTAAAACCTTTACTGCTCCTGTGTATAGGTAAACTGTCATGGTCCGTAATTTCCGTAGAATCAAGATATATTTCTTCCTTACGACGGTTTTTCTACTAGGCATATGTATGCATCTATATTCCAATTTTCCTTGTACAATAGACCGTAATCAAAATCGTGCACATAGGAAGTGAAGCAACAACTCAGTTGTCAATGAGCACACATAGATATGACCCGATCCGAGCGTGTCCCAGATTTAAATCGATTTAGAAGATAAGGAACTCAACTACCTTTCGAAATGTGTAAAGCCAATTATCAGAACAATATTTACTCCACGTGTGAGGATCAATTGTAGATCTATAGTGCTCGAATAGATAAATAATCCAAAGCCAAATATAAACACGAGAGTGAAACGATTCTTTTCATTCAATGAAAAAAAATAATTGCAAATTTCAAGTGATTGAATAACGTAGAATGAAAATACGTGAAATTGAAATTTCTCCTCCAGCTGTCAATAAGTTAAATAACATAACTCCGCGTGATGATATTTATTAAAGTATCGCGGAGGACATGGGAACACGTGAAGGATAATGAAATTAAACAATATTGACGCGAGCCAGCGATTTTAATTTACACTTATACCTATCCCATCAACAAATTGGTGTCGGTGCTCGATGCCTGCCTCGAGTACTGTGCTCCTAATAATCATAACATGCTAAAGATTATTGATTTTCCATAAAGTCCGCCTGCCGGAAACGCGCGTAACGCATTACTTCAATCGGGAATATGCTAATGAATTTCTGCCTTCGCCGTGCAAACACTGTTGCCGAACTATGCACAGAGATACATAAATTTGCACACAATGGTGTTAATATCGAGTAACTATATTGGAGTATAATATACCACTGAAGCCGAAGAAAGCTAACACGGAAATGAATACACGATACCAGCTAGTAGTACGAAATAAAATTTCTCCCACTGATAACGTCAGCTAGCAGCACGTATTTTATTCCAATATTCCCTGCACACTAAACACGAAAGGTAGACGAACGAAAAAAATCTTGTCGAGGGTCATCGTTTACCCGTGATTTTACCGTGGAGACGATACAATGGCGTACAAAGGGGAACGAAACGCGAATTCGAGCGACGTCGATTAAAGGAAATCCTGACTCAAGCACCGTGCGTCCTTCAGCCGTCAGAAGTCGAGCACATCAAAAGAATAATCCGTCTCCGAACAGTCGGATCGATCTGGCGCGTCCCCATCAAATGAAAATCATCCGCCGATGATCCACTTTTAATTATCGTTAGCCACGTCTGGCGACACGTCTCGATTGGATATTGTAACTTTTCTCGCAGTTTGGGCGTTGATTAACCGCGACGGACGGCGAGCCAATGGGGCACGGGAAGAATCCACGAATTCAGACCTGCTATCGTGACGGTGGATTTATCGATTCGCGATAAAGCGAAGAACGCTTCGAGGAATAACAGTGGGCACGACAGAGCTACGTGATTAGTTGGCCGTGTAGCCTAGGCTAGGCTTCCGATCAGTTTCGTGGCAGGAACGAGAGAATCCATCGCGTAGACATATTGGATTGAACGGAGAATGTCAAGCTCGTTCCCTATAGGCACGTAATCCAAGCTCGTGTGTTTGGATTGCCGCGATGTGTCGAAGTGAAAAATTCAATCAGGTCTGGGGATTCACTCTGTTCGAAGCATTTTAAAGAATCGGAAACTTCCTGCTTCCGAAATATCTCAGAAGCCCTAAGACTGTAGTTTCCCAGTAGCATAACCATCCAGCAAAATAAAATGTTTCCACGCGCAAATACCGAGGCACTCGGAGTTTCACGTTCCGAATAAATAGATAATTCTGCACCAACGACGATACCTTGTGATCAAATATTCCATCGAAACATCGTAAAGAACTACCAGATCTAAGAAGGAATTCCGTTTCGACTTTAGCAGCGAGTCAGCGTTAATTAATAAAATTAAATTGCCCGGCCCAATTAGCTCCTTATTGTATTACATTCCAGCCCGGCGGAACTGGCGAAAAGCGAGTAATTTAAATAGTACTCGCCCAGCTTCAGTCGTCGCTCAAATCTTTGAGCATGAGTGCTTGCGTACGTGCCTACGCGTTTTTCTTCTTCGACGGCGTAGTTGGCCACATATTGTGGCATGCTGAGAGAATCGTTTCAGTATTAAAGGATGAACAATCCTTAAATATCTCCCCCTCCCTGCTCTCGGAAGATGAAGCGTCTCCTTTCATACCAGCGAACCTGCTCGTGAAAATTCAATCATGCAGAACGCCTGTCAAGACCTCGTTACTTCTTTCATCATTGAAACGAGTTTCCTCGTTCTTCATCAAGCCCCGAGAATTCTGGGAAGGAACGCGGACGCTGATCCGCGGAACACGATTTCGCTGATTTACGAACTACCAGGCCAGCGAGAGATTCGAAACTTCTAGCCTGCAAACTCCGACCAACGTTTTTACTTCCACTCATCGGTGGTCAGAGACTCGATTTTCCTGTCCACGTGTAGGCGGCCGTGTTCAAAACATGGCGCGCGGACCGGAATTCGAGAAAACGCGAAACGAAACCGTGGGGCTACGAGTGTTTCGTATTGGGCTCCGTTTTCGAGATAATCGATTTTGAAGAGTGCACTGAGCACGCACGCGCTCAGTTGCCGAACTTCAAAGTTCTCCACTTTGTGGGCTGTTCCATTGTAAGTACATTGAAGTGCTAAAACTAATTCTCTTGAAAACAGAAGCCCGCGGGAAAGATTTTTATTCCACAACTTCCATTTATTTCTTCCAGGGGAATCGTGAAGTTTCGGGCTGTACAGAGCAGTTTGGAATACTCTATAGAAACGAAATTTTAAGTGAAGGAATGATGAAGAAAGTTATGAATATGCAAGTATATAAGTTTGGGGAATCCACTTAACTAACGATGAATAGAGGTGTACCTGGTATTAAAGATGAAGATAAAGTTGCGTAATTTTATTATAATTGAAATGTTTGTCCATTGTCTTTGCACGGCGTTTATGTTTCTTGTATAGTAAAAACGAATTACCGCGGGCGTGAAATTAGCGTGAAAATTTCATTCCGGAGGTATGAAATTCTAAAAGCAGATCATACGCTACGTCACGAGAATATGCTCTGTTATGATATGCACGTACGTTCCATGGGAATGCGATTTAAAGTGAGCAAACCGAAATGTGTTTCTTCAGCCCCGCAGACTCAGACGCATTTTCCCGTCGTACGCGAGCGTAAAAATAGCTGCAGTAGAGCGTGAAATCATCACGATTTCAAATATTCATTGAGTGTGCCATATATTTGTATTGAGCTTTCAGCAATGAAAAATTATGACTCGATACTCACTTAACTCTGTTTACGTATTACTTTAGTCATTACAGAATAAATAGCAGCTCTAATGAATAATTATATTTTTTATTCCCGACGTTATCTTCATCATTACTCGATAACTAAACACTTGTTTACTTATGTACAGAAACATTTCGCCAAGCCCAAATAAAAATTCGAAGATCAGTCAATCTTTCAATTCCCATCAGTCAGATATCGAAGATAAAAATCGTCCACTTCCAAGCTCCACCTCCGACAGAACGATAACCGAATCGTTACAGAAATGCTCGCAAACCCATTTTCGCCAGCACCGCGAGGCAAGCGTCCTCGGGCGGCGCGGCTGCGAGGGGCGAACGTTCGTTACCGTCCATCCCCGGTGCAAATTTCGAAAAATCCTATTTGTGATAATGAAAGTGTGACACGAGCAAACCCCGTGGCGCCTCGCTTTTCGGCCGAGCTGTTTCGCAAATGTCGCGTAGAGCCGCGGCGACGGGACACGCCGAGTCAAAGTGTTAAAAGGCCAACGAAGAGGCCGAATCAGCAATTCGAAACACTCCACCCTGCTGTTCCGATACAAAGTGCCGCGGCCCTGTCGTCGCGCAATCTCGTTGCACGGTTTAGTGAAAACACAGGCCACCCGCTGACGATACGGCAGACAACAGAGAGCTCTCCTCCCCCGAAGCACGCTCTCCGGGCATTTTATTTCCGCCGCTCCCCCAGCGACGAAGATTTCGCGAGCGAAACGGCCGAGCCTGTTAGAGCATCGCGATTCACTGGTTACACATAGTGTCTTTAATTCAATTGACCATTAATCGAATTTCGCTAGCGTTTACATCGATCCTTTATACGCCCGGCGATAGTGAACGAAGGTTCGTGAGGAGGATGAAGAGGCTGAATCGTGTACCTGCCTCTCTCATTCAATTTGACGAGTGTTTTGGTAGCAGTTGGGCGTGATTTCTCTTCGCTTCAATTTTCTGCTGTAAATTAGACCTCCCTGAGAAGAACGAACGTTCAAAGCTATTTTCTTGGAAAGCGAAGGTTCATTTGCGGAAGGTTTATTCTGCGTTTCGTCTGATTTCTCGTAAGAAGATCACCTCCTTTACAGATATATTTCTAGCAACAAATCACCCAATAAAATACACGCGTAACATCTGACTTCTTCGAGTCTACCATTTCTATTCGACATCTTCTTCGCTCGCCTTTGTCCCTGACCATTCTTCCGTCGAAGACGCTACAGCGGTGTAATTCCGCGCGGAACGCGGGAACAATTACAAGCGTCCAATCTTAATACCCCTTAATTATCAGCCACGGCTTGCTGCCGCATCTCGTGAGGAAGCACGAAGCACAGCATAAAACGCGAAAGCCCGCGGAATGTTGCCCGTGTACGCTGAGCAAGAAGAATGCGTGTCTCTCGCATAATTCGCTTGTACACTTCCGTCAAGAGCGCTCATTCTTCCCGAGCAACCGTCGAGAGTTGACTCTGTCTGGCTTATCCTACAACCGGGGCATTAATGAATATGTCGCTGTACGAGGGCGTGGAAAGGAGTCGCGCCTTTCAAGCGCCGCGACAACAGCTTCGTTTAAGGAACGGCACGCGAACTAAAGAAACGTTATCGGTGTCGCGGACGATATGCTTGCCCCTGCCGATGCAGAAATCTTGTTCGAGGGTGTCGAGATAGGATCTTATTGACGCGATATCCAGCCACGTGAATGCCACTTTTGGCGATCGTTGGGGGTACGCGCGCCTTAAGAGAGCGTTTAGATTCGCGGTGGATAATTTTCCTCGGCTTTCCCGGCTTCGAAAACGTTCCTACGCAAGGACGGGATTTCACGGTAATATTCAGGGCTGCGTGGGATCATTGATAGGGTCAGGACACGGGGTCGTCGATCGCAGGTGAATCCTGTGCCAGCGGTTCTCAACGCGGGTCCTTGCCGCGCTGGAATCGATCGGGCCTTTTACCAACACGAATAAACATCGCTCCCACACGGCTGTCTGTCAGGAATTCGCGATAATGGGAGACAGACTCCCCTGGAGCGACCTATCGCGGTCACGTTCGGTGACCTCAAGACGGTTTTTAAATGGTAAGCGTTCTCTGAGAAGTCCGTCTTCTAATGTGTTCTTTTGAATTTCATCATTTTGAAGATTTTGTGGCACTTGGATATCAGAGATTTTGCAGAAATAATGGTGGTGTCGAAGGGTTTGTCTACTGAGTGAATTATTTTCTAGGGTACGATAATATTCTGTTAATAGAACACTGGATGTTAATTGATTAGCTAAATTCCTATCGGCGCGGCCATCTAATTACGAAAGTGATTGGTTAATGGAAGGAGAAGCTTGATAATCTCGATTCTGTATCTAATAACATTATATACAATATCTGACTTTCTGTATTCTCGTTAAATTTGGATGCACGCCATCGTGCAAAAGGGAGCTATTACGATTTACAGATGAAATATAAAATTCTGCTCTTGCAAGCGAAGTAATAATATAACAGGAATTACCCGTTGGAAAAAGAAAAGCAGGGAATTAAGAGCTACGAGAAAACAGAGCCCACGACCACATTAGCTGATTCAATTTTCCAATCGACATTCGGATGAAAACGTGAGACGAAAGGCTAGAGGGTAGAGCCTGAAAAGTGCTTCGCGGATAACGAAGAAGCAGAGGAGAAAGTTTATATGGCCGAGCAGCAGCCAGGATCGACTAGCATTTTTCCACTGCTCATTTCAGACTTCATTTATTCGCGCGTCAAGTTTGTACAGTTCCTTATAACGATATGGAAATCGCGGAAATTCGTTTTCTCGCCTTCTGAAGCTCTTTCGCTATGTCCGTCTCGGTTCGCGAAGCGGAACACGCGAGGCGAAGTTTTAAACCTAGAATGCTCAAGCTTTTAAGCGCGCGTCGTTATCACCGGTAACGAGGGCAGAGAAGAAATCGCATTATCGAGGACTGACTATAAATCCCTTTACCCTGTATGAGGAGGTGGAACGTCTCATTTATCTGAGCAATAAGAAGAACGCGATAAGGGAGATCCATTCGCGTGGAATGTGAAGCTTGAATGACTTCGTGAACTGGCGTGAATCGAAGACCAAAGGGATGGAGATAATTGATCGGAAGCTCGGCGACTTCTCGATACATTTACGGTTAAGCACTCCTGCGAAGGTTAAAAATCGTGGAAGGAGAATCGGTGTATTCGAATTCCAGCGATCTGTTTTTAAAGCGCGCGGGACGTCGCCATATCACTCGCGACTGGTTTAAGCGAGAAATCCCGAGTGCAGCTGCTGCGCACTTTATCTATCAATCCATCGGAACTGAAGCATCAAATGGAAAAACGAGAAGGGGAATCGATAAGCTGGGCGACTGTATATCTAAACATCCAGTTTTCACGCGAGGTACCAGCCTGTCAAGACAGCGTGATGAAGGAACATAGAAACTCTACGGACTCGTGCCTCGGTTGTAGACAAATGGAATCGTTCTGTTGCCAAAGCTATCTGTTCTCCCTCCGCTGCGTTGCCCGCCGTTGCAACCCGGTGAAATGTTTTGCTTTAAGGCTGGAGCGTTTTTCGCGTCCTCAAATGCAAACCCACATCTGAATCTACAGTCTCTCGTTTGCAAGAGGCGCGCGTGTAAAAGAATACTTGCAAACAGGAATGCCATTCGAGTTAATTAATTGTGGCGACATGAATTTCTCCAGATTGTGTGAAAAAACGAATCCTCGTGTTAAAAATTCTTGTTTAAACCTTCAGTTTTACATAGAGAAGAACTCTTCTTTTATTGTGACTCAAATTAAGCATCAGCTGATATCATAGTCCTTTCAAAGTCAGATTAAATACCCTCTACTGTCTTGGGTGATATTTCACGCACGTCGTGGCAGGTGGCTCCTTTAAAACTTAAAACTTAAAACTTAAAACTTAAACCTTTCAAGTAAACAAGACCAGCTACCCCAAGACGACCAATTTCATCCCTTTTTGACGGTTCACTGCGCAGCCCTGGATCGCCTTGGGCGCTATAAATCGTTCAATCGTTATCGGAGCCCGCAGTCCTCGACATTGCTTGCTCGATTCCGATCCACTGAGCTCCACGCAATTTTACACCGTTTCACGGCTTTATCCGCCAGCTTTGTTCCGTTTTTATTGCCGCTTTCATGAGAAGTTTGACATTTCCGAGTTCCACCTGGGCGAATGGTCCCGACCGAGAGCTTTGTTTTCTTTCGGTAACACAGCGGGGCAATATACGTCGATGTCGTTTGATATTTCAGTGATACCTCTACTATCCGAAGTAGTAGAAGCACGTAACTATTCGGACAGGTGAATTCCCGACGATAGAACAGAGTGACGTTTGTCTAGTACATTTTAGATGAAATGACACCAATACGAATGTGAAGAATGCAGAAGTCACAAAGGAGTGCTTTTCTCAAAGCTTTATGGGTACAGTTGGTGGAACTCTCGTGGTGTTGTATTTTAATTTTAATCTTACTTCGATTCAACGTTGCACAATTAATTATTCCGTTAGAAATATACAAATCTCTATCTATTTAATAGTGACTGTAGATCGTTCCTACGAAAATTTCACCCCCTGAATGTAATTGCTTTATTACGGTGCCGACCTCTCACTTTCTCTTTCACGATCAAAGGACGTAAGTAATCGGCGATATATAATGATTCCCCGTCGGAGCACGTAATCGATTAAACTAAGCTAAAGCTGTCGTACACGCGCAAGTAATTTATTTCCTTCCTTCATTTCTTCATTCCTCCTTTTTTTTTAACGACTCCAGGCCTCCAGTAAAAACGAAGGAAAAAGATGGTGGTACGTGCTCGGGTGAAGAACCCGGAACTCGTAAAGAACACCTGAAGCTAACTCCTACGTAGCAAGTACCTCGATACCCTCGATTGTGCTAATAACACCTGTAATAAATTTATCGAGAAGGAATGAAATATGGTCTATTATTCACAGAGATATTTCGCTACCAGCCGAATATTCAGAGAAACGTTGCATGCACTAAAGTTTCCTCCAGGTAAACATCAAACGTGCTGCTGAATGTTGATACACTGAATCCCCTTTGGCGAACCTAATGATAAGCATACTCTTGTTTCGGTGGAAAAAACACTGGTTACACCATGATTTTATTTTTGCAACGATTAGACAATTTAACGTGGCCCCAGCAAGATAAACTGGCAAGAAGGACGCTGTCCATCTGATAACGGTATATTTGCCCAATGAAATCTTCCCCGTGTTGCGTTGTCCTCTCGTTTGGCGCTTTGCCCACTGATAACGTTTTCGCAATTACAAAACAAACTTGTCGCGTTTCCCGTGCCCTTTGGTACATTTTCACTTTACCACGAAGCTATCGAGTCAACGAAATTTTACGTAAATCAAGCTCGTGCGAAGGAAACATTACTTTCGCAATTACTTGTCCAATCTTGATATAAATATCGAGGCCTCTGTGGTATATTCTTCTTCAATATATTGCATAGGAGTTAATCCAAGTTTAACTCGTTGTTGGACAATTGTCACTGAAGATGTGTGTACCCTAAAGGCGTCACTTTTCAAAAGCATTATAATTTTAATTAACCATTTAAAATTATCAATTATCGTATCTAATCTGGGGAAAACGGAGAGCTCATTTCAGATATTAGCCAACTTATCTAATCTCCGAAAAAATACTATCAGATTAAATATACATATAAATAGGGCGAGTCAAGAGAATTTCTGCAGATATATTTTCACACGTTTCTAATGACAACGTGTCGATAAGATGGCGGCACTAATTGCTTTCATACTTTCGAGTATTCTTGTTCTAGCAAACGGTACGTAACGCTATTTCAAAGTGTCATGTGTAATTATTTGCAATTGATATTTAATTGAAACGATAAGAGCTTCTTTATTCTACGTTTAAATGTGTAAGACGAATGTGGTGTTGGCGAATAATTTTTGTTATTGTTATTATCACAGCTGGACTCGTGCCAAAGATTATAGGTGGGACAGTGGCGAAGCCAGGTGAAATTCCTTATCAAGTAGGTTCGAGACATTTTCACGTTTACTCGTGCTATCTGTCGATGGAGAACGACACTTCTTAAATTACTGCAATTATTCTTAGGTCGCTCTGGTAGATTTAAAATCGGGGAGACATTTTTGTGGTGGATCGATCCTTAACAAGGATTATGTCATAACTGCTGCCCATTGCGTGAAAGGGCAAGTGAATTAAATGGAATCCTACATTAATATCGTCTTCTTTTGGTTAAGATTAAATGGTTTACATCCTGTTGTACACGTGTATTTAATTACAGAAAGATTTAGTAAACTCAGGGAAGGAGACAGTTTTTAATTAGAGCATAATCTCTTTTGCAGGAACTCACCAACGTCATTTAAGGTCATTGCTGGCACAGTGGATTTATCAAAGGCGGCGTCAGAACTGTCAGAACATTCTGCCAAAGAGATTTTTATTCATGAAAAATACAATAGCACAAACTCATGGATAAACGACATAGCCCTGATCAAGGTACAGGAAATTTTAACTCTAAACGCCAAAAAACATTTAGTTTCTTATTTCGTCCCTTATGCTGAATATTTCAGAAAAACATTTCAGAAGAAGCACGAAGCTCATTGAATAATTGCAAATAATTTCTACAAGTTTCTTATTTTGCACAAATTTTAAGATCATTCTGGTATTTTAAAGTGGAACTCGAAATTGAGAAACAAATATTCTCTGCATAAACAATATCATTCTATACGAAATATTATTAGACCCAGATCATTTACGACAAACTTAAAAAAATACACAGGTTTTCACACTGTTAGTATGAATATTTATTTCATGAAAATCTCTCTTTACACCAACTACAGAAACTGTACCAAAGTAAACGATATACTATTTCGTGCGAAAAGGGATCAAGGCCACTTTAAATTTCAAAAGCATGACATGAAACTTTTAAAAAGCTAATTTCAGCCACTCGATGCGCGGTGCTACAAAATTTCCCCACTTAAGATGCGTTTTCTACGACAGTTTCTTTCGTAAGATCAAAGACGGAGGGGGATCGCTCGAACCACTAACTTCCAACGACTCTGTACACCAGATATTGCAACTAACGACGTAAAATTCTCCACAGGTGGAAACTCGTTTCGTAAAATCTGCTCTGATATCTTTCGTTCCTATGCCCGCTCCTGGAGAACTCGTTAAAACTAATGACTCGGCCATAGTCTCTGGATTTGGTAAACTTGCGGTAAATATTACGCCAAGCCAACCCCACCTAGCAGCAGTAAACTAAAACAGTTAATTAACATCGAATCTGTACACTATCCATGTATTAACCAACTTGCTCTAAAATTCCTACAGTACGACGGCGACAGAACGGACCTTCTACACTGGGTGGACATCAGAATAGCGAGCCAAGACTACTGCAAAAGTGTTTACAAGGGGTCGGAACATATCTACGACACTCATCTGTGTGCATACGATCCCACTGCTGTGAGAGGGCATTGCAGGGTAAGCCTTTCCATTCAAATTGCCTATCGTGCCATCCATTTTCCATCGATATATCAGACACAAGGTTTCTAAATGAAAGCGGAGACATTTTCTATAGGGTGATTCTGGTGGTCCTTTAATGGTGAATGGAAAACTGGCTGGACTTGTATCATGGTCGAGAAATTGCGCCAACACCGTGTATCCATCTGTGTACACGCGCGTCAGTTCGTATATCGATTGGATTAAGAAGCATGCACTGTAATCAATTTGTAGTTAATTGAACGGTACGTCGCGTCGTGGTCATCGATCGACTCGGTTCACCCTAATCACTTGTGCATTAAAAGCCGGGAAAAATTCTTCTCGTGTATATTTATGAAATATAGTATTCCTGATTCAGTGAAATTTGGAGAGTTTCGAGTTGTTTCATCGTGGAATAGATATTATTATAGCTCCCAGCAGAAAGGTTTATGACTCGGGTTGGTCTATCTGTAAGCTATCGGTAAAAGGATACTGTGCGCGATTGGAGTTGTAGACAAATCGAACTAGTCGATTGTGTTTCGATTGAAAATCGAAATGCGACCTGGCGCAAAGCTTCGAAGCGACGCGATGAAGCCATTCAACTGGAAATCTGTACGCGAAGACTTTCGGGCGAATATTCCTGCACTATCGAGAGATTATCGAAAGTAATAGATGCTTTCACAGACGCTGCTCTAACAGACTTAACCGATACGAAATGGATTCTTAAAGGAAGCTATAGAAGGAGGAAAAAAGGTAATTATATGTTTGTATTTGTACAGTAGGTACAAATAGTACCTACTTGAATTACACGAAGATGGATTGGAAAACCTCTGGCCATAAATTTAAAATCGAACCTGCATAAAAAGGAATCAAGGTATGGAGGAAGCGATGCAGAAATGTAGAACGAGCTGGCATTTTTTAACGAGAATTTCGTTGATTATATTCGTTGAATATATTTGATTATATTCGAAAAGGGAATATTTTTGTGAATGAAAAATGCAACCTCATTAATCTAATGGATAGAAAATGGAGGCACAAGAATGGATAATACAGAAAAATTGAGAAAGGAGAAAAAGACACGAGTTACAGAAAATAAAGTTACGTAGGGGAGAGTCATACAGTACCGGCCGTTTTCAGTTTTTGTACTGTAACTTGGGCTACTGTTGGTAAAAATCAAGTTTCAAAGAAGTAATTTGTACTGCAATTAGTGCTTAATAAGAGGAGACGAATAGTTTTTCACAAATTTTATCGTAAAGATTAATAATTCGCAGGAATAAAAAAGTTGTAATTCGCAGCCAACGCAAAATTGTCATCCAGTACCGGCCACTCTAAGTTTTTTGTGCTATAACTTGGGCTGTTGTTGGTAAAAATCAAATTTCAAAAAAGTAATTTGCAGTACAAATTGTGCTTAATAAAAGAGGATAAATTGTTTTTATTGAATTTTATCATAAAGATTAATAATTCGCTGAATTAAAAAAGTTGTAATTCGCGGCGAACAAAAATAACTTTTGTCGTCCGGAACATTAGCGTAAACGATAAATGCTTAGAACTCTGGTAATACTGAAAGAAAAAGAATGTCGCCGGAATATGTTGCTACGGACTCTAGTATTTATTTATTTCTCCATCGATAGTACAGTTAACTAACATTAAAAGCGAGATCTGGCTTTGGCCGGTACTGTATGCTGCCCGGTACTGTATGACTCTCCCCTATACATTGCAAACAGTGATGGAAGCCTTTCTGAATCCAAAGAACACTATAAGCTTCCCCAATACCACTGCTCCTGCTAAACGATGCCGTACTAATAAACCGAAGTAAAGGGCTGACTTTGTTACGTATGAATAGGGTTAACGCGCTGCCATAAGTTCGCAAAAAGGAACCGCTCGTTCGTGAGAACACATAAAAAGATTATGGCGCAGCTCGCATATTTCCGCAGTTTACGATAGTTCAGAGAGTGCAATAAAATCGCGAACCATCCCTTTAGTTCGCGTGTTACGAAGCTTCGCTTGTAAGTATCTAAATCAAGCGCACACCTCGGTAGATCGATGATGCCACTTGCACTGGCGGAATTCGAAATTCAAATCGTGCGACCATAAACTGCTCGAAGACGTTCGATATTAGAGCGACGTGGCGTGGGCTCGAGAAACGACAATCTACGGGCCGTATCGATAAATTCACGAATGTGTTGCGACGAAAATGAAAAGGGCCTCGAAATCGAGCCCGGAAAAGTTTTATGGTAGGTAACGTTCGGATGGGTGGGGCGTGGAGTATTCTCATTTTACGATGTCATTAAAACGCTCTAAAGAGGAGGGAAAATTGCCCTCCCTCGCAGGAACTCGTTTATAACAAAGTGAATTGAATGGATCCTCGGCGGGAAAAATGAATTACACTAGATGAATAACGAAGAGGGGGTAGGGGAGAGGTGCGACGCTCAGCGTGGCATTCGTAACACGAATACGAAAGAGTTGTCCGGGGGCTGTGCACCACCGAGACGTTTAGGAAATAAGAATTCCCGGAATGTGTGATCCAGGGCGACCGGACTTGTACGTGTGTGGAGGGTGAATGCATTCTTAAGGGCGGTCAGGTCAGTGCATTGTGAGGGTCGAGTGTAAGTGAATACAGCCCGCCGAGCGAACGCCGAAAGAATTTCTAGTCGATCGCAGAAAGTATTCGAAATGTGGGAAGGGCAGCTACTGCTGGACTGTGTGTAACATTAATCACTGTCATTTTTTTATGTAGAAACGAAGGCACCACGAACAAGAGGCACAGAAGTCGAGTTAAGTATGCTAGATTGAAATGAATGCTGTGGTAAACCGTTTCATAATTCCTAAACACAAGAGGGATTCCATAATTGGAAATGCGATAAGTTATGGAACTTGTTGAGTAGAAGGAATGAATGAAATGGAAACGAAAAGCAGTTTTATATTTGAGGATAAATGTTACCTTCTTTGAAAGAATTCAGATAATGAAGAAAATCGTCTGTTATTAGGAAAAGGTACTCTCTGTGTATTTCCACACTTTTATCAATTTCTGAATTTCCCAGCTCAGGGTAAGAAGTTTGTACTTTGCACTTTTCCCCTCGTTTTATCAATCTGATGACTCAAAAATTTACAGACATCTGTGGTTAATTAAAGTCGAATGAGTGAAAAAACAAAACGAGAACATCCGTTGTTGCCCCCACACAAACGAGCTACAAACTTCTTCGATATACTAATTGCGGAAGTTTATCCACAAAATAGCCACTTCAGATATCGTTTATTTGCTACGAGAAAAAAGGGGGTCGAAAGAAAAGAGACAAGAAAGCTGTGGAGTGCAACAGGCAACTGGCTGCAACTAGTTCCAACGTTTTTCTCTCACAAATTCGAGCAATTCATTTGAAACGCAGCGTGTTGGTAACCCTAAGATAAGCAATTTCGTGATTTCACCCGAGTTAACTTTCGACTGTAGACTCCCCCTGACACGACAATGCCCCCTAGAGAGCGATGCGTAATTGTTAACTCGTAGCACGCACGAGAGACTTACTTACTTCCCTCTGTATTTATAAACTCTCGATTTAATTGTAACTACATTAGCCACAAGAAACTTGCCTCCACCTGTTTCTTCGACCACCGGGGAACGTTCAACCAACGCAAAAGAGCGCACTAACTTTCACTTTATTTCCAGCTTAAGGTATCGCACAATTTTGCCCCTAATAAAGAAATATTCTTTCTAATGATACGCTGAACTGATATTCCATTTGTATTAATCCTGAACAAACAGCTGTATGCAAGCATCACGTAATGCATTATGAAAAAATTGTATTCCTGTGGTGAATTAGAGGGCATGGAATTTTTACTCATGACTGATTTTAACGTTTAAACGAGAAGAAGTATAATACTATAGAAATAATTAATAATTCTGTGATAGAAATACATAGTAGCAATTAAAATAAAAGATACAATTTATGTGTCAAACGTATCAAGTATCCCTGTCACTGCTCCCTGTTTCTAAGGGCCACGCTTGTAAAGGGAAAGCTCTGTAAAATGATCGAATATGGCTTTCTAAAATAAATCATACATGGTGAATTAGTGTCAAGTAATTTACAAAAATCTTCTTGCTATTCAAAGGGTTAAATAAACGATTGATACGGCTAGAAATTAAAAGCCTTTTCACACGAACACTTTTATTGTTCGCGACTAGCATTTTAAGTACGTTCACTTGGCAAAAGTAACGATGAGTCAAAAAAATCTTTTTCCTCCAGCCACAAAGTGAAACGTGTGAATAAATTTTAAGAGCTGGCGTAATTTCACTTTGTGCAATAAATACTGTAACAGCGCAATTTTCACAGAAAACACAGAAGATGTGACTCGAATCTAGAGAACCAAACATTCCCAATCAAATGTACCTTTAATCATCAATCGAGCAGAAGCCTTTGATCTGAGATTGCGTCTCGCATGGAAATATCACGCACCTCTTCACAGCGACATTCTCAAAGCTTTCCAGACTTCCAATACGTGAAAGTATATGAAGTTCCAAAGGGCTGCGAGCTCGGCACAGTGTGGAGGTTCTCTATTGACTTATAAAAACTATTCCCATGTGTGTACTTATCAAAGAATTTTTCATTTTCCACATGCTGTAAAACGATGAATATGGATGGCTATTTTCGTCGTAGAACTGTTCTCATTTGGAATACGTCGTTTCTCGTTGAATGTGTCTGGCCGTTGGTCGTAATTCAAATGATATGTTATGGTAGTGTCGGTGGAGTAATTTTAAGTGCGAAGGCACAAGTTTCCGTCGTTAATGAATTTTTATAGTATTTACGACGAGCAAGAATTGACCTGTTTCGCGAAAAATCTTTGCACCGTCGTCACCATCCGTGGGAGCTTAGAAGTTGTTGGACCTACGCCAACATCAGGGCCGATGCACTTTCGCATCTGTCCCAGCATATCGATCGGTTGGTCATCCCATCAGTGAACCCTCCAAGGTGATGCTAATGGTCTATTGCTTGCAAGCATTTTATCGAACTTTCACCTTTCAATTACTTGGCAATCTAACCGCTATTTTCATCCCAATTTTCCTCCTTAATGTGTTTCAAGTTTGATAGAAAATAAGGAACCAAATGACACGTGAAAGTGTTACAGAAAGTATGATGAAATTCCAAGCAACGTGTGTAGGTATACACAGAAAATAATTTTCTGCTTCTAAACGTTGTGAACTGAGGAATCTTTCTGACTTATTTAGTGAGTTGTTAAAAATTCAAATGCAGTGCAAACAGCCAGGAAGAGATGGAACCTATAGATTTTCAAGAAAATCGCGTCTTTATATTTCCTCAATTCCTGCTCTCATATCTCACAGTTCAGAATAACTCTCGATTAGTTGGAGTAATGCAGCTTACACGCTATTACTCGAATAACAACCAGCAAAATTATCAGGATCGCCAATGATTGTTTGCATACTCCACATTTTTCACCGTGGATCAACCGCCATGTTTCTCTCGTGTCATACAACACTACAACTACCTATCACATTTTGAAATAGTTCGCAGGGACCTGCAGGCTGCTAAACTTTACCAAGCGCCGGGGGCACTCTCTGGACTTACGAAAGCATCGTACAGCGCATACAAAAGTGGCGAAGGATGTTTTGTGTCCCGTATATCCTGTGTCTCGCCCAAACTTGCCTCTGAAGAATTTTCTAACAAGGCAAGGATATCGGGAAAGTTCGGGGCCATTCCGTGCTTTTTATATTCGTTAGGTCAACCGAACGAGCGTTAAAGCCATAATGGAAAGTTAAAGCCGAGGGGTGGCGTGCGCGGGATGGCCTCTGAATCCCAGCCATCGAAACAGAATCGACGGCAAATGATTCACGAAAGCGCAGAAAAGGAATAGGACCGCTCGTCGACGATTGGTTGGTTGGCTCGCGCCATAAGAGAAACGGTTGCCTACGCCATTATCAGCACGTATGAGGGCCTCAAAGTACCTGGATCACCGCCAATTCTACCACAAATGCACTCCGGCGGACTGTCCTTTGCGATTTGTCATCCTATCACTCGAATCCAATCCAATCCATTAGGCACGGGTGTTACAGAAATTGCCTTACGCGTGCGTGACCCCTTTCGCCTCTCTTATCCAAATGCTATTTAGGAACGTAACACCAGCAGTACAAAAATGGCTGACAGAGACAAAGCAAACGAGAACTGAGGACCCGAAATTGTATACAGCAAACGTAACGCCAATTTCAGACGTCACGGTAAACAGGATGGAAATCTATTCTGCAATCCTGCAGGAACCATAAAATGTCTATGAAACTTCAGACTGCACTGTGCAAGGCATATTGCTACGTAAACTTCCAGGAAGTCATAAGCCCCCGAGTACATTTCCCTGCTATCTGGATATCTTCGATAAAACCAACACACGCTTTAAAATACCCTGTCATCGTTACCTGTAGTCCAAAGACAGGATGGCTTGTAAAATTCAGACACTGTAAAACAACTTCCGCGGAAAGATTTGGAAATGCGATTATTACTACATACTGATGCAGATTTCTGAGTATCGCCTGAATACTTGTAGACGTAACGAATGTCATAGTTTGGGAGTCTGAATCGTGAGAATTGTTGACTGGACAGTCCATAAGTTATTTGACTGTCACTGTACAATTGCGCAGCTATATTTACATTAATACTTGCTCCGCATTTTTGGCACGCACCGCAACGATTAATCGCACGAACAAACGTAAGCGTAACGCGCAATACGTTTCGCCGCGTGCACGTTACACGTTCGGGGATGAATAAATATTTCCACGCGAATGTACACGAAGCACTGGGAGCCATTAGTATATTTCACTTTAAAGTGACAGTTCAGAGTATCTGGCTGGATATCGCCGCGTTACCATGAAATTTTTACATGCAACGTTTAATACAAATTGCCTCCTCTCATGGATCCTCGCTTGTGCTGGGACGCGCTTAACGAACCCAGGTACCGTCTCGTGCTTTTGGCTCGTTGTAAAAGAGAAAAAATTAAGTCCTACGATTTTCCGCGCCTCATAAAATATTCAGTTCGCGCATCCCGCTGGTCTATGGTTAACCTCTGCTTTACTTGACAAACTGTTCGACGAACAAGCTGTTTCGTCACAGTTGTGAAACAGTGCCTGGGATAAATTAAAAAGCTCCTCTGCAGCGTGTACTGTGGAAAGCAACATCAATTTTGAAAATAAATCCCTCTTTTACAGCGTTAGGTGTATTAACCACAACTCGATGAATTTATTGCTTTGACCAAAAATTCAAGCGGCATATTTACTCTTCTTTCGATTTCCGCGAAATTCGATTCTACCCGCTCGTCGGAGACCACGCGCTACAGAATAATTGAGTGAGCACCATCGCGAGTAGACCTTTGATTTTACCTTTGTTGTTTGACGAACCAGTCGAAATCCAACGTTATACAGACACCCGTCACGTTTTGCACAATCGGTTAACCACTGCCGAACGTACAATCGTGACAGCTCTTTCGACAAGGCTCCGATACTCTCGTCTACGTATTTATCATTCAATGTGTCAGGAGATTGAACCTGTAATGGCGTTGCCACTTCAGATTCGTTTCATCGATTTGGAGATCGTGCTGGCAGGGTATAGACACGGAATACACCGGATGTCCCGGAATAGAATGCACGTGGCAATCACTTTTCAATCATTTTTAGTCGAAACCTTGAAGTAACGCGAGATATCTGATATGGTGCCTGGGAGAAGTAAAAATTGCGATTTTATTGTATCTGTAATTTGTACAATAATTTCCATTTGATTTTATATTACAAAGAAGACTGTTAATGGTAATATTCGTATCAATAATAAAGTGAAATTAGACCCTCAAGCAGATTGAGTTAAATGATTCGAAATGCCTAGCCCGATTGTCGAAATCCACACTAAAAATATATATTAATTAGTTGTAAAATATATAAATTATAATAAAAAATGAAAAATTTATGTTTGAATTTTATAATTTTGATGATTTATTACAAATATTTAAATTATTTGAATTATTGGAGGGTGAAATATCGGTGACAAAGTCGGCGAAATCATCGCGCAAGTGAAGCAGCTCAGCGCATAGTCAGACTCCGTGTGAAATTCCGAATCTCCCCAGGAATAAACACGGATACGATATTGGCCGAGGATGGGAAGCATGGAGGGATAAACTTTACAACAGAGTGGAATAACTTCGTGTAATCTTGAAAATTATGTTTTACAATGGGATCCTACGAAAGCGGGCTCACTGCAAATAACGCGATAGAGGGTTGGTAAACGCGAATAAAGGGTGGAAGAGTGATAACTACTCGTTCCACAGGCGCAAAAGCTTATTTACGCAATGAAAATCAAGCAACTGGACTGTAACTTTGACGGAAGTAAATTTCATTTAGAGAAGTTGTGTCAAAGAGAAGCGGGGCGATCGTTATTCACGCCCGCTGAACTTTCCCAACGGGGCAAGTTGCGCGTACAAATGGAAAAAGACATGGAAAATTTACGTTTGTCGCGGGCGGCATCGTTTGCATCATCTACAACAACGATCGAGGCGAAACAACGCCGCATAGTTAAATACTACTTTGCGCGCGGTAATCGTTTCACCAGAGAAGGCAACTCGATGGTAGTTTACAATTCTGATTAACGTACGGCGTTTATTTCGCTCCTCCCGCGTCTCTGCTTCGAATCTGAATAATCGATGAAGCTTTTCAGATCCGTTACAGATGTCCCTCGCGACGAACGAGCAGCGAGCAAGAAGATTATAAAAATACACACCGAAATCGAATAAAATTTGAGCGCTCCGCCGCTGAATGAAATAATTCATGAAACCCAGACTCCCCTATTACCACTATTAATACGGCAATATTAATACCTGCGAATTACGTGTCAGAACTAGAACCTTCAGGCACGAATCCGTCGGGAGCAATTCATTCTTGAAAGCATACCTACACGTGCTGCAGAAAAAGAATCTTTTGTTGCATTACAATACAATCTAGCCAAGTCTTGTGACGTTCGCAGAGGGAAAGGGGGAAAAGGCACAGGGGATCCTACATCCAAGGTGAATTATTGATCCATAAAGAACTTAAGACGTATATCCACGTCAAGAGGTCGTAAATCGTGGTCTCGACCTTAATAACGGGAGAAGATTACTTTCGATATCTTCGCAGAGTCCATATATGGACGTGCCCGTTCTGGCCACCTATAAAAGAGTTTCGGTGGATTCGGAGTTGTTCCCGATAGCGCCGCTAAATTTTTCCACCTTACACCGAATCGTTATTTCGCGTGTCCGAGTGCAAGCGAGACACCTCGCCGCGGATTCGGCGTCGCTCGTGGCGTAGGTACGATTGTCGCTTTTTCCACCGTGATCCGAGGCCAGCGTTGAACTTGAAGGTAAACGAACACCTAATGGGATCAATTTAAATGCAATTACGATCCCGGCGACGCTAGATTTAGGAAGGATAATGCCCGGCCGTGGAAAAAGGATAGGAGGTCAGGTGGCGGTGTAAGGATCAATACGCCATCCTCTCGAGGGCTTCACGTGTTGCTCCCGTTTCCGGTGCCACCCGGCGAACCAGAAGCTATCGACGAGCCGTTTCTGTGATCATACGTGATCATCGATCGGCGGGATCATTGCGGTAAGGACACTGGTGGGTATTTATAACGTTAATGATGATACAGTAGCATGGGGTATTTATACGGTAACAACAAGTGGATACTTGTAAGTAGATAGAGTAGATGGGAGAAGTTTGTAGCTTACTAATTAACTATGGATAATAAACAGATGCTATTTTCAAACTAACTTTTATGGGCACAGGTTTAGCGGAAAATAAGTTGGAAAAATAGTCTGTCACTTTAGAGAGCGTGTCAGTAGTATTTATGGAAGATGGTTGGTTGGACTGAGGACTGGTTTAAATATGATTATGCTTTAAATATGTAAGGTGACCCATTTTAATCAGTCCACGTGGATATTATCGAAATTACATATTAAGATTCCTTCTATACTGGTGGAGGCGACTAAAAACAGCAATTTCAAAGGTTCGATAGTTCCTTACGTTGCCCCAGAAGAAACTGTGTAAGGGTGTCAAGTCAAGGGATCTCAATGGAAACTGAATACGACCAGCTAGTTGAAGTAAATCGGAGAACCTGTCATTTAACGCGCAGAGTTCGAACTGCATCGTTCGTATTTACAAATGCTCTCAGAGTAATGAGGATAACAAGACGCCCCCCTTGGTGCGCAGACTGGTAATAGACGTAACTTCTGTTTCCTACGATTGAGCAACGAGTAAAGTAATTGGAATAATGGCTGTCCCCATTTAACACGGTACACGTTCCACTCCTATCCTGACTGTATCGCATTATAACACAGCCGAGGAATTCACAGGCCCTACCCCGAAGAAACTACGTCCCCTTGAAACGACACTCCTCCTCGTCCTGGTTTCCATGAAAATCCAAGCGTTCTGCCAAGGGAAGAAAACTGCACTCACGAATAATTCACACGAACACTCCACTTGAGAGTCCTCGTTTTCCTCGGACAACCTTTGAATCGTTCATTCCGTCTGCGCTTTTGTAAAAATCGATATTTTAAGAGCAGATACTTCGAACGACTCAAAGGTCGCGATGAAAAGGTGGGAGAATAAGGAAACGTTGGGCGGAGGAATGGATTAATAACGAGCAACGCAATTATACGTTTAACATGATACTATATATCGAACGAAGAAGAGCAAAATATGAATGCAGCATTGTACGGAATTATCGAAAATCCACGGATAAATTCGAAATCAAAATAAGTGATAAGAATTTAATATCGATACTTGATCACTGTTCATTCTGAAAATATAGATCACACCGATAGAGTAAGAAAATACGCAATACTCTACTTATCAATGTGCAATTCTTTATCGGCAAACTTACGCAGTCATTGATCCATTGTAACCGTCTGCTGCGCACAGCAGTATATCTGAGAGATAATGTTAATCTATATCCTGCATCGAAATTTATTTTAAGTACTTGTGAAATCTGTGCTCTTTATATCTAGATACAAAATAGATATACCGGGAAAGAGATACAAAAAGTCTTATCGAAGTGATTAATCAATGTATCATAAATTACGTGCCAATGAGACTTTATGTCGCCATTTACAAATTACGCTTGAGAAACATCGATGATTTATAATTGCGATATAATTTCTAATGAACGTATTGAAATCTGATTTCTAATTTCCATTGTCTTCTACTTAGTCACCTCAGTGAAACACGAGGATAATAATTAGAATCGACGATCTAGTATCAACATGTTTTAAAATTGAAGAATGATTCTGTGGGAAGAATGCCAAAAGTACACTACTTGAAAATGGAAAGAAAGAAAACAAAGTATAATTCTT
This sequence comes from Andrena bucephala, assembly GCA_947577245.1. Taxonomy (NCBI): domain Eukaryota; kingdom Metazoa; phylum Arthropoda; class Insecta; order Hymenoptera; family Andrenidae; genus Andrena; species Andrena bucephala. The sequence continues at coordinate 76,592,204 of OX387715.1, forward strand.
GTTGTCAAACACGATGAATAATCATTTGGTATAATAAGTAGCACACGTGGATCATATCAGAAATCAGCACTGATTTGAGAATGCTCAGATAATGCTCGAAATAAGATCCTACGCCACTTCTCTTCACTTTCTGCTATCAGAAATGAAATTATTTCAGAACATACGCACGTGTTAACGGGTGAAAGAGTTTTTGAGAATGTTTCTATGCGACATTTTAAAAATTTCAATTATGATTTATTATATTATAATAAAAGTAAAATATAATAGAAAATTATGTTTTTTTCACAGGATATAAAAGTAATAAATTATCAGTTATAGGTAAGATTATAATTCGAACTTTTTAATAATTATAGCGGTTAACGATAAATCATTTCTTCGTACAATCGCAATCACTTTTCCAAACAGTACTTTCTTATCGTGTCAGTACTTACGCAAGTACCTATCAAATGAGATTAAAAACTCGCGGAACGGGAAATCCAAAGCAGTACTTCACGATAATACAGTATAAACAAATCGAATGCGTTTCAAAATCTCTTCCTCATAAAAACTAGCGACATAATGCCACACACCACCATTAATGAATAAGTACCTAATACCATACTTCTTAACATAAAATGAGGCAGTGAGAACAACAACGGACTAACCCATATTTTTTCGAAATTGAGCTAGTATTAATAATGTATTCCAATAGGCTCTACAAATCATATAAACTAGGAAAAAAAAATTTTTTCAATGTGGGTTAGTCCGTTGTTGCTGCCTCAAATATCACTCCACCTCAAGTCTTTTAGAAAAATTGTATTTTAAAAAACCAATTCAGTTTTAATAATTTACCATGGACAAAATCTCAAAACAAAATAGTAAAATCACTCTACCAATAGCGTAAGTAGCGATTTAAGAATTCACAAAAATCGAATTCGTATCAAACAGAAGCACAGATTGTTGGAAATCGGTCACCTGCGTCTATGTACACTAAACTGTTACGAATTTCGAAAGACCACTAAAAAAAATTCAAGTTATGTAAAGTATCAAAATAACCTCTATTCCGTCTCAAATGTTTTCTTTCCGTGTAGACACTGACAATAGAGAAACACAAGTCTACGCCACTCGAGCTATCAACGAATGACGGAAGTGTTATCAAAATAATTAATCACGGCGATCTAGCTCAATCATGAAGACTGACGGCAACGTGTTGATATGACACGAATTGGAGATCTATCTAATCTCGAGAAATGGAAAGATCATGATCGGACCCTGTTGCAATTTTGAAAGACGGTCCCGGGGGTATATAAAATATGTGCCGGACATGAGATTTCAACGCAGTCTGTAACGACGGTGTACACGGAAACATGCTGCTAGCAACGTTGTCCATTTTCGCTCTCTTGGCCCTCTCCGATGGTGAGTACCTATGTCAATTTTCATTTGATCACTTCATCGAGCTTACACTTGGATCATTCTGACGCGACGATAATAAGATTCAGCAGACGAAGAATTAATATTTACAGTAAATTCGTCACTGATTTTTTTTTAATAACCGAATGATTAGATTTTAACACAGAATTATGCTCTAGTTTTTCAACAACTCTAATAAGCTACCAAGTCATATACCTTTTGAGAATAGAGGCTTTTTGTGGTATTACTAATTTTTGTACAGTATTTCCTTTACCTCTTGCGTTCATTAAACGATTTCAAGCTTCACCATGGTGAAAGTAATATTACTGAAGTGACTATGTGTGAAAGTGTAAATATAATATATCAACTGAAGCGCTCAAGATATTAAAGACTCCCATCCCAACTTTTGCTTTAAATTCAGCTAATAAGCAAATCAATCAGATGCATAATCAGCACTACCTCGTCAACAATTACCGCGCACTAATTATTGTGTACTGTTACTGTTTGCATAGCTGGGCTACTACCCAGGTACGATCCGAGGATCGTGAACGGAGAGGACGTGAAGGCTGGAGAAATTCCGTATCAGGTGAGTTATTTTAATAGCAGAAGAATGGCCCTAGCCGGCAGGCAAATTCTAATCGGGAGCAAACTGATACAAGAAATTTCTGGAAAAGTATGCAATCATACTCCATGAGTACATTATGGTCTCCCGGGGACCTCTGCTCCCAGTTGCCTCCATAGAATCCCTCGCTTCTTGAATTTCATTGAATCACTAACATGCCTCTCCATGTTCTCAGGTATCCTTGCAAAACAGAGACAGCTCGTTCCACTTCTGCGGTGGATCGGCTCTCAATGAAAACTACGTTATTACCGCCTCTCACTGTGTCTCTGGGTAAATATTCAAGTAATGTCCATCGACACCCTTCCAACGATCTTGCGAAAACCGTGTAACCGTGATAATATTTAATTTCCCCGCAGCAAAAAACCGAAGCAAATCAAAGTCGTCGCAGGTACGGTGGACCTCACGCAGGCCGCCTCTCAGCACAATGTCGAGACCATCATCATGCACGAAAAGTATAACGCAGCCGACTCTTGGCAGAACGACATCGCATTGCTCAAGGTAATCGCGTAGAAATTTACCAAAACTCAGGGAATCGTAGTGGAGAAAGGTTTTTTGCATGAGTCTATCGGTTTACAGGTGGAGAAACCATTCGTGAAATCGGAACAGATTGCCTTCGTGCAACTCCCATCGCCCAGTGATACTGTTCATGCCAACCAGCTGGCAACAGTCTCTGGATGGGGCAGACTTTGGGTAAATACAAAGCTGGTTTCTAATACTGCTTCGCTTTTTTTTTTGTGTTAAATACACATACTTCCTGTTCAAGTACTTTCCGTATAAGAATTTCTTGCTTGCTCCAAGAATCGTTCGCGTTCGTTTCTTAATTTACCATGCTGCGTGCAATTGTAGCAAGGAGGGCCTACAACCGTTCACCTGCAACGCGTCAACATTTTGATCGCTGACCAAGAATACTGCCGACTGATTTACAACAAGCAGCACTACAACATCTACGACTCTCACGTTTGCGCTTATGACCCGACCGTTGAGAAGGGATCGTGCCACGTAAGTTGCATATATTGATATTACGGTTCACTGTGGTCATTTGGCCTTGCATGCTCGCGTGTGCAAAGTGGTTGAATGGCAACAGTGCACGTGATAGGGACGTAATGTTGAGGCAAAGTCAACTGGTCACCGAGGATCACATTCTTGTAAATCGCACAAAATGTGACTCTTTTTTCTGAGTGAAAGTTCTACTTTGAATGAGATGTGGCTTGACAAAGTATAAACACTACTAGGTTCTTGAATAGTTGTTTTGGGAAGAAGCGTGCAAGGAAACTGCACTTGCTTATAAACTTTTAGTCGTTAAAATGCAAGGGCGGGGAGTTAAGAGCGCAATTAAGTTGTCCAGATGAAGCTTAAGCACAACCGTGGGGACCAGTCGACTTTGTTCGGGCAATAATGTGTAATTAAGTATTTATCTGCGACTTCGCTGGTATTATCCTTCAACAATGGCACCTTCTACTATTGCAGGGAGACTCTGGTGGCCCCTTGACCGTCAATGGAAAGCTCACCGGTCTGGTATCTTGGGCCATGGGTTGCGCCCTCACAGACTACCCCACTGTCTACACTCGAGTATCGTCTCATCTCGACTGGATAAAGACGCACGCGGTGAATCGAACAAATGAACCATGAATCCCAAATAATAAATAAGAAGAGATAAGAGTACAAGACTTGACGAAATTTGTAATACGGACGACATTATTGTAATACTTTGTACTGAAACTAACGTTTGTACTTGTAAAGTAAAAATTGTATTTTATATATTTATTGTGTGAAGTAATAAACCATTTATAACGCTGCAACTCATTTCTATTATTTCCTAAACGTCGCACAGTGGGGAAATCTTGCGATTTTATGGCCAAAACCACAAAAATAAATTTTTGAATTCGACAAAATAAATGCAAATGTTAATTGAAGAACTAATATGAGCATCAAATGCCTCCAATTTTACTGTTAAATGTTTTAATACAAAGCTCGTATAAACTCGCAAATGTTTATGTTCATGTGAGGTTAGACCGATCGCAAAGAATTAATCCAGATTTTCAAGTGGCTTCAAACACTTATATTGTGTTATTCAATGTTCCGAAAATAATTTGAAGGCATGGATTCATTTCCTGGTGATGCGTAGGATATCTTTTTGTCCTCAAAATAATTATGTTTCGGTTTCTAATACGTAATTTATACAATTTATAAAGTAGTGTTTCAGAAATAACCTTTTCATATAAGAATCAATTTTCATTACATAAATTACTTATAAATCCCACAATATCCTGCAATGATTTTCATTCCTATTTTACGTTGAACTATTTTCATTCTATAAATGCAATTATTAATTGCTAATAGTTGCTAATCTTGTAATTATATGCATTTTTTTAAACACGATCCAGTGTGTCTTGTATAACATACGACATAACTGTGACCGAGACTGGTTCACATGTTATACATGACAAACCTTTTTATTCTTTTTTAAACGATTTTATTCAGCTTCGATCCTCTGTTCGATTAAAAAGTTTGTCCTCAGAAGCGATAACCTTTCTTCTATGCCCTGCTGCACTGTAGCAGAGGCATGCTCTGACAAAGAAAAAAGCGATTCCGACTGGGAGTACTAGTTTTAAGGGCATATAATTGCATAGGTTTAAGTGTATAAATGTAAATAATAAAAACATCTTTATCGTTCGTAATTTTTGTAAGTGCTGTTTTTCGGATAATTTAGTTTCTCCTATATCAGAACGTAAAAGTACCGAATTTTATATATTAAAAATAAGTTTTGAGGTTTTGATCACGAAAATGGATATAGTTCTTCAATTGAGATTTGTATTAAATTTGTAAAATTCAAAGATTTCATTTTTGTTGTTTTGGCCATAAAATCGCAAAATTTCCCGACTGTGCGTCGCCCCTTTGTCTCGTTGAACAAAGCTTCTGTTTGTGTTATAAATATTAAAAGTCCGCTCGAAGACGTTCACAAAGTTAATTTAACAGATCAGTATAAGATAGTAAAAGATAAAAATGGATGTTCAATTAAGCATTATGTACATCTCCGCGTTTTAATAACAGATTGACAGAAGGCGGAATGATAAGCAAGATTGAAGTGATTCAGAAACCGTTACATTATATTATATTCCCCTAATAAACGAAAAACAATTGTGCTGCTTTGAAATAGGCAAACAAGGATAAAATATGTTTATCTTATCCATCTCCTACTTTGAAACTGAACATAGTATCATCTGCCTTTATGTTACAATTTTATCAGAGTATACGAGAATGAAAATATCTGAAATGTACCCTGCTTCTAAAAGAAATAAATGAATAAATGATAAACGTCGTCTGATATTTTGCAAATCAATAAAATTGTAATCTTCACTTACGTTTCCTCCACTATTCAATTTTTATTTATACGCTATTCAGCTAAAGCAAACAAGCATTATTGATGAAACACGTATCAATGTGGCTTATCGGAAAAAATTCAATTTGCTCAAATGATGTAGACTTCTATGCGTATCAGAGGAAAATTAATCGTCGATCGTGACCGAGATAAAACGAATTTTTTAAAAACCATAATCTATTACTATATAACGTCCCACATTACTTACTAATTACATATCCTGTTAATACTGCTACCTGGACACATCGATACGCAAACCATGGCATTGGTGTGGCTCTCGCTTTTCGCCATTTTGGCAGCCTGTAATGGTATGTGATAGTAGAACTTATTAAACCTGCTAAATACTAAACAACCGCTGTTAATGAACTCTCTAAAAAGAAAGAACCAACCATAAATTTTAATTCAACAATCGAAATCTAATTCCATTAATAATTTATCATGCACAAGGAGAACCGCACATTATACCCTCCAACAGAATCGAAACTCGAATTACAATTGTGATTAATTTCAAGCTTCGATTACATTAATCAGAATAGCGTTATTATTGTCATATTTGCAGCCGCTGTAACATTCAATTTGGACCCCAGAGTCGTAAATGGCGAGGACGCGAAACCAGGTGAAATTCCATTTCAGGTAAATTGAAATTATTTTTCGACCGACGAAAATAGCGGGGACAAAATGAAATCGTAGGGTCTTGCGTTTATGTACGCATTTTGATGAATAGAATTAAAGAAGGAGTTTCTGGTGAAATATATAAGTACCGTAGAACAATAACTTATTGGAAATTGTCACTTCCAACTTTTCTCCAGGTATCGCTTCAATTGAAAGGCTCGAATCGTCATTTCTGCGGCGGATCGGTACTTAATGCAAACTACGTCCTCACGGCATCTCACTGCGTCGCTGGGTGAGTTTCGTACCTTCCCGTCAAGGGGGATCCTCAATTATCATCGCGTAACGCGAGCAATATTGTAAAGCTTGTGATACTGTTAACAGACAAAGCCCCAGCACGATAGAAGTGGTAGCTGGGACTGTGGACTTGACCACTCGGCCGTCGGTGCACCAAGTTGTCAAAATTACTATGCACGAGCAGTACAACCCCACTAGTTCGTGGAAAAATGATATAGCTCTGATTAAGGTGAGTAACTTTGTACCACACCTATTAAACGTTTCAAAACAGTATCCAATAACTCAGAAAAGAGACGTGAAGAAGGGGGCATTTATATAATGGAATAGCAATGACGATAGAATCGTAAGTAGGATAATTCCTCCTGCAAAAATAAATCGAAATTACAGAACTTCCCTCGAACGAGGCGCAGCTCTTGAGAATGTCAATTTTGAAAGTTCGTCGACTACACGATGCAATGTTCTAGACTATCACATAAATATCTCGTATTTCGCAGGTGAAAACGCCATTCGTGGTAAGCAAACAGATAGCCTTCGTTCCTCTACCAAAAGCAAACGAAGTGGTCAAAGCGAAATCACTGGCTGTAGTATCAGGATGGGGCGCCCTCCAAGTAAGTTTTAATTTACGTTGAACCAACTTATATTTAATGTAGAATAACGTGATACTCATACACCAATCGTACCATTCGACTGCGCAGACGGGTGGAGCAGCACCGATTAAATTGCAAAAGGCACGCATCTACATAGCTGACCAGACCTACTGCAAAAATGCTTACAGTCGCCTGCCCATGCTCATATTTGACTCACAGATCTGTGCTTACGATCCTGAGACTGAGAGGGGAGCGTGCAACGTAAGTTACATACATTTGCTGTATTTTGTTGTTGTATTAACAAAATCTCGTTTTACTAGGGCGACTCTGGTGGCCCCCTAACTGTAAATGGAAAGATCGTTGGAATAGTATCTTGGTCGAATGGATGTGCACTCCCCAAGTACCCCACTGTATATACCCGAGTCACCTCTTACTTGGACTGGATTAAACAGAATGCAGTTTAAATCATGACAATTTAGGCTACGCAAAACTACGACTTACAGCATATTAAATTAATTGTGGGAATTTTATTTAATTTATGAAGATTCTCCAATCACTGCATTACTGTGTGCATTTCAGAGGTTTAATTCGATATGCCTATACAATAGCTAATTACAACCTGTCAGTGTAATTGTATTTGGTATTTTTTCGTGGGACATGGTAATTAAGGAATAAATGATTATTTTAATCAAAACTTTGGCTTTCAATATTCATACACTCCTAATGGAATATTTTAAATGCGATGGAAATGATTTTATATAACTAATTAGAGACTTTCGTTTAATAATCCACTTCCATTAAATGAATACACGATTCTGTTTCAATTAAATGAAAGAAAGAAATGCCTGATTCAATTTATTCCAGCAATTGAACTCTCGCGAATGTTTGAAGAGCGTACTTTGCGGACACAACTCTGTACGTTTCCGCATAAAGTGTGTATTGTCACAAACATTCGTTACCATTCGATTCGGGTGCACGGCCTAGCTTCGCATAAAATTTGAATGCACCATTCTTTCGTGGAATTTTCAATGCGCAGTGAAAAACGAAACTTCATGGTGAAAAGAACGCCACGCAACGCTTCTGTAAAAAAAATATTTTTTCATCGGCGCACATTGAACAAAGGTAGAATTTAAATTCACGCTACAGCTGGCGAAAACGAATACACCTCGATGTGACCGTCTGTGAATACGGGAAACCGTGATTTTTATCGAAATTTTTTTCTCGTAACCTATCAAAATTCCAATATTATCAAACATTGAACCAATAACCTGAATAATGGAGAATTTTATTGAATTCGTTTCACTATTGCTTCACACTGAATGATTACGATCAATCAGCGACAAGTTCGCAAGCACAATTTTTCGTGATTTAATTTTAATACACAAAGGGGCTCCTTAATTACACTACGACTACAAATCGTAGAAACACGGTTTACATAGAACACGGTAACTTAATTCCAGTTTTAAACAAACACTTGAACGTCGAAATTCAGGAATTACTACTGTTTGGTGCCTGAATGAATATTGCACGAGTTGTAAGAGTACTAGAGTCTCGGAGGGATACTCGGTAGAATTATAAATTGAGAATGCTGATAGAAACCGGATGATAAATATTTCAGCTCTGATTGAATACTGATTTCTACTTGGATTCTGTGATGGTGAAACCAGATCAATTCTGATTGTAGAATACCTATATGTAGTTAAGATACTCTAATACCTAAAAATTGACACTTCAATCAATTACCTTTTTATAAGTGATGCAGTACTATGCATTCAACTAACGAAGGCTTAAAAAACTTAGGATAGCTTTAAGGCGACCATATTGGTCAAGTTCTAAAATAAATGAGGCTGTTCAACAAATTCGGGTGCCTCCTCTGGCTGAGTGGTTCGAGTACTGTTGGCAGCATCAAGTCGCAATTAACCTTACCGTCGGTCAATGATAATTAATGGCTCGATGTATTTGTTATATTTCCGCGTCGCGCGCCGACGTGTACACAGCTGCAACCATAGGATCGAAAATGTTGGCAGAATTGGCAGCTGAGCCAGCCGCGATTGCATTTTGATTTCGCTTTTGTGTTTACGCGAGAACGTTGAAATCCAATAGCGCCATAATTCACCAGCTCGCAATGCGTTCAGGATTATTCCTGCGAACGCGTACGTGTCACAAGGAGCCAGGCATCCACGTCTCTGTGCCTCTCTATCACTAGTGTCATGAAACGCGATATAATCGCGGGACCGCAGCGAAGTAGACAGAGTTGTTAACCCTGGACGTAGCAGGCACACGAAACTGTACGGTTAACATCGTTTTCACTTACGAGACTGTCCAAATGTTTGAGTACGCGTGATAATGAACGGAAACCTTGTAGATCCTAGCAATATGTACCAGGTAAGATTGAACGAAACGCGACTCCAGTTACGTCAAAGTTATTGCAAATATGCATCTGGTTTCACTGTGGATAATCTCTTGTCTCGTTTCCATTCGAGTTTTTTTTTATATTACGTGTTCCGTGTATTCTATAGATGGTGTTAGGAGAATTTTCCTAAGATAATCGAGTAACTCTTTATCAGGACAAAAGGAACGAGCGACCAATTAATCTTATCCACGGTGCAGAGTTGGAAGGTGGGCAAGTGACAGAAATGTTGTTACACGGAACAGCAGAATTCGGATATCAAAAAGATTTATAATGACTGTTCAAAGCGTTCTCGTTTACAGTCTGGAAACTCATAGCCGATGCACAGTTTTTTCATTCTTGCGGAGGTAACAAGATGAGAATTTGTAACGTTTGTTAATAAATAATGTTACGAGGTCTGGTCGACATCGTGCCAGCGATGTATAACGCGGAACTACTTGAGGCCACTTCAAGTAATGACCTCTTCAGAAAAGGGAAAAGCCCCCTGAAGAAGCAAATCCTCTCGTTCTCTCCTTTTTGGCTCGCCCCGAAGTTTCATTTTGATGCCAGCGATCAACAGATATTTCAATGAAGCTATGTTCCATTTCATACGAAATGTCCACCATTAATCTTCACAGAGCGTTGCTATACTATTATGTTATTCAAGTACAACGATATAAAATAGATACTTTTGAAAACGTTGATAGAAACCCGACAGGTAAAACAAAGTAATTAATTTAAATTAAACATAAGGATTCAATGATTAAAGTTACATAGCCTAGTAACGTTATTGTTAACAATATTTCAAAATGAACAAAAGTCATACTGAACAGGGGATATGACGAATCCTCTCTATTAATTGAAGTGAATGAATGAATACATTCAATTGCGCAGTAACTTTCTCGACAGAATATTTACGCCCTTGCACATCGAAGTTCTGGTAAGAATCAGACCGACACGTAAAGAATGAATTATACTTTGAATTCAGTTTCTGACGTTCAGCCGGATTTCACGAGAAAAGTGGTAAAGAGGACGAAATATGGGGTCAGTCGGCGGAGCAAAATCAATAACACCATGACGTTCACATGTTGCTCTCGTTTCCGATTGACACCCGAACGCGATTAACGGATACGTTTCCATCGTGCTTGAAGTAAAGTTAAACAATATTTTCCATGTAACAGTGACTGGCGCGGGATAGTTAAAGCCGCAAAGTTTCTTGAATGAAACCTTACACGCCTCGATCAAAAGTTTATAAAACAAGGATTCCTGCCTTCGAAGAGTAAGTTGGATTAAGCGAGCAAGGAAGTTTAATTTTCTGCGAAATCCTTTCCTTTTGCAATACCTCCGAGCCATTTAATAACTCTTAATAAACTGAAAATGAGTTCGACAATGAGAACAAGCTTGCTAGTGCCTCGTCTTTCATATTATCGCGTTACTTTGATGGCAAATTAAAAGCAAAATTGTGTGGAAATTCTTTTTCCTTGGACATGCGCAAGGATTATTCACTTTCAGTCGAGCAGCTAAATACTCGTTTATGGGGCCAAGCAAATAACTAAAAATTCGTTTATGCAGCGAGGCAAGCTTTCGAGACACGTATGGCTGTTGAAAGAATTTACAGCAAACAAAGCTGAATGTGATTGCACAAGAAAGTATTCTGGCGAGGAATTGTATCGCGAATAACGTCGACTTCGCTATGCATTCCACATTGGCAGAGGTCTGTGAATGTACACGTTTCGAGAGAACAGTAGGAATTAGAAAACAATAGAACAAGGGACGCGTGAATGCAAACCCTTTCGTTTCTCGTGAAAAAAAGCGTTTTTCATAATCGAAAGAGCATCGTGCGGGTCTACTTTCCCCCAACAGATGGCTCAAAAAGCTTGAACATTACAGTACAAAGGCAAAGGTTGTACTTTACGGTAGTGTAAGTGGTCAATAGACTACTTAGACTTACGAGAGCAAGCACACCACACAACAATAAGCCAAATATAATACTTTATATTTATACAAGCTACTGCTTGTACTGCTTTATGAAGATAACGAATAAAGCTGTTCTCTCCATGAGACAGTATCAACGAAAACAGGGAATGAAGCTCTGGTCGAAAAGCTTAAAGGATACACAGACCGTCTCGTAATGCAATTTGGAAAGAGAATTTACGACAAGCTCGCCCTTTCTATCTCAAGCGAAGGGGCCACAATGACGAGAGTGTTCAAAAGGGAGCTGCAAGATTTAGCGACTAGATTAAACGAGGTATGCGACATCTGAAGACCAACGCGATCACTCCACAAATAAATCAGTCGACCTTTCTGCGAAGCAGGAACGTAAAGAAGATAAAAGCACTGGTGTAATAACCGTCGCAGAGTATTTGTAAAAGGATGCTTGAGTAGAATATCGGAAAGCATGCAGGTAATTTCTATTCTTTATAGACAAATGTCGACTGCTAGTATCTTACAAAGGGTCGGAGTCGATGAAGAACAAAACGGTGACTACTCGGAGGGAGAGCCACCCGTTCAGAGCATGGCAACGTCTGCCCGCGGATGTTGAAAATTCCACCGTCACAATGCGCAACCGCCCGTATTTACATTGCTAATGAAATTTCATTTCAGCCTCCTGTTCCTCGAAGTGGCAATGCGGAAGGCTCTTCTGACCCCGGCGCCATTTTCGTTTTGTTCCAACGTCGGTCGACCACTTACTTAACACGTAAAAAGTTGCCTGATGCTGAGAAAAAGGAAGGAACACGACGATAATTGCCAGAAACTGGGCCACCGTCGTGGAATCGATTTCCCCCGGAACGCTAGACCATTTCCACGACTTTTTCCCTATGCCCTAACCGAATTTCGTCATTTCCCAGCAATTGAGCTTTCATTAATTTAAGAGCCCGCCCCTGGAAGATTAAACGTTGCTGAATACTAGGTGATCGCGGGCGGTCTGCTGTTTCAGAATCAAAAGTTTCGCGGCAAGGTAATTGCGAGTTAAGTGGTCGAATATGATTAAATGCGTGGAAACAGTGATCCACGGAAATCGATATTAGAAATTTGTAATATTAATGTGTTCAGCAATTATTTCTATTTTTCCGTTGTAATATACATACACACCTATGTATAGATATGTCGAGCAAAGTGTTGATATGCTAAGGTCGAAAATTGTTGTCCGTTGCAATCGATATAATTAATAGACAAGCTTCTTTGAGTGAGTATATTTAATAACAGAAATATGTCGAGCCTCGAAATAATCAGTGAAATAGCATTAGTTTTAAACGATTACATTCTTACGTGTCCAGCAATGGGTTCATTCCCCTTATGTCCCTTTCGAGTTAATTACTCGCCTCATTAGATTTCGTTTCTCAACGCAGAACACAATTCATGTATGCGGCTGGTTCGTTACCGTGGCATTGCATTGTACGAAAATTCATTAAATTCTTCCCTGCACGCAGTAATTAATTAAGATAGGGCGTCCGTGTCGTTAGTTGAACCGACAGACAGCAAGCCAGACGTGTTCTAGCTTGATCCAGTTACGACGTTGCAGCGAAATTACGGCGCGCCAGTTTGCAAAATAAATTGGATCGGCATTCGTTGGACGCGATGCACCTTATGTCACTGGGCAGCGTGCTTTGGAAACGTTCGGTTCTGTTGCGAATCGAGTTAAGTATTCACATGTGGTACCTCAATGCAATACCTAATTAAAATAAATTTTCTGTTTTCTTTCTTTCATTGGCTACTGAAATGTAGTTTACGTTTGACATATTCACAAAACATTTGGAGAGATGTCAACAGATGAATAATAGAAAAAATACAAGAAAATTAATTCCTTTGGCAATGGAGGATAATTCATTGTTTTGTTAACATGACTGGGAACTGAGACAGATAAACTATATTTCGAGAAACGTTTGCAGAACCTTTCCCAAAACTTTTAAAAATCCGAATTTCCGCGGGACAAGGATCGTTGATGTGTGGCCCTTGCACGGCTTAATTGACGGGAAAGCTCGGTGTCAAGTTTCAAGAGGAAAGTTTCAACACAAAGGTAAGACAGCTCCAATTGGACCTTGCCCGAAAGACGAAAGAATACAATTACATTACAAGCCACGGAGGAGAAAAAGAAAATCCACTGTTTGCCTCTTCGAAACAGTGGAACGGGGACGTTCACCTTTAGGCTTAGTCTTTGTACTATCCAGTGCAATCAGTACGAAATTCTCAATATTCAGTTGAATAGTATATCTCCTCGACGTAAAGGAGTTCGTTACCCATAATTGTGTAAAATTGCATCCCTTAAATCAAAAGGATAAACGCGCGTGAATAATAAAAGTGAACGCCTTTATCGCGAGGATCAACTGGATGAAACCCCCATTATTCGTGGCGATTTAATATACGATAATTACACTAAGCCACGGGATTCATTCCAATCTCCGCGCGGAGGGAAACGAATTCAAACGATGTTATGGCGTTATGCTAGCGGTCGGACGAATAAGAGGGGCATTCTCTTCACCGCAGCCCATATACCACATCCACACTAATGTGGCCAAGAATAATTAAGTTTCCTAAACGAGCAAACGCGTAGACCACAATTCGGTGCGGCCGATTTCTCGAGGTTTCGCTCATTCCTTTTCAGCCGACAACACGCGCGGCTCCATTACGATGCCACGGTGAAAGGACTCGTTCACTCGTGAAACTGAACTTTTCCGGGGAACAAAGCACCGGCGGTGTACGCTACCCATGTACTTTCTTTCAACGAATCCAGTCTATTGGGTGAAATTTGTAATTTGAATGTCAGTGGATGCGCTGCAAATGATTTAAAAGGATACCAGTCGACGTAGTGGGGGATTACACGATTCTTTCAGAAATTATTTACATTGATCGTGCTGGATAATGCCCTGACTTATAGCACAGATATATTTTTATATAGATATCACTGATCGATTTTTGATAGCATTCCACGCATAGCCCACCTATTCTCCAATTAATACACCTAAGTGCAGAGGTAGATAAATTTCGTGGAATATCTACTGCACTTAATGCCAGCGGCTCGTAACAAGCGCAGAGAGAATTATTCTCTTTGTCGGAGAAGCTGCGTTTTCCTTATTACATTATGTATTCCACCTGCAGGACTATGCATCAAATTCACTTAAACGATCGGAGGCATTTAATTTCATTTATACATTAGAATGATTAATAACGCAGTATTAAAAAGCCTGCTAGAAAATTCCGCGCGGTGAGATTCCTAGCATCCAAATTTCCAGTACATCTCTTGCGGTTATCAAGTTTTCAGCTGCAGAATTTTAATATGCAAGGTAATAAGAGCTGACTCCGCGCGAGGGATCCCTGCAATATGATGAAGTATCTCAAAAACTTCATGTCGGCATCCTATGTACATGGAGTGAAAAGGCGCGTCAAAAGAGCACTCAGAAATAGAAGGAGCACGGATAATTAGCACCGTGAGTTGCCACTGTATCCTCTCGTTAAACGTTCTTCATTCTCGAGTATCTATCCAGAAGGAGTAAACATTTCATTGTGGGTGTATTAATGCATACAGTCACCTGTACACGTACACTGAAAGTGGCTGAAAGGCGACCTGGTGATATTGTATACAGGTACGCCATCCTCGCACAGTCCGAGTCAAATGCAAATGCCCCGTAAAGAAACAAGTGTCCTCGGTGTGCTCTGTGAGGCGATCACTCGATGAGTTCAAACATCCGTACCCTTTGCACGGAGATCACAAAGAAATACACGATGCAATGTTTCTCCAACCCTTAAACGACACAATACTTTCCAAATGAATACTAAATTCTTTATATAGTCGAACACCTATCTCTGACTTTAAAAACAGATTAGATAACTTTTCCTCTAGTTTAAGACTCCTGTCTTAGGGTAAACGCACCAATAAATGGGCACTTAAAGCTAATGAATGAACACTATTATAAAATTATGTTTGCAGCGCGATTTAAAGAAATTAAGAGAAGTCTCTAATTAATTAGTTGCTTATTTTAATAACTTATTTTACTCATTTTAATAAAAAATAGCCATTCACTGGTACGTGTTCATTTACTGGCACATCCACCCTATCTTTTTTTCTAGACTCCTGTTAGAATTGTAGAGGCACCCTCTACCAAAACACGAGTAGGTGACACCGCTTAATCCAATAAACGAGTGTCAGCTTTAGGAATAATCTTTACAAAGCCCTCTTTGAAAGCGCAATATACATCCGTGAAATGGAAACTATTGGAATCGAAGGGCATATAATGCATACAGAAACAAAAAGAAAGAAGCTCTCCAATAATCGTTCAACCCGTCTGTTGCCTTTTCCACCCACCATCATCCGCTATCGAAAACGCCAATTCCATTTACTGTGCATGCTATGTTTCATGGCTGTTAAGCAATTTTTCAAACATCGATACCCTCGTCCGTGGGAAAAAGAGTTTGCATATTTTCGTATATCAAGCAAGAAACTCGGTATATACCTCGGCCAATTGAAGTGCACCATGTATAATATATTTTGCAGGAAATTTTAAAAATATTCGAATAATCGATGGAAACGATATTTTACTCATCACTGGCAAGTGATGCTGAACGAGTTGCAACGCCCACAGTAAACAAATCTTAATAGTTGAGAACTCCTGAACTGGATCAATATTAGAAGAACGAACGCTAAAGAATAAGTGTACCATTGAATGAATACAGATGGCAATGCAAAACCGCGAAAGTATCCTAGCTAGCGAAGTAGTGATCGGTTCCATTTGGATTTGAATTTATAGGTACATTATAAAAGTGAGATATGAACAAAATATGAAGGAGAACAGTCTCTGAAACGATCGTGAAACACACTTGCAGAATTTGATACAAACAATACCTCGGTTGAGTGCTCTGTTTAGTGGTTATACCTATTGCCTGACTATACTCGATTATACTACTGAAATACCATCTGCGTAGGGGCAGACCTGTGGCTAGCAAACAGCCTTCCTAATTGCCAACCCTACGCTGGTGAAACGAATATATTAAACCAACCTCGAATTTTATAGTTTTATGACATATAACATGAATTGATTTAAAGTTGGTTAGAAAACAGCTTGCATAATAATTTTTCGAATGACACTACTGTTCATCTATTTTCATCGTTGCAAACAGAATATTTTAATCCTTTCAGTTTTCTTCGCCATTTCACAAGGGAAGAAGGTAAGGTGGAAGATCCCCTCCCCCCCCCCCCCGCCTAGCACTGCGTAACCTACATTCGTAGCTCGCTGGAAATTTTCATCGCCATATCACTAGCGCGTGAAATCCATTTAAGAAAGTTGCGCGACGGATGGATATCACAAAAGCAGCATGCTTCGACTGTTCCGTATTCACGAACTTGGTGTAACTCCATCTTGCTTCAATTTAAATTCTCTTTCCAGGACGAATCCCTGGAAGCGCCTTATCTGCCATAGCATCGCAGGTGCAATCTTCATCGTGCACGCCTGGAGACGCGTTTTCCGTAATACAGGAAAGCGAATTGGTTTCTTTAATATATAATACTTTTATTCAGTCTAGACTCTAGGCGATGACAATTTAACCAGACACGAAGGCATCGTGTTTAGAAAAGAACGTAATCCAGGTTTCGTATTAATATTCCTCTTTGCCGACATAGAAGACAATAACTTGGAGAAGATGCCACATAAACTTCTACATGTATGGTTCGCTCGTAATTTTAATTACGTATGAGCTTCCTTCCTTCACTTTACCCTCCGTAATCTGCACAAATTGCTGCGATACGCGAGTAAAAAACGATATACGCCTGTGGCAGTGAAGCGTGCAGGCCGCAAGGATGCACTCGTCTACACGCTGAGTGGAATACCATACTCGACTCTGCTCCTCGGAAAGAGCTCAAACTTAAAGCCGCTCCCAAAGTAGAACTCGTTGTCGCTTTACTGCCTTCTGTAGAGCCCTCACGCACGTGAAATGGCCCCAGTCTTCATTTAATAAAGCTATTTTGCTCGGCAAAGATCCGCGACGTCTGACCAGTAGCGGTAGATACGTCAAAGCAGTGGTCACTTAATTTTTAATCATGCAATTACATTTAAACTGTAGAAGTAGAATTTCAAACGGTTAGATCGAGAATACAAATGTCGTTCTGTTTTATGAACAAAGCTGTGCTTGCGTGGTGCAGCGACGAGTTTATAATTAGGAACGTTTAAAACACTGAAACGAAAGACTACCCCTATTACGGGCACTGCATATGCAGAGGAACGTTTACCGGTACAAGAATGAAGCTCACAAATAATTAGCACGAATCAACGCAGCCTCCTCTCGTTAAAAATACTCCAAACGGAAACAACCGTTTAAAAGTAACAACCATCCCATTGCACGCGTGTTCGAGCGCATCCTAAGAAAGTACGAAAGTTCCGCGGAATGGTGCAGATGTTGCGACGATAGAATTAAACGCGGTCCTTTCGTGAAATGCGTACTGCTACATCTGTACCCTGTACCCGATCGTTATTGGAAACTCCAAACATTTCTTCCAATATTTATTTCATTGTAAATTTAATTATATTTAAACGAAATACTTTCATATTATAACGAAACATCATTACGTGGAATAACTCTAAAAACGGGTAGGTATTCTTGATGAAGAAGGAGGAACTATGCTGCAATTAAAACACTTATATAAATGATGTGATCGATGCGACCTAAATGAAGAAAAACAGATGCACGCCTTATCTAATTGAAAACATGATTCCACTATCATTAATTCTAAATAATAAAGTGATTAATTAAGTACTTTAAACGCTCGAAGGAAGATGGGTCGGATTTTGATCCTATTCTACTAAGTAGTTTAGATGATTTATATAACCGTTGGTTCCCTGTTAGCTCTTCCACATCGCAGACCGACAAAAGTTCCGCCAGGAGCAATAAGGGTGATACGACGGTAGGGGGTAAGAAACTTTTTCGAGAGCTAAGTGAGATGTTTGGAAACGTATTTGGTAAACGCGTGCGTACATCATAGCAACTAAGTGGCACCCACGAGTGTGAACGTTTGTACGTGTGAAGGGGATGAGAGTTCTTAAGGGTGGTTAGAGTATAACGAGAGTCACTTTTGGAGGGTCAGCGAGTTCAGAGTTTTCAAGAGAGTTCAGCGTGTTTGGAGCAAGGATTGGAAGAGTTTCGTCGTTGCATTTGTATATGTTCTATATATAAGCATTTAAAATCATCACCCAAAAGAGCCTCTACTATTTTCGGTAATTATCAACTATCAATCTGTTTTTGACAAACATTATACCGTTTTCAATTCAAGATCGAGGTGAGAATATCTATTCAATGCATACACTGCATTCAATGCATAAGCATTTCACTGCACAAGTGTTTGTATTCCTCCCAAACGTGTGACACATTTTTCAAAAATACCTTTTCATATCCGTTACAATAGTAGTCCTATCCATTTACAAGGAACTATACTCGAATCTATTACTTCCTACGTTTGCAAAACACATTCAGACATTGCCTGTAAAATCCACAAGAGACAAGAAGTAAAACAAACAGCCCTACTATTAAAAGTTCCCTTCTGCCAAATATGAACACCTTTGCCTCCCAATTTCTCATATCAGACATACCCTCCGTCCACTTATTACAACGTCAAACGATACTCACAGAAAACTACAAATGCTTATGAAGAGTGGTACAAGATTCACGCCAACGTAGCGCGACTTGAACATCACAACGCTACAAATCCCTAAATACCACCAACTGCCTACACAGAGGCTTCAAAAGGTGGCCTCCTATAAAGATGTAGATGCATGGAAGTGCACTCACCTGTTTCCGCAGCGGGGTGGCGCACTCGTCCTTGGTCCTCTCGAACCGCTCGAACTTGAAGCTGTTGCTCCTGTAGAGCTCGTTGTCGCTTTGCTGCCTCCTGCAGAGCCGCCTCGTGAGCGCCCGAGGCCTGCAGGGCGCGCACTCCGTGGCCAGGCCCCAGTGCAGGTGCAGCATCGCGAGTTCCGCGGTGCATCTGGCCATCGCGCAACCGGCTCGCCTCACACGACACTTGACGCGCTTTATCCGTCCCTCGTGCTGAGGCTTGTGGCTGCACGGCTGGGAGCTGCTACCGCTGCAGTCGCAGGTGCGACGAGACCTGCGTTGCTTTACGGTGTGCGAACACGGTTTCGCCTCCTCGCCGCACTCGCAGTCGCACGTCCCCTCGCCGCCCCCTGTGTGGGTGCAGTCCACCCTCTCGGTGCAGTCGCACGGTTGCTGTTGTTGGTTCGGCTGACTTGATGGTGGGAAAGTGGGTGAGGAGGACTGCATCTGCACTCGACGACGCGTACCACCGCTGGGGGCCGTGTGGCGACAAGGTCGTTCTGGACACTCGCATCTGCAGGCATCGATTTGGGAGAAATGTTAGATATCAGAGGAATGAGGGTTTTAGAAATGTGCGAGTACTTATTTTGAGTGGGGGCAGGGGGGAGGAACAGTTTGATTTCGGCGAACCGTCGAGGTTCATTGGGATTTTAAAATACAGAAATGTGAATGTAAGAAATTATTATTGTGGGAAATTATTAACGTCTAATAATCATCACGTGTTTAATATTAAAATAGTCTATTTACTGGTGGTATATTTGTAATATTATTTCAGATATGTATAACGTTCGACGTGCTGACCGCGTGAATTGTACTGCGTGTCTGGCCATATACTGGGCGTTTCTACTTGCCCCTCTTGTTTGATGAAGAAAGTTTACAAATTGACGAGAAAAGTTGACGAAGAATATCGGGAAAGAATTTTTTCTCGTTCTCTACCCACTGTTCTTTAATTATTTTAGTTGTCACACGCAGGAAATCATACCTATACCCCATCTGCTTATCATCATAACTACTTAGGTTTGATTAAATGCGGATCATCAGCATCGTGATCCCTAGAATGTGAAATTGATGTTATCTGTTTAAGACGTCCACGATGAAGCTACACACACAGATACAGTAATATGGTCGAGTTCCTTTGGGATCAACGGGTTCTAATTTGTCTTATCCAACTTTAGCCGAATCCTGCTGAGCTCTGACCACTCCACCAATGTTGAGATCATATTGTATCCCGATGTATTATATCCCGCTGAATCTCGTTGGATCCCAATGCTTTCTGTCGAGGCCAGGAGTTCCTAAATTGCTCCATCTTGGTCTAGATAAATCCTACCAAATACTATCGAGCCATCCCGTGATCAGAAATGTGTCGTATTCATCAGATTCTATTCACGTCTATTGTAGGCTAGCTAGATTTGGCCGAGTCGCGTTTGGCTCTGTCGTGTTGTATAATAATTTATCTCAATTTTATTATAGAAAGATAGAGACAAAATATCTATAAATCCCAGAATAATCCGTAACATACAGTTCTAACGAAATCACTATAAGCAAATATGAACCTCATTTAACTGTTAATTAAATGTAATCGAACTAAAAATCATAAATGGTTCGTACCACGTACCTTCATCAAGTTATACACTCTCAATTTCCAAGGAAAATATTAAATGTTACAACACTGTGTCAGATTCCACTTTAATGACGACCATATATCACGGAAATATCACGGAAGGTAAAAGCATCGGTTCTATGAAAGATCGCTATGCACGTCAAATTATTTCTCTACTCTGCCACGTGATTTAATAGCGGACCTTTAAATAAGGGTGGAATTTGAGCTATAAGAGAAAAATGTAGACTGCAATTCTCATTTTCGCGACGCGCATTCAAGCATCTATAACGGTTAAAACATTATCGATAAAGTGGCACGTAAAACGAGGGAAAAAACTGCTTCTAGCTAGAAATTTCTCGTTCCATCCAGCGGACAACGTAATAAAGCTTCAAACGCGAAACAATGAAACGTAATATGTATTTACTGTCGCCTGACCATAAACCAAATTGTTCTCCACAATGTAAAAAGTTCAGATAATTATAAAATTATGCATGAAAGGATAAAACAGTGGCGGAGCACAATTTTCCTTTGGTGCATTCAGACTTTCTAAATGGCACGCTGAAAATTGGTGTCGAGTATCTGCTGCTAGAAATTACTTTTTCAACGAACACAAGTTAAATTAATACTTGCTACCAGAAAAGTCATTAAGAGATCCCGCAGCTCCGAAGAACTGTGGCGCAGTACGGGCAGAAATTAATTTTAGAAACTTGTGACGTAGACCTCTGCGATGCTTAATCCAAAAATCGAACGGGATATATCACACGAACGTGCTCCAGTTAAGCAAAAAATACCCATTTACCGATAGATGTTCTTCTACAAGAAACCAAACATGCGAGACGAAGTTGATTGGCTTTATACGTACAAAACAAATTACATTCCGGTACTTAAACATACACAACACATTAAATATCACGAAACAGTCAATATTTATGCGGAAGTATTTAGCGATACTTAAAATGAGGTATCTTGGTGCAGGAAATTTATACGAACGTAAATTGCAGAGAGAATTGTTCTCTTTATTTATTAAACGTTATATCTAAATAATGTGCCTGTTCGAACTTGTTACGAATAATGTATATCACATTTTCAAGTGTCATTGTAAATATCGAATTTCAATTTATATGTACAGGTCAGCACACACTGTTAACGATTGTTTTCCAAGCTTGTCTATTGTACTATTTCAAAATTTGAATCTACGGAAAGCGATTTAATAAACGAAAGTCTGGCAATCTTCATTACTACATCTTAATAAAGAATGGTATGTCATTCGATTCGTTGACGTTCAAAATCTAATTAAATGTCGTTGCCACAGTTTTCGGTTGAAAACTGCCGAAATATGTGTTTCTCACCAACTTTAACTGTTTGTAGCACATAGCTGCGTTAACCGATTTTGGTGAAAATTTCAGCACGTATACAGCTTACTTAAATCTACAAAAAGCGTGTTTTAAATTTTCATTACGAGCACAGACAAAAAGTTGAAGACAACGACATTTACTATTTTTTTCGCTATTCCAACCAATTGCAATTTTTTTTAAAACGACGAAACACGTCACTTAGCAAACTAATCCTTCTAGCTTCTCAAAAAAACTCAAGTCGGTTGGACCAATTTTAAACAAGTTATTCTGTTTTAAAGGGTTCGCGAATACTTTTGCACGCCACGGTACTCTTATATGACCAGTAATGAGACCATTTACCTCGTCTCATACATTCACCCAAAAAGTTCAACACTTCACCCTCAAATCCCTTATTATGGCTAACTACGCAAGGTACTCCTCCCACCTTAATGGATTTCAAACGAAAATTTACGCGCCCATATTCAAACGCAGCATAGTCGAGCCTACCACTGGCGATTCTACTTCGCTACTTGCGCGCCCCACGCATTTCCCCAATAAGCTACCTGTAGAATACAACCATGCAATACGAGCTAACCTCGATACCATTCCCCTGTCTATCAGCGAGCTTGTTCCTCAGTCAATATACCCGCTACTTATCCTGCGACAATGAAATCACGCGAAAGTGTTTCGACCGCTCGAACCCTCCTTCGCGCGGCAGGCAACAAATCCCCCTCCTGCGTCTTCCCGTCGTTAAGTACACACGCGTTGCCGCGTGTGGACAAGAGTGACAGGTGACAAAGCTGTGCTCATGACCTCCCAAGCACGATCAGCGCGTCGTTACGTTGACCTTCGTTCCTGCCGCACCTCCGACACGAAACAGTTCGCAGCGTGTGCGTGCGTTACGCTCTCCCGCGGAGCAGCGACGAAAAGAGCAGCGCGCGAGCGGACGGTGACGTCGGGACGAGGATGGAAACGAAGCGAGCAGCGGGGCCGTCCACTTACCTTCGAACTCTTCTGACAGCGGACGAGCGCGATACGTGGGGGCAGGGCTGCGATTCGAGCGGGCAGTCGCAGTTGCCAACCGCGGGCCGAGCGCGACGAACCCTAATCAGCACCGGATGCACGGGGCACGGCTGCACCTGACAACCGCACACAATCGTTTGCGGACCACCGCGGGACTTGCGGCCGCCGCCACCGCGTTTCGCGCGTTGATCCACGTGCAGCTGACACGGCTGCACAGGGCAGCCACATCGAGCTGTGCCACCACGACGCCCGGCACTTTGTACACGTCTCCACACCCGCTCCATTCAACGACCGGCGTGCGACTAACGAATGTACGCCCCACACCACTCGTCGCTCTCGACTCCCCTCGGCGATCCTCGGCCAACTTCGGCTCACACCGTGATCCCCCAGATTTCCTCGGCACACCGACACGGTCGGACGGGTTCGCGGGGTATTCTCGAAATGCCCCAACTGTGTAACCACTTCCGCCGCGAGTTTGTGTTGTGCATACCTTCAAGCCCTTTCATGGAACACGTGGGGGGATACTGCGTGTGGTATGTACGGCTTTCTTTTTCGCCAATTATGTATTGCAGTGGCCTCGCGTTGAAGTTGCATCTGACTGGTAGTGACTGATTTCCCATGCATCTATTCACGTGAGGCGATCGGCTTTCTACGATCAGCAGTTCGATTCCTTTCGTAAAGGTGCTTCTTCTTCTGTTTTTATGCATTCGAAGTAGGTTTACGCATTCTGTACATCCTCGGAGGTTAGCAGAAGTCGTATAGCATTGACAGCGTCGTTGTAAGACCGTAGGTTATAGACGAGGGAAATTATAGGCGAGTTTGAATTGTTTCGTGCGCCTTCGGCTAACTTCGGTACACTTCGACTTCGTGTCTACTTCCTTACGCGCTGGTTATGTATCAAATTGAATCTTCTTGAGGTCTTCTCCGAACGTGTAAACGTCACTGTGTATACAGAAGGTATTTTTGATAATTAACGGTCCACTAACTTTATTCACTGCGCAATTTTTATAACAGCACGTATGAAATTGAGGTTTATGTTGAGTATTTGGAGCGTCAGCTGTGCAGGCTTACTTTCAAAATATGTCGACTGAACTTATATCCGAATGCAGTAATGCCAACCTTTGAAAAATTGGTGTTACTTTGAAATTTACATATTGGCATTGCTTTATCGAGTACTTGAAATTAATAATATAAAGGCATAGGGTATTAAATCGGAACAGAATTCACAGGTATACGTAAAATTAAAAATTTATATTTACATCATTTACAAGCTGTACATCCGAGTAAATATAAATTAATCATACATTATCATACATCTTTCGTTCGTTCGCTGTTACAAGTATTTGCAAAGATTACACAAATTTACTAGCTTGAAATATCAATTGGATCGTGTAGTACTTAGCAAAGAAGCGGCAAATATTTGCTGCAAGATCCGAGGTATATCCTTGAGGTCCATGCAAACGAATGCTCGTCCCGAGGGCATCTTCTTGATCAATCTTGAAATTACATGTACACATTCTTACGCCCCTCGTCTTCAGAAACACTACCTTAAAAACATTTATCAAATCATACTTACCTAGCTGCTTGATCGCCCAGAGACCCAATGAATATGGCAAAAGCGTTTATGTCTGAGTTCGACGTGAGAATGTTGGCGAATCGCTCGGGAGGAATACCGTAGCGTTCCAAATTCGCGTCAGACAGTACGACGACAATAGACTCGTCAGAATCTTCTCTTGCAAGGCTGGTGATCGCATGCCGGGTCGCCTGCAGTGTATTATCGCCGGACATGCAATATTGCGAATGCGCGTGCATCGTCTGAAAGAAATCGCTCCCATCAGAACGGCGGGTCTTGCGTTTAATCGAGGCAGTTTCTTAGCCCTCGTTACCTTTATTACTTCCAATCTTCGCTTGTTATCCGTCGGTGGTTGAGTATGGTTGACGAAAGGAATATGACAATCGTCGCCAGAATGACCAACGATATCATACTGAAACTTTCCCTCGTAACCGCTGAACGCTTCCATTACCATAACGCAGGCCTCCATCTCCCGATCGAGGCGTCCATCGTATCCATTAAACCTGTACATGCTACCTGATACGTCCACCACCAATTTCAAACGTTTCGGTTTCGTGGGTGGTGTACCGAGCTCCGGTTCTTTCTCCGTTCTCCTTCGATAAATCGTTCTCTCCCCTGTTAAACCTTCGATTAGTTTCGTGTCGTCTAACTCGCCGGATGTTTGATGTCTGCACCACTGGCGCTCGTTACTTTTAGCCTGTAGACTGCCTGGTAAAGTAATGGAAACGTTTGCATATTTATAGGCACTCTGGGTACTCCTCAATTTTGTAATAGATACTTCTGTGGAGCTATAGTTGTATGCATTACTCGGAGCAATTAGAGGGCAATTACAGGAAATTAGTACCATAAATTTATGAATATTTCAGCATTGGGTAGTCCACCTCGTAACAGTATAAAAATATAGAGTAGAAGATGATCGAGTATTCACCTATTATGGTCCTCAACGCTTGAACCTGCTTCTGAACAGCGTCACTGAATTGGGAATACACTTTATTATCATACTCGCTCATCCTAATATCCTTTAAACGTTGCTGAAACGCTTTGAGACCCATTTCCCTCGCCGCCTTTTTTATGTGTTCCGGTACAGCATTCTTTTCCTCGTCGCTGAGTTGGTGCACCGTATGGCCAGCGTCCAAACGATACGGTCCACCCTTTCCACCGAGACCTGCTGTATCCCTTCCTGAAATTTCCATTAAACAGTTCACCAGTTGAAGGACGTCTGTAATTTAAGCACTACGCGCTGTACCTCCGGTTCCTCCTGCCCATGTGTTGCCTCCAACATGCGGCTCGTTCTTCTCATCGATCTTTCCATGTTTCGGATCGCTGACGTCCAAGCCAGAGTACCTCTCCTTCGTGATCTGTAGTCTATCGTTGTCACTTCCCACCATCCTTCGCCAATCACCCAAAGACCTCTCGATGTTCACCAAAGATGTCTCCCAGAGGCGAACACACCCGCCCGCGTCTACGGTCACCAGATCTTCATTCGATTTTGGAGAAGCATATAGGGGATAATTGTTTGAGTATAACCACTGAACCACGGGTGATACATTGACTGGTCTAAAAAGTCCCCCCAGAAACGTAAACAGAGACTCCTTAGAAAGAATTAGTGTTAGAGAGCTTGGAAAGTATTAAAGTCTACCCGTATCTACGTGCTGGTGCTTCAGATGTATCTACTCACTCTGGTACAGGTATATAACGCAACTTGTGGTTGACAGTGTCAACAATTTCTAAATAACCAGTCACTCCCGGCTGTCTTCCACTCGTGGGAAGAATATCATCGGGCAATTCTTCAGGTACAACTGTTCTGATAATTTGCCCACTTTCCATCGTAATGGGAGGCGTGAAGCTTCTGCTTGGCTGTCGTCTTGGCCAATAGTGAACTTCGTTGAAGCTATCTAAATCAGGAAATCCGACAGCGATACTGGCATAGGTGTTATCGGTCACCAATAGTCTGTTTGGGGAATCTATCTTTTCTCCCAAAGCCGCGCTAAGCACGCTACTGGGCAAGTCATTGCTACTGCAGCTCAGAAACGAGCCGACTTTTAAATGGTTCCCATTAGGTTCATCCACTTCTCGTAAAACGTTCGGGCACGGCGACGAGTCGGAAGATTTCGTGAGAATATACTTGTTCCTTGATCTACCCTGGATCAACCACTTCTTCTCGGACGGGATCAAGACCGATTCCACGTCGAATGGTAAATTAATCGTGTAGGCACACGTGGAACCCAGATCGATCACTTCTATTTTATTGGAATTGAATGTGTGGAAAACGACTTGATTATGGGACAAGATTAAATCGCCCTTCATTTTCCAGTGAAGAACCTTAGGTCTAAATGCGTTTGATATTTTGTCCGAAGCTATGTCGAAAAAGGACGACAACTGTATTTGCCGGGCAGACTTGTTATTTAAATTGACCAGTAGTAGAATGTTACTCTGAAAATACATATTCTCACGCAACAATCACGACTGGGAAAGAAACATTAATTTCATATGAGAACTACTTACACTTTCTTCGTGCACTAAAACATTTCCATCCTTATCAGTCGCCATCGTGTATAAGGGTTTGTTGCCCATCTCAGGGCTTATTAATCTGTGTATCACGGTTTCTTGAATTTTATCCGATTCCTGGCTCATGCTAAAGATCTTCAAGGGATTCGTCGTAAGAATATGAATTTTATCATCCGTGCCATCGCCTCTGGTGCCCTTAAGGACCGACAAAGCAGCAACCACGCCAGTTTCGTTAATTGGTATAGTCCAGTAGCTTTGTAATTCAGTGAATAAAGCTGATCTAGCTTCGACACGGTCTAGAGGCAGAACATTTTGCTTCAAACTTATGGGCGACTTTAACTTAACGTATCTTTCTTGAACAGGCAACACTTGCTGCTTATTCGAAACATTCCATGTAACGGAAATCTTTTTGCCCGGTAAAGATATTCTGCAATGGAAATGGAAAAGAAGTGACGCTTAAAAAAGAAGAACACGCATAAAAAATTAGCTGTAAATTTTATTTATACGAAACGAAAGTTGCTTTAACAGAGGCTCTTTTACATTAAATCGCTTACTCTTTCGCCAACGCGACATTAGCGGGACTGGTTCCAATAGGAATCCCATGCTTGTGCAGAAGGGAGACTAAAGTGTCGAAGACCTCTTGACTGTATCGATCGAAATCGAACACGTTCCGTACTACGGTAGCTAACGATTCCTGAGGGAATTTCTGAGGACACAGGGAAGTACGTTTATGAGGGTATAAAACACAAGATCGCAAACGAAATCCACAACTCACCTCTAAATGCTTCACGATGTTAACGACCTCCCGAGTGGAATACGGGTACGAGACCAAGCCTTGATCAGCCATGCTCCTCAACTCTCCGAAAGCTTTCACCAGCTTCAATATCACTTTCTCGTCCACGTTCGGGCCATACTGTTTCAGCAATTGAATCTCGTTCTCGACACTCGGATTGTCGACGGCGTGCGTGCTGAACAGATCGCCCAAAGCCCCAAAGAAGTCGTTTCCCAAGAAAGGGAAGCCTGGTCTGTTAGCCAGCACCATCATCCTAAAATCTGGGTGAAGCGGTATCGCGTTTGGACTCTGCGCGGCAGAGCTTGTGAAAGGACCGATGCGTCTGCCATCGGACAGTATCATCTCCCCAGATTCGACTAAAGTCTGGAAAGAAGGTTGGTCGAATCACGTTTACCGTCCAATATAATTAGAACTACGTAGCTCTGAATACCTTTAAAATGCAAGTGACATGAGTGGGCGCTTTGTCTGCTTCGTCGACGACAAGCACGTGGCCCAATTTAACAGCTTGCACCAGCGGCGAGTCTTCGTACACCACTTTGCCATCCCTCACCATCGGTTGAAGGGTCAAAGTTTGAACAGTGGTATCTCTGTGAAGCTGTATATACTCGCGTGGCTTGTTCAAAAGTTGCAGCAACCTGTCGACAATTTTGTTCTTGCCTACTCCCTGATTCCCGACCAGCAGGAGATGCTGCCCCAAGGTGAAGTCCTGCAGCAGACGCTCCAAGAGGGCGACATGCTGGGGCACGTCGTAAAACAAGATATCGGGCACCTTCGTGGGAGCTGTCGTGTGGTATCGGTCGACGACCGTGCTTCCGATTCGCACACTATCCCCCGTGACTTCGCACTTGATGTCCTTGTTCGGGGCAGTGCTCGTGGGAACAATGCCCATACGTTTGCAACAATCCTCGAGTGCCTGTTTCGCCAGGGCTGGTAAGAAACGAGCCAGGCATGCACGTTGCACCGCGACGTAGGCGTCGTCCGTTTCATATTTGTGCATCCTCTCTGCTATCCTCAGAAGCTGCCTCGTGCTCAAAGACCCGGCCAGAGACTGTAAAGTCGGATCGTTGGAGGATCGCAGTACGTGCGCCAGTTCTAGAATCCTCGACAACGCCTCCGAAGGCTCCCCGTACTAAAACACAGCGTAACAGGCGCTTAGAATGCAAACCAAACAGCCCTTTGAAGGTTCGAAATGAAGGTTCGACGATAAGAGCAGACACCTTCGATCGGATAATATGGAGCTCCTCCGATTTCGCCAGCGGCCTCATTTCGTGGAACAGGAATAAGCTGAGCAGCTCTGAATTTAACCATTGCCCCGAGGGATTATTAATTATCGGCGACTCTGCTAAAGCTATGATCCTGAACGACGGATCGATACGTAGCACGCCCGAGCTCCTCATATCCTCGTCCGATTTATCGTGTTGCTTCTTTATCTCGTCGTAACGATCGGCCCTGATCAGCCTCTTGCCATCGTGCAACTGTAACTCCCGATCGTGGACCAATCTATAAAGGAATGGTATGTGCGGTTTGAATTTAATTCTAAGAATTCGTTGGATTTTCGCTGGGCAATGTACCGATGCAATATAGCCAAGGTACTGTGGTGGATCCTATTAATTCCGTCCAATACAGCCAATTTCCCATTCAAAGCCGCATCGACTAGCGGTGAATCCCTCCAAACGGTATCGCCGTTGGACAACGTGGTTCGCTGCTGTATCAAATCCCTGGAAGTCATATCCTATCGGGACATTTCAACTGTTTGAAACGTATTATGGCAAACAGAGACTGTGCAGATTAGTCTTCTTCGCAAAGCCAGCAGGAAAGCAAATTAAAGGTAACACTTGCCTGATAAAGCATCACGGGTTCTATCTGGTAGCCCGTTAAATCAGCTAACGTCTGCACGGTTGTGGATTTCCCACAACCCTTTGGACCAATTAAACACAGATCAGAGACCAAGTGCGTCTCCAGCATGCTCGTCAATAAATTATTCTGATAATTCGTTTCTATGTACTTATTTGGTTTTGCACTTTCACTTATTTGTTTGGTACCGCAAGGAACCTAACAATAAAACACACAAAATAGAATAATCGGCATTTCAACCCTTTCATCTTCAGATATTCCCACTTACGTCCAATGTCGTTTTAACACCATTATGCTCTATCGTGACGTTCAACGAATCATTTGTTCTCTCGTTCACTTTTACCCGTCTCGTGACTGTTTCGTCATTCGTTACCGTATCGAGAATGTTGAAAGTTTTAAGCACACTCTCAACCGCGGTGCGGCCCTCTTTCCCCAAGAACAGTTTATACGGATAGAATCTGTAAAATATATCGAATACCGGCAGGTGTGGGCATTTATCCTGCGGTAAGGCTCAAATTAACAGAAGATTCGACAGACAGGCCGATGCTCGAGATAACAGGACATTTACCATTATAATAGCAGCTGAGGACAGATTATCCAAGGGGAAATCCGGAAGACCTAAAGATATAGCCTCTTGCGTAACCAAAGCATGCGCGCATGATAATAGCTGCGATAATTTGCCACTGTCAACGTTCGGGGCTAACTTCCTCGAAGTTTGCAACTGATCCTATAATCGTAACAATTTCCAAAAAATACGTTTTTCTGTCGAAATTTGGATGTATCAAGCTTCTAATATGAGCGACATGGAACGTTTCTTTAACCCTTTAGTGCCCGCACCTAGATACCGTTGAAGGAAAAATATCCCGTTTTCCTTTTATCGGTAAAAATGGTCTGAATTGATATATTTATATAACAAAAAACTTTCTTTTTTTTTAGTAGTTAAAATGCATAAAACCAATGAATACAGGGTTCAGGTAGGTCCAGCTTTCTTCAGTGAATAATAAAACTACGCTAAACGTGTACTACTTAAATTGTTGCAAACAGCGAATTGCGAATGCAAACGGCAAAACGACAAAAAAGGAATGTATCATATATGTTACGTTTGGCACTAAAGGGTTAACGCTGCTAACCTTTCGTTACTGTACTATAGTCATATTATTCTTTATCAACTTTGTGGCATTATTAGTGCATTGACGTCAAACACGTCGGATACGCGATTTCAAGCAGGTCCTTTAAGTTTCGAGTGGCAGTTAATAACTCACACTGGTTGCTTTCCCTCAACGAGCAAAGTTATGATTGCATTACCCCCGTAAGGTATCCGCATTGTTTCCGTTTGCCCGAAAACCGCAGAATCGTGAACAACAGAGCATACGGAATGTTACACCCACGATCTGTTTCGAACAATCCGCACCGAGTGATTAGCGCCAAGAGAGCTTTCCAACGTGCGCCAACCACCCGAGAATAACTACTACTCGGCACGGAATCCTCGAGATAGCTTACAGATTTCCATCGAAAAGTTTCAATTGAGCTACATTCTCGGACCTATCAACGCGGTAATCGCGGTTGCAGTGAAAATACGATTCCCGTAACGATCTCCGAAACACTTCCGCAAAAATAGAGGAGTTCCAGTGGAATCGATTCGATTCGATTCGATTTGATCACATTCTATGCCCGCCACCCCACTATACGTTCTTCGCGAATGAAAGGAACTTGTGGCTGTAGACGAATGTAATTTTAATGCTCCTGGTATGCAGCAGGATGTAGCCATGTATATAGTACTAGTGTCCACGGGAAGAGTTTCTTTTAAAGCACAGATCCTACAGCAATTTCTTGAAAATCTTCCAAAATCTTACGGAATTCTCTGATTTCAAATCGAAATCTCCCGTGGAAGTGCCTCTAATTTGCACCTAGTTCGAAAAATTTGTCTAAATCGGAAGAAAGCTAGCATAAAATTTAAAAGTTTCCTTGTGAATCACAGCGGGGATTGAATTTTTGGGAAACCGCTATCAATTAGGAAATGAATAGTCATACAAAGTTGTAAAACTATAAAACTTGACTGCAAGATTCTGTAAGACACTAATTTCATTTCACGTCACTCCTAATTAGTTTCTCAAAGCAGATATAATTTAAGCAGACTACTGCAATGTTGATTAACTGCAAAGTTTCTTGTAGAAATCGTGCATCAAGATAAGATCAACACTATGTTCCCTGTGCACAACGATAAATATCGCCAAGCGACAAACTTTTACGAACTTTTTAAAACACGTCGCCGAACAATTGCGACATTAAGGCTTCGTTTAGTAGTGAGAGCACGCGATTTACGAATTCCGATAAATTATCGAAGTTCAATGTACCTGAGATCACGAAACGAACAGTATCGTACGAAAAAAGTTGCTAAATTACATTGAAACTCCTTGATATTTTATATTCAACACTCCCACTATTCGAACTCCTATGTAAGTAATATAAACTCCATACGTAATTCTTATTTACGTGTACAATATTTTTTACGCGTGTGCAATACTACTTTTATTCCAAAATTGTGTAGAGTATATTTAGCCTGCGAATGGCAGCGCGTGACACGAAATTCGACAAAATAATGTTGGAGCTTTCGTTCCGTCGCGGGAAACCGTTCTAAAACAGTTTAAAGTTTAAATGCCTGTAAACTGCTAATTATATTTGACTTTTTTAAGTGACCATTCCTGGGGTTTATTTCGTTCCTTCAATTTACAAATACCCTCGACACCGAACGCGTAAAACTGTTCGTCGCGACGTCTCGCGCCGGCACCGTTCGCCGTTATTTCTTTCACGCGGCGAATAATGGGTATCGAATTGGCTCTCGATAAAATGGGATTTATTACGTCTTGAGTGTGGGTGGAAAAGTAGCGTGCGCAAATGAAGCCAATCCATATACATACTACCGATGTTTTATCGTGAAAATATAGAGATACGTGCTGCCAAAGTAAATTGAGTCAGCTCCGCGTGAGCGCAAAATAAAATACTTCAGCCTAACAAAAGCAATGGAAATGCACGATTGAAATATGTAAAAAAATCTTATAAATTGAGAACTCAATTCTTCCTGTTAGATGGGTAATTACCTTTATATAACGTTAACGTTAGGAGCACGGATATTAATTTTGCTACGACTAGAAACGCGCTCATTGCAGGATCTAAATGTTCGACTAAAATCCGAATCCTGTAGAACGTCCTTACGTCTCGTTGCAGAAAATAATTTTCATCAGCATCTCGCATTACTAATACTTAATTACAGAACAACTACGATGTTACATGCAACCAATACAGTTGAATACTCTTAGTCGTTAATCAATGATTCTTGCGAAGACGCGTGGTTCTCCTTGGAAATCAGATTCGGCATCACTATGTGCAGCTGAATGCGTCCAGGGGGAGACCATAATGATGATACTTTCTCATGCCTCTTAACTTCGTTCCTCGACACGTGTTCGTCTGATTTTGAAGGAGCTTTTGCGATACTCCCGGACATTTCGTCCTTTTCTCGAAACCCTTCTCTCGTAGTCCTTATCTTAGGCAGGCTCCTTTGCGACACCTTGCTGTCATCCCTTCCAACACGTTCAGGATAACGATCCTTGTGCAGTTTATAATTAGACGTGATTACTCGATCCTTTTCTACAAAAGGTTCACGCTTGGAACGCGATAGCCTTCTTTTAACGGGGCTCCACTTCCGTTCCCCTTCGCGCGGCGACGCTTCCGTAAAGTCCTCCTCGAAATCGTAACTTTGCGCTCTCCCAGATAAGTCCAACCACTGAAGAACCCTTTCGAACAATGGATTCCAGAATGTGTCGAATGTCCCCTCTGCCTGGTTGCATTCGATTGGATTCCAACCAGAATTAGGCTCCGCTTCTAGGGTCCTGTTCCCAGGAACATCGTCCTTGCCAATCGGTTGATCGATAAGGATGCCTGCGACTTGTTCCTCCGTTTCGTTGCAATGGTCCTTTTTATCTTCTCTGCTATCATCCG
This sequence comes from Andrena bucephala, assembly GCA_947577245.1. Taxonomy (NCBI): domain Eukaryota; kingdom Metazoa; phylum Arthropoda; class Insecta; order Hymenoptera; family Andrenidae; genus Andrena; species Andrena bucephala. The sequence continues at coordinate 76,625,973 of OX387715.1, forward strand.
ATGAAGAATCTACCTTGGCGGTGTTGGAAGCGCTGGTTGACATTCTAGGGCAAGGGGGTGCAGAAAGCTTGCGATACATCCGCGAGGATGTCGTATTCTTTGAGAGATTGCTGCCCGCGACCACGTGCAGGTTCGCGAAGCAACTGTTCAAACGATCTAGCCTTGGTTCAGGCTGTTGATATCCCGTCGAGTAATTTTTATCCTTCGATACTCGGGAACGCCGACACGATTTGGAATTTATCAGAGGGTCGTCGGGTGATAAAATCGCGTGTCGAATACCGTCTACCCATACAGTGCGAACAGATATCGGTCTTTCTGAGGAGGACCATATAGCTGGCATTGCTCGATCCAGTGAAGAGTTTAACTTAACGCATAAATGTGTATTAATGTGTGCGACTACACATCTCGGTTATTCTTAAGGTATGTAATATGGACCAGATACACCCGGTATCAAATTACTTTGCGCGTTAATTTTTTAAAGGATCTTCTTTGCCTTTCATGTTTGTGTTAACACGCTCGCTGAAAGATGTAGCCTGATTATTCGTATTTCCTTTGCAGATTCAGCAACACGGCGCGTCAGGCCTCGCGTTCGACCGAATTCCGACGTATCGACTCTCGACTGAACTAGAGGACAAACAGTCTTCTGTCGGTGCTCGGGACACGCGATCCAAACCACGATGACTGTGACCATAGCGCAGCGACGAGCAGTTTATATAGGAAGGAAACGAGCACCGGAAGGGGTGGCTAGATGGAGGGGTTGGTGCGACCTCCGCACCCCATGTCTAATGGTACGCCGCGACGTTTCCATAAATCAGGTAAAACTTTAGCAAATTACACGCGCCAGTATCTCCGTCGAGCCACCCACGTAATTATGATGCATTGTCACACGAGACTCTGCAAGCCTCCATAGCTAATAGAGTCTGTTTAACAAATACGATACCACCAAAAAATCGTATCACATTCTAGGCATGATAAATTTTTCGTAACACATGTAGGTCCGTGGAAAAGTAAATGACTACGTAAATTAATCTTGAATAAGGCACACTCTAAATTGTGTAATATATAGCGGGTATCATAATAAACTTATGTGAGTTCGAAATTAAAAGCTCATGAACACTAATCAGCCTATGGGTAAAGTGACCTAGAATTCTGAACACCTTCGCGATAACGTATAACAGTATCCGATAACATATAACAGTTAAACATGAAACAAACATATTATTTATAATATAAATAATGCCGTAAGAACGTATTACTACAAGTAATTAAAATTTTTCAATATATTTTGAATTTATCTTTAAAAGTTCAGAGTCTATTTATTATTACATATACCAATTAAATACTATGTAAATAATTTAGTACCGTTCTAGGAAGAACTAAAATAAATATAATAAACATTTCAAGCTAACTTTACTAAATTTATTATATAAATACACTTACTTCGAAACTGGGTGGTGGGATATGCCTAGCTTGAAACCTAGATCTGAGCGGAGGATCGAGTGGGTGACCTGGGTATCGTGGTGCTGGCAAACCCAATGCAATAACTCTAAAGTCCTCGCTAACCCTAACAAGCCGCCACGCATCTAATTCTTCTTGACTATGCACCTAAAAGAAATAATAAATAAATTTAAGAAATGTCTAGTCGACCAGTCAACTGGTAATATTAGAGGATCGAGTATGTATCTATACCTCGAGTAGCTTATCATAACGTGCAGCTGGTATGAGAAATCTACCATCTTCTAAATGCATCTCACGATTCTCTAACAGATTATTCAAAACGGGAAGTACATTTCGTTCGGCTTTCTCAACACCTTCGATAATGAGAACTCTTCCATTTACCGCAGCCCTCACTGCACTTTGATCATGATAATAGGCAGTTCCTCTCTTAATTTCTCTTCTTTGTTTTAAATCAGCTTCAGTTGTGTCTCGTGAAAGTGCAATGAATTCTAATTCACGTCCTGTGAGTTCCAGAAAGGCTAGAGCTAATTCTCTCCGCCTAGTTCCTGGTGCACCCATTAAGAAGATGTCCTGAGCGAGAATATCCTTTTGGAGCATCCATTTCAAATGTCTCAGCCCCTCTTGAGTAGATGTTTTTAATACTATTCCAATGACGATCAATCATTATGCTTATCTTATAAAAGCAAAAGGAATTATATGTATCACATTGAAAGAAGCTTATCCGACTTACAATACTTTCTTGGTACATAATCAGGAGTTTTCGGTGGCTTCATTCGTTTCGAAACATCACCAATGGTAACAACTACATCATCTGTAATGAAAATATGGTAATCGAGAAGCAATAACATCGGAATGTTATAAAATAATTAATTGACTCTCATCAGACTTACCTGACTTACAGCGTATAAACAATGAAAGGTTAGGGTAAAAGACTTTTGACTTTTCTAAAACCTTAGAAACAGTTGACATTCGACGAAGATTACAAGAAACGAACGACATTGTCTATTTTAATTTTGTTCGCAAAATATAAATTATATAAACGTAAAACTTTCTATAAAAAGAAGATATATCTAAACGTTAAATACATTTACAGAGATAGTAATTGTAATAAATGTTGTCATTTGAGTTTCATTGTATTATGTCATTAGTATTATTATTATGAAGCATATTTAAAGCAAATAAGAAATAACCTAAACTTTAATACAATGCCAAATTGAGGTTAAATACATTCTTCGAACTCCGGCGAAAACAATTAAGTTAAATAAATAGAGAATGTTTTAAACGTAAGAGAAAGTTATTTTACTCTAATAAAAGTAATTAAGAATACTTGTTTCATCTGCAACTACTTAGTGACACACGTTATAATTGGCACATATTTATTGTTAATTTGTTTAGAAGATAAAATCTACTTTTACCTTACTTCAATTTTAATGAATAAACAATACTTGAAGTACAATATAACAGAAGATCAATACTTGAAGTACAATATAACAATATAATCTAATAGAGCAAATATTAACAGAATTCAAATTCTGTTCATAGTACATAGTTTCATCATTTCTAGTACTCTAGACAATTCAAAGGTCACTTGAAGATAGTGTTCAGTAAGTAAAAAATTATCATTCATAGATTATGACAAAATTCTTTTATTATCACACTGAAAATTATTACAGTTTTAAACGCTATGTTAACATCAACATCCATCTCATTGCCACCTAAAGGTTTTACTAGTAGCTTCATAAATTAAATCATTATATTGAAAAAAAAAAAACAGTTTTTCTGCAGCTTATCCCTTCCAGGATTTTTTTAAAATACGAATCAACTTTGTACTTAATAATAAATTTGCCAGCAATTAAATTCAAAATAAAGGTACGTTTATATCACATAACGTATTAGTAGAATGAAATATTAAGCTTTAATTTTTTAATAAATCGCTTTTATAAGAATTACATTATAGCTAATGAACAGCACATTACTGTTTTGCTTAACTAGGTACATACTCCACATGCTTGCGACTTACTCTTTCACTTAAATGCAATAATTCTGTATAGTAAATTATAACATTAAGCACTTTATCCACAATAAACAATGTAAATAAATTGCTTAAGATTATTATCGATACAGTACATCGCAGTGTTTTAAAAGGTACACAAATCTACTTTGATTCCTACATGTTCATTCTATACTATTTAGGCAGAAAATTGGAAATGTGGAGTAACCTTAGAAAAGAGCAGTTACAATAAACTAGATCTCATGATAAGCCATGGAGTGACACATTTGGTTATCTTTAATTTGACATTACTGACAATCACTGTATACCATACTTAATATGTACGTGTGAATGTTTCTGTAAAGTCTTAAAATGAAAAATGTTACACGCTTGATACTAGTTTAAAATGGTCGGAATTATTCGGTTGGTACACAATAATTAAGAAATATCTATAAGAGATACGTAGATTTAACATAATATCTTTATCTCTTAAATTTTTCGAGCAAGAAGATAATTTATTGACTTCGAAGCTTTCGTTAATACTGAGTAAACATTTGAATGCAACTATAAATATCTCACAGTCAGCGACAATTCTTTTTTTTTAGCTTGCCTATTTCAAACGTAATCTACTTATTCCACTTTCACAAAATGTAAGTACAGGAATACCATTGCGATTTTGCAATGAGTCACACATAGGAACCAAGAAAATGAAATACTTCTTATTAATTCTACATAACGAAATATCCTTCTTCTATCCGAATTTAAAAATTCCTCTAAAAGAAAACAGAGAAGAAATTTTATATTAACATATGGATGGTTAAAGAAAATTATACACGTACCGCTGCAAATAAATAAACGCTAAAAAATTTACCTCTACAAAGTCGTCCGTTCTTCTAGCATTGGCAGGATAATAATCGACAATTAATGGACGTGGCCGTTGACCAATACCAGACGGTTGTTGCAATCCACATGCTTGCTCTTCGTTTGTAATTACGTTCACTAGGGTATTCACAACCTTCTCGTCTAACTGTGACATAGCTTTGTTTGGCGTTTTCATGCGTCTTAAGAATAAAGCATTCCATTTTTGTCTTAAATGTAAAAAGAACCTGGCAGTCTCGGGATCGAGTTTAAATACCACCCAATCATCGAGTTTAAAAATCGTTCCGTCATTATGTTCATCAACTTCAGAATCCGACTCACTTTCTGGTATAGCTGTAAATCAATAACGATTATATGGAGTATCTAGAATATCGAGATATTCGAACAGCATTGAAATTATTACTCACATTCAGCTTCGTAAATTATATCCACGGATAATCTTGCTGGCCCGCAGAACAATGCCACTGTTAATGGATTAACTAAAGTAACCATTTTAACGTGGCAAAACCGTCCTGTACGATTCATTTCTTCGTAAAGTAACCAATCGCAGGGTAAAGTTTCTACATTAGCTGCGTGTGTTTGTGCAGATGTCGTTCTTGGCGATTTTGGATAATCTCTTAACGTTGACGATGGATGGAAGAATACCTTCACCTCTTTCCTGTAGTAATGATTGATAAGTACATATGTAACAAAGAATGGTATCACACAATACAAAGATTTCTTGAGAGTAATTAAACAAGATGACGTACTGCGTCCTTAACTGCATGTGCTCTCTATCCACCCTCATTAAATTTGGATACGATCCAGCGGTCAAAGCTGCTTTCACTACTGCCCAATTTTCAGAATTAGAATTTAAATCTCTGATATCTCCTGGCCACCTTGCCCTAACAAATCCCGACGCGCGAAGTTGACCAAGAAGCTGAGTCCGCATTCCGACTACCATCTCCATTACAGCAGCGGAAATAAAATTTTGCTCGCAAAACGTACGTTCCTTGCCACTTGCGCGTGCATTCTGCCATCCCTGAAAAGCACGCAACACAGCCATATGATCAGAGTAGGTGTTAGTCGCGAATCTTTTACGAGCTACAGTCACGGCTCTTTTCTCTGACGGTTGCATAGGCAAGACGAAAGGGTCTCTGCAATTAAACGTTCCACATTAGTTTCATTTAGACGATAGGATTTTTAGAATGATAACATTTCACTTACTTATACGATAAACTGCACACGATAGTTAAGACGGGATCTAAGCATTTCAGAACGACAGCGTATAGCAACATCTTTCCAAGTCGCGGTTCAATCGGTAAGTCGAGCAGATGACTTCCTAATTCAGTGAGATCTTCCCACGGATCTAGGGCGTCGATAGTTTTCAGCAACTGAACCGCGTTTCTTGTTACTACATTCGAGGGCGGCTCCAATGCCCTGTCTAAAAACTCGGCAATGGGCGTATTTCCCGCGGCTAGATGTTTTGTAAACAAGCATAACTCTTGAAGCGGCGATCTCAAAATTTCTGGAGTCTGATACGGCTGCATACTGTTGTATCGAATTGAGGAGAATAAGCGATAACAAATGCCATTTCTACATCTCCCTGCTCTACCCTGGCGTTGTTTTGCACAAGCTTGAGAAATCCAATTCGATTTAAGCGTGCACACCCCTGATATAGCGTCAAACGATTTTTCTTTAACTTTCCCCGAGTCAATGACGTAGACAACGTCGTCGATTGTAATACTTGTTTCAGCTATATTTGTTGAGAGAATAAGTTTTCGAGTCCCTTGAGGGCTAGGTTTAAATACTTTCTTTTGATCGGACGTTTGCATGTTCGAATGCAGAAGATATAAACTGTATCGTAAACCCCGATTCATTTCTTTTTCCTCGCTATTTATTCTTTCTCTCATAGTCACAATATCGTCGTATCCTGGCAAGAATATTAAAACAGAGCCGGGAGGCATTTTCAAATGTATATATAAAATTAATTGTAAAAGAAGATCGTAATTAACATTGTCGTCGTTAAATGTATGATGATATGCATCCAATTGAAGTTTGTCTTCTTCCGAAAGTGCCGCATCTTTACCATGCGTTAGTGTATCGTCTTGCAATGTACAATCGTAGGTTTTCATATACGCCTCTATCAACTCTGCACATTCAGTTTGATTCATATTTCTTGCCCAATCTAATGCCGTCCATTCATTGGCTGCTCGTAAATTCAAATTTGCGCCCAGATTTAAAAGTTGCTCTGTAGTGTTTATACATCCTCTACCTGCAGCCACCATAAGTGGAGTTACAGATGTTGTGGAATGTTGGTAATCTACAGAAACATTTTCGGACAGTATGAAGTACAGGAGCTGTGCAAAATTGTCTTCACCGCCGAGCAACCACGTATCAGAAATACTTTTATCCATTTCTTCTATTAACCATGGCTCTAACGTAACTTTCTCTGGGATAGGCTCGCTTTGCTGCGCTAAAATTGGAGCAGGCAATCGACATCTATCATTCACAATATGCGAGCCCGATTGCTGGGGCTTATATTGAGTCCAACCTTCTAAAACTTTACGTTGATCTTTCTTATTCGCCAACTCATTCCGCTTCGACACCATTTCTTTGGTCATATAACCAGTTATTTTTAAAATATCTTCAAGGTAATATACATCCACGTCGAACGCTCTACTTAAAACATTAATTACTGCACATTTGCTGAAATATTTTACAAAAATGTTCACGTCCAATGTAGCGCTCATAAGCACAAGCTTTAGAGATCGATGTTTCAGCAAGGCCTCTTTCAGTGCTATCAGCAGAAAGTCACAAAATCTATCACGCTCGTGAACTTCATCTACAATAACATGCGTCACGGTACTTAAAGCAGAATCACCCGCCATAAGGGTTCTAAGCAATACGCCATTCGTGCAGTACGTTAAAAGAGTTTTTGGAGCAACTCTACTCTCGAGTCTTATTTGATAGCCATATGTCTGACCAATTTTTTCGTCCCTTTCAAATGCTACTCTTTCGGCCACCGAAACAGCCGACAGTCTTCTTGGTTGGGTGCAAATAATTCTGCACGGTTGATACCATTGTTGACAGTGCTCAAGAATAAACTGAGGGACTTGGGTAGTTTTACCGCTGCCCGTTTCACCCCCTATTATCACCACTTGATTAGCGTCTAAAGCGTTAAGAATATCTTCTTTAACACTAAAAATAGGGAGAGATTTACGAAAATTTAATACATCGAAATTGGTCTTCAGTTGTGGTATTTGTGGCACGCTATTATTTAATCGACCCATTGCTTTAGTATTTGTATTCACTGAAACTAAAAATAATAAATTAATGCGGGTACTTTCAAAATTCAATAACATCTGTATTCGAGGAATATATATTAACATCTTGTGAACTCTAATCTGCAACCAGAAAATATATTTATGTATTTCTTTGTTGATTGAAAATCCTCGTATTTCTATGCGTTAAGTATTAATTAATACTATTAATTAGGCAATTTATTAATAAGGCCCAGTCCCACAGTTGCACAAAAACAATCCACAAGATAGTGATAATAAATTTTAATACCATCTGTACTAAGAGGTCTTTCTCGTTCGATTGGTGGTAGTAAATCCTGGCATTCTTTATGATTCAGTGGAAAACTTTGTAGTAAATTATAAATACTCTGTCTCGAAGCTTTCTGTAATTTTAGTACAGCGTCAGCTTGAACTATGGTCGATCTCTCTCTTTTATATACTGTTAGAAAACGATTTTTACCTTTGCTATTGGGGAAAAAAGTATGTTACAACCATTAGGACAAGACGAAAGCATACAGTACTTCTCGACTTACCCTCTACTTTTGGATTTCAATCCCAATTCATGTGCGAGTTCATGAATATAGCTCCGCTCTTCCGCCGTATACGAAGATGGAAACTCCAATTCCTTGTGGTCTATAGTTTCCAAGAACTTCTTTAGAGTTAAATTTACCGCAATTCTAGTGTCCTCTCCGATCAGAGCACGTTTCTTATGACGATTCCGACGTGACATTATGAATGATTATTTCTAAAATGCAATATACAATATAAATAAAATCCAACTGTTCCAACTTCTTCTTAACTATCAAACCACAAAATATAAATTTCAAATTTATCAATGAAAATATTTATCCACATTTCAAATATATATACAAAACAGTAAACTATATGTACTTGAGACCTGCAATGACCTTGATAAATCTGATACTTGCCCTTTGAAAATTCACAATTCTAACAGTACGTAAGACAAAAAATACACTTTATTAAAGAATATATTTTACATATAATATCGAATGTACAATCATTTGAATAACTTAAACTGTGGAGTGACATAACGATTTGAGAATAGAGGCTTTGGTAAACACAAATATTTAAACTCACATGATTCAGATGACCTTCTCAAAATACATGAATCTTTTTACGAACTTATATCGTACGGTAATAACTATCGATGCACAGATAGCGGCAGGTATTGAAGCATCCGTGAAACTTTCTGCTTCTTAATTTTAATCAAAACGCAACACACCTGAAAAAACGATCCATGATAAACACGGACGAAAAATATTTACGCCGCTTTCAATCGTTAACTCCCCCTACTTTGCTTGGACGAGTAAAGTTGCGCTAAATTTCTATCGGTACCAGTTGAGTCCTGTTTCACCTGCTGTCGTAAAACGAAATCGCGATTTTGCGATTACGATGAAACGTTTAAGAAAGTTGTGTGAGGTTAGCGACAGAGGGTGCGCCCGTCGTTTTCACGAGAGATCCGCAAAACAGTGAAAGCAGGCACACGGCCAAATGCTGTTCCAGTAAACAATATGGCCGGTTTAGTTCGGTGCGCGGGTTATGTCGTTCGTATCGTATTTTCTAAGTGTTTATTGTGCTGCAGCCAGAATTAATCGTTATCGGTAAGTGTACATCCCTCGAACAGTAGGAAACATTGTACAGAAAAGTCGAATGTGCATGGTTCGCGGCAAGGGTGATTGCACACGGTGATTGACGATTACGAGTTGTGCCTTTCCGTCAATTACCGTCTGACCGCGTTCGATCTTATCTCGGTGAAATCTTGACAGAGACTTTTGGCTCGTGCCTCGCGAATTTCTTTTGCAATTCCGTGTATCGTGCAGAATCCGGAGCTTAAGGGAACGTCACGCGTCGATTAGAATAGTGTTAGAGATTTCAGTGTTGAATTCGAGCGGCGGTCTCGATCGTGTGCTTCGCCGTGCGTAGGGGACTGTGTCAGGATTTTCTTTCACCTTCGCTTAGGGAATGTGTAATACAAATTGGTTCCGCGTCATTCGCGAGCTTGGCCAAGCTTCCAGTTTTCGATTGGCACTCTTCCTACGTGTTCATACCGTTGAAGATTAAAGTTCGTGAGAGAACGTAACCGAAGCAACAGGTTTTTTGCGGGGAAACTGCCGATGACCTGGCCGTTCCAATGCTCGCCAGTGCGGTCATGATCTCGCGCGTAATTGTTGCGTACGCTTCTCGTTGGCTTGTTCACGCGAAACAGGGAAACCAGACGCGGGCATTTCGTTGGGAAATTTAATTGTCCCCTTAAACGGTCAGGCGCTAATGCACGTCGGATTCTCAACGAATAATTAAGGTAGAGAACATTATGTTTTCCATAGTAGCGATGTGCAGTCATCGGGGTAACGTTTTTACTGGTGCGTGATTAGTTGAATTCGTATAGGTTAATTAAAATCGTTCATAACTTTTCGGACACGTTTGCCCTGCAGTTCTGAAGCGTGACAGTGATTGAAAATGTAAATTAACTTAGCTTTTTTCTGAATTGCGTGAATTCTGAAGGAACCCTGAAATATTTCTAAAAATACATAAATTTAAATATATAATGCCGAGTTGACGGGGGGAAAAATGCCATTGTCGTACCGCTAGGAGATATGTGCATAAAGTTTTGAGAAATTTAGCCAGAGGCGAGGCAAATTTGAAAAGTAATGTATGAAGTAAATGCCACTTATTCAAATCAATCTTGTTGCTCAAGTACGTACATTATAATCGCACGCTAACATAATATCAGGAAAAGCAAACATTGCGCAGATGTAAATAGAATAATCTCAATGATCCTCTGATGTCAATAACGAAGATTGAAATCAAACCTCATATGTCCTGTGTATATTTATAATAACATTCGCAATTGGTGTCTAAATTTAAATAATTAAATAATCTGGCAGAATGCGATTCTTCGTATAAAAGTAAATTTCTAATGTGGAATACAAATTTGTTCTCGCGAGGCTTCGATTGCGAGAAAATCAATTTCGAAAACTGGTCAGGTACACGTGCACTGACTATGCACGAGTTAGCGGAATATTCTAATAAATCAGGCAATATTGCAGATGAAATCGACTCTTTGTTCAAAGATAAATCGAGATCGTAGAATAGCATCTCTTTGAACGTGGTTCGTTTTCGTGAAAATTGAATTTGAAAATCCGTCGAGTACACGTACACCGGACTGAGAATCGGCACGATATTCAAAATAATTATCGAACCAATTTCTCCTAGTAAGAGTACCCTATGCCCTATCTCTCCCACTTGTGCCATCATTTCCCCAAATGTTGATAAAATAAAAATGCACGTGCTCTGTCTGCATGCCTGCAGTATCGGGCTACACATCGATTGCTGTGCGTTCGCGAATTACGTAAGTTATCAAAACATTTCGATTCTCTTGTGAAATATACAGGGTGTTTCAGAATCATAAGATAAATTACATACGAACAGTTGAATAATAGGAGATATAAAGAAAAGGAAGTCTTCGTAGAGGTAGGTCAGTAAACTAGCCGTTCTTAAGATGTTCAATTTTCTTTCAGTGTTCATTTTAACAGTTTGTTTTTCTCTAATCTTCGTAACGCAACGGAGTCAAGCTCATGCTGTTGTTTACATATTCACAGTCAAAATAAATATTCCTTATGCTTCCTTTTGAATAAGCTTAACGCAGCCACTTTAAGTTAACGCTAGGCCTGAGGAAAAGATCGCCATCTAACGACCTTCGAGAGTTACACGAATGTCAGATCAAACGAACCGATAAATCGCGAACGAACCAATTGGTTTGCACGCACGTATAATTGGCCACCTATGCAGTGTTTCGCGGCGTGGCCGCTGGGCCCCGTTGCAATATCCAATTGCTTCACGTTCCGTTCGCGAATGTGATAGCTCAGCTCGATGATGGGTCATACGCTCCTGATTCGGTGACGATGGTGTTCTGCAACGATCGATTGATAGGAGTCGAGAACAAATATTTCTCTACCTTTTTCACTTAAATCAGAAATTGGCCATTTTTGCGCGCAGAGTGTGCAACGTTGCTGCGCTACCAGCTGTTACGGGAGTAGAATAACCTCATAAGTATTCATGAATTCAATTTTTGATGAATATGTTAGAAACGTCGTTCTAAGGGTAGTGATGTAGCTTGATCCAGGACAGTTCTGGGGTAAGGACTGAGCGGTCTCTCACAGTTCGCATACCAGAAGGCATCACCTTCCCCACTCCGTGGCCAGATCCTCCAGGAACAGAGTCCCTATTCTTTGGCAATACGGCGTCACGCCGATTGCCATTCCCGTAACCTTTATCTTACTCTAAACAACCAATCCTTCGACACCCGATAGTTGGAAGACCCAAAGTGGTCGCCAGCCATCGCCTGATGTCAGGACTGTTTAGTCTCACGCACCCCCGTTCAGGAACACACGCAGCCTAAGTCCCAGTCATAAACCATCGAAGGCAGGACAGCGTGGGGCCACCCGCCCTCGACCCTACCCTTAAGATTGGTGATGCTAACAAATAAATGGAAAAAGTACTGCAAAATATAAAGAACTGTCTCGGTTAGGTAACGCTCCTTTCGCAAGTCACGAGTAACCGCGCATCGCACGTGCCCGTAAACACAGACCACGTAGGTATTCCTTTCTTCGAATGCACTTAATGTTATTTAACATTCTAGCAGCGTCGTACGCAAACGTGCGCCCACACAGTCACAGATGAATACTGTAATGTAATCCCTTGGAATTGAAATCCACGTTTCAAGAAAAAATCAAATTTTGATTAAATTATTCTAACACCCCAATGAAACTTTATAGAAAGAGATGATATATAGTGTGAACAGCTCTGCACGTGATCCACCTCCCCTAGTCGTACGTTCAAAAAATACAATTTAATTGACAGTCGAAATTCGAGCATTCTCTACCACTTCGGGAACTCGCAAACCTGATCCTTTCTCCGTCCAAGTCCATGTCGAACGACCTTGTACTCAGGAACGTCACGTGCGTTTTCACTTGCTCGAATGTATGCTGATGTTATGTAAATCTCGTGTTCCTCGTCGCTTCGGAATACTTACAGTTATGTATTACGTGTAGTTTTCTCTGTCAGTGAAAAATTCGGCTACTTCTTACATCGAATCCTATCTTTGTTATCAGCAATGTTGCTGGCGATCCCATTTGATACTCCTCGTTGTGACCGATAAAGAGACGAATGAGGAGGTAGTCGTTAATATTTGATTTAGATTGTGTGTCTTAATGGTAGAAACATTCATCTCCTAGCCGCCTCAATATAAATCGAACATTCACCCGATTTTCCTTTTAAATTGCACCGTAGAATTTTCCTCGCTTCGAACAATTTTTCTCAACTTACCATTTCATGCTGGAAGATTAGTACAATAGTATGTATCTTTTTTGTGGATGGGTGAGCCTACTATAATTAATGAATAATTCATGGGTAATCGTCGCGAGATTGTCGTACGACACATTAATATCCTTTATGCATGCTCAATTATCAGCGTTTCTTTCATTTATCGCGTAGAAATGGTAAAACATTGTGTTAACGATCGCATGGTAACCTCAGGTCACACACATCGATCCTCCCACGCGGCGGTTGTAAATAATGGACATATTCACGTGACTTATTCACTAGAGTATAGCCGTAAAGCCGCCGCAGTCGATTTACACGGTCTGTCAGCAATTTCTACAGGCGAAATCGGCTGCTCTTCCAGTTCGGTTCCGTCCGACGTTGTCCGCACAGCCCTGCTCGTTTGCCATGCACCCCATTACCGATGAACGCTGCATAAATCGTACCCTCAGATCTTGACAGACAGTCATTTCGACACGATTCTATCGGCAGATGGTGACTGTATGAAAGAACAAAGGTTACATGCATGAATGTTATCGGTCCCGCGGCACTTTCGCGAGAAATATTCTTTAAATGTTTCTTGTAACTTTCAATCCCCAGTTGACTTTGTATTCTCACCGAGTACAGTGTCCGTTCGGGAATCCACGAGCAAGAGGTCAAGCGCGAGGTTGAATGCGAATAGGTACAGCAATTATATAATAATATGCGCTGTAAAACATTTAAATCACTGCCACGTGTGCAGACCTTTGATCGAAATTGTTCGAGTGAAATCGTTTTAGGCTAATTGCGTTAAAATTTCGCGTGCGACCCGTCCAGACGCTAAATAGTACGTAGGTGGACATCACACTTTTTGCACGTGATCAGCGATAAAAAAGATTACGACCTTGCGACATAACGGGATTTTAAGTAATTAACTCGTAATCTTGACAATGAATCGAAACCCACTACACTGACCCCACCCAATGAAACCAGAACTGTGCCTTATTACCCGACATGCTTATCAAAAACCAGATTAAACATCCGTCTGTGAAGGGCGTGAAATACGAAATCATTTGCAACTGTAACGCAGATAAGCCCTCTACTTATCTGTACAGTCGAGCTAATTGCGTACGTGATTCAATATTACCACTTCTTTGGAAGTTGAATTTTTTCACATATTATGTAGGTTATAGAAAAAGCGGGCAATGACCACAATCCCACGTGTGAAAAGTAAACAATCCTAATTGAAATTCTAGCGACAGCTTTTAAAGATCCTTCTGCTACACTTAGATATATAGAAAACTTTCCCCCAACGTGTTACAGCAATTTTAACCTTTCGTGGTCACACCTTCTTATAATCACAAATTCGTCACATGGAGTGCACTCCACCCTAGCGTCATTTCTAAGTTACCATTTTCGTATTTTTGAATCTTTTAACTTTTGAGTGATAATTATGCATTCGTAATCTAATATTTTTCTAGAAATGTAAATTTTGATATGATGAAATTTGTAGTTGAAAAAATAGTTGTGGAAAAAGCGATTTTTTGTTAAAATTCGCCAAATTTTAAAATTTTAATATCGATGTCCAAAAATTCATAGAAATATTGGCAAAGAAAAAAAAATGCCCGGGATGCGATATACCCCGTCTGACCACAAAAGATTAAAGAACTTCATCTTTTATGTGAACCGTCTTTTGATATATCGAAATTTCTTATTATCCCTAATAAACCAATTCAATGGATACTCCAGTATATGCAAATCTTTATCAATCGTTGAACGCCGCCGTCGTTCAATCGTCAAGTAATTTTTTCACACGCTTTATATCTGCGATCGTTGTACATATCAGGCATGATCCACAATTGTTGTATATTGGTGTAGTAAATGTATGACGTGTGCTTATTCAGTTTCTTATGATTAGCTGGTCAAGTGGCCTTGACCATCGTCAAAAGGCCAGCCGAGGAAGAGTACGTTATATCCCTCATCGTAGTTCAAGTCGGTAAATTTTTCATTCGGCTACCGGTTCCTAATGGCATCAACCATTGGTCTTCGCTGCTCACCTTGAAATACCTTGTACGTAATCTAATGACCGTATATCATTGTTACTCCGACTCCCCGTGCGCCGTCTTTACATTGTCCGCGGACTCGTTACGCGAGGAGCAATCGTGCAACTTCACGTTTCGAAATCCTCTCGTTCCCAACGAGTCCCGTTTCAACTTGAACCTGTAAGAAGTGTTTGCTTCATTGGGCGAAGCATTCCATTATTATATGTATCTAGTTTTTACATTTTAAGTGACCACTTACCTATGCACGATGCTGTATTTCACACGTTGAAGGCCACATGGGTAATGGCAATTTGCGATGTTAATCGGAAGAGAAATTTTTGTGAAAGAGATATCGTATTGTTCCATTCAGCTATGGAGTGAAGTAACTGGGGAAATGATGTAACTACGAGCTGAATTTTATCGCAAGAATATAAGTATATTCTTGACATACATAGGTATATTCGACATTGAAATAAAGTGCGATGAAAGTACATATGAAGAAATTCGACACAGTGAGACATTGTAAGGGAATTCAGGGTTTTATTTAGCACATGACATTTTATATTAGACGCCTAAAAAATGGTACTTAATGAGACACATCAAAATTAATTATCCTATCGAGGAACGTCTGGAAGCGCGCTAGAAGTACGAAACTCAATTGCTTCTATTCCTTAATTATTGTCTGCGAATGGTAACGAATTTAGGTTTTATACAGAGACCAACTTTTGAAAAAACCGGTTTTCAAAATCCAGTATTCCCCAAACAAAAAGTTTTCGAATTTTCACAAATAAAAAATAATTAAATTAGTAAATACATATTTGTACTTATTTTAAAAATTTTCATTTTTTTTAAAAATATTTATGGAATTACACAAATATAACAAAATAAAATATACTCTATCTATACAAATCCAAATAAAGGAAAAAAGTCAGTACAAATCCGTACAATTTTTGAACTCATTTAATGTTTATGGATCTACAAAAATATAACACAATAAAATACACTGCATACAAAACCAAATAAAAAAAATCTAAAGTAACTAAAATCCGTACAAAATATAGATTATAAATCTTTATTTTATTTAGTATTTTTCTTCGGAAAATGTGAACTCATGAAAATAAGTTTTACAGTAAACTGTTACCTACTACAATATGCTTGTGTCCGAGGTGATTTCAAGTCAAAATGTTAACGTTTCTAATTAAATAATTAATTCATTTCTGCATATTAATTCTAGTATATAAAACCGGTTTTTTAAATTTAAAAACCGGTTTTCGAATTTCGCAAATTTATTTTAAAAAAACTGTTTTTAAACCCGGTTTTTAAAAAGCAACAAACCCAACGATTTTTCTTATTCTACCGCAATAACGATCGCTAAATCGCAAAGAAGCGGAAGATAATTGAGCTTATTATGTATAATATTATCGCTAGAACTTGTCGGTGACCATTTGCCTTGACCGTAAGAATGAAAGGGCAAACCCAGAAAGGCACGTTTCATATTGTTCTAATAGCCGATGCAGTTTTAAAATGGGGGTTCTGAAACTGGGAGCCACCAATCCTCCTGAAACATTAACGTTCCTCGCGTATCGGGATCGGAACTTTACAGGTGCGACGAAATGGTTTCGCATAAAGCAAGGTTGAATAAAATAACAGGGCATTGAGTTGTATGAAACAAACGAACCGCCTAGAAGGATATTCGTAAGGTAAAACCTAGAAAGTATCTGAAATTTGAATTAGTATCTGAAACTATTTGAATTATCAATCTCCCGAAAGCAAATTCGAAATTTTCGTCGCTCTAAGATCACACGATTAGAAACATATCTGTGTGCCGCAAAGTGGAGTTTCCAGAAAAATCAAAACATTTGTCTCTTGTGTCTAGTATGCTATTAATAATTTGTATCCATTCTGAGAATCACAGTTTGAGTATCTCATATCAGTACATCACTTCGAAGTCGATTTAACGAGAAAGAAATTAATGTCGACAGCTTGTATCGCTGATGTTTATTGATGGCTTTATCGTTAGAAGTGTCTTTCAAAGACAATACGCGATAGGGGGTATTTTTGTCAGTTAATCTGCCGCTATCAGGAAACGAAATGTTAGAAAACAGTTCGAGGTAGAACGATATCGTTCATCTGTTAGTTTCTTCCCAAGGTTGGATGCTCTTGATTCGATACAATTGCCCGTTTTATTAGACGCGCTGTCTGTGATTGGTAGCTAAATGAAATGTTACAGTTATCAGCGTATAAATCTGGAAGACAAGGGGCGAGAATTGATTCGCAGGAGCGATCTGACACTCTTAATTCTTGATTCTTGTCAGCTGCATGTCGCGAAATCGTTAGTCATCCGACCTTCTTGTTACCCTTTGAAACGTGGCAAGGAGCAGGCTACGTTTTTGTGTGGGAAATAAAAATCGTAAAGGTTACTCTAATATTAGTCATATATATCTACTTCTCTATTTATCAAAAGTATAAAAGGTAGTTACCAAATGAATGATGTGAAAATTTAATTTCACATTCTATGTTCGTACATATACTTTTCAAACTCCCTAAACAAATGAATAAAAACTCATTGGTCATCCATGGAAGATGAATTCTCCCAAACCAGTCAACATTTTCAAGATTTTTTTAATATCATCTCCCCAACTGGTGCATAATTATTATCTGGAATGCCGTTAAGCATGTCGTAAGTTATCGAGGACCCATCTGGCGCGACAGTCACTCTCCAATCGTTGCAAAACCCATTTATGAATATTTTATTTCAAGCAAAAACAAAGTCTCATAAACCGAGAAGGAGGAAGCAGAATATAGAAAAAGGCCGTTGAAAAATTTAGAAAATCACAGGCGAACATTGCATGATCATTAACAGCGGTTCCTTTCTTCATAAAACAAGATTTGTACTCATTCGCGTTGCACGCAGAGTCATGTATCGCAATCGGTCAGAGTACGATCTACAACGTGAATAATCGATAAGCCCCCTCGGCATAACCAGAAGAGTCATCTACGATTTGAAACGACTGGCCAAAGGAAAGTGTTAACGTTGATTTGGTGGCGGGATAATGAAGGAAGGGCAAAAGAAAGAGCAGCGGAAAGAAACAACGATAAAAGCAAAGAGCGGTCTGACGCAAATGCCGGGATCCCACGTCATCCAGCTGAATCACGAAGGAAGAACCAGACACTGTTATTCTTCTAGGGTATTTTTACGCTTTCACGTCCAGCAAAATGTACACCTACCGGGAATCGATCAGGTTTACTTCCTCCTTCTCCATTAACCGACCACCGCCCTGGCGAGCATCGAGGAAAACCGGCATATTAACGGTTCCGCTCGACGGGCTGACAGGCGTATTCATTTAAATTGCACAACGCGTTCCATCGATAAACACTCTGTTTATGATAATGAGAACCGATGGCAGAATCCATTCGTAACGAGCGGGCCCGATCGCCGCTCCTCCGTGGGCGGACCGCGCGCACCGGGTGCACCCGCACTCGTCGCTCGTAGTTTGTTTGCAGAAATCCAACTGGCGTTATTAGCCACCGTGGAATTAATTAATCAGCCTGGCCGAGCCTTACGATAACCACTCACGAATACAGATAACGGATTGCGTAATCGCGTGGCCGGCCGTTTCACTCCGCGACACTCTATCGCCAACTTATCCCGTTACTTTTCAGTGCTCGTGCACTCGCGTTCATCGCAATCAGCTAGATCGTACGGCTGCTTACGCTGAAAATCATCCATCTTTTTCCCACGTATTCGGGCCTCGCGGGGCGCGCTATATATGAATGAAAACATGCTCGTAACCGACGTAGGAATGTTGGATAGGTACTTGATATGCATGCGCCTCGTGCGAGCGTTGCTACTGATAGATCGTGGAATGGGTTTTTTCTCTCGTCAGATTTCGAGCAGAAATGAGCGGAAGTTTGAGGAGCAATTTTCAGTTTCAGAGTGTGATTTGATTTTGACACTAATACTGGCACTGTTGCGGCAAACCGCCACGTAATCTAAATTCAAATGGGAATGCCGTAAAAACTGCAAGCTCAGCAAGATGCTAATTCTCTTTTTCGCAGCAAACCGCTGATATTGCATGAACGTTAGTTTTTAATTCTTCGAAAAGGAATCGATCTTATATACTGCTATGTATTAGGTAATTTCGTATTACTGTGCTCCTATATTCTCGTTCCCTATGAAGATTTTTTCATACGCGTTATTTAAATCCTCGCTTCTTGAACGAATAAGTTCTCGTACATGCCTAACACAATCTTGCTCACGATAATTCTAATTATAAAACTGCTCGAAACATACAATTAAGCTGCTTCGAAACACGATATATTGTTCCGTCTATACGTCGGTTGATACTTAATCATTATCAGCGTAATACTTCAAATATTTGTTTACGCCGTACTGTAAACGCAGCAGCGTATTGTTCCATGGCACAGCTTGGCGCTCAATCGCACGAGGTCAGTTATTAATTCGAACAGGAATCGCGCGATCTGAGAAGAAAAAGTCGCGATTGCGTGTCTCTTCGGCGATGTATAAGATGTTTCATAACACGTGGACATAACTTCTGGGACGAATTGGACACGCAAAAAAAAAACTAAAAAAAAAAAACTTTAAGAAATATTGAAACCAAGTTCAAAAAAATAAAAATGCACCAGAAAATAAAAATAATTGTTTTCTTTATTTAATCTACGATTTTCAATATTTTTGAGTCGACGCCAGATTTACACATTGCAAATGATGAGGCGCCGACATAAAAATATTTAGAGTCGTAGACTAAATAAGGAAAACAATTATTTTTTACTTTTTGGTGCATTTTTTTTTCTTTTCTTTCTTTCTTTTTTTTTGGAAGTCGGTTTTAATTATCCTTAAATTTGTTTAGTTTTTACTTCTTAGTTGTCTACGAATCAGATTTTTTATTTTCGGCGTAACTTCAAAACTATTTAACCGATTTTAATAATTCTTTCTCCATGGCCTAAGTGGATTTAAGCTAAACTAAATGCAATATATTTCACGAAAATCGGTCCAGTATTTACGGAGAAATTTGCAAACAAACATAATATACACTAACATACATACACAAACACACATCGAATTGAGAACCTCTTTCGTTTTGAAGTCGGTTAAAAATAATGAAAATGTTCGTATAGAACTGCGCCCCTGATATTAATTCCAAACATTATTCGTGAAAATCTTAGACTTCGACAAAAGTCGAACAGCTGCTAGTCACGTAGTTATTAATTCAATTTGTAACAATAATTACTAAAACACCTTGTGACTGAGGAACAAAGTGGCACGGGACAAATGTTTATCCAAGCTTTCTCTCTTTTGTGTGCTCTATTCGCCTCTAAAATTATACTCGAGAGTACATGAAACACCCTGTATACGCTTCTAGAACAGATAAAAGTACTACAACTCGGTATTACACCTTTATTAATTTCCCATCCGGCGAGCACGTTTATACAAGCGAAATTCGATAAGTCGAAATGACTGCCGCTGCGCGGTTCTGCCGTGCAGATAGCATTTCAAGCAAACCAACCGAGCATTATACTTTTTAATTCCGGACTAATACGCTTATCGGGCTATCTATGCGCGGCGTTTATATTTTAGTAGGCATTAAAATTTATTGGCTGCTTTTCATCACATTTACATCCCATTATAACATTAACGTCGCGGCAATTTGTTAAATATTCAGTTGACTAACTTTTCTCAGTACGCAACAATTACGCTCAATTTATTATCGACGGAAACTTGTTGGTAATTCTACAGTCCGTTCACCCATAACTCACTTTCTCCGATTTCCGTTTTACTGCAATGTTTCAGAAGAGTATTTACGCTCCTTCTATTTTTAATGAAAATTCTGCATTCGTTGTATAAGTAAGTGATCACGATGACGACTCGATAGCCGCGTTGATGTATCGGTGAACGTCTCGTTCCGCATGCACATAGGTACCTTCCTCGTTTGCATCGTCATTGTGATTACACTTATAAAACCGCTAGCCACGGCCTCGACGCGAGGATTCTTATCGTTCTATTCTCCTTTCAGAAACTTATCTTATCGGGTAGGCGTCGCGCATTCGATGATTCTCTTCGTAAATGTCGCGAGGAATGTCTGGCTGAAGAGAAATATGCTCTATCATTCAGGTATCAAATTGGATGACTGTGCCTCCGCGGCTGAAATCATCGAGCATTCGGCGGATCGTTACGTAAGTGTATTCCTAAATACGTGTTACGGGATACTGTTTTCCTTAGCTCTGTCTCAATGCAAACAGTGATTAGACGTTCGATGTACACGCTCATTTTGAAACGAAGATTTTTGACAACCAGATATGATCCTTGCCTTTCGAGGCAGAAGAATGCCGTCTTAATTACGGAGTAGTCGAAATATACTGTGTCTACTGGATGCCTAGTAATTTTTACGTTTCGAGTATAATGAGTGTAGTCTCTGTAATATTGCGTGCAAACAATGGGTCGCCTTAATTAAAAGTAATTAGGCTATTTTGATTTCCAAACGATCTAGGATAGCATAGTAGTAAAATAATGATGAACGTTCAATGTTTTTCTCTTGGAATTTATCCAATCATATTGTTCCATTCTTAATCATTTCGAATAACATTTCAATCTGAAAAATTTTAAATCTTGACAAATCTTGAGAGTCTTGATCAGTCTTGAATCTTTTGTTTCCAGGTCGATGTACAAGTTGATGGCACATATATTATAGGTACTCTTACAATTGTAATTTTAATCTCATATATTCGTTCACTTCGCTGTTGTCAACTTGTCAGAGATTGAACGAGAAATAGATTCTTTGATAGAACTGTGAAGCAATACAGCGTATTATTTCAAGTGCTGTTCCCCATAATGTTATTTCGAAATTGATGAATCTAGCGGGAATTATTTTCTTATTTTTTGGTTGTGCTAATATTGCCAATTTCCACACGATTTCCCACAGTTATGAGGGATGTGTATCCGCGTTACGGGTAAGCCTCGTAATCTCCTTTCACTTCCTATTGAGTCATCATTGGTTATCCTTATCGATATTTCGGTGTATCCTGTAATCTTTTCCTGACGGATTTCAATACGCTACATTGCAATTTCTATGTACACGAAAAGCGTTGATATTTCAAATATTTAACTTGCAGAAATATCGGTTTCGCGAACACGGCGCCTGCTTTTCCATTTAGAATCATAAATTCGTTGTTAATACTGTGATTTGTAACCTTGTGGGCAGCAATCTAGCGTGGCCAGGTAAGCTTCGCTGGCGAAAAAATATGAAATTTTACAGGAGGCCAGGGAATTCTACTCGAGGCAGTGGAACAGAAGCGCGAGGCATTCTTTGATTTCGCGCAGTAGTGAACGTCGATTTAAATCAGACGGGCTTGCGCTCGTTTCGCGGTTTATGCGATCCCCATTAATCCTTTACGCCCCAGCTTGTCAAAATACCTGCTGCTGTCTAGTAATCATGGCGCCTGATATCGAGTAAAATTCTTATTTGCCTCTGACGCGCGTTGAATAAGAAACTTAAATAAGCTCCAATTGAGATATCGAAAAGACGCCTATGTCAGTCCTACTTTTAATGCCTCGCGTTGCATAAATCTTCGCCGGTACTCGTTTTCATTATCCACTATCTTATATTTACTAAGATATTAGTGGCACGATTAATTACTTACTAGTGAGAACGTTGAGGTGTGCTGGGAATAGTTGACGATAGGGAATCGCATCCCCTGCAAGAAGAGATTCCTCGAACACTGGCCATTGAATTTTTGTGACTGTCTTATCGCTGCGTTTGATAATCTTTTACGGGTGCAGGTCTAATAAAGAACCTCAAGATTAGGTCACGCTTAGATCGAATAAACACAGACCAAGCTAAATGGAACAGTATCTATGATTGCTTGCCGCGCCCCTTTCTATCTCCGGCCCTACCCTTTTGGTCACCATAGGGGGTTGCCCCGGTTACAACCGATGCCCGTCGCGTCTTCGACGTTGTCACTCAACCCTTCTTGCAATCTTCTATCGAACTGGACTCAACTGCGCACTAGTCCCTCTATTATTTACCCCTTCTACTACTTTTATCCGTTGTTGTTATCTAGTTCGTCTAGTCTATCGTTAAAACTGTCATCGATAGTATCAGCGGTATTAAAATTAAAGAAATCAAGTATTTAAATATCTTCTCCTTGTTAGGGGAGTGAAAGTGCTCTTCCAACGAAGTATGTAAGTGGTTTCTTTTGCATTTATCCCCCGAGTCTCGATCATCGCCAAATAATTTCCACATTGCCCCCTTGGCAATCAAACCCAACCTCGTCATCGGTCATTGAATCTACTCCAGCTACTTCTAAACGACAAGCATCTCGATACCATAAGATCCACCGAAATCAGCAGCAAGTTGCACACCTCGAATTCGCTCGCACGGGATACAATGTCCGTTCCAATAAGGCGGTCGTATTGCCCAATAACGTGCACGGTTCTGTTATTGCATCCCAATTTCCCAGTCGAAAGCATTCGATCGGGGTTAATAGGTGCTTGCAGGCGGACAACTAGGACCGCGTACTCTGAATTCACGATTCAACAGCTCGCCGGTCCTCGATCTACGACCCTTGAAACGTTATCCAGCCAATCATAATCGTCGATCTCCGTGCAGCTGCACCTGGTATAGCCGATCGAAACGATGGAAAATCTGGCCAACGATTAGTCGTGATCGAGCGAACGACGCCGGAGAATCGGTTACCTCGGGGCTATTAGCTCGCGAATTAATGCAAAAGCTGCCTGGTGAATCGCGCCGGTGCGGATACGTGCTCGTGTACGTCTCGTTTTGCCGCGAATGCCACGAAAAGACGACGATTACGTTATCTACGCGACACAGTGGTCACAGAGAGATAGTGTCGTTTCACAAGGCCACGATGTTGTGTATGTATGTACACACACACACACACACACACACACACACACACACACACACACACACACACACACACACACATGTATGTATGTATTATGAATGTTAAAGGGGTAGAGACAAGCCTCCATTATGCGCTCGCACAATGGATACATATCTAGGCCTGCACCGGTTTTATTAACCGTTTGACAGCCCCAGCCGTCTGTAATCGTGCAAAAGTGACGTAAACAGAAACAGCAATCCGTCAGCTGTTGATGCCTCAACTGCCAAGATTCTCGGTTTTCTCGTATTTGACGAGAGTAGAAATTGGAGAAAAATGAAACTTCGCGAGTATAGGGGCTGTTTAGGAAATGTGGGATTTATTTCTGAGGATCGATTTTGTGCGCTAATGTACCTAATGAAAATAGTTCTTATGTCGAATGATCTTTTATTATTTTACTTGAATTACAAATAATTTAGGGGTAAGTACATGTTATAAGATTCAAATGTTTCGTTTCTTTCTTTTTAACGGCGAAGATGTTGTGCATCAGAATTTTTTGTGAATTGCTGCAGGATAGGCTGGTTGCTCTTCTATAGGTGTTTCAGTTAGGTGCAGTATTGACCCTGACAAAATATCAAATGTCAAACACAAAATGGTACCTTAACGTCTCGTTACACAAACATATCGATAACACTTTTCTCTCTACGATTGGTAACTGATTCATCAATGAAACCATTCTTTTGGCATCTATCGCGTTTCAAGTAGAAGGGAGCCACGGTCTTCGCGCCTTTTTCCCGGCCACGTTGTTTCACGACGGAGTACAAAACGTTTTCTCAAACACGTTGCTGGCATGAAAATACACGGCGTGTATTTTCGTCTAGCGATTCAATGAGATAATTTCATGCTGACGGACAGACAAAATGGAATCGTGTGGTCTTACGATGATGTATTACTGGGTTTGCCGTGTCCACGCCTGACGTAAGCTCGAGAAGCGTAAAGTCAGGAGTGAGGGCCACGTCAACGATAGCACGTTTCGTCCAAGTTTTCATTAGTTCGCTCGTCACGCGATCTACAATGGTCTCCTTACACCGTTGCTTCGTATTATTCATAAATATTACTTAATATTGGCCACGACCACAGTGGTTTCGGTTCATACTGCGATTTAATCGACAACGTGAAACTGGTGGGGACGTTCTGAGGGAAATGTTGGTGTATACTCGGAAGTAGTCAATAGCCTAATAGCTTCATTCATCGCGACGTGTTCCACGTCAACTGCCGATACAAGGTTAATTAACAGTGGTCTACTTCATTATTAGTGTCGTAGGACACAGGAAATGTTGGAAGGCGGTGGAATGATTGGCGATGATTAGATGTATCACGGTGTTTACGGTTTAAAATGTTTAGCAAATCGTTTAAATAGTGGGTAATGAGGTAATCATTGATAGAATCGCATTCTATCGATCAACTTTTTTCAAAATTCCTTTTATTAACAATATTATTCAGCACACTCTTATCCGCTTGTTTGGTTCAAATCTTGTAACTCAATTTTAACCCACTTCCTCCAATCCAGTAAACTTGAAACTTTTCAGATATAAGTTATGATGACAATACAAAATTTAAAAAAAAAGACACGCCCGAGAGGGTGAAAGACTTGCATCCTCTACAATTTCAACTCATAACCACAAATTCAATCGACTTCAAATCAGCCGATTTCCGTGAATACACAATTTATCGAGAAATATATCCGTCACGTACAAATGATTCAATTTTTGCAAGTTTCAAGTTTCTTTTACAAAACTCAAACACTACAAAGTAAATAATAAAAAATATAAATAAAAAATTAATTTAAATGATTTTATTTAATTTGGTCAAAAATACACTAAAAAGTAAAAAATAATTATTTTCTTGCACTTGTGATATCTCAATTTAAATAAAATCGTGGACAGAATGTTTCATAATAGGATATGAATCAATTTAATACAAAATCAAGCGTCGAAATGAGGAATAAAAAGCGATGAAATATCATGTTCCCCGAGTTTATTTATAGTGACATATCACCATCGTAATTGTACGACACGAAAATAATTATTTTTTAATTTCAAGTGCATTCTGAATCAAATTAAATAAAATCGTTTAACTTAAAATTTTCTTTTTATATATTTTTTTTATTATATACTTTTTCACGACTTATTCTCGACTACTTTGTCCAAAATCCGAATTAGTGTCATTCCTTTGCAACCACATAACTCTTACTTTCAATTAAATAATTGTGTCGTTTAATAAGGTATCCAGTTCTTAAAAACTCACATACTACGTACAACTTGGGTCTTTTGTAAGAGTATTACCTTGTTAAAGAGGAAGGAACCATATACATATGTATCAGGAATAAAGGAAACACTGTAATGTATATAACACTGCTATTCTGTTCAGGTCTATTCTAACTTCAATACCCCACGCTTACTTACAGATGCAGAAACGCAAAACGCGGAAAAGTCTTTGAAAGCAGAAGGATTTAGTCGTGGAACGTCGTGAAATAAAGGAATAAAATCAAAAGGAACACGTTCGGGTCAAACAGACGAATATATCGAGAGAGTTATACAAAAGGGGTCTCCGTTTAACTGTTGTAACTCAGAGTAAACATACGTTTCATCATTTTTTAAGGGGATTCCTTGGCGAGCTAATTTACGACAATGAAATCTTTAGTGAAAACACACATGCTGGATAGATAACCGACGTTAGTGTCACTCAGCTCATTCGTGGATAATTCGTGTCTGTTTACTGCGATAGTGTTATTAACAGATCTTGTTTCCTGGGCTAACCGAAACGTTGTGCAATGCTAGGTGGCCGTAAAACGCGTCCGGAGGAACCTAACCGAGGGAATGTCAAACGTCACCGTGAAATGACTCGTCCATAGTTTTTCATCTCGATATTCGTTGTTGTAATGAAAATGTTTCGCGTCGGTTGAGAAGTTTCACGGCATGACATTTCGTATATCCTCTGTCCACTCGATCCACGGCACGTGCCTATTATTATACCTTCACCGAAAAGATACTTTAGGCCGGCAATATTTATCGATGTAACACTGACATATCATAACAATTTAGGCCAAAAGCGCACGAAAATGTCGTAACGTGGCATTTGCAAAATGTCAGTGACGCCATTAACATCCCTGGGTAGGAATCGTCCCGTGAGCATCGCGAACCGTTGTCACCTGAAAACAGCGTTTGTCGTTATACGTGTCCTGATTTTTAATTCGTTTATTTATAGCACCACTACCAGAATAACAATTCTTATTTATCGGGTATCGTTGAAAATTACATCGTAGCGGTTAGTTAGTAATCATTTCTTTATCGTCTGAAGGGATTGTTTAAAAATGATCGAGCAGCTTTTTTCTTTAATGCTAATTTCAAATTTTTGTACGCAACAAACGTGCAATTATAGAAGGCGGATTTTCGCAACCCAATCTACGTAACATAACGTGTATTATGTTCACGAATAATACAATTTCTTTGCGGAAGCACATCCTCATTAGTTCGCCGACTGTGCTCTGGACTGAAAGTAGCTACGATTACGCTTTTGGTGTCCCATGGAGAGCATAATCAAAATACTACTGTTCTACGGATATTGCGGTCGGACTCGACTGTTTGGCCCGTTTGAATCCAATCACAATTAAACAATGACGTCAATTGATTTGCCCATTAGGGTTTTCTTCTCTTCGTGAATACAATAATTATGAAAGCCTACAAACAGGTTATGAATTGAATATAACACGTAATGTTTCTTAGACCTTCCAATCTTTTCCTTATACTGATTAAGATGAAGCACAATAAATTTTACAATATTCCTGAATTCTTCGCTCCTCAACAAATAATCAGCTCTTCCGAAGCATCTGATTCCTATAAGATTTATTTAGTTCTATAACTGAGTACCTTACCCGTAAATTAGAAAAAACTGTTTATAAAATTATTGCTCTGACTTAACATTAAAAAGAGAACACTAATTGAAAAATATATATTTTCATACAATACGTAGTACTTATTGACTTGATAAGTTTTTATTTGTGGCGAAAGAGTATTCTATAATAAAAATATTAATAGTAATATTAGATTTTTTTACAATATTAATATTAGATTGCATTTCCTTTATTTACTTTATCGAGGAGCTCAGGCGAACGGAGAAGAAGCGATATGCAAAATACATGATATGGTGAAAAAGAAATGGGGGAAAAATTTCTTGAACACATAAATTTGTTCTAATTAAAAGTGTTGCGTGCTGTACGAACGTTCGGTGTGTATCGCTGGCGGCAATACTTCTCCCCACTCCGATTTCTCGGCCGTCGAAGCTTTTCCTCGATTGGGAGGCGCGCACCGATGGAGAAATGCCACCTCGCGGTTTTGCCCGTCAGTCGTGCATGGCGTAAGCTTCCGATCGGACGGCCTTTATGATCCGTGCCCACGCTGAAACGGTTCCCCACGTTCGCCGAGCACACGAGGATCACACGCGCTCCGACAGTCCGCGCGCGATCTAGCCACGATATCCCGTGCTCCATCGATCACGCGCCAACCCGCGAACGACCAATCTCGTTTTTACCAAGTGCCTATTCTTTCTACGGTAACACCACCGAATAATCACGGGAATTCAAATACTCCTTCACGTACAAAGTGTTTGTAGCTCCCGTAATCTCAGAAACGAACGCTGGCGAACGTTGAAACAGAAATACCGTGCAGAGATCGTGCCAGTCTGTATGTGGATTCACGAGTGACCCGTGAGTTACAGTTTGTCGCTTTGGGACTCAGTTTTTAAACACCAAACGGTCGTTGACCTCTGAAGGCGCGTTGATCGGAAGACCGATTCCTCGCGGAAGGATCGGTGCGGCGAGGATCTAGATCACGGCGAAGAGGAAGGTGTCGAAAGCCGTCCAGGGAACCGGGAGCGTGATTTCGAAGGTGGTCGTTTCGAAAGCCGTGATTTCGTGTGCCCTCCACACCTTGAATCTCGCTTAAGCGAAGGTGGTCGATCGCTCCGAAGGATTTCTCGCGGCCTTGACCCACTGGGATCAACTCGTTGTCACGATTACCAAGCACTCCGAATGGAAGCCCCCTAGGTACCTCTGGTCAATGGACAAAGATCGTTTTCTTTATCTGGACGGGCAGTGAACAGTGGACGAGTTAATGCGCTTTTCGAGTGTCGCTTATACGTAATCTTTCGGTTGGCGCGATGTTCTTGCGATCGTCGAACGCGATCTTGGTGATTCTCGGCGAGTAAGATCTGGCCCTCGAAAAGGGCCGGGGCGTGTATGTTTTTTGGTGACGAGACGTGGAAACATCCGATGAAACTTCTACTATGCGAAGAGATGACTCCTGGTGGTGCTCGAGGTATCTACCTTCAACTTCCTTCACACGTGTAGTTGTCACTTTCTGTGACAATACCTGATCTTTTCTCACGTGTATTACTTTCTACCTTCTTATACGTCATTTTACACCTTCCTGTAAGCATGCGTCAGCCTTTTCGCCCATTAGATAGTAGTTTCTCCAGTATCGTTGCTCCTTTTTGTCATCTTGCCATTCAACAGCTAGTACCGTTGCTCGTGACTCATTGATTGTGCGTACGATCAACTCCACAACTTAGGATATTTCCATGGGTGTCGGGGCGAGGGTGAATCGAGTTGTGAATGAATTACTTTTTCCAAGGTAGTCTTCAGGATAGTATCAGTAGAAGGGTTTTAGCGATCTTTTTGAGTAGCATAGGAGTTAAGACTTTTCTTTTGATCGTTTAATAGGTAGAAATAGAGTGTGCTCCAAAGTTGCTAACCCTTTTTTTTTTGGAACACACTGTATATTTTTCCAGCACAAATCCAAATGGCCCCTTTCAACCTCAGTCGAGTGTTAAAATGATTTAATCGTTAAGTCGTTAGTCCTATTACGTTCTGCATAGTTCTTCCTCTAATTAAATTGCCGCCCCTCCACTGCCACACCTCTGTCGACTTCCCTCGTCATTAAGCAGATTTTTAACAGGTGCACGCGGCAGATTGCGTGTGATCATCTCTACGCGTCGTTACGATCAATATCTGAAACACCAGGAGCACTGAAAAGAGTTCATTGTAACGAACGATCGATGATAGAAACGTTAACGTCGCACTGCTCGCCCCTTGCTCGTTTCCAGGCGATATCTGCGCGATTATATGATCGTGTCATTCATTTGCATTCTCGTCGAATGGTTATTGTATCAATTCCTCGGGTAATGTAAAGAACGGTTCGTTATCGGGGAGGCGAATAGAAAAGGCTGGCTCTTATTTAGTACAATAAACTTTAAGTGGACAACGAAATTCTCCTAAATCGGATTAACAGATCTATCTAACCCCTAAACACGTAATGCCTTTCTTTCTAATTACAAATGATTTCTATGTTAGATTAGTATAAGCCCACAGATTAGTATAAACCTTAATAAAATGAAAATTGTTAAAAACTCTATATCTACTGCATACACGGAACAATGTCCTGATACCTTCTGTCTAGAATATTTTTACTAATACTACTTGCAAACAGAAACGCCTCAGATCTACCCGTAATAACATTTGCAACAGAAACTTCGAGTCCAGTTAACAGTAGAGGTGGGACTATTTGTCGAATTTTTCGGTATTCGAATATTCGAATACTTCAGTTGCTCAATTATTTGCCGAATATAATTCGAATATTTAAGTATTCGAATACTATTTGAATATTTAAGTATTCGAATACTATTTGAATATTTAAGTATTCGAATACTATTTGAATATTTAAGTATTCGAATACTGATGTATTTGAATAGTATGGTGTGAATTATAAATCAAGTTCTTTAGGTTCATTTGTCAAGGTGAAATCTTGTAAGCTAATTTTGACCCACTTCACACCATACTATTCGAATACATCTGTATTCGAATACATCAGTATTCGAATAATATTCGAATAATAATATTCGATTAGTATTCGAATAATAATATTCGATTAGTATTCGAATAATAATATTCGATTAGTATTCGAATAATAATATTCGATTAGTATTCGAATAATAATATTCGATTAGTATTCGAATAATAATATTCGATTAGTATTCGAATAATAATATTCGAATACTCAAATATTCGAAGTTTATTCGTAGCATTCGAATACTTGTAAAATATTCGAATATTAAATTATTCGAATAGTCCCAGCCCTAGTTAACAGGTGCTCCTAAAACAACCGAGGTTCCTTTACGATAACTCTATTCATCAATTTCGGCTTATCCTTTCACAAAGAACCATCCATCGCCCAATCGTACCACCAAGTAACAGGCCATTTCAAACATCCACTGTCATCTAATATCGTTGTCTATTTAGTGAAGTTAGAGATAGAGAAGAAAGTACAGTTCGCCAACGCGTTAAAAGTTCTAGGAGCACCTTGACATCGGTGGTTACGATTCGACGAAAGGTTAATTAAATAGCGATTAGGCTCGTCGTCAGAATCGTTTCAGGGATGCGATAAACTCGGGTAAAAGTAAACAGTGAACCGATACAGGGCTGGGCAGTTGCCCAATCGCGATATCACGAGTGCATGCATCATGCGTGCCAGTTGTTTTCTAAACGAACTTCCGTCATTGGCAGGGAACACTTTCGCGTCGGATCAGATGAAAACGTTACGAGTGTAGCCGACATACACTCGCGTTTCCCTTGTGCAACCACCTGTCCGGGGAAGTTTCTTATCGGATCAATGATTGCATCAAACACCGTATGATTCTACCGTAACAGTGGGATTATCGAACCTACTATTTCCTATTATTTTCATAATCGTGTATCATGAGACAGTGTTTGATGAAAGTGACACAAAACGATTGGAGTACCATCAACGCCGCACAGTTTGTCAGAATGGATGACATATTTCTGATCAAGTCGCCGTTGAATTCATTCTTTCCGATCTTTCTGTTAGTTTTGTTTAACTAAGATTAGTTTATTGATACAAAAATTATCTATTATATTACTTCGCGGAACGCATACAAGAACAGGGCTAAAGTGTTTATGTCAGGATGTTTATATCGATAGCGTGACCAACCCATAGAGTCCGTGCGCTTGACGAATCTCTCCTCGAGAATTCATTCTGCCGGATCGTTTCAAAGCATAAAGACGTTGTCTTCTGAGTGTCTTAAACAAATTAAGGATTAAAAGTCCAAATGTGTTTTGAATATCCATTGCCTAATTTCCAATACTTTTATCCAAATAGGGGTAAAGAGTACAGTGGTTGGCCACCTGACAGTGATTGGCCTTATTTTGAGAAATAAATGAATATAAAGAAATACCAATGTTACCTATGCCTTTTTTTAATGAACATATTCATATTCCTTGTACTTTCTTGCTTCGGATGTAATCAATATTTCTCCACTCATTATATACTGTGATTATATATAAAAGCAAATAGAATGATTCGGCTTTGAAGCTTGGAAATTACAGCGATTTAATAAAAAAACCATAAGAGTACAGTTGAAAGTTTGCGAACAGTTTAATGTATTTATGATATGCATATCTCTCATATTCGGTATATATCGATAAATAAAAGTTGAAACTTTATAAAAGAATTATTTATTTGTTAAAATTATACATATATTATGAAAAATACAGGGGGCCAACAATTGTCGTATGAATAATATTGAATGATAGTAATTGGCCGGGCGATCAGTGACTGTTTTTTAACCATGTTAATGGTGAAACAGTAATTAGCCCCCTGTTAAAAACAGAAACAAACACTAAATAAAATATATCCATTTTTATTTAATAATTTTAATCTTATTTCTATCACCAAATCAGGTAACATTTTCTTTTAGGTTATATTATGTATCAAATAGCGGCCAATCACTGTCGAACCGATTGGACAATTACTGTCTTAACCGTGCTAATAACTATATTTCTTCGTAGGAAACACATTTTTTGTATATTTTTGTACATTCTTGATTTTTTTTTTGTAAACTCTATTTATTTTTAGATTATTAGGGGTTTTTCGTACTTATTTATATTGATTTCCATTTAAAATTTACTAAATTCATATTTATAATCAATTATTTATGTGACACTCTTTCTTAAGTGGCCAACCATTGTACTCTTTACCCTACATACGTTTCCGACAATTATAATTACGAACGCGTGCTGGGATATACGTAGCTCTTTTCCACGCGAAGATAGAAGAAATGGGTTTGAAGGGAATATTGCACTGTTTAGTGCTCTATCTTCTACCTTTGTATTTTTATATGCCATATAGTAATAAAGATATTATTCTTATTATTACTATTGCATGCCTTGAAAAGCCGATTATAATACCTTCCAAAGCAATAGTCATTGCAGCTCTACCCGATCCTCTAATTATTCTCAGCGATGTACTATAAACGCCGAAGCTCTGACCACGTCGTAAAGCAGACTTTTATTAGCCGACAATTTTAGAATGGTTATTCATATATCATACAGAGGGACGTGATTCACCAGGTTTAACGCGTGCAATCGAGAAGCGTCCCCTGAAATCCTGTTTCTCTGTTGACCATCGGTGCTTTCCCCTCCGCACTCGTTAAACTCGGTTCTTCCATTATCTCCGGCCCGTTTTTCCTGGACGTCACCTTTCTCCGAGGCTGCGGAACGGTCGGGAAAGGGGTATAAAAATCCTCAAGTGTTGCTCCTCCTTATTGTCCACTTTTTCTTCCTTCCAAGGAAGTGCCTACACGCTCCTCGGGGATCCGGCGTAAACGAAAGCTCGCACTGGATGCGCGCTGGTGAGCTCGAAGATTGGCCTCCTTCGTCTTCCAACTACGAATTATTTCTGGGTCAATAGTTGCACAATCGGGCAATATTAACTCGGGATCATGGTCGTTTCAGTTATATTAGCCGTTTGTAACGGCTGCCGGCCAACCCATGGAAAGAAAACGTGGAGGCAGACGAGGGCGTTACGCAATGTTTGCTCTTTCACGATGCGTTCCGTTCGTTGTAAATCTGTTCACGACCCCCCCGCCCCGGCTTTGCAGTTTGTACGCGATCACGTAGAAATCAGTGAAATTAGGCGCGGATCACATGCGCGGCGTCGAATCTGTGCGCGAGCAAACAGGTGTTGTGTACACTCCGATGATCCAACCTAGATCCTCTCCTCTGCGATTGTGCTTCTGCCATTCTCTCGGCGATTATGGTGCCTTGCTTTCAGATTGTGCAATCTGAATCGGTTACGGGCGCTGGATCGTTTGGTTACTCACTTTGGGAATGTAAGAGGATCTTTCCACGTGAGGTGGTCGATATGATTGTTTTAAAAGTTCAGGATAGATAGGAATATTATTTATCGAAGAAAAAGGGGATGTTGGATTATCAGAATGATTGTTGTATAATTAGTGGACTTTAGGAAGGTTTCTAGATAAGCCTTGCTACTTATGTCTAGTATCTTTATAGTCACTTTATATATTATCCCACTCTCGCGTCTCTTTTTAGAGATTCATTTACTTAATTCATTTATTGTCACTTTTCTACTGGACCATCCTGTATACCAACTACATTTCAATCTAAAAACAATCGTTATATCATATAACAACACAGAGTGAATTGCATCGATCACTTGATGCGGTATCACAGCTTTACCTAACATTTACATGAATCAGTCTACACATAATTTATACCGCAAACCTTTGGACAATGTTCTCTTCCCTCATAAAAGTCATCCAGTTTAATACCGCATTCCACACAGTGCATTTATCGAATAAAGCTGAAAGCAAATTTCCATATAATTGAAAATGCTGAGACTGAGCTGCGTATTCTTTGCGGAGTGGCCAAGACCTGCGCTATCATAAAACTAGTCCTAGTCCTAGTCCCCTTGAAAGGGTGTGCACCTAGACTGGGTCGTGAATAGAGACGTTTGTGCGATGTGTTTCCGCCTCTGTCCGCGGGTGGGAAGAAGGTGAATTCGTCAGGGCGTGGAAAACGTGTTCACGAACACGAGATGGATGGGAATTATATGGTCACCTTTTGAAACGATAAACGATGACTGGCGTTTGCCAACTAATACTCCGTGCGTCTCTTTATCTCGACTGTTTTACAGCCGGCGATGTTTGGCGTTGTGATATATGCAAGGTTCGCGATACACGTTTGCTCCTTATCGTCGTCAAACATTTGCCGCGGCGATGAGGTGTACAGAAATAATTCCTCGGGCATCTTTTCACCAACGATTTTACCGTCAATGGTTAGCAGAGACGTAATAAGGTTTGTATATACAAGTTTCTGCCAACGACGAGGTGAAAAAAATTATGGAACCTTAGTGGATTCTGTGCTCCACTTATTTATGAGTTCGCGTGAATTCGAGACTAAGATAACATATCAGAAAGCAGATATTTATACCGCAGCCTATCAGTTGTACATTTTCCCCCGAATTCCCGAAATCGTCGTATCCTGGCGGAAGCTTGTGCTTTGTAAATGTGGTTTGTATTTGTCGTTGCAGTATTACAGTGCCAGTTCGATTGTACGCGATCGATAATTAGCCAGTTTGCGCGGAGGCAATCAGTGCTCCTTGTTACCATTAGGTACTCCAATGCAAACCAGTAAACTTGGAAGCATGTTCTGGTTTCATTCATACAATCGTTCCTTCTCGGTCCTTTTAATCGCCAATGGATTAATTACGCACTGGACCTGTTGATAAACCGAGAATTACACATATACCACGTGCCACGTTTGAGTACATGTATATTGCTCGACTGACGATAATTAATGCAATTTAAATGGCGATCGTTAAGATTGCACTACTGTGATGAAAGAGGAAAAAAGAGGTTGCGTTGTTAATTTAGCTCATGTTTGCTCTCGCCAACAGCTAAACGACTCCGTCTTATTTTTCTGCTCAAATATTAATGAACTGGGTCGCCTTGAGTGTCATTTTATGTGGATCAGAAATTAACTTGCTCCGCCTCGGACAGCAATCGTGCTCAACTCCAGCCTTTCGATCGTTATTAACAATCCGTATGATTCTCCTTCTGTTTGCTTGGCATTTATAAATAATCACATTATAGTATATACTGTATCCGGTATTTCTGTTTACGCGCGCATGCGATATGTTGGTGTTTCTTGGAATATAACTCGATGAAATCTAGACTGTCCCCACGTCGAAACGCTATTCAGATTTCAGTACTCATCCCTCGAAATATATTGTATCGCGTGTAATCTTAATTGTTTGATTAGTGGAAGAAAGAGTGACAGTATCGATCCGTCATCGCGTTTTCTTGCCTGACCGCTGCTAATAATACGCCGCTACCTTAGGCTCTACACCGCTATTATTCTTTGCAAAAAGCCCACGAGTTTAAAGGTGAAAGAAATAACAGCAGGGTAATGCATATGGAATGTCGCTCTTTTAGATCAGACTTCAGGGGCACGTAAGTTGCTCGAAACTTAGTAGGTTTAATCGTAACTGCTGCCAGCGATTTCTTACAGCAATCCATCAGCTTTTTAATTCCAGTTTGAAAAGGAGCATGAGTTTTTTTTCGATGGCAATTAGAAAGTCTGTTTATTATTTCAATTTCGTGTTTTAATTTTGTTGAAAACCTTTTAGGTTTCCTATTACCGTGCAACGTGAGACTGTTCGTAGAAAATGGTTATCGAAATTATAAAATACGATACGTCGAATGACAACCTACCTCATATACCTACTTCACCCAATTAAGGAATTTCAAATACCTCGCGAAGTATTGATTTTTCGAGCACCCTGCATCGACATTTTTATGCGCAGAAACCTTAGGAGAGTCGGCGCTTGGAAAGTGCATAATTTAGATACGCGATGCACCAAGCGTACAGCTGCCAAACCCCTTAGAACAAGCGATACCGCGCGTGGAAAATGTTATATGATCACGCTAAAATCTGCAGCGAGGCTCGCAATGCCTCAAGTTGCAGATTTCATTCCGCACACGGCACTCCGCGGCGTTAACTCAATTAGCATCGCAGGGAGGATAAAGCACACGTTAAAGTCTCATTCATGTCGATAGCTGAAACCTTCGAACGTCATCGCGAACACCCCGCGACTCGAGCAAATCAAGCAGATTCACGAAATCCTCTCTTATGCCGCTGACAAATTAATAAACGATTTATGTAGATCTTCGATCGATCGAAAAGATCGTCCATACGAGGAAGGAAGTAAATATTTTTGCAGCCTGATACAGATAGCAATTCAGTCCATTCACGCTCATTGATACAGGTTATCTCACGATCTTGCATATCCAAATCTTACTTCGAAGAATCTCTGAAGAGAGTCTCTAAGAACCAGACAATTTAGAAAACTACCAGTACTCTCGGTAATAAACTTTTCTAAACAGCTCCAAGTTCATTCGCACAAGTTGCGCACGTAAAAATTCGCAATTCCAGAGTATTCTAGCCGTGTGGGACCGTTTACTCCGCGATGCGCGGCCGTTCAAAGTGTTAAGCAGCGCTCACGTGAAATGACGCGAATATCCTCGCATGAAAAATCACGCGATTCGATGCTTGCGTCGGTCGCGCGATTAGAGGTGTATTTCTGCTATCTGAATCATCGAGTGCTGAAAATAAAAAAATTCAGAAGTGCATCTGTTACGCGCGTGTTCGTGTCCGTCCCCGCGCTAATACTCGGCTGGCAGGCGTTGTGTTGGGATTTTGGAAGTGACCGCGACAAAAGCCGCAGTCAAAGATCGATTAACACCGTTCTCGCGGAACCTCGATAGGGTTGCTAGCCTGTTAGGGCTGTTCCTGCCGTACCGTTTAACGGGGTCACGAATACAGGCGGGAATGAAAAATGCCCGTTAAGGGGTCATGCTCAGTCAGGAGGCCGAAAAAAGGATGATCTTTGGGAATTTTTTACTCGAAAGCTATAACACATTACTCAAAAATTCTTTTTTCCTTTTAAAGATTGCATCTAGTACTGTGTATCGTAATTTTTTTATTTAAAAATATTTATTAATAACAAAGTTATTGTCCATCTCTCAAAGGTCCTCTCAAAAAAAGGCTTCTGCGGTGACCACTGCTGTTCGAAAGTCGATCATCTAAATTAAAAAATTCAAAAGAATTTACTTAGTATATTATATTATCTTGTCTTTGAACGAAGGATTTTTCGAAATATTGATTTGGGAAAAAATGGCGGATGTTTAAAGTAAAAGTTTCAATTTTCATCATAAATCGTGCCTGATTTTCGTCAATTAAAAGAAAACTAAGCATTGGATAAAAAAATCCTTCGTTCAAAGACTAGATAATATAATATAATAAGTAAATTCTTTGGAATTTTTTATTTTAGATGATCGACTTTCGAGCAGCAGTGGTCACCGCAGAAGCCTTCTTTTTGAGAGAACCTTCGAGTGATGGACAATAACTCAGTTATTGATAAATATTTTTAAATAAAAAAATTACGATGCACGATACTAGATGCAATCCTTAAAAGGAAAACAGATTTTTTGAGAAATGTGTTATAGCTTTTGAGTAAAAAATTTCCAAAGACCACCCTTTTTTTCGGCCTCCTGACTGAGCATGACCCCTTAATAGCGCGGCCAGTGTTGAGCGGGACGTTTCTCTTTTGTTAATCGCGACAGGTGTGATTCGTCAACGTTATATTCCCCGTGTTGTCCATGACAACGTGAAGTTTTAATGTCCAAATTACCCGAACTCTGTACTCAAAGTACCCAACGCTCTCCTTACGCCGGTCATTTCTGACCCATTGTCCCGTGAAACTGGAGTTTATATCAGTGTTTCTGAAACTCTCTCAGGCAACCGCTTGGTTCCAGCAAATTATTCCAACCGGAGCCTGCCATGTACAGGATGTCCCATTTTTATCTTTCCACACAGCTATCTCGTAATGTTTAGGATCGCATCACCGCAACGCAACATTGCGTGTTATGATAGTTACGACTATTCGGAGCATTCTAAAGTTCCACTGCGTCGAATATTATTTGTGCCGGTGATTATGAAAGTGGTGTAAGTCAAAAAACTAAAAAATTGAGATTTCACTTATTTCTTGTTACCTTGATTTATATTTCAATATTATGAAAGAATTGTTGCCAAATAGCCGCCACGTAAGCAATGACATGATAATGTCACTTTCATAATGAACCGCGACAGTTCGGGGGGTTTAAAATGTCAACTCCTCGGACCTCGAACAGATCTGCAAGGATGTTTGTACGGTTGACATATTGAGCAGAGGTCCGAGCCAC
Source organism: Andrena bucephala (assembly GCA_947577245.1). NCBI lineage: Eukaryota > Metazoa > Arthropoda > Insecta > Hymenoptera > Andrenidae > Andrena > Andrena bucephala. The sequence goes on from OX387715.1 coordinate 76,664,978, forward strand.
ACGAGGTGCATTTTACTCATGTATACTCGTGTAATGTTTAAGAGTGTAAAATCTATTGGCATCCCATCTCAAGTCACTAGACTTTATCCCATTTTGAAGTGAAAGAAGTGAACGAAAATATTGTTTGCGAAATTTTTATAGATAAATTGTTAACACGTTGCAAGGGTAAGAAAGTTTTTCTGCCATTGCTGTTAGATTGACTTCCTTAGTCGTGGACACGTCAGGCCTGTGAAAACTTTTGCTTGACTCAAGGATACTTGCATAAACAATAAGAATGCGGACAATGTGACTTTGCTTCGATTGGCCGGCTAAGCTTGTCTGCCCGTATAGATAAGTGGATATAATTGTGTCTCGTTGTCCTTCGCACGCGCTATCAGACTCCTTTAAACGGTAGATTTCGTATTCCATATGGCCATGCATTTCAGCAATTTGATGAATGTGCCAGGCGCTTTTCGTTCGATAAACTGAGGGAGGATTCCATTAAGCGCAAACACACGGAAGTTTCGAAGTACTCTACAATTCTCGGTGATGCAATAGAATGTAAATTACCGCACGAAACGGTAATGCTTTTTTCGATAAGAAACTGGAATAATGTAGTGGAACAACTATTTCCACCTGCTACATAATATAGGCGCGTAATGGAACACCATTTTCAGATCGATTTATTCAAACACAACCAAAGTCCAATGTCACGTGTTAATGGCAAAGGAAACACGTGACTCGCGTTGCGGTTGTTGTGGGAATACTGTAGTTTTCCCAAAACAAAGGCTCATTTTCAAAAACATTGCGCCTTCAACTTCATAGCTTTAAGGTGAATGTCCCAATTTCTGCTCATTTAAGAGGTTACCCGTCATAAAGAAGGTGTAAAAAATTTGTTTGTGATCAAAAGTGGCAGAGTAATTGATTAATTCTTTAATAATGAATCAACCAATTCGAAAGCTATTTAAGAAAGATATTTCAAGATGTTTAACTATTAGTAATTTGTAATTAAATACAATGCTCCAAATGTCCGTGTTTCTACTCACGAAAAATAACGATGTACGTATTTCTACTCACCATTTGTACCAATTTCTGCTGACATAATATGTTGCCTTTTCACATTAAAATAAGTTACATCCTTTATGGAGAGGTTTTATAATACAACAGTAAAGCATAAAATAATGATAAACAAAAAATAAAATGCCTTCGAATAGAAATAAATGTTACAGCGTACATTGAATTGTGAGGTTATGTTACTAAAATTTTGGTGAGTAGAAATGCGGACATGACGGTGATTCACTTGACCCTAAACCTGCTCACCTGTTTTCTACTTAAAAAAATTAAAAATAGTAAAAAAATCTAAATCTAGAGCACAATACTGTATCTGTTTATATTATTAAATGATAATTTCTACTGCATAAACTATTTTTTGCCCAATTATCGAATACCAATAGCGACGCTGTTCCTTAGCACAACCAGCTAGAACACGATCGCAAAATCATGAGACCCTCGTTTTAAAAGTTTTTCGTTGCTTATGCTGCAGCTTTGATTAGCCCCAACCTCGTGCAACACTCGCGTAAATGTTCAAATAATTTAGAATTATTTTGTTGCAACTATAGTAACGTAAACGCAACGCTTATAATAATAAGAAAAATACGAAATGAGCAGAAATGGGGAGATTTACCATATCCACTCTATCATCGACCACTGGCGTCTTACATTTCACCCCTTTCTTAAAACATTCCTTAATAAATCTTTTTTTCTTTACAGTAGTACAGTCAAGTATTTATAGCGACCAATATGCACTCATCATCTCTTGCCCTTTGACCACGTCTTGTACTAACCGCAGACCTCCCTGTTCTCTGTTGCAGCGTGCGCTCGCAAGGATCAGCGCGGGAGGGGGTAGGTGAAAGTTGGCGACGAACAGGAGAGGTGTTCTCGGACACCGAAAGCTGGGGCACCCTGACGAGGAGGTCCTGGAGGAGGAGGTGGCTCGCAGGAGGGAGCAAAGAAAGGAGGTGACCATCCACCCCACATGGACGCCACCCCCAAAGGACCCCCCGTACCCCCCACACCGGATATCCTGCCATCATTATTTAGCCGCGGAATATCCGACCTGAACGTAAGGGCGTCGTTCCGTGGCCAGCACCGTCGCCGTCGAATATCGAGGCATCCGTCGCTTGATGCTCGTCGCAAGACGGAAGCGGCCGCCCACGCGTCATCGTCATCCTTCACGTGCCTCAATTTCTCTCGTCTTTTTCGCCGTAAATTGAAACAATTGCCGATTCTCTATCTCCGCCGCGTGGCCAGCAGCCAACCTGTCCGGGCACGGAACTTGACCACCGTGACTCTGAACGGGCCACCGACCGCCGAGGAAAGAAGTCGTTCCTGGTGTTCATCGGCAAGAACTACCGTTGGAACGGCGGCACCAAGGACCAAACGCGATCCAGCGAGGATCCCGACGATATCATCATTACTCTTGTCATCCGGAGTCAGGAGACCGTTTTTTACTCCAGTTTTTACACCACGGCCGCCGAGCCGTACGTTTGATGCATTTTCTACGACACCGGTCGCCAGCGAGGAGCGAGGTAGCCGTCGTGCCGAGGAAGAGGTACTACCTCTAACAGGCGTCGTCAGCTTTCGGGCGAAACATATCCACCGACTCCGTCCAGAAACGCCTAAATCAAAGCCGCAGCCTAACAGACGACCACGCAAACAATGTCGCGCAGCGCTGCCACGCGTCCTATGCAAGGTGAGTGCTTCGGTAAATTAATTATTATGCATCCACTAAAGGGAGGGCTCTAGTAACCTGATATGCGTCGCTGGCGCATTTTACGTTCGATCAATGATTCTTATTCTAAACGGCATTTAAATACGTGTAAGCGTGTCTGACCTTTAATCGGGAAAGAAGGAATGCAGCGAAATGGCTCTACTATACAAATTGCTACCTGCAGCTAGACAAGATACCCCGACGTGCGTTCATGGCCGTTTAAAGTACATCGAACTATAATTAGCACTTTCATACCCGGACCTTTAAGCGTGAATCCACTCTCGTGTCCAGAGAGGCGAGAAGTTCCTCGCAGCAATAAACTTACTGCTTTCTTTTCCGAGGAATGTGCATCGTCGCGCGCACGATTATGGAATACCTTACACCGGGTCAGGCTATGTTCTTGGTACAAACGAAAGGGTTGAGAGGGGTGGAACATAAAAATTCTTCTACTCTTGGAATTGAGTAGAACTTAGCCAGCTATGTGCGCCAGAATTTTTATACATGGATGGTAATATATGAGTTCAAATAATATTGAGAATTAAACATACCGACTGTCCTGACCCGTATACGGTTCAGGAAAACTTGTCAGTTGACACTTGCCTGATCCATGCGTAAAATCAGTGGACGCGCGACTTAAACTGTCCTGAACCGTATATCGGTCAGGCGGGTTAGAACTCGCGCCACCCCTGAACCGCATACGGGTCAAGAAACGGAACCGCGCGTTAAATTCACCGCGGATCAAGTTCATCATTCGAATCGCCTCGCGCTCGTAGAAACACCGTAACGGAAATTTCAAGCTTCGCGTTCAACTTCCCTGCTCTGATCGATTTCTCTCTCGTGCTTGGTGATCGCTAACATAGCAACCCTCTTTACCCCCGAACGGTGGATGGTTTCCCGGGGAGCGATCCACGGCGGCGTTCGTCGCGATGAGATTTCCGCGGCACCACCGGCGGCGCGCCGTGACGACTCGTGGCGCCGCGCGGGGACGACGCCTCGAAGTTTCTCGACGATCGTCTAGCAATAGCTCGTACGACGACTCGGCTCTTCGTCGTGCTGTTCGAAGCGTGAATCACGCCGCCGTGGAACGGAACGTCGACGGCTGCGAGGGCCACCCCTCGTGCAGTGCGTGAGACATACGTGTGCGATACATAACGGTGTCCGCGACGCGTGATATTTCGCTGCTGGCCTCCCGTGGCCAGCGACATCCCCCCTCTTCGGAGGGAGAAGCACGTCGGTTCCGCGTACGTCGAGGTGTTGTCAGAGGGAATGGTTATGGTGAGACGACAGTGCTGACAGTGCCTGGAAACGCTGGGGAATGCCGGTTACGATGTTTCACGATCGGGGAAACGACGGATGGTGGCCGCCCAACCTGCGCCGGCTGATCAGTTTCCCGTGGAAATCGTAAAAGCACCGGAAGCGGCAGTGTGTCGTGTCGTCTCTCCTTTTGTCCGTCCCGTCCCTCCCCCGCCACCCTGCACCTTTCTCTTTCTCTCTCTTGCCCGCACTATCCCATTGCCTGTCATCGACGACATTGTGTGCGGCACTCTCGGTCGGGTTTCTGGTCCGCGGGCTGGTTCGGGTTCCCCTCGCCACGGACGGAGCATCTTCATCGAACGATCGATCGCCGTCAAAGCGTTTCGAATGCTTTTTACCGTGCACCCAACCAGCGTACGGTTTCTGGTCTTCATCGAACTTCGCGTAACAAACGGCCTCGATATGCTCTCTCATCGACGACGATCGTTATAACGACGTCGCCCTCGCCGACGCGGGCGCTTCGACCGTCTCTCTGTACCCTTGCATCGACTACGAAAACAACGAGGTAACCTGATTCTGCTCGAACGCGGAACGAAGGCGGCACACCGCTCTGCCGCAGAGGCGATATGTGACCGCGTACGCGTACGCCCGGAGGGGAAATTAGGGGAACGTTGCTTTTTCTCTCGCGGCTTTTAGGGCCTGACCGTTTATACCACAGAATCAGCCAGACGGCGAACAATCGATACGATCAAACGTTATATGTCGATGACATTTCGTTATCGGAGGCGATGCCGGTAATCGGTCAAAAGGATCAATGATACGAGAACGTTTGATAAATTGTACAGAGTCTCGTACACACGTTGTCGAGATGTCACTCCGTGGACACCGAACTGCATCATCGTTTGTCTACCTGTTATTACAGCAAGCTCGGTCACGGAGGATGGTTGCTTGCACATTGTTCTTATATGAAATTTTTTACTTTTTTTACACACGTATGTGTCGATGGATTAGCTTTCTGGGAAATAATGTTTGTTCGAATCTTTACCTATTCATTGTGTACAGTCGCGTATTTAGAACGCGGCCAGTCTCGTGAAAGTAAATTCATCTGAAAGGTGGCTTTCCATCTACTTTAGCATCTTATCGATGGTGTAGTAGAAGAGAATTAGATTGGGTGTAACGAACGTTCACGATCGTTGGAGCACCTTTGACGCCCTAGAGACGTCGCCCATTTAGCAATTTCCTAAGCAAATGTAAGCCTGGTCGTAAAAGACTTGCTCGTCGCTGGTGTCGGATGCTGCTAAACGGTATTTTTAATTTCCCTTTCATCATCAAAGGGTATTTCTCTTAGACATCTAGCGTTCGATAAATATTTTGAAAGCATTTTATCGACAGACGAATTATCGTTTACTTTCAACCAATGGCGGTATTTATGAGCCTGTCAACAATGGACACGTCAATATTTAATCAACTAGTGGCGCTTCGTTAAAAATTTCTGACGTAATCGCTGTCGGCGCACGTTACCTAACTTAATATTAATTTCGCTCTCCGTGGAACACCCGTTAGGCATCCTCCTAATTATTTGATAATCGCTTTTTCCTCCGCGGATTTCCAGAAATTGAGTTGTTAGACGCTCAGCCTTGGGAAACTGACATAGTTATTGCTCTGGAAATATCGAAGTGGAGCACTGAGCGTTCGAGGCGTCATTGGAAATAAATATATCGCGCGGTGTTATTAATTTATCTTGCGCACCCCCGTTTACATAAACCAATAGGTGCAAGATGATAAATAAGCCAGCGCAACGTGGCGCTGTACGCTCTACACTGCGATGGGCGGCGTCTACGATCTATAAAAGATATCACAAAAAAAAATAGACTTATTAGAATTTTGTTTTAACCTTGTAAGTGACTGTTTTTTTTTGTTTTTTTTTATTTTTGTAAATTCGTAATGAAAACGAAAGGATACGTATCCGTGCGTTTGTGTTAACGCTTATTAGTTGCAAAGATATTTAACGTTAACAATTTTACAACTGTAAATACACTTTAATCGCTCGGATTGCGGCCCGCGAATGTTTGAATTTCGTTATCTCCTTTTTTCCCCTGTTCCAGACTCAAAATTAATAGCAACTCATTAATTCCTCAACATAGATTTAGTACACACCGAATGAGATTTGTAAAATGTTTCCACGTTTATGTGATTAGTTTGGTTAGCAGAGGAAGAATATGGCGCGAGCGCAAAAAGCGCGCGTTTGGGCCCTCGCAAAATCAAGATGAATATTTCCGTAAATACTGTGCACTGACGCAAACACCCCCTGCATTCCCTTCTTTTATTTTCAACTCAGCAAAATGGAAAGAAATTGGCTGAAGTTGTTGATCGTCATTGCGACGTCGCTGTGAAATAATTTCAAGGGACTCTTACAGGAAAAACTCATTCGTACTTTCCATGTCTTCTTGCTCTTTCTTGTTTCAAGACGCACCGTTACACACCATGCGCCTGGAATTCCCTTAAATCCTCACGTTTGTTATTTGCAACCCGTCTTGCTTGTCTATTGTCCGCCTCTTTGATACTTTCCAAACAAGACGCAACTTTTACTGGTTCCCAGTTTTATTAAATTTGGACGTTTCTTTCTGGCGAAGAAGGTGTTTTTAATTAATTTAAACGCCGCTGTCATCGACCATGACAATCTTAGGGCCCATTTCCCTTATCGTAAAAGAAAATAATCGATTGTTAGAATTTTCATTCGCAATAGTCGCAATGATGCAATGAAAGGGAGATTTCTCATTAGTACTGATAACTCGACTGACTGGATTAGTGCCAAGCGTAGGATTTAAGACAGCTGCTAAGGTAAACGTAAAAAGCTCGCGAATGGTATTTGCCGTGCCTTAGAGGCCTGTGCTTTAACACAGTTATCTTCCTTACAGCTTGGAATGTGAATTATATAACAATTGTATATACTGGAAACAGACTTATGTTCACTGGGGACTCTCGATCGAGCCGGCGAATGAAACACATTATTGATTCTTCTTTATACGATGACCGCAACGGTAAATTCAATTTTTTTTGTTATACCAGCGGAAAATGGTGGAGAGATTGGATGGTTATTCGGGTCGGCCTTTTTTTCATCTTCTTTATGTAATAGATTTACGCCAGACGCGATTTCTTGTTTCTCGCCGGCAAATGTACAATCTACCCTGGGAGTTTTCTCGAACGGTTTATTTCGCGGTGGAAGAGCAGCGTAAAATATGAAATCCAGGCTCGTTCATTATCATTGAAACCGCCAGGTCTATTTCCAAGCAAATTTCTAGCAAACCCTGATGAAGTGGGTCTCGGGGAGTCTCGCCGTAAGTCCTTTAACGTTAATGTCAACGTAAGTCTGAAATCATTCCCTATTCCTGCAGAGTTATCAGAGAACCTTTCTCGACATTTGACGAAGAAGAAAGTATGTTACCGGCGCGGATATTTTATCACAAGTATCGCGTCAGTTTTTAAATTAAAAACAGGAGACTTTATTCTACGCGGCGATAATAATAGACCGGCGTTTTAAAAATGTTCGCTAGCCTGTAGTCACTGTGCGACAAGTGAGAGAAGAAAAAAAAATGCGCGGATAGTTCGACCCGCCCTAGTACACGCGTGAATAGGGGGGAAAAAAGGGACGATAAAAGTTTCTGAACCGATCAGTTTTACCGTAACGAGAAAAGAACCCGGTTGCACGAGTCTTCATCGCATCGGCGAGTAAAATCGTGATGGATTACGCCGCTGAATGGCCCGACGATTAGTGACATTCTCGCGAGGATCTTTCAAAATTCAGGGCCCATCGCCTGAGCAATCAATGTTGGTTTACACGAAGTTATCATTTGATATACAATCGTACCAAGAAATCTCTTACGATTGATCCAGTCGAACTTCCGCGGTGATCGCGCTCTCCGAGCGGGAGCGCGCGCGGATACCCCCGATTTCTAGTTCGTTGAAAATACGTCGCATAAAAATAGTTTCCTGGTGCATAAGTACATAGAATGGATTTCGCAATGCAGCCGCCGCTATTGCTGCAGAAGCGATTTCCACGTAAACGTGGACACGATTACCCGATTGAAAGCCACTGTCTCTTACGTAAGAGCCATTATCGTAGCTCGCGGCTTAGGAGATCGGCTGGCTGCGGCGGCAGACTAGGTCTCGCTCGTCTCCGGCTATGGATTCCCTGGAAATCTCGGCCTCGGTATAGATCGGAGAGGGACCGGCTAATATTTTCAGGCGCACACAGCCACACGGCTGGGTATTTTCGTTCGTAGACGCCCAAAGCGGCTTGGTCAAACGCTGACATCATTCGTGCATGCGGAATCAAGGACGCCAAAGAAATCGCTCGCGCAGGATTTCACACCCGTGCCCTCCTCCGTCAATGGCTGCCATTGTGGCATTGTTAGCGCTCTGGATCTTCCTTGCTCCACCCCCAACCCCCCGCATTTTTCCGCCTCTGAATTCTTATCCGCCGAACGGAAATGCACGCGCGCGTTTCATTATTTACCGTGTAGCGGAACGCCGCACCTTTCATGTCGTCAGAATGATTCTGCTATCTAAGTAGACGCACACGTAGAACCAATTTCCTTTATGGAAATTCATTTCCCCCAGGTACGCCTCGATCGTTCTTATTTCTCGCGGAACTAGGTAATGAGTTTCCTTTACGGGCAATGATGTTTGTTATTGCCTCTCGCCGATTTTGAGGCGCCCGTTGGAGATACGACTTCGAAGTGTCGGGATGTAATTCGCTGATTAATTTGGATCCTCACTCGCTGGAGAATAACAACTGAATTTCGGAAATTGTGGACGTTTGTATAGCGCACGAACGTTTTGAAGTTCTGTACGCGGCGACAGGTATGCGCGGTAACGTTCAAAGCGGTTGAAGAATGTATACAGAAATTAAGAGTGATGTGGAATTTCGCGCTGCTTTGATAATTAACGAGGGCTTCTACACATATCGCAAGGAAATATTGAAGTGGGCTGCCACGATTAACGAGGATTTGTGAAACGACCCGATAATAAATGAAGCATATCGATCCGTTGTAAATGAACGATGTCGCCGCGCGTAGTGCAACAAGTACAAAATTTATATGCAACCGGACACGAGCATCGCCTCCGTATATTCGCAAAGCCCGCGCCCGCATTCATTTAACTGTTACGCAGCTGTTTAATTCGCAATCCGCCGTGAAAGTTAATTAGCTACTTGCCAAATAATTAATCGCTTTACGCAAGAACGTTCTAAACAGCGTTAAGTGCGAACGTTATGCTTCCTCCCAACTATGAAAAAACAAACAAGCGATTGTTCTCGTCTGAGCTCGCAGAGGCTTTCTCTCGCGTGACCGAATAACAGTGAAAAAATCGCGGGGCTCTTATTTTTATCCCGAATGAAAGTAAAATCGCCCACAGGGGTCAATGTAGGAATAACGCGCGTGTTTTTGAAGGCGAGAATAAAACGGTACTTTTTCACCAATGTCTCACAAATGCAACGCGACAATCTGGTCGCCAAAACGTATTTCCTAATTTCCAGCATCTCCGGGGGCGGTTACGTAGAAGTAAAGGGACGTCGGTGCGCGGAGAAACAGATTTACGTGAACGCGACGATTTCTTTGCAGAAACCCCCTTGAAGCAGCGTCGATCGTCGCTTCGACCATTGGGCAGCTTTTTAAAAATCACGCCTTCCCACGGTGCCCCCCTTCAACGATTTGAAATGCTCCGAGATTTCGTTTCGGGCGCTTCGCCTCGGTACCGCCGCGTGGCACGGTTGCGATACCCGAATCTGTTGGTCGTCGCTTCGATAGAAGGACTCAGAATCGTGGGATCACACCGCAGCTCCATGAGCGTCAGTTTTACGAGGCGCGGATGACTGCCTGGCTGATTCGTTGACGGTTGAATGCAATTCGTGGAGACACGAGGAACTAGGACGACCCAGGCGTTTGACGTTGCCCCCGCTGCAAGTTGCTCGGTGGACACTGAGATTTACGTGGGCGGAGGTAGTGGGTACATGGTATCGTTGAAAGGAAAATGCCGGTTGAGGGACGCAGTCGGTCCAGGATTAGTGGGAACACGGTGGTAGAGAAGCATCGTCGTCCAACGAAGACAGAGATAACGGGCTAATGCCGTCCTGCACCTGCAATGATTCGCGAGGACGAAGAAGAGGAGGGATCCAGGTGGAAATATGTAAGAGGCGAGGCAGAGATCGTCTCGTCGGCACGGGCAAAGTGCCACGAGGAAGAAGAGGTTGGCCTTATAGAAGGTTTATAGTTTGCGTAGGATAGACGATGAGCGTCGAGGTTGACACGCTGGAACTCGAGGTCTTCGAGGTGAGTCCTCCAATCCTCTCGAGGACACAACGAACGGAAGTCGCGCGACGGCGTGGGCAAGGTGTAGCGAGATACTTCCGGAAGTCTCAAACTGTTTAGTATGGGGGTGGCTTTAATGCCATTGGGAACACGGTGAAATCACTACTGGCTCTTATGACGTTATATATCAAGACTGCATTAACCTATGAGCTTCCTACGGGGTGTTTCGCAGAACCTATAGCTCGTATTACTAATTACAGGGTGCTGCGTAGTTCGCGATAGGATCGATTGCACAGGATGCTTCCTTGTGATGCAATAACTAGAAAGAAGAAAATTGACGTTTTAGATCTGATTCGCAGCAGGGGAAGTAACCCAAAGTAGACCAGTTGATTGTCGCGCCTTTGCCAAAATTAGTCAAGTATGGCCTGCAGTTTCTCGAAAAAGGAATTGTGCAGAAAGAAATTTCGTCAACGCGCTTCTGACTTATTCTATTTACAAGGAATAAATTGTCTGATCATGTCACGAATCATGCTCCACCCTGTACCTAAACATAAAATTTCTAAAATTCGAGTATGATGCTACCTATCGAAGAACGAATTTAATATCATTTTTAAGAGCAGTTGCAACGTATTCCCCGGAACGCTAAAAGCTTACACGTTTTTCAACATCTTCATTGGATTTCCGTTCGCTGGCTCTCGTGTGCCGTTTGACGATCAATGCACCTCTCGCGTGGTTCTCTGTGCGCATTAAGGTATCGAATCAAATTAGAAACATTAGATACGATCGGATAACCGCTATTTACCCGTTTGATAGCAGCCATTTGCAACGTATTTAATTCCTCCATTATACGGGACCTTTACACTCCGAGGTACAAATATTTTTACATCCGCCTGGTTCCGTTGGGACGATATTCCGTGGTATGTCGTAAACTCGATAGGAGTCTTTGAAGTGTAAACGTTAGACGGTATCTTCGTGCGGTTTTCTCTACAGAAGCAAGTGTTTACGTGCCTCACTACCAAACATACATAAATTTCCGTCGCATTAACTGTATTTACGTACCCGCCACGGGGTGCGGGCACACATTCGCCTGGTTTTACATGCTCGGATGAAAGCAATCGAATAAAAAATACACCCGACGCGTGTGCGTGACATGGTACACAAAGGGATACTTGTAAAGGAAGAAATGCTCGACGGCGCGCGGCAGTAGGATTTGTAAAGTCGTTGCGTTTTTGCGATTTCTTTGACGCCGATAAGAATCATATTTGCTGCGCGACTGAACAAAATGCTTTTGACTCTTTAGAGACTCTCGGCGCACGGGTATAAAATACAATATCAGAGTGTATAAGGTGGCAGTTAATCTGTGAAGATCAAAAAGTGTTATGGGCATGTAGGGTGTTGGTAAATTCATCGCGCAATTTTTCACGTGGTTAGTACTGATCAGAGTAAACAGAAATGTTGGTACACGGGAGTTTGGAAACCAAGTTTGCGAGTTCGAGATGTTTCTGTTCTCGTCCCTCTACATTCATTTGATTCATTTCCCTACCCACGCTGATTCTTTTTATTTTATTGATTATTCTATCTCGTTTCATTACCATTCGTTTATTATTTATTATCGTTTACCTGCAACATGCTACTACTCCTCCGCAATGGCCAATTACAATATATAAACATAAGTTTTCGCTTTGCTGATTGCAGGCACACTTTCAACCCTCGCTGTAAACTCGTTGACTCTCAAACGCTGTATAATTACTGACTCTTGTTACTCTGGTGGCTCTTCAAATAATCACCTCTCTCTTGCCACTTCACATACGTACAGTTAGTAACTGTGACGCTCGTACGATTTTTCCAGATGTACGTAGTTTCGAATATCGAAGTCAGACTTCACTCTGAAGAAGCTGTCCCGCTTTTACAGTAGTGGCATATATATACCTGTTTTCTTCCTCGGCTAATGCATTAGGCAGAGTATTCGAATAATTATGGAAACAACGGTTGTGTTTATTTAACGCGATTTCGGTAAACGAACTAAGAAATATGCGCCAGGGCAGCTATTTGCGTCAGGCATATATGGAGCAACGCTCAAGGTAATCGTTGGAATCCCATTAATGAAGATACAAATTGCTGTGCTGGTTGAATCCTTACGTGGTATTGGGTGTTTTCATAATTCGTAAAGAGCTAGAGTTAGATAAATAAACAACGCATCTGTTGCTACGTAACTTGATTTGTGAATATTTAAAGCAAATATAGAGCAGCATAATGGAGCTTCGATAACCTGAGTTTTCAATTATTAAGATCTCGGATTATCGAAACTCCACCGTAACGATATATTAACGCTTCAATTTTGTGTAGGTACATACTCCGTTTGTACCTTTTTTTGAAGGTATATCATAGACCACTGAGTAGCTCAGTTGGTAGGGTGTCGGTTTAGTAATCCCCAGGTCCCGAGTTCGAATCCCCGTTACAGCAGATTTTCATACGTAATTCGATTTTCTCCGATTTTTACGCAAATTTCAATCTGGTTGCACGTGAATAATTTACTGTTGCGTGTAGCCTGAACCAATTTGCAAGAATAAAACAATTTGGGATTAATGAGCCACTCTTTACAGACGATTGAAGAGTGGTCAAGCAAATACTCCAAACAATTTTTTTGAATGCATCGCCCAGAGCTTTGAATTGTCAATGAAATATTTCCTATTTGTTATTTTTATAACAATTTAATATTTAATGTTTCTTACCGTAAATACTCACTGAGCAAATTAGCCACAGCTATTTACTACGAGAAGGATGCTTGTTATAATAGTTCATAGTCTTTGTGGTGGATTTGGGCTTGGAATAAGAATAAACAGAATTCTGTTTGTTGTTGTCCGTTTAATAGAACTCAGATGAGCTCAGAAATCGCATATTTATGGAGAAATATGTACAGGGCGTCTCCTGGGCGTTGCCTTCGAGTTTATTAAGAACGAGTCCTTGTTTCACATCTAAGGGCTCACTGAGAAACCTTCATAAGACATGCGTATTATAACTGCCAGACTATCCTGAAAATGTCAAGGTGATATCCCGTTTATTAATCCACAGCGGGTGGCATATCATTTTTACATCCTTTGGTGCCTGCATAAAAGTTAATTCGTTCTGTCGCCGAGGATGCACCACGATTAACATTAATTATCTCCACAAAGGGAATCACTGTGAAAGTCTGCTTTAACTGTGAATTTTCAACGAATAATTTCGCGCCCGGTCAGTTTAGTATGAATAGCTTGAAATCTATGTACATAAATTGAATAAATTAAGAACTAATCGTAATTCAGCTAATTGCACGCATTGTCTAAATTATCTACACCGTACGCCTGATTTCGTTCGTTTTCGATGAATATGTGAGCACCCGATCCCTCGAAATGATTAAAAACCAGCAATGCACAGACACGGTCTGTCACTGAAAATCCTTCGTGATTTTCAAGGAAATAGGTTTCGAAAGCCCGTCGGGTGCACGCGCACCTGACCGCGAACTAGCGGAATGCAGCAACAAATATGGCACCACTGCAGATGAAACGAATCACTCCACAAAAACAACTTTATAAATTCTGAAATAACTTTTTTCGCAACTGGTCTTTGCTTCCGAGAAAATCAATTTCCACTGGATCGAGTGCACGTGCACCTGACCACCAGCCAGCTCCATCTTCGTCGATACTTTGCGAAGTCTGCGAAGTCCTTACGCTCAGACAGAAACAATGCAGATAGCGTATCTTTACATTAATATTCATAGCTATTTTAGCCGCGCTATGCACTTCATAAGTAAGAATGGAAAAAGCTAGCGTGGTGGATGACTTTAAATGCGAGCCACTGTGTCAGGAAGGCGAGAGTAATACTTACGCCACGCGTGTACAATTCTCGATAAACGGTGTTAAACGTGCACGCGAGCGAACCTATCCGACACAATAAAGATCCGTTATAGGCATTCGACTTTACGGTCATCTGCGTATCGCAGCTTTATTGGAGACGCCGGAAAAGTCAGCCGGCTGGGTTCGCACAGTGTCCGTGACACATATTCGCCACGCGAGCCAGCCATTCTACCATCCGTACTTTTCAACCAGTTTCCACACGTACACTTTCTGGAGCATCGATGGTATTTAATCATTTTTCTATAGCCGCTAGCGTTCACGGGACGTATAACGTGCCATCGCCGCGATATATAGAATGTAGAAGGCAATCGATAGTTTCATACACGTAGAACAGACACACTCCGCAATCAGTGGCCCGCTCGATTGGAAGCGCGATGTACAAGCTCCTCGTGTATGTGCTTTCATTCGAAAACGAGCGAACTCTTCTACTGTTCAGATAGTCACTGAATTGTGTTAATTCGAGGATCGATTTCTTTTACACATCTTCATCAACGCACGCGGCTACCATGTGCTCTGCGATGCGATTGAGTTTAATGCGCATCGATGGTCTTCTACACCAGAGGTTCGAATTGCGATTTATGTAACCCTTTATCTTTAAGGTAGCGTTATATGAAGCTCGCAGCGAAGAGACACCATTTAGAGAATGATATGTTATCCGTAGCCAACTTTCCTTTGCTAGGACAGATCTATCAGAGATCTTCTTCAACAAATCCCCACCAACGCAGGTGCGTAGCTTCATTTAGTGAAAGCTATGACCTTTCCCTGCATCCTGCACACAGCTTCGCGTAGAATAGTACTATTCATATGTTCTAAACATATCCAATCACATAACAGCTACATCCTCCGCATCGTCTTCTTCAGCGCTCCTCTGATCTTATCTGAAACACATCTCAACACCCTGCAAGCTAAATGAAACCGAATGGGCCCTTCCAAAAATATACTCGGAAAATACACTTCCCGCGATCCACCTACGTAGCGTCGATGAAGGCTAGATCGTTAGGAACATTGGCGAAAAGAAAACGGTTGCGCAGGAGGCCACGTAAAGGGGCGCGTTGCTCGTGCCAAACGGCGTGTCCTCGACCAATCGTTAGTACCTCTCCACCGCGACGATCTGTAACGCGTTTTGCTGTCCCGTGACCTGGCGGAAAAAAAAGGCGAAGGACTGCGACGAGGCTGACAGAGTCTCTCCGACGGCGTGCACGACGACGAAATCGGGCGCCGAGGGCAGCAAGAAGGGATCGACCACCGTGACGTCGGTGTGCAACGACGAGGAGACCGCCGGCACGCGGAAGAAGAAGAAGAAACGGCGGAAAGTACGGAACAAGCAGCAGCTGCAGCTGCAACCGATACCGTTGGAGGCGCCGCCGTCGGGCGACGGTCGGCGGGCGCACACGGTGGTGAATCTGCCGTCCTCCTCGGACGAGGTCGAGGCGGTCGGCGAATGCTCGAAAAGGGACTCGTCCAGCAGCCTGGGTGGCGCCAGCAGGCACAACACCCTCCGTGAATCGTTGCTCACGGTGCTGGGCAAACTGGTGATCTGGAAGGGCACCAGGTACCGTTCCGCAACTGCTGCGTCCTGCTCGTCCTCGGCGCCACCCAACTCACCGCCCCCCACCGAGTGCATAGGCCGCAGCACGTCCTTCTTCTCCAGCGGTGAGTCTCCTCGCGATTCTTTCCTTTACGGTCCGGGAGCCTTCGACGACGCAAGGTCAGCCAAGTTAGGGGTGGTGTTTGTCGCAGGGTCGAAGAAAGAATCGACGTTCGACTAATTGCTCCAGCGCCGGCAACTTTTTCTCCGTTTAATCTCCTTGATTTGTGCGCGAGGTGTACAGAACGGTCGATGTGGGGCAAGAGGGGTAGGTGCGATCGTTCTTCGCACTCTTATTATCGAAGTTGATTCTTTCTTCGCCTCGAATCGGTCATCCTGTGCAGTTTCAGTAAGCTGTGTGAAGAATTGGACGCTTAAGGTCACTGAATTAATTACGCGAGGCGCAGGCTCGTTAGTGCTTTGAAAGTATCTACTTTGAACGTTTTCGCACGGTCCTCGGTTAGCCGGCCTTTAAAGCCTTGACGAAGCTGGCTGGGACACAGCAGCAGTTTGCAAAAAGAAAATGAGTATCGTTGTGGAATCTTCGATAGTTATGTGACGCTATAAAAGCGTCGAGGAAGTCATTGTTTGTGATGCATTGGGAGAATGATTGTTGCTTGCGTAATGGTCGATCGTGTTGGAAATTTGCGTCACCGTTGTAATCGGATTGTGCCATCTGGCAAACACAGGGTTGCACGTTTGCAAATTTTAACGTCCATTTAGATTTAGATGAAGCGGTTACGATACTGCATTAGCGTCGGGGAAACATTGTGGCGCATTAATCAGCCAAGTTGTCCATGTGTAAACTTGTAATCCGTTTTATTTGCAAAATCCACCATTCGTTATGATAGGGTAGGGTGGGGCTGAAGGACCCGTTTCTCATATAAACCTATGTAAAATTTAGTAATAACAATCTAGAGACACATGGCGTTATTTTGTATAAACTACAACTATTAAGCTTTACTTTTACAAAGTTGTTGGTTAATAGTGTTATTATTTGTTAATTTATATCACAAAATGTGTGTCAATTCAATGTTTTACCCATTGCTTAGGGTAAAAAGTCCTTAATATCTTCTAACTAGCTTTTCGTGTAACATAAAACAAAATGAGTAAAAAACTCTGTTAAAATCAACAAATATTTAGTAAAACCAATTTTTTTGGTACACAATATTGAAAGGAAATGCTACGGCAACGTGTTTTTAAACAAAAGAATAAAAATGCAGGTCACAGAGTCACTTTGAACAAAAAATTGCACAATAATCTTGACTCAACATAAAGATATAGCTGTCTTTTAAGCACTTTGGCCTTATTTCTTACACTCAAATTATGTTAATATAAAAAAAAATCAGGAAAAAGATAATTTATGACTTTACTAATTGGTTTGCTTCAACAAAGACAACCACTCTTTTTAGCATTTATAACATGACTTCTTTAACAAGAATTAAAAATATAAGTAAGGGACATTTTGCCCCAATGGTACCTCTATAGTTTCGCCGATATATAGGTTCGAAAATATTATCATTCAGAAATAAACAATGTCATGTTACACATTACTAAAGGAACATACAATCTTAACGTATTCACCTTATACGCTGTTAAACTGTGGTTTACTTCGAAAGAAAAAAAAAAAAAACGACGTACTTTTTTCGCTTCTTGATGTATATAATGACTGCAAGAAAGCCCAAAAACGACTGAGGTGACTCTGCGGTCCCTCTCATTACCCTTGCCATCACATAGTTATGCTGCAATATTCAATCGATTGTTTACGAATGGAGATTTTGCATTCGGGACTTTTTACCCGCCAGAATTTTAGCCCCACTCTACCCTAACCGAGTTGGCCCTAATCAGTAAGTACATACGTGATAGTTTCACTTTTGTTTCGCACTGGACGTTTTGTTTGTCCGATTTTAATTGAGCGTGTACACGCGATGCCAAAGAATTGCGTTGTAAAACGGTGCAAGTTCACGTCTTGAGGTGAACTCGCGAGGACGAGCTGCAATTCTACAATTAATTGGATGGTTGAAATTATGTTGGAGTCTCATTCTACGGATCACGGCCTCGGCTTTGATATTTCTTATCGCAGAAGTGTAATCCACTACAGGGGTGAAAATTTGGATTAGTTTGTATAGCCAAAAGAAGGTTCACCACGTTGTATTAAGTTTGTACTAATAATCAATTGTTGTTAAATAATTCTCCGTTCATTATCAACTCGTAATAATGGACTCACTCTATTATTTAATTTACAGAAGGGGTACTCAGCAAATAGTAGTGTCGCATAATTGTTCCATTACATTGTTACACATAACATCAAGTACTATCAATTCGCCGGACCAAAAGGGAGAAGTACAAATAAATGGTTATAAAACGTGGCAGGACCTAATTATAATTGAGAGTACTGTGTAATGAGAATCATTGATTACGTGCATTTCATGTTTCAATCTCATTATTATCACGATGCGATATTACCCTGTTTCTTCTTTCTGTTCCAGAAACGGAGAGGCGAATTCGCGCAAATAATCGCGAGTTCAACTCGCAGTTTAATTACGCGGTAAGGTTGAAATGCATTTTCATAATCTTTGTTCCGTGCGTTAATTAAAAGCGAACGAAATGTTCTCGATAACAATGGGGGACGCGCCTGATAATTGGTCTGATTCGTTTTTCTTTCTATTTCAGAACAACTACATCAAGACGTCCAAGTATAGAGTTGTGACGTTCCTACCGTTAAATTTATTCGAGCAATTTCAGCGGCTCGCTAACTTTTACTTCCTATGCCTGCTGGTGCTTCAGATAATCCCCGCTATCTCCTCCTTGACCCCCATCACTACAGCCATACCCCTCATAGGGGTGCTCATGCTCACTGCCATCAAAGATGCTTACGACGATTTTGTAAGTCCGCAGAAAATTACGCAACACCCCTAGCGCAAAAGGTGTCCTGTGATTCTGCATTGTATTCTGGATGGGTCACACCCCTGCCCAGCTGTGTTACGAATTACAGGACGCCCTAGTATGTCAAGCGCGTGGTGTATTCTTCCTTCAAACTACCTTCCGCCGTGCAGCACCGTATTTATCGTCGTAATTAAATGGATTTCAGCAACGGCACAGCAGCGATTCGCAGGTGAACAATCGGAAATCTCAAACACTGCGGGGTACTAGCCTCCGTGAGGAGAAATGGTCGCAGGTCCAAGTGGGCGACGTAATCAGAATGGAAAACGATCAGTTCGTTGCTGCCGACGTCCTTCTTTTATCAACTAGTGAGCCAAACGGTCTTTGTTACATTGAAACCGCGGAATTAGATGGGTTAGTACATCTTCGTGCAGCTTCTATTACGTTTTAATTGCCGCAGATCTTCGAGCAATTGAAGAGTCAGACGACTTAAGTTTACCTTAGTAAGTAATTGAACGTAGGAAGTGACGGACTAATAATAAGATTGCCTGTTACAGGGAGACGAATTTGAAGTGTCGGCAGTGCTTAGCCGAGACTGCCGAGATGACGGACAACCATGAAATGATCGGTCAGTTCGATGGAGAAATTGTTTGCGAAACTCCTAATAATTTGCTAAATAAATTCGATGGTACCCTTACGTGGAGGGGACGGAAGTAAGTAAACGGTTTCCCTAGCTTCTGTCGCTTTTCCACGGCCCAACACGATAATCATGGCGGTAGCCACGTTTCATGGCCCCTAATGTCTTCGCATGGTTTGCAGGTACGCATTGGACAACGACAAAGTAATATTACGAGGCTGCGTGCTCAGGAACACGCAGTGGTGCTACGGTGTGGTCATCTTTGCAGGCAAGGATACCAAATTAATGCAAAACTCAGGGAAGACGAAATTTAAGAGGACCTCTATAGATAGGCTGTTGAATCTTCTCATAATCGGGATAGTGTTCTTTTTACTTTCCATGTGTTTGTTCTGTATGATCGGTTGTGGTATTTGGGAGAGCCTCGTGGGCCGTTATTTCCAAGTGTATCTACCATGGGACTCGCTGGTGCCTACCGAGCCCATGAGCGGTGCCACAGTGATCGCTCTGCTTGTGTTCTTTTCCTACGCGATCGTGTTGAATACAGTGGTGCCAATCAGTTTGTACGTGAGTGTCGAAGTTATCAGGTTCGTTCAGTCGTTCCTGATTAATTGGGACGAGGAGATGTACCACGCACCTACGAACACACACGCTAAGGCAAGGACTACTACGTTAAACGAAGAGTTGGGACAGATAGAATATATATTTTCCGATAAGACCGGAACGCTCACGCAGAATATTATGACTTTTAACAAGTGTTCTGTGGCGGGGAAAAGTTACGGGGACGTTATCGACGAAGTTACCGGAGAAGTCGTCGATTTGAGCGAGGTGAGTCTGTTCATCCCTCTATCCGTAGCCAGACTCGATGCTGACCGATGGGGTACGTTGCCACTATAGATCGTTTGCTGTACAATAACGTCCGTTATTCCTTTTTTTTTTCACACTCTAGCTTTTAATGTCTTGTAAGCGTAAAAACTTGTTTTTAAGTCCAAGTCTCGGTTATTACTGCAACGAAATTTATTGCGGTCACAATCTCTGCACTACATCGATACTATTTGATTTCTTCTATCATGTACACGGGTTACGTAAGGGAATACAGACAGTTTCGATTCATCTCGATAGCCAAGTTTTATGCCCTGTAAAGGAGTTACCACGTAAAAGTGTATTCTCTGTTTGACTTTTATGTCACGAACATTTACCTTGAATAGAATTAAATCGTTAGTATTCGATACATCGATGTCATTCATTCCACTCTTGTTATCAAGAAAGAATATGTTGTTCTCTCTTAATTTCATTTACTTCACGCGACAGTGTAATCGTAGCTGAAAGCGAAGGTCGCAAGTTTTAAGATTGTTTCTTGATAGCAAAATAAAAACTATAGAATCATTTCACAGTTTGGCCATATTTTGCATAAGTTTTCATGTACATCACTTAGCATGTGTGTGCTGCATGTAGACGGTCAAAGCTGCCCGAACACCTACGATGCGATGGAAAAATGGACAGGAATTTGTTCAAGTTTATACACCATTAAGTGGTCCGAACGTACGTCTACTGGAACAGGTGGACAGGATAGCCAATATAATTCCAGGACGGGGCATCAATGGCAGTCCGATGATTCCACACAAACTTTCAGTACGCATGTTAATAATTAACACACACTTCTTCCACAAACGAAGAGACTTTTACGCAATGCTCTGCTTGCATCTTCATTGGTCCTGTCCTGCATGCTTCGCTATCATAGGTGGTTAGATCGTTACACACCGCACGGGGTATTACGAACTTCGCAATGTTCGATGCGTTAATTCTGCATGCACTGACCATACTTTTGCTTCACAACCTCTTTCTCACGTCCCCCACTATGTTAAATGGACTCAAGCATTTCCAAACTGCTTAGATGCAAGAAATTAATTTTCACAATGCTTTAAGGAATTATAAAATTATAACGTCTCAATGCCTGCTGACTTGCAACAAATCTATTTATATGGAAGCAAAGGTATTTACTTTGAATTCTTTACTAGTACTTTCATTTCCACATACTGTCTTCTCTTGTGTGTCATTAACATTACTATCGACGGGGAGCAAGGGATCGGCCTCTAAATTAATACAGCCTGTCTACGTTTACAGTCAATGCCGCCATTGGATTTCTCGTTCAACAAGGATTACGAGCCAGAATTCAAGTTCTACGATGGTGCGCTCCTCGAAGCTGTGAAACGGAACAATGAAGACGTTCATAGTTTCTTTCGGTTGCTGGCGCTTTGTCACACCGTTATGCCGGAGGAAAAGAATGGGAAACTAGAGTACCAAGCACAGTCGCCGGACGAAGCTGCCCTTGTGTCCGCCGCCAGGAACTTCGGTTTCGTATTCAAAGAAAGATCCCCAAACAGCATAACGATCGAGGTAATGGGGAACCGCGAGATATACGAGCTGCTTTGCATCCTGGACTTCAATAACGTTAGGAAAAGAATGTCCGTGATCCTGAGGAAGGACGGCCATCTCAGGCTTTATTGTAAAGGGGCGGACAATGTTATTTACGATCGTGTGAAAAAAGGCAGCGAGGAGATAATGGCGAAAACATTGGATCACCTTAATAAATTCGCGGGCGAGGGTCTGAGAACATTGTGCCTTTCGGTCAGAGATCTGGACGAGCAGTTTTTCAATGATTGGAAACAACGTCACCAAGAAGCTGCGTTGAGCCAGGAGAACAGGGACGACAAATTGGATGCTATTTACGAAGAAATAGAGAAGGATATGACTCTATTGGGCGCGACTGCCATCGAAGATAAGTTACAGGACGGTGTACCCCAAACTATCGCTAATTTAGCTCTTGCTGGTATCAAGATCTGGGTATTAACTGGTGATAAACAAGGTAAAAAACACGTGTAAATATTTGGAAGCTGTGCACAGTAGCGGGCATGTTTATGTATACGCGGATGGGCATAATAGTATAGAGGATATTTATATTACTTTATCCCTGTACAGAAACTGCTATCAATATTGGCTACTCCTGCCAGTTGTTGACAGACGATCTTACAGATGTCTTTATCGTGGATGCTACTACTTACGACGGCGTGGAGAATCAGTTAACGCGGTATTTGGAAACTATCAAAACGACATCCAACCAGCCACACCGGCCAACACTCTCCGTTGTCACATTCAGGTGGGACAAGGAAAGGTCAGGCACATGAAAGAGACGGAGTACAACCATTAACCTTTTCCATACCTATTTCTGACTAATTGACGCATTCATTTTAAAAGTTTCTCGTTCATACTGAATGTGGCATCATGTTCTGTGTAACGCTTTCTTTGTCTGGCTATGCCTAAGAATTTATAAACACTTCAGATCCAATTCTATTTTCTTCGGTATTACATCAAGATGGCGAAACACAAAATTCAAAATTCAAAGTATTGCAATGTACTACCTTATCGAAGTCGTTCCCACGAACGATGCAGTTTTCAATGGTATTTTTATTCAGAATCATCGAGTAATTTAAATATACTTTGGCATGCATTTTCACGAGGTTGTACAGGTATCGATGATAAATATCGTATTGCTATCTCACTGTACCCCAATTTGTTATGCATATGATAACACCAGTTTTCTCGGACTTAAATTGAACGATGTTTCTTCTCGGAATATTCAAGTCTACAGTGAATTATATATTTGCATGCAGATTTGAAAATATTCACACATATGGAAATGCTAAAGTTTCATAAGATATCTTTCCATTCCTTCCCTTTCATTTATTATTCGGACGTTTAAGATCGTTTACCTCATGCCTGTCGATAATTCTGTTTATAATGTAGACATTCCAATATAGTAGTTTAGCTACTAGCCTTTTGTTTCGAACATTACAGTTTTTTTGATTTTGTACTTTCTCCGTATTCTATGATCTATATTAAAATTAATTAGTCCAAATGAATAATGATAATTACCATGTGCTTGATACTCACTCCTTCTCTTTCTGTATGCTTAAAATTAATCTTAATGACGATAATAATGACGACACGAAGATTATAGTGCTTATGTTACGTCATTATATCAGTAGCCTATGATATACAGAGCACTGTGTGTATTGTTTACGATTAATGCGCATCATTTTTATATATATATATATCCAAAAAAAAACGATTCAAGTCTCCCCTTTTATTATGCAAGCAATTAAATACCGTATTTTGTCACTCGTTACGTTGGATAAGAATCTTGTATATTCAACTTGTTGTGTAAAATTGAAAGAAATTACACGTTTGACTCCAAGAAATTGAAGCATTTGTAAAGTAATTTGCATCTTCCGCATAAATCATCTGAACATTGTATTTTCTATATGCAGCAGTGATACAGAATACAATCCCAGCAGAGATGAACAAGATGAACATGAAATGGAACAAGCAACTGGATTCGCGGTAGTTATTAACGGACATTCTTTAGTTCATGCGTTACATCCACAACTTGAGCAACTTTTTCTCGATGTATCAAGCCAATGTAAGTGATCCCTAACAAGTTGCTTGCTCTTCTCCCTTCTTTTACTTGCCAGTGTTGCACTGTGACCTCGTATGTGAAAAATTGCAGGTAAAGCTGTGATATGTTGTCGCGTGACACCCTTACAAAAAGCAATGGTTGTCGAATTAATTAAGAAAAATAAGAACGCAGTGACTTTGGCAATCGGCGATGGAGCTAATGATGTCTCGATGATAAAGACAGCTCACATCGGTGTCGGCATCAGCGGTCAGGAAGGATTGCAAGCTGTGTTAGCGTCCGATTATTCGATAGGACAGTTTAGGTTTTTGGAAAGACTGCTCCTTGTTCATGGTAGATGGTCGTACTATAGAATGAGCAAGTTTCTTAGGTATTTTTTTTACAAGAATTTTGCGTTTACGCTATGCCACATCTGGTTTGCCTTTTTCTGCGGATTCAGCGCACAGGTACGATTATCATCTTATTACCCACAGCATTGATTACTAACGTCTCCACATCGTAGTCGTATAATATTACAAAGTGATGAGTTTTAAGGCGAATGTGATTTACAAATTTCCTTTGTAGAGCAGCTAGTTCCAAAGTTGAGTACTGGAATATGAACTTAACATAAATTTCTGATTTCCCAACAATCCGATTAGATTCTTGTAGAAGAGGAACTTTCTATCGTATAATAATGAATGTCTATTCCTCTGCAGACTGTATTCGATCCTATGTACATTTCTGTCTACAATCTCTTTTATACGTCGTTGCCCGTAATGGCAGTTGGTATATTCGATCAAGATGTTAACGATAAGAATAGTTTATTGTACCCAAAACTTTACGCACCTGGACTGCAGAATTTACTTTTTAATAAAAAGGAATTCTGCTGGAGTGCCATACATGGTTTCTTCGCTAGTTGCGTATTATTCTTAGTTCCGTACGGTAAGCTTCGACGATATTATATATTCATTCTGTCTCGAGATACGTATGCAAAGCATTGAAAAATGATATTTTATAGGAACGTATAAGGATGGAGTATCGCCAAAGGGCTATGTACTTTCTGATCATATGCTGCTGGGAAGTGTTGTAGCCACCATATTAGTCATAGTGGTGACTGTTCAAATAGCCCTTGACACATCGTATTGGACGATCGTTAATCATATTATGGTTTGGGGCTCGCTTGTTTGGTATTTCATTTTAGATTATTTCTATAATTTCGTCATAGGTGGTAGTTACGTTGGCAGTCTTACTATGGTATGTATATCTCGTGAAATAATATTCTCAGCGTAACTAGACGCGACATTAAACTAGTTGTACGTACAATTTTAGGCGATGTCCGAGGCAACGTTCTGGTTTACGGCAGTCATCTCGTGTATCATATTGGTAATACCCGTACTGTCGTGGAGATTCTTCTTCATAGATGTTAGGCCAACCTTATCCGACAGAGTCAGGCTTAAGCAGAGACTGGCACAACTACGTTCGCGCCAAAGTCAAGACATACTTCGTACGCCTTCTACGAGACGCACGCGACGATCCCTACGTTCCGGGTACGCTTTCGCGCATCAGGAAGGCTTCGGAAGGCTGATCACGTCCGGGAAGATTATGCGCAAGCTACCGAATGGTGGCGATTTTAAGTTTTCAATGCCATTCACGAACAATACCAACAAACAAGTTAGTGTTGCCGCCACGTCACCAAAGGACAATGCATCAAAAAATTCGCACACACTGGATACCATTGATCTATAATCTGGACATTTATTATTGTAAGTCTTTCCACTATCTATCAAATTTCAGATGAATAGTTTGCTAAGCTATAGTAGCAGCATTATTCAACAGAATTATGAAAAACCGTCGCAAACGAACTTTTCTGTTAATCGCAAGCGGACTTTCCAAATACGATCAAATATCAAGTTTTGTGCTCTTTACGATCAAGTTCCATCGCACATGGCACAGAAAAATATTGCACCGTGTGCATCGCGGTATATAAAAATGTTTAACAACTTGTTGGTTTCCCCATTCTGTATTTGTTGCTTAGAAAATTTTAAGTAATCGAATTTCATAAGACAATAAAGTATTGATGGTTTGCGTGAAAAATTCTACACATTGGTAACCACTAAAGAGTACTATTTCTTTTCTGTTTTTTTTTTCACCAAAAATTATTGTTAGTTAACGATCACTTTAATAAGATGTATTTTTTACAAAATCAATCGTTGTTCTAGACTCTTACCGGAATATTTGTTACTCCAACAAGGACTATGTTCCGATTGGTTTTTGAGTTTATTTGAATTTTATAATACTTGCTCAATTGCAGAACTTAAAATCAGCCCTTTTTAAGTAACTGCTTATATTTCGTTATGTATAAAAAAGAGTATTCAATTGATGAAATATATAGTGTATAAATTATTCTAATTTGCTCTTATCTAATAAGAGTCTAGAATCAAGAAGATCTCATGTTCTAATGACTCATTCAACTATCAATAATCACCTCCGACCACCTCTCAAATAGTGTACACAAATAAAAATGCACAGGTTGATTTATGATTATACACTTTTACCTCGCCTATGTAATAATTCAAGGCTAGCTCTATTATCTAGTTACCACGTGTAACTAATCTTTGAGCCATTAATTGAAATTAATTGGTTGCTGAAATAATAAGCAAGTTTACAAAACGTTATAGCTTTCTGTCGAACTTGTAATTCTATTAAATATAGCTGTCTTTGAGTAAATTCACAAGGGCCCTAAATTTCTTAGTATTATGCTGTTGCGTTTGATAACCTCGCAGTTAAAGTCATAAACAGCTGTTTGTAAATCGTTAATATTACTACATAAGAAGGAATTATTATGAACAGTTCTGTTGGGTAGGTATTACTGTTTCTTTTTCTCCAGTTCTCAGAAGAAGTGGAGTTGCCTTTGCAGTTGTCAGGTCATTGCCATTTCGAATATTTAGACTTGAGGAATAATTCGATTGGCACCAAGCTATAACACAATAACGAGGCAGAATATGATTTGTATGATCATGACGCTACCTGTGTACAAATGTGTAGAGGTGTCAAGAATCATGTAACATCCCTCCTTGTATCATATACTGTCCTAATATGAACACGGTTGCTGTAAAAAAAACATGTTTACACGGTATACATATACTTGTATAAATAAGATTTATAGTTACGATAATAATTGCCTTTATAAAATATGAATACAAGAAACAATTAAAATTACTGTATCATAGCATGGACTGTAAATATTTTAAAGAGATATATATATATATATAGTATATACAGTATATATAGTATATATATATATATATGTATATATATTATATTATATTAAATGTTAAGTATACATTTTTTAAAAGAAAGTAATATATAGGTAGAACAATTTAAAAAGATGCGAAAAATGATAGCTATATTATATTGTACTACTGCGGATAATGTTTGCCTTGGACTGACTACTGAATATATATATGTATATATATTAATATTATGTATGAACACACAAAATATATATATATATACATACATATATATATATACACATACACACAAATACACACAATATAATAAAGTGAAGAACAGTAGTAACGATGAAATATGTATTTCTACTTTTAATATTACAATGAATTCTAGGGAGGCATAGTCTGTATTGGGAAAGTGTGTTCCGCAAAGAACTTTTTTTATTTAAACAGAGACATAGGAATTTATTGCTTTCGAACATTGTGCCTAATCAAGAAGCTACACAGAGTGTTTCACGTTGCGACAGCATTTTGTTCGTTTATGTTTATGCGATCTCGTACGTCGACTCGAATTATTTAATTACTATCGTCAATTGACCCAAATTACGAAATTACTATCGTTCGTCTGTGAACATTTCTTTCCTCATTTCTTTCCAATAGAAACATTTATGTATAAACTCTGTTTATATCGTAATATGTACCGATCCGACGTCATTAATGCAGAGAGAAATATTCGAAGAATGAGACTGCTGCGTTTTTATCTTCTCCTTTTTGAAATACATATTACATATATCTAACGCTGGAATATCGATAAAACGGAAATGGTAGCGATGTCTATGATTTCGATGAATTCTCCGCGATACTTTCGGTTCGATTTTTTCGTTGAGGATAAAACTTGTCCGTTTCCAAAGCGAGACTTGTCAATCAAGAATTGAGATATTAACTGAATTTTGTATAATAAAAGTTGGACTTTCAATAGTGATACGAATGGACTGAAGAATAATTTTACAAATATTTACAAAACGAAACTGTGGAGTCATCCCTGCATATTGGAAACGAAATATACCATACTAAACAGTTCATATTCGAGAAACCGTGAACACATTCTTCTTTGCGCTGGAGAGAAAGATCATAGTTACCTAGAAAATGCACCGCCTATATTTTTCGTGTAAACTCGTTTATATATACATTTATTTTGTAACACTTCTTGCTAAGTAGTATTCGGAGATGTGATATTATTATTACGAACAGTTATATCATAATGTATGTATTACTTATTTTTAAATCCCTAAATGGTATGTAGTTTCATTCTCATTTGCAAATGGATATTTGTTCTGGAAACGGGGTACCATGATTTTTAAATAATATGAAGTGACATTATCCACGAAGTGTTAATATTTACGTTACGAAAAGATTCGCGTACGGTGCATTTGAAATTGCGATATTTTGCCAAATGCTTCTAACAACACTCGTTGTTTTTAATTTTCCAAGATTTTCTCGGGACATTTAAAGAATCCATCGGTCTCCAAAAGAATGTACTAATATTGTTTAAAGATCTTGGTAAATATTGACTTAATGTAAAAAAAAAAACATAAGGAATTAAGGAGGATAAGCATTATAAGGTAGTCATAACACGTTGTTGGTTGCATAAGTTGTTACATATGTTACTTTAAATACTGAATCAAATGTCTAGAAAGAAAATGCGAGAGCAAATTGTCTGCTGCATGTGCTCTATAGACTGCGCATCAATTACCGCTTAAAAAAAGAAATATTTGCTTAGGACATAGTATAATTTAAAGGACAAAAAAACGATTGTTCTGCATAGGTGCGTACAATGGTCAAATCTTCATTGCATTTCATGTCCAGTAAAATAATCCTTTAAAGCTGTTTCAAGTGCGTGTTCTCCATGGGATGCTAATATAAGACAATAATATCTCAACAATTAAAAAGTACTAGAGATAGTACGTGTGCTTGATGACGTCGTTGTTTTGTTTTTAAAATTCTCATTTAAGATATATTATACCGATTACGTGTCACTTTTATTTCTTTAATATTTCTATCCGTGTTTAAAGAAAAAGAATTGTTTCGTTTCTATAATACTATGTCCTACGTACTGTTTATAATGTATCCTACTTTTACGTATCGATCGATGATGCATCCTATCGAAAATCTGAGCCCTACTGGATTAATAAAGTTTTACGAGCATGTTACACGTGTAGGGCCATGCAGAAGGGCATAATAAAAAATGCTAATGTTATCGAATACAAATGTTCCTTGCAATGTGCACGCAGGATAAGAGGATAGTGTGTACAAACGCAAAAACCATTAAATCTATCGCATTATTGTATTACATTTAAAGCGGTGGTGACTTTAAATGGATTATGTTGTTATGTTGTTGAGCAACGTATTAATCGATCAATTGAAATCAATTTGTTCTTTTGCAATTTCTACAGTTGTCACGCTCAAATATGTTCGGTTACGTATTGACACAATGTCACAAATGATAGAAGCAACGTTCTCGTCTGTATATCCGATGAACACGTCGATATATAGAAAAGGCGATTTACTTTTTTGTAAATCGTTATAGATAATGATTTCTGGTTTTATACTACACTCTGTGTAATATCAATTTTTGTAAATCTAAACATTGCTTTACGTATAATTGTATGGTGTACAGTAAAATCTCTACTTCTTAAGTGTATTATTTTTTATGTGTAAATAACTTGCAGAAAAAGGACAGATTTATGTTGTAAACAAAAAGAACATAGTAAAGTATTAGTACCATAGAAATGATTTTAAATCAAATACTGTACAAT
Organism: Andrena bucephala; assembly: GCA_947577245.1. Classification (NCBI taxonomy): domain Eukaryota; kingdom Metazoa; phylum Arthropoda; class Insecta; order Hymenoptera; family Andrenidae; genus Andrena; species Andrena bucephala. The sequence goes on from OX387715.1 coordinate 76,694,789, forward strand.
CTGTTTTTCTTTTTGTCTCTTCTCTTCTTCTTATTTTCGTAGAATTTCCTTTGAATATCATTATGAAAATGCTATACACTTCTTGTTCATTTCCTCCCTAAATTTTATTCACATTTGTACATTATCAATTAAGTTAGTAATGATAATGGTAATGATTGTGCTTTCTCATTAATTTCACTCTGGCAAGCATCGGTATACACTTTTAGTAAAGATCATCGTTGATTAACGTATTAAAAAAGGTGTCACGTAGTTATTACTTATTATAGTTCAGTCTGAATAAGAGGGACCACAGTACAATATGTTAGAATGAACTTATCATTTATACATTCTAAGGTGCTTTAGGAGATTACTTACGTTTCGAGAAAACTATTATTTAATTTTAAGCATTTACGTAGTCGTTCCAACTTCTTCGTATTAAAATAGAGACGCCATCAGATTGATACTCCAATCGGTCGTAATATCAGGATTTTAATTTTATCATTTAACATACCTATGCGAACGAAATTTATCGTACGTGTAATGTGGTAATCTTCTAATACATCTTACCTTAAAATTGTCACGGTTTAGTTACGTAGAGCCCCACCCGCACCCCCGCTTCGCGCCTGTATGCCCAGATTAAACAAAATTATACGAACGGAATAGTAAACGTCGCTTCAGTATTTAAAATGCACATGTCGCCTTAAGTTGTGCTTTTAATGTAACTATGTGTACAGTGTAACAAATTTTGTTACAGCTTCGTGTAATATAATGCGAGATCTACTCTATTCTTATAACTTATTCTAAAAGCAAACCACGTTTGCGCCGAGATCAAATGGTAGCCAACTCATGCTGATATGTGCATTCTATATAATTTGTATCTACTAAATTGTGTATTTACGTTTTCGTTACCCATCAGTATTGATTAGGTTTATGCGTATGTGTAATAGAATTCCATGTATATTAAAAAAGCCATGCACGGATATTAGAAACTGATTGAGAAGGTACAATCAGTCGTGAGAGCAGTACTCGTAAAATACCGTTTGTCGGCCTGTTACAGAGATGAACGACACAAAATCATCGCGAGATTAAGAAGAAATAATGGGGCGATATATTCTTTTGATTTAGAAAGAGGGATGTGTCGGGGGAAATAACGTCGTTTGTAATCTATAGCTTTTCCACAAAGAGAAAAGAAAGTGTCCCCGGAGCATCTTCGAAAAGAGGCGAGGGATATTTGGTAACGTTTGTACTTATTATGGAAATCGAATGATTTAATTGCTGCTGCAAAAGAGAAACTCAGCGAGATGCGATTACAGTTTTAATTTGTTATCGGCGAGTCGCCTCTCTTACGCTATCGTAATTCAATATCTGGCAAGTTACGAAATTGTTCACGTATCAAACGTTTCTTACTAGTTTTTAAGTTAATAAAAGTACTGCAGCATAATGTTGTATTTTTCAGAAATGTATTATTCTTTCAACCTATTCCATTCCCGTTCGGTCTCAAATCTTGATAGTCACTATAAATTAAATAGGCTTTTTGGAAACGTAACATGTGCGATACACGAGAACTGTATGTACATATATATCTCATTATATCCAATTTTGATTATTTATATAACAGTCTTGTAAGAAAAATACATTATTAATTTGTACACGGTCGCGCTATTTTGCTGCAAATGGATATATCTCATGATCTGAAATCATTTGCGTACTATGCACTTGTATAAATTAAATCGTACTACATATTTCTGCGCCTTTCTCGATTGTATGTTACATTTGGAAATCTATCGCGGGATTAATAAGAAAAATAGCAATGACATATTACTTTCTCTAATGATTCATTTCTAATTACGATTATAGTTAAAACTGTAATCTTTTCGCAAGCGAAGCACCATCCATCGATTCCAGCAGCTTTCTTTTCAGATTAGGCTTCTCCTCTGGTTGACGTTTCACGGACGTCGGAAGGGGTAATCTGGGTCCAGGGGTCGGGGCTGGTTTGTTGCTGAAATATGGCATCTGAAGAGCCTGATCGCAAGTGCACCTCTCCAAAGGGTTCACATTCAGAAAACTAGCAATTAAGTCTAACAGATCATCACCAGCGGCAGTGAATATATGTTTTAATGGAGTCCCAGGAAACGGTTTGAACTGAATGAAATCTGGAAGCTCTGTCATTCCTGGCCATGTCTCTTCCGTGGGTGTACCTAATGTCTGAAAATCGTGCGTATAAGTCAACCGAAACGAACTGAAAGCGATATGCGTTTTTACTAACAATTCCTTACTACTTATACTCGACCGAAAGTAATACCTGAAATATTCTGGTAAGCTGATCCAGATCGGACTCCCCAGGTAAAAATGGTACTCGCAATAAAAGTTCTGCTAATATACAACCGACCGCCCACATGTCTATCCCAGTCCCATAGAGCCTCGCTCCGTATAATAATTCAGGCGCTCTGTACCATCTTGTCACCACCTGATGCGTGTTTATTCTATTTGGCGAACCGAAGAATTTGGCCAACCCAAAATCGCCTATCTTTAAGACACCTTCGGCGTTAACCAGTAAATTATTTGGCTTCAAATCCCTATGAAGTATCCAATTGTAGTGGAGATAATCTAAACCCTGTAAAGTTTGAACCATGTATGCTTTAATGTTCGCAGCCGTCAAAACTATATTGCTGTCCTTTATTATGACTTCTAAGTCAGTATCCATGAAGTCGAACACTAGAGACACGTTTGACTTGTGGCCGAACACATCTGAAATGAAAATATTACAAGATAAGTATCGGATGGAGGAACAGCTTTAAATCTTGCGAAATACATATAAAACTGTGTACCTAGCAAACCAATCACGTTGTCGTGTTTCAGTTCTTGTAACAATTTGATTTCCCGCAGTGCTGTTCGATTTATTCCATCTCTAGCTTCTACACGACTTCCTACTTTTATCTAAAATCATAGCAATCGAATGACACTTGATATTAGGTACCACTATTTCGCGGCTGAAACGAGAATATATATGCGGACCTTTTTTACAGCGACAATCTTCGACGTTTCTACATCTTTGGCTTTGTAAACAGTGGCGAACTGAAATGAATTGAATGAGTATAACGATAAAATTAAAGTGCACTGCTGATCATTGACTAACCTGTCCTTCTCCTAGAAAATCAATTTTCTCGTATCTTCGCAATTTCTCCGTCATTTTGTCTAAGTGAAATACTTTTAGCTTCTTGTTAAACCAATTGTTCGTTTTAGAGGATATTATATATGATTGTATAAGCGTCTTTTATGGGAATCATGAGATAAGCTACGTTTGAATAAATCCAAAACAATGCGTGAATCATGAAGGCTGCGAATGTGTCGCTGGCAGTCGCTGCATTCGACAAGCTACGCCGGTCCACACGTGCTTTAACACGTGTCAAAATTGTGGGTAAATCAGTGATGCCAGAATCGTGGGACATGGGACAATTGCTTACCCCCGCCATGATCTACCGTCGTTCCCCACTTTGCTCTTATCGCACTGCATACAGGCTTATCCCTACATCCGTCTGTCTCTGTCGTTGCATGTGCGGCTCTTTTCACCACGACCCTCATTTACGAAACCGGAGCGTATGAGTCGCAATCAAGAGGTCGGGAGTTCAAATCCCAATGCGATGGTTTTACTTTTTTTAAAAATTATTTTCTAATTTCACATTCTAGCTTCTCAGTAGAATAAAAACATTAAAACTTGCAAAGCATTTTCAAAGTTTGATTTGTTTGTTACTGATGCAATTCGCGTTACCGAAAACCGCTGTAGCTGGTTCACGTAAAAATAATCTTCCGCCGTTCTAGATATACATAAACAGATATAAGCACATTTATTGTCATATAGCATATACATAGGTTATATTTTCTGTCACTTTGAGGCGCCAACCATATAATAATCACGCGCATCCAGCCTGTGCATTTTCCCTAGCCTGGGCGGCAGAGTTGGGCAAAATGTAATCTAATTATAAATTGCAAATTACGATTAAACTGTAATTGTGTAATTGATTACACATTATTTTCTGTAATTGTTAATTTGGGAAGCTTGACCATTTGGTTTTGTCAACTATATAAATGAACGATTACAGAAGATAATGTGTAATCAATTACACAGTTACAGTTTAATCGTAATTTGCAATTTGTAATTAGATTACATTTTGCCCAACTCTGCAGGAGACTGCCCTCGTCGGCCGCCGATCGTCTCGTTCTTTTGTCGATGCCGACGGGCTCGACGTTCCGTTTCGGCCACGTCGGGATATTTTTATGAACATTGGTGGCAAATTTCAAGTAAACTACGTTCCATTTTTATTTATAACTTTATTCGAACGGTTATTCGAAGCTCGAATAATTTCGGCGAGGGCCTTTATCCGAAGGCGCGGCTCGGGGGTCATAAACGCCAGACTAATAGCATAAGGACAAAGTCAGCAATAGGCCATTCAGTAATGAGTATGGCAATTTCTATCATATAAGTATCACTAATGGATTACTAGTGCTTTTCTGATGAAAATGGCACCAAACATGATATAATTCGGATTATTTTTAATGGCTGTAATGGAAAGTACTTTGAGTAATGTAATTGAGGAAATTAATGGAGAGTACTTGAATTCTACGTGAACTGACACGGAACTGATATGTGTGCCCAGTAAGCGTAACGTAAGCGATACCTATGCTCGTGTACTTACATCGTAGATGGATTGGACTGCGTTTAAATGTATTCTACATGAAGTAAAGGTTAAATTGGGAAGATAATTAAATTCTTTATACGTTTTACATAAAATTATATTGTAATATTTGTCGTATTTTCTATACATAATAGACAAATCAGGTTAATGAAAATATTTTTCTTCTTCTTGCAGATAAATCTTGGGAACATTCCTCCGAGGCCAGGAATTTAAATGAGACAAACGATGGAAAGCTGTCAGCCTCAACAATGAACATGAAGAAGATAGTGATTTTATACAAAAAGTAAAATGAAATTATACAATATTGTAACACTGTAAAAAAAGCCTTTCATGCAAATAAAGTGGAAAAAAATTGGGAAAGAACTGTATTATTATTTACAAATACCTTTTACAAATTCCTATCCAAATTCCAAACCTATGATTTCCATGGTAAAAGGCCTTTAGAAGGCGCAGCTCTTGTTCGCTACTTCAAGGCAACGCCTTCAATGGTGAAATTACAAGATACCTCCTTTCGCTTCATGTTCTCCTGATACATCGCTCCAAAATCTGGCCAAAATTTTCTGAACGCTCCAAAATTGAGATTGAAACAGGAGAACATGATGTGGAAAGAGGTGGCACTGAGTCAGCGTCTTCGGAAAGAGAATCTAAGGCGGAGAACTATTCGATGTAGAGGCGCAGCGTCTTCGAAAGGCTTCGACGATGAAATTCAGGGCGTACCTCCTTTCGCTTCATGTTCTCCTGATACATTTGCTAAAATCTGGCCAAAATTTTCTGAACGCTCCAAAATTGAGATTGTAACAGGAGAACATGATGTGGAAAGAGGTGGCACTAAGTTAGCGTCTTCGGAAAGAGAATCTAAGGCGGAGAACTATTCGACGTAGAGGCGCAGCGTCTTCGAAAGGCTTCGACGATGAAATTCAGGGCGTACCTCCTTTCGCTTCATGTTCTCCTGATACATTTGCTAAAATCTGGCCAAAATTTTCTGAACGCTCCAAAATTGAAATTGTAACAGGAGAACATGATGTCGGAAGAGGTGGCACTAAGTTAGCGTCTTCGGAAAGAGAATTTAAGACGGAGAACTATTCGACGTAGAGGCGCAGCGTCTTCGAAAGGCTTCGACGATGAAATTCAGGGCGTACCTCCTTTCGCTTCATGTTCTCCTGATACATATGCTAAAATCTGGCCAAAATTTTCTGAACGCTCCAAAATTGAGATTGTAACAGGAGAACATGATGTGGAAAGAGGTGGCACTAAGTTAGCGTCTTCGGAAAGAGAATCTAAGGCGGAGAACTATTCGACGCAGAGGCGCAGCGTCTTCGAAAGGCTTCGACGATGAAATTCAGGGCGTACCTCCTTTCGCTTCATGTTCTCCTGATACATATGCTAAAATCTGGCCAAAATTTTCTGAACGCTCCAAAATTGAGATTGTAACAGGAGAACATGATGTGGAAAGAGGTGGCACTAAGTTAGCGTCTTCGGAAAGAGAATCTAAGGCGGAGAACTATTCGACGCAGAGGCGCAGCGTCTTCGAAAGGCTTCGACGATGAAATTCAGGGCGTACCTCCTTTCGCTTCATGTTCTCCTGATACATTTGCTAAAATCTGGCCAAAATTTTCTGAACGCTCCAAAATTGAGATTGTAACAGGAGAACATGATGTGGAAAGAGGTGGCACTAAGTTAGCGTCTTCGGAAAGAGAATCTAAGGCGGAGAACTGTTCACCGTAGAGGCGCAGCGTCTTCGAAAGGCTTCGACGATGAAATTCAGGGCGTACCTCCTTTCGCTTCATGTTCTCCTGATACATTTGCTAAAATCTGGCCAAAATTTTCTGAACGCTCCAAAATTGAGATTGTAACAGGAGAACATGATGTGGAAAGAGGTGGCACTAAGTTAGCGTCTTCGGAAAGAGAATCTAAGGCGGAGAACTATTCGACGCAGAGGCGCAGCGTCTTCGAAAGGCTTCGACGATGAAATTCAGGGTGTACCTCCTTTCGCTTCATGTTCTCCTGATACATTTGCTAAAATCTGGCCAAAATTTTCTGAACGCTCCAAAATTGAGATTGTAACAGGAGAACATGATGTGGAAAGAGGTGGCACTAAGTTAGCATCTTCGGAAAGAGAATCTAAGGCGGAGAACTATTCGACGCAGAGGCGCAGCGTCTTCGAAAGGCTTCGACGATGAAATTCAGGGCGTACCTCCTTTCGCTTCATGTTCTCCTGATACATTTGCTAAAATCAGGCCAAAATTTTCTGAACGCTCCAAAATTGAGATTGTAACAGGAGAACATGATGTGGAAAGAGGTGGCACTAAGTTAGCGTCTTCGGAAAGAGAATCTAAGGCGGAGAACTGTTCACCGTAGAGGCGCAGCATCTTCGAAAGGCTTCGACGATGAAATTCAGGGCGTACCTCCTTTCGCTTCATGTTCTCCTGATACATTTGCTAAAATCTGGCCAAAATTTTCTGAACGCTCCAAAATTGAGATTGTAACAGGAGAACATGATGTGGAAAGAGGTGGCACTAAGTTAGCGTCTTCGGAAAGAGAATCTAAGGCGGAGAACTATTCGACGCAGAGGCGCAGCGTCTTCGAAAGGCTTCGACGATGAAATTCAGGGCGTACCTCCTTTCGCTTCATGTTCTCCTGATACATTTGCTAAAATCTGGCAAAAATTTTCTGAACGCTCCAAAATTGAGATTGTAACAGGAGAACATGATGTGGAAAGAGGCGGCACTAAGTTAGCGTCTTCGGAAAGAGAATCTAAGGCGGAGAACTGTTCACCGTAGAGGCGCAGCGTCTTCGAAAGGCTTCGACGATGAAATTCAGGGCGTACCTCCTTTCGCTTCATGTTCTCCTGATACATTTGCTAAAATCTAGCCAAAATTTTCTGAACGCTCCAAAATTGAGATTGTAACAGGAGAAAATGATGTGGAAAGAGGTGGCACTAAGTTAGCGTCATCGGAAAGAGAATCTAAGGCGGAGAACTAAAATCGGCAATCAAAGGGTACTTTCATTGTACTCTTTGGACGCGGTTTCACGTCCCGAGTACTTTTATAAGGGACGAAAAATTCCCTACTATACAGGGTGATAGAGAAATCGGCAACGATCGCGGAAAATCGGCGATTAAAGGGTACTTTCATTGTACTCTTTGGACGCGGTTTCACGTCCCGAGTACTTTTCTAAGGGGTGAAAAATACCCTACTATACAGGGTGACTCAGAAATCGGCAACAATCGAGAAAAATCGGCAAGCAAAGGGTACTTTCATTGTACTCATTGGACGCGGTTTCACGTCCCGAGTACTTTCATAAGGGGTGAAAAATTCCCTACTATACAGGGTGATAAAGAAATCGGCAACGATCGCGGAAAATCGGCGATCGAAGGGTACTTTCATTGTACTCTTTGGACGCGGTTTCACGTCCCGAGTACTTTTCTAAGGGGTGAATAATACCCTACTATACAGGGTGACTCAGAAATCGGCAACAATCGAGGAAAATCGGCAATCAAAGGGCACTTTCATTGTACTCTTTGCACGCGGTTTCACGTCCCAAGTACTTTCCTAAGGGGTGAAAAATACCCTACTATACAGGGTGACTGAAAAATCGGCAACGATCGAGGAAAATCGGCAATCAAAGGGTACATTCATTGTACTCTTTGGACGCGGTTTCGCGTCCCGGGTACCTTCCTAAGGGGTGAAAAATACCCTACTGTACAGGGTGACCGAGAAATCGGTAACGATCGAGGAAAATCGGCGATCAAAGGGTACTTTTAGTATACTATTTGGATGCGCTTTCACGTACCGAGTACTTTCCTAAGGGGTGAAAAATACCCTACTATACAGGGTGACTGAGAAATCGGTAACAATCGAGGAAAATCGGAGAGGGGCAGAGTTTTCGAAAGGCCTTCGACGATGAAATTCAGGCGATACCTCCTTTCGCTTCATGTTCTCCTGATACATCGCTCCAAAATCTGGCCAAAATTTTCTGAACGCTCCAAAATTGAGATTGTAACAGGAGAACATGATGTGGAAAGAGGTGGCACTAAGTTAGCGTCTTCGGAAAGAGAATCTAAGGCGGAGAACTATTCGACGCAGAGGCGCAGCGTCTTCGAAAGGCTTCGACGATGAAATTCAGGGCGTACCTCCTTTCGCTTCATGTTCTCCTGATACATTTGCTAAAATCTGGCCAAAATTTTCTGAACGCTCCAAAATTGAGATTGTAACAGGAGAACATGATGTGGAAAGAGGTGGCACTAAGTTAGCGTCATCGGAAAGAGAATCTAAGGCGGAGAACTATTCGACGTAGAGGCGCAGCGTCTTCGAAAGGCTTCGACGATGAAATTCAGGGCGTACCTCCTTTCGCTTCATGTTCTCCTGATACATTTGCTAAAATCTGGCCAAAATTTTCTGAACGCTCCAAAATTGAGATTGTAACAGGAGAACATGATGTGGAAAGAGGTGGCACTAAGTTAGCGTCTTCGGAAAGAGAATCTAAGGCGGAGAACTATTCGACGCAGAGGCGCAGCGTCTTCGAAAGGTTTCGACGATGAAATTCAGGGCGTACCTCCTTTCGCTTCATGTTCTCCTGATACATTTGCTAAAATCTAGCCAAAATTTTCTGAACGCTCCAAAATTGAGATTGTAACAGGAGAAAATGATGTGGAAAGAGGTGGCACTAAGTTAGCGTCATCGGAAAGAGAATCTAAGGCGGAGAACTAAAATCGGCAATCAAAGGGTACTTTCATTGTACTCTTTGGACGCGGTTTCACGTCCCGAGTACTTTTCTAAGGGGTGAAAAATACCCTACTATACAGGGTGACTCAGAAATCGGCAACAATCGAGGAAAATCGGCAAGCAAAGGGTACTTTCATTGTACTCATTGGACGCGGTTTCACGTCCCGAGTACTTTCATAAGGGGTGAAAAATTCCCTACTATACAGGGTGATAAAGAAATCAGCAACGATCGCGGAAAATCGGCGATTAAAGGGTACTTTCATTGTACTCTTTGGACGCGGTTTCACGTCCCGAGTACTTTTCTAAGGGGTGAAAAATACCCTACTATACAGGGTGACTCAGAAATCGGCAACAATCGAGGAAAATCGGCAAGCAAAGGGTACTTTCATTGTACTCATTGGACGCGGTTTCACGTCCCGAGTACTTTCATAAGGGGTGAAAAATTCCCTACTATACAGGGTGATAAAGAAATCAGCAACGATCGCGGAAAATCGGCGATCGAAGGGTACTTTCATTGTACTCTTTGGACGCGGTTTCACGTCCCGAGTACTTTTCTAAGGGGTGAATAATACCCTACTATACAGGGTGACTCAGAAATCGGCAACAATCGAGGAAAATCGGCAATCAAAGGGCACTTTCATTGTACTCTTTGCACGTGGTTTCACGTCCCGAGTACTTTCCTAAGGGGTGAAAAATACCCTACTATACAGGGTGACTGAAAAATCGGCAACGATCGAGGAAAATCGGCAATCAAAGGGTACATTCATTGTACTCTTTGGACGCGGTTTCGCGTCCCGGGTACCTTCCTAAGGGGTGAAAAATACCCTACTGTACAGGGTGACTGAGAAATCGGTAACAATCGAGGAAAATCGGAGAGGGGCAGAGTTTTCGAAAGGCCTTCGACGATGAAATTCAGGCGATACCTCCTTTCGCTTCATGTTCTCCTGATACATTTGCTAAAATCTGGCCAAAATTTTCTGAACGCTCCAAAATTGAGATTGTAACAGGAGAACATGATGTGGAAAGAGGTGGCACTAAGTTAGCGTCTTCGGAAAGAGAATCTAAGGCGGAGAACTGTTCGACGTAGAGGCGCAGCGTCTTCGAAAGGCTTCGACGATGAAATTCAGGGCGTACCTCCTTTCGCTTCATGTTCTCCTGATACATTTGCTAAAATCTAGCCAAAATTTTCTGAACGCTCCAAAATTGAGATTGTAACAGGAGAACATGATGTGGAAAGAGGTGGCACTAAGTTAGCGTCTTCGGAAAGAGAATCTAAGGCGGAGAACTATTCGACGCAGAGGCGCAGCGTCTTCGAAAGGCTTCGACGATGAAATTCAGGGCGTACCTCCTTTCGCTTCATGTTCTCCTGATACATTTGCTAAAATCTGGCCAAAATTTTCTGAACGCTCCAAAATTGAGATTGTAACAGGAGAACATGATGTGGAAAGAGGTGGCACTAAGTTAGCGTCTTCGGAAAGAGAATCTAAGGCGGAGAACTATTCGACGCAGAGGCGCAGCGTCTTCGAAAGGTTTCGACGATGAAATTCAGGGCGTACCTCCTTTCGCTTCATGTTCTCCTGATACATTTGCTAAAATCTGGCCAAAATTTTCTGAACGCTCCAAAATTGAGATTGTAACAGGAGAACATGATGTGGAAAGAGGTGGCACTAAGTTAGCGTCTTCGGAAAGAGAATCTAAGGCGGAGAACTGTTCGACGTAGAGGCGCAGCGTCTTCGAAAGGCTTCGACGATGAAATTCAGGGCGTACCTCCTTTCGCTTCATGTTCTCCTGATACATTTGCTAAAATCTAGCCAAAATTTTCTGAACGCTCCAAAATTGAGATTGTAACAGGAGAAAATGATGTGGAAAGAGGTGGCACTAAGTTAGCGTCATCGGAAAGAGAATCTAAGGCGGAGAACTAAAATCGGCAATCAAAGGGTACTTTCATTGTACTCTTTGGACGCGGTTTCACGTCCCGAGTACTTTTCTAAGGGGTGAAAAATACCCTACTATACAGGGTGACTCAGAAATCGGCAACAATCGAGGAAAATCGGCAAGCAAAGGGTACTTTCATTGTACTCATTGGACGCGGTTTCACGTCCCGAGTACTTTCATAAGGGGTGAAAAATTCCCTACTATACAGGGTGATAAAGAAATCAGCAACGATCGCGGAAAATCGGCGATTAAAGGGTACTTTCATTGTACTCTTTGGACGCGGTTTCACGTCCCGAGTACTTTTCTAAGGGGTGAAAAATACCCTACTATACAGGGTGACTCAGAAATCGGCAACAATCGAGGAAAATCGGCAAGCAAAGGGTACTTTCATTGTACTCATTGGACGCGGTTTCACGTCCCGAGTACTTTCATAAGGGGTGAAAAATTCCCTACTATACAGGGTGATAAAGAAATCAGCAACGATCGCGGAAAATCGGCGATCGAAGGGTACTTTCATTGTACTCTTTGGACGCGGTTTCACGTCCCGAGTACTTTTCTAAGGGGTGAATAATACCCTACTATACAGGGTGACTCAGAAATCGGCAACAATCGAGGAAAATCGGCAATCAAAGGGCACTTTCATTGTACTCTTTGCACGCGGTTTCACGTCCCGAGTACTTTCCTAAGGGGTGAAAAATACCCTACTATGCAGGGTGACTGAGAAATCGGCAACGATCGAGGAAAATCGGTAATCAATGGGTACTTTCATTGTACTATTTGGACGCGGTTTCACGTCCCGAGTACTTTCCTAAGGGGTGAAAAATACCCTACTATGCAGGGTGACTGAGAAATCGGCAACGATCGAGGAAAATCGGTAATCAATGGGTACTTTCATTGTACTATTTGGACGCAGTTTCACGTCCCGAGTACTTTCCTAAGGGGTGAAAAATACCCTACTATGCAGGGTGACTGAGAAATCGGCAACGATCGAGGAAAATCGGTAATCAATGGGTACTTTCATTGTACTATTTGGACGCGGTTTCACGTCCCGAGTACTTTCCTAAGGGGTGAAAAATACCCTACTATACAGGGTGACTGAGAAATCGGCAACGATCGGGGAAAATCGGAGAGGCGCAGAGTGTTCGAAAGGCCTTCGACGATGAAATTCAGGGCGTACCTCCTTTCGCTTCATGTTCTCCTGATACATTTGCTAAAATCTGGCCAAAATTTTCTGAACGCTCCAAAATTGAGATTGTAACAGGAGAACATGATGTTGAAAGAGGCGGCACAAGGTTAGCGTCTTCGGAGAGAGAATCCAATGCGGAGAACAATTCTACGTAGAGACACAGCGTCTTCGAAAGGCTTTGACGATGAAATTCAGGGCGTACCTCCTTTCGCTTCATGTTCTCCTGATACATTTGCTAAAATCTGGCCAAAATTTTCTGAACGCTCCAAAATTGAGATTGTAACAGGAGAACATGATGTCGAAAGAGGTGGCACTAAGTTAGCGTCTTCGGAAAGAGAATCTAAGGCGGAGAACTATTCGACGTAGAGGCGCAGCGTCTTCGAAAGGCTTCGACGATGAAATTCAGGGCGTACCTCCTTTCGCTTCATGTTCTCCTGATACATTTGCTAAAATCTGGCCAAAATTTTCTGAACGCTCCAAAATTGAGATTGTAACAGGAGAACATGATGTCGAAAGAGGTGGCACTAAGTTAGCGTCTTCGGAAAGAGAATCTAAGGCGGAGAACTATTCGACGTAGAGGCGCAGCGTCTTCGAAAGGCTTCGACGATGAAATTCAGGGCGTACCTCCTTTCGCTTCATGTTCTCCTGATACATTTGCTAAAATCTGGCCAAAATTTTCTGAACGCTCCAAAATTGAGATTGTAACAGGAGAACATGATGTCGAAAGAGGTGGCACTAAGTTAGCGTCTTCGGAAAGAGAATCTAAGGCGGAGAACTATTCGACGTAGAGGCGCAGCGTCTTCGAAAGGCTTCGACGATGAAATTCAAGGCGTACCTCCTTTCGCTTCATGTTCTCCTGATACATTTGCTAAAATCTGGCCAAAATTTTCTGAACGCTCCAAAATTGAGATTGTAACAGGAGAACATGATGTCGAAAGAGGTGGCACTAAGTTAGCGTCTTCGGAAAGAGAATCTAAGGCGGAGAACTATTCGACGTAGAGGCGCAGCGTCTTCGAAAGGCTTCGACGATGAAATTCAGGGCGTACCTCCTTTCGCTTCATGTTCTCCTGATACATTTGCTAAAATCTGGCCAAAATTTTCTGAACGCTCCAAAATTGAGATTGTAACAGGAGAACATGATGTCGAAAGAGGTGGCACTAAGTTAGCGTCTTCGGAAAGAGAATCTAAGGCGGAGAACTATTCGACGTAGAGGCGCAGCGTCTTCGAAAGGCTTCGACGATGAAATTCAGGGCGTACCTCCTTTCGCTTCATGTTCTCCTGATACATTTGCTAAAATCTGGCCAAAATTTTCTGAACGCTCCAAAATTGAGATTGTAACAGGAGAACATGATGTCGAAAGAGGTGGCACTAAGTTAGCGTCTTCGGAAAGAGAATCTAAGGCGGAGAACTATTCGACGTAGAGGTGCAGCGTCTTCGAAAGGCTTCGACGATGAAATTCAGGGCGTACCTCCTTTCGCTTCATGTTCTCCTGATACATTTGCTAAAATCTGGCCAAAATTTTCTGAACGCTCCAAAATTGAGATTGTAACAGGAGAACATGATGTCGAAAGAGGTGGCACTAAGTTAGCGTCTTCGGAAAGAGAATCTAAGGCGGAGAACTATTCAACGTAGAGGCGCAGCGTCTTCGAAAGGCTTCGACGATGAAATTCAGGGCGTACCTCCTTTCGCTTCATGTTCTCCTGATACATTTGCTAAAATCTGGCCAAAATTTTCTGAACGCTCCAAAATTGAGATTGTAACAGGAGAACATGATGTCGAAAGAGGTGGCACTAAGTTAGCGTCTTCGGAAAGAGAATCTAAGGCGGAGAACTATTCGACGTAGAGGCGCAGCGTCTTCGAAAGGCTTCGACGATGAAATTCAGGGCGTACCTCCTTTCGCTTCATGTTCTCCTGATACATTTGCTAAAATCTGGCCAAAATTTTCTGAACGCTCCAAAATTGAGATTGTAACAGGAGAACATGATGTCGAAAGAGGTGGCACTAAGTTAGCGTCTTCGGAAAGAGAATCTAAGGCGGAGAACTATTCGACGTAGAGGTGCAGCGTCTTCGAAAGGCTTCGACGATGAAATTCAGGGCGTCCCTCCTTTCGCTTCATGTTCTCCTGATACATTTGCTAAAATCTGGCCAAAATTTTCTGAACGCTCCAAAATTGAGATTGTAACAGGAGAACATGATGTGGAAAGAGGTGGCACTAAGTTAGCGTCTTCGGAAAGAGAATCTAAGGCGGAGAACTGTTCGACGTAGAGGCGCAGCGTCTTCGAAAGGCTTCGACGATGAAATTCAGGGCGTACCTCCTTTCGCTTCATGTTCTCCTGATACATTTGCTAAAATCTAGCCAAAATTTTCTGAACGCTCCAAAATTGAGATTGTAACAGGAGAACATGATGTGGAAAGAGGTGGCACTAAGTTAGCGTCATCGGAAAGAAAATCTAAGGCGGAGAACTATTCGACGTAGAGGCGCAGCGTCTTCGAAAGGCTTCGACGATGAAATTCAGGGCGTACCTCCTTTCGCTTCATGTTCTCCTGATACATTTGCTAAAATCTGGCCAAAATTTTCTGAACGCTCCAAAATTGAGATTGTAACAGGAGAACATGATGTGGAAAGAGGTGGCACTAAGTTAGCGTCTTCGGAAAGAGAATCTAAGGCGGAGAACTATTCGACGCAGAGGCGCAGCGTCTTCGAAAGGCTTCGACGATGAAATTCAGGGCGTACCTCCTTTCGCTTCATGTTCTCCTGATACATTTGCTAAAATCTGGCCAAAATTTTCTGAACGCTCCAAAATTGAGATTGTAACTGGAGAACATGATGTCGAAAGAGGTGGCACAAAGTTAGCGTCTTCGTAGAGAGAATCTAAAGCGGAGAACTATTTGACGTAGAGGCGCAGAGTTGACGAAAGGCCTTCGACGATGAATTTCAGGGGATACCTACTTTCGCATCATGTTCTCCTGATACATTTGCTGAAATCTGGCCAAAATTTTCTGAACGCTCCAAAATTGATCTTCTAACAGGAGAACATGATGTCGAAAGAGGTGGCACAAAGTTAGCGTCTTCGTAGAGAGAATCTAAGGCGGAGAACTAATCAACGCAGAGGCAGACTTTACTTGTGATTGTCAAATTTGGGATTTAATTAGGAAATGGAAGTTATAGGTTGCTGTTCTAAATTGAAAGATGCGGTTTTTCTCTAAATGTGGTTTATTAAAATACTTTGAATAATGTACAGTGATACATCGTACAGGAGTGCTTATAATAATTCCATTGTCTAATTACTTAAGTTTAACTTCCACTTAAAAACCATATAGGTATTGTAAATGCTGTACTCGTCCAGTGCGTTTTCGTTAGACCAGTTGACACGAACCGACGCTTCCAAAGGAAAGAATTGCTTACCTATGACAGACGAAAGCTCCGAATTAATTAACCAGTCCTCAATATAATTGCTAATTGAACACTAAATACACTCGATAGTTCTTACTACTTTAAAGCAAACTTATTCAATATTATATTTATTTGCAAAATACACAGCATTTTATTCTTATCCCGGGTACTGTTCCGTTTCACGCATAAGAGATAAATAAATATCGGTACGAAATATCGATACAATTAGTGATCCTCTATTTAGAGAGTGATCGGAACAACGTATATCGTCGCTGATTGGTTGCTGCGATTTGGAGCAAAAGCGGAAGTAGACAGAGAAAGAAACTGTAAAAAAGAAAGAGACAGAAATACTGATAGAAAGAGGCAGAAAAACTGATAAAAAGAGACAGAAAAACTGATAGAAAGAGACTGAAATACTGATAGAAAGAGATAGAGTGAACGGTTAGGTTATATTTATTTCTGGTTTTGCTCCAAATCTTGAAAAATGGCTGCGGTTATACCGATCACTCCCTGGAGGATTACTAGATACAATTGACATGTAGCGCCATTCCTATTCTCGTGCGAATGGAAATTTTGATTTCCTAACCACGCATAATTACATTTCTCGATTTCATAAAAATACCGTTACGGCGTAACAATAATATTTTGAAAGGATGTTAAGTCATAAAAAGTTCTCAAATGTAACGTAAAAGAACGAAGTAGCTAATAAACATTTATTGTCATGTAGATTGTTCGAAGTGACTGAAAATATAACCTAACTAAGAGACTGTACAATATTTTTTACGCGGTTGTATTTATATAATATTTCTGACCGAAATCTATGGAAATAAGTGCAAATTATGCTTCTATCAAATTGTATTAGTAAACGGAATTATGCAACATGTTTCTTGAAATTATTCGTAACGTTCAGGCCATTTTAGATTTTAAATGTTTCCGATAAGATTTAATTTCAATTCCTACCACTCGTAGCAATGTAATCTTATTTTAGACTGAATCGATAACGTTGGGTGTGACACGAAAATGGTAAGAGGGCTCGCGAGCCCCCCGAGCATGACACAAAATTACATTGCGTGATAGGTCTATCACTTGTCTCCATGAGGGTTCATCGCCGGTCCCGACCAGCGAGCCCTCAGACAGACAATCCTGTATTTTCTGTCACTTTGAGGCGTCAACCATATAATAATCACGCGCATCCAGCCTGTGCATTTTCCCTAGCCTGGGCGGCAGAGTTGGGCAAAATGTAATCTAATTATAAATTGCAAATTACGATTAAACTGTAATTGTGTAATTGATTACACATTATTTTCTGTAATTGTTAATTTGGGAAGCTTGACCATTTGGTTTTGTCAACTATATAAATGAACGATTACAGAAGATAATGTGTAATCAATTACACAGTTACAGTTTAATCGTAATTTGCAATTTGTAATTAGATTACATTTTGCCCAACTCTGCAGGAGACTGCCTTCGTCGGCCGCCGATCGTCTCGTTCTTTTGTCGATGTCGACGGGCTCGACGTTCGGTTTCGGCCACGTCCGGATATTTTTATGAACATTGGTGGCAAATTTCAAGTAAAGTACGTTCCATTTTTATTTGTAACTTTATTCGAACGGTTATTCGAAGTTCGAATAATTTCGGCGAGGGCCTTTATCCGAAGGCGCGGCTCGGGGGTCATAAACGCTAGACTAATAGCATAAGGACAAAGTCAGCAATAGGCCATTCAGTAATGAGTATGGCAATTTCTATCATATAAGTATCACTAATGGATTACTAGTGCTTTTCTGATGAAAATGGCACCAAACATGATATAATTCGGATTATTTTTAATGGCTGTAATGGAAAGTACTTTGAGTAATGTAATTGAGGAAATTAATGGCGAGTACTTGAATTCTACGTGAACTGACACGGAACTGATATGTGTGCCCCGTAAGCGTAACGTAAGCGATACCTATTCTCGTGTACTTACATCGTAGATCAGGCATGGAACTAAAGTGAACGCAGCGGCCGTTTTTCGGAGGCAACGCCTCCTTTCTCCCGCCGTGCGTCTTGGCCCCCGCGGCGGGCCACGGAGCTTCCAGCGCCTCAGACCCGTACGATATGAACCGCGCGTGGCGCATTGGGGCGACACCCGTATCAATAGATTTCCGCATCACCCATGGGGTACTATTATCGATGCGTTTTTTTTGTCAGTGGTATCCCCTGTAGGCCTATTCCACTGTGTCACGCGATAAAAATGGATAGGAAAAACGCGTTTTACTATCAAAATTTTAAATACGTTTGGGAAAACTTAATTTTCGCGCACGTTTAGACGTGCTGGGCATATCTGGGAGAAAGGAGGCGTTGCCTCCGAAAAACGGCCGCTGCGTTCACTTTAGTTCCATGCCTGTCGTAGATGGTTTTTATAATTTTTAAATCCATTCAATATTTAATAAGGACAGAGTCAATCAATTTGTAATGAAACGTAGGGATTTAGGGGCCTCGGGTCCCAAAACCTACAATATAAATTTTACAAAAACGTTTCAATTCATTATTTTCAATGATTTTTACGTGTCGTGGGATGGGCATCGTCTATTTAGACACACGCGGAGAGCAGAGATTTGCAAGAATGGCAGTAACAGCGTCAATTTGTAATATTTTTCAGCGTGCGACACGTGAAAATATTAGTTAAATGTTCGTCTTCACGTAAAATACTAAAATCAATTTCATCTTGCAATATATAGCTTGTATAAGCTCTCAAGAAGCGCCATATAGGCTCCTGATCTCCAAAATAGGTTTTCAGAGAGAAATACGCGTGGGTCGTTGACAAACCGAGCCAAAGCGTAGCTTATTGTTAGCGAAAGCCCGCCCTCTATGTTAAACTCTCGCTCTAAACAAGTCACACGTATACAAGCACGCACACATCTTTCAGTATTTCAACACACTTTCAGTAGTTCAGAGTAGTTCTTGCGTTGAACGCTGTTCATGAACAGAGGTCGCTAAATTCAGTCCTCAAATTATGGGTCGGTAACACAGTTTAGATGGTGACACGAGTCCCATAAGGTGATAGGTCTATTCTATACCTCGTCTGTGGTCGGACACAAAATTACAAATGGATAATACGTCTATCTTATTTTTTAAAATTTGTTTATTTCTGGCCTCATAATAAATATTATTATACGCGTAGTTTTGAATACTAATTTCCAATGACGGTAGAAGGTGTATTTTGCGTTCGACGTTGGACTTATGGTCGTAAGACAAAACATAAGGTCTGGATTACTATAATATGTGTTCGTATAAATAAATATTCCTGAAGACGATATAGGATTTCATCGAATGAATAAACGAGTCATTTATATACTTTCAGTGAGCCATTTACTTCACGCTGTATTCTTTTACATCACAAAGGGAAACACTGCAACAAGCACATTCATAAAATTAAGAACATTTCGCAGCGCATAATTTGCGTATATTGTTTCATTTAACCAGTCTAAGTATATATCCACGCGAGCATACACTCCAGGCGAATTGGGACGACCACATCCAATTCCCCATGACACGATTCCCACTTGCGTACCGTTGCACAATAATGGCCCACCACTGTCACCCTGAAATGTCATTAAGTTTGTTCCTTCCAACGCCTTCTCTTCGTAATGCTAACGTTAAAACACAAAGTTGAACTTAAACGTGAATTAATACGAACTTGGCAGGCATCTCGACCGCTCTCTGATACACCTGCACATATATGCACATCCGGTTGCACTCCTTCTACTGGACATTTATCCGGTGGAATTAATGGAATGTGAATGTGACGAAGATAGGTGCCACTTCCTCTCTAAATGGAGAACTATACTGTATTAAAATGTGATTGAAACCATCGATATTCAGATCAAGATTAATTATTTTGCTGGGTCTTTTTTGGATTATGATTTAATATAGTAGATTGTATAGCACTAGATAGGGTTTGTCGGTTTTTAAAAACCGGACTTTATTTATAAATTTGTAAAATTCGAAAACAGGTTATTAAAATTAAAAAAAAAACGGTTTTATATACTAGAATTTATATGCAGAAATTAATTATTTATTTAATTAAAAACGTTAACATTTTGACTTGAAATTGTCTCGGACACAAGCATCTTGTAGTAGGTAACAGTTTACTGTAAAACTAACTCCTTCAGGAGTCCATAGTTGCAGAAAAAAAAATACTAAATGGAATAAAGATTTATAATTTGGTACCACCTTTTAAAGGTGGTAAAGATATATATTTTGTACGGATTTTAGTTAGTATTTTTTTCTATTTTATTGTTATATTTTTTTAGATCCATAAATATTAAATGAACTAAAAAATTGTACGTTTTTGTACGGATTTTAGTTATTTTAATTTTTTTATTTGGTTTTGTAGAGTATATTTTATTTTGTTATGTTTTTGTAATTCCATAATATTAAGGAAACTGAAATTTTTTAAAATAAGTACAAATATTTATTTACTATTTTAATTATATTTTTTTGTGAAAATTCGAAAACCGGTTTCTTGGGAATAGTGGAATTCGAAAAACATTTTTTGGGGAATGGTGGAATGCGAAAACCGACTTTTTCAAAAGTCGATTTTTGTATTAACCCTAGCACTAGAATAGCTCCAATAATATATTATATAACAGACGATCCTAATGTAATGATTTTATCCCCCTATTCCCATTATTTTAAACTATATCTGGACTTTTTCTAATAAAATGCAGTCAAGTGAAAATCACTCTATCAAACAAAACTTTTCTGTTTCCTTTTAATTATTTTCATATCTAATTGTACGTTTGAAAAAAAAGCAACGTAGGGAATATTTCGAGGGGTGGCTCTAGATTGCGATATAAAGGAAACGTATTGCGCGAACGTAATCGTATCATATTTCTCAGCTTATAGCGCAACAAATGAACACTTAAAGGATCAAGCTAGTTCCTCGATATTGCACTTGCAACCATCCCCGTTCTTCCTCTATTAACTACTTCTGCAAAGTTAAAACCCAATTCTCCGAGTCGTTACACCGTTGCAAAAATCAACTCACGTGCACTTACGCGCGGCGAGCATAGTCTATAAAAAAATTCATCTGTCTGAAATCATAGCGTACATCGCAACGATCTCAGATATGGATCCTTCACAGCTACGATGCCCCTAAGCGACAAGTGATATTCCAAGTTGCTTTCTCAACGAGTCACTCTCCCGATACCTCTGAGGGTTTAACAATATGCCGCGTGTACCCGAAACATAATTTTAACGCCCGATGCGAGCCAGAAGCTGTAATATGCACGGCCTACATTCGCGCAACGCTACATATCGCCATGCATTTTTTATGCAATCCGTATTATCACTGACATGAAAGCCTCTGTTTCTCTTTCGCCGACCGTTGGAATAACCATTTGCGAGCAAACAGATGACATTGATTACGTACATTGGATCCAGGAATCTGCCGTCCCCAGCCAGCCACGGCGCAGAGGTCGGTGTACCGTTGAAAAATGTTCGCTTCGTACGCTGCAGGAAGGGTGGCGTATTTCACGTGCGAGTCAATGTAAAAGGGATTCTGTAGCTGAAGGGAAGAAGCGTGCTCGAATGAGGGATCGATATCACAAATGCCCGCCAGTGTTTCGCCTCCACGTTTCACCTTCTTTATTTGTATTTTCCACATAGAGTTTATATATATATTTATATATATATATATATACACATAATAATCACCCTGAACAATCCAATATCGTTACGCAGGCTCGTGAATTTAAAGTTCGTGTGCGGTAATATCCTGTCTATCAATTCCATCTGCATGGAACTCCAGCTCGGATAGTACACGTAAGTGGCACCGGCGATCGCGTAGTATCGACGTGGATTATCTGCCACCCAATCGCCACCGGCCAACGGTCTAAGCAACGACAGACAACTCGATCAGTTTTACCTTTCTCTGTTTTCACGATTCACGCACGTGCCACGCGCTCGAGTAGCTCCCGTCTAAAACATGAGAGCAGTACGTAAGACCACGGGCGGCCCGCTGGATTCCTTGTTTCCGAGAGCGCAGAGAAACTGATAGCGAAAACGATCGCACGCCTCGAGGTCGATGCGAACAACCGATAGAAACATACCGACGGCGCGCCTCCGTCTTCTTATTCTATTTTTTTTTTCCTGCTTTTCCGTTTTATTACAATGCGTGATAAGAAAAATACCGCGATGGTACCAGCGTGTAATTAAAGAGAAAAGTAAAGGAAGCATCGAAGGAGAGTGCTCGAGGTACCCGACAGCTTCGGAGCACTTCAGTACGGAAACAGTGCTAAAGTATTAAAGGATCGCGAGACATTAATAACGCGCCTCGAAGCAGACGCGGGCAACCGATACAAAGACGGCGATGCGCGTTCACGTTTCTGTTACAATTTCCACGCCGCTAACCCTTTCACTGCTAATGGTGTTCCTTTGTACGCTGCTACGTATGCCGACTCGCCACGCGAAGTGTAACGGGGATGCAAATTTTCTCCCACCGTCTACTACCCTTGGGAAACGTTGGAACGATTAATCGTGCTCCTCTTCTTTCGCACGCGCGACAAGTGGTATCTAGTCGTCACTTTGTCACGTTCTGTATCGAACGGCTATACTCAGCTACAACATCGTTTTCTACGTTTGCTCAACACAGACGTTCTATTCTAGATTGCACACGATCAGCGATCTACGCGCCGACGACTTAGTTAATTAGTCGGCTCGGGCTCGGGATCCGAATCGCGCGCGTTTGCTCTCTAGGTAAAGTCGACTTCGCTACGTGTATAGTAGATCGCAAATATCGCGGAGCACACACTCGTCATGCAGACCTCAAAGCAGCATACGTGTGTCTATGATAGCAATGAAAGCGCTACGAGCGAAGGCTGCTCTGTAACCGTAAAATGGTAGGCGTAGTGAATTTATGGTTCAACGTTCGTATTAATATTTCTCTCTGCAAAATCGTTATTAGAGCGAGCAGCGAATGAAAGGAAACCTCGACGTCACACTGTCATTTCATTGTGTTTTATGATACCGTGTCAGATGGAAAGGGATTACGTTCCACAGAGTATCTAGAAATTCTGCCAATATTGAAAGTTCCTCCCCGTGATTGGAAATGATCAAATTATTGACTCGAACAGCTTAATGCGACACCCGACGCGTTACGTATATCCCAGCATTGGAACATCAGACGCCGAGCTATTCTCGGCTAAGAGAGGATACAATTAAAAGTAATTCGCACCGTTGAGTAATCACAATCTCCGTGTTTCCTTTCTTCGCTCTTACTCCTTACTGAATAGAACAACATAAAGTATTCGCTAAGCTCCTTCCAAATTCGTATCTTTCACTCGTCGAGGCGAGAACTCAAGCCGACCAAGTTTGTCAAGCCGCCGATGAGATCCCCCTCCCTACGAGCACTCAAAATCATTGTCTCGCAGAAACCCCGGAACAGGATCCGACGGGCGGAACGCGCCGCACTACAGTTACCATTTTAAGGTGACGAGCGGGAAACTCTAAATGTCGCAGTCTTGAAACGCACCTGACCATGCAGTGAGCGGCTGACAAAATGAATCTTGGCGCTATGTAAGTACCTCCGCAGTTATGACTATAGTGTCGCAATTGGATCGAGACCTACGAGAAATTGACATTGAAAATTCGGTTTCGTCGTCCGCGAACCCTCTATACCTTACAGATAAAGTGGATACATTTAGTACATACGATGATCACTCTCAGTATTTTGAGATTGAACCCTGCCGCCCCCTCCCACCCCCCCCCCCCCCCCCCAACCCCAACCCCAACGAAGCGCGCCGCTGCACGCGGCTTTCTTAGGTATACAAAACGCTGTCGCACAGGCAGAATGTTAAAAGCATTCGCCGTAGTGCCTGCGGTTCGCGCGACTGGCTCGATCAATTCCTTTCATAGGACACATTACACCGCGTTCCCCTATTCTCTACCGAGTACTACTAAAGTTAATTGCCGCGAGCAATCGCCGTCGTGCGTGACGTTTAGGAAAGGTATCGTGAATTGACATAGTGCCGCCTCCGCCCCTCAAACATAATCAGAGTGATCCGCGTATCCGTAGATAATAGCGTGTAGGAAACGTCACGGGCGCATTTCGCTTACTAGAAACGGATAGTTCTTTATGTTGGTGATCGTTCCGCCGACTATCTTCATGGTTACCCCTACCGTCGCCCGCGCCCTCTCATCCCCGCTGGATGGGACGCCATCCCCGCCAACGGCCAGGACCAGCTCTTGAAAGGGACTCGTCAGCGCGACTAACAACAACAACAACAGCATCTTGACCCTTCCCGCAGGAGGAAACGCCGCCGGCGTGAATCTCGCCCGTATTTCTTTGCCGCTCGGCCGTCCTTTGTTTTCCGTTTCGTGTATCGCTGGCGCGATACTAGGTCGAGCTCCGACGCGTTCGTCAGCTTCTCCATTGTGCCTGTGGCTATTATCGCGAGCCTCTCGAGAGCACGGGCGATCGAGGAGCAGCCGGGAGGATCGAGAAGATTAACTCCTCGCGTCTAATCCAACGCTTGCGATATGCTACAACGATATGTGGGGTGTATCGGATCGAGTAGCAAATTCCTTTGGATCTCTTGTCACGTTTACTTTGTTGTTTCGCAAAGCGACTTGAATATTGTCCAGTCAGGGCTACGTGCCGAGGTGGCATTTGTCAAATTACCGGGGATGGTCAGAGATTTGAATTATTCCGGCCGGTTTAAAAACGGTTCTGTATGTATGTGGATTCTGGAAATACCTGTCGTGATCAGAATATCTAACGGAACTAACGCGAGCGTGGTAGCCCCTGAATATCTACGGGCTGTGTTTCGATCTGTTTGTAGAAATTAGAACGGTAAATTAAAATTTATTGCTACAACGTGCAAAGTGGATTGCCAAACATTCAAGGGCCAAGGTTCGATCCGTTGGGAAAAGCGAGTTTCTTGGAAAATGGAACACGAAGCTACCAGGACACGTGTACGTTCTTCGAGTCCAAAGGAAGCTGTTATTCGATTTAACAACCATTCCGTTACATCTTTTAATATACACAACATCCTTTAATAGATCCGTCGATAACGCGACTAAATTAAAATACACGGAACACGCGCTTTAGGATCGTGCACACGCAGGACGGCCCGAAAGGTCTCTCTGGCTCACAATATTATTGATCGACGTGCAGGGCTGTGTAGGCAAGGAAATTCTATAATTACACGTTGTTGTTTTTCTCTGCTCGCAGGATATGTCTCGCAGCCCTTCCGGCCACGACAAAACAACTCGCCTCGTTAGTCACGCAGCGGAGCTCGCGATTTTATCTCTTTGTGCTCTTTCTCTCTACTTTACGTTAAAAATAGTGTTTGTTGTTGCGGGAGAAGCGATGAAGCTGCACGGCAGACAATTCGGGGCGACCTACGCGCGCGTGTGTCACAAACTTTATATCACATCCGTCCAACGTACATATTTTTAACACAAACACACTCTTAGACGCTCCCGCCGTATTCAGGAAGATACTTGGAAAATAAGAATTTCAGGGGAATTCCGGGCTAATAGAATATGAACGCTCGATGGTCTCGCCTCTCGCGTGAATTATAGTGTTACGTGACAACGAATATTAGTGCGAAATAAACAACGAGGCTTACGTGGTAATGAGTTATGTTATCCCGCGAGTAACAAGGTACAACAGTCTTAATTTGTGATTTGTCGATACGATGTCAGCTTTGGACTATACTTTGCATACGCTATTAAATATATGTATATATGTTTGTATATATGTATATAAATATTCGACAATAGATATATGAAATTCGAAATTAAACAATTTGTGCACACGTACGAAGCTCTCAATAACTTATCCGTAATATTTATACGTGTGTATGAAATATACATGTATCGTAATCTTCGTTCTTATTAGGATAAACTTAACGGTAAGTACTTCGATTGTATTTTCACCTGTACGAGTTAGACATGTGACAATGGTAAAATGATCGATCACAATGCTTGTCTTTGGGTGTGGATGTAAATGGAAAAGGAGGACTAGAAAGTAACGATACAGTAATTACTCGGTACAATGGAATTCGCCGCAGCTTTAAAGAAAATCAGACGGCACGTCTCAGACCGTTCGCTTCCATCCGTGCGGAACTGCGCTTCTTAATCGTAAGCATGAAATTCGATCTACGAATTGACATTTATTACAGTTTCTTTAGTGTACAAGGGGAGGTTGCGAGAAATTTTGGAGAAGGAATCGAGTGGGAAAGAGAAGTTTCTGGTATTGGAGCGTGGGATTCTGGATCGCTTGTCAGCGATCGTATATTTTAACTGCAAAGTGCTACGATCATTAAGGAAAGAGAAGTAACGATGTAACGAAAAGAAGTTCTTCAAAAGGTTTCCACCTCCGATTTGCCGTATCGTACTATTTGGCGATCGAGCATCAACTACTTCGAAGCTAAAGCATTGAAATTTCAGTATAGTTGAAGAGACATGTACCTGCATAGGAATTCAATTTTCGAATTAAACTATGTCTCTTATTTGTTTCCCCAAAGTCTACAGTAAAGCTGGGTAAACCGAGAAATGGAATCGATTTACTATCATACAAATTTTACTATCTAAAATCCGAAATTCAATTCAGTCTCATTCACAAAACCCTTCCCAAAGTCGCGGCCTCCCCTCGTCAATATAACACACCGATAAACGAATAAACCTATCCAACAAATCATCGAGATCGTATCCCGCGCGCAACAATCACGTATAACACGATATGTAATCTCCTAAAGTGGATGAAACAGTAATTCATACATCCTTAGAAATACGATAAGTCCTTATCACCGACCGATTACGAACATAATTAATTACTCTATTCAACAGCGGTAAAGGTGTCGTCGGAAGGCCTCGACGAAAGCGATCGTAGACGATCAGCTCGAAACGAACCGCGATCTTTATGTAGACGCGAAGAAGATATGTAGTCGAGAAGAGAATGCGCCCGTGTGACTTTAGGAGAACGAAAGAAAGAAAAAAAGAAGAAAGAACAGTAAAATGTCACTGTATTTCACCGGCGATTGTTATTCTTTTTTCCCTCCTATTTTTCAGTTTTCTTTCACGCCGATTCTAGTCGTGTTCCATACGCGGAGCGGCCCAGAATGAACATCCTCCTCCACCCAGCGCCACGGTGACCAATATATTCCGCGAAATAGAGTAACGATCGATACAAGCGACAATCGAAAATAGTTTGCACGAAGAAGCCGCGTCTATGAGTTATAAAATTTTTTCCTTCTGCAAGACAATAAAATCGCTGCCCCCGTGTTATTTCGGTATAATCAAGGAAGACATTGTGATTGTTCGTTCTTTAATATATATATATATAGATCCCCCCTCCCCAACTTCACCATCCCCCGCCGCTTGTTTCTTTTCGTTACGTATATTACATATTCTTTCATTTCACTTCCCTCTTCTTCTTCCTCAACTTCCCTTTAATTATCCTAAAGCAATTGACTTTTATTAAGGAATGATTTGGTGCATCGCGCACAGTATGCACAATAACGTAGGTAGCGCCCACCCCAGCGCGACATTCAGTGCTGAGGACACGGCGATCGGTGCGGGTATAATTTGCACTGCAACAGCCGACAGTTTCTTTTGTTAAAAACCTGATGAAGCCCTTGTTGAATACGAAGACGCGGGATCGATACGCTACTTCGATACGTCGGAAATAAAGGGCAGCCGGGATTTAAGCGTGCAACGATTACGGGGTCGAAAGTTTATGGACCGCGATTGCTGCAGAGAGATTGTCAGCTCGTAAAAATCATATTTAACGAAGCTATATGCGTAGGAGATTAATGTAGGCGTGGATCACGCGATTTCCCGGCTCCTAACTGGGGAAGCTTTTTTCCCCCCCGAGTAGTGCAATTAGTTCTTGAAACGAGTTAACTGGAACATCTATTTTTGGGGGCGCAGCTTTCGTTCATTGGAGCATGGTATGCTGGGGTTAGAAACTTAGGTTCTTAAGGCTCTACAGCTTCTTTTACGGGGTGCCTACCTTGCATTCGATATTAAAGGTGAAATTTTATAAAGAGATCGATAGTTACCCGAAACCGTTTCCTTCCTGACGTCAGCGTACCGCTCGTGCATAGGATAGTCAGGGATGGTGGAGTAACAGCTGATTTCCAAATATCCGCTCTCCCCTGCATGTAATGCCGACACCTCTATCGTTAATTTCGCAGTGGCGGACATCAGTTGGCCCTTGTGACGCGTGTGGGGATAGTGGTTTACCAGAGTGATATCCACCTAATGAAACATACGTGAAACTCAAGGCGCTGAATAAAGATTCTATCACCTTCGTTGCACCGAATTGTTTTCGAGGAGGAAAGCAAATGGCAACACACGGATGTAGTTAAAGTTGTTCAGAATTCGGAACTGTACGGTTGGATGCAACAACGGCCTCGGTGCCAAAACTCAGTTTCGAAAAAAGTGTTTGTAAACATTATGAAGTTTGATATTTGTATAGATAGCGAAGTTGTTGTAAAACTGTATATAATATTTAAAAATTTGATATATCTCCTTTGTAGTTGCATTATTACAATCGGAATTATGTAATAAATTAATGGAATTATTTTTAATTATAGCCCTCTCAGGCCCTACTTGCATAAAATGGAGAAATATAGAAAAAATGTTGTTCTTTAACATTACCTACTATTTAATATTTGCATAGTATTTGAAAAAAATATAGAATATTGGAAAAATATAGCCATAAAATAATAAATATAGTTATAGATCGTGTCATGTTCAGGTGGATGTATATTTGGCTTACAATTAGATACGAGTTAGGGTTAGTTAGTCAACATCGATTCACGAAATTTACTATAACGCTGTCAATTTCAAAGATACAGCAATGAAATTTAGAGCGCGTATGTAGAAAAGAATGAGGAATCTAATTATGCGTTTTATGCAAAAAGTGTCCTGAAGCCGTTCCTGCATCCAGCAGTACAACTATGAAAACAGTGGCCAGCATTGCAGCCTAGGAGTCCGTGTCAGTATATGGTCGGACATTGAATACAACTGCAATGCCGGCCATGAATTTCGATTGGAAGCTAAAGCTATTATATATTCTAAACAATTTTGATTTGTAAGAACACGAGGCTGTGAAATCCTTAATTGATCGCTACTAATTACAACTTGTACATAACTTTTGTTAATTACCTCCTTCCCGTTTATGAACCATGTCAAGTGAGGAACTGGATGCGCAGCCGATGACGTGCAATTCGCCTCTAAACTTTCACCGACCACGTACATGCTTTTCTTGAACGTGATTTTCGGGTTTTCGGTCTGCGGTACTGTGTAATTTCATAACGCTAATTAGAACAGAATTGTACGGTCTGGGAAGCAGATAAGAGGAGTTCAGTATATATTTCTTAACCTGATTATAGTGTACCTAGTTTCATATTCTTCGATCGGGGAAGAGAAAGGAAAGCTCGTTTCTATAACTACTCTCCCTTCTACGAATTGCGATTGCAAATGTATTCTTTCCGTGCTCGCAGGTACGCGTAACGCAGATATTGTGTCGCGAGCCTTGCAATTTATGCTAAACGCACAGTCGCATAACGTTTCACGCCTGAACGGCGCATTATAATTGCAAAGACGTCGCGTTTTATCGCCATTTTATTTCAACGGTATAGAAGATTGCATAATTAATCGATCGGCGAACAAAGGAACAGGAGACAGGTTTAAATACTACCGTAACCCAGAAATCGATTAAAACGAATGCAACCTCGAATGAAATCTCTTGAATTTGAATTGGAAACGTGCTCAGAAGAGTGCATTATAATACGACCATTCGAACATTTTCCACTAAACCAGACAAAAGTGTATGTATATACAAGTGTACTACTTCTCAACATCTATAAGGGTGGTTCCCGTCTTATACGTTTACGAATTAAGATTCTAACGACAACGAGAGAGCACATCATCTTACATTACACAGCGAAAGGAATAAGAAATCAATACAGAATTCCTCGTATATACTTCGGCAACAAATTCCATATAAGCAAAGCAAATATAAACCCCGCAAATGAAAATCCCTCGCTGCTTAAGGGGTCTACATAGTGTGACAGCTGAAAAAAAACTTAATTTTTTGGGAATTAAAAAAGAAACTAGTATTGCCACTATCATTTTGCACGTTCGAAGCTTTATTCTATCAGCTTTAAAGACCATAAAAAAATTGTAAGTAAAAGTACCTACCTATTTATTTATAGCGAAATAGAAGCAACTAATATCCTTCCGGATGCCAGACATGATTGCTAAAAATTCAAAAGTCCGATCCACTTTAAATACATCAGGCATACATACTAAGTAAACGTTACTTTATCGTTCGAACTAGAATTTTGTAAATATTTGCAAAATAGAATTACTACGGTCACACACACAACAGAACCGTAATTCTTTTTTGCTAAAATTGATCAAATCTTTTTAAGACGTTGCCATTACTTTGTTTCTCAATATTTTTTTAAAGAATCTTTTTGAATTTTATGTTTGAGATAACTACAATTGCTGATATCAGGTCTGGCATCCGAAAGGATATTAGTTGCTTCTATTTCGCTATAAATAAATAGGTAGGTACTTTTACTTACTCCGAAAGTTCTCTTCACGATGCTTCTATTCCGCTATAAATGGATATTTTTACTCACACATTTTTCTTCATAATCTTAACAGAAGATAGAATAAAGCTACAAACGTGCAAAATGATACGTCCAATACTTGTTTCCTTTTCTAATTCCCGAAATTTAAGTTTTTTTTCAGCCGTCGCACTAGGAAGAGCAGCTAAACCACATAATTACAGAAATCGAAAGGAAAACAAATTAAACGAAACGTCTCGCCACTGACAAAAATGACACGCGATACAGATTTTTTAGGAGAGACTTTCGCTTACCTATAACTTTCATTGCGACGCTATCGGAAGCCGCTGTAAAAATGGGGGTGGTCGTCGACACCTGACAGGAATACGAGCCGGCCGCCTCGAAACGAACGTCCTTTAATTTGATTGTCGTGCCATTGTCGAAGTACTGTAAACAGGCGGTGTATTGTTCTAGAGCACGAGCGTGTTAACGGCGGTTACCTAAGACCCTTTAAATAACACGCGACTGTTTCCACGTACTCGTTCCAGACGCTTCAAGCGTTTCGCCCGCCTGCCCCCATTGTTATTGCCTATTGCGTGCGGGCGCGCTAGATCGGGATATATCGATCCCTGAAAAATGGATCAAACGACCGGGCTGATCGCGTAGGTGTCTGGGGAGGAGGGGGAGATGGGGCGAGATAGAGAAACGGAGGATGAAGGCCGGTATTCCCAAAGATAGACGTATCCGTTGCCGTGATATAGGACGTGTCACGAACCGCCAGGCGGTGTCATTGGTTTTTATTAAAGTTGCATGTTTCGATACACGTGTCCCTGTTACACTGACCAGTCTGGGCGAGCCTGCCCCGATATTGTATCCTGATATAATGCGCAGCCTTCACGGGCTACGTTAATACTGTACACAGTTTCAATTTCCTCCGGGTAAACCGGCCCCGACGTCGTTCCAGTGGTACGTTTTAAAACGGTTCCGCCACAGGACTGCCGCTCGCTTGTTCTCTTTAAATAGAAACACCGATGGCCCGATGCAGGATATGAATCGTGCCTACGCGGAATTGTAATCCGAAGGAAACTTTGTTTTGTAACGTCTCCTCTGCAGTTTGCTGGGAGCTGCTTGATACGAGATGACTCTCTTTTTTCAGAGGAGTATTGGAGACAAGAGTAAAGGGAGAGAATATGAAGGGACCATATCGACGTGTGTTACGAAAGGTAGCACGTTTGAATTTTCTTACGAAAAACAGCACGTTTGTCTTCGTTATTACGAAAACTATCACGTTTCGGTTTTCGCTGCGAAAACTAGCATGTTTGAGCGGTTTGCCACTAAAAGTAGCACGTTCCGACTGTAGCTACGAAAAACAGCATATTTGGATGGTTGACTACGAAAAATAGCATGTTTCGTCTTTCGCTGCGAAAACTAGCACGATTGAGCGGTTTGCCACGAAAAGTAGCATGTTCCGTTTATATCGACGAAAAGCAGCACATTTGGATGGTTGGCTACGCAACATCGAATGCGTCAACTTAAATACCATCCGTCGCGATTTTTATTTAGTACTAGGTCGGTAATTTATTAAACATTAAAATACCGTACTTAAATTATGTAGATTCAATTTTCCATACGTGTTTCCTTTTGGACATTAGATGCAGTTATTATTTATTAAACAATATTTTCAAATGTTGAATTCTTCGATGCAAAATGCACTTCAACAATTTAAACTAACCACACGTCGAAACGTGATAGTTTCTGCAGTTTAATCCAAAACCTGTTATTCTTCGTGGTGAAACAGGATAATGTGCTAAGTAGTTTTCGCCGTAAAGTACGAAATGTGCTATTCTTCGTGGCTAAGCAGTCAAATATGTTATTTTTCGCGGCGGAAGACCAAACGTGCTAATATTCGTCAGAAACGACGGAATGTGCTTCTTTACGTGGCAAACTGAAACTTGCTGTTTTTCGTAAGAAAAATGAAACATGCTACTTTTCGTATCGCACGTCGATATGAATTCTGGAACGTTGAATATTATTCAAACTTCAAGTAATTAAAGTTCGGATAATTAAATGTCCCGAGTGACACATATTGGATATTTTCGTTTTGGCCGCAGTGCTTTTTCTTGCATACTGCAGAGTTTCACGCGATGATACCGCGCGCACATTTCGTTTTAATATCCATCAGACACATTGCCCCAGTTTGCTATTATATTGAAATGCAGTGGTTAAATATTATACGAGTAAAAAGGAAGGTGATTCTATGATGGACTTCTGTAATAGTAAGTGGAGTATCGCTGGGCAGACATGTGAAGTAAAACAGTAAAGAATAAAAGTGGCATCAAAAGTAAATTGAATTTGGCCATAATTCGTTTACTATTTAAAAAGAGAAAGACCGAAAAGCAAACCGATCGTGTATTAAACGATTGTATTAGCCATGAAACAACTATCGAATGAATATCTTTTCCCAGATAAAGTGGAATAATTTTATTTGCTCGTGGGTCGATTCTTTTATCGTTACAACCCTTCGCGTTGTCCACTACGGAAATGTAACGTCTGCTGGCCGATATTATCGTAGGCGGACATGTGCGTCAGATGGAGCACGGTAAACAGAACACACGCGTTCACTATACCATGAAGAGGATGAGTTACTTTTTCTGGGTTACTCTTAACGTTTCGGGTACAATGTTGCCTCGTAACGGAAAGTAAACCGTGCAATGCACTAACTCCCCGTTGCAACGGTGGTAGAGTTGAAAGAATGGCAGCTGCATTGTACGCTTAACGTTATTCCCTCCCTCTTTCTTTTCTTTTTATCACTACCATTGCATTTCCTATTGTTCAACCACCATTATATTCATTACTCCCCTCTGCCCCCTCGATTATTAGTTTCTATTATTTATCCGCGAGGGAGTTAGGAAATAATTGTGCCACAAGGTCAGCCCATAATTTAAAGACCACGCGATTATACTATGATATTGAATGCAAGTAATTAACAGTGATGGTGTCCTCGGAGATATCCGTTACGACTGAAAATTTATGAATATGTCGAAATGAATAATAAACAATTCCCAGCCATTTGTTAGTAACAGTAACACGTTGACTTTTTAATATACTACCACGACATTCATATCGTTGAAATCACGCTCGGGTATAATTAAATTTGGTGTCAGGCCCGTTTCATAAAGATCGACACGCGCGCGAAAGCTCGTTCATCTTTCTTTCGACAGGAGCAGTTTATACGCGTATCGGGAAGCATCAGATACTACAACGTTTCATTTGCATACGCGCGAGCACGCCGTTATTAATTTCTTATTACATCTCGTCTAATGTTTGCGGCATGAATATTCAACGCGATACGCTTGGGGGTGCCCATACCAGTTATTTACAAAGAATTAATCCGTGTGAAAACGATAACAGGCAACGTAAACTGTTTCACGATCGCTGGCACGATTTTGGATTTTGTTAGCGGAACGCTTCCGACCAGTTAACCAAAAAATAAATGAATAATTTCAAGAGCCAAGGCACTAAAATAGGTTCGAGTCGGAAGCGTAAGCCATTTACAAAAAGGACAGTCAAACAGCTCGGAATGTGCAACTGGAGTTGCCACAACAAGTAGTATAAAGCGTAATGACTTCGTGCGTGGTTGGACGAGTAGAATGAAACTGCGCCCGGGCAGAGGCTAATAAAAAGATTAGCTATGCAGCTAAAATAAACGCAAACGTAACGTCTACTTTAATTTGCCTGGCATCTGATGCTGCATGAAAAATGAGGATCACGTTTCAAATCTCTATATAAATCCTTTGTATGGCTAATGAAACAGAAATATAGCTGTGATTTTTTCCTTGTATTTTAAGCGTTTATTGCTTTATCACTCTAGCCCAGAATGCGAATATTTCGGAGGTTTCTATCGTGCAAAGTTTTTGAAAAGAATTTAAAAGCTGTCGCGTTGAAAACGTTTAGGCCTGAAACTGACAATGAGTTCCGCACTTGTAATTCGAAATATGTATTTTTTTAGCAAACAGTAAACAGTCATTTTCAAAGCTGCAATAGCTTGTGGCAATTTCATAATTTAAAGTTGGCGGGGTTTCTGCAAAATCGAAGTGAATCACTTACATTGAAGTGATTACTCGCATATACAGCTCGTTGATATTACAAGCATTGGTTTGTTAAGCTTTAAGTAAACATTGATTTTACTCGCATAATGCACGCGAATGAGAATAAATAACCGACATTGGCGAATTGAAACGTGCGAAATTACGATGTTGCGAGTTCTAAAGCAATTCAGACAACTGGATTTTTTTTCAACGGATTAGGTATCTGGTCTGCTTTTGAAATTATCGCTGGCTCTTATCGGGGATATCGTTAAACAGAATTAACCTTGTAAAGCGGACGCTTTCACCGTTTAAAACGTTTTTAGCTATCTAAAGCGAGTGCGCTTTTGTCGTCGCGATAGCGCGTCAAAAGCAAGAGCGACTGAAAGTTAAACGATTAATCAACCGGTATTACTCAAACAGATCGAACTTTAAATGGGTTATACTCCGAGCCGACGGAATCGTTTAATTCGACGTTCTAGAAACATGATGCGTTTATGAAACATTAATTTAGAAACTGGACTGGGACTTTTACAGATTATTTACCTTACAAAATTCAGCAGCCCAGACAAGTTTCGATGAATTCTTTTCTGAACTCGATTACACGTGAAATTTCAACGGGGCACCGCGGAACTATGTTACATACAATTAATATCCACGAATCTCTTTTAGTTAAAATTCGTGGCTGGACTTATAACTACTGAAAAATTTTAATACAATATTGTTGGACTTTTAGTCGACAGCGCGCGACTTTTAATACTACGTCGACATTCGTGTCAAAGCTTTGTGTCGCCCAAAAAGGATATTCTTTGCCACGGAAAGAACAAAACTAAAATCGATTGTACTGTGACAATATAGAACGATATAATGGACGTGCGTGTGTACGCGATGAAATATCTCGACAAGAACGAACACCCGCATTACACATTTCAACACGTCGCGACAGCTTTCCGTACAATGCAAAACACGGATGCAGGGAAAAAAGCGTGTAACACGAGCGCGTAACTATCTGGCAGGGTATCGCGGAATCGTTGAGTGCATCAGATCGATAAGTGGCATATTCGTATGCACGTATGTAGTAATAACGCTGCAGTTAATGAGCATCTTTGCGGGAGCAGTCATACTTGCTCGATATGATTAGAATGTAGAATTAGATCAGAATATGTGTCACACAAATTGAAGATAGTGAATAGCGCAGCACTTATCATTGAATAATTATTTTCGAATCATTTGAACTGGCTGCTGGTCATCGTAAAATTAGAACGATAGATATTTAATTATCATAAGATTTATTTGAAAGAGAAAAAGGTCATTTGTCGGTGATGGATAGAGGCGACAAATGTGACTTCAAAATTGCTTAAGGGATGCATAATTGAAATGCACCGAGGTAGTGCGTTAATTACGTCAAGCTCACCTCCATATTTGCTCCGTCTACCCGCCATTCGACGAACGGCGGTTTCCTATCCTTTATGTACTGTAATATCTTCTTGTCGTCTTTCATGAATTCGAACTTATGCAGTAAAGTATCTAGGACACTATGGTTACAATGCAGAGTAGCTGTGCTGCCGTATGTAACGTAGTGTGGTGCTATCAATTGCACACGCACCTCGGAAGTTGCATCTGGAAGTGAATATAGCAACGACAACACATTAAATACGTTATATTTCCATGTGAATGCTCTGCGCAATAGAGTTCATTGAACATTTTAATGCATTAATGGCTTTCAAATACGCTCACGAATTAATTAACTCGGATTTTGGTCATACAGCTGTGCAGAAATTTGTTTCCTCTGATTTTAGGCGAATTTCCGTGGAAACTGGAGGGCAAAAATGTAAAATTTTCTAAAGAAGACCACGCTGGTCGAAATAAAATACGGTGTGCTGGGAAATCCCTGCATAGTATGGAAACTGAATCGCTGGGTTTAAAATGAAAATGAGAGATCGAAACCGAGGTGTAACGTTTTCGAAAAATAACATAGGGATGATCTGTCCAGTGAATTGGTTGGTCGCACGATACTGTAGAAGCGAAAACAATCATTAATTCGTGTCCGAAATATGTAGCACATATCCGATGTCTCGTTATATGGAATTGAAAAAGAGGCATTATGTTGTGCAACAATAACGATTAAAACGTTGAAATATGAGTAGCTTGTTTCGAGACACGAAACCTGCTCCGCTACGAGTACGCAACAAAATACTTTGCGATTCGTGCAACTTCGGCGACTATAAAATTGTTAATTAATTTATGCGCGTAGCAAACTTGAAACCCCGTCGGCCAGTGTCACGACAGTTTAAACATTATCATATATATCCGTAATACTCCCTTCGTTGGTTTTAATTCGGGCATGCATTAAATCATATAATTAAAATGCAGTATGAAAATGCAGACAGATTAAATTATGACCATACAAATTTATATGATAATAAATTGTACAAAAATTTACATAACTGCATGAACTTTCATTCGTCCGTTAATTTAATTGCTACTATATATGTAGCACCATTGAATATTTAGTGTCAACGCGATTTAATGTATTGTAAGGACCACCTACTAACTATATGACGTGTTTGGCGATCAACATTCCCGTGTGATTTATGAAAATAAATAAACATTTTCGCGAAGCTTTTAAAAAAGAGGAAATACTTTTGACCTTTCATTGAAGCAAGAATTCGGGACTGTTTGCAAGCAAACTGGTCGAAGAAACTTACTGCAGTACAGTAGTGCGTCACTTAACTAGGACCAACAAGTAGAATATAGCCGTGCATGGTCAGACAGGCATAATACACTGTTCGAAGCAACCGGAATAAGACACTTCCTAGACAGATAAGCAGAAGGGGACTGAAATGAGGTGCAAATAATAAGCGAAGCTAAAATGGAGGCAGACTAAATTTACATTTTGGTTACTGCGACATCTATTATCTTGAAAAAAAAAAAGAAGAGTTTCATTGCATATGTCGCATTTGCATGTGCGAAAATGAAGATAGCGGGATAAAACGTTTTATACATTTCGGGCAGTTATTACGATATTACTACTTCAGCTTCAAAATAAATTTTTTCCAACCCTACTTCACTGCCAAAAAATTAAAAACTCTGTGATCTCAAAATTCGATTTTTAATTTGAAAGCTTCGTGAAAATTATCGTGTTGTATTCTGATTTACATAAGTGTTACCTATTAACTAAACATTCACGAGTAATTTAACTTTAGTTATTACAGACTGAATGACCACGTAGTTGAATGTATGGGAGGAAGCATCAATTAATTCAACCATTTCCAGACCGGAATGTAGGTCGTCTAGTACGATCAAGATTCTCGCGTTAATCTTTCGATGTTAATCGAATGGCATACTGTATACGGTCTAATCAGATTGCATACAGTCCCGACGATGGGAACGGTTTATGTTAAACGACGCCGTCAAAACTACGGTAGAGCTGATGAAACTGTACGGAAGAATGGAGAGGTTTCGGTTGACTATAACTACTTGTGGCAGTACCCTGTTGCTGGGAGGTGTTACTGTATCGATCACTGAAAGCGCGTGTTACCAACACGCGCGCACACGTAGTATTCGAGACTTTCAAGACGTTCGAAAAGCACCATAGTTAAGGACAACCGAATCATAGAGCTGATACCCTGTATGGACTATTAGGTGTAATTCATTAGCGTCAGAACGTCCCGCATAAAATTTCACGCTTGCGAACCTTACGAAAGCCCAACAGAAAACATGAACTAAGGAAATGGTAAAAGTGTTTTGCATTATCACTTCAGTTCTTCCGTGTATTGTCTGAGAAAAATGTTTGTCTCGGTAAATGATTTTTGAGAAAACGCAGTAGGTATAAGTTTAGACTATGCTACGATAGTATTAGAGTGTCAATTAAACGGCAACGACTCGTAAAAGTGTGTCAGTTAATGTTTGCAAAGGTTAACGAACTTTAGTACTTTATGGTCACTACAATTTCACTTAATTAACACACATCACTATAATTAAAAGGTAGAACAGATAAGGGACGATTGAATTAAGTTTAAATTATACTTTATGTGTAATAACTGAAAATTTGTTTAAAAAAACATTCACCTCGAGTATGTGTAAACAAAATGTGACATGCATAGAACGCCCA
Source organism: Andrena bucephala (assembly GCA_947577245.1). Taxonomy (NCBI): domain Eukaryota; kingdom Metazoa; phylum Arthropoda; class Insecta; order Hymenoptera; family Andrenidae; genus Andrena; species Andrena bucephala. The sequence continues at coordinate 76,733,476 of OX387715.1, forward strand.
AAACGCGATGGTATGTTTTAAAAGAACCGCGAAAGCTAATTGCCTGCACAAATCGTCTAATACGTAACAGTCTACAGATAAACAGCAAGATTTTGAATGAAAATTTGTGAAACGCCATTGGTAAACGCGTTCCCAATTACTTTCATACTTATTTAGAAATAAAATTTCGAGAAGCGATTCGTACAAGTGTCACCACACGGCACCATACATTTCACTGAAAACCGCCTTCGCCCTAATGCAGTGAATGAATCGACGGGCGATGGCTTTCATTCAAATTATGGAACACAGAATTTCGCACGAAGCACTTTTGAAAAGAGATCGCGACAAGAACGATGCCACGAATCAGGATGGGAGGGATTTTAGGTGATTGTAACTCGTCTGTGTTTCACAACTGATGACACGGACAATAAGTTGGAAAAACAATTGGTTATTGCTACTGTCTGAGTACAGAATGAACTGGCCGGGTGGGTGTTTACATATCGCGTGCGACTTACATGAAAATAATTGGAAAATATATACGAATACGACTTTTCCCCAGTGTGCTGGTTTACGCGGCATTGTCGTTTCTACGTAACCGTTACCCGCCTCTACGTTATTTAATACGAAAAAAACGTGCTTCTATTTTGTACAGTGGTGTGCCTTTAAACTACTCAACTTCGTGCCGAGTCGGCGCTACAACTGACCAAGCTTGTCGATCGTTCGACCAACTCCCATAGAATATGAAACATAGAGTGGAGGCTCCACTGTCTTACAGTTTATCGAGCGATCTTCAAAATCGGATTTGCTGACGGGTCTAGCATGAAACAAGCAAGACGGGTCGGTAAACCGAGAGTACATCGAATTCATATCTTTGGGATAAGCGGGCCAACCAAATATTATCATTTTAAAGCAGTTACCGTAGTATTACATGTAATTCCATCGATGAAATGGTTTACGTTAATTTATATTTATATAATTGAAGATTTGTTACATTTCAATCACAAAGTTATGGATAAAATTAATGTATATACTATATTATAGAAATTCTTGAATATTTACATTAAAAAACGGAAGCAAAGTAATAAAGCATTTGTAATAAAGTAGATAATATTCGCAACATATTATCATAGCATTCACATGTAGGAAATTAAAATTCCTTATCGATACGCATGCATTAATAATAGCCATAAATTATTATTACATACAAATGTACTTTGACTGCTGAAATCATTCAACATGATTTGAAAGTGTTCTACATCAGCGACAAGTGTGTGAAAAGCTGTTATTTTCATTCGCCTGGGTTTGATAGAGTATTAGTGTGTACACCAGCGTACGTACATAAATATACTGCGTGCATTTTTTGCATCGTATGTCAACGAGAATACGTTTAGAACAATGTACGTATGAATTATATGGTTGACGAAATTGAAGCAAAAAGAGGCATGGACGGACACGACGAGGATGATTTAGAAGATTTAAATTCAACTATTTGCACACTTCCGCCAAATGTGCAACATGTAATCGAACAGGTTAGGATCATACTGAAACTGTCAAATTATTTGCAGCTGTCATCCCTACTTCGCAAACAGTTAAACGTCTCTTATCAGCTTCGATGTATTTTTCGTTAATGTTCATACGTACTTTAATGATAAAATAAAATTTCATACATAACAATTTACCCATGTACCTGTCAATTACACGTAAATCAAGTATTCACATAAATCCTTTAATTCGTAGGTTTTACCTAGCACAGATCCACTGGATCAGCCAAACTTTAACGTAGTGGACTACATAAATTCACTGTTCCCGACAGAGCAGTCTTTGTCGAACATAGACGATGTAGTAAATAAAATGGAATTGAAGATACGCACCATAGACAAAGAGATTCGGTCTGTGGTGCGCGGTCAAACAAACGTGGGGCAGGATGGAAGAGCGGCGCTAGAGGATGCGCAGAAAGTAATAAAACAATTGTTTGTGCACATCAAAGACATAAAAGACAAAGCGGAGCAGTCCGAAGAAGTAGTTAAAGAAATAACGGGGGATATTAAACAATTGGATTTTGCTAAAAGGAATCTCACTGCCTCGATAACAGCGTTGAATCACTTACATATGCTTGTGGAAGGCGTGGATACTTTAAAGTAGCGTGTCCTAATTTATATTTATAATATTGAAAGTATATCTACCGTAATTCAAGAAATGAAACATTTTAATTTCTCTTTAGGGTGCTGACCCAGAAGAAACAGTACGGCGAAATTATTTTACCGTTGCAAGCAGTAATGGAAGTAATGCAACACTTTAACAGTTACATGGATATACCTCAAGTGAAACAGTTGTCCGACGAAGTATGTAATATTATATTTCAGTTGTTCGATAAGATGATCAATGGCTGTTCTATTCTTTAATATTTTCACTTAAAGGTGCGTCAGATACATGTCGAATTGGCTCAGCAAATTACAGCAGACTTTAAGCAAGCGTTTTCTGGCCAGAATCCAAAGTATTTCAATCAACTTACAGAAGGTTGTTTAGTACTGTCTGTGTTAGATCCTAAAGTCAAGTAAGCGTACATATATTCTCTACCATTTTCATTGATATTAAAATGACTAACGACTCATATTCTTTGCAAGGAAAGATCTGCTCGCTTGGTTCGTTGGTGTCCAATTGCAAGAATACGCACATTTGTTTGATGAAAATCAAGATTTCGCATGGTTGGATAAAATAGACCGACGTTATGCGTGGATAAAGAAGCACTTGCTTGATTTTGAATCAAAATTCGGAACAATCTTCCCACAAGATTGGGAGATCTCAGAACGAATTGCTGTACAATTTTGTAACGTTACGAGAGAAGACCTTACGAAATTAATGCATAAAAGACGCTCCGAAATAGATGTGAAACTGTTGCTGTATGCAATTCAAAGAACTAGTAATTTCGAATCGTTGCTGACTAAAAGATTCAGTGGTATTACTTTAGAAAATTTAGAGACAGCGCATAAGAAACATGTTGCCAATACGGACACCAGTGATAAAGCCTCAGGAAATCCATTTGAAGAAAATGAACAGGTAACAGATTGTTTCTTCGCGTGTTACATGAAAATTGTATAACCAATATGTTAAAATATTACGCTGTGCACCAGGTACAGCACGAGAAACCAAAACCATCGCCATTTTCCAATCTTATAGGAAGATGTTTTGAACCGTACTTAAATATTTATATAGAAAGTTTAGATCGGAATTTGGCAGATCTAATGGACAAATTCGTATTAGATTCCAAAACGCAACCACCTGGTGCTAAAGACTTCGATGGTATCGAGGGCCCTAGTAGCGTTTTATCGTCTTGTGCAGATTTGTTTGTATTTTATAAAAAGTGCATGTTGCAATGCACGCAACTTAGTACGGGCTCGATTATGCTGTGCCTAGCAGAAACATTTCAGAAATATTTACGAGAGTATGCTCTCAAAATATTACAAAATAATTTACCTAAGTAAGTAAAATATCTGAGATTGTTCTTACAAGTGGCTTTTTAAATTACTATTTTGATTCCTAGTAATTTTAAATCTATTACAGAATTGGAGGTAGTGTAGGAATTGCTACGAGTATGAGTAGCATCACGCGTGATTTCCGCGACCTCTCTACTTCAGGTTTTATACAGAATTTTCAAAGTTTTCTGAAAGAAGGCGAAAGTACTAGATTTAGCAAGGAAGAACAATCCCGTATATGCTGGTAAAGGTTTGCTAATTAACCGTAGTTTCTCTTAATGTGCCGTTTCAAAGGAATTAATTATCGAAAAACATATTTTCAGCATACTAACAACCGCCGAATACTGCTTGGAAACAACGCAGCAGTTGGAAGAAAAACTTCGAGAGAAGACGGATAAATGCTATGCCGAAAAAATTAACTTGTCCCAAGAACAAGACATTTTTCACAAGTATGTATTCTGTATTCTATAGCAAACTATCAATAAATTTCGCTTAAACAATAACATTTGTTGATAATAATTAAATTTACTCTTTTCAGTGTTATATCGAATTGTATTCAACTGCTTGTTCAAGATCTCGAATCAGCGTGCGAATCTGCATTAACTGCGATGACAAAAGTATTTGGCATATTTAATATTTATTCTATCTCTTTCGTTATGTAGGGCGTTCTAAAATTATGCTATAAACCGAAATATGCAAAAGTTTACAATCTCGATTTGTTTTAATATGAGAAACATATCCAACTTATTCCAAATTTTTAGAGCACTCTGTATAAAGTAAAGTACTTATTTAGCTATACCAATATACGAATGGTTGTTCTAGGTTCAGTGGAGTGCCATAGAAGTTGTTGGCGATCAAAGTAATTATGTCAACACTATTGTGGTACACCTCCGACAAACGATACCTACTATTAGAGACAGATTGTCCTCCTGTAGAAAGTACTTTACTCAACTATGTGTGAAATTTGCAAGGTAATGTACATTTCATGTACATTTGTTTTGCATAGTAATAGAAAGGTATGTTAACAAAATATTTGTTTCTTTACAGCTCTTTCATAGTGAAATTGGTACAGCAATTGTACAAATGCAAACCTTTAAATACTGTGGGTGCTGAACAATTATTGTTAGACGTACACATGTTGAAAACTGCTCTCCTAGATCTTCCATCAACGGGGTATCAAGTTCAAAGGAAAGCACCAGCAACTTACACCAAGGTAACTTGTTTTATTGTGCATATAATTAGGTATACGCGTGCTAACTCGACGTTTCTACCGTGAATAGGTGGTAGTGAAAGGCATGGCAAGCGCTGAAATGATACTCAAAATTGTGATGTCACCAATTGAATCTCCAAAAGATTTTGTAAAGCAATGTAGAATGCGTTTGCCAGATTTACAGGCGCCAGAATTTCAAAAGATTCTAGATATGAAGGTAAAGTCTATATTTTTCATTGCAAACGTTTAGAACTAACATCAGATCTATCAAGACTAAATAATTTATAGGGTTTGAAAAAGACGGAACAAGTTTTACTGTTAGAGCAATTCAAACAACCTGAAAACACAGATGCCTCGCACGATATTCGTAGTCATATTGTTCAAGATAGTCCAGAACACGAAGCTGGACGAATAAAACGATTGGAGAAATTGATCAAGAAAAGAATATGAACGTATTTCATAGTAAAACTTATATTGTAATGTACATACTCAATTGAAATATATCTATACAAAACTTAAATATTAGAATTATGTACTCTCATTTACCTCGGTACAGTTAAAATCTTTCCATGGTCAAACTTGCCCATTGTTATTACCTTCCGTAAAGGATATGCAGATTCCTGTGTAATCAATGAGAGGTGGTGTGCTTCATGTATTTAGAACGCCGAATGTTCGATTTTTATACTTTATTGTTGTACATTGTAAACGGTACCCAATTAACAGGATGATGTTAACCCTGTTTCTGCGCAAGTTCTTTTGCTTTAGCTTTCTCTAACTTAGCTATCCTGGCAGCAGATTTACTGCCCAGGAGACCGCCACCCCAATGACGGCGGATTTCATCGTATCTATCATTGAAGTTCGTCTTAATAGCTTCAACAAGTTTTGAGAAGTTGGCTCTGTCACCGGAATCCACCTAAAGTAACAGTTACACGTTATAGAAAAATAGCTAAGAACTGAAAGAAATAAAAGGACGAGTTAAAATGTATCAGTTACATGTTTTATGATTATATCATGAATATTATCATTGGATTGGCTCATAAAGTTCATCATTAATTATTTTTTACTTAGAAAAACGATTAGAAAATGGTTTTAACTGAAAATGCACAATTTGTTAATAGTCTTACATGAGTGAGGGCAACTGCGCTGCAAGTCTTACGCCTGACAAGGCGTCCCAATCGTGCTTTACCTTTTACAATACAGTAAGGTATACCCATTTTACGACAAAGTGCTGGCAGGAAAAGAACAATCTGCAAATAAGCGTAGATAATAAATAGCAATAAATTCGAACAGACTAATGTCGTGAGATTATTCATATGTTTCACTCAGGAACAGTTTACATCCTTTGTATAAAATTGATTGTATCAAATTTATAATCAGACGAAGAAATTCAAATACATCATTGTTATAAATAAATTAAGTATCGTGACTTAATATTCTGATAAACTAGAGTATACATAAAAAATAGAATATACCTCTATCGGATCCACATCATGCGCAATCACCACAAGTTTGGGCGCCTTTTGTTCGACGAGTACAGTCACTCTGTTTGTCCCACAGCGTAATACTTTGGGTGCCGCTGTAACTGGAGCTTTCTGTTTCGCGAGTTTCTGTTCAGCCTTTGCCTTCAACCTCATTTTCTTCATCGCCGCAGACTCAGGCCTGTATTTCTCCAACATTTTAAACAATTGCGTTGCTGTAATAGATTGAAAGAATTGATTGTAGCCCGTAATTTTACCAGGCAAATTTCAGTCTCTCTTATTCGATTCAAACGATGGATGTGTAATATACCTGTTTGTTTGTCCAATGCTTGTGTGAACTGATTGATCGGTGGTGGTACTTTCAGTCTCTTTTGCAATACAGCCCTTTGACGCTGGATGCGGATGTATTTGGGCCATTTTACGAAGCGACTCAGGTCACGGGCAGGTTGAATATCCTGACCTGAATAGCAAAGTTTCTTTTAATAATTTAGCATGTACATACCATGTAATAATTTAATCGAATACTTTAATGATTGCAATACTTACCAATTCCGAAGTTACGAACACGCTTCTCAAACAAGGGGTTGGTTCGTTTCTTCGGTTCAACCTTTTTGACTGCCAGCGGGGCAGCTGCCACCTTCTTCCCTACCTTCTTCTTCGGCTGTATTCATAAGAAAATTTTTGCATTTAATACGTTTTCTATAAAGGCAGACATTCATGCCTTAATGTGAAAACATAACGGAAGTTGAGGATGTGTGGTTTATTATACTGAATAAAATATTCTTGGTTTAATATCTACGGTGGACTCATGTTTCGATACTCAGATCAATAAGTTCATTCGTAATTGCATAAAATGTTGATAAACGAATAAATATGTATGCTACACGAGGGAGCATTTTAATATTCTAAGATGCATCCAAAACATGCCGAATTCTAACCGTTACAATTCATAGGAATAAGCTGTGTTTTTAGAAATATTATTTGTATTCGGCAGTTCAGTAGCTTTACCTTCTTTTGGACCATTGTTTTAATTGGAAATTCAACGGATCCTTTATATCGCAACGGATATAAAAGTTAATACTTCGCCCAACACGACGCGAAGTAAGGTTGCCGAGAACGTAAAGGAAGATTCATCGAGCAGCGCCACCACAGGCAACAACAGCGCCACATGACAACTAACGTCTTGATGTAATAATCTCTAGAGAAGAAACGCAATGAGTATTTCTTCTTCTTGAAGCCATCAAGCGGAGCATTCTTTAACAATAATGTTCAAATAGTCATTTAGATTTTAGATGCGATCAATTCAAAATCCCAATATTCTATTTCGGTTTCGATTTTAAGTATGTACTTGGAATATAAAAAAACATCTTATTGCATAGATTTAATATTAATTTAAAGTCGAACGTTGTTAATAGACAAGAAAATACACTAACGATTTACTGCTATTTAGAATTTTATTTGCCTTACCAAAGAAGTTTTACGGATTTGAATGGTCATCTCCCAGATAGCACACCTCGTCTTAGAGACGTCTAGTTTATGTCCATTTTAAGTCTGAACGTCTTGATTTGTAACAAGACGTCTTTAAGACGTCTCTAAGACACCTTTTGGACGTCTTTAAGACGTTACCAGACGTTGTGCTATCTGGGCTGGGGATTCTATAAGAACAGTGAGGACTTGAGAATGTTTCGAGAGGAAGTAGAAATTGGGGTTATGTGGCGTGTGCAAAGAGCAGTTATGCTCTCCACCAATCAGAAGCGATCACTATTCTGCCTGCACCAATCAGAGGCGATCACGGATCACCGTTCTGCCTGCACCAATCAGAAGCGATCACGGATCACTGTTCTGCCTGCACCAATCACATACCCAGATAGCACACCTCGTCTTAGAGACGTCTAGTTTATGTCCATTTTAGGTCTGAACGTCTTGATTTGTAACAAGACGTCTTTAGGACGTCTTTAAGACGCCTTTTGGACGTCTTTAAGAATTTACCAGACGGTGTGCTATCTGGGTACGATCATGAAAATCACGGATCACTGTGAAAAATCACCGTGATTGGGAACGAACGTGATCGGATCACTCGTGATTCACAAATCACGGTTCTAGCCAACACTAGAGGTGTGCTATCTGGGGCGTTACCAATTTTTTTAAATGCGCTTGCGCGAATAGAGCACTGAGCAGAAAGTGGTAACAGGAGGGACCGCGCGTGCGACCTAGCCGCCACCAGTTTATTTTCTGACGAGGGACGCGAGGTCTCGGGCTGCGTCAGTGTTCGTGACGCTTCGACGATTCGTCTGCGATACATTCTTGTCATGAATGGTGTTCTCTGGTGCTCGAGAAACTCTCGTTCGTTTGTGTGCTCTGCTCGGTACGCGTGAACTGCGTGGCTGGCGTTCCTCGACTTATCGTGACATTTCCTTCTGTCCATCCGTCGATTTCCGAGAAGCGTCACATTTTCTATCAGAACGTACATTTAGAAGCATTAGCTACAGGTAACAATAGCAGATCAAGGATGCCTCTATTACATTATTTCAAATGCTCGTATGCACGAGAAATCTGATCACTCAGAGTTATCGAAGGTATTGATAGACGATTGGAACGATCGGTGCTTGTACTGCACTTTGTAACCGTCATGCGGTGTTTCTTTAACGATTACTAAGAAAAAGTTAATGAATAAATCGCCTCCGTTGTTTGCATCCGATTACAATTACGTCGAAGTCTAGAGAGAGTAAAATTTATAGTTGAAAAATTTGCTGTGTTAATAATTCTAAGTAGTCACATATTCACGAGAACTTAAGCAAGTACGAGATAATTTAATCTAACGATTCTAATGGATGTGATACAATAAAGCGCTTAAAATTGTTCTAGTTCATCGGGTGATACTCATTCTTTGTTACGAAGCAATAGTAAACTGTGCGCGTTTTTTATTTTAATTCAATAATAAGTCAATCAAGATGTGAACGGAACTATGATTTTTACTATAATACTATGTCCTAAATTATATTTTTACTTACAATAAAAGAGAGAGAAGTGTACAATGCTCCGTTTGGTGGGCAACGATTGTTTGCTCAGTGATTAATAGTATCTCGAGTAGTTCTTAATTTAGAAGAACACGGAACACGTGGGACGTTGGGCAGATAATGACCGGTAATAAATTTCCAGTGACACTTTTCATGATTATAATTCCCCGTATAGGAATTAATAAGAGTTTAACTAAAAGTACTCATGATTGCAATAATCGCGTCAGTATCATTTCACAAGAGGTTATAGAAAATTGTTGTCCGAAAATCAAAAGAAATGTTCTACTTAATACAGACGGAAAGTACCGTTATTATTCGATAACGAACAATGACGTTATTCGCTAGGTAGAGGATCATTCGAAAATGACGATCAGAAAAATTTGCGGCATCGGTGCCGGATACGTGGGTGGCCCTACCTGCAGCGTTATTGCACTCAAGTGTCCCGAAATTCAAGTGACCGTGGTCGACAAAAGCAAAGAGAGGATCGCCCAATGGAATTCCGACAAATTGCCCATTTACGAGCCTGGCCTGGACGAGGTGGTGCGAAAATGTCGCGGCAAGAATTTGTTTTTTTCCATCGATATGGAAACCGCGATCAAGGAGGCGGACTTGATATTTATCTCCGTGAACACGCCGACGAAAACGTTCGGTAACGGTAAAGGAAGGGCGGCAGATTTGAAATACGTCGAGAGCGCTGCCAGATTGATCGCGAACATTGCGAGCGGAGATAAGATCGTTGTCGAAAAGAGCACAGTGCCAGTTAGGGCGGCCGAAAGTATCATGAACATTTTGCGTGCCAATCACAAGCCAGGAGTTTCGTACCAGGTAATGTTATTTATATCGGAAAGAAAATTTATAAACGGTTCAATTGTGTCGAAGAACTTTCAACAACTTCAGTTTATATGTACAGTCTTCCTCGGATTATTGAAATGCTTTTTTCCCCGGATTATCGGGAAAGACCTACCCACCCCACAGGTTTGCTTCCTCGCTGCGAGCGAGGGCCTGCGGTCCCGGGTAGGCCGCCCGTTAACTCCGGAGAGCAATACAACCATTGGGCCAGGTAAAATACCCAGTACAGAAAAATAAAATATTCATGTTTTTGATAAATAGATTTTTTAAGGTTTCTCGATGAAAATGAGTTCAAACGCGAAGCAATTCGGTCCATTTTTAGTGAACGTCACTACGATCACTAAATGTTGTAATTCACACACTGGAAAGTGACTTCTTGCCGTTACACACTATGTAATACTGCAGAAAAGAATTTAAATGGAGAATATCGACGACTTCACCAAATTGTAAAGATTGCTTAAATGCAGCCATCAGGAAAAATTGCCTGGACATTTAGTACGTATTTGGTATTACGAGGATTGGCAAATTACTTCGATAATTACAGGAGAAATGTTGTGAGTTAGTCACCAGAAGCGTGCTTTCCCCTTAAACCGGGGAACTGGAATTCTAATCGTGTTCATACATAATAAAAAAATAGACCGAATTGCTTCGTGTTTGGACTCACCCCACAAACATGACTCATGTATGAAAGAAGGTAATTCCCTTTAATTCACGAAAAAAGTTCACATGCAATGATTGTGAAATCAACTTTGCTAATTCCAATTGTATTCTCGTTCTCCGCTCGAACACTGATTCCTTTGTTACTTTTTATACTTGACATTCGTTTATTGGCCACAAATCAATTCAGTGCTCAGATTTTCACCTTCGGTTTTAAGGAATTAGCGGGCCGTGTGTGGTTTTATTATCTTCTATCGTAAAATGATATTCATACGACGTTTTTAACAGATGTCCCTCTTGTAAAAGTTTTTGTGTCAACTACAGGCGTCTCGCCCGCTAAATACTTAAAACCGAAGTTGACAATCTGAGCACTGAATTGATTTGTGGCCAATAAAGGAGTGTCAAGTATAAAAAGTGACAGAGGAATCAGTGTTCGAGCGGAGAACGAGAATACAATTGGAATTAGCAAAGTTGATTTCACAATCTTTGCATGTGAACTTTTTAATTTTTTTCGTGAATTAAAGGAAATGAACTTTTTAAATTTTTTTCGTGAATTAAAGGGAATTAGCTTCTTTCATACATGAGTCATGTTTATAGGGGGGGGGGGGGGGGGAGTAATAAAAACACAACGGCTCCCTAATTCCTTAAAACCGAAGCTGAAAATCTAAAATTATACATGAAATTGTGCTTCTTGCATTTGTTCGTGCAGCAGGGTTATTTTCTCTTTCTCTTCTGCTTTGATTATCTGTAAATATATGAAAGCCACATTTCAGTTACAACTTAACGTAGAACTTCTAGAAGAAGAGCCCTTGTACCTTGTTAATTGAGACAATAATTCAGTGTCCTGTATGGTGGAAAAACTCGTGACATTTAAAAAATTTGGACAGGTTTCCTTATTTGACACTTAGCAGGTTATGATTGTTCGACACAGTTGTTTGAAGGGGAATTAGCTTCCAGACGCGATCGCGTCTGTTGATTTTCGTCGACATAAACTCACCAATCCATCGGTAACACTCTCACCAAGATGTAATCAGTAATATAAAATTTGTTATATTCAATACTGAAAGACTAAATTCGCCGTCGATCGAGGGTTTCCCGCTGGTGCACTATTTCACTCACTCTCGGTTTACGTCGTTCAGTCTCTTTGTCAGACGGTTCGGGCGAGGGCCCTGACAAGGGGCAGTTTGTTAGCTGCTAACTATTTCCCCTGCCTCGGTTTATGGAGGATTCCCCGGTCCCGAATCTTCCTCGATAATCCGGGGAAGACTGTACTATGTAGGGTGTCTTGGAATTAAATAAAAGCATAGGGCGTAGTAAGAATTAATACCACCGCTGTTCCGAATGTTGATATTTTTAACTGGTTGGATATCTTAATGAGCGATAAAGACGTGGCGATAAACGATGTTCTAATAACATTCAGTAGTGTTGTTTTTACTCTGACGTTCATTGGTGCTTGTACAGGGATACATTGCGTTGCTATGGTATTAAAATATTTTAATGTAACGGCTATAAGAATATGCGACGGTCATTACTCAATAGTTTGACGAAAGCAAGATAGCCCGTTCCACTTGCTCGTGCTTGCCGTTAGACGATGACTCAAGCATGGTCAGCAATTACCTGAGTTAATACCTGTTCAGTTTATGCCGATCGTTTAAAACGTTCCTCTGCGTTGCTCATCGTTTGCGTTCACGACCTCTTTTTTTCTCGTCTAGCCAGCTTTTTTTTATATTTATTGCGCATCGTTTAATATCATAGACGGCAACGGTACGATGGCAGCGTAACAAGAATAACGGCCAATATTTTTAGATTCTTTCGAACCCGGAATTCCTAGCGGAGGGAACGGCTATCGAGGACTTGGTGCATGCCGATCGCGTTCTAATCGGAGGCGAAGACTCTCCCGAAGGGCAAGCCGCTATCGAGGAATTGTGCAAGGTGTACGAGCATTGGATACCAAGGAACAATATTTTAACCACCAACACTTGGAGTTCAGAGCTCTCGAAACTGGTGAGAAAGTGGATTTAATGATAAAGTGTATTTTGCGATTAATACGTCTGTATGATAATTCGCTATTTGCCAAATACGTAGTCCGTTTCTGTCACGTTCCGCATTTTAAATACGTTTCGCAACGGATGTGCAGTTAATTAGTTGATTCTTCCGTGTCCTTATCTTTGTACGGGTGTTTGCGGAATTTTAAGATAGCGAGAACAAACCGTTGCACGACTAATTAATTTCGATTTTAGGCTGCCAATGCATTTTTGGCGCAGCGTATATCGAGCATAAATTCTCTGTCGGCGGTGTGCGAAGCTACTGGCGCGGACGTGTCCGAGGTGGCTAGGGCGGTTGGCCTTGACTCTCGAATAGGATCGAAGTTCCTTCACGCGTCCGTTGGGTTCGGCGGCTCGTGCTTCCAGAAAGACATTCTCAATTTGGTGTACATTTGCGAATGCTTGAATTTACCTGAAGTAGCGGCCTACTGGCAGCAGGTCATAGACATGAATGAGTACCAGAAATCGAGGTTCTCGGCTAAAGTGATAGAGTCCCTGTTCAACACCGTTACGGACAAAAGGATTTCTATGCTGGGCTTCGCCTTCAAGAAAAACACCGGCGACACGCGTGAGTCACCGGCCATTCACGTTGCCAAGACTCTACTTGACGAGGGCGCTGTGCTTCATATATACGATCCTAAGGTGATTCTCTTCAATGGAAAAGCATCGATACTTGATTCTCATAATGTGAATGATTCGATCATCTTCGAAGTTTAAAATGGGACCGCGTATAGTCTCATAAGAATTTAAGCAATCTTGACAAAGTCCCGACACAGTTAACTAAAGATAATGCTTAGGAATTTAATATTTTTTATATAAGCAACTTTTTTTAAATATTGACGCCAAACTTTAGAAATAATCGTATTGGTGAAGTAATAATAATCACAATGTATACTTTTTAATGTTCGATTCATTACCAGGAAATTCGTATTTTTTCATACAGGTTGAAGAGAGCCAAATTATCGAAGATTTGACGCATCCGAGTGTGACGAACAATCCCGAATATGTAAAAACTAGAATCAGTATTTACAAAGACGCTTATAGCGCCACACAAAATACACACGCTATTGTGTTGTGTACCGAATGGGATGAATTTATAGTAAGTAGTAATTATGGATGAATGTTTTCAGAAACGTTTTAACAATTAATCGCCATTTTTCCTCGTTATTTCAGGAACTGGATTACAAACAAATTTACTTCAATATGATGAAGCCAGCATACATCTTCGATGGTCGGAAAATATTAGACCATGACAGGTTACAGAAAATTGGTTTTATTGTTCAGACTATTGGTAAGAGGATTGCGAGAACTGCTATTTCAAGAGCATGGGGAAGCCAAACTCAGATTTACCTAAATTGACGAGGCTGATTATGAAAATTCAGAGCCTTCACTTTGATAATTTCGTTTAATTATCACAAAACGGCCTTACTTTTAAAATCTCGCAAATGTTTGATTCCCGAAGTATTAGGTACCCGTTTGATCTTGTGTTCTTGCTATAAGAAATTTCATTTTGTAAGAAATTATGCAAAGAATTTTCCTGTTTAACAAGTTTGTTGAATGTTGTAAATCATTTCCTAATAATTTCAACTTCATTCGTATGGATATTTGGATTTACAAGGTTTTAAACGTAAAACGTTGACACTATTATTGAAATATTACGTACGAGTTAGAAGGCGTCCTTGGGGGATAAGCACGCATGCGAAGTGCGGTTAGTATTCATAGATTTTTGCAATAACGAACAATGTAAGTTATGTGAAATATTTGTACAAATTTTTTTACGTAATTTGATATGCTGCGAAAGTATCTGCACATGTTTTAATTACAATGACCAGAAATTGTAACATATCTGCACGTTTTCGTTGAAAGAAATTGCAAGTTATATTGCAAATTAACGATCAGGGGCATTTAAATTATTAGACGAGATAATACTCAAAGAAAAAATAAAAAGAAAAACGAGCAAAGTATTATACAACTTTTTTGTGCAATATTCTGTATATGCGAATCATTTGACGAGCATAAATTTCTTAGTATATAGTACATTCCTGCAAAATGTACTTGCATATAAACGTTTGCATTTTATTAAGGAAATAGGTTAATAGGTACTTTTATGTATTACGCTCATTATTGTAGTTAAGTATTATATGATATTTTCATAATCCCTTTTTGCATTTTTAAAAGAACTCCCCCCTATAATTTCGAACTCTACTGTAAAGTGTGGATTCTCCCAGATAGTATATATTTTACATGTTTTAATAATTGCTTCCCAGTGGTTCTATGATTCGGAAACATGTGACGAAATAAGTACAGAAACGACTCCTTATTTCATACTGGGAAACATTTGAATCTTAATAGTATTTTAAATATTATTTTCGTAGATATAATATTAGGAATGAATGGAAAAAACGCAAGAACAATAAAATCGTGTTAGATTTGGTATATTCAGGAAAAGTATACCATTTAAAAACATAATCTTAACTAATAATATGATATATCTTTACTTTCCTCGTTATACACGCCTAAAATTTATAAATAAATGTTGATAAAAAATTTTCTAAAAAGACCAACTTTATTTCCAGTCCATTGTCCGTTTGAACACATTAATGTAGATACACTTCTACGTCCCCTAAACGTACCAGTATCAAAAAATCCAAAGTTTAAACAAGAGTGGGGACGAGGATAGTTCATTAATAACACTTTTGATTCGGCGAGGTCAGTGCCGGACTATGCAGTTAGAGGTCCATAGGGTTAGCGTGATTTAAAGCCCCACAAGATATTTAAGCTAATGTCTTTTGAAAGCGTTAAACCGAAATGCATTAATTCAAGAATTTGGAAGAACACATACATTGAATGCTGGTTCGTGTAAGAAAAATATACTTACCTTTTGAATTATTTGGGGTTCTAAGAGCGCGTTTCTTGCTCCACTCATGCGTGCGTACAGGTTGCGATTGTAATTACATACGGCCCTGCCAAAGAAGAGAGATGGCGCCGCGAAAGGAACAACTGGCAGCAGCAGCGACAGCAGTGACGGCAGTAGCGGCAGTAGTAGCAACGGGACGAGTCGCTCCGCGTTCGCCGTGAAAACTCGTGACTGATCCGCGTGACAGTGCTACTCGGTGGTTAGTATTCGCGAGCGAGTGGAAAACGCGACGATGTCGAACGATCGTCGCCGCGTGACACACGCGGGATCGAACAGTTCGCTAAAGTGCCAGTGAATCGTGTGCTCCGTACGTCGTTATTTTTTTTCCTTGTCTCGCGCGCCGCTCCTCTCTCTTTCTGTTGGCCGAGAGGGATAATAGGCCGGGCCTATCAGCGCAGTAGGAAAATGGCGGCTCGCCTTGCGCGGCGTAGACGACGAGGGGCAACGAGGCTCGTCGTGTGAAACGCGGACGAGGCAACAAAAAAGAAAGCAAAAAGAAAGAGGTGGAGAAGAGGAGGAGAGAGGAAGGAGAAGAGACAAGCAACCCCTCTACTTGTCAAAGTGTACGGTACGTCGGTTCTGGTTCGATCGCGCGGTCCAGCGTGGTGAGAAAACAGAGAGGTACACTCGCCGGGACGTGTACGCATCATTATTTTGCCGCGTCGAGTTTGCGATATGAGAGCGGGACGCGAGGGGAGACGGAAAAGCAACGCGAGAGACGACGAGTAACGAATAACCACTGTGCGCGTTCCGTTTGTGCACGCGTGCCCGTGCGCTCGTATGAGAGCGAGCGGCGAGCAACGGTGACAAGTGTTCCGTCGACGGGGAAAACTTGGCCTTATCCCCGCGTCGACAAGAAGATGATATTACGGGCATTGAAGCACCGCCGTGCGTACGTCGATCGCGATCCTCGTGCTGCCGTTTGCTGTCGTCGCCATTGAGCTACGGCCGCTTTCGCGAAAAGCATTCTTTTTCGCGAGAGAAGAGAGAGGCCGTGCACAACGACGACGACGACGAAGAAAAGCTGAGGGAAGAAGATGAGAGGCGCGTGCGGCGGCGGCATAGCGAGCTTTCTCGCTCTGGCGCTCCTCTGTTTATTCCACACGTCATGCCTTGTGGACGGTACGTAATGCTTTTTACTGTTCATGCATGGCGCGACTGTGTATGTGTATATGTACGTGCCTTCTTTCTCTCTCTCTCTCTCTCTCTCTCTTTCTCTCCCTCTCCCTCTCTCTTTCCCTCTCCCCCTGTATGTCTGCCACTCTCATTCTCATTCCCCTCTCGTTCATCTCTCTCTTTCCAGCCGTGTGTCCGTCCGTCTTACCTGTCATTCTTTCTGCCTTCTGTTCGGCCGTCAGTTGGTTCTGTTCCCGCTCTTTCTCTCTTTCTTCCGCTTTTGCAAACCGCGTAACGTTGCGTAAGCAGCGCGGCACTGCGTGCAGAAGGGCCGATTAATCTTGTAGCCGTGGTTCGTCGAGTATGCGGAAGGGTACGTTTAATCGGCGCAAACCGTATGGGACTCTGACATAGCGATGGGCTCCAAGACGCTTCGTACCATTTCGAGCATATGTGGGCTTGTCACATTTTAAATAGTACAAAGTGGGACAGTTACAAGCTAACAGTGAGAAGTGACGAAGTTTACGTTCTATTTTATTGAGAATAATGCACTTGTTTGTATAGTAACATTAACATCTTTCAAACTATCCTTATGTGTACTTTTTAATTATACGTTATTCAGTATTTATGAGAATATTAAAGGTATGAACAAGGTGTCTGATAGCATTTGCGATAAATAATGGAGCAATAGAAATTCTCATGTACTTAACATTGCCAATGCTGTTGTGATAGAAATATGGTTTCCGTGTACCGCTATAATTACTTTCGCGCGATCGCAAATATCGCGCTTATTTTCATAACGAAGCTAAAGATAAGCGTTATCTGGCGACTTTGAAATCCAATCATTTTCTACTGATACGCAATCTATCGCGTAAATACGTTGCATATGTATATGCAATGGGTGCCTTCAACAAAGCACCTTACACGAAACCACTTATTAGAAATAATATACTCTCGCCAGGTACTCTCTTATTTTTGCCACGTGTCGATAGTTAATTAAGACACTCTCCAGTCGTCTCTATCCCTTTTTTGTCACTTTCGGGGTCCCGCTGACATTTCTTTGATACGGGTTGAGAAGCAACTGCCGCGACTTGAATAATAGATCTCTGAAAAATGTTTGGCCAAAGATCTAAAAGCATACAGTGAATACTTTTAAACAATCTTGGTGATTCACACAACCCTTCCATTACTGTTGGAGATTTCCAAAACACAAGCTGCAGTATTATTCCGCGATCCTTGGAACAACTACTCGAACGGACGATAGTCGAAATATCTCGTTACCGAGCACCTTCGAATATCCGTGCACCGTTATATTGCGCGTTCGCGCTATCGATATCGCCCTCGAAACTTATCAGCAGTTCTGGGACAAGCGGAGGCGCCGCGATAAACAATGACTTTCATCTTCTCGGCTCCGGCGCGAAAATTTTCCCGCGACCGCGAGTTTCCCTTCGCGGGACATTGCCTTCGGGCTTTATCGTGACGAAATGCGCCGACGTTCGCGCAGCAACGATCCCTTCGGTGTAATTGGTTCGTAAATGTAAATCTCGTCCAGGTTTACGTTCGAAGGACGGGACGAAAGACCCAGGAGATCGAATCTGCGACGCTCATTCCACCGGGGCACATTGTTATTCCGCGGATTCTTCGGACTATTAGCGTTCGCGGAGTGCAGATAAAACGGTCGTAGGTCGGGAAAAAGGCTCGCTGGCACCGCGGCAACGACCGTAAACGACTCTGTACATCAGCGCCGAGCGGCCCATGCTTTCCTCGGATAAACGATCTACCAAAGTTTCGTTGGAATTCGTCGGCCGTGGTGGATCTGATATCTGAAGCGCCTCGTTGCTGGGCAAAATGGTCCGCTCGGTTTTGAGAAAGATACTGCCTCGGGCACTCGTCTAAACGGAAAATGTGATCGGGTAGTTGGACGATATTCGTAAAGAGGACAGCTAGACTTCGAATGTTTGAAAATTCATCGTTCTGGAATGGGTGGAAAAGTGCAACCTTTCCCGTGCAACGAATTCCTCTTTTCGTATTGAGTGAAATTTCTCAGTCATAACTTTTAGTTAGTTAAGATTACTTTACTTTTGTAATGCTTGTTTTCTTGTGATGTCTATTTTAGTTTAGAGTTCGTTGTTAAGCTTGCCAACAGTGTCACCACTGCAGCCTCGCCTTTACTCTTCCTCCCCTTTTGTAATTATTCAGGTTTCGTCTATTAGAGTAATAAAGACGATTAATAATAAAAAAAATACTCGTGCAATCTTCTAACCAAAAAATTTTTGAGAGTGACCACGAGCTTATTCATCTTAAGATATGGTAGATACTGAACTTTTTCCTTTATTGGCACATGTTTTTCCCTTTTACTTAAGCCACCACGAAAACACGTGTGCAATTAATCTTGGCTTAGCAGTATCACAGGTTTTGCTCGAGGGATAAGAAACTCGTTGCCGTTTTTTAAATGAAAGTCGTTCTTCGATGCCTTTTCTTGTTCATCTACGCATCTTGATATATTGGCAAAAAAAGATTAAAATAAAGCGCATTCTCTGGAGCAATTAACTGATCGAATAAATCGTGTAGAAAGAGGGTTGCTCGTCACTGGTCCACGCATCTGCGCACATTACGTTCTGCCAGAACGAGAACCGATTGCGGAAATTTAAGGAAACGCGCGATGACTTGTTGCGACATAATTGTGTTATTTATGAGCGCAAAAAGTCGATGAGTCAATAATTTATATCGGCCATTATTCACCGCGATTAACGTAACGAATAGATTAAACATGCAGGTCGCCCTTAAATTTGCAGCGTAGATATTAATCAAAATCGAGGATGTACTCATTTTCTTTTAGAATAGACTTTTCATGCTTTAGAGTAGCGAAGGAAGATTGGAATATTCTCCGCCCCATTTTTATTTTCTATAAAAATTTCTATAAAGTTATGTAGAGCGTTGATGAATATTATGAGAATTTCTCAATGGTTAGAAAGTTGAATAACCGAAGCGTTCATCTTCACACCACAACTTTTAAACAGATAGCAAGCAGTTTTCACTTGCCAATCAATTTGGATTTCTTTTTAAAGAGAAACGGTTAAACGCCAGATACAAAACCACTGCAATGCATTTATTAGCCATGGATTTTTTTTTCCAATATTTATTCTGTACATTCAAATATTTCGAATTATATATTAATTCATTCTTTTGAAGAATTCCTTACTTAAAGCAGCGTATATAGAGATCAATCAAATATTCGTTAGGGAAACAAGTTGCAATCCTCGGCTGCGCAAGAAAAATGAACATTTCCACCGAGTAGCGATAAGAAAATCAAGCGGGAGACCCCTCGTTATTGATTTCCATAAAACGTCGCTATTTATCGCGCTCCGCTTTACGACGGACGCGCGACGATGGTTTTAATTACTTTACACGATGACAACATGCCTTTAAAGCATCGAACGATCGTGCTTAGGGAGAAAAAAGGATAGGTAAAAACTGTGTCGGTTGATCCGCACGAACGTCATCCGAATTGATGGTGTTGCCTATCTCTCTCTCTCTCCTTTTATTTTTCTCCTTCGGTGTGCCGTTCAATAACGTGCGTCAAAGGTGCTCGGATCCTCGTGCACGCTCTCTGCACATATTCGCGCACGTATCCGGCTCATGAATACAGAATTCCAGATCAGTCCAGTCCTCTGACTGTTGGATCGTGAATTAGGCCTAAATACAAATCGCGCGATGGCTGTGCTCAGTGATGGGCACAAGTCGCATCGAATCACTCCGAACGAGTAATGCGAGTTCCCACTCGTCTCGAATATTATTCAGCACTAGAACTCCTTGAAGTTCTTCATTCTTTATAGGTAGTTTCAGGAACGTTTGATATAGACTAACGTTTAAAATAAATCGAATCTTCGTATTATAGAATTGTTTGAAAATCTTTGAGCCAGAGAATCGAGCATTCGTCGCTTGTTATGCGACCAATCCCGAGTCTCCGGTATCAGAATAAATTACACGGGTCGCGTTTCACCGTCATCGCTCGTCAAATAGTTCCTCTTCAGGGAGGGCGATTGATAGAGAATATCGTCAAGGATCGACGATTCTTGATTGTACTTTTTGATTTATATCTTTCTCGTGTATCTTATAAGATTCTTATATGATTATATGTATCTACATTAGGGTACTCGAATGCATATTTAGCAGCCGCAGTTTTTTCCATATCATTAAGAATAGTGTTATTTTCTTTTCTATTCCGTGCTTCGTCTCTTTGTTTTTGCTATCTACGTTGTATTGTTAATTATGTTTCATTCGCGTATTTCATTTACGCTCATACACTAGAACGATTTCTTGCACACTTAACCGTAACTCCTACTTTACTACCTCTGAACTTGCAATTAGTTCTAACTCTTCCCCTTATTCGTACCCTAGAATCCTCCATTGTCTTCCAGTTGGCGTTCTGTGCCACCTAGAATTTTCCTCGCCTCGAATGCTCCCACGATTTCGGAGCTGCCTGTACAATCGTTCGATGCTAGATGAAATAACGGGGAACGACGTTGAACGACGTTAAGCAAGAACGTTTGTCGAGCGTTTAATATCGCAACGTACGAGGGAAGTCTCGTTTCGTTGCCCGTTTGCTGTTCAACTCGATTATAGTTACCGCTGAATGCTCGCGCGCCCGTAGCTCTGCTCCACAAAAGCTGTTTCCAAGGAAAGTTTACTGTCAGTGCAGTAACTTTTATCTGCAGCTGCTCCACGTCGGACAATAGTGTAAAACGGTGTCACCTTCGTCCGTGGGAACTCGCAGTTCTACGCGAGCGATGCGATGTGATTTATTCATTTATTCAGGAGCAAGTAGGATTAACCCGATGATGCATTGGTTTAGACAGTGTGTGTGGTTAATGAAACGATAATTGGTGGTGTCTTATAGCGTGGGAGAATGAATTGGATCGAAAGGAGGTATGTGGGACAGAGAAATCTGGATACTGGAAATGATTCTTTGGTAGATTGTATATTTTAGTAGTGGAATGCAAGAGCGGCATGCAAAGCATTTTGAACGATTTTGTTTGCTTAAAAATGGGAAAACAGTATATTGACTTAATATATCCAAGCAGGGTCGGCCACGGAGAGGGTGCAAGGAAAAATGGAAAAATAAAGAAATTAAAAACAATGAAAACGAAAATTTTTTCTTTGAATAAAATTAAGAAACAAAGAAATTAGGACATAATTTCTAATATAATAATATAATATATCATATTATTAATGATATGATATATTATTAGTGATATTATTTGTTTATTTTATTTTCTTTATTATTGTTATTATTATCCATTTTTTTTCGTGATTTCATTCTGTGAAAAAATATGCCTTTGTACCGTTGAGGAATTGTTTGAGGCCCCAAAATATTTCTTGCGCTCGGGTCCCTTTATAGAAAGGGCCGGTAACCAAAGAGTAATTAGATTACTATTCTTTGGATACTTTGGGTGGACACAAGATTATGAAACTGAAATTTAGCTCTGGTAACCAAAGAGTAATTAGTAATTTAGCTCTGGTAACCAAAGAGTAAATTTCAGTTTCATAATCTTGTGTCCACCCAAAGTGATACATAGCAAATTTTCCAGATCAAGATTCCATCTCATTCTAAATAAACCTCATCAGAAGAAATGTTCATCCAGAATATTAACTTATTACAAATATACTTCAACTTGTGTCCACCAAGATGGTGCACAGCATATTTTCGAGAGTAGGTACCTATGAAGAACCATTGACTAAACGTCTCAGAATGCATTCCTCCATTCTCGAATCGAAGGCTCCATCTTATTCCGGATGAGCCGAGGCACAGGAAGGGCCCACGTTGGGTTCCGTGGGCGCGCGCAAAAAAAAGCCTCTTTATGGGGCTTAGCATGCGGCGAATCCCATGCAGGTATTTCCTTGGGTTTCAGGGCCCTACGGGCAGTCCGCGCGGCGATGCTGCATGTTCAGTCCTCGGCGGAGAGAAAGAGGGAGCATTCGTTGTGGGCGTGCGCTAATGACGTGAATTAAACTCGTTTCGTCAAGTCGTACCACGGCCCGAAACCGCGTATCCTGGCCGCCGACGGATGAGAAGTATTACGCTCGGAATTCTTCTGTGAATCGGCCTTCCTGCGTGCTCGCTCGCGTTATTTCAGCCTCTCTGCCGGTGCACGAGATCGTCGGGACCGCGTTGGACTTTCGATCCGCATGTTATCGCGAGCGAGTCTGTCCAAAATGCTATCTCCTGTTGCGTTATGTTATGCGCGCATTCCTGGCAAATTTATTATGTAAGACCTGCTTGATAACGGCGAGCTAATCGCCGAACAAATTGAAATCGGTTTGGACCATGGATTTCTTAACATGCTAAACGGCTGTTCAGATTTTTTTTTTTTAATTTAGGCACTTTCTCCTGCAATCGTTCTGTGAGGAATATTCATTCCTCTTGAATACAAGTTCACCTTTTACCTTTCAACGTTCGGTGTTCCATTTTTATTCCGATTCAACCTACTTTGCGAGACGCTTCGATTTACAGACGAAAACAGGTCACTCTGGACATAAATGGAATTGTCACCGTTTTATATTTAAATTGTAAGTGAAGGAGGGTTGGGCTAAATCGCGAAATGGCCGTTTTAAAACAATGGTAAATGCGAACTCGTAAGAGTAGGCCAGAGATGGCTAACCTTTTTATCTGCGCGCGCTTAAAAATTTATAAATAATATTTATAGAATTGCTGGCGTGCCAGGCAGTTTTTAATAGGAAAAAAATTAGTAGAAAATTAATCATTGCAGAATTTTATTGAGACGAGTTTGAAAATTAACATAGAATTTCATAAGAATTCATCAGAAGTTGGGCATTAACTAAATAAAAAATTATTTAAATAACGGATCAAATAAAAGATACTTCAACTTTAGATTTTTTTACGAATACAGTTAATTTTTTTTTATTCGACTAATAAAGTTAACCCGGGGCAATTTTATTCGACACATGATGAATGATTTTTTGCTCATCTCTGGAATTAACTCATAACTTGACATTCACATTGTCGTATAGTAAAAGCTGGCCAAAAATATTTTCGTAGGTGTATCTAACCATATAATAATCGTTTTAGATTAATATACAGATATTAATGATAGCACCTGTAAATCATTGACGTGCCAGCAAAATTTTCGTACGTGCCACAGGTTCGCCACCCCTGGAGTAGGCTACCGAAATGATGGAGTACCTTGTTATCTAGCACGTTTCTTATCACAATAGATAGATAATTACCCAATCGTTCGTGGAGACTATTACGAACGCGTTTCGCTTTACCGAATTACGATCCACGTTTACTCGGCGTCCATTAATTTTTCTGTACTTTATGTTGCAGGATTGTTGAAGTGTCATTGCGATATTTGCACGGAAACCAACCACACGTGCGAAACCGACGGCTATTGTTTTGCCAGCACCAGCTTGGAGAACGATGCCATCACATACGCTAGAAGGTAACGTCCGTGCATGTGTCATTTTGCTGTGAGATAGCACAGATTTTTTTCACTCACCAACAATTCTCTTCATCGCCGATCTACCGCATTACGATTGCAATCTTCGAACGTTTGATCGATCGTCTACGAAGCGTAGAAATCGATGCTCTACATCGCGACTATTTCACGTAGATACATCACGTAGATACTATTACAACAACCATTAAATATTAGATACGCGTGATATATTACGACAATCGCAGGAAGTAGAATTTATACGTCCATAGTTAAACGTGCCTTGATTAACTACTTCGTAATAAAAGATACAATAAATTTCGTAACGACGTTGAATCATCGCGTTGCAGAATGATCAACGAATAGCAATAAATATCGGTTTTAATAGACACGGTCGCGAAGATAAAGCAACTTTTATTTAACGCGATCACGTTATCACGCACAAATATCGTACAATGACGCGAGTAATACATTCTAGTTCCCAGAATCTCGTTGGAGTGATATTTCGATCCAACTTCCGTCTTAATCGATTGTTAGAGCTGAGAATTCATAATAGGTAGAGCAATGAAGACTCGTGATTTGAGTTCGAGTACTCGAACGGAATCGTATTCTACCGAGTGACTGGAAAGAATTCAATTAGTTCGCAGAATTGAACGTGTCATTAAAAATATTTTAACAGTGCAGACATAAACGGAGCACAGTCCATTTCGTTTAATAGATTGAAATTTTTAAGATATTCAAAGTGCATCCTCGAACAGGTCAAAGTTTGCCCGTCAACTCATACAATTCAATTAGATCAGACATTTTCAAGTCATTAAGCGCGTTTCACTGGAATACCTACTTCGACTACTCGAAAAGCTCTAATTCTCGCCGCTTCGATCGCGTTCACCGCGAAAGGAAGTTCAACAGTCCCGTTCCGTAACCGATCGATTCCCCTCGTTGTAGTTTCCAGGAACGTTTAGCCGTTTTTTTTTTCCCAGTTTGGCCCTTCGAGGCATGATTAGCGCCTGTTTCGGGTGTTTCGACGGAAACGAATGATTGTTGTCGGGGCCGGTGGTCGCGTTGGTAACGATTCGCGAGGCCGTTTTCAGATTCCTCGGCACTGTTACGAACCGAAACAGGCATCGAGAAAACTTCGCGAGAACTCGAGCACCACCCTCGATCCCCATTGTACAACCACTAGCGTTCCCTGCTCCTCTCTTTTCTATTTTCGATAAACGCGTGGGGGTAGCCACAAAATTTCGTCGAGCAGTAATTAATTCAGTCGGAGAAGTTTCATGCCAGCTCAGGGCAGAATCTCTCTTTCCCACTTATTTTATCCCAACACTTCGGCTGGTTGGCAGACTTTTGTATTGTATTCTCTCGCCAGTGGACATCGTTAATTGATTCCGTCCTCGCCGTGGGGTCGATAAGAAAGGCGGGGGAAACTGTGAAGAATTAATGGTCGGTGGCGTAAATTGAGGAGCGCGGTTGCGATATGCGGTATCGAACGAAATCGACCGAGGCGATATGCGTCAGTCCGAGGTCGCAGACGTGCGGACTGGGCCTAAATGTTTAATGCGCCAGACGGATAATTCGGATAATTCAGCCGGAGATCGTATCGAAAATAGCACGACCGAGATTATTTGATTGGTCGAGACGCGAAAGCGGGCATGAGACAATTTCCTGCTATCGAGTGATTACAAAGTGACGCGGTTAACCCGCCAGTCGCATTAAATTTTCCTTCCCCACTCTGCTTCTGTTTCGTAACTCGAATCAGTAGTAATTCGTTTTCTTTCACTTTATTCAATCTCGCCATTTGGATAATTCCGCGCAACACTCTCCAGAGATCTGGCGAAATATCAGTTTCGTCCCTTTTTAGCCGACTTCAGAAAGGAGGAGGTTATACTCTCAAAACTTTAATACTATCCAAACTATCAAATGAGCAATATTTTAAAGACCAATGGAGTTCTTATTAACGTCCATATACCAAAGGAACTAGCGACTACTTCCTGCAGCCATTTACCAAGTACCTAAATCCCATAGCCCCGCGCGACGGACGCGACGATAGTTGAAGCAATATTTGAATTTGATCGCGTGCAAACGATCAGATTAGTTTCTCGGTGGATGACCGACCATTGGTCGTTAGCATCGAAATTAAACATGGCATTGTGATGTTGCGAAAGGTGCTTCCACCGAGACCGTTGGCTACCGCCGGAAGATCCCCTGTTCTGCAAGAGCAAGCCGAGTTTCTATCGGTCCAGGATCTGCTGCGATAAAGACTTCTGCAACCTGAATTTATATCCGGCCTTACAGTCCACCGACCCGCCTGAATTATCCTCAGCAGGTATTCGTCCTCTGGTTGGGCCAGCGAGGCGGGCCCCGCAAGGCCTTCCACTTGCGTGTTTCGTTTTCTAATCTGCCCCGCTCCGCCGTCCCACCTTCGTTTCATCCTTACCGTTTCGACGTGCCGCGCGAAAGAGATTTCCAGAGAGATCGTAACACACTGCTCGGGGCGGACGCGCGAGTCGCGACGCGGGGTTGTAACGCGGAACAAGCTCACTAATCCGGGGGTGGGGGGGGGGGGGGGGGGTAGCTCGGTCGGAAGGAAGGCATGCGCAGAATTCCCCGCGGTGCGAGTTTTATGAATCGATGCGGGCGAAATTGCAAAATGATTCGCGTAATGTTCGTTTTGGGTGTGGTTTACCGGGCCGGCGAGGATGTGCCGTGCCATTTCGCTCGTGAACAAGAACGAGCCGGGACCAGGAGGGATTGGAAATAACAAATTGCCAGAGCCAACAGGCCCCTCAACGCAATCCTACATTGGTGGGGCGCTTCGATTCGCGACGTTTAGATAGGAAATTCTGCATGCCGTTTAATGATTGGTTTATGGGGTTGACGAGGAGTTCTGTTCGCTTTAAACATAGACTTAGATCTAGCATAGAGATTTCAAGAAATTCGAGTAGGTTATTATAATTCTTTCGCACAAAGCGTGGGACTGGGAGTTTCTGTTCTGACGTTTTACAAATTCGAGAATAAAGTATGTTAATATCTCGTTGCTGTCACGGAACGGAGGCAAAGGGAACCGTTCTGAAGGGTTCTTGAAAATGAAGGGATCTTGAAAGCAAAGAAAAGCGAACAGAACAGCCGGAACTCGGATGACTTTCACTGCGATTCGCAGCTTTAAGGCTTAATCGATTCTGATTTTTCTGGTCGGTCACGAGCACGGGAATCTTTGGGTCGGGGATTTCATAAACTCATTTATTTTTGCCACAATCACGGGGATATTTCCACTCGTTCGCTAATCGGCACGCCTACACTCGCCACGAAACTACACACGATGGCGCCAAGTCGAGCGCACACATCTCTCTCTCTCTCTCTCTCTCTCTCTCTCTCTCTCTCTCTCTCTCTCTCTCTCTCTCTCTCTCTCTCACTCTCTCTTTACGGCTAACCGCGAAAACAGGCGTAATAACGAACTTCCTAACGAGGTCATTAACTGCATTCCTTGCGGTAGTCGAGTATCGTAGGTGCTCGTATTTGTTGTTTCTTTTTTCCTCTGGCTGTTTGCCTCTTCTAATTTCCAGGAGGCGTGCGCCATTCGGCCACTCGTTCGATTCGATTCGGTCAGCCGAGCCGCATGGGGTCTGCGCCCGATTAAAAGTTCGGCCTGCAAAAATATCCTCTTCCTCTCGAGCCACTCGAATATCCTACCTCGTGCTTTATGTTTGCTAACACGTTCCACTGCCGCCGATTTAAATACCCTCAAGTACACGCGCGAGCAGATAGTATTCAGATCAGTATTCAGATCATACTCTGTATTCAGATCAGAGATTTCTCATTTAAAATTAGATCATACATAGTGAATTTAGAGCGACAAGGCGGATAAACATGTAGGTAGATCGATTTACGCGAACCTCGATGATTCAACGCGCAAGTTACTGAATCGGTCAAAGTTGATTTTGGCAGTGAACGTGTTAGCTTTTGCCGGCCGAGCAGCACGAAGAAGCGCGACAAGTCTAATAATTTTCCAAGAATCCCGGGCCTACGGATCCCACGAAATTCTAGGCGTCTATGCTTAGCTCCGGCATTGCGCTCGATCGACCGTAAAGTGTAAACTTTTCGCGCGCGAAATTCCGGGACGCTTGGAAGCACTTGCGAAATTGTTTCGAATAGCGCGAGAAGGAATTGGGCACGATGTTTGGACAATGGCGCGAGTGTTCCCTGAAGCTTGCGATTACACGGCCGCGAAATTTGTACTCTGAGATAGGTGAGAACGAGCGAAGGTGTAGCTGAAATAAACCGCACGTAACGAAGTGTTGCGCGCATCCGGAGCAAACGTAACGATGTTCGAGGATGGGTTTGTTCCTCCTGTGGCCTTGGGTGTTCTTACGTCTTCCTTCAACACTTATTTCTTCCTTTTTTCTTATTATAAAACAGTCACATTATTCCAGTAATTTGATTCTCCTTTTGCAGCAAGCATCTGCAATACGTGACTTCTTTTTCGGTAAAGGTCCCTTTATTTAATAATTGAGCTTGTCATGTTGGGGACCATGACGCGTGTTTACAAACATGGATGCGCCGAAAGGGCCCAGTACGATTAAAATATATAAACTAAATTCTTCTAAGAGCCCGCCACAAACGCCTACGTCCAATGGAGAAACGGGGAAAAAATGTTCTCGTTTGCCGAACGGAGTAATTAACCGATTACTGTTGATCATTATCCCACTTCGTATCGTGCACACGCGTAAATGTAGTTACGCACGCGAGCCGGAGATCGATTATAAAAATGTGGCCAATTATCGGCCGTTATTCCTCTTCTTTAATTCCCCTTTTTTCTTTCGCGTTTCCATACTCCTTCAATCGTTGCGCATTTAGCGCGGTATCAATCATCGATCGGACGCAGATCCTTTGAGGTTCAATGAGTATGCACATAGTGCATCGTCGAAATTATAGTCTTGTATCCAGAAACGCCATTTTCTCACGTTGCGAAGCCTCGTTTTCGTCGTGAAGCTTTTGCAGCAGTGTTTTACACGGTTTACAGTAACCCAGAACGAACAGAGGCGATCATCAGAGATTTAGCGTGGCGTTTCATCGATGTTTCGCGTGTACGTGATCGCGATCACGATCGCGGGTGCGTTCCAATTACCTCTCGTCGTGGATCACCTTGACGAGCGTCCCGCGATGAATCGTGATCTCCTCACACTTGCATATCGTTTGAACTCCCCCTCCAATTTCCTCCAACCAGTTTTTTTTTCTTTTTAAGTGAAAATTGGATTTCGTACCCCCACAAGATCGATCGCCCCCCGTTTGAACCACCTAAAACTAACATCTCACTGCATCCGCAACGATGATCGTGTGCTCCTAACTACACTTGTTTTTCCCTGCTCCCCTCTGTTTTTGGTTTTCAGTTTTTGTTTTTTTTTTAGTTTCACTTTGATGTGACAATTGGTTTGTTACATTGTGCCTGCTTTAATTCAGCCGGACGCTTCGCTCGAGGGCTGAGCAAGCCGTCTCCTCGGCGAACACCTCTTCGTCCTTTTCGAAACCGATTAATGGACGAGTAAATCAGGGGCACGGGCAGATGGATGAAGCTCGATGCCACAGGCATCCCGCACTTTTTAACGCAACGTCTGTTTTTTGTTTTATTCATCGTTATAAGTTTTTCGATTTTCCCCTCTGCGCGAGAGAAGTAAAGGGATCTCAGGGACCGACGATCTGCTACCACTGGCTACCCCCACTGTCAGGTATCGCAAACAAGTGTTGAGTTGCACGGTTTTGAAGATTTTTTTACCTTCTCCCATCTGTTATTTCTCTCTCTCCTTGTTTTTTTTTTTTTTTATTTTTAACAGTTCTTCACCGTTTTGAGCCTCTTGGTTTTTATCACTTAATTTTTTTTTTGCGTTTGTTGGAGTTTGTTCAGCGATCCCATCTGCGCCATAATCGTGGCTGCGTTTCTATTTGCCGATTTCCGCGGCATCGCCCACTCGCGAGCAGGTTTATGTAGGTGCATATTTGACATGTCAAGCCAGCTACGTATTATGCATTCTTTCTTTCGTAAGCACGCTTGTTTATGCGCTCCGCGACAGCTGCTCGCCGTGTTATTACGAAAATTGAGGAATATTTTGGTAGGACGATGATGGTCCCCCGATAAAAATAATGTGCGTCACTGTTTTTCCGAATATTGCATGACATCTGATCAGGTTCACTGTGGAATTATTTAATATTTGAAACGTAAGCAAGACGCAATGCATATTTACACCTGTCCGCATCTTTTAGCGACGTCCGCGCGTGAAATTACGGATGTCGACGTCGAGGGGTTAATCGGTACGAATTAAAACGGTCATAAATTTTGTGCGGTGGCTTTAGGACACAGCAGAGCCTCGATTATATGAACAATCGATTATTTTGATAGTGCCGTGAAATGAAAGCAATCTTAGGGACTATCTCGAAACGTACTACTTAGCTTCCAAGGGAACACCGCGGACCCAGACTCGCCGATTGGAACGCAACTTTGTGGGTTTTTAGAGTGACTCAAAACAAGAACAACGGTGTGTTTCATTTGGGCCCTATCGCCCTTAAAAGGGGTATAAACTAACCTCAAAGTCAAATTAGCACTTCATCTTTTTCGCGTATAACTCTCAAAGTACAACCGACAGAAAAAAAAGGTTTCAAACAAAAGTTTAATGGTGCAATAAGCGCTGTAAACTTGCGTTAACAAAATTTTTAAAAAAGTTTTTTTCGATTCAGGTATTTTCTTTTTAAACTCTTTTGAAAATTTTGTTAACGCAAGCTTGTAACGCTTATTGCACCATTAAACTTTTGTTTGAAACATTTTTTTCTGTCTGTTGTACTTTGAAAGTTATACGCGAAAAAGTGGAAATGCCAATTTGACTTTGAAGTTATTTTTCACCCCCTTAAAGGGCGATAGGGCTCAAATGAAACACACCGTTGTTCTTGTTTCGAGTCACTCTATAAACCCACAAAGTTGCGTTCCAATCGGTGAATCCGGGTTCGCGGTGTTCCCTTGTTAGTAGCAGAAACAAGAAGCGCAGTAATAGATCACTTATGAAGAGGATCATATTTCTGAAAATAATAATCCCATAGATTTTAAACGCCTTCAGTTAAAAGAACAGCAATCCGCTTAAACGGAAATTATTAATGCTTAATGTACATAACTGGTTTATGAATGTAATATTATCTAATATATGCTCGCCCCTCGTGTTAACAAATTATTAGGAGCAATGAATCCATGTTTCTGATTAAAACAGGGAATTACCGCGCAATCCGGAGTTATTCATTTTTTGTCAAAACACTTACGCTCATAGGTTATTTAATATTACATGCATAATTCATATTCGTATCAACGAAGATCTACGTGATTTTCACTTGTACGGCAAAACAAGGGGCATTTTACGCGCGAGAAGGCGTTAATCCTAAAGGTGTTGAAATTCAAGTCCACCAATTACTTCGAATAATCGTGGCTTCTGCTGTGTCTTAACCGTGCAGGATCGTTTATATTTCGGTGCACATTTGAACAGCGATAGCAATTAACGAGAAGGTATTACTTTAACCGTGGAGCGAGACCGATAAGCACGTTAAGCTCTCCAGAATGTACCTACAATGCGCTGTCCTCCTTCGCCGTTGATAGCCGATTCTGGGGAACCCCGTGTGTCCCCATTCGCGGCCCAAAGCACGATTATCCCCCGACGTTGCCGTTGGTTTGTCTGTCACATTGTATTTTTTATCTGAAACTGGTGCAAACTCGGCTTGAAGGTGCGTGAATAAACAGCTGTCGTCGTCGCAGCCCGAACCGCTCATCTTCTGCATGACGAGCGACTCGCGAAACACGACCTTTGTCATCGAGTGCTGCAAAGAGGATTTTTGCAATCGGGATCTGAAACCCCAGCTGCACCCTAGCAACAAAGAAGGTACAGTCCATCGACCTGGAAGTAGCGAAAACTCTGCAGGTGGCTCAGGCTTTTGCTGCAGCACACTCTATCTGTCTCTACACTTCTCTTTAACCTCTGCCTATCTCTTTCATTATCTTTTTTACTCCTCCTGTCTCTCTATATATTTCAGTATCTCTGCCCTGTAGACACTGATCTTCATTAGAACGAACAAGAAACACTACTCTCTGTAATATGGCCCGTAGAACATTGCCGGGAGAGCATCTTACGTTAATTGAAGTAGCAATTAAATTTTCATGCTGTTGACTCTACGCCGAGGTTTTTCCGCCGATGCTTCCCTTTGATGATAATTATCCCGTCGTTACCGATTCAATCCGACGCGAAACTTCTTTATTTCCCGCCAACACTCAGCCTTCCCGCGTGTACCACACACAGCATACACACACGCGCCGTGGCCGTTCACAATCTTCTCGCCGCTGGCGAGCGCTCTGTGTGCTCGCGCAAGCAGGAAAAGGAGAAAAGGAGAAGAGAGGAAAATGAAGATCGTTAACGACGTAAAACGTACACTTTGTTGCATATTTATTATGTCGATGCCCCACGCTGATCGCGAACGTTCTCTTCGTATTTCCCTCTCTATATGGTTTTGTGCATTGTGCCGCGGCCTTTCCAGTAATGTATCGCTGTGCCTCTCTATCCTCGCACACTACCTGCTGACACGCTCATGGCTGTCGTCTCTCTCTCTCTTTCTGTCGCGCATCAAATCTGTCCGTCTGTGTCTACGCACACGCAACGCACACGTACACACGCTGTATATACATATATTTTATGGAATGTTGCACGGTGCACATCGACGTGCATACAAATCGATATACTTCCGAGAGCAGAGAAAGCCCAACGGTGGCCCCGCGATGCTGCATCGGCGCGCGTGCATACGATGCATTAAATGCACTACTCGCGCGCTCCCTCGCTCTCGCCACGCTGCCCTATCCACGTTTCTCTCGTTTCGCCGTCCGTGCTCCCCGTTGCTCGATAGTACACGGTATACCGGGCCGTGTCACTTCTACTTCCGGTTAGCGT
This sequence comes from Andrena bucephala, assembly GCA_947577245.1. Classification (NCBI taxonomy): domain Eukaryota; kingdom Metazoa; phylum Arthropoda; class Insecta; order Hymenoptera; family Andrenidae; genus Andrena; species Andrena bucephala. The sequence continues at coordinate 76,766,637 of OX387715.1, forward strand.
TACCGCGCCTGATCCACGACGCGGTTATCACGAGCATTTTCGTTGCCGTTGCGGGAAAATTGGATCCATTCACAGGACGGTGGCTTACGGCTTGAGCGACAGAAGTTCTCGGAGGGTTTTAAGGCTCGCTTAGATATTAGACTCCACGCGGCGTTGTGCATAGAAATACACTATCGTACTGGGGGTAGCTTGTCTTCTCAATGTAATATTTAATGGTTCTGTATAATCTGTTTGATAGTGGTTTGTACTTATCCGTTACACTCTATGTATACTGATCGATAGTGTATTTCTGTTTTTTGTTCTCGTCGTATAATTTCGAACTCCCAATAAATTCATCGATTTCCTTCTGCTTTCCTCCCTCAGTTTTTAATTCAATCGCAGCATAGGCCGGTTACACGTCACGATTTCATCTTCAAGTCAATGCGTCAGTTTTGAATTGAAGTATACTTTTGAATGATCGATAGAGATTGTGAGAATCGATATTTCGTAGAAGCGTATGGAGAGCTAAGATCGATGTCCGGTGTTTTTCTTTTCAATAATGAAAAATCCAAAGGAGTTTTTACCCCCCTTTTTTTTATAATGGAAAACAGCGAGGCTGTTTGCCACCTATAGAGATTCTAGTTACTTCGAGGTACTCTCCTCCTGTATTTTTCTTTTTCTGCTTACAAGTACTCGGGGATCGGAAGTCCTCCCCAGTGAACTTGGAAAGCACCGGTAGCATGTTGCCGTATCTCTCCTCTCTGCACTCTCTAACGAAAGTAGACACACAGTAGCGACATTGGTAAACAGATCCTTGCGAAAAGGGCAGCTTTTGTAAATATTTTCCTTCAATTTCTCGTAGAAAGGAAGTTTTAGATACGCTCCGTTAGCCTTTCAGCCTCTCCTCCCCCTTTCTAATCCTTTTGTACATAAATCTGGTAGATTACACATATTAACCTCTCCTTTTAGTTGCCGATAGTTTCGTATTATTCGAAGGATCGGTGCAAGATACACAAGACGAACTTGAAAAACAAAAAAAAGCAGCTTAAATCTTTTGCACTCGGATTTTTCACTCGAGCCTCTGTGTCGAATTAAAACTTAATATGAAATAATGTAACGTTAAGAATTTACGAATAGTATCCAAGAATCTTGCACCCACGCTTCGTATCGACCACCGCAGCTATTGTTATTCTCATTTCTGCACGCCCATCCGATAAATCTCTCTGGCTCCTTTGTTGTCGTGAATTCTTCCTTGTTTAAGTAGACTCGTGAAAGCAAAGGGGAGCAATCAGTTCGGTGTACAACCGAGTTAATTGTTATCCTTGATTTAGCGGAGAATTTGCCTTAACGACCTGCCCGCCACAGCTTATGGAACCCTGTATATACTCGTACAATTATTCCTCTGGGACTAAAAGCCTTATTTTCAGTAGTTGATACAACCCATATCCTAACCGCTCCAACATCTATGTAATACTTTTAAACAACCTGTAAATATTGTGCGCTTAATGGTATCTTGTTGCACGGTTGTTATGAGACCGACGACTATCCACGAACTCGGCGATGATCCCACAATTTTATAACTTCGGAGCATGAAAGCGTACGCTGTCAACCCGTTAGCAATCGTCATCGGATCGAACTATTTCGCTGGTACTTAGCGTCACGCGTCGTTCCGAAGCGAAAACCGCGGTCCCAATGGTTCCGATCTCCCGTGGCCGAGATTCCCAGTCGCCTCTGCGGCTGAAAAAGCAAAGCAATTTAATACAATCACCCGTCCCCGAAGGGCTGGAGGTAACGACGTTATAATACGGCCCCGCGAGCGGCAAATTACCCAGATGGGAGAAAAAGGCCGCCGAAACTCGGGCCCCATCGCGACAGAGTTATTAATGATTAATTCGCCGGCTTATCCCGCCGCGCGGCTGTTATTCCGCCGCCGGTGCCCCCGTGAATTTATAACCTGGTAATAAGAGTAATTTATCACGGCTCGCGACAAAGTGAAAAAACGACGGGAAAGAAAGGAACACAGCGGACCAGCTGCGAGGGCCGTAATTTATTTACAATACACGAGAGGGGCCGGCACGATGACGGGGGCTGCTGCTCGATTAAACCGTAATCGATAGCGAGGGCACGGCGAACGAATCCCGCGTCGACAAGATACCGTTAAGGCACCCGCGGGCGTTTTCCACGGATTTCTGTGGTCGGTCGCCGCGAGTCAGCTGGAAGGGGAACGAAGGGCCCCGCGGGTACCGCAGGCCCAGGGAACTCCCATAGACACCAGCCCCACGTTATGGTGGTAGGTACTCGTCATTGCGAATTGTTCTCAGGTGTTACGATAAGGGGCGGTTCTTCCCGGCGCCCGATTACTCGGTCTGGTGCAGCCCGAATAACACGCTACGCGGTCAAGGCGACGTGGAATACGTGGTCGCCTGCTGCGACCACGCCGACTACTGCAATCGCGACCTAAGGCCCTCTTTCCCCCCTCGCGAGTCCAGAGGTGGGCCCTACTCTCGAGCCACCGATTACCTCGGACGAGGTACAGCTTCCGCCCTCGGTCCGTTTCCTTCCAAGGTCGACTCCGTTCGCTGGGGAACATGGCGAGATTTCGAGCAACCGGAGGCTCGAGCCTGGAATTCACTCGGGAGTAATGTCACCTCGATACGATGTCGATGGACACTTCGCGGTGGCCTAACGGTTCGCTAACGGACCACGGTTTATCGCGGGGACACTTGTGTAACCGCTTATTAGTCCCATCTGATATCATCTCGGCGATCGTCGTTGGTTTACGTGGAAGAATTGGGGATGACTTTCGGGTCAATTCTCCATTGCTTCGGGTCAATCTTTCTGTTTAGAGATACCTAGGGTCTAAACCGTGCTTCGTTGTGAACTGAACACTGCGATTGTGGATTCCGTTTCAATTTTGTATGATTCCACGTGCAAGCTTAACGCATTCTCGGTGGTTTCGGATTGAAAACGAGTGGGTATTATTTAGTGTTGGGATCTAACAGATTTTTAGTTGTCTCTGGTGTTACGAGAAAAGAAACTATTCTTTTCGGAGGATGAATTTCAACATTACTCAAATTTATTACGTGGGAATCGTAGATTCTTTGCTTGAACCTCTGTTCCATGCAAATTCAGCTGTATGTGAGGCTTATTCGAAGAAAAAGCTGACTTCAATCGTCATGTTTTAGATTCTATCATGAAATCATTAATTCATATTCAGCAGGCGCTCGGTAAGCGATTTCAGAGAATGCAGAATAGATACCCCTCGATCCGATCGTGGCGTTTGCTTTGCTAAACGTCGAGATACATACGTCGAACACGATGCGTTAAGCTTGATTAGAATACTGTTTATCGATGGTGCAGCGATTTATCGCGCTTTTCTGAGTCGAACGCCGGTGGCGAGTGAAATAACTTGTAAGAGTCTAAAGCGTTGAGCCAAGTCCGGTATCGATGGAAAATGTGTTTCAGCATCGCGTTAATTATTTACCGAGTTTGTTAGATAGAACTTGTCGACACACAGTTAATATTCCGTTGAACTTTTCGCGATTGATGCCAATATCTCTTCGCATTAAATATAACGAAGAACGGTCGTATTAGGTACATACTCGTAATTTAATGCAAAGACGAAGGGAAAGGAAAGGAATATTGAGTTCTTGTAGTATAAACGAAGGGAACCAATAAAAGCTTAAAAACTAAACTACAGAAACTGATTTATACCGTAGATGGCACGCAATGCAAGAATGAGTTAATTCAACATTACACACACCTTCAACAGAACACGCGATATTCAAATGGCGCTGCACCTTTTTAATTATCGAATCATCGAAATTGTAAACGGAAACCTGCTTTCGACATCGAAGCGAGGAAAAATCGAAACAAACCAATCCGTATTAATCAACCTGTACGCACATTCGTGGATGGCAATCACGCGAAAATTCCGCGAACGGGGAAAAAATGAACGAAATACTTCGCGTCTCCCCGTTCTTGTTTAAATTTTACTAATTGGCTCCAGAAGGATTATATAAAAACGTAATCTCCGTGTTACGTAAAGTACAGAAATGTTCGCAACGACGACCTTGGAAAGACTCGCGCGATAAGAGTAAGAGAAAAGAAGAAACCGAAGGAAAAATAAATCGGAATCGGGCTTTTGATCATCGATTTCCGATGCTTTTTGTGAATCGTCTGGGCTAGATCATCTGTCACACATGTTTATTTATCGTCTCTCCTTTGTACACATGTGGTCTTTGTTCGATCGTGCGTGTCTAGTTTATACGGAGCTGACATAATACGGCAGTATCACGTGATTCGTTACCCCCGTCCCGTTGTCACGTATCACGGCACATCCAGCAGCTGAAATTCGATATTTTGCACTGCTATTGTACGAGGCCGCTGTTCCATTGCATAACCCGATGATACGTTCTGTTTACGTCGCGATAACTCCGTCTTTCGCAAATCTGCCGCCCGATTCGTCTGGATTTAGCGGGTGTCTCTTTAATTCATTAGCTGCCCACTCCACAGCCCCCCATACTCGACTTGCTCGACATTCAGAAAGGTCGATTCTGTGTTCGTTGACGACTATGATTTAAAACTGACGATTTTTATACCTACAGTTTCATTGTTACCATCAGTATCGACTCGATGCATCCCGAGAAAATTCAGACGACCTGAAATCGACGTGCGTTACGAAAAGTAGCACGTTTCATTTTTCTCACAAAAAACAACTCGTTTCAGTTTGCCACGCAAAGAAGCACATTCCATCGTTTCTGACGAATATTAGCACGCTTGGTCTTCTGCCGCGAAAACTAACATATTTGACTGCTTCGCTACACGAAGAATAGCATATTTCGTACTTTGCGCCGATAACTAGCACATTATACTGTTTCACCACGAAGAATACTAAGCACGTTTTGGATTGTACTGCAGAAACTAGTATCGCGTTTCGGCGCGTGGTCAGTTTAAATTGTTAAAGTGCATTTTGCATCGAAGAATTCAACTTTTGAAAATATTTTTTTAATAAATAATAACTCCATCTAATCTCCGAAAGGAAACACATATGACAAATTTAATCTACATAACTTAAGTACGGTACATTAATGTTTAATAAATTATCAACGTAGTACTAAATAAAAGCATGCTACTTTTCGTGGCAAACCGCTGAAACGTGCTAGTTTTCGCAGCGAAAACCGAAACGTGATATTTTTCGTGACAACGAAGACAGACGTTCTGTTTTTCGTAAGAAAATTGGAACGGGCTACTTTTCGTGGCGCACATCGAAATAATCGGAGTCTCTACGGTACCAGACACGCCTGCTATCGCGTCCCGCGATCGTGTCTCTGGAATTAATTCGTCTCGTTAATCTTCATTAACATTGTACGTAATATTTTATACCCACGTCTGGCGGTGGTGCATTTATATTACATAAATAAAAGAACGGAATGCTATCTCCGTCTGCAATCGCCAGCCTTGAGAATCGAATGACTCCGTTTACAGAAAATTAGAAGGGCTCGTTGCAGTGGAGTGTGCGAGTCTCCGTGTTCGCTCGCGGATCGATCGGATGATCGACGAAGACACCCCTCCAGAATGTAAATCCACCAGGGATGTTCGCAGGGGCAAGCCTCTTAATCCCTCCTTCAAGATTGCTCGATGCTCTGTCTAATTGCAATGGCCCCAGGATGATGGCCACGATCGAAACAGCGTAGCTCACTCGGGCACCAAGCCCGCCGTGGATCGAGATTACAATTTCGAGGGAACGTAACGCGATCGAGGGAAGATTATCGAGTCGTTTTATCGTCGCGAGGCGTGGCCGCCCGCGAATCACGACGACAAACATGTTTCCCCGCGAAGGATGCTCGAATTAATCGTAGCTGCGATACCGCTTCGAATCGATCCGATGTATGGAACAACGGCTTCCTCTTCGCGGGCGGGCGTTATATCTTAAAAGCGCGAAGGCAACTTTACGATACCACAATCGGGCTAGGGGATTGTGTATAATCTGCATCTGTTTACAAAAGACGAGAGAGAGAGCGAGCGACGATAATACACGCATTGTAAGCCGCTCGCGGATAAGATAATGCCGAATTTATACTGTTGCACTCGGTAATCGCATTCTACTCCGACGCAACTCGGAAACTCGATGATCTGTCCAGATGCTTGCCGTTCGCTTCGCGTTCCGCGGATCCGTGGCCGTTCGTGCAGCTGAATTTTATCGAAGGAACAGTGAAGTTTCGACTCTGTAAGGGGAGCGAAGAAAATGCTGCCATACTTACACGAGGATAATGAAAAGAGTCCATCGTTTATTCACTGTATCTCTCACTCTGCAACGCGTACCTCCGGCGGAAAAGAGTTCTACCATTCCCGCGGACGTATAGGGGCAATACGAGCTCCGAATTCCAACGAGCACGATAAGGAAACAGCCAGTGGCTGAATTTCGCATTCGTTCGTTTTCCTACGCGAGTACAGCGAATTTCGTTTGGCGAAACGAGAACGGTTCCGTTTACATCCGGGATATTTACGCTAGTGATACTTTCCAGACAGATTAGAAAGTATGCCCGTCGCGATTGGGGAGAGGAATCGCGAATGTCTATGTCGCTCGGGGCGAATCCCGTTGAATTCGCTGCTTATCGCGGCGGCGGCCCCAAGAAATCGGCTGAAATTCATTCCGTTTATCAATAGGCGAATAGATCATTGGCCGGTCGCGCGTGTCGGAAGCCGGAGGCTCGTGTGTGCGCGGAACAATCGCTCACGCGATTGATACGACGCGGCGAAACGCGAGATCGCCGATTACCAGCGAAATTGGAGCAGTGCTATGTCAATGGCCCCTCCGCCGAACGCGTTAAAAAGTTCGACTTAAGCGACGATAACGCAATCTGGGAACGGCTTTTTTGCTGGTCGCTTCCTTGTAACTCTGTTGGGGTTAGTCTAAATACGGACGCGCTTCATTCTAGCCCATTGATTTATGGCATTTCGAGGTTTCTTTACGCGATAGTGATGACGGATGACGAGGGTCGCAATGGGATGGGAATGTCCGTCTGTAATACCGATTGCAAGATAATTTGAATTTTGGAATGTGTAATGTTACCATTTTGGGGATGAAGAGCAGATTTTTCAAACCTAAGAAAACATCCCTCGTTTCGAAATTGTTTAAAATATTCAGGATATATGTCAATGGCGTATGGATAGTTACTAAATTACCTACTTGAAGCGTGACATCAACGGTGAAATAAAATATTAAAGTACCTATCTCGTCGCGTGAAATTTGAAGAATGGTTGACGTAAAAGGGACGTCTTTCCGTTCCATCGCGATACGAGGAATGCTCGTCGCTGGGTACGCGCTCTTATTACAGAAACGACGTTATAAAAACAGCGTATCAACGGAACCGGAGAATCGCCGTGTCTTAATTTGATCGTACACTTGCTGAATCAAATACGAAACTTTCCACCGCTTAAAAGCAGAAACTCCGCCGAATTCTTATCCTTCGCGTCCTATCATCGCTAAAAATAATCGCGGCATCTGGTCGTTTGAATATTAATACATGAAATACAAATATTACGAATTCTTTCATCACGCACACACGAGCCATTCTCTCCAATTACATGAAAAGGCGATCCGTTAATTCGAGTATGTATGCTTTTCGAACGGCCACATTAGTCTGCGTTTTTTTCAAGTTTCGCTCCACAAAAATGGGGCGATTGATTTCATTCTGGCCTTATAAAGTGAACAAGCAAGCAATGATGCCTCATTGTTGGCAAACATTCGATGCGCGAGCACAATAGACGCGCGTAAAATGAACGGGCAGAATGCGAGCCGAAGTGGCGGCAGGCGCAAATAAAATGGACGACAGCTCGATGTTGTGCGGAGTAACGAGGCGTATTCGCACGGTATTGACGGAGGGATGATGGAACGTATCGAAAGCGGTATCCCATCGATTATACGGGCTCCGGTAAATTCTAGGGGAGAGCTAGTTATTGATGCGCGCTTTCACTGCAACGATTTGTTTCGATACGCCCTTTAATAACGTCGCTGACGAGCTTTCCTTTCCAATATTCTCGCCATCAAAATGGACCGTTTAAGGCCCTGATCGATAGAAAATATTAGAGGGGTGGAGTAGAAAGGCGGTTTCGCGATTTCGTTGAATTTCTTGTTTCAAGAGAGAGAACAGCGGCTTCGTATAACTAGCAGGGCACCTAGTGAATTAATTAACCTGGAAAATTGAGGCGTTGACTCCTTCGTTTCTGAAAACAGAGGTCCTCTTCGAGCTGCCAGCATAGTTCAGTGATGGTATTCACCTTCCCTGAGTGTTTCGAGATGAACAATAAACATTAGCTCGCGCTGTTCGAAGCGTAGAAAGAGTGTACAAGTTAAGATTGAATAATTTCAGAGTTTTATGGAACATTCTGTATTAAACTCAGAATAAAACTCAAAATGGCTAAGATCGCAGAGGCCTCGAAAGTATGAAGCGAGTTAACTGCCTTTCGGTGAATTTAAAGAGTCGCAAATGCTGTGGATTACTATTCGGCAAGCAGAATGGCGATCCGCTCGATATCGGGCGAGCATTCTGGAGCAAAGCCTTACTCGCCGATATTTCGGCACGACACTCGTCTCACCATTGCAAAGCATAAAAGTGGTTGATATTGGTGCGCGGCGTTAGACTGTCTGCTAGCGAAATTGCAAGCGTCGTTCTAAGTTTGGTGACTGCATGACGCCGCGCACGGCCGATGATACACGTACCGGGACCTCGTGCACTAACATTGGATCATCAAGGTATATCTACGTTCCACCCGGTTCCTCGCAATTGTTACTGCGCTTTTCATGGGCGCGCGATCACATTCGCCTGTGGCTCGTCCGTCATCATCGAACGCCTCGTGGGCAATCAATCCGCTTGCTTGTCCGTGTATCGCTGAATGGATGGTTCCTCGTCATCGATTCGATCCCGCGAACACTTGTTCCCCGTCGCGGCGCAGCCCAGCCGCTCGCTCCCACAGCCTTCCCAAACTTCGCCAATTTTATCGCGGGCTTGGGAAACAAAGGGGGCTTGTCCCTCGGCTCGGAACCACTCGCCCTGCCCCTTGCTCCCCGTGGCCGAGCGTTCCTCCAAATTTTAACACCGTGCTCGTTAACGTTCTGTGTGGTGTTGCCGAGGAATAACCAATTAACAGCATCCGCGTGTGTAGAAGGAGCTGGTCGTCGCCGAACAGGACGAAAAAACGGCTCAGGTAAGTCGAGCACTGTACGAACGTCCGATGTCGTTCTTCATGTTCACGGGCTGCATCGTTGGGTCGTAGCAAGCGCTACCTGGACAGGTAAAAGAAGATCGTCTTTAACGATCTACAGCTCCCATGGAGTAGGTGAATAATCGAGATGCTGTTGTACGTTCACACTCCGGCGCTTTCTTCGTACCGGGCTCTTGTTTGTCCTTTGTTTAACGCAAATTGGTCGGGCAATGTACGAAAAGCTTCGACCATCGAGTACCGAGTACATGAGTCGGAAGAAAATGCCTCCTGCACTGTCCCACTCACACCTTCTCATATCTAATCGCAAGTTGCACGCTTGTTTGTTGGATCGCACTGCCGCGCCATGCATGCTCTCGGTGTGTTTCTCATCGGGCAAGTTACGCGAGGGTGTTTCTGCACGTTGCATCTCTGTTTTGTCAGCTTCGCGCATTCTGCCCCTTGGTGTTCCTTCCGAGATTGGCTTTGCTGCTTTTACGCGTCGCTCGGGGAAACGTGGCATCTGCGATTCTGAGGATTTATAGAAGAATTGAGATTTCGAGTAGCATGCCATTAGTGGCGTTAGCTTGTCGACTATTTTCTAAAATTTATCCTGGAGCATACGTTCAACTCGACTTCGCGGAACAAACATCGACCCTCTCTCTGCGCCGACGTTTATACACCACTCTGCTTAGATTAAAGGCTTTGGCGGTTACTTGCGCACTGTGACGCTTCGTGGTGTTAGATTTCGTGCAGCGAAAGGGTGGAGAAAGTTCAGGAACGTTGGAGATGTGTGGCGGATGGAGGTGCTCGCGTTTCCCCGGGCAGTGTCACGCACGAGACACTGGCGAACGAGCAGACCATAATCGGAGATCTGTTGCCAAAAGTGCCGTCGGGTGGCGATGACGCGACGTGGGTCACTTGGAAAATGGCCTTGACGATAGCGATGCCAATATGCGCGATCTGCGTGGTTGTGATGGTCATTTATCACATATACATGACCAGAAGGAGGCCCAGAACACCTTTCCAAGACGACTCGCTGGAGGCTCCTGATCGACCCATTCTGGGCGGTGTTACCATCAGGGACATGCTGGAGATGACGACCAGTGGTAGTGGCTCCGGTAGGTCGAATTAGAATTTTACATCCACCGAATAATCCATGATTCATCATTTTAATAATACGGTAGAACATGAATTATCTAGAATTAGCTAGGATCCTCCGGATCCAATATGCTTAACATTTTGACTGTCAAAGCAATTTCAATAAGAATATCACAGAATGCCAATGAAGGTTTTTATGCATTGTACAGATGGGCTTTAACATACGCGACTCCTTTCTATATCAAAACCCTTAGATTTGGGAATCTAATGGTGTCGTAAGTGGCTAACATGGCACTTCCAGGTTTATGCGCGTATAAGGCAGATAATTCACGGACATTTAGATAGCAATAGTCAGTGAACTATTCTGTACACTGCTGGTCCCCTGACTCAATTATTAGAAGATGCAATAAAGGACTCTTATATCCAAAGTATGGAAATGATACTATCCGCATAATGGGACATGATATAGTATTTCCAATTTATCAGACCAATTTATCTGGATAATTGGCGTTCTACCGTATCGCAAATAGATTGAAGTTGTGCCCCGCACCCTCTCCTTTCCCTTCGTTCCTTCACTGCCTCTCGTTTCTGCGTCCTTCCCCGGCGGTCCTTTGGGTACGAGTAGCTATTGTTGGTCGAGTAAATAAACGCGTAAGTGTCCTCGAGTGCAATTAGAGATTACGGGAGACTATCCTCTCGAATCAGGGAATAAACAACAAATACGGAATACTGTGGTAGATTCTATAGCCCAGTGTAGCAGCGTGCACACGATCGTTTACTACACTCGTACCAAAAGGATCAAGGATTTTTTTTTTATGTAAAATGCTTGTTATTATTACAAACTTGTTATTTCTCGCGTACAGTGCTGCGAAACGGAGCAGATTAAGTTGACCGAAGATGCGGTGAAAAATTTGCGACGTTCCGTTTATTTTCGTTGCTAGAGAAACTAATTAGTCTAATTAGAGACATCTCAAGTATAACTTCACGCCGTTCGGCCACACTTACCCAACAAGTGTGAATGATTTCAATAAATATTTTTGACAGACGACCCACACGAATGTTTCCAGATATTTATTTCCTAAAATTATACCTACTCTTGTACGTCTGGAAGTCTCATTTTTAAACTCAACCAGTCTATTCTAACTTGGGTCACCTAATGGAGTATCTATTTAATTAGAAACAGTGGCCTTATATTCAGTTCATCTATCCTTTGAATCCTTAGCTTCCTTCTTAATGGGCTGGTCCCGTAAATAAATAAATAAATAATTAAAAAAGTGGTCTACAGCGGCTTAACTGTTCTTCACCTTCCCAGAAGTTAAAGAATGATCTATCTGTATCTTAGGAATCATGATATCTCGTAACATTTCGTTTAAAATACTTTGGGTTTTCAGTTTTCCTTAAAGAAACGTTGGGTGTCCCCTAGAATCTCAGTTTTCCGTTATGTCTGTGTTGATTAAACTGATTCACGCGCTCGCGATTAGTATCGCGCGCTACAAGTTACTTCTCCAATCGCACTGAAATTCATGTTCTTCAATGCTCATCCTCTCCCAAGTAGGCCTGCCGCTTCTTGTACAGCGGAGCATAGCCCGCCAGATTCAGCTCGTGGAGACGATCGGAAAGGGTCGTTTCGGCGAGGTCTGGCGTGGCCGTTGGAGGGGTGAGAATGTCGCCGTGAAGATCTTCAGCTCGCGGGAGGAGCGGTCTTGGTTCAGGGAGGCTGAAATTTACCAGACGGTGATGCTGAGGCACGACAATATCCTCGGGTTCATCGCTGCTGATAACAAAGGTACGTGCCAACGTGTACCTTTACGCTGAATTCAACTTGAAGGCGAAATTCACCCTAATAGGCTCTCCCGTAGCTTCAACCCCTTTCGTAGTAAATTAAAGCTTGCCTATTTATGTCGTCTAAAGGACAGCCACTGTTTATACATATTCATGGGATTCGTCGCTAGTTTCTAACGTTGATGCACAGGCTAGTCTAGAAAGGGTGGCAGTTATAACAACGACCTTCGAATTATTCAACGCAAAAGTATAATTGCATTCGTTTCTTCCTTGATACACAGATAACGGGACGTGGACCCAGCTGTGGCTGATCACAGACTATCACGAGAAGGGCTCCCTGTTCGATTATCTGAACAGATCGACCGTGGACACGAACGGTATGATCAGGATGGCCCGGTCGATCGCCACCGGGCTGGCGCATCTTCACATGGAGATCGTTGGTACGCAGGGGAAGCCGGCCATCGCCCACAGGGATCTCAAGTCGAAGAATATCCTGGTGAAGACCAATGGCACATGCGCCATCGGCGATCTTGGATTGGCCGTCAGGCATGACGTGATTACGGACACTGTCGATATTCAGTTGAATAATCGAGTTGGCACCAAGCGGTACATGGCACCCGAGGTAAGCTCCAAGTGAAGCGATGATTTATTATAACTCTGGGACGTATCAAGGATGCCTGCGGCGCTATTAACGCCCTCGATTATATTATTGGGAGGGAGTGTGAGCCGCGGTGATATCTCGGTTCAGGGAATGTTCCTCGGCGAAGAGGAATGGCTACTGAGAATCGTTGCTTCTGCTTTCAGGTACTCGAGGAGATGATAAACATGAACCACTTTGATTCCTTCAAGAGGGCTGACGTGTACGCTCTCGGGCTGATCCTCTGGGAGATCGCCAGGCGATGCAACGTCGGCGGGATACACGAGGAGTATCAGTTACCGTTCTACGACTTGGTGCCTTCTGATCCGACGATCGAGGAGATGCGTAAAGTTGTGTGCACCGACAGGCAAAGACCGTCGATACCGAACCGGTGGCAGTCGATCGAGGTAAGTGTCAGCAATCACTTCACCTACCTGCGGGAGAGGGATGCTTGTCCAAGGGATTCCTTGGCGAGAGTGGCAGAGGGAAAAATGGATTATAGGCCCCATAGACGTAACGATTTATCGTACGATTAATTGTGCAGTTGTATTTCACACGACTGTTTGAACGATAGTCGTGAAATGTGTGGGCTTGCACAAATTGTGACTTGCATTCTAGTAAAAGCTGTCGTTCTTTGAACAAAAAGAGTCATTTGAATAATAAAACACATTTTTCTATGCAGAAATCGTTTACCCCTGCCCTCACATCTATTGTAGCTGCTGAAACAACGGCTTCCATTCTTTTATTTAATCGACATATTTCTATTCGATTGTTACAGGCCCTGCAGGTGATGTCGAAGGTGATGAAGGAGTGTTGGTACCACAACGCGGCAGCTAGACTAACCGCGCTTAGGATTAAAAAGTCCCTCGCGAATTACGGCGCGATGGAGGACCTAAAGTAAAGGGGAAACGTTTGTCTACGACGGTTGCTCGCCGATCGTCTGGACTTGCGGACAGAGGATGGAAGTGCTCGAAAAAAAAAAACACACGTGGACACTCGTCATACCGTAACACTTTTATCGCAATAAAACTTTAAGGGCCGCGTTACTACGCGCGCGAGAGTTAGACAAAATAGAGAGATCGAGAGAGCGAGAGAGTATGTGTGTGTGTGAGTAAAGGGACACTGGTCGAATATGAGGATTCTGTAGAGGAAGGCAGAGAGCCTAACGAAAGACTGGTCGAGAGAATCGAGGCGACGTTCCTTTAATATCGCGTTGACTTCGTCGGGTCGTTCCCTAATTTCGAGTACATCAGCTGTACGTGCTAGAAGGAATTAATCGTACGTGCGGCGAGGGGGTTGTGGTAGCCAGGGGAGCCCGATGGAAGTTTCATTCGGGAGCGTTAAGAGGGCGATGACTGAGAGGAACATGGACAGGGTCGGCGGAGATGATCCAGATGGAAGTATCGGGCCGCTGCAGCGTCGATTGATGGGTCGAGCGGACATGCTATCATCGGGGTAAGAAAGTAATGCAATTCGCGTACACGTGCAACTTGTTCGGTTAATCGAATACGATAACGCCTGGTCACGCGTCACGCTACCGGTGTATATTTATTAATAGTAACGTTAAGGTAACGAAGTATATAAATTTATTATATAGCGTCGTTTATTGAGTAATATTAAATAAATAATAATACATTTGTACATTAATATATATATATATATTATATATATAATATATATATATAAACACACCTACACACACACAACACACGCAAGTATAATTATATACATTCGTTATCAGGCCAACGGATTCGATTAACCGAACCCTAATTTATTCGTTAAATGGTTACGGGAAGGATTACATATTTCCACCGGGGAGACACCATTATTCATTTCCACGCTCGATCAAATTAGTCGACTTTTCTGTGGAGTTCGCTCTGCCACGTGATTCTGCTTTCGTACGTTGAAATGCTTACGAGAAGCGGCCTTCGTGTCGGGATAACTATAATATAATTTTCCTCTTCGTTTCCTTCCTGTTCTTCTTCTTCTTTTTTTTTACGGCGTAGATTCGTTACTTTACCGGTGCGTGGAGAGACTGAATTATTTTTTTGAGGGAGGGGGGAGTATGTACCATACACCACCGTGTTACAAGAGAAATGCATACCTTTGGTTTCTCGTTTATCGCGATTGCAGGGTCGATCCGGATCGATCTTGTAAATATACAGGGTAGATAGAAGAGCTGAACGATCACGGTCGTCGAGTACGATAGACCAGACAGCGAATACGTAGGTGATTCTGTTTGACAAAGAACCAAGATTTCACGCAAAACGAACAATTCTCCTAAAACGTTGCTTTTCGACTCGAGGCGCGGTCTAAGTTTCCACACTCAAGGTTTTTACACAACGAACTATTCCCGCGACTTCCGGTTTCGTTTATCAGCCGCGTCTATGATATATCCTTAGCCTTAGTGGACATGCCCAGGCGTTTTGCTCAAGACGAAATATTTTTGCGTGTTGTTAATGTGACGCGCGAAGTTGAAGGCGAGGTGCGTCATGATAACGTAAGCGGGACTTTCGGAGCGTGTTTCCTTTGTAACACAGGAAGGCTGAAATTGAAGGGTGCTAAGCTCAAGAGTGAATCTACAGTTTTGCGCGTGTGTGTGAAAGAGAGAGAGAGAGAGAGAGTGAGAGTGGAATAGCGAGAAGCTGAGAAACCAGAAAGAGAGAGAGAGACAGAGAGGAAGAGAAAGTGTGTGTGCAGAAGTTAGGCTGAAATGTGACTGAAAGAAAGCGAGACAGAGTAAAAAGAAGAGCGAGAGAGAGAGAGAGAGAGAGAGAGAGAGAGAGAGAGAGAGAGAGAGAGAGAGAGAGAGATGAAAAATGAATTGATAAAAAGAAAAAAAAACATTGGAGAAAAAACTATATTTTCGGGAATTTTTTCACGGATGAAAGGGAAAAACGAGAAAAGAGATTCGATGATGGAACGTTGATGATGAGCTTCGATTCACGAATGCGCCCTTTTCATCGAGCATTCCCCACCTTTTCCCCTTTTCCCCCCGCGTGACTGATGTTTTATATGTTTTCTTTAAATTTTCAAGCGATTTCGAGGGGATTCGCGGCGAATGCTCGCGGGGAAAGCGCATTCCCCGTTGCGTTACGGTTTCGCGTGACGTAAAGCAATTATAGCGACGGAGTTGCGTGCGTTGTACGTGTCGTGAAGTGTGGAGAATGCAAGGACCCGTATGGTATGTCTCTCTGCGAAGCTTGATCGTTTTTGGCGGCTTCTGTTCCGGCCCCAACGGCGGTCCGTCGTAGGTTGGTAACATTACACGATAAGCGGACAGCTTGCTCGGCGAAGCGTGGACGTGTGTCGCGAGAAGATGGAGGTGGATGCCCGTGGACGATATAGGCGAGCATGAACGAAAGAACAAAAGGGACAAACGAAGAAACAAACGGATCGTGTGTAACAGAGAAAGCAGGAAGAGGAGAAGAGAAAGAATCTTTGTCATCCAATAGTCAACGTAAAAGTCTGCGAACTTACAATTATTACTATATAAAGGAACGGAGGGTCCTTCGAACACATAATTGTATTTTTATATTGTTTTTTACCAACCGACGTCCCGCCAGGACGTTCTACTGATTTTTCTCTTCCGTTTTCTAAACGCTCGTACCGTTCGAAACCCAGCTGCGCGTGTCATCTGGTTTTTTTAACAGATCGGTCGGCGTAGCTGATGATATCGGCGCGTGCGGACCGATTGGAATCGCGCCGGATCACTGAAACGTAGAATCGTGATTATCCTGGCGTGTCTGATCCCTTCCCCTCGGCGATCATCGTGAGATACCGCCTGATTCGTTTGTTCAACGTCACCGACCAGAGACATTCCGCGCTCGCGTTCCGCTATATCGCAGACTCTGCAATTCACCAAAAGACTGAGCGATCTAATTGTTCGACTAGTAGGTAACGGTTAAATAATTGAAAACTAAATGAATAGTTGCCCGCGCAAACCGTATCGCGTGCACGGTCTGCGGGTGTTTTTTTTTTTTATAACGGATATATCAACGTTCCGCTGGAAGACTGTCCGGCGTTCTTCTCGTACATTCCTATTACCATGTAGGTTAATTTATGATACATAAATACGATATACATAGTTACTGCGTCGATGCGGCTCCACGGTTATCTTCGTGGCGACCCTTTGGATGCTGCGGGTGTTTATAAACAGGCAGTCAGTAGTGTTTAGCAATGGAGAACGGATTAATTAGTAGTTAGACGCCCGCCGTGGAACTCCATCGGCGATCGTGTCCCGCAGGTGTTTCCATATAACTAGTACAATTTTGTGCCAATAACAGATCGAATGTTAACTAAAGCGAGAGACCAGTAATGATAATATACAGAGTATTCTCACAAGCATACATGTACACACTCACACATCTGCGCGTTCGTCCGGGAAAAAATATCTTTCACGCGTGCCCGTAGGCTTAAACATTTAACGACTTTTAACGAAGCGTTGCAAATGATGCGAGTAGAGGCTGGCACCTGAAAATTTCAACTCGGAGTCCTGCCTCGACGGTCGAAACTTTCAGGTGCTCCGCTAAGCACCTATCGATCAAGGAGAAGCCTCTATCGTGGGTAAGAGGATCGTGTTCACTCTATAAGAGATTCTCAAGGATCATAGCAGATTCTTCATCCATTTTGTGCAATTCAGATGATAAGATATTTTTTCCACACGTGAGTGACATCATATCTACCGCCCTCACATTTCCAAGCGGCAACGCGCGCGTTACTATGATCTCTGGTGTCGGTGGCGATCAGCCGAGGTCGAAGGGCATCCGTCGCCACCTGGGTTTCGAATTACCGAACAGTCTGACTCATATCTGACAAATGCCGAACTGCCAAATAATATATTTCATCCCTCTATAGCTCTTCTTTGCTCCCTTACCGTGTAAGCCCCACTTGTACAAAAGAAAAGAGAGAAAGATGTAACAATAAAAACAAACAAAAAATAAGCGCGAGCCGTGTGAAACGTCGCGTGTATAGAGAGCGAGAAACTTGTACCTTCGAGACGGTGCTTACGCATCGTCTGCTTTTAGTTTAAAAATACCGCGGTCGATTTTTCTGTTGTGTAACCAGTGTTACGATTACCGGCGAGGAAAGAAAGATTTGTGAATGTAGCTGTGGGAATGTCGGATCGTTGTATCGTTTAAACGCGAGATCGACACGTTGATCCTCGCATCGATTTCTTCGTAAATCATTTCTACACCGAGGAGTTGTGTTATATAGAATGTTGAGGGCAGTGAATTACTTGTTTCGAATAGCAGGCAGAGGAAATTGTGAATTATTTGAAATTTAAATATTTCTTACTTTCTGTACGTTTTAGTCGCATCCTCTTGAATAGAATTTTTCTGTATTCTAGAAATCGGTGTGCCGATCAACGCGTTAAGGACACATTTTAGAATGTTAACTGTAATTTTTAAGAGTTTACTATGCTACCGTCGAAACGATACAACCGTTCTACTCGCGGCATTTACAGCACGTTACGTAAGAATATTATACATTAATCAGCAATCGCTAAATATTAGATTCGCAAAATCGTTCTTTTTTTGTTTTAGTCGGATTTATTTGAGGGAATTTGGCGTGTACCTTGTGGACGTAGATTTATTATCGCGTTATTATCATCTATTAATCACACGATGTTAGCATCATTACCTTTCGCATCATTACTTTCTCCCGAGGATTTTAATCATCACTGAAGAGATTCGAACAATACTTTGAGATTTTTTTTTAACACTTTAAAAGCACAACATTCAAGACGATTACGTAGAATTTTATTCCGAGACTCGTCGGCAGAGACGTCGAAACGAGTTCTACGGTTCTCTCACGCTTCGTTAATTTCATCTCCGTTTGCTCTATTCTTTTTTTTGCTTGTGTGTGCGTGAATTTTAGCCCTTCATACTTTTATAAGGGAGTCGAGTCATTTTCTTTTCCAAGCAGAAGCAACGGAAACACGCGAGTGAACGGAACCATATTTTCGTTCCTTAGACGTGGTGTTGTCTTTTTAAATCGAGTACCTACAGTTATTACCGATAACGATAATATTATTTTATCATCGTCGTAGCTACGATCCTTCTGTTTTCCATTTTTCTTTCCCAATGTATTATACCCTGTACATAACGGTGTAAATGTTTATCGACGATTTACATACGATAGGATGAGCACTTGTAATTTTCGTAACGACGGATGGGTGGATTGGTGGATGGTGGTGTTTTTTTAGTTACATGTAACGTATGTTTGTAACAGGCACGTTGCGTCCCTGCCTTTTTTTTATTCAAATAATTGCCCCACCATTGTTTATGATCGCGTCATAAAATTCCATAGCAGAATCACAGCCGTAGATTTTAAACGAAGTTCAATTCTACTACAACCCTTTTACAAAAGTTTCCAGATTCTTTTGTCTCTATAATGATTAAAGATCGAGAAAGTTTGGCTTGTGTTCTCTTCGATTTGATAGACGAATTAGTCAGCTTCACATACTGCCAAATTCTTAATTTTCTACGTCAATCACCAGATCGAAACTCTTTTCGTTTTTCTTGAAGGTGGTTGGAACTGTATCCACACCAACGACCCCGTTTATCGTACTCCATGCATTGCACATCGATTAGTGAAATTTCCGTTTAGTAAAATGAAAGGACTAGCGATTTCATCGGTCTTAGGAAATAAACGCAGCTATTCGTTTAGTCGACCATTGATTGTCCACTGTCACCTTACGAAGCGTGCCTGACGGTGTGGGTGAATCTTAATACTGTTAATAGATATACGTACCTAATGTTATTAATTATTAATTAACATTTGATTTGTAATTATCGGGGCCACGGAATCCGCGAGGCTCGTCGCGCGACAGTCCTGCCCGAGGGCAATCTTTTCACAGCCTAACGCGATATCTTTTTTACAATCTCTCGAGAAACAGAGCCTTTTTTAAGAATGATCATGTTAGGTCATTTACAAGACTGTTTATAAAAGTCGTCGCCATGGCTCTCGTGTGACACGAGCCTCTTGCATTGCGTGTCCGAACGGACCCTACTAATAAACGCCATAGAGGTCCGAGAAGTAATTGGCTCGAATAAATTAAATTTACTTTAACAGTCGTCTGTGTTATTGCCGGATCATTCCGATTTCTTTCACGAACAACCCGATGAGTTTGTATTTTTAAAACTTTCGTATAAAAATGTCAAATGTCAAACAGTCAAATTTTAGATACAAAGTTGTTAATTCTGGTCTTTTAGCTCTGAAACTATTAACTGAATTTTATACCCCTTTAATCGTAACGAATTGCATTCTTTGATTTTTAAATTCATCCCTCGATTTTTCAACATTCCTTTTTATGATTGAACGCCGCTGTGTGGTTTTCTTTGCAATTTCAAAGTTCTAGTGGAATCCTCCGATTTTACAAAAAATCAGAACTGTTAATGTAGCTCTGAATTTTAATCGATCGTAACTAAAGAAATCACTTTACATAAAATATGTTATAAGAATTTGAATATTCCTTGTTTCTTCCCGTTAAAACAGCAGCTGGAATTCAGGAGGATCCACGTTCGTCCAGGTAATGGATTTCACCAGTTTCGTACGTACGTGTTTCAGTTTATTTATTAAATTAATGTTGACACAGGTTATTGTGTATGTCGTACAGTGAGAGTTGTGTGTATGGGCAATAGTACCTATCTATATATATATTATAATAATAGAAGTAGAATTAAAGTTAATCCATTTAAATACAGGCGCGTCACGCGCGATCAAAAGAGTCGTAAGGAGCAGCTACGTCTCGCGTCTCTCATTTATTATTTATTTCCCTCTCCTTACGTTGTGGCGATACTTACATAAACAGATACAAGGAAAATATAACGAATTGCTGTTGATTTCTGCGTATATATATATAGGCGTATATTTTTATTCTCATTTTCATTTTGCCGACGATGTTGCGCGTTAGGATGATTCATACTGGATGCGTTCCATATTTAGTTTTCACGTTGCTTTGCCTTTGCTTGCTTTCTAATTCGTTTGCGACGGGTACCGCGTCTCGTTGGCCAAGTAATTCGAATTTACGACGGGTCGTGCTGGGCGCTGTCACCAGTACGATTCAATGACAAGTTGACACAGTTTTCTCTTATTCTCCTTGTACCGATGTTCACGGTGCGGCCCGCTGGAAACTCTTCTCGGCACTATCGATTTGCGATGATGTATTTAGGCTGTTCCTTCTTGTTCGTCGTTCGCTCGTTACACCTGCAAACGTGATTGTTAGTCACGCGAGCGTCATGGGTTACCAACATAGTTAATGTCCCTTAAATTTTCACCGCGAAACAAGCTTACCAATAGTCGTTCAGTTAGAGAGTGATCTTGAATATCTCGCTTTGCGATATATATGGGTACGTACGTTTCTAAAGACGACGAGGTGGCGTTCGAAGTGGCAAAGGGTGGGGTGTCGATGGTGGCGTTTTACATGTCACTCCTCGTCTCCTGGACGAGGTACACCTGGGAACCGGGCACGGTGGAGGTGGTGACGAAGCTGCGGTGTTTCGCGCGGATCAGAGTCAAGTTGCTCTCGGCGGTGTCAGCGCGGTCCTCCGCGGCCTCCAGCTCCCTTTGGAATCGGCGGACCCTTGTCACGCTCTGCTGGGACATGCCTTCCTGCTCCTGCAGCTGCCTCTTGTAGATGCACACCTTCTGGCTCGTCTTGTCCAGGGATTCCTGCAGCAGCGCGATGTTCTTCGAGTCCTCCTCCACCTGGATCATCACCTCTTTGATGTTGCGCTCCTTCTTGCGAAGGATCTTAACAGTCTCGGAGTGTCGGCGCTTCTCCTCGTCCAATTCCAACTCCAAGTCGCGAATCTACGGAAAGGTTTAGGCGTCACTTCAGAAGATGGAACGGTTTACCCGTTGTTTAATGTGATTCAAAGTGAATGGAACTGTTATGCACTTACCCTAGCCTCGAGTTTGCTGATGATGCGCTTGCCTCCCACGATGGCGTTCGCCTCGACTTCCTCCAGTCTCACGGACAAGTTCTTCACCTCGATCTCGAGAGACTTCTTGATAGCCTCGATCTTGACGATGCGCTCCTGCTCCTCGTGGAGGATCTCCACGGTGTGCTTCAGCTCGTTCTGCACTCGTTGGTATCTCTCGTCGCTGACTCTCAGCTCCTTGGTCACCTCCTCGTAGTCACCAGCCAGGGTAGTCAGCTCCTGCTCGATCTTCGCTTTCGACGAGGCGAGGTTCACGTTGATGGTGGTCAGCTCGTTGATGCGGCTAACAGATTCCTCGTACGCCTGCTCGACGGTTCTCTTCGCACGGAGGGCCTAGTAACACAAACCGCTCGCGTGTATTTGGCAGTTTCGCAAACGAACGCGAGCATCAACTCGAGGTATATCGAGCTTTCCTAAAGAATACGGAAGAGCGCGGACACGTTTCGACACTCACAGATTCGTAGTTGCCGCGTATTTCCTCGAGCTCGGCTGTCAGAGATTGGAGGCGTCGTTGACTGATGCCCAGCTGGTCCAGGGTCACCTGCAGCTGGCGTTGGACCTCGTCGTAGTGAGCTTGAAGCTCCTGAAAATAATGCGCTGCTGTTTACGATAACTGTTGCCAAACGGCTGTCATTGAACAACGTATACGGGTTTCATCTTACGGTCAAGGTAAGAGATTGCTTCTTGATCGTCTTCTGCAAATCGATATTGTTCTTGTTGGCAACGTCCAGTGTCAGCTCCAGCTCGGTGATGTGGATCTGCAGCTTCTTCTTCACGCGCTGAACCTCGGTCTTCAGCTTCGTCTCCGCCTCGACCACGCGAGCATTCAGCTGCTCGATCTCGATACTGGTCTGCTTGCTAATTTGTTTCGTTTCGTGTGAATATAACGCCACCGAAAGCAACCGTTTCGTCGGAGGGTTTAACGATATTCTCGTTTTCGGGCGATGAAGGCAGGATCTTGGTGATGGATTTAGGATTGACTGTGGATAAAGGGTAGCGTGGCTTTTGCCACTGTGAGGCAGGTCAACGATTATTATTAAGGAAAAGCTTCAGGAAAAAACACAGTATACCATCAAGATTTTAACACTGGGAATTTCTGGGATTTTTATTTCATTAGTAACGAGTTTGGTAGCAGGAAGCAATTATGTTTCGATAATCGGGGCTCGATTATCATCGCCTACAATTTTTGTTTTAACTGAATAGCCTGGAGGTAACGCAAACAACATATAGAGTTGGATTCTTTTCCCCTAAAACTCATTATAAATTAGTAACATAGGAAGGTATGTCAGGTAAAAAAAGGAATTGCAAAAACTTCGCCTGCCGTTTGAACGTCGTTCAACTGGCAGACGTTCCACCCTTCTCCAAAAAATCCAGGGAGTACGAATTCACAGCTACTCTATCCAAAATGTCGATAAAAATTCTCGCGAACGAAAAGCTCTAGCAAACCCAATCCCACGAGTACTGGGTTTACGTTCCCCCGAATCAAACGAGTCTGATTGAATGTCGAACGTCTCTCATTTATTGTCGCCTTCATTGCATCCGTGTCACATAGCTCTTACCCACAGCAACTACAACAGAATCGCTACGCGAATTTACGCCGTTTCGTTCCCTATCCCAGGCAGCCGTACAAGCGGGTCGGTCTGGCCGGGTGTCGATACCTCTTGTCCAGGAAATAGCTGCTGGACTTCTGCTCGTAACCGCGCAGGTCCTTGCTGAGGCGGTTCAACGGTGCGGCCAGTGTGTCCTCGTCGAGCAGATGCCTGGTCCTCTCCTCGGCCAGTCTCAGCTGTTCCTTGCCGTCCCGCAGGACGCATATGTTCTCTCTCTGAGTCATCCTGATATCCGCCAGTTCCTGGCTTTTGCTCAGATTTTTCAGAGCATCCGCCGTCAGTTGGAACGCGATCATCCGGGCGGATTTACCGCGCAGGCTCCTGGCCTCGTTCAGGGTGCTCCGCGCCTCGGATATATTCTGTATGTCCTTGAGGGACTGGAGTTTGATGTCTGCCATTTCTCGTTGGATCTGTCTAGCTTCGCACCTGACACGCGCACTTTCCCCCAGCAATGGCCACGGTTTGAGCCTGATCTCCGCCAAACTCCGCGGGAACACCTCTCTGGTCACGTGCGTCGCCTGCGCTGTCTTCGACAAGCTGAAGTCTGACCGATTCGCTATCTTTGGGCGAAACACCAAATCGTTGGGTCAGTAATCGGCGATTCGAGGCACCGGCGGACTACGATTACGCGGCGAAATAGAAAGCTTGCCTGCGCCCGTGATTATCGCGAACCTCGCGGCTGTTCCCGAGCTCGGACTAAACTTAGCCTAAAGTTAGCCGCGGCGGTCCAGAATTCGAAAGCAGCACTCGATCGACTCTCACTAGAGACCCGCGAACGACTGCCAATCCGAGCTTGCCCGCTGCACCTAGGCCAGGCAGCCGGACGCGCGCGAGATGGATTTTTCATATGTACGCGCGTGCGATTTGGCAGACGCCGTTCCTCGATCGGTTCCTCGGCGAATCGGTCCAAATAATCGGCTTGCCAACGCGACACTCGCTTCCGCGACATTCCCTATTGTGTCCCGCTCGTGCGATTCCGAATTGTCAGCGTGACAGGTGGCCGGGTGTTATTAATAACGATATAGGGGCAGGAATCGTGCGATTTCTGCTCGCTCGGTGAATTTAGAGCGGAGACTTTGCACGTTTGGCAGTCGCATGCTGGGCAGGCGGTCTTAAATTAATCGGCGGTGACAGTGGGACGGTAGATACCAGGCGGCGCGAAAGCCATTCGAACGGATGGAAATACGAGTTCTGTCAAAAGGGAAATAACTTCTATTTTCATGCATCGAATAGCGCGGGGGGAATCAATCACCGTCGTTATTGAATTTAATTAAACTATTTGAGGGGGACTAGTAATTTATAATGCATGGATACTTGGGAGTAATAATAATTCAAGGTATCATGCATGCCACTGAAGGTTTAAATATTCTCATCGTCGGTTATAGAAATTAAATCTACTTTCCTTCTATCGGGAGAAAAATGAATCTAGTATTTATCAACTTCTATTTCCAATTGCCTGTCGGTTTGATAGATCTCGAAAAAGGAACGAATAAATCGCTCTTCGATATCAATGCGATCGATATTTCGCGAGCAATCGCCTCACGCACGAGTGGCCTAACAATGAGTAAAAATCAAATGGACTTAAAAGCATTGGCGCTTACTCAACACCTTCCCCGAGACCCATGGCTAGCCGCGATGAAACGATCCAACTTCGTCAACTCCCGAGCGAGGAAAGCTCTGATCAAAAGACTTGACGAGGGCATGCCCGGCATTCGACTTCGGCCGAGGTCCACTCGAAGAGGGGACAGCCTCTTCCGTGGCACCAGATTTAGAAACCGAAAAGGTCAGGCAGTCGTCAAGTCGCACGGCGCCTAGAAAATGGACCGACCGCGTTTCCTGAACGTGTTTCGCGCGATTTATCCCGCCTCGGATCGGCCCCGGCTCTCGCCCTCCGCTCGCTCGTACCTTGAAGTGGGACAGGTGATCCCTGGCCTGATCCTCCGCGTCCAGCGCGCGCGCGATAAGCTCGCGCCTCGTGTACGTTTCCACGGGCTTTTCCTGCCACAGGAGTCTGCCATCGGACCAGGGCAGTTCCGGTAACTCCTGCAACCTTTCAACTCGGATGTACCTTGGCTGCGTGGTGGATCTACCTTGTCTGTCTATATAGTCGAGCATAGGCTGGTAAAAGTTGATTCCGTATTGGTAGTTCATGTCGTAGATGTAGGTGGGCCAGTGCTTCCACTTTGGCTCCAAGGGCACGTACATTGGTGGCAAGTAACATGCCATTTTTCCACCACTCTTTCTTGGATCTAATATTCCGTTCCTCTCTGCTCGAGTCGCTGTTAAGCTTACACGTGGGAGATAACCGGCACCGTTTCTTTCGTAATTTTATCGAAGGCCAACCTTCTTTTGTTTATGCCCTTCGATCGCGAAGGGTCGATGTTGCCTCGGAGGTATGGAACACGTGTATCGTTTCCTTCACCTCAGCCCGTCGAAATCTTTACTTCGAGGGACTGGCGGTTTTTGGTAAGAGTGTTTTTGTGGGTATGTTTTAATTTGTCATCCAAGCTTTTTACCTTGAATAGAAACCAGGCTGTATTTCTCGCCGAGTACGCGGGGCCGTTAATGCTCGGGGTATTATGTGGTGAGGATAGGGGCTTCGCTGTCGCGGAGGGAGGTTTGCTGTTTCTACTCACTGGACTTTCATAGCCGGATGATCGGAGATGACAGTTGCAATGAAACGGTCGAGAAAAATTGGGCCGTGGTATCTTTTGTAGGTTTTTCTTACGATTGCCACATTGGGAACGGCCAATCAGCACCTGACAGGTAATAATTGGATCGCTGTTGATCGGTTTTACAGCGATGCTTATTAATAGCCGCGTTGCGTACTGTTCGCGTATCAGCGTTACGCTTTATTAACCGCGCGAAACGGTGAGCTCGTGTACACATCTTGAAAATTCAATTCAAGGGTTTCAATTGCTATTATTTATGTTCCGTAATACTCTATTCTTAGTGCTCTTCGCGAAGTAAGCTTCGTCCGTGATCCAATCAAACGGATGCAGCTTTTTTAATGTAACACGTATTCTTTAAATCTCACGAATTAAGTAAAACCAAGAAAGCCAAGTATACAATTCTGTACGTATTCCATAATGACTCCTGATATGGTATATGGATACATAGAATGTGGTATGTATATGGATAGAGGAACGAAGTAGAACGAGGCGTTACTGGCGCGGCAGTAGTGCAACGAGGTCTGACCTGCCGTAGGTTCAAACCCCTTTGAGATTCAGCTAATCCACTCGTCCCTTCAGTCTTCTTCCATAATCTCAAAGAATTTGCCAACTAATACTGTATCTTTTTGCATCAAGATTATCAGTATCCTTTCCTGCGTGATGTCAGAAAGTTTTCCTCAAATCCATCATTATCTTGTAGCAATATATCTTCTTTCCCTGAAGTTCCACACAAACTACTTTTCACAATCAGATGATTGTCACGTTGTTTCCTCTTCGTCAGGTCTTAGGACTCATCTTGCTCTTCCACTAATAATTTTTAAAATTTCACAACCTTCGTTGAGCTGCCCCAAGGAAAACGGCACAATGGAAATAATATTCCTCTGTTCCTAACATTAATCACAATATCGTCTCGCTGATTCTCCTTCGTGAATTTATTTTCTGTAATATCCATTCGCAATGATGTAATGGATATATCGAGCGATCGATGTTGCGTACTATCGACGTTGCAGAGACCGAGGGCCAAGAAAAAAGTCATCGTGCCCGATCGTCACTGGATGACGACTCGGTATTGGCAGTCTGCGAGTTCTAGTGTATATGTGGCGCATATAAATAAATAATTAGACCGCGACAGGATATTCCCTTGAACGTCTGACCGGTCGGGAAACACCTTTGTATGATTAATCGATCGCATCGATCGATGACAAAATTAACCGCGCTTTATTAATAGCCCGTTGTCCCGCGCGGTGGTTGTACCGGGAATAAAGTCGATTGCATCACGGATCCAAGTAGCCGAGTAGCTAAAAATTCGTACTCTTTCAGCGACACTTTCTTTCATCGGAGTAGCCTGGTAATTCAGGCTTTCTTCGACGGTTACGTAATACAAGCGCGCGTTAAAGAGCAATCAACTGTTGTGACACAGACGGTACAAACTTAGAAGGTAAAGAAGAATGTAAACCTTGGGGAAAAGAATGCAACGCCCGAAACTGCCTGTACTATAAATTAGCGTTGTCCTCTTGCACAGTCGTGTTGATATGATTTTTTTTTTTGGTAAGGAGATTAACAGATACAAGGAAGTGTATCAAGAGTGTAACTGTTGTAAAATCTGGTTGTTCTTTGCTGTGTGGGGTGTATAAAGGAAATATGAAAGCAGTAACTCAGGTACTCACCGAATGATTTCAATCTCTTCGTCCTTCTCGGTCAAACGACGCTCGTAGTCGTGGCGAAGCTGGGTTAATTCAGCGGACAGTCTCTGCGAGCGTTGCTCTTCGATCTTGCGACCCTGCAAACAATACATATCTTTAGAAACCATTCTGCGTCCCGCGTGCCGTAATTGTTTTTTGAAACTTCGAAATGCACTGCTACTTACTGCTTCAGCCTCCTTGTAGGCGGCAGCGAGCTCTTCGCGCTCGTTCTCCAGACGACGAAGTTCGAGTTCCAGCTCGTGAAGTCTGCGGTTCATGTCGGCTAGCTGGTTCTTGGCGTCATTGAGGTCGTCTGGAACAATCGAGCAGTTTTCATTCCTTCATATATCGTTCCAAAACACTTTACGAAGAAATAGTTCCAATGTGTAAGTGTTTCAAGATTTTACTGACGCTATTTTGGAGTTTGATAGAACTGAAGAAGGTTCTTTGATTTAGAGGTACTAATTACTCTCTCGTGTTTTAGTGAAAATGAGATTCCTTAATTGACTATCTAAGCTTCGTCTAAGCATACCTCCCAGTTTCTTGTTCTCACGAGCCAGTTGGTCCTTCAGCTCGCGAGTTTTGTCAAGTTCGGCATTGGTGCGCTGGAGTTCTTGCTGCTTGTTGCGGAGATCGCGCTGGCCTTGTTCGTACATCGCAATGCTCTCTTCCAGCCGTGCCTTCAGTTCAATGTTGATCTTCTCCAAATGCTCCACGCGTTTCTGGAGTTCGCGAGCTGTTCCATTGGCCTTGAAACATTCACCAAGTCTTACATAAATCTCTTAGAAAAATCTGATTTCTACAGGCATTGCGCGATTCATGAACCCTTACCAATCCGATAATATTTTCCATGACTGCCAAACAAACGATCGAGTCATTAATCATAATTTACTTAACCTACTAATCTACTTAACAATTGCACAATAAATACACCAAAGACGGCGACGGTTGTCTGAAAATTGATGGGCCACGAAGCAACTAAAGGAGCAATGGAATCATACCTTCTCTAAGTCGATGATCAAAACTTCAACTTCAGATTGCAGGCGAGATTTCTGTTTCTCAAGGTTGTTGATCTTGACGAGCAGGGTTTCAATCTGCTCTTCCTGTTCTTGGATACGCGCGCCGTACTTGCGACGCAGCTCCTCTACCTGAATAGTTCCGTAATATCATAGTGACATTTCAGAGAAATATCAAAGACTACTTTACATCGTGCGTCGGTTAAATAACTTCTGCCGCGGTAGTTACCTCTTCGGCGCGAGCATTAGCCTCGGTCTCGTACTTCGATCTCCAAATTTGTACTTCGCCATTGGCCTTGACCAATTGGCGTTCAATGTCCAGACGCGCTTCGGATTCTTCTTCCAGTTGGATACGAACGGACTCCAATTCCGTCTCGACCTGCCGATAATTATTCAGTTGCGCGTTAAGCCTCGCTTTTTGCAAATCAAAAAGTCCTCCAATAGATAAATTACTATACTGCTATTACTATATACAATGTTCACATGTTTATGTTAAAGATATAGTATAATAGTACTATTATAGCCCTGAATATAGGTACTACTGTTTACTAATTCAACGAGGGATCAATGTCTCGCGATATTTGCGCGTCAGTTTTGTAAGTAGTGGAAGTACCTGATGTAAGGAGGCCTCGACCAATGAACGACGACGATCTTCATCCTCGAGACGACGGCGAGCATCCTCGAGCTGACCAACGACCTGGGTCCTCAGGTAAATAACGTTCTCGATGCTCACCTGCAATTGATTATAGTAAATTCGATGGTGAATCGAGGGTGAAGTAAATGTGAATTAACGAACGAATGGAATGCGAGAGAGATTACGTGCCTTCAAGTCCTGCACTTCCTTCGTCAGTTCGATGTTCTCTTGGGAGATCCTGGTTTTGTGGCTGGTGACGTCGATGATGGTACGGTTCAGTTCTTCGATTTTTACATTAAGCTCGGCCACGTGTATTTCGAGCTTCTCTACGGTCTTTATTGACATCACCTTCTCTTTAGTGACATTGTCGAGCTGAGCGAGGAGCTCGTAAACCTCTTGTTGGAACTTTGATTTTTCCTTATCAGCTCTGAAAATTACGAGGACCATACGTTAAACAAGCCACTTTTCAGTCAAACGTTCTTTTTAAGTACAATTCATATCTTGATCCTACGTTCTTCTAAGTGTATGATCGAAGAATTTTTAAAGACCACTGTGTTTTGATGCCTACCTACTGTCCACTTCAATCAACAGATCGATTCAGTAATACAAGTTCTGAGAAAGTAACATCACTACGAGCACGTGAAAAAGTAGTACAAGCCCTAACAAGATACCTATTATAATTTATTCGACAATATGTATCTCCCACGCCGCATCTAAATTCACAATGTCACCCCGCACCTTATCTCTCCTTACCTCCCCAAACACATACGAAAAAACGTCCCTCTCCTGAACCATCAAATATCGCAAATTATTCCTTCTCGACACCTCCACCCCAATACTTGCACGCAGCGTATACACACCAGAACTCCTCAGCGTGTAAAAAGAAACACCCACGATCCCATTCAAGAACCCAAATACAGCATCGATCCCATCCATCCTTCCAGAAGAGAAACACTCTCGAAACTCTACCAAGTTTCTCTGTCCCCCGCGTAGACAACAGCTGTAATCCGACCCAGTTTCTAAAGATCACCCTGCGGCGCGCGTCGCCTCGGGCATCCTCCTCTCGATCATCTGGTGTCAAGTGGCCCGCCGCGATTCGTCTCGATCAGCGTCGAAGCCGGCTGGTTTCGAGCGGCGTGCCATTCGACTCGATCAACGTCGGCCAGCACCGACCGCCGGTTGGAAGTTGCCATTGTTCCTCCCCCGTGGACGGGCGGCACGGAACCCGCGCGCACGCGAGAACGGGGGAGAAGAGGGGTGTGTGTGCGTGGGGAGGGGAGGGGGGGGGGGGAGGAGGATCGGGAGTACCCGCGATAATCGGCGCGCTGTCCACCTACACGTAACAGAGGGTGTAAGGTGTCGGCCGATTCCGAGGATAGTGGGGATCCGGTCTGGTCGCCTGTACTAATATGGCGCGGCAACACGGGGTTGAGGATTGCCGCGCGACTCGCACGGTTAAAAATAGTCATAAGCCGAGTGGTGGCCGCGCGAGCAAAACGACACACGCGGGGGGAGAGAGACACCGGCAGAATAAAAAGGAGAGACTGAAAGAGAGACGGAGAAAGAGGGGTGGAGGGGGTCCGAGGACGGCGGAACGGTCGCGGTCGGCGAGGGGGAGGGGAGGCGGGGGGGGGGGGCCGGTGGTGGCGGTCGGTGACAAAGGTAAAGAAATTTGGAGCGCGGTAAGTTGCGAGAGTTTGGGAAGCACGTCGATGGATGCCACAAAGGGGATAGCGAGAGGGAAGGTT
Source organism: Andrena bucephala (assembly GCA_947577245.1). NCBI lineage: Eukaryota > Metazoa > Arthropoda > Insecta > Hymenoptera > Andrenidae > Andrena > Andrena bucephala. Next base: position 76,797,650 of record OX387715.1, read on the forward strand.
TGGAAAAAGGGATATGGTGGACGGTGGAGGGGGACGATGGGATGGCCGGAGAAAATAGAATTGTAGAGTTGAGAGGGGGGAGGTGTGGAGACGGAGTTGTTTAGATGATACCACGGAATTGAAGGTGAGGAGATTGGGAGGAGAGGGAGATGTAGATTGGAAGTGTACAAGGTGCTCGTGGAACGTTTGGCTGGCCTTTACTGGTGTATTCTACTTACAGTGGCCCTTAACGTTGAGAGGTTTGCATTTAGTTCACTGTTTGGGTTCTGTTATCGCCTCTGCGCGGTGATGAGTAATGTTTCACACGTTTGATAGCCTATTAGAGCTTGAATGTTCGTGATTTGGAAGGAATGCATTTGAGAGGTCGAACATTTGTCTGCCGCCGGGTTTAGTGGAATACGCGGAGGAGCTTTGGTGAAACAATCGGCAAGCAACTTGTAGGTATTTGTGAATGTATCGTGAGAAAGAAGAAAAATTGTCGGAGCGTACGGCAAGCATTGATAAACGAGGCAGAGCAGTGCAAACGAAGGAATTATTACAGAAACTAAGGTACAGTCTCGGTAACTCTGAAACTTGTGAAGAGTGGAATAAATGTAAACAGAAGATGATGAGCTGCTGGTTAAAGGAAATGGAGAAATAATGTATACACTTGGAGGAAAGCTGGGAAACAGCAAGGAACAAGAGGGCAGAGGAAACTAGTGGATAACGAGAAAACAGTAGAAACAGCACAGCAAAGAAAGCGAGGGGAACAACTCGTGGGTCGAGGCAGAGCTATTTTAAAAGCATTTAAAACATCCTTTTTGCAGCAACAGGTGGACACTTTTGCCATCGGAGTGAAAACTCTCGAAGATCTCGAGTCTTATATTTCCTCTTCGAACATAAATTAGAAGAAAAAAAAGGACGAAAAGTATTTTTCATTTTCCTTGAGGCTGTCACGGAAGTGTTGCCTGGAATGCACCTTTCATTTATTATTCCCTCGTACCTAGACACCTTAATGGCCTCCGGGGCGTTCTATTTTGCTAGTTGAAATATTAAGAGGCAATTAGCTGTTACTTCGTCGGGGCACCGTTGACGTATAAACGTCGCGACTGCGCTCACTGAAAAGTACACTTAGAATGGAATCTCTCGTGGATCCAATTTCGGTCCGAATTCCTGATCAAGCTGGAAAATTATGGGCAAAGGAGACCTCGAAAATTTAATGAGACCGACAACATTATTAGATCCCTCCGTGTTATCTTCGTTTTATATTTAGAGAAGAAAATTGCGCAGTAGAGGGAGACTGTGGCTCGAGACAGGAAAGAGGGGAACTTAATTGCGCTTGGAACGACTGAAAGCTCCCTGCAATTAAGAGGATTATTCCGTTTCTTCATCCTCTTTTGATTTCGTGGAGGCAGATTACGCAACGAATGGAAGGTACAAAAATCGACGAGACAAAGTTGCCGAATCAGCGCGGGAGAAACAATTACCCTGAAAGTTTCCCTAAAAATATCCCCAGGATCGCAGGCAACCAAGAAAGCCATTTCGCTTCTTCGTTTTACCTTCGTCCCCGAGTTTAGACGCGGATTATGCAACCGGCGGTCAAGCAACAAAGTTGCAAAGTCGAGGTTCGAGAAAGAGAAGAGAAGGAGGAGGATCGCTCTTGGATAATAGGCCTCGTCTCGATGACAGCTCGGTGAATTTTCGTGGCAGAGGCGTCCTTGTAACACGGTGCCGGGCGTCGGGGCGCCGGGACGTCGAAAAGGACGCCGGTTATGTTTAGCAGAAGCCGAGGGAACGAGTCTACGCGTATTTCAGGTGCGAGTAAGTTGGTTGTTTGGCCGCCGGCCAGTATCGTCGAGCATAATTCCCGCAATTCTCGAATACGCTTTCGTTCCTCGCGATGCCCGCTATAATTAACGATGCGACGCGCCGTGATTCACCCTCGTTCATCCACCATTTTTCCTTCTGCCCCGTCGGTCCCTCTCTATCTGGCGCCCCATCTCTGTCCGCGCAGCACGGCGAACGAAACTCGATTCGCGCCTCCACGCACCTTCGAACTTCCGGCGGACTGTTTATTGACGCTCGCGCGCTTTGACCTCAAAGAGGAGGATCCGCGAGCTGGCGGCCGCCGCGATTTTATTTTCACAGGTGTATATAATTAATCTCCGTTTATTGGTGTTCCGATTCCGTCGGCTCGCCCGTTCGCTCTGCCGAGATTTCGTGCGCGATTCGAAGCGTGTTTAGGCTGAGATTAAACAGACTCCTGTCGCGCTTCGCTCTGCTACTGGGGTTTAATATCGCCTGGAGAGCACTCGGAGATTGAACGCGATAAGGGGGACGTTTTTGAAGAGCTGGTATGAAAAGCAACTTGTTTAGTGGCACGTAAGTGGCTGACGAATTTGTTGCTCGAATGACAAGATGATTGGACGTAGGTATGTTGTAATGTATGACGCTGTGATGTATTCTTGTCGAACCCTTCGAGGGAGAAATAGTCTTACGGTAGTGTTAGGAATATACAACGCAAAGTAATTAGGGAGTCCCATTTCTTAAGAATGTCAATGAATGAATGAACTACCGAAGAAGAATTTCCGAAGAACCTGCTCCATGGGACACATTAGAAGTGTCTTTGCCAAGCATTCGTTGGATTAGGCTCGAAAAGATTGAAACGCAGAAGCTGGATGATAATGTATTGATTATTCCACTGACCTAGCACGTGCTTTCGATAGTTGGTCGATCTGATCCTGGAAATCTACCACAACCTCCTGGTGTTTCTTGCGCAGAAGATGCGCGGTCTCCTCGCTCTCGAGATGAACATCTTCGAGTAGTTTGCGCAGCTTGGCCAGTTCCGTGTCCCTCTTCTTGTTGATCTCGAACTGCAGAGTTTCGTTTCAAGGAGGTGATTCATTTTGCATTGATGTTATTAGACGGAACGTGTACGATTAAATATCCACACGTTGAAAGAGACTGTAGGGGAGACCGGGGCTAAAAGTTCCGGGGGTAAGTTGTTCCGACGGTTCTATCTTCAAAATGAAAAGACCGCTGTACTTTAAATTATTTTTTCCGTGTGAGTTGATCACGCCACTCTGTCGCCCATTTTAATAGCGTTCGCCACAGCGAACCGTGAGGTTGTAAGCAAGGGCCTAATAGTCGCGTAACAGATAAGTAAATATTTTTCTATCATTATTTTTTATTTATTTATTTATTTATTTATTTTTTGGTCTATTTCGATTATTTAACGTCGATATTATTGATTGATTCGTTCTTATGGATCAAATGATATTTAAGAACATGGTGTAATAGTGTTTATCGGTGTTTCAATATATGTATATGCAAAATTATCTCTCAAATTGCTACATTTGTCGATAGGGGCTAGTTGTTACCGTGATTTGGGGCATGTTGTTACCGTAACAACTTGCCCCACCGCAAATGTATAAATTGTTCATGCTGTGTTTTAAGATGCGAACATATGAATGAAAGGCAGAAAGGGGCACCATCTCCATCGAAGTTATGCATAAGGATAAAAACTGTCGCTGGAGAATTCAGTATCTGCGACTTGACTTTATCGAGAATTATTAAAAAACTACAATCGGGACAAAAAGCCACTGTAGGCTACTAGTACAAATCTCAATAAGTAGGTACCCACAAACAGTTGAATGTAAGACTGATTTGTAGATTTTAATTTTTATACCAAAGATAATGTTTATGGTTATTATATTGTTTTGGTTTTCTTTTAAAGATAATACATTTTTGTTGATCCGAACCTTTATAAATAAGCATTATTAATAAAATTCTGTTTCATTTCATTAGAAAATGAAATATTTCATTAAAAGACAACTCCTATATCTTAGTAACAACTTACCCGAATGCGATAACAACTTTCCCCATAAAGGAGTAAGAAGTTCCGCTTCGACCAGCCACAAATAAAAAATTTTTTCATGAAAAACCTATTACAATATATTAAATACAAGCTTAAAATCATAAAATATAATAAATTTAACAAGAAATTACCCAATAGTGAAGAGAATAACTACATTTTCCAGTCATTTTTTATGTTTTATTGAAATCGGAACTTTTAGCCCCGGTCTCCCCTAGTATATTGAAACTCACTTGAGATTCGGCGCCACCCTCAGCCTCTTCGAGACGTTCGGACAGCTGAATGACTTGCACGCTCAAGTCAGCGCGCTCGCGTTCAATCTGCAAAAGCACGTGGCAAATTATAGTATATTGGTCAAGACAAAGTTTATTTTGTCGGTCAAGATTTTTGGTATCAGTGTCCTCGTGATTTCGTGTGTTAATCTGAAGTCTGTTTATCAGGCTTAATAATTTTGTAACTTGTGCAGCCCCAAGTTTTTCAATACGTAGAATCAGGGGTATCTTCCCTTCTTTAATGTGCAGTATTTAAAATTGACTTCGAGAATTATTCACGATCTTTTAGACCCCAGAATTCTAATTCTTTCATCTTCCTATCTCTCGATTCAGAAACCACTAAAAACTTCATTCCCATTTTTCTCAACTTCAAACTAATTCTGCGTGATCTACAAAACCATCCCTCTGATCACAGTTCTCTTCTGTATTGCCGCCGTTCAGGACCTGTCACGTTAACCATTCCCTGATAGCAATGAACAAGTGGCCATTAGAATAAACGATTCAAAGGGCATGCAATAATACCAGGTATCAGTTGGTTTCGAGGGGCTGCTAATTCGTTGTAGTGCGACTGAAGAAGACTCTCGGGGACGTTGATGCGTGTCGAGTGTAATCGAGATGCACGGCATTGTTTTGGAAAGAGGCCTCGAGGAACGACGCGAACAGCTCGGTGCAAGCTTGACGTCAGGTTTCTTCGGACCGCGAATAGAACGATCTAATTCCGGACGGACTGGCTCTATATCGGGAGCTTTATTCATATTACAAACGAGGCGTTTATTGAGAAAAGAGAGACGCGCGACATCGCCATAACTGTCCCTACTCCGGAAACCACCGCTTCGTTCTCCATCCCTCATTGTGTCCACCGACTATGTCACACAAAACACTCCCCCCTCACCACCCTCTCAATCAATACACAAATCTCGAACAATAGAAAAGTGAAAACCACCACGAGGATCTATGGAAACTTACATTCAATATCTAGTGAAAAATTTAAGCAAAAAGTTTTGTGATAATGGAGTGTTTGTAAATTTCAAGAAGAATTCATTTTCATAAGGAGTTGGAAAGAATTCCTGAGAGAGGAAGCAGAAACTGTTGTAAATGGAGGAATTCGTGATGTTATATAACAAGAGACTTCTCCTTTCATAATAAGGATTATCAGAGACAATTTATCGGGCAATACGATTTAATGCGATCGTAATTTCTGACTTTTTTGCGATTCCAAAGGACTGGGAACGTAGCTGGCACACGTTCAAGTCACGTATCGCAGCGCGCGTTACGTATGAATTTGATTTCCGCGGAGCTCCGTCGAACACTGAAACTGGAGAAGATCTCCTTAAATTTAACGCGTCATTTGAACGAGATTCCCCCCATCACTTGGATACGTGGTCAAGGATTTCGGTGGCTCAGAAAGCTCGCGAATCGAAGGAGATCGTTTCTCAAACCTTTGCAATTATTGCTCTGCGAAACAGCAAGTGAAACCAGAAGTATTTACACGAATTCTTAACGGTCCACGTTCTTGGGGAAAATTCTAAATTTCGTGAAATATTGTCCTCCCCTTTTTTTTTCTGTTTCTATACGATGCGTTACATGTACGGTGAACACGAAAGAGGAATGCGGGTTCGTTCGCTGAAGAGGCGCGCATCCCCAAAAATAGACGCGAGTCGAGAGCTGGACATTTCGACCTACTGCTCCCCACTCTATGGTGGAGCAGGCTGGTCTCGCTTTTTTTGTATCAGTTTCAAAATTCACAATACCCACATTACATAAAGCCTCGAAATTGACGTTTATCACTCGGCACCTCGGTATTTTTATCCCTCCGCCTCTAACGCAGGCTCGAGTCTCCTCGTTTCTGCACCCCGCTCTTAGTTCCTTACGAAATTACGCGGCTCGAGGTTCAACGAGTAGTAATTTAAAACTGTCCCTGCTTTTTCAACCGTACTCAACGCAATCTATCTTCTTCGTGCTGGAAATCACTGACGATACCTCAATAGATAGAATATGGCCGAGAGTAAAGTACCCTCGTCGAACCAGGCTATAGTTAATGTTGCTGTCGATATCGAGTCGTTGGAATGAAACACACGAGGACCATCAGAAAAGCATCGAAGAAACTCACCCTCTGACGCAGCTCTCTCTCAGACTCCAGGTCATCCTGCAGCAGGCGGATTTTGTCCTGAAACGAGAGGCAAGAAAGGATTAGAGCGTATCACGGGGCTCGTTACGGAGGGTCGGTGCTTTACGTAATCGGCCGACGAAAATACCCAACGGCAGACGCTCTTGGTATTTCAGAAAGACGGACGACCTCTGAACGGGTTCGCCCCCGAGGGAACGGGAGGGTTTGCGCTACAGCGACTGTACGCCGGGGTCGTTTCTAACGGGACGAAGGGAACGCGCACTCGTCTGATCGCGTTCCTTAACGGGTGACGGGGAACGTTCCTCCTCGAATCGGTAAAAAGGAAAGATCTTACTTGAGTGGAGAGACGAGGGCGCGTTTCCTCGTTCGTCGCGCTCCATCGTTTCGAGCTGTATCGGAGGGCCGAAGACGATATCGATCAGGTTGCTCGCCCCGATCGGACGTTTGGCGAACGCCTCGAAGATGTCACTCCGATGTGTCCCGGCACGATCGTCGTTTAGGGCCGATATTCACGACTATTTTCGTACACGAGCAATCCGATAGCCACGGAACCGTCTGCGACACTTTCGTTCCTCATCAGGGTTGGCACTAATATCCCTTATGGTCACTGAACTTTCTCGCGTCTCACTGTCCCCCACCGCGAAATCCGGCACTGTTCTGCGCTCCCCGTTTTCACCAGCGATCGTCCACTATGCTTCTCACGTTTTCTACGTTCCTCCGCTCTTCTCCCTGGCTTCTTCTCAACTCTCGGAGTGGCCTTGATTGTCCTGGGTCCTTCGGTACCCTCCTCCATATCGCATCATCAGATTCTCTTCCTTCAATATCTTGAAATTTTCCCAGTGGACCACTTACATTTCATAGAACATCTTGCATTATCTTCCTTGGAGTATCTTAGGATTCATAGGACGTCCTGAGCTGCCTCCATTTCAACACTCAACTCTTCACGAAATTCTTTTTAATACCACTAGACTCCCTTCGTATGGTTCATCTACTTTTACCTGATCCCCTGTCCCCTCTCTTTTACTTAGGACCATTACGATTACGAAAAAAAAAAAAAAAAAAGATACGGTGGATATGGAAGTGGAACTAAAGTGTTATATACCTACGTTACTCGCGCCATGTCTGTTGTAGAGCCAGGCGGTCGCGATTCCCGCGAAAACGATGCGGAATGATAAAAAAGAAAAGGAGATATTATGTTGGACCTTCGAAAACCTACCTCCAGTCTGGAGAGAGCGCTCAGGTCGGCGCTGTATTCGATGCTGACATCAGCAGTACCACCACCGGTGGAGCGGTACGTGTATTTAGAAGCTTTAGCGATCGCTGAAGACATCCTGTCTGCTTAGGTTCAACTCGCTTTCGCTCGACGATCCCTCGTTCCTCGCGGCCGAGATTCGTTTCTCCTCGGGCTGTTCGCTAACCTTCCGGTTTTCGCCTCGATACACTGGCTGGTGCTAAGTACAGTCGTCTTGATTTAAATCGTCGTAGTCAGCTACCACTTCCTCCGCCTTCTTCTTGTTCTTCTTCTTCTTCTTCTTCCTTCTTCTTCTTCGGGGTTTCGGAGCCGACCAGCGCCCTACTCGTAGTGCGCGACCCGTCGTCGTTCGTATGGCGCGCCGGCGGCTTCATGGCTTCGTCAAAATGACGGTTACGCGCGTGCGCGCTAGATCATCGGCCCCCACCAGGAACACGCGGCCGCGACGACTCGTCATCGTCGTTGTTCCTCGTCCTCGTCGCCCATCGAGGGGAACCACCAGCCGACGACCACCGTCGTTCCTTAGACGCCCACGTTTCCCAAACGCACCTGCCAACCAAACTTCCCTCGCCATCAGAACAGGATAAAAATTCCACGTCTAATTGCATAGGGTGCCGTTTATGATTATCCACAATGAAGTTTCAGGGAAGCGTCCACACCCTCGGCTGACCGAATGTTGTTTGATATCTACTCTCTATCACTAAGTAGTGTTAAAACAGGTTAAAGTAATCACTTCAGGGTACACTGGTTTTGTATAGCTGGATCCTCGGGATGTAAGACGATATATGAAGTCTGTTCATTACTGTATGTGTTAAAAATAGTATTTGATGTTAATCCTTTGATTTACAGATCGACGCTGTTCCCACCCACGCGTCGCACGAAAAGAGAATGTTCGCAAATTTTTATCCGTCTGTCCTCTGCAGATAACGTATTTTTAACACAGAAAGGGTATCAGGTTCAAAGAGCAGCTTGGATATACACTTTTGCTGTGTTATTTTGGTCATCTTATGGCCAAGAATTCTACGGTTTTGTGCAGGGTAGGAAGTTGTTGTAGTTAAAATGTGCACGTCATATCGTTGTAGGTTTTATTTCTGGGAAGATCGTAATTGGCAGTTGACATGCACCAGGGGGTGAATGTTCATCGCGCGAAGGATCGAAAACAACGCCCACGGAGGGTGTGGAACTCAACAGGTGCACGATCCACGATCAAAAATCTGATCACGCTCGAGATCGCCCCGACCCGCACTCAACAATTAGAATCAGAATTAGCCCCGACGTCCCACGCCTTTCGGCGCGGAATTATTCGCCTAACATTCAAGCGTGCAACTGCGTCGCTCATCGTACCGATTTAGATATACCGTACTTGAAAAGCTACAGGGTCATCACTTCGCATAGATTGGCCATCGATGAGAGAAGTCGTTGACTCATTCGTGTCGATAGCGGCGCTGACTCGAGCGTTGAAAAAGCATAACGATTATTCAACATCATCGATCAGTGTCGTATCGAAGCCAAAATCGTTTTAGAATCGTCGCATCATCTCGCCACTATTTTTCACGCGTACACTCACCGCGCCAGTAGTACGATCTATAATTATATTTCTGCCTAAAAGGTACACATTCGTGGGCACGAGGTCGATTTCTTTTTATTCCTCTATAAATAAGAACAGCGTAATGGCCGTGTTCAATTGGAAAGAGGTTGACCGATGGCTCGGGATTTCGCTTGAAAAATTGCTGCCTGCTGGTCAGATTCGTGGAATCCGCCTCGAATTCTCGCTGATCTCGCAGCTGCGACGAAGTGTCCGGGGGCTTTTCGGTATTTACGCTGTGCAACGTTGTTGACGGTGCGCTGACGGGCGACGAGAATGCCGGGCGCGTTTCCATCGGCCGGCCCTGGACATTTTCCGGACACCATTGTTCGGAATATTGTACTGAACAAGTCAAAGCATCATCTGTTCATTAGACGAGTTGTTAACGCCATTTACATTAGCGTCGACGCCATTGTTGTTCGTACGTGTTTCTTCGTTTACCTACGACTAGTGTTTGGACCGTTGCTCACAACGGGATTTATTTTCAGTAGCGGTTTTGTTAAGGTTCTCGTGCGAGAGAAGAGAAACTGGCAATTCATCGAATCAAGGAACAACTATAAAGTTTAGTTAGAAGCAGTTTCGATAGGCGAAACTGCTTCCTTATTTACTTTTTTTTTTTGTTTAACGAGTAATAAAGACGAAATAATAATGATAATAATAATAATAATAGGCGAAGTGAATGCATTAATAATGAAACATTTCTATCACTACTGGATTCGATTAATTACTGTTACCAGGAATGAATTTTGACTGGGATTTATTCTATTGCTAAGGAGTAACATCTAATTGCTGTCAATATGTTCGTTAAAGACTCCACACGAATATACATGAAAATGTTTCCATTTGCCTCGCGAGCCGTGGCCGTGCCAGTTCCGCCATACTCGTGCGTTTACTCTCACTACTTGCCGCGTCTGAAACAGGAGCTTCCCATTCTACTAGCATACCATCCCACTCCCAGCGCCATGAATTCCTCCCGTATTTATATCCTGTAATCCATTTTTATTTACTGAAAACAGCCAGACATCTGAAAATGTCCCCGCGCCGCTGTCCCTCGCATCCAACATTCGATCTTCGCCCCGTAAATTATCGCCCCCTTTCCGCCTGTACTCGGGCATACCGCGAGGGCACGCGAAAGCGCGGGGACCGTTTTCCACTAGAACCTGCAGTTTTCACGAAATTCCCTCGACCACCCACCCCGCCCCACTCCCGTCGAGTGTCTATAAAAGGTCGCCGGGCGATGGTGGGCAAAGATGCTCGGTCGGCCTAGCCCGGAGCTCCGCAAGTAATTTGAGATTGGCCCCTTCTCTTCGGCGTCCTCTTCATCACCTTGCTCCCACCCCTGCCGGCAGTCGCGTGGCTCCCTCTGGTGGAGAATTCCAGGCATCGGAAAGCACATCGGAAGACCTCAGACCAGAATAACTGACTCTTTCTCTCTTTTCCCCGGTGTCGACTGTTCGCCGCGCACCCCTCCGCCTCCCCCCTCTCGGAGAGTTTCGAGCCCAGCAGGGTATACACCTATGTGGACTCGTGCAGAAACTTCCTCGTATCCGCGTTTCCAATTCGCGCCGGCACGTTTCGCCGGATATTTGGCTACGACCCGAGACATCCTACCAACTGGGCCGCGCGGTGTGTACCCTGTTTACGGGAAAGGGAGTAGGGAATCTGGAAGCAAGGCAGGACGAGGATACGCGGGGTAGTTGGAGGGAACGTTCTTAGAGAAGAACACAAGTTTTCTGTAGGGTAGGCAATCCCCTCGGAGATTGTTTCTTGCAATCGTTCCTCCCCACTGGTTTCTGCAGTTGTAGTGTCGCACGTCGAGTACACGAGACTTCTGTATAGTATCTACAATTTATTGTACCTTCTTATTGACAGCAGATTATGATCTCCAATACTAGAAAGTCGTAGTTTATACGATTAAGGGGGGAATCCTATTTTATGGGCTAAAACGTAACAAAATTTAGGATTTTTTTTTTATGAAACTAGCATTTCGATTCATCCGAAATTTGGACCATGTTTTTATGCATTCTTGAAGAAGTTGCAGTTTTTTTATTCATTTTTAATAATAAATATAGGAGTTATGCATCACGCCGTGCAAAATTCGTCGTCCGCTGGTGTGCATGATATTTACCTTCCAGGTAATCTGAAACAGAAAAATGAAACGGCGTTTTATTTTGTACATATGTAGCTTCAATTTGATGAACCAGAATACCGCTAAATTCTATACTCCTTTTGTTATATAAGAAAATTAGCGCAAAATTGGATCGCAAAAATTAAAGGTTCAGACCTTTCAGTTTGAAAACTCTCCACACTGCTCGACAGAGTTTTTTGCTTTTTTATGGTTCATCAATTTCAAGCTACATATGTATAAAATAAAACGCCGTTTCATTTTTCTGTTTCAGATTACCTGGTAGATAAATATCATGTACATGAACGGACGACGAATTTTGCGCGGCGTGATGTTCGATCATGCATAACTACTATATTTATGGTTAAAAATTAATATAAAAAAACCTGCAGCTTTTTCAAAGATGCATCAAAACATCGTCCAAATTTCAGATGAATCGAATCGGTGGTTTCTTAAAAAAAAAATCCTAAATTTTGCTATGTTTTTAGCCCAAATAATAGGATTCCCCCTCAAGATACAAACTATCCGGTCTGACCAATTAAACGTTTTCTACTGGATGGGAATTCCGATCGCTGTGCTTCGGATGTCGAGTCAATGCACTTTCATAACTTTATATCTTTGTGAACGTGCAATTTAGTATCCTCCAAGGAACTTTCAGAAAATTATTCGGAGAACTGAAGCGCCTTTAGATCGTATCGAAGAGAAATGTATGTCAGGCCGAATGGAGTCATTAACATTTTTCTTGGCCAGGATTTGGAAAGTCCATCGAGATTAATTTGTTTTTGCCTCCGTTGCGCTGCAGTTATGTAACGCTGTAATAACGATCTCGCTGCGCCGTGGTCTCCGGCTGCTAACTGGCATCGGGATCGCGGAATGGTATCGGTACAACGAAACAAAGGGATCCCGCGTTTCTGTAAAAAGACCCTCAATGATCATCCAGTCGCTGGGTAAGCATACTGCCCCAATTCTCTAAATATATCCCCCTTCTGACTCTCTCATTCGGTTTGAATTCTCTCCGGCTACGACGTATCGAAAGATCTTGACTTCTCGATCATGAGTTTAATGTTTGTAAACAGAGCCGCTCTATCGGTCAACCTGGCCAAACTTGACCCTACGCGTCTGATAACGCGCTATCGATGATCTTGGTCATAGGAATCCCCGATTTTTGGCACCTCCGCCACTGGCGCCATATTTAATACTATTCAGCGGCCGTGTATTTCGAGAAAAGTTACACAGGGCGACGGGAAAGTCTTGCCACCACGTGATTCCGTATTAATAGATCATTGAAACGTGATCATAGGTTTTCAAGGGTTTAAAGAACTTTGGCGAACAACCGTACTATAGAAGGATTTCTCCCACGTCGTGTATACATCTTCGGAATTGTTATTTAAGGGCAGTCGCTTGCAGGATAGTTGCAGGGACTAGTGTATAAATTGTGCTCTTCATTATTAACTGGTCTACAGGAAGAATATTCAAGAGAAATCGGTAAATTTGCAATTAGCTTCGGTTATACCCATTGCTACTCTATAATTACGCCAGTCGATCGAGTTCAGGAAGAGGGCAACAGGTGGGTTCTAGAATGGTCCCCAGAAAATCTGTTACTAATGACCGGACAGCTGAATCCGCGGCTGAGTTTTCGAATCGCCGTAACGGTCGATTTATTTAAGGAAGGGATCGATTCTGAGCGTATTGAAGGCGTCGTTACCGCGGGTTATAGGGTATCGATGTGCGGAATTCAGGCCAGCTGCGATCATTAACTTGCACCGTTTCGAGCACAATACCATCTCCCAGAATACCCTTACCGACCATAAACAATGGGATCTGGCCTGATTCTAACGATGTAAATCGGGATCGCGTTAGCCGGTAACACGCGGTTCGTAATCCCGCCGTTGCCCGCTACACGGGCACCGAGTGCCAAGCGAGAATTTTCTAAACTTCCACAAAGTCGCGGGATATGAAACGCGGAACGTTAGCCAATATCGCTTCGTTCAATTTACCGCCGTGCTATTTTCTGATCGGTTATTTTAAACGGTCTGAATTCTACACGGGAGGAAGCTCCGGCTCTCGGGGGAAGCGAAAACGGTTCGATTACATTTTTCGAACCAGAGGTTCCCCTCGATTCTCTCATCGGGCCTCGGTGTATCGGGGGAAGATGTCGAACGATGGTTAAGAGAGAGTCATAGGAAGCGTTTGCAGAGGATGGCGCAGAGAGCAAGGAATGCCAACTTTGGCAGCGATTGTCCCATGGCTCCGAACGATGACAATAGAGAGTCAGATCTGAAAATATGGGTCGACTAATGGTTTACCGATAGGCACGCGACGGCGGTGCCCGCCCTCGGGGGAGGGGGGGGGGCGGTGACTCAGCGTCCGAAATCGTCGCGAAAAACTTTGGCCAAAGGTTTTCGGCGTTACCGCGAGAAACTCAAGATGACTAACTCGCTCTATTCCTGTCCGGAACAGTATACACTTGTATCCAATGGGAAAGTGGGCTAAAACGTATGAAATATCAATCCCACCTCGGTCACCCGTTAAACTCTCCATGTCGCTTTCTGATTTCCCTCTACTCGTACGATCACTAGCCACGATCTTGAGTTTCAATTTGTAATACAGATTTTAATTTTTCACACAATGCCTCACTAATCTTCTATTTTTCTTAATTCATACTTCAGCTATATCTTGCTCACTTTTATGAATTCGATCCTGTAAAATAATCCTTCGGAAGTAGTCCTTGGTACTCCACTTTCTTATACTCTAAGTGAATTTGAAATCTTCCAGAATTCAATCGATCGATTATTATCAACCGAATGGAACAAGCGTGCAATAAAAATTCACCATCTTTTAAATCCAATTTTTTCTTTGCTCGAGTGAAGGTGTCAGAAGCGTCGCGACCACACAAGACCGTCATTCTTAGGCGCGTTCAATTTGAAATCGGTACTGATCGCAGACGAGTCGACTCGCGTGGAGTCGCCTGGTAAGCTCCGCGTGCTGCTCGCCGATATTTTTATTGCCTGTACGCCGTGTATTTATACCGTCGGCGCTTCTATATCGGGAACGAAAATATTTCTAGGTGGATCCGTGGAGACTGAACCGATGCAGCGGTTGCAGGTCGGCCGCTCGCCTTCCGCGATTTCGACGGCCAGATTGAGATTAATCGGTGACACCGGCCGGACGGCCACGGTTCATTTTCACTGCCACCGGGAGATCTGACACGATTTGTCAGAGTCGTTGCTCGATTCCGGCTTTAAATTCGACGGTTTCGTCGGGGATTAAGGGTGGACGTAGACGGATCGCCGATACCAGAGAAGCCTTAACATGCAGAGACACGTTGCTACAAAGTTGAATTGATGAGCGCTTTTAGATCAAAGCCGGTGGCAGAAAATAGAGTAGCCACGAGAATTTGCAAAAGGAAACATAAATAATTGTCTGCTCCTGTGCGTGCGCTTTCACGTTGGGCTTTTCGTTTTCCCGGCAGCTTTCGCTGCCTTTCTCGTGGCGCCATCGACGCAGGGAGCTTTGAAGCCGAGCCTGCGAAAGCTCGGGCGCAACCTCTACCGATAACCCAGCGCTTCGGCTCTCTCTTCCTCAGCAACTGGGTTTACCTCTCGTAGCAGGCGAGGCTCCGGTTCCCGGCTCGTTCTCGAGTTCCTCGAAAGTTGGCAGCACGAAATCCTCCTCGTGGCCCGCACCAACTTCGAATTTCGATTTCTTCACCTCTGACCGTAGACGAAGCTCGCTTTGCATCTTTGGAGTGCTTCCAAAAATATTCTCCATCCGTTTTTGCCAGGTGTGAATATTTCCTCCCGAAAAATAAATTTCCAGTGAGATTCCTTGAACTGTTATACATTTAACTGTTATAATTATCAGCGATTGAAATAATATCACTAACGAATTGATTAATTATTCGCACACTACTATTCCATCTAGCACAGAGTTACTCTACCGTGCCACAGAGTCTCGGCCTCAAACAGAAAAGAGATTCAATTAATCAGACCCCGCCCGCGCGAGTCTAAAGCGCTTAAAACGAAAGGAATAATTCAGGAGTCTCAGGCAGGTTCCCTGAAGACACCAGACATCTTAGTTTCCTCGTTAACCTGGCCACTCGAATAATTGTTGTTTCCACGTATTTCAATCTACTCGCATTATGCATCGGCTAATAACGATTTCGATACCCGCCCTCTGTTCCTCGAGTGGCCCACTCTCGCGCGGAGGGGCTGTTTCGATTTTACGTCGAGGAGCAATGGAACCGGCTCGTAATTAGCTCGCGGCCCCGAGTCCGGCTAAAGCAGCTCCTGCAGGGAACGTCCGCCGCGCTGTCTCCAAGTAAAACAATCCCCGTCGCTTTAATTCCCTCGCCCGTGGTCACTTCCGGGGGTGGGTTGCTCGCGCGCGGGGGGGGGGGGGGGGGCGGTCAGGGTAGTAACAATGGCGATTTCGTCGCCTTTATTTCGCCTTTTCCGACCGAGTCCCCTGTTCTAGAGGGGACCTCCTACCGCCGATTCCTCGGGAGGAGTTTCCGTTTTCCGTGGAGTTCCGCGGGATCGCACAAAGAGACCGTTCAGAGAATTCAGCCGCCAGAAACGGTATCACGGCAACACTGGCCTCGTTTCCTGGACAAAGACGGTAGTTTTACCAGTAGTCTGTCCCCGCCTCCTGGATTCCTTTGCGGAATCCTTCGGGGAATTCCGAGACCGACGGATCCGACGTTTACGGGCCTGAATATTATACCCTCCCATGGACGAGCTGTCGTCGACGTACGCGGTTAATGATCTTTTCGTTCCCCTTAACGCAGAGAACGCGGGGAAGCGAGGGGAGCTCTTGATTATTTTGAGTCAGGGTAATACGGATTGTGAGCACTCCAGATCTTTTATGCAGTCTGGGTGAACGAAGCTTAGGAAAGTTTTGTAGTGCTGTCTTGCGAAGTTGGATATAGAAATGAATATTTTATTTAGAGAGCACGCGCTGTGCATGGGCACTTGGAAGCGTCATCCGTTCTCGCAAGAAGAGTCGTGGAAGTGGGTAAAAGTTTGTTACTAGAATAATGGAGCTACTTCCGAGTGATGTACCGTTCGGTATTATTGAATACCGTTGAGCACCTTAAGCAATTAATACCGTGGAATCCTTCCATGCATCATTGAGTAAGGTACGGTTAAAAAGAGGGTAAAACTCTTGCTTCCCTTTAAAACCTGTTAGAAGCGTAATCGCCTTCGAGCCTTCCCGATACTCCAAAGAATAATTCTCCTCGTTCAGAATCCTCTCAGGGCACAGGCGTCCTCCCTCAAAGCGCTGGGGAAGAACGGTTCCTTGGAAAATATTCTTTCGCGGAATAATTCCTCTTCTTCCCCCGAAGAATGTCTCCTCCCCTCGCGAGAGATTCTTTCAGAGGATGCGCTATTTCCACAACACGCCCTTCCGAAGTACAATTTCCTCGATATCTCTAAGCAAGCCAATGCGATAGATGATACAAATCGAAATCAAAGGGAGATCGGCATGAAAAGTGCAGCAAGGTAAACTTCATGGTTGACAAATGGTTTACAAAGAGATTCTTTACGAGGAATTTGTAAGTTCGGAAAGGGGGCGAGTGTATGCGACGAATCTGTCATGTGAATCAAATAAAATGCTCCTATGCATAAGATGGAAAGGTAGCGCGAGGGAATGTCAAGAATCTATAGGTACGTTTTACTTGATTCCTGAGGACCAACATCTGCAATCCCCGGGTACACCCACGAAAACATGTGCTTTCAGTTCACACAATCTATCAATAAGTGATGAATGCAAGACACATTTGGTTCCTGTCAGTCTGAAGGCTTTCGGTTCGTGCGTTTTGGCAACGCGTCTCAAGCACCTAGGGGACATCCCTGTAACCAATAGTTCCCCGTGGAACCTGGAGCTAACTGGATAACAGTCTCCCGGCTCGATAAGACATCATCGACGAGGCTGCTTGGTAAGCTATCAGCTTAGCAGGGGCTACCCTCGCCCGTTGCCCGTAAATCTCGACGCAGGTTCGTCCTCGTGGGCCGTGCTCCCTCGGAAGGCCGCGGCGCGCTCGCGGCATCCTGGGCTTGGGCGGGCACGGAAGCGTTCGCGCCTCGCGGAGGCAGCACGGCCGGAGCGGAGAGGACGCAAAGCAAAAGCTATTCTTAAAATAGGGCTCGACTGAACGGAGAAGCGAATGAACGAGAGAAGCCGATACGCAAGGCGGAGCGAGAGGACCGCTCGGGCGTCTGCCGTTGGCGACGGACGGACGAGGAGAGGAGACAGCCGTCGAAACGGGAGCGAAGGGAAGAGAAGAGGCGAGACGAGGCGAGAAGAACGGAGAAAGAGAGGGAGGACGGCGTTCCTCGCGGGTCGCCGGCTCTTCAGGGTCCGAGCTTCGTCCGAAACGAAGCGCCTCCGTAGCGCTCACCTCCTTCTTCTCTTATGAGACCGTGCCGCCGGGGACGACGCCTCGTCGAACCGTTCGTTCTTCGATCGGTTCGCCACGTTTGACCTCCACGATCTTCTTTCCGATCCCCCGTACTTTCTCCTCGTCCTGCTCCTCCGCATCCCCCCGTCGGCGGTCGTCTCGCTCGCCTCCTTTCGTTTCGTTTCGTTTCGGTTTCGAGCGGTGCCGCGGCGCGGGCGAAACGAACCGTGGTGCTAGTCCAGGTGGTGGTGTCAGTGTTGGTGCTGGTGGTGGTTCGGTGGTGTCCATGGTTGTGGGTGTCGGTGGTTGATGGTGGTTGGTGATCCCGGCTCGAGCGCGAGGCCACAGGCGCTCTGCACTTAGGGTCCTTTCGCTTTCGCGCCGGGAGGGCTGCTTCGCTGGATCATGGCGTCCTACAGGAGCTACGTAAGTGTCTGAGGGAACGTGTTGTATGTCACGACCAACGTCTAGCCTGGAAAAAGTGTGGGCAGTGAAAGGCCCGATCGACGAGGCGACCAGGAGCTGGCGATAATTGGGATGTCCGATGACGCGACGAAGCGTTGTTTACGTGTCTCTCTCGGACTCGTCGCGTGGCGTCTTCGTTAAATCGACGCGGAACGGTAAACTTATAATTGGCGTTGCTGTCAGGGTGGGACGTATTCTCGAGAACACGCCGCTTAAAAGGAAGGAGAAGAACGGTCTCCGCATATACCACGGCGAAACGTGTCCTCTTGATTTTGTCGAGCATTCGGAGAGTTCAAAGCAAACAGCCCTCCGCAGTCCCTTCGCCCCACTGCACTCTACCCTGATACTCGATCACGTCGTTTTATCGCATTCTAATTGCCAGCAGCCAGTCGATAACACCCCAGAAACTTATCGCATGAATTTGTAGAAAAACTCTGTCAGATATTAATCTATACTGTTTACATCAGTAAACACTCGCGTCACGCTTACACCATAAATGAGGCATTGAGAGGAGAAACGGACTAACCCACATTAAAAAAAGAATAATTTTTCCTACTTTATATGATTACTATAACCTATTGGAATATATTATTACTACTAACTCAATTTCGTAAAAAATGTAGGCTAATCCATTTTTGCTCTCAATGCTTCAATTTATTATTGTACAATACTTTTTGAGGAGGTCATCTCAAGTTCAACATATCACACTCGATTGAATTTTTCCTGCTTTCTCTCAATTTTCCCCATAGGCATCAGCTAGATTAGCTAGGTACCCAACAGATTTTTTTCTACCTCACGGTAAAATTAACACAGAGGTACAGCGGATTGCACAAAGCAGCCAGCAAAATGTGTTTTCCATCGGCGGTTCAGGCAGCAAGAAAAATCGTCGTCACCGTCAGCTTCCAGCTCGGACAAGCGTAACTTTCGTTCGCCCGATAGAATCGACGTCGCCCGCGATATTTAACCACGTGCGCCCAGCAAGAGTGCATCGCGAGAGGCACGGTCGAGCCAGCGCGTAATGGACGCCGACGATTTGCATTCGTATGCAACGGCGTGCGAAGTGACACTAGCCGCGCGCTATCTCGCATCTCGGATACGAGAGCCCCGCGCCGTGCACAGGGCTGACGTTGTTTCGCCTTATCGCGAAAAAAAACGCCGCCTAACAAGTGGCCGCCGATAAAGGATCTAACGCCGCCTGGTCGATCGGACATAATAGTTTACGCCTGTTATTCAGGTCTGTCGCGACGCTGTTGCTCTACTTCGCCTTTAATTGTACGAGTGCTGAGGAGCGTTCTGCGTTTATTGGACATCACGCTGCTGTTATTGATATTATTAACCCACGCGATGCAGCACTTGAAGCAGAGAATCTTTTAACTTCTGTTTCGAAGTATGGAGCTTTAGAATGAATTGTGTGTAGGTAGTGCATTCTGAAAATGGGGTTCTGTTGCGCTCCTTATTTGGATAACTACTGTGGTCATCTATTTGCATATATATTTACTGATTGATATTCTACTGTAAGATTAGTATATTCGGATGTAAGTACGTTAAGAGTCCGAAGATGCATCGATACTGAAAATAGAATAGTAGAATCGATCAGTCGAAACTGCAAGGTTCCAACTAGTGTCTCAGGAACCGCAACCATTGCCAAGCTTACCGTAGCAAATAACAATCGCATCAATTGGATGCATACCCAATCGTTTAAATCGATTCAGCGGAGCAACAATTTACATTGTTCCAGAGGTTGCAGTGGCAGCTTTGAAGCACCGTTCGCGGCATTATCTCGCTGTGTCGAACAAAAGCGGGCGCTACAAATGAGTATCTCTGGTGGATCTCGTTCCTTCGTCACAGCGTCGCGCATAATCCGAACGCGGACTGCTCACTCGGTGCAATTATGCAATGTAAATGAAGTCCATTAACGTTATCGTCCAAAAACTGCCCCGGCGCACGCGGGCCTCTGTCTCTTGCGAGCTGCTGTTTACAAAATACTGAGAATTTAAGATATCTCTGCTATGTAACCAAAACGGTGACGCGCTGCTCCCTTGCCTTCGTGTAACACATAACCGAGCACACTGGCCTTCCTCGCTGCATCACTATAATCCTACTTTGATTATCCACCCCATTCCCTCCTAGCTTGACTTCTGAAATCCTTGTGCAGCAGCGAAGCCACGATTTTTAATCAAATATCAAAAAAATGTCAATCAACAATTGATCTAAAACTCGGACCACAAAATAGCATAACTAACATAATAAATGCAATAGGCAAATATCAGTATGTACATACATCCTTCATCAATAACCCTCACAAAAAAGTGAAGATAAATCTTTTTAACAGACTAACCGTTTTTCAGATACTCGGTTATTCAGTGGAAAACTTTTTACAAAGATTCATAGTGTAATCGAGCCACTAATTTCTACGTGTGCCAGTGCTATTATACGTGGCCCACAGAAGGGAACCGAGCGGCTGCAGTAGATAAGGGCCAGTCCATGGCCAGACAGTGCCCAAGCCCGAGACGCGAGCGAACATGTCCGATAATAATATAGTTCGGTTGGTAGCTGCGCGGGGAGGTAGTAAACATTTACTCAAAGAGCTGGTACTGGCCGGCTACAGAGTACGAATCCCGACTGTGCACCTCTCGGAAACGCGTCCATACGACGGCCTCAGGTCGCCCTGTATCCGCGGCCAGCAAAATTAGCCTGGGCCTTTCCCAGACGACGTCTGCCTGGCGGCGGTGTGCTCGTGTAAACCCTTCCTTCTGCCTATGCCACGAATACGCGCACCCACGTCGCAGATCGGTGCCGACCAGATACGATTTGCAATGTACAGGGTGGTTGCATTAGCTTCGCCTTATCAGTGCGCGGTATTTGTTTTGTCAGCGACAGGTATGTACTACATACCTGCGTCCGAAGAAATCAGAGCATGGACAACCAATTTTTTAGGGAATAAGGTGACCAACTTTTTCTAGATAGTAAGCTAGGGCTGTAGCTTTTGACAAAGTAATATGAGATTTTGATTGTAAGAAATAGGGAAGCTTGTATGTGCTTGCATTTCTTTCACGAACTTGTGTACTATAAGGAGAACGTTGGATTTCGAGGACCCTCTGTACCGGGTGTAGAGTTTCAAACGGAGGTGACGGACCGACCGATCGGCTGTCGAGCCTTTCCATTGGAGATATTCACGGTGAAGCCCGATAAAAGATATCCTAGGCAGCTTTAAGAAAGCTCTCGAGGGAACGGAGTTTTGCCTCCGTCGAATAGGGTTCTTTAGAGACGACTGCGCTCGGGGATGGGCTAGGGGTAGGGTATCTTCGTTGCCGTGGCCTTTCGGGGGAGAGAAGAGCTCAGAAAGGATTTCTGCGGACGGGTGAATCTTAATGCCCGACGCGATGGTGGTTTTGGTTTGGTACGTGCCCGCTGCTGAATCGTATCTGCGGACACACGGTGGCGTGGTCGAGTTTATCGAATACTGTTTCGATCAAGAGGATTTGTATACTAATTTGGTTTGTTGGGTGTGCTAGATTCTAATCTGGTAATGCTCTTTTCGCTTCTCGAACGTCACTGGGTTCACCCTTTTCTTGTGGGTGCAAGTGTTGACGTGTAGATATTGGAAGTTGAAGTTCTCATACAACTATTAGATTTCGTTGGGTATGATATTAAATTATTTTTGTATTTGTTACGAATACAATATTCCATTTAGAAAATACGAAAATGACTTTCACCCGATTTGATATGCTTCCAAGGTGCGTAATTCAAACATGAATATATATCAAGTTTCACTTGAACGAATCAGACACTTACTGCGTTATGCGCAACGAATTGATAAAACGGGATGAGAAATAAAGGAGTTGTTTTGTTGTTTGCATCAAAGGCTCTAATTTTAGCGGATGAAACGTCATTCGCGGCATTTCGCTCGGTTTCAGCTGGGCCTATTCGAAGCGCGCGCGCGCGATCCACTCAACTTTCTTATTTAAGGCTGACATTTGATCACGCACGCTGGCCTCAGTGGAATTATTTTACGTAATAACGACAATTTCGTCGATCGTAGGATCTCGGTAGCAGGCTAGAGTAAACGATGCGAGGTACGTCGGCGAGGAGCGATGATAAATTTAGCCGGGTGCAACGTGTTTGCGTTCCACTTCCTAGACACGAAATCGAACAAGTTGGTCTTTAAGGTCGCGGGGCGACATCTTCTTGCGGTGAAGTTCGTGTAAACTGAGGCATCTGTCGAGCACGGTGGCATCCTCGAATTCTGTAAATATTCCAATTAATATCAATCCTCCCCGTCAAGACCTTCTGTCAGCACGTCGACAACATCCGCAGGATCGTTTCAGGGTGCATTAAACCCAATAAGATGTTCGCTCTAAGTGTACCTCCAGAAGCATAATCTTAAAATTCATAAAAGGAATTGTCTATATTATCAATGGATCCTTAACTGTAGAGGATGTTAAAGAATAGGAGTCAGGATTTCAACATCCTCACAACTTTTCAATTACCCTCCTTATACACTACTAGCTTTACTACTCGGCTTCGCCAGAAAATTAGATTCTGATATTATAAAAAAAAAAAATTTTATTTTTTTTTTTTAAAATGGTCACATTTATCTGGATTAGTCAGGCATAATGAGCTGAGGCACATTTCGTGATTTCAGAGTTTATCGCTGGAAAGTTTTTAGGTGACAGTCAAACACGCAAACATATAGAAGCTTCCTGCTTTAAGGGAGGGTTGCCTATATCGTACCACTTAAGCCATTTTACGTTATATTTCATATTTGGTACTAATTTAAACGCAAATGACTATTGGATATTGTAGCTCGATCTTTTAGGCACTTATTATTATACGCTTAACCTTTTGTCCCGAACAAATTAATTTGTTATTAATCGTTTTGTCACATACTGTAAAAAGTACGATTTAGGCAACCGGTCTCCTAAATCGCACCTCCACTAAAAATAGTATCAATAACAAATAGAGTAGAAAATATTCAACATAAAGTAATGATTATTATACTTACATATACATATGTATATGGACCGCACACAGGCCACAATAACCTATGAATATGATATAGGTATGTATATAACCTATATTATATATAACATACGAGTTGTCAAATCCTACTGGTACGATTGTAGTGGTACGATTTAGGAAACATGGTCAATTTATTTATAAATATCAATTTAAACTTTATAATGAATGTAATATGTACTTAAAATGAATGTAAAATATTTTACATTAAACCCGCTTTTAGAAACATACAAAAATGCAGGACAAAATTGCATTGTTTGATTATTATCAGCTAAAATAAACTGGTAAAAAGTTACATCAATCATACCTGATTTTTTAAAATATTTATAGCACGCATAAAATAGGGTGTAAGCTTAAAAAGTTTTGTTTCTATTTCTTATTTCGCATTTACCTGATATTTTTATCATCAGATGTCGTTTATATTCATTAATTACTGAGAAATTGATGGGGTACGATTTAGGTGACCAGTACGATATTGGCAACTCTCCCCTATATATTAAGATTTTCTTAAATTCGTCAAGCTGTTACATTCCTATAATCATCTTCGATCCACTGCACTTTGCGCAAGGGTGACTTGTAAGTGATATCGTTGTACCTATATAAAACACTTTGACCCCAAGCTAGCGCCAAATTGCATGAAAATACAGTCAACGCAGGTCGCTCTGTATTTTAAACAAATTGACTCCGTTATTATCCCAGACGAAGCACGAGGATAGAGCGACTTTTCTACATGAACGACGACGGCAACGGAGCCCCCTTAAGTTACAAGAAACACCGGAAACAGGGAGGTGTTCGAGGCGTGTTCCTCGACGTTGGCCCCTCGCCCCCTCGAGTACCGATAAATCTCGCGAATCTCTGGAGGAAAGGGTGGCGAGAAGAAACTCGAGCGGGAAAGAACCGACTAATCGTATCGCGTTAAAACGTGACACCCCGCGACGGTAATATATCCCCTTAAAAGCTCGCTGGCTCCAGCTTAAAAATACACAGCGCCCTCGAACGCACCCGTCTATTCGCGAGCATTCGGTATAAAAGCCGAACGATTAACCACGGCGAGAAGGAACGGTGGGACCATCGAGGGATGGGAAAATCGCGGGTGGCGCGTGTAATATCGCTCGTTAATACGTTTCTTTGAAAAGGCAGCCACGCGCCCTCGCGAAGTTGCCACGGCTTGAGGAGGGATTAAACGTTGGGGGGGGGGGGGGGGGAGGCGACGTGGCTGTGTGACACGTCGAAGCCAACCGAGAGAGACAGAGGGGCGGGAATGAGGGTCGAAGGGGGCGAGGGAAGAGGAGAAGATATAGAAAAAGATTTAACGGCTCTCGTGAATATTTCACGACGAGTTGTTGCCACGGCAAAACGTCGACAGGGGGCGATTTAATTGAGCGTATTCCTCTTACCCTCTCGACGCCGCGCCGCGCGCAAGACCATCCGAGGACCCGAGGAGCGCCGACTGGAAATGCATATGCATCTCGTGCACCGCCGCTGCGCAACCGATGCAGACGTCTCTGAATAGACGAACTCGCGGTTCTCTAATCGTTCCGATGGTTCGCGTGTTTCTCTTTTGTGCCACTGGGTATTTATACGTTTGTGCTCGTTTCATTGGGGTTCTGTGGCCTTTGAAGGCCTCTTCGTGGATCGTTGTCAATAATGCACTCGTCGTCGCTCTTTCCAGAGTATTTCGTTCCACTGAATTTGGTCGTTTTCGCGCGCGGGGATAAAAGCCCCCGCTTCTTCGCGGCGCGCGGCAATTCAATATTGCGCGACCGCCTCCAGCGAGTGTCAACAAGTTCGCTGTGCAATTATTTATTCAGAAATGCGATCGCGTGCGGTCTGAAATAGATCTACCTAGGTAGCCCCGCGCACGCCGCTGCTTCTGTTTACACGAATGTTTTGGCCCTCGATAGCACGATAAACAAGTTCGATCGGTGCTCTACTTTAATCAAACATTTTCACAAAACCAACGAGGCCAACGTAATCTTCTTTCCCAAGAGGAAGCACTCGCTCTAGTGCTCTCGTTACACTTTACCGGCAGAGCAGACACAGACACGGCAAACGTTTACGCGTAGATTAGTCTAATAATCGAAGCTAGCGCTAGCCAACAATAGGCGGCGAATTTATGCCCCTTAATAGATCATGCTTTCCTCAAATGAACTACATTACTGCGGCGGGAATGGCGATTCCGTGGATCGGTTGAGCAAATCTCGAAGACGGACGATCGCCCCCTAAAATTGTAGACACCGGGCTGGCTGGGCCGTTTAAACGTTTAAACAGCCCGCGACAAATTGCGCGTTAATAGCAGTTGGGGCTGGTGATAAAAGCAGCATCGTGATAATGCCGGGGCTTTTCATCGCGCCATGCTGCCCGACAATAAATTATGTTCGCCGAGAGGCTAGCCGGTATTTGGTCAGCGCTTTGTGCTCACGTTGAACGCCGACGATGCATAACCAACTAACGAATCGCGGGTGGCGTCCACATTTGACGCTTCGACGCTGCCATCGGATACAGGTGTTTCCGATAGCTGGGCGGAGGTCCGATCCGATCCCACATTTTACACCCTGTCGTCCTGCGAGCCGTGCAATTCGCTGGGAACAGTGTGCTTAGCACGGCCGCAGGGAAAATGTTTCAATTCGGTCGGTACGTTCGTCGGCGTTCACGGTGCCGTTCAGCAGTCCTCAAAATGCTGTTATTCATCGTCTCATCGTTTCGGGCTTGTAACACGTTTAGTCAAGGAACGTGAAAAATAGGAGGCCAGGCGCGTCGGGAAGGTGGCATTAAGTGTAACGGAGGTGGGACATAAATAGTGTCGAGGATTGAAAGTTTCTAACAATAAGGCAATACTTTCGTAGTTCTCGAGCTTGGCCAGGGTAGGGTTGCCAATTTTTTTCCGGGAAAATATAGTACTTTACGGTTAATTGTGATAAAAAATTTAGTACACTGTGAAAAATATGGTATATTTCAGAGGAAAGTAATGCAAAATAAAACTACATTAAAATAACCATGTCTTACTTTTTAAATGTATATTTGTTTGTGCACTTTGCATTATTGATTAATTTATTGTCTTTAACAAATATGTCGAGGGTTTGATTGTACTGAATGTCCAAATTGAAATAGGTATATACACTCATTTTTTATGAGAGATAGACTGACTCTGTTTCTCTCTTTCCGACACTTCATATTCATTATAAAAAGAATTTTCTCTGTTCAAGTTTAAATTCGCAAATTACAATTTTGTTATTACCATAGAATAAAAAAATATGTAAAAATTGTAGAATTTTATTGATCTATCGGAAATATAGTAGTATCACAAACTATATATTTTTCTAATAGTACCTACATAGTACAATACTATATATTATATTACGGTTGACAACCCTAGGTCAAAGTGTTATATGGAATGAAGCGAGGCTTGTGATTATTCGATGAGCTGATTAATTATTACTTTGTACCACGAATGGAGGAAGCGTGGGTTTGCAAAGGAAGCGTCGAGTTTAAACCTGTCTAAGTATGAAAATGTTTGAAAATGCGCGCAAGAGCGATGTTCTAGAAAATATGGTTTTCTCTTCCTTCGGTTCGCCCGTTGTTTCGTTTACCGCTCTTTCTCCGCCCTCCTCGTGTACGTATAGTGCAGTAACAGAGAATATGCGCGTGGATACTCCAGAGGGAGCATGGACGTAGACCTCGCGGCTATATTTAAACGGGCTCGTAGACACCGCCTTGACTTTCTTTTTTCCACCGACGATGGAACAGAGAAGCATCTGGACTTTCGGTTTTGAAAAACTGCGGAGCCGTGGCAGCCTGTGCTTTCCCCGAGGTCGGGGGATCCTGAAAATTCCGCGCAGCAAAACGTGTCGGGATTTTTCCAGTGTCACAACACGCTCCGCTAAAATTGTTCCTATAACGAAACAGCTCCTTTCGTTTCCACTGGATTATTGCCGAACAGATTCGGCTCCATATCCCATAATTATGGAGCCATTCGCGTGATAAAATTACCGAGTCACTCTACATAATTAATCCTCCATTTAATTCACCAATCAATAATCCTCAGTCTCATACAGCATATTTAAAGCAACGCATCGCAGTAAAAGGAGACTCACTTCTCAACGATCGATGGGAAGCGAAAATTCGAACGAAGTAAACCGTGGGGCGTGAGTGTAGTGGAAAATATCGAAAGCACCGGCGGTATTTTTCCCAACAATGATTACGTGCGTTTCGTCCATGGAGGGTTAATATTCGACAAACTCGGGGTGCACAGCCAGTCGCGTCGCGTTTTTGTGAAATTGAATTCAGACAGAATGCAGTGTACAGTTCACGCTGGCTGGCCGGTGAAATAAACGCATGAAAATCGTGGCAAAAGAACGCTGGCGCGAGGCAGTCGAACGTCGCTGTCTTGTTAGTGCGACGACCAATATTTGCCGTCAGAAACGACAACAACGGGGTCCGCAAACACAGCTGATCTCGCGGATCAATTGTCTGCATTGAAATCAATTTTGAGGTTCGACCCGGCTATAGGACCGCCTATTGCGCGATGTCAGTGAACCGCGCTAACGAATCATGGTTTTTCTCATGACAGGTCTTTCGTTTGCAATCGCAATGCTTAACAGTGTAAATTGTTCTACGGATGCTGACGTGTTCTTTTATCTACGGTGATTTTTATGTAGCTTGTATGAAACGCTGTTCAATGTTTAATCAGGAAAAGTGAAACTTTCTTTGAATTACCTCAGTTTATTTGGATATTCCTTAATGTTATTTTCAATATGCAGAGAAATGGAAATCGAAGCGTAAACAAAAGGAAGGAGGCACCCTAGGAAAATATAAATCGGAACGGTTGAATGTATTTCGGTCGCTGTAGCGTATATACGAAGCTTCGCGATCGAGCTAGGCTTGAAATGCTATTGAGTACACGTGCACTCGGCTAACTCAATTTATTTAATGGATCTCGTTATGGATTTCTACTGTGTCTGCGTACAATGTATACAAGATCGCAGGGCTTATGTAAACCGAGGAAACGTGACTTAACCAACCGTTCCTTTTTGCATATTCAATCTTCTGATGGTCCAGTGGCAGTTCATTCTTTTCACCTGAAACATCATTTTCTACTACAGTCTCTCCACTATTGTTCAGCAGAGGCTCTGAATCTCAACAGAGCAGATCCAAGCGCATCCGTTTTCAGCCACATGTTGACCAAAGTAGTAAGTTTCATTCAAAGCTTCCACTGCGGAATAACTACTGTTGCTGTTCTGTCGCAAAGTAAAGGTAGTTCGCGTTGGTAATAGATTCGAAAAGAAATAGCTCGTAGAAGCCACGCGTGACACAGCAAGGTAAAGATGCTTGAGAAATTGGCAGAGCACCACGAATCAGTTCGGGTACGTTGCTCTCGCATCGTCCTACCGAAATTCGAGCCGGCCACTTTCTATCCGCTAACATCCCGTTTTGATGGAACACGACACCGTACCACGGCGCTGGGAAATTTGCGATGCACAGAGCAGTCGTGTCTGTTGATCTTCCTCGGAAAGAGCAGACAAATGTTGATCTCTATCACAACATCCCCTCGACGAAAGGGCGATGGGACATTTTTTGCGGGCCTTATCGAACGACGAGTTGCAGAGAATTTGTAGCTTTTTCATGGCCAGCGATGCGTTCCCCTTCGCTGACGTTTCTACGAAATCGTGTAGAAGTTGTAGGCTGCTGGTTGTGGATTTGCTGTCCCTGTCGATCGCGAATGTCACTGGCAGAGAACTAGTATTTAAATGAAAAATTTGTTTCGAATTCGTATTCAGCATCGAGTCTCAGAAAAGATGCTGGAGAAAACGTGTCGCTGTAAAAATACAATGACGATAATAACCGTTGATGTATACCACTCTTTATAAATATCGACTCGGTGATGCAGAGTGACGTAAAAGTGTGGAGGTCAGTTGGAGTGGCTTCAACTTGACTCGAGGGATTTATGGTCGGGGATTTGTTCCTGGTTGATAAAATCTAAAGAGCAAGATGCTAGGAAACCCTCCGCGGGAACTTGTTCCAGGCGCTTTTCTAAATTAAATCATTCATCTAAATTTTTTAATAGTGACTTGTTATAGTATCACGGTTAGATTGCCAAAACAGTTGAAACAGAGAACTCTGAAGCAAAGAGAAAATACTTCCATGAACAATCGCAGAAGTTGTTTTACAAATCAGGAAACTTTTTGCCATTCTTACACACTTTCACTTCTCCCCCTTGGTTCTTTTGTTCTGGCTGGTTTTATTTCTGCCCTCTTTTTCTTTCTACTTCGTTTCTTCCCCCCTATCGCGCTTCCCTCCTTTACTAGCCTGCCCCCTGTCGCAGGGGCGCCATAATCCGCAGCGTCGGGAAATTTTCGTTCTCGAGAGGTAGATTGCCAAACTATCTCTTCATCTTTGGAGTGGCCTTTCAAGTGGACAGGTCCCCCGATGGCTTTCCCTCGAGTGCGACGCGCCATATTTGCAAATTGCCCATTCCCCGCACACGACAGCGCCGGAATTTTCTTCGGCCATCCCCCTTGACGTATGATTTCTCCACGAAGCAACAGCGAAAGTAATCGCTGCGTGACTAACGCGACTTCCGCGGCGCAACGAGAGTGGACGCATTAGGGGTAAATAAATGAACGTCTCCCAGGTAAACTCGGGAGGAGCGCCGGCTAGAAATATTACAGGACGTTAAACGTTACAGCGTGCAAAGTTGAAAACGTCGCGCTAGGAAGTAGACGAAACTTCCTTCGTCTCGCAGCGGCTAAATAATTCAGCGACGGAATGCGAACTGGAAACGTTGGACAGCTTTAAATATTGAGCCGCGCGAAGTAGAAAGCGCCGCACCGTAAAACGGAACGGGGCAGACGGAATTCCTCGTTCTATGTGATCTATTATTTGCGAGTGGCACCCGATGGAGAAAAATTAGGGGGCATTAACTGTAAAGGCAGACGAAAAACGAGCAGACTCCTCTTTCTGTAAATTCCCCTCTCTTCCCCTAAACACCGAGATGTGAAGCTTCAGAATTTGGAATTACGTGACAGGACCGTGATACGTAAATAGGTATTTCAACAATCCCAAAATGGGGATCCGTAATGAAGATTGACAGGGGTGGTTAATCCGTATAACTTTCGGCTCTCGACAAAGCTGACTAGATAGGATTTCGATAAATATTCCAATAGCCCTGAAATGGATGAACGTAATGAATATTGACTCAGGAGGGCATCGTAGCGCGATCGGCGTCGTTGCCAGGCGATTTATCGGCTCGCAGCAGGATCGAGAGGCTCTCTGTCTCCGATACCGGACCCGGAGACTTGGCCCGCAACTTCCGGCAACTTATACGGCACCGGAAGTTTTCCAATTACGCCGCGAAGCCGTTGCTGTTTCCCGCCGAAGCGTTTAGTTCTTGACATTCTCCTGTCGCCGCCTCCACCGTGGAGGAGCTTATTCATTGAAAGACTTTTACGCCGGGATCTCCAGGAACTTCATTAAATATCCTCGGCTTTCGATTACTCGCCGCGGCACCCGCGCCTCGAATTGGACACATCGCGATCGACCTATTCAATTACGAATAACGAGCCTGCACAGTAATATGCTTGCGCCACTGAGAAGATGAAGCGTTAGTCTCAATTACTTCGTGACGTGGATAGTTCGATAAATAAATTCATGAGAATTCACGCGTTTTCATAGTAACGGTCTTTGTGTTTTATGTGTCGTTGGTTATTCATAAGGATGACACACGGGACTTGTTGTTCCCATTCTCTTCGGCCATATATTTGAGAAGAAACTTTTGGGCGACTTATTATTTAGCAACAGAGATAAACTACGTTTTTGTTCCTCCTTCGTACTGTAACTTGTGGCTAGACAGTGCAACCAGAAGCGATGGTTACGCAATGGTATGGACAGACGAACCAGGAAGTGAAATTGGCGGTATACATAGTTCTTGCCAAAAATTCGGTTAGCGAATGTCATTCGGGATTCACTTTCGACATACACAAATCGAGATACTGAAAAACTTGGCCGTTGCCCAACGCGTGAAACGTGGAATAACAGCCAGTGGAAATGGATCGTCGAACCTGCCTAATCGACATTTTGTAAGATAAACACGAACGAACATTATCGTTCCCCCGGCGATTATTCGTTTCGCGACTTTCTCCGAGGAGGAAATAGAAAATCGATTTACATTTCCCCTCTATCGATAGTTTGCACATTCGACGATACCTCGCCCGTCGTTCAAATTCATTAGAAACTAATATTAATCATTCTAAATTCTACAACTGAATTTTCCAGAACACTAAAAATGCCTGTTGCTCGTCGGAAACCAGCTGGAAAATACTGCATACCCTTTATACATCAAAGTCGAGCAACAACGTTTAACGGTGCATCCTCGAAAAGCCATTAAGAGCTGTAAAACAATTTTGTCGTGGCGGTTAAAAGAAAAATGAAAGGGGCGCCCGCGTATTTTCACTGAACGAATAATACCCCGGGGAAAATGAAATTTCCTGCCTTCCGGATCCCATTTCCGCGATGTTCTCGCCGTCGTAAAACGAGGCATTACTTTCGACGTATTAATCCGCGCGGCCGGAATCCACGCTGGAATCTCCGGGCGAAATCATTTCCGCAACGACGTCACGGAAATTCTCAATCCACGGTGGGGCCGCCTCTCCGTTAAATATACGACAAATTACACCCGCGTTCTTTTCGCCCCCGACAGAAAGAGAGCATAGGGGTAACGGAATCGTGTTTCCAAAGGGGGGAAAGTTACGGTTCGTTACCTTTAATGAAACGTCAGGAGGCCGTAGCTCGAGAGAGTCGAGGACGAAGCGGAAAGTCGTAAAAGGCATCGTCTTTTATTTCCATATTCTATGAATCTGACTATTTTCGTGAGTCTCGCCTCGTCATCGGTCACGGTGTATCGTCATCACGTTCTTTCTCACGTGACAGAATTCGCTGGCACTTTACATTCGTCCCGCGGTTCAGACGCCACATTTGTGTGAAATTGTCAATATACATATTCTCGAATTTATGAACCTTTATTTCGAAGAGAAGGAGTATGGAAATTTTGCTGCTTTGGGAGTTTTAATCAGTTTTTGATTCCTCGTGTGTTTCCAATTGGATTGACAGCGAATCGAAGGATGCTGTTTTGAGGGCTTCTTCCACGCAGTGCTGCTTTCTATAAATATTTATGGGATTCTATATCGACCTGTTTCTCTTCTATTTCCATGCAGCTTTAATAAAGCAAATATCAGATCGTCGCGAAAAGGTGTTTTACTCTGCAGGTATCATAAACAACGGAAGATACTGTCCAAGGCTTTGATCGGCAATTTGCACGTAATTTGCAAGTATGAA
The DNA here is from genome assembly GCA_947577245.1 of Andrena bucephala. Classification (NCBI taxonomy): domain Eukaryota; kingdom Metazoa; phylum Arthropoda; class Insecta; order Hymenoptera; family Andrenidae; genus Andrena; species Andrena bucephala. The sequence goes on from OX387715.1 coordinate 76,830,082, forward strand.
TAACGTTCGGGTAAAGTTTTTCTCGTTACGAAGCTGTACCTTTCCGCATTCCGGTTCTGCGTTCCGAACGATGTTCCATTTGATGCTACCTTTTCCCTCGAAGCGGAAGCACCGCGGCGCTCCCCGCACTTTTCCTCGTTGTAATATTTCATCGAATTCAAGTTTATGATGGGAATATATAATGCAATTCGCGGAGATGAACCGAAGTTGGCGTCGGTTGATAAATTACATTTAAGACGGTTGACTGAGAGAGACGGATACAACGCACCGTGCGTTGCACGGAGAAACCGAGGAATAAATATAAAAGGTAGACTAATGCCAAGTAACTTGACGGTCCGTTGTGGAAGATAGCATGCCCGTCGAGGATACAAGATAGATTAAATTTATATACACCGTGGATACGGCGCATACACTCTAAACCCGAGTATACTAATAACCATTTCAAATATGACGTATCGCACTCCGTAATATTAAATTCACAATTACTTTCGTGCGTCGGTGCATGTTGAACGTCAACTACTTCAACTCTCCCCGTCGTTTCGCGATATTAACTGAATAATTTAGTGAAACGTAACTGTTTACTATACATCGCGCAACGAGCAACGCGGCGCGATTGAATTTCATCTGGAATATGCGTGTTTGGTCGTCACTAAATCTCACGGTTCCGTGTTTGAAATTATTCGATTAGGATTGCCTCGAATCGAAACCTATCTCTGGCGAAATATAGCGATTCCTATAAATCCAGACTTACTTGCACCGAGCGCTGGCTATCTCAGGCTTTAAATTGTTACTTCCTACGGTACCCATCGATGTTTTAATCTTTATTAATTAACCCAAGGACAGGGATACTATTTCAATGGCGCACCTTGCTGCTTTTTCCTCCTCGATGATTTATCGTCGCTCTTGTCTATTGGCTTTGACTTGGAACGAGCATCCTTCATAAAGCTGAGGATTCACTTTATCATTTCAAGAAAAAGACGGGGCCGTGCGTTCGTTCTGCGTTGCTCGTGACAACTGGTGGCACGTCGTAAATTATAATAATGCGACGAGTCGACGGAGGTTAAATCAGACTGACACTCTTCAATTAGCCGGCCTCCCCTCGAGCATCAGGCGCCCACATCCTCATCAGTAACGTTAAGATTGCACGCGTTTGATACAAACACGATCCTCGCTTGTTAATCTTTAAATGCTTGATTCTTTAAACTCGCACGTACGCGTCTTGCACGTCTGTTACTTGCACGCATTCATTCCTTTCTTCGTTTCTCCACCATTATGTCTCAGTGGCGGATTTAACGGGCGGCCGATGAGCAGTTCCCGTCTGGTCCCCCGCCAAGAATATCCCCTCCGGGGCCCTCTCTTCAAAAACAAAATTAAGATTTTATCCAAACACTATACTTTTTTATGTGCTATTACACTTAGCGCGTTTTTAGTAATCTACCTCTTTATTTTCCTGAAAAAAAAATGGGTTCCTCAGAATGTTTAACAACTGGGCCTGTTTCCTTAAATCCGCCACTGCATAGTCTCAGCCCTCCATTGGTCGCATATTACACGAGGAAACTAAACGCCCAACGTTGCTTTCCATAGTTCATCGACGTCCTAGATAATTGACCAAAGCAATCGTCCAACAGTCGAATAATAAAAGATCCACGCTCGGAACACTGCCCAACCAGTCGATCGTCCACTCCTTGCTTCCCAAAAGTCTCCACGCCTCCCAGCATTCAATTACTCGAGAGTCAAAAGCGTTTCAGGCATCATCGACACAAAAGTCACGATCGACGGAAGGGCTTGTATGAGAAACAACCGCGGGGTGGCGGGCTAACGGGCGATTTATCTGTCGATAAAAGGGGCGGCGGAGCGCGGGCCCCGTGGGTGAGATGGCGAGGCTGTAAACAGCCATTTTTATGGACGATAAAGCAATATCGAAAGATTTCTCGGTCGAGCTGCTTTCAATTCGACGAGCCCAATGGAAAGCTTTTCGGCGCGACGACGAAATATCGAGAAACGGAGGCTAAATCGAGGGTGCAGACCCTTCTCTTCCCACCAGCAGAGAGAACCGTTCTGTGCTGACGGATTAGCAGTTGACCGGTGAGCGTCGATGGATCGTTCATCGATCTTGGATAAATTGGACGGGCGAGATCGCTCCGCTCGATCCTCGGGGACGTATAAGATCCGTGCAGGCCATTCGTATCAATTCCACCACTTTACAATTTTTTCCCCACGTCCCCACACCTCTCTCCCCTTTCACCCCTTTTCACTGTATTCGCCGTCTCACTGGCCCGAACAATCGTCAACTTATAAAGGGATCTCGAATTGTCATTCCGCGCCCGCGTTCGTCTTCCAGCTCCTCTCGCCCGTCGATCACTTACCCTCGATCGTCTTCTGCCCTCATTTCATCCCTTCTCTCCTCCGGGGGGTGGAAATCCATAGAACCAAGGTGTTCCTCGGGCGGAATCTCGCAAATGAAAACAGTGCCTCACTGCGGGCCCGCGGGTCGTTTGTAATTCTCCATCATTCCTGTTTTCTGAAGGTACCGCGGCTTATTGCCCCGAACGACGGACATAGCGATAAATCATTTTCTCGCCGGTACGTGGGGGGGATTTTGAGCCCGCGGTTCGTGACCCGAGGTGTATTTATTGGAACTTTCGTTGATCCGTGGGGGATTAAATCGATGACAGGGGAATTGATTTCTTTATTCATTTACGGAGGACTCTGTGCTCATTGCACAAGAAAGTGGGAGTATAGGGAACAGATATAAAATAATGGTTGTTGCTTGGTTGACTGAAAAAAGATATATCAATTCAAACTCAGTGTTTCAGGCGCAAATATCTTGTAAACCTGTGACAATTGTAATAATAAATTAATAAGATATCGGTGGAATCGTGAAAAACACCGCGACATGAAACTTGAACGAAGGTGTACCTCGTCGAATTTTAATGAGAAGCAAATTTCCAGAGCCGAGGAGCGTTTGAAGGGGCAGGAAGTTCTATCGAGGCTGACAAAAGTTTCCTGCTCGCAATTCCCGTGCTTTACTTCGCGATCATCCAGTAAACCACTGTAAAGCCGATAATGGACGTCGTAACAGGTTCTCGTTCGGCTTCTTGGCAAAGCTCTGCCTTCTGAATTTAGCCAAAGACCGTCGAGGCTTGCTGCCAAAATGTTTATGGTGACTTCTTGAACTAATATCGAAGTTGGGCATCCAGGGGGGTCGCAGTCCTGGGCGGTGAGCGCGAGTAGCATTTTAATGTAACTAATGAACTGAAGGCACGATAGAGAACTCGGCGTTTAATTTTAGAGCGCTGAGTCAACGAGACCGGCAAATGGAGCGAGTTATTATACAGTGTACCTTCGCGGATCATTTCCTGCACCCGTCGATTATCGTCTTCAACTACAGAGCACGAAAACTTATTGATCAAGCATATAGTTCTTTTAAAATTCGAAACTTCTTCGTTTGGTCATACTTCGTCGATGTATATCCACCACTGCTTCTGTCGTTAGCAGTATGTAGTTAGTTCCAGCAGAAGAGAGAATGCACGGTGCATGACCACGGTTCCCCAGTCGCGCAAAAGATGTCGGGGGGCCCAGCGTTGGCATTGAGGAACCACGTTTTGCGGGTGAAAAGACGCGTGGCGTGATAATGGGCCGGATATAAACGAGTCAAGAGGAGTTATCACTTCCGGCCCTCTTTCGGCACTTCCGCTGAAAGGAATCGCTTTAGCGGCCTTAAGGAGCGTCGGTCGTAATTCCATTATCACTCCGAATGGCATTAGCATAATAACGAACGGCACTTTTTTAAAGTTTGAGCACGGAGGTGCCCCTCGCCTGCCCCCGCGCTCTACCGAGCTGGATCTCATCTTAACATGATAGCGCAAGATGCTGGAGCTTTAGAATGTAATTGAATTTAAATTGAAATTATGGTTGCGTGGCTGGTACCCGTGTAAGCCTGCTCAAGATAAATAAACCTCCGGCGGATTGGGTGTTTAGGGTAACGCGAAGAAAACGCAAACTCGTAAACTGCTGTGAAAAGTGTACGTTCGGTTACGGTATCGGCGGGCTTCCGTTTATAAACGTTTCAGCGCCACCGTTACTCGGCTGCCGCAAAAGAAAAGGGTGAATCGATGAATTCATGCGTTCGAAATACCCACGGGGATCCTGGTTCAAGGTACTTTAAATTCCTGTTAAACTCGATTCGGAGTTTTAACGAGGAGAATGTTGCCGCCACGTTTGAGGGAGTTGGTGGTGCTCCTGGGCAATTGAAAAGCTTCGAAAGGCATCCACTTTTATTCGTCTCACCCAGTGTAGATGAGAGAAACAGGAAGGTTATTACACCCGGCCAGGTCGGGCCGTCTATTTCGAGCTTGGGGCAATCCGCCAAACTTATGTTAATTGTACGAATTATCATTTCTAGTTGTCATCCATCCGTGCATGATGGATCTTTTTCTCGTTCTCTGGGCCATCTCTTTTCAATTAACCCCGATGTACATCTATACACTTGAGTAATCAGACGTGGAAGATGAGCTTCGGCAGTTTTAATATCCATGCACGCTCGAATTGAACTCAGATTTCTTTTTCGAATTGATAAACTTCTGCACGAACACTGACATTAATAAAATGTAAATCTGAGAAATATTTGTCACAATTGCAATGCAATTTGAACAGGAACCTCTTCGCCTTTGAAAGAAAATTTTTGTCTTCTCGTTGTCGACAATGTTACCGGCCGTTGAAGCTCAGGCTACGAGCGCGACGTAAGATTCTATCGCGGTTAATAAATATTCGAGTCGCTGGGACAGCGGAGCGTAAATCTTGCATGGAAAAAAGAATGCTTACGCGCTCCCCGGTGGTCGATCTCGATTGGCAATTTTACTTCGAGAGCGGCACGAAGTTCACCAGGGTCCGATTGTCCTGCTGTTCGCCGGACAACGATCGAGCTGAGGACATTTCCGGCACACGCTCCGACTCGCGGAGATCGACTTCGAGCGATCGACGGCCGAGTAACGGTGCCCCGGATAAATGCTCCCTGATCGCGAGAATAAAATCACGAGTAAAAGTGAAGGGACAAAAAGGAGCGCAGCTGTCCTTTCCTACATACAGGGAATCACAGACGCGACCGGCAGACTTTGCAGGAAAGTAGACATTCAAGACGGTCTTCGTTGCACAAATAGAAATCGGTTAAACGCTTACTTTCCCCAAAGACACGTAGGAGTATCTGTCGTAAAGGATACAGTTTACACCGACGAGTCTGTAATGTTAGCAACTAATCGATTCGATTCCCGGTTTGCAGGGTGACACTGGTGCTTACCGATCCAGAGCCAACGTCGGCATCGGCGGCGGGACTTATGGGAGAAGCACTTCTACAGGAAGCAGTCTGCCGAGCTGCAGAAACAGCTATTCATCTATTGGTTCGAGTTCCAGCCGGCTTCCTGGAAAGGAGAGAGTTTCTGGATACGGAAACGCGTTTTTGAAGAAAGACAAGACTGAGGAGAAACCTATCTTCAAGTATTCCAGTAAGTTATTCAGCGTTTCATTCCAAATTCCAATTAAGTACTTATAATCACGCCACACAATTCCAAAGAAAAAAGTCCAATAAATGTACCGGTATGAAATCTACCGCAAAACATTTCTCTGAAACCGTATTCCACAGTGATCGAGCTTTCAGAAACATTCGCCCACACTTAACCGTGTTATCATGTTCACACCGTGCATCTTCGAAAGCGCCAGACCGCGTGAAAACGGTATTGCCTTTCAGGTGCCAAAGAACCCGATAAAAGTAGACTGCACCCTGGAAGGTCATCGTCGGAGGACGTAAGGGCGAAGAGTCCATTATCCAGCACCAGATCCACCTTGTTCGAGAAGTACTCGTTCCCCGCTGCTAAAACTTCCGAGAGGCCTGCCTCCGTCTTGGACAGATATAACCGCGCCACTTCTCGCGAGAAGAGCCGAGAGCCTGACGGAGTATCTCGATACGGATCCAGCACCTATCCCGGATCAGGCTTGGCTCGGAGTTATGGAAACGAAAGTCGAATCGAGAAGAAAGAGAGAAGCGATCATCCGCCGGTCTCGTACCGTGGATTACGCCCCAACTCGGGGAGAAGTTCCCGCGAGCCTAGCCCTGAGGTCAGCGTCGGGAAAACCAGCTCCTTCAGGTACTCGAGGGCGTCCTCCTACGGTCGATCTGGTGCCTCCAGTAAGTTAAATTTACATTGTTAGTAAACTGAAATATTGGAAGAATTTCATTACATATCAGGTTTCATTATAGGGAATATTTTGTTTCCCTTTTTGGAGGATTTAAATTTCCCGTGTTTCCCTTGCTTTATTGTTGTATAGGATATAAGTATGTAAATAATTCTTAAACCTGTCCAACAACTTTAACATATATTTTTACTCGATAGAATATTGAAAAGTAACTCGAAAGGGTGTCACTCGTTCGAAACAACTGTTTATAGGCGCATCGGAATCGAGCTCAGCGCCGATCTCATCGAGATTCGGCTCGACAACTAGCTCCCGGTTCCTTTCGTCGAGAAGCAGCAACGACCGAGTTCCCTCGGGCATAAGCTACTCCGGATCGGACAGGTTCCGAACTTCAGGCAGTAAGCCTATGCCAGCGAGCTTGAAGGACGAGGACGCAGCGAAGACCAAGTCGGGAAAGGAGCCGAGCCAAGAGCCATTCGCGGCCCTCGCTAAGCCCGAAGGCCTCGAAGTTGACAGCAGACTTCAGGACACCGGCACGGTGACTTTGACCATGGTAACGAGAGGCACGTCGCCCAGTCCGCCAGCCTCATCGTCGTTCGTGAGAAGCAGGAGGGCTGACATGGGCATCACGCAGCAGAAGGAAGTCACCCGCGGTCGAAGGAAAGCGGAATCGAAGGACCAAGAGGCCCAGTGCGACAGGGTGGAGGACACGTCGAGATTCTCGCGATTCGGAAGCGGTGGAAGGATCTCCGGCTCTCCTTGGTCGTCGTACCTGGACAAATTCTCGTCGTCGAATCCGAGCGGGACTCCCGTATACGGTAGAGGGTTCAACGGCAATGGCAACGCGACGAATTCTAGGGTGAACAGTTTCGCGTTCACCAGGACGAACGACAGCTCCATCCCTTCTAGGAACGACGCAGCGTCGAAAGTGTCGCCTAGTTCTAGTCAAGAGATTCACGGCAACAGGAATCAAAGCGAGCAGAATGCCAAAGTATTCGGCGGTTTAGGGTATCAGAGAGGCAGCGCCGATCCTTCAATCACGAAAACAGACTCCGCGTCGAAGATGCCTGCGAGCACGGGACAGGGGAACTCGAGCAGAGATCAAGCAGACGCGAAAGTGCAGAGCAGTGAACCTCGATCGTGCCCCACTGGGAAGAGCGAAACGAAAAGCGATCGTTTCGGTAGTCCCAAGACTTTCAACGGCGACTCTTCGGGTTTGAAAAGGGAGGGCTCACCGCAGCATTCCGCCATTGTCGCAAAGTCGCAGAACTCCCGGGAAAGCAGTTCCAGGAGCGAAGAGGCTCACAGCGGTAAAGAAAGTTCGGCGTCTAAGAGCGAGGGTTGTAATCAAAGGAGACCTTCTATACCGAGATTAGGTCGTGCTTCGACGAAGAATGAAGTAAAGATCGTGAAGTCTTCGTCGGGTTCTTCGTCAAAGTCGGACGGGCTGCGAGAAAGGAGAAGTTCGACGCCCAAGTCCGACGCCAGCTCATTGTCCAGACTCGACGAACCTGCCAGGATAGTCGAGGGATATTGCCACGAGCAGGGTGAAGATATCGCTCCCTCGAAACGGGATAATACCTCGTCTGGAAGGGAGTCTCATCAAAGGTACATATCACGTTCCATTGAATTCAGTATATAGATGTAGTCGATATCACTAAAGCCAAACAGAGACTTGAAAGTGAAGCTAGCTTTTTGGCCAATTTTTCCTTAGCCTACAGTAATTAATTCTATTTCTTTAAGTTCGCCTATTACTAAGATTCTCTACGATTAAACCCTCACATTCATATCTCTTTCCGTATTTTCTGATCGAACAGTGGTTCACCGCAGAGCCGATCCACGACCCCTCAGTCTCGGTGCGGCTCCTCGAGGAATCTGCCGCGTCAAATGACGCGTGCAGACTCGTCAGACGGATCCGCTGTAAATGTGCCAATTGGCAGATCGAAATCGTCGTCAGCCAGTTCGGTGACGAGTCAGGGTGCAAAAATAAAGGCGACGCCGTCGTCGCCAGGGAAGTCGACTGGCGGCTCAAGCGCGTCGTCAGTGAATCTGAGGCAGGGCGGTTCGCCGGACGCTCGTGGCAAACCACCTGTGCCGAAGACCGATGCGACATCCGCGGTCGCGTCCAAGTGCAGCGTGCCCGTCAAGTACGTCAACAAGGATTTCCGCAAGTCGACGCTGAATATGGAGAACGGCGACCCATCGCAGTCCAAGTACGCTAGGAAGAAGAAGAACCAGCGGAGCATGTCCGTCAGCTCTCAAGATTCGCAGTCCGAACCGAACTCCGAACCCATTCATCAGACGGCCCCGTCGGGATCCCCCAGCTCCGTAAAGTCGAGCAGATCCAGGCTGAGAATGCCCTCCAGCGGGTCGAAGGCTACGACGAGCAAGAGCGATTCGAGTGGCTCGCCGAGGGCCGTAAAAACGAGGAGCAGCTCGAAATCGCCGTCAGGAAGGAGGTGCAAAGAGGACGGAAGCTCAAGTTCCAGCGGTAACAGCGAGTCGAACACCTCTAATTCGTCGAGCAGCGAGGAGGAGGACGATGACAATAGGCAGACGAGACCGGAATCGAGGCGTCGGAGGAGACGAACCTCCGAGTCCCTTTTCTGCGAGAAGAGAGGCAAGATAAGCGCTGGATCCTCCAGGACCAGCGTTCTGGCGTCGTCGGCCGACGAGATGTCTCTTACCATGGACAAACCACCCAGGCCACCATCCAGTCCGAGATCGAGGAGCGATCGCTCCGGGAAAGCCGACGAAGCTAAATCGTTCCTGATGAGGGCCCTCGCGCCAGTGACGAATCTTTTCAAGAATAAGCACCAGGAATCCGGCGATTCCGGTAAATCAGGTGGTTGGCTGGACTCCAACGAGGAAAGCGCGGATGTTAAGAGGTCGGAGCACAACACAGGATCGAAGTGCGTCTCGAAGAGCCTGACGAACTCGGAGAAGAGCGACGATAGGAGGCAAAGCTGCGCGAGGATCAGGCGGAACTATTCCGGCGAGCAGCCCTGGTGGATGGATCCGAACGCCGACAACGTTCCCGAAGGTGTCGAAGCTAGAAGCGTGTGTAACGATGATATTAGCCAAGAAACGACCGTCAGCGGTACGCTACCTGACGATGGTGAGTCAGTGTTTGTATTCTTAGAGCTTGAACAGAATCGATGCGCGGACTCAAATGTAACCCTTTCTTTCTACTTACGTGGAGAATATTGGTCGATTGCAAAACAAGCTTCAACTTCCTACGATTGTAAATTGTAAGATAAGAAAAATTGCTATGTTTTTTTAAGAAATTTGTAAGAATTGTTTCCACTATTCTGTCACGTTAAGTGCGCAATTTCAATGGCAGGGAAGATATGCAAATCGATTCGTTTACAGAAACAACATCCCCTAATTGTATGTTCCCAGGCAAATTTAAATACAAAGTATGCAGGCAAGATTCGGAGGAACGAACCTGGTGGTTGGATTCGAACGACAGCGTAGCCTCGGAGGACGCGAGGAAACAATCGTCAACGATTTCGCGACAAGAATCGGAGGAGAAAGGCTGGTGGTTAGATTCGAACGATAGCGTTCCCTCGGAGGAGACGAAGAAACAATCTTACTCGACCGTTTCGAGGCACGACTCTGGAGACAGAGCCCGATGGCTGGAAGGGAACGACAGCATCCCCTCGGAGGGGGCGAAAAAGTCATCGAGTTCGACGGTGTGGAGGCAAGAGTCCGGGGAAAGAGCTTGGTGGCTGGATGCAAACGACGGCGTTCCGTCGGAAGAGCCAAGGAGGCAATCCTCTACGGCGTCTTCCATTTCGAAACGAGGGTCCAGCCGGTGCAGCACGCGTTCCAGCGACAAGAGAAATCGGATCAAGCACCAGCAATCTGGGGAACGAGCTTGGTGGATGAGCGACGACCCTGAAAACGTACCTGATGGAATCGAGGTGATTCCGGTGACTGGGATCGCCGCTCAGAACACTAAGAATCACAAGGACGAGGTGGACGATAGCCAATCGTATGGGAGAGGCGTGAATAAACTCAGGCATATCGAGTCTGGTGAGAAAGCGTGGTGGTTGGACAGCTCCCCGAACGTTCCTGACGGTGTCGTCAAGATTCCCGTGGAAACTTCTAACAGCACCTCAGACTCGTCCGAGTCGTTCGAGAGAATCGATATTGGCGTTAACCCTGAACCTGAGATATACGCGAAGAGAAGCCTCTCTAGATTCCCTATCGAGTTTCCGCCTCCACCGGTCGACGAGCCGCTCGGGGATCGCGCCAGTCCTGAAGGGGTAAAGTGATCATATATCGTGCATTATTCATTTAACGGTCCCTAACTGACGAGCCGCCGCCGCCCCGATCTGATAATACAGCGACGCGATAAATCTTTTAAGCTCGCGTGCTTACCCCGGCGAGAAAACCAAGTCTGTGGTCGGATTAAGCCTTTGCCCCTTGATTAAGAAATCAAGTGGTCGCTCTGAGAGGTCGCCGACAATCCAGGAACGTCGGCTAACTTTTCTATCAGATTACGTTCTCTTATCGTTTCTTATCATTCAACAAAATATTATGCAAGCATGTTCTCAATTATCTCAGTTTCATATCGAACGTCGATGCTTCTTAAAGATAACGGTACGTGACATTTGCATTAAAATTACACGGATTTATTGGGGGTGTAAATACAATCTATAGAAAGAAATGTGTTGGAGTGTTTTATCAAGTGTGCGTACACTTGATTGCTCTTGGTCTTAACTGATTTCGAAACTTGTGGAATAAGATAAGCCTGTTCGAAGAATTTAATTTATTAGCTTAAACTTCCGATTCATCTCTTCATATCGAATCATCACTTTACCACTAGCTAAAAGACATTCCTTATAAATAATTAAAGAGTGTATGGCGGCCGATTGCACAGCAGGTACCACGCTACAAGGAGGTGTATGTATGCACTTTTCAGGTGGAAAATCCTCCGGACCCGCCAGACAATTATGGCGGGCGGGATTCGCCTTACGACAACGTGCAGCCGGCACCCCGAAGATCGTCGCCAAGGAAACGACCCTCCACGTTACCGTTGTTCATCGGCGAGCATACTAACATCGACGACCTGCTGGGCGATACGGCCACCCTGTGCCCCAGCCCCGTCTTCTCTCGGATCCGTAAACGCGAGCCCATCGAGGAGGGTGAGTTCAGAACGAATTTACAGGCGATCTGTAATCGACCGCGAACGCGTTCGTGGTTACATCGTGCGCCGGTCGAATTACCGGCTATATCGAGTACGGTCAGTATCGGGTTTAGAATAGTTGGAGGCCAGTCCCTGTTAACGAGAGCATTCTATACCGTCCCTTTGAAGAGAATCATTGGGATCCTTCCATTTGGGGATTGTGGTATACCCAATGGATGGGTACTGAATCGTGGGCGCACACACTGCTGAAAGGGGCGCTGATAGGATTAGGTCGTAGTTCGTACGAACAGATTTCGGTGATTGCAATTTCCTTGATGAAAGGGAATGTAGGTTATGGGGCGAGGAGAAATAACGAACCATAAATTTGGCTAGTTCGTAATTGCTGCTCGCGTTCCGAGGAGCCTAGAATCGAATTAGGTGTGACGAATATTGGAGCATCTGGAGCATTCGAAGAGAGCGCTCTAGTTGGTCGCTAGCGAGGGATGTCTTTAATTATAATCGCGGACACGATCCTTTTTGTTGAGGCTTTACGTGGTCACTGTTGTTCGCCACAGATTCCTCGGAAGACAATTCAGAATGCGAGGAAATCGACGCCACCCAGGTGATCATACACGACAGCACCCCGCAGACGCCAGTGATACAGCGACGGCATCGGTATGTTTCGTATCGATAATCGAGTGTGAATGCCTAAAATTCGACGGGGTTTGATCGTAATCCAAACGTTTTCTTCAGGGACAACGAGAGACCTCAGCCCGATGGATACATTCCGGTGAGTCTGCACTGTTTCCCTTGCTTTTTACCTCTATTAGGAGATTGTCTCCTTCCTCTTGAATTTAAGATTGCCAACAACGAAGCGTCATATTCTAGCGCTTCATTATCTTGTGAGAAAGGCTGCGCGAAGGAATGGATGAGGCTCGCGCTTCTTTCGTTCCTCCCCAATCTTTCCAGCTGCGCGGTTCCTCGCGTTTGTTATCCGCGTGCTATTCATTTCGCGATTAGTAGCTGAAGGAGAGTCGCGCAGGGTAACCGTGGATAGGACGACGCGAACTCGAAAAAAGCCAGACGGACAAAGACGAGGCGAGGGTAGACGACATCAGGAGGAGTGGTAGTGCGCGCGACATTATTGTTTCTCATGAGGGGTGTACGAAAGAGACCCTCTCCTTTGCCCCAGACTCCCCCTTCTTTTTTCTATTTTGCACGCAAAGTGCTATCAACAAAGGGGTCTTCTGGAGTCACTTCCCCTCCCCTTGCAACCCTTTTCCCTCGCGTCGCAATGCACCGACCTCTCAGTTACGTGACAGAAAATATTTCAGCATATAATTCCGCGAATTTACCGCGAAAACCACGCAGGGTAGAGCAATTATGTTTCTCCTGCACAAATTCTATATTTAAATAATAAAATATCTAATTCAAGATTCTTTCCACTATCGATACCTACAGAGTCTGTCAGTCACTTTCGAAATTGTTTATAAAACAGAAATCAGTTGGCGTAAAACGAATCCTTTGTCTTCTCGGTGCTCGATTCTCGAGTCACTCATATTTCCCCGACACGCTATAGAATTTTATCGCAGCAGCGGCACCCTCCCACACGCGGCCTTACATCCCATCACATTTCTATGAGTCCAGCAGCCCCTTTTGTGAGCTTGTCACCCTCGTGGGGTCTCGCAGTACCGAGACAACAATGAGCACAGCCGCACTTACGGTTACGCTCTACGTGCTGCGCCAGCTGATTATTTTTTCACCGCACAATTACCATCCCTGCCGTTCCATTTGGCTCCTCGGGGTCCCCCGCGCCACGTCCTCGGAGCCCTCTCCACCCTTGGAAACGACCGTGCCGGCGAACAGCCGCCCTACGGTCCGCTCTGTTCTCTGGCGAAAGTTTCGGCTATCTTCGCGGAAAATCGAAAAAAGGAAACGTAGAGATGGATAAAGAGACACCTCCAACTGGCTAAGGGAAACGAGCCATTCCGAATGGTCGGATAAAGTTTGCTTGACGACAATATTGCTGGACCTCGGTTTGCCACAAAGCAAGCAGCCGCCCCGTGTTTGCACGTTTACTCAGGCCATCGCTGCGGAAAATGTGCCCACTCTGTTTTCTCATTCGTTTCCAGCTGCAGTGCCTGTCTGAAATTTTATTTTTTTCGTCTGTCCACAAATTGGACGTGCTCAGGGGAGCGTAGTTCCTTCAATCGTTGTTTCTCGCTTACAAAGGAGTATATAATTTCAATTTATCTCTTATGGACCTTAATACCTGTCAGTTCTAACGATTGTGTTGATACTATTTCGTGTAGCAGTATGATAAATATAGTCTTCCGTACTAATTACATCGGTGGAGCTGGGCGATAACTTGCAAGGACATTTTTTTCTCACTTTCATATTGAAACAGTATCTATGAAAGTATGAACTATCGTAAAACCTCGTCGAAACCTACAGATGTATACCGTTTTCTTATATCTGTCTGTCTTAATTTCCCGGGGTGTTCTTTGAACGCGGGACAGAATAGGGAGGGGGTTGGCCGAGTGACGGCGCCACTGTCGCCTCAGTGGCGACAGGTGTCCGCGGCGTTCAGTGTCGCGGCGGCCGCTCGCGAGGTAAGGCACGTTGTTGGTTGTGCGTTCGATCGTTCTTTCCTGTCTTTTCCTCCTCACCGGTTCCGCGATTCCGTGTCGTCCCGTGCTCACACACGCGTGTCTCTTAACGAAAGTGTCGTCCGCGGTCGCGATCAAAAGTGACGCGCGTTTCCGTGCGCGGGAAGCGCGCGTGTCGGTCCGTGCCTCACTCCAGGTGAGTTTTTGTCGCGCAGACTCCAGCTTCGAACGCTACGTTTACACGTACATGTATACATACATACTTCCCTCGCGTCCCGGCTCACGATCCAGACGCCACGAAAATCGAATGCTACGATCGAGTAACCAGTAGCTCAGACGCTCGAGAACTGACCGACTGGCGTAATAAGCAAAGAGACGCACAAGCCACGTACCGGAGGTACAATTGAAAGTGACATTGACGCAGGCGTTTAAACTCTGTAAGACTGTACGACCACGAAGACGCTGTGCTCGGTAACATGTTCGAATAATTTCGTGGAACGTGTTCCAACTCGTTCGATCTCCCGCTCCCTTCGGAGCCTGTTATGTATTTTGGAGGTTAGGTTAGTCGGTATAGCAACGATAGGTCCGGTTCGCTGCTCCAAGCTGTCTCGTTTTTGTTTCTCCCGTTCACCTTCGCAACCGCCGTGTTTTCTGTAACGTCATCCTCTCTTGCGTAGGAATTCCTTCTGAATCTGTCAATTCATCTCTGTTCAATCGCTAAGAGACATATTCGTATTTCTCAAGCTTCCTTCGATTACTTTGAAACTGTTTAAACCACTGAATCGTGTTCGTATTGTTGACCTCGTCGGCCGCTTCGCGGAAACGGCGCGAAATTCGACCGGCATTCCGCGGATTTTTGAAAAGGAGAACTGGCAGGTTCTGACTCGAAATCGATTTGAATAGCGGAACGGAGAAAGCCATGGCCACGGGGGATTTTCATTGAAAAGAAAGAAAAGGTGGCACCGTTAGTCGGGGCTGGCGAGGAAACAGGCCCAACGGTCGATTCGGACGAGTTTGGAAATCCTCTTAGGCACGATCTTACGTTACGATCGCATCTCGATCGTGAATCTTTCGTCGACCACGGGCATAATCACATTCGTGCCACGGCGCAGACTCGTTTTCCCTTCTATCTCCCTCCCCCTCATTTCCCTTCTTCCTTTGCTCGCGGTTTCCCTCTTTCTCTTTCCCTTTCTGTCGCCTCGCTCGCGTTCTATTCATCTCTCTCGCGCCCCCTCCGCTCCTCCGTTGTTCCCGGCGCTTCTCTCTCTCTCTCTCTCTCTCTCTCTCTCTCTCTCTCTCTCTCTCTCTCTCTCTCTCTCTCTCTCTCTCTCTCTCTCTCTCTCGCTTTTTCTGTTGGTCGAGCCGGTTCGCAGAAGAGCTAGCCCGATGCAACGGGCAAGAACAATGCGAATACGAGAGAGGATGACGAGACGGGTCGGCATGCGTGGATAATTGACACTTCGTAAATTTATTCCACTGGAGCGGCGATTTTCTCGCGATTGCCTCGGTCCTCGAGCGGACTCCGTTGCTCGCGCGAGGACAGGAGACAGGGCGGCCGGGAACACGGGAACCGGTATCATTGTTTCCTCCATTTTCGTGACGCGGACCAAGTCATGCGCGCGCTTTAACGCGGCATTGTTGCTCCGCGGATGTCGTGTACAGACTTCGCGTCATGCGCGGTCCATTGAAATTCCAAGTTCCGTTTCCCTTCGCGCGTAAGATAGGTTCAATTAATTTTAGTACTGTTCGCGTAGTTGTGTTTGTATAGTTATTTCAATGCATTTGATTACGTTCGAGAAACTTTTGCACGCCGTGTCACGATACAGTGCATATGCGCAGAACCAGTCGAGAACCCGATCATCTGCGCATTCTTTATGCGACTCGTTAGTTTTGGCGCTCTCGCAGACAATATGGCGGCGTCACGTGACGACAATCGACAGTTTCCGTTCGTAAAGTGTTTTCTCACTCGAATGAGTAATCGCCCATTAATATCGTAAGGCGAGGTAGATGGATTCGAGATATTTCGAGGCGCCAGTGACCTTGATGGCGAGTAATGAAAATTACTCCCACCAGTATTTCCACTTTCGGTCGGGAAGCCGACAAACGAGTGAAAGGAAAATCTAGAGGTTATCGACCGGCTGAAAACGACGCGGTTTCTTATTCACCGGGACGTCGCCTGGAGTCAAAGGTTGCTACAGTTCCGACATTGTCACTTTCACGCGTGCAGAAATATCGAGCATGTGCCTTCTAGTCCGGTGCGCTCGCGTTCTCATACCCCCAAACGTCCGCACGAACGAAACAGCATTTCCAACGCTTTTCGCGTCACGATTCGAGCGAGTTTTCTCCAAAAGATAAAATAAGCGGTCGCTAGAACTTTCTATCCCCCGTCGCGAGTCTCCGTCGCCCTGACGAAAATAAATCGGTCGATTTCCACGATCGTGCGCCGCCACTCTCATTCACATAAAACGAAGCGCATAGCGGCGGAGGGAGCGAGAGGAACGATGACGGGGGGGGGGGGGGAGGAATATCGGTTCACCGCGATCAAGGTATTCACGTGAGCCTCTGTTTCGTCGCCGAGCCGGTAGACGCGAATGGAACGCGAGGAGGAGGAAAGAGACACGAGAGGAAAAGGAACGGCGGCCCCCCAAAGATAAGAGGGAGAGGGATTGAGAGCAAGGTTCGTTTTCTCGTTTGTAGCCGGGCGACTCGAATGAAAATAAATCGGCGGTACGACGAACTGGTTCGTGCGTTCGCGTAAAGCGGTCGTGCGGTCCGCCGAGGCTCGCTGGGACATTGATACAGGGGCCCCCTGTGCGTGTGGGTCCCCCGGCGGCTGTGTGTGCCCGCGCGTGGTTACCTTTTTTGGATCGACGGAAAAAGGGCCCTATATCTCGGACAATCGGCCGTTTGCACGGCCGAGAAACAGAAGGGGCCGCGAGATGTCTCTGACGTGCCGTGTGCAGTATCTGAATGACGTCGATCCGTTCGCCTATGCGAGCTCGTATCCGGAGCCACCTAGACCGCCTGTGCACACCTTCAGCGCGACCTTGCCACTAATTAACCAGCTCGCGGCGGTGCATCGACTTCTGCGGGCGCCTCACAGGGTGAGTTCGATCTCCGATCCTTTCTCTTAATTCATCGTTTATCCAGGAACCCGTGGCGAGGCGGATTAATCAACCATCGCTACCTCCCGGGACGCCTGGGCCCCGCGAAACCACAATTCCAGCGATCCTTCGCGCGGCCAGTTAACTATACAATTGCTAACGAGTAGCTCAACAACTGGACTTTCGACAATAGCAGAAGCTTGTTAACAATATATCGTTTTCGTAATTGAATATTGCAGCAGGCAAATTGATGCTCCATTGTGGTACACAAAGTTGCAGGGTTAATTAATGCAGTGTATATTAAGTAGGTTCGTTGTAATGATACTGCTCTGCAGGAACGGCCTTCAGCCTGTATACTAAAATTCACACGCTTCCAGAGACACGTGCACCAGTTCGAAGCGTTACGTTAATTGGCAACTTGATCACGTATAACCTTGACCAATTAGAGTCGTTATTCTTGCCTCTTGAAAAACTACGCTGCCGTAAAAATAACTGCTGTCTAAAGAAAACTTTATGACTTCATTGGACAAAAAGAAACATTACATTTACTTTTAAATGTCCACTCGTACATAGCTAATATCCCATGTACAGTCCTAATCAAGACACTAAGGCATTTTGTCTATAGAATTTTCAGGAATATGCGTAAAGTATCATTAACGTCGCTTAAATGGAATCGTTTGAAATGCCGCGTTCATTCGTCATCGTTTGAGGTTCCCCGATAAGCCACGCCGCTACGAATGGCAACGAGAAGAATGCGAGAGCAGGTACCTATTTAAACAAACGATTCCCGATAGCGGAGAAATATATATGGCGCGCGTGCCTGTATGGTAATGCAAGGAAATCCGTCTGTAACGGAACGTCCCCCCGGGGCACGGGGTGGGGGGGGGGAGGATTTTTTTTTTCATCGTAGACAGGATTCTCGTTTAATGCAGCCACTTACTGCATTAAGGATCCTCGAGACCGCAGAAATTTTCCGCCAGGGACAGGTTTCCCTTTTACCCAGCCTGTGCCCCCTCCTCGCCCCCCCCTTAACGCACGCACCGCCGTAATATGCACGTAGAAATATATTTATATCCGTGTGCAGAACCGGGTAGAGAGGATGAATTTTCTTTCGCGATATTAATATTTATGAAATCCGCCTCGATACGAGCAGCATAATTTATGCATAAAAATGTTCAAATACGCGCTCGAACTTCCTGCGCCGCGGAACCGCCGCGGCGGAATATTCAAATTAACTTTTTCCTTGCCGAACGCTGGTCGCAAGAAGCCACGACAATTGCGCGGAGAGCCACTTCCTTCCTTATCGCCTCTTCGAGCGTGAAACTGGATGTTAGATTTTTCTATTGTCGCGGATTCCTCGCCTCTTTTTCTCGCGTGCATTGTAGCCGGTCATATTTCGCGATGACACGGAATATATCACGGTCGATTTTACGATCCCGTGCTTTCGGAGATTGTATTTCTTCTCGTTTCGCTCTTAATCTCTTTATCGATGCGGGTCGAAACGTTACGCTTCAGTGATATTACTTGTAGGATTTCCGATACTTCTATTTGTAATCGATATATTTTTCATTTGGAGTACTGAAGCTATGAGCGATATTATTTTGGAGCTATATTTGGCGGTGGAGCGAGAGAGGAAGATCGAGAACCGCTACGGTGTACTATTTCAGCGTTTCGTGCATTCTCCGATGGGGAACAGTAGAGGCGTAGGAATTGAATGAGACGTGACATATATATTTCTTACCATCCCAAGGGAGGCATGGCTCCTTGTTTTCCCACGTTTTGTTCGCAGGCCTTGCTCGAGCGCTCGGACCTGTTTGCACCTGGGTGGGTCTGACCCCGTTCTCTATTTCTCTTCCACCTGCCCTATATGCGTGGTCAACGAAATAGAGATGTAGGTCAGCTGTTCAGCCACGCGTTAAAGTACATAAGTTCGAGCTTGCAGGCAAGGACGCCGAAAAAACCGTGGAAAAATAAACATGTGTGTCTCCGTTGGGGTCGTAAGGAGTAGGTATGTGTCTCCCTCTTCGCATCTCTCACTCGGTTTCCATTCATCCCATTGAAGGATGCACGAAAGCCTAAAGTGGAGCGCCGTAGATGGCTCTGTCGATCGATTTCCTGCCGAATTTACAGCTTCAAACCGCTGACAAACAATATCCCTCGGACTCTCGTCCCCAAAGAAGCAATTAGATTAATTAACGTGTCATTGATCGAACCAATTTACCGCCACGAAATTACGAGCAAAGTAGCGCGATGAGACTTGACGGCGAGGAAGAGGTTCCAGTGAAATTGCCGTGGATCGGCAGCGGAGGCCGTTCGATAAATTAATCATAGGGAAAAATCGATGGCAAGCATCGTATCTTAATGCGAGCCTCGCAATTCGCCGTGCCAAACTCCACCACAGGCGGAGTCGTTGCTCAAAATTTATTATTAGCAGGCTCCTCGATATCGAGGCAGCTCGGTTACACACTTTTCAAACTCGTCTGGCCGGGTAACTATTGCAGATCGGCGTTATTAAGAACCGAGCAACGGAGAAATATGCTCGGCGCATTATTCCACGTGCACAAGTATATTTATTAATGGCCGATCTGGTGGATCCAGGGATTTCTGCTCTTTCTTCCCGAGCACAAAGCGATCGCGAGTGGTTGCGTAGTCGTTACGCCTCTGTGGCTCCGCGACCTGGCACGTTTACGTGTTTCATTCATTCATTGGATCTCGCTGCTGTGCTTTGTGTACACTCGAACGTGACGCATGCGATCGCAAATCGCGGACCAAGGGGCATGAGAAACGTTCGCAGGCGTCTCATTGCTGATATCAGCCGTTGGTCGTCGATGAAACTTGAATTTCTGCTCCAAAATTCCCTACATCTTCCTCCCGTAATTCCGAAGCACCTCTTGATCGTTCCCCGATCAAAACATCATACCATATCCCGTGTTACACGATCGAGCGGAGCTGGTCAATCAGAGCTGCGATGCTTACTCGTTACATCGCGTCGATATCATTTTGACACACGACGCGGAGGCCAGGCACATGAAAGGTTCGCATTAGTTCCAGCGGCGGTCCGAGCCAAGGGGGTTTCGCGATCCAGTCGAGATAGCTTTGTAGACGGTGACACCTTTGTGGTGGCCCGGTTTGACACGCTAACGCGCTTCATTCAGCCGATCGTGCGAGCTCGCTTTGTGTAAACTGTCCGAGGAGCAGCGCGTGTTCCTCCGCAGCGCGATCAGAAAGAGAAACAGCCACGGAGGCACGCCGGGTAGGACAGGGAGAGAGCGAGGTCACACGACACGGGCCGCAGAAGCGCGCAACGGCCGTGCACGTGGTTCCTTTGTTCGAGGCACCGTTTCTGGGACAGCCCCTTCGGCCACAACTATTCTCCTGGTGGCCCCCGGTGCACGGTTAAATGCACGATTACCGCAGTGTCGCTGAAACCTCGGCCAGCCACCTTCGTGACTGCACACTTTGACCCAATTGAGTCTCGTCGCCGTGTCGCAACGTTCCTGGTTCACGTTCGAAGCAGCCACGGCGAGGCTATCCAGCTGTTCCTTCCGCGTTCAGCCGAGCTGCCACGACCTGCCTCGAAGTAATCGCAACTTTTCAAAACGCCTGTCCTCCGACGCGACGTACCCCCGATTAACATCCATGAACTTTCACCGATTATATTTACCGCGTTTCAACATCGGCGGGGTTCGTTAAGCCTGGCGCGGTTACATTGTCGGTCGAGAGCCGAGGATCAGGCATCGTCATCGGAGAAATTTCTCGGCTGACCACTGACCAGGGTGTTGATCCCCAGTGGCTGACGTTTTGGTTATCCCTGTTAGCGTTACTCGTGGCCCTGATTATGATATAATTTTCTGATATAGATATCTTGTAAGAAGTTTCCCCTCGGAGATTTTGTGGAGCACGTGTTTAAATTTCTTAATATTTTTTAATAAGTATTCGGTCGAATGGATACCCAGCGATTGTGATTGGTTGGAGCAGCTACTTCTGAGTCTGTGGATAATTTTCTCAAAATTTTTAAAGAAGCTATTTCCAATCGATACTTTTCTCCTTTTACTTTTCCTTTCCCCGTACCTAATAACAATGTTCACGTGAATTCTACCGCGGCGGTAAGAGGATATTACGATACGGTTAATTTTAAAGTCGTTTCGGGTGCTGCCTCCCGCTTCTGAAGATTCGAGTGTTCCGCAAGATGCTGCGGTCGGTTCTCTTTGGACCCTCCTTCGGCAGTTCGCCGACATAACGGGACCGAGAAGCGTTACTCTCACGGAAAGGGAATAAAAAGTACGTTTATGGTCCCGGCATTATATACCTATAGGTACCTACCGTGTGCCCCGGTGTACCGGTTATCTCGCGACCACTACCAGGGTTCTTTCACTGTAACTCTTTTGGCACTGTTAAATTTCACCTCGCCCTCTTCAAAGACATCCTTGACGCAGCTTCGAGTCGTTTAACGCGAACTCCTTCGACTCTCGAAACAAAATGGCGAAACTCATTTTGGTTCTCCGATTGGAAACACCTTTTTAGGCGAATTCCAGTTATGTTTTACGAGGAAAAGAAAACAGGATAGTCTACGCTATTTACTGTATAAGTGTTTGTTACTATAATTAATTGTATTAATGGGTTTGCTTATCTGTCCACAAAATGTAGACGACGTGGGGCTGTTCTAAATTTGAATGGAGAAGGAATCTTATTAGAGACTGATAAAGCTTGAACTTTCATACGTTTAGAGGAAATCGTTATTTTGTTGCGTAGACCGGTGGCTATGCATGAATATTTGATAAAGGGACGTTCTATGAACACCACGGTAACATTGTGCCAGTACACCCCGCGAGAGCTGTCTTTTATATTCTTTGACGTTCTCTTTCATAAAAAGCCCTCTTTACCCTCGCGCATTCTGTCGCGTATGCTAAAGCAGTGCTGTGCTCCGAATTTATGAGCGGCCTGTACCTCAGGAGGTGGAATTTATAGTGCGCATTCTCTCGAATTTATTCCTTGGAAAATGTAACGAGACGCGGCGTTGAATTTACGCCTGCCGCTACGGCGATTTTTCACGTGAAACGATAAATATCTTGATATCCGCGATCGAACGGCCGCGTCGCTGCTCCAAAAGCCGCTCGATCATTTTGCTTTCACCGCGATCGACGCTTTAGCGTATGCTAAATCTTTGCTGCGACTTTACGTCTATCCTCGATAATTATCGCGATTCCTATTAGAATCGTAGGGGAGAGTTGCCAATATCGTACTGGTCACTTAAATCGTATCTCATCAATTTCTCAGTAATTAATGAATATAAACGACATCTGATGATAAAAATATAAAGTAAATGCAAAATAAGAAATAGAAACAAAACCTTTTGAACTTACACCCTATTTTGTGCGTGCTATAAACATTTTAAAAAATCAGGTATGATTGATGTAACTTTTTACCAGTTTATTTTAGCTGATAATAATCAAACAATGCAATTTTGTCCTGTATTTTTGTATTTTTCTAAAAGCGGGGTTAATGTAGAATATTTTATATTCATTTTAAGTACATATTACATTCATTATAAAGTTTAAATTGATATTTATAAATAAATTGACCATGTTTCCTAAATCGTACCAGTAGGATTTGACAACTCGTATGTTCTATAGGTTATGTACATATATCATATTCATAGGTTATTGTGGCCTGTGTGTGATCCATATACATATGTAACTATATAATAATCATTTCTTTATGTATAGAAGGGCAAGTCGCGGATAGCGCGTGGTCAGGTTGCCGCTCAATGACTGACGAGAATAGGATTAATAGGTATATAGCTTTATTAAAAACAGTATCGCACGGGACGGTTCCTCCAGCCAACGTTTTTCGTCGGTCGCCAACAGAGAACTACTCCCAACAGTCGAATCTTTCCTCAACGGTCCCCCATGACTCACTATTATTCCGTCGCTAATACGCCATCGGCGGTCGATCGTTTGTCGCGCGATCTCCTGTAACCGTATCCTTAAACCAACAATCGTTCGGGACTGTCGGTGACGATCGCCGACTGCCCAGCTAATCTCTCTCGGTTGGCACCATCGTCATCAAAATGCCTACATATGTTAAATATTTTCTACTTATTTGGTATTGATACGGTTTTTAGTGGAGGTACGATTTAGGAGACCGGTTGCCTAAATCGTACCTTTTACAGTATGTGACAAAACGATTAATAACAAATTAATTTAATGATAATGTTTTATTTCAGTTTTAATCGTTATTCTATGAGCTTTAACACAAAAAAAAAGAAAAGTCAAAATACCTCTATGTACATAAATGTTGTGAGTAAAAACGTAAAAGCGTGTACGCGGTGCACCGTTTGATGGTGTACATAAAATATCGAAAACCGCTCCAACGATTTGGATGAAAATTTAATGAGAGATGCCGAAAACCATTCCCTAAGATGTGTCGGGAGCAGAATTTCGAAAAGAACAATAATACAATTTTTATGTTGAAAAATACGATTTTATCGATTTCGTGTATGAAAAATATTTGTTATCTTTTTTTTAAGAATTTATCTCGAAATTCTGCTCCCGACACATCTTTGGGAATGGTTTTCTGTATCTATCATTAAATTTCCATCCAAATCATTGGAGCGATTTTCGAGATTTTATGTTCACCATCAAACGGTGCACCGCGTACACGATTTTGCGTTTTTACTCACAACTTTTATGTATATAGGGTTATTTAGAGTTTTCTTTTTTGTGTTAAAGCTCATAGAAGAACGATTAAAACTAGAAAAAACGTTGGCTTTATTGTTATTTATCACTTTACAATTTGCGTTTGAAAAAAGGCCTGTTTTAGGGCTATCGAGGGTGACCTACCCCCTTAAATGGTACGATATAGGTAGAGTTGCCGTACGTCTCGTATATACGGGACTGTCCCGTATTTCACTGTTCCTGTGAAATATTTTACAGAGTAAAATAAACCATTAGGGGAGAGGCTTGTAGGTTGCCACCCCTTAGTTTTTTTTATCATAACTCGTCATAAAATTAACGTATCGATGATTTATGGTATAAGTTGGAAAGAGGAAGGGTAAAGCTACAATCCTTAGCTACAAATCATGTAAACTCTCGAAAAAGAAAAATTATACTGCAAATTATCGAAAGTATCTAAAATTGACTCCTTGAAAATTTGGCTTGCAGGTTGCCACCCCCTAGAAAAATTGCTGAAAGTGTAAAAAAACTCAAGCATATTGATGTTGTATGCCTTTGCAGTGCTCTTCCTTGATTTATTGCTGATTTTGATTGCTTTAATTGCGTCGAGCAACGCTTCAAAATCCTTAATGCCGCGTTCAGATTTTCTTGACCTGCGTGCTGCCATACTAAAAATGTATCAAGAATGTAAAAAATAAACGAAAATATGACTAAAATGCAATAAAAACACTTCACTTCAAACTCAATGACAATATTAAACATCACATAATCACGAAAAATGACATTTGAGTGTAAACAAGCGGGAAAGAGAGAGGTGGCAACCTGCAAGCCAAAAAAGGTGGCAACTTGCATTCCGACGCATTTTTGGAAAATATGAGAAAAAAATTGTCAATTCATGATATGTTTGGAAATCTGTTTGGCATATGTAAATTAGATGAAAAAAACAACACAGTACGAATAGTTATCTTGAATTGTCGATGAAAATGTTCAATTTACGAGCACAGGGAAGACACACAATTTCAATAGTTCAATTACTTGACAAACACTATATTACCCTTCGCTCAGAAAACACAGCGTTATTGCGTCTGTCCGCTCCAGAGGTTAATAAATAGTGACATCTACTCTTTTAACGTCGATTTGAGTCAGAGTTCAGGTTATGAAACTGCTAGAAAGTCGAAATACAGCAGGGGTGGCAACCTGCAAGCAGTGGCAACCTGCAAGCCTCTCCCCTACCTACCCACTGTTTTCATGTTTTATTTATTTATCACTGAAACGTCCCGTATCGATGCTTGGCAATTATGGAAACCCTAAAAATAAACCACTACGTACCCACTTTTTTCATGTTTTATTTATTTAGCACTTAAACGTCCCGTATCGATGCTTGGCAATAATGGCAACTCTAGATATAGGCAACCCTCCCCTACATACTGTTCGCAAGAAGGTTTTACAGTACAATCTCCCACATCAATTTTTCACTTTGCCGTGCTCAGATATTTCCACTCCGTTACAGTATGCTCAACAATAAGTAATCGCTAATACAAGCAGCCTCCCAGAACGGATCTGAACGGACCCCGTGTCCGCCAATCGAGCGTTACGCGTCTTCGTCACTGCCGGTGGCCAACAATGCTCTTTACAGAACGTATACCGTATCGCACAACGATATGTTGGTATCCGCGTTACATAATGTAACAATTAGACCGCCGCGTGTCAAACGGCTCGCGCATTCCATCTCTTTCCCGCGCTCTTGATTTCCCGGTAAACGGAGCGTTCCCATTTCCCGCCTCGTCTCGCGAAGATCAGTGCCGGGACATCGGCTCCGAGCAATCCATTTTTTTTCTCTCCCCTCCGCATTCCTATTGAATGGTAATGGAGAGTTACGATTGCGATTTATGGCGCGGCGTTATACTTGGGAGGCTGCGAAATTTCGGTTTTATGGTCGGCCGGCTTATCGTGCCGCACGGCAATGGACTGCGAAGTGCACCGCCGGTGCCGTCGTGCCACCGAATAACGACACCAGAAAGAGACGTAAATCACCACCGAGGGCCATCGGGGACGACCCTGTCCTCGGGGAACCTGAATTTTTTTACCGTCCGGTGCTACGTGCTGCCGCGTCGTTAGTCGGACTTTTGACGCGTGTCGGAACGAGAACGAAATCAATCGTTGTTGATCATCGTTATCATCTGCTCTCTCCAAATTGGTCCTCGAAATCGCCGATTTTTGAAGGCACAGCTGCCGCTGTGTATAGGTACATATTACAGAGTCAGTTCGAATCTGTGTACGGCTGTTTCTGTAACTGTTTTCTGGGTGTGTTTACAATATCGCGTTTTCTGTGAAACCTTTATTATCTAGAGAACAGCTCATCGGTCGATGGACATGGATACAATGAGGATATCTGAAGTCAGCAGAGAAATTTGTAATTCTGTAGTCAATATACATACTAGTTAGAGGAACCCTCATGGTGGGAACACTTGAATAGATGAAGCTGATGGATGGTCACGACTACTTGGGATAATAAAAATTGATTCGATGCAGTGATTGCGTGAACAGTGGAATTAATGGTTCTCGCTGATGGATGATTAAAGCGAGTTAAACGATATTTTAAGGGGATTAATTTTGTCTGCTCTATTTTCTCTCCCATTTAATTGTCTCCTCGTAGCTCGATGAAAACGGAAAAAGCTGCTGTGCTGAATTTCTCATGTTGTACAAATTCTCGAGCACCATTCTATAGCGGTAGAACTTGTTTCCCTAGGGCTCATAAAATGTTGTAGTAATACATCGTTTAAGCGCGGTAATAGCGACATAACCCAATATTTTTTATCAGGAAGATTATAGTACATTACGTTAAGCCGGTTAAGCATTAGCGATGTGAAAACTTCAAATTGTCTCTTTGACGAAACGTTGCCCATCGTCGGCTTCAGACTTTTTACGGGGACGGGAGTCGGTCGGTGTAACGGATGAAAGAAGCCGCTGCAACTCGAGGAATAAATACTTACCGCTTTTACGACGATGTTCGGGGAACAAGCAGAAGAAGAAGGGATTAAAAAAATGAGAAAAACGCGGCATTGACGACGCCGCAATCACGATTCTCCGGGGCGACAACGGGCTATGATTTATAAACGGGAGCGAGCGGATAAGCCGCGGAACGGAATGGAGCAGAGTCGCGAATCTTTAAGACTTTTGAAAACTGCGAGGCCCGTGAGCCTCGAGGATGCCGCGCCGGAGGGGAAAAAGGGAAAATCGACAGGGGATGGAGAATGCACCGCGCGACAAGAGTAGACCACGAGGATCGCTTTAAGCCGGCTGGAAAGTGAAGCGTGGGCGTTGCGAGTTGTCGAGCGAATAACTTTTCGCGTGATACGTTTTCCTCAGCTTTTCCTTTCTCGCGATACATTCTTCCCAGCTTTTCCTTTCCCGCGGTACATTCTTCTCGGCTCTTCCCTTCTCGCAACCGAGCTCGAGTAGAAAGAAACGGAGGCTCGGGGAACGACGCCCTCAAAGTTCCTTGGGCGTAACGAAGAAAAAAGCAATCTGGGCGAAAGCGCGCGCACATTTCGAGGTGGGAATTGTAAATAACGATTCCGAGGAAATTGGCCAAACTTCTGGTCTGTCCGCCGCGCTTTTCGCGGGTCAAATTGATTTACCTCGAGGATCTTTACGATACAAGTTGCAACGCGAAGGGGCAAATTGAGGAGTGGTCGTTGGGGGGAAAAGTTTTCGAGCCCGTGATTCCTTGGCTCTTTTACGAGGGACGTTTATGTCGCTGGTTCCAAGTTGTACGTGGTGACTCGTTCGGGGGATTTTCGTTATATCTTGACCACCTTGATATCCCCGTTACTTTTGCTACCTCTTTCTCCTTGGATATATTAAGGTGGTCGAAATGAACGGGGCCCCTTGCGGGATGATGGTCCCTAATAATGTGGTACGCTGTTGGAAGAGGTCGAACGAATTGTTAGATAGAAGTTGTTAGGTGATGGTGAAATAGTCTCCCATATTTCCTTTTCACTGAAACTCGAATTCTCTTTCAACGAACGCAGTACCTAAGATCGCACGTTGCAGAGTTCCTCGAAAACTTTCAAAGGAAAACAGACTTGACATTGTGTTTGGAAGACCCGTGCAATTTGTAAGTCTGCTCTGTTCAAAGAAGAATATACGTTCCATTAAAAAAGAGACGTACCAGATACCCTGCACGTTCGTCGTTTATGTTCTCCGGTGATCTTGAAATGATCTTGACTCCTGCATCCACAGATGGTTTTCAGTGATATTCTAATACTTGTCTGACCTTGTATATCTCCAGATGTACGTATTTAATACGCTAATGGGCCAGCCAGGTACCTACGTAGATAATTCTGCAAGAATGTGTTCTCCTTTTAATAGACCATTCGCGGAAAATAATTGGCAAAAAACGTAGCAGTGTATCATCGACTAAGTAAACACAGAGCACAGTACTACGTCATCAATGAAATAAATATAAATCACTTGAATCTTTCCCATATGTCATCAGCGAACACTTGTATGCTTCCAAGAAACAGTCATTACAACTATATTTATAATCGAGAAGTATAATCTTTTGAGAATTCACACCAAGACGCAGTACGTTCGCGACAGAAGCGGCACGGTTCGGAATGAAAGGAGGAAATTAAGAAACCTTTCGTTAATAATTTCATCTGCGTGGTCATTCAAGCATTACTAATTTTGTCCGTCAAAAATATAAAGATACCGACAGCACCGTCGCCAACCAGAAGCACCCGAAAATCATTCGTGTCAGAAACGTTGATGCAGGAACGATTAAGCCACTCGTATTATACGAATCCCGAAATTCTTCACCTGCTATTGGAGCCGTATTCAAACAGGAATTCGTATAACGGTCGCAGCCGCAGCGGTTCGTTAACACACACTCGCGATAAGGGGCAATTATCACGTTCGGTATGTTCAATAAAACTTTCGGGGGCGGGGGGAGACGCGTTAATACGCCGTTGGGCAGGTAACTGTAGTCCGAAATGAGTAATGCCAACGTGTGATTAATTCAAGAAGATATACGCGACCCGACCGCCTGAATTTATGCGTCCAAGGAGAATTATCTCGCCTACGGGGAGTGAGTCAACTCGAGTTTCGTTCCTCCGAAGACTGCAAGAGCACTGTATTCAAGCGCCTTAAAAGGGGGCTCACTAATTATCATCAATCTAATCTGAATAGTGAAACTTTAACTGTATTCAGTGGGTCGAATTCGTCTGATCGTGCAAATCTGAGCTACCCTTTCAGAGCAAAATCAGATAGAGAATATTTCCTACAAGCTTCAGAAGCTTCGGGACTTTCTCGAATCTTTTCTTTTTTCTACATCCCGAAGAACAGTTTGTAAAACGTGTCGTTATTAATATCTTTTCTATGCTCAGCTTCTAAGAATACACTTCGATTTTCTACGAGACCCGGAATTTTCGCTCGCGCTACACCTGTGACATCGTTCGCGACTATTTTCGGTGCTCCCCGCGACCCGTGCCGCGGACACTTTCCCCGAAAATTGGATGGTTGACAATTCGGTGACATCATCATCGCGCGATACCTCTCCCACGAACTCTCACGCGTCCCCTTTCGCGATGGATCGTTGGAAGTCGCCCGATAGACGGTACTTTGCCCACCAGCTCAGCCTGTCCACCTAGCTATCTCTTTCAGCTGCAGTCCCTCGGCTCTTTTACAATTATAGCTAACTCGTACGGGCCACCGTTGCATTCCACCACGAATGTTGCAGCCTCGTGCTCCACGAGCCGAGTGTCCAGTTCCATTCACGAGGAGCACAGCGATTACTCGGCGTAACGCTGGAATCTGTTTCACCGTGAACGGCTCGAGAATTAATTTTCAGGACGAATTAGCCATTCGAATGGCACATCGTGTCTGTTTCCATTGTAGATTGAGTCAGGCTTCATCCCCGATCATTGTCTCCCTAATGTCGATCCTCCATTGTTCGAGCTGTATTCGACGGAAAAATAATACAGAAAGTATCTCGAGTGTCGTGAAAACTGCAGTTTAAATGTCAGCTGCGTGAAAGCTAAATAGACATTTCTGGGGGGACGTTTAAACGCGTTTAAATGAGATCGATCAGCCGCGCAAATCACCGGGAATTTCGACCCGGCGATCTTCCAGGCTCGGGTTATATTTCCGCGCAGCGTCGTGAATTCTGGTCAGCTGCCCGTGTATTTCGGTGAATTTCTCACCGCGGTCCGAAAAAACGTCCTCCGCGCGACCTTACCACGGGCCGTTCATAAATATTGATAAAGTGCGCTTCCTCTCGAACGACAGAAGGCGAAAGAAAGGGCGGTCGGCCGTGGTAGGGGCGGGAGGCACGGGACCAAGGGGCCAGCATGAGAAAAAGAGAGGCCGGGGCACCTTGAGTGCAACGATCCGCCTGGTGCAACCGTCCGAGCGATAAAGGCGTTACCGCATTATATTTTCGGGAGCGTGGAATTAATATTCATGAGGGAGCGGTACTGCGGAAGACCAAGAAAGGAGAAATATGACGGACAGGTTACGGCCTGGTAACGCGGCCGAGGGACCGTTTGCGAAATTATTGTAAATTACAGATTTTCGTGCGGTTACCGGGGGATCGATATTACCTATGTGGCACTGCGGCGTGCACAGCAGCAATCTCGTTCGCCACGATACGATATTCCCAGATCGATGTCCGCGATTCGGCGATTCACCGCATACGGGATTTATGCTTGGTGCAGCGGTAGTAATTTGAATCAGTTTGTTGTGTAAATGGGAAGCATTATTAATACGCGTGTTCGCGCAGGGAAAAAATAAGTATAGGGCAGACTTCAATTTGGGAAGAGATTAAGAGGAAAAGTATGCAGTTTGTTTTTAGATCAGATTGGAAGAGATTAATGAGAA
The DNA here is from genome assembly GCA_947577245.1 of Andrena bucephala. NCBI lineage: Eukaryota > Metazoa > Arthropoda > Insecta > Hymenoptera > Andrenidae > Andrena > Andrena bucephala. The sequence goes on from OX387715.1 coordinate 76,860,671, forward strand.
TTTTAATTTAATATCGCTATTATTATTCTTTGTAACATGGCCCCATTGTCGCGGATCTTCGTTATATGCAAAAGTGAAAATAGTATTTGATTCGTATACGACCGTTCGCGCTAAGAGACAGTAGTTGGTAGTGGACGAGAGGAGAGACGACGAAAAAAACACTGATGAGAGATCGATGTTACGAAAAGCTTTAAAAGCTTTCAGCGACGCCGCTGCGCCGTAGGGAACCTTTATGATTCCTCGCGCTCTAAAATCGCTTCATTGCCCCTCGATTGTGCTCCGGAGCGTCCGCTCGCGGGAACGCGCGGCGAGAATCGTCCAACGGGATGAATATTTCCAGCGATCCGTGAAATCTCAGTTTACCACGTATCAGCGCCGATTTTAATAGCGGTCATGAATCCCTCATCTTCCGTTCCGTGTCCGTAGCCGTAGAAACGCCGGCAGGCGGCCCTCAATCGTGGGAATTCTCATTGATCCGTGAATTTTTCGCAAATCGATGCTCCTTTCTGACGCTTTTCATGCTCGGTTGAACGGCGAAACGTGGCCTCGCGGAACTTTCGGTTGAGAATTCTACGCGGTCCGTCGGTTCCACCAACGCGCCTCGTTATTAGTTCAGGAACCTTGATTAGTGCGCGGGGTCAAGGAGCCCCATGCTGCTTTAATTCCAGTCCGTGGTCTATCTACTGTCAGCAGATTGTTGTCTTCCTGCGAGCGTCGATTACCAGGTCGCTGGATCACTGAGGAGAACCAGAAAGAAAAGTCGTCTGCCAGTAATGAAATTTCCTATCCTGAAGAGTTCGTAGTAACTGATACCTTGCCTTAGATTCCACTGAAGTTTCATCTATATTGGTGTCCGCGAGTGGTGTTCGCGAGAGTGTAGGGAAACTATAGCAACACGATATGAACCTCGAAGCAATAACTTTTTCATTTTGGCAGCTATAGCCGGGGGCCGGGCGATTTTACATCGCAATTACAGAGTTGTGTAATTTAATCCCGCGATCGAGGGGGAGCCTTGATTTAAACCGTTCATCGTCGGGTAATTGCATCGAAAATCGTCAACGCAAGAGATCGTTACTGATCTCCCGATGCAGCGATGCTATTCCAGATAATCACGCCAGGTTGATAGATAGCCGATCCAACAAAGAAGTTATTAAAGCAATAATTTAGGTTTCTTGCCTTGGGAGGAAGCCTATCTTCTATTTTCGAAGCCCGGTCTAGGGGGAACGGCGAGTGAAGCTCGTCGCGCGGGCACCGATCAACGATGCCGCGAAACAAGATGCTCGCCATCGGCTTGGAAAAAGATATCGACATAGTTTCACGTGACGACCGGTACCGGCAACAAGAAGCTGGGCGCACACCCGACACTTGCATTCTACGAGGTAGCACGCGCAGAAAAGCCGACGGTAGATTTCTATGTAGGGTGCTCATCGAGCGATTTTTTTTCTTCCCCGTTAGAGCGGGCTTCTTCCGAGATCCCTCTCGTATCCCTGCTCCCAGCGACATTATCGTGTTTCTCCCAGGCCACGGATGAAATGTATGCCGACGCAAGAAGCTGCCTAGTGTCCTACCTAGCGTCTTGTCCTGTTAAGTACTCCATCGTTGAGAGTCGGCTCGTGTCGGGATTCCTCCGCAGGACATTCCTTCCGAGCGGTATTAAGCTCGTAATTATCCGACCGAACTCGCTACACAATCTGTTCCGATCGCCACGCTCATTGATTAATGTCTTTATCCGCGTTTATCGGCCGCGGATGATGTTTACTCGTTGCATCCACGCACAGGCTGCAGATATTAATGCAATAAATACGAGGTTTACGGCGCGGGGATTGCTCGTTCATCGAGGGGGTTAACTCAGCTACCGTTTCGCGCTAGGCGGGAAAATGTACACACGAAGTTTCAATTAGCGAGAATGTTTAGTGAGAGCATTTTCAATTAAAATTTTTAACACTTTTAACAAACGTTTCTTTAATATATTTCCGGTATCGTAGACGCGTATATTAGTCTGTGAGAGTTCTGACAAGTACTTTCTTGCACCCCGTACAGCGTGTTTATGCATCGATGGTAACGATGCACGGGAAAATGAAGGGAACTGGAACGTAAAAGGGGATCGTTACCGTGGAGCCTGTGTACAGGTGGGATCGTAAAGACGGGGAGTCGAATCGTAAAGGGAGGCGCGTGGTTGTTGCGTTTTTTGTAGCGGAAAACGCGGCTGCGTGTCTGTCTTTCGGCGTTTTCAATTAGCGCTTCCAATTTGCGCGTTGGCCAACTGGGATACGCGTTTGTTAGTTACGCGGCACCGGATAAATATCCGTCGTGCCAGCCGTAAAATGAATTAATCAATGCGAGTGGGGCGAAACTTTTCGCCGACCGTTCTCGAATCGATTTCTGACTGGGAAAAAAACGGTATCGATTCCTTGCGGGACGCGGCGCATAATTAATGGCAGAATTAATTGGAGCCGGGCGCGTATCAAAACTACGTCGACCATGGAATTTATCGCGCACCGTCATGGAATATCATTATTTTCACGTGTCCACGGCTGCAGAAGTATATTCGGCGTAAAAAGTAACGATCGAATGTACAGGGCGATTCGTTAAATCTCTGTACACTTGCTGGTGGGTTCTATGTATAGGGGAGAGTCATACAATACCGGCCGTTTTCAGTTTTTGTACTGTAACTTGGGCTACTGTTGGTAAAAATGAAGTTTCAAAGAAGTAATTTGTACTGCAAATAGTGCTTAATAAGAGGAGACGAATCGTTTTTCACAAATTTTATCGTAAAGGTTAATAATTCGCAGGAATAAAAAAGTTGTAATTCGCAGCCAACGCAAAATTGTCATCCAGTACCGGCCACTCTAAGTTTTTTGTACTATAACTTGGGCTGTTGTTGGTAAAAATCAAATTTAAAAAAAGTAATTTGCAGTACAAATTGTGCTTAATAAAAGAAGATAAATTGTTTTTATTGAATTTTATCATATAGATTAATAATTCCCTGGATTAAAAAAGTTGTAATTCGCAGCGAACAAAAATAACTTTTGTCGTCCGAAACACTAGCGTAAACGATAAATGCTTAGAACTCTGGTAATACCGAAAGAAAAAGAACGTCGCCGGAATATGTTGCTACGGACTCTAGTATTTACTTATTTCTCCATCAATAGCACAGTTAACTAACATTAAAAGCGAGATCTAGCTTTGGCCGGTACTGTATGCTGCCCGGTACTGTATGACTCTCCCCTATCTTAGATTTAAGAAATTATTCCTGAGAAATGTTAATTAAATTTTTTTTAGGTTTACTTAAAACGGACTAGTTAACCCACATTTTTTGCGAAATTGAGTTAGTAGCAACAATGTATTCCAATAGGCTTTACTAATCATATAAAATACGAAAAAAATTGTTTTCAACGTGAGTTAGTGCGTTTCTGCTCTCAATGCCTCATTTCACAACGAAAGGCTTCTGGGTTCATGTTCAGTATGACTTGCATCTGAAAATTCAGATGCAGTGTGCTCCAGTTAATTCTCAGTCGTCACTATTACATTATTCTTTGCTAGCCGCTTGCTGTGAGTTCGTCTTTTAAAATGGATTATTTAATGCAGATGCCGCATTGCATTCATCTGGATGTAATATTTTAACGTTTCGTAAGAACGGAGCAGGCCGCCACGGAATTGATGTAATAAAAAAGTTTATGTTGCACGTATCGCGATTTGTGACATTGCTCCCCGGAGGGTTAACAAGGCCTTCTAAAAATAGAGTCCTTAAACGGTCTCGGGGAAGGATAATTGATGCAACATCGATAACAGACCCCATAACACTGACGTCAGGACCAATAAAATCACCATTCCTGTTAAATGGCGTAGCACCAGATGCACAGCTCCTTCGTATTTATCGCGTTGCGTTGCATCAGAGGTGATTGGGCATGAAGGTCAACCTATTAAACTCTCTACTCGATCGTGTCACACGGAGGGATAAAAATCGCTGACATTACTGTTTATAGATGCATTTATGCGTCGGTCTAAACGCTCATAACTCGCGTGATAATGATCCCCGAGAGTATATAATTTATTCTCGGGTCACGCTACGCACTTTGGAATCCATCTTAATCGAATAAATCATTTTTCACTGTGCCAGCAAAGTATACAGGCAAATTTCTGTATCACGTTAAAAATAATGGTCGTTATTCGATTCATAATTTTCGAGATCCTAGCGTGATTTGAATGCCAATTGGAACGAAAATGCGTAACATTACCTGTCATAGAATTTTCAGAGCCACGATCCAAGCTCATAATCCACACTCCACATTATTTGATCCAACGTTTTCGGGGTCTCGCGTTAGTCCCAATACGAATTTGCCTCGTGTATAAGTCACTGCACGAAAACGTGTGTCTAGACACGAATTTTCAAGTGAAATTCTGTAGGAATGGGTAGACCACCTGACGTGAAGTATCAGTGTGGCGAAAAGGTAGCCCAGAGGAACACGAATCCGCTTTCGCGTCCTCTTGTCTGCTTGCAGCATGAGGCTCGCGGGACGACAAGTAATTAGGTTGGCTCGCGAGTTTCAGTGAGAGTCTTCGTCATATAGTTTCAACATTTAAGTGTCATTAGTGCGCCCCACGGTTGGTCGGGTAGCACCTCAGAAGTTCGCGACGTCTGAGTGGCTGGACGTATGCTACACGCAGGCAGAAGGAAGTTCTTACAGCATAGAGTATTTGGGCGTTCGAGTACGCGAATAAAAAGGTCGCGGAATGCCACGCGGCTGTCGCAAAACATATTAATCGGGCCATTAGAAAATTAGTTCGCGCGGGACGCGTAATTCGATCGGGTCGGATAATCCCCGGAGTGGTTCAACACCGTTGGCAAATGAAATCGCTTGTTTCCCCTATTTTTCAGTGCCTGGATCGACGTTTAAATTACGGAAACTGGAATGGATTTCAAACAAACGGCACATCTGTTTCTCTTAATGCGTCCAATTGTTCGGCCTCAGTGGTTGGCTGAACGCGTTCCGCGCGAACATTGAGTGGATTTTTTTCCCTTTGTTTTAAAATGATTGGATATATTGTGGAAGTTTTTTATTTGTGGTACACGGCGCGGTTATACGCCCATTGTACTCGCCAATATCGCATGTTTTTTTTCAATATCCTACCCAAAAAGTAATACATTTCCAATTTCACATGTAAAATTTATACCGCGCGTATCGATTTGGACATCTAAAATGTATTGCGTGTTGAAAATTGCGAAACCGTTAGGAGAATCAAAAGGGTTCGTCAGGTTGATCATATATATTGGAATGCCTTGTATATCGACGTGCAGCATGACCGAATGTGCGAGCTCAGAGATCGACGAAACGGTCGAGGGACCGAAGAAGTGCCATCTCCTCTCTCCGTAGAAGAAAACTGGTTTGGATTTCGTGTGGCGATGGTACCAACACGCCTGAGAGCTGAACAGGTGAGGGCAATCTAATACGTCAAAATTCCTCCTTGGGTCCGACCTAGGTATTCTGAATGTTTCCAGTGAAAGAACTCCACGCTGGACGTGTCTTGACCTTTTCACTGCTTCCAATATCAGCTAGAATCCATCACCTCTATATGAAACAGATCTTGGGGAAAGTGTCATTGGTAAATTGAACATTTTCGAACCCTGAATAGGTATGCACGCTTGTGCTTGGATGAAATTTTCCTGGAAAATCAAACGCGTGATCCTGAAACGTGACTGTCTCTACAGTAATATAAGATGAATGTCCCAATTTCTGCTCATTTAAGAGGTTACTCGTCATAAAAAAGGCGTAAAAAATTTGTTTGTGATCAAAAGTTGCAGAGTAATTCTTTAATATTAAATCAACTAATTCGAAAACTATTTAAGAAAGATATTTCAAGATGTTTAACTATTAGTAAATTGTAATTAAATACAATGCTCCAAATGTCCGTATTTCTGCTCACGAAAAATAGCGATGTCCGTATTTCTGCTCACGAAAAATAGCGATGTACGTATTTCTACTCACCATTTGTACCAATTTCTGCTCACATAATATGTTGCATTTTCACGTTAAAATAAGTTACACCCTTTATGGAGAGGTTTTATAACACAACAGTAAAGCATAAAATAATGATAAACAATAAATAAAATGCCTTCGAATAGAAATAAAGGTTACAGCGTACATTAAATTGTGAGGTTATGTTACTAAAATTTTGGTGAGCAGAAATGCGGACATGACGATGATTCACTAGACCCTAAACCTGCTCACCTGTTTTCTACTTAAAAAAATTAAAAATAGTAAAAAAAAATCTAAATCCAGGGTACAATACGGTATCTGTTTATGTTATTAAATGACAATTTCTACTGCAAATACTATTTACTGCCCAATTATCGAATACGAATAGCGACGCTGTTCCTTAGCACAACCAGCTAGAACACGATCGAAAAATCATGAGTCCCTCGTTTTAAGAGTTTTCGTTGCTTATGCTGCACTTTGATTAGCCCCAACCTCGTGCAACACTCGCGTAAATGTTCAAATAATTTAGAATTATTTTTTCGCAACTATAGTACAAACGTAACGCTTATAATAATAAGAAAAATACGAAATGAGCAGAAATGGGGACATGAGCAGATATGGGGACAATTATCTTATGCGCGACAGCATAACACCACCAAATTCTATCATTCTTCTTATTCTTCCCTCGATATTTTTCGGAGCTGCAAAATGCGCGACCGTCTCATGGTCCCAACGCATACCTTGCCGGAAGGGAATGCGACCGTAGAACACAGTCGCCGACCATCAGACATTATGTGGCACTGCCTGAACGTTCCCATTGATTGCAATATATCTCCGCCGGCGAGCCACTTGAATCTGAAGCAGGCTGCTGCATCTGATCGGTGATATTTCCTTCTACTCCCCAAGCCACTGACAACTGTGCGCGCCAGACTTCACGAAATGGCGCGCAAAAAGCAGAATATGGAAAACCACGGTGTCCCTTCTGAAAAAGACCCTTATCCTTCCATTGGAAAGACCTCGTTATCTCATTCGGCCACGTGAGTTTTGACGCGAGAGGCACGCCGGTGTCTCGACCGAGCGAATACATCCAGGCAGCCGTGGCCACGAAAGTGTCTCGTATGAAAGGGCCTGGGCGCTGTACACCGTGCGTATGACACTGAATATACCACCGCAGGCTGCCCGATTGTATCGCGTACGTGCATTATACCGCGCGGGAGGCATTGTGCCGGCGATATACAGAGGCCATAATATATTCTGGGGCTCTAAGAAGGACGGTTGCACTCTTGCGCCGTGAATGCGCCGTGGATCCTCTACGGACAGTCTACCGCAGCCGGCCGCGCAACCGACCACATTTACACCGCCCCTGCTGGTTACACGAAACTGGTTATAAACCAGAGAGAAACGGCCTAACTCGCGTCGCTCGATATGTATGCGCGCGGCCAGGTGATTATGAACCTGCTGGATCCGTGTACACGAAGAATGTACCGCGCGCGTTGTCGGGGGCTTACCCCCGCGCGACGCCCGCGTACGGGTCATGTATACACGGTGCACGCTGCCTCCATGCACCTTCCACGGCCGCCGATATCTGTCGGCCGCGCGAGATTAAAGCCGGGGCTGGCATAGTTTTTGCCTGGAACGCGACGCCCTGGGAACGAGGGGGCGCGCGGCTCCAGCCGCGACGCGGTAGATCTCTTGGAACGAAGTGAAATTCTGCCAGCTCGCGGACAACGATAAGGGAAAATCAGAAATTCCATGGCTCTGCATCCCTTTCTATACGCCTCTTTCACGGTGTGCACTTTGAACTGGTGAATGGGGCTCGGTGCTCCTCGGGTGGCTGCCCTCGCGCGTCCTTGTCACCTGGACGATCCATTCGCGATGGAACGGGTGTCTAGAATCAGCTGGCATGTATCGAGCTTTATCTATGCACCTACATACATTGCTTGAATTTTTCTTGGATGCTTGTGTATACCTATCTGCAGTGCAACCGAAAGGCTCCTTTGCATCGTTCAGGTGTGGGTATGGTCGAAGTCTCCGGTGTGAAAGAATTCTTCCGCTACACTCGCGCGCTATTTTTCCGCGAACGATGAACGGCGACTCTGGCTCGTGTATTTTAGAAGCGCCGATTCACCTCGCGGTATAACGTAACACCTTCGCGCGTGGAGTGAATCCCGCCTCGAAGCCGGGATCGGAACGACCGGCTATTTCTAGAGGCCACGTTTTGCGGCAAAATGTGTGCAACGTGCCTTTAGTAATGCGCGCGAGGGATCGTTAAATATTCTGAAATAGAACGAATCGGGGGAATAATGCAGCTGGTATTCGTTACTCGGGGAATGTTCGCGATTGCATCGCGGCTCGGTCACCGATCATCGCGTTCTGGATGTGTAATCGCTTTGAATATATCAGCCGTGCAGGCGTTTAAACGGTTTGAGCGATGGGTGTCGTGTATTGGTAATTTCTGTTGGCCGTGGAGCCCCACTCGCCAAATTATTGCTGGATCGTACAAACGTGTAGGCGATGCTTGTGGCGGGTGCCACCGATAGTCTGCTTTACGATCATCAAGCAGTTCAATGTACAAGTAGGAATCTTCTATAACCAAGTGTCCAGTCTGCTAGGTAACGAAACCTGCAATTCTCTTTTCATTTCCCTTCCTCATTCCTCACCGTAATCCGAGGAATTTGAATAATCGCAAAGTTAAGCGACGAAAACCGTTTATCGACCGAATCCATTGCGATTATGGAACCCCCAACCGCCTCGAGGGCTACCAGAGATTTTCGTTCAGGCTGTCCAATTTCATTCGGCGGTAGTGCGCGCTAAATTGCCTTGAAGCTTGAGCGGCGTGTAATTTATAGACAAACGAGCGGGCTTGTAGCGCAGTCTTCGAGAACGCGGCCACATGGCCTCGACGAACCGACCTGCGAAACGCATTGTTCGCGGAGCGTGTTGCCCGTGTACGAACATTTATTTAAATATATTGGTTACGTCGCGGACGGGGGCCTTACAGGAACGTGCCAGCGCGGAACGTCACAGGAAGCGGGTCGTTAATCTGCGGCTACGATCTCATTTCCACTAATTGGCTGATAGGGACGCCCGATACGGACGATACCGGGGCTACGTACGCGGGCACACGTGCAACCGCCGCAAAGAGACCCCTACGCCGGGGGAAAGGCCGCGGTGGAGGTAAAGAAAAAAAGAAGAAGAAGAAGAGAGAAGTAAAAGAAAACGAAGACGGAAGAAGCAGGAGTGCACTTACGTACGCGCGTGCTGCACGAGAATTTTCTGGGGGCGAAAGTGCCCCTCCGCTCGAGCTCGTCCCGACGTGCACACGGGCCCTTGATCGCGGATTTTTTCAGCCTCTTACTGCTCTGCCTATCGCTCCGTTTCCCTTTTCACTCCTCTCGTCGCCGACCGACGTCGCCTTTCGTCCGTGAATTTCAGCTTTTTTCCCCCCTTCGCGGCATTGCTCGAGCATGCAGCGATGACATGCGGGAGAATTATGTGCACACGGCGGAGGTGGCGCGAAGGGAGCGATACGTGTTGAGTGGGCGTCGCTGAACGATGGGGGGACGTGTAAAATGGAGTTAATTCGAGCGATAAACGTAATACAGGCCTTACGTATATGGATGTAGGATTGAACTTTTATTCTTGGTTTTGAGGGAAATTAATTCTTGTAATTACAATTTTAAATGAAGAGAGGGTTTTAAAATTCATCGTCTAACTGTTCTTCTTCGAACTAAGTAGGTCTCACACCATTGTGATTCTTTCTTGCCAGCAAAGAATGTGTCTCTTCGCTTCTTAATTATTAGAGATTCGCTTCACTGATCCTGTCAGCGAGGTAATGCACCACCGGACTTTCTAAACTATGTCTCTTTCACCTAGAAAACCGCGTATACGTGAAAACTGCATGCATTATTAACGGTGAAAGGTTACATGGGTACGTGTCGGCATTCGAAGGTTTAGTTTCCATTTTACGCACTCGCGAGTTTATGCTCTTGCCAAGCATCGTCGCTGATAAGAGTCGCTTCAGTGACTATTCTTTTCCCTTGCATATTCCTCGTACCCTTCCAACCCCGAACTACCTCTTCAACATATGAACAAATACAAAGGGCGAAACTGTGTCCAGTTTCCTTCCATTACAATCCTTCTTCTCTCCTTTCGTTCTCCCCGACATCTTTATCCCTCCACCTATGTATATTATTACCCATTCACCTTTCCCTGCCCGTCTTCGCACACCCTCCGCACCCTTTCACACGCGTCGTCCCGCGGGTTTCCGTCGGTGCTCTTAAATCCCGACGATCCTCGGGGACTCGAGGAATAAAAGCCCACGGGGATACGGAAGACTCGAAGGGAGGCTGGGTGAGCTAGGCGGAGGAACGAAGAAGGAGGGAAGGAAAGTGAAAAGGGGACAGCCACGTGAAGGGGGTGGAACGCGGGGGCGCCAGGCTGGGCTCTCCATAACAAGACCGTCCTTAAAGGATAATAAGCTCGCGCGACGTTAATAGCTGCCGCATAGGGGCTCCGTTGAAGGGAGTCGCGTCTAGAGAGAAGTGGATTTTGAATGTTCCTCTAGTGGATTTTGAGGAACTACGCAAAACGAGAGTCAGGTCTGAAGGGCTCGCGGCTTAAATATTGGCCGGGGGCTGAGTGTCGTTGGGCCCTGAAAAGGGCCAGCGGGTTGCGCGAGATCGGAGGCTAGGCGAGCCCAACTGCCTATTATCGTCATCGTCGTTCAGATTCGCGCGCTAAGGAGACCAGGGGCGGTGAAAGTCCACGTGATCCCCGACAGAGCGGAATTTTCCCAAATTCCGTCCAGCAGAGGGTCGGGTGAAATTGCAGACCGGCCGCGGCGGTCTGGTTGCACATTGTGGCTGGAGCCGCCAATTACCGTTAATTGAAGGTAATAACGCGGTGAAATTCTAATCGGCCGCGCTGATTTCCTCGTCGTTGGCGGATCCGTCGGATCACGCGGAAGAGCGCCGCGCGTTTCGCATTTTTCTCTCACAGCCTGGTTTCTCGGCGCTCGCGATCGTTCAGCGTTCTCGTTCACATGCCTCCCGGTTTCTCCGTCTTCTTGGTCGTTATTGGCGAAAGGGGAATCGCGGCCGCCCACGCGGTGACTCTTGAGGGGTTATATACAGCTGAACTGTTGGGAAAAGGGGTCGATTAGGGGATGTCTTTTCCTAGTCGATCATTGACTATTGGTAATTAACAAAAATTGGCGGTGATCTTGGCGTAAAAAGGTGTCTGTTCGGCTGTGCCGATTGGAGTGGCTACTTTTGCGATTCACCTTCTTCCTTGATTTTCTATTCAATTTTTAGGACGATGCCTTTTCATCTACTTCGCTTTTTCGACTACAGTTGCCGAGGAATCCGTGCGAATTCGTTTCCTGCTCGGTTCACGGATCGCTCCTCGGGTGATCCATCATCTTTGAAGCGTAATGCGAAAGATCGATGCCCCTGGCCGACATCCGCGATCGCGATCGCCTTGTTCCGCGAACCTTTCTTCTAAATGCGCTTTACAGTTACATTCGTACAGGCATTTGTCATAATTATACGGTTACGTTAAGAGTGAATAATCGCTTCGCCGGGGAAAGAAATGTCTGCTTTGATATCGTCGTCTCGGTATGGTACCGTTCCAACGGTGAACTATCAATTAGCGGACAGTATTTGAAGCTGATGGAGATTCATGCTGACGCTCGAATAGCGTAGAAATGACCGAGTGAAGTGAATCCCCATTTTTCCGGATATTCGTTGCGGTTCTTCTGCTGCACGCTCATTTACGTATGAAGGAAGTAACTAAACAAGGTGATGAGCTGGAAATTAAAGCAATTAAACAGGTGTTGCTTCTGCGAAACATGAATATCACCTTTCGTAAAGAAATCTAGTTTAATTAAAAATTCTCTCATGAATTCCTTTAAACATCCATCAGCTTGTGCGTCTACAACGGTTAGTCTCAGTTCATAAAGGCAGAAGAAAATTGTAAAAGCTGCGTGGCCATATTCGAAACTCTATTATTTCCCTGGAAAGTCGTTGCTCGTTGCATTTGGTTCGAGCTAATTCCAAGCGGAAGTTGGCGTTCAGTTTAATTGAAGTTGCAGATGAAGTCGGAGCGCAGTCCAGTTGAAAGGGTCCAGTTAAAGTCGAAGTTGAAGTTCAGTTGAAGAGGTTAAATTGAATTCCCGCCGGCTTTTGTCGGAGGGAAAATATTCAAATCCCGCGATCCGAGGCGGGGCGCTAACACGTTCACCGCTTTGTGTTTGCAATTTCCTTGGCGTCGCGTTCGCGTAATGCAAATCAGTGCAAAATCCCGTGCCACGGAGAGCCGCGGCAAAGGTTTCTGGAACGTGTTGTTAAGATCACGAGTCAGTGGAGTAACTCGATTACATCACGGCAAAGGACAGCCGTAGACGGGACGTAATTAGATTTTTCAGTAAACCAATTTACTTCAGCCGGGGATTGGTATTGTATATAAGTGGCCCGGGTCACGGAAATTGTCCTCTGCTCTTTGAAGAATTTTCGCTTTTCGCGTCTCTCTGCGTCCATTAAGGTGTCTGAACTCTCCGAGTAATCTCATGGAATTATAATTCCAACGATAACCAGGCAAATAGGAAATTGAATTGGTCGAGCAGTTATTTAATATATCTTCGTAGTATTCAACATTAAGAGTAATCTATTAAAAAGTAATTATAGAAGGTACATAGGTTCATCTTCGTTGAACGTATTGAACACTCCGCCATGTCCGTAGTATGCGATTGGACTTGGTCTTCCTCGTTTACCGGGGTGGCGACAATTTCTGTGAAACACGAGGACGTGCACATATATACAAACGTGATTACTGTTTTCGAGGGTGGGCGAGTGAAGCTGTTTCGATTTCCGCGAGGACACTCGTAAAGCATATCCTCTTAAGTGTTAAACTTGTTTCGAGGCGAGGGCCGGTGTCGCTGCCGATAGTCTCGTGACTGGGAGGCGTCTCGTGTCGGACGGTCGCGCGTTTCAATTTGCCGATTTCCAAAGCTCCTCGGATCGAGCCGGTTGATCTCTGGAAAATTGGATACGTGATGGGACTTCCTGGGATTCACGGAGAAGTTTACGAGCGATCCTTGAATCTTTACTGCTCGCTGCAAGGAGTCCGCCCTGTACCTCGAACGCCATTCCTCTTCCTTCCTGGGGGTAGAACAGACGAGAATGGGCTGGCCGAGGGGTAATCAGAGAGGCAGCATTCCCTGATCCTTCGTATTATTAAGATTCACGTCCGCGTTTGTGTGAGAATCATTCACATGGATGGTGGAAAGTAATTACAAACAGAATGGCATATTTCTCTGTGGTGGAGTACATGTAATAATATGCGATGAAAAAAAGGAAGACTTCGCACCACTTGTCTTGACGAGGCGAATTCTTCTTACTCCTATTTATTCACCTAATCACTTGGATGTGATTAAACTGAAACTCGACTATCGCTCCCGTCAATCGTCAAATGATTCACATCATTACATAAAAAATGTAGGGGCTAACGACTGTTCCCATAAAGACAGACGAGGCGCTGGAAAAATATGCCTCAGAACGAAACTTCAGCAGGTGCCCCGTGAAGTGTTGTATATTAAAGGAAAATTTAGAAATATCTCTCGCTAATGAAAGGAGAAGAAGAATAACAACTACTTCTGCCCCCTCTTCTGCTTCCGCCCGTGTAATGGATCAAAGAGATCCAACGTCAGAGGAGCACCGAAAACAAATTTCCGTCACCTGCGGAATCCGCATATTATTTACCCCACAGAGTTATTCGTTAGCCACGATTCTGTGCAATTTCGAAGATATTACTTGCGAAGACAAAGCCTTTGTTGGAAAGCAGAGAACCCAGGGAACGTATTTACACTCAGCGAGCGCATTGTTCGGCCGCGGACGAATTTCACGTGATGTGTCCCCTCGAATCGACGCGCAATCGGTCTTTTCTCCGTGGAAACGCCGGTGTGCAATTTCAGACTAATCCCAGCCGCGTTTTCGAAACGCTCGCTCTGTTTAATCAGATTAGCAGCTCTGCGTGCGTTCTCTCTCAGAAATCTCACTGGCTCCGGACCCGTGAGACGCATACGTGCCGAATATTCCCGCATGTAATCGAACAAAGATTATTAATCACCTGCCGTCTACCTGTTCCTTCGCGGCTCGCGAATATTCGACGCCTCCGACGCTTCAGCTCGAGGCGAGCTAGACGAGACGGAACGTTCTTAATGACTCGGCAACACACATTTACCTTGGTGAGCACCGAGCTGACTCGGGTTGGGCTCGTATTGGGGTCATCCAGTTGGCCATTTTCTCACTTCGACTGCACTGGCTCGAGGGGGGCCCGTCAACCCTCATCGCCCATGAAAATTCTGCTTCTATGCTCGGGCTTCGAGCCGTGACGCAGCCAGTGTGGGGCACAAATCTGCTGGTATAGGGGAGGGTTGCCTATATCGTACCACTTAAGACATTTTACGTTATATTTCATATTTGGTACTAATTTTAACGCAAATGACTATTGGATATTGTAGCTTCATCTTTTAGGCACCTACTATTATATGCTTAACCTTTTGTTCAGAACAAATTAATTTCTTATTAATCTTTTTGTCACATACTGTAAAAGGTACGATTTAGGCAACCGGTCTCATCAATCGTACCCCTCGGTTTCCAAAATCGTACCTCCACCAAAAATAGTAGGTATCAATAACAAATAGAGGAGCAAATATTCAACATAAAGTAATGATTATTATAGTTTCATATACATATGTGTATATGGATCACACACAGGCCGCAATAACCTATGAATATGATATACGTACATAACCTATCGTCGGTGATAGTGCAAAATCGCGTTCGAGCAGTTTGTAAATATCGCGGATCTGCAAAAGTAGCAAAATTGAGATTTCGCGCCCACGGTTGCCAGGCGCTGTTCCGCTTTTTTAAAAAGTCACACCACTGATGTTAGTATTTATTACAAGGAATGCTAAAACTGTCCCAAAAAAGTTCAGTCAAAGAAATCCCTTAAAATGACTAAAATATTAAGTTTTTTCTTCCTCCTGTAAAATCAGTAAAATGCAGATCCGCGGTATTTACAAACTGCTCATACGCGGTTTTGCACTATCACCGACGCTATATAACATACGAGTTGTCAAATCCTACTGGTACGATTGTAGTGGCACGATGTAGGAAACATGATCAATTTATTTATAAATATTAATTTAAACTTTTTAATGAATGTAATAGGTATGTACTTAAAATGAATGTAAAATATTCCACATTAAACCCGCTTTTAGAAAAATACAAAAATACAGGACAAAATTGCATTGTTTAATTATTATCAGCTAAAATAAACTGGTAAAAAGTTACGTCAATCACACCTGACTTTTTAAAATGTTTATAACACGCACAAAATAGGGTGTAAGCTCAAAAGGTTTTGTCTATTTCTTATTTCGCATTTACTTGATATTTTTATTATCCAATGTCGTTTAGATTCATTAATTACTAAGAAATTGATGAGGTACGATTTAGGTGACCAGTACGATATTGGCAACTCTCCCCTATATCGACTGCACATATTTTCTGCACTTCGGTGACGAATGGTAATCCAAGTATCTTGGAGGCGAATGAGGATGTTGCTGCAAATTTACCCTTACGTGGAGTGAAAGGGATTCAGAGTGATCTATGGATTTGAGACAAAATACCTTGAGCAAGATTTTTATACACTGGTGTATGAATGAATTTTCCTTTCTTTAAAAAGAATTATTATTGTCTATCCGACCTCTAATTCTCTTATCCTAGTGACGACAGAGGTTTCTTTCATAGGCAGAGGACTTTGCAGGTTCCCTTAAGTACCCCTAGGTTCTGGGAGGTGTATCGGTGGTATCTTTCGCTTCCTGTGCACTCCTCTTTCTATCCCTTCGCCTCGTTCGCTTCCTATCTCCCCAACTCGCTGCTCCTCTCTCGCTCGATCCACAGTCGTCCCTCCGTCTCCCTCTGCCCCTCATCGCGAGATTTATTCGCGACCCTGCCGAGCGGATATCTACGAGCAAAGGAAGTCCTTTATTTCTGCGGCACGACGAGTCGTGCGCACGTGAGTGTGGCTTTAACGTCCCTGTGGGACGCGCCTGTGTTCTCTCGCGGACGGGGCACACGAGCCCATCGTCCCAGCAGCGAACGTTTCTTTCATCCTTGGCGTGGTCTTGATTTTCGCGTTTACAGGGGTCGAGAGCGTTTCATTGGCATTCCCCTTGACGAAATACTTGGGGGAAATCAGCCTGTTGCTGCCTGTAATTACAGACCCCCTTGAATTCTGAGCTTTAAATTCGCGTGTGGGGAATTCGAAGTATGAATTTCCAATACAATTCTGTGATAATCCCTAATTGTTTTTCAAACTGCTACTCAAACGTTCTATTCTAAATTTTCGATTAAATTCTAGATGAAGAATCGTACTCCTTTCCATTGCATCACGAACTACGTAGCATTCTGTAGATTGCAGCAAATAGGTGGTGAATACAAGTGTTTCGTCTGATAACATTCTGAAGGCGCTAGAATTCATTCGCGACTGTACCAGACGGATTGTCACGAGCGAGGGAAATGCTTTATTCCTGTTGTACGACGAGAGGACGTCAGGCACGTATGAATGCGAATTTGCGTTCCCTTCGCGCTCGTTTGTATCCCCGTACAATGGCGTCACGGAAGCCTCTCTCGCGCCTTTAATTCCGACTTTGGAGGGGGATCATCCACGTCTTCCGCTTTTCAAGCGTCGCTTCCCGTCTACTTTAATCTGTTGTAAACTTTCGGACATCCACTAATGTCACGGTTAATACCGACTTTCAAACCTCTTGGTGCGAAAGGGTGAACAGGCTTCCATTTCAACAAGCTGCTTACGTTTCAAGAGCGCCCCATTTGTGCTGAAGCGGAAGAAAAATTCTGTTAACAAGTGGGATTGAAGTGCACTCCTCATGCGGGCCGGTGAACATAACAATAACTTTGTTTAACATTAACAAGTTTTGTGCATGTCTCCCAATCTTTTTCTTAACTGTATCGGAACATAAACTCTTCCTTTAAATTCATGTAATATGTTTTTATGTTCCGAATTCTTGCTTTTGACATTACATTATATTCAGGACCTGAATCGAGAAAGGGTTGAAATGAATTGTAGAAATGTACTGCATCAGGCCAATTGTAGATATTAAAAATTACATAAAATAATACCAAAAGATTGCTAAATGCAGATTCATCTCTTCCAAC
Organism: Andrena bucephala; assembly: GCA_947577245.1. Taxonomy (NCBI): domain Eukaryota; kingdom Metazoa; phylum Arthropoda; class Insecta; order Hymenoptera; family Andrenidae; genus Andrena; species Andrena bucephala. The sequence continues at coordinate 76,877,889 of OX387715.1, forward strand.
CACAATATATTTATGTCTCCAAGCATAAACAATTTAACAGACATCTGCTCTATGCATAGTCTACAATATTACATCATTACGGCAACGCCCGACAATTTTCATTTGTTTGAATTGGTCATGAAATTTATTTATTCACTCTGCTTTTTGCTCGAATAAATTAGTCTCAGTGCATTCGCCTCACTACGGGAATCCGGGGAGGGGGGGGGGGGGGGGTGGTGGTTAAGCTCATTCAAGCATAACGAAGAGGAGTGAAATTAGAATATGTAAAGCAACAAGATGTTTTTGTTTCACGCGCTTCGGTGGTACGTACCTTACATTATTAAATTTATTATTGCGCGGCGGTGCTCGGGTTGCTCGAAATTAATTTTATTCTCAGATTGTGTCATCCCGGTAAATTGTTCACCGCAGCGCGGGCAGAACGTTGTTACACACGTGAGAGCATGTAACAGGTTCAAAACGTGTGTGCAAAGCGTGCAACATTTAACCAACGAAGCCTTTAATTCACACAAAGAAACACACTCGTTTCTGCCCCTCCTGGGATGAATTATTCTTTAAAGCAATTAATTTATTGGTCTAAAGGGCGAATTATCATCCTCACGTGGAAAAGAGCAATTACCATGAAACGCTTCAGACCACTGCAATCCGCGTTCTTGCGGAAACCAGATTTACTCAGCGTGCTTCCATTTTTCGTTATTCTTTCTTTGTTTCTATGCGAACGCCCGCGGTCCCCTTTCGATATTTCATTTTTTAACAAAGGATATGATATAACATCGACGCTGCCTGGAAGGAAAATTTCAGCGCGATGGATCTTTTCAGCTTCTCGTGTTGTCGCGACGTTCCGCTTTTTTTTCCGCGATTCGACGCCACGGTTAGGACGAAGCCGCAGAAATATACGAAATGGAGTAAAGTTGGTCTAGCTGGGTAAAGGGAGACACGTGTATATTTCAGCCGGTGGCAGTAGCGTGTCCCGTGGAATTAATGAACTAACTAGCGAGCACAATGGACGGCAGAATGCAGAGTATTTGCTCGCTTATGATGCTAATGTCGCCTCTTTACTTTGCATGACAATTACCTTGCCTAACTCTAACCCTCCCCCTGGGGGGTACTATACCGCTCGTTCCATATCTCGGCCCGCCTACGCTCCCCTATCTTGACTGCAATTCCTCGTCCCAACCCTCGGGCTTTCTTACCGCGTTCAGCTTTACGGTATCCGTAGGTACACCGCGAATAAACATTTTTCCCCTCTTCTAATTGTTATCTCTGTCGTGATTATACACGACAGTGGCGAGCAATATCGAGATCGTTTGCCAGCGGGATATTTATTTATTTATTCGCGCAGCTTGGTACAAGCTGTTTAAAGCATAAAAGCATAGCATTAAAGCGCAGGTAGTTAACTCCTTAACGACGGAGGATGCGATCCTTTGCTTAGTTCACGCCGATGGAAACGCAATGAAGAACTTTGTGAATTTAATATTCAAATTTTGAAGTACAGATTTACTCCGAGGGAAGTAGGGACGAGGTGGGAATTAAATAGAAATGAGATTCATGTTTTGTTTGGAAGATTTCGAAATTAGTTATCCACGTCGGTAGGAATCCGTTTAAAATGAAATGAAGTGGGATCCTTGGAAGATGATTCGATGCTAAATGCCAGTGGTATTTGCTAATTAAAATACGTAGGTAATTAACGCTCACAGTGGAACGAGAGTTCCTTCAAAAATCGTCTTTTGTGTCGGTTCTGGGCGAGCGGCAGCGTACATACCTACATACAGAGTTTCTCTTTCTACGTATAATTTTAACCTTCAACCTCCCGACTGCTTAATTACAAACAATGAGAGCCGCTCCGTCTATTTCGCTCGCGTATCCTCCATGCAGCATAAGAGATGAAAAATCCCCCAACGAGACCGTCACGGCGAACTTCCACGAAGTCTTTCTTCGTTGAAAATGCAATCTTGGATCTTCGACTTCGAGCGTTCCTCACAATGAAACCAGTCGACTCCGTTCACGGTTAGAAGGTTAAGCGCTCCCCCCTCGGCGAACGAGACAAGTTCGCGCGATTGCCTGTCGTTCGACCACGTGGCATAGTGTATAATTCCTAAAATCTCAGGAGTGCCTATCGGGTGGCTGGCAAAGAGAGCGGTTGGTAAACGTAGCCGCGACGAATGATTCGCAGAGTAGAAAAGCGGCTTTACACGTCGTGCCGGAACTAATTGCGAACGAGTCGTCGGGGGGAGGCAGCGAGGAGAGGAGCAGATGGCGTCTGAAAGGAACTGGGTCGTTAGCCTGAGTTTAATGATGCCGAAGGACGAGAGGTACGAGTAGGTATCCTGCGAAGGACGAATGTCGAGCGACGTCCTTTTATTCCTTCGTACGAACGACCTCCGAGCGGATCGATAATCCGGCCCGATATATCCCCCTGGCCGCTGGGGTGGAAAGGAGAAGACGGGATGGAGAAAGGCGGCGAAGAAAAGACGGCGGGGGGAAGGTGAGGGGCGAGATCGAGGATCGTGGCTGGGTATAGCGAGCAAAACCGACGACGAGAGGGAATTCGATATCTGGTCGATCGTTAAACTCGAGCAAAGCCATCCGGAGGGGGATGGCTACCCCCGGGGAGATTCGATCGCGCGAGCATAACTCGTGATTCGACGTTTTGCTCCTGGTCGTCCCGCGATACTCGAGATTAAGCGGCCACTCGCGAATAGAGAGCGCAAAACGATTTTTAAGTCGGAGCATCGTTGGCCGCGGTGCCCGCGCTGAAAGGGCCCCCGCCTGTCAGCGCCCCGGGCGTCGGGCGTCGGGCGTCGGGCCTCCTCTCCCTATTTTATTTTCCACGGCGAAATTGTAAAAGCCGCGCGAAGTCGCGTCGCGAAGATGGCGAACTCGATACGGAGGCCGCTGCAACGGCTGCGAAGCGCCTACGGAGCGCAATCGATGGGCCTCGACTCCGAGCGACGACGCCTCCTGAGACTGCCGCGAGACCAAGTGCAAGGACGGAACACGGCCCGTGTCGCCGCGCCGGCCCCGTCAGCCAGAGACGCTGTATCGATTAATGTGACCTTGTTGATTCGTGTAATGGATCCGCTCGACTTGATTCAAGGATGATCAGCCCCGTGGATCGCGATCTATCTTGTTGATGTTCATTAATGAAGCGAACCGACGCGGCGCATCGACGCTCCGCTGCTCTGCTACACGCCGGGGTTCAATGTTCTTAGCTTGACGTTTCGCGATCCTGGATACGCGGATCCTTCCTTCTTCGTGTGGTACAATTAATTCTTCTTTCTCTTGTTGATGTGGTATCACTTTCGTTCACATAAGTAGAATTTAGGGTTCTTTAAGTTTCTGTGAGGTGATTTTATCTGTGAAAAGTTTGTCAAAGAAAATTATTTAAGCTATCGATGAATACGTTCTTCAATAGCTTCACCGTGTCTCCACTATGTTTAGGAAGTTTGGCAAAGTATTTAAGATCTGTTTCGCTTGTACGATCCTCAATGGTATTCACATTACGCCCTGCGTTGAAGAAAATGTCTTTGTCGGTTGACACGGATAGAAGGAGCTTGGAAATGAACGGAAATCTCTAGCTTTCTTTCATACATATTAAAGGACTTGGAACTCTCGGAATGAAATTCAGGAGAAAGTAATGCGCTAAGTGCCCGAATTGCGCGGCTTCTCATTTACATACAACAACGCTGCTTCACATAATTGTACGTAATTATACCGGTAAAGATGAATTTGCGGTTAATCCGGGGGAACAGATGGCGAACACCACTTTGTCGTATTAATAATTCCAGAATTTTAAAGGTCTAGACGTAGCTTGGATATGAAAATTCCTCGTCTATTATTCTCGATATTCTTTGACGGAAATATAGCCCTAGTTTCGTCAACCGCGCGCCCCGATTTATGGTTTCCCTCAAGGTTTTTCGACGAGATTACGTACGCTCTGGTGAAAGGTTTCGTAATCGATAACACGATTGTACCGTGCGCCTAAATATTCACGCGCCTCTTACACACGTTAAATCGCTGTTTGAATTTTTGCCGTTACCTTGACGTTCCCGAGAAATTTGCATTCAGCGAATAGCCCTTTAGAGCGCATTGCTACAATGTACCACCTATAAACGAGCCACATTAGACCATCCTAAGAAACCACGTAAACTCAGCGTACAACTGGTAATTGAGGCTTAATGCCAGCCAGCTAAGTATCCAAGAAATTGTCCCGGTGTCGTCGTTTTTTCCAATTCGCCCAGCAAATTTGTGTACCGTAATGGCCAATTTAATTCACCGTGCACGTTTGCAGCACACGATCAGCATGCCGTGGAACTCTCGCCGCATGCCGTTCCCTTTTCTACTCGGGCTACGAATCGATTTGTCTCGTATCTGTCTGGTGGCACGTTAGATCTGGCTAATTAGGAATAACGAACAGCGGGGCTGGCTAACGGTTCGATTCACACGCGTCCCACGCGCCTCGACGCGCTTTTCAAACGAGTGGCTCTTTCTCTAATTGTTTAACATCGCGCCGTGCCGCTAACGAGCCCCGCATACGTCGAATAAGTCGCGTTACTCGCACGAGCCTCTCTCGTACCTCCTTTTATTTCCCTTGTCCCCGTGGCTGGATTTCCATCCTCCTCTTTTTTTTTTTCGCTCAGTGCTGAATGGTATTCGCTGAATCCTCGAGTGCGATCCATCGCCTATCGCGAGCACGGCGTTTTTCGCTCGTGGGAAATGTCGCGTACTCTTTCACAGTCCGATCTAGCGCGAAAGCACAAGAATCTAAAGCTGCGCTTCGCCGTGCCCTCGAAGTGCTCGGGCTCACCTTTCAAAGGCAGTGTTAATCAAAGAGGCGTGTCACCTGCGTTCCACGCCGCTCGTTGAAGTGTGGCGGGCTTTAAACGCGTTTCACACGGTGCATCGCAGATGTAGGTGCATGGATTTAGGAAGATTTGTCACCGAGCGTGTATACCGTTAAGGTCTCTCCTATTCGGCACTCGACACTTGGAGAAATAATTTTCGCATATAGGACGCTTCCTGCAGTGGTGGTATACGGTCTGTTGGAAGTATTCCGAAGGAAGGCTTCCACACGAGGAACTTAAGAATTTCAGGGCAGCGATGTTAATTTTCCATTGTCTTGCAATTAGTAAAAAATGGGAAGTGGGACAGAATTTCCCGAGCATTGTTTCAGTTGAGATACGCGGAACGATATCGGAAGGTGCTCTTTTTCCAGGCAATCATCCGCATTCGCTTGATTTATTTCGTCTCGTCGTCGCTACACGGCGCAGTCCGAAGAACGGTGTTACATTATCCGCGCGATAAGGTCCTGTAATTATTTCACAGAACGCCGTAGTTTTCGGGTCATGCACAGCGCGTAAGCGAGCATGCCTCCATTGTTCCTCCGCGGGGGGCCCCCGACTTTAATTTGATCTGGTTTCGCAACAATGAATGGAAAACAGCGGCACAAAGCGATCGTAATTTCATCTCGCGATAACGGTTCTATTAAAACGAGCATCTTCTAATTACCGCATTGTGCGCTGTGTAAATACGGCCTGGAGTGGCCGAGACGTAGGTATCATAAATAAAGTAAATTGTCTCTCTGGCCGGCACTCACTGCTTTCAAGGAACCGCGATAAAACCGATTCTGAATTACCAAGAGCAAGAAACTTGCTCCTGCTGTAATTGCGATCGCTGGATGGGGTCGGTGGCGACGAGCTTTTTAATTACGTTTCGATTCCGGGCTCGTCGATTGAAATCGCCCTGCTTTCCACTCGGGGACGGGCACGAACGTCGATTTTGAAACAGTAGACTTTAATTAATGACAAGTCCATCCATTCCGAGATACACTTTCACAGTGTAGAATCACTGTGTCCATATTAGACGACTCGGAGATTAAGACACTATAGTATTTGGAAGAATCAGGCTCCAGGTGATGTAGGACAAGTGTCGGGATCGACAGAAAGCATTTGTTTTACCGAGGAATATTTATTCGGCACGGAGAGGTAGGTAGGGTAGGGTGGGGCTAAAAGTCCGGCGGGTAAAAGGTCCCGAATTCAAAATCTCTATTGCTAAACAATGTATTGAGCTTCGCAGTATACTAAGTAAAAGGCGAGAAGAAACGGAGGTGACCACAGAGTCGACAGTCGCTCTTGGACGTTCGTACGAATTACACGACGCCTTCGTTATTTTATGTATCGAAAACTAAAAGAAATACGTCGTCTTTGTTGTTTTATACGAAGTAAACCACAGTTTAAAAGCGTTTCAGCCATTGTATGTTCCTTTAGTAATGTGTGCATGATATTGTTTATTGCTGAATGATATTTTCTAACGTATATATCGCAGAATCTATAGAGGTACCATTGGGGCAAAAAGTCCCTCAGACTGAAAATATATTTTATCATTTGTTTTCATAATAAGATGGCCAAACTATAAAGAAATGATGCCAAAGTCTTTAAATAGTGTTTTTATTTAAGTTGAGCGATTTTTTTATTTTTTAGTTCAAAGTGAGCCTCTGTCTTATATATTCATTTTTTGGTAAAGAAGTTATGCTTTCCTTTCAATATTGTATACCAAAAAGAATTGGTTTAATAAATATTTGTTGATTTGAAAAGAGTTTTTTTTACATATTTAGTTTAATATTACACGAAAAGACATTAGGGACTATCTACCCTATGCAATGGACTTTTTGCCCCGTGCGTGGAGCAAGAAGTCCATTTTGCATTGACAAACATTTTGTGGTATAACTCAACAGAAAATAACAGTATCAACAAACGAACTTCGTGAACGTAAAGCATAATAGTTATAGTTTATACAGAATAACACCAGATATATCTAGATTGTTAATACTAAATTTTACATAGGTTTATACGAAAAGCGGGACTTTTAGCTCCACCCTACCCTACATTAAATGTTCCTTTTCCTACCATTCGCTTCTGAATTAGTCTCTGATTGGAACGTGAAGTCCAGACGACTAATTTATTTTCCTTTCTACCACACGGGAACGAATCTTCCGCAGCGAAATCGCGCGGCAATTAATTTATCGCGCCGTGTCCCAAGAATTCGTCGTGTCCCACGTTTCAGTCTCTACGCCCCATTGTCACGAAATGGAGTGGCTACAACGTTCCACGTCGCATAACTCGCTGCATACCGCAGCGTATGATTCGTCGCGAATGGCCGAACCCGGGTATTATGTAAGGTTCCCCGTAATGGCTCGGATAGGCACGGTTCACCTTGAACGATGCAGGCTTCCACGGAGTTTAAGGGTTAAACGCTTCTTCCGCGGGAACACGACTCTGATCAGCCTGCTTTACTCGCCATTCAGGGACCCTCCTCGGCGACCACAACCGTCGATCCATTTTCTTTCATTACGTTCCTTTCATTAGGATCCATTTCGCGTCGTCACGGCGTCCTCTTCCTTCAGGATGGAAGATTGCAGGGAGATTTGTTGCTGGTCGTTACTCCTCCAAGGACGCTGCATTCTTCGCGCAAGGAATCGCTTTGGGTGGCATCGTTTCGCAGATACTAAATTGTGCCGGTCCAGAGGCATGCCAATTTGGTTCAAGAGATTGCTGGCACTCTTTATCTGGAATTACTAGTGACATGTAAATTTGAATTGCTGTTTTATTTGTCTCGATGGAGCGTGCTGTAGGAATTAACGAACTGCACCGCGAAAGATATGGGAGCGCGGAAAAATATGTGCTTCATAGCCTGGGAGGTCGAAGGCCGATTCAGGTAGTATTTTGTTTCGGCAATAACGGCAAGCAATGACAACGCGATACTAAAACTGACAATGGAACAAAGCGATGTGTACCGTAGATCAAGTCCCGATTCGATCGCGCGGTGACTAAGTAAATCGTACGTGTTAATTTATCGCGCGGATCTACATTCAGGCTTTTACACCGGCGGCCTTCGGGTATCGATGAATCGGCCGCGGAAAGTATCGCTAGACAATAAACAGGTATTCGTCGGTTTATTTGCATTGAATGAGGGCACACTTGTTAAAAGCAGACGTACGATACCATCAGCGGCGATCCAACCGCGAACACTGTGTTCCGGCCGCGTTAATTATTTCGAACTTGAAACGTCGATCTATCTTAAGATACGATTAACGGCCGCGTAACAAGTAGAAAGAATTGTACACGATCGCGTAACGGATTAACAAGTTCTGTTCGAGAGGCAAAGCAACGCGAATAGCAAGAACGTGGTATTTACGTTCAACAGTAGCAATATTTTCATACAGTGTTTTGCTTCAGCTCGTATCGTCCACTTGGAAGTATCCGTTTTACAATCGTTAATCTTGTTGATACAACAAAAACACGAATGTTTTGTCAGGAGGGAATGGTTTAATACTGCACCAATGATATTCTTCGTGGCCGCGCAGCGTCGGTTCAAACTAATCTACTTTGCAATTCTGATAAGCTTCAATAAGCGGATAATGCTTCATCGCGAGATACAGCGCAAGTGCAATTGTATTGTTCATCGATAGGAAATTCTAATTTCACTGCAAATATGGCAGTGAACGCTTCTTGGAGGGCCCCCCATAGCCGTCGGAATTACTAGATACCGTGATATTGGTTTTAGCGGTAGGCTTACATTTTGTGTCGATTCTAATCCAACGTTACGCAAATATCGCTATCGGCCCTTTAAACAGATCCTAACGAGGTAAACTATGATATTGGCGATAGGTTTGCACGAACTGCACGCGAAACACGAACCCCAGCCGGTGCAGCCAGTTGTTATTGATATTGGACGTGGGGTTCTCATTTAAATCAAAGTTTGCACTAGATAGCAATGTTCTCCATTTAGCCGAATGTATTTCCCAGCGACGCGACATCACCGAACCGCGAGCGTTTGTTCATTGGAGATCGTGGAAATATTTCAAAAATATTCAGTTACAAACGTCCGAAGGTTCGTTCCGCGTTTAATCTTCAACACCCAACTGTCGATCGTAAATACACGAGCCCTTCGATCATCGGTGGTCGAAAACGTCGACACCGCGTATATCACCGAGTTTCGATCATCAACGTCCCGAATCTTCTATCGACGACAATTCAAAGCTTCCCTCTCATCAGCGGTATCTCCGAAAAAAAAGCGTCCCACGATATAACACAAACCCTTCGGTACCGAGCGTATCGAGAGGGCAAAATCGAACTCGTACGCGACGCGCGTGCTCTAAAAATTCCGTTGTCGTCCCCGATCACGGTCTAGGATCGTAAAGCTGTCGAGGACAGTGCCTGGCGGGCGGAGAACAAAAGCCCGCCACACCCGCCCGTGCCGCGAAAGCTCATGCAAATGAATAAGCCCGCGCGGGCCACGTGACGATCCGCGTGCATACGTGCATTGTCTCTGAAAAAATCGGTGCGGTGATCGAGAATGAAGCGATCGAACCAACGTCGGGGGTTTCACTTCGACGTCTCGTACACGACGATAACTTCCGTCTTCCGCGGCTGCGATCACGCGCGATTCAATCAACTCCCAGTGAAAGCGCACGATTCTTGTTTATTAATACACGTACGGCGACGACCGAGCGTGTCTGCGTGTGCAAATCAAGGCAAAGGGGCAATTTCCGTGGCGAGAACGGCTCGCGATAAGAGAGATTGCTACCTGGCGATAAGGCAGATAAAACGCCGGTTTCGGCACATTGGGGCAATTCTGTAAGTATACGGTTCCTTTGTCAGCGTTTCTCAACCTCCACGAAACATTCCTTTTGTGGTTTCAAATGTTAGACGCTGGGCATTGTACATTTGTTACGGAAATAGTAAGATGCGGTAACTTTAAAACTCTTTGTGATTCGACAGTTCTGTGGTCCCAGTTGCCACCAACAAAATATGCTATAAATCGCAAAAATCACGAAAAATGGACATTGCGGTTTTCCCCTTACCCTTCGTATGTGATAGCATTTAGTATTGGGAAACTTAGAGGAGGCGTGGCTTAGATTTCAGCGCTGTGGTGGTCAGTTGGCAAACTATTGAAAGTAGGCCCGGATCCCAGCAACCATTCCGAATAAGTACTCAGCAGTAATAGCTTTTAACAATTTAAAGTTCTCTTAATTAAAAAAAAAAGTGAATTTCTATTCAGGAAATTTGTAAATTCGCGTGTGCTACACCTCAGAGCAAAAATTTTATTGGCGGTGAAAATATAATTAATAGTGGTCACCTGTTGAATTGTGGAAAAGTGAATGAAGAAGATAACAATGATGTTGTCCAAATTATTGCACTTTGTCTACAAACTGCAAATTTAAGAGATGATCCTCATGAGGGAAGCATATACCGAAATATGCGAAAAAGATAAAAAAAATTTTTTTTACTTATTTTCAGTGAATGTTTCCTGAAAGTTTGGGACCGAAATTCGCAAAAATATCAAGGATATAGACTCAAATTTAGGACCGAAATTCGCAAAAATATCGAAAATATAGTCTACATCTTCGATATTTTTGCGAATTTCAGTCCCAAACTTTCAGGAAACATTCAAGACATATCAAACACTGGAAATAAGTAAAAAAAATTGTAATCTTTTTCGCATATTTCGGTATGTGCCTCCCTCTTAAATGTTTAAAAAATAGTCCTCGGAAATGAAAATTTCATTTTTTTGTTCGTCTTCGTAAATAAAAAGTGTTCCAGAAACTTTCAAAATTTGAGGAAAAAATAATTTTCTTTTAGTTTTTCGAACTTTTTTCGAAAACCATTTGTCGCACGAGAAAAAGCAATAGAACATAAAAGATGCTCCTTGTCCAGATCTACAAATTTTGTTTGATATATTTTTTTATTTAATCAATAACTCGGAGGATATTATACAACTCCGACTTTGCGAGCTGTTTGAATAATTATTTGAAATGTTCAAGGGCCCCCTTTCCCGTTATCCGATCGAGCTCAATCTTTACACGGATTTTTTTTAATTATTTGGAACTATTCTGGAGCGTGTCCCGAAGAAAATTCAAAAGTTGTAAATAAGATGTACACTGATAATCATATGTACTTCGACGGATTTCGGTCTACTCACAGTAGTTCACTTTACTGTCACTAGTTGGCGTATCGAAATTCTAGGTTTCCCAATACTAAAGTACATACAAAAATCTGCACGGTTGATCCGATCGCTCGTTTCCGAAAACTTCATCTGTTCCTCGACATCCACCTTTGCACATCTCGAGAGACGTTCCAGGTGCGCGCTGCTCTTGTTTGCCTACGACCTACGCGAAGCACTCTGGCGAGTGACTCTCGTAACGAGAAGAGGAAATGGGCTGAGGCGTGATCGCGTTTCAGGCGGGCTTGGCAGAATTCGAGTCAAGGCTGCTGCGAGCCTTTTATCGCGACGTGTGCACGGCTCGTTCGGTACTGATTAGCCGTCCGATCTAGCCTGTCTGTTCCACGTGTTTGCCAGTTGCCGACTCCGTGTTTATCGAAAATATTCACCGTGTCGATCCGTCGATAATAGCGCGGTTATTACGATTCCCTTGTAGCTCCAGGTGACAGCGTGATTTATGGGAGTCGCGCGTTTGCGCTTTAGCTCTCGCGCAACGGACCGCGGCGGTAATTAAATCGCACTTTTCCGCCTCGTTCCCGGGAATTTCGCGTACGTGTAACAGCCACTCGGTCACCGTTCGCTCGGCCTGCAGCTGAACGCGCGCGCGCTCTGTTCATCGTTACGTTTCATAATGTTAATTAAAGGTAATTAACCTACGGTCCGCGGCGCCCCTGTCGATCCGTCACGCCGACGTTCCTGGCCTCTCCGGTGGAACTCGAGCCGTACAGAATCGACGAATCGGTCCCGATGCTGAGCCATTGATCGAATCGTACGCTGAAACGAATCCGGCCTCGGATAAGCAGATCGCACGGCACGATTTTAATCGCGCACCGAAGCGTGTCCGTCGCACTCCGTGACCGGCGGAATTTTAAATAAGAAGGGAAATACTGAAGTTATGGCGATTCCACCGGGCAACTTTAATATTTAACCTCTTCTTCCCGGGGCAACTCGCCCGTTTTATAAACTCACGCTAATTACCTCGGCGAGGATAAATCGTGAAAAAACTTCCCCTTCCTGTATTATTCGCTGGAATTAAATTAGCATAAAATCCTCCGCGAGAAGGTTTCGTTTGTTTAATTAGCCCGGGACGCGGTGGAAAAATGCTTTCGCGTTCGTTAAGGTATTCCTGAATGGAATGAATGTTGACTGAACGAGCGTTGAGTGTTCTCTTCTCTAGAAACGCGAACCATAGTTTTCATATCCTTGGTATTAGAAATGCGAAATCAGCAGCGAAGAAAGATGTGTTCTGTTTGAGTAAAGCACGAAATTAAAGGAAAAACGTGAGGCACTGTTCTGCTCGCGGGCCCGTCCTCGATTGTACCATCTCTAAACCACTAAATCAGCCGGCTCGAAATCGAAAGAGGGGGCGGTGGTATATTAATGGTATATGAACTTTCGTTTATGGCCGATCGTGCAGCTCGTTTTCCGGCCGTCATAATGTTCTCGTCGGCGAGAATTATAAACGCGCCGCGAGCCGGAAGGAGATAGCTATCTGGTCGATAGCAACCTCCCCCGGGGCGAGAAATTAATTAAAACGTCGATTAATTTCATCGTCCGCCTTCGCGAGCTTGTTTTTTTTTTGCGGCTCAAAGGATTTCGCGTCTAAACCGAACGCGGAATCGGTCATTAAAGGCCCGTCCGGGCAGCTCGAGCATCGAAATTAGCGACCTTCTTGATTAATTATCCCTCTGTTTTTAATTAGCCTTCAATCGGATTTAATCCGCTGTTTTATTTTGCTTCGTCTTCCAGAAAAGATGATACACCAACCATTTACGCGACAGTCTTCAAATTTCTGTCGGCTTGAATTTTTAAATTCCAGCACCTGTACTGTAATACTCAATTTTAATATTCAGAAATGAAGCTGGAAGCCCTGTAAGAAGATTAATGGTTTCCCGTGAAATTGCTTCCAAAGGAGATTAAATAATTTTTGTTCATTTTTTCCCGAAATTTCTCGCCAGGAAAATTTGAAACCGCCCGAACGACGGAGCTGGTTCGACGATAGCGATTTCTCGAAAACATTCGCGACAGTTAGCGTTCCCGGAAACGGAGTGCGCGCAAGGGATGCCGGGAGTTTGTTAAAAGTTTCTTCCCAAGTGAGACGCCTATTTGGCCACCCAAATTGAGCGCCAGGTGCAGAACGCCCGCTTAGTTCGGGGAATTCCCTGCTTCGCCCGGGTGCAATGTGAACCGAGTCTAAAGTGTACGAATTTGCTGATCAACAGCCGTCGGGCGTGAAGTTCCCTGATCGCGGTATCGATTATTGAAGCCCGGCAAGGGCCAGCCTGAATTTCACGCTTTAGTTATTTACAAGAAAACCTTTATGATGCGCACGTGGTATGTACTGAATTTAAATGTGTCGATAGTCTTCGCACACCGCACACGATCCTAATTTCCTTTATAATCGATGATTTACTCAAAGTCCTTTCCCATTCACTGTATTGCCCCCCTAAAGCCATAATCGACTCCAAAATCGAAAAATGATCTCTTCTCATTGGTTTCGGAAAGGAAGTCCACAGAATGTCGATAGTTAAATTGTTTTCTAATAAGCGACTCGGGGATCGATAAAATTGCAGTATAAAGTCCTCGATGACGGTGTATCGGGCATGAAAGCTCGTCACGATATTAGCTCCGGTTCCACCGAGCATAAAAGCGCACCGTAATCCGCGCGCGTGTTGCTGCGCGTCCGATCGCGGCTCGTGTGTCAGGAAACATAAGACGAGTCGATCAGACTTTATAATCCCGGAGCACCGGTAGCGAGAGGTCGATTTGCAACGCCGAGAGCGGCCGATTTAACTTTCCTCCGAGCGGCACGAAGGGAAAATCCGCGCCGAGCCAGACTTTCTCGGCCAAGAAATCGTATTCACCGATGACAATGAAATGCCACCGTCCGTAAATCGTGCGTAAACGATGAACCTTTCTACTCCGGGACATTATCCACGCCGTTCATCCCGACGCTCGGAGAAATCGCTTAACGATCGCCAGGGGAAAAATAGAGGAAGTCAAATTTTATGAGTGTCGAAGGTTGAGGCAACGATCGTTCTTCTTCCCCGCGATCGTTTGCAGCGAGGGGAAGAAAATTTGTTGCACAACTTGCAACCGAGCAATTCTCTGCCAATCAAAGCTTGATGGTAGTGTTCATCGTTAATCGAATTATCGCGTTACGTGCCAGGGACGGATGGGGTTTTTCAATCGATTCAATGCTTCGATGGAACGCAATGGGTTCAATGGTTTTATTCAGCTCCTCTGTTTAGAAATATTCTCCGATTGAAATAGGAAACTGCGTAGGAAAACTGCGTAGCTTGACATTGCTTATGCACAAGCCGGGTACATCAATCTACTCTCTCCTCGGCCCTAACGACACAGAGTTTCTCTGATTCGAAGAAAGTTCAATCGTCCCCGTGACAATCTTATTCATTATTTGCTGGGTTGGAAAGTTCAAGCCAGTCGATAGACGCAGCCGGCACTTTGTAACGATTTTGTAACCGATCGATTGAAATAGACGCGACGCGTTACGTCACCGCCACGCTCCACCGGTCGTCAATGGCTCATTAATTAAATCGGCTGGAATTGCTCGCGACGGTCAAATTGTTACTGAACCGCGCGAAATATGTACTGCGTTACCAATTTCACTGTGGCTCCTACATAAAGCATATGGCGTCACTATAGTTTCTATCTTATCTGCGATACCGATGAATGAAAGATAAATTGGTGAACAATAGCGGGTTGCGTGGACGTTAATTCGAAATAGGCCACGGTCTGATTTCTAGGAGGAATGTACTTACGCGATATTCGAAGTTCCCGCACTTTTGTACTTAAACTAGAATTTGAGAGTAACTGGGTCGAATTGCTTGGAATCAGAATTCAGAATTTCATACCTGTCACTTCATTCCAAATCTACAGCGGCTCCAAATTCTTCAGATACCTACGCAAACATTCCCCACGCAATCTGCATTTATATCGCGAGATTATTGTAGTGGAATTATTAAAATTCCATCGAATACGGCGCACTCGATCGTTAATCCACGAGGCTTTCCACGGCTGATCGATAAAAGATTCAACGGCCCGGGGGACGGGATGATCGATTTAATTCGTGGAAACCACCCAAGGTCCTTGAACTGGCCACCAGTATCCCCGAAGAGGCGATCGATCCTCAAGGACACGGCCGGCCGAAAAACTTGTCGTTTCAGGCCGGTGAGCCCGTTGCGGGTATACAAACATCTCACGTTCTGGCAGCAGCGTTAAAAAGCCGCGCGCTAAAAGCGGTCCACCTGGAACTATCTCTTTTGGACCACCTTCGTTTTCGGCTGCGGACCAGGCTCCACCCTTCTTCAATCAATTGCTCATGGTGTAAGCCTGTTCGCTCAATCGCTGTTCTTTCTTTTGGCTTTCGTCGTTGTTCCCGTCCTCGAGCTAGAAACGGACAAGCGAGAGAGACAGCTCGAAGGTACGAAACAGAGTATGAGGGGAAAGATGGAGAGAGAGAGAGAGAAGGTGGGTGAAGAGGAACTCTCGAGATGAGATGCCATGCCTCTCGAGCCTGTGTTCTTTATCGCGCAAGAACCTGTGAAGTGGGAACAAAGGGAACTTCCCGGTGGTAAGAATCCTCTCCTCGGTCGAAATACTCGAGCCCAGAGAAAGGCAAAAGGGTGGCGAGTGGCCGGCTGTACGTTTCTAGGATATTATTCCTATTGCTCTCTCCGTGCCGCCCTCTTCTCCACGCTACATCCCCCTCTCCATTCGCTACACCCTCCGTTTGTCGTCGCCTGACGCCGCGCCGTCCTCTCGTATCAGCATCCCTGCTTGCCAGCAAACTGTAACACTTGTCAAATATTTACGAACGGTTTACAGCCCTCGAATTTTGCTTATGGTTAATTCAGGGGGTGCAAGATTTTTCGCTCTTCGAACCGTTCGACACGGTTCGCCGAGCGGGAGCTCGTTGCCCCCGTAGCGGATTAATGGTACCTCTGTAATTCGCGATGCGTTCGATTGTATTACGTTAGTGGAATCTTGTTATCTGTATTAACTGGACTTTAATCTGTGAACCTAGGTAGCGACTTCAAGTGCTTCGTTCTGCGCAAGTAGTACCGTATTCGATAACATTCGATTATTATCGTTCCTATTGCGATCGTTTGCCCCCTGCGTAAAGGGATGCTCACGAGTTTGGGATTATTTTCACGGAACCAGTCTCAGAGCAGAAGCGATTTCTCCTTCGTTCCCTGCTCTCGTTTCACTGCCGTTCCTGTTTCGAGCAGCACCTGCAGGAAGATCGACTCCTCGAGAGCCAGGAGCATGCACCGGCTTGCATAAACACCGCTCGATTTTTGCGCCGGGGAGAGACGAAGAATGCCGTGCTCGCTTTTGACTTCAATGGAACCTGTTTACCGCATGAATGATTGAACGGTGCCGAGAAACTCGATTCGCGTCGCATTGTCGATTACACTGACATCGTTAGCCGGTTATGTCGTGCCGTTTTTTCCCTTCCTACATCTCCGGGGAAAGATAAAATTAGACGTCCGTGTGCTCGTCTTCGTGGAAGAGAATCGATCTTTACGTAATCAGACGATCAACATCGACAAAACGAATTAATGCGCCTATATTTGTTTCGGAAAGCTTTCCGAGTCGGTGTAGGAATTAGACACACATCAAGAATACTTGAACGCCATTACTTTCACCTTCCACGCGGGAATATTATGGAAAATGAATACACTCTACTTACCTAATTTCAAACCGCCGAATGTGTTTCTCGCCGCTGGCGGCGCATGAAAAGCGATGAATTTTAATTCGCGCCGGGGCGTAATTCGATCACAACACGTCGATAAAGCATCGAAGCTCCGTCGAACGCGCTTGAATATTTCATGCCCACACACGGGCAGCGCCAGATAAACAGATTTAAAAATGCAGCCGTCGAAACGGGGCTAATTCGTGCGGTTTAGCGGTCGCGCCGCCTCCCGGCATCTCGTTTAATTCATCGAAAAACGATTGCCACGACACGCCATCAATTCTCATTCCCGCTCGTGTCATTTAGCCCGCGTATAAAGGACACGTCTCCCGTTCGTTCACGCTGCAGCAACCTCGAAACGAATATCCGTATCGCCGGAAACATCCGTCGCGGTAAACAACGGTCGGAATTATGGCGGCGCAAAACCGTGGAGATGCGCGTCGAGGCACGGCCGCGAAAATTTCGTTGGCGTTTTCACTCGTTTCAGCCTGGGTTGGTCAGCGCGGGGGTTGCGCAGGGTGGCGGCCGCCACGTCGCGGTTTTCAGGCGGAGGAGCGCGCGCCACGGAAACAGAACTGCCGCTGGCTGTTTCCGTAGTTTTCATTATCTCGCGCACACATAATAACCCGTGCAGCTTTTACAGGACTTTGCACGGCGCGCGATCGTGTGCAGGGTTAAGTTAGGGCCGAGCCATTACCACCCCACATCCTTCCACGGATCTAATGGGACTGCTCGTCCTTTCGTTTCGCCCGCTGGGGCCACGCGAGCCACCCACCTTTTTCTTTCCCTCCGACCAACTGGACTAATTTATCGCGCGATTAAGCGAGTTCCTTGGCAATCCTTTTTTCCCCCCGCGCACCTTTCACGTGAACTCGCCGGAGGAGGAACTTTGGCCAGAGTTGGCGGAGTTCTTGACACGCTTTCGGGTCGTTTTTAAAGCCGCCGGGATATACGTATACGCGGCGATAATTGCTGGAGTTTCGGCGTTACTTGTTGGAGTCGATGGACCGTATAATGGGCGATTTTTTCCTTGGGGTTTTTTTTAGTGAAAATTAAAATTATGAGCCGTTTTGGGGTAACAAAGGTAGTAGCGCTTCTTCAGATAGTGTAAGTGGTTAATAAGTTAAGTGGTTAAAGCATTTCTGTTAAGGGGGCAGGATGAGGAAATATTTCAAAAGAAAGACAGGCGCGCGACTCTTTGTGAAGCCAGGGGACTGTAACAAAGAGATTTTATTTCTGGGTCGTCCAAGTAAGTGGATGAGTCGATGGTTTCATTGCGGCCCTGGTTTTATGGCGACAGCGCCGAATGACATTTCTTTCCTCGTAAATGGAAGAATCGAGAGGACTCGGCGCTTTGACGGCTGTCGTTTGTCCGATCTCGGCGCAAAAATTGCGAACCGCCTTATCTGTAATGATCTCTAATAATGGACAGGAAGCTATGGTCAATTGTAGGTATTGTCAGATTCTTAGAAGGTGGTTGGACACCTTGCCTTTGGTATTGTGCAATTCCATTTGCGCCTCAAAGACAAGGACGGCGTCATTGTTTCATGAATGCTTGCTGTGCGATCAACAGGCATCGGGGTGGTTAATTAATTAGCAATGAGGGGGTGGAGGAGGGATGGAAAATTTATAATATTTGATACAGAAGGTCTAGAGGCATAATAATACAATTTATTGCTCATGAAGTGTTATCGATGTCCGTATTTCAGAAATTGCCATTTTTGTGTTATTTTCAATACATTGATAGCCTCCACAGTTACACGTTTGATTCGTAGAAATGGAGTATGAAAATCTTATTCAACTTCAATAGTCTCTTCGAAGCATAACAACGATATCCCATGCCGATGATTTCTTTGCAGCTTCGTTTCTACCTCTTCTTATGCTTTTGTTGCACTTGAGAGTCGCGGAATATATTCAAGAGACCCAGTGTCGTCATTGTTAGGCGGTTACTTTCTCTTTTGTGATCTTGCAACAGCGGTAAGATGTCTTCCTTTAGCGTTCATCGCGGAAGAAAGGAAACGTTCGTGTGTGCCCACGTGACGCCCACGTAGCCATTTCAGCGTGTTAAGTATGAATGCTCGCGGAACGTTCTAGGAATCATCAATTCAAATCAATTCTCATTTCTTTCTCGCGTGAAAAACATGATTAATTGCTAGCGTCACGTTTTGAAGCTACATTCAAGCAATACAGTTCATCTAGCGACCAATATTTTACTATACTGTTCACATACTAAGTAATATCAGTTAACTTGTTAAAATTTAATAATTACACTCACACAAAACACTTATGTATGTACATATTCTGTCGAGTGGCATTTGCTCGCCTCTGATCTAGCCGAAACTCTGCAATGTTCAGTGTAAAAACCGAAATTTTGGTCGACTGAACCGCCATATATTATTTACGAGACATGCACTACCAAGTTTCCGAAGTAGTTAAAATTCAATTACCGTTCACCTCAAATTCAGTCATCCGCTTCCGGACGATGTAACGCTCCCTAGGAACGGAAGTTACTTCTCCCGTAACCGAATCGTAGCATGGACTAATTGCTGACAAAATCCGTTGCGAGTCGTCGTCGGAAGGACGTCGCGAGACAATGCCAGCAGGAAATCGATATTCCCGTATTTCCATGTATAATTGCTCTGCATCGAGTTAACTTCGTCTTACGTAAATCCCTGGGCGGGGTTTACGCTGCAGGTGGACTCGAACGTCACTCAATAATTAAGTTGCGTTGCAGGACTGTGTAATGAACGGGCATATTTCTGCCCTATGCAACGATGCAAATAGTATCGATTACAAGTAAATAATTTTATCGAATTCGACGCGTATTGTGGATAGAATAAATACAGTAACATATCTACGTACTTGCAACACGCTCGACTACTACTTAATGCTCGTCTTAAGTGCATTGCGCCACTTATAGGGACACAATAACGAGCAACGCATTGCTTAATCTTCGAAGCTATCATGGACAGTTCTATAATCTCTCCAGTAAAATGAGTTCGCTACCGTTTCCTTCTATCAGCCGTTTCGAAATTATGAACTTCAACTCTCTGCTTAAAGGTAGTACCTACTATCCGATTATCAGGTTAAAAGTGGTGTTATTCGATCTCTCTTGACTAGAGCTTTCTAATGGAGCATAGTACCTATTCTATAATATTCATTCCTGATTAAACAGCCCCTACTCCCAGGCTTTGCAAGCCTATTCCCGATACTTGGGCCGATGTTATCTGGTTTCTGTCGATCTCACTGGCAAGAATTGTATTCTTCCCGTGAATGGCGGCCCCGTGACGCGTTATTCCGTCGCGTGCACGGTCTCGTAGCAGGTGACTGTGAACAAAAAGGAGCTAGTCGTGAAAGTTTCGCACAGTCGAGCAGAACGACATGTCTGGGGCTATCGTTTGGTGTCTCGGTTAATTGTCTCGAGGAACCTTCCTGGCTTTCGTTTATCTCGTCCCCCGAGAGTGGCATCGAATTCTACAAAGCGGAGGATTGTTGCTTGGTGCGACCGAGATTGGAGGGTGATTTTTTTCAGGGAAACATTAATAGAAAATGTAGGATAAAGTAGTATTTATTCCCTGTATTCACTCGCATTCAATGCATTCCAATTTAATAACGTCTCTATTACCGTCTCGCGTTTCTCGCGCGAAAGGGGTTGCTCATAGAAGGTTAAAGTGGCGTGGCGAATGTTTGCCAGCCGTTGAAACGGCTTTCGACAAACAATGTGGTCCCTTAGGGATGTGAAGCAGCCCGGCTCAGTGCAAACGTTAGCCTGGGAATATCGTGGAAGCACTCGAGAAAAGGGTATCCTTGGTTAACTTGCTGCATCGTCCACGTTTAACGACTGCAGTAGCCGATGTCCGTCAACAAGTGTTGCTTGAACGTCGCCTGGATGTCCTGATTTAATTCTTCTCTAATATTAGATCAGACGGTATAACAAACGGGGTGTACAAAAGTCCCGATACTTCTGACGAGCAGGGCACGTGCACCATCCTCGTTCTTCTCTTTGACCAACAGCGCAGTTCCCGTTCCATTCCCATTCTACGCGCGAATCTTCACGCTTATATGATTTCTTGCTACTTGACTTTTGTATTCTTACGCAAGCCTCGAGGATTAAGTAACCAGCAAAGAGGTGAACGCCATTGTAAGCAACGCGATCGGTGGAGCGACCGCGTCCCGGCGCGCGGCGGTTGCAAGCGCGCGCACAGCGTGAACGCGCGTTCTCTTCCGGTTGACCAATTTCGTCATGGCCCTGAAGGCCAGAGATCGTTCACGGAGCAGCCCCGACACGTGGATTACGTAAGGCAGTCGCTTTCCACCGAATGCAGGACGCCTAGAAACCAGAGAAATGCAGCGGGCAGCTGAGCACGCGCCTGCATTATAACCGTCGCTCGCTTCGCCGGCGGCGGACTATTTTGAAGCTGTGATTTTTAGAAATATGGGTCAGCCGCCTTCTCTCCTCTCCGCCTGCCACGTCGTTCTTGTCGCGTCCACGAGAAACACGGATGCGTACGCACTGTTCTCTTCCCTGGGCGCTTCTGCTCGTTTTATTGTGCGTCACCTTCTCTTCGCCCCACGGTTTCGCTTGGACTTCGTCCTATTTTCGTTCTCCTCGTTCCTCTGCCCCTTTACACCACTCCAGGCGTCATCTACGCGTTGGCTTCCCCGTTTTGTCCCGATTCTTTCATCCCGGTTTCATATTCTGTTGTCCCGTGAGCACGTACACAATAATTTAGGCGCCAGTTCTGTCGCCTGCTACGACTCCGGCCAAGTTGAACCGCGTTCGAATCCGAGAGATTGAAAGTTGGCCGGGGAGTTGCAGTAGTTCGCGGAGTACACAAGGATTGGAAAGGTTCCGGAGTTGCGAGTTCTAAACGGTACAGAAGTTCGACTAGCTGCGAAGCTCTTCGGGTGCATTGATCGCAGGGAATTCGAATGTTTCGCGGGTACGCGTCGCCAAGCGATACGATGCGAAGGTGCACTTAATCGAGGGCTTGATAGCGTTTAAGAAAAAGGGGAGTCACGCTTCCAGCCACGGTAGTCGCAATGAGACCGCGGCTACGGCGGAGTTTGGCTCCACTATTTATCTTCCTCGTCTCCTTGTTTTCGGTTTATCCGCTATTACTTTCTCCTCCGCGTCCTCCCACGCCGGCACATCTGCTCCTGTTCCCCCGCGTTCGCTGTAATATCTTTCGGTTCCTATCCCGTGGCGTTATTTCTCCACGGCTGGCAGCATGCCGTGGTAACCGTGGCGGATCTTAATCTCGTGAAGCGACGACATCTTGGAAGAAAGGAGCTCCGGTGGCTAAAGAAAGGCTTCATTTCCGTCGAGGTTATTTACCCTTCCGGGATTTATTGGCAAACGATTTGGTGGTTGTAAGGGTAGTTGGCGGAAACGAGGTTCAAATGATCCTTCGATGCGAATGTACCTACTTACATCGGCGGTTTTAATCTTGTCCAAAACTTAACAAAGATTAAGATGCACGAGAAGTCTTGAAAAATGTCTCTTACCATAATATTCAGCTACATTACTCTGAGGAGAAGTCCATCGTACTAGACAGTTGACGCGGAAAGTGGAAATTACGAGCACTGTGGTGGCCAAGCGTTAATAAAGTTATTTTTGCGCCCATTGCCAGTGATATTATTTTTGAAGTAATTAAATTACTTTCGCGACCCACGGCTCGCTTTAATTCTATTTCCGTGGCGCTGCGGTGACGCAACGGTAGGCTTAATGTTGTATATCTAGCGTGGACCACCTGATTCCGGATCAAGAGATTATCATCTTGCGTACACGGAAACAGCCTCCTATGTGGACCAAATGATCCGCAGATAAATTTAGCAGATTAGCCACATTAGCCCAGATTGTTGACCCGTAAGACGCCCATTCGTACGTTGAACTCATTCTTCGGGTGCCACGGAGCTCCTCTGCGAAGAAAGGTGTTATGATCCAGACTTTCAACGATTGCTTTGAAGTGAAATGGACACACAGAGAACTCGCTGTCATAAAATACACTTCCCTATACGAATGCTGAGCATAAACCGTAATTAATGGCAAAAGCTTTGGCCGTTCTCGTTGGAAATCGATGGAACATTACAACGACACTTAAGGAAACATGAGTCTACCTGAAGTAATAAGCCGATAATGAGAGTCTAGAGTGAACAGACACGTGCACCAAGAGAAAGATCACTCGCGCGTGTCATTTTCTTCTTGCTCACTGCTCCGCCTCGCGATAGAAAAAAGTGGAGCAGAATGGAAGATCGTTGTACCATCAGTTGCAGGATCGCTTCAATACCGTTTAATTAAAAGCGACAATCAAAGGGTTCATCCGTCGTTGCTGGTGACAAAGGATATTGCTTCGCTGCAGAACTCGCAAGCAATCGAGGATGCTGCTTAGAGTTTTCCAAGGAACTTGCTCAAGTTTCTGCTCGTTGCAGCTGTCTCTTACATCGAATAATGCGTCATCACGTCGGAGTTTCGAATTTCCATTTTCCCGGAAACTGGCATTGGTTCCTCCGTCTACTTTAGCCAGGCCCCACGGTGCGTCGAGAATGCTCAGGTAAATTGAAAAATAAAGTCGCGCTAACCGTGACAGTTTGCACAACGCTTGAAACACCTCCTCGGCGATATTCGCTGGCAAAGGTAGGGATTGAGAGGGTAAAATCAGGAAGCGTTTAAGTCCTCGAGCAATAAACACGACGCCAAGGAGTTTCCCGCTCCCGCGACGGAGTTTCCGTCACGCCAGATCCGTCTAGCTCGCAAAGTGGCAGGAGTTTAAAATTAGGTGACGAGTGCGGTGGCTTTGCGTCGTTCTCGCTTCTAAATTGCCACGACGCGAAGACCTCTTTGCTCGAGGCATGGTTTCGCGTTCCGGGACGATCGTTTCCCAACGACAGCACCGGCTGCGAACGAACCAGCTAACGCCTAACTGGCAATAATTTCAATGGTACACGTGCATGCAGACGATGATAATCACGCGCCAGAACGCGTGTCGAAGCTTCCAGTTTCTCGAGTAAATGACTAGGAGATAGAAGCATCATTGCAGATTTACGGAGGTTATTTGGTTTAGATCGCAGGGAACGCATCATCGTGAAATTCACGCACCACTTTAGAGTATTTTACTGTATCATGAGTCACTAATTAAGAAGATCGCTTAAGGAGCACTTCGTGTCATCACTAATTTATGGATAATTATGTGGGATGTAAATTCTCCGTACCTGAAGAATTCGAGAACTCCTTTATCAAACGATTTAAATATTGGAAATTTTTCTGGAAGCAAGTGAGAGTAGGAAAGGCAAGAAAATTGGTGTATTTATTGGTAGAGTGAATCCTACGAAACATTTCAATCCTCAATCTGTTATAATCTTAGTAATCGATGCCTCGAGCCAAAGCCCGCACCTAACACAGTACCTACTCCGAGCTTATCTATTTACCCTGAATGCTTTGTGTCTGAATTTCGAAGCAAACACTGATACTACCACTAAAGGTCGACTGCGTTAACAAGCATTAGTATTATTTGGGTCGTGATAGCGAAAGGACAAGTGGTGGAGAATAATTCGTACAGCCCATCGGAACAAAAGTGAAAGTTTGTTTGTTTTGAAATACAGTTTCACTGGAATTCTTGGAATTGCAGAAGGGTAAAGGGCTCCTCGATTCTTTTTTGGGATAGGATAGTAATGGACTACCACTTCGCACATGATGTGTATAATATATTATTGATTAAATATTATTGATGGAGGATAGGGTTTATACAAAATCTGACTCTGAAAAAAAAAACGGTTTTCGAATTCTACTATTCCTAAAAAATCGGTTGAATCGGTTTTCGAATTTTCACAAAAAATATAATTAAAATAGAAGATAAATATTTGCATCTACTTATTTTAAAAAAATTCTGTTTTAATATTTATGGAATTACGAAAATATAACAAAATAAAATATACTCGATCTATACAAAACCAAATGTAAAAAAAATGAAAATATACTAAAATCCGAACAAATCCGTACAATTTTTGAGTAGGTATATTAAATATTTATTGATCTACAAAAATATAATACAATAAGATACACTGCATACCAAGCCAAATGATAAAAACTAAAATAATTAAAATCCGTACAAAATATACATTATAAATCTTTATTTCATTTAGTATTTTTCTTGCGAAAATATGAACTTATGAAGATTAGTTTTTCAGTAAACTGTTACGTACTACAATATAGGTACTTGTGTCCGAGGTGATTTCAAGTCAAAATATTAATATGTTTAATTAAATAATTAATTCATTTCTACATATTAATTCTAGCATATAAAACCGGTTTTTTAAATTTAAAACCCGGTTTTAGAATTTTACAAATTTATAAAAAAAGCGGTTTTTAAACACGATTTTTAAAAACCGACAACCCTAATGGAGGATGTCTGCATGTTTTATTATACCATTTCTACCTACAATATTCTCCTCATTTTTCTTACTCATCTATTTCACCTCAGACATTTATTTTACAAACCGAAAAGTGTCCCAATTTTTGTTTTATAAGGAATTGAGGTAGTAAGTATATGAAAAGAATTTGACTTTTTCACCACTCCCCTTTTGATGTGTGTGAAATGTTGGTGCTGGTTCATTAACAATAACTTGATAATCGTCATCACACGCTTCAAAAGGCCGGTTCAGGAGTGACAGCCCGCGTCGCTTTCGGAGTGTTATTTATACAGCCCTCGCAATAGATCGAGTCCCTTCAGCGCCGCCGAAAACGCGCGGGAAAAGTAGGCGCGAAAATGCGTGGGCAGAGAAAATTACATATCCACTTCCGCACGCAGAAAAATACTGACCTGGGCGAGTCTGGCTGCCAAATGGGTAAATCGACTATAGCCCGACTCACCCAGGCCCTCGGGGAAAAACCCGAGAGTAGGTACCTACGTCTAAATGGAAAGTTCTTTCTTAATCACGGAGGCGAGATAGCCACGAAGGCGCTACAGAATTATCGTGCCTGAAACACATTCATGCACATGTACTCCTACTTTTAGCTTATTTTACATTTCACAAATTTTTAACCAAATATGTTTCACTGTTCGTGTTGCAGCTCGACGACACCGCGCTCCAGCTGTACAAGGATGGCGATTACGGCGCCTACCTGGATCTCGAGGCCTCAATCAGCGAGCAACAAGAAGAATTCGAGGGCTTCCAGACAAAGTGAGTCCCTGCGCAGAATCTAATATTCGCGAATAAAAGTCGTCACCGTTCGAGAATCCTCTGCCTGACTCTGCGGCGTTAAAGTAGGCAGTTTCGGATGCGATATCTTGGAAATTACGAGTGTCGTTGAAATTTCATGGGGGGAAATGGTACAGCAGGACGAGCTTGTTTCGTCGTTTTGCCAAATTGAATATTCGGTATTTACGATCGAACGACTATTGCGCTTTCGATATTCGTACGACAAACCAGACACGGACAGATTCATAGCGCGTAATTAAGCACGCTTCATCAGAGAGTATATATTTTGTTTGTCTTGGAAGTTGGAAGTTGGTCCTTCCTACCTTTGATCCCTTGGGATTCGATGTGCTTTACCTGTTCCGCGTTGGGACAACTGAATTATACAGGGAACTGTTCTTAAGATATATGGGCAAACTTTGAACGCGAACTTTGAGGATGAAAAGGTATCCTATAAACATAGGTGGAGTTGGAGTCCTATGAAGTTTCGCATCAAGTTCAACAAATTTTCTCGTTATTTACCGTCGCTAATTAAGGGTTCGCGCGTGTGTCGATTATTTGGGAATACAGTGATTTTTGGACACGTTCATTAGGGGATATTTTACAGAGTCTAGTCTGTCGATGTTTGTTGAACAAAATTCGAAAGAGTACCTACATATGTATGTAGTTTTGAAGAAAATCTCGACATGTGTTTTGCGGGCAATACCTTCAATTACCGATTCAGCTAGATTTTAAGTATTATTAAAACGTTCATTCTAAATGCGCATTTAGCTCCACCCCTTGCCCCCAATAACAGTGCCCTACATTTCGGGAATACCCTCTTCGAAATCTCTCTAGAATCTCATACGGAATGCAAATCTAGAATTCAATTCACAAAGCGTTTCACCACGTAACGCCCGATAGATAAGAAGCCGATTCTTTCTGCAAAACAGTGGCGCGTTAAAGCTACATCCGCGTATCGGATTCGCATTAAGACCAAGCCGCGCTCGTCGAATTCATCGCCAGCGAAGGTTCAGAGGCTGGGCGAGTAGCGAGGCATTGCATTTAGATTCTTGCCCCTTTCCTCTTTTCATTGATTTTCCGTTTTGCATCGAGCCTACGCGTACGCTCACTCGCCCGACAATGGCTGCTGAGAGACGCGAAAGACTCATCGCGTTCATTGTGCCTATCCTCACCTTGTATCGACTTTGCCTTCGTGTCGAACCGATATGAATTACTCATTCGATGAAAATTACATCCCACGCGCGTCGTGTTCGCACCGAGCGAAACTTGTGCAACCGCGATTCCTCTTCTACTCGCTCGCGGCCGTGCAGCCGACGAACCCCGCTCAAGACGAATCGAACATGCAGCGGGTACGTATTGATCGAGAAGTTTTCGAGATTCCTTGGAACGCGCTTAGGTGCTCGTACTCGCGGGGAAATTGGAGTTTCACGCGAGTTTCCGCGGCTACGGGAGAGAGAAATATGGGCGGATAAAAGAATTAGGTTCCCTTGCATCTCTGGCAACATAAAAAAGTTTCCTCGCTCGCGTTGCTGACGGCACGCGATAGAAACTGAGGAATACACTCGGAATGGAAGGATCTCGCCCGCATCAGAAGAATTTTCGTCTGTTTGACTTCGCAAAGTTCCTTGGTGACGTGGGACACTCTGTTTGATGGTTTCCTGGATTTCACGGCTTCGCAAAACGTGCGACCGAGAACGTGATTCTTTCTCAGACCATTCGTTATCGTAACGCATATCTACTCCAACTAGAATTACTTGTTTTTCATATGAAAGTTCCTCTTGACCGTGTTCATACTTTTACTTAAAATTATCGTCCACAAATTCTTCCCTTTAGAGGAATGATTCAGTCTCGACTCCAGTCTGTTACTTCGCTGTAGAAAACCTAGGTACGTATGATTCGCTTGTGCTCCGAATATCTTCTATAAGAAAAGTGACGAAATCCGTGAACAAGAAACGCGGAAATATCATTGGAATATATAGTGTCCGAAGCGCGCTTTTCATAGGCAACAGAGGGGTTGCAATAGACAGTTGACGGTGGACGAGGGTGGCGAGGGTGTACGGGGGACGGGGTCAAGCCGAGGTTAAATAAATGTTTGGCCAGAGGTATTCGTTCCAATATTTGAAACCCCGGAATTTCCACGAACCGCAAAACGACGTCATACGTTTACCACGCTCGCCCCTTTTCCCATTCACCCCCGCCCTTTGCGGCGCGATACAACGACCGAGCTGGTCCGATTTTTTTCTCGCTGTTGCCCGTGCCACCTACACGGCTCGATTGAGGCAACGACACGGTCCGTGGATCGCCCTAGCCCAAATGGAAACGCGTTCTACGGTTTTTCCGGCCGCGACGCCCCGATATTGGCTCCGTAGGTGAAATTTGTCGACCGACCATGATGCTGTACACGCTCACCCCTCCGGCGTCGCGTCGATAACCTCCACCGATTCCCCATTTTCTCCCCCTTCTCGATCGTGGAGAACAACCCGGGCACAGCTTTCGCGGCCGCGCGAGCGAATTCTTCCTGACAAGAAGGAATTCTTGCCGCTTCGAATCGGCTCTCGATCCTCTTTGGTCTTCGATGCCCAACACGATTGTATCGATGCCCTCTCGGTGCATCTGGGGAGAGGAGAAAGGTCGAGAGATGTGGTTCTACGAATCATGGTAATTCACGTTGTTGTTGCTTTGTTACAAGTAGATTTGAGTAGAGATGTTTCGACCGAATAACTCAAAGAACGTCCACGTAATTCAAACAGACCGCGTAATGAGTTTATAGGAAAGCAGCACAGCTAAATCCCCCGCCGTTGTTTCATCCATCAGACGTAAATTCCACGTCATTTCCGGACCTACCGGATCCATCAAGTCGCGTCATCGAATCTGCAGACCGGGCTTCCCAATTTTCCTTGGACCAACCCCGTGAAAAAAAGCTGTTCTAACTTTTCGCCCTAACCCGGTGCTTAGCCTGGGCCAGTCGTAAAACGGGAAATTACAGGGCCGTGCCCACGCGCGACGGCCTCCAGTTGCCATGTCGAATCGTTTGTCGCAATGGTTCGCCACCCACGGCAATCCACGTGGATTACCGGGAATTTTCCGCGCGAACAGCCCTCGCGAAAATTGCGCGGACGCGTGGACGAGCGTCGCGGTGGAAAATCCGCGATCGTCGCGACGGCTGGGAAAGAAGGTGGCGCGGTTCGCGTGGGTAACGAGTCGTTTATCTTCGCGCTAATGCCCCGCGCCGGTCCACCCACGCCGCTCCTCCGCGGGATACGCGGCGCGTTCCTCGCGCTGTCCTCCGGCTCTACAGCCACTGTATTTCGCGAAAAGCAATTCTGCCCGCGGTTTCGCCCCGACTGTTCATATTTCGCGCGCCTACAGACGGACTCGCCGCGGTAACGGATTGTTCGATGGCGTAATTAAGCCGCCACCCACTGCGACGCGAGTCTGAATCAACGCGAGGCTTCTCCTCGAAGCGGACGCACGACTGTGGACGTTGACCACTTTGCAGATTCTTCGATAAAAATGGAATGAATATTTATTCCCAGTTAGTGACATTTCTGTTAGAGCATCTCGTTATGTTATAATCATTTTTTAAATTCCCTGCTCGGTTTGCAAGATTAGAAGCATTCGGTGCTGTTAGCGAGGCCGTCTTCTTGAATAATGCTGACCGTCACACATTTTATAGCGTAGAATGCAGAATGTCGCGTGAGTGAGTCCAGTGTCGGGTAGGTTTGGAACGGAAGCGAAGCGGATCCGTAGGTTTGGAACGTCGACGAGGGCACGACGCGCTACGGTGTACGTGTCCCGGGACATAAGTTCCAGGCAGTTTTCTCCCGTCACTTTGTCCGCGGCGCACGGCGCACGGGAATAAGTTGCCGCGAAATTCTAGGACGCCGTGCACGCGCCGCGCGGAAAATTATGGCGATCAATCTCGCGCGAATAGGCAAGAAGGCGTAGCGAAGCAGGGGCTGGCCTGGTCGCTCGTGCAAGCTGATCCGCCGCGTGCAAGTGGAAAACTCTGCCGGGCCACGATGGGTTAATTAATTACATTTGTCTCGGCGTGCAATCTAGCCGCAACCGAGTCGACTTTCTGCCGTTTGTCGTCCGGAGATCGTTAACTCATTAACGGATTAACGAATATACCGCAGAAGTCGCGGGGCAAGAAATTGCGAAGTTAGGGAAGCTCTGATCCCGTTGCTGCTCCAGGCAAGACTAATGCTTCTCGCCGAGCATCCACGTGCACCGTGTATGCGGGTGCTTCAACTTAAGCTACCGAAAATCATGCCTTGCACGAGGCTCGAGGGGAACGTTGGGTAAACTGTCGCCGGGTGGACAAAAAGTTTGATGTATTATGTGCAACGTAGGAAACTAAAGCACTGTAGTCTAGGGGCAGGTTCATTCTGGGTTCACGACTTGGGAGTAGCTTGTTTTCTGTTACAAAGAGCA
Source organism: Andrena bucephala (assembly GCA_947577245.1). Taxonomy (NCBI): domain Eukaryota; kingdom Metazoa; phylum Arthropoda; class Insecta; order Hymenoptera; family Andrenidae; genus Andrena; species Andrena bucephala. The sequence goes on from OX387715.1 coordinate 76,908,241, forward strand.
CTGAAACGTCGAGGCATAATAATACCACATAGAAAATTTTAATTGTTCACCCTCAGGCCCATTAGCTATCTTCCATCACCTACAGACCCGCAAATTGCGTGGAATCGGTCTGAAAAGAAAGCTCACCCACGAGCCAGTTACTAGGACGAAATTAATCAGCCCTGTCCCGAAGAAAGTTGCCCACCTCGTGGAATTAAAAGCCCAAAAAGTTATCTGCTCCTTTCCCTGCGTCAGCGGAGTCCCCTTGGCCAATAAACTTCGTGTCATCGCCGTCTCTCCTTCTCCCCGTGTCTTACGTAACCCGTTTGAATGCACGTAGGTACAACGGCGTATAATTATAATGGAAGCTATATATCCGCGAGTATAACGGGCACGGGGCGAGGGCACCGGCGAAAGGGCGAGGGAAGAGTGGTGAGAATAGTGGGTACTCTCCCAGGGGTTCAATAACCAGGCACAATAAGTCGCTAAACGTTTGGCATAGACGGCACGATGAGTAATCAGCTTCCTACGTATCGGTCCCAGGGATCGTTGAGGTGTGTACATACGTCCTCGTGCCGAGATACCTTGCGCATTATCGTCGAGCAGACGAAGAAAGGAGAAAGGTACATGGAGCGTGCCTTTTGCGCAGTTAAAGGAAATTCTTCAGGGACGTTGATTCGTAAGACGATAGGGTTGTGAAATGATAAAAGTCAGATGGCTAGAAATTTAAAGTCTTTTTGCTTGAAACTCGCCTCGTTTCTTATACCAGTATAATTTCCATAGAACGAGCAATAATCAAGGTAACAAGGTGGTATTATTACAGTTCCCAGATTTGCATCGAAGTTGAATCTTTTAAATTATTTATCAGCCGAGACGCGTTTGTCGTTTTTTCAATTTCTTTTTTTTGCCAAAGGCTGAAGAGATAGGGGAACAGATCGAGCCACGGTTGTTATGGAAATTTTTAAACGACACGTCTAGGGACGATATTATTATTCTTGCGGTAACTAACGAACCGTCCCGAAAACTCGCCGACCGAACGAGCCGTTTCGGATTTGCATCGCCATTTTTACTGCATGCTAGCCCCCGAAACCTGTTTTGCATAATAATGGCCGCCCCCTTGGTAGGACACGTTACCGCGATCTACGCAAACCGCATTATAAACTACGCTAATAAATCGGCTCATTAATGTCGTCGCGATATAATGTAACTTGAGCACGTTGTCACGCTAATGTTATTAGCCGCGTCAGCTGAGGGACATAAAGCAATTCGCTTTATTATGAATGAATGCCCGGGAAATTTACACACTTCCTCCATTAGCTACTTTAACCGTATCTCGTAGCCGCGCCACTCTAATTGTAAAACACACGTTTTAAGAGCTCGTAATCACACGTTTACCCGCATTTCATCTTCTACAAGCGAAGCTCCGTCCGTAGGGTCTATCCACGTAACATTCGCCTCCCGAGCATTTTCATATTTATTCCTTCGAAAAAGTTACTTCCTACGTACATACGAGTGGAACGATTTCACGCTGCAGCATTTACCTAATCTCGAGGCTCTAACGTTCACTCTGCGCCTTCCAAACGGGGGAGAAAAAAATCAACGCGCGCAAAAGTACGTACTTACGACGGTGCAATTTGCAAATTATATTCATAAACATTTATCGGGACCGTGGCCTATTACGGTAAACACTGTGATCGAGCCAGGGAAAAATGCCGATTTCCGCGTTTCGTGGGTACTTTCTTCGGCGCGTCTTGGGACAAAGGCCACCCTCTTAAAGGGAACATTGTAAACTATTGTTTGTATGGTTCATTAGGCGGATAGTTTGCGGTGATGTACTAGCGTCTTTCGCGGAAGTGCAAGGAGAAGCTGCGGGAACGGCGAGCGACTTTAACGAGCGGATCGAATTGTTCGATAGGATCCTCGGCTACATATAGCTCGTGGACGATCCAGGGATCAGCAGTGACTTGTCTGACACGGTCTTTATTACGAGATCGAGAAAAATGAGCGTCTTCGAGTGTCGACTGGCGCGATTGTTTCTCAGTTTCTACACGATTGCCTCGCGTTCGCCTCTTTCCGCTTGCTCGTTCTGGGATCGGGGAAACGAGTAACAAATTGAGTCTATAAACGATCACAGGCGGCGTAGAAATACCAGCAACGATCGAGTAGGAACAGTGAGAACGATATTCCAGAAATCTGACGCGATCGGGTTTAATAAATCGCTCGTCAAGTAGTCATCTCTTTCGAACTTGATACCTGCAACTGAGCTATTCAAATGCAAGACGGTATTTCTGTATATCGTGTAGATTAGAACCACTGATTCTGTAGTATCTTCCTTCTATCTTTCCTTCGTTTCGATCTTTTTTTTACTATGTATTGAGTATTCGTTTGTGACTGTATCTTCGTATATTTTCTTGAATATCTTGAAAAATATTACCCATTCCAACCCACTTAGATATTTGTCGACCGACACGGCCGACCAGTGACCTCGACCATGATCTTTCTGGGATTGCAGAATGAATCGCTGCTCGAGGCACACGTGTAAAATTGATCTAAACGAATTGAGGGAAGTGGACTGCTGGTCGGAAGGGAATCAAGCGGGTCAGGGCAAATCGATTCCAGCGGAACTGTTCGGGCTGGGTCCGGGCAAATAAGTGCCCAAACTATCAGAACTGTCTGTGTAACTTGAAGTTCTATCGCTTGACTATGCGGCGGTCCGGTTATTGGATTCGATTCGCCGATGTAACCTATTACCAATGCAAATCAAACGCTGTTTACGATTGATTTACGTCGGTTTCAGGCTATTTACAAGCGTCGGGTGACTTTTATCTGACGAGCTGCACAAGAATTGCGTCGCATGCGCAATAAAGATAATTTCTAATCACACGACGTAACACTGTCATAAAAAAACAGAAGGTATATTAAACGACGCACACTAAAATTCACCGAATTAAAATTACTAAGGTGTCAAAGTCATGCAGCGCAATGTTCCTGACACGTTGCATTGCATTAGACATAAATCAGCATTTAAATCCCTTAGGAACATTCGCGGACAACATTCTCTCAGTTTATCATTTTCATCCACTCGAATCTCTCAGTCTCGTCCGGTAATCCAAGGTAACAACCAACTCGTACGTTACACTAAAAATATCGAAACGCACCGGTAGTTGTTTATTGATCCACTATCATGCTCCTCTCCCTTATTTCGCGCGTACACTGGCGTCTATTAGTTCCGCGGATATTTCTGTACCGTTTCGTACGATTCACATTCCATTACGTATTGTTCGCGGCTAGTTCCGAGCGAACAGCAAAACAGCAGGCGGACAGGGAACCTGTTCAGGCAGAAGGAATTTGGTTGGAACGGAGCTGCTCTTTCTCGGGGGTGTTCGGCATTAAGTAACTTTCCACCGTAAATCGACCCGTTGTTTGGTCCGCGTACCCCGTGTCTGCGTATTTTTCGCTTCGCTCGCGCATCGTTACCCAGCGCCGGCAAGTTTCTTCGTTACATCCAGCCCGTTCGCCAACTCCCTGGTTAATTAACTGGGGAACACGAGAACCTTCGATTCGAGCAACTTTGCTGTCGTAACGAACACTGAATATTTACCGTGGACCCGCGACGGCGCGGAGGAACAAAAGGAGGGACGAAAATCGCGCGATTCGAGCGGATAGAATAGATAACTCTCGTCGTAGGGGGCAACATTCACGGCCAATTGCAGGGGCATTAACATCCCATACACAGGCAGCAGCTGCCACTTGCGTAACCGATGCTTTCGGTGGCCGTGGAGGGTTTCTCTTCCTTGCTTGCTTTGTTCCCGCGCCACTTGGAAAAGATTTAGCGCGATGAACTATCGTTAGCAGCTGCCGCGAAACACTCTCGACTTCTTTCCCCGTTCAATGGTCGAGCCGTTGCTTGTGCTGCTTCCATCGACCACCAGCAACTCCGGGCTGTAGGCTGTATCGTCGAGAACTCTCTTACGATGCGCGCATCGATACTGGGCTAAAAGCTATTTAAGGGGTTACGCCACCCTGAGACGCTCAAAACAGCACCAAATTAGACGATTTTTTTTTATGATACCATGAAGTTGAAAATTATTTCTATACTTCTTATGTTTAGGGCATGTATTAACGAATTTACACAGAAATATTAAACAATGGCCGAGTTATGTGTTGTCCCGCGAAGGGAAAAAGTACTCTAAGGGAAAGTAAGTGACTCTAAGGGAAAAAGTACATGATTTTGCGATTCGTATTATTTACTGAGAATAAAAAGGAGCGTAAAGAAACAAGAGTTTGCAGAAGGGCGTTTTCATTCATGATCCTCTCTGGAGTTCTTTTCTGTAGGAAAATCAGAGATTTCTGAACGGTTTCCTGACCCAGCTCGGAATAAATCTCATAACCGGGTTTAGAGATCTATTCCCAGGACATCGGCTGGCCGTCTGTGCCGAGGGTTTCTCTCGTTTCTCGTTTTATAAATACCTATCCACGTTTCCTTTCCATCGGCGCAGGCGCGAGCGACAATGAGTCAACCTCTTACGCGTTGTCTCTGTGCTTTATTATAAATAAATGACCGGTAGGTTCGCTTTAATGTTCGTGAGAGACGTGTAAAAATTTCAGTTGCTTCGAGGAATTTATTTTCGTAGCACGGGCAATACTTTATTTAGTTATTCCATTTCCAGCATACAATCTTATTTTTGGAGGTGAGATAACTTGAGACAGAAGTTATTACGGTGGTGAAATTTCTATACTTAGAGTTATTATTAACGACGTTTCCGGAATGATGATAAATATAGTCGTAATACGAAGCGGAACTCGAAGCGAATGCTTTCGCAATTAGTAAAATCTTTTGCCGTGAATATTCAATGAAAATTAAATTGAACTCGGACAATGCTCGTTCTGTTAATAGAAATTCCATTATATTATCGCGGAGTAATTGAAATTCCGGCATATTATTACGAAATAATCGAGATTTAATTACTGCAGAATTCCCTCTTCATAATGCTTTTCATAATGCTTTCGGCACCATGGTACATTGCATTTTAATTAACGAATTAGTGAAACTAATGCACCAGGAAATCAAACATAAATGCATTGTGTTTTCCTTCGAAAATAAGAGCAATATTCTATATCGGATACATATAGAAGATTTTGCGCTGTTATCCTTATAACATTAGTCTTACGGATGCCTTGTATTTACTATTTACACGATTCTAGTTATTTAACACGATTCGGGTAACGCTACATAACGATTTACATTGTCCATGACTGGTTAATGGATGTCTTAAGAGGTGTTACATCAGCGCTGGTAACGTACATACGATGCACCTCCACCTGAGAACGTTGTATAATAACATGTGCGTCATGGCCTGGTATCCGTTTAATTTAATCCAATTCGATACTATTACTCAGTTGTTACTGCCCGCAGCAGCAGCAGCAAACAGCCACTTTGTATTACCACGACTTTATTAAATTTCGATCCTAATTAGGGATGGGTTTGGGTATACATAGGCTAAATAGGCTGCAGCCTAGGGAGGCAAATTTGGGGGAGCGACAAATTTTAGGCGAAAGAAAGTGGGAAAGATGTAAACACAGAAGCCTGCGAGAACTTTAAGAACAATTCACTTTTTTTTTTTTCATGTAGCGAATTAGCAATAACTCGTATGTGAGTTACCGCACTGAATTAATTTTGATATTGTCTCGACTCTTTTAAATGTTAAAATCTCCAAATCCGCCCCTGTTTCTAATGCGGTCACTGCACTCGACGTTCATCGAAAGGACCGCTTCTTTTAAATCAGCCGTTAAAGTCTTCCTTCAAATACGAAAACAGGATCACCTTTTAAATTCTTTATGAAATCATTCTCCAATATTCATTATCTGAGATTTGTTAGTATCTTACACTAGGCTACGTGACGAGTTCCACATCCCAGTCGGATTTTTCGTTACGACACGTGTGCAGAATGTTCCGAGAGCTAACCACTTGGGCGCACCTGATCAATCCAATGCACCGGGTCCAATTTATCTGAAACACGTGCCCTTTTAACTTCCCTGACAGAAGATAGGTAGAGGATCGTTTCAGAAGCTCGGGCCGTCGTAGAAAGTTCGTCGGTCAGGTTCGAATCTTCAGGAAAGTTTGAAACCGTGGAAACGCCGCATCGGGCGAGCTCCACAACGGAATTCAGCAGCGATTTCCTTCTGCCCGATACTTTAGAGGACTTATTTCGTGAACCTGCGTCTCTGAAATCTTCCGCGTCTCGCGTCACATTTTTTATATCCTCTTGCGGCGCAAGAGTTGTCTACAGTTTCATAACTATTAACTCTTCGTAGCATCAAAAGTTCGCCAACGATATCATAAACATCATAATGGAATAAATCTTTGACGATCAGAGTCTCCTCAGAATATGTGAGGTTTGCCCAGAAACTTCTATGTTGAAAGTTTATTGTATTATTTTTAAATACGTTGAAACACGTTGCCTATGGATAGCACCCCGAATTGTATAACAATAAATCGAATCGTGGTGTCGATACAGAGTCTGGTAAGACTTTCAAACTACTAACAACTCGTAGCTGAGCTTTGGATGATATTTCAGGACCATTCAACTACACCTTTTACTCCCAGGTGGAACTAACTGGCTCAGCCTAAGCTTGCCTCGTAAACTCTTTGGTCAGTGGTCCGGCGAATCGTGACTTACGATCAGAGGCCGCCTCTTTGGGCTGTCTGCTTTCAGATTCTCCTGCTCGTTAGCATGAGTGAGGCTTATGCATCTCGCGAACACTCGTGACACTCCCCCAGACAAATCGTGGGCTTGAGTCGAACGTTGCGTACGTGCTCGATGAATATTAATAGTTTGTGAGATGTAGTAGACGAGGGGAAGTGTCGATCTTGGTTTTTAAGTAAACTATTTTAGAATTAGAAAGATGGTTAAATTTTTACGTATATCTATGTCATACAGTGTTTCATGCTGTGTACACTTCAAACCTAGCATATAAAGCACCCTCGAATACACAGCCTCCTCTGAACTTGAACGAACTTACACCCGTTCGAACATCCAGAAACAAATCATAGTCAACTATAAAGCAGGTCCATCCATTCTCAACCCCTGGCGTTAAAAATTCCCTAAGAAAAACTCATCCTAACGACGCCGGCCTTTAATCTGGACAACGATCTTCGGTTGACGAGCACCGAGAGTTGGCGATTTTTCCAGCGGTTCCAGGGGGGGCCACGGCAATCTCGCTCGTCCCTCAGGTCGGGGGTGAAAAACTTGAGGCAATTAGGCGCCGGTGAATTCGCAAGCAAGGAAGTGAGCGTTAATCGGTGTTGGGGACACGATACGGGCGGAGAAGTTCGAAACTCGCCGCGCGGCCTCCCGTGCTACGCGCCCGCGCGTCCTGTTTCCGTGTTCCGTTTTCAGCACGGAAGGTCGAGAGCTCTCGGATCTACGTACACTCGTGGAAACAAATGGTCTACGGGATCAATGGCTAGCCGCATTGGCCGGTAATTACGAGCTGTTACCACGCGAACTGGGGTTGAGACCGATCGGGAGACGGAGAAGAGAGACGGAGGGGAGAGAGAGCGTGGATCGGCCACGTTGCCTCGTTACACAATTAAATTTACGATCGACTTGAACGCGATCGGACGTTGCTGTGGCGGACCGACCGGATATAAATTGCAGGGCGTCCGGTTGAGTTACTGTCGATCCGCTAATCGACGATTAAGCTCGATGACACGGTCCTTCGATCGCTGACGGTCTTTAAACTTAACCCCGAGACTCTTATTATTGGGTTGCCGCGAAGGTGTTACTCGGTTGGTTGAATTCTATACGAGAGTATCACTCTTTTCGAGTATCCGTTCTCCGCGATAAGTCGCGATGTTGTTTTATTAATCATTGTTGGACGAAGGGAAGGATGTCGGGGGTGGCGAAAGTTTGTGTCGGTTTGTCTTTATGTCAGATAGGGGTGCCTCACGTTTATATTCCTTGCGAAGAAGTCGAAATGATTGAATCTTGTTTTTGCACTGACATCGGCTTGCAGACACATGCGTGCTCTCCGCGTATCTACCTTCTATCATCTTGATGCACAAAGTTTCTAGAAATTATTGCAGAAAGTCGCGTACAGACAGTGACACTGTAACTCATCCTTTAGTTCTGCGCCTCGACAAAGGAAAGGGCGGAACAGCGGAGGAACTGAAGAAAACCCGGCTGTCGAGGTAATACTAGAGCCTTTGATGTCGCTGTAAAGTTTTCTCTGTCAGATTCAGGTGCCTGCTCCGTGATATAAGAGTCTATGTTTACGAAAAGGCGGAATAACGATGTAAAACTTGATGGTGATGTAACTCGTACCTTGAATCAATACTCAGCCAGTTTCCTATTAGACCCAGTTTCCTATTAGAATCCATTTGTTCTGTACATTGTTGTCTTCGAAACACTGTTGCGAAACGTCCATTCATTACCTACTGTCTTCTGCTTCGCCCGTAATCTCGGCTGAATACCCGTGGAAGACAAAGGGCGCGGAACCTTTGGACCAAACAAGCTTCCTGTTGCCAGCGCTAAAAACAGCTGTTCAGAACATAACGATTTCAAAGGGAGCTCACGACGAGGCAGCAAATACTGAGGATTTCTATCCCAAGGGGTTAATTAAAATAAGAAAATCTAACGGCGGATGTACAAAAAGGGTGAAGGGAAGATTCGGAAAGTTCTCCAGGATTTCCTGGAGAGGAGGGTATCCGTGGACCTCAATATGCAGTCTCTTGTGGCATTTTATGGAGACCTGCTATCTGACCAGCCCGAGGCAAGAATGCGCGGAAGAAAATCCATCCGCGTTATCCTCTCTTCCCGCGGTGTCCGCCAAGTTTTTCTCGATATCGGAAATATCGTTTTTTCTAACCCCCGCCAACTTTAAAAATCCGATCGTCCCCTCGGGGGTGGCAGTGCATATCTCGTGTCACGTGTATCCCGCGAGCCGCGTTGTACCTGCTTGTTAAGGAATTACGATACCGGGCGATTTACGATTTCGCGGGGTAAAATAATTCTGAAAGAGTTGAGAAACTTCTGTACCGTGGGGATCCCTTTCTGCTTCGGAACTTAACGCGTGGTGGAATTTTCGCGGCTTATATTCCGTTCAATGTAAATCTCAGTTGCTCTAATCTCATAGAACCTAATCGAGTAATCAAGATCCAGTCTCCAGTTCGAGATCATTTTCCTTACTCGTAGTGATCCACGTAGAGTCCCTTAAATCCAAGATCCTCTGTATCTGATTTCCCGAATCTGGTCCGTCTGCCTCGGGTCTCCAGGTTTAGGTCACCTCTATCGGCTCTCTTGAGCCCAGGATCGTCTGCATCCGAAGCAACGGTTCATTCCTCGAGTCCTGATCGCGTAGCTCGTTGTTCCCAGCGTCCCTTATTTCACTCGGAGTTTTCACCGAACCTAATCTCCGTCTTTGCATTCCGCCAGGGCTTAACTAATTCCATGGCATTCAGCCAAACGCGTGCCCGTAAATGAAAGGGCCGGTACCTTGAAACTGAAGCGCAGTCACGGATGCATATGTACGCGGTCTCGTTTATGCAGATGCGCCTGGCATACCTTGCAGGTTATACGTATAGGAGCGCGCGGCCACCTCGCTGATGCGTATTTCGTGTACACACATAGAATATCCGCAAACGGAAACGCACGGGTGCATGCACAGCCAGGCCTAGCGTATTTATGACGGCGCACGGCCGAATACGTGCACCATAGACCCAGGGATCCGCTCAAGGGCTGCTCCGCCCCAATAAGTATCGCCTTCGCGGTAAATATTTTCGGAGAAAGTAGTGCTAGTCCTGTGTCCAAATCTCACGTTCCAATTTGACGTATGCATTCGTTCATTTTTTAAAAATATTTGTTGCACTGGTGGGGTAGCTTTTTTTTGTGGAAGAGAGGAAGAGGAAACTGTTTAACGTTTACACTTGCAGCTGCAATTTTTTAAAGTAGTTTGAGGTTTATTAAGAGAAGGGCTGATTTTGGAACATAAAGCATCGAAAATCAGCGCAATCATCTGTTTCTTCTGACACTGTATAAATTTAGCCACCTTCCTTTGGCAAATTAAAGCGTCAAACGATTCGCACAGCCCATTAGCCGCTCAACAAACAGCTTCCTCGTGGCGTTAAATCGCAATCGTCCCGCTTCCGTGTCTAAACGTTGGACAGGGTGTCGCGCCAGGCCGCTTCCTAGATTGACATTTGCTCTACAAATTTCATGGCTAGGCTCGCTAATTACGACGACAATTAGACTGGTCAGCCAGGAAATGGGTCCTTTGTACATCGACAAACTTCAAAACTGAGAGTACAGCGCGCGAGGAAATGCGCTGTTACACATGCGTTTAAAGCTTCTACCTAACATTAATCTCTTGTTCCCTTTTTCATTTTTCATTTTTGTTTCTATAGAACTCCGAGTTCTAAATGGGAACCCAAGCATCTCATTTCATAATTCATTCCTGCATATTTCGTAGCTTCTCAAAACACACTTTTCAATAGACACTGGCGGGCAAAACCTTCGAACCTCTTTAAAAAAAAGTGCATTTCATATTTCACCGTCTTTTCTATCCACGAAAGAAGTCTTCCTCCATTCCTCAATGCCTGCCTTTGCTCGTTCCTCCCTCTGTTCGCGTCTCCGTTAACCTGTCGCATTTTCAATCGGAAAGAGGATCTCCTTCTCTGAAAAACAAATTCCCCCATCCTCTGGTTTTCTAACAACCTGGCCGTGGATCGAGGACGCTCTCCCCCGGCCCCTTTTTGCTCTTTTTCCCGCACCGGGGGCGGAGGGAAAGGCAAAGGGCGAGGCAAAAACGAAAAGGAAGCGTCGGTGTAGCCGGAGCACCGATGGAAACGAGCCGCAGGCAGATCGTATCGACTTCACGCCTCGTAAACGAAAGCTTCCCTCTGCCTTTCGTGGTCGTCGAGGAGATTCGAAGATGCCGGGCTCGCGTGCATCCGAGGGATGCAGCCGCGTGCATTGCATTCGCTTCAGATTGCCGGCGCTGATCGCCCTGTTCTACAGTGTGTCCATGAAAATGCGTGGACCTCGTATAGCACGCTGCTTCCTCTCATTTGCACACATTCTACTTCTCATGGAACGCATTTCGCATGGCAGAATCGAATGAAAAGGATTTACCAGCGGGGCAGCGACACGTCTCTTCATTACGTTACTATCCTTTTATTACCGCTCGTTACTGTTCCGTTGCACGGGTTATACGGACTTTCTACATCACTGAATTTATGTCTTAACGAGGGGAGTAATTTAAAAGCTGAAAAGCTGCGGGCACTTCTATTTAGTTGCGTCCTCGCGTGTGACGAGAGAGCTCGACAGAATCTGAGCGTGTATAAAACTTCGCGAACGATAACCCGATGAAGCGTTGGCAGTCATCTCTAATACGCGGGGACTAGGCCACGAGGGCATGCTTCCCCAGATCCGCGCCGTTGACGAGCATAGAATTGGGCGTGCTGTTATCGTTGGTAGCGCTGTAATCCTCGGTAGCAATTTTCCACCGAAAAAGGACGTTCCGGAGGCAAGAGAAGACGAGGTCACAGCCAGATCCGGCCTGTATGCCTTTAATCCCGAGATCCTTTGCGAACGGGCACACAGCGGCGAACGTCTAGCCTCTGAAGCCTGTACCGCTAAGAGGTTAAAGATATTTCATTCGAGTCCGCGGCGCGACACCCGTTTCTCTGCTTTTTCCTCGGCGGTTGTTAAAATGGCGATGCTCCCGCGGTCTTCGCGACGACGAGGAATCGCTTCAAGCCTGGCATATCGCGCTTGTAACTTTCACACGGCGTTTCGAGCGTTCCTGCTTTCCCGAGGCCACAGTTTTTGTCCCCTGAGATAATACGTAGCACGACAATTATGTAACTTCCAACGACTGTAATTACGTTCCTACGATTTAATGTTCCTTAAAATAATACCCCTGCGATGTCACTCTTGTGCACGCTGATAAGGTGACCGGAAACATTCCTGGAGCTGCTTTACATGTAATCGCTACGATTTCTTTCTGCCAGTTTGGCCAAATCACAATTCGCGTAAAATCGCGGGATTTCAAGAGGACTCCTCTCCACTGCCGTTGGTTTTTCTCTCAAACGTCACGGAACATTTTTAATGATAGTTTGGGGAGCAGTGATTTCCAGCTGCATTGAGGCCGAGAGTTAAATCCTTGCAGCGCCGACGGGAAAGATTACGCCGCAAGTCTGAAGCCACTTAGAGTTGGTCAGGCATTTTTAATTAGTTTAATTTTCAGCCTGTTAATTGGTACAAGGGCGCGGAGTTGTTCCGTAAAATTCTGCAAGTTCGCGGGAGTAGCTGAACTGTCTACTTGGAAAAAGTGGGCACCCTTGGTTTCACGCTGGCCCGTCGGTTATCTTCGCGTGCTTTCCATTCTTCTCTTTAAAAACCTCCTCGTGGGCCGTTTTTATTTTCTCCCTTTCACCAGCTTTCCGCCCCTGAAAATTTGTGTTACGCGAAACTTTCTCACGGGAAGAATACCGGTAATCCAAGAAGTTTTCGCGTTGATAAAACTTGAGGGTATCAAACACATAGAATGAGATATAGGTACTTCGACAGAGGATTTATACGAGAATGTATGAGGCACTGAGAAGAGAGTCTGTAATCTCTTGAAGAAGAACACAAAAGTGACGATGATCCGATTTAGATTGAAATTTAATCGCCTTTATTTAATCGATGCTGACTGTTTAAAAGACACAGAGTAGGAAGAACAAGATGAACAGTCCCAAAAACGATTCAAGAATAAATCTGGACGGCTGAAAAGTTGGACAACAAGCAAGGTCGATGTGAATTATAGGAACGTGAGGTGTGCGACGCGAGGCGTGAAACGTTCAGATTGAATCTGACTCGGAAGTATTTGGCTACGTTTTCATTCTCGGTTTAACATAATCTGCCCGTAACGCGAACTGACAAAGTGGAGGAGGTCAAGCGTTGAGACGAGCGACGCGACAATAGGGACAGCTCGCGCAGATGCGCTCGTTTCCTGCAACCGGTCTCCAACTACTTACAATAGTTCCAGATTGCACTCATGCGAGAAACTACGTGCAAAATAAGTAGTTTCGGCGTTCCCCCGTTTTTAAATGATTTTATTCAGCTGCGATCCTGTGTTTGTTTGTTTGTTTTTACGTATGTTTGTATGTATGGTTCACATCTGGCAACTCAAATTTAACTCACTTCCAACTATCCAATTGTCTTGAAACTTTGCAGGCGTGCGTAGTTTAGATGACAATACAATATTTAAAAAAAAAATTTACCCCGACCGGTTGAAATAATTACCCAGTCATCAATAAATATAACCCATAACCACAAATCCAAACGACTTGAAATCAGCCACTCGCGTTCTTTACGAAAACGACAAAAAGCCGCTGCGTTCGGGTCGCTAGTCGCATCGCAATTTGAAATTAAATAAAAGATATTTCTAAAGAAGTCTGAGCTGCGAAATGTAAATTCATAAACACTAAAAACTAGAAAATAAAAAATATGTAAAAAAAAATATTATGTTAAACGATTTTCTTAAAAATACACTAAAAACTACAAAATAATTATTTTCTTGTACTGCAATTTCGATGGTGTTTTTCACTTGAAATAAAATCGTGGTGCAGGGTATCTCACAACAAATTCATTTCGACGCTTGATGCTGTATTAAATTGATTCATATTCTGTTATGAAAAGTCCTGCTCCACGATTTTATTTAAAGTGAAAAACGCTATCGAAATTATAGTACAAGAAAAGAATTACTTTTTAGTTTTTAGTGCATTTTTAATAAAATCGTTTAACATACAAATTTTTTTTTTATATATTTATTCACACACCGCTCTTTGAAAGAATAATTCGGGTCAGGCATAATAACAGCCTAGCTGAGCCTCGCCCTTTCTGTATCTGCGTTTCTAATTCTACTGCGTTTGTATCTTATATCATTTAAGAATAAAGACGATTTATTATTATTATTATAATAACAACATCGATCCTGCTTCGAGGGAATCAATGATTCACCTTTCACTTCGGTATGCAAAATGAAATTCCATTACAATTGCAAAATTTCACCGAAATTCGCATTCGACTCCCACTGTTCATTCTATACTTTCACAATTTTCAAGAATTGACTTTCAAATCATATATCAAAATTGCGAGTAAATCGTGTCTACTACAAATTCGGTCCAAATTCGAGTCGAAACGGCACCGAAAGAATGGCTGAAATTCACTGGAAATTTGCGCAGTGAGGCAACCGATAATCAGGTTCGAATGTCATTGTGAAGTCGTTTAGGATTTATATTCTGTTCGTTTAATATTACAAAGGCGTTTACAGTGGACGATTTTTAATGCCGAAACTTGGTTCCTTAATCGGCAGCGTGGAGACGGGAATTTCACTACCGACATAAGCTGTCTAGTTAAATTCCTTCCAACGAAAGTTGCTGTGATGTACATTCCTTTGATACGTTCCAGTTTAGTGGGACACAATACGAGCCTGTCACGAGGCTTAATTAAATGTGCCAGGGTCGTCGGTATATACGACTGATCCCGTAGTTCAGTCGTGCTTCCAGGCTGAAAAAGGGTCCTCCTTTTATTTCATCCCCTAAGGCTGATACTTCAGGGAGTCCTTTTCCTAGGCGCTTCCGGTAAAGCCCACCTCCAACGCTCGAATGCAATGTACGTACACGCTTTCTGTATAATGCACAATAATCCCTACCCCATCCTCCTTCCGTCCCATCGTTTTTTACCCACGTGTCATCTCCTTTTCTTTCTATAAACCTCTTTGTCGCCCTCCCATTGCCGCGTCTCCCTCGAGTCATCGTTTTTCTCGTTGCTTCAAACCTCCCACTTTCTTCCTCTCGTTCTGTATTCTTGTCTCTTTTGCACGTTTTCCACGTTTTTTCCCTATTCCCTTGTCTTTCCAGCCAACTTGAGGCGCGGAGAGGCTCTCTGCATTTCAATTGCTTCCCGAACATCGGCCTTCAGATTTATTCTTTGTCGGTTTGTTTCGTAGTCGAGGGTGAAATTAAATGAGGAACGATTGGTGCTAACACGCCCCGGTTTCCGCGTTTATTGGGACCACACAGCTGCAGTGGACTTTATGAAAATCTATAAGCTTGCTTCAATGAATGTTTCTCGCATCGTGCCGTAAATTAGAGGGCAGCTACCCAGCATTAATACCGCACTAATACCCTTCTTTTTTTATCTCTGGCCCAACACCGACCCACATTTTTTACTTCACGATTCACTGTTAATTATGAACGTCTTTCCCGGCGAGCAAATAGTAAATCTGCATCTAAACCCGAGACAGGACGTCCTGCAGCTCTTTCGCAAGATTCGTCGAGATTTCCCAGCGAATTACCCCGAAGTTTATTTACTCGTCCCGCGGATACGTCGCTCGTTCGTTTCTACCCCGTTGCTCCCGTCTTTTTGCTTCCCCTCGCTCTCCGTCCGCCCCACCGTGCACCATTCCTCTAATTCGCGCACACGTCGTCCCGGCGGAATCTCTTTTCCAAGTATAGAGTTCCTTTTACGGTATAATACCTCCCTCTATCCCACCCCGGTCGCCGGATTTGCATCGGGGCCGACATTCGTGTACACATGGCGGCGGGTACACCGAAACGCCGCAAAAACCGCATGCAATGTCCGTCGTTTGGATCCCGTTCTGCCCGTTTTCTCACGCAACAGCAGGTGCGCGCTCTCCTCTCGAAAGCTCCGCGTGAATCGGATTAATTACGTTTCGCGGCGGGAGCACCTTTATATTGTTTTCCACCCCTGCCCCTCGGCTGTTTATCTTGCCCGACGATCGCGATGGATTAAGGTTTTTAACGCTCGAGGTAATCCCGGAGAGCGGGCAACTTTTTTCTCGATCGACGCCGAGTCTTCTTGCGATGAAGAAGATAATGGAACCTGGGCAATTCGATTCTGTCGTTCGTGATCGTGCAATTTGAAAGGCACCGTAGATTCCTGGCTCGTTTGAAGTATGTGCTTATGTAGTATGATTACCGAGCTGGATTTTAAATCGAGTGCCTTGCGATGGCAGGTGACTCGGCAGACATAGAAGTGAATGAGAGAAACTTGAACGGCACACGAGTCGACTGCGGTAATTTATACATCGCCGTGGAGAACTTGGGGCATTATTATCGTTATTAAAGTCCCCGAGGCGCACGACTGGCGAATGATTATGAGAGCGCTTGAGAATCAGTCCCTCGGCCTCCCTCGCGAACTTCGCCGATACCGAATCGCGGGGACGGCTGATGACCGATATTCGTGCATGTCGCTGGAGCTCCCGCGGGAAATCTCTGCATTCCAACGATCCGTAGCCAAGTTCTGCGTGGCTTTTTTCCCTCGGTCTGTCTTGAAATGCAACGACCCGGTCCTCTACGCGTAGATATTTCCTCTGTTCTCGTCGACTCGCTCGTAGAATTCATTCCAGTGAAATCCTTTCGAGGGGAGGATTTTCGGCGGAGCAGCTGGGAACGATCGCGGCGAAAAAAGCTCGCTACAGAAGCCTCTTATTTTGTTCGAGTTTGGAGACATCTCTCGAGAGTTGGCCGTCATTTCGGCGAAGCCTGCCCGTTCCGGAATTGGACGTTGAACGCAGATTGGCCGAGGGAATGTCGCGATTTTGTTTTGGCACCGAGTTGTGTTATTTCTGCGGTAAATATGTATTTACTTGGAAAGTGTAGACTTTTAGAGCCTTCATTTTATACGTTTGCACAAGAATGTTTCGAGCAGGAAGCTTGATAGCCGTGGAAATGCACTCTTTTTAAAAATACGGTTGCTCAAAGTTTCAAGGTAAATTGTAGAGAAATGTTTCCTAAGAAAATTACACTCTTCTTCGATCTTTATCTATACAAAATTGACGTGACTGTTGTCAAGTATACGGAAAGTAGAAATTGAAATGGCACGGCGCAGATTAATATCTTTTAAAATCTCAATCACGATGAACGCTCATGGACAAACGGTCACCGTTAAAATCGAAAAGACAAGCGGGCAAAGCGTCACCTGGGAGTTGCAGTAAGTTATAGAGGGCAAAGCGAAACTCCGTTTTAACGTTTCATTTCACGGGATCCTACGTCCGCCTCCTTATTTCATCTTCCTCTGTCTCGTTAAATTGAAATATAACGCCCAACCTTGTCCTCCGCCTTCCTTTTTCTATTTCATCCCGATCTCTCTTCTCGCGGGTCAAGAGTTCGATTTTGCTTCGGCTTTCTGTCGCAACGCTCGCAAGATGTAACATACTGCTTGCTCTATCGAATGACTTTTGCACTCTAGCTGAGTTTAGTTTTAATCCAAGAAATCCCACAATAATATGAAGTAAGTATTTGACATCAGAATTTTACAACGACAGTGTCAATTTTTCCTTTCAGAACAGTCTCCCTTGAACCTACGTTCAAACCAATCCTATTATAAAGTGTCAAATAAGTGAATCGAATAATGACAACTGTACTTGGATTCTAAGCGCAGACAATTATCGTCAGCCATTACACTGATCAGTGCTAGACTCTCTTCATTCTTGAGTTCGATTGTTTTAGGGTGTGGCTACTAAATGCCAGTAGTTCCGATGAGATCGTTCGTGGTAAAAGATGGTTTGGGTGCTAAAAGCCCTTTGAGTCGACGAAGGTGTCGACAATCGGGCTGGATAAGAAGGTTGGCTTGGCAAAGGGGCTAGCAGTATCAATGCAGAACGTATACGTTTGCGGTCCCGCTCAATTTTCCTCCTCGGTCCACTTTCCGCCGCTTAAAACGGTTACAAATTGTCTGATTGAAACGTGAGAAGACCGTAAATCAATGGTCCATTCTATCCACTCTTGGATCTTTGAATTTTCGAGAGCCTTTCGGTCCCGCACGTCTTCATGAAATCGATTCTGACTCCAACAGGGAACGCGAGCAGCAGCTTGAGAATTTCTCTTCCCCCATCTATTCGATTTAAATCTAACACACAATCGATTTCGTTGCTTTATTCAGGATAATCTGTGTACCGGCAGCATTTTCCGAAAACAATCTCTGCTATAAACGTATCTACTCCAGTGCACACGGTTTACGTATCTTCGTACAAAAAGCTGCATGTAACTATAAGAAAGAATTGCATGCTGGCACAAGCTTGATACGCAAACCTGATGTCAGGTGCATAAATCGATATTCTATAAAAATGGTTTGCAATCAAGAAGCAGAGTATCTATGGGTAAAAATGTTTCGTAGAAAGCACGATCATTTACATAGCAAAACGTTTATTTATTTGAAAGATAGAAACAGGGCATTACTGCGCATTATGGTACATGAAGCTGTCGGCGATTTTCAATGCAATTCTGTTTGAATTGAATCGAAGATATCACTCCCGTAACAGTTACGATTCTTGCCAGCGATCGATGCGAGACACCGTTAGATCAGAGGACGACGCGAGTTAGTCGATGCCTGAGATTATGAAGGCAGCAGGTACGCACATCTGGAGCTGGCGTTTTCACGGTACTCCCGCGCAAACGGTCGTTACCCGGTGCACCTGCGAGAGCAGCGTGATTTCGCGGCGGATCGCGGCCCGGTCAGGTATTGGTGTAACAAATTAGATTGTTACATGGTGTTATAGTCCTGCTCGGAATTCAATCGGGATACCATTCGCTGCGCTTCGTCACCAGCCGCCTCTCCCGACCTATTGATCTGGATTCGAGCGTGGCACCGGCCAGCTCGACCCGATAATTTATCGCTATTACCATTTTGCTCCGCGCACTGTCGGCGATATATCACGGGGATAGCTTCTCCATCGATCTCGACGACCGTTTTATTAAGAGGATTTATGAATTCCATAATTTTCTAGCCAGGGGAACACCGTAGTCCGGCTACGACTTCATAAAATCATTGACCCCTGGCAATTTCACGCTCGATCGCTCCCCCCCGCGGCTCGTTCGCGTCCGTGTCTTCGATCCTTCGCGATACGCGAATCCGTGTCCGATTGAGAGAGTACCAGTCGGCTCGCAATGGGATTAGCGAGGCTCTGGTTGATTCATTGACTACGCGCTGCGGACTAAGTCGTAACGATTCTTCTTCGCCGGTAGCCCCGATGTTGTGTCCTCTGTCAGAGATGCTTATAGGTTTATTGAAAGTCAGATTGATTAGAGATAGTTCAAATTATTTTGCCAGGTGCATTATTTTGAAATTTTGAAACTTGCTCCTGAAAAATAGTTCATGTAGGGTTGCGAGGATAAGTCGAATAGCATATACCTAGTAGAGTATTATAGTCCCAGTTACCTACTATTAGAAGAATATCCGACTTCTATTACACAACCAGGACCAACGGAGTAACAGGATTAATAGAAAATTCTTCAAGTCTACGAACATTTGGACGATTGCAAGCGAGCAATGAAGAAGGAAAAAATGATTCAGTGTTCGAGATGTTCCAAAGAACCTTCTCTCAACCGTACCACTAACAAACGAGAAAACTCCGCATCCCGTTACAACCACCTTGCATCTACACGCGTCTCTCGGTACGGCTCCTCTCGGCTCCTCCGCTGTTCGGCGTCTACCTCGGCCCCAGTCCCGCAATCCTCGTAGATCACGCACCTACCGGGGCGCGCGTTCACCATAAATCACCCGTAGCTGTTTATCCCGACGATACTCGCGACTTTTATCTCTCCTCTTATCCGACGATCGCGATCGTTATCGCGGCGTACGCGCAAAAGTCGGATCGCGACGCGCTTAAATGCCCCACCATCGTTGGACGCGCTTCGCGAGGGGGCAGGTGAAAGAAGACTGGAGGGGGATGGGGCAGCAGCAGCCACGCACGGTGAGCATGCCGGAAGCGAGCCGCGCTGACCAAGACCCCCGCGATCGATATCAGATCCTCGAGATAATCGGCAATTAAGCTTGCGAAAGGACTGTACACCGTGCCGGTGGGTCGTTAGGCTGACCCAAGCGTGGCAGCCAACGGATTCTGGGAACATGGACCAACGACACGTCTTCATTAGCCTTTCATGAACGCTACTCTCGTACCTCACCCCGTATATACGTCCTCTCGCCCTTTCACCCTCCCCTACGGCGGCCTGTCCGCCTGGCTGGCCGCTGCGGTACACCGAAGCGTGCTGGTGTGTCCTGGTGCTCCGTACCCCGGCCACCATGCTCCATCCGGGACCAGCCGGGAATCGGTTCGCCGCGGCTCGCCCCAGTGACGACCGACCCTAGGTACGCGTGTCGCTGCTTTGCCACCGAAAAATAAATGAAGCTAATGGAAACTGATCGGTCGCTGCCTGTGTTTGCACGGGCTCTGTCCCAGCTTGCAGCGCTGATCGACGCGGCTCGTTAAGTCGAGGAAAGAACGCTCTGGGCAAAGCAGACGTGACGCTGTTGAGGTAGGGGTGTTTGGAATGGTATTGGTGGAGGTGGAAGCTGTTGGCTTGTCGATGGGACTTCGATGATTGTAAATTCGGGAATACAGTAATATGTGGTTATTGGAGTATACGATAACCTGGGGTAGAGATACAAATAGTTGAGATTAGTAGTAGTAGTAAGGGATGAGATTCAGAGGCGAAGTTGTACGTTCAAAGTTATAAGTGAAATAGTAGCGCGAAGCCGTTCTTCCAGTCGTGCAGTTCGAAATCGCTCGATAATCCAATACGGGACGAAATGGACTGGCTCCATATTGTACTGTCTGCAGAAACGCTCAAGGTCCGATGGAATTGTGACACGTATCGGTTCTGTCATCGGGCAGCGAAGTGACGACAACTCGAGGACGCGGCCAGGCACACGTGGATCAGGGTAATCTAGGCAGCGGCGTTTCGCCAAACTCCGTCGATCCTCCGAGTGTCGCCATTTGTATCGTTTGTACCTGCACCAGTTCCCCTGGGATTACTCGTGCAGCAGACCCGACTCGGTATTACAGGCGCGTGTCACGATTTATACTAGTCCCGATAAGCCGTCTAGCAGATAAGCGGCCGCTGCGCTTACATTTCGCTCGAGCTGCGATCTCGTGAAGTTAGGAAGCGGGTTTGACGATCATCGACAGGTGTATCCGATTTTACTATTCGCAACCCTCGCGGGCGCGCGTCGCCGCGTTTCATCTCGCGTCTGGGTGCAACGAACGAAAATAGATTTCAGTGAAGCTTCGTTGAATTCGAAGGGATTAGTGAAATCGGAATATGTATCTCGGGATCTTGTTACTCGGGGACCTTGGCTGGCGCGCTAGCAGAAGCTTCTGATAATATTCTCACGTGAGACTGTAGGAAAGATTCTTATCTCGAGTCCAATCATAATTCCACCGACGATGGTGCCGTTCCAAAGTCACCATGAAACATGCATGTACCAAGGTTCACGCTTGTTACCATGTTAAGAAGATCGCCACGTTGCAGTCGTTCGCGTCAGCCGGCGCACTCCCCGTCGACACTCGCTCGCGTTCGTTCGATGCTCGGTATCAGCGGAGGGTATCGCGTAAAAAGGTGTTCGGGTATCGCCAGAAATCTCGGGCGAGACTCTTCGAAGGCCCGGTCTCGGTCCAATAACTCCATTGTCGAGAGTGTATCGCGGCGTTTCCTGGATCCCCATCGACTCCGGTGTTCTGCACCGGCGATATCCCATAATGGCGGCGTTACGAGGAGGCCAAGAGACCGTATGCATCGAAACGGCCCCTGGTATCTGGATAACTATATTATATGGCGTATACTTATACGGAGAAAAGTGCTGCTCCGGGATAACGGTTCGTTCTCTACGATCACCGGTACCTGCTGCTCGAAAAAGTCATCTCCCGGCGGAGGGAATCGGAGAAGCGGCACCGCGAGCGCCAGAAGGGATGCTCCGTATTGGCCAAAGGTCCCCATCGATATCGGAGATCAGGTCTGGTATCGATCGATGGGCGGGCGCACGGTTAATAAACCTCCGACGCTTTAAACGGATACTTGACCGAGTACGTACGTAATCTCGAGCAGAACGATACATAGCCGCCAGAGTTCGGCTCGTCTAATGGTTCATAACGTGGTCGTTGCTTAACGTTTCGCCCGTATAACTGGCGTTAATTGCGATCGTAAAACGAATTGCTGGTAACGACAGCGGCGAAATACGCATCGTCGGTTATCCTCCTCTCCTTCGCTCCCTTTTTGCTTCCGCCGTTGGAGCACGCCATAAAGCACCGCCAAGTGATTACGCGGATTAAATATTGTTTAACCTGCGACCGACGTGGAACAATTTTCGCGGCTCGTATGTGGTATTTTGTAACGGGGGATTATCTTTCATTAGGGTCGTCTCTTGTTACGCTGTAGAGGGTGCAGATTTTGGTGAATGCAGAAACGAGCTTAGAAGCACGATGGTGACCTGGTGACAATAAGATCTCGCAAGTTTATCATCGTCTTTCGCGTCTCTCTATCACACTCTCTGCTTTCCATCGCAACTGGCTCGGCCCGATTTCCCCTGGCTGGAGGAGGTTAAGGGTGAGGAGAGCGAAATGGAGCAGGAGTTCGCTTCCGGTTGGCAGCGACCGTCGCTCGTCGAAGTTTAACGGTGGATCCCAGACCCCGGCCGACCTGAAGCGACTCGTTCCCCTGCTGCGCCCGCTCCTTTTCCCTTTTCCTCTCTTTACGAGTCGATCCGCCGCGGTGACCTCCCGCGGCGTGTTCCCACGCTGAACGCCGTCTCCTGGGTCTGCACGGCGTCGCTGATTACGATACCCTACGCCTTCGATCGCGGAGCGCACGCTCGGCCGCCTCTAGGCTAGGTCAGTACCGTAAACGGCTTACTTGCGCACGCTGACACGCACTAGCGCGCTCCAGCCACGTGTTCCAGCGCCGGTGACGGCGAGGGAGAAGGCACAGAGAGGTGGCCAGGGACAGGCGCTGACCTATGACACTCGGTCAGGGCGCTTCTCGATACCGAATGGAACTTTGAAGCGGGATTGGAGTGTATTGTGAGTGGGTGGAGTACTGTAGGATAATTAGTGTACGTTTAACTAAGTAGGGTAAATCCGGGAGACGCGGTCGGGCCGGAGAGTTGGTCGAGTCGCTATATTTCAATCTCTATACGTAAAAACGCGTTAAAGTGCAGACCTATTACTTCTCTAGAAGCCAAACAGTTGAATGAATAGCGTCACTTCGCTTCCATCTGTATTTTTCTAGATTTATAGGCTATAAAAGGTAAATTGAGGTTACATATAAACTCTTTTATGAAACAACGGTGTACAGAATCGTATTTAAAATATACTTCTAAGTTTGTTTTCGTTTAATGTTTGGGATAATAAGATAGGAGAAATGTTGAGGAGCAATGCAGCCAAAGTATTTAGCCATATTAACTCTTCCTCTGAAAACTAACGAGAAGACTATCTCTTGCTGCAGAAAGGTGAGATGGTCGAGTTATGATTTTTTTATTATTTTTGTTCATTTTCCATTTTTTATTATTATTTTATTATTATTTTTGTTTATTTAGTTTATTTATTCACTTTTGTATTCATTTGGCTTGCTAATCGCCAGTAGGCGGTTCACATTTTCGTTGATGTGTTCTTTACTTGTTTAGCGTAAACAAATTAAATATCAATGAATCTGTAGTTGTATTCATTCATAAATAATTTTGCTTTCTTCTTTGTTATTTTTCCATGAATAATTATGTGAGTGGTCTCTGCCAACGACGAAAACCATTTCTCCTGGCACCTCGGGAAAGGTGGTCAGATATCATGACTTCAGTTTTCAACCCGATTTACAGTAAATATTGTCTTAAAGCAAATATCGACCAGTTTTTTTTAATCACCATAAAATTCTGAACATATTAGGTTTGTTCTGATAAAATAAGTAATATCTGTATTAGTTTTAATAGCCATTTTATATTAGGTCGACCGCGTCTCCCGGATTTACCCTACTGTGTAAGGACATATCTTGAGTGTAGGCTTTTTCGTTCCTGATTACGGAATTTTAAAACCCAGAATATTTAATGTGTGCTTAGGATTTTAAAGCGCTGGTGTTAAAGAATTCTACAGAATGCGTATTTGAGTTTTTAGTTATGGAGAGTGTCATATCCTATAGTTTTCATTCTCTAGTATTTTCATGACATGTACTCCTTCCATCCTGAACGTCGTGTGATAAGTAGAATTCGAAAGTCTCGCGACCAAGAAAACAACATGCTTCCATTCACTCTTAGCCTTCTAAAGCGTGAATGAAGGAGTCAGAGTACTCTTTACCACGCGTTACAGTCTTCATTCACTTTTCATGCGAGAGAAAAAAAGGAGGAAGCATAAAAGAATCCTACGAATCGCTGAGGACGCAGCCTTCGTGATGCATCGGTATTAAAACGCGCATCGAGGTTATCGTTAAAAGCGTTTTAGGAACGAATCGCCGTATTCTGCAGTTCGGTTCGCCGTTTCCGCGGCAATAATGCTGCCACGGGGAAAGGTTAACGTCGCATGGTGCTGGTAAACAATATGACGGCGAGGAGCGAAGCACGAAATCCGGCTACGAAAGCGTCGTTAAGCGAGGCCGTAATCGGGTCGTTTTTATTCATAGCCGCAATGCCGCAGTTATTACTTCAGTAAAATTTGGTTTAGACGAGACTTAAGAGGCTGAATGGCCTCTAAGCTAGATTAGTATCGTAAACGTAAATTTTGCTCGGACGGTGGGACGCGTTCGCGAGCAACACGTGTATCGCGCGATACCGCAATGAAGAGTGTTGATAACGCGACGTAGATATTAATCCGCGAGACGGAGCTTTATAAATGTTTATGGGATCTGGGGGCGTATGCCTCAAGGACATTTAAAGCTATCGTTTAATTCATGGGAAAATGTTATTGCATCTGTGACGTTGTGGTCTTAGTGAAAACGAAGACGTCGCTCTACGAAAATTTAGCCAAATTGACGGGAACATAATGTTATTATAAAAATTAGGGGGAATCGTATTTTACATTTTATTCTGACGTGTCTTGGAGTTATGGTGCATTGCCTGTTCGTACTTTCTACGTGGAAAACACAGACCACGTTCGTCAAAAAATTCCTGAAACTTGTTTCCTCTGTAACAACTGAAAATCACCAGCAGAAATGCACGTATATACGTATCCGTCGTTAGATTTACTCTTATCGAGAATATACTCCGCTTATCGGTGCTCTAAGTTGCGAACGTGCACGATGCCCACACGTGCAGCCCTGCACACGCAAACTGACCAATTCAGCCACCCACAATTGTCACCGAACGTTACGATGCTCACGTAGGCAAAGCCTCGTTATCTCCTAAGCGCGAGCTTCGGCCGTGGCTTGTCGTATTCCTTCCAGAAGGTTGCTTCTTTGAAATCCTGCGTTTCCTTGTTTGAGAGTTCTCTCGAAGAGACCATAAAATTGAAGACTAATTTTTATTAACGTATACTCATATGTTCATATTAACCCAATTTTACTTTAAACGGGTGTAAAATAAAGTAACATTTGCAGGATTTGACCACCATGCACATACAATATTATAATCATTATACAGCCAGTTCTTCTCTATTGTAATTAATGTTACTATTATTGCATTTTCCCACGTGTTTGCATCGAACAATCGTGTTACATTAACGCAGTTTCCATTGTCTCTTCTCTCAATTGATCCACAATTCACCTCCCCTTTGTAATTGAAACATCAAATTTCCCTCTTTTCTATTCAACAATGGCATGATCGCCATACCGGGTTAATGAAGGATGCGTAAATAATCCATGGCCGAGCAAGCATGCTTTAGCTGATATTTGACCTATTTCTCGGAATCCACGCTCTCGGTTCTCGTTTCGTTACTGTCTGCGGTTAAATGCAATCCTATCCGCGCCTCCCAAAGAGCATCGTGCATAGTTGGAAACGCAACTCGGGCAAGGTAGCGTGAGCTTCCCGGGCTTCGGGAAAATCGAAATAGTTCATCGACAATCCATCTCTATCCTCGCCGAAACTTCGCCGTCAAACGGGGAAACGTTGGCCGGCTACGGAAGGCCATTCTAGTTTTGCTCTTCCGTTCCCTCCGTTTGATAGAACTCACGCGACGTCGGGCCGTGCGCCGAGCTTTGAAACTGAAGGCTTTCGTCACGTGATAGGAAAAGGAACAAACACTTATCGTCTGTTAGCGCAAGCCTGGACCATTAGTTCATGGTTTCACAACGTTCGCTTGAGACTGGTGATTCGATCAAGTGACTTCACAGGTAGAGTTAATTGATCTTCATGAAGATGTTATAAGAGATCATAGTCAAATAGCAATAAAGTTCAGTGAATATTAACGTATTAATACAAACTACCTTCGCGCTTCCTTCCCCTATGTCGTCCCTCATTATTATAATTATCTTCCTTTTGTAATCCGTGCACTTCCTACTCTCTCCCCTTTCAGATGTTCTTGTACCTAAATCTTTTCTGCTGCTTCATCCGTTATAATGCAATATATCCCACTTCGCGATCTGGTCTGTAGGTATGTCATGTCTTCTTTTCTTTTATTAAATTTCTTGTATTAATTTAAGCCTAAGTTAAGTTGAAATGACAGTCCCTGACTGAACTTCGCCTTTGCTTTTGTCTGTGTTTACTTTCTTTTCGTTGTTTTTCTGCTTGTGTTGTGCAATAAAGACGTTTAATAATAATAATAATAATAATATTCATCTATGGTAACACAATTATTGAGTCGACTTTCGATTGCCTTCAAAGGGAATATTAGCAAACTAAATAGCAACTAATATATAAAATGAGTTTACCTTTTACCATATGCCACTGCAGAACCTTCGGCCGACGTAAATAGCGTTCATTAATATTCAGTTGCTCCAGTCAGTCCAACTATCTAGTTTCCTCAAAACTGACCCACGGCTGAATCGAATGTCCGAGCCCGTGGCTAATTCTTACGCTCGCATTTAGCACTGGTCACTCTAGCTCCAAACGAAGGTTTAACTCCGCCGTGCCCCAGGCGGGCACAAAACCGCGGCATCGTTTCGCGTCTGCCTCGTTCCTCTTCTTCTTTCGCGTGTCTGTTGCTCGCCCCTTTGGTCGTTTCGCGTCCAGTTCTGTCTCGGTTGCCGAGAGCAGCCGTCCCCGTAAGTGGGACAGTCACCTGAATACTTTGCGGCAATCAAGACTCGATCCTGAGCCACGGGACATTCGCGGCCGTGCGATGGAAAGAGAGGAATAACCGGTAGAGGACAGGGCAAGATGTATGGAGAGGAGTTCACCGAGCGAGACAGGATGAAAGGGACGGAGAGACGTTCGCGGTGCTCCTGTCTGTCAATGTTCAGTCGTCGTTCGGGGTTCGTGCTGCGTGCAGGGCCGCGGAAAACAGCTTTTCCTCGATCGATCTACAACCAGAACGGGACGGAAGGTTTCGTGGATCCGGTGTGCCGTGACCATGATCGGCCTCAGAGCGACGCGACCTGGGGTTCTGCGCTTTTTGCACTGCGGAAGGGACTTCTGTCGTGTCTGCAGGTACCTTTAGAAATAGTTGCTCCTTTTGTGGAGGTTTCTTCTTGATCGTTGATTTTATAAAAGGTGCATTTGGGTATGTCGATGTTGAATCAGTTCGTCACAGATCTGTCTGTAGTGTCATGATGTATTTTGTATGGTTCAGGTAATAGACACTGATTGGTCATTTGTGGTACCGTTCATGAAATTGGTTTTGATAATTTATGGATTTGGAAATGACAGCAGCCTGTGAAAAATGCTTCTGTCAGGGGAGTTGTTCGGAAATGGCATCCGTTTGGGAGGTGTTCACGTTGCGTGGACAAGAGAGTCTCAGGGAAGGAGAATGAAACCGCAGGACGAGACAAAGACTGCAATGCTTTTGCGCGAAACCGAACTTCACGCAAAAAGCATGTCTCGGCGTTATTCAATTGTTGTATTAAGCGACCAGATGTTGTTGAGTCTTGAGCTATCGGGGTAATCATAGTGGAGAAAAAGAATGGCAATTTGTATTTGAAGTTAGAAAGCACATTTCAAGAAACAGAGAAATTTCAAGCAGACACACCATACATTCTTCCAAGGAAATTCTCTTATGCTTTTCAAAAAGGAATTCGAACCTTTCTTTTCAATTTCCATAATTCTCAATAATTTCACAATTTTCTCTGCTCTCTTTTTCCGAGAAATAAACACAGTGAAAGGAAAGGTATTGATTGTAACTCGAGACACATCCTTTTGCAACGAACGAGGCTGCGTCCCATCCAGGCAGAAATATTCATTCCCTTTTAAACGAGACGGCTTAATCGATTATCGATTGAACGTGACAGGGTATTTAGAATTACCTCGACGGTAAACGTTTCAAATTCGTTGGGCGAGTTAGGGCGTCACCGTATTAAAGCTTGCACTTTAACGCACGCTTCCATCTGGAAGAAGACGTAAGACTCGGATGATCGATCGGGAAATAGCGTGTTTCTCGATGTTGGGGGATGAGGGCAAATACGAGCAGCGAAAGCGCTTTCAAGGGAAAAGACAACGAGAGAGACAACGATAGACGTAATCGTGTCGAGATTGAGACTAGAAATAATTAGTTCACCTGTCGTTAGGGAAAGATTTATAGAGGCAAAGGGATCCCCGAGTTCTTTCTTGAGCCATGCCTTCGTCGAACAGGCCTGCTGGAAATCCAGTAGGGTTGTAGCTGGAGCGATTTATTTGTAGAAAGGGCTTCTTCGGTCTGATATATTGCCTTCAAACTGCGTGGGTGATTATCTATTAAAATAGAAACGACGAATGTCTTCAAGGCACAGGAACTTCGTTAATTGATTTCACTTGTACAGATTCAATCTCTTTAAGGGGTCTTTCCACTATGACGCCTTGATAAAGTACCTCTGTTTAGAACGTTTTTTGTCACAAAAAGAATGTGTTTACTAAATTGAATTTTTTTTCTATTTATTAATATGTGTTTTGGGAATACAACAAATTTTTTGTCCTATATTTTAATGCTTGCTTGCCCCAAAATAAGGGGTTGTAATATGCGCTGTTAAAAAAAGACGCCCCGACTGCGTGGTCGATTTTGGAGGAATCATGTATCTGGGGCGGTGGTATCAGGGAGGTTTGTAATCAACATGACTGTCGCTATGGCCCGAACTAGAATCACACATTTTCGTTGTTTTTTCTCATCTGTTACCTACATCGCAGAACGATTAAAAAATTTAGCTAATTTCGATAGTTTCACATTTGACGTCCGCCATTTTGTTAATTCTTTATCAATCTAATTAATTTTAGTCCCTGCCATAGCGACAGTCATACGGATTAGAAATCTAGGTATTTGGTTTTTTTTTGTTTCAGACATTCGGTCCCTCTAAAATCGACCACGCAGCCGAGGCGGCTTTTATTTTACAGCGCATGTTATATCCACTTATTTTCGCGGAAGCAAGCATTAACAAAATATGCAAAAAATAATTTTGTATTCTCAAAGCACGTATGAATAAGTAGGAAAAACTTCATTTTTGTAAACACATTTTTTTTGGGACAAAAAAGTTCCAGACAGCGGTACTTTATCAGGGCGTCACAGTGGAAAGACCACTTAAAAGATAATTACGCTACTAGCAAGGTGTTCCGCAGAGTATTTCAAATTTGGACATGTAAATTAGATTTGCATTCCAATTAGGGCTCCTTCTATAAAATTAATTATGTCATACTTGCATGCGGTTATTAGAACTTTAATTAATTTATTGCTTGTACAATTTGCTATGTTCTTTACATGTAATTAGAGCTGCTATCGAATTATCTTTGAAAATTTCATATTTCAGTCGCATATCCTATACAGGTATTTAGGTGATTAGAGGTAAAGGTAAAGGAAGGAATTTTGCAAATGAAAGAGGTATTTTCTGCTTTGTGAGGTCTAATGAAATTGCAAATGCTCGTACAAATCCTTACTGAAGAGCTAAGGATTATTTCTGTGAATCGGTGTTTAAGAGGCTTCGATCGTGACTACCGATAATCAGCCATCCCCTTGATCCAGGTATCATCGATCATTCGTTCCGCGGCTACCGTTCGTTTTATGCTTGTCGATCACGAGAACGCATAAACTCGCGCCACGGATTATTTACGACTAGACGGGAACGCGCTGTTTCTTTCGAGATCGACAACGCGAATCGTTCATAAATCTGTTCGTAACGGTGGCGTTGCGTTCGCATACGTGTAGTATAAATCTCGCAGATCGGAATCTAATTTTATCTTTGTTACATAATTGAGCAATTTCGAGTTGGATGCTGTAAGCAGTGAAATTTAAAATGGAGTAATGCAGAAGTAGTATTTTATTACTCCACTCCAGTTATTTTTCTTTCCAATTCATGGATATTTATGTGACAGAACTTTCTTCCACGTTACACAGAAACTGTGCATTATTCTTGGAGCATAAGGAAGTAACGTCAAGCTTCAAATTTAATTAGCATTAATTAATATTCTTATCTTCAATTAGATTCAATTCCCAAGTTATGGAAATTGAGCTAACTACGTACTTCCTGCAAAATATCATATCCAAGATAGTCAGAAACACCTCTTCTATTGTACCTAGGTATGTGCTATCTCGCTTTCCGTTAGTTCAAATTTACTTTGCGCGAAACATTTTCCAGAGTTTCACTGTTAGCTTTTTCGTGTATCCTGTCTGGAGGAAAGGGGGGCGTCGCGAAAGTCGATTAGCGAAAGCCGACTCGGTGGAAAATAATTATCGAAGTTCGGCCGCCGATGCTGTTTTATGCGTCACGGAAACGTGATTGGATATTAGCTGTTAACTTTATTTTCCATAGCGTGACGGAGAAACGGAGAGCAAATGTTTGAGGAAACGGGCGAATTCCCCTTAGAACGAGGACGGCAAACGAACCGCGAGTGCTGGTACATACATAGAATAACCGACGATGTCGTTTCGAGACGATAGGCATTAAAATGGGATACGATAACGTGGCCAAAAATGTAAAAATACTCAAATAGATCTTGGATAAAATAAAATTTACGATAGAGGTGAAAGGGAACTGAGTGCGATATATTACTCTAACCAAATGACCAGAATCTTTACTGTTTTCCGAGTTTAGAATCTTTGATCTTAATCTTGGTATGCTTCATCAAATACACTGATGTTTAATCTTAACTATAAATTATTTGTAAATTATAGATATCGATAGGAATACCGTGGTATTCATTTTGTGTAATTTCTAAGAACTCTAAGCCTTCATAAATTATTCTTAAAAATCGACGAAGCAAGAACTTTGTTGTTCCGTGGAAATTAATTTCTATAAATTCTAGGATAATAGCAGGGGCGAAGATAAAGGTTTAAAAAGAACACATAAACCGTTACAATGAGATAGAATCATGTTTCAGGGTAATTTAACACGGCGCAGCCTTATCACGGTGCAATTCATATCGCCCCTACAAATCATTCATTCAAAGTTTCATGGATCCCGAATTCGTTGTTTTTTACTCGAAACCGAGGGAGCTATGGGTGGGAGTGGTTGCAACGATGAAACTGCATCGTTGATTTTTATCGGTCGGTTTCCTTTCGAGGGGGAAGATAAGGGAACCGTGGCGCGCGTATCGTTGTAACAATTGAAACGTAGTGGATTATAAATCATTCACGCCTGTGGTTTTTAACTTATCGAGAAAAGAGCACGTTGCACGGAGAGGCGTGACTCGGCGCTGCACGCAGCAGGAAGGCATGCGTCTCGGTACAGCAGGGAAATTTCGTGGCAATCTTATCGGCCTCACATTGTGCCTTCTTCCTTTTTTCACGTTGCATTCATTTCGACGGTTAACTCAATTAACGCACAAGTAAATTCCATGCAAGCAGAGTCACGAGAACACTCTGTTACTCCAGAGAAATGCATCCAAGAACATCTTTTCACTTCACCTTTTCCCACTCCCCGCAATCATCATTATAGAAAGAGCCTTAAATATCCTCCCCCTGTCTTAAACAGTATTTCATTAAATTCGAAGCCGCGCGAATCACCAGCGGACGCAATATCGTCGACAAGTTCGATCGGCAAGAGATCTCGGTCATCGATACACGCGCCAGCGACGCGAAACCAAATCGACTGCTCGAAAGAAACGGCGAACAGATCGGTCCCGTGGTCGGCCCGCAGCAACGATCGGTTTTTACGAGGATCGTGGCTCGCGGCTTTCTTCGCCGCTCGATTGGCATAGGCGTCTTAACGACGTCTTTACTACTTCCTGTCCGGCTTCTTCATGGACGCGGGAACTCGATTTTACGCGTGGCCGCCCCTCGATGTCGCGCGACTTCTTCCTCCCAGGTGAAACGTACGTCTCTATTCTGGCGAGCGGCTCGTAAACGGACCATAAGAGATTAAAAGGGGACCTAGACTCTCGTTACTCCGCGGAGCGTGAAGAACGGCGATGCCAAGCAGGGGCAGGACAATCGATAATCAATTTAAGAGATTTGAATAAAGCGCAGGCTGCATTTCCGCGCAAAGACGCTTCTTTGTCGTCGAAGAAACAATCGAGCAAACCTTCAAGTTTCTTTCTACTTTCGTTGCTTCTTGTAACCTCGTACCTGTTTCTTGCTGGATTGTATTATTAGACTGTAATCTAAGCTCTATTATTAGACAAGCGGTTTCATACACTTGGAGTTTCATGTATTAGCTTTTGGAGAACACGAAATAGTTTCATTATACCTAATTTTCAGAGGCTCGCATGCCGAGCACTACTTACACGAAAATTGCAAGTGGTGAAATCTAATAATTAGACCTCATAGGTGTAGGTGTACAATTAAGGTAATAACTGAGGAATTAATACAGTAATTTTAAGGCTGTAGAGCCTGTAATTAGCCAAGCTTGACGGGTGTTTGTTATTTTTATGACAGAGTATAAGCATACAATCGTGATCTCTTTATTCCCGAGTCTGCCAGGAAAGTTTAGTTTCCGTTCGAGTTTCCTTTCGGGGAATTCCGTGAAATGTCTGGTTTTTCGGCATTCTGTGGTACGAATCTTCAGCGAAATCTCTGTGAAAATTCGTCTGTTTTCGCAAGTACACGAGTTTCCGTTGTTTTCGCAAAGTCTGAAAGGAACTGTGCTGCAGTCTCTGTTTCCTCTGTTTCCCGGCAACTCGTCGATGGTTTTCTTTGGAAAGATGATCGAAGATCGAGGATGCATCGGGCTGGGTGCGTCTGGATTTTGTAACGTAGACTGACTACTGTTCCAGCACTCTGATGCACTTTATCGCGGAGAATGCGATCTGCACGCCGAATTTGGAATAATTCGAAAGTTTTTGCGGAAACGAGCTCGTTAGGGAGCGACGTGTTTACAAGTCAGCCGAATGGCGATGGATTTCCAGAGTTGCAACGTGAATAACATGCAAATAACACACCCACATGGCAAATATTTACTTAGAAAAACGCGGAAACCGTAAACATTTAACAGCTGTAGTGGGATTATCACGTGGTTAGCCAACAGACGCTTTACAGTAATTTTTCCAAAACTAGAAGAGAAGTAGAATTCTTTCTAAATTCGATTGCTCTTGAAAATTGGTTCTTTTTAAAAGATATTCGGGTTTTCGTATCAGGAATTCGTAATTACTCTAGCAAGAGTGAGTGAGAATTCCTATTGAAACCAGGATTCTAGCTAACTTCCAGGACTAATAAAGTAAAGATACTTCTGGCAGCTTAATGGCGCAAGAATTCCTGATTTTCGAGAAATATCTCACCGTTCTAGACCGATGCCTTACCGAGGGAACTTGAGGTTCAAATACAAATGGCTCAACTTACGAACGAACTGCTGGAACATAACTCGCTCGTAAGTCGTCGAATGGGTGGCAGTTCGATAAGTATAATTCCTTCCCTTCGGAGGGGATTTCTTGTAACAATGTGTATTCGTAATTTGCTATTTCGAACAGGGACTTTTGAGATTTGCATGAAAAGCCAAACTTTAATTCCTCGGAGCTTCTACTATTATATTACTAATGCTGCATCCCATACAAGTAATTCGACGTTATCGCGCCAGTAACGGTTATACGAGGAACACAATGGTGGTAAAAGAAATTCGAATACAATGCAAATGCGGACAAAAATTCCAATTTCGATTAGCGCGAGGATCGCCGTAATGAGCATTCTAATTTAATACGATGTCTAGCAGTGGTATGAACGCCGCTCGCGATACCGTGGTTATTTTAATTACTGGCGCGCACACGTATATCGGTATGCGCGTCTCGTTTTACGCGGTAATTTTACCACACGCGTATTGACTCCGTTAATTGGATTATTACTGTGCACTTTAAATACGAGCCAAGCACAGTATGCAAACGAAACGTTGCGAAAGAGGATGCCGATTTCAAATATTTTAGATTCTTTCACGAAGCAGATATTCCTCTCCGAAAATTAAATAGGTTCATCAAGACCACTAAAGCTGATTTCCCAAACTTTGAGCTTTTCATTGGAAAAAAATGCCTCCTCACTGTTAAATATTGATCAGTAGATCTGAAGTTATGCGTGTGATTATTAAATTATTGAAGACAAATTAGACTATGCATTTGACGGTTATATCATGCAACGGGAAATAGGCAGAAGTGAATTCCACTTTCTATGGGTAACAGTAGAAACAGCTACGCGTCCTCAACCCCGTTTCCAGAGAAACCAGAGTGGAATTCAGCCCGTGTTAAACAGACTCCTTTTGGAAACGGGATTCTCGCCAGGCGTTTGTTTTTCTTGCTCAAAGCAGGCCCAGCCGAGTGCCGTAAAATTCGAGAGTTTCAGCCTTGTAAGCCTCCGGTTCTCCTCTTAATCGGCGCCGCACCCCCCGCCTCGAGATTTTTCCGGCGCCAGAACACCGAAATCGTTTTAACACACTCGAAAACAACGTAACTGCCACGCTTCTTCTCCCTCGTAAACGTGTTTGATTTGCACTTTACGAGAGGACGCCCGGCTTCCTTTCACCTGCTTCTCCACGGGCGGCTCCTTTCCTCGCGTTATTACGAATATATCGATGCTGTTTCTGATAATCACCGGTTACAACGGCTTAATTGCGTGTACGTTTTAAGGGCATTTAATTGGAGTCAATTGCTTCCGGATTCTGCACACGATACTCAGCCATTGTCCCATGAATTACACGAATTTTATATACTCCAAGAAAATTAGGAATGGTTCATCGAATTCTGCATTCAAGGAAGTCTTTAATTATTAAGAATTATTTATTAAGTATCAGAAGTAAGAATTGAGGATATTGAAAGGCATTTTCCTAGTTCCTGTCATCTCAAGATCATTCTTCCTTTCCCTTATTAAACGCAGTCCGCTTGGGCCCCTTCCAGAATTTTTTAGAGGAGCACAAAAATTCAAGCCGTCTACAAAATCTCCTTCATCTAAAAAACTAGCACCTCTCACGCTTCCTCTGACACCTCACGAAAAGTCAATTTATCGTCGGCCCCAGCTATGCAGAAGCGAATTGAGCGACTCTCTCCAGCGAACACAGTGTCGACGCGTCTCGAATGATCAACAAGTTGCTTCCCTCTGTGTCTTCTTCGTCGCCTCCCACGAATGTCCTTTTTAATCGCGTCAGCGATTCGAGCGTCGATGGAGCTGGCGAGGAAGCTTTCGGTGGATAGATTCGACGCGAGGGTGAAACAGGAGGTTGTTTCGAAATGGATCACGAGGACAATGCCTCGTGTCTAGATGGCGCGTTAATGGCGCAGCATCCGGAACACGCGCTCCTCCCGTCTTCCCTTGACACCTTCCACGTGTTCGGCTCGTGAATACGCCTCGGCGAGACCGGAAGGAAGGATGACCGAGACGTTTCCTCGCGGACCGCTAAGAATAGCTCGGGATTATATCGCGATCTGGAGCACGTGAAACTCGCGAGCTCACGACCGAGAGCGAACGAAGGGTCCGTGGTGGAAGAGGAAATTTATGAATTCGAAGCGAAAAATATTAATCGGAGTGTCAAGTTTTATTAGATTAGCCCGACATGTCGCAGAAACTCAGTGTCTCCTCCTGCCATGTCGTTTTATTTAGTTATTGCTCGAGAACACGGAATTAATTTCATAACGTAGTTTTGAGGCAAACATTGAATCTGGTTTCATTTCGAGATTGCCTGCTTCGGATTAAATTCCCGAGAAGCGTATGTCTGTTGCAATGTGTGCACGAACACAGGAAGCATATCCTTCTTCGTGGATTTTGAAATAATGAAACGTCAATATTGTAATAGTATCATTGTTATTGAAGAAAACGAAGTATCCCTCTTCCTATGTATACATCTATTTAGCTCATTTTCGATTTTACCCCAATTTTGGTTTCCAAGCTTCCTAGCACTCATCCTTCAAAGAAGAGTGACAGAGGTAGAAAATGGGGTGAGGTTCTAGTTCTTATTAGTAGGCGTGTTCGTTATTAGCGGTCGTTTTCACTGAACCATCGGGAGAAAGAAGCGACGAAGTTTGTCCCTGGATCATGATTAAGGTTCTGTTACGTCGCGATCGAAAGGAAAGACGGGCGACAGTGTGAGCGTAATTTATGGCGGGGACAAGGGTACAGATACATCGATGCCAGGGATTACAGCTGTCAAGTGATTAATTGTCGCTGTATTAGTCGCCTCCAGTGCGTAACGGCGTCGATTAATTTCCGGTTCGACGCTTCTCTTCATTCAATCGCCCGCCGAAAATGCTAAATACGAAACTGACGCGTAATCCCCGAATCCCATAATCCCACTCACGTGATTTCCAAAGAAAATTTCAAACATTCAGACACCGCTCAGACGTCGCGTGTCGAGGTGAATGAATAATGTACATCAGTCTGTTTTGTTTGAAAAAAAGAAACCCGGGAAAACTCGCTTGAAAGACCGGAGAAGCTGGAAAACGGTTTCGAGTCGATTTTGTTTGCGCTGCGGATTCAAGTAAACGCTTGTTTTCGTTCCGGTGATAATTGATACCTCTGGCGCTGCGTGGAGTGACTTTTGTAATTTATTTAAATCGAGGTATCATTTGTCGTTGGTTTTCTAAAGAGTCGCGTTGAATCAAACTGAAATGTATAGCCTCTGGAGGTGGGAAGGGACAAAAGAACACTCGCGGCAGTGAATTACGTTTAATGTTAGCGCGTTTCGTTGAGACCGAGCCATATTTCCATGGTACAAGGAAACGTCGGTCAATGTAATGTGTTGTAAGAATATAGCGCCTGGTAGATGTGAATCAGACTGTAGAATGGCGATTTCTTTGTGCGGATAATGATTCACGGGTTCATTGAGTTGAGTTGACAATTATCGTCACCTAGGGTTGGTAGAGTAGGAACAGTTTCGTTTGATGGATAAGAAATTATTTCTGAGGAATTATCTTTGATGTTTATTCTCGTTAATTTTATAACATTACATAAAGAGAAAATGCAAAGTATTGCATGGCTGATAGTGCAGTACAAGAAAATTGCTTTCCGTGTGAAAATCGTAAAAGAAGTTTGACACAACCTCCAAAATGTAATTGTCCTTTGCGAACAGAAGAATGCAGAGGCGTCGACGTTGAAGCGGTAAATTATCAAAAACAATGGAAGAAAACGGTGCAGTCGGTTCTTGGACCGTGTCCAGAATAAGACCAAAGAATGTAAAGCTTCCTGGGAAAGAGCTGAAAACAGAAGAGTGAAAAAGTGGGAAAGGAAAGAGTGTCCAACAAAGTTCAGCTAGCCACGTTAAATAAATTACAGCTAAAAACATTTGCATAAGATTCGGAGAATCTACTACGTACTAATGCTCGGTTACTCCTCCATAATTCAATTTTCTAATGGTTCTCACCTGGCTAATTGCTTCACACTATCCAGGAACTACCGATCCGGAGCCACCCGAGCTGTTTTAATATTTTCAATATTAGACAGTCCCTTCGATAGGGGATGAGCAATACCTCAGACACAGGACCGGTTCCCAAACATTACACACATAAATTTTATACGAATATGTTCAAGGTTCCAGTCACTGACTGCAAAATACTCTCCTCTGAGAATGATTCAATTATGATTGACTATTTCTACTGAGCCTCTGGCTGCATCGACTAACAATTAGAATCCGCAAGAATTTCAGGCAAGGGTCCTCCCTGTGGTAACCTCTCTGGCCATTTCGTTGCCCTCGTATCGAGGCTCTTCTTGGTCTCACGGCGAGCAACCGAGGCAGTTGGCTGCCGTGATAGCGGTACCCTCGACGAATCATCCGTCTGCAACAGAAACCCCGAGATACGTATCACTCCATCTTGGCTAACAACCGAAGATTAACGAGTCGCTTTATCCGCGGACGTCCACCCGTCTGCGGTGGATGGGGCCCAGGCGTTTGTCCTCCTCCTCCTTCTCAGCCTCCGCAGGAATTTCTTGCAGACGGTAATGAAAAAAAGAATATAAGAGGGCACTAGCTATCTTAATAGGGAGCCGGCCTCGATAGCCACCGTTCGAATTGCGAGAAAAGTGTGGCTTCGAGGCGCGCTGCGCTGCCCCAGGTTATGTCGCCCGGGGTTGCAGGAGAATTAATGTCACTTGCTGCCAGAGGAATGAAGAGATAGACTCTGTGTAATTGATGACCGTGTCGCTTGTGGTTAAGGTTATGATACTGGAGGAGGTTTATGGTTTGCTTTCCGCAGTTCTTTTGCTTTTCAGCCTCTTCCTCCTTTTGTGCTGTTCATGATTGACTATTAGTAGGTTAGTACCTTATGAAACGTCGATTGGTTCATGTGAACGTCTTTGGATTCTTTTGGAGGTCTGAATCCATCCCTGTTTCAGTTTCACAAAACTCCAGTAGGTACTGTGAATCGTGAAAGCTCGTTCTGTTTCTTCTCCTTCCATCAATTTTCCATGGCATATATTTCAGACGTAAATGTTGAACTTCCGTTCAAAACCATTCACTTTTTTCGCCCGTTCAGTACAATTCGAAGAACCATCGGTTTGTATATGGTCGTACAAAAGACTGTTCGACGCGTCGAGCTTGAATTTACAATATACTAAGTACGTTTCAACGGAATCTAAACTTAAACTTTTCATGGCTACTACGAACGCGGATATTTCGAAGTTTGCAGACCGTTTATGGGGCTCCAGCTTATTTACACCTGTGAGAGGTTCAGGAAATCTTCCTTCTTTTGTCGGGTCTGTCGTTTGCTTCATCACTGTTTCTCTTTTTGAGCTGCAATTTCAATTGATAGGTAGGTGTATGTATGCGAATGAATATCAGCATAGTTTAGGAGACATGAAATCACCTGCTTCGAGAATGTTTCTATTTTTTATCCATTGAATTTTTCCCCAATTAATTTGGAAATCATAGTTCGTTCAAGAATAATTCGATATCCCTGGGGTAAGGTGAGCCATGATGTTGTTACGTGCTGTAATCGCGCCTCATAGCACGCTCGAGTAACACTTGAGCGTAGCATGTTCGTGGCGTGACTGCCCCGTCAGTGTAAATCGAGCCTAATAGTTTCATTTTCTGAGGTTTAGCGGCGACTAGGTGCGTACGTATGAATAATACGGATGTAATTATCAAGCGGCCGTAAATTGAGGAAGCGGCGGTAACAGTGCACGTTGCGTATTATATGCTATCGATGGTCGTCACGTTCGGTTGTCATAATTAGCGACGCTGTCCCGTGCTCATTTTTCGTTCGTGCTGATGTTTAGTGCGATTGGATATGTAATTGCTAATTGGTAGGATTACTCTTGATCACATAGGAAGCGACCACCTGTTTTCTTCCGACAAACATTCTGAAAAGTAGCTGGTATTGGTATTGAAAGAATACTCCATTAAAAGAATGCTTAACGAGTTTCTTTCAAATTATATAATTACCGATTTCTTATCTGTGCGTACTGATTACTTTCTCCTTCATTTCTTTGAACAAAAAATTCCAAATGTCGTATACTTTCTTCGAAATTAGTTATTGCACTTCATATTTGGCAGGAAAGAACTGTTTTGTCTCTGCAATTTCATTTCGCACCACTTATGCACAAACAGCTGAGATTTTTCCTGGAAGAATCGCGAGCAGAATCTTGAAATTCTCCACTTTTCTGTAACTGTCTCGTCTGGCTTCTCGGTCTCTCAATTATTTCCTTCAAGATAAACAATTTTGTAAGAAAACACTCGTTCGATAGCAGATGCCCCTTTACAGGCTCTCTACGAAGGACTTTCTTTTATCTGTCGTATCCAGAATTGTTTGCTCAGCTCGTTTTTAAAAAGGAAAACGTCGACACAGATCGAAGCCCTCGAGTTTTCCCTTCGCGCCGCGGCGCAATAGTTTCCCTCCTTTCACACTTTATTAAATCTATTAAGTGTTTACTCTGCCACCTATCCTCTCGGGGAATATTGGATTGGCAAAGTGTCGGGCGCGAGATCCATCTTGAAGATCGAGTCCTCGAACGCGAGCGATGGTTCATGCTCGGTCGGCGCCGGATCGAAGGTGATCTCGATTCGAAAAGCGAAATTGTCGGGCGGCTGGCGCCGAGAGATCGCTCGACCTCGACGTGCCCTAAGGGCCTTGCAGTGAAATAGCATGCGTAATTACTGGAGCGTGGACGATACCCGGGCTGCGTTGCATATCCGTGTTAAGTAAATTAAACGCTGTCACACAGACATCGCGGCGCGGATATTGTCTCCCCTTATTCTCTGTACGCATGATACGAGACGTCTGCGTGTACACAGACAGGGCAGAGTAAACTTGGAAAGCACAGGTACCGAGGATTGCATTGGTCCAGGAACGAGACCGTCCACCGTGCAACGGGTCAGAGTTGACATTTCGAATTGTCGGAACTGTGTACACATCGTAATTGTCCCTTTTACTTCCTTCCCCCATCGTAGCAAACCTGAATATATTGCACAGAAGCTGTCCAATTTTTAATCATACAAAACCCGTTGTATCAATAACACTAGGGTCAGCTGTATATAGATTCTTATAAAAATGGAAACCTAAAGTGGCATACCTGAATCTAAAATGTCATTCATCAAAAAATGAACATTTCTCCATCTCCTCTCTTCCAACCATCCCACCAATCGATTCACTGTCGCATACGCTCTGACTTATTCATTCAGTATACCCAGCCCGTTAACCAGTTACTCAACCGGTATCCACTTACACTTTTGGCAGCCTCTTCGTCGTTTACCGACTAAAACCCTCCAGGTGGATTTTCCGAGAAGCAAGCCGCACGTGCGTGTCGCGCTGAGAAACTCGCGCGCTCCCAGTCAGTCGCGCGACCCGCGCGAGCGTAGTGCTCGCCGCGGACAGCACGCGTGCACGAAAGAATATATATCGAGCATCGGCGTGGAACGTATACGTATACGTACACGCGTGCATTAGCGACCAGTCAGCGTTTTGATCTCCCACCACGGTTTCTATTGTGGCGAACGCGGGGACCAGGCAACAGGCCATCCTGGTAGCAGCCAGTCGTTGCCTAGACCCCGAGACAGTCGCGAGTGCTCCCCCTTCTGTACTCCTTGCAGCTCCAGTCAGGGGGACGTGTGATCGTGTTGTGTATCTTCCTTTCTCTTTTTTCTCTCGGGGTTTTTTTTTTGGTGATCCTTCGAAATGTGCGCACAGTGCACCTGGTGATTGAGTAAAAGTGACCTGGCTGAGTGCACGTTGTGTCTGGGGCTAGACAGGGGACATGAGACTGCGACCACGGGATGCCACCTTACTGGTAATTATTCTGTTGCCTCCGTGACAGTTGGGTGGATAGGGGAGATTGATCGTTTGGACGTGATTGAAAGTTTAATAGGGGGAACGGGGATAAGGTTGGTTAGGTATTTCAAAGGTGAATTGAATTTAATTCCGGAGTATGGTGATAGATCGTGTACCGGGGAATTTTTCGACGTGATTGGTACCTAAGATCAGGTGATTCTTTAGTACATTTATTGACGAGGGGTATTTTAATTCCATCGACGCTATTCTGTCTTGTGTCGTTTTCGGAGCATGTAGTGGGAGTGGATTATATAACTGGGTTGAAATATAAATTTCAGGGAAACTGTGTTGACTAGTGATCTATAGTTGATTTGATACGTTGACAGAAGACATTCTTCTGTCATCGTACACTTCTTTTTTAGGATCTTTATTCTATCACGTACTATATCGAGAAGTTTCGTTTGAATATTAAAATTAAACCAGCCTGCACACTCATTCTTAGAGAATATATGTATCCGACGTCGACCAAACTGTCGACTGTAATTTTAACAGAATTATGAATAAAATACCCCGGGTCGCGTGTCTGGTAATTATTAAAAAAGCACGCGGAGAAACAGTTCAGTGGCGAGCTGGACGTCGTGGGGTTGCATCGCGGATGCAACAGGTGTAACCGGTGCAAGGGTGCATTTGAATAATTGGAAGGAACGGGCGAATGGTCACATTGGGGTATCTCTACGGAATCGATCGCGGTCCAAGTGAATTCGACCCTGAACTCAAGGAAATCGTGAGTGCAATCACCTTCGATCTCTTCGTCGCTCTACCGTGAGCTAGCGAGCCTGAAAAATCGTCGGTGAAATTATAACGACGTTTCTAGAAATTGCACTTTTCTTCGTCTGCCCGTGAAAACCTAATCAGGGGGGGAATTCAGGTTAGGCATATACATTCTTGGAAGGTGGCGTAACCGGGCAATCCAGTTCAGACTTCTCCAGTTCAGGAATCGATCTTGTGGCCCTGTTTTCGAGGCTTTGAGCCAATTCGCGGATCGATTTATCCGCGTGCAGTGTACATCAATCATTTCCCCGCGTTCGATTTGCTGCAGTGGTACTTTGCGCCGAGGTTTTTACCTTGCGTTGCATTTGAACGTAATTTGTCCTCGAATGCCGTTAACGCAAATATGCATCGTGGAGAAATATCAAAGGTCGAACGTCGCGTTCGATCCACACTATTGAAGAAGAAATTGTATCCTCGGAATCAGGAAGTGTCGTGAAGAATTATTACCTCCAACGTGACTTGCTAGTTTCGCGACAAAGTAGATACTTCATGTAACCGTCAGGTAGCGAGGGGTTAAGCACCTGGAAAATGTAATTTTTTCCCACTTTGTACAATATGTCTTACGAAGCTATTTCTTAAAAATTAATCATCCTTCATATCCCTCAAAATGAAATTTCTCTCGTGTAATTAGTGGACCTAGACCGTCAGCACAGCTTCTCGTAAAGCTGCTGTAGCAAGCTCAGCTAATTGCATTCTCTGTCTTTCAAAACGACATTTTACCCAATAACATGAAACTTGGAACTCTAAAGAATACCGTAAACCATTTCACGTGTGCACCGTGAAACATCCCTTTGATGTGACAGTCTCCGTTGTCCCAGCCCTTCAACCCGAAAGTTGACAAGCCTGGCAGTGGACGTAATAACGAAACGGTTCACGACTAAACGACACCCGGTCACGATTGTTCATTCCTCGACTTTCACTCGCGCGTGTTCCGTCGATCACGAGCCGTGACTCGACTCTTCGAAAACGCGGAGGAATAACAGACGCGTTGCACGCGTCCGTTTCTCCGTTTCCATCGGGGTTCGTTGAATCCTTCGGAGCGCCGGCATCGACGGTCGATGTCGCGAAAACGGAAGGGAAAACGTGCCGTCACGAGCGAGCATCGATTGATCATCGATCAGGCCGACGCGTGGCCAGTGAATCCTGATGATCGAACGGTGAATCGGATGTGACCGCGACTGGCGAGTCGTTGATGTCGGGATTGCAGTAAGAATGACGCATTGCATTTAGAAGCATCTACTGCACAGTCCTTGCAAAATATAAATGGCTATCTACAATTCTTCATATTTGAAGATAAAGCGACGGTGGTATTGAGTTTGACAGGTAGTTCATAAATGAATCAACTCAGTGATCCTTCAAATAATTCAATTGAATAATCCATCGAAGGTCTTCTTGACTGTGACAAAATCCTGAACGATCGTTATCACACCAGATATCACTGCGTCGACTCGCCGCGAGCTTCATTCCAGATGGCTGATATCCCTTCGCTGCGCGACAACTTGAAAGCTCTAATTAGCCCTCGAGTGACGATCCGA
This sequence comes from Andrena bucephala, assembly GCA_947577245.1. NCBI lineage: Eukaryota > Metazoa > Arthropoda > Insecta > Hymenoptera > Andrenidae > Andrena > Andrena bucephala. The sequence continues at coordinate 76,952,003 of OX387715.1, forward strand.
GGCACACTCGAGCGAACTCGGGAAGCGGCCGACTAATTATACGAGTGAATTAAATCGACCGCGTAAAAACGTCCTCGTGGAAAACGCGGCTTGCACGTCCGCATTCTCATAGCCAGCGACCGAGCTGTTGGCGTCGATTTAAATAACGGGGGAGGGGACCAATTAGGAGGGTTAATTCCCAAGTGATTTATGGCCTGAAAAGGAGTAGATGGAGCCGACCTTACGCGCCTCTGTTGCCTAGCGTAGAGGATTCTTGCGCAATCGTTCGCTCGTCGCCGGCGAACACTTATTTCGCGCGTTAATCGACAGCGTCCCGCGCCTCGCGAACGTCGCCGGGATCAAACAGAACGAGCGGGCGGATAATTAATTCGTCATTCGACCACGCGTAAATCACAAGAATGCCCTTGAGAATAGCCGGACCGGTACGTTACACCTTCCGCTCGGCATCTGCTCTTCGACGTGGAGGATTCACATCGATTCTCTTTGGAAACGTGGAATTTTGTTTTCGAGCCTAGATGTGATTCAACCGCTTGGCCAGATCCTCGCCAAGATATTTTATTTTTGTGCTTTGTTGTGCTGCCTGGGCTCTTGCATAATTTGACGCGAGAGGAGCTACTCAAATAGTGGCCGTTTCGCAATCGAGCCTGCTGATGATGTCGATACTCGATGGTCCAGGAGTATGAGCAACTTCTTGAGATATTTGTATGGTACTTCAGGCTTCCAAGTATGAGCTCCATTCTTCTGGACATTCACTCCATAGCTTGGCTTAACGTTGCTTTAGGGTTTTCTTATAAGTATCTGTTCCGTGAAATAATGAATGAATTTCTGCGTTCCACTCAAAGAAACCTGTTTGCCAGGTTTGAGATATTTGCAGCGAGATATCGACGTAATGGTCGTCGAATATTCTAGCTATGTCCCCCAGAATTCTTAGAGCGAACCTGATATTCTTGTTCGGCTAACTGCGACTGTGATTCTCGAAAATCTTTGCGCGACACGCATTCTGCGAGCAGGTACGACAGGCTTTTGTCGGTGGTTCTAATTTACATACTCGCTACTTGTCTAGCTTTTCCGCGGATTTATCGTGGCTAGAATGATGGCATGTCCAATTGGCAATTTCGTCCCACTGCATAAGGGTGCAACTTGGCGGTGGCTCAAGAGACTTCGACGATTTTCCCCGAAAATTCCCAAACTGCTGTGGTGCCTTGGTTCCGCCGGTTTTAATTTCGTTAGGTACAAATAGCTCGTGTTCGATTGCAGCAAGTGATTCTTTGTTGTAGTTGGAAATCGGATTTATTTTAGATTGTACGAAGGCTTAAGTCAAGTTTAAATTGAACTCGCTCCGTCTCCTCGTTAAATCCAATTCGAGATTGCATCAACTTTAATTTGGGTTGATTTCGTTCAAATTTAGTTCCGCAGAAGTTTGTCATAAGTTTATATTTAACTTGTATCGAATTCAGCAGTTGCAAGGTATAAGAGCACACGATATTTAAAGTTTGCTTCAAGGCTACTTGAAATTTCAATCGCCTCGAATTCGAGTGCAACGCAATCAAGCCGAATTTAAACTTAAATTTCAATGGAAACTGAAACTTAATTATATTGAAAGTTTCATCGACCTGCACGAAATACTTGAGGCTGTACCATGATAGTATCATCGTGAAAGTTTTTCAGATTCGATAATTCCGTTCGAAATTGTAACGAAAGCAATCGGAAGTTCCAAGAGTAAATTCTTAAGTCTCACTATTACTCGGTGATCCGCTTAAAATTTCTCTCTGTTCGATAAGTTTCAAGCAGTTCCACCCGTAGTTTCCGGCCGTCCAATTAGCTTGCGATCCTCGAAACGTAATTCTGCTGAATACGGCGCACTCGGTGCAGTTTGCGTTCGCCGAAGTCTGACAGGCTGACGTTTTAAACGACAATACGAAATTACCCTTGACTAGTTGAACGCCTCGTATGCCTAGCAACTGGATGACCTGCTTGTCGCCTGTACTTCCGTTGAATGTTCTCATTTCTTGGAAGTCCCGAAACAAGGACAGAACCACTTCAATCGATTCTAAGAAACTAGAATGAGGTCAAGGATGTTTCATCTGTACCATGGTCTATCGTCCGTTTTAATTGAAGTAAATAAACCTGCACACTGACACTATCAATATCATTTCATAATCGAGCACCGCCAAGACTTCCTACGCTACAAAACTGATCAAATTATAAATTACCAACTCTTTTACCCACATATACTTTGGCGCAACAGTTGAAGCGTTAGAACGCACATGTAATTGAACTGTGAAGCTTTCGCGAGCTGGGTTCCTCGCGCGGTTTCAAATGGTTTAATACACCCGCGGTCCTCGAATTTGCCAGCACCCCTTGAGGCCCGCTAGGGTCCCCAGGATCTCTAGGATGCGAAAGACGCTCGACCTTAGCGCGAGTGGCTGTTGGAGTGGTTCCCCCGGAAAAACAAGCGAATCGTATCGTGGAGAGCGCTGGGCTGGCTGGCCCTCGAGATCGACTCCAGGAGCCGGGGCTCCATGTAAATGCGATCTCTCACCCTCTCGTCGGGACGGGGGGCGTTCGCCAGCTTGCCGTCCGCACCGAGTGCACCCGCGGGAGAATGAAAACCAGTCGGGGGAAACGTTCCCTTGCAAATGGAATGCAAAATCCTGGACGGTGCCGATGCTCGTGGGAACTTCGCCGTTCGTAAGCACAGCGACGAAAGTCCCGACGAAAGGATTTCCAATCTCCTTTAATGGCGCATTAATCGCGACTCCGTCTAGAGGACGGGGCGAGCGGGGCGAGGGCGGAAAAAGGACGAGGCCGACGGTTTCGGAGAGGAGGAAGCGTGCTGGGGTGGAGATTCGACGCGATAACCCCCGGCTCGAAGCGGTTTTCAATTGACGACGGCGACCGATAGTCTGCAAAGTTTCTCCGAATACCGATTATCGATACTTTCGCGTCTAGTGGCTTTAATACGCGGCAACTTCTTTTTGGTGTTATGAGGTGGCGTTAAATAGACGCTTCCAGGCTTTTTTCCAGGAGGTGTATCGCGCTGATAGGGTACCGTAGGGACTCGATATTGCGTGGACAAGGGGGATGGAACAATAGCGTGGCGGTGTAATTACAACAAACTAATTAGTTTGGCGTTCCTCTGTTCCACGTAAATTGGCAGCTTCACAGAACAACTTGGTCTGTATTAATTGAACGGAAAATTGATTTGTGCTTCGGCGTAGAGGATGTAAACTTTATTTAACATGACATTAACATGTATGTATTAAAAGCGAGTACGTATAATTGGTTCAACATGGAACGCATCTGCGGTGTGAGTTGATACATGTCTGATTATATACAGGTCGTTTCTACTTGCCCGTTCTACATGGCAAAAAGAACAGTTGATTTAGAAAGTGGAGTTCGAAATTTTTCCTGCTTTTCACACACTGTTCTCCCTTCATGGTCTCGTATTACTTTCATTGTACACGGTTATTTTGATCAAAAAATTAGCTACGACTGTAGGTATTTAAAAGCAGATGTTGCTTCATAAGGAAACCACAATGAGGCACGATCTACGTATGTACTTCCATTTAGAAAAAGATTAACATAATCACACGATGCTCGTCTCGAAAGCCGCCTCACTTGTATTCAGATGTATTAACCTCTAACAATCTTAATTTTATACCCTGCATAAACTTCCTTGATACTCATCCTTTCTTACATTTTCTGCATCCTACAGAAATGCATTTATAACCATCTCGACAGAAGGATGTATCATAGAAACGCAGCGAAATCCCCCATAATCCACAAATCTCTCGATCAAACATAGACAGGTTTCGATGCACCCGTTGCGTCATTCCCTCACCCTATTTTGCAGCGTCGCGGTCACCGTTATCCCTTCCTTCCGCGAGTAGAATCTTTATTCCGTTTAAATTTCAACATCCCACGGTGCAGAGCGAATTGAATCCAATTCCTCCGGCTCCCTCTCGTCGCGTCTTTCAAGTAACTTTCGAAATTTCTATTTCGGTCCCTGCGAGATTGAAATTCTACTTTCTACGGGGGGGGGGGGGCGCATGCGTTCTCTCTCGTGTTTGTTAACGTCTGTTTTCGCGCAATTAGCGCGGAACAATACACGGCAATTATGCGGAACGTGGATTGAATACAATACGAGGAAAAGAAGACACGACGCCGCGTTTATGTGGAAACGTAAACGACGACGATGACGTCCGCGTCGTTGGGGTGCCAGCCAGCCGACATTGAACTTGGCCCCGTGCCGGAAACTTTTTAATTTATTCGAGCAACCTCTGCCCCCTCCCTCCCCGCCCCTCTCGCGTTTTAGCTCTCTTAAGGGAGTCCGACGACCCGTTCCCTCGGCTTCTTTCCCTCGATTCTCATGGAAATGGTTTGTTTACGGGATAGCCGGCCGGGGCCGCGAGGCAAGCGACGAGGATCAAAAGTTTCGCCGGGTCCCCCGGGCCGGCGAGATCTCAGAATCGCTTAAAACTTCTTAATATTTTCAAATCGCAATAACGAACTTCGTAATTCGCGTATTAACGCCCGGCGTTTAATCTGCCATGGGCCCACGGTTCTGGTTAACTGAGCTCAATGACGCCGCTCGACTCGAATTATTCGAAAGTTTGATGGCTCTCCGGCGCCGCTCTACTGTTTGGGGCGACGTAGATTGTTTCGCTCGATTTTCGATTTACCTCGAGCGACGGCAGGTTCGTTTGCCGCGAAATGAATCCGGAAAAATTCAATTTACGAAGCGAAGCTAAGCGATTCCAAGTTTTGATACGGCTGGAGACGGCTTCCGCTACTTTGTTCCCGTGGACAATTGGCGCGACGCTGTGACGCGCTTTTCATTAAGTAACTTACCGCGATTGTACTGTCGGACGCAACAACGGCCGAAGGACACTGGGGCCCTTTTTGCATAAAACACATAATTAGATTCCTCATTCTTTTCTACATTTCCTTCTAAATTTTATTGCCGAATCTTTAAAATTGAGAGAGCTATAGTAAATGTTGGGAATGGATGTCGATCAACTGACTTAACTCGTATCTAATCCAAACATACATTAACCTGAACATGACACGACCTATGACTATTTTTATGACTATATTTTTTCAAATATGCAAATATTAAATAAATAATAAAAAATAATGTTAAAAAACAAGAATTTTTTCTATATTTCTCCAATTTATGCAAGAAGAGCTTGAGAGGGCTATAATTAAAATTAATTTCACTGATTAATTTATTACATAATTGCAATTGTAGTAATTGCAATTACAGAGGAGATATATCAATTTTTTAAATATTATTGAGAGTTTTACAACAACTTCAGTGTTTATAAAAAATATTTAACTTCGTAATGTTTGCAGATACATTTCCCGAAACTGATTTTTGGCACTCAGGCTCTTCTTGCATCCAACAGTACAATTGTATTTTGCGTGTATACAAAAGAAGGTAAAATAGGCAATTTTCGAGCTGTGGAGGCTGGTACAGATAGGTTTCGCCTGATGGTGCACGAAATGGAATTGGATGTTAGAAGACTCGGTGTTGCGGATCGAGTCATTGAACTATCACATAGATATGGGTCAAGCCACTATTGAGCATGGATCATACCCTGGCAATCTACATCATGCCCTACAGGTTTTATACCTAGAAATTCTACTCCAACGGATCCTCCATCATCCGTATCATACCTTGCAAGTCCTTTGTCATCCGTATCGAGTCTCCCGAACCCGTGAATTATCTGTATCAGGTCTACGGATCATCTGCCCTACATATTATCCCCCACGACCCCATAATCATAAGTATCACCACGGTTATCCTTGCAACTGGTGTTTGCAACGCCTGTGCCCCAAATTCGACCGCGTTGAATTTCACGCGCTTGGAGAGACTCCCTCGGCATTTGCCTGAACAGAACGAGCACGCAGGCCGCGTAGCTTTTCGCACCAGGTGCGAGGCGATTTCTCATCGTGGCCTGAAGTGTTCGCGAAGACACCGTAATCACAGATCGATCTTGGGGCCCCGTCGGAATCGCAATCAGCAGCGTGCACTGTGTTCCCCGAGTTACACTTCCATAGAGGGGGCTCTCTGTTGCGCGTGTGGGAAAAGCAGAACGCGTAATCGGTGCCCCGTCTCGTTTAACGAGCGGAAACATTATTAACGCGCGTACCGTACCCGACTTTTTCGCCCCGGATGCGTTTGACGCTGGCTACGCCGCGCCGTATCTTCGCGTTCGTCTTCGTCCTCTCCTACTTGCGGGCCACCTCCCCGTGTCCCTTCGCCGCCTCCTCCTTCGTCCCCGGTTTCTTCTGACTCTGAAATCCATTGTCTACACGGTCGCCGTAAGTTTCTCAGGGACGCGTGGCGTGGGAAGGTTCGCAGGGCCTTAAAGTTCGCCACCAGCCAAGGTGCGCGAGGCAGATTCCGGGCGGGGGAGCAGCCACTCTAACCCAGTTCGTATCAAATCGTGCGCGCGCTGTTGTGCAAGCGCTCACGCAGGCCCAATTAAGTAATTACCGACTACCAGGCTCGATTAATTCGCGGCCACGAATAATTAGCGGCCGTCTATGGTGTAAGACATAATTACGCGGTTGCGTCGCCCGATGCTTTTCCATCCGGGGGACCGAGCCGTGCGTCGCTCGGATGCTTAACCCACTTTCGTCGTGCGTCGGTCTTCCGTCGTCGGTCCTGTTGCCGCATACCGCGGCGATCGGATGCTGGACGTACGGTACTAAAAGTATCGACTCGAATGGAATAGCTGTAGAAGAGCTTCATTCCTCCAACTGACGTCCGATGTGCGTGGGACGAATGTTCCTGGATATTCTGGCGTACCTGAGTACATTATTAAAGTGCGTTTGTGTAGTCTGCGATGCGTTAGAGATGTTAACGTAGATGTTTTTGATTGATCATGTTTTCTGCTTATTATGGAGGCACGCATTCCCACCGTCACTAATTTCGTTCTTTCTCTTTGACTGTTACAGCCGAAAGAACTCGATCGTTCTCAGGACACAGCTGTCCGTGAGGGTGCACACCATCATCGGTGAGTATCGGATCCCTGATTCGAATCTAACCGCAGCCTCTCACGATCCACTTCGGCGGATCATCTGACACGAGACAATTCCTCGACCCCTAACTGGCATCGCTGGGTCGAATCTAGATCCAGTTACCATGTTTCGGCTGATGCTCGATAAAGATTTCCTCGTCTGCCGAGGATCTATCGCGGTGTCGACCAGCGACACCAGTTTAGTGTGTTTCGTGGGTGCTTGAGGTTCCACAATTACGTGTTAACCGTTTAGGTGGGTCGTGTTTATGTACAGTGGTGGTCGAAAGAATATTTAGACAGATTTTTACGTATGTATAGAGTGACTTTAATACCATCGGAACCTATTCTGCGGAATCTCTTAACTTTATCGGCTATAGATACATCGTTCACTTTATAAACTGCCATTTCAAAATCATTGTATGTGTAATAGAGTTGTTGAAAGGTCTGGGATTATAAATTACTGCTAAAGAGACTCGCAAATTCCTGAATAATGATGTAATTTACGAATTACAAAATGGAAAAGTTGCTAATGGCAATTTAAACGTTGCGTAATGTTAATGAGAATCATTATTGGACCCCGGGAAACATTTCTTCTTCTGCATGTGCATAATCCAATTAAAATGACAGAGTATTAAATCGAGATTAAACGAACGCTGCTCGTCTCATTATGAATACTCGATTCAAAGTATCAGAGACGGTATTAAAGAATCATGAAATTATATATTAGAATCACAAATCAACTATGCAACGAGGACACTCGAATGAATCGCTAATTTATTATACGCTTTCTATCAGTGTTTAATTAAATTTAATATCAATCACTTAATTATACCGGATCTCGGGATACCTTATTCTAACAGGTAACGACTGAATTTTATATGCATTCAGGACAAGGTTTCACGCACCCCGATGGTACGAAGATTTAATGTAGGATTAGTGTTCGAGATAATACTTTCGATGAAAACGTCGCCCAGAGTAATGACTACTGTATTAAAGTGCAGAACAGTGTAGCCCCGGCAAAAATCGTACTCTAGGGCTTCGCTAGGGGGCATGGGCCATTAATCACCGTGACGGTTGATGGTTAACCGCATCGTAATCCCGACTAAAAACCGTGTACCATCGCTGACCGCCTCGGCGCAGTTTCTTCTCCTTGGGGTCGCGTGGCAAATTTAGGTCTGTACCACGGCGAATACACGATCAGCTTCTTAACGATGGGATTTTTCTCTCGATCCGCGCACCCATGAAAAACTGGGTCGTCGGAAGGTCGATGGATGCTCAACAATACGCGTGGTTGTGAACGCGGCGTAATTGGGAAAGGTTGTCCCCGTCCTCGGGGGGGATCGCCAATTTTCATCGGCCAATTATACCCGCGTAATTAAACGTTCGTGCATTCGCGTGGAAGGTATTTTTGCGGCCCCGCCTCGCGCCCGTCGCGCGCAATTATCCCCGAGTCGTGGAGCGTTGAGCGGCGCGCACCGTCCGCGAAGAAGTCGTCCGCCGCGGAACCGTCTTTTCCCTCGAGACGCTCGGCCCCCGTTAAATCAGAATATTACGAGGAAAATTGAATCGCGCGGCACGCGACGAGATTTCCACGAAATCACCGCGAAAATGGTCTCGACGTTTTTCGCTGTCGACGAAAATGTAACCGCCCGCCGTCGCTGCCGCGCGCGCGAAACACTCCAGCGCCCTTTCCTGATAAAAAGAGATTGATCGCCGTGAGGCGATAAGGAGCGCCGGCGAAGCATCTTATTTTGTCGATCCCGGGGAAACGGGAGAGTCTCGGGTTGCAGGGATGAGGGGCTCGATGACGTGGAAAGGTAATAAATGGTCCGTTGTCGTCACGGTTATGCGTGGCTCTTGGGTGGACGTTGAAAGAAAATCGTCGATGTTTATTTGATTAAAAAAATTTGGCTGAAACGCACTGTTTCTTCAGGGGAAGTAGGATGTTGAATTTTATATTGTCAAATGATGCAGTGGTAACTTTATGTAATAAGTATATGTAGAATACCTAAATTGGAATAGTGTGGCTGCTTATCTCTTAAGGGGACTAGGCAGTCAGATCGCTCGAAAATCAGGTATTTTTTGCGAATTAATTACAAGGAGATGAACACAAATTGTGACTACTTAGTACGTTTGGGTAATGTTTATTAATACTATAAACAGTAAAAAAGAAATGATTTGAATATTATATACATATGTATGACAGCGCTACAGTCGTCTGATATGTAGGCGTTTTTTTTGGAGCCGCTGTAATTTTGCAGTGATTCTGGCCGTAAGAAATTTAATCGTGAAATATCTTCTGAAATTTATACTTTGCCCTGGCCCCTATTCTGCCCTGAACCTATTGAAAAAGAAAAAAAATCAAAATTATAAAAATGGTGGTTGCAAAACGGCAAATTTTAAAGAAACGTCATTTTTCGCCAGGGAAAAGAGCCATTCTATTTTTTTTTTTTTTTGACAAACCAGGAGTTTTTACAGACTTATGCGTAGGTTCAGGTCGTAACTAGACATGTTTCATATATGCTGATTTTTTTTCAAATCGACTGATACCTACCTCCGTTTTTCCCCAACCACTGCAAAACGAAGAGGAAATATGATTCCGAGAAAAACGCGCTTCAAGTTTCGAAAGAGGAATCTAGTCTACCTGCGTGCGCGCAGAAACGGTTTATGGCGCGCTCGACCTTTGCGGCTGTAAAATCCTCAATTTTACGAATTTTAACATAAACCAAACGGCATTTTATTCGGGAAGGGTGGTACTTTCGGAAAATGCAACAAAAAGAAAATCGAGTTTCTGACTGCCTAGTCCCCTTAAGGGATTAGGCCACCTTGGACGGAGCAAAATTGCAGTCATTTCCGGCATTTTTTTTTAGGAAGATTATGAAATAAACAGAAAATTTAATATGGAGCCTGTTATTGTACAACTCTCGATGGAAAGAATTGTATTTTTTTTCCTACAAAATGGCGACGGTAGAGCCGTGATACCCAAGATCTTGAGGAGCGACGTTTTCCACGGTGTTCAATCTCACGACTATACCGTTTGACTTAGAACAAAAAACCAAAAAGTTTTATTTTCTACATGCCTGAAACTAAAGAAGTTCGTATCGGTGTTGCGATATCTTGAACATATTCTTTGCAATTGACACATTTATAAAAAAATAAAATGCACCTTTTCTCCGCATGTTCATCATTTCGAGACAAATGAATGTTTATGGATTTCCATACGTACTTCTCTAGTTTTAGGCTTGTAGAAAATAAACCTTATTGATTTTTTGTTCTAAGTCAAATGGTTTAGACGTGAGATTGAACACCGTGGAAAATGTCGCTCTTCAAGATCTTACGTATCACGGCTCTACCGCCTCCATTTTGTAAGAAAAAAAATACGATTCTTTCTGACTTTCTGATAATTATAGGCTTCATATTAAATTTTCTGTATATTTCATTATCTCCCTAAAAAAAAAATGCCGAAAGTGACTGCAATTTTGCTCCGTCCAAAGTGGCCTAACCCCTTAATCCATTTACCGCCGCGAAGAAGTAACGTGCAATTAGAAGAACCGGCACACGAAGATTTCTCAAACGACCAACGCAATTCGAAAGCAAAGTTCGGTGAAACGGATTCTTCACTCGCGAAATTTAAGAGACAATGGGCGATTCTCCTCGAGCCGCGTATTAACGGCACAGAAAGAGGCCTGTTTCCCAATATATTCCGGGCGAACTTCTGATGGCTTGATAAAAAGTTCCGGGCGCGAATTTTATCGCGACGCGTTGTTATTTCAGCCGCGAGCGTGACTGCGTCGCTTTCATGCTCCGTAATACATTCACGGCTGCCTGTGCTTGTACAAGTGTAACTGATCTAACTAACTGTAATCGTGATTGTCCTCGTAGCCGAGGGAGCCTTCAATCTCGAGCATGCCGTTCATCGCGCGCGTGCATCGCGAAACTCAAGCTCGTCCTTGCAAAACGATCGAAGGGAACCCTTAAATCGCACTTTTTCCTAGGAAACGACGACCTCTGAGTTTCAGAAAGTTTTTTTATACCGAGACACTTAACTCTGCGATTGCTGTCAATTTTTTGCAGCGCTGCGATAAAACAGCCTTCGACAAGGAAATTCATTGTCCGCAGTTCCATTTAGAGCTGAGTAACCATTGAGACACTTTAATCCCTCGGTCACGATGTATGCCCGTGATGTAGACTCTTGTTTTCTCACAGGAGTAATTACAAGTGTACATAATTGTTCCGAGCTGTGCTAGATTAAGATGAATCGTAAAGATACGCAGTTCTTAAGGTGCATTCTGTCTTATACACACTTTTAATTATTAGCTTATGAGGTCGAGTTCCTTCAAATGTATTGTTTTTATATTCCCTCGAAGGTGCCGCTGGCTACGCCGAATGCGTTGACACACAGGGAATGTTAATGCACAGGCTCTATCGTTTTAAAAGGAAATTCCTTTTCTGCTGGTAGGGATTATAAGAATTATGCGCATGATAAACCCCCGCGACGGAGTCTCGCTGTGCTCGCTCAACTTGTTATTATGTCTGAAATCGGTCGTCGAGTTGCCTTTAATTATACATGCGTCCGTCGAGCGAAGGGAAGTAGGTGACGAGTAATTAACAGCGATTAAGCTGTTGCCTAGAATGCCATCGCATACGTGTATGTGGATTCTGCGAATGGAGGTAAAACGTCGTGAGATAAAACGAGAATGCACTGGACTGTAAAAGGCGTGACACGCAAAATGGTATTGTCAAAGATCAAAACTTACGTGCACGAATAATGGGACATATAATGAGCAATGGCTGCTTGGATGATTAAGATAATGATTAAGAACCTGAAAGTTCGATATCTGGGGTGAAGAGAAACCAGAAGTTTCTCAAAAATTAATTACCTGCTTTCTCGAGCCTGTCATTTGAAAGAAATCATAATATACAACACGTAGGCGAATTTCACATAATTGAATGTGGAGTGAGTTCTGCACGGTTCGCGTTTCCCTCTGGTGAACCGAGCGACGCGAAATCCGTTCGTCTGGCCCTTGGCAGAATTCACCTGCGGGCCGTAGCCGTTCGTTGAACCCTGCGAAGGTGGTGGAGGAGATGATCGAAGGTCCAGAATAAGCGGCGGAAAAAAGGAGCAGGATGAAAAGGGCGGGAGAAAGGCGCGAGGGGGCCGAAGTGGACCGTGCCGTTTTACATATTTTAACGGTTCTTCGTGTACCCCCGGTCCTCGCGGAACCTTCCGGCCCTTCGTTTCGCTTATTCCCGATATTTCACTCTGCTCCTCGCTTCATGCCCGTATCTATATTTTATCGGACGGGAACGGTCTGCCCACGTGCACGCCGACGGCGAATTATCATCGGCGGGAATTAAAGCTGCCCGATTCTTCGACAATGTTCTCGTAAACGTTTCACTGCTGTCTGACCCGCCGATGGACGAAATTACGGTCCATAATGAACGTCAGCTGTCTCCGATCGACGGCAGAACCATCCCTCCGTCTCTGAACGACTTTTATTTTAGAGTCTCGAGTATCTTGGATCATCCAAACTCTGTTGCGCAACAGAATTCCGAAGGCAGGTTTACTTTCGAAGTTTGGGAAGTTTCTTCTATCTGGCTGTTTATTCTTTGCGTTCCCCCGCGTTCGAATTTACTTTTCGAAGGAAATATTCTGCGGTGTTTGCCTGCTTGTTGTCGGTGAGGAAGGTAGAGAGTCCTGGGAAGTTCTTTTGCTGTGTTATTGCCAACCAAAGAGCAAGCTTCTCCTCTCCCAGAGATTACGCATTTCATTTTAATTCGTTTCAACTTTTGACACTCCACCGGTCACTCTTTCTTCCCACGATTACCGTACAGTTTTTGTATGCAAAATCCAGGCGAGCGGAATGAGGTCCCAAAAGTTTGCCCGCTTATTACTGGGGATACACAGCATGTGGCGGACATAATCGCCCCGCGGTAATGATTTGCTGGTCCTGATCTTACCTCGAGGCGATGCCAGTTCCGCTTGTAAAACCCCCTGATTCCGTTAGTACATAGTAATTTGCTCGTTAATGATCGCGTTTTGCCAGCCGAGTTCTCGAGCAAGGCCAGCCGAATTTCGAGTGTCGCGCGGCCAATTTCGTCGACGAACATTTCGCCAGCGAACAGCCAGACATTTCGCGCGTAACGCTTCGAGAGCGGTTCGCACGCATCACGCGACATGCGACACGCGGAATCAGATTTCGCGCCTCTTCAGCAGCTGCAGCCGAGCTTGGCCTGCAAGTAGATTCCATCTTGCGCGTTTCCCTCGTCTTCTGCCAGACAAACGACTATACTCGAGCGCGCCGAGCATGCCTGCGTCGATTAAAATGACACTCGACAGATTTGTTAGAAATTTTTCGCGAGATTCTTTGTGAAAGAGTTGTGCGGTTTAATAATTTCGAGTTTTACGATTGGAACATAGTGGAACTGAAAGAATTGGGCGAATTTCTTACATTAGTAACCTTTCTTAATATTTCAAGTGTCTTCTTACTATTGTCACTATCTTGTTACTATTTTCATCATTCAAAAACCGAGTAAATCTCTTTTGCGTAGGAAGAACTGGGCAATTCGATTATTCTGGAGGTATTTCTCCATTTTATCGAGTTCCACTGAAACGAATTTTTATAATTTCTGTATCCATGCTCCCGCTTCAGGAATGTCTCGTTCCCCAAAGGGCAGAATCAGTATCCACCTTTTCGTTTTCCTATAAAGGACACGTTCCGTAACGTAAAACTTGAAGGATCGAGCGAGTTTCTCCAGCGCCTTTTTTTTTTACAAAACACTTCTTCTCGATAAAAGAGGAGAAACTTGCACGGTCGCATCTGCATCTCGTAAATAACTCTCTGATAGTCGTCTTGCATCGAGTGCGCCGCGGCAGAAGTTGTTCGCCTTCTGAAGTACGCCCCAACATGGAATTAATTCGTTCTATAGATGCATTCGATTAATTAAAAAGTTGGCCATGATCGCGGAGCTAGTAACGTGAATCGTTTGCGCGAGCAGCGAGCGTGCTCGAGATCGCGTCGAGCGTAACGCAGCCAACACCTCGCGATTTTCTTCCAAGCGCCACTCGCGAAACCCTTCGCCTTGAAAGCGACCGCCGCGAGCGGCTATCAGGGAACTTTTTCACATCTCTGATAGCCTGCTGCCTCGGGCGGAAACTGTCCAATTAAAACCGGCGTTTCCTCGTCGAGCGCCGCAAACTCTAAGAAACTTTCCCTCCATCGCGATCCCGGGATCGCTCGTAAAAAACTGCTCAACGCGTGATATTAGATTGTTCGACAAAGTATGTTCGATTGAGACGAGACATAATAACGGAGCTTAAGTGCAGTTAACAAGATCCGTCCCAGACGCTCTGCGTGCCAAGTGTTACAGTAGTTAATCGTCACCGCTACAGCTGTCATTCCTGTACATAAATCTCAGCCACGTTTGCTGCTCGCTGTACTATGAACGGACCATTTAATAGCAAGTCGAAATCACAATGAAATGGTATAGTCGGGTGGTTTGTAGCAAGCTGGTAAATGCGTACAACAGTTGCCAAGGTCTGCGACGATTTCGAAGTCGAGGGAGGATGTTTTCGCTTTCTCGATTTTCGGTGTTGCAACTGCACGCGGGCTCCTGTACGCGCTTGCTACCGTACAGACTGAATGGAAGAGGATCCACGTAGTTGGAGCGGCGGCGGTGTTACGAGTCGGTAGGCTTGCTTAACGTCGCGGACCGAGAGGAACCGGCGCGGCGCGGCGTGGCGCGCGTTGCAGGAGAGAAGGAGAAAGGCTTCTGCTTATATGGTCACTGATTACGAAGGGGCCAAGGGCCCGAGGGCCTTGGGACCGCTATTCTTAGAAGATGGGTCCTTCCACCTCTCTCTCGGACCAGCCGTTTCCTTATCTCTCGTCCTACTCTCTTTCTCCGCCCTCTCCTCCCTCGATTCCTCGCTCTTTCGTCTTGCGTACGGCCCCTACAGCGATTCCTAATTACCTGCGCTCGCGGTACGCCCGTCTCTCTCCCGCCCTTGGACTCCCCCCGCTCGCATGCATGCATAATGCATTTAAAGATCGCGTGATAGCGGGCGATTATGCGGTCGCGCGGGCCTCCTTTTCCGCGAAAGGAGTCGCGAATTGGGCTCCGCGGACCGTGACTCGACCAGCAACAAGGGCGTGGCCGCGCGAAAGAGAGAAACACGCGTGCTGGATAAGACCGCATGAATGAAAACGATATTTTTCTTCGCGGCTGAACGGTACGCTCCCCTGCGAGCCAGCGAGTCCCCTTTGCGGCGAAAGTTGTACGGCTCGCCGACGTTTCGACGCTTATTTCCATCCAGCCGTGGAGAATCCGCTTTTTTCGATGCTCCCACGATTGATCTACATGAGGGATGCTTGGAATGTACTGGGGACGGTTGTTGCAGAAGGGGAGTTCTGTTTTTAGGGACGAGGGCAATTTAAATAGAGATTTAAACATAATTTGTAAAACGTTGAAGGGGATCGGTAAAGTTTATTTTCGCTTTGAACGCGTTCTTAAGCGGAGCTTTGAGTTTCTGCGAATTTGGGACTTTGAGGATCGAAGGGTCTGAAATATCGCTATATCCTCCGAGTCGTGATTCCAGAATAAAATGTCTGTCTGCAAAGATAGGAAGAGGAAAGTGCTTTGATAGGAACGTAAGTAGAAACGACGTAAATATATCAGACACCTATTCAGAAAGAAATATATTCCCAGGAAGAGTAGATTCTTCGTTCATAGACCAGACGTCGATTGCCGCAAACCGGTGATTCAAGAAACGCCGAGCAGACGTGGTGTTCAGCGGATGATATTACTTAATAGTGGCATAAGATTGCAGTCATCGTCTGTAACGCGGATACACCATCGTTCCTAAACGACGCTCGTGAAATTACACACGAATCGCTTTCTAATTGCAAACGAGCCGCGAACACGACCTTCGTTTTTCATGGATCTTTTGTGTCATCGTTTGAAATTAAATTCTTATCAATGACGTACATTAAACTATATACAATTGCATGAAACAGTTTTCGAGTTTACGAAAAGTGGAGCTGTAGAATCCGTAAACACACGGCGACAATGTTTTCGACCAGTATTCCCTGAAATTGTCAAGAACGTGGAATACCCGTTTCTGAATATGCAAATCAGTGACATTTGTCAGAGACCTTGAACATATCCGCGCATTAATATTCAGCTTCTTCCTGCTTCTCGGTAGATCCCGGCGTTCCGTTACTTTTCAGCACATTAGCGAAAATGTGACAGAATCTATTCGAGCGCGCGTCAATAACGCGGTAGCACGTGGTTCGACGTAATATGTGGACAATGCGTTAAGAGAAATCAGGCAATGGGTAGTGATAGATCCACAGAGTGGAAGTCCTTGAACGGTAGTCGCCCTTGCGAATCTACGAACCACGTCGACTCGCCAGTATGGAAATTAGCTCAATTGGACGGTTGTCATGGGTTTCATAAAAATACGAGATGGCCACGACCACTTTTCATTCTTCTGTTCCGTTCTCTTCCTTATTTACATCATCTTTTTCAAACCACAATAATTCGTTATTACATATATTTAATATCCGTTTTTGTATCAAAATGCCTATAATTTCAGCAATTGATCGATTATTTAAGTAACTTTTCATTCAAAGGATAATTAGAATATTAAATCTAACCATACGCTGCAGTCTCTATCAACGGATTAAAAAGACGCATGTAACAGAAATAGCCTGGGAGAATTAAACCGACCATGATGTTAAACGTTCAATTCGAGATTATTCAGCTCCGTTGGTTGCTATAGGGGGCAATTATCATCATTCAGCCTGGAAGCTGCTGGATTGAGCGTGTATTCAGATGCATGATCGGCACCGTGCAATCAATGTATCGCGGGAGCGCCGCGCAAAATTGACTCCGACAGTTTCCGGCTCTTCTTTTCTTTATACGGCGGCGCGGCTCTCGCGCGTATTTCTTCGAGCCCCCCTTCCAGCCCCCTTTCCAGCACTCCTCCCCCTTCCCCCATGCGATAATGCATTTTCCGATTTTTCGCCGGGCGAACGTCGAATAACGGCCCTTTCCCCTTGCACACCCCCAGCGCCTGTTCCCTTTTTCATCCCTTTTCCCTGTGAATTTCCAGCAGGCTGGAAAATCTCGACGCGGCCGCCGAGCCTCGTGAAATTGAATTTAGTGCGCCGCTGGTGAAATGGAATTCAATTATTAGTAATACAGTCGAGCCAGCGATTGAAAAAGAATGATAGAGCGAGCGGAGAAAGGAGAAAGTGGGCGGTGAGGGGTGGCTAAGGGGGGTAATAGAAGCGTAACGGCGAATTGGAGCCGACGAAAATTCGTCGTGTAAAATTAATCACAGACTCAATTACCGGTTTTCCTCTAATTAGGGGCCGATGAATGATCTTTGGGGAGGGAAAAATTGGACGGAGAGTTATTGTCCCGATATGAAATAGGTGTGCGCGAATTTCCTTACGAAATTCCAGACCGTTTGAGCTCTGAATCGATGGTGGATTAACTCTTTAGGTCCACGTTGTTTTTTTCTTCTGCGGAATGAAAAACGATTGGTGGACTTCCTTCGTTTCTATGGTACGAAAGCCGGGCACCTCCTAATTAACTTCACTCCGGTTCGAGGCAAGAGTTAGGTGTGCGGGGGAAAGAAACGCGTACCCAGAACACCAATGACGTAATCGGACGGAAAGCAAAGTTGATAATTAACGAGTCCCTACGGCGTGTCGACAATGTCTAACCTCGGAAACAAAAGCACTGGCAGCGCTCAACTGTTACCGATCTTCCTCCTACGCTGAACGAACTTCCGGGTGGCTTGCGGTTTCCTCGCTCATGCAGCTTTCAACGCAACCGTCGAGCTCTTTCGAGGCACCGTTAGAACGCAGAAACTCGCCAGAGCTCGTTTGAAGATTTAACGAAAATGACATTAAGGTTGCTCGGAAATAGAGGAAAGTCGTTAATGTCCAAGCGAGCTGGCAATTACCATGCCAGTGTAATTGCTGACCTTGCATTACTGTTTTAGTACATTACCTACATCATATATTCGAAGGGGGGGCTCTGTCAGTTAATTACGACGTTAACTACTCGCAACATTGAAAAATACATGCAATAAGCACAGGTCAGGTTATTTCGCATTGCTTGCAATGGAGAAGCAGCCACCACATTGCAATAAAATTTTCCTAATCTCCAGTTGCTTTGTTAGCTTCGCGTAATACGTATAGCCTCTCTCCCGCGTTTGCGTATTTGCTCGCTGAACAGCCCTTGCAGCGATAGCCACAAAATCGTCGGACCCAAGGGCACTTCGTTACGACGCGACCCTTTCGAGTGAATCCCCGTTCGAGAAACAAACCCCTCGACAAAAAAATCGAGGCCAAGCTGAACAATGCTCCGCGAGTGTTCGGTATTATTATAATAAAATGGTTACGTGTTATTTGTCTGTTGCAGAAAAATTGCTGAACAGCGAGGGCCGCGAGCTGCGACGAGCCCTCTTCTCCCTCAAGCAGATCTTCCAGGTGAGTTTACAATTCGCGATACCTGCGGGAACACGGCGGCGCACGGGGACAGAGAGAGATGGGCGCGAACGCGTGCAAATGAGACGACTATAGGAAGGGCACTGATACACAGAGAGAAAGGGAGAAGAGAGACGGAGAAAAGGGGGTTCCATAAAGAGTGAAGGAGGCTAGAAGAGGGAAAGACGTGGGAGAGAACGAGATGGAAGCCGAGGGTGGAAGAGGAGGCAGACATTGGCTATTTTTACGCAAAGCTACTCGCTCGACGAGTAAATATTTGCATGGCGGTTCGAGCGAGTGCATTTTCTCCTTCCTCCTCCTCCTCACTCCCCACATCAGCTGGTTCCTTCTGCCCGTGGTCCCTTTCTATCCCGCCTATCTCGATAACTGCGGCCCTTTGTCTCGCAAATTCGTTATTCCTCGGCGCAGAGCATGCACGCTGAATTCCAATAATTTTCACCGGCATTGTACGCGACAGCTGAGAATATCCGTGCGCTACGTTACCTACACACCCGTGGTATCACGTAATCCGAGCAGGATGCGCGAATCTACCCCGTGTTCGCCGGTTCTCCACACTTTCAGCGAATGAAAACGTTTTTTTTTTGTATCGACGATGAGGAATATTTGGGCCGTTCGACCCGTCGATTTGATGTTTCCCGTCGAATCAGCGGAAATTCGGGACGCTTAATCGGTTTATTCTCGCATCGGGGCAAGATGCAATTCGGCGTGGCTGTATTCAATGCTATTTAATTAGAGAGGATCTATCGCGTGAGCGATCCATCGAGTTATCGAGCGACGCTGGAGCGAATCTGATTGTGAAACTATCCCCGTGGACGCTCGACTATTCCAACTTTTTGGACGTTTTTCCGCTTCCGGAACGGGGAGGAGGAAACTCTCCGTAGGAGCGTGTTTATTCGAGAGACTCTTTCTTTACCTCTTTTTGCTACCGACAATTAAATCTCGCAATTAGCTGACCGGCAGAGGCATTCCTCCTCCGCGGAGTTCGGTCGGAGTTGGAAACTCCTCGTCGAAAGAAATCCCATTACACCCGGAAGCCATCGGTGTACTTACTTAAGTGATGGATGAGTTTGTTGCAGAATTATATTAGAATCGTGATGAATGGAGTGGGTTCAAAACTCTCGATAATCTGTTATTAGCCGCAGACATTGCTTCGCTTATCATGAACTTTCGCTTTCAGTTTTAAATTCTGCATTTCTTATTTGTCTGTAACAATCGTGCTATTAACTAATATCTGTTAAGGACGAAAGTGATCATTGCTTTGGGAATAGGTACAGTTAGGGTAAAGAGTATAATGGTTGGCCACTTAAGTAAGAGTGTCACATAAATAGTGAATTATTAATGTGAATTTAGTAAATTTGAAATGGAAATCAATATAAATAAGTACGAAAAAACCCTAATAATCTAAAAATTAATAGAGTTTATAAAAAAAAATCAAGAATTTATAAAAATATACAAAAAAGGTGTGACTACGAAGAAATACAGTTATTGGCATGGTCATGACAGAAGTTGTCCGATCGGTTCGACAGTGATTGGCCGCTATTTGACACATAATATAACCTAAAAGAAAATGTTATATGATTTGATGATAGAAATGGGATTAATATTATTCAATAAAAATGGATATATCTTATGTATGCTTGTATGATTTGTTCATCTGTATATTTTTTCCCATATTTATCAACGTTTTTTACTTTTGGCATTTTTTACAGTAGGATAATTCAGTTCTACTAAAAAATTCAAAATTTCTACAATTTATCTACTAGGTAATCAAATTAAATTTGAATAATCCAATTAATTCAATCAAATTTCATTTTTAATTCCAATTTAATTAAATAAATTTAATAATCATATTGAATTTGAAGACACCAATTAAAATTCAAATCACAAGAAACTTAAAATATAACTATACAATTTAAAATACGTAATAGTACTTCTTCTTTTTATTTAATTGTACTATAATTATGTCGATGTTGAATCTTTTTTAAAAATGACCGTTTCAATACCGCTAATGAATAGGGGGCCAATAACTATTTTACCGTTATCATGGTTATAAAATAGTCGCCGGCCACCCGGCCAATTATTGCCATTCAACATTATTCATATGACAGTTGTTGGACCCCGCAATTTTCATAATATATGTATAATTTTAACAAATAAATAATTTTTTTATAAAGTTTTATGAGAGATATAAATATCACAAATACATTAAAATATTCGAAAACTTTCATTGTATTCTTATGATTTTTTATGATTGAACCACTGTACTCTTTACCCCTAATTGATGATAATAGGTTTCACTTTTACTGCTTCCTGTGAAACGTAATGTCATAAAATTGCACCAATATCATGAATACTATTAATCCATCGTATTCCACATTACCTTATTATAATTGGAGCCAAATCAAAGCAACGAGTAACGAGAGGTACACAGTCACCGAAGCGAACAGTTTCATTTTGCTCGAATTGTTAGGAACAGATGATCCAAGAATAACAACCAGAAAGTATTTATACCAGCTAGAGAGAAGTTATTCATTCAACTTGAGGCCGCGCACGTTGCATCGGGATGCAACTGGCGCGCAAACGGAGTCCCCCCGAAAACAATTCCGGGATTCTTCCTTCCTTCCAGCGATACCTTATCGTTTCAATTATCAGGCCGGGTAGCTGCGAAATTAATTACACGCCCGTTCCTCGGCTCTCCTTCGAGATTCAGCTGGATCCACCCAGCCGAACGGAATCTCTCCGCCGAGGAGTCGGACTTATCAGGGAATCGCCTCTGCAACGTTCAATTTCGTTTCTTAATCCGACCAGCTAATCGGCTCTACATTCGAGTAGATTTCCGCGCGAACTTCCGCCGCGTCTGCAGAAGCCCAGAGGCCCAGGCCGCGAACAACGGGGCTCCGACAAGATCGCGAAACGGCCTGCTCCTCTGGCCGACCACGCTCACGCCTTGGAAACGACCTGGTTTAATCAAACTTGGGAGATTTTCCATTATACCCGCGACTTCGCGCCCAAAGCGGCATAACTAATCCCATTTACCCCTATCGGCCCTCTGGCTGGCTTCGATGGGAATATCGAGATAAATCGCCAGCTCTTATGGGATAGAATGTCTGGGTTCGTTTTCTGATTGTTATGTCGTGTGTTAGTAATATGAATAGGATTCAGCTTAGGTGCTAGAGAAATGTGTCAATTCTGAAAGCATTGCTGAGCAAGCAAGATATGGTTCAGAAGGGCAAGTACAAATCTTCTTTTAGACACAATATGAGGCATTGAAAACAAAAACAGACTAGGCTAGATGCACTATTTGTGGCCACTTTAAGGTATTGTACCAGTTTTGGCGTAACTACTTAAAGAATATAATATTTTTCCGTGTAAGCAATAAATGTAACCTTATATTTCGGGCGGTATACTAAACAAAATATTTATGATGTGAAATTCTCCACAGAATAATGACCTGCAAGCAATTTAAAAATAAGATAATTATGCACGTGGCCAAAAACAGTGCAATGGCCACAAACGGTACATCTACCCTAACCCAAATTGAAAAAATAAATCTTTCCTATTTTATATGATTACTACAGCTTATTGGAATTCATTACTGCTACTAATTCAATTTCGCAAAAAATATGTTTTAGTCCGTTTTTATTCTCAGTGCCTCATATATAAGATCCTCTAGATATAATCTAAATTTCGAAGTAGCCATCAATTCGGGAACGCGAAACGGTTGATTACAGAATCCCTTCACGCGGCGAATAAATTAGATATAAACGTCGATCGCCTATGCAGCGGGTATCTATTTCACGACCGATGCTATTTACCATAAACTTTGGTTTTGCAGGAGGACAAGGACCTGGTACACGAGTTTGTGCAAAATGACGGGCTTGCCTGCCTCATCAAGGTCGGCAGCGAGGCCGACCAGAATTACCAAAATTACATACTACGGGGTGAGTATTCTGCCAGCTGGTCGATCGTTTGCAATATGTTTCGTGCAGGGCGTCAACTAGGCTTCTAATAACGCGTAGAATGTGTATTTTTTCGACATCCAACGTGAGAGCTTGCAAACTGCAGTCATAAATATTTACGAGTTGAGAAAAAAGGAGTGAAATTACTCAAAATTATTACTCAGCAATGTTTCTATTGTAAGTCGAGGTGCAAGGTGTGTCACAAACTGTAGGCATAACTTCAGAGATAATTTCATGACATAAAAGTAGTGAAAACTGTTCCTACAAATGCTTCGTCCTGTTTGTCTGTGTCTCTGAATCCCATTCGGTACAGTGTTAAACTAGTTCCCCACTTAATTCACACACCTAATTAGAATAATTGAAGATACAGAGTTTTCAGAACGTTACCGTTCACTCAGCCACAGCAAACTTGAATACCGCCTTTGTGAGCATTCCCCAGATGTTCAAGAGTTTCTGAAGTAGATACAATGATCACGCTACAATCTCCTTCACCCCTCAACATAATCGCTGATGAAACACGGCGCATCTATCATCTGAAACTCTGCTTTGCTAAATCCCCAGCGTGTCACGGCTGGTATCTAAAATGATCTCCACTCGACAGTCGACTACGCGACCCCACAGAACCGTTCGAAAGAAAAACCTCTGCGAAAACAGACTCCATTTAATCCCAGGCTCGAGCGGTATCAGTGGCATCCTATCGGAATTAGCGTTGGCGCGGGTGGGACGAACGCGGCCGTCTACGATCCGTAATGTAGCGCGCGCAGTTGGTGTCGAGTCGGGTGCATTCGGGGCGAAGATTTCTCGGCGAACGCGACAGAGCGTCGTACGTCTTCGATGCTGTCGTAAACAGCGATAAGATAACACCGTCGTAATGCAGCTAACAACACGTAACGAGCGTCGCATCAACGCCTCCACCGAGCCGAGCAAGCCCGAGACGCACGTCCCGTCTCCCCTTCTTCCCTTCCGCCCCGTAACCAACGACTTTCCACGTCGGAACGCGTATTTCCCGCAGCACGAGCGGAGGATGGAGGACACGTCTCCTCAGGACGGGCGCGGAAGCTGCGCCGTTAACGCTCGTTTGTTTACAGAAGCAGCACGCGTAAGCGCGGTGGGTCTACTCGTGAAACCGCGACGCGTTGCAGATTATGAATGCACCCTTTGATCGTGCTTCGAGTGGCACGACTCCGAACGACGACGCCAGCCCGTCCAGGCTTCGCTCTCTCGAGTGCTTCGTAAACCTCCCGGTCGAACAACGCACAAGAAGACCAATTCCGCCTCGCGTCGCGCCAGCCCAGGAGAGGCTAGTTGCGCCGCGCAACCCACTTGTGGCTCGGCGCTCGTCTCCGGTCTCTCTTCCGCCTCCGATAACGAACGGGAGAGCCGCGCTCTCGTCTTCGATTTTGCGAGACTTCGAGTGCATTGTATACCGTACGAGTCCCACGGGAGGCCGAGAGACCTCGGGATCCTGAAAGTTCTCGGGCAGGAAAAACCTGATGCCGGCGAGGAACGGAGCTCGATTCTTTCCCCCCGAGCTGAACTGTCGTTGCTGCTTCCTTCTTGTTGCAACGACCCTCGGAGTCGTTTTGTAGTCCGTGCAATTTGTCTGCCCGAGAGACGGCTCCAAGGAGTTTGAAATATATCGCTAATTAGGGAGGACGACCGTTCTGGATGTAGATAGAAGTGCCGGCGGCTAGCAAATGTGGAAAGCTTGACCTGCTCTTTTGGGGACTGTTGGCCTCGACTGGACATTAATGGTACATTTCAAATGTTGGTTTGGGTGGACATAGGGTAAACTGTACAATGATTGGCACCCTAAGCGAAAATTCCAATTGGAGTGTCTATATTTTTTTGTAATGTTTTTATATGGTCTTAATTTTCAGTTATTATTAATGATTATGAATTTCTCATTAAAATAAAATATCTTGAGTAGGGTGAAAGCACTAGCAGTCGGCCACCCTCTAGTAGTCGACCACTTTTATTGTTTAGCTTAAAGAAATAAGAACTGAAATAAAGCATTTATTAAATGACAATTATATATTATATTTTGAATTTCTAACTTTAAAATACGACAACAAGCGCTCTTCATAGGTAAAAAAAAATAAATGCTTTTAAAGTGATTTGCAAACTAATTTTGATTCTACATGTGCCATTGCTGTTTCCCAACACGAGAAGCATAAATGCGATTTGAATAGAAACGACAAATGTAATTCAGTTCTATACATTTTTTACTGAAAAATGATGCTATTTCACTGGAAAAGCATCAACAATTTTATATGCGCTTAAAAAATAAAAAAAAAATAGGATTATTTATTTATTTATGGGAGGTCGATAACTGGACCATCATTCCCTTTCAATTTTCAATAGTCGACCACATCGGTCGACTTCTGAAGCTAACTGCATTCACAATGAACGCTAAAATTCGACCACGTGTTAATTATAATTTATCTTATTAAAATTTGGATAAAGTTTTTAAAAGAACTTATTTTAATTACGCATTATTGATGTCATTATAAATTATTTACCGTTGTTGCACATTATATTTAAAAATAAATTTTAGTTTGTAATACGCACATAACCTATTTTGAATTTCATATTAAAAATAGGTGGTCGACTACGAGCTATCGGACCGGTCGACTTTTAGAGTTAAGCGGTCGAGTATTAAAGCATTCGGACACTTTATTTTTAAAGCTAATTATTTACTTTCCCCGATCTTTTATACTAACACAAAATTTTTAGTGATACATTAAATACATTTGAATTACTTCAATACATTTTATATATTTTATAACATTGATTGATTATTTTATTTTAGAACTTTTCATTCGGGTTTAGCTTTAAGTGGTCCACTCCTAGTGCTTTCACCCTACCTATTAAGTGTTTTATTTTAAAAATATTCAATGAAAAACAAAAATAGGCATAAAAGTACAATCACTGGCACCCTAAAATTTGAGGTTATATAGAAAAACGTATGTAGTTAAAAACGAAGTTTAAAGTGTTTAAACAGACTATTTCATTCACTATTAAATACCTACAACACTGGGTAACTCTGTATTTCAATCCATTACTTACAATTAGTTATAAAGCGACAAAATATTCTTACCTACCCCTTATCACAATTTTAAGAAAACGCCTAAAACTCTGCCCTTTGTCCCACTTTGTGGTGTTGCTAGATGTAAAATGTATAGTTCAACTACTGGGCTTTGCAGTGTTGTAGTGAAAGAAAAATAAGAAATTGTAAAAAAGTACTTTCTAAGCTGTTACTTCTTAATTTTGGTTTTTTAATCAGGAGTGCCAATGATTAATGCAGTTCCAGCATTAGTGCAGTTTACCCTGCATGTTGTGGTCGATTGGGTCGTAGTAGGATTATGTAGATTCTTCTAGTTGGCAATGCGTATGTTTGGATACTCAGCTTTGAGGATTGTTTTTGCACAGGTATTAGTGTCCATCGCATAGTCGAGATCATACTAAGATTTCAATAGAGAAAAGTGAGTAACAGATGGGTGAAAAGTATTTTTTTGTCTCTCCTTGAAGCGTCGTCTTAACGAATGCAACGGGCAAGTAGTATGACCCTGTATGTGGCCAGACACGGCCAAGTAGTTCGCGCTGTAGACACATCCAACATTACACCTGACCTTAGGTTACAAATGCATTATTATCTCGAATATATTATTATTGAACATAGCATTGCAAGACTATTGTCTTCCTTTTGGCAGTAATAATTGAATGCATCTCATTTTTGTATACATCAACTAATTATTTTGCTCTTACAAGCTAAGCGCGCTCTTGACTGCGTGTGGCCACTTCACTTGCCAATAAATTAATCTTCTGTGAATCTTTTCAATGAGATTATTGATACAAGATTACGTCCTTGTCTCCTCGATCCTCTCCCCGATCTTATAAGCGACTTCGTTCCAGCGAGACGAATTAGATCAGGCGCAGAGGGTTAAGATCCTTTTACGATTGTTTATGAGGAGGAGGATAGCAGCAAACTTAGCAGTTGTTTGACCAAAGTCGATTAGGATCGAGCGAATATTGGTCGAGCAAGAGTTCTCGAAAAGCGGGGCAGTGGAGCGAAGATAACGTCATTCATAAAACAATTTAGCGTTTGCATTTATCAGGCGCGTTGATCAAGCTGCGGTTCACGGTGCCGTCGCTAGAAATGCCACTCAGGGAACCTTTCAACGTTAAGGGTAATTTGGAGGAACTCATTGTGCGTCCCTTATCTCTGGGCAAACGGGGAATTTATTACAAGCAGGCTGGGACGAGCATCTAACCTCATAATCCAGTGAAAGGTAGACTGTGCCGACATTTTGGTGTGCGAGGGTTGGTTGATTACAGCGACGCTTCTCCTCGGTATTGGCTCATTAAAGTGCCTGCACTCCAACAGTTTCGGCTTGCTGGGAATGTTCCAATGGTAACTTTGATAAGACATTTCCCCAACACCAGTGAAACCAGCGAATCCGCGAGCTCTCGTTGTGAAATGGAATTTCATTCCGTTTAATTGTAACACTGGGAACTCTCAAAAAGTTTTCTGTGTCCAATCTATTGGAATTTTATTTTATGTTCTTTTTATTCGCGCACATATATAAAGAGGGAATATTTCGAGTTATTTATGCCACTTTTCATGGTGATGCATCACTGAACAGTTTCATCAATGAAGATCTCAAACTTCGAACTTCAAACTTCTCCTAATGGGGTGAGCTCACGTTGACAGGGGTGCTTCGACCGAAGTATCGTTATTTGCAATAACTATTCTACATTAATTCAACGTCGGCCATAAAGAAAACTCGAGAATCACGACTCAAACTTTTCTAGACGATTCGGCGACGGACGAAACACCTGTTCGGTGGAGTTGGAACGGTCAACCCGACCCTCGTGCACGATTAAGCTCGATTTCGCGACGAAGACGGCTTGGCAACGCGCGGAGGACGCTCCCGCGACGAACTTGACACCAAAACTAACGTCTCCTGAACTGAAAAACGTGGTTCGCTATAAATTCTGCCACTCCTGCAGTAGGTATCGTGCCAAAAGTCGAGTCCCTGAAAAACACCGCGTCCAGCAAATTTTTGGCCCGAGAATTTCGCCGAGGAATCGCGTTGAAACCCTCGATCTAAAAGTAGGTGGTAGCTATTTGGATCGTTGGACAGAAAGGGAAGGTCAGGGTGCACGCGAACGAAGGACAGGAGCTGCAAAATCGATTCATCACTCACTACCTTCCTACAATTTTCAGAAATCTCGTGGTATTAGTCGCATCTTCATCGTTTACACAGGCAGCAGTAGACCATTGCGTAACTAAGTAGCAACGCAACCATTGGTACCCTCTCGAAATCCATCATTCAAATTTGAGAAGCTGCCCATTCGTATTTTGTATCAAACAGCACTTGGCTGCTGTCAGTAGACTCAACTAGAAATACCTGCAACGTTTCACTTCTGAACCGTGACTTTCCACCGCAGGAATTCTCGATTCGAAAAAAAAAAGGGTTCCGCGCTTCCTCGTTCCGTACCTCGGAAACGGAGTTTCCGGGGCGCGTACGGATTATGCCTCTAAATCACAAGGGGAAACGTTTTCTGTGCCGTCGGACGCAGTGTCGTCGGAGTTTCCACTATTTTTTCCCCTTCTTTTGCTTCTCCCCCAGCTGTTCTCATTTTCGTTACTCTTTCGAGCCCTCGGTTTTTTTTCTGTCGAGGGAGAAAAAAGGAAGGTAACACGAGAGCGCTTCCCGTAACGTCGGCCAGGCTGTCGGTGGATTTTTCGCGCGGAAAATTATGGCTGCTCCCCCGGCCGCCGCCTCGTTTCGCGTTAATCCGCGCTCGCGACCTGGGATACCTACGGTTTCGTGATCCATCGGCCTCGGCCATTCGGTTTGCCCGTAATATCGAGGCAAAACTGGGGCTCGATAGTCGATGATTACGTGTAACGCGATCTCTACTGTCCCTCTCTAGCGCGCTGCCGCGCTTCTAATTAGATTTCGCGGCGTAACTTATGGCCAGTGTAATGATAACGGGCTGGCTAATGCCCGCAACCGTGGCGCGCTTAAATCGCTTTACAATTATTGTCATTACCCGGCGCGATTGTGCCGATGAAGCGGCGCTACGATTGCGACGTCGATGCCTGAAACGTGATGTTCCCCTGGACCAGTGTTTCTCAAATCAACCCCGGTCTTTTAGAGAATTTTTTAGCTTCGTTGCTGGGGTCATGAGACTCAAGTAGAAAGAGAGAGGACACTTAGTTTCCTTACGAATCCTCAATTCAAACATTTTACTTAAATTCTTTCGGCTCCGTGATACCATTTCAAACGTCACGAATGAATGTAACTTATCAATGAATATTGATAATCCGACTAACAGGATTATGATTATACTCTAGGATGTTCACATTATAGCAACTGCTCTAGAAAGCTTATGGAGTATCGGCTAATCGCATAAATGTGTTTTAACGTACACAGATGGAAGAACTCTTGTGTTAGCAATATAATTTCGCAGTAATAAGCGTTAAAATTCCAAAAGAATTATTTCTCATCTGGTACCCTCGTTTTACAAAGCACCTGTTTTGAGAGACACTGGTGCCAAATGATGTCCAATATAATTGTGGGCGCACGTCGCCTTGATATTCGACACGCCACGCATATAAACGTTCATTATAGATCGGACCTTTATCTTTTTATCCGCGCCTTCTCTCGCGGCCAGCGGTCGCATTAAGCCCGGCCTATTTTTCCCCCCATGAATGCAAACGGTTTCAGATGAATTGGATTAAAAGCCGCGATATAAATTCGCGCACGCAGGAAGACATCGGAGAAATACGCGGCTCCATGCAAATTGCTGAATTTACGCGCTCGTGTTGTTACGTTAAATCACCCTGCGCGCGGTCGAGTGGCGAGTGCTAAACGCGTTATGCCGTTTAATGTTTATTATTAGCATAATTACTGCATTAACATTCCCTCTTCTGTTGCGCGTGCGTGTGTTTCTTTTTTATTAGTGGGTCAACAGTAAATCGTGTCCCGGACGAGAGCGTGGTAGATAGCCGCGATCGTCGAGTTGTCGCGTAAACGATATTCGTTCTTTTTCTTTCGTTTTTAGGGTTCTTTTTTCAAGCGTGAGAATGGAGTGCAGCGGGAATTAAATTTTGCCAGCGTCGCGTGTTTCTTATCAGCGGATTTTACGACCGCCACATAGCTCGTGATTAATTTTTCCCCCTTGAGATTATGCGCGCCGTATTCCCTAAGTTTCCTCTAAATGCGGGTTTCAACAGTTCGCGCGCGTACGTGGCTAAACGTAAACGTCATCCAAGTGTTTTATTCTTGAAGATTAATCTGTACTGTATATGACGAGTCGAGAGGAATTCGGGGAAGCGGAGGTCTGATGGGAAAATTTCGTGGAAATTTAGCTGAGGACAGAATTTTCTGTCTTTTTGATGGATCACAGAAATGTTTAATTTTCAATCGTTAATCATTTTGGGCGCTTAAGCAAGTTTGATTTATGTTTTCTGTAGTATCGATAGATGCTCAGAAAAGTTACCGTACACTTTATATCACACGTATAGTGTCTTCAGATATTCTTTCTATCGATCGTAGAAAACTTGCTCGCTTACTGAGCGTCCCCTGATTTGATAAATGTGCGTCGAACTTCGATCCCTGGATTCCACCGCGAAGAAAAGCCACTTTTCAAACTCGGTAGACAAAGTTCACCCTACGTCGAAGTACTAAACAGCTGGCATTTCAAGCTCCTCGATGTTTAATTTAACAGCGGCTGGGCGGAAAGTTTTGCCGGAATTTTTCAGTTAAGAAACTACACTAAACAGTCGAGTGGCCAGAAATATTGGACATCACTCTTGGATTTCGGAATTACTATTAAATTCCACTTCATTTCGGGTGTAGACATTTCTAGGGCCCAACGAACATATCAGTCGCCTGGCATGCCAGATATTATTGCAGCTAAGTAGTCGATAATTGGTAAAAAAAAGACGTTCGACGAAGTAGATCGAGCCTTCGAATTCGAACGGTCAGTGTAGAATCGGTTAAACGGAAATTTCCAGGCCGCCGATCTTTCCATGGTAGAAAAGTTTCATTCGATCGACACAATAGTTCCATTACGCAGCCGTTCTGTAACGCGTTTTCGCTGATTTAACCCATTTGCATCGGCAGCGGTGCCATCCATCGGCTGGAAATATTCTACATGCTAGGAAGCCTGCATTATTTCATGAACATTGCACATGAACTCTGGAAAATCAAGTTTCTAGAGGCTGCTCAGAGTTATTTGATGAAAAATTGTATCAAGAGTAACAGAAGTTATGAAGTAGGTACTTACTTCTATAATTCCTAATTATTGCAAATTAGGTATACGCCATTTTCATGGAATTTATAGAAGATTCAAATTAGTTAAATAATTACTTGATATCTTTGTTGGAACCTAGGAACGTAAATTTTTTATTTAAATTCGCGATTGATTCTAACACGGTGCATGGTCGATTCGGAGTTATCGATGAAAATTACAATAACGATTGCTTCTGATATTCATCCCCTACGCCCGCGATACTTTTGCTGTATGCATGAAATGTCGATATCTAATGCGATACGTGCAAGCATAAATATCGGATGGAAAATCGAGTCTAGCGTTTTATGGAAATAATGCGGGTTTGTATGTTTCCAGCAGATGTCCCCTATCGATATTTGAAACGAACAGAATCCCAACATTGCGACTGTATTCCAATAAAATAGTTCATACACCCGGATCTATTTCCTTCTGTTGTTCTCTTTGTGGGAGATACGATGCACAAACGAAAACCAGATCCTTTTTACTTTCAAACTGATGACTTCATAATAATCATATTACGTAGCTGAATTTAAAGATACGCATTTAAAATTACACTCCACGAAGTGTGACTACTTCAACCTTGGCTTAAAAGAAAGCACAGATATAAAAGAAATTTATCCCAACCTTTAAGTACACAAAATGGCACAAGCCGACGTTAGGTCTGCTATCAAGGATTCCTGGATCACTGGTATTAATCCTCGGGAATCTTCTGTGCTCGAGTACTGTTCATTTTCGCGTAAAAGCAATCTCATCGAGAAAAGTACGGATAGCTCCTTAGAGAACAGAGCATTTTCGTTATTTATGAGAGTTTTACAGGAAACTCGAGGCCAGTCGCTGAGGGAAGGAACGAGACCATCGTCGAAGGAGTTGCAAGCACCTGCCCACCGGTAAACACTGCTTTATCGGCGATAAGAGCTGTTTACCGCGCGTCTACTTGTACACATTTGCTAGAGAACTGGTTAATCCACCGTGGACCGATAATTAATTGTCGCGTAGCTATGCGCGGGGCTCAATTAGAACTTGTAGCCGCGCGCCCGAGTAAATTATAACTTCTGACACGCCGGCGTAACGTTCCCCCTACGTGCTGATAATTTGTTCGCGAGCAGTTATTGTTGCGTAATACACCGGCTTTCCGGTGCTCCCTGTTCCAACCCACAGAAAGTGATAGTTAACCGCGGTGATTAAGATTCTGGATGAAAACTCATTTCTTATTGGGAGCTGTAATTTAAGTTCTATCGGAAATAGAATAAACTTAAAACATTCTCAGAAGAGCCAACAGGTAGTGGATAAATTTTCAATCCAAATAGTTCTTCCTTTATGACTAATTCGCGAATTGCAGATCATGCAATTCAAGTTCTGCTTTCTACGATCAGTATCTTTCTTTCAAGTTTCCCATCTTTTTTCGTCACCCTCAGAGAAAGGGAAAGTCGAATTTGCACGTACGACAATCCGCGTACCATCTCGTGCTAAATGCCAGCCGTGAGATTCTTTCATTTCTTCCCCCCTGACGAACTGAAAAATCAATCCAACAACACAGCGTGGCGTCCTATGGCGAATAAAAAAAAAAGACCGATGTCGATTTCGACCAGACCCAGAGATTGATGGATTTCATCCTGGCGGTGCCAACTCCAACGAAGAACGCGACAAAAGCTTCTCATTGGATATTTGCGTTGACTGTCAGCGCAGCGACGCTTTTTTCTCGGGCTTTCGCTCGAAAAATGTTGTAGCGTGAGGGGATTCCGTTGTCCGAGAGGACAAAAGCGCCATCGCGGTTATGATTCATGTGAAATTGATGAAGCGCTCGCCTACGCGTGTGTATTTAATTCGCGCGCCGTGTGTTAGTCGCTTTGTTGATGCAGGATTGTTTTAGCGACTCTTTGTTTACTTTTTGGATTAATCTCGGCTCTAATGCGGTTTGCCGAAACAAAGGGACTGATTAAAAAAGGATTTTTACAAACCCAGAGCTGCGCGATTGATTAAAATTCCGCTTTCGATACTCTACCTAATGGTAAAACCTTTCGACACACCCTGGAATATGTTTCTGACAAATTACACCCGCTGTAACAATATTCGTAAATCTTTATGACTGTGTCTTTAACTCGAATTGCATTCAAACTCCGTGGAAGGATACTCGATCCAACAATGTTCCCCAAGTATAGAAACGACCCTTTCATCCCTCCAACCCCGAGAGACATGAAGCACAAAACGTCAGGGGGAGCATCGATTCAGTGTCTTCTGTTTCTGTTCGAACAGCTCTCGGTCAGGTGATGCTCTACGTGGACGGTATGAATGGAGTGATGGAACACGGTCAGACAGTTCAGTGGTTATACACCCTGATAGCCAGCCGCTTCCGCCTGGTCGTGAAGACCGCCCTGAAGCTGCTGCTGGTGTTCGTCGAGTACGTGGAGACGAACAGCCTGCTGCTGGTGAGAGCTGTGAGGTCTGTTGACACGTCGAGGGGCATGATACCCTGGACGAACGTGATGAAGCTCCTGAAGGATTACGACGCCGCCGACACAGAGCTCCTAATCTATGCCACGACCCTGGTCAACAAGTGTTTGAACGGCATACCGGACCAGGACACTTATTACGATCAGGTGGACTGCCTGGAGGAGCAGGGGATCGAGGGTATCATCCAGAGGTACATGTCGAAGCAGGGCACCGACCTCGATCTGCTCAGGCAGTTCCAGATCTACGAGGCCGTGCTGCACCACGAGGACGGGAACGACAGGGGATCGCCTATTCGGCAGCTCGACGATAACATCAGGTATCGGTTTTCACTGAAAACGGCGAGCCTTTCGTGGATGGGGATCTTCGTCTGCCAAGTTCGCTATTTCGTGCAACCACCCCCCCTGATTTATGGCATATTGTATCGCGTAGCTGACGCTTGCTGCACGAATCCTTCGAGAGGAAGGAATTTTTTGTACAGATTTTTCACCACCGTCAAACGAAGATCTTTGAGATTCCGTGTTGGGAGTTCGATAGTAATAAGTTTGGAATTCTCTTACAGGTCGCTGAAAATCATAGTGACATCTCAAAGAAGGGTATTTGGAATTGCTAGTAGTACACGTACTCGATATCTCCGGCAATCTCAATACAGTAACTACAGTAATAGTAAAACGTAGAGATAATAATCGTGGTCACACCTCGAGCACAAGAATTCCCAACACGAAAGCTCGAAAGCCTCGAATCAGAAACTTGACCTCGGTTCGCTTAGAATCGCCGCTCCCGCAGAGTCCGTAAACTCGGTACAAGAAGCCCCTAATCAGTCATACCAACAACCGCTCACGAGCGGCAACTTGCCGCGTCTTGCAGGAAGACGCTGCGGAACCGGAAGTCCCTGGTGGATTCGCACGAGCGTCGAAAATCCCGCAGACACTCTACGGGCACGTCTCCGTTGTCGATGTCCTTGAACGCCAGACTAAGCCCGCGGCTGAACCACTCGTTGGGTCTCAACTCCCTGAACAACACGCTGAACTCGAGCTTGCCCGACGACGACGACGAGTCCAGCAGCTCTCAAAGCTCGCAGGGTCATCTGGGAGAGGTGCAGCTAAACGGCAGCTACAAGGAGAACAAAGGTAATCACGCTTTCCCCATCATTCTAGTTCTTCTTCCATCCATGCCACGAGCAGAGCCGAGCTTTCGCTTTCCGTCGACTCACGTGTCACCGACGCGCACAGCAGATCAGCTCGTTAGCGATTCGACCGCGCGATGAATACGAACTTCGACGTCCACGAGCAGTGATTTCCGCGTTAATGGATCGTCCCTCTCTCGGGAGAAAGACCTTGCGGTTTCAGAGTTCCCCCGCGCGAGTCCGTTGCGGATTTAACGCGCGGCAACGAGCGTCAGGGACAGGGCGAAAAGCGCAGTTTCACTCGAAGGGGGCCGTGATTGAGGACGTTCGTTCCGTCGCGGAAAAGGCGCCAATTCGATCCGTTGCGCGACCAAGTACGCGTCGAGCTCGGGTCCGCGCAATCGGAATACGTAATTCGAAGGATAATCAGAGGATGGTGTATTCAATTTTCACGTGGCAATACAGGGGCGGTGGAGAAATTAACACCTTGCGTTTTTCACTATCCGCTGGTAAAACGCGATGGAACGGGCCCGCTCGATGAACTGAATTTATCGGTGCTGTCGTCGGACGTTTCGATCTATGTGTCGCCAGCTATAAATTAGAACGGTGGCTGAGAACCGCGAGACTCGCGGGGGAATGAAAACGGCCGGGCGATAAGCACGCTCGTTCGGTAAATAGTGAATTATAGATCGACGCGGAAAATGATCGGTGGCGTGTGCATCATCGGCGAACGCTTGAGAAATGGAGTGATTTATTGCGCGTTCCAGTGGACGTTGGTGTGACGCCGGCGCTGAGACGTCGAAGGGAACGTGCCGAGAGACAGAGGAGCTTCATCAGGGAGCAACAGGAGGCCACGGCGAACATGCGAGCATCCGTGGGTCATTCGGACGACCAGGAAAGTGAGTAATTGGTTTCAATGTTTAGAACTCGCAGAAATTGAGCAAGTGTTTTCGAGAAGCACTGAGATAGAATTGCTAATTTGATATTTAAGCATGTGTGTAAGGGTGCATCAAATTTGATTGATCATTGATCGAAAGGACGGTAACTAATCGATGAATTTCCTGTTGGCTTTACGAAGGTCCTTACGCGACGAACGGGCTGCGTTACACGAACGGCACGTCGCACGAACGAAACGCGGACTCGCCCTCGAACAAGTTGTCCAGAACGAACAGCAGGAAGGACTTGACGCCCCTGATGAATGCCGCGAATAAGCTTGACTCCGAGGAGAAGAAACCTTGGTACGGCAAGAGCCCGGACGAGGGTGTCGAGTGCGACGAGGGCAATCACACCGACGAGGATGAGGATCGTCGAGTGGTTTTACAGCTGAAGAGGGAAGGAACCGTCAAGGATCTCACACAAAAGCTGGCGGCTCAAAATCTCATACCGAGCAGTCCAGTTGAGGAGAAGGTTTCCAGGTAATTTCACCATGTAATGCATCCACGACAATTAAACGCTGTTTAGAAAATTAATCGGGAAGGACCATGTAGCGAGTGACGGGCATCGCGAACTTGTATAATTTCATAAACTGCTTTAAATATTACATTTCAAGAAATTCTATTAGGTTTTAATTCACAGTATTACTTTGCGAAAGTTTTATTACATTTAAATAATGCTAATTCACCTGCGAGTGTCAAAAATTTAGGACCACACAGATATCTAATACTATTCAGTACCATTGAAGTAATCGTGATGGGACTGAACTCAATTCATGCCAGTCCATCATTGATGCAAATTCCACCCATCTATGAAATAAGAATATTACGATCCATGCCAAATGCCCAACGCGAAATCCAAAGCTGCGCAGTGCCCTTCCACCACAGCTTGCGGTTCCCTGGTTGCAGGATAGGGGACATGAGCGGTCTGATCTCGAAGGCGAAGGAGGGACTAGCGAAGTCGAAGTCGAAGGCGGACGTGCTGAAGTCCCCGACCGGCGACAACCTGCCGAAACTGCAGGAGGCGAAGAAATCCGAGAACGAGCTGCACTGGGAGGAGCTAGTTAAGAAACTGAAGCGGCCGCTCGCGCTCTGCGACTTAGACTTCACTGATCTGAATTCCGACGACGAGGTCGACGTTCTCGGCCCTGTGAACGTGACCAACGGCATTCCACCGCCCCCACCGCCCATGGTACCATCGCCTGGTGGTGCACGTGCGCCGCCACCGCCACCCCTGGGGGCGAGGCTGCCACCGCCGCCCCTGCCCCAGGCTCCGCCGCCTATGTTCGGCGTGAATCTCAAGTCGCCGAGGTCACCGACCGCCAGTGAGACCAGCAACACGCCAAAGAGCCCGACACCGACCTTCACGAAGAAGAGCAAGAAGACGGTGAAGCTGTTCTGGAAGGAGGTCAGGGATGATCCCATCATACTGTCCCGCCTCGACAAGAACAAGATGATATGGGACGAGCTGTCCCCGGTACCTGTTGACACGCAGAAGCTCGAGCACCTGTTCGAGAGCCGCGCCAAGGATCTCATCACCAAGGTGAGCAATCCTCTCTCGTTGTCCGAAGCTTTACACACCGTTATCCTCTAGGGAGCTGCCTTTAGCCAGAGGTTGGTTCTTAATCTGCCATTCTCGCAAGCCGGCAACACGCGTAACACTATTGTACGATTCACTCGTGGGTAGCTTCGAGCCTCAGGTTGTGGATGATTCTTTCTCGATGGGAGTGGTAGCGTTGGTGGTGAACAAGTGAAATTAAGACTCGAGGGAACGGTTTGTATTGGAGTTTCTCATTGAGGATGTGGGGGATGATGTATTTGATCAGTTAATGTGTCTCTGCTTGAAGCATCCACATTTCCTATTCTAAGTAAAGTGTTATAAGCAAGTCGTCTAGAGATGATTTCTAAATTTTGTAGAATTTCGTTGTATTTAAACAAAATACTGGTCTCTTATTAGCGAGTGAATTTTCTAACGCAACAAAAGGATGGAAAATCGTCCTTAAATCCTTTAACTAAATATTCACGTTCGTAACCACTGCATTTATATTCTACCACTGAATTTCAAATCTCCCTCGGGCGGCAAAAAATAATTCCATTTCAAACCGAGCTTCGGGATCAAAACTTTCACCACAGTATCCAACTGAACAATACGCTTTTATAGGGCTTAGCGTCCGCCCCTCTTGCATCGATGAAGAACTACTTATCCCTCTAATTCTCTCTTTCTCTCTCGCGGTTTCTCAAAATTACATTGCACCGCGTATCCGACAGGAAATTTAATTACGCCGTGGGGATCCGGGGGAAAAAGCGACGACGATATCCCGCCCCCCATGAATCTTCCCGCTTCTTTGTTTCGCCTTGTTCTATCTCAAACGTGTCCGACGACGGCGTCGGCCACCGTTAGCCATCCCCCGACTCCCGATTCGTGAACCACCTTCCAAAGAGCGAATCCTCGGCCTTGCACCCGCTTCTATCTGCCGCGAGAAAACCTTTTCATCCAGCGGAAATTCCGCAGGCCGCGTAGCCACAATCCAGAATACACAAAGCTACGTGGCTGGTTAACCGGATCGCTGGTTCGGGGTTGCTGCTGCGCTTAAAGGGGATGAAACCTTCGAACCCGGGGGTCAAGGAAATCGTTATTTTCTGGAATCCCGGGCTTCTATTTGCGCAAGTTATCCCCTTTTTATAGGGGGATTGCGGCAAGCAAGTGTGAATTCGCTGAAATCGCGGAAAGGGTCGTTCTCGGTTCTTATAGCAATACTTTGGTGAGATTCAACTTGAATCGTTCGTTCATCCAGCGTTTCTGTATTTATGAATTATAGAAAATTATCGAAACACTGGTTACTTTCAGGCTAGTAGTAAATCGTTTCGCGTTGGCTTTACAAATTCAATATACCGTTAAGGAACTAGTTCTTGATCAGGCACTCATTTTTTATCGGTTCATGAAATAAATCGTTCTTTTAAGTTTATGTCAATAAATAATTGTTTGAAATAATTACTAACATAAAAATTGATAATTCAAAAATATATGTGTTGTCTGTGAAAGCAGTTAATATTGTTAGTTTTCGTGAAACTAAATGTGTAAGGTAGCCCACTTGAAGGAAGCCCCTGTTGAACGCCATCTCTTACTGTTCGAATTAAGAAATCACCATCGAAGCCACAGTCGATTTCGTTGCTGGTTGTCGCGGTATTAAAGGTTATTTTCATACATTCTGTTTACAATAGTTTACTTTACAATGTAGCGCAAGAATTTTAGTATTATATGTGTCATTTTGCTTTAAAAGTCAGTGATCATTATTTAGTTCCAATTTTTCCTTGTGGAACTAATTTTTGATCACCTGAATAAAAAAATTAAAATTAGATGGTATAATACTAAAAATAAGTTTATTTGGTACTTTCTTTTTAATTACTATTAGTATCTGATCAAATATTAGTTCTTTACCTGATAAGAAATTAGTTCCCATGTATTTCAAATGATCATAAACTAGTTCCTCACCTGATCAAAAAATTAGTTTCCATGTATTTTAGTTGATCAAAAACTAGTTCTTAGTCACCTTATTATTCCGCACCTTATAAATAATTAAATTATACTTATTTTCAACTGTTTACAATTTATCCTTAAAGTTTAAACATTAATTCATCTTTTAGTATAAAAAAGTATATGATTTAAAGTTTTATTAGGTTTAAAATAAATATTAAAGTGGGAAGCCCTCTAAACTGATCAGAAACTAATTCCTTAACGGTACTTGGACGCAGTAAAGGATCCATTTAAACGTGTCCATCCCTTTAATTAGCAAACAATTGCCGAATCTTTCAATTCAATCGCGACCAATTTTTTTCCTTTTCGCACGTCAGCGATTATCGCCTCATTAGCTCGAATCGAGGATTTGATCGACGTTTCCTCTCGAAATATTCTTAAATAAAAGGATACCAAGCGTGTAGCGATGGGATAGAACCCAGTACAAGAAAATTCTGGTCAGGATGGACTGCTGCAAATTGCATTAAATACGGACGCCCACCTCTTTCTTTTCGCACGCTCTTTCGTACGTGTCTCGGCGATAACGGAAGGAATTAAAGGCTCGACGAGTCTCGCTTCTTTTTTTTTTTTCACCTCGTGTTAAAATCACAGGCCAGGGATGGGACAGCGTACGGATTGGCATGGAGACGCTTTATCCTGTTCACTGTCGCGTTATATTCGACGAAAGTTTTACAGGATTGCGCTTGGCTATCCCGCGACAGTAATAGAAGGTGGAGTTTCTTTCATTCGAACGTATAAATATTTCCAGATTTACGGAGAAATTATTACATAAGGAAATATAGATTTCGTTCTAAAAATTTTATGAAGCAACTTTAAAATGTCTACGCTTCCACCCATTTCTCTGCAAAATTCCATTGCCGTCTTGGAGGAAGCCTCGAACATTTCAATACCATTCATCGTTGAATTAAATTCACCGCTCATTTTATACCGACGCACGAGTGGAATTTGAATTTCAGCCAAGCAGCACGAGCAAGAGATTGACTTTCAAAGTCGTTTCCCTCGAAAATTACGCTGTTACGGCAGGCACAGGGCCGCATCTGTCTCGGTTCTACCTCGCATTTCGGCTCGGTTTTCGTGCCATTCGTTTCACTAACCCGTGTTAGCGATACTACACCATTTGCAATCGTGTAAACGCGGAAACTGTCGCTTGTACAGAGGGTCGAGGCTGCACAGTCACTGTGTTAAGGCTTCGCTCCAGCTCTGCCGTTGCCTTTGACACGGATTACGCGTTTAATCCGTGCCGATTTACAAGGGGTGGATCGCGTTCCGCGCCTCCATCGGTCCGCTTCCCCCTTGAACGGCTTTATTTCCGATCGCGTGCGAAATAACAGAAACGTCGCGGAATCTATGCCCGATCCCAGGAGCTTCCCCTGTCGCAAAGCAAAGAGGAACCGTTTGTCGACGCTTAAGAGGATAAAAGGTCTCGTTGCCCGTTTTGTTCCGCCGCCCCTTAGTCGCTCGCGGTTTCCCTCCTCCTCGTTTTCGTTTTTCACCGTGACCGTTCGATTTCGCGGCTTCCCACGGAACTCGGCGCTAAGTTTATTAAAATATTCGCCCGTCGACGGCGCGACTGTTTGCGCATCGCCAAACGGAGACGGGAAGTTTTCTACGGAGTTGTTTAAAGCAGCCGGGAGATTCCCGCTGGACTCGGGAGGCGGAGGACTTCCGTCTTCCATTCTCCGCGCCCCGAGAAATAGAAAATATTACGCCGTTGGTCAGCTACGACTGTCAACGAGCTTAAAGGATTTAAGTTCCCTCCGTTATTTCGCCCCCCCTTTCTTTTGTCGCCGCTCCACCGCCATCTTCGCGCGGTATTTCATCGGACTTCCGGGAGGAGACTTTGCCTCCGCACAGTCGACGCCGCTTCCTCGCGTATTTACTTGTTAAACGAGGAATCTTTTAATTGGATCCGCGACTTCAGGGTGTAATTAGAAAGAAGTAATAATGAATACGCGGAAGATGTTAACATTCTCCGTCTTTCAGTCCCTTGAACGTTTTCAAAAGATACAAGCCGAGAAAACTCTTAATTTATTTCAACGAATAAAAGTGCCTGAATTTCTTCTATTTACCTGAAAAAAAAACTATAATCGTTACAATGGATGCTAAAGTCCTGTTTTGTACAGTTATCTTTCGTTACACGAAGTAAGTATTATATTATTATAATATAATTTAGCCGCGAAAGAAATTTATGAAAGCCCAGTCCCGCGGATATTTATCGGCCTTTATAAAAATCTCGTAGCAGCGCGGAAGAGCTCCTTAAAAAGCGTGCCCTAAATTGAATGAGCAGCGTATTAAAAATACGCCAGAGGGGCGTGTCCTTGACAATTTATTTAATCTACGTGCTCTATGTTATGAAAAAGCGCCGGCTTTTTAGCCAGCTCTTGCTCTATCGAATTTTATGGAATAAATTTTCGCCCTGGGTACGGAAATGGGCATACGGTATTCCCCTATTTCGCCTTTCGCAAATCCTTCCCGTGCGCGCGGTGAATCGGGCGCGTATCAAGTAAATTTTCCGGCAAATAGAAATGCAACGGCGAAAGCCCGTCCGTAAAATCGGCGGTGCCTCCCGTGGAAATCATTATTCCCTGACTAAGACCTGGACGACAGGATACGGAAAATGATATTTCCACGACTACGCTGTGCTCGCCCTCTGTCCGTTTTAATTAACTTTTTTCCATTGAAATTTTCCATTATAACGTTATGGAAGCCTCCTCTTTTCGGCATTTTCCAACAGAACGGAGGAAAAATTCTCCAATTTCTGCCGCCGCAGAGACACAGCATGGAACATCGCCGTTTCCCAACAATTATTTACACCGCTGTGACGAATAAACATTAACTTCCATCTCGATCGCGGAGCTCCGTTTGAGCAGTTTTAATAACGGAGAAGGGTAGCTCGACTTCTATTTAAAAAATAAGTGGGTGCTGCGGTATCAGTATATTCACCTACAGGGAATTTTCCTTTTTACAGGAATATTTGCTGCTGCACATTATTATATCCCTTGGAAGGGAATATTCCGCAATTCTACGTTTGCAATCGCATTCCGCTTGCCAACCTTTGCTAGAAATGTTTAAAAAGTAATATCACTGTTTGACTAATCTCGCAGAGAGGTTGGAAGTTAAATCATATGCCCATTGAACAGTAAAGAGCCACGCAATGCTTCTCTCTTTGAATCACGCGCATTTCCTCTTTCTCGGTAGTAAACGACCGTGTGTGAATCGTCCAAATAGTCGTCGTATGGCACCTAGATTAATTTCTCCGTGCTAGCGATATCGAGTAATGTCCCCCGGTCATTTCTCGAGCCGTGCGTTTTCCCTGGCGCAGTGAAAACCGACGGAAATTCCTCAGCGATCGGTCGGTCGCGTTCAAAGATTCCACGTGAACGGCCAGTCTGTGCCGCTAATTGCTCCTGTAATTG
Organism: Andrena bucephala; assembly: GCA_947577245.1. Taxonomy (NCBI): domain Eukaryota; kingdom Metazoa; phylum Arthropoda; class Insecta; order Hymenoptera; family Andrenidae; genus Andrena; species Andrena bucephala. The sequence goes on from OX387715.1 coordinate 76,994,285, forward strand.
CATGTCGGTTTATCGGCTTTGCCCGTTCGCGTTCCTCACGTTCTAAATTGTCGCGAGCCAATGGACACGCTCGCATAATGCGGCATTACACTGAACATCTCTCTCCATCGCTATACTCTCTTCCGCCCTTCTCTCTTTCACCCTTTCCACCTTGTGTGCTCCTCGCTGGCCAAGCTTTTCCTCTCGCGAGCTCATCCTTTGAACTTTTATGTTCACCTCGGAGTCCGGTAAAAATTAATGCCAGGCAACGAGAAAAAGAGAGACCGTGAATCGGCAATAATGACGGGGCACCGGATGGAAAAGCGAGGGCAAGCAAACGACGCAGGGAAAGGGGAGGGAAATAATATCTGGGAGATTGTTCGTCGTTTCGTTCCGTCCTTTTGTATATTTCGTCAGATCCAATGGATGTGGATGTCACCTTGTAAATATTGGTCCTGACAAACATTGACTGTTCTGAATCTTGTCATTATTAATTTTCATTCGTAAAATTGATATCCTGACAATGACAGATTTAAAAAGGGCACTCGAAAGAGCAGTTCAGTTTCTCATGCTACTTTTTATCCTCGTGCTACATTGTATTAAACAATGTGCTTACTGCGAACAATTTCTCATACATACATGCATACACGAACGTTTACAATCTTGGTATAATATCGCAGACACTGTTAGTCTAATGACGTAGCTTTATTAATAACACATCGTAAATTAATACCGTCTGTAACTTTAACGTTATCCTACTATAATAATCGCGAATAATAATAATAATGATGCGGTGAATAGTGGTTGGTTGGGTGGTTGGTGATATGGTGGTTTAATGCAATACGACTAATCTTTTCTTGTATTTATTTGCAATATTCTTGGTGCTCGCACGAAAAAATGAACGAAATGGCATGCTGGAATTTTACAGGAGGTGAGTCCTAATTTCTTAACTTCACTTAACGCCGGTTTTCACTAACCCGTAAATGAGCTTTCATCCGTGCAGACGTTAGTCTCCCGTTTCTTTTCACGCTTCTCGCCTAACAAATGAGGGATATAAGTCAATTTATTTCCCTCGATAATCCCGTTAATACAATTGTTCGATGAATGAACCCGTTGATTCCATCACTACAGTTATCATAAACTTTCTTCGCTTTCGAAAAGTATCCTAAGTAACTAATCTGGGTGTAGTTGCTTTCGGTTCGCCTCTTGTAGCTCCATAACTACCCGCCTCAATTTCACATCCCTCCTGTTCGTTTTTGTCTCCCATTTCTCCCGTGTTACTTTTAACATCGTAACAATTATCACCATTGGATATTATACGCCTTCCCAATCTACTAATTCCGTTTCACCGATAATAATATTATTCTGAGCCGATTGATCCGCAGAAACAGCAGACACATTACCGTGTTTCCATCTCTCCGTAGTATCATTTCCCACCGTTTGGTGTATAAATATTTGATATGCACTTGGTTGTTGATATATTATTTCAGCGGGCAGACGTGCGCCCCGTTTGAAAGCCACTCGTGCACGGTGTTCGTTGTTAATAATTACGTTCACGATTTGGAGTGTTCGTAGCGCAATAATGACCCTTTAAGTTCGCCCACGATGACGACTCTCCTGTCAGCGAGTAAGCGTTCCGTTTCTTTTTTGTCGTGGAGTAGAAACAGCAAGAGATGAACAAGAACAAGGAGATCATCGTGCTGGACCATAAAAGATCGAACGCCATTAACATCGGAATGACGAAATTGCCGCCGCCGAGATCGATTAAGACCGCAATCTTGAAAATGGACGCGACCATTATGAACAGAGAGGGTATCGAGGTAAGAAGATTAATTTTCTTCCTTTATTAGTATTTATACTGAATTCACTGAACTTCTTAGTACCTAATCAGATTTCAATTACACACTTCAATCTTTACTTTCAATGGAAAATATTAAATATTAGTTAAGGGTGTGCAGACTGCAGATACCCTTAAGATTCGAATCGATGTAATACCATTGAATTTCACTGGATCAACATTGCCTGCGATAATCACATTTTGGAATACCTTCAGACCCACGACACACACAAGCAATTTATGTTATTCGCAAGAATTTTAACCACGATATTCCTAGAAATCGATGAATCTCTCTCACATGTTTCCGCTCGTGTTTCTCCATCTTCTCCTCGAACGGATATATTCGTCACGATCCCAATTTCGTTTGCAACCCCGATCGAAAGCGTGACCGTGTTAGTCACGATCCTTGGTTCACGATTAGCCCCGTGGTTCAGTTAAAACGCACGTGCCCCCTGGTTTCTCGGCTGTTTTTCTGATTTCTCTAATTTCTCTAATTTCCTGTTCGTTTCTCGTCTTCGTTCGTCCCCTTTTCCCCGTGTCCCGGTTCCCCCCGCGATAGAAACTATTGACGATGCTGCCAACCGAGGAGGAGAGGTCGAGGATACAAGAGGCGCAGGCCGCCAATCCTGACCTACCTTTGGGATCGGCCGAGCAGTTTCTTCTAACTTTGGCCTCCATCTCGGAGTTGCCCGCCAGGCTGAAACTTTGGGCATTCAAGCTGGACTTCGAGAATTCGGAGAAGGTAAGTTACCAGCATTCTCGCGAATTATTATGCGCAGGGACGCCAGTGGTTCGTCGCGTCCATAATCTATTCGGCCGCAAATTTTTAACGGACATAAATCTATTCGCTGCGCGCGATCGAAACGCTCGAGGTGAATGTTTAAAATGGAAATGCAGCATTTACTTATTGTTAGCCGAAGTCTCTTACTTTCCATTGTCGCTGTAAAACGAAATAGTGAGGCGCGATAAACACAGTGGCCGCGTGAGAAGCGTGCATGACATTTCCAATGGAAATTCTATTAAGCCACGTCGCATACGAATGCACGTAATAGGGATCGAATTGGCCCGTTATTTCTCACGAATCACGTCTCGAATTCCGCGGAGATAGTCGCAGCCGCGACGAGGAAAAACGCCAGGTATGCAGGGAAGGAAGTCGCGGGGAACGTTCCCCGCATAATCGCGCGATTTCTTCGCCTGGGAACACGGCGAATTCCGATACACGATCGTGTGCTACCAGCGAGCGTGCATTACTTCCTCCACAGGACTGGCGCCTAACTCGAAACACTAGGCGAGACACTCGAATCGCAGCCATCCTATTACCACCTGACGTATTCTCGTAGTACATGTATCATCGCGTACGATCTGGAAATGTTTCTGAAATTCTCCACAAAGGCGATAACGCTTCGCCATCAGTCCTGATTACGAATTTGCGGGACGAACCCCTAAACGCGAATTACGCTACAGAAAATATCGACGTTTCCCTTTCCATCTTCCATCCTTAAAGATTTAACGAGCATCGTCGTTACGCGAAAATCCTTTAAAGAGGGCGTAGCACACGTCCCTCCGAAACGTAAAACAAAAGCAACAGGGAAACGTACGCGCGGGGCTGGCGGTCCCGCGCAAACAGGTCAGCAACCGACGCGACGAACCAGCCGGTGTCTGAGAACGCCGCGCGAAAGAAATAATCGCGAGCCATCTTTGTGACTTCAGGAAATTGCGGACCCTTTGATGGACCTGAAGCAGGGAATGGAGACCCTGCGAGTGAATAAAACGTTCCGCGGGATTCTGAGCACGCTCCTTTCGATCGGGATATTCCTCAACGGAAATGAGGTAGGTATTGAATGCCGGCCAAATGATATCCGCTTAATCCGTCCGACGGAGTGGCCGCTCGCGCGGAATCGATATCCATCGGCGTCGATAATTTTCGTGTAACTGTTAGCCGACGGTACGGAAAAAGGCGAGGGAGAGTTGAGGGTGAAGATTGGGGTACAGGCGCTTCCCTTGGCCGAGTGCCACGCTTCTGAAAACGGAAACCCTCGACCTATCGCGTCGCCTTTTGTTCGATAACGTTGCAGTGACCGTAGACGGTGCTCGTCACAGTTTGCACCTTCACGCTTGTAGATTCTGTAGATTGGAAAAACGCTTCCTGATTCTGGCTGCTCTACAGAGTGACCTGCGTAACATGGTCACTCAGAATAGCTCGAGAATTTATTAACCTTTCTAAATTTAGCGAACCCTTCTCAACCAAATAATTGCTCAAGGGGGCACCAGCTTTCGTATTGTAATTTGCTCCGTCATTGATTATACTATATAACGTCCCAAAGCACGTATCCCGTATTACGTGCTCGTCGTGGCAAAGGGAAACGCGCAACGCTGGGACTGCAGCTTCCCTTTAAAACCCATCTGGCCACATGGTAACGAAACTGGTCGTTTAAAATAAAGAAACGACGTATGCAGCCGCGTGTAACGCGAGCGTAACCTTTGCTATCGTAGCAGCAGTCGTGCACGCGATATCAAACGCACAAACGGTACGGTCGCACGAATATTCGTGTACGAGACACTTTGCGATTCTGATTCGACGCAGGACGATTCATTTTCGTTCGTCATCGCCAGCTTCCATTTGAATATATTAACAACATCAGTGGCTCTTCAGGCCCGCACGACTAATCATTTCTTATCGCGCGTTCGCGTCGTTGTTCACTGTGGTTTTACACGCCACGCTCATTTATCGAGCTTGTCGTACGGCCGCGGAGTTTTCAGCTGACGCGAGCCGAGCTTTTTCTTCGTATCCTGCAGTAAATCGGTAAGAAAGCGAGATAGCCTTAAGGGGTTAGGCCACCTTTGACGGAGCGAAATTGCAGTCACTTTCGGCATTTTTTTTTAGGAAGATTATGAAATAAACAGAAAATTTAATGTGAAGACTGTTATTATACAACTCTCGCCGGAAAAAATCGTATTTTTTTTCTTACAAAATGGCGGCGGTACAGCCGTGATACGCAAGATCTTGAAGAGCGACGTTTCCACGGTGTTCAATCTCACGGCTATACCGTTTGACTCAGAACAAAAAACCAAAAAGATTTATTTTCTGCATGCCTAAAACTAAAAAAGTACGTAGCGGTTTTGCGGTATCTTGAACATATTCCTTGCAATTGACACTTTTATAAAAAAAAATGCATTTTTACTCCCCATGTTCACCAATTCGAGACAAATTAATGTTTCTGGATTTCCATACGTACTTCCCTAGTTTTAGGCATGCAGAAAATAAATCTTTTTGGTTTTTTGTTCTAAGTCAAACGGTATAGACGTGAGATTGAACACCGTGGAAAACCTCGCTCTTCAAGATCTTACGTATCACTGCTCTACCGCCGCCATTTTGTAAGAAAAAGAAATACGATTTTTTCCGGCGAGAGTTGTATAATAACAGGCTTCACATTAAATGTTCTGTTTATTTCATAATCCTCCTAAAAAAAATGCCGAAAATAACGGCAATTTTGCTCCGTCCAAGGTGGCCTAACCCCTTCAGCGGGACAAAATTTCCTATTCAGGTTAATATTCCTATTCAAGTTTTCCTCCTCAATCTATCGAAATCTTTATTCAAGCAGCACTGAATCACTATTCGTACAAAGTGAAGATCATGGAAAACTGCTTGGAAAGGAAAGTCTTCTGTGCATTCGGGATGTCGTGCTTGCCGTCTTAGCGAGGCGGGGATATCGATTCCGGGCTTTTCCCGACAATTATGTTACACGCGAAAGTGGTCAGGAACGTTCGGGTGGAAAGTCTGTGGCCCCGAAACGTGGAAGTTAGCCCCAGCAAGATTCCAGGCGTCCCCTAAAGCTGACACGTCCTCCTCTCGGGCTTTTTCAGGTGAAGGGCTTTCAGCTGGAATACCTCGCCAAAGTACCTGAAGTGAAGGATACGGTTCACAAGCACTCGCTGCTTCATCACCTTTGCCACATGGTGATGGAGAAGTTTCCAGATTCTACGGATCTCTATTCGGAGGTGAGATAGAGAGGACGAGAGCGGGGGAGTAAGGCGGAGCTCTACTTCGCGCCCCGGAGCAAGTGGATAAAACTTTAGTTTGGCGCGGCGTCGTGCCGCAAGACGGAATAACTGGGGAGCTACATTCGCGAAATCGGGACCAAGTTCGTTCGTGCACCCGAAGAACTTCTTCGCGGAGACCGTTACCAGCGTTATTCCGTGGAATTGTGTCCGTCGCGCGGGTAACTCGTGCTCCCGTGTAATTGGAGGGTGCACGAAGTCCTCCTCGCGCAAACAATTTTCAATTTATCGCCGTCTCTAACCGTACTAAACAATGGTCTCCAAGTTCTTGCCTCTTCTTGGCAACTCTTCATCGCTACCTTTATTAAATTCATGCATTTCAATTTGAATTCCGTCTAATATAAAGTACAAGCGTGCAGTGGGGAGTCGCACAAATGGAAGCAATTTGCTTTTATTAGATTAATAAGCTTTCCCGTCGGATTACACTATTTCTCCATCGACCGTCGCTTGTATTTCTCGAAATGTTCCCGCGCTTTTCACGCTACCCGTGCCCGCCGCCGTACGAAGCGTAATTAGGAGGGATGGGAATGTTGTTTAGATCGGCGCGGTGACGAGGGCCTCGAAGATCGACTTCGACGAGCTCGCGTCGAACATCGGGAAGCTGGAGAGCGAGTGCAAGGCGTCCTGGGATCACCTGAAGCTCATCGCGAAGCACGACGGCTCCACAATGATGAAAGTCAAGTAAGTACCGTGTGGAAATCATGCGTGCCTCCTCCGTGGCGAGATTGCAGCCAATCCGAGCGGACGCTCTCCCGTTCCTGGTCGCCGTCAGAGATCTCGGCAAGTTTCCTTCGCGAAGTTTCGACCGCGAAATTCGCCGGATCCGAGCAATGTTCGATAAACTCGCGACAGACTTTTTCCTCGGTCGAAGCTGGCGCCGCTCCAAATGGCACCACCATTAATTACTGAAAGCGTATTTCTTCCTTCCGTGGTCCGACTTCCTGCGCCCGTTCCTTTGAACTTTTTTCCTCGATTTTATTTCACCTTATCCCGTTTCTACTTCGAGCTTCGCGGTGGATCTTCGAAGGTTTTATCTGTTCATCCCCATACCCCCAAGCTGCTCTCCTTATCTAACTCAGCTACATTGGGGGACGATACTCTCCCTCTCCCTCACCATCCCTTTGTTTAATTCCTATTTCATTAGAAGTTGTTATACAAATTTCCCTTATAGAGAACAAATACGCCACCATGTACCACTAAAGCTCGAGAACGGTACTTACTTCCTCGTTACCTTTAATACTGCAACACGCCATGGTGCAATAGATCACGCAAACCGCCAGCTAATACTTCAAAATCCACTAACGCCTTTCGTGTCTCTATTTTTAAATATAAATTGTTTCTTAAAGCAACCGTTTCTCTGCTTCTCTCAATCCCAGTTTACACATCATCCCTTTAATAGCGAGACTCGTTCGCGTTCCATTTCCTTTCGCTTTACACAGTCCTCGGGGCGAAGTGATTAACCGATGCAGTCTAGTTAAACAGTGAATTTTCAAGCATCCATAGATGCCGGTGCTCGCGAAATTACATCGACCCGGTTCGGTCATCGTTAACGTTGCCCGTTTCACGTCGCGGGATCCTTTGTTCCCCGAGCATGCGTTGGGACGCGTTTAATCGTATTTACAGTTCCCCGTCAGCGGAGAACAATGCTCTCGTGTCTGGGACCCAGCAAATCTCGTACTTAATTGCGACGACGTGGCGCGGGGAGCGAAAGCGGGGGCAGGGGGCAGAGACGTAGTAAGTAGCAGTCGCACGAGTAACGCTTCATATCCTGTTGTCGGGCTGATGCACGCTGTTATTCCGCACAGATATACTGCGGTGATATTTTGTTTAACGGTGAAACGTCTCGTTAATATCGCCGTGTCTGGCGCGGCCCGCGTTAATTAAGTGTAACGGGTCGTCCTAAATACTGGCCAAGTTAATTCGTTCCTGCCAGAAACTCGTTTCAGCGATCGTCTCTGCCTTGAGCGTCCCGGTGAGCTCGACACGAGTAATGGGGATTTTTATTGCAAAAAAGCATCAATCGCGATGATGAACGAATGGTAACAAATCTTCAGATACTGTTCCCCCTCTGCACTGCATGACAGGTTTATCGAAATTTTCTCCCTTCAACATCGTGGAATTGACTAGCTCTGTCCATAGAATTAATGGTTTTCTCAATCTATTCGAAATTCTACTTAGAAAAGAATGTAGCAACAGTGAGCGTTTGTCTACAGAAAACGCTGTGACAAAAACGGTCCAGAGAATGATTGTTTGCACGGTTGCAGTTTCCATGTAAGAATTATATCCGCTACCGTAGCAAGTTTACAGTGCGTTAATCCGTGCTTTCTTGCCCCTCTGTTGAAACAGAATGTCGGACTTCCTGGCGGACTGCGCGGAGAGAATAATCGTACTGGGGATCGTGCACAGGCGGATCATAAATCGATTCCACAAATTCATTCTATGGCTGGGCATCCCGCTGCACAGGGTGCAAGACACGAAGCCGAACGAGTTCTGCCGTATCGTGTCCGAATTCGCGTTGGAGTACAGAACGACGCGGGAACGGGTGATACAGCAGCTCGAGAAAAAAGCCAATCACCGTGAAAGAAATAAGACCAGGGGGAAGATGATCACAGAGGTGAGTTACACCATGGTTCCCGTATATTTCCCCAGGTTCCCGTGGTCGCGACTGAAAATCTTTCGGAGCAGGGAGCTGCTGCTCTCATCAAATACAGTTATCAGAGCGTGAAGGGCATTATGGTGGGTCCTCTTTGCTCCACCTCCGCCTAGGGGAATAAATTGCTTTTTTGCTGCGGGGAGAATCAATTTCTGCTCTTGTCTACCGCGGTTTCACTGACGTCGGCGTGTATTCGCGCCGAACCGATCACATTCGTTGCCTACCGTTGTCACGTTTATTCCTCAGAATTTATTATTACCATTCCCCTCTTAGTATTTATGTTATTTAGGGTAAATCCGGGAGACGCGGTCCGGCCGAAGTGTTGGTCTAGTCGCTATATTTCAGACTCTATACGTAAAAACGCGTTAAAGTGCAGACCAATTACTTATCTAGAAGCCAAACAGTTGAATGAATAGCGTCATTTCGCTTCCTTATGTGTTTTTCTCGATTTATACATAGGCTTTAAAAGGTAAATTGAGGTTACATTTAACCTCGTTTGTCAAACAGCGGTGTACAGAATCGTATTTAAAATATACTTCTAAATTTATTTTCGTTTAATGTTTGGGATAATAAGATAGTAGAGATATTGAGGGACAATGCAGCCAAAATATTTGGCCATATTACCTCTTCCTCTCAAAGCTAACGAGAATACCACCTCTCGCTGCAGATAGGAGAGATGGTCAAGTTATGATTTTTTTTATTATTTTTGTTTATTTTTTATTTTTTCTTATTATTTTATTATTATTTTGTTTATTTAGTTTATTTATTCACTTTTTTATTTATTTGTCTTGCTAATAGCCAGTAGGTAGTTCACTTTTTCTTTGACGTGTTCCTTACTTGTTTAGCGTAATGGAATACCCTGTAGTTGTATTCGCTCATAAATAATTTTACTTTCTTCTTTGTTACTTTTCCATGAAAAATTATGTGAGTGGTCTCTTCCACCGACGAAAACCATTTCTCCCGGCCCCTCGGGAGAGGTGATCAGATGTCATGATTTCGGTTTTCAACTCGATTTACAGTAAATATTGTCTTAAAACAAATATCGACCAGTTTTTCTGAATCAGCATAAAATTCTGTACATATAGGTTTGTTCTCATAAAATAAGTAATATCTATATTAGTTTTAATAGCCATTTTATATTTGGTCGACCGCGTCTCCCGGATTTACCCTATGTTATTACACAGCAGATACCAGACAATACACATCAAACACCACACAAAACAGAACAGACATTACATCACACAACACACGCCACAGATGACGCGTCGCGTCTATCAAAAGTGTAGCAAAGTTGCTGACAGCAACTCGAAGGCCCGCAAAAAAAAAACGTAACAAAGTTGCAAATGACAATTTTCAACAATTTTGCAAATTAAATTCGATGATCGGACTTAAAAATCGCGGTTTTCAACATTGTGCGTTTTTGTGTGAACTCGAATTTCGGTTTGCAACTTGGTTGCACGTGCAGTATCCCAGCAATCACATGTTCCGAATTCCATTGCTCGATTCGCGCACCCGCAAGAGAGTCAGGTTTTCGGCTGGCATCTGTAACAAAGTTGCATACCGAAATTTGGCTGTCCGCAGAAACGCACAAAGTTGTAAACCGGAATTTAGGATCTCTAACACCGAAATTCCCTTTGCAATATTGTGGTAAATATTTATCGTTAGCAACTTTGTTGCGTTCTCGTGGGGCGCTAAATAACTACTTGCCATATTGTTCACCATACTAAAGTGACTAGTTGCTAAGTTGAGGGCAGTGCAGGACGCGAAGTGTGACGTGTAATATGTGAAGTGTGACATGTGATGTGTGAAGTGTGACGTGTAACATGTGACGTGTAACATGTGACGTGTAAACGTGTCAAGTGTAACATGTGAAGTGTGAACGTGCAAAATATGAAAACGTGTTAAAGGGTTAAATTTATAAAAAAAAACACAATAAATTTTATATTAATGCGTCTTCATTGTAATAACTTATAAATATAATACAAAGGATAAAACAATTTACAAGCTTTTAAGTCTGCCTCTGACCATGCGCGCTTCCTATTTAGAGCGCAAAATATAGTATCACATCCATAAATAGTATTTAGTTTCCACGTTTTCATTGCTTTCATACGATATGATCGACAAACGCCACCGTTGAACCCGATGTCCCCTCTGATCGTTACAGGTTGGTAAATTCAGGACGAAAGAGGATCGCGCGGACGCTGAGCTGAGGCAACTGCTTGGAAGCGATATCTCCGACGTCGAGAGTATTCACGGCACCTTGCCCTGGAGGAGACAAAGAAAAGATGGTGAGTTTCATTCCATTTTTACGTCCCCTCTTTTTCCTTATCCTCTATGCTTTATTTCTTTTGTTCGACTGCCATGCCTACGCGATCTTTGCTTCCCAGACTTTGGCTTCATCAACGATGGCTCTGTCTTCGAATATTTACGAACTTCCATCTATATCAGTCGCGTGTAACTATAATACATATAATGAAATTTCGAAAAATGTAAACCGCAGTCGATACTGTTATTCTGTAATACATTGTCTACAGAAAAATGATTACGACCATCTTCAAGGACTTGCGTTTTACCACTAGCAATATAAATGATTCAGATATTACGATAAAATGGTACGCTGGCAGCAGAACGTTCTACGTTGAATTTTTGTTATCAGAAAACACAGTTCTGTGATTTGTAATCATCGGTTCGATTCCCACATTTCCGGTATTGTTATATTCAACGAAAATAATCGTCGTCGGTATTCTCTCTCTCTCTCTCTCTCCCTCTTTCGTCGAGCATCGGGACGCAATTTGCAACATAAATTCCTTTTCCGGCGCGGCGCGTTCATTGATCGAGGCATTCTAATATCCTGCCGTCGACAAGTTTCATATTTCTACGTTACTCGATGTCTGGCTCCGCGAAATCGTGGAATACAGAATGGGGCAATAAAACGTAATAATACCGCCGCTCGTTGGTCCGGATCGAAGGACCGAAATTGTAGCCCTGATTTTCCAGTTTTTTTCGTCTCGTCACGCAAAACGAACCACACCGTATCATCTTAATGCGACCTTCCACCTCTGACGGTGGCGCGATCAAATTGTTTTCCTTTTTATGCAAAATTTTGCCCGCATGAAATACAGCAGAAACTTTTTCATTTCTCGGCAGCGTCCGTAGATCGTCGCTGTTGGGCTCAACTTTTCGCGTGGTGGTTTTTAGCGCACGGAAATATAACGCCCCCACCCCTCCCGGCCCCTTAAAAGGGTAAGCCCAGCGCCGAAGATAAGAACAAAGTGCGAAAATTTCTCCTCGTTTCAGTAATGTTCTAGCCGGTGGCGGGGCGAGAGATAAATGCCCTCCTTAAGCAAACGCCCTCCAGCCGTGAGATTCGAGGATAGCGTCGGCTCATTTGATGGCGTTACCGGAAGATGAGAAGTAACGACATCGAGATTTTAGAACGCGGTCGAGGAGCGCGGTTTCTCGTCCGGGAAAATACGAAACTCACGTTTAAATCGTAATCCCACGCGGGGGTTCGCATTTCTCCTTGACCCTCCGCGAATATATTTTCCTACATTTAACGTTACTCGTGCTTGCCACCTTCCTATTCGCCCCGTATTTATTATGAATGCGTCTGTCAGGGGTGCTGGTTTTATTCTCGAATCAAGTACTAAATATGTTCCTTGATACTGTAGATTATGGAATTGTTAAGTTAACAATTAACAAATTCTTGACTGCCAACTGTCAACATGTTCGTTAGTAATTGCTGTTGAAAGTCGCATTAAAATTAGGTTAGTTATATAGTTGGTTATAAGCAAATGCCACTTTGCCCAACTTGTATGCCATGTCTGACTATGCACCGACACATACTACTTGGAACTAGCTGTAATTTGTCATGCGTCTGCTTATAAATACGTACGAACTACTTAGATAATTCTCGTTGCAGTTATGATTTATTTGCTAATATGTCTCAGGTTCCCATTACCTTTATTTATCGGTATAATAGTATTAATTAACATTCATTAATTTTGTAGTATTGTAAAATTGCATGCACAGAACAATACATTACGAAGCACAGTGTAATATGCATTTCTCGCGATATAAACTGCAAGAGCACAATACTGTATCGATAATTCACTTTTTGAATGACAACTGATTGGAGCAGCGTGGAAATATCGGGTGAGTATTCAGTTTACGGATTTGTTACGATCGAAGGATATATTTAAGTGATTTCATGACACGAGAGTCATATTCAATCATAAAATTAATCAGAATCGTTGATAGACAATCAAACTAAGATTCAATCGAGACACATCAATCGGCGTGACACAAATAAATGAATATTCCAATTCAACATACCAAAGGAACGATTTCATCGAACCTCCCTTCGTGCCCTCGAAAAGCTTCATTCCTAATTTACCTCGGCACACTTTACCGTAACTTCTGACATTCCATCATCGAAATCAGCCATCTTCCAACGCGCGGCGATCTTCACAGGACACTTGGCTGAAAGGGGCAGAGAACGAAGGAAACTGTTATCGCGGTGGTCACGCGAGATTGTCCGGGATTGCAACCGCGAATCCTCTCCTATCCCAAGGCGGCGTTGGAATTTTTATTCTCACCCTCTTCGACCTGTGCGCGTATAAAGGGTGGAGGCGTGAGACTAGCCCTTCTTTACGGCTCGTAAACTTGCTGGTCCTCGTGCATTATCGTGGCTGCAGCCATCATAACTTCCCTCCCTTTTATTCCTGTGTATGCTCCTCTATAAAATATCTAAACGCTCCGCCTAAGTCGTGCCACGGCGCTTCTACACGGTCGACGACCGCTCCCCCCCCCCCTTAACCCCTATCCATTCAAGCTCTCCACCCCGAACATCTAGAGACGTCCTCTGAATCCATCCACACGCATCCACCCTCTGTTCCTTGCAAGGATCGCGATTTGTCCTGGCAGATTCTCCTCGAGCCGGGTATCTTCCGGCCCGTTATTGCATTCATATCCACGGCTACTTTGAGAGGGTTGTATCTGTGTCGAGATTGCTGAGAATAAAACAGGGCGGGGAGTGGTCCTTCAGAGATGATTTCGTTTAACTCGTTTCGGCTGCACCGCCGAGGGGGCGATTCTGGGGGATTCGCAACGTTTTAATACTGCACGTTCAGCAAATATTAGGGAGAATAAAGTACTCGGATTTTCATCCCGGAGTGCGTGTCTGTGGAAGTATTTATGCTAGTTCATCGAAGAAGATTAGAGATTGTATTTAAAAAATATCCATCTCTGGGATTTCGCCTTTGACTTCATTCTGAATTTCCATTACACTAACGTAGCGATCCTTCTATTATTTTCCTTCGTCGCATTTAGAAATATAATTACGCACGTGAAATTCTTCCGCGGGACATTCACCCTGCTTCGTCTCTCGCGCCACGAGAAACTCCCGTTGGGGTAAACGAGCCTGGCCTCTTTCATCGTGAATTCGATCCATAAAATCGCGACGAAGACGACGAGAGAGTACCCATGAATACGCGGACGGTAATTTACACATTCATGCGACCATTTGGTATTTCAAACGCGTCGAACATCAAAGAGTTCGCGGGTTGTCCCGCAGTGGGAATAGAATCGCAGTCATTTAACGCTCCCAAGCGGTCCTCGCGCATACCAGCAGCGAAAAGCTCCACTAGTCGACGACATTCAGTGCTAACTAGGTTGACCGCATCCAGAAACTTCGCTTTTTCCTTCTCTCCCTTTTCCTTCGCCCATGGAAATCCCGTCGCTATTCCCACCCTCGCCATCGCCGCCCTCCCCCTTTCACGGTCCTCCGTGCGGCCCTCGTACACCATCGTATCGGATTTACGCAGCCAGAGAGGCCGCCAATGGAGGCTTCTTTCAGCCGAGTTTCAAAGAAGCTCTCAAAGGAACTCCCAGTGCTTTTGACGGTTCCGAAGTTTTCACCCCGCGGACCTGCGAGCAGAAAGACTGCTCCGCGAAGAGTTGGCCGTGGAGCCGCTGCGAAAGAAGAATGGCTCGCCGCGCCTCTACAGACCCGGCTATCCGAGTGAACGTGACAGTATGAGGGCTCTTTACGGCCGCCCAAAAATACAGTGTGTCCCAGAAATAGATGGTCATTGATGATTTTGGACTAAACAGCTTCACCTTATTGCTATACGTCATTGTCAAAGAATTATTGTCAGGGCACCATTTTTATCGAGAATATCAGATGGGATTAGCTTTAAAAGTAGCCCGGAAGCTATCAATTTTATGCTAGTTAGTAAACGGAAGTCGATCGATTTCTTGACAGGCAAAAAGTGTTTTACTTTCCTTCGTCGATATGTCATCGCGAAAGATTTATAGCTACGCGATATTTGTGTTGCAGGACGCACCTCTCTGGGCCCGCTGATCCGCGACGAGAATACGAACGGGAACTTAACTGACGGCGACGATGAGCTGCTGGAATCGTTGGTGAAGACCGCGACGAAGACACCAGCGACGAGAACGACGCCCAGAGAACGCAAGAGGACCAGACACGCCGATCGTAAGTCTTGTAAGTGTGATCCCCGCACCCTGCACTTGGCCTCCCTTCTTCCCTGTTGATCGATCTGTCCACGTTTTCGGAGAACCGATCATTCGATCGGCCCGCCGCCAGTCGACTTCTGGCACTTTCGCGACGGTGCGCCGTATTTATGGACCGATCTGGGAAGGTACTTGCTTGTAAGAAATGCGAATTTAGGACCGACAGATTGCTCGAATAATAAATAACGAATAAAAGCTTGAAGGCTGGAGAAGATTTCGAGGGATCAATTAAAAAGGGAGCAATTAATTGAATGTAACTTTATTCTCCTTTATATTTCCCATTAATTAATTATCTCGTTGCGTTGAGATCACTGTGTTCTTTAAATAAATATTTGCGCAGTAACAAAGACTTATATATATTCTAAATGTATTATTCGAAATTCACAGACATTGGCAATATTTCCCTCGTCGCGCAAGTGATTAATTTTTTTATTTAAGTTCTCATTACTCGAGCTCCAAGGGATGACACGTTCTATTACCGTGAACAAGAGGCACGGTCTTAAAACCGCGTTAAAATTAATTAAAAACCATCCTGGAGGATAGCGATCCCCGTCGGGGATGCAAATGCTTACGCATTTTCATTTGTATCCTTGGGGGAAAATCTCCCCCATTAAAGCCGCTCCCCCTCGCCATGTTTGTACCTCGGAACGATTTTATAGCGCGTAATTATCAGCGATTTTCGTAAGTCGTTCCAACGATTTATATCCCCGAGCGTTCCGCCTCGACGCTGCGTCTGGGTAACTGCGTCCGAGGAATATCCATTCGCGTGAAAGTTCATTTAAAAATTAACGTTCATCCCCTGGAGAATTTACGTGGCGACCTGCAGCTTCCATGGATTACTAAAAAAAAATTCTTTGCAATTAACTTGAAAAATTAACTGAAATCTAAGGTAGATTCTTACGAAGCAATCACTTTCACGTGTCCATCTGGCTAATTTTAGTAATCTGCTTTAATTACAGTGGATGAAATTTTCAACAGAAATAAGTCCGTGAGTTTTTACACGGGAAACTTTGGAATCTGCTCGGTTTAAACGCTTGTAAGGAAGTTGATCCTTGGAAACTTTGACGCCTCTATTATATACCGCTCATTCGCACTTTATCCACGGAGTACTTTGTACAAATGGGGTCTTCGGTTAAAGTCGCGTTGGCACGTGAAACATTCGGTCCATAAATAGGGGCCCGCGGGACGTCGATCGATAAGCGGAAGTTCGGAGCCAAAATTCTGAACGCCAGCGATCGAGGACGACGCGAACAGTGTTGTTTCCTTGGTCGTCGTTGAACTTTTCTTAAAAGCACCTTATTAGCACCGATCTATCCTTCTTCATCTCTCCTCTGCAAACTTGCGAGTGTACATACTTCTTCCCCCTTATAGGATCGGGCAAAATGAGAAACGTGATAAGTTACTTCGCGGTACAGTGTAAGAAAGAGAAGGAAGGGATACTTTCTTAGGGTATCCAAGTGAAATG
Organism: Andrena bucephala; assembly: GCA_947577245.1. NCBI lineage: Eukaryota > Metazoa > Arthropoda > Insecta > Hymenoptera > Andrenidae > Andrena > Andrena bucephala. The sequence goes on from OX387715.1 coordinate 77,010,815, forward strand.
GCCTTATTTCTGCCAGAGAAAATAAATGAATTGTCTAGGATATGTCAATGTTTCGCGTGGATTACACGTCACGTAGGTCGTGAAGCTTTTACAACTTTTCTCAGCCAACATCTGCGCTACTGTCTTTTTTAAACGGCTTTTCGTGAAAAGAGGAAGCACCCAGGGTTCGGTGAAAGTGTCATTTGCATTTTATATTGCGCCCATTCATTTTTGGAACGTACGGTTTTCAGACGCGACCCTGTCGTTCTCGTGGCCGAATGCATCAACGTTTCAAAGATTCGTCAGGCTTTTTCATTCTAGGGTGAAAGCCTTTAATCGCGGTGTGCTTAAAAAATATATCCTCGAAACTGTCTACATTTTCTTTAGATAGTGTACAAAGCGTGCGATAACGAGAATATAACAAACAATGGAAGAAGATGTCTATTTTCTGAATAACGAGCTTTTTATATCTACAATAGGATTTCATTATTTTTTACGAATTTTTCGGAGAAAATTCTTTGTTCACATTCGTGAAATATAACTCGCGACCTTTTCCGTTTCGTGAAAAATGGACTGCAGAGGATTTGTTGATTATAATGGAATAAAAATGAAGAATGCTGCATATGTTACTGTGATCAAATGCATTCATTTTAGGAAAGGTTTCGCATTGAAACGCAGATCACATTCCCGAATTATAGATTTGTGAAGCGAGCACATCTTCGCGATAAAGATGTTACAATATCTATAAGCTTATACTTTTCGAGAATTATTAAATTACCTTTTTAAGGGAACATTTCCGTTTTTTCGAAAAGAGTAAAAATTGAAAGGAGAAAGTATATACCTACATACACTGTCACCGAAAATATTTCACAGATTACGTTTTCTACGACAAAAATATAGCAAAGGAAATGTACTTTATGATGTACTGTCATTATGAAAATACAACCGTAGCTCGCATAAAATTCGTTTCACAAAAAGTCGAACGCCTGTCTACCTCTAAACCTCTCGTGCGCAACATCGTGCCAGTGGAAAACGGTAGATACAGTAGAAAACGCAGGAAATGAAGTAAGTGATATAATAAAGGCGGTGGAAAGGGATGATTGCCTGGAAGGCGAAGAATCGGGTATCGCCGGGGGAAAATAACAATTGTCGTTGGGTTAGCATGCGTTACAAGTAATTCAGGGGGGGGGGGGCGTGCTTTGCGCCAAGGGAAAGCTCTATCCTCCTTTTCCCTTTCCCCCTCATTTCCTCCTCTTTGTCCCGAATTATCCAGTTTAAGGTGGCGTAGCAAGGGGTGTGGTGATGGCTTTTACTATAAGTACGCGCGCATACGTAAGTATATACGTATGCACACGTACACGTGGGAACCGGTGGTGGTTGCTAACGGGGTGGCCTAGCGTTCTTCCCTTCCTCTTTTTTTCTGTCCGACAGTGAAGCGATCCCGCACCCGGGAGAACAACACCACGCCGGAAGGGTACCAACCCTGAAGGGCTACCGATCGTGACCGACGCGATGAAGGTTCGCTGGTTTTTCCATTAAACACGACTTATCTTTCTCTCTTTGCCTCTGTCTCCGCGGCGCTCTTCCTTTTTCTCCGTCTGGCCTCGCGTGGAATGCGGTCTCTGCTTCTTCTCCTTCTGTCTCGGCATGCATTGGTTTCTTCCCCTTACAGCATGCACACGTTCCACCTCCTCTTACTGTGCCCCCGGGCGTAGAATGGAATTTTGAATGTTTAAAACGTTTCGACACGGTGCGTCGTGATTGGTTAGGTAATCAAAGTATGTGCTTGGTAATAATGAAGTGAATTGAAATGGATTCTGTTGCTGCTTGTGAATAATATATTCTGCATTTTATACTCAATAGTCGAAGTCACTTGTAAGTGATAAGTAACCGGGCTGCAGGGGATCCGTTCGATTACTTTGCGAATGTATCCTCGCGCGGTTCATGTCAAAAAGGCAAATCAGCTCGCTCTTATTCGAAGGTTAAGTGAAAAGTTTGCCCGCTGTGTGTAACCTACGCCTCCATTACGCAAGTTTCCTCGTCTTGGAGAGGAATCGTGGAAGGCGAATGCATTTACCTTATACGAACTTCCGCTGGAGTCTAAGTCTAGAGCAAAGACGGTCTCCTTCTTATTGGTGCCACTTTGAGAAACGATTTCAACCAAGTTCTGCACGGTAATCCACATTTTTCATCTGTTACCACTCCATTTTTCAACGCGATATTAATACAAATTACATATAGATTCGCGGGTTCACTATGTCACTAATATTAAAAACTAATAATGCCTCCGATATGTAACGAACGAATTAAACAATAATGATCTATAATCTACGGATAGACGATCAATTTCTATTTAATCGCTCGTACAAGGGCAATTAAAAGTTGCCGCGAATTTATAGAGACGCCTGGAGATTGCCGCTCGGAAATTTCAATGAGTTTCCCAGGGATAAGTATGTTATGAATCTATATCGCGTATCTTGAACTTAGAAAATTCCTCTGGATCCACTTTAGACGAGTTACGTAACGTATAACGACTCACTTAGGCGCTTCCATTTCGTCGACGTATTCCACATCGATCGGATGAGGCGCGTTGCTTCGCCGACGAAATAATTGATGGACCACGCCTTGAAACCGATATATCGGTCCAGCGATCGATAACCTCTCTGGATCCCAACATCCGCCCCCTTTGCGATTGTCTACGTACCATTGTTTGGCGATCTTTCGAGGAAGATGAATCGTGTGTATCACGAACGACTTCTTCGAAACGAACCCTCCCTCTTCTTTACATTTCTTCTCGGTCACTTCAGTTTTCAGAAATCTCGATATGCCCTAAACTTAGGGTAACGCCAGATAATCGAACAATATAGGTGCCTATAATAATTGCGATTTGCAGAATGAAAGAAGTGAAGGAATAACAAGTTCTTGGGACGATCCTCTAGTATTCGGGGAAATTAAAATTTCTACTAAGTAATATTAATAATAATAATAGAAATAATACCTAATAATATTAATAATAATATATCATTATGGTTTTCGAAGGAATTAGAAAAGGTAGGGGAAGGAAATTAATGTTGAAATAAAATTATAGTAATGCGGAAGTTAAATTGAATAGTACATTGGCAATTTATACTTGTTTGTAGACAATGACATTGTTATTCACGGTAGTGCTGCTGTATTTGACATGATTGGTGAATGAAGCCATTTAGGGTAAACGGGATTGAACATTATCAATAGTAGAATAACGAGGCAATCTTATGTAACGCAGTTCACGTTCGCCTGTGTATTAGTGCACTATTACCGTAATACACCTTAATATACGACGTGGACGTAGCCGTCGGTTCTGCTTCCTAATCATTTCATGAAATAATTCTGCTTGCGCGTTACGTAACACGCTTCGTGCACGAACTTGAGAGAATGCATTATGGGAGTGGTTTGCAACCGAGCTGATTGATCTTTTCGCAACATTAGCAATTCCTCTCAAACGAATTAGAACAGTGAATTATTTAAAATATCAAACTTTCTGCTTAACGATTTCCAAATACAACTTGAGAAATCGCGAGAACGTTTTAACGTGTGAAATTTCCAAGAACGGGAAGAAAGTAATTTCAAGGGACAAAACAGTCACGCTTGCGGTCAAGAAAGGGTAAAAGAAAGTCTACGTTTTGAGGTCAATATTCTCGTCAGTTACCTTTCATCGAAATTACGGGCCCCTTATCAGTAATCTTGTTCCATACGTTGTAATAACCTACACGTCACACGCTAACTTAATCATGTGTGACTAAGTAGTATGAACAGTGCACGTGATCAATTTCACGTGTTCTTGCGCTTCTAATATGGTGCCTATGGTGGAAGCCTTCTCCCTAATATCTATTACGCAGTACGCTACAAATACATAGATAGTTGAAGCAGAAGCGATATTGTATCAGAAATCCTAATTGATCGATCGTGGAAGTTAGATTTCTCATTGATCACCAGTGTTTCTCAAAAATTCGTATTGAAGATACATATCTTCCACAAGAGTTTGTAAAAACCATTTACAAACATATGAATTCTTCGAGTACACTACATGCTAGAATACTACATGCTAGCTGGATAAAATTATATTTTCGCGATTTTGGGGTTATATGGGTTTTAAATTGTTAGAAAACAAACCCGATTCGTATTATAGTTTATCATTTCACTAAAAATATCAATAAAATAAAAATATGACTAATTCAATAAAGGAAAAGGAACAAAATGACAGTATTGTAGTTTAACTATAATTATCAGTTATAACATTATGTCTATTCCTGCAATTACTGAGTTATGAAGTTTAAAACCTGGTTTTTGAAATCAAATTTCTCTGCATCGCTATTAAAATAGTGTTTTACTATATTCCACGTCGTTCCACGCGACAAGGGTTGAATGTACGGAAAGTAGAGACTTTCTAATTTTTTTTAATCAAATGATCGATCTGCAAAAATTTGCAAAACTATGTTTTGTGAATTGTTTTCGAGTGCGACGCTCGGTAGCTACTAGAGCTCTTACTACCCGACCCGCCCGGGTACTCGAGTACCCGATGAGACCCCGGGTAGACAAAAATTACCCGAGTATCCATGAGATACCCGAGTAAATGAGATGTTATGAGATAGTGGAGAATTTCGATTTGACAGCCGATCGTCTTTCGACTTTTGATCATTTTCGGCTAACATCAGTAGTGAACGGAATAAACTTCAAGCAATTAAATCTGGTATTGTCCGCAGAACACATTCTGTATCATAATATTCGTAATCGTAACGCGCACACAATACCACATTCAATTGCTTGAAGTTTATTCCGTTCATTACCGATGTTAGCCGAAAATGATCTAAAGTCGAAAGACGATCAGCTGTCAAATCGAAATTCTAAACTAGGGTAAAGAGTACAATGGTTGGCCACTTAAGTAAGAGTGTCACATAAATAATGAATTATAAATGTGAATTTAGTAAATTTGAAATGGAAATCAATATAAATAAGTACGAAAAACCCCTAATAATCTAAAAATAAATAGAGTTTATAAAAAAAAAATCAAGAATGTATAAAAATATACAAAAAATGTGTTTCCTACGAAGAAATATAGTTATTGGCATGGTCAAGACAGTAATTGTCCAATCGATTCGACAGTGATTGGCCGCTATTTGATACATAATATAACCTAAAAGAAAATGTTACCTGATTTGGTGATAGAAATAAGATTAAAATTATTCAATAAAAATGGATACCCGGGTACCCGAGTAATTTTTGTCCACCCGGGGTCTCACCGGGTACTCGAGTACCCGGGTACCCGGATGCCCGGGCCAAAACAATAGCTCTAGTAGCCACCACTCAGTGGTTCGAGTATACTACATGAATTACGAAAGCCATCTACCCGAATGATTTCGTCCAAGCTCATTAAATGAACCGTCGAGCTTACTACCCGAACGCGTAAAATATCGGAAGCACGCGGTAGCTTTAACGTCACTTTCACCGTGGCCTCGTTTACGCAAGGACCAATCGAATTACCATCGATCAAAACGCGCGTTACACAGGCACACACACACACACACACACACACACACGCACACACGCGCGCGCGCGCGTGGAAAGAAGCATCGAGAGAGTAATTCCGTTTGCATCGATCTACTTTCTTGTTACGGCAAATATTTGCTAAGTAGTTCGGATGGAGTGGAGCCGCATGAGTCGATGCACGATAAACGCGGCGACGTGTCTCGTTAATAACGTGATTACGGATCGTCGTCGTGCACGATCAGCCGCGGCGCGGCTCGTGCACCGCACACGTCACGGCAAATAAATTTCGGCCACGTGGAGGTCGTGTTTGCTAGGCAATCGTAGCGCGAGCGATTTACCCGGGCAACATTAAATTGGGAGTCAACGATGCGCGAAAATCCACCGATTCCATCGGCGGTAAATCACGGCTGACGAAAAGAATGACCCCCCCCCCCCCCCATGGTGATATCATTTAAATCGCGCCTCAAATAGCTATCTAACTTTCAGCGTTGGAAAATTCAGTTTCGTTTATGGCTAAAAATATTTAAGAGGAATGTCGATTATCGTTGATGAATGAGCTTTGATATGAATAGAGCTTGCTTGCGAGTCATCAATGGAATGATGGCTTTAGGTCACTTATATTAATGAGGAAATCTGATTTTAAAATTGGAGGTATTTAAAATGCTGAGCACCCATGACATTTCGGTTGAATCGAAGTGGGAAAATCGGAATTGAGATTATATTGGAATCGGTAGCTTCAAAAATATTCCGGGGATTTGAATGCACAGAAATACATATGGAAGATAGGATTATATTATTAACGAGCTAGGTTCGAAAGCGATTCGATCCTGTGGCACTATTTGTACTAACCGAATTAATTTCTGACTTTTATAATTTCTTGATGCAGTAAAAGGAGAACACGTTATCCAATGAACTATTGCGTAATTTTCCTGTATAATGAAAGAATATTTCAGCAAGAATGATGATCGGTTTAGCGTTTCAAAATTATCTGATTCAACGACCGCCGACACGCATGATAATTTTCCAAATCTATTAACTACCATTCATAATTATACATGCAAGTTCGAGCCACTCATTGATTACGTTGTCCTACTAGCGCCATGTTAATAACAAATGCCGTTCGCACTAACGTGGCGGAATGAATTTGCGCTTGATCAATCATTGTCGATCGGCTAAAGCATTTACTATTATTACTACCATAACGCTAAGGCCTGTTCAGTGATTTCAGCAACATATTCAGTCTCTGAATCGAGTTTCTTTGTTCACTAGCCATAAATTAATCCGTCCAATATGTAAAACAAGAAGTACTACAGAAATATAGTATAAATTGAGGTTCAAAAATCTTATTTTACTGAGTCCTATAAATGCCACCACTGAATAAAAAGAAAAACTATAAACCAGTCCCCTATACACTTTTACATATACTTTATTCTTAATTATATGTCTTTCTTTCTAACTTTATCGCATGCAATGTTTTGGAATGATTAGCCTTGAGCGATGTGTTCACTGCTTTAGTTATTGAAAAAATTCGATGAACATTTCGTGTTGAAAAAGTTCTAATTTGAAGTAGTTGGGGAATATAATAAATATATTTTTATGGGGGTAACCAGTTACAGAGGCATAAGGGTACTCGATTATTGATACTAAAGTGCTCTGTCATCGAGCAATTCACATACTTCAGTGTTGATATACTAAAGTGTTAGAGTCCCTATTAGAATTTTGAAATATTGAGATATTACAGTATCGATTCGCGTTAGACTTCTATGAATCGCAAAAGAATAATATACTATTCTTCCTTCACGAACTGCTTCTCTATACACGAAATGTTCAAATTCTCAATCCACCCGCAACTCGTATCGCCAGGCCGTGATTTCGTTTGCGTTAAATATGAATTACATAAAATCCGCAGTGCGTAGAACGCTGAAGAACGGCCTCTCGGAAGAGGAGAAGAAGCACATCGCCGCCTACATCAAGGGCTACTGACTGTGATAAAACTCGAACCCCGTATCTCGTCCACGAGAAGAGAGGAAGAAGGCACGATCATCGAAGCAATTGATCGGATGTTGACGACACGGCCAGGACACCGCGATTTCACGGGGGCGCAAATCCAAGAACGCGAGCAAGCAACACCTCCAGGGAATCGCAGAGACACACCAAGGTTATATGTTAAATGAATTATATATACATATACATATATACATAGATACATATACATATATATTTCGATCGATCTACCTGCACGCTAGCAGGAACCTACTGTTTTTATCAGATACGTTGTCGAAGACGAAAATTGAGGCCTTCCATTCTATATTCGCTCTCATCGCATGCACTTGTCGTTCGTTCTTCCGTTCCGACGAATTTAAGGCAGAAATAATAGTTTAAACCCAGACTAAAATTAGAACTGAATAAAGGGCATTCAACTGTAGTCAAAGTTATATACGTTCGCTTGCAGTGCGTCGATGCTAACTAATTCTGATCGTTCGAACAAATGTTCGATTAGTTTCACGCGTGTAGAAAGTGAGTAAAAAAAGAAACTGAGTATCGAAAGTGTACTCAATAATAGCGTAAGCGAAGTATTGTATGAACAGAGTGGCAGAAATAATCATGAAAATCATGGAAGAAACTTCTATTTCTACTGATTAGTGGAATCGCCGTTGCCTAAGTTTAATAATTACGAATTTATGCGAGTAGCTTTTAGATTCCTCTCTCTCGTTTGTCTGCAATTTGCATTTTTTACAAGTCTTACTCCCGATGGTGTTGCGCGGAGGCGGTAGAAACTAGAAACTGTAGAGGTTTTAATTCCAATTTTATTATTTAATTTCGATGAACTACCCTAATGCGATCGCGTACCGCTTTATACGGACGAACGTCGAAGGCGATATAAATGAAGGAGTTACAGAACTCTTTCCCCCTAAGCATATGAAATTTGTCGAATAAGGTTTGCGCAAGCAGCTAAAGTTTTCGACAGAAGTAAAAAGTGAAGCAGGTTATGGTGATCGGTCTGGACTTATTCACCGAATCTCGTACTGCCACGCGATTTCTGGCAGGCTGGAAGCAACGGAGACGAGCTTACGGGTCAACGTGCCGCGTTGCGACCGAATGTGACAACTTTGAAACTTATATCCTGTTCATCTTCCTCGTGGAAGAAACACAGAGAGAAACTTTCCTAGGTGTGTCTTTCGCGTTGGCAGATTCTCTGAGAATAAGTGCTAGCGTACGGAGAGAAAGCATTTTTCACCAGCATTTTGAATGAATTTCCCTTTGCGCTTGATTTGAAATTTTTATTGAAATTCGCGCTGTAGAAGCTCTTCCAAATTTAAACGGCAACACGGAAGCTCGAACGACAGAGAGACGGGAAACCGACAATCGAATAACGCGTGCCTCGAACGACTTCCGATCCATCAGTGCACTTCGAATTCTTTCGAAGGATTAGAAGAGCCACGAACGAAATTGAAATCGTTTCGCGACGGGCGAATCCTTGCTCGCGAATGCATATTTTTTCGTACGACGCGATTTCCGTCGATACCCGTATGTAGCGAATTTCGATTACCTACGCGACGTGAATCTGTAAACGGTGTGATTAGTCCGACGAGAGGAGCGAATTGATTAACTTAATCGTCACCTTATTATCGCGTCGCGCCGCCTCGCGTACGCGTAACCATTGTAATTTCCTGCGGAAAAGTGATTATTGAAATAAAATTGCGAGCAGTAACCATTCTGTCCATTGATTCTGCGTTCACCCTTTATTTCGCACCCCGTCCCTTGTTTCCAGGACGAAGTCGCACGGTCGAGGGATTGAGAAAGTCCACTGCACCAAAGTCTCACGCTACTGATTGTAATTTATGATGATAAGTCACTTGCTAGTTATTTCTATGTACTCTTTTATACATTTCACCAAGAATCACTCTTTGGTGCGTAGACCTTATTGAAAAACACGTTCAAGGTAAGTTTGCATCGTAAGTATTCATTTCATTCTACAAAAGACAAAACACTGAAACAGGGATAGATAATTAATACTTAAATATATTTATGTATAACAACAAAACAACTGTTAAAATTGCATTTAAAATTATTTTTCTTGAAATTTCTATAAAAATAATTACTTATTCTTATCGTAATTTAAAAAAAAAAACGATTATAAAATGCAAAACGTATAGAAGTCCAGTAAATGACCGCATACTTTTAATAAGAATTGTACTTAGGGGAAGTAGGGGCAAAACCGGGACGTTAAGGATAAAAGCTCATAACTTTGACATTATTAATGTAAAAAAGAAATTTAAATTAGGATTCATTAGAATAAACTCTTGATTAAATAATAATATATATCCTTTTTTTTTAATGCAATAACGAATACAAAAAAAATTACGATTTAAAATATGGTCCGTTTTTACGGTTTTACCCTATGGCCCGGGTAAAACCGGGTATCATACTAAAAACTGGCCCTAGCACCTACAACGGAATTCGTCCAATTCTTCAGTTCCCCAACCAGTGCAGCCTTCGTGAGCACACTTACAACAATGTGTACATTGCACCCAACCCTCATTCAATTTGGATGAACCATAGGATTCTTGGACATAAATGCAAATGTCTTCACCGTCTTCATCACCACTATTATCATTGTCCTTCCGTATTTTGTTTAATTTTGTGGTTTTCTTTTTCTTTAGTTGTAGTCCTTTATTAAGATTTAGTTTAATGTTGATATCTTCCTCTTTTTCGTTTCTTTGTTATACACATTTTGTCCAAAACCAGGTTTTACGCCGTACGGTTTAGCCCCAGCATACAATTTTGTAAATATTACGAATTATCAACAATACCAGGGCGAAGTACAAACAAACTGTCTTAGTTATTTACACTTTAATATGCAACAATTAACATAATTCACACAAAAAAGTGCTTACCTGAACACTGTCAAAAGTGTTGAAGTTTCTTAACTATCGAAAATTAGATCAGAGCCTTCAAAAACACACAAGACGATATAACTTTACTATGCATGATTGTAAGACGATCGTTTTTTGTTGATGAAACAATGCACATCGTAACAACATGCTGCAACGACGCGGAAAAATTTAAGGCCGTTTTAAAGATAATAGCACGTCCCGATTTTACCCAGGTACCCGGTTTTGTCCTAATTTCCCCAATTAATGTTTGCTTAATACATGTAACTAAAAATATGGGATATTAAAAGTGCAATTACACTCCATTTATAAACATATAATATTTTTAAATATATAATTGACATATAATTGACAATTTGCCTAATGGTCATTTACTGGTATACGGTCAATTACTGGGTGGTTTACCCTACGTGTTTCTTGAACCTTCTATAGAATAGAATCGAAGAAAGCATCCTCTTGTGTATCTCTCATTAATTATGACTAGCCCCTACGATGTAAACTCGAATCATTACTCTTAGCCTTGAATAAAAGATACTCCAAGTTGGTTAATGCAAACCTCATTCAATCTAATACTCCCGGAAAACATAATAAAGACTTCCTAACACTTCGTTCAAATCGTCCACAGCTGTATGGATAAGATAGACACAGAGGGTCCTCGCGTTTAAAACTTGCCCCGTTACCCAAGAGGATCCGTTCTTTTGTCTCCTTGATACTAGACTTTGGAGTTGGAGTCGCGAATTCGCCAACAGCGCACGAGAGTTGGCTAGACGGTATCTAACCACTCCGACCGTGGCCAGCGCAGTTTTACTTCGGTGATCTGGCGGGAACCGGTGCATTCTGCGTGTCGAGAAAAAGCTACGGGGATCTGCTCGATGTACTCACCTGGATGAAGGGCAAGCTGCTGAACGGAGGGTGTTTACGAATGAAGCGAGACGCCTTGTATAACAAACTGTGCTCGAGACACACGATTTATTATTAACCTTCGTCCAACTTTAACAACATACAATATAATGTAGTAATAAAAACGTATCAGTTAAAAGTGTTAATAATGATAGCGGCGATCGTGGGAAATATGATCGCGTCGGATGCGACCGCCATTCATCTCCACCACGCATCCTCGGGATCGCGCGCCTCCTCCCGGCTCCTGGATACGTCCTCTCGCGTGAAACTCTGGTGGCCGTGAATGCCGTTGTGAAGTCGATGCACGTGGAAAGGAGGGTTCTGCTGTGTGATACGGCGACAAGAGGAGGGGGTGGTGGTGGATAAAAAGGAAGAAGCCTTCGAGAGAGGGGACAGAACGTCTCGCACGCGCGCACGCGTGCGCGCGTGTGTGATTTGTTAGCACCGTTACGGTCGATGCACCTTAATTAAATGCTAACATCTATAGTCGTGTAGAAAAAACACTCTTTCTCTCCCTCCCTTTCTCTCTCACTCTCTCACAGTCTCACACGCTCTTTCTCGCTCTCGCTCTCGCTCCCTTTCGTTCTCTCTGTCACTTTCTATCTATATTTGTATAATTATATTACGTAGAACAGCCTCGCTTCTCGCCAGGATCTCAATCACCCGACCCGTCACACGCGTATCCTCCTCGTTCTTCTGTTCCACGTTCCTATCGAGAATGTACAAGTTACCGTCGTCGCGCGTTCGGGACGCGCCTTTGGAAGCTGCGCCACTGATCGAGAACCGTAGGAACCCCCCCAGGCATCGCGGTCTTCTTTTTCCATCCCTCAGCTACCACCTGCATCCCGCATAATTATCGTCCCGCCTCGTGCGAAGCGTCCGCTGTTCCTTCCCTCCAGGAAGCTCCTCGCCGTTCACAGGGCGAAGTATCTCGATGCGACGGAAGTAGAGGATTCGCTGCTTTCGATACTTTCACAGAGAGTAGTTGAAGGAGTCTGTCGAAGAGGGCTCTAGCCCCGTGCTCGCGGCTACTCCGTGTTGCTCAGCACGAAATTCGACCCTCTCTCCCGAGCTCCTGCCGGTTCCTCAGATTTTCGAGCGCTAGACGTGTCCGCCTGTTCGCGATCGAGAGAAAGTGTCCCGTTCGAAGAGGAATTTCTGCTCTAACGCGTGTTTCAGCGTCGATATGTCCGCCGAGTCACCGTTCCAGAGAAACGATCCAATTCGGACTGTAGACTGCTGGAACCGCTCCTCGGATTTCCCCGATCGGTATTCGCAGCCGTGTCCTCCTTCCGCGAGAGAAGTTTCCCGGCGAAGAACAAATCCGGTCCGCATTCCTCAGCTTCCGTTTGTTCCTCGTGATCCTCGTGGACAGACGGATGGGCGATAGTCGGCGGGCAGCAACGATCGATCGGGCACGCCAGGCGGTTTCGTGTTCAATGGTAGTCGCGGACAGGAGAGAACTCGAGGAGGCGATTCCGCGCGGATGTGAACACGTGGTGGCGCGAGACACGGCGCCGACGGCGACGCGGTGCTCGGAGGCGCGGCGACGCGGCACGATGACTTCAGAGCTCGTCGTGCTTCGGCCCACTGAACTCGTCGTGGGAGATGAAGCCGTTCTTGTCCTTGTCCTCGTGCTGGAAGATCTCCTCGACGAGCTTGTCGTGGTCGGCCAGCATCTTCTTCACCTCGTCGTTCTCGCCCGCGCTGCCCTGCTCCGCCTCGATCATCTGCTTCCTCAGGTACTCGCTCACCTGTGCAAACCAACGGGAGATTTCAGCGTCGTGCGACCACTCCTTACTCCCTGCTTTTAACATTCGTCAGGCTTCGAGTCCTTTTAGTTAATATTTGCTCACCGGTGCAATGGTACTGGTCGGTGGAAAAGGGTATTTGAAATTCTGTTACCGGGATTGTAAATTGTATTGGTATTGGATCGATACGACACTAGTTTCTATGGGACGTTTTTAGAGACAATATGAATTATACACAGATGGTCCTTTGGTTATTGGTAGTGTGTGTTGAGGTAACGAGGCGAGGAGTTATCGATGACTGGGTGTATCGAGGCATTGGAGCAGTGGATGATTGGAGCTTTACGAGATTGGATATTGGGATGCTCGAGACTGGGAGATTAACCATAGCTGGCATTTACGTGATTTTGATGAAAATCTACTTGGAAAAGACTTGTAACTCGAAACGGTACTGACTCATCAAGAGCCACTTTATTGGGTGTTCCTTCATTCCGAAGTTGAGAGGACCAACATTCATTCGAAAGCTCGTGACAGCACTTTCGTGATATGTCCAACTGTTACAAGTGGACCTACACGTTTTCAAGCATGTATTACATAAATATAAGTGCGTAAATGTTTTCCTATCATTATAAAGCAGATATCCTGACAATTTACTTTTATAAAACACTGGCTTTACTACTCGGCTTCGCCCGAATTTTAGATTCTAATTTTATAAAAAAAATTCTTTTTTATTTATATATTTTTTGTGAAAATTATCACATTCATCTGGATTAGCTAGACAAAATGAGCTGGGACACATTTCGTGACCCCAGACTTTACCGTTCGAAAGTTTTTAGGCGACAGACAAACACACAAACACTTTCTGCTTTATATATTAAGATGTTCATGAATAAAAGTTCGATAAGTACGCCGATATTTTTGAGTGATTAATATGAACGTATCACTACACGATGAATGTGACAGTTCCCAAAAAATGCAGCAGGATTAGTTGCGCATGTTTGCTGCAGTTGAAAAAGCAAAAAAAAAAATGTTTCGAGATACAACTCTTTCCCTTGTACAATGTGTACACGTTAATCCTTTGCACGTGTAAGCAGAGATAAAGCTGGCAATCACCATTGTTCTGATTGGTATACTCTCTGATCCGCAAAGATAAATCTTATACGATGAACGAAAAAAATGATCAAAGCGAATGAATGTCAAAAAAATGCATGTGCTGCAAAGAATAAGATAGCTCTTTCGTTTTTCTCCAATTAAAAAGTCTGAACTGAGGGATATTAGAAATAATTTAAAGGCCATGCATTTTACAACCATGCAAGCTGATAATTTGTGAATAGTACGTAGAAATTTCTAATTTACTTTCTGGGTGTCCCCTAAATTATTCATTATTGGAACGATTTAATCCCGGTTAGTGTTAATATGTCGAAATATTTTTAATGCAAGTTTGTTAGTTCATATTTGCAATACAGTTTATCAAATGTCTTCCATGAGACAACGTGGCTAGTCGTTAGAAAATTTCTTAATCTGCAATTCTTCCTATAACCATGGTTTATTTTTTGTTAATTATATGCAGATGGGAATGTAATCAAGACGTGTTATTAATATTATTATTATTATAACTATCACCACGAGTGACCCTTAGAAGAAAAATTAAAAATGATCTTGCCATTGCTCTCACCTCCTCGCGAGACAATTGGTTGTCGTGGTCGCTGTCGATTTCTTTGAACACGTTGGCGGTTGGCGGTGAGTCGCTGATGTTAATTAATTCAACGTCGAACAACAAAGTGGCACCTGAAATCAGAAATAAAAAATTCCATTCAATTGGGGATTCGTCGCATTAACCATTCGAACTTGTGAAACTCTATCTGTATGTATAATACATTAAAAGCTTAACAAGTGTATTTTTATAAATATTTCTAAAAATGTATATATCTGTTTGAATTATCGATTAAAAGCAATTTCTAAGTGTTCGGAACGAAATGAAACTTGAACCGTCCCTTTCGAAGGCAACAATACCTGCACCGTTAAATTCAATTCGATCCCTCTTTAATTACCCATTTCCTCCCGAGAGATTCAAATGTACCGAGCAGGGAAACATTTACTTAAACAATTTATTTCTCGCTAATTACCCAAAGCACCACGACTCCTCGTGTTTCATTGCCTGTACAAGAGCCGTTTGCAAAACGATTGACGCCACCGAACGCGTTTTGCAGAAAATTAACGTTACCTTCCATCCTTCCTTCACAAAATAAATAACTATTTGCGAAGAATTTCGAGCCAGTCAAATCTCCACTTCCACATGCGTCACCGGTAGATAAATCAAACAATTATCTTGAGGCTTGAAAATGGGTTGCGACTAAAAATAAAATTCCAGTCGACGATCCTCGGTTTTAACTAATGTCGTTTAACCGTTCCCGAGGAAATAGACGGCAAGAGTGGATGAATGAGGCAGAGGGGAAACGTTTCCTCGAACGTCCTGATTTTCCATTATGTTTCACTGATCCTGAGAGCGAGCGACACGCGTCGGCCGCATTGATTGCCCGAAACCCAATAAAAATCCAATACGTCTCTGTCAATGCTGACGAAAGACGATTGCCGCGGCTTTTCTATTATTTGCCCGTCGACTATCTATACGCTTCTGCCCGGTGAAAAACCCTGTCCCGTATTTCGCCCCTGCCGTCGATGACGTATGACGGACCTCTTGCCATTGGCGTATACTACCAATCCCGATTCTTTCCGTTTAAACGAACGAGGGGAAATAGAAGCCGCGTTAGTTGGCAGTTGCTTCGACGAAGCGCTTTGGCTTCGCGTCGAAAAATTTCCACGTGTCTATTGATTGGCGTCGGCAAGAAAATCTGTCTGTCGTATTTACGAGAAAAAATAGAACCTGACGCTGATTGATTAATCTGCTCCACCGTTCGACAGTTTCAGATCACTGTTCTGCATTCTGTTCTATTACGAGCGGCTGAAAAGCGATTAAAGGCTAACTCATTTCCCAGAGAGAGAACGGTGGCGACGTAGCGCTGAATTTATTTATTTTATGCGACTGTACGAGCTGCATCGTACGAGTGCGTTCGGCGGCTTACGAGGCTTCACTCGCCCCTTGACAAACTACAAATCCATTCGAACTGTGCGACGTCCTACTCGGATTACACCCTCGACAGCGCAGCATTTTTATCGATAACAGCGGGTTTTTCTGCGATACATCACGACGCGGCTCCGATCGGCGATGAATTTCCGCGAAATTCTGCGAGCAACCCGTGCGAGGGTACTCGCGCGCGTTGGGTATTAATTATGGAGGGTCCCATCGCGATTAAGCCGGCCTTAATGAAATATGCCGGTCAATTATTCACTACTTAAACGGGCGCGATTAATACCGTCCCGACAGTGCTTTCGCGCGTGGCAAGCGAGGCTCGCCTGCCCCTGGAAATTCAACGACCGAGCCGAGTTTCTCGTTTCCCGGTGGCCGCAACATCGACGACAGATGGAATCAGATTCCTTTTCTTTGTGCGCAATCTCCTCCCCCATCGTCGCCGCGGCCCTTTTCTATCCCCCGTTATCCGGTGGAAACCGTTTCAATCTCGATCTCTGGGGCACGAAATGACTTCCCCCTACGCCACCGGTGGTCACAAAATAGCTGAACTCCTAAATGCTGTAGACAGGAATAAAGAGTATGTAGGTTGACGCAAAGAATTCAATTGCCTCGATTATTTCAAGCTCCGGTCACGTAAGAATTTCACTGCTATATCTGGCAGTTTGGAAAATAGCAGGTCGGAATGCATTAAACAGTGTCTGACCCATTTTCAAGAAAAGAATAGGTATCTTTAATTCACTGGATCCCGGTAACGACAAAAAACGAAGAGTGACAGAACTTGTTTGCCTCGAAATTAAAAGCAAAACCGTTCCTGTTATCTTTCAATTGTAGAATTATTCCCAGAGAGATGGGTGTGCGTACGCTGAAGAACGCTGGGGAATTCAGAGCGGATTAACCAGCGGAGTTCAACAAATAGCGCAGCCGAAGCGTAGCCGTGCAAATATTTCCCGCAAAAGAAACGAGTCGACCCATCTTGCCCCAGTGAAGAAGTTAATTAACCATAAAACGGGTGAGCCGCGTTTACCTTGCCCCCGCTGCAAAGCCCCTCGAACATTGCAACTTTACATGTTCTTCCGCAACAAAGGGCCGCAGACACCGTGCGCACCCGTGGGAAATTCTTGCTGCGCGGACCACGCGGAAGGTGCACCCCGAAAAAGATCGCACGTTTCTCTGATGGTCCCGGTGGTGTTCGCAGTCATTATCAAATCCGTTTATCGTGGCCGAGCCTGTTCTCCACGGGGAACAAAGGGTGAGCGAAACAAAGAGAAATCCGGTACAAAAAGTGGACAGACTTCCTATCGACAGATACGCGTGTACTCTACGCAAGTTTTCCACGTGTCTAACAGGCGAGCTGCCGAAAAAAATGAGCCCACCAGCGGGGATGTTGATCCGGTCGATCTGGCCGGGATAGCAGTGCTCAATTTAATGGTTGACGCTTTATTGGATTTCCGTGCAATTGCAGTTTTTCCTTTCCATTTTTAGTCCGATTCCGTTACTAACGATCCCTTTTGTATCGACCCGTCGCCCTGGCCTCGTTCGTCCCCCCCCCCCCCCCCCCCCCCTCGAGAATCGATGGGACTCATGGATAACTCGGGAATAAGCATTAGCAATTGAACATCATTCGCGTCTCTATATTACATTGCCACGGAACTGTTTAAATTCACTTAATGAGAAAGAACACTTTATTTGAATGAACATTCAATTCGCGAAATTGATATTGTTGGAAACAGTAATATCATTCCATCGCTGCTTCCACGGGCATTACTTTATCCCTGAAATGTCGATAAATCCTGTGTCAACAGAGTCTTTTTAATGTTTGAGGAGAATCTACATCGGGGTTTGCGTTATATCAGCACGAAAAATCTATCATGTTCATTTGTTACTTCTCCCAGTGATATTCCATTCGGTCGCAAAGTGAATTGGCCTCGTTAATTTAATTAATAATTTTCAATATTTCCATTACGTTGTCGCGACAGTATTTGACTTTTAATACAATTTTATAATTCCCCGTACGACGTCGATGGTCCGCCCGGAGTTTCGAACTCTCGCCCACGAAATGAAAAGATAATTGAAATGAAAATGCACCCGCGCACCGTACACACCGGTCTATTTACAGAACTCGGCGATATTGCACGGATATTCAATTTCGCGAGTAATGAACGTTTTCGGCGCGCAACATATTTAAATAAAAACACTTGAAGGCACGGCGCACTTTTTCTCTCGCCAGACAATTACGTTGGAAATACATTCAATCTTCCTTTAGTTACGGCAAAATTGTATTATAACGGGGAGATAATGTTTATTGCGAAATTAATGAGACAACGGCGCAAAAATACAGGCAGCATTTCCTCTGTAAATAAGAGGGACCTCCTCCAGCCTTCCCCTGTCCCTCATACACCCATTACCATAATAATGCCTACGGCGGATCTGAAAATTTCATGCACGCGAAACCTCGCCCTCAGTCGCGTTAATTGCAATTAGAAGAAAACGCCTGTTATTAACATAAACTTCTGAACGCGCAGGCATTTCATCGGAGGTAATAAAGTGTGCGACTTCCTGTCCCATTTATATTCAATTCTCCATTGCACGGAATACCATCGTGTCTATTGTTTCAAATTTTACAGCGGTACACCGCTTTCGTTGGCAAATGCAAACTCCCGTTCGTTACTTGCCGCATTTTCCCGCGGCAGACTCTCAATGCTCGTGGCAACAATCGCGCATTGTCGGCTATTTGTGGGAAAAATGATTTCTACCAGCGGAAGCGGCAGCAAATCTCAGATACAGCGGATAAAAAGCGAGATGGGCGGCCCGTTCGAACCAGCAATCTTACCTCCAGGAATTACGTTTCCGGCTCCCTTCTCCCCGTATCCGAGTTCCGGCGGTATGGTCAACTTCCTCTTTTCGCCCACGCACATATCCACCAATCCCTGGTCCCAGCCTTTAATAACTTGGCCGACTCCCAGCTGGAATGCGAACGGCTGATCTCTGTCCAAACTGTAACAGGCAATAAACGAGAACGTTTTAAATACCGTTCCAATGGAAATCCGCGATTCGACGGAGTCGTTGCTTTTCACCAGCGACTGATATTAAACTCGCCCGGCCTCCCTCCCCTTCCCTGTGGTTCCCCTATTTTTCTTACAATTAGTTGCACGTCACAGGCATCGATATCGTACTTGATTCGTTTTCTATCGGAAATCGCTGCTTCCGGATATACCGAGGGGGAAAGAGATGTCTGTTGAAGCATGCTCGAGGGTTAATATTGACTGGAACGGTTACTCCTTGGAGAAGGAAGAAACATGGAGGGGTGTACCGATGTAAACTTCCCCAGGACGCGATAACGCGCTGAATTTCAGCTCAGGCAGCAGCACACCCCTGTCTATTGTCGATATTTCCGATGAAAAAGGTCGCGTCACGAAGTTGTCAATCTACCGCAACGTCGTAAAATCGGGTTCACGTAGGCCACTCGATCGTTTCGCACGCGCCAGAGACGAAAATTTACGATTTCACTGACTGATGTCTTCTGGAGACCGAAAACGAAACGCGGGTGGAAGACAGAAATCCGTGACAGAATGCGTCGGAGCGAGTATTCAAAGTAGAAACTTTGTAATTATTATTAAAAACTGACACTACTTAGCAATGGAAAGAAATTCAAAAGTAACGAATCGAGATATGACAACGCAAAAGGCAAGGGGAGAAGTAAGACTGACGACAGTGGAACTAGAGAAAGCAAGGTAGCTAATTGTAAGTAGATAAATTCCTATTTACTTGGATGCCATTTGTGGGTGCATACTTTCCTAGAAAGTAACAGTATCCGAGGAAGTAAGTAGTTTCTTAGTGTTAATATACACTAAGTCGTACAAAGAGAGGCCAGACGAAAATATTACATAAAGAGGGGACAGGTATTAAGAGTAAGGAAGCAAGAATAAATTGACAAGCAACGGTGAAAGGAGTAAAAGTTCGAAAAAGGGGGGGGGGGCAAAATTGGGTTACCTTGGAAGAAAAAAGCGGAAGTGTCGCGCTACTTGGCGGAAATTCGCGCTGAAAACTCGATGGTGTAGGGGCGTAGACACGTTTCTGGGCTCGTTTTGAGGCGTCCCGACGTGCGTCGTCGCCACGGACACGGTGGGTTACGTCGACGTCGGGTACACATGCGAGTGCGGATGAAGTTCCAAGTGCAACGTGTAACTACGCCCCCTGCCACGCGGAGAATCTCAAGCAGGGGCTACGTTGATATGCAGATGCCTGGTTACGATGTAGATGCCTCTGTACACGCGAGGCCGTAAATAATTTTAGTTTAGTAGTTTTTCCACCCTGGAAGAAAACCCTTGATTTTACGGCGCGCTATTAATCTTTCGTTAAGGGGTATTTGAGATTTTTTTAAAAAAAATCCCTTTTAGGCAACATTTAAAAAAAAATTGAATTGGAAAATGACGGTACCTAAAACATTAAACGCGTTTTTCTCAAAACGATGATTTTGGAATTGGTTAGCATGATATCTGAAAAACCAATCACCCGATTTACTGCAAACTTGGTATATATCTTCAGTAGATGCCCATTCTCGTTGTTACTAAAACTAAGTCGATCCTTTTCAAAATTAGACTTTTGCAACTTAAAAAAACTGCGAATTTTTTGCAGAAATCGATGTCTGTTTTTGACGCTGCCATTTTTTTCTTACTTTTCTGTATTTCTCATTTAATCTAGTTCAGACGATAGCCGCACTCATACAGATTTCACAATTTTTTAAATTTTCTATTTCAGACAATCACAACGGCTGATTTTATGCTAACCATACGCATATGATTTTTGTAAGACGCTCTATTTGAAGCACTATAAATCCGAATATAACCATTATTTTCGCATACAATTTTTTTTTCATATTCTCTAAAGATTGACAAATAAAGCCACGAAGCTGGAAGTAAATATATTCAATGGTTTTGTTTTAAAAAAATTCCCGTCCGTCAACGTACGGAGACCCCTTAAACGCTGGACGAAAGGGTGGAAAACAGATAAGGAATCGTTGATCGATCGGGCCCACGTGAGACCCGAGAATCGAGAAACAACGAGGATCCTTTACGTGCTCCTTATTGATTCCTCCAGTGGGTACGTCGCAAAATGAATTTTCTGATCTACGAGATTTACGAGACCATCAGGCGCGCTTATCCCGCCGCCAGCTCCCGTGACGGGCTGAATTTCCGTTGGCAGGAGCGTTACGTTATAGAGATCGCGTTCCTGGGACGGGGATTCGTCAGCAGCCGTGAGCTGTTCGCTTTATTGGGAAACGGCGTCGCACCGGTACGACGCGAAACGACGCGGTAGACGTCGTAAACGACGATACGGATAAATCGCGGCGAACACGGGGCTCTTGGGTGCGTTTCGAATGGATTCGTTTAAGGTGTCTCGGGACGAACACGTCGGCTGACGGTTGCTCGAGGGGCGCGCGAGGCGTAATTCAGCCTGCCACTGGGTTACCAGGATTGATTGCACGCGATCGATTCGCGACTACCCAGCTTAAGCGCGTGCTCTGTTTCTCGAATGCAACTTTAAAGGCCTTTTCACGCGGTATGTGCGCACTCGACAGAGGCAGCAGCTGTTTAAAACAAGATCGAAGGGAGTGGAAAGTATGCGAAGCACTTGTAACATTTTCCACCCTCTGCAAACTGTCGACATACTCGAAATACCAGCCGCGACCCACGGTAGACACAAAAATATAAATGGCGAAACATCGCTATAATGTAAACACAAGGTCATTAAATGAGTTTCATCCCCGTTAATCCCAGGTCTTCATAATTCTGCCCTACTTCAATTTCATTCACCTCGAACTGCAGAGGCTCCACTGTACCGCGAAAGTAATTCATGCAACACCGTTCTTCAAGAAAGTTTCTTTGCAAATATTCTATTCTTGTAAAGTGTCCCAGTACCCCTTTACATCACCGTACACACGAGCATACCGTCGCTGCATAGGTGCTCGGAAGAGCATGGAACTTGAAATTCCCCGGGTGGCACGGTGTAATTACCCTTACGCAACGTAATTATCCTCGAAACTTCGGTCGCATTATTCTGCACGCTCGGCGCCCCGACGCGAGCGGAGACAAGTTGCGTTGGAAGGATTTCAACCAACTACATTTCGAGCGTGTAATATGTTTGCTCATGCGTTAACAACACACCGATACAATATCGTGGAAGGATAGATAATAGGACCGCGCGCGCTGAAATTTTCTCCAGCAAAATTCCCTCCGAAACCGAGGTCGAATTATTCGAATACGCACCGTCGCGTGCGTTCAATTTCTTACTATTCGCCTCCGACGAAGCACGACGCCGTTACCAACGAAAAATGTCCTCTACTCGCGGTACGATCGATTAATCTGATGTTAGTTATGCCTCAGTTTGCGGCTCTTTTATGCGAAATTTTCCGGTGCCATCAGTGCGCACGGAGTTTGGATAGGGCCGCACCAGGAGCTCGTCGCCGCGCGCTCGTCGAACGTGAAATATACAACTACGACAAAAAAGGAACAAATATTGACCCAATGACACGTGGATTTTATACCTTTGGCACATATCCGTCACGGTGGATTTTACAGAACAATGTAGAGTACATAGTAGCGTAATATTTTCAGCGCGGGTGTATCGCGTCGCAGCGAGTCGAATTAATTTCACCATGATTGACAAAGCCAGGATTGTCGAGGACGATTCGTTCTGTAACCGTTGTTTGTAAAATAATAATGGCAGAGAGACAATAGCAAGAGAATATAATTTTTGTTTTGTCACCGAGGAATATTTATGGGGGTGTTGAATATCCAGAATAAAACGAACGGGCACCAACAAACTGCTTCAACGATAAATTCTATCAAGCATGATCACTATTCTTTTATGCCAATTTGCCTCTTTGTGCGATATCCTATGCATACGTTATGAGCAGACAGCGATTAAATGGATTAGGTATTATCAGAAATTCAACGGCGCCCATTGTCGCTGCTCGTCCTGTTCGACGTTTTATGAAAGAGGCCGCGTAATGAAACAGCTGCCCAAAAATTTGCGTAATTAACGCTGCGCCTGTATTATCTGCCGCGATCCGTGGATCGTCGTAAAAATTGTTCACGTGCACGCGACGTTGTTGAAAATGCTGTTCAGTTGCATGTAAAAATAACAATTTTCGCCGGCCTCGATGGCCCGCGGTAATTGGCACTTCATCGAAATTTCCAATTTCCAACAAATAACGAACTTCATATATATACAGCAAGTTTGTCGATGGGGCGGGAATTTTCCATCAACCAGTCAATTATTTCTATCAGTATTTTTGGTAAAAATCGCAAGGCTATTGCAGTGAAATTTTTCAAACGTATTTTAATTTCGAAATCAATGAAACTAAATTCTCCAGAAATTGAATTCTTTCTTTTAAATAAAGGGACTGCCGAACATTCCACACGATTTCTTGATAACTGTCTGTATTTACCTTGGCATTTCGTCTTCTAAAATCGGCACTGATGACGGGAATTAATTACGGCGACAAAACACCACAAAACGACACAAAGGGGATTCGATATTTCACTGAATTCGCGATGAGGCAGCATGACGAACCGCCTTCGGTCCAGGCTGGTACGCATTTAAGCGTCCGACCGAAATCCCACTTTGCTCGCGACAAAGTATCGCGGCAAACTTATGTTATTGGTTATCGCTACATGATAGCCGGGAGGTGTTGTTGGATCAACCAATGAACAGTGAAGATTGAAGTGGCACGATTATTTCGTTATCAGGTAATGTGCTTTACGTCCTCTCGCCAGACCAGACAACCGACGGTTTACAATTCGGTCCCAGTAACTATGTACTAGCTTTTATGATCGTGATACTATTAAATCCAAGCCGACGACTTCGCTGTTCTCGTTTCTACGTCATGCATCACCGTTTCAACACAATAGTTCAAGGAAACGACGAACCGCGCTTAACTGTGTTTAATAGCTCGTTCTCTGGTAAGAAGAGACTCGTGAAACGATAGAATGGTTCGAGTAGAATTGGTTACATTGAATGCAATTAACCGCGTGTGTGGATGTAAAGGATTTCTAAAATATTGTTCGATTAATTCCTGAATTCTGTTCCTTTTTCATTCGTACTGATTAATGTGATGATCTTCATAGCTCGCTTGACAGGTTGGGGTTTTGCGAAGAGGTTTGAAAGAGATCTCATTAGCCTTGTTATTGTATAATAAATTATGTTCCAAGTAAGAAATTATCGCAAGCAAAGGCAGGAATATAAAGGCTTGAAGCGACCAACGTTAGAATAAGCTGCCGAATTTAACGAAATACAGTTACTCAATGCTTCGAAATCCTCCTTTAGACGGGGACAGATAATTCATAGACGAGTGCGTCCCGTTATCGCGTCGATTCAACCGTAGGAAAGGAAATAATGAAGCCTGGAAGAAAAGGGGTGCGAGCGACAATAGACTAGCGGAGAAAAGAGAAAGTTATAATGGGGTGAAAGGGAGGGAGAGGAGGAGCCACAATGAGAAGGCAGAGAAAAGGAAAAACCGCGACGGAATAGCCGGAAACAGCGAGACGCGTTCCAATAGAGCGAATATCTTGAAACTAATTCCTCGATCCGTCTTCGCTTCGAAATACCGATGAACGGTTGAGCGAACGTACCGATAGAATCCAGCGAGACAGAAAAATGAACATATCAATAATTACACGATCATTTTATCTGTACCTCGGGCAGCGGAATCGCGTCGTGGAACACGACTGGTTCGAAAACAGGTCGAACGGTCGACATAATAAAAAAAACACGTCGAATACATGTCCGTGGAAACGTGGCCTGAAATCTGTCGAGTGATTAGGATTTTGTTCAAACACGATATATTTAATCTGTCCCAGGGGTTCGGCATTGCTTCACGAGAAATAATATGACATGAAATTCATGCAGGAGGAGTGAAAAATTCGGTCATACATATAATCGTCGGTGAAATTGTAATCGTTTATAAAACTCAGGTGATTCGTGAAGCTTGACTTGCAATTAATTCTCAAGACGATTCATTGCACTCGAATTTCTCCAATTTCTGTATCAGGATTTCGCTCGAGATCACAGTTCCAGCCTCGAGGAAAGGAGCATTGTCTCTTGGAAATAAATGACCCGAATAACCATGGTAAATGGGTGGTTCGTGCACTTCTCGCGGGAACGGATAAAACAAACGAACGTTTAGTTAAGTACGCGTTCGCGAGCCACGAATTATACGGGCCGGAGTTCCATCAGTCAACGGCGAAGGGCAAGAAACCAAAGTGGAAAAAGGCTAGGCACGTCCAAGGTCCTGACGCGCGACGAATGAACATAGTTCTTGTCGGTCGGTGGACCAAGAACGGAGAAACGAGCGTGGGAGAAAGCTCATGGGGGACCAGAAGAAGCGGCGGAGGACAAAGAAGGAGAGGAGGGGGGGGGGGGGGGGCAAGAAGGAGAAACAATTGCTCTGGGACGCCTGACCGTCGAGAGATAAAAAATTCCGAGATCAACCCTCGACGAGGTCCTTCGTTCTGCCTCGAATATCCTTTACGTACGGGTCCTTGCGGATAGGGAAGTTCGCCGTGTATCGCGGCTATGTCTTTAAATATTCAAATGAAACTTCCGGCAGCACCTGCTATATACGGGATATCGCCCGTTTACGAAGTCCTCTATCCTCGACGAGAGTCTCGGTCCTGCGAGACGGCCGGTGTTTTTCCAGCCGGGCGTAGAAAGTTTCGAAACTGCTCCTCCCGCGGACGGGAGAAATATGTTGGTTCAACGGGTTCGAGCCGTCACGAGACGGACGAATCTCTGTTAATAATAAATACCATCCTCCCGAGATTGGACCGCGGTGTAACGAACTTACGGCCGAAGAGAAAGGGGGCGAGGCTTTTACTGTAATTGTAGAAATTGATCACAGAACGGAAAACCGACTGACGAATTCATGAACTCTCTGACTTCATGTCATCACTGTAGCAGGAAATTGATTTCATATTAATGACGGCACTCACTCTGTTCGGAGGTAGTGCGGGCACGAAGGGAAATATAGAATGTGGAAACGTAGCTGGAAAGTAGGATTAGAATTATTCCTGACGAATCGTGAAACGGAATTCTCACAACTGAAGCACCGCGTGCACGCAACAGCGGGAACATTGATAAGAATGGGGAGGAGAAAAAAGTGTGTCGAAAAACAAGTTTACTGCCGTTGCATCCGCTGCATTCGGTGCGACCGGCTTGTGCACGCTCGCTGAGTAAATAGAGCCGTCGTTAACGACGGGAATGTCGTGCCTTTAAAAATGCCAATGCGCTCGACCTAATTCTCTTCTTATTCACCGCAAACCCGTTGTTTCCCCCTTTAATTAGAATCGTTTGAGCCTGCGAATGACATCGGCGAGATTGACGGTACATTCTATTTCCGATGCGCCGTATCACTGTCTGCAATACGGACATTAGGATAATTACCGCATCCGCCCATTATGTTATACATTGCACGGTTTGTTTGCACTGTTCTCACCTATTCAATGGCTACGTTCTATCAACGGAGCCCCGGTTTACGTCAGTCGATAGCAATTCGCTTGACTAAAACTGAAAGACGAATGCTACTGCTCTACTACTGACTGGAGAGACGTATCAGTAGATCAGGTCAGCCAATAGTCAGACACGCGCAAGTGAAGTTCGCAGCGCGGCAATTTTGGTATTGCGGATGTCAAAAATTGTTGTATTTCAACGTCTTTACGGGATTTGAATATCGGTTGCATGGAATTTTCATGAATAAATCAGGAACGAGATATTTCCCCTTATTCCTTCAGTCGTCTTGTTTTCGCGGATAAGAGAAAATATGATGAGAAATTACCACTGCGTAATCGATATACGTTTCCTGAATACCGCGAGTATATCACAGGGAAATTTGGACGGTGCACGGACGGCTGCACCTGCAAAACCGAAGCGCATCCGCTTTATTCCGCTCGATGAATTCATTTCGGTTTAAATTCTAGTTACATGGAGGCACCGATGCCCGCTCGGCGCAGCCATTAATTTCTCGATTAAAGAACTGACGAACTTCCGGGCGATGGAGGAGAAGAGGGAACCGAAACAATGTCACAGGGACAAGGGAGAGATATTGGGAGAAGGAGGCCAGGGCGAACGAAGGGAGACAGACAGGAAACCAGTCGAGTTCCTCCGCGATGGTATTTGCATACACTCGCGCGTATAGATAGAGCCAGTGCATTCTGGGGAACATAAATTGTCCTGAGCGTGACGGATGCGGTAGAAAGAAAGGACATACAGTAAAACTGCGAATGGAAAAGAGAAAGAGAGAGAGAGAGAGAGTATGAAAGATGAAAGCACGAATGGCGAACGGTAGAAATAATACACGGGTAGATAATGTTCGATGGTAATAGATGAAGACAGAGGGGTAGTTGAACGCGACTGGAGGTTAAAAATTCGTGTATAAAGGAACAGGGCAAAGATATGAAAAGCAAGAAGGGTAGAGAGAAATACGATTAGAAAAAATGGCAGCAGAAGGAGGAAGTAGGGGTTGGATAAAGTCGAAGAAATAAAGAAAAATCACTATCAAAGAATTTTGCTCTCTGGGTCCAGCCTTTGGCCTTCGTCCTTCCGTCCTTCCGTCCTTCGACTATCCTAGTTAACATATCAAAGAGTCTGCACCGATATTTAAATTTATTCCACCTTCTACCTCCCATTTACGTATATAGCCGCCTGTCGATGCTCTTACGTATCGAGAGCATGGTACAAGCATCTATGGCTGGCTAGTATATTCATGGGACGGTGGGAGGGACCTCCGAGCTTTTCATGAAGACTCCACCGACTTCGCCGTGTTTCGGGGAGGCGAAAGCTCGTTTCTCTCTACCGGAATCCACCCTCCCTTTCAGCCCCATAGCCCCACGTGTATGAGTACGCGAGCGTGTGTAGATCGGCCGAAACGGACCAGGTGGATTTTCCATTGTCCTCGAGTGTATGATAGATTGGTTGGAAACGAGGGCAAGTGTTCGATCCCGTCCATTCTTTCCTTTTTCACCTCGGGATAAAGTGCTTTACAACATCTTCCAAACACTTCTAACTCCCGGGGTAACCCCCCCCCCCCTTGCCCCTTTTCTGCGCGCGTTTACTCGGCTGACGTACGAATACAAAACGACGTTTCGCGCTCGCTAGCGAAAAGATACAGGTTTTCGGCATCGGTGATTTGGAAAGGAAAGCTTCCCGTCTGCCTATAAAATAACGCTATCCGTTATATTACTGAAATGTCAATTCAGTCTGTCCCGCACATTCTACCCATTGAAACGTCGTTTATAGATTAAACCACGGGCGATCCCGCGTGCCCAGAATTTAATAAACGCGAAGCCAGAGGAGAAGGTGAAAGAGCTAGCAATTACACAACATCGTTCTGCACTCGTCCTTAAATTACATTACCCGAAACGTCTTGTAGCAGGAATTTTCCCTTTAACAGTGCGGTCGACACCCTTCTCGGCTCTCTACTCTCGACGTAAAATATTTTCAAGCAGCATTCACGGGACGTGAAAGTGGACACAAACGAAAATTGAATACGTGTGAAAGCGCGGCGAACCTTCGTATTTACGGGGAACGGAAAAATTGCATTTTGGCCGGTCGTCAATTACCATGGAACTACCCCTCGAGAGATGCTAAAAGCTTCGTGGCACCATGGAAACGTAACGAAATAAAGGCGAATAATTAACGCGTCGGGGGAGGAGGGGGAGTGACGTTAACTGGGTTCGTACGCGCGAAAAAAACGAGGTTGTATCGTTTACGGGGAGGGTGGGAGGTAGCGTTGTTACATCATTTTTAACGCCCACTACAGCGACTTCCTTCAGGGGCCGTTGCTGCGCACCGGAAGTAAACGACCGGCAACGGGAGGAATTTACTGCGCCATTAAATGTCGCGCGCAATGCGGACCGACCAATAACGCTTACGGTACAGGCCATCGCATTTTCCGCCGTGGAACTTCAAAAATATTCCGAGTCGCCTGCCCGCGAACCTGACGCTTCGAGATAAAGTTTGTCGCGCGAGAGCGTGCCCTCGATATCTCTAAAAGGATTGAGCTGACGTATAAAAAATTGCGTGCTGCTTAAAAGTGCACTTGGAAAATTATTGCGCTCTTAGCGGAACCTCCTGTAAGAAATTTTTCAGCCGGTTTCTCTGCTTTTGTTTCTGAAACTTCTATCCTTCTATCCTAATGGACCGTTGAGAATTAAATGCAGGCATCCAGTGACGCCAGTTTGTGGAGTACTTTGTCGTAATGAGGATTATTTATCTTTAAGGGTCTTATGACGATTGACGTTGGTTTGATGGACGGAGGCACCACTGGTTAGTGTGAGGTTTTTATGAGTCTTGTGTAAGAGTTGGTAAAATAATCAGCAGTGAGGGGTAATAAAATCTGACGGTGAATGACAGAGTTTTTAGTTTATGAGTTGTCTTTGCAGGTGGCACAAGGAGCAATACTGTCGTCGACAATTAAAGGTATCGTAACAATTAGTAAACTGAAATAGTCATCGCATAATCTGACTACAGGATTCACTGAATTTATAGCTTATCAAAAGTCTTGATACGGCCGATTGTCATCAAGAGGGGATTCTTAAATCATTGCAGAAGTGTGCTACATTACTCTCTCCTTTATTTCGACGTTTTTTTAGTATTCTGGAAACTCAGAGGAGTAGCTTACAGAAGGCATCACTAAAGAAAACATTTATCAATAATTTCCAGGTACCCTCTTCAATGGAAAGCAGTTCCCGTGCAACTTTCACCCTTCGAAAGTGGGGGAGGCAATGGGACATCTGCTCTAACAAAGGAGAACTTCGCATAGAAAAAAGTTCGTAACTAACCTCGTCGCCTAGTAATAACAGAAGCATTGAATTCATCAAATCGATTTGAATAATAAACAATACCTCACTAATTAAATGAATAAACCGGCCATCGAAGTATCATACTTCAAAGCTTGTACCTTAATTAACAAATCCACGAACGTTTCAACCCCCTGAGGCTACCAAAAAATGTCGAGTCCCAAAGCCAGTGAACTGCCGGCATTCGTACCATAAAACCAAACCCCGATCGCTGCGCTCGACAGTTCCAGTGCTGGTCGATCAGTTAATTGTAGGGCGTAAAAAGTTAAAGAGCAATGTAACGGGTGACGAACACGGAACGGAGGGTTGGGCAGGGGGTGGGGGGCGGGTTGCGCAACTTATCGAGTTTCCCGTTAATTAAGTTGAAAATAGCTTTCATTCGGCGAGCTCGATGCCTCGGCTTGACGTTTGGCCAGGGTGAACGCGACCGGATGACTAATTCCTCCGATTCCCCTGACGGGTCGGACAAATTGTGAGCGGGGATTTAAAATGTCCGGCGTTTCGCGGAGCTGAGCAAACGTCGCGCTTCACGGCTCTCGATCAATATCGGAGGAAAACAATCATTCGTCGCGCTCTGGCCCGACAGGTTTTTACACCTGTTCGGCGCGTGCAGCGGAAAATCTGCGACGGGCAAATTTGTTGAACAGCCCGGGCACGCCGATGAATTCATTATTCGATTTACCTTTGCCAAATACAACGTCGAACGAACGTAGAAAAGGAATAGTGGCTATTAACGAGCGATGATAACGTGCCGAATTTTTCCTATCTCTTTCCCGTCCAACCCGCGAGAATTCAATTGCAGAGCATGATTTTGTTGGTAATTAAAAGAACTGCACGGTTGATAAGGAAGTTCGCGCGAATATTGCGAGGTCCGAAGGAGCCTCTAGGGGAGCGTGTGGGAAATTTGCAATCGAGGAAACGGAAAGTGTGAGGGATATGACAGGGATACGCGCGAATGGGCCACACCCTCCGAGGAAATGGAAGGAATTTTACATCGTCGATGTAAACGCCGATGGGACTGTGGTGTTCGGAACTGGCGGGCGTACAAAAGCTGTCTGTGCGACGGCGACATGGCTTTACGTGCTTTGAATCAAACGGTGTCAAAGTGGTGATTCCTGGACGAAGTGAAGGGCGTAGGGTGAAGTGTTTGGACACGGTCAAAGCACACTTTCGAGTTAGAAGTTCTACGAACCTATCAACGAATTCTACTACTTCTCGGACTCTCGGGATTCTAGCGCAGTGAAATGACACGCTCGCTGTCTACCTTACACGACGCGACAGACATGCGCATGTAAAAAATGGAAGTACGAACGCATACCTCGTTTCAACAGTGACGTACGTACATGTTCCACGTGACTTAGGGTTGTACTTCCTGAGCTGCAGTAGCTCGTACGGGAATATTACGTTGTCGCCAGTCTGACGTACGTCACAAAGCGCTCGTTTGGCTTCAACCCTACGGCAGGATTACTTATCATCGCCTCGCCCTCGAACCCCCCTCACTCAAGACACGCACGACTTCGCAGTGCAACTCGGCGGCTGAGCTATCGTCTCAAGCTCGCTATTAACTCCTTTGCCGCGAAGGACCGAGTTTGTACACCGCTCGAGTATGTGACGTCTGTTTGGAGAGGACGGATGGTATACGTCCAAGAAACCATAAGGGAACGTTGTCACGCACGCGAGCTACAGAATCTAAGGAATTATCACGGGTCGCCTGAGCTTTACGTTTCACGTGACGCAGCGAAGATAATTATGGGAGTATTCGGCATAATTTCCTTACGGGGAAGGGAATCTCTCCGGGGCCAATTCGCCTTCAGTTGGCAATTAAATTTAAGCCCGTCTCAGGCATCCTCCACGCTAGTAAAGCGGGGTCAATGTCTCTTAGGCGCTCCAATTAAGTATCATATTAACTAAAAGATACACTCGCTACAAACATTCTTGATACTTACTAAAGCCATCATTTCCGGCCGTATCCGAAATCACAGCCTAGCATCAATTTATGATCAAATATCGCGCTCAACAAATATAATAATTCACACCGAAGAGATTTCTCATCACGACGCGGAAATCAAATTCCCATCGAAATCTATCCCCGGGCAGCAGACACATAAATCCAGCCGTCACTCGATCGTAGTGGGATCCACTAATACTTTAAAGCCCGGCTAATTTGCGCCTCTCGGCGCCGTCGAAGAGTATCCCGCCCCGGGGCGATGAGAAATAAAACGGACCCGGCCATTATTATAACTCCCCCCGTCGCGACAGATCGGTCCGCGATGAATTTCGCCTTAATATCGCGACAAAGCGACGACGCGTCGCATCCACCCCCTGGACGGCGTTAAACGTAGATTAGACCGGCGCCCCTACGTAACGCGTGATAAAGTGAAAATATCTGCGGCGGGGAGAGGATTGGTCCCCATCAGGCGGCCTCGGGGATAAGGAAAGAGGGGCCATTTTTCAGAGGGCGCCTCCTTATCTGCGCCACGGAACGGCGACACCGTGTAATACCGCGGCAGCGGCTTCTACGCGTTCATAAGATATTCATAAGACCGCCGCCCGTCTCGATTCCCGCTGCCGACAAAGAGCAGACCAACGACTATCCTGATGGCCGTATAAAGAACCCCGAGGCGGAACGGCGCGACGCGCAGAAAAACGCTGCTACGAGCTCACCGCCCCGAGTTACCATCGCGAGAAGTTTTCGATGCATATTGCCCCCGAGGCTGAATTATCTCTAACAAAGTGTCTCGGCGTCGATTTTCAGTCGCTTCCACCCACCCTGTTTCTATATATTCTTGTCCGGTGCTTTATCCCCAGTCCGCTGATCCCCCGAATTGCGGAATTTTGTTGACACCAGTGTTCGGCGAGAGCAGCTCTCGATATGAAATTTGTTTTTCACGTTGCTGAGAGCAGGGATAACGAGTGAGGGGTGAAACGCGAGCCGGAAGTTTGAAGGCATTAAAAGTGAAACGAGATTCGAACGGTTTGGGAAATATTGGTGGAAATTTTTACGGGTCGGCTGAAACTAACGGTGACTGGCGCTTGTTGAGAATAATTTTTAATTAAGGGTGCCGCGGCTCCCCCTGGAAGCTTCACTTTAATTATGCCGGTATCGCTTTGTCCTACCGAGCAATTCGATGCTATTAATTGCAACGAGTGGGATGTATAATTAGGGATTGTTGAAACAGTGCTAGCCCTCAGGCCTTCCCGCTTCGTCGCTTGCAAGTTGTCGACGTGCTTCTGTCTCCCAAATCCGATATCCAACTGTTATCCACGATCCCATCCCGAATCGTAAATTCCAAAGACACTGCAGCTATCTCACGAAAAACGAGAGTAAAGGGAAAACTGAGGAGAGAGTTCTGAGAATGCCTGCCAGCCAGTTAACGGCAGTGTGGTAGAATTCGCCCACGCGGGAGAGAGGTACAGAGGGGTCACGGGGGCGAAGAGAGACAAAGGCCCAGGCGAACGACTGAGGGCCACGCTGTAAATTTCGCCCACGCTCCTGGTAGGTGGTTTAATGCAGATTTAGATAGGCCGGCCGGGCGCGCATGCGGCTTTTAGGTCTTAGAGACTTAGCCTAATTAATTTATAGACTGCGCCCTTATCTGTTGCTGCCGACGTCGTTGCCTGCTGCATGCTGCTGTACAACACCCAGCTATACACATCCAGGTCGGAGGTACCTGCGAGTTGCCTTAAGTGCCGTGAGAGGAGCGCCAGGAGAGTTACCTTGGTGCCTCGGTGATAACACCTTGCTACGAAAGGCCGATGGATCTCGCGGCTTTGCTCGAGAAAACGTATCACCTGGCTACTGGTACGAATCGTGATTGCAAATACATTTGCTGTTGTTTTTCCTTAATACTGAACGCTGAATTCACACGCAGTCTTTCTACGATAGTATTACCAACACTCGTCGAAGGATTGCTTCAAGCTAAATGCATGATAGAGCGAGCTGTCTGAAGTAGGCGATGATTTTATGTAGGAAGGTTGGGGAATAGGGATTCCGGACAGGGAGTGATTATTGAATGTGCTACTGAGAGTATGGAGCATTCAGCTGACTCGCTTCTCAGGTTTCCTTGAGATTAACCAACTATCTAGGCGCCGACGTTCATTGGTAAACCAAAGATCTAAGTAGGTCAAGTGTTCAACTTGTCTTGCAAGGAAGTAGTGTATCAGCTTGGAAAGTACCTAGTACTCGTTTTTCTTAAACGGGAATCACATCCTCCACGGAAGATAGAACACCTCCAACTACCATCTCAGTGGTTCCATGCAACCAGCTATATCACTATGCGCACACGAAATATAATTAAACCCGTAATTCAGCGATGGAAGTCACTCTAGAATATATTACACGCACATTTCCAATCACATCAACTCCTATCGCGTCGACCTCGCTCATCCCACCCGATATTCCCTGATCGTTGTCGACGCCGTGGAAGTCGGTGGACCGTGAACGATGAAGCTCGTTAGATCATCCGTTTCCTCTGAACGTTAATAACGTCGCCCGAGTAAACACGCGTGCACGAGTCAGTTTATCGCCCGACATCGCGCCGAGAACGACTAGCACAGCGGTGTCGTCGCTATAATTGTGCCTCTCGTCGACGGATTGCCAGGAGGAAGACGGGGAAGGTAGATGGAGGGAAGGGATTCGAACAGCGCCGGTCCTTCGGGCAATCGAATTTTCCTGGGGAATCTTGGCGACGGTGAATAGACTGGCTCCAAGCGTAGCCCGTTCAAAAGCCTCAGCACACAGAAGCAGAAGTGGGTGAAGTCGTAGCTCTACCACCCCTGCAATTGGGTTTTTAATTGGTGAGACGGCCTGCTTCGACGTGACCCATTTAAACTTTCGCCTGGGTGTTTAAGCTCGAGTGGACGGAACTGATTCACCGAAGGGCTAAACGTTGGAATGTTTTCAGCGCTTGGAACTGTATTATTCTAAGTGACGGGGACCGCGAACTTCGTAAAGGGAACACAGAGACGGTCGGAACAGAAGTACCAGAAAATTGGTCGACGCCAGTAAAACTGATGGGAACCACTTTACGGATAATTTCGGTTTCGAGTCGAATTCCGTAAGGTCTGGGAATGGTAGCAATCTTGGTCGCTACGGTTTCGATCATGGATCCTCGATTTCCAGGCAGCGCGTGGCAAAGTGCTTGTGCATAGGAAGCAGTCGGCTCGGAAATAGGGTGCGGACCGTCGCCGTAGCGTTGCGGCTACGCTACCAGATAGCGTTGCATATTTCATGGTGCACTGTAACGTAATGTACGCCCCGCATGGGAAATCCTAACGCGGCCACGATGCCCAGCTTCCATTGCCGAGCCTTGTAACGTAATCCCTTGTCCTGCGGAAAATGTTGTTGGGTCTGATGTGTCTTACACCTTGACACGCCTCATTTTTCCTTCCTCTTAGATTGAAAAATCCTCAACATGAGTAACTACTAACACAGTACAGTATCCAGCCACTACAAATTTCAGACTCTTGGAGGCAGCACAGATCAATTAATTAAAGGAATAACACGTTAAACACCTCAGCCTCGAAAAAGATAAAAAAACATATAAACATCAAACATTCAAAGTATCAAGTGTTTTCACGCGAAAAGGCCCAAACGGTGCTTTAGACTCGACCACTGCGACGAATAACTTTGCTCCAGCGATTCAACGTTCCGCGTCTGACTAATAACGGGCGATACTACTGCGCGCCTCGTGTCGCGAGTTTCGCGAGCTCTCTCGACAGATCCTCCCGCCACTTCTTTCCCTCACTCTGGCCGTTCAATCAAGCAGAGAAACTTTCCGTCTCGGATTTTTCCCTGTCCCGGGAATGAAGAAAAGTTCCGCGAACCTGGAGCGGGTGCCATTAAAGGGCCACTAATTCAGCGACTCGAAACTTAGCGCTCCGCGGACAAAGACCGCCCCCTGCCACATCCGCCAGACGTGGATGGAAACTTTTCAGAAATCCATTACCGTTCCCTTTCCTCCGCGGATCCATCGTTACAATTTGATATCGCGGCGAAAGGCGATCCCCGGGGACGCGGTGGCGTCGATTCCCGCTGTGCATCCTTCCGGCGACTTCGTCTCTAGGAACCGTTTCTAAAGAGGCTACAAGATCACATTCAATCGGTGAGATTAAACGCGAGCACGCTCGCCCCGTAAATTCAACCGCCTCGCCCTTATCGGCTGTGAGGCAACTATCGTCCGTCGCGGAGGTCGAAGGCAGAATGCGGAAGGCCGTTGCGTACGGAAATTGGATCTCGCCAGATTCTCCGGTAAAAGGGTCTGCCTGCCTAAAGGAATCCAACTGATTTCCACCGCATACCTTCGCGAAACCTTGCCGCCCTTGTCGAACCTGGCGACTGGTCGGATAAACGCGCAAAAATGGGGTTCCCCGGCGTCCGAGAGAAAAATAAGGGACAAGAATGCGTTGTGTATTGAACGGCTCCCTGCGGGGAGCTCGTTCGAGATATTTCACCGTTCCTACGAAACACAGAATATGCTGGGGCGTAATATGGAAACTGTAAGCGTAGTTATCGGATGATGGAAGTTGACTCGAAGATGGTTTGGGCTACTGCGATCTGCAGAATTTAGAAGCTTTATCTTATAATTATGAAGGTACAGATTTCCGTTTCAAGGGATGATTATGAACGAGGATCGTTTCGGGGGTAGAGGTGGATATTAAAATATTACAACGATCGATTTTTATATTAGAACTACTCAGAACTACAATTTCAATTTCGATTCCAAAGATTGAGTTACCGCACAGGAAAACTGATCTGCATTAGCGCTGAGGCGAGCACGCGCGTTCCGTCGATTATAACTCGGATCCTCAAGACCGTAATTCTCGTTTATTTATCGCCATGAATTCCGAACGAGGATGCCGCGGGCGCGGCAAAATTCATCCCCGGACAATGAATTTTTGAAATTCAATTCGCGTTAATAGGTGCCGCGTAATTTCGTTTCGGGGAACGCGTTACAAATGGACATTCGCGCGCGCTGGACCCGGTATTTTTCAGAAAATTCGCAATTAGAAGCGGTAACGAGTTCCCATTCCCCCCACGACGCTGTCGTTCCGTTCTAATTATTATGATTATTACCGTTTTACTGCTCGAAAACCGTTTCCATCGGAAGGTTCGTTAACGAACGTATCGCAAGTTCGAACGGTTACAACTTTTCGTTGGCCGTATAATTGAGTCCAGGACGCCGGTGTGCCTCATTTCTGAAATGAGTTTCAAGGAACAAGCAACGCTGCACGTAACGGGGACAGATGGGGAAACGAGGGCGGGACGCGTTGCTTTACGATGCACTACAATTTAAAATTGAGGCATTTGATGGAAAAAAGGCACATAGGCTTATTAGGGTGGTCCTTATTTTTCAACTTTAAAATTTTAAACCCTCTTAAAATCTCCTATTCAACA
The DNA here is from genome assembly GCA_947577245.1 of Andrena bucephala. Taxonomy (NCBI): domain Eukaryota; kingdom Metazoa; phylum Arthropoda; class Insecta; order Hymenoptera; family Andrenidae; genus Andrena; species Andrena bucephala. Next base: position 77,048,206 of record OX387715.1, read on the forward strand.
AAGAAAAATATCTTCGTGTTTTTTATTTGTATATTTTGATATATAAAGGTCGCTCAAGGACTTTATATTTCGCATGTACCACAAGTTTGGCAACTGCGACATTCCATAATTGTCACTTGCCAATTTTAATGAAACGGGGCCCATATTTATATATCAGAATCCGAAACCATGATTTTATCTATGCGTTTAACAACCTGAATGGAATGTACGTCAAAGTTTGCGTCTGCATCTGATTCAAGAGCTGCTGATGAGAGAATTTTAAATGTGCATATAAAGCCTTATGCCACAACACAATATAGTAGGTACACACTCGTTATAAACCGTTTCGTCTATGCGATGTGTGCCCGAATTTTAATGTTATACTCTCACGTAAAAGTTAATAAAATTATTTTGTCCTTATTGCAAAAATTTCTATCAATTTATACCAAAATAGTAATATTTTATAGCCATTGAGCGACCTATAATCCTTAATGTTTTTTAATAAAATTTTAGACGAAATTCTTTTAAACTATTTGGAAGCTTCTGAGAGGGTCAGAAATTTTTTTTAAAAACTTTGGTTTTTTACCATACGTATAAGGACCACACAAAGGCTTATGTGCCCTTCTTCCTTAAATCGTTGAAATCGACTCAGGTGTATGTTATATATATATAATATATCAAGGGCACTACTTATCTCGCGTTCAGATTAGCTAGATGCTGTTTTATTACGTAGCGTGATCGACACGCAGCTACATAGTCTCTGAGCAGCCGCGCTACCGTGCTGGCGTGCAATAAGTACTTTTGTTTCATAGAGGATTTTGTGTAAGCGAGGAAATATGGAAAGTGAGGCGAGTATCGAATCCGCAAGGAAAGAAGCTAATTTAGAGAAGAAAAAATTGATTTGGAAGACAGCTTGCTGCAAAAAATCGAAGAAACTAATACTTACTGAAAACATTACATTTTTTGTTTATTTTTGTGCTTCATTTTGTATTTTTTATTTAAGCAATGCATAAAAAATGTGTAACGAAGTAAGTAAACAAAATTATATTTAAATAACTAAACAAAGAATCAACTTTGTTATGAATTCACCACATTTACGGAAATAGGGCACATAAACCACTTGCTTGAAACTTATAAATAAAGACACATATCATTTCCAAATCATGACTTCTGTTTTCAGAACGTTTGAAGGACACGATAACTACATCCCTAAAAAAATTGGATTTAATTGCATTACTTTTTATTAAGTTATACTAGAATGAAAACTTTGAAATCGATTTTCTTGAAATGGCATTTTGGCGTATGTGCACTTTTTTCATCAAATGCCTCAATTGCATTCTCGACCCTTCGTCGAGCCCCTGACACGATTTTGCCTTTCGTTAGAATCCGAGCGCATGCAATATGCAAGTTTCCGAACAGAGATTTAGTAGTTCATTGTTTCGAGGCCGAAGATAATTTTCCTATGCATCCTTATCACGTTACAGCCAGTGCGCTCATTTTCCTCGCAATAACGTTATCGTCTTGCTAACTTCAAAGCCACTAAGTAGTAAAATATGATCAAGTTTACGCTTCATTGAAATAGGATAGATTAGTAAGATAATGCAATTTCTACATTCGCGTTACTTTCACACCGACAGCTCTAACCGCTGCCGTTCAAACTGTCACTTATATTTAAAACTACCCCGTCATTAAACAGTTGCACAGAGTGCATTGCGTGATAGAATAATGCAATACAATTGGACTCGGGTCTTCGATCCGTCGCGGGAGAGTCGCGCGTTAAACCAGCGCTGAAATTTCATCGCCGAACGTTCCCGAGTCTCCCGTCGCGGATGAATGAAATGGGAATGCGAGAGAGACGCCGGAAAATTTTATTTTCCCCCGGAAATATCCGGTAAACTGCGCACGTCTGCAGGCCCCTTTCATTCGTGCGCGACCGATCCCGCGAGAGAAAACGCGCGCGTTCAATGTTACCTCCTCGCGATACGCGTCGCGGCTCCAGAATTCGACAGCCCTTTCGACTATTTGTTTGCATCGTGCTGCTGGCAGAAACGGGACAGCCAGTCGATTTTATAAAGGCCCCGCGCCGCTGCGATCCTCCTTCCACTGGTCGTCCTTTCGTTCTACGTCACCCTCTCGCGTTTCTCGATGCGTCATTAAATTTATATTTCCCGGGATGCCCGTGCTCGGGCACGGGCGAACGTCGTTTTCGCGAATAAAACGATCCACCCTCGCACTCGACGGAATCAGTCTGCCCACTGGACCAAACACTGGCGACGCGCTTGTTTGAAAAGCGATCCGCTCCGCGGCAAGCAGCTCGTTTCGTGGCATGATATGACGTATATGTACGCGTATGTACCTTCGTACGAGTTTCCAGGCCTCCCCCCGTCGCCTCGTATTTTCCTCGATTCGAGTTTTAGCGCGCGTTTCGATTCCTCGGATCTACGAAGCGCCGTGTAACCCGCGTCGGTAGTGCGCGCTCGAAACGACCCTCTGTCGCTTTTGTTCTCGCCGAGAGAATCGAGTGGCGATAGCGCGGAAAATCGACCCTCCAGGCATTCGGAAAATGCTACTGTTTTTCGAATGTTTAATGAGGATGAAGGGTTGTGGGCATTCTACTGACTTCGGAGAGGTGCCTCCTTTAGAGGTGTTGATTCTCCGTACTTCTGCCGATAAAATCCATAGAGAAGAATTTGGGTAATTGGGACACTTCGAGATCAGAACTTCGGTCCAATAAAACAGCTGCCTCGATGATGCAAAGTTTCGAGGTTACTTTGCTCAGTGATTCCCATCCCTTAAAGTTTGCCCCACACAAACGATTGTCCCGATTACCAAATTTAAGAAGTATCTTACAAATGCACCCCATGCCCCCTGCATGAGTGCACCGAGTGCACAAACGAATGCGGGTTACACCCAAGCGTGCGCAATGCCCTTCGAGCAGTCGCGTTATCGCGCAACGAAATATTAACTCGAGTGGATAAAGTACGATCACCCGCACAACGATTATTTGCAGCGAAATTTATCGGCGCTCCCGCCAAGATCTCGTAATTAATGCAACGACCACTCTAGAGCAGCGCGTCGTGAAAATTTTAAACGGTGGCGCCATTAAACCGTCTACGAGTCGAATAAATTTCACACCCTACGTCTCCACTATTCTCTCTGCACAAACGTTGTTATTCATGTCACCTGAAACTGGCATTAATTAGTACGTATCGCGGCGATATAAAAGTCGGCAATTGAACGCGAATCGTCGGAAACGTTTTAATCGCGATGCACTTGTACCACACTGAATATTCATTCGCCCACGCTTTTACTCACCGCATTACACGGGGTGTGGCCGCGGAAGCGGTAGTATCGGTTAAATAAAATGCTAAAATTACCAATTTCATTTCATCCCCCGTGGAGAATTTTCAATTATCGAGCTCGTTCACCGTCGCCGGGCGGGAGAAAAATCTTGTAAATCGATACCACTTTTTGTCGCTCCACGATCGCGCGAAATGATCCCGCTTCATTAACCGGACATTTCGGCGAGTACGCTCGCTTTTCAGGACAGCTCCCTGGCAATTCGCTCGCCTTCCATGTCGCCAGTTCGGAGTTCGAGCCGTGATCGAACAAAAGTCCACATAAAATGGCTTTATTACCGCGAAGGCTCTCTTTTCACCGACACATGTCATCCTAAAATGTCCATTAGGCAAATGATTATGGAGGTTCCGACGCGGGCGCTGGTCACCTCTCACGTTTCACTCACAGATCATGGCGGCCCGTTATTTATGGAGGGCTCAATGGCACGATGGACGGTGACTTAAATTTTGTAATATCCCCGAACAGAGAGACGGTTACGTACAAAACAACGATACAAAAAGAAGATTATTGATTTTCACATTATTCTACGTTTTATACCACGATGAAACAGCGGTCTACACCTCCGACAAATTGTAGCCGTAAACAGGAAGTATGAGTTGAGGTGGCACGATGATCGCCCTGATATCTGCACGAAGATGGACGATATTAATAATCTTCCCTGAATATCGTCGACGCTCACGAAGATCCTCCCGCAGGCACGCAATGAAACGGGCGACCGGGGGAATACCGAGCTTGCGATTTAAGCGCGAAAAATGATATTCCCGCATCGCCGTAAGTCAAAGTATCCGTGGGAAACGCGGGGCGTAATTTCGTCCGGTAAATCTGCGACGGTCGTAAATCGCTTTATGGAGAGACTACTGGCCGTTCTCCCGCGAAGGATCCCGCGATCCTGCGAAGGCAGCCTGATATACGGATACTTAATATACCCGATCTTACGACAAACTATACGTTCACGTCGATGGGCACACGGCTCGTTATTAACTTTGATGAAAGGAGCTGCTTGCCAGGAGGGTGGAATAAAGCCGTCTCGCCCGACCACCCCCTCCCAATATCTGATAACGATCGTTCGTATAGTGACCGGCGGCGGGCACTGCGGGGAAAATAAACCTTTCGTCCCGGTGGCGATCGCGTATGCAAATCCGGGCACGGCTGGTCGGGATTTCGCGAAAAGTGGACAGGGTCGGTGAGCGTGAATAAACGATGGATTTCGAAATGATTTTCCATACGTTTCGTAGGTGACGGGTTTTGGGATATTGGAAACGCGAGAAGTGTCGTTTTTTTTTCTCGGGAAACTAGTTTTTCTAACCAGATTGCTATGCAACGGTTTGCCGGTTTGGTCGGGCGAAGTTGAAAACGCAATTGAACAGTTTCGGGCTTCGCGCATGTTGCAGGTTGAGCACCGTCGCCGCTTTTAAAGTTGAACGGGAAAGAGTGCTGCGTTACAGGTCGAGAGGCGAAAGGGCGTGGAGAAACAACTGGTAAAATATCAAAGGTCCCGGTGTCACGGGGCAATAAGTCGGCCAAGAAATTGCATTATCCTCGAGGAAGAAGAAGGGAGAGGCCCGGGGGTTGCCCTGTGCGCGACGCCATCCGAGCAGGATGGCGCAGCCTGGCGTATATGAAATTTCCATATCCGCGGCGAAAAGTGCCATTGCTTCGTCTTGGTGGATACGAAGGACGCGGAGAGAAAGGGAAACAGAAACGGGGTGGGACGGGCAGAGGCACGGGGAGTCGGCGGTGTCGAGGGAGGTCCGACGAGGGGGTGGCGAAACATTTGCAATTCTCAGGGACTTTCGCGGAATATCCGACGGGAAAAGGCAGCCAGCGCAACCTCTGCCGTATGAAATCTCCCTGGAGGTCGTGTATCAGACATGGATGCGAGGCGCAGCGCCGGTGCATTGCAGCTGCACCCGCTACTGCAGCCTTCGAAATGGTAATAATCGCGAGACAGGGCGCGAGAGAAGGTGAAAGGGAGAGACAAAGAGGGCTGATACGCGAGCTTGCTCGCGGAGAAAGGGAAAGGGTGTGCACCGCCACTGGATATCCATCCTCCCTTCTCCCTCCATCCAAGCCCGGGTGCTTCCTGTTTCTATTGTCGTGTACCAGGATGTATGTTCATAAATATGAAGCACTTAGGGGAAGTGGTTGCGCGGATCGTATCCATCGATGGATCGCAGAAGCTCCGAGACATTTTCAACTGACACTCGTGTAAATTGCACCCTTCGAGGGATTAGCTTTGCGACGAGCTGCGGGTAGGTTGTGACGAACGACCGGTGGACGGACTTTGATGGGGGTGCGACACGGTGACTGTTGAATCATTACTTACGCCGCAGAGCACCGTGAGGAATGACCGTATGGACTATCTGCTTACCTGAAACAGAAAGAAACATACTACTGTAGTAAAATCGCGATTCGACATTCAGCTTCATCTGGTAGATCATTGTTGAACGTAGGTAGGATTAGAGTAGGTCGAATAATGAAAATGCCATCGAAGTAAATGGTTAATGTGAAAAGTACCAAAAAATCATATCTGCATCGTAAATCTAATTGCTGTTCTCAGTGTCCTCAGTGAATCTGTGTATACAATATCGAGAGTGGTAGGCACATTTGGGTGCATTGAAATCATAACGATTAATGTAGACACGTGTGATCCGCTAATTGTTTTCGGTAAAATGCAGTGACTGCCAATTTCCGCCGATTAATACGTCTGAATGCGGTTCGATCGTTAATAAACGTTAACAGGGAGTAATTATTAATAAATATAGGTGGAGCTAATATTGAACACGATTGGTATCGAATGTTTAATAAGGTCTCGCAACAAACGCGGCATAATTCGGCGAGTTTAATTCATCGATACTCTAAAAGAGCACCGACGAGTTGCTGATTGGGAACGTGAATGATTATCGGGCGTCGTCTATAATAGAATGTTAGTTATTATAATGTACCGGATTCTACCCAGGTAAAATGAGGAATATGTTATCCGAGTAGCTCCGAGACCCGTTAATTAGGAGCACGGTAATAAGGGATATTAAGATTTCATACGCCCTTAGGGGCGAGAGTGCCCTGAGAGACGACCATTAAGTTGCTCTGGCTGCTTTCGACGGCATCGTGGTCGCTGCTACAGCGCGTCTTTACGAAACGAAGTTACCAACTTTCGAACAAACAAGATTATCGTGCCCTCTGAACGAATCGGGGGAGCAAATACATGGAAAAGTCACGTTGGATGCCTCGATGGTTCCTCGATCGAGATGAAAACGCTTGGAATGAACTATCGAAGCAGTCAGAGGCGCCTAGTTGCCACAAATTAGCATATCTCGATTAAAACAGTATTTTCTGTTAAATAGGGGAAATGTGTTTAAAACAATCCCCTTAAGGCGTAATTCATATAGAAACTACAAATGCACATTATTAAAATAAAAGTAAAGTAGTTTTTGTAAGTTAGTTTATCTACCTTATTATTCGCTTAGCTCAAATTTAGCTACCTGATCAAATACATTTTTTATTCGCATTTTTGTGACAATTACTGGCGCTCGATGGCTGACGTTGAAGATTCGACGGCTCACCATGCTGGAATTAAGCGCGCTTTTGCTCGAAAGCTTCTCGTTTCTTCATTCAGCCCGCTATTTTATTTTCCAGCCGCTTTATTACTAAACAAATGAACGACGCTTCATTTTTCTCCCCGGGCTGGCTGTCGCGAATTTCGCGGACAATAAATGCGCCGATGGCCGGGCGGAGAATGTAAATCGCGCCATGAAACTTTCACGGGATTAAACGACGCTTTGTATCGTTTTGCTCTCTGTCCGCGCGGGCATCGCAGTTTTTTTTTTAAACTGCGCATCGGCCCTCGTCTCTCATGATGCCACGCTCCCGCGGACCTCGCCGTTTCAGGGTTCATTTAGCCGCTTCAGAAAGCACGGCTTCCACGCGCGTCGCTGGAATTTTATAATCGACCATTACGATTCAAATGCGGGCGCCGGGAAAAACGCGGGATCCGGCTTTAAATTACGATACGGGCGCTGTGCAATATACCCCTTGTGTTCTTGGAAATGTGTCGCGTTTAAATGCTGCTCTTAATTTACGAAGTTTCAGGCCCGGCTTGTGTCGCGTTTCCCTCGCAATAAAATAACCTGCTGCAACGGCGAGCATTGGGAACTCGCGCGCATCATCAACTGGGAATCCAGGAATCAGCTGGCTCCCAACTTGTAATTCAGCCCCTCAAAAAACGTCTACTCCAAGCTCGACCGTCATCGGCGATGTTCGAGGAACGAACGTTAACGCGCGACAAAAACGTCTGCCGCGAGTCCCCGGCAAACCGTCGACGACGTTCTTCGCGGGCGGCTGGTCCGTGTTGCCGAAAGTTCTCAATTTAACTTTCGGTACCGTCGCCTCGATTCAACTTTCCATCGGCGGATAGGTTCGTAACGAACGGGGTGCTGCCGGGCGACGTGGAACGAGAACAGCAAGAAAGAACGACGGAAATGCGGACGGGAAATCCGTTTTCGCGCCTCGAGTTTGTTGCCGAAGAAGCGGAATTAAGTGCCGCAGGGCACGGGCGAGAACGGACGGTTGATGCCGCGATTAAATACGTTAATTTAGCAGGGATCCTTCGGGCTCTTTGTCGTCAAACGATCAAATCGTTTAAGAAAGGTGACGGCCCGAAAATTATCGTATTACCGCACCTTAATTATAGATGCTGGGCTGGCGGGGCGAAAAGGGGTAAGGGGCGGGGAGTAAGATACAAAGGAAGGAAGCTGGAATGCACGACGAAGTGGCAGAGAGAGAGAGAGAAAGAGAGAGAAAGAGAGAGAGAGATGATGATGATGGAGAGGAAGTACTCGCAGAGCTCGGTTAATTAGCAGGGAAATAATTTCTCGGCCATTAACCAAGCGACCGCTATGGCGAAGGAGGTGCGAGATCGTGGATTGTCTACGAGAAGACAATGGCCGGGTGTCGTTCACTCCGACATATGGAGAGTGAGGGAGGCAGAGAGGATGGACAATGACGATGCCCAGAGAGCCGGATCGATCTCTCTCGACTTAGTCCTGCTGATGCATCTCGCTCCTTGCGACTCGACAGGTATTAATGCCGATGTCCGGTCGGCGCGTTCTTGTCACGCTGGACGTTCAACTTGTAATTGCAGGGCTGAACGCATTCACGGATGCTTGGCTGATTCGACTGCCCGATAGGAGTTCGGGAGGCAACTGTCTAAGTAGTTATTAATTTAATGGACTTTTGAAATTATTTTATAAAAGGAAACATGCAACAGCAGATAAAATGGAAAGCAAGTGTAATTAGTGAGGTGCCATAGACTTCTGTGCAGCGAGTTTAAAGGACTGAATGGATTATGAAAAGGAATCGTAGAAGTCATTTGAGAAATTATGTATTCTATTTAGTAATGGGATTTGACTTCACGTATGTATAATGATACCTAAGTAAAAATATAAGCAGTAGTTTGTGCGGAGTGGTTGTATTTCTGCCACAAAACTTCGCATGTCGCCACAGTTCTGTGAAACTCTTGAATAGTAAAGATGAATTGGTGGAAGGAAAGCCGGAGGTTCAGTCGCCGACCTTCTTTATACGATTTTAAAACAACAAAGTTTCTGCGAGATGGAAGGACTCTTTTTTAAAAAAACAGCTCCTTGAAGAAAGAAATTATGCATGGACCTTGGCTTCCACTCACTGCTCATGCACTTGGATGCAATTTTCAGGATATCAGTAGCGAACTCTGTACTTTCTTCGGAGTGCACCTCACTCTACGATACTTAGAACTTACTTATGGCGGAGCGAACAATTATGAACTTCAGAAGTCCTTCTCCTGTTCATTCGTGCGCACACGGGGTCAACTACTTGGAATTGACAAAACCTGGATAAACAATTATTTAAATATCATACGTAAATATTCTTCGCCCTAAATTCGCGCCATCCTCGAATTTGTACACATATTCAATCTGTTACAAGAGATAGTGGAATAACCAAGGCTGTTCAAGAAAGTACAAATTTTTATACGCCAGTGAACGTCTTTTCCCCGACGAAAATGTCGACCTTGTTAGTTCGCCGTAGCGAAAGAACTTTTGAAATCTCGCGAGGAAGCAATTTCCAGAAAGTCCGAAAGAGTAGTCCACCGATCCTTCTCTACCGTCCTGCGTCCCTCGCCGTTCGCTCTTGTTGTCTACTTGGATTCCCAACTCTCTGGGACATACATTCGTGGGAATATTGGTGTCCACCGAGCCCTAATCCAGCCTTTTAAACGACGAATGATAGCTAAACCGGCGGCTAGCCATCGTCCTCCTAACACCCTCCGGTATCGCGGACTGCAGCAGCAATCTACCGTTTGCTATAATAGCTATTTTCAGTATTTTTCCGACCGTGAACCCCTCCATTTCGTTTTACCAGCGCGAAAATACAGATTGCGAGCTGGATACCTCCATCTTCAAAACCATCAACTGCGAAATATTTACTGCCATTAATTAAAATCCCTCTCTGTCACTTCCAATAGGATATGTTTTCGTTTCCGCCATCCGCATCTCTTTCCCAGCAAGTGAAAATTTCGTACTCGTGGGGTTCAGCCAAACAACAATGCATAAATATAAACAATTCAAAGGCATGCTTTGAAATTCATGAGAGCACTCCCCATTGTGACCGCAGAACGCATTCGTATTACCATTAAAAAAATTTTCATTACGTATCTTCTAGCGTTATCACTGTTGCCCCCTATCTTTCGCTTCTCCGCGTCCGTTAAACCAGTCTACCAGATGATAGGTAGTTTCACAAAAGTGGAGAAAAAACGAGGGATAGTGAATTAAAGAAAGGGTTACGCGTAAATGTACGGAGGAGTATTAGTGACGAGTGCGTGGCTATTGAATTTCTCGCGAACGGTGTAACATTGCGCGAGTAGTTTTTATATAAAAGAAGCACTCGTGTGCTTGAAACTACGCGTCTCTTCGAAGATTCCCCTCGAAATACGCGCAACATGAATCGACCAGGACCTAAAACGAGACGTATTCACGTTGCAACAAAACATCGAGGGGCCATACGTTCCTACCTCGTTCCTCCCTTTTTATTTTGTTCACTGCGTGAGTATCCTTCCCTTGCTCACCTAATAGAATCGAGAATTCAGATAAGAACTACACGAAAAATTAATAGGAGAAGCCTGAACAAAGCCTGAAATCAATATAGACAATCTGAGAAGCTTGAAACGTTCTCCCAAATGTGAGGTTCCCACGATTTTCTGTCGGAGAAATTTCCTCGAAAATTACTTCGGCGAGTTCTGATTCTCTGTTGCTCAAAGGTAGCCCGCACAAACACGGCGCAAACGCGAGCTACGGACCAAACGCTTTCCAAATGTAACTTCATAAAGGAAACGCGGTGAAAAGTGAAAAACCGTCGAGATTGCGCGCGCGAAAATGGAGAGCGGGCTGCACGAAGATCAATCGGGGAGAGGAGACAAGGGATGAAGACGGGGGCGTTTAATGGAAGCAGAAGTTTCGCCCCGGTTTCTGAAGAGCGCTGAATTTTTTAGGGAGTCGCGTAATTCCTCAAATACCTGGTTGCGTTTCACGGGTCGACGGACTAAGGAGAGCCGAGGAGAGCGCAATCGCGGGCTCGTTTTGGGCACACTACTCAAAGAGCTTCACATTCGAATACGCCGGCAGAGAGGGACCTTTCTCGCGGAATTATGCCCTGCTGAAGACTTCCCGCGAAACGCGGCCCGTTCTACGCGTAGAAACGCTTGTGCATCGCTGTACAACTTCAAGAGATTTTGAGTAACGAGGTTTCGTGCATCGCCGCAACAGCGTTATCAATTCACCAAAATTGCAGTCCGCGTGACTTCGCGCGTAAGTTCGATGTATACCGGGTTGCATTGGGCGCAAATTTAATTAGCGTCTATCATTGCATGTGTTCGATAGCAATTATTGATGCGAACATGACCGGCCGAAGACTCGAATTCGGTTGAGAAGCAGAGACGCCGATCGATCGACCGGTAACTATCGAATTCTGTGGCGGCCCATCAAAGTCTTGCTATTGAAACTTTAAACTGTCGAACGAAACTTGTGAATCAGTTATTGTCGAACTTCGTAAGCCGAAGTTGGATACCGAATTTTGGATATTGAAATTCGAGGGGTATCTTAAAGAAGCTTCCACTGGGAGTTGCACCGTCCGGAAGCGAAATTTGCGGTAAGCACTCGCTCGGGCGCAGATAGCGAAATACAAAACCCTAATTCCACGGATGAACAGAAAAGCGGACAATCGTTGGGACTTTTGATATTCCTGACGTACTCCGTAATCCTATATCACTCTGCGGTTTTCCTTGCCTTCGCTCTCCCCCGTCTCCATCCAATAACCATCGAGGCTAGACGTTTCAATCAGCGAAGTGTAATGGATTTCGAAAATAACACACATGAAACCTTCAGGATAGAAATGGTAGAATAAAAGAATACCGCGAAAAGTCGTCCATTAAATCAGCTTAATTCTAAAATTCAGCATTTTCAAAGTTAAAAAGCTATCAAGAAATTAATCACGCGTTGACCTCGGCCGCGCTGAAAATTCCTGAAAGCACCGGCGGGAACTGGTCCCAAACACGGCGTGACAACATTCGTTGCATTTACCCATTGAAAGAGCCTCAAATCCATTTTTATCTGGCCGCCGTTGACACCTCGGTCGATTGAAAAATCTCAGCTCAAAATTAAATGGCAGATAAATTCTATAGCTGCACCGGTATTGATATACACAATGGCATGACTACGAGAAATTAATACCATCACGGACACATTAATCGTGGCACGTTGCAGGGACTGCAGCCGCAGCTGCGATCGCTGGTACAGTTCAGATACCGAGCTGAATCGGCCCGGTTCGTTGTAACATCGTACCTCGACTAGAACTAATCTTTTTCTACGGCAACGAGCCGTGGAAGGTGATCGTCCAACAAATTGAGGGAACAGCACGGAATTATATAGCGAAACATCGTTGCGTTGCTCGCGCGTTGCGCTGTAATAAGGCCTGCTGCTTACGAGGACCACGTTTCCCCAACATCGGGATAATGTGCAGACCAGAACGGAGGGAAATGAACTGATATTCGATCGCGACGCGGCTTCCGAATTTCAGCGACTTAGTACTTCAAGCACAAAACACTGACAACATCCACGCGTAGTTGCTCGGCAATGAAAAATGCTTCATCGGCCGGTATTTCCCCAGTGAAACCATTAAGAGTAACTAGCAATCACAGTTAACGATGAAAGCAGGTTAAGCGCCATGAACGGTGAAAAAAGAATTATCGTCGAACACGCTCCATGTTTTTCAGTTTTTAGTTTCCAATTAACCTTGATCGATTTCGTGCAAATTCAATTGCTCCCCATCATCAACGCGATTGCGTTCGAGTAAAAAGCGCGGCGTATGAATCCGCGGCAAACGTTATCAGGGACGCCTTAATTTTGCTGTGGCTTCGGGCGACGAAGAATCGACACCACCGATTTCGACCTATCGCGAGCGTAATCTCGCTTGTAATGGGCATCGTTTGGGCGTCGACGACAATTAGGTGAATTGTATCAGGCGGTCGGGATCTGACAATGAGCGCCCCGTGTCGTTTTCATACGCGGCAGTTGTTTAATTAAACCCAAAGTATTTAATTAAGCAGAACTCCGTACGTGGTGTGCAGCGTGTAGTAACTGCGTAAGGGAAGTTGCAGGCGATTAAACGGAATTGCACGTGCACCGTGACAAACTGTAAGAGCGACACTGTGGTGGCGTGCTCGACGGGCGTGAGTCGAAGCTGTTGGTTCGGATTAATCGTAAATCGCGTGAAACTCAAAAACCATGCAATTGCACCTTAATTAGCTGCCAGTGGTAGGGATTTCAACGCGCGAGAAGGAGTTCCGTGAACAAAAATATACGCGAGTGCTAAGCAGGAAAGAGTGGCCTGGCGTTACCCTCGAGAAGTCGAGATCGGTACAGCAAATTAAGTTTTTTTAATCATTTATAAGTCAGCCTTAATATGATACTTGATGTACTTTCAAAGTGAGTATATATTTAGTAATATATCATAAAGAATTTTTCGAAACAGAGTTCGCGAATTTTCCAGGTTAATTAGTTAAATATTTAATCTTGAATGGAATATTTAACAGTTTAAACGCCCTGGAAACTCGATCTCCCTTAGCAGAATAATTTACCTCGTTGCCACAAGTCTGTAATTACCAAAGCATAATTAAATTCTCTTTTTAACTTTTATTACACCCCGACGTTTGGACAATTTTTTTTCGTTCCGTTTAAAAAAAAAAAATGGAACGACCGGAAATCAACCGTCAGGAAACTGAAAAAAAAAATAACACGATCACTTGGCAATTTAGCAGTACAATACAAAGCTATTTTTCTCTATCCTGCCCGGTGATTGATGCAATAAAACTGTGTCAATGCGCGGATGGAATAAAAATATCCTCGGCAGAGTTTACGGTACCGCAGCAATTTGCGTTTCTGCCAGCCTGCGACCAAACGAAGTTTTCATTGAAAATCGAAAAATATCGCAGTTCCACGGTCATCATCATGCTTATTTCTCGCAGGCAACGATACTCGATACTTCTTTTAAAAGACACAAGCGGACTGTTGTTAAATAGCAACGAATACTTTCACAGCAACCACATTAAAACGGGCGTCGCTTTGCGTTTGCCCAGCAAATACAGAAGTTTCACGGAGTCAAACGGCTCGCAGTTTCGTGGGCGTCAAACGATACCCAGCTTCAACGAGGCTCAAACGACAAAATACCATAACGGCGCACGCACGGTGCATTTCCAAGCTCGCCGGTTCAGCGGTATCGGCTCGCGGATCGTGGCTGAAATTCGCACCGACGTTACCGAAAATTACTGCTCGCTGGCAGATACCAGCGAGTAACTGATTCGCCCGTGTACCGTTACGCCGTCAACGGTGTTTTTGCGTTTCCGTTCTGTCGAGCTTCATGCCGATGTAGAATTTTCAGCCGCGGCCCCGTAAACCGGATCGAATCAACGATTTTTGTGCCGCCCCAGTACAGTAGCGAAACACAACCCGGTGTTTACGACGCGGACAATCACGCGGAAATTTCGCGCACCGCGAAATTTGGTGCCGCTGGTTTTCGCCGTTCCCCGCCGATGCTCGCTGGCACACGGATAGTAAAGTTTTGCGGAAGCTTTCCGCGGAATAGCTCGTAATCGAGGCACCGTGCCGATGGATGGTGTTTAAACGATCCTGCGAGCCTGGTGTCTGTAAAACGTTTGCTGCTCATTCAGCTTCGAACTGGAATTCGAGATTGGAGCTGTAAATGGAGCAATTTGTGGAATGATAATTCAGTGATATTCCTTGATTGTAATTGTGTCCATCTTCAGTTATTCGATAACAAGCCGTAAACACCTCCTATATATGGTCGCGAGTAGACGGAAATAACACCAGCAGCGTGGAAACCTGTCGATACCGAAGTCCCGAGACCACGTAAAGAAGGGAATCGACTAGACAACCGTGCTGCAGGCCAAGATCCTCGCGGCTGGGAATCGCTGCCACTTTTTCCAGCGTCCGCGAGACGAGGAACAAGCCCGAGAACTGCTTGGTCGTCGGGGAAAACGAACTTTCGTCACGGCCAATAGCGTTTCCTCCCAATTTGGTTCCATCAGCTATTCGATAGGCGGCGTTCCGAGGGACACGGAGCCCGAGGGTTAACCATCCAGGCTCCTCGGCCCGTTCATAAAGTGATTTGCTAGCTTCTGCGGCTCGTTGACTCTTTCGTTCACTCGCCTGTTTTCTTTCACTCCCCGGATCGCCGGCCTTCTTCTTCCCCAGCCGTTCAACTTCATCAGCAACTTCTTCGACGTCCTTCCGTGACATCCCGTGGGACTCGGTCGGTCAGCGCTCCCCCCAACCAGTGCTCTTTGAGAAAAGCATTTTCTCATCGCGAGATTAATCGCCGTGAAGCTCATCTACGGGGATGATGAAGATCGGTGGGCCCTCCTTTGAGACCGTTCAGGGAGTCCAGTTCCGGGACCGACCCTGCTGTGGTTACGGGCAAAGGGTCGTTTATCTTGTAGGGAAAGGGGGCTGAAGTTCAGCCAAGAGCCGCGGCGCAAACACGAAATCATGGGTTGCGTTGTTTTTAGTTGGGGTGGATGGGCTGGCACACGCGACGCGTTAGTTAACCAACTCTTGCGGTGCCGGTGGTAGCCCATATTTGCGTTTATTTGCCCTTGGGGGGGATATTGAATATTCGTAAAAAAATTCGCTGGTAAAGTGAAAACCTGGTCGACAGTAACTGTCAATGTGACTTGCGCGCAATATTTCGATCTATGGACCTAGTGATGCCCGAGGGGTGCAGATTTTATTTTTCGTTTTTCGTGCAATTAGAGGGAAGTTGAGTTTTATAGGTGTTGATGTTTTCTTTATAACGGGATGTGTAAAACTCGCGTGGAAAAATATCTCTTCGTCAAAAAGCAAATTTCAGTTCTCACAGTTCTCAAATTCACGCAATTTCAAAACTTCCTGGACTTGTATTACTTCTTATCTCCGCCCATGAGCATCATGTACCCTGAAATTTCCGCTTGAGAGCTTCCAACATTTTACATGGCGCAGACCCGAGAAGGCAACTTGTTTTCACCAGAAATTTGATGCAATAATTTTCTGAAAATAAGTGCAATTTACGGTAGAAGGCTTCAGAAAGGGGTTACCGTAGAACATCGACATTTTCCTCTTTTCCTTCGCAAATAGATACCCCGAATTGATATTACGAAAATACATTGACTTAATATGATGGAAGTTCTTCATGGACGCTGCTATCTCCATTTTTAGTACAATTTTTCTTGCATACGAATCACGTAATAAAGAGAGATATCTGATGACAATTATTATTTCTAGCCGTTTCAATAGCAATCCACCCAGAGAAGAAGGTTTTTCCCGTCTATTGGATTCCTCCCTGACCCGACAATTCAGATGATTTTTAACACAGCGTTTATTTTAATTTTACGTCAAACTGGTAAGTCTATTTTCATTTATGTATGACGTAGATATTGAGATTTCAATATTAGGAAAAAGTATTAAATATTTCAGTGGTGAATAAGAACTCACAGACCTTTCCTTCAACCACGCTCAAAACGAATATTCTCTTCGAACCTGAAATAGTTCTCATTATCGATGGACACGAATTAAAAGAATCGAGGAACATTGAACTGGATGGTGGATGATTAAAAAATCGCCGAAAGGGCTATAAATTTCTTCGGAAAATGTTATATTTAGGGGGAAACATTGTACAGACGTGAACCACGTAATGAAGGGACGGAAGGAGAGACGGTGTTTAGTTACGTGCCAAGTTCTGAACACCTAAGAGGGCCACCTGACAACGGATACCAACGTCGAATGAAGTATCGCAACACGGGGAATGCAATTAACGCGAGCGATTTCTATAGCTTTTGTCAGGAATATTAAACGCGTTGTTAACTATCCACGCCGAGTTTACGTAAATTCGAGTATGAATGGAAATTTTCGACATTCCGGTTAGTATCGACCCGAGTAATTCCAGCCGGTGCTCCTATTAATTTATGATATCTCTAGACGCCCAAGTGTTTCTGACACAATGGATCCCGCAGATAGCAATGAAGTATCTGTTCGAGGTTTCTCAATGGTGGAACGCAGACAACGTTATATCCCGTGAACTTTTCATTTTCAAAGGATTTAAGTGGACATAACTCTTACCGTGCTACTTAAACACATAATTTGTACTTTTTCCATTCCTTTCTCGCGCAACTTTGCGAACTCATGATGGATATCAATCTCCTAAACGATCCTGCGAAGTTACCGTAATTGCATATCTCCGGGCCACTTTCTTTACCTTGAATAACTTAAAACGAAAGAATAATATATCTGCGACTTGCAACAAAGTTTACGGGGATTTCGTTCTAAACACTAACTGCTCGGCTAATAACGGTTGTTACCCAGTCTGTAAAAAAATTGAATCACTGGAATAATGAATTGAAAAATTATTTCGATAACTTGGCGAATCCAGGTTATATCGCGAGCACTCAGGATGCTCGATGTGGAATGGATAGATCAATTACGAATCCAGTCAAGATCGGGGAACTCGATAAACGAGAGATCCTCTGTGCCTGAGGCCAAGTCTTCCCACAGAAACACCGTCGACAGTTCAGCATTAAGAATCACCCTCGAAATTCACGTCAGCGACGTATCTCAATCACGCAATCACGAAATATCGATTGGCCAATCTAATTAAGCGCGAGCGCACTTCAAACAACGGGTGCACTGCAAACTAATCAAGCCGGTCCGCTGTCCATTTAAATTAATTATAATAAATTAATATTGATACTTTCCTAATTGCACAGGCGAATTTAGGTAAATTGATCGCCGGGTCAGATCGAAGCAGACACGTCTCGAAATATATCGATTCGACCCACTTACTCGGGCTACAGACGAATAGATTAAGAATCAATAAAAAAAAAACACCGATGACATTCAAACTTTCCCTTCTATAAATAATCGAGTGTGCTTTTATTCATAGAAATAGCTGGTCGCGGTAAAATTTACCTCGCCTACTGATTCCACGTTGATTGAAGGGATAGCAGACAGTCGCTAGGCGGACGAGAAATACACCTCCCAGCGTGAAAGCTTGTGCGCGTTCGCGTTTAAACGTATCCATTGTTTCTAATCTATCAGTGATAAATCTCCTCGAGAAGCCCCGACGTAGTCCAAGTCAAACGATTCTCGATTCTGGACGCGTCGCCGATGAAAGGAAAGCTTTCACGCCGACACGATCGCCGGAAGAACAATTAAGAGCGAAACGTGCATCGACAGACCAAGACTCAGCGGCGCTAACCGCGGCCAAATTCGACCGCTAATTTAAGGCGAGTAGACACTCGTTAAGGGGTTGCGGATCTTCGTTAGCGCGACCTTTTACGCCCCCCCCCCCTTCCCCCGCGCCGCAAACTTCGATCGGGTTATTAATGACGAACTCACCGGGGAGGCAAGGTATATATACCGAGCAGCAACCCGGTAATCACTTTCGTGGCAGACTTTAAGCTTTCAGACACGATCGCCCGTTATCCCGTCAATTTAACCCGTCTCACGACGTGATCCGACGCGTCTACCCGGAGAAATCCTTTACCCTTCTTCTCCTTTTGCCCTGGTCGGACCGCTCCCCGCTCCGCTCTTAGATCACCCCTTGGGAAAGGGGTGTACGGAATGGATAGTATGCCCATCACCACCAGACTGTGTCCTTATCCCGCGGATTTAGTTAGGACTTTCGACGCGGACGTTTGGCGATCGCCGATGGGTTTATTAATTTCTCCATTGGTTCGCTACAAGAACGTCTCTCTTCGCTTCTCGCCTCAGCTATGGATCAATGGGGTCTGCCATTCGTTTGGGAGCTTACGAAACTTGAATTATTGGAACGCGATGCGTAAGATGGACAATCAGAAACTGTTTCACGAGTAACAGACTGTGTATATAGAATTTAAATGACAGCTCCCTTTAACGGAAGGTAATGTTTGATATTTAATAACGAAGAAGTAGGTATATTTATACTTGCTCCGGCTGTTCATTAAATAATTGTGAACCAACAGTGAATAAATGCTTTATTATTCTTCGCCATACATAAAATATTCCGTGTCTAACGATCAAGCCGAGATTCAATCGTAATTTTGACGCGGTGGTCGCCGATAAATCTCGTTATTTATTTACCACTGTTAAACTGCACACGTTACACGTGCTCCTTCGCTATATCCCTGTCAATAAATAACTAATTACACGTTAAATATCGACACGTTACACCGAGCAGAAGCGGTGGATATGACAGCCGGGATAAATATTTATAAATTTCCTCGGTATGTCTAGTAACTAATAACCGATAATCGCGTTATTTGCCCGAGACACAGCGCGCCGAACAATACACGGGTTTCTTGCTTTAATTAATTAGTCGGAACTCTGATGGATAGTTGTTACATCGAGTAAATTTCGCTCGGGGATAACTGTGATAAATCTCTGTCACGGCTCGATAGATAGGCGTATAATTTATGGTCGGACACGAGCCGCGTATTCATACGAGCGTGAAATCAATATAAAAATAAAATGTAAAAATAGAGAGAAGCAGAGACGAGGGAATCGAGCATTTCCCGTCTAGCCAATGCTCGAAAATAATCAGATATTACTAAAACCCTTCGTCTAGCCAATGCTCGAAAATAATCAGATATTACTAAAACTCTTCGATACGAAAGAAATCATAACGAATGAATCAGAAAGTTGATATTAAAGTCAACTATATTAAGTAGCTCCCATAACTAAACAATGTGCCCGAAAATGCGCACCATAAAGTGAACCGAAAGGAATATGACTTCTTTCCATCCTATACGAAACAACAGTTACTCCCTAACGATATCAAGGAAGCTGGAGCCACGATGGTCTTTCTAAGAGAATTTCTCGCGGCAGTGGAATCAACGAGAGTGCAGTATTGCAGTCGACCTCCTCGCGATCCGTCAGGGAGACGCGGCAGGCATATTTCCACGGTGATATAGCGAGGGGATAGACGTTAATATCTTTTCAGCCAGCCAAAAGGCGCCGCGTCCAAGGAATTATGACCAGTTTATCTACGGCTAATCCAGATTAATCTGCCGCAACTTCGCTCTGTCTTTTTTTTATCGGCAACAACATTTCTCCCTCTCGACGGCGCAACTGCATCGTGTTCGCGCGAGTCCCCGTTGCATTCGCCGGAGCTTAGGCGCGAAATTTATGGAGCTGCGCGCAGGTACACCCACTCCCCCAGCCCCTTGTGAGAATATCCGTCTTGCGCCCGCCCTTCCCCTCGCCACTGATAATATAATATGCAGGGGCGCACACGTACACGTTCGCACGGCCCACCGACCACGAAGATGCGGTGCACCGATGTGTCAGTGCGGCCTGGCAATAGATCTGCCAAGGGTGCGCGAATTCGGCGCTGGAATACGGATGAAGATGGCCGAACCGGTCCAAACGGGCCGGCTGCAAAGCCAAGGTGGTCCGACCGATTTTACACCAAAAAGAGAGGACTTTGTGAAATTGATACGCCACCGCTGTATGCACCTCTGAATAGGGACAGCCGAATCTCTGAAGGATATTAACGTTCGCGCTTCAACTCAGATTACCATACGAGGTTAAATTTGAAGTTTAAACTTCGGCTAGGTCTTCTCCCGGCCAGCTGCATTCACAGTGGAGCAAGCTTGTTTGCGGAGAGTTGATCAGTGGTTCGATTTCAAGTTTTAACAGCGAAACGATGTACAATTATTAAAATTAATTGTTACTCCAATAGTTGATCCACATGATTCTTCCCTGTCCAATTACACGTTCCACTCGGACCAGTTTCTAGACTGTTAGGTACCGCAGTAGCAGGTTCACACTCGTTCGTGTCCCAAAAATGTTTAGCACGGTGCCCGACGAGAGCCACGAATAAAAAGGAGAACAGTCCGGTCGTTGTGGTCGGACGAGAGAAACTTGACGTCATCGGCCGGTCCAAAACTCGCACAATGAACCGTAAAAGAAATGTGAAAGCAGCTCGCGGAATGCGGATCCTTGAGGCGCACTGGAACCCGAGGTTGAACAGGCTGATCATCCTAATTCGAGGCGAACGGTCAGAAAAATGAAAGTACCCGGAGGGGTCGACGACTTTTAAATGTCGTAGAAAGCGTGCCCGTGAACGGCAACCCAGAAACGCGGTCAAATGTAATTCAGACCCGAGAATTAAGTCGACCTCTTAAACACTCCAGCCCGCGAAAGTCCGCCAACGTTTCCGCCCGCTGGTGTATTCTATTTAATATGCAAAACGGTTATTCTTTCAACGCAGCTGGCATTCAACGCCGCTCATGAATGATAAACCGTCAAAGGACTCGCGTCGGAGCCTTCTTATTCTTTAAATGAACACCCCGGGCTGGCTAATTGCGAGTGTATCCCTTTCTCCTTCGCTGCAGGAGTATTTACCAACAATCCAGCGTTCTTCGTAATTAACTCTGGAGGCCGCGGTGAGGGATAATGTTTCATTTTTCAGCACGCTCTTTCCCCCCGGTTTATGTGCGTTCTAAAACTTGGATCGTGAGTGAAAAATGTAGACCATGGTATGGGATGTACTCCGATGCAGGATGATGAGAAATACCGGAGATAAAAGAAATATGGGCGTTCATTTTCTACTTGCTACCGCCAGTTCATTACTATTATCAAAACGTGCCCTGTGCAAGAACCATTACACTATATAAGCTCAAGAAAAATCGAGTACACCTCGTGTCGATTCTACATCAGTGAAATGCTTTCAAAACTACGTGACGTTTTCAGGCGACGGTAAATTCGACGATGAAAATCTCCCCACTGAAACGAACTGGCTCGCGTGAAACACGGGATGAAATGGAAAGAGTACAAATTTTAATTGCAAGCATCGATCGAGTATCGCCTTCATTCGTGCTGAACAACTTTACGGTCAAGGATGTCAAAGGGTAACTAATCGAGTCGCGATAAAGGATGTCGATTCTACTTCGCATCAGCGGGTTCCCTGGCGAACGTCGACCAAGCTCGGAACATAAACTCTTCGCGCTCGTAAAATCGCGAAAGTTAGGAGCTGGCCGGTGGCTGAATGTTTTCCGCCAGCCAACTGCAAACTACGGACTTTCCCCGAAGTTCCTGCGAATGTCCGACACTGGCAGACTCTCTAACGAAGGGAAAGTGTCCAGCCACCGAAAGATACGCGCCGGAAAGCAAGCCGTGTGTGCCAACTGCGAGCTGGCTTCCACCACTTTCGGATAAGCAGTATAAGCACCAGTGTCAACTCCCCTTCACGGAAATATGTACGTTTCCATAGCGTGGCCCAACAACGATGATTTCCCGTTTCATCTGGCCCGTTGTGTTCAAACTAGAGTGTCTGTAACGTTAGACTCGTCAGGTTCAATTGTCAATTGTCAAGCTGATCGATAATGATCGAGATGATCGCCAGATAGACAATCTAGTAACTGTCAGGTACTGAACTTCAGCAAAGATAGTTTTTAAGGCGTTTTCACATTTAATTCGCAAGAGATAAGGAGTAAGGTTTTTGAGTTTAATTCTCCTTCTTAGTCTAATTACTTCAATACGCACAAAGCGTGTTACAGCAAATGGCCATGGGAAATTATCGCGGCATCTGCCACAATGCGGATACAAATTACAGAGCAACGGGGGATTTAGGATATCAGGATATTCCGATTTTAATGGGATGCAGGAACTTCGATGGCTCCTCTGTCAAGGGAAACCTTGGGGGTACTCGCGTTAACTAGAATGGGGATTACTATCAACCTAAGTAGTTAAACATCCAATACTTCTGCGCAAAATGTCAACCTGCGTCCCAGCTAATCCTCTGTACAAGATGATCCGATATCCCTAGTGGATATCACTGCAAATCCGTGTAGAACAGCGTGCGAAAGCTTACGACATCGTGAAAATTAGCGTTCCAAGTCGGTAAAAACATTTCTGCTGCGTTATGTTCAAAATTGAAATTCAACAAATCACCGGGTAAAGTTGAATCAATCCAAATATATAGTCGATATAAATCAATACCTATTTACCATACTTCTGTTGGGATTCGACGTTACAAATGATTTACATTTAAAATTAATTTGTCGTTCAAAATTATTTTGCTCTTGGACACCGTGTCACATGATTCTATATTACCACGTAATAGCATTCAGCACATTCATATTAACAAAAATTAAATGTAAATCACTCTGTCGATGACTCGAAATCACCATAACTTTTAGGTCATATCTTACGGTGTTCTCTTCCTATTGACTTTTACGCATCCCCTGTCGATTGCCAGCTAGGAACCTCAGAAAAATATCGGAGGTATCGATTGGCGATACAAATTCGTCCACGATTAAAATTTGCCTGCACTCGTTGCCACTCAAAAGCGTTCGGAATCGTCGCCGCTAAATTTCAGTCGGCCGCGGCGCGTGGGTGTAATTTTGAGTGGCGAGGAGGGCGATGTTCGGGGGTATGTCGTTACAAGGGCTGTTAATTATTTCACACGAGAAATTATTCCACTATCACCAGAAATGCCTACCTCGCCTCAAGAGGAAAAACCCAAGGGAGACGGAGAAACGAAGCTGCATACATCAGTCGGTTAGAGGATCGATGCTTGGATGCATCGACATACCGAATTCCGCGGAGCGGGTTTCCATGCATCACCGATCAAAGAAACTTGGGGCCGCGACCCTTGCCTTTTTTTTTCGCCCGTCTCTCGTGCCGATGGGCATGTGTCGTTTGCACCGCGCACTCGTGCGTTTTTCAACGCATCGGTTGCAACAGAAGTTAGGGGAGGATGTCTCTAACGTCGTTCACCGAGTGTACACGTGGATCTACCTAGCGGTGTGCATGATGCTCGTACAACGAATCAATTGCTCGGCGAATCTGCGGCTGTAACCGAGCCTCAAATGTGGCGGTACCGAAATTTCTTTCGGGCTAAACGTTTCTCTGGGGCTCCCCCGTTGTGTTCTTTCGTTCTTAATAATTGCTCGACGCTCCGGATAAACGGTCTTGAATGAGTTGCTGGAAAAGTAAATTGGATTTCAGCTGAAGTAGGTATGTTGAATAATAGATTTACCAATGGTAAAACTATAGTGAAAGAAATATTTCAGACGATCAAGAATGCTGCACTATTCAAGACCCGACACTTGTCGCAACTAAAGCATCGAATCTACTCCCCGCTTTACCGAATTATTCACGTCTGAACGGTCAGAACGCGAGAAGATAGGGAAGAAGGAGGTAACAATTTCCGAATCGAGTTTTCACCTGACCGTTACGACTGGACATCATTCGCATACGTAAGAAACGCTCGAATGGATCGATGAGTTGCACGAGAGATCGCATTATAGACTAGCCGAGGAAGAAGCTTGATATCTCGTGGGAGCAAACTCAGCGGGTCTTGGCTATTTTTCCTTCCTTAACCTGAACCGGCGTTATCCTGACATTGCCTCCCCCCACCCCCTCTCCCACCCCATCGCTGGCTAACTCGCTCTTTATACTTGATCTCTACGGCCAATTCTTGCTGCCCTTGCATCCTGCGCCACTCCTAATTCCCCTTCAGCCGGGTGCATCGTTACTGGCTCGATGTCGGGAAACGTGAAAAATTGCGGCGAACACTCGAATCCAGAGGGGCGAGGTGGGGGAAGCATTTAGAGCCCTTCAATCCTGATCTCTCTCGGAAACGCTTCGTTACGGAAGGGAGCAACAGCAGCAGCAGCGGCAGTAGTCGAGGAATTGGCCGAAATAATCGCGGCCGATCGATCAGGCCAAGACGCGCACCCGAGCAGTTCCGAACTCGGCAACCAAGTTACAGGCAATTCAATTTTGATGCTGCCCGTGACTCGGGCGGAACTGTAACGCGCGGAATTAATGATGAAACGGCTGACAAGTGCGAGAGCACGGCCTCGACACAGCGTGAATTTAACAGGAGACGCTCGCGCTGGCGAACCTCTTCGAGGAACGATACCTCTTCCAACGGGAACCTGGAGACTGCGGAATTCTTCTGATCTTGGTAATCCCACCTCGCATTAACGAGACCGAGTTAATCGGCATTTAGCAGAGACCATAACTGTTATAACCTGAATTTTAAAAGTTATGGCAAAAGAGTTAGTGTCTTTGTTTAAATGATTTTGGCTATGAATAACCATTATTGTCGACGGAAATATTTTTTGGTCACTAATAACCGTTATTGTCGACGGAAATATTTTTTGGTCACTAATAACTGTTATTGACGACGGAAATTGTTTTCGGTCATTAATAACTGTTATTGACGACAGAAATTGTTTTCGGTTACGAATGACCATTATCGATGACCAGAATTTTTTTCGGTTACGAATAACCATCAGTGACCAGAATTTTTTTTTTTGGTCACGGTATAACCAATTTATCTTGCGGGAATTTTTTTTTGGTTACGGTATAACCAATATATCTTGCGGGAATTTTTTTTTGGTTACGGTATAACCAATATATCTTGCGGGAATTTTTTTTGGGTTACGGTATAACCAATATATCTTGCGGGAATTTTTTTGGTTACGGTATAACCAATATGAATTAAGGGAATTTTTTTTCGGTTACGATATAAGTATTGAACTATAGAATATCTGGAATGCGAACACGGTACGGAAAACCCCGGACTCGTCAGGCCGAGAAAAATAGTGGCATTGAATGGGTGTCTATCCTGTATTATACACCATCCTGTAGTAAATGTACTTCTATCCTGTAGTAAATTTGAATGTAGGCAGGTATAGACTTGTGTGTAAGAGTGAAACAGCATCCCACACAGTGCAACTATCCCTTTTCAACAGCGCGCCGCGGCTCCTAATACCCACATTATTCTAGATATTCTATAGTTTAATAGTTATATCGTAACCAAAAAAAATTCCCGTAATTCATATTGGTTATACCGTAACCAAAAAAAATTCCTGCAAGATATATTGATTATACCGTAACCAAAAAAAGATTCTGGTCATCGATAACGGTTATTCGTAACCGAAAACAATTTCCGTCGTCAATAACTGTTATTGGTGACCGAAAACAATTTCCGTCGACAATAACGGTTATTAGTGACCAAAAAATATTTCCGTCGACAATAATGGTTATCAGTAACCAAACCAGATAAGTCTTAATATTTTTTAATCTCTTCATATTTCGGAAAATTTTTGCAGTATTTAATGAAGACTGACTTCCATTTGAATAAAAATTAACTTTTCCTCAATGATTTTTTTGGAAAAAATTAAAAAAATAACTGTTATTTCTGGTCTCTGGTATTTAGATGCACGTAAAGGAATCGTCAAGTGATATCGATAATTACATAGAGGTGCTAAAGGAGTTAAGGAGCTAATTATATAAAGCTCAGTTGCCAATAAACCGTGCTAGAGGACGAAGTGCAACGTTCCCCGGCACCAGTTCCATAGTTGCAATATAAGTTAAAAGGATGCTCCTCGTAGAATCAATGAAACTTCAGCAATCGTTGCCACGGCTGATACGAGGGAACGCGGCCTGCAAGCGGAAGTTCCAGTGACGCGTCGCAATGTGTCCCGAATCGCTTTACTGCGGGCTATCTCGCTCGGTAGCTAAGAGGGGCACCATGTGGCGGGATCCTTCCAGGGGAGGATCGACCGCGAAAGCCTTAAAGTTTAATCGTCCTGGGCGCATACGTGTCGCACACCGGCGCACCGAAAGCCAACGCGACATCTGCTTTACGTGGAGCAGAAAACGGGGAGCACGAGAAAGAGCAACCGGCGTAAGAGACGAAATGGTGAAGTACAGGATCTTCACTTTCCAACGGGGCTGAATCTTTTATTCGCGTACCACTCCACTTTGCCGTGCACCCTGTCCTTCCGCGAACGAGCAAGACCAAGTGGAAGATCACGAAGCTTCTTTTCGCCAGACGGTTTCTAATCGACTCGATGGCAATCCCGTCGGTCGCCACGGGGCAATGAGCTGCCTACGGTGCGGATATCGGCTACGAGTGTAAGGCTGGAAGCACGACCCCAGCTGTGAATCAGAAACTTCAGCTCGTGTCTGGCGCGATTGGTACCTTCTCAGCGATCGAATGATTTAAGTCGTCCGTGGCCGTTGTTTAAGCCTTGAGCAGCGAGCTGAATGAATCGTTTATCAGGCTTGCAGGATGGGCCAATTTTCTAGTGGAAATGTGAGAAAAGCGTGTTCAAATAATGGAAACACTTTGCCCCATTGAAAGAATTTATTCGCGGAGGATTCTGTCTCGTCATCCATAGCAACGGGGATAGTTGGAAGGCGGGCGAGGATCTGAACGAGGTACTCTGTATACGATCCAAGTGAAATTTGCGATTTACGAGGAAACGAGCGTCTCCGTTTGGAGCATGGGAAAACGTTTTAGAGAGGCGCTCGCCAATGGACGGTTCCGCGTAACGCCTCCCCCGCGACTGGAAATGTTTTCTGGCCAGCGGGAGAAAAAGAAGGCGCCCCGGGTGATGAGGTCACGTTGCATCCTTAGACTGGCCTTCGTCCTGCATATCAAGGATCGTGGATACACCCTATATATACCGTGCACGCGTCAGGCTCTCCACCTCGCAGACCCCATCTCATTCGCGTTCAGCACACGGCGGCACGGGTTTTTACTTTTGCGAGGATATCGCGATGAATCATGATTCTGACACGCCACCGAGAACCCTGTAGCTCCGCCGATACCATCCGAACGAATTTCGCAATATCGCGACGGAAATGAAGCTAACAAATTTATACCGCGCCCCGTATTTCGAGATCGTCGAAATTCGGAAGCTCGTAAAGGTGCATCGGTACTTCTACCGTCGATCCTGGAACCCTGTAAAACCTCCCGTTTCGATTCGAATGATTTCTTTAAGGAAACATTGCGCGAGCGATTGTTCGGTATAGCCTGGCGCTGTCTGCTACAGACACAGCCAACACGAAAATTGTTTACAGCTTTTAGAGGGTTGTTTATTCACTTCTAAAAAAATAACAAAAATGCGCAGCTTTTTTCTGTGAAATTTTCCACGTTGTTGTAACTGTACGCTCTGTTGACGAAACAGCACGCTCTGTTGACGAAACAGCACGCTGCACAAATCAAAATATGTAGGTAGGTACCTATCCACATTCATCCACGTGAAAAAGCGACTATGCACACCTTGGATGATCGTCGCTCAGGGCGTAAACGCGTTGAGAGGTTTAGATGGGTGGTTTAATCTCGTCTAAACTTGGCTGAAATTGAACTATGGATCCCTGAAAAAATCCCTGAAGGGCCGGGGAAGGAGCCGTTCCGCGAGACGTCACTGCCGTCCAAACCGAAAGTACCTACACCGCAACGTGCTCCACGCTAATGAGTATAGATCATCCGAGGCAGGGTGGCGAAGGGCGCGAGCATTAATCGTATCAGTCTGTCTAGCCGCGACGGGAAGTGTCGCGTTAAGGCGGGTAAATTAGCCTCGAGAGCGTCGAGACGCCAACACGTTCGCCCATAGTCGAGGGTTTCGCGCATCGGCCACGGACGGGCAGAAAGCGGCGAGCGGAGGGTGTAAATTGGCGCCGGGAGACACGAGACCGATGGAAATATGTCTCGCCTCCCCCCTTTCGAAGAACGTCAGGGACTTGTTGAATGGCGGAAACTCGGCTCCATCGCGAACAATGCGGCTTAATTGAAAGATGTATCCGCGCGTGTACCGCAGCGGCTCGCCGCGGGGCAATCCTCGCGCCCCCGATGCTTTCTATTCGCCTCAGCTGCCACGAACCTGCTACGCGACGAATATTTATGCGATCCCGGCGACGCGATACACGCGCGGACACGCGAGAGCCTGATTTGTGGGGCCGGCTCCAAAGTCTCGCGCGGAAACTCACGACAGTCGGTTACGATGACCCCGCGAGAGTTGGGCAAAGTGTTCCTGCCAGTTTCGAGCAGATACGTGCTCTGGGAGCGAGTGGTTGGTGGAATTCGTTGCTAGGTGGGCTGCTTGTTTCGCACGGGGACGTTTCGTTTTAATTGGTCCGCGCGGCTGTCGTCGAAATTATTGGAGGCGTCGAAAATGTGTTTCGGGATAAAGTTGGCAACGGTGTTCCCGTAGCCCTTCGATAGTAAAAACGATTGAACAATGTGACTTTCTACAGCTCCTGCGTCTGAGCGAGATTACGATCTGGACCCTTTTCGCGCGAATGAATTTCCCGGGGCTTGTGATGTGAAAGATTCCTCGGGAATAGGTAATGCGGGTCAGATTTGCGCTCGATCGCAGACTGATAGGCCGACACCGATGAAGCTGTTATGCTAATGACGAAGTTCGATCGGCAGCCGGGAACAAGCTTCTCTAAACGAGAACAGGCCAGCCACGTTGCGAACAGGTTTATTACGTGTATAATTAATTAATTAACTTACGCCGCGCTGGCAGGTGTACGTTAATTAATGACCGTGCGTAATGAATCGGGTAAATACGTAACGATATTAAAGGGGGTAAAAGAGGAAGCCTGTGATAGACCTGGGAGCTGTGTACTCAGCGGACTTTCGGGATTGCGCGAGAAAATGGCATCTTTGTAATTAAAAACATCAAACGATGATGCGTAGCTTCAGGTAGAGTGACTTTTTTAATCTTCCTGGAAATAGGTCGAGGAACGTTATGCTTGTCTCGGCCCGACAGGCGCGCTATCCTACCTCTGACAATTTCATAGCAAAATAATAGTATGATCGAATTACTGAACAAAGAATCGAATCGGTGGCTTCTATTTATCGAATATGCAATTCTTTTCCCGCGAGCCTAATATTAAAAGGTCACTATAGCTACAATCTCACGTCAAGTCGACTCACCCTCCTCGTATTTTGGTAAAGACGGCCGCGTTCTCCGAAGCGTGAACTCACCTGAAACAAACAACACGAAATTAATATTAAACGGCTAATCAACTTACGATAGACTGCCAACTGGTTGATAAGAAACCACACAACTCGGTATATTTAAAAAGGAAACCAACTTCAAAGGGGTGTTCATTCAAACGAACCGAGCTTTATAATTATATCTGAATTGAGTATAAACTAATGAGTCGTTGATAGCGCTCGCTAAGCAACCGTCTTGATGGTTAAGTCAAACATCTACAACGAACTTGTCCCATCAGGATTTCGCGGTCAGAGAAGATTCCCAGGGCCCCCATTTTCTAGTTAATTTACGTCTTATGCGCTTTTCATCAGGAGTCGTTGCATATGTGAACGACAAGTATAGGTACCCGGCGCGGCACACTCGAAACGCTCGCTCGCCTCTTGTCTCCTTTTATTTTCTGCTCGCTGGAGGCACGACAACCCTTTTACGCCAGTTCCCCCATGAGGAAAAACATTTACCATCGCCCATACCATCCGACCAGTTCGCCCTCTCCATCCACCACTGGGCCCCGACCCCTCCCCCTGTCTTTTTGCCTCCCTGCCTGGCCGACTACTTTCTTCCCGAGCTTCTTCCCCTGGCTTTTTCATTTTCCGAGGTAGAGAGAGAGAGGCGAACCGGTACTAATTAAATCCAGTACCGTTGTGCAAGAAAACGAGCCAACGTCCCCGCATTTTTCCACCGACGGCCGCCCCTAAGCCTTGTTTCTTAATTAAAAATACAGTCCGTCCGGGGGACGTTCGATTACGCCCAACATCCGGAATCGGCGCTTGCCGTCGACAAGGATAACGAGGGGGTGGCTACTTGAGGGTCGATTTCAACCTCGAATAGCTTCTGTCCGTGTGCCAATGAGGGCTTAGAGGTCTGTGTCGAGGATTACACGGCGGTCAAGGCGCTGCCAGGAACGAAGACAGAAAAGGATCCGCGATGGGGGCATTTCCTTTTCCTTTTAAGGGGCATTTCTTCACTGTATGGCTGACTCGCCAGCGCGTGATAGCTTCGAGCACCTCGATTCGAAGGTACAAGTCGTCGAAATACGGCGGAAACGTCGCGGGCGACGCGCTTGCCCGCGGCGCGCAGCACGAAACGACCCTTATAATCGCGCTCTAAGCCGACTCAGTTTATCTCGCTCTTCCGAATGAATAATACAACGGCCAGAAATGTAATTGGACGAGCTGTATGAAGGCGGAAAGGCAGAAAGTCAGAGACGGACACGCAAAGGAAACAAGCCGGTGGTTAAATTACACGGGTGGGTGGGAGCTGGAGGGCTAGGGGTAGTCGAGCGGCGCAGGATGTATGGTTCCTAATTATTTTGCGAGCGGTACCTTCTTTTCTACCCCCTCCACTCTCCCTCTCTCTTCCACTCGTAGCCTCTCCTCTAGCGAAATAGATTTCAATGTGCGAACGAGGGAAAAAGAAGGAAAGGGGGAAGAAAAAGAAGCGGTGGCAAACGAGGCACGAGTAACCGGAGCCTACGGACGCGGAAGAATATTTCCGCGTGCAGAGCGCTGCAAGAGGCCGGGGCGCGGGAGAAAAAGTGGCACCGGCCAGCGCGGTTACGGGAATGAAATACTGGGAACAGTTTTACGGTGCTCGTAGCCGGATACAAGCGGACCTGGGTGCCTCTCCCTGTTTATGGGTGAGCCTGTGCAGTTTACACTCGGTATCGAGGCCGGCCAGAGTATTTTCCGACGCCGTTAATAACGGAAAAAGCACTTGGCCGGGGAACGTCTACCGGCTGAATGCTACAACGGACGTTTATAATCTCGCGCGGGGAAAATTGCGATACGCCGAGCGCGCCTCGGGATCCGCGAGTCCCGAAAATCCTTGCGCGTACGACTTTCAGACTTCGACCTGATTAATCCGCGCTCGGGATCGAATTCGAACGGCGGTCGATAGACGTTACCATCGAACTGGTAAAAGGAAAAGTAGAATCGTTGGATTTAATTGAAATTTAAACATTTAGGGTGATCCTATATTCACCGATCGTAACAACGTGCGAGCAAACGGAAGACCGTATTGCAGCGGAGTACAAACAGAGGCCACGTAACCATTGGCAAAGGCATACGGGGTTGAATGAATATTGCGAATTGCGTGTAATGTTACGCTCACCGCAGTTGAATATGTACATACAATTCGCACTAATTGAAACATATTGTACTATCATACCTATACCGTCGACAGTAAATTGTCTCTTTAAACCAACACTGTTCTATTACCGCCTGACTACCGATGCTCATGATTATTTCCCGACAATTAGAAACTGCAACGCTTCTTATCTCCGCGGATGTTCCACGAATTCGCCAATATGGGCAACTGTACGGCTTCGAGAAGAACAAAACAGCTTGCTCTCAGCTACACGCGGATGGTATTGATGCGTTAAGGGGGTATTCTAGTCTAGACACTCGTTTTTAAAGGTGATATTTAGAAATTAATTCTGAAAAACCTATCGCACCTACAGGGCAGGGGTTTTGCACACATATTTAGTAGTGTTTGAACTATCAACACAAATTTCTGGAATGCATTCTATTGAAATTTGTACAGGTTACACGCCGAAGCGCAGGTCATGTCATGTTACCGAAATCGCAGCTGTTTAAAAATATATATTTGATTTTTTCGACTTTTCTTGAACTGAAACAAGGTGTGGGGGAGGTTGTATTAAAACTATTGATATAATTCTAGTTCGGGCTATAGGTACACATTCACTTTGAATGTGAGTAAAATTTTACCTCAATCGGTCGAGTAGTTTTTGAGAAAAATGTGCGCCCGATTTAAAAAAAATTGTTTCGAGAAAAACGCGTTTAAAGTTTTTCATGCACTTACGACCTATACGACTGAAGTTACGGTAGATAACGACTAATTTCTGTAACTTTCCCCTAATCTGCTATACCAGGACCGTAGAGGAAACCTTCCTTAGCTTCAAAAAATCATATTGGGCAGCTCTCTCTTCTCTTCTGGCAATCATAGCTTCTTTAGATACAAGAGTCGAGGGAATGACTGTCGGCCACGCTGCGGATTTAAGCCCCTATAACTCTGGAAGTTTTTCGAATTTCACCTTAATATTTTAAGGACATATTTTCGAAACCCGAAACTAATAGAAAAAAATCGAATTTTTGGGTAGAATACCCCCTTAAACGGATAGTTGCGTATTGAAAACGGTGTACACCCAGCTAAAATCGATTCTAGTAGGTACCTACTTGAGTAACGAATTTTACGTAGCGCAATCGGATGGTAATAAATAAAATGGGCCGCAGCCACTTTGAAATATTTTCTTTCTACGCTCGAGCATCGGATCCCGATGCTCTGTGTGCGCGAGACGGCCATAAAACTCTTCCTCGGCCACAAATTCCGACCGCCGTCATACGATTTCTGGCCTCCGCCGATATCGAAGGAGGGGCTTAAAAGGAGCATTATGCAACAGCGAAGAAGGCACAAGTGAACCCGCCGACAAGTCCCCGAACTGTATCTACCAGACAAGATTAATACAACCCCAACTTGTCGAAGCCCGTTAGGAGTTGAACTATTGCAGTTTCCTCGCGAACTCGCTGATTTCCTCCAATATAAAAAACGAACGCGACGGAGAAATCGAGAGCACAGGTGGCTTCCTTTGTTGAAACTTGACAGTTTCGACAGGCACGAAATCGAGAACCTGGAAATAGTATCTTGAAAGCTGTGAAATTGATTTTTGCCCGTTCGGGAATAGCTAAAAGACAGGCTCCATGCCCTCAGTGGGAAGGAACTTCAGTAATACGGGCGCCGCGCGATACACTCTTCTCTTTGAGTAAAAATTTTCAAACGTGTTTATAGATTGTATTTAATGAACCATTTCACTGGCGAATCAACGAATTCTTTGAAGCCTTTTGTAAATAGATCTGCAGCCTACTTCCGAAAGATGGAAGCCGAAGCGACGGTACAGCCGAACGGCACAGCAAGGATAGTTCCCGCGTACCTTCGAGGGGCCAACCAATTCTATCTCGACTATTAAAACCAGGAGTCACTTTCTTCCAGCATCGAGTCAGTGCTGGCGGGCGACAACGGTTCCCGCCCACGTGCGTTCAACTGCGTCTTTCTGACCGCGAATTTCAATTAGCCAGGTCGTTTTTTAGAGAACAAAGTACCTATGCGATACTGCGTTACGTACAAGCATATTTGTCGCGAGTATCGCTCGTTATAATCGCAGCCGCCGCCTTCCCGAGGGACTTTGAGCGCAGAATTTACATTTTACAGGCGAAGAAGCCTGGAGCACGATGTATTTTCCGGTGTTTCGAGGTGTATTTATGGTGCACCCCGGGATATAAACGCATATATGCGGGGCACGGTGGTAGCTACCGCCTTGAAATATTACGTCAGCCGGCTGAATTTTCAACTGTAATTAAACGACAGCCGAGCAGGCGATCTTTTTGCCGATCGCAGGTTCCAAGCATTAGCCTCGCAATTAATTTCCCAGTTGCTTGCGATGTCAACGTCATGCAACGGCTAATTGTCCTTCTATCAACATAATAGAGTACGTAGTAAACCACGGGCCATCAGTAAGTACGATCATCAGAATATTCTACGAGGCGGCAGTATGTACTTTACGACGTGTACTCTACTCCGGACCCGGAGACCTGAGCGTGACAAGATAATTACTGCACCGTGAAATGTATTTACCTAATTCACGTTTGAAATTTCGGACAGAGACACTACTCTACAATTAATCTGGGTAGTGACGTTTTTGGAGCGAGGCGGTACATGCAGACGGTTGTCCTTAAGGAACAAGCTTTCATTTATGGACACGCTTGATATTCCTTAAAAATCAATGAAGGAATCATGCATGGAGATCTGACCCATTGATATTCATTATTTCTTTAGACATTTGTCACTGTAATAGATAAAGTGCCTCTTGTAACTCAATCAAATTCTAAAATCTCAAATGCCCCAAACTATGATCAAGTATTCTACATATTATTAATCACTGCCTCGAACACGCATCCGTTTCCCAAGCGTGTTAAGATCGAAACGAGGTACCTTTGCGAACGAAAAAGGGGATGCCTCGGATGCCAGCGGCGAGATAAATTCCGTCGATACTTCCTTTGGAGGGGAGCAGGTTCGAGCTGCGAGAAACAAAAAGTGACGGGGTAAAAACAGCATGGTCTGGGGCAACATCCCTCGATAAACGATACTGCGAGCCGCTTTTCCACGGTGTATCGGCACGTGCTCGGTGGTCGATGCTAGGCTTCAGCCAGGAAGGCGTGCACGACGAGATAACGGCTGGCACGGTGGAAACACACATCGCGGCGAGTCCGCGCTGCTGGCGACGTCGGTTCACCAAGAACGATAACGTTATCGTGCCTTGCCTCCTCGTTATCGGCCCTTCGAGGCGGCGGCGGCACCCACCCCCTCTTCACGAATGAACTTTCAAGGTAATCGACTGGGGGAGGACTCGTGGTCTGCACGCTAAACACTTCGCCGCGCGACCCTTCGAGCACGCTGTTGCTTCGGTTACGACGCGGTTGGGACAAACATGGGGAAATTATGGGCTCCGGTCGGCCAACTTGCTCGCGCGCGAATAATTGATCTCGCGAATGGGAGCGCGGTTACGTGCGTCGGTTTCCTAATGCCCGACAGAAGTAAGATAATCGATATGTTTTTCATTGGCGCACATCTAATGATGGAAAGTTTTTCGAGCACCTGGCGGACTGAAGACTCGAATGATGAGTTGTTTCATTAATACAGCAAACGTTTCATGAGAATTGTGTATTTTATGGACTGGAAGAAACTTCGTGCTACTTCGTTACTTTATTGTCTCTTCTTTTCCGGGAATTACTCGCAATTGTAGCGCATTTTCTTAGTTTGATCGATGGCTTCTTTCTGGTCGGGTTTAAACCGTAAATTTGAGACTTTCATGAGAGTACTTTATTAGCTGAAAGCGTGCTTGGAACAGAAAAGTGCTGCAGAACTCTGACTTTGCATGCTCCCCTGTATATAACTGAATTTACTTTCCGAGCATGAATCATGTTGCAATAACAGTTCCGCGGTGCGTGCTGCTCCTCGATCGAAATCTCGATTGTGGTTGAGGTTGTAAACACTTTACGAGTAGAGCAGGACAATATAAAATGAAGAATTCTTATATTTCACTTCTTCGGGATACAATTTACTGTTTCGCAACAAAGTTGATTGAAATTTATGCGTTATGCCTGGATTCATTTAT
The DNA here is from genome assembly GCA_947577245.1 of Andrena bucephala. Classification (NCBI taxonomy): domain Eukaryota; kingdom Metazoa; phylum Arthropoda; class Insecta; order Hymenoptera; family Andrenidae; genus Andrena; species Andrena bucephala. The sequence goes on from OX387715.1 coordinate 77,084,100, forward strand.
AGGACACTTACGCAGTTTCGCCTTCTCGATAAGAAATATGGAAGCAAACATTTCAAAAGCTTCAGTCGCCCCAGAATAATTTTCAATTAAATGGAAAGCTGTCAAGCTCCGTTTCATCAACTTTCAGGACTTCCTTCTCAGCCCTCAAAATATTTCCCGAATATTTCTGCAGGGCTCGAATAGGCCGTACCCATTTCTCGATAATCGACGCTATCATAACAATCTAATTTCGTCCCGGTGCACCCAGCGATGCATCCAGCGAATTCGCTGTGTCTGTCTGTCTGTCCATGCTGTTCGTCTGCGTGCACGTATTTTAACAGCGAACGAGGTGTACTCGTCTGGCGTCCACTTGAGAGACAGCCCAGCGTACAGAGAACAGACGTATTCCGCATTAATTTTGCGGGGCGCCTCCATTACATATCTCGCGTATTTAACTAAACACGCCGCCGTATACTTCCGGAAACTTTAACTTTGTGCAGGAAGATGAGCCCGCTAGTACCTACCCAGTCGTAATTATCAGCAGTCCCGCGAAACAGAAACGGACGGCCGCGTAAACGAACGTATGTATATGAAGCTCATAGCTTGATTAAACTGTTTCAATGGAAATCCTGCACGCAGGATCTGTAACGTGGATAATTGTAAAAGAAACGAGAAGAGGGGAGTAAGGAGAATTGCAACGGAATTCTAGATAAAAATCGCAATTTATGTTGCTATCTCCAGTTCTCGAGTCGCGGAAATCATTGCGGGCCTAGCGTGTCACGTGTAATTGGCGATAAATATTTTTCTTTTAATTAGCATTGAATCCCGAGTGTACTACTTAGCTCGTACGGACACTCGGTCTTAGGGGCATAATGGGACGATCGTGCAACAACGATTAAGAGAGGAGAAAGTTGCGGAAGTAGTAAGAAGAAAAGTGTCGAGAAAGCACGGACGTGACGATACTCAGGCAACCGTTGTATTCGCGTCACACACCTGCGGACCGTTCATTTCCTAGCAGTTTAGATCGACTACGACGTTTTCGCGGTATTCCTAATGGATATTCGAAGTTCCTCCCTTGAACTACCGAGGAAGAGCGATCATTTTTTGCGGCAAGTTGTCGCATCGATCGCGAAACTTTCGTCATTACGGGCACCCACTGGCAAATACATCGTGCAATATTTAAGGGGACACTTGTATCGCGACAGTCGCAAAAAGATGATCAATTACACCGCAAAAACGAAAAGGAAACGTGGAGCTACGAGGGAAACACCAGCTTTTATTCTGGTGCGTCGATCCGTTTCGCTGGCTGTACCACCCTCTTCCGTGACGAAAACTTTTCCTCCAAGGGAAGACACGAACACAATGGCGCCAAGTTACGTTCGAAGCCTAGGATAAGGTTGTTAAGGCAATGTGAAAAACTTCGGAAAGCCGTTTCTGTTTCTTCGTTATGACGACGTCCACGCGAAGGATCGAGGAACACTATCTCGCCTGGAACCGCAAAAATTATTTCCGCGACTGTACACTGATATCGTTATCGGGCAGACTGTAAACGATAGGCAGACACGTTTAAAACGCACGTACTTGTCACAGATAAGAATAAAGGTGCGAAAAACTTGCACGGTGCAAATATTTCCGATACCCCATCTCTTACAAAAGTGTACCTCCTTGATAATAATTGTACACCGAATCGCTGTGGCGATTCATCTTGAGGACATGCTTCTCGATACTCTAGAAATGCTTACTTCTAACACTCGTCTCCCTCACGGTTCCCGTTCGGCAATTATTCGGATGGTTCTTCGTTAATTTCCTATCACAGTGTACCCTCGTTACGCTTTCCCAAATAACCCGCCACCTCTAACAACTGGCCAACTCGATCAATTCACCGAAGCATACTACGCAAAATTGATACGACCAATTTCCAAACGGCGCGCGGCGGTCAACCTTCATCGATCATCGCCAAATTTCTGTGATTCACGGCCCGCCGGTTGCAAGAACGAGCAAGCTTCGACCGTCCGCGATACCGGATAAAATCGGATCTGATCTGTAGAGTCGGTGGCGATAACCGATAACGCGAAGTAAAATCAGATAATGAGCACGTTACCTAACAGTATAAGCTTCGGAATCCCGTTAATATCCATTGCGATTTCCTCATTAACTGTCGCGCGGCTGCACAGTTCCACTTGGTAAACATGTTTAAGCTGCACATCGCCGTAACTATGGAACGCGACGAAATAATCGACTACGTAAACCAAGTAACGGAGCCTCGATCGATCCAGACCTCGTCTCGTGGCATCGGAACAGGAATAAGATGATGCACCCTCGTGGATGTATTTGCCAACGGAATGTATATACACGCCAGGTTTATTGTTAAGTACAAGTGGAGAGTACTGCAAGCACATACTTTGACGGCAGTTGCAGATTCTGCGAGCAGACTACCCCTTGAACGTCATCTTGGTTGCCGGAAACTTTGCTATCTACAATCTGGATGAATCTGTTGGAAGGGACTGATAATACTGGATGACTCAAAATGCCCTGACTTGATTCAAAAGTGAAAGCGAACGCAAAGCTCCCCTCGTTCGTCCTCGTGAAATCCGCGCTATCGTTGCGCAACACAATCGTGCACGAGATTTAATCGCCAGATGTTACGGCGGTTCGCCTATACAGCAATCTTGATGGGATACTTGAACAACCTAGTCGTAACCTGTGGCAGATCTCATTACATTCCACGTGTCTCACTTTCCTCGACGATACAGAATCACGGTTCAAACGCACTGGTGCAGTAAAATCTGCTAATATTACGCTTGCTACCGAGCGAAGTACGACTAGGGTGTGCTATATATGCGTGGCAAACGCGATCAAATGAGCTAAGTAGGCTTGTTATAGGGGAGAGTTGCCAATATCGTACTGGTCACCTAAATCGTACCCCATCAATTTCTCAGTAATTAATGAATATAAACGACATCTGATGACAAAAATATCAAGTAAATGCGAAATAAGAAATAGAAACAAAACCTTTTGAGCTTACACCCTATTTTGTGCGTGCTATAAACATTTAAAAAAATCAGGTATGATTGATGTAACTTTTTACCAGTTTATATTAGCTGATAATAACCAAACAATGCAATTTTGTCCTGTATTGTTGTATTTTTCTAAAAGCGGGTTTTCGGAGAATATTTTACATTCATTTTAAGTACATATTACCTTCATTAAAAAGTTTAAATTGATATTTATAAATAAAATGATCACGTTTTCTAACTCGTACCACTACAATTTGACAACTCGTATGTTATATAGGTAATGTACATATATCATAGGTTATTGTGGCCTGTATATGATCCATATAAACATGTATATGTAACTATATAATAATCATTACTTTATGTTGAATATTTTCTTCTCTATTTGTTATTGATACTATTTTTAGTGGAGGTACGATTTAGGAGACCGGTCGCCTAAATCGTACCTTTTACAGTATGTGACAAAACGATTAATAACATAATTAATTTGTTCTGAACAAAAGATTAAGCGTATAATAGTAGGTGCCTAAAAGATCAAGTTACAATATACAATAGTCATTTGCGTTGAAATTAGTACCAAATATGAAATGTAACGTAAAATGTCTTAAGTGGTACGATATAGGCAACCCATCGTGCATCCTTTTCGACAAGTTTCCGCGGTGATTATGTTCAAGGTAAGATTTTCCATTAGACTTATGTAGAATGACATAAAATTTTCTCGGCGATAGAACTACGCTAGAACCCAAACCTAAGGTACCTTAAATATTCTACAAGGTAACTACGAGTGAGGAAAATGGTGTTCTTATTTATCGTTGCAAAGATGTTACAGATATGCCCAGAATGAATACGGCGCATGGGGAAGCACCAAAGGCTATTCACCGCTGCAAATATTCCATTCTGCAAACCGTTATATTCGATAGAGGGTATACTTTAAATTGCTTGAGAATCCGGCGAGCGCAACTGGCGCGAATCGAGAATAGAAACTTCGTCGGTAACTGGCGGTGCTCTGCGAATGACGCGCGTCAATCCGACGATGCTTTGCATAATCGTACACGTTCCAGAAGACGAGCATCGTGTATGCGTTCGACGTACGGCTAGGTCACGTGGCAAAATGGAAAGAACCCGAGGGAACAGATAGAAACGAGCGCGACCATACGCTGCAAACTGACACGGCTGTAACACCGATAAACCAGACCTCCGTGACAGTCGTTCGGGGAAGATAAGGATTCTTCGAAAGGGAACGAAAGAAGTGAGACAACGTTCGCGCACAGAGAGAATACGGGCAACATTGATGGAATCGAAACAGATAAACTTTACAGACTTATCGCGCATTATCATTGACCCAGCCATTACACAGTACAACAAATTTTGACTTTTTTTCGGACTTGTAACATTCAATAGCCGTTTCTTATAGGTTCTCGTGCCCTGAAAACGAATCCGCAACCCGTTTGTCGCCATCACCCTCAGTTTTTGAGAAAATCGATTTTGAAAAAAAACTGCAAATTTTCAACTTTGAACATTTTTTGTGTCAAAACGGTAATAGTTATTCGATTGTTCGTTGCGTCAAATTATTCTATGAACCCTCACGAATACAAAGATATAAGTTATTATTGCATTATGAACATTTAAATATGTTTAAACAACGATCAAAGAGAAAAGGACACCCGAAATGCACCCATTTTTCCAGATATCTTTCAATTTATTTCCAAAACTAAGGGTCTGAGACGAAATCTGACCATCCCACGCGATGCAGCAGACATTGTTCCTTCGGAAAGCGTCGACAGAAGTGATAAGTCTCGTTTCGTTTTCAATACAGAAGCGAAATAGTTTGGCAAAACGCGCGGTGCCGACAGTGGTAGTCACGCGCCTAAGCGATTATGTTGCGCTGAGCGGCAGTGGATCGCGCACCGCCATTGACTACCGCTGCCAATATCGCGCGTTTTGCCAAACTATTTCGCTTTTGTATTGAAAACAAAACGAGACTTACCACTTCTGCCGACGCTTTCCAAAGGAACAATGTCTGCTGCATCGCGTGGAATGGTCAGATTTCGTCTCAGACCCTTAGTTTTGGAAATAAATTGAAAGATATCCGCAAAAATTTGTGCATTTCGGGTGTCCTTTTCCCTTTGATCGTTGTTTAAACATATTTAAATGTTCATACTGCAATAATAACTTATATCGCTGTATTCGGGAGGGTTCATAGAAGAATTTGACCGTTTCGACAAAAAAAAATTTCAATGTTGAAAATTTGCAGTTTTTTTCAAAATCGATTTTCTCAAAAACTGAGGGCGATGGCGACAAACGGGTTGCGGATTCGTTTTCAGGGCACGAAAACCTATAAGAAACGGCTATTGAATGTTACCAGTCCAGATGGCTGTTGTACTGTGTTATCGATAAGAAATCAGTCGATTCGATAATCGCGTGCCGCTTGAAACCAATCTGCATCTTATCTGGCAGTTAAAATTTGTTTATAAATTTTTTTTTAAATTCTGCGGTTATTCGTAGTGACTATCAGTACTAGTATACATCATACACCTTTCATCTCTACTGCCAGCACCATGCAAAAGATCCCGTTACAACGTAGTGGCAGATGTAACCGGACGTTTACTTATACAAATCACGTGGCGCAGGCAAATACCAACGGGCCAACGGGGCTAAGCATCTCCTAGTCGGTACAACAGCATTCGAGCAATCCAGCTGGCTACCACGAATCCCCTGACTTTTTCAGGCACCCATGCACCCCTTCATTTCCACCGGTACCCACATTCACGGGTAGCGCGCGGATTCAGAACGCCTTCAGAAATGCGCATCGCCGCGCACAGGCCTGATACGCGTCGCGCCTGGAGAGATACACACGCGAATGGGGAGAATGAAGGCGATGCAAACGAACGGATGCACCGGTGTGCTGGAGAATAGAAATGGACGACGAGGTGGAGGGGTGTGCATTGAAGCCTCGACACAGCGCGTACAATATACGCAGGACAAAAAGCGACTCGACCGAAGATTTGCTTTGGGAACGAGAGGCTCCGAGTGGAGAACTTGCGGCCCGGCTGAGAACTCGGCTGGCGGCCGAGGAAACTTCGTGCATCGCGCCAAACGGAGTGCGACGTTCTCGGCCGTGAATGACGCCAGCCATTCGCTACAACAGTGGAAGAGTGAAAGGGCCACCGTGCGTCTGGACAATAAACAGGTGCTAGACACGGCCGCGAAGCTTATTGGGGGAGAATGGATGGAATCGAGGCGCGAGTACGTGGCAAAGAGAAACGGTCTACATGGCAATCGACCACTGATTAACAGCTCGGGAGCAAAGTCTAGTGACGTTCTTAATCACGGCAAACAACCTTGGCTCGCTTTCTTCTGTGTTCGAAAGTGACGAGGATAGAAATTAATCCGGCACCGTGTGGTTGCTTCTGTTACAAAAAGTTACGCGCGTACCTCGCTGGGATTTAAAAGCCTCGCGTACACCGCCGAGAATACGTTGACTAAGTATTACGCTAATAAGCGTATAAATTACATTCCGCGAACGCTACTTCCGGAAGGGAACATTTTTTCGCTTCGCGTAATTAGGGAATTAACGAGGCAAGACGTAGTTTATACGACTCTGCCCGTCGTGCCCGTGTGTCACGAAAATAAAGTACTTGGAGCAAGCTGATGTTTCGCGAAGATAAACGGAAGTCGTGCCCGTGGGATTGTTTCTACTTTTGTGTGGTAGTATTCTCTAAATCACGTGTGTTGCAGTAACCAATTTTTTGTACCTCTTGTTAAAGCCCGATGCGTTTGCGCGTGTAAATGAATACAGTTGAATCGGGGAGCCATGTGCTATAGAAAAGGTTGCAAAACGCGAAAGCAATTTTTGTACGGTGGTTAGCAACATTGTTTGCGCAATCGTCCAACGGAGGCATGAATTAATCGAGGAGCAAACGATGAATGAACATGACAATATGTAGAAACCAAAAACGCTCTGCGCCGCACAGTGGGACGAATCGACACTTAAGTAGGCATTCACTTAATATTTTACATATTTCATCATTCTGTGATTACTAGCTTTAGATTACAGAATTGAGATACTGATTTTATAAAAAGAAAAATGATTTTTTTGTGAAAATAGACACATTCATCTGGATTAGCCGGGCATAATGAGCTGGGGTACATTTCGTGACCCCAGAGTTTACCGCTGGAAAGTTTTTAGGCGATAGACAAACACACAAACATAAACTTTCTGCTTTATAGTATAAGATAATCTAAGATTACAGGTAATATATTGTACAATAAATACAAAAATCATTTAAATCTCTGATAAGAAACTTAAATAAAATACAGAACTTGATTATGTATCCGAATCATCTAGCAAAGATAATGTTTCTGGCTACATTAGTTTTCTCCGCTCTGTTCTTATCAATGGGATTCTTGATGTTAAATTATATGGATCGGAGCTTATTAATAAATTATTTAGAACATGTATTTATTGTCATGGGTCATTATTAGAACTTGCTTGCTTCCTTTTTTATTTATTTCCCCAAAACTCGATTCCAATCACTCTCTGATTACATGCATGATTCATTCATATTTTTGCACGTTTCACACCTCTGCGTGCTTCACTTCCAACATATAGGTATTACTTATTTTTATTATATTTGAACATTACACAATCAGAGCATATTAAAATTAAAAACATTCATTTTGTAACATTATTATTGAAAATAAAATATTGAAGCAAAATAATATATTTTTTCTGACTCGCACCTGCTTTTATGCAAGAAAATATCAATTTTTCAAAGCGTCGGATGCGGGCGCATATAAATAATTGGATTTTGTGAAATTGAATCTATCCAGAATTATGAGGTATGCTTGAATTTACGAACAAATACGAACAATTCTTTTAATTTAGAAAAATACGAAAATGGCAACAAAAAATCTTAATTTGGCAATAGAATATAAGTATTTATATTTTTCATTACAAGAAAAAGACTAATCAAAACTATTCCAATGTAAAAAGATGATCAAATTCTAGAAATGGAAATCTGAAATTGTTTGTAGAATATTTAATAGGGGAAGCCCAGAAAGCCCGAAATAAAAATTTCAAAACCTACTGCAAATTATACGCAAAAAGAGTAACCGAAAAATGACAAATCAAGATGTTCTAAAATCTAAATAATTTATTAATAAGCCCCGATCCGTATAAATATATGGAAATCAACATCAAGACCCATTGTTAAAAAGAGCAAGGAGAAAAAAATGATTATTGTATTTATTATACAATATATTACCTGTAATTTTAGATTATAATCAATAAATGATGAAATATGTAAAAAATGAAGTGAATGCCTACTAAACTGTCGATCCGTCCCACTGTGCGACGCGACCAAATTCCCGGACATTGGCGAAAATATGAAGTACCTTTTTTTATTGATATAATTATATGAACATTATCCTTGAGTACTAATGGATACGAAATTATGAAAAAATGAACTTTTTAAACATTTTAAATCCCGAATTTTTAACAGTAAATACGTTCACTTCTGGAGACGGCTGTATTAGAATAATGAAAAAAAATTCTACCTTTTTAAAATTCTTCCTTTCTCATATTGATTTTTGCAGAAAATAATAGTTCATCTCCTGAAGCCCTTTATATTTGCACCGAAAACCAGACAAAACAATTTTAAAGTCTCATAACTTTGCTAAAATTCATCCAAAGTTGATGAAACAGAAACCATTTTAAAGTTCGAACTTTCTACTTTTCGACTCATTGAATCACATTTATCGAAATGGGTGTCCAGGGGGTAAAATCTGCCCTCAAAGAAGAGTATGCCAAACTGCAAAAATTGTTGATGTTTGTCAAATGCTAGAGAGTGCAAACAATATTTTTTGCAATTTTTATGTTCACTGTCGGAAAGTATGATCATTTGCCTTTAAAATAAGTTAAACCTCATCAAAATAGGATGTTTTTTTAACAAAGATACGGCCATGTCCAGAGATATCTACGTTTCGTCCCACTGTGCGCCGGAAGGAGGAGTTACACACGCCATTCGTGTACATTTAACCGAATTTAACGCAGAATTCAATGGTAATGCGTAGGTACTCGTAAACTTCATTTAACCCAAAGAATACCTAATTGAGGAGGCAAGGGCGTCCGTAGATTTTTTCAAAACACAACCCTGGCGATGACATCGACGAATCGGATCATCAAACACGCGGTGCAAGTGGAGTAGCCTTTTTGCTTTAACACATGTTGTTGTGCCAATTTAATTAAAATTTTAAAATCGAAATGTAAAAATATTCACTATTTTAGTATAAACTTAATAAGGATCAGTTTTTAAAGATAAGCGATTTTTCTCAAAATCCGGAGGGGGAAACTGCCCCTTTTGATCCCCCCCCCCCTCCCCCCGGACGCCCATGCGAGGAGGCTTTCCCTGAAAAGCACAATATTCCTTTAAATTTCACCAGGTTCCATTTGTAATAGCGAGCGAACCACGGCGGTTTCCGTCCCCGGTGGCTTCCAAACGTGGCATTTACTTTTCCCAGCGCAATGTGTCGACTAGCTGGACGATTAACGGTATCGGTAACGGCCCGCGAGAAACAATTTAGACGCGGCGGCGCGGTCACCTCGGTAGGCTATCATTACGTCCTCCCATCTATCACGATCGAGCTTCGACGAAAGCTACGGTAAATTGATCGCCAAGACACCAACGAGCAACCTAGAATGCCGCGGCTCCCTGCTGAAAAAAAAGTGAAAAGGCAAAGGCGTTCCTTCCTTTCGGCGACTGCGCCCGAACGGTGACAGCTGATCAGCAACGGTGCGTGCAGAAATTTTGAAACGCGGGGAAATGAATCCACGGCAAAGCGCGCAGAAGGGAAATTCATGTGCTCGGCGTGCACAATTTTTTTTCCTTTTAATTACTGGCGCCGTTCAAAGCGGCGTACGAGAGGCTGCGTTCGAAACACAGACGGGTTAAAAGAAAGAAAGAGAGCAGCGTTTGTATAAAGCGAAACGTTACGTGGAAGTTTTAACGAACGATGATTTACGGAAATGATTATGAGAACACGGGAGAGCGGTGCCAGCGCGAGAACGTTTGTTCAAACGGGATACAATTTCGCGGGATATTGCGACCTCAAAGGACGCGCTTCTCGCTGGTAATATCGAATATGATATCGCAAAGAGCACTCGATACATGCCCTTTTCGCGAGCAGCTTGATCCCCGATGCCAGAGAGCTTGCCGATATGTTATCGGTCAACTCGTATAGGTTCTTGTCACTCGTAACTAATATTCTGCCCTTATTTATGCTACAACTTACGCTAACACAATACCGCTATGATATACGCGCTGTACTGTCGCGAATATATCAATGAATGTTCAGATTAATTTTAGTCATTCAGGACGATTAGTTTGCCGAGTTATTGCAATTGCTGTGGTCCACTGATGCTTGGTTGTACTTACAAAGAGAGGTTCCCAGGTGTCCGCCTCCGATTGCTTTGAATTTTGGATATGTTTTAGAGGGCCGAAAAATAAGAAATACGTGTCTTTTTATTTTGGCCTGTTTGCATGTTAGGGGGTAAACCACCCTTAAAAGTTCATAAGAATAGTTGATGCCCGCCTCCGATTGCTTTGATTTTTGGATATGTTTTAGAGGACCGAAAAATAAGAAATATGTGTTTTTTATAGCGGCCCCTTTTCATATTTAGGGGGTGAAACCACCCCCAAAGTTCATACGGGGTACAAAATTGTGTTGAGTAGTAAAACTTGATATAAATTTAATTTGCGTCATAACTTGCTGTATGGACGATGTTCTTGTCGTCAGTCACCGTTATTAGGGGGTAACTATGAGGGGTGGTTTCACCCCTTCAACATGCAAATGGGCCACAATAGAAAGACATGCATTTCTTATTTTTCAGCCCTCTAAAACATTTCCAAAATTCAAAGCAATCGGAGGCGGACAGCTGGGAACTTCTCCTTGTTAGTGATGGAAGTAGAGTGAAGCGACGAAAGCAGCAGTTAATCGGTGCTGTCAAGACAGAAAGGCTGAGAACTCCAGGGTTTCGCGTACACTTGAATGGGACTTGCGGAAACAGAATGAGAGGCGAGTTACACACTCCATACGACACCAAGTGTGGCTGAGTTCCTTATTTCCCACAGTTTTTTTAACGCCCTTGTCTCGGCGCTCGAAAACCTGTTTACCTTCACGCCCGGGCCAGTTTGACCCACTTCCCTATTTCTCTTCCACCCGCACTGCACGCGTGGTCAGTAAAATAGAGAAGTAGGTCGGCTACTCAACCACGCGTTAAAGTAAACAAGTTCGAGCTTCCAGGCAAGGACGTCGAAAAACGTGGGAAAATAAACACGTGCGCCTCGGCTTGGGGTTGTAAGGAGCGTGCACCTCGCTCCTCGCGGTTCTCGCTCGCTCCCCCATTCGTCCCATTGCAGAATACGCGAAAGCCTAAAGCGGAGCACCGTAGACGACTCTGTGTCGATGCATTTTGCACTCGCAATTTAACTTGACAAGAGTTTCGTGGAATATAGATCAGAGGGGATATCGAATGACCTGTCAAGCCGAACTGAAATTATCTGAAGGTCAATTCCAAGATCAACTTCGTCCCTTTTTGAACGCACTTCTCGAGCCAGTCACCGTTATTAATAACCGCGATATTTCGCCGATGAAAACAGGCACGAGATAATCTTCGTTTCACGGCGACGAGAGCGCAGATTATTTAATCTGGTATACGGTGAAAGTCCTTGGTGTCCGCGATAACGAAGCTTGTTTAGTTGCGAATGAATTTAGCGTCGAATATCGGGGTCGGCTATCGTTTTCATCGATGAAATAAAAAGGTGATGGGGCCGCGCGTGGGGGGAAAAAATTCCATCGCCAGTTTGGCTGACGCGGGAATGATCGTGGATAGCGCGCGGACGTGGCAAGGTAGCGGTCTCTGCGCGAACGTCACGAGTAGCGGGATCGCCATTGATCAACGGGCTCGAGAGCGAGTTTGTCGCCTCTGGATCGAGAAGCAATTAATTCTACGAACGACTTCGTGCAACGGACGGCGGGGGACGTAAGTAAACCGGCTGTCGAAGCCGATTCCTGACGTGGCCGAGAATCTGAAACGCTCGAGTCGCTTCGTTGTCCCGATTTCCCGTTACCGGCGCTCAAAGGACTCCATTCTAGACGCTGAGTGTATGCAGTTTGACGCGAAGCTATTTCTTACGCTTCACCGTATCGCCATCTTCTCAAATCAAGACTGAATTCAGAATACCATTAGAAATAGAGTAGTCCTCTGTACACTTTGCAGAAAATTCGCTTCCGAAGTGGTCATTGTATTAAAATTAAAAAGAAACTTTAGAAATTCTTCAGCTAGGAGTAGATACTCCAAATTGCTACGTCGCTGGCGAAGCTAATGCTCGCTGCTTGTAGTTTAATTATGTCTCAACATTTCGATACACACATACAACGTTATAGAAAGCAGAATCTTCCTGTAAGCATTGACCAGGTCATCCGTCTGGTCATCTGTTCACGCGTTTCATCAGCAAAGCGCTCCACGTTGGCAGATCGCGCGCTCCAATCGCACGAGAGCACGTTTCGCGTTCGAATGTATCACCAGCATTAAAACTTCCCATCCCAATGATCGCGTGGATCCACGATGAACTTACACGTCTGCATAGTTATTGGAACCGATACGGGTGAACCTGGATTGGCAAACCACGTTTCGAATCGTTTCAATACGTTCTCTGAATTAGATCTCGTTCAACGCTACTGGTTTCTACATGCAAATATACGGGCCAGCCCCGGGAGATAATCGAGTTTCTGGAAAGGTCGCTGATAGTTTCGGGATACTTTTCGTACAACAGGAAGCTCAAAGCTTGCCTCCTTGTGGAATGCTCGGGACATGGAGAAGGTTTTTGCTTCAAGCTACTCGAGATGCTCGTGCTACGTGTCGCTGGCACTTCGTAATAAGAGAACGAGAAAGCCGAGCTTGATTCCGTCAGCGATGTTAATTACTTTCGCCTACGCCAGCGTTGTTACATTTACCACACCGCCGTTCAGAAGTGACTAAGTTGAGTGGAACGTTTAAGTCGATTCTATTTCATCGAGAAATTTTTTTGTTGCTGCTGTTACATGTGTGTTGTTGAAGGTGGTTTATCAAATCGGTGTCTTCACCGAGCAAAATTGAAGGCGTAAATTTATGAAGATGACGGAACACTTGAATTTGGAGGATCGTGATCGAAAGGTTTAAACTAAGAATATATGAAGAAATTCGGAGCTTCGATCTGTCGTCAGGTATGAGCATGAAAATTCGATCTCATTTCGTATTTATCACTTGTACAAGTGTATAAGCGAAGGCTCTACATTCTATTTATAAGATACCACTGTAAACATTTGCAAAACAAGTCTCTTTCAACCGACACGAAACGGTCAGACGAATCGTACCAATTGCATCTAATCTACAGCGGAAACGAGGTCATCACCGTTTACATCATCACATCCTACGAACACCAGCCCAGTTCCCTGAAATCTGAATGTGGGCCTCTAGTTCCTCCAACACGAGCCTCAAGCCTTACGAAAAATCACTGACTCGACCGTAACCCCTGATCTATTTAGGAGCTCGATGGCCTTTTCGAACGTACCAAGAAGAAAAAGCATAACCGATAAAAGACACCGAGAAACGCGTAGCGGCGAGGACCGCGTAACACGTGTACACTTGGGATCGCCGCGAGCACCGTTCGACCATCGTAAACGAAAAAAAAGAGGCAGCAAAAGCCAGGGAACAGATATGTAGCGTGAGGCGCAAAGACACTTTCCGTATCCAATGAATACCGTAGTACTGTCTGGTGAAGTGTCACTGACCTTGAGTCGAACTTGGTTCCGTCCTGCAGCGTGCCGGTGTAGTGCATCGTCAGCTGGTCGCCGATCTTCGACTTGGCGTCGCACACCTCCGGTACGTACAGCTTCTCGACCTTGAGCCCCGGTTGGCTGTGGTCGGCCTGGGCGAGGACGAGAACCGTGGTGAACACCAGAAGCACGGTACGGCACGACGCGAGCACGACACCCGCGCTATTCACGGAACGGAGAGCCATGTTTCGTTCGTTCGCTGGCGAATGCTCGTGAGCAACTGAGTCGTTGTCGCGCTCTACTCCGCCGAGCTACCTTCGCTCCCCCTCCCGGACACCCTGCCACCCACTGCGCTTGTACTTCGTCCCGAGATGAGGCGAACGCGTCGGAGAAGTACGAGCGCGCCGTGCCGCCACATTGCGCCGTCTCATTGGCCCCACGGAATATGTAGGTCTCTGCCTCGGCCTCTTTTCCACCTTCTTCGCTCCACTCTCTCCCTCTCTCTCTCTCTCTCCCCCCCCTCTCTCTCTCTCTTGCTCTTCTCTCGCTCCCTCTTCACCCGCTCTTTTCCTTTCTCCCGCCAGGTTTAGGTCGGATCTTCGGGTTCCTCTCCTTTTTTCCTTCCTTCCCGCCACCCACTAGCTCCAGCTAACAGGCTTCCTCGCGCGACCCGTTTCTCTCTGTCACCCACGCAGCCACTCGTTCCTTCCGCGCTCCTTCCGCGCTCGGTTCTCGAACCCTTCGCTCCCAAGCGCTCGTTGGCTGCGGCGACTTCGTCACCGACTCTTTCCTTCCATTCCTACTCTCTTCCTCCACGAAGTTGGCCAGTGTCCTTCCTCCCAGTTACAACGAGATTCCTTCCCGGGTCGCCCGCTTCGGTCGGCTCCTTTGCGACGGGACTCGCGTGTGCCTCCATTCGGGCCAATTAGTGACTCGAACTCTGGACCCGGAGCTAAGTAGCCTTTTGGATCGGATGTGTGTATTGAGTAGGTATTCATCGTGATGACGTCGGTGATATCGTGATCACGCGAATATCATCGTCACAGAGACTCTGAGCACCACACAGAGGGATTGCAGTGGAGAAATGTTCAAGTATCTTCACCATCTACAAGGAAATCAGTAATCACTGCGTACCAATTTTTGCACCTAAATTCGCGCGTGGGGTGTCAAAGGAAAAGAAACTTAATTAGCTTTTGTCCTTGTTGAAAATTCCCTCAACATTCCTATCTGCGGCGCAATTAATTCCCCTTTATACTCGTCCACTCGTCTCCAACCACTTTCGCCCGTTTTCTCCCTTCTCGTCCGAATCACTCGTTTCGTTGCGGTCACGCAAACGTCTTCCAGCTCTGTTCTAAACTCCTTTAAAACCCCTGTCTTTCGAACGCAATTCCTTTTTCCCCAAGTTTCTCTCGGCCCATACTTTTGACGGTACGCGATAACGTGGCTCTCTCGTATTACTCGTTTTCTCTCCCTTTTTCTCCTCCTACACGATTCTGCCGTGTGCGTACACAACAGATACGGTTCTGATGCCTCCCTCTTCCCCGCCTATCTCTGTTCCTCTCCTCCCTGTTCCATGTCACAGCGACTGCTTCCTCCCTTTCTCTTTTACGCTGCTCATCGTCCTACTTTCTTCGGGCTTGCTGCCGATGTCACAGCCGCAGCCAAGCGGATTGGAGCATCGCAATACGCTTCCTCTTGCACGGAGTCACAGACAACGCTTGCATGGTGTCGTTTCCCCGAGTTGCACGTGTATTCCACGATTCGCGAACGTAACGGAGCATTTTGCCCACGCAAAAAAGAAATAGTTTACGCCACCGGTGATTGCGAATATCGCTTTGGCTCCGCTGGCGAGCTTTCAGGGACCTACAATGAAAAGGCCGATAGATATGTAGAATCGATACCGCAATGAAAACTTCTATAAACTGCTTTAATGATCGCGACAGGTGCTTCAATGATTGGCCAGGTTTCCGATAAGGAGCGACGAAGTACATCGCAACAAATTCCATTGGCTGCCTTTTGTTCGCCGTCCAATCAGTCCCTTTTCAAAGCTTTCGTTTTTTGTATCGTTGGTATTAGCGTACCATCGGAGCTTGTAAACTTTAGTTTCAACTGGAGAATACGAATAAACACGGCAGCCCTTGCAATTACAATGCTCGTAACTTTCTCGCCTTCCTTTTGCCGCTGAACTAATTCACCTGTGGCATTCATTGAACACAATAACGCCGCCTGAAAATGGAAAACTCGGGTTTTGTTTCGTTTTCTCCACGGCTCAATGAAACATGGGTTAAATGGCGGGACGTAAATATACACAATTACACGGTCCATAAAGTGGGAGGAACGAAGCAACGTCCCTTCGAGAAACACGAACTCATAATTTATAGGTCGACGTGGCCCGCCGTCGTGAGAAAAGCGCTCGTAAAATATTCAGCGAACCGGGAAACATGAAACTTCTTCATCCCCGACCGAGTAATTAAAAAAAAAAAAACGGAGTAACGTCAATAAAAAAGATGAGATTAAAATTGCTCCCCTCTGGTTCGCGAGTTGTTTCGCAATCGCGAGTGTTGCAAGACTGCTTGCATTTTCTCATCGATTGTTCAGTTCATTTTCTACTAGTTACTAGTTAAGTTCGCAGAGACTCAGAACTGTGTTGCTTCTCAATTTATACCCTTCGAGATGAATATCTTTTGAGTTCGAGGCGAAAAGGGACACGAAAACGTTTGAAAAATCTTATAACAAATTAATACATATATGAGGAATTCGCGAGTGAAATTTACTTCGTGTTACTCTGTTACTTTCTCCTGCTCGATGCTCGTCAAAGGCTCGGAGCAAACTCGCTTCAACTCATAATTTTCCCATGTACAAACACGGCTGACCTCCTTTGCGCGCTTTAACGAGAAGAAACGCGGCCGCCGCGTGCGTCGGTGTTTTACGCGTCTTCGGGTTCCACCATGGAACGTTGAACCGTCCGCGCCCACATTCGTTACACGGAGCACGCCAGCAGAGGCTCCGACTGAATTTTCGTCCGGGGCTCGCAGAAATCTCGCCGGAGCGCCGACTTCGGTGGCGTGCTATGGTAACGCGTCCACATTCCGACTTCATGCATACAAATTATGTGATTCGTGGGGGATCTGACCTTTTGAAGCTTTAAAAGTCCACGGAAACAAGGAGCGTCGCGTCGCGTCGTTTCAAGCCCCCTGGATGTAAGTGTAAGTACGGCGATCCGTCGGGGACGTGCATCGAGGTCGATCGCGTTAAATCGACGTTCTTCCAGGGGAAAGTTTTTTTTTTTTCGATTCTGTTGGACGCACGGTTAATTTCGACGTTTCGAAGAATCCCCCCGGGTACGTATGTATCTTGTTCCCATTCTTCTCAGCGACATCGGTGCAATCCGCGGCACTTTGTCTCCTCGCGTTGTTAACGAAGTTACGGGCGGAACAACGGGAAAGTGACGCGAACTCGCGCACCAGAAAGTTGAACGAAACTGTTATTTCCACGGGACATATCGTTTCCTCCGGTAATAAGTTCGTCCCCGTGGACGGGAGTTGCGGCTACTTGGCAAAAATATTCAGTCTTATCGCGCGGACGTAAGAAATATAATACGCTTGGTTACGCTTTAACCTCTTTAGAGCTTCATTATATCGAGCACGGCACGCTTCTAATTAGCTCGAACTTTACACCGCTCGCGTACATGTATACAGTCATGTTCATAATGCTTAAAAATAATGGTTGCTTGAGGAAATAGCAAGGCTTTCTCGGCAGATATCCCCCCGGTTCTTAAGGGGGAATCCTATTTCATGAGCTAAAACATGGCAAAATTTAGTAATTTTCTTTTAACAACCTAGCATTTCGATTCACCTGAAATTTGGACCATGTTTTTATGCATCCTTGAAGAAGTTGCAGGTTTTTTTATTCATGTTTGATAATAAATACAGGAGTTACGCATCACGCCGCGCAAAACTCGTCGTCCGCGTGTGCATGTTTACCTTCCGGGTAATCTGAAACAGAAAAATGAAACGGCGTTTTACTTTGTACATATGTTTGCTTCAATTTGATGAACCAGAATACTGCTAAGTTTTCTACGTTTTTTCTTTCATAGGAAAATTGGCGCAAAATTGGATCGCAGAAATTAAAGGATCAGAACTTTCAGTTTGAAAACTCTCCACACCGCTCGATAAATTTTTTTGTTTTTTGCTGGTTCGTCAATTTCAAGCTACATATGTATAAAATAAAACGCCGTTTCATTTTTCTGTTTCAGATTACCTGGTGGATAAATATCATGCACACCAACAGACGACGAATTTTGCGCGGCGTGATGGTCGATCATGCATAACTACCATATTTATGGTTAAAAATTAATAAAAAAAAACCTGCAGGTTCTTCAAAGATACATCAAAACATTACCCTAATTTCAAATGAATCGAATCGCTGGATTCTTAAAAAAAAATCCCAAATTTTGCTATGTTTTTATAGCATTAAAACCCCCCTTAATTCATTCTCGCGTGGTATCGTCGGCAGGAATATGAATATGGAAAAACCCCAGGACAAAAGTAGAGTGAAGGAGACTTTCATATAACAGTTAAACGTGGCAGCGATCGTATAATGAGATGGAGGTACAGTTACTTCTGTTCCACTGATGTATCCATGCCTGTATTATAAATCATTACCCATCCGTTCACTTTCGTGCTCAATTTTAATATCGTTTCGTTACGAGGATATCGATGGGTAGATTCTTATTAAAAAAGTACTTACTCAACGAAAATTCGAGGGAGGTGCAAACGAAACGGATCGATAGTTCATTGACAGTAAGTGATAAAGTGGTCGCGAATTGTTGTTAGTCGGAGGGGTGTCCCAGCAAGAATAATTACACCGCGAATCCAATGGAGTCCCATAGAAACACGGCAATCCCGTCGGCTCCTGTAACGACGCCCCTAACTAATCCCAGCTCCGGCTGCTTAACGCATGGAAATTAATAATGAGACAGAATGGAAATCCGGGAGCGATAAGCCCCTGGATCTACATAACTCAAGTCGCGGATAATACAGAGACGCACCGGGTGCCGGTGCGAATTGAACGAACGATCGAGAAACAAACATGGGACCGGTTCATTAAATCCGTAACATACGCGACCGTCTGACTGGAGAATTTCCGCGCTCCCCGTGTCCTGAGGGTCACAGGACATTAATTGGTTCACCCACGACAGGAATTAGATATTGTTCGTGGATACTCATTGCAGGGTAATTTTTACCAAATTTCACTGATAAAAGCAAGATACATTAGTTTAATCCGTCTTACGCTTTTCCTCTGTCACGTGCAACGAGAAATTCATGTAGGTATTTGAAGAGGTATCGATATACAGTGGCGGACGAAAGAAAGTTTGGACCCTTTAAAATGGCATAACTTTTTTAGAATTGGTCCAAACGACTTGAGTTTTTTTTTAGAAGATAGAAGGATTAGTTTGCTAAGTGCGGTGTTTCGTCGTTTTGAGAAAAATTGCAATTGGTCGGCATAACGAAAAACATTTTAAAGGTTGTTTTTTTTTCAACTTTTTTTCTGAGTCTTTAATGAAAATTCAAAAATCCCGTTTGTAGATTTAAGTAAGTTGTATACATGCTGAAAATTTCATCAATATCGGTTAACGGTACTCTGAACTACAAACGCTTAAAGATCGCATAATAAGATCACAAAAATCGCTGATCTGGCGAATTTCGCGATTTTCGACCTTATTCTGCGAACAAAGCTCAAGTGGTTTGGACCAGGGCTCTTATTATCCGGATATCCGTACTTGGATCCGAGTAACCGAGTACCCGGTTTCGGATATTTTATCATCATGGTTGAATAAAGCTTTCTTTATATCGATTCTAATTAAAGAGAGCAAGTTTAACTGAAGTGATTAAGGGGTTATACCTAGTCAGGCGGTCGAAATGAGGCGAATGTTTGTGAATTTTTTTTTAAAAAGCGGAAGCATATATTTTTACAGAACTTTTTGCACTTAAAAGAACAACATTTAAAGAACATTTGGTTTGGTAATTTTTTCATAGAAAAATATTTATGTTTATAACAAAGTAACAACTGACATCCAAGAAGCCTTTTTAAAAATGTGATTTTGCGGTGAGCACTGCCATTCGGAACCAGATTATTTAAAATTAAAAAACAAAAAAGATTTCGTTAGTATATTAATGTATCTTCCACCTAACGGAGGGAATTTCCAAAATATTAATTTAAAACAAAATGGCGGCTATTTAAAGTTGAAATCATGATTTTTCCCCGTGAATTTTTGGATGAAAAAATCAGGATTTCAACTTTAAATAGCCGCCATTTTGTTTTAAATTAATATTTCTGAAATTCCCTCCGTTAAGCGGAAGATACATTAATATACTAACGAAATCCTTTTTGTTTTTTGATTATAAATAATCTGGTTCCGAATGGCAGACATTTTTTCAATTAGAATCCAAATAAACAGAACTTTATTGAGTCATTATGATAAAATATTCGAAACCGGATACAGATCTTATCCCGGATTTCGAGTTGTAATGAGTAATGCGAATACTCGGATATATCTTGATACACGGGTACTTGAATCTAAATTAAATAAGTATCCGGATATCCGGATATCCGAATATACATTTTGTGGGTATCCGAGTACTCGGATACTCAAGACTCGGATACTCAAGACTCGGATAGTCAAAAATCGGGTACTTCAGACTCGGATACTCAAGACTCGGATACCCAAAACTCGGATATCCGTAAATCCGAGAAATAGTAAGAGCCCTAGTTTGGACCAATTCTAAAAAAGTTATGCGATTTTAAAGAGTGTAAACTTTCTTTCGTCCGCCACTATATGGTAGGATAGAGTCACATAGAAGATTAATGGTGAAATACTGTATGTAAATTCTCTGTACCTTCATCAACTGAGGTTCAGTGTTAAACTACACGCGTGATAATCACAGCCGTATATTCCAGAGTACCCATTGACCCCTGGAAACGGAAGATGGAGGCAAGCCAATTCGTCCTCGTTTTGAGAAGCTAATGCCTAAAGCGTGTCATGTACACTCTTTCGTAACACGGCATTTCAGCTATTTTGATTTAAAATGTTCTCTCCGGAGCTCTACCATGAATTGCATTACGTTCTGTAAGTCGTGACGTTACTGGGTCGACAGATTCCGTCTTCTATACGGTCTTTCCCCTTATGGAATAGCTGGGACGCAAATTACAAAGCAAACAGATTCTAAAAGGGGACTGTTATCATTTATTTTCTTGTCGTTAGAGGAGCAAGAGGCGGCATTAGGCAAATAATAACGGTTCACAGGCCATTGCTCGTCGCTCCTTGAATCTCTACAGGCAGTTACGGCTGTATCGCAAGGCGAACACTCGGGGCAAAGGAATTTTCGTATTCCCGTCACGTCGCAGTTGCATATACGTATGTAGGTATACCTGCCGCATACCGTTCGATTTACTACGAAGGCAGTGTTGTCCCGCGGATATCGATAGTAACGGAAACGCAAATAGACCGATTTGTTCCGTTTATTCTGAATACGGGATGTTGCGCGCGTGAGACTTGAAAAATCTATCTGAACTGTAACATCCGATCATGGGCCAAAGTAAGAGCAAACATATAATTCCATCGCTGCTGCAATAACAGAAATATATGGAAACAATCAGACAACGCAGTGTAACTTTACAAAATGGTTAAAAAAAACTTTAAAGCGAACGCAGGCAGAATTGTTCAACACTACGACGTATTTCGAGTGGACACGTTAACCTTCCTCCAGTCGTTCTTGTCGAAACATCGATATCTTTATTCATAACGCATCTCCTTCCGAAAATCAATTAGTTTGATATACACGGATAGCGTTCTGCAAGACATACCGCCTTCGTTATAATTACTGATGCTGTTACAGTACTGGACACGAAAGTAACGATCCTGGACGTGCCCAGCACCGCAATGACAATTTGGACCAGTTACGACCTATAATAAACCCTCCGGGTTTGTAAATTCAGTTAGTGGCAACACTAGTAACCTGAGAGTTCATAGTGAACATCAGATCGCAACAGCTAACAATGTCACAGGTACATAATGACCATCTGCCACAGTATGAAATCCCATTCTACAAATTTGAGAGAAGAACATGTATAGTGATGTGTTTGAAACACACTCGGGTGGTGTGCAAAAGGAGGATGTGGATTTTCTCACTCGTTATAGGGAGTTACAGATTCAAAGCACCTGTTCACTACACCGAATGCGTGTCTCAATTATTAACAGCAAAACTTCATCCACTACCACTTACGGTACAGTGGCTTCAGCAACGAATGCCGTGGGTGATACGTCGGTTACCATGCTCGTCCAAGTAACTAGGATGTCCATCGGGTAATGGTCGACTTTCTAGTATCCGCGGGGATCGGTATTACTTGTATTCGAAAGTGAAACAGGGATACACGCAAGAATGGTCGCGAAACCCTGATCTCACGAACGTTTAACCGGCAAATGGGCCGAGCTTAATGGCGGCTCGTTTCCATTGGACTCTGGTACTCGGTTAAACGCGACGTAGTTTCGACAGGGAAGCTCGAAAGCATGGGTGCACGTAACGCGGGCCTCAGCCAGTTTGAATGCCAGAGATAGCTAAACTGGTAGCCTCGTCCGCGAGCGAGTTCTGGGTTAAGGGAAACACCGCCGACTGCGGTATCCCCGGGGGATTGTTCGCCGAAAGGTTCCGCCACATTACATATTAGGCGCTTGTATAATTCACGTTCGTGCAGGGGACACAGCTTCGCTACTAATTAGAAGCTATACGTATCTTTCGCGAGACGAAGTTTCGTAAGCCTTTTGGGGCCCAAGTATTAAGCAAACAAAGAGTCACGCCAGCAATCATACTTGTACGGGAAACTGGAACAAAACCTGGGTAAAACCGGGACGTGCTATTACTTTTTTAACTGCCCAAAATTTTCTCGCGTCGTTGCAGCCATATATTGTCGCGATGTGCATTATTTCATCAACAAAAGATGCTCGTCTTTTGACACTTTTGACAGTGCTCAGGTAAATATTAAAGTGTACATAATTAAAAGGTTTGTTTTTACTTCGCCATGTTATTGTTGATAATTAGTAATATTTACAAAATTGTATACTGGGGAAGTTATCAAAATTAAAACAAAATCTTAATAAAGCTTCTACGAGCACCGAGAACAAAACTCTTACAACATACCTACACCGTGATTTATCTTTGGTTAATACAAAAGCACACAATCAGGTATTCCCGTATCTAAATGCTCCGGAGCCACTCTCTTAATCGTGCACAAAAATTTCTCCTCACTCGGCTAGGTGTCTCTCGCGCGACAACTTTATAACGTCGTTACACGCTTATCGAGGCCGTCGCCGCGCTGATCAATGTCGAACCTCCTAAATGTTTGCCATCGCTGACAACCGGTTGACAACGTTGACAACTGTTAAGCGCGTCTGCAGCAGACAGTGCCAGGCTCGCCTATACGGAACGCCCCAAGGTGTTGACGTTACGCGTGCCGCTGACACACTTTTGTGAATTCTCTGCACGTTCGATCCGCGAATCGTCTCGATGCGGCCAGATCGATCCGCTTGCGGCCCATTGTGACAACTTCCACGACAAATTCTACATAGGATTTAAAGGAGGTTCGGCTTCGTGACGGCAGAGTTAAACGTTGCAGTGCACGCAACTGGGAGGGCCGCTCGATCAATCGAATTCCTACCCACGAGGTACGTAGGTTTTCGCTATGCACGCCGTCGAACTTTATTCGCCGCGACAGAAACGGGAAATGCCATTAAAGTGTCTTGGCGAGTCTTCCGAGCGATACGCCGCGAGATCTGTTCCTCAAGGCGGAAATTTCTTTGAGCCCGAGCTATTCCAGAGTGGCTCCGCGAATGATAGCTGCTCGCGACGTTGCCAGCATCCACGGTTTGCGCGGTCGCGGATTTTTCGAGTAACGATTTCTGGAAAATGTAACACGGCTCCACGGTGAGCAAACTTGTGCCATCGTTTATTTAAGCGACACTCGCGTGACACACTAGCGCAGGGGAAATATTCAGGAGCTTGAATTAAGGGCGTACCTCAGGGGCTTAAATGAAACATCGATGAATGTTCTGCTGCAAGGTACTAAAATTTTCAAACTCGTATTTTCGGATGCGTTCGTCAAGTGCCACGTCTCTTTCACGATAATCCTGCTTGATAAATGTGCTATAAATTCTGACAACTCAGTGTGGATCTTATGTGATTACGATTCACGTGTTATGCTTGTACAAAAATGTAATAAACGTTAACGTTCTTGGAGAGTAGGTTGTTTGTTCTTAAATCAATATTACAGTGCCTCGCGATGTTTGCACCTTCTCTTGTTTCGATCCAATACTGATGGTCTAATATTCATGGAAATTGACTTTGTGGTATAGACGGTACGCAATTTCGATTGGCGCTATCAGTGGAGGGGGCGGGGGGGGGGGGGGTGGGGCAGCGCAATATCAATGATCGAATATCACGTGCCCTCCGAAAATCGTATTAATTCACTCAAGATCCAGGAGTCGAATCTCAATGGGCATCACGATCACATAGCAATTAAGTGATGAAATGTATCTGTTCATGTTCTGTCTACGATTGTTGTACAAAGTGCTGCGACAAATATTAGATATATACATAACGCATTGCTAAATTTAATCCTAATTGAAAAACCCATCATTTGTTAGTTTGTCGAAGAAACTTTGAGCAATTCTGTTGTACAGGGTTTGAATCATTAGAGGAAAGTCATTTGCCGAACAAACATAGTGGCAGATGACCAGGAGGGCACTGTTCGCGCAATAGCTGGTGGTAGTAGCAACCAGCAATGCCTGTAGATTCTCAACAATAGTACGAGATACCTTAGCCTTAGATCCTCCATTCAATGTACCAGACGAATAAAATTCAATTACCTGCCAAATAGTGTCCGTATCATTATCGGAATCGAATATCGACGGTCGGGTAACGCGCGATAAACATCGATGGTCGCGTTAATTAACAGGCGAAAACTACCAGCCCTATCTCGAGCGGAATAGGAGGTATGGAAATAGCAAAGGATCGTATCGATCTGTTGTAATTCTTGAGAGAGCAGCAGCTTTGAAATTTGTGCGGTGCCCCGCGGGAATGCGGATCTATTTGGATCGCTAATTTCGGCAGTTAATTTTAGAGAGGCTAACCATAGTAATGGAGTTTGCGGTGTGGACCAAGCTTCTCATCCGTTATCGATAACGTCGATGCCTGAACTCCGTGTACCGAATGTCAGAGGGAATTGGACGTGTACCGAGCACGTTTGAAATTCCTACGGAAAGTTCGGGTTACCGTTTGCCATTCCAAGTTCGAACAATTCGGCTACTTCCGACTCGGTCACGAGTTAACACCCGCCGCTGAATAATCCTACAGCGACTGGCAATCGACGAATTTTATACGGCCGCGAATTTGCGCAAACACTGAGATATTCGAATATTTTTTCAATATATATTGACAAAGAAATTTGCTCGTGTAGGTTTGTGCACTGTTGGCCGCTGCTTATTGAATACAAATTTGTGGAAATTCCGCACCAAAAGAGAGAATTGATTCAGTTGAATGAACTAAAATCAGTTCCTTTAGAAATTAAGGAAAAAATACGGAAAAAATACGGAAAAAGAGCAACGCATTCATACAAATTCCACGTACATTTCATTCAATTCGAATGCGCTGAAGTTATAATTATAGAAAACAAATTAGGTGTCGGTGTATCTCTGAAACGGGATATTAATCAGCACGATGTGAAAGGGAATGAATACAGCGAGGTATCGAGGACATGTAGGACTAATTACATTCGAACAACAACTGCCGGGCGATATTTGAATCCAAATCGAGTAATGAAAATAAAGCGTCATTACTTTCGAAATTCGTTACGCTCCAATCAGTTTTATAATTTAAACGAACTAATAACGCGTCCCCGTTTCGAAACGGGGATCTCATATTGCTTTGGCAGAATAACGGTCTTTTCGGCCGGTGAAATGAACATATTTTTCACCCACTATTTGTTCGCCGACAGTTGATTCGAAGAGCCGTGTAATGAGCTTTTTGTTGCGATCCCCATTCCGTTGTTGCAATAGCAAAAATAATCAGGACAGGAAGCAAAACGCACCCTCGTGGACGACAATTGAAACGAATGAATGCCACACGGCCCTGTTTCGATACCATCGACGACAGCTTTAGAGAAAGTACGTCACGATTTTCCGCTTGAAATCCAGAAATACGATTCCCTGCTCGGAGTGCAGACATGAAGTTTTATGGGTCCATAAAGCTCGTTTGGCGGGCTGAATTAGCCTTGCCGGATGAATCTAACGCGATCCAAAAAACGTATAAAACATTCACGCGAAGCGATATACTCGTTGCACTATATGTATTTTCAATGACGCTATTATTGGATTATGCTGTCTAATGGACGGAAAAGTGCATGAAAGTGTTTCTGGATGCATCTTTCCGGGCAATCAACGCGCCCAGAACAATCACGTGGAAGCATGAAAGTGGTGCACGGAAGATCTGCGGTTTAAATATCCGATATGTGGAGCACTCTTCGACATAAAAGTGAAATCAATTGCACGAAATTAATGCGAACGCATTGAACGTGAGAAACGAAAGTGCCACTCTTGGGAATAAATCAATCAATTAGCCGAATCTGCGATAAAGTAAGGGTGGTGTGCCACTGTTCGACGCTGCTGGTTCGTTAATTCCATCGAATTAATGATCAATTACTTGTTGAAAACTGTTTGCTGCGAGGTTCTGATCGAATAGGCTTGACAAATCGAGATCACCCAATCTGTGTTCGTTGCAGCCATTTCCATCTACATTCCCCCCATAAAAGTCTATACAGACACTTTGCTTTGTCATAATAGTTTCCTTAGTTTTCGTCGCACTATCGAACCAAGTTACGCGCAATGAAAGCGTTTTACCATCGAACATTGTGTAATAATTTCCTGCTCGACTGCACTCTTTGATAGCTCGTCCCGTAATCTTGAGCACATAAGTCGTTACCGCGGTATGTCTTTAATGCTATGTTAAATCGGACGGTTTGAACGAGATGCAGGGTTGCGTGTCACTCGCGATATATAGAAATATGTAAACGAATACGTGACACGAGATTTTTCAAGATTTCAGGACCTCACGTTTTCGTTACTTTGAATATGCGAGATAAAGGCACATTTATACGAATTGGGGCATAAAGGGACATTCTGTGTAAAGACATTCCTTCACGAATATACTTGAAAATATCTTGAATCACGTAAGCCACGAGCACGAGTAATTCTACAGGAAAGCAAAATCCGGAATTGTATTTGAAACGAAGAAAGTTCCCTCGGAACATCAAAGTTAAGAGCACCATATGCTTAGGATGAGACCAAAAAATTTAAAACGTGCGTTGAATCCGAGCAGGCGGTACACAGGAAGGAATAACGGTTGGCCAAGGCTGAAGAAGAAAGTCTCGAAAGGTCGATGACTCACCAGGACGTCGCGTACCACTCGATATGCGGGTATTCAGGTCTGTTTAGGTGACGTGATGCATCGAAATCCTCGAGAACCCTGCCCTGTTGTTCGCGTTATCAATTGGAATGTCCCGCTCGCGTGACAAGCCACTCTACAAATTTTCGCCAGCGTTGAGCGAGTAAGGAACGAGTCCCGTGGAACGAACCCGACGAACGAAGCCTCGGTGAAACTTTCAGGGAAACTACGAAACCACGATTCCGAATCAAGCGCGCATTGTCAATTTCGAGAACGCACGATCGACGAGGCTTCGTTCTACCCGGCGAAGATCACGATCTCTCGAAGCTGCATCCGCGCGTAGAAAGTTTTCTGGAGGTCAACTTTCACCATTCGATGGCGCCACGGTGGAAGAGGATGCACCACGAGTTAAATGCCGTTGCTCAAATTTATGGAGATTGCTCCTTCGTCGCTGAAGACCCAGAGTGACATTCACATTAAGTGTGTTAATAGCCTGGAAGCTGTAATAAGAATTGCAAACCAATACCGGGACCGCGTAGAACAGATGCTTTCACAGATGTATTCGTTTCTTAGAAGATCAACTAAAAGACATATTGTATCGTTCGAGTGCGAAATTTTCCCTGACGTCTTTCGATAGGTGAACTCTGCACCGTCACGGAACTGCAATATCGGGATATGCACTTGAGCCGTGTGTCGCTCCTTATTTAACGATCGTTTCGCGCGCGCGGTATCCTTCAGACAGTTCAGACCAAAGTGCCACTTGCAATCCCTACCTCAACGAGACGACGTCTTCATTGAAATTAGTACTTTCTGAATTACAGTTCGAACGCTTCTAGAATCCCGCATGGGAAACGTCAGTCAAGTTACGGAGGAGGAAATGACAGAACGGATAAAATTGAGTAATCAAATGTCCGCAATGTCCCACAGTCTCTTTCAGAGTTACGCGATGTGCGCGTCTTTCAAAAATACACTCCAGAGAAACGGGAACCCGTGAAACGTCACCTGAATGTTGCAACGAGTCAGGGAGGATTAATTAGCATCGGAACGTCTACTCGTACCAGAGATACTCGTTAACAGAATGCACAGGTACGATTTAATTAGATGATGCGTTGCTATATAGTTGATCGCGTCACGACTCCCGCCGGGGGTTGCTGCCCTTTTTTCGCGCGTGCAACCTCTTTTTTCCATAGACTTTCGCGTGGCTGGCTGGATAATCACAATATTCAATAGAAAATACGTCCGACGCGAAAAAGGAATCAAAGCAGAGGGCGCGGCAATACCGAGAACGTCAAGTGGTCGCATCATCGCGGATTTTTCAGCGACAAAAATCCATGCCCGCGTTCGTGCCCTTCTTTCCATACCCCTATCCCCCTACCCCACACCCTGCACAATGGTTTTCCTCGCGTTTCAACGTTTTATCGATGTCAATCCTCTGTGCAGAACGACGGACAGGCTGCAATTATTGGGAACCCATAAGCCGGTTAGACAGACGCTCTTGAAATCCGATTCAACTGGAATATTGTTTTAGAGCTTCATGTGTACTGTCGTTGCCCCAACGATACTTTGCTAGGGCGCAAATATTTACGCGCGAAATGAAATGCAAATTTTCAGGGAGCCGGCCGTCTCTGGCGTGATGGTTACTTAAAGAATGCCGCCAGTTTTCACTCTGCATGCAGGGTGTTCCAGTCCTGTGTAATACGAGTTACGTACTCTGCAGTATGCGCGATTGCATGTAAAACTATCGATTTACAATGAAAGGATACATTGAATAGTTCAGAGTTGTATGAAAGGGTTTTTTTGTTTGTCATTACAATTCTGAAACGCGCTGCATTCGTCATGGCAAAAGAACGAATTATTAAAGACGATGCGACTCACCGAAATAACTATTGTTTCAACATCGACTGCGCCCTGCGATCTCAATTACGTTGCATGCAGTTACAATTATTTTGTCTCTCTCTCTCATTCCCATTTTTTTTTTACAGGAAATATGGGTTAGGAACAGATATCTCGGAAACGAGAACATGTAAATTGACTGTTTCTATGAGAAAAAATTGCTCCAATTGATTGTCGTTCGTTCCACCCTCGACCTGCGTGCAATTATATGGGGGACGTTCATTAATTCGAATGGAGTCTCGTTAACCTTTATGCTCCCATCGTTTCGCCGTTAAAGGCGCGCGTGACTTTGCGTGGTCAACTGGTATCGAATTTTCTGCCAGCATATGGTGAAATATGTTTACGTGAACGAAACATAAAACGTTGTGTAATTTGCATTTTGACACGATAATTTTGTAATGCGCTTGCAGCGACTGCTTAATGAATATAGAAATGTTTAATGCCCAGAGAATTCACTTTGGACTCTTCTAATTGACGAATTCCAGCTTTACTGAACGATTTTGCACGCTGAAATTAATGATCGTCGAGTATTTCTGTGGATAAATAATTATTCGTCAAATAATGGACTCATTAGTTCGAGATGATCTCACTTGCTGTTCATTCTCAAACGTTGTATATTTCTGCAGCTAGGTATCTCGAAAATGAATGCAGTGAAATGTGTAACGAAAGACTACTTAAGTAGGTACATACATGTGCACAGGCAGTAGTCATTGCGAATATTTGACTTGGAGCACAATATTAGTGCACAAAAGGAAAATCTAGGCTCGTATTTCACTTCAATTGACTGTGTGTGTTGTACCACTGTATATAACATAATTAACAGTAACTATTACTCTAATACTAAAATACAGAACGCGCACCAAATTCACAGTTTAATA
Organism: Andrena bucephala; assembly: GCA_947577245.1. Classification (NCBI taxonomy): domain Eukaryota; kingdom Metazoa; phylum Arthropoda; class Insecta; order Hymenoptera; family Andrenidae; genus Andrena; species Andrena bucephala. Next base: position 77,114,178 of record OX387715.1, read on the forward strand.
GCTCAAATACTTGATAGAATACTGAATGTTAGAATATTGAAATGATCAACTATTTCTAAATAATCCACCCCTACGATTAATTAGAATTAACAAACTATTCCAACCCCTTGCAGTTAATTACTATTTGCCTCGTATGCGTTATATGTAAATATGAACAAGCAGTATCATTCGGCGCGTAGAATTTGCGTCGGTATCATTACTGATATGAAAAACAAATATTGGCAGCTTTCAACAAATTCAGAAATTCGGGCGGAAATATTGGATTGCGGGAAAGATTTCCAAGTCTATTTAACCGAGCGAGTTAATGTGGCATTAAAATAGTTGCTTCATTCTTCTTCCAGAGGAGTGACAATAAATATAAATTGTTGGGTAGTATGCACGTCACGTTGCAAACCGCAGTAATGATATTTACATACCTAAATATTCGCGACTGATCAGACAGTTTAATTTTATCACTATGCGAAAGAGGTCAAGTATTTGATTTTCTGGCTAAATAAAATAGTCACACAACCCCAGAAGTTACGCCATTGTATCCAATCACCTCGTAATTCTTCATTCGCGGGGAACAATGTTAATGTGATCTAGGAGCAAGTACTCGACGACTACCGTTTAATGAATCTTCTTAGAAGAACCGTTGCGAGCCTGTTCATGGAACACCACGTTGTTATCCTGTTTCACCTATCGTTAAACAGTTACTTCAATTAGAATCTTCAGACCATGCTGTTCTAGCGGCGTGAGAGTTTGTTGCGCGATGGAATATACCGAGGCGAGGGCAATAATGCGATTTGTGAGCACTCTCTGCATGCTTCTTCGAGCGCTCTGTAATATACACTGTGGCACACGCATCTGCCTCCCATGTTCGTAGATACATATGTACAGTGTTATGCAGACATGGTGCCTACAAACTGTATCGTAACTGACAAACTTTGTCTCGTTTAGCGAATGATACTCGTCGAATACCAAAACTCTGCCATGCTTGGAGTACATTTGAATACATTTCGCTCGTTAAGAATGTAATAAGAATGATACTGTGCGACGTGTGCGATAAAGAATTGGACAAATATTTGGACGTGTTATTAAAGCGAGAATAAAACGTACACGTCCGAAGTGTAATGAAAGGATCGTACGAACAAAGCGCGGTTCCAAACTTTTTTGAATCAAAAAAGTTTCAGACGATGTCGACCGGCGATGACGGTTTAATTACATGCGGCGCAGCGGCAGTTCTGCTGAACAATAAAACGAGGAGGCCGCGATACGTGAACGAAGATTTTATTGAAAAACGCGGGAGTGGTACCTCCCCACCCACGGACTCTAGCGTTGGGGATAGAAGTTAAAGTGTGATATTAAACGGCGCTGGCAAACCCTTTGAAGATCAAAACTGTAATAACATACGCTGCAAAAGAGAAACGTGCGTGTATTGTGAAAAATACTTAGAATATAGCAGAGTGACAGGAATAGCCGAAGTGAATGCAAATAGAATAACAAATAGGTATATCCCAGAGGGGTGGTTGAAGTGTGGGAAGGATATTCCCCGATTCCGAGCAGGGAAGCAATAACTCTGCTCCTTTAGCAGAGAATCTGCATTCTTTTCACATTGAACGCATCAATTCCGATTAACGAGGCGAGTAATTTATCTTCCTCGGCGCGAGAAGTATCACGAACTTGGTAAAAATCAATCTTCGATTAAAGATTCGATTCGATTAAAAATCAATTCTCCTCGGGGACAGTGCAGCGGAGTTTTCAATGTGCATGGAAATTTCCCCGAGAAATTAGCAATTTACGGAACATCGCGTCTACCGGGCCCTGTACTGACACATTAATGAGCAAACCGAGTGCAAGCCAGAAGATGGAAAAGTGGAACATCGCGGCACGCCCGGGAACAGCAATGTTAATAAACTGGCCACCGTCTAGCTGGTGTTATTAATATCGTTCAGCTGACCTGAGGCCAGGGCGACATCGCGTGCTTTGGGAATCGTAATTACAGCTAAAATCGAACAATACGCGCGGATCGGTCGGAGGTTCAGCGGCCGCCTCGATTATTCGCTAACAGCGGCGCGCATTTCCGAGGCAATTAAATGCGCACTTCGCAAAGTGTCGTTAATATTAAATTAGATTCGCCTCGCCCGAACACGTGTAAATTACCGGGTTAAACTAAACGTTAAATTAACGTTAAATTAATTAATACCGCGGAACCCATCATCGCTTTTCGCGCCACGTTAATTAATTTATGAAGTATGGAACTCTCAAAAGCTTGACGAAAAAGAATCAGGGACGTGTGAAATTGACGCCTGTCTCCCCCGTCATTTACGTTGGGAAAGGTATTTCCGAACATGCCGTAGCTCGTCAAATTTTTGGAATCAACGGAATTACATTCCGATGTACGGTGATTATATCGTCGCCACTCGTGAAGCCGTGACAAGATGATGGCAATTATGGTCATAATTGTAGTTTACGGCATTGACATCGATACGAATTACACGGACGTTGACTGCCTGACGTCTTGACTACAACCCTTGTTATATCGATCGTGTCTACGGACAAGGAGACGCTAATTATCTTGCTCCTATCAAGAAACAGTCGTGCTAATATGCAGTAATACTCTACATGTTTCTTAACCACAATCCTCGAGATACAGTGGGTGGCCAAATTATTATACTCAAACAAAAGGGTTTGAGATGTTGTAAGTTTAAGCGGTGGTATGACTGTATCTCTGCGAAAAATGGTCGTAAAAAATATTTAAAGAACGCATTTTAACGTTTGAAGTTTCTAGTTTTTGAATCAAGGACTTTTTCATCCATTATGACACTGTTTTATCAAGATGAAGCGCAGGAAACGAAGTTTCAGAAATTTTTGTCTAGTTTGAACGTATACACGGGCTAAATTTTTTTCCCGTAAATCCAACGAAGAACTCTTATAGAGCAAACATTTCTCTTTAATTTCGTTTTTTTTTTTGGTTTTGTTCTATGATTTTTATTGACAGAGTTATTCGCGATCAAAACAAGAAAGGTACTTTTCACTTGGAACACCTATAACTTGCGAACTCATGATCGTAGACAATTTTTCATGAGTGTTTTGGAAAGCTAAGAAAGTTTCCTTTCAGACCATTTAGTTGTCAATTTAAAATTTTTTTTTAATCGTATGAAATTGATTTTAAAATGATCCCAAAAATTGATGAAAATGTTTCGAGTATAATAATTTGGCTAAATTAGCTATTTTCATGATATATTTCTGCCCCCAAAATGAATGAACGTATAACTACGTATTTCATTATTGCTACCGGTTACTGCGAGGCACATAGCGTGGCCGTTCAAGTACCTACCTCTGGAGAGGGATTCGGTGTAGTTGGCGGAACCCGCGAAATTCGCGGCGCGTTGAAAACGTCGCTTCGTCGAAAGATTTATTTTCAATCAGAGGTAGAAAGGTGTCCCGATTCGTCGAAACGCACGGCTTGTCGTGGCCGTGACGTTTCCCGGTTGTGTTGTCGAAACCAGCTCCTGGAATACGTGCTCGCGGCGAGAAAGACCGCCTCGCGCCACGTGGCCAATTTTCTTCCGACAATATTGACCTTCCCCCGCGCACCGATGGAGGGTCAAAAATTCCTGCGGATTTCGCCGTCCCTAGACGGAACAATGTAGATACCCGGGCGAGTGGCTAATCCCGGATGTTCGACGCGAAGACTCGATTACACTGCGGATTTATTGGAGGCATTGAGTGCTCTAAGCCCCGGACGATGCTCCGAGGAAATCGAGATTTATATTCCAGCCGCGACGTGCCCGCTAAAAAATTCTTTCGTATCTCGGCAGCACGCCGTTCTCCATTTTCCTTCCATTCGAAAGAATCAAGAATTAGGTATACGGGAACGTTTCCACGGGAACAAGTGGATATTAATGTATTATATCACTGGAACCACCTTATACTATTTATACCTAACAACGTAACAGTCTTCCCTTGCGTAAGAGTCTCATCAAAATGTTCAATGTGAACAACGAAAGTTCGAGTGAAAGCAGAATGATCGACTATGGACTTGAATTATCGTTGATCACCTTGATGTTAACTTGCCTCGGTGCAACGTTCCTCGGTCCTTCGGTTTCCCATTAAGAATCCATCCTACCGCGTGAACTCTCAAAGACGTTCAACATCATTCGAGCGAGAGATAAGGAAATTATTTTCGGCTGATGCAGATTGCCCTGTAATATGGTAAATGGAAGTCGGGGACCGGCGCAAAGAGACACGCCGGTCAATAAACTAAATTAAAATGGCTCCGGAAATTACACATCCGAGAATGTCTGATGGTGAAACGTCCCGTCCGTTTCCCGTCGCCCGCCTGTTTCTGATTGAGGAGCAAGCTTCGTTGAACCCGCAGCCCCATCGTTTGCCCGCGAGCACCATTCGCCAGCGAGTTTTCGTCGCCGGTAACGAGAAGCGAGCCACGGATTCGTCGTCTGGTTAATCGCCATCGCGGGACGTCTTTCGCCCGTTGTCGAACGACAGCGACAGCGATCGGTGAAAGTTGGTGCGCCCGGCAAAAGTTCGAAAGCTCCTCGGTCGCGTGATGTGTCACCGATTGCTTTCGCGAGGATGCAGCGAACGATGACACGGCGTTTTTCGACGCGCTGCCGGGAAGCAAGGAACCCGTCGCCGATGAAAAACGATCCGAGGCTGGGAGAAAGCTAATGCACGATCGCGCGAAAAAAGGGTTGAACTGTTGAGCTAAATTGGGATGCCTGGAGATTGATCGACAACTCAAAAGATACGAGGAGATTACACGATAAAAGTTATTGTGAGCACATAGGAATAAGGATTGCAATGTACAGGTGGAAGATTTACAAATTGACGAGACACTAATGATCGGTGCCGTGAAACCAGACAATAGACTCTTGACTCGGGTGAGACGACATTGATGAAATTAGCATTACATAGAATAAAATGACAACTTTGGGGATCCAGTACCGAAGGCCTAGGAATCATTAGACCCAAGGATTAACGTTGGAGAAATTGCAGGGGTCAACGTAAACTAGTAACGATGACACTCGATTGATGACCCTAAATTCCATGACAGCCGTTAGTGAAAACTGACAACAATGAGCCGAGCGTCACGGAATACAAGAATTGCCTCGTTATAGGAATCACTAGCTGAAAGCCTGGAGTTATGACGCTCGATAGCGCGATCCAGGATGCTCGGCGTGGACTCGCTTGATTCCAGGGTCTTTGCTATCGGATCCCGTGATCCTGGGTGGGATTTTCGCTATCGGGTAGCTCGAGTGCGCAGTATTCGCCAACGTTGTCTCGCACCGCCTCCTATATCCCCGCTAGTTGTTCCAGGAATTTCGCGTATTTGTATCCATTTGCATTTGGTGTCTGGAATTAAGGAACGAGCAAAGCCCTGTTATTTACGCGTCGATGATCGCCACGTAAATTCCCACGGAAAGTTCTTTGAGGCATGGAGGCGCGTTGCATGGTAATGGGCATTCTAGACTGTGAAATTACTTCGGAGCAACACTTTTTGCAATTCCACGGAGGCGCTACGATCTTCCTAAAATGCACTTAATTAGCCAGAAGATCGGCTTCTTATCGCGCTCCCTGTGGAGGGTCGACCCTGCTTAAGTGCCCATAAACTTACAAAGGATCACACCTTAGTGACTCTCGGCAACGACATAAAAAGCTTGAAAGATGCTGCTGTTCGAAGCTCAGACGCTCCTAGCGTACGTTGTACGAAATTGCCGACGAGCCTGATAAAGGAAATAGGTGAACAGCCAGCAAAGAGTAGTAGGGTACGCAATTTTTGTTCAACATGCGGAATTGAATTCTACAGAACTGCAAGGGACGATTAAAAGCGGGGATAAATTAAATACTACGAATCTTTTCGTCAATGACCGCAACGGTTCAACGGCGAAACTATGTAATAAACGCGATGTAACGTAACGCAATCAGAGTGCAAACGAAGCTGCAACGGGCCATACCTAATCCTATACGTATACGAGTGCACACTGGATCTCGATTTCTGCTTCCTCTTGCAGTTTGGCAGACGGCATTGATCGTATGTGACAATAGATGAAATTGAAGTCGAATTGGTGTGAGTTTGTAATTTCAGTGTAGCAAGGATTCCACGGTAAATCGCATTCACCCTTTCTCTTTGTCTCTTTGCAGTCCAAAAAAACAATTAACTGCGATTTATAGAGTGATCTATTTCGAGGGACAATTAAATATGATTCGCTAACCACTTTCTGTATAAACTGTCACAAATTAGTATTCGTCTCGTTATAGGAATTTTTTCTTCGAGTATAGAATTTATTTTATTTGCGATCTGAAAATTCTGAGAAAATTACGGAATTGATGTTATGGGAATCCTATAGGAAACCGATTGTCACTAATCCATCCAGTAACACGTAATTCAACAATGAACATTGGTCACTCGTATTAAAACGAATTTATTAAAAAATTTGCCCCTGTAATTTTGAAGCGATAGAATTTAAAACTCGCGGCAGTATTACGGATTACGATAATCCTAAGTTGATATTATAAGAGCTTAGCGGGCGCGAGAAAGTTAAAATATCCCGCCAATTATCCCTATTGAATTTATAAAATGATCGAAATATTTATGAGCTTTAATCATTTATCCACCCAATACACAGTTTTCCTCTTTCATATAACACTCAAATAATTGGAATTTCTGTTCGAATGGGTGGATCAAATCACTTTTTCTCGTTAAAGTAATAATGTTTGAAAAACGATTAACACGAGGAAAATGGTTGAAGTACCGATAATAAGATTCAAAAATCGATTTAAAAAAAAAGCGACAAAATGAAAGCTATTGAGGATTCGCCGATTCGAATGTATCGCTGTTAAACTCATTTCACAATATTCGGGCGATTATGTAACACGGAAAACCGCTGGCCATGGAAATCAACACAATTTCCATTATCGATTCACGGATTATTATAATCGACCGTGAGATTACTTCCTGTCGCATTTATTATGACAGTCGTGAACAGTCAGCCATCTATTTGAATGTAGTTCGCGATGATACCACTTTATTAATGAAAGCTATTCATTATCGATCGAGTATTTGTCGGATCAATACGATTAAGCGCATAATCCTATGAATATGCGTAAGGTTTATAGGTAAGCTGCCAAAATAAGAGCAAGCATACGTTCTGTCACAGAAACAACGAAATTCCGATTACACAAAAAATTAAAATGTTTGCAAAGTATGTTGCAAAGTAGTTTGCTGAAGAATTTCTTTTAAATTTACCAAATCCATAAGATATATGGCAAAATGGCAGTTAGCCACGAGGCAAACTCTGGTCGAGCACACAAAACTTTCTTTCATAACTATTCAAAAGCCACCTCAAGCCCTGTTAAAATTACGGTTGGCATATATAATATAATCAGCGTGCGAATTTCATTCATGCGGTTTTATGCCCTTGGAAAAGATTTATGCTATTGAAGAATTTCGACGTGAAATAAAATCCTCTTCAGGTTTTCATTATCCAATCCTTTGACTCAATATTTAATTATTTAATGTTATTCTACAGGCGACCAGCAATTGTTATCTGAAATAAGCGTTTATCAGGCAAAAGACTTGAATACGAATTCATCTTTTGATCGCTGACGAAGATACTTGCAATTGTTTATTCAACTCTCTTGTTCGATAACATTGAAATAATTTTCTGGATACAGGAGGATTATATTCGCAGGTCTCCAGCTCCATAAATCATGCAAATGTTCTGAACGTAGAAAAAAGGAATCAAATTACACGCCAATATGCAGTAAAGGTACAAAATATATTCGGATCTGCTGTTGTAGAATCGATTCCATTACTTTTGTGATAGACCTGGCCCATATATACGAGATCGGGAATGTATGATCATCGAATAGCTGCTCGAAGATACGTCAGTGGTGACCCGAAAAAGGAATTCAGTGAAACGGTCTATCGAGGCAAGACCTCTCTAGATCTAGGCGAACTTGGAAAGTATTCGTGTTCTCTAGCCGGTTGTGAACTTTTGAACAGCTGCTTATACAGCTTTTGTTTAATCAAAAGTACGAGTCGCGTTTATATATAAAACAGTTGCCGCTCCGTAAGACTTACAAAGCAATTTGCAAACAAAGACACTCCTGGCAGTCAGATTAAAAGATACGCGAGAAAGACTGCCGACACCGCGACACGATGCTGTTTCCTCATTACTTTCGAAATTTCTACAAGAACAAGGAATAGGTTTTACGTTGCACGGAGGCCGTGGCTTCGCGATTAATCTGCCTCTAATTTTCACCGCTCGTACGGGAAAGTTGGATTTCCATCTGCATAAAAAGGAAGTGCAAATTATCGCTATGCCTGGCGTTAGCATTGTTCCTAAAACTTGCCCGGAGCGAACAGTGGAAAGTTTTAAAAAATCATTTCGGAAACCAGATTGTGAAATTTTAAATACGTTTCTCCTTTTATTTGAACACTAGCTTTACTATCCGGCTTCGCTCGGAATTTAGATTCTGATTTTATAAAAAAAAAATATTTTGATTGTCCAGACATAAACAGCTGAGGCACATTTCGTGACTCCAGAGTTCACCGTTCGAAAGTGTTTAGGCGACAAGCACACACACGTAAACTTTTTGCTTTATATATTAAGATGGAAGAAGAGAGGGGCATCGAGTTAAAACAGGATAGAATTGGTGTTAGTGATCCGGTCGTTTCTATTACTCATAATTTATTGCTAACCGAACCTTTTCTCGGGCGAAAGTTTCTGGCAGTAGGTGTGAAAGTAAGACGGCAGGAACGGAGTGTAATTTATAGATCACATATTAGATCCGTGTACCATTTTGGGGCACAACACCGTTAGTTCGATGATATTCACTCGCGCTACAGCCGGAAATTGAATTTTCCGCCTACGTTGGCAATGCTGTCGCTCGCGTTTTAGGTGCTACCGATGTTTCGCCATACTTTTATATCGATACCCACTGTTTGCATATTTAACTTGGTACGATACGTTGCACAAAAAAAAATTAGAAATGGATCCACTTACGTGGTGCAAGTATCAGTACCTATACTTTAAATTGAAAATGTGAAATTATGATACTTTAAGCGTCAAATATATACGTATTTATAGAATATTTAAATAAATTGAAATGAAAATTAGATTCAGCACTGTGGACAAATAAATTGAAACTGCATACAAGGGCGGTATATCGTTTGTACTAATTGTGGAGTTTCAGAATGTGATAGTACGGATCAGTTGTCGTCCTGAATCTATTGTAACTGACCAAGTATACACGAGACATTAAAACCACCGTACTGCACCTCTCTATCTCATTTATCAAAGCAACATCTTTCACATCCCCTTCAATTCAACATATTTTGTTAAAAGAGCACATAAACTAATCGCAAGATCTCAAGAAGATGCAGTAACAGTCATATTGGTTCGTGACGTACGTCTGACCATATACCACCCCGATCTCCTTGCTCTCCTATACGGATATGGCCTGCAGTTACGTGAATGAATCATAGTTCTTTATATTTCGCCGCATGTATCGTTTAATATGCGCATTTATAATTAACAAGTAGTGACGAATAATTTTCGAATACATCGGCAATTTCAACCACATTCGAAACCAAACTCGGCACATTCTGTCAACCTCAACATGTATTACCAAAGTTCAATAAACCTAACCCAAAGAAAGCTCGACTCAACTATAATTCCAAAACACCTGATTACCCTCGATATTGGTAAGCAAATTCAGCTTTCCGGTGCGTTTCTGTTGGCGCGGAAAGCTCGCGCAACGATAATTACGCGTATCTCGCAAGCGGTTGTAACGTTAGAGGCGAACCGCGGCGCCATTCGCGGCCCGGTAATTGACCAAAGTTTTCAGCGCGAAACTTTCCGACACGATGCGATTCGACACGCAAAATATTTCGGGGCCCCGTGTCGATGGGCGAGTTTAAATGTTCGCTGTTCGCTGTTCCCCGAGCCCGGCGAGGGAGGCATTCCCGTTTTTAATTGGACCCGCTAATTGCGAGAGCTTAATGCGCGATTCCCGGATATCTGAAAGCGTGAAGATTTACGCAGCTAATTGGTGGTCTCGGTGCTGGCTCCTCGTGACGGGACACAGAGGAACACGCCGCACGCTCATCGGTGTTAACGAGCCGCCCGGCTTAGATTGTTGTTAAAACGATTGTTCTGCTCGTGACGACAGGCAAACGCGTGGAACGCACCGGCGTTCCGTGGATAATCAAAGTTCGCTGTTGCGCTCGCTAATGGAAGCCTTTTGTGAAGGAAGCCCGGGAGGGTAGCAGCCTCGCTGTTAGTGTTCTGTTTTTATTGAATTACCGCCGTGCGACCGCCGTTGTCTTCGCCGTAATAAGATGACACACATTATTTTGATGTTGCGTATTCTGCGCGAGATTCCATTCGTTTTCGGAGCACCAGTGGGTTTGTTCCGTGGCAACAACAGCGGTGGGAATGTTATTTCGAGTCCTAGGACTCTCGCGAGTTTATCATTTCATACGGCGGCTGGGCAGGCTTTGGAAAGGCTGTGTAATTAAAATCAAGTACGTATGTCTCCAGCACGGTTGGTGGTAATTCCAGTAACAACCATTGGGTATACACAGAAATTCGAGTGCTCTTAAGGAGGATATGATATACGATTCGATGTGCATGTATGATATATGCTGCAATACTTGAGCCGCAAAGAAGTTTCATTAAAAGAATCATTCTCCCAAAGGAATATATTAATCTACTCTTTCTGGCTTTTGAAGCTACCATTGGAATCATTGATGGGCTGTGTTCTTCTATGTTACTGTATAAATATTCAAAAGCGAGAATTGAATTTGCAATGTGTGCAGGCCCTCATTGCCACGTTTCGACCGCCCTCGGCCCATTTCGTATAGAGTACCGACTCTGGTCTTGATATCGAGGGAAATGCCTCGGCCGACAATTAAACCATCGTTCGATCGGTGTATAGGAACGCAATTTCCATGGCCACTCGAAACACAGGCACGCATCTTACAACTGCACAGAATGCACGGCCGCGTTCGATCATTGATTCTTGACGAGCAGGAGACCGGCTGCGGTATTATTATTGCTTTTTCCGATGTCCAGACCGCATCTCCCATTTTGCTGTTCCGCCGGTCGCGCGTTTTCATACGAGCTCGCCCGGTAAAATAAATATAAGCTTTCTGATTAATCGACGCGACTGGATTATCGCGTCGTGTCCACGGCATGACGGGAAAATAAACGTTTATTATTTACAATAAATACTGGTATCAGATACCGAATGATAACGAGTAACCGAAATGTATTCGGACGCGACATCCGCTCTATTCCATTCTGATTTCGCGATATCGAGGAATATATCGAACCTAGTAATTAAACCATTGGTCCCATCGCCGCACGGAAACGCAATTTCCATGGCCGCCGTTCGAAACGCGTCTACGTGTGCCCATGCACACACATACGCGTATGTATATTCCTCGTAGCATCACGGATCGATGAGTACACAGAGAACAAAGAAGGGAGAAAAGAAGGAGGTCAAATAAAGCGCGTCCAAGAGATCGCGGAATTCTGCGGTTATCGTTATTGTATCAGTAGTCGTCGCTGCCAGAAATGGAACAACCATAACACCTGAGATATAACGCTTCACTGTGAACTTTCCCTTTCGCCTGTGTTCGTAACGCTGCGTTTAATTCATTCCAGGTCGCGTTTTAACTTCGCTATTTCAAATCGTTCTTTCTTCCACGTAATCGCGCGATCGAAACAGGTAAGTATATAAAGTACCTGAGGAGAAGCCAATGCAGAGTATTCGATGTGTGCAGAGAAACTTGCCAAAAAAAAATAATTAATGCAAAGTCCGTTGTTGATCAACTTTAATATCTACTGGCTTGAAGATGCTAAAAATATTACGAATACGAGAGAAAATAATTTAAGGAAATGTTAACAAGCAAATTCCGCTGCAGTGGTCGAAAGGAAGCAGGAGATTCCTGTTGATTATATGAACACGTAGCAGGACACAGCGAAGTAACACAATTATCGTTATAGTTCCGATAGTCAGAGGCAGCAGACGCGGGAGTGATCATAACGATACACGGTCCAACTATTAACGGATCCTCGGTCAAAGGGCGGCTTAACCTACCGATGGAGAGGCACAGCTTGTCCAGCCGGGCCGTGAAACGCGCTGGAAATTGTGGCAACAGTAACAACACGGTATCAGCAGCGGAAGTTACATCATGGCTGAGGCGTAGACACCAACAGGGTGGCGGCTTTCCCCCGCCCTGTATTCGTGACCCGAGGAATTGCATGCAGGTAACCCCGAACGTTACCATCCCATCTTATGGGGCAATCCGGTGGTCACGATCAATTTTCCGGCACAGGGAGAAACGGCTTCTTCCAATTGCTCCGGGAACAGGGACCGCGAAAGTGGTCGATTCTATCGGAAAGCGGTTTTTGGAATCCCCGCTCTGGTGGGCTTAAGAATGCCTGGTATGAAGTGCCAAAGCCCAGAGAGGAGATCGAATTTTCGAACAGTTACAGTCGAGCTTCTTAACTAATTCAGAGCGAGTGCCCGATGTTGGCGGCGTAGCTGAGACACAGGACGCAGACGCGATAGTTTAGGGCAAGCCTGAGAAATATTTTCCTTGAAAAAGAGAAAAGTTAGTGACACATCCAATGAAAGAACTCGTACGTAACGTGTAACATTCATCTTCCCAAGTTTAGTACCTGACAGCACCCCCGCATCAGCTTGCAAGCTTTACTTAAATCCGTTTTCAACAGCCAACGTTTTCATTTGATATTTTGGATTCCCGCATCCAGCGCAGCTTTCAAGCTGAAAGACGTGAAAGTCGGGTATTCAAAGCTTACCGGGGGACTGCGTTTCTGGTCACGAAGAATTCATGAAATATAACTGATTTTCCGGTTACACGGGGAGGGGGGGCGAGCCTTGGGAAATGGACATTCCGGGCGAAATTCCCTTGGAAGCTCGATTTCTGCCTGCTCCCTTGCCTCTTTTTCTTCGTGGAGGCGAGTTCGAGACGCGTTAAAAGTTTCAGCCCGCCTCGGGATGCCTCGGCATCAACGTTGAACTTTTCTAAGGGTTGTTTCACCCCTCTTGCGACCCCCCCATTCGTCCCCGTCCTCGCCCCCTCTTTCATTCTGTCCTCGGCTGATCTCTCAGAAATCGCACGTCGGGGACGTATTTCCACGGAAAATTTGTTAATATTGCAGGCTCACCGCGCTCGTGAAGCTCGTGACACAAAAAGTCACTCGCCGCCCTCCTAGGCAGAAGTTCATAAACGGCAAGCGTGGGGTTGTAGAGGGGGCGATGGGCGAGAGGACGGGTCGGTCGGTGTAAAAATTAAAAACTTGCCGCCTGACACAGCGTAGCAGAAGAAACATTCTTCCGCGTGTTTCTCCCTTTCGCCCGGCGTCTCCCCGCTCAGGATAATAGCCGAGAACTTTATGCCCTGGCCATATAAAGTCCCCCCTGTCTACGCACTTTCCGGAACTTTAAATTGAATTAACCTAATAAAGTGTCGGCTTAACTAGGGAACCGTCCAATGACGCGGCGTATCAGAACTCGCCGTCTACCTGCACGCTCACGCTACTGTTTGCAGATATATAATAGATTTTTGCGATACTGCAACGGTCGGGCATTTATCATTCGGCGCAAAGCTGCGAGCGGAACTTTTTAAGCATGACGAATCGTGCAAACAGGTTTCAAAGAAGTCGCGCGACTCGTCTGCCGCTCGGATATGACGAGGCGAACTCGATAATTCTCTGGAATATCTTGTTTAATTATAGCGCTTCTGACTGATGAAAATTCGAACGCATTTGTCGCGTTGGTATAGAAGTAGAAGGAACGAAGGATGAGAGATGGGCGTTTCTTGGAGTGATTCTACAGAATGTTACCTACTACTACAACGAAAAATATCCGAGGAAATATTTCAGGTTACAACTTCTTGAAATAAATTACTCCCGCCCAATTGTACTCTGGTTTATACAACCACCGCGTAGTTACTACACCACGCCAAATCTTGGAAGCCACTTTCTCAAAAAGCATTCGCGTTTCATTTCTCTGCGGTTCATTCCACGAAATGAAGCGAATAAACCACGTGGCGCGCCAGCGTACTGTGTAAATGCCAGCCCGGGCGTTACATTTAATTCCGTTTCGATGTCTTCGCGGCTAATACGCCGAGAACTGCGTAACCAAACGAGAAATTAGACGACCGACGAAAATCCCGGCGTGGCCGTTCCAGCCTGCGAATTGAACCTTCGTCTACGCGCGTTCCACGTTTACGATACTGTTATGTTTCCGCGCGATTAAGGCCAACTGGCAGACGGAAAACGGAAACGTTTTCACTTAGCTCTGAAACCTTCAGCCCCCTCCTGCCCCGACCACTCGTTATGCCGTAAGCTGCCCGCGAAAAGGTGAAAATCCGATGAGAAACGAATACCACTACTCACCGCGTAACGAGACCTTTCTCTTTCCGCCAGGTTTTCTTTTTCGCTTAGCGGCGAAAACACGTAAATCGCGGTTACGGAATAACGCTTTGAATGAACGGCCACATCCACTCGTACGATCGTGCAATACGAGCCTTCCCCGATATTGCTTTCCGTAACATTTTACGAGGGATATCTCGTGAAGAGGCTGCAGGTCAAGCTGATACGTTTTACTCCAATCGTAAAAAGATGCTTCATTCCGGTTGCAAACGGTGAGCATTTCTAAATAACGTATTTAAGGCGAGGTCGTCGACGATTGGAGTAGGGCAATTAATTACCTTTTAATGCCCATTCCCTGTCCACGGTTGCCAAAGGATTAATGCGTACGAATCTCGGTAACACGATATTAGGCAACACGAATTTCGCGACGCGGCCGCGTTAGTTACGACACGCTCATTAATCACCTTATTTAATTTGCCCAATTTCACCGAACCAATTTCAATTAAAGTTGCGATTCAATCGCCGCCGGGATTATTTTACCGATTGGTCGTTGAATTTATGCCACCGGCGCTGGTGGACACCGATACGCACTGGCGCGAGCTTCCTAATCAAAACACTGTTACACGCGCGGTTTAATTATTCCGGTTAACTTGGTTTGTAAAAGTAATATTTCCGCGTAGCGTTTCGCTGACCGTGGGGCCATTAATTCGCCGGGTGACACGGGTTACATTACGCTGAAAATTTCGCTAAGGGAAAGGTTAATTGCCGTTTTGAAGTGCCGCAAACCTTGATAATCCGCCTGCAAATTGTAGACTGCACTTGAAAGGTGGGGACTCTGCGCTACTTGGGAGTGGCAGTAAAAGTAACGCCACTTGGAAGACCACCGTTATTAGACACTTGGCAGACGCCAGTCTTTGTTTCTTTCCTCTTTGAGAATCGTAATCCTTTCGGACGCGGAGAGAAGCTTAGAAAACTCTTTCACAGAATGTTAATTAGGAAAGCTCAGAGTTTCGATATAGTATCGGAGGGTGCACAGTCCATTAGGAGGAGGCGGTCCAGTTTCCGGCTACGTAGGCCATAGCAATTCCACGAAATTCGGCACAAGATAACACGATTTCCAGCTTATGATGATGGAGAGCGAGTTCATCTTCGGAGAATGATGTTACTCTGGACACCGTTAGCGCACTATTTATTCCATTTGTCGCGCATACAGCTCCGCCAAATACATGACGTACATATTCGGTATTCCAGCAGCGCGTTTTTGAAGTAGGTCGGCCTGTTTCATCGTAACTGGGAGTTGGCATTAAAAGCAGTCGAAAAAACTCTCGATGATGAATCCAATTTCACATTTCAACATTCAACATTTACAGATTAATCCATTGCGTAACAATGAAGTAGAAAGAAGAGTACATATACCTAAATATCAATTATTTATTAATCAGAACGTAAAAAGTCAGAGAATTCTCAAACTGGTGAACAGAAATGCAGTTGAAATATTGCTGCTGCTAATTGCACCTCGTATTTTAAGCTACGAAATATCTACGATGCAGAGATACAGATACACGGAAATTCTTTTATCGCGATCATTGACTGTGGAGCAATTTAAGGAAGCAAGGAATCTCCAGTCGTCCGGCTAAATCTCTTCCCCTGTCTTATCTAGCGCTCCCCTATCTAGAATAAGATTGATACTTAATTCATCGATTTCCGGCGCGGGATTTGCAACAGCCCGGAGCCAATCTACTCCCGAAGCAAGAGAAACGTCTGACCCAAATCACTGTTCTTCGTTTTCGTAGTAAACTACTGATCTTAGGTGAACCGACTGCTACACGTTTTATCCGCCGTTCTCCAACTCTTCCTTCACCCGCTCCTTAAACCAGACCGATCTGATCAATTTTAATTATTTTCTCGTTCCTCTTTAAAATATTGCAATAAAATATTTTATTCGTTGTGGTATTATAATGTAATAATATTCAGCTTCGCCATTGCATAGAAGGATGTTGTTTGGGAAATAGTATCCGCGAGACTACGTGACCGGAAATGGATCGAGCTAATTTAAACAGAGAAACGGCAGACGGCGAAATTGTAAATAATTAATGAGGTACTGATTAAACTGTGCATTATTTGTACGTCTGAAAAGTAAATAGCTACTAACGCTTTTTCACGGTTCCTAGAATTTTATATGTAGATTTTCTGATATTGTACGAGCAGTAATGAAATAAATTTATAATAAATCAGTGACAAAGACGAAATTAAAGAACGTGGCAGTTTGGTCAGTCTTCGGGGTTTCAGGAAGATAGTTTTCGTAATCATAGTAGGTAGGTATAGCGACAGGATTAATCCACAGTACGGCTGATTCACCGAAAAATCCAGGCTATTACGTAAATCAATAAATTTTATTAGCGCCCATTTGAATGGGTAAACAGTCCACTTCATTTGGTTGTATCCCGTTCCGGTCATAAAAATTCGTCTGAGCGGCAGAATTACATCCGCGCGGCTGCATATCGCGCGCATTAAAGACGGAAAATAAACGAGCGCGCCGGAAAATCTGGCGGATTTTAAATCGACGGAGCGGAGGAACGGGCGCGGAATCCACGCGGCTGCCTTACTCGCGTGAGCGTTCAACCCTGCTCGTTAACTCCCGCTAAACTGTACTTGACCGAATCACCGAGGCGGCGATTCCGAGGGTAATAGTCTCCTCCTCCCCGTTCTGTCGCCATCCACCCCAGCTTTTTTCACGGAGTGTTTCCTTCTGCGTCAAACGAGCTGCTCGAAGAATTTCGTCGCGGGCACGCTCGCGATCACCGGTCGTCCGCTCGCCCCGGCTAGGATCGAACGCAAGGCGATTACGTGTCGCAAAGAACCAGCCAGCAAAAAGTACAAGCAGGCCGGAGAAGGGAGAAGAAAGGACGAGGATGGCGCTCGATTGAAAGTGGAGGATCGTGCGCGCGCGGTCCACGGCAATTACGTTTCGGAAATAAAAATCGCAACGCGACGATAAAGTCGGGACGCGCAATTTCCGTGACGACGACTTTGACAAAAAAAAAATTCGAGTATCAGCGTCCCGATATTTTCATAAGTGAGGGATAATATTTCTGCCTAGGAAATCGAAATGAGCCGGTCTCGTTTATCATGCCATTTGGCCATTCAATTACCGAATGGTATTTATCGTGCACTTCCCCGCTTTCATTTCAAATTGTCTCGTGGCCGGGGAACTGTACGATTAATAATACTCCTATCAATTATTCAGACTGTACTTTCCTGCTGCCTTCGACCCATCTTCTCTATTTTCCGCTAACGTAGATTGGGATATCTTTGGAGATTGCGTTACTGGTGGAGCACGAACAAAGTAAATGATAACGACGAATTTTCGTCGGGTAGGAGAATGTTTACGGTTAAGGGTGGTTTTATATCGGTGTAAGACAATTTGGCACACCTCGTTCACTGCGACAGGTGTGTTTTATTTAAACGCTTGTTTGTGGAATTTAATTTACCGCATTTAACGACGCGCTCGCATTAATCGCCCAACTTGCCACGAAATTCCGCGCGGTCGCATTTTGATTCGACGAGTGTGCTTCGCGCGCTCTATTTTTAAGCTCCCCGTGCACTTTTCGACGCGAAGTAATTTTGTTAATGTAAATTGTGGCGCACGCGAACGTGCCCAGCCTCGGGAAAGGAAACACCGTTCAACGAGAATATTTAATCTAGAAAAATATTCATGCACGTGCGCGTCCTGCAGTTTTCCAGCAGACATCTCTGGACCCTCATTTCGTGTAATTATATTATAATAATGACGTCAGAACGCTTCGTATAAAGTATAATACAAACGTCTGCAAACCCTCCCTGGCATGCAATTCATATAATTAAATCAGGAGAACGATTTGGTGTGTTTAACCCTTCGATCGATTCGAATTTCAATCGAAATTCATCGCCGCAACCGTAAAAAAAATGATAGAAGCTTAAAGTGATATTCATTTTTCTTACCCTTCATTCTGTAACGGGTTCAAACTCGAAAATCTCGACTCCGAGGCAGGCTGATCAATCAGACCACAATGCATGGGCCTGGAAAGCGAAGGAAATTCATTTAGTACCCGAAATAAAAAGAACTGGAACATTGAAAGTGTTGGAGAATTGATTAATGGGGGTTAGAAAGGATTAAAGCCTGAAACAAGTTCGGAAGTAGCACTCGTAACCCTTTCAGTTCAAATTTTAGTATAATTAATGGTACGCGTCAGGCCACTTCGTGATCGCTTTAATGAGAGTAATTTAACAGGCGCGAAAGTTTCAACGCCGCTATGAGGCAGGATTGATTGACTGGAGGTTGCAATCGTTGTCTGCTACATGACACGTAGGTAGTTACTGTTATCGAACCACCACAAGTTGCCTAATAATTAAACGTCAACGTGCACTATTTCCAGTATTTCCAATTCAAATACCTACAGGTATGTTAGACCCATGTCAATTCAATCAACTGTACACGTTCGCCTGTTTCATCGCGGGGGCTTACCTCCCGGCTGGTTCTGCCGCGATTTACTGGGCGCCCTGTGTAAGGGCACGTTATTCACACTATGTGTACGAGGATCCGACACGGAGGCATCCACGACGACTGGCAAAGCCGTGACACTCAGCCGATCATTTATGCTCGCAGGGCAGAAAGACACACACGCAGCCTGATATCCCCCGAGCAAACATGAATCAGCAGGCGCGTAGATAATACGCACCCAGCCATATTTTTGACAGTAATGAATACCTGGCTGCATACCTGACCCGGCTGGCCGGTGTACAACGCTCGAGAGGGCCGGCCAGGTTTTGTTTTAAATGTTTTCCACGCTGGAATAACGCCAGGCTGTGTCGCGGCACACCCCCTGCGCGTCCAACACACCCCCCCCCCCCGCCGCCCCATCGGATCCACGGGAAAAACGACAATGCCACGGGAGCTCGCCCGCCTCCACCACCCTCCCCTCCGCCCCTCCTAAATCGTTGGGCTCATTCCCAAACCCTCCTACGTGAGCATCCACACCCGTATTTCGCGCTGGCCGAAAAGCGTTCGCGCGAACGCCGGAGATTTGCAGAGCTACCCGAAAAACTGCGATAGTCATTGCTTTCGGTCTGGGGTAAAAGGGGGATGGTGGGGATAAATCGGTGTGTTAACCGGGCTAAAAGTGGAGCGTACATATGGCGCGAAAAACCACGTTTTCGACTAGATTCGTTCCTGTTACTCCAGCTCTCCTCTTCCGGCTCGCGCTCCGACGAATTAGCCAAAGCTGGAATTTTATTCGGAGCTAACGCACCGACTGTTCCTTTCGCAAAAACTACGCCAAGGTTTGACTCTCTAACAAAATTTTGGTCATTGGCGAGTGTCGGTGATTTGGCAAAGTCACCAGAGCGAAATACTCTGGGATTTTTGCTGCAAACGCGTCGGTAGACTGAATCGGAATGGTGCATCTTCGATGCTGGTAAATGTAAAGTGATTTTGAGGAGATCGGCCCGGAATGCGAGACGACTAAAACCTATCGAAAGGGTTGTTGAAACGATTGGAACGTCGAAATAACTCACGCTTAACGTTATCCACGAATATAGAGACTGAAACATAGAAACATGACTCTCCCTGACAAATTTCTCTGATCGCTAGATTCGCGGGATAAATCATGTACTGTGATTTAAATGTAACGAAGTGTACGCATGAAAGCGAAAACTCATGTTCTTGTCCGAATGGCTTGCTGTAGAATGAATTGATGTGAGTTCGAATTGTCGACCACAGCACGTCGAATGCATTACGGTAAAAAGTTTGCTTGATCGAATGGAGCTATTTTCCGATCAAAAAGCACGCTACTGGAAGATGATATTTATAATAGTCGCGGATAGTAGTAACGTCAATTGCTCATTCGTAGAATCTGATTTGGATCGTTGAACTGTAAATCGCCATTTATTTCAAATCAGAATTGGAAAAACGCATCTGCTGACAACACAGGACTTTCGTTTACCACCAACTAGATCCTTAGAGGGGTACTCTAGTGTAACTATCCGTTTATAATAAAGAAAATAAACCTTGGCTTTTCCATTTTAGCTGACAATAACAGTCCTCACATCATCGCCTGACGGAAAAGATTTTTTTGAAGAAGTTTGGGCCACCGACTATATGTATTTATGTTCTTGCATGTGTGTACTTGCGGTAAAAAAGCTCACAAAATTCTGGGTATTACTTCAAACATACCTTAATATGCAATCAAAACGCCAGACAGAATAAACTTATAGTTTTTGTTAAATAAATTCCAGAAGATAGCGTTGAAAAGCTGGTTAGAGTAACTAGAGTACCCCCGTAAAGTACTGGGATACCTCTCATTTGCCGGAGGGGAGCTGTTCGAGACGTAGGAAACTTCCGAGCATCGGGAGACCTACCGTGAAATCTCCAAAGCGGATCAGCGGAAATGTTTATATTCATTTTAGCATCCATTAGTGATCGCATTAAAACTCGAAATCTGTTCTGGCGCAAGCAGCTTGCAAATAGCAGTCGGACTTTATGTCTCTCCCTGCATTCAACGACTGTACTGATTGTGAGTGTAAATAGTGGCGAATATTCGTGGCAAATAAGTGGAAGAATATCTATTTCGCATAGAGAAAGCTATTGATTAAAAATAAAAAAGAAACATACGACAGTGTATGGGATGAAACCGAATCTAATTTATTTCGTTTATTAAATCATGTATAATTATTCATGGATATATACCAATTACTTTACTATTGCAATAAATCAATCAGTTTATATAATAAATTAGTAATCCTAATATATTCATTACACAGAAACGCGTTTGAAAGTGAACAACTCTGTGCAAAGTACGATGCGTTTCCCTTTGACGTCGCTTGGTTTCCAATTGACGCAATCGTGTTTTTCGACGGTAACGGGATATTTCGAGTGCCGGAGTTAAACAGGGCCGCTGTATCAATCGGAGCAATTATTTAAACAACCGTTTACACGTAAACTCGGAAATCAACGCGTGTGCCGAGCGAGCGCGGCTCATTAATTAAACGCAATGCGCCGCTGATTTGTAGTTAAGCGAATCGATTAATTATCCCCTAACACGTTCTGCCATTTCGGTAATTACCTTTCGAGCGTAGGAATATGAAAGGGACTTTATTGCTAGATAGTAATTAAGTGATTAGTAATCACGCAAGTATCAAAGAAATTACGCGACCATTAAATCGATTCATCAGACTATTGTCAATCAATTCCTGGCAATGGGGCAGATTCCTTGAGCGAGCGAGTAAGTATTCGGGAAAGGTTAATCTACGCGTTTTGGAAATCCAGCCGAGCTTATTACTCGGCCTAATAAAACTGGAAGAGAACAAGAATGGTGAACGTTTGCCCGTGGAAACCGCGAAAGTGAGCCTGGACCACAGAGCGAGGAGAAACGAGGCTGGGAGTGGGAAGAAGGGCGCGGGATAAGGGTGGAGAAAAAGAAGAAGAAGAATGAGACGAATAAGGAGAAGAGGGGATGGCGAAGTATCTCGCGCACGGCTTGAAGATAAGACGAGCGTCTTTCACGGTTCGTCGCATCTCAACAAACTCGCCGTGCGGCCGAGGCGAAACAGAGGGTCGAGGGAGGATATTTTCCTTAACATCTCCATCACTTTGCCGGGCTTTCTTTTCCTTTTATTCGGCCCTCCACGGTGAAATAACACTGGCTGCCGGAATTGCGCGGAAAAAGTGCTCATTTGCAGATCCCCGCGCCCCAGACCCGACCGGCCGCGATATCATCCGGCTTTGTATGAATATCGTTAAACTTTTCGTCTCGAAATGCAAAGACCGCGCTCGTAAGCCAGAATCACTGACGGAGGATCTCTTAATAAGGGCCATCTCAACCCCCCCCTCGCCCGCGCTCTGCTTTTCCTCGTCACAATGCCGACCATTAGATGCTGCCATATTTTCGTTCGACGAAAGAAACGAGAACGCTCTTATTGCGAGCTTCCTGGCTCTTCCTTCTCGAGCTCCTCCATGCCACTCGCATCCTCGTTCAACTACACGAGCCTTCATATTTCGCGTACATTTTCAGGTAGTTCTGTAGATTCATAAGATTCAATACGCTGGATATCAAGATAATATTAATTACTGCATGCACAGAGTAGAGAAAATTGTGTAGCTTTGTTTCGGATGCTAGGTCCCGGATTGAATTCGGCGGTCTGAATAAAATTTTGTTGCTTGACTCACAGAGAGACGGGACAATAGCCATTATACATAATGAACGATGGCGCCCCTACATTCGCCGTTGTTTTTTCGTTAAAATGAGAATCATTAGGTACGGTTACACAAACGCTTGAAAAGGTTCCGGGTTACTTGGCAGCGTATAAAATCTTCGGGTCTCGTTTCTTCGGTCCATTCTTCCTTCTCTAATATTTTCCACAAATTTCTCCGCCTCGCGTCATCCTTCGCCCCTTTCTCCATGATTCCATCCAAATGTTTGCGCGTATCTTTGGCGTGTTTGTATTTCATTTCACCTCATACTGGAACCTCCACTTCCGATAAGATCGTCGGCAAGAAGTTTTTAATGTCCGGCGAATTTGCCACGTTTATTCGATTTCTACGTTTGTTATCGTAATCGACAGCGGTTAAATCTCTCGGTGCCACTTTCTCCGCATAAATTGCTTACGAACGATTTCCTCGGTGGCTCGTGATTCGCGGTGGACGGAGTCGATTCAAGTTGCAGCGGCACGCGTAAAAACGGTACCTACCTACTCCGTACACTGGTCCATTTTCTATTACTAGGAGAGAGACACGCAACTATGGTGCTCGAACTTCTTTGCACGTAGCTTTCGTCCCACGACTGACAATGAGTAACGCGCGTTACGAAATTTTCCTGCCGAGAATATCGAAGCCAGCGAAAGATGAATCTATGGAGGATCGCCGATGTGTGGCAAGCGCGCGCTATTGCGAGAGCTTCGTTACCGCTATGGCACTAATCACCGAAACGATCTTGATAGACTGAATAATGATGCCACGTCCGTGACCAATCACGTGTTTTGCGTTGTATAGGTAATTAAAAGACCGGCATGACAGGTGGTAGATGCGAGATATCCACGGAACACCCGCAAAGCTTTCAAACTCCGCAGTAACGAAACTTTAAACACGTGCTGCATAATATGAAATGGGCGAAGTGAAATCTGATGGATTTTCCATGAACGGGAATAATTTAAACGTAGAACGTGAAACGGTTTGAAAGTGTTCGATAGGAGACGCGGGTAGAGAAGACTTTATCGACATTTTAATTCGCCATCCCCAACAAGAGGGTTTAAAGGTGGAGTTCAAAGGACGACTCCCTGTAGTTTGATATTTCTCAGAGGCCGTTGCGGGGCCATTTCAGGGAAGACAAATGAACCGGAATCCCTTTGACTTTACTCGACCACGGGGGCTTTAGCAAGAGGATTTCCTTCGATGTTCAGCTCGTTGTCCGCAACGATTGTCGCAATTACTGCGATTAAATCGGGTTAACCAATTACGGGAACGCCGACTAAGAATTTCGGTGACTTGGGGAGCGGCGTAGTTGTTCGGTAGTTTCCTACGTGACTGCACCGACCAGAATCTCGCCATTTCAAGTAAACTTGGCACCTCGATACGCGCACTAATATTTTTGCCGCTCTCTCGATTTCAGAGATCACAGGATACAAATTAATTTGTCAACAATGCACAATGCTGACTGATTAACTTAATACCTTCCTCAAGCTGCATTTCGAAGCGCAAACAGAACAAGAAATACGCTTCATGCGTGACCGTACACGCAGTAACGAGATACCATACATAATTCCGTACACCGCGCACGTCATCAGGCATAAGCTCCGCTACATTAGTGCATCCTGTACACAGGGGCTTTCCCCACTGCGGCTTATGCGCCTCCGCCAATGCAGCCCCGACTTATTAATATAATTCCTCTTTGATGTAGAACGATAATGCCTGCGAAACGGAGAATTGGCGAGGAAAACGGACATACGTCCCACGTGTCGATTAACAAGCAAGGGAGTCGTATAAACACCACGTGACTGCCAATTTAAACTTGCAATCTATTCATCTTCCGCCAGCGAACCTTTAATAAGGGAAACGTGGTTTCGTAACGTGAATTCTACGGATACACGACGTTCTGTGTGCCGGAGAAACGTTGCTGCGGAGGACAGGCGCACAAGTGTTTGTACACGAGCTCGTAGCCAACGAATCCATTGGGTTCCATTGCACGAGTCCAAATGAACGCGCGTTTTCATCGTTCCCGTGACAGAGGAAAAACGCGGAACAATAAGGAATGGGATTGCCCGGACAGGTAGATAGACCGGAGCGGGAAAGGAGGGCCTTGTTTCACGGCTCCCGCGAGCCTTTCCGATGAGAACGAGAAGCAAGTCGGAGGCGCAATTACGGTAAAGGACGCCTTGAGAGCCGACGAGATTATGAACGGAGCGTGAGAGCAGACCAAAGCGTGCCGATGGCGTCGAGAATTAACCCGGTTAGCAAACACGTGTCCTGGTTTGAGGGAATCACGATCCTGAGGAGCGACACTGCGGCTGAACGAGACACTTGCTTCCGAGGCGAGCGGAATTAGACTGGCGGATTCGCGCGGCACGCGTGTGCCCCGTCTCTAAACAAACGAGTCGGTTATGTTATGGCTGTGTACCAAGCAATCCACTCTGTTCCGTTCTAGGGGTAAAAAGTACAGTGGTTGGCCACCTGACAGTGATTGGCCCTATTTTGAGAAATAAAAATATATTACGAAATACCAATGTTATGCTTCTTTTAATGAACATATTCATATTCCTTGTACTTTCTGGCTTCGGATGTAATCAATATTTCTCCACTCATTATATACTGTGATTATATTTAAAAGCAGATAGGATGACTCGGCTTTGCAGCTTGAAAATTACAGCGATTCAATAAAAAAATCATAAGAGTACAGTTGAAAGTTTTCGAATATTTTAATGTATTTGTGATATTTATATCTCTCATATTTTGTATATATTGATAAATAAAAGTTAAAACTTTATAAAAAAATTATTTATTTGTTAAAATTATACATATATTATGAAAATTATGGGGGGCCAACAACTGTCATATGAATAATATTGAATGGCAATAATTGGCCGGGTGGCCGGCGACTATTCTATAATCATGATAACGGTAAAACAGCTATTGGTCCCCTATTCATTCGCAGTATTGAAACGGTCATTTTTAAAAAAGGTTCAACATCGACATAATTATAGTACAATTAAATAAAAAGAAGAAGTATTATTAGGTGTGTTACATTGTATAGTTGTATTTGAAGTTCCTTGTGATTTGAATTTTAATTGGTGTATTCAAATTCAATATGATTATTAAATTTATTTAATTAAATTGGAATTAAAAATTAAATTTGATTGAATTAATTGGATTATTCAAATTTAATTTGATTACTGTATTTATTTAATTAAATTGAAGTTAAAAATTAAATTGTGATTACCTAGTAGATAAATTGTAGAAATTTTGAATTTTTTAGTAGAACTGAATTACCCTACAGTAAAAAATGCCAAAAGTAAAAAAGGTGATAAATATGAGAAAAAATATACAAATGAACAAATCATACAAGCATACATAAAATATATCCATTTTATTGAATAATTGTAATCCCATTTCTATCATCAAATCATATAACATTTTTTTTAGGTTATATTATGTGTCAAATAGCGGCCAATCACTGTCGAACCGATCGGACAACTACTGTCATGACCATGCCAATAACTATATTTCTTCGTAGTCAACACATTTTTTGTATATTTCTATAAATTCTTGTTCTTTTTTTATAAACTCTATTTATTTTTAGATTATTAGGATTTTTTCGTACTTATTTATATTGATTTTCATTTCAAATTTACTAAATTCACATTTATAATTCACTATTTATGTGACACTCTTACTTAAGTGGCCAACCATTGTACTCTTTACCCTACAAGTGTCTTCTACATTCACCGTGATCTGTAGACTGCCTGGTGTACCGATACATCACACGAACGACGAATATTAGTGTCATTTTCAAATTCACGTGCTCGTGACGCGAGATAAGAGTTTGGTACGAACGGTCAACCCTCCAATTTAATCCCCCCATAAAGGATCCACCAAGTTATTTAAAAAGTTTCAAAGCAAAGCGTCTATGAATATGCAAAAAAAATTGGCAAACAGATATTTCAAAACTGTTTCCACGCTGCAGCCTGGGAGTGACATTATTCGTGACGCCTGAGCGTTTCGGGTTTCTTTGATGGCGTCAGTTTTTCTGACCAACTGTCACGGCCGTTTGTCGTCAAAAACGACAGTGTTATAAAAATCCGTACGAGAGCTACAGTTTTCGATGCTATAGCGCGAGTTTGTTCCATTTATACGGGAAAAGGCCAAGTCCGCTGGAGAAATTCTTCGATGGTGCCGCGTGCTTTGTACAGGAGTTGTATCGCAGACGAAAACGGTCCCTTTGAATCTAAAATGCAGCAGTAACTGGGAAAGGTACGTGACACTCTGTACAATATGTATCGAATCGTCCCGTTTCCCACCGGAGAATGGGGACAGGCAAACACGATATTCACGACACGATCTCTTTCATAGTTCCGATCTCCAGACAGCCAGCCACATTAAAGTTACATAATTTCCTTGCGTTGTTTTCTAGGGTTCACTCTCAAATCAAAAACGGGCACGCCGCGCATATAAGAATGTCGTCGGATGCAGTGGAGAGAAGTCCTCCCTTGGAAACACACGGGTGAGTATTTGAAATTTAATGTGCATCATTGATGCAGAGTTACAAGGATATCGTGACAATTAAAATTTGAAATGAGCAAATTCATTGGCTCACGGTATTGCAATATCTACAGTTTAAAGGGGAACTTTAGCCATTAATTGCGTTGCTTTATCAGAACTGCGATAAATTAATTATTTCTGCTGTTCCACCAGTATCTTTTTACTTTCATTGGATAGAATAATTTTTAGCAACATGGATATATTCGATAAAACATATTCCCGATTTTTGTATATTATAAGATTTCATTTTGTCCAAAATGGCCATGAAAAGTTTATTGGTAACCTTTGTGGAATACGGGGCTTAATAAGACGATGGAATCTGTAATGCATATTTTTATAGCCTCTAATTTTCCGCGGGAAAAATAAAGTTGGTCGCGCTTTATGCAGCGCATCCAGTTTCTATTGATGTTCGGACTGAATTGAAGCAACCAGATAGGAGGAAGGAGATCCTCCTCGTGAAATTTTAGTGACCCTATAAAAGCAAATGTTTCCTCGCAAATCCGTATGCTCACATCCCCCTTCGATTCAACGGGGTCTCGAGTTATCAAAGAAGTAACACGTTTTCATCTTACCTACCGGTAGTGTCTCTCTTAACGACAATGTGATAGAATCAAAGCGGCCTGATCATCCGTTTTATTCCGGAATTCACTTGGCCAAATCACTTCACAAATTTACTCCGCCCCTGCGAGTCGAACGGAAATTCCGTTTATAGGAAACTTCGCATTTCCTTATCGACCACACTTCCAAGATTGCACTGCGGGCTAAATGTCATCCGGTCGTTCACGAGATTACTTATTTACTTATTTACGTCATTGCATTAGACATATGAATGCTTTATTTCCGTCAATTTAATCCTCCCAGTATTCTCATCCTAGCACGTATTACGCGTGGAAATGTATTGCAAGGAGAGAAATAATATCATTAATTAATTACATCCATCTCAATCGCTCGTAACTATTTGCATCGGACAGCAAGGTATTGATCGGTGGAATGGAAATTGAAATGTTATTCTAGCCCTGTGATCAGGGGCCTTAACAAGTAGAGATAGGCGGAGAGAATTCGGCGTGTGGACAGCTTCGAATAGAAGCGGATAAAGCTGATCCAAGCCGGCAGAGCTTCGCGTGGGGGATCAGAAATCGGCTTAAACCTCGATACTCTGCCGTGCTTCGATGAAGAGTGCAAAGTGTAGTACGTATCATGCGAGAGAGGAGAGCTAAGGTTCCTAAAAGGATTCAGGGATCTTCGAGAATTCCGATACATTTTCGTATATGTCCTGAAGCCTCGAGAGTAGTGAAAGTTCTCTTGGTGCGTCTGCTCTTAAAGCAGCACTTTCAAAACGATTTTATCTCCGTTGTCACAAAAATTCAGGACCTACATCTTACTCTCATCTTCTGAAATGAGCCGGTGAAGATACGTAGCACTGGGTAGACTTTCAAATACCTACAACCGAAACTTGACGATTTCTCAATAATATTTGAGGCCCGGAACTGTTGAATAAAGTTACCAACCGATGAAAGGATTAACTGGAGCCAGAGGGACGACCGTATTAATTTTCGATCCGTACGTAATCTCCAATTCTGAATCAAACTTGCTCCCCACGGATCATTTTCCGCGGCGGAATTTTACGAGGCAGTTGCTTGCGTTAGAGGATTTCGGAACGTGACCCGATTCCAGCCTGTAGTCTCGGGATGCAATCATCGTTTGATGCCCGGGGGATGGCCGAAGGAGGGCGTCGAAGGAGGGGAAGGATTATGGAGAGAATGGACGAAGGATCGTGGTCGAGAATGAGATTTAGTTGGAATTGGGAGTGCAGAGCAACAATCACGGACGATTGAATCGGCCTCGCGAGAGATATCGATTGGCAGGACCGACACGATGGTACCGTCTTGTTTCAAGCTGCACGAGCAAAAGGACGGGCCTGTTTTACGAGTTGTAATTCGTTGTAATTGGTTCCTTTGCTCAGGTCGTTCGGAGTTCATCGCAGGGCCCAGAGTTTAAGAGCCTGCGATCTTAAAAATTGGTCACCCACGCGATCATTAAGGGTGTTGGCTTAAAAAAAAAAGCATTTTACGTAGGTAATTTATCCATATAGAATGTAAAGTTTACAAAAGTTTCTTTACACGTTACACAGTGGAACGCTGTCGCAGAAATTAATTTTCAGAGAAATGTTTGTTGATTGAAATTTTCACATCATAAACGAGTAAAGTACTTGCTCATAAACATGTGTTTTTCAGGTAACGTTAACTATGATTACTGTTTGAACAACTTTTGCCTTCGCGTGCTTAACGAACATTGTTTGCAATCCCTGGTAATTTTAATGTACTAAATTCGGGTACCATGGTTTAACATGGTTGTTGAAATTACGCGCTAGAAGACAATTTGAGCCACGTAATATATGCGTCACAACATAGGTCGATTTTACATAATTACATAATTCGCGTTGTAATTTGGAGTTTGCGAGCAGGTAACGCGATGAAGCGTTTCAAAGTACTCGAACGTAGAAGCATCCGACATCACGATCTTTGTATTTGGCTTCCCTGCACAACAACAATCTAATTCGCGCGCATTTGTGTGCGCGGCTTTAACGCTTACCAGGATGCACTATCTTTAGTTACAGCCAAGACTCGCGCACTACGTATAATCCGCCGCTAATACGCTTTGTAATCTCATATCGCAGTTCCTTTACACACCAGAAGACATATCTATACACGCATTCCCTCCAAATTTACTACGCCAGATTTGCATACGTCAAGCACGGTTCTACCCTTTTCACCGTATGCAAATTCGTAACAGTCGATTAGGTTCCTTGATGTTCCTCGCAACACAATTTCTTTCATAAAAAGAAATCCATGGGCAGAGCCAGACCGATAAGACGATACTGCTCCGAAATTACGTTAGTCTTCAAGACTAATTTGGAGATAAAGATTGCAAGGCTTGAAAGAAACTTAACAATTTGCGATATATGTAAACGGAAGGAAAGTGGGGAAATGGAAGGTCGAGGTAAAGGGAGTAAGAAAATAATGTAAAAGGAACTTTTTCGTCTGTGCTGCAATGGAAGGTGCGCGAAGTATTTGAAAGTTTATGAACTTAGAGAAGGGTTTTACTTATGTATTAGTTCATCACAGGAACGACTATTACCAAGACAGATACAGCTGCGCCCTCGTTGCATCCACCTTCCCTTCTCTCTGCTTTTTTCCCGCTCCGGGGTTTCAAGTATTTATGAAAAACATTAAAGCACTGGAACGAGAACTCGAGCACGGACGTTGATGGAAATGTCCATGGCGATACATTGGGTCGATTTAAACTCGACAGTGCCAAATAGATTGTATTTATATTTCAAAGGTAATTCTTGTTGTATTAAAACACCCTGTTTTCCTTCTATCTTACGATGAAAAGTATTTGATCTATGAACACATAAGTTAGCAGTGATCACTGTCGACGCTATTGCATGAGTCGCAATCAGGACTTTCACCCTTGCAAAAGTGAACTGGAAATTGATAATCACAATGAATATCAGAACATTAAAGCAGGAGCAGAGAAGTTGCAACACGCAACATGGTGGCAAGTTAGATCGCGCTATGCGTTAATGTTGCACAGAAAGGTCACGCAAGCACAAGTAGATAGATACATATAGGTACCTATCCCCGTTTTGCGCACGGTCCCAGAAAAACTGAGACGGTACCAGGCTTAACGCTCTTAAAGCTTCATCTTCAAATATTTAATGAAGCCTCGCGCAGGATTATTGCATTTTTAACGGAACGCGGCCACGCGGGAATCGTATCCGTGAAGAGGAACACGCTTCCACGTGGATTTACGAGGAGCCGGCGAACGGTAAAACGGAGGGAAAGAAAAAAGACTATTCGGAACGGCCGCGTAGCTTGGTGAAATAATAGCTGGCAGACATCTCCGACTAAGAGATCCTCCAAACCGAGCGTATCCGACGCTGTCATGATTCTGATTAAATAATACATCGGGCGCGTCCAGATTCTGCATCACCGTGTTTTATCCAGTAATGTTCTTTTCGTGTACCAACGCTTTTTTCGTTTTACGCAGGACATTCTACCGATGTCTTGCGAACTTTTGATGCGTCTGTCAGTAGAGACCTTTTAGCAAGCACGGCTTCACGAATTCCAGATTCGCGATTAGAACTTTCCTTTCCGTGTCCGTACCGTAGTTTCCCAGTAGGTCGTAAAAAATGACGCCTCACGCAGTCGCGACAGAGAAAATGCTTGGGATATATTAGACTGGGCAACAAGTTATGTATGGAGTTTACAGGGAACCATGAGCGATGTCCAATGGCTGATACATGCATAGTGGTTTTACAATTCTTCAGCTTTTACTGCTCTAAAAACTCTAAGTTGTACTGTCGGAGAGGTCAGACGCGTGATTCTTCATATCGCCCGTGTTTCTGCATTATTTTTCGTTCAGCAAATTTTGTAGAATCTAAAGTACCTACATGAAAATCTGGCAGACCACTGTCACGTTCTTAAAAAAGTGTGAATGTACAAGAAAATAACGTAAAATATTTGCAGTCTGGAATTTACGATTTTGCTTTAATATTCCTCCCTCTTTAAGATATTCAACCCTTTGCCGAGTATACAATTTTTGTTCCCCTCCGCGAATCTGCATGCTCCCCAGCTAAAATCCCTAAATGCGTTATTAAGGTTCACGATCGAAGTTGTACAACGAAAAGGAGCACCGTGGGGAGAGAAGAGGAGAGTAGAAAATGCTGTTAGCCGGTGTTCCGTGTACAAGAAAACGTAATTTCAGCTATTAACCGGCAACAAGGTTGTTCCTCTGAACTAACCAGCCGCAGATATACCCGCGTAAAGACAGAAAGAGATTCAGCCACGGACTTTTACACGGTTCGTTATCATTTCAACCGGGGCTGCCGAGTATTTTCTTAGGGGTTCGCGTCGCTCTCATTTCATGTTTTTACCGCATAAAGCGCAAGACTCTGCGGAATGAAAAGATATACGGGGTACGTTCAACCTCTTCCACTTTCAATATTTTCCTTCGCCCCGTCGACAAATAAACATTTCAATCCCACCGTGGAGAATTTAATGCATACTCAAAAATAATTGCACTCCGCGCTTGGGCCAACCAACGAAAGGAGAAGCAAATTCTCTCTCAAGCAACCACGTAAGAAATGTATATAGGTATGTATTTGGACATTATATGCCCGCTTACCAGCAGACGACTGGAGAAAATTTTCTCCCGATTTAGAAGATTTAATCGCGACTACGGAGCTGAGGTATCCACCCGAAAAACACGCGCGGTACGAAATAGATTTGGACCATGCCATTTCCAGCAGCGTGTCATTTATTCGGTAAGATGGTCACGTTTCACTTTACCCCGCTCTCGGCCACATTATCTCGAGCTACGGTAAATCAAATAAGAGTCCCCGCATGTACATACGTATATGTACCGATGTTTATGGCCTCGCTATCCCGCCGATTCCACCCTCCAGCACTCCAAGTATCATTCGTTTTTTTCCCGGCTGACCTAAGCGCGCGTTACTCCACAGCGCACGCGAAGCCACCGAAGCGGCGATGGTTGGAAACGCGCGCTTACATGGTTAGGTGGCGGCTAGTAAACGAACCGCGTGCTCGTAAAATGCGGCGATCGCAAGACCGCAATAAAGACTTCCGGTTGGTCGTGTGTACGGTATACAGGCGCGAAGGGACGACGGAGAGCAGGAGGGGCCAGTCGGATGCTGGAGGATCGAGAAGTGCACCCCGTGGACTGGTGCCAGCGGCCGGTAGCT
This sequence comes from Andrena bucephala, assembly GCA_947577245.1. Taxonomy (NCBI): domain Eukaryota; kingdom Metazoa; phylum Arthropoda; class Insecta; order Hymenoptera; family Andrenidae; genus Andrena; species Andrena bucephala. The sequence goes on from OX387715.1 coordinate 77,147,149, forward strand.
GGCTCGTGCTCGTTGCATCGAACCTCCAGTCGTACGTAAAGGGATCGGTATTTATGGTACTGCCACATTGATTCGTGTAAAGCCGACGGTACTTGACCTCTTCAGCGTAAAGTAGTAGCCGGTCGAAACCACGAATGAATTCGGTTTACTCCGTTACCTTCGTGGATACGGTGTACGTGTCGGGCCTTCGTGGATCGAGACATTAGCAAGGGTTACTTTATGTACAGCCGATCGGGGCCCACTGAAAATTTCATCTGGAACGTGAATTTGCGGCCGACCGAAACTGCGAATGCATTTGACCCGGTACACCGGCGGGCCTGCTCTAGCGTATCCCGTTCTACCTACTCTCATCTTGCATCTTAACGCCAATTAGCCAAGTTGTGCGGGTGCTTGGGAAATGAAAAGCTCCTACCTACTCACGATACACCTCTAGAACGAGAAAGTGTCCACGCACGAGTCATAGGGGAGGGTTGCCTATATCGTACCACTTAAGACATTTTACGTTACATTTCATATTTCGTACTAATTTGAACGATTTAGGCAACCGGTCTCCTAAATCGTACCTCCACTAAAAATAGTATCAATAATAAATAGAGAAGTAAAAATATTCAACATAAAGTAATGATTATTATATAGTTACGTATACATATGTATATGGATTACACACAGGCCGCAATAACCTATGTATATGATATATGTACATAACCTAAATAACATACGAGTTGTCAAATCCTACTGGTACGATTGAAGTGGTACGATTTAGGAAACCAGTACGATATTGGCAACTCTCCCCTAATAAGTTCCAGTGATTCGTGCGTTGCCCGCAATAAATTTCGGGTATGTTATTTCCATACTCGTGTCTCCGGAAAAATATGGGAGAGGCGAGATAACGAGGCAAAAAAATACAGCTACGGGAAAAACGGTTCGCACGCTATGCCCCGAGGTGGAGGAGCGGCCAGTGCTAGAGCCGATTTCGGGGCTAATTAATCAGAACGGCGACATCGGGTACCTGAGCGTAGGCGATGGATGGCATGGTCTTTCGCGAGAATGCGAGAGAAGCGGCGGTAATAGCGACAGTTGGGACGGCAGTAGCTTTAGCAGCTGTCGGCCAAAATCATGATGCTTTAATAATTGGAAGTAAGAAGGTGTCGGCTGCGAGGGATGTAACTTCGCAGTAATTAGCCAGTCCTTGGGTACCGCAAATGGAAACGGAGACAATTCAACTTAACCCCGCGCTCTAATTAATAGCGATACCCAGTCAGGGTTAGGTGCCGTCTAGGCGAGACCTTCGGGCCAGATCAAATTCTCCCCCACCGAAGCGGAAGTTGCCCGTATACTTGCAGATTTCTCGGCTGTGTTGGTTGCCACGGAGATCATGGGGCAGGGCTCAACTTAGATCAAGTTATAATCGCGTCATATATTCGGCTGGGTAACATATAATTTACATTCTCCTACCAATCTCCGTCCTATCCAGATTTCCCTGGCAACCATCTATCATTTGGCGAACGCCGTAGATCGTCCTGTTGATATCCCGTTTCTGTGCCAGCCGCAGCTGGCGATTATCCGTCTTTAGTTTCACCTCTGTCTTTACGGAATTCAAAGTGTTGCAGGTGTTGGATGGTTTATTAATAGAAGCTATCTTTCAGCGGATAGTTGGAGATTTATCTTCATTCCTCTTTGTTGGCACCCATGTAAACTTGGCGAACAAATTATAGGAAGCCTCTTTTAAATATACGTTTTTTCTAGGATAAAGTAACGACAAATCTCTCCACTATTTTCGGTGGAAAGACGCCTGGCAATGCGACTGAAAGCCTCGTTTCGCAGTCACAAGCGTGCCGCAATAACGTTTGATCCGTGTCGGTCGTTTTGAATTTTCCCACGATCTGTATCGCACGTTTTATACTCGCGGCACGTTAAAGGCTGCCGTATCGAATCGGTTTTCCTGTTTTCGGTCCGCTGGAAGCGACACGATTGGCGCGTCCTTATCCATCTCGTCAACGTCTGTAAACCTCTCCTTGCGCACGACCCGTCTACATCCGTTTCTCGCCGAGGCGACATCCAATATTTTCCTCCCTCGCTTTGAGGATTTTTGGCTTATAAATGATTGGGAATGTGCTCAGTCGGGAGAAAATTTGAATTGAAACGCGACAGATTGATCGTTCACGAAATACGTCACGCCTCGATTAGGTGTCAAACTCAATGGAACAAGGTCGCGGTATCTAATAAAACCATGGTAGCCTTTCGAACGAAAAGCAGTTCTACACATCTGAAGAAATTCAGATAATCCCGCGGCTACATTTGTAAATATAAACAGAATAACCAATCTCACTTTCCCTGCAATTTCATTGAGTTTCTCTTGAAAGGTGGGGGTACTTAGCATACCACAGGGGACACCATTCCATTAACCTCGAAACGGTAGAAATATCGAGTGAACAAGAGAGGACAACGAAGGAAGAGACTTGCGCAACAGTAGTGTTAGCGATGACTGTCCGATCGGTGGCAATAATTTTCAGTATTATAGCAATTTGCGCAACGGCCACTGAATCTCATAATGCTTAAACACAATTTATTACGTATCACGTTGAGCGCAGATGCGTAATACTGCGGTTCTAACAAGTTTCGCGGTTATCCACGGGCCAGATAATTTACCCGTGGATAATCGAGAGTTTACTGCTCTTTGCGGGGGAAACCGCCACGCTCTCTCTCGCATTACGGGAATGCACAGCGGCTAAGTGTGCTCGCGCGTGCACGGCGCGGGGGTGGGACAGGGTGGTGCGCGTTTGATGCGATCGAGCCGAAAACTTTTACGGGGAATATTTATGTACTTGAGCGGATCGCGCCGGGGTCCGAGTGCCTATTCCTGTTTAGCGTCAATGATCCCCGGAATCCATTAAAACAGAAAAAACGGGAGACGAACCGGCTTCTGGTACAACGTAATTCAGTCTTCTTCCCCCAACCAGCGCTCTGTGTGCTTGCAAAAACGCAATCTACTCTGAGCGGCGATAAACTGCCGCTGGAAATGGGCGATACTGTAATGAGTCTTCATTAAAATCTACCAACAAGGGAAGTTTTCTCTATGTTCGTATATGCAGGTATCTGTATTCCGTACGTGTGTAATTAATGAATTATTAGAGATATTCCACTGATATACGACTGCCCAAGGATCTCTGTTTAGACAGTCGACGGCAATAAATTAATTTCAAAGCCTTGGTAGCCTTCGAAACGTTGAATTGATGACAGCAGCAGGATTTGCCTCCCATCGCTGGAAAGCATCTTCTACTCCAAGAGTACACGCTGACATTTCCATAACTTTCGTCCGGCGCACCTTCCCGTCCCGCGTAAACGTGTTCGTCCCGGTGTTATCGTAGCAAAGTCAACAGGAGGAAGTCCCGAAGTACTTACGAACCAAAACAGTACTCGCGACACCGTGGCGAGGTTCGTCGACGGGGCAAGGACAACGAAGGCGTCGTCCAGTCCGACGGCAAAGTTCTTATACCGCTGCAACCAGTGTGATCCCCCTTGGTCGGGCGGAAAGCTTGCGTCTCGTTTGCGCTCACGTTTCCCTCGGTCTAGTTTCGGGGCTGGCTGAGTACGTACATACACAGTGGCCTTCTCTCCTCTGGCCTGCGAGTTAGCGCACGGTGGATGGAAGGAAAGCAGAAGAACGGGCTCCCAGAGTACACCGAGGGGTTTCTCTTCCTGGCGATGCCTGAACTCGGGCAACCCTACGCGAGCCTTCTATCTCCGTCTTTGTCAGCCGCGCACACCCCTGGAAGCTCATGAATTTCAAACGCATTCGTGCCCGACCTCCGGCGTACTCCAGCGCCAAGTTCACCCATAGGCCGAACACGCGAACGGCTACATGTACATCAGCGCGGGCGTGTTTGCGGAAAAGGATACAAGTAATTACGCGCCGCGGCCTGCCGGTAACGGCAATGAATCTTCCTCTACGGCGCATGTTTTTCCTAATTCGTTTGCTCCAGCGCCGGGTCTCCCAAGAACCGAAGAACGATGCTCGCAATCTACCAAAGAATCCAGATCGTGTCGATATTCTTCTTCTCGAGCACGACCATTCGTTTCTTTCGCCTATTACGTTTCAGGAGCTGATTTTGCAAGCGTTCCTTTCTCCTCTGGCCAACGTCTTGTCTGCATTTTCGACTTCTTTCAGTTATAGCGCGAAACAACGGAAATGCTGTAATTGTTGAGATAAGAAATATGTTGGCAATACAGGGAAGCTTTTCATGTTTAAATCCTAGTCAAAGAAGTCCAGGAATATTTTAAAAAATGACACCTCCTCGTACCGGGAAGCCCGTATGAAAGTTAAACGTCAGAATTTAATTTTCGCTCGTACATCTTTCTGTAGTGTGTCCCATGGCCATATGCTGGAAGAAATATGTGATGATGGATGTAAAAGTCAAGAGATACAAAGCGGAATTCCTGGCATCGTCCACGGAAACGAATGCGTGCGAGGGAAAATAGACGTAATAACATGTACGTGTCTTTCAAAGGAGAATTACGCCCCCATTAGAGATACAAATGGCGCCGTCGAGTTTTGTCTCAGTCGTTATTTTTCGCCCGTGTTTTCTAATGTATCTCTGTATACAGCGAATTGAAAATGGATACGCACGAGTTGCTTCCATTTCAAAATTAACGAAAAGAGATTTAAATTATCGACAGCCTGGTTACATTAAAATGGTAAAATAGTGCTTCGAAGAAACGCACAAAAGCTGAGCCAATATTATATTTCCATGGAAAATGAATGCAAGAAAAGAGACTCGTGTTTCTAACTAGTAACTGCAAGGATCTCACTCTTGGCTTTGAACTGATATTCATGAATCGCAATGAAAGCTTTAAAATTCTACAGAATTACGCGCAGAATTGGGTAATATAGGAACACCACGTACTTTTAATTAAAGGTTTAATTAGGAATATTCTTTATGCAGTTTGGAGAACAGTGTACTTTTACGCGTTTGCGCAATGATAACGGAAGACGATGCACGTAGAAGCGCGATAACCAACAAGAAAGTTAAGAAGGGTAATTGAGATCGATGTTGGGGCGGTTGTCTATTAGTGTTCTTAAGTCTTGTCAACCACCACAGCCACACGTTTATCGAAAATACAATTTATCGCTGGTTACTATTATTTTGATGTGACGGGATACACGCCGCAGTGAATAAATTATCATGTTTTCCACGTCTTAGGTAAAGTGATTTTACAATTTCCAATAAACAAATTTCAAACATGTAATTTCGGTATAATGATAAAATTAGCTGTAACGAGAGGAACTTTATCCACTTATAAAGTTCAATCATATTTTCCAATCTGAATATTCGATAATAGAAGCATCCAGGAGGGTATCTACCATTGTTTGAAAGTGCAATGTATTATTTATAAACGTAGATGCGTTTCTTTCAACAATTTTCTATGGTAGAATTCGTTCGCTGATACAGAAGGAAGAAACGTCTGAAAAATTCCATAACATTCGAAGCACTGCAAGCATAATACAAGGGATGAAAGGCAGAATAGCACTGGAAAGATAACAAAATATACTCCAACCTACTCCCCTTCTTCCGTATCGTCTACTTTATGCTAACCCCAATTCACGGACTAACATCGCATCCCTTTCGCGAGAGCGTCAAAGCACCGGCGATCGAAAGCGAACTCACAGAGCATTTCAATTGGTTGCCCCGAACGCGTTTACCTATACTTTGAAAAGTCTCACCCCCCCCCCCCCCCCCCCAATGTCTCGTACAATTCGAGAATTTGCAATTCCGCTCGACGCGGGATCCAGCGCCGTTGACTTTGCACAGTTGCGCGAATCTCTAGCTCGTGCGATGCTTCTATATCTCTCTTTCACCCCCGAAGCTAGGATTAGAAAATACGAAATTCAAGAGAAACTTGGTAACAGTGGAGAAATAGAATTTCTGCCATGGGGCTGGAATTTAGATTTTAACAGACGCCCTTTATTACGAATGGCTATGTCTAATACACACTAGAACCCGACACACATTAGCAGAATCACTGAAACACATCTCCTTTGCAAGCATTACAGAGCAAGTGACAATAAACGTCACGAAGTTCAAGAAGGAATTCATTATCCCCCATGGCGGTGAATAATTAACCCCGAGGAGCTACTTGCTCGCACTATTCGACTAATTGTAAGAAACGAATAAACCCGACGGATTTCTGGGAAAAGGGAGAAATAGGGAGGAAGGGGTGCCGCGTACTTCACTGGCGCACACTGCACACACGCTCCGCTGCCGCGTAGTAAGTGGCAAATTCGCGAACAAGAACGTCCTCGTGGTTCCCTTTCACTAGCAAGCCAGTGGCTACGAGGAAGTCTTCTCCTCGCCAAGGATTTCCTTTTCTAAGGAGCCGTTTGGGGCTAGTGCGCCACAAAGGCTTACATAACGTACGTTTTCTCGACAAGTGTCTCTCTCCTGTCGGCCGCTCTTTTCAAACCTGTTTTTAAGGTGGATCGAGCACCAATATTGCCACGGGGACGTGCATATGTTCATTCGCGCTCAGCCCACCGTAACAAAATCATTAACCTGTGCCTGGCAGACCCTCCCAGCTGTAACGTAATCGCGGCGTTTGTCCGAGGAACGATGTTATTTAGCTGGGATCCGTACGAAAGGTGAACTCATTGTCAGTCGTGCCTCTCTGCCCATCGAAACGATACGTATTCAACGGCAGAATCCGCGCAGCACCGCCGTTCCGGGGATATTACAGTGCAAGTGATCGAGTGTGTGTACACGGAATTTTGTTAGACACTTTGCCGAAACGCCGTTCGCCTGCTGGATAAAGGGGAATATTGTTCGCGGAGGGAAATGATAAAAAATATCCCGGAAACCAGCAAACCGAGAATATGGTGCCCCGAGGAAGATTACCACTCGCGCAACGATGGTATCTCCATGTCAACAACTTCCGGCTCATCGAGCTGTGGAAGCAGCCGAGGAATCGAAGCCATGGCGTGTCGCGATACGAGAGCGAAGCAACAGGAACATCTCTTTATTTTAGAGCCTTCGAGAATGGTTATCGCCGGCTCTAAGCCTTCCAGGTATCGATTCCTCTCAAGTACCAATCAAATATTTCGTTTTACAGGAACGAATATATGTTCTGACTTAGAGCCAATCTGCACTCCGAAATACTGAGATGTATGAAAGCTGGAACGTACATTATAGATTGTATATGCGTAGGTACAGGCGGGATATTATATTGCCCTAGATTCTGCAAGCTTCTCCGGTTGTATAAATATGTTTTCGAAAGCAGAGGTATTTCGAATGAACTACAGCTGTAGGAACGCGAAGTGGATTAGATCTGCGTGGTGGTAGAACCACTTTCACGCTTCTATTCCCCTCCAATACTGTCAAGAGAAGTGTATGTGGTGCTCGTGTATACGTAATATCTTCATGAGTGCAGCAATCTTTAAAGAGATGAAAGTCCTTTTCATAACGCCAAGATTGCCTCGGGCATTTTTCTTTCCACCACGTAATTTCATACTTCAAATTTGTGTCCCCGTCAGTAAAAACGAAGTTGAAAATTGCACCGCAGTTAGGAGCGAACTATTTGCCAAATATCCTACGTAAAAACTCGCTTCTGGGAGAAGAGTGCTTTCTCTGATACGAACGATACGGACTGCTAATAAATTCGATCTCGCGAAGGGAAATACACAGGAGTCAACTGCCCAACGAAGGAAAATTGAATCCCTCGAAAGTTTGATGGTTCGACGCAAGTTTAACCGTTTTCCCTCGGCAAACTATCCGAATGCATCCGCGACGGTTCGAAAAACTGGCCGGGTAGCATGTGTTGGCGCTTGACTCTCATTCCCCAAGACGTTCACGTGCAGCTACTTGCAAACCTCGTTGCTCAGAATTTGCAAACGCGTGCACGTGCGTGCCATTCGTTCGAACCTGTGTCTGCGAAAGTATAAGGTGCAGGTGCAAAGGGAAGTGACGACTGCGAATTGCAACTGCCGGCCACGAATACATTCCCTCGGCGCACGTGATCCACTGCGCGCGTTGTTCCTTTAGAAAGTGCACCGTTGCCCTCCCTCGTCCTGACCATTCCGATTGGATAATGTTCACGGGTTGCTTTCGACACTTTGGTCATTTACGAGTCCCTGTCTCTTTCAAGTACATACGCGATATCGATACCTCCTCTCTACAGCATTTATATTAAACTTGAGAATTTAAGAATTATCATCTGCTCCTCGAAGCCAATCAAGAAGAAATCCGTAAGTACCAACGCAGGCGATGTTAGAGTAATAAAAGCATCGTTGCACGACGTAAAGCTGTTAGCGAAAACAGACGACAGATATTCGGATTAAAAATATCTAATCACTCGATGAAACTCGACTACTCTATCCCACAATGAAAGTTACTTCCACCATGAACTGAAACTTTTTTCGTGAGACGTATCTACTATGGAGGCGGGCGTTCAGAGGAAGTTAAGTAGTACAAATAATTCGAGGGACGCTTTCATCAAAACGCCAATAAATTCTGCGGCAGACGCGAGCCAAGCGAGCTGGGGATATCAAAAGAGGCCAGGAATCGTCCTAGCTTTCCTGGCAAGATATAAACCCGCTCTTCCGTTCTTAACCTCGAAAAAGGCATCGGCGACGGTGACGACCTAAGAGTCGAACCTCTCTCCATTTGGTCGAAAATAAATTGCCAGGAGAAGCAGTCTGCTCCTTCCACCCCTCAGGCCGCTTTCTAGCCTGCTCCTCTGTGAGATACCCGAAAAGGGAGAAGCTGCCCTATGGCTGTTCGGAAGCTGGACGACCGAAAGAGGGTTTACATTGATCGGCAAACCCCATCGGTTTCGCCATTAAATATTTACAGTGGCCAGGAGCCGGAGGTAAAACTGCATCGTCCTAGAGCTCCCGCCTGCGAAATTACGCGCAAATAAATCAGTAGCTGCATCGTATCTTTATTATATCCGAACAATTCGCAGTAATCAGGTTTGGGTAAGCAAATTCCCTCCTCGGTTAGGCAAGCCACGTAACAGGGACTAATACTCGACTGAACAGTAATTGTACAGGGTATTACACAATTGGTAATCAAACCTTAACTTCGAAAGAAGAATGATTAAACGTGGATTTTTCCTACACATTGGCGATGCCCGCCTGCATACGTTCTCGCTCAAAGTTACCAACTGAAATTACTTACGATCCGACTTAGTTCCTCCCCCGAGGAAGACGTTCCGGTTAATTAAGTATCCCAAACGAAAATTTCCAAGTAATTAACGTTTAATCGACTATCGGCCGTTTTTACCGGGATCGAATGGCAGAATGAAAGGCAAAGGGGAAACTCGTGAACAGAGTCGCGCCGCGACATCGGAAAGTATGGAGCGTGGAGCGGCGCGAGCGCGCCGTCTCGATCGAGGAACAGCTCTAATTAAGTCGAATCCCTTTTATGCTAATGCCGGTGCGCCGGTTTCCCAAACTTCTCGCCAAGTCCCGCGAACTCTTCGAGACTTTATCGGGTCTTTACCGAGCCTTAGCGTTCGCTTCGTTCCGCGCTGTACACGCCTCAGAGTGAGTAGCGGCCCCGGGATATTTATTCAGCCACGTTTCCGCGAGCGGACCGCTCGATTTGTCAAGATTACGCGAAATCGAGTCTTCCCCTGGTTGAGGAAAATAGAGCTCCTCGCGCGCATAGTTACATACGTATGTATATCGCGGGATCCAGCATAGAGAATGCCGATGCATTTACATAATTGTGCGTACAAATTTCGAACTTTGCGAGAAGGATTTGCCTGGCTCTCCGCGAGCCGTCTGCGACCTGTGCAGAGCATCGCGGTTGCTCGTTCCTGGATTCCGGATCCCGACCGATGAATTATTTATGCGAATACGCGTCATTTTAAAAGCCCTCGTAATTTCCAACTCGATTTCGGCTCCCTTCGCGTCGAGACGACTACTCTGCTCCGTTTGGAATGTCGCACTTGAGTCTCTTCCCAAGTTCTAAACGCAGGTACTTGTATCTGCCTCTATATTCGTAGGAAACCGCAAACATTTGTTTACTGAGAATGACACGAGAAGATATGAAGTCGTACTGTATGTGTTATAAAGAATCACTGGACAAATTGCTATATAACCCATTCATGTGCACGAACCTTTTTCTGAAGAATTTATTAATAGAAGAGACTGGGGCAAGTTGATACGTTTTTCAGTTTTCAATTTTTTTCACTTTTGTTTAAATTAATTACTTAATAACAAATATGCTAAAATATACTTTGGTCCTTCCTCTTTAATATATTGTAAATGAAAAGTTGATAAAATACATAAAAAATGAATGAAAAAATGTTATTTGGACTGCGGGGCAAGTTGATACAGCTGTAAGGCATGTTGATACATCTGTAAAATATCTGTTTAATGAGTAAAGGATGGATGACTGGAATATCCCACTTTAACATGAAGTGCTTGCTTCTTTTTATTAATGTATCTTAATAAAGCCATTTTATCTATTCCGTATATTTTCGCACTTTGACGTAACGACATTGATTCCTTTTCTACACCGACACACGTTTTTTGAAAAATATTTTGCGGTATTTTGTCGCAATTCGTTTTTCTGACATAATTTCGTACCATTTTCCTAGAAATAAAAGGAAAAAACCAATTAAAAGTAGTCGGGGAAAATTGATACACTGTATCAACAGGCCCCAGAGAAAACGTATCAACTTACCCCACAGGAAGACATTATGTACAAACATCTCCATAAAAAAATGTAGAGCATAGGTATAAACAGAATAACAAAACGTAATTACCTTACCTTCAAAGGACTCAATGCGATGCCCAATTAATTTGAGTGATAAAATTCTCTATCCCGTCTCAATACGGATTAGAAAGTGAACACAACTATTTACTTGTTCTCTATATAAACGAAATTAGTTAAAAATGGATTGCTAACGTTAAGGTACACAGAAGTACGCTAGATCGTAGTAAAGTATTGAACAACAAGCTTCGCATTACCCGAGGGAGAGTCCAGTAAACTGGTACACCATGGAATTTTCATATGTAATTTCGCGTGACACGTTAACCATTAATATGTATGGCGATCGAATAATATTACCAACCGTATACTATATTCGAGAGATCATAAATATGATACAAACATGCTGCTATGCACTCCATTGGAGGTATTATGTTTTCAAATAAATTATAGACTACATTACAGAAACTTTCATATTATCACCAAACGGCTGGATGGTAATTCGATGTCATTATTTCCCATAGATGAAGCTACCAACAGAGATTACGCGATTCGAATTTGCCAGACTGTTCAGTCCACACCGAATGTCTGAAATGTGTCTGTTTCCTTTATACCCGAACGTGATCAATACTAATAGAAAACGTGCCCGCCATTTATCACGATTTATTCGCGATACTTTGAACCTGTTCTCAAGCGGATACAGAGCTAAAAGCACGGAATGATTACGGGGAGCCTTGACAAACGCGCAGGGAAGAGGTCGCTGGAGTGACGTTTGTCTCCATTAGAATCCGACCGTAATATTCTACGCTCCTACTTGCGCCGCCGGTGCCTCCACGTGAATTTTTCCTCTCCTGAATACGTTCTGATCAACTGAATATTTAATCACGCGACCCGCCTGCGTACATCCAGCGGACCCGTGATAAATGTAATATCCGTGGCTTTAAAAATTCTAAAAATTTTACCAATATCCACGCATCAATAATCAAAAATCGATACGTACGTTTCTGTTTCACCCCTGCGTGCTATTGTCTCCGAAACCAGAGGTGTTGTAATATTTCCAAGGTACTTCAAATTCATCCGATGTACGATACAATTTTATAATGGAATTTTAAAATACAATATTCCAATTTATAACACGGTGTCTCGCGTACTCCCACTAACTAGAAAGCGAACGTGGATGCGTGTACGTGTTTTGGCATGATTCATTAATACATGTATCGTGCACTGCTAACCGCGTTATTGGACGCGACAACGTATCCACGCTACCGCAGAGTTTCATGGGGATTTAATATTAATACACAATTTGCCTGACTGTCTTGTAGGCGTAGCAGGCGCATGTGTTTCTTGGATGCAGTATTTATATGAATATACCTACGGCGAGGATACAAACGACGATAACGTGTCCGTTCCTTTTCTTTCTCCGTGTGTGCACGTATGTGTACAGAGGGATCCGCGGTGAAACTTCTAGCGTCGGGCGAGGATACAACGAAGTAACCGACCTCCCTTGCACTCGAACCAAGCACACCCCGGTGTCTCATTGTTATATCTTTTACTCTCGGTGAGATCTTTGCTACGCGGCCCGGCTCCAGGATCATCGGCGAACGTGTAAAAAATACTCGCGGGACGTGTACCGGTTCAAGATCTTTCATTTTAACGATTTCGAGATTTGCTGCTCTCCTCTCGTGTCACATCTCAGCTCCCCTTAAACGATTTGCAATGCAAATTTACACGCGTTTTCTTTCAAAAGTGTAAGTATTACTATCGGGATAATGGGACAGGGATGCAAAGTATGAAAAAAATTGGAACACCGAAAAAGGAATGTTCTCTATTCCAAAAGGAGTTTGTCAACGGAACTTCAATTCGAAGTCTCTGGGTGGAGGGGTGTAGGATGTTGTTAGACTAGAGTTCATCTTTAATTCATATAATTTTACCACATACATTTTTAAATGTATGAAAATTCTACCGTGACGCGAAGTTTGCGGGGAAAACAGTGTGGATGGAGAAGTAGAAGCAAGTTACGACAGTGACCGATGATATTCCGCGTTAACGTTGATTAATATTCATTTAAAATCGCTGGGAGAGAATGAAATTCCATCACCATCGATTCGAAATATGTTCTACAAAGATTTTCAACTTTGAGATTTAATATAATGCACAGTAAACATGAGGTTATCAAACTATCACCTATTGAAATATAGTAAATAGACGCTTTTGTGTGTGTATACACAAGCGCCGTTTAAATCCGCCCACTCTAATGCGATATGAAAGTAGTCGACAACGTTCAACGTCGGATCCCTTGTGTTTTGAAAATAAGTCGAGAAATCGCAGTGGCACAAACGTCGTGGTTAATCCGCGAGCTTTCTTATTACCATTTTGAGTGGTTTCACTCGGCCACTTCGTTTCCCTTCGACCAGAACCAACCAGGGCCTTCCCACTGAAGACGAACTTTTACGTTAACGCCAATCCAGCGAGACGTTGAATTAAAATTTGTCGCGCGATCGTAACGGACTCCAGGATTTGCATGAGCAAACCCAAACTTCCGTCAGCCCTTCGCTGGTACATCGAAGACGTGCCTCTGTCCTTATTAGTTCTAGCACAAAAATGCAAAGCTATTCACCATCGAGGAAATGGGCCAGCGTCGCGATGGAGCTCGTTTCTTTGAAACCGTCGCCAGAAGATTTTAATTCGCCCTGGCGTGTCCGAGAATCACGCGGAAATGCTCGTCGCGCCCGGATAATCTCGCTGAATCTAGACGATGGTACACGAAAGATTTCCTTTCCCTCTTAAAAAGAGGGAAACTCCGAACTTCTTAACGATCGAGGCTCTTTTCAGGATCGAGTGCACTCCACGATCTCGCGATAACGATTCACGGGACAAAGCAGCCCCATCGGTTGCAAAGTGCTCATCATTCGCGACAGGGGAACGCTACCTGTCGTACCGTCCCGTTCGCAACGTTACACAAACTTATCCAATTTCCGACGAAGTTAAAAAAAATATACATTAATCTTTTGCCTGGCGGGAAGTTCGCGGGAACTTCATTCCCGTTTAATGCGTCGCGTGCGTATCCCATTTGGAAAGTTGGCCGCGTCGGCACGATTCAATTTTTCCGCCTGTCGCAAGGATTAACAACCGGTCATCTGATGTCCATCAGAACCAGCGTGTACAGTTCGAGGGAAATCGGCTCGTTGTTTTGGCAACTATCCTATATCCGGCACAAGCAATCGCGTGATCCAATTACATTACAGTAACGGCGCAACACAAACACCACTCAACGCCGTTTAAATAATCCAGTACGCATCCCCGATCCAGTTCCAGTCACGTCTCGGCGTATTGAGTAACACTTGCACTTACGGTGACTGAACACCGGCCGTAAATCAGCCGGAGGTACAACACGACCGTACACAAAGCGTCTAACTCTAAGGAAGGGGCGGAGAAAGAGGGAGGTGGTGGGGGGGGGGGGGAGGAAGAGCGTCAGCGGGTAATATCGATCAGCATCCAAGTTTTCCGGGCAAAAACGCAGCCACGTAAAGTAGCTTTAAGCTTCGTCCCTCTGCGAGGCTTACAGCGATTCTTCACAACGGTTGACAGACTAAATACCGTCCCTTGACAACTTTTTATATAAGGGCTTGGCCTCCTCCAGTGAAGAGCTTCCGGTGTCAGAAGCACGTAGACGGGCGGGGAGGGTGGATGTAAGGCGGAGTGAAGCGCAGGAAAAAATATGCGCTCGACGATGCACGTGTATTACAAACCACCCCCTTGCAACGTGCATGCGCGCACGCCCGCCACCCCGCGAGTCCAGTGTAGACGAGAGGGCGGATGGGGGCTGCCGCGTCGCAACAATATATATTCCACGGAGCAGACCGTTGGAAATGTACATAAATATACATTTTTATGATGAATACACTAGAGGAAATGTATATCGCTTCGGGAAGGAGATTCCAAAGGCGGACAGTGCGCGATGGGGCCGAGGGGGCCGCGGAGGTTCAGGTGCACGGTATCGCATCATGGAAACTCGTAAACGGATGCGAAGAAGAAACGTCACGTCTAACGCCGGATATTTCACACTCTTCTGCTTTCCGCCGCTCCTCTATTTCTGTCCGACATCCTACCGCGCGTTGTAACGCTCGCCGTGCCGCGGCAAATTGGAGACCGTCGATGGGAATTTTATTTGTAGCCGCCGTACGACGTCGCCGGAAAGTGGCCCCGCGAGGTTTACGAGCTGTTCCACGAGGCCCACCAGTGAGACGTACAGGCGTCGCCGCCTTTGAACTGCATTCTTGTTCCGCTGACGCTGTCGAAACGTCGAGTATAAAGCCAAGGGCGAGTGAAACTTCGCGAATTTCGTTCGATTAAGCGTCGATTTACAGGGGAGTTATTATTTAATAGCTTGTTGAAAAGGGTGGGTGTGTCGTAACTATAATACCTCTGTGATTAATATCCTGCTCTACTAGCTAGTACCTCCGTGAATTAAACCTTCAACGGAACTGAATTACAGACCACTATTTTACAACGTACTTTTCACGTAAATAACGTTTCTTTGTTGGTAGAACCGCGGCAGAATTCAGTTTCAACGTTGAACTGCTCCACAAACGCTTGCTGTAGATGCTTACACGTTTAAGATGCAACCTAACAATCTCCGGCACCCCTAATTATTATTCAACCTAAAACAAAGCCACCTTGGTCGGGACGAAGTTCTCTCACCGTCGTGGCTCACATAAACGCCGCGGGTCGTCGGATCTCGAAATCAGGTCGGGGACTTATCAAAGTGCTTACTCTGCCTTTAAGTTTCCGTGGGGCGATGCATTTTCCTTCGTAATTTAAAATTTCTCAAAATTACGGCCATTGATTATGCCTGAAAACGGGAAGTTCCCAGTAAACAGAAGCTCCCAGTTAACAAATACGTTACGTATATCATCAGCAAATATCGCATCACCGGATAATCGTTGAGCTATATCAAACATCAGTCCCTGTATCATAACTTCCGCAATAATTGCGAAACGCCGGCGTAAATATCCACACAAAACGCAGGCTAATGTCAGCAACAAATATTAGCGGTGTTGTTTACGGGCAAAGTTTCAGCCGCCTGTTGGATCCCTGATTCAGTGATCCCCTCGTTTGTGGGGTTGTCCACCTGACTGCCGTAATCGAGACGCTCGGGAAGGATTTTAATTAAACGCTTCGGAGATTTCTCCGTCTACAATGGCGATTACGCTGGAACCAGGAGAAAATGAATATGCTACGGATGATCCCACCACCCGGTTCAACCAGGGCGAATCGTACACGAACCACCCCCGCCTTGCGCCGTTATTCCGGGCGTTTAGATCCGCGGAGACTTCTCACAGCGACGTTGTCCCCATCGCGGGAGCGCCGTTAAGAAATATGGCGCGCGTCCTTTTGAATTACTAGAACGGGCCATGGCCGACGTGTATTAAAATCGTTTTAACCGGACATAAATAAAGGCACGCCCGGCCAGGTAATCTCCAAGGAGGATTACTCGGGCGTCGACGAGGCGGGAGGAAGACACTCTCGTTTACCTTGGTGTCGTCGACTGGGGCGTCGTCGCTGTCAGAGTGGATGGCTTGCGATTTTATCCGGCCCCCTACTTTCGCCCACGTCCACCAATTCAAAAACGTCGTCTCTATCTAGGAGATCTGGTCCACCTCGTCCCTCGCAAATTTAATCTCTCTCGCTGGCGTCAAAGTGAATTCCATAAAATAGACGGTCTCCCTTAAGCCCCCGAGAGAGCACTTCCGTTTCGTTGTCCCATTCTTCTCATATTTGACTCGATTACCAGGGAAAGGGAGAAACAGCGGCGGACGGGCGGGAAAGGAGAGGGGCAGGAACAGATGGGGAACGTGTTCGAACACAGTCTAGAATGCTTGCGGACTAATCCCGGGAATGAGGTAAAGGGTAACTGATCAACGGAGGAGAGACGGGGATGAAAGCGGGGCGTGACTGTTCGGAATGCAGCTGAATTCTAGATTTACGTGTGACGTCGCGATGGGTCTGGGAGCATCATCGAAACGTAAGATTCGTGTGGCGACGTACAAAGAACCAACTGAGCATTCGCAGTGGCTTTATCAGTCTGATGATTAAGGGGTTATACCTAGTCAGGAGGCCGAAAAGAGGCGAATGTTTGTGAATTTTTTTTGAAAAAGCGGAGGCATATATTTTTACAGAACTTTTTGCACTTAAAAGAGCAACATTTAAAGAACATTTGGTAATTTTTTTGGAGAAAAATATTTACGTTTATAATAAAATTACAACCGACATCCAACAAGTCTTTTTTAAAAAGTTGTTTCAAGGTGAGCTCTGCCATTCGGAACCAGATTATCTAAAATAAAAATAAAAAAAAAACAGAAAAGATTTTGTTAGTATATTAATGTATCCTCTGATTCACGGGGGGAATTTCTGAAATATTAATTTAAACCAAAATGACGGCTATTTAAAGTTGAAGTCCTCATTTTTTCGCGTGTTTTTTTGCGCATGATTTTTCCTCTTTTCGGCCCGTGACTAGGTATAATAACCCCTTAAGTTAGGTTTAGGCGGGCATGCATATCCTCGGGCCATTCGCCACGAATCCAATTTTTAAATAATTAAGGACCCACAAATTTAGCGTCGGTTTATGTTTATAGCAACTCATAATATCGTTGCTCCTTCGTGCGAAGTTTGTGCTATAAATATCTTAATGGCGTGTACTTGCGGTGGTGCGCTGCTTTTTCTGACGAATCTAATATCTTCTTTTTGACTTCGTTGGCGGCTGAATCTAGAATCTGGATCGTTCCTGTTAAACCCCGCTATAATTCTTGCGAGGTCTGTGCTTGATTAAAAGTCTGGTTTCGCCTCGCACATAACATTGCAAGTGGGACTGGCACTGAACACATTGACAGGAATATACGAAACTTGGAGCTATTTTTCATAGCTTATAAATGTGTTGTGTTTAAATTATCCATTATATTATAAAAAACGAATGCAGCTCCACCTTGAAGAAAGTAGGAAATGTCGTTGATGAAATAGGTACCGTGGGTTCCTACAAGGCCGATGGAGCGAGCTTCGAGGGGTTACCATGAGGACGAGACACCGGGTCATCGACAGAGGTCCGTACGGTCCGATGCTCCTCGCTCGATAAAGCGAAAGTTCAACTTATCCAAGGTCGATTAAACTAGCTGGACGATCGAAGAAGAGCTTCCCTCGCGCGGCAAGGTCCGCAGCCCGGTGGCAAGATGTCAGTACACCGTCCATAACCGGTTCGATCCGCTGTGCACCGCGCACAAGGTGGTGCGCATTCCCATTGACCAGTTCGTAGTCGAGAGTCGTGTATTCGGGCCAATAGTAATCGTGCGGTGGCTTTGAGAACACGGTACGGTCTCTCGTTAGTCTGCTGTTCGTGGTGCGCTCCCACACGTCACGTCGGGACAGAGAGAAGGCAAACGGACAGGGGAACGTCTGCATCGTCGAAAAATCGAGGAGCGCCGTACGCCGTCAGTACTCGAGGTGACTGAGAATCAGAGACGGGCCGACCAGGTGCGGATAGAACCGCTGTAGCGCCTCGTACTCGTCTGCCGCGTCTCTGTTTCCGGTGTTGTCGTGCCCGAAAGCCGCGGAGAAGCTGCAACTCTTCTTCGGTAGCAGGATTCCGCAGCGGGAGCCGCGCGACACGAGGTGAGTCATTCGCCCGCGCTCTGTCACGCGCGCACTTCTCCACCTTCGAGAACCGTTCTCTCCGTTCCGGGAACAGGAAAGTTCCGCGCCGCGCCACAATTCCGATCGATGACGATTCCAGACGATGTCAGACCGTTCGACGTCGTCACGTCGATGTTTCTGCGCGCATACATGCGTGCTCGTCCTATACATATGTATATCGCGCTCGCGAGACTTCCCTAGATCGTCGCGATCCGCGAGTTCCCCGCGTCAAGCAGAGATAATCCGCTTGCGACGCTGTTTCATTTGAGTCATCAAGCCGAGTTCCAATGAAGGTCGGCACTACGACGGATCGATCTGTTTCTCCATGCGCGATGCGTTTTTTTTAAACGAGCCACCCAGCCACTCCAATTTCGCCGTTCGTCGTGCCCGCGCCAAGCGTCAGTGATACGTACGATCGAGAGCTCGATACGCTAGTCGCGACCGCCCGGGTTACTCGGTGAGAAACGAGGTTAGACGTTACACACGCGGCTATCCACGGGAAAAATCAATACGCGACCCTCCTGGGCCGCGATTCAGCCGCGCGCGGTCCTATTCCGTGATTCCTGGGGTGAACCCTTGCCGCGAAAACACCGATCACCGCGATTCCATCCCAGGAAACGGATGGAATCACCTTTGGTCAGCTCGGTGTCGGGCACACCTGTGCCTGTGCGTGCGTGCACGCGTGCACTGGCGCGACTGCGTTAGTGAACATGAAACAGCAGCTGATCACCCCTAATTTCGGTTTTCGCGGGCTCAAGGGGCTTGGGCGATGCACCATGCACGTTCATACGTCACGGTTCACCGAACGATTTAGATGCAGATAAAATTGGAAAAGTTCGCGGATAGATGTTTATGTTCGGAGCGTATTCGGTTCGTTGGTGAAGTTTAATGGGATTTCAAAGTTGCGCCTGAATATCGAATTAACGAGCCTCCGAAGACGGAGGCGGGACACTGGCTAATACCGAAATCGGTTTATTTCCATGCGTGAATCTGTGTGCATCGTACTTTTTATAATCTTGTTCCTTATCGATTGTTCTTTTCCGTACGTGCGTCGGCCTCGAAATATAGATCGCTCGGGCTGCAGCGGCACACGTACCTCTAGCCACGAACTTTATCGATATCGTTTTTTTTCCCTACGTAATATCCTTCGAAAATTCAGCAGTTTTTATTTGTGATGTGCGACGTTTTCTGCGGCTGCTTCTCGCTGCTCCTATTAAAGGATGATAGAATCGCGATCGAGTTAAAAAAATGTAATCATGTCACGTCGGTGAGATTTATAACTTACTCATGCGCGTTGTGTTCATTAAACACGATGATGTTTGAAACTGGAACGGACTGGAGGTCTTGTTAATAACATGAACTTGGTCGAAAGAAGTGATGGATGATTTAATAATATCTGTCATCTTGTGACCATATCTTTTTCTGCAATGCAGCAGTGCATATGTAAGATGCAAGGTGCAATTTCACTTTTTGTTTAACCGTGATCGTGTAACTTTTTTTTCCTATACATACATAATATGTCGATGCTTCTGATCATCTTCCGCGTAAAAATAGTAGTCGGAAATAGCTTGCGAAATCATTATTTTAATTTCTTCATACAGAGAATGAGGTGAAAAATCGATTTCTATGCATTTTTAATCAATCATTTACCAAATACTCCCGTAAGCACACGCAATGTGGTCATAAACGGAGCTCTGTAAAGCAATTTTATTATCGTTACGTGATGGCTTTATAACGGTCAATAAACCTGATGTTTATCACTATTTACTTATGGGAATGTCTCGACAATGGGTGAGCGAAGGTGCACTTTATTTATCTCGTTAAATGCGTTTCGTGTATATGGTTCTGTTAAAACAAATACCAATTTATACATATGAGCAACTATTTCCTTGTTCAATAGTTTGGCAATCGATTGCACCTATCCAAGAATCTATTAAAAGGAATTACAATTTGCATTATCTTCGTGTCCTTTGCACAAACGAAAAGGATATTATCAGAGGAAGACAGGCTATTCATTTTCGTTCTACCTTTGCCATAGGAAAGAACTGTAACGCGTCCCAGTTTCAAGTATCACCCTGTACAAAACACGATCCACGGAGCTCGATACTGGCGAGTGTGACGCACAATTCCTAGTCTCGTCATAGAACGAATTTTCTTGGTCAGCGAAGGTTTTAATTGGCAGGAAGACCACGAGGCCGAGGGACGACGGTAACGCTAATGCCCCACCGCCCAAGGAAGAGGCTCGCGGCCGTAAAAAGTGATTTACGCTTTCGTTTTTACGAACGATAACGGAACGATAGAAACTAGATTTCCTTTCTCCGAACGTGCATCGAGCATCGCCACGCCGACCTGAATTACACCGGAAGCACATTACCAAGCGGCATTTTCTTCGCGAGAGGTAGCCGGATTTATCGATCCTGTTGTGTTGCCGTTTGACATTTTGCAACTTGGCCCCGCGACGATTGGAAAAATCGTGATAAACCTCGCGCAGCAGGATATAGCAGTCGCACGAATTTGTCGATCGTTTACTCTATTTCTTGTGCACGCACGAATCTGCATGCGCGTCGTGCCTGTTTCCTCGAATTTGCTGTTGCTCGGAAACGTGGACGAAGCACGTAATCAGTGACCCAGATTATCGTGGAAAACGCACGGGGCCCGGGATCGGTTTTCGCGCAGCCCCGAGCAATTTCGGCGATGGGAAGTCTTCGACGAACACCGTCACTGATCACTGTTTCACGCATTAGCATCTGCGTGCATCCACGAACGCGCATAACGTCGACACTTCGCAGTTGGCATGCGGCCACGCATGATTGTCTCAATGTGTAACAAAGTCGATGGATTTTGTGCATGCTGTCGCGACACCTTGACACGCATCTCACTTCCCCTCTTACTTTATGTTTTCGCGAGAACTGTCTGACGAGGCATCGGCACAGAGACGTCTCTTTGCTCGAAGTAACGAACTCGCGGATGCCACGAGAAGATCAAGATATCACCATCAGCCGATCTGGATCGATCTTAATCGTACGAACTGTATCACGATCGGAAATGAAGAAAGGGCGCGCGCGCGCCGGAAACGATCTATTACTTTGAGGCGAGCAAACAGCTGCCCCTTTCTTAGTCGGGTTCCAATTAAGGGACGTCAGATACAGCCTGACAGGTGTACAGAGATAATGTAATTCTCGTGGCCTCCGTAGTTTTTCAAGTCAGAGACAAGCCTGTTCGTAATGATGAATGTTGAAGAACCGCGAATGTGGACGGTGAAAAAAAAAATGGAACCGTAGACGCTTGTTGTAGTCTCAATTAAATTCTTCTAGTCGTGCGTCTACTCACGCGGGATTACGTAACGGTACGTGTAACCGTGGAGCACACTCCGTTTTGTTCCGTTTTTTATTGTTTCGCCGTGGTTTCAGCAATTGTTGGCGTTGCAGTACCGTAACCATAATTGCAAATTTGTCTCGGCAGTAATAATGAAGACAGGTGTACGTAACTGCCCTTTCAACCGCGTGACGTCACGAGCAGAGTAGTCCGCGTCTCCTTCATGCATGGCATTAATGACTGCCTGTAGGGTTGTTCGTGCCTTTCGACCGCGTTTGGTCTGGCCGGATTTTGAATACATTAAGTTGGTAGCGTTGCAGGCGTAGTGTTTCTCCAAGTGTTCACTTTTCCAACGGTACCGTAACGTAGCCACATCGTACGGAATTAAATATAGAAACTTTTCGGAAATGAAACTCTCGTTATTTAATATCATCTGAATCTACCGCGCCTCGCCTTATTCGTAACACGGTACACGAAATAATAGCGAGTAGTTATTTACTCGACAGCGGGCAGGTAGAAATTAGAGAGGAATTAAATTAAAGTAAGAAAAAGCCACGTAATGAAGGAAATTACTGGAGCATTAGCGAGAACTGCTACAGAATGAGAAACGGTCTCACACGCTGTTATTTTTTCTATACATGTACGGTTTAACCTGGAGGCTACATTTCCATGTAATTCCAGCAGTAAAATCCCCTTTTGTCAGTGCGAGTGCACAACTTGTATAACGCGCTTGCCTTGCATTGAAAACGTAACAAATAATTGGAAATGTCATTAAATAAAATCGGGATTAATATAACAATAGAGAAAAATACTGCGACTCGCTACGAAGATGTATTAAGTCTCTGCTCCGTAGCGTCATTCGAGGGGTTGACTGAGGGGTGTACGATTCGGTTGCCGATGCCTCGGTCGATAGTCCGAGCGTTCACACCGAACCTCTTTATCTTGGATTTTCTTTATTTGCCCGTCTGCCCGCTTGCCCGTTCGTTTGCCTTGTTGACGCACGATATCGGCGTATCGGCTTCGGGCACGCGTATCAGCATCAGCAACGCAACATCAGCAGCCCAGCAACGAGGAGGCCGGCGGCCGGAGCGCGTTTGGCCAAGAAAACGCGTCAGAGGTAGATCCGCCGCGACGGTGGACGTCGATTCCTCGAGGAAGGCGCCCGAGTAGGTCGTCTCAGTGGGTAGACTTCATCGTGGGCGAGCAAGAGCAAACGGGAAGTTCGCCATGCCGGCAGGTATTGGCGCTTCGTACAGGTCGTTAGGCGACCTGGGCGAAGACGTTTACAAAAGCACCACGATCGTCGACCAAACTCAGACCACCGGGCAGAGCGTCCTCGAGAGCGTGAAGAAGGCTTTCAGTTTCGCCTCGCCCAAGGTCGAGCTGAGGAAAAAGGACCCGCTGATCGAGGACCGCCGTGAGAGCGTCTCGATCGTCTCAAGGTAATGCCTTATACGATATTGTCCGCGTATACGAGGGAAAAACCGGTCGGCAGGTAGGGTGACGGTCGTGGGACACAGAGGTTCGCTTCTTCTCGTTGCTTCTCGACCTCGGGCCCGTCTATTCTCTTAGGGATCGATGCTGTTAGAGCTTTGATGTGCCACTAGAGTCTAGTCACTAGACATTGTCCAGGTCACTTTGATATCATTGTAAGTGCAGTCTCGATACGCCTGATAATGATAGAGCGTATTTAGAGCGAAGATGGTGGACACTGCACCGATGGGTCATTCAATTTAACCACTTATCTCCAATGTTCAAGTAGGTAAAGGGAGTTCCAAGGCGAATCAGCTACTATAATCAGAACAATTTACTTCTTCCATATCACCAACACGATTTTGCTGATAAAAGTTCAAACAGCATTGCAAAGAAGAACATCAAAATTCTTGAATCGGAAGATGCGCGTTACAGTGGCAGAGTAACCTGGGCAAAGCTTAAGGAGGTCGTGAATAATCGGTTCGAGGTCGAAAATGTCGGTGGTACGGTTACAGTGCTTTTGCTATTGGCCAGGGTGGTGGACTGGCGTCGAGGAATCGATCGTCACAGTTTCCTGCCCTTTTTACTTACTCCGTGAGTAAAATCCCAGGGAATCTACTTGGTGTACTTCTGAGGTACGCGTTAAAATACGAAACCACTTGATGATTATTAAAATACATCGCCACTAAAATGTCTGACTTACTAACGTTGCATGAACGGGCACAGGTCTCGTACCGTACGTGTTGGACTGAATCTAAGCGGTCGCATTTCGCGCATACATATTCGTTTCTATGCGATTCTCTTCTCATCACCATGGTAGATTGTCAAACTCGTTCAGTGTTCATTAGATAAACTGAAAGTAGTTGTAACGGAAAGAATGACATTATGAAAGAAGCCAAATGAGTTTCACGATAAGGTTGCTCAGTTCCTTATCACTTTCCCAATACCAATTACGATTTTCCTGAATGGGTAAAAGTCTTGTTTCGCAAGAGTCACTTAAGCGAGAATCGATAACGGCGATCACGGTAGTATGGCCCGGGCGATTTCGATCCTGCGACCGCTTCGATATGCGCTTCTTCAATCCTATCGACGGATCGAAGCAGGCGCACACGTGTCCCTGTTATCAGGATAATCAAAGACTGGTTTAACCTTAAGCACGAACGGACTTTAGGACCGGAAGTTGCTGCCGTGACTATTGATCGGCCTGGGTACAAAAGCAGGCCACGAGGTAAGCCGCATCATGCAACCTGAACGTCACACTCCTTTCCTCACGCTGAACATACTTCCACCTCATTGCTATCGCGGCTGATTTTTCTTTTTTCTTCTGCTTCCTTGGTCGCAATTATGCCCAATGCTTTAGTCGCTGGCTGTATTGGCATGCTGTCTATGTACCCAGATACCTCCTAGTTACCATTGGTGATAAGCTGGCGGCTCGCTCGATTTCAATTAGATTAAATATTTAATATTTGCTTTCCTTCACCTTCCTGGATAAAGCCTGCAGTTTAATATTGAATTTGGAAACTGGACGGGCTCCGTCCATCTGTTAACTCCAGGCGACGATACAAGTTCCATGTGTTAGCTGAAGCTAAACACGTTTACGCACAGATAAGCTTTATCGAGGGAATGTATAAACGTTGCGATATACATCGCTATCTAACACCTCCAGCCCACCTTTGGTAAATTACAAATTCATTCGTGTGAAAGACACACGAGCACGTAAGGCGCGTTTCTGCGAGCAATTTTTAGCCCAAAGCTATCACCGGTGTCGTTTTATTATTATCGATAACAGTCGTCGTTTTTTTCTTCTCTGCATGCACCGTAGTCGGATATGCTCCTTTGTCCTTGCAACGCTCGAGTTGCATTAGCGTGTGCTTCGCGGCGCGCGACGGCAACGCGTGCGTTGCGGAACCGGCTCCTCGGTTCGAGAGATCCTCGCGCGAGGTCGATCCTCCGAGAAGCACGGGACCAGCAACATTCAGCACGACACGCTTCCCAACCGCGCGCGGACCCTCAATTTCGCCAAGGACACTCGAAACGCGAGATCTCTCCGTCGCTGCTATCGACACGAACCAATGTTCGCTCCGGCTCCCTTCGGTTGTCGTCCTCCAAATCTGATTCCCCCCTTTAAATCGCCAGGGACGCAACAGACACTCGCGTGACTCCAATTTCCCAGCACCCGAAGCCATGCACCTGATTCGATCGATAATCGGGAAACAATTCCACGAGTGAGTTCTTCGGCGGCGAAATTGCGGTTAGGATTGTTTGAAATTCAGCGTAGCGTCGAATGCAAAAGTGATGAAGAAATTCGGGTGTACAGCTAATCCTCGGACGGTTGCGATAACGTGTTCTGGTGTGGGTTTAACGAGTCTGCCTGCTAATTTGTTCGTTGTTGGCACCCGGGTAGAGGCTGTAAGCCGCTAGGGCCGGGCGTTATTATTATTCGCCGCCATTTTGTTCTAGGGAAAGAAACAGGATGCCGACCGCCGCCACAGCCGAGGAGTCAGCTCTGTTGGGGTAAGTTTTGCCACGAACGAAACGGACCATCCAGCGTCTCGCGTTGTAATTCGTTCGCCTGTTGTAAAGTAGTTTGCAGTTGCGGCGTAGCTTTCGTTCGGCCGAACTTGGACCCTCGTGTAGATCATTTCAATCGAACGTCAACGTGTCCCTCGGCGCACATGTTCCGTACGTACCTATTCATCGACACCCGTCCGCTGCTCCATAAGGATTCTGAGGTCTCGCAGAGAATTAGCATTGACCCCTATACGTCGGCCAGGCCGACTGATTGCCAGCAATTGACAGTTGCGTTATTAAGGATGGCAACGTGATTGCTATTTTTTCAGAAGAACTGACAAGTCAAGGCTTCGGATCGCCAGCTGACAGTGTCAGATGAGCAAACATACACGCTGTACATGGATGTTTCAGAACTACAAGTAGAAACTCAACTGGATGATGGAATTGGTGAAAAGATACGAAAGTGTTCTAATAAACGTAGACCCTGAATTAAAATCTACGTTCATTAAAGCTGGACTGCTTGTTTGTATGAATTCTATTAGTCAATTAAGATTGTACCTATAGATCTGAAAAATCCTCCAGAAATTCTGGCCCGACCCTGTTCTAGGTTCGGTCGAAAAGTCATTTTTGTAAGTGCAACGCATTTCATTAAATCCATCGTGAATCCCCGGAGTTACTATGAGAAAGCAAATCAATAGCATGGATTAACTCGAGCTCAGGAGAAATGAAATTGCAACGACGAGGGGCGAGGCATTGCGTGCTACCTATCTCTTGCGACGTTTATTGAATGGCCCGTACCGCTTTAGTTACCAGCAGTGGGAAATATTTTCGATTACTGTAAAGCGATGCTTGAAAGCTATCTAGAACACGGCTCCGATGAAAGGAGTATTCTCTCGGCTTCTCGGTCAGAAAATGGAATTCGTAGCTATTTCAACGACCTTCGACTCGACTGCACTCTGGTTGTCTTCTGTACTCTTTACCAAAATTATACAATCATGGAAAGTTCTTGGAAACTTTCATCGCCGTTGCGATTACCGTTCCCCGTTTAAATGCAAATTTCAAGTATAATTAGGGTTCTCGAATACTACCCGAACTTTCAAGGTTCCCCTGGGACACTTAATCACCCTGAACACGCGTTTCAAGTCCCTAGAAGTGTAACCCTCAAAAAAGTTCAACTACGCAGGCGAACTTAAGTCCCAGGATTAACAGCCGTGTGAAAATTAAGTTCTCCATTATAAAGTAAGCCCGTAGCTACACTCACAATCAGTCACTTCATGGAAAGTTCCTGAGCAAAGTGACAGAATCGAATTGTGCAAAAGGAAGGATCATAACTGTCTCATATATTTTACTCTCGTTCACGATATAAAGTGAACGCATAACAATTTCGATGGTCGACACGATATTAAATTTCAAACTCCCTGGATGCGACCTATTGTTCTCACATAATTAAAGCTCGAGAACTACGCTTCTATCTGTTGGAACCGGTGCTCACCTCGATCGAATTCATGTTGCAAACAATTTTATCGTCGGGTGTATTGCAATCTTGTAAACATGTTTTACGATTCGACAAGGACGAGCCAACGTGTCGTGTGGGCAATTAAATTTTTAGATGAATTCGCCCTTGGCACGTTTTATGGGAATGCGTGATCGTCGGCGCATCGACGCCACAGTGATCGAAACGCATTTCATTATGGTTGAAGTGACCAAGAGCCAATGGGTCAGCATTCGTATTTCCCTATGAAGAAACATCTGTGCCCGTTGAATGGCAAAATCTCGAGCTCATAAAATAGCTGTTATTTCTTCCGTTGCGCTGGAATTGAAGAGGCAGACAGGCTGGCGCCCTACTTCCAATCGAAACAACGGAGCTCCAGTCTAATCGATTTTCGCGTTAAAGCAGTTAACGGTGAAATTAAGATTAATTACGAGCAATTAGGAAGGGCCGACAGACGAGCATTCGGTTCGACATTGGTGCCCCCCGTTCTGAAAGTACATATTCGCTGGCGAGCAAGGGGCGCGTTGCTGCATTGCCAAGGAAAGGAATGGAGAACATGGTGATATCGATTTAAGTGGTATTTGTGTCACAGGCTTGTGATAGCTCACAATACCACACGTCGACTGAAATAGCATCGTGGATGGAAGAAATTAATCCCCCAGTTAGGATCGTTAATCGATTCGGAATGCGTTAAAAGAATTTCGAGATTACCAATCCTAAATTGCCACGGGAATAAATTCACAAAGTCGAAGAAGCCATGAGCTTCGCCACAAGATAGAGAAAAAAATATAAATGCTGTGCGGCTTGGTATGGAAAAAGATTTAATTAATCTTCCTGAATTACAACCACGCGATATCTTTGTGCGTTTCAGTAGGGATGTTGCATAAGACCTACACGATGATTAATTGCGCTCGCAGAACGTTAAAATATAACAATCCCTTACAACGCCATAGTCGCATACGTCATTTTGCTCTACTTTCCCTGAAAATTCGTTTTCACGCCACTTGGCTGCATGCCAGACCTATCTGAACTGCTAGATTCCGGGTTTTAGCTCAATTTCCCATTCGACAAAAACTGGACCAGCGTCTCTTAACCTGAACCAGGTCCCCTAGACCTGGACAAGATCCCCTAAACCTGGACTTCCGGCTCTATGCCGTCAATGAACTGCAACGTCGAAATGGGGGCAACGGTTCTATATCGTTGGCGAGCAGCAAAGCGTTAGAATTAAATCGTACGCTGTTTCAGGCTCCAAAGAAGAAAAGCTGCACTAACAATCCATTTCACAATTCTCTACTTATCAATCGCACTAAAATCTACCATCAACTCCAAGCGTACAGAAATACCATTTCACGCTCCTCACATTATTTTCGTGCAGCGCTAACATTGCACGGTTTGCGAGCAGCTCAACGGCAGACATACATTTCATAATTAGCGAGTACGCATGAACACAGGACAGGTGCCTGCGGATCGCTAAAAGCCAGAGCAAAGTCCCCGACGACAACTCGTCAAGCATCGGTGGAAGCTAAAAGGTAAAAAGTTGTTGTGCGATTGCGGTTAATGCATGGAATGAATAGACAAAGTTACGCATTTTCTACTACCTTCAGATGCATCTTTTATTGACTCGCAAATATGCGATCAGCTCGATATGTATAGTTATATAGAGGAGATTTTGTAGTTTGTTTCTCTGGATGGAATAGCTTTAGCGAAACGTGCCCTGCATTCTGCATAGATTTATGGCGTGAATCCTTCGCCTCCCTGGTTTCAAAGGGAAGCCCTCGACTCTAGAAAGGAAACACGTAAATCGATCTATCCCCGGCAGCCTCGTCTTACATACATCTTTACGTCGGCCGTGAGCAGAACCGTCTGGCAAAAAGTCCCGTGTACACCTCGGTTAATCAATCGGTAAAAAGGATACGGACGTGATATCGAATGACGGGGATATCGAGTGTTCCCCCGCAGTGGTCAAGCTCGGCTTCTAGTGACCGGTTGATGAAATGGTTTCTCATGAACCGGCCATTTTCTTTACTTTTGTAAGAGTCCAGACCCTCGGGCGACACCGTTTAAGCTTTTCCCGCAGTCTGCTCACGATTTATATGACTTTATTTCAGTGCATCTCAATGTTCCGCTCGCTCAAAGCGTACGAATTTCCGATCGAAACAATTCTATGCGTTTAAAGACACATTTAGTCGTGAGTGACATTGTTCCTGTACCACTTTAATGAGCACGCTATCTGCCACAGCCACTTCAGCCTCGAGCAGGCGTCCGCGTTTATCTTGCTCCAAATTTAAATCAACTTTAAATCTGAATCGACTCTAAAACCCGTATGATTCCGCTCGCATTCAGCAACTGCGATTAATTTGCAGCGAGTTTAAAGCTCGGCTTAAGCCCACTCCGCGAGTAGACCAGAAGGTCCTTTCGTTTCTCCGTCGCGGAATCATTGATGGTGGACCAAATTAAATTCCATTTTTCAGGGATATTGCGCCTGTTCGCTATTTTCTCTCTAATCCGCGCCTATGCTCTTGAAGATAAAACATTCGCTGCAGCAAAGCGTCCGGAAATATTGATGCTCTGTAAAGTAATCCATCAGAATTTACATAATCCATATTCCTGCATCCAAGTGCAAAAGAAATCTTCGAATCCTTGAATAATAAAGCTTCAACCATTTCTTTGAAACGTTTTTAATCGTACATTACTGAGCAGTACAATTGTAACGATCAGTAGTCATCGACGTGTCGATTAATATGCAAACTGAAAAAGAGGTATATTCTAATCCGTTTTGTAATTGCACCTTGACTTACTGCGTATCTGCAAAACAGCTTCTTTTACATAAGACTTATATCACTTTCAATAACATTAACTTCTTCCAATTAATTTTCGAACGACACACAGTATCAAATTCTTTTGAACGTGTAAACCAAAGGCCAACAGCCTCGAACATGTTCAAACCATGCTCTATCATTACTGTCTTCAACGGCAAGCGAAGAGAGGAACACGACCGGATTTGACTCGGACCGGAAACGATAGCGTGACGTGCGAAAGATACGGGAAACCACCACGTAGACAGATTTACTGTGCCTGGAAATTCAATGAAGCGAACTCTGACGATACATTCAAACCAACACAAGTACTGGTTTCTATCTTTAACCAGTAAGTGAAAGAACTGGGGAAGTAGCGAGATCGTTATATTATTATAACGAATCGAAAAGTAAGAGAAACCGATTACTTTCGAGCATTCATTCACGAATGAAGAAATCTAAAGGAACAAACAAATTTAACGATGCCCTATACATCTTGACAAAGAAAATACACATTGCTTTCTACAAGAAGGGCGTAATTATATAACGTTCTAAATTGAATGAAATATTACGTAACGAGCAAACATTTATAATGCAATAACGAGAGGAAATAAGAAAACGTGGGCGGAATGAGAAACTCCATTCTTTGTACTTCAGGTGATGAAATAATGGGGAATTATGCAGACGTAAGAGTTATCTTCACTCAGATTAGCAATGCGAGATGCATAGTATGGAAACACTGAGTCTGATATTCCACTAACACGTAGTGAAGGATTACTTTTTGATCCGCGAAACTGAAATTACTGTTAAAGCAGTATCTACTAAACGTTAATCGTAAAAGAGTTCTCAGAAGCGATTTTTAAAACCAGTGAAATTAAAATGTATTTCAAACAATCGTTTCCCTTTCGTTATTCCCTTTTACCGTAAGAATTTGGAAAGATGATTATATTTCTCTTATTACCAATATTTCAGTAACAAGTTAAAGAATTCTTGGGTATAAGAACGTTCAGCTTAATTAGAGAACGCTCAATTAAGATAAGACCAGCAACTTGGAGTCTTCGTTAGAGATTCCCTCGCTTTTCAGCCAATGATCGATAGCAATAAATGGCCAATTAATTTCCTCGAAGGTACGGTTTCTTCATTCTCATAACTTCCCTTTCACAATTACCGGGCGTATTTCCAATTACCTCAGCCTTTGTTGTAATCCAGGGGTAAAAAAAAATAGGAGCAATAGTGTGGTGGAAACGGCTGTTCCATAAAACTTGATTTTTGCAGTAGGATTTGAAAAAGTTCTCGCTTATTCGATTTCATGCTTCACGAGATGATTGGACAACCGTAAATGGAAATAAATATTTGCTCGGTGAACGTGTGTAGACGTATTTATTTACTTGCATGTACGTGTGTCGTGAAAATACGTCAACAATAGTACTGGAAGCAATGCGTATACTACATACATCTATTGATTGCTATGTCTCGCGTGACTCTCCCGTTTAAATTCTATTTTCCCTGTTTTTCTACCATTTTTCTTTTACACTCGTGTCGTCTGTACTCGTTTGAACGGCTATTCACATAGTAACGGCATTATTACCACGGAAATACGATCACGATAGTAAAATGACTAAAACTTACTATCATTTGCAAGGAATAATATATCAGAGTGAACACAGAATGTGGTATATCTACCATGGGTTTTATTTATGAGCAGATACGCATTGGCGGGAGAAATAGCTTTAATTTTTGTGTAACTGACAAGGGAACACCGCGAGCCCGGACTCACCGATTGGAACGCAACTTTGTGGGTTTTGAGGGTGACTCAAAACAAGAACAACGGTGTGTTTCATTTGGGCCCTATCGCCCTTTAAGCGGATGAAAACTAACCTCAATGTCAAATTGGCACTTCCACTTTTTCGCGTATAACTCTCAAAGTACAACAGACAGAAAAAAATGTTTCAAACAAAAGTTTAATGATGCAATAAGCGCTGAAAACTTGTGTTAATAAAATTTTGAAAAGAGTTTAAAAAGAAAAATATCTGATGAAAAAAAACTTTTTCAAATATTTTGTTAACGGAAGTTTGTAGCGCTTATTGCACCATTAAACTTATGTTAAAAACATTTTTTATGTCTGTTGTACTTTGAGAGTTATACGCGAAAAAGTGGTAGTGCCAATTTGACTTTGAGGTTAGTTTTCACCCCCTTAAAGGGCGATAGGGCCGAAATGAAATACACCGTTGTTCTTGTTTTGAGTCACTTTAAAAACCCACAAAGTTGCGTTCCAATCGGTGAGTCCGGGTTCGCGGTGTTCCCTTGCGAGTGCATCAGGGCCACTGCGTATTTAAAGGCCCCATAATAGCATTTCTAATTAAGAAGTCGATTAATGAGCGAGAAATTGTACTTCGAAGGACATTGAATGTATAAATATTCCATATACAATCTTACGACCCCCTCTATTATTACAACCTGCGAGATAGGGTTGCTTTGAGATCGCGTTTATAATAAAGTCTGCTGAGTAGTGTATTGATTTTCAAATAAAGCCAACCTGACGCCGCCCAACCGAGGTCATAAATCTTGAGGGTAAATTTAATAAAATACCCTGCAGAGATCTCTCTCCGAGTGTTCGCATTCTAAAAGAAAGAATTCCATTTAATATGTTCCTCTTACGACCACGCTATTTTATTAGAGCAGTGAGCGATGAACGAAATTAATTTGCCTGGGACAATAACAGCTTGTTATTAAAATGGGTACAGCGAAACAGGCGAGAATCATTAACAAAATTGAATTTCATTTGTAGCAATTGTTACCTCAAGGAGCAAGAGCGAGGATAGAAAGGGTGAGGCGTGAAAATGATATTATTGGAAAAGCAATTTACGCGACGCTGGTTTCCAGAATAATAATCAAAAGAAAAGAAATCCTGAACAAAAGTCCAGGAATACACCGGGGTATCCAATGAAGAAAGTAACTTCTTTACGAGGTCAAGGGATGGTATTTTCACTGATATTTCTGCAAAGGGAGCGTTCCTTTATCTCCCTCGAACTTGCAGAAGCGTCAGCGTATAGAGAACAGGTCAGCCCGAGTTCCTGACATTTTCCCAGGAAGCTAAATTAGGTCGTCCCGTAAATCCTGTGGAATACAGGTCAAAGTAGGTTCGCGGAGCGTTAGATAGGTGCCGGTCGCTTGGCAGAAGCGCCACGCGGACAATTAACGCAATTGCCGTTAATCACCAGGGAAAACTATTTACTTGCACTCATGATTTCCGTGACAAATTGGCAGGCGTTTAACTTAGCATCCTGAATGGAAGATTAAGTGAACGCCTTCGACTGAAAGTACCTACTTTCTGTAAAACGCGACTATGCTAATTAGTTGGCTCCGAGGAGAATACCCAATCATGTTGGCTTCACACTGGGGTTATATTCTTAAAAATGTCAACAGTATAGATGTTGACTTTGCCTTATATAAAGCTGAAGACTTGATATAATGCTGGAAACAGTTGCCGACACTGATCACTCACGAATTCTTGTTGGTTCTGATCGAGACAATATACAGAAGTCACGCCCTCGATTCAGTTCGTTGCCCTTAAAAGATGCAGAAACCGTGATTCGGTGTCGCGTGTAGTGTTGAGATGTGTTGGGCTGCCATTTCACCGGGAAGTGTAATGCACTTTTGAACATTACGGGTAGCTTGAATGAAGAAGAACGGTGCTTCGCGTTTCCCCTCTGAAGTAACTAAAGCTGAATAAGAGTGCAGGCGTCAAAGGGAAATTACGCACACAAATCAGAATGAAAGCACGTGGTGCATAGACCCGGTGACACGAGCCACCTTCAGAAACAGACGATCCATCCTACCTCGCCACGCTCGGCAGGGCGTGGCCTTCAGGATCGATACCATAAAAAGCTCACTGAACGTCCACGTCGTGTAATAAAGTGCGCAACTTTGCGTACATATAGGTGTTGAACGTTCCAACGAGTTTCATGCAAATTTCCTACGCCTTCTGTGGCTGCGCACCTGACTGCACCCTTTCGCGCACAGTGGATATAACTGAGAAGAACCGAAAGTTCTGATTGGAAAGATGTTCCTTTTAGGAAGACTACGGTACATTTACGAGCAGAGTATTCATCGTTATACTTTCCTAAGTCAACGGAGACTGGTACCATTGTATGAAATAGAAGAAGCTACATGGTAAGCAGAGTTTGCAATTACTGGTAAAACTGCCACGCGTCGGTCGTAACGCAAATTCCACATTACATCTATCACGATTTACTAATGTGTTATGGCATAGTAGATTGTCTTGTAACAGGGGCTTGTTCTTTGTCGCATAGGTCTAACATGCTCCCGATGTATTTCGGGTTAATTACTTCATTAATTAACCACAGATGAAGTCTGAAACGATTCGCATACTCGCACAATCGTTGTGTATTCAGGGGTCGAATGAATATGAATTATAGTGCATCGAATAATTGCGGACAATTTCCGTAGATTATGATGTAATCGGGGGCGCACCGGTAATTAGAACGTGATGGCCAAGGCGGGGTGCAATATTGTTTGCCTGATGAAGCATTAAATACCGTGACTCTAGCTTTTTATCGTTACCGTTGCTCTAAGTGTATCATTACATGCTATTAGGAAAGGGAAACGAAATTCTTTATTGATTATTCAATCTTCAAGTTCCGCTGACTTAAAATTGTAATTAACTGCACGATCTTTAAACGAAAATGAAAGTTTTGTAGGAAACGTTAGAAGTCAAATAGAAATCCTACGCCAATAAATACTACTAGAGAAGAGAAAAAGGCAGCATTCGTTCGGGAAATATTTGTACGACGCTTTCAATGAGAGAAGAATCTGCAGCACCGCCTATTCATACCTACTCGTTGAAAGCATCAGCTTGGCACATTTTATATTCAGCTGTTGACGTAGCGAATATTTGATGATACTCTGCTTGTAGTCGGAATGAAAGGGACATAAGCAACAAGGAGTTAACGCCTTCTGCTTCAGCGACCCTTTCCACGATCAAGTTTTACATTCTTTTCCAAAAATCCGCGTTGCAATTACAGAATATTTATACTCGATTGAAAAATTACGTTCTCCCATTTCCGATGACAGAATGCTACTTTAATTAGAAGAAGCATTACAAAATGAAATATATTTGAACACTTGGTGATTTTAATAAAACGTTTGAAATCATTTGATACCTGACCCGCAGTGATATTCGTACAATTTCGTAGGTATCACTGTAAATCCAAAAGAAAGTACAAAGATACTTATATTCAGTTCCTCTATGAGGTACGCATAACCATGAGGGAAATTGTGTATCGATTCACCATAAATATACTACGGTGCACTTTTCCGCAGCCGTTCTATTAAATGTAATATTAAATTTTCTGGTCTGGCGACCGAGAGAGATCCCCTTTTATTAAACACACATGTTCACGCGAGCAATTTCTCGCAAGGACCTGGATGAAGCTGGTGGTTTTTCAGAAAGATAATTCCATAAAGACATAAATTTCACGACATTCTCTACTACCGTGCGAAAAGAAAAAATCAATGTCGAAAGTTCGTCAGAGCGTTCGACCAGAATTGCACTTTCCAATTCTAAAAATTTAGAAAATACTATTGAGACACACAAGTCTCGTCTGGTTCAGCAGGTGTTGGAAATTTAGTTACTCGTTTACGCGCGTGTCGAGAGCACGTCGATCGATTTATGGGATCTTCGAGTGATTAAGAGTTCTCATTGCATGCGCAGCACGATGCCTTCAGACAGTATGGATGACATCGAGCTGAAGAATATTCAGCTGCAGTTTCCTGCTCTAAGATACCTATCCAGAGATGACAGTTCTGTGCGGGAAGAGAGGGTGGAAACCGACAAAGGAAGTATACTAGTGGCTGTGCAAGGAAATCGAATGAAACCTGCCATTCTTACTTACCACGACCTAGGCCTTAACTGTGAGTAACCCACTTCATCAGTATCTTAAATATGAAAAGTATAAAAAATTCTAAGCGCAATCGACAAGACGTTTTAGACGAGAGATAACGTTTCCTCGCGACTCTTCTTCGTCCAAGTGATATATTTAAAAAAAAAACACTGATGCCTGTTCCCAGATATATCGAGCTTCCAGGCATTCTTCAACTACATCGACATGCGAGTTCTACTCGAAAACTTTTGCGTTTACCACGTAAATGCACCGGGTCAAGAGGAAGGTGCGCCAACGCTACCCGAGGAGTGAGTACCCTTTTCATCCAGAAATTTAGTTTCCTATGATCAACAATCTACTAACTAAATGGAGGTATTATTAAAAAAAAAATCAATTAGGAGCAAACCTAGAAGTAGAACATTAATACCAAGGTAATTTCACTGTGATATATTCGTGACTGTCTCATTTAGAACGTGAATCTTTATCTATGATTTCCGAGCCGGCGTGAGCAACGGACGCGTTATTTTTAGGATATGCCAACGAAGTCATTCGAGTGTCAATAGACGACTGGCTCCGATTGTCGCTTGCATCGAAAGCTCGCTGCTTTTCAATTCCCAGTAACGAGCTTGCTCATTAACAGGCGTGAATACGGCCAGAGCTGATTTATCGAAAGATCCCCATACGTACTTACTTACACATGCGCATAGTTAGATCTCGTTCAAGAGCACGTTGCACGCGCGTCACTCCGCGGCATCGAATTCAATTAGTGCGAATCAATGACCCAATTAACGTACTAATTAGTCCGAAGCCCCGACGGTGTACCCCTTTCGCGTTCACCACGGATAATTCCGTACGTCGTCTCAAGAACGATTCTTCTTCGTTCATGCCTGCGCGCTACCAGTTCTTCCCTGCGCTTTCGCCTCTATCGCCGTTTGCATTCCTACGGATTCGATCTTATCGGCTGTTGTGCAATCCCGTTTCCCAGTGCCCGATCTCCCGCGAAATCCGGAAATAGTAGCGGGCAAAGTCGTTGCCAGTTTCGCGACAGCTCTTGAAACCACGAATTTCTTTCCTCGATCAAGCGGGCAACACAGTCGCCTTTCTCTGCTCACATTCGCCTTTCTGCTCGATATCGGTACATCTATTAAAAACACCGCAACGCAATAGTTGGAGATCGTTTACGCGGTTGAATTAGAAGATTGACGGTGACTACCTACGACATCCGATTAAGCTGACCTCAAACAATCGACGCTCACCTCGACAGACGCACACGTAGCTAAACAGCGTGTTACGGAATAATTTAGACTGCAATGCAGATTTTCAGGCACCGAACGTACGAACTATTTTCGCTCGCGTGCCAAATCCGTAAAATTTCATGACGAGTACGTATTCGAAATATATCAACCCTCGATCGATATTTTCAGTGATACTTCAGGTTACCGTTGTATATCGATAACATGCTATGTTGCTTGTAGAATATTTCCGTCGAAAGTCAAGGGAGCTACGTGGCCCGTTAAAAACGTGCTGTTGCCAATTCCGCGGTCGTAACATTGAGTCTCGAAAAAGAACAAAGCAAATGTCGTTAAAATGTCGGAACAGTGATGGGCGTAATCTAGCGATAGACGCTGCGCTACCAAATTTATAGAAGCCCAGGTGTGTTACATCTGACCCAACGTGCACGGGAAACTGTAAATCCCTTTATCATCAAGGGAGAGATTCATTTCATCTCTGAGACACGGCGATAAAATATTGGCGCGCGATAATTAATTGGCGAAGCTAACTGAGAGATAGTCTTCGCGTTTAACATCGACCCGAGTTCAAATTTGGCATTAGAGGCACCGGTGTTTTTAAGAGAGTAATTTTGCACTCTAGAAGTATTTAATTCCTATATACACAAGTAGACGCAAGCTGAGTTTTAAGCTTCAAAATATACACGATCACACCCGCAGCAGTGTTAAGGATAATAATTCTCTAGAGCGACAGTCTTTTACGAAAAGGAAACTAGCGTTAAATTCCATGTGTCTGAAATTGATGCACTGTATTTTAGCTACGTTTATCCGTCCATGGACGAGCTTGCAGAGCAGCTGCTCTTCGTCCTGGGCCATTTTGGCCTGAAGTCCGTAATCGGTTTTGGGGTCGGCGCTGGAGCCAATATACTAGCGAGATTGGCACTTGCTCATCCTGAGAAGATCAATGCCCTCTGTTTGGTAAACTGCGTATCGACGCAGGCAGGTTGGATCGAGTGGGGTTATCAGAAGCTGAACGTTCGTCACCTGAGATCACAGGGCATGACTCAGGGCGTGCTTGACTACCTGATGTGGCATCACTTTGGCAGGGTGAGGACACAGACTTATGTACATATACACCGTCTAAATTTAACAATAACGTTAAGGGTAAATCTGCGCTCAAAGTAAAATAAGCTAAAGAGGAAGTTAATGGTTTGATTCGTGCTGAATCGAGCACGATCGCAGACGAATTGATTAAATGAAAAGACAATAGCGATGATAATATATGCAGTAACTGTATACATATGTGACGAAGGAGGCAATAGCCTCGGTGACCCACAAAGCTTTATCGAGGTAGGTTAGTTAAGCAACGTTCACGCGGAAACGTAGGCTAATAAATTATCGACGACAGAGCCGGGTCTGGGGATGGCTTGTGCCCTCGAGTGTCTCTATGCAACCTGGAAAATTGGATTAGGGCATTAGCAGCAATTCTGCCGCTCTTATTATGCAACACGTAGCTTCTTAATAGACTTATCGCGTGTATCGTAGAAAAATAGTGATGTAAAGATAATTCGACCCAGAAGAAGAGTACCCAATTTCGAGCGAACGAATACCAGCCGCCGGTCGAGTCAACCCTTTCTCCTCTTTCTCTTTCAATTCATTCACTGACCACAATACTAATGATAGGCCTCGCTAAACCGGCCGGGAATATCAGAGTCCATGGAATTTTTCAATGATGATAGGTTACAAGTTACAGCCAACAGGAGAATCTTATCGTTAGTTCCCTTCGTCATGTGCCCGGGCACAATTGCTCAAACTCGTAATAAATCGTGATTGTGATACGTGCAATTGCGTGATAGCCCCGTGTTCGAAGCAAACACGTATCTGGCAGAGCGTGCCTCATCTCACGTTCTAATAAATAACACCGAGCGAAGTTGCAGCTCTGCTGTTACAGTTTAAGAGAAGCCTAATTGGAGGACGTGTTTCAGGGCACGGAGGAAAGGAATCACGATCTAGTTCAAGTGTACAAGAACTACTTCGAGCGTCGCGTAAATCCAACGAATCTAGCGCTACTCATCGACAGCTACGTCCGCCGTACGGATCTCAACATCGCGAGGGAATTAGACCCGACACGCAAAAAGGAAGGTCTTACGCTCGGTGTACCTGTCATGAATATCACCGGAGCTCTGAGCCCGCATGTCGACGACACCGTGACGTTGAACGGACGATTAGACCCGACGAACAGCTCTTGGATGAAGGTACGCGACACTTGGCAACATTAATCGCCCTCTACGTCAAGTATCTATAGTGAAAAAACCTTATCCAGTGGTTACCTACTTGTTACCAACGGTTCGCTAATTCATGACTGACGAAGTGTGAACGAACGATTGTCTCTGTGCATTCAATTCGGTATTCATGGCGGAGATGCCTGTATATGTTCCACGAATACGTTACCCGTGGCTTGGAGTTTTCGGCGCAAAAGCTGTGAAATACAATTTGGAAACATTGCTGTCGTGTCTCTAGTCTGCAAGATTATAGCTACTATGTTTGACGAACAGTTGAATCGACTTTTCCCAAACTAGAACTGCCAAGGGAACATAGACACACTAAATATGAGGTGAAGCGTGATTGATAAGCGAAATGGTGACTCGATCGTTTGAATTTACAGATCTCTGATTGCGGAATGGTGCTGGAGGAGCAACCGGGCAAAGTAAGCGAGGCCTTCCGGCTGTTTCTTCAGGGCGAAGGATATGGTAAGTGAGCGCCCTGGCGATCTACAAATATAGACATTAATTATCGAATTGTCAAATGATTGTTCCCATCGATCGCCACCGGTATAAGCGAAACGCGCGCGCGCCATGCTGTTTCGTAGAAGAGCACGCGATCGTCTGGTGACGAGTGGCAGTGATTTGAATTGCTGCGGAACTCTGCAAAGACAACAAGTAGGGTAGGAATTTTATTTTTCGCCAATTGCTCCAAGAGTTTCTAACGTTGGGTTGTTCGAGAACCGTGAAAGCTTAATCAGGCGTTAACGACGCTGGGAAGACGCTCGCGTGCTCTCATACGCGACAATACGAAGAAGAAAAAAAAAAACGAAATGTCGTAGATCGTGAATATTCGTAGACTTAAGTTCGTTCTATCGATTGCTACGTTTCACGAGTAACAGTACTTTTGGCCTATGGACATGAATCGACGTGTTACACGCGTGTTAAACACGAGACGAGGAAATCACACTTACGGCTACCGATTGAATTGAATTTTCAATCGCGACATTGCCGGTTTAGATGGAATGCGATCCAATAACGAAATCACGCTTGTAAATTAAGTCACTTCGACCATTTTGCCTTTGAACTCGCTAGAGAAGCCGATTGAAAAGCTTCGGAGCTCGGTTCAGGCTGCATTTAGCTGTAGCAAACGTAAACATTGTTTCACCCTGTTGGATAGGAGCAAATTCAACCACATGTACGTTTATTTGACGTAGGCGTTATTTCTCCATGTTCGAAGTAACTTAACGTTTGCCAGTTATCATTTATTCTTTATACCCTAATAAATGCTCGACAGCTTCGTAAACGAGCATACAAGGAAATTATACATACACACATACGTAGTGGTACCGTTCCACCGACTAATTGACGCTAGTCTCACGCGACTAATCGAAGTTTATTATCCTTTTTTGGCTTCTTGGTCACAGAAACACGATAGCACCTATCACAAAACACAACGCTTTACCACTATCGCCCAGTTGATATACAAGAGACACGGTGTACAATTTATTATCGCGCGAATATAGTATTTCGTCAACGATTGCAACGCCTCGTCATTTCCCTCCCGGCTGTTGCTGACCTCAGATTCTCTTTTCATCGACTCGCATATGACAATGAATTTATTATTTATCTTACGCGGTAGGTATCTGCGAATCTTAGCCAAGTACGCCCAAGTTGTTCTAATTCAATTAATCGTTCCTATCGTGGTAACTGTCGTTAATTAATTGTTGTTGTTACAATCGTCTCTGTTATACGAATAGAGTTTTCATGTTGTACGAATGGCGCGATGCCAAGATGTTGTTAATAGCTGATGCATTAAGGGTCTGTCGCGTGCAACGCTCCTTTACCTTTCGTTAATCAAACATTTTTAACACGGACATTGGACGATTCGATCGATCTCTGTAACACGCTTTCACGTTACATCCTTGTTACATTGTGACTTAACAACATCTTCGATCATGTACTTTCCTTCGTTGGAAAGCCTCTGGCTCGAACTTGATAAATAAAAAGAGGTTTGAAAAAGGATTATCGTTGAATTCATCACTTTAGTCTCACCACCATCGCCATTTAGTTCAAAGCTTTTTCTTTCCAAATGATTGTCGAAGGCAATTAAGAAAATACGAAAATACATGTTCACCGACTTGCGCCTTTATTTTCCCACGCGTCTCGGATCGATCGAGTGGTACGTATATACACATTGAATACTAGCCCTCAACTGAAGTAGTCAGTAAATAGTTTCGGCTTTTTAGCTGTTTTCTTTGCTTTCCTATTTACTGCCAAACGCTAAAGATCACGCTGTCGTTTAAGTAGTTTAGGCAGAGATCTCGAACTACACCTGCCTTCTACCGAAAGTTTGTCCATAAACGTCAGAAGGACTTCAGTTTACGCTTTCGCTGTTGAAATTCGATTTATCTTAATTCAATTATCGCTAAAGCGATTCTAGCTTTTAATGTATCCTCGCGTAGCTAACATCGAAAGCGTTTACGACTCCCGTCCATTTCGTCGAATGTTGCTTGGTTTTTATTTAAATTTACTGGTACGCGACAATTGGCCTAGCGATGCATCGCACCAGAATGATTTTCCGCGAAAGATGAATTAAGAGAACGTTCGCTAAGACGCAACAATGCTATGTTTTGAGTCTTTAAAGAGAATTTGTTTTTTTATGCGTTTTAGTGGTGAAATCCCCGCGGAAGCCCGTGACGCCGACAACACCCGAAGGTAATTGTAATTAGGAATTGAGGGCCGCAAGGAGTCAAGCGCGCAGTTGGTCAATTAGGCCACGTCTATGTGTTAAGTAAGTCGGAATTCAAACTCTTATCGGGAGGTTCTAACCGACGATGAATCATGACTAACATTGTCTCTTAGACAACCTCGGGCATATTCTCTCAAGGATTATCAGAAGGCAACTAGCTACTGCTCCATTTTAACATAACTAACTCTTTC
The DNA here is from genome assembly GCA_947577245.1 of Andrena bucephala. Classification (NCBI taxonomy): domain Eukaryota; kingdom Metazoa; phylum Arthropoda; class Insecta; order Hymenoptera; family Andrenidae; genus Andrena; species Andrena bucephala. The sequence goes on from OX387715.1 coordinate 77,189,466, forward strand.
GGACTGCAGATGTGGGTCTATCTCTTCGGACTTACTAAACTCTCGCATACGTCATGAACCTTTGAATGCATCTCAAAATCATCATCCCTCTCGCTGATGCTTCTTTCTAAAACGAAGGAAATCTCTGAACGAAATACTAATCGTGATTGGAAAATTAAACTAGAATAAAATCTCCACTGGGATGTGTCCAGAGGTGCGCCCACTCTCAGCGAGAGGCATACAATCATTTTACTCGAGACCGCATTTGCCATATTCATATATTTCTTTCAACCGATCATTAGACCGTGGGTATAAATCATTATCGACCGAGTCCCTCCATCACTTTGTTCTTATCCGTAGTTGGTACGAAATAGCGTTATCAATAAACGATAAATCAGAGATCTTTCTAGGAACACGATATGCTTAAGGCTCGATCTTTTCGATGTTTCAAAACTGTTTAATCTCTTTCCTTGTAGCAGCATTCACTCATGATGGGATGTTAACAGATAATGTTCACGAAATAAACGACTCGCACACACTGGGCAGTAGAGTAGCAGGCAACAGATTGCGCTGGATTCACATGCCTTGCACATGAAACAATCTCACTGACACACATTACTCTACTTTCCGATTTTGCATGCGCGCCTTTCTTTCTCTTCTTCTCTGATTCTTTTCCTACCTTTTGTTTCTCGTCCTTACGTTCGACGATCAAGCTAAGCGTTCTCTACGCTCTTGTTCCCGGTACTATGAGATATAGTCGATGAACGGAACGCACACGTGGGTTCGTTCGCCGGAATTAGCAATTGTTGTTGTTAGAGCGTGGTCGAAGAGCACGATACCACACCCCGATCACTCTGACCCTGTATTTTCTTTGATTTCTCTTTACAGTGGCACCACTCTCACCATTGAAAATGGCTGACTACAGACTGGCCTCTATCGAGGGACTGAACCACGTTTGTAGTAAGAAAATCGACTGGCCCACCGCGACCATACACATCACCGAGAATCCCATATCGGAGGCAGTCGTTTGCTAAATCCTCTAAACTAAAGCCTACAAACCACCGCCGTCGATTGTTCTCGAATGACAAAACGAAATGGAAGAACTGAAAGCACCATCGCGAGTCGAGCGTCGATTTCACCAAGGTTTCGTCCGAGGCAACGATCGACGTCACACTAATTTCTCATTTCTTTCGCGATCATATCTATCCTTTAGTTTAACCGTGTTTCACATTCACCGATTCCTTTCGACTTTCTCCTTTCCTTTATATTTATGACAACGTTACGACCCTTAACATTCAAGTTAATTCCCCTCGAAGGTACAAGATATTTCGTAGTATATACTTAGTAAACGCATCTTGTTTTGTAGATTAAGAATACGCTGAGTTTCTAACTTACTCGTCTCCATTTTAAGCGCGAGAAACGTTTCGTTTTATTTTAACCATCGGACAAGGTTCGAAGATCTTTGACGAGACTTTTTAAATCGCTCAGAAAAATTCGGAACACACGGATTCACTTTTAAAACCACACACAAGCCGCGCCCGCGGCGACTTAACGATTTTTACTGTTGTTATCTGTGAAATCTATGTTCAGCGGAACAGCGTATTTTTTTAAAAATTTCAACGAACGTCACACCGCCGTCCCCGACGGACATTTTAATAACGAAAATTCGAGGATCGACAAACGTGCAATCGCAAAAATTGTATTCGACGCGTGAGAAATCCAACAACCATCGCATTCATCGGTACGTGCAATTGCAATTCTCTTGCAACGTCAGAGACAACGAAATATCATGGTTTTACACAAACGCGACTTTTACAATGAAAGAAACAAATGAAAAAAATTGTCGAGTGACGTACGAAGGAATTCAAGCAGAAAGAGCCCGCTGGTATTGGACAGGAATGTACGCGAGACAAATTTGTTCTTGGATAATACTAAGCACGCGGCCTGATGATCTTAGAATTCCGAACGAATTCTCCACGGATATTAAACGGCGATGGGAAATCTGTGTGTCGCAATGAGACGAACACGTACGGCAGCACTGCATCGTAGAGGAGCGCGCGCACTATTGCTTTCCGTGTTCATAAATCGAAGCGAAATGAGTTGATAGCAGACGTAACCGCCAAGGGATATGGAAGTTCGTCGAAAGGCGTACGCGCCTTCGAGCAACTCTGTTCGAATGAGTCGGGACAACGTTGCGATGTCTCTTCGAAGATTCAAACTCGTACACCCATGCCTACCGATGTTTTCAAAGAATAAACGAATCACGAGTAAATCGAGCCTCGACGTCGCTTGCGCATCATTGTCGAATTTGGGAGGGCCGACTTTACTCGGGATAAATCGGCGACGAGCGGAATCGGATCGTCGCGGACACGATGTAGAGTTAAAGCGGCAAGGCAACAAGGTAGGTATCGTGGCATTAGACGCGTCGAAGTATCTTCGATGACTTTGCTTGCTCGTTGCCCAGAGATGTTAACCGGCGAACGCAAGAGAAAGCCTAAAGCAATCGTCCGTGTTCTCTCGATAAGAAAATTCTCGTAGGGCTGCACGTGTGATATGTGCTTCGCGTTAACAGGAAGCCCGCTCGAGGATATCGCGCGTTACCCTCCTCGAACGGGTCGATCAGTTTGAAACGTTTCTTCCACTACCCTCCAGAAACGGAAGAGACGCTGGTTCGTTTGTTTTGCGCTCGCGCACCGTTCGCACCCTTTCCTTAGGTCGAGGCGTTTAGAGATTAATTAGAAGAGAGAGAGAGAGAGAGAGAGAGAGAGAGAGAGAGAGAGAGAGAGAGAGAAAGAGAGAGTGTTGGATGCGTGCGTGCACGAGGGGGCGAGACAGAGGAGGAGCGAATGTGTGAGAGCGTGCGTCTGCGAGAGTAACGTAGGAAGAAGGGTACGTAGATAGTCGCGTTACAAAATAAAATACAAGAACGCAAGAAAACAAAAAATAAACGAAGAAGTATCTGGTTCGGTACCTAAATACGGTTCTACCGGGCTTCGTAAAGCCTTTAGCGTGATATGATAAGACGTGCCTGCTACATAATGTCGTACGTAGCTTTCGAAAGTTTCACCGCCTTTAGTTTTCTATGCGATTCCTGTGCGTCCCGGATTTTCCCTATTTTCGCGCGTCCTTTAGATCGAAGCGCCCAATACGCCACCATTCATGGTAATAATCGCCACGAAATTCCACCGAATTCTCTGAATGAAACTATCTGACATATCCGTACTTGCTACGAGTGGAGCGTCTATGAATCTCACCGGTAATCCCCTGTTAAATAGTAACGTGTCCGAAATCTCTGCGCGTGCACACGATCGACACGACGCATCGATAATTTCTTTGAACCACACAAGTCTCGGTAAAATTTCGGCAATCTAGTACGGCATTTACAACCATCAATGGCGTGTACTGTGTACGTCGACGACGAGGCGATGGAGACACTGTTCGATCAGTGGATAAACGAGGAACAGTAACAATGACCATCAACGGGAAAGGAGATGCGCGAAAACACGACGAAAGTCGAGAAACAGGGCGTATCGAGGGACGAAGGATTAATCGTTTCGTGTAAAAGAGAGTTTATAAAAGAGCGAATATATTCTAGATGTATACCTACGGCGCGTTATTTAGACAATGGCGAATTGAGACAGACACCGTAGTCGACAGCTTAGTATTAGAAATTTGAGGCTCGATTCGAGAGGAGTGGAGGAATGCACGCATTAATCATTGCTAACGCGAGCGCTATAAGAGTAACGTAGCTTTTAAGGACCACCGACACAACCATCATTAATCCCTTCGTTTCCACTTCGCTCTTGGGACTGCATTATAGAAACATTCAAGAACGGATTAGATCCCGCCAATTTCGAATCCCACCAGTTTTTTCCACCACCCTAAACCCCGACCCACCTCCTTCCCCATTAATTGTATTTGATTGAACATATCGTGGATAAGTGTGATACCAATCTATATACAATCGTTTCAGCGATCTAATCGTAATCTCTAATCTTTCATTAAAAGATTTTCACGAGACGCATATCATTAAGTGCTAATTTTACGAATTACGTATTCGTTATGATTGATGTAAAAAGCTACAAAAGGAAAAAAAAAGAATTACGATTTATCTCTCGAGACTCGTACTCGGGAATTCTCTATCGTGTACTGGCACTTTAATTGTGATGCTAACGGTGATTGAATGTCTATAACGCTCGAAGGGGGTGCGAAAGCTGACACTGTTGGTTACGAAGGGTTTAAGTATTCATTTTGCACACGATCGGTATCGAACGCCACTACAATCTCGCGGGAGGATAACGATTTCTTTTTCCATCGAGGTGCTACGTGGAGTTATTGCCTCTGAAGCAAGTTTCCAAATTCCACGCGCAGTATATCGTCAGATAGATTGTAGCGGAATTATGTTATTGACAACAACTCAAAGTAAAACAAGGTATAGTACAGTAAGCGAAATAAACTTAGACGGAGCTTGAGTACATATATAAATATACAGGTTAAACAACACGTGCGCACCGAATATACATCTTGTTATTTATAATAAACGAATATAAAAAAAAGAAGAACGTGTCCCGAGATTTAACTCTACTCCTAAGTCGAAACTCTGTTACATACGAACAATTCCAATTTTTTTCAAAGCATGGCAATTGCACCCGTCTGACTTTCTTTATCTCGGGATATTTAGCGAAGCATCGTGTTAATTTTTCTTCAAGCATAAAATGATTCATAAATTTTATATTATGAAATTATGCATGTTTTACTTGTGTTAACGTTGTTTTTAGTCGTCTAATAACATTCATATCAACCTGATATAAAACAGGAATGCACGGTGGAATTTTTCCTCTAACAAAAAGAATGTACACAACTTTTTGTCCATTGACGATGTCATATGGTTTTAGTAATAAACATATTCGTCAGAATTTTTTTGTACGAGGAAATGTTACAAAAAGAGCGTGCGTCATGGATCCCGGATCTCATCGGGGACCTTCCACGCGAGAAAGATCTGGTGTAACGATTTAAATGGAGGAAAAAACTGTGTCATGAAAGAAATTCGCGATGAAGATGTTTACGCACTTTTTTAGGGAGCCAAGCTTCATTAGCCGCCACGAAAAAATAGGAGGCGATATACCATCGAGATTCAAATGACTAAATTAAAATGAGTTTATTATCATAAGTTTTGTTCAGCTTGACGATTAAAATACTTGAAGCTGTTGTAAACCTGTTTGGAACGATAATCCGCAAACACAGGAAAAGTCTCATCATTATTCGGTGTCTTTTATAATAAAATATAAGTTAAAACGAAGTATGTCGTTTAATTTAATTTAATCGCCTGAATAATTTAATTTATGCATGAAGGTGGAAATTGCAAAAACAAATTCCTTGGTTTTAATAAGTATCAGGAACAAAATATGCAACGAATATAGCAAAATTCAGGGAATAGTAACCAGTCGGTACAATAATTTTTAAGTATCGAAGAAAGCATGTTGCACATTTTCATTTTAATATGAATTATTAAATGTATCCACACTCATAATATATGCCCGTCATAATTGTTCAGATTAAAGAGTTTGCTATGCAATTAGATACATCTTATTACATATATAATTTTTAATTTTCCATCGTATATGATGCATATGGTATTTCATTCAATTTGCCATTGAGTTCTGTCTGAAATATGTAGTTGTTCTTCGAATAAAATTATTAGTGTTCATAGCAATGATAGATGATATATACGAACAAAACTTTATCCTCGAATAAAAAAAAACACAAATTAAATTAGATGATACATTTTAGTTAATTTTAATATATAAAGTAGAAAGTGTTTGTGTGTTTGTCTGTCGCTTAAAAACTTTCGAACGGTAAACTCTGGGTCCACGAAATGTGTCCCAGCTCGTAATGCTTAGCTAATACAGATGAATGTGACTATTTTCACAAAAAAATAAGTAAATCAATAAAAAAATTTTGTTTAAAAAATCAGAATCTAAATTTCGGGGGAAGCAGAGTAGTAAAGCTACTTAGCAATATAAATCAGGGCTCTCCAGCGTAGGGGCCCCTCACGCGCCTGCTTCTCCTTCCAATCTTTCTTTCGCGCAGCGTGCCTTCCGTTGTCAAGGAGACCGCACGACGCTACGAAGGCTGCCATGACGGGCTAGCCGGGCTAGCATCTTCGCGGTTAGCGTCGCCCGGTATCCCTGACAACGCGGATAAGAGTAGAACCCCGAGCTTACGCGTAAGCGACCTTGGAGAACCCTGATATATTTATCATCAAATGACCATAGCTTTCAAATTAGAGTACCTTACTCTAACGTCATTATCACGTTTCTAAATATGATTTTTTACTTCTAAAATCTGTTTATACTTATGAATTTCACAGCAAAGTTAAATTGATTTAAAAACAGTTGATTGGTGTAAAAGAGTCATTAGAATTGATAGGTCACTATTAATCACGAAAGGTGTACAGATCCTCAACAGTATTCTAAAGTGTGTTTATTATTTCCAATTTTCGTGGTTTCTTGTTGGCAACTCTACTGACTTTAATTTCGCCAAAAAGGTGCAGTTGCACGTATGCACGTACCTTGGGTGCGTTCCGCGGCTGCGAGAAACCAGTCTTCACGACGATTTTTGTGACGATGAAGCGACTGCTGTCTTCAAGGAATCGACGGGACCGTATATGCCTACATGTCTTACCAGCTTCGATGGACAATGACCCGATACGCCTGAATCTCACCCGACAATCTGTAACTTTTAAACAATCTCATATGATTGCGCGCTCTTTACAACGGTACGTCAACCGTGTCAGATTCAACGTTTAGAAAACTTTCTCCGCGGACAATGTGACACACGCACCTTGGATTCCCAAAATATTGACACGATCGTTGATCAAAACCCGATTCTTCTCAATTTAATCGCACGTTAAAAAATCAGCATTTATTTAACTCGACGAGCGGTTTGCTCGCGATCACTTATCCGCTCGTCAATCGTCGCCGGTGTTCGTGCGTGTTCGCCGGGGCTCCGTGCCACCGCCATCTGTCGCCACCGAACGGAATTACCGCTCGTCTTTGACAAGGCGCGCGTATTCTTGACTCGGCCAGCGTGGGAGTAAGGCTGTCCACGAGAGACGCCTGAGAAGGTGGTCGACAAATGCCTTCTTACGTTCGCTCCAAATTTTTCGCGCACCACTGTTAACCTCCTCGACGATCGTACACTGACCGGGTTCGTCCTATCGAGTGTAAAACGCGAGTGAGCTATCCGCGATCGAATCGACAACGTCCCGAGGCCCATGTCACGCAGTTGAAGGTGCCCTCTCCCCCGTGTCACCGGCGTCGTCGCAAAACAAATCGCAGTGGAAACGGGCGTTCGTGACACGAGCGGAGCGTACTCTTCGAGGATCAACGTCTCGCGTGGTCTATGCCCGATCAAAATCAAAACATTCCTAGTATCGAGTGATGCATCGCGCTACGATGTAGACTTTGACTCTCGTCGACTGGACTGACACAAAGACCTGCCGGGACGGTACACCGGTGAAATTTTAACCGACCGATCGTGATAAGGGAACTGCACGGCACGGCTCGGTGACTGGCTACGTTCTCCATGTGAAACTTGCTAGCTCGTAGACGCGTTGTCGTCGTTCGTCTTGAAAGTCGGAGTGGAATAAAGTGCGGTATCGTTTAGTGTGCGGTGGGCAGTGCAGTGGATATGCGTCGTTCTGTATTGTGAAGGTGCCTGAGGAATTCTTCCCGGATTGAAAGGGCCCTGGATAAAAGATGGGACCAGCCAAGATCCTCGGGGTTTGCGCTCTCTTCGTTCTGGTGTACGTCGTCAAGGCGGACGTCATAGAGGAAAGAGGTAAGAATGCTGTTTACTTTCAATTAGAGCTCCAATAGAATTTTAACCGATTTAGAATAGAGATCGACTATCATTCCATATATTTCGTAAATGTCCTCTAAGAATCGAAGAGGCTCCATCGTTTTCGAACACAAACAATGGCGCGTAATATTACCTGCACACGTGGCTATTGTCTGTGGCGAGCGAGATTTGAAAACTTGCTTTCCAATTTTGAAAAGTATGCTCTATTGAGAACTACTGTCATTAATTCTTCTTTTACAATAATATTTGTCCGCTTATGCTCTTGTAATGCTCCTTTATATATGAAACTGTAGGTACTCTGCGTTAATAAAATTTAATTCCGTTTATATATTTTCTACGGTATAATTGAATGTGGAATTTGCATAATGGAAAAAGTTTTCGTTGCCTTTATACGACCGCATTTCTCTTCGAGAGAAAAACACATTTTGCAATCTGCACTAATCTGATATGTCGCCTTTATGTTTCGCATCAAGCCATCTTATCAAAGTTAAAACAAGGAATTCACTATCTCGGCGAAACAGCAAAGAAACGTTATTACCTTGTAGATAAGCTAATTAAAAGTTCGAATACTGTCGCGCCAACACAATTGTTCTTCGTTTTTAAACGTCAGATGGAGGTTTGTTAAAAAAATTTAACGACCTGCTACCATCCCAGATTCTTTCACTTTTCGTCACATGGCCACTGTGTACAACGCGAGTTAAATATATCTTGTTAAATGGCTAATTAGGGCTTAATAAGATCGGTTCACCCAGAGCGCTCCGGCAAGAATGAGGCCAATGGTACAACGCGTCTCGTTGGAACTTTTGTTAAATCGAGAATGCCATTCCGCGAGGCATAGCGAACCATTGCCAGGTGCTTTCCCGCGGGCGCCTTTGTCGCTCGAACAATCCCATCTGCAATCCATTATTTGCACATGTCCGGCGAGCAGGTCGGACTTAATTAAGAATTGATCCTCGATCAAGCTAACGCGCATAAATAAGCCGTGTGCTCGCTTACGTAGCGCACGATTAGATTCGACATTCACGATGACACACTGCCCCACGTGTCTGCGTAGTGTTTATGATTCTATTTTCTTCGGATAACGCTTCGCTTGGTGTTTATCTCGCCGGCGTTGCGATTTTTCGCCTTCCTAGGTATCGAGCGATTCTATTGCTAGAAGGAGATTCTTCTGCAGGCAGTAACTTATCTGTCGGTCGTTGGTTGCCCATGGCGACACGCTGTTATATCGTTCAATCGTCTATGTAGAAAATCCCCAGGGCGAAAGATCGGCCGTGAGACCTTATAATACAAAGCGAGGTACCAAATAAGGGAGGGAAACGGCGGAATCAAAGATCATGCGCCGATTCTTCATTGGATTCTTCGAGCAAGTATCGGTCGGCTGAAAAAGCCGCAGCAACCTGCGGAAGAGAGGCAAGAACGCGTTCCCTCGCGTTCTTGACGCAACGTCTCCTCTCTTTTCTCTCTTTAGTATGCGAAGGAGAGGCATAGAGGAGCGGTAGCCAGCCGACCATGAAGTCGAGACTCGAATCGAACGCTACAATTTCGCGCGGTAGCTATGCAACGATCGGGACGCGAACCAGAAATATGTTACCGATCCACCGGCCATCCAGGATGCCTCCTCTCCGTGTCCTGCATTGCACGCAGGAACTAATAACGCCTGAATCTAGAAACGAGGCGTTACTTCCTTTATTTCGTCTCGAGCAACATCTTAGCGGTTCATTATCCAAGTGTTTTTTAATATCGCGCAGAGCGTAGACCGTGGGACCGATGACGGACGAATCATCGGCTAACCAGTCGCTAATTAAACTGTCGTTGCAGAGAAGTTGTTGTTGATCGATGGTTAGTTCTTGCCACTCGAGCGGCCAAAGGAATGTTATTTTAATTAACGATTATTCGCCCGGTAACGCGGCACGAACGTGACCAATATCCTTTCACCGTAGGTATCATTAGAAACGCTTAGCAAGCGTTATTAATGCACGCTCCCACCAGTAAGGGAGGAAATTTTTCTCGTCCCGGTTCCCCGTTCGCTTCGAACTTGTGAAACTCGTTTGCATCGGGGTCGTTTTCTATCCGCCGCTTTGGAGGATAATCGTTCCACCGAACGCTCGGACGTGAAATCCCGCGAGCAGGCGGGATAGAAAATTAGTATGGGATTGCCATAACGTTCCCACGAATTGGTAACGAGTCGCATGGATGCAAGGGAACGAGCCCGGGTCAACACCACTTGAACCGATGTCGATGACGACGATCGCGACCGATGACGCATCATCTCGCGAATCATCTTGCGCGGTGATGTTTCCAAGTGATTTGACCATCGCGGTGCCTGTCTTCTGGCTTGTCCGTTCGACTTACATCTCGCTTTTCTCCTTCACGGTTACCTCCACGGAACGCGTCCCCATCATATACCGCGTTCAAAGAAGTTTAAAGAAATTTCCAGGCGATAGTGTTTATTCGGGAACAACTCTGCACTCGCAGAGGTCTCAAGCAGTGAATTAGTTTTGGAGCAGAGTATTAAGTAAAATACTAGTTCTTCCGGTATAGGTAATAATAACATATATTTCTTTTCATTTTTCCACCGTTGCAGTGACAATTTCTTGAAAACCGCAACGCTCTTGACTTACCGCGAATGAACTTTAGTAGCAGTGGATGTTCAACAATTGAGCTATCTCTGCTGGTGCAACGGCGTCAGCAGAAGCAATCAGGGTCGAGCGACAATGCATTCACCTCGTGCATCGACCACGCTTTACTTGGTACATTGTCTCGCGTTCTAACGATATACTTATTTCTCTGTATTACTTGGTGCCGGGCTAACTGCATTTCCTCTACACAAGACCGCCGTGATGATTTCGTAATGAGTATCATCGCCAAGCGTTGCAGCAACATCTCGCCAGCCTTTGTTCGCGATAGAAATAATCTGTAAATAATAGTCGCCCTCGAAGTATTCCTTCGATAATTAGTCTTAATCCCTCGTGAGATACATATTTTGAAATGCCTCGTGCAAAAGGTCGATGGAAAACATGTGAAAAGTTCCAGGCGGCGAGGAGGGAAAATCCGCGGCTAGATGGTGTAATCGGGAACTAATAAAAGTAATGTGTTAATTAGAAGGCTGAGACGGCCGTTCTGAATCAGTGGGAACTCGACTATCGGTCTACTTGCAAGGGTCTGCGGGCCCACGTGTCTGGTAAACCAAGAAAGAGACCGATGTAACCGTGGTTCAATTACAAGGAACGCATTCACAGCTGGTTGTAGACACGAGCCCGAGAGTACCGGGCTTAACCGTAATTGTTTAATGGGCTAATGAAATGATACACCCGCCGAATCTATGCGCGCACAAAAAGCCAATTGTGCTCCACCGACATTCCACGATTATCCTGACTTCGTGCGATGATCTATCCGTGAGGAGATCACGAGATACCCCGTGCATGCATACCTTACGCATTCGTAGTTAAACACCTAATAAATTTTCTCATGGGAAGCCATTAGCTTGGATATCTTCACAAAGTAGTGAGCGAAGAAGTAGTCTCGGAGTATCTTAAGCTATTTTGCGAAATTTCACTTTAAAAGGAATCTTGCTTCTTACATCTAATAATGGAATCGCATATTTTCGTATTCTGAACAAGTATCGAAATCAAATCTGAACTGATCGTTGACAAACTTCGTCTTCTTTAATTCGGAGCCGCCCGTACTTTTCTTGCAGAAAGCTTGAATATTTCTATGTGCTTTGAGGTTAACAGTAAAATTCAGTAATATCTTCACGGAGTATCTACGAAATCTTCATATTTTACATGGAATTTCGAAGCGGTAATGTTGTTCAGAAATTCGGGGCGAAATGCAGCCTATTTGGCTTACAGGCGAAAGATCCATCCTGCTGCGAGGGATTTAACGGTGACTACCTTTCCCCCATTCATGTTGCTTTTCATTCTATAAAGGTATCTCAGAATTACCTGCCTCCCCCAACCGCGTAGAAGTTGCGACGGTATTAGCTTAAATGTTACGAGGACGTGATTTGTATCATGCAAAAAAAAAAAGGAACGAACTAAATTCTTCCTGCATTCCAGTTTTAGGGGAAAAAGAAATTTATATTTCCTCCAAAATAACTGGTTTAATCAGAGCATTCGAGCTTCATACAGAAATTGAGCAACGTGCATACATCTTTCTTATCCATGCACTCGATTGCACTCTCTCGTTCAAACGTATGTACCTATGTTACACAGAATGCACTGATTTCTAGTTTCATCCGGTTGCACACTGTTTCCAAGTGTGTCTCATTTAACACCGGCTTAATACGCTTTCCATTCTCGATGTAGTTTTATTAAAGGACGCGTCATCCGAAGCCAGCACAAAATGAAAGAAACGTGACCTTCCTGCTGGACGAGGAATTTCTCTACGCCTTTACACTATCGTAGTCATTTCATTCGAGGCATCTATGCACAGTGACCGAGTGCACACGAATCAGATCCTGTCGTAGCTTGCCTCTCGTTTACGCTTTTACGAACTCTTGACGCAGATATTTCACCCATTCAGACACTAATTGCGATGGTGTATCGCAACAGAACGTTACCTTTGTATTAGCGAAATAACCGCGTCGAAACCAACTCAGCATCGACACGGACCTCCTTTTTTTTCCTCGGTTGCTTTTACTTACGTCGTCGTTCGATATTCAATCTTGCGTGAAAGATATTGCGGTTTTCGATCCTCGCTCGCTGCCAGCTCTCCTCTGCTTTTCTCTTGCGCCCGAGACGTGAGAAACCGATGCGACGGTTCGTTCGAAACGCGCGCTCGCCGGGCAAAGAAGCGCGGCTACACGCTCGAAACCGAGTCTTGTTGCTCGCGAGGAGCAAGTTCAAAGACCTACGCTGGCATTCATCGCGTCGGATGGTTTTGAATCGGCCCTCGAAGCCAGAGGATCTGCCCTTTTTTACGATCGAGTATTGAAGTTCAACGACGCTGGCCTCGCCGATGCATAATCCGTACGGCGACATTCACCGTCATGCCCAGCGTGAAATTTGAATCGGGCGAGTCTCAAGGAGCATGGTCACACTTCGAGGGTCACTAACAGGAAAGGATCTCAGCCGCTTCTTAATGGCTGTTGATTGTAAGAGTCTAAATGTCGCGCTATTCGACGGGGCAAAAAGGGCCAGTTGCTGTGTCCGACCGGCGTCGTTCCACAGTAAAGACCCACCGGGCGTGTTTTCTATTCTGCCGTACTGTAAGAAGAAGCCTCGAGTACAGTACTTATTTCGCGGAAGATCCATAAAGCGACGGATAAAGCACCGGGACCCCCTTTGTTCCTGGTGTTGGGAATTAAACGGGCGTAGCTGAGAAACGTTGCTGGATAGCGACTCAACGCGAGAGAAATTCTGCGAAACGCTGAGAAATACGGAGTAGTATCGACGATACAATGGGCACGATTCTATAATTACCGTATAATTTATGAGATGTAAACGTGAACTTTCTATTCCACGCTGCGCGAACAATGCAATGCTCGCTGGACCGTTGCTGGAGACGTATAAAGAAAGTATTCAGCATCGGTAACGCGTTAAAACTTTGAGGTCGCATCGAGCCTTTTAATTGCGCGCTCCGACTGGGCGTCGAGGAGAGGAGTTTCGCGCGAGAGGATCGCCTGCTTATTCGGAGCGATTTTCCGTGATCAGAAACAGACGGGGAAACAAGAGCTCCTTTGATGATTCCAAGTCTGGAGAAGAACCTCCTTGAGACGAGCTGGACGGCTGGACCAATAATACATAGTGACTTAACACCAGCAACACTCGGTGCGCCTCGGGTGCGAAGTGACCATAAGTGCGAGACGGTGGAGTTTAATTGAGGTTGATGAGGGGGGCGCTCGTATTGGCCCGGAATTCAATGCCGCGATGATGTTCCTTGCTTGTAGCAAGACGTTGTCTTGGAGAGAATGCGTCAGAAAAATCGATGAACTCGCCTAATACTCTTCCTAACGATTCGGCGTCGTGCAACGTTAGCTTCGAGGCGGAATTTTGAGAAACATGATCTTTACAAACTTTCCGAGGGAAACGTAAATAGTAGTATCTTCTAGCACCACCCTTTCTGTATATTTCGATTGCTCCTTTTCCCTTGGTGTATGCCTTTGGAAATACATTGCATTGGGCTCTCGTTTGTCAGCATCGTGAAAGAGTAGATCGAGTTAAGGTACTTAAAGTTAAGAATGTTTCAAAGTGTTTGTGTTAGTACGAGGTCGTTGAGAGGGGCTATGTGTTTGACAGTATAACTCTCGTGCGGCTATTTCCTTCTTCAAGTTTCTCGGAGTAATATATTTAATTAAGAGTACTTCGCGCTTCATTGAGTACCATTTAGCCGCGAAAAGTGGCCAAGGGAGCAACGTGTCGGATCGAACTCCACTCGTCTCTGCTGATGTGCCTTTCACGGCATTCCGCAGGGTCATCATTCAAATGTCTGCCTTATTAGTGTCTATAGGTGCTTCTTATCAAGAACGTTTTGTACGCGGCTCGTATGATGCGGACTCTTTGAATGGAGACGTTACAGTTGCTTCGACGATCGAGTCGTCAGCATCCTGCCCTGGGAAGATACGCGTGCATTTATATGTATCTGTCGCGGATGTACGAGGAAACGAAATCACGGCACTGACCTAGAAACCGATGCAATCTTAAACAAAGGATGAACGAGCAATTGCCACTGGATGTTTGCGCATTAATAAATTCGCTTGTTACGACAGCTAATGGATGCTCGCCGATACCGCTATTCCCTCCTCTGTAATGTAGAACGAAGCTATAATAAGCATGAACGGTGCACGGTTCCCCACCTTCGAAAGAAGAATAAACGAAACGAAACTTGCCTTCGATCAGGTTCGAAGAACGATAAATCTGATCGGGGGGAACAACTGAAGCCGTTGAGATAAAATTGAATGTGAACTTGAAGGGCGAGTCTCATTAGAAACGGCTCCTAAAGCTCGGGATTATTTTCCCCATATCACCTAAGGTTTTATTGCGACGATATTATATAATGACGATAACATGTTTACCGTGGCGGGGCGATGTTCAATCGGTTCGGCAAGGGTCCAGTAACGACGCGTCGCGCCGGAGTCATAAAACAGCGACCTGTTGAGTAAGTTCATAAAAGGCGCGGGGAAGGCGCAGAGCGTGTCGTAAAATCGCGAGCACGCTGCCTCGAGAAACCGTCACTCGCGCGGCGATGCTCTTGAAACGTGGTTCCTGAAAGTTTTCGAGGAGGAACCCGGTCGTGGACACCCCACCACATGGTTGCAGGTTGCGTGCCGCGGTCGCGGAGCAAGAACCTCCCCTCTGCCAGGAGTAACGCGTACGTTTCGCGTCCATCCTCTGCTACCTTCGACATTCCTACCCGTCCTGCACATCCCGTCCCCTGTTCCATTCAGGCATAATAACCGTGCAGTTTCCCAGCGCGTCTTCAATGGGCGAAGATTGCACGCTACGAGACCTCGAGCCGGTCCTCCGCGTCCTCTTCCTCTCCCGCACCACTCGTACCCTCTCGCCCTTTCCCCCCCCCCCCCTTGGTTATTTCTTCTCCTTCTTTCTTTCGTTTTTGCTTCTTTCTGTTTTCTCCTCCTCCGCTCCTACGTCTGTATATTTCTTCCTTTCCTCCCCCCCCCCCACCTCTAATTTCGCCCGTTGCCTGTTCCCCATTCTCGAAGAAGCTGGCTGCAGCCACGTCTCGCGAATACGATTTTCTACCCCCTTCTGCGTCGCGCCGAGAGTCTAAGGAGATGGGTGCTGGTTGAGAATCGAATTTAGAGAGAATCAATTTCGTGGACATGGTTGCAGGTGCACAGGGTGGTCGTAAGGGCGTTTGTTTGTTCCCTTGAATCCGTGTTGCTGTCTGTAGAACTGACACGAGATGATCCGCGTAAAACACGTATCCAAAGAACCTTAATTATGGTGAAGTCACAAGGGTAACGCATACGAGGGAATATCGTGATGTTGCCTTTTTCTCACGTGTTCTAGTTTCTCGTCACGCGAGTAAAGGCGACATCCGATTCCCAGTAGGAAAGGGGTATGCACGATAGTGAAGAAACGCTTCTTCATTTTCCGTTTCTTTTTCCTTGTTTCTCCCTCGCGGCTCGGTCACGCTATCCCACAAATCGAGGAGGGCAGGCCCCGTGAGTTCTTGCTGTTTACGACGGGGAAAACCACGCCGACAAGATCTCGCGTACGTTTTCCCTTGCTCCAGCTTTCGGTTATTTGCAATTCAACGTCGACTGTCATACAACGCATTGTGTGTTATTGCGCGCTAATGAAAACGACTCGTTTCTCGAAGGGAAAAGTAGCCTTTCACTCAGGTCGATGCACGCAGTTACGAATTTTCACATCAAAGAAATTCTCATTAAGTTGAAATTCCTGTTGGCTCGTTTCTAAAGAATAATTCCGTTGCTGCTCGAGTAGTATTAACCGGCGAAAAATGAGTATCTCTTGAAGCCCGTCATTTCGCTGCTCGCCGTCCCGATAGTTATGATAACTGTATCGCGAACGATCGGTATGTAATGCGCGGTTTCCACGTAAGCCCTTCGGCTCGCCGGAATCCACGGCGCAACGAATCAACAAAAGAATCGTATTGCTCGGCCATGTAAGGTGATGTTTTCCTGTCCGACGAGCAGCTCGCGCAAAATTACGACGTACGCTCGTGTACCGAAAGGATGAAGAACGAGCCACATCCGTCCGTCTCCGCAGTTCGATCCGCCGCAAGACGAGGCCGCGCTCGCAAGGTGGCTCCCTTCTATACCAAATGGGGCAACCAGTCTCGAAGAAAACAGCCCAGATATGTCCCCGGGGAGCTTAGCGCTCGTCCAAACCGGGACTCGACATCGCGAACTTGCGGTCTGTTCTCTTCGTCGGCCGAGGTGAATGTCCACCCGTCGTCGTCGGCCAGACTGGACGAACAAGTGAACTCGAGCTCCCATTCCATTGCATCTTCAACGTGTCCATCTAACCTTCGGACCGCGCGCGCCGTTCATGTCGATCGTTCATCGTGGACGCATCGTCGATTGATCGAGAAAAATTGCAGCGGCTGCTGCGAGAAATACAGGAATATTCGCGTATCCGTTCTTCATTAGCCGTATGGAGCTGTTAAAATAAGGGAATGTTGAGTCAGAAACGTGTTGCGCCGAAATAAATAGTAGTCCAACACGGTCGAAAAGAACCCAGTAAATTATTCTCAGCAAGGCGAGTCAGATGAGTACAGAGTGCACGGAGGAAGAAGTTTGTCACATGGCGTTGATTGTGGTTGAAATCGCACAAAGCTCACTTCCTCTCCCGACTCCGGCTGCACCGGCGAAATGCACCGGCGTGCGAGTCTCTTTTGCACCTCCAGGACATCCTCGTACCTCGCATGATACGGCATGTGCACCAAGAAAATGGCGCATCCACGAAGAATAGGCATAAAGAAAATCTGGCTGGCCATTGTTGCCAGGACTCCAGAGGATCTCGGATGGTGTGGCGGCGGCAGTAGGCGAGACAGGGGGTCCAGGAGGGATGAAAGGCACCGGGGGTTAGGTTACCTGAGGGGCCACGACACTCAGGTACTGCATTGTTGCGTCGTGGCCGTGGTACGAATCGCCGTAGCCGTACAGTGCGCACCGTGGAGGTGGAGTGAAGCAAGCAGCAGGAGAATCGAGGCTAACCTGCGAGCCTGTTTGTAGGTGGCACTGAACTTGAGACGGGAACTCGCCTCGAAGGGGCACAAAAAAAGGAAGAAGGGCAAGACGTCGGCATAGTTAGTTTGCATGCACCTTGCGGTTCAGCCGTGTTTAGAACCTTAAGGATTCCACCAGCGGAAAGAGATAAGATGCGAAAGATGAACGACCTTAGCAGAATTCTATTCCCTACGATGAAAACGCATGCCAAGCTATTACGTATCTCGGTAGCCCAATCGACAAAGCTTTCTCTGCTTCAACAATCCTCAAGATTTCGTTGGTACCTTTCCCTGATCGGTGTTGCAAACGCGTTCGTTGCGAAATCTCACATACGTGTCCCCCGTTGCCAATCACCTTGGACGGAGCACCTGAAGGGAGCGGAGATCTTGCCGCTTGCCACAATTCGGCCACCCATGCAGTGTGCTGAAGTGCATCGTGTGCGAGATACGAGTTCGTCGCCATGGTGAAAGAACCAGCATAGCGGGGCGAAGATATAACGTTACACTCTGATAGCAGTGTTGGTGTGGGAACGCCGGCGAGATGGAAGTGCGAGAAGAAGCGGCGGCGTGTACGCCTGCTCCTGGTCGGGCACAATCGCGGTTAAGGAACACCGTGTTGGTTCAACCTGGTGTATACGCGAGGAATAAGATACTCTTCGGTTACGTTCACGGAGGATACCTTTACCGTGGACGCTCCGACTCCGCAATACGGTAAACGTACGGGCGAATTATACTCGTACGAGCTAGTTCCGAGGCTATTGGTCGCTTTAACGAGCTCCGTAATCCTCGCTGAACATTCTGTGCAGCAACATTCCGTTCGGAGGTTCGTTGCCGGCGTGCGTACACGTCCAGAAGATTTGAGAGGCTGCTTCTTCGGATCTCCCTATTCAATCGCCATCCAAGGCTGTTTACTGCCTTACAGTCTGAATTTTTTTTATCGGCCCCTGGCATAGCTCGGCGAAAATGCAGCCGCACGCAAAGTTCGTTTCGCCAGCACGCCGCAGGAGAGGACATCGTGTTCCCGTGAAAGAAGAAAAAAGCTCGCCCGCTGGCCATGTGCACATCATGGTTGGCACACTTGGTAGCTGTGCCGTGTTGAAGCACATGTCGAGCTTTTTGCCGACCATTTTTTCGCCGGTGTACGAGTCAAGAGACGCCTCTACCTCGTTTTTAACGCGCGAGTCGGTAATGTGCCTTGCGAACACGCGTGAAATTACCCCGAACTTGATTGCCTTCGCGAGACACGCCGGCAGAGAATTGACCGTGTAACACCGTGACAAAATCAATCAGGATCTTAGTGTCTTTTAGGTTTTATGTCGCCTGGGTGGAGCGGCTCATATAGGTAGGCCTTTTAACCACGCCGGGTTAAAGAAATGGTGCAGGTTTCTGCCACCGTGTATTTTATCTCTCTCCGCGGGCATTGTGAATTTATAGACCACAATAATCGTTTCAATTCTACGCAAGAACAATACGATCCGCGCAACGCTTAATTAGACATTGAGAGTAAAGTACGCGGAGGTAGTGAGCGCGTAAATCAATCCAAGGATTCTTCGCTGGTCCCGTTACGGGAAAAGAAAGACGAGCTGACATCCCATGTCTTCCCGCGCTCTTCACAGTCTGTTTTTCTCCAACCTTTCTTTCTTCGCCCTCCTTTACCCGCGTCTGGCGATATATAATATCGTACCCTTTTTTTTCTCTCCCGAATCTGCTTCTGCCATCAGGCAGACGACCACTCTCAACAGAGGAAAAAGCACGCGGGGCATCGGTGGATCTGTGGTTAAAGAACTCGCTGAATTATTCAGCTCGTCATTAATTTTTATCCACGCCGGGGATAACCGAAATCACACTGTGAACTCCTTGTTATCGTATTACGAACTGTGCTCCTCATTACTGCAGCTAGAACTGTCTGACACGCTACGCTAACAATGACTTGTCCATGCTGTTATGTTTCATGATGGAGAATGCAACGTTAATTGCACGCATAGAAATTCAATGTAAAACAGACGGTGTACGTTTCGTATAGAGCATCCACCATTCACGAGTCGCTATTGAGGATGCTTGCTTTGGAATGTTTTTTTTAGAGGAATTGTGAATAGTAATTATTAGATGCGCGGAGGCTGGTTTTTAGAGGGTGAAAAGGTAGAACGAACACGGTGGGTGGAAGACGCAACGAAGCTCCCCCTCGGCGCTTATTATAGTTACGAGCCATTCTTCCACCCTCGAAATTCTCGCTTTCTCTCTCCCCCTTCGATCTCGATGACACGAGAGATCGCTCCTCTAAACGAAAGATAGGGCCATGGTCAATGCAATCTGCGTAGTATCGAGGTCGCTTTGTACACGAGGACGAACAATAGCGCGCTGGATGGCCCTGCACCGGCAACTTGGGCCCCGTAGAAAAAGCCATACAGGGACCACTTCAAGTCAGAGCAACCGGTAGTGAATGCCGACAAGCCAAACGGTTTGTTGGTTCGCGTAAAAGATCTTTTTCAGCCTGGATGCCGCGCGTAATCCACCCTCTTCGGAAGCCTGTTCGTCGCGGATGTAAATGCGCCTGCGCTGTCAAGCGTGCTAACGTGGTCTCAGGATCCCAGAAAATTAACAATACTCCGGAGACGATCGATTCCTACTGTGTTACATAATCAATTTTCTGCGCACTAATTTACTTGCTTTATAAAAATTTATTTTCGTCCTGTCAAACGACAGAGTACTCTGAGTCCAATCAGAAAAACACGTGATCTTTAATGGACACTTCTACGACTTTACGATCACACCATTCGCTTGGAATTTTTTTGCGATCCACTATGATTTCCCTCGTCCCTTTTCGTGACCTCTTGAGACAAGATACTATAGGATGCGTACCGATGTTCCTTCCAAACAAAAAACTTTTGTATACGCTGCATGACCGTAGTCGATAAAACTCGAAGAATTCCACGAAACAGCGAACGGTTCGGTGTCGTGGAAGAGGGGGGGGGGGGGGGTGGAGGGAGTTAGATTGGAGAACGAGCACGTAGAAGTTAAGGTATTCACGTATTCCGTCGACTCGCCGCCTATCCCATGCCTTGACAAATGACGCTTGTCACTCTGATATATCTAGACATCACCCAACAAAACTCGCGAAAAAGGACGTACCTCCAATCTTTGAGTTATCATTTCAATACCTGCGAAACGATAACCGAATCAGCTTTTGATAAATGAATTCGGTCAGCTCGGTACTCACTACTCAGGCGAATGCTCTTCTCGGAACAGTATGGCCGGTGGTTTAGCTTCCTAACGGCAATAACGCCTCGTTACGTGCAATTCAATATTTTTAAAGGAATTCATCCGCGGAATTCCTCGCTCCTCCTAGCGCAATCTCCAATAATGGAGGTAGTTCGCGACGGTCGTTTGATACTAATAGAACGACGTGCCATAAACGTACACGTACCCGGAGTGCTTCCTTCTCGTCCGTCTGTTACCTGACTATCGTCGGCGTAATGTTACATGTTTGCTTACACTTACATGTTTGCTGATCGTACACCGACGTGGCGAATAATTATTTACACCGTGTACGCGTCTGGCGCGAACGCGTGTGCGTGGCTCGCGGCCACGAAGACGGCTCGTGTTATCCGCGCGAGAGCCCCGTATTAACATAAATAGGAAAAACGAGATCCCATTGTACCACCCCAGGACGTTATTATAATAACGGGTGCCCTAGGCCTTCCTCGTGTTACGACCTTTACACGTGCATCGTGGACTTTCTAGGCCGCGACTCGGGCTACAGACAAATTCAGATTACGTATGTTGCAATCGTGCCGTATTTTATGCCAACCGTTTCAATCGCTAAATCGACTGGTGATAAGTATTTTAAAACAGTCAAGTAGGAATTAAGAAATACAAACGGCAAGAGTTAGCACCTTGCAGCAGCGTGAATGATGCGCACACGTTGTACGTTTTGTAGTAGCTTTGCACCATCTGTGGGAAAGAGATTTAATCGTAATCCGCCCCTTTAGCGCTTGAGACTTTAAGAGTAAGGGAAGTGGGTTCGTTAGCGAGCGTATCAGTGTAACTTCTCGGTCTATCAAGGGACGAGGTTATCGCGGCAAATTTATTCTACGGAAGCAATGCTTAGCGCCGTCACGAAACCGTCAGATACAGTTGAAATTGCTTATTAACAGAGTGAAAGGTAGGTTCTTTGTACAAGCTAGATTGTTAAGGAATGGCTGCGCTTTACAGCGGTGCGCTCGAGCATTTAGCTGTAATCCACTTCCGTGCATCCTCGTCCGTCCAGCGATTTCAGGCGATTCCAAGTACCATTTCGGGCCAGCGGTCTAAAAGTCCCCACAAATTGCTGCCCCTGACGGGCCAAGTGGTTGTCTAGTAATGCACGGATGGGCACAAAGGGCGCGTACACAGTCAAAAAGGTCTTCAGCTTCTTCGCTGTGTCCTCTTTAGGGAAAGACCCGGAGCAGAGAGAAAAGGGGCACTTCAGTTCTGTAAATATTGGGACAGGTCTAGCGCCGTAACCGGGCTCCCTTGACAATTTACACAGCACCCTTTCTATCATGGGAAAATGCTCTCTTCTGTCTAGCACTCAGGTGACGTCGTGAAGAATTCAGAGAACAGGATTCCTACGCACACTAATAAAATGTTCTAGAACCATTTTGATGCCTCCGAAGGAAAGCAACATCGCCATCGATCGTCGTATCATGTTTTTTACCGGAAACCGCGAAACATTACGCGGGAGCATACATACCCAAGAAACGTGCTCGTTCATTCATGACTGCGACTCATTGATCGGCTCATATTAATATATCAATTTACCGGTCGTAGCTCGGCTTTACGTTGTTTCCAGCTTCGATAAACTGTGTATTGAAATTCAACGCTCTTTCTATTCTTATCAGAGGCGTACGATAAGAAACGATCAGGTTAACCTGCCTATGAAAACTCTCGTGTTTCGTTGAAAAAAAAAACCTGGAGCAGCTTTGTCTTTGTTACTCGTTCAAGCTTTTATCCAATTTTCAGAATCTTTTTCTTCAGTTCTCTTTCTTTGCTCTCCCTTTCTTGTCTCGATGCCTAATTACGAGACCTAAAACCCGGGTGATCGTAGCGACTCGAATTGCCCAGGAATCGATGGTCATTATATACCGATTAACACCTAGTAACCCTTCCACTTCTATCCACCCAGTCTCGCTACTTTCCCTATGACTGCCTAGATATACAACTCCGCGCGAAGTAGCTGAATGCATGAATCGTGGCCAGCTGGTGGGTGTTGGGAGCAGGTTGTTGTGTCAACCGATATGTCAGTGGGCCGGGGTCTTAAAAATTAGTTCCCTACGCGTTCTGTCAGTGGCAGTGGAAGAAAAAGCACCAGGTGCCCCGTAGGAAATGAGCATGAATATCTAATACACAGAGGCGAACCCGGAAGCGGGGCCTTCTCGTACGAGAGCAGCACGTCCTGTTCTAAGGATTTCGCCTCCTTTCTCCCTCTTTTCACATGCTCCTCGCCTTGTGGCGTCCCGTGCACGCCGGGCAGCTGGCCAACTCGCCTCTTCTCGGTGTTTTAAGGAAACTTATGACGCGTCTGGACCAGAGAGTCTGAGAAAAAAGCAAGCTGCCAGCTTGCCAACGTCTTCGATTACTTCCTTCTCCCATGATTCATGAGAAGCACCCTCCAGATTCATCTTGACACGATCCGTGTTCGAACTGTATCCCGCGATACGAAGAGATTTGTAGCTTCCTGACTGTACTTCCGCTTGGAATCGCAGTATTATATCCTCACACGATTTTCCACTGCTGTGCTTTTAAAGTTCACGTGCTTAATGTAACCTTCAGCAGTAGAACGGAACGTCGAACTATCGACGTATATGCGATTCACTATCAATCTAGAGATTCTAAATGAATACGATACTCTGTCTGGCCAATAAATACTGAAAGAAAAAATTCTCAAGTTACACCTGTCATACTTTCAGTAACAATGACGGAGCATAACTGTCCGTATCAACAGGGTGCTCGATGTTTGGAAATCTGAAACTACCAAATAGAACTGGCGTCACTTGACCCAGATGATAACTAATCGGAGCGAGAAACCGTGCAGATGTCGACGTATTCATTGGCACAGTTGTAGGTGCCCTGGATCCCCAGGACACGGGGTAAAATGGTCCCAAATCGCCTCGTCGAAGATGCGAAAGATGCTGCGGTCCAGAAGGTGAGCGCGCAGTGGAATCGATACTCCGTCAGATAGACGTGGCAGCCGCCGTACGGATCTTTACATTCACACGATTCATTAATAATGGGAGGGAACCCGTGTTATCCTCAAGGTTGGCTCTCCCTTTTCACTCGATTTCTTTTAGAAGCCTTTTACCTGGGACGGTGCATCATCCCACGCTCAATGATGAGCAGGTGATGAACCACTCCCCCGGCCATTGCAAACTCCGAAAGATGGATCCGAGTTGCCGCAGGTTATGTTATATTCTTCGTGTTCTCTCGTTGGCCTAGGTCATGATTTTCGATTTCAAGCTGCTCCACACCTCGCATCTGCCATGCCTCTCCAACACGCTTACCAACACTCTGCGCCACTATCTTCGCGCAATTTACGGCGGCCATTAAGAGTTCTATCAAGATATCGAATACACCCAGGTACCAAGCAGTCTGCTCGTTCCTACGGGAAGTTTCATTAACTCGAGGCACCCCGGCGGCAGACACTAACCGTTCCTTGTGTGAAATTGATTTAAATCGATACGCTATTATGTACTCTTCCAATTATGAGGCTAACTTGATTAGAGCCACAGATTATAGGGCTCCATCGCTGCCGTTGGCAAGAAGCGAGTACTTTATTATCTCCCAATTAATTAGGTAGTTCATTAAGCCTCTCCGCTTCCGCGTATCGTTTCTCGATTGACGCGGAAAAATTCTGACCGAAACGAGACGCTGGCTCGCGCCTTCGATGACCACCCACGATACGAGGATCACTCCCGACTGATAACACGAACAACGAACGGAGAAAAGCAAACGGTGGGCGGCACAGCATTCTATCGTTGGATAACAACCGCGGCGAACAACCTGGCTTTCTCTGCCCGTTCCTTTGTTCGTGGTGCATTAATCATTCGCCTCGTGATCACGGATCGCAAGTAGGTAGTCGTAGCTGGCCTCTGAACGATCATGCGAGACCAAAGGGACCGATCCACGGGGGCCAAGTATCCGTCTGGATTCGAGTAGTGCCGAGCGGATCGATTCAACTATACGCGTCGAATGATCCAGCAGGACGATCCATCGTGCGGACGCTGAGGACGCGGCTATGTCGGTCGTATTTCTCTTCTAACGACCACCAACCTTGCCGCTGCGCGGACCTTCGGCCTCCAAGCCACAGGTGGACTACAAATGTAAGCACGCCTAGTCTCGTTTCCATCCGCCGCGCCATAAACGGAAAAGGAAATCGTTCGCAGACGAAAAGTCATGAAAATGCAGAATCCAGTAGATCCAACAGAACCAATCTTCAGTACCCACCTCCGTAAAATAATGTCCCATTCGACAAGGACTTTGTCGCGCTCCCATCTCTGACACCAGTGCCTCCAACAATGGAAGGCTGTTACACGCGGAGCCGATTTCACTCGAGACGAGGATCTCGTGGCAGGTACCAGAGGCAAGGAACACAATGAATACGTTTCCCCGACGATACAGCGGCGGACAGTCGTTATCCCCGAGTATATGCCGCGCAAAAAGTCCTTCGTACACTTTTCCCCCGGATTTCAACGGCGATCGAGAGCCGCGGCAGGGAACAATAATAATCCCAGCGCTCGCTCCTCGATACCGTTTTCCGTTATTCGAGCAAGATGGTTAAGCGAAGCTGGCGAACGTCGAGGTTGTTTTGTGCTCCACCAAGCGGGACTACCGTGAAGAAGGCACTGGCATTTCGCCCGGCGAGGTTTCGTGGAAACGCGCGCCATTGTGAACCCACGAACACCGTTGGGACGATCCTGACCTTCGTCGATCTTACCTCGTCCCTTCTCTGTCTCCACCTCTGTCACCCACAAAATTACAGGCCAGAGGGGGGAGCCGGCATTCATTTACTTAATACCATAGTTTAAAGTGGCGTATCGTTTTTATTTGCGACAGAAGTGAAACGATGTACGGGTAGGTCAGGGCTACTTAGATTTTATTGTTCCTCTGTCGTCGAATTTTCACTCCACGTTTTACTGTACGTTCCGTGTAATAAGCAGCTGTCGATATTCTGCTGGCAATATCTAATCAGTGGGAAATCTGCGTAGCTTTCTACATACTATGTATATCCTTTCCGCTGAGTGAATATTGTAATTGTATTGTTTCCATGAAGTGTCCAAGAACCCGTCGTTCTCAGGGTGTACTTTTAGCTGAAACCCAAGGCAATGGGAGCCCGTATAGATTCTATAGGAAGTGCAGCTCGTGTACAGTGGGTGAACGATGAATTAACTGCGATCATAGACGTGCACGGCGCAGACGAAATACCATGGGTAACCATGCGTGTCGCCAATCAGTTACGGGTCACGCGCCTTTGTAGGGAACGACGAAGTCGACATGTGTAAAGTCCTGCTTCCCTTCTTTACATTCTACCAGTTTACTCTGTATTCCAAGTCGAGCACGTTTATTCTTCTCGGCCTCTTCCCGTTGAGCAAACAGATAATCTTGAGCCGGTTTATTTCCCTACGGAATCACGCTGGGGCTCTCACGTTTTTTTCACCCTGAGCCACTTGTCGCTACTTATTTAAATCGCGGTTCAAGTATTAAAAAAACTGTGATTACACGGTTCCTGCGTTGCTCCGGAATTTTATACAAGACCTTGATTCACCACCAAATAAAATTACTGTTGTACATTTTCCCTAGTATCCCGTGGAACACTGCTCGAGTCACTATGCTTGAAACTTTTCCTTTGGCACGAGTTGAATTCATTTTAGAATTATGTCGTCTGAGAATCCTTTGACACTGACAGAACACTCGATAAATGCTGCATGCAGCGGGCCGACAATTGCGGAATAAAGAACAATTTCCGGATAAAGGCGTCAGGAAAATCCTTGACAGTCGTCGTGCAAAGTGTTATGCACGAGAACCAGCTACGGGAAACGCAGCCGAGCAGCGGCGAGCCGGGGGAAAGCCAGCATGAAAATTATTATCCTATTCCAAGGAAGGACTAATTAGTATACCTGGCAGACAAGTGAGGCGGAAGAACATTTTTGCCGAGGGAAACTACTCGTTGCTTTTCCTAAGTCGTCTAGGGTCTAACTTTTTCTGGGTGGGAAATACACTCGAGGAGACTTATTGCATCACAGAAGCACGCTAACAGAATACAAGAAAATGTTTCTTCAGACAATTTGATAAATATTCAGCAGCCAATTTAAATGCTCCATCGTTGAAGTCTGTCGATCCCATAATCGTAAAGGGTTTTCTCAACGCGCACCTTACATCACCTTCCACGCGTATGCGTAAGAATGCATGCATGCATGCGCTCGTGTCCCGTGTGGGAAGCGAGCCAAAGTAAAGCGAAGCAACAGGCTGCCTGCCCCTACAATGGGAAGTTGGTCGAACGTGGAACAGAGTGAAAAAGAAAAAGCCATGGAAAAGGGACGAAACTGGCTAACGAAAATTCCGGGCACGTCTCGCGAACAGCCGCGGAATTGCTGAACCTGTGTCGCGTTTCGCGGAGTGTCAACGCGTAAAAATGTTAATTGACATCGTTGCAAACTGTGCTGTGACGACATTGCCAAGGAATTCTCAAACGATAATGGAGTTTGTTTTGCGACTTCTCCATTAGTATTCGGATTTATGTAAGCTTGCCAGAGGAGTTCAGGGCTTTCCACCTGTCGATGCAACGATCTCTCGAGCGCATGGATATTTTTCAATGATCCCGAGCGTATCGCGGTTTCTTGCTCCCATCGGTCCTCTTCTCGCCACATGGTTGGGCGCCACCCATTCCTTGGCACATGTGCAACATACTTCGAAGCCCCTGCCTTTCGCTTCCCACGTCCCGAAGGTTTCTCAGAACGAAAAGAGTGCTATCCACGGCGAACTAACGGCGACCGCTGAAGTTTACGCAATTTTTATGCGGCCACTTCCCAATATCCATGTGCCTCGTAACACTCAGAAACTTCAGGGATATTGTATAACAAAACCGAAAAGGGTGATATAATCACGCAACCTTAACAGAGCAATCAAGAATGAGAAACGAGAAGTAAAACTGAGCACACGAATTTCACCTCGACGGTAACCGTGATCACGAAGAGCACACTCGATATTCACGCATGCGCCCTTTATGTAAAACAGGGGACTTCGTCCTTATTTTTTTTCAATTCAAATGTAACCGACGCCAGCTGCTTGCCTGTACCGTTACCGATGAAAATACGAGCCAGATATTGGATGTTTTCCGTGGCATACGAACGGACGTGCGCAGTATAAAGATGGAGCACCGTAATGGCAGCAAGGTGTCACGAAGGCGTAACCGAGAACAGGGTGGACAAAGGTGCGTGTTGGTAATTACTGCAACGAAATAAAGCGGGCCATCCCTGAATGGAACGGAAGTGCGCGCAGTGTTTTTGGCGGCGGAGCAGCGTTTCGTGTGTGTACATTGGCCTGAAAACGGAAACGGCGGCTCGCGATTGATACGGCCCTGTAACGGAATTTCTTTGCTCGTTGGGAACCGAGCGACTGCCGCCAGCTCACCTTAGGCCTTGTTCACACGGTGACGGATCGTAATTCCAGGTTGCGCTGGGTGCGATTATCAGCCCTAGCTAATCGTCCGGCGGACGCAGATAAACGTTTCCCGGTGAAAATGTGTTTTTCGGATTGCTGATATTCTCCGGGCGTAATTAAATCCTGACAGGGGCGGCGGAGATATGGGGGCGACGAAGTCGATCTTGATACTTGATACTCGCCGGTAGCGATCAGATTATCTCTGCATGCTGAGGAACGAAACGAAGAAGTCTCTGCATGCTGAGGAACGATATTAAGAAGAGCTTTACCTGGCCACTAGCGCTTAGACGTCTTAAGACTTTCATAAGAAGTCTCAGACGTCTTCAGACTTTCATATGACGTCTCAGATGTCTTCAGACTTTCATAAGACGTCTCAGACGTCTTCGGGCTTTCATAAGACGCCTCAGATGTCTTCAGACTTTCATAAGATGTCTCAGACGTCTTCAGCCTTTCATAAGTCATCTTAGCATTAGCGTAACCTAGAGAGTCAGGCAAAGTGTGTGAGAAACCTGGTACGTTCGTTAACATTGTTGCTCTAATATATTCCCAGAGATTTGCTGGTGACACTTGTTAATGACGGTGTCATGTAAATTTTCGTAAAGGTCAATCCTTGTTGTTGACGGTACGCTGAACATTTTGTAAGGAAACGACGCACAGTGTCGCGGCACGTGTTCAAAAAGCAAAAATTGGAGTTTTTAAATTTTGTATTTCATTTCATGGAATTGATAGTAAACAGTCCTTCGATATAAGAACATCATAACTTAGTAGCATAAATAACGGATTTAAGGTTAGTAATTACATTCAAAGTCGAATAACCAAACGCAAGATGTCACAAACTACACATAGGAAATATTTACTCACTGTATTTTTGTTGTATTTATAAGTTCTTTTCTTTCTTTTTATTTGGAAAATAAGCAAAATATATCCTTTTTTCGTTTCATTAATTAAAAATTCTTGCATTTAAAGATATGGATACGTACCAGTGGCTCAAATTATTACCTTCTTTGCCGCATCTTCTAAACTCTAGAGAGAATTAAAAAAGACGAAACATATCGGTTCTTTCATTTTTTTACTATTATTAGTCTTTTTATGCCCTTTAATTTGGTATAAATTTTATCTGCTCCCGAGTGCCCCCACATAAGAAAAAATACACATAATAAAACGAAAAAACTAGGCAAATCTATGCTCGAATATTTATTTTTAAAAGACACTGAGCTTTGAATTCCTTCAGATTCAACTGATAGTGATGAAGATGTATAATAAAAATGAATAATTTAAAATTTATTATGAATACGAATTATTTAAAAAATTAATTTGATTTTTTTTATAATTGTTTCATATGTGTGTTATTAATTTGTGTTTAAATGTATTTAAAAAAATATTGTTTATTTGTTTTACTTTTATTATGTTCAAAAATATATTTTAATGAATTATTTTATGTTAAAAATTAATTTTTTGGGGTATAAATATGATTAACATATCAATTACATGTAAATAACTGTATCGTAATGGAAATTTGATTTTTTATTTTTTTTCCTATATACTCGTTACAGTTTGCGACGGTTGTGAAGAACAAAACAGCGTTCAATCACATTCATAGTATTTTTTATTCTCCTTCGAGGATTTTTGTAGGGAATTAACTGAACTGTCGAAGGCTTGTAAGTTCACGTGAACGTGGAAGCCGATTTAAACGAGGTACGCTAGTCCATTAAGTTCGCTTTACACGTTGATTGTCATGCGCGAGACGCTTTAGCCGGTACACGACCCACGCACTCTTTACGCATACTTAACGAGGACAGGTACATATTATGGGCCAAACTGTAGCGACGAAATTAATGACACGGTATTACGGGGAGGTGGCGTGCTTACAAGAAAGTACTTTCCTCGAATTACAATGCCAATCCGAGAATTCGTACCCATTTCCTTCGACTTGGGGTCGCAAACGCGGTGATTATGCGTTTACGACACGTTCCGCGTGTCGACGAGTTTACAGGATACTACCCACTTAGTACTTTCTGTACTAATTAAGGTGAAATTCTATACAATCCAGAGTGAGTAATATTCTGTTACATTGATCATTCAAAGGCGCATCGTATTTAATTAGTGATCGCCGAACAGCATCAAGAACAACCAACCCTTTCGTTCCATAATCGTTATATAAAATAGCAGTTCTCCGATTCCAGCGTCCCTTAGGAGATATTAATTGACAATTACCGTGATCTATGAGGGTCGTGGCGAGAGCTATTATATACTTGAGCGTTTCTCAATCGGCCAGCGATGCACAATCAAGGGCGATTTTGAGTGCCAGTCGCGACGCCACAAAAACACCGTTGTGGTTAGAAGCACCGAGGGATAATTAATTCTAGAATTCTATTAAACCCTTTTCTTCCTGTCACTGTTTTGCACTGACCATCCACGTTCAGTGCATGAATTTGCAACAATGAAGGACTGCTAAACAAATTGGTGCACTTTCCACGGCAGGATCGACACATGTCACAGGCTGACATAACTGTGTGTCGATGCATTTTCACTCTTACCATTGTGTAAGCACGCAGTAGTCGCGCAGGACGATTTCTAGGTAATTTCGACGTGCCCGCCGTTCGTTTCAGCAACGCTGGCATTTCAAGTCATTGCTTCACACGGAACGAGCTGCAAGCGCCGTCATTTCGCAGGATAGATGTGTTGACGGGGAACGAGAAGAATAGTAGAAAAACAATACGGGATTCCATACGCAAAATATAACAATTGTAAGAAAAACTTAGGAGGAAATATAGGATCGTGACATTTCCTATTCGCCACCTGTTATCAAGAGTAATTTTCATCACACAAACGGCGCCAATTTATCCGAGCAATCGCATGGGTTTCAGCTAATTATTTCCTCGCTCCTTGGCCCCCGTTATCTTCTATTTTCTGTACGTTGCACTTTACGGAGCATAACCGAGCAGCGGTACTAATTCAATAGTCGCCCTCACTCCGAGTAACTGACCGCGGGCGGCTGGTGTTGGCCGTTAATTAAGGAAATATCTTAATTACCGTTCAGAATTCCATGAGTGGCCCATATCTCTCGCGCGACATGCCTGTCCCGATGATGCGGGCCTGTTGTCAGCGCCTATCGAACTTTCTTTCTCACACCGTCTGGTCGCAGATTCCTGAAGCTTCGATTCGAGAACAGACGGAGATTGATCGTCGTATTCATCTAAATCACCGTTCCGTGAATTATTACTTCATTTAAAGGACACTGCATCGTTGTTCTCTATGGCTTGGCTAGCATTTAACGAAGCCTCGGATCGTGTAAACCCTATGAAACTGCAGTTAAGTGGTGTTAGGTGTAGGATAAAATCGCTAATTTAGGGTAAAGCAAGTAACACCAAGTTCTGTTCGCCGTGTAGATCGTCGAGGCTGTTTCTGCGACATTCGAGACCTACCAGTGTCCCGTGAAACGTTTGTTTCCGCAGAAGCTCGTAATAAGTCAGCTGCAAAGCAGCAACGGATTATTTTGCAGTCGAGCCGTTTCCTAGAGATCCTCTCATTCTTGATTGTTTTCCATTGACGATAAAAACGGCACAGATTACACACGACTCGCTTTATGCGATTCTTCCCGAGGAGATAATGCTGTTCGTTTCCGCGATGATGTTCCACGAGATACTACTTCCACGAGCACGTCCAGCATGTCCTTCGAGTTTCCCTCACTGGCCGATCCATTCACACTAGACGGGGCATCTCAACGCACTTGCGAAATCCCCATTGAAGCTTGAACAGCCTGGTACAGCGACTCCGCGCTTGTGTTCTGCTCCGATTTACCTCAATTACATTTCCCTACCACGCCTGTGCATACAAAAGCATTCGATAAAGCATTCTATTCTTAGAAATAATACTTTCACATGCACTGGGTGTTCGCGCGAAGATCGGGCATTCCATCTCTACGAATTTATAGCCCGCCTCTGTCTTTGGCTCGCGAGTAGCATCCAAGCAGCACGAATCGTGCAGAACCTTATCGAACCCCACGTTCCTCTCCGCTTTTTCTCGAAATCCACGACGAAGGCGACACACGTTTAGCCGCTCGCTCGGTCTCCATTTCAGGAATACTCAATAAGGGCTACTTAATATTCTCTGGTGCGCTCCTGAAAACACACGCTACCGCGATCGGAGCGTACAGGCGGGTAGACGTGTCGAGATCGAGAAACGATCGCTTGGCAGCCGCGCGATCCCAGTTCCAAGAAACTAACGCCTGTCTACACCGATCGCACACTTTTTCCTCGGTCGTATAATTTTTGCGCTCGCGGTTCTCCTACAACTCGCCGGATAACAAGCTCTAACGCGCGACTACGAATATCTAATAGAGGAAACGAGTCTTTTT
The DNA here is from genome assembly GCA_947577245.1 of Andrena bucephala. Lineage (NCBI taxonomy): Eukaryota > Metazoa > Arthropoda > Insecta > Hymenoptera > Andrenidae > Andrena > Andrena bucephala. Next base: position 77,222,017 of record OX387715.1, read on the forward strand.
TCCCATCAAGTATTCAAAGCTCCGCGCCGGCTGCCCGCTGTTGGCGTAGGTACTTCTGCGCTCGCAGAAGCTGGGATATGAAATCATTTGCAGGACAAACGACAAGCGAGTGAATAATTTCGTTAATCGACGACGCTTAATTGCACGCGACGTTTCTGTTCGGCCAAGGCTGACGGGGTTCCAGCGCTGCAACGATTGATATCTTTCGACCGTCGAACGGAAGGTTCTTCCTTTCTTTTTGCGCGCCCTGCCACTCGTTCTTGCTCGCCCACGCTTCGAATAACCTGTACACATGTAAACCGACCGGTTAACCACCGTCGCGCGAGTTCCAGGGGAAGGGATTCGTACATTTCGCTCCGGTATCTGCCGAACTCGGCGTACCTGTGGTCCTCGACCCTGAATCGTAATCCACCGATCGGAAATTAGTGGATTTCGAGGCTGTCGGCCCCGTTGCGTCCTCTTCTAAACGTTCTCCATTGTAATCGATGAATCAGAAATATCCTGGCAATCTACTCGACTACGCGGGTGCATATTCGAGAAAGCAGGAAGCGTAGACATGTAATTGGCGGGATTAGAATACAATCGACGGTGGATAGGAATTCGCAACACTGGACTGGAATTATGAATTTACTCTACGATATCTAGCAATTACAGCGAATAGTTACGGCTGCGTGATAACGGGCGGAGGTGATATTCGAGCGGAATGAAGTGCCTGGAAATATGGGAAATCGAAGGCTCGTATGTGCACACGCGAAACCACTTGCCGCGTCCGCTCCACTTCCACGGCAAAATCGAAGTGAAAGTCTTCGAAGCCGTTCTCAGATCATTCACAGTCGCTTTGCAGGATGCAGATGTTTGAAATCCACCGGGCCGCGATCGCGGCAAAGCGAGCTTTGTCATTCACGTGTTCGCGCGTCACGCGATCCCTTCGTACCCTGAACAAAGCCGACATGCTCGAAGGCGAAAAGTAGCGCTGAGGTTGGCCGAATATTTTCCTTGGCAGAAAACACTAGCTCGAATCTCTCTTAATGGTGGAAAGCACTGAACGTGAGTTTAGATCTGGGTTAGATCGAGATACGCGGTCGTTGCTCAAAGTTTTCAATCCTGCAAGGTACCTGCACGTAGGAGCGGTAGCTGTTTGGTCCCGATACATCGAGGTGTGTCGGCCAATAAGCAAAAATACGAAAGAGACGAGTCACGTTGAATTTTTCACGGGGCGATCTCATCGCGTTCCGTTACGAGAGCCCATTAGCCACGGACCTTCTTGCGCCTTGTAAAATGAGTTCTACAAGGCACGAGCCCCCTGCACGCCGTGCCTTACGTAACGACATCCTCTCTTGCGATATCCCGACGGTGTCTTACAATTAGACCTAGTCTACATGGAGTAGCCGCGGAGTATATAGCTCTTCTTTGGGATTTCGGTCGAAATCAAAAACCACGTTACACCTTTGGGGTCCGTTTATTTGCATTCGTCCGGAAAAAAGAAACAAACTGTTGGTCGGATCCGTCCTCGGCAATCGCACAACGCATATATTCTCACTAGCATGCACTCGCTCATACATGCTTGGGGCAAATTCAAAATACAATTTCCTACTGCAGTTCTCTCTGCTTTCCTCGGCCGAATTCCGTCCGTTCACCGGAAATCGCCACGTGACGACAGGCGATCGCCTGGACGTCTGAATATCGCTCGTTGCCGCGAATATCCACGCTAATGGACCGGTTTGTTCCATAACGCTCGATTCATCAGCGTGTCCACCTGCCGAGGCGCAAAGGATCGAGCAATCAGGCACAGCTTTGAAGAGGAAACGGTGATGTTGTTAATGTTCGATGGTGTTCCTGCAATCAAAACTCGATTACACAGTAGTCTCGAGTTAAATAACATTAAGTTGTTAAAGTGGAATTCGTGTACGATAAAATCACTATAAGGAGTTTATCCACGACCACCGAAAGTTTCAGCGATTCAGTTTCGAAAGACACGTATTTCTTCGCTGAGAAATTCGGCTTACAACATTATCCTCGGCGTAACCCGTTCCAGAGTCGGTCGAAATATTTTCTGTCGCGGGCCTGTTACTTGTAATTACAGCGCCCCGCGTTGAAAAATGTGGAATAGCAACGAACCACCGTGACGCAACCGTTTCGTAGCTGTATATCAGCGATTAGCGGCTACTCGCCGGTGGTGGTCGTTAATAAACGACCGGGGACTGCGTATATCTATTTTGTAATTGTATGAAACGCGGTACTAGCACGCATGATAGAAGCACACGAGTTACCAGGTGTCCCGTGAAAGCAGCCCAGCGCCGTGGACATTGTTCAAGGATAATTTAAATCAGCCGAAGTCCACGCAATCGAACAAACGGTGTTGACGTATCGCGTTGTTCTTTTCCGGGCCCGTGCAATTAGCATAAAAGCGGGGGCAGACACTCGGGCCACTCGATTAACCGACCCAATGTCTTTGTTGTTCAATCAAGAGCGTTATGCAAGTGTCTGTTCCAATCGGGTGGCGTTTACCTGGCGCATTCTCGTTTGGGTTTTCAATTCGACTTACAACCGTGTATCAGCCAACGCACAGTCGATAATATCTGCGTAACTGTTTCGACGAGATAGAAGTTGCAGCGACATGAAACCAGAAAGCCACTTAAAAATCTGTTTCGCTTTCTACAACGCATAGTTTCTATATTGGAATGAATCGACGCTCACGATGCCCATTCTTTTCTGTTTCAGGTAAGAGACTCCCGCGAAACCGATTATATGTTCTGTATCGAGAAGGGAATGGCCACGTGAGTACAATTGCATTAGAAATTAGAGAAAGGGCAAGAAAAAGTTGGGGGCTGTAGAATAGGCTTCTTCATAGCGACGGTGCCACCTGCTTTTGCTCTTTGGGGCCGTTCTTAAATTACGTAAGGGTAATTTTAGCGATATCTTGATCCCTCCCTCCCCCAGTATAAGAATTCGTAAGATTTGATATTGCAACCCCCCTCTTACGTAATATTTTTTACATTGAATTTTTTCAGTTATCAAAATTCTTTTAATGGTTTATATAATTCATTTAACTCGGTTTCGGGAAATTTAAACTAAATCAACTTCTCTGGAAGTGGATTAATGATAGAATTTGTATTTATTGAAAATTAGGTTAAACATATTACGTAAGACGCTACCTGACTCCCTGCCCCTTTTAAGAAAATGTAAGAAATTCAGGACCCCCCCCCCCCAAATACGTAATTTAAGGACGACCCCTTTTCTACCAACGTTGCTTCCTTCATCCTTTTCACAAAGCTACCTCGATAGCCTAGGGCCTTAAGTTCTCGGAGCGCTGGCAAAGAATTCAAAAGATTCCGTGAATCTCGCGTCGCCGCGCTCCCTTTGGCGCCTCGACCGATCGACTTTTTCTCCTCCTCGATACCGAGCCATCTCGTTTTAATTAGCCTCGGTCTAACTTGCTTGTCGAGAAACATTCTTCCACCAAGGATTCCATGATCTTTTTTCCTTTTAGACCGTGTGACGGTTTGTTACCTCCGATATAACAGCCGAGATTAAGAAGTTATCGCGTTAAACAGGATTTTGAATGTAATCATCAGGGAGGGATCGATAAATACAGCTATCAGGAGACTCGAGTTAAAGCTCGCGCGATTTCTTCCACGAATTACGGAAATCGAAGACTGATTAGACATTTCTGCGAGCTGGTCGCGACGGTGATGTCGCTGGCAAAGTTTTACGCCTTGCTGGTGATCGTCCGCGATGTCGGAGCAATAACACAGCAGGGAAACGTGGAGACGGTACAGTACATAAACTTGTCGGTGCAGACGCGTTACGGTGACGCAACGATGTGTAGACGAACACAGGATTCATCTCGTGTTGCGGCCCCATAAAAAGTATGAACCGTAATTCAAACCAGATGCGCTATGAACCGCGACTTAATGTATACATTCGCGCGGTGTGAATCGAGGGAAAAGAAGAAGAAGAAGAAGCAACCCGAGATACCGAGAATCGATTAAATCGAGGGAGGATGGGCAGTGGGCCGTGGCAGAGAGCAGTGAAATATGGCAGCGATCAGTGTTGAAATATTTCAAATTCGTCGAGACACTTTAGCATAGGTTGTTTTCTTGAAAATCACATAATCACACAGCAATTATTTACGTGAGCGGCCATGACAGCCATTGCATACGGAAATATTGCTTCAAAGTAATTGCGGTTGGGATGGATCCCAAATAGGTTTAAGCAAAAGTGTACTTCTCGAGTATGCCTTGGTATTATTTCAAGAACGAGTATTGTTCATCGAGCAGAATAGTCGTGTCTGCTCGCGGTGCATGGACGCAGCAAATTCTGTCACGTTGTAGCTATGCCACTAGACACCTGCTGGGAGCTGTATAAGCATATCGAAGCATGTGCAGTCGCCGTAAACTGTCCTTTGAGTTCTGATTCGAAGGTTCTTGGATTTCCTGCGAATTTCTCAATGCCCGTTTGTTTACGAGTAAAGACACTTTCGAGGAAAGAACGCGTGTTTACTTACCTTTCCCCAGTTGATTGGGAAAGGTTTATCAACAATTTTATAGTCTCCGCGTTCCTCCTAATTTATTTCCACCTCACATCGCAGTACCTACTTATAGAAAACTTGCAGCATTCGTTTCAATAGAAATTGACTCATCTTGCAAAGAATGACTATCTCACTGTGTCAATCTTATTCGTATCTATACAACGTCTCCAGTTTGTATAACATCGAGCAGTGCGCAAAGTGTTCCACTCGGTTAACGATATTTAACAAACATCCCAAGTTTACGGCTGCCGAGACAATCGTGTTTGCAGTATCGATCGATCGAGGTTAAACGAGGAGCGTGTAAATTACGCGTCTAGTCGGAAGGAAACGACCGACGCGCGTATACGCGAGCCCCGTGAATTCCAGAATGTTTCCGGCATTAATAAACATAAAATCGTGACCCGACCTCTCATGTTCCATAGAATTAAATACAATTTACGGCGGGGCCGCGTTACATTTGGCCCGTCGAAACGGTACCGCGACATAAATTCAACGAGACTATAGCGGCACGGCTGAAACGCGTAATTCGACGCCCCTTGGGAGCCATTCACCTACAAATTTCTTTCCTTCATATGCGTTTACGTGAAAAAAAATCGGCAGGCGAAACCGCAAGTCGGCGGTACCAGGAACCGCAAGCTAAAAGGGGCGCGACACACGAGATTCGATGCGCGTCCACGTCGGCTTAGAATGTATCTACCGATAGCCGATGAAACGATTTAATCGAATCAGGGATCGCAGGTGCTCGATTCATTCCTCGTATTTCTTGCCCTCCGCGCTCTTCGTAAAATCGATACCCGTAGAATCGTATGATACCGCGAGTCGTGCCGCCGGCGATACTTTATTGCCGTTTAATCGGCATCCTGTCCGCCGATTGGGACGGTGCTCCTCTCTGGCAGGTACGAAATAATCAGCGCCGATTGTTCGCCGTCCTCGAGATTTCCTGCGGAAAAAGCGGCTCGGCTTCGATCGAACCGCCTCCTGCTCGCCTGCTCTCTCTGGCGCTGCGTCAGCTCCGTTTAATTTCCGATCGGCGCGTGCGGATAATCCAGCGGAAATCTTATCGCCGGATTTCGATCGGGGCGCCATAGGACGCGGAAGAAAGGTGTAGCCGCGGGAAGGGGTTGGCAAGGTGGGGCTGTCGATGCATCCTGCTTCCGATGGGGCACTTCTGGATGAATGAGCGACGCGACGCTTCCATGGGAAGAAAGTGTCATCCGATAGCACCTTCTTCACTAGCAAGGGGCGAGAGTACCATCCCTGGCACAGCGGAACAGCTTTAGCACCGTCGAACACTGCGACGTGCAGTTCTTTTTCTTCATTATCATTCCAAAGATGACGAGGGGAGGTGGATAGGAAGCACGCCCACTTTCGAAGCCGCCGAACCTGCCTGGTGCATAAGAGGAGCTAAGCAGATGGTCCTCGAGCTCGGTGCGTCCGTCGTCGGCGAGAACGTTCGGTCGTGCGAAAGAAGCGAATGGAACGACAGAAGACGGGGACGCGATACCAAAGACAGACAGGGCCCGCCTCCCTGGGAAAATCAACCGATGGAGGATTCTCGATGCAGGGAAATATGCAATCTGGCTGGAGCGGGGACGATCGGCGCGCGGCCGCGTCTCGTCCGCCTTGTTCGTCTCGTTTTGCACCCTCAAGGCAGCGAGCCTGTTTCCTTCGCGGCTTGTCCACACGATGCTTTCGTTGCTTTCTTTGGAAACCGGGGATTTTTTAACACGCAATCGTGTCCTGCACAAGGTGTAGCGTGTCTCCGCGGCGTGTTCAAATAGCGAGCTGTTCGGCTTTTCTTTTTTCCAATACCGGTTTGTCCTCTGGGGATAGCACGGTGCCTCGTAAATGAAAGCGTGCATCACGGTGAAGCTGATAGATAGGTACGCTGTACATACGAGAAATTGCGCCTTACTTAGCATTATTGCAAGCTGTTTTCTTGGAAAGTTCCTGACACGTGGCGTGCTTTTGTCGTTATTACCAGAAGGATTGTTCATGGGCGTCGTCGAAGCAGGCAGTAACGGTGAGTCGTCCCAATTGTCTTCGCAAAGTTACCCGTGTCGGCTACTTTATGTAACAATACTGAAGCTGACAGGGCACGTTATGTCCATTCGAGCAGAAACGCGTTCGTATCTCGACAGTAGTCGCGGATCGTTGATGAATTCTTCAACGCGTCTTAACGGGTATTGGCGATCATCTGCCGAGACATCTGGGTCGGTCCTGAGAACGTTTCATGCCTGTACAGTAGCCTCTGTACAAGACGCGGGGAATTAATATGCATAATTTGCTAGAACAATGGCGAGAACGAGCCTCGCTCTCGAAAGCGGGGTCGTGAACGAAACGAGCGAGCTATAACGTGGAAATGACGAAAAGAACAGGCCTACATGCAGTCGTCCGCGGAAAAAGATTCCTCCATTCATCGTTTCCCAGATTCTTGCCCACGTGATCCAGAATCTTACTGAAACGTACCAAAACTCACCTAAGTAGCACGGCAATCGAAGTCATTAACGGCTGGCATTCTGCCGCACCGTTTAACCGATAAGCGAGTCTCAGTTTCATTCGAATACGCTGAGGTGGCAATAATTATCTCCAAATGCTCGGCTTGCTGAGGCGTAGTATTCCATTAGATGTACCTGTGCTACTACTGGACTAAGTTATTAATTATTCCATGTGTTAGTGATGCAGGATTCCTTAATCTAGAGTAATTCATCCTCGCGCAGCTAGGTATGAATGAAGCTGCTAGATGTTAATGAAACTCCGAATGCAGGCATTACCATGTTAAACGGTTGATAAAAAATTATTCCTCGTGTACCATGGTGCACGCGACGAGGCTCCAATTTTGCCGCTCGGATCCGACCCGCTGCTGACACGCTTCGTTTGCCGCGCAATGGAAAACTCGAGTCGTAGTGCGTTTTGGTGCACACTTACGACAGTGTAAACTGTGAAATGTTTTCAGCAGACCGTCCGCCAACCTCGTACCAACCGACACTGTTTTACGCTGATAGAGTTAACCCGCTTTGGAGCGGGCATATCTTATCCACCAGCGGCACGATCGTCGCTGTACGAGTCCAAGACAATGAGGTCGCCATGTTTTCCTTATGTCCTCTCGCATGACGACCGAAATGGCTCTGAAACTCGGTGCCCATACAATATACATGTTCGTCGTCTTTCTTCCTTCTACTCGTACGCCCTCATCCGTGACGCCCTACCTTCGCTCGCATAAACGTAAGACGTTGGAACTCTTGCTACCGTTCCTCCCAGCCAATTGATTTACAAACAACAAATTAGGCCGCGCGCTGTGAATCGGGTCTGCAGATGAAATATTAAAATCAGCCAGGGGCAATGATTTGTAGGGTGAATGCCGGGTGGTTTCGTGGAAGTGATCAATGGGATTTATGAGCGAACGTTGGCAGTTTAATTTCACTTTCTTGTGGTGAGTAGGCAAAGCCGATCGTCTACATGCAAGTACTTTGAACGGTGAGAGAAGGTATAACGGTTGTTGAGAAACGAGTACTAATGAGGGGTGCGTTATCTTTCTTAGAATACTTACTGTTCTTCTATTGTGATTTTTGTGGTTTTCTTGGTGATTTTTACAGGGATTTGTTGTGTGTACGCTTTTGAATGTACTTTGTATTTGTTTTCCAAGTACTCCAGATTCCAGAAAACTTGGGGAATGACCTCTTACTTTCACCATTCCTTCATTATTCATCGAGTCTAGTGATTTCTTCCTTGCGTCGGTCGGTAAGGCAGAGGAAGGACATGGAAGATCTAGTAACTTAGGATTTCAGAAGGTAATGTCGGTAGTTGGATGGTAAAGTAGGAATCTATACTGTTGGTATCTTATCGGCGATGGATAAACTGGTAATCGCAGTACCAGTTGAGTCATTGCTCTGTTGTGTCAATTCTGCGCGTTCTCCCTAGAGGGCTAAGTTACCCGACGAAACTACTTTATCAACAGCTCAAAATTAAACAGAGACAGAAAATTCTTCATTCAAAAGGATCTAAATCCAAATTCCCTAGTAATACAATGGATTTCAATTCTTACAAATTGCTTACTTTCGTAGCAATATTATTTTAAAAAATCTTAGCAATTGTATACTTCAATTAAAAGAACATGGTGGAGAAATAACTATACAATTTTGTGGTTCTTTTATTAGTCTTCGCAAAGCATCGTTTCCTTCCACAGACAATCTGCAGTAACGCATTCATTAACCCTATTTTCATTGAGCAAAAAACGCGCACAACGAAACGTTCGTTTTACTATCTATGACCAATTGGTCGAAATATCTGAAAACCAATTCGCGCCTGCCAGCGCGAATTAACGTTGCTCGTAACTATAATTCTGCAGCGACAGTTAACTGCACAGAGATTTCACAACGGACACTTAAAATCCACAGAGGAATTTTTTATTTGAAAAGAGAAACCATTTGGCGTTTGTGCAACGATATAGAGTAACGGGGACTGTTAACGGGGCCAAGAAACAAGGAAATTCCCCGAATGTTTCCGGGATTCGAGAACTTCTCAAATATTTAACAGTTCTTCGAGGTAAACGACAGCATATTGACTCCTACTTTATTTGATCTAATCCTCGTACGTGAGCGGGCACTCACCATCCTAGTACATTAGCACAGACTTCGTTTACTTTAGACTCAAGGTTCACCTCGATCGGCGCAAATATTGAAGCACTGTACAGAAAAATCCCGCCACGGGCATAACCGTCGAAGCTTCAATCTTCCTTCTTCGTGTCGCCACTCGTCATTTCCGAGGCGCAGTCGAAATCAATCGAAGGTCCTGCTAGTAGACCCACCCCGTTCCCTGCTAGACGGATCCCCGAAATATGTCTCCGTTTCGCCAAGTTCCACCAGCACCACCGTGAGCAAGGAGACGCGGTTAGACCCAGAAGTAATAAACGAGACCGGCATTCTAAACAAGACCGGCTGACTTGGCGCCTCGTTAAACCATGCTCCGGCAACTAATTCGAGGCCTCGTTTAATCGAAAGCACACATTGGCGCGGGCAATCGGCGATCGATCCTTTTGCTCGGTCGCCGCGGGATCGCCAGCGTTTGGAGCTGGTGCAGGTGCCCCGGGTGAAAATACGTCAGAGAAGTCCTGGGATCTACGACTATGCGAGTCCTCGCGTGCGGGCAGAGTCCAGGACGGGGCAGAAGACGCGGAGAGAGGAATCTTTTCGCTGGTCTGCTGGTGCATGGCCTCTCCGCACGCGTCCGTTGTGCGCGTCTACAACCACGGGGTCGACGGCCTTCTCGAGGATCGAGCTCCAGCCTCAGCATCACCTATCGGACGGAGAAGGAGCCTCGGTACTCCGCATTCTACGAGAACGGAGAGAGACCCGTTAGCAGGATCTACACGCCGCCTCGGGTTGCGTAGCGTCGCGTCGCTTCGACGGTGTCCCCCCAGCCTCCTCTACCCTCTTAAATAATTTATTCGATTTATGAACAATCCCTCGCATTTAATTATCCCCGGCCACTTCTTGCCGTCGCGGCGACAGTGGCGACGGTGGCCAGTAGTGTCGCGGACACATCGCGGGCTTGTTACGCCACTGCTGGCCACACGGACGAGATAATTAACTTTCAAATGTCAGCAACGCAGCGGCGTTTCACCTTTCTTTCGGCGCCGTGTCTGGGAATCGGTGCATTAGGGCCAGGGAATGGAGCGTTCTTGCGACGGTATTGAGATTTCGCGATCTCTCTGGCCTCCGTTCGGTTTCTCGTGGTGCACTGGTTTTTAGAGATCGTCCATTGACCCGCGGCTAAAACTGTTGTCAAACTGCCAGGCCGAGCTGTTCTCTTACTTAGAGTCGGTATCTTTTTCAAGACAGTCTGATAGACGCTTGATAGTCGCTAATGACCGTTCCCTGGAACTAGTTACGAAAGAGGGTTCAGAGGTTGTTTGCATCACGCGAGCGTTGATTGCAAATCCCTGGAACGACTTGGAAATAGCGGTGTGATACCAGATGGGGAACAGTTGGAGACCGGGTGAAAGTGCAATGATTCTCAGTGAATTGCTCAAGGTCACCTGGTTCCTTTCGAGGGACGTGGTTGTGTAGGAGCGTCGTAGAAGGCAGAAGGAAAAGGTTTTAGTGTTACTTTATTTGGTAATGGAACCATTAGTATAACAAAATCAATCTATTAGGGATGCTGCCTCTAAAATAGTCATCGATATCTGTCTCCTCTTCTCTCCTCTCCCCGGTATCACCGTCAGGCGAGGAGGAGGGCTCTCCTCCGCCTCGTAGACCATTACTTACCACAACCATTGACTTCTGGCCATGTATGGCATCCAACGTTACAGCCTATGATGCATGCCTAATTGCCCCTAATGGCCGGTTTTCGAAAGCCGTCCGTAGCCGCTAGCCAAGTACGTAGAGGAGCGGGGACGCCGCGAAAGCAGAAAACCGCGGAGGACGGTGGGGAGAGAGCTACAGCCCCGCTGTTGATCGGTGAATTGGAATTGTTAGTTATCCGCTCGGCTGTCACGGATCAGATATATCCGCGTGTCTCTTTCAGCGCGGGCCTTCTTTCTCTCTTTGCCAGTTAAGTCGCGTGCGCGACACCGGGCATGAATCCCCTTACATCGTCCCCTCGATCTTCCTCGCGCCTCCTCGTCGTCCCGGGACTTCTTTCCAGTTTCCCTGCTGCTCGTTAAGCCGCAGAACTCGCGCCGGTACAACCAAGATTCCTATCCAGGGCCTGGACTATTTATGATCCCGACCGCGCCGAGTCGCCTTCAAACAACGACACTTCGTAAATCCCCGTTCGGTAAAGCTCGTCCTTGTCGCGTTCCTCGTTAGGAGGAATCAATCGACGGAATTGTCGGGCACCCCTCGTGTCCCCTTCCCTCTCTGATTGCCGCTCGAGTTCACGGGCTTTTTGCACGCGTAGCCGGCGTCCGTAGGTCGTGTCGCGCTCAGGGCGGCGCAGATAGTCGCGTTTGTTAAGATCGCGCGAAGGATAACGAGCGGCGAAGATCTTTCAGAGTGTACCTAGGACCCGAACATGAACGCCGAAAAGTGAAAGATATTATTTCACACATCGAAAGCACCGCTAATGAGCGAACTTTATTGCTCAGAGTGAAAGCCACCTCTGTTATAATAAAGCACATCGCGAAATGGAAGTAGGCTAATTGCGTTTCGTTATCGTAGCGCGCGCTGCTTTTCACCTTTGAAGCGCGGCGTGAAATTTAAATCGCTCGGAGGACTGAAATGGAAATCGACGGGGAGCTATTTGCATGGGATTAACGTTGGGGGAAAAAGTCACGTCACTGATTTCCATCTACAGTGATCCATTCCCAGCGTTTCTGCGAATCCAGCCCCCTGGCAGCTATTAACAATTTGCCCGGTGTAAGTGTTAACAGAGGGCACGGGGTCCGTTCGATTAGCGATTCGACCGGACGGCCTACGGTTTTACGACTTGGGTGTAAAGAGGCTCCCCTGTTCGTTGCTCCCTCTTGAAAAGCCGCCCGTGGAATGGAACTCGTTTACTTGCCTCTTACCTGAACAAGAGGCTGCGGCAGGGGAGGCGAATGCTTTCGTAGAAATGCACCGAGTGTGTTTGCACATTGTATGTATGTACCGAGCTATCCTGTACCGCGAAACTGGAATGTCCCCGCCTGAAGAGTTTGCCGATCGATTCTGGATTTTTCGCGGCAGAAAATAATAGTGCTGCTCGATAATGACGTTGCGGGCTGCAGTCACGCTAGGGTTACCTGACAATCGATAGGGATGGGATATTAGATGACCAAGATAGAAACGGTGAACGTTACGATATCGATTCGTTGTTCCAGAAGCTCGGAGACGCTTCGTTCTGGAAATTACAACCAGAAATTGGTTCGTGGTGATCGCGAAAAACAGTTTCCATCATCCTTGGTTGATAGAAGCATCGTACCGATTATACTACCGCGGGGTGCACAGCAGTATAATCGATGGGCATTAATGCGGTCAGTCGGGTGATTGAATGGCCGCCTTTAAAGAGAAATACAAATACTTCACTCGGAAGCCGTACATCACGACTAATCTATGTTACACGTCCATTACGAATCGTCGTTGGCCGTCCAAAAATGGACGAGCCTCGAATTCGTGTAATCGAGTCAGCCGGCGGTAGAGGGAGAGAGGAGGTGAGGAGAGAGGGCTCCAGAGAGAGACGGGTCGAGGTATACGACGCAAATTAGGCTACCTGAAAGCCGGCGTGCAAGAAGTATCGCTCGCGATTAGCAAGTCGTCTTACCAAATTTAGCGAGCAGCCGAAAGCGCCGCGAGCATATCGCCGCTCGGAATCGGCCATGTCACGACCCTTCCTTCCTCCCTCGTGTCCGGCCAGTGTTTCCATGTGTTTCCAGGAGAACGGGGCCCCGGTGATCTTTAAACTCCAAACAGCGGCATTACGGCCGAATTTGGACTTTAAGGGCCACCGTTGGTATCGCATTAATGTATTATTCTTAGCACGATTGCGGGCCCCGGCAGTCCTAACGAAGTGCAAGAATCGCAAATGTTCAAGAAATTTCGGCGCAACGGGGAGAAAAAATGTAGATCTGCCGCGATTTTTCTCCCTGTTTACCGGGAACGAATGGTTCCAAGCCGTTCGAGGGCCCGAGTCAGATGATATTCATGAGAATGCAGCCGAGTATTCGGTATAGGGCAGAGAACGACGCGAAGGACAAGTTAAAGAATTATCGGAGGAGTGATCGTATGACCACGATTCCTCGCTACTATGTTCACAGCGGCATCGAAATTCTACTCCCAAGAAGACATTAAAAAACTTGTAACGAGGGCCCGGGTTCGGGGTGCCCGTGTACCGAAAACAGTATCCGGAACCGGGAGCGAGGACTTGGTGCCTGTTTGGTGCATCGTGCAAATTACAGGGTGCGAGAGGGAAATTAGGGAATCGGGGAACCGGCCCGAAATCAATTTTGATCGACGATGATGGCGTGGCGGGCAGCCAGCGTTATTATCGGTAGCAAACTCGCCGGAGTAATTAACCCCCGGAGCCAATTTCCGGGGCACGTGCCGCGCGGTCAGCGGGACCCTGTGTACCGGGTGAAATCGGGGGCAAAAAAATTGTTAATTACGATTCCGAGGTGGCAACAAAACCAGACCGATTATCGGGCCATAGTTGCACCTATGCGCCGCACGGTTGCGTCATTCGGATCGTACATTATTGTTTCTGCGTTTCTTGCCGCGCGTGCTGTGCGCGAACGCTGTTTATTGGCCTCTCGAAACGTGACTCGATTTGATCTCTGAGTTTCTTCGACGGCGTCCCCCGAAGATATCGGTCCGGCAGTGTATATCGTTCCGGGCAGAAACGATCGATATACTCTCGTTGGCTAATAGCCGCGGACTTCTCGTCCATCGTCGACTGGTAGCGTTTCTATTTAAACGACGCTTGCACAATATCCGTGTTCAACGGGCGCAACGTGGATCGGTAGCGCGTTTATTACTGAACCGCCTTACCACGGCCGATCGCGAAGAACGATTTAAAGGCCGAATCGATTATTCGAGCTCAACGAGCCACACCGTTACGGTGGCTTTTAACGTTGATTGCGCTCGCGGGCGAGGGCGATCGTTACCAAATCTTTCGCGACAGATTTCTGCTTGGGAGGAGAAAAAAACTTGACGTCTCAATCTGCGTCCCCTTTTCTTCCACGCTATTGTATAATAGAAACAACAGTTGGCAGTTTTAATAAATGTTGATTGGGTTTCTTCGTAAGTCCAGTGTATTCAATTAACATTGGACTGGCACCAGGAAATCTGATATACAACGCTAATTTGCATGGTAGATGGTCGAAAGTTTCGACCCCGTGGAACCACGAGGAAACGCAGCAAGGGGACGTTTTAATTTGTAATAGAAAGGGACAAGCGGGCAGCGACGCGCGTGGGCTCACCAAGACGATAAAAGCCTGGCGGCTTGATTGCCGTTGCCGCGATGTGGATTTCCTAACTATAATCAATTTCACCGGTAAATGAATGCCTCCTAACGGGACAAGGCTCTTTCGAAATCCTTCACGTGAAATCCGTTCGGGGTCTTGATCGCGATTCAGATGGACGTTGCAGCTCATCGATTAATTACGCCTCGGTACGCGGGGGATTGTGTTTCCGTCAAGTCCAATCTGACTAACGCACACGCAACTTTTTCCCTCTCATCCTGAAACTAACGCGTCCTAATTCCGATGCCAGCAACGCGCTCCATGTAATTATGACAGTGATCGATGAACATTTCTACGGCGTTCGATTCGTCCTAAAGGCAAACGAGTGATTAAATTTAATTCTTCCTCAGGTTTCTTAAAATAATCAGAGAAATTATCCTTCAAGTTCGCGGTGTTGAAAAATATATCGCGCGGTGGTAGCAAGGTGTCGAAAAAAGGTACAGGAATCCAGCGATCGTAGTAACATATTTACACGATGAGCTGCACGAGTTAAAAATACCATGAAATTTATCTAATCTTCTCTTGGTATAGCGTTATCGAGGTGAATTTGGATGTTTCCCACTTTTCGTTAATAATATTTCAGACGAATTGCATTATTGCCATTGAAAATTACCTGGTTCAGTCGCATCGCGTCAAGTTTGCCGGGAATCCTTTATTTTTTAACTCGTTAAGAATGCGCTGGTCAATCAGGGGAAGAGGAAAAATATTGGTGGTACCAATGCAAGGCAGCTGCACCGGCTGTGCTAATATTTGGCAGACACCTCGAGCCTGCCCTAAAGATAACTGCAAGGTAATCTTGCGAGTTTTTCAGGCGCGTCTTGTTCTCTGTCCTCGCGAAGCCAACAGGATTGAGACACGGAGCGTTCACGATCACTTCATTTCCATTAAATTGCCATCACATTTCAATTTTCGCGATATTCTCAGGATTCCTCGCGGATTCACCTGCGTTGCAATTTCTTCGTCGTTTCTCCGGATCGGGCAATATTCATCATCGACGTTTCGCCGGAACGGCCATGATCACCGAGGAATAATAAATCCCCATTAGAGGCCACTGGAGAATCGTGGAAGGTCCATCGACCTCGCGGCCCGCCCGTCCTCGGCGCACGTTCGGGCTAACGAGCTAGATGCGAAATTCATTCCGATCCAGATATCATCTGGCTCCATTCCTCGTGGTCGGAGCTCCAGGATCGCGCGCCAAAAGCCCGACGATCCGTCGCGGCCCCGAGGGAAACCCTCGAGGCAGGCCCTTAAATCTCCCCAACTTCCAAGCGTCCGCGAGCACCGATTATCTTTCTGCGGGCACGTTAATTTATCGCGGGGCGCGTTCCCGGCTAATTGCGGTCGCCGCGGTCCCGCTCGGATCCTGGACTTCCGAAAAACCGGAATTAATGAACGGGCGCCGCTTTATTTATTAATTGAAAGGGGCTCGCGTGCGATCGCGGGCAGCGATCGCGAGGGGGGGGGGGCCAGGGAGGAAGGAGGAGCGTTATGGATCGTCCAGTCCGGGGCCGCTGTAAACCTCGACGCGGCAAGTGGCGACGGCAACACGGCCGTTGTATTACGTATGCTCGATCTGAATTATGAAAGCAATTAATATGGACCGGTAGCCGATACACGGGGCCCTTGTGGACCGGTACGTCCTCGTTGATCGGCGCCGAGGCTTGTTCGTGCCGAACGGTACACAGGATGCGTGTGTAGCGCGGATACGTTCGATGGATAGACTCTGGCCAGGGCCGAGCGTTTTCTCGGTAAGCGCCCGTTCACGATCGTAAAGATGAAACCGTTCCTTAGCGGTATTTATGAAGAGGGTTTGAGAGTTAACAGCCCCTGGTAGGAATCGCGGAACCTCTGTCCATCGAGGGCACGCGATACCTAAATGGAGAAGTTGAAGCTGGTTACACTGCGCGGCTGGCTTCACTTTTAGGTACTTCAGTTTGCTGTGCTGTTAAAAAAAAGATTGAAGACTCCTCTATATTTTTAAAATTCACCAGTTTTAGTACAATCACAGTTTCTCAATCGTCAACGAACAAAATCGCCTCGGCCACGATTCCAAGTAAATCGATTTCGGAATACACGTAGATCGCCTTCATTTGCATAGGCTTTCTATTCGACTGTTTAAAGACGCGGAAGATAATTGACAGCGGGCACTAAGTATCCCGTGTCCATCACTTATAAATTAAGTGTCATTCTAGTTGGAGCGAGCCTCGGGTTAGGATGGCATCTGATTAATTTCAGATCGAACCCCTCCGACGTCTCGCTCGCTCCTACGTGAAAAATTAATATCGTTCCGCCGACTATTCGGAACAGCCGAGGTGGGAGGCTTCTCGAAAGTCTGGTCGGGTCTACTGAACACGCGGCTAACACCCCGTCGATCGTAGTAACGGGCAGCACGCGCTCGACGCCCACGTAAAAAGGCGGAGGAACGTTACGGTGCACCTTAAATTAAATCGAGTGCCTGTGGCGTTACGGTGGCG
Organism: Andrena bucephala; assembly: GCA_947577245.1. NCBI lineage: Eukaryota > Metazoa > Arthropoda > Insecta > Hymenoptera > Andrenidae > Andrena > Andrena bucephala. Next base: position 77,238,959 of record OX387715.1, read on the forward strand.
TAATACCATCCGCCTCGAGAGTGTCTCATAAACTACCATCGTCATGGACAGAGTGATATCGAAATGGCGCGAGAGCAGCTTCCGCTTAAATCTCCCTGCGCATCGCTGCTTGGATAGCGTTGGAGCTTAAACGCGGATTTAACGACTACTCCGTTTAATCGCCTCGGTCACTTCGTGACATTTCTATTCACGAAACCTGCGTTACAAATAGAACTTGATAGGTATACCGTATCAGGCGTACTTCACTGACCTGGTAAACACAGAGACACTCCTTAACGATAATTAAATTAACCGTTTATCGGCTGTTGCTTCGCTGCGCTTAGAGACTTTCTATTTGAAGGCTTTCGAAAATCGGGATCGTTAACGGGGATGTTTGATTTAGTATTTCGATTGGAAGGACGCGCTCCATTATACCCATTGTACCTGGTCGAATGAAATTCCGAAATTTCCGAGTTCCCTGGGTTCCGCGGCGGAGAAGGCAGCGCAGGCAGGGCTCGCGAGATATCGCAATCTCTCGAAACGGATCGGCTGACGAGGGACACGGGAGGCAATCGATAAGGTCTGTCGTCCTCCGTAACCACAAATCAATGCGGACGCGGAGGCCCCTCCATCGTAAGGGCCATTAAAGCACGTTCTCCATAAAATATTTTATCCGGTTTGCGGATCGATTTGAAATCCGTAGAGTGCCTCGGTCCCAGCTCCAGCTATCTACCCCGCCGCGCCGTTCTCTTCGGCCCGAGATCTGCTCCGGGCAGCCTTTTTCGGCGCACCAAATTCATAAATAATGGCTCAAGACCGGGCCCTCCCTCGTGTATCACGGCCTGAATTTGTAGTCTTTAAACCTTTTAAGGTTTTTGCGAGCGGGACGCGCGCCCCGTTCCTTATAATCGCCTCGTGGATCCTGGGTCCGGATCGTGGCCGACTAGAAGATCGGCTTCGGGACACGATTCGGCCGATCACTGACCCCCCGCTGAACGCATTCCTTGACGCAAGTACTGCCACTTGGCCAACTGCCCGCTCCTCTAATGAAATTTCATCGTCTACACACCGGATTGCGTTCGTTCTAACCTGGGGGCATGCTTCTCTTATTGATTCTTCGGTGCGTTCGCGATGGACGATCGTAAAGATGTCCCCTCCAGTTGTAAAGCCTCGATTCAACTGTGTACGTTTTGCGGTAGCAATGATTTATTGCTCGCGTGTACTCGTGGCTGTTCTGTAGGATGTATATTAACGAGTCACTTTATTCGCTACCTTGAATTACGTTAAACCTTGTATTCAAACCTTCGCTAGTAGGTAAGTATTTTTATGGAAAAATGCTGCCTTTCGCAAGCAATCTTTTCTGTTACGTCCGGAACGCTCCGCTACGAGAAACACTCTATGGATTCGGATTCGACACGCGTCCCATTAAACGTCCAGCAGCGCGACGTTTTACATAATGGCCGACAAAAGTTTCTTCTTCCTCTTCCGAGTGGAATCAAAGCACACGCTCGCCGCGTCAAAACTGCTGCCCCGTGACAGGCTTTCTAGCATTTCTACCACCGGCTGTCCCCCGTTTTCCTTAAGACTAAATAATTTCCTTCTGCCTCCAGCCGCTGCGGCGCATTGTGTCCACAGCCAGGCAAGAACAGGTAGACTAGAGAGATAACGGTAGTGGCGACTGACAAAGCTGACAGCTATTTCTTTCAGACCTCTTCCTCTGTCCGTCTTCCTCTTGCCTCGCGGTGCTCCATATTGTATTGTAAATAAGAACCGCGTCGAACACCGCGTCTCTCGAGAGGCCTGCATTCAAAACTCATCCACGTTGAGCAACGTTTCAGCTCCGACATATTTTTCATCCTCGCCGTTCAGATTCACCTGTTAGTCTCGGCTACGTTCAATTTCGTCGCTGTTCTTTCACTGGTCCAGGTGACATGCGAGACCGCTCTTCCATCGAGAGAACTGTCGCGCTGTTTTCAGCGAAGGAATGTTCACGGATGATTGTCGCGAGGGGAATGCTAATGTTTTCTATAATTCATAAGCGTCCGCGACGCGTTCGCCTATACTAATGTGCCGCGACACGTAGGCAGAGGCAGCGGGTCCTCCACTTCGAAAATTCGAAACTGGTTCCGAGATCAGCCGGGATAAACGAAATTTCCGAGGCGGTTTTAAGAGTCGACGAGCTTTCGTCGTGGTAGCGTTATTGGTCCGAAAGCTGTCGGTGGGTTCTTCAGGTCGTGCCGCGCGGTAATCCTATACGTCTTGAGAAACTGGTTTCCGCACGACGTGTTGCGGGTAGCGCGCAAAACAAATTAATAACAAGAACATCATAACCACGGCCCCAAGGCTGCCCAAGACGATCACGAGCCACAGCTGCTATACCGGGTGATCTTTCGCTATTGTTGCTCGCGAAAGGAAATCTTTAAGCGCCTGTTCAGGCTGTTGCGTGTTCGCATCACCGTTTTCATGAGGTCAACTGTTGTGATTGGTCTACCTTCTTCATCCTACGGTCAAGGGTTCGCGAACCGATTTCGCAGGTATTTTAACGAAGTCCCGCAGCGTGCATTCATTAGCGACTTTTAGCCGAGTCATCGATCGGACGGCGCGTTATTATCTATCGGCGAGATCGATCACAATGCTTGTGACTCAAGAGATACCCAGCTCCGGACAGCACCCATCACTAGCGCAACCCTTTTAAGGGACACACTCTCCTCGCACGGGGTGCAATCGACGGCGCGATGGTTGAAGGTCACGCGGTGGCCGGTGATGGCAGGTCAAGACGATGCTCACTTTTCAGGACAACAATGGCTGAGTCATGCGATATCGTATCTGGCTGATACACGACTCACAGGATTATTAACGGCCAGGCACGCTATCGCGATCAAGCGTGTACCACGGATGCGTTCGCGCACTTTTGCTCCTCGCTGTTTATTTACCCATAATGACCCGTGTTTTATTAGCAGTCGCCGGCAACGTTAAAACCGCGTATCGCCTCCCTCGTCGAATTTCCAAAGCGTTGTAAAACGAAGTTTACGACTTCGCCGATGATTATTTAATTCTGTCGCCTGCTGTTACATGCCCGGGAAGCCAGTTACCATTTCACGTTAAAACACATGTCGGTCACGTTTGCTTTCTGTTTTTCTGTTAAACCGATTACGTTTAACGAAGTCACCGGTGTTTACGTCCTTGAGGTCAGTGAAAGACGAATTGTTTACGACGGATGTTTGTAACTAAAGCAGCAGATACAGGAAAAGGCGCCACAACACGGCGATTTGCATGTGATCGATTCGAATCTGCCGTTTGTCAGAAGGGGGACCTGGGGTCGCTCGGTTTGAACCACATTTATGCATGCAGCAGACTGAACTTAAGAGTTCTCGTTTTCGCCGCGTGGGCTGCGCGGTAAAAATAGTATTTAATAGCATTTAAGTTATTTGAAAAAAAAAAACCCGGAATAGGGTAAACAGTACAATGGTTGGCCACTTAAGTAAGAGTGTCACATAAATAATGAATTATAAATGTGAATTTAGTATATTTTAAATGGAAATCAATATAAATAAGTACGAAAAACCCCTTATAATCTAAAAATAAATAGTGTTTATAAAAAAAATCAAGAATGTATAAAAATATACAAAAAATGTGTTTCCTACGAAGAAATATAGTTATTGGCATGGTCAAGACAGTAATTGTCCAACCGGTTCGACAGTGATTGGCCGTTATTTGATACATAATATAACCTAAAAGAAAATGTTACCTGATTTGGTGATAGAAACACGATTCAAATTATTCAATAAAAAATGGATATATTTTATTTAGTATGTATTTGTCGTGTTTGTTTCTGTTTTCAACAGGGGGCTAATTACTGTTTCACCATTAACATGGATAAAAAACAGTCACTGGTTGCCCGGCCAATTACTATCATTCAACATTATTCATATGACAGTTGTTGGCCCCTGTATTTTTCATAATATATGTATAATTTTAACAAATAAATTATTCTTTTATAAAGTTTCAACTTTTATTTATCGATATATACCGAATATGAGAGATATACATATCATAAATACATTAAATTATTCGCAAACTTTCAACTGTACTCTTATGGTTTTTTTTTATTAAATCGCTGTAATTTCCAAGCTTCAAAGCCGAGTCATCCTATTTGCTTTTATATATAATCACAGTATACATATAATGAGTGTAGAAATATTGATTACATCCGAAGCAAGAAAGTACAAGGAATATGAATATGTTCATTAAAAAAAAAGCCATAACATTGGTATTTCTTTATATTCATTTATTTCTCAAAATAAAGCCAATCACTGTCAGGTGGCCAACCACTGTACTCTTTACCCCTACATAGTTCTCACGATTGGAATTCTGTTTCGAGAGCGTTGGAGGCGCGAAGTGTGACGCGATGATCCACAAAGTGTTGGAAAAAAGCGAACATCGAGGGACGCGCACGCTAATTTCTGCTGATCAGAGGCAGCTGGACGTCTGTTGTTAGTATTTTACGTCCACTGTCCTCTCGAGACTGCTTGGAGAAGGACAGGAGCGTTGGAACGGGAAGGGAATGGCGATCGCCATGCGTGCCACCTGGAACGAAGAGTTCTCGGGGGATATTTGCATGCGACACGATGGCAGAATGCGGCACTGCTAGCTGCTCGACACCGATTCCCTTTCCGTTCTCCCTTTTCTCCTTTTGCCCCGTTTATTTATCCGCCAGGACGGCTGGGCGCTGGCTGGATCCTTTTAAAGCCATTTTCGGCGGCCGTGGGACTCCAGCAAGGACGAATACGCGATTATGAAAATACCAACGATAGAGCCGACTCTAGCTGGGGGTAATGGACGTGGAACGATCATCCACGTCGAGCAGCTTCGTTAATTATTCTAATTAGAGGCGAGCCGACTTGGTCTCTCCACAAGCCCCGTTTCATTGCGTGACGTGACGGTTGAATCGTGTCATTTGTATGGAGAAACTCTTGCAAGCTATTTGACGTACAGAATGGTTATTAAACGTGGGATCACACCTGAGGAATGGCCTCCCCAGCAAAGTTAAACTGTTACAATTAGTTTAAGTTGAAGGATTTACCACGTATTTGATGCTAACTGCATCGGGGGCATGATGACACAGTTGGATTATCAATTACTGGACACTTTATACTTTATTCATTGGAACCTGGGAGGTGCCCAAGACAGTGGCGGTTTAAGCTTCTTTTCTTTCATTATCTTCGTGTCAACTCAATTTTCAAATACAGAGTGCTCGAAGTCAGTGCGGGATATCTATGGAATTAACCAGGCGCCTCCTTCGCCGGTGCTGCACACCTTACAGCACGACTTCTTCGAGGTCGTACAGAAGAAGAATAGTCGGGGGTTGCGGAGGATGGGACCGTTGGTAATAAGCGCGCGATAAACCCGCGGCCAGATCTTCCTCGATATCGGCCGGTTCTTTTCGTCGGCGCGAGAGATTCAGCCAGCAGCGTCTAAAAAGAAGAACCGGAGAGGGTCGACTCTGTATAGAAGAAGGAGAGGAGCCGAGAAGAAGGAGCATTATGGCGTACGCGGCGATTCAACCGCGATAACTTTAACGCACGTGGAATGTCGGACTCGCCGAGTAGGCAATTATAACTCCGCGTCTCGATCTCGGGGCACCGATGCATTTTACGGGGCGAGAGGGTGAGGGAGGACGGAGGAGACGAAGACAAAGAGGGAACCAACGGTTCAGAGGTAGCAGCAGGGGGAGGATGAAGAGCGTTGTTTTTTATGAGAACGACAGCGGATAGGTAGTGAGTGTTCCCGACGATTAATGGTTGTTCTCCGCGCGTTTTTGATAGCGAACCTTTGACAAAAGCTGTATTTCTTCGAGCCGCAGTGGGCTAGGTAGCCTCCACACGCTTCTGTAGGAGGCACTCACCGGTTGGATGGTACGGTAGACTTTTCCAGAAAACCATCGTGCCCTGGGCGAAGTAATCTCTTAATTGAAATCGAATTCCTCTGCGAATAGCTACCTGTAATATCGAGCGCGCTGCAGGATTACGACATCGTTTTAATAATTAACCGTAGACTAAGTAGAGCTTAGCGGCTAAGGAATTTCGCGTTCTCATAGCTACGGAACGTTTAATGTGCAGATTTGCTCGCGAATGGTTCGAGCCCTCAGTGATTTATTCTTTTAATTAACCATCAGCTACCTGGGTCAATCAATGTAACCAATCAAAAACGTTGCGAAACCCTGTTGCACGGAAGAAACAATTTCAGGAATTTCCAGTGCCTTCCTTCGTAAACATCGTCCCGTGTTATCGCGCGAGAGGGTGCAAATGCGGAGGATCTTTAAGTAAAGGGGGCGCAGAGAGACCCGTAATCCAAAACGTGCTGTTGTCTGCTCATGCGATCCTGGGGCATTTTCACGGGTGTGCAAGCGTTGGATAACGCGTAGAGGATCGCTGCCTGTAGCCGAGGACAGGATCCATTAGCAGAATGAGATAGCAAGGACATGGAAGGTGGCATTAACCGAAATGGACCAGCCCAGAATGTTTTACTCACGGACAACCGATAAAATCCCAATGGCGGAGATCCTTATGACCGCGGATTACCGTTAACGTCCAGCCTACCACGCTGAACAAGCGCTTCTAAATTCGGTTTAAATACTTAGAAATACGATCCTGCGGGCCAAGGACGAGCCCGTGTCGCGGTTCCAACCCCTGGCCCATAGGTGCCGGATTTGGTTGACCGATTTTTCGATTTTTTCAGTCAGAATTTAATCCCTTGCATGCCCGCGTACAGCCGGTGCTGTTGGAGCTTGGTAGTTGGGTGCTCGGTGTCCGGATTCCTTCGCGATGTAATTGATAAGGTTAAGGAAGAACATCGGGGGTAACGTGATTTTAGGGAAAGTGTCAGAGAAGTATGGTTACACGTGCAGCTCTCTTGAGGGCGATAATTTAAAATTTGAATAAAATATTGCAGCCGAGAGAAGCTGTCGGGCGACCCGCGCTCTGTATACTTAGCAGCGACGATTTATCACCGTCTGCCATCTGAAATTTTATGGTCAGTGCACGGAACATCAGCGTTCAGGCAATTATTTAGCTGTCGTGAAATTATTTTTATCGGTAATTTGAAATTATTAAAAGCATGAATACCGAAGTGGATCAGAGGGTAATACGATGCCGGAGAATAACGTAAAAGATTGATAAAATCACGGCCCCGCCGGCGTTTCCGCGCGGAATTAGCGCTATCACCGGGACAATAAATATCGCGCGTGTGCCGTGAACGCTGACAATGAATCCTTGCTGGAATGCGATTTGAGCGTTGCAAGCCATGCACGGTTTCCTCGTTCGAGAGAGGAACGGGTGTAGGTGGTGGAGGACAGAGAAAGTGCAATAAATTATTTCGCTAATCCGAGGGGATGGTTTCGCGTCCCGATGGGTGGGACAGGAATTAATGTAGCCAAAGTTAGTGGGCAGATGAATGAATGGTTAATATAAATGTTAATGCTGCTTCTAGACACCTGAGAGAATAGATTATTGATCGATGTATAACGATCATGGGGTCACTCGAGTTCCCAGGCCATTTTATCATCCCTCTGAGTTCTGACGCAACAAAATCTCAATTCCTGCGGCTGTACACCTTCCCCGAAATCTTAATTAACAACCCAGACCCTGAGGAAAAATTGCCTTGCTTCTTACGTCAACGGATGACCGTTTTTCTTCCTACCTTCCAAATCAAAGGTACCAAATCCTCGTTTCAACTTCCCTCGTGCTTCCACTTAGTTGACGAGAGTGGAATAGAGCAATTATAAGAAATCTAATACATTAATAGGGAGCCGTTCTCGATTATCCCTCGTGGTGGAGCTCCAGAAATGGGCTTGCTAACAAGCAATTAAATTAGGCCAAAGGTATCCGCGATGATTTGCCATCTGACTAAATTCGCTGCTCTGTTCTTTTTGTTTCAGGTAAGTTCACGCGCGAGGCTCGAACCAGACCCCGAACTGACCTCAAGGAAGGATGGTAATGCACCGGGCCCCGGGCCAGATAACCATCGGTGTTCGTTAGCCGGCCCGAAAAACCGGCACTTAAAAACAAAACGGCCCGGTGGTCGCGCGCTTCGTGGAACGAACACTCGAATATTCCTGCATATAATACTTGAAGCCAGGATCGAGTCCGCACACGAGAGTGGTCCGTTTGCTTGTGTAATGGGGACCTAGATCAGGAGGGTAGATTAACAGGGGGATACACGTGTCAGGCTCAGATTGACGCGATTCCATTTTAACGAATTATCTTGACCCTGTTGGGCAGCAGCAGCGGAAGGATCGGTGTCGTTCTCCCTCCTCGCTCTTGGAGAATAGGTCGCTGCGTTTCTTGTTTTACGGGGTCACAGTGGGGCAGGGATTCTGATGAAATCTGGAAGGGTGTACGTAGGTGTCGAGCGATGGCGGCTAGAATGTTTCGTTCCGATGGCATAGTTTGTGGGGCTTGAGAGTTTGATGCGTTGGAGAAAGTTTGAGTGGAGCAAATCCGGGAAAGTTAATGGACGTCGTTAAAGCTTCGTGTCTGTTTGATTAAGATTGGTAGATGTTAGTGCAGAGATACTTGGGGAAATTCAAGAATTTCAGACCAAAATTACTCGAACGTGACAAAGAGTGACCCAAGAAATCGCCTCTTTTTGGTCCTACGATTTTGGAACTGAATTTTATACCAAACGATACCTTATGGCGAAACATCGATCACACGAAATTTTCAAGTTGAGGTAACAATTAGTTACTGAGATATGGAAGGTCGAAGAAGTGAAAATTCGCTAACGCGTCAGCCAATGTCAGTCCGATAATTTAAATAATTGTTCCCAGAGATTCTGCTGACTGCTAACAACGAATTTGAGCTCAGATTTTCAAAATTCACGATGTAAAATATTCCAATTTGCATAAAACTTTGTTCTAATATTCGTAACGTAAAAAGGTAAGAAATGAGTTTTCGAAACTAAAGTAATGTTTATGATTTTAATAATAATTAGTTTCAATTTTGTGGAAACCGTATATTCTGATTGATAGAATGTCAATATACGTGTTTACTTACACCTGTGTATTAGCAAAATTCTCACAATAGAAGTTTTGAATTCGGAAAATCTAAGTTCAATTCGTTGTTAACAGTCAGCAAAATCCCTGGAAACAATTCCTTAATTATCGGACTGACATAAAAGTCCGTACATCGAAGCGAATTTGCTCAGAATTGTCTCAGAAACTAATTGTCACCTCAACTTGAAAATTTGTTGCGAACGATGTCTTATCATAAGGTATCGTCTAGCATAAAATTCAGTTCCAAAATCGTGTGACTATTTTTGGGTCACTGTTTTTCAATTTCTACGGTAATGGTCAGTGAAATGGAACATTCGATATATTGTTATTGCGCAACAGTTCGTGATATTTGAAACTACAATCTGCAACTTAATCGTTTAAAGATCATCATTACCATAGCAGCGAATAATACACGGAGGCGCCAATTAAAATCAGCAGTTTTCGAAACCGCTGACGGTGTAAATCAATTGATATGCACATTTATAGAGCGCGTTCGCGTTCAACTGTGCCGTGACCTGCATTTATGCAAATGTAATACTGTCCACCAATCGCGACACGCGTCTGCACTTAATTCATTTTTCCCCCGGCAGTTTCGTAGCGACTGTACCAGTCAAGTTTAAGTGAACAGCTCAAAGGGCAGGATTGCCTACGGAGAGCGGACTTCTCAGAAAATGAATTTGAATAATTTTAACACGATGACTGGAGCTTGAGTCCAAGAACAGTTACAAGCGAGAAGATTGATGCGTTTCACTAAAGTCGTAACGTTGAACACTAACCAAACCGAAGCGCACGTATGAAAGGCCGCTTTTGCTATTCACTCTTGAATTATTCCTCTAATCCCATTTTCACCTATAAAGCCTCAACGAATTTGAATAAATCGCTTCGGAAACTCCAAACTACATAAATTTCAATGGAACCAGATATCTCGTCCGAAATAAACAGAAACGAGGATAATCCTGTTTTCAACACGGTAGAATAATCAACTTGCTATAATCCAAAGTTAAACACGTTAATTGTACTCTTTGCAAAACCGATCGCCTCTACGAAACTTCAACTTCAAACCGCCCATTTAACTTCCAACCGAGTAAATCCTGTCTGACGGCAATCCCTTTCTACTTGCACCACTCTTTGTAGTCGTTGGAACTGTCATTGCGCGGATGACAGTTCGCATGATTCGCTCGTACAAAGTTTCGCGTCGCAGCTCGGCTTCGTGTCGCGTTTCAGCGTCTTTTTCACCTGGCCCGCCATAGATTCACCGCGTAGATAGCCCCTGGGCAAAACTGGGGCTGACAGACCGCGTCTCGGGCGCACGTTTTACAAGTTGTTTTACAACCCGAGGATACAACGCCACACGCTGCGAAAGCCCCAGGACCTGCCTTCGTCTCCTTGCTCCACGTGGAAGCGAGAGTCGCCGCTCTCTCTTGTCCTCAACACGGACTATGGCTTTTCGGCCTGGTCCACGGCTTTAAAATGTCCTCCTGTCCACGCCTCCGCGACTTTTAAGTGCCCTCGAACGTTGCACGCTCTCGGAGGACGGTTTTACGCGCCCAGGAAAAGATTTTGTTTGCACTTACGTCACGTGCGGGATCATAAGGCACATTCGGAGCAGTTGTCGGATTTTGCCGCGAACACCTGTCGGCTGAGAAGCTACATGAAAATCGGCGTGTGACCCTTACCGAACGTCCCCTGTTTGTCAGAGCTGAATAGGGATCAAAGTACGGGTAACACTTGGGAATTACTGGAGATACACTAGGAAGTTGTTATACCTAATATGGATTACCGTAACAGTAATAAGAAATACGATGTGTTTTGCATAGAGTATAAACGAAGGAAAACGTTGCTTGTCCACAAGCAAGAACACTTGTAATACTTAATACGCTGCTTCCTCAAACACCGCGTAACAACCACCATCCAAGCCATAACGCAAATAGTCGGGGAGGGGCTGTATCGCAGCTCGCTTTTCCCGATCGCGATTGCTCGTTTCTCCACCGTCTAAAAATCTACCAACTACCGGGGTCGAGTGATTACCGCTACCGTTGCAACAAGACGCGGCGCCCGCAACGAGAACGTTTCATTAGCCTTTAAACTTCGAGCATTAAGGTAATTAAGCGATCACGGGACTTATATAATCGCGGCGTCGCGCTCGGAATTTATAATCGATCGAACGGCGCCAACCGTCGATACTGGAAATACTGGATATTCCGGAATAAGCTTGCACTCTCACTTTGCATGTCGACACCCTTTCCGCGATAGTCTAGCGGCCGGCGCTGATAAAAGTGCACCGCTTATCAGGTTTAGAGGCGTCGCGGCGGTTCGACGAGATGAAGCAGAAGGAAGAGAGAGGGTGGCAAACTCGATCCTGCTAGAGATACGCGAGATAATCATAGTAACTGGGACAGGCTGCAACTCATTTCGAGCAAGGATGGCAAGAGTCGCAGCTATCGTTGAGTGTTCTGGTATCTCTGCTGAAGATTTCAATTTCAATGGGTTCCGAGGCTCTGTAAAGGCGAAAGGAGCAACAATTCTCCTTTCATGGTGGTGGACGGGGCATAGGTAGATCTGTTATAAATCAAAATCGACTGGCGCGGTTTACGCGCGAAGGAAGTTTACGGCGAAGCAGCCAATTTCGAGGGCACTCTGAGCACGCTTCATAGCGTAGTCGAGGAATTACGATGCGGTCGAACGGTACACGTGTACCTGGACATGCGAGGAAGGGCCGCTTCAATTATCAAGCTCGTTTGTAGCAACATTGTTTACAGCGTCTGCCCGATGCAGGTATTTATCCGTGGGCTTATTCGCCGACGGTTTTACAGCCCGTCCACGCACGGACTTTACGTACGGTATAAAAGCACGCGCACCTATCCATTCGGCGAATAATTCTTCATTATCTGCGCGAGGACAGGCGTGTACGATTCCCAGGCTAATATATCAGTAAGGCGCTGGTAATGATATTGTGCAAAACACGGATGAGCGTTTCAACTTTCAACGCCGTCGTGACAATTATGAAAACGAGGGGTAACGATTACGCGCCAGCCATAGAGGGTCCTTCCGAGCTCCTGGCGTCATAGATGCCCGGTCGGGAGGACCCATTGTCTCGTATCTGTTAACCGTATCGGAGGAAAAAACCACGACTGCCGAACGGCTTGGGTTCTCAGGATCCTTAGGCAGGACCCTTGGTCCGCCGAGGCCCAACGCTCTGCGGTCGGCTGTCGTCCATAGGGAAACGTGAAACGCGACGCGTAGACCCTGTCTCGGAATTCCTCTCCCCTCGTATCCTTTCCCTGCGCAGGATTCTTTTGTTTCCCGCCGCGGAACCCCAGTCGAGATCCTATCTGACGTAAATAATTATCCTGGAGGCCAGCAGATGCCGCAGCCTCGCGTTCGACCGCAGCCGAACGACCGAAGCCGAAGCATAGAACCTCGGGATTTTCATTTTAATCGGCAGTCCCGTTTCATCCTGGCCGATTCTACGCCTGGAAATATTCGGGATACTTGGGATCGTTTCTCGGTGCCGCCACGGGGGCTCGGGGAAAAGATAATCTGCTCGTTTCCTTTCGTTCGTTGAGGAAAGGACCTCGACGGTCCTCTAAACAACCCGTTTGCGAAATGTATGGACGACGACGATCGAGAAGGCATCGGTCATTGGGAATGATTAAAATAATTTTCCTCTGAACGTAAGTGAACTCGATACGAACATTTTTATGGCTTGCGCGTGATTGAGGTAGTATTAAGGTAGATATAGGTTTCTGTAGTGTTAAGGGTGTAGGTCGTTGGAAGCGACTTGCTTTGGAACGTATTATACTGGACGATTGTTTCAGATCAACGAGGAGGATTTGATCGTGACAGTGTTTCTAGGTCCATGACATTGAGATCTCCAGATATTTCTACACACAGACGTGTCCAAAATTTCCATTTCATTCAGAATTCAAATATCTCGTTCAAAAATTCCCATGTATCCAGAATTTCTGTTTTGTATTCAATTCTCAAACGCGAGACACTTGGCAGATGACACCGATAAGTATTCCTTTTGCAGATCTATCGCTAGGAATATTCTCCTCAAGTGCAATTATGGTGTCTATTTCAAAAAGACTCGCAACGTTTCTCTTACAGCGAAACCCCTTGGGGCTTCAATCTTCTCGAGAAAATCGAAAGCTCGGGATTCCGCATAACAAATTTCCCATAAATCGCTGACATAATTTCCCAGCTATTCCTCAGGCGTCTTGTCCCTGATTCGATAAACAAATTACACGGCGAGAGACTCGCCTTGACTGGCACCGCTTTGCACAAGCGAGCTTAATGTCACCCCAGGGATGCAATTTCCAACGTTTTACTCGCGACACACGTTCCACGCCTCTGGGCCTATTGTCTATCATACGTGTACACCACGAAGTCCCCATTTATCTTCGACAGCGCTGTCACGATCAAGAAGAACGGGGCCAGGTTCTGGCTTTTTCCACACAGCACCAGATTAATCGATGGAACTGCGGAATTCTGGAGGTTATGCAACCGCGGACTGGGCGCTGAAGATGCACACTGCAGTCACTGGTGAGTGTACATTTCTCTTTTACCTTTACCTTATATATCTATACTTTACCACAGAGAAAACCTGAAAATCTCTTATAGGATTATTGCTCGCTCACTCTGAGCACAAAGCACGATTAAATGAGATATTAGCAAAAAGTTAATGCAATTCAAAGTAAGAGGAGTTGCGACAGCTTCTTATATTAGTTACACAACGCGACTGCATCGATTATCGAGGATATTAATAATCGAAAAACAGTTCGATTGGTCAGTAAGCGTATCGCGCGTAATCCACACGTTAGTTCTTACATCAAACACGTAGATTGGACATTGACTTGGAGCACAAAGAACTCTCCACGGATATCTTCGACTGGGAATTTAAAATTAGCTAGTTCCTACTACTTTTTCTCAGATACTCCACTTGAACTTTCCAACATGTCGCTGGAATTTTGTCTAAACACACTTCCTCGTTCCATGGAGCTGTTCAGCCTGTCCGTCTGCAGAGAACAACGATCCTTTTCTCGCGAGAGAGTCGAGTGGAGGCAACGCTAATTCAGGATAACGCGGCTCGTAAAGTCGCTTTTAAACGTACATATTTGGCGAGATGGAACGTTTTACGATGCGCTTTGCGGAGTTGCTCGGCGGCCGTTCGGGATTTGTTTGATTCATAGCTCTCACCGTAATCCGTAAATTATCCGCGCCGTTTCGCGGACTGTTCTTCCCGATCGGTGATAATTTATCGGGCTCGCCGGACCGACCTCGTTTCCAGCGACACTTCGGCCGATCTCGTACCCCGTACGACGGATCTGGAATCCTGCTGCCCCGTAGCACACCGCCTGTCGCTTGATTTACGATCATGATCGATCGTTGAACGCGTGGGGACGACTATCTCCCTGTTTCTCGGCCGTGTCTGAATCCCTCGATCTACTATTTCCTCCGGCACCGTCAGACGGAAGTGTTCCACGTCCAGGCTGCTCCTTGGCTTCGCCCTGCTCTTCTTCCACGCACGAGGATCGCTTTCGAGTTCACAGACACCAGAATATGAGCTTTGTGTACAAAGTCGTGGATTTCATGGCGAAGTTTCTGGAGCATTCGAAATGTTTATATCGGTGAACTGTTTCACTAGACTGTCGAGTGAAGCCTTCAACTGTTGGCGTTTGATACTCGCTGTTTTCAGTATGTTCAATGCTGCCTCGTATTTTGGAAGTAACTCTTCTTTGGGTATTCCTAAGCTTTGTGGCTTCTATTGATTAACATTGTTCACTAATACAAGTATCTACCAAACTACTATCCACAAAGGTATTGTCCATAAAGCTAGTAGCTAAGTGGCTAAATCAGCAGAGAAAGAAGAAGGTGAAGACATTTTCCCTTATTTCCGTAAGGGCGACCTCAGCTGTTACGCGAATGGCTGCATACCTGTCCACATACCTACCTCGTAGCAGATAGTAACGAGCGGATACCGATCAGGTGCTGTTTTATCGCCGACAGATGCTCGGTCCGTGGGCTCGAAAGTTCTCTTGGTAATGACTAGTGAGATCGGTAATGGCTGGTTGGTTCGCCTGTTCCACGCTTCGTTTCTTCGTCTCTTTTCTTGCGGCTTGTTGGTTCGCCGAGATGCGTGGCTTGGAATAATCGCGGTTGTTCATGAGAAGCCGATTGTCTTCGAATGTTGGCACCTCCGCGTGACAGGGGACACCCAAGGTTTCGACGCATCGAATAAATTCTAAAATATCACGGTTACTATTCAGAAACTGCTATCTCTCAAGTACCGAAAATTAACTTTAATCGACGCTGAAGAAAGTTTCCATCTCACGGGCTACTTTTGATTACTTTGAAGGGTACCATAAATACTCGCTTTACGATCTCCAGGACGTTGGTAAATACCCTAAGTCAGTCATGAAAAGTAAGGAGGAATCGTGAGACCATTCCACAGCAATAAATTAAACAATCCGATTTCTCGTAGGATTAGCTAGCTAATATTCTACCATGCAAAACGATGGCTTCAATGGTCGTTGCTTTCGTCGTTCTTCCTGGAACAGTTGTTTCCGGCTAAGGTGAGAATTACGCGCGGACTGGTCGCTCGGAACGCTCCATTGCGACAGTAGAAACGGAGAAGTTGAAAGAGTCGGGCGCACCGTGAACGTCGAAAATCCGTGCTGAAATGATAATGCTCGGTCTGTGCGAGTCTTTACGGGGCTGGTAATTATCGTTCTGGCCGGACTAACAATGCTGGCAACTGTCAAAGCCCGTAACTGCAACGCGCGATGATTAGTTGACGCTCGCTAAAAACCGCAGGATGGAAACTGGGCGCAGCGCGCGAATCTGCGAGCAGTTCGCACGTGCGAAATCGTGATTCCACGAACACGAGGAGAAAAGGCACCCTCTTCGAGTGAATTTTGTCTGGTGTTCAGTGTTGAGAGGTTGGCATATTTGTCGTCCATAAAATTTGCAGCGGTGTTTACTTCCTAAAAATCTCGGTCAGAGTTGAACTTGATCATGAAATGGATGGGTAAATGTGGACACGACACGATTTATTCGCGGAAACGTTCTGACCCGTTCGTTTCAACGGATTCATTTGTCGGTTATGTTTGTCAGCAAATGGATTTAGCTTTGTATAAACGTTACGTAAGCTTGAAGAGATCTCCGCACGTTTTCTCGCGAAGCGTCGTAAAAAGATGACGATACGCGTAAGAAAGGGACAGTAAAAACCGGGAACGCTCTGTCAACACCCTTGTATGTAATTTGCAATTTTAATGGCCGGCCATGAATCCCCTATCCCGTACAGTTCAAGTCGGCTGTGCTACACGGGGATTTGTAACTCGATAGGATAATAATGCGAGACTGATGCAGGCATGCAAATTAGTATCCAGTGGCTACTGTATTCTTCACTCTGAGTCGCTCAATTGGAGATATTATTGTTTTGCAGAGGCAAACGTAATTATTCCCCGATGATAGCGATCCGTCGATCGAAGTTTTCTTCAGTGGGGGAACAAATGGGGGAAGAAAGAATTTCTTCAATTATTAGTCTTTCTAGATGTTTATTTTGAAGCGAAGTAAACTTTGCTTGCACGTAGGTAGATTATGTAGAAAACTCCAAATGGAATGCCAACAGGGATCGAATGAAGCTGTTAACTTTTATAAATAAATGTCATTTATCGAACTTTTAACTTTTACACCATTTCATTTCTGTTTTAAATTAATTTTGTACATTAACACTTTAACTCTGTTGTAAGAGTTTTTACAGTTATTTCATGTTCGATTAATAAAAGTTCTCGAGGATCATATACTTTTGAACAGATATTTAAGGGGAAATATAAAAGTTAGGAATATTCTTTCATTAGTATTATTTAAGGAATTGAGAACAGAATAAATATAGAAGTGAAAGCACATTGTGATTTATTTTAATTATTTTCACTGAACGCGGTTAAGGTTTCAACTTCAGATCTATCTACTCCACATTTCCAGGAAATCTGTTTATCACAACTTTTACTTTTTCAGAGTAGAATAAATGTTTCTGTTTAACTAGAACTTTTTCACTACTTTCAAGAAAATGAAAGTTTCTCATTTACACAAAAATGTATGGAATAAAAGTTTCAGTTAATACGCTGCATTTTATAACAATTTTCTTGGCACAGAAAAGATAATCTTCATAAAATTACAGTTATTTCATAATTAATTGAAAATGTTAACAGTTTCATTCGACCCCTGAATGCCAATCTTTCGAACAAAGGTATTCCAAGGTTGTTTCTTCCACGTCAAAACACCAAATTGCGTGTTTAAAACCATCGAAGGCATTCGTTATTTGCCTGCACGGAACAAGATCGCATATTCTGTTTACGAATATTTCACCAGTCGGTTTACAAATGAAAGAAATCATAAGAAGAAATCGAACTGGCGCGATGAATGGCGAGCACACATTCGCCTGTTTGGGCTGTGAATTCAACGAAAGCCATGAATGAGCTAACGTTATGTTTTCATGAGTCTCACGTATCGCTCACGGTGTAGTAACCGCGTGACGGTGTGCACCCATGCTTCGTATGCGCTTTTTCACCACCACGTGCACCGTAATCGCCATTATCGGAGCTTAACAAGCTGTAAACAAAACGTCGAGTATGCCTCGTTAAAACAAACCCCAACAACGAAATATTTCAATGAATAAATGTTGGTCAGCTGGTAGAGGTCCGCCGTAAACATCGGCACCGCGAAGCGTACGCTTCTTCCGCGCCCTCTTGCATAAATTACACAATCACGTGCGCCACGACCGGGATCACATAACCGTAGGGTTTTATAAGTGTGACACGAGTTTTATATCATTTTACGGAGTGGCTATAACAGAACTCCCGGTTCCTCGTGCGCTGCTTCAAAATTGTCACCGAGAACTTCTGTTGCGCGATAACTTTTCAGCGAGATAAATCGGAAAACGCCCAGAACTCGACTAGCCCTCGTACACGAAAACACGTAGAAACGACATAACTGTAAAGAAAGGAGCAGACACGTCTCGCGCGCCGCTCCAAAAACGACCATCTCACGATTTCAAATCGCTGCACATCCCCCGGCACCCTCGTAACTTGTCCGTGGCCCCGTTCCCCGAACAAAACCCCCTTACACAATATTTGAACACGTGACTCGGCCGTGCCCCGACGAAAGTCACTTTAGACAGCAACAGTTAAGCGATCACACTATTTGTTTTCTCCATCTGGCGCGGTGCGTAGGTATATGCAGGACTGGTCGGGCCCCAACATTCTCCTGGCGATTCACGGCGGGGGGAACAAACCACGGGGCCCTTGTACTGTTACAACGACCCGTAAAGAAGTCGATATTATTCCTACGTACGACGGTAGTTACCGTTGACATTCCAGGCCCCGGGGGTTACGAGCGGCGCTACGCTCGTAATTTCCCTTTTTTAAATTACGTACGGCTCGCCTATGCTGCCCGCCTTTCCACGCTGCTTTTCATGCACTGAGGAACTGCCTCCGTAGTCTCCTCTGAAACGTCAATCTGAGACGTAGAGAAGATTAGGCGGAGGATCAGCTTCATTGTTCTTGTAGGATTCATTTCTTTTTTTGAAAAGAATATGTGAAGTATCTTCGTCAACGAAGATGGTTTGAGAGATTCTTGTCAGTGAAATGTAGAGCTCACGGAATTTATTTAGGTGATGTTGATAATCTGAGACGCCACGGTTACAGCTGTATCTTGGGGGAACGAGGTACATGCTTAAAGTGGCTTCTCGATACCTGCGCGCTGAACAGTGTGGACTACGAATTAGCGGCAGAAGCAAACAGCTGTTGGCCACCGAATTCCGAGAGTCGACTTGTTCAAATAGAGTAACTAGTATTTCGATAACAACTTACTTTCCGAGTTTCGTAGGTAGAGAATCTCTAACTATAGGAAGCCTAATGTAATTATAACCACTTAAATATACCAACTCCAAAGGTTAATTCGACTTTCAATTGCTTCATACACGCGATCGCAGATAAAAACACGACTCGTATCGATCGTAGACCTTCCACTTACAAAATATTTTCTCGGATCACGTGGGATTTACCCGAGACACTGATAACCGAGAGCCTCGGAATTAAAGCCTTCAAAGTAAACGGAAAACTCGAAGGTCTAACGTTCCACTCCGATATAGGGTTAGTAATATCCCGGCACAACTTAATATTAACACTTGACCGGAGCAAGAATGGATTTAGCAGATTACCAAACACAGTTAGACTTGTATTTCTTGATCCAATAGGCCTCTAACATCTGCCATTACGTTCCCCGAATCATATCCGAGTCTCGGTTCGCTCGGCTCTATTCCAAAGACCCACGGCGAACGTTGGTCGTAATCCCAGGGCACTATACGCGGGCGATTCGCGTAATGCCGTACTAGATCTTGTTTACAGGAGCACGGAAACACGTTCGAGCGATTTACGCCGCGTACGAGAGTAAACGAAGCTCGCTATCGGCTGAGCGATTCGCAATATTTGAGTTGAACATACGGTT
The DNA here is from genome assembly GCA_947577245.1 of Andrena bucephala. NCBI lineage: Eukaryota > Metazoa > Arthropoda > Insecta > Hymenoptera > Andrenidae > Andrena > Andrena bucephala. Next base: position 77,258,499 of record OX387715.1, read on the forward strand.
GGAAATATCGATAACGGGCCAGATAAGGACCGCGGTGGCCCCCATAGCCGATTGGTTCGTTGTTCGATACGAACGCAATAACCGTTGCAGATAATCGAATTACACACACAGATGCTTTATCGCCAGGTGTACTGCGACGCATTATTCTCGGGAACCGCGGCGTAAATCGCGCGCCGATCGCCGATATTCGTCGTGCTTTGTCCATTCCTCGGAGAGCGAGATCGCGTGGGCGGCCAGGTTGATAGGGCCAGACTCGTCTTCTCACGATTTCGTCACCTTGACATTTCAAGAACTGGAATAATAGCGGCGTCCTGATACGCGAGGCTTCCGCCTGCATTAGAACTGGATACACTTCGCTCCAACAGAAGTCGCGCGTCTGCAAGCCAAAAGTTTAACTGAATCGGCGACGATGTTAGACGAGATGAATACGAGATAGTTCAGAAGGGCCTTGGGTCTGTGCATCTGCGATTAAAGGCGGGATACGACGTACGCATTATCTTGGCGACGAGTTTTATCGCGGTCAAATATTGATATGTGCCGGACATCAGGGTAAAGAAAGCTCGACGTGCTTTGCGTCTCGTCCCGATTTCTTGGGTTCAGAAGCACCTCTTCGACGTTCTCCATGTATTCCTTCATTGTGGTTTAAAATTTTAAAATAGTGAATAGGTAGCATGACCGTCGTCTCTTCTTCGCTGCTTCTGAAATTTCAATATTGACTCGGAAACAGGGGCTACTTTCAAAGTCAAGAAGGAGATGATACAGTCTGGCAACGATTTTAGAAAGCGCGGCATTGCTAAAAGTAAATCGCACGGGCGTAAAACATTATTGGAAAGGAACGGACGCCCACACGCTGCCTATCACGGGGCAGACAGCTTCGTTACCTTCGTACAGTTATTTTCCGATTGCGTTTGGAAACTGACAATAACGTGCTAAACTATTGTAAGAATAAAGACACGTCCGCGAGCACCGCTGTGCAGCACAGGCGAAAATGCTTTATGTGAAACCAGACTCGCGAGAACACAATAGACGGAAACAGGGAATTGGAGTTCTTTGCCATTCCAATCTTTACCTGGTGGTATAAATATGACGGAGATCAATAAACTCGACAGAGCAAGCATTAAAATGATTTTAACCGCAGTATATCACTTACAAAGCATTCTCAAGGGTCCCCAACGAACGAAAAACACATAATCAAATGAAAACACATGCGGGGACAGTGTCAGCCACGCAACCAAGACAATTGCACGGCCGTGCAGAGGCCAGTCGTACGTAATACCGTCAGCCGTCTCTTTTATGTAAGCCCATGACTCGCCGTGCTCCCGATAACGCGTCCAAGATATACCGACTACGAATCTAACGCCTGGATGACATCGGTTGCAGACCAGCCGTGTCTCCTAAGCAGAAGGATAGGGGGACGATAGAACGTATACGACGTTGGGACCGACACGGTCGGGGGGACGTGAACTTAATTCTCTCCGCGGGTTCGCATGAACGTAGGGGAACGTAGGGGAACGTAGCCTCGTGAAACGACGCTGCACACCTATGCCGCGGCGTTAGGGTGTTGCACGGTGGATGTATGTCGAGCACGGAGAGCGATAAGGCGCGGCTGAAACCGGCCCAATCAGCTATGTTTCACGGTACTCGCGACATTACCGCTTTATATCACCTATCGTTCCCCATATATATTTGGCCGGGCGTGTGTACACACCACACACGCCCTGCGCGGTGGAGGCGCGCATACTTGAGCCTCCGCCACGTACAGGAATGTAGAAAACGTAAACGCCAACCGGACGATATCGGTATCCTCTGCTTTATGGTGTCGCCAGTCTCGTTCCGAGAGGTCGGATCTTTACGAGTCATCCCTGGCCAGACGTTTCTCCTTGGAAGCTACACAAGCTCAGATTATCGCTATCCTTACTACTGTTGTCCTCGATTCGCTGTTGAGTCTGCTTTTTCCTTGCGTGTAAAAGTTTGGAGCTTGGGAAATGATATTTGCGGCGGGGGAGAACGAAGGGCTGATGACTTATGGGGTTATGCCTAAGTAGTTAGCTGGAGGAAAAAGAACGCGACTTTCGGGAATTTTTTGCGGAATATCTACTTCATATTTTTCTACAACTATTCGGTTATTTTAAACGTACATATATGCGACAACTCTCAGTAATTTTGTTATAGAAAGACATTAAAAAATGAGCGAATAACAGCCATTCTCGTGGAAGCTGTTTTGATAAATAGCGCTGTGCGGTGAGCACGATTTTTCTGAGCCAGATCATCTAAAATTCAAAATTCAAACAGATTCTGTTAATATGTGCTTGAATTCAGTAGATGAACGAGGGATCTTTTATTTTAACAAAAACTCTAGTTTCAATTAACGAAAAACGAACAGACATTTGACATTTCAGACATCGAAAAATCGTGGTTTTGCGTTAAACGGTCGGCATTTTGTCAAAAATCAATTTTTTGAAAAACCCTTCGATTGATATTCCTCATAAAATTGTGGAAAATCGGGTTCCTCTTCGCCAGCGAACTAGGCATAACACCTTAAGACGGACTGTTTGTAACGAAGCTCCTTAGAAAACTCGCTGAAACGTTGAATCCAGACGTCGAAGTAGCGACGAATTACGACGATGCAGAGCACACGTATTGCTTTACATGCAGGACGTCCAAATTTCGGCGAATCGAAACAGGAGAACTGGCGTGTATTGTTTGATGCAACAGCTGTGGCTTCGTTTCATTTTGAAACGTTTGCTAAGTCCTGCAACAACAAACGGACACGCGGAATCGCTGGTTACCAGCGAGGGCACGCTAAGATACTCGCGTGAGCGTGAAATTCGATCAGCACTAAGAAACAGCGAGCCACACATTCGTCGCGGACCCACTCACACGCGCGATTAAAATTAATCGCACGCGTAACGACACACGAGCCGTTTGCCGTTGCGCTCCAGCTTCCACCGCCATAAAGTATGTTGGCCGCTCGATGCTTGCCTTTCAACGCGGTTTGAGCACCGATTCGATCCAACCAAAATCGATCCTTAGGTGGTGTTACAGTATCATCCAGCCTGTGTGTCGAAACTGCAGGCCACGTCGATGGAAACAGCCTGCACATGCCGAGGGAGCAATTATAAAATGGCGAGTATTGCCTAATCGTCGATCGTTCTGGCGCGTTCCCGGGCAATTGTACGCCTAAGCAGCAGTCGCAGAACCGGGTCTTATGTGGGCGAACTCGGCTAGACACTCGGAGACACCTCTCCCCGTAGAGTTGAGTCAGCGGTTCCTCACATAAAACTGATTCGCTGGGGCTTGTGCTGCTGCTCCCATCGCGAGGATCCATCACAGTGGCACTCTTCCTTCGAACTAACAAGAAATGATCTAATCTAAATATCCCGTAAAAATTGGGAAACCGCGCTACAAGAATTTTCTCAAAGAAAATCGTATGTAGCAAGTAACGTTTATCCCTGTTAAGCAAAGAGTAATTGTGCCTCTGTGAAAGCCTCGGGTTATAAACACGGATATTCTATATCAATGTGTTCAGAGTCCCTTGCTGATGCGCTTTAGAGGGCAAAAGAAGAATGTGTTTCCCTTTAATTTCGAGTTAGCCGAACCCCTTGGCTAACGTATTCACCGCCGCATGCAGGAGAGGCAGAGGTGCACGTGCTAGCCGATAGTTTCATCCGCCAAGGTTACCTGCAAGCACTTATACGACCGTACGTTCGACTGACAGATTGCAATGACCGACAGGCCATTAATAGTTGCTGTTATTCAGCATGCGAGGCTGTGGCACGAAGGGATCACGGGTAGGTACTTTATGGATATGATTGCTGTTTGCCCCGTAGCTACCCGTGCACGTTCGTGCGCGTGTACAGGTCGTTCTGCAAGTGATGCTGTACTTTTTCACCCGGGACGCAACACGAAGTCGGTGAAGCAGTAAAGGAATTCTCGATCGAGCCTTTCTCCAATCATTTCCCTTTGATTTTTTATTAACATCAGGCATTAGCGCATTACTCCAATATAGTCCGATTGGATTCTTTTACGCGATTCCTTCTGTTGGTTCCCGGCATTCTTTCAGTACCATATCGTAGGAGTATCAGTTACTGACAAGCATGGCCAGTTATATCCATTTCCTCGGCAATAATTTATTTCCCCAGTCGCGTGACTCGCAACTCACTTCTGCGAGGGGCTCGCTTCTGAATTCTCATTTCACCGAAACCAGTTTAACCGAGGATAATTCTCGCAAATTCTCTTCGCTGGAGTTCCCAGACGGTTTCGCGCGCACGCGGGTAATTGCGAATTGTGGCTGGGTAAAAGAATTTCTTCGTGAGATAGCCCCGGCGCGGCGAGCAGAGAGCACGCGAGTGCAAAAGATTCGAGAGGAGAGGACGATACTATCCGCGGTATACGCGAACTCTCTCGCAATATCCACGGCGTGAGAATGCAATCGGGAAGTGGAGGCGGCGATAGAGCTTGACGATATCGGCACCGGTGGAGCCTGATAATATTCTCGATTCTCCGTGGCGGAAAGGTTAAACGAACAACGCGTAGCATTTGCATCCAGAGATCGTAGGATAATTGAACTTTCGTCTTCGCGGTGGCTCCGTTTCCCGCTCTCCCTCACGTCGGCGACCACGCACGAGGACGGGAAATGCAAGAAGCCCATAGTTATGGTCTCGGGGTCCCACGTTGTTCGTAAATTTTCCAGCGGATCCAGGCGTTTCTGCGCTGCAGATTGATCGACGATTATGATATCGTCTCAGCAACTCTGCTCGCCTAATTGATTATTTATGTAACGAGATACTCCCCCCGTTCGCGCATTGAAATTTATGGATTTTCTTACGCGATTTCTCGTCCTCTCCCGAATCGCTGGAAATATCGCGGCGAACCGCGCGCGCTCGCTTGCATAACGCCTGCGCGCGAAAACATTAATTATCCGCGGTAAGCAAGAAACATGGCCGATTAGAGTCCCGCGAATGATTAATATCGAAACGGCGGGAGAAAACGCGGAGGGCAACGCGATGCTTTTTCTCCTGCGACGAGTCAATAAAGGCTCGCGCTGCTGCGCTTTTAATACCCAACAACGTCCGAGGAGGACGATAGGTACATTAAATAATTCTGTGGACTTAGAAGGAATGTTTTCACCCTGAAGAACCGAAAACGGGTCCAAATGAAAAATTGCCTGATACTTCTATCGTGGTCCTCCACAAACCTGCGCAGTTTTAAAAAAATCGGAGTATTCGTGCAATCGAACATCCCTTGTTAATATCCGTAAGTAAAAGATCTAATAGCATAGACCTTTAAATAGATATACTTAGAACGGGAGGTACTTTACTGTAATCTACTTAGGGAGAAAGGATTAATCTCGCTCGAGGTCGTCGAACGAAAAAGTCGGCAGTCCCGATATTTCATCAAGGATCTTCCGCGTTCAGCTGGAAGAATCTAATTAGCGTAATTGTACTCTTATTACGTTAAATCGCTTGATCGCTGTTCCCCTTATCGGGGCCTTGATCCTAAGCTTCCAGCAACGGGCAGGTGTTGCGTCATCGACGTTCGCAGAAAGCCGGCATTATACGCTGTATTGCAGGAGAACCGAACGACACCAGCCGAATCGGAGTCGCCGGAGTTGGAGGGCAACGAGTATCGTTTACTTTCGGCCCCGCCGAGATCCAGAGATCTGTGGATGCCCGAGCTCCATTTTCGAGGGCGCCGTGCCCTCCCAGGTCGGCGAGATAATCGGCAGGTTGAAGTTCTCGGTACCTTGGCACCTCCGGTGCTGTGGTAGGAGCGGGAGAAGAGGTTCGAGGCGAGGCAGCCAGGCATTCGCCGGCTCGGTTCCCGCGCAATTTATCCGCGCGCTCCTTACGAAATTCCCGCAGATAAGAGCCACGGGGTACCGAGGCACGTATCGCGCTGTACGGGCAAGGCAATGGGGGAAAAAGCGAGAAGGGGCACGCGGACGGGGAAGAAAGGAGCCGACCCGTGAGTGCGTGCGTGCTTGCATGCGTGCGCATACGTCCGTGCACGGCCGGAGCCATACGCACCGCGGGCAAAAATAAGGACAGAAATAGCCGCAATTACCGGCGAGCTGAGAGAGACGGGCATATCCATCATCCGAGGTCATTTGAATACCGCGGTGCCGAGAGGAGAACGAGACAGGCGGGATCGACAAAGACCGAGGATGGATCCTCCGTGGAACAAACGGCGAGGAAGCGGAGACCTGGAAGCGAGGAGGAGAGACATGGGAAGATGTAGGAGGAACGGAGATGAGCGGAGGTACGTTCTACGTGAGGTTGAACACAGGTAAGCGGCCCCGATGGGAAGGAGACGACGATAGCCGTCTGCGAAGGTGCGCAGAGGGAAGACGGAACCGGTTGCCGCAAGAGGTAAACACGCGAAGGTGATGTACCCTCCGTGCCTCTCTTCGTCACTACAAAGTGCCGGGGCTCCTTGAGGATTTCGAGTGACGTCCCCGAAAAGTCAGCGAGTTGGAGGAGAGTCGCCGATGCGGAAACTTGGAAAGCACCGCGCCCCGAGAGCTGCCCGTTCGTGTCGCTTTCCAGTCGCGTTGGTACGGGGATGGCTGGAAAGTGCGGCGTGCCTCGTCCACGGGAATCGAACGAATTTTTTATTTGGGGGAAAAAAAGGAGCAGGAGGAAGGAGTTGAGGGGAGGATCAGGTAGATAGAGAGAAAGAGAGGGTGACTCTTAAGGCGATGAGGGAAGTGAGTCGTGTGTGATGGATTTAATAGACGAGAGAAGGTACGGTGGCCAGACGAGATGGACGGGTAAAAAATTACACGAATTCCTGGTTCGGATGGCAGGTGTACCAACTTGTTATTCCGCGATTCGGTTCTTGCGCGACTTCAAGGGGCCAGAAGAAAGGCTAATGTTTTGATCCCGCGCGGATTTCACTCACCGCACGTCGTAATCTCCAGACGTATGCTGACTTTTGCTCCAGTTAATTCCCAAAAAAATCCTGGCCCCGGCTGTTTTTCAACGCGGATCGGGTGAAAGTAGCTAGCTCGCTGACTTTTAAACTGCCCTCGCGGCTTTCCCATAAAAAGCTGCTCCCCGTGATTCAACGTTGCACGGCCGAACATGTGTCAAGAAATTGGCCGGATCGATGAAAAAACGATCGAGATCGAAGACAGGCCCGCAGCGGAACGTACCAACCGCGAGGGGGAGCCGAAAAAACACATCGAATCAACAGTATTCCCGTGCGTTTCGTTATTATTCCATGAGTTCCATTAAATTACCTTGCCGTTACCCGCTGATTGTTACTGCCCCGATAAATTTCAAAGCCTGCCTTATCAATACTTACGTTTACAAGTAATTCGCAACTCGGCATTAGTGTAGGTACAATTGAAGCTACTTTTAACGTAACTAGTGACGTCATTTTTTAAGTAATTTTACAGGTACTTAAAGAAAGAAATTATAAAAATTTTTACTTTGACTTTGGAGCTTACAATTAGTCGTCATTAATTTATAGATATTGAAACAGTTGATGGGTCATTGAAGAAAGTGTAAAAAACCGCTCGGAGGCTATTTCCATGTAGCAGCGCAAGTTTTCAGGAATTCACGCGCGTTTGGTCGTGCATGGAAAAACGACGTTACATTTCCGCCAAACTAATTTATATTTCGAGAAATCGTTACCTCCGAGAAATCGCTCTATCAGCGTACAATAACGTAGAATGTTTATTGACACGTGTCAACGGGAACTAGTTAAACTCCCAGCGTTATATCGCGCGGTATGCCCTCGCCGTCGCTTTTTGCCGTCTTTACGATGGACGAAAGAGCCGCGGGATTTTAAGAGGAATGCCAGCTATTATCGGTCGGCTCACTCAAGTTCCACGTAATTTTTAATCTGCCGCGCGGGTATATTGCTGAAGCCCGTTCGCGGAATGTCGATTCCGTCGGCGTAATTGAAAGGAGTCGCGCTTCTTACCTGTCCCCCAGCTACGTCCACATTCCTAAACTGCGCGTCTAATCCTCTCGTATCTAATGCTGCTGCAACTTTTGCGCCGATTAGTCACGGGACTTCTGTAAATAGTCGTTGTCATGTAGAAATCTCGAACCTACCTTCGAGAACATTATTCGCGTGGTGGCACAAGCAACGGGTAATTGTGTCTTTGCGAAAGCTCGATGAAAAAGGGTTTTCAAGCAAACACCGTCGGTTGAAACGAAAAGCCTGGCCTCGCAATTAAAACCCCTCTCAGCTAATGAATCGTACCCAAGTCGGTGCAGTTCTTCGGGACGTTACTCATTTACCCTTTTTGCCTCGACTGCACCGGGAGAAAGACGAGACAGCCCTCGTGTTTACCATTCCTTTTCGTTTCCGCAAATATTGGCAACCGTGGGACGAATCGTGGGAGGCTGATGGCCGAGGACGAGCAAATGAGGATTTGTCAGGCCACAAGGTCTCTTCTTTCCGGCGAGTTTCAAGTGCCGATAACTTCTCGACTTGCCTTTAAACACCCTTAATTATCCAAGCATGTCTCTTCGATTCTAATACAACCTGTTGTATACGTTCAAACGGTATATCGAGTTTAAAACTGGTCAAAACAAACGGTCGCAGATCGCGACCTTTCCTCGCCCTAGCAAAGAGTCTTTCGAGACCGACGTGGAGGGGCTAAGCGTGGCCCAGGCAATTTATACAGTCTCACGAGAGCAAGCGACAGAATCACAACGGGCTTTCAATAAGCAATTATATTATTTACCACCAATCGTTTCATTATTTCTACCGTACCAGTAACCCTGCAAGAAGCAAGAATATTCATCCCTTACCATGCTCACAACAAACTCACTTCAACTAGAACCGCGAATCCCGTGCTTCAACCCCTTAACGAGGGACGTTGGCAGTCTCGCAGGAAATAGAAAGTCGCCAGACGGTGATTTTTGCAAAAGATGGTGCGAGCAGCGGAGACGCTCGTTCGATTTTCTACGCGTTGAACAATGGCTCCTGCTGCTAGCACGAAAGTAAAATACGAAGCCTCGGACAAAGGGTGTATAGACAGGAGAGGAAGAACAAGAAGGCGCGTGAGCCCGCGCGCGCGAGCTCGCTTCTCAGCGTGGAAGGCGGGAAAGGAGGGTGGAACGAACGAACGAGCGAGCGGAGAAAATAAAAGGACGATAGGCTCGGCGGTGTTATCCTCACGGCGCATCTTTTGCACAGCCCTGTAGCCAGGTAGAGGTATATTCGGTCTGGGGCCCGTGAGCCGTTGTAACTCACTGACGTCTACGAGGGATTCATTACCTCTGGAGTCACGTACCGAGACAGACTCGAACGTGCAAATGGACTAAATAAATAATTTCACCTCGGATTATTATTAACGAGTTCTCGGAACTGGCGCTCAATCTTTGCCCGCAAACCGTGCGCCCGACTCGTCGATGCACCTACTAGGTCGCGAAAATCCTTGCGAACATCTCCTCAACGTTCATGTAACGGCAAAACAGAAGATCTCTAAAATCCTTCGATCAGATGACCGAGTGCAATTAAGTAGAAACTTTTGTGAGCGTTGCAGCGAATGAATGAAGACGACTCGGAATGAAATTCAGCAAGGGGTGGTGTCGCAAACACGATTCCGCGCCATAATCCGCGTGCCCCTTCCTTGTCGAGGAATTCAAGGAACGCGTCGGCCAACGAGTCGCCGAGTAAGCTCCGTGACCACGAGCTTTATTCAAATACTGTCGGTTGGCGCGATTTTTTTCCCAAACGCGAATTCCTCGGGTAGCGGCGCCACTGCGCTTTCCGAACCGGTATTCTCTTCTGACCAGCGTTATAGTCGACGTGTTCTATGCCCGTGGTATACTCGGAACACGGGCTCTCCGTGGGGAGAGTTAGTTGCACAGACGAGAGAGTCACGGTGCGAGATGGCTCGAGGGTGTTTAGGCACTTTTCGTTCCCTCTCGCCATGCTCGTTCAACGATGAGAAGATACATGAATCTTGATAGAAAAAGCTTTGAAGGGGACCATTTAACATAAATCTGACGAAACGTGACATTTCTCAAAAGAAAACAACATTTCTTCGTGCAGATATAGTAGTCGAAGCTTCATGCAATCGAGAGCACCGAGGTGGAGAATATTTTATTACCCTTCTCTCGTTTCGAAAAATCAAGGCCAGGCATAGAGCACCCGCGTTCCTGCGCCGCGGTGTCCCCTGGATCCACGGTGATTCTTCAAAGTCTCCATGGAGGCCACAGTATATACTTTCCAGTGCCACTTTTATCTGATTCGCGTATAGCAACGCGCGGCGTTGCAGCAGGAATGCGAGTCGAGCGTTCCTCCGACGAAGCATCAGAGAGGAGAACAGGTTGGGGAATAAAGCAACGCGCCAGCTGTAAATCGCGCGTCGAAGCGCGAGATACGAGCTTGGCCCTGTCCCGCATGACGTCTGGCCAGCCGCCATAGAGATTCATCTCGCGCTTCCTTATGGCCGTCAACGTCCTCCACATTATCGGAATTATTGTCTGCGATTCGTGCCCAGGATACGTCTGGAATTCCTCCAAACGATCTGCCCGTGGAGCCACAATCGCTGACGCGTGCTGCAGTTCTAAAGTCGACGGCGTTCGGGTTTAAAAAAAGATGAGGATTCTGGTCAAACAGAGATTCGACAATGCTGGGGTATTGTTTCGTTGCAAGAAGCTATGGAAGATGAGTGAAGGTAGTTTGGGGTTACAGTTGAATCTTAGAGCGTTAGACCTCCGAGCTGCTGAAGTAGGTATACACTTAGGTATCTCATAGCAAACTGTAGTGGACTTTAGATATGAGAGTACTCGTTAAGAATTATAAAAATGGCACTCAAGAACTGTTTATTCGTCCCTTGCGTAGAAGGGCATGACTGTCGCGTTCTGGCTTGCCTCGTCGTTTTTCACGATCAGTATTTATGAAATCAGCACCAACTCGATACCATTGCACCAACAGCGAACTGAATGAAATTCTTTCATAATTAGTTCACGATTATTGTCGCTTGACCATACCGTACGGCCCACTTCCTTCGAGCGGTACTTTCCATCTAATTACAGGTCGATTGCCGTCCATTTTTCAAGCGTTCCTCGAAGACGCATAATTTCATCATCGAGCGTTAGATCGAGTCACACCTCAATGGACTGCTTTACGCGTGGAATTGAGAAATCAACGGGCGAGGAGGAGAGAGCGAGCAGGATGAAGGGCGGACGACAGAAAGAGACAAATTCGACGGCCGAGGGGGAGTCGAAGAAAGAGAGTAGGAGAGGAGAGTATGTCGCGGCTAAATTTAGGCCCACGCGCGCATAAAACCACCTGCTGATTCCTGGTCAACTCGTGCGATCGTCATTATCGTCACGGAGCAACCCGTGCATCCCGTAATTACCGTCACCATGGAAAGTGAATCGCCATTTCCGGCTGCGGGGAAACCTTAAAGCTCCCACGTATCACTAGGAATTCCCAGTGCTCGAATTTCACGTCCCAATAACCTGAACTAATTTCGAACAGCGTTTCACAGTGTACCATTATCGACTTTAACTCGAAAGGAACCCTATCCGATATGGTAAAAGTAGAAAAGTTGCACTCAAAAGTTCTTTCAGGTTCATTTATTTTGCGTAACCGTAGAATTCGAGTTGCTATTAATTATATACGTGCCCAGAACGATGACAGTGATTTGTCGTTTCGTCTTACCCTTAATTACAAGTTACCTTTTCTGTTTTGCAAATTTAAACACTTCTGGATGATTTTTCAAAGTCCACTCCAGCTAACAGCTGAACGCCGCCCTTCGAGGAAGTGGCAAGAAGGCAAACCCGACGATGAGCCGACTTTCGAACAATGACAAATGGAATCTGGATGGGGCGTTCTCGGTCTGCAATTTTTGCAGCATTGTTCCTGCGTTGTTACGCGTGTTAACGTGGCTATGTTTCTCCACGGGGTACCTTTCTGTGGGGGCGAGGGGTTGGCCGTAGCCAAACAATGCCGTAGAAATAGTCAAACCACTTGAGGGGAACAATGCAGGTACTATGTCAGTGTTCGAGCGAAAAATGTCAAGGGCGGCTTCGGGGGGTTTCTCAGGGTTCAGGTCCTATTAAACGATGGAAAGGGAGCATCGGCAGGCACCTGCTAAAAACCGAGAAGCCACCCCTCTGCGCGATGGAGAAAGGTGCATCATGGTTGCGTATCTTAGGCACTCCAGAGAATCCCACGCAATTGTTAGAAAGTCTCGAGGGCTGAAGATGATTGATACAGGGGCAGGCTTGCACCTCCGGCGTCTTGATTTCACTTTTCTGTAATCTTTGCGATATTTTCAAAATACGATGTCCATCGAGATTCTTCGCCAGCCTCGAATTCCTGCACCTCGCATAATTAAAGGTACTGAAAGCAATGCTCATAATGTTGCGAGAAACCAGAATTCTGTTGGGTAAAAGCTTGACGTGTAACCTTCATCTGCTGCCACTTTCCTCTCGGAGCCACGGTCGTTCATATTTAACATTCGCATTTTTAAAGGAATCCTCGTTATTTTCGCGTCGATCTGGTATTCCAGTACGGCCTTTAGTTCCACGGAACCGTATGCTTTTTTTTCGCTATTTACCAGCTAAGAACGTTCTCGCTTTGGGGCACAACCTCCACCGGGGAATCGCTCTCGGCCGCTGGGCTCTTTGTCGGGGCGCTTACGTTATTTCATATTTATGGTGAAGGCAGTCTCGCGTGGTTCGCGGAAAAAGCGAAAGATCGATGGCAATCCTCAGCAGCGTGCAATCGTAATTTTTGAAAAGCCTGATTCCGCGGAACGGCTGCGAGCAACGGAGTCTTCTCAGAAACCGAACACGCGATGTATTTTCACGCCTGCCTAAGAAGGTGGCTTTTACGTAACGCGATTCCACATTCTTGCGAGCACGGCACTCGCTGCTCGACTAGGTACAGTACCGACGAACATTTCCCGCCGATTATACCAGCGAGCAGTGGCCCTAGCTCCCTCCAGCAGCGACCTGTTTCAGGAAATAAGAATACCCACGAATCGTGCACCGAACGCTTCAATTGGTGCAGCGGAATTGAGAATGCTCACCGTTGCACGGGATTCGGAGTGAGTTTGCCGTTTACCAACGTACCACCCTCGATAAGATATCGCTTCCTCTCTTCCACCCTAAGCTGCAGCTGCAGCAAGGAAGGTCGTGGCTTCGTGTTAGAATTCTTTTCGCCATCTGACCCCTAACAAATAGCCTCCCTGGAAACGTTTTATTGGACATCTCTCGGGAATGTTAATCGCGGCCGTGGCACAACGCCCACCCGCTGAATGCTCCAATTTGGTAAAATCAGTTGTTGGCCGGCGTTCCAGCCTCCGCCAGAGCGGACGCTCGTGGAACACATGTTTTTTCCGCGTCCAGATGCACCATACGCAACCCTCAGGTGTAGAGAACCGAGGGGGATCGTGCGTGGCCGTGCATCCGCACACTCCGAGCCGTTCCACGTAGCGACAAAAGGCCCGTGGCCGTAGAGAGAAGTGTATACCTAGCTGGCCGCTCTCTACCTGGCTAGAGGAGCAAAGTAGAGAAGCCGAGTGATCCACCGGAGAAGGACGAGAAGTTGGAGGAGGTGGAAGAAGGAGGAAGGTGAGAGAGCCTCTGTGGTGGACAAGGAGAGCGAGGGGGTATGGGGGGATAGGGGGACTAGGAGTTGTCTTGTTGCCGGTTGAGAGGGGTTCCGAGAGAGGCGAGGAAGTCTGACAGAGGTAGCGAAGGAGAAGGTGGAGAGGCACTCCGGTGGTGGCGACTCCGTTTGCCGACGCTGGTGGTGGCGGTACCGAGTGCGGTGGTGGTGGTGGTAGAAGGTGGAAAGGGAGAGGCCCGGAGGTGCAGGAGAGGCAAGGAGAGACTCCTGCCCAGCGTGGACCTGTGCGTCGTTGCATGGCCGACCTGGAGACTCGCTCTCCGCAAGGTGAGACGCGCGGACCGAAGAGGAGGCCTCGAAAGATCGGCAGGAATTCTCGTGAAAGCCGCCTCTTCCTTTTCTCGTGTGTTGTTGGGCCAGCGCGCTCTTTCTCTCGCGCGCGGACTATCGTGGAGCCGCGAGTGATCCGTGAAACAACGCTGTGTGCCGCCGCGATATCGTTGTCGCACCCCGTTACCCGTTCTGCTGGACGTTCTCGAACGGCGGGACGCTTGGCACGCTGATGGGTGGCTGCGATCTCCGAGGACTTTCCAGCCTTCGTCACGAGTAAACGGAGCAAGCGGAGCACACGGGCACGTTGACAGAGGGAGGATCGCGAAGGACCCCGCGGTATTGTTGTCAGTGGAAACAGGTTGGCTTGGTAACGGCGACGATAAACTTTGGGATTTTATGTGCCCTCTCGAAGGAACGACGAAGGAATTCGTTCCTCTCTCGCGGCCAGGAACTCGAGACGACCGAGAAAACGGGTTCGTGGAAGCGATGCCAGCCCGACACGAAGTGCCCCGTCAACGTGTTCGACAGTGATAACGCGCGCGCGCGCGTGCACCTCTTATCAGCCGCGTAAACTCCATCTCGCGTGGCATCGCGATCAGTTGATCTCATGGACGCGCCCGTCTGAAGACGTCTGCCGCCTTCTGTCGCGCGTGTCCACCGTCTCGCGTGACTCTTGGAGCCGTTGATCGTCCAGCACGGTCCAGCGACCATCCTTGCTATCGCTGTCGGTAAATACCGCGATTTCTTCGGGCATCCGGGAACCACGTGCACGCGGCCCTTACCCACAGGGGAGCAAGTCGTTTACGTGAAAGTGCAATACGGGTTTTAACGGACGAATGCCTCGAATGTTCTGAGTGTGGTGCACGCGGCGACGAAAACTCCACGGAGACACACTCGCCTGTTTTGAAAGTGAACGTTCGTTTCCTTGAAGTTTTGAACGTGCAACGTGTCGAATGCCTTGCCTTGGATATTTCGTCGGCCGAATCGCTCCTGTATCGGTGAGTGTCTTTACACGCGTACGTTCTTCCTATCGCGTTCGAGCAGCCCGTTGTTTTCAACTTCAGCTAGGTAGTCGAAATGAAATCTCTACGCTAGGTACTATAACAACACGCCGCAAAATTGAATTCACGTTTTCTAAAAGAAAACATTCCATTTTCGCAAGTCACAAGAACGAAGTAACTCATAATTCCTCTACAATTAAAGAAGCAAAAATGAAGCATATCTTGAGATCGATTTCCTAATCAGTGAAACGTGAACCACGAGGTATCACGATATTTCTTCGCGATTTCGAGTACCCATACAGGAAGTACTCAAATTTCCTTGATATCTCGATGCTCCTCAAGTTCAACGCTACCGTGGACCATACCCTACCGTACTCTCTGAACCGTAGATTATCTCAGTCTTCTCTAACATCCAGCGACTTGAGGTCGCAGCTAGAGCGCGGCGAAAGTTACTGGAGAAACGGCGTCGAGAGTCGGAGACGGCCGCTCTGGGCCCGGTAGATCGACACGCCTTAACCTTTCTTGCGTACATTCTTCCCTCGTGCAACACGGGGCCCTCTCCTCCGAGTATCCTCGTCGACGTGGTCCGTAGCGCGCGCTTTTGCGCGCCGCCACCGAAACGCGCGCGTTTTCTGTAAAAACCCCCGGGGCATACCGACCGTCGCTTTTCAGGGTAAAAGATTTATATAGGGCCCCCGAGAACGCCATCGCCAGCGTGTTTCTTCCACGAAATCGCGCGAGCCTAGACTTTCACGTACGCGCCGCGACGCACGTCCCTCCCATAAATTCTGCTCCCTCCCCCCTCCCCCCCCTCCCCCTCCCCCGAACGTAAACAGATCCGCGGAATCATTTGTAGCTTGTCGCGGGTACTACGTGACCAGATGTACCTACACGGGTTTTTGCTGGATCGGCTTCGTCCACCGAACGCTCTAGATCATTTTGACACGGCGCGGAGGAAAAAGCGCGTCGCCGCGTGAGCAGCCCGCGGTCCGAATTAGCACTTGACCGACCTTACTCAGATTTCGCGGCGCGGTCGCGCCGCAATTCGATCACCTTGCCAGAGGTATATCGGATCTAGGAACTAACGGTGAACACGATCTAACGAGCGTGTTGCCTCGGTCTTCCCCCCCCCCCCCCTGTCGTATAGATTTTCATGCTTATCTCGAACGTTGGACGTCCTGTTGGATTTTCTGCCCGGGATCTCGAGACCGTTCCCTGAAAAGCTGACGAGACGAAGTTCGACGGTCGGCGAACAGATTTCCCTGCCCCCCAACCCCCCTTCCCGGCACGTTCCAATTGCTTCACAGACTCGTTGCACACGCGTTGGGTCGTCAGAAAAGAAACTTCGCGTCGATGTCCAGGCCTTCGAGCACGCGGATTGCACAAGCCTGGAATTCCTTCTTCGCGGCCTCTTCGGGGCCTGCGGTGCCTAATGTTCGCGGGATCGTTAGTAACTGCCGGGGACTTGAACGCCGGGGTAAGAAGCCGTCGGCTTGCGTTGGCGGCAAAACGCCCGTTTGAAAAACATCGGTCTGGAGAGCATGTGACATCTGCCACTGCAATCCCGGGGCCATTAGGTGGCTTACCTTTTGAAACCTTTCAGCCCGTGGGGAAAACGCAGAGCTGTCCACCTTCCACCCCCCTCCGCCGTTGCTCGTCTTCTCTGGGGCGACCGTTTTCGTCGCTACGTGCCCCGAATTTACGGAGCAATCCTCACTTTCGGCCGCTCGTTACCACTTGCCCGGGACCGGTACCGCTATATCAAGCTCCTGGGTACCTGGCTGTTCAAATAACGGATGTTCAAATGAGGAATATCGTGCTGCGCGTGTAATACCACGGCAAGATAGAATACGCACGTCAATTGTCATGAAGTCTAACATTCAGCAGCTCTCTAATATCATTGGGCAACATTAAGTATGCGATGTCCCGGAGTGAGCCTGTGCCTAGCATAGTTTCTAATAATGTGTGGAAATTACAGTTCCCCGATGCAACGGGCTGCATACTGCGCCTCCGGTCTGTCGATTCTCATAAAGTTTCTAGTCACCTCGTTCCTCAGACAGGCAAATGTATTCCGCTCCATTTGAAGAGCATGAAATAGGGCCTTGGGGGGGGGGGGGAGGGGGGGATTTACATGTCCGACCCCATTAAAAATTCATTCCGTCGTAGACAAAGTCAGACAAGTTCCCGCATAATTTGTTAAGATGCACTAAACGAAGCCGATTAGGTGGCCGTTGCGCGAAGGTTCGTGACGGTAACGATGCCTCCTTGGCCTTCCCGACATCGTGCGGACGTCGCGATACCACGTTTGGGATGTCGTCTTATGGTTATGCGTACATATGGATGCCGTGCACTCGGTCGGTGTATGATGTAGGATGCGTTCATGTATCCCGGTCGGGGCAGGCCGAGGGATGAAGGTAAAAGGAAAAAAAGAAATGACGTTCTGCCTCGTCTAAGGACGCGCCTACTCTGAAACAGAAAGAACATTAATCCGTTCGTGGCTCCGGCTGAGGAGAAAAAGGAGAAGATCACGAGGAATGGCATTAGAATGTCATCCATACGATTAGAATAGAATTAAACGCGTCGCTGAAAATGCAGCCGGGGGCCCCCGGACGTTTCGTCGTAATTTATGGAAAAGTTCTTCTTAAATGCCGATAATATCCAGGTTCCCGTGGCTGCCACGGGTGTATACCTCGGAATACCGATGACGCGCGTTTCACGTGGCGGCCTACACGAAATTCTTCCGCTTTTTCCTCGTCGCGGCGCGTTTCCGTCGCGGAGGCTTGAAGAAAACCGATTGTTAAAGTAATCGATGTAACGTGCATTGTTAGCCGCAGTTTCACCGCGCCGCGGGCCATTATTTTCTCTGGAAAGGCACGACTCACGCCGGTGATAAATAGATTGCGCAAAGTCGCTGCCCCTTTTCACTGTCCCTCGACCCATTGATATCGCGTAATTTGTCACATCGACCAGTTTCTAATGGACCGCGAGCACAAATATATACCATATAACGTTGTAGTTCGTAGGTGTGGTAATGTGGAAAGTTCCACGTAAAATCTGGCTGAAATATTTCAACGATCTACCATTTGCGCGCGAACTAAATCACGAATTAATAAATATTATCGCAGCTACGATATTGGCATAATTCTGTGGCATTCCTTTGCTATTACGTATCATCCTCCACGCGACTTAACGAGCTACTAATTATAAGTGAACAGATCTACGTCTTCGTCGAAACCATTTATGTACGTCCAACGGGGCGCTAGGAAATAAGAGAGTAAATTAAGGTGAAAATGCACGTGGTGTAAATTTGTTCCTTTCTTCATAAAGTTTCCTAAAGCGTAAGAGGATCGTTTACCTGGTTCCCAGCGCCTTTAAAAATATAATTTTCCCCGTGGAGAAGACTTGGAGCAAGTGGTCGAGGGCTCACGGGTTTCCCGGATACAATGCACAAGAGTCGAACGGGCACCGTAGCTTTTAGAACGCCGATGGGACACTTTAAAGCCCGTGCGCAGACCCTTAAGGGCCATCTTAGTTAGAGGGTATTGACGTCGGATCCCTATGGGATACCTTTCTATGGGATGCCTCACCTGCTTCAGTGCAGGAAAAGAATACACGCACACAGGCACGGGCGCGCACACAAACAGCAGTGCATCCTCCCCATTTTCGTAGACGGACGTCGAAAAAAAGCGCTGTGCCTCTCTTCAGAAGAAATGTTAATTTCTTTACGGCCCATCGACTTTCCGCTCTCCACGATCATCGCCGTCCTCTCGTGACGATGCGTTTCTGAAAGCAGAAACCATTAGCCGGCGTAGATAATAATCTCCCAGTAATTGCTACCTGTTGCCTCCTTTTAATGGAATCTACGCAATCGGAATGGAGTTTCATGAAAGGCATTGTTCCTGAAAGCTCGTAAAAATACTTTCCGTAAGGAGCTCCAAAACTGGAATCGATCAATTAAGGGGACAATAATATGTACTCGGAAAGATAGGTAAGGTGAGAGACAGTTGAAATCGATTCACGGTGGTTGATTGCTCAATAAATTCCAAAGGCGGCACGTAACGTTTTATTGTTATCCTCTCCGTCGCTGAGGATACTATTAACTCCTCTATTAGCTGTTTTCTAATGGCCATTGGCATTGGAAACTTCGAATAGCCATAGATTTGTGAAATTGTCAGCGGTTCGTTTGAACGGCGCGAAAGTGTCATATAATTTGCGTAATTTTTTAGCGTCCAGTGACTTTTTACCGTTATCCGTTATTGTTCGTCGCGGTTGCGACATCCTCGAGCTAATCTCCACCGTAATTTATCCGAATGACTGTACGATAGCGCAATTATTAGCAATCTCGCCGCGCCGAGTATGGGTTATCGTCGACGAAGAAACTAAACTATTATAACCGTTGGGCGATTTATATCGCGCGCGACGTACCGCGAAACGATCGGACAAACCCGGCGTTCGTGATTAACGAAAATTGCTTTGACACTCGGGGCCTCGATCGTTGCATAAAGAAGACTGACATGTCGCGTACGGAGCCAAATAAAGTTCGATGCCAGTCACGAATTACAAGGAACGCACGCTGACGAGAGAAACTCTTGAGGTCAGAGAAAAAAAAAAACGGTCCTCCGCGAGCGCATGAAAACAGACCGAAGCCTCGCACGAGCGTAACCGAAGGAAAAAGCGAGTGCACATTACCTGAAAATCGTGCCGAATCATAGCCCCATTAAATTTCACAATCGACTCGCTTTCACAACGGCACCCTGGCCCGCGTATCGCGCGGAATTCGCGATCGCACCCGGTTGTTCCTCAGCGTTCCTTGGCCGGGGAGCTTCCAGCGAATTGCGCGCAGGGCGGAAAAACGAGTCGAAAGGTTCGAGGGAATAATCGTCTGCCTATAATAGTCGATAGACGGCCGAGTTGCACATCTCGGGAGATGCTGGAAGGTCCAGAGTCGAGGGAAAGGCGGGAGTGACGTCACCGGCAGGAATGAGGTTAAACCGACGCTAAAGTCGCGCTTGAACGGTCGCTATAGCATGCAGCACGCTCCATGATGCACACGAGAGGCGCGATCCTGCGAGGAGTGTAGACGGTGTCCCGGGACGCTCGTGCTTGAGATTTCCCGCGAGTCGAAGCCAGCTCGAGGATCATAGATCCGCGATTGCATCACGAGCATCTTCGATTCAGCGGCGATGCTGGGACGGTCTTCTGCCGAGATCCATCCGCGATAATCGAGCTGTGGCTTTCTCGCTGTGCCTTCCTTGATTTCGACTCGGATACTCGCGGAATGCGATTACGATTCCCGCGAACGGAGAGCCGCGGCCTGGTCCTCCTCTCGCGGCTGGAGAATGCTCGCGCCGCTTGCACGGTTGCGCTGCGTGCAAGGGAGCAGTGTTTCACAAGCGGGGAGTTCAACGATTGCCAATACCGTTCTTAATTATCTTCATCGCGGAATAGGTAAAGAACGTTGCTTGGATATTTTGACGAGGGTAAGAGGTTTAATAGCCAATCGATGGTGTAATGTGCAGATAACATCATGGGGAAGGAACGTTGCGGGCTTCTATTTAAAACTACACAATTTTTCGCGTTCAGGGATCTGCTAAGAGCGACGTCTCGGTTAACGTTCAAGACGAACGTGTTGCCCATCGGGGAGATAAGAGCAGCTTTATTAGTTTCCACTTACACCTGGTAAAACTCACGAACCACTGTTGGACAACGCTCTTATCTCTTATCACGGACGTTGCTCGTAACGTACGCTCCTACACGTACCTGTGTACCTACCGTCAGCATCTAAATGTTAATCTTCGACGTAAGCTCGGAACAAATACGCAGCATTCAACGGGGCAATCATGGCTTAAAACATTCAAGAACTTGGCTACTTGAACGGCCCATAAAAAGTCTAACGAATAAAGCATGCGTTTAAATTGCAATATTAACGAATAACGATAATTGTAACAGATATCCAACGTTCCCTTCGCTTCTCAGACCTTCGTGAGATCAATAAATCTCTTACGTTTATCATGCGTGTTTCCAACTCGTCTATCCCCCCATCGCCGAGCTCTGAGAGGTGAGGTTTAAAAGGGGCAGCGAGGAAAAATTCTATAATTCCAAGGCACGGTGCCCGAAAGCTGGAACCTTTGAACCCGGGTGCTCTGACTACTGCTATCTCGGCGCAGCATCCGTGGAACCCTTTGTCTTTAGCCAGAGCACGACTTCGACCGCATAATATGCGAGCAGCCTCCGGAGAGGGTCCGGGTCCGTCTCTGTCCAGGTATCTATCTACCAATACAGAGGGGTAGCATCGTGTACCGAGGTACATACCAACACGGGTTTCTCAGGCGGGCTTCTCTATCTACGGAGGATCTCCAGTCGTACTGGACGAGAGCTCGTGCTGACCTCGGGGGCTAAAGATTACGAGGGCTCGACCACGACTAGAATTCAACCTCCGACGAGATGTATAGGCGCTCATGCGCGTACCCCAACCGCGCCGGCGCATCCAACCTTCGGGCACGTAGTTAAGCGCCCAAGTCCGGTTGCAGAAGAATCTTACGACCGCGTATTTTTCCGCTGATGCGGCTCCATTAGAGCGCTAGCCGAGGGAAAGGAGATAATACTCGTCCATCTGACGCTTCGCCTTTTTATTCATCCTTCGCTGCTTCATCCTCGTTCGATAATAATGGATTCACGAGTCAGAGGTATTTAGACATTCAAGGAAGACGTGGATTAATTCTGCAATAAGAAGTTGAGAGAACTCAAGTGCTCTATGATAGGAATAGTTTCTTCGAGAGTTGCTCACGTTTGCGTCGAAAGTACGAGGAGAATAGAAAGCGTAGCTTGTTTGAATCAGTAGGTGCAAGTAATGATGCCGGACTTGGTGCAAGTAATGCCAGATTGCGAGGATCCAAAGTGTTATTAAGATTCGAGAAATCTTCAACTGGCGTGCCTCTTATCCTGCAGCCGCGCACGAAACAACTCCCAATCAACTTGGGAAGAAACCAGCTGACGCGAAATTCACACAGAACCTGGATCTCTTCCCCCCCCCCCCCCCCCCCATACGCATGCGAGCTGTATGCCTTTCCAGAAACGAACCATTCGGTACGCAGAATATCCTTCGACCTTGCCAGGACCTCGGCCGCTTTTCCCCCCTTTTTTCTACCTGTAGCTGGAACTCCGTTCGACACGCGATTTCGTGTAGAATTACAAGGTATCGCAGCGCCTTTCGTGCCGGCCTGATCGGATCGGTCAGGCGGGCCGCCCTACGCCGCGTTCGCGCGGCGAGAAAACCGTGGCTCATTTCGTTTTTCACCGTAACCCGCGCGGCACGCCGCGACGTACTCGTGTTTCTACGTGGGTCGCTCGAAATGAAAGGAGAACCGACGGCCGATGGGTAGGCAGAGATACCCACTGCATCCACCTAGAAGTACGAACCGTTCATTGGCTCCGTAATTACGCCGATTACACGTCGGTTTTTATGATTGCGCGGCGTAGCGAGCCCACGGGCCTACGTGCGCGGGTTCGGGCTCGCTTACGCAAATGAGCGGCCCCGCACGAAGGGAAAGCGATACGGAGCTGGTGCTCGATCATCCGATAATTGATCTTGCGTGTCGTGCCGGCTATCCACGGACACACGCGCGTAGTAGTCGTCGGCGAAGCTTTTATTAGACGTTACGTTAGCCCCGCGATACCGGTGTCGATCGCTGGATCTGGAACAGAGCGAACGATCGAAGAACATCGACGGTGTCTTTTTTCGGGACATCCGTTTACCGGACGCCTGCCAATCCGGCTGTTTGTTTCCAAATAGCTTCACACGGGTTACTCACCACTTAGGCGAGTGACTTTCAAATAGATCCGTACACTTGGAGCTCTATCCCGCCTAGAAAGTGTTCTCCCAGAAAAAAGATCATATGAGAATATCGTTCTTTTCCGTGTCTAATCGCAACGAGTGTCTCGTTCCGTCGTGTGCCGCATTCCGTGGTAGGTATTCGGCGTACGGGCGCCCCATTAACGCAAATACGTCCCTGTGAAACCAGTTTGCGTCCCGACGGTGTAAAAGCCGACGATTGATTGGTGCAGGGCCGCGAAACAGTCGCTTACATTGGCACGCGCGCTGCGCCGAGAACCGGAGTAGACTCCCTAGGAACACGGTGTCCGGCTTACAGCACCGGCGACACAACTCGACAAACGAGTATTCGAACGTGTACACGCATGCCCACGACCCCATGCGCGCCACTTTTTAATTTCCTTCTCCTCTATGCTCCTATTCTCTTGCGGTTTTCTCATCCCTTTCGGAGTCGCCGTAGTGTAGGGGAGAGTCGTGCAGTACCGACCAGCTTACAGTACCGACCAAAGCTAGTTCTCGCTTCTTTGACCAGATATTAGCACTTTATTTGAATTAATCAATGAAAAATCACAATTCTTTATAACCTATTTCGAGGTCATATTCTTTACTCCATTGCTTTCGATGTTCTGAGGCATTAAACGCATACGTTGACATTCAGTGGGTTAAAAGTTACTTTTTAAAGCTGATCTTTTTTGTTTCTCGTGTAAGTAAATGATTTTGTTGTATTATGTATACTATCTCTAGTCTATTAAGTTTAATAAAACGTCCTAGTTTTGCAATATTCTTTTGTACATAATATACCATGACCTAAAATGTTTCCCCGTGTTTGTCGTACAGTACCGACCATCCAACTGTCGTGCAGTACCGACCAACAGACTCTGTCAACCAGTAGAGACCAAATTTTTCTTATCTGTAAGTTCAATCTGTTAGCAACTCAGATTAATTTATAAGATGTTCATTTAGCGTTCTTTCTACCTTTTCCCGCAGAAAAATAAAGCAAATAAGGATAGGTATGATAACCTAACAAACAGGAAGCTAGGATTTAATGAAGAAGTTATCCAGTGTGTTATTTGCAAGCAGAGTTGAGCATTAACTAAATAAAAAATTATGTAAATAAGGATCAAATAAAAGTTACTTTAACTTTAGATTAATCGACGAATAAAGTTAATTTTTTTATTCGGTGAGAATTTATTCGACGAACAAAGTTAATTTTTTTTATTCGTTATTCGAAATTTTATTTAAATAAAAATGTTGCCCATCTCTGATTGCAAGAAATACATTTGACAAAGATTGGGTGCAGTGTACCGACTGTGACGGTTGGGCACACGTCGAATGCACAGATCAGATTTTTGCGAGTTTGTACAAATAAAATTTGAAAAAAATCTTGTAGGTACTGTAATAATTAAATGTCTTTTTATTAACATTGTTAATCATTTAGACCTAAAAATCTACTAATTTAATAGTTGGTCGGTACTGGACGACAATTTTGCATTTGCTAGAAATTACAACTTTCTTACTTTTGCGAAATATCAATTCTTATTATTAAATTTCACAAAAATAATTTCCCACCACTTACTAAGTTCCACCTCTGCTACAAACACGTTTTTGAATTTCTGATTTTATCGACTCTACCCCAAGATATAACAAAAAAGCTTGGAGCGGTCGGTACTGCACGGCTCTCCCCTATTTAAAGTCGTCGGCGTAGTTTCACTTTCAATCAATTAACCGGACGAATGATCGCGGATTGGAGGAGTCTCGTTAACGTTCACGCCTTTCCACTAATTCAATCCTTTCGGATGTCTAAATAGTAAACACAGGGTACTTATCGACAATTACATCGAATAATCGCTGTCAGCACCGTCTGAACGCAATTCGCGCGCCATTTCCTGCCTGTTACGTTGCCGAAACTTAATCGAGCGCGTTCGATTCCGCGCGCATACGCGATGGCCGACTTTCCTGAATAACTACATAACTCTGCAGCGTTGCCCGCCACCGTGCATCTTAAACACCCCCCGCCCACCCCATGCTCTCAGTGGCATATCGGCCAGCTTCGTAAATCACTGGCAGAGCACCGACCAAAAGTCCGAGCTCGTCCTCGTGCATAGGCGAAATGACGCGAGTCCTCGGCTCGCGTGTGCGGCGTGCACGCAGCCCGTTCGCAGTCTACACGGTGTCCACATATGGCCGCCGTACCGGTCCCGTCGTCTCTCCTGCCTCGTCTCGAGAGTCCTTGACGCCCACCCTGTGTGTACAAGTTCCTCGGCGCGCGTATCCCACGACGTCTTCGAACCGAGAAGGACCGACGGCGTTCCCCCAACGCTGGCCCCGACCGGCCATTGTACACGGGAAACGGCGCCTTGCATAATTGACCGACGCTTTTCACCCCTGATCCTGCCTCCAGACTGTCACCGAGCCATTGTTCGGGGCCCTCGACGTGGCGACGGTCATCGGCAAAATCGAAGGTCACCGGTTCGTTTGCAACCCCTCAGGTCCAGTGCTGTTGCACCGAACGTTCGCGTGCTTCGGTTCTGGCCGCGCTACCCCTTTTTACCGCTGCTGGTGCTACTCGGAGACGCGTAGTTAGCGCGTCTAGACGGAGTTGTGTCGCGAGACAATGGCTAATGGTGAACATATGTACGTGCATTCAGTCTGTATTATTTTCTGTATTTAGGAGGGAAGTATCATCGAGTGTGTTGGAGATAAAAGTTATCGATCATTTAGGGTTACTTTCCTCATTGAATTTGTATCGTTCGAGGTACGGCAAACTGGTGTTACAGTTATACCAACGGTCTCCATGTCGAGTGGTCGATGATATAAAGGATGTCACGATTAACGGGCCATTTTCTTTCATTGCGGAATTTGTATCGTGTTTCCGTGCTGCGTGTTACTTTCTACGGCTCTGTCGTTCTTTATCTTCTTGGTTACTGCTCCGCTTATCGGGGCATTTATCATTGTCACTGTGTATCCTTCGTGTCTCTGTCTTCAGTTCGTTTCGTTGGCCTCTGTTCCCTTTTCGCGTTCCAACGTGCGATAAAAGTGTATTACGATATCTTCGGAGGGGTGAATTTGTACGGTACACTGCGAGATTTGGGGGAGTTGTGTTTGAACACTTTACTGTGCAAACATTTGTCTAAACATAAAACGGAGACATGTCTCTGTCGAGCTTCAACAAATTTACGACAGTAGGTATGCACTAGTTTATACGACTTCGCCTGCGATCTCAGCAACTTTCTGCTCCCCTTCGTGCTAAGGCTGAATTTATCAACTAAGTATTTATCTCTTTATGATAAAACGGGAGAAATGACAAATCTGCCAGCGAATAGAAGGAAGGTTCTACTAATCGCGATGGAAGCAATCAAAGGCCCGATGAAGACAACAGACAACGGGGAATCAAGTCGTCTTCCTTGATTACCCCGGGCCCCATCGTTCCGGCAGGCGCGAACTTGGATCGATTCCCGGGAATCGTGCGGAATTTGTCGGTTTCTCGAAAGCTGGTGGACGAGAGCACGTTCAAGTCAGAAGAGTCGGCCGAGTTTCTTGCCGATCAGCTTCCTCCTTCGACGACCTATCCCGCGGGTATATAGTGATGGGCTCGAGACACACCGAGTCACTTGGAAAAGATTCCGTGTTCTTACAAGATTCTTCTCTAAAGCATGTAACTTACAGAACAAAAGTACGAGTCCACATAAAACTACATTACTACATCGCACCTATTACCTACTTTACTCAACGATATCCAATAAAATCCATCACTATGTCATCAATGTTTTTGAATCCACTAAACATTTCAACACTCTAAACGAGGAATTTCTAAATATTCAAGCAAAAGACATCTACGATTCTTCCAGCGCCTCCAAGAACATCTGGCTTCGACTAACATTCGTCAGGATCCGAGTCTAACCTATTTTTCAATTGCTCGGAAGCTTCTGTGCCGCAGAATCCAACGCCCATCAGTATCCGCGAGCGGCCTCTCTCTTCCTCCTGCTCTCCGTGTCTCCCTCAGTCGGTATGTTAATGTCATTCTCCCGAATCCCCTCGGCCCGGATTCGTGGTACTAGCCAGGCCAGGTTTTTCGTGTCGGGAACCATGTCGCTTCTAATTGACGAGTGGCGGACGTAGACGCGGCCCGAGGAACAAGAGGATTCGTCCGTGCACCGGTGACATGTGTCCGAGGTGTCCGGAGCAGCGTTCTGCCGTGTCTTATTATACGCTGGACGCCCCGATATTTCGACGGATCGCGGCAAATGCCCGAGAGCTTAGCCAGCAGCTCACCGCCTGGACACGGGCCTCGCAGGAAAAAGACAGGCGACGAGTCGGGGGCCCTCGCGATATTTTACCCCTAGGGGCCCAAAGAAAACGCGGCTGCTGCCGCTGCCTCCGACGTGCCGCGAATGTGTAAGGATTTGTAGCGCGAAACGCGGCCTGGATTTATCAAACGTTCGGGAGCATAGTGTTTTGCGACCGTGAAAGGGAGACGGAACGGCGGGCGAGGGCTCCACTGCAGGGTAGCGTGAAGAATGTTAGGGAGATGCTTGAGGTCTCCTTGTCTTCAAGTTGTACGGTTAGAGGAGTATTCGGATAGTTGACCAGCATTGGAATTGTACCCCCCGTGGCTAATTACAAGCACACTGTTTCATTGGTTAGTTGGTCAACACTGAAATGGCAGGGGACTTCTCCGAACTGATAGTTTAAAAGTATTTGATGCTTCTGTGTTACATTAGAGTGTGGCCGTATCACTTGTAATCTACATCAAAGTGTTTACAATCGGTATCGCAGGAACTGACCGCCTACACCGCACGAATTCCAGAGATCGAAAACGGATGGGCAGCGAGCCGTGTAAGAAGCAGTATAAATCTCTGTGGCGCGATATAAATACACCAAGCTGATCCATTAAACGGTGGAAAGTGGCGAATTCGCAGCAGGTCTCGCGGTAGCAGGGGCGCTTACCGACGACTTCATCCGATCGCAGTTGCAGGGAGGAGCGCGTCGCTCGTCATCTTGATCCCCCGAACAAAGAGGCATCTCTTCGCTCCGCGGCCTGTCCGGTGCTCGCGCGAGCAGGCAACTCGTTAATGACTGGAAAGAGGCGCGCTTGAAAACGACGGGCAGGTATACCTTTGAAGGTGCTGGCCACGTGGGCGAATCCTGCCGTTTACAGAACCGATGGATTCTAGCTCTACGTGTGTTCTAATAAGCCCTCTTGTCGAGTGTACAGCCGCGAGAGAGGCTCATGACCGTTTCACGCGTGGGTGAAAGAGAAAGAGGAACGGCGCGAGAGGGGGGCCGCGGAAGGTAGGGAGGGGAGAGGCAGCGCGAGCCAAGGGAAATGGTTGGAGGTGCGGGGAGGGCAGGATTGCAAGAAGAAGAGGGAAAAGGAGATTCGAAACGAGGAGTACCTACTCGAATCGTGACGTCGCACGCCAAGTAGGTGTCGGGCCAAGTGGGTGTCGCTGCTCTGGAGAACGCGTCGGGGAGAGTACGCTGCAACGGTGACATCATCGGTCACCCAGTCAGCTGACTCGACTTAGATGGAGCGAAAGAACGGAGAAAAGTGCGCTGAATAATTATTCTTGCCCCGCGTAACTATTATCGTCTCTGTTTGCGCGGATACGACCTCAATTGTCGAACGGATGTCGACCTTAACTCGATCGATCATCCACCCTCTCTCCGGCGAGCAACGGACGCATTTTTTCGCCGATCGGAAACGCGCCGGTGGGCGGCGACACACCTGATGCAACGCGCTGCAACAGTTCTCCCGGTCGATTACGGGAAACGACTCGAAGAAGCAGCTATTCTAACATTTCTATCAGAGGTTCCGCTCCCGCGCCGTGGTATTTTTATACGGCATTCAAGGAAGATTGCGTCAACTCTTCCTTCTAAACAACGCGCTCCGCATCGCCACGCACAGTGATAGGACTCGCTTTGGTATGCCGAGCGTGGTGCATCGGCGTGTAAATCTTCTATTGGAGGTTGCGAATAGCATAGCGGCGATAGTAATTCATTTATCGGTAAACGAACCGCTAATGTGAAAGCTCGACGGGTTCTGTAAACTCTGTTCCCTCGCGGGAACTTGGGGAACAAACTGGTTACTCCCGTTCTTCTGAAATCAAGATCTAGCGATACACGCGTCGTTAGTGCATTACATCCATTCTCCTGCACGAGTCACTCTGCGACTTGACACAGATTACCCATTCACACACACCATCAAAATACCCTCGAGAGTTAGCGAACCATTCGAGAACCCTAACTTCATCGACTTCAGCATTTATCGGGTCACCAAAACAATCAACCACGTGAACAGAGCTCCAACCCAGGAATTTTAACTAATTCTACTGTTCACCTACAACTGTCCCACAAATCTACCGCCACGAAGTCACTAGTGACTAGAACCAGCCCCATGTTCCAAAGTGTTCCAAAGTGTTGCCCCCGCGAAGTGGGCCAACGTGGCCTGCATCCGTCCGAGTCGGTAGTCGGCCCACGGCGAATCTTGTCGCAAGAAAGCAGCCCGGGTACGGAGAATACGGGTCTGATAGTAAATTCAAGTGAGACATTGTCCTTCGATCCCTGTCCGCCGGTATCGAACAGGGTGGTCCACCATGGAGCGGTGCACGCCGTTCCGTCGCATTCCCATTGCCCGTATAACGAGCTCTGGGGGCGCGCGCGCGCTCCCATCTCCTCTCTCTCTCTCTCGCCCCGGCTCTCTCTGGTCGCTCCTGGGTGTTCCACGCGTCAGGCGAATTGTATCTTCGCGGGGAGTGATCCCTAACCTGAATAAATTGCATTTCATTGCCCGCTGCGTCGCCATTTACCCGCTCGCCGACGGACGATCCTTGATGATCTAATCAGGGGACGGAGATCGGCCGCAGTGGTTCCTTTTTCTTTGCCACGGGGGTGAGGGGGTTTCCATTGATCTGCCCCGTTCCCGTCCATTTCCGACGTGTTGCTCTACAGCTGGATCGTGCGCTTTTTTTCGTCGATTCCGCGGTTCTTTCGGCTCGGCTGCTCGTTTGTTTGATTGAGGATTCAGGATTCCCTGAAGCTGATGGCAACGTTGTTATTAGGGGATCGAGATCGTGTGCGTAGCGGCGAAGGATTAATTGGCGAAGATTGCGGCGTATAAAGTGGATCGAGCCGAAAGTATTTCAGGCCCCCCTTTTGGTCTGATTTTAGGGAGTTTTCTGCTGGTATCTGTGTACACTTTGAAACGAGTGGAATAAGAAGCGCTCCTCTGATGAATGGTCTCACCTGCCCTCGTAGAAATTCAATGGCCCAGGACTCCGCTAGAAGCCGTAATACAGCTAGGCGCTTTGTTTCCATTTGCTCCGCGATTCGTGCTAAAGAAATCGAGTGACGTCGAAGACGATAATCTACATAGCGAACGCTTCTAGCGCCTTTCGCTCGGTCGTGACTCATTTAAGCGACGAACGCGGCGAATGACAATTAGGATTATTGTATCAAGGCTTTCCATGCCGCGAATCGAGGGATCGCTGCCGATGCTCGGTTCTCACGCCGTCGCGAATCTCGGACCGATCTGCCTTGAACGGCGAATGCGCGCGCGTTAATGAAGCAACTCGAGGCTAGAACCCGCGATGACGGCGCTCACCGTTCACGAAATATGCATACGCTGCGGATTGACGAAACCGTTCACTCTTACTTATCCTGCTCGCCGAGCGATTAAACGCAGAACCAATCATCATTCGTTGCTTTAAAATCCCCCATCATTGACCCTTAACTTAATCACCTTACAGCCAAATACCTCCGTGCCCGGCATCTTTTTCAAAGAGAAAGTATGTAATTAAGGCTTATCGATCGTGGCCCGCGGAAATATGCCAGATCGAAGTTTCTCCACCCAAAAGTTTCGGCACACCTGACCTACGGATCTCGACCGTGCCATCGGTCAGCCTGCTTGCGCCTTTCGGTCCAAAAAATATTCTAGTGGCGACTTAACTTCGCGGAGGGACGGACGGACGTTTCCGACGCGAAGCTCGGCGTCGGGCGAGCAAACATACGAGACGGGAATATTTTAAGGATTAATGGAAAACAGCAGGTCATCGGGAATGAATTCACCGTCCACGTTTGAAAGTCGACAATGCGTCGATCTCGAACGATGCGACTCGTAAATACACGTCCGCCCGTTATTAATCGCAAGTCACGCGTGCTACCCGGGGCAGAAAGGAGAGGAAAGAAAAAGAGCGACGAGGGCAGGGGGGAGAATTTCGATTCTCATTACAGATACGGGATGGTCGAACGAGACGATTGGAACTTTAATGGAGCTTTGATTATATTTCGTCGTAGAGGAGCCCGTGTAAACGCGCGGCAAACGAGGGTGGAGGGGTGGGGTGGGGGGGGGGGGGGGGGGAGATTGGGCGGAGAGAAAAAGGACCAGAGGAGGAGGAAAGAGCCGCAGTAAAAACAGGTGATGATCGATATCGTCGCGAACACTGTAAGGCGAGAATCGAGCGTAATTATTGCCCTTATTAACCCCTCGGGAGGATCGATACAGTTTGTAGAGCCGGTCCAGCCTTTCGAACCGGTCTCTGACGTATACTTACTGTCTAACTTAACGGTGGTCGTATTTTCTTTTGTAATAAGCGCGATCTCTGAATTTGCAAACTTACCTTGACGCATAATCTACTCTTACTCGTGCGTAGGAGCACGACTTGGACGTGTTATCGCGTGTAAGCCCAAGGATCCGATCTTGCTCCATATCGGCCGCTAGTAATTCAGCAATGGATTGAGCAATTTCGATATACGTACCGTAGCCGTCCAAGCACGCCTCGGGAGACGCGAAATAGCTTCTAGCTGGAAAGAGAACAGCACGAAGAGGCGGTGCGCGTAGCTTGATGGAGCTTGATGCTAAACGCAGCACGGCAGTCAAAGTGTTAAACGGGCTTGTTGGAGCAGGCAGCTAGAGCCATCCCGCTTCTGCATTCTCCTGTCCGTTTCTGTCGCCGGGATCACGCGTATCAAGCCGCTCAGGTCCGCGGCGAGAGGAACGCGACTGCCGGTGACGCGACAATGGTCGATTCGTTACTTCGCACTCGGCAGCCTCCAGCAGAGACACAGAAGGCGAAGGAGAGCCCGAGGAAGCGCGATCTGCGATACGGGCTACCCGCGCACGCTCCATTTGTCTCCGTAGAAGCAGCCGCCGCCGCCGGTGCGTTTTGCCTCGCCGCGGCGAACGGTTCACCGTGTTCAGGAAACGAGCCGTGGAAAAATCACCCGACCATCTCTGGACTACAAGACGATCGATCGATCGATGGGTAGCCTAAAGGAGCATCCTGGCCCGTCCAAAGCGCTGTCCTCTCCTCTGACTTCACGGTGCTCGTCAACCTTTGCGCTTTAAGCTCGATTCCGTCCGAAACGCCGCTCACCTGGCTCTAAGCTTTT
The DNA here is from genome assembly GCA_947577245.1 of Andrena bucephala. Lineage (NCBI taxonomy): Eukaryota > Metazoa > Arthropoda > Insecta > Hymenoptera > Andrenidae > Andrena > Andrena bucephala. Next base: position 77,290,611 of record OX387715.1, read on the forward strand.
CCATGTACCGTGAAAGAAAGAGAGTCTGGTTCTGGACCCGCCAATGTAGATTGGGGAGACAGAAGCGTCCCATTAGGGCCGCGCGTTTTAACGAAGAAAGGGAAGCTGCGAGGGGACTGTAGGTGCGCCTGCAGAGCGGGTTTTACAGCTGCGACTACCGGGTGTAAAGCGTTCCGAGAGAATGTCTATCGGTGGTAATGCTTGTCGGGGGCTTGCGGTGAACAGGCCGCAAGACGTATAAACGGGGAACAGGATGGGACAGCCGGGACACGGTTGGACGGCGGCCCCCGGGACTCACAAAGCAATTACCCCATTACCCCGCGGTGAACCGGGCGAATTACGCTAATATATCGACGACACGTTGCGAGCACTCGCCCCCTCCTATGCGCGTGCACGCCGCAGATGCTGGCAGCGAGGGAGGGCCGCGCATTCCTCTTGCATGCTATAAAGTAATCGATTTACAGCGGAGAGACGTATCAATACGCGGTCAATTAGCGCGCTGGGCCGTGTCGTCGAGGGGTGCGCGTCTTCTTCGAGTTCGCTGCGACTGTTCGTCGTACTCGAATTCGACGTTGCCACGCTTCCAGCTCGGAGATAGGGTAAAGGACCCAATTACTGACACTTTAAGCGTTGACGCTGACATTATCTTATAGTTTTGTACTTATAGACTAAAAGTATATGTTATTCTTATTATTTATTATTATTTAATATGTTTACGTGATGAACAAAATTTGGTGGATCTTAAAACTCGATTTTTATGTATAAATTCATTAATTTCAAAAATATATTTCGGGATCTATTATCGACACCCTTCAAATGTATTTGACTAAATTACTGACACTCTAATTACTGCCAGCTAACCTAATACTGTTTATCTTATTTTAAGGTTATATCGTCTCATGTACTATTAGCCGGCCGAAAGAAGGTCCCTAGCAGGCGGTCTCGGGCGATGCAGTCCGTCGCTGTGACGATTGGTCGAGTCACCTATTTGCGCACTCTTCTAATGACTGGGCACACGTATTTTGATTATTGGCTGAAGAGAGCATACTAAACACATCGAGATCGAGTGGGATAGAGCGATCTGACCGACGAACGCCACAGCAATAGCGTAGGCATCTCAGATGGTTAACCATTAATATATAATAACATAACAAATTTCCTTATTTTTTACAATATGTTCAGGAAAGTATCTAATATGCCTACGCTATTGCTGTGGCGTTCGTCGGTCAAATCGCTCTATCCCACTCGACTTCTGACCAAATTCAGTCACGTGCCGTATAAGTTACCATTCCTTACGCTGTAACAATTTATCCTTAACGTCCGCGTGCTGCCCGCCGACCCCGAGCGAACCCATTAAGAAATGGGCAGGGGACGTGATCCCCGGCGGATTAAACCCGTTTCCACGAGATAGACACGCATCGGGCCTTAAGGCCCCTTGATGTTTCTATAATTTTGCGACTTAAGCGGTGCCCCTCGGAACGATTCCGTCGTCGCGTTCGCATGGTCGACGATGGCATTCCTCGGTTCCGTAAGCGGATTATCGCACTCCCGAGCGTCGCGATTCCGCGACTTTATTTCTCCCGCCTGTCCCCCTCCGTCTTCCCCCTGTACGTCTCTTTTTCACCCACCCCCACACCCTTTCAGCATCTTCGTGTTCGATAGGATTAAGCAGCGAAATCGCTCGGCGGGGAAGCAGGAACGGATTTACTGGAGCCGGTAGAGCGCGAAACGAGACTCGCGAGGTGTCTTGCGTTGTCTGAAGCGAGCGGCCCCGCCTCGTGTGTTTCGAGGATACAGTCGATACGAGGGGATTATGGCCGGCTGGGTTCCGCGAAGATCGACGGGAACGGCCGTGAACCCAGCCCGACGTGGACGCAGAAAAATAATTAATCCGCTGCCGCGCGGGCAGAAATGGGAGAGGATTACGAAGGAGCAGCAGCGGCGCTGTAACAGGGGAATGAGCCTGAACGCGGCGCAGGAGGGAAGGGAGCTTTGGAGAGATCTCGCCGGACCGCCGAGCAGGATTATAATCTTCGATTAATAAAGGCCTCGTAAAAAGCGCGCGTGATCGATCGGTCGTTCGCGCGGCTATGCGCAACAAATCGTGGAATATGGAGTCGAGGGGCCAGAGTTGTTTGCACGGCGCGTCTCATATAACCGGGGAGATATTTGTCGTATTATTTCTTGGCCAGTTATTCGCAGAATCGATGATCGTGTGGATTAAAGTTGGGTAGCAGCTTCTTGGATGACCGATTTCTGTGGGGATCGGGTGTCGCGGAAATGGCACGTTTTATCACTTATGCACCTAAGTAAGTGTAGCGCCTCTAGAAGATTTTTTCCATCGAGATCCTGAGGCTAAGAGTCGTCTTTGAAGTAGAAGGATTAATATAGTGGAATTCAAGTATCGTCGGAAACGGTCTATATGAAAACCTGTGACCAGGAAAATCCCTGGAAATTCTCCAAGGCCAGATTTCTTCTCGTAAATAATTTATCGAATGACATAGCTGGACGTTCCGGATAGATGGGCGACGCGCTGCCGGATTCCAGATATCGTGTCGAAACCGTCCTCGAGGTGGGATCGGCGTTTCGCGACAGGTATGAAAGGTCGACGACGCAGGCTGTGAATAAAACAAAAGCAGCGTCGACGAGGTGCATAATTAAAACAAACAAAGAATGCTCGGAAGCGCAGAATCGGTCAGTAGTGGGGCCTTGTCGGCCTTGCAGCTCGGGGCCGCCCTGGATCTCGTGCGTGGATGAAACCGCTGTGCGTCAGTGTGATCGTCGTGTTCTCTTGGTTGGAAATGTCGAGTCGACGCATGGAGTAAAGAAATGTCCTTTATTCGAAAAATATGCAACCTTCTACGAAGACCTTTTGCAAAATGGAAAGAAGATAACACGTTCTGCCGGTTGCCGTTGAAATTTTTACAGAGAATTCGGTAGAAAGAAACAGCTTCGCAAGATGAGTCGATATAATATGAGAAGTATGAGGCTGGAAATGAAAATTCGTTAAGCTTGGAAGTATCGGCGCCAGCTTTGCAACGAGCGCAATAGCGGAACGCAACTGTGTTATCATCGGTGACGTGTATCGTGCACGGGGATCCGGGTCGTCGGTGATCGTAACTCGAATGCTTTTACGATCGCAATACGCTCGCTCTGTGCGATATTTCCCCCTTGTTCCCGTTACGGTCGGTACATAGAAATGAAAGTATTATGCAGATCGCGCGTCGACTTTTCTATGTTTGACTGGAAACCGTAGCCATAGATGACAGTCATTAACGGAGGGAGGTCCAGGTGGTACGGAGTATTATTGTTCTTCGGAATCCGCACAGTACGATACTAAAACCCTACACTCCATTAATTTCTCTGCGGTAATTAAGTTCCCCCATCGAACACGCGAATAAATAAAGACACTTTCCTCGAGTTCTGAGAAACAGAATATCCTTCGAATCCTTCGAATCTCAATCTCACAAAGAGACTGTCGACGTCACGCGCGAAATCCCTGCACAGTACCACTTGATTCTCCAGTCGATGCGAAGCCCCCAGAGTTCTGTTCACGCCCGAGGAGCACAACGTCAGCCGATGGATCGATCTTCCTGCTCGTCCGATCTTTTGAATATGAAAAGACTGGAAAGCTTAGCCGATGCCCAAGGCCAAGCAGGAAAAGCCAGCGGGGCATCTCTTCCGTCGACTGGATGACCGATGGACAGACAAGGAGGGTTGTTCCCGGATATTTATAAGAGACCGCGAGGAACGCCGCGATAAATCAAACCAGTGCCCCGTCCAGGAATGAACCGGACCCTCGTGGGGTCAGATCAGCTTTCGTTGCGACGCAAAAGGGATAGAGGCCCCCCCCGGGAAAGAAAAAGAATCCACCGCGGGGGGAGTAAGTTGGGCCACGAAGAAGGACGCTCAGGGACGTGATGAATGCCGGGCGAAAAGAGCGCCGCGTTCATCTGCATTCCTGAATATGAACGATGCCATTCCGCTGCTCTCGATAATCAACGCGCCTTATCGTCTGCTCATTGTTGCCCGGCGATACGTTTCGCATCCACGATTCCTACGAGCCGCGAATGCACGATCACTCGGCTAGGGTGCATTGCCATTATCATTTACCGAGCTCTGTCATTATCGCTAACTGGCTGGGGCTGGGCAATCCTACTAATTGAATAATGCGCTGTATGAACGGTTTCGTGCACAGCGCTGGACGCAGGTGCTAATTTTTTGCTTGGTATCGCGATTTGCTTGCAAGATTGTGGTCTTTGTGTATCCTCAAAAAATAGCAACTCTGGAGATCTGCATTTTCGAAGCTGACTCGAATAATCTGACATTTCGATTGAAAATACACAAATTTCAATCGAGATGAAAATTACGAGGTCAACTGAATAATCAGCAAAGCTGGCGGATCTTTCTAGAGATTCGATGTCGGAGAAGCTACCGTCCTTTCAAATCGCTGTCCGAACCACTGTCGCTTAAACTTTCCCTGAACGCTTCATCTAACCGCAAGCCGCAGCGATTTTCCTTGAACCGCGGTTAACTAATATCCACGACAAGTGGCAGCCTCCTTAAAACTCTGTGCCGCCGTGACAGCTACTTAACGAGCCACTCGGCATAGAGAATCGGTGATTTCATGCTGGCTAATAACGTTGACGGGCCTATGAAGGAGGAATGCCGATCGGCTTATTCGATCGAGAGCCGCGAAGGACGATCGCCAGGATCTGAAGTCTGAAGCCCGGCCGCGGAATCGGCAACGGAATGCACGAGCCGTGTAAGCATCGATAAAGCTTCGCTTAACCTCCGCCTGTCGGGGCGCATTACTTCGAATGACTGGCAAGCTGCCACAACGGGGTTATGCACGCGGTGAACGCGTGTGTAATGACGGGTTTCGGGACGTGGCACGAACCAACGGCGCCCTCAATGATGGGCAAGGCTCCTCCCAGCGCGCGGGACTGCTTTTCGCGTCGGCGGGCCCCGAAATTGCTGGCCGCCGCGAGTTCGAGTAATCACCGGTATCGCGTCGATTGCTCCGACTGCTGCGTCGAAGCCGGCCGCGGCGCGGTGCACCGCTGCAATCAGAGCTGCGAGATCGGGCCATGATCTTGGGAAAGATTGAAACGTTCGCGATACTCTCTCCCATTTGCTCGGTGCATTTATTTTTTTACCACTCGTTGGATAGCTCGCGGTAATGCTCGAATTTCGCGTGGGTATAATTTGCGTCGAGCCGTCGAGTGCTACGTGAGAGCGGGAGCGTGGATGCACGAGGACAAGGGAAGATCGCAATGGGGGTGAGGCGATTTTTAAATTGAAGGGGGGAGTCAAATTGTGAGGGTTGATGATTATAAACTGTGGAGTATTTGGAGTTTGAACAGATGTTTTTATAAAAATTGATTTGAAGGTTTCGTGTCACGTTAAGCTCACTCAGTAACGAAGGGATCAGGAATTTTACGAGGTGCAGAGGAACAAGCCCGCTACGAGGGGGCTGCAGAGTTTCGGCCCCGTCAGATACCTCGATTGTAAACGAGGCTTCGGCACGGGTTTCCTCCTTCTTCGTGGCCTGTTAGCTCCGTTCCATTCTGCCTCTCACTGGCTGCTCCCCTCGCTGCCCCCTTCGCCGTGCCCGGTTCCATCGGACCCATTTTATCCCTCGGGCCCCGTGGCCTCGTTCGAAGACCATTGTCCGCGCCGCGTTTTAAGATGCCGCCGCTGGCTTTAATGAGAATTTTAATTACCCAATCCTGGACCGCTCTCATGGACTCCCTCCCTTGTAAAACGCTCGTGACCGAGGTGGTCGATTACTCTTGCGCAAACAACGTCGAAAGCTCGCGTCTCGTCGTTCTGCTGTGCTCGCAGCGACCGAAAGGTGTCGATTACTCGCGGACGCGCGATTAAATTGCGTTGGACGATCACCTTCTTATCCTTTGTGCGAGAAATCAACTGGAATTGGCTCGCTGATCGATTGATTTCAAGGATACATAGCACGACGTGCCCTCGCCACTCCGATGGTGATTTCGGACCTTCATTTCTGCGGATGACGTGAAGGGAAAAGCGTCCGTGGAGGAATAATAATTTTAATACACAGTGACACACTATATCTGCCAGAAAGGACTTTTATTGAGTGGACATCATTTCATTTGATTCGATGCTGGGATGGTAAAATGCCAGGTAAATGAGGCGAGGCTATGGAAATCTTGGACGATTGGCAGAATTTATGTTATTACGTGTTTATATTTCCGTATCAACTATTACGACAATGGACTCTCAATACAGTATTATATAAAAAGATTCATTAATGTTCCGTGTTCATCTGATCCGGCGGAGCGAATAAAAAATTTAAATACCGCTAACTCTGACATTTCATATTTCTTCTTTTAATCTCTCGCTGTATATTAAAGGATTTCGTCGTCATCCAGTTTGCCCTTAAAGCGCTGTAACCAGGACGAGTACAGAATATCCTTTTCCGGTCTCATGGTGTCGCTCGAAAATAATACGCAAGTGTCAGGCCCCTCGTCGAAAGGCGCGCCCTCGTCGCTCTTTATCTTTTGACTGGTTTCTCTATACGATCCTTGTCTCGGTGATTTCTCAGGTATTTTATCGCTCGGTAATACTTTGGTCATCGCGAAGGAACTTGCTGGCTTTAATCCTGCAGGTCCTGTAGGAATGGCCACAGTACCACCAGACTTTGCGCTGTCTCCATCCTCCTTCGTTGGCGTCTCCGTTACAGTCGACTGTGGTAAACCTTCACCTTGCCTCTCCCCGACAGTTCCCCCTGACTTTTCGTTGATACTAATGACAGTCGATAAACTGTCCTGATTCCTTGGGCGATAGTCGATGGTTCCTTTGAACGGCGCGCTGCCAGTATTGCCCAGCTTCTTCTCCAATCCGGCAAAGGATCCTTTTAGAAACGTATTATCGTCCTTCGCTACTTTGACGCCTGTCTTTTGCGAGGAGACGGGAACCGTTCCCTCTAACGGTAGCTTATCGACGCTAGCCACTTTTTTATCCATCGCACCCAACGGTGCCTTTGGCGGCGCTTCCAACAGCGTCGGACTCTTCTTCGAAAGCAGATTCTTGGGAAGCTGAGGTTGAGATGGTGTAACGGTGCGTTCCACAGGATCTTTCTTTATTTTATCGGAAGATATCAATTTGGAAAACTGGATGGCGTAATCGTCGCCTGAGTTTAGCGAGCTCTTCGAAGGTCCCTTCGTCAGTGGTTTCTTCGGCTGCACCTTCGGCTCAGGTTTGCTGATCTTGCTCGGTTCTCGACTCGTTTTCCAGGTCTTTGCTTCAGTCGATTTCTTCGTCGATGACACTTTCTCTGCGTCCGCTATTTTCACCAGATTTGGCAGGTTTTTAGGCTCCGTTAAAGTTTCTTTCTTAACTGAAGATATTTTCTCAGGTTCGACGATTTTTTCTTCGCTCGGAGTGTCTTTCAGCTTCGTCGGTGGCACTGCGATTACTTTCTTTGGATCGATCGTGATGGGCGTCTTGGTTTGAATCACCGTTGCCTGCCTCAACTTCCCTGATGGTTTCCTCGAGGGCACCGTCACTCCGTAATCTATTAGCGTACCATCCTCCCTCTTCTCGATCGGCTTCATGGACTTCAGTATCTCCTTGAGTCTCTGATTCGAGACTTCATCAACTGTCTCACTTCCTCTTGACAGCTTCTTTTCGGTCGCACTGTTTGTCTTGTCTTGTTCCCTCCCCTTAGCGAACTGGACACTGGACTCAGCTGAAACACCAGCGGATTTATTAGCAGGTTTCTCTAACCCCGTGTCTTTGTGTATCGTTTTTGAATTCTGTACGTTTGCTTTCCCCACTGGAGCAATGTCTTTTTGAGGTCCCGCGGGCTTCGGGACGTTCCCAATTGTCTTCGATTCTTCTTCAGCCTTTGAATCTTCAACATTCCACGCGATTATGGGCTGTGCATCGGTCGCGTCCATCTTCGGCGACGTTGCTTTTGGGGTTTCCGGATTCTCGCTTATATTGGCCTTCTGTGGAGACACTGACACGTAGTTGACGGCTTTTGGGGAATGTGGCGTGGAAGCAGTCAACGTGTCGGGCTCCTGTTTCGCAGCAGCAACGGTTTTCACCAAGTTACTCTTAGGGCGATGCTTGACTTTCTTCCCAGTTCTGGCGATGGTCGAAGCGCTGCTCCGTTTCACGTGCTTCGACGTCTTCACACCACTCGCGGATTTCGCTGTCGCCCGTTTCTGCGGACTTCGGACGCGAACAACATGATGCGTCGAGTCAGCGGCGTCAGACTTCTGCTCTTCATCGGATACAGGTTTCTTCGCGGCTGCGTCCTTTCCGGGTAACACAGGTGACACAGTCTTGGAAGGATTAACAGAACTGAGTTGCTGGTCCAGGGCAGTTGTACGCGTCAAGTTCGCACTCTCTCGCGTCTCCGTCATCGACGCCTTATCTTCAACGGGCGCGACCGTGTCTTTCGGTGCGTTCTTCTTGATGTTGATGTTCTTGAACGAGTATTCGGAAATCCACCATGGTTTGATGTTCGAAAGGGCACGATCCTCGGGCGACTTGTTCAGATTCGTATCCCCAATGTTTACGGGTGGTTGACGAGTGGGACTTGTGGGCGGTGCTTTTGTATTTGAATCCGTATGGATAACAGCATCGTTATCCTCCACAGTCGGGGGACTGCTTTCCTCGACATTCGGAGCTGTCTCTTGCTTCAATATTGAAGAACGAGCATCGATCGTGGGCGCAGGGTTAACTTGCTGCGTTTCAGCGACGTCTTTGTCTTTCCTCACGCTCGTTACGTCCGCGTTATTCACCTCGCTGAACGGCGGTTTTGGCGTAAAGAGGGTTTTGGGTCTTGGAGGAATAGGAGGAGGAATAGGCTTCGTTGGAGGAGTCGCCGTAGTCCTCACCCCAGTGTCTGTAGGCTGCTGAATGCGAGGTTCGTTGAATTTCGCGGCTATTTGGAGGTTCAGCACAGGCACGGGGCTCGACGCTGTCCTGGCCAGGTTCTGCGTTTGCTCACTGACCGCTCTGTTCTGGGACGGCGGTATCCTGATCTCCACCTTGTCCATGGAGCTAACGACGTCAAGCTTGTCTGCCCTGGCGACGATGCTCTTCAATTCCGAGACTGGCTTGCCGTTGATGGAGAACTCGATCTGCTTCACGGGGACCGTGTTCTCGCTAATGGATATCTGCATCGAGCCGAAATCCGACTGCAGGTTCAGATTGCTCGCGTCCACTTGGCCAGTTTTGTCCCTCTTCGAGGAAATTACCACCGAGAGCTGATCCCTGGTGCCGGCGGTTTTTGTCGCCTGCTCGTCGACGTTGATGGATACGATGGACTCGTTCTGCGAGGGAGTCATCCTCAGCTCGATTTGAGGTTCTTTCATCGGAGTCGTGGTGGTGGCCGTTGGCGTCTGGGACGAGCTCTTCGTCGGTATGTTAGAGCCGCCTGGCCTAGGCTTGATATACTGCGATACAGGGTCCGCTGGTTTGTCCTTGGCAGCCATTTTCGTGGCCTGGGTTATGGGATCGTGATCTCCTTTCGGTGCACCGAGCACCGTGTCATTCTCCCACGCACTCCTCTTCACCTCCATGCTTTCGACCACTTTCCCCTGCACCATCGCTTTCCTAGAAATCGGCTTCCTGTCTTTGATCCTCTTCTTGTGCGCGGTAACTACCCTGTCCAACCAATGAGCACGCTCATGCACCGACTGCAGCATCAATTTCTCATTCGCCCTGGCCTGAGCCTCGTCCTTCTTCGCGGTGATTCGGGTCAGGTCCTTTATCACGTCCTCCATTTTCGTTATCCAGCCAACTGGCTCCTGTTTGTCCACGTTGCTCGTCCCCTCGTTGGACAGGTCTTTGGAAACACTTCCCGCGTTACCCGGCGGTTCTTGCTGCGGCCTATCGTTGTCTTTGGTGTCCAGAAATGCCATCGACGCATGGCTGAACTTCGTGGACACGTTGCGCCTTGGCACCGCAGTGTTCCCGCAACCAATGGAATCCACGCTCACGTTTGTAGTGTTGCTGTACTTCTCTATCATCATTGCGTACGACGAAGACGCCCTTTCGAGATCGGTGTTGTTCCCAAAAGCTTGCACGTTGTTTCTGGGATCGTTTCGGCAGTCGTAACGCGACACGAACGATCCACTGCTGAACTTCGCTTCCTGTTGAACCGCGCCGGATCCAGTGGCACGAAAACTCGCCTTTTTCGTCGCTCTGTCCTTGCCCTTCCACTTTGGAGATACCGCGGACGCTGTGCTGAAAGGACTTCTCTGAATACCGTTAAACGTAATCAAACTTGTGCCGTCTTTTGCGACCCCGAAGCCAGATCGAGCGTATATCGTCTCACTGTAATCGGCGATCATCTGCGCGTAGGATCGATGCTCTTTCACAGCCAGACCACCAGTTACGTCAATTGCACGCGGTTTTGAACTTTTCACGTCCTTCGCAGGCTCTGCAATCTTCTCCTTACTCTTAGCAGCGTTGCGTTTCCTGCTGGACGGTTTCGCGAGCAGACAGCTCGAGTGGCGATCTGTGTAGACGCATGGCACTGGAAAGTGTCTCTCCAGTGACGTTTTGTTCGACAAGCTCGAGGTCGATTTCGGCCTGTTGTAATTCGGTGGAAAGGTTATCCCGTTCCTCTGCTGCCCCGCATAATGCAGGCCTCTGAAATCGTTCAGTCTCTTCGTCCAAGGCGAAAAGAGCTTCGTGGACTTCGGCAATCGTGCGCCCGAGTGATGTCTCCTGTATACATCTTTAAGAGGACAGTTGGTTAGTAACCATGCTCTCAATCCGGAAAACCAGATAGCGCAGTAATAATTTAAGGGTAAATAATTGGGAATCTTACAGGATGGAACACGATGAGGAACATGAATTCCTAGCACGTATTTCAAGCGATTCATTGTCTCATCCTCATCCCGCGATCCTCGTGGACGGTGAAAGAGTTCTGTTGGTCGTCGAAGCTTCAGGAGTGGATCGGATAGTATTATTCAATCGACTTTTACTCGTGGAATTTTGAGAGCGAACCAAAGGAGAGGATTAATGGTGTTGATAAGACTTTCCTATCGGTCTCAACGCATCTTGTTGAAATGTCAAACGCGTTGTCCGTGAATTCCATTAAACAAACGAACTTCGAGCATACTCCTCGAATCACTTCAAATCATACGCAGATAATTCGACTGAACTTTCTTTGAATCTCGATGCTGACAACTTTAAAGACGATTATCGTTGGCAGTAAAAAAAAAAACGCCTGTCGACGCACAATCGATTTTATTTCTCAAACTACCCGCGGCGAGTCCATGGGTATCGAGGATCTCCGTGGCTGGCAGACCCTTTGTGCCATTGCACGTCGTAAGTAAGCCTCGAAAAATGGCACTGGCGGCACTTTCAGCTGGCAGAAGCGAGCTGCCCGCCACGGGCTGATCGCAGGATAAGGATCTGGCGGGATCGGTGCCGGCGTGACTTTAACGCCGGCATCTTCGACGCGGCACAATGCCACGAATCTCGACGTTCGCTTTATCTTCGCCATCTCGCCTTTCTTTCCGATTTCGCGGTCGCTGCGACATCCCCAGAGCATGGCGCGGTACAAAATCGATTACCAACTGTGGAATTTTTGGAGTGGTGCTCTTACATCAAACGTAAGTCTTCTGGGAAGATCCTAATTTGAAAGAGCAGGAAAAGAAATTTACTCGTTTTAGATTAAAAATCATTTTTATTACACTGTATGGGCGATACAAGTCTGTTTCGCTTTTACAAAAGAGTTTATACATCAACGGCGTAACTGCGTCTAACGTGAGAATGTCAGGACCCCCCCATTTTTGTGAATGGTGTTTCTGAAAGTTATCGCAAAGTCAGGTGATTCACATGTTGACGCAGAAGTCTGATGTCGTGTTATATGTGCGCACTCCAACGCGCAAAAATTGTATTGAATTTCTGGGGAATGGTTTCCTTGTTCCCGATATAGGAGTTCTAATAATAGGACAGATTTAATTAATGTATTTAATTTGTGGGCGATTGGCGTGTTTTCGTTGCTAATCGAATCTCGAGGACACGCTACCGTCTCGGAACGGACGTTTGCGCGAGTCTCTCCCGCAAAGCCAGCAATTTACGATCCGATCGGGAATACCTGGACTCGGGATGCACCCGGAAAGGTGAAAGCATTGATTAGTGCCGAGGTATAACCTTACCTCCGGGGTAGAGTGCACGTTGATCGATCTTCCACGAACCCGGGATGGCATTCGCCGCCGTTGCTGATGCTATCGCGACGCTACCAGCAATTTGTTGGCGACCTCGGAGCACACTACGCCCGGGAAAATAATAATCCATCCAATTCGCTGTGGAATTCGACGGAATTCGAGATCGAACGAGAGATAAAAGAACTAAAGGTCCCTTCAAAACGGTGTATCCGGAATCATTAATTTTTCTTTAGGCAACAAACTGCTCTCCAATTAAATTCTTCGTTAAATAATGGCCTTGATAGTGAAGCTTGTTGGGAGATACGTAAATCTCAATGCAGTAAGTTATTCTGAATTTTCAAACGTTTGAGTTCTATTGGTTTGGAATGTCTAAATTTTTAAGGCCCCGTGTACATTCTTACCTGTCACCACTCGAAACACCAAATGATATGAGATTGCGTAACGATAAACTCGTACCTGTAAAGTTGGATAATATGCGTTACAGAATTGAAAAAGATACACGAGGGTAACGAAGTTACATGATTTTCTGTAATTTTGCCTCATCAGGCGGTTCATTGATGAAATTCCATGAAATTGAGGGAAACGGAGTCAAGTCACGAACGAGATACATAGTAGCCGTTCTCTGCCCCGAAGGTTCTTATTAACTCGGGACCGATCAGAAAAATGGGGCAGCACACTTTATAGGGAGGTTCGTGCAGCACGCCATTCATCGGCGAATACCGAGCAGACGTTTAATAACCGACAACGACCAAATTGACGCCTGCGCGGAGTTACAAAATGGACAAACTTGCCCGCACGAACGCGCAGTAATTAGCGTGTCTTCATAAAAATCCCCTCCGGAGCGATCCCGCTCCCTGTGACTCACGTGCGGCGGAATAATAATAATAATCACTATCATTACGCAGCTTTATCGCGTGCTACTTTACGTGCCGCGCAATAATTTCGACGGGACGCCGTTCTCTACAGGTGGCCAGGGCGTTTGCTCATTCGACTAATTGCTGGGTCCTTAGTATTCTCGTACTCCGTGATTCTTCATGGATCGTTTTGCGTCACTCGCGCTCATTCTCCAGTATTTATGTTACGCACCCTGGACCTGTGGGATACCCCCATTATTGAACAACTTAATAATCTTTAAAATCTCATGTATTAAGCTTGGGTTCCTCATGATCCACTTGCTTCATTACAATCACACATCTATAATTTACAGACTCAGTTACAAATTCAGTTTAGCGTGTCCGAATAGATGTTAAACTATAGATACGCAAAAGGGGTTTTCATGATGAGACGATGGCGCTGTTTGGCTTCGCGAACGGTGCTTCTTGGAAATTCGAAAGTCTTGCAGCGGAATTGACCGGTTCTCGGGGAGATTCGCGGTGGCAGATACGTGGAACACGAAGGGCCACGGCGTGGCGTCGTTTCGCCGTGAGCGCCCGAAGTCACGATCTGGAGCTGCACGAAGTGCAGAGGTCGACCCCCGAGGAGAACTTACTTCGTGGCTTGAAATTCCATCCTGGTGTTCGGGGGGGGGGGGGGGGGCGCGAGACAAACGAAGCGGTCGTGAGCGGAGATCCACGGATTTTCTGGCTCGCCTTCTTCACTTTCCTCGGCATTGCTTCCCTCCTTCATCCCTCTCCGTCGGTTTCATCTCTTTTGGTAGCCTGCACGTAGAAAGCCATTGCGGAGTCACGAACGTTATTACCAAACCGAGGAGTCGATCCGCGAGAAACGGACCTTTCTACAAATAAGATGCAGTTGGTGGTTAATGAGTGACATTTCAATATTTTGACATTTCGAACAAAGGAAATATTCTCGATTTTCATCTGTCCTTTGCCTCTCACGCTCTTCATGATCTACGCCTCCCTTAACTTAAGGGGGTATACCCGTTTGAACTATCGGAAAATGTGTACATTTTGTGGATTTTTTTACAAGTCAACGGTTTCATGCAGATTTCCCGTTTTTTTTACTATCTTCACATAGTATTATGAACTACTTTAAAAAAAAGTTTCAGTTAAAAAACTATTGTTTTTCGGAAGTTATGGATACATATCCCGGAAGTCTCCCGATTTTAGACGGCTAAACGGTGGGCCTGAAATAAGCTGTATGTCGTGTCTGAAATCAAAAACAATAAAATCTTCTTATAAAGTATGTTAATAGCTATCGTCGAACGGGGCCGATTCTGAAAATTTTGAAAAATAAAGAAATGGTGAGAGATCAAATGTAAAATTACATTTTTCTAAGAGAAACGTCCACCTTTTTTCTTTATAAATAATAAACGAGGAATCGGAATAAAAAAAAAACCTTCGTAGGACGATGTGTAATCTTATTACGATTCTGCATGCAAAATTGGAAGTGAATTGGTTCCACGTAGCCCGAGTTTTTAGGCCCACCGTTTAGCCGTCTAAAATCGGGAGACTTCCGGATATGTATCCATAACTTCCGAAAAACAATAGTTTTTTAACTGAAACTTTTTTTTTACGTAGTTCATAATACTATGTGAAGATAATAAAAAAAAAACGGGAAATCTGCATCAAACCGTTGACTTGTAAAAAAACCCACAAAATGTACACATTTCCCGAGGGTTAAACGGGTATACCCCCTTAACCAGTTACCAAAGAATTTTCGAAATCGGTTAAATACGAGACAACAACACCGTATGCTCGATCCATCGAGGCTAGCATATATTGGAGAGCGCGCAATCGGTCGGTGGCTAGGATTTGCATCGAAAAGCAAGGTGGCCCGCTCCAGCCGGGCTCGCGGAACAAGAGAGAGGGTCGAGGGTCCGGTCGTGGCTCGCCTTTACGGCATCCGATCATGCAATCCCTCGCTACGAGGGCCATAGAAAATAAAATGTCGTGCCTTATACGGGCCAGTGGGAAAGTGAGCCGGCGCTGGGGCCCGGCGCGGCTCGGCGCGGCGGTCCGATCTCAGTTGGTTAAGCAGAGGAGGTTTTTGCCAGGCAGCAGGCCGACAACTGTGCCGGCAACTGTGCCGTGTTCTAAATCAAACCTGGTTCGCGGCCAGATACCACAAAAGACATAGGAGAAAGAGGGAAAGGCTGATGGGGGGCCAGCGAGCGAGCCGACCACGGGGAGGTGGACGCGGTGCCCTGCAAGGTATCTTGGATTGGGTCCTCCAGATACCTTAATGTATCCTCCTGTTGGTCCGAGAGCATCGAAATCGCGCTCACGTTCAACTTTACCGTTAGCCCACGTTTATCCTTCGTCCTCGTCATCTTCGTCTTCTTCTTCTTCTTCCTCTTCTTCTTCTTCGTCTTCGTCTTCTTCTTCTTCCTCCTCGTGTTAGTCGCTCCCTATCTCCATCTCCACCTCCACCCTTTCCCTTTTCCCCCAGGCCGCTCTTTATTCTTCTTCATCATCTTCGCCGTCGTCTGTTACTCGCGTCTCCTTAATTTTTTCCGACTGTTCTTCTGGCCCGAGCCAGCCTTCTTCGGTCAATTATCGCTTGGCCGAACTTGATTGACGATCGATTCGTCTCCCTTCGAGCGGCGCAATCCATTTCGACGCACACCTGGGTGGGGTCCCGGTGTCGCGTTTCGTCGAGGTGTGCTCGGTCCGCCTCGCTTCGTACCCCTCGAGCCCGCAGGAAGCCGAGACTCCGTGGCCGCGCTATCGCGATCCCGTAATCAGACTTCCCCGCGCTGGTAGATAACGCGGACTCCGAGGCTTCCACCTTGAAGGAACGCTGACGAAAGGGCTGACAGAGGAAGACGCGGAGCGCGCGGTACCGTTAGAGCCCGGCTAGCCACGTACGCCTCGTGGAAAAGACAAGGCGGAGGGAGAAAGAGGGATTCTAACGTGGCAGAAGTCGCTGCTATATTTCATCCGGCAGTTTTCTACCTTTTCTCTTTGTTTTCTCCGTGCGGTGCAGCCACGTCGCCGCGGCGCGGCGGCGCGCGTCCCGCGCGATCTCTCCTTACGATAAATCACGCTCGCGATACCGACCGAAGAAATATTACGTACGGGTAAACAACGTTAATTTATGTTAATCGCCGACCCGTACTTTACGCTCGTTTATTGCCAGCCTCGCGCGGGAATTCCTGTTTGCACCGGCGACCACACTTTGGCGATACGATCAGGATTCTTGGATCCTGGGTAGACTGAAATTGATACGGTTGATTTTTTGGTGCGATACCTACAGGTAACCCTGTCCCTTGACTTATACAGAACCTCGAAGAAACTCAAATTTTTGTCTCCCCAGCAGTTCAAGGTGCATACATAGATATGCGGGCTTATGACGCACATATTTAGCTCCTGAGTAAAATTCTTTGAAATACGCCTTGACAGATTCACGTGGTACGGATTGACTTTATTTTGACTTCCGTCTCTTTCAAAATCATGCCCGCTTCAGGTGACGAAGCTGCTGGTAACTTCCCAGCTCCAACCTATCTGTACCCCGTTCAGGAGACCCCCGAAATCCCCGGAATATTCGCGACTTTGTTCACGCTTCCTCGTTCTCGTTGCAGTTCCGAAAGGATCTCTCCCCCCGCGGTTCTTGTTCGCCGCCAGCCCCCGTGGCCATTGTTGTACAGACGTTACACGGTCCCGGGGACAGGGCTGAGAGACCAGGGGGAGAGGAAGCGAGTGTCGGAGCGCGTTCACCCGCATACAAATTGATCCTTTTTGCCCGGCTGCTGCGTCGCGTTCGTAGCAGACACGCTAGGTGCCGGCCACCGAAAAACCGGCCCGGACACACGGCTACAAGGGGGTTGTCGCGTTTTGTGGAAACAATCAGCAGGTTGTCGCGGAACAGGGATATGAATGCATAAGCAGCGCAGTTAACACGGTTGCTCGCCGTGTTCCACGGGGCCCCCCTTTTTTTGCCACGGCCCTCTCCCTCAAAAGACGCCGCTTTTATGCCCTCGGTCCCGGGCTCTGGCTCTCTCGCGGGGAGCGAAACAGGGACGAGGGACAAGGACGAGCGGGAGGATCGAAGGAGGCGACCCTCGTGGAGCGGTACAGTGGCTCACACTTCAAACCCGTTCCCCACCTTTCCTATGTTCATCCTTATATGTGTATACATACAAATGTGCTATACACGGTGTACATTCTAACAGTTTGAAAAATGAAAATAACAGAAATGTTGAAATCTCGGCTTTCTTTGAATGGATCCATGTGGCTCGACATTTAAATAAAATTGACCGTGTATCGAAAGGTATCACTTTCGTTCATATGTAATAGGAAACTCGCTCAAACTGTGCTTCCGTCGAGTGACTCAAGTGGGGGTGGTGATATCCGCAGCCCATTGTCTACGAACGAATATTTCCACATGGATTATAAGCCTGGTTTATTCATATACAGTGTGTTTTACGAGGGCCAGGTGGGTAAGCATGAATGGTGGAGGATTTCCAGTGTGAACCACTGTAGGTGGACGACTTGCGCCGATAAATACACAAGACGTGGCCGTGCGCTGGTCCCCGGGCTGCCTCGATTCCCTTCTTTTTTTCGATCGTCATTTTGCGAACTCTGCTCCGGCATCCGCGGCACTCCGCGTTCGACCGAGCTTCTCCAGGGATTCTTTCCCTCCGTGGGTCCACGGGAGAAGATTCCAAGCTTTTTACAGCGGGATACGCGACTTCCTTCCTCGCTCGTCCCTGCGGATGGAGCTCGTTCGGGCGACGCTGTCCTTGTGTACCAGCCGCCTACGCCCTTACCGCCTTATCGTCGTTTATTATCGTCGTTGACGTGGACGGCCAGCGCGACAGCTTGCATCCATTTGTCAATAGTCGTGCTCCGATCGGGCCGTTCGGAAGAAGTCAATGTTGGCCGGGAGATTTAGTTGGCGACTGGTTCGAGGGGACGAGTTTGCTCTTGGAACATTCTCGTAGATCTTCGTAATTTGGAGGAGAAAGAAAGGGAGGATCCTTTCTTTGTGGCAGAAAGGATTGAAAGAAGGGTCAGAGAATTGTCGCGGACGTTTACAGAATATTTCGGATTTGAATTTGGGAAGAAGCGATGTTATTCTCGGTCAGGTCTGGAGCGTTTCGAGAAAGTTGCTCCGATTGGAGCGCACTTTCCAATTTCCAACCACCTTGGGACAAAATACGACATGCGTCGTGGTATAAACGGTAACGCAGCAATGTTTGAGCTGTTTATCAACCTGGTATCTTTATTTTGGCAAGTCCGAGAACCACACCTCTTAATCTCGACCCGTTGACTTTAATAAAACAGATGTATGTAAGATACCAGCTGGCAAACGGCCGACGTCATGGTCTCCCATGAATCTGATGTCAGTCTGCAATCTATCAATGTTCATTGTTTATCGAATGCGCGTTCTGTGCCACACTCGGCTGCGTACACTCGTAAACATAAATCTTCTACTAATGCTGCAGACGGAATGGTAACATTTATCCAATAATATTCCAATATTTACAGAAAGCTTTTCGTACTCCTCGAAAAACTCAGACACATACAAAATACCACTTAGAGGAATCTTGCTCCATAAATTCTCTTCCTTTAATCAATTAATGAGTGAACTGGTCACCGTGAATTTTGGCTCTCATAGAAATTCGTCTACGTTGATCTCAGTTATTTTTCGAGCAATTACAAGAGAAAGGTATCGCGAGGCATGGCCACGTGCCTGCATTCGCTCGCGATACAAGCGCGAATCGTATCTCCGAGAGACAAGTTAACGAGACCAAAGGCAGACACACCCCGCCGATTAGTCACCGCGACGTGTCAATTCGGTCGATGTAACAATGATAAATGCACTTTGTCCGGGCCGACCGGGGAAAAGAAGGGAACGAAACTTTATCGATTCGATTCTTTCGATGTCACCCGTCGATAACGCTCCGAGCGAGCTGGCTGGAGCAACTCTGCCTTCTATCCGCTCGCAGACAAGTAACGAACGTGTAATTAGAAACGGGCCGAGTCTTTGTGGCTGCTTCCATGTAAGCGATACTTAACATACGTTTACCACGATGGAAAAATGCGGGCTGGTGTTATTTATGGCGTCGCAGCTTCGCGAGCCGATCACGTTTAAACTCTGAGTCTCGGTCCTCTGACAAGGATTCCTTTGGGCAGCTGGACCTGACGGAAAGTTCTGTGATATGAGCGACTTTCAGGAAATGTCACAGAACACAGTGAGACACAATTAACTAGAAGATCTGCGTTCTATTGCTGCTTCTGCTAAATTCTAAAAGACTCTGCACCTTCTCCCCCTTATCCAAAACTTTCGCGTTTTCCTAACTTCATTCAGATCTCGCGGTGAAGGTGTAGAAGAAATCTAACGGGTCTGTTTAATAACTTCTGCATTCATTGAATAAAGAATAAGGAAAAGTACGTAGCACTGTGCAAGGAGCTAAAGTTCACGAAGTTATCAGTGGAGATTTACGCGAGTTCATTAACAATCGGAAGAAAAGATGCAGTTACTGCTAATAACGTGTCTGTCCATTAATCGCGGGGTTGCTGCTGTCGAATGGACCGATACATACGAAGAACCGGTTCGTTCCTCGTAATCCGTCGACGAGATTTTTGCCAAAACGGTCCGGCGCGTATCGACACACTTGGCAAATCGAACTGTGCCTCCTTGAACGTAACGGAAAGGACATTCTCAAAGGACCACGGTGTAAAAAGCCAGCCACGCGACCAGGTTAATGGACCCGACGCGTGCACGAAATCTTAATCTTTCCGTTGCGACACGCGTTATTACGGTTATTTCGAAAGCACAGCATACGCTCGCTCCAACGAGCAGAGTAATGTTTAATAAGCAGCCCCGGCGTATAAAACTTGAATAAAACTTGGGGACCGGTTATATCGTAACAATGTAATGCGTTTCGGCGACGGTTCTGGCTAGAACACGGCGCACAAGATGTTTGAGACTGAATCCAGTAGACGGTCATGTAAATTAAGTAATTCCCGAGTAACAACCACGAGCTATTAAACTACGATCTGTAAGGTAAGCTCGGGTAAATCCGTAATAGTTTTAGAATTTGTCTACTAACTGCTAATATTTACATATTCTGAAAGTGAGTTTAGGATATAATGATAGGTCAGACACCAGAGAAACAAATAATAGGTTAACAAAAATTTACTAAGTATATTTAATTGAAAATATACAAAATTAAGTTGTCATGACATACTCTGGTTACTCCGTGATAGTACTCTGGTAACTCCGTGATAGTTCTCGCTAGCCCGTGATATGGCCATCAGCTACTTTTTTTATATTATTTTATATTATTTTATATTAGTTTACATTGTTTTAAATTATTTTACATTATTTTATATTATTTTATATTATTTTATATTATTTCATACTATTTTATATTATTGTTATTTTGTGTATAATCAATCGTTTCATGATCGTCAGATGTCTGAGACATAAGGAAACATGGTATCTGGTATTTGCCATCAGAATTTCTCGAACAGCACAATCAGAAACGCAGGCTCGGGCGCTCCAAAAATAACACTTTAGTTACTTTTCATAAGCAAAAATAAGACTGGTGCCTTAGTGTATGATAATTTCAAGAGTAAGACTTGTTAAAGTGTCATTTTACCATCACTTACCTGCAGTTTGAACTTTCCATTTATCTTCTAAAGCACATGTAATACATAATCAAGCGATCGTCCACAACTAGCACGAAAAATTTCACGAATAATGCACTGCTGGAACAAAATGCTCTCTCACTCTATCACACTAATTTCAATTGACTAATTATATTACCACAACATAAACTAGACGATCAACGCTGTCTGTTAGTTTTTGTTCCATCTAAATCGAGTCAGACAATTTCGAGTTACAGATAAATGAAAAAGTATCACGGAGTAACCTGTACCACGAACTTACCCGAGTTTACCCTATTTATGAACTTAGAATTTGATCGAATGACAGAGGAGTAACAGAGAGCTGGTTATCCAATAATACATTCTAAGAAAAATCATTTGGGGCAAGAGATGGTGACCTTAAATTACTCGTAGCTTAAATCCACGGCAGAGGAGTCGTTTAACTCGCCTGAACGGTTAGCCGAGTGATCGGATCCGTTGAGCGGATCCAGGTCTCAGGCAGCGATCTACACCTGGCTGTGATCGCAGTCGCATCCGGATCGTCCTGATGAATATTAAATATTCACGGCCCTTTAACTTAACGTCGTTACCAGCGTCGTGTCTCGTGTCCTCTCCGTACGTCCCACGTCTTTCTCATCGGCAGACAGCCTGGTACCACGGCGACTATCACGGCTGGCCCGATGGGGAGGAACAGAGAGAGAAAGGGGAGGACGAGTGCTCGTATAAGAAGCGAGGAGGCCGAGTCAATAAGCAGAGGCGAAGCGCGAGGAATGCTCGGCAATCACGATCGACACGATCGAACGTCCGGCGATCGCCAGACGAGGCCGAGAGTCGGCACGAAACCGTGGTAATTAATAGACGAGCAGCCGCAAGGGATGACCCCGACGAGGCGGGCGTAATCAGGCTGCTGCTCGGAAGGGAGGAACCCGACGAAACCCTAGTCGACGTCATTTGTTTAAGTTGATCGCTGGCCGTCGCGGCCGAATAAGGTAACCCGTGTTCGCCACTCCGCGGGGAGTGCGAAAGAACAAAGAAGGAGCGGCCGGAGAGAGCCTCCTGGATCAGATCCTTGCCACGGGGAGAGATGGCTGAGGGTAGAGAGAGAGAGAGAGAGAGAGCGAGGGAGAGAAAGGGTACGAGAAGAACAGACACCTGCTGTTCGCTGCATTGTCTTCCTTCCCTTTTCTCTTCCCTGGCCGGATCGTCCTTAGTCCTCCGTCTCCTTTCACTTCTGCTTCTTCCTCGGCTTCTTCTCTCGGTCCGTTCCGAACAATCCGCGAGACCCTCGTTCGGGATGGCGAAGGTGAGCCGTTGGCCGAGGCGACGACAAAACAATTGCCAGCGTAAAAGGCGGATAGACGTTTTTTCGCGATCGGGCGCTCTATTTCCAAATCGAGGAGCGCGCTGGCCGAGTATGGGAATCCATTCCGGCCGTGCCGAGTCCTGGGAAGCGTGCGACGCTCTGGGAAAAGTCGCTCTTAGATCGCGGAGACGAGGCACTGCTGGTGGTTTTACGGGCGAACCAGGAGGAGTGTGAGAAAGCGGGCAGAGAAGTTCACCGAGGGCGATAGAATTGATGTATGGCCAGGTGAAAGCAGTGTACTCTATGCTTCAAAACAATAGGGGTTTAGTAGTACTATCTATCGAGCAGTTGAAATACTTTATTGCACTTAAGTATCCAGTGTAAATCAAGCCTAGCAATTATCTTAAACCTCTACTACGTAAAATCCGTTTTAACTACACACAAGTACTTAAAAGGAAAGTAGGGGGCAAGTTATTCATCAAACAAAACGGCCATGCTTTCTCCTAACGGCAATGTAGTAAACACTTAGAGTTTCACCGTTTTTACCTACACCATAGATGTCTACATAAATTCTAACGAAGCACCGTTTGATTTCCAGATGTAAACCATCCTCGTGAGACGAGCCATGCAAGGAGCACGGTGACGAGACAGCGATGGCAGCAGCGGAAACGCGTCTTCGAGCTTCTTCCGATCTTCTTGCTCGTGACAGTCGAAGGGAGCACGAAGAAGTGGGAATCATCCACGAGGTCACCTTGGCAAGGCCCATGGGTTCGTAAAGGGCATGAGAGCTCATCATGTTCCAACAGCGACACGGGCCACGAACGCTGTCGACCTGCAACCTCTTCGGCGTGACATTTCTCCTACTGATCGCCGCCGGTAGCTACGATGTGTCAGCGGATCTCAACTCCGAGTTCGTCAAAGGGAAAAGTGAGTTGCTTCGATCGCGAGTCACGAGCCTTGTATTCCGGCAAAGCCAGCTGGAATAAGGTTGCACGATCGCACGATAGTCGAAACAAGATCAACTGGACGCTCAATGGCATTGAACCACCCTTTGCCTCTTTGCTCTATTGCGTTCAGTAAAATTAGAAGATGGGATAGAAAAGAGTGGTTTTGAGGGACCAAGTGACCTTGTACCGACAGTAGATTTCATAAGTAATAAAATTAAGGGAAGTACGAAAGAAGGAGAACGAAATCTATGAACTATCGACTCGGGCGTAGTGGATATACGTTGCACAATACGATTATCATCGCAATTAACTATTAGCCTGGGAGTAGGAGCTATCCGCGCGATAAGGGGCACGGAAGACGAACGCTCACCGTTACCGATATCTCTCGAATTCAATCTGAGATCTCTTCCTAGTCGCAGGGGCGCGCGTACATCATCGCCGCTGTCTAGAAAAGTAGAAAGTAAAGCGTTGCGCCAGCTTTACGGCCGCGTGGGTGGCTGCTCGCCTAGCCGAAGGGTCCCTTTTACTCGAAGTACCTGGAAAGTACCGTTCTTCCCACTCGACTCGAGGTGGAAACTCTTTAAATCTCGCGCCTCGCACCGGCGCGCTCTACGCTAGAGAAATGTTCGCCGGCCGCAGCTCGGGCGGCTGCTTTCGGGGACGCGCGTGTAGGTGCATTTCAGTGTACCAACAACAGGATTCCGTGGCCGATGGTGCCTCGATGCTTGACCCACATCGGCCCCAACGACTCTTGCAGCCACAATTTTGCTGCTTGCCAAGACCTTTCCCGTTTACTCTTATTGCTTTCTTAGCTGTTTCTGGTAACTCGATTTTCTGGACCACACGCGTAATCCTCTTCGTGATATATGACCGAACTTGGACGATGTACGGGCTCGAAGAGTTACGACGCCGAGGACGCCGAGGAAAGGCCCACGCAGAGGCCATTGGGTAATTAAAAGGGGAAAGGGTTGCCTTTTGGGGTTGAAATGGTAATTCCCAACGCAGATAATGGTGCAATACAAGCACTTGGAGGAGCTATGGGACTCTTACAGAGAAAGTTTTATTGCTTAAGTTTACAGATTGCCTCTTCCGATATGCTTGGTTTATTCGTGAAACTGAATTTCACGTTTGCTCAATTTGTCTGGATTGTTGGTGTGTTAGGTGGATAATTCTTTCGTCACTGGATACCTCAATTACATACCCAAGAATTTATTAATTTATTACCATGAGAAAAGCTATGAATAGTGACCTCCGTGGAATATATCGAACGCCCGAGTTAGAAAGTCTCGGGGCTCACCCCGGAACGTAAAGATGCAGCACGTCAGGCAGATAGCCACCCAAGTTCCCTCGGGGCGCCGCAATTCCCAGAGATATCACCTAAAGTGGTCCCCATAAAGGTTTCCATTAACGTGATAAAGAAAGGTTGATACCTCCGTGGCCATTAGGCGACGGTAACTTACGCCGTGTCGCTGTGCACCGTCTCGATTCTCCTCGATTCTTTTTCTTCGGCCGACCGAGAGCAGGAGATACGCTGCACGTTGTTGCCGAACGATATCCAACGGAGACGGAGGATTTTTCGGCGCGAGATTAAACCCCGTAGTAAGTTAATCGTCGCACTTTATCGTTCCGAGCTTTTAACGCGTATCGCCTGCTGGCGGAATGAAGCGTCAATTAACAAACACCGAACATTCGGCATCCGTCCCAAACGAGGACGTTGGCACACGGTGTCCATAACGAGCCGAAATCATTGCATCGTTCGCGTAATCAATTACTGAGAAAAAAAAACTGCTCTCTGTAATTGCATTCGACTACCTTGAAAAGCTTGAAACTGCAGGGCGTTTATACATGCGTTGAAACTGGACAAGGAAGGAGACGAAGAAGCGGAACTGAATAAATAGTACTGGCGACAGGGAGGCAAGGTAGAAGATGAGAGGAGATTTCATTATTTTTTCCGTCACATACTCCCCTTCTCCCATGAATGCGATTTTGGAGCAGCGCTTAACGAAGACATCGTTTCTACGTCTGATAAAAACCAGTCACGGTCACGGTCGTCGGTTTGCGGTTTTTTGCGCTGCGAATCGATTCCCCCGCGCGCTTTCAGTCACGATCGCTTTTACATTAAACGAAATTCGTGCATCGGTTTTTACGGAGGCGGCCGAGCCTTTGATCGGGGCGCATTAATTCTATCAGCTCGGCCTCAACTTTCCCCTTAAGTAGGCGCTCGATACGCCGTCGATCTTCCGGATTACCCGTTAAGCTCCGCGTATCATCTCCAGGAGGAAAACATGTGTCCACTAACAGAGGCCGCTGCCTCTCGATATTTATTATCGTACGGGTAATCACCGTGGCTATCGCGACGCCGCGCGTTAATCTCGGCATTCGAATTTACATCTTTTATACCTTCGAATTTATAGCGCCCCGCAGCAGCTAAATTCTCCGTGAATTACCTATTAAAGTTTTGTAATGAAGCCATAAACTAGCGTTACGTGCAAGTTTTCCACGTGCTCGCGGTTTACGGCCCAATACGAACCCTCTCAGCCTAAAAGCCACTAAAATTAAAAAAGAAAAAAGATGTGAACTTCGGAGAAACAAGTCACCGTAATCCTAAGTCTTATTGTAGAAATGTAGACCAAGCTTCGGAACGTTCACTCCCAATTATTCAAGCATGCCTGTCCGACTAATTTCACTTTTGACCCCTGGCATTTCGCGCGACTCCCTTCTGGATGTCCCACTTGACCAGTCCCGGAACGGGTTCCCCGCTTATCAGTTATCAATTACACCGCAACCTCTCCTTGGGTGGCTCGTTCGAATCCCCGTTTCGTCTTCTCCGTCGCGTTCGCCGTTCGCTTTGGCTCGTACTCCCGTACACCTCTTCGTCGCGCTCGGTGAACAGCGAGCATGGCGAAGGTGCAGCCTCGGCAAAAGGGAGGAGGATACGGTGGAGGGCATGAACGCGACGCGAAATAACTTCGTGTGTAATACGACTAGCCCGGACAACTCTATCGGCGTGTGTATGTGCGGGATCAGGGAGGGACATCTGGGAGGCATGCCTTAATTGACCGCTCGGAATATTGACGAGATCCCAGAGACGGATTGAGACGTTGAATTTCCGAGGGACGTTCGGCTTTTTTTGCCAGCCATGAAATATGACCGTTCAATATGCTAGGCAGATATTTATGTACTCGTGGGATTGCGCCCGATGTAGGGATCCCGAAGAGATCGGGACAGGTTGGGGACAGTAGAGAGCATTCGCTTCATTTTTTTTACCCCTCGCTTTTTAAGCGTCCCCCGGCAGAATCTCCAGAGGATGGTTCATTGTTTGTCTCCACGGTCGTTGGAGAACGCTTGTAACAAAGTCTTGGCGGTGTGCACGTTCGGTACACGGATATTTGCTGCCGATTTGCAGCGATCTGTGGCGCAATCTTTCATAGGGATCATAGAAACCTTGACTTTCTATGTTCCGGAAGGTAGAGGTTCAAGTTCGAAACGTTGAACGTTTCAAACGTGGAACAATCAATTTTCTGAATTTTTGGATACACTTTGTAGCAAACGACTTGGGTCCAAATAAATTACACTTTTGCAAAATTGTGCATTCTGTATAATCTTTTTGCACTAGACTTGGCACATAAAGGTGGGTATACTTTGAGTTTCACGTGATCATGAATGTCTGACGAAAGACACATTTGACTACTTACATCCTCAGGGATTCTTACTCACCACTACTTAGTATGCTGCAAATAGCCTAATAAGTTTCCTCCGTTCACTGCACCGTCAGACCTTTCGGCAGGATTTATTTCAAGCATTTCGCGTGCGCAGCAATTATCCCAAAGTTTGCGCCGCTGATGAGCAACCGGTCGAGCCGTTCGCCTGCGAGCAACCACTACAATCTCGAACGTTCGACAGAAAGTACCGGACGGTTCACGGGCGTAATAAATGCCGGCGGTAATCGCTGTTAAACTTCAGCCTCCATCGAGCGTTTCAGCTGGCTATCACATAAATGCCATTCGAAGTTTAATCGACATCGATTACAGGATCGAGGTATTTCCGACCGCGGTAATAAACGTCGCGCCGCGAGCGTTACTTCTCTATTATTTAGCCAATATCGCCATCGATGTCCGGAGTCCACCCCTCGCCATTAACCACGGAACGATACATCGAGTTGACAGAATTAAGTAGTTGATTGAATCGCCAGGTTGGAACGTACACGCGTAACCGTTGCGTAAATGGGTCCGCCAAGTGGATTCAATTAAACCTGAATTCCACGAAGCGATCACACGCCCCGGTATATCGGATGAGGCGAGCCTTATTAATTATTTTCACCCGAGGTCTTTTGCAATTTTCCCCCCGGGGGAGGAGGTAAGCGGCATACCAGCGGACAGCCCTGATTCCGATGGTAACAGGTGCGTACCAATAATGGATGAAATCAGCACGCTCGTTACGCGTCACGATTCGCGGCTTCCCTTCCTTTTCTCCCTTGCCGAAGAGTGGCGCGTATGGATGAAGAAATTGGCTGGGAGGATCGACATTGTTCTCGTGTCGATGGCTATAATTGCTGTCGTCGATTACACCGAAGGCTTTTGCGTTGCTTTGACGAAAGTCAATCCTTTGTAGAATCATTAAACTTGATTCCTTGGAAGATAATTTTTTAATTATTCATATACTTAACGTTAATTTTACGTGTTTCCACAGAAACTATGATGAGTAAATCAGTAACATTGTTTTCGTAATAAGAAATCAAAGTTAACCCCACACTGCACACGTGAATTAAAATTACACCATTGCATGTGTTGGGCAAATCTAGGAATGCATGGATATTTTGAGAAGCAAAATATTTTTAGACTGCACGTTATCAATTGCGCTTAATCTTTATTAAGAAAAATATTTATAATAAAATGAAATACTGAACAAATATCTCTTTAACACTACGGATCATCGTTTCCTCAATTTTTTCAATATCAGGAGAACTGTTCGCTCGGGCCTGTCAGACCCCATGTGTGCAGTGTAGGGTTAAGATAATTCTCAAGCACAGCAGTCTAAAGAATTCGGTTCCTCAGAAACATATTAAAATATCAATGTCTATGGGATGCAATTTTAGCGGTTCAGAAGCTTGAATGCGCGCAGCCGTTCGGTAGCTTTCGCCTCAACAATCGAGCAATCGTTCTTCAATACGGACAGCGAAATGGCTATTGATCCGTGGAAGATAAAACGAGCGATTCACCTCGCTGCGAAATGATCCATCGTTCCAGTCCCGGGTTATTCGTGAGAGTTGCACGGCGATCTTCCGCGAGGAGTATCCACGAAGAATAGATGTTTCTCGGTGCACCGGTCGGGTCAAAAGGTGGGGCTTTCGGAAAGTGAAGCCCGGGGTCTCTTTCGCCATTGCCTGACTGGTTGATGGATGGCGAGCCACCAGCCGTTCCCCGAGCAAACAGGCAGACAGGCACCGGCAGGTCTAGGAACGAAATGTGGGTGGACGGCGGCGCGAGGGTGAGAGGCGAGAGTGGGTGGATTTTTTCATCGATCGCAAATCGAGAAGAGCCATAAAGAGTTTGAGCCAAGCGAAGGGGAAATGGATACGCGCGAGCGAGTCGACCGACATCCCTGGAACGCGAGATAAAGCAACACCTTGTAAACACGTTGCAACTTTCCTAAAAGACTGCACTGTTTTCTAAAATCTGACGAAATAGCAACTTCACTGCGAACGCAACTGAAAGCTAATTTCTCGCTTTAAACATTTTCTCTGTCCTTCGGGCAGAGGCGGATTTGGAGATTTTGCGCCTCTGGGCTAACAAGCGGCCCCTTCCCCGAAATATCATCAAATATTTTAATTTGAAAGAATTGAGACAATATTAAAATTAATTTAATGTAACTACACTGCAAAGAGTTTCGGGAAAGTGGACGGTGGTCTCGTGGCTGACGTGGGAAATCGAGCTTCTTGCCCGAGTGCAAACGACGTTTGTATCAATCCCATGTTCTTGCCACCGATATCATCGCATGTCTCGGGGAGTTTAATTGCTCCGTAATCGTCTCTGTCGCTGAAATCTGCCGCTTGCATTCCGAGGCTAAATAGCAGACCGCGATGCGGTTGCGCGTAAGCCTGGACAAGGTCGACAGATGTCCTCGATGGAGGATACGGAATTCCAGGCTTCGCGTTCGCGCGGTTTGCATTCTAGCTCTGAAGAATTCACACGATGCAGGGTGTTGTTTCTTGCACGGGGATACTTCACCGGGACGGTGGTCCATTCTCTTCTTGTTTGCAAGGTGAAGCCTTTGGTAACCTACTCCTCCATTTTTAATACTTTCAAGAATTGCGACCAACAGGAAAAGAATTCCCACTTATCTTCACATAAAAAGAGGAATTTCCTCGTAGCCTTTGAAATTGACGATCTCCAGTAGCAACAATTCTAAGATCGACGGATTACGTGTCAAGTTACTGTCTGAACGCAAGTATTATTGAAATTAGAATCCCCGTCTGTCTCGATCTTAAGGATGAACCGTTACTCAAGAGCCCAATCGCAAGCCTGAGCAAACTATCTAAGTGTCGGGGTACGGTAGAAGCTGCGAGGTCCTAGATTGCAATCTCCCGCGTTGCAATCTCTCTTCTCCTGTTCGTTTCCTTGGGAAAAAAAAAAGAACTACCTTACCCGGAGGTAATGGAAACGATCATAAATCCAGAACAGCGGGAAGGAATCGGGAACTGTTCGTGGGGCGTCGGGTTCGATGGATCGAACAATGGGCGGCGTATAGCGCGCCCCTTTGCCGATTCAAAAGCTAATCCGTCGAGCAGCTGGTGGATCTGTTCGCGACGTTTTATCGAATCCTCTTCCATTCTACCGCGTCGAATGCCTCTAACGAGTTGGCCTGACCGTTCCCCGCCGCTCCGCTAGCTACTCCCGATCCGATCGATCCTCCTGATCGAGCCCCGTGAAACAGCCACGCTAGATCCCCCACCTCTGATCGATCCACCCTTGCATCACTTCGCTCGGGCTTTCGAAGCTAGATTCGTGGGGGCACGATTCGAGGCGTGCTCCAACTTAAATCGGCTGTCGAAGCGTGTCGAGATAAAGCGCGTCGATAAACGGAGCCCGATCCCCCCCCCCCCCCCCATCTTCGATATGGCAGGTGCATAGTCACGGTACGCCCGTTTTTATGATCGCGCGACGGTGGCAAGCGTATTTACGGCAGATGACGCGGGTATAACGAGGCGAACGCGATGATAAAGGGAGCCCTGTCGCGGTAGTCGATTTCGGATCGCTTTAAACTGTTCTTGCACGCTGCCATATTCAATTGAGCAATAACTTGCCGCCTTTAGACCCCCCCCCCCCCCTCCCCCGTCTTTAGGCCCCCCAATCACCAGGGCTGTTCATCGTTCCATCATAACGCAGAGAGAGGTTATTAAAATTCCTTCAACACTTCCAACTGTATTCTGTTATTAACGAGATCTTAGATTCACCCGCATTTATCGTAGACAGGACGTCCATTCCATTTCGTTATTGTAAGCGCACTGAGTCGCTCCTGTTCTACCGCGTCTTGCGATGTACTATTGAACGCCCTCTATCGCGTACGCGAAGGTATACACGTGTACGCGATCGACAAGATGATCGATGAAACGCGAGGGTGATCGTGAGAAGACGACGACGCCCTGATAACCTTGGATCCCGATCGAGATACGGAAGATCGCCGGGATCTTGACTGGATTCCCACGAGCCGGGAAATTAGCATGTGTTGCGTGCGTCACGACCCATGGCGCCTCGAGACCGCTTCCACCAACATTAATGCACGTCCTGGACGCCTGACACGGTCCACCGTCCCTCTTGTTGCTCTTCCTGGCGTTCGAGCGGTCGGGACCGAGAAAGGCGAGGAGCCTGAGGAAGATGTACGTCTCTTCAGGGGTGGTCGTCGCCCGATACGCGATTCACGCGGGATAGATCGATCGCGAGGCATCGAGTTCAGGATCCACCGGAGCGATTCCCTTTGTAGGCGCCTGCTCGATCCGCCGCGTGTTAAATGTCAAACGTTCGCCACGAGGAGAGGCTCGGAGAACAAGAGAACCGGATGGCACGGATTCCCGCGAGGAGGACGCGCCACCGCTAACGGGACCTATCTCGGGATTCGATGCGTTTCAGGAATATACGTAAAGTGAATTGAATTCCTTTTCTTCAACCTGCACCCCCCGTTTTATTATCTTACGCGCCAATTCGTAGCATCACTTGTGCTTCTACTCTTCTCTGCCCCATCGTCTACAACAATCGTGTCATTTCCGCTTTAAATTCGTGGCAATAATGCGATCGCACGCGTAGAAGCGATCAGATTGAACTCCGTGCGGGCCCCGCCGAGGGGCCGCGTTCTTAATGCTCGCTGGAAATTAACAATTACGTAGAGATACGATCACGCTGACAGCTCCGGGTCCCCTCTCGCGCGAGCAACGTCCGCCGTGGCAATTAAAATATCCACGGGCGAAAATCTATGGTCTCGGGAACGCGATTTTCAAAGGGCACGGCCGAACAAACGTGTCGAGCTTTCGTATCTGCGTGTTTATCTGCGGCTCGGCGATTCCATAGGTATGACTTGGGGCCACGGACCGTCGAGTAACTCCGGCTCGTATATTAAAATCTCCCCTCGCGTCCCAGCTGGCGAAACCGACTCGAAAGGGAGAAGCAGATTGTTATCCGAGGTGCAACAGCTATACGCGCACGCTCTGCGGATCGTGGATCCGCGATTTAAACCGCCAGGCGGCCGACGAGATGATTTATGAGCCGTGGCATCGATAATTCAGGATTCTAGAATCGTGGCAGGGGTGAAAGTGACTTTCACTTGCCGGATAGATTAATAGCTGCTCAGCCTAATCGCGTTCTCTTACCGAAAATCGTTTTCGAGTGTTAGCTAAGATAGTTTTCCAATGTTGGCGAGCTTTGACGGTGCTGCTTGGTATTATAAAGAATCGTATATATATATCATATTACTGGTAGTGGAAAGATTGCGAGGGATTAATGTAATCACTAGCTTCTTGGAGGATGCAGGAAAGTTAATGCATAGCGACCTTGACCACTGTGCTTCAGGTGGGATGTTCATACATGACCTTCGACCGTGAAACCAAACTAGATATGCATCTGCTTCTATTGTTAACACGGGTCACTGTTTCAGCGTGTTGACCGCGGGCGAGTTCCCCTTATCTGTTCTTTGTCTCTAAATGGTATACAAATGCGTGGTAAGAGCGAGCAGGCGGTTCAGTCCATCCTTGCTCAGAGTCGAGTGTAGATTACCATCGCTCATGAATCGGTGAATCGAATCTTGAATGAGTCTGTGCATTTTTAACGATCCAGACTGCCATTTGAAAAACAAACAACGAATAATAATACCGTCATCTCTGAAATCCAGCATGATTTATGACGTTATTTTGCTCTATGAAGATCTGGATTTCAAAGTGTATCTACTCTATCTTTTAAAATAGAGACGCTAGGGTAAAGGACCCAATTACTGACACTTTAAGCGTTGACTCTGACATTATCTTATAGTTTTGTATTTATAGACTAAAAGTATATGTTGTTCTTGTAATTTATTATAATTTAATATGTTTACTTCATGAAAAAAATTTGGTGGATCTTAAAACTTCGATTTTTATAGTATTAATTCAGCAATTTCAAAAATATATTTTGGGATCTACTACTGACACCCTTAAAATGTATTTGACTGAATTACTGACACTCCAATTACTGCCAGCTAAACTAATACTGTTTAATCTCATTTTAAGGTTATGTCGTCTCATGTACATCATCAACTACTGCTATGACAGTAGTACCAAAATGCTTGAAACGCTTGTACCAATCACTGTCGTCCAATTATTAAATAAAAAGATTTAATGAATCGTTGATTTCGGATCTTTATTATGTTCTATGATGCTTATATTATTTAAAACATTATATTTTGTTATGTTAATAGCTTAAATATTACAATTACAGCATTTGCTTTAACGCCTTGTTTTTTCTTTCGCTAGTAAGGAAGTCACCGTTTTCACTCTCCTAATATCCGCTTAAAATTTTTGATCGTTTTATCCAAATTATCGAAGAAAAAATTAAGTGCTGTTTTTTGTATCGTATAAATAACAGTTTCAACTGTATGCTAAATTTTTTTATGCATCATTTCGCAAGATTTATTCGTTATTTTACGTAAAACAGCTGAGGGTGACAGTAATCGGGTATGTGGCAGTAATTGGGTCCTTTACCCTACTACTGAATGTTCAGTTTGCAACAATTCTGACCAAAGCATCTCATCTAATGTCCGAAATATTGTCCCCAAAATGTGAAAGTAGTATCATAACATGTGCCCTGTGATCTCAAGAACGACGCTCAGCCACAGACAAGTAAAACCAAGTCGTGAAATGGCGGGCAGCGAAAGACAGTAATGGTAGAAATGATGTCTACGAGCAGTGGCCGCGAGTTAATGCCATCTTGGAGGGCAGACGCGAGTTCGCGTGCCTTCAGCAGACGCGTGGTTCGGTCCAGCGGCTGCTGAGGTTGCCCAGGTGAGATGGGAACGAGAAGGATCGAGAATGAACCACCGCGGCACCGGTGGCGAGGGAGAGGGCGAAGGAACGAGACGCGAAGAAACGCTCGAAGCGCCGAGGCGAGAGAGAGGCTCGAACAAAGCGCATTCCACATGCCGTCGTTCGCTCCTTCTCCACGCTGCCCTCCGCACTTCATTTTCGATTCCTCATTACTTCCTCGCCTCTGCCCCCGGCTATATTAACACGCGGGGGTGATGAATATGGTAGAAAGGACGAAACGATACCGCTGGAACAATCGTGCAGAAAGCTTGAGGTCGTCTGTCGCGTTTGGGGTCGTGGAGCTGAACTTTTTCGCGAATCGCTGATAAATATTTAAGTTTATCACTGCTTCAGTCGTGTAACGCAAACAGAAAGCCAATCAAGTGAGATATATATATACAAAATGATTTATTAATGTACTGTCATTACGAGGAATAATAAGATTCATCTTTTTGCACGGTAAACTTCAGGGTCGGTTAAATACTCCGTTGCTGACACGCATGAAAGAGTTTAGTCGATTTACGTAACAGTGCACAAAAATCGTTTGCGTAATCGATTATAGATCGGAGCATTATGCGTCAAGTATTTCCTTTCGCCACTCGAAGCGTATTATTAGGGATAATTTTCCATCGAGTTTGCGTTCTCCTCGATCTGTATCTATCATGCGCGGGGATTTTTCCGGTGCGGCCAGTGGAAAGTTTCGTGCTCCATTATCACATCGTAGGAAGCCTACCACTGTGATACCAAATCCTTTCTGCATTGTGTTCAGTCTCGTAAAAAGATGAGGAAGAAAAGAGACGAACGTGCCGTGGCTAATGAAACTCTATAATATGCCATATATTAATCGTTGTCAAATAGGAAGATCAAAAGTCTCCAATAAAATAAAGCAAAAGCGAAGAAGTGGAAAAAGAAGGTACATACCGAATCGCTGCACCGATCTCGGAAGATCAGGCTGAAGAAGCGCAACGAAATCGAAAATAAACGCACGGGATCTGGAAGTAGACGGTCCAGAGTATCCATAGCCATCGACGTAGCAGCCCTGCAGGGAGCGGAGAGAAGCTTAACCGCAGACTCGAAAGCAATAAACCATAAAGCTATTAATGTTACGCCCTGGAATGGTTATGCCACGGTTATAACGTATACGCGCCACTACATCCTCGAGGTTGTACTCTATCTGACCGCTCTGCTCCTTGGTCTCCATCTCCGCTCCTCGATTCCGCTTCGCGCGGATCGAGAATGCAAGGCTAAGGCCCAGGCTGTAAGTCAGTTCGATCAGAAATGACGAAGGGGCTCGCCGCAGCTCGTGCTCGCAATAATTTTCCGCTTGGCTTTCGGCCTGATCGATGCCCCCTCGAAACAGAGAAAAAGGATAGGGCGCGATAATGGAGGTTCGCGCGCGAGGATCGCGATCGGAGAAAAAAGCGGCCCTCGTCATTATGCGCGGCCAGAAGTGACGTAGCTGATCGGGGGAGACCGCGGGATATCGGGACCGGTTTGTACGGGACCGCTCGATTTCCCTTATCGCGAGGCGAACAATCGATGTGTTTGCTCTTCGAACGGGGCCCACTCCGGAGCGAGAAGCTGTTCGAACGTAATCGGTTTCGCGATCGCTGGGAGAAGCCTGTGTGGTAGAAAATGCGGTTAGCTTCGGAAATTGCTCGATCCTCGAGGAAGTATCGAGGTGTGCGTAAATGCGTATCGAATCGGAGCAAACAATCTGTACGTCCCTTTTCTCCTTTTCTCTTACATCCCGCAGATATCAAGCCACTATATTTTTACGAGGGTGAAATTGAAATGAGGGATGCTCCGTGCATAGCGAGCTGAAGATTCCGGCTTCATTTGACAAGAATCCATACCCCCAGCATTTCTGCTTCGGTAAATTTATTTTCCGCGAAAGAAAAGTGGAACACCGTGGAACAGTTCATCGCCGAATAATTCCTACCGCCCAAAATCCCATGCCGTCTTTTATCAAGCGCTTCCATCATCGGCGTCCGAAACGCAGGAACCCCCGACGAAAATATCCCCGCCGTAGCTCGTAAACACCGTTCGCCCGTCGAACAAAGAACGCCACCGCCATGCACATTAATTCTCGCGCAACGGAGGGCTTAAATAAAGCCGCAACAAAGGGAACCCACCCTTTATCCCAGCCAATCCGCCGGTGTCAGGAGTCAACGCTCGTAACGCTTACCCCAGCCTGGAAGATGGCAAACTCGTGTTTACATCGTGACTTTTATTAGAGAATCAGTGTCTCGGTGTTCGGTGCGGCACGACGCGAGCTTCACCTCCGAGGTGGAGGGAGTCCATTGTTCCACGGCGTCGGGCCTCTCGCCCGGACCGGTGTTCCTAAATTATTGTTTCCCCTTCGAGCTTCCAGTCCCACTCGACCAAGCCAGCCACGGCCGCTCGTCCGTCTCCTCCACTCCACCTTTCCCCTCCTCCCGTTCCCCTTTCTGGCGTCTCTTCTCACCAGCGATTTTTTCCCCCGTCCGCCTCGGAAGGAGCCCGGGCCCGATGGTTATTTCGCGCGTTTACGATACCCGGTCTTTATTCCGTCGGATATTTTGGCCGAGGGGGCCAACGAGAGAGATCCCGATCGGCGGGGGCCGCGGGGCCCACGGGGGAAGAGGCTCCACGGTGTGTATCGATGTTTACGAGGCGAAATAAACGACGTCGGCGGCGCCGTGGCCGCTGCCATCGGCGTGCGGTTATTTCGTATTACTTTGGCCCTTTAATGGCGTCCTAAAGTGCCGCATAAAAATCGACGCTCGCCTCCTAGAAGGTGGTCGCCGGGACCCACGGCGAACGCACAACTCTTTCGCCCACAAAAGAAGTCTCGCCGCGGGATTTCGGTTTCGCGTCTCTGCGCCCTCCCCGCGTCTCCCTCCGTCCCAGCGGCTCCGATCGAGCTTTTTTTGCCAGGCAGGTTCACTCATTGGCGAGTCCACGTGGCGATGGATTCCTCCAGCGTTCGCGGATTCATCGACGTCGACGGTGTTCCCGAGCGACGATACATTATGCATGGCTGGGAGAATACGGTAGGTTCTCGTTCGCGGGAGTCGAGCTTCGAACACCGTTTCGGGAACGGTACTGGAGAAACTGGCAGGCAAAGAAGATGATTCGGATCATAGGGGAGACTGGGGTAAACTGAGCCTCGGGGTAAAACGAGCTTTATTAATTTGTTCTTTAAAAATAGAATATATTTACAAATTTTGGTGACGTAATAAATGTATGTAATATAACAATGATAATTATGCACATTCAGATATCGAAAAATGTAAATTCGTTTAAAAACTTAAAAATTAATTTTTAGAGACTTCCGATTGCTTTTCTTTTCAATTTAGCTTTATGGATAAATGCAGAGTCGTCTTAACAGTATTGTAGGCCCTGGGCAAAGCAATGCACTGGGGTGCACTGGGGCCCCTGCCCACCCACGGGAATAGGACTTTAAATCAGACTTGAGGGCCCCTACTGCCATGGGGCCCCTGGCGACTGCCCAGCGTGCCCATGCCTAAAGACGGCACTGGATAAATGAGTCAAAATGTGTTATTTTAACTTTAAATTTTGTCTACGTGTTTAAAACAATCTTGTAAACGTACATATACACGCGTTTAAGTAAACATTAATCACAACATTATTAAGTAATTAACTTTCCACTTTGTGAGTACATATTCGGGGTAAAGTAACCGGGGTAAACTGAGCTGCAAAGAACAGATGCGCAAGTGAAGTGCGCAATATCCTAACCTGTCAGCTGGCTAGAAAATCGTGCGACGTAATGAAACAGAAACTAACCTCAAAAAAGATGAAGAATCTACCATAGTTTTTGACAACCACGGTGCAAAAAAGTCAGAAGCTAACGTGCTACACACGTTAGCCCAGCGCAAGGTGTTAATAATTACCTATATCCTTAATTAAAATTTTTATTTTATTTTATGGGGTAAAGTGATCCCTCTTGCATCACTTCTTTGAAGTTGAATTTTAATATACTCTAAGTTTATTTTAAGTATTGCTATTCGTCAATTATCAATAGTAATGTTTAAATTATATTATGAATCTAATTCCACACATTTTTATTGAAAGGGAAAATTTTTATTCTACTTCAAACTGTTTTAGGATCACTTTACTCTGATCTCCCCTATGGTTATATGGGATATTATGGTTAAACAGATTATGTAGCATTTGTTCCAATGCATTAGTGGTCCAAGGTGTATGGCCCTGTCTTACTATATTCATTGTGCTGGAAGTTTCTAGTTAAGTCTCCGTATCGTACACTTTCCGAGACACTAGCCTGCAACACTATCAATTTTGCATCGTACATATACGAGCGTGAATTTATAGGCACGCAGGGTGTTCGCGCGAGAAAACGGCACCCTAGCAAACCTTCCTAGAAACCCCTAGATAATTGGAGATCGGCCGTGTTCACGCCCGACCCTGTAATCGATATCGCCATTGTCTTCCAGAAGCGTGCAACCTTCGTAAATTTAGGAGAATTTTAATCTCGAGGCCGGGGAGTTCGCCTGGCAATTTTCGTAACCCCGTTGTCGAAGATAATTGCCATGTTTCTGCAGCCCCTTGCCCCCCGGGGTACGAAATTGGCCGATGAATCTCGTGGCAGCCATGCCACGGAGGGTCTCGAACGAGAGGGAACGTGTTGCTTCACCGACCTCGACCAACACTTCTGCTTCAACCACCACTTTTCTCCCCCGTCTAAACGCCCATTCGGTTATCGCGCGTTCCCCTTCTTTTTATCGCGACTTCGTCGTAATTCACCACCTTGACGCGACGCGGTTGGCATCGGCTGTCTCGTAATTCAGTCACCCGGAAACCTCGCGGAAACACGCATTTCGCGTATGTCATATGCTGTCGACATCTCTGACGCGTTTACCACTCGACCATTTCGCAGCTACTGCCTCGAGAATTACCATCCCAGATATACGTCCCTTTTTATGGCTTTTCGAACTTCCTTTGTATCTTTGGAACACTTTGGACGGAGCATTGGTATCGTTCTCGTCTCAGGAGTGGTATTGGATTCCTCACAAAATATGTATGTGCTGCTTAAAACGCACTAATTCTTCTGTAGGACAAATAATTTTCTAATAAACAGGGGATGCGATGGTAAGGAGAAAATGAGACTTCATACTCCGATCACATCGTTCGCCATTTTTTTAAATTAGATTGAGTTTGGAAGCTTCGAGCGTGAAAAGTATCAACGCTGGTGAAAAGTCGGGAAGAAGTGGAGGAAAGGAGAGGAAAGGGATCAACACGTCCCCGGTGGGTTGAGTGCGAGCTTCTACGCTCCTTATACTCCACCTCACCAAGAATTTCCATCGTATCGCCGTTTTGCTCGTCACGGAGCAAAGTGGAACGAGGCGCGCACGTCGAGCAGAATATAAAAGGGAAGAACAGGGGGAGGAACGATTCTGTTGTAAAATAGCCAACGAACAGACGGACGGGCGAGTCGAGAGATGTACGAGAGTTTCAGGCCCGCGGCGTTGCCTGAAAAGGAAACCGACGGCGCCTCCAGTTAGCGGAAGTCGCCCTTCGACTAGTTTTACACGCAGCACAGGCTCCAGCTACGCGGGCAACGAGGATCGCGAGGAGCGGTAACGCGTTATGTACTCGCGAACCCTGCTAATTAGTCCCTCGGTATGTGGACAACGATGGAATTTTCGAAGAAACACGCGGCTAATCGACGGGAGAATCTATCCTGCACGGATCATCAAGGTCTCGATGAGTTTGTAAATTGTTTGAAATGAAATTCTTCCCGTGGCTACGAAGGAGATAATCCTTGCTCCGTTGGATGTTATAAAGAACGCGGTATAGCAGAATTGGGCAGTATCTAAATAAACAATTATTTAAATAGCTTATCGAATAAAAGATACTTTACCTTAAGGGGTTAGGACACAGTAACGAGCCAAGAAAGCAGACGATTTTTAGACGACGATCATAAGAAAAGTACACAATCGATTAATATAAGGTTTTGTGTTTTAGTTCACTATATTATGAACTGTAAGAAAAGCATGTAATATTTACAAAATAGCATTTGTACGCCGTGCAATGTCTCCATTTAAAATGTCCATTTTTTTCGGATGGCCAATTGGTGGGCCGGATTCCGGCAAATCGGATGAACTGTAACCAAAACCCCAAAAATGTCATACACTATAATATATTTCCTAGGCATTGACGATCAAACATTTAAAAATTTTTAATTATTGTACAAAATATAAACAAAAAGATCACACACTTTTGTCGAAATTTGATTATTATTTTTCAAACATCGGCCATTTTGTCAATTTTCGCAAAAATTGAAATGTTGGATCGTCAATGCCTAGGAAATATATTATAGTTTATGACATTTTTGGGGTTTTTGTTACAGTTCATCCGATTTCCCGGAATCCGGCCCACCAGTTGGCCATCCGGAAAAAAAAGGACATTTTAAATGGAGACATTGCACGGCGTACAATTGCTATTTTGTAAATATTATATGCTTTTCTTATAGTTCATAATATAATGAACTAAAACACAAAACCTTATATTAATCGATTGTTTACTTTTTTTATTATCGTCGTATAAAAATCGTCTGCTTTCTTGGCCCGTTACTGTGTCCTAACTCCTTAACCTGAGTTATCTTTATTCGACGAGTATATTCGAACTCGAAATTTTTATTCAAATAAATTTTTGCCCATCTCTCTGGCATAGGTACATGTACCTGATAGGAAGAGCCAGAAGGAAATCTCACTTTGCGCATGAGTGCATAATCCCTTCTGAAGTATGTTGAGATTACTGGTAAATAACATTCCGCCTGTGGCTACCTCGAAGTTGCCCAATTTCCCACGATCCTCGTCGTTCTATCTCCGAACGTATATACGTTCTCTATATCCGCAGATACCAATCAGGTGCACCGAGTGGCTCGCTAGACAAGCGACAAAACGTGCTGCAGCAGGGTGCCGACCGAATGCCAGCAAATTTAATAACCCTAATGAACTTTTTGCGAAGGGGAGCACGCTCGGGTACGTCGCGATCAAGGCTTAGGTCGTGTTTCTCGCGCAAGAAACGCGGCAGTTTTTTTTATCTTCCACGGCGATTAGGACATTAATCTTCGGCCGGGACGAAGCGCAGAAAACGTAGCTGAGAGGGCCCGCGGAGCTTATTGCCCGACGAGAGTCCCCGGGGCCGATGCAGATCCACGGTCGATCCGCATTCTCGAAGTGCGTGGCGCCGTGGTCGGTGCGCGCGTTCTGCATTCGTCTTCCAGGGGGTAGCATCTGGTCGGTACAAAATACCGGGGCCCGGTTCCACCGTCCCGAAGCATCCTTTCCTGGTCCCTCAGCCCTTACCTCCCCACTGTCCCACCGATGCGCCCCCCCCCCCCCCCCCCAGGACACGCAAGAAGGATGTCGTTGCGCAATTATTTTCGCATGATTCCGATCGATGGGCCAGATTAAGACCGCCCTTTCGCCCGGGCCTTGCCGCCGGTGGAACGCAGCGTCGCGTTCGTTTGCGAGCCGCGTTACGCAGCAAAACCGAATTCCGAAAGACCGAGCCCGGTACGTGCGACTATGCGCAAGACGGGGCCAAGATCGGTAGCTGCGCCCTTACGCCCGGGGGACGAAGACGTAAGGCCGATGAAGAAGTTTCGGGCGGGAGGACGGGCCCGCGTTCTGCGACGTCTGTCGATCATCGGCGAGCGTTTTTGCCGGGGAGCGTGAGAGGCCGCGTCGCTGTCGATCGGTGTTCCGGTTATTAGCGGAGTTATGAATGATATCGCGTCGAAACTCGGCGGCTGAGTCGTTGCCGGCGTGAACGATAATTGATTCGATTAGGTTTTTTTGGAAAACTGACCCACTGAAACGCTGCTCTTTTTAATAGCGTCGCGCCTAGCTAGAAGAACCGAAGAGGTTTCGGTTCAAGCAAGGAGGATGACGGCTAGCCCTCGTGTTTCAAGGTAACGATGCGGTGAAACGTAACGAAACGCTTTCCTTGCGACCTAATTTATGTAACAGTGGGCTTGCGAGAAGGAGCAGTGGCATTGCGAGACGAATACGAATCCACCATCGTTTGGGGTTACGTTTACGCGCGGTGTCGATGCACGAAGTGCAACCACGAGGTATTCCGAGGTGCTCGGGGTACGTACGTGGTTACACAACGAGGTCCTGTACTCGCGTGTTATGGAAGTGGTTCGCCCACCGCCGCGGCACGCTTTCCAAGCTTAGAAAGCTATCTATAGGTCGGAGAAGCGCTTTCGACGATGTGGGTGGCGACCTCAGCCCGTTCCGCTCGGTGGCTCTATGGGCAGGAAGGGTCGTTGACGCACGGAAGTCGTGTGACCAGTGCTTATATTTCAGTCATTTACTAAATGACATTATGATTCAATCGATAGTACAAGCATGTACTCTCTAATCGTACATATCTATTCTCCAAGCCGCGGTCGTTGAAGGTGTCGCTTCATTATATGAATAGCAGTAGAATAGGAGGGGTTCAGTTCTCATAGTGACTGCATAGATTTCCTTTATTTACGAGATTACATTGAATAGGTATGCATTCCTTCTTGTTACAGTTTGCATCGGAACCAATGGCCGCCTCTCCGTTCCGTCCAACAAACAGCACCACTACCGGAATCTTCGAGACCGGTACACCAACTGTACTTATGTCGACGGCAACCTGGAGATCACCTGGCTCCAGAACGAGACATTCGACCTCAGCTTCCTCCAGTACATACGAGAGGTCACGGGATATGTGCTCATCAGCCACGTGGACGTACGGAAGATCGTCCTGCCGCGGTTGCAAATCATACGCGGTAGGACCCTCTTCAAGCTCAACATCCACGACGCCGAATTCGCCCTGTTCGTTACGATGTGTCAGATGCAGAACTTGGAGATGCCGGCCCTTCGAGGTAAGCGCCAAGTTCCCTTCTAATTTCCCCTGTCCTATCGATACATTCGAAAGTTAGGGTCTAAGCCCAAATAATTTAAGACGCAATAGCATTCCACCTTGCTCTTTAACAACAAACGCACTGTAATGAGCCATTTGATAGCATCTATGCTCAATATTATATTCAACGGAACAATAAAACTTGTTCGGCGCAAAGCAGCTCTTCCCTGAATTTTCTACATTCGCGGTAGGAATTAATCACCGTGCGAT
Source organism: Andrena bucephala (assembly GCA_947577245.1). Lineage (NCBI taxonomy): Eukaryota > Metazoa > Arthropoda > Insecta > Hymenoptera > Andrenidae > Andrena > Andrena bucephala. The sequence continues at coordinate 77,333,237 of OX387715.1, forward strand.
ACACTGTAAAATGCAGGATAACTCTCTCTTTCACCCTGGCATTAGTGCCTCGCTGTCGAGTGTACGCTTGAAGGGAAGTAAATGATGCGTGTGGTTGCCAGATATCCTGAACGGGAGCGTGGGCATGTACAACAATTACAACCTGTGCCACATCAAAACGATCAACTGGGACGAAATAATCACTGGCCAGGGTGGGACGTACTTCTACGTGTACAATTTCACGTCGCCGGAGCGCGTCTGCCCGCACTGCGATAAGAGCTGCGAGCAAGGATGCTGGGGCGAGGGGCCGGAGAATTGCCAGAGGTACTCGAAGACGAACTGTTCGCCCCAGTGCTGGCAGGGCAGGTGCTTCGGGCCCAATCCACGAGAGTGTTGCCATCTTTTTTGCGCCGGTGGCTGCACGGGCCCGAAACAGAGCGACTGCCTCGCCTGCAAAAACTTCTTCGACGACGGTGTGTGCACGCAGGAATGCCCGCCGATGCAAAAGTAAGTAGATCCACAGAATCATTAAGGGCGCTGCTGTATCTCCGCCGATGAACTGCGAGTTTCGAGTCATTTCATATTAAATCCTTAATTGAAGATGGATTAATTGATTTAATTGTGGGAATTTAACGGCAAGCTCTGACGTTCACGTAGAGGCCACTGTAGGTGAGCTGATCGACTGTAATTAAAGTTATACGACATAAATAAATATATTTGCCTGTCACGGAGTACTCAGGTACCGCGAACAGTGATCGAGAGCTGAATACATGAAATAATTTTATATGCGCGTAATTCTCAAGCTTAACGCGTTTGAGAAACAGTAAAATGTTTGACAATGGTAACCTTATTCACAATAAATCTTCAGAGTATCGTATCCAGTATCGATTTCTCGGTTTAGAGTGGCGCATAAGTGCACACGCTTGCAGCTCGAATCCCCTGTAAATTTTACGACTGCCCATTGAAACGGTGACGCTCGTTTCAGGTATAATCCTACGACGTACTCGTGGGAGGCTAATCCTGACGGGAAGTACGCGTATGGTGCAACCTGCGTGAGAATGTGCCCGGAACACCTTCTGAAAGACAACGGAGCTTGCGTGAGGTCGTGCCCGCCGAAGAAGAAGTCTCTGAAAGGCGAGTGCGTGCCCTGCGACGGCCCTTGCCCGAAAACCTGCAAGGGCGTGGAGAAGGTGCACTCCGGCAACATAGACAGCTTCAAGGATTGCACGATCATCGAGGGATCGATCACGATTCTGGACCAGAGCTTCCAAGGTTTCCAGCACGTCTACCCGAACTTCAGCTTCGGCAAACGATACGAGAAGATGCACCCGGACAAGCTGGAAGAGTTCAGCACGCTGAAGGAGATCACCGGCTTCTTGAATATCCAAGGGGACCACAAGGACTTTAAGAATCTGTCGTACTTCCGGAACCTCGAGGTGATCGGCGGGAGAACCCTCACCGAATACTTCGCATCGTTGTATATCGTGAAGACGTCGTTGGTCTCGTTCGGGCTCAGTTCCCTCAAGAAAATCTACTCCGGCTCCATCGCCATTCTAGAGAACAAGAACCTGTGTTACGCGCAGAGCATCAACTGGACCAGGATCAAGAAGTCGTCGGAGCACGAGAGTCTGTTGTCGAATAATCGGAACGAAAGTGAATGCGGTAAGCATCGTCGTGTATCCAGCACCGCGCGACGATAACATCGACAGCTCAGTAATTTATAATTGACTTTACTCTAATTACAGTGAAAGATGGATTGGTGTGCGACGAGCAGTGCTCTGAGGAGGGTTGTTGGGGGCCCGGTCCGGCGCAGTGTTTATCCTGCAAGAACTTCATTCTGGGGAACGATTGCCTTGAAGACTGCAAAGCGCCAGGGTAAGGGTACACTCGAGCGAGTCAAACTACTCAGCAAACTTGTACGAACTTCCCAATAACATGTGTTCCTTCTGTTGTGTCAAATTTGCCCACCTCAGATTGTGGATCGAAGGTAAACTACGTTAGCCTGAAGGGACTTTAACTTTCCGTTTCACGCGCCGTATAAACGCGCGCTGCTTCCAAGCATTGCTTTTGCCCGTCGCCAAGCGCCGTAAGTGATTCGAAGTCAGACGCTCACGAGCTACCTTTGTTCCGTCCTAGGATTTATCAGGCGGACGAGAAGACCTGCAAGCTGTGCCACGAGGAATGCGACGGTTTATGCAACGGGCCGAACGCGGAGCATTGCACCAAATGCAAACACGCGCGAGACGGCCCGTTCTGCGTGCCCGAGTGCCCGTCCTCCAAGTATAACGACAGCGGCGTGTGCAAGGAGTGCCACGAGAACTGCGTGGGTGGATGCGAGGGACCGGAGAACAACATTGGACCTAATGGATGCCACAGCTGCGATAAGGCGATCATGAACGATCATGTACCTGAGGGATGCTTGCAGAAGAGGGAGCCCTGTCCTGACGGTAAGCAACTCTTGATGGAGTACTTCATAGATCCACGGATGCACACGTATAACACATAATGAACACAAGGATATTTTAGATAATTTTTACCTTGATCTCTGTATTGTGGTTAGAAGACATAGTGAAATCGTCAAATCAGTAGAGCATCTACTTGGAATCGTACTGCAAAGATGATTATATAAAGATGAGTATAATTTTTTGTTGTAGGGCATTACTACGAATGGATAAGTCCTCAGGAACAAGGATCCCTGAAGCCTCTAGCAGGGAAGGCTGTCTGCCGCAAGTGCCACCCCCGTTGCAAGAAGTGCACTGGTTACGGTTTCCACGAGCACGTTTGCCAGGAGTGCACGAAATACAAAAGAGGCGAGCAGTGCGAAGACGAGTGCCCGGCGGATCACTTTGCGGACGCCGACACTCAGCTTTGCATACCGTGCTTCAGCGAGTGTCGAGGGTGCTTTGGACCGGGCCCGAATCAATGCTACAAGTGCCGGAACTACAAGATCAATATGGTGAATAAGGTATGTAATAAGTAATTTGAAGAAATAAGTGACACAGGAAGAAGCTCGATAAGGATGCTTGAATTACACGAAGACGATGCGAATTAAATAAAGTAATTGGGATAACTGACAAATAGAAGGTTTAGTCACTAAGCTTCCACCGCGGTGTTTCTAACCGTGAAGTCTCCTGCATCGTTTCAGGACGAGGATGTAGATGGCAACGCGACAACCTTCAACTGCACGGAAACGTGTCCTCCCGAATATCCTCACAAGATCTTCCCACAAGACAGTGAGCCATACTGTTCCCTGGAAACCGGCCCCGGCTTTCAATTGGAGAACGAACTTCAGCCAGCCATCCTAGCCAGCGTCGTCGTGTTCACTCTGCTGTTCATCGTGGTGGCAAGCGTGATCATGTACTTCTGGCGTGTGCGGGCCAAAGCAAAGGAGAACACGGTGAAGATGACGATGGCTTTGACTGGTTTGGACGACAACGAGCCCCTCCGCCCGACTGGCGTGAAGCCGAACCTGGCCAAGTTGCGCATCATCAAAGAGGAGGAGATGAGGAAGGGCGGGATTCTGGGTTACGGTGCGTTCGGCAACGTCTACAAAGGTGTCTGGGTGCCGAAGGGGGAGAACGTGAAGATACCAGTGGCTATAAAGGTCCTTCACGACGGCACCGGTGCGAATACTTCGAAGGAGTTTCTCGACGAGGCTTACATCATGGCCAGCGTGGAGCACCCCAACCTGCTCCAGCTGTTGGCCGTGTGCATGACCTCGCAGATGATGCTCGTCACTCAGCTGATGCCGTTGGGCTGCCTGCTCGACTTCGTGCGCAGATTCAAGGACAAAATCGGCTCGAAAGCGCTGCTGAATTGGTGCACGCAGATCGCCAGGGGCATGGCCTATCTGGAGGAGAGAAGACTGGTTCATCGTGATCTCGCTGCTCGGAACGTTCTCGTCCAAACGCCCAATTGCGTCAAAATCACCGACTTCGGCCTAGCCAAGCTTCTGGACATCAACGAGGAACAGTACAAGGCTGCCGGTGGCAAAATGCCGATAAAGTGGCTGGCCCTTGAGTGCATTCAACATCGAGTGTTCACTCACAAGTCGGACGTTTGGGCCTTCGGTGTGACCATCTGGGAGGTGCTGACGTACGGTGGCAGGCCGTACGAGAACGTGCCAGCTCGAAACGTGCCAGAGCTGTTGGAGAAAGGCGAGAGGCTACCTCAACCGGCGATCTGCACGATCGACGTGTACATGATCATGATCAAGTGTTGGATGTTGGACGCGGAGTCTAGACCCAGCTTCAAGGAGCTGGCGGAGGACTTTGCGAAGATGTCCAGAGATCCTGGTCGATACCTCGCCATCAAGGGCGACAAGTACATGAGATTACCTTCGTATACACTGCAGGTTAGTATTGCGACCGTACCACGTAAAAAATCCACCTCTCTGAATAACTCGATTCCTTCGTGTATCACGGAACGAATTAACTTGTTCCATTGCCTTCTGATTGGAATAAGTTTTCTTCTGAACCACTTTCTTCTTACCACTTCCTCACCGTAATGTGGACTATTCCGATTTCAATGTTGAGTTTATGATCCCCCATGTTCGCAGGACGAAAAGGAGATGATACGAAATCTCGCGTCAGCCATGGACGGTCCTGAGGCGCTGGTGGACGCTGACGAGTATCTTCAGCCGAAATCTAGGGCTCCCATACCACCAGGGCTTTCAACATCCAGCGCTTCCGGCTCTCCGCCGGACACGCCCGTGAAAGCTTGCTGGCCGAACGGGAAGCCGCTCGCCGCCGATTCTCCCACGCCCCAAAACCAACAGAATTGGGACAGGGAGCTGCTGAGGTTCGGGGCGAATCATCGAAACGGAAATGCGTCGCACGAGCCAGGAAATTCCACTCAGCATGCACACTATGCACCACCAAATGGGCATTGTGGGCATGGCGGTGTGTCGGATAGCTCCAGTTCAAGATACTGTTCGGATCCGTTGAAAATGATTGGTGTTAAAGGTAAAAATGGTTCTTAACATCTAGCCTGCTACTGTAAATAAAAACTGCCGTAGAAATGCTAAGTGAAGCTACAATTGGAATAATTATTGTCTGTTAAAGATTGTGACGTGACGGACGACTGTTACGACGGCGAAGTGAACTCCGCCCATCAGCAGGCTCAAGTAGGAAACCTGAAGCTGGACTTGCCATTAGACGAAGACGATTACTTGATGCCATCGCCGCAGTTGCCGACGAACACAACGCAGTACATGGATCTCATAGGGGACTCGAAACCAGCGGGTAAGCATTGATAGCAGTAAAAATTACCGTAGGTACGAAATGCATTCGCTGGAAGTAATTCCAGATGCAACTGCTTTAAACACCGGTGTGTTCGGTAGATGAAACTTTATTGCACAAATGCTTCACAGAAGAAGTTATTTGTCGACGCTAAATTTTTACGCAACACCTCATCGTTTTCAGAAATGGAGCCGAAGCGAGTCAACAACGGTTACCGGAAGTACCCTGAATTCCTGACCATCCCAGGGAAGACGTCGCTGGATAACCCCGAGTACATCATGTCCCAGGACGAAGGGCCGTTGACCCCGCAGACTTTAGGCATTCCAACGCCCGACCTGGAGAAGGTACTGACGAACGGAACGTTCGGGTCTCAGGTGAGACAAAGGAGTTCCGAGGAGGAGTCCGACCACGAGTACTACAACGATTTCGATCGGCTGGAGCGGGAGTTGCAGCCGTTGAAGCCCCTCAGGAAAAACGAGACGACTGTCTGAAGCCGAGCCTCCTAAACGACGCTAAGCAAGGACTGTTCTCGTAGTTCCAGGCCGGAGCTAGAGAATTCGGTATCGTTCGGATAGTCGTTGCTCGAGGTCGCCTCGATCTCGACGGAAGCGGGCGAATAAACGAGCACGAACAGGTGCACGCACGAATCCTGTTCCCCGAAACGGGGATCCTTCAGAGTACTTAGAAAGGACACTTCTCACGAGTGCCGTGTTTGATTGTGATTAGACGTAGAACGCGTGGACTGTGCTAATTTCACCAGGAAGTTGTCACCGCCGCGAGGGGAACGACTCCCTCGCGCGCGACAAACTTTTACGCGCGGGTACGATGAACGAGTAGTGCAAAGATAATCTTAATGTGCCATTTACCGTGGCTTGTAAATAAAGTACTGTCTACCACTTCGTTAAGGCTACTAAAAGTTTAAGGATCGACGTGCAGTAAATGGCATAGACAATTGATTCTCTCTTATCTTCCATCTTCGCTTCCGACCTGCACAGAGAGGTCATAGCGATAGGATCATCGATTTCATACTTTTTTTTTACGAAAGTAGAGGGAGAATTAGCAGACACGTGGCCGAGGACTTGTGCCAACGTGCATCATTCACGGAGACATTTTACCGGTAATGTTTCTGCAATCTGAAGGTGCGTTTTAATTGAGGTAAATCGCCCCATTAAGGGGCACGTAAGGATATACCCGTTTTGGAGCAAAGTATCCAACACGACGTCTGAATTAGTTCAAATTAGATTGATTTTTATGTAGATGACAAATTTTTATTCATGGAAAAAATCAGATTTTCCAGACAGTAGTTGGCTGTGTAATCAACACATCCATCACTGTGACCTCCCGTTTTTAGTCGCTGACTTCGTACTTCCCCATTTCCCCCCTGCGTTCTGCAGCAAATGGGTTCCCTTGCATTCGAGCACAACGTCTGAACCGCAAACCACAGAATAATAATGCGGACCCCCTGTTTTTTTAAAGCATCGAAATCGTAAGAACCTATTTTCTACGTTTTTTAAACCATCATCAAAATCCTCCGTAACGATACTTCGTTTGGAAAACGAGTCTCTTTATTTCAATCTCAAACCGAATGAGGGGGTGGCAGAAATTGTACGCGGAATCGTTCATGGATCGTGCGAAGATCCGTGCGGAATTTAAACCGCCCTGGGCGCGGTACATCAACGCGGTTCACCGTTGACTGTGATAAGAAACGTTCTACTGCTTCTCGAAGACATTCATAAACATCTCAGACTGTCATCGACCCCCCTTTCAAGCTGCCTGTTTCATATCGCAGTAAGCTACGACAGTACAACGAATTGTCCTACTTAGTTTACTGCCCGAATCTGAAGACTTTCCGAGTCGCGACTCGAAGCTCGGCCAGGGCTCGATGTACAACGAGAGAACCAAACGAGACGGAAGAGTCCTCGAAGCTCGACTTACATCCGAATCTTGTCTCGCGATTCTACTTAAACTCTACGACGCTCTATTACTGTTTTTTTCTTTTTTGTTACTTTATATGCCATCGCCTTCGCGAAGGGACCAATGAAATTGGCCTCGGGCCGTTAAGCACGGAAGCATCTCGACTTTTATATAGGAAACGCGTCTGTACATAGACTAGTGGTTAGCTAAAAAGTAAGACTTCTACGAGCACGTAGAGAACGGAGAGTACTTGAATAAAGCTAAGCAACTGTATCGCGTTAAGAAGGAATATACAAAAAGTGGGAGGAAGAAGAAGAAATGGTGGACGCGGCGCGAAGGTACGGGAATTTTGGTCACGCTGTGCCGCGCGATCGTAGGATCAGGACGTGCCATGTTGTGTACAGGGAGCAAGCGAAAACGGCGAGCACTTTGTTGCACGTGTTCCAAAATCGGGAGATTTCGTCGGGGAGCCTAGGGGCAGTGCCGCCCCTAGGTGCGTTTCTATTTCGCGAGGAGAGGCGCGCGTGTGTGCATGGGCGTGTGCGAGATTGACGATCTCATTCGTGGCGGCGGATATATCTTATCGTTAGAGGAAATAGAATTTTAACGTCGCTCGCTGCGCGTGCACTTCTGTGATAAAAATGGGGAACAAGCTTCGGAGGTAAAATTGACGATAGGCGATCGTTGTTCGTTGCCGTGGCAAAAGTAGAGGACGATCGCCCACGGGTTTCCAATCTCGTCACACGCGGAATGCCGTATCATCTTATTCCCTTAACGATATAAGCCAATACGTGTATCGTGTACATTGCGTTAAGTGTTATCAATGGTTACGTTATTAGCGATTTCTATCCTGTAATATATTATCGTTCCGTTTCGTTGCTGAGCGGATATCAGCGCGGTGTCGCGGGGGCACCCTCGCGCAAGGAAAACGAAGAAATAATTATTGTAAAACGTGTCTTTCCAATCCCTCTCTGCCCTTCTCTGTTCCCAGTGTTCCATGATGTTTATGCGAAAAGAAAAAGAAAAAGGAGAACCCGACAGAAGTAACGAGTGCGAATTAGAAATTGTACAATACGTTCGTATCGCCAAGATAAATAGCTGCGAGGAATTGCATTTGCCATTCGGTTGTGGACATAGAACTTATAAAACTTTATAATATCATTGTATATCGTAAAGAAATTATTGTAATAAAGAACCACCGTCATTCTTACGACGATCGTCGACTTCTATCCCCTGTTTCTCAATATAAAGCAGAAAGCTTCTATACGTTTATGTTTCTCTGTCGCCTAAAAACTTTCGAACGATAAACTCTGGGATCACGAAAGGTGCCTCAGCTCATTATGCCTGACTAATACAGATGAATGTAACTATTTACACAAAAAAAAATTTTTTTTTGTATAAAATCAGAATCGAAATTTCGGGCGAAGCCGAGTAGTAAAGCTAGCAGCTTAATAAAGAAGCTTAGCTATTAATTACTGATTACACTAATTCTTGCATCGTAAGAGAGTCTCGAAGTACACATTTGATTCACGGAATGAATTTAAAAGAGGACTTCGTATTACAAACTTTAATTCCAATGTTACTATTGTCAGACGATTAACAGGAAAGTGAAAGCTTATAGCAACGTACGATTCAAACATTATACTTCCGCTTTGCGTTTAATTCGTGATCCTGTATGCTGAGGAGGTAGTGCTCGGTTACATAACAAGAATTCGAGCAAGTAGAAGCACATAAGTTGTACCGAACTGTACGATTATATAATGACTAATAACAACCTTTTTCCCACCAGAGTTCCTTTCGCTATTATCATCAGTGGCGTACAAGTCACCGTGCGGTGTGTGCATATGCTTTTTCTCATTTGCGACTTCGTTATTCAGAATTTGATCTTACAGTTGCAAATGATCTTACAGTTGCATTACAGAATTTGCATGCACTAAAAGTGTAATACAATTACTTATTTTAGAAAGAAGAAGCTGTACCGAAGAATACAATATAATATTATATATTTGTAACGTGTACCACTAACTACCAGAATATTTCAGTGTAGTTTCTTTTGACGTATGTACATTCGTAATAATCAGAAGTTCCCCGACAACAAATCGCACAGAAAGGAGCCAGTAATTTGCTTCTTGGGACAAAGGGAATTGATAAGAGTTCGTCAGTTGCACGTTGCATACAGGCAACGCTCAACATGGAGACAATAAATGACCCACATTTGAACCATCTTTTTGACGGTGATTCAGTGTTTAACGTATATAACGAAGGAGCTGTAAATTTATCCGTTGGTGCCCCGGGCCCCGATCTACTGCAATATTGCGTGGAAATGATAAAGTCAGCGACGGATCATAGAATGGTAAGAAATTTATTATTTATTACGTTACTATATATTCTTTAACTTTTCGTTAGTTCTTGAAATACGTAATAAAAAAGAAATCGTGGAATATCGAACCTGCTACATCATCTCCTTTAAATGAATAAAATTATATATGCATCACTACGCTATTAAGCATAATATTATTTATTTATATTTCATTTTCTATTCTATTGTACGAAGTGGCGAGTGTTGTTTCGTTGAGCTTTGTAACGAATTACGCATTTAACACAGAACTAAATTTCGTACTATAATAAATGCGTATTCGGTGTTAGGAAGAAGAAAGTAAAAGAGGAAAGTATCATCTTTTCCAATATGGCATCACGGCAGGTCTATGGGAGTGTCGCGAAGAATTGTCAATGTTTCTGAGTAGGCGATATGGCGATCCAGTAAAAAGAGAAAATTTGATATCGACCTGCGGCGCTTCGCATGGCCTCCAGCTCTTACTCAACACCGTTCTTTCGCCGAACGGAGTAATTTTCGTAGAAGAAGTCACTTACATGATAGTCTTGGATGTTTTGAAACAATTTCCATTGATGAAAATAGTAACAGGTATTACGTTATATGCTTTTACAATTCTCTTTTTCCCAATGTTATATTGCTCGTATCGATCGATTAAAAAATGCATTACCTTTGATGCAGTACCGATGAAAGACGACGTAGTAGACGTAGAAGCCTTTGAGGAAATAGTCAAAGAGGAGAAAAAGAATGATAATTTCCTTCTCAGCGACGAGAAGATATTTTGGGCACTGTTTTACACCATTCCCACTTTTCATAATCCTACTGGATCACTGTTACCTCCACGTAAGCTATGATTTATGCCCTTTATTAATCCATCCACAAGTGACTGAGCAATCCACTCATTGGTCCGATTGCTAATTTACGACAGAAAGCTGCAAGCGCCTGGTCGAAATAGCGCGAAATAATTCTATCGTCGTTGCCTGTGACGATGTGTACAATTTATTATACTACGGAAATGGCTCTCCACCCCATCGATTATTCTTTTATGACGACCCAATAGATCCTAACTACAAAGGTGGCAATGTTATATCAAACGGATCATTTTCGAAGATTCTTTCCCCGGCGATTCGTTTCGGATGGATCGAGTGCAGGCCACGGATTGCAAAGATCTTTAGATCTTCGTAAGCAGAATTTCTATCCCCCACTCTAGTACTTCTCTAATGTCGACGGTGGAATATCGATATCGTCCACCGTGAAATTAGGATATTGGAGTATGCAAACGCATTTTATCATGCTTGCGATAGTCACTTAGTATGTACCTATTATTTTACTAGGACTTCGTAAGAATTCGGAAATTTTGCAGAGGGATCTTACACAGCGGAGGCGCAGTTAATCATTACGTTTCTGGTATTATCACGAGTCTACTTCATCTGAAACTTCAAGACGCGCACCTCGATAGACTTATTAAAGTGTATGGGGTAAGTTTCGTGCATAGCTGACAGTTTATAATCATTGCGAATGTAAAATCTTTTGCGTAGGAACGATTGTCAGTATTGTGCGAGGTATTGGATTGTTATTTACCAAAAGACTGTTCATATCAGCGGCCGGGAGGTGGCTATTTTGTGTGGATTCATTTACCATTAGGTACGTACAAGAGTATATATTTCCCTTTCGTTACCAATTATCAGTCCTGTAAAATGTTCATCGTTAAATCGAAATCAATACGTTCTGCAGAAATAAATGCTAGTGATTTTCTTAAATGGTGCCAGGAAGAACATAAAGTATCTGCTATACCAGGAGTAACGTTTTCATACACACAAAAATTTCGCAATTTCGTACGAGTCAGTATAGGATTTCATAAGAAGGAGGTTTTAGAAATTGCTTCAAAAACTCTTTGCAAAGCTATTGCATCTTATATAAAAAGAAACATTTATTCCAAGGAATCATAATAAATCACAAACTTTCTGTAGCAGTTTTAAATGGCATGAAAACGAAATTATTATCGTATAATTTCTAAAGCATTTAACATTTACACGTAAGTTTCCAGCTCATTTTGTTCTTAATTTAAGAATGTATTAATATAAGAAAACTATACCATTCTAATCATAAAAGAATGTATATTATATATTACAAATTGTAATGATTACTCTACATTATTCAAGTTTAATATACCGAATGTATTTCGTAAAGTATATTTTTTACAATAAATTAGAAATTAATTATGTGATGATATAATAAACTGTAAACAGCAATAGATGTCTAATACAACTACATAATATATATACATACTTTTCGAATGATTACAAATAATGAAAGATCCCTTAAATAAATATTAAATAAACCGATTACTCCGATTCACCTAAGAGTTCCTTCTGTTTCGTTTGTAATAATTTCTCCGCTTTGTCAATGTAGTCATGACTTAATGTACTTATATAACCTTCGACTCTGAAAGATAAGTCTATGGGTAAATTGGATTTCTTTTTTACATCCTTTACATGCTTATTCCTCACATCAGTAATGTTATTTTTGCATTTGATAAAATATGATTTGGCTGTCTTTGCTAGATTTTCCCTGTGTTCTCTCGTGACTCTATCGAATTGAGAAACAAACTTAATGCGATTTGTATACTTTAAGTTTACTTCGAGTTTGTAAATCATCAATAGAACTTACTTGGGTATCTGAATATAAAGCGTCGTGCCCTCTTGCTGCGGATTTAAATTCATTTGAGCTTTCGAGAGCGTATCGAGGATATTAGGAATTGTCTGTGGAAATGTGGTCACATTCATTACAATCATTTTAGGTTTCCGACTTATTTGTACAAGTTCTTGAAGCTTATAGTCGTCCCCGTCATGTTTTACTATTAGGTCTTCGATAGCTCCTGTGCTTGTGCGTAGACCAACATGCTTTACCATCTGATCTTTAAAATCTTCCACCGCCTTGTCGAATTGTGACAATAAACGATCGACATTCATAACTTCGGATATTTCATTTAAATTCACGTGTGCAGGGGTAGCTTTCTTATCGCTTCTACCTCGATCTTTACTTTTCGATAATATACTCGTGGTAGAAAATTTGTTAACGTTATTAAAATTAGCGGGAGAACAATGTGGAATAAAATGCACATCGCTACAGCGAGGTATTGTTGAGATGTTTTTTGAATTTTTCAAATCGCACAGGCTCCTTACGTGTTTTATTGAGCAATTGTTTAATTTAAAAATCTGAGGCCTTAAGAACCTTTGCAGGTTTATGTTTAACTCCACTGAAATCCACATCTTTGAACCTTTATTCTCTATCCACTTTCGGAAATCACTAACGCAATAAAGAACGTTTACTTCGAGTATTAGTGTTATTAATAATAATCAATAATCAATAATCAATAGTCGCTCGTTCTAACACAAATCGTAAGTCAATGAGAACCAAAGCTTCTCCTTAGAATTATGTGATTCACAAATTTATTCAGTTGCATACAGTCTACATCTCATCGGGGCTCTCTTTCCAAACAATTATGAACGATAAGTATTACATAATAAAGTTGACAATTAATTTGTTTTTTACTACACTAATGATTTATTTACTTTATGGATTACGAAACGGTACAGCCGCCTAGCGGTGGCACCTATGAACTGAGCATCCTCCCGCATGAGTGAATGTCATATATTTATTTATTGATTAATATTATACATTTGACGAATGTAGGTTTTATCTGGACCCACTGCGACCCATTATGAGAAATATTCTTAATTTATTGCTTTTTTAACACAAATTAAAAACGCAAACAAAACTGCGCCATCTAACGCTGAAAGTTAAGAACGATCACTCTCCATGCCACTTTGGCTTAATCGCTACTTATTCTTAAACAAATGCTTAAGCATGCGGCATCCTCTACTAACCTAGTATCTAGTAAAGGATGCCGAATGCTTAGGCATTTGCTTAAGAATAAGTAGCGACTGAGAATACCGGCCTTTATTTCATTAGATCACAGACGAGGTACAGAATAGACCTATCACCTTATGGGACTTCGTGTCACCACCTAAACTGTGTTACCGACCCATACTCTGAGGACTGAATTTAGCGACCTCTGTTCATGAACAGCGTTCAACGCAAGAACTACTCTGAACTACTGAAAGTGTGTTGAAATACTGAAAGATGTGTGCGTGCTTGTATACGTGTGACTTATTTAGAGCGAGAGTTTAACATAGAGGGCGGGCTTTCGCTAACAATAAGCTACGCTTTGGCTCGGTTTGTCAACGACCCACGCGGATTTCTCTCTGAAAACCTATTTTGGAGATCAGGAGCCTATATGGCGCTTCTTGAGAGCTTATACAAGCTATATATTGCAAGATGAAATTGATTTTAGTATTTTACGTGAAGTCGAACATTTAACTAATATTTTCACGTGTCGCAAACTGAAAAATATTAAAAATTGACGCTGTTACTGCCATTCTTGCAAATCTCTGCTCTCCGCGTGTGTCTAAATAGACGATGCCTATCCTACGACACGTAAAAATCATTGAAAATAATGAATTGAAACGTTTTTGTAAAATTTATATTGTAGATTTTGGGACCCGAGGCCCCTAAATCCCTACGTTTCATTACAAATTGATTGACTCTGTCCTTATTAAATATTGAATGGATTTAAAAATTATAAAAACCATCTACGATGTAAGTACACGAGCATAGGTATCGCTTACGTTACGCTTACTGGGCACACATATCAGTTCCGTGTCAGTTCACGTAGAATTCAAGTACTCTCCATTAATTTCCTCAATTACATTACTCAAAGTACTTTCCATTACAGCCATTAAAAATAATCCGAATTATATCATGTTTGGTGCCATTTTCATCAGAAAAGCACTAGTAATCCATTAATGTTACTTATATGTTAGAAATTGCCATACTCATTACTGAATGGCCTATTGCTGACTTTGTCCTTATGCTATTAGTCTAGCGTTTATGACCCCCGAGCCGCGCCTTCGGATAAAGGCCCTCGCCGAAATTATTCGAGCTTCGAATAACCGTTCGAATAAAGTTACAAATAAAAATGGAACGTAGTTTACTTGAAATTTGCCACCAATGTTCATAAAAATATCCGGACGTGGCCGAAACCGAACGTCGAGCCCGTCGACATCGACAAAACGAGACGATCGGCGGCCGACGAAGGCAGTCTCCTGCAGAGTTGGGCAAAATGTAATCTAATTACAAATTGCAAATTACGATTAAACTGTAACTGTGTAATTGATTACACATTATCTTCTGTAATCGTTCATTTAGATAGTTGACAAAACCAAATGGTCAAGCTTCCCAAATTAACAATGACAGAAAATAATGTGTAATCAATTACACAATTACAGTTTAATCGTAATTTGCAATTTGTAATTAGATTACATTTTGCCCAACTCTGCCGCCCAGGCTAGGGAAAATGCACAGGCTGGATGCGCGTGATTATTATATGGTTGACGCCTCAAAGTGACAGAAAATACAGGATTGTCTGCCTGAGGGCTCGCTGGTCGGGACCGGCGATGAACCCTCATGGAGACAAGTGATAGACCTATCACGCAATGTAATTTTGTGTCATGCTCGGGGGGCTCGCGAGCCCTCTTACCATTTACGTGTCACACCCAACTTATCGATTCAGTCTAAAATAAGATTACATTGCTACGAGTGGTAGGAATTGAAATTAAATCTTATCGGAAACATTTAAAATCTACAATGGCCTGAACGTTACGAATAATTTCAAGAAACATGTTGCATAATTCCGTTTACTAATACATTTTGATAGAAGCATAATTTGCACTTATTTCCATAGATTTCGGTCAGAAATATTATATAAATACAACCGCGTAAAAAATATTGTACAGTCTCTTAGTTAGGTTATATTTTCTGTCACTTCGAACAATCTACATGACAATAAATGTTTATTAGCTACTTCGTTCTTTTACGTTACATTTGAGAACTTTTTATGACTTAACATCCTTTCAAAATATTATTGTTACGCCGTAACGGTATTTTTATGAAATCGAGAAATGTAATTATGCGTGGTTAGGAAATCAAAATTTCCATTCGCACGAGAATAGGAATGGCGCTACATGTCAATTGTATCTAGTGATCCTCCAGGGAGTGATCGGTATAACCGCAGCCATTTTTCAAGATTTGGAGCAAAACCGGAAATAAACATAACCTAACCGTTCACTCTATCTCTTTCTATCAGTATTTCAGTCTCTTTCTATCAGTTTTTCTGTCTCTTTTTATCAGTTTTTCTGCCTCTTTCTATCAGTATTTCTGTCTCTTTCTTTTTTACAGTTTCTTTCTCTGTCTACTTCCGCTTTTGCTCCAAATCGCAGCAACCAATCAGCGACGATATACGTTGTTCCGATCACTCTCTAAATAGAGGATCACTAATTGTATCGATATATCGTACCGATATTTATTTATCTCTTATGCGTCAAACGGAACAGTACCCGGGATAAGAATAAAATGCTGTGTATTTTGCAAATAAATATAATATTGAATAAGTTTGCTTTAAAGTAGTAAGAATTATCGAGTGTATTTAGTGTACAATTAGCAATTATATTGAGGACTGGTTAATTAATTCGGAGCTTTCGTCTGTTATAGGTAAGCAATTCTTTCCTTTGGAAGCGTCGGTTCGTGTCAACTGGTCCCAGATAGCACACAGACGTCTAAAGACGCCCAAAAGTCGTCCTAAAAGCCATCCGGATCTAAAACGGACGATCAATTGACATCTTCCAGACGTCTGTGTAAAATGTGGGGTGTAACGAAAACGCACTGGAAGAGTGCATTTACAGCATTTACAATATGTCTCTTTTAAGTTAAACTTAAGTAATTAGACAATCGAATTATTATATATCACTGTACATTATTCAGAGTATTTTAATAAATCACATGTAGAGAAAAAACGCATCATTCAATGTAGAAATGTACCCTATAACTTCCATTTCCTAATTAAATCCCAAATTCCACAATCACAAGTAAAGCCTGCATCTGCGTTGATTACTTCTCCGTCTTCGACTCATTCTCTCTCTTTCGACATCATGTTCTCCTGTTACGAAGCTCAATTTAGAGCGTTCAGAAAATTTTAACCAGATTTTGGAGCAATGTATCAGGAGAACATGAAGCGAAAGGAGGTAGGCCCTGAATTTCATCGTCCAAGGAATTTCGTAGAACCCTGCGCCTCTACGTCGAATAGTTCTCCGCCTTAGATTCTCTTTCCGAAGACGCTAACTTAGTGCCACCTCTTTCCACATCATGTTCTCCTGTTACAATCTCAATTTTGGAGCGTTCAGAAAATTTTGGCCAGATTGTAGCAAATGTATCAGGAGAACATGAAGCGAAAGGAGGTACGCCCTGAATTTCATCGTCGAAGCCTTTCGAAGACGCTGCGCCTCTACGTCGAATAGTTCTCCGCCTTAGATTCTCTTCCCGAAGACGCTAACTTAGTGCCACCACTTTCGACATCATGTTCTCCTGTTACAATCTCAATTTTGGAGCGTTCAGAAAATTTTGGCCAGATTTCAGCAAATGTATCAGGAGAACATGATGCGAAAGAAGGTATCCCCTGAAATTCATCGTCGAAGGCCTTTCGTCAACTCTGCGCCTCTACGTCAAATAGTTCTCCGCTTTAGATTCTCTCTACGTAGACACTAACTTTGTGCCACCTCTTTCGACATCATGTTCTCCTGTTACAATCTCAATTTTGGAGCGTTCAGAAAATTTTGGCCAGATTTTAGCAAATGTATCAGGAGAACATGAAGCGAAAGGAGGTATGCCCTGAATTTCATCGTCGAAGCCTTTCGAAGACGCTGCGCCTCTACGTCGAATAGTTCTCCGCCTTAGATTCTCTTTCCGAAGACGCTAACTTAGTGCCACCTCTTTCGACATCATGTTCTCCTGTTACAATCTCAATTTTGGAGCGTTCAGAAAATTTTGGCCAGATTTCAGCAAATGTATCAGGAGAACATGAAGCGAAAGGAGGTACGCCCTGAATTTCATCGTCGAAGCCTTTCGAAGACGCTGCGCCTCTACGTCGAATAGTTCTCCGCCTTAGATTCTCTTTCCGAAGACGCTAACTTAGTGCCACCTCTTTCGACATCATGTTCTCCTGTTACAATCTCAATTTTGGAGCGTTCAGAAAATTTTGGCCAGATTTCAGCAAATGTATCAGGAGAACATGATGCGAAAGAAGGTATCCCCTGAAATTCATCGTCGAAGGCCTTTCGTCAACTCTGCGCCTCTACGTCAAATAGTTCTTCGCTTTAGATTCTCTCTACGTAGACACTAACTTTGTGCCACCTCTTTCGACATCATGTTCTCCTGTTACAATCTCAATTTTGGAGCGTTCAGAAAATTTTGGCCAGATTTTAGCAAATGTATCAGGAGAACATGAAGCGAAAGGAGGTATGCCCTGAATTTCATCGTCGAAGCCTTTCGAAGACGCTGCGCCTCTACGTCGAATAGTTCTCCGCCTTAGATTCTCTTTCCGAAGACGCTAACTTAGTGCCACCTCTTTCGACATCATGTTCTCCTGTTACAATCTCAATTTTGGAGCGTTCAGAAAATTTTGGCCAGATTTCAGCAAATGTATCAGGAGAACATGAAGCGAAAGGAGGTACGCCCTGAATTTCATCGTCGAAGCCTTTCGAAGACGCTGCGCCTCTACGTCGAATAGTTCTCCGCCTTAGATTCTCTTCCCGAAGACGCTAACTTAGTGCCACCTCTTTCGACATCATGTTCTCCTGTTACAATCTCAATTTTGGAGCGTTCAGAAAATTTTGGCCAGATTTCAGCAAATGTATCAGGAGAACATGATGCGAAAGAAGGTATCCCCTGAAATTCATCGTCGAAGGCCTTTCGTCAACTCTGCGCCTCTACGTCAAATAGTTCTTCGCTTTAGATTCTCTCTACGTAGACACTAACTTAGTGCCACCTCTTTCGACATCATGTTCTCCTGTTACAATCTCAATTTTGGAGCGTTCAGAAAAATTTGGCCAGATTTCAGCAAATGTATCAGGAGAACATGAAGCGAAAGGAGGTACGCCCTGAATTTCATCGTCGAAGCCTTTCGAAGACGCTGCGCCTCTACGTCGAATAGTTCTCCGCCTTAGATTCTCTTCCCGAAGACGCTAACTTAGTGCCACCTCTTTCGACATCATGTTCTCCTGTTACAATCTCAATTTTGGAGCGTTCAGAATATTTTGGCCAGATTTCAGCAAATGTATCAGGAGAACATGATGCGAAAGGAGGTATCCCCTGAAATTCATCGTCGAAGGCCTTTCGTCAACTCTGCGCCTCTACGTCAAATAGTTCTCCGCTTTAGATTCTCTCTACGTAGACACTAACTTTGTGCCACCTCTTTCGACATCATGTTCTCCTGTTACAATCTCAATTTTGGAGCGTTCAGAAAATTTTGGCCAGATTTTAGAAAATGTATCAGGAGAATATGAAGCGAAAGGAGGTACGCCCTGAATTTCATCGTCGAAGCCTTTCGAAGACGCTGCGCCTCTACGTCGAATAGTTCTCCGCCTTAGATTCTCTTTCCGAAGACGCTAACTTAGTGCCACCTCTTTCGACATCATGTTCTCCTGTTACAATCTCAATTTTGGAGCGTTCAGAAAATTTTGGCCAGATTTCAGCAAATGTATCAGGAGAACATGATGCGAAAGGAGGTATCCCCTGAAATTCATCGTCGAAGGCCTTTCGTCAACTCTGCGCCTCTACGTCAAATAGTTCTCCGCTTTAGATTCTCTCTACGTAGACACTAACTTTGTGCCACCTCTTTCGACATCATGTTCTCCTGTTACAATCTCAATTTTGGAGCGTTCAGAAAATTTTGGCCAGATTTTAGCAAATGTATCAGGAGAACATGAAGCGAAAGGAGGTACGCCCTGAATTTCATCGTCGAAGCCTTTCGAAGACGCTGCGCCTCTACGTTGAATAGTTCTCCGCCTTAGATTCTCTTTCCGAAGACGCTAACTTAGTGCCACCTCTTTCGACATCATGTTCTCCTGTTACAATCTCAATTTTGGAGCGTTCAGAAAATTTTGGCCAGATTTTAGCAAATGTATCAGGAGAACATGAAGCGAAAGGAGGTATGCCCTGAATTTCATCGTCGAAGCCTTTCGAAGACGCTGCGCCTCTACGTCGAATAGTTCTCCGCCTTAGATTCTCTTTCCGAAGACGCTAACTTAGTGCCACCTCTTTCGACATCATGTTCTCCTGTTACAATCTCAATTTTGGAGCGTTCAGAAAATTTTGGCCAGATTTCAGCAAATGTATCAGGAGAACATGAAGCGAAAGGAGGTACGCCCTGAATTTCATCGTCGAAGCCTTTCGAAGACGCTGCGCCTCTACGTCGAATAGTTCTCCGCCTTAGATTCTCTTTCCGAAGACGCTAACTTAGTGCCACCTCTTTCGACATCATGTTCTCCTGTTACAATCTCAATTTTGGAGCGTTCAGAAAATTTTGGCCAGATTTCAGCAAATGTATCAGGAGAACATGATGCGAAAGAAGGTATCCCCTGAAATTCATCGTCGAAGGCCTTTCGTCAACTCTGCGCCTCTACGTCAAATAGTTCTTCGCTTTAGATTCTCTCTACGTAGACACTAACTTTGTGCCACCTCTTTCGACATCATGTTCTCCTGTTACAATCTCAATTTTGGAGCGTTCAGAAAATTTTGGCCAGATTTTAGCAAATGTATCAGGAGAACATGAAGCGAAAGGAGGTATGCCCTGAATTTCATCGTCGAAGCCTTTCGAAGACGCTGCGCCTCTACGTCGAATAGTTCTCCGCCTTAGATTCTCTTTCCGAAGACGCTAACTTAGTGCCACCTCTTTCGACATCATGTTCTCCTGTTACAATCTCAATTTTGGAGCGTTCAGAAAATTTTGGCCAGATTTCAGCAAATGTATCAGGAGAACATGAAGCGAAAGGAGGTACGCCCTGAATTTCATCGTCGAAGCCTTTCGAAGACGCTGCGCCTCTACGTCGAATAGTTCTCCGCCTTAGATTCTCTTCCCGAAGACGCTAACTTAGTGCCACCACTTTCGACATCATGTTCTCCTGTTACAATCTCAATTTTGGAGCGTTCAGAAAATTTTGGCCAGATTTCAGCAAATGTATCAGGAGAACATGATGCGAAAGAAGGTATCCCCTGAAATTCATCGTCGAAGGCCTTTCGTCAACTCTGCGCCTCTACGTCAAATAGTTCTCCGCTTTAGATTCTCTCTACGTAGACACTAACTTTGTGCCACCTCTTTCGACATCATGTTCTCCTGTTACAATCTCAATTTTGGAGCGTTCAGAAAATTTTGGCCAGATTTTAGCAAATGTATCAGGAGAACATGAAGCGAAAGGAGGTATGCCCTGAATTTCATCGTCGAAGCCTTTCGAAGACGCTGCGCCTCTACGTCGAATAGTTCTCCGCCTTAGATTCTCTTTCCGAAGACGCTAACTTAGTGCCACCTCTTTCGACATCATGTTCTCCTGTTACAATCTCAATTTTGGAGCGTTCAGAAAATTTTGGCCAGATTTCAGCAAATGTATCAGGAGAACATGAAGCGAAAGGAGGTACGCCCTGAATTTCATCGTCGAAGCCTTTCGAAGACGCTGCGCCTCTACGTCGAATAGTTCTCCGCCTTAGATTCTCTTTCCGAAGACGCTAACTTAGTGCCACCTCTTTCGACATCATGTTCTCCTGTTACAATCTCAATTTTGGAGCGTTCAGAAAATTTTGGCCAGATTTCAGCAAATGTATCAGGAGAACATGATGCGAAAGAAGGTATCCCCTGAAATTCATCGTCGAAGGCCTTTCGTCAACTCTGCGCCTCTACGTCAAATAGTTCTTCGCTTTAGATTCTCTCTACGTAGACACTAACTTTGTGCCACCTCTTTCGACATCATGTTCTCCTGTTACAATCTCAATTTTGGAGCGTTCAGAAAATTTTGGCCAGATTTTAGCAAATGTATCAGGAGAACATGAAGCGAAAGGAGGTACGCCCTGAATTTCATCGTCGAAGCCTTTCGAAGACGCTGCGCCTCTACGTTGAATAGTTCTCCGCCTTAGATTCTCTTTCCGAAGACGCTAACTTAGTGCCACCTCTTTCGACATCATGTTCTCCTGTTACAATCTCAATTTTGGAGCGTTCAGAAAATTTTGGCCAGATTTCAGCAAATGTATCAGGAGAACATGAAGCGAAAGGAGGTACGCCCTGAATTTCATCGTCGAAGCCTTTCGAAGACGCTGCGCCTCTACGTCGAATAGTTCTCCGCCTTAGATTCTCTTTCCGAAGACGCTAACTTAGTGCCACCTCTTTCGACATCATGTTCTCCTGTTACAATCTCAATTTTGGAGCGTTCAGAAAATTTTGGCCAGATTTCAGCAAATGTATCAGGAGAACATGATGCGAAAGAAGGTATCCCCTGAAATTCATCGTCGAAGGCCTTTCGTCAACTCTGCGCCTCTACGTCAAATAGTTCTTCGCTTTAGATTCTCTCTACGTAGACACTAACTTTGTGCCACCTCTTTCGACATCATGTTCTCCTGTTACAATCTCAATTTTGGAGCGTTCAGAAAATTTTGGCCAGATTTTAGCAAATGTATCAGGAGAACATGAAGCGAAAGGAGGTATGCCCTGAATTTCATCGTCGAAGCCTTTCGAAGACGCTGCGCCTCTACGTCGAATAGTTCTCCGCTTTAGATTCTCTCTACGTAGACACTAACTTTGTGCCACCTCTTTCGACATCATGTTCTCCTGTTACAATCTCAATTTTGGAGCGTTCAGAAAATTTTGGCCAGATTTTAGCAAATGTATCAGGAGAACATGAAGCGAAAGGAGGTATGCCCTGAATTTCATCGTCGAAGCCTTTCGAAGACGCTGCGCCTCTACGTCGAATAGTTCTCCGCCTTAGATTCTCTTTCCGAAGACGCTAACTTAGTGCCACCTCTTTCGACATCATGTTCTCCTGTTACAATCTCAATTTTGGAGCGTTCAGAAAATTTTGGCCAGATTTTAGCAAATGTATCAGGAGAACATGAAGCGAAAGGAGGTATGCCCTGAATTTCATCGTCGAAGCCTTTCGAAGACGCTGCGCCTCTACGTCGAATAGTTCTCCGCCTTAGATTCTCTTTCCGAAGACGCTAACTTAGTGCCACCTCTTTCGACATCATGTTCTCCTGTTACAATCTCAATTTTGGAGCGTTCAGAAAATTTTGGCCAGATTTCAGCAAATGTATCAGGAGAACATGAAGCGAAAGGAGGTACGCCCTGAATTTCATCGTCGAAGCCTTTCGAAGACGCTGCGCCTCTACGTCGAATAGTTCTCCGCCTTAGATTCTCTTTCCGAAGACGCTAACTTAGTGCCACCTCTTTCGACATCATGTTCTCCTGTTACAATCTCAATTTTGGAGCGTTCAGAAAATTTTGGCCAGATTTCAGCAAATGTATCAGGAGAACATGATGCGAAAGAAGGTATCCCCTGAAATTCATCGTCGAAGGCCTTTCGTCAACTCTGCGCCTCTACGTCAAATAGTTCTCCGCTTTAGATTCTCTCTACGTAGACACTAACTTTGTGCCACCTCTTTCGACATCATGTTCTCCTGTTACAATCTCAATTTTGGAGCGTTCAGAAAATTTTGGCCAGATTTTAGCAAATGTATCAGGAGAACATGAAGCGAAAGGAGGTATGCCCTGAATTTCATCGTCGAAGCCTTTCGAAGACGCTGCGCCTCTACGTCGAATAGTTCTCCGCCTTAGATTCTCTTTCCGAAGACGCTAACTTAGTGCCACCTCTTTCGACATCATGTTCTCCTGTTACAATCTCAATTTTGGAGCGTTCAGAAAATTTTGGCCAGATTTCAGCAAATGTATCAGGAGAACATGAAGCGAAAGGAGGTACGCCCTGAATTTCATCGTCGAAGCCTTTCGAAGACGCTGCGCCTCTACGTCGAATAGTTCTCCGCCTTAGATTCTCTTTCCGAAGACGCTAACTTAGTGCCACCTCTTTCGACATCATGTTCTCCTGTTACAATCTCAATTTTGGAGCGTTCAGAAAATTTTGGCCAGATTTCAGCAAATGTATCAGGAGAACATGATGCGAAAGAAGGTATCCCCTGAAATTCATCGTCGAAGGCCTTTCGTCAACTCTGCGCCTCTACGTCAAATAGTTCTTCGCTTTAGATTCTCTCTACGTAGACACTAACTTTGTGCCACCTCTTTCGACATCATGTTCTCCTGTTACAATCTCAATTTTGGAGCGTTCAGAAAATTTTGGCCAGATTTTAGCAAATGTATCAGGAGAACATGAAGCGAAAGGAGGTACGCCCTGAATTTCATCGTCGAAGCCTTTCGAAGACGCTGCGCCTCTACGTTGAATAGTTCTCCGCCTTAGATTCTCTTTCCGAAGACGCTAACTTAGTGCCACCTCTTTCGACATCATGTTCTCCTGTTACAATCTCAATTTTGGAGCGTTCAGAAAATTTTGGCCAGATTTCAGCAAATGTATCAGGAGAACATGAAGCGAAAGGAGGTACGCCCTGAATTTCATCGTCGAAGCCTTTCGAAGACGCTGCGCCTCTACGTCGAATAGTTCTCCGCCTTAGATTCTCTTTCCGAAGACGCTAACTTAGTGCCACCTCTTTCGACATCATGTTCTCCTGTTACAATCTCAATTTTGGAGCGTTCAGAAAATTTTGGCCAGATTTCAGCAAATGTATCAGGAGAACATGATGCGAAAGAAGGTATCCCCTGAAATTCATCGTCGAAGGCCTTTCGTCAACTCTGCGCCTCTACGTCAAATAGTTCTTCGCTTTAGATTCTCTCTACGTAGACACTAACTTTGTGCCACCTCTTTCGACATCATGTTCTCCTGTTACAATCTCAATTTTGGAGCGTTCAGAAAATTTTGGCCAGATTTTAGCAAATGTATCAGGAGAACATGAAGCGAAAGGAGGTATGCCCTGAATTTCATCGTCGAAGCCTTTCGAAGACGCTGCGCCTCTACGTCGAATAGTTCTCCGCCTTAGATTCTCTTTCCGAAGACGCTAACTTAGTGCCACCTCTTTCGACATCATGTTCTCCTGTTACAATCTCAATTTTGGAGCGTTCAGAAAATTTTGGCCAGATTTCAGCAAATGTATCAGGAGAACATGAAGCGAAAGGAGGTACGCCCTGAATTTCATCGTCGAAGCCTTTCGAAGACGCTGCGCCTCTACGTCGAATAGTTCTCCGCCTTAGATTCTCTTCCCGAAGACGCTAACTTAGTGCCACCTCTTTCGACATCATGTTCTCCTGTTACAATCTCAATTTTGGAGCGTTCAGAAAATTTTGGCCAGATTTCAGCAAATGTATCAGGAGAACATGATGCGAAAGAAGGTATCCCCTGAAATTCATCGTCGAAGGCCTTTCGTCAACTCTGCGCCTCTACGTCAAATAGTTCTTCGCTTTAGATTCTCTCTACGTAGACACTAACTTAGTGCCACCTCTTTCGACATCATGTTCTCCTGTTACAATCTCAATTTTGGAGCGTTCAGAAAATTTTGGCCAGATTTCAGCAAATGTATCAGGAGAACATGAAGCGAAAGGAGGTACGCCCTGAATTTCATCGTCGAAGCCTTTCGAAGACGCTGCGCCTCTACGTCGAATAGTTCTCCGCCTTAGATTCTCTTCCCGAAGACGCTAACTTAGTGCCACCTCTTTCGACATCATGTTCTCCTGTTACAATCTCAATTTTGGAGCGTTCAGAATATTTTGGCCAGATTTCAGCAAATGTATCAGGAGAACATGATGCGAAAGGAGGTATCCCCTGAAATTCATCGTCGAAGGCCTTTCGTCAACTCTGCGCCTCTACGTCAAATAGTTCTCCGCTTTAGATTCTCTCTACGTAGACACTAACTTTGTGCCACCTCTTTCGACATCATGTTCTCCTGTTACAATCTCAATTTTGGAGCGTTCAGAAAATTTTGGCCAGATTTTAGAAAATGTATCAGGAGAACATGAAGCGAAAGGAGGTACGCCCTGAATTTCATCGTCGAAGCCTTTCGAAGACGCTGCGCCTCTACGTCGAATAGTTCTCCGCCTTAGATTCTCTTTCCGAAGACGCTAACTTAGTGCCACCTCTTTCGACATCATGTTCTCCTGTTACAATCTCAATTTTGGAGCGTTCAGAAAATTTTGGCCAGATTTCAGCAAATGTATCAGGAGAACATGATGCGAAAGGAGGTATCCCCTGAAATTCATCGTCGAAGGCCTTTCGTCAACTCTGCGCCTCTACGTCAAATAGTTCTCCGCTTTAGATTCTCTCTACGTAGACACTAACTTTGTGCCACCTCTTTCGACATCATGATCTCCTGTTACAATCTCAATTTTGGAGCGTTCAGAAAATTTTGGCCAGATTTTAGCAAATGTATCAGGAGAACATGAAGCGAAAGGAGGTATGCCCTGAATTTCATCGTCGAAGCCTTTCGAAGACGCTGCGCCTCTACGTCGAATAGTTCTCCGCCTTAGATTCTCTTTCCGAAGACGCTAACTTAGTGCCACCTCTTTCGACATCATGTTCTCCTGTTACAATCTCAATTTTGGAGCGTTCAGAAAATTTTGGCCAGATTTCAGCAAATGTATCAGGAGAACATGATGCGAAAGGAGGTATCCCCTGAAATTCATCGTCGAAGGCCTTTCGTCAACTCTGCGCCTCTACGTCAAATAGTTCTCCGCTTTAGATTCTCTCTACGTAGACACTAACTTTGTGCCACCTCTTTCGACATCATGTTCTCCTGTTACAATCTCAATTTTGGAGCGTTCAGAAAATTTTGGCCAGATTTTAGCAAATGTATCAGGAGAACATGAAGCGAAAGGAGGTATGCCCTGAATTTCATCGTCGAAGCCTTTCGAAGACGCTGCGCCTCTACGTCGAATAGTTCTCCGCCTTAGATTCTCTTTCCGAAGACGCTAACTTAGTGCCACCTCTTTCGACATCATGTTCTCCTGTTACAATCTCAATTTTGGAGCGTTCAGAAAATTTTGGCCAGATTTTAGCAAATGTATCAGGAGAACATGAAGCGAAAGGAGGTATGCCCTGAATTTCATCGTCGAAGCCTTTCGAAGACGCTGCGCCTCTACGTCGAATAGTTCTCCGCCTTAGATTCTCTTTCCGAAGACGCTAACTTAGTGCCACCTCTTTCGACATCATGTTCTCCTGTTACAATCTCAATTTTGGAGCGTTCAGAAAATTTTGGCCAGATTTCAGCAAATGTATCAGGAGAACATGAAGCGAAAGGAGGTACGCCCTGAATTTCATCGTCGAAGCCTTTCGAAGACGCTGCGCCTCTACGTCGAATAGTTCTCCGCCTTAGATTCTCTTTCCGAAGACGCTAACTTAGTGCCACCTCTTTCGACATCATGTTCTCCTGTTACAATCTCAATTTTGGAGCGTTCAGAAAATTTTGGCCAGATTTCAGCAAATGTATCAGGAGAACATGATGCGAAAGAAGGTATCCCCTGAAATTCATCGTCGAAGGCCTTTCGTCAACTCTGCGCCTCTACGTCAAATAGTTCTTCGCTTTAGATTCTCTCTACGTAGACACTAACTTTGTGCCACCTCTTTCGACATCATGTTCTCCTGTTACAATCTCAATTTTGGAGCGTTCAGAAAATTTTGGCCAGATTTTAGCAAATGTATCAGGAGAACATGAAGCGAAAGGAGGTATGCCCTGAATTTCATCGTCGAAGCCTTTCGAAGACGCTGCGCCTCTACGTCGAATAGTTCTCCGCCTTAGATTCTCTTTCCGAAGACGCTAACTTAGTGCCACCTCTTTCGACATCATGTTCTCCTGTTACAATCTCAATTTTGGAGCGTTCAGAAAATTTTGGCCAGATTTCAGCAAATGTATCAGGAGAACATGAAGCGAAAGGAGGTACGCCCTGAATTTCATCGTCGAAGCCTTTCGAAGACGCTGCGCCTCTACGTCGAATAGTTCTCCGCCTTAGATTCTCTTTCCGAAGACGCTAACTTAGTGCCACCTCTTTCGACATCATGTTCTCCTGTTACAATCTCAATTTTGGAGCGTTCAGAAAATTTTGGCCAGATTTCAGCAAATGTATCAGGAGAACATGATGCGAAAGAAGGTATCCCCTGAAATTCATCGTCGAAGGCCTTTCGTCAACTCTGCGCCTCTACGTCAAATAGTTCTTCGCTTTAGATTCTCTCTACGTAGACACTAACTTAGTGCCACCTCTTTCGACATCATGTTCTCCTGTTACAATCTCAATTTTGGAGCGTTCAGAAAATTTTGGCCAGATTTCAGCAAATGTATCAGGAGAACATGAAGCGAAAGGAGGTACGCCCTGAATTTCATCGTCGAAGCCTTTCGAAGACGCTGCGCCTCTACGTCGAATAGTTCTCCGCCTTAGATTCTCTTCCCGAAGACGCTAACTTAGTGCCACCTCTTTCGACATCATGTTCTCCTGTTACAATCTCAATTTTGGAGCGTTCAGAATATTTTGGCCAGATTTCAGCAAATGTATCAGGAGAACATGATGCGAAAGGAGGTATCCCCTGAAATTCATCGTCGAAGGCCTTTCGTCAACTCTGCGCCTCTACGTCAAATAGTTCTCCGCTTTAGATTCTCTCTACGTAGACACTAACTTTGTGCCACCTCTTTCGACATCATGTTCTCCTGTTACAATCTCAATTTTGGAGCGTTCAGAAAATTTTGGCCAGATTTTAGAAAATGTATCAGGAGAACATGAAGCGAAAGGAGGTACGCCCTGAATTTCATCGTCGAAGCCTTTCGAAGACGCTGCGCCTCTACGTCGAATAGTTCTCCGCCTTAGATTCTCTTTCCGAAGACGCTAACTTAGTGCCACCTCTTTCGACATCATGTTCTCCTGTTACAATCTCAATTTTGGAGCGTTCAGAAAATTTTGGCCAGATTTCAGCAAATGTATCAGGAGAACATGATGCGAAAGGAGGTATCCCCTGAATTTCATCGTCGAAGCCTTTCGAAGACGCTGCGCCTCTACGTCGAATAGTTCTCCGCCTTAGATTCTCTTCCCGAAGACGCTAACTTAGTGCCACCTCTTTCGACATCATGTTCTCCTGTTACAATCTCAATTTTGGAGCGTTCAGAATATTTTGGCCAGATTTCAGCAAATGTATCAGGAGAACATGATGCGAAAGGAGGTATCCCCTGAAATTCATCGTCGAAGGCCTTTCGTCAACTCTGCGCCTCTACGTCAAATAGTTCTCCGCTTTAGATTCTCTCTACGTAGACACTAACTTTGTGCCACCTCTTTCGACATCATGTTCTCCTGTTACAATCTCAATTTTGGAGCGTTCAGAAAATTTTGGCCAGATTTTAGAAAATGTATCAGGAGAACATGAAGCGAAAGGAGGTACGCCCTGAATTTCATCGTCGAAGCCTTTCGAAGACGCTGCGCCTCTACGTCGAATAGTTCTCCGCCTTAGATTCTCTTTCCGAAGACGCTAACTTAGTGCCACCTCTTTCGACATCATGTTCTCCTGTTACAATCTCAATTTTGGAGCGTTCAGAAAATTTTGGCCAGATTTCAGCAAATGTATCAGGAGAACATGATGCGAAAGGAGGTATCCCCTGAAATTCATCGTCGAAGGCCTTTCGTCAACTCTGCGCCTCTACGTCAAATAGTTCTCCGCTTTAGATTCTCTCTACGTAGACACTAACTTTGTGCCACCTCTTTCGACATCATGTTCTCCTGTTACAATCTCAATTTTGGAGCGTTCAGAAAATTTTGGCCAGATTTCAGCAAATGTATCAGGAGAACATGAAGCGAAAGGAGGTACGCCCTGAATTTCATCGTCGAAGCCTTTCGAAGACGCTGCGCCTCTACGTCGAATAGTTCTCCGCCTTAGATTCTCTTCCCGAAGACGCTAACTTAGTGCCACCTCTTTCGACATCATGTTCTCCTGTTACAATCTCAATTTTGGAGCGTTCAGAATATTTTGGCCAGATTTCAGCAAATGTATCAGGAGAACATGATGCGAAAGAAGGTATCCCCTGAAATTCATCGTCGAAGGCCTTTCGTCAACTCTGCGCCTCTACGTCAAATAGTTCTCCGCTTTAGATTCTCTCTACGTAGACACTAACTTTGTGCCACCTCTTTCGACATCATGTTCTCCTGTTACAATCTCAATTTTGGAGCGTTCAGAAAATTTTGGCCAGATTTTAGCAAATGTATCAGGAGAACATGAAGCGAAAGGAGGTATGCCCTGAATTTCATCGTCGAAGCCTTTCGAAGACGCTGCGCCTCTACGTCGAATAGTTCTCCGCCTTAGATTCTCTTTCCGAAGACGCTAACTTAGTGCCACCTCTTTCGACATCATGTTCTCCTGTTACAATCTCAATTTTGGAGCGTTCAGAAAATTTTGGCCAGATTTCAGCAAATGTATCAGGAGAACATGAAGCGAAAGGAGGTACGCCCTGAATTTCATCGTCGAAGCCTTTCGAAGACGCTGCGCCTCTACGTCGAATAGTTCTCCGCCTTAGATTCTCTTTCCGAAGACGCTAACTTAGTGCCACCTCTTTCGACATCATGTTCTCCTGTTACAATCTCAATTTTGGAGCGTTCAGAAAATTTTGGCCAGATTTCAGCAAATGTATCAGGAGAACATGATGCGAAAGAAGGTATCCCCTGAAATTCATCGTCGAAGGCCTTTCGTCAACTCTGCGCCTCTACGTCAAATAGTTCTTCGCTTTAGATTCTCTCTACGTAGACACTAACTTTGTGCCACCTCTTTCGACATCATGTTCTCCTGTTACAATCTCAATTTTGGAGCGTTCAGAAAATTTTGGCCAGATTTTAGCAAATGTATCAGGAGAACATGAAGCGAAAGGAGGTACGCCCTGAATTTCATCGTCGAAGCCTTTCGAAGACGCTGCGCCTCTACGTTGAATAGTTCTCCGCCTTAGATTCTCTTTCCGAAGACGCTAACTTAGTGCCACCTCTTTCGACATCATGTTCTCCTGTTACAATCTCAATTTTGGAGCGTTCAGAAAATTTTGGCCAGATTTCAGCAAATGTATCAGGAGAACATGAAGCGAAAGGAGGTACGCCCTGAATTTCATCGTCGAAGCCTTTCGAAGACGCTGCGCCTCTACGTCGAATAGTTCTCCGCCTTAGATTCTCTTTCCGAAGACGCTAACTTAGTGCCACCTCTTTCGACATCATGTTCTCCTGTTACAATCTCAATTTTGGAGCGTTCAGAAAATTTTGGCCAGATTTCAGCAAATGTATCAGGAGAACATGATGCGAAAGAAGGTATCCCCTGAAATTCATCGTCGAAGGCCTTTCGTCAACTCTGCGCCTCTACGTCAAATAGTTCTTCGCTTTAGATTCTCTCTACGTAGACACTAACTTTGTGCCACCTCTTTCGACATCATGTTCTCCTGTTACAATCTCAATTTTGGAGCGTTCAGAAAATTTTGGCCAGATTTTAGCAAATGTATCAGGAGAACATGAAGCGAAAGGAGGTATGCCCTGAATTTCATCGTCGAAGCCTTTCGAAGACGCTGCGCCTCTACGTCGAATAGTTCTCCGCCTTAGATTCTCTTTCCGAAGACGCTAACTTAGTGCCACCTCTTTCGACATCATGTTCTCCTGTTACAATCTCAATTTTGGAGCGTTCAGAAAATTTTGGCCAGATTTCAGCAAATGTATCAGGAGAACATGAAGCGAAAGGAGGTACGCCCTGAATTTCATCGTCGAAGCCTTTCGAAGACGCTGCGCCTCTACGTCGAATAGTTCTCCGCCTTAGATTCTCTTCCCGAAGACGCTAACTTAGTGCCACCTCTTTCGACATCATGTTCTCCTGTTACAATCTCAATTTTGGAGCGTTCAGAAAATTTTGGCCAGATTTCAGCAAATGTATCAGGAGAACATGATGCGAAAGAAGGTATCCCCTGAAATTCATCGTCGAAGGCCTTTCGTCAACTCTGCGCCTCTACGTCAAATAGTTCTTCGCTTTAGATTCTCTCTACGTAGACACTAACTTAGTGCCACCTCTTTCGACATCATGTTCTCCTGTTACAATCTCAATTTTGGAGCGTTCAGAAAATTTTGGCCAGATTTCAGCAAATGTATCAGGAGAACATGAAGCGAAAGGAGGTACGCCCTGAATTTCATCGTCGAAGCCTTTCGAAGACGCTGCGCCTCTACGTCGAATAGTTCTCCGCCTTAGATTCTCTTCCCGAAGACGCTAACTTAGTGCCACCTCTTTCGACATCATGTTCTCCTGTTACAATCTCAATTTTGGAGCGTTCAGAATATTTTGGCCAGATTTCAGCAAATGTATCAGGAGAACATGATGCGAAAGGAGGTATCCCCTGAAATTCATCGTCGAAGGCCTTTCGTCAACTCTGCGCCTCTACGTCAAATAGTTCTCCGCTTTAGATTCTCTCTACGTAGACACTAACTTTGTGCCACCTCTTTCGACATCATGTTCTCCTGTTACAATCTCAATTTTGGAGCGTTCAGAAAATTTTGGCCAGATTTTAGAAAATGTATCAGGAGAACATGAAGCGAAAGGAGGTACGCCCTGAATTTCATCGTCGAAGCCTTTCGAAGACGCTGCGCCTCTACGTCGAATAGTTCTCCGCCTTAGATTCTCTTTCCGAAGACGCTAACTTAGTGCCACCTCTTTCGACATCATGTTCTCCTGTTACAATCTCAATTTTGGAGCGTTCAGAAAATTTTGGCCAGATTTCAGCAAATGTATCAGGAGAACATGATGCGAAAGGAGGTATCCCCTGAAATTCATCGTCGAAGGCCTTTCGTCAACTCTGCGCCTCTACGTCAAATAGTTCTCCGCTTTAGATTCTCTCTACGTAGACACTAACTTTGTGCCACCTCTTTCGACATCATGATCTCCTGTTACAATCTCAATTTTGGAGCGTTCAGAAAATTTTGGCCAGATTTTAGCAAATGTATCAGGAGAACATGAAGCGAAAGGAGGTATGCCCTGAATTTCATCGTCGAAGCCTTTCGAAGACGCTGCGCCTCTACGTCGAATAGTTCTCCGCCTTAGATTCTCTTTCCGAAGACGCTAACTTAGTGCCACCTCTTTCGACATCATGTTCTCCTGTTACAATCTCAATTTTGGAGCGTTCAGAAAATTTTGGCCAGATTTCAGCAAATGTATCAGGAGAACATGATGCGAAAGGAGGTATCCCCTGAAATTCATCGTCGAAGGCCTTTCGTCAACTCTGCGCCTCTACGTCAAATAGTTCTCCGCTTTAGATTCTCTCTACGTAGACACTAACTTTGTGCCACCTCTTTCGACATCATGTTCTCCTGTTACAATCTCAATTTTGGAGCGTTCAGAAAATTTTGGCCAGATTTTAGCAAATGTATCAGGAGAACATGAAGCGAAAGGAGGTATGCCCTGAATTTCATCGTCGAAGCCTTTCGAAGACGCTGCGCCTCTACGTCGAATAGTTCTCCGCCTTAGATTCTCTTTCCGAAGACGCTAACTTAGTGCCACCTCTTTCGACATCATGTTCTCCTGTTACAATCTCAATTTTGGAGCGTTCAGAAAATTTTGGCCAGATTTTAGCAAATGTATCAGGAGAACATGAAGCGAAAGGAGGTATGCCCTGAATTTCATCGTCGAAGCCTTTCGAAGACGCTGCGCCTCTACGTCGAATAGTTCTCCGCCTTAGATTCTCTTTCCGAAGACGCTAACTTAGTGCCACCTCTTTCGACATCATGTTCTCCTGTTACAATCTCAATTTTGGAGCGTTCAGAAAATTTTGGCCAGATTTCAGCAAATGTATCAGGAGAACATGAAGCGAAAGGAGGTACGCCCTGAATTTCATCGTCGAAGCCTTTCGAAGACGCTGCGCCTCTACGTCGAATAGTTCTCCGCCTTAGATTCTCTTTCCGAAGACGCTAACTTAGTGCCACCTCTTTCGACATCATGTTCTCCTGTTACAATCTCAATTTTGGAGCGTTCAGAAAATTTTGGCCAGATTTCAGCAAATGTATCAGGAGAACATGATGCGAAAGAAGGTATCCCCTGAAATTCATCGTCGAAGGCCTTTCGTCAACTCTGCGCCTCTACGTCAAATAGTTCTTCGCTTTAGATTCTCTCTACGTAGACACTAACTTTGTGCCACCTCTTTCGACATCATGTTCTCCTGTTACAATCTCAATTTTGGAGCGTTCAGAAAATTTTGGCCAGATTTTAGCAAATGTATCAGGAGAACATGAAGCGAAAGGAGGTATGCCCTGAATTTCATCGTCGAAGCCTTTCGAAGACGCTGCGCCTCTACGTCGAATAGTTCTCCGCCTTAGATTCTCTTTCCGAAGACGCTAACTTAGTGCCACCTCTTTCGACATCATGTTCTCCTGTTACAATCTCAATTTTGGAGCGTTCAGAAAATTTTGGCCAGATTTCAGCAAATGTATCAGGAGAACATGAAGCGAAAGGAGGTACGCCCTGAATTTCATCGTCGAAGCCTTTCGAAGACGCTGCGCCTCTACGTCGAATAGTTCTCCGCCTTAGATTCTCTTCCCGAAGACGCTAACTTAGTGCCACCTCTTTCGACATCATGTTCTCCTGTTACAATCTCAATTTTGGAGCGTTCAGAAAATTTTGGCCAGATTTCAGCAAATGTATCAGGAGAACATGATGCGAAAGAAGGTATCCCCTGAAATTCATCGTCGAAGGCCTTTCGTCAACTCTGCGCCTCTACGTCAAATAGTTCTTCGCTTTAGATTCTCTCTACGTAGACACTAACTTAGTGCCACCTCTTTCGACATCATGTTCTCCTGTTACAATCTCAATTTTGGAGCGTTCAGAAAATTTTGGCCAGATTTCAGCAAATGTATCAGGAGAACATGAAGCGAAAGGAGGTACGCCCTGAATTTCATCGTCGAAGCCTTTCGAAGACGCTGCGCCTCTACGTCGAATAGTTCTCCGCCTTAGATTCTCTTCCCGAAGACGCTAACTTAGTGCCACCTCTTTCGACATCATGTTCTCCTGTTACAATCTCAATTTTGGAGCGTTCAGAATATTTTGGCCAGATTTCAGCAAATGTATCAGGAGAACATGATGCGAAAGGAGGTATCCCCTGAAATTCATCGTCGAAGGCCTTTCGTCAACTCTGCGCCTCTACGTCAAATAGTTCTCCGCTTTAGATTCTCTCTACGTAGACACTAACTTTGTGCCACCTCTTTCGACATCATGTTCTCCTGTTACAATCTCAATTTTGGAGCGTTCAGAAAATTTTGGCCAGATTTTAGAAAATGTATCAGGAGAACATGAAGCGAAAGGAGGTACGCCCTGAATTTCATCGTCGAAGCCTTTCGAAGACGCTGCGCCTCTACGTCGAATAGTTCTCCGCCTTAGATTCTCTTTCCGAAGACGCTAACTTAGTGCCACCTCTTTCGACATCATGTTCTCCTGTTACAATCTCAATTTTGGAGCGTTCAGAAAATTTTGGCCAGATTTCAGCAAATGTATCAGGAGAACATGATGCGAAAGGAGGTATCCCCTGAATTTCATCGTCGAAGCCTTTCGAAGACGCTGCGCCTCTACGTCGAATAGTTCTCCGCCTTAGATTCTCTTCCCGAAGACGCTAACTTAGTGCCACCTCTTTCGACATCATGTTCTCCTGTTACAATCTCAATTTTGGAGCGTTCAGAATATTTTGGCCAGATTTCAGCAAATGTATCAGGAGAACATGATGCGAAAGGAGGTATCCCCTGAAATTCATCGTCGAAGGCCTTTCGTCAACTCTGCGCCTCTACGTCAAATAGTTCTCCGCTTTAGATTCTCTCTACGTAGACACTAACTTTGTGCCACCTCTTTCGACATCATGTTCTCCTGTTACAATCTCAATTTTGGAGCGTTCAGAAAATTTTGGCCAGATTTTAGAAAATGTATCAGGAGAACATGAAGCGAAAGGAGGTACGCCCTGAATTTCATCGTCGAAGCCTTTCGAAGACGCTGCGCCTCTACGTCGAATAGTTCTCCGCCTTAGATTCTCTTTCCGAAGACGCTAACTTAGTGCCACCTCTTTCGACATCATGTTCTCCTGTTACAATCTCAATTTTGGAGCGTTCAGAAAATTTTGGCCAGATTTCAGCAAATGTATCAGGAGAACATGATGCGAAAGGAGGTATCCCCTGAAATTCATCGTCGAAGGCCTTTCGTCAACTCTGCGCCTCTACGTCAAATAGTTCTCCGCTTTAGATTCTCTCTACGTAGACACTAACTTTGTGCCACCTCTTTCGACATCATGTTCTCCTGTTACAATCTCAATTTTGGAGCGTTCAGAAAATTTTGGCCAGATTTCAGCAAATGTATCAGGAGAACATGAAGCGAAAGGAGGTACGCCCTGAATTTCATCGTCGAAGCCTTTCGAAGACGCTGCGCCTCTACGTCGAATAGTTCTCCGCCTTAGATTCTCTTCCCGAAGACGCTAACTTAGTGCCACCTCTTTCGACATCATGTTCTCCTGTTACAATCTCAATTTTGGAGCGTTCAGAATATTTTGGCCAGATTTCAGCAAATGTATCAGGAGAACATGATGCGAAAGGAGGTATCCCCTGAAATTCATCGTCGAAGGCCTTTCGTCAACTCTGCGCCTCTACGTCAAATAGTTCTCCGCTTTAGATTCTCTCTACGTAGACACTAACTTTGTGCCACCTCTTTCGACATCATGTTCTCCTGTTACAATCTCAATTTTGGAGCGTTCAGAAAATTTTGGCCAGATTTTAGAAAATGTATCAGGAGAACATGAAGCGAAAGGAGGTACGCCCTGAATTTCATCGTCGAAGCCTTTCGAAGACGCTGCGCCTCTACGTCGAATAGTTCTCCGCCTTAGATTCTCTTTCCGAAGACGCTAACTTAGTGCCACCTCTTTCGACATCATGTTCTCCTGTTACAATCTCAATTTTGGAGCGTTCAGAAAATTTTGGCCAGATTTCAGCAAATGTATCAGGAGAACATGATGCGAAAGGAGGTATCCCCTGAAATTCATCGTCGAAGGCCTTTCGTCAACTCTGCGCCTCTACGTCAAATAGTTCTCCGCTTTAGATTCTCTCTACGTAGACACTAACTTTGTGCCACCTCTTTCGACATCATGTTCTCCTGTTACAATCTCAATTTTGGAGCGTTCAGAAAATTTTGGCCAGATTTTAGCAAATGTATCAGGAGAACATGAAGCGAAAGGAGGTACGCCCTGAATTTCATCGTCGAAGCCTTTCGAAGACGCTGCGCCTCTACGTTGAATAGTTCTCCGCCTTAGATTCTCTTTCCGAAGACGCTAACTTAGTGCCACCTCTTTCGACATCATGTTCTCCTGTTACAATCTCAATTTTGGAGCGTTCAGAAAATTTTGGCCAGATTTTAGCAAATGTATCAGGAGAACATGAAGCGAAAGGAGGTATGCCCTGAATTTCATCGTCGAAGCCTTTCGAAGACGCTGCGCCTCTACGTCGAATAGTTCTCCGCCTTAGATTCTCTTTCCGAAGACGCTAACTTAGTGCCACCTCTTTCGACATCATGTTCTCCTGTTACAATCTCAATTTTGGAGCGTTCAGAAAATTTTGGCCAGATTTCAGCAAATGTATCAGGAGAACATGAAGCGAAAGGAGGTACGCCCTGAATTTCATCGTCGAAGCCTTTCGAAGACGCTGCGCCTCTACGTCGAATAGTTCTCCGCCTTAGATTCTCTTTCCGAAGACGCTAACTTAGTGCCACCTCTTTCGACATCATGTTCTCCTGTTACAATCTCAATTTTGGAGCGTTCAGAAAATTTTGGCCAGATTTCAGCAAATGTATCAGGAGAACATGATGCGAAAGAAGGTATCCCCTGAAATTCATCGTCGAAGGCCTTTCGTCAACTCTGCGCCTCTACGTCAAATAGTTCTTCGCTTTAGATTCTCTCTACGTAGACACTAACTTTGTGCCACCTCTTTCGACATCATGTTCTCCTGTTACAATCTCAATTTTGGAGCGTTCAGAAAATTTTGGCCAGATTTTAGCAAATGTATCAGGAGAACATGAAGCGAAAGGAGGTATGCCCTGAATTTCATCGTCGAAGCCTTTCGAAGACGCTGCGCCTCTACGTCGAATAGTTCTCCGCCTTAGATTCTCTTTCCGAAGACGCTAACTTAGTGCCACCTCTTTCGACATCATGTTCTCCTGTTACAATCTCAATTTTGGAGCGTTCAGAAAATTTTGGCCAGATTTCAGCAAATGTATCAGGAGAACATGAAGCGAAAGGAGGTACGCCCTGAATTTCATCGTCGAAGCCTTTCGAAGACGCTGCGCCTCTACGTCGAATAGTTCTCCGCCTTAGATTCTCTTCCCGAAGACGCTAACTTAGTGCCACCTCTTTCGACATCATGTTCTCCTGTTACAATCTCAATTTTGGAGCGTTCAGAAAATTTTGGCCAGATTTCAGCAAATGTATCAGGAGAACATGATGCGAAAGAAGGTATCCCCTGAAATTCATCGTCGAAGGCCTTTCGTCAACTCTGCGCCTCTACGTCAAATAGTTCTTCGGTTTAGATTCTCTCTACGTAGACACTAACTTAGTGCCACCTCTTTCGACATCATGTTCTCCTGTTACAATCTCAATTTTGGAGCGTTCAGAAAATTTTGGCCAGATTTCACCAAATGTATCAGGAGAACATGATGCGAAAGGAGGTATCTCTTGAAATTCATCGTCGAAGGCCTTTCGTCAACTCTGCGCCTCTACGTCAAATAGTTCTCCGCTTTAGATTCTCTCTACGTAGACACTAACTTTGTGCCAGCTCTTTCGACATCATGTTCTCCTGTTACAATCTCAATTTTGGAGCGTTCAGAAAATTTTGGCCAGATTTTAGAAAATGTATCAGGAGAACATGAAGCGAAAGGAGGTACGCCCTGAATTTCATCGTCGAAGCCTTTCGAAGACGCTGCGCCTCTACGTCGAATAGTTCTCCGCCTTAGATTCTCTTTCCGAAGACGCTAACTTAGTGCCACCTCTTTCGACATCATGTTCTCCTGTTACAATCTCAATTTTGGAGCGTTCAGAAAATTTTGGCCAGATTTCAGCAAATGTATCAGGAGAACATGATGCGAAAGGAGGTATCCCCTGAAATTCATCGTCGAAGGCCTTTCGTCAACTCTGCGCCTCTACGTCAAATAGTTCTCCGCTTTAGATTCTCTCTACGTAGACACTAACTTTGTGCCACCTCTTTCGACATCATGTTCTCCTGTTACAATCTCAATTATGGAGCGTTTAGAAAATTTTGGCCAGATTTTAGCAAATGTATCAGGAGAACATGAAGCGAAAGGAGGTATCGCCTGAATTTCATCGTCGAAGGCCTTTCGAAAACTCTGCCCCTCTCCGATTTTCCTCAATTGTTACCGATTTCTCAGTCACCCTGTATAGTAGGGTATTTTTCACTCCTTAGGAAAGTTCTCGGTACGTGAAAGCGCATCCAAATAGTATAATAAAAGTACCCTTTGATCGCCGATTTTCCTCGATCGTTACCGATTTCTCGGTCACCCTGTACAGTAGGGGATATTTCACCCCTTAGGAAAGTACTTGGGACGTGAAACCGCGTGCAAAGAGTACAATGAAAGTACCCTTTGATTGCCGATTTTCCTCGATTGTTGCCGATTTCTGAGTCACCCTGTATAGTAGGGTATTTTTCATCCCTTAGAAAAGTACTCGGGACGTGAAACCGCGTCCAAAGAGTACAATGAAAGCACCCTTCGATCGCCGATTTTCCGCGATCGTTACCGATTTCTCGGTCACCCTGTACAGTAGGGTATTTTTCACCCCTTAGGAAGGTACCCGGGACGCGAAACCGCGTCCAAAGAGTACAATGAATGTACCCTTTGATTGCCGATTTTCCTCGATTGTTGCCGATTTCTGAGTCACCCTGTATAGTAGGGTATTTTTCACCCCTTAGGAAAGTACTCGGGACGTGAAACCGCGTGCAAAGAGTACAATGAAAGTACCCTTTGATTGCCGATTTTCCTCGATCGTTGGCGATTTTTCAGTCACTCTGTATAGTAGGGTATTTTTCACCCCTTAGGAAAGTACTTGGGACGGGAAACCGCGTGCAAAGAGTACAATGAAAGTACCCTTTGATTGCCGATTTTCCTCGATTGTTGCCGATTTCTGAGTCACCCTGTATAGTAGTGTATTTTTCACCCCTTAGAAAAGTACTCGGGACGTGAAACCGCGTCCAAAGAGTACAATGAAAGTACCCTTCCATCGCCGATTTTCCGCGGTCGTTGCCGATTTCTCTATCACCCTGTATAGTAGGGACTTTTTCACCCCTTATGAAAGTACTCGGGACGTGAAACTGCGTCCAAAGAGTACAATGAAAGTACCCTTTGATTGCCGATTTTCCTCGATTGTTGCCGATTTCTGAGTCACCTTGTATAGTAGGGTATTTTTCACCCCTTAGGAAAGTACTCGGGACGTGAAACCGCGTCTAAAGAGTACAATGAAAGTACCCTTCCATCGCCGATTTTCCGCGGTCGTTGCCGATTTCTCTATCACCCTGTATAGTAGGGACTTTTTCACCCCTTATGAAAGTACTCGGGACGTGAAACTGCGTCCAAAGAGTACAATGAAAGTACCCTTTGATTGCCGATTTTCCTCGATTGTTGCCGATTTCTGAGTCACCCTGTATAGTAGGGTATTTTTCACCCCTTAGGAAAGTACTCGGGACGTGAAACCGCGTCCAAGGAGTACAATGAAAGTACCCTTTGATTGCCGATTTTAGTTCCCCGCTTTAGATTCTCTTTCCGAAGATCGCTAACTTAGTGCCACCTCTTTCGACATCATGTTCTCCTGTTACAATCTCAATTTTGGAGCGTTCAGAAAATTTTGGCCAGATTTCAGCAAATGTATCAGGAGAACATGATGCGAAAGGAGGTATCCCCTGAAATTCATCGTCGAAGGCCTTTCGTCAACTCTGCGCCTCTACGTCAAATAGTTCTCCGCTTTAGATTCTCTCTACGTAGACACTAACTTTGTGCCACCTCTTTCGACATCATGTTCTCCTGTTACAATCTCAATTTTGGAGCGTTCAGAAAATTTTGGC
The DNA here is from genome assembly GCA_947577245.1 of Andrena bucephala. NCBI lineage: Eukaryota > Metazoa > Arthropoda > Insecta > Hymenoptera > Andrenidae > Andrena > Andrena bucephala. The sequence goes on from OX387715.1 coordinate 77,373,807, forward strand.
CAGATTTTAGCAAATGTATCAGGAGAACATGAAGCGAAAGGAGGTACGCCCTGAATTTCATCGTCGAAGCCTTTCGAAGACGCTGCGCCTCTACGTCGAATAGTTCTCCGTCTTAGATTCTCTTTCCGGAGACGCTAACTTAGTGCCACCTCTTTCGACATCATGTTCTCCTGTTACAATCTCAATTTTGGAGCGTTCAGGAAATTTTGGCCAGATTTCAGCAAATGTATCAGGAGAACATGATGCGAAAGGAGGTATCCCCTGAAATTCATCGTCGAAGGCCTTTCGTCAACTCTGCGCCTCTACGTCAAATAGTTCTCCGCTTTAGATTCTCTCTACGTAGACACTAACTTTGTGCCACCTCTTTCGACATCATGTTCTCCTGTTACAATCTCAATTTTGGAGCGTTCAGAAAATTTTGGCCAGATTTTAGCAAATGTATCAGGAGAACATGAAGCGAAAGGAGGTACGCCCTGAATTTCATCGTCGAAGCCTTTCGAAGACGCTGCGCCTCTACGTCGAATAGTTCTCCGTCTTAGATTCTCTTTCCGGAGACGCTAACTTAGTGCCACCTCTTTCGACATCATGTTCTCCTGTTACAATCTCAATTTTGGAGCGTTCAGGAAATTTTGGCCAGATTTCAGCAAATGTATCAGGAGAACATGATGCGAAAGGAGGTATCCCCTGAAATTCATCGTCGAAGGCCTTTCGTCAACTCTGCGCCTCTACGTCAAATAGTTCTCCGCTTTAGATTCTCTCTACGTAGACACTAACTTTGTGCCACCTCTTTCGACATCATGTTCTCCTGTTACAATCTCAATTTTGGAGCGTTCAGAAAATTTTGGCCAGATTTTAGCAAATGTATCAGGAGAACATGAAGCGAAAGGAGGTACGCCCTGAATATCATCGTCGAAGCCTTTCGAAGACGCTGCGCCTCTACGTCGAATAGTTCTCCGCCTTAGATTCTCTTTCCGAAGACGCTAACTTAGTCCCACCTCTTTCGACATCATGTTCTCCTGTTACAATCTCAATTTTGGAGCGTTCAGAAAATTTTGGCCAGATTTTGGAGCGATGTATCAGGAGAACATGAAGCGAAAGGAGGTATCTTGTAATTTCACCATTGAAGGCGTTGCCTTGAAGTAGCGAACAAGAGCTGCGCCTTCTAAAGGCCTTTTACCATGGAAATCATAGGTTTGGAATTTGGATAGGAATTTGTAAAAGGTATTTGTAAATAATAATACAGTTCTTTTCCATTTTTTTTCCACTTTATTTGCATGAAAGGCCTTTTTTGCAGTGTTACAATATTGTATAATTTCATTTTACTTTTTGTATAAAATCACTATCTTCTTCATGTTCATTGTTGAGGCTGACAGCTTTCCATCGTTTGTCTTATTTAACGTTCCTGGCCTCGGAGGAATGTTCCCAAGATTTATCTGCAAGAAGAAGAAAAATATTTTCATTAACCTGATTTGTCTATTATGTATAGAAAATACGACAAATATTACAATATAATTTCATGTAAAACGTATAAAGTATTTAATTATCTTCCCAATTTAACCTTTCGCCCGAATTAACCGAAAATTCGCTCCTCGAAGTGAGCGAATCAATGCGACTTGCAAACTTACGATCTACGTTAAAGGCCCAGATCGAGACATTCTTACGTTCAGTGAGTTTGGTTCGGTCTAGACATCTAATCAGAATTTTATTCTGTTTCAGATAGGTATTTCGTCGATGGTTTTACGTAATTTGTTCTATTTCATGCATTTCGTATATGGTTTTGCTTGATTCATTTTATTTCATGTCCTGTATTTTATTATGTTTATTTAATTTCCTTTCATGCTGGTTCCACTATTACTAACATAACGTAGTTAATTGAGGCGTTTGATGGAAAAAGGGCACATAGGCTTATGTGCCCTTTTTCCTTAAATCGTTTAAATCGACTCAGGTGTATGTATATATATATATATGTATGTATATATATATATATATATATATATATATATCAGGTGTATGTATATATATGTATGTATATATATACATACACCTGAGTCGATTTAAACGATTTAAGGAAAAAGGGCACATAAGCCTATGTGCCCTTTTTCCATCAAACGCCTCAATTGTTTCAGCTTGTCAGGTTCAGCCATTCGCGGCGGAGAGACTTAATAAAATAATATATTTAAAAATAAAAGAGATTATGAAAACTAATAGTGAAACGAGATAGTGCCAGAAGACATCTAAGGAAGCCTAGGATAATTTATTATAGTATGAAGTATTTAAGGCCCCTTGTAAAATTGCCAAGTAGTCACAGAATTTTATTAGCTTTGTTGCTGGTTTGCTGGCTCCTCATCTTCGATGAGGTGGTCGCCACTGCTTCCGTTTTCAAAAGCAAGTGACTGAACATGAAATTGGTACGAGTGGATCACTTTCATCCTCTGGTGTTCTTGTCGAAAGGGAAAAGTTTCGGGCGTAGGAGGTGTACCTTTTGGTACACTGCCTGCGTAAGTCATCCGGTTTGATTCACAGTCTCCGTGTTAGACGGCTTGAGTCAGGTCACATCTAGTGTTGCTCCTGACGAGTCGCATCGTTACAAGAGGAATCGTCTGGGAGACGCCGAGCGCTTTTCCCTTTCGACTCGGACAGCAGGGTGGTAGGAACTGCGCCATTCAATACTCCTTTCATGCTCACCCGTAGTCTTTCCTTCTTTGCTGAGTTTATTTTAATCGAGTGATTGCTTGGCGGTTCCCTAGATTCGATATCGAAACCGAAGGGATCGATGGAACTTTGTTTCCATCCATCTCTTTGGTTTAGTAGGCTAAGGGTGTCATGTAAAGGGAGATCGATGGAACTTTGATTCCATCTATCTCTCTACGGGTCTCCAAGCGCAGCAATCTCCTCGCGGTGAGCAGGGGGGCCAAGCTTCCCTCTTACGAAAGTTGAAGCAGAGTTTGTAGCGCCTCCTACCTATTAGGTGCGTACTAAACTGTGAATGTGTGAATCGGGACGTATGTGTATGTGTATACGTGTAATGCACCGCTTACTTTATAACCTGTCCACGGAACGTCGCGCTAGCGACACGTATGCAGCAGATAGAAGGATAAACATTGAAATTGAATATTTCTTCTTTTCTTAGGAAAAGAAAATATATTCAATTTTTTTGTATATCCTTCTATCTGCTGCATACGCGTCACTGACGCGACGATCCATGATCAGACGGCCTTAGAAAAGGTAAACCAGGGAAAGTGAGGACGCCATTTGAAGGAATGACGACGGTCGTCATGGTAACATTTCACCAACGTCGAAAGGTTATGTGTCGTGCTCACTGATACACCTAGGTATGTGTGTGTGATGTACCTAGCGCCTCCTACCTATTTGGTGCTAACTAAAGGGGAACTTCGGCCAAACAATGACGGCTTGGCCCCCCTGGCGGTGAGACCTGGTAATCGGTGAAATCACCGAGCCGATGGCTGCGATTGTCAAATATTTTAGTTGGATATAAGATTTTCTTTGAGTTGTAATACTTCAGTGAAATGTAAGAATAAAATATGTAACTTGAAATGTTATTGGATTGTTCCTACGCGACCCCAGAGCACGAGTATAGCGTTATGATAGAAGGATAAGTGCAAGTTGGAAACTTTCAGCGAGATACTGGAACTGATGGGTTTTATGACAATGTTTAAAGTCCTCTCTGTTTCAGCACCTTATTGAATTATACTAAGTTACAATTCCTTTGCGAGGTATCCCACGTTACATCATGAAAGCATGTCTTCCACAAATAATGTTGTTGTTTATATATATTTTTATGTTAAATAAATTTATTTTGCGTTAAATACACTCGAATAGGACAGCAAGGTTAAAAGGCGTATGTGTTCTTGTTGTGATCCTTTTTTCTCTGTCGTTGCACGGAATACGTTTGTAAAACGATCTTTAAATTGTTACTCTATGAGAATCATTTGTAAATCGCGGGTTTCGAATGTCCTATTTTTAATTTCTAATTCCTACCACGCGTAGCGTTACAATCTTATTTCAGACTGAATCGATAACGTTGGGTGTGACATGAAAATGGTAAGGGGGCTCGCGAGCCCTCCGAGCATGTGACACAAAATTACATTGCGTGATAGGTCTATCTTATACCTAGTCTGTGGTATAACACAAATCATTTGTAGAGTTTTATTCCAAGTTCTTTTATCAGTAGATTCATGTCACATTCTATGTTCACTTATTATTAAATGGTAAATCCTAATTACGCGTTATGGCATTACGTTGTATGCTATATCCGTGTAGTTTAATTGAAAAATTTGTTATGTAGCTACCAGAGATGGGTAAAGACACGAATTTTTTATTTTATACACGACACGTGTCTTAAATGTCGTAAATGTCGTAAATGCGTCATAAATGTCGTATATCTGAAATGAAAATAACCTACCTATATAACATTTTTCGTATAGGTTATGAAGAAGTGCCAATTTATTAATAATTATAATTCTGATTAAAATAAATAAATTAAATTAAGTTACACTGTCGAAAAATGGATATTGAAAGGTTAGTAAAAGAAATGCATATTGGGAAATCAAGAATTTCGATACGCCAACTAGTGACAGAAAATTGAACTACTGAGAGTAGGTCGAAATCCGTCGAAGTCCATATGATTATCAGTGTTTAAATAGACATGTTGTGAGAAATGAGTGGTTTTAAATTTTTTTGAACACTAAATTTTTACTTATTCGATTAAAAATACTTATTCGGAATGTTTGGTGGGACCTGGACCTACTTTCAATAGTTCGCCAACTTACCATCAAAACGCTGAAAGCTACGCCACGCCTCCACTTAGTTTTCCAATAGAATAATATAATTCGTTTAAATTAAAAATTATGTTAATAAAAAGACTATTTTTATTTTAGGAAAAGATCAGTTAAAAGTACAGCACGTTGCTGTTCATTTTGTCCAATGAAATTGTATAAATCTTCATATTGTACATTTAAAACTGTTGTACTTAATGTTTTTCTCGATGGAACTACATAGTTCTTATTTAGTGCATGTACAAATGCTTTAAAGTGGCTTGATTCCACTACACTGAAAGGGATAGTGCACCCAAAAAAGCAATTTGATAATAATTTATCAATTTCATTTTTTCTGAAACAGATATTTTCATTTACATAATTTTCAATTTAAATAAATTTGATTTATTATCGTACATTTATTTCTAATTACTTTACCTTTCACGATTCATTTTTTATTAGTTATTATCTAAACAATTACAAAACAATAATTAACACCACGCTTTTGAATACTTTTTTGGGGTTAGGAAAGTGGCGATTATATGTAGTTTTCGATGTATTCTACAGTATTCTATAGTATTCGCATGCAACTAACAAGCGAGTCAGAAAGAACTATATTTTTCCAACAATTGTTGAAACTTTAAAATAATGAATATTTCTATTTACTACATTTGCGACAAATGACACGTATGAAATGGGCTTAAAAACGACATATACGTACATTTGCGACGTGTCATAAATGCATTTGCGACGCGGTGAAAAATACCGACCCACCACTGGTAGCCAGACCCGGATTAAAAGGGGGGCTAGGGGGGCTGCATCCCCGGACCCCACTTTCCCGGGGGGCCCCGTTCTAAGCGATTAGCTCACTCTGCCTTCATTGGAAATGTTGTATCAAATATATTATCTGAGTTCCACAACTTCCAATATTTTAGTCGATCGACAAATAATTGATATTTTTCCGAACATATACATTGCATATAGATTATTTGTAACTACACCAATCGCAAATTGTGAGGCGGAAAGATCATTTTCTGTACTAAAGAGAATAAAGAATATGTATAAAGCGACGATGTTAGAAGATCGGTTATCATCCTTACCACGTTTGACGACTGAATCTGAATTATTAAGATCTATCGATTGTGAAGACTTGATACAAGAATTTGCAAATTAAGGATAAGAAAAAACATTTGAAATAAAAGTTAATTGTACAATATTTTTTTTATCTACCCCCCTGCCCCAGTTCAACCACGGGGGGCCCACGAAGGTTTGATAGCCCCCGGCCCCAAAAATCTTTATCCGGGCCTGCTGGTAGCTACTGAGGCGTAAGTATCAACCTAGCGCATTGTATTTTCAAACCGCCTTTACGATAACATTATTCCTTATATATAGGTCATAATTAGTTTATTTGAACAGTGTGGATACCTATACGTTTTAACACAGCTTCGATTTTCTTCCAAATCTAATTCCGTGGAAATATTACAGTTGTATTAACATGAATTTACGTAACTTCGAACAAAATGCTCTCAACGCGTGTTCGAATTTCAGATTGTCCGAGTCACGTGACTCAAGTATCTACAGAATATTTCGTGTTTCAAACGAAGCTGCGAGCACAGTCGCCGGTTGTTTCACATTTACTTCTGTATGATTTGTTGTGAACGCAAATATGTTAAGCTAGCACTCAATTCGATTTACACGTAACATTTTTGTGAGAAATGCTGCAAGCCATACCCTGCAGTGTTAGCCGGAATTAACAAACCTGGCAGCATTCAAGATCATGGGGGTTTACACAATTTAATCAACACGGTTCAGGATTTATCGTAGTGGTTAGTTGTTAGTACATAATAAATTGTGGCAATAGAGCAAAGAACTGGTATTAAGAAATTTCCTTTTCACTACGTAGTCGGTACCGCTGTAATTAGGTTATTTTTGACACGTATTTGCGCACGTTATTATAGTAACAACAATTTTTTATACCCGTCTTTTTTTACACTGTACACGGAAATGACCTAGTATACAAGAACGTACTTTTCTGTTTGCGTGTATATGTTTTCACAGATGTTTTCACGTGCTCTTTTAATTCTGTCATAGGTAGTGTTAGTTAAGAGATACTTGAAGGCAGCACAAATGTGAAAGAGTTGTTAACCACTGCGTGGAACATTGATATTGCTAATTGAGAAAACTGTCCGACTGAGTTTTGTATGGCCTAGTGCACACAGATATTTGGAATATATTAAACCCGAGATACAGTTCCAGGATTTATGACCATCAAATATGAGTAAAACACCTGTATCTATTCTGCAAGAAATGATGGTTAAGAAACAACTGGTACCTAACTATGAGCTTATACACGATGGAGGCGGCACACACATGAATACATTTACCTATCAAGTGACGTGCGATGGTCATCGCGCGTCCGGTACAGGTCGGTCTAAGAAGGATGCTAAACACGAAGCTGCGCATGCAATGCTGAAAGTTATCGCTTCGTATAATAGTTTTCCGCAACTGCTAGCGGCAACGGAGGAACCAGTAAGAACGCCCATAGCTCCGGTAGTTCCGGAGCCGCAAAGGATTCCACCGAGTGTGCCCTTTCTTAACGCCGTCGGTATTTTGCAAGTAAGCACTGTTCATGTACTTTATTCGCTGCACTGTGCTGGCGTTACTTAGGTACGTATTGTTGCAGGATTTGTGCGTTGAGAATAATTTACAAGAACCCGAGTATGTTCAAATTAGCGACGTCGGGCCGCCGCATGCAAAGATTTTTACCATTGAATGCAGAGTCGCTGCGTTTAAAGAAGTTGGCATCTCTAGAACGAAAAAGCAAGCTAAACAGGACGCTGCTAAGAAGATGGTAGATAAAATAAACGATTTGGTAGCTGACATGGAAGACACAGATTCGCCTGATTCGGAAGAAGAAGAAAACATGAAGGAAGAGACGCGTTGTAACGACATCGCGAAATCCCGTTACCTTACATTATCAAGGTTACCTACAACAAAAAAACTTAATTTAGGCTTTAAAGTGTCGGAATATCATCTTAAAATTAGGAACTCGTTCAACAGCGAAGCACGCGAACAAATGGTTGAGAAATTGAAGTCCCTTCTTCCACCAGACCATAGCGATATTTCCGAGGAGTTTGTAGAATATCTATCATCAGAGTTTAAAGATTTTTTGTCGAAGATCGATCTAGATATCTCAAGTATGTCTTTAGAATCTGATACCTTAGATTCCCACATTACAGTTATGAGAATTAATACTGTACTGGACATTGTTCAAGTTGGGTTAGGAAAAACGAAAGTGGAAGCGGAATTTTATACGCTATTAAAATTAATTAATAGCATGATATTTCTTTTGGAATAAGTGCAGCCAGGGTAACTAACTCTGGAAAATGAAATAAGTTGATGACTTAAATTTTCGCAAAAAAAAGAACATTTTATTGGGAGGTGAACATATACTTTACTAAAGTATCATCTTATTTAAAACGATTTCAAATAACACAAGATATTTCTTTATTTACGAAAGCTTTGTTTTTGTTGAAACGACGTTTCTTACACTTGTTAAAAACAAAGCCAATCAATTAGATTAACTGTAAACGTGTATAATAATTTAGATTTTCGTTATCGCAATGGTAGAAAGCTCTTTTTTCAAAAACATACAAAGTAGTTTCTATTTAAAATGCATTGCGCGTGTGATAATGTGCCACCGATAGATACGGCAAAGTTATTTCTCTTTTTGTAACGAATTACTACAAAATGCAAAATGAAATAATTTCTAATTAAATTTTAAATTTCATTTAAAAATGAAGTATATTTAATTTTATTAGAAATCGTAAAAATTATTAAGGAGCTTCTGACCCATTCGTGATATAGTTCTTATTTCTTTTGCAGAATTTTAAATGGTCCGCGATCCAAGGTAGAGAAATGCGAAAAAGATGTAAAGAAATGATTGCGCTATTAAAGTTGTTAAAGAGATTTATGTATTTATTTTATACTACTGTTGCACTATAGATTATATGTATATGATCGTGTTTATTTTCTTTTTTTTTTTGTTTGGGATATTCACAAACAAATTTGCGTACTTTCACTTTAATAAGTACATAGTAAAGATGGAAAGGAGTTAACGATAAACGATATATTTTTTTAAAACACGATGAAACAAAGTGCAAGACGAGATTTTATAGCTACGCGCTTATAGTGTTTATTTTTGTGAAGTTTTTGTTTTTGGAACAAATGATATAGAATTTTCACTAGTAAAGTAATTTTGAGCTCTAAACGAATATTGTAAATTCTCGAAAACAAGAAGATTAAGTATCATTTCTTTTGTATGCAAAACACAATAAATATATATTGATTTGGAATCATAGAATTGGCTTAGAATATATTGTTTCAAATGCTACCCAATTTAGCTTATTGAGTATGGTGATTCCGTGAGCGCGTGAAATGAAAAGAAATCGACGTGGTTTATGAAACTCTTTATTTCATTTGATATCGCATAAAAGCGCTACACCTCGTAATGTCCAGTGTCGAGGATTATGGTCGGTCTCGAAATCGATCGATCCCACGTACTTTGTGTCCGTTCTCTGTGGCTTCCTATATATAGGGCATTCATAAAGTTTCGGATCTTTCCCTGCCGTTGTGTTTATCGCATAAATGTAAATCACGGGCATCTGTTCGTACAGGACCTTTGGTTTACTTTCCACCAGCTTGCCCGTTTTACGATCGAGCGATGCACCTTCTAGGAACAGACCGTGAACGTAAACCCCTTCCTGGGGCTGGTTCTTCATGTCTTCCTTATTGAATCTTGTAATCAGATTTTGCAGAACGACCGAGTCGAGGGCCCATCCTTTGTGCGCTCGTGTCACTTCCTGTAGTATACGAACAAATTCCCTTTTACCATGTGTAAAGCATATTTCGTCTACTTAGCTTGGAACTACGTTCCCAGGCATGCAATCCACTGAGACCCATACGAAACTTTCGGTTTCATAGGAACAGGAGCTTATTTTATAGTTTAAATAGTGTACAATAACCGAAATAAAACTCCGTTTATCACAAGCAGGTGAAACATATTCCCCACATTTATCACATTCTTTATTAGTAAAGGGTATCGAAATTCGTATGGAGTTACATTCTTACCCCCATGAAAATGTTTGCAAAAGTTGTGACCTTGTTAAGTATATCAACGTTGTAAGATGATTAACTGTAACTTTAACTAACTTGTCGCATAGCAGTTAAGAATCCCTGGGGATTGAAGAATCCAGTCATCCAGAAGACCTTGGGACGTCCGTGGATGCACCACTGCCTAAACTGATGGTCCCGTTCCAGAAGTTCTGTGTACCAAAATCCAAGAGTCGCCGATTCCCAAGATATCTTCAGCCACTTCTCCGGGATGCGGGCGTCGTACATTGCATCCAGCGATTTCCGTAAGCCTTGGCTCATCACTATGGTACCCTCAATAGCCAGCTTCAGATCTGTCAGCGTGCTACGCACTTCTTTGATTACTCTCGTGATCCTGAGAAACGCATTACCATTGACCAAAGTCTGTTTCCATCTAAAGAAGATGGAGGAATGAATGTAGGACCTTCACCTATCGATCTCCTGCCTCAGGAATATGTTCATGGGCAGCAACGCTCCCATCCGTTGAAGCGCCTCTTTCACTTCGAAAGAGTTGTACTGCTTCGGTAATTTGGATAACATGTCGTTAGCCAACTTGTACACGACGTTCTCTCTGCTCTCACCACCCTGTGCACCTCCCTCTTTGGGTTGTACGCTCAAGATTGTGTCCAGTATCCCTTTTGCCGTGTTTATTTGGTAGGTGATGTCTGCGTTTGGATGCAAGCCAAAGACTTCCGGTGTATCCGTGGCAGGCAGTCCATCTATGTAGTCCAAGTATCCTTGCAGGTTCCTGGTCTGCGGCACCTTGTATCCGCGGTAAAACTCGAAGCCAGGCCGTAGCAACACGTCGCAGAACCAGACGTGTGTAAAGGTGGTCAGCAATCGTTTGTCGAAGTCATCGGTGACTCTGCCACCGTATTGAACCTGTGTTGGAGGATTGACAGTCGTACGACTAGAGATAATGACGTGGCTCATCCTTGCTTTAATAGTATGTGTTTTACATTTCAATAGCGAATGGCCAACTACGAGGACAGTATTTTGTAATACTGGACTTCTTGGAGCAGGATTTGAAGATCGGTGATGGATTCGATATACGTAAATAAACAGTTCAGTATCGATCACCGATGGTCACATCAATGCCGATGATTCTTTATCAAAAGAGACCTACAGACCTCCCCAAGCATGTAGCAGACAGTTGGCCACGACACTCCTCTCTTTGGGTCCATATCGTCCAGATGGTTCTGTATAAATTGAACCGAAGCGGCGAAGTCAGCCTGATTGAACTCGTACGGTATGTTCCAACCGAGGGGTCCGAATTTCCTTCGCTCCTGCACCACGGTGTGCAGAAATGCAACAGCGTACAGCAACGGGGGCCATTGTGACTGCGTGCTGTAGTCGAGTGTGTCCTGCGTTACACTTTGGTAAGTCCTCTTCAAGCTGGCTCTGATACCTTGAGGTGGTTCGTTTGTAAATTTGATCGCCATCTGGGGTACAAAGTCAATTTGAATACACGTAGCTATGAGTTCATTCTTAATGGTTTCAATGAATAAGACACAAACCTGTAGTAAACCAATAGGAAACTGCGAATGGACTTCGGTGGTCATCCACAGTCTGAATGCCTCGTGGACGGTATCCGTTTCAACGAGGGCGTCCATCACTTCCGTGCAGAAAGGCAGGGACAGATGGATGTTCTGCAGTAACACCCATCCGCCGATGTTCATGGCGTCCGAGATCAACTTTCGCGCATGAAATTCTTGGCCCTGACCCATGGACACTGACCTTAACTCTGTAACAGTAATTGTACTCTTTCGTTAAGTCTTTCGCTGCTTGGGGAGCGGTGATCAAGCAATCTATTAACAAAGCTCATTCATCTGTGCCTTGTTTCTTTTGTACTTTTCGCACTTA